>OY970771.1:470388-10470388 GCA_963853795.1 Xestia rhomboidea | reverse complement strand
ATGGTTAGCTTAAATGTAGGCTAAACTAATAACAGAAATGTTGTATAGAACCTTCTTGGCTTAAAACTGCAACGATTTGTTAATACGCAAACGATTTGCATCGCGGGCAGAAAACGGTCCACTGCTAAGTTTTCTCAAGAGAACCATAGTGTAAATACTGTTTGTTTTCAATTATTGTGTTACAATAGAAATAACTTCCCGATGATTAACCAATTGTTTTAAAAATAAAACAAAATTGTTTAATCTATTTATCTCTGTGAAACAAAACAGATGATCTTATTGTATAGCTTGTGCGTGATTTGTCTCGTGTGACAAAAACATAAGTCATGTTGGGATGTGTGTGTCTGTGTCGGGACCACTCTGACAGTTTGTCGGTTTTCCACATATGAATGCGCGCGCGACGCGTGCTTTGCGCGTCAGTAGTGCACGACAACGCGGCTTGCGCACGGCTTACAGCGCATACGCATATCTGCCGGGAAAACTCGTGCATCGTAACGTTCGATTTTTGTAAATTAAAAAGTTGAATTAATAAGTAAAAGTGTTGTTCTTGTTGGTTAAGAATTGAAAGTGTGTGATTAACTTGGTCTTTTTTTTTCGTTTTGCGTGTGCAACAAAATGCATTTTTTTCGATGACCTATTGGTTGTTTTAGCAACAAACTCAGTTGTTACTTTTGATAGTTATAAAACCATCTAAAGTTTAATACATTAAATCTAAAATGTCTTAATGTTTATTCAAACCAAACATGTTTATTTGCTGGCGCCACGAAAGCTTTCACAAAATCACCCATCCGAATTAGAGTTCGCTTTGAAGCGAATAATTTAATTTCCGTTAATATATCTTATCGTCTACAATAATAATTATATTCTCCGCTAAGTGTTGTAACCATCGTGCATCGGTCAATGACAATCCCATGTTAATTTGATGGCTGTCAAAGTTGGTTGTTGAGTGGATTGCATGGTCTGCATGGCAACTGGAAAGTCCCGTACAGTCCGGATGCTTTTAAGTACTAATCTTATCACTTTCA
Organism: Xestia rhomboidea; assembly: GCA_963853795.1. NCBI lineage: Eukaryota > Metazoa > Arthropoda > Insecta > Lepidoptera > Noctuidae > Xestia > Xestia rhomboidea. The sequence continues at coordinate 10,469,363 of OY970771.1, read as the reverse complement.
AATAACAAACGAATATCAAAGGACAAGATATTAACTTTAAGATATGCAGTAAAATTGTTCTTGAGAAACCGTTAGGAAATAGTGGGTTGTGGCTAATTTTCGTTGGTCGTACGGTATGTTGATTGTAACATGAAACTGCACTAAATGCAATGTATCTTTCCATTTGGTTGCTATTTATTTACGGCTTCCTGTTTTTAATTTCGTGTGAAGTTTTAGATGCGATTTGTATTAGGTAAATAAAAGTACCGTTATGTAGAACTTTTGGAATTAGGAAATACTGTGCTGAGATTTGAACTCCGGGTAAACGTCTCACAACATGTCCATGCTTTTATTTCGTGACTCAGAAGTATCGTTGTAATTTTCTAAAATTAATAAAAGAGGAGTATGTAGGAGCACGGTAGGAGGTAGCGTTCCATAATTTTTGGCTTTAATGTTTAAAAATAAAAATCTTTAAGTAATAAACAAAATTTCCTTTCCCTACAACACCACAGAGGCCTCAGATATTTGCTTACTTATTCAATCTAATAGGTATTAATTCTCCAAAAAGTATGCAAATTAATGCTAAGCAGAATTCCCTCTCAAAAATAATAAACAAAACTGCAAATCCAAAGGAATCCCTTCAATTCCGGCTGAAAATTAACAGTGAGTACATCAATTAATGTCGGCGACAGTCCGTTGATCTTACTGTCTGATCGAAAACAATTTTTGGCCGCGTCATCCGCGACACTGCTTGTGTTAATTTTTCATTAAGAAATTATTAAAAGGCCGCTATAAAAGCTTCATCAGTGATCAACTAATTGGGGTTACTACAAGGTCGATTAACATCTGCTGTAGGGCTGTTAATACTGAGAAGCGATACATATTTGCACTAATTAAGACGCGAGTTAATTTAATAGGCTTCTTTTAGCTTGGCTCGTTCCATCGTCCACCTCATTTCTGTCCTAAGGACAAGATTGAGGACTGGAATAGGCCCATTAAAAAAATAATGGGCCGATAGCACCGTTGAAATTGAACGCGATCAGCTCATGTAAACTGCGTTAAGAGCTGTCAGTGTTGTCATTATTGTTGTGGAATACTGACATTGACAGCTTGCTTAGCCAGCAATATAGTTTGTAGTTTAGTTGTTGTGTCGGCTTTCAATTTTATGAGGCGTCCGGCGTCCAATATAATGTTGTGTATTTTTTTTAAGTGAAGTGCGTATTACCTATTAGAGTCTCATTAAAGGTTCTTATAAGTTCTTTGAATGCCATAGTTCTTGTAAATACACGATCTAGTGTCGATTGGAGTAAATATTGACAAAATCTTCGCGAAAATTTACATATTGAAATATGTCATAGTGTCCTGACAGCCCTAAGTGTTGATGTCTTCTACGTCCTCATAGACAGAGGACATCTTTATTTCGGACATAATGCCATTCATCATCATTGTTATTCTCTGAAATTCGTAATGGAGCCACTATTAACATGTCAATAGTACTTTGGTTTATGTTCTTTGACACAGCTATTGTGGTCATGATCAATTAGACAAATATGCAGCTTCTATGATTAAGAAACTCTTTGTTTGTTCAGCATAAAAGTTTGTTTATGGTCAAACTTACCGACATAATTAATGAGCAGTGCAAAAAAAAAATGCACCGGAAAATTCATCGTATTTTCTTGAAAACTATTTCCGGCAGTGTTTATAATGAAACCATTAAATTAGCGTAACAAGAACTTGATATTCGGAAAGTTGGTTAGGAAATAATTTTCATAAAACATGCATTAAAATTGTGCAGGTAGGGTGCATTTTTCTCCAGCATTGTTGGATATGCAGGGTGGAATTTTTAAATGCCACCTGGAGGGAAAGTACTCGAAATACTGGAGATAGCAAATTTTGCTCAAAGGAAACATTCCTTTATTTTTAATAAGAAACAAATCTGCATTCACAGATTTTCGAAAATTCGCTTGCCACAATCGGGAATCGAACCGACTAAAGTTCTAAAAAATAATATCCTGTACTTTTTTACATCAATCGATAGGGGCAATCATATGGATCAAATCTCTCTAACAAACATTATAAATTAAATGACGGGAAAATCATGAAATCTAAAGAACAGTTATAAATTCAATGGGATAAGCTCAATAAGATAAACCACTTTCATTCATGGTTTTCCTTTCATTTAATTTATCATGTTTGTTAGAGAGATTTGATTTATATGATTGACCCTATCGATTGATGTCAAAAAGGTACAGAATGTTATTTTTTCGAACTTTAGTCGATCCACCCCGGGTTCGATGCCCGAATGTGGCAAGCGAATTTTCGAAAATCTGTGAATACAGATTTTCGTAGGTTTAGGTTTAGGTATGTTTCCCTTGAGTAAAATTTGCTATCTCCCGTATTTAGAGTACTTTCCCTCCAGGTGGCATTGAAAAATTCCACCCTGTATACTAGTCTACCTACTCATATTGTTATAGCTACCGAGTCCCATGTTATTTAGGACAGAGGTATCGTTTATTTCATGTAAATAATCCATTTGATTTCAAGACTGCCGGAAACCATAAATCTAGAATTACTGTAATCCAGGAGTTTCAGCAACTAGTTGAACTGAAATTCAACTAATCTGATTCGCAGAATTTTCTCGTTCAAATATAATCGTGGTATGTGATTTAGTAAATCTGTCATGCGGAAATATTTATAACAAACTAAGAGCTTTATGAGTAGCCAATGACAGCATTTACTTTTGCTTCTTCTTCTCTTTGGTCACGTTAAAAGGTAAATGCATGTATACAGGTTGTTTCAAAATAAACTTTTCATTCTGGCTCTCTCGCCTCTTATAAAATGATACTCAAAGAAAGACTAAGAAATTATGCCACCAAAATGAATTAGCATATTAACGTAGAAAGTTAGTAACAAAAAAAAAACATATTTTCAGCTTTGGCTACGAGTGGTATCCCATGATCTGTCATGAAGTAGACACAATAGTTAAACAATGGCGTCTCGACCAAATCGGTCATTGGACAGATCATGTTTTATGTGTATCACTAGAAGATCAAAATATCTTTAATAAAATGTAACTTCACAAACTCAAACACACCCTGTATAATGTCATTTAATGGCGCTTCTCGTCGAATCTGACGATGCATCCATTACTTGTTATGTTTAGTAGCTGGACGGTCGCCAATGTTGACATGGCGTTAATCCCGATTGTTTATACTCCGTTAACATAAATTACACATACATGTGTTAGGTAGTAAACATCTACGGCTTTCACGCCGTCTCATTGTTGCGGACATGTGTCACAATGTTATTGGAAATTAACTGCTTCATTGTTGGCAATGAAGGTGTAATTCTGGAGACCGCAGACCGCAAACCGCAGAGGTAAAGTTGCGTGGTCGCAATTATACACCACACTATCCTCGTTCGTCTAGTATGCGCAAGCGCAACTTAAGAGGTCCTTAAGGGTTCGGTTCCCGTGTCGGGCAAAATGTTATTGAGGTTTTTCCATCAGGAATTTCTCAGTAGCAGCCACGGAGTCTGGATTTGTGGCCGGTTGATGGCAATAGGCTCGCCCGATTTTGCATGGACTTAAACATAACTGGTGAAATGTGGGTGTACTATTAGGTACACATCGGCCTAACCCTTCGGGGATTACAGGCGTGGTGTTATTTTATAGTGACACGATTAGTTTCTATGTAACTCTATGGAGACGCTTAAGTAATAATAATAATACCAGCCTATTACTGTCCCACTGCTGGGCAAAGGCCTCTTCTCATACAGAGAAGGCACGAGCATTGATCACCACGCTTGCTCAAGACGGGTTGGCGATTTCAGACTTATATTAATTATAAGTCCTGGTTTCCTCACGATGTTTTCCTTCACCGATGTCTGTGATGTCCAAGATAAACTTAGAAAAGTACATATGAATTGAAAAAGTCACATTGGTACTTGCCCGGATTTGAACCCACAACCTCATACATGGGAGGCGAGGCCTAAACCTCTGGGCCATCACGACATTTTAGACGCTTCAGTAGATATGCTAAATATGCCGTACACTGGATGGAAGATGACGTGGAAAGTACTGGTCTGGAGACCGCGGGCAGTTCAAAGGAATGTGGAAAGACAACCGACTAGGTAGACAGACAGACAATTTCATTCAAGTGGCCGAAAACTGGATAGCCATGACACAAAACCTCCAAAAATTGTGAGATTTGGAGGAGACCATTAGGTGCCCAAAGGTTGAAGAAGAAGACGAAATGGTAACATTTTCGCTGGTTGCCATTTTCATAGAGTTACTTAGAAATAATTGTGGTAACACTGCGGTCTGACGTGGCACTTAGGGCATGCGGAACCCGGTTTCGGTACCATAGTAAAACCCGGGAAATCCCGGGTTTTGTAGGGTTCTGCATGCTCGGCACTGCGGTTTACGGTTACGTTCGTATTTGGAATTTGTACCTTAAAGACGCGCCATCACTTCCAATTTGTTGTGTTAAAATTACAACAGCAAAATGTTGTAAAACCAATTAATTTCAAATAAATAGGTGTGGTCTTGTCAAACAGTTTCTAGTTCTGAAACGAAATAACATGATATATACATAATTGATTAGTCATAAATCGTTCGGTATAATTTAATTTATTAGTTAAAATATACATCGGTAAGCGGTACGTATGAAGATTGAAGACGGTTTATGGTTGTTCGATCGTAAAAATATGATAAATGGATAGTATTGCCTCTACATTTAATATCTTTGTCAATGATTTTATATAAAACCTTTTCTACATCTAAGGGCATACAGATTAGTTCAATTCAAAAGATCAAACGGTCAGAAAGCAAACAGAAAAAATGCCCATTTATCTTAACTATCTGTGGTTCTAAAATTTTATGTGCCAGAGTCAGCTCGACAAATATCATTATAACAATAATTGAAATATTTAGTGGCGACACGCGACCAAATCGGGGTTAAATAAGTACACTGTTCCACTAGATTTATGGCCTTAAAACATGTCACAGACAATAAAAAGTTAAACGACTTTAAAATAAAAATTACACGCTGACTATGGTTAGGGTGGCGTCTCCTGATCTATGGTTAATTTGTTTCATTTGAAAATGGAATAGATAGGGTACACCTACACCATTCAATTGGAAATGTCCTGTAGTTCTGACGTCAGAGCCAGATCCATCTTAACGTTATCCTATTACACGGATGATTCAGATTAATAAAGAATATTTTCTGCAACGATGAACTCACTATTGCTCATAGATAGAATTGGCATCATGTGTGTTCTGCAGCAAAAACCGATTACATCTTAATTCAAGGTCATTCAAGTGCATTCTTCATTTTGTGTTATGACGCAAGATCGCACTTGTTGCAGATAAATCGTTAAAACATGATTGATTCTAGGAAATTGTAATGTTGTATTAGGGGCCATCCATAAATTACGTCACACGTTAAGAGTGAGGGAGGGGGTCGACGAAGTGTGACAAGGGGGTGGGGGGGTCCTAAATTTCGCGACGTCACATTTCAAAATCTTGATAAGTCTAAAACTCTGAATCTTTAATATAAATAATAAATCATTGTTAGTTTAATTTTTTTTAATGTTTCATTTGATGTTAATTTTATTAATAAAGAATTTAAATCGAAATAAAACTAATTTCGGAACTGCTTTTTTAATTCAATAATTTGTAAATGTAATATTGCAAAATATGTGACGTCACACTAGGGCGGGGGTTGCTCACAAAATGTGATCAGCTTTGACAAGGACGGGGGGGGGGGGGTAAAAAATCATGAAATTCGTGTGACGTAATTTATGGCTGGCCCCTTAGCGGGTTAAGTGGTGGATACCATTAGCTTTAATCAGTCATCAATAATTTGAAGCAGCTGAAACGGTTCAGTATCTAATGCATTTTTCGTCGCCATGTCATATGATTGCAACAAAGTGTTGTGTGACCCACATTTTAATTTGGTAGGTGGCATATGTAACCATTTTAATGAGTACATTGTTACGGCTCTAAATAAGACTTAGAATTTCAGTTCTTTCCCAAAAATAGTAAATCTAGGCTGCTTCTTTTGTGCTCTAGATAGACGAACTACCATCTGTTAGATTCGATTGTTATCACAGATCATTTTAGGTGATATAAACTCATTGCCCTTCCATACAATGGACTTAAAATCTTCATGTGACATAAAATACGTTGGGTGTTAAGTTTTACGAATTTTTTAAAGCAGGCTTTTGCTAGTATGATTTTAAAATCATTTTTTTTTATTTCACATCGGCCTACATGGGCACTTATAAAACGTCGACAAAATTAAGGTGCACGGTTCGGGTTGGTCGTTTCCTATCAAGAAAAACCGGCAAGAAAGTCCATGGTTACTCTTTATTATTTTTTATTTTTTTTGGTTTAGAACTTTTTAATCCATAAGAAGAACCGGTGTTTTGAAACGAAGATGTTCTATGTACGTTGGACCAGGCCCCTTATTCACAACGCTTCGATTCGATTTTCGATTCGGAAAGTCGTATGTCTATCTTTTTTTGACATTACGAAATCGAGCGAGATAGACATACGACTTTCCGAATCGAAGCGTTGTGAATAGCTATGCTGTGCTCCATCGATAAATCGAATCTGACCCAACGTAATACGGTCATGTGTATCTGTCATGACTTTCAATACCTTTAGGAAGCTGAATGAATTCTCTACTTTGTAGTTCCTATTCAGGCAATTCATAAAAGTTTCTAGAAAGTAACCTAGACGAGAGAGCCCAGCCGCAACAAAGTGTTCAGTGACACGTTAGATTTGATAGATGGCATAGCTGAGCCTGTTCTGTAACCGTATTGTAGTAACATTTAGTATAAAATGCACATAGTTCACAGTTACCTTCATGAAAGGTGGCGCGAAAGCTTGGCGCCTCGCCACCGCGCACCGGCTTCTTTACGATCCCTGCGATACAGGTTTAATATGTACCGTGCTCTGTATGCATGGGAAACTTATAAAACTCGACCACTTGGACTACTATAAGACGGGATATGTTCTACATAAACATACTTAAAAACCTACGCAAAAGGTGTTGTTCCACTATCTTTAAATTCATGTAAAACGATGCGTGTTGTACAGGGTGTAAACAACCTCATCACGAAGCCGTCAACCAAGCATTCTGTACATCACACTGAGTACTTTACGCAAAAATAATTGCTGGCAAAAGACTTTTTTTGGGGTGAAAAATCATGTTTTGTGGTAGAACTCAATGTAACGCACTCAATGTAAATCAAACCATTGTGCTGATGGATGGATTGAATAGTACGGTGGTCGTGGAGGTGTTTAAAGTAAAAATCTTACATAACAAACTTGCATTTAAAAAAAAACTTGTCAAAAATTGGAACTTTGACCCCCAATATCTCTGTTACTAGAAGGTTCCCAGGTTTGTTCTAGAACAAAAAAAAAATCGCAAAGGCGGGGAGAAAAAGTGCCAGCATAGAACCAACAAATGATCGCAATGACTGGGAGAATAAGTGCCTTTCAGCTTCGTTAAGAGGTTTTTTTACACCCTTTATACTCACAAGTTATCAAACCATCTTCAGCGGATAGCCATAAGTACGAACCAAAAGCAATAACACTATTTCTAGATTTTCTAGTTCTCTCTGCCTCAGTTGCTTACCTGTAATCGTATTTAGATTGTATCTGCTAATAATCTCCTCTTCTAAATACAATCTATGCTAAAGATCAACTGTCGTGCAATGTTCCAAGGATAAATATAAATGTGAATAAAATTCATGAATGTAAATGTTGCTGTGAATATAATGGTATTATCTTGAAATACAGGAAAATGCAAAATCCGACTTATGCAAAGTTAAAATACAGAGTTATGACGAATGCAAATAAGTTACGATGTCGAAGTGAATGCAGGGCGTTGTGTGTAGTGGCGGGTTTAACACAAAGCCATCATATAAAGATATCAACGTGGATTTGGCTAGTACTCATTTAAAATTCAATTCAAGTCACTAGTCGAGATCAAAGCGGCCGTAACTCTTGCCAGCGCGTACTGCTAACAGTAAAGTAATCATTACCAGGAGCACCGATAATAATTACTTTATTTAAATATCTCGGCGACTTTTGGCTCGTCTCCCCGCGGCTTAACCTTCATGGATATTAATTTAATTTATGACGCGAATTGTTATGTTCCATTTATTTTACGCATGTTTTGGTTTAGTAAATATTTTGACGTGACTGTATATTTAAATGTGGACCTTTAAGACTTGGACACAAGTGAGATAATCCCGTCTTAAATAGAAATAAAGTGTTACATTGAGCACTTTGTTTGCAGAGGTTTAGTATCAAAATAATTATGCTATTCCATCTGATTCATACGACTTGATGTTTTATGAGTGTAGGTATAACAGACCGTTGACATACATTGGTAATTTTACTAGTCGTAAAATTATAAAGCCGGCTAATTTTAATTATCCAATAAGTTAAATGTTACACTCCTAACCAACCATATGGCATCTGAAAATTATGCATCGAATCGTTTGTTACGCAGCAAATTAATGTAGTTTTGAATTTCAACATGTGTCATTGTAAATGATAGACATCCATCAAGTGTGCCAGAAAGATCATCTGCGTGTGAATATCAGCGCTATCTAAGTTATCTCGTGCACGTCGAAGGCAACACAACATGCTGTCTACTTCCGCTCTAGTTTTCGTTCTCTTCGCCTTCGTAAGTATACTGTTTACCTCCATTTTTTGTTTACTAATCTAGGTCTAAATCCAGTGACGCAAAATTAATAGATTAGAAGTAAACCTCCCTAGCCATATATCATGATGGATTACCTTAATAATTAACGTTAACTAACACACTAAGGGCTACCGCTTACCATAGACAAGACTGTCTTTAGACAGACAATTATCCTACAGTGCGAGCGAGAATACATAGTCTGTCTCGCTCGCACTAGTAGGGTAATTGTTTGTCTAAAGACAGTCTTGTCTATAGTGTGAGGTACCCCTAATAATATATGACAGCCCACTAGTCGCCGCCAAGCGGAGTTTATTACATTTGTGAGTAAACTTTATATAAACGATCCCGTTCAATGAGCAAGTCGAGAAGTCAAGATATAATCAGTGCAGTCCAAGAAAGGAGGTTGTGTGTATTAATTGATTTATAAGAACACATTACGGCCAATTAAAGTTTTCTGACCAATTACATGGACAGTTTATGGTCTCTTCGCTTCTATTATGTAAAGTTGTGAACCGACGTTATTTCACTTGTCGAGTTCTGTGGCAGCGCGCATTTGTTTTGTTAGAAAAGTCAAGATCGTTACGCCCACGCTTCATTAGTTAAACTACTGAATCCTCCACCGTTTACACTTCATCCGTGTGTAATTAATCCCACTCTACTGTTACTGAACTGTGTTAAATGTTGTTTTTATAACTTTCTGAACGGACAGGCTTGTTTTGTGCGCAGATGTCGGGTGCGCGGGTCAATTGTTTGTCACAGTGTAGCAACTTGTACAGTAATCACTGGCGCATAAAACACAGTTCAAAGCCGACGGTTACCGCTCTCTGACAGGTGATTCGTTAACTCGCGCTTAATCCTAATTAATAGACAATTAGTAGACGTTTTTAATTACCACTTGGAATGATTTATAATAACCATACACTAAGTATTCGCTGATTAATGTCCGTGGCTGTATTGTGATCACATTCATAAGTAGGATTAATGTTTTGAAAGCCTATTAATTATTTATCAATGTTTCTGGAAATTAAAATAACATGAGCTGTCAAAATATTGTGGAATGTGTCTGGTTTTAATTTCAATCTATTTTGTTATTTAAATGTGAAAAACCATTTTTTATTGCCACATTAGTAAGCAATTTAGCATCGATCGCTCTCATTTATTTGTTCTTTTACGGTTCTCCGCGTGTTATTAGCAAATTGGCGTCGGATTGACATAAATAGGTATTTTCGACGTCTACTTAGTTTCGTTTAAAGGCATTAACGGCAAATAAAAGCACAAACGAAGCTTTTAAGGACTCGTTTGAGTATGACATTATGGAAAGCGATGTCTTGTTACCAAGTTATCGGAGACACAGAATTAGGAGGCAATGAATGTCGTTAGTGTTGGACCTTTTATGCAGCATCAACATAAATTTGTCAAGTGCTCAATTAACTTGCATTTGTTCACGTTTGGGTGCTAGCCAACGCATAAGAAGTAAACGTGGGTGGAAACAGATACCCTGATATACAAGTATTTGTTACTCATTGAATTTATTTAGAATGCTCTAAAAAGTGACGTAAATTATTATTTTGTTTGTTGCTTCCCATGATGTTCCCAAAGTCATTCACTGGATAATTTGATTGTATAATACAGTTTACAATATTTACAGAATGACTCATGTTCTCGTATCGAAAGAACTTAATTAAGCTCTATATAAACGTGTGTAAAACCACAAAATGCCACAAATAGAAGACATTGATTCTTATATGATCCTTTTACGCGATAAAATGTTTATAAAGACAGTTTACCTGTAAGTGGTTTGGCGCATACAGGACTGTAATAGGACCTGATGTTAAAACGGGCATTTCGTGTGACTTCTCAGTTGAGTATGTGGTCCAATAAGTACGACAATACACACTTGAGTATGTTGTCAAATATGTAGATAACACTACTTGAAGTGAGGAATTTACTACAGTTTGTTGTTTTTATATGTCTTTCGTATTTAAATGGGTAATGTTCTAATAGAGTAGAATGAGCAAGAATAAAAGGCACGGTGTTTTTTTCTTGTTAAAGTTGGTTTTATGAGAAAATAAATGCTGAGTGTTTCTTGACGAAGCGAAATATGCTAACGAAGTCTTATTAACTGTTTTTTTTTAGATATTATTAGGTCCTATTATGTTAAAAAAAAAGCCGCTTTTATATCATCATTCTCCTGCCCTAATCTCAATATATTTGGGGTCAAATCAATTTTCAAATCAAAATAATTAAAATCGCCAACCAGTTTAAAGAAATTGGCAAGAACAACATTTCAATTAATCAATAGAAACATGCTTCCACCTTTGTAAGATAGTATCCATTAGTTCAATATTTTCATCTGACTCGAGACTTTCCAATCGCCTCGTTAGAATTCCTAATCAGCATCGTAAATCGTACTTTGTTAGTGTACAATGTGTGTACTGTCGACAAAGCAGATGAGTATCCAGGCTAACAGCTGTAACTCCTTTTTGGGTCATCATTAGCGTAACATCGGATCCAATCACCATCCATTCATCACCATGTACACTTACAGGTGGTAAATAAAAACATAGAAACAATTATGGACCCTGTCGGGCACAGCAAATTTAGTAAAATATGTAGAGAGGAAGGCCGCTTTATTACTTTTCAGTTTGAAATATTTCTTAGCCTAATATATTTCCATTTATTTACTTCGTCTATTAATATTTTACTATCTATTATTATCAATCTATTATTTTATTATATATTTAATTGTATTTTAAAAATTAAATATTTGTTAAGTCGCTTGAAAAATGGTCATTATTTTTAAACTTATAAGTTCAATTTAAATTTCTCACAAACAACCTACATTGTGTTTGAAATAACAATAAAAATTTAAAAAGAACACATTCATCATACGATAAACACATAAATATTAACAACATAGTGCCTCGTTGGTCGAGTGGTCGCAAGCGCGACTACTGAGTATGAGGTCCTGGGTTCGATTCCGGGGTCGAGCACCGTGTTATTTGTGATCCCGAAAGGGTTACGCAGAGGTTTACCTAATTGTACACCCACCTACATTTCACCAGTTATGTGTATGTCCCATGTGTAGTGGGGGTTAGTATTCGTGCTTGCAACACCAAAAAGGCAGATGCAGTCAAACGCACACTGACTACTTAGCTGATATAACAACAGCTGATCAATTTGACTGGCACTGTGGCTAATGATTAAATAAAGACGGGGTTGGAAAGCTCGTAGTCTTTTGTTAAAACAAAAACCAGTCCACTCGCAAAAACCCATTGTTTTTGCGAGGGTACCTACTGAAACTAGCTTCTGCACAACGTTGTTCACGTTTTTTTAACCGACTTCGAAAATTAAAAGAAAGTCGGTGGCAGTAAATTCAATGAAACAAATAAAATCACCCACATCCGAAAGTAATTTTTGTTTTAATGGAAGTCGCTTATTTTTTGCCTTCTTTTGTTTTACCTTATAGAATATTGGCTCTTTAGTCAACTGATCCCGCTCATTTGGATCCCGCGGGATCAGTTTACTATGATATCTGACACACAACATTTTATATTTTTTAATGAAATAATCATTTGAAATCGGATAGACTACTTCTAAATATTACAAAATATATTATAAATATTATACTATCAAATTACTATCAAAATTATATTTATAAAACTTATCAAAATATTATGTATTTAGGTATTGAATGCTTCTTATTGTTCGTTTGTGAAGATGTTGTATTATCATTCACCCGTAATCCAAACACCTTTGTCGACTGTGCAAGAAGAAATTGAGTGTTGTGGACATCGACGAACAATGCATCGTAGAGCAAACTATTACGATCATGAACCATTGTGTTACGATTGTCCTCACTGAACATCTCGGTCTTAAATTACTTTGTTCCTACTTGTCTTACTATCGAGATTAGATCGTCGACTACTTAATAGGCAGAGTGTTTTGTGGTTTAGCTTTACGACTTAGGTGCTCGTAGACAGATTAGTGGTCAATACAAATAGCCCAGCACACGTCTCACGACAGTTTTCTGATGAAAAGTGATTATTCTAATGGTTGTAAAGGGCGAAGCTATCAACCTAGCATTCTTTAAGCTCGAAGAAATTTTGCTGGGGAATGATGTTCTTTTTGGTATGAAAAATCACGTTTTACGGTTAGGCTCAATATAGTGCACTTGAAACATCGTTTACAAGTTAAAAACACTTAAAACAAAATTTAAATTAAATTGATTTTTTGTAATTATATAGAGTTCTAGTTCTAGTATGTGTATAATGTAAATATGGTTTATTAATAAAATATTAAGTGAAAAAAAAAAACATGATTTTTATTTAGATAAGTTGGAACTTACCTTCAATATTCCCGTAACTAGTAATTTCCCAGGTATGGTCCAGAACAAAAGAAATATCACAATGACGGGCAGGACACGTGCCTCTCGGCTTCGGTAAGGGTATTTTTACACCCTTCATGTATTGAAAAAAAACCTACTGATATTTTGAGGTGAGAAATATCCAGGGGCCACAATTTATTAATATACTAAGTATACATATTTTATTTAGCCCATTGTTCTCTGCCCTTGATCGAAAAGGTTCTGACCATACGCAAAGTGTTTGATAATCCTAATTTGCTACCCTGAATACTAATCCTGTTCATGATTGACAGCAATGCCATTGGTATAAGTTTAGTGTGGATACCTCAGCGATTGCCCAATGATGAATGATGGTGCAGTGAGTATAATGTGTCGGCCGTACTATACGTTCTTTTGTAAGCGGCTGGTATTGGAAAAGGGATTATTAGGAACTGCGTATTCATTTGCTCAACACTTCTGCTATCAAAATGATATCATTAAGTTCTTAAGCTTATCCAGTATTAAGTCATCAAGACTCATTACATTCAAGGTTAATTTTAACCTCTGGTGCTAGGCAACTGGGCTGATTCCAGTTGCAAATGTTTTTTTGTGCCTTTTGGACAGTACTGCTCAGTCCAGCTTAATATGAAGGAAAGTGGAAAAAAAATATTTCATTGTTTCGTTGACCAAACCGATATGCCGTTAGATTCAAGGCAGTTAAATAGTTTCTCTGCGACTCAACGATCTTCAATGCTTCGGCGCTATGCTGGTGGTCGCCACTGCCTCTACTACTCTGGAGTTGCAGGGGTTGAGGATAGTGTAGCGGGCTTTTATAAACATCTTCTGGAAACTCCCGGAATCTCACGAACTTGCCGTCCACAATATTTATTTTTGCTCATGTCTCCAGGCGGTGGGTCGCGAGGGCGTACTGTCGTCGGCGGCGTCACGCGAGCTGCGCTGCGGGCGGCGCCTGGTGTCGGGGCTGTTCTCCCGGCCGCGCCTGCCGCTGGGATACTCCTACGTCACCACCGTGCCTCGCGGTGCCTGCCGGCTCAACGTTTCTGAGATCATGCCCAGCGAAAACTATATAGGTTTGTAGTATACAGATGGACAAGACAGGACGACTCTAGACAACAGTGAAAGAAGAAATTAATGAGTGAGAACAGCAAGAGATGGGAACCGTCCACACGGTGATGAGCAATGCAAAATGTTATTGGGATCACACGTAAGCCAAAAAGCCCAATGACCCAAACATAGCACTTTTGAAACGGTTGAAAACAAATGAAGCATGAAACAGCTATCATCATTTTTCTTTCTGAACATGAAACTCCATTTGATCCCAAAATTATACACCAAACAGCGACTAAACTGATTTTCACTGTGTGAACGGGGGTCGTAGAGAACAATAGTCATGGCAACAGACTGCGAAGATGAAGAATCAAATAGCGTGCGATGAAGATGCTAATGATATATTTTAAGACACACGTTTTAACCCAGAACATGTCTCGACCGTGACTGCGCGAAACAGGTGTAACTGTTAGCGATAATGATTACACGCCGCTTATATAGCAAACATTGTTAGTTGAAAATCACTCAGACCAGTCAGACCCAAACATTAATCAAAAACTTGTTGAAAAAAAAATACTACAAATGATGAATGGAGGTTACCTATTTCCTAGACATTTTATTTACCATTCCACAAAGCGAATAGTCCTTTGATAAAGGCTAATGGGCCGTGAGGTTGGTCACTTATCAATCAGCATTGTAGACGGAGTGGTCTGTAAATCATTTGAGATCATCTGCTATAGGTACTATGGTACCAACGCCCACTTTGTTTGATGCCAATATGAATGGAACTTTGCACCGGCTTTTAATATAATGCAAAATCAATTTGGAACTTCGCTGACAGTTAGTTTCCGCCAATCCGAGTAATTAATGTATGGGTACTGAGTTTGTTGTTAAACATCTGCGAGAGAGATGTAAATAGAGGTGTAAGTTATAAATTAACTGTCGATCAAATCAAAGGTAGTGCTGCAAATGTACTTAGTGTTTGACTTTGACATGGGTGCACTTACAGCTCTGAAGATATCCAACGGCTCGTACATAATGAATGGCGAGTTCGCGGTGTCGGCGGCGGGCACGTACGAGGCGGCGGGCTCGCGCTTCGTGTACTCGCGCCAGGGCTCGCTCGACAACGTCGTAGCGCACGGGCCCATACACAACCCCATCGACATCATGGTAAATATACGGAGCGAAGAACAGATGCCTCCGCAAATATGCAAACTATTGCCACGAGGTCAGCTCATTCTACTACAAACGGTCAAAATATATGGAACAGTAGGCATAATTTAAACACTGATGGGTCTAGAATCATGTGGTGAATTCTTGGTAACAGTTTGCGTGTCGTTATTTACGCCCTGTATATCTTCAAAAACATCTCAATTCAATAAAGTAAACAATAAAACAAATATATTATTCCCGAACAACTTAGATCGTAGCAATACCAATTTATTGCTACTATAAATTGCTCAATAATCTATTACAGGCAAATCGAAAAGAAATAAACGTATCTTTTATTTCCAGATACTTTATACGCAACCGAATCCAAGTATAAAATATGAGTATTTCACGGAATCACAACCTGGCGAAGTGGAAAGTGAAGCTGTAACGAAAATAGACTTTATTGAAGTAACTCCAAAATCTACCTCGAAGCATTTTCGAAGACATCATAGTTATGAAGTATTCTCGAGGCCCACTATTCCTGCACCTAAGGAGCCAGAAATGTCCATAAGTCTTGAAGATCACATAGATACAGATGTTGTGGTCTTGAATATGAAGTTTATGTGGAAGATAATGTCTTATTCCCAGTGTACTAGGACCTGTGGCGGAGGCATACAAGTAAGTCTTAATTTACGGTTGGTTTACTGGTCCTACCTCGTGATCTCTAGCGGAATATTGGCCTGGCCATATATCACGAGGGATCATGTTGGAAATACTGGCCATAAAATACACTAGACACAGTAACTTTGGCCTAAATGCTGCCAATCGGACAATGAGGCGTCTAGTCTGTCTGACCGATAAATACCTAATTGAAATCAATCTGTAGCAATGCTTTATGACTGGAACGGTTAGATAGCGGAACGTATTTCGGGGCGATTGATAATGTGATGCTGATTTTTCCACGAATCCACGTAGTTTCCTTAAGTATTTTCAAAGACTTCTGGGTATTACTAAAGGATTTAAAATTGATTGAAGCTTACGAGACTTTTCAACTAGTTGTCATAATCTTTCGACACATTTATAGGCATTCATATAAGACGAAAAGAACAAACAAAAAAAAATACACAAATAGAAGAATTCGTTCATCTCAACAATATACACATTAAATTATACACGGAGGAGGAGCTAGTAAAAATTTGTTTCATGGCATTTGTACAGGCATCCGAATCTTTGGGGACCTTTTGGACTACAACTACAATATTTTTCAGCTCGGCAAGTACCGTTGCGTGGAAGCACACGGAAAAAATCGGGAGGTGTCTGCAGTGCACTGTTCTGGGACCGCTCCTGTTCCGCGTCGCCGCCGGTGTGCTGGCATGCCCTGTCCACCTCGATGGAGAGCCGCTGCCTGGTCCAGTTGTCCTAGGTGTGGACCTGCTACTAAGACCAGGATTGTTGGCTGTGTGCAGGACCATTCTAGAGGCATTACTAAGGTAAATGGGAGCTTATTTCTTAGAAACTGTAACTAATCTGTGATGAAGATCTTCGATGAAGATATTGATTGTATTAGGGAACCATTGCCAGACGCTGACATACTATTATGTAAGAACATTCCGTGAAAAAATAATGCTTAAAATCGCTTCTCAAGAAAAATTACAAATTATGATTTTGTATTTCATCAGTTTTAACATTAATGTATCGCAATCAACAGAAATATTAACCAACACGCTTTCTGTTTAGATCAGCGACCAAAAATGCCCTCCATCGAAGCCTCCAACAACAGAAAAATGCAACATTCCTGACTGTGACAAACCAGCCGGGGGTGAAGTCACACAGATCTCGTCCAAACGCGTGACAAGACCACACACTGACACCTTCAGAGAGGGACCGGTGTACACTGTGACGGTTAACAACACGGAACAGGATGTTGGACCAGAATATTCATTTAGTGCTGCCGCTGGATGGCTTTATACTGAATGGTCTGAGGTAAGTTCTAGGTGTCTCTACTCTAAGTCTTGTAAGTTCTAGGTTTTCTCTACAAAAGCGTGCTCCACCTTAGGCCGCATCATCGCTTCACATTGACGGCACGGTTGGCGCAGTGGCTTAGCGATTGGTTGCTGCGCCGCATGTCGCGGGTTCGATCTCCGCACGGAAAAAATGTTTGTATGGCCTACAGGTAGTCGTTCCGGGTCTACTATTTGTGTATGTGAGTTTAAACGCACGATACAGGACAAATTCATAGCGGGGCCAGCGTTACTTTATCGTAAAGAGTTTATTGCGTAAAATAAAGTTCTATGGGATCTAGGTGGGGTATTAGGATTCATCGAACGCTGTCTCGCTGTCACTAGCACTTTGCTCACTTCAAGAGCGCCGTCTCGATTCACGATCAACTATATTATATGCCTATTCGCTTACCAGTAAAATATGCCAGTAGGTACAGTCTTCAGGCAAACGTTCATCTGTAGACCCTTTTAATTGTTTCCTAAAGGATGGTACTATACTAAGTACTAAGCGGTACTACATTTATCTTCTCCCATGTAGGTCATTTAGAAAAGGGCCACCACTACAATTGGCGTTTTAACGCTTTCGAATGTTTGTGTGGTTCTTTAATGAATTTATCTATGAAAGAATTTGAATACATGAATTTAATGGGTCTGGTATAAAAGATTTCTACATAAAACTCCAGAGTGTACTAAAACTACATGACCGCCTGAAGCTATACAAAAGACTACTAAAAAGATTAAGTTTGAAAACTTTTAACACTTTTTATTCAACATTTTAAACATGCTAACTAGTTTCATTGTAAAGTTTTAAAGTTAAATAACTTAGTTTAATACTTCAAAGCTGTCGCGAAATACATTCATAAAAGATTCTTCATTTTTGGGATGATTGAGAAGAAAAGTCCGTGTCTTGATGCTGTTAGATTTTTACGTGTATCTTTCACATATTTCTCGCAATAAAAAAGCCAGTAATTACCGTAACTAAAAACGTCTAAACCTAGTCCCGGTCACAACTGCTAAAATAGAAAAAAAAGTTAATCAAAGTCAATTTTAGACTGATTGAGACAACGATTACATTGCGAACATAACACCACGTCTGTAATCCCCGAAGAGTTAAGCAGAGGTGTAATAAATAGTACACTTACATTTTGCCCGTTAATGTTTAAGTCCCGTATAACCGAGGGCGAGCCATTAGTAATAGGGGTCGAGCCTATTGCCATCAACCGGGCACAAATCCAGACTCCGTGGCTGCTACTGAGAAATTCCTGATGGAAAACCCAATAACAGTTTTCCCGACCTAAGAATCGAACCCAGGACCTTATGCTCAGCAGTCCCGCTTGCGACCACTATCCCAACGAGGCAGTCGATTACGTTGTAAACGATCTTACAAAAACAAAAGAAGGTATGGCAAGCAATTCCCGATATTAAGGTGAAAGCGTCAGGCTAGCCCGCGAAATTCAAATTTTCTTACGTTTTATGCAATGTGTAGACCAGTGCTAGGTTGTATGTTGATTAAAGTCATTCCTCGACATTTATGAACTTGGAGGGTTGTATTGATGATTTTTATGATTATAAATCTGTCGAGGAATGACTTTTTCTAGGTCAAAATCATTCCTCGACCTTTATGCACTCCGAGGGTTGTATTGATGATTTTGATGAATATAATTCTGTAACTACATACGTCTTACAGTCGCGAACAATATTTTAATCAACATACAACCTAGCACTGGTCTACAAATTGCAAAATCGTAAGAAAATTTGAATTTCGCGGGCTACCCTGGAGCATCCACCTTAAAAGGATTGGCAACAGCTGTACCGAAACTGCACTTCGCAATTCCCAAAAACAAACCTCCTTTCGTAAATATCGGATGGCCTCCCAAATGGTCACAGTCATTACCTAAGTGCATCTTGATTTATTTGCTGTTCTATTTTTTGCTACGTAAGTGCTTTTCTTGCTAAGCAGAAATAACACGAAGGAAATACTGCAACAATGCATTGAGGAATCGATCGCATGTGTAGAGGCGGTTCATAATTTATTGCGCAGATAAGAGCATGTCAGATTTGCTTATTGAAATGATACTATTGATTTTACTCGTAAATCATTATTATTAGTGAAATATTAGTTGTTAACGTTTTACTGTCAAATGCATTGAAATTGTACATCTTAATCTCGAAAGAAATGCTCCATAAAATTTATTCAAGTGTAAATCTTCTATGAATCACTAAAGTATAGCAATTTATAGGTTTTCCATCTAAAAAATGAATTTAGTTACGTCATTATCTGATATTTGATTTAGTGTTACATTTTTAAATGCAAATTCAATGAAGAACCCATTATCTTCAAACAACACTGTTTATATTGGAAGCTAAAATAGTTGAGCTTTGAAAGAAAATAAACTTGCTTTTTGCGGGACTCATTCACTAAGCGATTGCTACCAGACCGCCATTGTGATCACAATTTATTTACGTTCTTAGCTTTAAAGTGGAACTGACGGATTTAATTGATGCGGTAACTACTCTGCATAATCATTAAATGAGATATGAGTATACAGATGTACCTAGATGAGCAACATAATAGTTACTGGACAATGTTAATGCGTTATTTACATTGTTGTTATGTTCTAATTTAAATTAACAGTTGATGAACCAAAACTTTCGCTAAACCATACTGTAGACAAAAGAATTAAGAAGAATAAGTGACGAAACATTTTGCTCTATGATCAATTTTTAAATAAAGTACAACAGTGAGACTCGTCCAGACAAGTTAAGCGTGACACAAAAGGGTAGAGGCTTTTACTTCGCAGTAATGGAGGCTGCAAATGTTTTTTTTTATATTTATTTTATTTTTTTAAACAAGCCAGCCACACTGTTCCCAAACCACTGCAAGTCCTGATAGCCAGAATCAACAGTGACGACCACCAGAAGGCGCTGAGACAATGAAGCCAAATGCTGCATATGCTCATGAGATTCTAATACTAGAACTATTCCAGTGCGTAGGTTGGTGCGTCGGCGGCGGGGTGGAAAGCCGGGGTGTCCGCTGTGCCGACCCATCAGGATGTTCTCCCCAGAAAGCACCAGAGACCTCCCGCGCTTGTACCCCGAAGACTGCCTGCGAACCGCTCGATGGACAGTGGTTTACTGGTAAATATGTTTATATTTCTTTTTCTGTCTCATGGGTCGAGTGGTCGCAAGAGTGACTGCCGAGCTTGACATCTTGGGTTCAATTCCCGGGTCGGGTAAACTGTTCTTGGGTTTTTCCATCACAAATCTCTCAGCTACGGTGTCTAGATTTGTGCCCTTTGATGGCAATAGAGTCGCCTCCTATTACATGGGATTTAAAAAATAACCCCCAAAATGTGGGTGTACTAATAGGTGCACCCGTGCCTAACCCTTCGGGAATTACAGGCGTGATGTTATGATCTTATTTCTATAACATAGTTGAACTATTGACGGAGCTGCATTTGGTCCGCGGATACTCGAACCTTTAAGACCCATTTCACCACATTGTGAGCTCAAAACCAGGCTAGTATGTAGCTATCTGATTTTCATTATGTTTTAGCTTTGTTTTGTGCAACCAACACGTTTATCATAGACAAGTAGGTGGAACGACCTGCAGGCCTAGCCAAGTTATAAACGATTCGTATCGATTCTCTTTCTACAATCGTAAACGTTAAGTCACGTGGTCAAAACAAGCGAATAGAAACTTCGTAGACAAGTTTACATCGATTAAGATGATAGAATGAAATGTATTCGTTTCTACAATAGTGATCGCTACATCCGTCAATAAGCCTACTGGCCCTGCAGTCTCGACAGAGATAACGACATTATCGTTAACTTTCGATCGCTAAAATAACAATGAAAAAAACAGTTGCAATAACGATGCTTGCGAGAAAAGCAAGTCTTTACATCCAAGATGCTTTTCTCGTAAGCATCATTAGTTCAACTAAATTTATTCGTTAGTAATCGGCGATCGAAAGTTAACAACATTATCGTTAACTTTCGATCGCTGATTACTAACGAATAAATTCGGTTCCAATAATGATGCTTGCGAGTAAAGCAAGTCTTAACATCCAAGATGCGATTCTTGCAAGCATCGTCATTGCAACCCAATTTATTCGTTAGTAATCAGTGATCGAAAGTTAGCAATTTTGTCGTTATCTCTGTCGAGACTGTCAGCCCTGGGTGTCTTCTTTGAGATTTGGAAATCGTAACTGGCGGAAGGAACAGTGGGAGACCTAGTTGCCCAGGAGTCAGATAATTCGGCCTAGTAACAATAAAATGTTCAAACGCAGCGTGAAAACAGGGTTATAAACATCGTCTTTCGTTACATAAGCGAATATCTACGTTGAAAAATGTCTAGATTGATGATTTTTAGATTTAAGTAGTGGCTTTAATTTGTATGAATTGCTAGGAGCATCGTATCAGATCGCTTAGTATGGGTAAACAACTGAACTTCGCTACGCAGCTTATTGCAAAGCAGATTACTTGATGCTCATAAGTAAGTAAAGATAAATATTGCAACAACTGAGGTAAATGTCAACCACTGTGATGATTTGTAGCTACATTTGCTTGTTTTTGCAGGAATTAAATATTCAGTTAGGTGCAGCATGTGAATCAAAAACTTCTTTAAATCGTTTAATGTTGTAGTTTAATTCGTTGAAGTTGGAGATGATCATCACATCACACTAATATTATAAAGGCGAAAGTTTGTATGTGTGTATGTTTGTTACTCTTTTACGCAAAAACTACTGAACGGATTTAGACGAAATTTGGCACACAGATAGTTTAACATATAGGAATCTTATTATCCCGGTAGTATGATCCCGTGGGACAATTATCGAACCCCACGCGGGCGATGCCGCGGGCCAAAGCTAGTTGCCTATAAATACCTGTCTGCCTGCCGGCATTTAAATTCAAAATGAATTCGGTAATTTATAAAGCAACTCGATAGAAGACAATGCTCCACTGAAAGTAGGTACTGCAAAAATCCGGCCATGAAATTCATGTGGTTATTTAAAGAGTTCCAAATTATAGTTTGAGCTCTTTATAAAACACGATATTCCTAAATCTGCATTTCAGTTGACATGTCTTACCATCCTCCTAGGTGACTGGTCTTCTTGCTCATCTCCCTGCCGAGGCAAGCAAGTTCGCGGCGTCCTCTGCATCGGCGGCACTGGACGACATTTGAAGGACACGGCCTGCCGTAAGCCGAGACCAGCTAGTGAACGAGACTGCTCGGCTGATTGCAGACCTACCTGGTACTACGGGGATTGGGGGCAGGTTAGTTGACCATAAGTTAAAGACTTGTGTGGCCGCAAGAAGATACAACAGTTTAACAATCCCTAGAACCCAAACGTCATCATAGGATGGGCAAAGATAGGAAAGAAAAGAGACAAAGATAACTGTTTTGTTGTCACATAATCCCGTGAAATACGATAGTAAGATAGTTTGGGTTTAAGATGGAATTTAGACATGTTGTTTTGAGAAATCAGTTTTTCACACCACGAGACCATAAGACAAAAAAAACAGTTACAATTACTAGATTTGATTCTTTTGTTAAGTAATCAGGGTATTGAGAAATTGATTTCTAAGATAAACACAAGTTTAGACAAGGTGGAATCAGCAGAGGAGGCGTTAAAACTGTGTTTGAACAACAAAACAAAAAAAAACACAACACAAACAAACAACTATTAAATTTTAAATAAATCGGTCCGATAAAGATAGACCAACCTTGCAGAGTACCCTGAACAATATTAAATAAACGTGTAAAAGGACACGCTTTGATTAATTAAACGATACGAAGGGAGCCTTGTGATTGATATTCTAATTAGCAACGTCTAAGTGTCCAACGGCCAGTTAACGATATAGCTTTTGACACTTCTACGTAACTCTCAATTACTTTATTACAACGGCCTTTTCAATTCGAACGGGATCATGTTTTGAGTTATGTTCAAGTTTCGGATTAAACTATCAATTGTGAAGTTAGTCTAGATGGAGACGACAGTTTCGAAATGATCCTTATTGATGAGACCACAAAATGACCTGACTTCTCGTTTAGGTCTTCTCTCACGGCTTCTTTGATATAAGGCTTTATTCTGTTCGACTCTTCTAGTTCTTTTCAAATTATACGGCTTTGTACTGAATATAGCTTTAACTCGCTGTCTAGTTTGGAAAACTTAACCTATTTTTTCTTGTGTATTCCCCACTTTGTAAATGATTACTAGCAGCAGTCTGCTTTTTTTTTCTGAGTTTTCGGCAAAGCTCCTTTTCAGGGGTCATGCTCAAATAAACCGGTACGGACAGAATGTGGACACAACTCCTGACACCTAACACTGACAGATACTTTAATACAGTACCTATCTGTTAAAATCCGGTGTCCTCAGCTGTTCCGCACCAATTAATCCTCGAGTTAAGGCCAATTCATCTACCATTACAATATTCTGCCACTTAGTGCTCCGGCAACTGCACGGCCGACAGCACAGGCATACAGCACCGCTCTGTAGTATGCTCCCGCGGCGACACCGGCGGCGTCATCAGCGAAACTGAGTGCGGCGTGCCTCTTCATGCCAGTCGGGCGTGCGATCTCAACTGCGCGGGCGCACCGACCACTGCACGTGCTGTTGTAGAACACCCCACGCCTTCTCAACCGCCGATGTTTGTGGGTGAGTAGCTTATCTAAATTGTGTAATATAAAACTTTTTGATTGGAACTCTGTTCAGTTTTACATAATTTAATGACTTACTTGTCTTTGTAATTTGGTTGGCGTATCAGCGCAAGACGTTATCTTCTTCCATACTTCCTTGTCAACCGTCTCACTATGATTCACTTCATTTGCTTTCATATCATTTAACTTTCCTTACACAATCCATCCATATTCTCATTGGCCTTCCTCTCCCTCTCCATCCATTCATAGACAATTGTAATCATCATTGTGAATGTTCGTTATCTATCCAGTACTTTCACATAAAAGTATACCTATAACCAGATAAAACAGATTATCAGGTTGCATAATAAAACTGATTGATTATACATAATATTCGATTTGTATGGGTAAATTAGTACTGATCGATTATCATCGGTTATCACATGACACCGCTTATCCGTGCGGCAGTGAAGACCAAATCGGTGCAAAACCGCGTGGAGGAGCGGCGTTCCTCTCTGCGCGGCGCGCTGATGAGCTGTGTCATGTGAGAATTGCTTTACGCGGACGTTTAATAGTTATTTGTGCAACAAGAGAGCAAAGTGGGTTTTTGCTGCGAGTGTTGACGAGATGCAAAGAACTTTGGTCTCGAGTAACACACACAACTTTTCACCTCAGCAGCGAGAACATATACCTAAAGGTAAAAAAACAACATGGTAAAAAACAAACCACCACGCCACATTAAGAGACATGAGAGCGGCGGTGGCCCAGTGGTGGCGGCCCCGACTTACAAATAGTAAGTCGCGGGTTCGAACCTAGGCAGGCGCATGACTTTGTGTAATTTATTTCATCACCACTGCTCTCAAAACGGAAAACATCATGAGGAAACCGGCATGTCCTAGAACCAGAAATTCGAAGACATGTGACATCTACCAATCCGCACTGGGCCCGCGTGGTGGATTATAGCCCATTCCCTCTCATTGAGAAGAGGCCGTGTCCCAGCAGTGGGAACATTAATAGGCTGATGATGATGACAGCATTTAAATAATTAAAAAAAAATCAAAAGTGAAATGGTTGTAGTTTTGCAAATTAAAAGTAACAGCTCAGTCTCCATTGCTTAAAAATATCATAAGTTTTTAGATATTTTTCGCGAGACTTTCCAGGCAGAAAACTTAATTCTGCATTTTTTACATTATGCTTCCATTCTTCGGGTAAATAGAAATAAAAAAAAAGAAATAAAAAAAAAAAGAAATAGAAGACTTCGTCACTGGACTCACTCATATTTATTTGTTATTATTACTTTATTATCCAAATGTTATTGTACTTTGTAACTAGTGTACACTGACCAAACTATTACTAGAACACACAGAAAATAAAACAATTAAAAATAAATCCCGCAATTTAAAAAAAAATGCGTTCTGGAACTACACTCGCGGTATTCTGTCTCAATACTTAATAAAGTTTGCTAGAAGTAACTATAAATAAATAAGTACATACATGATAAACTTCGTATTTTTTTCTTCAACATTCTTCATCTTGATATAAAAAATATAATTCGATTATTCGAAATATAACAATTTTTCATTTAAAACCTAAACACGTGATTTACAATATTACGGTTATCGATTTACAATATCGGTATCCGAACGTTTTATTGTTTGTTTCTATTTCGGGCCTACTAGATATGGAATTTGAAAATCGAATTTCGAATCGACTTGTTTCTATCTCTCGCTTTTTTCGTATCGAAGTGAAAGTGACAGAACAAAGTGAAGTTGAAATCTTTCGAATTTTGTGACTAGGCCTGCACAGTTATCGGTATTTAAAAATAATAATTAAAAAGTTACTTTGTCTCACGCTCGCAGCAAAATCGAATTTTGCTCACTGTCTGTAAACAGCAAAACCTGCTTGTTTGAGGTGCTGAGGTGAAAAATGACTTACCTACTTGCAAGTATTGTAGCTTTTTGGGGACGTAAGAATTTTTTGGACGTTAATTTTTATTTATAATCTCCTTTAAGAAGAGAGCTGGATAAACCGTTTACCCTTGTTTTGTTTCACAGAGATTAAAAAGTCAGGCGTCGAATTTCCTCAGAGGGACACCGCTCCAAGGAGAACCTTAACAACTAGGGACCGTGCATCAAAAGGTATGAGACTCAATCAATCAATCAACACAGCCTATTGAATTCCACAGCTGGACGCTGGATACCGCGTACGCAGTTTTCGCTCTAGGACTCGTCTGCCTTACCAGACGTTGGCCCTTCATGCATAGTGGTGTATAGAAATTATCCCCATTTTGGAAAGTATATTAAATATAATCTCGTCTGAATAACTTCATTGGCATGTCATATCGGTCAACAAATCATGACTAATTATATGACAGGCAAGATAATAATAAAATGCTAACAGTTACTTAATCAGAAAACTAATGTGAATCACACTGGAATGTTTTTACCCGAGATAAAGGCTCATTTTCGTGGTTCCGCACCCAAGGTTAACCCTTAATCGGGCAGTGTACAACGGGACCCTATATATTACTAAGCCTCCGCTGTCCGTCAGTCTGTCTGTCAGCGGGCTGTTCTAATGATCTGTAATAGGTAGACAGTTTAAATTTTCACAGAATGTGTATTTCTGCTGCCGCTATAATTACAAAAAATAATAAATTAAAAATTAAAGTCGTCTACTTCGATGGTACGGAACCTTTCATGCGCGAGTCCGACTCGCACTTGATCGGGTTTTTTTTAGTTCCGTAACTGAGTGATTAGAAACGCCATGTTTAAAGATATCGTACAAATAACTCTATCGATTAGATAAACTCCGATTACGAATACCTCAGAGACCGGAGGGCCTACAAAAAGATAAAATCTCATCTGGAAAATCCAAAATTGTTCCTATACATTTTATAATTAAAAGCAATAATTTTTAACTTGCCTTGTTTGTTAGTATGTATTGTTCAAATCTTGCAACTGAATTTCAAACCAGTTCCCCCAACCGACTGAGCTGAAATTTTGCACACACCTTTGGTTCTGGTGACACGAATTTAACGACAGATAACTTTATCCCACCTCATCATGATCACCACTCACGAGAACTCCTCAACGGGTAATAGCACGGCCACGAAACTTTGTATACGTGTTCAATGGTTATAGATAAACCTATTTTTTTTTCATTTCATTTTAATAAAAGTTTGTTTTCTTTTTCTAAGGTTTAATATTTATTAACCCTTGTTTCTACAAGGACTTTTTAAACATGGAAGGCTTTGACAGCGGTTGTCATTTGTTTATACTTTCGAACGTATATTGTTCCATGGTTCTTCTGGAGCATGGCTTTGGTTAGCACTAACGCCGCCATATTCGAATTCCAATATTCGAAATACAAATTACAATGCAAACAGCACCTTTCTGATGTTGTTCAAACACCAAAAGAAACGCGCTCCACTCAACTCGGATGTGCGTTGAAACTAATACCCTTGTTTTATTCCAGGACATTGTGTAGACAAGCTGAACAACTGCATCTTAGCCGTGCAAGCTCGGCTGTGCCACTATAAGTACTACACGAACAACTGCTGCCACTCCTGCAGTGGACGGTGAATACACTGTCTTATACCTGGCTGTTAAATGGCACTAAAGCCTGTTTTCAAAAGCACTCTGTTGGATTTACAATGCTCAGCTCAGCGCTTAGAACGGAAATTCCAACAGTCCCAAAATTATATAGGCCTTCATTTGGGCGTAACAGTGTTTCGAAAATGAGCAATAGAGTTTTAGGAAATTTCGTCTTTGGAACAGCTTTTGTGACGTTCTTTCTTAGACCTGACGCGACGTCACACAGTGCACTATTAACACTCAGGTCTTCTACTGCCTTAGCCAGGCTGAATGCACACTATGGCTAACATTCTTGTTGCCCTGCCTTCGATATAAATATAACAGCATAAACCACTTTTCCAATATTTCAGCAGCAGTAACAGCTTTGTGGCCTAAGCTTCGATCCTGTGATTTTTAGGTAGCAATAAACCTACTTAGATGTATTAATTTTTATGATGTTATAGATAATCTAACTGTCCTTGAAGCCTTGATTGGATTAGGCCCCTTATCAGTAGATTTAAGGCTGAGGCCTGAGAGTGAACACAGCATAATCTGCCGATAATGTTCCTGTTGCTGAGAGACAGCTGTTGCTGGCAGACAGGCCTCCTATCTGTGAGAGGGAGTGGCCCGTAATCTAACACGAGGGCCCAGTGCTGAAGGACAAGGAGTGTTAGTCTTAGGCGTCATCCTAATTGGCTAACGATGACACGAGTAAACCATGCGAATTTGTCGCACGATGAGATTAAATACACATTATCCCTTTTGAGTGTCCTAATAATGGTCACGCGTATTCGCCATGTTTCTTTATTTTATATAGTTTTTTTTTTAACTATAAATCCGTACATCAAGAAATATTCAGCACCTATTTCTGGATCTATATCTATAGAGTATAATATTACGTCTTCTTTTTTGATTGTCATTTGCAATTTTCAAAGCAATATTGCCGACACGACGGCCAAAATTTTTGCATCTCTGTAGATAGCCATTGTTTATATGGCGTCGTTGCGTTGTTGGTGCAACGACATTTCACTATCCATTATGACACTTTTTGTGACGAAATCGCATCTTTTACCTCCACAATCGTTGGCCAACTAGGACGTCGTCGCCTTAATTTACTAATTCGTTTATTGTGGCACTAGTTACTGTATTGTGCGTTTATCCTTAAATTAACATTAAATACTGCCGACTTAACTAAACCAATATTTTATCTTGTTTGTATTAATAGTCTTCATTGAAGTAAGGGACAATTTATTATGATTTTAAATGTTGCTCTCTGGCATCATTCGTTTTTCTCAATTAAAATATTATGTCTTTTATAGATAACGTTTGGGTTCAAGATTTTCGACGTTAAATGTTGATTAATTAAATAGCAAGTACCTAGCTATTATAGCTATTATAATTAACACGTTTATTATTATTTTGCTTATTCTGTGTGATATTTAAAATTAAGTATATTTTTGTATGAATTAATTTATACTATAGTACAAGTAAAATCATGACCCAACTTAGTACTTAGGATATTACCAACGCTTCTAAGATAATATCTTTGTATTGTATTGTAGTGTGTATGTATTTCAGCTAAAGTTATGTAATTTTAGAGATAAGTAAGTGTACATAGATAGTTCATAAAGCAAGTGATGATTAGATGAAACTGAAACAATTGTTGAGTTTTATTTGTGATTTTGTTTTTCTTTCTCCTCAATACAAGATAATTTTTTTTGGGTAAAAGTTAACGATAGGTAAGTACAAAATTGCGGCCTAGTCACTCAATATGTTCTATAATGAAATTGTGCCCTAAGTTAGCATCGCATCACTTTTCCTATATACCTCATGCTATCATTTACGAGATGTTGGTACTGTTTACATAATAAAACGATTTTTTCCCTTACAACCCGTTATTTCCCCAATATGTCTATTTGGCTGTAGGAGAAATAGGAATATAATACTAAGCGGAGAATACAAGGTGTAAACAGGGTCGGTTCCACGACGCCGTCAACCAAGCATTCTGTAGTTACGTCAAACTAAGTAACTCTACGCGAAAATGGTTGCCGAGAAATGGTAGAATAAGTTTTGGCAGACCAACAATCGGATGGCCGAATGATATTCAGAGGATCGCGGGTAAGTCCTGGTTAAGACTAGGGAACTAGGGATTAGGGAAGAATGGTACAAACGGGAGGAGACCTATACTCAGAAGAGGGCTACGAGGTTCCAAATGATGATGATAATTACATTTTGATACAAGTGGGGAAATTTTGTAATTGCAGCCGAGGCGGAATGTACACCCGAGCCGCAGGCGAGGGTGTTATGGAGCCCTGAACAGCAGTTACAGTTGCCCACGTGTATCAAACGACGTCTTTCAGTACACTTTCGAAGAAATAAAATAATAGAATGAAAAGTATTTTTGTAATGAATTCTAAGGGACACTATGATTTAATTTTTCCAGCCACGAGTGTGAAATACACACTGAACCTAAAAGTAGTGCGATAAGAAGATGAGAGCCAGTTTTCGAGGAAGTGTATTAAAAAATGATTACCGATTTCCTTAAAATTTCTGTTCTGATAATAATTATGAGTGAACTCGTGCGCAGCCGTTGCCGCGCTGGGTAGG
Organism: Xestia rhomboidea; assembly: GCA_963853795.1. Classification (NCBI taxonomy): domain Eukaryota; kingdom Metazoa; phylum Arthropoda; class Insecta; order Lepidoptera; family Noctuidae; genus Xestia; species Xestia rhomboidea. The sequence continues at coordinate 10,439,274 of OY970771.1, read as the reverse complement.
TCCCGATAACAAAACAATGTTAATACGTAATAATATTCAATTACTACGATTCGGCATGACCTGACTTAGCCTTTGTCTAGATACTGGCCTGCAATTGACAATGACCCCATTGGCAAAGTACATTGTACTCTATGTACTTATCTCATAGTTCTAATTAAATCGTTTGAAGTGAATAAGATGGAGTGAGATGGATCGCAATCAATTTATTGCATGTTTGATGTTATTGCTCTTGTTTTCGGTTGCTTTAAGAACTAATTAGCTAGTAAGGTTTAAATAATCTTTATCTATGTGTCACGAGTTATCGGAGAATCATTTGAATTAACTTCATACTTACAATGTTTATTCGAACAAATTTGTTCCTTTACTATATAGCTAAGATCATGAGAATGATGAGATGGGTGTGACAAGAATCATGGATAAAGTAAGGAATGAGTACATTAGAGGAAGTTTGAAAGTGGCGTCTGTTACAGAACAATTTAAAAGAAGTCGTATATCTTGGTATGGGCGTGTAATGATTAGGGATGAAACACATGTTACTAAAAAACCGGCCAAGTGCGAGTCGGACTCGCGCACGAACGGTTCCGTACCATTATCTATACAACATAAGACAAAACGGCAAAAAAAAATCACGTTTGTTGTAAGGGAGGCCTCCCCTCAAATATAAATTTTATTCTGTTTTTAGTATTTGTTGTTATAGCGGCAACAGAAATACATAATCTGTGAAAATTTCAACTGTCTATAAGCTATCACGGTTCATGAGATACAGCCTGGTGACAGACAGACGGACGGACAGTGGAATCTTAGTAATAGGGATCCCGTTTGTACTCTTTGGGTACGAAACCCTGAAAAGTGATGGATATTAATATTGATGGATGGATTTTATGAGATGATATGAATGTATGATTGATATGAAAGAGAAAGGAATACAATCATGATGCTGTGACATCTGACAGAATGGAAGAAGAAAACGTGTTGCACCGACCCCAAGTATAAAGGGAGAAGGGCAGGAACATGATGACTTTAGGTATATCGATAGGAGGAGAGGAAAATAAAAATAATACACAATTAAATAAAGGTGCTAAAATAAAACAAAGGAAAACCTTATCTTTAAACGATTTATTTGATTTTATACAAAGTAAAGTGTTTTCGAAAGATAAAATAAAATTACAATTAAATTACAAGGAAAACTATAATCTATGAATCTATACATTGTTTTCCATTATTAAAGCTACTGATAGGAAGTAGCCTGTAATGGAATATTTACACAATTAATTAAAATAATTGCTTCACAAAAGACAAAGTTACGAAATATTCAGAAAATATTGAAGTTTGTCTGAAACTAAACAAGGTTAAAATAAGTTAATACTAGATTGATATTATTACTGATCTCTGTAATTTTCAGTGATCGAAATAGGTGTGAACTATTTTATAGTACGGCCGTGCTCGAGGTGTCGGGATTCACTAAGACTATTTTTTTTTAAATATTATTACTGATTTTAGCCAAGTCAGAGGCCCATGGGCAGCATAAAAACTCCGACACCAGGTTAGCCACTAACCACACGATAAAGAAAGAAAGAGTGATTTTAAGGTATACATAAGATTAGAAATCATCACGCCTTTGATCCCCGTAGGGCTAAGTAGAGGTGTACCTACCTAACAGGCACACATCAGTACACCTTACATTTCACCAGCTGTTTTTAAGTCCCAGAGGGCGAGCCTATTGCCATTAACTCCGTGGCTGTTACTGAGAAACTTTTGATGAAAAACCCAATAACATTTTGCTAGACCTGGAAAACGAACCTCAGGAAACCATGTTCAGCAGTAGCCTTTGCGATTACTAGACTAGGCACAAAGAGTCGCAACGGAGGCCATAGGTAATATCTAAACTAGGAAAAAGTAGGCGAAAACAATCCCGGAATCTCAGTACATTCCGGTTACTTGCCTAAAATAGTTAAACCTATTACGACCGCCGGTTATATTACAAAACTAAATCAAAATCCTACCACCTACAGTCATATTGCAAATCATCATTATAAACATCCCCACTAAAGTAAGAACAGTAAAGGCTATGGCCATATTAATATTTGTATCCAGTAGCATAAGTCTTGAGTCGCTGAACTTTAAACAAATTGCTATGAAGGCCATTACGAGCGTCAAAGTTAAGGTGCATGAATATATAGCTTTAAGCATACTATTATTTTTTATGTTATTGTTGAACATATGCGCGAGTCCTCCCACAAGGCTCACAGTCGTCAATATCATGGCGACAAGACCTGAAATGATAGAAATAGAATAAGTTTTAGTACAAGTCGGCGTCACAGGGCCTGTTAGAGGTAACGAAAAGTGTGTGGGATTCATAAGCAACCGAAAATCGTATGTCAATACTGTTGACAATCGTCGTAGAAATTCTAAAACACCCCAACCAAATAAATGTGTGAATTTAGATTAGAACTATGGCCGCGAAACGCGAGCCGAGCGAGCAAAGCGATCGGTACCGCGGCAGTGGCCGGCGAACACTACATTTGGTTGCATATTTATAGTATATTGTATCATAAGGGAGCAAAATTATATTTTTACGGCGAGGGCGCTTTTTTTAATAGAATAGAATCCTGAACGTAGCGAGGGATTCAAAGTACGTCGCCCGAGCCAAAAATATATTTGCGCCCGAGTGATACACTCTACTTTTCATCACACACTATGAGAAAATAAATGGCGCCTCATATTTTATTCACTGTCACTTGAAGAACTCATTTTTCAAAACAAAACCATTAATTTCTAACAATCCGTGAAAATTGACGAAAGCGCGTTCGCGCGTTTTAAATTTGTTTTTTTTTTTTATTATTCAGCTTGCGGCGCGACCATTATAGGCCGTCGTACCAGCCAGACTTTCTTCAAACAATATTTGCGTTCGATTTCTTTGGCGCTGAACAATAAAATGTTCCAAATTCAAAAAGTGCGCGGCAAAAAATATTGCGGCACACTTATAAAGAGGATTAAAAACTCATTACTGCCCGCTAAAAGTTTCTTATAGAAAACACCACCTTTGGGTGCACTTAAAGGCGAACCAAGTCGTCCTTTTCGAATAGATGGGATGAAAACACATTTCTGACTGAACGTATTGTATAGAATGCTTAGGAAAAGTAGGTATGGAATATATTATATTTCATACTTTACCTACACGTTATATATTACGATTGTTTTTTAAAAATATTATAAATTTAATTTTTCGTGATTTTATATTTAATTTTTTATTGTTATTTTTAAAAAAAAAAACAGTCCCAATCGTTCCTAGTTTGATGATCGAGTTTATGGTTCGGAGCTTCGGTTCCAACACGACCTAAAAAGAATGGTGTATGGATTACCGATAATATTATCTAGTTCTGAAATGATTGAAGTGATAATATTAATTAGACACCTGGATCATGTGTCAAACATGAGTCAATTGCAAAATTGTCACAGTACTTGTCACATCACGTGTTTAAAAAGTTTACAGTCTTTTTATTTCACTGAAATAAGCTGGAAATATGGTTTATTTCTTCGTTTATTTTTGTTCGATATGACTCCCGATAGCAAACAGCTGTCGGAAAGATTCGAGTCTTCATATCGAATTGAACTGTCAAAATTATTCGGTTTCGGATTTGTGAATTGCGTTTGGAGGACATCTTCGATATCTTAGACTGTATTCGATTCAGTAGGTACGGAATCGCGAATAAGGCTGCTGGGGGCCGGAATGGTCAATTTTATTTATTTATTAAAACTTTATGCACAAGTAAAAACTGTACAAAGGCGGACTTAACGCCTTGATTAATTTTCGTCTTCTTTCATGAATAAAATCAAAACTATTTATTTTACAATAGTAACAAAAATATATTTGAGATCCTCATAACGAACCCTTTCATTTAATATAACTATGACACAGTAAGGTTTTGCAAAACTTTTTTTTTTATTTTCTAATTTGTCCGTCGAAAATGGCAATTATTAAAAAAAAATACTTTGCACTTCTGTGTTTGGGTCATAGGATTACACAATCCTATCAAATTTCACTTGATTTGGTGGACCAAATAACAATCCGTGAAAATTGGATCTCTCTACTGGAGTAGATTCGGAGCAAATTGGCTGTGACAGACGGACGGCAGACAGACAGACGCACGAGTGATCCTTTAAGGGTTCCGTTTTTTTTCATTTTTTGTACGGAATCCTAAAAACATGGTTTTAATGTTCAAAAAAAACACTTACCAATGATGGCGTGAGCCGTATCCAGATGACCCATACCTCGAAGAGTTATACCGGGTATACCAGGTATAGGTATAGGAATAGTCACATCGGTTACTTCCCCAACTGCGACAACTCCCAGAACACCACCTATGATGGCCAGGAGAGAGCCGAGCACTTGTATCAACCAAAATATCATCGTCTTCTGTGGATACTTGAAATTGTTCGCCCAGCCCGTCTGGGGGTTTAATGAGAAGATAGCTTGACTCATCAGGATCGAATACTGTAAATATAAAGGAGTTGTGTTAACAGAAGTATATTTTTGGAACGAAGTTCCTTATCGCGCGTTGCGAAAGGGGGCTAGACGGGAAAAATTAAGACGAAAAGTTGTAACGAGACTTTTTGCTATAGTAAGCTATTGTAAGCCGTGCGGCGTGCGCATGTTTCTCTGTCTGTCTCTCTCTCTCTCTCTCTTATAGAAAGCAAGCCAGATATTCGATTAGATATTTTCGCCAGTGTTTTTTTTTTATTATTTTTTTATTAAAAAAAAAAAAAAAAACTGGCGAAAATATCTGATATACTACTTCGTTCCATCCGGGTGTCCCTTGACACCTCTCAAGTTTTTTTAATATTACAATCATAGGCATAGTATCAGCTTCAACACGCCCATTAAAGGCGCTGGGCACTCAGAAAAGACGTAAGACGAAGACGGGGCACGGACAAGGCGCAGATGGGGCGCCGTTACGACTTTTTAACGCACATAGAAAAGACGATTCACGCGCGAGGCGCGAGCGTGCGGATGTGCTTTACAACAGGGCGTAGACGGGCAAATGTCGTTTCGGCGCCCGTCCGCGCCCTGCCTTTTCTGTGTGCTTTGCGACGCGACGCTTCTATACATTTTGTATGAAAAAGGCGCGGAAGAGACATGTCTGTGCCCCGTCTGCGTCTTACGTCTTTTCTGTGTGTCTTGCGCCTACCGCAGCACGTTAAGCCGGTGGGCTGTCATTTGTAGATCTTTGACAGTCGTTACAGGTAGTCAGAGACCCTAAAATCTGACAACCAGTCTTATCAAGGGGTATCGTTTCACTCAGTACTAACTGGGTTCTGGAGGTCAAATAGGCAGTCGCTGCATGTAAAGTACAGGTATTCAGCTGCACCAGGAAAGGCTGGAAACCGACCCCAACATAGGAAAAGGCTAGGTAGATGATGGGGCATGGTAATAGGTTTGAGTCTTCCAAAAGCAAAACTTTATGTAATTCATTCTGACAATAGAAATAATCGGGGTTCAGGATTGCTCGAATGGAAACCAAATAGCCCTAAATAAGCAAGTGTAGTTGAAAAAGAAAACTGTTGCTAGGAGAATAAATTTTTGTAATACATTACGTTAATGACATAAAATAAATTAATATAATATTATGAATGCATTAGTATGCATTCACGCGTCGACCTATAGTGTTACATTGTGTGTAGATAGGTACTTTTAGTAGCATATAATATGCGCCTTGTTGGTCGTATTTTTATCTGTTTTTGACGCATCACGACACAATATTATCGCGATAGTGGGAAAACTCCACAAGCGCCAATTCCTTTGTAGATTTTTGTTTTATGTATGGGTGAAACTAAAACATGTTAAACAATTATTTCTTCTCTTTGTGCAATTATCATCGTAACAGATCGTCTAATAAAAGTTTCTTTATGAACCACAAATTCATTGGTCAACAGATTTTTCTTGAGCTCGCCTAACGTACAATGGAGTTTCAAAGGAATAAGAGGCCAGCTTATACTGTTTTATTAACACTGACTTTGCAGCATCATGTTAGTGCCATCATAGGAGAAACTATTTTTTTTTAGAAAAAGTTAAGAATAAGAAAAGAAAATATGTTAAGAAAAGTCTATTTCACACATAACAGGTGTGGCAGTATCTTTATAACGTTTAATATACAGGTTGTAAACGGACCCTTCACGAAGCTGTCAACCAAGTATTCTGAACAACAAATTATTGCTTGGAAACGACGTTTTTTTGGGGGTGAAAAATTACGTTTTATGGTAAGACTCGATTTAACGTACTCAAAACGTTGTGCTGATGGATGCATTGAATAGTACGGGGTTCGTGGAGGTATTAAAAGTAAAGTTAAAACATTAAAAACTTGTATTTTTTAGAAAACTTGTGAAAACGGTGGAACTTTGACTCCCAATACCTCCGTGACTAGAAGGTTCCTAAGTATGGCCCAGAACAAAAAAATGGTCGCAATGACTGGGAGAACAAGTGCCGACTGTAGTGCGCACCTAGTTCAGATAGTTCTATATCTACATAGAAGAAGAATACAGAATGTTTACTCACCCCAATGACTGTTAAATAGACATGCGCATTAAACTTTGGAGAATTGGATCCAAATGAAATGTTTGTGATGATAAAAGCGAGGAATGCAACTGCTCCGAGCAGTAAATGTGTCGTGGTGTTGATAACGTTCATATACACCATGAATACGGGAACTTCTTCATGCGATGGTGGTGGACCGGGTCTTAATCCTTCTTCTAATCTTGACTGTCCCATCGGGGGAGGTGGCGGCGGCATTGCCATTTTAGAAAATATTCCTTTTAAAAATTATCTTTAATAGTAGTCGCACACCGCTGTATCTCCACGAGCACTAACGCACTGATGTACTGGCCCAATCAATAGGTTTTTATCTTCGGTTTCAGATAATTTTCAGATAGTGATGTTTCCTATTTCGACAACCAGATAATAGTGACAGTGACAGCTATGGCGTAATCGTTAATGATAAGCATGTGAGGTAGTTAGTAGTACCTTTTTCTTCGTCCTTAATATTTCTTTGAGCAAACTGGTCTTCCAGAAATACTGGCCAACCATGAGTCATCATTCACTATACCTGTCACCCCTATCTAGTAGCTGTAACAGGAAACAAAAATATCAGAAAAGTTATCTTAAATCGGAGATAACAACCTACTGATGGCACCAGTATGTCATTGCATTAGTGCTCGTGAAGATACAGCGGTGTGCAACTTATAAAAAGATAATTTTAACCGAACATTATCTAAAATGGCGATGCCACCACCACCTCCGATGTCACTCTTAAGATTAGAGGATGGTATAAGACCTGGTGGTTCAACACCACATGAAAAAGTTCCCGGATTCATGGTGTGCATGAACATGATCAGTACCGTTACACATTTACTGCTCGGAGCAGTCGCCTTGTTTGCGTTTTTCATCATAAATGCTATATCGGGGGGATTCGAGATCGATACGGCGCATGTGTACTTGACAGTTATTGGGGTGAGTGGACATTTTGTATCCTGGCATGTACTTATATCGAGAACTACCTGATGGGCTTCACTTTAGTTTTGCACCCACTATACTTGGCCTTACAATTAAATATTGAGCTTTAGATAGACACTGCCACACGGGTATGAGTGAATATGTATGTTACCGGCCAAACCCGATATTAGGCTAAACGTTTGTGCTCAGCCAAACTAGGGATCATCATTAAAGAAAAATCATAAAGCACCCCATCTAAATACATAGATTATGTTAGGTTAGGTTAGGTTACCTCGGGGCGGATCTGTATTTATGCTTTCGCGGTTGCACAACGACATGCTTGCATGGTAGCATAGATGCAGGTCTACCTTACTGCCTCCCTCAGAGGCGGTAGGGTGGCGGGGTCTTGAGGGAGAGCGCTACGGTCGTGTAGATCCTCAAGGCAAGTCTGGTGTGTTCACCTTCACGTGGTTGCCGCCCTGTTCTTGGTCTAATTCCATAAGAAATAGACGCAACAAAAACCACCAGGCGCTTTCTGGGGGGGGGGGGGGGGGCGCATCGCACTTCGTATGATACAACTCCCGTCATACGAGGTGCGGTGTGCGTTTCCCCTGCGTGCCCCTCTGAGCAGCGGGCGTAGCAGAGGGCATGGCAGGGGAGTGGGGTCCTCCTTTTGCGAGGTTCTCGCAGAAGGAGGAGGCGGGGCGGCTCGGCGAGGGGATCATGAGCAACCACATGATCCTCTCGCCGCACCGCTCCGCGGGCGGAGAGGGGGGGAAGGGGCGTTTGCCCTCCCTCCTCACGGTGACGGGCGGGCGACAGGCACGGAGGTGCCTCCGCCCGCATTGCACCCGTCACCCCGCGGGGGACTGGGCCTCCCGCTTCCCGGCGTGCGTGCGTGAACACCATGCTGGGGAGCGAGGAGAGGAGGCCTGGTCAGAGGTAGCCTCCCTTTGCGAGGTTCTCGCAGAGGGAGGAGGCGAGGCGGCGCGGTGGGAGGATCATGCTCGAGACATGATCCTCTCGCCGCACCGCTCCGCGGGCGGTGAGGGGGGGAAGGGGCGTTTGTCCTCCCTCCTCACGGTGACGGGCGGGCGACAGGCACGGAGGTGCCTCCGCCCGCATTGCACCCGTCACCTCGCGGGCGACTGGGCCTCCCGCTTCCCTTCGTGCGTTGGCGGACGCCATGCTGGGGAGCGCGGAGGCCTGGTCAGCGGTAGCCTCCTTTTGCGATTTCGCAAAAGGAGGAGGCGGAGCGCGCGCGGGAGGTCTCTCTCTTGCTGCGCTGCTCCGCGGGCGGAGAGGGGGGGAAGGGGCATTTGCCCTCCTTCCTCACGGTGACGGGCGGGCGACAGGCGCGGGGGTGCCTCCGCCCGCATTGCACCCGTCACCTCCGTCGGTCATTCCCGAACCCCCTCCTCCACGCCCGTGCCGTGAGGGCAAGAGGGGGGGTCCGCCTTGTGTTCGTCGGCGGGGGACTGGAAGTAAAGGCTGTGCCGGATTCCCAGTCCCCCTCCACTATGACGAAGCGGGAATGCGCTGGGTCGTTTTAGTGGGTATACCGGGTCCGCCCGGGGAGTCCCACATACCCCTCCCGTCCCCCGACGGGAGGGTATGCGTAATGCATTTTTTCCCAGCGTCAAAAAAAAAAAAAAAAAAAAGGTTAGGTTACCTCAAATCTGCAACGCGTCACACGCAATGGAGCAACGCGAGCAACGCGCGCAATGGAGTGCCTGGGCGCTCTCTGGTCCTTGCTCTGAAGGAGCTGGAGGCCCCACTTAGGGCCAGTTCAGTAGGTCAGTTCCCTATCAGATGGAAGGTTAGTCGGCTGCTCCTGCTCAGGAGGGTAGGGCGCCCGGCGGACTCATCGTCCGCTTATGGGCTCATAGTGCTCACCCTGCCTTGGTGTTGCATAAGGGAGATCCTATTACGTTACCATCGGGTGCCTTCCTACTTCCGCATTATTGTGAGGGCTTATCTGGCGGGAGGTCATCTACATTGGACGCGACGGCATAGGCTGTCGTGAGATGTCGTGCGGTGTTCCACAGGGCTCGGTTCTGGGCCCTCTCCTGTGGAACATTGGATACGAACGGGCTGGCCTCCAGGTAGCACTCAACAAGTCGGAGGCCATTGCTTTTCTGCTGTTACACATCGTAGTTGGAGGGGGATCGCTGTTGAGTTAACCATGAAGCACCTAGGATTGGTGTTCGACATGCCTATGATTATGTTTACATTGTCAGATTACATGTAATTTGTGTAGTGTACCTACATAATAAAGAGTATAAGCAATCTGTCTTCTATCTACCAATCTACATAACATAATATCACGCCTGTAATCCGCGAAGGCTAAGGCAGAGGTGTACCTAATGGTCGTCAAATGGGTGAACCCATTTGACGACCCAAATAGCGCAGCGGTAGAGAGGCTGCCTTACGTTCGTAGGGTCCCGGGTTCGAATACCGGTAGGAGCAAAAGTTTGTGTGATGAGCATGGACATTTGTTTCCGAGTCATGGATGTTTATATGTATACTAAGTATGTATTTACAAACAAAAAAGTATCTATGCTTAGTGTGGCACAAGATGGCGCTGTGTGTAGTTTCCATCGATATTTATTTATTTTATTTCGCCAGTTATGTTTGTAAATTCCATGTAATAGCAAGCCTATTCCCATAAACCGGGCACATCTTCAGGCTCCGTGGCTTTTGCTGAGAAATTTCTGATGGAAAAAACCCAATAACACTTTGCCTGACCTGGGAATTAAATCCACGACCTCATGCTCAGGCAGTCGCTCTTGCGACCACTAGATCAACGATGCAGTCAACATATTATTATCATCAATCAAACTACATAATCATGGGATTTGAATAAAAATGACCTCTCTTTACACAACACCTTTTATTTACAGTATTCGATCCTGATGAGTCAAGCTATCTTTTCGTTAAACCCCCAGACGGGCTGGGCGAACAATTTCAAGTATCCGCAGAAGACGATGATATTCTGGTTGTTACAAGTGTTCGGCTCTTTACTGGCAATCTTAGGTGGAATGATGGGAATAATATTAGCTGGATCAATCCCCGGTAGCGCTTTATGGGCGCCAGGACGTCACCTACAATCGGCTCATCAGAAGTTTGGTAAGTGTTCATTCATTTTATCTGTAGACCTTTTTATTATTTATCTGCTTATTCAACCGATACACTGTGTGTTGACCGAATTTTAGTACGGAACTTGAACTCCCGAATCTTCGTCGAAATGTGGGCGGACAACTCTGCTGGGTAAAATATGAAAGTTACTAATTAGTACAAACTTTCCGACAGCTGAAAGGACAAAGAAACGACCGAATAAAATACTGAAAATTCCGAAAACCAATGCAGCATTTGATGACGTAATATTTTTCCCCTATTTATAAATTTAGATTTAACCTATAAAGACGTGGGGTCTTTATAGGTAAAAAACCCAAAGTAAGGCTCTTCCTAGCCTCTTTGGTCCCACTCCTGGACAAAGGTCTCTCTCCACTTTTTCCACTTCTCACGACCCCGCGCGTCCTCCTTCCAGCCAGCACTTTATTTTGTGTTATTTATTTCATTGGCAGAAATGAGAAGGAAAACATCGTAAGGAAACAAAATTAACCGATAACAGGCTTGTCGACTGAAAAAACCTAATTGGTCCGTCAGTTAGATTATCAAAAAATATTTGACCCATACGGGTCAAATATTTAAAACAATACTGCAACAACAATACAACAATACTGTTTCTTTTGTTTCGTAAACCAAAATTGTCGAAGATACGCCGCTTTTAAAATTCTCAAAATGTCACGCCGTGGTATAATTTTTAGTGCGTTCTGACGTCACGAGCCCGAGTTTTGTTTTAACTTAGTCAATATTCATTAATTTACAAAAACAAAAAATACATGTCCATTATTTTCCAATAATATAATATAAACTGGCCTGCAAAAATAAGTATCACACTTTTAAAATTGCAATAACTTTTTAAGTACTCAAGATATACTTTCGAAACAAAAAGGACTCGAAAAATAGTTTAATTTTGTCTATAGTTTCAAAGAAAGCTGATAAAAATTGCTTTATAACGTTTTTTTTATTTTAAATCTCTAACTTTTATAGATTAGGATAATTGAAATTTTAAAAGTGTAATAGGTACTTATTTTTGCAGGTCAGTGTATTATACTGACGGACTAAATATATTTGCAATTTTTGTATACTGTCGTCATGACTATTCTAAGAATTCGTTCTTAGAATAGTCATGACGACAGTATACAAAAATCTTCAAAGAATTGTGACACCCAGCAACACTCAATGGGCCCGCGATCTGGATTATGACCCACTTCGTCTCACTGCTAGGAGTCCTGTGACCCAGTATTGGGAACGTTAAACGCTGATTATGTAAATGTTCGTTACAGGTAGTCAGTGACCCGAAAGTCTGACAACCAGTCTTACCAAAGGGTATTATATTACCCAGTACTAACTGGATTGTGGACGACAGATGGGCAGTCGCTCCATGTAAATTACTGGTATTCAGCTGCTTCCTTCCGATTAGACTGGAAGCCGACCTCAACATAGTTGGGAGAAAGCTAGGCAGATGATGATGATTAATACTTGTTATATTTCAGGTTTAGCCGCCATGATATTGACTTCGGTGAGCTTTGTTGGAGGATTATTTCATTTGTTCAACAAGAATATGGAAAACACTAAAATTCATCAAGCTCTACAGTCCTGCGCTGTAACTTTGATGCTCGTAATCGCCTTCGTAGCAATTGGTCTAGCGTTCGACGACTGGGTTGGCGTGACAGCAATTAAAAGTACCAACATGGTCTTGTCATTAGTTTTTCTTACTTTAATTGGATTGTTTATGATGATGATTTGCAAAGCAGTTGTGAAAAGTAGCGTTGTTGATTAAGGTTTAGTTTCTAGATTTTATACTGTTCTCAGAAGTAGTAAAATTCCTAAGATTATTGAGGTATGAGATGAAGTCCAATAATGCATCTTGAAAAAATGATAAAATGAATTTAAAAAATACTTTTACACATCACTCATTTATGAAAAATGAATGAATTAATGATGTAAGTACATAAAGTTTAGCTGACAAAATTTAATATTTTCTGAATATTGAGAAACTTTGTCTTTTGTGAAGCAATTGTATGTGTAAATATTACATTACAGGCTATTTAATTTTTACCTACTAAATATAAACTAATAGTAGCTTGAATATTGGAAAACAATGTTTAGATTTATAGATTAATTTTAGTTTAAATGTGTATTCCTTGCAATTAATATTATCTTTCGAATAAAATACTTAACTGTGTGTAAAAAGCAGGGTTCATAATTATGAAACAAGTTTTTGTTTTTCGACTGTTAACACGTCTAACCATTTTAGTGAAATAGTAACAAATAAGACTAAACACAAACACGTATTAAAATTATTTTTGTTGACTAAATACAATGTTTGTGAGCGTTTTTTAATCTGACTCTTAATGCGTTTGCAAGTGACATTGATAACACTTAAAGTACTTACGGGATGATATCCGTGATTTTCTTTTGTTACTATGACATCACGGAAAATCTTGAAGTGTAGTGAAAAACGGTGAAAGTCCAAAAAAGGGACATTGATAACGTTAGCGATTGTATTTTAAGGGAAATAAAGTAGGAAAAAGGAAGTGAAAGAAGATCGAACCCTAATAAAAAGTGAAAAATTAAAAAAATTGTAAAGCTTTAAAAAAGTGTTTTATGTCAAAACTAAAAACAGCAAAACTTCAGTTGTTTTTCACTTTATAGAAGCTATTGTACTAAGTTGTATTTTCAAAGAAGTTACTTTTAAGCTCTTTTATTTTATTGTATTTTTCGCCTTGCCTTTTAATATTAGGAAGACAAAGGCATTCTAGACAATGTCTGAAATAAACACATGGACCGTTACACAATATTTATATTTCATTTGTAATTTTTTTACCAAGAGATACAAAAAGAAATAAAGTTACTTAGAACGAAGATTCCGAATTTTATTTCCTGTCATTATCCAGAAGTCTAGCGACACTAAAATGGTGAATATCCAGGTGAGGCCGATGAGGGTAGGTACAAAGACATCTCCGTTTCCAGTCCATATTCTGAACGATCTATACTTGAAGGCTGCGCAGAGGCTCCCGGTTGCCAGGAACATACTGGCAAGGCCAGTGATGTAGTGGAAGAACCTGATCCAGAATACGCTGATGCAGGAAGACAGCTTGGTTGGATACATCGCGAGGATTCCATTCAGCAAACTTGCGAGGCAGCAGACTAGTGCTGCTAGTCCTGAAATGAAACAGCATGTTGGTAATGTTATAGTGAAAAGAGTGGGTATTAATGCAGTCCAGATTTATCGTTAGACCTGAAGGGCTTTTTAAATGTCATGTTTTTAAACGTCATTCGATTTTCACGTGAAATAATATTTTATATAGAGGAACAGACATCCCACCCCTCCTCACTTCATCAATTCAGCAGAACATCTTCCTCCTGGACAGGAACTGCAGTGGCCAATCTGAAAATCTCTTAACCGTTTGCGAGCCCAGGTTGGCCGCTGTAGAAGTAATCTAGCCAAATGGGGTATTATCCACCCGTCCCATATACAATGTCAGTGTGGAGCCCCTCTGCAGGATATGCCCCATCTCCTTTCTTGCCCATCCTGCACAGCCACCTGCACCTTACAGGATTTAAACGAAGCTAACGACAGGGCTATGCAGGTGGCAACATACTGGTCGGGTATTATTTGAGTCTATCGATACGCAAAGAAGAAGAAGAATATTTTATACTTTTTGGGACCGGATACGAATATGCCGCATCAAGTGCTACCTTGGAAAGTTTTGCTTAAATATTTTATTGGTCTAATCAGTAATCAGGTATAAGGTAGGTATCATGATTCAGTAATATGATGAAATATGATATCCGTCTTATCTCGTGATAGGTACCTATTTGCAAGTGAAAGTAATGTTTATCTATCATAAATCACACAATGATAATTTGATTACGATTGTAATCATAAAATATATTAATCACTAATTCGTTTGATAAGCTTTTATTGAATTTGAGGTTTTATTTTTTGTTATTTCGAGTATTTGCATCATCTGCTTAGCTTTGTCCCATCGATGTTTGGGTCGGCTTCCAGTCTAACTGGATGCAGCTGAATACTAGTAATTTACATACATAGAGCGACTGCCTATCTGATCTCCACAACCCAATTAGTACTGGGTTGTACGACTCCGCTTGGTAAGACTGGTTGTCAGACTTTCGGGCCAGTGACTACCTGTAACGAACATTTACATAATCAGCGTTTAACGTTCCCAATGCTGGGACTCAGGCCTCCTCGCAGTGAGAGCAAGTGGGTCAGAATCCAGCTCGCGGGCCTTGTGAGTTTTGCTGGAAGTCACAAGTCCTCGAATTTCTTTCGTTTTAAGAAATATCGTTTTTGATTTTCAGATGTTTTTCTTCACTTTTTTTTGCTGATGCAATAAATATCACAATAAAGTGCTGGCTAACTGGAAGATGCGCGGGTGTGTGAGAAGTGGAAAGAGTGGAGGGAGTTCTTTGTCCAGCTGTGGGACAGAAGAGGCTATAGGAAAAATATGCTTGCTTGGGTTCGAACCTACGACCTACGTCGGTCGGACACATAAGTCTCAGTGATTACTTACCAAACCATTTTAACAATCTCCATTGATATGAGATAGTGTCTCCGTTATCAATAAATGTACTTATACAAATCATAACAGGGCCATTTGAGCGGCATTTGAACTAAACCACTATCGATATCAAGGTTAAGGTGTCACTATAATGTATGTAGTTTCTAGTAATTTCTCAAAATGTTAGGCTCGTTGGTCGAGTGGTCGCGAGCTCTACTGCTGAACATGAAGTCCTAAATTCGATTCCTATGTCGGGTAAAGCGTTGTTCAGTTATTCCATAGGGAATATCTCAGTAGCAGCCACGGAGTTTGGATTTATGCCCTGTTGATAGCAATCGGCTAGCCCCCTATTACATGGGATTTAAACCTAACTGTCGAAATGTACCGGGTGTACTATTAGTACTCGACTCTAGCTACCCCATCGGGGATTACGGCGTGATGTAATGTTTTGTATGTAAGAGAGTTGCTAGTATAAAACTTGTGATTAAGATTCTTACAACGTTTAAGTAGATCCATTACAAATCCCTTCTCTATTCTCTGCACCAGCCCTTTTTTTTTTTTTTTAGGATGGGAAATCATCAATTGACTTCTCCCGCTCTGGCCGGAGCAGGAGGGAGTGTCAGACTTTTACTGACTAAAACCCATCCATGTTCCTTCCTCGCCCTTTGTGTTCCGGGGCCACGGTATCTCTTTCGAATAGTCCCGCAGCCCCGGCAGGCTTCGGCCCTTGCGGGCCCCTTCCCTATTGCTGACTCTCTTTGAGGCGCGCGTGGAACACGAACGCGCCGTCGACACGGCCTGTCGTCATGAGACGGACGGACGGCGAGCTAGCCCATAGCTCCCCGTGCACAGGCCCGCGCCTACGGTGGCCGGAAGCCACCACGTGGCCCCCGACGCCCGGGGCGTCTCCCGCGGCGGCCGGGACGTGAGGATATCTCCCTCTCACGTTCCGCCACCTCCTTCGCTAGCATAACTGCTTCGCAAAAGGAGGTGACGGCGTCCCATTCCGTCTCGCTCCGGGCCATGGCACGAACCAGGGCCGGAAGCGAGAGGTCGCCGCCGCCGATCGCCACCTCTCTCTCTGTACCAGCCCTAGCACAAGAAATAGGAAGGTCGGACTGAGTCGAAGAACTCAATATATAGAGCAACGGACTTTGAGCTATAACGACCAATAATTAGGTACTTACGCTATCGTATTTCGTATCTCGGTCAAAAAATGCAACAAGTGCTACGTGACGTCTGCTGCATGTCTTACAAGGTCAACATTGGAGCAAACAGTGATGCATCAAAGGGTAGGTAGGTCAAAAACGTCATATCTGTGTGACACAGCGTTTAGTGTTTATCAGGAGCTTATGGGACTGACCAAATTGATCGAAGCAGATTCGACGTGAGCTAGTCGAAAACAGCTATATGCCCATGCGAACAAGTAGTTCTAAAACTAAAACCTGACTACTCAATGAAGTCGATTAAAATGCAGAATATGTTACCCGGGCCATGATAACGAATTAATTGACACCTTATTCATCAAAATTTCATGAATACTTTAGGCGCTACGGAGGAACATACGTAAATACATACCGGATATGTGATTTAGACTGCTAAAATCATAACCCTTCCTTTTGGCTTCGCCGTAGTCGGGTAAAAAAAGCGAATATTTCAACGCTATCCAGAAGACGTTGTCTAAACTGTAACGAGGCGATAATTTTTTACTGAATGCATATGAAAGCATATTGGTACAGTACTTATAAAAAAAAGATTTATTTTTGTCTGTCTGTTTGTTTCGGCTAATCTCCAAAACGGCTGGACTGATTTTGACGGGAATTTTACTGGCGGATAGCTGATGTTTGCTGAAGTATTTAAAAACAATAAAACTCTTGATATGTTTTCAAAATCCGTTTTAAATAAAGAAGTTATATTTTTTTTATAATAATGTCATGCGAACGAAGGTCTCGGTCAACCGTTAGTGTCTATAACTGCATTGCCAGAGATGCTATACCCGGCCTCAACGCAGAGAAGATAACTGCTAAGGCAGTATTTCACAACATTGTAAATGATTATTCATACAAATACCGTTTGAAATCATGCCACGTATAGAGGCCGTAAGTTGGGCTTGTAAATCGCGGAGTGCATACATAAGCCATCTATAAATAAGAGCAATAATAACTTATTTCCCTCAGCATACTTTTACAACTTGCACAGTTAAACACAAGTTCGGAGTACAGTGACGGCGCGGTGGCGATTTTTAGAGTGTAGAAATATGAACTTGTTAACTATGTTGGGGTCGGCTTCCAAGCTACCCGAATGCAGCTAAATACCAGTATTTAAACTAAGCGACTGCCTAATTGACCTCCACAACCCAGTTATTGCAATACGATCCTAGCTCTTGGTAAGACTGGTTGTCCGATTTTCGGGCCACTGTCATTGTCTGTAATAACTTTCTGTTCATCGTCACTTGACTGCCGTTAGGCGTGGCTGTTAAAACATGGCAAGTGGTATCTACGTTGACTAGAGCGATAATATCGAGATTTCAAAGAATTCACATTTAATTTAATTACTTCATTTATTTAAATGTTATTCATCAACTCGTCCTACATGCCCACGGCCCATTTGGGACGAGTTGATGAAAATCAAAATAAATAATATTTTCATTCCGCAACTCGTCCCACGTTTCTTTTTAAACAGTCAGTTTAAACGGCATTATCATTTCGTGTATGACCAGGTTATACTGAATACTGGTATTCAGCTGCATCCAGTTAGACTGGAAGTCAACCCCAACGTAGTTGGGAAGAGGCTAGGCAGATGATGATGATGATGATCAGGATAGTCGAACTTGTCTAGGCCCAGCACTTAGTAAAAGAAAGCCCGCAGTTTTTCTTTCATCCTCCCCTATTTGATAAATTCAATGTCCCGAGAGAGAAACAAATACAAATTCCAATTCCCTGATTGGATGATGACACTGATTACTTTATATACCCAAGTCGTTTGTCCATTTCCTTTTCATGTTCGTTTCGTTAGCCGTGCGGACATCAATCGCTATAAAGAAACCTTAGTTTTCTTGGCTATCAGTGGCTAGTTCCCACTAGTCGCCATGAGATGTATGGACAGTAAGCAGCTTTATCTGGGTAGCTTCATCTTGGGTGACCATTTAAAAATTTCAAGTCGATTCAAACTATGCACTCCACCATGTCTCGATGTCATTGTTTCATTATTTAACGTACTAAATTTTGCTTGGACAATGCTAAAATACCGGATATGTCGGACTAAATTCGGACAGAAAAAAAAGATTGTGTGGCTCTAATTAGGTGGTTAGGTGGTATCAACATCTCGCTCTCTTCGCTTAACCACTAAGAACTCAACCTAAGTAAGCTATTTTTATCACATATAATTTTAAGTGAAATCTAAAAGATATGGTCTTTACTTAGAAGGCTTCGCTATGAAACGAACTACGTGCAAGTTTATTCGATACCGATATTTCTTGGAAGAGCGAGTTTTCTTCAAGGTATTATTTTTTTAAAGCTGTGAGCAAGCTATGCTGCTCCATATTTGTTTAATAATTCGATATTTTTAGAGGCTTTTAATATGTATATTTTACTTGTCTAAACATAAAGTTCCTATATCCTTCTCGGAGCAGGCATGTCAGGTGGTCAGTTAAAGCCACATTAGACATTTGATCAATATGGGTGCAGATGATGTATTCGATTTTTCTCTTACCAAGCTTTCCATGTATCGAGTTGAAGTGTACGCTTTTCTGCTGGATGATGAGAGCTGTTCCTGCAGTGACCAGGGCGGCTGCCACGACCTGCATGACCCAGTGGGTGTGCTTCTTGTATCGACGTGCCATGAACATGGACCAGCTATTATACGGCGACATCATTAGAGTTCCTTGGCACATGAAGAATTGGTACTAGAAATAAGTGTTTTAAGATGAATTCGTGGCTTGTATGTGTCATCATCTTACGCAGTTTGTGCTGTCCTCAAAAGTATGTAATACTTTTCGTCTATGAGTTGACTAGGAGAAATGTAAGTAGGTCTGTGGACATTTTTTCAACCTTTACCTACACTTAAGGACTGTTTGGGAAAAAAGACTTAATTCACGAGAACTTTCGGCATTCTAACCGCCGCAATCCGCTACTATGCAAATATATTGCAAAAATATTGGTATAGTACACAAATATGATTTTTCGGATTCATGTGCGTATTGTATAATTATCATTTACTTCGGTGAAGGAAAATATCGTGAGAAAACAAGCATGCCTGCAAGATATTTCTTGACGGCATGTGAAGCCAAGTCAGAAGCACTTGTGAAAGCTGTTGTCTCTTACGTCTTTTCGTTCCAACAGATCATTGAAATTGACTATCTCTTCTGCCTAATTATTTGCAGGAAACTGAATCAAACACAAAATAAATAATAGTATAATTAACTTACCCCAAGAACACACAATATAATGTGCCAATCAAACCGAGTAACTTCTGAACTACATGAATAAAATAAACAAATGAATACGGTGAAAAATATCAAGATATTAATGAGCAAATTGACCGCCAATCTCACTGATTTATACCAAACTTTATCCAAAACTTTCGACTTTTCTCTTTCTTTATTCAATCCATTGTCCGTCGTTTCCGTCATTTTGACAACTCGTGCGTAACGCGTAGGAGAACTGTGCCCATTGACAATTAAGTAGTGTATAAGCTGTAATATTACTACGCTACCTATCTGGTAGTGCTCTCTAAACAATTGCTAGTGTCAATAAAGGCGATTACAGATTTGCTCGATTTTTGACGATCGATACCACCGTGTGATAAATAAAAAATAGGTACTAAAATGTGTCAGCAACAGATGACCGCGCCATGGTTTTTGTTTTCATCTCTTTTGTCATAAGATCTTGTCATATGTCGAGCAACAAAAACTAATGTCACTGCGATTCACGTTAGCTTATCAGAGCTAAATCCTATCCGAAAACTAAATCTGAAACTATGGGTACACCTCAAGTACCTATAGCCAAGCTTAAAGTAACTATAGCCTTCCTAAAATAACAAAAGGCAAAGAGGGTTCATTGAAAACACTAAAACTGTAATTTTACTCTCCTTCAAAATCGAGGTCATGGTTCCTTTGACCACTCTGCTCTGCTACATGTATAAAATTTCGTTAGTGGGTGCTGAAAAATAAAACGACATCAACTTTGGTCATTGATTTTAACTATCAAATATTTTAGCGATCGTTAACAGACTACAGTACCGACCGATAGAATCAAGCAAATCTAAAAAGCTGTCGGATCTCATTGATCATTAAAACTCAGCATATCAGGCCACAATAACAATCGATAAAAATCGAGGAGATCTGTATGCACCTTAAGGCGATATGCACGAAAGATTGATAGAGTATCTCTTTAATCTGAAGTACCATTTGTACGTGATATCTTGAAGACTACAAATTTATAGTGGCGGTAAATTTTATTTTTGATGATGAGACTACGTGACTGGTCAGCTGTAATGCAGTGAACAACTAAGGATTTGTGTAAGTCATTGGACACTCTCTATTCGAATTTTATCGGTTTTGTGTAATTACTGTCCTCGTTTGTCCTCCACGATCATAAAGTACCCTGTTTAGGGTTGTGCCTCATCTAGAAGAACGGAGTCACACTTTTTCCATGCTTCTAATTACATGCTCCTTTTCTGTCATTCGGAACCGTCTTATGCTAGAGTGAGAAAGAGAGAGGGAATGCTATAGCACGCGGCAGCATCGACGATGTACGCTCTGTTCCTCGCTCTGGGTGTTGGACGTCAGATAAGCAGTCGCTCCAAGTAAATTTATGTTAGAGTAGAAGTCGACCTTAACATAGTTTGGAAAATGTTAGGCAGGTGATGACATTTTTTTTTATTGTGGGTGGTAATTGAGGATGTAAATAATAACAACAACCAGTGTTTAAAGCTTATTATTTTTGTACATTGTTATATATGCATCATTAGTACAGACAAAATTTATTAAATGGTAGGCAAAACTCTAGTTACTTTTAGCAAAAACCAATTAATACATACATTATTGTGATGGTACAATGTTTTAACTAATACAATCGTATAAATACTTAACAGCCAGTAAGTAAATGCACTATACATATAAAAATAATTATCTATTTACATAACTCGACTCTTTAATAATACAGAACTGACTCTTTGACAATAGAATCGGTGTAATAAGTTATTATGAACACTGCAGATGCCTGGCCCACACATCTGCGAACATCGTTCGTCACGGTAAGGGATGTGCAACGTATTCATACAATTTTACATAAACATCCCTCACTGACAAACTTGATCAACCTAATTAGTAGACGTGTGGAATCGGCATTATAGTTTCTACAAGTACATACCGAAGAAACTATTACAACAATAAGAAATACTATTTTGTTCTTAATCTAGATAGCATAACCTACGTTGCATTACAAATGCAAAATGAACTGTAGTTCCAAACATGCTTTTATGCAATAATTAATCTCCTAAGTAATACACAGTATACGAAATTCGGTAAAATGCATCCCTATTACTTGGTTACAGGCAAGTTATAAACAAATCTACGCATACAGAGGTGCTCAACTCGATAACATGTCGTGCAATATAATGTAAGAAGAAATAAACGATTTTTTTTTTAAATATTTTATAATTTTGAAAGTTCTACAGTTCACAGATCGACTCCAAAACTCGACTAAACAATCTGGAGATCACGAAACTATTTCTAATACTTACAGAAACTCGAACGTTTAGAGTTCAGTATTGAGCCGCGCGCACACTGGTACGAACTCGTTGTCAATAACGCCAAAAGTTTTAGAGTGGAGCAATTAACAATTTCATAGAGCATTTGAATGAGTCATTAACGTAAGTCAATCCGATATCTAGTCTTAGTCTGTTTCACTTTGGCTTTGATTCAGACTTAATACTCTGCATTAACATTGATACCTTTCCTAACGTATTAATTGAAGCGAAGTTACGTGTTCCACTTTCTTCATGAAGGGCTCTTTGTAATAGTGAGTATTGGATCGCGTAGATCGGTTACGAGCTTAGCGTTTGAGTTGGTATGCGCAGGCGGCGCTGCGGGCCTCGGCTTGTTAAACATTACGTTACGTATTCTCACTATGCGTCCATTTTGTATCACAATACGTGTCATAGCGCCTTAGTGTTTCACTGCTTGTACCTGGTGGAGGAAAAAACTTGTCAAAATTTGCCTTTCAGCGGGGTCAAATCAAAACCATTGACATTAAAAGTGTGTGTATACAATAATTCACACACTTGACTTTGGTTTTGATAATTCATCATCAATATGGTTAAGTTTTTGAGTAGGTGATTTTTTCATATTTTTTTAAGTAATTCCCCGGACTCATCATCTGCCTAGTTTTTCCCAACTACGTTGAGGTCGGCTTCCAGTCTAACCGGGTGTAGCTAAATACTAGTATTTTACATGGAGCGTTGGTAAGACTAGCCAATGTGGGTGCTGGTCTGTCTTGGTATCTATGAAAACGGGCTTACTGTATTTTATGCACGAGTCAAACCCAAAATCTTTTAAAAACTATGAAACATATAAATTATTAATATAAAATAATAATGATTTGTGAAAGTTACTCTTTCTTGAGAAAATGTAATGTAAAATCAACCTAAAAGCAAAGTAACTAACGTAAAAACTTCTTACTCCAACCATGATGGTTTACCGTCCGTGGCAGGATTTGCAGCAGTAGTCCGCATAGTACGGGTAATGGCACAGCCGTGCCTGCACCGCTAGCGCGCAGTTGTTCAGCTTGTCCACGCATGCTCCTGCGCAAGTTACAGTAACGTTAGCAAGAGGAAAGAAGAAGATCAGCAAGAAGAAAAATGATGACGTCATAATCGACACTAAGAAAGAGCGAATCGTTGCGTTATCGGTAGCGTTGGCTGGATGCCACGAAGTTCAAGTGAAGTCAAGGAAGAAGGTATCAAGCTAGGGAGCTGGACCAGGATGTGTAGGTTCCGTCAGAAAAAGATGAGAAACAAATGATGATAAAGATGAGCTAACAAACCAAGAAGCTGGACTGTGAGAAGAACAAGGATGTATTCTCCAACCAGATGAAGAAGAGATGGACGGAGAAAGGAAGACCTGAATGAAAAAAAAAAGCATGCGGATTTGAGTTTGGAGGTAAATAACCCAGAAATAATTACCATCAGCATAAGATCTGTCTCTAACATTCTGTGCAATATGGCTTTGGTGTCTTGTCACGCGCTGTTGTGGGTCTGAAACTGAAAACAAGATATTAATCAAGAATTTAAGTCTAAAATATCCTAAAAACTTTCGCTGAAGGTACTAAAGCCCGCTTCCATCACATTTTCCGTTAATTAATCAAAAACATCGTTATTTTTCTGTCATACCTTGAAGACGACAGACACAGAATGATGTTGAATATTTAGTAGTCAATGCTGTAAGCGAGCTTTAATCTCCTTCAACAGGTTAAAATTCAAACCTGAAGGAGGTGCATTCACAACAGCTGTCTTCACTGGCGGTTTTGTAGAACACCGTGAGGGTACACAAGACCTTCTAGCTGGAGGACGTACTCCTGCGCAGTCCGTATCGCGCGCCGCACCCCCCGCACCCTCTGCCCCACCGCGGGCGCACCACACTGTTCGGGACTGCACTCCCGCTTCACATGGACCTTGGCACTGAAGCAAATGACAACATTAGAAGCTATATCATCATCAACAAACAATCGTTTGCGTTTACGTCAATCCAAAAGTCGTATTGCAGAAAAACCAAACGCATTGAAAGCGAATTTTCACACTAAAGCCGCGTTGACACGGTCCAAGGATACTCTGACCGTGTCAACGCGGCTTAAGATCTCAAGAAGCCATCTAGTACTAGTCTAGCTCTACTTCTTGCCTCTTGAATAAGCATCGCATTTCGCATTGCACTTTGATAATCATGCCCTTGAAAGCCAAGGTCAGTGAAAAAGTAGCTAAAGCACAATAGTGCCCTAATTACACGAGCAATGAATTTGCATCTTAGCAATTTTCTTTCAAGTGCCTGAGTTCTTTCAGAACAAAATACAAAAGAAACCCTTGAACAACCATAGTTTTCTTTTTATCGTGATTTAAAGTACGTTTTTTATAGGCGAACAGTGTTTTTGACAGATTAATTGGTGCTGACGTCTTCAAAGGTTAGGCTGGCGTCAAAAAAATGAGTAAGGTTTGGATTAATTAGTAGACTTGGAACAAAGTACTCGTTGTTTTAATTATCACTATTAGTGAGGGCGGTCCCAGCAACATTGGCATATTTGGAATCATTGTCCTAATCGCTACGGACATTCCACTTCATGAACCTTGATCTTCAATTCATGGAGTAGTTGTAATGAGTCACTGGCGAAATTAAAAATGAGTCTGTTTTATTTTGGGTGAATTTTTTGTTCTTGCAAATGTCGAAGATCTTTCAAACATTTGAGGCACCTGCTATTACGCAGACGATGTACATACGAGTACATCTGCATAATTTCAGATAAAGTCAGGCATGTCAAACGAACATCGTACAGTGTTCGATAATATACGCATTACGCACTATCTCAGCAAAAGAGTTACTTTTTGTGTAACCATCTTTGCTTAACCCTCTTCTTTGCCTTCAATTAACGGTCTTGCAATCTCGATCCCTGAAATTGTGTATGAAGAATTGGCATACCAAGTAAATTCATCCCAACATTGAAGGTTACATACAAATTGCGAAACCACCAGCAAGCTATACTTAATGGGGCACTGCGGTTGCAATTATTTTCCTTATTTAAATTGATGGGTCTACCGTCTAACTACTAGGTACTACAATGTCGAGATCTGTTGTTAGCTTTACAAACCAAAACTAAGCTCATTTCGTCATTTGGAACGAGGAAAATTGTGTACACTCTTTTGTCTTTTGGACCGTGAGATTGTCTAGATAAATCGTTTAGTCTACCTTCGCCATGTAGGAGTGTTTTACCCTTGTCTTAGAAGTAATTAAGGTGTCTTATAAGGTGCTCTTCAATTTGCTAAACAGACTGTTTATTGTTTGTATTTTTTTGTACATGTTTTATAATTAGCCACTTTTAATCTTCGTAAACAGAGTAGAACACACAAAAAAGAAAAAATAAAAAAAGATCAATAAATAGTGGAATGAATGTGAAACGGGGACGAGAAAAACTGTGCTCCATCGGAATCATGAACATGCCTTAATATTAGTACAGATATTATAACATTCCAGGTTTTGTTTATCCACTTCCCGCCGACAAACTGTCACGCAGTTTGGTGGGTGTATAGAAATGTACAAAATGTTTGCTCCTATTAAATGATTTATTTATTTTATTTACTTACCTCAGTCCAATCGCTAAGATACCAGGAGGGACTGCAAGCGCCCCCGCAAGAGCGTTCAGCTTCAGGCTTGGTGCCCCTACAGGAGCCATCTCGTAACCTCCTACCGTTTCCGCCGATGCAGATCACGCCGCGGACTTGCTTGCCGCCACAGGTAGCAGAGCAGGGAGACCATTCACCTAGCAGAGACAAAATGATCTTAAAAATAAGCTTTAGGCTATTGTCACCTTTACGGATACCTAGGAATATTCGAATAAAGAGTTTGTTTACTACACATCAAAACCATTGAAAACTGGAAGCTAATTGCAGAAACAGTACATAGCAGTGGTTTTAGAATTCAATTCATCGTTGAACAAACCAAATCTGGTGACTGGTAGGTATTGAAACATCTGCATTCAATTGAATTCGAATGGCCTTACGAAATTAGTTCAACATCGCATAATTTAAGGCTGACGAACACGTCACACACACGACATAAACGTTGTTTATTAGTAATTATTATGAGAAGTTTCTTACTAGTAAACCACTGCGCATCACACTGCTTCCTCACTGCACAGGTTTGCGTTTGTTCTGGCGCACGATGAGAAGTGCACCCGTTAGGATCGACGCAACGAACTCCACGAGACTGGACCCCGCCTCCCACACACCAACCCACACACTAAAATATAGGACCTTTATTTAAATGAGACCCACTTGACCAAATACATAAAGTATTATGTAGTACCCTTAATAACCTTCTTGGATTACGCACCATTTAGAAATGTAGGACCTAGTAATCCACAAAGTTTTTCCCAGAAAATGGTTATAATTCGGGATCCAGGCCGTGTTCTCATAAATAACTCTAAGGTCAGACCCTTATCACATTTAAGTCTAATTAATACCTTTATTGGCGAACTTAAGTACACTGACCCGTGGGAGGGATTAAAGATATTACGGTATTCCTGTTATGAATCGGATTCAATATAACGGGGACTGTATGAGGGTATTCTTAACGTACCTGAGACCACTCGGTGTACAACCAACCACCTCCAGCACTGTGACTGTAACTTGGTGCAGGGGTGGTCCCAATATCATTATCCGTCAAGTTGGTAGCAAGAGATATCACTGGGCCGTCTCTAAAGTTATCAGTCCGGTCCTTTGGTCGCACTTGACGTCTGGCGTCCAACCGTGGTACACTGGTCGTGGCAGCTGTGCCATCACAGTTTGGAATGCCACACAGTTCACTGCTTGGAGGCATTGGTAGGGGACATTTTTGGTCGCTTATCTGGAAATAATAATGGCAGTTAGCTACAACCGGTTTTTTTATTTATTTATATAAATAGTTATAGACTTTCATGTTTTAAATGTACCTTTGTGATTCCTCGGGCATGGTCTTGAACACAGCCCACAATGCGTGTCCTGTGTGCAGGTCCACAAACAGGGCAGGGTCCCCAAGCGGCCGCTCTCCAACGTGGAGGGCATGGGATTCCACCACAACGACGTCTTCGGGCCGGTGGGGGAGCACCATTACAATGGAAAGGAGACACTTCCTTATCTCCCTTCTCCGTCACTTCAGCGCACTTGAACTTTCCAATCTGAAGCCCTCCTCCACAACTACGCGAGCATTGCGAAAATTCCAAAATCTTCCAGATAAACTTCCTGCTACCAATGACGTTGCTCTCGACTTGGGATTGACTTTCCAAATTGTTGAAATTTGGCATTTTCGACAATGAAGGCTCGGATTTCGTTTCGAGGTCTCTGAGGTGTGTCTCGGTGTTGTGATGCCTGTGATGGCGTTGCGCGGAGTGGTGAGGCAGAGAGTTGACTGTCGGTATGTCGTTACTGGTTTCGTCTGGTTCTAAGTCAGTTAAGTATTCGTATTTTATGTTCGGATTTGGTTGCGTGTATAGAATCTGGAATTAGAGGACAATCATAAGTTGGATTGTTCTAATTGGATTTCAACTATTGCAGGGTTTTTCTTTGAAGACATACCATGATGTCAATGGGGTGGTGTATGGGCCCGTGCGCGATGACGTTGTCGAGCGAGCCCTGGCGCGAGTACACGAAGCGCGCGCCCGCCGCCTCGTACGTGCCCGCCGCTGATACCGCGAACTCGCCGTTCATTATGTACGAACCGTTGGATACTTTCAACGCTGAACAAAAAACAAAAATGTGTACCTATCCAAATTAAACGAAAGTAATTGAATAAACAACCATTCAACAAATTGTTGAACCCGACTAAATTGCTACTAGCTGCGTCATGCGAATAATTAACCACCAATTGTGCAGACGGCTACCTCCATTTATCTCACAATTTGCGGCGTAGGCGCCTCTATTGAAGAGTTGCGCCGCGGTGCGCATGTGCAATTCCCATTAATCGATTCGACATCGATCTTTGCACTGCCGAACACTTCATCTCTCGATTAAGATGTCTCCTTGTGACTTGCTATTAATAATATACCAGACATTTTCAATAAAAAAGCGATACAGACTGTTATGATGAGTAACTTTTTAATGAGAACTACTTGTACCACCAATTTTTTTGGACTTTGAGCGTCGCAATTTGGAGAAACCCTGACCAGTCTTAGTTTCAGTTCCTGTCTTACCTATGTAGTTGTCACTGGGTATGACCTCGGAGACGTTGAGCCGGCAGGCGCCGCGAGGCACGGTGGTGACGTAGGAGTATCCCAGCGGCAGGCGCGGCCGGGAGAACAGCCCCGACACCAGGCGCCGCCCGCAGTGCAGCTCGCGGGACGCCGCCGACGATAGCACGCCCTCGCGACCCACCGCCTGGAGACAAATAGATAAGAATCAGTCAATTGTTAAACACACATATAATTATACAATAATATATCAGCCTATATACTACCTATATACACATATAATTATACAATAATATATAGCCTTCTCTCTATGAGATGAGAGATGGCGTAGATCATACATAATTCACCTCGCAGTCCCAGTACCTAACAGGTGGTTAATGTAAATTATTTCATAGTCAATCAACATCGTCAAATGGCTGCTCTTTGCTGGTCCTCTTCCAAAAAGGAGGCAAATTGAGAGCATGAAGTAAACTTTCATCGATACCGCTCCCTTCCCTATCCTAGACTAAGCTAACGATATTCATTTGTTCTGAATACCGCATCCATATCGCCATTTAGGCAAAGTACGGTACAAACTTATTAGGCGTACAGACAGAGAGACATATATACATACTTATATAGCTATCTACATAGTTTTCCTCATCCGGAAAAGTTCAAGGAAATGTTATGTATTTTTTAATTCATACTAACCCAGCGGGTACCTAACTCTCCTAAGTCTACGGCTACTGCATATTTAATGATATAAATAAGCACCGGAGCGATTACACAACCAATTTTCCGCCCCTATCATGTCAGATAAAAGTAGTCAACTAGTCACGCTTCTAGATTATGATGCATTGGCCACAGTTTCATGTAGAGCGCTAGGATGATTTACACCGTGAGTATTAACTTGTCATCGTATTACACGGCTGTCTGACCAACCAGGATTACAACTTCATAACGTACATTGACAACTGAATTGCTTGCCTCTGTATTAAAATCCTTCTCCGTTATATTATTAATGTGAAAGTTTGTATTAAATGTTTTTTCTACGATCACGCGGTAACAGATGAATTTTGAAAACTGTTAGATGAATGGGTTAAAATACAAGGATACTTAATTTTTATAAGGGTACACGAAGGATTTTTTTAGAAAGAAGTCTGAATGTCTGTGACTGAAAAATTGTGTGATTATCGATTATCGTGGTATGGACATGTGATACGGAGAAAATGAGGAAAATGGAGTGAGGAACATTTTGAGTGAGTATATGAGTAGAGGAAGACCAAAGAAACGATGAATGGGTTGTGTGAAGGATGATATGGCTTGAAAGGAGGTGACTGCTGAGATGACGAGTAATAGAGAAGAATGGAAGAAGAAGACATGCTGCGCCGACCCCAAATAAATTGTGATAAGGGCAGGAGTATGATGATGAAGATGACACGAATATATTATATTTTAAATTAATATTTAAGTTGCTAGGATATGTTTGTTTATCAAATACGCTTTAAAGATTGAAGGGATTTGGGCACAGCGTTGTTCAGGTGAGCTATAACCTAGATAAAAATATTATAGGATACTTTTTGATCCTGACTTCACGAAGTATTTTCCCTAGTATGCAAATAAAACCTCAGAAAACAGCTAATTGACAATAAAATTACCCGAGACGAAAGCGCGGATGTTCGTAATTACTTAATTAAAGTAAGTCTATTAAGAAAGCTTTGTTTGTTAAAAGTTTTCACAAAAGCATCTTGTTCTTGTGTGAGCTTGATTTGGGTTCTTTTGTTTTCTTTTAGGGGACGTAATTAATCTCTTGACTTGAACATAATACTTCGCTAATTGTCGAGATTTTGCCGGCCATTGTTTTTTCAGCCTGAAAACTTAATAAGTGAAGAAGAAAAAATAAGTTTATTTTTATTGTCTCTACGGTAAAGTTTCATAGAAAATGCCTTCGTTGCGAAAATCTTTGATCTGAAAGTAATTTAATGTAACGTCGATCGGCGGGGCCGCACACGCGTTCTGTGTTTGTTTTTACATAATGTGTTAGTTTCCCTACAGCTCTCCTGTGTGAGGGTGATGGGAGCATCGGGTTAGTCAACTTATTTATTTTAACTTCATGTACAA
Organism: Xestia rhomboidea; assembly: GCA_963853795.1. NCBI lineage: Eukaryota > Metazoa > Arthropoda > Insecta > Lepidoptera > Noctuidae > Xestia > Xestia rhomboidea. Next base: position 10,409,107 of record OY970771.1, on the reverse strand, counting down.
TAGTGATACATAGGCGGACTTAATCTAGCTATTTTCGTCAATAAAAAATCAATTTTGAAAACTTGCGTATACCAGGAAAATAGCTTTTTTTACCTCAAGTTGAATCTTACGTTTTAAGTGCCATGTAATGGAGTCGATCACCCTATTGGCATCAACCGGGCACAACTCCAAACTCAGTGGCTGCTACTGAGAAATTCCTAAAGGAAATAACCATTAACACTTTGTCGGCCCGGGAATCGAACCCAGGATCATGCTCAGCAGTCGCGCTTGCGATCACTCTACCAAAGAGGCAGTTATCACATTTTCCTGTTTATGATATAACCATACATTTAGTTATTAAACAAACAGTTGTTGTGATATTGTTGTTGCAGCTGTTGTTATTCAGTTTCATTAAGTTAGATCAAACTAATTCTGTAACACCCAATATCGTTGTTTTGAACGGCATGCATATAATTAAGTAAATAATATTCTCAAGCCATGGATTCAATTCATTATAATGTAAAGCACGAGCTCGTTATTATTTATTTGATATAATGTAATTGTTGTTTCCAATCTTGTTTAATGTTAATTTTATAGCACGATTAATCGCGTTTTAATAGGCCTCTTGATGGAGCTGAAATATAGGAACATTACAGATCGGTCCTGTAGTGAATAGCTACATAAATTACAGATAATGAGATGTCTATGATTGTTTAGATTGGTTCCATGATAAAATTAAGTCTGTTGATGTAAACAGTAGAACAATAAACAAAATGAAATCCTCATTCCTCCGTGCCTCGGAAAACATGTTATGCCGTTGGTCTCGGCTGTCATTTGTAGATCTTTGACAGTTGTTACAGGTAGTCTGTGATCCGAAAGTCTGACAACCAGTCTTACCTTTACTGTGGAGGTACCCTGTTGTGGAGGTCAGATAGGCAGTCGCTCCAAGTAAAATACAGATATTCAGGTGCATCCGGTAAGACTGGAAGCCGACCCCAACATAGTTGGGAAAAGGCTAGGCAGATGATGATGACATCCTCATTGATCGGAATTTTTTAACAGAAAAGTGAATGAAATACTCTTCAGCGTTGAAATAAAATTGTTTTCTGAAAATACATGCACTTAAAAAAAAACAATAACAGTGCTAAACACATTGTAACACAACTAGGTAAATATTGACACAGCGAATTAGATTACGTTGAAACGAATGCTGTATCTAACCGAGTGGAAGGAGACCGCTATAAATTATCTAGTAAGAACCTCATCCTTCATCCAACTTAGCTAATTGACAAATTGTACGATACCAGCATATCGAACCAGTCGGTGTTTTAAGATGGCTGATTAACATTTCAAGACGTTGAATACAGATACTGACACGGTTAAGAAAATGTTTCAATGTTTGCGTAAGCACTGAAGCCGATGGCACAGGTGCAGCCTTTGCCAACTTTTCTGAATTGTTAATCAATCTACGGTGACGAAGTGTGATCTGTTACAACACGATTGACTGAAGTATTTTATTCACGAACTGTGGACGTAGCACAAGCGCGCGGTGCAACGTAACATAAATACGTCGATTTTTTAATAGAAAATACAATTATCTTATAGCATTTCAGTGTAATTGTTTGCAACAAGCACAATCATCATCATCATCATCATTTCAGCCGAAAGACGTCCACTGCTGGACATAGGCCTCCCCCAAGTGTCGCACATTGACCGGTCACGGTTTCGTGCGACTCGCATCCAGTATCAGTACCATCCTAGAATATTAATGAATTCGGCAAATTATTAAATATTTTATGTGAAACGAGTATTTTTAATTTTAAAATCGACGTATTTGCATTACGTTTAGTTACACCGTGCTCTCGTAGTATATAGTATTTGCATTACGTTTAGTTACACAGTGGCCTATAAAATAGATTTACTAATTCTTACTACGTAGAGACCGCTATCTTTAAAACTATCTCAACTAAGAAAACGTCAAGTACCCACAAATGCGCTAGTACATTTTGATCTCGTTGTTAATCCTTACAAAACCGGACCACAAGGCCGCGAGGTCACAAGGAACGAGGGTTGGTGTACTAAAACATCTGGCCTACACTGCACTCACGAACATTTCGTAATTATTAATGTGACACTAATGCATTTAGAACATTAGTCGACTCTAATGTGCACTTTTATGAGGCTACAGTACAAGATAAGGCCGGCTAAATCTCACGTGGGACCGACCTCGATGTAAGAAGGCTATTTCTTAATTAAGTGTGATATGAATCATTTTTAAAGGCAGGACATGGACTCGCCCTTTGTGTGGCGAAATTCTGACGTAGTGTTCCGTTGGACCGGAGTTAGGGTGTCGACATTGATACACTGGGCCGCACGTAAGTGCTACTGAATCAGTTTTATTGCAGGCAATAATTTACTTAATCGAAAGAGCGACTTGCAAGAGATAACTAACAAAGTAAGAAGTGTTTTTATGCTGACACAAAGGTACATTATTTATTATTAAAGGAACAAAGCTGACAGATGGCTGGGAAGGGGAGGATAAATCAAGGGAGGTACGGAGTCCTGATTTAAAGGTTCCGGTGGACCATTTTGCCCAACAATTACTAACGCGCCATAAATATTTCTCAAAATCAACAAAGCTGTGGACAAAGACACGAGTCGTGTCCCCAGGATTTATTTGCTACTAACTTTTTCCCAGGGGGAGGACAATATAGGCTAAGAAAAAAAAAATGCCCTGTCGGAAATTATCCTTTAGGAAGAACCGGGATAAAAGTATCCTACGTCCCGACACGATTAATTTATTAGGTAAAGATTATCTGTGTGACAGACTTCATCCTAATCCGTTTTGCTATTAAGGTGTGAGAGCTTAATGGACAGACAGACTAACAGAAAAACATATTTTCACATCTTACTTCTTACTTACCAAGGATGGATGGATGGATGTTTGTAACTCTTTCACGTTAAACTCCTGACTGGATTTGGATGAAACTTGGCACACAGATAGTTTATTTATAGCCTGGATTAACACATAGGATACTTTGATCCCGGTAGTAGGTACGAGTAATAGGCTTGTGTCGTGACAAAATCTAATTAGTCCGTCAGTTAGATTATCAAAAAATATTTGACACGTATTTTTTCTTTTGTTACGTAAACCAAAATTACGAAGATACGACGCTTTTAAAATACGTCACGCCGTGGTATAATTTCTAGTGCGTTGTCACGTCACGAGCCCCCACTCCCAAATTTTGATGCGTTTTATCTTTGTCAATATTCATTGATATACAAAAAAAAAAAATATGTGTCCATTATTTTCCAACACTCTAACTGACGGACTAAATAGCTTTGCGATTTATTGATGGTGGAAACTAGCCTACTACCGAACTCCACGCGCCACGCAGTGGACATATTAAGTTAGTTGATGATAATAGACTCCGTAGTACGGACCACAACCAGACGTCAATATGACTTACGAGAGGTCAATTCTTTAAAGTAAATAACGCGACCAATCTTGAGCTAATTGAGACTGTTGCAGTAACCGCCACGATCGTTGCGGTCCTCTATAAAAACCCACTCATTACTGTTTAGGCCGGCCGAATTCAGCAGGGCAGTTAAACGTATAAAATATGAGCCTTGTCACTTTGTCTTAAAGACAATTGAGCCATGAACTGTCTGAACGTAAAAATACATTTCCAATTAAAGACAGATTCATTCAACTGTTTGACAATGCAACCTAATTTGTACTTTGTTTTCATTAAATATATTCTAATTTAAACCACACACGTATTGGTTATAAAATCAATGTCTGAGATACGGAAGACGAGCGTACATTTGTAGGTACAGGCGGCAAAGCAAATAAGTAACCAGGGTCGAAATTTGTATTAGCGGGTCTATGGACGGTGAGCTATGGGCTAGCTCGCCGTCCGTCCGTCTTATGACGACAGGCCGTGTCGACGGCGCGTTCGTGTCCCACGCGCGCCTCAAAGAGAGTCAGCAATAGGAAGGGGTCCGCAAGGACCGGTGCCTGCCGGGGCTGCGGAACTGTTCGAAAGAGATACCGTGGAACACAAAGGGCGATGAAGGAACATGGATGGGTTTTAGTCAGTAAATGTCTGACACTCCCTCCCGCTCCGCCCAGAGCGGGAGGAGTCATTTGATGATTTCCCATCAAAAGAAAAAAAAAGGGCTTAGAAATCGATGGATGTTTTCGAATGAAATGAAATGAAATTGGTAGAAATATTAAAATTTCATTTGAAGACATGAAAACGTTTCTAAAAGAACTGCAACTTTATCTGACGACCATGGTTACTAATTCGCGGCTCCGCCCGTGTGGATGCTAGGTTAATGAGGATCCTATATTTTACCTATGTGCCAAATTTGAACGATAACGGTTCAACTGTGTAGGTGTGCAAAGGCAAAAAGCTGAGTTAGTTTCGCATTTCCACAATAAAGTATAGATAACTATAATGTTGAACTTAACTTACTTAACACTAACAACTTCAATGTTTAAATAATCCTCAGTAATCTTAAGTTATTATGATTAGATAACGACGAATAAGTAAAGGTATACTGCGTGTGGTCCATGATTTAAAATAGACTACGCCAAGGGCCAACCATATCTCCTCTGTGCGTGATCGAAGAGGCAACTAATGAATTTATAGTTGGCTGGCTTTTGTCCGCGGGTTCGCCTCTGTGAAGGACGACCATTTACCTACTAAAACGCACTACCTATCTACGTCTTAAATGAGGATAATGTAGTAGGGAAAATGTTGAGTATTAATGTAGATGGATATAAGAGTAGCGGAAGACCAAAGAAGCGATGGATGGACTAGGATGATATGGCTAGAAAGGAGGTGACTGCCGAGATGACGAGTAATAGAGAAGTATGGAAGAAGAAGACATGCTACGGCGACCGCAAATAAATTGTGAAAAGGGCAGGAGAATGATGATGATCTATCCGTGTACCAAGTTTCACCCAAATCCGTTCAGACTTGAAAAGGTAACAAAGAGGTGAGGATATAGGTAAACAATAGATTTATAGAAGTATTTCATGATTCACAATATTAGTATGGATGGACAGTTACGCGTAAACTAAACAAAAAGTTAAAATCCCAATACAAAGAAATTCTTTACAAAAAACCAAACAAATCCCACTAACGGTTCCAAAAAAACGAAGAATGAAGAAAAAAAAACGGACCTAAAAGAATAAAAATCTTTAAATAATAAATAAACAGTGTTTCAATCACTTGGCAACATGTCGTGGTAATGTGTCATTGACATCTTTCACAAATCGAAGAAAATGGACGGAGAAGTTGAAAATGAGAAAAATACAAAGAGCGATGACTTTACGACTGTAGGTAAAAGATCTAATAAAATAAATGACGACTAGAATAGCAGTACAATCATATTTAAGACTAGTACTCCGCCTGCGACTTCGTCCGCAAAAATTGTGACAGCTCAGCTAATAATTATGCATGATATAAATATAATTTATAGCACCCACGAATAATGTAGCTTTCTGCCAGTGAAATAATTTTTAGAATTGGATCATTAGTTTCGGAGATTACCCCTTACATACAAACTTCCAAAAAAAAATTACCTTTTAAGAATTTTAGTAATTTAGTATACAAGTGTAGATTATTAGTATAAGGTAGGTATTATTATCGAATACAGATGTTGGTAAGAAATACAAAATTATTCGTATAAAATACGAAGTTCACATCAAAACTAGAGCATTTGGTTCACTTGCATCCCACTCATACAACGCTCACCCAACTGTCCAAAGTTTGTATTTTCTCTGTGCAATCAGTTGTCTAGTCTACGCATATGTTACTTTATTACTTTCAATTGTTTGTCGTTTATGGTACGGCACACTCGCGCCCCAAGGCCGAAACGTTTAGGGCATGCAATTTATCGCAAACCGACGAAAAATAGGACACTGAGTTGTTAGACCTGCGTCAAAAAAAGGAAAAAATCTCCAAGGTGAATGAAATAAAAATGTCCACCATTATGATTTAAACAAGTAGTTAGCACCAACTATAATGGCTAGAGTATGAATTGCCGAGGTTACATTTATTATTCTAACTGGACCAGTCGTTGACTTTCCATTATCATATGCGATGAGGTGCGCTCATTGGGAATTATAAATTTATTAGTTGGCTTGTCTCTTTGCTGTTCCACAGAATAACACCGACAGTATCCAGCATACCGCCGAGCTTACAGTGTTCATTAACGTGCAACTTTAATGATTCAGACAGGACTTGACTCCTGAAAGGCCTGTTTCACATTCATCCGTCTAAATACAACCACAGACTCTGCTCTATCTCACTTTAGATAAGTTAACGCTTGACCGCGCCTGATCTAAATTAGGTCTGAAAGTTTTATTCGTCTTCAGGCATATAGATAGGGTCGCGACGTTATTGATAGTATAGCAAAGACAATGGCATGCCATCAGTATGACGTGAGCACAAAATTTATGAAACCGGAATATTCAGGTCGAATGAACAACTGAATCAGATAAGTGGGATTCTAAATTAGCCATTCAGTCGTAGTCGGCAACTAAGACAAAGGTGGCTAGGGAGTGCGTCGGAGCGACTATGCAAACACCCATGTGCGCGCGGGCAACTGGGTCGCGCGGTGTTTATCATGCAACATAATAGCTCTTATTCAATATGACCAAACAAGTAACAAAGTACGAATGCTCCAACAATACCCGTGTCACATCTAGATGCTAACCTTTAGCACTTGAGGTTTAAGCAACAATACATATTATCACGGTATTTAATATTTGCCGATAGTCATAAAATTGAGCAAATGAGAAACGCGTGACTATTCAGTTTCGAGGTTTGCACGGCGTTTACGTGATATCCGTTGTCAAATCCAAACAGACTTACGGCAAGAATGGCGCCAACATTCCGCGCCCATACCGTAAGCGAGCTACACACATGGCTGTACCTAAGTACATAGCACTCGCCAAATAATCACTGACCAATGTTCCATAACCAAGCAAGAATTTTCGACGATAATGCTGATTTCCTGGTAGTAAAATTGAGCAAACAGTTTCAATGTCAGAGTTTACGAGGAGTAAATTAAATAACGCTAGAAATCTTTTCTGAAGAATTTCAAGATCGTCTTTAATCTTCGAGTAGTATTTTACGAGGCTTTATTGTTGCTTTGATATGACAAAGAGAAAACACGTCGTGTTTAACGATGAGGACATTTGTTTTTAACAACGTCATTCAGGAGACGGTAAACAATTTAAAACACATTTAATTTAAAAAGAAGTTATTGGGTGACCTGAAAAATGAGATCAATAATCAATGACAAAATGATATTACAAATTGGCGTTCGTGTGACCTAAATTGTCGAATGTTCAAGTGTCGTCTGCACAATTTTTCTAATCAACGCTAGGTGACCACAATCATTTCAGATGGTCTGTCTAGACAGTTTTGCAATTTACAATAATTTACACGTTACCAATGATGTGATTTATTTAATTGACGATGATCGATATTTATAGACAATCTAATACATTACAATATCACATGTTTAAGAGGAAGCGAATTAGCGCCACCAAGAGTAAGATACGGGATGGTGAAGTAGATTTCAGAAGATTTCCTTATAAGGTGATTAATTTCTCCTAAAGATTTCCTATAAAGTTTCGTTTAAGATTACGATATTTTAAAAATGTTAATTCTTCTTGTCTTTAAAGACAGTTAGAAAAAGATTATAAAAATATACTCACCAAGGCGATCACCAACATAATCACTGCTATATTCACCATTTTCCTTGTTCGTATTTATAACACTCACAAAAAATGTCACTTCTTACACTGGACAAACGTGTAATTTGGTCAGTAAAGAGTCGCTTGTTTGACAACAACACTACCTATCTTTTATCGATAAAAATCCTCTTTAGATAAAAGATTGTAGTATCCTAAAAAGTAAGTTAAAACATCTGAATGATTACATCTCTGGATTTAAGTACGATTAAATTGATATAAATTAATATCTTAATGTAATATTATTGATAAGACAAGTTTATGATTTGTTCATAACAGGTGATAACCTACATTCGTTTTTAGTATGTTTATTTAGGCACTACAATAAACATGTGGTATCTGTTTCAAACGCCGATGTTTCTATTCAGATTGGGCATGTACGCAAACAAGAATTCGTTATGGACACAAATGTATTAATTGACTGTAACTTTGTATTTACATTCATTAGTTACGTATTAATGCTTGCCTAAATCTTAATCTGTGGACCGCGTCTAATTATCTAGGTACTCGTTGTTCACAATCTCATGTATTTTCCTCATAAATTAGTTCGTTAGTAAGATAATAAAGGCAATATCTCGTTACTATAAACCTCGACGTGACAATAACTTATACAAACGGCATTGGCAGATAAAAAGGTCTGTGCACTAACTAACAATACAGATCATTCACAAGTGCATATCTTTGCATAGTTAACTCATTACTGGCTCATTTAGCGCAGACACTATTAACAAACACTGACCGTGGAACAAATTCAGCAAGGATATCAAAACGGCAATGACGATTACCCCTGAGTTGTAAAAAATACATTCTTTCGTAAAAAAAATTCTCAGATAGGCTGCGTGTTAATAAAACATTGAGCTAGTGTAAACAACTGAAGGCGAGATAACAAGCTACGGAGATACCGGCGACCATCGAGACGCACATTTTTTCATGTTTACGTACATTTTTAGGTTTCATTCATTGCTACGTCTTCGAGCAAAAAGGGAACAGTAATAAGTTGCCCGAACTCATTTATTATAATATGCAATTCCTTTTCTCATTTCCATATGTATGATGTTTCTATATTCTGTTCATTTTCTTTTCTCGGTACAAAATAGTTACGAGGGATTTGTCTTAGTTTATATGTTGAGTGGAAAACATTTGTAGTGCTTGTAACGAACAGACTATAAAGGAGTCTGCCCATTACACCGTACTGTACCATGTCCGTGCTATGAACAGAGGCACGGACTGTTCGAAAGAGATTCCGTGGCCTCGGAACACAAAAGACTAAGAAAGAACATGGATGGGTTTTAATCAGTAAAAGTCTGACACTCCCTTCCGCTCCGCCCGGAGCTCATTTGATGATTTCCCAACCGAAAAAAAAGGCACGGAAAGGAACATGACACGGACTACGTCTACGTCACTGATAAATTTAATATTTTTTTAGTGTGTTTTGTCCTGTGCGGGCTAATAAATGCTTTTTCTTTCTTTCTAGGCCCACAAGAACGTATCAACAGCGTATCATAATTAATATCAAGCATGAGTCCTATGCCCTACCGTTCCGTCCGTTAGATACGTAGCATGATCATGGTATGGTACGGTGTAGTAGGCGGAATCCTAAAGTATTCGATGCATGAAATTACAGCTGTTTTCAATGTATTACATAACGTATATCTAATTATTCTAATAGTTCGGACTCATACAGCCGAAATAGACGGCAGAGGCGCATCAATCAATTCGTGACGTTTTTTATTAGCCACAAATCAAACGGCTGTATTTTTGAAAATGTTATAAATAAAATCGTAAATAATTTACGATTTAAAATGTTTGTGTCGGCCAGTTTGCTAAACCTTTCCAAGGGCGTGTTGTAAAAAGCAAACAACTTTTACAACGCCCTAAAATAGATCATCATAGAATACGAAGTTCATCGTTGTATTTTGCGTCACAAAGATTTTATTTTTAGTTATAATTCACAGATGTCGATGAGGAAGGTTATTTTAATGGTATAGTTATCTCATAGGGTTTAGTAACTACAGTTAGATTACGACGATCACGTACACGGGTTAGGTGGAGCAAGCTTATAAGATGGTAATTTAAATTAGAATTCAAGTACATGAACTGAGAGATGGGCCTTACACACATAACTATGCTTTATACGGAACCGTGTTCAACAGTTGTTAAGATTAAACAAGGCTAAATAAACACGATTTTTAGGCATGAAAAATTATGTTTGATACGGTAAAAACGCGTGTACGGTAAAACCCTGATTGTTTTTCGAAACAAACTTCGCTAAATTTACTGTTTACAATGCCAGGAATTTAGTTTATGTATGTCTAGTCTGCCTCGTTGGCCACAAGCGCGACTGCTGAGCATGAAGACCTGGGCCAGATCCCAGGTCGGGGAAAGTGTTCTTGGATTTTTCCATCAGAACTTTCCCAGTAGCAGCCACGAAGTTTGGATTTACGCCCGGTTGATGGCAATAGTCTCGCCCCCTATAACATGGGACTTACCCCCGAATACTGAAACGTCACTCAAAATTTGCTAAAGGGCTGCTTAACATTTGAGCAGCTCCTAAACTTTAAAGGAGACAATTTTTTTTAGGTTTTTATGTTGCGTTTATTATTCATATTACACCAAAAAAAAGTAACCGTTTTATTATAGTAATAAACGAAATATTACATTGAAACGTAACCGAAATCATAATGTATGGCCAAACGTCACTTTTGAGTATCTGTTAAATATAAGTGCTACTTAAATTTTGAGTGACGTTTCAGTATTCGGCCATTACAAACACAACTGACGAAATGTGGGTGTAATAATTATTAGGTACACCTCTGGGGACCAACTAACCCCCACATGTGACTGTTCCTAAACTACCCTAGGCTGATAAAATTTTCTTTTATCCTAATTCATGTTTATTTTAGTATTAAGGTCAGTTTTCCCCATGGATTATATAATAGGTGTGATGTCATAACTCATGTTATAATGGAATGTCTAGCAGAGCTGTAAGTACTATCGCATCGTTCTTACGATATGATTGTAACAGTTCCCATGTATGATGTTCATGAATGACGGTCTCATTGAGCTCCGGTCACTATTTCCTGGCTCCCCTCCAACAGCGCTGATTACTCTGTTCTCATAATATTTTACTACGCTATTACTAATCTCTTTGTATTAGAGTGAATTCTTTCGAAAACCTATATAACTCAGATCACCGCTGGCGCGTTAAAATGTTTGATACTTTTTTCAGTTCTAATGGTGCCATCATCGTAAAAATATTTTGATGTGGTTTGTGGAAACAGCTCAATTTCTTGTTGAATCTCTGTCTGTTTTAGTTGCGTTAATTTTTAGCTTTACATCTTTTTGTTTGTCAATGTTTTTATGAATTTATGGCCGTTCTCTAACTTTTAACGAGGAGTGTAATTCATTATTCTCAATTCTTTTCATGTTGGTAGCTTTTTTATAGTGTTAATAGTCGAGTTTAGAGTAAAGTGGTGTTTATCGTAGTTAAGTGTCGACAGCAGGGAGTTTAACACATCATTGTTTTTATATTTTTAGTTAAGGGTGGGTTCTAAATTTATGAAAAAAGATAAATCATTATTTATGGATAATTTAATAATATTGACTTCTGTTACATAGAATGTAATTATAATACGAGTATAAGTAATTCGTTCGATTAAGTAACGTTAAATCCCGCTAACAGGAAAATTATCGTGAGCTCATAACTCAACAACTCCAAATATAATAACAGTGATCAAAAAAATTAATAAGGCGACTTTGGAAAATATATCCGTTACACTGCTTATTACCGTCTATATTTCTTAAAAGCATCGATTAATCGTAACTCCGAAGTGCAAAAAGCTATCAATCGTTTATTACATTACGTTATCATGTTATTAAGTCCATACGTTTATGACAAAATAGATAAGTGTTCGATATTAAAGCGTGTACGGGTGCAACTGTGCCTTAAGTGAGTGAGGCGTGTTAATAGCCTTGTCGATGGTCGGATAGACCGGTGATGATAATAGTCCCCCTTGATAGGTGTGGTCCACACTACACGCAATTACCGAAAGATTTATTTCTTATAAAATGTATGCGCTTCCCTATTTTTAAGCGGAGTCTTGTACTATTTTTGATTTCTTCACAAATTGTTACGTCGTTAAGTGTTAGATTTACTTTCAGATTAGTTAGCTGAGTAATTGAACGTTGTGTTGTAACGGCCCGGATCCCCGAAGGACCGGTGTGAAGTTTTCCGATGTTTTCTCACAGTTTATCAATGTCAATAGAAAGAATAGAATTTCAACACTTATGTACCTATTTTAAAGAGATTATTTCACAATTTGTAACCGTTTTTTTTTACTAACGAGAATCTTGAATTCTTACCTAGTTTTTATAGTAATAAATTTGCCTCCGGAATTTACGGAAAATCATCAGCTATTTTTTGCAACTCTCAAAATAACAAGGTATCCTAATCTAAAAGTTCAATAATTTATAAATCAACAAGACTGATTGGATTAAACGTGTAATCCTTAAAGAATTTCAGTTCTAAACCGCAGATTTCTGCGATAAAAAATATTCTAAACTTCACTAATTATACCAGTTTGGCCACATTTTTTTATTGTGATCGAATTCAGTATGACAAGCTCGTAAATAGTTACAAATGCGATAATTATGTTAAAAACCTATTCATATTAGGTAGTTATTTATGTATTAATATTATTTCTGTCAATTTTATGCGTTAAATATTTCTATTACGGTTATTTGTATGAAAATTTCGTAAATAAATTGTGGTCACTTATAATTGCCATGATATTGTTTTCTGAACCGATATTCTAATTAAAAGGGACTATTTCTGTGCTAAATGCTGGCATTGGGCCTGTTTATTGTATGTCGGATAAAGGAATTTATCAAACACATTCTTTAATTAACGTTACGAACCACAAACGCTTCGCAATCGATATTTAAGACGAACTATTTCTATATTGAGCCATTCCTCTTGTGAGGTCTTGGCCGTAGATTTAATACTGAACCTATAAATAAATTGGTAATAGCTGGATAGGTACATAAATTTCCTGAGTCGATAAAAGTTTTGGGAGTTAATAATAGCTTTACAGGTAAGTCTTTTTAGCCGAAGATGGGGGCCAAACTCAGCCTATGTCTGATCGAATGGATAAATTATTATCCTCACTAAATACGGTAAGCCGCACACGACGAAATTCGCGTGTTTATTTTATAATAGAGCATCTTTGTAATAACTCCTTTTTAGTTTTATTTTGGTTTTGTTTTAAAGATAAAATAAGTTGGGTTTTATAATAAGTTATGGACAATTTAATGAAACCACTGTTGAAACTTTTTCATGAAAATTTAATCATTCTTAGGGTTCCGTACACGAAGGGTTACCAAAGGGTAATAGGGAATTAATAAAGCCTCCGCTGTCCGTCCGTGTTTGTGCTGTATCTAATGATACGTAATAAGTAGACAGTTGCCCGCTATATCAACAGATAATAAATTAAAAATTAAAGGGGCTCCCCTACTACGATTCCAACTCGTACTTGGCCGGCTTTTTTTAATTTTTCCTTTAAATCTCCCTGGGCACGACTGAATGCACGGTTCAAAGAGTTCGGTTATGAGGGTGTTGATTATTTTTTACAAAAGTTCCTATTGAAACTATAAAACTAAACAAACTTTTCTATGTCCAAACAAAGTATTATTAAACTTTCAGAACTCCGAAGTTCTGGAGTAAATAAAAGTTTGTAGATATAAGAGTAGTTATTCTGGGCGTTATCGTTTATTTTTTTTACTTCGGAATTTATAGCAATCTAGGGTAAGATGGAGTTACGCTGTTCTATTTATCTTGACCTTATACCTATTACCTAGTGACCTAATTTAATTGACACGAACCAAACCTGGTAAGCATTGAATTCTGGTATCTGTCAATCTGTGAAGATATCTATTTCACGATTATTTATCTAAGGAGAGAAATAAATTGGGATAAGGGCAGGAGAACTATGATGACATTACATAAACTATAAAAAAGCGTGTCTATTGTATGTGTTCTATATAACATAACATCACGCCTGTAATCCTCGGAGGGTTAGGCACCACTTTTACTGACTAAAACCCATCCATGTTCCTTCCTCGCCCTTTGTGTTCCGGGGCCACGGTATCTCTTTCGAAAAGTCCCGCAGCCCCGGCAGGTATCGGCCCGTGCAAACCCCTTCCTTTCTGCTGACATCTCTTTGGGCGCGCGTGGAACACGAACGCGCCGTCGTCGACACGGCCTGTCGTCATAAGACGGAAGGACGGCGAGCTAGCCCACAGCTCACCGTCCACAGGCCCGCGCCTACGGTGACCGGGGGCCACCACTTGGCCCCCGACGCCCGGTGTGTCTCCCGCGGCGGCTGGGAGGTGAGGTTCTCTCCCTCTCACGTTCCGCCGTCTCCTTTGTTAGCATGACTGCTTCGCAGAAGGAGGCGACGGCTTCCCATTCCGTCTCGCTCCGGACTATGGATTGAACTAGGGCCGTAGGGAGGTGTACCTAATAGTACACTCACATTTCGCTAGTTATGTTTAAGTCCCATGTAATAGAGAGCGTGCCTATTGCCATTAACCTGAATTACTTGGAAATTCGTGTTGGAAAAATCCAATAACACTTTACTCAACCTGGCATTCAAACCCAGGACCTCAAGCTCATCATCCGTGGTTGCGACTAGACCAAGAGTCAGTCGTGTCGCAACTACAAGTCGTTTATTATTTAATCTATGACAGCCAAGATAAAACGCCTCAAAAATGGGCCAATTACAAAATATAATAAATATTGTAAAAGTTTGCCTACAGCGTCCTCGAAGCGCCCTAACCATAACAGTTTGCTTGCCCTAAATTGGTTTAAGGGACCGTATTATCTCGCTATGTCAATTTTGTGCGAGATACGAATAACACAATTTCCTTGCTTACCTACTCCCTGGCTTACGTATACTTGGCATTAACTTACTGTGAAAACGGGCGTCCAATCAATTATAGTTAGTAGTAGTAAGGGAGTTAATTTAATCAACAATCGTGATTCATTTTCAATATAAATCAACTATTGGAAACGCATTTAATATTATAACGCTCCGAGTGGATTTGGTGAATTTTACTCTTTACCGTTATTTTACTACTTTTACTGTCAAAATTTCTCAATCAACCTTGAATCTAATACTTTATCAATAAAGCTTAAAATATATTAAAAGATATTTGGCGGAGCGTAGTGGTTTGAGTTTGTACGTCTAAGCATATTTTAAGTGCCTCTAAGCCTAACGTTGGCTTGTTGTAACTATTCTCACATCACGTGCTCAAGTATATTTAATAATATTTTTAAATTGTATTTCACAGCACCGATTTTTCAATGAGAGATTACGGTTTTCTGGATTAAATGTAAAACAGAACCCATACAACAATGACTGCATAGTTGTCTAGTCACTATCGCGGCTACCGAGTATGTCTTGAGTATTGAGTTCGAATTCCAGGACGGGAAAAGTGTTATTAGAGTTTTCCACCGGGAATTTCCCATCCACGAAGTCTGGATTAAAGCCCGATTGATGGCATAATGCTTGCCCTCTTTAATATAACTGGCGAAATGTAGGTGTACTATTAGATGCTTAACCGTTCAGGGTTTTCAGTCCTTTTGTTATGTACGGTCGACCAAGCTATTTGGTTTACATTTTAAAATGCAAATTACATTGTAAAATGTAAACCAAATTGCTTGGTCGACCGTACGTTTTTTTTTGCATAAGGCATCTCGCAGTTCAACCTAGAAAGGTTGTCGTCTGTTTAACCGGACTATCCTGTGGGTGCCTTAAGTGCCTCCAGCCAGGGCAAAAAACTTACCAACTAAGCGACAACACGCTAAGGGCACCCCCTGCGGGGTACGGGCCTCGGCTTAGGGCGTCGCTGGGAGAGGACAGCAAGGAGACAGTCTGGATCTGAATGGTAATCGACCGTACGTTGCGACACAGTTGCGGATAGCAATCACTCATGTTCTACGTGGTTGGGTATTCAAATTAACGTAACATAACAAACGCCGACGCATAAGCTAGTATTAAAAATCCGTCATGTGCAACTATGCTCTTAATTGATCATTACTCAAAAATAATTGCGAGGAAATTATACCGCAACGAAAACTCGCGAACCTGCGGTTACTTTACGCGCGAATTGATGCAGAATATTTCGCTCGTAGTTTTCGGGTAAGTGAATAAAAATAAATGAGGTTAAAGCACACAAAATATTTGAAATTATCTCGTTTGGTGGTGAGACTATAAATAACTTCGTGAAATTTTCAATCATCAATCTTTTTACAACTTCATAATTAGAAATTAAATACTCCCAAAATATTATTAACGAACTCACAAAATTACTATCGAATCAAAAAAAGATTATCTTTGATTTAAAAAGGATTTATGCAACACCTGATAATATTAACTCAGTAATTGAAAACGTTTTAATTCATTTATTTTATCGCGACTCATATCAGTTTGCATCACAAGATTATCGTAAATCCTTTTTCGGTTAATCAATATTATTGATTGATATCAAATTATGATATTAAATGGATTAATCATAACAACAATTAACACAACAACATCACGCCTTAAATCTCCGAAGCGTCAGGCAGAGGTGTCCCAAATTGTACACCCACATTTCTCTAGTTATGTTAAGTCCATGATAGGCGAGCCCCTTTGCCATCATTCCGGCACAAATCCAGACTCCGTAACTACTACTGAGAAATTCAAAAACAATTACAACAAAATGGTCTTAAAGTTATTTGTTAAAAAGTTATCAAATCGTAAGAGATGTAGACTTGCCTAAGAATAACATGATTTGTTACAAATTGCAACTGCGTGCCTTTAACTCTACTAACCTAGTTTCTTCAGTGGGCTGATAAGAAAAAAATAGATAGACGTAGGTACTGATAACAGGCTTACCTACGATGACATTGGGCCTCCCTACAACCTTGGTTTAAAAAAAAAAAAACTTTTAACATAATTTTGACGAAGACAATTTTTTGACAGCTTTTTTTTTATTTTATACGTCTCAATTTGCCATGGTCAGCTTTACGATAATTTTATTTTTTTCATTAGTTCTTAATATGATTTTTCGGAAAAGTTCTCGATCACGTATCAATTTTCGCTGTCTTAATCCAAAAATATGGAGAATTGTCTATAAATTTTTGAGGAAAAAAACAATAATATAAGTCTAACCTGTCAGTCTCATGGCAAACGTAGAAGACTGTGACAGTTTCGCCGTTTATTTGTAGAATGATAAGTGCATATTTAATTATTCACGTTATCTTGATTTAGACTTAATAGAACTGTATGGCCTACTTTAGCAAGTGATATTTATTTAGGTTTTGTTAAAATAGTCTAATAGCGTTTAAATTTAATTAGTAAAAGAGCTTTATTTGGCTACATTACCAAATGAGAGCTGCACGATAAATTTTCCATTAGATTATATTTCTTGGCATTTCCCTTCGCCGCCAATTTTTCTTGTCTACACGTTTCTTTTTTCGCTAAACACGCTTAAGTTTCTACTCGGCGTAGAAAATCCATTAATCACGACGACAGATCGAAAATATTCAGGATTTGTGAACAACTCGTTAGGCTTGTCAAAACAAAACGAAATGTATTAACACGTGTTAAATCTTCATTCCCTAAGTTGAGGATTAGTTTTGACAAATGAAGAATTGTTGAACTCTGATAAATCTTTCTTTTTAATTTTTAGAACTATACTTTTCAGTTGTTTTTAGAAATAAGAATTATCATTTTTTTTACAGCAGATGAAACATTCAGGAAAACTCATTAAGAAAAACAAAACACCAATAAAAAAATAAACATCCAAACAAATCGTACACTTCACATAAAATAAGGTCCGTTGGCCGAATAAGATCGCGCCGTTGCAAAACGAGAATGCAGAAAAATTGAAACGTCAATCATGCGTTTTGACAGTTCCGCATTTTCGCGCCAATTTTCCGGTTCGCGCGGGAACGAGTCGGGTGCACGGTCGGTGGCGCGGCCGCGCGCTCAGTGTGGACTGTGGCGGCGTCGCGCTGCGCCCCATCTACTACCTTACGATTTATGAGCGTGACGCAAAAATGGACAAAATTTGTAGCGACGCTCTCGGCACCGAACACCACGTGCCTCGTCTTAGGAACTCGCATTAGATGGCCGGGTATAAAAAAAATGTATTAATAGCTGTTGATTTTCTAGGTCTTCGTAATCCGGTAACCGTATTCTGCTATCAGTCTCCACAGTTGATATTTAGACTGGGGTAAATCTCGTCGATGTCTCTGTCTAGCGCTTTAAATAGCCCGAGAAAAAAAATGTCCCAGGGACTCTCATCCATCTTGTACCCTTAATGGATAAGAGGATAAGAGTCCCTGACGGACGCCTTCGCTGATTTCCGCGCGATAAAAAAGATGCTCTCATTCAGATAAGACGATAGACGTCAGAATGAGAAGCATTTAATGTTTTCTATTCTTGTGAAAATTAGGAAACTATAACTAGCCGTAGTACCTACCTAGTTGTAGCAAAACTTCCATAAGAGAAAGAAATAAATCAAGGGTGTTACTTAAATCCGATAATATTTCAAAGCGAAACATAAAACGTCAATTAAATTGATATAGTGCAAACAAATCTACATTGTTATGAAAGTTCGTCATAACAATATGCTCTTAAACTTGGCCCGATTCCGACAGCCGATAGAAATGTTGCGATATTGTGCGATTGAACCATTTAGTGAGCAAATTGCTCATCGGCCGACGCATACGCACAGTACGCACACGCTCAAGGAAACACGTGTTTAAGTTACGAGTTCAGTGGAAATGTATAACTGATTGTTTGTTCAAGGCTGCCCCAGTTTTCTTTATAAAAATATGTTCAACATTATCTTAAAATAATGTTTTTACAGGAGGCATTTTGTATTTATTATCAACCACCTGTTTTACGCGTCTGTGTCGATTGAAGTAATGGATGAAAATGGACTCCTTTTTTATGGAACACCTAAGTGTTATAGACATATTATTGAACTACATCTGGGTATAATCTATTTTCGTAAGTAGTTTAATGTCGAACATCGAATTTGGTGTAAGTTTAGCGGTTACCACCAAATTGAACATGTTTCTTTAATCAAGACTGGGTGCGGTAATTTGGGTTTCCAATTAAGGTGAACAGAGTTCGCCTTGCAAATCCCGCTTTTGTTCGAAGTTCGGACCTTGATCTAACTTAATTAAGTCACAATGATGACCAATTTACCCCGTACCACGAGCTAGACAGGGAAAGTCTTGCGGAGCGAATTCCAAACTAAGTACCCGGTATCTATTAAACTAGGCATAAATCTTACGTAGTTGCGACAATATCAGATATTTGAATAAATATAGAGTGGTACGTCTTAACTCGGCAGCGGGTAAATGTACGATAAAGCCCCGTAGATAACTAGTATTTGACGGACAGGTGTAATTAGCCTCTCTACTCGCTACCGGCAAATGGAAGCGTGATGATAACGACGGGAGTCAGAATAAACAACGATGCCCTTCGTGATTACATCTTGTGCTTACCTAAGTGGTTAAGTGGGATTGCGAAATGGTATATTAATACGGATAGATAGATATGCGGCTTACTCCTACCGGTAATACAAATCGTAGAAAATGTTATGAATGGACGCAACTTTATGAATGGCGACAGTCATGAATATTGATTTTTATTATAATGTTAATGGATTCTGTTATCATTTCACGATAAGATGTTATCATATTTTCATGCACTTGGGTCAAAAACGGAGTACCTTTTTATATCTACCTAATCACTGTCACACCCTTCTTTTAGCTAAGCGAGAATTAAGATACTTATCACCAATTAGCGGGTGTGTTATCTAAATTAAATGTTGCCCATCAATCACAACTTGGACGTTATCAATCGACGCGGAGGGCACACAAGGGCAGCGAGGAGGATTTCCACACGTGTAGGTAAGAATACGGAAATGCCAGGCGGAACACCGAGTAGTTTAGTAGATTCGTCTGAATCAACCTTTATAAGGCAAACATTTAAAGAAAATCGATAAATTCAACAAAGAGACGTGCACGCTGTAGTATTTTTTGTTCTTTTTTAGGGTTCCGTTGTCCTGACAAGGAACCCTTTTAGTTTCGTCATGTCCGTTTGTCTGTCTGTCTGTCTGTCCGAGGTTTTGCTAAGAGACCGTTAGTACTAGAAATCTGTAATTTTGTAGAGGTGTGTATATCAATAACGCCGACAAAGTAGTAATAAAATTTTGGAAATTATTTTTTTAGGGTAGCTCCCCTACATGTAAAGTGGGGATGAACTTTTTTTTCGTTGTCTACCCCATCCTGTGGGGTATCGTTGAATAGGTCTAAAATGACTTAGGGGTTGCTAATACTACTTTTCGATTTAATGCTCCATAAACGAAATATTAAACTTTAAAGTGCAAATTTTGGTTCCAGTAAGGCATTTCTCAAAGCTAAACTGCTGGCTTGAAAAATCTGGAAAGAATCATGATGATAGTGCATTTCATGAACTTTAAGGGTAACTATAGCGGTTTAGATAACTTCATTAGTTTAGCAGTAATAGTCATTGAACTTGGGTGTTGGATAATTTTGTACCAAATACAAAATCCTTAGAATAAATCCTATGAAGTGACTAAGATGAAGTAGTTGCTTGTTTATAACGGGCTACTACGGAACCTTATACTGCGCGTGGCTCGACACGCACTTGTTTTTTCATAATGGCGTCCTGCATGTCAAACTATGAAGCAGATGAGGCTGTCGTCTACTTAACCCGGCTACAGACTGTAGAAATGATCACTATTGGTTATTTTATACTCCTCTGGTACATTTTTCACAGCCTCGAGGTTTTCAAAACAGTTCACTGAATCTAGCTCAGTTTCACTGTCTCTGCGTTTCTCTGGTTATTCGCCACTGGAGATTTTCTTACAGAAGTTGGGAAAAGAATTGGCGGCTATGTCTAAAAAAGAACTACATGTATCCTGTGTCAAAGAAGTCCCACGTCATTGACATTGTAGAGGGAGATACCGTGATCATCATACCTACATCATTTTATAAAACCTAAAAATTAGAAAATTAGAAAGTCGTTTCGGCCAAACAACCCTCATATTCGTACCGGTGCTTTATCAGGGGCAAATTTCCCTTTCCTTTTAAGGGGTGAATTATCGGAGGCAACCGAAGATTACGATAGGCTACCAACAGGTTAGAACCACTAGGTCACTATACTCGACTGCCAAAGATAAGCTCATATCTGGAATCGAGTCTAGCTTCGGAAATATCCCGATATCAACATTAATCGTTGATAGCAGTTGTTGCACTGCAGACATAATTTATATTGTGGTTTGGTAGATAGGTAATAAGTTTAACTTGCTCAGCTAATCACTACTGACAATTTGTAAGAAGATATCCGACATAAGTAATTGATCGAGTTTTCTAGACGGAAAAAACTAGTTTTTATTACAAACGCTTATTTGTTTTAAAATTCTTAATCTAAGATAGATAAACTGTAATCTATGGCTTATATTTACACCTATCAGCGCTGTCCAAGGCTTGTCAATTGGTAACTTTGAATTTTTAAACTCTTAGAATCAAACAGTAACAGTAATATTTCTGATTAGCACTACTAACGTTTATGGAATGCTAATAGTAGTAGTTATAAACAGCAGCAGCCTACTCTTTGCTGTAAACAGGCACTAACGGGGAAACCAGCATGCCTGAGAGATATTTCTCGACGGCATGTAAAGCCAAGTCAGAGGCCCATGGGCGGCATAAAAACTCCGACACCAGGTTAGTCACTAACCACACGAAAATGAAAAAAAAAGAAAAGCCGAAAGTCGTCTTTTGCTAAACAGAAGTCTCCCCCTAGCGTCGCCACGTCGACCGATCGAGTGCTTTTCACATCTACTAGATTCCTTCGGTCTTTACCAGGTCATCAGTCCTAGCATTTAAAGGATTAGTAAGTAAAGCGGGACCTTCAGTATTTCTGAAGCGGCCTTATTACGGCCGATCTATCAGATTTTTTTTTGTATCGTTATACCTAGGCCAAAATTGACAAATAAGTAATAACTACCTACTATTTGTCATAACAATTTCAAATTACATTCATAAAAACATAATACACCTATTACCAATAATATTGCTGAGACACTTCGTATTTCAAAGTCTGCCGCTAAAACATAAAACACGTGTTGCGAATTTTACCAAGCTAGGCAAATACGATTTTGCCTAGATTGGTAAAAATCGCACGGTAGTGTGAAGCCGTCGAAACTACGAGTTGACATTACAATTTGATAGCCATTGGGAACTACACTGGCCTGCAAAACTAAGTACTACACTTTTAATTTTTTTTTTCTAAACTATAGAAGTTAGAGATTTAAAATAAAAAAAAACGTTTTATAGCAACTTTTATCAGCTTTCTTTGAAACTATAGACAAAATTAAACTCTTTTTCGAGTCCTTTTTGTTTCGAAAGTATATCTTGTGTACTTAAAAAGTTATTGCTATTTTAAAGTGTGATACTTATTTTGCAGGACAGTGTATCTTTGGGGTGGTGTTTGTCCTTATAATTAATTTGTTTAACCATGTAGTTCAATGCTAAATTGGCAAAAATGAAGGTCACAGTCTTATTCTGATGTGTGAAGTTATTTATTACTTGTGTATGTATTGGCAGTTTATAAGGAAACAATGAGAACTACTTTTGAAAAGGCTCTTTACCGTTACCTAACTTAAAGTGTAATTTTAGTCTACCAAAAATATCCTAGTGCTTTTATCGAAGACCTCTCTTTAAAATCCTTTATTGAGAGAAAGTGTCCAGTCGTTTGTTCAGTTTATTACAGGAACTGATGGACGCTACTGGGCCGAATCAATTTAGATTGCCATCAATACGCTAAAAATTAAGAGAGTGTGTAAGTTCACAAATAAAACGTTGGTAAAAGTTAGTTTCATTATTAATTGCATAACTAGGCTCACTTGCAAATCAGCCCCTATCAAACAAATGAAACTACAATCAAGTAATTACAATAACAACACCATTATCTAGTCGGGAATCACATACACTATCAGAACAACAGAACCCATGTCAACTTGTCCGATACGGCGAATATTAGCACGTTATTATAATACAATTATTATGCAATAGTTTGGCAAACTGATAGTGATGTTAGCTCAGTGCATTCCCCGCGGGTAATTAGCGTCACGAGCTTGTTAGGCTTATCGACGAAAATATGCGATTCACGTGTTACGCATGTTTATTAGTACCTAGATAAACAGATTTTTATTAAGCTCGATCTTCATGTTAAGCCGCGCTTGCCTGGATTAGTCAGTGGATGGGTGACCACCCATTACATACCGAGTTTCCTCCGTGCCTCGGAAAGCACGTTAAGCCTTTGGTCCCGGCTGACATTTATTGATCTTTGACAGTCGTTACAGGTAGTCACTGGCCCCAAAGTCTGACAACCAGTCACACTAAGGGGTATCGTAATAACCCATGATCTGTCCAAGAAGTAGACACAATAGTTAAACAGTGGCGCCTCGACTAAATCGGTCATTTGACAGATCATGATTTATTATTGTGGAGGTCAGATAGGCAGGCGTAAAAGGCCATGTAAAATACTGGTATTCAGTTGCATCTGGTTAAACTGGAAGCCGACCCCAACATATTTGGGAAACAGCTAGGCAGATGATGAAACTGATTTTTTTGACCCCCGCTTCAAAACACAGATTGAACCTAACATGTTCTAAAAGCCAAGTAAGATAAAGTGGGAATAGGCTGGACAGGTATGTTGTATGCTCAATGAATGGCTACTAAATAACCCGGCTACTTCAAAAAACCTTTCTTTTATTAAAAGGTTACTTAAATATTTTGTTTATTATTATATTTCTCATTTTAATGTGCCATTTCGCTTGAAAAACGTATCAGCAGCGTGTCATTCCACGCTATTGGTCAAAGTCAACTCAGGGAAAGGGTTCCCGCCATACAAGTAATAGGCAATATAGCCTGGCAAATTGCCACGACGATGTACGAGAATTTTTCAACTTTAACTTTGCAATTTGGCAAACATGGTCAAGACTCAAGTTGTATTTTGGCACAAATCGAAAATGCTTGTTAGTATAAAATGGCGAGCAATTTTTGGTAAAACGTATTAACTCAAGTATAAATAAATGATTGGCAAAGATGTTGTAGAACTACATACTATGTCGCATAATTTGAATTCCTCTTTGCAAATTCTGTTTTTAAAAGCATTCGCTGTTTACACAAGTCGCCGTCGTCGTAAATTCTCTCTTGATGAATCATCTCTGCTTCATTGCAACATCGTTTTTGGTCTTAAAACACGAAAATTACAACAAAAAAAAACATCTGATTAATGAGGTAATGTTTCATTGTCCTTTGAAAAACATAATTATCGAAATCAAAATACAAAAAAAGTCAAAAGAAATAAATTGTAATTTACCTTATTTAATGAATCGAGCCGGGAGGCAAACCATATGTGTGCAATAATAGGTAATTACTTGTTATTTCATCGAAGTTTTTTGATACGCCGCTGCGGTGACAACAAAGAAAGATTTTCCTTAAAAGTATCGGCAAACAGTCGGTTGATTCGCTCATAAATCATCTCCGGTGTGCCCACCGACGTAATACGTACATTTTCACAGATACCGCGGATGTAAAGATTAATCTAGAAGTGGAATTTTTCACGCCTGTTTACAATGTGTACACATTGGAACATTAACGCCGTCTTGTAATTTATGATTCATAAGATCAGTGACTCTTGATTCAACCCGTGTTACGATTGTTTCAAACTCCATTGTGGGACTTTTACGACTTCATCAAGAAGCTTTTATTGAAGCTCAACAGATAAAATACAACACGCTTTATGAATAATTTTGTGAATTTGAAATTTTATAATTTAATACGAGTCAGCGAGTCACACGATTCATTAATTATTTTTTCGCATTTTAAGTTTTTCACAAAATAATTATCCATTAATTGACAATACTTTATCATTAAGAGTAATTTCGCATAAATTACGCACGTAATCTTAATTTCGGAGATGTCACCAATGACGATGATTGATAATGCATTATGTAAATTACACGATTCACAAATACATTAAGACTTACTTAAGTATTATTAAGTTATATTATTATCATTATGTTTGTTCGTTCATAATGACATTATTAGCTTTGGAGAATAATGGAGGCGGCCTTTTGTGTTCGCTGATGGAAATATGTAAAAATATTTGCGTGGGTTCAATAGACAAATATTTATTTGGTCAAGATGAATGGAATGTACACTACCTAAACGTTATGGAATGTGAAAATAAAACAAAATATCGGTATTTTGATTTATTTATAGTACGACGTAGTACGATAATTCACGCACAATGGTCCACTCTAGGGACTAAGTGCGGAAACCTAAACCCCATAATAGAATAGTACGATAATTATAATTACGATTATGTCCTTTAATCAAATAACATGGGCATAATCGTAATCATAGCCGTGAGACACACAACTGCTTTTATTATGTATGTACCTAGGTCATTAAACGTATTTTCTTTCTTAATAAACAATCAAATTACTTAACTTTTTTTTTTGTTTGTTTATAAAAGGTGGAAGTGACACCGACGGCGACTCTAAGCGCTACCGCACACTATAGACAAAACTGTCTTTAGACAGACGTTACCCTACTAGTGAGAGCGAGACAGACTATGTATTCTCGCTCGCACTAGTAGGGTAATAGGGAATATGCAAGAAATACAAAACTCTTTTTGACTTTTAAAAATGCCTTGTATTGGCGCATAAAAACATTGTGGTACACTTGTTTAAGTTTCTAAGACATCACTTATTTTACAATTTATTGTTTTATGTACTTAGCATGTTTTTGGTAAAAACGGAACGCAATCGCGTCGTCCTCGATAACGCCGGTAGTGACGTTAAAATCTATGTGTTAAAAAAACACTTTCATTTGAAAAGTAGGTAAAGTTTCACTAAGATTTTATTATAATATCGTTATCGCAATTTTTGCTTAAATAAAGCACATACAATTGGTAAACTTACTTTATTAAGGCCTAAAAATTAGATGTAATCAAGGCAGATTGAGGTAAATGACGTCACATCATGGCCGCGACAGTCACGGACGTTTGAACTGTCATAGAAAATTGCAGGAGTTTAATATTATTTTTGAGCGACAAGCAGTAGTTGAACCTAAATTTTAATACTTTTCTTAGGTTGATAATAATGATTTGGTTGGTTGGTATTTTATTGATTTAAGTGAAAAATAAATTACATGTATATTCCCTATTGTCTGTCTAAAGGTAGTCTTGTCTATAGTGTGCGGTAGCCCTAAAATGGTAACGACGTATTCAGTACATCATTCTGAATCGGACATAGACGTTTATTTAAAAAAATAGCCGTTTCCTGCCAAATTGCAATACCTTCTTTTTTTTTCCGGATGGGAAATCATCGAATGACTCCTCCCGCGCTGGGCGGAGCAGGAGGGAGTGTCAGACTTTTACTGACTAAAACCCATCCATGTTCCTTCATCGCCCTTTGTGTTCCGGGGCCACGGTATCTCTTTCGAATAGTCCCGAAGCCCCGGAAGGCAAAATTGCAATACCTACGCTGTCAAAATGTATGAAACAGCGGTTCCCTACCACCTAGTATAGTTGAAGAGCGTAGTTGCTTCCACAGTACCTTCCAGTGAGTGCTATCTCTATTTGTGTTCTCACCGCCAAATACGGCATGCGCGCACTGAACTCAAGACCTTTGTCAAAAATAGCCAACGATTTGACCAAATTTACACTCGTCTTATACACTTTTGTACAGAGCCCGAGCTTATCTGTTGTACAATGGTGCATTTTTCTCACTACCTACTACTGATTGAAATACTTTTCGCATATTACGAAACAAGTAGATTACAATACAACCTATCAACAATGCGTAATTGTTTTACATATATTTGTTTTCGGCGCAAATGTTTGATTTTGTGCCAGTCATTGATGAAATGAGAGCCATTTTTACACAGAGCATTTCATTTGTTTCCATTTTTAAATGCCAGTATTGATTCCCTCCATTAAAGATTCGAACGGTACTTGCCGTTTGTGATTATATCCATAACTTATCATTTATTTTTGTTTGTCAAACTTTCAAGATTAAAAAATATATTTCGACACTCATGATAAGTCAGAAATGAAAAAGGGCAGACAACAATTTGTTAGTCTAATAAATTATAATAACATGCATTAGACTAATCTGCTAAGGTACATTCATAAAACAATTAAAATCGGAAGATCGGGCGTAACGTTTGAACTAGGAATAATTTGACCTCATGATCTGATAATTCAGTCTTATCAATTACTCAAATGCATATTATTTTAACCGACTTTGCGATTAAATTCACTACTGACCTAAATTCTTTAACAATAAGGCAGCCTCTTCACAAAATGATGAATTGACTCATCCCACGAACCATAGACATCTAAGTGAGAGATCTATAACTCAATCTCCAAAATACGGTTACCTATCTAAAAGTACCATAAACCTATATTTTATTAATAGATACAAAGTGATACCATGACTTTTCGTTCAATAAGCATTAAAAATAGATCATAGTATGAGATCAATGATTTATTTGAGTAATTATGTGAATAACATCCGATAGGAATGTTAAGTAACCCCGCATGCGTGTGCGCATGATTCAGACGATTATATTCGGTCAATGCGCTAACATTTGGCGCCAACCTTTAGAGCAGTGGTTCCCAACCTTTATTTGACTAGAGACAAAAGTGGTTTCTTTTTTATTAGCAACGGTGATTACGACAAGGCCCAAGAAAAATAAACCTTAATCAAACCCTAAAACGTAGTCGGTATAAAAATAACAACAAATCAGTAGTTACTATTGGTACGGAAAGGACAACATTTATAGTAAAAAAACCAAATTTAGTTTGCTTCAATGTGAGTGCTGAGCTTGCATCTTTTTTCTAAATGTAAACCTTTCGCAGACCATATTTTTACAAACACTGTATTAAGCTTTAACGGTTTATAACTAAACTTATAGTGTCACGGGATCCACACGCGATTATGTCGTTTGCAAAAACATCGAAATCGAAGCTCCCGATGGAGCTCAAAATAAATACCAATCACGGAAGATATCCCGTAAGTGACAATAGAAGCATATTTTTACACTTACGTGGCTTACAGATGGTGGTCCACAAACCATATGTTGGGAACCATTGCTTTATAGCAGTGATTCCCAAAGTGGTGCTGCTGAACCCCCAAAGGGTTCACGGGAGACCCGTCGGGGGTCTACGTTGGCGTGAAAAATGGGGGTTCACAAATTGTAAGTTGGTGGTGGTTTCGAAACTAACGAACAAAAATGTTGGCTTGGCTTTATCTATCAATGTAGGCCGATAATAAGCTACTCGAAAAAGTAAAAAAAAACAAATGTTCCGCGGTGATGACAGGTTGTATTTCGGGGACTGTTTTGAGACTTAAAAGCATTTCGAAGCTATCTTCTTCTTCTTCTTTGCTCCATCCCACATTGGGTGGGGTCGGCTCTCCTAATTTTCCTGCGTGACGTTCTGTCTAGGGTTGTCGGGTCAGGTAGTTTTTCTTTATTTATGAGGCTGGTCATACTGGTGTACCATGTGTACGGAGGGCGTCCTCTACCTCTCTTTTTCTCCGGTGGATTTAAGGTTTTTTTAACTATCTAGTTCTCGTCTCTTCTCATTACGTGTCCATACCACCGCAAACGACTTTTGTTGAGCTTTTCGGCTATAGGGCAAGCATTTTGAAGCTATAAGATTCCAATTTTAAGATTTTTTGCCGAAAAAAAATTTAGGAGCTACGGTCCTCATGCAATCCTAACAGATAGCGCGAAAAAATTATATTGCAAATTTCTTGCTTTTCTTTTTTGGTCCACGGGCTTGAAAAAAATGCAGCACCGGTCCACCGAAACTAGAAAATTTTGAAAGTGGTCAACCAGAAAAAAAAGTTTGGGAACCTCTGCTTTAGAGCATCATCGGAATTTTCATGTAGCAGTCATTGTGTAAACGTACAGCTCAATAATCCGTCAAATTGAAACAATTAACGCAGTAATCAATTATCACGTATGGGGCCTTTTGGCAGCTCCACAAATGTAATAAAAATATTTCCCTGCTAACACGTAAAGTACACATTCATAGATACGTATGTTTATTTGTATGTAAAGACCATAGACTATAATTAATTCAAGGTAACAGTTCCATTAACTAATAATCATTGTTTATGATTGAATAAAAACTTTATGGTGTGGAATACCTAATTGAATCTGGCGTCTGTAAGTTTCTTCAATGTAACATATAACACATAACATAACATCACGACTGTAATGCCCGACGGGTTAGGCAGAGCCACCCACATTTCGCCAGTTATGTTTAAGTCCCATGTGATAAGGGTCGGATACACCTGGATAAGAGACGCACAGAACCGGGAACTGTGCAGAAGAAAGGGAAGGCCTATACCCAGCAGTGGGTGATTCCGGGCTGATATGATGATGATGATGATAGGGGTCGAGCCTTTTGCCATCAACCAGACGCAATTACAGACTCCGTGTACTACAGAGAAATTCCTGATGGAAAAACCCAATAAGACTTTGCCCAACCTGGGAATCGAACCCAGGATCTCATGCTCAGCTGTCGCACTTACGACCACTGGACCATCGAAGAAGTCATTCTATGTAAATATCCTATTAAGCTAAACAAACGCATATTTGCTAAATGAAAATTATGTATTTTTCAAGCTATTCATTAGAACGATTACTTCTCATGTTTAACCGCCGCGTGTAAATTATAATATAAACCAATTAATACAGAATGGATCGGTGATTTCTTAAGCTATGATTGAATATCGTTCATTACGCATACATTACAGCAATGTGCCATAAATTAACTGTAATCCTACTTAATATTTACCAAGTTATATAAATTAATATTGTACGTCCACTGCTGGACATGATGGTCATCTTAAAAACCACTTTTTAGCGTGCCGATGGCAAAATTGTTATTAAATGTAAAGGGTGTAAAAACCTCTTAACGAAGCCAAAGGCACTTGTTCTCCTCATCATTACGATAATTTTTTTGTTCTACACCATACCTGGGAACCTTCTAGTTACGGAGATATTGGGGGTTAAAGTTCAGACTTTTTGACAAGTTTTTTTTTTAAATACAAGTTTTTAATGTAAGATTTTTACTTTAAACACCTCCACGTCAGCACAATGTTTTGAGTGCGTTACATTGAGTTCTACCACAAAACATGGTTTTTAACCCCAAAAAAAAAAGTAGTTTCCCAGCAATAATTTTTGCGTAAAGTTACTTAGTTTGTTGAATGCTTGATTGACGGCTTTGTGATGAGGTTGTTTACACCCTGTATTTGGCCCAAAACATTCAGCTATGCGAACTCCGCTCGCCAATACAGTCTTATAGAACGTCAAGTGCGCAGGTGGCATCAGGGCAAGCAGCGCAAGCTGGAAGGCGGGTCATTGTCTGTGGAGACAAGCCGCTTACACAATGGAGTTCTCAGCCGTCCTTGAACCTCCATCTGTAGGGATGTTCTTTGCTGGGGCCGACTTGATGGAAGGCTTTCTTTCAGGCTTGCGGTGGATTACGCTCCACTCTGGGATCTAACCGATTATTACAGTATCAAACTGAAACAGTAAATGAATAAAGTGATTTACTCAAACGCCACAGTTTCAGCTGAACACGTTAAATATTTTGGCATACCTGTGATAACAAGCCTAATGAGACATCAGTGGGTACATTCCGTCACAATTCGTTATCTTATCAAATTATGCATTTGTCATACGAGTACATCGCAAATATCGTAATGAAGCGAACTAGTTATTATGCTAACATGAAGAGCAACGGGTTAAAGGAAAATTGAGGCTATTTCTGTACATTAACGAGCATTAATATTTAAACACCACAGATATAGAATGTACCTAGATAACGCAACTATCAAGATTCGTATGAAAACCAAGCGTGCCATTTTTGACTACCTACTATGACGTCATAAGCACTATTTAGTTAAGTACTATACAAAATAGACTACGATTTTGTTCTTTTAATGTCTAGAATTAAGTTCAAACTCAAACTCAAACTCTTTATTGCATTCATGTGTACATTTAGTTGTTACATAAAAAGTAAGTAAGTTCCAACATGAAACCCGGTTAGGGCACGGCAACATTATAGAATGGACAAAAACAAGCATCCGGCGAGTAGGTATATAATACTGGATCTATCTCTTGGTTCATAAGTTGTAACGTTGTTGTTTTAGACAAATTAGCTTGCAGGGACAGTAGCCATGTTAAGCATCCGGGCACGCGAACGCAAAGCAAATGCTCTTGCATTATCTTGTTTATCTGTGATAAACACGTCGCAACTTTTGAAAGCGATTATTTCCAACTGTATTGATTGTTATTTTGCTGTTACAAACATAGTATTCTGGAACATTATGTCATTTCGAAGTAAGCCTTATCTCAAAGTTTAAATCGATATTTCACGAGAAAAACGCTTTTGAATTTTGCATAGGTAGGTCTCATTGCTCGTGACTGTACATTAAAATAATGTTGGATGTGTTATCGTGTTGTTATCAAGAAAATCGTTTAATTAAATTCTCGCAGAGTGTTTAACACAATGTTTTTCTAGATATTGTAGTGATCACGATAGTTATATGGTTGTTACTCTCAATAACTAGTAATATTATCATAATTCATATCATTTCATTTAGTTTTAAGTAAATGTATTCAATTTTTATTATTAAGACTAGCTGATGCCCGCCCGTAAATTATGTACTAAAACCTTCCTCTTGAATCACTCTATCTATTAAAATAACCCGCGAAATCCGTTGCGTAGTTTTAAAGATCTAAGCATACATAAGGACAGATAGGGACTTTCTTTTATAATATGTAGTGATTTGAAAATTTTTGTGTTGTTGTCCTATAGTGAATGCTGCGTATAACTACCATACCAGCACTTTTATGTTATTTTCATTGTTTCGCATTAATTCTTAGTATGTATTGCTGTTATTGTACCAAATAATTAAATAACTACATTCTATATTAGTATTTTCTGGGTGTTATCTCGGTCATGTTGAAATAAAGAGATTCCATCTGGATGGAAAGTGTGTGTATAATATACAAAGAAAAAGATAGAAATGTCTCAGTAGTACACTATATAATTTTTTCCTGTAGCTTCGCCGGTCTGGGGAATTACTTTGGTGGAAGGAAACTTCCCAAATTGAAAAACCTACAAGACATTACATGACAAGGGTACGTCTCCTTGCAACAGTAGCATCTTCCACGGCTGAACCAATATCATATCATATTATATCAGCCTGGTACAGGCCTCCCCCATTTTCTGCCACACTTCCCGGTTCTGTGCGTCCCTTATCCAGGTGTTTCCCGCGACTTTGACGGCTGAATAATGAGATAGTCATTTTATTCTATAAAAAATATTTGACAACCTTCTTTTTAACCGACTTTAAAAGAGGAGGTTCTATGATCCATTGAATATTTTTTCTATAAATGTGCACCGATTTCTCGGTCAATTGTGAATCGATTTTGATAATTGCTAGCTTCAGAAGTCTGTGACAAAAAACTGAATCTAACAAACAAAAGTCACCGAATACTGAAGCTAAGGTATTTTTCACTTTTTATTTTTAAAGTCGGTTTTTTTTTTACATCAATTAATTAAAAAGAACATATTTAGCACCAGTGCCTTTCATGAACAGTAACAAATAATTCAAGCTCTGATTTCAATAACCTCTTAGATAGATTTGCGTGGTACCAATAAATTAACAAGTCAAAGGGGCCTGTCATTTGATGACATGATTCTATTACAATAAATATCAATTTAAACATTTATAGTTGGTTCCACAAATCAATCTATGGTACTCCAGCGAGCTATAAAACTTTTATTAGGTAGCTGTCCGTATTCCCACACGTAGAAAGGGTGTCATGTATACGAGGCAAAGTTGGCAGACGATTGTTCGTTTCCAGTAACACTAGGCGACATCTAAACGAATGCCTAAATAAAAGTGAACTGTAAGAATTACAACCCTCGACGCGAAGCTTAGCGTTGAAATTCGAAACTGCAAAAATATTTAGGGAATCATTTAGGTATTGCCTTGGGAAGACAGGTTGTTACAGAAGCACGTAGAACATTTATTGTCTTTCAAGACCTCTTCAGTTTTTATAGACACTATTCTGCTGAACAGATAAACTGAAATTTTCGGTTAGTTCGTTACGTGAGGGGTTAGTTTGTTACGTGTTAATTTAGAAGAAAACATTGGGGTTTTAAAAATGCATCAGAATTCTTATGACATCTTTTTCAAGCAACATCATCATTTCTTGCGCAGCATGTCTTCTTCCATACTTCTCTATTACTCGTCATCTCAACCGTCACCTCCTTCTCGCCATATCACCTTCACACCGTCCATCCATCGATTTTTTTGGTCTTCCTCTACTCTTATAGCCATCTACATTCATACTCAACATTTTCCTCATACCTTCGCATCACATGTTCATAACTTGATACATCTTTTTCAAGCAGTGGCAGTGTTGAAAGTTTTTCGTTTATTTTTACTCAAACAAGTAGATAACAGAGATTTTGTTAGAAAAGTTGTATTCCTTTGAGTCCATCCCGAAAGTCGCGAGGCGATTGTTTTTTATTTTTTTATTTTTCCTAAGCATTGCTTGTGGAAAAAGTTACAAGTTATCAAAGCGAAAACCTCAAGCACTCAAGCAGGTATAAGTACAGCAGAGTAGCTACACCAATAAACGATTATTTGTACACTCATACGCAGATAACAAGTGCTTACAAACTCAATTGGTGTATTGTTGTATTAAGATTGACAGCTGTCAAATTACAAGATAAGTATCGAGTTAAACATTCACTTATTGTCTATGGCACGTTCAAAGGTTGTTTCGAATTACATTAATCAAAATCAAATCGTGTTTAAATGTCGTGCTATTTGTCGGGACCGTTTTATTTAAAAGATTATATTGAAATAGCAAATAACAAGTAAGATATTAATTGATTTTCTTTTGTTTAAATTCGAACTTTTGCTTATTGTGCCTTTGGTTTGACATTCGATTTCTGTCTAAGATTGGTGCTCTCCAGTATATAAGCATATAAAAGCATTTAAACAAATTGTAATGAACGAACACCCATCAATTGATTTGTTTGCAAGCAGCTTAGCGACAATTAGTACTGCCTTGTCTGAAAGCAGTGTTGTTTGTGAAAATTTATAATTTATTAGTTAAATTTAATAGTTTTAAATTTAGTCCTATTCTTTTTATAATGTAATGCTTAGTTATTAGTTTGTGCAACAATGGTTTACTGCTAATTGTGGAGGCTTGTAAATGGCTTTTCGTTGTTTGTATCACTATAATAATTGTTTGTATTGTTAGCTGTATGGTACCCAAATACAATAAAATTAAAATTAGAGCTAAACAAAGAGGCCGAATTAATCGAGATCTCCTCTTTTTTTTTTCACATGGCATTTTTCTGGTCGGTTAAAATAATAAATTAACAGTGTAGTAGAATGTTAAACACTGTGTATTTCATTCAAAAGTACATACAAACACAGTAGTAGTAGTACATTTAATTCTTACAGGAATTTTAATTACAATTTACTATCAAACATGCATTGTTCGACGTAATAAATACTCGTAGATACTGCATATAAATCGCGTGGCAACAATTTATTTTGACATCAGCCTCGGAGTACCACCCGTTATCAGGACCATGCCCAATGCGGAGTCGATCTCCTAATGCCGATTATTTACAGTTGCTTGCAAATAAATAATGTTTACTTTATCACTGTGTTGAATAGCACGAGTAAACTGTACGAATAATAATAATCCGGTTTTAAATCAGAGTTAAGTTGTATTTACGATGTTCAGAGGCTTATTCGTCAACCGGCGACTGTGAAACTTGTGAGTGCGCGCGAGCTGGCACCTTCCGAGTTTTTTTTTCCTCATCCCGCTCGCACGTTATAAAGTACAGTCAAATGAAAATTAGTTTTAACCGACTTCAAAAAGGAGGAGGTTCTCTATTCCTCGGAACCTTTTTTTTTTATGTATGTTCCCCGATTACTCGAAGATGGCTGGACCGATTTGAATCTTTTTTGTTTTGTTTGAAAGGGTATACTTCCCAAGTGGTCCCATGATCACCAAGTCAGGATCTGATGATGGGATCCTGGAGAAATAGAGAGAACTCTTCAAATTTTATAGGCACACTTGAAGCGATTTGGCTAGTTTTTGAAAGAGTACTTACTCGGAGTTAGTTTTTGAATTTGGTGAAGATCTGATGAAGAACTTCGGAGATAGGCAAGGGAACTCCTCAATAAATGATAGCAATTGGACTGTGTTTACTGAAATCTCATGTCTGTCTATTGTTTACATAAGTACATATCATAACATCACGCCGGTACGCTGTGAAGGGGTAATCACATGTGAACCACTAAAATGTAAAAAATAAAAACTTTTTGCAAAAAATAAAACCGACTTCAAAAAACACAAAAAAGTGAAAAATTCGGTGACCTTTGTTTGATTGATTTAAATTTTTTGTCACCGACTTCTGAAGCTAAAGTTATTTTTCACTTTTTTGTGTTTTTTGAAGTCGGTTTAATTTTTTGCAAAAAAGTTTTATAATATTAATTTTAAAGTCAAGTCGTATAAAATATCTTCGTGGGTACTTACATATTTTTTACACTTTATAAGAAGTTTATGTAACTGACTGTACATCTTACGTGTTTTACGTCAGAGCTTCAAGGTCAAGCGAGTTGACGATAAAAAAAATATAAAAATCGGAAGGAGGCAACACGCGCGCACTCGCAAGTTTCTCACTCGCCAGTTGACGAATAAGCCTGTTCAGATCTCCGGGCGTGAGAAGGAACCTTCCCTCTTCTATCAGTTTACTTATACACGAAGATGCAAAATAAGGTAAACCACGTATTTCTCAATGTTTGGCTCGTATAAATGGCGCTAGAGGCCATCGATAATCTCTCAAATTAAGTGATCAGTGTTCTGTTGTACGGTAATTTTGTAATCTTTAATGTATCTTGCATTGCTAATTCGATATTTCCCATTCATGCGGTGGATTTTAGCTGAGATATAATTTATGCGGAATGTAAACGTTTAGTTGATTCATGTAAAAATGTGAATTAAAGTCTGCGTTACGTGAGCATTATGACGCATTGTACAGGACAAATAAACAGATTTGAGGGAAGTTCTAAAATACATTCGAGCGGGACCGAATAAATACCGCTCCGCACTAAACCAAGATATTTCCGACAGTTACAAATCTTAAAACACCAATTCAAAATATTTTGCATTCTTTCGGAATTTACGATTGTGTTTTTACCGCATTTCTGGAGTATTTGTTTGAGTGTGGAATCTCGCGGGACATGTAAACTGACGTCAATATTGCCTATATAGGATGTTGGGCAGGTGTGTTCTGAGAAAAAGCATTAGTGCTAACATTTCGATGTCCGTGACTTTGTTTGCGCTAACCCACTTCTGACTGACACGGTTCCCGCACTTCCCACAAAGCACATAAGCCTTCCAAAGTTGGAAAATGTATTTCAATGCTCATTTGGTTTTAGTGCCGAAAGCAGAAACAGAAGTTTCCTTCATTACCATTGTTTACGCAAAGCCTTATTTTGATTTATGACATTGTACCGTAATTGGAACTCATTGATGGGAAAACAGACACGGTGGGCAGTTAAAACATTTTGAAATGGTCATTGTATTTTATGTTTCCTCAAATATAAACATAAAAATATGAAAGTCAGAAAATAAATCAGTTTTGTTGAAATATGATGAAATATTAGTCTTGAGAAACTTTTCTAAATATGTTGTTGCGTGTAAGTACCTATTTCTCGCATAACAAGATATTTTGTTCTCAATAATAAACTAGAAGATACTTATTAAGAGATTACTTGGGTAACCTAACAATGACAACCATCCAAGAGTCTAATTATAGAGCTCTTAGCTTATTGAAAATAGATTATTGGGTCATATTTAGATACTGCATCACGTGTATAGAGCACAGTCGGCCTGTGGTAACGCAACCAGTCTTACGATTTAAGAGTCGAAGGTTCGAACCTAGGCAGGCTGCTCTCAAAACGGTGAAGGGAAACATCGTGAGGAAACCGGCACCTCTGCTAACATACACTGGGCTCGCATGGTGGTTTACAGCCCATTCTCCATTGTCCTTGTAGTCCAGCAGTGGGAACATTATAGACTGATCAGTGGCGTGCCTAGAGACCAACAATACGGCAAGCTCACAAGGCAAGCAGACGTAACATAAAATAATATTATTCATATTATTAATATTATTATTTATATCATATTTGTTACGGTCTCGAATCATAAATATTTTAATCAACATAGAATCTTACATCACTGACCTGGAAATTACAAAAAAAAAACCGTATGAAAATATGAATTTCGCGGGCTACCCTGCCGCTTTTAAACAT
The DNA here is from genome assembly GCA_963853795.1 of Xestia rhomboidea. NCBI lineage: Eukaryota > Metazoa > Arthropoda > Insecta > Lepidoptera > Noctuidae > Xestia > Xestia rhomboidea. The sequence goes on along the minus strand of OY970771.1, from coordinate 10,371,804 downwards.
CAACCAAAAAGCCAAACCTATCAACAAACTTGGCCCATATAATTACCCCCCTAGTATTACCATTCAATTCAGGCTAGGGTTCCGTTTGGTTAACCGTTGACGCAAATATCATACGGGTAATACGGGACCCGTTTCCCTTAGTTGACTTAGGATGCGTGTGATGACAGGTGACATTCAAAGGGATGATCATGTTTTTCTTTCATTTCCTCATCGGCGCGGGGACATCATATTCGAAGCCAGTGGCTCTCTATGTGTTAATGTAGAATTTCGAGTTTGTCTATTTTAGGATATTGAGATACCGTGTATCATTTCTAGAAGCTCTGTTTCATTAATTTTCATACACATTTATTACTTTATAATATGTGCCTAATTGGTTAGATAGGCAAGAACTGAGGCTGTAGCACGAGAGTGCGGTGTACTATCGTGGACACTCCCGCCTGATCACCACTAAGCTAATTTTTGCTTGCAGTCGCAATTTAAAAACGCTCTCTAGCCCGTTGACTTTGTAAAGAAATAATGAATGAAAGACAATACCGATCGGCCGAGCGCACTGACGACGCACGCCAAACGAGAGTTATTGTTATTATGCGCGCCAAATTGACACTTTCCTAATAGGCCTAAACTTTAAGGGGGGCGTGGCTCGGCGCCTCTGCATGATTTAAGCGAAAACAATTTTAACAGATCAGGCGGAAAAGACCACAACTGTACCTAAACGCAACGTCGATTTTAAAATAATAATAAAAATACTCGTCTTACAATTATATTTTCATAATAATTTTAAGAATTTATTCATTCAAAGGTGATACTGATTATGATGGTTGCAAACATCATCGTCATCTTCCTGCCTTTGTCCCATTCTACCATATTTGAGATCGGCGTAACACGTTTTTCAAAAATTGTCTTTTCGATTAAAAAGTCGACGTGTTTACGCTACGTTTAGACCGTGCGCGCGAGTGCTAGGGTTTCTGTTCTTTGAAATAGTTTTCTCTTAAGAAGCTATCAATAATAAATAGGGACCCTGTTGATAATTACTTCTTCAAAAATTAAATGCCTATAAAAAAAAATATCATCTGCATTTTGGCTTGTGTAATTTTCTTCTAACGTACGCTGTTACTGGGTAAATTCTTAGCTCATAACTATGCTATTGTTATTTTTTTGCTATCTCAAACATTGTTAACCACGAATGTTAGTCAACTGCAGTTTCAGAATGCACCTAAAATATGTTACAATGTCAGTTTGACAAGTCCTGCTGTCAGCCAATAATGATTGATTAGCGTTTTAGCTTTGATAATGTTCAGTATTTTGACTAAATTGCCGTCAAAATACGCGTAATACCTTCAAGCTCAGTATTGAAATAAGTGTTTTTATTGACGTTTTAAAAGACTGACTGCCTCGCTGGTCTAGTAGTCGTTAGCGCGACTGCTAAGCATGAGGTCCTGGGTTCGATTCCCGCGTAGGGCAAAGTGTTATTGGGTTTTTCCATCAGGAATTTCTCAGTAGCAGCCACGTAGTCTGGATTTGCGCCCGGCTGATGGCAATAGGCTCGCCCCCTATTACATGGGAATTAAACATAACTGGCGAAATGTGTGTGAGGGGACCCCTGGGGTCCCCTGAGGGGATTACAGGCGTGATGTTATGGTATGTTTAAAAGACAGATAAATCCAACTTTTAAATAAATAAAATGAATAGTAAATTTATTTATTTATCTAAAAGTTTGATGGTGTGGTCGTTGAGAGTTCCTTTTTAGGGTTCCGTAGTCCTGACAAGAAACCCTTATAGTTTCCTCATGTCCGTCCGTCTGTCTGTCCGAGGTTTTGCTAAGAGACCGTTTGTACTAGAAGAAAGCTATAATTTTGTAGGGGTGTGTAATGTGTATATCAATTACGCCGACATGGTGGTTAAATAAAATTTTGAAAAATATTTTTTTGGTGTAGCTCCCCTGCATTGTGAAGTGGAGATGTTTTTTTTAATGATAGTGCATTTCATGAACTTTAAAGGAAAACTATAGCGGTTGAGATAACTTTATCTGTTTAGCAGTAATAGTCGTTGAATTTGGGTGTTGGATAATTTTGTACCAAATACAAAATCCTTAGAATGAATCCCTTAAAGTGACTAAATGAAGTAGTTGCTTATTTATAACGGGTAAAGACTTGCATTAAAAAACAAAATCTAAAATACATAACGGGCTACTACGGGACCCTACATTGCGCGTAGTCCGACGCGCACTTGGCTGGTTTTCTTTGCCAATATTAGCTGTTTTCAATCAGTCTTTCAGAGTGCGAAAACACTCAAGTGTTTTTCTAAGGAACAGTACTAAAGCAACATCGATAGCGTGAATGCAATTTATTTATAGGGCGTCTTTCGCAAAGAACTCCTTTAACAACCAATTGAATAGCAAACTCCCTGTTGCAGAACGAAAGATATAGTTTCAATCACTATTATTATTTCCATGAAAACCTTTATAATAGTGTAAGTAATAAAAATGTAATAAGGTACTTGATAGGTTTCTTGCGAAAATCATTGCAATAATAACACGCTCACAACAGAGTTAACCCTTCTAAAGCGAGGTGTAGTTTATAGAAAATTAGGTGAAATAAAATGAGCTTTTTATATAGGTACCTATAATTCTATGATATTATCTCGTTTCAGTAATCATAAATTTTATGGTCAATTTTCATCTTAATATGCCGTCTAGTGCACAACATTAACTTCATTGTGGCGCTTTTACTTTAGATAAAGAACCTTTCTATAGATATCGTTAACCATTTTAAAAAAAATTGACCGCTAAAAAGAGTTGGAAATGGAATTCATTTGATCATATTAAAGTAATTATAAGGACCCATAAATTATTAAAAAAAGGTCATAAAAATAATGTTGTTTGTTTATGCATAGTTCGCTGTCAGTATATATTTTGCTAAGTGTTCGTTTTATTGCCAGTAAAAATAAATGTCTACACAAAAAGCTCCAACAGTAAAATGTTGCCAGAACAAATTAAACCATTTGAGAGAAAAACCGCAGACCGTCTCTTCATCAGCAGCTAATTACTTTACCGTTTAATTTTCTTAGATTTTCGTGTTTTTCAAATCTCCGTGGACTAACTCGATTGTTCTTTATTTTTGTACAGAGTATGAGAGTATACTTATATGTCAGCGTAAAATTGTAAAACCGTTAGATTGTAATCTATCTGTCAAGATTGTAAACTCTCGAAAGATTGTCAACCGAACATACTGCATACGCATTATTTTTCGGTAGATTATAATCTATCGAAGTGATACCGTAAAATTGTGAAATGTTTGCGACGGATCTCACCTCGTGCGCTGTGGAGGGGTAATGGACGATTCCTGAGAAAAACCGATTAATGTAACCCAACCTCAAAACACTTAATATTCGCCTAAAAAGCGTAGTCGACGAGTCCTATTTCTGTCTGCAGGGTTTAAAGGAACCTAACTAACCTAATGTCGGGGTGCTTCGAGTCCCGATTATGGGGCTTTACTTTGATTTCAGATCTGTCACACGCATTTCAGAATTTTACAGTTTCACTTCGATAGATTATAATCTACCGAAAAATAATGCGTTAAATTGTAAGCAGTATGTTCGGTTGAGAATCTTTCGAGAGTTTACAATCTCGCTAGATAGATTACAATCTAACGGGTTTTACAATTTTATGGTGACATAATTATATAAAGTTTTAGAGTTCAATTGCAATTCAAGTGTTGAGCGAGCTTTTATTATTTCTAGCATGATGTCTTCAGGTATCGCCAACTCTATATATAATAAGATAACATTCACGAGATGGTTTGAAAGATGTTTAGTCTAGTCTTTACGTCGTTTTGTATTTCTTGGCAACCTGAAAGTTATTCAGTACTCTACAACTAGTTTAATAATGTAGGTATACTTATTCGTTTAATAATAATATACAAAACCGAGTGGCTGTTATCATCAGAGGTCGTTGACTTTTGTATTTTGTTTACTTTTTCTGTTTTTTCTTTGTAAAACAACTGAATGTGTAGTGTATTATATTCTGTAACGTCAGTTTGAAATTAGAACAAGTTCAAGATGTATCTGATCTTCGATATTTTAAAAACAAATGAATTCGATTCCAATTTCGTGCAGTCTTAAATAAGGTTTTACGTGAACTTTCAAAATAGCACTTGACTAAGCTGAAGAATATCTGACGTTTCACTTTTTGTTCATTTATGTCTTTCATTGATATTTTTCCCTAGAAATAAAAAGTCAAAAAGGAATAATTATTCATCACTCTGATCCGAAGATATTGGATTTTGGGTCTCGACATATTTAACTCTCAACAAAATGATTGCAATATGAATATTGAAAGTTGTTGAAAGTTTATTTCTATGTTATTTTGAACATTTTATGTGAACCTGAAAAAAAAAATAGAAGAGCGAAACATTCACTCACGTGGAGTATCTGGAACTATTATCGGAGTTAGTAAAAGTACCATTTTCATTTGTCCTGAGTTATTTCGTCAAGGGCGCTGGAGAAACTCAAGAATGCTCTATTGTTAGAAGTTCGCTTCATCGTGGAATTTTAATTGTTGCCACTAAACTGATTTAGAACAAAACAATCAGTTGGGTGTCCATCAAACGGTCCATCGCTGGACAAGCGTGGCGTTGACTCTCCTTGCGATGTCACTCAAGCTGGAGGGCGTCTATTTTCATGTTATGATCACCAATATATGAGTTTGCGTAGATATCAAAAATATGTAAATACAATATCGACGAGATTCGAGTTTGTTATAATTAGGGATCGGATATTCGGATGCATGTTTATTTAAAGTAAAAAGTGTGGAAGCGGCTTCCTACGATATTTTTTTTTATATTTTGCAGAATTTCAGTAAAAAATAAAGTGTGTATAAAATGTAGTATTCCTAAGAATATCTGATCTCTAGTTACAATATTACAATAATATAACCGACAACTACAAAAAGGCGGGGAGGGTCGAGATTTCGAGAACTTGGGGGTACGTCTTGTGGTAAATTGAGTTAAATGTCCAATTTCTGGCATATTCTTTAGCGTTGGATGGATGGATGCACTGTGTGAAGGTGGTATAATTATATGGCATGAAATGAGGTGTCTGATGAGATGACGAGTAAAAGAGAAGTATGGAAGATGACATTCTGCGCTGCCCTAAATAAATTGAGATAAGGGCTAGAGAATGATGATGATGATTCTTTACATCATCGGCGCGTTGGAACTGAGAATGTTATGCCATAAATTTCTTATATACAAGCTCCATTATTTAGTCTTCCCACGAAAATATCAAAACCAAGCAATGAAAATGCTTAGGTACGTGAAGAAATTACGTGAGTTTATCCATGTATGTGCTCTATTAATGAATACCCATATAATAACACCCAGTGTAAAACAACTAGGTACAATTGACGCTGAAGCTCCGCTTACCTAGCTCCTAATGGTCAGCTAACGGACCAAGTACATATAAACACGTACAAGTAAGTACTAAGTACATAATACTATGTTCGCAGTATCGCCCCCGGCCGGGTGAAGGTTCGACTTGGTACGAGTCGTTGTAATTTACCAATTAGTCACTCTGATCGGACAATCACGTTTCACGCTTGAGACCTTTAAGTGTTGTTACTTGAGATTTTGAGAAGACTAGTGATTGGACGCGAAGATGTTTTGGGTTTTTTCAGTTCTACTGACAACTGCCCAGCAGTCGAAAATAATTATAATACCAATATTAACCCACACTGGGCCCGTACGGAGGATCACAGCGCTCAACTGGTATTCAGCTGCATCCGGTTAGACTGGAAACCGACGCCAACATAGTTGAGTAAAGACTAGGTAGATCATGACAGCACTCAATTCTCTATCCAAGAGTGGAGGCCTGTGTCCCAGCTGTGGGAAAGTCTGACTGTGTTGCAAAAGTGCAAAAATAGAATGAAAATAAAGTACACCATAAAAATAATTTAAGGAGACCTCAATGTACAAATGAGGTCCTAAGTGGCAGAAAAAGCTATTGAAAACTCATCACAAGCGACCATCATTTCCAACAAAATAATATCTTAAATATCCTACTTCCATGATTTCATAGAGCTGAAAATACTTTTACCTTTAAGATTCTTTTCAACGTGTTTTTAATGAATAATACTTTTAAACTTACAGACAAACAGATCTTTTATTATGATACCTGTAATAGATTAAGAATTATTTAACTGACAAGCCATAGAATTGGCGCTAACTAAATTACCAGACGGAATTACAGGTAAGTGCTACATTAGGGATACTACCACATTTAAGATAAATGCTAATACTTTTCTTAAACTGTTAGAAAGGATATTTTGCAACGTAGACTATACACCGTAGAAACGGGTTTCTTCGAAGAAAGAATCGACAAAATGACATTTTTATTTTGTTCATCTGTCATTTTGTCGATTCTTCGTCGACAAAACCCATTTCCACGGCGGTCAAGCTACGCGGGCTTTTTTTTTTTTTTGTTTTTTTTTTTAGCATGTGAAATCATCAAATGACTTCTCCCGCTCTGGGCGGAGCAGGAGGGAGTGTCAGACTTTTACTGACTAAAACCCATCCATGTTCCTTCCTCGCCCTTTGTGTTCCGGGGCCACGGTATCTCTTTCGAATAGTCCCGCAGCCCCGGCAGGCTTCGGTCCTTGCGGACCCCTTCAATGTTGCTGACTCTCTTTGAGGCGCGCGTGGAACACGAACGCGCCGTCGACACGGCCTGTCGTCATGAGACGGACGGACGGCGAGCTAGCCCATAGCTCCCCGTCCACAGGCCTGCGCCTACGGTGGCCGGAAGCCACCACGTGGCCCCCGACGCCCGGGGCGTCTCCCGCGGCGAAGCTACGCGGGCTGGTGTGAAATTCTATATAGGTGAGTTACATATCTATCGTGTAAGCAAACACAGAGATGTAACTGAATTCAATAGTCTAGTCTTCGTCGTGCTTTACCGCTGTAATTAACTACAATACCTAATTCAAACTATAGAACTGTCACACGGGCAATATAGTATGACCACTTTAAGTGTGCAGTTCATGATGATGGCGTTGCTTGTCAAGAAAAATTGCATCGATATGTCAAACCTGGTACATTTATCTTGTTCTGTGTTTAAGGCCTGAACAGATAAGTTGGTTGAAGTGTAGATCTTGGTTTTATGAACGTGTCAATAACAGCAAACCTGAGGCCCTAGCACGCGCGCGGTGTGATCGTTACTTTAATACGTGGATTTTTGAATCGAAAATACAATTATCCTCTCTTTTTAGCATTTTAGTTAAATTATTTGCGACAGGCATAACCTGCATCGTCCTTAGAGGGCCTAACTAAGTTCACAAAGTATTTTAAACGCGCAGACGACGCGCAGATGACTCGCGTATACGCGCTTCTAACGAGATTTAAACGCAACCTAAGCACACGGGGCGATCGTGAAACGCGCGTCTACTGCGCGTATACGCGCAGATACAGCAATACAGATGCGCTGTAGTTGCTCGTAGCTTCCGCGTATTGGTCAGACTCCTCGTGAGTTGACCCTTTATACGCGCTTCAAACGAGTTTTGTACGCGCTTCACACGCACGTTTCATCGCGTTTTAAGCGCGTTTGATTTTATAAAAATCGCAAAAATCGGCATCTACGGCGCAGAAAACGCGCGTTCCTGAAACGCGCGTCGTCTTAGATAATATGAATAAATTCTTAAAATAATGAAAATATTGTACGTGCAACGAGTATTTTTTATTTTAAATTCGACGTATTTATGTAATGTTTTCTTACGCGGTCGACTATTCATAAGCATAAAAGTTTATAAAAGCATGTTAGGATTCTATCCTTTAGTATTTTAGGACCCCCACAAGAATGCCTCTATTTTAAGCAAAAACCTGAATACTAAAGAAGGTCACCTACTCAGAACCACAAATATGTAGGGCCTATGATAAATTAGGACAATGGCAAATCTACTTAGATTTTTAAGACTAGGTGGGTAGGTATCTGCTTATAATGTATTGCCCACATCGTCATTTTAGGGGAACTTGTGCACCTGTGTCATTAAGAACTTTCTTCAGCTGTAAGACGGATTTAAGCCAAACCGGTGCTCTCATTTAAGACGACTACAGGAGCTAAATTAGCAACTCTCTTCGTTTTAAAAACTGTTAGAATAAAGTTCTAATCAGCTTGCACTACAAAGTGGTTGTTACGTCAGTCACTGCGGCCGAATAGTGCGAAATGAGTGGTTTTTTGCGATTTACATAGAATCTATTGATTGGACTAAAAAAATAAAACACTGTCATGCTAATATATGTTGCTTGTAGAATTACTTACCAAAAAATCAGAATGATCGCATGTATTTTAGTATGGTTTTTACTCGTTAAAAGAAATTTTTAGAGATAAGTTCGTGATTTTTATTTATCGAGTAAAATTTGTTGTATTATGTTTTCAAAACACTATCATACTATAGCATATATCCTGAAGAATATCATATATTTTTCTGGATTAGTTTATTGCAGTAAATATGCTTTTTTGCATTATAAAACTCGCGTTTAGCTCCTGTAGTCGCCTTAAGCTTCGTTCAGTTAAAAGGTTCATCTACATAAACTTCAACATTATTTTATAATATAAGTAGAGATTTACTCATGCAATGCTGAATAAAGGGCTTACCCCAACGGTCACAAAGAGCCGCAGAAGGAAATTGCCATAATTACCATGCTGCGGCTCATCCACCTGTTATAATCCCTAGCTCGCCCTTCACAACAAGTATTTTGGGCAATCTATTCTTAGCTGGGTACTGGTAGAAAGCTTTCATTGTTTATTATTCATAAAGAAAGTACTTAAGGTGGATGCTCCAGGGTAGCCAGTGCGAGGTTGTATGTTGATTAAAATATTGTTCGCGACTGTAAGACGTATGTAGTTACAGAATTATGATCATCAAAATCATCAATAGAACCCTCCGAGTTCATAAAGGTCGAGGAATGATTTTGACCTTGTAAAAGTCGTTCCTCGAATTTTATGAACTTGGAGGGTTGTATTGATTATTTTGATGATTATAATTCTGTAACTACATACGTCTTACAGTCGCTAACAATATTTTAATCAACATACAACCTAGCACTGGTCTACAAATTGCAAAAAACGTAAGAAAATTTTAATTTCGCGGGCTAGCCTGACGCTTTCACCTTAACATAAAAATATGGATGAAAGCACCATCACTTTGATGTTATTTATAACCCAATACGATGTTGGTAACATCACGTGTAATCCCCAAAGGGTTAGGCAGAGGTATGTTTAATTAGTACACCCACATTTTGCTAGTTATATTTAAGTCCCATGTAATAAGGGGTGAATCTATTGCCATCAACCGGGCATAAATCCAGACTACGCGGCTTTCTTTCCGCGAAATTCTTATTGCAAAATTCCATTATCACTTTGCCCGACCCGGGAAACGAATCCAGAAACTCGTGCTTAACAGTCACGCTTGCATCCACTAGACCAACGAGGCAGTCCACATACCTACTTCAAAAGAAATCTATGACAGAAAAAGAGGCTGAATGTCGCTTACCTCATATTCTATCGAACTCCTCATTCATTAATAATCGCGTGACTTAATGAAACTATTTATGTTTGTATACTGGCTTATGCGCGCGGTTTCGCCGAAGTTCGATGATTGTCCCTCGTGTTCCACGCGCGCCTCATAGAGAGTCAGCAATAAGGAGTCAGCAAGGGCCGAAGCCTGCCGGGGCTGCGGGACTGTTCGAAAGAGTTACCGTGGCCCCGGAACACAAAGGGCGATGAAGGAACATGGATGGGTTTTAGTCAGTAAAAGTCTGACACTCCCTCCTGCTCCGCCCAGAGCTGGAGGAGTAATTTGATGATTTCCCATCCGAAAAAAAAAAGAACGGGTCTTACTAGCGGGATAAAAAGTATCCTATGTGTTAATCCGGTTATACACTATCTGTGTGCAAAACTCCATTCAAATGTGTTGAGTAGTTTCTGCGTGAAAGAGTAACAAACATACACACATACTCACACACAAACAAACTTTCGCCTTTATAATATTAGCTACCATTCTTGTTAATAAAACCGAGATTTGTCCTTGACTTTCATGATGGTGATGTAATCACAATGTTATAATTTACAAATTAGGTAGTCGCCATGTCGTTTCTGTCGGCTTGAAATATTTGTGGGTCAAGTCATTTTGTGATTTACATATTGCTACAAAAGGAATGCCATCAAAAACTTGTAAATGGCGTCTTCATTGAAGGTTTTCTGGTAGTACACGTTTCTACGTAAAGTGACAGATTTTTTAAATGAGTTTTCCAATCACACAAGTTCATACCAATATTATAAATGCGAAAGTAAATCTGTATATCTGCCTTATTACCTTTTCAAATTCACACCTTTACACACTGACACACGTGTATGCCAAATTTTATCTTAATCCGTTCAGCCGTTACAGGCTTGTAGGATACTTTTTGCTCCCAAGCCTAAGGCTGAAGTTGGTTCAATATAAAATAATGATTCTGTTACACCATCTACGCATCATAGATGCTAAGTTTTGTTGCTTACCATATTGAATACTACTTTATGCACGCGGTTTCTCCCACGTCGGGTTCAGTAATTGTTGGGATCATAGTGCCAACATAAAAAGTACACTATGTCTTAATTCAGGCTATAAACAATCTGCGTGCCAAATTTCATCCAAATCCATTCAGTAGTTTTTGCGTGAAAAATTAACAAACATACATCTATCCTCACAAATTTTCTTATTTATAATAGCAGTAAGATCATTGTATCAAAGTCTCAAATTCCTGAGACTAATTTTGTGAACACGTCAAACCTAATGAATGAAAAATGTGTCCCTAATTGGGTACATTTTCTTTGTTGGATTATGATGACCTAACTTCCGAGAACGGAGCACCGAAGCGTATTAAGTAGACCGCATATGACACAGGAGGAGATACCGTTAATTAATTTATGTTCTAGAGTTTAACAATGTTATCGATCGAGCTGGTCGTATCACGTCATGTCTAGGAGGATATTAATTTAGCGAAGGTCAATCAGCGGGACTGGGTCAACCTGGGATGGAAGAAAAATTGAATTGTGGGTCTAGCATGAAGTCGTAGAGTAAACGTAACGAAAATTCGACCGATTTTAAAATTTATAATATTGTATTATTTTGTTAACTGATTGATGATGACTAACTTTATAGATTTATTCACATTTATGAGTGATACTTATTCGGTTTATACCGCAAATAAAACAATCGAAATGCCTAATTCGATTATTTTTGATTGCGGTTCGTATTTACGTCGCGTGTTCGTCCTCTGTTGAGTTTATAAATAAGGTTTATTATTTAAGTATACAAATAGAATATTATTTAAGTTAACAAATAGAATATTATTTAAGTTTACAAATATAATATGAAATAAGTGTTTGTAGTAAGTTCTTTTTGTCACAAAGGGCAGTTTTATTAAAAAAAAAACATTCTGATTACAATCATTAAACCTCTGATTTTGACTGCTAATCAGTACATACGCCTAACCAATGCGGTAACTAAGAAATCAAAAAGGCAGATTTTGCGAACACAATAAAAGAGCAATTGCTTTAGACACATAGATGGTTACAGAAGTACATAAAAACAAGAAGTACTAAACATAGCGACTATGATTCGTACTCTCACGAAAGGAAAACCATACTGGAATGCGTCATGCCCACTATGGTTAACCATTATCAACTTTTGAGTGGATTTTACAGTCAGTAATTTCAGTTTAGTCATACATAACCCACGACTTTGTCCTTAACTAAAAATACTGTTAGTATTAGTCATGTTGAAGTTCATTAATAAATATATCAGTCGAGAGAAAATATTTTCAGATGTTATCGAATTTGATATTATATATTCATCTCTTGAAAATATTCGTCAGCTACAGAAATCTAAATTGAACTAAGATTAATTTGATCAGCGCTTTCTTACGTTACGCGGATGTTTTTCAGATCCATACGATTTCATGGAATGTCATGTTTAGACACAATTAAAATGAATTCTTTATAATCTAGCGGTTCACCCTGCTTTGGATAATTTTGACCAAACATCGAGATTTCCTTATCATAATAATGTAAGTTTATATTTAGGAGTAAGAAACTTCATCAAAATTGGTTCATAGTTTTGTTTAGACGAACACAGTCTCACAGACACACACGATAAGGTGTCTTTTATTAATAACATGTTGTGTGCTTTAATTAGAAAATACATAGTTGTAATGGATACCTTTGTTACTAAAACAGATAAACTAAAGGCCTCAGACAAATATATTCACGTGCTTTCTCCCTCATAAACTTAGTAAGCTTGTAAACACAACCCCTTTACATTTGTCATTGTTAATTGGCAATGTAAATAAAGCATTTAATTCAACTGTAATAAATACGACATTCACGAGTCCGCGTGCCTCATTTATAACCCTTTGAACGAGAGTGCCTTCAAGGTGCGTTTGGATCTAATGGATCTACAATAAGACTAAGAACTCGCAGATAAATTGTCACATTGATCTTTGCTATAGAAGAATAGAACCGATCAAATTCAGTATTGAATTATTATACTATATAAAGCTGAATTACCACTGACTCACTGACAGAATTGTTCTCCCAGATGGTGGATGGGGAGGTGAGTATATTTTGACAGATTCGTAAACAACTAACTCTGAAACCTATGGGAAAAATCCCAAACCTCCCCTTTTCGCCCCCCTTCTCACCCCTCCCTATTGTATCTCGGAAACCAAAAGACTTGGAACATTTTTTTTTTCAGATTCGTATAGAGGAGGCTGGGAAAAGTAAAAACCACTTTTCAGAGTTGTCCCCCTTGTCCCCCTTCTCCCCCCCTTTAGGCGGATCTCGGAAGTTAAGAGACTTGGAACATTTTTTTTTTCAGATTCGTATAAAGGGGCAATGCATTAGTCGAAATCATTTTTCAAAACTCCCCACTCTCCCCCCCTTCACCCCTCCCCCTATCGTATCTCGGAAACTAAGAGACCCGTATTTTGTGTTTTTTACGGATTCGTATAGAGGAGGCTAGGAAAAGTAAAAACCGGTTTTAAAAGTTGCTCCCCTTTCCCCCCTTCTCCCCCCCTTTAGGCAGATCTCGGAAGTTAAGAGACTTGGAACATTTTTTTTTTCAGATTCGTAAGAAGGGGCAAAGAGTTGGTCAAAATCATTTTTCAAAACTCCCCCCTCTCCCCGCCTTCACCCCTCCCCCCATCGTATCTCGCAAACTAGGACACGTAGCGGCATTTTGATTTTGACTATAAATTACTATTGAGAAGCGTTGAAATTTTTATACCCTCCCCTCCCCAACCTCCCCTTTCCGGTGGTAGGTAAGTCCTGAGTGGAGCGAACCTGCGAGACCGACTCGAGCGAAGGGGGGAGGTGGCAAGCGAAGCGAGCCGGCGACCTCCGTAGCGTAACGAAGGTTGAGTGGATGAAGCTCCCCTCCCCAACCTCCCCTAAAATTGAAAGGGCTGTAACTTCATAACGATTAGAGGTAGCCATCAGGTGTTTCAACAAATATTATAGTAGGCGTCGAAACCTGTCCGGTGGTAGGTAGGTCCTGAGCGGAGCGAACCTGCGAGACCGAGTGGAGCGAAGGGGGGAGGTGGCGAGCGAAGCGAGCCGCCGACCTCCGTAGCGTAACGAAGGTTGAGTGGGTGAAGCGTAACTCAGGGACGACGACAAGCAAACCTTAGGGTAATGTTTTTTTATACTTCTCAAATGTTTTAGGGGTTCTTAAGGGTTCTCATACTGATTTAGGGGTAATTCTAACGGATTTTCCAATTCATTTAAGGATTCCTATGGATTCTCAAAATTTTATAAGGATAAATACTTCTCAAAAACACGAAACCCGCGAGCTGCGCGCAGCTCGCGCACCCACGCAAACTAGTTATATTATATAAAGCTCGATTACCACTCACTGACTCACTGACTCATTGACATAATTGTTTTCCCAGATGGTGGATGGGGAGGTGGGTATTTTTTGACAGATTCGTAAACAAGTAACTCCCGTGAGTATGGGAAAAGTGCCAAACCTCCCCTTTTTGCTCCCCTTCCTCCCCCTCCCTATCGTATCTCGGAAACTAAGGGACCCGTATTTTTTTGTTTTTACGGATTCGTATAGAGGAGGCTCGGAAAAGTAAAAACCATTTTTCAAAGTTGTCCCCCTTTCCCCCTTCTCCCCCCCTTTAGGCGGATCTCGGAAGTTAAGAGACTTGGAACATTTTTTTTTTCAGATTCGTATAAAGGGGCAATGCATTAGTCGAAATCATTTTTCAAAACTCCCCACTCTCCCCCCCTTCACCCCTCCCCCCATCGTATCTCGAAAACTAGGACACGTAGCGGCATTTTGATTTTGACTGTACTTTATTATTGAGGAGCGTTGAATTTTTATACCCTCCCCTCCCCAACCTCCCCTTTCCGGGGGGAGTGGAGCGAACCTGCGAGACCGAGTGGAGCGAAGGGGGGAGGTGGCGAGCGAAGCGAGGCGGCGACCTCCGTAGCGTAACGAAGGTTGAGTGGGTGAAGCTCCCTTCCCCAACCTCCCCTAAAATTGAAAGGGCTGTAACTTCATAACGGTTAGAGAAAGCCATCTGGTGTTTGAACAAATATTATAGAAGGCGTCGAAACCTGTCCGGTGGAAGGTAGGTCCTGAGCGGAGCGAACCTGCGAGACCGAGTGGAGCGAAGGGGGGAGGTGGCGAGCGAAGCGAGGCGGCGACCTCCGTAGCGTAACGAAGGTTGAGTGGGTGAAGCTCCCTTCCCCAACCTCCCCTAAAATTGAAAGGGCTGTAACTTCATAACGGTTAGAGATAGCCATCTGGTGTTTGAACAAATATTATAGTAGGCGTCGAAACCTGTCCGGTGGAAGGTAGGTCCTGAGCGGAGCGAACCTGCGAAACCGAGTGGAGCGAAGGGGGGAGGTGGCGAGCGAAGCGAGCCGCCGACCTCCGTAGCGTAACGAAGGTTGAGTGGGTGAAGCTCCCTTCCCCAACCTCCCCTAAAATTGAAAGGGCTGTAACTTCAAAACGGTTAGAGATAGCTATCAGGTGTTTGAAAAAATATTATAGTAGGCGTCAAAACCTGTGCGGTGGCAGGTAGGTCCTGAGTGGAGCGAAGGGGGGAGGTGGCGAGCGAAGCGAGCCGGCGACCTCTGTAGCTTAACGATGGTTGAGTGGGTGAAGCATAACTCAGGGACGACGACAAGCAAACCTTAGGGTAGTGTTTTTTTATACTTCTCAAATGTTTTAGGGGTTCTTAAGGGTTCTCATACTGATTTAGGGGTAATTTTAACGGATTTTCCAATTCATTTAAGGATTCCTATGGATTCTCAAAATTTTATAAGGATAGGGAAATACTTCTCAAAAAGACCAAACCCGCGAGCTGCGTGCAGCTCGCGCACCCAAGCAAACTAGTTATATTATATAAAGCTGAATTACCACTGACTCACTCACTGACAGAATTGTTCTCCCTGATGGTGGATGGGGAGGTGGGTATATTTTGACAGATTCGTAAACATATAACTCTGAAACCTATGGGAAAAGTGCCAAACCTCCCCTTTTCACCCCCCTTCTCACCCCTCCCTATCGTATCTCGGAAACCAGGAGACTTGGAACATTTTTTTTTTCAGATTCGTATAGAGGAGGCTGGAAAAAGTAAAAATCATTTTTCAAAGTTGTCCCCCTTTCTCCCCTTCTTCCCCCCTTTAGGCGTATCTCGGAAGTTAAGAGACTTCGAACATTTTTTTTTTCAGATTCGTATAAAGGGGCCGATTTTTAGTTAAATTCTTTTTTCAAAACTCCCCCCTCTCCCCCCCCTTCACCCCTCCCCCAATCGTATCTCGGAAACTAGGACACGTAGCGGAATTTTGATTTTTACTATACTTTATTATTGGGGGGCGTTGAAATTTTTATACCCTCCCCTCCCCTCCCCAACCTCCCCTTTCCGGCGGTAGGTAGGTCCTGAGTGGAGCGAACCTGCGAGACCGAGTTAAGCGAAGGGGGGAGGTGGCGAGCGAAGCGAGCCGGCGACCTCTGTAGCGTAACGAAGGTTGAGTGGGTGAAGCTCCCCTCCCCAACCTCCCCTATAATTGAAAACGGCGGTAACTTAATAACGGTTAGAGATAACTATAAGGTGTTAGAACAAATATTATAGTAGGTGTCGAAACCTGTCCGGTGGTAGGTAGGTCCTGAGTGGAGCGAAGGGGGGAGGTGGCGAGCGAAGCGAGCCGGCGACCTCCTTAGCGTAACGATGGTTGAGTTGGTGAAGCGTAACTCAGCAAACTTTAGGGTAATGTTTTGTATGGGAAAAGGTCTCAGTTTTTAAATAAGGTTTTATTAGGGGTCCGTAGGGGTTTTCATACTGTTTTAGGGGTAATTCTAACGGATTTTCCAATTCATTTAGGGGTACCTATAGATTCTCAAAATGTTATAAGGGTAAGTAATACTTCTCAAAATAAATAAGGTTTTAGATTTTATTAGGGGTTCGTAGGGGTTTTTAATACTGTTTTAGGGGTAATTCTAACGGATTTTCTAATTCATTTAAGGATGCCTATATATTCTCAAAATTTTCTAAGGGTAAGTAATACTTCTCAAAAACACCAAACACGTACGTAACGAAGGTTGAGTGGGTGAAGCTCCCCTCCCCAACCTCCCCTATAATTGAAAAGGCTGTAACTTCATAACGGTTAGAGATAGCCATCAGGTGTTTGATCAAATATTATAGTAGGCGTCGAAACCTGTCCGGTGGTAGGTAGGTCCTGAGCGGAGCGAACCTGCGAGACCGAGTGGAGCGAAGGGGGGAGGTGGCGAGCGAAGCGAGCCGCCGACCTCCGTAGCGTAACGAAGGTTGAGTGGGTGAAGCGTAACTCAGGGACGACGACAAGCAAACCTCAGGGTAATGTTTTTTTATACTTCTCAAATGTTTTAGGGGTTCTTAAGGGTTCTCATACTGATTTAGGGGTAATTCTAACGGATTTTCCAATTCATTTAAGGATGCCTATGGATTCTCAAAATTTTATAAGGGTAAGGAATACTTCTCAAAAACACCAAACACGCGAGCTGCGCGCAGCTCGCGCACCCACGCAAATACTAGTTATATTATATAAAGCTGAATTACCACTGACTCACTGACTCATTGACATAATTGTTCTCCCAGATGGTGGATGGGGAGGTGGGTATTTTTTGACAGATTCGTAAACAAGTAACTCCCGCGAGTATGGGAAAAGTGCCAAACCTCCCCTTTTTGCTCCCCTTCCTCCCCCTCCCTATCGTATCTCGGAAACTAAGGGACCCGTATTTTTTGTTTTTTACGGATTCGTATAGAGGAAGCTCGGAAAAGTAAAAACCAGTTTTCCAATTTGTCCCCCTTTCCCCCCTTCTCCCCCTCTTTAGGCGGATCTCGGAAGTTAAGAGACTTGGAATATTTTTTTTTTCAGATTTGTATAAAGGGGCTGATTGTTAGTCGAAATCATTTTTCAAAACTCCCCACTCTCCCCCCCTTCACCCCTCCCCCTATCGTATCTCGGAAACTAGGACACGTAGCGGCATTTTGATTTTTATTATCATATATTATTTAGAGGCGTTGAAATTTTCATACCCTCCCCTCCCCAACCTCCCCTTTCCGGTGGTAGGTAGGTCCTGAGTGGAGCGAACCTGCGAGACCGAGTTAAGCGAAGGGGGGAGGTGGCGAGCGAAGCGAGCCAGCGACCCCCATAGCGTAACGAAGGTTGAGTGGGTGAAGCTCCCCTCCCCAACCTCCCCTATAATTGAAAAGGGCTGTAACTTAATAACGGTTAGAGATAACTATCAGGTGTTTGAACAAATATTATAGTAGGTGTCGAAACCTGGCCGGTGGTAGGTAGGTCCTTAGCGTAACGATGGTTGAATTGGTGAAGCGTAATTCAGCAAACTTTAGGGTAATGTTTTTTATGGGAAAAGGTCTCAGTTTTTAAATAAGGTTTTATTAGGGGTCCGTAGGGGTTTTCATACTGTTTTAGGGGTAATTCTAACGGATTTTCCAATTCATTTAGGGGTGCCTATAGATTCTCAAAATGTTATAAGGATAAGTAATACTTCTCAAATAAATAAGGTTTTAGATTTTATTAGGGGTTCGTAGGGGTTTTTAATACTGTTTTAGGGGTAATTCTAACGGATTTTCTAATTCATTTAAGGATGCCTATATATTCTCAAGATTTTCTAAGGGTAAGTAATACTTCTCAAAAACACCAAACACGCGAGCTGCGCGCAGCTCGCGCACCCAAGCAAACTAGTTATTTATATTATATAAAGCTAAATTACCACTGACTCACTGACTCATTGACATAATTGTTCTCCCAGATGGTGGATGGGGAGGTGGGTATTTTTTGACAGATTCGTAAACAAGTAACTCCCGCGAGTATGGGAAAAGTGCCAAACCTCCCCTTTTTGCTCCCCTTCCTCCCCCTCCCTATAGTATCTCGGAAACTAAGGGACCCGTATTTTTTGTTTTTTACGGATTCGTATAGAGGAAGCTCGGAAAAGTAAAAACCAGTTTTCAAATTTGTCCCCCTTTCCCCCCTTCTTCCCCTCTTTAGGCGGATCTCGGAAGTTAAGAGACTTGGAACATTTTTTTTTTCAGATTCGTAAGAAGGGGCAATGCATTAGTTGAAATAATTTTTCAAAACTCCCCACTCTCCCCCCCCTTCACCCCTCCCCCCATCGTATCTCGGAAACTAGGACACGTAGCGGAATTTTGATTTTTACTATACTTTATTATTGGGAGCGTTGAAATTTTTATACCCTCCCCTCCCCAACCTCCCCTTTCCGGTTGTAGGTAGGTCCTGAGTGGAGCGAACCTGCGAGACCGAGTGGAGCGAAGGGGGGAGGTGGCGAGCGAAGCGAGCCGGCGACCTCCGTAGCGTAACGAAGGTTGAGTGGGTGAAGCTCCCCTCCCCAACCTCCCCTAAAATTGAAAAGGCTGTAACTTCATAACGGTTAGAGGTAGCCATCAGGTGTTTGAACAAATATTATAGTAGGCGTCGAAACCTGTCCGGTGGTAGGTAGGTTCTGAGCGGAGCGAACCTGCGAGACCGAGTGGAGCGAAGGGGGGAGGTGGCGAGCGAAGCGAGCCCCGACCTCCGTAGCGTAACGAAGGTTGAGTGGGTGAAGCGTAACTCAGGGTCGACGACAAGTAAACCTTAGGTTAATGTTTTTTTTATACTTCTCAAATGTTTAAGGGGTTCTTACGGGTTCTCATACTGATTTAGGGGTAATTCTAACGGATTTTCCAATTCATTTAAGGATGCCTATGGATTCTCGAAATTTTATAAGGGTAAGTAATACTTCTCAAAAATACCAAACACGCGAGCTGCGCGCAGCTCGCGCACCCACGCAAACTAGTTATATTATATAAAGCTGAATTACCACTGACTCACTGACTCATTGACATAATTGTTCTCCCAGATGGTGGATGGGGAGGTGGGTATTTTTTGACAGATTCGTAAACAAGTAACTCCCGCGAGTATGGGAAAAGTGCCAAACCTCCCCTTTTTGCTCCCCTTCCTCCCCTTCCCTATCGTATCTCGGAAACTAAGGGACCCGTATTTTTTGTTTTTTACGGGATCGTATAGAGGAGGCTCGGAAAAGTAAAAACCAGTTTTCAAAGTTGTCCCCCTTTCTCCCCTTCTCCCCCCCTTTAGGCGGATCTCGGAAGTTAAGAGACTTGGAACATTTTTTTTTTCAGATTCGTAAGAAGGGGCAAACAGTTGGTCAAAATTATTTTTCAAAACTCCCCCCTCTCCCCCCATTCACCCCTCCCCCCATCGTATCTCGGAAACTAGGACACGTAGCGGCATTTTGATTTTTACTATATTTTATTATTGAGAGGCGTTGAAATTTTTATACCCTCCCCTCCTCTCCCCTCCCCAACCTCCCCTAAAAGTCCTGAGTGGAGCGAACCTGCGAGACCGAGTGGAGCGAAGGGGGGAGGTGGCGAGCGAAGCGAGCCGGCGACCTCCGTAGCGTAACGATGAGAGGCGTTGAAATTTTTATACCCTCCCCTCCTCTCCCCTCCCCAACCTCCCCTAAAATTTGAAAGGGCTGTTACTTCATAACGGTTAGAGGTAGCCATCAGGTGTTTGAACAAATATTATAGTAGGCGTCGAAACCTGTCCGGTGGTAGGTAGGTACTGAGCGGAGCGAACCTGCGAGACCGAGTGGAGCGAAGGGGGGAGGTGGCGAGCGAAGCGAGCCGCCAACCTCCGTAGCGTAACGAAGGTTGAGTGGGTGAAGCGTAACTCAGGGACGACGACAAGCAAACCTTAGAGTAATGTTTTTTTATACTTCTCAAATGTTTTAGGGGTTCTTAAGGGTTCTCATACTGATTTAGGGGTAATACTAACGGATTTTCCAATTCATTTAAGGATTCCTATGGATTCTCAAAATTTTATAAGGATAGGGAATACTTCTCAAAAACACGAAACCCGCGAGCTGCGCGCAGCTCGCGCACCCAAGAAAACTAGTTATTATATTATATAAAGCTGAATTACCACTGACTCACTCACTGACTCATTGACATAATTGTTCTCCCAGATGGTGGATGGGGAGGTGGGTATTTTTTGACAGATTCGTAAACAAGTAACTCCCGCGAGTATGGGAAAAGTGCCACACCTCCCCTTTTTGCTCCCCTTCCTCCCCCTCCCTATCGTATCTCGGAAACTAAGGGACCCGTATTTTTTGTTTTTTACGGGATCGTATAGAGGAAGCTCGGAAAAGTAAAAACCAGTTTTCAAAGTTGTCCCCCTTTCTCCCCTTCTCGCCCCCTTTAGGCGGATCTCGGAAGTTAAGAGACTTGGAACATTTTTTTTTTCAGATTTGTATAAAGGGGCCGATTGTTAGTCGAAATCATTTTACAAAACTCCCCACTCTCCCCCCTTCACCCCTCCCCCCATCGTATCTCGGAAACTAGGACACGTAGCGGAATTTTGATTTTTACTATACTTTATTATTGAGGGGCGTTGAAATTTGTATTTCCTCCCCTCCCCAACCTCCCCTTTGCTCCCCTCCGCTTTCCGGTGGTAGGTAGGTCCTGAATGGAGCGAGCCTGCGAGACCGAGTAGAGCGAAGGGGGGAGGTGGCGAGCGAAGCGAGCCGGCGACCTCCGTAGCGTAACGAAGGTTGAGTGGGTGAAGCTCCCCTCCCCAACCTCCCCTAAAATTGAAAGGGCTGTAACTTCATAACGGTTAGAGATAGCTATTAGCTGTTTGAACAAATATTATAGTAGGCGTCGAAACCTGTTCGGTGGGAGGTAGGTCTTTTTTTTTTTTTTTTTTTAGGATGGGAAATCATCAAATGACTTCTCCCGCTCTGGGCGGAGCAGGAGGGAGTGTCAGACTTTTACTGACTAAAACCCATCCATGTTCCTTCCTCGCCCTTTGTGTTCCGGGGCCACGGTATCTCTTTCGAATAGTCCCGCAGCCCCGGGGAGGTAGGTCCTGAGTGGAGCGAAGGGGGGAGGTGGTGAGCGAAGCGAGCCGGCGACCTCCGTAGCGTAACGATGGTTGAGTAGGTGAAGCGTAACTCAGGGGCGACGACAGGCAAACTTTAGGTTAAAAGGTTTTAGATTTAATTAGGGGTTCGTAGGGGTTTTCATACTGTTTTAGGGGTAATTCTAACGGATTTTCCAATTCATTTAAGGATGCTTATAGATTGTCAAAATTTTATAAGGGTAAGTAATACTTCTCAAAAACACCAAACACGCGATCTGCGCGCAGCTCGCGCACCCAAGCAAACTAGTTATTATTATACTATATAAAGCTGAATTACCACTGACTCACTGACAGAATTGTTCTCCCTGATGGTGGATGGGGAGGGGGGTATATTTTTGCAGATTCGTAAACAACTAACTCTAAAACCTATGGGAAAAGTGCCAAACCTCCCCTTTTCACCCCCCTTCACCCCCCTCCCTATCGTATCTCGGAAACCAAAAGACTTGGAACATTTTTTTTTTCAGATTCGTATAGAGGAGGCTGGGAAAAGTAAAAACCACTTTTCAGAGTTGTCCCCCTTGTCCCCCTTCTCCCCCCCTTTAGGCGGATCTCGGAAGTTAAGAGACTTGGAACATTTTTTTTTTCAGATTCGTATAAAGGGGCAATGCATTAGTCGAAATCATTTTTCAAAACTCCCCACTCTCCCCCCCTTCACCCCTCCCCCCATCGTATCTCGGAAACTAAGAGACCCGTATTTTGTGTTTTTTACGGATTCGTATAGAGGAGGCTAGGAAAAGTAAAAACCGGTTTTAAAAGTTGCTCCCCTTTCCCCCCTTCTCCCCCCCTTTAGGCAGATCTCGGAAGTTAAGAGACTTGGAACATGTTTTTTTTCAGATTCGTAAGAAGGGGCAAAGAGTTGGTCAAAATCATTTTTCAAAACTCCCCCCTCTCCCCGCCTTCACCCCTCCCCCCATCGTATCTCGGAAACTAGGACACGTAGCGGCATTTTGATTTTGACTGTACTTTATTATTGAGGAGCGTTACAATTTTTATACCCTCCCTTCCCCAACCTCCCCTTTCCGGTGGTAGATAGGTCCTGAGTGGGGAGTGGGGAGGTGGCGAGCGAAGCGAGCCGGCGACCTCCGTAGCGTAACGAAGGTTGAGTGGGTGAAGCTCCCCTCCCCAACCTCCCCTAAAATTGAAAGGGCTGTAACTTCATAACGGTTAGAGCTAGCCATCAGGTGTTTGAACAAATATTATAGTAGGCGTCGAAACCTGTCCGGTGGTAGCTAGGTCCTGAGTGGAGCGAAGGCGGGAGGTGGCGACCTCCGTAGCGTAACGATGATTGAGTGGGTGAAGCGTAACTCAGCAAACTTTAGGGTAATGATTTTTATGGGAAAAGGGAGGAAGAGTTTTTTAAATAAGGTTTTATTAGGGGTCCGTAGGGGTTTTCATACTGTTTTAGGGGTAATTCTAACGGATTTTTCAATTCATTTTGGGGTACCCATTGATTCTCAAAATTTTATAAGGGTAAGTAATACTTCTCAAAAACACCAAACACGCGAGCTGCGCGCAGCTCGCGCACCCAAGCAAACTAGTTATATTATATAAAGCTGAATTACCACTGACTCACTGACTCATTGACATAATTGTTCTCCCAGATGGTGGATGGGGAGGTGGGTATTTTTTGACAGATTCGTAAACAAGTAACTCCCGCGAGTATGGGAAAAGTGCCAAACCTCCCCTTTTTGCTCCCCTTCCTCCCCCTCCCTATCGTATCTCGGAAACCAAGGGACCCGTTTTTTTTTTTTTTTACGGATTCGTATAGAGGAGGCTCGGAAAAGTAAAAGCCAGTTTTCAAAGTTGTCCCCCTTTTCCCCCTTCTCCCCCCCTTTAGGCGGCTCTCGGAAGTTAAGAGATTTGGAACATTTTTTTTTTCAGATTCGTATAGAGGAGGCTCGGAAAAGTAAAAGCCAGTTTTCAAAGTTGTCCCCCTTTTCCCCCTTCTCCCCCCCTTTAGGCGGCTCTCGGAAGTTAAGAGATTTGGAACATTTTTTTTTTCAGATTCGTATAGAGGAGGCTCGGAAAAGTAAAAACCATTTTTCAAAGTTGTCCCCCTTTCCCCCTTCTCCCCCCCTTTAGGCAGATCTCGGAAGTAAACGACTTGG
This sequence comes from Xestia rhomboidea, assembly GCA_963853795.1. Classification (NCBI taxonomy): domain Eukaryota; kingdom Metazoa; phylum Arthropoda; class Insecta; order Lepidoptera; family Noctuidae; genus Xestia; species Xestia rhomboidea. The sequence goes on along the minus strand of OY970771.1, from coordinate 10,348,150 downwards.
AACATTTTTTTTTTCAGATTCGTAAGAAGGGGCAAAGAGTTGGTCAAAATCATGTTTCAAAACTCCCCACTCTCCCCCCCTTCACCCCTCCCCAACCTCCCCTAAAATTGAAAGGGCTGTAACTTCATAACGGTTAGAGATAGCCATCTGGTGTTTGAACAAATAATCCCCTAAAAACCTCCCCTCCCCAACCTCCCATAAAAGTCCCATAAAAGGTGTTTGAACAAATATTATAGTAGGTGTCGAAACCTGTCCGGTGGTAGGTAGGTCTTGAGTGGAGCGAAGGGGGGAGGTGGCGAGCGAAGCGAGCCGGCGACCTCCGTAGCGTAACGATGGTTGAGTGGGTGAAGCGTAACTCAGCAAACTTTTGGGTAATGTTTTTTTATGGGAAAAGGTCTCAGTTTTTAAATAAGGTTTTATTAGGGGTCCGTAGGGGTTTTCATACTGTTTTAGGGGTAATTCTAACGGATTTTCCAATTCATTTAGGGGTGCCTATAGATTCTCAAAATTTTATAAGGGTAAGTAATACTTCTCAAAAACACCAAACACGCGAGCTGCGCGCAGCTCGCGCACCCAAGCAAACTAGTAATTATATAAAGCTGAATTACCACTGACTCACTCACTGACAGAATTGTTCTCCCTGATGGTGGATGGGGAGGGGGGTATATTTTTGCAGATTCGTAAACAACTAACTCTAAAACCTATGGGAAAAGTGCCAAACCTCCCCTTTTCACCCCCCTTCACCCCCCTCCCTATCGTATCTCGGAGCCATGAGATTTGGAACATTTTTTTTTTCAGATTCGTATAGAGGAGGCTCGGAAAAGTAAAAACCAGTTTTAAAAGTTGTCCCCCTTTCTCCCCTTCTCCCCCCCTTTAGGCGGATCTCGGAAGTTAAGAGACTTGGAACATTTTTTTTTTCAGATTCGTAAGAAGGGGCAATGCATTAGTCGAAATCATTTTTCAAAACTCCCCACTCTCCCCCCCTTCACCCCTCCCCCCATTGTATCTCGGAAACTAGGACACGTAGCGGAATTTTGATTTTTACTATACTTTATTATTGGGGGGCGTTGAAATTTTTATACCCTCCCCTCCCCAACCTCCCCTTTCCGGTGGTAGGTAGGTCCTGAGTGGAGCGAACCTGCGAGACCGAGTGGAGCCAAGGGGGGAGGTGGCGAGCGAAGCGAGCCGGCGACCTCCGTAGCGTAACGAAGGTTGAGTGGGTGAAGCTCCCCTCCCCAACCTCCCCTAAAATTGAAAGGGCTGTAACTTCATAACGGTTAGAGATAGCCATCAGGTGTTTGAACAAATATTATAGTAGGCGTCGAAACCTGTCCGGTGGTAGGTAGGTCCTGAGCGGAGCGAACGTAACTCGTAACGAAGGTTGAGTGGGTGAAGCGTAACTCAGCAAACTTTAGGGTAATGTTTTTTATGGGAAAAGGTCTCAGTTTTTAAATAAGGTTTTATTAGGGGTCCGTAGGGGTTTTCATACTGTTTTAGGGGTAATTCTAACGGATTTTCCAATTCATTTAGGGGTGCCTATAGATTCTCAAAATTTTATAAGGGTAAGTAATACTTCTTAAAAACACCAAACACGCGAGCTGCGCGCAGCTCGCGCACCCAAGCAAACTAGTTGTTTTCTATTTTCAAAATAAGAATTTTCTAGTTCGAGCTCTGTTGTACCTATGCCAGTTTGATCTAAACGATCCTCCAGCGTGAAACCATGGCAGTGATTGCTCGCCTACACTAGTGGCTAGATAAGTGGTCGGTATTTCTAGCTGTTCTAGCGGCACTTTCAATTATGCATGAGCCCACTTTTATCTGTTCACTTAACGATCTGACAAATTATATGGCAGTTGTTGTTAGCACAATTTCTAACCTTTTCACTGAATCTACGAGTGTAAAACTACGAACCTACTTGTATTGGATGTTTGTTTGTAAATAATCACAAAAATCGAAATGCAAAAAAAAATTGGAAAAACATGGATAAATGGATGAATGATGGATGGATGGATGATGGATGGAGAAAAATGGATGGATGGTGGAATGCGTGAATTGGTGACCATCCATTACATACCAAATTTCCTCCGTGCCTCGAATCGGAAAGCACGTTAAGCCGTTGGTCCGAGCTGTCCTTAGTAGATCTTTGACTGCCGTTACAGGTTGTCAGTGCCCCGGAAGTCAGACAACCAGTCTTACCAAGGGGTTTGGTATTACCCAGTCTAAACTGGGTTGAAGAACTCAGTTAGGCAGTTATTCCATGTAAAATACTGGTACTCAGCTGCATCTGGTTAGAATGGCAGTCGATGGCTGTCGAGTCAACATAGTTGAGAAAACGCAGGTGATGATTCACTGACTCTTCGAGTATCACCAATTAAATGTTTAAGATAATATTCTAATCAAAACCTATTAAAACCATGTAGTCGTGTAAAGCACATTTTTTATAAGTACCGTACTTGTTTACGTAAACAAATGTTGACTCAGTAACAGACAAACTGTTAAGCAAGTATGACTAATTAAACATTGTTTTTAACTACGCCGAAACCAATTGTGTAAGCAAATAATAATTAATGGCAGATGTAGTTTTATTGAAATAGATTGTACTAGTGCAAATATAGTATTCATTCTTGGAAAACAAGCGGAATGAGATGACTCGTCTGAGACGTTAACATAAGGAGCAGATGAGTAGATGACTATTAAAACAACAACATAAAAGGAAATACTTACAGATCGTAAAGAAAATATACAAGATTTTATTCAACAGAAGCTTTTAAAGAACGTATCGTATTCGTACCGCAACATCTATGTAAAACCTAACATTAAAAAGGGAATTGCTCACTCAAAACAACTAGTAGTTAGTGTACCGACGGATTGGTAATAAGCGACCGATAGAAATCGACTAACAAGTCGTACCTGCATCAAGCAGAGCCGGCTTGTCATTACTGTACAATTAATTTGTCGTTCCATGCAAAGCAAATACTGCTGCAGGCGATCCACCAATCTATACTCTGATAGTATTTTCTATTGCATTTCCATTGCAACTTATATCAAGGTGTTATCTCAACAATATCTTGTGCCAACAGCATTGGATATCAAAACCATCAATGTTTCCATTTATGTCGTTTTAGTAGGCGGTAGATTGCGACTAATTTTGTCATCTACTGGCGATGGTATTGCATTACCCTGTCTTGCGTCTTCTGGAGTTTAAACCTGATCCTCTAGTCAAGATTTCTAGACATTTTTATTATTCCTATAATGTCTGACATTAGCTGTGTCATTTTTATTACGTTTAGACACGCAATGTTTTTGAGGACATTATCAGTTTTGCAAGCTCGGTTAATTTGTCTGTCTCTAATGTTTGTTTTCTAAGTTGAACCGTTTACGTTAGTCATACAAAGTAGGTACCGGCAGAGATCAAGCAATCAAACGCTCCGGAACACTCGGGGCGCCATTGAAGTGAGTCAAACTGGTCGATAAGTTTGCGCCCATCTGCGGCTCATTACAAAACTATAACTTCGACATGTACTCTCAACTCTGTATTGTTCGCCGCTTAATCTGCCAAACGATGACTAACGTTATAGTGGTCATGGTAAAGAGCACGAGCTATGGCGACCTATGAAACAATAGTCACTATGGAACGCAACTATGAGTGTCATGACATGAAGATATTTCACCTAGAAATAAATCAGTACTTCAAGACATGTTTCCAGCTTAAACTATCCTTAGTGTTGAGAAACATACATATTCCGCAGCTCTTAAAGTAGTGTCAACTCAGTTTATGATTGGGCATTATATCCAAAACCAAGCCACAAAATTACAGCGTCGTAACTTATGGAAATATCATTAAGTTTAAATTCAACGGAGACATGACCAAAACCAGTTATGTGTAGGTACATGATTTACCATACCAGTGACGGAGACACCTTCGTTTGGGAGAACTCCTGTATATTTGTAGCGGTAAGAGGGATAGGTAGGGGTCAGCTGAAACTGGTGTTGTGTAGTCGGTGGGCAATCGACAACAATTACTGTCAGAACAATAGCAACCGATCTTTTGTACCGTTAGCAGCCCGCGGCCTCTCGGTAAAGTGTGGCCAGATTCTACGATACCTACATTGCCTGAACACTTGCCTTGCAGATATTATGTACTAGTCCTACGAATGACTTTAAGTATTTTGTTGTTCCCATATCTAAAGTATTATCGTCATAGTTTGTTCTCTATTTTCGTTTTGGAAGCTGACTCAATAATCAGCCATCCATCAATACATTTTTTCGGGAATTACTGACGTGGACTGATTGCGCCAAAAATCGACGACGTTAATGTATCTTTATTTTCGTAGACTAATACATCACTTTCCAATACAATCTTCAGGTAGACTTGTAGATAGAAATATCCGTGCAATCATTTTCTAATAGACAGATTTTTACATTACGATGCCAAAATGTTTCGTATGACGTCAGTGGTTAGTACCTAATCCGTAACCTCGGCCCAATCACATCTTAACGCCACATGTATTGAAAGCTGGGCAGATTTAAAGATAATTCATATTAAATGTACATCTATGACAGATGTATTTGATTGCGTCAGAAAATGCCGCGTCATTATATTGATGCTGTCTCTACGGGTGTAGTTCAGTGTTTGATTAGGAAGATGAACAAAATATTCTATAGAAAAGGATATTTTTTGTAATTTTTTGTTAATTAGTCCATGAGAAGAGCTTGTGGCTAAATAATAACAGCCGTTAGGTCGAACTTCAGGTTAAACTGCGCTTACCTAGGCTAGTCCGTGAATGGGTGACCACCATGCATTACATGCATGCATCCGGTTAGACTGGAAGCCGACCCCAAGATGAAGGCTGGGAAGAGGCAAGGCAGATTGAGCAGCCCAGAAGAATCTTCCCCGACACACGACTTGCAGTTCTAACCCAAGCAAATAGCAAATTCTAAATCGAAAAATCCAAAGACATGTGACTTCTAGTAACTGGGCCCGCATGGTAGATTGATTGTGGCCCACCACTCCGCACAGGGAGGAGACCTATATAATTATACTATATCATATTTATCTTTAAGGGATCAGACTAGCATGGTGGTTTGGCGTATGGTGCTTCAATTTCAATAAACCTTTTTTGGACCTTCCAATTTAGGAGTGCCAATATCTAACTTCCATAGACTTGTTCGGAAGTTTACAAACATCTATTATAGGATCATCTTTGTGTTCCAGTATAATTCGAGCGTTTACATGTTCTTCTAAGTCAAAGTTTAGTTGCCTGTAGTTCTCGTTAAAGCAAGCACTAATTAGCCATTGTTTTAGCCCAGCCTCAGGGAATTCAACCTGGTTAATTACGGGTTACTCAAATCTTTGTGTTTGCTGTTTAATTATTGTAGTTTTGGCTTTGTATTCCGAATTCATAACTTGTTCTCTTTGATGAACTTTGTACTGTAGGTGTTTAGTATGAAACAAATTTACACAGTGGATTTAAAAGTTTGTAGTGAACCCACGTCAAGCGTAAACTATACTTTATTTAACAACAATTTTTTTTTTGGGTATTAACATTCTAACATCACACATCGGGGGTCTACTAACATTTTTAAAAGTACATTTAACAGCTACTTTAACGTTCATAGTTTTAGCTCTTTCTTTCGAAAATCACCGCTGTAAGCTTTAATCGGCCGCGCTGTTGCAACTTCACTGGCACTGAGCTGAGCATTGAATTTTTATAAAATCTAACAACGCGCCATTCTATTAAGTATCTCTTAACCTACAGAAAACGGGAATTAATCTGCTAACCTAATCGGATGACCGTAGGCATGAGCCCGGCTGGTCTCAGAATACTAACGTCAAACCAGTTCAGATTATTATACCTCTCACACAAATCTAAATGTGTGAAAAAAGTACTTATATTAGTACCTACTTTTTATCTTGGGAGTATCTACGTTCCGGTGGGAATTTTGGAACCTCATACCGGTGAAGACGCTGTAAAAGCTTTAGAACGATACTAGTCAAACTTAGTATTCGATGCAAGGTTAGGTATCTCAAATCTCTAAGTCTAAGTTAGTACAACGCTGCTGCATGTGTGTAGTACAAAATAAATGATAGATCAGTGCCTGTGGGTTCAGTACACGAACAGGCACCCTCGGACATTCCGACATGCATTGCTGATTGCCGTACATACGATAGCTATTAGTAGGTAAATGCATGTTATTGATGTTTGTTTATGCAGTTGTCTTTTATAAGTGTGGACTTAAGATTAAGTATTAATTTGTTGTTGAGGATGAGTTCCTCTTGCATTTGTGAATTTTGTTTCATTGAAGTCTTTATTTTGAAAAAAGCAGACATTTGTTAATGATGTTTGTTTTATCCAGGTGATTTCGGATTGTTGTTCATATTCATAGATTGTCCATGATCCATGAGGGATGCTGAGTCCAAATGGCTGCAGTCTAAGTAAACGTTATAAAACTTAATGAAAAGCAAAACATTTTTTTCTGTGTTTCGTTGAAATATAAGAATTGACTGTGAGTTGAGATGATTGAATCGTAACAGTAAAAATATATACGTTGTCTTCTTCTATTCAATAAAAGATGGCGCTGCCCGTTACAGAATAACACGAACGTTGCTCGCTGCCAAAGTCCTTACCCTCGTTCATAGATAAGCTTATACTACTAGATACTAGATGGCGCTGCTTTACCGAACTATTTCTGTCCAAAGCTAGACCGAATCAAGTTGTTGTTTCGATCGCTGCCGCGCTGTCGTCGTTTTACAATTTTATTTTATTTTTGCCAATCTATATACATTTTCGACTCCAACATGTTTGTAGTCAAATGCCAACTTTAGGTAGACCGGAAAGTAGACTGGCTAAGGTCACGAAGCTCACCGGACTTTGATAAAAAATTTTCAGTACATTATCGACAGATAATGTACTGAAAAATTTTTACACACAAATTTAAATTTTTAACACCTTTGAAAGGGCAATACCAAAAACTTTTTAGCGGCAGAAGATAGGAATTAGGTAGGTACTTAATCGATTTAGTGAGACCGCGAGTCGAAGCTTCCTGTGTCGAAACTACGCACTTACCTTGCAATCTCCTTGCACGCAGATAGCTCTGAACCCTGGTTTGGTGCAAGGCGTCCCGTCGACCACCAGCGCCAGAGACGCGTAGAACTGCTGCCCCCGCGGCCGGCAGTTCAGGGTGCATGGTGAGTCTCCTGGAAATAAAACAGATGAGTATTTTAGCTAGTTTGTTTTGTTTAAGTTGGATTAAGAGTGGTAGTGTGAGAATAAGCGAAAAACTTCAACGGGAATGCGATAAAAGTAAATGGTCGTACTAAGCTGTTAAGGGCCATGGTAAGGGCTAATGAGTTAGCTAATGCGTTTCTATTTCACCATGGAGCAAAATTGAGATTTAATTATTCCATGTGTTTGGTCATATTGGTCGATACAGTCCCGACCGCACGACGACGATTTTTAACTTTAAGCTGTCCCAACGTAGTACAGAGTTTCAATAGAATACGAGGTTAATGTAAATAAGTTGTCAAGATAAAGGCATAATCATAATATGGAACCTACCATCAACATAAGGCACCCAGGTGTAGAACCGGCCGCGGAAAGGTCTTCTGTCATACACAGCGCACTGCTCTGCACGGGCGTCTCGAAGTGGACCGGGACACGGCTGTGGACAAGACACGGCCAAATTAAGCCTTCAAAACATTCAAAAAGAATAACAAGTAATCCAAAACCAAAAAAAATATGCAAAAAGATTCTCTCCGGCGGGGAATCGAACCCCGGTCTCCCGCGTGACAGGCGGGGATACTTACCACTATACTACCGAAGATGTAATTTAGCATGTTGAAAATGGTAACCAATAGATTAGAAAAATCAAATTACTTAAGATTTAAAGAAAAAGGCGGATAGCATTGCAAGTCGGGTAGATTTACAAGGCTTTAAATCTCATCTGACGCCTTATCCCTACTATTACTGAGTATCTGCGTAACTGAGACGTGGCCTTTCTTTCTAAAGATTCAAGTTCATTCTTTCAAAAGACGAATTTGAGTCGAGAAACGAAGTTGAGAGACTCATTGTAGTTATAAATCTCTTACATCGTAGTAGCTTTGAACTCGTTGGTACTAAGGACTAAAGGACCACAAAATAGATATTGTAGTTCCAGGTGATTGATTACAAACCTTGGCAGAAACTCTGTATGACTAATAAAGGGTGTAAAAGACCCTTAACGGAGCCGAAAGGCACTTGTTCTCCCCGTCATTGCGAACATTTTTTGGTTTTAGACCATACCTGGGAACCTTCTAGTTACAGAAAAATATTGCTATTGTCGAATTTCCAACTTTTTTACCAGTTTTTTTTTAAATAGGTACCTACCTACAGGTACCTACATGTTTTTAATGTAAGATTTTGACTTTAAACTCCTCCCCGAACTACTCAGTTAATGCCATCAATTTTCACCCCCATAAAAAATCATTTTTGCATTAAGTTACTTAAGTAGTTTGATGTACAGAATGCTTGGTTGATGGCTTCGTGAAGGCTTCGTTTACACCCTGTATACTACTGATATAAGTCGAACCGGTCATTGAACTCTCAGAGAGAGATTGCCGCCTCAACAATGATTTGTATTTATTTAGCATTGTGTACCGTCATGCCCCTTTCGCCTGTTGATCAGCAGATATGTGAACGTATCAACAGTGGCCCCAGGCGAAGAGATAATAGTATAATATCTTATGAAACTTATCCTGATAGCGGAGACAATGGTATCGCGGTAGCCCATCGACATTTTAATTTAGTATTCGATGTATTGATGGGCCGTCAATAATTGCTCAGGCAGGAGGTATAACAATGAGAAAAGAAAAAACGTGTAAACATGTGGAGTCAAATTAGTCTTTTCAGGACTATCAATTTGGAAAGTCGATGCTTACGGTTATGTGCAGTCATGTTAAAACCGAAGAAGTGAATTCGAAGCTTTCTTCTTTGATTTACAATGTAGTTTTAATTCGGTCAAGGTTACGCATGAAGACAGCTTTATGGTTTCTTGTTCATCCGTTTGAAAAAAACTTCTTTGGATAGCATTCAAGGCCTCAAATTATGTATTTTACTTCGAGAGCATATTTGACTCGTCATCCTTGTGTCGCATGACGAGGATAAAGACGTAGGATTGAGAAGCAAGTCTTTCTTATCAATCTCCATAGTACTCTGAACTTTTATCATCATTTTACCTAACTTTCCATATATCCTTACCAAGAACTACACTATCCTGAATTTTGAAGCTACCAACCCGCAGTAAGTCCTTGCGGTGGGTTACAACACAACCCTGTAGAGAGGCCTGTCTTTTAGCTGTACTTACATCATTTATGTTGGTTACGTGCTCATCTCCAATAAGTCCGCGCGTGAGCTCCGAGGAATCGGTGGCAATGTTGACGTAATGAGCTTGAGTCATTTTATTAATTATCAAAGTCAATAATATTTTAATTATTATTGTCAAGGTCAACACTAGTACTGGGGAGAGTGCGGGGTATGGCGTGGATCACGTTGCGTGCTCGCTCCGGTGTTAAATAGTGTGCTACAAGACAATAGTTGTAGTCGGGTCCCGAGGAGTTCGGTGCGTGGATCACGTTGCGTGCTCGCTCCAGTGTTACATGACAATTGTTGTAACTTACTGCGGTGTTACACTCGTGGTACCGGCGCGCGAGGCCGGGACAGTCGGGCCCTGATGAGCTCGGTGCGTGGATCACGTTGCGTGCTCGTCTCGGGTGCTCTATGCTTCGCACCAATTTCCTTCTTTTTCTGCTGCGCCGTAGTCTGGAACGTAAACAGGTTATTTGAGATGGTTGTTTATGGCAAGCCTTTTTAAATTATGCAAGGATTTCTATGAACGAGTTACTAAAGTAATGTATCAAAAATAACCAAGAGTTGCAGTCAATTCATCTTGCAGTCTTGCAGACTCCCTTGACTAACAAAGAGATCAGTCTACTGGAAGTAATTACTATGCAAAGTCGTCTAAGGATTATCATCTGCCTAGCCTTTTCCCAACATTGGTGGGGTCGGCTTCCAGTCTAACTGGATGCAGCTGAATAACTGTATTTTACATGGAGCGACTGCCTATCTGACCGACACAACCCAGTTAGTAGGTAATGAGTAATACGATACCCCTTGGTCAGACTTTTTGGGCCACTGACTACCTGTAACGACTGTCAAAGCTCTACAAATGAAAGCCGGCACGAGGCACGGAGGAAACTCAGTATGTAATGGGTGCTTACCCATCCACGGACCAACCTAGACAAGCGCGGTTTAACCTAAAGAATGATCCGAGCGGCTGTTTAGCCACGAGCTCCTGCAATTCCAATAATCCTCATGAAATGAAAATCTGTAATGCGCGTGAGCAGCTAATTGTGTCAAATACATATTGATAGGTACCGGCTAGTATTAGTATGTAAAGTGCTACTGAGACAGAACTGGAGATACTATCTCAGACATCCTAAATTCCGAGCTCTCGTACGTCATCTTGTTCGCACTTGAGGTATACTTGGGAGGGGTGCGAAGTCAGAAGTCCTCCACGTGTGTCCGGCGGCTGCTCGTCCCTCTCGATACGTCTGGAGGGAAGAGCAGCTGCTGGGCCGGTGCACCCCGGGCGCGGCAGTATCCTTCTCCGGGGAATGAGAGGAAATGAGAATTTCCTCTTATCCCTCGGGGAGTGGTACTGCCGCGGCCAATTATTCTGACATGGGTGGGGTCCGACCCGGACCAAAGGTGCGTTCCTTTGCGTGCCCTCTGATTAGCAGAGGGCATAGCAGAGGAGTGAGGGCGGGCTCGGTGTGCACTTACCCTGCCTCCGAGCAGACAGAGAAGGATCGTCCTCCTCTGTCACCGCCGGTCTCGTAATCCCACCGTCGAAGTGTCGTGGATCAAGTCTCGCGGCTTCGACAGGGACCGAGGGTCTTGGCTTAACCGCCCGGACCGCGAGGTAGACAACCTCTATAAAAAGTTACCCCGAATCCCAAGCGGCGACGCACCGCGAGGGGATGTATGGCTGACGGGTGTTCCACAGAACGAATCAGTCGCTAGTGCGCTCCTCGCCAGGGTACCTGCAGACCCCCTGGCGAGTAATAAATACTAAGAATCTGCCCTACTAGGTACAGGGGTCTCTGCCTAGTTAGGAGTTTATTTCCCCCATACTCGTGGGTTCAAATATGGAAAGTGAAAATAAAACCAAAACCAACACCGCCGGCAACGGCAACGAAGAGGAGAGGAGGGATGCGGGGTCGGAGTCCGACGTAGCATCCAGTGAGGTGAGCGGGGGAGGCTCAGTGAGCTCCCGCCGCGAGAGGGCCGGGACCGCAGGGGAGAACAGTAAGTTCTTCCGCAAGCGGTCCAGGAAGGAGGACGACCAAGCGTCGTCATCGGAGGGAGAGTTGGCCTCGGCCCGGAAGATCCCCACCAGCAGGCGCGGGGGGATCCGAGGCAAGAGGGCAGGCCTCTCTGCCTCCGAAAGGTCGGCCAGACTGGCCGAAGAGGGGCGCCACCCAGGCATTGCTCTTGGGTCTGGCGAAGAGGCGGGTGAACCTGGCAGCTCCGAGGCGGAGCGAAAGGCCAGGTTTGCAAAGGAGGTGGAAGCCGCGATAAGGGGAGTGGCCTTGAAACAGAAGACCTCTTCGAAACTCAAGGCCATACCTGGGGCTTCCGCCTCCATCATAGCGGCAGCGGAGGCCAACTTCGGGGGACCTCCTCCTCCTCCTCCTCCTCCTCCGATAGACGGAGAGGAGGTGGCCAAATTGCGGGTGGAGGTGGCCCGCCTGACGGCCGCCACGGAGGCTCTCCGAAAGGAGAACGCTAGGCTCCAAGCAGACTTGGCCAGTCTGCGTGAGCCTAGCTCGTGGCGCCTCAGAAGGGGGGTCCGCAGCAGCGGCAGAGCCAGCCTGAGCCGGTGGAGAACCAGGTCTTGAACCTGGTTCGCCAGGAGCTGGCCTCCTTCCAGGCACGGTTTTCCGTCCTGGAGGGAATCGTTTTGCGCCCCCCCCTGGCGGCAAGCAAGGCGGCCACAGGCCCGAAGGCGGCCTCGTACGCGGCGGCTACGGCTGCCGCACCCAGACCGGGGCCGTCCAGCCGGCCCTCCGGCACAGCAGTGGTGGCCCCTGCCCCAAAGCCGGCTCCGGCGAAACCGACGCCGGCTAAGAAGGCGCCCAAGGGGAGGAAGGGCAAGGCAGCTGCACAGGCGGTGACTGTGCAGCCGCCGGTGCCAGTGACGAGTGGGCCAGCGCCGGCGGCACGTCAGCCGCCGCCGCCGCCACCGCCCACCCAGCAGTCCCCTACACCTGCCGCGGCTGAAGCCGGATGGCAGGTGGTCGGGGAGAAGAGGAAGGGGCGGAAGGCGGCCAAAAAGGCCCGAAACAAGGAGCGGCAGCGCCAGTTCAGGGAGCGCAAGATCGCGGCTAGGCTCCGCGCCCCTAAGACCGCGGCTGTAGTGATCACACTACAGCCGGAAGCGGAACAGAGGGGCGTGTCCTACCGCGACCTGCTGGCAAAGGCAAAGGAGGCGGTGGACCTCGGGGAGCTCGGGATCACCGGGGGCCTCCGGCTGAAGGTCACAGCGACGGGGGCTCGTATGCTCGAGGTCCCCGGGGAGGCCAGTGGCCCGTCCGCTGACGCTCTAGCTGAGAAGCTCAGAGCGTCCCTAAACGCGGACGAGGCCCGAGTGTCCAGGCCCGTCAGATGCGCAGACCTGCGCATCTTGGGTCTGGACGACTCGGTGACCAAGGAGGAGGTGGTGGCCGCCGTCGCCAGGTCCGGAGGGTGCCCTGCTGAGCAGGTCAGGGCAGGCACCCTACGTCCGGACCCCACGGGTATGCATACCGTTACGGTATGCTGCCCTGTGACGGCGGCGAAAACAATTGTGGAGGGCCGAAGGCTATTGGTGGGCTGGGTTTCAGCGCAGGTTAAGCTGCTGGAGCCCAGACCTCTGAGGTGCTACCGCTGCCACGTGGGACACCACGTGTCAGTCCGGTGCGCCTCGGAGGTGGACCGCAGCGGGCTATGCTTCCGCTGCAGTCAGCCCGGTCATGTGTCCGCGGCTTGCTGTGCCACGCCGCACTGCGATGCATGTGCGGCGGCTGGCAAGCCGGCCGAACACCGGGCTGGAAGCAAGGCCTGCGCTCCACCCACCAAGGCCACCCGAGGAAAGGGTAGGCCCTCCGCCGCCACCGCCACCGTCGCCACCGCCGCAGCCGCAACTGCCGCCGCTGCCGCTCCCTCTGTCGCCGCCACAGAGGGGCCCTCACAGGGGGCCAGGTTGGAGGAAGCGGTAATGGAGTGCCAATAACGGCCCCATTACGCTTCCTCCAAGCGAACATCAACCACTGCGCCAGCGCTCAGGATCTATTGCTCCAGAGCATGGCGCAGTGGTTGATTAACATCGCTGTGGTCGCTGAGCCGTATTTCGTCTGGCCCAGAGAAGACTGGGTGGCGGACCTAAGCGGCTCAGTGACCATAGTGTCGTCGGCCGCCGCCGGCACCCCGACCCTTGAAAGTGTCAGGAGGGGTCGGGGGTGCGTAGCAGCCCGGTTCGGGGAGATCGTCGTAGTGGGTGTCTACTTCTCCCCGAGCCGAACTCTCGCCGAGTTCCACAACTCTCTCGCAGAGTTGAGTGTCGTCGTCGGAAACCATTCCCTCCCCGTGCTTGTCCTCGGGGACTTCAATGCCAAGAACTTGGCTTGGGGTTCCCGTTGCACAGACGTGCGGGGAAGGATGGTGGAGGACTGGGCCCTGGAGAAGGGCCTGGTCGTCCTAAATCGGGGTTCTGTCGCCACGTGCGTGAGGATGCGGGGCGAGTCGGTGGTGGACATTTCGTTCGCTAGCCCCGCCCTGTCACCGCGTGTCGTTGACTGGCGCGTCATGGAGGGGGTGGAGACCTATTCCGACCACCGGTACATCCGGTTCGACGTCTCCACCCAGACCTCAAGCGCGCCGGTCCAACAGGCCCCGAGTGGTCCGCGTTGGGCGCTGAAGCAGCTGGACCGGGAGCTCCTCCTGGAAGCCTCGATCGTGCAGGCCTGGGTGACATCACCGGACAGGCCTGCCGACGTTAACGATGAGGCAGGGTGGTTCCAGGAGGCCATGTCCGATATCTGTGACGTGGCTATGCCCCGAGTCCGGCCAGGAAGCGCCCGACGTCAGGTGTACTGGTGGTCGCGTGAGCTGACGTCTTTACGGGAGGCGTGCGTGGCTGCGCGACACCTGTACGCCAGGCACCGCAGGCTCCGCATTCGCCCACCGAATGCGGCAGCCATTGAGGCGGAGCTATATGAGGGCTACAGAGCGGCGAAGACCGCCCTCCGCGGGGCTGTCCTGCGGGCCAGGGATCTGGCCCGCGAGGAGATGCTGGGGGCTCTCGACAGAGATCCGTGGGGGCGCCCTTACAAGATGGTGCGGGATAAACTCCGCACCTGGGCCCCCCCGCTGACGCAGAGTCTCCGGCCTCAGCTCGTGGAGGACGTGGTGAGCGCTCTGTTCCCCTCGCGAGGGGAACACCCGCCCCCGCCTATGGCTCCGCCGGCTGCGGTGCCGGAAGCGGACCACCAAAGTGACGACGACGACGCTCCTGAAGTGACCGGGGTAGACCTGAGAGTGGCGGTACGAAGGCTAGGTGCCAAAAATACCGCCCCGGGACCCGACGGCTTGCCTGGCAAAGCCTGGGTCCTGGCCTCGGAGGCTCTCGGGCCCCGACTGGAAGGGCTCTTTAGCGCATGTTTGGAGAGAGGCCAGTTCCCGCTTCGTTGGAAGACGGGGAAGCTGGTCCTCATCCGGAAGCCGGGGCGCCCGGCGGACTCTCCGTCCGCCTACCGGCCCGTGGTGCTGCTCGACGAGGTGGGCAAGCTCTTTGAAAGAGTAGTTGCAAACCGCCTCGCCGAGCACCTTGCGGGGATTGGGCCGGACCTTGCGGAACACCAATTTGGTTTCCGCAAGGGGCGCTCTACGGTGGACGCCATCATGCGCGTGAGGGCCCTCACGACGGGGGATGCGGTGTCCCGGGGTGGGGTTGTCTTGGCGGTGTCTCTCGACATCGCCAATGCCTTCAACTCCATGCCCTGGAGCTGCATAAGGGAGGCACTCCGGTATCACCGGGTGCCGACCTACCTCCGTCGTGTGGTCGGGGACTACCTGGCGGACAGGTATGTCATCTACCCCGGTCGCAGCGGAGACTGGAACCGGCGAGAGATGTCGTGCGGTGTTCCACAGGGATCGGTTCTGGGGCCGTCCTTGTGGAACATCGGGTACGACTGGGTGCTGCGCGCCGACCTCCCTAGCGGTGTCAGCGTAGTTTGCTACGCTGACGACACGCTGGTGCTGGCACAGGGGAGGTCGCACGAGGCGGCGGCCGACACTATGACACGCGGGGTTGCGATAGTCGTGGAGAGAATCCGGCAACTGGATCTCGAGGTGGCACTGCACAAGTCCGAGGCCATGTGCTTTCATGGGCCTCGGAATGCGCCACCTCCGGGATCCTCAGTGATGGCAGGAGGGGTTTCCATCGGCGTCGAGTCGACGCTGAAGTACCTGGGACTTGTCCTCGACAGCCGGTGGAACTTCGTGGAGCATTTCCGACGTTTGGCCCCCAGACTGGAGCGGACAGGGGCTGCCTTCAGGCGGCTCCTGCCCAACCTGGGGGGGCCGAACGCCTCCTGCCGGAGGCTCTACGCGGGAGTCGTGCGGTCCATGGCCCTTTACGGGGCCCCGGTGTGGGCACGTTCATTGAGGCGGCGTGCCGCCCACCACTTGAACGTGCCCCAGAAGGTGGTAGCCGTAAGGCTGGTCCGGGGGTACCGCACGATCTCCCGCGAGGCGGCGAACCTCCTTGCCGGATTGCCGCCATGGGATCTGGAGGCAATAGTCCTCGCGCGCCTACATGAGTGGCGCGCGGAGGCGCTACGCCGGGGGGAAACTCCGCTGCCGCGGCAAATTGTCGCTCAGCGGACGGACTTCCGGCGGGATCTCATGGCGACATTGAGAGAGCGACTATCGCAACCCCGTGCAGGGCACGCCACAATAGTGGCGATAAGTCCCCTCTTTGAGGAGTGGCTGGAGAGACGCCACGGCGTCCTCACCTTCCGCCTGACGCAGGTTCTTACCGGACACGGATGCTTCGGTAAGTTCCTGCACCGAATCGGGCGGGAGGAGACGCCCGGGTGTCACCATTGTGAGGATCGACCGGAGGACACGGTGGAGCACACGGTGGAGGTGTGCCCCGCTTGGGCGGAGCACCGCCGTGTCCTCGTAACGGCGATTGGCGGCGGCGACCTCTCGCTCCCGGCCTTGGTTCAATCCATGGTCCGGAGCGAGACGGAATGGGACGCCGTCACCTCCTTTTGCGAAGCAGTCATGCTAGCGAAGGAGGTGGCGGAACAGGACAGGGAGAGATCCTCACGTCCCGGCCGCCGCGGGAGACGCCCCGGGCGTCGGGGGCCACGTGGTGGCTTCCGGCCACCGTAGGCGCGGGCCTGTGGACGGGGAGCTATGGGCTAGCTCGCCGTCCGTTCGTCTCATGACGACAGGCCGTGTCGACGGCGCGTTCGTGTTCCACGCGCGCCTCAAAGAGAGTCAGCAATAGTGAAGGGGTCCGCAAGGACCGAAGCCTGCCGGGGCTGCGGGACTATTCGAAAGAGATACCGTGGCCCCGGAACACAAAGGGCGATGAAGGAACATGGATGGGTTTTAGTCAGTAAAAGTCTGACACTCCCTCCTGCTCAGCCCAGAGCGGGAGAAGTCATTTGATGATTTCCCATCCGAAAAAAAAAAAAAAAAAAAAAAAAAAAAAAAAAAAAAAAAAAAAGTATACTTGGGAATTACGTCATTCGGTTCCAGATTAAAAGCTTCCGCGTGAAAGAGGATTAGGATAACACGTAAAAGTAAGAGGTTAGTCTCCTATATCATAACAAAACATCACGCCTGTAATCCCAGAGGAGTTAGGTAGAGGAGTACCTAATAGTACCTACACCCACATTTCGCCAGTTATGTTAAGTCCCATATAGTAGGGCGCGAGCTTATTGCTATCAACCGGGAACAAATCCAAACTCCGTCGATGCTACTGAGAAATTCCCGACATGGGAATTGAATGCATGGCAGGACTTAATCATGCTCAGCAGTCGCGTTTGCGATCACTAGACCAGCAAAGCAGTCTTCTAAATAACTTGTTGTCATAATATGTAGGAATACTGGCTTATACCTATATTGAGTCCCTTGGTGTGGTGGTGTTCTGTATACTGGTCCTATTGCAGTGTAGCCTTGCGCGGGGATGATAATTAAAAGTCAGTGTGTGGAAATTACTTAGATGTTTATTGTCCTGGTTCAGATTTACAGCCTACTATATTACACAACGCGATTTACCGGATGTCTCAGTATAAGGACATGTTTGCACCACCACTGCGTTTATGGGACTGGCGCTTGCGCACACCGAGGTCCCGGTTGGCGACTATACATTTTGTTGCGTCAGCTTTTGTAGCGTAAGCCCCTACACCTACTTAATAGGTCTTTACCTTCATAATCTTACGCATCGTAAAGCTTTTGGAAAAGAAATGGTGCAAATCAGAAAACAAAAAGTATATTTATGATCTATCTACTTAACGCCATAATTATGTTTTTTTAACTGAAAAAATGGAGGCTTTCTCACGGTCCAAATAATACGGTAAAATGATTTTATTTTCAACGAGTTTAATTGATTTATATAACGTTAAATTGAGGTTGAAAAGTTAGCCGAAAAATCTAAACAAATACTTCGGTAATGAAGTTATCTGTTAAACGTATTAATTGTTCAAACAATCAATCGTCATAATATTATTTTAACGCCGGCGCCCGAACACAGAAAATATCTTAGTGGTTCTTATTTCTTGAAGTATATTAAAGTATGTTAGTAAATACGTTTATTTACTTGTCAATGTCTCATTTAAATCACCTACCTACCTTTTATTTGAAAAATACTAAGTTAAGAAAATAAAACCGTGTGAAGTGTTTGTTTTAAACAGCTGTTTAGCGATTTTTTTGGCAAGAAATTTTAAAATATGCATGTCTTTACATATTGACTTAGGTGATCCTTAATATGCCATGCCTTTTAAAGAGTCTACTTGTTTTCTTTCTTTTATGAAATAAGATTGTTGATTGATTGATGTTTTTAAAAGAAAGAATTTGGTCTTAATTACCTTGGCTGCTGAGCTTATAGTTATTTTCCTAAGTATATACTCGTAATTATAATAATATATTGTAAGAACTTGTTCCCACGTTTCTATGACTAGCCTCTGAAGACTATTTTGTTGAGCTTTAGACTATTTCACAACGACAGCCTACTACGGTGGTTTTAGCTTATCTTTCTACTTTATTCAGGTTTACCGTCTACAAACCTGTTGTGTTTTTTGATAATTCCTCCATCGAAACTAGTTAAGTGCAAGGAAAATTTTCTTCATCGAAATCAGTTACGAAATTACGGTTTCGTAGACGGCTGAAGGAATCTAAAATCTTTTCGTTTTCGTGTGGTTAGAGCCTAATCTAGTAACAAAGTTTTAATGCCGCCCAAAGGCCTTTGACTTGGCTTACATGCCGTCTATAATAGAAATATTAATTCACAGGCATGGTTTGGTTTTGGTTTCCTTAGATGTTTTCTTTCACCGTAGGAAGTGATCATTAACCGACACGCATATTATAAATACGAAAAATCAGAGGTGCGTATTCTGGGTTCGAACTCGAGACCTATGACTTGACAGTCCGACGGTCACACCACTAGGCTATCACTGCCGCGTCCTCACCTTCCGCCTGACGCAGGCTCTTACCGGTCACGGATGTTTCGGTAAGTTCCTGCACCGAATCGCGCGGGAGGAGACGCCCGGGTGTTTCCATTGTGAGGATCGACCGGTGGACGAGGTGTGCCCCGCTTGGGCGGAGCACCGCCGTCTCCTCGTAGCGGCGATCGGCGGCGGCGACCTCTCGCTCCCGGCCCTGGTTCAATCCATGGTCCGGAGCGAGACGGAATGGGACGCCGTCACCTCCTTCTGCGAAGCAGTCATGCTAGCGAAGGAGGTGATAGGGAAAAATCCACACGTCCCGGCCGCCGCGGGAGACGCCCTGGGCGTCGGGGGCCACGTGGTGGCTTCCGGCCACCGTAGGCGCGGGCCTTTTGACGGGGATTCGAGCTATGGGCTAGCTCGCCATCCGTACGTCTCATGACGACAGGCCGTGTCGACGGCGCGTTCGTGTTCCACGCGCGCCTCAAAGAGAGTCAGCAATAGGGAAGGGGGACCCCTTCCCTATTGCTGACTCTCTTTGAGGCAAGGGCCGAAGCCTGCCGGGGCTGCGGGACTATTCGAAAGAGATACCGTGGCCCCGGAACACAAAGGGCGATGAAGGAACATGGATGGGTTTTAGTCAGTAAAAGTCTGACACTCTCTCCTGCTCCGCCCAGAACGGGAGGAGTAATTTGATGATTTCCCATCCGAAAAAAAAAAGACTATCACTGCCACTGGTATCTCAAATAATAAACTATCTTTGATTGAAAACGTAGTGACTAATAAGAATACCTAACTCATAAGGATGAAGTATCAATCAACTATTGACATTGAAGGATTCGTCATACACGAACCTATATGCAGAACTAAATAGATAATTAAAGTCCTAAAGTAAAGATTATAATCAATTAAAACCGAACTATAAATTAATCAAGACAGAAATGGTATACGATGATGTTGAAATGCCGATACGTTAAATAAGTACTGATGTGTTTGAACAATTGCATTGAGTCAATGTCGGATATTTTTTGGTATTGTTACTGCATGAATGTCACATATTCTTTGGTATTGTTTAAGTAAGGATTCTTGTAAATAGGATGGTAATGTGCGCTTGCATACATAAGTAGACCAGTGAAGTGGCGACTACTTGTTTTTAAAAACCATTCATCTATACTTCCAAACTCTGCATACATTTACAATTAGTCATCTTTATAAATTCCTTAACTGGCTGTTGCCTGCGATCTTTGTCATTGCGGATTTTGTTAACAATTTCGAGGGTTTTTGCACGGAACCCTTATCCTTTTTCTAAAATAAAAGTAAGTAATTTACTCCTCATAACATTAACTATTTTCCAGTTAAAACCCATCATAATTGGTCCAGCGGTTTAATGTCTGGCATTCAGGTAGACCGTGAAATAGGTTATGGCATACAGGGTGTAAACCACCTCATCACGAAGCCGTCAACCAAGCATTCTGTACATCAGACTAAGTAACTTCACGCAAGAATTATTGCTGGGAAACGACTTTTTTTTTTGGGGGTGAAAAATCATGTTTTCTGGTAGAAAAATCTTACTTTAAAAACTTGTAATTAAAAAAAAAGTTGTCAAAAAGTTGGGTCTTTGACCCCCAATATCTCCGTAACTAGAAGGTTCCCAGGTACGGTGTAGAACAAAACAATGATCGCAATGACGAGGAGAGCAAGTGCCTTTCGGCTTCGTTAAGAGGTGTTTTACACCCTTTATATACCAACTTTCTATCCTGGTACTATGTATCCCTGGGAATATTTACAAGGAAGAATCTCTAGATAAAAGCTACTTTCAATATAACATCGAGATTCTTCAGCAGAAACAATTTTGATTTCCTTTGTGCTAAAACATTATGTGATAATCTCAAGGAGGAAATCTTTATTTGGCTGGCTGAATAGAATTTCCATTTCCCGAAAATGGAATGAGCCTCCGAATGAATTATTCCACTCCAAAAAATATGTGACCTACCGCCTACTTTATTGTTCTTAAGTATATACTTTTTATACATAATATACAGAGAAATATAATAAAGTTTTGCCTACACCGGCACGCGTATACTCGTAATGAAAGCTCATTGTTTCAGCTCATCATTAGTACCGGAATCCGCCGCGACGGGGCGCCACACACGACCTTTGTCTAGTAATTAAAATTATGAAACTGCCTCGCCTTATAATACGCCTACAAGTAATCGGTTCAGATATTGATAGTTTGGTACTTTATTCTTTTGATGATATGTTTTAATTAGTTCTTCGCGCCCGCGCCGCCAGTCATTTGTTTACTATTATTATTCGGGAGTGATATCAAGGAATGTTTATTGTTTACCGTATAGGTATTGCATAATCAGCTTATACAGCGTGTAGCAAAAAGGTGTGGCCATATTTCAGGGTGTTATCCAGACCATCAAACTGAAAAACTTTCTCTATGGAACCACCATAGAAATCGCGAATAAAAAGCTGTCTCAAAAATTCTATACCTGGTGTACTTGATCAGAAATATTATGGGCTAAAATCATTACAGCTGATTTTTAAGAACATACAGGTGGCCACGGTATTTTCCTTCACAGTTTTGAGGGCAGTGGTGATGACATAATTTTCAAAAAGTAGAGTCTGCACAATTATCTATATATTTTTTAAATTCGGATTTGTTCATAATGATATTTCTGCCTCTATAGCGGAAATAAAGAGGGCAGTGTCAGGCACTGCTTAAGTGAGAAATCAATATTTAAGAACAATTATGACCACATAAAAACTGAAGGATTGCATTACACCAGTATTTGTCAGTAATATTATCATTTACATTCTTATTTAACACTTCAAATATTTGCCCACTGTCTTGTTGAGTTACACAGTCAATAAGAAAAGTTTGATGTGAATTTGAGTAACCCGTCGTATGCGCCTGCGTCGATGTTCAAGGCATCATCGTAAAACTTCGGGCCTTGTCGGTTCCGCTCGTTAAATAGTTGTAAAAACATTGGAAAGTAGGTACATACCTATACGTTTTTGCTTGTCTCTAGTTAACATGACCATTTAGCTGATTAAATATGTATCTACAACCGCCATTACAGATCTGGTACATGCTTGGGAAATTTCGATTCGTCGTTGCAAAAGCTTCAAAGCTATCTTAAATATTATTTTTGCTTGTCTCATATTATCAAAGGGATGATTACCTGCTCAGGTGGCAATTCATTAATGACTTTGGAATGTAAATGTGCCACGATGGGGCACTTCATATCGTGTCCTGTCTAGTTGTTTGTTTATTACAGGAACTAATGGATGCTACTGAAACTGCGATGCGCCAAACTAGTAGCTCCAGGCTTAGCCAAGTTGACAATCTACAATCGTTAACGCTAGTAGAATGACATCATCTCAACGTTAAATCTGATCAACACAAACGAATAGAAAATTCGTAGACAAGTTTACATCGCTCAAAATGATAGAATAGAATGGTATCGTTTCTACAATGTTGATCGTTATACTCTTTGGTAGGAACGCTCACCATAGACTAAAGTGTAGGTTTTTTATACAGACATTAGAGAACGAGCGATCGACTCAGTCGTGTCAACTTGGCTACCAATTTAGCGCTTTCTACAATCGCTTACGCCGAGGCGTTTACGATTGTAGAAAGAGAATCGATGTAACTTGGCTAGGCGTGCTGTTGTTCTATAAAATGCCAACGATTCGACACGCTAAGAAAAAGCGAGGGATGACGATTTGACGTAATTGAAAACATCCCATTTTGATGATTTGATTATTACATCTTATGTCCATCATATAAAGGTCAATAGAATTACAACTTTTCCCACGGAAAGTAGAGAATTGAATATTACCATATAGACAAAACAAAAAATTACAATCATGTAACTCCTAAATGCCATTTTGTCCGTCAATCAAATTGCTTGTAGAAAAACAGTTGGTACTCTTGTTACTAGTTGTTCGCTTGTCCCATTCAGTTCATATATTGCCTTAATTTGGCATGTTCGATGTGATTAGGGCGGTAGGGTCGCTGAACGTTTTGTTAGCCTTTGACTTTGAAGATCAATGTTCAATCTACTGAACATTTCGACAAGATGTTGGCCAAATGTTTTGTTTTGGGGGCTCCGGGGAAATGGAACTGGTGACCCATATGATACTGATTTTGTTAAAAATAAAAGCATAAGAACGTTGTCATTGTTTGCGATATTTCGTGAGAGCCTAGACAAATGGAAATCGCTTGCAAAGCTTTCATATTTCTTGGAGGATTTTCAACAAAATGGACATTTTTGGTTCTTCTATCAACGTTATTGCTAATAAATTGACACTTTCCGCAGGTTCTGGCTGCTACATAAATTTATTTGCTTCGACCTCTACCTCACATAATGCGATGTCGTTGTGAGGTGTTGCGGTTGCCGATTGTGCACAATCATGGGTCAAAGACCCTGAGCTTACTATGTAGTGTTCTTGTCTATTTGGTGATAATGTTCTCCTACTAGCGTAACTATTAACACGATTATCTTACCCAAATACCCAGTACTAATTGGGTTGTGGAGGTCAGATAGGCAGTCGCTCCATGTAAAATACTGGTATTCCGCTGCATCCGGTTAGACTGGAAGGCGACCCCAACATAGTTGGGCAAAGGCTAGGCAGATGATCTTGCTGGATTGCCCTGTCAGCTTTGTTACAAGTAGATTCCTATTTCCAAAACAAAATTATCTACACCTGTTGACCTATTCCATTTATCACGCTATAACATATTTGCTTTATTGAAAAGGAGTGTTATTAAGGCTCGTACACATAACACAGCGGAACAACCTAGTCGAGATAAAAATGTGAAAGTGTTGATAATCCGTCGCTAATGTTGTATGATGGGCGGACGAAATTCACGTGTCCAATCGATGTTCTAATCACATCTCACTCGAATCGATCGTGTGTTCACGGCATTAGGTTAGTTTTTTGAAAAGTTAATATATCCCGATTTAAAATAGGAACGTGTTGAACTTTGGGTCAGATTTGAATGAGATTTTTGATGGCGTGTGGTAGGATATCAAGTGATGGTCAGCGAGATGCAAAGTATATTTTCAATCATCGTAACGACTCGCGTACACCTAATCCATCATCGGCCGAAGTTTGCTCGGGCGACGACAGCCGAACTCGGACGATTGCATCAAACACTGAACACAGTCAACTACAGAATACCGGCAACGTCCAATGTCGGCACAAGTGGTAACACTGTTGCAGTGAAAGCATATACACGTCTGAGTTACTCGTCTGGGTAGATCTGTCCGCCACCGGCTGACAAAATCGGTTTTGGTATACGTTTTTTATCTCCTGTTTATTTAGGAAGCAGTTCTTTTGGATAAAGGAAAACATTCACAACCCAATGTTTATAGTTCTAGGTAAGTAAGTCCCAGGTCTTTTAACCACAGAGGTATTGCTTTTGCTCTGAATACGCCATCTTGGAAAATCAGAGCACAATGTCAAAGCGGTACAGTTTCAACCACAGCTCACCTTAGATTAGAACCCATTTATTTATAATGTCATGCCTTTGCAGAGGGGTACCTACCTACTAGTACCTACACCAAAATTTCGCTAGTTATGTTGAAGTCGCATGTAATAGGGGGCGAGCCCATTGTCATTGCCAGGGCACGTATTCAGTCACCGTGGCTGCTATTGAGAAATTCGTAATGAAAAAACCCAATAACACTTTGCCCGTCTTGAGAATCGAACCCAGAATCTCATGCTAAACAGTAATGCTTGCAAGAACTAGTCCCGTTTATTTCTTAATACGAAACCCTCCATTAACATCAAAACAAATGATAAAACATTTTCCATTCAAGCAATGTATTTCATTATCATTTCGGTCGCATCCCTTGATAGTCAGGAAGCGATACGTTTTGCTAGTGCCTGGCTTGTTCCAATGGGCCATTAGTCATGGCCAGTCATGGCCAGTCGTGGGCCATCGTTTGTCTCAACTTGATCCTCTATTATATCTGAGGGTTGATGACTTTGCCGTGATGTGGGAAGACAAGGCTAATCTGAATGTTGAAGATTGATGAATTGAGAGGGTAATGGGATAGGAGGTACGGAGTTTCGGAGTGAAAGGAGGTTTCAATGCGTGTGTGTATTTGTAATTGAATTGTGAAGTGATCGACGATTTTATTGAAATCAGATTATCAATTATTTCTTGTAATGGTTTTGACTTTGGGTCGAAAGTGCATTATGGCCTACTTGATCTCACAAAAACAGACTGTACCCTAAGATAATGCATGCTGGTTATGCTCCACCTTGTCAGCTTTTTTATGATATTTATCCCTAAAGAGGCAGTCTGTAAATCAATTGTTGTTAGACTACGCTGTCCTTAAATGATACCCGACAATAATAAAAAAAAATATACATAATAATAATAAAAAATAAATTGGTTACATCGTCTTTTGTCTTTCTATCTGCTTGTCTGTCACAGGGTTGCACGTATACTACAAACTAGAAACAAAGCTACATTATAGGTAGCTATGTATGTATGAGCTACATTAGCAGGTAGCTATGTTTGTAATATAAATAACAAGGGCAACTATAAAAGCTAAATACGTTCATTTACTTCACCAAATCAATCCGAAATGAAATATGGCTCAATCGACTTTCTTGAGTATCCTATCTCGTATCGAACTGCCGGTGCCGCGTCTCGGGTGCAGATTAGAAAGCTTCCGCCAGATTGGAAGGTTTCCGCGATGGCTAACTCCTAACTTATGTTAGATTAGATAGTTACGTTAAGGAGTTTACGGGACGTAGCTGTCACATGGCATTTAAAAATTGATTTGTTTTTCATTGAAAACATATTTTTAGTTTGCCTTTTTTGTGACCTTTCACTAACTTGCATGAAGTAAATCTCCTCACTACCCGTACTTACTTTACCACTGAAGAATAAGCATTGCTATTCAACGTGGCAATGCTGCCAGTCTTCTGGGGCGCGTTTTCGGAGGAGTACTTAGACCTAAGCGCCATGTTTTTTTGTTTAGTTAGTTTATCTATAATAATATTATTTGATTTAGATTTTTTGTTTGTTAGTTGGTTACGATTTAACTCTAAATTTCCTCGACTGATTTTTAATTTTTTTTTTTACCATTAGAAAGCCACGTCTTTACTGAGTAACATAAGCTATAATTTATCCCCGTACTCCCACAGGAACAGGAAGTACGCGGGTGAAACCGCGTGACGCGGACGTCAGCGGACGTCACGCGGTTTTACCCGCGTAGTTCCCGTTCAGTTTAGTTTTATATATAAAGTAGCCCCTTTTATTGTAAATATTTAGTTTTAATTATTCTTTAAGTTGCTTTAATTCAATTATTTACATTTCTTTACCAATTCGATTTAAAATAAAATATGACTCAATCGACTTCCCAGAGTACCATATCTACTACGTCACTGTGCTCTATCGGCGGCGCAGGCGCAGGTTGCAAGGCTCTCCCGCGGTGGCCAGTCCTCGCTCCTTTATCGATCACGCGCCCTATCATTAGATATCATTGTGATCTATGACCAATGCGCTTGCGACGCGATAGGGTTGACGCTACAATTGTTCCGGTTTTTTTTCGTTCTGTGACAAATGATAATGATGTTTTATTTGTAACAATTATTAGTAGAAAATAATACAATTAGAATTAATGATATCTATTGTTTAAAAAAATAACAAAAACACATCTACATAGTATGTTTTACGGGTTTAATGATGGTTTAATGCATGTAGTTTTAATGTTCATTTTTTTATAACTATGAAAAAAGAAATTGACTTCATTTCCATTTGAATGCATTACGGCTCTAATTACAATTCTCTTGCGGCCAAGCCTCCATCATTTGCGGTAAAAAAACATCACATAACGCAAACCCTGACCTACTCCAACATTTCTACAGCGTTATAAAAAGAACAACTTTTCTTACTACCCATACGACAAGCCCCTGTACCTCAATAGCAGCTCTAAAATGAAACAATTAATACGAAGCCTCACGAACAATACAAAAAACTTAACACATTAATCTTCTTCACGTGTTCGCTTGTTTGTTTTATATTGTTCAACACGAAAACGGTCTTTGAGACCTTTGAGAAATTAGAATAATGACGTATTTATTCGAATTTTATCGTCACTTCTGAGTTGTTTTGTTTCATTAATAGCTTGTAATGAGGATTTAATTGTTTTTGGTTTTATTAAAGGTTTACTTTCTTTCTGTTTTCACAAGGAGTACTGCTTTGATGCTGTTTTTAGGGGAGGGTTGCCAACGGAACCCTATTAGTAAGGCTCCACGGTGAGTCCGTCCGGCTGTCGGAGGGCTGTTTATTTTGTAGCTTCGTTTGTTAGTTAATTTGTATCAATATATCTGTTCCAGTACCGAGTTAGTCAATTGCGTTTAAATATGAAATAAGTTTTTTTATAAATTCAACTTAATACAATAATAATGGCAAATTATGAATAACTATTTAGTTGTTTAAACTTTATGTAGCCTGAAAGTTGTAAATTCTTGTCTTAACAGTGAGACTAAAATTTATGTTAGGGGCGTCTCCTAGTAAAAGTTGCATTCCATTTTAAGATACGTTTCCACTTTTAGGAAAGTGAGGTGTTAGTGTTAAGCTTGATTTTAGTAATCTTAACTCAACACTAAAGCGTAATATATTTTACGTTTATTTGACCTCGCACAAAATATTGCGTATTCATCAATATTTTCAAGCCCTAGTCTAAAACTGTTTTGGGTCAACTTTGACGCTTGATGTGCTGATGTTGGAATTATTAGGGAGGCGAGCGTACGAAAATGCGAGCTTTGGACGAGAAGTTACGGACACCAACCTGATGGTGCAGTACAATACAAAAAGTCGTTGATATCAACGCAAAAGTACCTACATCAGCTATACTAATATTATACAGACGTAAAGTTTTGATGTAGGGTGTAATCTTCGTATGTAATGATCCGATTCCGAAAATACTTTCACTAACAGGGAGCTACATTATCCCTGACTGTAATAGGCTATATATAAAACGTTCCCGTGGGCTGGTTGCCGATAAAAACGCAAGCGTAGCCGCGGGAAAAGCTAGTACATTATGCGTATCAGACTTAGGCTTAGACTACTTTGAAAGCTGAACCACCAATATCAACAAAACAAAAGTAACCAAAGGGCGTCCAGGAATAGACTACAAAATGGTAGAAGACTGTTCTTACCTAGAAGGATGCCTGGGTAGACAGTGTCGCTCCTGCACAGCCACTCCGCCTCCACAGGTCTTGGAGCAAGGGCTCCAGGTCCCCCACGAGCTCCACGCGTACATCGTCGCGTTCGTTCGAATCGCTTCTGTCGTTCTTGGCACCTGGAAGATTGTATTTAGAAGTATTGTTTAGTCGTCATTATAATCTTTCGCAGCCACAGTGCAGGTATACAGATGGACAGTGCTGAGGGCAAAGCAAATTTCTATAAAACAATAGTAGTTTGACAAAAGCTACAGAAAGGTTCATGTTAGGTTGACTTAAGCTGTAGAAATGGAGAGATTTGGAAGAGACCTACACTCAGCATTGGGTGGCCAAAGGTTGAAGAAGAAGAAGGAGACGCTGCAGAAAAGCTGACCTATGTTAGATTGTCAAAAACTACAGTAAAGATATTGAAAGTCGTTGGGAAAATACGAATCGTTTTGTGAGCGATTGGCATGCACTTGTGTAAGCCTTTTGGGCTTCCCCAAAACCATTGCGACATTTAGAAGTGCAAGAGACAAAAGCAGAGTATTATTTTACCTAGCTGGCTGATTTTGTCTGATTTAGTATTAATTAATACTTATACTAGGCCAGCCTACTGCCTGACGATGGTTTTCAACTGAACCATCACGAGCCAAGTTTTTCAGTTGAACCAATACTACGTTATTTTTGGATGGAATTCGACCTTTGATAAACGTAAATTCCTAGAGGTTATTAAATCAATGTACGTTTGGTTCCTTTATTTGTATTGGTTCTATCGAATTACTAAATCAAAAGCTCAAAGATCAATGTTAACAATTTGAAAAATTTCCTTGCATTGCGTAATTTGATTGATTTCTTTGATGATATTGATTCGTGTTTGTAAACACAGTTTTCAAACTGTTTTCGTTTTAAATCTGTTTTTATGTCAAGGCCAAAAGCTTAATGTAACAACAAATCCAGACATAACTGAAATAACACCATTAGTGAAGACTACGCATAAATATTTCCAAATTATGCCAATTGTTCCTGAATGTTCGTGTACCAAATTTTGAAATCACAATAGCAGTCAAGGAAACATTGATTCAGCTGATAGAAATTCCCATTTCTATTAAATGAATGGCGGATAGATTGATGGGTCATTGACGTTATACGAAATGTCCCACTTGGCCATATCATTGTCGAAATTGTGCCTAAATTGGCCCAGATGTTCAGTCTTATAGGCTACATTGTTTGAATTGTTATGTGGTGGACACTGGACATTGGTGAAACGAATTTCTGTCACGTCTCTTTGAATACAGCTGTATCATAATAAAGTAACACACATACAAATGTATTCAAAAGTATACCTCCGACATCAGTTGATATAATTGCATTACTTATTTACAGAAGCCATACAGAAACAAATGATTAAAGTCAAAGAGCTATCAATGTTGCAATACACGGGAACAAGCAATTTGTACAGCGAAAGCTTTCTCTGAGATCAGTGTGAGTCAACATCAAAGGGTTAATAATTGATGACGTCAGTTACTCACCGGTCGTCCAACCTCCGTGCTAGTCGTTTGTGCGTATATGAGTGGGTCTCGCGAACAAGCGAGGAACCTGCAACAAATACAATTTCAACTCAACATCTTCAATTGTAAACACCCTGTGTAAGTATTACTCACATGATTTATTACATTTATTCAGCTTGGGAATGCTTTGTACGAATTTACGGACTGACGAAAATGTTGCGCGGAAATAATTCAACCGTTGTGATTGTCGACTCATCGCTTTAGAACAAAGAAATGCTTTCACTTCGGAAAGCTTTGACAACAACGTTCGAGGTTTTATTGCTGGCTGCCTTCAGTTCTTAGCTTTAGAAGTTTGTAGCGTCGCTTTTCTGTAATAATACGCTTATTTTGTAGTCGGCTTAGTTATTAAATGTGGGAAAACAAAGGCTTTGCGTTGCCTAAGTATAGGTCTTGCGAGTGTCGTAAAACTGTAGAATTGTAAAAATGTAGAAAATGTCAATTTGATTCAGCGATGACCAATTGGTTTGTTCAGGGTGGTAGTTAAAAATATTGTGTTGTGTAGTTTATTATGCTTTGGTTGGGTTGTGTTTCGTTAAGTTCTATTCAGTGCTTGTTAAATAATAATCTATGCCGTTGTATCAGCAGGTAATTCCGCATTCATCATTTGGGGAATCGGTCTTCTAGATTTATTCGTAAATTTTGAGTAACGAGGCTGAGTCTATTAAATCATTATCAAGAACTCGAAGGTTTTGTTTTTCCATAAAGCTTCTTTCGAGAGAAAAGGGTGATAAAAACTCTTTTTGCCGAAATTTTGGCTAGTCTGAAATTACGAAGACGTAGGTACTATAGAAGCGTCTATCAATGCTATAGAAAACCAAGGCTAATGCAATGGAAAATTTAAAACCCGATAGTTAAAAGTAAGTTGGCAACAGCATCAAGTTGCACCAGTTTGTGGCCACCATGATAGGTGGTCGTTCTCAAGCATTCCGCACGTTCAGAATTTATATTTTGTACGTTATTTTGCCCGCTGTGTATCCCTTCAGCATTTAAATTGGTTACTGTGCTCAGAACAAATTGGTTTAATTCCAGGTTTTAATGGACCGTTATTGTTTTACATTATGTAGGTATTTAGTTAAGATTCATGCTTATACTTTACTACTTCAGTACTTTATTTGTTAAGAAACTATTTCACCATACGGTACTATTGGGAACGGGGAAGTAAACAGATCCTTTGAAAGTGATGCCAATGGCAGAAAATTTAAAAGGAAAGACTTGGTACGGACAATTAGCTATGTAATAAGGAGGAATTAAAAGCATGTGACTAAAAACGATGAAAGAAAGAAAGAAAAAACATTTATTAGCCCGCACAGGACAAAACACATAAAATTAAATGGTGAAATTATCAACAAAAATAAAAATTAAACAGAAAAAAAAACAAAATTAAAAAAAAAAAAACGAAATTGGTCCTGTACAAGGCCAAAATGCCCCATCTCAGCATGGTGCTGTAACATTAAAAAAATGACACAGCGCTGGTATTCTGATAGGGCCCAAAGTGAAAGTGTTGCCAGGGTCAGTCACGGATAAGATTATAAAAATAAATTGTAGACGAATAAACAATACATATAATTATGTGAAGTATAATAAATACGAAGAAAATAATAATTATATCTACACCCCACGTAACCAAAATGTTCGCCAATCTGTGCCATGACTTTCACTGGCAACACTGACGAACATAGACGCAGGCATATTTGTTTTGTGATGAATACTAAAGTTTATGGATCAAGAGCAGAGGAAAACCAAAGGAAAGATGCATTGATTCTGTTAGGAATAGTATGAAAGAAAATAACGATAGCGTGATGGTTGACAGGAGATAATGGAAGAAGAAGAGGTTTTGCGCCATCCCCAAGCAATATGGAACAAGGGCTAGAAGATGATCACCACACAGTAAAGCAAGATGTTACAGCAGACAACATTTATGTCATGCCCTGACCAATTTCAATAACAAATATAAAGAACAATTCGATTATCTTCGTAATAAATCGAATCTACATACTATCTTATGAGTCAATAGAATCTTATGAGTCATCAGGGCCTGATGACTCCTAAGTTAATATGTAGATTCGATTTTAAAGGGCTTCAATATTCGGCAATCCAATACCAAGAACGGCTTCATTTCAAATCAAACAATACATACAGCACAAATATAATAAATAACAAAGGGCTCTTAATATCCCATGGAAGTGTCAAATGATAATTATAATTTCCATCACAGCCGGCGCTAGTACTTTATGTCGCCGATAGAGGGCGCTTCTGAATACTAAGTAAGCGATAAGATCGGATGCTAATGCTTTATTAGAATAAGCCATTCATAGGCTTATAGGAAATAGTTTTGCTAATATGAACAGGTACCGATTTTATAGCAATTTAAGTACCTACCTATGAATGAGTTTGAAACTTGAAGTAGGCTAGTGGATTAGTCTACTTTCATGTCATGAAGTTAATGAAAAGGGGTGAACCACAGGCATCTATTCATAAATTTATGGCTTACTGATACACGCTGTGTCAGAAAGGTGTAGCCACATATAGGGTGTAAACAGACTCTTCACGAAGCCGTCAACGAAGCATTCTGTACATGAAACTAAGTAACTTTACGCAAAAATTATCGCTGGGAAACGACTTTTTTTTTTGGTGAAAAATCACGTTTTACGGTAGAACTCAATGTAACGCACTCAACATATTATGCTAATGGATGCATTGAATAGTACGGGGGTCGTGGAGGTATTTAAAGTAAAACTCTTACATTAAAAACATGTATACAACAACAACAACAGCCCATAATCTCCACTGCTGGACATAAGCCTCTCCCATGATGGGAGGAATTTGCCGTAATCTCCACGCGTGGCAGGCGGATTGGAGATCGCAGTGATGAAAGACTAACAGAAAACGCTGCTGCCCATTTACTGGTCTACGGAGACGCTAGGTGTGTGTTTAAAACATGTATAATTAATAAAAACTTGTAAAAAAGTTGGAACTACCTCCAATATCTCCGTACCTTATAACTAGAAGGTTCCCAGGTAAGGTCCAGAACAAAAAAATAATTGCAATCACGGGGAGAACAAGTGCCTTTCGGCTTCGATAAGAGTCTTTTTACACCCTTTATAAGGGCGTGATGGAGACCATTCAACTGGACAACATTTTCAATGGGACCAACATTGTAACCGAAAAAAAAATAATCAGCTGCCAGCTGAGACTGATTATTTATTCGCGATTTCGATATTAGTCCTGTGGACACAAATTATGATTAGTTTGATGGACTGTTCCATATATTTAAAAAGTATATAATGTAGTACATCAACTATCTGGTGTCCACGACACAAGCCTCGTTGCTTAGTGTGTCACTAGGTGGCGCTGTGTGCAATGTCCAGCGATATTAATTTTTATTTATTTATTTAAATATGACTACACTCTTCTAAAATATGCTGTAAAGCAAAGTCGCTTTACGCGCTTGTTTTAGGGACCGCTTGGATTTTCTAAACCCTAGAATTTTAGCTTTTCACTTTCATTAAATGTATAATTGTTATATCTTCTTGCAGGAGGTGGAAGGTTAAAAGAAAAAATCTAGTAAGGCGACTACAGGAGCTTAATTAGCAACTCTAAAAATCTATTGATTTTTATAATATTAGCATGAATGTGTTTAATTTTTTTGTCCAATCTATAGATTTTTGTAAATCGCAAAAACCACTCATTTCGCACTATTCGGCCTGCAGTGACTGACGTAACAACCACTTTGTAGTGCAAGCTGATTAGAACTATAATCTAACAGTATTTAAAACGAAGTTTGAACCACCACAACTATAGAGTTTCTAATTTAGCTCCTGTATTCGCCAAGTACACATGCATATTTCAATCGAAAAACCATCCAAATTCCGATTTGGATGGTTTGTCGACGCTTCAATATTTCTGAAAACACAAATTAAAACATAATGCTCCAAGCATTTCTCGGACCATAAGTCTCGTCTTTGTCCTATTGTATCATTAAATTTGTCCTTATCTGCTCGCATTTGAATATTTGAAACGTCTCACCAACTTCCGCGTAGTTTGTATCTCCCGAGATTCGATACAGATTAGATAGGAACATTTTACCTGCAGTAAAATATACGTAATCCATGCATAAAGGGAGCTGTTGTCTATTAAAATTTATGGAGTTTTCAACTTTACGACTATGAGTTTGTGCGAACATCCGTCCAGATGTTTTAGATTGGTTTTAAGGTCGATTATACTTTGTAGCATTAGTGGAAGTTGTAAAAGTATGGGAAATTACTTTCAGTTGTATTTTTAAGTAACATTTATCTGATAAAAGTTTCTTAAAGTCTATAATAGCAAAAAGCGATGTGTGTTATAGCCATTTTGACGACCCAAATGGCGCAGCGGTATTGAGGCTGCCTTACGTTCTTAGGGTCCCGGGTTCGAATACCGGTTGGAGCAAATTTTTGTGTGATGAGCATGGACATTCCTTTCCGAGTCATGGATGTTTATATATATTATAAGTATGTATTTACAAACAAAAAGTATCTATGTACTTAGTATATCAACTATCTGGTCTCCACAACACAAGCCTCGTTGCTAGATGGCGCTGTGTGCAATTGTCCAGCGATATTTATTTATTTGTCTAGTTTATCTACTACGTATACTACTATGTATTTATTAGGCCTAATTTCCTGTCCAATAATCTTATTATTGTTGTTTGTGTAATAATAACCTCTCATGCAGTCCACTATTCCTTTGGCTCTTTTAAAACAACTGAAATAATAACATGTTTTCTCAGCGATATAAACGTGCACATCACCTACAAATATTCATAAAATAACATCACGCTTGTAATCCCCAAAGGGAAAGGCAGAGCTGTACGTAATAGTACACCTACACGTGTGGTGTACCTACTTAATAGGGGGCGAAGCCATTGCCATCAACTGGGCACAAAGTCAGACTCCGTGGCTGCTACTGAAAATTTCCTGATGAAAAAAACCCAATAACAATTTGCCCGACCCGGGAATCGAACCCAAGACCTCATGCTCAGCAGTCGTGATTCCGACCACTAGACCAACAATGCAGTCAAATATTAAAAATGTCTTCTTATTCAACACGCCACCGATAAAAGCAACCAAATGCATTTACATGAAATAAATCAGTCTAATTTTGCAGTGGTCTCTCTGAGAGTAGGAACGAGTGACCCAGCTCAATGCATTCGACTGTCAGAGAGCGCGCGTTTACTTAGGTAATCCATTACTTTGGACGTTTCCCGATCGGCGACGTGACCGGACCATTATCACTCCAATAACAATTTATGGGGAGGAATAATGGCTATTTAATATTACTGCTATAGGGTAGACCAACAAGGCAGTCCGTGATTTGCGTTTGGGATAAACTCACGCTTTTGTATCATGCGGTTAAGTCAAAACTACAGAACGTCTGCTACAGTCCTCATACTCCTTTTGCTTTGTAGACGTCCATGCATCAGATCATCATCATCATCATTAATAAGGTCAGTGAAACATTGGTATGTTAACACATTTTATTTTGTCAACCCCTTAGGCGCTAAGCAGACGATAGACAATTTGTCCGCGAACAATTTGCAACAACCAATGGATGTCAACCAATAGATGTAAAAACAACACAACAACCAATGAAGAGGAACGATCAATTCTATCCGGCGAACAAAAGTCCCTTGTCTGCGTCAGGGACCACGCGGCGTCATGATTTGTTTAATTTTTAAAGAATATCATCCTCATAAATAAAGCTCAGTAAATCCTTGGACTAGTACAGACAGCCATCACCAGTGTCAATAACGGCGCTTCTTGACAGAATAATGTTTACAAATCTTAAGTAAACACTCGTATGGCGTCATTCAATGGCATTTTTCAGTTCACATTGCCATGTGTAAAAATAGGACACATTAGGTACAAGAGTACCAGTCATCGAGGAGTGTTCGACGGTCACGGATGGGTGGCCGGTTGCGTCAGCGCTTCGACACGGCCTAATCTGACGATAAATCACTCGGTTTCTGGATCGGAATGAGATCACGGGTCGAATCGATACTAAATGAGAGACGAGCTTAATTGGAGTAAACCACTCGTTCGTGCACGATTTATTTTGTTAGTTCTTTTGTTGTTTCAAATCAGTATTGTTGTCTAGTGTTGTCTCCTTTGTCTGCATTGTGTTGCTGCAAGTGGTTAATTGGTTGTGCAATTTGCGCAAATAATGATGAATGGGATTTAATTCTTTTTGCTTTCTCTGACCTTTTATCGTGAAAGGGTTAATGGTTGATTTGCTTTAAATAGATTTGTTCAGTAGGGCTATTACGTATCTTTCTGATATCCGGTGACCATCAAGCTTCGGTTGTACACCGAATTTTGATGACAACCGTGAATGTCATGATATTGGTATTACGTATCACACTGAGTGGATATCACTTTACGGTGACTAACAGGGTCATACATAATACGAAACTAACCTTTTGACAGTTAATTGATGGACACTGAGCCCAGTTACTATCATTTCGAGCTGTCAACAGAGATACGTAATAGCCGTACAGTTCTATCATTTGGAAAGATTTCCTTTATACAGTTTCTTTCTTTAACGTGTGGTTAGTGTCTAACCTGGTGTCAGAGTTTTTATGCCACCTGTAGGCCTCTCACTTGGCTTTACATGCCGTCGAAAAAATATATCTCAGGCATGCTGGTTTCCTCACGATGTTCACCTTTACCGAAGCAATGCTCCTTTTTCAATGCCGATATTCAATCGCATAACTATGCTTCAATTCATAGGTCATGTTACAAATTAGGTTAGGGTAATTAATAAGTTTTAAGTGTTGTTTACTTTATCTACATCGTTCTTCCTTTCCAACTATGGTTGCTTCAGTTACCCAATGGTTTTTTGTAACTATAATTAGGACTGGTTCAAGTTCAGCTCATCTGGTTCAAAGGTAAACGCTCGGATTTAACTACCGATAAATACCTACCTACAATCTGTACCACACACGATTAATGCGAGGGCTACCACTTTACGTATTTGAGAATAGCACTAACTTATTAGTTATGCTCTGATTAAAATCATGTAAATCTATTGATAGATAAAAATAAAACGTCTAT
The DNA here is from genome assembly GCA_963853795.1 of Xestia rhomboidea. Taxonomy (NCBI): domain Eukaryota; kingdom Metazoa; phylum Arthropoda; class Insecta; order Lepidoptera; family Noctuidae; genus Xestia; species Xestia rhomboidea. The sequence goes on along the minus strand of OY970771.1, from coordinate 10,311,530 downwards.
GCATGATTGTGTAACACATTTTTCTGAACAAACCCATGATATTGACATTACAATGGCGGTTTTTATGGCTAATAACGATATCTACCCGAAAACTTTGGATTTTTAAACAGAATGTACATTATTTAAAGGGACTGAAGTGTGTTGTCCTGTAATATTTAAGGACAGACTTTCCTGCATGTGCATATGAGAGGCCGGTGCTGCATCCTGCATCCAGGCCTAGATATTTTTTGCTAAAAAATAAATATTTTGCAAAACATTTAAGTAATGTCATAGACTGTCGTAAAGTAACGCCTGATTCTATAGCTTTTCTAAGGATAGGGTAAATTTTCATTAAAACTGTACCCGTTATAAAATTTGACACAGAATGAGCATTTTTGCACCTTATTTGGCTGAACATTATGGACAGTTTCGTATCGTGTCAATGATGACATTCTGATGCAGATTTCGCATAGGATCGCAGAGGTCAAACGGTTGAATTAATTCAGCTCGTGAAAGTCTTTGAGTTGTGTAACATAAGCCAGTACCTATTCGTGCACCTAGCTAAGCTTTTCCATAATAATTTTAAAGAACAATTTGAACTAAAAGCCTCCATGAGAGGTTGAGAATTCTACCAGAAATATATCGTAAACATTTTCAGGGTTGTATAATTATTTTAGAACTTGAAAACTTGACATTGTCAAGAGGGTGCTATTAGTAAGTAACCATTTGTGAAATTGCCTGTGGAAATTATGTTAAAAATATAAAATGGATGGTTGGAAAAGAACTTTTAAAATCAACTGGCATGAGACAGAAAAATAAAACAACTTTAATTAACTATCACCAGTATCACCCACCTGGCACTGGAAGCAACCCTAAAATGCCGCCCGTGTTTATTTATATGAAGTGTGTTACCGGGCGATAGATGCAGTGGCATTAGTTAGTGCGGTGATAAAATCTTTTCCGGCGCTCTGATACGGTTCCGTTCCGGGTTATATTGATGTTGTCTTGAGTTTAGGGTTAGGTACCTGTTGCGTGTGTTAATGTATTTGTGTGGTTTATTTTATAGTATTTATAAATTATCAATGTGTCTAGAATATGAAGAGCGAGAATGTGTGTAGTTCGAGCTACTGCGACTATGTCAGTAAAGCAGTTGAAATTAAAATTAATATTTACGGTGATTGTGATAAAAAGAACACAAACTCATTTGATTACTCAATTAAAGTCCTAAAATGTAAAAAAGTGACATTTAACGAAACAAACAGACCCATTCATTCTCACTGCAACAAATTTTCACCATATTAAAATTATAATTTACACAAAAACATTAATTAGATTAACTTATCAACATTAAACGTGACTCTAATTTACGAGTGTTATATGCAAATGTGTCGGCCATTGAAGCCCGCACGGTAGCACTGGCTCAGAATTATTAATATGTTTACAATTCAGATAACAGAGGCCCTTTGTGTAAACGACCATAAAAGTAATTGGTGTAATTCATCTCAATAGCTTATGTTGTAAAATTGGGGCTATAACGCCGGTCCCGAGTACCAACACGTGACCATTACACGGTTAAGTCGCGGGGTGCAACCGCACCTGGATTTCTTCGTAATTTTTATGGGCATGATTGATGGGTTGATTGGTGAATTCATAATTTTGTTTAATAACTGTTGTTTTTGGTTTTAATTGGCAGTTTTTTGGTTTGGGTTATTGTTAGTGTCCAAGAAGTGTTGACCACCCACGATAGCGGATAAATATTGATGTTTTACTTAAAAGGAGGCCTAGTTCTATCCATTCAAAGCCTACTTAAATCAGAACAACAATAATTTATTAAACTTTCTTAATAGAAATACGATAATTTATCCAATCCGACATTGATGGGAAATAGTCCATAAATGTTGTGTTAAGATAGTATAGACAGCGTAGAATTTATCCCATCCGTTTCCCATCTAAATCAATGATAAGTTATCAGGGATTGGGAATATCATAGACACGATAACGATAGTCGAGAAGATCTATGATACCTTTGATAATTTCAGTACAGTCTGTATCATTGAGTTGTTACGATAAAAGATTAACTAAACAGAAAGTAAAACTATTCCTGAGATTAATATTGAAGGTAATTATTTATTTTCGGTGTGTTTACTCATATTAATGGTTTGTCACAATAACTAAATAATTTATATTGTGAGCTTCTAAAACAAGAATTTGTATACTAAAACTCAAAAACCCAACTACAAAAAAATCACGCTCTAATTAAATTCGGGGTTTACAAGGTAAAATCGACTCCTCCTATTGTTGAAGTCGGTTAAAATGTTACCTATGTTACCCGGGTCATAATAACGAATCAATTAACACCTTATTCATCAAAATCGAGTGAATATTTTAGGCGCTACGGAGGAACATACGTACTTAGACTGCTAAAATCAGAACCCTTCCTTTTGGCTTAGCCGTAGTCAGGTAAAAAGTTGTAAAAGCTTACAATCTGACAACAATTCAACTTGCTTATTAAATTATCGTATTGTTAGCTTGGACAATTTTTTTTTGTGTTTGAAAGAAAGAAAAGAAAAAGAATTGGTCAAGTTCATATTTTATTTAAAATTATTTATTTAGTGAGCAGCATTTTTAAAACAAAATGAACTTACACGTACCATATTTTCAAGGAAAGTCATTTCATAACCTCTTAACCCATGATCGGTCCACGAAGTAGACACAATACTTAAACAATGGCGTCTTGACCAAATTGGTCATTCGACAGATCATGATTTAAGAAAACTTTTGTTATACCGAAAAGGTTAGGCAGAGGCGTACGCGCTATTATTTATTCATACTGTCAAAGACAAACTTTTTCAAACTTTAGCCCTCTTGAAATATCTCCCATACCGTGGGCGCGTTTGCACACAAATCTCACACAGCACAACACAAACACTAAACCCTTAAATTAACATTTAACATACATCAGCCGGAATGTTTTCTTTCCATTATGACATGTGTGACACAACCTTATGTGACAACATGACATCATTTTGACACGATGTCACCAATCTACCCAGGTAAGTACCAAAGTACTGGCGAATCCATAGACCACTCCTAAGGAATAATAACAGGCTGAAAGTCGGTCAGACCGACAATGACAGCCATTGTGTTCGTGCTGACTAATTACTGTAATTATTGTTATACAATTACTATTAAATTGTTTGCATATTGTCTTGTCGGTAGCAGTTATCGTTAAAAGCTTGCTGAAAGTTCTTAGGACACAAATGGAAGAGAAACAAAACACGCTCAGTAAGAGTGTCTTTTCAAGCTTCGACACGTACCACATTGGTGCTATTACAGATCTTTTATCTACCGTATCGAGAAATAAACGATTTCATTGACAAGATGTGAATAAGACACGAATTTTTCATTCACATCTCAAAAAATTCGAATTTATTCTAAATTTCCTACCCTCGATGAGTTTCGGTTGTTTTCGTCTTTTTTACGACACGTCCAAGATCTATGCTGGCTCCGCTAATGTCATAGGTAATACCGTCGTGGTACAACAGTGTCGGAGTTTACTTTACCACAATTTACAATGAGCTTAAAAGTTGAGCTTTACTTATCTCGTAGGTTTTTCAAAATGTTTATCAACATCATTCTCTCTCTTGCACTAATATCAACTTATTTTGCGGCGCATCATGTCTTCTGCCATACCCTTCTTGAGTCGTCATCTCTGTTATATGTGTATTAGCTTAAAGCGTAGTCTTATAGCCAATAAATATGACTATGGTGATGTAGAAAAATGTTTGTCAGAAGAAGAACCTGATTATGGCAACACAAAGTTAGTTTAGTTTTTAGTCTTTGGTCAAGATTGTCATTGGTTTTCTCTCGGACGTGCACCATCGAACGTGCGTGGTGTCTGTACGTATACAGTGAGCAATAAAGTGTTATAATAATCAAGCAAGTCGTTTCAATCAAGGGTCAAGATACCAGAAAATACAGGGTGTAAACAACCTCATCACGAAGCCGTCAACCAAGCATTCCGTACATCAAACTAAGTAACTTTAAGCAAAAATTATTGCTTGGAAACGACTTTTTTTTTGGGGTGAAAAATCATGTTTTGTGATAGAACACAATGTAACGCACTCAAAACGTTGTGCTGATTGATGGATTGACTAGTATGGGGGTTGTTGAGGTGTTTAAAGTAAAAATCTTACATTAAAAACTTTTTTTTTTAAACTTGGCAAAAAGTTGGAACTTAGGGCCCCAATATCTCCGTAACTAGAAGGTTCCCAGGTATGGTGTAGAAAAAAAAATGATCGCAATGACGGGGAGAACAAGTACCTTTCGGCTTCGTTAAGACGTTTTTTACACCCTTCACGATCATACCGAAGGTAGCCCCCGTCATTAGGCCTACGAGCTTATACCGAAGTGAATCGTACACAGAACCAACCTTAAATTTTCCGCTAATACGTCCCATCGCAATACGCATACGACAACGTTAATTCCCCGATCTATTCCAATCTCGGTAGACACATGCTTCGCGTCAAAATAACTTCCTATAATCTGGCTGGCGAATACCGTCCATAGGATAAATATGGCCCAACCCGGATATATTGACGTCCGCCGATGTCTATACATAGAGATGTACGGAGATAATACTGGTATACATTACATAGAGATGTACAGTCGTGGTCTTTTCCGCCTGATCAGTTAAAACATTTTTCACATAAATCATGCGGAGGCGCCGAGCCACGCCCCCTTAAAGTTTAGGCCTATTAGGAAACTGTCAACTTTGGCGCGCAAAATAACAGTAACTCTCGTTTGGCGTGCGTCGTCATTGCGCTCGGTCGATCGGTATCTTCTCATTCATTATTTCTATACAAAGTCAAAGTGCAAGCATTAATTAGCTTAGTGGTGATCAGGCGGGAGTGTCCCCGACAGTACGGACATAATACTGGTATACATCAAAATGTACTTACAAGCCATGTCCGTGGCTTCGCCCGCGTGGAGGTCGGTGATTGTCCCACGGGATCGTACTACTAATCATAATCCAGGCAGGTTATAGACTATCTGTGCGAGTGTGTGCCACATCGAAATCCGTTCAGTAGTTTTTGCCTGAAAGAAAATAACAAACATCCATCCATCCTTCTTCACAAGCTTTGAAAATAAAAATATAAACTACTGTAACAGACTTTGATGGACGCTACCGAAAGTGCCAAACCGGTCGCTCAGTTCTGGGCCGACACAATTTAGATTGCCATCGACACGCTAAGAATAAGATAACAAACTTACGCATGTATTTCGCATTAATGGTATACATCTTGTATGTATCCTCATCTTCATCTCTCATCATTATCTGCCTAGCCTTTTCCCAACTATGTTGGGGTCGGCTTCCAGTCTTACCGGATGCAGCTGAATACCAGTATTTTACATGGAGCGACTGCCTATCTGACCTCCACAACCCAGTTAGTACTGGGTAATACGATACCCCTTGGTAAGACTGGTTGTCAGACTTTTTGGGCCACTGACTATACCTGTAACGACTGTCAAAGATCTATAAATGACAGCCGGGACTAACAGCTTAACGTGCTTTCCGAGGCTCGGAGGAAACTCCGTATGTAAGGGTGGTCACCCATCCACAGACCAACCTAGGCAAGCACGGCTTAACCTAAAGATCGACCCGAGCGGCTGTCATTATTTAGCCACAATCTCGATGTATGTACCTATACCAGTAGATTTACACGTAATGTCATGTCTACTATTGGTTTATAGCGCAAACCTACATTATTTCGATTCGGTTAGGTGTTAAAGTCTACATTGATTTATGAGGACTTGAAACTTATAGATCATGGTTCTGGAATGTTTATGTTTAAATAAGTATTCAGATATCAGTTATTTTTCCTAAATATGCAAAGTGTAAAAAATCTATCATAAAGCCCTGTTTATCTGTACGCTGTAAACGAAGTTGTAAAAAAGGTCTTCTAAGTTGTTAGAGTCGTTTTCCAGCAATTATTATTGTCCAATGTTTTTGAGGAAACAACATTGTTGGAAATCAGCTTTTATTTTCTGAATGTAAAATTGAGGGCCAGCGGAAACGATATTGTATACGAAACGAAAAAATAATAGTTTTGTTCTTTAAAGTTGTAATCCCCGAAGAGTTGGGCAACTATACGTATAGTACCTACACCATAATTTTAAGCTTAACCGGTTTATAACTAAACTTAAGATAAACACCAAAATAAACCCAAAATAACCCCCCGCCCTTTACTCAAAATAAATACCAATCACGGAAGATATCCCGTAAGCAACAATATAAGTTTTGCCAGTTATATTTAAAGCATACGTAAGCGAGGAAAAACATATTGCCCAACCTAATTACACTGCCTGCCCGCCCTGGTAATCGAACCAAGAACCTCATGCTCAGAAATATCGATTATAACCACAAGACCAGCGCGGTACTCAATTAATAATACAGTTGCATTAAATGAAGTGATCCCGATAGTAAAACAGCAATTACATTTATCTAAATTACTTGGCGGTAGTATTAAGACTCCATTTTACTTGGAGAGTAGTTAAATCATTTGACCCAGTAAGTCAACCAACTAATTTCTGGGCAATAATAAGGGGATAGTGCGGTCTTACCGATTCCTAGACCTAGACCGTGAGCGGTTTATACGCACTGTGTGAAGCAAACACGGCGTTTTTTAGGAGACTTGACTTGATGACCCATCATAATTATTGTTACCTTTGATCCACGCACTGCTGTAAGGCTGCCTGTCCATTGAAGCGGAGCGAGGCAAGTGCAGGAAGATGATAATATATATATAAATCATTTAATTCAGGTAACAAAAGATCCATAGCACATATACAAACAATATTTATAAAAACCACAAAAACCTAATTAATCTATTAAACATGAAGAGACGGTGTCATGTTGCGCTGCGTGGTGTCGCGTAGCCTTCCACCAAAACTCTTCGTTGAGGAAGGTCTCAATATGAGACCGACCGTCCGTCTCGATGTGATGAGGCTGCGGAGCGGAGAAACGGAGAAAACCAACAGGATTGCATGAAATCTCCTCTCCGCTGCCTACGCAATGCTATTGGTTAATATTACTCTGTTTCTCCGCTCCGCAGCCTCGCTCCATCGTGGTGCTATCTACAACCATCTGTTAACGGTGATTCCTATGGAAACGTTCAAGTCATTTTGACATTTCAGTTCAATACTTGTCGTTTTTTTTTATAGTAAGTGGGCGGTGCGCCAACTCTTGACCTCAACCTTATCCTCAGGACGACGATGAAGTCGACGATGTTTAGGGTTCCGTACCCAAAGGGTAAAAACGGGACCCTATTACTAAGTCTCCTCTGTCCATGCGTCTGTCTGTCACCAGGCTGTATCTCATAAACCGTGATAGCTAGACAGTTGAAATTTTCTATTGCCGCTATAACAATAAATACAAAAAAAAAACAGAATAAAATAAATATTTAAGTGGGGCTCCCATACAACAAACGTGTTTTTTTTGCCGTTTTGTCTAATGTTGTATAGATAATGGTACGGAAACCTTCGTGCACAAGTCTGCCTCGCACTTGGCCGGTTTAATTCTCTCATTCACGTAAATGTTGTACAATTTTACTATATAATAAAGTATATTCCATTTATCTATGTAGTTAATTTGTGTTTGCAATTTGATGGTATCTTATTCAAGTGTTCGCTCCTGTTCTTTCTCCTCACATAATCCGTCCTCTTAAAAGACGTTACGAGAACAGCCCACGCAGTTATTATTTTAGCGGTGTAATTATTACGGACTAATTACTGTTCATTTTGTACGCATATTACATATACGCAGGTTTGTGTTTAACCCTTTGAAATTAGACATGGTAATAATTACACATGCTTTTATGATACTAAATTGTTGTAGGCTCATAATTTTAAATTGCTCTCATTTTAGAACCTCTTATTAGCCTTTTTGTTTAGTTTAAACATTTAGATATTATGTTGAACGACAACAATTTCATTTTGCTTTATTTTGTCAACATCCATTACGAAGTTCTTGTTCTCGCTGAGTGGAAAAGCCGTAGGTAGTTTATATAACGTATTTTTTAATATTTTTATAAGCATAGTACATAATAGGAAAATCAGTATGAAATAGGCATGATAGTATCAATAAATTGCAAATCTATTTAGTCCGTCAGTTAGAGTATTGGAAAATAATGAACACGTATTTTTTGTTTTTGTAAATCAATAAGATTTATAAAAATATTGAAAAAAGATAAAACGCATCAAGATAAAACGCATCAAGATAAAACGCATCAATACTCTGGAGTATGGGGTTGTGACGTCAGAACTAGCTAAAAATTATACCTAGGCGTGATGTATTTAGAATTATAAAATCGTTATATTTCGTCAATTTTGGTTTACGTAACAAAAGAAAAAACACGGGTCAAATATTTTTTGATAATCTAACTGACGGACTAATTCGATTTTTTTTGTCGTCTCGCCTATATGTAAAACAGTCAGAACAAAAGCTGAGTAAGAATCATACTCATCCTCCTGCCCTTATCCCAATTTATTTGTGGTGCAGCATGTCTTCTAACCTAAAATGTAAACATTGTCTGATTTTACCAATTAGGCCATTGCTGGGAGACGTAATAATTGGGCTCGTGAAACCTTCCCAAATGCTCTCATCATCATCATCATCAGCCTATTAATGTTCCCACTGCTGGGACACAGGCCTCCTCTCTATGAGAGGGAATGGGCTATAATCTACAACACGGGGCCAGTGCGGATTGGTAGATGGCACATGTCTTCGAATTATGCAAAATCACTTCATCAATCAATCTCAAAAATATAAAATCATCAATTCAAGAAAAATGCTCTAATTTATGGAAAAAATCTAGCCCTGTAACGCCAGGCCTAAGTTTCTGTGGAGGTTGGAACTTCTCCTTTAGCCTACGGATATCTTATATCCTGGATCAACATAAAGGTTACTTTTTATCCCGGTAGTTTGATCCCGTGGGTCAGTTACCGAACATGACATGACGAAGTCGCGGCCATAAGCTAGAATTTCATAAAACCTGTGACGGTTTTCAACCACAGAGCGTGTACGCAAACTAAGTAACGGTGTGTTACGGAGTGGGCCCGCAATTAACAAGGTCTGGTTCAGAATAGGACGAGATGTGGTACATAAGCACATGTTCTAGCTTATAAGCGAATACTTTATAATGAACCTATGTACGAACATAACGTTCGCTTGCACGCTCACAAGATTCCACAAACTCGCCTGTTACTGCAAGTTTATAACTATATAGTTCGTGTATTAACCCACGTATTAGCTCCATACAGTGATTAAATTTACATAAATACAGTATATAGATTAATAGTTTTGTCTAAATGGGGGTTGTATAACTTTAAAGCAACATACGGTATTTAGTCTCGTCCGAAGCAGAACTTGGTACAATTTTATTGCGGTTGATTACGACTAGGCTGAAGATATTCAATTTGAAATAATTAAAATATCTACTCGGTAATAAACTGGTCGAGTGCGAATATGTAGATTAAGGTTTTATATTTTATTAATTGCTGATATCTTTTATGACGATGTTATTAATTTAATGTCGTCTAGGAAATAGCAGACTCGTTTTTAATACGTATCAAAGTCAATAAATATAAAGTTCTTGAGCAACCACACGATAAAGAATAGACAAGCTAAGATCACGAAAATCTTGAACCCAATTTTCACCTTACCAGCGGAACTCAAAATAGGAAGGGAAACGATAAATTGATAGCCTTCACAGAACAACACGAGTATAATAAGTTGGCAATACCTTAGTTAGTTTATCATAACACCATAGGAGGTGCACAGCCGTCGGACTATGCAAAACAGGTTGAGGCGAATGCAATTATTGCAGTCATAGATAGATGCATAGAATTTTAATCATAAATCAATGGGTTTAAGCGGCTTTGGGCATTCACGGCGTGTTTTGTCTATGGCGCCAGTGCCTGTAGGAACGAACGGTAAGGTTTATGTCATAGTTGCATGCTGTCATCGGCATATTCTTGCGTTTGTTACACGTTATATTGCTCCCACGTGTTGCGAATTGCATGCCGACTGTTTGACCCAGTAATGCTAACTTGTGGACTGTAATACCTACATTTCGTGAATAGAAGTCTGTCTGATTAAAACGAGCCTCTATATTGTACTTGCGAACTGTACTGTAATCGTACAATCGAATAAATCGGATTGCCGCTGTATATCGTATCATAAAAGTTTATTAGGATTGATATGTTTGTATGGTCGAGTGAAATCGGGTCATAGGCTAGTTCTCGGTTAATTAAATCGTGTTTACCTTCTTGTTAGTTTCACTTAAAACGATTTGCTATGGTTGTTTGTTTTGCAGAGGTTATACTTTTTATTTAAATCTTGCGCTTCAACGTTGAGTTGAATTTGATGACGTTCAGTTTTAATAGTTTTCTTAAGAGCTTTTTGTTTGGTAGGTCACTTTATATCTTTCTTTACTTACGACAGTTGACAGCTATAAAAGTTTCCTTCAACGGAAAAAAAAAACATTAATTAAAGCAAAAATTGTTTTATTCTAACAATTTGTCACCACGACATTTTATAGTCTTGTCGTGTTCTTGTCGTTTTATACAAGATTTATTGCCTTTGAAATATTTTATTGAGTACGTTCATCATTTTTGCAAGTAAATAAAAAAGGCCGTACCGTACATGGAATAAAAATGTTACCACTTAACTTTGTCAGTAAATATTGGTTCAATAAATCCATAAATTCGCTATGTTCAATAAAGTTTATAGTTCTCTAGAAAGCTGTAGTTTATTGCGACTATTTCTAAGCTTGTATTACAAATTGTGATCATACATTAGGACGGTTGTTGCTGCAAATATTTTGACGTTGGAGATGTAAATAACCTCGGTCTTGAAGTCTTTTTTCTAGGCGTTACAATCAAGCTAGAGCGTCACCCATAAAATTTGAATAGTTAAATGAAATATGAGGCCACGTAATTGTTTTACAACGAGTCTAGCTTGAGACGGCCATCGGCGCCGACCAAGTAGACGAAAAAGTGATTTGGTAAAATGAATGACTTGCTTCCATTTAGTTAGGAATCTGATACACACAGAGCAATGAAACAGACAGAGGTTATTCGCACACTTGTTGCCAAAAAAACCATAAGTGTTTGAGTTATTTTTAGGCTCATTTAACCTAGGTGAACTCGTGATAGACCCAAAATTAATAGATTACGGTCAGCGACACTGACATCATCTTCAATATCTGATAATACTCGAATCCATTAAGTTGTTATGTTTGTCTACATCAGAGCGTCATAAAGTAAACATGAGACAGTTATTAGGTCAATGTGCGAGTAGGTACGCGTCTTGTGAAGTTCCGTTTACTAACAGAAATTGGACAGACTTATTGATGATGATAATGATATTTTTATGAGCTGCATGCATTTTATTGCTGCAGATTATCTATACAAATATGGAGTTCCTTGACTGACTGAAGAGAACACGCAGTTATTAAAAGGATGAAGACAAAAAAAATGGAATATAGCATAGCATATAGAATATATAGCGCACTACTTTTTTTCTTTTTTTTTTGGGTGGGAAATCATCAAATGACTCCTCCCGCTCTGGGCGGAGCAGGAGGGAGTGTCAGACTTTTACTGACTAAAACCCATCCATGTTCCTTCATCGCCCTTTGTGTTCCGGGGCCACGGTATCTCTTTCGAACAGTCCCGCAGCCCCGGCAGGCATCGGCCCTTGCTGACCCCTTCCCTTTTGCTCACTCTCTTTGAGACGCTTTGGAACACGATCGCGCCATCGACATGACCTGTCGTCATGGGACGGACGGACGGTGAGCTAGCCCATAGCTCACCGTCCACAGGCCCGCGCCTACGGTGGCCGGGGGTCACCACGTGGCCCGCGACGTCCGGTGCGTCTCCCGCGGCGGCTGGGACGTGAGGTTCTCTCCCTCTCACGTTCCGCCACTTCCTTTGCTAGCATGACTGCTTCGCAGAAGGAGTTGACGGCGTACTACTGACAAAGAAAATTGTCAGTAGTGTAGAAACACTAAAAGCATTGTTCAAAATCTGACTAATGTTGGTACATAACAAGCAAAATAAAAGTAGGTAGCCAAAGTGAATCTGCCATAAATACGTAAAGAGAAAAATAACTGTTAATTTCAATGGAGTCGGGTTGGTGAAATATCTTCAAAATTCTTTTCTATTCAATTCTTCTGAAATATGAGAGATAACGTGCCCATAAGTTAATAGTAAAATAAGTATTAGTAGTATCATGACAGCAGCGGTGGCCCAGTGGTGGCGGCCTCGACTTACGAACAGTAAGTCGTGGGTTCGAACCCAGACAGGTGCATTACTTTGTGTAATTTATTTCATCAGCACTGCTCTCAAAACGGTGAAGGAAAACATCGTGAGGAAACCGGCATGGCCTAGAACCAAAAATTTGAAGACATGTGACTTCTACCAATCCGCACTGGGCCCGCGTGGTGGATTATAGCCCATTCCCTCTCATAGAGAGGAGGTCTGTCCCAGCAGTGGGAACATTATTGGCTGATGATGATGATGAAGATGAGTATCATGATCATATTAGAGGCACCAGAAGTAAAAGAAGTTATTTTACCCCTGAGACTTGGCACACACAGAAGCTGGAAGTTTTGTAAGTAATTGAATGAAATTACTAACAGCTAAAGACAACAAAAAATATCATTATCACAATTACATACCCATTCTCACTGTTACAAAAATGGACTTGTACCCAAAAATGTAAATGTTGCCCAATTCAAAAGACGGTGACACCGTAAACAGGGCGAGTGTTAAGAAACTAACATAGCCAGACACGGGAGATAAACTAGCTGATAACAACAAAACAAAAGCTGATACAGTTAGGACTGCTATCAAGATTTTTTTCTAGGATTTCTTATTGTTACAACTTTAGGAGCGTTTAGTCTAATTCATGAATCTGTTTTTGTATTTACTAAGTTATTTTTTTACTCTCACATTGAAAGTTTCTCCCATTTCTTTTAAGGTATCATCAGCTTGGACTTTTATTTTTTTGCATCATCATTATCATTGACAGCATTGTTCCACCTACTGCTGAGTGTAGGATTCCTCACTTTTCCATTCTTCTCTAGTCTGCGCGAGTCTTAACTAGGTCTTACCCTTGATCTTCTGAATGCCATCTATCTGACTGATGTCTCCCTACACTTCTTTTAGCGTTTCTCGTATCTTCGTCGTAGTTTTTGCATATCTCCAATAAATTTGCGATTTTTTCAGAGCGGCTTCTAAACTTTATAAGTTCTACATTTCAATATGAAAACACACGAGACTGGCAACATTGTATAATTGAGATGTGTCTCGTTACGGCCACTTTGTGTGTTTGCACAGTTATTAAGATCAAATGGCCAGCTCATGCAGCATATGACAAACATTGGCCCAAATGTTTACGTTATCCAAGATATAAAATATTCGTTACAGGAAGAGATAAATCGTGATCGGCTTTAACTAAGTTTAGTTCACTTCCTTATATGTGTATGGAAATGGTGGAATGTTCAATTTATGGAAGGAATTATTGTTTGTTGTTCCACGATTATTATAATAGTACGAATTAATTATTTGGAGCGTGTGGTGAAAGCCGTGTCCACGCTTATGTTAGGTTGTTTTGCTAGTATCTGTGGCAATAGATTTATCTTGTGCAAGACGTTAGGCGAGGTATGTTATCCTAGTGAGGATTTATTATTATTTATTTTTATTCCAAGGTAGTAAGTAATCATATAAACTAAGCCACACAAAACCGTTGTTATTTATATTTATTTATTTATTTAGTTTGCCAAAATACTTATAATTGTTATGTGACCAATTACTTTGTAACTGGGCTGTTTCAATAATCAAATTTGTGTAATCTTTGCACTTATTCGTAAGTACCGAATGCGCCGACCCAAACAGTTTGAGATAATACTAATCAGTGATGTTTTCCTAATTCAATCTGCATCAATAATATTCGTAGGTCAAATATTTGATCTTCTTTTGTCAAGGTGGGTCTACAACCCCAAATAACCTTATAACTATAATGGGTTTTCCCAGTATGAAGATAGAAGTAGCTCAACAGAGCCTTGGATCAGGAATTCTGGCTAGATACGTTCCCATTGTGCCAGCATGAGCTGAACCCTGTGCCTATACCCTCGGAGACTGTGATTAGGCGATCCTATAGTTTGTAGTAAATTCTGCAACGCCGTATCCAATAAGAAAAGGCTAACTAGATGATATTTCGTAGCAACTAAGCTAAAAATGAAACAGTACCCTTTTTTTTTTTTTTTTGGATGGGAAATCATCAAATGACTTCTCCCGCTCTGGGCGGAGCAGGAGGGAGTGTCAGACTTTTACTGACTAAAACCCATCCATGTTCCTTCCTCGCCCTTTGTGTTCCGGGGCCACGGTATCTCTTTCGAATAGTCCCGCAGCCCCGGCAGGCTTCGGCCCTTGCGGACCCCTTCCCTATTGCTGACTCTCTTTGAGGCGCGCGTGGAACACGAACGCGCCGTCGACACGGCCTGTCGTCATGAGACGGACGGACGGCGAGCTAGCCCATAGCTCCCCGTCCACAGGCCCGCGACAGTACCCTCAACCTCAGACCTGGTTTCGTTCGGAACTCCATCCTAACAACCTAGAAAAGCTCCAAATCTTCTCAAAATATTCCAAAAACCGTACCTAAGCTTATATGTCGAATACGTTAAACGTAGCCCGATTTTCTCACTTAGAATCGGTGAGAACAGACTTGGAACATTTCCGACAAGGCCGACGCCGTGTCAAAACACTGTAAACACAGGCCAAGCATGTAGTTTGCATTAGCGCGACCAAGGGCTGTTTGCTGAGAAAACTATTACAGCGGTTCAAGCTGTGCGGCTATGGTGTTTTTGTTCATGGGTTTTAAGGTGTTGAGAATTAGACAATCACTGATGAATGTTGGTTCAAGGGTCTGAGGTAATTTCTCTGTTGTGTGTTTTTGCACATCGCTTACAAAAACAATGTGATTTGCCCTTTTAGCCTCGAGGTTCTTCCTCTGTAATATTAAACCTTTTTAAAAATCATTGAACATTGAAGAATCTTCTTCTTAAGAGGCGAGAAAAAATTGATTTTGTATTTTCTTTAGCGTAGTTTTTTGACGTGTTTTGTGATTGATGTATTATCAAATTATTTCTGTCCTGTACGAGTACTTGTTTACTTTAAGTTGACATGAAAACCTAACTTATATAAACAGGTAGCTTAAACAACATCCCAATTGTTAGTCTCAAGTCAGGACACATTAAAGAAAGGATCACGTCTTTTGGCACGTGTCGTTTTCGCAAAACAAATCGGCATTCAGCTTGTCGAGTTCGCTTGCCAAAGCAAACCAACGCTGTTTTGCTTTCAGACTTAAACGACTAGCTAAAACCGTGTACAGCAAATTAATCAATGTATTACACCAGTTTAAGCTTCAGTACAAGGTGGCCCATCAATTCTCTGACGTATTTGCGTCAACACTGACCGCGGAGCAATCAGACGCATTAACTGGTTTGAAGATTAGCCACCGTTGAAATATTACAATTTCTAAGCCCCGCAAAAACTTGTTGCAAACAAGTAGCCAAAGTGCTACAAGTTTAGTACGGGATAAGAATGATTAATTTCCGGGCCTTTTTTTTAGAAAGTTAAGTGTCTCTAAACGAGGAGCTCGTAGCTATATAATAACTACCGCTCGGGTTGATTTTCAGATTAAGCTGCGCTTGCTTAGGTTGGTACGTGGATGGGTGACCCATTAAGCACTAAGTTTTCTCCTTGCCTCGAAAAACACGTTAAACCGTTGGTCCCGGCTGTCATTTGTAGATCTTAGACAGTCGGTTCAGGTAGTCAGTGGCCGAAAGTCTGAAAACCCGTTTTACTAAGGGGTATCGTATTTCCCAGTACTAACTGGGTTGTGGTCAGATTAGCAGTTGCTCCTTGTAAAATACTGGTGTTCAGCTGCATCCGGTTAGACTGGAAGCCGACCCCAACATAGTTGGGAAAAGGCTCGACAGATGATGATCTGTCTCTAAACAACACTCGGTAGTTCGTTTAATTTTGACATCACTACTGCTATAAAAATGGTAAAGGAAAACATCGTGAGGACACCAGCAAATTCTTGAACCAAAAATTAGAAGCCAGTCTTCTAACGGCCCGCATGGTGGATTGCAGGACAGTGGACACTCCCTCTCACAGACAATTCTGTCCCAGAAATGGGTATACATATTATATGCTGATTCTGTCTCTTCCAAAATATAAAATAATATTTCAATAGCTAATAAGAGTAGGTGTGAATATAATGGAATCGTACCCAATTGGTCAATTGCTCCCAGACACTGGTTGTTTCATAATTGACTCGCAAAAAGTCTAGCAAATCTGAAGGCATTGTCAATGTATCATTTAACCTTATCGTAGTCCGCTATTAGATATAACGAACGTCTGTTTGACTTTAATCAGAGCTGACAAAGAGAGAGAGAGACCTGGACAAAGATCTGTCAAATGATTACGATGATCGAAAAGTAAAAAAAAAATGGATTTGACATAAGCTACTGAAAAGTTTATGTCATTCATTTTCAGTGCTGTTGCACGAAATGTTTTGAAAACTTTTGCCACTCAATCAGTCTGATTTTAGGTTGTTATGATCTATACGAATATTATTATTACGTGAAGAAAGAACTTGTCTTTTTCAAGCTCATTGTGCACACGGAAGAGAAAGATTGGCATATTTAAAATTCATACGGAGAGAACTCCACAACTGGGCGACTACTAATAAAACTACTAGTAAAATGTTCAACCAACAAACTGTTGTTCTCATTTTGTCCCATACAGGGTTATTTCCACCTCTATCTGACACCGTCATATCTGCAGGCCTAGCCAAGTTACAAACGATTCGTATCGATTCTCTTTCTACAATCGTAAACGTTAAGTCACGTGGTCAAAACAAACGAATATAAACTTTCGTAGACAAGTTTACATCGATCAAGATGATAGAATGAAATGTATTCGTTTCTACAATCGTGATCTATACATCCCATATAAATCGTAGCCAACTTACAGTTTTGACTAAACTTTAAAGTTTTCATTCGTTTGTTTTGACCACGTGACTTAACGTTGATAGATGTCATTCCCATACATTTGGTTAGTTTTCTATTAGCGTTAACGATTGTAGATTGTCAACTTGGCTAAGCCTACTTATCGATTAACTAACTTTGCTATAAAAGGAATGTATGACATAATATCCCTCGTGACATGAATGCTAAGTTAACGTAAAGTTAAGAAGTCGTTTCATATCTTTTTCTGCCAACTTTTTGTAGGACAGCTACTAGAATCTTTCATTTTCGTATGGTTGTGCCTAACCTGGTGTCAGAGCTTTTTAGAGGCCTCTGACTTGACTTTACATGCCGTCGAGAAATATCTCTCAGGCATGCTGGTTTGGTTTCCTCACGATGTTTTCCTCCACCGAAGCAAGACAAACATGTTAATAATATACAATAAATGCACATAGATACAAAAAATAAAAATACTAGAATAGGTAGATGTGAGGCATCATTTATTTTAAGGTTATTCAGGGTGTGAGAACCACAGATAAGCTAACTATTAAAATGGATTCAGCGCAATGATTCTATACAGATTAACGATGGCATTTTAAGTTACTTTTAAGGTCATCAGAAATAAATCAGCTGTTCCTTACATTGTAGTTTATTCTTGAATCATATACTGAATCAGCTAACAGTTGGTGCTTCGTTGATATCCCTAACACCGAGTATAAAGGAATGAAAATGGAACACCAATAATTAATAGGAACTCTTTGTCACCAATTAACTATGCGGTGATTGACTGGCATCAATTCCACATCACAGACTTCTTTGTAATGTCACCCAAATTAATACTATAATCATTCCATCAATCAGCGCCTTTGTTAGTAATTAGTTTGCTTTGTTCTTCCTTTATTTAATCTGTAGGTTTAATCACAGAGGATTTTCCCAAGAGGCGAGTTTTATTCAGGAAGGGCAATACGGGCTGAAGGCGAGGCTGGGATTAGTCAACTCTTTCGTTGTTTTCAAATAACTTTCCCCGAATAATCCCGAAGCACCGAAGGCCGTGATTTTCTATAATGAAAAACGGCGATGGAAAAAAAATACGGTAGATAATGACATAAATTGCAGAAAAGCTTGTATCAATCCTGTTGAAGGAGATTTATTTGGTACACCAACAGCAATACATACTAAGAATTAAACAATGAAAATAACATAAAAGTGCTGGTATGTATGCCTATTACAGGTCATGTCACCTTATACTAATATTAACACGATTTGGATGATTTCAAATCATGTTAATATTAGTATTAAGGTTGTTTTTTTTCCAATGTCGAGCAGTGGGTGTCTATGTGAAATGGTTATTGTGAAGAAGACAGAGGTACTGCAGTCAATCGCACATGCCTAATAACATCGATAGCGCCTGTGTTTTGTAGTAGTAAGGAGTCATAACATAATATCACGCCTGTTATTCCCGAAGGGCTAGGCATAGTACCCACACCCATATTTCACCAGTTATGTTTAAGTCGAGCGAGCCTATTGCCATCAATCAGGCACAAATCCAGACTCCGTGGCTGGTAAATAGAAATTCTTGATGGTTAAATCCAATAACACTGCCCAACCTTCCAATACAGGCATTGTTTGCCTAAATGGGGGTTCCAAACACATTAACATGTAATGTAATATCTAATTGACCCAATAAACTATTTTGTATTTGTTGTATTGTAACCTGGGAATCGAACCCAGGACGTCATGGTCAGCAGCCGCGCTTGCGTCCACCAGACCAACGAGGCAGTCTGTCAGCCGTAAAAGGATGTCACATATAAATGTAATCACTTTATGACATGCCCAGCAACGATTTTGAAATACATCTACGGTAATTTGTAATCCATCTGTATCGCTAGATTTTTCCTATAAACTTTTTACGGCTTTTTATTGGCGTCGGGTGTTTACAAATGTTAGTTGTGTAAGTTAAAGTAAAGAGCTTCATAGAGACCGTAAAACCATGTAAGGACATACGCGGACCTTTGATGTAAATTGTCACACGTAGTTTAGTAATAAGTATAGTGTTTTATTGCTTCTACAAATTGAATACGCATGTTGTCTATTTGTTTACCGATTATTTTAAAAATATTAACTTAAAGATTCTTGTTGGACCACACTCTTTTCAACCGACTTCCAAAAAGAGGAGGTTCTCAATTCGACTGTATTTTTTTTTTTGTGTTTGTTACCTCAGAACTTTCGATTTGGTGAACCGATTTTGATGATTCTTTTTTTATTTGATAGCTGGTGTTTCCCGTGTGGTCCCATTTATGAACATCTGATGCTGATCTTCGGAGATATACAATGAAACTCTTAAAAAATAGACGGAAAATCTACCGTGATTGCTGCAACCGCTTGGATGTTTATAGTTTATACACATCATAACGTGTCATCACGCCTGTATTCTCTGAGGGGGTACGCAAATGTGTATAATACACCCAGATTTCGACAGTTAGGTATGTTAAGTTTGCGCGTTCTTGTTTCGCGCGCGCCTCATAGAGATGTCAGAAAAAGGAAGGGGTCCGCAAGGTCCGATGCCTGCCGGGGCTGCGGGACTGTTCGAAAGTGATATCGTGAAAAAAAAAACGAAAAAAAAGGTATGTTTAGTTCCTTAAATTGGGGATACGCCTATTACCTTGACATGTATTTTAACAATGTCAAATAAATTCATGGCAAATATTTGTTTGGGAACAACTAAAAATGATCTTTGTTTGATTGATTTAGTTTTTTTGTCACCGACTTCTGAAGCTAAAGTTATTTTTCACTTTTTTGTTTGAAGTCGGTTTTATTTTTTGCAAAAAAGTTTTTTCTACGTACTAAAAGGTTCAGAATTCTATAACGTCCACTTGCTACCATGCCCTACAAGTTTGTACGTCTCTGTACTAATTCGCCCATCAAGTTGAAGAATAGAATAGAAAATAATATTCTAAGGGTTCCGTACCCAAAGGGTAAAACGGGACTCTATTACTAAGACTCCTCTGTCCGTCCGTCTGTCTGTCACCAGGCTGTATCTGAGCCGTGAGCGCTAGACAGTCGAAATTTTCTTAGATGATGTTGTTGCCGCTATAACAACAAATACTAAAAACAGAATAAAATCAATAAAAAAAAATACATAAATAAATATTTAAGGCGGACTCCACACAACAAACGTGTTTTTTGCCGGTTTTTCTAATGTATACAGAACAGTTGGGCGCTTTTTTATTATTTACACCAATCAAGTAGCATTCATAAAAGAAAACAAATTTCAGATAGAGTGACACAATAGGATCACGATTGGGTGATCTTATCGCTAAAAGCAACGCGATCTTTTCAAGACAACCTTTGGATGGATTAAGGAAGAAAGAGAGGGAGAGACAATACTGCAGGTAGTCTGTGGTGTACTAATTACATAGCCATATAAATACATACATAAAGCATATACTCGTACAAATGTATACTTTATATAATAATCGTGTAAAAAGAGCAGAGAATAATAATTCATGTGAAGTATTTAGAGGTTTTTTGACCTTATTTTTAGAAGTATCTCTTAGCAAAGGTCTATTTTGATATCGAAATTTATATGTAATTTTCAATATAGGTACTGCTCTAGAAAAACACCTTCGCTTTGCTGTGGCGGTACCTCCAATACTTCAGTCTTCCCGCGACCATGGCTGGTGCAATCCGGTCGAAACGTCCCCGTTTCCATAAGTTTTATAAGTACCTGCTCTAATCCAATCGCATTAAAAATGGAATATTAATAAATACATTATGAATGACTG
This sequence comes from Xestia rhomboidea, assembly GCA_963853795.1. Classification (NCBI taxonomy): domain Eukaryota; kingdom Metazoa; phylum Arthropoda; class Insecta; order Lepidoptera; family Noctuidae; genus Xestia; species Xestia rhomboidea. Next base: position 10,290,667 of record OY970771.1, on the reverse strand, counting down.
CTGGCCCATTAATGTCACAAGAATGGCGAATCACACTAAACGCTTTGCCTTCACGTCTAATTACGAGTTTAACACATCATCAATCATCACATTTGCTTACCAAATAAACTGTGCAATTAGTCAATTACCACATACACGAAACATTTTGAAGAACAGTTTTGCAATGTGCGACTAAACTGTCAGACTTGACGATCAATCATTGCGATTAGTCTACAGTCCTTTCAGAGATGGTTCACCTATGATTTTGTATCACTGTCGAAACCAAAGTGATTTTTAATAATGTTATGATAAGGTCCATCCCTGGCCCATCTGTCCTGACCATGGGTCAGAATCGTCACCAGATGGGCCAGAATCGTCACAAAGTGGGTGCCTGAAGACGGTCGTCGTCACAGAGGCAGGCCTAAAAAATGCTGGCGTGACGATTTGGACTCGTTCCTGACTGATTGGCCAGAGGAGGCAAAACACCGGGAGAGATGGAAGAAAATGGTGGAGGCCTTTGCTCAGCAGTGGAACAAAACAGGCTAATTAAAAAATATATATAAGGTTGCTATTCGGTGGCTGGCATTGACACGTCTGTCAAAATCATAGTGATTAGTGCGAATCTTAATGAGTGTTTGGGATATAAAGGTTGTAAATACATCCATAATGAAGCCAAGGGGGGAACTTGGTCTTCGCTTTTTTTTTTTTTTTTGGATGGGAAATCATCAAATGACTTCTCCCGCTCTGGGCCGAGCAGGAGGGAGTGTCAGACTTTTACTGACTAAAACCCATCCATGTTCCTTCCTCGCCCTTTGTGTTCCGGGGCCACGGTATCTCTTTCGAATAGTCCCGCAGCCCTGGTCTTCGCTTCATTGCGATATTTTTTTTGTTTTGCACTATACTGGGGAATTTCCCGTATTTTATTAAATACAAGTTTAAATGTTGTAACCTTATTTTAAGTAAGTACCTCCATGACTCCTGTACTATTCAATGCATCCACCAGCATAATGTTTTTTGATGCCATACATAATTGAGCCGTACTTACCTAGCCCTATATTAGTAATTTTTCACATGAAAAAAAGTTGGTTCCCAGCAACATTTTTTGCGCAGTTTGATGTACAGAATGCTTTATTACCGGCTTCGTGAAGGGTCTCTTTACACCCTGTATAAGGCCCCCGTTGAATTGTTAGCACTGACTCGTCTGTCAAAATCACAGTGATCTCTAATTATGTTACAATGAGATTGCAATTGCTACTGTCAAAAGGTAAAATTACTGTGAGAGGACTGTAGGCGACCACTCGACACGTGTAATCTGTCTTTACTTTGTGATTTAGTGCTAAGCTGATTATACACCGTGTCGAGTGAGCACGCGTCTTTTGTCTCTGATTTTGAGTGGGTTTGTGTTTAGATATTAGATCGATGCCTAGGTAAAGTACGTTGTCACGATTTCAGTTTTCAATATTCAAAACATTGTTTTTATGGATAAAAAATAACGTGGAAATTACGGTAAAGAATACCTTTAAACGTAACGTAGCGACAGGTTTTTCTTTATTTTCACGAGTGAAATAATAACTGATATTTTTATTGATCTAAGTAACTTGTTTGTTCGTGTGTCTGTTTGTATTAGTAAATATTATTGCACTTGTGTTGAAAATTCAAAAGGCAGAAAGCTTTGATTTAGGTGTCACTTAGTGTTAGTGAATACGAATTGTTTAAAGAGATTTGAGTGGCTTGATTAAATACGGTGAATCAAGCGATGTTTGTTCATAAAATATGTACCGTTAATATCTGCACATGTTTATTTGTTCAGGTAAATTAGCATAAAGAAAACACCGCAAATGAAATGGGCCGTGTAATTAACGGAATCGTGTCTCTGCCAATTGCCACGCTTGCTGACACTTAGGAGTTGATACTCGAGTGCCATTTGAGTGGCAAGTGGCAATTGACTCACGTATCCAATATGTTTCCGTTACAAGCTGTTACAAGTATGCTTCGACCTCTTGTTGAAACTACAAACTGCTTTTAGAGTACACTCAACTTTTACTCTATGTATAAAAAAGTCGTATTTTTGCTGTTTCAAAGATGACAAACGGATCTTATTATTATTTGGATCTTATGCCAATAAATGCATTTTTCTTTATTTAATTCAAATGAAAATCTGTTTTAAATGCTGGTATTTTCATAAGCTAAAAAGACATTCTATTACTAAGCATGGAAACATAGGTCTAACATTGGTGATACTTATTAAATACTTACTGCATTTCCATCTATTATATATTATTTTTGTAATTATATAGAGTTCTAGTTGTATTATATATAATTTAATATGGTTTATTTTTAGATAAAATAATGTATGTTCTTTTAGAATAAATAAAGTTACACAAATTATTTATTATATTAAATTTAACTTGGCCTAGGCCTATACATCTAGAATTACGAAAATTTAATAAATTCAGTCAGAATATCTAGCCATGCATGACGACCTGCGCTCTATCATTGATTTCATAATTGTTGATCGATGACAATTTATGGTCATTTTGCTAAAAATTCGTAATCTACTAAATTCATAATGGTCGATCATTGTTCGGTCAATGGTCTCGTAATAGAATTGTGTTATAATGACATTGTTGTATTGCCATTATTAAAAAACCTTAATAGAAATGATTTTCAAAAAACTAAAATTAAATTTGAACATCTAATCATGCCAGATTTCATTTATATATGTTTTTACATATTATTTATTAGTGTTCTATTTTTCAGTTCAGAAGTAGTAAGAAGTTCGTAAATAGCAAAAAACTTTAAGTTATGTGTAACGCGGATTAATGTGAAACTATACAATTCAATAATATTTTATCTGTTTAGCTGTCAAAGTCAAATGTGACATTACTGCTTACTGACGTTTTATCTGTTTTTATTTCTAGCGGTCGGTGTTTTGATTTATTTTCATTTAAGTGTTTTAAATTATCTTTAATATAGAAGCCTAGATATTTATAGCAATACAAAATGGTGCTCATTGAGCTAATTTCGGCTGGAACTGTCAAAATTTTAGCAGATTACCGCGTAAGTCAGTCATTCATTTGTCATTGTGTACGAGATTACCATTCTATGCCAAATTTTTTCAATGGACTGTCAGTGGTTGATCATTGGAAAGTCATAATGACGCCACTATATTAGAAGATTACCAAACTTGTCAAAATCAACTATAATGAGATCAATCATAGACTATTGTGACACTATTGTAATAGCAGACTCGCCCCCCTGGTAGCTATACCTACGATAAATAAACACAAAACATTCAACAATTATCTTTTAAAGGCAGTTATGATGATGAATAGTCTAAACTATTCAGACCAGTAGCCAAACATCGTGATACTCTGAACCAAGTAAATACTAATTACCCGAGCTAACAAGTATTTAAGCCGGAATGTGACCAAATGCTTCGGACACGACTCGCTAATTATAATTAACAATGGTACAAAGACTAAAAATATGTTGGAACTGACCTGTCTTTAAGACAGAAGTTACCCAACCCTATTGGCTCGTGAATGTCAGGTTACAGCAATGCCTAAGAAGATAGTCATACTGACACAAAATAGCCTAATGAGCTCAAAGGAATTTTGATTGCAGGCGAAAAAGATGGACCGTAAAATTAAAGTCAGATAACGAAGTATAGCAGCCGTGGACCTAACACCACTAAACGTATCGGGGAAAGAAACGTCATTGGACAATCAAATCCCAAAGATCGGACCAGTCACTTTATTAACAATCATTGGGGCAGGGAGACTGGTAGGTAATTGGGAAAAGTTGCCAAGAATAAACTGATCGATGGTTGATTCCATCATGCCTTTATAAAGCAACATCAATAACCTTTAACACAGAAACTACAAACTCGATGCTTTCTGTGACTGTACACTGATAAAAGTGATTACGCCATAACCACATCAAATCATCCACGAGCCCGCTCTGTGATTCCCTTTCCACGTCCGACTTACGGCTATAATTTGCAACACAAATTACTGGACCGCAATACTTCGAATAACGCGCATCGTTGGCCAAAAATTACACGGAGCGCAGCTTTAATTATATCTCGGGCCAAAAATCTCAATCAGGATGTGCCATGAATGACACGCGTCCCATATTTGTGGCCGATGATCCGAATCGTCGCGCCCGTCAGCCGCGTTGCGACACGGAACAAAGGGACACTGTCTCTTTGTCGTTTCAGGACCTACTATTTGAATTTGGACGAAATCGAATTCGGTTGAATTTTTAAACGTTCGAATTTTTGAAGCTTGGTGACAGTTATTTTTTTTTTAATTTGGTGCAAACGTCGTCGCGTCGGTCGGTATTTGAATAGTTTTTGCCAGCAAAAAGGTTGGACGTTTGAAATGGCAAATATGTCCATAAATGTCATTATACATGTATTTGACTCGTAATACAGTTTCCTCAGAAACACGGTTAAACGTCCTAAGATAACAGAACTAGAGATGGGAAACCGTTTATCAGCTGTTTGTATTCTTGCGTAATGTGTAACCGTTAACTTGGAGACTGTAGATGGAAATTAATGGAATATCTTGATGCATGTAGGCGCTTGTAAGCATATTCATGCAGGTATAAATAAATGTGACGGGAGAGATCCTGGTTCCAGTAACAGTAATGGTAATTTTTCTTGAGAAAATAGGACGTTGGAACAAAGACTGGAAAGATAATTTCTTCCTGATGGGAAACAACGGTTTTCTTGTGCAATCTAATTTAGCAATTTGGCTGTTTTAATGATCAAGGAACGAGAACGCTATAATATTTAAGTGCATCTTAAAAGCATAGCACTCTTGTTATCGTTTTCTTAGAACCGATTGCTAATTACTAGAACCAAATTGCTGAAAGCTAATACGATGAAATATGTTCCGAAAATTAATTTGGTGAAAATCCATCAATTAATAATAATTTGCACGTGTAATGGTAAATCAAAGAAGCAACTATATGAAATCAACTAATTTGTGATTGATTACAGACAAAATGTAGGTCAGAATCTCAATTTGTGTCCAAATGCTACAACCTTGGTACCATTAACTTGTTTAATACGATCTTTAAAGACCATTAAAGTCGCATTTCAAGAGAAAACGGTTAGATTTACAACGTTCATTGTAACAAGATAGATTTGTTGGTAGGAACAGATTCATCGGTAATCATTCCTATTGGAAATACATTGGTCATCATTAATATCAATGAGTTTGAGTTTGAAATATTGTCCTATAGCTATTATATTAAACATCTTTGTGTTAACATTTTGTATGCTAGTGAAAATTATTTCTTGCCTCAAGCAAGTACCTACATAGGTTTTGAGCCAAAAGTGTGTAACTTGAAAATTAAATGCATACAGGGTGTAGAGAAACCTTTCACAAAGCCGTCAACCAAGTATTCCGGACATCAAACTAAGCAAGACTGTGCAAAAATATTGCTAGGAAACGACTTTTTTTTTGGTGCGAAATATCACGTTTTACATTAGCGCTCAATGTAACGGATAGAGGTATTTAAAATAATGTTAGAACATTAATTAAAATATGTATTAAAAAAACGTGTGTAAAAGTTGGAACTACACGTAACCTGATATGAAATACCTGGGGGTATGGTCCTGTACAAAAAAAAAACGCAATAACGAAAAGAAAAAGTGTTTCTCGGCTCAATCCAAACTCATGACTAGAGACCAGATTATATGCAACATAAAATCGACGAACTATGCATGCAAATATGCACCATAAATGCTCAAAATATGCACCATAAATGCTCAAAATATGCATGCACCATAAATGGTCAAAATATGCGACAAAAGTAAAAAATCTGCAACATAAAATTGAAATAATTACCTGCCAATTTTTTTTTTATTGTTCTTACTCGTAGGTACTGCATTTTCTCGCACTAGATTTTTGAAACGCGAATTCGGTTCCCAATTATTTGTGGTACGATTGAGCCTTCTATTAAATTAAAACATTTATATTACTTGAAACCAATCGATCTACTTCAATAGGCAATATTTGAATGTAGGTGCTTTTTTGCATTTTTCCACTTAGGAGCAAATAAAATTAAAGGATACGTGACCAAATATGCAAGATATCCCGATTACAGCTAAAATACTAATATAGCTAAAATATAATATGTAAACAACCTCATCACGAAGCCGTCAACCAAGCATTCTGTACATCAAACTAAGTAACTTTGCGCAAAATTTATTGCTGGGAAACGACTTTTTTTTTTTGGGGTGACTAATAATGTTTTGTGGTAGAACTCAATGTAACGCACTCAAAACATTATGCTGATGGATAGATTGAATAGTACGGGGGTCGTGGAGGTGTTTAAAGTAAAATCTTACATTAAAAACTTGTATTTAAAAAAAAATTGTGAAAAAGTTGGAACTTTGACCCCCAATATCTCCGTAACTAGAAGGTTCCCAGGTATGGTGTAGAACAAAAAAAATGATCGCAATGACGAGGAGAACAAGTCCCTTTCGGCTTCGTTAAGAGGTGTTTTACACCCTTTATGCATACTGTTAAAAAACACCACTATATGCAAAAGCATATGCTAGTACTTGCAGATGCATTTGCATAATATAATCCGGTCTCTACTCACATACATATTAGACATATTTATGACTTTTTCGTCATCATGATTCGGCCTTCTGGTTTTGAAGTTCATCTACCTTCGCTAGAGAAATTGGCTTTTGGCAGTAAATATGTAAATAATCGTAGACCCAGACGAAGTGTTAAAAGTAGACCATATTTTTGTAAATACATAATTTCTACAAGCTGTAACAATATTTATGTAAGAAGTGCATTGTTCTTAAACTAACGGCTTTTTATTAGTAGCTGTTGTTTCGTGGCTATTATACATGTCATTCAGGCTAGACGAAATGACACAGTTGTTAGCTGAAGTGTCAAAAGAAAAACTGGGTGCTCTGAAACTCGTCTTTAATTTTTTCTTTTAGTATTTCATTTTGGTCACAAGATCTCGTTACAATTACGATGAATGAATAGGTTTTCTATTTATGATTTATTTGGAATTTTTATTTTTGAGTTTTTACTAGCTGCAAGCCCGCATGTAAGAATCCATACCAACAAAAACATAATAGAGATAAATGTATAGGTACATAGATGGATGATACTCTTAATATAATGTACTTACTTTAAATCCTAGCTCAGCTCAAAGTGAGCTAATTTTACCGCAGTACAAAATATAGCCGTGAAGGTGCAAAAATGTAGCAAGACAGACAGCCAGAATTACTTTCGCATTTCTATACTAATACTTATCTACATCTACACTTCTATGATAAAGAGGAAAGATTTGTATTTTTGTGTGTATGTTTGTAATGAATTTACTCAAAAACTACTGCGCCGATTTCAAAAATTCTTCTTTCTTCCACCATTAGAAAGCCACGTCTTTACTAAGTAACATAGGCTATATTTTATCCCCGTACTCCCACGGGAACGGGAACTACGCGGGTAAAACCGCGTGACGTCCGCTAGTATACTATAAAGTACTAGCTTTTGCTCGTGGCTTCGCCCCGTTATGTACGGAAATTAACCAATGGGAACGTTTTAAATGAAGCCTATGACACTCAGGGATAATGTAGCTTCCCGTTGGTGAAATAATTTTTGGAATCGGATCAGTAGTTCCGAAGATTACCTTCTACATACAAACAAATTTTATCTCTTTATAATATTATAAGTAATAAGTAAAAGTAATAAGTATAAATATAGACAGATTAACGTCTAATGTGTGAAAGATATCAATACTAAAAACACACATCTACATACATATTTTAAAAGCCTTTAACAAAAAGGTTGTACGCGTGATAGTATTTTCTAATGCCCCATATTCTAATAAGACTACTTCTAACGGACTTTACGCTGCCCTAAATAAAATTTAAGATCCACCGAGAACGTGACTAGAAATGCGTACATTTCATAGTCAGGCGCCTTCGTCCTTCTGGGAATGGCATTCCATTGTTTAATTAATCCAAGTAACATCAGTAAAGTGTAAACATGACATCCGACCATCTTGCTGTGTGGCATAACTGTAATGATTATTACCAGAAATTATAATTACATGTTGACAAATTGATGCTAACTCTGCGTGAGTAATGGTTCCTGTTTCGTTGTCCCACGGACCTTTAACAGTATAAACAGACGTCTTAATATAATTTTACGACAATCTTCCTGTTAGTGGATGGTCAGTGGCGCAATTTTCTGTAGACTTTGCTTCGTTAGAGTAATGATCTTGAATTCTTTTAGAAAACAATGTCAAGATCGAGGGTTGCAAAGGTTGGACACAAACTAGCTGGCTGGCTGGCTTTATTGACACAGATGTCATTGTAGCCAGAAAACAATTCTATAAGATCAATGATACTCAACCTCGTCAGTAGCGACCTTTTTTTTTCGGATGGGAAATCATTAAATGACTCCTCCCGCTCTGGGCGGAGCAGGAGGGAGTGTCAGACTTTTACCGACTAAAACCCATCCATGTTCCTTCATCGCCCTTTGTGTTCCGGGGCCACGATATCTCTTTTGAATAGTCCCGCAGTCCCGGCAGGCTTTTAGCGACCTGCCTTTATCTTAATTCATTTTGGCTCGGCGCAGCATGTTTTCTTTTTCCTTACTTCTCTATTAGTCGTCATTTCACAGTAGACACCTTTCCGTTCATCATTTCATTGGTGTTCCCCTCTTACACTTCCGTTTTCACATTAAAAGCACTATTCGAATCGTGTTTTAAGTTACATTGAATTAGTTTACACCATGATCCTAAATGCGTGCGCACGCGATTTGTTTAACATATTATCATTATAACGTGATCGTTATGCGCTTTGACGCAACTTTTGAACGCAAACAAGAAAAGTATTGTGGTGTGATTATCGAAGTTTTTCGTGCTATGTGAAAGTAACAATAATAAATAGGTTATAAGATTAGCAGCAAATTGATTTTTTAATGTGAATTGTTACTGTTTACTGTTTTTGTGTTTACGTATGAATTAGGGCATGCAGAACGGTTCTTACTACTGAACTGGTACCCGTTCTGCATGGCCTAGTCTGAAAAGATGCACAATGCTGAAAACTCAGCTCCAAAATAAAGTCAACATTGAAACAAAGTTCAAAATAGTGCGCGATGCTTACTTTTCTGTTGCATTCATTTATAACATAACATGACGCCTGTAGTCCCCAAAGGGGACAGAAATTAGGCAGAGGTGTCCCTAACAGTAAACCCACATTTCTGTGTTAGTTAAGTTTAAGTCCCGTGTAATAAGGGGCGAGCCTATTGCCATCAACCGGGAACAAATCCAGACTCTGTGGCTGCTACTGTGAAATTCTTGATGGAAAAAACAAAAAATTACATAAAATTTGACACACAAAACACACACAATATTTAATAAAAAAAAATTGGCACATAAAATTGTATGTAATTTTAATTTTCAATGAAAAAGTAAACTGGCCTTTTAGGTTAGATTTGGCTCCGTCAATGTAAGAAGTAAGAACGACAGTAAACGGCGTCGGCTACTCGCCTGTCAGCTGTCACACTAGTTGTGAGCTACGGTGGCGAGTACTTGCATTCAAGTGCCAACAGTTCAGTGGTGACTGACGCTTGTTTACAAGATACAGTGTCAAGTGTACACGGTACTTTACTTGACTATGCAAGTGTGTATGCTTGCTTTGAATATCTATTTTCTGAAATGTTGTGATTCTGGCATCTGATCAAGTTATAAGGCCTACTGGCCTAAGTATTTGGTTTTGCCCTTAGGTAGGCTTGGTTTTAATAGAACTATGTAATTTTCCTGCGTTTTGCTGTTTTTTTTTTTTTAGGATGGGAAATCATCAAATAACTCCTCCCGCTCTGGGCGGAGTGTCAGACTTTTACTGACTAAAACCCATCCATGTTTCTTCCTCGCCCTTTGTGTGCCGGGGCCACGGTATCTGTTTCGAATAGTCCCGCAGCCCCGGCAGGCTTCGGCCCTTGCCGAAAAAATCGAAGCAAAACGCAGGAAGGGAAGGGGCTCCCCTTCCCTTCCTGCGTTTTGCTTCGATTTTACAACTTGGAAAATAATGCGAAGTTTTGGGTGTCATTTTGCAAATTGGAATAGTCTTTTTAGTATTTGAAATGATGGAAATTTGGAATTTCAGGTCTTTTAAAACACTATTCAGTCTCCTACATTCCGCTAAGCCCTAACCCAAAAAAATATTATTTGATTCTGTTTTTGTCTTTCTTAGATAATCAACACAGCAACAATTCAAATACAGAAGCTTTTAAATAATGAATTCTGCGACTTTTCAAACCCTGTTGCCAACCAACCATTGATTTTAATAGCAAAATGTTTTGCATCTATAATCCCTTTACATCCTCGTTCATCGACGATTTAAATACAAATTATGAGCTCTATGTATTTACGGCGAACTTGTACTGGCTCTAGCTTTTCAATTTGCTATAATTTCTTATAAATGAGCCCCTACAAAGTTAATTGCGACTTACAACCGCGCGGCAGCGAAGGTACTCATAAAATTGTATTTAGCATTAATTTACAAAGTGTATTGTTTAATATAGGTAGTAATTTGTTTTTATTGTTAAGAGTTCTCTTGTGTCCTATGTGGCTGATGATTTTGAAACTTAACCTGACCCTAAAAAAATAACTACGCAAATCGAATCTGAAATAAAAATCGAAATCGATGTCTTTTGCGCCGTTGAATCACTAGATTGAATCTCGCAACTAGTATGGATACATAGTAACTGTACAGGTTACTTAAATAAAGGGTGTAAAAAACCTCTTAACGGAGCCAAAAGGCACTTGTTCTCCTCGTCATTGCGATCATTTTTTTGTTCTACATGTACACCATACCTGGGAACCTTCTAGTTACGGAGATATTGGAGGTCAAAGTTCTAACTCTTTGACAAGTTTTTTTTTAAATACAAGTTTTTAATGTAAGTTTTTTTTTAATATTTATATATATTTATATATATATATATATATTTAAAATTGATTGTCTTGTTATTTATTTTGTTATTAATTTTATGTTATTTTAGTATTATATAATTTAAAGATTAATAATTGTGTAATTTTTTATGATTTTAATGTAAAATTGTGTTGTGCTTTTTATTTTATTTTAATTGACATGTAAAATGCTATCCACCCATCAGCACAATGTTTTGAGTGCGTTACATTGAGTTCTACCACAAAACATGATTTATCACCCCAAAAAATAAGTCGTTTCCCAGCAATAATGTTTTGCGTAAAGTTACTTAGTTTGATGTACAAAATGCTTGGTTGACGGCTTCGTGATGAGGTTGTTTACACCCTGTATATTTCAATAGATCTCTGTATTAGAAAGAAAACCCAAACGTTTGTCACAAATAGTATTTATTTAAGAAATGAGGTTATACCATTACCTGCTTTCCTACAACACTCCTTGAAAATGAATTTATCAAATAAAAAAACTACGTGCCCATATAAAGATATTTCAATACCTACTCAAGTGTTAAACAAATCAAATAAAAAAGCTGTATGAGAAAATATTGAGTCATACACAATAATAGATATGGTGATGAGGAAATATTTTAAAACTTCTTTTTTTATTGCGTTGACAAGTTTTGTGAAAGCCGTTGAACCAGTGCGCGCGCAACTCTATGACAAGTTGACATGTCAATGTCCGCCATGTTGATTAATTCGCCATATTCCGAATTTTGGCGCCAACTATTTTACATTTTATCTTTTAAAATATGTTTTATTAATATTAAAGGCGCGACACCAGAATACTAATGCTGTTTTCCATCATATTTTATGCGTAGCTAATTCTATAAACAAATAATATGCTAAAATTATAACATAGAATAATAGTGTTAGTATAATATTCGCATAAAGTAAAAACAATCTGTAAAATTATAATTATAAAAGCTGCCTACGTTTAAAATGGCAGTGAAAATTGACTTCAAGTATAAATTATGCATATATAGCATTAGCATACTTTGAAGTAATAGAAAATAATAGTGATTGAACAAAAATTATGTCAACGTACTCTCAGATTTACAAATCATACGAAAAGATTTGCATTTATTTGCCATAACTCTTTTAACCATTACCATGTCTAATATTTGATGAAATGAAAGTTAATAGAATTCGGAATGACCAAATATTGATCTATAAACAAACAAATAAATATTGATTTTAATCGATATCTACTCAGATTACAAATTAAAGTCACTTTTCGTGTGACTACGTTTTTCTAAGCTACAGAAAGCGTTTTGTTGCTATTTTTTACAAACATCTATAATAGACTTTATTTCGGAAGGCTAAAAAGGTGCAAAATTAATTTAAATTAATTTTCCAGCAGATAGCATCTGTGTGGAGCAAAGGTGGATCACTAGCTAGTTATAAATGAAGGTGCTACCTCCCCGGGCAACAAGCAAATTGTCTATAACTAGACAAACCTACCAATTACGCAATATTAACAGAACCATGGCGTTATTTACTTGATTAAATAATCAAGTCAAATTAAGCTCTTAAACTGACAAGAGAAATATAAATAATGAAGTCATTTGCAATTTATTGTCCATATATTCTACATAAATCTAATTTTCTAATAAGGTTTACTGTCAAATTTTTAATTTTATTATATCACAGGAAATTATATTCAAAACTGATGACTGCTAATTATGTTGAACGTTGAAATCTCTAATAATTTAAATTTTATAACTACATTATAATTTTATTTATGCGATTAAAATAATTAAAAAAGTGCGGGTGCGATGTTTTAACACAAATTAATACATAATGTTGCCAACGACTAATCACAACGTTTGTTCTTTATTATTTCCTGAGAATTAAATAAAGAAAATACGTAAATCTTATCATATGAAGTTAATTGAAAGGAACTGGTTCTTTTAACATTACCGTAAACCATTTTGTATTACCATTTTTGCGCTGCTACCGGATAGTAGATAATTTTACCTTATCTTAAGATGATGGCACGTTATCCTAGGATCTATGCGTAACGTGTCATAACACTATCGCTTGGAAATGTAGGAAGTAGTTAGCAGCTTGACATAATTCATAAACTATTATGCAATAATCCACTTCTTGAGAAAAAAATCCAAGTGACTATTTTCTTTTATCGTGTGGTTAGTGTCTAACCTGGTGTCAGGGTATATATCGTCACCCTCCGCGCTAACTGTCTTAACTAGCAATTCATAATTTTTCAGGGCAACAGTTTTTCGGTCGGACGCTACAATCATGTTACTGTAGTTGCGTTGGCTGTGGCTTTATTTATGAATTAATTACTTTTATAATATTGCTCTTTGCTTACTCTTTAAGTTAGTAGTTGTCCGAAAGCCCTAAGTTATCTATTTTTTTATTTATATTCATTTGAAGTAGATACGTCACTCTGTGAGAACTTTGTTTTTCAACTTGTGTCTGTTACGACGTGATTGTTTGGTATAAAAATATAAATAAAACTCTATTAATATCTTATAAATTTGTTAAAAGTAATAAAAATTTACAAGTTACGTTTAGGAAGTTACAAAAAATAATGTTCCAAAATATTGTTCGATGCCACGATGGAATTTTTGTTCTGTCCACTGCATCCATCAGCAAACATTTAAACAATATTGATGCCTTTTCCGCCACTCTTGCTGAGAAAGTCATACAATGAAGTCGAAATTTCTGAAGATTTTAAAAAGCTTATAAAAAACAGCATTTTCATTGCTAATAGGCAACCTTATGACTTGTTGGAGGTCAAATGGCTTCACGAAACTATTTTTAATCTCCTCTTCAAACATGTGGTACATCTTGGGCAGCGTCAGCTCACAATGTAGGTATTCTCTAGAAGAATTTTCCCTGCAGTAATGAGATTCAACCTTCGGGAATCTCTCAATGTGCTGTTCGATCATTTTTCGAATTGTGGCATCATTTTCAATGAAGCATTCTCTTCTCCCTCCTCGTCTTTCTTTTTCGACGATACTTAACTTTTTCAAGAGATGTTCTAATGGTACGAAAACTTATTCCTAAAGTCTTTAAGAAAAAGGTTTGGCAAACCTGGAGAGACTGATGCTGAAAAGGAAAAAAATATTGAAGAGTGGCTTGCCTCCTAGATTCCGGTCCAGCAGTTCGCCGTTAGACAGGTTCTTTTTTCACATGCCTCACAATAAACTCACGCTGTGACTGAAGATTTCCTTGGTCCCAATAACTTTGAAATATATTTTCACGAATCTCATCTGTGAAACGATAACAACTGCGTTTACAGTTGATGATTTGTCTAAAAGGGCATATTTCCTTTCCGGTACAATCTTTTTATGTACTTGAGTAGTACGCTGTTTGCCCGTGTTTTTCATAATGGTACTGGTTAATTTTTCTTAAAACTTGTTTTGTTTTGATTCTTTCAACCTCTCGTGGCGACCCCTCAACTTCAAAATCTTCGGGAAAGACCTGAGCATTGCTGGAAATAACACAATCATCTATTGGTTGTAATATACTAGGTGATAGTAACTGACGATGGTTTTCACAATTAACATCACTGAAGTTATCCCAGCACACTAGAATTCTGCACCTAAAACAGGAACTATTAACCTCTTTATTGCACCCAGCAGCTTCGCCGAGTTGGTTTTGCATTTGTGTTTCTGATGGCCAGTCATAGATTTCGAATTCTTCTAAAATAGGCATAGAATTGTCGGCGTGTTCTACATCTTTGGTCTGTGTTTCTGATGACAAGCCATGGATTTGTAAGTTTTGTAAAGTATGCATAGTATACGGCATGCTCTGTATCTTGGGCCTGTGTTTCTGATGACAAGCCGTTGATTTGTAATTCTCCTGAAGTATGCATACCGTAGTGTGACTTAATGATATGGCAATAAGCTTCATATTCGTAAAAAGCTTTGATCTCTAAACGACGTAAATGCCAAAAAAAGTTGTAAACATTGTTGAAAAAAATTCTAGCTAAGTGCCCTATGTACTTACTTCAGTCATTTTGCATCGGGACGAAACAAATAAAATCTTACTAACTGTAGTATGTTCATACGACAGGTAGTGAGAATATTTTTTCCCTCCTTTTGCACTTACGCCAAACAAAATACTTGATTATCTTCTAAACGGTAAACGATACAGATACGACGACTAGAGAGAACTTTTTCGAAACAAAGCTATGAACACGTAGGTAATGTCAGTGTAGATACGTCAGTTTGTGGGATACGACAGTTAGCGGGGAGGGTGACGATATGCTGCCCATGGGTCTCTGAAATATCTCTCAGGCATGCTGGTTTCTTCACGATGTTTGCTTTCACCGAAGCAAGTGATAGTTTATATCTAAGCGGTTTAGGCCGTGTTCCCTATATGTCGTGACGATTAATTTATCGTTGGTTTTTACTTGGCAAAAGTCGTGGACGACAGTAATCGTGTCGTCCTATATGTGAACATCTCCATTTAAATACACAAACTACGACACTTAAAACTACACGATTATCTGTCGTCACGACAAAGTGGGAACGGGGTCTAACATGGCCACATGCTTGACAATACTGCTACTAATTTGTTATGTATCTCGCAAAACGAAGAAGAAGGAGAACAAAGAAAATGTTATTAACTTATATAAACACATTGTAAATTTAAATAAACCCCAAAACTAAATGTTGATACTGCACTGGGCCGGCAGTCTCGACACAGATAACGACATTATCGTTAACTTTCGATCGCTAAAATAACAATGAAAAAAATCGGTTGCAATAATAATGCTTGCGAAAATCGCATCTTGGATGTAGAGACTTGCATTTCCCGCAAGCATCATTATTGCAACCGTATCTATTCGTTAGTAATCAGCGATCGAAAGTTAGCGATATTGTCATTATCTCTGTCGAGACTGCCGGCCCGGGCTGTAACTCAATGATACGAAGTGTTGCCATTCTGACGGGACCAACTTCATTATAGTGATCTACACTCAAAACAAACAATAATTCATTAAAAATAAGACCTAACTAATCAACAAGCCCAATATAATTCAACAAACAAGAGAACAACATCTCGTCTCGTTTGATCTCCATCACATTAGTTAAATCTAATTTGCTCTCCGTGGCAACCAACAGGGCGTACGCAATAATATCAATCGAGACGCCATATTCGCACGCCTCATCGGACCCGACGTCGGCGTCCACTAATTTATTTCAAGCACCAACATTTGATACAATATAATACAGATCAGATTCACCCCGTACTTCCTTATTGCTATGCAAATTTTAGTTATTGAATTACAGTTGGCCTCACAAGACGGATCATGATCATGGGATTGGTGGAACATACTATTTATGTTGTGCCCCCGGGCTGTGAGGCGCGGGACACGAGATGTGGTGACAACATTAGGTTGTTAGATAGATACATGACAGATAGATAGAGCATAAATTTTACACCAAAATACTACTAGGAACTTACGTTACTATAGGCGAGACGACATAAAAAATCTAATTAGTCCGTCGCTTAGACTATCAAAAAATATTTGACCCGTGTTTTTTCTCTTGTTACGTAAACCAAAATTGACGAAGATACGACGCTTTTAAAATTCTCAATACGTCACGCCATGGTATAATTTTTAGCTAGTTCTGACGTCACGAGCCCCCACTCCCGAGTTTATAGTCCATTAATTTCCAATACTCTAACTGACGGACTAAATAGATTTGCAATTATTTGATACTGTCGTCATGCCTATTGTGAAACTATATAATGACGTTTTGAAAGTGCTCACACATAACAAAACATAACATCAAGCCTGTAATCCCAGAAGGGTTGGGCAGAGGTGTGCGCAACAGTACACCCACATTTCGCCAGTTATGTTTAAGTCCCATATAATAAGGGGCGAGCCTATTGCCATCAACCGGACACAAATCTGGACTCCGTGGCTGCTACTGAAAAAATTCTGAAGGAAAAAACCCAATAACATTTCATCAACAACAATAACATTCAATAACATTTTATAAGTGCTCATGTAGGTACAAGTGGTATTTCGAATTTGAATCTACTTACATACTATTTATAGTGTAATGCAAAAATGTTTAGTTGTAATTCTGTGAATAATAGGTAGATCGTTTGTTTCATATGTATAAGTTTCGGTTACATGTGTCGTATATTTGTTATATTTAAATATGTTGAGAAGAGACATTATTTTTTACCATCTTTTTACGACACACCTACAGCAACTGTAAATATATTATATTCTAACATTTTACAGCCATGTATTTCCGCAAAGTAACGCCTTACTCCATAACACTTTCTTGTGTTCATGTATGGTTGGCGCCACTGATAAGGTTTTATCGACAAAAATCCATTAGTGAAACCTATTTTTGCTAATACATGGAGATAGTGTTTCATGTGTTTATGTGTTACTCTACTCAACTTTGGCGATATGGATGATTCCACTACCAAAATGGCAGGTCTTAAAATTAACAACCGTTTGAGAGATTTAGAGTATTTAAACTAATTGATCTTCTTTTGTTTTACTTGAGGCCAGAATTCAGAATACGTTGCACCATGCAGCACTGCGCCTCGACAAAGAAATGTGTATCTTTTCGTGTAGTAAATAAAGTTATATTTTGAGTCCCTCTGTGCGCAGCGTCGCGTTGCGTCGCGTCTCGGTGCGAACTGACCCTTACCGACGTAAACAATAACATTAAAACTTAAACAGAAACACAACGAAGATCTGTTTCCATCGACACTATTTTAAATACAACTATATTTATCTTATCTTAAAGGCAGGCATTCAGTTCAATACATATCTATGAGGAAATAGACCACCCATTGTGGCATTACAAAATATTCGCAAAACACACCTTGTATACCAGTACCGCCAACTTTTATTGTTACAACTGAATTTATTTGGACCCGCCAAGACTTTAATGTCATAACAAAGAATTATGCCACGCTAAAGGCGTCTTCAGACGTGTCCGCGCAAATCGTTGACGGCAGAATTTGCATTTGTATGGTAATAATGGAATCATGTTTTAGACAATGCTTTTTGTGTTACGTAAGGAGAGGTGTTTATGAATTTGATTAATTGTCTTGAGAACCGTATGGTAATTTTGAAACTGTCGTTTACCTACATCTGAATTACAAAGACACGGAAATATTTTATCAATAAAATGGCATCATCATTGCATCTCTTTTAATAGAAACAAATTCAAACAGTAATTAAAGCAATAAGTACACTCTAGATTAGAATCTTAAACCAAATGGCCGAGATGATTTATTTTCAGGTTAAGAAAATACTCATAACAGAATATTTTTTTCAAATATGAACATAGTGAAGCTATCAAGAAAATCTACCTATTAAATAATTAAGACACTTCCCAGTTTTAACTAAGCATGGAAAACTTGTTCTAAAAAAAACTGAACCAATTAATGAATACAAAATCAACGGAAATTTTTTTTTCGACGGCAAAAACATTATTTTCACGACACACCAAAAATATCCTTTTCAACACAATAATCACACCGAGCGCATACAAACAGCTTAACAATGTGGCAGCAGCCTGTTATAAAATAACACGAGCAGAATGTTACCGTAACGAATCGGTTCGAGTAGTCTCATTCCGAGTCGAAAGGTTATCGTATCGCATAATATTACGAGTGTTATGAAGCACGAGCTGCCAATAGAAGGATACTTTGTTGATTGTATGCGTTTTTCTCCAATCTTACGGTATTCGATCGAGATGTATGTACGAGTATGCTAAAGTCGTGAAGAAAAGAGGTGACGTGACTTTTGATATAGTTGGTGCCAGTTAAGATCGCAATAGCGGTCATTGCCCTTTAACTAATATCTCTTCCTACGAAACATAACAAATGACCCATGTATCGTTATTAATTAGAAAAAAAATTGAAGATCTCGATATATGACCATTCAAGACTTGAACAGGCTTATTTTTGGATTTTAAAGTTAAGAACTTTAATAAATGTAGGTGGGTCAATGACCGCTTTTGCAACCCTAACTGGCACCAACTATATATTAGGGGACGTTGTTTCTAAGGGATAGAACAGAGTTAACACTTGACTAGAACTTTAAGTACCGGAGGTCCTTTAAACAAAAAGTCATTCTAGCAGTACCTAATTACGATGATGTAAAAGTCAAAAATGATTGGACAGCTTACGTCAAACAGGATTGACACAAGCTACCGAAAAGTTTAAGTCCTTAATCTTCTTGTTGAAAGTTGTCGAAAAAACAAAGCGTTTTGTAAACGAAAATACCTATGTAGATTTTCCAGTTTTGTTTTTTTGTGCTTAGATCGAGAATGTAAAAACTTTTCTATTTTAATACTGTATATAAAAAAAGAAACATGAGATAATTATTAATTAGGAATGAACTGATAAAATTTCCAATACACCATCGAAACAATAAGTTTCAAAACTACGCGTTACACTTGAACATGCTAAACTATATAAAAAAAATTAATTACCTAACTTGTAACGTCAATAAAAATCAAAAATTTATATCCGCAATAAATCACCAGAATTTACTGCCGTACAAATCTGATTAATTAGTGATTTATTCGCTTTAATTAGCATGAAACTTGCATAACTAGTTTTTATTGTTGCAATAACAAAATGCCACTGTGTTGTAAATCTTTTGATGGTACGACCTCGTTATCTTAAAACTAGGGCTGTGGTTTGTAAAAAAACCTGCTGTCAAATCAAATGTGCTGATTTGATTAGTCTCATCATCATTATCATCCACAGCCTGAATTCACACACTGCTAGGTATAGGCCTAATTTTTCTTGTACAATCTCCAAAAAAAGGGCTATTACGTATCTCTGTTGACAGCTCGAACTGATAGTAACTGGGCTCAGTGTCCATCAATTAACTGTCAAAAGGTTAGTTTCGTATTATGTATGACCCTGTTAGTCACCGTAAAGTGATATCCACTCAGTGTGATACGTAATACCAATATTATGACATTCACGGTTGTCATCAAAGTTCGGTGTACAACCGAAGCTTGATAGTCACTGAATATCAGAAAGATACGTAATAGCTCTGCAGGGAGTCTCGACATAGCGACAATATCGCTAACTTTCGATCGCTAATAACTCACGAAAAAAATCGGTTGCAATAACGATGCTTGCGGGAAATGCAAGTCTCTACATCCAAGATGCAATTCTCCCAAGCATCATTAAATTAGCAATCGAAAGTTAGCGATTTTGTCGTTATCTCTGGCGAGACTGGACGGCCCAGAGCACTACAACTTCCTTCTATCCATCATACAAAATAATCTGTTCCTAATACAGGGTGTAAACCACCTCATCACGAAGCCGTCAACCAAGCATTCTAACCATCAAACTAAGTAACTTTACGCAAACATTATTGCTGGGAAATGACTTTTTTTTTTGGGGTAAAAAATCATGTTTTGTGGTAGAACTCAATGAAACGCACTCAATTGAATTCTGGACTCATTGAACTCTCAAACTCGATTGAATAGTACGGGGGTTGTGGTGGTGTTTAAAGTAAAAATCCTACATTAAAAACTTGTATTAAAAAAAAAGTTGTCAAAAAGGTGGAACTTTGACCCCCAATATCTCCGAACTAGAAGGTTCCCAGGTGTGGTGTAGAACAAAACATCGCAATGACAAGGAAAACAAGTGCCTTTCGGCTTAGTTAAGAGGTGTGTTACACCCTTTCTACTTATACCTAATGTTAAATCTTCTGTTACAGATCTGAATACCGTACGAATAGCGCACTTCACCTTTGCCTCTAAGATTCCAGGCGGAATGAGAATTTACGCTGAAATTATTATTACAGCAAGCTAATGTAGTTTAACACAGCATTTACTACATTACGGCATTGGCTAAAGCCAGCACGCTATTGTTTTAAGGTGACTTCAATAGCGTTTGTCTTCATAACACGAATAGCTATAATTTGAACTAGGTCATTGCGGTTTTGTGGTTATTATCATACGAATCACTAATATGGTGTAATAATTTCTACTTATTCATACACGAAAAATATTAAGGGATGACCCCTTACGATTTTTCGTGTATGACTGTACTCATTATTTTGAACAACTTTTACTATGGGACTAAAGCCAAACCCAGAATCGCGAAAAATAATTCAGCTGTTCCATACATTTTGACGAGTTAATGCGAACATATTGTAGGGACAGCTGATTTATTTTTCGCGATTCAGGGTTTGGCTTTGGTCAAGAAACGGTTAAGGTTAGAAACTTTAACAAGTGTACCACAATATTTTTATGCGCCAATACAAGGCATTTTTCATAAATAAAAAGAGTTTTGTATTTCATGCATATTCCCTATTGTTTCTGTTGCAATAATATGTTAAACCTAATGATATATTAATAATTTTTTATAACATAATAATTTTAATAGACCTTAGTCCTAAGTGCATTAAACATAAAGTGAAACAAGCCAAGTACAGCTCCTTAAACTTTCTAAGAAAACGACCACTTTTCCTTTCATTTTATACCTAGTTTTATAAAGATTATATACTAATTCTCGGTATTTTACTGCAATATGATGTCTGTAATAATAATGCATCGTAAAGAAGGATCTTACTGCTTTACCGTATAATGAATATAGTAAGAAATTGCATGTGTTTAAAAATAATACTCATTCAGCAAGTAATTTCAACAAATTTATTTACGGTAATTTGTAAATTGTCATCTTTAGGTAGATCTTTCTTTTGAAATAACTGCACTTTTAGAAAAAAAAATAAGTACCTACCTTGCTGTGATATTTTTGCACATCACACGTCCAGTCCACTTCAGCATTTTATTCAAAAACTAGCGAACCGCCCAGGCTTCGCACTGGTGCAAACTTTTTTTACAAAAATACCATCCAAATATCTGAATATTATGTTTCATTAAAAAAAAAATCTTTTATACAAACAATGTCAAAAAAACAACCAATCTATTATAGAAAAGATAAGCTATCAATATATCTTATCTATTTATAAATCGTATCTATCCAGCTATAAATCGTCTAAAGTTAGAAGTACCTACTGTACTCTCAGACCAAATAAAAAACTAAGACATAGCGCTGCGAACAATAAAGTGAAGCCAGCGCAAAACTAAGCTCCGGTCTGTGCGGACACACTGACACGCACATATTTACATCAAACTACAACTAAACTAAGCTCAAAAAATGCACACATGTTTACGAAACCGGCATCACTCTATTGTTCATTTTTGTCTTGGTTTTTTATTTGGTCTGAGACTGTACTGAGCTTGTTGCAAAAGTGATACTAGTATATCATTATTGTTTCCGCGAGAGAGCGTAAGTACACAATCAGGAAGTGTTGTAATTTGTAGAAATTAAAGATTTTATTTAGATTAAATAATACCTTGAACTGATATCGCACCACTGGTGACAGAAGTACCTCCTTACAAAAAACGTTTTTTTACATTCAGTCTTTAATTAAAATCTTTATATCATGTTTTAAACAATTATTTATCTATATTATCGATCGGAAACATAGAAAGAAAGCTCATATTTTCAAAGTTCCTCTAACATTAAATGCTTTGTGGTCACTATCAAACAGCCCCGGAGTTTACTTAATTAACGCCATTATCTCGTCGACAACTTTGGAAGAGTTTATAGCAAAGATAACCAGTTACAACGCACCACTGTTAATTCAAACCACTTAATAAAACTTAACAAATGTATTGTGTGGGCGAACCGCGAAATACCTTCTAAATTAAAATTAATGTAATTTTAATCAGCACAGCCAATAAATTACATATTAGCCTTACAAAACGACTTTAATATATATACGATTTTTTTATTTGATATCGCCGCCATTTTGTTTTTTTTTAATGTTCTATTTTTTTACTTCGTTACCAAATATAGAAATTACTTTACGCTGTCATCTTGAATTTTAATTGGAACTAAAAATATTTTTCTGTAAATAGTAGTTGCTTGCTCTCCTCGCGAACGCCACCGTTCAACTCGTGCGCAGCAGACAAGTTAACTTGCTTTATCGTACAGTCATTAATCAAGTCTCACACTTAGCCTTTAATAATTATAATTAATAATTTTATCACCTATTCAGCCGGGATACAAGCTTGCCACTTGACAGGGCTCACATATACGGTAATAGTTACCGATTTATCATAGATAATGAATAATTTTGTTTTTCAAAGTTATTTAACAATCATTAACGTCTGTTCGTGTATTAATGATTTGAGTGTGAGTCAGGCAGCACGACTGTGTAGGAATGTTTAAAATGTTGATGTGTGTTGTGTGAAATAGGTACTATTTTAAAATAAAAATTAGTAAATATTATACCTAACACTATAACAAAAAAACTTTTTTTACTATTTTTTATTTTTGAATATTTCTTTATAAATCTTGGTTCTAAAAAACGAATATTTTTACAGAAAAAAAAAAGAAAATTTAACAAAAAAATTAATCAAGCTACTTATTTTTAATTCATTTTGCCAGTAGAGCAGCAGTACCCAAATAACCGCATACAAAATTAATCATCTCAGCCAAAATTATTAAATTAAATTTTCTTGGATGAACCCGGCCTTACCCGGTACTGAAATCAATTACATTGTAAACACGGTAGTATATCACTGATATTCCTAATTGTCACTAGGAAGACATAATAAACACGTTAAAAGATTTTCGATAACTGCTAGATCTAGATCGACGCAACTCACTACAAGTCGGCTCTATTTCTCAGTAATAAATCTTACGAAGTAACCAGTCGTGTTTAGATTCCTGCTTTCGAATTAGACTGATATTCTTGCTTATTATAATGTTTTTGAGTAATAAATTATCTTAATTAATTCCTTTACGGGGTGAAATATGAAACTGGATTGGTATTTTTTTTTTGTTTACATCCAGCAAGCTAAGCTAGTAATGCTTAACATACTTAAATGAAAAATAAAAATGTCAAAAAATCAAAAATCAGTTTATTAATCAATGTAAAAATACAGGTGTGTCATATTAGTCGGTGAGCCACAAACTAAGCATCGCTTCGAATCATAAAAATAGTAACATTAAACAAGGTGCTGGTGGAATACCTCCTATTTTAGAAGTCGTTTAAAAAAAAGCTCTGATCAGTCACAATCTGACTACCAGTCTTACCAAGGAGTATACAACCCAGTTAGTTCTGGGTAATAACCCAGAACTAACTGGGTTGTGGAGGTCAGTTATGCTGTCGCTCCATGTAAAATACTGGTATTCAGTTGCATCCGGTTAGACTGGAAGACGATTTCAACATAGTTGGGAAAAGACTAGGCAGATGATGATCAGTCACAATCACAAGCCATGATATATAGAGATATGTCATCAATGATAATCATCCAATTCTGTTTTTACCCATACAAAAGCACGCACATCGAATAATACGAATATTTTTTATTTCCATAGTTTAAATAATGGTTCTTTTAAAAAACGTAATTAATTATTTCTATTTTTTTTTTTATAATTGACAGCATGCATGAAAGAGGTATACCCTTTCATGTAGATTTAAATAAATGATTCTAGAATATATCATGTTTTGTCATCGTCTGTACAGTCGGCAGCAGTCTGGCTACTAGCCAGTACTACTGGCAATGTCTTACGGGATTTAGAATATAACAGTATCAGTGTTACACAAGACGCAATTAACATATCATTTTATAGTCCAAGCTTTGGTTACACCTCTAACTGCGCCTGAATTGATTTTGTATTTCTATGTTCGATTCAATATCAAACATAAATATATTTTGTAATTTATTTAATAAGTACTCAATTTTATTTTTTATATTTTTATTTAAAATATTTAATTTGTAATTTCATACTGGCAACATCGCCACTTTTGTTTTTTTTTCTTCTTGACTCTGCACCATTGTAGGATGCACACAGATCCCAGTGATATAATTAATAAATTCGTTTTTGCCTTATTCAACACAGCATTTTTATTGTACACTATTGTTTTCTGCGTATTCCGAAATATCAATTTAGATTTCATATTTTTTCATCATCATCTGTTTGCCCATGTCCCATGTTACTGGGGTCGGTGCAACACGTTTTTTTCTTCCATTCTCCTCAGTCAACCGTCACGCTATCATTGACAACTTTTTCTTTCATTCCATTCCTCACACAATCCATCCATCGTTCCCTTGGTCTTCCTCTCTCTCCATCCATCAACATTTATATTCATCACTCTTTTAGTCACATGCGATTCATTCCATACTTTTTCATGGTCGAAACCTAAAAACCAATGCAAGATCTTTATTTGTTAAGTATCTGAATATCGGAGATAAGTTGCGTCGCTGATGAACGCAGTCGGCGAAGGGTCCGGTCGGCGAAGAGTCCTGTCGTCGAACTAGAGTCTTGTTGGTGTTCTTAGACGACAACATTTATGATAAAATTGCTTAAAACATTTTCATTATCTTGCCCTTATCAAAATTCATTTGTGGTCGGCGCAGCATGTCTTCTTCTTCCATACTTCTCTATTACTCGTCATCTTATCAGACACCTTTTTTATTACATGGGAACAACTTACATGTTAATGAATATGTTAATACCCAGTCTAGACACACAGCCGCTTGTTTCAAACCAACTAATTGAAATCAATTCTGTTTCCATCAACTTCGTAGTATTATTATCTGCGCAATAAATGCAACAATAACACCGCACAATGTCGCTGTCAACATTAATATTATATCAATGAATATTAAACTACTAAATATCCGGAAACAGTACAGGTACAGTCATGAGCACCAATATTCAGCATCAGCACTTACCTACCTAAATTAAAAATTGATTTTCACGTGCAATAACGATTGAGCTAAAACCCATTTCATAAAAATGAGGGTTACAAGTTACAAAATACTATTGTTCGTAACAAGTGGCGTAGTCGAGTGGTGGCCAAGGTTTGGCCAAAGAAATCAGCCGTCAAAGTCGCGAGAAACACCTGGATCAGGGACGCACAAAATCTGGAAGTGTGGCAGAAGAAAGGGGAGGCCTATACCCAGCAGTGGGTGATTCCGGAATGTTATGATGATGATGATGATGTTCCTAAAAATATGAAATTACAATCAATACAGCGATGTGGACGAATTTTTTGACGCCCTGTAACGGTTACAGGTTGTTACTTGTACATATTTTTATTATTATTTAGAGTTATATTTTATATAAAAGTAGTGTAATTATTTAAATAAATATTTTGACAATAAATTACATACAGTAGAACACAAATTATTTTTAAGTATTGCTATTGCCGGTACGGTCAAAAGTACTTAATGAGGCGTGTAAATAGCCTGTACCTTTGAGTAGATTGTTTTTAAGAACAACCAAAAAAAAATTAACTAAAAACCTATGTTCAAGTGTAATGGCGGACCTCAAAATAAAAACCAATTTCCCTATTGATGAATCCTCGAGTAACCAATATCTAATAATTATTAGCAGCAAAACTTGCCCACGTACCTCGACAATCCAGAGATCCCACTCAGACCCAGGGAGATGGAAAGATGACTCGTTCATGCGCGTGATGGCTTGTAGGTATGGGTTGCCGGCCGGCGAGCTAAATCTTCTTAAATCCACCGGTAGACTGGTTAAAACTCCAAAAATCAACACTGCACTATAAGTTCTTACTGACGCACAGATGCAGGTCCATTTATTTTACGAGTATCATCAAGGTTTCACCAAAATTGAATTTTTAAAGGCGGAGCGCAGCACGCGCACAGTTTATAGCGCAAAGCTGCGTCAGGAAGTCTATTTGCCGCTAATGCCATCTATCGGCCAAGTTGAGAGAACACTCAAGAACGTTTCGATACATGGGCGCTGCGGCAACAAATATTGGTGCGAGGATTCATCAATTGAGAAGTTAATATTTAATTTGAAATAATAACCTGTCATATTCTATGAGAGAATCCTAAAATAATATTATTTATTTATTTTTATATTGAAAAAAGGCATTGACGCTTCACCAGTACTTTTGACTAGTCAAAACTATTTTAACAATAACTAACATTTACTTAGAAACTTAAGTTGAGTTTTTTTTTTGTGACCCTATGAAAAACATCATGTAATTTTAGGACCTGGTAATTGCAACTGAGGCGTTCTAAAACAACATCTTTTTAATGCAGAAAACGAATTTTAACCCTTGATCTGTCCACGAAGTAGATACAATACTTAAACAATGGTGTCTCGAACAAATTGGTCCTATGACAGATCATGATTTAACTTCATAAGAGTTTTGTCTGACACCAGTCAAAAATGGTTTTGACTGATTAAGAGTTTTAATTGTAACATATACATTATATTGGTGCTTGTGACTGTACCTGGTCAAACTGGATGTTACGAATAAGCCATTCATTATGTTTCTACCATCCACGAATACTGACAACAAATACGAATTGTAGGTGGTATTTCGTAATCGTAACTCGGACTCGAAACTACTATGTAGATCTGCTTTCTCGATTATTGAAATGAGACTGCCTCGTCGTTGGTCAACTAGTATATCTGCTAAGCGTGAGGTTCCTGGATAAGATCCCTGACTCGGCCAAAAAGTTGTTGGATTTCCCATAAGGAAATTTTATCAATCATATTTATTTTTGTAAATTGGTTTTACAAAACAATTTACACGTCATATCAAGTTATGCTTTAAAACTAGATGAGGCCGTTTCGTACCCGACTAGGAGACTACTCTGAGAAGAAACAGCCAAAACAAACTCATACACACTGTCTCATTTAAAGTCCAGACATTAGTCAAGTCATATGAGGACCATGCAGATTACTTAGTATCTGAGAATGAACCACACAGATTTGAGTGAACCTGTCCAGTCAATGCAAGTGATCGTGTAGCTCGACCCAAGGAGCTCAACGACACGACGAACAATAACAAAGTAAGGACATATGCAGCAGTTACTTAGAGTATAGATCAGTGCCATGCATCAAATAACAGCGAATGAAAAGAATAGGGTAGATGACAAAACAAATCTAATTAGTCAGTCAGATAGATTTCAAAAAAATATTTAACACGTATTTTTTCTTTTTTCACGTAAACTAAAATTGAAGACGATACAGTGCGTCGAAAACTGGCGTGACGTCACAATTGAGTAAATTTTTTACTCAACTGTGACGCCACAACCCCCCCTCTCATGATCTTAGACACGTTTTATCTTCGTAAAATTTTATTAATTTTATAAAACAAAAAACACGCGTATCCAATATTTTTCGATAATCTAACTGACGGACTAAACAGAATCATATATATTTTTAGTCAGTCATCATCCCTATTTCAAATAGAATTTTCAACATTACCATCATCTAAGGCTTTACAGCCGAGGATGGTCCTTAACTTGGTCTTCATAGTCCCAACTGTGGCAAAACGAAATGATTTTTTTTCTTCAATGACTCTATTCAATGTTCTACCCTATGCAAGTATCCAAGCTTAGATTTTCAATATAACTAACAGGCAAAATGTGGGTACTATTTTGCCTAATACTACTACTTATTCCTGCAGAGAATACAAGCTTGTTGTTACGTTAAATTAAAAGGCGTGTGGCCTAAATATGCGCACTTTTATCTCAAATTTGGTTCAAGTTCAAATCATATGAGCTCTTTGAACGTTGTAAAATTAGCAGCGTGTGTATTAGAAGTGTTTTCTTTTATGATGTTTGAAGGCTTGGTTATTTATTCTTTGGCGCGAGTAGGTCATCAAAGGGATTGAGTTATTTCATTAACTGTGCTTAAAACATGGTGTAGGTAATCACTGATCGGGATTAAAGATGTGTCTATAATTTTTAGATATTGGAAGATTGCGTAGACACACAATCTAATAGCAGACGTTCCATAGGTTGTCTGCCATTGACGTAGGTTTAAAAGGGTAGCTGTGATAAGTTTCTTCTTATTGATACAGATTTCCATCTTATTACACAAGAATTCACGTTTAAAAAAGATCCGCGATTATGACGATAGAAATGAGAAAAATGTATTGGATTGATATAAGCTACTGGAAAGCTTATCAAAACCCTGTTGAATGTCATTGTAGAAATATGAAACGCTTTAATATTTATTGCCACTGCTCTGGGCCCTTAGTTCACTATTTAATAATGCCATATAACTCTACATTTAACAGTAAATTGACAAACATCACGCGATAGAACATTGTCTCTTCAGATTGACAACTTCCAAAGAAATGTCTTTTGTTTCTGATGTAGAAATGTCATATCCGCTACAGTTTCTTAGTAATTCATTCACTTTATTACAACAATAGTGTGTCCAATAAACTAACTCAATTCAACAGTGGTACAGATAGCTACATCAATGAAACGTATACCATTAGTCGTACAGGAAATGTAATCAATTACATACTGTAAATCTACTTTTATAATAGATACACATTTGTCAAGCATTGTAGTATTAGAACTAGGATTTCAATTAAGTGTATTGAAGTGGGCAGGCAAGGCAACATTGACATATGTTTTGACGTTTCAATCATTGTTGTATTTGACTGTACCTACTAACGGATAGCAAATAAATTGATTTGTATTTTTCTTTTCGTGGTAAGTGGAGCTTGCAAACCCAATATATCATGCATTGAAGCTTTCGACGTGTTTGACAATTGAGTTAGGATTTTAAAAGAGTCTGATGTGTTCACTAGTCGATACATATAGAGATAAATCCTGCTATCAATTACCTAAGGATTAATCTATTAGAACTTTGAAGGACGGTGACGCTCATTGTAACATAATTATGTGGTAATAATGTTTGATAATTTTGGCAGATCTAGGAACGTAGGCAATTCTTACTGTTTTATAAAAATCTTCAAGTGTAACTTGCACTTTTGTTAAAATATATGAGTGCAACACTGCACCTGTAGCTGGTATGCTGCAGCTATAGCATGCAGTACCTACCTATCTAAAATAGCAGATAAAGTAGACAATTTTCACATATATCCCTTGCATCGCCCTACAGGAAACCTAACAGCCATCTGCATGATCAAATTAAAACCAAACCAGCCATCTGCATCACCTCCTAACGAAGCCATCCACATTACCATTCTAGATAAAGCCCACTCAGTCAGGCAGTAGTAATAAATTACACGTACATTTGACACCCCCCGAGCATTTCTCTGGTTAAGTTGGGAAAGAGGCTGCTTGCTCCGGTTGCCGGTGACACGGAATTCGCCGTAAAGTACCGGATCGCCCACCGTACGGCGAGCGAACCATTCATAAATATCGACCACGCAATTACGCAATTTAGATTAACACTCAGTAATGGTGTACTGAATTAAAACGCGTTTAATAGAGATAACAGATTGCGCAGGAATATATCTGGATGAAGGTTATGACACTCTTGTAGGGTTACGTCACTTACGTCCATTTCGATTTTTTGTAAAACCGTGATAAACAGGACCGGATTTTTGCAAAAAGTCTGGATATTTTTTTTAAAATATAGCCCAAGGTACCGTTTTTAACATAAAAATATTCCTATTTCAAAAATTCCGTACAAATGACAAAGTCAGATTAAGTCCAGGCGGGGTAACCCTACTCCAGCGCAGCAAGTCGCTGGTGTTTCTCATAGTATGAATAAAACCTATAATTGTATGGCAAATGAATACCATAGATTATTACCACTTGATACTGGTTTTGTTTTACCCATTACAGAAGTTATAAGCAACAAATTGTATAAATTGTAGTCTTTAGCGTTCGAAGTAGGTTTTATTTCTGGTCCTGAACTGCGATGGAAAGATAAATTAGTTTTGTTATTATGTTGGCGATAGCCTAGCCAACAAACATACACACAGACACAATCTGCCTGGAACGTGCCCTCAACCTTTTCGGACATTATATGCGTTCGCCCAGGCATTGTCTGGAAAGTCTGATAAAACTGGGTCCGGTATACGGTAAACGCACTCAAGGCAGAGAACCGGTTCCATTGTGAGGATCGACCGGAGGACACGGTGGAGCACACGGTGGAGGTGTGCCCCGCTTGGGCGGAGCACCGCCGTGTCCTCGAGGTGGCGATCGGCGGCGGCGACCTCTCGCTTCCGGCCCTGGTTCAAGGCATGGTCCGGAGCGAGACGGAATGGGACGCCGTCACCTCCTTCTGCGAAGCAGTCATGCTAGCGAAGGAATTGGCGGAACGTGAGAGGGAGAGATCCTCACGTCCCGGTCGTGTTCCGTGTTCCACGCGCGCCTCAAAGAGAGTCAGCAAAAAAGAAGGGGGGGCAAGGGCCGGACTATTCAAAAGAGATACCGTGGCCCCGGAACACAAAGGGCGATGAAGGAACATGGATGGGTTTTAGTCAGTAAAAGTCTGTCTCCTGCTCCGCCCAGAGCGGGAGGAGTCATTTGATGATTTCCCATCCGAAAAAAAAAGAAGAAGAATATAGCCAACAGCTCACCCGACGTCAGGTTCTATAGACATCATAGTGAAGATTTGGGCAACATCGGTTTACAATGCCTTGAGTTACTTGGACAACTGCAAACCACACGGGCCCTACTCTCTAACGCTTTGCCCTTATATTCGGATCTATCCGTCTCTCTCACTCGCACTCATCTGCAGACGTGCGCAACAGAGACGGATAGATCCGAATATACGAACGAAGCGTTAGAGAGTAGGGCCCCTGAAAGACCGCCTTCTTCGGAAGCGTTGTTGATATGCGGTTGCAGTTGCTTTCGAAAAAGCACCTCTGTTTTAGTAGAAGAGTAGAATTTTACATGCAGCCGAATCAATGTTGCACTTCTGGAAAATGGAAAAGCTATTTAGTGCCAAGTTCATGTGGCGGGACTTAGACTTAGGTTATTTAGACTAAGGTTTATTTACATTTCAAGCAAAATGTAAGTTTATGGAACAATTAAAACCAGTTTTATTTGAGTAATGGTTGGTTGAGTAATGGTGCCCGAGCCTTAAAATCTTAGTACTAAGGGCGCATTCATTCTAGGAATGGCTAAGGCCAACCCAGGTATGTTTGGACTTAATTATCTAGGTTTGTTAGTTATTTTCGGGCTGTTTACTAATATGGAAAAATGAGATACATTTTCGTTTAACAGTTGTTAAATGCAACATTTTTTTTTCTTGCCTGCTCTGTCCCACTCCTAAGCAAAGGCCTCCCTCCACTCCTTCCACTTCTCGCGAACTCGCGCGTCCTCCTTCCAATTCTGACGGAACCTGTCTAGTTCGTCCCGCCATCTTCTTCGTGGGCTGCCGCGACCCCACCTTACTGTGTCAGGGCACCAGTTTCCTGCACCTGCACTATTTTGGCCCACAGTTGGTCTGGCATGCGGCAGACATGTCCTGTCCAGTTCCATTTGAGTTGGGCAGTTTAACAACATATACAGGGTGTAAACCACCTCATCACGAAGCCGTCAACCAAGCATTCTGTACATTAAACTAAGTAACTTTACGCAAAAATTATTGCTGGGATACGACTTTTTTTTTTGGGGTGAAAAATCATGTTTTGTGGTAGAACTCAATGTAACGCACTCAAAACATTGTGCTGATGGATAGATTGAATAGTAAGGGGGTCGCGGAGATGTTTAAAGTAAAAATCTACCATTGAAAACTTGTACTTATTTTAAAAAAATGTTGTCAAAAAGTTGGAACTTTGTTGACCCCCAGTATCTCCGTAACTAGAAGGTTCCCAGGGATGGTGTAGAACAAAAAAATGATTGCAATGACGAGGAGAACAATTGCCTTTCGGTTTCGTTAAGAGGTGTTTTACACCCGTTATTATTTTAATAGTACAACTTTTTGACTACGCTAGACCTGCTCCAAGTCGTGGTCATGGTTCTGAGTTCTGATGGCCTACTAAGATCTTTCGCACACTATAGACAAGACTGTCTGACAGAATATTGCTAAAGGGAATACATAGTCTGTCTCGCTCGCACTAGTAGAGTAATTGTCTAAGGACAGTCTTGTCTGTGGTGTGCGAAATCTCTAACTGTACGCAGAATATGCACTTGTTATCATTGAACTATGAAAGTTATTTTTCATAGATTTTTATTCGTTGGTAGCTTTTATTCTTAGTAAACATTTTCATCAGACAAAGTGGTTTTGAGTCGTTTTATGATTTCTCTTTAAAATCACTTTGTTTAATGAAGATGCTTCCGTAGAAACACTGAATGTTACCGATAGTAGAGATAGTGCTTTTAAGTCAAAAGAGCCATCAACGTTTAACGGTGAGCAATTGCGCATACCTATGTTCTTAGAGTGTGTGAGGAATGATCATTATCATCAGCCTATTAATGTTCCCACTGCTGGGATACAGGCCTCTCTATGAGAGGGAATGGGCTATGCACCACGCGGGCCCAGTGCGAATTGGTAGATGTCACATGTCTTCGTATTTTTTTGGTCTAGGACATGCCGGTTTCCTCACGATGTTTTCCTTCACCGTTTTGAGAGCAGCGCTGATGAAATAAGTTACATAAAGTAATGCGCCTGTCTGGGTTCGAACCCACGACTTACTGTTCGTAAGTCGGGGCCGCCACCACTGGGCCACCGCTGCTCTTGAGGAATGATATGAAAGAGAAATGAGTAAATGATGCCGTGACGTCTGTCAGGGGAGAATGAAAGTAGAAAACGTGTTGCGGCACCTTAAATAGAATGGAATAAGGGCCGGACGGTGATAATACCTATGTTCTAAGAACACTATACTTACTGCACTTCCTTGTTTAATCTTAGTTACCTAATTCATCATTGAAAAAACATTAAGAACTAAAGACTAAGTTATATTATAATGTTATTATTTTATCTTAAATTAATCTTCACATCCCGAGGCGTTAGTTTACTCGAGCTTCGATTACACTCTCATTCAACCGTTTCATTCAAATGGAAAATATTTCTAAATACGAACACAAGCCTAGAGGCACGCCATGACATTGTATTTACATAAAATAATTGATATTTTGCTATCTCTATACAAACGAGCGTTAAACTAGTTAAACAAGATCATATCTTCGATACATTTGTGTTAGAATTACACTAGAACATATTACGAACATAAATATTATTTACGAGCATGCGATGCCGCATAAATTCGATCATAAGTTGAAGAATCATAAAATAAATCTTAAAAGACAATAAGCCAAGGCGTTGCTCGACAGCTCCGCGACTATTTACTATAGTCCGTCGATTTTATAGCGATTTGTAAATCATAATTAAATCTCCGAGACTTTTTTATAGTTGTCTGAAGCTGATTGGGCACTAAAACGTTGTACCAGAACTATTTGATAGCTTGCCTATTATGTTAAGATAAGTCAATAAACGGCAATAAAACATTGCTTAATAAGGATTTATTGCTAAAGATACGTTTCAAGTAAGTGATTTAATCGCACTCAACACAGATGTTGTTCAATACTCACATTATCAAAATGTAGAACAGAAGAGGCCCTTGAAGCGTCATGGCGGCACTGTATCGTTTCACACACGATCACCGTAACGAAATATCACTTATTGAAAATGTCTATAGTGAAATGATACCACTGAGTCACGCCACCGATTTAGCATTAGATTGAAAAATTCCACTTGATTGAAGTTCGACGAACTGTACATAGATTGCTTGTCTTGTAGACAAAAGTTTCATTTTCCGTGTTCATGTGACGCCAGCCATCTCGCAGACGACTCGAGGGCTCGCCGGAGACCTGCGAAGAGAGGAAATAAGTAAATTATTCATATCTGACACTAAATGCAAAAATAACGTAAATATTAAACGTTTGCTGTCACCGACTGCGACTCCAGCGGCGCCAGTGGACAGATATTAAACATTATTACTACCAAATATGGAAAACGTTTGCCTGAGTGTTTGTGATAAAGTGGACTGGTATATCCGGCTTCTATTGCCCTTAAAACATAAGCTTTTTACGCCTACAGCAAGTCAAGGTTAGTGTCAAACAACTATTTCTCAAGCTCGTAGTACTCTACATCAAATATACATTTTCTACGCAGCCATTCCCGACTTCGCTCGTGACTATAATATGAAGTATGAGAGCGTGTTACATTGAATCGAGTTATTAAAATAGAGAAAATATCGACAACATTCAATGATCGATCACTTTCTGACGTAAAACCAATAACTCTGGTCTATAAATCGTGTGTATCTGAAGGGCAAAACCATAAATACAACACGCATAGTACGAAATTGTTGACAAGACACGCACTAAGACAAGTGTCACATTTCTTTTAGTCGTTTTGTAAGACAGGTGCGACAAAACCCATTTTGTCACTGCGAAGTGTGACCAATATGTCTTGATACTTCTTGGCGCTGCCTTCAAATGTAGACGTCAATTAGCTGTCAAATTAGAAACATTGTAGCTCCTTATTTTGCTGCATGCCTCAGTATAGTGGTCATTATGAACTTCGTACATGCTAAGCCCGTGGTCCAGACTACACATATACGGAGTTGACATGACCATGACTAAATTAAGAGGCTCAGACATCGTCGTTTACCTTATTACCAAGGAAATAAATTAACTTAATTATGTCACTTTAGAATAAATCAGTATTTTTATAAAATAGCATATTTGAACAGGAAAATACTTCAACAGATGTTCTTATCTGAAGAACACGGTAACAAAGTAGAAACCATTTTTGCACTCAACTAGATGCTTATTTAAGTAGGTAAGCAAAAAAAAACCAATCGTCGTTTCACAGTTCAAAAATCTCATCGATATTGTATAGATCTGGGTAATAGCAAAAAGTCCTCTATAAATAGGTAGGCAGTCATTGAAAATTAAAATACAAGTATCAACGACATACCTATCAGTGAATCACACTATACATTGTTATAGGACGTGATCTTATAACAGTTCAAGTAGCAGTTGCAAGTATCCTAAGAAAAAATATGTAGACAGGTAATTAACCAATTTTTTACTTATTTCATCGAATTTTTCATGGTGAGTTTTATCGATAGTCCAATTCGAATAAATCGATGTTGAAGGTAGAGAAGGGAACAGAATAAATGAAAAAGAAAAAGTGGCACATACTGGCTGATGAGAATTCTGCAATCCCAGAATAATTACTAATGCGTTGACTATTTTCTTCCATATTATGAAAATTACCAGATATTTCTATGGTGATTTTAAATAATGGATCATGGAACATTCAGTTGTCTTTGTCACTGAGCAATTCACTGCCTACAGTGCCTACCCGATGGTCACCGAATCTACATGTTATTGTTAATTCCAGTAGCATGACGGGCGCGTCGATTTTCTTCATCCATAAGTCTTTCACAATAAAGTTCGAATTCAAAATTGACATATTTTAGAAATCTTTGAAAATATTTCCGAAATGTTTCAATGGTGATTATGATAACTTATGGCTATGACCAAATCGATTGATCCTATTAAGAATGGCCCAGATATACCTCCGTTATATCATAAACCTTTAATTTAAATAACACCATAATGATATATCATAACGATTCTTTTGTTAGCCAATAGGCGTGTATAAACAATTATTTAAATGAGTTATTTATCATAAATGATGGTTTAACAATAAAATATAGCATTATGAGCTGACCTAACGCATTGTTGTCATTTTATTTTCTTTCTTTTTAGGAAGTAGACCATAACTTTCTCATTTTCCCGTTTAACTGCATTAAACCATCATCATCATTATTCTGCCCATATCCCAATTTCTTTAGTGTCGGCGCAGCATGTCTTTTTCTTCCATACTTCTCTATTACTCGTCATCTCATCAGACACCTCCAGGCTTAAGAAGAACAACATCTAATGTAAGTAACTTGTAAAATAAAGCATAGGGAACACTTATTTAGTCAGTCTAAACTTAATTCAGATATTAAAATAATGAAACTATCTACTCCAGTACAAATATAGTATCGCAGATTCACACGATCAGTTTAATATCACAACGTTCATTTTTGGCCGATACCCGATCCCGTCGAGTTCCTGACAACTTCCAGACGATGCGCCCTGACAGGTGAGTCTCGCCAACTAATAGCAATGTGAAACATTCTATTCTTGGATGAAATTCTAATGCTCTTACACGAAGATGTGCTGACAAAATATCCAGTTTGGAAAATGGTGGGTGGAAAGTTCAGAATCAAGAAGGAAAACATCGTGAGGAACTAGACTAGTCATATCTAGACTCGATTTGTAGACGTATAGCATACACCAAACCTCACAGAGGCTGCCTGGTGGATTTATGACCTTCGTCTGCCCACAAAGCTTGTGAGAACGTACTACCGAGTTCACTGACGGTCTGCCACATTTCAACTTTACGCCCTAAGTGGTAAGGTTGAAAAGTGGTTGGTGGATTTGGTAATACCTAATAGGCATAGTGGCTGTGTTAGTAGAAAGTTCAGAAACGCGATTATTGTGGTCAAGACTTCGGCTGCAACTTTGGGGTCTAATCATAATGTTCAGTACCACCACAATTGACCAATGTGTCTCTGTATGTGTGTTTTTAAATCTTAGACAGCAATGACTTCCTTTGAGGGAATATTTATGACAAATGCCAACGACAGAAGAAAGAGAGTATTTGTGAGAAATACAATGCTAAAACTAATCAGCAAAAAAACTACTCATATTTCAGAGCTATGAGCTAGCATTTCTAAGATTTCAGTTTTGAAGACGTCTGGAATGTAATTTAGCCGTTTTACTTTATTAAAATACTAGCTGATGCCCGCGGCTTCGCCCGCCCGCAAATTATATATTAAAACCTTCCTCTTGAATCACTCTATCTATTAAAAAAACCGCATCAACATCCGTTGCGTAGTTTTAAAGATTTAAGCATACGTAGGGATATAGGGACAGAGAAAGCGACTTTGTTTTATACTATGTAGTGTTAAGTAGGCAAACACGCCGATAGCCTGTTTCTCGATGATTTATTTAATCTTTAATCTAAGTAATTTGCTGGCCTATCTATCTAGAATCTTACGAATGGTATATATAATAATTAAATATTAATTGGTGAATAAATGATCTGACCACGAGTGTCAGGAATGCTCATATCAGGCTGCTTAAAATTATCGATGAAAACATTTAATTTTATTTATTACCTAATTATAATAAAGATAAAACATAGGTGTTAATAAATAAATAAATATCGCTGGACATTACACACAGCGCCATCTAGCGCCACACTAAGCAACGAGGCTTGTGTCGTGGACACCAGATAGTTGATATACTACATAGATACTTTGTGTTTGTAAATACATACTTATCATACATATTATAAACTAATGACTCGTAAAACAAGATTAATTTATTGTCTTAAGAGACAACAAATTAATCTTGAATTTATTTGACTTTCAACAGAAGAAATCTTTTCACTTTCTAGCTCATCGTCTGGGTGGTCAAACAACGTTGCAATATTCTGAAGATTTTGTTATTTATAAATGCTGGTCGTTTTCGAACATTCTGACGCAAATAGCCCGTTGTCAAAGTTAATGGTGACCATCGAACATCATTATCTTATAAAGGTATACAATTTATTGTCCATCTAATGAGTCCTATGCCACGACAGGTTTTGTCTTCATCATTGTGACTCCATAAAATATGTATTCACATCGATGTGATAAAAAACTCCTACACGCGAAAACATCATAACATTAATATTTAATTCGATAGTAAAGTTTGGATTTTGTCGCTCATTCGAACATGCAGACGATACGGTGTTAAATTGCGAGTGGTTTGTAATTTCAGATGGACTACTACGAATTTTATCTTCTTTTATATAATAATTTAAATACAAAACATGTATAATTTCTCTAAGTAAAAACGGATTTGTATTAATATTGGTTTTATTTGTCAAATGTCTTGGTGTTGACAACTTTTTCAAGCAATAATTTTGTTAACGGCTTTATTAACACCGTCCAATTTGCATGAGATAATACTAATCTTCCAAGTCGAACAGAATGCTTTCTTTTCCGATCAAACGGTTGATAACTTATGTTATGTAGATACATTTAACTAGTTATTGGGTCAAGGAATTTCACTCCGGTAACTTGACCTATGGCGATAACAAATCAATATATCTGACGTTTCAATTTGTATATTGACACGTTTTTAATCTTCTCTTTGTTTATGTGTTCGGAAGCTGTGTCAGGTTTGTCTTAATAAATATCTCTCATAGTTGAGATAATGCGCGCGCGCGGCGTCCGCAGTAATGACTATAAATCTTCACCTGTCTTTCGCTGCATCTTTTTCTTTCGACTTTGATGTGTATATCAACGAGACGTCCTATTAAATGTATTAATCTTGTGGAACCGTGATGCGAGACGGTTTTTGTTTTTATAAATTACGTGCGATTTGATTTTTGATTTTCATTGTGCTTGAGATTGTATTATGAAAATATCAGGGCTCTAATGGCCGGTATAACAGAATCATAATAGAATAAAAATAAATAAATAAATATCGCTGGACATTACACACAGCGCCATCTAGTGCCACACTAAGCAACGAGGCTTGTGTCGTGGACACCAGATAGTTGATATACTACATAGATACTTTTTGTTTGTAAATACATACTTATTATACACTAGCTGACCCGCGCAACTTCGTCTGCGTGACGTAAGAGAGAGAGAGGCTTAGAGAGAGTGTGAGTCAACCTAAAAAAAATGCAGATAATATGCTTTAGCGGACTTTTTAAGAGGAACAATCCCGTCATACATGTATGATAGTTGAGTAACTTTAACCGTTTACGCAGCGCACGGAAAGGAAGCTCTCAAAAGCAATAATTTTTCGCTGTATTTGCAACAATTTTCATTGATGCTCCGCTCCTATTGATTGTAGCGTGATGTTATATAACGTATAGCCTTCCTCGATAAATGGGCTATCCAACACTAAAAGATGTTTTTAACTGGAATCAGTAGTTCCTAAAATTAGCGTGTCAACCAACGAAACAAACAAACTTTTCTCCTTTATAATAATAAGTATAGATTGAAGTAGGTAACAATTTAATTTCTCGGAATTATATGCAATCATCGTTAAAATATTGTACTATGTTTTTCCAATTTGGGGCTTCCCTCGACAGCCTTAGGTTTTCATTCTTAGACACTCGATGACAGTCATACTCCAGCTAGGTCGAAAGTTCTCATCAAGGTGCATGAATGAGCCCAAACACGATATAGCTTTTTTTTTTTCGGATGGGAAATCATCAAATGACTCCTCCCGGAGCAGGAGGAAGTGTCAGAATTTTACTGACTAAAACCCATCCATGTTCCTTCATCGCCCTTTGTGTTCCGGGGCCACGGTATCTCTTTCGAATAGTCCCGCAGCCCCGGCAGGCATCGGCCTTTGCGGACCCCTTCTTTTTTGCTGACTCTCTTTGAGGCGCGCGTAGAACACGAAGGCGCCGTCGACATGGCCTGTCGTCATGAGACGGACGGACGGCGAGCTAGCCCATAGCTCCTCGTCCACAGGCCCGCGCCTACGGTGGCCGGGGGCCAATACGTGGCTCCCGACGCCCGGGGTGTCTCCCGCTGTGGCCGGGACGTAAGGATCTCTCCCTCTCACGTTCCGCCACCTCCTTCGCTAGCATGACTGCTTCGCAGAAGGAGGTGACGGCATCCCGTTCCGTCTCGCTCCGGACCATGTATTGAACCAGGGCTGGGAGAGAGAGGTCGCCGCCGCCGATCGCCGCTTCGAGGACACGGCGGTGCTCCGCCCAAGTGGGGCACACCTCCACATGTGCTCCACCGTGGCCTCCGGTCGATCCTCACAATGGAAGAACCCGGGCGTCTCCTCCCGCCCGAAAACACGATATGAGGCCAATAACAATTTAGCTGTAAATATAATCTACGTAAACTGCGTATGGATTATTGATTATTGCGAATAGCATAGCACAGTTCTTGCACGGCAAGAACACGTGGATTTATCAGGCTTCTGGTGTTCGCTATACTTCTTTTTGGAGAAATCATCCTCATCATCATACTCCTGCCCTTATCCCAATTTATTTGGGGGTAGCATGATTGTATTCTTCTTCCTTATGTACTACTCTATTACTTTTTGGAAAAATATTTCACGAAAAAAATAAGAAATGCACACAACTTATACAAAATGAAATATAGGAAATCTCACAGCATCCAAAAAAAAAAAACAAATCACAAAAAGTGAAAATAATGTTGGAGGATTTGAACCTGCAACCCCGTAGTTTACAGAGCGGTCATGAAACTGCAAGGCTATTTACTTCGTTGACATAAGCCACAAATAGCCGTTTTCATGTACTTACGTCATGACTGAAACGTCAAACAATTATTGAAGTATACGGAAATAATGCAAAATTGCCTACCCCCTTTTTTTTTTTTTTTTTTTTCGGATGGGAAATCATCAAATGACTTCTCCCGCTCTGGGCGGAGCAGGAGGGAGTGTCAGACTTTTACTGACTAAAACCCATCCATGTTCCTTCCTCGCCCTTTGTGTTCCGGGGCCACGGTATCTCTTTCGAATAGTCCCGCAGCCCCGGCCGGCTTCGGTCCTTGCGGACCCCTTCCCTATTGCTGACTCTCTTTGAGGCGCGCGTGGAACACGAACGCGCCGTCGACACGGCCTGTCGTCATGAGACGTACGGACGGCGAGCTAGCCCATAGCTCCCCGTCCACAGGCCCGCGCCTACGGTGGCCGGAAGCCACCACGTGGCCCCCGACGCCCGGGGCGTCTCCCGCGGCGGCCGGGACGTGAGGATCTCTCCCTGTCCTGTTCCGCCACCTCCTTCGCTAGCATGACTGCTTCGCAGAAGGAGGTGACGGCGTCCCATTCCGTCTCGCTTCGGACCATGGCACGAACCAGGGCCGGGAGCGAGAGGTCGCTGCCGCCGATCGCCACCTCGAGGACACGGCGGTGCTCCACCCAAGCGGGGCACACCTCCACAGTGTGCTCCACCGTGTCCTCCGGCCTATCCTCACAGTGATAGCACCCGGGCGTTTCCTCCCGCCCGATTCGGTGCAGGAACTTACCGAAACATCCGTGTCCGGTAAGAACCTGCGTCAGGCGGAAGGTGAGGACGCCGTGGCGTCTCTCCAGCCACTCCTCAAAGAGGGGACTTATCGCCACTATTGTGGCGTGCCCTATTGCCTACCCCCTTAAGGAAGTAGCGTTATAATATATGGCCTAAATGTTGAAGAAGCCTGTAAAGAATATTTGAGCAAAATTTTAACAGAATCGATGTAGTAGTTTTGACGTGATGCGCGCACAAACATTTCGTACCAACTACTTAAACCGAGGAAAGCTGATTTTCTTGAAATCCGCTATTTTGTGCGTATTCACCTCAAAAATCAAATTTCAAGAAAACTGAGAAATCATATTTACCTGTATTAGATATGGAGTATATGTAGCAACTTTAAAAGGTTACACTTCATTGGTTTTGATTGTATAGGTGTTTGAAGTTTATTAATTTTAAACACAAAACCCTCTTTTTTGCGCCTCTGGATGAGATTTTAAAAAAATGCTAAGACAGGTGTTTCTTTATTTTTATTAATAAGTATTTATTCTGAGTTTCATGATTCTAGAACAATCTAAATTTTGTTTTTCATACAAACTTTACCCCCCCTTTTCACCCGCTTTTTCCAAAAAAATCCAAAATTTCTATAGCCTATATGTTATTCTGGATGTATTTAAACAGATTTGTGAACATTTCAACAAAATCGGTTCAGCAGTTTTTACGTGATGCGCGGTCAAACAAACAAACAAACAAACAAACAAAAATTTTTTAAATGGTTTTAATTTGTTCAGTTACTTATTTCAAGTCACCCTGGCTGGTTTTTTTTTTTTAATCTTCAATGAACAGATTTTTTGGTCTCAACGATTTTATTATATGTATAGATAATAATATGAATCACATTAAAATTCTTAAAATGGTCTTATAAGACCGTATGATGAATTGTCACTTTGTGACCATTTTACGCATTGAAACGTATATTATTCTAATATGATTCTGCTAAAGTGGGAATTTTAGACCCCAGTTTCATTCACTATTTGTAACCATGTTTTTTTTTAGCTTATCTGTCCTACTGCTGGGGGAAGGCATTAACTCCCCCAAATCTTTCCAAAAACAAACTACGTATATTGTTACTTTTTTAATTTCCCTCTATTACCTATCTTTAATTCTAATAATAATTATAACCAAAGTTATTACATTACGACATTATCTTTCTATTGAAATGTTCTATCCCTGACCGGAATTGGAAGAAATGGTGTCAAATCATTATAGTTACAGCAATTGTCTAAGCGATGTAACAACTGCACAAATACGAGCCATGAACCAATTTACACGACAAATATACGACCATTTAGACTACAATACAAACTGACAGAAACTATTCTTTAGAAATTCTGTATAATCGTTCATTGACATGTTGTTTTCTTACTTTTTCGTATCTTCATCAGTATAAAACCGAATCTATATTTCATTTTATTAGAAAATTAATTATTGATGTTAAAAATCGATTTATTTATTTGGAGAAATTTATTAGGTGTTATTTAAGTTTACCTATTAAAAATGGTAATAAACTGCAAAACATGCTATAGATCTTTGGTTTTGCGGAGTTTGATTTACATAATAATTTGTAAAGCAAAATTTAAAAAAATATTTTAAATAATTTTCACGGGTAAGGCGCCTGCTGCATTTATATCATATATTATTATTATGTATTTCATGTATTTTTAGCTAAAACCAAATAAATATTTATTGCTGGCATTAAAATATTTCCATATCGGGTTTTTTGGAAAGCGTGCGCCGTGCGCGTTTGTATTTTCAAAAGAATAAAAGGCATTAAACAAAAATTTTATAGTCATTTTTTTTTATCTAAAATATAAGCAGGTCAAATGCTAATGGAGTTGTGTGTTTTTATTATGTCCTAGTTTTTTTTTAATCGAATGTGTGCGCTTTCATATAAACGATTTGAGTTGGCCAGGCACAAACTGAAATATCGACGCTCGACACGCGATTATATAAGGGGATTATAGGAGCTAAATTTTACTCGATATAAAAAATCACGAACTTATCTCTAAAAATGTCTTTAATGAGTAAACCCATACTCAAATAAATGCGATCATTCTGATTTTTTGGCAAATAATTCTACAAGCAACATATTAGCATCATAGTGTTTTATTTTTTTAGTTCAATCAATAGATTTTTTGTAAATCGCAAAAAACCACTAATTTCGCACTATTTGGCCCGCAGTGACTGACGTAACAACCACTTTG
The DNA here is from genome assembly GCA_963853795.1 of Xestia rhomboidea. Lineage (NCBI taxonomy): Eukaryota > Metazoa > Arthropoda > Insecta > Lepidoptera > Noctuidae > Xestia > Xestia rhomboidea. Next base: position 10,246,580 of record OY970771.1, on the reverse strand, counting down.
TAGTGCAAGCAGATTAGAAAAAAAATGAAGTTTGAACCACCACAAATAGAGTTGCTAATTTAGCTCTTATAGTCGCCTTAAAGATAAACTGCTAAAGTAAGTAGATAAATAAGTATTTCACGCGAATTGTTTCACGGGGGGCTGTTAGCTATTTATCGGGGGGCGAGCCTATTGTTATTAACCGGGCACACGACAGGGAAATTCCTGATGGAAAAACCCAATAACACTTTGCCCGACCTGGTAATCGAACCTAGGACCTGTTCAGCAGTCGCGCTTTAGTATTAAAGGCCATTGTAAAACGCTTCTGTCTAATAACCCCGCGGGTTTCCTATCCAGAAAATCAAGGACTAATTTCATATTAACATTATTTTATTTTTACAAAACTTTCCTGATTTAAGTAACTTATATGTGCTCTTAGACTTTTACAAGGACATTGCACAGGACATTGAACTAAGTATACAAAAAAAAAAAACTACAAAAAATAGGCATTAAATTTTGTGACATTAAATTTATGTATTGGATAAAATATTAATGTTAATATAAACATAAAAATACTTTACATGATCTGTATCAATTTTATGCTCTTAATTCTAATTTAATGTGGCCATTTCATCTACTTACATTAATTTGGTATTCCAAAAGAAACACGTCCTAAAAAATAAAGAATTATAGTTTTTTCCTGCGGCTTCGCCCGCGGTAGAGTACGACAGGATCATCCTAGCGGGATAAAAAGTATCCTATGTTCTAAATCAGACCATGAATTACTACTTTACTTATATAATAGGTATAACATCACGCCTGTAAACCCCGAAGGGTTAGGGGATAGGCAGAGGTGTACGTAATAGTACACCCACATTTCTCCAGTTAAGTTTAAGTCCCATGTAATTGGGGGTGGCCTATTGCCATCAACTGGGACACACACATCCTGGCTCCGTGGCTGATATTGAGAAATTCCTGATAGAAAAACCCAATAACGATTTGCCTGCCCCGGGAATCGAACCCAGGACCTCATGCTCAGCTGTCACGATTGCGATCACTGCACCAACGAAATCCATTTAGCTGATCCGACATGATAAATGAAGGCGTGACTTTCAAACAAACAAACACACTCTCAAATTTGTTATTATAAAATTTAAGAGGGATTCTGCGAATATTTTCATATACGATTTATGATTCATACAGTATCATTGACCGATTATGCAGATTACAGAGTGTTAGGTAACTTCTTATCTCTGCTGTTGATTCTCCTTTTGACGGCCTTAGTGTGAGTAAATACACGATTGCGTTGTTACACGTAATCTTTGCACGAGTCGTCAAGTGAAATAATGCTTTTGTAACTGTTCGTGTAAAGATAGTGGTGACGTCACTATTTGGTTACGGTCAATAGAATCTCTTTGGTTGTCATTTTTTTGTTTCTTTTTTATATGCTATTGTAAGAGCAGTGGGATGAACTGTACGGAACCAACGACCAGTGGTCCTCATTAGCACTAGATCGAAAGATTTGGAAGTCATGGGTGGAGGCTTATGCCCAGCAGTGGGATGCCACAGACTAACGGTAACTTGCGAACAATAAAAATGTATTTTCTACCTTTGCCCTATCTCTAATTAATATTATAAAGAGGAATGATTTGTATTTTTGTGTGTGTATGTTTGTAATGAAAAAACTCAAAACATACCTCGCCGATTTCAAAAATTCTTTCACCATTAGCAAGCCACGTCTGTACTGAGTAACATAGGCTATATTTTATCCCCGTACTCTCACGGGAACAGGAACTACGCGGGTGAAACCGCGCGAACCGCTAGTTTAACACAATTTTCCGATTGCCAGATCATTACGCCCGTTAAAGCGTTATTCGAGCTTAGGTTTAGTTTTAATTACCTGCCTTATTTTTTTTATAAATAACTTACGTAGGTACTTTGTTTGTCAATGCCATGGTCACCTATTCATCAAAACAAAAATGAGTTTTAAGTAATCTATTATAATTTTGAATTTATCCTTGCGTTCCATATTCTATTTTTAATCCTGTCCATTTAAGCCTATTAGCGAAGGCGTATTTTATTGTTTTCCTCAAAGAATCATTGTCATTTCTAAGATTCATAGCAGTAGCAACGTGTTGACATAAATAACACATCTTATTTATTTTAAACCGCAATAAAGAGCACCTACATAGTAATGTTAAACATTATCATAACAAAACTGCTGTTGGTCTAATGGACGCAAGAGCTAGGTATCCTGAGCATACTGAGACCTAGATTTTGATTCCAAAGTAGTTATTGTGTTTTTTCAGGTTTTTAGGGTTCCGTACTCGAAGGGTAAAACGGGACCTAATACTCCTAAGACTCCACTGTCCGTCCGTCTGTCTGTCACCAGGCTGTATCTCATGAACCGTGATAGCTAGACCGTTGAAATTTTTATAAATGATGTAGGTATTTCTGTTGCCGCTATAACAACAAATACTAAAAATAGAATAAAATAAATGTTTGAGTTGGCCTCCCATACAACAAACGTGATTTTTTTGGCCGTTTTGTCTAATGTTGTATATAGATAATGGTACGGAACCCTTCGTGCGAGTTCGACTCGCACTTGACCGTTATTTTTTTCTTTTTTAGGAATTTATCATCATCCACAGGCTGAATTCAACCTTTATAGACCTTTCTTTTCTTGTGCCAGTTTACAATTTATTAATAGCTGTAAATTAAATAACTCTACGCAAAAAAAATCTGTGTAACGACTTCTCTTATTGGACTGAAAACTCACGTTTTACGGCCAGACTCAATGTAACGCACCCAAAACATTGTGCTGATGGATGCATTGAATAGCACAGGGGTCACGGACCCACGATAGTGGCGGTAAGTCCCCTCTTTGAGGAGTGGCTGGAGAGACGCCACGGCGTCCTCACCTTCCGCCTGACGCAGGTTCTTACCGGACACGGATGTTTCGGTAAGTTCCTGCACCGAATCGGGCGGGAGGAGACGCCCGGGTGTTTCCATTGTGAGGATCGACCGGAGGACACGGTGGAGCACACGGTGGAGGTGTGCCCTGCTTGGGTGGAGCACCGCCGTGTCCTCGAGGTGGCGATTGGCGGCGGCGACCTCTCGCTTCCGGCCCTGGTTCGTGCCATGGTCCGGAGCGAGACGGAATGGGACGCCGTCACCTCCTTCTGCGAAGCAGTCATGCTAGCGAAGGAGGTGGCGGAACAGGACAGGGAGAGATCCTCACGTCCCGGCCGCCGCGGGAGACGCCCCGGGCGTCGGGGGCCACGTGGTGGCTTCCGGCCACCGTAGGCGCGGGCCTGTGGACGGGGAGCTATGGGCTAGCTCGCCGTCCGTCCGTCTCATGACGACAGGCCGTGTCGGCGCGTTCGTGTTCCACGCGCGCCTCAAAGAGAGTCAGCAATAAGGAAGGGGTCCGCAAGGGCCGAAGCCTGCCGGGGCTGCGGGACTATTCGAAAGAGATACCGTGGCCCCGGAACACAAAGGGCGATGAAGGAACATGGATGGGTTTTAGTCAGTAAAAGTCTGACACTCCCTCCTGCTCAGCCCAGAGCGGGAGAAGTCATTTGATGATTTCCCATCCTAAAAAAAAAAAAAAAAAAAAAAAAAAAAAAAAAAAAAAAAAAGGGGTCACGGACAAATTTTAAGTAAATTAATAACATTAAGTATTTAAAAAACTTGCTGAAAAGTTGACTTTCACCCCCAATATCTCCGTAAGTAGAAGGTTCCCAGGTATGGTCTGAAACAAAAATATTGTCGCAATGGCGGCCCTAAGCCTTCGTTAAGGGACTTTTAACACCCATTAGGTACAGCTCTGCCTCTCTCATCGGGAGAAACAGGCGTGGTGTTATGTTTTACATTAGTCTGTTAGTATGATTATTATCATTAGGAGCTCACTTTCAAACAACAAAACAAAATTAACAACACGAATACCGATCAGAAAATAAACATCTCATTCATTGTCTGTCGTAAGAACGCACTGAAGAAAATATTCTAATACATAGTGCGATAAGCGTAATTGGGTTATCTGTGTAGTACCCATCTCGTAAACAAATAGATTGTTGGAAAAATATACTACAGAGAGCAGACGCGGTTTCGAAATGTATTCGGTGCATAGTACAGTAATATTATGAACTGAAGCATATTATTGGAACTAGCGACCCGTCTTTGCTTTGCACGGTTTTACATTATGACTAAATATCGTGAATTATTTAATATACTAATTAATGCACGGAACTAAACTCACGGAATAAATTCTTCCAAATGACAGTCTTTTTAACTAATCGACAGCAAAAATTCGAACATACTTTGCCCAAAATTCATCTACGCGGACATGCCCCTGATGCAGGCCCTCGAATGCGCAGGGGATGAGACCATCCGGTGCGTAATCTGGAAAAACAATCCAGTCACATAGACATAAACGAAAAGCAACTTTACTTTATCATAGACTAGCTGATGCCCGCGGCTTCGCCCGCTTGGATGTCGGTTATCGCGACCAAAAGTAAAGCTCCCAGACGGCTTATTTTTTTCCGACACCTCCAACAAATATCATTATATTTTAGCCAATGTATACAAAACTAAACTTGGCAAATTATATACTAAAACCTTCCTCGAGAACCACTCTATACGTTGCTGAAAACTACATGAAAATCTGTAGTGATAGTGATTATGTAGTGGGTATAGATATATTTTCAACGGCACGAACGTAGAACATCGCTAGTTCGATAAAAAAGCCATTCCATTGTTGAAATTTTTGCGGCTCGCCGTGTAGGTAGCTGAAATTTTTAACGGTTCAGACTTTTTATCAAAAAAACAAGTGACAATGTTAAGTAGATAGTAGCAAAAAATGAGATAATCTTATTATGTCTAAAACTGTAAAAAAGTATGAAATATATTAAAGTACCTACAAAAACTTTAATTTTAGATTTAAAAACGTTCCCAGACCATGAGTTTTAACTTGTATGAATCTACATATATGGCTATAACTGTATAAGAGCAGGGTAATAATAAAGAAACGGTGGATGGATTGTGTGAAAGATAATGCAGCTTGAAAAGGGTTCATTCATGACGTCATGATGACTAAAATAGAGAAGTTTGGAAGAAGAAGACACGCTGCGCCGACCGCAAATAAATTGGGATAAGGGCAGGAGAATAATGAAAGTTAGTTCCTAGTCTAGTGGTTAAAAGCATAATTGCTTTGCTTTGAGGTCCTAGGTTTGATTCCCTAGTCCCAGATTTTTTTTTTGCTTATTCTATTATAGCAGTCCTGATTACCCACCATTTTGATTTGTCATCAAGCAATCAGACTCGTCTGCTTTTATGGAGTTAAACATGAAGAGAGAAATCTCGACATCAGAAGCATAAAGTCGGATGTACAAGGTCGGTTATGTGTGTTATGCTTCTGGTGTCAAAAAATGTGTGTTCACTATAAGATACCTTTGCCTTCGGAAAAAAAGGCATGTTTAAAATTTGGTTAGACATACTTAAAATGTCACTTACGGGATATCTTCCGCGATTATTTATTGTTTGCCTACACAGTCATGTGTCCATGATATATTTTTGAACTCATATACAAAAAAACTGTAAAAAGTCTTAGGCAACTTACCGGTTCAAATAAGAGATTTCAATTTATCAACCGTCTAATGGTAAACGTAGACTTGATCAAAGCAATTATGTCGTTCCAAGCAAAAACGCCCAGTCCTGTTGAAAGTGGCCTATAAGTGGAATCTTTATTGATTCGGGATTTTTTTCTAATTATACTAGTTGTCCACCTTTCAATTACTGCTAGTATCGATAGGCTAACTGCTATTTACAATATTGAACCTTTTAAACTATTTCGTAAAGTTCATAATGCCTTGATTGAGACTGTAGAGTTTCTATCCTTCGATTGAAAGTCATCGAGTGACCACACACGGAGTTTAAAAAGTATTTTATTTTACTTTACAAGTGTTATGTAATGGTTGAATCCAGGTAAGTAAATCCTGAATGTAATCGTTATTTTAGAATTAACACAGCTTACTAGCAAAGAGAGATTTCTCAAAAATAAAAATGGCGTGAAAAGATGGCACAAGCTTTGGGTGAGTAATTGGTTACCGATTGATCAGTGATCATCGACATTGCATTTTAATCGACGATCGATTCTGGTTTCTGATAAATAAATGACAACTGGTATTCTAACGGACCGCAATAATCAAGTTAGTAGTGACAATCAAATAAAAAGAAAACGATTTGAATATTAGAAAGAATTAAGAAAAAAAGTTTGAGAAAAGAAAAAACATTTTCCGGCCAGTGCCAAAGTGTCACTAGGCAAAATACACGGTGAAAAGTATTTATTGAAAAAATATACTGACAAATTACACGAATAGGCTTATTAATTATAACAGTTTATTAAAAAAGATAACGATTTGAATGTAGAATTAAAAATTAAATATCTGGAAATGAAAAAACATTTTCCGGCTAGTGTAAGTGTCACTGGGTGACTGGACAAAATAGATACTAGGTACAATATAAAAGTTGTCAGTTTTTATTGAAATAAAAAATTGACAGATTACTCGAAACTTTATAACCGTTTCCTCTCAGAGTTCAATGTCGTTGGCACTGTTATACCAATAAACTCTTCGCATTTGTTACGTAATCGGCTCGTGTCCAATTTGACCATTTAAATCTTCAACTAGTTCATCTAAAAATAATTCAGAATACAAATAACTCGGGACATTGCGTTAATTAAAATTACATTCTTGTGTTAAAAAACCTATGTCAGTTGCGTAACGGACTTTTGGTTTCATGTTACTGTCGTTGACAGTATAATTACATTTTCAAACGAAAAAAAAAGGTTTTTCTTGGATTTTACGGGAAAAACATTGAATAGTTTGTAGGTTAGGTAACTTTAGATACTTAGACTAAAATATTTTTTATTTGAAAACTTAATTATGGATGAAGTTTTGTGTGATTTGAAAAACACCTAATTTTAATTGGTTTGAATTTTAAACAATTCGTTTTTTAAATCAGCTTTTTCCCGGGGTCGGTTTCCAGTCTAACCGGATGCAGCTGAATACTACTATTTTACATGGAACGACGAACGACTGCCCATCTGACCTCGACAACGCAGTCAGTACTGGGACTACTGGGTAAGACGGGTGGTCAGACTTTCAAGCCACTGACTACCTGTACCTAACGATTGTCAAAGATCTACAAATGACCACCGGGATCAACGGCTTTGCACGGTTAATGTGCCTACCGAGGCAGAGGAAAATCGGTATCAATTCGTCTTTAAAAATACGATAATATAAACAATCATTAAGTAAGTTTCTCAACATTTCATAAAACTAAATCGCCCAAACAAGGAAGCGAAACCTAAACGTTGTAATTTAAACGTTAACATATTGTTACTAATTAACGTATTTGCCTTACAGCAGGACCAAAACCATAAATCAACCAACTTAAAAGAGTTTATAAATAAAAAGTTCACTTTAGGAGAGACAGGTTCAAAGTAGCATGTCTAAAACGGACAGCTTTTAGTGTATTTAGCCTAAGGATATTTGTGATTTATTATAATGTATGTCATTAAGCTCCAATAATCATGTATTAATAAATTAGTTAGACAGCCGGATATATGGGGAACAGACAAATATAATTGATGTGTCAGAATAAAGTCATCTGCTATAATTCACAAGGCTCTATCTAAGAACGAACTGATTTAGAGATCTGCAAACATAACCAGAGTAACGTTCCCTCTGCGCGGGTACAGACCGCCTGTATCCGAGAGATCTGATACAGTGGGCCATAATCCCCTACGTGTTCCTATACGACCCACGACCATATACATACTAGGTTTAACCTTGAAAACATTAAATCAGAATCAACAATAGCCCGCTCTCACTGTTTTGATACAGACCGCAACTCTCCGAGACAGTGGGCCATAATCTCTCATATGACCCTTTTTGGCCCACATCCACATACACATACCTTGAAAACATTAAAACAAAAATCAATAATAGTACGATCGGGCCCTTTAAATCATCCGAGAAAAAAGGGGTAGGCCATGATCGCCCACGTGGGCCGTGAGTGAGCCTTTATGGCCCACGGCCAACCTTGAAAATTTTAAAACAAAAATCAACAATAGCACGCGTGAATGCGCAGACGCAACCTGCCCTTTCGTATCACAGTTACAGCTTATCGGAACACATCGTAACCGAGCGACCTATATGCAAAGCGAGTCCAATAGAAAAATCACACGATCGGGCCCGTTAAACCATCCGTCGATAGCGTTATCGGTTGGCCCTAAAACATGTCACAGGACACTGCAGTGCAAACGGCTAATGGAGCCAGTTACAAATATCTATTAGTACTCAGTTGAAGCTGTTCCGTGAGTGACTGACGTACAACACAGGCAATTATAAAACATAAACAGCAGAAATATGTTGACGTAAACCATTAAAAAAAATTACGGACAAAATATATTTTTTCCAAAATTAATCCTTACTCAATTTGAGTTTTCCAGAAAGTCTTTCAACAGGATTTTTCTAAAATCGACCATTTCTCAATTAAAATTTTCTACAAACCACCATCTCTCCTAAGAAAGCACTGGGATATTTAACGTTCATTAAAAAAACCGGAAGACAACGTAAACTAAGTCACGACAAAAGCTAGCTGATAAAGAGCAACGGATCCATTCACCAAGCTGCAGGGCTGTGCTCGACGGAAACAAATGTGATTGCACACATTGCCAGAAGGCACCGCTGCACGAACACTGACGAATCGAAAACATTTGTTTCGAATACTCGCCAGCGTACTTTATCCACATCCCTAGCAGTTACAGGCACTTTACACATGAAACATCACGCCTTGAATCCTCGAAGAGTTTGGCAGAGGTGTATTTAATAGTACACCCACATTTCGCCAGTTATTTTCAATTTCCATGTATTACAGGAGGCGAGCCTATTGCCATCAACGGGGCACTTGTCCAGACACCGAGGCTGCTACTGAGAAATTCCTTACGAAAAAATCCTAAAACATTGCCTGACCTGAGAAAAGAAGCCAATACCTTAAGCTCAGCAGTCGCTTTAGCGACCACAAGACCAGCCAGGTTGTCCAGTTTACGCAATCCGTCTCCTATGACTTCCATAAATCGTAAGTGATATTCAATAATAATTTGAGTACAAGATACTGTAATGACTCAAAATGTAAACATTTATTGAATGCATCTTATTATCCAAATAATTTACAACTTCGGTGTAGTATAACTAGGTGATCTACAATAGTGCGTTAACCTTAAAACTAACTTCATAAGGATTACTAAAAACTGCTGTCATTTTAAGGGCCAATTTCACCACTGAAAATTAACGTAATCTGTAGTGTACATCTGAACCGCGTTCACCGGCTGTCAGTGTTATAATTGCTATCTAGTATTGACACTGACAGGAATGTGAAAAAGCAAAAGGGCGCAAAACAAACCGATGGGAAGATGACCTCAAAAAAGTAGCTGATCCACAGTGGACGAGTACAGCGAGAGGCAGGCAGTAATGGAAATCTTTAGAGGAGGAGAACCTTTGTCGTAGGACAAGCTGTTGGTAAATCCTACTTTCTACTAATATTATAAATGCGAAAGTTTGTGAGTATGGATATTTTTTTTACTCTTTCACGCAAAAACTACTGAACGGATTTGTATGAAATTTCCCTTTTTTTTTTATCCCGGTAGTAAGATCCCATTGGAAAATTATCAAACTTCACGCGGGCGAAGCCGCTGGTAGAAGATAGTAAATAATATGTGTATTGTAAATACTGTAAACATAGTAAACAGTAATAAGGACTTATTTCATTTTTTTATTGACACATTCATCATGTTTATTTTCTTTGGTGTAATTCGCTCATAGATCATACTGTCAGTGTTTCTGGAGCTGCGTTCAAAAGCTGTCTTTTTCATAATTGCTGTGGAGTATTGATATTTAGCTCTTGAACGCCGTTTAGATGGGCTGATCGCGTTCAGATTTTTAGTGAAATCCGCTCTTAGTTAACTAAAGATCAGAACTGTCAGAGCCACAATTGCTATGGAATATTGACACTGACAGGTCTTTAACGCCGTTTAAATGTCCTGATCGTGAGCAGGTTTTTGTTTGGTGAAATCCGTTCTAAGATTATAAAAACTGTTACAAGTTTAAGTAGATATAGCTATGTTCCTCAAGTTTTATCGAAGTGTGTTAGTTAAGCAGAAATGCTTACACTTATGATTCATAATGGTAGCAAGCGGTGACGTCATCGACAGAAGTGTTAATTATGAGAGCTAAGAAATTATTTAACAACTGCATACTCGTAATTGAGAACGGAAGAAAAGGAAATATAAACAAGCTTTTGTTTACGATGTTACGAGTATTGCAACTGTACTAAGTTAACATAAAACGTAGCACGAGGAAGTAGTATAGTAGATTTTTTTTTTTTCATGTAGGGTAAGACATTTTATTGTAAACTACACTGGCCCTTGCAAAACAAAGTACTGCACTTTTAAAATTTCATTTTTTTTTCTAAACTATAGAAGTTAGAGATTTAAAATAAAAAACGTTTTAAAGAAATTTTAATCAGCTTTCTTTGAAACTATAGACAAAATTAAACTCTAGTACATAAAAAGTTATTGCAATTTTACAAGTGTGATACTTAGTTTTGCAGGCCAGTGTATAATATGTTTATGTTTTTAATAGGTATTATTATCGCAACTAAAACACATAAGTATTTTACCTAAGTATAACTAAAAAGTTTAAATACGGGATATTACCAAATTTTCCACCAACAGGTAAAGAACCTGGGTATTCATTCTTACTCACTTACATTAAAGTCCAAAGTTATTTGCAGACACTCTGCCCGTTGCCTAAAACCGTTAGTTTGTTGCCATTTTGCCAATAAGCACCTAAATGATGTCATAAAGTAATGCGTAAAAAATAAAGCCTTTCAATTTGGTCAACTCATTCAGATCACCGCATGAAATGCCTGCGCTTACGTCTCAGTAAAAAAAGTTAGAAAAAAACTAAATGGTTACTAAGTAGGAAGTACATACCGCGTCTATAATATTTTGAAAGTCGCATTGAATGAAATACCACAGCCACAACACAATACATACGTCATAAACACATTATTATGATCTATTAACACAACAAAAAATAATTGATCATTGTTTTTTTTTTCCACCGAAATCGTGAACGGTCATTCTCCTAACTAAAAATACTTCAAGTCATCAAAAATGACAATGTCACTGATAACTATATCAATTTAGACTTATAAAGTCATGACATCTCATTTATGATGGCAAAAAGCGCAAAAAACCGTACGAACATTCATTAGAGACCAATAGGAATCAATAATAGGCAAATGACCTTAAGAAAAAACTATCGATACCATTATAAAAATTATAGCAAGGGAAATTGACGTAAACATTATCGATCACACAGCTGATCGATAAAAAACGACCCGATAAAAACTATCGATTGGAAATATCGATACCTACCACATGTCAATTCGCTGATAAGTCGTTTGAATAAATTTACATTTTAATGAATGAATCCCATTAATTAATTAAATATGATAGACTTTAATCGTCTGTCCGCTACAGTTCACAGTTTTGTAGATTATTATTTAATGCTAATTACACGACACTTCCCGTGAGATTTTAATTTGAAGACATCACTACTCTATGGTTAATAATATTCGCCACTAAAAACGTCAGTTTGTCAATTAATTTTAATTCATAACTACGAGAAAATGTAAATACATTCTCCGACGTCGTATTGTGTTCGTTAGAGGGTTAAGGTTATACGTTGAACTCTGCACGTCTAGCCAGCGATCGGAAACCCATTTCCATTGATAATTTCCAATGACGTATTTTTTGGAACAATGTTTAGTGTATGGAAAAACATACTAACCTTTCAATTACGGGTCACTGGAAAAATCATTCACTGTTTCATTCACAAACTAAAAAAAAAAACCAGACAGACTGTCGTGTCTTTGTTTCAATTCAAACTATCGAACAACAATAAAAAAAAAAAAAAACAAAAAGTTTTAATGTTTTTAGGTCTGTTATGTTTATCACTAGATCGAATGCGTGCAAGTTGCGTTCCGCGTGCTCTTCGCGTCGGGTTGCCGAGCGGCGCGTCCTAACACTAACGCGCCTTGTCGTCGACTATGACCGCTTCTCGTATGAACCGGCCATAAGTTCTACTAGAATTTTACTTTGGTACGCGACGCACACCTATGTACGTACCTTGTACCAACCGACGAAATTCCTAATTTAAAATATGCATACTTCATCAATTTTCGTTGTAAAATGGAAATTAATTCCTTTAATGAATGTCACCTGACTTAAAAGACATACCGTAAATGGTACGTCATTCGTTCGTTACCTACTGTTCTATTTTTTTAATATAAGCCACTGTGAATAAAAACATTATAAAGATCAGCAAACTTTTGTATTGTACCAGTAACAAAAGACTTCCGCATCGCACAATACAAGACTTTAATCAGTTGAAGATCTAAAATTTCGTCTTCGACTGTTCTTGTCATTGACAATATAATAGACATCTGAAATTCAATATTACTGAATTTAACATACTCGTACCATTGCCAATATAGAGTCATTTCGCAAGCATAATATTATGTCATGTCGTGTCGCATCAAAGATCACGTTTCCCGTCAATCTATCAATGTCTTCATTAATTTCCTCTCGAAAGATCTTTTTCGTTTTAATTATGCAGATAATTACTGTTTTTATGTTTGTTTCTTGGTTATTAGGAAGAGAGAAACTAACCAAAATGTTTGCAGTTCTAACTTTTGTAACAGTTCCTCTTTAATTTGTAGTCAAAGAAAATGTTATAAAATTTTAAGTACCTATCTACTCTACCCCGAAGGCTTAGACATATGCCTGGAACCGAACCCGGGATATCACGTTCAGCCAACGAGGCAGTCCGTCAGTCTTGTAAATTAGGGAAAAGATAAATTACATTCTTTCCAGTACCTAAAAAACTCTCATCAAATCATAAATTAATATAACAGTCTCTTCTCAATGACCGAAGCACAATACTAACGAACACATTTCCTTAACACCTCCGATTCGGAGCAGAAGCGTAAACACACGTGTCAATTAATAGTACACGATTGTTACACGTGCCATAACTTTCACACATAGACACTAGACACGTGCTGTAAACGCTACGGTGCAGGTGTCAGAAATGTGACAGCATAAATACCTTATTAAAGGAGAGCTTTGGATAAAAGATGGCCACATAAATAATTAACACGGAGCTAGTAGTTGTACGGTCGACCAAGCTATTTGGTTTACATTTTACAATGTAATTTGCGTGTTAAAATGTAAACCAAATAGCTCAACTTTCAACTGTAAAAACGAAATGAAATGCCCTCTATTCCGAGTACCTATCGATTATTTGATTCGATGATAAGCTATTTCTGCACTGATGATTTATTTATTAATTAGCTAACTTGCCCGCGACCTTCGTTCTCATTAAAATATTATTTAAAAAAAATACTTCCCTTTTTAATCGGATTTTTTACCAATTCAAAGGTTTTAATTTTTTTGAACGGAACCCTTATTCCTTTTTTAAAATAAAAGTAGCCTATGTTAAACCTTATAGCGTTAGATATCTGCATAAGTTCAAATTCTTTCATCAAAATCTTTGTGTTCTAAATTCAAAAATACAAAAAAAAAACAATTTTTAATATTACGCTGTTTAACGGCTTCATACCTTTGCTTCTCTTTCAACCTGGCGAAAGCAAAGCGCGGGAAAAAAATAAAAATAAAATCAGTCTCAATAATTCTAGACAAAAATATTTTTCATTCTTTTATTTTATTTCTTCAAAAGTGTATTGAAAAACGTCGTTTGATACACGTGGACGTTTGTTATTGCAGTTATCGGCTTAATAACACCCTCTCTTTAGGCTCGTGTGTTAATTCCCCCTCGAATGCAATAACAAACTTTCTCCACTTGTATCAAAGTGTACTATTTTCTGCACATAGCCAATGTCGACATAATTATGGTAGAAAAAAATTGCATGAATAGCAGTTTTACGCGTTGGAACACTGGCAGAAGCTTTTAAGCATTTAACCCACCACCCGGAGTGTTGACGAATTAAAAGCTTTAAGCCCTGTTAACGCCTCGGATGATGCGATTTGCAACGACATCCGTCAATCTAAGGGCAGATGGAAATAAACCTTTCCATCCGTCTCGTCGCTCAGCAGCAAATCGGGTCACAGTGACTCACCTTGAATGTGCAGTACCAGGTCTGTCAGCCTAAGGATTTTCAGGTCTCAATCGACTTTTGTCCATAATTGTGCCTCCGCAGACGACCGCCATTTTGGTTTACTGTCACGATCCGTAACAGCTATTTTCACAATTATCCATTCTCCGCAGTAGCTGTCGCAAGAGGCGTGTCGCTTTAACGTGTAACTCGTGGCCATGGGGTTATCGAATCGTAGGCGTGATTTTATATGCGTAAGTAGTCTTAGCACTTATTGATACATCAAGACGCAATCTACACAACAGGTAGCTCCCCATTCAGAGCTATCACTTTGAGAATTTATTACCGACGTGCGGTTTTCAACACTAGGCTCTTTCGCTTAAAGCGGGCCATAAATTATGTTGTGTCTGAACTTTTAGTGGAAACACAAACTTTTTCATGACGACCATGTTTTACGCCCAAACAACCAATACCAAGTGAAGGAAAAATCAAACAAATGTAGTGTTTAGAATTTGATTTATTTTTAAACAACAATGTATGAAAGCTAATTTTCGACTCCCTCTTGCACTAGAATTTCGAACGAGTATAACCAGCCTGTTAGAAATGTTCCTGAAAGAAAAAAAAGTGTGACTATGCTAGATAATTTAGTTTTCATATTTGCGCGAATCTGTTACAGGATAGAGACATTCACTTGAGAGCTGAAAAAACGTAGATCTATGTAACATTGCTGTCCTTAAATAAAGGTATTTTATCATAACCAAGACAAACTTTTTAATTTTTAATCATGTTGTCTATAAAAAGAATGGAACCAACTGAATTAAACCCTCGAACCATAATGTAAAAAAATTCAACGCATTTCACCGTAGTTTCAGTACCGGATATGTATGTAAATAAACTGCGCGAAAAATACCCGTTACATGAAAAGGAAACCGGATACACAATTTCCAGGACTGTATTAAGTACATTAACACTTAATAATTCACCTTCAAAATATTTACTTTCATAACTGTGAAAAACCATGTCCGAAAATTGAGACGTTAAATATATAGGTCATTTAACTCATTTCTATAGACCAAAGTCTAGGAGAAGAATTTCGACCTCATTCTGTAGATTGTCTATTGTTTCTTGTCTAGTAAATGGATACATGTAATCAACAAGAGTGTATAATATTAGTGCGAAATTACCCGCAAATATTTATAACTTCATACTTACCTGGTTAGCTATGAAGATGGTTATAAATTGATACAACTATATAGTTTAATCGAGGAAGGAAATCATGAACTAATTAATTATTTTTTTACCACAAAACTTGGTAGTGCTTGTGTGAGCTATTAACACAATTATGTCATTGTCAATGGGGTGGGCAACTGGTGGAACTAATGGCGCTAGCATCGCATGAACCAAACATCGTCATTGGTAGAAAATCTGTCAATGTCATTTTATATTTGAAAATAGTTTGACCACATTGGTCAGATTGGGTCTAAGCTATGGGCGCGCCATCTACGAACAGCTTTGACCAGCTTGCCCATTATGTTTGCGATCTTTTTTCCTCTGTAGTCTTTCCTTTTTTCAGAATTATTGTAAGGAGAATTGTAAGGTGGTGGGCTTAAACCAAAGTAGGCGCTCTCTATCTCACTTTGCTCTGTGTTATTTATTTTATTATAACTGCTCTTAAAATGACGAAGGAAACAAACGTAAGAAAACCTGTATATCCTATTTGGAACCAACTCACCTGGCAGTACTTTTATACAAGCCTCAAAGCTTGGCTTGCCCTCATACTCCTCCTCTTACTACCTACTCCTTACTACTCTTCATGATGTCAGGGTTTCTGAACAGTCTACTTACCTTACAGGCTTGCCGTATTGTTGGTCACTAGGCACGCCACTGCCTGCACTGGGTCCACGTAGCTGATGACTGCCCACGCCCCCTCATAAATAGGGGGCCGGTTTCTCAGCACCAGTAGTAGAATCGTTATTAGTTGAATATATCTGTCAGTCAGCAACAGAAGTGCACACTGGGCATACCCACACCTGTACAATAACTTACCAGAGTTCTTCTTCTGTCTCGTGTGGTTAGTGCCTAACCTGGTGTCAGAGTTTTTATGCCGCCCATGGGCCTCTAACTTGGCTTTACATGCTGTCGAGAAATATCTCTCAGGCATGCTGGTTTCCTCACGATGTTTTCCTTCACCGAAACAAGTGATAATTATATAATACGCACATGAATCCGAAAAATCCGAGGTGCGTGACTTGGGTTCGAACTCGGGACCTATGACTTGTCAGTCCGATGGTCACACCACTAGACTATCACACTGCTTACCAGAGAATACTATTGTAGATCAAATTCGTCGCCGTCCTTTGTTTTTCTTCATTGACAAGCAAATTCTTGCACAAAATAAAACCACGTGCAAATATTTGCAAGAACACGACACTAGTGCGGTCAGTGTGTCAATACAGTCGATTCCTTCCTGTTAGTTGTTGGTAAACTAATCCCTTTGTTGTGCGCCCAAGTTGTTTGTAGTCTGCTTTACTTGGCCACAATAATTGATCGTCACTCGACACGTGAGCGGCGAAGTCACTGGCGTTTGTGTGGATAAAATGGTTTGTGCCACTTTGTACCAACCTACTCTAGACCTATCATAGATCAAGCTAACTGGGCAAGCTAATAGTGCTTAGAGTAATGTAGAGGACTTTTTGAAAAAGTTCCGGAAAAGTATTATTTTTTCCAGCCCAGAGAGCATTTTGCCAATAATACTGTGACGTCCTTTTTGGACAACTTGAAAATTGATTGCATTGGCGCCAATTTATTTATAGTTCTGAGCATACAAATCACTTTTGCCACTAGGTTCTTTGGTCGCAGGTTAGGTTAGGGCAATTGTTTGACGGTGACGTTGCCTTTAACAAGAGGTCAGTTAGTGAAATTAATCATGTCATGTCAAATTGCCGTGTTTTAGCCGTTGCATATAACTGATGAAGAAATGAAAATATGAACAGTTTAGATAGAATAGAATAGAAATTTATTTTGCAATACGGGTAATACACAATAGTTGTTATGAACTTATGACATATCAAAGCTCAGCCATGTTTTTGCATTCGGCATGCAAACATAGACGTAGTTAATTTGAGAAACAATTGATTTCCCTTACTATTACGTATCAGTTCACTTTAGATGGTAATCTGAATGATTAAATTTTATTTATTATTTGTATTGTGATACCTATTTGGCAGGTTAGTAGCAGCAACGGAGTCAAGATTTGTGCCCGGTTGATGGCAGTAGGGTCGCCCTTTATCACATGGAGTATAACATAACTAGCGAAATGTGGGTGTTCTATTAAATATTTATGTATTATTTTCATTCTAAGAATTTGCCTAGGACTCGATATTGCTTGTTACTAGAGCAATGTTATAATATCGGCAATCTATCGGTTGTTGATTGATTGCTCTAAATTATAGCGTGTGCTGTAGAGCCTACTTTGAAAAAAAATATTGTTGATGGTTTTCTATGGATAATCTCTAAGACAATACATAATAAAGATTTTATCAGTACAATAGCAAGATCGTTACAGTTTTTGTCATAATTGGTGGTCCATATTATTTTTGAAATACGTATTCATAATAATTTATTATTTATATTTTTTTGGCAAACTAACATTATAATGTTGTTCAATATTGTGTGCAAATACACTATGTAGTGTGTTATATGTATACTTATTATCAAAAAATCACATAGGAAGACCTACCTCCTATAAGCTTTAAAAAAATTGTTTAGTCGAGTCAATCTATATTGTTGATGAAAAAGCATGTTTTTTTTATGATTCTTACGATTTTTGTATTTACTTATGTTTACTTTTTGACTTACATAAGTATAACATAGAAATTAATTTAAACATTTTGTTAAATCGCCTGAAAATATTTATAAAACAAAATGTTTTGCCTATTAGAACAACCTATCCACAAGATCAAGAAGGAACACACCAAAACCAACACGAGTAGGTTGAAACACGAGATATCACCCAAAGACGTGTTGTTTCTCACGCCCCGCGGCACGGCGCGTCGGGAAATCGAACACTGAGCGATATCGTCTAACACATTCGTTACCGAATTCTCTAACACCTTATTAGTGTTACTTTTGATCGCTAAATATAACCATTAGCTGCGGTTTGTGGTCGCGAGCTTAAAAATTAAGAGGACATGAGGATCAACAGTTTCGATAGGTTTCATTTTTTGTTAGTATCGGGAAATGTGTACCGATACTTAAAGCTTTCGTTTGAAAAGTCGTAAGTATCGCATTTTTTATAAGTACGTACGACAGAAAATCCCGGCTCCCGGACGATCCCGGCTATAATTTGTAGATCTATGACAATCGTTAGTCAGTGGCCCGAAAGTCAAACAACCAGTCTTAACAAGGGTTATCGTATTACACAGTACTAACTGGGTTGTGGAGGTCAGATAGGCAGTCACCCTCACACACATCTGTAAAATACTGGTATTCAGCTGCATCCGGTTAGACTGAAAGCTAAGGCTAAGCAGAACACGATGTTAGTGAAAACAGGACTGCGTATTACTCTTCTACTACCATCATCATCATCATCAGCCTATTAATGTTCCCACTGCTGGGACACAGGCCTCCTCTCTATGAGAGGGAATGGGCTATAATCCACCACGCGGCGGGCCCAGTGCGGGTTGGTAGATGTCTTCGATTTTTCTACTCTCATCGTTGTAAACAAATTGGGTTGTCAAAGATGTCTTGAGATTAATAGAATTGTTACAGAGAGTTTCTTTGTTCCTATTAGAACTCCTTAATTATAATTAATTCATGTAGAGATGAAAGTTTTACAATCGTTGCAAATTGCCATTGTTTGTGAGTGTTTGTGATCCTTTGTCACAAACACTCAGCAACAGGCTAGAAGTAAAGTAGGTCGAAAGCTTTCAATTACAGGGCTGTGTGTCACTCAACCTTTGTTTTATAGCTAAAGCTATGTTTTGTTTGGCTTCATTAATGGTTGGAAATACATATAAATATAGCTTATTTTGACTGTTAAGGCGACTACCGGAGCTAAATTAGCAACTCTAATTGTGGCGGTTCAAGAGTTTGTGATTTTTTTATCGAGTAAAATGAGTTGTATTTTGTTTTCAAAACACTATCATACTAGCATTATATCCTGAAGAATATCATTTATATTTTTCTTGTTTTGTTTATTGCAGTGAATCATATGCTTTTTTGCATTTTAAAACTCGCGTTTGTGACGGAATAAAAGTTCAGACACACAATAAAGTTCTTACCGCATAAGCTTCTTTACTATACCAAAATGTCGGAACTCCTAGCAGACGGGTTCATTAGCTAGGTCGTCTAGGAGTGTCCTGTCACCATGACCCAACAATTTTGATTGTGTCTTGTTTGGGCTAAATCGACCTTTGGGAATTTGATGAACTCATGGCCAGAAAGAAACATTGGATACTCTATAACTGCTTATTCCTTGCGACAAAATAAGATTCAGACAACCAAATAAAGTACTAAGGCCTCCTACTTCCTATTAAGATACTATTAATGGTCTGTCAGACCTCCTAGCACACGAGTTCATTAGCTCTAGGGCATCTAGTAGTGTCCTGTCACGATGATGTGTCGCGAAAGTCGCACTAACAGCATCAGAAGAGCCGCCGTGGTGACGCCACCGAGCGCCGCCGCCCGCCGGGTCCGCCCGTGCGAGATTGAACAGGAGTGGGGAGGAGTTGATTGGCGTATTTAAAAAAATAAGCAGAACAATTATTTATTCATTCTTACCATGGTACCAGCTATTGGGTTTGTGAGGTCACTTAGTCAGTCGCCCCTCGCAAAATATTTATGGTATTCATTCGCTAAGACTCAAAAAAGAGTTATTAAATCGATATTTCGTACTTGTCTGTGGAGGTTTGTAATTAGCAATTTAGTTTTATATTATTGTCGCTATAATTTTCATAGTCTGTAAGCCTTCCTAAAATATCAAAATAAACGTCAATGTCAGTTACTCCATGTAAAATACTGATGAAAAGCTTAATTCAGTTAGATTAGAAACCGATCTGAACATAGTTAGGAAAAGTCTGGGCATTATGATGATGACTATTATTTGATCATCAAATAAATCGTTGCCGAGAGAATGTAGCAGCAATGTTGGCAGACCAAGAGCCAGAAACGTGGATGACATTCAGATGATCGCGGGCAAGACCTGGTTAGCCTCACGAAGACCTCGGAAGCATGGTATAAAAGGGAAGAGGTATACTCAGTAGTAGGGGAAGTAAGGCCTGCCGATGATGATGATGAACTTATCAAAATCTGGCTTCAGCGAATAAATTAATACCAGTAAGAATATTTAGCAAGTATATTTTTTTGTACCCTAAGTCAGTGCATAAAAAATATCACAGGAAGTCATTACTTTTGGTCAAAGCTCTAAATGTTGATTGCAAATATTTTCACACGAGTTTTTTTACTTTGTTGGTTTTGCTAATCAGCAAATATATCGAGCACTGTTCCAACTATAGTTAATGATCATTTCAATTAGATTTTTATTAACATAAAACTCATGATCTTCTAATAATAATGCTTTATCTTTGAGATTACAAATACCTGATCTGGTCCGGTACCAGAAACTAAAATTACTTAATATAAATTGGCCTACCAGTCCGCGGTCAGATTTTTCTTTAAATAAAAAAAAGCAATAATCCATCAATTCAAATGGCGACTCCACGCCTCTTGTATCCCGATCCGATCTCCACGGAGCGAGAAGCGGCGATGACAGCTAATTGTCCTATAACGAGGGTAACCATGAAACTGTTCACGGCACATACATTTACATGAACACGGACTGTCCCGCTAGGATGCATGCATTCTGCATTCCCTCCTTTCCATATGACGTACATCAGTACATGAGATGAACGTCGCGAATAAAGATGCAGAAATAGATAGGCTAACATATTCAAATAGATAGATTAAAATCTATTCAGAAAAGGTAAATGTCAGCCAGTTTAAAAGATAATGCCAGATATTTTTTTTTAGATTTTTGTACAGGATGCAGGCATCCTGTATAGATGAGGCGTGTGGAGTAGATTTACGGAAAAACAGCCACTGGGGTCGATCTTTAGGTTAAGCCACGCTTGCCTAGGTTGGTCCGTAGATGGGTGACCACCCATTACATAGGTACCGACTTTCCTCCGTGCCTCGGAAAGCACGTTAAGCCGTTGGTCCCGGCTGTCATTTATAGATCTTTGACAGTCGTTACAGGTAGTCATGGCAGTAGCCTGACAGTCTGACAACCAGTCTTACCAAGGGGTATCGTATTGCGGGCCTGTGGACGGGGAGCTATGGGCTAGCTCGCCGTCCGTACGTCTCATGACGACAGGCCGTGTCGACGGCGCGTTCGTGTTCCACGCGCGCCTCAAAGAGAGTCAGCATCAGTGAAGGGGTCCGCAAGGGCCGAAGCCTGCCGGGGCTGCGGGACTATTCGAAAGAGATACCGTGGCCCCGGAACATAAAGGGCGATGAAGGAACATGGATGGGTTTTAGTCAGTAAAAGTCTGACACTCCCTCCTGCTCCGCCCAGAGCGGGAGAAGTCATTTGATGATTTCCCATCCGAAAAAAAAAAAAAAAAAAAAAGGGGTATCGTATTACTCAGTACTAACTAGGTTGTGGAGGTCAGATAAGCAGTAAAATATTGGTATTCAGCTGCATCAGGTTAGACTGGAAGCCGACCCTAACATAGTTGGGAAAAGGCTAGGCAGATGATGATGAAGAAAAGCAGGGGCCCTACTCTCTAACGCTTCGTCCGTATATTAGGATCTATCTGTCTCTCTCGCGCACGTCTGCAGATGAGTGCGAGTGAGAGAGAGTCAGATTTGTATGATGAGCAGTTTATTCACGATAAACTTCTTAGGTTGCTTCACAACTCAAGAATGCTTACTTAGATGGTCCCTCGATATTGGAAGGGTCTACCTTAATATTAGGAATAATGTATGTATCGTGGTAGGTGCGTTTTGCAAGCTATATGATCATTAGAACTGAATATTATGTTCTAAGCACCTATTTCACGATGTCTGTTTAGCCACTTCTTACCGAATAAATTAAAATAGAGCAGAATTTTTATGAAATTATTACCTGCCAAGTAAGTTAACGGGAACTTAATCGTTGTTGGTAAAACAAGCCCTTAATGTCAAAAGCTTTCACCACTTAATTAAAATCTTGTCCAAACAAAATAATTAATGTGAGACGCATAGAAAAGCTTTTAAAATACAACGGAAATTGTTTTATGATTTGTCACACAAAACGATATAAATAAAATATTGTGATACAGTTCTGTCTTAAAAATAGCGGATATATTAAAATGCCTGCAATAATAAAGCAATTAATTTCATATTTATTGATACTTTAACTGCGCCAGTCTATAAAAAGATAAGCTCATCGATCTACTTTTAAACTTAATGCACTTATAGAATTTTGGACAAATTAGCATAAGAATTTCTCAATATAATTTTGCGGTATATTTAACATTTCAAACAAAACTCTTAGGGTAATTTGGACAGTTCCAAATAAAACTTTTTTGTATTAAAGTGGTTTTATAAAATTACGAATTTGGATCAAAGTTTTTTATTTTAATGTTCTAAAGATAACATTTATCAAAAGTCAATAATGCTAAGTAGTAATAATTTGGTTGTATCCTGTGTTGGTTATTTTTTATTCAAAAGCTTGTATTTTTCTCAATAAATGTATTTTATCAATACATAAAAGATTATCGTTTTGCATTATAAAAAATGATGTTTTGCAGAATTAAAGCTTTTACATAAGCTTAAGCTTATACCGTTAATTTGGTATGTAAAATTTTATTCCCATAATTATTGGTCATATATTTTTTTAACAAAAGTGTGCTAGATTTGCTAGATTATAATTTACTGTTTACAATATCTCCTAACCATTGGTTTAATGTACGATGTTAGAATTAGTCCTTACAATCAAGTCTTGAAAGCTATCCTTATATTGTTGCTTGTGATTTCTATGATTTACCCTGTCGATTATGTGTACTTTTTAATGTTGTCTACGCAGAACGTACTGTGTGAACTTACAGCGTTGGTTAGTTATAAGTATATTTACGAGTTTCAAGGTGTATGTAATTTTGTTTTTGGTTTCTGTTATTGTACCATCGCATTTATGTATGACATCACATTTGTGTATGACTCGAATATTTTAAGTATACTTATGAGTTACGTAGTGAATAATTATTTTTCTTTGGTTTATTTTGTTGTACCCTCAGATTTAAAAAATGTGTAATGATAATAAAATTTCCATTTATTATCAGAACTGTATCAGGAATCAGGACAAAGCTGAATACCTTATACTTAAATATTATGTCGCATGCATATGAATAAAATAACCGAGACCTGGTTGATGCTAGACATATCTGATAACGAATTTATTGATCAACGCTATTTGGTGTTTAGATGCGATCGTAATCGTTCACTCACCAACAAAAAGAATGGTGGAGGTGTCCTCATAGCCATATCTAAAGAACTTAATCCCTCTAGTATTTCATTTTCGCCCCCGTTAACTTTGCCCGAGGATGTGATAGTTAAAGTCCCCGCGAAAAACAATAAATATCATATAATCTGTGCTTCTTACAAAAATGCTGTTGACGATACATATTTACCTTTTCTTAATTCTCTGTCAGTGTTGTGTGATGACTCTGCGTACAAAATATTATTTTGGCAGGTGACTTTAATTTACCCTCACTTACTTGGATAAAAAAGGTGTCATACATGGAATATGCTACGAGCAACAAACTGACAAATATAACTCGTTTTTTGTCAGATTTCTGCTCGCAACATGTTTTGAAACAATATAACCGTTTCAACTCTAGCGAACGCATCTTAGACTTCCTTTTTTGTAATACTCACGCAGTCTCATTCTCTCCTGATATCCCCCTTTCACCTGTTGACGCTTATCACCCAGCCTTCTATGTACAGATTTCTTTCTCTCACCACACACATATTCCGAAATGTACTGCTAATAACAAACTAAATTATCATAAAGCTAACTACAACAAAATCAATTCTGATATAAGTGACGTGGATTGGAATGCCCTACTGGATAACCTAACACCTAATGAATCTGTTTCTACATTTTATGAAAAACTTTATGTAATTATTAAATCACACACACCCACATGTCGACCAAAAAATGTTAATTCCCCCAATTGGTTTTCCAAATCTCTCATACACACGAAGATAGATCTTGCATTAGCACTCTCCTCATTTTCACGTCTCAACTATTTGATAGTCTCGATAATAGACAGCAAATTGATGCGGTTTACACAGATTTTCAGAAGACCTTCGATAAACTTGATCACACACTATTACTTAATCAAATTGCATACAATGGAATCAGAGGGGACCTTTTAAAGTGGTTTATATCTTATATAACTAATAGAATACAAAAGGTAGTTTTTAATGGCTTTGAATCTGGCTTTTTTCAGGTCACCTCTGGTGTACCACAAGGTTACATTTTAGGCCCTTTATTATTCATTATATACATTAATAACATAAAAGACAGTTTTCAAAATTCAAAATTTCTTCTATACGCGGACGATTTAAAGGTCTATAAAATTATTTCTGATAACGCCGATTGTTCTGTAACTACTGCTCTTCCAATAAGCTTTACCTTAGTCTTCCAAAGTGTCATGTTATAACATTTACAAAAAAAAAAAATGTTATTAAGTTCGACTATCGTCTTGCCAATACGCCAATTAGTAAAGTAAGTTTTCTCCGTGATCTTGGTGTTCTGCTAGATTCGAAGCTCCATCTGGATGTTCACATAGAAGAAATTGTTAACAAGGCCTTCCAAATGTTTGGTTTTGTTATGAGATTATCCAAGGATTTTCGCCGACCTTCTACTTTTTTGCATTTATATAAATCAATAATTAGGCCACAGTTGGAGTTTGCAGTACCTATTTGGAACCCTTTTTACATAAAATATTGTGAAAGATTAGAGCTAGTGCAACGTAAATACCTTCGTGCTATGAATTTTAGATGTTTTCGGAAAAAAATGTCATACCACTTACTTCTTGATAAGTATGATCTTCTGACCTTAAAGTCTAGACGGAAACTTCTAGAAGTTATGACTCTTTACAATGTGTGCCGTAATCATTTTGACTGTCCGGACTTAGTAAGGAGTCCGTGTTACCTGGTTCCTCGAACAGTTCATGTACGTGAGGTACGCACTCGACGTCTCTTTGCTACTAGCCTGTGTAAATCCAACGCTGGCTCGCGTTCACCACTTCATCGTTTAGTTGAGACATACAATAATGAGTTCCATTAAATTAACATTCTTTTCCTAAGTAAAAATGCATTTAGGAAGCAAATCCAAGCAGCCCTAATGGACCAGCAAATTATTGTATAATTTGATATTTTATAACGTAAGTAATGTTAAATACACACACAAAATTGTTTTTTCTTTTATAAATGTATAATCACATACATTTATAAATCCAGGTATTAGTTCCAGGACAATGACCGTTGTATATGTATTGCATTTGTGTTGTTACTAGCTAGTCTTAAATACTTTAAATTGTAATCTGTGGAGGACGTTGTGGGTAGCATAATTGTTTTAAAATAAATAATAAATATCGCTGGACATTACACACAGCGCCATCTAGTGCCACACTAAGCAACGAGGCTTGTGTCGTGGACACCAGATAGTTGATATACTACATAGATACTTTTTGTTTGTAAATACATACTTATTATACATATAAACATCCATGACTCGGAAACAAATGTCCATGCTCATCACACAAACATTTGCTCCTACCGGGATTCGAACCCGGGACCCTAAGAACGTAAGGCAGCCTCACTACCGCTGCGCTATTCGGGTCGTCAAAATGTAATACACTCGAGAGCAATGAATCCGGGTCACTTAAAGAATGTTAAAAATCTCGGAAACTAAAAATGATAGGTTAATGCAATAAATTGTATTTAATAGACAATGTAATACTCCTTAAATGAAGGTATTAAAACTTCTTAGTTATTGTATAGTTATATCATTATAGGATTCTTTAAGTGACCCGGATTCATTGCTCTCGAGTGTATTTAAAATATTGTTACAAATTCTTATTGTGCTACTGTTTGTTTTTCCTTAATTTAAATAAATAAATATATCAGTATATACGCTGCGCTGAGACACAATAAAAAAAACCTGCATGTTTTTATAAAATACTTGCTTTTCTTTTCATCCATAATTATTTGGCTTTTTTATATAAGGTTATATAAGTAAGCAGAAAATATAATCTTTGAGTGTCAGCCAGCAGTCATCATAATCATTCTTCTGCCCTCATCCCAATTTATTAGGTATCGCCGCAGGATGTCTTCTTCTTCCATACTTCTCTATTACTCGTCATCTCATTAGACACCTCCTTTTTTTCATATATATCATCCTTTACACAGTCCATCCATCGTTACTTTGGTTGGTCTTTGTCTACTAGTACTGGCTGCCAGTGCTCACACCCCGTACTCGCGTCCAATACGCCTTCTTTAAAAACCTTCTTAATTATTGACTTTCGTCATAATAAAAACTTTCAGTGACCCATTCCTTGGCCCACATTGCAATGCAACTATTATAAAGGAAAAAATAACCCACTTTACCTATAAATACTAGTTCAACATCAACTAGAAAATCAATACTTACTACCGCGTGGAATTGTCACTAGCATGCAATGTCACGTACTACTCAATAATTACCCTATGCTAGGAAACAGGTAAATAACATTAACTACTAACTTTAAAACTGTCTCTATTGAAGCTTTTAATAACATAGCTGTTTTTGCATCTTTCTTTATGGTGTCACCCCACTGGCCCAGTAAGCTGAAAAGGGGTACCGTAAAACGGGGCTATTTGGGTTTTGAGGGCTATTTGGGATGACCCAGAATTTCGAACAAAAATATCGATGGCTGTTGGTTGGTGTATGGTAGAAGTTATTTTACTAACTCTAGCAACACTTTGATTGGCTGCTACTGAGAAATTCCTGATGGAAAAACCCAATAACATTTTGGTATAAAGGGTGTAAAAACCTCTTAACAAAGCCGAAAAGCACTTGTTCTCCCCGTCATTGCGATCATTTTTTTGTTCCACACCATACCTGGGAACCTTCTTGTTACGGAGATATTGAGGGTCAGAGTTCCAACTTTTTGACAAGTTTATTTTTTAATACAAGTTTTTAATGTAAGATTTTATACACGTCCTCGACCCCCGTATTATTCAATCCATCCACCAGCACAATGTTTTGCGTTACATTGAGTTTTGGCACAAAACATGATTTTTCACTCCACCAAAAAAAGTCGTTTCTCAGCAATAATTTTTGCGTAAAGTTACATAAATTGATGTACAGAATGCTTGGTTGATGGCTTCGTGATGAGGTTGGTTACATCCTGTATATGGTACCTAAAACCCAAATAGCCCCGTTTTACTGTAGGTAACCCAACAAAGATAAGTTTTTAATTTGTGAAAATGTATCTCTCTAGCTAGACGAGGTCATTGCTAAATAATAACAGCCACTCGGGTCGATCTTCAAAGTTTAGTAGCGCTTGCCAAGGACGGTCCGTCTACATACATAACGCGCATTGATAAAAGCTTTCATTTGGGAACAAACATAAAATTAGTCAAAGAAATTAGCCACCCAGATCCACCATTAATTTGTATGGTATATAATAATATGTTAAGTCGGGAAAATTAATTGTTCAGCAACTTCACCACCAACTTCATTAGGTAGTCCGTCTTTACAAATTATAACTTTCATTCCTTGATTGTTATAAGAATTGGCGATAAGACGTAAATTGACGAAGGTTGTCATTTTGTTTTACTGTTAATTTCCTTTAGTTTATACTGATACTGTTAGCCTGCGTCATCCCACTGCTGGGCAAAGTCCCTATAACTTCCAGTTGTTTCTATCGAGGGCTAATGTGGACCACTGGTCGTTTGTTTTTCCAGCTCGTCCCGCCATCTTCTACGAGGCCTTAGTTACTGCTAAATAAATTAGCATATTGCTACTATCTACCTACTTTAAAACATAAATATAGTTCCGAGTAAAAAGTCACCAAGTATAAGTTAGCCATAACGAACGATTATGTCCTGACTTGGGCACAGCAATGTACCTACCTAACATATGGCGTAGGGTCTAAAGGTTGCAATATGTTGGAAAGATGAATAGCTAGGTCGGAGACGGCGCCTGTAAATATGTTGCCTGTTGCAAGCACTTAATTTGTGCTTGCGTAGGAATATTTACATTAAAGCTCAACGCACGTACGAGCACTGTACCGCCTTTTTTCCCGTCTGCCCCCACCGCCGGTCTGTCGCCAGTGGTGGCATTTGCAACAATTTGTCTCATCTGCCCCCACTGGTGGTGAATGCTACTGATTCAGCCGCATTTGCCCCTGCCTCTGTTACCACTGCACGTAGATTCAACTTGAAGTAATGGCATCCTCACCCCGCTTTACAAGTTGATCCCGATCAAAAGCGATGCTTGTTACGAGGCATATAATTGTGCATTGCAGTATGGAGTTTCAGAAGAAAAATG
Organism: Xestia rhomboidea; assembly: GCA_963853795.1. Classification (NCBI taxonomy): domain Eukaryota; kingdom Metazoa; phylum Arthropoda; class Insecta; order Lepidoptera; family Noctuidae; genus Xestia; species Xestia rhomboidea. The sequence goes on along the minus strand of OY970771.1, from coordinate 10,217,770 downwards.
GCTCGAGTTGAGGCGGTGCTAATTTATCCGACCCATCATGACATACGCTTGTGTCATATTTGCCCGTGCCCATCCCCGCCACATCCACAGGATGCAGACCTTGCAGAACCGCTTTCTCCGTATGATCACCGGAGCCCCCTCGTACGTCCGTAATGACAGTCTTCATTTAGATCTCAGAATCCCCACCATTCAGCAATTCATGAAACGTCTTGCAAAGCGTTTTTTCGACTCTTCTATCAAGCATAGGAACCCCCTGATCGCATCGGCCGCCCGATACGACCCATCGCGTATCAGCTCAGTCCGCCGTTCTCGGCATACTCTAGTCACCCCCGACGACGCTATCACCCTCTCACAGGAGAGTAGCAAAGACACCGGCACCGTACGTAGAAAATACATATACAAACCGACAACATACCGACCTCGCCGCCGAGGTCCGATGCGTTATCCCCGTTCAATCCCCCCCCGACCCTTGCTAGAGCCAGCCCGCGATGCTGAGCCAGTAATGTTAAACGAGCCTCTAATTAATGACACTCAGATCCAGCCTGTCCCCTTGCTGCCCCCAGCGACGCCCTAAGCCGAGGTTCGTACCCCACAGGGGGTGCCCATAGGCGTGGTCGCTTAGTTTATAGTTTTAGTTTTATGCCCCTGGCAGGAAGCCTTAAATTCAAGGCATCCACAGGACTAGCCCGGTTAAGCAGTAGCCAGTCTCCTCTAGACTGAACTGCGAGAGGCCATTCCCAAAAAAAAAAAAAAAAGGCGGTGCTAATCCGGTGCAGTGCTTATAAATGTTATAATGTACATTTAGCTTAATAAAGAAGTTTTTTTTTTAGTTTAAAGTACGGGACTTATAAACAAACACAATTTGTAAATTAAATAATTTTATGAAGTTCATCTAATCAGTTTCGAGCACCCAAATTGTATCACAACAGATATCAAGATTGGCTTCCTTTGTCTTTAGTATAGTTCCAAATTGATGAAATGTGGTCAGAACCTGAGGCGGTACCAATATCCTTACCACAATTTGATTGAACTCTCTCAGGCAGGGTCTGTTCCAGCGGTCTCGAATTCACGCCTGTTAACTTTACTAACGATATTATCGCAAACCACGGTCATGTTGCTTCAAAGATCTCTTCAGATCATAAACAAATCTTGTTGTCCACGTAAATTTTCAGTACTTTAGTTTTATAATCTTGGTGGTGTTTCAAACATGTTTTACAGAAAGTTCCGCCAAAATCTGGACATTATTTTAGGGTGAAATTGGCGTCATTAATACAAGAGACTAACCCCCGAATACTGAAACGTCACTCAAAATTGAAGTAGCACTTATATTTAACAGATACTCAAAAGTGACGTTTGGCCATACGAAATTTAAAGTTTAGGAGCTGCTCAAATGTTAAGCAGCCCTTAAATTTTGAGTGACGTTTCTGTATTCGGGGGTTAGTGGTCTAGGCAAAAATGACATGCAGATTTAGGTTAACCTGTCCTACGATAGGTAGAGAAGTAGGTAGCTATGACGTAACACATACTTCTTTAGTAGAACATTATACTTAGTACCACCTAGATTTAACTGTTTTGACCATGTCATAGGTTTAATAGTCAGTGTGGCTATTTCGATCATGGGACCTACATTATATGACGAAATGTGGGTGTTATCCGCATATTATGTCAATCCTTTCGAGGAATCTACGTGACACTATGTAGGTTTATGTAATAGTAAAGCATAGTAGCTTCTTAGCGTCTTATTGATATCAATAAGACTCATTTTCATGTAAATTTTGTAGTATCTTCTTCGTGGTGAACGTAAATATTGGTGTCGATTCTGTTGTGCACAAACTAAACTTAATTAAGGCTATTGCTATCTTTTTCTCTCTAATAAAACGAGAAAGAGACGGACGTAATTTAGGGCAGTCAAATTTAATTGGAACTAATATTTCCATACAAATGAAGGGTGCACGCAAAAACATGTCGACTAAAACACGGTGAAGCGCAAGCTAGTTTGACATTTCTAACTTAGTTCATAGCTATAGCCGTCCTTTCCTCGAACTGCCTTTTAGTAAAAGATAGCCTAAATTAAGTTTAGTTTGTGCACAACAGAATCGACACCATTGAGCCATTCCTTGGCCATTTTCACAGCATCGTCTGTGTCGTCTGTGGCAGCGCAGAAGTTGCTTTGACTTCAGCAGACAAAGTGCAGGGAAGCAGCTGGTGACGCACAGTCTGTGATGAAATTACACAGTTTCATTTACTGCTTTTGTTGTTAGACTGGCCACATTATAAACAACAAACAAATCTAGATATCTACATAAATTGTCCCGTTGTGTAGATCTAACTCAATCGTAGGAAAGTTAAGGGCAGGCTATTGTTCGCTAGCTTGGGGCGGTCGTGCACATTGTGCATTGTCTATTCGCAGAAACGCTTCGATATGTTTTAAAATAATATTTTACGAGCCCCGTCGATGGTCGGGGTTCGTTGACAATGAACGTGCATTTATTTAGAGACCTAAAACGAATTATAGAGTCAGTATAAATGTGAATAACAATGGGTTTTTTAATAGCATATTAGATTTTCGATAACTTCCGCAATTAAAGGATCAAGTACATACGATAAACAGCTGTAGGATTAATGCCATTTTAAACGCTCTTTCAACGCATCTTTCATAGGTCATTTTTCATAATATTTTCTGTTTCATTGGAAAAGCTGCAAAAACAATTTGTAGCTCTTGCAATCTATGCTTCACAACATATTAAACAAAGTCCTCCGCCGCGTCTGTCCGCCGCGTCTGTCTGTCTGTTCGCGATAAACTCAAAAATACAGCACCGATTTTCATGCTGTTTTCACCAATGGATAGAGTGGTTCTCGAGGAAGGTTTTAGTATATAATTTGTCAAGTTTTGTATACATTGGCTAAAATATAGTTGCGGGAATGGGATCAAAATTTCATGATTTTACTTTTGTATCGCGGGCATCAGCTAGTATATTATAAAAAGTGTTGGTTGTTGTATGTAGGGGAATCTTTGGAACGAGTGATCCAATTAAAAAAAATGGTATAGGCTATAAATTATTTTCATATCGTGCATATTAGCCGAGAGAAGTTGCAAGTGAAGTGCTAGTTATGCATAATACATAATATAGACGAAGCACCCAAAACACTCAAATCAATGAAATTCCGCAGAAACAAAACGCCCGGTGCTATTTTTAACTTATACTTACAACAACACCGCTTAAGTCATGAACAGTTTCACAAGTAATTAATTACCAACCTCCGATCTTTAAGACGAAACCGATGAATACACCGATTATATCGAAAATCAATGCGAATTCTCAGATAGTGATCGATAAGGCTCGATCATTGTGAAACAATATGCCACAGTTCTCAATGTAATCTCATTCTGAGTGGAAATCGATTAATTAAGTTCATTTAAGTACATGATCTGCTATCTTATCGATGTCTTTGATTGCGCCGCATCGTAAACAAAGCTTCCAGTAGCAATCACAATCGTTTGATATGGTAAATTAATTGCGATACGGTGGGCAACACTCGACATCCTATATTGGGTGTTGCGTGCTTAAAATTGCACTTTGGGACTCACACATGGCACAAATATAATACACATTTTTTTTTCGAGAGCAAATTGAGAATTGCTGTTTACAGTGAAGAATTTTTAGAGTTTGTGTGGTTTCTATGAAGAAATTAATTATTTCTTGATATACAACATCAGATTGAATGTGCAAATCAATCGGTTTATTTTAAACACAGCCTCCAACAGTAAAATCTTAAAATTAACAAATAATAATTACTTACGAAAATAACTCCCATTCATCATTCACTTTTAACGCTTTACAAATAACCTACACCGTATTCTAGAAACACAAGAATCGATTACAGTTTCCAATCATCAGCGACATAAAGTTCTCAAGGACCATCAATAAAACTTTAGTATCGGTTCAATACAAACAATTTCCCTGAGCGTCATTTTAATGGCAATGTATTTGCGAATCTGCGGGCGGTCTGTTTTCTTAAACAATTTATGCGTTCGGCGCCTTTGAGACCGACTATCAGGAGACGTGCTAACCAAATCACTGTGAAATACTGTCCGTCTGTAAGATGCCGCTAATCTAGAGAACTACCGGCCCCTTTTTCGTGTAGTTTGTGCGGTTGGAAAGTTGTGGTTTTAGGATGAAAGCTTTACAACTGGATTTTTTAGAGTGTTGATGTAACAATTATGGAAATAAACAGTTTATGACTGCAATACATAGATAGGTATACCTTTCTCCTTTTGGATGCAATTTCACTATTTATGAGCCTGCAGTTTTGATGTTTGAATGAGATTACAAAAGACATCTCGGTTTATCATCATCTTCCTGTACTTGTCTCATTCTTCCAACACGTTTTATTCTTCTGTTCTCCCCTGTCAGACGTCACGCCATCATTTACTAAGGAGTAGTCTCTTTCATATCATTCCTCACACAATCATTAATTCATCATTTCTTTGGCTTTTCTGCATCAAGATTCATATTCATCACTCTTTTAATCAGATGCGTTTCATCCTCCCTCATAACTCCATACCAAGACAAATGACTTCCTTTAAAACACATCTAGGTTGTAAGATAAATATACGTAAGTATTTAAGATTCGTTGCCAAAAATCTTCAGTACCTACCGTATTTACTTAGGTAATAAGCAATGGAAAGCGGAATGCTTGTATGTCCAAAAGTAACGTGCACATAAGTAGGTACATCCCAATGTGTTGCCAGTATTAACTGGCAACACTTAATAAGTAATGATACCTAATAAGTAATGTGCGTTGATAATTTACTGCTATCTACATTTGAGAAATGCTATTTGCGACGATGATCGTAGCACTGATTCGCTTAATTGGCAAAATGGCAACACTGCGACGCAATTCGGGAATCTGTTCACCGGAGACGGTTTTCATGAATATAAATGAGGCTACATTTTCAGTAATTAAAAATAATTAGACAGATTTTTTTATAGATACTCCGCTCCCGTCCCGTGATTGTAGAAATACATGTAGAGTCATAATTCATTTAGTTTACTAATAAATCAAGTTGTGTCTGACTACTTATTACGCTAACAATTAATAAAAACTATTATTATCGACCTTGTTGTTATCCATTTAGAGTTTGGTGAACTTCCTATTAATTGCTCGGGTTACTTGGTCTAATTCTGGTCTATTTTAATACGGTAAATCATCAAGTTACATGACAATTCCATTATATCTGTCATTATCCAATGAAAAATTTCGGAGACAAGTTTTTATGCTAAGAGTTGCTCAAATCATTACACACTTTGATTTTAATTTTATGAGTGGCAATCCGAAAAATAATTATTAGGACAATGGTAGTATTTCCCGACGTATAGATGTCGCAGCCAACTAGCTTAATTAGCAGTTCAATCAACCGCCTAACCTCTTTACTTTAAAGAAACCTAACTAACCTAACGTCAGGGTGCCCTAACCTCAAAACATATCATAATATATTCGCCTAAAAAGTATAGTCGACGTAGCCCCGCTTCGCGGGACTCCTATTTCTGTCCGCAGGGTTAGGTAAAGGCACCTAACTAACCTAACATCGGGGTGCCCCAAGTACTTAAATGTTGTTTGTTTCGGGCCGCTAGTAAAACGGCCGCTGTTTAGTAAAGAGATGCTGCGACATGGACACCGCGATTTTAGATCGGAAAAATGTTTTTTTTTTTTTTTAAGAATTGTAACATTCGTACCATCTTTTCCCGTTTTGACACATGACGGAAACGTGTACATAGGACATGCTTTTGCAACTTTAATAAGGTAGGTAAGTTGATTATCAATTCCATTGTCAGTTTAATGCTACCAGCCATGTTTAGCTGCAAGTCTTCCATACATTAAGGTAATCATCATTCTCTTGTCTGTCTAACAAGTTATTAGAGGTCGGCGCAGGATGTCTTCTTCTTCTTTCAAGTTTCTCTGTTGGTAGTCATTTCATGAGTCACCCCCTTACAAGCCACATCATCTTTCCCACATTCCATCCATCGTTTTTTTGATCGTCCCCTTCTCTTATAGCCATTCAGATACATATTCAAAAACTTTTTCCACGAAATTTCCTCACCACACAACTTTCAGGTCATAAATAATAAAATTAAACATTCGCTCATAACTTTCGCTATTTTCCAATCAATTGGCTGTCCCCTCATTCCTATATGGTCTATTATTAGCTGCGCCCGATTCACCGCGAGCCGCGACCGCAGCGCCGCGGTTTGACCCCTTAGACATTGGATCAACACAATGTTGTACATTCCTAATGAGCGAGATGAAACTTGTGGACAGTGGACGCGTAATGAGGTGACGGACTGACGACTTTGATTAACAAGATGAAGTAGCGAAGTTAAGATCCCTGTTTATTGTAAATGTCATGTTAGAATTAAATAGTTTTGGCGTAGTGGTAGGTACTAGAACCCCTTAGAGCTGTACACATACGATGGTTGCGAAGCCTGACCCGCAAAGATTTCCACACCATTGGCGGTGCGACGCCGCACCGCAGCTTGGCAACGTTGCTACGGTGCCGCAACAGTGACGTCAGCAGAGTGTTGGACTTCTAATAATAACGGTGTCACTCCGGTTCGGCACCGCAACGCGTACTCCCCTCACCTTGTCTCGCTGGTTGCATGTCCGGTGAGCTTACGGCGCAGTGCCGAAACGTGTGCCATACTATACTACGATATTTTTATTTCAGGACGCCGCCCGCAGCAGCACTGCGCCACTGCCGTAACGCGCCGTGTAGACAGGCTCTACTAGGGGTACTATCAATCTACAATCGAGCAGAATAAAGATTTATTAGAACACGGTAATAGCACTCAAAATTTCCAAGCATTGAACTACACAATGACAATGTAAGTAAACTAATAAATAACAGACAAAACAACAACAATTCAAAGTGTAGTGACACCAAACAGTCAAAATAGAGCTGTCCTGAGTAGCACAGTGTTGCCAACAAAAGATTTAAATTAATACTCTCTGGTCGATTGTCCACAATTCATTGTATTCACACAAAAGTTCTCGCATCTGCACTTCCAGGACCCTATAGTTACATCATCAGACGATTTATAGTGCAGGGCAACACTGACAAAATATTCAAGTCACATAAAATTAAACCTTATTTGGTAAATATTAAGTTGATAGCTCAATAAACAAGCTGCGTCTCAACAAATCAGAAATCGAACAGTTTATTTAAAAACCAAATACAATCGTCCGTTGAGAACTATGATATATTTCTATTTATCACACAGAAAAGAGGTTATTCAGTTATCATTAACAAACTAATAAAGCAAAAGATCACACATTGTAGGCTGAGATAAAACTAAAAAGATTTACGGCCAGATAAACAGATTTATAATAAGTAAGTAGAGATAATATCCCAGATGCAAGAGCCAAGGTCGGTATATTTAGTGATTCTTTAAACAGGGGAGACAGAGATAATTTATTGTGAACCAATTAAGTTTTCAGCTGTGGGAACTGATGAACGGTTTTATTTCATTAACAATCAGTTGTTAATGAAATAAAACCGTCATTATGATTTACTTTTTGACGTTGTAGAAGAGAAAAAATGAAGAGCACGTGGTTAAATAAGAACAGTCACTGGAGTCGATCTTTAGGTTAAGCCGCGCTTGCCTAGGTTGGTCTGTGGATGGGGGACCACCCATTACATACCGAGTTTCCTCCGTGACTCGGAAAGCACGTAGCCGTTGATCCCGGCTGTCATTTGTACATCTTTGGCAGTCGTTACAGGTAGCCAGTGGCCCGAAAGTCAAACAACCAGTCTACTAACTGGGTTGAAAGGTCAGATAGGTAGTCACTCCATGTAAAATACGAGTATTCAGCTACATTCGGTTAAACTGGAAGCCAACCATAACATGTTGGGAAAAGCAAGGACGAGAAGGAAAAAAATCCACGAAGATTTTTTTAATACTTATTCGGATCTGAAAGAAATGTTACAAACATAACTTTTGACTTAAACCATAATTGACAATAAAATAAAAGTTAAAGTGTTGTTAATAAGTAAAGTTAAAGTGTTAGTAAGTAACAACTTACTAACACTTTAGATTTCATTTTTATTTTATTATCAACTAGCTGATGCCCGCGGCTTCGCCCGCCCGCAAATTATATACTAAAACCTTCCTCTTGAATCACTCTATCTATTAAAAAAAAAACCCGCATCAAAATCCGTTGCGTAGTTTTAAAGATTTAAGCATACATAGGGATATAGGGACAGAGAAAGCGACTTTGTTTTATACTATGTAGTGATTATGGTTCTAATGTGGTGTATTATGGTTGGTCTAATTGTGGTTAATTCTAGCGCCAAAATAATAATACAGCACTTTACTTAACTAAGTAAAGTGCTGTATTATTATTTTGGCGCTAGAATGACATTTGTGAAATTGTCTGAAGAATTAGTGTTGAAAAAATAATATGATGGAGGCCTTCTTTCCAAAAAAGCGACGCGCCAAAAATATAAATCTGTTTATACAGATCATAGGCTTTCAAAATATTTTGATATGTCTTGAGTAGTTTCACACACCGCTCTTCATTCTCCTCCCGTTCATCATTCAACATCAAGACGTCTTTTATCCACTTGTCGAGATATAATTAACAGTATTATAACTCGAATGGTAAGCACTGAATTAACATCAAATTCTGTGAACATGATGTCGCAAATAAAATTTGGGGTGAAACCATCGAAAAAGACGTAAAGAAAAACAGATTCACTACAGATGGTAGTTAACATTGAGATCCAGTTCCAAATGATATAGCTCCGAATGTTCTTACTGAAATCAATGCTCTTATGAATAGTTTGGAGTTCCAAGATAAGACAGACGTAGTTGTGCTTATACACAAAGTCCAGAATGAACATGGTCGTGAAACAGATGAAAGACCTGAAGATAAGGATAAAACAACAAGCACAGTAATGGGAATTCCGAAAACACCCGTATAAAATATATTGCAAATACGAAGTACTATTCCAGTCATCTGGTACAAGCACAAAGCACTCGGCACTAACATATGACAAAACGACACAAAGCAGTAAAATTTTCCGTTTGGATAAATATGATTATCTCGAATACAATACTTTGATGTAAAAAAAAGATTGAAAACGAAATTAAAAGAATACGCTACACTTTGAATGTCTTTATCGAGTCTATTATTGGGTAGTACTTCAAATGATTGCTTTGGAAGTATAGTACGTTGTCGAAACATTGTTTTCATCTTCAACAGCCCGATAGTAGATGACGAATTGTAACATGACAAGGATCCAACTAAGTTGTTTACAAGACTAAGTAATTATGTTATATTTGTACTGATCGTAACGCAGTTAAGAGCACACTTGCGTATTATTTTCTACTTTACTACTCTAGTCTTACTGCTACACAATAATCGAATGATAAAATAAAGATAAAAATCTTGGCAACTTTGTTGTTTAGATGCATTTATACTTAAGCAAATACCGTGAAACTTTTCAAGTCATACCATCATCAATCCACTAGAACATCTTCCTCAAAATCAAAATCAATTTTATTTGTGTAACATAGGTAGTGAAAACAGTTCTTAAATTAAAGATAGGTCGCTATGTTATGCCAAGAGGCGTACCAATATAGGGTTGCATGCGAAATAAAAAATATTAATCATGAGGTTGGTCTGAGGTAAACACAAAGTATTTGGTAGGTATGTCAAAATTAATAGAATGATGATAAAAAATAAAAACGAAAATTATAGAAAGTCACAATATAAAAAAAAAATCCACAGTTAATGCCATTGACATTTGTCTAAATATTCATAAAATATTTAAAATTATACAAAAATAAATAATGTAAAATAAATTAGTTTTTTAAAATGGTATTGTACAAAAATCAAATTAAATTGAATTCTTTAATGTAACTGTGATAAAAAAGTAAATGTATAAAATAAATATTTAATAAGAATTGGTTGGTTATGTGCATGAACACTGTTTTTGGAATTATGTACAACTATTATTTTGGGAAATAAAGGCTTTATTATTATTATTATTATGGGCCTTCCCGTTAAGCTGATTATCAAGGAATAAACTAAAGAAGTTTGCTACTTTAACTTCTTCAATGTCACAGTCACTATGTCCAATATTTACTTTTGGTACTTCAGTTCTTTGGTGAAAGTGCATAATTTTGGTTTTCTATAAGTTAATAACTAAACAATTTTTATTAAACCAATTAATTATGTCTGACAGTCTATAATTATGTCAACTTGATAAATATTGCGATCAATACATTTCACTATGGCAGTACTGTCGTCTGCATACAACACCATTTGATGTTGAGTCACCTTTGGCAGATTATTGATAAAGATAAAGACTTTTCTTGATTGCTTTTCTTGGTTTTTCAAAATTTGTTTTTTCACATATTCTTGCAAGCTCTGTACATTGCATTCTGTTGGAGAGATAGGATTCGTTCGAGTAGTTTTAAAAGGTTACCTCTGATACCGTAACTACGCAGTTTGTCCAACAAGACGTCGGGCTTTACGTAATCAAAGGCTTTGGTACTATCTGTGTAGATGGCACAAATAAGATTTTTTGGTCTACTGCCAACATAGTGCTACGTAAAAAAAATAAAAATAGCCATGTTGATCGTGGTATTCTTTCTAAAGCCATTTTGTTCCTTGCCTAATAAGTTAAATTTATAGAGATAGCAATACAGAGCCGAAAAATTATTTTTTTCGAAAACCTAGGCAAATACAGAAATGTTAGGTATTGGCCTATAGTTCTTCATATCAGTTTTATTATCTTTTTATGAAGTGGTTTAAAAAATACTTTCTTCAAATCTTCAGGATAAACCCAACAATGCCAAGGTTCATTATATGCGCTAATACGGCTGCTATAAGTTCATTTACAAATGTTATCGCCTTTGTTGACATACCGTCAAATCCTACAGTAGGTACCTACTTGTATTTTTATGTGATCTTATAGCCGAGATCAACTCTTGGGCATGAACTCCAGTGGACAATCTGGAAATCTCTTAATCGATTGCGGGCGGTCCGCTGTAGAAATAATTTGGGGTATCCCTGACCCATAATAATAACTTACAACGCCAGTATGGAGCAACTCTGCAAGATATGCCCCACCTCCTTTCTGGCCCATCTTGCACAACCGCCTCCAGAATTTAAACGAAGTTAACTATAGAGATGTGCAGGTAATACTTGCTGGTCGGGAAACTTTGAGCCCACCGAAATGCTGAGTAGAAGATGCGTCATAACCAGTGTTTGTAGTACAAACAAAGACATTTAAATATATTTACGACTAGCTGTTGCCCGCGACCATCTTCTGCGTGAATTTAATATAATCAAAATCAAAGCATTTATTTTTAGTAGGCCAGTTACGGGCACTTTTAAAATGTCGAAACAAAGATCACAGTCCCAGTCACAAGACAGAAAAACTGTGAAAGTACTGTAGTAGCCCATTCCCTAGCGTAAATCTATATGGAGAAGAACGGGCAAGAAACTCCGTGGACACTCTTTTAAATCAAAATATTACTTTACATTTTTATTTACAAATTCTTGGTTACTTCATTTATGTTGTGATGGTACATTATGTGAGAACAATGTAGCAAGAAGTGCACGTTAAAAGTGTCCACAGTAAAACAAAAAATAAATAATTCATTCAAATAAGCCGTGGCAACTAAGAGATGACCAGTCACAACTGACAGCGCTCGTTCACGAACATGACGCCTGGATCAGCACCATTCAACTCAACCATTTTGTAGGGAACTAAATGATCCGACACACGTGCCACCATCAGCGAGACATTAGAGTGAGCATGACATACTCTCAATCGCCAGTGCACATTCAAGTCAAGAAAAGACGCAGGTTTCTAGTGAAATGATAGCTTTCTAGTACTTTGTACTCACACAATATGGGCTATGCGATTATATAATACTAAAGAGATTTAATCTATACAATGCAAAGATAGTTGTACAATCTTCAGCAGCTCCAACAATACTCTGGCTTAATGCTATCAATTTATACGCCCCTGTCCTTGTGGAGCAGGACCGGCATTGAGCCAATGTATTTTTATTAGATGGTATTTCTTTTGGATAAAGAGGAGTTGGCTCCAAAAAACTGCACAAAAAACTTTGCTCGGGGAGGTGCCTTAACATATTTTTTTTATTTAAAAAATAATTACACCGCACCACACACCACACAGTGTACTACATACGTGTTCAAAGAAAAAAGAACTGCAGTAGAATAATAGCGTAATGAGTGATAACTCCCAGGAAGTGCATCGGTAGCGTACCGCCGACGTAGAACACGCCACACGGGGTCATCTTACTGAACGTACCATTTGATTGTATCACGTTCGTGCAGAGATGTTTGTGGCTCTCTGTAAGGAAAGATATCGTATATTAAGATTTGTATTTATACTTGTTAAGCCTCAGTCGCCACGACACACCTCGGCTTCACGAGCAGCCAAAGAGATTGTCAAGAAACAAATGAGACGCGAGACCTGGCGTCTTCGTGTCACGGTCTCGGCTATGCTCTAATTCCTGGACTTCAACAAAGTGGAGACGAGTGGAGATGTGTGAAGCGGAGAGGAGAGGAGATGCGTAAAAGCTAGGGTGTATCCACCGAAGCTGTGCGGAGATGTTGCGAAGCGGAGGGGAGAGATTTTCAAAGCGGCACACCGCACGCCGTTTACGTCTCTTCTCGTCTTCGCTGGCTTAAACAATTACGAGACATCTCCTATCTTCTCTGCTCAACTGTTTCCACTAAAGGTAGGAGGAGACGAGAAGTGTATTGTTTTTCTATGTTATTCTATTGTTTTCTTTTTTTTTAATCAAATTTCTCTCATTTGTTTTCTCAACAGTCGTTGTCGCAAGACGCGTGTTACTTGAGTGTGTAACTAGTGGCCAAGACTTTATTGATATTACGTTTTTTTTTTATGAAGACAATATTCTTAATGGATTCTTTGGATATCAATTCTATAAATATAATATAAAATATCATTTCAGAAATAGTTTGGTTTTTTACAGCCCATTTTTCACCGATTCATTCATTTTAGTAACTTTTTTTTCTGGTAACAAAGATCCATATAAACTCTCATACTATTTAACATTTGCGTTAGTTTATGTAACTTAAAACTATGTTAGTAACACTTCACTTGCACTTTGTTTTGTGCGTTCATGTGAAATATGTCCGCGGAAGCGACAGAACATCACATCCTGCGGCCAAAAACATTCTCCCAATACCGATTGGGGTAAACACGTTGGTATGCGTACCACAAACGCCTTAATATTTTTTTAACCGTATAGGTACACTTTTGTAGGAAACAGCTGATTTTAAAAAAATTGCTTACTTGGACAGTCCCTGTTTCCCATAAGCTGTATACACGCCGTCTCAGCTTCCTCAACACTTATATAGAACCTCTCGCAGTATATACTGTGTATAATTGGAAATAGTATACACCTTGTTGCTTTTAAAACAACCGGAAAAAAGAATAACAAAATCTGGAAAGACTAATCATCATCATCATCATTTCAGCCGAAAGACGTCCACTGCTGGACATGGCCTCCCCCAAATGTCGCCACATTGACCGGTCCCGTGCGACTCGCATCCAACGGATTCCCGCAACCTTCACTAGGTCATCGGTCCACCTAGTGGGAGGTCTTCCAAAGCATCGTCTTTCGGTTTGCGGTCGCCACTTCAGAACTTTTCGGCTCCATCGACCATCTGTTCTGCGAGCAATCTGCCCTGCCGTAGTGGGCAGGGCACTTAAGGTTGGTAATTCTTGTTCTCTTGTCTTGTCTGGTTGGAAAGAGTGATATAACATCATATTCATGCTAGCCCGCACCGCTATTCTGGCACCTTCAACAGTAAAGCGCGTGCCAGCTTCGGCTTCAGGGCGCATAAAATACCAGGGCGTCCGTCTTTTCGAGTGACACCTTGAGGTCCAGTGCTTCGATTCGTCCCACGATGAGGTATGCGCCCTCAACGGCAGATCGTGTCCTATACTCGAAGTTTCCTCCCCGGCCTGGCTAATAATACGGCCTATAACGTTTCCACTGCTGCGACGCGGCCTGCTGTCTGTGGGTTGAATCTACTACGGATATGCCGGTTGCCTCAACAAGTGGCTGTCTGGTTTCGAACCCGCGACCTGCAACTCGTAAGTTGAAGCCCTTACTACTGAGGTACCATTGCTCCTATTTGGAGCTGTGACGTGACGAGGATGTCATCAGCGTAGCAAATGACGCACACCGAGCAACGCCCAGTCATAGCCTATTTTCCACAGGAGTGGACCCACAACCGACCCCTGCAAAACACTGCACGCGGTGGTCCTGCATACGACTTGGCCGTCGCGTTCCTCGTAGAAACCTAAACTACCTAACCAATTTTTTTTCGCGTTGTTGAAATCCTCAATGGATGTCCTCCACTCTGGGGAGAGCGGTCTTGGTCTTTTTATGGTTTATAGAGCTGCGGTTGGGCTCAAATTGTTGCAAATTTAGTTAACTTTAGATGAATACTGAATGTTTGCTGTCGAAAATGCATACTTTTAAGTTTTTGAGCAAAAAGTGAAAAACACCCAAAATTTCGCAGTTTATCGCGTGGTGCGCAGCGAGCACAAGTTTTTAGAAGTGGCAAATTTGGATATACAACACCCTAACTGATCTACAACATATCAAAAATGCAGAACTACATCAAGCTTTGCGATTTTAATGTTAATTTCCTCTGACCTATAAGTCAATTTTTTCCTTTTAAATTAACAAATTCAGTCTTGTAAAGACTCTAATAAGAAAACTAACTTTAAGTAACTCATGGGCTTTGTCTAATACACATAGTTTTCAGCTGAGGTTAAGATCAATCTGAATTCCACCGGTTTTTATGTAAGTACCTAAAACCTCATAGGCTGCAGGCGCTGCAGCGCCAGATCATGTGCGTTCCTGATTTACGTAGGAAACAAAGCCTCAATTATATATTTTTTAATAACTAGTTATTTAATAACTGAAATAGTAAAATAACCAAACATGTCGATATTGTCTGATTTTACTAATTTGGCCATTGCTAGGACGCTAAAATTGGGCTCGTGAAACCTTTCCAAATGCTCTAATTTATGGCAAATTTCTAACCCCGTAACGCCAGGCCCAAGTTCCTATGGAGTTTGGGTTTCTCTTTTTGATGTGTTTTATGTTTACATAAATAAATAGTGTGAATTCAAATATAATAATTTTACTTACATCGTTTATCGACACTGACTCACTTGCAACTACTTCATGTAGTTTTAATAAAAAGAATATCATCTCAAATAAACCTAAAGAGCGCAGAAATGCTTCAAGAATCTGAAACAATACCTTAGGACAAAAATAAATTCAAGTTAGACTTGTTATTCCTAAAGAAACGTTACATTACGTAACGTAACGTACGTTAACGTTACGTTTATGTTAAGAACGGGGCTTTGCACAAAGATACGGGTTCCTAGTTCAAGCAAGTAATCATTGGTCTGTACCGATCGGTGCAGGTAAAATATCTGGTGCCAATACTTCTTTGCGATATAGGAATATCGCACATAAATAAATAGATGCAGGAAAACAGAAATACAGCATAAGAAAATACAAGTTTTAAGGTGCTGACATATCGGCGCCAGATATATAATTATCTTTATGCAAGCACCCGCAATCTTCAAGAGAAAGTGTCACCGACTTACCAATACTTGGAAAATCTGTTTATACAGATCGTAAGCTTTCAAAATATTTTGATATGTCTCAAGTAGTTTCACACACTGCTCTTCATTCTCCAGTTCATCATTCATCATCAAAACATCTTTGATCCACATGTCGAGATATAATTTTAACAGTATTATAACTCGAATGGTAAGCACTGAATTAACATCAAATTCTGTGAACATGATGTTGCAAATAAAAATTGGTGTGAAATCATCGAATAAGAGGTAAAGAAAAACAGATTCACTACAGATGGTAGTTAACATTGAGATCCAGTTCCAAATGATATAGCTCCGAATGTTCTTACAGATATCGATGCTCTTATGGATAGTTTGGAGTTCCAAGATAAGACAGACGTAGTTGTGCTTATGCACAATGTCCAGAATGAACATGGTCGTGAAACAGATGAAATAACTGAAGGAAAAGATCATTTGAACAAGCACAGTTAAGGGAAATCCGGTAACACCCGTATAAGATGTATTGCAAAAAATAAGTATTATTTGAGTTAACTGGTAAAAGCATAACGCACTCGTCACTAACAAATGACAAAACGACACATAGCAGTAAAATTTTCCGTTTGGATAAATATGATTATCTCGAATACAATATTTTGAAGTAAAAAAAAGATAGAATACTAAATTAAAAGAATATGCTACATTTTGAATATCTTTATCGAGTATTTTATTGGATAGTACTTCGAGTGATTGCTTTGGAAGAACAGTACGTTGTCGAAACATTGTTTTCACCTTCAATGACTAAATAGTAGATGACAACTGTTTACATGACAAGGATCCAACAAAGTTGTTTACAAGACTAAGTAATTAAATTATATGTAGTGATCGTAACTCAATTAAAGCACGCATCCATATTATTGTTTACTTTACTACTCTAGGTTTACTGCTACACAATAATCGGGTGATAAAATATAGATTTAATATAAACAGACCTCACATAAAGTTGGCAAGTTTGTGTCTAGATGCATTTATCCATACGTCAATACTGTGAAACTTTTCAAGTCATACCATCATTAATCCAGCAGAACATCTTCCTCCGGAATATGAACTCCAGTGGGCAATCTGAAATCTCATAATCGATTGCGGGCGGTCCGCTGTAGAAATAATTTGGGGTATCCTCGACCCATAGCAATACCACGCCAGTGTGGAGCACCCCTGCAGGATACCCCACCTCCTTCCTGGCCCATCTTGCATAACCACCTCCAGAATTTAAATGAAATCAACTATAGAGCTGTGCAGGTAATACTTGCTGGTCGGATAAACTTAGAGCCCATCGAAATGCTGAGTAGAAGTTGAGTCATAACCAGCGTTTGTAGTAGAAACAAAGACATTTACATATTTACGACTAGCTGTTGGCCGCAACCTTCGTCCGCGTAAATTTATTATAAATTAATAATTTTACATAGGGTAGCCTATGTAATTTTTTTATTTGAATTCAGTGTGTACGGTCGAACAAACTATTTAGTTTACATTTTACAATGTAATTTGCATGTTAAAATGTAAACCAAATAGCTTGGTAGACCGTACATAAACTACAAAGAGATTTAAAATAACAATGAAATAATTCTGTACATGTATCAAAATGCGAAAGGACGAATTGTTTGGCGCCCTGTAAGGCGCCAAACAATTCGTCCACGTTATTGTCAATAGGAAAAGTGCCCAGAAGGCTGACAGCATTGCCACGTTGATTGGCAGTGCTGAGTTTTTAGCCAAAAAAGGCCAGCTCTGTGGTCTACTCAAACACATCATCCTCATCATCACTCTCCTGTCTTTATCCAAATTTATTTGGGGTCGGCGCAGCATGTCTCCTTCCATATTACTACTATTACTAGTCATCTCAGCAGTCACCTCCTTTCTAGCCATTTCATCTTTCAAGACATTACTATCAATTTCAGCACCTACAGCAGCCACCCACCGTGCTAGGAATATGGGATGACGCAAGGCTGTCGTCGCAAGTTACATCCCACACCAAAGGCCTACCCCACTTCCATGGTATTATGGTCATACCATCTGATCACTTCCCTATTAGAATCGGATTTTGTAAACAATTTCAAGCGCTTTCATTTTATTGCACGGAACCCTAATTATTATTCAAAATAAAAGTAGCCAAAGTTACTCCGTATAACATCCATCAGAAATGCCTGCGTCGTTGACAAGGTCGTACAATTTCAGCGAGGTCGTGATAATATCTGGAGTTCTCAACATTAACATAAAATTAATAAAATTCATTTTAATTTGCACCATGTTTAATTCACTTTATAGGTAGAAATCTGAACCATGGGCTAACGCCCACGCTGGAGTTTCTTTTCTTTTCTTTTCCAAAACTTATTATTACTTATTGTATTGAATCCTTGACAATTCCATCCTGAATTGAAGCTTTCTGGTTATAACGTTCCCTGATGCGTAAGACTGGAGGTGTTTAGAACGCCCACTGTTTTACATAGTTTTTTTATTTAAAAATAAATACACCAGAGTTCATAGAAACAAGAACTGCAGCAGTACAATAGCGTAATGAGTGATAACTCCCATCAAGTACATCGGTAGCGTACCGTCGACATGGAACACGCCACACGCGGTCATCTTACTGAACGTACGGTTTGACTGTAACACGTTCTTGCAGAGATGTTTCTGGCTCTCTGTAAGGAAAGATACAAGATATTAAGATTTTTATTCATACTTTTTGGGCCTCGTTCACCAATTGGCTATGAGCTTAACGAGCAGCCAAAATGGCAGTAAAGAAACAAATGAGACGCGAGAGCTGGCGTCTTCGTGTCACGGCCTCGGCTATGCTCTAAATGTGTACTTTTCTAACTTTATCTTAGACATCAAAGACATCGGTGAAGGAAAACATCGTGCAGGAAACCGGGACTTCTAATTAAAATAGGTCTGAAATCGCCAACCCGTCTTGAGCAAGCGTTGTGATCAATGCTCGTGCCTTCTCTGTATGAGAAGAGGCTTTTGCCCAGCAGTGGATAGGCTGGTATTATACAGGTAGGTATTGCACTTTTGTAGGAAACAGCTGTTCTATTTTATCTATCTATCTTCTTGCGTCCTGTCATCATCATTCTCTTGCCCTTATCCCAATTCATTTGGGTCGGCGCAGCATGTCTTCTTCTTCCATACTTCTCTATTTTTCGTCATTTTCATCAGACACTTCTTTTCTAGCCATATCAATCTTAACACAGACCATCCATCGTTTCTTAGGTCTTCCTCTACTCATATACTCATCCAAAACTCTCAAACTTTCCTCATTCCTCCGCATCACAGCCAATACCACGACAACCGATTACCACACAACTTCTTCAACTTCACTCTTCTTCCGTTCTGTACTGTAGATTATGTGATGCGAAAATGCTCTTACTTGGACATTCCCTGTTCCCCATACGCTGTATACACGCCGTCTCAGCTTCCTCAACAGCCGTATAGAACTTCTGACAGTATATACTGTGTATAATTGGAAATAGTATTAACCTAGTTGCTTTTAAACCAAACGAAACAACGAATGGCAAAATCTGGAAAGAGTAATATAACATCACATGAAGAAAGAAAGAAATGACGATCCGAATGGCGCAGCAGTAGTGAGGCTGCTTTACGTTTCCGGTTTCCGGTCCCGGGTTCGGGAGCAAATGTCTGTGTGATGGGCATGGGCATTTGTTTCCGAGTCATGGATGTTTATATGTATAATAAGTATGTATTTACAAACAAAAAGTATCTATGTAGTATATCAACTATCTGGTGTCCACGACACAAGCCTCGTTGCTTAGTGTGGCATTAGATGGCGCTATTTGTTAATGTCCAGCGATATTTATTTATTTAATTACATTTATTTGGCACAAGCAAAAAGTGCACACAATATAAAACGGAAACAAAAAAAAAAGAGAGCTCGTCATCTCCCTCTCTCTTTCCACAGCTTTTGCGACATGACGGTTTCGCAGAAGGACATCACTGCGTCCCAGGACTCTGCGCTGCCGATCATCGATGCGAACAACGGTCGGCAGCGATAGGTCTCCTCTTACTACTGTAAAGAGGGCACGGCGTGACTCATCCCACGCGGCACACTGCGTGTACCACGCCGTGTCCTCCAGACAGTGGATGCAGTGATGGCACCGGGCGTCCGGCTCCCTGCTTATGTGACACAGGTACTACCCGAAGCAGCCAGGAAACATCAAGGAGACGTGCTTCCTCCCGAGCCCGTCGTCGAGTACTGGCCGGATCGCCTCGACTGTGTCGAGGCCGGTGGTAAAAAGCTCTGGCCGGTCCTGTCGGAGCTGCGACCGGACTAACCTAAACTAAAACATTTTTCTTTATTAAAAAAAACCATCGTATTCGCCATTGACAAAGACAATAAGTCTTTCTCTGGATTCTTTACAGCATATTGATATGTATCCTATGACTATTGGTGGGTGTGGACGGGGTCCATACAAAAACGCTCATGGCCGAACATAGCGATCCTGACATTCTGCACTCATGATAACCAATTTGGTTTTAAACCGGGACTGTCTACTGCGTCAGCTATCTTGTGTTTGAAGTAAACTGTCAAGTACTACCACCGTTCCGACTACCCGATAGGAGCACACCTATTTATGCCTATTTTCTCGACCTCTCGAAGGCGTTCGATCTGGATATTTATGACATCTTATGGCAAAAATTAAGTAACATCTCAATGCCTCTCGAACTGATAGAAATTTTCAAGTACTGGTATGTAAACCAGGTCAACGTCGTTCGATGGTCCAGTGCTCTGTCGGAGCCGTACAGCAGAGATTTGGCGAGGTCAGTTTAATAGCAATAATAACAAAAGTAATAATAACAAAACGAACCCTAGAAAGCTGTAGCAAATACTAACTAATATATCAGGTCGCAATAAAAAGTCGGTTGATGAAACCATCTTGAGAGCCTTCAAAAACAATAATTTGGAAATAAAAGCAATAGCTGACAAGTTTGCCACTGAATTTAGAAATAGTGTCAAAAAGATCTTGCCTTAATGTAACCGTCGTATACTGAACGAATCAGAATATACTTTACCCCATAACACATCCATGTACTTCAGGAAAGCTACAAATAACAGTATCAGTAAAATAATTAGAAACCTAATACAAATAAAGCTCCTGGAGTAGATAACATTAGGTGTATTGACATAAAATCCATCTGTGACAAGATGACAATCGTTATTGTCAAATTGATCAATACTAGTGTCAAACAAGGAAAATACCCGGAAGTACTAAAAACTGGTGTAGTGCGCCCAATACATAAAAAAGTAGTTTTGCCGACTATGGTAATTATAGACCGATCACTAGTAGACAAATATGTCTGTAACCAGATACAAGACTTCTATGTAAAAAATGACGTATTATCCAGCACTCAATACGGTTTTCAACCCAATAAATCCACCTCAGAGTTATTATCTAAATTCACGGATGAGGTCAACGAATCTCTTAATGATAAAAATAATGTACTTAAAATGTCACTTACGGGATATCTTCCGTGATAATTTATTGTTTTTTGAGCTCCCGATATAAGATAAGAAGAAGATTTAAAGAGAGAGAGAGAGAGAGAGAGAGATTTTTATTTTAAGTATAGTTATGAACCGTGAAAGCTTAAATAGTGTTAAAAATAATGTAATTTTACTGTTTATCGACTTCAGCAAGGCGTTCGATACGCTAAGACACGACACGTTGCTAACAAAGTTAGATAATTCTGGAGTTCGAGGACCAATACTAAAATGGTGTGAGGACTACCATAATAACCGTAAATACAATGTCAAGATCTGTAGTGAAACCAGTGACGCCATTGAAGTCACTGAAGGAACAGCCCAAGGTTCAGTACTGGGACCCTTACACTATCTGACATATGTTAACGACATGGAACATGTAGTCAATCACTGTTCCGTTTACCAATATGCAGATGACACATGCCTTGTAGCTACGCACAGAGACGTAAAAGTTACAGCTTAATGGTTACAGGAAGATTTTACCCAAGTTTCCAAGTGGGCACATGATGCTGGACTGGTCCTCAACGCAAGTAAGACCAAAATCATCCATGTCCACTCTAGCCATCTAAAACACATTACTCCTTTTAATATAATTTCACACAGTCACAGTTGTCTTCACTCCAATACGTTGGGTACGTCATGTCGATGTGAGGCAATTGACCAAGTAACTCACCACACCTACCTTGGATTAGTCGTGGAGAATCGTTTTAACTGGACTTTCCACGTGGACTCAGTCTGTGATAAGTTGCGGGCTGTGCTGGCAAAGTTTTACATTCTGAAACCTAAAGTTCCGTTCAAAATACTACTCAATATGTATGTTGCCTTAGCGGAATCAATTATAGCTTACGGAATTACGAGCTATGGACGAACATTTAGATCATATATTGAAAGAATTTTCAAATTGCAAGTTAGACTTTTAAAACTCATCGTACCCAGAAAAATAAAGCATCAAAGTAAAGATAATGTCATCGAATTATTTAAATATTGTAAAATTTTGCCAGTACAGACTAGAATCGACATGGCCCTCTTAATTGAGCAATTTAATAACCAAAGCATTCAAATACCCATATCACATAAAATAATTACAAGAAGTATCACCAGGAATAAACTAATACTACCTCAGGCTAGAAATTATTATGGTAGGCGAAAAGTAAAATTTCCAATTCCCACAATAATCAATGAAATACCAAAATCCGTAAAAGACGAAATAAACGTGAAAAACATTAAGCAAAAATATAAAAAATACTATTACAACTGCTACTCCAAGGAAAATCTTACAAAACACTGACACAAAAATATAAAAACGAAGCAACCTGTATAAGATACGTTGACTAGAACCGGCTTTCTAATGAGCGCCCAATAGCAAGTAACTTGATACAAAACATTGCGTTTTACTTTACTGATGGATGTTTAAGGCTAAAATATTTTTCATGTACCTACATTTTTACTTATATTTATTTAGTAGTGATTTAGCAGTGTTTTTTAGCGAATGTGAGTGCCAATACAAACCATGTATGGTTTAATGGTACAAAACAAACATAACATGTATTGAGACTATAATTATGTTTAAATAAACGAAAAAAAAAAAAAAGTCCTCCCTGCCTCACCCCGCACTCCAACCTGTACGTGAACGCACTGATAGAGGAGCTCAGTAGTACGCGTGTCGGTTGCCATATTGACGGTGTTTGTGTCAATAATATTAGTAAGGCTGCTTTACGCCGGGGCAACACTGTGCGGCATTGCCGCATGCTACATATTGTGGCGTGCGTCATCTTGTGGTATGCTACAAATAACCAACATATGCGGCAATTGCGGTATGCGGCAGCCTATTTTACGCCGAGGCAACATCGTGCCTAGATAACGTAAAATTTTATTGGAGTTTTTTGGTCTACCAACTTGATTGATCGAGGGGACAAGACACCGTACAATATGGCTGAAGAAGTAACTTTAGCAGCATGACGCAAGGTGTTGCCATGCCGCACGATTCCTGCCACAATGTGCAACGTTTTAAATTATTGTAGTATGCAGCTTTGTGTTTAGTTTGTAATAAGCAGCTTTGCATTAATGCCGCAATGCCACACAGTGTTGCCCCGGCGTAAAGCAGCCTTTATGCGGACGACATGGTGCCTCGGTGTGTGGCCTGTCCAGGTTGCTGGGCATCTGCGAGCGTTACGCACTTGATCACGGTTTGCTCTACAACGCAAAGAAAAGCGAATGCATGGTTTTTCAGGGCAGGTGTCGGAGCTGCCCAGATTCTGTTCCACACATATTGATTTGACGGATTTGATTGAACGGTGTCGATTTAAAAGAGTTCAACAATTTAAATATGAACGACGATATAGACATCGATAGGGAGCGGAGAGCGTTGTCAGTGAGGGCCAATATGATCACCCGCAGGTTTGTTCGTTGCTCGGGGGCCGTCAAAATAACTCTTTTCAGGGCGTTTTTGTATGTCTCTGTACACGGCCAGCCTAGAAGCAAACCAACGCTCTCAATGTTCAGTATAATAATGCGTTCAGGGTGCTGTTGGGGCTGCCCCGGCACTGCAGCACCTCGGGAATGTTCGCCGATGCCCGTGTCGACTGTTTCTACACGACGATGCGGAAGCGGTGCGCATCTCTGGGGTGCAGGCTCCGGGCTACCTCCAACACCATCCTGAGCGTATTTGCGAACAGGAGGCCTACCACGATCTCTTAACGCGATCCATTTTAGGACCTAAACTGAACTGTTCTTCTAATTCGTACCATGACGTCAGTAACGTATATATAGATATACGTATCGTAACGATTCAATTTAGGCCATGCCATCTGACAGCGATTGACTCCAAACTGAGTCGCAAGTTTTGGTTTCATTCATTCAATTTTGCACTAGTTTGGTACCATGACGTCCACAAAGCAGCTCAACTGAAACGCTCAACTGTCAAAATAAGCGATTCAATATAGGTTACTATTTCTTTATCTTAAACTGAAACGTTTACTGAATTATTGACGAAAATAAAGTTTTAAAACCAATGTAAGTGTACTTTAATCTTTCTTTTAAAGTCTAAAATACCTATTTATATGCCTTTTTTAACCACATTTGTTTTTCTCTAACAGATGTCTGATGAACAGCTTTAGTTTGAGTTTTTTGAGGAAGATTATACTAGACACTAAGTTAAAAACAAATAAAACGTTACTTGCTTCTGAGCGTGTCTGACACAAAAATGTGCGCGAAACAAGGTTATTTGATACTAATAGCGTTATCTCTTTTTCACCAAAAACGTTTCAAACGCGGTTCAGCCACAAATTGCGATCTTTCATTCGCTTTTAACGATCCAAATGCCGCTGAGCATGATACGAGTTTGAGCGATGCAGTTTAGGAACCTAAACTGAACTGTCTTGCATTTGTATCGTTTTTAATTAGATCATGGTAGGCCTCCTGGTTTGATTGTCGGTACATTAACCATTGTTTTATGGTTAATGTGATGACAAACAAACAAATGGCTTAGAGGCAGGTGTATTATTAGTCATAAGTTTTAATTTGTAAATTTTGAAATGATTTGTGTGTAAAAAGAATCGTTTTACTCACCGCGGTGATCGACACTGACTCACTTACTCCTTCTAGTAGTTTCATTACAAAGAATATTAGCTCAAAGAAACATAAAGAACGCAGAAATGCTTCAAGAACTTGATATAATACCTAAGGACAAAAATATATTACAGTTACTCTTTTGTTTCCGAACAATGGGGCTTTGCACAAAGATACGGGATATCCCAGTTCAGGCAAGTTGTGATGGGTCTGTATCAATCGGGGCACGTAAATACCTAGTGCCAATACTTTCTGTATGTGCTCGCACATGCAGCATACATGCATGCATAATTATTTTTATGCAAGAACCCGAAATCTTCAAGAGAAAGTGTCACCGACTTACCAATACTTGGAAAATCTGTTTATACAGATCGTAAGCTTTCAAAATATTTTGATATGTCTTAAGTAGTTTCACACACTGCTCTTTATTCTCCAGTTCATCATTCATCATCAAAACATCTTTGATCCACATGTCGAGATATAATTTTAACAGTATTATAACTCGAATGGTAAGCACTGAATTAACATCAAATTCTGTGAACATGATGTCGCAAATAAAATTTGGGGTGAAACTATCCAAAAAGACGTAAAGAAAAACAGATTGACTACAGATGGTAGTTAACATTGAGATCCAGTTCCAAATGATATAGCTCCGAATGTTCTTACTGAAATCGATGCTCTTATGGATAGTTTGGAGTTCCAAGATAAGACAGACGTAGTTGTGCTTATGCACAATGTCCAGAATGAACATGGTCGTGAAACAGATGAAATAACTGAAGGGAAGGATAAGAACAACCACCGTAGTTAAGGAAAGTTCCACCGACAAACCCATAATAGATGTATCGCAAAGTGGAAGTATTATTTGAGTCATCAGGTACAAGCATGACGCACTCGTCGCTAACAAATGACAAAACGATACAAAACAGTAAAATTTTCCGTTTGGATAAATATGATTATCTCGAATACAATATTTGGAAGTAAAAAAAAGATTGAATACGAAATTAAAGGAATACGCTACTCCTTGAATGTCTTTATCGAGTCTATTATTGAGTAGTACTTCGAATGATTGCTTTGGAAGTACGTTGTCGAAACATTGTTTTCACCTTCAACAGTCCGATAGTAGATGACGAATGGTAACATGACAAGGATCCAGCAAAGTTGTTTACAAGTCTAAGTAATTAAATTATATTTGTATTGATCGTACTCAATTAAAGCACTCATGCGTAATAATGCCTAGTTTACTACACTTGGCTTACTGCTACACAATAATTGAATGATGAAATAAAGATTTTAACATAAACAGTAATCACTTAAAGTTGGCAAGTTTGTGTATAGAGTATAGTTGAATTTATATATACACAAATACCGTGAAACTTTTCAAGTCATACCATCATTAATCCAGAAAAACATCTTCCTCCGGGGTATTAATTCCAGTGGGCAATCTGGAAATCTCATAATCTGCAAAAGAGGTGAGAGACACAATTAAGAACATGAGTAGAGGCAAGTCGCCAGGCCACAATGCTAAGACCACTTAGCATTGAGCACCTGCAGTATGCAGGATCACATTTACCGCGAGTTCTTGCCATGTTTTTCTCTCTGTGTGTTTCTCATTCTTACCTGCCGTTAGATCTGATGAAGACTATTGTCGTACCAATAATTAAAAATAGAACGGGAGACATTTCGGATAAAGGCAATTACAGACCAATATCGCTGGCCACAGTTATTGCAAAGGTTCTGGACCGGTTGATGGACAACTACCTAAGCAAACACCTAAATCTGCATGACGGACAATTTGGGTTTAGAAAAGGTCTTTCTACAGAGAGTGCCATTTTAACTCTAAAGCACACTGTTAGGTACTATGTCGATAGAAAGACTCCAGTGTACGCGTGTTTCCTGGATCTCTCGAGGGCTTTCGACATGGTGGCTTATGATGTGCTATGGAAGAAGCTTAGGGAAACTAGTTTGCCAAAAGAGCTGTGTTCTGTTTTTGAGTATTGGTATGACAATCAGATAAACTATGTTAAGTGGGCAGGGGAATTTTCGGATGCATACGGTTTGGGATGTGGAGTGAGGCAGGGGGGAATAACCCTCTCCGAAACTTTTCAACTTATACGTTGATGAGTTGATAGGTGGTCTCACAAGCATGCAAGTCGGTTGCTCCATTGACGGAGTCTTTGTCAACAATTTGAGTTATGCGGACGACATGGTGCTGTTGGCGCCATCTATCAGCGCACTGAGGAAGTTGTTACAGTTGTGTGAAACTTATGCCTTATCCCATGGCTTACGATACAATGTAACCAAGAGTGAGTTTATATTGTTTTCAAAAGGCAATCTTGGGCACGACTCTGTTCCCCCTGTGATGTTGAATGGTGTTACTCTTAACAGGGTTAGTCAATTTAAATGTTTGGGTCACTTGGTGAGTGCCGACCTTAAAGATGACGCAGATATTGAAAGGGAGCGCAGGGCGTTGACGGTCAGGGCTAATATGTTGTTCAGAAGATTTGCGTCTTGTTCAAAAGAAGTTAAAATTACCCTATTTAAGGCGTATTGCCAAAACTTCTATGGCAGTTGCTTATGGGCAACATATTCTCTTAAAACCCTCAACGCCTTGCGCGTCCAATATAACAATGCCTTCAGAATGCTATTGCGGCTCCCACGTTTCTGCAGCGCATCTGCTGTGTTCATGGAGGCTCGAACAAACGGCTTCGCAGCTATACTGCGCAAAAAAGTTGCTTCGTTATTGAGCAGAGTTCGTGCTAGCGGCAATGGCATTCTGGCGGTCATTGCGGACAAATTTGACTGCCCTATTTTATGTCATCACATTAGGGCACTGACAAAAAGGAACTACACAAAATGAATATAAATGAATATGAAAATTAATGTAATTAAATCACCTAATTTCTCACCGCTAACATAGTTCTTAAGTGCTCTTTTACTAACCCTTATGGACCTTGTTGTTAGCAATAAATAATTATTTAATTTTGATTTTGATTTGATAATCGATGGCGGGAGGTCCGCTGTAGAAATAATTTGGGGTATCTTCGACCCATAACCACAACGCCAGTATGGAGCACGTCTGCAAGATGCACATCTACCTCCAGAATTTAAACGAAGTTTACTATAGAGCTGTGCAGATAATACTTGCTGGTCGGATAAACTTTGAGCCTATCGAAATGCTGAGTAGAAGATGCGTCATAACCAGCGTTTGTAGTAAAAACAAAGACATTTACATATTTACGACGTATTACCTCTAGCTGTTGTACTTTATTTTATATATCTTATATCTATCTATCGCTATCGCTGTCAATAGGAAAAGTGCTCAAAAGGCTGACAGCATTGCAACGTTGCCAATGCTGATTTTTAGCCAATATGATCCTTCTTCTTGTGGCGTCTTTACAGTATTTTAAATCTCCTAGAGTAGAACTAACCTATTTTAATATTGGATACTACGTTTTGGTAAATATTTGGTAACTTACTTCTCGTTAAATAAATTACTCTAGCGAGGTGATAGTGTACTGGATGGACACTTTTGTCCATACCGAAGTATACAGCCGTGATGTTAAGCAGGTAATGCTATAACTGAACAAAGTTTTTAAAGGCCACTTGTCCTATACAGGGTGTAAACGGTCCCTTCATGAAGCCGTCAACCGTGACAAGTTTATGAAACATATTATACTTCATAATATGTTTCATAAACTTGTCAGTAAGTGGTTGAACTTTGAGTTTAAAACAACCGCACACACAATCTCAAACGGTAGTTTATTAATAGCCGTTATTAATAATACCATTCATAGTTTTAACCAGCCAGCCTATTATTAAATGATTGGTATCCATTAACGCTTGATAACTCTCACCTGTCAGCCACTTTGTTTTAATAAAACAACATCTATGCATCGTTTAGCAAGAGGTGATTTTTTTGTATAATAATTATTTCATTTTGAAAATTCTTCAAGTTCAGACAAAAAGTAAGGTAACCTAAAACGTTTGCCTATTTTTGAAAACCGTATTATTTTAATTAAGTAAACGTAAAGGTACAATAATTCGATAACATTTTTCGTTTTTAGAGGTTATTTGCTAAGAAAACTCTCGATTAAGATACCTATCAAACGAAAAAAAAATTCATCAAAATCGGTTCATCTGTTCAAGAGTATTTTGATGGAGCAGGCAAACACACAGATACACACTTCAAACCTGTAATGTAACACCATTTTTTTTCTCCCAATGGCACGTACGAAAGCTGTTGAAATACATATTTAAGATATTATTAAGCTATGAAAATATGCATATATATCGAAGCTATTGAATTATGAAAGCTTTAAAGAACCATTATGTATTAAACTCGACGAACAGAAAATATACTTCAATAAACACAAATTTGCATCAGCATGAACTCGATACATGCTTACTCAAAAAGGTCCCGTTGCCCCTGTACGATCTGAGACGCGATAGCAAGCAACTCAGACGCGTGGCAGACACACGACTATCACTCGGTGATAAGATCGGCTAATCATACGAATCATGCTCCTGCATGGAGTCAGGTGACGGTACCAGGGAAATACTAGCTTCAGGGGAATTGGAGGAGTATGGGGTTTTGTAAATTCAAGTCTTTAAGTATCGGGTTTGTGTTGCGTTATTAGAATTCGTGTTGCTTGGAGGTTTACTGCATAGAGCTTAAGCTTGGGGTACAGAAGTGACACTTTACAGTACGAAATAGTCTGGTTTAACATAGTAAACAAAATTAGTACTATGTGGTCATTGGTCAGTAAAATGTGTTTGGATTGTTGACGAAAAATGGTGTGTCAGCTCAAGTAAAGTTGACGAGTTTCCTCTAACTTGCAAAAGAAAGCATTTAACGTCAAATTCTCGACTTGAAACACGTAGGCGATCGAATAACCAGTCAAACACAAACCAATATAAACTTGATCGATACCAAATAAAGCAAGTCGATATGCTTATCTGAATACAATCTCCAGATAGGATAATGTCGCCGCAGACAAGCATGTTATAGAACCTTTTGTTCAATCTACAAGGCGGCATAGTTTAGCAGCCTCCCAGCCTCTCATGATAGGGGTGAAGACAGTACAATAAGGGCACCAACGATCTTTAGCCGATATATTCAACCGTGGCGATATCATCGACAAGCCATTGTGGGTAAACTTGTGACAGTCCGCCTTAATAGTTGTTGAGTAGATAAACGGCTAGTATTTCAATCTTTAGTGATTATGCGTTTGAAAATGATCGATGTTGAAGCTGGTGTCGATTTCAATGACATATACTGGATACTTGATACTGTAACTGGTGTCGTAGATAATAACTGGTATATTTTATCAAATATTGTCTCTAATACTGGTTAAAAGCTGTATGGGCGTCGACTAGAATATAATGGTCTATCTATTTTGTGGACAAACAAGTTTGTTTTAAATGGGAAATAAATGGTTTTAGCAGGTAAATTAGGTAGGTAAAGTAGTGCACTTTATGTTACGGCAATCATGATGCGGAGTATAGTCAGTGCGACAGTAATTAATCCCACCGTCAGTCAATGGAGACACTTATTTTACGTTTGTCGTCTGAAACTAAATGACCTTCATTTCCACCGGACATGTCTATAAACAAAACTTTTATCCCCCACACATAACTAGAGAAGAATTCTAAAAATCTTAAAACATTTACAAGCTCAATTTAACGAGTGAACCATAATTTAGCGATAAAAGAAATCCAAATAGATAATGTAAATATACGAGCGTATGTAGAAGCGTGTTAGTTATGTACACATTGTAAAACTGAAGTAGACAGCTAAAATTAACGTTTATTGAAGTTCTAAACACTAGAGCACTGTTTCTAAGCTAAACTGGGAACGGGGAACAGGTAAGTAGATAAAGATAATGGGAATCTGGTTAAAGCGAATTAAACTTGAATATCTAGTACTGAAGTACCCAGTACTTATTGGGTTGTGGAGGTCAGATAGACAGTTGCTCCATGTATAGTGCTGGTATTCAGCTGCTGGATACTGTTAAGACTACTACTACTTACTATTAAGACTGGAAGCCAACCCCAAAATACTTGTAAAAAAGGCTAGGCAGATGATGATCTGGTACTGGATTGTGTTTGTGGTCACGCAGCCATCAATGAAGACAATGTTGTAAGTAGTAATTGGAAAGATAAGTAAGACAAGAAAGTATTTGAAGCTGCCAGTCACTTGTATGAAGAAGATTAATAGCTAAATAGATAGAAGATAGCTTTAAAAAAGACTGACATGATGTTAAATAGAGAACTATGGTAGAAGAAGCTGCGCTGACCCTTAATGAATTGGGAAAAGGATGGTGATTACAAAAAGAAACCAACAAACCACGATTGTGTAATCAAATAAGTG
This sequence comes from Xestia rhomboidea, assembly GCA_963853795.1. Taxonomy (NCBI): domain Eukaryota; kingdom Metazoa; phylum Arthropoda; class Insecta; order Lepidoptera; family Noctuidae; genus Xestia; species Xestia rhomboidea. The sequence continues at coordinate 10,186,606 of OY970771.1, read as the reverse complement.
TACCGTCAGTAACTAAATCACGAATGACCAAAGAAATACAATACCAACATCCCGAATTTATTTTGTTTATTGAATCATCAAGAAATCCTTGCGTTAGATAAAGATCATCAAAGGAACGGGTACTACTGATACGGTACCGCTATGGTATCAAATTGTAACAACGTAATATTTCATGGCGATACCGCTTGCCGCTTTATCTCTTGTAAGTTAATTTAAGACTCGATCTAAGTAAGTGAATTAGAAATGTATTGTGTTACGAGGTTTATTGTTATGTCATTGTTTATAGTTCCTGGTTATGGTTCTGTTGTATTGTGTAGTTAATTGTTGACGTTGACGGGAAAAAAGCAAAGTTCCTTTTCTTAGTTTGGTATACTTGAAGTGTGATTTTTTGTCAATCCTTTTTCCGATCCGATATTTCCTATGTATTGTGATGTTTTCTCCATGTTAACCACTATTACTTATTTACCGGATACACGCCTTTAGTTTCATTTTAATAACATAATGATATTTTCTCGTATATTACAATAATTTTATCGCCAGCATATAATAAAGGCCTACGCTCCAACAATTCCTCGTCCACGTTAACGCCATAATTTCCCCATTGTTTCACAAACACCGTACAATTCGTAACGGACAATTTAGACTTTTAACGTCGATAGGACAGCATAATGGTGGGGTGGTGACGCCAAACATTTTCATTAATAAAGGTTGCCCAGAAACTCTTGTTAACAATGATAACTGCATTCTGGAAGAAACGAAGCATAACTCATTCGATTAAGATGTGAGTTTACCGACTGCGGGCCGGGTTAATTGTAACCCTACTGAGAAATCAACCATTTTACTGTGCCCTCCAAAAAAGTTCACGCTCCTATACTCGACAAACGTTTGCACAAATTTCACGGTTCTAGTCAAACTGGTTATGTTAATCTTCGGCGGCGACTAAGCAGATCTTAGTGACGTCGAGAAAGTGTTAATCCTATTTTAATATGACTAATTGTGTGCTAGTTGTCGGTGACTGTTTAACAACGGCACGTCTGTGGGTGGAACTGCAATTAATATTACCTAATGGTAGAACCTGGTCTTGGAGAAGGACATTCGGTTTAGTTATGCGATCGCTAAGCATGCTATTGTCTGGTTTGAAGTGTTTATTTGTGGGAATTTACTTCTGAGGCACCTACTAGGCAAAGATATTGTTGACATTTACTACCGAAAAGTCTATGAGAATGCTCAGGAAAAACGTTGTAGAAATACTGCGAACTGCTTTGAAAGCGATTGCCATTGTTCTATAACGGGCTAGTGTCCACAACTCTGATTGCCATTTGTCCATTCATTGTCATTTGTTTCATAGTATTTTGTTTCATAGTTATTTGTTTTTTTGCCTTCTGATTTTATAAGCAGTTATTGGTCAGTTTGAATGATTCGATATGAATTGTATTTGTTCCTTCATCTCAATACTGAGTTACTTACGTAATAATTTTATGGCCAACGGATATACATAAAAAAGTACTATTAAACAATACTAAATACGTAATAACAAACGTCGGAAGTAAAACTTATTGATAAGAGCTCACGACGACCTTATGTTGAACTTTCCATCTTATCATTTTGTAACTTGGCTATTAAACTTCAATTACATCACTAATGTAATGTGGGTATATTAAGTTGTACCTAAAAATAGATTGTTATAGTAGGAAACGGTGTCGAACCTTATGGTATTTTAACTTTGGAAAGCAATTCTGCACTGCGATGAATAGATGGGAAATGAACAAAGTATTTAAAGTCATTCAACACACAGCTGCTGTATAATTGACTATTATTAGTATCCTAATTAAAACCAATAAGTTGATTATAGCAATGTACCTTCCGGGGATTGTTGATAAGGTGACGCTTGGGGGAAGCCTATGCCCATGAATCAGAAGATTGTGACGTCACTTTGCAGAACGTAAACTTGGAGCACTGTGAATCTCTCCAGTCAGTCTGTGAAGCAGACTGACTTGCAGTCCTTGGCTGCTGACGTCAGCAATGACGAGCTTAACCCTCCTTTCAAATGCTGCAAGTTTCAGGCAAGTCCTCATTCAAAGACCTCTTGTCGACGTGTTTTCGATTCACTCGCCTCAAGCAGTCGATGGAGTTTTTTTGAGGTGGTCACAGTTACGATGGGCAGTTTAGGTAACACTTCGGGCTTGGCCAGCTCTACAACTTAGTAAGGACACAGTACAACACGGCATAAAAGCCAGCATTCGACCTAATAAACACTTTACTAAGGTACATTTTTCTGGTACATTTATGTCGACTTCGGACAGTTACTTATTTCATACTAGCTGATGCCCGCGGCTTCGCCCGCCCGCAAATTATTTACTAAAACCGTTCTGTTGAATCACTCTATCTATTCAAAAAAACCCGCATCAAAATCCGTTGCGTAGTTTTAAAGATTTAAGCTTACATAGGGATATAGGGACAGAGAAAGCGACTTTGTTTTATACTATGTAGTGATAAGAAAACCCCACATGTTTGTTTGTTTGATGACATCTTCACCCTACAAAAACATTAGTAAAATAATTAATCAGCTGCGAATGCTATAATAAACAAACACGAAAACATTTTAATGAAGAGTTTAATTGACCAAATAAGTACGCGGTGCGCCCCTTTCCGAATTACCATACAATGTCATAAATTATAAAATAAAGTTGTAAGTTGTAACCGCATGTATGGGCTGGTTGCTCGAGTTTATTAATCGGGTGATTTCGTGGTCATCCAAATTGTGTGGTGTAGTGCAGTTTTTATTTTTTTAGTGGCTAAGTATGAATGTTTGAAGAACTGCCTTTGTGTACCTACACTTGGAAAATGAAAGTAGTTACCTACACCAACAAAAAATATTATCATTGTACGGGTCAGAGTGCTTTTCTATGTGATTTCTAAGTCGCATATTGAACATAACTTGTAAGACCTCAAAATAAAACAAATTTTCCGTTTATCGGAAAACTATTTAAATCATGAAATTACCTTAAAAGAGAATAAATAACATAATATCACGCCTGTTATCCCCAAAGGATTAGGCAGAAGTACACCCACATTTTGCCAGTTATGTTGTGTTGTGTTGTGTTCGTTTTAAGTCTTATTTATTAACACAAGCCCTGTATTTACTATAGATATGTTAGTTTATAAGGTATATATTTAAGGGCCATTGTAGCCTGAAATAAATTGGATGTTGTTGTTGTTGTATACTAAAATTCCATGTAATAGGGGGCGAGCTTATTGCCATCAACCAGACACAGATCCAGACTCCGTGGCTGCTACTGAGAAATTCCTGATAGAAAAACCCAATAACGATTTGCCCGACCCGGGAATCGAACCCAGGACCACTCGTTCAGCATTCGCTGATAACTTTTATATGCGTCAACTGTCAACTTCAGCAGAAAGTGAGAGAGATAGGTAGCTATCTTCCTACCTACTCACCTACTGCAGTCGCTGGCCACCATCACATAAAAAGTGTGCGTGATCAATCGATCAATGATAATTTTGGCTATCAATAAAGTGAATGTACTTATTCCATGCGTGACTTACGTAATAAACTTATCAGACGTAGGTGTCATGTGTTACAATATAATTGGGCCTAATTAGAACTAGACCGCCTCGTTGGCCGGTCGCAAGTGCGACTGCTAAGCATGAGGTCCTGGGTTCAATTCCCGGGTCGGGCAAAGAGTTATTGGGTTTTTCCACCAGGAATTTCTCAGTAGCAGCTACGGAGTCTGGAATTGCGTCCGGCTGATGGCTATAGGCTCGCTAAATATAACTGGCGAAATATGGGTCTACTATTAGGTACTATCGAGGATACTCCCGCCTGATCACCACTAAGCAAATTTTTGCTTGCACTTACAACATCTAGAAACGCTCTCTAGCCCCACACCGTTGACTTTGTATAGAAATAATGAATGAAAAGATACCGATCGGCCGAGCGCACTGACGACGTACGCCAAACGAGAGTTATTGTTATTTTGCGCGACAAAGTTGACGCTTTCCTAGTAGGCCTAAACTTTGAGGGGGCGTGGCTCGGCGCCTCCGCAAAATTTAAGCGAAAAATGTTGTAACTGATCAGGCGGAAAAGACCACGACTGTACACTTCTGCTTAACCCGTCGGTGAACGCTGTTGAAACCAGACATTGCTTGTTACTGCAGCGGCTGTTATTTGTCATGCCAATCAATCGACGAATTTTTACTACGCATAAGTAGTGATTAAATACCTACCTATTTCTCGAAAACTAGGTTAGGTATATGAAAAAATATGAACGTTCTTCATCATGAAGGAGTTTTTTCAGTGGAGATGACCTACTTATATACTAGGTAAATGAAATACTAATACTAGATAGTCGTTATCTATTACAAAAGAAAATGTCCAAGTTTAAATAATGGGTGTAAACACGAGAATATTTAATATTAATATTACATTGTAATCCTTTAAATGAAAAAAAAAATAAAGGTTTTAAAGATTGATTAGAGATAATAATTTGATTTTATTTAAATAATTTAAAAATATATAGGTATATATTGATTTGTGGAGTAGGTAAAGCCGAAAGGTGGTTGATTGCAATCTTTTTTTTTGTCTAGCTTCTCAGGTTCTCAGGTATGGTCTACCTAGACTCTGGCTAGACCATACCTGAGAACCTTCTAGTTATGGAGACATTGGTTCCATGTCCCAAGTTTTTCACAACAATTTTTTATACAAATTTTCATTGTTCTAAGTAGGTACCTACCTAAGTTTCCTTTAAATACCTCCAATACCCTCGTACTATTCAATTCATCCATCAGAACAATGTTTTGATGCGTTACATTGAGTCCTACCATAAAGCGAGACTTTTCAGACACACAAAAAATTCGTTTCCCAGCAACAATTTTTGCGTTGAGTTACATGATCGCGATCATGATGCTTGCAACAGCATCAAAATATCGGAAGCTCATAGTAACAAAATAAAATCACGGATATCATCCCGGAAGTACTCTATGTGTAGTGAAAAACCGTGTAAGTCTAAAATAGAGTTACTTAGTTTGGAATGCTTTATTGGCGGCTTCGTGAACGGTCCGTTTACACCTTGCATAAGTAGGTATAACTTTAATCTAATAAAGCACGTGTCGTTCCCACTCTCGGTTAACAAAATAGCTAACTAATTTATGTCTAAAAAAATGGCTTCGAAACACGTGGCGTGTAAGTTTGAACTAGCGTCTATCGTGGACCCCCGCTGAGCTCTTGGCATTAACAACTAATAGCTCTACGTTAATCGACAGCCGATCATTGTCGGCAATCACTTCGGAAAATAAAAAAACTAGAGCGTCATACGATATCTCGAAAGATAAAATTCGTAATCCGTTCCACGTATTGAATATCGATGGATAGACATAACACGATTGTTACTTGTTTTTTTTTGTGTGTCTGTTTTGTAATCAAAATCATCAATATAAACTAACCAGCTAAGTGGTGATATAATTTTATAATCCACCAGTATTCCATAGATTGCTCCATGTTTGTGAATATTTAAAATAATAAGATCCAAACGAATGCAAGACCGTTCCATCAATATTAAAAAAGGGCAGATAAATAAATAAAAAAACAAAGTAATAAAATAAGTTATGTGATTCGTTTAGCGCCATCTGTTGTTGAGTAGAAATACTATTTAGTGCGAACTTCAAATTTATTATGAAGCTACTTTGCTCGTTTTACACAAGATGGCAGTAGTAGTATGATTTATTTTATACTTCAAATGATGAAAATAAGGTGTAAGTAATTGAAAAAGTATGAAAAAATGTAAAAAATAATATACTTAATTATTAAGAAAAATTTTACTTATTAGAATTATTGCATTAATTAGAATTATATGGAAAGGCTAGCATCCCCGATTATTGCCAAAATCAAATTGACACTCGTTCAATGTCAAAGTCAAGTTGAGTTAGTCATGGTAAATAAAAATAACCTGTTTAGCGACAATTTTTTATTTATATCCGTGTTTTTTGGTTTTATATTTAGTCCTTATGGCAAACAGAACAAGAAAATGAAGTACAAAACACGAATTACTCCCAGATAAGTTCAAATTGTTTAATACGCGTACGTATTTCGACTTTTTTATAGGTCATTTTGAAAGACGACAGAATTTCAGGTAAACAATGAACATGACTAGGTTGCACATGACAAAGAAACTTCTAAACTATGCAAGACTTATAAATAATGTGCAATGTATACAAAGAATGGCTCCAAACAGTGGTTACTACTCAACACTTACAATTGATGCATTCACCAGTGAGATATTTGAAAGACACAGATCTTCAAAGATTCAGAGAAATGACCACGCAGAGTCGAGTATACAACATTGTACATATACAAGTGACACAAATAACGTGTCCACAATCAGTAGTATAGACTTGGAAGAAACATTTTCAGAACTGCTTACAAAAAACAAACACAAAAAGATTGAAGAACTAGTCACACAATGTCAGAATTGTAAGAAATATCTAACTTATGCTACTATAAAGAAACTCTTTAAATATTACAGCGTATATGGTAAGCCTAGGATGGTTGCCGTAATACAGACATATTGTTTAAAAGTTGACCCAATCTCATACAAGAGAAACGGTGAATTCCTACACTACCTCGCAAAAGCAGAATGTATTAAGGGCAATTCTGACAAAGGTCTGTCAATCCTAAAGAGTTCTTATGAGAAGTATCAGAGTCTAAGGAGTTTTTATAGGATACTATTTAGAGAATTAATTCAAGACTCAGTATTAAATAGATCAGAAGCGTCATTAGTTATTTTTAGAAAATATGTAATAGAGTTTAGCAAAGAGTGGTCAGACCATTATCCGTTGGTTTGTTTCTGGCACATTTGTTGGGCAAGCACTTGGTTTTCTGACCAGATGTTGGGTAATGAGCTTCTGGAAGAGTCTGAAGTTCTTTTGGGCATTGTTGGAGAAAAGTAAGTATTCACGTCCCTATTTCCATTTTACAGAAAAAAAAATATTATGGATATACCTTATTGATTTTGCAGATAATTAAAATTAAATAATTCGGTATTCAGCCTACACAATAGGCTGAGTGTCAGGGTACTTTGAACTGTCCCAGTAACTTTGAAAAGGAAAGGAGGCCGGCTTGTTTTTGCGGTACTGGTTTTCTTACCACTGATGTGCAATTGTGCACCCTAGCCTATTGTCTAAACAGTCTACTTTGTGTTATTTTTATGTAGACTGAAAACGAATACGAAAAGTTCTAAATCATACAAATTGCAATTTTCCAGAGCTACTGCATTCAGTATAATGGCATTAAAAGACTACAATGAAGATGCAGTCGTCCGGCTGCTGCAGACATTACTTAAGTATGACATGATGATGGACTACGTGGCAGTTCTCCAAGTATTGTTCAACTTTAAATGTAAGTAGTGACTATGATCTGGTCACATCTTGCTACAGACATATAGCATGTAAAATAATGAATGAAGTAACTGATGATAAGTACATAAGTCTGGTTGCTAGTGTGCATTCATTTGCATCGGAACCATTTTAATGGGCGATTGGACCTCTCACTTTAGTAAATTGTAATTCTAAGTGGTAGAAAGGGAAAGAGGTGCCACAAAACGCTGCTCTGTGCATGTAAATGTGGTTTCACCATTACCTATCAAAATAAGACTGAAGCTCACCAATGAAATTGAATGTGATCAGCACACTTAAACGGCATTCAAGAGCTTGCAGAGTCAATATTCCATAGCAATGGTGCCACTGACAAGCTCTTGAACACGAGGGTTCCGTACCTCAAAAGGTAAGAAAAGGAACCCCTATAAGATCACTTTCTTGTCCGTTTGTCACCACCGATTTTCTCAGGAACGGGTGTACCTAGTAAGTTGAAATTTATACTAGATACTCAGGTCTGTAGTCCCTATTAGGTGTATAAAAATCAAGGTCCTGACTCAACACGATAAAAATATATGGGAAATTTAGGTTTTCGCGAAAACTTGTACCTACCAAAATTTACCTTAATTATATACTTTTTTTTCGGAATTTTCCCGTTACTTGTGCTGTAAGACCTTGCTTTTAACCAAAATTGACAATTCTAGGTCAACCGGAAGTACCTACCCTATAGGTTTTGGGTCGAAACCTAGAACCTAGAATCACGAAATTTGGCAAAAAGCAAGGTCTTACAGCACATGTAAAGGTAAAAATCTGAAAACCGTAAATATGTAGTTTCATAACCAAAAAAAGCGACTTATTATTTGCGGTTGGTGCAATATCCGTTTCTAGGGATCGAACAATAAAGTTAAGTTTGTCCTTTAAAAAGTTTGTTCAGAACCCTCGTGCGCGAGTCCGACTCGCTCTTGGCCGGTTTTTATGTTGGCTGATCACATTCGATTGCATTGGTGAAATTCGTCCTGACAAGTTTACTAGATCACCATTGGCAGGTAAGTATTTTATCAGTCTAAGAACAGTGAGCCATCGTTTTCAAAGTCACTTCATATGGACAATAATATCTCCATGATAATTTTAATGCTTTCTCTAGAGAACTACAGACTGCTGATGATACCTTGGCTGAAAATATCTGAAGAACATACAAAGGTTTCAGTGCATCATTAGGTATTCTTGCAGTCATACATGTGTATTTTATGCAAAAAGGTTCTACTTATAATCTGGCCAATCTCTTTGCTGATGATCATGGTCTTTCTTTATGAAAGTATAATCGTCTGATTAGCCAAAGACCACCCATCTTCAAGATAATTGCGTCAGGCTCAAAGTAGGTCACTTTTCTGCCCACTATCTATTCTTTATTCACATACTTGCGTCGAATTCATTTTATTTTCACTTAAACGAATATCAACTTAAGACACATACTTATATAATTTATTTTAGAATGACAAACAAAATTAAAAATCTTAAATAAAAATTGAAATGGTACTGCAAACTTAACTTTATGTGCGGAGTGTAAAGTTGTTATTCTAAAAGCACATTCTAGTTTATATCTTTGGAAGTTAAATTGCTAACAAAGGATGCAGTTAGACTTCACTGACAATGGTATTTATCAGTTCTAGTTTATGTTAGGTCTGTGATCCCGGTGTCCTATAATGAATAAATAAATAATCAATCTAGCACAATGTTGAGCTTGTTAGATTATTGTTGGAACTGAACAATATCTTATTGATATTGTTTGTTAATGTTATATGGTTGTAATGATAATATTAATGGACACCAGGGGGTCTAAAATGGCCGCTTACGCAGAATCAAATGAATCACGTTAAAAAACTTAAATTCTTAAAATGGACTTAACGGTCTTAACCATAAAGTCGTAAGTTGATATTATGATTCTGCTAAAGCGGTCATTTTAATCCCGCAGCTGTACCTAGCAACGAATTTAACAAAAGGATTTTATTGGTTCGTCTTGTTGCCGCCTTGGTCTAGTGGTGAGTGGTGACTGCTGAGCAAGAGGTCCTAGGTTCAATTTAATAAAACATAAGTACGTGTTTTTTCAGTATAATTTTGTAATGAACTAATTTTATTTTATAACGATATTACAAAGACAGTTTACCAAAGACACTTAATCATAGATATTACTATAGAGGTCTTAGTGGTAGTTCTGAGTATATTTTGATATCACAACACTCCCACTCAAAATATAGTTTACCCAAAAAAAAAATACAATCCAGATACACACACTAAACAGCAACTATTCCTAAAACATTCAAATGCTTATAATGTTTTACAGCACCCAAACTTTTTGTGAGCAAGTCTGCTGGCATATCTGATGTACATAAATAATTAACATTCACAATATTATTATTTACCATTTCTCTACAAAAATGGTATCTGACATCTATGTGTTTTGTTCTATTATGGAACACTGGATTCACTAATAGTTTCTGGGCACTCTGATTGTCATTGTACAAAGTTATTTTATATAATGTTTTAGTAACTTCATACTGCAAGTTTCTTAAATACACTGCCTCTTTGCAGGCTTCTGAAATTGATACATATTCAGCTTCTGTACTTGAAAGTGCTATGCATTTCTGCTTACTACAGCTCCAAGATATAACTGATCCTGACAAAGCGTAACAAAAGCCAGAGTATGATCTCCTATCATTAACATCATTGCCCCAGTCAGCATCTACATATCCTTCAATATTAACATTTCTAAATTTACTGTATTTCAAACCTAAATTTCTTGTCTTTTTGTCCCACTTTAGTCGTCTTTCCTTAGGTACATGAGTCATGACTGCACTCCCAAAAATACGCAAATGACTTAAGTTTGGCTTCGACCCTGTCCAAACTTCATATGGAGTCTTGCCACTCAGTCCTGTAACAACAGATCTATTTCTTAAGTAAACTGAAGTATGAACCGCCTCTGGCAAGAATTTCTTTTCTAAGCCAGCATCAAAGATCAAACATCTGGCCTTTTCAACCACTGATCTGTTCATGCGTTCACACAAACCATTCTGCTGCGCCGTGTAAGCATTAGTTCTTTGATGAACTATCCCTTGCTCCTTCAGATACTTATCGAATTCTTGACTACAGAACTCACCTCCGTTATCTGTCCTAAGAATTTTTATCTTTCTGTCTTTCTGTTTTTCAACCATGGACTTACAAATCTTTGATATTGGTAAATACCTCATTCTTCACCTTCATAAAATAAAGGAACGCCATCTTGCTGTAATCATCCACAAACAAAACATAGTATCTCGATCTTCCAATTGATAGAGTTTCCATAGGGCCACATACATCAGCGTGAATCAACTCTAGAACGCTCTCCGTTTTAGACGAACTCTGCTGAAACGGCAGTCTAGCTTGCTTGCCTTCACAGCAAATAGTACACGATGCCTTATCTATGTTTGCCACTTCTGGATATGAAATTCCTTCTACAGCACCGTTTTTCATTTTGTTTAAACTAGTACTGTTGATGTGCCCCAAGCGTCGGTGCCAAATCTCACTCGATGCTATTGCAGTTGCTGCTAATAACTGTTCTGTTTTCGTGTATAATCTGTACACAGCTTCAACTAACTCTGCTTCACCAACTAGGTCTTTCTATTGATTGTAGATGTAGCAACTATTTTTCTTGAAAATAACGCTGTTGCCATTCTCGATCAACTGACTCACCGAAAGCAAGTTTGTTGTTAAGCTCGGTATGCACAATACGTCCGAAACTGTGACATCATACTCTATACCATTCACAACTGTGATGATGTTGACATCACCAGAACATACAACTGGAACACTAGTCTGGTTTGCAATAATAATCTCCTTCATATCGTGTTGATGAGACGGATTGATGATATTCTCTTGTCTCGCCATCATGTGTTTACTAGCCCCACTATCAATATACCAGTTATTCTGACTGAACTTACCACTCGGAAAAATAGCACTGAATGCATTGGTCTGTTTTCTTTTGATTGATTCCGAGTTGGGACACTGATTTAAATAATGCCCGGTTTGTTTACATTTGTAATACTTGACAGCCTTGACAGATTTTGACGTTGCTTTCAAATCTCTATGACCGCTCTTAGAGTTTTCATTTTTCCAGAGCTGCGACCTTTTTGCTGCAAATGCACTTTGGGAACCGGAAGAACTAGCTTCAACACACATATCCATCAACTTGATTTTTATGACGTCGGCACTTATCTCGATTCCCGAATGTTCAATGGCCATAATCATAGGCGCATATTTTTCGGGTAATCCTGCTAACATTAATGCACCAATCCATTCGTCTGTCAACTTAAAACCTGTTCCTTGAAGTCGCTGCCCTGTTTCAATGATCTGGGTCACATACTGCGTCATGGAATCACAGTTTTCAAGACGAATATTGATGAGATTTCTGAGTAAACTTATCTTTCTTGTAAACCCAGAATCATCAAACATGGTTTTCAATTTGCTCCATAAATCATAAGTTGTCGCTGCTTACTTTATGTGAACATATAGCGAGGGTTCGATGGTCAATACAAGTTTCGCCTTTGCTTTGGCGTCTTCTGACTTTTCCTTCGCACTAGCCGTCACTGGTAGCGGTTCTTCAATGGCGGATGCCATGCCTTCCAATAACCACACATTTTGGGCTGCGAAACACCAATCCTCGTAATTTCCACGGCCGCGTAACTTTGGAACGTTAGCTACATAGTTTTGCCGTCATTATTATTGCAAAACCACAGTACTTAACGCTGAGTCTATTAAAAATTGGTTTTTACAACGCCTGGGCGTTCTGGGCCCATAACCTAATAAAACATACGTGTTTTTTCAGTATAATTTTGTAATGGACTAATTTTATTTTATAACGATATTACAAAGACAGTTTACCAAAGACACTTAATCATAGATATTACTATAGAGGTCTTAGTGGTAGTTCTGAGTATATTTTGATATCACAACACAATTCTCGGGTCGGGCAAAATGTCATTGGGATTTTCCATCAGAAATTTCTAAAAGAATTACTTAGGTAAAATTAAGGAATTGCGAAATGTGGGTGTACAATATACGCCTCTGCCTAACCCTTCTTGGATTATAGGCGTGATGTGGCATTTATTAGTAAAAAAAATAAGATACCTACATAAAAGGACATAATTATACATACATCAATCCGACACCAACAGAAGCCCACCAGCCTGAAACTTAACGGCGTTAAAATGTTCCTCATGCGGAGGCATTCATCAGTTCAGTAATTTTTTGACAAAATATACCTAAGCGTTTATTAAAGAGATAATAAACGCTTACATTTTGCCAAAAAATTGCTAATCTACTCTGTACTTACGGTATGGTCTTTAAATTAAGGCCTGAAGTAGGTAAGTCATCATTATCTGTATAGTCCTCATGTGAATTGAGCAAGATTATGTCTGGACTTCAAAAGAGACTGAGACCTCTGAGTTTGTTTCGGCTGTTTCTTCTCAGAGTAGTCAGGTACGAAACACCGGCCCCATCTAGTTTTAAAAAATTACGAGTAAAAGTGTTTGTAAAAACGTACAAGTTGCAAGATAAACATCATTTATCATCTTCGTGTCCTTGTTGTTACGTGTGGCCGGTGCAACACGTTTTCTTGTTCCATTCTCTGTCAACCGCTGCCATTCGCTCCCTTCTCTATTCATATCATAAGTAGGTACGGGCGTATATATTAGATGACTAAAACTCTATACAATTGAAACATAGGTAGGTTATAGGTTCATATAATGTTATTAATTGTACCGCTTTGTATAATGTTGATTGTTTGCGTACTTAATCAAGTGCACTCGTGAACTTAGAACAATTACTTGATTTGTTTGTTGGCCCTATCATACTACAATACCTACATGTTCAGTCATAAAGCGGAATACAGAAACCGACCATTATGACACATCAACGTTTCTACACCTTTGCCCAACCCTTCGAAGAATGTACAGGGTGTAAACGAACCCTTCCCGAAGCCGTCACCCAAGCATTCTGTAGGTACATCAAACTAAATACCTAACTATACGCAAAAAATATTGCTGGAAAACGACTTTTTGTTTGGTGAAAAATCACGTAGACCGTACTCGATGTAACCCACTCAAAATATTGTGCTGATGGATGCATTTAATAATACGGGGGTCGTGGAGGTAGGTATTTAAAATTACAACATTAAAACTACTTAGTACTTACCTATTAAAAAAAAAACTTATTTATAAAGTTGGATAACTAGAAGGTTCCCAGGTATGGTCTAGACTCTAGAACAAAAAATGAATGCATTGTCGCGATGACGGGGAGAACAAGACACTGCCTCTCGATTGGGTACTTTTAAACCCACACATAGCACACGGCGTATTTTAAACAAGCGCCGTAGATGCCGATTTTTGCGTCTTTATTGATTCAAACGCGATACAAATGCGCGTGTGAAGCGCGTTCGAAACTCGTTTGAAGCACGTACAAAGGGTCAACCGACGAGGAGTCTCTGACCAAAACGCGGAAGCTACGGGCAACTGCAGCGCGTCTGTATCGCTGTATCTGTGCGTATACGCGCAGCAGACGCGCGTTTCACGATCGCCCCGTGTGCGTAGGTTACAAGGTTGCGTTCAAATCTCGTAATACATAATGCTCAAACTCCACACATAAAAGTCACACTTCTAGCACTGGACAAAGTTTCCCTGAACACACCTGTTCCAATTTCAAACATTTGCACGCTCTTAGCATCTGTCTCAATTTCCAATTCAGCTGCAGTTCGAAGCTGCACGTTTCCGATGCAACAGGTGGTTTGCACTTCATTCACACGAGTTGTCGCACTGCAAACTAAGTTTGCACACTACGTGGCTCGTTACTTTTGTTTGACTGTGCGGTGTGATGCTAGTGGATGCTTGCTAAACACGGGTTTGTATCCGTTGCTTCCAATGTAGCATAATTACCTACCTATAACCAGCCTTTAACGATATCAGTGCTAGGACTGAAGGCTGTGTGTCGGAAATGTCACGATGCATTAGAATTCTGGGTACGTGGACGCACCGGTTTTATCGCGATGTTTTTCTTTATAAAGAAAGAAATAATTGTTCTAAATAAAGCGCCTGTCGTGGATCAAACCTAACGAGCACTGCTCTCTGGGCTCTTACTGCTCCGATATCTATGGACTAAAACTAGGCTTCATCTCATTCTTGCCTTTAAAAATACTGTGGTCTCCTAAGAATCGTAATGTCTTAACAGCATCTTAAATGACCACACTAACTAAAATAAATCTATCTTTTTATTTTCCCATTGTCTTTGAAACCTAATTTTATTATTACCAAAGTCATATTACTATCTAATATTTAAAGTAAAAGACTTGGCAACAAAAAAAAACTGTTAATTGCGCCCAGTGATAGCGTTGTACTAATTTAGACAGCAGTAGGTATATAAAGTTATAAAAAAATAAGGAATTAACAATACATTGACCTACGTTATCCAAGTTCTTTCACACAATTTATAAAGATAAAAATACTAAAATACCCACCGAATACTCTTTCACGCACTACGATGATAAAAATACTATAGGTACCTACAGTTTTTTATACTTATTCCTACTAGTCTACCCGACTGCTAAGCTTTACGTCCTAGGTCAAGTAACGTGTTATTGGGTTTTTTCATTAGAAATTTCTCAGTAGAATCATCAATCAATCAACTTAAACATCAGAAGCGAAATGTGCTTGTTCAAGTCCAGGTGACCATTAGTGGTACAGTAATGCATGCCCAACGCTTCGTGGAAAAACAGACTAATCATATTTACCTAATCTTCTTTTGTTACAGTACGGAACAGAGATATCCGGGGATGTTCAGAGATTATCAGAAATTGTGAAGCCCTCGGTGTCAAACTACCGTCAGATCAACAAGGACGGTACATCAAGATGTTGATAGATGACAAGAGGCAATGGCCCAGGCCTCAAACTACGAAGACAACGTCGAAAGACTTCAAGCTTAAGTTCTAGCATTTTTGTATAGTTATTTTTGTGTATAGTAGGTTGTAAAGAATAAATTATGGTTAGTAAAACTTGGAATGTTTTTCTCTTTCTTGACCTCTGCCATCACCCTCACCCGAAATGTTAAATTTCACCGCGCGAAGTCGTAAGACGTGATATCGAGTCTTCGGGATGCAGACAACACTTTTGAGTTGGACGCGACAGTGGGACGGAAAAAGTTAACGTGTGGGGCTACACATAAGTTCAGGGTCGGCTGTACCTAACTGCCTATAGGCACGTTTGGGAAAGAAACGCTCCACTTAGCTTAGCTCCGAGCTGATCCGAAATGGTTCAGCGATGGTAGAGCACTAACGAAGATCACCGATCTACACGAGCAGAATATGTCTGGTAAATGCTCCAGGCCCCGTATTCAGAAACGCTCGGTCCGAGATCTCAAATCGGATGCCAAAAATTGCTAGACATGGACTTTTAGAATTGTAATCAAATCAGGGGGTCAAAAAAAGCCGCTCTAACTGAATCCTAAGAATCATGTTAAAAATTTAAAATCCTTAAAATGGACCATTTAGTCCATTTCAAGAATTTTAAATTTTTAACGTGATTCATTTATGACTGCAAAAGCGGCCATTTTAGACCCCCAGATTTATTGTCGAGCAACTCGATAAGTGTGTACCACCCCTGATAGACAATTATTTTTGTAATGAGAAATGTACGTACTGCCTACCATTTACATTTACACGAATACTTCTAACTGCTTCTAGGTACTCCATACTCGTACAGCTGCGTCGCTGCGTTAGGAGTTTCAAATAATTGCTCAAGGAAATTGGAGTTGCGTGGAAACGGGTGGGTAACGGAATATGATGGCACTTAGCGAACTATACAACACCAACAAAGTAATTTGACAAAGGTACCCAACACTTATGCTACTGATGTTATTTAGATAAAGTATAACAACATAGAACCATAAAGTACCGAATGACGTGACCTAAACTGAGTAAGTTATACGTAGGTAGGGTAGGGTAAATGGCAGACCATTTGTACTAGAAATGGTCAGTCATTTGCCATTCGGTTATAATAGTCTTACCGCAGTTTCTATATTTTCGGTACTCATTTTTAGGGTTCCATACCCGAAGGGTAATCAACGGGACCCTATTACTAAGGCTCTGCCCTGTCCCTCCGTATGTCTGTCTGTCAGCGGGCTGTACCTATCTCATGAGATACGGATCATGATCCGTAATAGCGTAATAGGTAGACATTTGGAATTCTCACAGAGTGTGTATTTCTGTTGCCGCTTCAACAATAAATAATGAAAATAAATCGCACTTGGCCGGTTTTTGTTCTTAGCATGTTAGCCAAGAGTTCAAAAATGTTTGGCCCAAAATTCAGTAGGTAGTCGTAATTTCGGTAGTAGGAATTCCGCTCACTGATGCAGACAATTAGTGATCTAGTGCGCAGGTGACAGGGCAAGACGGAAGCATAGTATAAAAAAGGGGAAGTAGGATATCTTCATACAAACGCACCGCGTGCGGCTTGTATGTGTGCGCCATAGTATATTTGCGTCGCCCTCGCCGCACGCACACGCACGACCCGTTTCTCAGCTGGCGCACTGAGAAACGGGTCGAGATTTTGTTTGAGTGTGCGTGCGGCGACGCAAAGATTTATTTATTTATTTACTCTCTAAACATACAAATATCCTTACAGGCTATACCCAATGCGATATTGTAGCACACTTAAAATTTTAAAAAACATAGTTCAACTGTTTGGAGAATATGAGGAGATGAAGATATCCTACTTCGCCTTTTTATACTTTGACGGAAGGTAGGCCTTGTTTGTGCATTATACGTACTTGAGAACTGAGCCGTCCATGAACTGCAGAGATTATCGTATGTTAATCTTGTCGGTATGTGATTGTGAAACTTACTAGGATAATTAAAATCAAAGGATCATCCAAATAGTAATAACCTGAACTTATTAGTTTGCGTTTGCGTTGCACTTGAAAACCAGCGCGAAGCGTCGGGCACTAGTTGCCCGACATTTTGCTGAACTGGGCCTAGGTATTTGGCCGTAGGTAAGATGCACAGTGTAACATTTTTTTGTTTAGATTAACCTTTTTTTTTGTGTATGATGTGCACCTTTGGCATGTGCCAAATAAATGTTTTTTCTGTCTAAGCGCCTAGAGCCTAGCGAGTAGCGAAGTGGAATGATTAACTTAACCTAACGGTTTAATTAATTTACAGATTACAAATCAAAAAATATATTTTATTCTTGCGACATGATTATGTATTTTGTAACATATAAATAAGGTTTTAATTACAACAAATAACGCGCTCACGTGAAATGCAGAAACTACAGTCTGTTTATCCAGCAAGGTCCTAATCTTAAAACAAATAAACGTCAATCATTTGTCAATAAAACAAAATAATGCTAATCACGTGTTTGATAATACCCTAAATTAATGGTATTTGTTGTTAAAATGGCCTAATTATGTCCATCTTTATTTAAATACTAGTATCTAATCCACATACTTTTAGGTACCTAGATAGCTAGGTAGGTCTTTGTTTGAGCCATAATTCTTGTAGTTGAGCGTGCAAATATTTGATTAAGTACCTAGAAGGATTTCGAATAAGGTCGGATTATTGTGCTGAAGGTTGTGAAATTTCTTTCTTGTCGTATCTTTCAATTCTGGCGGGATGATCAGGACAACTCTAATTTAAAGACTACGTCTATACCTACCTATACTTACCTACGTTTTATTGCAGTTTTATCTTGGTCTGATTTTGATATATCAAAATCAGACCAGAGCCGACCTAATCCAGCTGCAATTTGAGGTCATTACCGACTATAGCCTACAGGCTATCATTATGTACACCTAATGACCTCAAATTGCAGCTGGATTCCTGGTAACAGCAGATAAATGGTGCTGCTTTTGAGCAAAATTCTGAGTAGTCATTTTTACGACTACCACAATGATCATGTGAAGAATAGGTGCCTCTTTACTCGTCATCATTGACTGGAAATACGAACTGGTTACTTCAAATTTTTGTACTACCTTCTGGTCAATGAATCATGCGAAACAGCTTATCGCAATCCCCTGCTGTACCAATGTAGGTACAGCAGGGGATAGCGACACACCTATGCACAATTACCTACATAGGCGTCTCCTAAGCTTGGATACAACACCTTGTACTTCGCTTTCCTTATCCAATCTGTCTCAGGTCCACCTAACTCGGGAGGCGTCCCACGCTACGTTTGCCGATACTTACGCGGTCTCAACTCCAGGGTTCGTTTGCTCCATCGCCAATCAGTCCTTCATCAAAAATAGCCGACTCACTGCCACTTCAGCCTGCTCTCCGCAAAATATATCGGTTGCACCAATTTTTTTGCTCATTCTCTTCAAAATGGACTACTTACAAATACTTATCAGTTTCTAGTCTTCGGTTTATAATTACAAACCCAAATCCCAAATTTTCCCAATTGGTAACGTGACACTGTTCTCTTTACCCACGTCTAGTACCTTGTCACGGGTACAAGGGTTACCGTCCGTCCAGATTTATCGGGAAATGTTCGGTTTTGCGGCTCGGACTTATTCTGACCTAGTCGAGTCTTAGTCTAAACTACCTTCATCGAGTTTAGTACATAGGATGATGGGACTTAAACTTACATAAGTGCCTAAATGTGGGTGTATTATTAGGTAGGTACACCTTTTGTTTTTTTTTTTTTTTTCGTATGGGAAATCATCAAATGACTCCTCCCGCTCTGGGCGGAGCAGGAGGGAGTGTCAGACTTTTACTGACTAAAACCCATCTATGTTTCTTCATTGCCCTTTGTGTTCCGGGGCCACGGTATCTCTTTCGAATAGTCCCGCAGCCAGGTAGGTACACCTCTGCCTAAGTTAAAACCCTTCGGAGATTACGTGATGTTAATTTTGGCTATATACGTCGTTTTCGTTCGTACGATGAGATTAAAATTAAAATTTCTAAACATCCCTTTGTTAGTTTTTGTACTTATTTAAATTTGGACGAGGAAATGTTTCAGAAAGAAAGTTTCAGATAGAAAACTTGCGGGCGGGGGGGCCCGCAAGTCTTCTATCTGAAACTTTGCAAATATATGTAGGTAGTTTTGGCGTTCTCTGATCACGCTCTTTCTTATTCAGCTTTCATGATGGATAAGGAATTTAAAAAAAACAAAAACGTACTTTCTCAAAAACCCTATGGGATCGCCTACCAAGGATTTTTATCAGGTTTTTTATTATTTTCAACTGGTAACCCTACGCGATACCCTACCTTAGTACCTACCTACCTTACATATCGGTAGGTACATACCAGGCTTCATTGTGACAAGGGTTCACGATCAGACAAAAACCTAAAGGCAACGAACTGACGACAATCGAGTCGTGGGTTATCTTCAATAAGCCATTATTATAAACAATGATTAATTTATTCGTATGAGATATAAATATTATGTTGGTAGGCATGTAACTTCCGTGTCAACTTTGAACTTTGTTTTTTTTTAATAAGTACTTAATTACCTACTTAGTAATTTAATACGACAGTATCTACCTACCTACTGTAGGCCGTCAGAGGAAACACTTTGATATTAATATGGCCTAGTGTAGTACGGAGTTTCAGTAGAATGAGAGGCCAGCTTATACTGGATTTCATATCATTAACGTACAGTCCAATTTACCTAATCATTTTCATTTCTGTGGCGATTGGTAGGTACCTAAAGGCCCGACCAGCCAGGCCCAAAGCGGTGGCCCGCACTCAGTGATGGGGCCCGCCGGGAATGGCGGGCCGATACCAGTCAGGGATGCTTGCAAATGTAGGTAGGTAGGTACTTGTATCTCCAGGGCCCCCGACACTGGTAGAAGCAGGAACGGAGGGATTTTAGCCGTGATTTTAGTCCGTTCAGAGTCCGAAATAAGTCCCTCCGCTCGCTCCAGACAGAGGGTATAATGAGGATGTTCCAACAAAAAAAAGGGTAGGTTGGTACTTACTTACCTTTTTTGGTGATATACAGGGTGTAAACCACCTCATCACGAAGCCGTCAACCAAGCATTCTGTACATCAAACTAAGTAACTTTACGCAAAAATTATTGCTGGGAAACGACCGTTTTTTTTGGGGCGAAAAATCATGTTTTGTGGTAGAACTCAATGTAACGCACTCAAAACATTGTGCTGATGGATGGATTGAATGGTACGGGCGTCGTGGAGGTGTTTAGAGTAAAAATCTTACATTAAAAACTTGTATTGAAAAAAAAGGTGGCAAAAAGTTGGAACTCCCCCAATATCTCCGTAACTAGAAGGTTCCTATCCTATGGTGTAGAACAAAAAAAATGATCGCAATGACGAGGAGAACAAGTGCCTTTCGGCTTCGTTCGTTAAGAGGACGTTTTTTTTACACCGTTTATAGGTTAATATTTTGGTAGTAATTTAAACGTAAGTGAAAGGTTATCAAACTCATACTACCAACTACAGTACCTAGGTACTACATAATAAACTACCTAAATAACTAATCAAAATTATCACTCATGTAAATGGTGCTCTCAAGAAGTTTTAAGTTTAAAAGAACGTAGCTATTAGATTATAATGTATTAGGTACCTACATTATTTCTCATACAATTTTAGGTAGGTATGATCTAACTGATAATTCTATTATGTACCTATTACCTATTCTACTATCTAAGCTGGATGAGAGTTGCCGAGAAATCGAACTGAGTGGCTTGCAAAAGGAGACGCCTAAGTATGTCCAGCTGTGGACTTCGGTAGGCTGACGATGATGGCTGCTGTGATTTTTGCACAACTGGGTCGTTCCACCAATCCATACTGATACCAAGGTGGTAGGCGACGACGGGGGCAAGGGGTTGCTCTTCCACCCCCCTGGCTCTAAAATAAAATAAAAACACAAATTCCTAACCTGTCTGCGATGCAGGTTGCTAAAATGTTAAGCTTCTTTCGCTCGAGCTCATATTTTACATTCTCCCATTCATAATTTATGCTGTTCTGCATTACCTAGTTGACTAAGTTATACAGGGTGGAAACAGACCCTTCACGAAGCCGCTAACCAAGCATCCTGTACATCAAACTAAGTAACTCTACGCAAACATTATTGCTGGGAAATGACTTTTTTTTTAGGTGAAACATCACGTTTTACGGTAAAACTCAATGCAACGCACTGAAACATTGTGCTGGTGGACGGATTAAATAGTGTAGGGGTCGTGGAAGTGTTTAAAGTAAAGTTCTTACATTTAAAACATTTGTTTTTTTTTTCTTTTTTTCATTCACGTTGGCCCCCAGAATCTCCGTAATTAGAAGGTTCCCAGGTATGGTCTAGAACAAAAAAATGATCGCAATGATGGGGAGAATAAGTGCCTTTTGGCTTCGTTAAGAGTCTTTTTAGTTTTTACACCCTTTAGAAGTACCTAACTTCCTGTTTAAACGGATTAAAAGAACCAAACGTATCCGAGGCGAGATGCATACAATTATTACCTACCTAGTTTGTGGAGGTAATTATGCACCCCTCTGGAAATATTGGATATTGTGCCCGGTTGATGGCAATAGGCTTGCCCCTGCGGCCCCCTATTACATTGGACTTAAACATAATTGGCGAAATGTTGGTGTACTGTACTATTAGGAACTCCACTGCCTAGACCCTTCTGGAATTACAGGCGTGCTGTTATGATGTTATGTTAACTACGTAACCTACTGAAAATTCAGTTGTATCACATTTTATAATTTTACGTCCTAAATCTATGGGTTATTGCAAAAATACTTTTTTTTATTAAATGATCTAGGCTGTGGGTAATTAAAAATAAATAACACAAATTTTTGGGCTATCTTTATTTAAAATACTTGCGGGAATGTAAAATTAAAATACACTCGACTCTATACAAATCTTAATTTTATTGAGATTTTTCGCATAATTATAATTAAGTTTAACGCTTAACAGTAATAAATATTTATCAAAAACGAGTGACTTCATTCTCCTTGGCTTTCGCTTCGGCCGCAGCTTGAAGCGCGCGCTCATCATTTCTTCGGAGGATGAAAATTGTTCTGTGGAGGAAAAAAACATAAATTTAGTTTTTTTTACTAGCTTAGCCGAACTCTTGGAAGTTAACCTAGTTCTTAACACTAATTCGGGGATTCCCTAGATGCCAAAAAACAAATGAATGCGATGCGAGCTTGCTGAATGCGATTATACTTGACTAAATTCAGTAATGACTGAATTAAGACGACTAAATTCAGTGAAGTGTAATAAGCGCTTTACCGGGCAGGTAACCGTAGGTAAGTAAATAGGTAGGTATTTACTTATTTATTTAACGAAAAACAAACAGTAGCTCAATAAGAATTAGTCATAATATCTTAAATATTACATTTTAAAACATTTATAATGCTAGCCACTACGTTCTCCACAGCTTAAAATTTAAAGTACATTATAAAACATATGGAAACGGGTATTTATCGCGGATTTTACCTTTAATATAAGCCCGACGTTTCGACCGGATTGCACCAGCCGTGGTCGCGGGAAGACTTCCCGTGTTTTATAATGTGTTCTGATCGTGAAAGTCTAAAATTTAAAGTATTTAAAATTTAGGTACCTATGTATTGGTACATAGGTACCTAAATTTTAAATACTTTAAATTTAGGAATCTAGGAATAGAAAAAACAATAATAATTATGTTCCAAATCAAGCAATTTAACGCCATGATCTTTTATCAATAGCGAGCGCTTTGTAGCGCGTAAATTAGTGATATGAATCTTATTCTTTATGATTTAATTACCTATCGTCGTTCTAACCCCAATTCTAAAGTCTCGAGTTCTAAAGAAGGACGAAAAAACTGCATATTTAATTATACCATTTTTTTTTTCGGATGGGGAATCATCAAATGACTTCTCCCGTTACGTTATGTTAGAACTTCAACGACGCTATGTGATTGACTGAACCATCTCAATTCCCACCTACACAGGCGACATCTCATACCTACCTACCTAAACATCATACGGTGCGACTCCTACAAACGTAAAGTCAAACAAGATTCGAGCAGGATTTGATTCGATTTCCACTTTCAATCCGTCTATATTTGATGTCATATCGTTTCCTATTTTCCTATCAAGTTTACGACGGCCCTACGAATATCAAACTTCTGAGATATGATGCGAAATGTAGGTAAATGTGTTATTCTCCTTTAGTATTTTTGGCCCTAGTTTTATATTTTTCAATACCCTTCCTCGAAAACGGGTTCTTATCGCACTACGATTAGGTTCAACATGCAATATATATTTTTTTTCATTTACAAGCACGGAGTTCAAATCGGTTCTCGGCTCAATAACACCCTCGCCTACGGCTTGGTGTTAATTCCGCTTCGAATGCAATAACAAATTTTCTCCACTTGTATCAAAATGTAGGTACTATAATATCCCTTCTAGTTTTTGCCCGCAGTTTCGTGCCTTTTTTATTATAAATTTAAACGAGTGGTTGCATTAACCTTGAGTTTTACGGTAGTTTTAATTAATGATTGGTTTTCTGTTGATTCATTGAATGAAAATTGTTAGTTCAATGAGTGTGGGATGAGCGCAGCCACTATAATTGAATTGGATTGAGGAAAATGGAGACTTATAGACATTGCTGTAGGATATAATTTGTCCTTTTTATGGCTGTTTTTAAAGACTGGCTTAAATGGCGTCTTAACTAATCTGTTCCCACTGCTGGCCTGCTCTCAATGAGAGGGAATAATTAATGGCGTAATTAGTTGTGGCCTTTGCCGACTGGTAAACAGATTTGCAGAAAATAAATAGGCAACAAATACTAGAATAAATTTTAATTATATTATTGTTTATGTGAATCTGAATAAAAAGGCTAAGGTTATGAATTAGTTGTAAATTGTAATACACCATCAAAATAAAATAATGTTATTAAGGATGAAGAGGGTAAGGATTTTTAGCATTTTTGCAGTGTTTTGGGATTTAATAATTTTTGTAGGTAAATCTGGCGTGAAAATAAAAAAAAATGTTATTTATGACGGTTTACTTACATAGCTCGAGATTTGTCAGATGAATAGTAGGATTAATTACTTAATAAGTTTTTTTTTACATTATGGTCAACAAATACGTAGTGGAAAACGGATGAATCAGATCGAATAAGTACCAAATTCTCAGGTAGAACCTGTTTAAAAATAAGTTTTAAATAATTAATGTGCCAATAAAAAATTTAGTAATGGTTGATAATGGCTCTGCTCAAATTTTAACACAACAGGATTCCGTATTATGTAGATTGTCTTTTAGATAACGCAGAGGCCTTTGAGAAGGATTAAAACTGCTTGTATAATTATTGAATTTTTATTCAAGGTATTCCCGGAAAAAAACAACTTCACGTGCACGATCATCTGTCTAGCCTTTTCCCAATTATGTTGGGTTCGGCTTTCAGTCTAACCCGATGCAGCTGAACACCAGTATTTTACATGGAGCGACTGCCTATCTGATCTCCACTTAGTCAGTCTCCCAGTTAGTACTGGGTAATATCATACCCCTTGGTAAGACTGGTTGTACCTGGTACCTAGATTTCTCTTTGTTTTAAAGTTCTTAAATACTATTGTCAGGAAAACATTTAACAACAATAAAAAAAAATTGTGAGCCGTCACGGGACGCCTGACAGATGTGAAACATCGAAATTATTTTGTACAAGTAATATGCTTATAAGAACAGATTACGACTAGAATTAAATATGGCTTAATGAAAAAATAAAATATTACTAATTTTTCCCTGAAAAATGATGACTGTTTAATTAATAATCATTTATTTTAATTAAATACAAAAATTAAAAATTACCACGAAGGGTATGGCGGGGTCTATTCGCTCGCTTCGCTCGCACTTTCAACCCCGCCATACCCTCCTAACCTAACCTGTCCGAGTGGGGGTGCCCCAAGTTGGTATATACAAGTCAAAATAAAAAGCAAACAAATAAAATAAAAGAAAATAAAAACACAATGACTCGATTCACAAAAAGAAAACCCTTATTCCTCCCAGCGCTGTGCTCTGAGACCAGCTAGCTTGTTGTAAACCGAGGCAAATATGTAGATGAATTCAGGCCTAATATTATAAATGTGAAAGTAACCATGTTTGTTTGTTACCTTTTCACGACTAAACAGCTGATCGGATCGTAATGAAATATGGCAAGGAGATAGCTTATATCCTGGGGAAGGATATAGGCTATCTTTAGCAACAGCTAGTTTTGTATAAAACTCACAATACAGGCAGACCGCAACGCATTTTTTGTATAAAAGGCGACCTGATGCGGCAGTGCCTAATGTGCGCATTAGCTATATTGTCACTTATACTGGTTTATCAGGAAGCTTGCTCACACATTTGACATTATACAGGAGCCCGTTAAATTAACTACTATTTATGTCAACACATTTATTACTTTAACTTGTACGTTTCCGCGGACTAAAAATAATCTAGCCAATCACATCTCTTCAATTGAAGATATAAAAGGAAATGCTTAACCTTTACGAACGACATTAAACATTTCTAAATTGAGAATAAAAAGTGTTATTACCATTCTATTCGTGCCATTACACTTTTATTTTACGGTACAGCGGTCACCGGGGTTAATAATAAACGTAAATTAGTATAATGTTTACGATTTTACCAATAAGAGTACCTACCAACCTACTTACATTCTATAATTATCTCGCAAGATCGATAAACATACAATTCAAGGTTTCCAAAAATTCCACAACAAATAAAAAGTCGGTAGAAAATTGCTGTGAAATCGCAAAGGGCTTTATAGGTCAATTAAAAGGTATATAAATAGAAAAAAAGATAACGGTTCAATGCTACTACAGTTATATTGTTATTAGAAATCGTTCATTGGTCGCAGATGACAAAATTATAGTAAGGGCGACTCTCGAGCTAACCACAAGGTCACTTTCTGTTGAAGTGTTGAAATGTTGTAGCGATTGCTTGGACAAAACGTGAAGCTATGCACTTGTTTCTCGGCAAAAAATCGGGGGTTTTTGAATGGAGGTACAATGTGTTAGAAGGTATACTTTAGTTCTAAGGCTAGTTCTAGCCAGGCTGATATAAGCCAGTAATATCGTCGATGCTGAGGAGTTTGTTGAGCAACTTCTTTGGTAAAACACTAGAAGTAGTGAAAAGCGGGCGTTTTGTGTATTGTCATGTAATTTTTGACGATTAAAAAGTGCAAAGTCTTAGCATAATCTGAATAATCCCCTTTTTCATGACAATAACGATTCAATTTTCTGATAACGAGACCCTATAGCCTTTAGTATCTGGAAAACGAAGCTACGAAATGTTTCTTTAAAGCCGTGGCTTGCATAAGATCGATAGTACCTACAGCCAAGCCCCTAGCTCTTGTACTAATTTTGATAAATGAGCTGTCTACTAGCTATCTCTCCTTGCCTAAACGGTTCTAAAGATAAAAGTTTAACAAAAGGTTGCTAAATGCTCTGCCACGGCACTTGTATGAGGAGACATGAAAAATACATTACGAAAAAGCTTGGAGATTGAAGTTTTGGGGTGCCTTCTCAACGTTATACAAGCAGACTGGAAGTGAAAGATTTTAATTAATTAAAATACGGGAAGCTCTGCCCTTCCCAAAGGTTTCTTCTCTTACATTATAGACGAAACGAATAGTGATATCTGAGTTAGTTCACCCTACCTAGGTAAGTCAGGGGTGCATAAGATTAAGTCGGGAAAGTCTTGATCGGCTCTCCGAAACTATTAATATTTATTTATTTTTCTCCATCTTACGACCATCTTTACAGAGTTACATAATGCGATAGTGTACACAATAACAATATTAAATTTTGTAACTAATTACAAACAATACATTTTTTGTGAACTCACTCAAAGAACAATTTAATAATAAAACTGTCGTCAAATCTCATATCAACTAACTAAATTGGATAACATTATTAACAACATTATCATTCAACATTATTTTTGATACTTATAACGCCATACGTGTTGATATTAGATTAATAACTTCGATATTAAGGCATGTAATGTCAAATCTCGCCTTTTAGTCACCGAGTGCTATTTTGTACCTATGCAATGGAGTGGCAAAAAGATTATGGCCGAACACATGACGTCTTCCTTTTTTTAAATTGGCTAAACAGGCATTAGGCCCCGTTGGCAAGTTGGCACGGAACACGATGCTTATCTGCAATACTAGAGGCTTCGCAGATGCCAGGTAGGTGCCAGTAATATTATTGAAAGAAAAAAAACTCTTACATTAATATGGCTATGGCAGGAACGGCAAGGCCAGCGCTGATGAGGTAGAAAGCGCCAGGCATTGTGGATAGGGTAGTCAGGTACACCTTGCTGTACACCGGCGAGTAGATCACAGGCACCAGGGCCTCTGATATGCTTATTAGAGAGCTTGTTTTGCCTGGAACAGAGGAAGTAGCGTTATTAATTAGGTTTGTACTTACGGAAATCACTAGGATAATGAGAGAGATAATTGGGAAGACACCGATCGTTTGGTGTATTCACGATGACCCCACCGCCCGTGGCCCCACTGGTGAGGTCAGCAGGAATTGATTAAAATAAGTACAAATTGTTTGATTTCCGACACTATCGGCCTTATTACTTACTACAAGATAAATCTAAAGACCCAGATTTACACCATCAAGCCATTTTTTATTGCGTGCTTTGTTGGAATAATGTAAGTAATCATCATTTTCCCAACTAAGTTGGGGTCGGCTTCCAGTCTAACCGGATGCAGCGGAATACCAGTATTTTACATGGAGCGACTGCCTATCTGCTCACCACGACCCAGTTACTACCAGGTAATACGACACCTCTTGGTAAGACTGGTTGTCAGACTTTCGGCTTTCGGCGACTGTATATATTCGTTGTTATTATTTAATGTAATAGTATTGAAAACAAAACTAGAAACTTATTAGTCAATTTTGTACATATTTATAACTAGTACCTAAAGGATCCTCTCTAACATCTATCTATAACCTAACATCATCTGGATTAAGGATCAAATTACAAAAAAAAAAAAAACTGAAAAGTTATGCTTGCAGAGAAAATAAAACTCGTTTTGTACTAAGACTGAATGCGTTGAGAGTTTGCATTTGACAAGTTCAAGGTTCCACTATCAGAGTTCTTACTTCTAATTGTAAGTAGTTCGTATTCTTAGGTCCAATGACATTGGCGTTATTACTAGAATCTATGAAGTCAGACGGTGTAACCGCCAATCAAGAGCTCAGACAGTAAAAGCACGACGGCAAAAAAGACTATTTATACGGTCTGGTACGTTTTTGTCCCATAATGGATGCTTTTAAAAATACGTTCTAAGGAAGAGTAGAGTAAGTTCCTTTTACCTAAATTAGCTTTTATAACAGAACTGTAAGGTACACCTTTGCCTAACCCTGCGGAAATCACAGGTGCGTCATGTTTGTAAATAAGAATGAGAAGAGGCAGAAACAGCATTAAAGGATGATGGGCACTTTTCTATGAAACCTTGGCGTAAGATCAACAGTATCAAATTTCATCTAAAATACTAGATTATATTTAGAACATCAATTTGTACAATGGTGGCAACAAGGACTGAAGTCGTGGAAGCCTGATAGTTGTAGTACAATCATTGGCAAATTCAGCAAAATACAACAATTTGCCCTATCTCTGGGGTCACAGACGCAGTTCACTTTATGACCATAAAAATTTTAACATAATTCATATTATTCTCCTATATTATAATTCGGCTGATGCGGCCATTTATGGCCTGGTCTCCGCTGACTTCGATGCTTGTTCCAATAGTACGAATTGAGTAGGTAGAGTCGAAGACTTTAATTGATAAGCCACTTTTTTGAGGCTAAAATACGAATAGTGGCAAGTGGCTCATCAATTAAAGTCCTCGACTGTACCTACTAAAATTATAATTTGAGATACCTATTCTTCAATTCTGTTAAGTAACACGATACCTACACCTTGGTAAGACTGGTTGTCAGACTTTCGAGCCACTGACTATTGGTGCATTATTTCGCCATATTACAAAATCCTGTAAGTATCTAAATAGAGCGTAATACTATAAACATTACACTCTAGTACGGAAATATGAACCTGCGCAAATTGTTGACCTAATAATATTCGGAAATAATTCCACTGAGGTTATCTTGAGTCACAGTTCGAAGATTAGAAGCCCTCGAAACTGATGTTCGTAATTAATGTCATTAGTTGATAATTTATTATTTAGGATGCCAAATATTTATGTACGTAGAATGGATAACTTAAGGAACTTATTATTAAGGAACTTATTATTAGAGGAAGTTAGAAAGTTGCGCCCGTTACAGAAAAGTTGAAAGGGAATCGACTGTCATAGTAGGTATGGACATGTGATGAGGACGGACACATCGCATATATTTTGACTAAAAGAGTGATGAATATAATGTTGATGGATGGATTGTGTGAGGAATGATATCAAATAAATAGGAGTTTTTCTTCAGGAATTTCTCGGACTGGTAGCAGCCACGGAGTCTGAATAGGCATGACGACAGTATCAAAAAATTGCAAAACTATTTAGTCCGTTAGTTAGAGTATTGGAAATTAATGGACACGTATTTTTTGTTTTTGTAAATCAATGAATATTGACAAAAGATAAAACGCACCAAAACTCGGGAGTGGGGGCTCGTGACGTCAGAACTAGCTAAAAATTATACCTAGGCGTGACGTATTGAGAATTTTAAAAGCGTCATATCTTCGTCAATTTTGGGTTAGGTACGTAACAAAATAAAAAATACGGGTCAAATATTTTTTGATAATCTAACGACGGACTAATTAATTTTTTTTTATCGTCTCGCTTATTCGTGCCCGGTTGATGGCAATAGGCTCATGGGGAATTAAATAAAGGGTGTAAAAAGATCCATAACGAAGCCGAAAGGCACTTGTTCTTCCCGTCATTGCGATCATTTTTTTTGTTTTAGACCATACCTTCTAGTTACGGAGATATTGGGAGTCAAAGTTCCAACTATTTCACAAGTTTTTTTTTTTTAAAATAAGCACATGTTTTTAATGTAACATTTTTAATACAGGTTAACACCTCCACGACCCCTGTACTATTCAATCCATCCATTAGCATAATGTTTTTAGTGAGTTACATTGAGTTTAACCGTAAAACGTGATTTTTCAAAAAAAAGTCCTTTCCCGGCAATAATTTTTGCGTTAAGTTACTATTAGTTTGATGTACAGAATGCTTGGTTGACGGCTTCGTGAAGGGTCCGTTTACACCCTATTTAACTGGCGAAATGTGGGTCTGCTATTAGGTATACCTCAGCTTATCCCTTCGGGGATTACAGGCGTGATGATGATTGTAAAATGGCACAGTATTAGCACTAATCTGGTGACATTTCAAGGACTTAGAGATATTCCATTTATTGTCATTGCTGCCATCATAATTCATTTTAATTGTTCACTTCTTGCCAATATTGCGCTCCTAATGAACCTAATCAATGATTTATCTAGAATAACAAAAAAAAACAAGAAACAATGTTGTTTGTCGTTTCTAAATGCTGAATGGGGACAATAGAATTCATAATTGGTTGTCAAGTGTTTTCATTCACAATTAGTGACACTAAGGTTAATAAAGCGATTATGAACGATTATAAGATAATATCAAGGAAATTTTCGTTTAATTATTATATTATTTATTGCAGTTTAACCTGATTTGACAATGTAATTTCTGAATCGGTAATCATTTCCATTGTCTTATAATGTTGCAGAACATAATTTTTACGTTACCTGATTGGTGGTGCAATATATTCATCCGTTTTACTTGCATCGCAGCAGGATTATTTATTCTATTACTTTCCATGTTTAAAATCAATTTTAATTAAAATTAAGTGTTTTAATTTCTTGATTTATCACCGTAATTGTAATGTTACAAAAACAGTCTAAGCAGCCAAGGAAAGCGTGTAGGATCAAGTAATACTATTTAAAAATATTCAAATAAAAAAAGAAAACATCGTGAGGAAACCAGGCCCCTTATTCACAACGCTTCGATTCGATTGTCGATTCGGAAAGTCGTATTTCGACTTTTTTTTGACATTACGAAATCGAGCGAGATAGACATACGACTTTCGGAATCGAAAATCGAATCGAAGCGTTGTGAATAGCTATGCAGTGTGCCTGAGATATATTTCTTTCAAAAGGCGTGAAAGGACGTCAAAAAATACGATATTTAGAAGTAAAATTGTTGCCTTTTACAAAGTTTACTTTTACCAAACATTTATCGTTTGCATGCTGATTTAATTGAATTACAATTTCCTCCGGATGTGTGTTGTAATGTAAGTAGGAAAAATCCCACATAACACATCTGTATATTCTTTATCTCTAGTTCGCCATACGAGCCTCTCTCTAATACGCAATAAATAAACAAAAAACTTTATGATAGTAGCGTAGTTCGTCAAAACAAACAATCGTCATACTACGGCAGTTTTTATCTATACCTACAACTTGATAGGTATCACTCCATTCATTGCTTCAAGGGAAATCCGATATTGTTATTATTATAGTAAATAGAAAATAGCTGCCAATCAGTATGTACCTACTTACCTACATACTTATGTAGTTCTCGTAACCGCCAGGTTTGCTTTGATATAAATTACTTGCTGCCTGGCTTGACTTTTTAAAACATTTGCATTAAAAAGAAAAAAATGGAGTAAACAGGAAGTACGTAATTGCCATATTTTTTGGAAATTTATTTTTCCCAACTATGCTAGGTCTAACCAGATGCAACTGAATATCATTAAGTGTTTTTTACATGCACGAACTTCACAACTCATTTGCTGGTATTTTTCGGTATGTCGGTGACAAATATTTAATTTGCCTCAGTTTCACATACATAATAGGTAACTCTCTTACTACATAATTTAAAAAACGCTTTCCTTCTTTATTTGAATGAATTCACGCAATGACAGGACATTCCTTTCCTAATATTTACATACTTACATAAAATGCTTAGAAACAAGGGGCCATTTTGTGAGCACAAGATTTAAAATATAATTGCTAAAAATTAAAAGATAACAAAACAAAATGTCTGCCATCTTTATAGGAACCAATAAAACATGTGTTTTTAATATAAATGTTAAATGCGCACTAAGATTTTATATCCAGTTTACACTGCAAGTACTAAAGTACCTATACTAAAACGATGACATGCGCAATCTACAATAAAGTTTACATAACATCATTGATAGGTGTCCTAAGGTTGAAAAACACGTATTATGCTTGCTATTAGTATCGCTGTTTACTACCTGCATGATTTCTAGGGATCCGTATCCGAAGGGTGACTCTATTACAAAGACTGTGCTGACCTTCCGTCCGTCTGTCCCTCCGTCCGTCTATCTGTCAGAGGGCTATATCTCATAATCCGTAAAAGGTAGACAGTTGAAATTTTCACAGAATAATGTAGGTATTTCTGTTGCCACTGTATCAACAAAAACTAAAAATAAATTAAAAAATAAAGGGGAGCCCCTACTACAATGGTACGGACCCCTTTATGCACGAGTCCGACTCGCAATTGGCCGGTTTTTTTTATCTAATTAGTGCTATAGATCATACAAGAAGAGCCTATAATCATCATTATATCATCCATTTTCAATGACCTACGTGTAAATCGAGGTCAAGTTACCTGCAGTTTGTCACGTAGATAATCCTTGACGTAAAATGACAGCTAACTTTGATCATGGAAGCCACGATTCTGTTAAACTTCTTCAGATAAAATAGTCTGAATATGCTATAAATATTAGAAGCCTGGATCTCGGCGTCGCGTCGAGCGGCTGATTTATGAGCGCCAGCGTGGAATGTTAAGTTATTTGAAAACTACCACTAGCTCTTAAAATGGTTTACGTTTGATCGATTTACCTGGTAGCCAATAGCCTACAGCCACGTTTGCTGTATTTTTAATGAGCTGTGGGCCATAATAGCCACTACATGAAGGTCTGACACAGCCAGAAGATGTCAAAGCAGACCCCATAGAAGATGGCGGGACGAGCTGGACAAAACCAACGTCTCAAATCCCCGAATCAAAAGAGCTGGAAATTACGGAGAGAAGTCTTTGCCCAGCAGTCGGATGACGCAGACTCACAGTAACAGTTTGAACAAAAGGTTCTCCCTCTCATTGACATTGGAGTAGTAAAACTAACAATCCAGTCGTTTAGTTCAGTTCAAAAGTTAAATACGAGGGAACGATTTTAGTGAAGTATAGAACCGTTACCTATCGTTACTTGGAAATCTACGTTCATTTTTTTTTTTTTTTTTTCGGTTGGGAAATCATCAAATGAGTCCTCCCGCTCTGGGCGGAGCAGGAGGGAGTGTCAGACTTTTACTGACTAAAACCCATCCATGTTCCTTCATCGCCCTTTGTGTTTCGGGGCCACGGTATCTCTTTCGAATATATAGTCCGGCAGCCCCGGCAGGCATCGGCCCTTGCGGACCTCTTCCTTCAATAATTAACTATTAACATTATAATAAACGTTCATTACCTTCAATACACTTTTCATTTCATTCACGGTGCACTTTAGCTGTTGTTTTAGTTCAATTTTCTTCGGTTACTATCTTTTTATGATAACGGAAATAGTTTCATTCCAAATCAAGCAGAATATGATTTTTGTTCGGAGATTTCTCTTTGTATTGCCAATCGTTTGGCTATGGGAAATTGAAGGTCGCTTGGAAAACTTTATCTAATACCTTTAAACGAGCAATTGTGGGTCTTAAAAACAATTGACGAAATCTGGGGGCACTAGGTATAGATACGCCTATGGGCATACCCATACCGTTCAGGAAAAACAGTTACAATTTTAATTGTATATTTCACCACATTACATACCTATATTCCTATGAATCACCGCTGAAACAAATCAAGTATGAATAACGCATTTCACACTCACACCTATTACGAGCAAAGGAAGTTAAATGAGCCTTATAATCTTGAAAAAATATTTGTTCTGAAAAATCTTACACAACGAGAGAAGGTCGTTCGAGATTGTTTGGTTAACTACTTCAGTTAATGTGATAACATGATAATAAGATTCTCTTACTGATTTTGCCTGAATTTGGGCCATTTTACGTGTGTACACGTGGCTACGTATAACTTATGATTCAACGTAGCCTAGGTGACAATGTCTTCTTAGAAGGATTTGAGTACATTTTCTTGGAAATGTTATTGGGAAAATTCAATTAACCCATTGTTTACTTGAATTTTACCTGTAAAAATAACAATTGATAACAAAATAGTACGTTTTATTAGAATTAGCGTTTGATCAGCAATTGGCATGGTCCTAAGTACGTCCCGGCACTGTAGACTCAACTGGCGAAAAATGATTGTTAATTTTGAAGTACCTACATCTGCCTTTCCGTTCAAAGAAATGTGTTAGGTACTCATAGTTAGTTGATGAATGGAAAATCTGCGGTAATTAAAACTGGTTCTAGCTCATCTTTATTAAAATGGTTTACCACTTCATAAACATTCGAATTTAATATAATATGTATCTTGATAATAATACAGGGTGTAAAGCACCTCATCCCGAAGCCGTCAACCAAGCATTCTGTACATCAAACTAAGTAACTTTACGCAAAAATTATTGTGACTTTTTTTGGGGGTTAAAAATCATGTTTTATGGTAGAACTCAATGTAAAACATTGTGCAGATGGATGGATTGAATAGTACGGGGGTCGTGGAGGTGTTTAAAGTAAAAAACTTACATTAAAAACATGTCATCGTATTAAAAAAAAAGTTGTCAAAAAGTTGGAACTTTGACCCCCATTATCTCCGTAACTAGAAGGTTCCCAGATATGGTGCAGAACAAAAAAAATCGCAATGACGAGGAGAACAAGTGCCTTTCGGCTTCGTTAAAAGGTGTCTTACACCCTTTATAAAAGGGGTGTTTAAGGTAACTCGAACAAAAAATATTTGCTGTATTGAAACATTGTAAATGACTTTTTTAAAATGGCCGTGTTAATGTAATTATGTTATTTGAGTTGAACAACTAAATAATACGATTTGCGCAAACGGCTTTATCCGATTCTATTACACTTAGTTGTTGAGTTCAATTGTTTTGTAAATTCAGTTACGAGAATCCAGTGGAGTGAGTGCGTTATAACTTTACATGTTTAATGTGGTGTGCAATGCAGGGTACCAACTCATTAAGGGCAGACGTACATCAATAGCACACAACACAACCGATGTGTGCTCATTACAAAGTGGATGAACCTATTGAGTGAGACGTAGACGTAATTGAAGCCGCAGTTAACGTAAAGAACGTATCGATACACAAGAAGAAGCAGTAGGAAATGACTGAATCTTAGCAGACTTACAATTATTACTACCAAAATACATACTGAAAGAAATTTCACCCAAAAACTGTTCGGTACAATCTTTATGAATAAAACAGTGGAGTTGAATGATGATGTCTTTAGTATGAAATTGACAAATGGTCTGTCTAATACCTCAGGTGAAGAGAGAGAAGAGAGGAGAGGAGGCCTGTGTTCCAGCAGTGAGGAAGTTAGTAAGTTAGTTATAGGCTAATTTATTTTTGCTTATTCGGAATGCTAGGCTGTGTAGAATGAATGAAAAAAAAATGGATGTAGCGGAGATGAGAATGTTGAGGTGGATGTGTGGTGTGACAAGAATGGATACGGTAGGGAACGAGTATATTATAGAGAGGAAGTTTAAAAGTTGTGCCAGTTACAGAAAAGTTGTTGTCATGGCATGGATATGTGATGAGAAGTGACGAATCGTATGTGACTAAAAGAGTGATGCATAAATGTTGATGGATGTCGAGGGAGACGAAGACTAAGGAAACGATGGATGGATTGTGACGGTTGACTGAGGAGAATGGAAGAGAAAAACGTGTTGCACCGACCCGAAGTAACAAAGGTATAGAAAATACTAGACTTATTGTTAATACTATAGTTATCGACTAAGAGACAACGCTATTGAATAATATAGCGATAAAACAAAACCAATTACTTATGTGTGCGTCATCGTGAGAAATCATAACGCTTACCTAGCGCAATTTGGTATTAATAAACATAAGCCATAAGCATCATATTATTAATTGTTATTATAACTTAGTTTCACATAAACAAGTAGAATTAACTGGTTATTGAAATCTTGTTGTTGACATCAATAACAACTAGATTTATAATGAAAGATTCGTTATGGATACAGCTATTAACAGGTGAGTTACAATTTATTGTGTAATGGAAATAGCAACGAATCATATATCAATAAATCAAGTAATAAATGGAATTCTCAGATAACTATTTACGGGTACATAAAAATGCATGATGTGGCGTTTGAGAAAAGGGAAAATAGACTTTTGAAACGAGGTACCGAGAGAAGGAGAGGAACCGAGGAAAAATATTCGAATGAAAGAAAAGGAGGCAGGCGTTTTAAATAAAATAAAATATTTAAATCAAACATAACTAAAAATTGAATCGTACCATGTACACAGATACATACAAAAAATCGTTTGCTTCAATGAAGATGATAGAAAACAACATTCATTACGTTTTATATTTCTTAATCATTTATAAATATCATGTAACACCAGACATAATACAGAATAATAATATTGATTAGCTGTACATACACAATCCTATCGATAGTGAGTGCAAATACTTGAAGCTATTACTATTTAAAAACAATTAACCTTTGACAGCATAGGCGATACTGTGATGCAATATTTATTTATAAACCAACAAAGAAGAAGAATTATCGGATGTAATTTTAAACTTGGCATCATCTTCCTACCCTGAGGTACTCCAAAGTTATTTTATTTTTTCTATCAGTGCTTACTATCCAAATCATATTTCACACAAACCAAGAGATGCCTAGTGTTAGACGTATTTCTAAATAAATAATCTTGCTGCTTTCTAGGGAAAAGGTCCAAATTGCCTTGGGATCTATGGCATTTTCTTCCAGGCATTGCTCTAAGCCATCAGAGTTCACTCCTTTTCTTGCCAACTTATTCATCTTTCTCACAATCCATGCATTAAGTAATTCTTTTGGATGTCTCTTTTTACAGCCATTTCCTAACTTAGCAACATCTTAAAGTAACAAGCAACCGAGATTGAACGAGAAAAAATCTATTTCAGTGAAGCATTTGAGATCAATAGCCTGGAGAATTACATGAACTAACGAGCGTCGGAAGTTTTTGTAATACTTTATTTGGCAAAAAGTTGCTGTCGCCCTGAACATTTTAAATGGGTTATATATGGATACCCACTCGTAGACTGGATAGAAAACTATACAAATATTACGGCAAAAGGTGTTGATGAGGCAAATTAAAATTACCAACGATCAGATCACAAAATTTTTGCGAAGCAAAATTGTTAGATAAAGTTAGTATTATAAACGTCAAAATACTTTACTTTCAATTTGTAATAAGCTTTAAAATGAATTAAACGTATTAAATGTGCCACAATGCTAATATAGTAAAATGCTAAAATAATCTTTGATGTAATTACTCCTGAGTAGTTAATGTCTGTGCAACAGTAAAACAGTTACCAATTATACTAGTTCAGAGGTATAATGGAATAATGGCTCACTGCTTCTTCGTTTGCCTTCCAAGACTGAACAGCTGGTTTGAAAATTTTTGAATCGAGCAGAACTTATCATAGAATTTAATTTTCTTAATTTTAATTTCTGATTATGAATATGGATCGCTTCGAGTGTAAAAGTATAGCAAGACTTATAAAACGATGTAAGTAATATTGTAGTAGAAGACATGATGCGCTGACCCCAAATAAATTGGAATAAGGACAAGAGAAAGGTGATGACAGGCAAGATTAAATTGAAGATTGTGAAAAACTAAAAGACATGTAATACAAAATCGACTGTAAGCAGTTTTCTAATGACGATAATAAAATTGGTAATTTGTCCTTGACTGGGCAAGACGGTTTGCCTGACTCGTCAAAAGTGACTGTCAACGTTGCAAGAACTCTTTAAGAACCGAACGTGTTAACGACCTATGAAACATGTAATATAACTGAGAACTTATTTATAATCTTTTCTTGAAGTAGTAATGGTTCATTCATTGGGAGAGAAAGAGAGGCTGATATGATAATAATAGCCAAAGAAATGATGTGATAGAAAGATAGTACTTGGAGATGACATATAATGTAGATGTATGGAAAAAGGGGAGTGACCACAAATAAATTGGAATAACGGTAGGAAGATGATGAATCACAATCAATATTAGTATATTCATTAGTAGTAGTAGCACACGGCGAGCTAGCTTGGTAGTTTTACCCAAAACTAGAACTAACTACGGCAAAAAAATGCTTACTTTTGAAGGAGCACAGCTTTTTAATAGAATACCCTCTAGTATGAAATCTGCACTCTTTCAATGCATTCAAAACTCAACTTAGTCAGTATATTATGGCGGATCCAGCACTTCTAGAGAAATTAAGGCATTGAATGGGTGTAGACTAGTTTGTAACTAATGACGACGAACTTTATGTAATTTATATGTATGTTAGTATTGTTCTCAAGTGAGTGAAATTTGTCTTTATTGAGAATAAAGTTTCTT
Organism: Xestia rhomboidea; assembly: GCA_963853795.1. Classification (NCBI taxonomy): domain Eukaryota; kingdom Metazoa; phylum Arthropoda; class Insecta; order Lepidoptera; family Noctuidae; genus Xestia; species Xestia rhomboidea. The sequence continues at coordinate 10,147,657 of OY970771.1, read as the reverse complement.
TAAACCTATTATAGGCACTCCTCTCTGTAAGAAGGAGTTCACTACTAGAGTAGTAGTGAAATGATAATAATCAGGAGTCAAACATTTGAGTTCGTAAAAAGCCATCCATTGTGCGTAAGATCGGCAAAATCCTTCTTATCGGAAACCAATTAGCTTGAGAAACATAACTCATGACGAGTGCCATTAATACTGATAAACCTCACGCGAGAGAATTTCTTAACGTTGCATAATTAGGAGCAGACTATTATGTAGTGATAGCCCACAATACTTCTTGAATCCGTGCATGCTTTCTGACCTTTGCGCTAGTAAAGATAAATCTGTTTACAAATTTAACGAGTAGTTTGTTGCCATTGTTGACAAGCATGTGGTATTAATGAAATGCAAACGTGAACGTAATATTACTGTCATTGGACTAATATTTTGGTCTCTTCGCAAACTCAATAGCGCAATTCAATCTTGAAACATACAAGTTACTTTTTACACGTAGTAAATTGAATAACCAATTACTCATACATATAAACAAAAGGTCGAAGTATCTAAAAATCACTGTCAGCTGGAAACGTGGCATAGAGACAGGAAATAATGGGTCAAAATTGGTAAAAAAGACATTGTACTCACCGACTTCATCAGCATTCACCAACTTAGAAGCGATTGATCGTAGAGAAGTGGCCCCAGCTGAACTGAACATGTCCAGCACTGGGCCCAAGAAGTAGATCGTCCTGGTAGGGGCTAGCGCGTACACTACGCTAGCAGCTATCCTACTCAGGCAGGCGACCACACCAATGATGCTGTCCTCAATGTGCCATCTTTTGCTGAACAAATATATTGTTATGAAGGAACCTGTGCAAAGAAATTGTGACATAGAATATAGGTACTTCCTTTTGACAATGAATTGAACTAATTTACCATTTATCTACCAATAATATGTAAAGGAATGCGCCACTAATCACAGCCCTCAACTGAAAGATGTTGGACACATCGGGCTGCCTGTTGGAAATATGGTTTAACAACTTTACTTTGTTCATGCATTAATCAACGCAGCATATGGTAATCCATTACTGGATATTAGCCTCTCCCAAGCTACGCAGTGGTTAGGATTTTAATGTCCATCTCTAATGGCGCCCACCGCTTCGCTTGCCTATATACGTGGTCTCCACTGAAGGAGTCTAGTATATTCAAGCCTAATATAAAAAAATGTCTACCTCGATCAGCTTAAACAAAAAAAAGCCCATAGATGTTATCAAATATCACTTCTATGTAAAATGTTATCAAATATCATCATCACTCTATGGGAATTACGGACCGTTTTATAAAACAGCATTGTACTCGTATTGTCTCGGTACAGTGTTTTACTTACATACTGTAATTTCTGTCATAACACGTCTGATGACGAACTGAATGTAGTTTAGTTTTAAACAATATTTCATTATCAGATACAATAAGGTGATAAAGTTATATTTATCGCAAAACTGGTCCACGACAAAGTGACTGCATCTATATTGCTAGCACAGCAAGCTACTGCAATCTGTCATTTTTTTAAAATAGATTTCCAACTTTATCGCTAAAGCATTAGGTTCAAGGTTTATTGGGAAAATTTGACAGTTTTGGGTAGCTTTTTTGTACTTTAACAATAAAGATTTCAACTTCAGGCGATCAAGTGTCTGAAGAATCCTGTAAAATTAATTCTTCTATCGATTTAAATCTAACAGAATGGAGTTAATTTCACAAATGTGTTACTGTTTGTCCTACCGTTCAACAATGAATACCCGGCTTTTAAATATTTGATCAAATATTTGCTGCCTATTATTTCAGCTGTTGTTTTCATTAAAATATCAGCGATTCGATCCAAATTACTCACTGATCCAAGATTTAATTAAGTATCTACAAACTGAGCGTAAACACACTACATTGCTATGCTAAAATATCGGCTACCCAAAGTCTGTTGTCTGTAATCTAGTCAAAGATATTCCATGCCATTTCACTATCAATTAATTGTAAGCATTTCTAATGTTTGTCTCATTTTGTTTACCAAGTTCTGAGCTGTCACTGTGAAGATAGACGGGCGCGGTTGTTTTGAGGTCGAACCAGTGCTAGACAGAAGAAGACAAATTACTTGTGAAGCCACGTTTACTCTGTGTAAGTACGCTTGATTTATATTATTGAAACCGTGATTCGGATAGCTGTCGAAATTCTAGAATACAGTGCATTTAAATCTTGCTCTATCAAATTAAACTCTCCGATTTTAGTATTCAACTCAAAAATATTTGTATCTCTGATTTTCTTCAGCTACGTAAACTGACTAAAAAAGGCAACTACTGTCCAAGGCCGTCAATCATTTGAAGAACCCAGCTGAAACACATGACTCATGTCAAGTTTACTCGCCCCAACTCAACGAGGCTTAGAACTGTCATGGCGGTGCTAGATATATAAGACAGACCACGTAGGCTTGTAGGCTACAACAGAATTAGAGTTACTTAATTCACATTGAGGACATTATTGTAATTAGATTTTTTGTGTGTTTTGCCATTTCAGAGTAGCTTTCTCCCATATTTTAGTTACTAGACATTTTAGTGACGGTAGAAAATTCCAAGGTGCTATGTATTTTATTCTTTTCTAGAAGTAAATCTGTGGCTGAATAAGAACCTAGAAATAGATTGTGACGAAAAGAGGTCAAGAAAATACGATGTCACCATAATAAACTTGACAAACATTGAATGGCGGAAGACCTCCATTTTCTCCAATTGGGTCCACTTTTTAAAAACCCTTCTTCAAAGAATGTAGCGGTTTCCCCATAGCTCTTTTTACATTGATTATTCACTATTTTCTCCTGTATTTATTTATCGGATTTTGTGGGTTTTTTACGCCAGATGCAGCCTGTGTGAACTGTGAAATTAGATTTACTTGTGGTGATTCGATCCGATAAGCAAGAAATGCGGTTTACACTTTTAATCTACTCGATTAATTTACTATTTTGCACGTGGGTTTTTCAAAATAATAGATTATTTTCTATTTTGAACCTTTCATACGACGATCGATAAACTTCGAACGGTCGTTGTACTCATCATTATGAACAACTTTTACTATGGGACCAAACCCCTGAATCGCGAAAAACAAAATCAGCTGTTCCCTACAATTTAATATCGCATAACTCGTCAAAATGTATGGAACAGCTGATTTTTTTTTTCGCGATTCAAGGTTTGGTCCCATAGTAAAAGTTGTTCATAATGATGAGTACAATGACCGGTCGAAGTTTATCGATATCGTCCGGAAACACGGTGTAGGTATAGAGTAAGAGCAGGATATGACTAAGATAACATTATATATTTACATTCTTAAAAGTGACTAAAACTACACAAAATATTAGTATTATTAGTGATAGTTTCTTTTGTTAGATCTTTTGTTAGACATTCGTAATATCTTCTTATTTTTGTGTCAAACACGTTTCTGTGAATTTATTACCAAACATATAAATATTCTCATTAGGTACCAACACAGACCGATTATATGATTTTTTAATAGCTATCCAACCAGTTACTACCAAAATACAGTTTGTTATATTTTTTTTGTGTATATACAACAAATTTTCTTAAAATCTGTGTGGTCGCTTAGAAATTTCAAACTGCACAATAGATTTTATGTGGTTGACGTTTCAAACATTTTTAAACATGGCGGATGCGGTTGTCTTTATTTATTGTTATGTCTCATTCGAACGAAAATAGGTTTTTATTTAAGACATAGTTATGGGTTTCATTCTTTAGGGCATCGCGTAGTTTCTACAAGGTCAAATGCGGATGTTGTCACAAACCGCAATAGAGAATCATCTCATTCTGCCCTTGTTCCGCAATAGACAATGTGGTAAAATATGTATTAGATTTGTCTTCAAGTTAATTACAAAGGGCTCGAATGTTATAGTTAAAACTGTATAATATTATGATGATTTAAACGTGCTATCCCATGAAGTAGACACAATAGTTAAACAATGGCGTCTCGGCCAAATTGGTAATTCGACAGATCATGATTTATAGTATTGATACTTAATTGACTGTAGTGATATTAACAACTTAAATATATTTTAGTAAGAACATTATTGCAACACCTTAGTTTGTGAAATTCGTCTTTTTTACTGAAATACCTGACGAAGTTTTTTTTGTAACAATTGATAAGTATAACGTAATTTTCTTATCTATAAAACAACACAATGACGTTACCTAAAAATATTTCAAAACTACCTCCTTGAAATCGCACGCTGTCATAATATTTATTTAAAACTTTATCAAGTAATATAATTAATCTTTTTCACCGTGTATTTTTCCTAAAAAAGATTGTTTTACGGGTTTTCTGTTGATTAATTTTATTTGATTACTTATTAAAGAAAAAAATCTCTGCGTATTTGTTTTTTTTATGTAGCAATGAGGAATTCTTGTTTGATCAGGTTGAGTTTGCTGATATATTGCGCAAGATTATAATTTAGTTTGATAAAATTCTTTCCACAAGCAGAAGTAGCAGATAATTCCCAGACGGCAACATGTTAATTGAAACTGGTACAGTAAAACAGGGCTATTTGGGTTTTTGGGGGTTATTTAGTCCCATATTAACCGGATAAACCGAAATGTTATTGGGTATTTCAATCAAGATTTGTTCAGTAGTAGCCAATCAAAGTGTTTCTAGACATTGTAAAATAACTTCTACCATTCACCAACCGACAGTTATCTATATTTTTGTTCGAAATTCTGGGTCTACATTTTTTTATCTAACAAGTTTTATTCATTAATACAAATGTATAAAATTTAAGTGTCCGGTCGTAATTCCAAAATAACAGTTTTTTACTGAATGCATAATTATGAAAGTATATAGACAACATTATTTTTAGTATTTATATGCGAAACCTGAATATAGTTTGTACAGAATAAGTAACTGAATCGATTCCAATAATTTTTACACCATGTTATATTTTGTCCCAAAAGTATTTAAAAAGCTTCATAAAACATTTGCCTGTCCGTCTATCTGTTTATTCCGGAACAATGAGTTTGAGTTCAATTTGTTCTGTAAACTCCAAAACTTTTGACGGGACCTCTAATGTTATAAGGAGTACTTTTATTTTACCGTGCAAAAAAAAACCCTTGAAATTGTTAACAAAATCCGATTTCAATTGGGAAGTAATATTTTTATAATACTATTACGCGGACGAATGTCACGGGCAACAGCTAGTTTTAAATAGTTTTATTATTGCAAACCGTTCTAGAAAAACTCTATCGCACAATAAAAATAAATCTTTAAAAAGCGCGTGTAAAAAATCCTTGTGATTTCTCAACTTGTGGTCATGTGTCTCCATGCATCAGTCAGTACCAAGATGTATGGATCGTGTGTGCAACAGAATTTATTGCCCTTTCCGCATCGACCTGTATCTACCTAGTCGCCATAGATTCATTGTCACTCTACAACGTTGAGATGTCATTCATCCTTTGCGTCACGGGTTACTGTTCCTTCACAAATACAGTATGACCACTTTAAGTGTGCAGTTCAAGGTGGCGTTGTTTGTCTACAGATTCTGCATCGTTATGTCTAACTTGGTACATTTATTTTGGTTCTCTGTTTTCCCGCACGCACAGATAAGTTCGTTGAAGTATAGTTTACTTCTGATTGGCCATCGCTGTCAAAATGACAGAGAACTTTATTGTCATTACAGCAAGGTTGCTATTCGGTTACTGTCACTGACCTACAGATTCTGCATCGTTATGTCTAACTTGGTACATTTATTTTGGTTCTCTGTTTTCCCGCACGCACAGATAAGTTCGTTGAAGTATAGTTTACTTCTGATTGGGCATCGCTGTCAAAATGACAGAGAACTTTATTGTCATTACAGCAAGGTTGCTATTCGGTTACTGTCACTGACAAGTCTGTCAAATAATAGTGAGTGTTTGGTAGCTGATGACATTCGTAAGCTAACTATGAAATGACTTTTAACTATACTTTATTATTGAGGGGCGTTGGAATTTTTATACCCTCCCTTCCCCAACCTCCCCTAAAATTGAAAGGGCTGTAACTTCATAACGGTTAGGGATAGCTATCAGGTGTTTGAACAAATAGTATAGTAGGTGTCAAAATCTGTCCGGTGGTAGGTAGGTGATAGGTCCTGAGCGGAGCGAGCCTGCGAGACCGAGTGGAGCGAAGGGGGGAGGTGTCGAGCGAAGCGAGCCGCCGACCTCCGTAGCGTAACGAAGGTTGAGTGGGTGAAGCGTAACTCAGGGACGACGACAAGCAAACCTTAGGGTAATGTTTATTATACTTCTCAAATGTTTTAGAGGTTCTTAAGGGTTCTCATACTGATTTAGGGGTAATTCTAACGGATTTTCCAATTCGATTTTGTTTTCTTTTCGACCGTAGACTGTATTCTGGAAATATTGTATCATAGTGATTAATTGAACGACTGGGCAGCGTTCGGAAAGTGGCGCGGTATCTTCTCGTCCAACTTACCACAGTGTCTCAAAACGAAAGTCTATGACCAGTGTGTGTTGCCAGTGATTACATACGGGACCGAAATGTGGTCGCTCACAATGGGCCTTATCAGAAGGCTTAAAGTCACCTAAACGGCAATGGAGAGAGCAGTGCTCGGGGTTTCCTTGCGTGATCGAATCAGAATTGAAGACATCAGAAAATACTAGACTTATTGTTAATACTATAGTTATCGACTAAGACACTCGGCAAGAGAACCAAGGTTACCGACGTAGCCCGAAGAGTTGCCAAACTTAAGTGGCAGTGGGCAGGGCACATTGCTCGCAGAACGGATGGCCGATGGGGCCGAAAAGTTCTGAATTGGAGACCGCGAACCGGAAGACGTTGCGCTGGAAGGCCTCCCTCTAGGTGGACCGATAACTTGATGAAGGTTGCGGGTATCCGCTGGATGCAAGTCGCACGGAACCGGTCAATGTGGCGACCCTTGGGGGAGGCCTATGTCAAGCAGTGGACGTCTTTCGGCTGACTTGATGATAATGATGATGACGATCGATTAAAAGGCAGTTTATTTTCTTACTTCGTTTTTGGTATAAAACAACGCATTGGAAATAATCTTTGTTTTGAAGAGTATTCTTCAGACAGCTGTGTTTATTTTGCTCTTAAGTATTTTATTATTTGTGTACTAACCACGTGTTATTCTTCTTTAAATATTGTCAGGTTTATAAAACAAAAGAAATTATTATATGAAACTGTATTTTGACTGGGAATCTTAATGTAAACTGTGTCTGGTGAAAGACCCTTCCTATCTACTACATAAGTAATGGCATGGATTAATATTTAATTAAGATTGCAAAACGATTGTCTACCTGCTTACGGAAAGAACTTAGAACGTATAATCTTCTAAGTAGACAAAGAATCTGATTATCAGTAGGTAACATCATCACGCCTGTGATCCCCGAAGGAAGGCAAAGGAGTACGTATAGTAAGCCCAAATTATGTCAAGTATCTTCCGGTCCGACATAATAGGGGACGATAACTTTCATAATCACTACATATTACAAAAAAAGTCGCCCGCCGCGTCTGTCCCTATGTATGCTTAGATCTTTAAAACTCCGGAACAGATTTTGATGCGAGTTTTTTTAATAGATAGAGTGATACAAGAGGAAGGTTTTACCATATAATTTTCGGGCGGGCGAAGCCACGGGCATCAGCTAGATGAAAACTTGACCTGGGAAACCCAGGACCTCATCCTCCTTTTTCTTCGAGGAACACAGGCTGATAAGATGATGGATGGTTCTTATGTTAAATATAGTAATGAAAGCTGAACTTACCAACACTCCCAACTAGTACGGAGTAAGTGAGGAATAAGCTGTAGTCCACTTCGGTGAACTTGTACTTGTAACGTGTGAACCAGTACGTCATCTGCGCCTCACCTTTATCCCAAACGAAACAGGTATTAGTCAATCAGCCAGCGAAGGACGGCAATCTGTAAACATCACCTGTAAAAGGCTCTGTTCTAGCCGTATTTGGGGAAATTCGGAGGAACATAGGGGAGATTGGCGATTTTACGGGGAGACATACAGAATTTGGATGGAATCAGAGGGATGTTCCAGATACACAATAAATATGTGGGGGATGAATGGGGAAGTTCGAGGAACATAAAGGGACATTGATTGAAAAAATGGGGATTTGTGGGGAAGTTGGAGGAACAATGAGGAGATGGATTAAATTAAAAAGAAATATGTGTAAAATTGCGGAAAAAGTGAGGATGTTGGAGATACACACAAAAAAAATTGGGGGAACACAAGAAACTTAAAGAAAAATTTATGTTACTTTGAAACGGTTTGAGAAAAATAGTTAAATTTATAAAAAAAAGGGACAATAAGAGAATATTTTGTGAACTTCGTCTTGAGAAACTTATGTTTATGATTCATGTTTACGTAAACTGAATAATATACAAGGTGAAGTAGGTACTTATACAATATTATCTAACAACATTACTATTAATTATATATCCAAGTCCTAAAATAAATTAACAGCGACGCCATGTAATAGAACTGTCACTTTTATTTTATCGTCTCTTTCTCTTTCCATACAAATTTCGTATAGTATTATTTTAGTACTCAAGACTAAAAATAAACCATAATTACATTTAAATAAATGAAAAAAAAAAATATTGTTCCCTCATTATTAAAACTACACAGGTGTTTTCGACAGTAAACATAATATAATGTTTACAGTCGTTGTTTACAGTTTATGCGGATTTCTCATGGTACGGGAAATCTATACAAAGCGAGGCCAAGTCATACTGGAATGTATAGTTTGATGTGTCGCCGAGTGTACTAGACAAACTGTATCGATAACATTGACGGGAAATTCGAATGTATGGGACTGTCGTATCTTACCTAAAGGCTCAAAATAATCCTGTTGAAAAATACTGTGAAAATACGAAAGCTTTGAAATGATGGTTCTGGTTCTCAGGGCAAAATTGGCAAAAAAAAACATTTTGACAGTTTTAGAATTTTATAGTGGTAGTAGTTTAGATAATATATATTTTTTAGTTCTAATTTTGACAGGTTGAGGATGTGAATGTGGAGTAAAATGTAGATGATTGAATATAATATTTTATTTTATAATATTAAATTGTGATTTCTAACAATGGTTATTATGTGTAGCATTACTAACAATATATTTTGAAAGCTCTATTGTTCGATATAACAAATGAATCGATTACACATTCGAATTATAATGTAATACGCATTATATCCACGCATATTACAAGTCCACGTGTTATTACCAAAGTACCTATACTTAATATTTTTATTTTATTAACCGTATTCTAAGGAATTGCTTAGTTTTTTTATCTCTTTAGTTTTATTGACTGTTAGTAAATAATACAACATAGGTATGTGTACGATTATTGTAATAGCTCTTTATTATATATCAATATAGCACGTGCGTGTTTCCGAAGATAAACGATGATTGCCGAACCGCATACTTATGCCGATGAAGCCTCCTCATGGAGGCACAAGCAAAGAGAGGCCTGTACCCAGCAGTGATGATAAATAGTTTTTTTTTGTTTCAGCACTATGTAAGATAATCGTACCGTAGAGATCGTCGCTCCGCAGAGTGACTGGTAGCAGCTGCAGCTGGATCAGAGTTGCCGAGAATCCAGCTGAGTAGCGTGCAATTGGAAAGGCCTGTCCAGCAGTGGAATGCTGTAGGCTGATGATGATGATCATACAAGGTGTAAACAGACCTTTCACGAGGCCGGCAACGCAAGCATTCTGTATGTACATCAAACTAAGTAACTCTACGCAAATATGATTGCTGGGATTCGACTTTTTTTTGGGGTAAAAATCACGTTTTACGATAGGACTCAAAATATAGTGCTGATGGATGCATTAAATATATTAGTACAGGGGTCGTGGAAGTATTTAAGGTAAGTTTTAAATTAAAAACTTATATTGAGAGATTAGAACTTAGGTATGGTCTAAAACAAAAAAAAAATCGCAATGACGGTGAGAATATGTGCCTTTCGACTTCGTTAAGAATACTTTTACACCCGTTATACGCGAGTTAAAATTAACTGTAAGTAGAAATAAAGAACATACGAAAACCCTCGAGAGTGTCAGTAAAGAAAGATAAGTGAAAGTAAAGCTTAGAAAGTGATATTAATAGTGCAGACTTGAGGACAGGATTACAAAGACGTAATATTACAGGGTTGCACGTAGACGGGATTAAATTAAGCCCTTTCCGGGATTATTCTCGACCGTTGTGGTACAAGCAGCCTGTGGGCGGGTATAGTAAAGGGACAGAATTAGTTATATGTGCTTATAGTACCTAGCTAAGCCATTCTAGCCTAGTTGAAAGGGCTTATAGATATGCTTAAATGTACAATCATTAAAATCAGGGTTCGAAATTTAACATTAAATGTACATTAAAATTACATTAAATTCATTAATTTATTATCCATGCTGATTCATAACTCTTTTCTTAATTGTTTTATTCTTTGAAACTAGGCCTCGCGGCCGTGTCGTAGAATATGGCGGGAAGGCCAGCGACCAGTGGTCCACATTGGCCTTGGATCAAAACAACTGGAAGTCATGGGGAAAGGCCTTTGCCCAGCAGTGGGATGACGCAGACTAACAGTATCAGTATCATTGAAACTAGCACTATAAATATAGCTTAAATAATTTATTTTTGATGATATAAAATATTCTGTTTGTTGATTAGACACAATGCTTGCGACTGTATTACGCGTTTGTATACGCGCTGTGGCGTGGCTTTAACCGAAAATCATCATCTGCCAAGCCTTTTCCCAACTATGTTGCGGTCGGCTTCCAGTCTAACCGGATGCAGCTTAATACCAGTATTTTACATGGAGCGACTGCCTATCTGACCTCCACAACCTAGTTAGTACTGGGTGATTCGATACCCTTTGGTAAGACTGATTGTCAGATTTTCTGGTCACTGACTACCTGTAACGACTGTCAAAGATCTACAAATGACAGCCGAGACCAACGGCTTAACGTGCTTTCCGAGGTACGGAGGAAACTCGGTATGTTATGGGTGGTCACCCATCCACAGACCAACCTAGGCAAGCACGGCTTAACCTAAAGATCGACCCGAACGGCTGTTATTATTTAGCCACGAGCTCCTCTCGGTGGCTTTAACCGAAAAGAAAAAGTAAAATGTTAAAAGTTCAAGAATCAGATTAAGGGATTATTAATTAGCCTCAGACCAACTTTGCGTCTTTGCCCAAGGCTTTGAAAGATAGGATTAGCCAAAAAGTGTTGGATAATGCGACCTGAACTACCAGAGATTATTTTTAAAGCCTTTCTCGAGATTTTTTCGCAAAGAGATAAGAGCTGATCACCGTGTAAATAGGTTTAGGCGCCGGTAGGATTATTTTCAGGGGGGTGCATCTTTAGATCCAAAAAGTGAGCGCTTTTGCCTAACGTAAAAAAAAACTTTTCACACCAACCCCCTCATCCCATTCAACTGAACCCCTTATGCAATGATTTATCATTGCATGAATGGTACTGGAGGGAACCCTAGCACTTGGCCGGTCTTTTATGATTTTAAAATGTTCACCAAACAACTGATTAGTTATTTGGAACGTGGCACAATGCCGTTATTTTTAGGTCAAGCTAATATCATTGTTATTAAGCGTAAGGGGTTATGCAAAGTGTTCCGTAGCCAAAATTGGCTTATAATGATAATTCTATCTAAAGTTAATAAATCACTATCACTACAATATTATAAAACAAAGTCGCCCGCCGCGTCTGTCCCTATTTATGCTTAGACCTTTAAAACTACGCAACAGATTTTGATGCGGGTTTTTTTAATAGATAGAGTGATTCCAGATGAAGGTTTTAGTATATAATTTGTGGGCGGGCGAAGCCGCGGGCAACAGCTAGTTGTACCTATTAGAGAAAATCTTTTTTATTTTTGGAAATATTACGTGTTTTTTCGTGTTTTCATTGGCCGTGTATTCTGAAAGTTGGCATAGTCGCTAGTAGCTATCAAATGACCTAATTAATCAATGAAATGCAATCGCAGTTCATGATCAATATTTTAGGAGGTACAACTAAGAGCGATTTCTAGTAAGTAATTCAATTAAATATAATTGATTACCTACTCAACATCGACATATTATTATTATTTATTTATTTAACAGACCTCATGATCCACTGACATTTACACAATATACTTATAATAATTCTAGAATGTTAGTAAACAATTTAACTTATAACCTATGTTAGTACTTATATTTTACTACAGACAGGGTGGTTTTATAAGATGCCTCACTATGGGGCTTTAATGCCTATCAGCAATAATTCTCAATATTACACCTGTATGCTACGTTGCCAACTTTAAAAATGCACCCTGATAATACTATTTCTTTTTTGTACAAATTCAATACACTTTTATCCTAGATAATTTATTGTGAAACTACTCGTTAAACCAGTTACTATCAAAGTGGTTATTATAATGTATTTATCTATTTTAATTTGGTATTCTTAGAATAGTTTTTTTTAATAACAAACGTGTTTGAAGATAAATCGCTTTAAATTATTTTACGACAAATAAGTTTATTTCAATAAATTCTTTCTGTCAATTTCGAATGTATTTAAGTGTACCTATTCGAATACACTCGAGGAGCTCGTGGCTAAATAATAACAGCTGTTCGGGTCGATCTTTAGGTTAAGCCGTGCTTGCCTAGGTTGGTCTGTGGATGGGTGACCACCCATAACATACCGAGTTTCCTCCGTACCTTGGAAAGCCGTTGGTCTCGGCTGTCATTTGTAGATCTTTGACAGTCGTTACAGGTCGTCAGTGACCAGAAAGTCTGACAACCAGTCTGACCAAAGAGTACCGTATTACCCAGTACTAACTAGGTTATGGAGGTCAGATAGGCAGTCGCTCCATGTAAAATACAGGTATTCAGCTGCATCCGGAGACTGGAAGCCGACCCCAACATAGTTGGGAAAAGGCTAGGCAGATGATGTTTCTCTCAATTTCGAATAATTTATTAGATTTATTCGATACATTTCATTAAAATGTTGTTGATGTTAACGTCGACACGGTGAGAAAATCAGAGGGTTTTCCCAACTTATTTATATTACATTATTAAGCAGGCACGTGACATTTAAAAAATGTAAAAGAATTATAATTATTATGTAGAGGAAACCGGTGCCCTGACACAGTGAGGCGGGGTCGCGGCCGGCCACGAAGGAGACGGCGAGACGAACTGGACAGGTTCCGCCAGAACTGAACGAGGACGCGCGGGACCGTTAGAAATGGAAGGTGGAGGAGGCCTTAAGTGGAGCAGAGAAGGCTCGGAAGGGAAAATATCATCCACAAAAAATTCTAAGGAAATAAGCAGTACGTTTGGGCTTTTCTATCTTAATGTAATTTCCTGTTTTTGTGTTTTAAGTTTTTGTGTGTAACTAAATAAATGTCTTGTCAGTTGTGCGTCATCACATAAACGGAAATATTTATTAAAACACATGGAAGGAATACCATCTGTTTACATAATCTCATACGTGTCACGTATGGATTTACGTGAGCGACGTGAATTTGCTCAAAATCTATGAAATGTTTAAATGGCGCCGAAGATAAGTCACGAACCGTTTAGCGCGTACGACTTTCTTTTACGCATTGCTTGTCATCTATTTAATTTTGCTCGCGACTGTAAATTTCAATTAATTTTGATGCCTTGATATTTTAATTGGAAGGCCTCCCACTAGGTGGACCGAGGACCTGATGAAGGTTGCGGGAATCCACTGGATGCGATTCGCACAGGACCGGTCAATGTGGCGACACTTGGGGGAGGCCTATGTCCAGCAGTGGACGTCTTTCGGCTGAAATGGTGATGATGATGATGATATTTTAATTGGTTGTATAGAAGAATACAAGCATAATCAGCCTATAATGTCCTCTCTATATGACAGGGAATTGGCTATAATCTACCACGCGGGCCCAGTGCGGGGTGGTAGATCTCACATATCTTCGAATTGTTGGACATGTTTCCTTACGATGTCTTCCGTCACAGTTTTGAGAAAAAGACAAAGACCGAAATTCAATTTTAACCCTAGGCTAAACAATCCAAAGATCCACACTTAATTGAAAGAGCCTATTTCTTAGGTATTAAGGTTATAATGGAAACGGCTTGAAAAAACTAAGACAGATATAAAGGTGACAAATAACGAAGATAGATTGTATTAAAAATGAATGAATTGAAATGGGATTTTGAAGTTTTAAGGCATTTTAAAGTGAGGAATACAATTTTTTGATGTGAAACATCTATAGGCGCGGGTAAAATAAAAAAATGGTATGGCGACACATGGCGTGGCGACGCATGGCGTGGCGACGCATGGCGTGGCCACGCATGGCGTGGTGACGCATGGCGTGGCGATGCGTCCCCAACCTGTCAAGTTGTCAACCCGGCCCGAACAATCCCGAACATTACCGACCTGTTGAAGCAGCTTATGATCTACATATTTGCCACGTTTTACAACAAGCCAGCTGGTCTCGGGGCTCAGCGTTGGGTTACAATCTCCTGGCTTGTTTGTACCTCTCCCTGTTTTCCACGGAGTTCCGCTTGCTGACAATGCATTTGTAAGTAATAGTCTGCCACAGTCAGACACGTAAGCTAATTTGACAGCCAATCAGATACAAATCAAGCTATGTTAGCAGTTAAGTACAATATTAGCATTTATATTTTTTGGTGCATATGTACCAGAGTAGGTACCTACATATTAATAATTAATTATTAAACATTTGAACAATGACAATTTACATTTTATAATAGGTATTAACGGATGCCTTTTTATTCTCGTGGGAAACCTTCAGAAGGGGACGGATCTTTGGAGGTGTAGCCGGGGAGTGTAGGATTTCTACCTCACTAAAACCAATCCGGTGGTCACCATCCAAACATGTAAGAAAGCAATGTTTCCTCTTAAAAGGTTTGTCCGAAGCCCCTCTATGTATCGCCTGTAAGGGCAAACCCCTGGGGAATTAGGGTACATCCCTAATTCCCCAGAGATTTGGATTTGGTAGCCCACCTTAGAACATTTACAATGCGTTACATACGGGTAAACTCTAGTATATAATGAAGCATTTTGTTTAAAAAAATATATTTTTCATTTTCATACCCTAAGCCTTGGACGATCGATAGACCACTTATACCTGGTACACTGATCACTCTACCACAGAATACGGAATCGTCTATGGAGTACTAATAAAATTAAAAATGGCGCCGAAACTGCGTCGAGTGCAGAACTTTTGTCACCGGCTTTTGTGCCCGGCTTCAAAGCCCGGTTTATTTTCGTATGTTTTTTTGTTGTAGTTTGAGGCAGGTTTCGTTTTTAGGGTTCCGTACAAAAAATGAAAGAAAACGGAACCCTTATAGGAGGACTTGTGCGTCGTTCGGTTTATCCGTCCGTCTGTCACAGCCAATTTGCTCCGAATCTACTGGGCCAATTCAGGTGAAATTTGGTGGGATAGTGTAATCCTATGACCCAAACACAGATGTGCAAAGAAAATATTTTTTTTTTTTAAATTAGGTTCGTTTTCGGGGGACAAATTAGGAAATTATAAAAAAAGGTTTTTAAACCTTACTGTGTCATATATAGATAGCTACAATAACTGCTACTTAAACATACCTATAGGCTCAGTATACAAAACGCTAATCTATTTGGACACGGCTGATTAAAAAAAAAACTGGGGATGATTGACTAAATACGTGGTAAGCGTTTGTACATCGGTGTTCCTTTCACACCGTATTGGAACAGGTACATAAACTTTGTTGTTTAAAGGAATACTGTAGACAAAGTGTTCTGCTGGAAATAGGCTTCTCCTTAACTTCGCCAGCCAGCAAACCAGCTTATCTAGAAGATAAGCTGCTTTTTAAGAACATTAACCGTAACATTATGGTTTATTTTGTGGAGCAAACCACTTGGTGGTTTGCTCCACAACATAAACCGTAGCTTTGTATAATCAACCTATAGCGTTCCTACTACTACATAGGGTAGGCCTTCTCTCTGTGAAAGGAAGTGGGCCGTAAAACCCGGTTTTCCCCGGGTTTTACCATGGGACCGACATCGGCTTCCGCATACCCCAGCCGTAATCCAACACACGGGCCCAGTACGGCTTGGAAGCATTAAAACAAAACCCCTGTTAACCTATACCTTTTTCGAACACACGTTATTTCTTTTTCAACACACTTGCTCGTAAAGTGAGTACCTTATTACATCGTTCTTAGTGCCATAAACCGAACTATAACACACACGTGCATAGTAATATTACACAATAGTGCATAATAGAATTATCCCCACAAAGTTAAGTTAGTACCAAACTGCAAATTATAATAGTATATGCGACTAAACAGAGCATTTTCAATTTAACCGGGTAATACAGATTTTTTTTGTAACAATCAAGAGGTTTTTGCTGCTGAAAATCCATTTACATTTATGGAATAATAAATGTGTCCTTAATTAAGACGAAAAAACATTTACTATTCTCAAATTATTTATAATTCACAATAATTTGTAATAAAATATTTGCATTTGATCTCTAAAATTATAATTTCGAAGTAGGCTGTATGGCTATATGTAATCAATCACCCTACATTTGGCGTGTGCAAAGAAAAAAAAACTTGCGCGCCATTTCCAATAATTTTCATATTTTGTATGTATCGCATTTGTTGCTGTGTGGTTAAAAGAATACATGTTTGTTTTTTCCTCACAAGTGTGTTGAAAAAGTGCGTATGAAACTCGTGAGCAACTTGCTCACTAGACACTCGGCTGATTTACGCCCTCGCCTACGGCTCGGGCTGCAACCCACAGCCTCGTGTATAGTGAGAAACTTAGCTCACTTGTATCAAATATACTATTGTTTATTTCTATTTGCCCTCCCATACCGGTGGCATTATTACCAAAATGTAAAAAGAAAACTGTTTACGATAGCATGGGATTGTTGAAAATCGTTGGCAAATAATGTGTTGATTACACACATTTCTGATTAGAGGCGACAACGCAAACGGTTCTGATACGCTTTTTGCAATATGAAAATTTCATTTCACATTATTTTTTTCTTTCTACTGATCCCATTTACAATTCTGCGTTACGCTAAATTTTACAATTTATGTAAAAGTCAGACGTATAACGAAAATGTATTTTATTATTAAGAATAACACACATCATCACATCCTCTACTTTTATTCTTAATAATAAAATACATTTTCGTTATACTTATTTTGAGATTAAAAATCTATATTCAATAGAATCTACAAATTAGAGGTCTCAAAACACAGTGGTCTATTTCATGAAAATTCAAGAGTTAAATTACTAATAAAATTAAAAATTCATGATAACTTCAATTAATATCTTACAGAAGAAACTAAATTAATATCTCATTCGTTTCGACGTTATTGTCTACAACTAACTTGTTCGAAAACATCAAAGTTTGTGTTTTATCATTTATCTTAATAAGATTTGGTCGTTGACTTTTCAACATTTGCTTTGCAAAAAGTAAAGTTAAATGACTTAATTTAATAGCACTATAATCTAACTAACCAGACTCTTGTACTGAACCAAGTTTATTGGGGAGTCGGCGCAGCATATCTTCATCCATACTGTATTAGTCATCGGTGTCGATTCTGTTGTACACAAACTAAACTTGATTTAGGCTATTGCTATCTTTTACTAAAAGGCAGTGCGAGAAAAGGACGGCTATAGCTATGAACTAAGTTTAGAGAGATGACAAACTAGTTTATGCCTTGCGCTTCACCGTGTTTTTAGTCGACATGTTTTTACGTGCATCCTTCATTTGTATGGAAATATCAGTTCCAATTATTTGACAGCTCTAAATTACGTCCGTCTCCTTCTCGTTTTATTAAAGAGAAAAAGATAGAAACAGCCTAAATTAAGTTTAGTTTGTGCACAACAGAATCGACACTATTATCTCACCAAAGAAATAAGTAAGGTTATTTAAAACCATCTCTACCTCCACTGACTCGTTAGTCTAGTGGTGGCAAGCGCGACTGCTGAGCATGCATCCCTGGGTTCGATTCTAAGGTCGGACAAAGTGTTAATAGGTTTTTCCATCAGGAATTTCTAAGTATATAAGCAGTCACGAATGGAATAGGCTTGTGCACCATTTGATACAACTGTACCTAACCCTTTAGTCATGTTTTATGCATGTTATGTATCTACCCCAATTTTAAAACAAGCTCCAGGGCATTCATTGCATTCATTTTTGTCACGACTCTAAAATCTATTACGCCAACATATTGTCCTGAGACAAACAAGATTACGTCTTTGTAAATTGATATAAATGTTACAGTACGCAGCTAACGAGTGCATCCACCCCAACGAAATATGTACAGGGTGAATGACGTCATTTTCTTATAGACGTCAATGACTTTTTTTTTAACGAAATAATTCTTTCTTTCGTCAAAAAGAAGAAGTAAATAAATCTGTTGAGGATGAACAAGGCGTCCAAACAATTTTTGAATGTGATTTTTTCATCTCTGACCATATTAAAATTATTACCATTTTAGATTTTTATTGGTAATAATATTGTTGTTACAGCATTGTTTGATAATGTGGGATACCTTGAAGGATGATATGGCAAGAAAGGAGGTGTCTGATGAGATGACGAGTAATATAGAAGTATGGAAGAAGATGATATGCTGCGCCGACCCCAAATTAATAGGCATAAGGACATGACACCTTGAAGCTTTAGTTTAAGTTTTGTATCTCCACCTCAAAGAACACCCTGTATACACAAAGGGTAAATTCTGTTTAGTTACAACCAAACGACTAGAGTTATTTACTTATCCGAGAGTGTATCTTCATGTAGCTTCACAAAGATGTGGAATTAGAACAAATCTCGTCCCGAAATAAACGTATGTTGAGATACTACAGTTTAATGACAGGGATGTACTCTAACGTAAGAAATAGGGGACAAAAAACAACAAACAAAACAAAACAACAAAAGAGGGAACAAAATGCGAAACGAAATGGGGTTAAACGGAACTGATTTGTTCAAGAATCATAATTATAGAATTGACAATTCCTACATATCTAATAAATTGTAATTCTATCTGAACATGCAAAATCGCTTTTCGTGTGTTTATTATGTGACCGCTTAGTGTTCTAAACCACACTATCGATTTGGTACGGTTTTCAACATAATTTAAAACAATTTTTTTTGACGACCCGAATGGCGTAGCGGTAGTGAGGCTGCCTTACGTTCTTAGGGTCCCGGGTTCGAATCCCGGTAGGGGCACATGTTTGTGTGATGAGCATGGACATTTGTTTCCGAGACATGGATGTTTAAATGTATAATAAGTATGTATTTACAAACAAAAAAAAAAATATCTATGTAGTATATCAACTATCTGGTGTCCACGATACAAACCTCGTTGCTTAGTGTGGCAGATGGCGCCGTGTGTAATGCCCAGCGATATTTATATTTAAATGTTTATATTATTAAGTAGTATAGAAATCTTGGTAATTTGACGCCATATACATTGCCTGTATTGTGCTGTTTTTTTTTTTAATGCATAATTTTTAATTTTTTTTTAATGGTGTTTTA
The DNA here is from genome assembly GCA_963853795.1 of Xestia rhomboidea. Taxonomy (NCBI): domain Eukaryota; kingdom Metazoa; phylum Arthropoda; class Insecta; order Lepidoptera; family Noctuidae; genus Xestia; species Xestia rhomboidea. The sequence continues at coordinate 10,128,094 of OY970771.1, read as the reverse complement.
AAGATACAAATTTACATTTAGGTTATCTTAAATGAATTTAAATTGTACGTTTCGTAAAAATGCCTGCAATTATCATAAAACATACGTACCTAAGCACAAAAGAGTTGTAATGAGGTCACGATAATGGCTTATTTGTAGCAAAAATAGCAGCTTAAGATAAGTAAACCATGTTTAATTTATTTAATTAGCACGTATAGTAAATGTAAATACATTAGAAAATTCTAGTACCCGCCTTTATTTACAAACAAAAATACAAAGTGTAAATAGTAAATGAAAACTACGCTTTTGCATTAAGTGTAGGTTAAATTGTGGTTCTAGAAAAACTGATATTCTATCAGCTATAAAATGATGGAAAAAAAAATTGGTGGTTTGACCACTCCTGGGAAGCTTCCAGTTATGTAGATCTATATTGGAGGTCGAAGTTGTAATTGTTCCGCAAGTTTTTTTTTAATTCGTTCACTAACTATGTTGGTTTGACAAAATGGATGTAAAAGGACCATTGACGAAGCCGAAAGGCGTTTGTTCTCATTGCCTTTGTCATTGCGATAATTTTTTTGTTCTGGATCACTCCTGGAATACGACCAAGTGAACTAGAGCAGTCAACTTAAGTATAAGTTCGGTACCAAAACTCTTTAACTATTAGTTAGAAAGAAAAAGCTAAAGACTGCAGAAAGGTTAAGTTCGTGAGAAGATTAAGCTTAAACTAAGACGTGCAGCTATTAGAGCTTAGCTTATACAGGGTGTAAACCACCTCATCACGAAGCCGTCAACCAAGCATTCTGTACAATCAAAATAAGTAACTTTACGCAAAAATTATTGCTGGGAAACGACTTCTTTTTTGGGGTGAAAAATCATGTTTTGTGGCAGAACTCAATGTAACGCACTCAAAACATTGTGTTGATGGATGGATTGAATAGTACGGGGGTCGTGGAGGTGTTTAAAGTAAAAATCTTACATTCAAAACTTGAATTAAAAAAAGAAGTTGCCAAAAAGTTGGAAGTTTGACCCCCAATATCTCCGTAACTAAAAGGTTCCCAGGCATGGTGTAGAACAAAAAAATTATCGCAATGACGAGAAGAACAAGTGCTTTTCGGCTTCGTTAAGAGGTGTTTAACACCCTTCATACCAAATACCTACATACATACACATAGGTAGGTATATTGCTACAGTTCTAAACGACTTTACTAAACTTGTTCGATTTCTATTTAATATTAAGTATTAACTTTTATTTTATGCCTGTAATCACTTTTAGTTATGATATAACGATTAATGAATGAAGTTTCAGCACGATCTTAAGAGAATATTGGCTTTCATTAAATATATATGTTTATTACTGTAAGGTCAAAATATCTATGTGAACTTTAGCACTCTACATGCAAAGACAAATAATAATTGTATCTCCATTATTCTCCTGCCCTTATGCCAATTTATTTGAGGTCGGCGAAGCATATTTTCTTCTCCCATAGTTCTCTATTATTCACCATCTCAGCTCTCACCTTCTTTCTAGCCATATAATCCTTCACAAATTTGATGAACTAAAATATGATGAATTTTTAAAAGTCATAGAACAATAGTTGTTGATTATGATGTTAGTAACACAGTCCTGAGAGGTTGTCGGTGTTTTACAAATAACCCTGTTTAAGTAATAATTACTATCTAAAATACTTAAAACACTATGACCCACTTCGGCAAAACTCAATGAATCGCATTCAACACATTTTGCTGATGGATGTATTGAGTAGTAAACGGGTCATAAAGGTATTTAAGGTAAAGTTATGACCAACTTCATCACGAAGCCGTGAAACAAGCTTTCTGTACATCAAACTAAGTAACTTTACGCAAAAAATATTGCTGGGACATGACTTTTTGGGACTTTGGGGTGATTTAAAAATCATGATTTGTGGTAGAACTCATTGTAACGCACTCGAAACATTGTGCTGATGGATGGGTGGAATAGAACGGGGGTCGTAGTGGTGTTTAAAAAAACCTTACAATAAAAACTTGTATTAAAAAGAAAACTTGTCAAAAAGTTGGAACTTTGACTTTCAATATATTCTCCGTAACTAATAGGTTCCAAGGTGTGGTCCAGAACAAAAAAATATCGCAATCACGGGGAGAACAAGTGCCTTTCGGCTTCGTTTAGGGTCTATCTACAAACTTATAAGCTGGTAAAACAATTAATATACGGGAAGATATACGGGAAGGTATGCGACTGTCATTGTCATGCAAGAGGCGAACAATAAGCAATAAGAAGCGCCGAGAGAAAGCAGGAAATAGATATCGTGAAAAGGTCGTGAAGAACTTCTTTCTGAAAAATATAGCTTGTTTATCGTTTCATCTGTGATAAATCATTACGGTTATTTGCTTTGGATTTTCAAGAAAATATTCTGTAGCATCCTAATTTATAAATAAGCCTGCAAATTAAAAAAAAAGTAGTACCTATGTGCCTTCTTATCTATGTGCTTGTCACTAAAACTATGCCGACGACATCTTGTCTTACTATTATAAATGCAAAGGTTTGTGAGGATGGATGGATGGACGTTTTTAAAGGTAGCCATACACGCTAGGGTGTACCTTACAGGTTTACCTGTACACGTACACCTGACAGGTAAGCCTGCGTAGAGGGCCCACTCACAGTTCCACACTGCACAGTTTTGCAACATGCGTGTATGTTGTACAGGCAAACCTGTCAAGTACACCCTAGCGTGTGACTGAACGGATTACTAACGGAAATTTGTCACACAGATAGTTTAAAACTTAGAAACATAACACATAAGATAATTTTTATCTCGGCAGTGCTATCCCGTGGGACATTTACCGAACTTAACGCGAGCGAAGCCGCGGGTGAAAGATATGGTCTTCCAATAAAAGATATGATTTTATTTTTTAATAATACACTTAGGTATATCAGCAAAGATTACCAGTAATTTAGAATTTTAAGTAAGATATTGGATTGAGCAGGTCTAGAGTTACCTACTTATTAAAAAAGTTCCATTTACTTCAACGACCAGACTAATTTATCGAACACTTAAAGCAAAAGGTTATGAATTTCCTTCAGATTCCTTCGAATTTCTTGCAGATGGGCAAAAATAGCCCTGAAGATGGGCGTCGTAACCGAGGCAGGCCTTAGAAACGCTGTAGTGACGACCTGCGGGCTTAGCCAAGTTGACAATCTACAATCGTTAACGCTAGTAGAAAACTAATCAAATGTATGGGAATGACATTATCTCAACGTTAAATCACGTGATTAACACAAACGAATAGAAAATTCGTAGGCAAGTTTACATCGTTCAAAATGATAAAATAGAATGTTATCTTTCTACAATGTTGATCGCTATACTCTTTGGTAAGAACGCTCACTATAGACTAAAGTGTAGGTTTTTTCTTAGATATTAGAGAACGAGCGATCGATTCAGTCGTGTCAACTTGGCTACCAATTTAGCGCTTTCTACAATCGCTTACGGCAGGCGTTTACGTTTGTAGAAAGAGAATATATATGAAACGTTTGTAACTTGGCTAGGCTTGCTGGACTCATTCCAAACGGATTGGTCGGAAAAATGATAAAGTAAACTTGGAAAGGTATGGCCTTTGCCCAGCAGTGGGACAGATCAGGCTGATAAAATGTGTGCTTTTATGCGAATCCCTGGTCAATAAAACCGTTCAATATACGAGAACACAAAATCAACAAAAGCAAAAAAAAGACAAGATAAGCTGTCTTGTTTTTATTATGTATCGGTACGTACGACGACGACCATGCTATACAAACCCAGTTTATGCGGATCTTTTATTGTACGGGTGATCTATTCAAGGCGAAGGCATGTTATACTGGAAATGATGTGTCGCCGAGTGTACTAATATTCATTGGTATTTTTCGCTAGATTGAGTTGACATAGTTTTATTTTAATTTTTATCAAAATCAAAATCACATCAAGATTCATAAAATCTTTATTAAGTACTCATAAAAATAGAATGTCAAGTCACGTCAAGTTCAATGTTTTTTGCCTTTTTGGCCAAAAACGAATTGAGTTTATGTTATAAAACCAATTTATTTTATCTTTGGTTCAAAGATAGTTTTATCAGGAAAACTGTTGATTTCTACTCATATTGTATTATAACCCAAAAAAACACCTTTTGCCCTAAATAGGTCCTACCTACCTAACCTAGTCTCAATAGGGATGACGACCGACTAAAAAAAATATGATTTTGTTTAGTCCGTCAGCTAGATTATCGAAAAATACTGGATACTTACGTGTTTTTTGTTTTATCAAATTAATAAAAAAATTGACGAAAATAAAACGCGTCAAAGATCATGAGTCACTTGTGACATCACTTTCAGGTAAAAAACGTACTGAAATGTGACGTCACACGAGTTTTTGACGCACTGTATCTGTCTATCACTGTCTTCAATATATTTTTAAGTGAAAAAAAAAATGTGTCCAATATTTTTTTTTAAATCTATCTAACGGACTAATTAGATTTTTTTGTCCTACTTTAAGAGACCTACGACCACTTTAAGTGTGCAGTTCGAGGCGGCGCTGCAAGAGACCTTATGAGTACGACCACTTTAAGTGAGCAGTTCGAGGCGGCGCTGCAAGAGACCTTATGAGTACGACCACTTTAAGTGTGCAGTTCGAGGCGGCGCTGCAAGAGACCTTATGAGTACGACCACTTTAAGTGAGCAGTTCAAGGCGGCGCTGCATGTCAAAAAAAATGCATCGATATGTCAAACTTGGTACATTTATTTTAGTTCCTGTCACTACGTATGTAAGTAATCTTAGGGTTCCTCCGAAGATTATTTCAAAGAAGTTAATAAAATTGTTAACACACTAAAGTTAATATTATTTAAAAAATCTAACCGTAAAATGAAACAATTTTCCCACGCTCCATTTTGCCTATAATTTTTACTCATCAAGTCAATCAAATTGCCAAAAAAATAACTTGAAGTAGAATTATCATTGTGAGTCAGTGACAGCTTTAGACATGAAAATTGACATTAATGTTTGTTTGCAATGCATGTCATTTGACAAAAAAATATAAATTACCTTAATTTACTAAATCAGATGCCATGTCCACGATGGGATTCAATAATGCTACAAACGAATATTTATAAAAACTCACACAGCACATCCTTTCTTATAGAGCGAGCTTGCTTTTTACCTTGCGTTTGTACACTGGATTTAGATAGGTTTTTTTTTGTCTGTGTCATCTCGCAGTTCAGTCTAGAGAGACTGGCTTCTGCTTAACCGGGCTAATACTGTGGATGCCTTGAATTTAAGGCCTTCAGCCAGAGGCATAATAACTATAAACTAAGCGACCACGCACTAAGGGCACCCCCTGTGGGGTACGAACCTCGGCTTACGGCGTCGCAGGGGGGGGGGAGCAGCAAGGGGGGGACAGGCTGGATCTGAGTTAGATTATTTAGGGACTCATTTATCACTACTAGCTCAGAATCTGGAGTTTTATACTAATTTTGTACTTGTAATGGTTCTCCGTTGTGGTATATAGTCAGTACAGTAAAAAAATAAGAGTTTTTTTGGTCTCGATTTTTGTGTCTTAAAATCATTCGTAAGAATTACGATCTAAAGAGCGGCGTTTATATAAAATTAGGTATTCTTAATAAAAACCTTGACAATTAATTAGCATTTAGAGAAACATGTTTCTTTAAGAACAAGCTCAGAGAGCTTACGATTCTATTTCAATCGGGATAGGTATATTTAGCAAAAAATAAGTATGAATATGCATTTTTTATTATGAGTCTTGATACATTCTAAAACGAGTCCTTTCAGCCAAAAAAGAAGAATTTGAATAATGGACTTATGTACTAGCTATGGAATCAGTAACCACGGGACTGCTACTGCTCCAGCATTCATAGTGTCACATCACGGTGTCATCATGATGTTAATCACTTGGCAATACAAAAAATAGTAACAAGCACCTTGTCCTAAGCATGACTTTGATGATGAAAAGTCATGATTATTTAATGTTTACACGCAAAGCAATAATTACAAAAGAATACAAGTAATCGTTACGTAAATTATAGAACATAGTTGCAGGTTTACTTTTAGGCAAGTAACTATGCAGGCATGCATACTCGTTTATACATTTCGTGTTGTATGTTGTGTATGTATGTATGTATTGTTGTTGTATATTTGTTTGTGTGCAATAAAGAATAATAATGCCTAAATACCAACCAAAATATAAATGTTCCTAGGTATATTGATATTATTACAATTCCTCGTGTCATATTGAGATAACAATGAAAGCATTGTTCGCTACCGAATTTGAAACCGTTGCAGTACTTATTTATTACAAAATTCGTGGTTTTTTGTTATCATTGCATTCATGAATACACAGTGTAAGGCTGCGTAAATTGTTACCATGAATACTTTTTCTTTTTTAATCAGCTTTTGTTTTTAATGTACTTAATGTAAATAAATTCAACCACAATGAACATTAGATTTAAAAAAAACAATGATTAAGCATTTCTTTAAAATTCTTCGAATTGAAATACGGGTTCTATTCCTAGACGTATAAACAATACCTCTTATAATATATTGTATGTGTGTCTCATTCAGTATCTGCAAAAGTATTACGACAAATGCGAATATGCAGTAGATTTGTAACGTTTAAGGCGACTACAGGAGCTAAATTAGCAACTCTATTTGTGGTGGTTCAAACTTCATTTGAAATACTGTTAGAATAAAGTTGTAATCAGCTTGCACTACAAAGTGGTTGTTACATCAGTCACTGCGGACCGCAGTGCGAAATGAGTGGTTTTTTGCGATTTACAGAAAATCTATTGATTGGACTAAAAAATAAAACTCTATCATGCTAATATGTTGCTTGCAGAATTATTTGCCAAAAAATCAGAATGATCGCATGTATTAGTATGGTTTTTACTCGTTAAAAGACATTTTAAGAGATAAGTTTGTGATTTTTTTTATCTAGTAAAATTTGTTGTATTATGTTTTCAAAACACTACCATACTAGCATATATCCTGAAGAATATAATTAATTTTTCTGGTTTTGTATAATGCAGTGCTTTTTTGCATTATAAAATTCGCGTTTAGCTCCTGTAGTCGCCTTAACTAAGTACACCTCAACAGACTTATCTGTGCAGGCAGGAAAACCCAGAACTAAAATACAAAAAAAAAAAACAAAAAAAATTATTTCATCTCAAAACATTGTCATAAAATAAATATACTAAGTTTGAGATAGGTATCGATAACTCGAACTGCACACTTAAAGTGGTCTTTGGTAATCATTTCCATATCAAACGCGATAGACATAATATCCAACACCTCAGAGACACAAAATGAATGATGTATGACACAAACGATCTACGACCTAAGCACGTGTGTTATGCAGTTAAGTATACTATAAACGTTTACGATTTTTCCTTTATACTAAAACGTAATTAAATCGCTGTACATCATTTAAAAACCTGTTAACCCTTTTATGTATTTTCCTCTGAGTCATTCACGTGAACAAAGACAACAAATAAAAATTAATGGAAGATGATCAGTCACGTTAACCAGATTTAAAATTAATCTCATTTGAAATACCTACATCATTCAGCTGAGCATACTTTGTCCTAGACAAAGTGACTTTCTGCCAACGAAAGCAATGATGATAAAGTCAAAAATGTATTGTATGGACATTAATCTATACTAATACTAGCTGATGCCCGCGGCTTCGCCCGCCCATATATATTATATTATATACTAAAACCTTCGTCTTGAAACACTCTATCTGGTGGTCTGTACCACCTGGTGGTGGTTAGGAGGCCCTAACCTCACGATAAAGTAGAAGAAGTACCATGAAAGCTTAAAACAGAGTTTATATTTAGTAACAAAAAATGTTTTACCAACTGAAATTGCTCATTAGGAAAAAAAAGCCCACTCAGAAAGAAACACAACCCTTTTGAGATGGTTGTAACCCCTAGGGGTTAAAGTTAATAGGTAGGTTACAGCAAGCAAAAACTTCTTAAGTTACGTTATTATGATTAGGTAAAACGCTGCGTAATCTATTACACATGTCACATTAATGTTACCGTGTATACCTATGACGTAAATTTATACAACAGCAAAAAATATCAAAATCAATATCAGTTAGTTATATCATCAAATGATCATGATCTGTCAAATAACCAATTTGGTCGAGACGCCATTGTTTAACTACTGTGTACTTCGTGGACAGATCATGGGTTATCGTAACCAGTAAAGTTAGTATTATTAAAAATGATTTAAATATAAACAATTTAAATTAAAATGAATTTAATGTCTCCGATAAATTATTATTCTATGTCTAACGTTTTTGTATGAAACATAACGGGTTGTGCGCATATACATGAATACACGAAGATCACTTTACTAGAACGACATTCAGTGACATAAAATTTAGTTTTATGGTTTCTATTTTTGGGTTATTTATTTTTTATTTTAGGGGTCATTTTAGTTGGAGGATAACATCGTGAGGAAACTAGAATGCCTGAGCGATATTTCTCGACGATATGTAAACCCAAGCCTATGGGCGGCTTAAAAACTGACACAGGGTTAGGCACTAACCACACGATAAAGTAAAGTAAGGGGGGGAATCTTTTTATTAGGGGGTAAATAGCTTGTCCATTTATCCCTAACTAAAACTATCCTTGCTTACTGCCTTGCTTGGAAGATTAATTCAACATTGACAAAATAAAAACGAGTTGTATTCGTGTTGGAGTAAGAATATTATCAATCTAGACAAGTAAGCCTAGATGACAAAATTCGTTTTATTTTTAGAGAAACTGGTTTAACAAAATGGCAAACTTTGCATTAATTGTTTTTTTATGAAGATGAGCATGTGATGCGGAGGAATGAGGAGAATGTCGTGAGAAAAGTTTTGAAAACCTATGAATATTGATGGCTATTATAGTAGAGCAAAACTAAATACACGATGGATGGACTGTGTGAGGGGTGATATGGCAAGAACAGTGTCGGATGAGATGACGAGTAACAGAGAAGTATAATAAATAAATAAATAAGGAGAATGATTAATGATAACTTCTTCTTATCGTGTCGATGTCAATTCAAATTGAGTCAGCCCTAAATGGGGCGACGAGTTTGGCACTTTCAGTAGAGTCCATCAGCTCCTGTGATGTGCAAATAACAGGACACAATATCAAGTGTCCCATCGTTTGTGAACACCACGATTACATTCCAGAGAAGAGAAATCAGTGACAACGAGAAAATTCTTTTTAATTTCGTTATTATTTAAACTACCTAAGCTAAGAGCCTAAGAAAACGATTATTTTAGCAGAACATGTATTCGGAAACTTAGTATATTTGTTTGGCAAACTTAGTATTTTTTTCGGAAGTTTGGTATTTTTTTCCGGAAATTTAGTTTAGTTAAGCTGTATTGTAATTTCATTAAGCTCATGCTTGTTCGTTAATTACTACATTTTTTATGGTTAATTTTGGACTCATTTTTCGGTAATTCATTTTAACCAAGCTTAGTACAGTCAACCACAGATCTTTGGACGTTTATATTTTATTTTTCGGAAGCTTTATTATTTCCCATAAACAAATACACGTGACTAACTCGTCGGTGCATGAATAAAATAGCGCTCTCTGATTGGTGCAAATGGCCAGTTTCTGTCTTTTCGTGCACTCTCGCCAAATCTTGCAGTTGCTATTTTCACGATAAAAGAATATGATTTATTATTTTACATGCTAAATTGTAATAAATGATGTTTTCTATGGAAGCTTCAATTACATTTTTGTAGGATCTTCTGTTGAAGCTGTAAAACGTAAAATGGTGATGAGATATAAATTCCGTGGCTGAGTTAGTAAAAATTAGGTGGCAATTTTTTATTATGAGAAGGAAAAGTTAAGATAATTATCTTAACTTTTCCTTCTCAAAATAAAAAAAAATATATTGTTAAATATTGTTCTTTACTTAACGCTTTCTATAGAATATTTAGTTTGCGTTGTAAAAAGACGAATTAGTTTATTAGAGGCTACCTCATTTTCCCGTTGCTTAGTTATAAAATGAGAAGTTTGATCATGTGGCCAATAAAAAAATGTGTGGCTTGACTTATAATTTTTATTTGGTACTAGCGGACGTTACGCGGTTTCACCCCCGTAGTTCCCGTTCCCGTGGGAGTACGGGAATAAAATATAGCCTATGTTACTCGCTCATAATGTAGCTATCCATTGCTGAAAGAATTTTTAAAATCGGTCGAGTAGTTTTTATAGTTAAAAGTTGTAACAAACAAAAAATCAAATCTTTCCTTCTTATAATCATCACTACGTAGTATAAAACAAAGTCGCTTTCTCTGTCCCTATATCCCTATGTATGCTTAAATCTTTAAAACTACGCAACGGATTTTGATGCGGGTTTTTAATAGATAGAGTGTTTCAAGACGAAGGTTTTAGTATATAACATAATATATATGGGCGGGCGAAGCTGCGGGCATCAGCTAGTATTAGTATAGATTAATGTCCATACAATACATTTTTGACTTTATCATCATTGCTTTCGTTGGCAGAATGTCACTTTGTCTAGGACAAAGTATGCTCAGCTGAATGATGTAGGTATTTCAAATGAGATTAATTTTAAATCTGGTTAACGTGACTGATCATCTTCCATTAATTTTTATTTGTTGTCTTTGTTCACGTGAATGACTCAGAGGAAAATACGTAAAAGGGTTAACAGGTTTTTATAAACAGACACCGAGGAACGAAATCATTACATTAAATTCCTGATAACTTTTGGATAGGTTAATCTCTGTGTTTAGTAATGAATGTTCAAATATTATACTTTCGTAACATAAAATGAAAATCACCATATTTTATAAGGTTTTAACAATAGTTTGTCTTTAAACTTATGCACGATATCCCCGTAAGTGATAGTGTAAGATTAGTAATTATAAACCGTAAAAGAAAAAAGCAGTGATAGCTCAGTGTGGACTGACCTTCAGACTGTGACTGACGTGTCTTGGGTTCGAACTTGAGACCTATGACTTGTCAGTCTGAAGGTCAGTCCACACTGAGCTATCACTGCTTTTTTCTTTTACGGTTTATAATTACTAATCTTACACTATCACTTACGGGATATCGTGCATAAGTTTAAAGACAAACTATTGTTAAAACCTTATAAAATATGGTGATTTTCATTTTATGTTACGAAAGTATAATATTTGAACATTCATTACTAAACACAGAGATTAACCTATCCAAAAGTTATCAGGAATTTAATGTAATGATTTCGTTCCTCGGTGTCTGTCTATGTTAACTTTTATCTTACTTCTTACCAATATTAAAAAGCCAAAATTCGTAAGGATGGATGTACAGTCGGTTGTTTGTTATTCTTTCACTCAAAATTACTGTACACACTTTAATAAAACTGTACAGTAGAATAACACAGACTATAATTTATAAGGATATTACAGTGTAAAAAATGAATTTGCTCCGGCAAAGCTGCAGGTCAGCTATTATATTTATAAGCGAACTGGGCGATTTTATTAAAACATAGATATAAGAGATCTTTAGTGAACTTATTGATCATTACATTAACAAAAAAATAGTAGTTAAGCAATTTAAAAATTTTTACCCAGAACTGGTCCCACGATGAACATGTAAGCCAACATGATCAGTATCATTTGTAGTCTGCGCGAACCTTCTCGCACTCTGAAAGCTACACGCAAAGTCGCAACTATGTCACTCACTGAAAACGCTGTCAATATACTTGGCGTCTTATCGCCCTCTTCGTCTTTCGTCTTTTTTGTCTTCTCCTTAAGTCTTAAGACGATGTAAACAAACCCAATTAGGTATAACACACACGCTATAGAGAATACACCGTAGTAACCGAGACGTCGGACCATTATTCCACTAAGGGCCATCCCTATGGGCCTGCTAAGAGTTATTATTGCAGTAATAATACCTATACGAAAAGTCCTTTCAGATTCACTAGTGATGTCTGTGATGTAACTGAAGACGGCCATGGTCATGGCGGCCCGCCCGCCTGACAGCGCCGGCGGCAGGCCTTCCAATAACGCTGTCTCATTCACCCCAACATCAAGGAAGAATACCGTACTCAGCATGATACCGATGGTAGATATGAACTTTCCTAGTATTGGCACTACCATAAAGACTTTTCGGTTTCCCGTTCGATCGCTCCATGCTCCTAAGAAAAGTGCAAGTATTCCTGGCAGACCTGTCTGTACCGGAAAACTCCACGCGGTCATTGAAGCGACCATGGTCTGTACATTTTTCTCTTGATTCGTATAATTTTGAGTACGTCCCTGCATTATGTGCGAGCAGGTTCGCTCGTCGTAGTGTAGGTCTACTAGACATGATTTCTCGAAGCACAAGTTCTGGACAGCAAACCCTGCGAGTATACTTGGCAGCACGTAACAAATAAGATAAGGTTCCACTGTAACTTTCGATCGAAAGCCCCAGAACTTCTTTAGGAATTGTTTCAGTCTTTTGCTCAAATTCATTTCTGTTTTCTTAAGCTCGGTGCTGTATTGTATGTTGCACTTGCATGGTTCCTCACTCACGATCATATTTCCAGGCAATTCGTCCCGTAACGTCATTTTGACTATAGATTACCACTTTATAGTTCATTTGATTTTTAACATTATTTTGATGTGTATTTCTTTTTTTTGTATCACATAGGAGCACGTTATCTAATATCTAAAAAGTGCGGCTGTTGGTTTGCGCGTACGACTGTTTATCGCGTGTCCACGGCGGGTGTAGCGGACGACTCTTGTTTAGTTACTGAGGCTATCAGCTGGCCGTTGGTGCAATCAAATTTGAACTTTAGTATGTTATGACGTGACCGAGCCTACTCACGTGTATTCAAAGTTCGAGTTATTATAATGATTATAATGTTATTGATGCGCATCATAGTAGACTAATCGAATCTGCGCCGTTACTCTCATTATGAATTCACTTCGCCCACGACTTTGTCAGCGTGCACTTCGCACTTGTCTATAATTTCAACAACCCCTTAAATAGAGGGGGTTTAGAATGCTTTACTTCGAAAGGAAAAAACGGAACCCTTATAAGATCACTTTCTTGTCCGTCTGTCTGTCCGTCTGTCACCACCGATTTTCTCAGGAACGGGTGGACCTAGCAAGTTGAATGTTATACCATAATACTGAGGTCTATAGTCCTTATTAGGTGTATAAAAGTCAAGGTCCTGAGTCAATACGATAAAAAGATTCCCTTTACTTGTGCTGTTAGACGCTGGCTTTTAACCAAAATTGACAATTCCAGGTCAACCGGAAGTACCCTATTGGGTTTGGGGTCGAAAACCTTTATGGTAGTTCCCGTTGACCTAGAATCGCGAAATTTGGCCAAAAGCAAGGTCTTACAGAACATGTAAAGGGAAAAGTCTGAAAACCGTAAATATGTAGTTTAATAACAAACAAAAAAAACATTTTACTATTACAAACTTATTATTTGACGAATGATATCTTCCATAGAAACTGAAGTCCCGCTTCACACCGACAGGGGTTGTATTATATGATAGGAAGCCTTACATTACACTATACAGCTCGGATAGGGGGCATTTGGTAAACTCGAATATGTTTTTCGCTCCAAAAAGATGCCTCATTGCCTAAACACCCGCCTTTTCAACCAATGTGTCCTGCCAACAATAGTCTACGCTACCGAGACATGGACGCTCACAAAGAAAACTATCCACCGAGTACGAGTGGCAAAAAGGGCCATGGAGCGAGCCATGCTCGGCATAACCCTCTTAAATCGAGTGCGTCACACCGAAATCCGCCGACGCGTCGGACGGAAGTCGGGTGACGGGAGTCGGAGATCGGGATCTAGTTGACATGTGGGTAGACGTGGAGATGGCCGATGGAGCAAGACTTTGACCGAGTGGTGGCCAAGCCAATGAAATCAAGGCTAATCTCGTTGGGTTGAAGGTTGCGGGAAACACCTGGATATGGGACTCACAGAACCGGGAAGTGTAGCAGAAAGAGAGGGAGGGGAGGCCTATACCCAGCAGTTGCAGCTGATTCCGGGCTGATATAATGGTGAAGTACACCTTTGCCTAACCCACTGGGGATAGCTGCAGGCGAGACGTTAATCATTAGTATCAAGATACACAATCTTTTAGTATGATCACATTATTTTGACCTTGAAATTCCATGTGACAGATACGGATCTTATATACGGGGTGATACACTTGCGGTCACTACAACATTGAGACAGGCAAACAGGTTATATGCATTGCGTTGATTGCTAATCTTCTTCTTAACGTTGGTATAAAATTGTTACATTTTATAGGTCTCTATTTTAGCCTCTTTTACATTGTCGTCATTCTTAAATTAACTATACTTAAAATGTCACTTACGGGATATCTTCCGTGATTATTGTTTATTTTTGAGCTCCCGATATTTCGACGCTCTTGCAAGCGCCATGATCACGGGTTAACCGAACCGGAACCAGGGGGCCTAAAATGGCCGCTTTAGCAGAATCTTATTACGAATCACGTTAAAATTCTAAATTCTTAAAATGGACTTTATAGACATACTATAAAGTCCATTTTAAGAATTTTAAATTTCTGACGTGATTCATTTAAGATTCGTCTAAAGCGGCCGGTTTCGACCCCCGGGACCGTGAAAGCTTAAAACAGTGTTTAAATTTACTGTCCGACAACGCGAACCAAACTTAATTTAAATTATGTAGTTGTATTAGTATTATATAGAACATTTTTTCCCATTTGGATTAGTAAGAATCATTCAGTGAGATAAAACAGAAATCAATGAGTTTCTTAGTTCGGTACATCAATAGCTCTGTGAACAATAAAAGGTAGTCAAAACCGTTAATAACATAGTGTATAGCGCGTAATATATGCGCTCCAATATTTCCCTTATATCGGTCAAGAGGACAGACTGGCAAAAGTTGCGTTATGTGTATAATTATTATCAAACAAATTAGATGTCTTTAACAATTACTATATTCTATTTGACGAACAGTCAGCTACAACTTGTTTTCTCAAGAATTTATTTAGGTGAGTAATGAATAACATATTAATTGGTTATAATAATGGTTTTAATTTAAATTTTCTTTCTCGACTGTAGATAAGGCGTAGTCGACGTAGCCCTGCTGCGCGGGGTTCCTATTTCTGTTTGCATAGTTCAAAGTAAACTAACCTAACCTAACACAAACTGTCGGGGTGCAACAAGTCCCGAGCTCGCTTCGCTCGCTCTTGCTTCCTGTGTTCTGCCTGCCGCAATGATCGTTACTTGATATAATAGTCGCCCATTCAGTATATTAGGCCCCAATTAAAATTTTATTCGCCCGATTTATTTAATTATTCTCTATACTGTAATAATATTATTTATTTATAATTAATACTAATATTATAAAGAGGAAAGATTTGTATTTGTGTATGTAACGAATAAACTTAAAAACTACTGGACCGATTTGAAAAAATCTTTCAGCAATGGATAGCTACATTTTCAGTAAGTAACTTAGGCTATATTTTACCCCCGTACTCCACGGGAACGTGAATTACGCGGGTGAAACCGCGTGACGTACGCTAGTATTTAATAATTTCCCATAACTAAACCAGGTTATGATGAACTTGAACTAGTACATGACCAACGTGGTCATGTACTAGTTTACCTAAATTGTGAGGAACTAATAAGAGGTACATTTCCGTGTATTACTATTGTATAGAAATTCAATAAGTTTTGTCACGTTCGCAAACATAACAATTAATTGACACCTTCAGAAGGTGACGGAAATTTCCCACAAATAATACCTACTTTTGGTAAAAAGGTAGGAAGAAAAATATCAAAAATTTGTAAGGAAAAGGTTTATGAGAACAATTTTAAGTTATTGGTAGGTATATTGTGTTTAATAAAATTTGATCTAATACATGTTATTGTAATGCTCGGTTCTAGAAACACTTTATGACAGCTATAGAAGGATATAAGCCATAGATTTTATAACAAACTAGCTCTTATCTGCAACTTCGTTCGCGTGGAAATGTAGATGTATATGAGTAAGAAAAAAAAAGAGATAGCCTTTGTCCTTCCCTAGGATATAATCTATCTCCTTGCCAAATTTCATTACGATCCGGTCAGTCGTTTAGTCGTGATAAGGTAACAAACAAACGGAGTTACTTTAGCATTTATAATAATACAGTAAAAGATTTTTATTAGCACTATCTTATTATAAATCTTTCAACTGTTATATTTAACTTCACGTAATTCTGTTGAATTTTCCCTAAATTGCAACCCCTTTCCTTCCAAACACAACGTTACTCAATAGCCTTTTTTTTTTTTTTTTTTTCGGATGGGAAATCATCAAATGACTTCTCCCGCTCTGGGCTGAGCAGGAGGGAGTGTCAGACTTTTACTGACTAAAACCCATCCATGTTCCTTCATCGCCCTTTGTGTTCCGGGGCCACGGTATCTCTTTCGAATAGTCCCGCAGCCCCGTTACTCAATAGCCTCAGTAGTACTTGTGGAAGTCATCATCATCAGCCTATTAATGTTCCCACTGCTGGGACATAGGCCTCCTCTCTATGAGAGGGAATGGGCTATAATCCACCACGCGGGCCCAGTGCGAATTGGTAGATGTCACATGTCTGTCTTCGTATTCTTGTGGAAGTCTGGGTGGATAAATGGATGAGATTACTTTAATTGTGCTCTGGCGTGGTTCTGGACTAAACACAACGTTACGTTACTGAGTAACATTGTGTTTGGAAGGAAAGGGGGCTGCAATTTAGGGAAAATTCGTCAGAATTACATGAAATTAAAATAGTTTTTTTTCAATGAACATGTAAAATAGACAATCATCTTTAAGTGATGCCAGACTATTAACTGCTTTTTAAGATAGTGCTAGACTGGTTTAAAAAATAATGTTGAAGGGAAACACGAAATTTTGGATTTTTGACGCTAAATTCAGCGTTGTGAGTTCCAATTCCATCAGTGCAATAATCTTTAGACAATAATTTAGTGTTAGCGAAAACAGAAAATGTGTATTTAAGTTTGATCTTTGCTAGATATCCTGTCCATTATGTCAGCAGAAGTCTGACCAACTCATACTAGTAGTCATGTAGGTAATACAATAATATTTAAAGGCAAAGCCGTGTTGCAGCCAGATCATTTTTTTAGGGTTTCTTTAAACAAACTCTAAAATATAGATACTAAGAGAACCTGAATGACTTCCCCAATACGAAATATGGATATTTCATAATAAAATATCTGTGTTCCAAATTACAGTTAAACAACGGTAACTTGGAACGACCACCATCAAGTTTATTTAAAACTACTTACATAAAAAACGTCACTATGTGTGCAATGGTGCGATCTACACACTATTACCGTAATCAAAAACCTCTGTGCATTACATTGTACACTAAACCACAAAAAGTTTTATAAAACTGAAGTGATAAAGTCCATGACTCTGCGACTGTACAGCTGTTCTTGTCGACGAATTCGTTATAGATGGTATTTGCAATATCAGGAGAAAGAGAAAACATTACATTCCGCAATAAAATCACAATAAAACCAAGCGATCCGAGCACATATGGCGAATTTCATTTTATGTTGCAATAATATTATTTGAAAATTCCTTGCGAAACACAGACATTGACCTATACAAGAAATCAGAAGGAATTAGTGAAATGGATTCTGTCCTCGATAATTATGAATATTAGTTTGGTTGCTACGCAAACCGAGTGAGTTGTATGTAGATATTTAGCGAATAGAATAAATTAGAAAAGATATCATCATCATCATCACCAGCATATTAATGTTCCCACTGCTGGGACACAGGCCTCCTCTCTAAGAGAGGGAATGGGCTATAATCTACCACGCGGGCCCAGTGCGGATTGGTAAGATATATCCCAATTCATTTGGGCTCGGCGCAGCTTGTCTTCTTCTTCCATACCTCTCTATTACTCGTCATTTAATCAGACACTTCTTTTCTTGCCAAACTTCGATTAATAATTGTAATTGATCATATGCAACAATATAAGCTGATCGAATCTTCACCGTAACTCCTTTTGCAAGTTCACAAAATATTCCACAACACGCTTAGAGAGGGATACGGATATTAAAACATAATTAAACATTTCTACCAATTAAGTATTAAGGAGAAGCTAATTTCTAACTCTTTTTGTTGATACACAAAGTGAGTCAGATAAATTATTTAGTAAGGATGTTTACGCTACTCTCTTAGTTAAAAATGGTTACTTCAAATAATTTAAAGTGCTTACCTAATACTGGTCCAACGATGAACATGTACGCTGACATGATCAGTACTATTTGTATTCTGCGCGAACCTTCTCGCACTTTGAACGCCACATTCACAGTCGCCACTAAGTCTTTCACAGAAAGCACTGATAATATACTTGGCGTCTTATCGCTCTCTACTTCTTTCGCCTTTTTTGTCTTCTCTTTAAGTCTTAAGATGATGTAGACAAACCCAATTAGATATAACACACACGCTATAGAGAAAACACCGTAGTAACCCAAACGACGGATCATTATACCACTAAGCGCCAGCCCTATGGGCCTGGTAAGAGTTATTATTGCAGTAATAATTCCTATACGGAAAGTCCTTTCAGATTCACTAGTGATGTCTGTGATATAACTGTAGACGGCCATGGTCATGGCAACGCGCCCGCCTGCCAGCGCCGGCGGCAGGCCTTCCATCAGTGCGGTCTCATTCATCCCAACTTGAAGGAAGAATACCGTACTCAGTATGATACCAATGGCAGATACTAACTTTCCTAGAATTGGTAACACCATAAAGGCTTTTCGGTTTCCCGTTCGATCGCTCCATGCTCCCAAGAAAAGTGTTAGTATTCCTGGCAAACCCGTCTGTAGCGGGAAACTCCACGCGGTCATTGAAGCGACCATGGTCTGTACATTTTTTTCTTGTTCCGTATAATTGTGAGTGCGTCCCTGCATTATGTGCGAGCAGGTTCGCTCGTCGTATTGTAGATTTACTAGACATGATTTCTCTAAGCACAAATTCTGGACAGCTAACCCTGCGAGCACACTCGGCAGTAAGTAACAAATAATAAAAGGTTCCACTGTAACTTTCGATCTAAAAGCCCAGGACTCCTTGAGAAATTGTTTCAGTCTTTTGCTTAACTTTGTTTCTGTTTTCTTGAGCTCGGTGTTATATTGTATGTTGCACTTGCATGGTTCCACACTCACAATCTTTTCTCCGGGCACTTCGACCCGTAACGTCATTTTGACAACAGATTAGCACTTTATTGTTCATTTGTTTTTAACATAATTTAAACAGGAACAATTTTGTATAAAATCGGTTAGCAGATGAGTAACAAAATATTGATTACTAGTATTTTTTTAATATATTTAGTTTTTTTTGTATCACAGGGGCGCACGAAATCCTCTACCGGGGGCGAGCGTTCGGTTGCGCGTGCGACGGTTGATTGCGTGTGCGCGGCGGCTGTTGCGCGCGAGTCTAGTTTTGTTACTGCCTATCAGCTGGCCGCTGGTACAGTTTAATTTGTACTTTATAATGTTATCACGTGGCTGCGCTGAGCTCCTTCTCGCATGTTTTCAAACTTCGATTAATAATTGTAATTGATCATATGCAACAATATAAGCTGATCGAATCTTCACCGTAACTTCTTTATAAGTTTACAAAATATTCCACAATGGTTCATTAGAGAGGGATATGGATATTAAAACATAATTAAAAATTCTACATTAAGTATTAAGGAGAGTAATGTATACGTATATCGCCAGAATAAGACAAACTAATACTTAAGAAGCTAATTTCTAACTGAAGGCCTAATTTTGTTGACACGCAAAGTGAGTCAGATAAACTATTTAACGATTTTTAGTGACGATGTTTACGCTGCACTCTCATACTTAGAAATGGTTACTCATCGTGTATATAAGAACTACTAGAAAGAACTACTTAGAAAAATACATAATCAACTTTTTTGGTATAAAACTGAAATCTACAATCTGACCTTGCTATAATCGCATTTGAACTTGGCCTTCCAAATCTGTTGATCTGCAAAGAATTTGAGAAAAAAAACGTGACATGAAATTAATATGGTAATGTGTTTTGGACTCATTTCGTATCTTAACAAGTTCCAAATGCGTAATTTAAATATATAAAAGAAGAAACTGACTGACTGACTGACTGACTCATCTATCAACGCACAGCCCAAACCGCTGGGTCTACAGCTTCCAAATTTGGCAAGTAGGTTTATTATGTGGTCTAAGGGTGCACTAAGAAAGGATTTTTCAAAACTCACCCCCTAAGAGGGTTAAACAGGGCTCCAAAGTTTGTATGGGGAAACAAGATTAGTTAGACTATTTTAATTGAAACTTCACAGAAGTGTTCCTATTGATAAATGAGTAGAAACGGGTTTCAGGATTTTTCAGAATTCAACCCCTAACAGAGGGAAATGGGGAGACAAAGTCTAAAAATCAATGCACAGCCTAAACCGCTAGGTCTACAGATTCCAATTTTGGCAAGTAGGTTCCTTATGTGATATAGGGGTGCACTAAGAAAAGATTTTTCAAATTTCATCCCCTAAGGGGGATAAACGGGGTTCCAAAGTTTGTATGGGGAAACAAGATTAGTTAGACTATTTTATTCGAAACTTCGCAGGAGTGCTCCTATTGGTAAATAAGTATAAAAGGGGTTCGGGTTTTTTCAGAATTTAACCCCTAAGAGGGGGAAATGGGGTGACAAAGTCTGAAAATCAACATTGGTGTAGTTTTTATGGTGTATTACAAAAACAACGATTTTAAGATTGAAAATGGTGGACCTGAAATACCATCATCCCCTATTGAGGTGCAATGGGGTTGAAATGTCTAAAAATCAATATGGGTGTCGATACCGAGATTATCAAGGGTGCTGATTACGACTATGGCATTTATTTTGAGATCCATAAGATGGTGGATTTGACTTCTATACAGGGTTATTTTAGATTTATTGTGATTACGATGATAACGATTATGGTAACGATGGTAATAATTGTGATAGTGATTGTGACAGTGATTGCGACAGTGATTGCGACAGTGATTGTGACAGTGATTGTGACAGTGATTGCGACAGTGATTGCGACAGTGATTGTGACAGTGATTGTGACAGTGATTGTGACAGTGATTGTGACAGTGATTGTAACAGTGATTGTGACAGTGATTGTGACAGTGATTGTGACAGTGATTGTGACAGTGATTGTGACAGTGATTGTGACAGTGATTGTGACAGTGATTGTGACAGTGATTGTGACAATGATTGTGACAGTGATTGTGACAGTGATTGTGACATTGATTGTGACAGTGATTGTGACAGTGATTGTCACAGTGATTGTCACAGTGATTGTCACAGTGATTGGTTAACATGTAGGATACCATTTATCCCTTTTATTTTGATCCAGTGGGACAGTAACCGAAATTTACGCGGGCGAAGCCGCGGGCAACAGCTAGTCTAAATATATAAAAGAAGAAACTGACTGACTGACTCACCAATCAACGCACAGCCCAAACCGCTGGGTCTACAGATTCCAAATTTGGCAAGTAGGTTCCTTATGTGGTCTAGGGGTGCACTAAGAAAGGATTTTTCAAAATTCACCCCCAAGGGGGCTAAACGGGGCTCCAAAGTTTGTATAGGGAAAAAAGATTAGTTACACTATTTCTATTTATCAGAATTCAACCCCTAAGAGGGGGACATGGGGTGACAAAGTCTAAAAATCAATGCACAGCCTAAACCGCTGGGTCTACAGATTCCAAATTTGGAACATAGGTTCCTTATGAGGTTTAGGGGTGCACTAAGAAAGGATTTTTCAAAACTTACCCCCTAAGGGATTGAAACGGGGATTTAAAGTTTATATGGGGAAATAAGATTAGTTAAGACTATTTTATTCGAAACTTAACAGGAGTACTTCTATCGTTAAATGAGTAAACATTTGTGCTTTAGGTTTTTTTCGAAATTCAACCCCTAATTTGGAGAAATTGGGTGACAAAGTCTGAAAATCAACATGGGTATAGTTTGTATAGTGTATCGGGTCAGGAATATTATAAAACAACGATTTTAATATTTAATGTGGCGGACCTGAAATATCATCATACCCCTTGGGGTGCGATGGGGTTGAAATGTCTAAAAATTAATATGGGTGTCGATACCGAGATTATCAGGGGTGCTGATTACGAATATAGCATTTATTTTGAGATCCAGAAGTCTCGATCGTCATCGGTTGGTCGTGATTCGACCTCTATACAGAGTTATTGTTGATTTATTGTGATAACGATGATGGTGATTGTGATGGTGATTGTGATGGTGATTGTGATGGTGATTGTGATGGGGATTGTGATGGTGATTGTGATGGTGATTGTGATGGTGATTGTGATGTGATTGTGATGGTGATTGTGATGGTGATTGTGATGGTGATTGTGATGGTGATTGTGATGGTGATTGTGATGGTGATTGTGATGGTGATTGTGATGGTGATTGTGATGGTGATTGTGATGGTGATTGTGATGGTGATTGTGATGGTGATTGTGATGGTGATTGTGATGGTGATTGTGATGGTGATTGTGATGGTGATTGTGATGGTGATTGTGATGGTGATTGTGATGGTGATTGTGATGGTGATTGTGATGGTGATTGTGATGGTGATTGTGATGGTGATTGTGATGGTGATTGTGATGGTGATTGTGATGGTGATTGTGATGGTGATTGTGATGGTGATTGTGATGGTGATTGTGATGGTGATTGTGATGGTGATTGTGATGGTGATTGTGATGGTGATTGTGATGGTGATTGTGATGGTGATTGTGATGGTGATTGTGATGGTGATTGTGATGGTGATTGTGATGGTGATTGTGATGGTGATTGTGATGGTGATTGTGATGGTGATTGTGATGGTGATTGTGATGGTGATTGTGATGGTGATTGTGATGGTGATTGTGATGGTGATTGTGATGGTGATTGTGATGGTGATTGTGATGGTGATTGTGATGGTGATTGTGATGGTGATTGTGGTGGTGATTGTGATGGTGATTGTGATGGTGATTGTGATGGTGATTGTGATGGTGATTGTGATGGTGATTGTGATGGTGATTGTGATGGTGATTGTGATGGTGATTGTGATGGTGATGGTGATTGTGATGGTGATTGTGATGGTGATAATTGTGATGATTATGGAATTTGGCACATAGATAGTTTATAACCTTTTTTTTTTCGGTTGGGAAATCATCAAATGACTCCTCCTGCTATGGGCGGAGCAGGAGGGAGTGTCAGACTTTTACTGACCAAAACCCATCCATGTTCCTTCATCGCCCTTTGTGTTCCGGGGCCACAGTATCTCTTGCGAACAGTCTCGCAGCCCCGGCAGGCATCGGCCCTTGCGGACCCCTTCCCTTTTGCTGACTCTCTTTGAGGCGCGCGTGGAACACGAACGCGCCGTCGACACGGCCTGTCGTCATGAGACGAACAGACGGCGAGCTAGCCCATAACTCCCCGTCCACAGGCCCGGGCCTACAGTGGCCGGGGGCCACCACGTGGCCCCCGACGCCCGGGTTATCTCCCGCTGGGACGTAAGGATCTCTCCTTCAGATAGTTTATAACCTGGATTAACATGTGGAATACTATTTATCCCTATAATATGATCCAGTGGGACAGTTACCGAAGTTCACGCGGGCGAAGCCGCGGGCAACAGCTAGTATCTATATAAAAGAAGAAACTGACTGACTGACTGACTGACTCACCTATAATTTTTTTAGGATGGGAAATCATCAAACGCTCCCATCTAGGCGCTCCCGTTTTGTTCCTCCAAGCGCTCCCAAAAGGAGCGCTTCGAGGAACGATTAAAAATATTAAAATTTATTTCCTCGAAGCGCTCCCACGTTTAAAAAATAGGGAAAAGCATGAAGTAAACGTAATGAATTATATCGATAATTTTTAAAAACTCATGTGTGCATCATCGACATCGAAGTTGCTTCCTTCTGCGAAGCAGTAATGCTAGAGAAGGAGGTGGCGGGACGTAAGAGGGAGAGAACCTCTCAACGTCCTGGCCGCCGCGGGAGACGCCCCGGGCGTCGGGGGCCACCACGTGGCCCCCGGCCACCGTAGGCGCGGGCCTGTGGACGGTGGGCTATGGGTTAGCTCGCCGTCCGTCCGTCTCATGACGTCAGGCTGTGTCGACGGCGCGTTCGTGTTCCACGCGCGCCTCAAAGAGAGTCAGCAAAAAGGAAGGGTCCGAAACGACCTATGCGACTATACTGACTGAATAACTGAAAAAAGGGGTGTTAGGATTATAGGGGGGATATATTATCTCACCTTCTTACTGTAATCCATCCAAAGGTTGTCTTGAAACCGGGGTTGCGGGACTGTTCGAAAGGGATACCGTGGCCCCGGAACACAAAGGGCGATGAAGGAACATGGATGGGTTTTAGTCAGTTAATGTAACATATCGGAGAAATTAAATTGTTATCCACTTGAATCTAGAATAATGTTATAAAGCTCAAGAGTTTGTTGGTTTTTAGTTGAACGCGCTAATTACAGAAACTACCGGTTCGAATTAAAAAAAATCTGTTAGTGTTGGATAGTCAATTTATTGAGGAAGGCTATAGGTTATCTAACACCACGCTACAACTAAAAGGAGCGAAGTCAACTATAAGTCAATAAATGTTACAAAAACAGGGAAAATGTATTTCTGTTGAGAGCTTCCGTTGCGAGCGCTGCATAAACGGTTAAAGTTACGCAACAATCATGTATCCCTCATACATGATCGTTGCGTAATTGTTCTTCTTAAAACGTTCTAAAAAAACCCCGATAGCGATATGTCTATCTTTTAGATGGCGAATAAAACCGACACCCAGTGGGTTTACTCACACTCTCTCTCTAACCCCCTCTCTCTCTCTCTCATGTGACGCAGACGAAGTTGCGCGGGTCAGCTAGTAAAAAAATATGAATAGGTACATATGTCGTCAGATTATATTCATCTATTTGGTGGACTAAAGGATTTACAATAAAAATATATATATATATTAATTACCAAACCCGTGCGAAGCCGGGACGGGCCGCTAGTTGTATATTATAACAATGTGTTCTACTTATTACCTAGTTATTATCGATAATTTCAGTTAGTATAGTCCCATTTCTATCCAAAAGTTAATCATGGGAGCGCTTCGAGGAAATAAATTTTAATTTTTTTAATCGCTCCCAAAAGGAGCGCTTGGAGGAACAAAACGCTTAGATGAAGCGCTTAGATGGGAGCGTTTCAAAACGGGAGCGCTTAGATGGGAGCGTTTCAAAACGGGAGCGCTTCGAGGAATACCTCCATCAAATGACACCTCCCGCTCTGGGCGGAGCACGAGGGAGTGTCAGACTTTTACTGACTAAAACCCATCCATGTTCCTTCATCGCCCTTTGTGTCAACAATTTTAAGATTGATTATGGCGGACCTGAAATACCATCATCCCCTGTTGGGTTGCGATGGGGGTGGAATGTCTAAAAATCATTATGGGTGTCGATACCGAGATTATCAGGGGTGCTGATTACGAATATGGCATTTATTTTGAGATCCAGAAGATGGTGGATTCGACTTCTATACCCACTCAACCGCCCCTGGCTGCATGTGCAGCCAGTAGCTGTTTTGCTAAATGTCCCTGGCTGCATGTGCAGCCAGTAGCGCATTCGTCCAACAAATGCAATAAAAAATCTACTAAACTGCTATTTCTAGAGCTTATTTCTCTTGTAGCAATCTTTATACTATATTCCTCAACGTTCGGACCAACAATAGAAACACTATTCCATCGACAAATTTCAAAATAAAAGTAAAAACTTTAGTGTAAACAAACTCCGCCATTTCTGACGTGTGGCGTCGTATTTCAATTGTTCTGTTATGTATATTGTTGTTTTCGGATAGTGTTATATATCAAATTAATCGTGAAAATCTGTGCTACTATATTATCATAAAATAAATCTAGTTTTCGAATCTCAAAGTTGAGTATTTCACCTCCGAAAGGTGGTAGGTTTAAATACCTATAGTGATTGTGTTTATACAAGAAATAAGTGTTTTTGTGATTAAAACGTGTGTGTTAACGGAAAAACAGTGCATAATTAGTATTGTGAACATATTATTAAATTGTATATACAAAAACAAGTGGCTTCGTAAAGTTATAGGTACGTAAATAACCGTGTTCAAAAACAGTCGTTGGCGCAGGCCGCGTCAAAATAAACAGTGAGTATTCAAATTCTAATTTAATTCTAACTAGACTATCGTAAATAAACTAAGAAGATTATGGTCTTATTGGAAAGGAAATATAATCTAGTTTATTTTAAAATTATTTTAATTGAAATTTAATATTTCGAAAAATTCAAATTAATATTTTAATAGCGAAATATCCGTTTTCATCACTGTTTTTCATGTTCTACATTTTTTTTGAGTTTCAAATTATATCAGTTTTTTTTTTTTTTTTTAATATATAGATTCCATAACTATTCAGCTATTCACTGTAAATTTTATTTAGCTATAACTCTTGTAGTTTGCGATTGTTTATCTAAAGTGTCAAATTACATGCGAATATTTCGCAATTTTTTGCACGCGTGGCGGTTTGGTGCAAAAAATTCGCGCGCGGGGCTGGTGAGTGGATACAGGGTTATTTTTTATTTATGGTGATAACGATGATGATGATTGTGATTACGATGATAATGAATGATTATGAGAATAATGGTTGTGATTACGTGGATAATGGTTGTGATTACGATGATGATGATCGTGATTGTAATGGTGATTGTGACAGGGATGGTGATAATGATGGTGATTGAGACAGGGATGGTGATAATGATGGTGATTGTGATTGTGATTGTGATTGTGATAGTGACAGTGATGGTGATAATGATGGTGGTTGTGATTGTGATTGTGATGGTGATTGTGATGGTGATTGTGATGGTGATTGTGATGGTGATTGTGATGGTGATTGTGATGGTGATTGTGATGGTGATTGTGATGGTGATTGTGATGTGATTGTGATGGTGATTGTGATGGTGATTGTGATGGTGATGGTGGTTGTGATAGTGATGGTGACTGTGATAGTGATGGTGATTGTGATAATGATTTTGATAATGATGGTGGTTGTGATAGTGATGGTGATTGTGATGATAATAATTGTGATGATTATGAAATTTGGCACATAGACAGTGTTTTCCTAAGAGACCGTTAGTACTAGAAAGCCGTAATTTTGTAGAGGTGTGTATATCAATAAAGCCGACAAAGAGATAAAATAAAATGTTGGAAAATATTTTTTTAGGGTAGCTCCCCTACATGTGAAGTGGGGATGAATTTTCTTTTTCATTGTCTACCCCATCGTGTTGGGTATCGTTGAATAGGTCTTTTAAAATGACTTAGGGGTTGCTAAAACTACTTTTCCATTTAATTCTCCATTTACGAAATATTAAACTTTAAAGTGCAAATTTTTATCCAGTAGTTTAGCTTTTAGAGGGGGCCGCTAAAAGCTAAACTGCTGGCTTGAAAAATTTGGAAAAATTCATGATGACAGTGCATTTCATGAAGTTTAAGGCAGAAATATAGCAGTTAAGATAACTTTATTAGTTTAGCAGTAATAGTTGTTGAACTAGGGTGTTGGATAATTTTGTACCAAATACAAAATCCTTAGAATAGATCCTATAAAATGACTAAGATGAAGTGGTTGCTTGTTTATAACGGGTGAAGACTTGCATTGAAAAACAAAATCTAAAATATAACGGGCTACTCCGGAACCCTACACTGCACGTGTCCCGACACGCACTTGGTTTTTATTTGATTTCATTTAATTAATTTTTGAATTGGTCAACTGATCTCGTTGACAAATTTTATGATTTGTATAGTCAAGTAGAAAAGTTTCTTGTTATTAATATAAATGGTGATTTCATTATTTTTTACATGCATGCATTTTTACCATTTATTGCATTATCGTCATCATCTTCATGCGCTTGTGCCATGTTACTTGGGGTCGGTATAGTACGTTTTTTCTTCCATTCTGTGTCAACTATTGCGTGTTAATTATATTTGCCAAATTAGGCTACAGAACATCTTCAGTCTTTTTTTTGTCTCAATGCAAATTGCTATTTCTTTATATTACTCGTTGTTAAATTAATATTCCTTTAGTTTATGCATTCTGGCAATGGTTTCGATAATTTGAAATCTATGTAGGACTCAATCGTCAAAATCTGCCTAGTTTTAAAACGTTAGGGTCGGCTTCTAGTCTAAAAAGATGCAGTATTTCGTATAGAATAGGCATGACGACAGTATCAAAAAATTGCAAATCTATTTAGTCCGTCAGTTAGAGTATTGGAAATTAATGGACACGTATTTTTTGTTTTTGTAAATCAATGAATATTGACAAAAGATAAAACGCATCAAAACTCGGGAGTAGGGGCTCGTGACGTCAGAACTAGCTAAAAATTATACTAAGGCGTGACGTATTGCGAATATCAAAAGCGTCATATTTTCGTAAATTTTGGCTTACGTGACAAAAGAAAAAATACGGGTCAAATATTTTTTGATAATCGAACTGACGGACTAATTAGATTATTTTTTGCCATCTCGCCTATTACTGCCTATCTGATCTTCACATAACCTATTTCCTGGGTAACATTGATTCATAATTCTTAGGGTCTATCAAAGAGCTAAGAATGAGGTGTTTTTCAAAATATACGAGTCTCGAATGTCTCAACACATCATCTTGTCATCAGCTTGTCTCATTGGGCAAGACATACAGGCGTTCTGCCTGTATTCGTAACTAAACTACGCGCAGTAAGGTCTGGGAGAGCTCGTGGCTAAATATAAGAACAGCCGCTAGAGTTGAGTTTAAACTTAAGCCGTGCTTGTCTAGTTTGGTTACGTTGGTACTATCGTGGACACTCCCGCCACTAAGCTAATTTTTTCTTGCACTCGCAACATAGAAACGATCTCTAGCCCCGCCCCTTTGACTTTGTATATAAATAATTAATGACAGGCAATACCGATCGGCCGAGCGCACTGACGAGAAGCCAAACGAGAGTTATTGTTATTTTGCGCGCCAAATTGACGCTTTCCTAATAGGCCTAAACTTTAAGGGGGCGTAACTCCGCGCCTCCGCATGATTTAAGCGAAAAAAATAATTAACTGATCAGGCGGAAACGACCACGACTGTACGTACCGAGTTTCCGCTTTACCTCGGAAAGCACGTTAAGCCGTTGGTCCCGGCTGTCATTAGTAGATCTTTGACGGTCGTTGCTGGTAGTCAGTGGCCCGAAAGTCTGACAACCAGTCCTACCAAAGAATATCGTACCCAATACTAACTGGGTACTCGCTCGCTCCATGTAAAATACTGACATTCAGCTGCATCTGGTTAGGCTGGAAGCCAACCCCAACGTAGTTGGGAAAAGGCTAGGCCGATGATGAGTTAGACGTGTTTTGGATGTAATTTTCATTCCTGTCAATTTTTGTTGCAACTTTTTGTTGCTTTTTAGGGTTCTGTACCCAAGGGGTAAAAACGGAACCCTATTACTAAGACTCAACTGTCGGTCTGTCTGTTTGTCACCAGGCTGTATCTCATGAACCGAGATAGCCACACAATTGAAATTTTCAGATGCCGCTATAACAACAAAAAAATAAAATTAAAAATAAAGGGGGCTCCTCTACTATGATGGTATGGAACCCTTCATGCGCGAGTCTAACTCGCATTTGGCCGGTTTTCGTACTTTTTTACTATCAAACGTTTTAACTTTAAGTAATCACCGTCACCTTTTGAAGCTGTAAGTTAATTATGTATTACTAGCTTTTGCCTGCAACTTGCGTGAGAAAAAAAATGCAATTTCTGTCAAATTTCATCCAGATCCGTTTAGCGGTTTTGGCGTGATTGAGTTACAAACAACCATCCAACCAAACTTTCGCATTTGTAATAGTAATGTAAGTAGTAAGAAATATAAACATTTAATTATGCGACTGTGACAAAACTTGTTGCATTTGAATACAAAAATAGTCCTCTTATGTATAATTTATCTTATTAGTTCTGCGCAATTTTGGTAGCCTTGGGATTACGATTTTTATGACCAGCTTTTAGTTATCAATTTGGGCCTTTTACTTACATGTAGGGCATTACTTAGTTGCAAAACCATTTCCACCTTGAGACAAAAATGCTGTGTGCGATTGTTCGTTCAATTATAAAATATGGTCATTGTCAAAGACATCTAATTTGTTTGATAATTTAATATACTCATTACGCAACTTTTGCTAGTCCTCTTGACCGACTTATGGGAAAAATTGGAGCGCATAATATATTACGTGCTTTACTTTATGTCATTAACAGTATTGATGACTGGTTATTGTTCACATACAATAATCGAAATGAATAAGAAAACCATTGATAAAAAAATCTCATACGAAATAAGTTTTTTCTAGTTTCTTGGTGATCAAAATTTTGAATTAAAATAATGCTTTAAAGTTTATAATGCAAAAAAGCATAATTATGATTCACTGCAATAAACAAAACCAGAAGAATATATGATATTCTTCAGGATATATGCTAGTATGATAGTGTTTTGAAAACATAGTACAACAAATTTTACTCGATTAAAATAAAATCACAAACTTATCTCTAAAAAATTATTAGTTAGTAAAATACATGCATTGTGATCATTCTGATTTTTTGGCAAATAATTCTACAAGCAACATATTAGCATGATAGTGTTTTATTTTTTTAGTCCAATCAGTAGATTTTATGTAAATCGCGAAAAAACACTCATTTCGCACTATTCGGCCCGCAGGGACTGACGTAACAACCACTGTGTAGTGCAAGCTGATTAGAACTTTATTTTAACAGTATTTCAAACGAAGTTTGAACCACCACATATAGAGTTGCTAATTTAGCTCCTATAGTCGCCTTAAAAACCCGCTATTTTATTAATGTGCGCTGTCCTTGTTGTTTGAAAGTGTTAATGTAATATAAAAGTACACAACATTCAAAAGTTCAGGGAATTTTCAAGTTTGAAGGCAAATTCATGCGAAAGTCACATCTCAGATCATGCTTTCACGGTTTCTAAAGTAGCTGCGCGGTAACGTATTCTGCGTTGCTTCAAAGACATTAAAAGAACCTGAATTGGCAGTCGCACTATGCAAAATACTGGTATTTGGGTGAGTCAGGGGCCCTAGCGTCAATTTTAAACTTTGAAAATACTCGTTTCACATACAATTATTTGCATAGTTTTAAGATTTATTTATAACTATGGATGATACTGGTTGTGCTAGTTGCAAACATCACCATCATCTGTCTATCCTTTTGCCAACTATTTTGGGGTCGGCTTCCAGTCTAACCGGATGTAGGTGAGTACCAGTATTTTAAATGGAGCGACTGCCTATCTGACCTCCACAATCCAGTTCATACTATGGGTAATACGATACCACTTGGTAAGACAGATTGTCAGACTTTTTGGGCCACTGACTACCTGTAACGACTTGCAAAGATGGACCAATGACAGCCGGGACCAGTTTCCGAGGCACGGAGGATAGTCGGTATGTAAGGGTGGTCACCCAAAGGGCACGCCACAATAGTGGCGGTAAGTCCCCTCTTTGAGGAGTGACTGGAGAGACGCCACGGCGTCCTCACCTTCCGCCTGACATAGGTTCTTACCGGACACGGAAGCTTCGGTAAGTTCCTGCACCAAATCGGGCGGGAGGAGACGCCCGGGTGTTTCCATTGTATGGATCGACCGGAGGACACGGTGGAGCACACTGTGGAGGTGTGCCCCACTTGGGTGGAGCACCGCCGTGTCCTCGAGGTGGCGATCGGCGGCGGCGACCTCTCGCTTCCGGCCCTGGTTCAAGCCATGGTCCGGAGCGAGACGGAATGGGACGCCGTCACCTCCTTCTGCGAAACAGTCATGCTAGCAAAGGAGGTGGCGGAACGTGAGAGGGAGATATCCTCACGTCCCGGCCGCCGCGGGAGACGCCACGGGCGTCGGGGGCCACGTGGTGGCTTCCGGCCACCGTAGGCGCGGGCCTGTGGTCGGTGAGCTATGGGCTAGCTTGCCGCCCGTCCGTCTCATGACGACAGGCCTTGTCGACGGCGCGTTCGTGTTCCACGCGCGCCTTAAAGAGAGTCAGCAATAGGGAAGGAGTCCGCAAGGGCCGAAGCCTGCCGGGGCTGCGGGACTATTCGAAAGAGATACCGTGGCCCCGGAACACAAAGGGAGATGAAGGAACACGGATGGGTTTTAGTCAGTAAAAGTCTGACACTCCCTCCTGCTCCGCCCAGAGTGGGAGGAGTCATTTGATAATTTCCCATCCGAAAAAAAAGGGTGGTCACCAATCCACAGACCAACCTAGGCAAGCACGGTTTAACCTAAAGATCAACCCGAGTGGCTGTTATTAAACCTAAAGATCAACCCGAGTGGCTGTTATTATTTAGTCACGAGCTTGTCGCACACAATTTGACTAGACTAATATGCTAAAGGATAATAGTATTTTCATTTAAAAAATCGACGTATTTACGGTATGTTTACACCAGGCGCTCGGGGTCCCTACCCCGAGCGTCTGTGGTAAACGTGCCTCCGGCCATCAGTTTAGACTGGAAGCTGACTCCAACATAGTTGGGAAAAAGATTGCAAACGAATGAAAAAAGAACCTTAATATCTGCCTCTTTACGATTATTTAAAATTTTATAATCAGTAATCAACGATTCAAGTTCCTAGAGAGTACCTAATTG
Source organism: Xestia rhomboidea (assembly GCA_963853795.1). NCBI lineage: Eukaryota > Metazoa > Arthropoda > Insecta > Lepidoptera > Noctuidae > Xestia > Xestia rhomboidea. Next base: position 10,095,384 of record OY970771.1, on the reverse strand, counting down.
CAAATTAATTATATTTGGCTTATGAATGTTAATTAGAAATGAAACAATGAAATCTTATGTCAATATTGCGTGGGCATAACACATGTTGCCAAAGCAAGTCTTTTTATGGAATTTTCCCATAAAAAATCTTCAGACTTTTTTTGGAATTCTTATCATACGCAACTTCTTCTGAGAATTTTCACAGCTCTACAGCTAACGTCGCGTCGTGTAGCTCTTCAAATCAAGTAATTGCTTGTAGTGACTGCTCACTAATATGACAGGAGGCTAACGATCAAGCAAGGATAGAAAACTAGTGCAAGTATGTTACTCTGGCTTCGTGTATATCGCACTAGCCTCGGTTGGGACTACTAGGCGACCGTGGACCCTTATCCCAAACCATGACCCACCTCCTGACCTGTTCTTTGTGTCCACCTGTACTTTAATGTAAGTAATTTTATTAGAAAACTTTGGGAATCATCGACACGTCAGAGAAGAAGCTAGCATCTCAAGTCTGCAGGCCTAGCCAAGTTACAAACGAGTCGTATCGATTCTCTTTCTACAATCGTAAATGTTAAATCACGTGGTCAAAATAAACGAATAGAAACTTCGTAGACAAGTTTACATCGATCAAGATGATAGAATGAAATGTATTCGTTTCTACAATCGTGATCGCTCCATCCCATGTAAATCGTAGCCAACTTACAGTTTTGACTGAACTTTAACTTTAAAATGATGTCATTCCCATACATTTAGTTAGTTTTCTTTGCGTTAACGATTGTAGATTGTCAACTTGGCTAAGCCTACAGGACAGTTTAATAGAATGGGGTTTTATTTTTTGGCTAGAAAGGCAAGCCATTAGACCTTGTGCCCCGGGCATTCACGTTACTGCAGACATGCAGTACCGTTAATGCCCTAGGCCTAGGATTTTGGGTCAAATAAACTATTTCACATGAAATGCATCTACGCTTACTGGGCCCACGTGGTGGAATAAATACTACCCAAAACCAGTGAGAAAAGGTCTGTGTTTCAGTAGTGGGAACGTTTGATTTTAGAGGCTGAAATACCATGAAATGATGTCACTTTAGCACTTTATAACCGTCGTTTATGAAAACTAATATTATCCGTCTCATGTTGTATAGCAATATGATCGTTGGGCGTTATCCTTTGCTCTTTAATTTATTATTTTCCTTTCACCATCAAAATAGGTAGTAGTAAACTGGTATCAAAGTGAATAGTTGCAATTAGGCACAAATATGCAAAACTATGCATCTTGATTCACTTGCACAGGATAAGTAGATTCTAAAGTCATGATGGTTAACTATGTCAGGTGTGCTCACATAGTGTAACTTTAATAGTGCCTGAAAAACAACGATATACTGCGGTTAGATGATGCTTTGAAATCTTTTGTTAGATGTAAAACAAGAATTATGAACATATAACTCAGGTCACGCCTGTAAGCCCTGAAGGGTTAGGCAGAGGTGTAAACAATCTAGTTACATTTTGCCAGTTATGTTTGTAAAACGGGGCCTATTACCATCAACCGGGCACAAATCCAGACCAATAGCTGCTACTGAGAAGTTCCTGATGGAGAATCCCAATAATATTTTGCCCGACCCGGGAATTGAACCCAGGACCTCATGTTCAGCAGTCGCGCTTACGACCACTCAACCAATGAGGCAGTCAAACAAGAATTCTCGTTAAGAAACGAGCGAGACTGCAGAAAAATCAAAGAAATATAAATTTGTGCGCGTTTTCAAACTAGTTGCTAATTGAGAATCGAAACCGGTGGAAAAGAGAACGCTTTTGCCCAGACATCATCATCTCATCATCTGCCTCCCCGGACGGAAAGCGACCACCCAGTATAATAGGCGAGACGACAAAAAAAATATAATTAGTCCGTCAGTTAGATAATTAAAAAATATTTGACCCGTGTTTTTTCTTTTGTTACATAAACCAAAATTAACGAAGATTTGACGCTTTTGAAATTCTCAATACGTCACGCCTAGGTATAATTTTTAGCTAGTTCTGACGTCACGAGCCCCCCCCCTTCCGGGTTTTGATGCGTTTTATCTTTTGTCAATATTCATTCATTTACAAAAACAAAAAATACGTGTACATTAATTTACAATACTCTAACTGACGGACTACATAGATTTGCAATTTTTTGATACTGTCGTCATGCTTATACCAAGGAGCAAGACTGGTTATCAGATTATCGGACTTTTGACAACCCGTAAAGACTGTCGAAGATCTAAAATAGCAGCAAAGAACAACTTTACGATATACAGACCAGATTTGTATGCTAATCATTAGGTGACTTTTAAAAAACGATTGTTAACAAAGCTGCCAGTAATGTTTATTAAAACTTGATTTGAGAATAAAAAAAGACTGAATTTGTTTTCAGTCTTTTTTTATTCTCAAATCAAGTTACCTGTTCAACCTGAGGAACACAATTTTGAGAACTGGTTAAAAGGTCGATTGCACCTAAAGTTTAGAATCTTGTGTTGAGATTTCCTTATGACAAGCGTTATTGCATGTTTTTTCAAATTTTGGGTTTTTCCTTAGGCTTACGTCATTTTGATTCATTGCTATTAATCATTTTGATAGGTACCCAACCCTTGTAATTAGTAAATTAATGAATAATAAGCTTTTTTAAATGATTGCTGACATTGTTGACTAATCAATGATTCATTGACGACAAACAAATAGCTTATTTTATGTAAGCAAGGGCCTTGTGAGGATGGATGGATGAATGGACGATAGTTACTCTTTCACGCAAAAACTACAAATCGGATTTGGAAAAAAATCGGCAAACAGATAATTTATAACCTGAGTGAACACAAAGGATATACTTTGATTAACAAACTAAGGATTTAAATTAAATGAACAATCACTAAGGGCACCCCCCGTGGGGTTCGAGCCTCGGCTTAGTGCGTCATTGAGGGCAACAAGGGTCAGGCTGATGACTCGGATTATTATTTGGGGAATTTAAAGCTACATGCTCAGCGTCGCGGGCTGGCTTATCGAGCAAGGGTCGGGCGGTGATGTTACGGGAGGATGTGTCTCGGCGGCGGGGCCGGTTTCGCGGTTTGTATCTGTTTTTGCGAAGCGTGCTTGGTTTACCTACAACTTTCTTGTAGAAGCGTGATGGGATCATCGGGTTCAATGAGGGTAAGCCTAGGTCTGCGTATCTTGGAGATACTAGAAGCCCGAAGGCTAAGGCAGAGGTGTACCTAATAGTATACCCACATTTCGCCAAGTCCCGTGTAATAGTGGTCGACCCTAGCCATCAACCGAACACAAATCCAGACTCAGTGGCTGCTATTAAGAAATTCCTGATGGAAAAACACAATAACTCTTTGCCCAACCCGGGAATCGAGCCCAGGACCATGAGGTACCTAGCAAGTGCAGTCAGGCAAAACTTTCATGAAGGTACTATCGAACTGCTTGCACCAATTCTGCCATTCACGTAGGCCCTAAATGTTGCCAACTGCAAAAAAGCAATAACGGGCCAACGTATTAAGATCATGGCAAGGTACTCGTTCTTGTAATGTAATCTCATGATATTACAAACCACATACTTTGTGGACGTGATATCAGAAATAAGTTAATTTGTTTTTGCAGAGCTGGTCACGTATTTGTGGGCCCTATAGCTTGCTCTATATAACCTTGAGTTAAGGCCGTAGTAGAAAGCGGTCACAACCTTCTACCAGATGCGAGTGGTCCAATGACCTGATGGTAATTGCATGCCATTGTTAAATTACATGAATGGTCTTGGTATATGTATAACAAAGGTTGAAAAAACAGTTTGTATAAGGTTCGTTTTACATTTTTGTAGTCGGACCATTTTAACGTAAAAAATAAATCCAGACTCCGTGGCTGCTTCTGAGAAATTTCCTGATGGATAAAACCCAATTACACTTTGCCCAAACTGGGAATCGAACCCAGGACCTTATCTCAGCAGGCGCGATTGCAACAACTCGACCAACGAGGCCGTCAAAACAACAATTAACAGCAATATTCATAATCTATGCATATAATAAAATTATTAATATTCTCATTATGGAGCTCATGACGAAATAAGAACAGCTGGTCGATCTTCACATCATAGGTATGTTATGGTAACCTCCCATTACATACCGAGCTTACTCCGTGCCTCGGAAAGCACGTTAAGCCGTTGATCCCGGCTGTCAATTGTAGATCTTTAGCCCGAAACTCTGACACCCAGTATTACCAAGAGTCAACCAAGGTGTAACGTATTACCCAGTACTAACTGAGTTGTGGAGGTCAGATAGGCAGTCGCTTCATGTATATACTGGTATTCAGCTATATCCGGTTAGACTCGAAGCAGACCCCACAATAGTTAGGCAAAGGCTAGGCAGATGATGATGATTAATTTTTTCAATTATCCAGCCAGTCAGCACGAATCCGACAATCGAGTATTCTGTATATCAAACTAAGTAACTTTACGTAAAAAGCAAGAAGAAGAAGAAGAAAGAAAGTAAAGAGAAAGAAGAAGTAGAAAATCACGGATATCATCCCGTAAGTACTTTAAGTGTTTACGTAAAAATTATTGCTTGGAAACGACTTTTTTTTTGGGGTGAAAAATCATGTTTTGTGGGTGAACTCAATGTAACGCACTCAAAACATTGTGCTGGTGGATGGATTGAATAGTACGGGGGTCGTGGAGGAGCTTAAAGTAAAAATCTTGCATTAAAAATCTGTATTTAAAAAAAGCCTCAGATGACGAATAAATCTATTCAAAACTATTAAATTCAGGTTTTGCTTGGGTACTTTAGGTGTTGCTTCACACATTCCCTAGGCCTAGCACAGGTATCGAGATTGTTAATTATGATAATTTAACATTTCCTCACACTACATCTCATGTTAATTGGTGTCTGGAACCATGTTTACCGGGTCTTGGTAGTTTTTGCTTATAGCTTGCATTCTAAAAGTTGGCAACGTTCTATGTAACTGTCAAATATAAGGTGTTTATACAGAGTGTAGACAAACTCATCACGAAGCCGTCAACCAAGCATTCTGTACATCAAACTAAGTAACGTTACGCAAAAAATATTGCTGGGAAACGACTTTTTTATTGGGGTGAAAATCCACATGTATTTTGTGGTAGAACTCAATGTCACGCATTCAAAACATTGTGCTGATGGATGGATTGAAGGTGTTAACAGTAAAAGCCTTACATTACAAACTGGTATTTAAGAAAAACTTGTCAAAAAATTGGAACTTTGACCCCCAATATCTCCGTAACTAGAAGGTATGGTGTAGAACGAAAAAAATGATCGCAATGACGAGGAGAACAAGTGAGTGAAGTGGCTCCGTTAAGAGGTTTTTTACACCCTTTATACTTGCTTCTATTTGTTAACAAAGAAGGTTATTTTCTTGAGAAGTAAATTCTTTCATTGTTAGCAGATAACTGCAATAATGCTAGACTGGCAGACAATAGGACATAACATGACTTTAGAACTAGAACTGTCACAAAACTGTTTTTATTAATGTCACCGGAATCGGGAAAATATGGCTGAAATATACACTATGTTAATTTTCTTGCCGGTTGCTTGATGCTAATTAAAACAATGAATGACCATGATTGTAATTGTCTGTTTAGATGGTGAGTTACTGTTGATTTTACATAACTTCACGTCTGTAATACTTGTAGACATTATACGGAGGGTGACTCTATAAGAAGGCCCTGGACAATGAGGATTTCTAGACGCAACGCAAAAAAGGCAGAACTTTAGCACCTGATACGTGAAAATTCGCCGTCTGCCCAAGCTAGCAGATACGCATACGTTTACAGTACATACTTACAATACTCCATCCCACACATTTTGTTCATCAGAAAATAAGTAAGGTCTGGCGGCTCTGGGATCTTGGACCATAAGTATAGAAATTGCTGATGGAAAGTCCCAATAACACTGCCCAACCTGATAATCGGACCCAAGACCTCTTGCTCAGCGGTAGAGCCTGCGAACCCTTTTTTTTTTTTGGATGGGAAGTCATCAAATTACTCCTCCCGCTCTGGGCGGAGCAGGAGGGAGTGTCAGACTGTTACTGACTAAAACCCATCCATGTTCCTTCATCGCCCTTTATGTTCCGGGGCCACGGTATCTCTTTCGAATAGTCCCGCAGCCCCGGCAGGCTTCGGCCCTAGCGGACCCCTTCCCTATTGCTGACTCTCTTTGAGGCGCGCGTGGAACACGAACGCGCCGTCGACACGGCCTGTCGTCATAAGACGGACGAACGGCGAGCTAGCCCATAGCTCCCCGTCCACAGGCCCGCGCCTAAGTTTGCGACCCCTAGACCAACGGTCCATATTGCATTCAACAGGAAATCAGTTCCGTGAAAATCAGCCTTAACGAAACGCCTGTTGCATTACCGACATCAATCGATCGCACGACGAATTGATATCCGCTTGCAACAGGCGCGGCCGTTCATAATTGATTCACCAGGTACACTTAGTCGCACACATGATCTGTTTTTGGTTACAATACGGAATATACGGAAGATAGACAATGAACGAAATAACGCATTGATCGAGTCCTATCACAGTTAACTTTGCATCACTGTCAAGATCATAGTGATTTTTATTTGCACGAAAATAAGGATACCATTGGGTTGCAGTTATGAGAGGTAAAATAATCGTAAAGGGGCTGAATGGTAATTAATTGAATAACATCCGTTTGATATCTCTTTTTGTTTTAAAATATACTAATTTGTTTGATCTAAAGTATAGGCTGAAGTGTTAAGGTAGTTATCACAAATTAGAATAAAATGTGTCTGCCGTATCTGTGAAAAATACAGTAATTTTATATAATTATGCCTGAACTGAAAATATAAAAGAGGTTAATTACGTCTCTCGTTTTTTTTGGCTTGTTGTTATCAGGACAACACAGAGTTCATCATCATCTGCCTATAATGTTCCCACTGCTGGGACACAGGCCTCCTCTCTATGAGAGGGAATGGGCTATAATCCACCACGCGGGCCCAGTGCGGATTGGTAGATGTCACATGTCTTCAAATTTTTGGTTCTAGAACTCAGTCTATGCTCCGCCCAAACGCTCAAGGACATTCGAGGATATAATCGCCTTAATGATAAGGTAATGATATTGATACTTGTATTTCTATCACATAACAAAAATGCTAGCAGGTTTTACAATAAATTATTATATAGTAAAGGAGGTCATTACTAGATAAAACTTAATTACCTATTGAATAATCCAAATGAGACAAAACAGCTGAACCTTAGAACCATACAGCGATACTCGCAATTTAAACCCAATTTGTTCGATTATTTTAGAGCTATCTATTCTATTTTCGATTAAAATATTGAATGACATTTAAAGATTCTAAAAAAGTAAAGAATGTGACTAAACTTTGAAACATGTTGGTTCAAGGGCGTATCGAGTAGAATCTTCTTTAACTTGTGAGTATAATCAAGATACTTGCAGCCGTGATTATAAGAAACAAGTTTCCGTGATGATTTTTGTGACCTGCGGCCAAGCTGCCAGTCGGCTTAAGTATTTACAAACAAACGCACCCGTTAGACGAAAACATTTAAAATATCCAACGTGAGTGATATGAAACAATCAAAATGAACGGGAAAAGTGAAAAGGGACTAGAACTAACCAACTCTAACAAAGAAAATATTGAAGCCAATGGAAACAGTGAGAAGATAAAAGAAAAAGAAAAAGAAAAACAACCAGTGACTTGTGGACAACGAATTCGAAAGTGTTTTAACTTCTTCACAGTAGAACCATTTCTGCTGTGCTACGTTTTGCCGATTGCCATATCTGGATTAGCAGTCCAAAAGCTTAACATAGAGAAAGCATGTCGCGTAGACTTGAATCTATCAGAAGAAATATGTTTTAGAGCAGTGAACGGTGAAATCAGTGAGAATGATACAATCGGAGCAGAAGCTCAACAAAATGCATCTCAATTAGTGGCAGATATGACCGCTTGGCAGGGCCCGCTACAAAGCAGTCTTCCAGCCATTGTTATATTGAACGTGGGTGCATGGAGTGACAAAACTGGCAACAGAAAAACTTTAATGCTTATACCTGTTGTAGGAGAAATTATTTCTTCATGCGGTCTGCTACTGGCAACGTATTTCTACCTGGAATGGCCGTTGTGGGCCACTGCGTTGATAGAAGCTTTACCATCAGCTATGACAGGTGGCTATGCAATCGCTTTGATGGGCTCATACAGTTTCATAGCAGATCTTACAACTGTTGAATCAAGAACATTTAGAATTGGATTAGTTGGAATCATTGTGACATTAGGAGTCCCGTTTGGCACATCAATAAGTGGCGTTTTAACAGAAGCTGTTGGTTTTTATGGAATATTCAGCATCAATCTAGCTTTATACATTTTTGCTTTCATCTATACTTATTACAAAATCGAGAATATCAGGACTGTCAAATTGGAAGGGACTAGGATTCAGAAACTGCTAGACTTTTTCCATCCCAGGAATGTGTGGGATACAATATCGTTGGTGTTTTTGTCCAGAGGGAAGCAGTTGAAACAAATTATTTTAATCATTTGTGCACATATCATAATCATGGGACCGGTCTTCGGTAAGGTTTAGTTTTAAATTACTATATCGATACATTTCAACATTTCCAAAGTATTCTAACTTGTTGCTATAAGTACCAATAGCAACAAGTTTTATCTCACGCAAGTAGTAATTAAATTACCAAATAGAGAATACATTATACATGAAAATTGCCTCCATGACCTATTTTCAAAGTTTCTCGTTCTGAATTTATATATTATTGGACAAATTAAAACAATTACCCCCAAATTGCTATAAAACTATCTGCTACAATACAAAATTTAGTTCTATTATACCTTACTTCCTCCCAACTTTGAAAATGAAGATGATTTTAGTCTATTTGTGATTTCAAGATATAATTTATTCCATAAACAAGTTAGTTTACAGCAAAAACAGACAATAATTTCATAATTGTTCCGATTGTCTTAACGCGGAATATTATGATTAAATATACCCTTGAATAACAATAATTTGCTTTTTCAGGCGAAGCTTCCGTGTTGTTCCTGTATATGTTGACTAAGTTTAATATGGACGTTGTGGACTACAGTTTATTTAGCACCTATTCCATTTTGATGGGCACTGCAGGTATGTTAATATTGTTTAAGTATAATACTTTTGTATGTGACGAACAAAACTTTTAATCAGTCAATACTATTATTGACCGGTCAAAACTATTTGAACAAAAACTAACATTTGACTTGGAAACTTTTGTGACCCTTTGAAAAACATCATCTTGTTGTAATTCTAGGTAATTACGGAAGCGTTCTGAAACAACATATTTTAAATAGAGACAATGCATTTTAACTTAATAAGGATTTTGACTGACAGCACTTTTTTTTTTTTTTCGGATGGGAAATCATCAAATGACTTCTCCCGCTCTGGGCGGAGCAGGAGGGAGTGTCAGACTTTTACTGACTAAAACCCATCCATGTTCCTTCCTCGCCCTTTGTGTTCCGGGGCCACGGTATCTCTTTCGAATAGTCCCGCAGCCCCGGCAGGCTTCGGTCCTTGCGGACCCCTTCCTTATTGCTGACTCTCTTTGAGTCGCGCGTGGAACACGAACGCGCCGTCGACACGGCCTGTCGTCATGAGACGTACGGACGGCGAGCTAGCCCATAGCTCCCCGTCCACAGGCCCGCGACTGACACCACTCAAAAGTGGTTTTTACATACAATAATATTGTCGGCCTAACTCTTTGTATCATCAGCTTTTATTACGTGGTTAAATCAAACTTGAAATCTAATTTGAACAAAATAATAAGCAAAAAGTTCAATCATAACGTTATTGTATTTAAATTGTTTCAAGTGCCCTCGAGCCTTTATTAACTCAGCTGTATAAAGCTTTTGCTGGAATAATAACGATTTTATATTTTTCAATATGATGCGTAGCTTTTAAATAATAATAAACCTTAGAAAATATAGAGGTTAAAGTTGTTTTTAAATATTTTTTAAATTTTTTTAACCCTTATTGTTAGGCTTTTGTGTCTTATTACGGGACAAATCTTCCAGTAACCTTCTATCCGTTTTATATTCTTTATTTTTTTTCTGTGCGCCAATTTGTTGTGTGTCCCAATTTGTTTGAAAGAAGACATGCCGCGCCGACCCCAAATAAATTGGTACCTACAAGGGCAGGAGAATGATGAGGATGATGATGATGGTCCATCTTTTGATTCCACGATCTCTAAAATCTAAAATCGATGAATACTAAACTTAAGTAACTTAAATTATGACAGAAAACTTTCAATACCTATTAAAAGAATGGAAAGGCCATTGACTCTTGCCAATTAGAAACGTTTTACCATATTTGGGAATTGTGGGTGTACGACGGTTACTTAGTTCATATTTTTGGAGACATAACAAAATAGTTTAAGACTACTCCTAGGTGCCACACCTAGGAGTAGTCTTTTTATGGTGAACCTACTCATTGAAAACAGTTCTTTAGGAAACTCTAGGGTCAGTACATTATAAGTACAGCGTATGATATTTACAAAACTGGTACACAGGCTTCCGCTCTGTGAAATCTAGTGTACCTCAAACCACCGTTCGATGTTTAGGTTCTTGGATTAGTTGGCTGCCTGTGTGTCTGTTGTGTTGTTTGTTTTCTTTCACTTTATGGGAGCAGTAGCGATGAAAAAAAATGGCACAAAGGTACAAACTTGCCTGGGTTCCAATCTACGACCTACGACAGTTAAGTCAGGCCAGTTAGCACTGGGCTACCACCATGGACGACCGATGGCGCAGCGGTAGTGAAGCTGCCGTACGTTCTTAGGGTCCCGGGTTCGAATCCCGGTAGGAGCAAATGTTTGTGTGATGAGCATGGTCATTTGTTTCCGAGTCATGGATTTCTAAATGTATAATCAGTATGAATTTACAAACAAAAAGTATCTATGTAGTATATCAACTGGTGTCCACGACACAAGCCTTGTTGCTTAGTGTGGCACTAGATGGCGCTGTGTGTAATGTCCAGCGATATTTATTTATTTTATTTTATCACACTTCTACCTAGCTTTTTCCCTGCTAAGTTGCGGTCAGCTTCCAGTCTGAGCGAATGAAGCTGAATGAATTTTTTTTCAGGGTGTGACTACCTTACTTTAGACGGGTAGGTAGTCGTTCCATGTAAAATACTGATACTCAGGTGCGTCTGGTTAAAACATAGATGTGAAGAGGATATGCAGATACTGATGATGATCATTACCTCCACAATACAGTTCCTGGATAAAATACTTATCAATACTTCGTGTTACAGGATCAGCAGTAGCCGTAACGCTCTTCAGCAAGAAAATGAAGATGCATGACAGTGCACTGGGTATGATAGCTACAGCTTGCAAGACAGTGTCTGGATACGTGTACGGGTTGGCCCCTACCAGAGCCTGGTTGTTTACTGCACCAGCCTTCGACTTCTTCGGAAACTCTGGTGCTATTGCCATCAGGTCGCTTGGCACTAAGGTTGTGAAGCAGGATCAAGTTGGTAAGTTTCATTTGGTTAATTAAAAAAAATATGTCACTCCTGGCAATGGGCTCGTCCTCTGTTATATGCAGGGACTTGGAACATAACTTAAACCTCTGTCTAAACCTTCAGCGATTACAAGCGTGATGTTATGTTATTGTACCTATGTCACTTTTGGTACAGAATAGATAATGAAACACGCTTCGCTAATTAATTTCCACCACGACACTTCTACCTCTTTTTTGTAAATTATTCCTTCATATTCTGTCCCCACAGATGCATAATATAATATGGCCGTATTTTGCATACATTGCTTATTGTGATACATGCTGCGCATTCCAAAAAAAAAAAACAGTTATGGGTAAATACCGGTTTTTTGCTTAAAGTAAACTAAAATTCTAAGCTTTCTAAAAATACCAGTAATTTTTTACCCTTATGGTGTACTGTATTCTTTGGATACGATAAATAGGTTTGCGATGGATATAATTATCTTCACAAATCTCATGAATCATGCAGTAATCTAAGTGCTATCGAGCCTGAAAATGTCCCTCGGGAGTGCTATATCTTATCCAAAGAGTTTGGACGATAATAAGAAGTTCAAGTTATTTTAAAAGTTAGATTAATATGGAAAAGAATTCACAGTAATTCATACTTAAACTTGAACATCAATTTTCCAATATTGGACTCAATTTTGGAACCCTAGGGCTTTGAGTTAGGGCTCAAAGATAATAAAAGAGTATTTGTTTAATCTAAATATCAGACGAATTGTAAAGATTTTATACTTTAACGTGAATCCCTAAAAGACAAATGATTGTGAAAGCCTTTAGATTACGTATAATTTTCGTAGAAAGCTTTAGCACTTTCGCGAATTTCAAAAGCTCATGAAATAATGAAATATTAAACATTTTATAGTAATAACTTTGCCATCACTTGTTTCTTTTGAATCTCTTTAGTTTTTTTTCAGTCTACAAGAAAAAGGCTATAAAACGTTTTTATTTTAATTTTATTTGCTTTTTAATTATATTACTACTTAGTGTTAAGTTGGTCTGTCTAGTGCATGTCTGCTCAACTTATCTGAAGGTGGGCCAAAATTTTGATTCCGTGTCATCGCGGGCCATCTATAATAAAACTTGCCTTTATTAACTTTTTTGAACCAATTTCTGATGATTGCCGTCGCTGTAAATATACTGTCATAATTAAAATAAGTACTTAAAGTTATTTCTAGCTAGATATTGTTTTATTATATTGGTTTTTTTTTATCTGGTTTGAAATCCTGAAATCTGTTTTCAGAAGACAGTTGACCACTGTTGGCTGGCCAATTCAAATGTGTAGGCGGGCCATATTGAGGCCCGCGGGCCTGGGGTTGGGCAGCCTTGGTCAAGTGTCATAAGCCCGCTTGTCAGGTAGCATTCGTGTGTCAAATTCAAAAACGTTTGGGATAAAAAGGGTTTTATGACAACATTCCCAATGTCTGCTCTATAAATTGTTTCAATAGGCTTGTCAACTGAAAAAATCTAATTAGTCCGTCAGTTAGATTATCAAAAAAAAATTGACCCGTATTTTTTCTTTTGTTATGTAAACCGAAATTGACGAAGATACGACGCTTTTAAAATTCTCAATACGTCACTCCCAAATCTTGATGCGTTTTATCTTTGTCAATATTCATTGATTTACAAAAACAAAAAATACGAGTCCATTATTTTCGAATACTCTAACTGACGGACTAAATAGATTTGCAATTTATTGATAGTGGAAACTAGTCTATTAAACCCGTGGCAGCCACAGGCATATAACTGTGAATAGACTGTAGCTGCCCATTAAAAACTCGTAGATCTCGTGGAGAAGAATAGGCAAGGATAGGAGATAGAGCAGGGTGCATTGTGACACAGGTGCACCCACTCTTTTACTGTTTTGTTATCACTGGTTTGCTGCCCGTCAAATATCTCGCAGCAAAAAAAATATGTAGAGAGATATTTCATTGCCGACTCGTAGTTACAGCAGTGTGACAAACAGGATTTTTTTTCTCGAATGTCACACCACTATTTGTTAAAAGCCCAGGTTTTTAAAATCTGTGATACATCAATTAGGCACAGGCTTGCTAGGGGGTGTTTTAATTACGCTTAATTGAAAGCGTCGGTGGTAATTTAATAATGTAAAAACTTTGAATGGCAGGTGAGGTACCTACGCGAATATTATTTTAGGATTCATTCGGTTTTAAAGTTATCATTTATAAAAGTATTTTTATTGTCCAAGTCATAATTGGTGGGCTTTATTTAATGTCAATTCTGAAAACCATCTAGGTCAGGTTTTTAATGTAATAAAGCCTTTGAATTTTATTTGGTCGAGCCAAAAGAGAGAGGAAGCTAAAGTTAGTTAAACATAGCTACGGTATACCACACTATACCTACTGGTAAAAAAAAAAACAAAAACCAGCATATGCTGGCCTCTTATTCTATTGAAACTCCGTACTACACTCGGTCAAAGTGAGACAAAAAAAGAGTTATTTTAATGAGTCAGTTTTGCGGATATGTCGCGAATAGAATTTAAAAAGCAAAAAATGCACAAAACTCAATGATAGAACAACAACATCCAAAAAATGTTAAGCAAAAAAAAAACCGGAATCGGAGTGTAAAGCGCTGGGCTGTTTAATTTCAAGAAATATTAGGCAAGTGTGAGCCGACTAGGGGTAGAGTAGGTAGGTAGTAGATTAGTAGAGTGGGTTGGGGTGGGAAACCTAAATGTTCTTCAGCTCGTTTAAGGTGGAAGCTCCAAGCTCCAAGCTGGAAGCTCCAAGTGTCTTACAGCCGCGAATCATATTTTAATCAACATACAACCTGACACTGGCCTGCAAATTGCAAAACACGTAAGAAAATTTGAATTTCGCGGGCTACCCTGGAGCATCCACCTTAATTCGACAAATTAAAAATTATCACCTGCACTTAAATTATATTATTTTTGCAGGATGTGAAACTTAAGAAAAAGTACATTAATTAGTATGTAACTAACTTTGTTAAGTACCTACTGGATAGTTACAAAGCTATACAAACACAAAATCACAAGGAAGTACGGATTCTTAAAAAAACCGAAGAAGTTGATATGTTTTTGTGAAACGCTGATGTCAGCTTCAAGGCGTGTGGCATTATTATTATAATAATCATCAACCACAACCGCCAACCGGATTCTATATGAAATACCTAGCAAAACATTATTTAAATAAAAGAAGAAAAAACACGTAATTATGTTTGTGGATCTTGCTATACATCATTGGATTTAAATGATAATGTAAATTTGTTGTTGGAACTTGACTTTATACCGTATATTTTGTCTTCTATAAGCCATGCAAGACAAAATGTAAGTGAAAATTACGTCAAACATTTTAATTTGCTCATTGGCTGCACTGGAATCGCACAAAGTTTAAATTATTTGAGCTTTATACTTTTGATGATGATACTTTTGTAGAAGAGACTATTCTCTACGCAAAGCAAGTTTTTACATTTTTTTTATTTGTAAAAACGGCATTTTTTTTAATTTTTGATAATCTAACTGAAAGACTAATTAGATTTTTTCAGTCGACAAGCCTATTGTACAAAGCGTTTGAAAAACCAATACCGAGCTAGGTGCCCTCCATCGGTCTCTTTAAAGTTTGTCCTAAATTCTTGCTCTTACAAAGCGTGGCGGACATTGCATGTCCACTTTAGTGAGAGAATTTAACCTATGCACTGCTGAATAAATTGCATTTCACAGCCACGTAGGTCCTGTCTAGATTTAAATACCTAGGAACTAATATCTGGTGTCTTGCGCAGAAAAATTGTGGCTTGAAGCTTGGCTTTTAAATAGGTACTTATGGATTGATATTTGGGGAACCAAACATATTATTATTATTATGACATTTTCAAATGTTTGAATAATGTACTTTGAATTGATCTGAGCCATCTTCTACATATTTGAAACTTAGCTTTATACGGCTTCGTGGCTTTCGCGAATTGCCCACGGGATCGTAATACTGTCGGGATAAAAAGTAGCATATGTGCTATTCCAGATAATAATCTATCTCTGTGTCAAATTTCATCCAGATTCCTTCAGCCATTCTGGCGTGATTGAGTAAAAAACATCTATCCATCCAAACTTTCGCATTTATAATATTGTAAAGTATGATTGCAGTAGCTTAGCAAGATGCTCAAAGCAAAATATAATGGCCATATATTCGTTGTTTCTGAGACAGAAGCCCTTTCATCAGCAGTGGGGCAATTTATTATAGTCTTACTTTATCTCTATTCTATATAGAAAATGCCGAAAAGCATTCCTAATGAAAGTTGCTTAATCACTGATGTTATCAACCCATAAAATAAATCAATTAAAGCGAGTCAATTCATTGCTTTCTGCACTTAACTAATTGCCCATTTGTCTATCTGTTCGGCTGAATGAATCTTGCATCGCAAAGGAATTGATTTGAAATAATAGATTGGTAAATGTCTGATCTAATAATATTTTATTTTTCTACGTCAGGAATTTCATTTTAGCTTAGTAAGTTCAGTCGATACCGGAAAAGAAGTGGATTAACCGACATAGATGGTAGATTAAGCAAACTTAAGAGGTAGTAGGTCGGCCAAAACTCCAAATTTGAATTAAACCGTCTAAAATTTATTTCATCGAGAAGTACCGCTGAAATATAAAAGTGTCCATGAAGAAATTATTAACTGACCTACATTACAAAGAGTTTCTAATATAATCATGTTCCCCTAAGCTTCATTCTAGGAATACTAAATATGTACGTAAAACGGGGCTATTCGGGATTTGGGTTCTATTTGGGATGACCCAGAATTTCGAACAAAATATCGATAACTGTCGGTTGGTGTATGGTAGAAGTTATTTTACAATGTCTAGAAACACTTTGATTGGCTACTACTGAAAAAAATCCTGATAGAAATACCCAATAACATTTTGGTTTATATGGGACCAAATAGCCCCCAAAAATCCAAATAGCCCCGTTTTTCTATATTCACTATTTTTCCGCCTGTCAATACACTTACCTCGTTGGTCTAGTGGTCGCGACTGCTGAGCAGAAAGCCTTGGGTTCGATTCCCAGATTGGACAAAATGTTATTCAGTTTTTACATCTGGAATTTCTCTGGATTTGTGCCCGGTTGATGACAATAGGCTCGCCCCCTATTACATGGAACTTAAACATAACTGGCGGAATGTGGGTGTACCTACTATTAGGTACACCTCTGCCTAACCTTTCAGGATTACAGGCGTGACGTTATGTCAATAGAGTAATGATCTATTAACTGTCTTTTCAGGAAAAATGTGTTCGTTGATCGGGTTCGTGGAAACAATAATACCTGTGATCTACATTCCGATATACAGCAAGTTGTTCTCCAACACTCTGGTCACGTTCCCTGGAGCGACATACCTGCTCGGCGGGACCATGACCATACCAGCCTTCCTTATATTTATGTAAGTATTTTTGTTTTAATATTGATGTACTAAATCTACGAAGATTTAAGGATGATCCACGCTAGACCGTGTCGGGTCCGGTCTCGGCACGTTCAACTAAATATTACATCATATATTTTGTATGGACACACTCACGTTATACCGAGCGGCAACCGAGTGACGGCCGAGCAACAGAAAATACGATACAATACAGCCGACACTCGGCTCGGTACCGACACGGTCTAGCGTGAGTCAAGCTTAAGTCGTATTTTGCCTGCTTTAGAAATAATCTGACCAAATGGGGTATCATCAATCCGTATCAAAAGAATAATAAAATATAATAATAAACATCGCTGGACATTAACACACAGCGCCATACTAAGCAACGGCTTGTGTCGTGAACACCAGATAGTTGATATACTACATAGATACTTTTTGTTTGTAAATACATACTTATTATACATATAAACATCCATGACTCGAAAAAAATGTCCATGCTCATCACACAAACATTTGCTCCAACCGGGATTCGAAGCCGGGACCCTAAGAACGTAAGGCAGCCTCACTACCGCTTCGCTATTTGGGTCGTCGAAATAAAATGCCAGTGTAAAGCCCCTCTGCGGAAAAGCCCCACCTCCTTTCTTGCCCATCCTGCACAGCCACCTGCAGCTTCCAGGATTTAAACGAAGCCAACGAAAGAGCTGTGCAGGTGGATACATACTGGTCGTGAATTATTTGAGTCTATCGACACGCAAAGATGAAGAAGACGTATTTTCTAGTAGTCGGATTTGAAAAACTGGCGTAGTTTTTAGAGATTTGGCTTCAAAGATTAATAACGTATACTTTTAAATGGGGTTTTGATATAATTCCTAAAAGTTACGCGTTTCATAAAAATATTACAAGATTCAAGAGGGTTTGAATGATGCAAAATTTTAACATTGTTCAACTTTTTAAATGAATTATTGCTAATTTGATTTCATTCAACTGTGAGCACAATGGCTTATAACGTTATAACTCGCGAGACCCAGGAGATATCATGAATTACATTTATTTTAGTTTCTTTCATTAATTATATAAAGGCTGTAAAAAACCTATTAACGAAGCCGAAAGGCACTTGTTTTCCCCGTCATTGCAATCATTTTTTTGATCTACACCATACCACCCCTCTGGAAACCTTCTAGTTACGGAGATATTGTGGGTAGAAGTTCCAACTTTTTGACAAGTTTTTTTTTTAAATACAGGTTCTTTTACTTTAAACACCTCCACGACCCCCGTATTGAACAATGGCTTATAACGTTACAACTCGCGGGACCCAGGAGATATCATGAATTACATTTATTTTAGTTTCTTTCATTAATTTAAAGTCTGTAAAAAACCTATTAACGAAGCCGAATGCACTTGTTTTCCCCGTCATTGCAATCATTTTTTTGATCTACACCATACCTGGAAACCTTCTAGTTACGGAGATATTGGGGGTAGAAGTTCCAACTTTTTGACAAGTTTTTTTTTTAAATACAGGTTCTTTTACTTTAAACACCTCCACGACCCCCGTATTATTCAATCCACAATAAAAAAACAAAACAATGTCAGCACAATGTTTTGAGTGCATTACATTGAGTTTTACCACAAAATACCTATGATTTTTCACCCCCAAAACAAAAAGTCGTTTCCCAGCAATATTTTTTGCGTAAAGTTACTTATTTTGATGTACAGAATGCTTGGTTGACGGCTTCATGATGAGGTTGTTTACACCCTGTATTCATATCTCATTAAAAATGTACTAATACAGTCTATAAGTACATTTTAAACACACACACACTGAGCGTTTTCGTACAATGACAACGTCTGTTAATTGTTAGTTCACACAGACGTTGTCGATGATTTCTTACTATTAGGTACTATTTAAATTTCAAGTTCCCATTTTTTAAATGAAAATACAAGGTGTAAACGGACCCCCTTCACGAAGCCGCCAACCAACCATCTGTAGATCAAACTAAGTAACTCTACGCAAAAATTACGTGATTTTAAAATCACGATTTATCCAAGAACTTAATAAACTAGAAGGTAGGTTTGATCCTAAACAAAAAAAAATGATGCAATGACGAGAAGAAAAAGTGCCTTTCGGCGTTACGAGGGCTTTCACATTTTTTCTTGTATTTGAGTGTTTTAAGAGTCTAACACTCAAATAATAGAAAAAAAGCGCTCCCTAGAGAAATAATCAAACTATCTCGGGCATATTTTTACACCATAACCACATATTAAAAATCTCAGTTTAGATGTGTGACTATGGTTTAGATAGGGCCACAAAATTAAAAAAAATATGCCCGAGAAAGTTTGATTATTTCTCTAGGGAGCGCTTTAAATAAAAATCATTTTTTTGAGTGCTAGACTCTTAAAACACTCAAAAACAGGAAAAACTCTAATGGCCCTCTTAAGGGGTCTTTTACATCCATTCTAATACACTGTGTCGTGGACCGTAGCTACGTAGTGGTTAAGAAATTAATACTCCAGGATTTTAACTCATTAAAATACCAAAACGACAAAAATGTGTCTAATACAGACACCACCTTGTAGATAAGTACTTCAAATCTTTAACAAAAACCGATTGATTGCTCTCGGAAAAAACTCAAAGGCTCGAAAAGGTCGAGGTTGTTTTCGATCACGTAATCAGTATAATACATGACGGAATTCTGTTCACTGCGCGTTTTGAACTGCGGTCGACGACAATATCTGATCAAAATAGCTCACGCCAGTCGAAATTGATCACGTTATTCGTTCAAAGGCCGACCTTATGGACAATAGCGGTGAATTTCTTGTATAGTGCATGTGCTAAAAGCACGGATATAGATATACCTAGTTAACGCAAGAGCACCTGCACCTACTTCGCGTGCCCGGCTTAAGCATTTTATGCTTAACGTGGCCACTGTCGTAGCAAGCTTTAAAACTCAAGAGCGTAATTCTAGACAATATTTAAAGACCAAAAACGTAGTCTATTTTGTAGAGTAACTTGTTTGTATGATAACTAAATAGTACTTATGACGTCATAGTTTTGTACCTAGTCTTCTTCTTCTTTCTGAAAAAAATGATACGCTTGGTTTTCATAAGGATTGTGATATTTGCGTTATCTAGGTAGGGTTTTTATATCTGTGACTAAAAGCATGTGGGTTGTGTGGAGTGTTTTAAAGGCGACGGGTAGGTCAGTATTTTGAGGGGTCGGGGCTGAATAACAACAGCTTCACGGTCAATTTTCAAGGTTAAGCAAAGCATCGGGTCGGTCCACGGATGGATGACCATCCTTTACATACCGAGTTCCCTCCATGTCTCGGAAAGCCCGTTAAGCCGTTGGTCCCGGCAGTCATTTGCAGATGTTTGAAAGTCGCTACGGATAGTCAGGAGTCTAAAAGTGTGACAACCAGTCTTACCGTGGAGGTCGGAGAGGCAGTCGCTCCTTGTAAAATATTGGTATTCAGTCGAACCCGATTAGCCTGGAATTCGACCACAACATGTTGGGAAAAGGCTAGGTAGCTGATGTTGCGTGTTTTGGTCGATGGTGTAATTACTACTTCAAATGTTGACTTTTTGCTTGGCATGGTAGGTACCTATTTATATATACCACACAGTCCGTGCCACGAAAGTTGAAACCTCTCACACCACTTGAAACGAGTGAAACTTTGGGAAATCTTGATAATGCCTCGTTAAACATTAAGGAGACAAAGTAGGAAGATTTTAAAAACGTGTACACCTATGCCAAAAGAAGTATTTCGTGACACAATTATCTCGTATACAAGTGGTGTGACAGGTCTCATCTTTCGTGGCACAAGTTGTACATTGTACGATGCACAGCTAGCTGTGTGTGAACACCCAAATTAATTCACCGCCGCTATTAGAAAACTTATTATAGCGGCGGTGAATTATTATTCTTATCGTAACTAATGGATTTCAGTGGGTAACTGTCAAGCTATAAATTTGAAAAGATTTTTATTAAAATTGTAGCTATTTAAATACTCGGAGCTAAAATATCTTAATTGATGACATGGTGAAAGCCGTGGGATTCCGCTTAAGCGAGAATTATAGGAACGATGTGGGTGTCACAAAAGCCAAAAGATGATGGATATAGACCTATCTATATTCAGCGGTGATCATCTTTTGGCTAAATTGATAATGATAAAACTTAATTGGCCATGAGCTGGGAAATAATGGAAACAACCTCAGTTTTATAGTATAATATCATTTTATAGCAATGGCGTGTTATACCTGCTTAACAATCAAGTTTAATTTTTATAAATTAAACTGAACTGAACGGAGTTGAACTTATGTTCACTGCCAAAAAATGCACAGCCTGACCCACTGAAAACATAAAATTTTGCACAAGAGTTTCTTGTTTATCGAATTACGGGAGGATATTAAAAAAAATATCTCCTACGAGCAATGAAAGTTTGCATAAAACTTTGTCATTAGGCCAACTGAAAATCCTATCGGCCACACGTTTGTATTTTTAACCGACTTCTGAAAGGAGGTTATCAATTCGTCTGTTTTTTTTTTGTGTGTATGTTTAGCGATATCTTCGCCAATTGTGAACCGATTTTGATGGTTCTTATTTTGTTTGGAAGAATATTATTTCGCGGTGGTCCCGTTTAATTTTGGTGAAGACCTGATGCTGTTTTTCGGGATATACAAGGGAACTCTTCAATAATAGACGGCAAATTGGTTGTGATTGCTGCAATCGCTTGGATGTTTATGGTTTTTTTATTGTGTAAAAAATAAACATCTAAGCGATTGCAGCAATCACGACAGATTTGCCGTCTATTATATTGAAGAGTTCCCTTAAAATGGAAGGAATAAGAAACTTTTTTGTAAAAATTAAAACTGACTTCAAAAACACAAAAAAAGTGAAAAATAACTTCAGCTTCAGAAGTCGGTGGCAAAAAAAACTGAATCAAACAAACAAAAGCCAAGCCAAAGTTATTTTTCACTTTTTTGTTTATTTATTTATTATTTATTTATTTTACTATTTATGTACACACAGTACACAGCACAGGAAAACACATGAAAAAATATGAGTACATAGGTACTGCTTATTTCTTAAGAAATTTCTGCCAGCAGCCCTGCAAAAGAAGAAATGAAAAAGAAATGTAGACAATAGTGTGTGAGAGAAGGAAGAGAATACAGATTATGTGCCTTACCTAACTTAACCTATTGTCACCTATTGTGCCCTTGTTTTGCTAAAAACAGCTTTCAGTAACACCTTATTTTCTTTTCTTTTCAGAGCTCTCTACGTCATGTACAAACGCCAGCAAAGAGATATAGTTAAGGACCCGGCAGCGAAGGAGGCGCACGCGCACGAAAATGACGTCACGGCATTATAGTTGAGCTTAATTATGTTTTTGGTGACTGTAGTAAGCTAGCAAAAAATTATTGCCATAATGGGTGCCTGTAGATTTGTCATACGTCGACCGATGAAACGAGAGTGACACCTATTGTCATTAGGGAATTGGATACTGCTTTATACATTTGTTATTTTCTTAAGTTACTACAGTTCTACATATTTCACTAAACTTGTCACAGTCCACTCATCATCAGCCTACAGCAGTCCGTAGCTGGACGTAGACCTTCTCAATTCGCCGCATTAGTCTTGAGTCTCTGTAATTTTTATCCAATTGCTACTACCTCACGCATCGCCGTTTTGCGGTCTCCACACAAAAATACGCGTACCTCAACGGTCATCAGTTCTTTTTCTATAATGGGTCTGAACTCCACTATAGCTTGCTTATTTGGTGAGCTATGTTAACTTTGATTTTCTGCTGATCACTTCGTTCCGAATTCAATAACTTTATAGAGATTTCGAGCAATACCTGCTATATTGTCTCTTCTCTACGCTTGGTTGACTGGAGAGAATGCCTGAGGTATATAAGTCCACCTTATATCACCTTTTATGTGTGCAAAGTTAATATTAGCAAACAAATAAATAGCCTTTTCCATCGCTCTCTCATTACCCTGATAATATTTAATTTACTGATTGATACCCTTAAATTAATAATCACTATTAGGTACTTAGTGGCTGTATAAAAAATCTGCAGGCACCATAGTATATTTGTGATAAAAGGTTTTAAGACATAACATAAGATAGGAATGTGAATGAGGTTTTTATGAATGAGTTTAAAATATGTTTAAGGATGTGTATTGCTATAACTCATGGTTCGTGATATGGACAGGTTTTTAAAACCTGAGAGATTAATATAATAATAAGAATATATTATGCTAATTTTACATTTGATTATTGTAAGGTTCGGTCAAATTGACGACGTGGCAGATTATATTAATAAACTGAACTATCTTTAAGTGTCCGCAACCGGTCCTCAATTTATGTCCGTATCGGTTTCGCCGAACCTCTGATCCTTACCCCACGTTTATACCAAGGTACAAAACACGTATTCTACCTGTAGTCGAGTGCAATTAGACAATAAGGTGGAACGAAGTTTATAGTAGTCGGATTTTCATTGGACTTTTCTTATTGTATTCCTAGAGGAGCGGTGAAAAAAGTTAAAAAAAGAATTTCACCGCTCGCGCCTTTTGTTTTTTTTTTTTTTTCGGATTATTTTTTTTTCGTTTACGACTAACTTCAAATTCGACTAATTCATATAGTAGCTTTTTTTTTGTGCAAAATCACGTTTTACGTTTGGAGTCAATGTAACGCTCTCAAAACATTGTGCTTATGAATACATTGAATAGTAAACTGGTCATGGAGGTATTTAAAGTAAATCTAAAACATTAAAAACTTTTGTTTAAAAAAAAACTTGTGATCAATTTGGAACTTTGACCCCCAAAAAGGTTGCCAGGTATGGTCTATAACAAAAAAAAATATGGCAAATTGGCAATGACGGGGAGAACAAGTGCCGGTGTTCAGAGCCGGTTCGTAAATACTTGAAACTGATATAATACCTATTTGACGAGAGTTTATTGAATGGCTAGCGAGAAAAATACATTGATGAAATGGTCGGGCTAGTGTCAAAGATTACGTTAGTAATTTTTCCCAGAAAATCAATAACACAGACATCTCATATCTTTCTGTATGAAGATATATGAATGTACATGTATTCACCAGTGTGTCACCGCAATCACCTAAGTGTAACGTGACATAGCATCCGTTCCGTTGCCAAAACAAGCAATTCAACTAGAAATAACTGTGGAACTGCAGGGTGAATATAACTATGGATTGAGTGAGGGAAAATATCGTAAGTTGGTTTGTCCTAGAACCTAAAATTTGAAGAAATTTGAGAACCACAAACGTGTTCTAGTTCTCCTTTTTAACCGACTTCCAAAAGAAATGTGATTTGTGTGTATTTTCAGCGTTATCTTCGCCAATTCTGAACCGATTTTGATGGTTCTTTTTTTGTTTGGAAGAATATTATTTCGCGATGGCCCCGTTCAAGTTGGGTGAAGATCTGATGCTGGTTTTCGGAGATATACAAGCGAACTCTTCAATAATAGACGGCAAATTGGTTGCCAGTGGCGTGATGTTACGTCATGATGTTGTATAAACAATAAACATCCAAGCAATTGCAGCAATCATGACAGATTTTTGCTGTCTATTATTGAAGAATTCCCTAAAAAACTGAAAAATAACTTTAGCTTCAGAAGTCGGTGACTTTTGTTTTTGTGTTTTTGAAGTCGGTTTTATTTTTTGCAAAAATGTTTTTGATCTTTACGATCCAGCTCCTCTCACAGATAAGTCTGTCCTAGCAGTGGAAATATTATAGGTCCCAACAGTGGGATGATGGACATAATCACTTCAAGCGGCACGCAGTCTAGGAAAGACTGCGTGCCGAGACATTTTCTATTGCTCTTGAATATTTTCTTTTAGCTCAATTTCTTATTAGGTTGGAAATACATTCATAATTGTTTTTTATTAGTATCTTTGTTTATTATAAACAGGCAATAAGAAACAATTTTGGCAGTGTCGTCGCGTCGGTGGGGGATGATTATAATGAATACTAACACAATTTTGTTAATAATTGTTAGTTCTTTTGATTTAATTGTAAATTATTTTAATTTCATGTAAATGTCATATTGTACTAATTGATTTTAATTAAATTTTATGTAATGTGTTTGTGTTATAAATGTGAAATTGATTTCAATTTAATTTAATCTATTTTATTGATTTTAATGATCTGAAATAAATAAATTAATAATAATTTGTTTTCCCGTTTCCAAACTTGTGTAAATGTTCTTTACCTACCTGCCTTATAATTATTAAAAACAGGAATTAAATAATTATAGATTTTTTTTGTGAACGTCAGAATGGCTGGTTGCCAGTATCGCTCCGCGTCAGGCTGGTGACCAAAAATTGCTACCTATTTGCTACCCATTGCTACCTATAGTCAATTAATTGCTACCTAACTTGGAAACAAAATAAAGGAACTTCAAAGTGACCAGTCATTCTGATATCAGGATGGCTGGTCAACTCTCCGTTTGCGTAAACTATGCACATGCGTGTTATTATTTTTATTTGAGTAATTGCTACCTGATTGCTACCCTCACGTCTTTCAATGTCCACCTTGTAGCTTTAACAAGTAAAAAACTATGATCGTTTAAATTTTTTACAGGGACTGGATTTAGGTTATTGAATAAAATAATATTAAAAACGATTACATTTTCTTTTTCGTTCCCTACCGCATTGTGTGGAGTATCGTTGAATAGGTATTTATAATGACTTAGGGGTTGCTAATACTATTTTTCAATTTAATGCTTCGTTTACGAAATATTAAACTTTAAAGTGCAAATTTTTGTTCCAGTCCGCCCCCCTCTAAGAAGCAAAACTGCTGGCTTGAAAAATCTTGAAAAATTCAAATTTGTATGAAACAGCTGATAATTTTTTTACGATTAGGTACGATGGTGGTCCCATAGAGAAAGTTGTTCAGTTTGATGGTCAGTAGCACACACTTCCATATGACTATACCATTTCTGTTACACTTTTGTTGTTGTTACATTCAATTAACATAATGGGTCGGTGTATTTCAATCAAAAGAGACATTTTTGTAATTTTTTTTTTTCCACGAAAGTGTTATAGAAAACGACGTTTTTCACGTAGTTTAATATATGTATACGTATGCATTTGTTATTGCAGTTCTAAACTCATAACATAAATAAAAAAAGAAATATTTTAAGCAATAACCTAAATCCAGTCCCTGTAAAAAATTCAAACGATCATAATTTTTTACTTGTTAAAGCTACAAGGTGGATATTGAAAGACGTGAGGGTAGCAATCAGGTAGCAATTACTCAAATAAAAATAATAACACGACTGTGCATAGTTTACGCAAACGGAGAGTTGACCAGCCATCCTGATGTCAGAATGGCTGGTCATTTTGAAGTCCTTTTATTTTGTTTCCAAGTTAGGTAGCAATTAATTGACTATAGGTAGCAATGGGTAGCAAATAGGTAGCAATTTTTGGTCACCAGCCCGACGCGGAGCGATACAGGCAACCAGCCATTCTGACGATCACTTTTCTTTTGACTATACTTTAGTACCGATGACGAATGGGAACTATGAAAATAAAAATATTTGAAACAGTTGTGAATCGCGATGTTTTGGTTTTCGATGAAGAGTCGGGCATAACTTGCAATGATGTGCCTTTTCTATTGGATATGCTACAAAACAAAAATGAACCCAGCTACGTGGTATACAGATAATAAGCCCCTCCCTTTTTCTAAATTCTAACCATAGAACATAATTAGTTGTATGGTCAGTGGCTTATACACTTGTATCCTTATCCGTAGCTATAGTACTAGGCACTTGTCACACAATCATATAATTATAATGAGCTATGCAATTCAAATGTGTCCATTGACCCACAAACAAAGGCACCTACATTCATCCTGCCCTAGGTTAACATGCAAGGGTAGTATTACAGAATGCAATGTCAACAATGCTATTTGTATCATCTTCCCGACTCCCAAGATGATTATCTTGAATTTCTTGAAAGACAACACCAACTAAATGTTTATTATATCATAGTATTCATAGTTAAGTATAATTATCTTGTAGTATGCGTGAGAGGAGCTCGTGGCTATATAATAACAGCCACACGGGTTGATCTTTGTTTTATTTTCTATGTAAGTTGCAATTGTACTAATTCATTTTTCTTTTAATGTTAATTTATTTATTTTAAGTAGGTATTAATGCACCTTCTAGCCTGAAACACAGTTTCCACCTAGTTCAGGCAAAAAGCAACAGTGCTCTATTTTATTTTGTTAAGATAGGTATTTAATTGTAAATGTGCCCCTTTTTTTATAAATAAACGATTTATTATTATTATTATCTTCGAGGTTAAGCAGCGCTTGTCACGGTCGGTCCGTGGATGGGTGACCGTCCATTAAATAATGAGTTCTCACCGTGGTTCGGTCCATAGCTGTCATTTGTAGAGATATTGGTAGTCGTTGCAGGTAGTTAGTGGCCTGAAACTCTGTCGACCAGTCTTACCCAAGGTGTATCGTATTACCCAGTACTAACTGTGTTGTGGAAGTCAGATAGGTTGTCGTTCCGTATAAAATAATGGTATTCAGCTGCATCTGGTTAAACTGAAAGCTTATCCCAACATAGTTGGGAAAAGGGTAAGCAGATGATTATGTTCTTGTGGTCTTCTTCTTAGCGTGTCGATGGCAATCTAAATTGCGTCGGCCCAGAACTGAGCTACTAGTTTGGCACTTTCAGTAGCGTCCATCAGTTCCTGTAGTGAACAAACAACAGGACACGCAGGACACGATATTAAGTGTCCCATCGTTTGTGGAACAGCACCACATTTACACTCCAGGGCAGATTAATTAATGAATCTCCACCTGAGCAGGCTTTCCTTGCTGCGGCCAACCTGGGTCCGGAGTCTATTTAAAGACTTCCAGGTCAGCCATGGCAACTCAACACTTCTTGTGGTATGCAGGCGTGTATCACCAGATGTGTGAACGTGGACTCAAATTCTTTCCGATGTCTACTACAAAACTCACTGCGACATACTTTGTGACTAAAAGGCACATCTAGATGAAAGTCAAAATCGGCCACACTTCGATGGACTCACACTTATCGCCGAGATCTGTCACCCGAAGCTCGGTAACGCAGTGTTTGCTGCTCCCGCCGTAAGTATACTATCCACCAAAGTGTTAAACGCGAATAGTTACGTTGATCAAACAATACAATCTATGGTTTCTATATCAAATGAAAGCGGTTAAATATATCCAGCACTAAACGTGGGTTCAAAACGAATTTACGGAATAAATGGAATAAGAATCTAAAAATATGATTATTACATTACAGCAACGGAAACGGACACGCTTGTGGAAATTGAATTTCAGAACGTTTGTGTAAATTCGGGAAATCGTGCAGCCAAGATATTTTATTTATATTTAGAACAGCGAGAGGCTATTAACACTTATAAAATTAAGAACTTAACTTAAAATCACGCCTGTAATCCCCGAAGAGGTGTATCAAGTATAGTACACACACATTTCACCAATTATTTTCTGGCTTTATGCCCCATGTAATAGCTCGCCTCTGAGCTTATTGCCAACAAGTGGGCACAAATCCAGACTCCATGGCTACTACTGAGAAATTCTTGATGAAAAAACCCAATAACACTTTTGGCCGACCTGAGAATCGAACCCAGGAAACCACGCCCAGAAGTTTTGTTTGTGACAACTAGGCGGATTAATAAGTTCTTTTTACTGAGCAATGTTGCTCAAAGATCGAATAGCAATATGATGTTCTTATTTAGTTGCTATGTTCCGAACGGAAGGCATTTTTTGAATAATTTTATAATATGCTTTTCACCAACGAAATAAACATTAAGGCGAAATTATAGATATACCTAATATTACTTTTTCATTTCATCACCACTGCTTACAAAACGTTATAGGAAAATATCGCGAAGAAACCGACATGTCTTAAAAACCATTGAGAATTGATAATCTCCTCCTTCTGGAGATCGTTTAAAAATTCGAAGACAGATCAGATCTACCGACATTGGGCCCACGTGGTGGATGCCCATTCCCTCTTATCAGATTTAAGAACCATTTAAAAGCCCATAAACTTGTAAGAACGTAACTAGTAATCCTAGTTATCTGCCCTTGTTTAAATGCATCCTTAATGACTGCCACGAGGCGACACTAATGCCCTTTATACAAACAAGAAGATCTGCCATTCCTTCGAAGTTTATTATTTATTTATTTAACACTTCAAGCACAAAGTACAGAGGCGGGCTTAATTAGAATAGAATAGAATAATCTTTATTTATATAAAAAACAGATTGTAGTAGATTTATAAGATATCTTAAAGTGGGTAGTATTAAATCACTGGCAATCAAGTGGGTGACGTGCTGTTCTCCTTGCTAGGCTATGAAATAGCCTGTATTAAGAAGTAACAGTGCCGATCCCCTCAAATTGTATTACTTACTACACTTTTATTTACAAAACAAAAATAATTTTAATTCGACTTTATACAAAAATACAGATGTTGGTGCGCGAGCGCGTTTATGCGTGTGTGTGTGAGTGTGTGAGTGTGCATGTGTGTGTGTGTGTGTGTGCTGTGTGCGCGTGTGTGGGTCTTTCTGTGTGTGTGAGTGAGTGTAAGTCCGCGAGCTTGTGGCTGTGTAAGCGTGCGTAAGTAAGTGGATTTGATTAGTGTGGGTCTATGTTTTGGGTGAGTGGTACAATATACAAACTTGTCATACTTAATTAAATTAAATATTTTTCTGTTTCGTCGTAGGTTTTATTTTGAAGGAATGTGCGGACAGTCTTTTTACAATTATGATAAGACAATCTATGTATTGGACATTTTTTGTTTATTGAATTGTAAAGGGACGGACCTAAATAATAAAAGAATCTTTTAGTAAACGATAAGCGGGTTTTTGGAAGAGTACATATTATATCTTTTCGGCGTTTCGTAATTTCAATATAGGGGGTTATGCGGTGTTGTAACAAAATTGATTGTAAGATAAAGTGTTGCCGCACGTTGAGGACATTGCAATTTTGGTATAACTGGTTAGTTGGATAAAGTAGTGGACGGAAGGTAGCCACTTTCAGAATGGCGCGATGTGCAATTTCCAATGGTTTAAAGATAGTTTTTGCAGCACCACCCCAACAGGGAATACAATAGGTAATAATAGACAGGCATAAGGCAAAGTAGACATTACGTATAATTATAGGGTTAGTAATATTTCTTAAGGTTTTAAATATATATATAAGTTTGCGAACTCTGCCAGTAAGCACATTAATATGAGACTTAAATTTAAGATTCTTATCTATGATTATACCTAGGTATTTAATTTCATCCGTAGAAGATATAGGTGCACAGTGGCATGACACTTGCAAATTGCATGTGTGAGCTTTGAGTACTAATCGTGGATTTGGTTGGGTAGCAGAACTGACCGAGTAGGTAATGAACTTGGTTTTAGAGGTATTTAGTGTAAGCGTGTGGAGATAAAGCCAGTTCAGCGCTACATTGAAGCCATGTTGTGCTTTGTCCTCGAGTTCTGACCATGTGTTGGCGACGAAAGTAATAGCAGTGTCATCCGCAAATGATGTCATCTTGGCATTAGGGATATTTAAATTGCATAAGTCGTTTATAAAGACTAGAAATAAAGTGGGACCCAATATGCTTCCTTGTGGAACGCCATAGTAAATGGGGAGCTCGTTGCTGCTGTGCCGATCAATCTTGACTATCTGAGAGCGATTAGTGAGGTAGCTTTGAAAGAGATCAAGTTGCAATCCCCTGACACCCATCTTTTCAAGTTTGAGTAAGAGAGAACGGACGGGTACGGTGTCGAACGCCTTCGCAAGATCTAAGAATATTGTTAGGACTTTTTTATTAGTGTTCAGGTTTTGTACAATATGGCTAGTTAATTCCTGAACTGCGTCACAGGTTGACTTGTTTTTACGAAATCCATATTGTTGCGGTGATAATAGTTTGTAATGTTCTAGGTAGTATACAAGTCTTTTATTGATAAGACGTTCTAGTACCTTGGATAAGGCAGTCAGAACTGCTATGGGGCGGTAATTATTCGGCAAGTTTCCGTCGCCTCCCTTGAAGACTGGGTGAATGATTGCCTTTTTAAAAGAAGAGGGAAAGACGCCAGTGTCAAAACAGAGGTTAAAAATATGGCAAAGTATGGGCGCCAGGGAGGTTGAGTATCTCTTTAAGATGTAGGGTGATATGCCATCCCAACCAGTCGCAGCATCAGAGCGTAATGAGTGGATAACTGCTGTAATTTCATCAAGGTCAGTAGGGTCAAGGACGAACGATGAAGTAGATGAATTGTCAGAAGTGGGTTGAGTGACTGTCAATGGCTGCGTAGTACTAGTGTGAATATTATTTGCAAGCCTCTCGCCAATGTTAACGAAGTATGAGTTTATAGTGTTGCAAGACTCAATAGGTGAAGATGACAAAGTCAGTAATTGGACAGATGTATTATTAGTTTTAGTAGTGTTAGTTACCCGTTTTATAGTGTCCCATAGTGTTTTTGGGTTTTTACTAGCTTTTTTTAGTAATTGCGGGCTTAGTTTGTCTTTAGTTACCAACTACTACTGCTATACTTTTATGTTACTTGTAAGAAAGACTACGTTTAAAATACCATTAAATTGTAGCATCAAGGTTACTTAATTCTTTAACATAAACACAATATCACGCCTGCAATTTCCGAAGGGATATGCAGACCAGAGATGTACTTATTAGTACACGAACATTTCCCAAGTTATAGTTAAGTCTCAAAGTGTGAGCCTATTGCCCTCAAATGGGCACAAATGTAGATTCTGTGACTGTTATTACGAAATAGGGAATATGCATGTAATTTTTTCTTCACATAAATCAGTAAAATTCAGTATTACCAACTCTAGAAAAGTATTAAAAGTTCAACTACTGCTTGTCGCTCAAAAATAATATTAAACTCGGCCATGATGTGACGTCATTATCCACAATCTGCCTTGTTTACATATAATTTTTAGGACTTAATAAAATAATTTTACCAATTGTATGTGCTTTATTTAAGTAAAAATTGCAATAACAATATTATAATAAAATTTTAGTGAAACTTTTAGCACTTTTCAAATAAAAGCGTTTTAATGGCACAATGAACTTTGACGTCAATACCGGCGTTATCGAGGACGGTGTGTTTTGACAGTGCGTTCCGTTTCACCAAAAATATGCTACATAAAACAGTAAATTGTAAAATAAGTGACGTATTAGAAACTTAAACAAGTGTACCACAATGTTTTTATGCGCCAATACAAGGCATTTTTCATAAATAAAAAGAGTTAAGTATTTCATGCATATTCCCTATTGCGGATGGAAAAACTTAACAACACTTTGGCCAACCTGGAAATTAAAACCCTTCCACTAGACCAATAAGATGACTTAGCTCACTAATTCACCTTTTCCTAACTATGTTAGGGTCGGCTTCCAGTCTAACCGGATGCAGCTGAATACCAGTATTTCACATGGAGCGACTGCTTATCTGACCTCCACAACCTAGTTACCTAGTATTACCCAGTTAGTACTGGGTAATACGATACCCCTTGGTAAGACAGGTTGTTAGATTTTTTGACTGTCAAAGATCTACAAATGACAGCCGGGACCATCTGCTTAACGTGCTTTCCGAGGCACGGAGGAAACTCGGTCACCCGTCCACAGACCAACCTAGGAAGGCACGGCTTAACCTAAAGATCGAGTTATTATTTAGCCCGAGCTCCTCGCCGAATTAACTCATTAATTCAGGAGGATAAAATCATACGAGATTTTTTGGATGATCTTGTTTAGAAGGGATGTATCTGTAGTTTAAGGCCTGAATTATTGTCGCGCTGACGACCGTCAGCCGCCGCATACGGTCGGTCGCAGTCGCATACGGTCGGTCGTGACGTCAACAAAATATGACTGTCGAGTGTCGGTCGCCGCTAATGTCAGCGTCGCAGTATGGTACGCTATATAGAAAACAATGCATACTCGTACGCGACCGGCCGTCAGCGTGACAGTAATTCAGGCCTTATACTGAAGTCGCTTCATGTAAACTATGGTATTCAGCTGCATCCGTTTAGACTGGAAGCCGACGCTAACATATACGTAGTTGGGAAAAGGCGAGGCATATGTGGATGACTTACAGTTACTGAAAGCTCATAACAACTTTGTTACGAATGGACTAGAACTTGCCTTTATTAGAAAAAAACCGGTCTTAGACCAGAATCTGCCAAAATTTATTTCAAGAATTACGAACAAAGAAACGGATCTTGAGAAAATTAATACAACCAAATTGTTCCCCTCGTTTTTTGAAGTCGGTTAAAAAGATGAATGTAACAAGAACACGCCGTGTTGGGTCGATCCTAAGTAGAATGGGACAAGGGTAGGAAGATGATGATAATGTTAAAAGGATGCCATTTTCCTATCAAGTCCGGAGCCTTAAAAAGATGCTATTTTCCTATCAAGTCCGGACACTTAAAATGATTCCATTTTCCTATCAAGTCCGGGCCCTTAAAAAGATGCCACTTTCCTATCAAGTCCGGACCCTTCAAAAATGCCATTTTCCTATCAAGTCCGGACCCTTAAAAAGATGCCATTTTCCTATCAAGTCCGGACACTTAAAATGATTCCATTTTCCTATCAAGTCCGGACCCTTAAAAAGATGCCATTTTCCTATCAAGTCCGGACCCTTAAAAAGATGCCATTTTCCTATGAAGTCCGGACCCTTAAAAATATGCCATTTTACTATCAAGTCCGGACCCTTAAAAAAATGCCATTTTTCTGTCAAGTCCGGACCCTTAAAAAGATGCCATTTTTCTATCAAATCGGGAACCTTAAAACGGCCTCATATGACGAGTTAATCTATTCAAAACTATTAAATTCAGGTTTTACTTACTACGGTACTTTAGGTGTTGCTTCACACATTCCCTAGGCCTAGCACAGGTATCGAGATTGTTAATTACGATAATTTTACATTTCCTCACACTACATCTCATGTTAATTGGTGTCTGGAACCATGTGTATCTTATAGCTTGCATTCTAAAAGTTGGCAACGTCCTAAATAACTGTCAAATATAAGGTGTTTATACAGAGTGTAAACAAACTCATCACGAAGTCGTCAACCAAGTATCAAACTAAGTACATCAAACTAAGTAACTTTACGCAAAAATTATTGCTGGGAAACTACTTTTTTTTTGGGGTGAAAAATCATATTTTGTGGTAGAACTCAATGGCACGCACTCAAAACATTGTGCTGATGGATGGATTGAATATTACGGGGGTCGTGGAGGTGTTTAAAGTAAAAGTCTACATTAAAAACTTGTATTTAAAATAAAACTTGTCAAAAAGTTGGAACTTTGACCCCCAATATCTCCGTAACTAGAAAGTTCCCAGGTATGGTGTAGAACAAAAAAATGATCGCAATGACGAGAAGAACAAGTGCCTTTCGGCTTCCTTAAGAGGTGTTTAACAGCCTTCATACCAAATACCTACATACATACACATAGGTAGGTATATTGCTACAGTTCTAAACGACTTTACTAAACCTGTTCGATTTCTATTTAATATTAAGTATTAACTTTTATTTTATGCCTGTAATCCCTTTTAGTTATGATATAACGATTAATGAATGAAGTTTCAGCACGATCTTAAGAGAATATTGGCTTTCATTAAATATGGTTGCCAGGTATGGTGTAGAACAAAAAAATGATCGCAATGACGGAGAGAAACTTTATGAGTTTAATCTGAAATAAAGGAATATCGCTCTTAACATCCTTGGGCTCTACTTTCTACACTGTTGTTAAACTTAATCAACAGCCTCTTGCCGTAATCTCAATTAGGGTAGCTCTCTCGTCTTATTATTTCGAACCCCATTTATCATTCAGGCTCCATCCATGAAGCCGAACTTTACATCGTAAGCAAACCAGCATGTCCTAGACCTTGAGTAAAAAAGTCCAAGACATGACTCTGAATTCGCCCCACACTGGTAGATGGTGGATTACGGCCCCTCACCTCACAGAGAAGAACCATGTGCTTCCAGTAGTGGGAATGTTGCAGAGTTCATAATTGTTAAATTAGTCACTGGGTCACGCATGACCTGAATGATGACATAGAAAGGGAATGCAGGGCGATGGCTGTCCGAGGTAATATGCTGATCCGCAGATTTACACGTTGTACGAAGCAAATCAAAATAACCCTTTTCAGAGCATACCAGTCTAGTCTAGTCTTTTTACACGTGCAGTCTGTGGGTCAGGCTTACGCTGAGGGCATACAACGCTTTGCGTGTCCAGTATAATAATGTGTTCAGGATGCTGTTGGGTTTACCACGCTTTTGTAGCGCATCCGGGATGTTCGCCGAGGCTAGGGTTGATGGTTTCCATGCCATTATGCGGAAAAGGTGCGCATCTGTTCTCGGTAGAGTACGTGCTAGCTCCCACAGCATTCGGAATGTATTCTGTGATATGTGGGACAGCGCCATGCTGGCTCACCCCATGCTGGCTCACCCCATGCTGGCTCACCCCATGCTGGCTCACTGGATACGGCTGCACACGTTGGTGTACGTTGTAAGTCGTATCTATTTTGTATATAGGGTGTAAAACACCTCTTAACGAAGCCGAAAGGCACTTGTTCTCCTCATCATTGCGATAATTTTTTTGTTCTACACCATACCTGGGAACCTCCTAGTTACGGAGATATTGGGGGTCAACGTTCCAACTTTTTGGCAACTTTTTTTTAAATACAAGTTTTTAATGTAAGATTTTTACTATAAACACCTCCACGACCCCCGTACTATTCAATCCATCCATCAGCACAATGTTTCGAGTGCGCTACATTGAGTACTATCACAAAACATGATTTTTCATCCCAAAAGAAAAGTCGTTTCCCAGAAATTATTTTTGCGTTAAGTTACTTAGTTTGATGTACAGAATGCTTGGTTGACGGCTTCGTGATGAGGTGGTTTACACCCTGTATAGTGTGTGTTTCTTATTTTTTACTTTTTTACTAACATTAGGTTAAGACTTACTAATAACATATGGATTTTATTTAATCTGAAATAAAATTTGTTTCATTATTATTATAATATATCAAGATAAATTTAAATAATGATCAGATCCTTCTGATTTCATACCTTCAGTCTAATCAGGGTCTTTATTTTTCAGAATTGTTTTAATTATAAATTTGTAGTGAAATAGTAACAAACAAAAGTAAACAAAAATGTAAAAAAAAAACTGTTTGTTGATTAAACAGAATGTTAATTTTTTTAGTTTGTACTTAACGCGTTTGGATACCTATAACACGTGGAAGCAACAGATTGCGATCGCGCTCGTGAAGTGACAGTTATTATTATTATAAAACATATATGTAGAAACGGGTATTTATCGCGAATCCGGTCGAAACGTCGGGCTTATATTAAATGTAAAATTCGCGATAAATACCCGTTTCCATATGTTTTGTAATGTGTTCTGATCGTGAAAGTTTAAAAAAAAACAGTTATTATTTTTTATTTTTATTCCAAAGTAGTAAGTAATCATGTAAACTAAGCCCCACAAAACCGTTGCAATGGTTTCACTGTGGGGTCGACGAGTCTTTAGACGATGATTTTTGTTATTATCAAGATAATAAGAGGTGGCGAGACGATTTGGACGCGTACCGCGAGGTTTGGTCCGAAGAGGCGCGGGAAAAGAGCAAATGGAGGAAGACTTTGCCCAAAAGTGGGACAGTACTGGCTAACAAAAAAACAAAGATAAAATATAAATGATAACTGTCACTTCGAACCCTAGAATACGCCAATATTATGCTTACGCTAATGAAGCAAACATTTTAACTTTCCAGTCAATTCACGACGATGCCGAACTGACGCCTGAACAATTCCTCGCGGCAACGCGCACAAAATAAAATAAAAACAAAGAGCAGACAAAATGTGCATCACCAACCAATAATAATACCTAATAATGTAAGTAACGATTCAGTCGTCGGCCTTGATCTCATTTGTGAAATTATTTACTCTTATTGCAGTCCCGAGTGACAAATGCAATCAGACGCGACGGATTCGAGTCCTTTACAAGGCTAAGAATTGGGACAGAATTAAAGATTCACATACCTACAAAAATGATTCATCATCATCATCCACAGCCTGACTTCACCCACTGCTGGGTATAGGCCTCTCTTTGCTTATGTCAAGCTCCACAAAAAAACCACAAAAATGGTTACGATTATGTAAATATATTTGGTGATAAATATAACATAACATTGTGCTTATAATCCCTGGGTTCGGCAAATGCGCACCCACATTTCGCCAGTTACGTTTCAGTCCCATTTTATATGCGTCGTGCCTATTTCCGTCATCATCATCAGCCTATTAATGTTCCCACTGCTGGGACACAGGTAATACATTACATGTCAGAATAACAGATTCATAAACAATTATGGGTTTCCCGGTACAAATGCTGTCTTTTCACTCTCTGTACCTCATCATCAGCCTATAATGTTCCCACTGCTGGGACACAGCCTCCTCTCAATGAGAGGGAATGGGCTATAATCCACCACGCGGGCCCAGTGCGGATTGGTAGATGTCACATGTCTTCGAAATTTTGGTTCTAGGACATGCTGGTTTGCTCACGATGTTTTCCTTCATTGTTTTGAGAGCAGCGGTGATGAAAAAAAAAAAAAAAAAAGACAAAAAAGGACATTATATACACAGAAGTGATGCTTGCTACCTCTAGTAAATAGAAAACATAAATTAATTGTAAATTACCATCCTTTTTTTTTTTTTAGGATGGGAAATCATCAAATGACTTCTCCCGCTCTGGGCGGAGCAGGAGGGAGTGTCAGACTTTTACTGACTAAAACCCATCCATGTTCCTTCCTCGCCCTTTGTGTTCCGGGGCCACGGTATCTCTTTCGAATAGTCCCGCAGCCCCGGTAACTTTCCATCCTTAGGCTTCAAATTAGGCTCAAGACTGAGAGAAAGTCCTATAATTTTGACTGCACAATTGGCGCAGTGACTGTGCGATTGGCTGCTGCGCTGCTTTTCGTGGGTTCGATT
Source organism: Xestia rhomboidea (assembly GCA_963853795.1). Classification (NCBI taxonomy): domain Eukaryota; kingdom Metazoa; phylum Arthropoda; class Insecta; order Lepidoptera; family Noctuidae; genus Xestia; species Xestia rhomboidea. The sequence goes on along the minus strand of OY970771.1, from coordinate 10,057,418 downwards.
CCCGCACGGAACAAATATTTGTATGGTTTATTTATGTGAGTTTTCATGTTTGTAAACGCACCCACGAAACAGGAGATATTCCTAGTGTGGGGCAAAGTTTAAAAAACGAATGAACAGTGCTCGATCAAAGTTTCGAAACCATTGACCCCATGCCCTGCGGTCGCGCGTTGGTAATTAATAGATATTTAATGATTTATTGAAAAAAATATTAATTATATTATCGTAATAGTTAATAAAAATAATCTCTCATTTCGAGGTGAAACCCCTAATATTCCCGGACTATCTAGGCAATATTGTGATTCGAATGATTCCTTTTGACATTTCCACTTCGGCAATTTTCTTACCTGCACGATTCAAGAATTGGCAAGAATATTAACATTCCAGACGAGCATACCGGATTGACAACTAGTCCTGGCTTCATTTATTTGTGTTGCTAATTTCTATGATGAATACATCCGAAAGTAAGATGTTACACTGATCTGCAAGCGGTGCTTCTGGGCAACTTTTAGGCATTTTTAAAAGGAACTTAACTAGTACTCTTGTAGTGCATAACATCACATGTTTGATTTCCGAAAGGTAAAGCAGAGGTGTACATACAGGGTGTAAACCACCTCATCACGAAGCCGTCAACCAAGCATTCTGTACATCAAACTAACATTACGCAAAAATTATTGCTGGGAAACGACTTTTTTTTTGGGGTGAAAAATCATGTTTTGTGATAGAACTCAATGTAACGCACTCAAAACGTTATGCTGATGTATGGATTGAATAGTACAGGGGTCGTGGAGGTGTTTAAAGTAAAAATCTTATATTAAAAACTTGTATTTAAAAAAAAAAAGTTGGAACTTTGACCCCCAATATCTCCGTAACTTGAAGGTTACTAGGTATGGTGTAGAACAAAAAAATGATCGTAATGATGAGGAGAACAAGTACCTTTCGACTTCGTTAAGAGGTGTTTTTCACCCTTTATAGTAGACCCATAGACAAACTATGGGTCTACTATACAGGGCACGAGCGTAGGCTGCCATCAACCTGACACAAATCCTGGCTCTAGGCTGCTGTTAAGAAATTCCTGATGGAAAACCCCAATAACATTCTTAAGTTGCATCGAATTGCATATCCATGCTAAACATTGCAAAAAAAGTTTTTTTTTAATAAAGGAATGTTTCCTTTGAGTAAAATTTTCTATCTCTAGTATTAGTCTATAGCACTTTCCCTCCAGGTGGCATTGAAAAATTCCTGTATAGCGGTGTAGGATTTACGCAACAACAGCAATGTTTAGCGGGTATAAGCAATTGAATGCAACTTAAGAATGTTATTGGGTTTTTCCAACAGGATTTTTTTTTTTAAATCCATCCTGTATAGGCTATAGTACAAAAGGAAAAGGGGAACAACTAAAAGGTTTATTCCTCGTACAAGGAAAATATACTGAAGATTAAGTGTAACACGAAATGGCTTTTTGAAAGACAATGTCTTGTTTCACCACTATAGTTCTGATTATGGAACTCTCTTGCTCCATGTCATAAAGTTAGGGTTGGTAAAAAGTACTGTTAAAACAAAAAACGAGTTCTCGAATTAACAAATAATAAACATGGTAAATATCCCGTTTTCAATAATAATCATAGTGTTAGACACCATGTCACTTTAAAAATTTAATATACTGACATCAATACAAATAAATAAAATGTAAGTGTCTGTTTGTAATTTCAAAATAACTGCTTTTTACTGAATGCCTATGAAAGTATTTACTGTAGAACAAAAAATCCTTTTTTTTTCAGCTGTGCCTTCTGTTTGTTCCAGGTAGGTAATCTCCGAAACGGCTGGACTGATTTTTATGGGACTTTTACTAGCAGGTCTGCAGGCTGATGTTATAAGGAGTAAGTAAAGTTTTTTTTTAAACCTAAAAATATTAAAACTCTTCAAATTGTTAACAAAATCCGATTAAATTAGGAAGTAATATTTTTATAATAATTTCACGCAGACGAAAGTCGCGGAGCACAGCTAGTTCTACCTAAATTATTCTATATTTACCGCAAAATCATAGCAGCACTGAGAAAAAGTTGGTGGCAATACGCGATTAATAATAAAAATAAATTACTGGTATCGATTTAAAATCATTTATTGACTGACCATAAAAAATACTCTCTTTTTTACTGGCCATCAAGCCTGTGTTACGCAATAAAAGGCTTTTTATTCGCCAACTCGTTTATGCAATATGTTGCCATTCTCTTTGAATAGTATTCAAAATACAATCGAAGGAGACTGTTATCTTTTGAGTTAAAAATAAAATACACCATCCATTTTGTAAACCTTCACTCAGGAATGTTATAATAATTTTGAAGAAACTTTATTGTGAGGTATATTTTTAAGTTATGTAAATATGGCAATACAGAATATGACAGAAATGAGATTTATTCATGGGAGAAACCCTACTGATAGGTATTTTTTACTTATTATTAGGAAAGCTACGATCACGCTGACAGCTATGATGTGACGTTAGGTTAAAAAATTTCTTCTTAAGCCGTCCAAATAGCTGGCTTAGTACTAAATGACTCTCACCGAGAATGGTTATTGAATCATAAAAAGGTGAACAACCTCAAGTCTACGCCACTACTACACTGACGATATCTGTGACTAGATAAGTCAACACACTGCTTAATGAGACAGATTTTACAAATGCCTTCTTTACCAACAGTTGTGTTGAATTAATAAATTAATAATAAGTTTGCCATAATGTTGTTTGCACCGTCGTCGTCTTTACGATTAAACTAATTGTTATTTAAGAGCCGTGAAGCTATCGGAACAATATTGGCCGATGCGTAACTCAAGGTACAAGATAAATGAGCTACATATTTATTAAAAGTGGTGTCGTCGTGAGTGAGACCTGTGTTATCGTATCGGGCGAGATGCGAGCGACTCGTATGCGCCGACGCACTCTCATATCGCGCTTAATTTTACAACCTGACATTTACTGCTCAGGTTTTTGGAAACTACAGACGAATAACCACGGATTAAACGTATAGTCACCTTCGGGTACCGGTGGCGTACAGTGCAGTGTGATATAAGACGTGAGCCGGAGAACTTTTACTGACTCTCACTTTTCTGGCGCCAAAGTGAACATGATCACGAGCAATGAGAACATCAGCAGTGTCAGCGAGCTCACCAGGTCAAACATACGTCTCACAGGCTCCCAAAAATGTACGACATGGAAGGAGCAATCCAAAAAAATAATAAAATACGTCAAGAGTATTTTCCGCGAGACCACGGTCGAGCCTTGTTTGTTTATTTACATGCTGTGCACCGCTATATCTTCGCTAGCTGTAATGAACATGCACCTGGATAAAGCCTGCAGGGTTAATTTAAATTATGGATCGGACATTTGTGACCGCATCTCGAGAAGAAATACGACTGGTCTCGATGAGGAGGACAAGGAAATCCAATCTTTGGTTGCTGGGGTGGTCGCGTGGAAGTTCCCTTTGCAGACAGCGATACCAGCTGTGATGGTGCTATTCGTAGGAGCATGGAGCGATAAGTACAAAAAGAGAAAAATATGCATTTTGTTCCCATTTATTGGAGAGATTATTTGCAATATTGGACTGCTATTTGCTACGTACTTTTTTAACGAATTATCACTGACAGCGACAGCTTTGATAGAAGCGTTGCCGGCGGCGTTCACCGGCGGCTACATCATCATATTTATGGGAATGTTCAGTTTTATGGCCGATAGGACGACGATAGAAAATAGGACGTTCCGCCTGGGACTCGTAACGATATGTGTGACGGCGGGAACGCCCACTGGGACAGCTTTGAGTGGTATATTGTTACGTGCTATGGGGTACTATGGGGTGTTTTCTTTACTGTTAGCATTGTACACTTTATCATTTTTGTATGGTGTGTTTAGACTTGAGGATGTATTGCCTCCTGATGAAGTGAAGAGTTTTAATGCTCCTGAAAAGGTGAGGGAACGGAATGTGTTGAAGGACGTGTTTGAACTAGTTGGCAACACTGTAATGGTGGCGGTGAGACCTCGTGCGTTTAGGGGCAGGACTCAGATCTTTTGTGTGTTGCTACTGTATCTGCTGATGGTCGGACCACTATATGGTGAGTAACTATTTTTATAGCTCTAGAACTATGATAATATTCACTGTTTTAAGCTTTCACGGTTCATAATTAATCTTAAAATGTCACAATGTACAGTGTTTGTAAAAAACCTACTTGCAAATAAACATCATTTCATTTCATGGCGCTTGCAACAGCGTCGAAATATCGAGAGCTCAAAATTAATAATAATCACGGAAAATATCCCGTAAGTGACATTTTAAGTTAATGATAATATTTCTTTAATTTGATAAAAGAATAAGTAGATATTTAATTTCCTTTACAACACTGCGGTAAAAATACTAAAAACTGCTCTTGTCACAATGAGACGTCGAAAGTGGGTCATTAACTCATTACTTCGTCTGGATTTGTTCTTGGCTCTCAGTTAATAAATTTTCGTTAAGAGATGTGAATACATTGGCCGATGCTGGCCCTTTTGCCATCCGTTTGTTTTTAATGGATTGCGCATGTGCTGAATAAAAATTTTAAAAGGATTTTTGTGTCGTCACCTATTGTTAACGTACAATAGGTAGTCACATGTAAGACTCGTAGGTAGTTGGTTGTTGTTTGGCTACATAAATGTAAAACCTGTATTTAAGTGACGTGAATTATAATAACTTCGTAAGATTTTTGCTTGAGTCCACGTGACCGTGAACAGTCGTAGATCGTGAGAAATGTTCGACCAAGTGCTTAAGCTAGTCATAAAGTATACAGCTAGTATATTTTATTACTTTCAAGACACTAAAATCTATATGATAAGTAGCGCCGATCTTAGTGTTCGACTTCAAAAGATTGTACCATCGACTTGAAAACTTAAAACAAAAACAAAATGACCGGAAGAAGTTGCACTTCCACGAGTACCTCAAAATAATAATATTTATCACGTAGTTTTGGGACTTGCAATACAATGATTTTTTATTTAATACAATTTGGGATTACAATATATATGAAGATTATGTACTTTATTTTATTTTTTTAATTGTTTTTTTTTGTTTTTACTATGGACACTTTAACGTGCACATCTTGCTACATTGTTCTCACATAATATATCAGCTCAACATGAATGATGTAACCAAGATTTTGTAACATTATATTGATTTAAAAGAGTGTCCATGGAGTTTCTTGCCCGTTCTTCTCCATAGAGATCTACGCCAGGGAATCGGCAAATATACAATATACTTTCACAGTTTTTGTCTTGTGACTAGGACTGTAGCTACATTCAATTTTCATCTTTGTTTCTACAATTCAGAAGTGCTTGTAATTGGCCTACTTGAAATAAATGATTTGATTTTGATTTTTTGATTTTGATACACAAAAAATTACCGAAATAAATTCTCAAATAATGGTGAAGAATAGGTGCATCAAAATTAACCAACATTTCATTATTTTATCGTGTTTGTTAGAGAGATTTGATCCATATGATTGCCCCTATCGATTGATGTCAAAAAGGTACAGAATGGTATTTTTTCGAACTTTAGTCGATCCATCCCGGGTTCGATCACCGAATGTGGCAAGCGAATTATCGAAAATCTGTGAATGCAGATTGGTTTCTTTTTAAAAATAGAGGAATGTTTCCTTTGAGCAAAATTTTCTATCTCCAGTATTTAGAGTACTTTGTACCCTGTATAGGTACAATTACATCGTACAGGTATTGAATCGAATATTGTTTATCCGTAAGTTAAGCACGCGGCCCGCTTCACTAGCCCACTATCTAGAAGCCAAGCCGGTAAATAACTGGCAAGCCTTGACTTCGTTGCGTTCCTGTTCACTTACTTCACATGCTCGAAAAAAACGTAAGTACTTAGGTACCTCTTATTATTTTTATATACGGAAAACTGCGATAAGACAGTCTTCAATGTATGAGATAATATAATTATGTATAATATATGAATCATTCCCCCTTTTTTTTTTCGAATGGGAAATCATCAAATGACTCCTCCTGCTCTGGGCGGAGCAGGAGGGAGTGTCAGACTTTTACTGACTAAAACCCATTCATGTTCCTTCATCGCCCTTTGTGTTCCGGGGCCACGGTATCTCTATCGAATAGTCCCCCCCCTGCGTCGAGTCCCTTTACGTCGACTCTTGATTTTTCTTGGTTCTGAATGTATCTGAATTAATATGAAAAGAGTTAATCGGAAATATTTATGACTTGTATAAATAACATAACATCTGGCATGTATAATACCACTCACATTTTGCTAGACTGTGTTTCAGTTCCAAGAAAAAGGGGGTGACCCTATTGCCATCAACCGAGCTCTTTAGACTCCGCAGGGTGCTACCGAGAAACATCAAATGATAGGCAAACTAAATAACACTTTGGCCACTTTGGTAATCGAACCCAAAACCTCGTGCTCAACAAAAGCGACCACTTGACCAACAGTTCATGCAAAACAAGTAGGTTTTTAATCATCCCGGTTTTTACAATTTTTTGTTATTCAATCTAGATTTTAGACGATAAAAACATTTCTAATTATAGGTACCTAGAATATTCATTCCACTCACTTATATCCTAGAGATAATGATTTGCCGGTTTTGCATATTTTATCTTTTTTTGTATGCATCAACAATTATAAGAAATATAATTTAAATTCAACTTGAATTTTGAATTTAATTTTCCTCATTTTGCTCGTACGAAAAAAAAATATAATATGCAAGTAGGTAGATAAAGGCATGTATTGTATGTATTGTAATTCTTGACTTTAAACAAGAATTTGTGTGTTTGGACTACAACTAAAAAACCTTATTCATCAAAATCGGATGAATAGTTTAGGTGCTACGGAGGAACATACGTAAATACATACATACATACTTAGACTTCTAAAATCATAACCCTTCCTTTTAGCTTCGCCGTAGTCGGGTAAAGAGTGCTGATTCTCAACAATTTTTACTATCTACCTAGTTATTTAGATACTATTTAAGACGGGCATAAAATATAATAAAACTAGTGGGCTATCTACGCCAAGTTATATAAACACCAGATGCAGAAAAAAACCCCATATCTAAAGATGACAAGACGAGAATTCGTTGAAAGAAATTGTGGTGTTAAGACTAATAGTCGAATCTATGCCCGATATCCGATAAATGTTATAATTATTGTATTTTGTATAAACTGTGAAGTAATTTATGGAATAAACTCAAGAGTTGATTGGAGTTACAGTGGTTTTATTACAACCACAATTTGCCTTTGCATTTGCATTTGCATTTTTTGGCTTTGGGGGCCTTTTTTTGTGCCGAGTAAACGATTTTTAATTCTTTTTCAATAAACGTTTTCGTCCACAAATCTTAAAACCGCTTCAGTCTTTGATCATCTAAAATGTAGCAATCTTACCAAAGAGACGATCTCTCAAGACTTCCCTTTGCAACACTGTCCTGATTAATTGAGAATGGTTAAAAAATATTGGTCAAGTGCAAGTGGAACTAGCGTATCGAGGGCCCCGTACCCATTTACGACTAACACTTGAGCAAAAAAGTATCAGATCTATCGGAGGTATCCCACTTTTATTTTCCAGAAACAGTTTCTCTTTATAGTGTGAGAAGTGTCTTTTATTATTATTATTTTTGCAGCAATATTTGCAAGTTTTTGTATTGTTGCCTCTATTAGACTAAATTATATAATTAATTTACGTAGTTATATAACAATGTAGAAAACACATGTTAATTCAAATTGGATAAAAGGCGTTTGGTAAAGACACTAGTGCACTCGAATTAACAATAAGATGGTTCAGTATTTTTAATCTCAAATTAAGAGATAATTATATTCATCAAATAAGTTTAGTATTGTATTCAAAGTCTTAAGGATCCCTAAAAAACTCGAAAACACACCCACTTTCACAATATTTTTAAGGCAACAAGTTTGTTGAATAACAAAGCCAAGGGAGTGATGAATACATTAAATTTCTCAAATTATTGAGAGAAGTAGTTGCATAATATAAGTGTTAAAGAATCCACCTTGTAACGCAAACAATCATTTTAATCTTTTTTTTTTAAACCATATTTTGTAGCATTCAGTATTTTTTGTTGGATTCGGATTAGACGTTTTTGAAATACAGGGTGTAAACAACCTCATCACGAAGCCATCAACCAAGCATTATGTACACATCAAACTAAGTAACTTTACGCAAAAATTGTTGCTGGGAAACGCCTTATTTTTGGGTGAACAATAAGGTTTTATGGTAAAACTTAATGTAACGCACTCAATACATTGTGCTGATGGATGGATTGAATAGTACGGAGGTCGTGGAGGTGTTAAAAACAAAAATCTTACATTAAAAACTTGTATTTAAAAAAAAAAACTTGTCAAAAAGTTGGAACTTTAACCCCCAATATCTCCGTAACTAGAAGGATCCCAGGTATGGTGTAGACCAAAAATGATCGCAATGACGGGGAGAACAAGTGCCTTTCGGCTTCGTTAAGAGGTACATTTACACCCTTTATAATTCCGCTTTTGGAAAATTTCCAGTTTAATGTTTTTGACGTGAATATCATAATAATAAGGGCTATAATACACTCAGTATTTTTAGCAAGCAAACCAAAACAGCATGCTTTAATATCTATAGTGCTCAATATTTGACACTAACAGACATAATGGAACCATATACAGTGTAACTGATTGAACTATCTCACACTAGATCCTAACACAATTCTCATCAGGCATTTTCCTCGCGTTTTTCCCTGAAATGCACTATTTCCTTCATTTAGTCACACAGCTTTAGAAACCACAAATAAACGTACGTAACTCCCTACCAAGTGCGTCACTAAAGAGTACTAAAGACAATGCTCCGTTTCCAATCACCGCTGCACCGCAAGCCACAAAAACTAAGTGCCTGATACAATTTGCCCTACTTTAGCTACATCCTTAACAGTAATAGTTACGTTGAATCACATAACTATCATGGGACTCAACAGTTTGACCTGGCCTTGATCCTTTTCTTTATCGTGTGGTTAGTGCCTAACCTGGTGTCAGAGTTTTAATGACGCCCATGGGCTTCTGACTTGGCTTTATATTTTATGCCATCGAGTAATATTTTATTTATTTTATTGAAACTTTTTGCACATAATGTACGAAGGCGAAGACTTAATGCCTTGGGCATTTTCTACCAGTCTAACGGAACGTGAGACGTAGTCGGAACGTGAGAGGGAGAGATCCTCACGTCCCGGCCGCCGCGGGAGACGCCCCGGGCGTCGTGGGTCACGTGGTGGCTTCCGGCCACCATAGGCGCGGGCCTGTGGACGGGGAGCTATGGGCTAGCTCGCCGTCCGTCCGTCTCATGACGACAGGCCGTGTCGACGGCGCGTTCGTGTTCCACGCGCGCCTTAAAGAGAGTCAGCAATAGGGAAGGGGTCCGCAAGGGCCGATGCCTGCCGGGGCTGCGGGACTATTCGAAAGAGATACCGTGGCCCCGGAACACAAAGGGCGATGAAGGAACATGGGTGGGTTTTAGTCAGTAAAAGTCTGACACTCCCTCCTGCTCCGCCCAGAGCGGGAGGAGTCATTTGATGATTTCCCATCCGAAAAAAAGGGTGATCCAGAGAAAACAGTAGGTGCAATAGTAGGTACAGACAATTTTGAAGAATAAAAATAATATATAATAAAAGTAATATCTCTCAGGCATGATGGTTTCCTCACGATGTTTTGCCTTGATGAGGCTACTATTGGTGCTAGGGACGTAACAATGGTTAACATTTTCGCCACGTGCGCTTAACAGTCTCATTTGTGGCACAAAGTACGTACGTCCTTGACCGCAAGTACCCGTCTATAATAAAAGGTGCAATTGACGTCATCGGGGTACAAAAACGATAAGACCTAAATATGCATAACGTCAGAGGGCTCAGTCCTAAGACATGTGATTTCCAAATTTCTATGGTTATGGTTCTTGGCCAATTATCCAAGTTCATGATAAGAACTGACTGACTTTAGAATGCGATACACCAAAATAAGAAGTCACCAAAAATGAAAGTTTAAACAAATTCCACTTTTGTTTTAAACTCGTTTGTGTTTAACGAAATAAAATTAAAAATCCCTTTGCGGACAGCACTCAGCCTTGGGCGCAGTGCATTCAATTGTTCTTGTAACAGGTACAGCGTAAATATTGTACAAATTGATAAGAGAATAATTATATATTGTACAAAATTATAGGAATGTTTTTACACTTGACAATAACTCTAAAATTGTATAATTTAGGAACGTTTCAAAAATAAAAAAAACGTATAAGTTAGATTATTTCGAAACCCTCACAAAAACAACTCACTGATAGCAAGCATAAAAGTCTTAAAATAAAGAAAAAGCTTCCCAAATCGCATATTTATGTGATACAATAGTTTATTGTTATATTCTTCGCCTGTATCTAAAGTAGAATCTTTAGTTGTATGAGACGCTAAAGCAGCAAATTCGATTCTAGGTGGTAAATACAGAAAGCTATAAATTCACATTTATTTTTGTGCAAGCAAGTAGCTTTAACTGCCAATACTGAGTTGGCTCTATATTTTGTACAGTTTACCTCCTGTACTAATGCACGATTTCGTTAATAATAGGCGACACTTAAACATCTGCTTAAATAATAATAAGAGCAGGCGATACTAACAATCTATCAATGCGCTTTTATATAGGATTTTTTTTATTTTTCAGTCTTCTTTGGTTTAGTAAGTAGTTTAGAATTTAGAATTTCTCAGTAGCAGCCATGGAGTCTGGATTTGTGCCCGGTTGATGGCAATAGGATCGCCCCCTATTACATAGGACTTGAACATAACTGGCGGAATGTGGATGTACAATAGAACACTACCTCAGTGATCAGTGACTCAGCCTAACCCTTCGGAAATTACAGGCGTGATGTTGTGTCAATATATTTTTATCAACCTTCGGCGCTGAGCTTAGAGTAGAAATTCCAATCATGCAATAATTTTTGGGCATTCATTTAGATATTGCGTAGTTTAACTGAAAACTTGGAATATTTTATCGTTACCCGTGATTGATGATGATTTGCTTGATTTTGGAGTTCCGTAATACGGTCGATTTTCTCAGTTATTTTAAACTTATCAATAGAATACCTACTTCATAAGTTAAGTGATGCGGAGGAAAAAAATCTGGAGTGGCGACCAAAAACCGGAAAACGTTGCGTTGGCAGGCCTCTCACTAGGTGGACCGATGACCTGGTGAAGGTTGCGGGAATCCGCTGAACGAGTCGCACGGGACCGGTTAATGTGGCAACACTTGGGGGAGGCCTATGTCCAGCAGTGGACGTCTTGCGGTTGAAATGATGATGATGATGATGCAGATCCGGGGAATGATTAAAATGTCGTGAGGAAAGTTTTGAGTCTGAATGTGTATGGCTATGAGAGTAGCGGAAGACCAAAGAATTGGTGGATGGACTGTGTAAAGGATGATATGGCTAGAAAAGAGACTAACTAACTGCTGAGATGACGAGTAGAGAATAGGTAAGTAGGAGTATAGAAGAAGAAGACACGCTGCAGCAACCCCAAAAAAATTGGGATAAGGGCAGGATAATGATACGACGTGTTCAATTTATTTAGATTTGTACTAACTATATACATAAAAAGCGGACGTCACGCGGTTTCACCCGCGTAGTTCCCGTTCCCGTGGGAGTACGGGAATAAAATATAGCCTATGTTACTCAGTAAAGATGTGACTTACTAATGGTGAAATAATTTTTGAAATCGGCGAAGTAGTTTTTAAGTTTATTCATTACAAACATACACACACACACACACACACACACACAGATACAAAAATTTCCTCTTTATAATATTAGTGTAATATTAGTGTAGTTAATAAAAAACGATTTAATAAACTAGCAACAAACTATAGGTAAAAGGGCATCGAAAAACTCCTCCTCAACGCAGTCAACTGGTAATATGCCCAAGAGACTGGCGGTGTTGCCACGTTGTATGGCAACACTTAGCCTCTGACCAAGGTAAAAGCCAGCCCTTGGGTCACGGGAAGCGTCAACTAGGCGTATAGTTAAGATTAATTAGGTACCTCAAATTCAAATAATAAATAAATTCATTTAATTCAGATATCACAAGATCCATAGAAGTACATTCATAATTATCCGCGTTCACAAAATTAATTCACAATGTTAGTAAAAATACAGAACTTACTTATATACGTTTTTATTTAAACTTAAATGTAGGTTGCCCCAAAACTAATAATTAAGCCCACCCAATTATGCCCACTTAACTGCTAAAACAGTGTCTTTTAAAAACATTCTTTTTATAAAAAACATATACTTGTAACGTCATACTTCTTTGTTTTCTATCATAAAATAAATAATTAGGTTCTTGTGTCCTTTGTGCTGGTACTAGAGGGCAAGGAGTTGTTTTACCTTAACGTGTCACTGTACACCATCCGCTCAGGCTAGATTAAAATAACGTAGTCTTTACTAGGTACAGCGTCTGCTCGTGGCTGTGTTGATGTCGGAAATTACTTCACAGGAACGTATTATCCCATGATCTGTCCACGAAGTAGACACAATAGTTAAATAATGGCGTCTCGACCAAATCGGTCATTCGACAGATCATGATATATGGGATACAAATTATCATAACCTAGATCTACTTCGTTGGTCTGGTGATCGCAAGCACGACTGCTGGCCACGAGGTCCTGTGTTCGATTCCCGGGTCGGGCAAAGTGTCATTGTGTTATTCCATCAGGAATTTATAAGTAACAGCCACGGAGTCTGGATTTGCGCCCGTTGATGGTTATAGGCTCGCCCCATGGGACTTAAACATAATTGGCGAAATGTGTGTCTACACTTCTGCCTAACTCTTCGTGGATTACAGGCGTGATGTTATGTTATGTCGTAACCCAAGTCTACCTATGTCCGTAACAGCTTGAAAAGGTTACAGAGTGAGTAACTTTGGCTTTGCTTACTACGGAAAAGGTTTTAAAATTAAGCATCATCATCAGTCTGCTTAGCCTTTTCCAAACTATGTCGGCTTCAAGTCTAACCGGATGCAGCTGAATACCAGTATTTTTATTTTAATATTAAGCACGGTAATTATTTAGTGGCGCTTAGAACTCGTACGGAAAGTATGGAAGAGGAAGACATGCTGCGCCGACCCCAGATAAATTAGATTATGGGCAGGAGAATGATGAATGATAACAAAGAGGTTCTTGACTGTACCTATTACAAAAATTATCATCCTCTGCCTAGGCTTTCCCAACTAAACTGGCCTGCAAAAATAAGTATCACACTTTTAAAATTGCAATAACTTTTTAAGTACACAAGATATAATTTCGAAACAAAAAGGACTCGCAAAATAGTTTAATTTTGTCTATAGTTTCAAAGAAAGCTGATAAAAATTGCTTTATAACTTTTTATTTTATTTTAAATCTCTTACTTCTATAGTTTAGGAAAAATTGAAATTTTAAAAGTGTAGTACTTATTTTTGCAGGTCAGTGTATGTCGAGGTTAAGCTTTTACACGAACCTGGATTCACAAATCAGCCAAGTATTACTGGGTTTTTCCATCAGGTAGGTATTTCTCAGTAGTAATCCGAAGATTGGAATTATTTCCGGCTGATGACAATAGGGTTGTCTCGTGGCATCATAATTGGCTATACTAAACCCACATCTCTGCATAACCCTTCAGGAATTTCACGCGTGATATTATGTTACATAGTCGCTTTTCAGACTAAACCAGTCTAGCGTAAGAGCCTGATAATTACTACGCGTAATAAGCATTAATTCGTCGGTTTAATGCACGCTATTATTACCAGGCAATTGGCTGTAGTTAACCACAATGAAATTAGCGATGTCACAGCTTTTGTGGCAATTTAATAATTTGGCAATACATGCCTGTATTGCCAAATTATATTGCATAGATTGAAGAGAGATATAATTTGATTGTAGAGAGATATAATTTCTTCGTAGGTTTAATCAGCTTGAAAATCGCGTAATACACATACAGTGAAAATGTCATTGATTTTGATAATTCAGCAACAGTCATGGCAATATTTATTTATGTACACGCAAAATACTTAACAGGACTTTACATTAAAATGGAAGAGCACAAAGGTACTGCTTATTTCATAAGAAAAAGCTTTCAGCAGAACTGCGAGAGGAACTAGAGATATAAAATAAACACCATCATCATTTCAGCCGAAAGAGGTCCACTGCTGGACATAGGCCTCCCCAAGTGTCGCCACATGTCCCGGTCCCGTGCGACTCGCATCCAGTGGATCCCCGCAACCTTCACCAGGTCGTCGGTCCACCTAGTGAAAATAAACATACATACAAATATATCAAAAATTATACTGGTATTGTAAATAATCCCGTTAATAATGTACAGTATAGAGGAGAGGTAATACTTTTTGAAGACAAATAAAGTTTCAGAGTCTCAAAGGAGTAAAAATATGTGTTTTTAAACAGACGAAGTTTTCAACCTTCATAAATAATTCTTCTGATTGTGATTAAAAGTTAGTCACGCAATTGGGGTTCCTTTAGAGCAGTGATTCCCAAAGTGGTCCAGTTGGACCCCCAAAGGTCCACGGGAGACCGGTCTACGTTGGCGTGAAAAAAAGGGGGTTCACAAGTAGTAAGTGGGGGTCCACGAAAATATATCTGGTTTCGACACTAAAGAACGAAAATGTTGGCTCAGCTTTATCTATCAATGTAGGCAGCTAAGCTTCTCAAAAAAGTAAAAAAAAAAACAAATGTTCCGGTGATGACAGGTTGTATTTCGGTGAAAATGGTCGTTTTGAGACTTTAAAAAGAAGTATTCGAAGCTATAAGATTCTAATTTTCAGATGTTTTTCCAAAAAAAAAACTTAGTAGCTACCGGTTCTCATGTAATCATAACAGATAGCGCGAAAAAATAATATGGCGAATTTCTTGCTTTTCTTTTTTGGTCCATGGGCTTCCACCATGGACTCCACCAAAACCAGAAAATTATGAAAGTGATCTACCAGAAAAAAAAGTTTGGGAACCTCTGCTTTAGAGAGAAGAACAGTACCTAATGTTGTCATTTTCAGTACAATGTTTTATTCTAGTGAAATGTAGGCTTCAGATAAGGAATGTATTTTTTTCCTTGATAAGTCGTTCTCTTGAATTTAATGAGAACCTTTCTCAATGAAAGATCTTCTGAATTAGGGCTTCCTCTGGTAATGAACTGTCGTGCTAAAGATTTCTCACAGCGAATATATAAGCAGCGAAACGAGGATACTACTGTCAAGTACTGCTCATCACCAAGGCGGCAAATACAACCTTATTTACTTTATTATCGCATTTTCCTTACTTGTCCTTGTTTCCTTTATTTATTTACTCGCCGTCTTTTCCTGAGTTAAACAAAAGAATACACAACTTATTTACTTTGTGTTTTTTCAGGTGACTCGCAAGTGGCGTATCTGTACGTGATTCGCAAATTCGGGTTCACAGAGGTCGAATACAGTGTTTATGGTACTATAAACATCGTCCTGGGTCTTATTGGTAAGTACAATTAGCACTTATCCTTGGGGTTCTTACTAAGGTATCACTAAGGATGCTTGCATAAAGATACTGGTTTCCAGAATGGAAAATATGGAACGGATCGGTACCGTTGCAGTTAAAATAGGCCTACAATGTCTGTATCTGCGCACTTAAAATAAAACTGGCTAAGTGCGAGTTGAACTCGCGCATGAAGGGTTCCGTTCTATCGTATATTTTTTAGAAATACATCATCTGTGAAATTTCAACTGTCTAGCTATCACGGTTCATGAGATACAGCCTGGTGACAGACAGACGGACAGTGGAGTCTTAGTAATAGGGTCCCATGTTTACCCTTTGGGTACGGAACCCTAAAAAAATGTGCAACATAAAGACCTACAAAAAGTATAAGAGAAACAGGTTTAGTGATTTTTTGAGGCCGGAAATCCTATATCTTTATACAAGCACCCTTACATATACGTAGATACATATAAGGTATTACGGTTTGGGTAAGACGGGTAAGACCGTCAGTCATAAAGTTTTATCCTTGATTGGGCACTTTATTTTCTTTTATTTGAAAAGGGTCCATTTTTATTGGCTTGTAAAATGTGTAATTAGATGTGGAGACCGAAGTTTGGGACCAAATACATAATGTTTGGGAATTATCGATGTTATTTGATAATTGATTGTATTTGTGAAATAAATATCGACACGTTTTAAAACAGAAACTTATTAAACTTTTGAAGTGTCGCTGAAGGACTGGTTGCCCGTGTACCAGTAAGTACCAAATCAAAAAAAAAAAACCATACATTTTAGTAAATCATACTTTTATCTATGTTAGTGTATTACTTATTCAATGTCAACATTAAATTATTAATTTATTACATTTAATTTATTTTACATTGAAAAGGACCCCTCCAGATCCGTTCTTATCCACCAGTCATTTCATTTATTATAATTGTACACCTATATACAAAACATGCACATTTATTTTATTTTCGTTCAACATAAAATTAGATAAATCGTTCTCATTGCATAATATGTATCCTAAATAATAACAGCCGATCGGGTCGTTCTTCAGATTAAGCCGTGCTAGCTTAGGTTAGTACGTGGATGGGTGACCGCCCATTACATACCGAGTTTCCTCCGTGCCTCGGAAAGTACTTTAAGCCGTTGGTCCCGGCTGTCATTTGTAGATCTTTGACAGTCGTTACAGGTAGTCAGTGGTCTGAAACTCTGACAACCAGTCTTACCAAAGGGTATCGTATTACCCAGAACCAGCTGGGTTGTGGAGGTCAGATAGGCACTCGCTCCGCTGCTAACTGCATCCGGTTAGACTGGAAGTCGACCCCAAAATAGTTGGAAAAGGCTAGGCAGAATAAATTATGTTGTATTTGTTTGTCAGTCCAATGTCCTTTCTATGGCTGTGCGGTATAAGTAAACTTTATCTTTTACGATGAAATAAGAAACGCATCTTGTTGCGTGTGTGCGGTATAACGCCAACTTTATCAACCTAGGTCAAGGATGGCGGATCGCGATAGCCTTGCATTTATCACGCAACCGATTTTACCGCTTTCCGAAACTTAACTTTATTCCTATCATCGTAAAGTTCTGTATTCTCTACAAGAGGTACACGGTAAGACATTCATTAATTTACTAATTATTTTTATCAAAACAGGTTTCAAGTACTGAGCAGGTGACGTTCTACAAATTAAATTAAAACATTATACTTTCAATGTTAAACCTAATTTTCGGTCGTTCACTGGGTGCCTTTAGTTGTAGCAGGTACCTACTCGAGTCATAGAGCCAGTTTTATTCGATTGGACGGAGATCGTTGAAGACAGCATTAAAGGTTCTCGCACAACTTTTTGAACATTTTTCAACCTAGGTTTTTGCTAAGTGTAAGCAATATGGGCAAGGAAATGCTGACAATTTTACTGACTGACATTCAAGTATCAAGTATATATTCTTTATGACGTTAAATGTTTGTGCCTAACCAGGTAGCAGAGTTTTTATGCCGCCCATGGGCCTCTGGCTTGGCTTTTCTGATGAAAGTTGGTTAAATAAATCCCATTCAGCGACTGCCTATCTGACCTCCGCCACCAGTTAGTACTGGGTGAAACGAAACTCCTTGGTAAAACTGGTTGTCAGGCTTTCAGGACAGTGAGTGTCCTGAAAGCCTACACCCTACCTGTAATGACTGTCAAAAATCTACTAATAGCAGCCTGGACCAACGGCTTAACGTGTTTTTCAAGTCACGAAGGAAACTCGGTATGTAACGGGTTGTCACCCATCCACAGATCAACCTAAGCAAGCGCGGCTTAACCTAAAGATAGCCACGAGCTTGTCCAACAAGTGTAACATACAAAAAAGTATAATGCTGTTTCTGAAACGCAGTAGGTACGAAATTGCATATTTTGTATTAAATGCGGAAAGGTCAACGCAAGATCAATTTTATTATCTTCAAGTATTTGTAAAGTTATCAGAAAGTAAATATTGTTGCGGAATAGGCGCGATTTAAGTCATAATGATAATGAGATTAATAGTGCATGCACTTGTGCGATATTGTGATATCATAATATTATTCGTTGTTGACAATAAAATGAACGTGTTATGAATTATAAAATTGATTTCATTTTTCTTTTGCTTATTTTCGACGACACTACTTTACAGTTGAAAATAAGTTTATTTATTTTCCTATAAAAAAACATCCAATCCTTGAAATAAATTGTTTAACGATTGTCAATAGTCGAATTTGCCAAGTAAACCAGACATTCATTTCATAAAACTGTCAAAGAATGAAAGATTTGAATCTAAGGACAACTTAAATTAGTTGTTTGTTGGTAAATGGTACCTCTATCATTTACAATCAATTTGCTAAACAATTTTGGCTATTCTTCTCCATAGAGATCTACGCTATTGAATGGGCAACTACAGTGCTTTCTCATGTTATTGTGCCTTGTGTCTGTGACTGTATCTTTGCTATTTTTTGTATTTTTGACATTCAAAAGTGCCGTAATGGTCTAATTGAAATAAATGCTTTGAGTTCGAGTTTAACCTACTACTCCTCATGATGTTATGGTTTCTGAACAATCTGCTCGTCTTATAAGCTCGCCGTATTGTTGGCCCCTAAGCACGCCACTGGAGAGCTATTATCTTTCTACATGCATATTGCATTGCAAGCATGTGAGTGAAAACTCAGGACATTTGCACTAGGACCTATCAACAGCATGCGTTTCTCCCAAGTCTCAACATTGTACGTCTAGCCTAGATAATATATCACGTGTTGTTATGCAATAATTCGGTTTCCAAAGTACGGAAATTCACAATATAAATCACGTCGTGAATTTCCTTGAACTGATGCACTTGAAAGTTCCATTTGCAAGAAAATGCAGTAGAACAGCTGTTACAGTTCAAAGATTTGTGATTTTTTACCTAAAGAGTTAATGATTAAAGTTAAATATCTTTGTAGCACAGGCATTGGTTTTCCTACAGCTGGGGCTCTATGTGAGGTGGTAAACTGTAAATGCTGTAATCCGCCATGCGGGCCCAGTTCGGGTTGGTGGATGTCACATGTCCATGATTCTTTTAGTTCTAGGACATTTCGGTTTCCTTACGAAGTATTCCTTCACCGTTTTGAGAGCCATTTTTAAGTATAAGCAAAGTAAAGAGGTTCAGTAAAGATAGGTATCTGATAATATTAAAACCATTGCTCTACTTGAGGTATCCGTCCGACTAACCAATTTGAGAAATCGAGACTAAAACTGTTGCATTTGGAGACGTGGCGTAACTAATAATCCGCAACCTATTTGTACAGCTACCTATAAGTATTACAAAATGAACGGATTTAGAGAAGGTCCACTGTTTATGGGAATTAATTAATAATAACGTTTAATTAAATAAAACATTTTTATTATATTTTCATGTCCAAATCCTAAAGAAGTATAAAATAGACTTCAACAAAGCTTTGATGAAGTCTTAGTTAGGGTCAGCTTCCAGTCTGACTGGATGCAGCTGCATTTTAGACATGGAGCGACTATCTGACCTCCACAACTCAGTAGCTGTGTAACACAATAGCCCAATAGGATAGGCAAGACTAGTTATAATAATTGCGGTATGTACGATAGCACAGTTAAACTGTCAAAAGTCTATAGGCAGGTAAAAGAACAAAATAAAATAAACAGAAAACTATGCATTACTATAAAGGGTGTAAAAAGACTCTTAACGAAACCAAAAGGTACTTGTTCTCCCCATCATTGCGATCAGTTTTTTTGTTCTATAGACCATACCTGGGAACCTCTAGTTACGGAGACTTTTTAACAGTCGTGGGTTTTTTCAAAATTTTTACATTTGGTACATGTTTTTAATGAAAGAACTTTACTTTGTAAACCTCCACAACCGGTGACCCCCACAATATTCAATCCATTCACCAGCACAATGTTTTGAGTGCTTTACATTGAGTTTTACCGTAAAACGTGATTTTTCACCCCAAAAAAAAAGTCATTTCCCAGGAATAATTTTTGCGTAGGGTAACTTAGTTTGATGTACAGAATGCTTCGTTAACGGCTTCGTGAAGAGTCTGCTTACACTCTGCATGTATTGTTGGAATGTATTTTACTAGTAGATAAGTCAGATATCATACGGTCTACAGACGCTTTTATGCATCGCGCAAAAATTGCCATTTCACAAGTTCCTTTGAGTGCACCTTCTGAATGTAGGTACCAAATCGTGCCCAAATACGCAGTAATGCATAATACATGAGATTCAGTCCAGCACAGCTGTTTATTTACTAGTCCTAGTATAAACAGGGTTACAGAACGCTATTGCGATAGCATTAGCAATTTTGTCCACTGTAAGAACACACCGCAGTAATTAACGATGGATGAACGTTTTACCAAAAAAATCGAGAGTTCACACAGACAGCGTTGTGTGAATATTAGGCTGATGGTCTTTACGAAGAGACTTAAGCATCCTCACTGTGAGAAAGAATGAACTGTTTAACACCACCTTAGCTGATGCGAGCTGGTCCATCTGGCTTATCATATTCCATATCATATAGAACCCACTGCTGGGACACAGGTCTCCTCTCTGTCAGAAGAGTGGGCAATAATCAACCAACCTGGCCCAGTGCGGGTGGGTTATGGAGATGCGATTATTCGATATCAAACGGCTTCGAATTCTCGGTTCTAAAACAAGCCGGTTTCCACACGAAGTATTCATTCATAAGTAATACTAATATGGAATAAGTCATTCCTACACTGTTTTGAAAGCAGTGGTGATGAAATAATTTACACATTTAATGTGTCTGCTTTGATTCCAACCCACGAGGACTCGTAAGTAGAGTTCGTGTTCATTTAGGTATATATTCTGATGTTGCATAATATCCCCGAATAGTTGCCTTTATATTAAGGTGGATGCTCCAACCAGCCCGCGAAATTCAAATTTTCTTTTTTGTCCAGTATTATAATTATTTCATAACATGTATAAGACATTTCCATAAACTCTCGGGTCGTTTACCTAAAATCCGGTAAAAGGAAGAAAACAACTTGAATAAGTACCAATACTTATTTTTATGTATTTTGTCTCCAAATATCGTAAACACTCGGAATCAAGACACAGGTCTTAAAATAATGCCAAATAAGGCCGTAATTTGTTCATTTTATTAGAGCCCGAAGAGAATACCTTTGTTGAATGTCAGATAAACACGCAACTTTGGTATAAGTCCCTTAAAATATGAAGATATTTTCGGAAAATTACAATACCATGTTTTAATTAAGTAAGGTGCAATTACCATTGAGTTTAGGCTCGGTTTCCACCAAAGCAGAGACAAGCAGAGCAGTGCACAAACTTCCAAGATTCGGCCAAACACAGGGGAGAAGAAAGATGCGATTTTGATTTCAATGAATATGATACTCAATTCTCTCGAGTCTGCTCGTCTCCACTTTGATTATAACCAGGCCTTATGGACGAGACAAATCACACATTTTCTGTTTTATCTCAAATTGGGCTCATGGTCCTTGAACTTTAATTCCAACTATTCTTCTAATCGTAGGCGTATAATTGGCATCTGTAATAATACTATTACTGCCATAACTTCAACTTAATGAAATGTCAGGTGAATTTTGCTAATTCATCAAAATTAATATTTAATCGTAACTTCTCTTCTCCAGGAACCGTTTTCTGCATATCGGTTCTGAGCAAAAGGATGAACGTGCAGGACAGCGCTATCGGCGTCCTTGCAGGAGTGAGCAGGATAGCCAGCTGTTTCATGTTTGCGTTTGCACCGACGCGACCATGGTATTACTCAGCTCCGGTGCTGAACATCTTCAGCCATACTGGACTGACTGCTGTCAGATCATTAGCCACCAAGAGTGTTCCTACTGAAGAAGTTGGTAAGTTAACTTTATTAATTACTATTTAGATAAGTACAGATAAGATGTAGTTCTTGGAAGACAATATATTTTAAAAATATTTTTCCTGTTGGTGTATTCACTGAATTTTGATGGTTCCACTGCTGGTAAGCTGTTTATTATCGCTACTGTTCCTGTACACAGCTCCTTGAAACTCCCCCTCAAACTATAATTCAATTTACTCCGCGAACAAAAGACTAACGTTATTGAAACATTTGATAAACCTTACCTGAATTGAATTAGAACTGTTTGTTGTTTGTTTGAACTTCACCTCACAATCTCAATAGTAACAGAAAATCCATGAAGCAACTTTGGTTGTTCTATTTATCTGGAAGCAAACCGTCTAAAATCGTTTACACAAAATAAATGACGGAAGAAATTGCTCAATAAAACGTTACGACTTGATAAGAGAAAATTTCTCGAAAAGGGCAAAACAGCAGTTTATACAAAGGAGAAATGGCCATTCAAAGGATTAGCACCTGTTGCTATCGCGTCAGAAGATTCGTTTTTGCCTAAATTTTCTTCGCGTTATAGCGCACCCACTAAATTAATCAGGAGAAACGAGGAAATTAGAAATTGTTTGTTTCGGTCCTGTTGGCTTTGCGAAGTTCGTACTTCAAAATTCATGAACTCTAGTAGATCTTTATTTAGTGACTTGTTTAGCATTTTCGGGTCAAGAACATGCCTCTTGTTTTCTTGTCAAAATTTTGAAACGATAAGCAACATTTTAGAAGTGTAATTTTATTGTAATGTTTGTTTTTTGCAACAATTTTTTTAACGTTCGACACAGCATTTTGCTTTCTGTTTCTCAGGAATTTGCATTTTTCTCATAATTATCATCTGTCTAGATGAGAAATGTATTAAACACAACCACACTATAACTACGATCTCTGTTCCTGCATATCCCACTTCTGTTTTGTGCGTAGGAGCTCTCAACCTGACCCGACCATCTCCTTTTCCACTTAGCCGTTTTAGTACGTTTTCTCCACATTGTTTTTGGACACGGTCAAAGTATGGAACTCTCCCCTAGCGTTAATATTATTAGTTGCTTATTTTGAATATTTCATCACCATCACATTATCAGCCTGGAAACACCCACTGCTGGGTATAAGCCTCCCTTTTCTTCCGCCTCACTTCCCGGTTCTGTGCGTTCCGTGTTTTTGTTTGTGTTTGAAGGTTAACAACGGGTTTTAAGTTAAAACCCGTCATTAGCCTTTAAAGTCAGGATGAAGAGGCATCTTCTGGATACGCTCGTTCCATTGCAGACCTTATCAACCACTCGATCGATTCACTTATCTTGCCTTTATCCCGATTCATTTGGGGTCGGCGCAGCATGTCTTCTTCTTCCATACTTCTCTATTACTAGTCATCTCATCAGACACTTCCTTTCGTGTCATATCATCGTTCACACAGTTCATACATCGTTCTTTGGTCTTCCTCTGCTCTTATATCCACATACATACTCAAGTACAACATTCTAATTCTTCTTATCTTCTTTCCAGCTAAGTTGAGCGCCCTTATAGGAGTGACGGAGGCAATAGCGCCGTCTATATACATGCCGGCGACGAGCTACATCTACATGATGACTATCGACCACTTCCCCGGTGCCTTCTACATGTTCGATGCCACCTTGACTGTGGTCGCTTTAGGATTATTCGGGTGAGATGTTTTACTATATTATTATGTCATATTTATTGCCGGTCGTGGTTAAATAGTAGCAGTCTGTGGATAGATGACTGCCCATTACAAACCGAGTTTCCTCCATACCTCGGAAAGTACGTTAAGCCGTTGATCTCGGCTGTTAATTGTAGATCTTTGACAGTCGTTAAGTATACTTGACTATAGTCAGTGGTTGAAAGTCTAACAACCAGTTTTAACTCTTTCTTTATCATGTGGTTAGTGCCTAACCAGGTGTTAGAGTTTTATGCCACCACTAACTTGGCTTTATATGCCGTCAAGAAACATCGCTCAGGCATGCTTGTTTCCTTACGATGTTTTCCTTCTCCGAAGCAAGTCTTACCAAAGGGTATCGTTTTAACCAGTACTAACTGGGTTGTGGAGGTCAGATAGTCGCTTGATGTAAAATACTGGTATTCGGCTGCATCTGGATAGACTGGAATCCGATCTCAACATAGTTGATGATGCTAGGCAAATTATTTATTGCTGGCCATCTATATCCTCTAAAAATGCAAAAGTAAATGTGTCTTTGAAAAGATAACAGACAAACCCTGTGTTAGTTTCGCATTTAGATAATTGTATAAGAACTTAGGGAGTACGGTTTCGCAAACAAGATTTCGCAACTTGAGAATCCTGGGTTCGATTCCCAGATATTGGTTTTTCAATGAAGAAATAGCGACCCTTTGCGCCCGGCCACTACAGGGTACTGGAACCTTAGGTTGCAAAATGCTAAGTATATTTTACCCACTCTGTCTGTGTGTATGTACAGTCAGCTTCACGATGTGTCTACCCCCTTGAAAGCACCTACGTTCGAACCCAACTGGGGTACCGAACTCAGGCGTGCTGATAGGCATTGGTGATTCATCATTATTAGCCTGTTTGTGATTAGTTGTGGAAATACTTAATTGAGAAATCACGATGGTGAAATATGACAATGATAGAAGCAATATTACTAACAGCTGTTATCTATATTTTGAAAGAGTTGTTTGCATCGAAGTTTTCCTCATAAAGTACACACAAAAGAAGTAAATGGCTGTGAAATTGTGATGAAATATATTGCATTTGTAGATAAACAACTAGTTTAAAAATTAAGCAATATTTGTCGTGTCGTTACTATTATCTATCTTTCTTATATAGAAAAACAAACCCTAGTATTAACTTACTAGGAATTACTCCCAAAAGATTACCACCATTTTTTATTTTTTTACCTGTCTCATGTAGCGTTTATTTAAATACGAAATGTCACTTATAATTTAAACTTATCTATATAGGTACACTGGTACAGTCACAGTAAAAATACGTTCGTTTCCTTGAGGACTCATTCTACGATAGCATAATTGTTATCTGATTTGTATGGCGTCGTAATGCAAGCGAAAGAGTTTCAGTCATCTTATAGGGCATTCAATGGGATTATAAATTATGAACTTAGATGGTTGTATTGATGACTTTAATGATAATAATTCTGTAAATACGTATGTAATATGTACGTGTTACGGTCGTGAATCGTATTGTTACTGACCGGCAAAATGCAAAAAACAGTGTATTAAAAGTGTGGTTGATGTCAATGTGACTTCGACAAACACTTTAGCTGCAAGTTATATCTTTCCTATCAAGTATGGGCTTCCAACTCAAGTCCGAACACTTTTAATACCTTTATCAGTATAGGAATGGAGCTCAAAAGTGACGAAGATATAAGATACTCGACTGTACATACGGTGACATTGATGAAAACCTTTAATCGTTCAGGTTTTTCAGGATAGAACGAGACGTGACTGAAATAAAATTCTGAAAATAGATTGTACGTTTACACTAATGTTTGAGACGACTTTATTGGATGATTCTATCAATTTAGCTTAGCAAAACAGATAAAATCACTTGGTTACTCTGAAAGTAAAGAATGATGACGTTTAAAAATCTTTAATCTAGTTTGTCTAAACATGCATAAAGACCCACGATGCTGGGACACAGATTTCCTCCCTGTGAGAGGGTATCAGCCGCAATATACCACGCAGACCTAGTGAAGGTTGAAAGATACGGGATGATAAAATATGTACAAAATCTATGCTAAGATTTTAGAGAGGTAAAAGTTTATAAGTCAAGGAGGGTATCTTCGAAACTACTGATCCGTTTCCGAAAACTCTTACACAAACGGGAAGCTACATAATCAAATGTCATAGGCTACATTTAAAAGGTTCCCAGGCCGCAGGTAAATTTCCGTACATAACAGGAGCGAAGCCGCGATGCTAGTGTTATAAACTACGCCTCAATTTTTTTCGTATTATGACCCATTTAATATGTTAAATTGTCGCAGATTGTGCATTGATAAACTACGACTTTTGCATCACCTTTTTATCCTCGAAAATATACTTCTTTTTTATTGCATCGATGATAAGTAAATTAAAACAAAATCTTATCCATACTTCCATATACTAATAATTTATTACATAACCTAATATATTATGAATAAAAGTAACTTGTCTGTTAGTCTGTCTCTTTTTTTCCTTGTCACGCTGTAACTGATTTTGTTTTAGACTTGTGGTTTTGATACACTGGATAATAGGAGCTTGTAGCTAAATCGGATCAATCTTTAGATTAAACTGCACTTGCCTAAGTTGTTCTGTGGATGGGTGACCACCCATTACATACCGACTTTCCGGAAAGCACGTTAAGCCGTTGGTCCCGGCAGTCATTTGTAGATCTTTGACAGTTTATAGGTAGTCAGTCGCCCGAAAGTCTGACAACCAGTCTTGCCAAGGGGTACCGTATTACCCAGCTGGTATGTTGAGGTCAGATAGGCAGTCGCTCCAAGTAAAATACTGGTATGCAGCTGCATCCGGTTAGACTGAAAGTCGGGATATGTACTGAAAGTGGGTATATGGTTGGGAGATGGCTAGGCAGATAACGATACCCTGGATAATCGGACAATAGGGATGATGACCGACTAAAAAAAATATGATTCTGTTTAGTCCGTCAGTTTGATTATCAAAAAATATTGAATACGTGTTTTTTCTTTTAACAAATTAATAAAAATTGACGAAGATAAAACGTGTCAAAGTTCATCAGTGGGGTTCGTCACATTTGAGTTAAAAATTTACTCAAATGTGACGTCACTCGAGTTTTCGACGCACTGTAACATCTTCCTTTTATTACGTGAAAAAAGAGAAAATATGTGTCCAATATTTTTTGGAAATCTATCTGACAGACTAATTAGATTTTTTTGTCGTTTACCCTATTATTGATATGATTCCTGTTTTTACCCGGGAGTGCATTCCCGTGGCATAATTTCCGACATCAACGAGGGCGAAGCCGTGTGCAAGAGCTAGTTTACTATAAACGGAACGCATTTACACTTTAACCTATCAAGTCCGACTGTTTTGATAGTACTTAATATCCATTCATGTTTTTGGATTCGTAAATTGCAAATTAAACTGAAGTAGCAATGGTTATCAGTTATGTAACTGCATGCGGGTCAAATTGATAAGCCTGACTTTTGTTTATGCACGGAATGAACTGTGCTGGAAAGAAAAAAATGGTTAAAAATTATGTTAGTTGACGAGAGAGTTAGAAAACAAGATTAGCATTTTGACGGTAGGAATTTATTTTCATACTTTTTCATAAAATGTTTTTATGTTTTACAGGTTCATTTACATACTGGTGAGGCGGAGAATGAGAGCTACCGTCACGGATCCGAGTAAAAAGGAAGAATACGCCAGATCCAATGAAGTGTCTCAGTTTTAACTATTGTCATACAGGGTGTAAACAACCTCAGCACGATGCCGTCAACCAAGCATTCTGTACATAAAACTAAGTTACTTTACGCAAACATTATTGCTGGGAAACGACTTTTTTTGGGGTGAAAAATCATGTTTTGTGGTAGAACTCAACTTGTCAAAACTTTTGAACTATGGTATGGTATGGCGTTGACGATGAAAATGATCGCAATGACGGGGAGAACCAGTGAGAACCTTTCGGCTTCGTTAAGAGGTTTTTTACACCCTTTATAGACTCAAATTAACGTAAAACAAAACAACGACCTGAATGTGATCGAAAACAGACTTAGTTGTTTAAAAAAATGCCATTAATTAGACTAGGCGATACAGACTTTAAAATAAAGCATTCTATAGTAAGTTTAACATAAAACATCTAAGGATTAAAATAATTTTTCTCCACGGCAATCTCAGCAAGATTGCTTTTTTTGTGACTGGCAGGAGTAAAAGACTGAAATTACAGGCACCTACATCTTGACTTGACACCTAGACCAACCTTGCTAGTAGTAAAAATGGAAGAAAGAAACTAAGGAAATGCATTTCTTAGCGCTGAAACTGCGCACTATGAGACTTGAAACTTGAAAGAATTTAATTAATTTGATAGTCGGTCTTAAATGGACTAGAATAAGTAATCTTCTTCAATGTTGTATAATACTGACTGCCTTGTTGGTCTTGTGGTCGCAAGCGCGACTGCAGACCATGAGGTCCTTTTTTTTTGTTTTTTTTTTTTAAGGATGGGAAATTATCAAATAACTCCTCCCGCTCTGGGCGGAGCAGGAGGGAGTGTCAGACTTTTACTGACTAAAACCCATCCATGTTCCTTCCTCGCCCTTTGTGTTCCGGGGCCACGGTATCTCTTTCGAATAGTCCCGCAGCCCCGGCAGGCTTCGGCCCTTGCTCCCTTGATAGGGAAGGGGCCCATCCCTATTGCTGACTCTCCTTGAGGCGCGCGTGGAACACGAACGCGCCGTCGACACGGCCTGTCGTCATGAGACGTACGGACGGCGAGCTAGCCCATAGCTCACCGTCCACAGGCAGACCATGAGGTCCTGGGTTCGACTCCTAGGTCGGGCAAAGTGTTATTGGGTTCTTTCGTCAGGAATTCCTCAGTAGCAGCCATGTTGATGTGAATAGGCTCGCCCCCTATTACACGGGACTTAAATGTAACTGGCGAAATGTGAGTGTACTATTAGGTCCACCTCTATCTAACCCTTCGGGGATTACAGGCGTGGTGTTATGTTTTGTTATGTTGTAAAAACCTGTGGTATCTGTTCTGCAAAATTTAAAACATTTCACAAATGAATGGTAATTGATAGGATTAGATATATATCTTAAGTCCCAATAAAGGAAAATTGTGAAGCCTTTACGTAGATTCCAAAAACTCAATTTAAACTTCTTGATTAAGTAGTAATATAACCTACTGCGTTGTAGAAATAATTTTAATTTCATACACGAATCACAAAGAAATGTCTTTGATTAACAACTGTGCATTGTTTGATAAAAAAAACCTTTGTAAATAAGTAAACTAAGACTGTGCTATGTTATATTTGTAAATTGTTAATATTAAACCATTATAAAAGGAAATCTCTAAGAAATATACGTTTTGTTATCTTGGATATGAGTGTTATATTTATTTAGATGAGAAGTTCAATGGTCTATTATCTGTTCGCAAATACTATGAAGTTATGAGGATTAGCAACAGTCTAGTCGAAATTATTCGACGATTTACGTGCGAGTAAGGCTGTGTGTACACTTCTTTTTCTTAAGGTGTTTTTGCAATTTGCAGGCCAGTGCTAAGTTGTATGTTGATTAAAATATTCCTCGCGACTGTAAGACATACGTCTTAATAGTTACAGAATTATAATCATCAAAATCATCAATACAACCCAAGCGCATCCACCTTAACGTATTGATTTAATTATATTTGGCACAAAATTCAGCTACGCGAACTCAGCTCACTGATGCAGTCAAAATGCCATCAAGCGAGCAGGGGCATGCCGTGCAAGATGGAAGGTTGTTCGTGTCAAGACACTACATGTACACTGAGTCATTAGACAGATAACATCTAAAACTAATACGATAGGGTGAGCCTAAACTGTGTTTTTTGTTGTCCATACTGTCCCAGTGCTGGGGCATAGGCTTCCTACAAGTCTTTCCATGAACTCTTTTCCCGCACCACCTCGAACCAACCCTCGCGGTATGCGTCCAAATCGTCACGCCTCCTCTTTCTGGGTCTGCCTCCATCTGTAGGCACCCTTTGAGTGGAGACTTTTGCCCAGCGGTCATTGTGCATGCGGCTAACGTGGCCCGCCTAATCCCATATTAATCCGACAGTCTTCTCTCCGATGTCCATTATGCCCGTATTACTACTCGGTCAAAGGGGACTACTAGAGCTAAACGCGAGTTTTATAATGCAAAAAAGCATATGATTCACTGCAATGAACAAAACCAGAAAAATATATGATATTCTTCAAAATCACGAATTTATCTCTAAAAATTTGTTTTAGCGAGTAAAAACCATACTCAAATACATGCGATCATTCTGATTTTTTAGCAAATAATTCTACAAGCATCATATTAGCATGGTAGTGTTTTGTTTTTTTAGTCCAATCAATAGATTTTTTGTAAATCGCAGAAAACCACAAATTTCGCACTATTCGGCCCGCAGTGACTGACGTAACAACCACTTTGTAGTGTAAGCTGATTAGAACTTTATACTAACAGTATTTCAAACGAAATTTGAACCACCACAATAAGAGTTGCTAATTTAGCTCCTGTAGTCGCCTTAAAGAAGATTTTTAAAACTAGGCACAAATAATGTGAGCAAACATAGTTTAAAAATTAAATTAAATGTCCATTATCTATCTGATAGATTATTTTTATAAAACGCAGTCTTGACTCAAAGTCTGCGCTGCGCACAGCTTTAGTGTTTCCAAGGAAACTGTGTAAAAACCCGTGAGCTCTTCAGTTTAGAATATTTAGACGAGATAATTATGTTGTTATGTTAATCATGGAAAGATTTGTTGGCTAATTTATACTTTATCTGTACTTATTGTGTGGTGACGCAAGTTGTCCTCTGCAGAATCAATCTGGCTAGATTAGGTAAAGCTTATCGCATTTGCAATCTGATGCTGACGTAAACGTATTAAAAACTTGAATTTTGCGGGTATTATTTTATTTCACATAGGCCTAGATGGGCACTTATAAAACGTCGAAAAAGGTGCACGGTTCGCGTTGGTCGTTTCCAGGGAGAAGAACCGGCAAGAAACTCCATGGTTAGTTACTCTTTTCAAATATTTTGGTATTACAACATTATTTTGTTACAGCATTAGTACTTAAGTATGGAGGGACAGCGTGGGCCCGACAATAGGTCGTTGCTTACTATACAAAAAACGTAAAACAGAAAAATCTTTCGCGTGACTCTCAATTTCCAACAGGGAGAAACTGAAGCAAGAACCAACCAATAACCAATAACTTTCCGCTGTGTTGCAGTGATGTTTTTCAGTACACAATACAGCCCACGTTCACGTATCTCATTAGAAAATTCCCTTGATTATAACAGTCACTGTGAATCATGATGAAATGCTGATTAAAGAAAAGCACACGAAAATATTTGACTTTCCGGCGACGTCACCATTTTACAGATGTTTTTCAGATTCAGCTAAAATTACATTCATGAGTTACCTCACGAGACAATTAGATAAGAATATGCTCTACTCATAAATTCTAAACTCGTGATTTTAATACCATTTTCAGCAACACTAAGCTATTCTGCCTTAAAGTGACTGCTGGCCTACGCCTGGTGGCGGAGACCATCACTGGACACTGTTCACTGAATAAACACTTCCACACCCTAGGAATCACTGACAGTCCCCTGTGCAGAGCATGAATAGGCGGCGGAGGATACGGTGGCGCATGTGCTCCTTGAGTGCACCGGCGTTACCAAGATTCGCGAGGAGACCCTGGGAACACCAAGATCTTTTGCTTCTGGAGGGAGGTGGGTTGGTTTGAGTAACGGGCACCATGGCTCACGCACAATGGTCCACTTTAAGGACTAAGTGCGGAAACCTAAACCCCATGATAGATGATACACGGGATTGCTGAGCAAGTGGTCCCCGGGTCGGGTAACGTGGTATTGGGGTTTTCCATCAGGAATTTCTCAGTAGCAGCCACGGAGTCTGGCTCTGTGCCTGGTTGATGGCAATAGGCTCGCCCCCTATTACATGAGACTTACCTAACACAGCATGCGAAGTGTGGGTGTACTATTAGGTACACCTCTGCTTTTGCCTTCGGAGATGACTGGCGTGATGGTATGTGTTAGGTTATGTATTTTTTAAGAAAAAAAACAGACACAAACTTTCATTACACACACACAGTACCCACTTGATCTTGAGGTATGTGAGTTTGATTACAGGATTTTAGTAATCTTATCAGGAGCACCTAAATATTATGAAATTTTTCTTTGTCTCATTTTATGGCCTAAGTCTTTCAAGTACAAGTTGCAATGTGCAAGTACAGTGGTCGACATAGCTCACAGAATAAGTCCCCACCTGACGCTTTATAATAATACTTTGGTCTTGCACCTAATTATAATGGAAACCAGGACACGACAAAGCTATAATTATTACTTTCTCGGATGTCCTTTTTTAAGAACATTATGTACCTCTGCCTTGCATATTATATTATATATATATTATATTATATAATATGCAAGGCAGAGGTATAATATAGGCAGAGGTAATAATTATAGATTTGTCGTGTGGCTACATTCAGTAATACAGCCGACCGATAGGAATATTCCTATGTAAGGGTCGGCTGTATAACTGAATGTAGCCTTCAAGACGACTCGTACGGCTGTAAATTTAGCCACGAGCCCCTTCTATGCCCATTCGGAAAAGTTCATATTATAGCTTGCTCATAAGTACCTCTGTTCAAGTATCTTAAACCTTAAATCGAACGAAAACATTTGTTACAATAAATGCCTGACTTGGGATTATCCAGCCGAACTCTCGAAAAGGAAGGTGAAAAGTAATTTATTTAAACTTATCTTCCCAAAGGTACTGTCACGAACATTAAAGTCTATACGAATAACGACATGTACCTACTTACTACCTCGTATTTAATCTTGATAATGACTAAAAACATTTGGCAACATGTCGTTCAGTTTATTTACTGAACTGATCGTAAAAAGTCTCTAATGTAAGCAGAGTAATTGAGGTTTTAGGCTCACTCCATTGATTTGGGTCCATAATGTTGATGCCTTTCGCTTAATGTCTTTTTTTACTTAAAACCTTGAATAGTTGGAAAGTCAGGGTAATTAATTGTTAATCAAATTTACTTAACTCGTGTCTAAACTTCTATTCAAATCAGAACGGCTGCTCTGTGATAGGTGTATAAATTACCTTAGTTCATCAATTTGCTTAACAATACATTTCCCCGACTGTACAAGCATCTTTGGCGCGTAGCCTAAATCAAAACCAATGCTGATGATTTTGTTGGTGAAATTGCATTGAACAATCAAGATGGTGGCGTTCGCTGCATTCGTGTTGCAGACCGGAGTGTCGCCAATCTTGTAACTACCAATCAAAGTGAACACGCTCGGTACGGTGGTCATGCAGCTATCCGGGCAGACGGGTGTTGTGTCTGGTGGGCTACAATCAAGTGGGTTAGAATCATGATCTGAGAGTCATTTCGAACTAGGTTTAGTGTCGTGGGCTCTCTATTATCGGCGCCGACCTGCCAGCGCTGACAACCAGCGTTTACGTGTATACGCCCATAAGTCGCGGATAACTTTAAAAGCACGATTTAGAATTTTAAAGTTAGTTATTCATTTGTGTCATCGATGGCGCTGAAGTTCTTTTTGTAGTGCCACTTCATCCTAGAACCAAAAATTCAAAAATATCAACTACTAATCCGCACTGGGCCCAAGTGAATTATGGCCAGCACCCTCTTACATAAAACAGGTATGTGTCCTAGCAGTGGGAATGATACAGGCTGATTATTATGTGAAGCATGGAAATGGAGTTCTATTCAGTGTTAGACAAAGTTAATAATGTTTCCTACACACACACATTAGAACGTACACGTACATTTAAAAAAAAAACGAATTACAAGAAAAAAACTCATTTCCTTCACACAAACGTCGACTACATGTTTTTAACAATGGAAGACTAAAGTAGACAGCACTTAGAAATGGTAAAACATCATAACAATAACAGAATTAGATAAAGCATACCCACGTCATAACCGAACAATGCAAATTCCTCTACACTAAATATCTTAAACACATATTTTATATTTAATAATGTTGCTTTTCATATCTGTCTGTCCAGCTATCATGCTTCGAGAGGTTTGCACCATAACCATCATGTTACAGACCTTGTCCAATGGTCTTACTGCAACACGTCGAGGTGGCAGAATTCTGGTCAAAACTAATTTGATTGTAAAAAAACATTTTCTTTTCTTATTTTTTTTATATATTATAGCAGCTACCATATACGTGAGATAAACTATAATATATATATTGCCCTCTCTCGGTCTGCGGTCATGCTTGCAAGCGCAGATGCCAAAATATACCGCGATATATTTGTCGACATATTTTGGTGAGTCATAGAAATAATTATATATTATAGCTACGTGTGCGGTCACTCTAAAATTCATATAGAAAATATGTCGTTATATGCCTTGCTATGTTGATTCATATTTATATTATGTATAAAGGGTGTAAAAAACCTCTTTAACGAAGCTGAAAGGCACTCATTCTCCCCGTCATCGCGATCATTTTTTTGTTCTACACCATACCTGGGAACCTTCTAGTTACGGAGATATTGGTGATCAAACTTCCAACTTTTTGACAAGTTTTTTTTTTTAATACAAGTTTTTAATGTAAGATTTTTACTTAAAACACCTCCACGACAATGTAGGAGAAGAGTCTTAACCACTGGGCCATCATTTTTTATTGATATTGCATTCATATTAAACTATTCTATACATGCTTAGTATGATGATCTTAATATTTTATGATATTGTAAACACCGTGCGAAGCAAGGGCTGAGTCGCTAGTTTTCTCTATAAATCAAGAATAATAAATAACATCGCGGCAGACATATTCTTGTAAAACTTATAATAAAGCTTTGTACAAGGATAGTCCCTCGTCCTATCTGAACAAGACTCGAAGCGTGTGAATGGCACGCACAAGTGTACATACTTGATGAAAGCGGAAAAGGTCCGAATGTTGCTTGTGCCTTCTTGCTTTGTGTGTCAATCATTTGTGATTGAAGTATTTACAGGAAAACTCAACTTAGTGTGGAAATGTTCATGGAATCTACCGTCTGGAGAAAACCAGATGTTAGATGTTGGAATAAGTAATCGACTTAAAAAATACGTTAAAGGTATACTTAACATGGTGCATGATGATGCTGCAAAATAATTTTGAGCTTGATGGAGTAAGTCAGTGGATGGTTTAGTGGTATGAAGTCTATGGAAAAAAAAAAAAAAAAAAAAAAAGGGTGTACAGTTCTTCATCCATAGAAAAGGGAGGATCCTCCAACCAGACCAGAACCAGAGGGTGTTATATGTCTGGTAGCCCGACAGCTGTTGTTGTCGGGTTTACGTCTTAAGTCGCGGAGAACTTTAATATCACCATTTAGAAATTGATGTTAGTTCTCCATTTGTGACAAATATGGCACTGTACTTTTGTAGTACCGTTTCAGGTGTCTAGGTTAAAAAAAGAATAGAGCATAGACCACGGTCTTCATGAATCCCTTCAGTCGGTTCGTGTAGGAGTTACAAAAAGGCCACGCCTCGACAATTCAATAAAATGATCTGATATAATTCTTCATAAATCCTAACAAATATTGACATAAAACGAATACGTCACATTCAGATAAAGCTACTTATGACGTCACTAAACCCTTATTCTCAACGTTTGCGGGAAAATGATAAGAGTCATCAAATGGGAGAATTCAGAAGAGCCACTCGAACCTAAATTAATGTAGATGTCACTTTATCACAGAAGAAAAGAAAGCAATACCAAACTAAGATTCGTATTTTAAAACAAGTTTTTTTTTCAATAACCTTATATGTCCCACTGCTGGGCAAAGGTACTCTTCTCCAGCGCCACCTCGAACCAGCTTTCGTGATGCGGGTCTAGATCATCTCGTCTCCAGTCCATTCTCAGGCACCCATCGTGTCAGACCTTTGCCCAGCGGCAGCGGTTCTTATGAATGCGGTTCACGTGATTCGGAAAGTTATATGTCTATCTCGCTCGAATTCGTAATGTCAAAAAAAGATAGACATATGACTTTCCGAATCGAAAATCGAATCGAAGCGTTGTGAATAAGGGGCCTGGTATGAGGACCGTAGGTTAGGACGATTACCTTGAACAATCACAACCAAAATACATTCGTCACGACTTGTCCAGACTTGACAAAGGACGTCATTTGAAAATTGACGAAAGTGGTTTAAAAAGCTTGACTGGACTATCCTGAAATGTTTTACTTTAAACAATTTTTCTCATTTATCTGCAAAGTGCCTCCTTTTACACGTAACTAAATTTTTATTGACTGATGTGCAAAGAGAGTGATGTTTACAAGGGCGATATATTTTATGGTTTCTATTTTTACTGCGCGATAAAAAGTAAAAACTTCAAGCCTATAAACTTCAGTAGGTTAATAATGTGGGCGGACAGCCCAATCTAATATTTTGCGTGTTTTAAATTATGTTTAGAAGCACACTCGTAGGCAGAAAAGTTTTACAATAACGACGTCTGGTGCAGACATTCAGATACGAGGGAATCGAGCCAAAACATCGAGATATATTAACTGGAAGATTGCCTAAAGGAAATTTTCTAATCTACGTTTCAAAAGATTCTGCAATATGGGTATCAAATTAAACGGCTAATCATGAGGATTTTAAAATGGTATATCATGACCACATTTTAATTTTAAAAATATACATAAGTATGTGTTATTTATTTATTTAGACAAGATACGCGAAGAGGACTAGGTAGGTTTGTAAACTTACAAGAGTGATAAACACACACCAAAATAAATCAAATGCGATATTCTCCATATTTTTATTAAAATCATAGCTAAAAGGTGTAAAATAAAAAAAGAATTTAAAAAATTTAAAAACCCGACTGCGTAAAAAATAACTTTAAATAAAAACTGAAAAGAGAAATACAAGAACAAATAATAAATAATAAATTCTAATACAGAACATATTGACTGCAACAGTCGGGACCCATTAAATAATCTAGACTAAAATCATTACATCCGATAAGTGTCCCGGTTTTTTCTTTTTTTTTTTCATTTTCTTTCTGCCTTTGTTGTACCTCAGTGTTAATGTAACAAAACCTGTGTTTAGTAAGTACTAAGTAGTTACAAGGAACCCTCTTACTTATCATCAATAACCTTACAGATAAAAAGCAATAGACAGAAAACCAATAAATTGTCTGTACGGAAATCTATACATTTTCCTTTGTCAAGTCATTCCATTTTATTCTATTTCCGTTTTATCTGAGTTCCAAAAGTAATTCCCATGGGGCCAGATCTTTCCTTTAGATAGAATTTAGAACGAAAATTAGTACTGCTGGGCGCAGACTATGGTAGACTATGCTAGGCATTTGTAAAGTTAGTTAAAAACTAGTAATAGGTATTATTGGCTAGGACTTGGAAGACATTTTTATAAGATACCGTTTACATGTCAGTGGCAAATTGGCTTATTTGTAGTTAATGTACAATGTTGTAAAATGTTAGAAAATCCATAATAGTATTCTCCCGGCTGAAGTTCGGCCACGGCTGCCAAACTCAACAGAGATCATAGTAATACGCCTGCCTAAGTTCGAACCCACGACTTTCTGTTCGTAAGTCGGGGCCGCCTCCACTGGGCCATCGCTGCTCTCGTGATGACCTTGGCCAGTGTTAAAACATTTTGTAGTAATCTAATATCAGAAATAAACCTGAAAGTGTGTGATTTGGACGTCCCTGCTACTTCATAGCATTCAAGGCAACTTAAGCCATGTCCGTAAATTAAGTCATTTATGGGGACTACAGGAGCCAAACGCGAGTTTTATAATGCAAAAAAGCATATGATTCACTGCAATAAACAAAACGAGAAAAATATATGATATTCTTCAGGATATATGCTAGTATGATAGTATTTTGAAAATATAATACAACTTATTTTACTCGATAAAAAAAATCACGAACTTATCTCTAAAAAAATATTTTATTGACTAAAAACCATACTAAAATACATGCGATCATTCTGATTTTTTGGCAAATAATTCTACAAGCAACATATTAGCATGATAGTGTTTTATATTTTTAGTCCAATCAATAGAATTTTTTGTAAATAGCAAAAAAAACACTCATTTCGCACTATTCGGCCCGCAGTGACTGACGTAACCACTTTGTAGTGCAAGCTGATTAGAACTTTAATCTAACAGTATTTCAAACAAAGTTTGAACCACCACAACTAGAGTTGCTAATTTAGCTCCTGTAGTCGCCTTAAAGCTTGAAATCTGAATAAAACCATAAAAATATTTAAGCACGCCAATAATGTTTTGAGTGCAGTTCAGAACAAGCGTGAAATTCTTTTATTGAAAAGCACCAATTTGGACTGTTGTGGTATAACTACCATCCGTCCGGATTTGTCCGGACTAGCGAATGCAAATTCGACTCGAGATTGATAATTTGAGATCTCGCGTGCTCGGCTATCGGGCGAATTCAAGATTTTCAGGCATTCAAGATTAACATTTCAGTTTTTAATTTCAAGATTAAGATGTGCTTGAATTTTTAAAATTATGTTTTTTTGTAATTAAAAATGTTTTTCTTAATATTAGAGGGTGTAAAAAACCTCTTAACGAAGCCGAAAGGCACTTGTTCACCCCATCATTGCGATCATATTTTTGTTCTACACCATACCTGGGAACCTTCTAGTTACGGAGATATTGGGGTCAAAGTTCCAACTTTTTGACAAGTTTTTAATGTAGTATTTTTAATTGAAACACCTCACCTCCACGAAACCCGTATTATTCAATCCATACATCAGCACAATGTTTTGAGTGCGTTACATTGAGTTTTACCACAAAACATTATTTTTCACCTCAAAAAAAAAGTCGTCAGCAATAATTTTTGCGTTAAGTTACTTAGTTTGATGTACAGAATGCTTGGTTGACGGCTTCGTGATGAGGTTGTTTACACCCTGTATATAAAAAACACATGTCACTCTGTACATAGACGTACACACTATTCTCCGAAACCACTCAACTGATTTCTATGGTAATGTGCATGGTTGGTTCCAACTTAAAAGAAAGGGTAGTTTTAGACTCTTGCGTACCTATATATCATGTATGTATTATCATCGTAAGCGAGCGATGATCCCTGCAGGTTTGACGTAGAGATAAAGTATAACTTCTTGTTTGTGGACATGATTGTGTCAGCGTTTATTTCTTTATTTATAACAATGTTACCTACACTATCATTACAGATCTATGATCCAATGCGACAGAGTGGCCTTACTAACTAAATCCTAAATCAACACCTTATTTATACTTAGTTAAAAAATATCTTAATCTAAATAACTTAAAAAAACACATATTATCTAATATCAGGTGAATTGTGGCTAACGTTTCGTCAGTTAAGCAATGAAACAAATGGGTTTAAAATTTGCTGTTCACAAAACATCACGCCTTTAAACCCCGAAGGGTTAGGAAGAAGTGCAGCTAATAGTAAACCCACATTTTATTTCGATTAACAAAAGGGTATAAAATCAGGAATAAATTAGAAATACTACCTACCTATCCACGAAAGATCAAACAAAATGTAATCATCTTATAAATTGATTAAAACATTGAGTGATGTGTACGCGTATCCATTTCACAAAATAAATCATTTCCATTACTTTCATATCAAAGAACCCTTTCTAAGTTATTGGTATGAAAAATGAGTTTCCTTATAACATTATTGAGGCCGAAGCATCAGGGAATTCAGGATATTAAACTTATGACTAGATCTCAAAGAAAGATAGGTTTCATATTATTATAAGCGCATTAGGTAGGTACTCTCTGTAGTTGTAAGAAAAAAATGATATAACATAATAATGCCGATAACTTTAGTTATACATCACAAATTTTTAATTAGTACAAAAAATGGGGCTCTATCCGTACCCTTTACTGATCATACTTGTGTAGTCAAAAATCAAAAAACTAAATTAAAAAATTGTCTACGAAAATTTGTCATAATTGGTAAACTCATATCTGAATCATTCATAGATAACAATTGCTAGTAACTAGAAAGTGACCAGGCGAACGCTAGAGCGAGAGATAACGATTAATTACTACGATTTTGAATGGCCTGTACAATATATTAATTAATTGAGTGACATTTTGGGACATAAACAAACAAACGCTAATAACTTTGCTGTTTATCAATATTACCTATGCATTGAGACTTTACATATATAATGAAAATACTTTCTTTAATAAGCCCTTTAAGTATTTGTACTAATTAAAAAAAGAAAATACCAATCGAATTTAGAACCTCCTCCTTTTTGAAGCTAGTTAAAAATAGTCGTGTAGTTATTTAAGTTATGTTATGATATCTCAACAAATAAATAAAATTGAAGCCTCTGTATGTTATTCCAAATAAGGTTACTTATAACAAAAAAACTTATTAATTCTTGTCCGTCTGTCTGTCGGTCTGTCTGTTTGGTCCGGCTAATCTCGTTGTTCGATTTCGACGGGAATTTACTAGCAGATAGCTGATGTTATAAGGAGTAACCTAGGCTACTTTTATTTTAGAAAAATAATTAGGATTCCGTGCAAAAAATCCCTTGAAATTGTTAACAAAATCCGATTCAAATTTAGGGAAGTAATGTTTTTATAATAATTATTTCAATCAAAAGAAGGTCGTGGGCAACAGTTAGTTTAAGCATTTAAATAAATATAATCTAAATTGGTTCATTCGTTTAGCTGTAAAATCATAAATCAAACAAAAACACTAAATCTCGATTTTCTTAGAATTTAACATCGTGAGGTTTGTTTCGACGAATCATCAAGTTAATTCAAATGGTTATTCTATTATGTAGAATAATTATTTCAATTAACAGACCGACTATCTGGAATTATATTTATATTATATTATATTAATATTTATATTATAGAATATTTTACCATAATATATATAGGTAGACGGTTGCCATTAAGGGATAAACTAGGATGAGGCTAGCACAGGAATGTAGATTGGCATGAGGACGGACGGACCCAGCAGTGGGTGAATTCAGGCTGTGGATGATGATTTTATCTATTTATTTTTCATCGTCTATAACGTCTTACTACGGCTTTTTCTTGTGTGTGAACAGTGTGGATTGGTGGACGTCATGACGTCCTAAATTCGAAGACATGTCTTCAAATTTTTGTTTCTACGACATGTCAGTTTGCTGTGTGTGTGACTGTGTTTCTTCACCAATTTGTGAGCAGCGGTTATGTAATAAATACATTTAAAAAAGTTATGTCGGTCTGGTTTTGAAACTTCGACCTATGTAAATCTTGCGAGCAGTAGTTCGAGTTTATTTGCCTAAACTTCAAGGAAGTATGTAAAATTTGGACAATAATCTCCACTTATTGAACAGCTTATTTCGGAACTTGAAAATAATTCCGGGCGTATTATTTATTTTAAGAAAACTAACAGCTACATTCGATTAGTCAGTAGTTAGTAAAAGAAGACCAATTATTTAGGTTTCCACTCATGTAAAATTGTCAAAACGGTTTCAACCTGAAGAAAAAAAAAACATAATACAACAAAGTTACACGTCATAGAAAAAGTAACGTAAAAGTAGTAGAAAAGGTTGATTTTAAATGAAAAAAAAAATCAAGTTACTTTTTCTTGTTTTTTTTTTCTAAGTATTTTTCCACGGGTTATTCCGATCTCTGCTCATAAGACATTAACATTGTACAAAAGTTAAACTATGCTAAGTTTTTCATTTTAGCCAATCTCAAACTCGAACATCTATCTACACAACCAAAAGCGACTATTCATTTCACCAATTCGTCAAGGCCAGATTTCGGCCCATTAAACAGGATGATGATGATACTAAATTGTATTTTGACAGTAAACTAGTCCGTTTCGACAAGCAATAAGTACCGCAGCGACCCGATTTCAGTCTGACAGGCGCTTAACGACGATTGATAGAATAATTTACTTGATACTGGATGCCGTGTGCTGGTTTTATTGCGTAGATTGATGATGTATTTTGATTTGTGATCTGCGAAAAACTCGGGTGAATTTTGGAGAGAGATGGGAGAGAATATTTGGGTTAATGTTTGACTGAAGAGAATATTTGAGGATGTGTCTGATCTAAGGAGCTAACTATCACTACAAAAAGATTAAATTTCTAATGCTGTGGAGAGTACCTCAGATTTCGATCAACTGAGTGACATTCATATTAGCTAGCACGGGACTTTTAGGCAGTCACTCCATGTACTCGTAAAATACTGGTACAACCGGTTAGACTGGAAGCCGACCCCAACGTAGTTGGGAAAAGGCTAGGCAGATGATGAGGTGAAGGTAGATAATGCAACCGAGTCTAGATGATTTTCACTTTTTTCCTTCGACGCTTCGATCGCTGCACCGAAGAATAGTGGACCAATACCCGTAGTTAGGTACGTTAAAAATCTAGTTGGAATCTCATCTCAGCGACTAACTATGTAAAAAACCAATCAATCTTGGTAAACTGGAGTACCTAATTTTTGATGTATCAGGAGTTAGCTCAGGAAGCGAACGTTTTTACGAATATGGAAATTAATTTCTATTAAAATATAAGTAACGTTTTAGTTTTATATTGAACCAGATTTTGTCCGTGGCTTCGCTCACGTTATAGTAGGAAATAATTAAACAGTAACGTTTTAAACATAGCCTATTATATACCACTCGAGGATAATTAAGCTTCACATTAGTGAAAGAATTTTCAGAATCAAATCAATAGTTGCGAAGATTACCCCCCCCCCCCCCCCCCCACATCAAAACTTACCAAAATATTATTAGAATAGATTTCATAGCAAAGCTTTAAGACTAAAGCCCTGTTTCCACCGCAAGCGGAGCGAGCAAGAGAAAACTGCTTATACATGTGTTTCCACCAACAAAGAGTGGAAATGACTAAGCGGCCAAAAAGAGTAAAAATGAGCTCGCTCTGCTCATTCTTGTTACTGCCCAAAAAAAGGAGTGTTATGTTTTCAGGGTTCATGTATGTATGTATGTATGTTTGTGAATTTCTTTATTCCACCATAACTTCTAAACGCCTGAACCGATTTCGATGTACGTGGTATCGTTAGAATCCTTGTGTTACCCCAGGTAACATAGGCTAGGGAAAAACTAAAAAAAAATAGGGGAGCTATGATTCATGAAGAAACAGCAACTTATTTTTTTTTTTTAATATACGTAATATAATATACGTATGTAACCAACGTCTAGAACTCTTTGAGTAAATTACAAAATATACAACAGTAGTACACGCATCTTCAATGCGTGAGCTTAAGTCGCCTATTTCGCGTGAAACGAGGTTGACGCAGATGCGGGAACACACTGCATTTGTACGTACGCGAAAATGAGACCCCTTGTTCGCGACAAGAAAGGCTCACAGGCATGCAAAGCGATTACCGATGTCGAAGGCAGCTCTCTAATGATGACTCAAATTTTGAGAACAAAATATGGCAAGTACCCGACAGTATCTGCTATGCTTGCGAAAAACCTTTGTACCAAAAGCAGTCCCGATGTGTATACGTGACAAGAAGTATAACAGTGTTACCGCAAGACCACCCTGACGAAATTGTGTCTTGTAATAGATGTGCCAACAATATTTTACAAAACAAAACCCCTCCAAATGCATACTGGAATAACATGCGTGTAGCACCCATTCCAGTTGAGCTCTCTAGCTCAACTGGAATGGGTGCTACACGCATGTTTTGTTTTTTAAGACACTCTTGTCTCAATGAGATGGAAGTGAGACTTATTTCGACCGAATCGTTAAGGTAGTACGTTTGGGGGGAAGATTTGGCCAGCAAGGGTTTAAAGGTCAGGCCATTTTGTTTGCACAGCAAGTGAAAG
This sequence comes from Xestia rhomboidea, assembly GCA_963853795.1. NCBI lineage: Eukaryota > Metazoa > Arthropoda > Insecta > Lepidoptera > Noctuidae > Xestia > Xestia rhomboidea. Next base: position 10,013,941 of record OY970771.1, on the reverse strand, counting down.
AGCTGTCTGAACAACTTCCAATTTCGGCCTAAATCGCCTCAAAAATCTTAGCGTCAGAAAATATCTAAGGCGATCTAGTTTCACATTGGTCGTTGGTCAACATGTTATTCTATCACTAAAAGGTATGAAATAAAAAAACATTATTTAAAAAATAAAAAAAACACGCCTGTCATGTTAAAAATTGACTAAAAAGTAAAAAATAAGTTAAATAATTAATTTTAATTGAGAAAAACAACATTTTAATTGCAGTCGGGGGACAGTTCTTTGGAAAATTTATTTACAGGTCCCCCCGACTTCGAGTAAAATGTTGTTTTTCTTTTTTCCATTTTTAATTTGATTTGCGGTTTAATTGCATAGTAAGTAATCTCGATCGCATTTCTTTTGTAAATGCTCGTATCGAGCTGCATCCTGTTAAAGTGAAACCCGACCCTGACATAGTTGGAAAAAGGCTAGGCAGATTGATTGACATACCTTGTTCCCATTCTACACTGAAGTAATTATTTTAATTAATTTTTACTTTTTAGTAAATTTTTTATTTAACTTATTTTTTACTTTTTAGTCAATTTTTAACATGGCAGGCGTGTTTTTTAATTTTTTAAATAATATTTTTTTTCATTTCTCTTTTGCGGTGGGAATCAGACGACTAAAACTCTTTCTTGGTGGAATCGCAAACCTATTTCATGAAAACGAAGTCCGCTTTGCTTAGCCGTTTCCGGCTCATTACTCTTTCGTGGTAGAATCCGTGCTTTACAACGTCCAACCGTTTTGTTTGTTCAGTTGCATATCTTGGACTTTGCAATATTTATCAATTGGATATAGGAAGTAAACAACTTATACCTACCGCTTTTATTCGCATCGTTTGTCAAAAAAGGTATAATAAAAAGTGAACTAGCGTTGTTTTCTTTCTTTGTGGAGTGTTTTATTCAAGCATTTGATGCATTTGCAAAAGAGAAAAATACCCAGGATCTTAAAAATAACGGTATTTAAAGTAACTCCCACAAAGAAAATAGTTAGGTAAATTGTATTGCAGTGCGTCGGAGATGTTTGCGCAAGCTCGTACTGACAAGGGGTTTACTGTTTTTTAACGGTTTCAAGAGGTTGTTCACAAGAAAACTGCTTTGCTACTCAAGATAGCGAGACATTGTCGCATCAGCATCCTGAGAAAACTGTTCTCAGGATACTGTTGTGAGCTTTAGCTCTCCAACTTTGAAAACATTTTGTGCAGCGGGGAATAATTGGTACTAACATATGATAATAAAAGTTATATTGATATTAAGTTACTAACACTCCTAGGGATCTTTTGTTTCTGAAATAAAAATTTTGCATGCATTCATAATAATATCAAATTTAGGCTCACTGAACATTCAGGAACCAATATAAGTACCTACATATTTCCAAATTATGAAGAGTTTTAATCCCTGCTATGATCATAATAAAATTATCCCTCAACGGACGCCAAATACTCTGCCGCATTGTCGGTAGTCATCCGTTTTTGCAACGATGAGTTATCGAACGAGCTCGTGCGGGGCGTAGGAGATTTGAAATTACGTTTCCGTTCAATTTCGTCCGTTAGCACCCTTTGCCTTGCTTCAATGTACCTGAATGCCTCTGTGAGGGGGCGTCTGGTGACAATAATATTATTTGCCCGAGAAGGCATCGGCAGTTTGAAACTCTCTTTTTATAGCTTCGAACCTATAAGCAACCATATAGATATTATTTTCCTCTGTAATGGTGCCTTTCCATGCTTGCCAAGGCTCGGCAAGCGTCCACAGTCATCATCATCATCATCAGCCTATTAATGTTCCCACTGCTGGGACACAGGCCTCCTCTCTATGAGAGGGAATGGGCTATAATCCACCTCGCGGGTCTTCGAATTTTTTGGTTCTAGGACATGCCGGTTTCCTCACGATGTTTTCCTTCACCGTTTTGAGAGCAGCGGTGATGAAACAAATTACACAAAGTAATGCGCCTGTCTGGGTTCGAACTCACGACTTACTGTTCGTAAGTCGGTTCCGCCACCACTGGGCCACCGCTGCTTTCTTCATCCACAGTACAAGCGTGTAAAGAGGGTCTCTGGCTTGGCTTGTCTCCGATCCGGTCTATAGTGTCGGTTTTTGGACACAGATCAGAGGGCGCTTGCGGAAATTGCTTGCGACGCATTCACACGTTGGTGCGCATTTAGTAGTGTATAAGCTCGCGGCGAGCGCTTGTTTAGTTCTGTGTTTAAAATGAGTGGCTGGAACGAAGAGATTTTATAGTTTCTGGAATATTACCAGAGCGAATCGTCGAGCTTACCTTGTTTTTGTTTTACTTTGCTTGTATTTCTAATAATAGCCGACACAAGTTCGGTGTCCACTAAAATTGAGTGTACGTAGCACACTGACGTATTCACAAGCATGAAAACGACTTCCATATGCCAAGCGAGATTTGTGGTCGCTTGAAGCCGTTTGTCAAGGCTTGGCAAGCATGGAAAGGCACGTAAGGTATTCAAGCAAACACTCATGCTATTGGTTTTCAAGTTAAAACTTTGACTTATTTGAAATTTAAATAATCATAATCCTTCCTTCCCAAATACATACCATCGTTCTATTCTTGCCCTCTTGTCCTTGTCCTGTTCGTTGTCGCTCGTGGTCGACGTAACACATTTTTTCTTCCATCCTGCCCTGTCAACCGTCATGCTATATAACACTATACCCGACACGGGAATCACAATCATCTATCACTCAGCTGTCACTTTCTGTCACTCGCTGTCACTCAGCTGTCACTTTCTTTCACTCAGCTGTCACTTTCTGACACTAGGCTGTCACTCAGCTGTCACTTTCTAACACTCAGCTGTCACTTTCTGTCACTCGCTGTCACTCAGCTGTCACTTTCATTCATTCATTTCGTTCATTCAATTTTACATTCATTTCGTTCATTTATTTCGTTCATTCTTCTCGTTCATTCTTTTCGTTCATTCATTTCGTTCATTCATTTCGTTCATTCATTTCATTCAATCATGTCAATGTCATTCTCTCATTCGCTGACACTCAGCTGTCACTCAGCTGTCACTCAACTGTCACTATCTGTCACTCAGCTGTCACTTTCTGACACTAGGCTGTCACTCAGCTGTCACTTTCTGACACTCAGCTGTCACTTTCTGTCACTCGCTGTCACTCAGCTGTCACTTTCATTCATTCATTTTTTACATTCATTTCGTTCATTCATTTCGTTCATTCATTTCGTTCATTCATTTCATTCAATCATGTCAATGTCACTCTGTCAGTCGCTGACACTCAGCTTTCACTCAGCTGTCACTTTCTGACACTCAGCTGTCACTCAGCTGTCACTTCACTTAGCTGTCACTTCCAGCCACTCGGCTGTCACTTTCTGACACTCAGATGTCACTCAGCTGTCACTCAGCTGTAAATCAGCTGTCACTTTCTGTCACTCAGCTGTCACTAAGCTGTCACTCGGCTGTCACTTAGCTGTCACTTTCTGACACACAGCTGTCACTTTCTGACGATCAGCTGTCACTCAGAGCTGTCACTTTCTGATACTCAGCTGTCACTTTCTGACACTCAGCTGTCACTCAGCTGTCACTTTCTGACACTCAGTTGTCATTCAGCTGTCACTTTCTGAAACTCAGCTGTCACTTTCTGACACTCAGCTGTCACTTTCTGACACTCAGTTGTCATTCAGCTGTCACTTTCTGACACTCAGCTGCTACTTTCATTCATTAATTTCGTTCATTCAAAGTGACAGCTGATTGACAGCTAAGTGACAGCTGAGTGACATCTGAGTGTCAGAAAGTGACAGCTGAGTGACAGCTGTGTGACAGCTGATTGTCAAAAACTGACAGCTAAGTGACAGCTGAGTGACAGCTGAGTGACATCTGGGTGTCAGAAAGTGACAGCTGAGTGACAAATGATTGTCAAAAAGTGACAGCTAAGTGACAGCTGAGTGACAGCTAAGTGACAGCTGAGTGACAGAAAGTGACAGCTAATTGACAGCTAAGTGACAGCTGAGTGACAGCTGTGTCAGAAAGTGACAGCTTTGAGTGACAGCTGATCGTCAGAAAGTGACAGCTGATTGACAGCTAAGTGACAGCTGAGTGACATCTGAGTGTCAGAAAGTGACAGCTCTGAGTGACAGCTGATCGTCAGAAAGTGACAGCTGAATGTCAACTGAGCGTCAGAAAGTGACAGCTGAGTGACATCTGAGTGTCAGAAAGTGACAGCTGAGTGACAGCTGATTGTCAAAAAGTGACAGCTAAGTGACAGCTGAGTGACATCTGAGTGTTAAAAAGTGACAGCTGAGTGACAGCTGAGTGACAGAAAGTGACAGCTGATTGACAGCTAAGTGACAGCTGAGTGACATCTGAGTGTCAGAAAGTGACAGCTGAGTGACAGCTGAGTGACAGCTGAGTGTCAGCTGTGTGACAGCTGATTGTCAAAAAGTGACAGCTAAGTGACAGCTGAGTGACAGCTGAGTGACAGCTGAGTGACAGCTGAGTGACATCTGAGTGTCAGAAAGTGACAGCTGAGTGAGAAATGATTGTCAAAAAGTAACAGCTAAGTGACAGCTGAGTGACAGCTGAGTGAGAGCTGAGTGACAGAAAGTGACAGCTGATTGACAGCTAAGTGACAGCTGAGTGACAGCTGAATGACAACTGAGTGTCAGAAAGTGACAGCTGAGTGACAGCGGAGTGTCAGAAAGTGACAGCTCTGAGTGACAGCTGATCGTCAGAAAGTGACATCTGAGTGTCAGAAAGTGACAGCTGAGTGACAAATGATTGTCAAAAATTGACAGCTCTGAGTGACAGCTGATCGTCAGAAAGTGACAGCTGAATGTCAACTGAGTGTCAGAAAGTGACAGCTGAGTGACAGCTGAAAGTCAGAAAGTGACAGCTCTGAGTGACAGCTGATCGTCAGAAAGTGACAGCTGATTGACAGCTAAGTGACAGCTGAGTGACATCTGAGTGTCAGAAAGTGACAGCTGAGTGACAGCTGAGTGACAGCTGATTGTCAAAAAGTGACAGCTATGTGACAGCTGAGTGACAGCTGAGTGACAGCTGAGTGACAGAAATTGACAGCTGATTGACAGCTAAGTGACAGCTGAGTGACTTCTGAGTGTCAGAAAGTGACAGCTGAGTGACAGCTGAGTGTCAGAAAGTGACAGCTGAATGACAAATGAGTGTCAGAAAGTGACAGCTGAATGACAACTGAGAGTCAGAAAGTGACAGCTGAGTGACAGCTGATTGTCAAAAAGTGACAGCTAAGTGACAGCTGAGTGACATCTGAGTGTCAAAAAGTGACAGCAGAGTGACAGAAAGTGACAGCTGATTGACAGCTAAGTGACAGCTGAGTGACATCTGAGTGTCAGAAAGTGACAGCTGAGTGACAGCTGAGTGTCAGCTGTGTGACATCTGAGTGTCAGAAAGTGACAGCTGAGTAACAAATGATTGTCAAAAATTGACAGCTCTGAGTGACAGCTGATCGTCAGAAAGTGACAGCTGAATGTCAACTGAGTGTCAGAAAGTGACAGCTGAGTGACAGCTGAAAGTCAGAAAGTGACAGCTCTGAGTGACAGCTGATCGTCAGAAAGTGACAGCTGATTGACAGCTAAGTGACAGCTGAGTGACATCTGAGTGTCAGAAAGTGACAGCTGAGTGACAGCTGAGTGTCAGCTGTGTGACATCTGAGTGTCAGAAAGTGACAGCTGAGTAACAAATGATTGTCAAAAATTGACAGCTCTGAGTGACAGCTGATCGTCAGAAAGTGACAGCTGAATGTCAACTGAGTGTCAGAAAGTGACAGCTGAGTGACAGCTGAAAGTCAGAAAGTGACAGCTCTGAGTGACAGCTGATCGTCAGAAAGTGACAGCTGATTGACAGCTAAGTGACAGCTGAGTGACATCTGAGTGTCAGAAAGTGACAGCTGAGTGACAGCTGAGTGACAGCTGAGTGACAGCTGATTGTCAAAAAGTGACAGCTATGTGACAGCTGAGTGACAGCTGAGTGACAGAAATTGACATCTGATTGACAGCTAAGTGACAGCTGAGTGACTTCTGAGTGTCAGAAAGTGACAGCTGAGTGACAGCTGAGTGTCAGAAAGTGACAGCTGAATGACAACTGAGTGTCAGAAAGTGACAGCTGAGTGACAGCGGAGTGTCAGGAAGTGACAGCTGAGTGACAGCTGAGTGTCAGAAAGTGACAGCTCTGAGTGACAGCTGATCGTCAGAAAGTGACAGCTGATTGACAGCTAAGTGACAGCTGAGTGACATCTGAGAGTCGGAAAGTGACAGCTGAGTGACAGCTGAGTGTCAGAAAGTGACAGCTCTGAGTGACAGCTGATCGTCAGAAAGTGACAGCTGATTGACAGCTAAGTGACAGCTGAGTGACAGCTGAATGACAACTGAGTGTCAGAAAGTGACAGCTGAGTGACAGCGGAGTGTCAGAAAGTGACAGCTCTGAGTGACAGCTGATCGTCAGAAAGTGACATCTGATTGACAGCTAAATGACAGCTGAGTGACATCTGAGTGTCAGAAAGTGACAGCTGAGTGACAAATGATTGTCAAAAATTGACAGCTCTGAGTGACAGCTGATCGTCAGAAAGTGACAGCTGAATGTCAACTGAGTGTCAGAAAGTGACAGCTGAGTGACAGCTGAAAGTCAGAAAGTGACAGCTCTGAGTGACAGCTGATCGTCAGAAAGTGACAGCTGATTGACAGCTAAGTGACAGCTGAGTGACATCTGAGTGTCAGAAAGTGACAGCTGAGTGACAGCTGATTGTCAAAAAGTGACAGCTATGTGACAGCTGAGTGACAGCTGAGTGACAGAAATTGACAGCTGATTGACAGCTAAGTGACAGCTGAGTGACTTCTGAGTGTCAGAAAGTGACAGCTGAGTGACAGCTGAGTGTCAGAAAGTGACAGCTGAGTGACAGCTGAGTGTCAGCTGTGTGACATCTGAGTGTCAGAAAGTGACAGCTGAGTAACAAATGATTGTCAAAAATTGACAGCTCTGAGTGACAGCTGATCGTCAGAAAGTGACAGCTGAATGTCAACTGAGTGTCAGAAAGTGACAGCTGAGTGACAGCTGAAAGTCAGAAAGTGACAGCTCTGAGTGACAGCTGATCGTCAGAAAGTGACAGCTGATTGACAGCTAAGTGACAGCTGAGTGACATCTGAGTGTCAGAAAGTGACAGCTGAGTGACAGCTGAGTGACAGCTGAGTGACAGCTGAGTGACAGCTGATTGTCAAAAAGTGACAGCTATGTGACAGCTGAGTGACAGCTGAGTGACAGAAATTGACATCTGATTGACAGCTAAGTGACAGCTGAGTGACTTCTGAGTGTCAGAAAGTGACAGCTGAGTGACAGCTGAGTGTCAGAAAGTGACAGCTGAATGACAACTGAGTGTCAGAAAGTGACAGCTGAGTGACAGCGGAGTGTCAGAAAGTGACAGCTTTGAGTGACAGCTGATCGTCAGAAAGTGACATCTGATTGACAGCTAAGTGACAGCTGAGTGACATCTGAGTGTCAGAAAGTGACAGCTGAGTGACAACTGATTGTCAAAAAGTGACAGCTAAGTGACAGCTGAGTGACAGCTGAGTGACAGCTGATTTTCAAAAAGTGACAGCTAAGTGACAGCTGAGTTTCAGAAATTGACAGCTAAGTGACAGCCGAGTGGCTGGAAGTGACAGCTAAGTGAAGTGACAGCTGAGTGACAGCTGAGTGTCAGCGAATGACAGAGTGACATTGACATGATTGAATGAAATGAATGAACGAAATGAATGAAAGAAATGGATGAACGAAATGAATGAACGAAATGAATGAACGAAAAGAATGAACGAAATGAATGAACGAAATGAATGAACGAAATAAATGAACGAAATGAATAAACAAAATGAATGAACGAAATGAATGAACGAAATGAATGAACGAAATGAATGAACGAAATGAATGAACGAAAAGAATGAACGAAAAGAATGAACGAAATGAATGAACGAAATGAATGACAAAAATGAATGAACGAAATGAATGACAAAAATGAATGAATGAAAGTGACAGCTGAGTGTCAGAAAGTGACAGCTGAATGACAACTGAGAGTCAGAAAGTGACAGCTGAGTGACAGCTGAGTGTCAGAAAGTGACAGCTGAATGTCAACTGAGTGTCAGGAAGTGACAGCTGAGTGACAGCTGAGTGTCAGAAAGTGACAGCTCTGAGTGACAGCTGATCGTCAGAAAGTGACAGCTGATTGACAGCTAAGTGACAGCTGAGTGACATCTGAGAGTCGGAAAGTGACAGCTGAGTGACAGCTGAGTGTCAGAAAGTGACAGCTCTGAGTGACAGCTGATCGTCAGAAAGTGACAGCTGATTGACAGCTAAGTGACAGCTGAGTGACAGCTGAATGACAACTGAGTGTCAGAAAGTGACAGCTGAGTGACAGCGGAGTGTCAGAAAGTGACAGCTCTGAGTGACAGCTGATCGTCAGAAAGTGACATCTGATTGACAGCTAAATGACAGCTGAGTGACATCTGAGTGTCAGAAAGTGACAGCTGAGTGACAACTGATTGTCAAAAAGTGACAGCTAAGTGACAGCTGAGTGACAGCTGAGTGACAGCTGATTGTCAAAAAGTGACAGCTAAGTGACAGCTGAGTTTCAGAAATTGACAGCTAAGTGACAGCCGAGTGGCTGGAAGTGACAGCTAAGTGAAGTGACAGCTAAGTGACAGCTGAGTGACAGCTGAGTGACAGCTGATTTTCAAAAAGTGACAGCTAAGTGACAGCTGAGTTTCAGAAATTGACAGCTAAGTGACAGCCTAGTGGCTGGAAGTGACAGCTAAGTGAAGTGACAGCTGAGTGACAGCTGAGTGTCAGCGAATGACAGAGTGACATTGACATGATTGAATGAAATGAATGAACGAAATGAATGAAAGAAATGGATGAACGAAATGAATGAACGAAATGAATGAACGAAAAGAATGAACGAAAAGAATGAACGAAATGAATGACAAAAATGAATGAACGAAATGAATGACAAAAATGAATGAATGAAAGTGACAGCTGAGTGTCAGAAAGTGACAGCTGAATGACAACTGAGAGTCAGAAAGTGACAGCTGAGTGACAGCTGAGTGTCAGAAAGTGACAGCTGAATGTCAACTGAGTGTCAGGAAGTGACAGCTGAGTGACAGCTGAGTGTCAGAAATTGACAGCTCTGAGTGACAGCTGATCGTCAGAAAGTGACAGCTGATTGACAGCTAAGTGACAGCTGAGTGACATCTGAGTGTCAGAAAGTGACAGCTGAGTGACAGCTGTGTGACAGCTGATTGTCATCAAGGCCCAATTTTCAGCGCTGGCAGTTTCCAAAGCAAATAATTCTATCCATCCAGTAGCAATATCTTCAGCTATCAATATCCATGTCTTGCCGCTGGTCGTTGACGGCAAAGGTCCAAACAAGTCAAAGGCGAGGGTTTCGAAACGTTGGTTGACGGGCGTAGTTTGGAGCAGACCAGCTGGTTTCAGGTTGGACGGCTTAAATCTCTGGCATGCAACACAGTTCTTAACATATGCTTCGATATATTTTCTCATACCCTTCCAGTGATATCGCTTTGATTTGCGTTGATATGTCTTATCAGCGCCGTAATGCCCCGCCAAAGGGTCATCGTGGTATACTGAAAGAACGTTTGCCCATTCATGTTGCGGAACTACGAGTTGAGCCTCATCTGAGTCATCCGACGGGTGATATCGGTACAACAACCCGTTGTTCATGACGTACCCTTTGTTGCTCCAGTACACGGCATTATCTTTACGATCTGCATCCTCTAAGGCAGTTACGATGCTAGAGATGTGTTCATCCTTTAGCTGTTCTGCCCTAATTTCAGATGACGGCCTCTGCGGCATATCCACGGCTATGCTACACACTCCACAGGTGTTTTCAGTGCTTTCATCGCAAATTGGCCTGGACAGCGTGTCTGCAACCACATTCGTTCTACCGGGTGTATACTTGATGGTAATATCATACGCCTGTATCTGCAAAGCCCATCTAGCTAATCGACCAGTTGGAGACCGTAACGACATCAACCACCTCAGAGCTTGATGGTCCGTAACCACTGTTACTGGGAGGCCTTCGATGTATCCACGGAATTTTTTAATCGCCCAAACTACTGCGAGAGCCTCCCTCTCGGTTGTGGAATAATTGCGTTCTGCAGGGATCATCAGGCTACTGGCATATTCGACGGGATGCTCATCCTGTCCCTCCCCCTGCACTAGAACTGCTCCAAGTGCATAGTTGCTTGCATCACTTTTGATGATGTAGCTTCTCGTCTCGTCGGCTTGTCGTAACACAGGAGTGGATGTAAGACGTATTTTGAGCTCTTGATAAGACTGCTCCTGTTCCGCTGACCAAGTCCATACCGCGTTTTTCTTAGTTAAACGGGAGAGTGGTTCACTGATTCCGGCAAAGTTTGGTATGAATCGCCTGTACCAGGAACAGGTCTGCAGGAACGTCATCAGATGTTTCAAATTCTTTGGCGCTGGATAGGCTAGTATTGCTGCTACCTTCTCAGGATCAGCCTTCAGACCCTCTGGAGTAATAATGTGCCCTAAATACTTAATTGTTGAGCAACAAAATCGGCACTTACTAAAATTTACATGAAGGTTGGTTTCTTTCAGCTTGCTTAGCACCTTACCCAAATCCGTTAGGTATGCTTGATAGGTTGGCGAAAAGATGATCAGATCGTCTAGGTACGCCAGCATCTTTACATTTTCCAAGCTAACTCGAATCCTGTCTATCAGACGCTGGAATGTAGAGGGTGCGTTGCGAAGTCCAAAGGGCATCCTCTTAAAACGGTACATACCGAATGGAGTTATAAACGACGTCTTGTCCTGGTCCTCGAGTTTTACTTTCACTTGCCAGTAGCCAGCGCGTAAATCCAGGGTCGACATGAAAGGCGTTGGCTTAGCAGCATGAAGCAGATCATCAATGCGAGGGATAGGATATTTGTCGGGGACCGTTATGGCATTAAGTCTACGGTAATCAACGCAAACTCGTACTGAACCGTCCTTCTTTGGTACCATGACAACGGGTGCAGACCAGGGTGATGAGCATGCTTCAATTACTCCACTGTCTAACATCTTCTTTACCTCATTCTTTAACACAGCCATGCGTGGCGGTGAGAGGCGGTATGGAGGTACAGAGACGGGGTTATGCTCACCTGTGTCGATGCAGTGTTCAGCGAGGGTAGTCGGTTCTCCACCTTCACTGAAAACTTCTTGGTAATCCCATAGCACTTCCATCAGCTGTGACTTTTGAGTTGCGTCCAGCGTATCCGATGAGACCTCTTCAACTTCTAAAGATCCAATTTCAACATCATTGCTGCTATTACTTTGGTCGCTAGGGAAGAGTGCCTTAGAGTGTGGAGATAGTTCACACGGAGCATCGTGAAGCTGCATTTGGGCATCACGGACCATAAAGTCGACGAACCTTGGAGAATACCCATCAAATAATGGTCGGGATCGCTTCCTTGGAATAGGGGACAGCTCAATTGGCACTACGCGATATGACATCGTGTTTGTAGTGCAGGCACTCGTTGTCGGGAGTGCTGGTTCTCCGCTAGATAATGGACTGCCAGTTGCTGGGGTGCATGCACTAGATTGTGGCAGCGCCGGTTCCAGTACGCCTTCGTCTCGTGGAGTTATCGACAGAGGAGAAATAAATTCAGGCAGCTCGACATCTTTTAACATGGAATGTAACTGAGGATCAAAATAAACGGGCGTAGCCTCTACTTTGGCCATTGATATCTCCTCATCGTCTTCGTCTTGGAGGTCGAAGATGTCATCGGGGTAATCCTCGAAATACCATGTCTTCTGCGGAACGTTAAGTACCATTTCGGCATCTTCTATAAAGCCGACACCCAACAGTGTGCGAGACTCTCGAGCTTCCGGGAACACGATAAAATTCGTTTGCACAACTCGGTAACAGACACTGACGGGTGCATTGACAGTCAAAACGTCTCTCGTCGTCTTCGTGCCGTCAGCCAGTTTCACCACAAACTGTTGTGTGTGGAATGCAAACCCGAGTCTTCGTAGACATTTGTACAGCGTGTATGATGCAACGCTGGCCTTTGCGCAAGTATCCACGTAGGCGCTGCCGGTTATTTTGCCTATGGCTATACCAATAACCGGCCTAGGGCGTACATCTGCTTGAGGATTAAACGAACAAAAACTTACTTCAGTCTTTCCCTCCTTTGGCACAGCCTTGGCGCAGGTTGTGCACTTTGACCGGACCACTCCCGGTGTACCACATCCGTAACACGAAAACTTTGGTGTAGAAGGTGATGGCGCTTGGGTGCCTATAGCAGCATTTGCAGGCGCAGGTTTCACGGCAGAAGTACCACTACCAGAAGTGAGATCCTTCTTCTCCTTCTTCCGACACGTCTCAATTGAGTGCCCAGGCAATCGACAGTACGTGCATCGCTTCTTTTTGAATGACACCTTTTCTGTCTCTTTTCCCTTTTCTGTCTCTTTTTCTGGCATCTCCTTTTCAACTAGGAGCTCTTCCACTCCTCTGGCTGCCTTCACTAGGGCATCAAGGGTATTGACAGTCTCGCGTGGCAATTTTACCCTTATCATGTACCTCAATTGCCCGTAGATCATGTCAATTTGCTGGGTCTCTGTGTGTGGTTCTGGCATTTGTGCAATAAGAGCCCTCTTCTTAGCCACAAATATTTCTGTTAGCTCGTCCTCACCTTGTTTGATGTTGACAACGTTCTGGTACAGCTGGTAGGCAGGTCTTTTAGGAGCAAAGGCGTGGCGAACTCTTGACACAAACTCGTCCCATGTTTTCACCTGTTCCTTTATCCCATTCCACCAGGTGGCTGCCTCTTCCCTCAAGATTAAGGTGATGCTCATGATGGCATCTTCGTCGGAGATCTGTTCTACGGACTTGAATACGGAAGCCGCAGCAAGAAAAGATTCCACCGATTCAGTGTCCCTGGCACCATTAAAACTAACCTTGCATGTGGTGAAAGAGCCTCGTCGCTGTTGGTTACCAATCACTGACAGTAACTTCTCAAATTGTTCAGTTGACAAATTCATGGTCGTTTGTGGTTCCTCCTTTATTCTTCTTCGTAATCTTGCTATTGGGCTAGCCTGCTTCCGGGCCTTAACGTTGAGTGCCAGATTGTAGCGGGTATGATAAAAACGTAGTGTCAGTATAAACAATTAGTTTATTTCCACGGACAATGTTGTATACAGACTAGGCTTAATCTAGATACGACGAATATTTACACACACGATACGTTCCCGGCCAGTTCGTGACGCGAGATGCGTCACGAAACAAGAAGGATACGTCACCGTGGGGCGCGAGGGGAAAGGGGCGTCTAGGCTAGGCGAGCTCTTCCAATGCGTGGAAACAGCGGCGCGCTAACGCAGACTGAGGGCTCGTGGCCGCGGCGGCCGTTTATATACGCGAGGCGGCGGCCTAACATGGTGTGCGTGCGTGACGTTTCGACACAGTAGTGTTGTGTGGCGCGTGGCTGTAGGCGTTCCGAGTTCGTTGGTGCTACAGGCTCCCCCTCTGGATGCGAAGTCGCCCCGACGAGTAGAAAGTGACAGCTGAGTGACAAATGATTGTCAAAAAGTGACAGCAAAGTGACAGCTGAGTGACAGCTGAGTGACAGCTGAGTGACAGCTGACTGACAGAAAGTGACAGCTGATTGACAGCTAAGTGACAGCTGAGTGACAGCTGAGTGTCAGAAAGTGACAGCTCTGAGTGACAGCTGATCGTCAGAAAGTGACAGCTGATTGACAGCTAAGTGACAGCTGAGTGACATCTGAGTGTCAGAAAGTGACAGCTCTGAGTGACAGCTGATCGTCAGAAAACGACAGCTGAATGTCAACTGAGTGTCAGAAAGTGACAGCTGAGTGACATCTGAGTGTCAGAAAGTGACAGAGTGACATTGACATGATTGAATGAAATGGATGAACGAAATGAATGAACGAAATGGATGAACGAAATGAATGAACGAAATGAATGAACGAAAAGAATGAACGAAATGAATGAACGAAATGAATGACAAAAATGAATGAAAAAAATGAATGAACGAAATGAATGACAAAAATGAATGAACGAAATTAATGAACGAAATTAATGAACGAAATGAATGAACGAAATGAATGAACGAAATGAATGAACGAAATGAATGAACGAAATAAATGAACGAAATGAATAAACAAAATGAATGAACGAAATGAATGAACGAAATGAATGAACGAAATGAATGAACGAAATGAATGAACGAAATGGATGAACGAAAGGAATGAACGAAATGAATGAACGAAATGAATGACAAAAATGAATAAACGAAATGAATGAACGAAATGAATGAACGAAATGAATGAACGAAATGAATGAACGAAATGAATGAACAAAAAGAATGAACGAAATCAATGACAAAAATGAATGAACGAAATGAATGAACGAAATTAATGAACGAAATGAATGAACGAAATGAATGAACGAAATGAATGAACGAAATGAATGAACGAAATAAATGAACGAAATGAATGAACAAAATGACTGAACGAAATGAATGAACGAAATGAATGAACGAAATGGATGAACGAAAGGAATGAACGAAATGAATGAACGAAATGAATGACAAAAATGAATGAACGAAATGAATGAATGAAATTAATGTATGAAATGAATGAACGAAATGAATGAAAGAAATGAATGAACGAAATGAATGAACAAAATGAATGAACGAAATGAATGAACGAAATGAATGAACGAAATGAATGAGAAAAATGAATGAACGAAATGAATGAATGAAAGTGACAGCTGAGTGTCAGAAAGTGACAGCTGAATGACAACTGAGTGTCAGAAAGTGACAGCTGAGTGACAGCTGAGTGTCAGAAAGTGACAGCTCTGAGTGACAGCTGATCGTCAGAAAGTAACAGCTGATTGACAGCTAAGTGACAGCTGAGTGACATTTGAGTGTCAGGAAGTGACAGCTGAGTGACAGCTGATTGTCAAAAAGTGACAGCTAAGTGACAGCTGAGTGACAGCTGAGTGACAGCTGAGTGACATCTGAGTGTCAGAAAGTGACAGCTGAGTGAGAAATGATTGTCAAAAAGTGACAGCTAAGTGACAGCTGAGTGACAGCTGAGTGACAGCTGAGTGACAGAAAGTGACAGCTGATTGACAGCTAAGTGACAGCTGAGTGACATCTGAGTGACAGAAAGTGACAGCTGATTGACAGCTAAGTGACAGCTGAGTGACATCTGAGTGTCAGAAAGTGACTGCTGAGTGACAGCTGAGTGACAGCTGATTGTCAGCGAATGACAGAGTGACATTGACATGATTGAATGAAATGAATGAACGAAATGAATGAACGAAATGGATGAACGAAATGAATGAACGAAATGAATGAACGAAAAGAATGAACGAAATGTATGAACGAAATGAATGACAAAAATGAATGAACGAAATGAATGACAAAAATGAATGAACGAAATTAATGAACGAAATTAATGAACGAAATGAATGAACGAAATGAATGAACGAAATGAATGAACGAAATGGATGAACGAAATGAATGAACGAAATGAATGAACGAAAAGAATGAACGAAATGAATGAACGAAATGAATGACAAAAATGAATGACAAAAATGAATGAACGAAATGAATGACAAAAATGAATGAACGAAATTAATGAACGAAATTAATGACAAAAATGAATAAACGAAATGAATGAACGAAATGAATGAACGAAATGAATGAACGAAATGAATGAACGAAATGAATGAACAAAAAGAATGAACGAAATCAATGACAAAAATGAATGAACGAAATGAATGAACGAAATTAATGAACGAAATGAATGAACGAAATGAATGAACGAAATGAATGAACGAAATGAATGAACGAAATGAATGAACAAAATGACTGAACGAAATGAATGAACGAAATGAATGAACGAAATGGATGAACGAAAGGAATGAACGAAATGAATGAACGAAATGAATGACAAAAATGAATGAACGAAATGAATGAATGAAATTAATGTATGAAATGAATGAACGAAATGAATGAACGAAATGAATGAACGAAATGAATGAACAAAATGAATGAACGAAATGAATGAACGAAATGAATGAACGAAATGAATGAGAAAAATGAATGAACGAAATGAATGAATGAAAGTGACAGCTGAGTGTCAGAAAGTGACAGCTGAATGACAACTGAGTGTCAGAAAGTGACAGCTGAGTGACAGCTGAGTGTCAGAAAGTGACAGCTCTGAGTGACAGCTGATCGTCAGAAAGTGACAGCTGATTGACAGCTAAGTGACAGCTGAGTGACATCTGAGAGTCGGAAAGTGACAGCTGAGTGACAGCTGAGTGTCAGAAAGTGACAGCTCTGAGTGACAGCTGATCGTCAGAAAGTGACAGCTGATTGACAGCTAAGTGACAGCTGAGTGACATCTGAGTGTCAGAAAGTGACAGCTGAGTGACAGCTGAATGACAACTGAGTGTCAGAAAGTGACAGCTGAGTGACAGCGGAGTGTCAGAAAGTGACAGCTCTGAGTGACAGCTGATCGTCAGAAAGTGACATCTGAGTGTCAGAAAGTGACAGCTGAGTGACAAATGATTGTCAAAAATTGACAGCTCTGAGTGACAGCTGATCGTCAGAAAGTGACAGCTGAATGTCAACTGAGTGTCAGAAAGTGACAGCTGAGTGACAGCTGAAAGTCAGAAAGTGACAGCTCTGAGTGACAGCTGATCGTCAGAAAGTGACAGCTGATTGACAGCTAAGTGACAGCTGAGTGACATCTGAGTGTCAGAAAGTGACAGCTGAGTGACAGCTGAGTGACAGCTGATTGTCAAAAAGTGACAGCTATGTGACAGCTGAGTGACAGCTGAGTGACAGAAATTGACAGCTGATTGACAGCTAAGTGACAGCTGAGTGACTTCTGAGTGTCAGAAAGTGACAGCTGAGTGACAGCTGAGTGTCAACTGAGTGTCAGGAAGTGACAGCTGAGTGACAGCTGAGTGTCAGAAAGTGACAGCTCTGAGTGACAGCTGATCGTCAGAAAGTGACAGCTGATTGACAGCTAAGTGACAGCTGAGTGACATCTGAGAGTCGGAAAGTGACAGCTGAGTGACAGCTGAGTGTCAGAAAGTGACAGCTCTGAGTGACAGCTGATCGTCAGAAAGTGACAGCTGATTGACAGCTAAGTGACAGCTGAGTGACATCTGAGTGTCAGAAAGTGACAGCTGAGTGACAGCTGAATGACAACTGAGTGTCAGAAAGTGACAGCTGAGTGACAACGGAGTGTCAGAAAGTGACAGCTCTGAGTGACAGCTGATCGTCAGAAAGTGACATCTGAGTGTCAGAAAGTGACAGCTGAGTGACAAATGATTGTCAAAAATTGACAGCTCTGAGTGACAGCTAATCGTCAGAAAGTGACAGCTGAATGTCAACTGAGTGTCAGAAAGTGACAGCTGAGTGACAGCTGAAAGTCAGAAAGTGACAGCTCTGAGTGACAGCTGATCGTCAGAAAGTGACAGCTGATTGACAGCTAAGTGACAGCTGAGTGACATCTGAGTGTCAGAAAGTGACAGCTGAGTGACAGCTGAGTGACAGCTGATTGTCAAAAAGTGACAGCTATGTGACAGCTGAGTGACAGCTGAGTGATAGAAATTGACAGCTGATTGACAGCTAAGTGACAGCTGAGTGACTTCTGAGTGTCAGAAAGTGACAGCTGAGTGACAGCTGAGTGTCAGAAAGTGACAGCTGAATGACAACTGAGTGTCAGAAAGTGACAGCTGAGTGACAGCGGAGTGTCAGAAAGTGACAGCTTTGAGTGACAGCTGATCGTCAGAAAGTGACATCTGATTGACAGCTAAGTGACAGCTGAGTGACATCTGAGTGTCAGAAAGTGACAGCTGAGTGACAACTGATTGTCAAAAAGTGACAGCTAAGTGACAGCTGAGTGACAGCTGAGTGACAGCTGATTGTCAAAAAGTGACAGCTAAGTGACAGCTGAGTTTCAGAAATTGACAGCTAAGTGACAGCCGAGTGGCTGGAAGTGACACCTAAGTGAAGTGACAGCTGAGTGACATCTGAGTGTCAGCGAATGACAGAGTGACATTGACATGATTGAATGAAATGGATGAACGAAATGAATGAACGAAATGGATGAACGAAATGAATGAACGAAATGAATGAACGAAAAGAATGAACGAAATGAATGAACGAAATGAATGACAAAAATGAATGAACGAAATGAATGACAAAAATGAATGAACGAAATGAATGAACGAAATGAATGAACGAAATGAATGAACGAAATGAATGAACGAAATGAATGAACGAAATGAATGACAAAAATGAATGAATGAAAGTGACAGCTGAGTGTCAGAAAGTGACAGCTGAATGACAACTGAGAGTCAGAAAGTGACAGCTGAGTGATAGCTGAGTGTCAGAAAGTGACAGCTGAATGTCAACTGAGTGTCAGGAAGTGACAGCTGAGTGACAGCTGAGTGTCAGAAAGTGACAGCTCTGAGTGACAGCTGATCGTCAGAAAGTGACAGCTGAGTGACAGCTGTGTGACAGCTGATTGTCAAAAAGTGACAGCTCAGTGACAGCTGAGTGACAGCTGAGTGACAGCTGAGTGACAGCTGAGTGACAGCTGAATGACAACTGAGTGTCAGAAAGTGACAGCTGAGTGACAGCGGAGTGTCAGAAAGTGACAGCTCTGAGTGACAGCTGATCGTCAGAAAGTGACATCTGATTGACAGCTAAGTGACAGCTGAGTGACATCTGAGTGTCACAAAGTGACAGCTGAGTGACAAATGATTGTCAAAAAGTGACAGCTCTGAGTGACAGCTGATCGTCAGAAAGTGACATCTGATTGACAGCTAAGTGACAGCTGAGTTACATCTGAGTGTCAAAAAGTGACAGCTGAGTGACAAATGATTGTCAAAAAGTGACAGCTAAGTGACAGCTGAGTGACAGCTGAGTGACAGAAAGTGACAGCTGATTGACAGCTAAGTGACAGCTGAGTGACAGCTGAGTGTCAGAAAGTGACAGCTCTGAGTGACAGCTGATCGTCAGAAAGTGACAGCTGATTGACAGCTAAGTGACAGCTGACTGACATCTGAGTGTCAAAAAGTGACAACTGAGTGACAAATGATTGTCAAAAAGTGACAGCTAAGTGACAGCTGAGTGACAGCTTAGTGACAGCTGAGTGACATCTGACTGACAGAAAGTGACAGCTGATTGACAGCTAAGTGACAGCTGAGTGACATCTGAGTGTCAGAAGGTGACAGCTCTGAGTGACAGCTGATCGTCAGAAAACGATAGCTGAATGTCAACTGAGTGTCAGAAAGTGACAGCTGAGTGACATATGAGTGTCAGAAAGTGACAGCTCTGAGTGACAGCTGATCGTCAGAAAGTGACAGCTGATTGACAGCTAAGTGACAGCTGAGTGACAGCTGAGTGTCAGAAAGTGACAGCTGAGTGACATCTGAGTGTCAGAAAGTGACGGCTGAGTGACAGCTGAGTTTCAGAAATTGACAACTAAGTGACAGCCGAGTGGCTGGAAGTGACAGCTAAGTGAAGTGACAGCTGAGTGACCGCTGAGTGTCAGCGAATGACAGAGTGACATTGACATGATTGAACGAAATGAATGAACAAAATGAATGAACGAAATGAATGAACGAAATGAATGAACGAAATGAATGAGAAAAATGAATGAACGAAATGAATGAATGAAAGTGACAGCTGAGTGTCAGAAAGTGACAGCTGAATGACAACTGAGTGTCAGAAAGTGACAGCTGAGTGACAGCTGAGTGTCAGAAAGTGACAGCTCTGAGTGACAGCTGATCGTCAGAAAGTGACAGCTAAGTGACAGCTGAGTGACATCTGAGTGTCAAAAGTGACAGCTGAGTGACAGCTGTGTGACAGCTGATTGTCAAAAAGTGACAGCTAAGTGACAGCTGAGTGACAGCTGAGTGACAGCTGAGTGACAGCTGAGTGACAGCTGAGTGACATCTGAGTGTCAGAAAGTGACAGCTGAATGAGAAATGATTGTCAAAAAGTGACAGCTAAGTGACAGCTGAGTGACAGCTGAGTGACAGAAAGTGACAGCTGATTGACAGCTAAGTGACAGCTGAGTGACAGCTGAATGACAACTGAGTGTCAGAAAGTGACAGCTGAGTGACAGCGGAGTGTCAGAAAGTGACAGCTCTGAGTGACAGCTGATCGTCAGAAAGTGACATCTGATTGACAGCTAAGTGACAGCTGAGTGACATCTGAGTGTCAGAAAGTGACAGCTGAGTGACAAATGATTGTCAAAAAATGACAGCTCTGAGTGACAGCTGATCGTCAGAAAGTGACATCTCATTGACAGCTTAGTGACAGCTAAGTGACAAATGATTGTCAAAAAGTGACAGCTAAGTGACAGCTGAGTGACAGCTGAGTGACAGCTGAGTGACAGAAAGTGACAGCTGATTGACAGCTAAGTGACAGCTGAGTGTCAGAAAGTGACAGCTCTGAGTGACAGCTGATCGTCAGAAAGTGACAGCTGATTGACAGCTAAGTGACAGTTGAGTGACATCTGAGTGACAGAAAGTGACAGCTCTGAGTGACAGCTGATCGTCAGAAAACGATAGCTGAATGTCAACTGAGTGTCAGAAAGTGACAGCTGAGTGACATCTGAGTGTCAGAAAGTGACAGCTGAGTGACATCTGAGTGTCAGAAAGTGACGGCTGAGTGACAGCTGAGTTTCAGAAATAGACAGCTAAGTGACAGCCGAGTGGCTGGAAGTGACAGCTAAATGAAGTGACAGCTGAGTGACAGCTGAGTGTCAGCGAATGACAGAGTGACATTGACATGATTGAATGAAATGAATGAACGAAATGGATGAACGAAATGAATGAACGAAATGAATGAACGAAATGAATGAGAAAAATGAATGAACGAAATGAATGAATGAAAGTGACAGCTGAGTGTCAGAAAGTGACAGCTGAATGACAACTGAGTGTCAGAAAGTGACAGCTCTGAGTGACAGCTGATTGTCAGAAAGTGACAACTGATTGACAGCTAACTGACAGCTGAGTGACATCTGAGTGTCAGAAAGTGACAGCTGAGTGACAGCTGTGTGACAGCTGATTGTCAAAAAGTGACAGATAAGTGACAGCTGAGTGACAGCGGAGTGTCAGAAAGTGACAGCTCTGAGTGACAGCTGATCGTCAGAAAGTGACATCTGATTGACATCTAAGTGACAGCTGAGTGACATCTGAGTGTCAGAAAGTGACAGCTGAGTGACATCTGAGTGTCAGAAAGTGACAGCTGAGTGTCAGAAAGTGACAGCTGAATGACAACTGAGTGTCAGAAAGTGACAGCTGAGTGACAGCTGAGTGTCAGAAAGTGACAGCTCTGAGTGACAGCTGATCGTCAGAAAGTAACAGCTGATTGACAGCTAAGTGACAGCTGAGTGACATCTGAGTGTCTGGAAGTGACAGCTGAGTGACAGCTGATTGTCAAAAAGTGTCAGCTAAGTGACAGCTGAGTGACAGAAAGTGACAGTCGATTGACAGCTAAGTGACAGCTGAGTGACATCTGAGTGTCAGAAAGTGACAGCTAAGTGACAGCTGAGTGAAAGCTGAGTGACAGAAAGTGACAGCTGATTGACTGCTAAGTGACAGCTGAGTGACATCTGAGTGTCAGAAAGTGACAGCTGAGTGACATCTGAGTGTCAGAAAGTGACGGCTGAGTGACAGCTGAGTTTCAGAAATTGACAACTAAGTGACAGCCGAGTGGCTGGAAGTGACAGCTAAGTGAAGTGACAGCTGAGTGACCGCTGAGTGTCAGCGAATGACAGAGTGACATTGACATGATTGAACGAAATGAATGAACAAAATGAATGAATGAAATGAATGAACGAAATAAATGAACGAAATGAATGAACAAAATGAATGAACGAAATGAATGAACGAAATGAATGAACGAAATGGATGAACGAAAGGAATGAACGAAATGAATAAACGAAATGAATGACAAAAATGAATGAATGAAATGAATGAATGAAATTAATGAACGAAATGAATGAACGAAATGAATGAACGAAATGAATGAACGAAATGAATGAACGAAATGAATGAACGAAATGAATGAACGAAATGGATGAACGAAAGGAATGAACGAAATGAATAAACGAAATGAATGACAAAAATGAATGAATGAAATGAATGAATGAAATTAATGAACGAAATGAATGAACGAAATGAATGAACGAAATGAATGAACGAAATGAATGAACGAAATGAATGAACGAAATGAATGAATGAAAGTGACAGCTGAGTGTCAGAAAGTGACAGCTGAATGACAACTGAGTGTCAGAAAGTGACAGCTGAGTGACAGCTGAGTGTCAGAAAGTGACAGCTCTGAGTGACAGCTGATCGTCAGAAAGTGACAACTGATTGACAGCTAAGTGACAGCTGAGTGACATCTGAGTGTCAGAAAGTGACAGCTGAGTGACATCTGAGTGTCAGAAAGTGACGGCTGAGTGACAGCTGAGTTTCAGAAATTGACAACTAAGTGACAGCCGAGTGGCTGGAAGTGACAGCTAAGTGAAGTGACAGCTGAGTGACCGCTGAGTGTCAGCGAATGACAGAGTGACATTGACATGATTGAATGAAATGAATGAACGAAATGAATGAACGAAATGAATGAACGAAATGAATGAATGAAAGTGACAGCTGAGTGTCAGAAAGTGACAGCTGAATGACAACTGAGTGTCATAAAGTGACAGCTGAGTGACAGCTGAGTGTCAGAAAGTGACAGCTCTGAGTGACAGCTGATCGTCAGAAAGTAACAGCTGATTGACAGCTAAGTGACAGCTGAGTGACATTTGAGTGTCAGGAAGTGACAGCTGAGTGACAGCTGATTGTTAAAAAGTGACAGCTAAGTGACAGCTAAGTGACAGCTGAGTGACATCTGAGTGTCAGAAAGTGACAGCTGAGTGACAGCTGTGTGACAGCTGATTGTCAAAAAGTGACAGCTAAGTGACAGCTGAGTGACAGCTAATAACAGAAAGTGACAGCTGATTGACAGCTAAGTGACAGCTGAATGACAACTGAGTGTCAGAAAGTGACAGCTGAGTGACAGCGGAGTGTCAGAAAGTGACAGCTCTGAGTGACAGCTGATCGTCAGAAAGTGACATCTGATTGACAGCTAAGTGACAGCTGAGTGACATCTGAGTGTCAGAAAGTGACAGCTGAGTGACAAATGATTGTCAAAAAATGACAGCTCTGAGTGACCGCTGATCGTCAGAAAGTGACATCTGATTGACAGCTTAGTGAAAGCTAAGTGACAAATGATTGTCAAAAAGTGACAGCTAAGTGACAGCTGAGTGACAGCTGAGTGACAGCTGAGTGACAGAAAGTGACAGCTGATTGACAGCTAAGTGACAGCTGAGTGTCAGAAAGTGACAGCTCTGAGTGACAGCTGATCGTCAGAAAGTGACAGCTGATTGACAGCTAAGTGACAGTTGAGTGACATCTGAGTGACAGAAAGTGACAGCTCTGAGTGACAGCTGATCGTCAGAAAACGATAGCTGAATGTCAACTGAGTGTCAGAAAGTGACAGCTGATTGACAGCTAAGTGACAGCTGAGTGACATCTGAGTGTCAGAAAGTGACATCTCTGAGTGACAGCTGATCGTCAGAAAACGATAGCTGAATGTCAACTGAGTGTCAGAAAGTGACATATGAGTGTCAGAAAGTGACAGCTGAGTGACAGCTGAGTGACAGCTGATTGTCAAAAAGTGACAGGTAAGTGACAGCTGAGTGACAGCTGAGTGACAGAAAGTGACAGCTGATTGACAGCTAAGTGACAGCTGAGTGACATATGAGTGACAGAAAGTGACAGCTAAGTGACAGCTGAGTGACATCTGAGTGTCAGAAAGTGACAGCTGAGTGACAGCGGAGTGTCAGAAAGTGACAGCTCTGAGTGACAGCTGATCGTCAGAAAGTGACATCTGATTGACAGCTAAGTGACAGCTGAGTGACATCTGAGTGTCAGAAAGTGACAGCTGAGTGACAAATGATTGTCAAAAAATGACAGCTCTGAGTGACAGCTGATCGTCAGAAAGTGACATCTGATTGACAGCTTAGTGACAGCTAAGTGACAAATGATTGTCAAAAAGTGACAGCTAAGTGACAGCTGAGTGACAGCTGAGTGACAGCTGAGTGACAGAAAGTGACAGCTGATTGACAGCTAAGTGACAGCTGAGTGTCAGAAAGTGACAGCTCTGAGTGACAGCTGATCGTCAGAAAGTGACAGCTGATTGACAGCTAAGTGACAGTTGAGTGACATCTGAGTGACAGAAAGTGACAGCTCTGAGTGACAGCTGATCGTCAGAAAACGATATCTGAATGTCAACTGAGTGTCAGAAAGTGACACCTGAGTGACATCTGAGTGTCAGAAAGTGACAGCTGAGTGACAGCTGATTGTCAAAAAGTGACAGCTAAGTGACAGCTGAGTGACAGCTGAGTGACAGAAAGTGACAGCTGATTGACAGCTAAGTGACAGCTGAGTGACATCTGAGTGACAGAAAGTGACAGCTGATTGACAGCTAAGTGAGAGCTGAGTGACATCTGAGTGTCAGAAAGTGACAGCTGAGTGACATCTGAGTGTCAGAAAGTGACGGCTGAGTGACAGCTGAGTTTCAGAAATAGACAGCTAAGTGACAGCCGAGTGGCTGGAAGTGACAGCTAAATGAAGTGACAGCTGAGTGACAGCTGAGTGTCAGCGAATGACAGAGTGACATTGACATGATTGAATGAAATGAATGAACGAAATGGATGAACGAAATGAATGAACGAAATGAATGAACGAAATGAATGAACGAAATGAATGAACGAAATGGATGAACGAAATGAATGAACGAAATGAATGAACGAAATGAATGACAAAAATGAATGAACGAAATGAATGAATGAAATGAATGAACGAAATGAATGAACGAAATGAATGAACGAAATGAATGAACGAAATGAATGAATGAAAGTGACAGCTGAGTGTCAGAAAGTGACAGCTGAATGACAACTGAGTGTCAGAAAGTGACAGCTGAGTGACAGCTGAGTGTCAGAAAGTGACAGCTCTGAGTGACAGCTGATCGTCAGAAAGTAACAGCTGATTGACAGCTAAGTGACAGAGGAGTGACATTTGAGTGTCAGGAAGTGACAGCTGATTGTCAAAAAATGACAGCTAAGTGACAGCTGAGTGACAGAAAGTGACAGCTGATTGACAGCTAAGTGACAGCTGAGTGACATCTGAGTGTCAGAAAGTGACAGCTGAGTGTCAGCTGTGTGACAGCTGATTGTCAAAAATTGACAGCTGAGTGACAGCTGAATGACAACTGAGTGTCAGAAAGTGACAGCTGAGTGACAGCGGAGTGTCAGAAAGTGACAGCTCTGAGTGACAGCTGATCGTCAGAAAGTGACATCTGATTGACAGCTAAGTGACAGCTAAGTGACAGAGGAGTGACATTTGAGTGTCAGGAAGTGACAGCTGATTGTCAAAAAATGACAGCTAAGTGACAGCTGAGTGACAGAAAGTGACATCTGATTGACAGCTAAGTGACAGCTGAGTGACATCTGGGTGTCAGAAAGTGACAGCTGAACGACAGCTGATTGACATCTAAGTGACAGCTGAGTGACATCTGAGTGTCAGAAAGTGACAGCTGAGTGACATCTGAGTGTCAGAAAGTGACGGCTGAGTGACAGCTGAGTTTCAGAAATTGACAACTAAGTGACAGCCGAGTGGCTGGAAGTGACAGCTAAGTGAAGTGACAGCTGAGTGACCGCTGAGTGTCAGCGAATGACAGAGTGACATTGACATGATTGAATGAAATGAATGAACGAAATGAATGAACGAAATGAATGAATGAAAGTGACAGCTGATCGTCAGAAAACGATAGCTGAATGTCAACTGAGTGTCAGAAAGTGACATATGAGTGTCAGAAAGTGACAGCTGAGTGACAGCTGAGTGACAGCTGATTGTCAAAAAGTGACAGCTAAGTGACAGCTGAGTGACAGCTGAGTGACAGAAAGTGACAGCTGATTGACAGCTAAGTGACAGCTGAGTGACATATGAGTGACAGAAAGTGACAGCTAAGTGACAGCTGAGTGACATCTGAGTGTCAGAAAGTGACAGCTGAGTGACAGCGGAGTGTCAGAAAGTGACAGCTCTGAGTGACAGCTGATCGTCAGAAAGTGACATCTGATTGACAGGTAAGTGACAGCTGAGTGACATCTGAGTGTCAGAAAGTGACAGCTGAGTGACAAATGATTGTCAAAAAATGACAGCTCTGAGTGACAGCTGATCGTCAGAAAGTGACATCTGATTGACAGCTTAGTGACAGCTAAGTGACAAATGATTGTCAAAAAGTGACAGCTAAGTGACAGCTGAGTGACAGCTGAGTGACAGCTGAGTGACAGAAAGTGACAGCTGATTGACAGCTAAGTGACAGCTGAGTGTCAGAAAGTGACAGCTCTGAGTGACAGCTGATCGTCAGAAAGTGACAGCTGATTGACAGCTAAGTGACAGTTGAGTGACATCTGAGTGACAGAAAGTGACAGCTCTGAGTGACAGCTGATCGTCAGAAAACGATATCTGAATGTCAACTGAGTGTCAGAAAGTGACACCTGAGTGACATCTGAGTGTCAGAAAGTGACAGCTGAGTGACAGCTGATTGTCAAAAAGTGACAGCTAAGTGACAGCTGAGTGACAGCTGAGTGACAGAAAGTGACAGCTGATTGACAGCTAAGTGACAGCTGAGTGACATCTGAGTGACAGAAAGTGACAGCTGATTGACAGCTAAGTGAGAGCTGAGTGACATCTGAGTGTCAGAAAGTGACAGCTGAGTGACATCTGAGTGTCAGAAAGTGACGGCTGAGTGACAGCTGAGTTTCAGAAATAGACAGCTAAGTGACAGCCGAGTGGCTGGAAGTGACAGCTAAATGAAGTGACAGCTGAGTGACAGCTGAGTGTCAGCGAATGACAGAGTGACATTGACATGATTGAATGAAATGAATGAACGAAATGGATGAACGAAATGAATGAACGAAATGAATGAACGAAATGAATGAACGAAATGAATGAACGAAATGAATGAACGAAATGGATGAACGAAATGAATGAACGAAATGAATGAACGAAATGAATGACAAAAATGAATGAACGAAATGAATGAATGAAATGAATGAACGAAATGAATGAACGAAATGAATGAACGAAATGAATGAACGAAATGAATGAATGAAAGTGACAGCTGAGTGTCAGAAAGTGACAGCTGAATGACAACTGAGTGTCAGAAAGTGACAGCTGAGTGACAGCTGAGTGTCAGAAAGTGACAGCTCTGAGTGACAGCTGATCGTCAGAAAGTAACAGCTGATTGACAGCTAAGTGACAGAGGAGTGACATTTGAGTGTCAGGAAGTGACAGCTGATTGTCAAAAAATGACAGCTAAGTGACAGCTGAGTGACAGAAAGTGACAGCTGATTGACAGCTAAGTGACAGCTGAGTGACATCTGAGTGTCAGAAAGTGACAGCTGAGTGACAGCCGAGTGTCAGAAAGTGACATCTGAATGTCAACTGAGTGTCAGAAAGTGACAGCTGAGTGACAGCTGAGTGTCAGAAAGTGACAGCTCTGAGTGACAGCTGATCGTCAGAAAGTGACAGCTGATTGACAGCTAAGTGACAGCTGAGTGACATCTGAGTGTCAGAAAGTGACAGCTGAGTGTCAGCTGTGTGACAGCTGATTGTCAAAAATTGACAGCTGAGTGACAGCTGAATGACAACTGAGTGTCAGAAAGTGACAGCTGAGTGACAGCGGAGTGTCAGAAAGTGACAGCTCTGAGTGACAGCTGATCGTCAGAAAGTGACATCTGATTGACAGCTAAGTGACAGCTGAGTGACATCTGAGTGTCACAAAGTGACAGCTGAGTGTCAGCGAATGACAGAGTGACATTGACATGATTAAATGAAATGAATGAACGAAATGAATGAAAGAAATGGATGAACGAAATGAATGAACGAAATGAATGAACGAAAAGAATGAACGAAATGAATGAACGAAATGAATGACAAAAATGAATGAACGAAATGAATGAACGAAATTAATGAACGAAATGAATGACAAAAATGAATGAACGAAATGAATGAACGAAATGAATGAACAAAATGAATGAACGATATGAATGAACGAAATGAATGAACGAAATGGATGAACGAAATGAATGAACGAAATGAATGAACGAAATGAATGACAAAAATGAATGACAAAAATGAATGAACGAAATGAATGAATGAAAGTGAAGCTGTCACTTTCTGACGCTCAGCTGTCACTCAGCTGTCACTTAGCTGTCAATCAGCTGTCACTTTCTGACGATCAGCTGTCACTCAGAGCTGTCACTTTCTGACACTCAGTTGTCATTCAGCAGTCACTTTCTGACACTCAGCTGTCACTTTCTGACGATCAGCTGTCACTCAGAGCTGTCACTTTCTGACACTCAGCTGTCACTCAGCTGTCACTTAGCTGTCAATCAGCTGTCACTTTCTGTCACTCAGCTGTCACTCAGCTGTCGTTCAGCTGTCACTTTCTGACACCCAGATGTCACTCAGCTGTCATTCAGCTGTCACTCAGCTGTCACTTACGACAGTGACAGCTGAATGACAACTGAGTGTCAAAAATTGACAGCTGAGTGACAGCGGAGTGTCAGAAAGTGAGAGCTCTGAGTGACAGCTGATCGTCAGAAAGTGACATCTGATTGACATCTAAGTGACAGCTGAGTGACATCTGAGTGTCAGAAAGTGACAGCTGAGTGACATCTGAGTGTCAGAAAGTGACGGCTGAGTGACAGCTGAGTTTCAGAAATTGACAACTAAGTGACAGCCGAGTGGCTGGAAGTGACAGCTAAGTGAAGTGACAGCTGAGTGACCGCTGAGTGTCAGCGAATGACAGAATGACATTGACATGATTGAATGAAATGAATGAACGAAATGAATGAACGAAATGAATGAATGAAAGTGACAGCTGAGTGTCAGAAAGTGACAGCTGAATGACAACTGAGTGTCAGAAAGTGACAGCTGAGTGACAGCTGAGTGTCAGAAAGTGACAGCTCTGAGTGACATCTGATCGTCAGAAAGTAACAGCTGATTGACAGCTAAGTGACAGCTGAGTGACATCTGAGTGTCTGGAAGTGACAGCTGAGTGACAGCTGATTGTCAAAAAGTGACAGCTAAGTGACAGCTGAGTGACAGAAAGTGACAGCTGATTGACAGCTAAGTGACAGCTGAGTGACATCTGAGTGTCAGAAAGTGACAGCTAAGTGACAGCTGAGTGAAAGCTGAGTGACAGAAAGTGACAGCTGATTGACTGCTAAGTGACAGCTGAGTGACATCTGAGTGTTAGAAAGTGACAGCTGAGTGACAGCTGAGTTTCAGAAATTGACAGCTAAGTGACAGCCGAGTGGCTGGAAGTGACAGCTAAGTGAAGTGACAGCTGAGTGTCAGCGAATGACAGAGTGACATTGACATGATTGAATGAAATGAATGAACGAAATGAATGAAAGAAATGGATGAACGAAATGAATGAACGAAATGAATAAACGAAAAGAATGAACGAAAAGAATGAATGAAAGTGACAGCTGAGTGTCAGAAAGTGACAGCTGAATGACAACTGAGTATCAGAAAGTGACAGCTGAGTGACAGCTGAGTGTCAAAAAATGACATCTGAGTGACAGCTGAGTGTCAGAAAGTGACAGCTGAGTGACAGCTGAGTGTCAGCGAATGACAGAGTGACATTGACATGATTGAATGAGTTAAATGAACCAAATGAATGAATGAAATGAATGAACGTAATGAATCACTGTCACTCTCTGTCACTCAGCTGTCACTTTCTGACACTCAGCTGTCACTCAGCTGTCAGTTAGCTGTCAATCAGCTGTTACTTTTTGTCACTCAGCTGTCACTTAGCTGTCACTTCCTGAAACTCAGCTGTCACTCAGCTGTCACTTTCTGGCGATCAGCTGTCACCCAGAGCTGTCACTTTCTGACACTCAGCTGTCACTCAGCTGTCACTTTCTGACACTCAGGTGTCATTCAGCTGTCACTTTCTGACACTCAGCTGTCACTTTCATTCATTCATTTCGTTCATTCATTTCTTTCCTTCATTTCGTTCATTCATTTTGTTCATTTATTTCGTTCATTCATTTTTGTCATTCATTTCGTTCATACATTTCGTTCATTCATTTCGTTCATTCATTTTTTACATTCATTTCGTTCATTCATTTTTGTTATTCATTTCGTTCATTCATTTCGTTCATTCATTTCGTTCATTCATTTCGTTCATTCATTTCGTTCATTCATTTTGGTAATTCATTTCGTTCATTCATTTCGTTCATTCATTTCTTTCATTCATTTCGTTCATTCATTTTGTTCATTCATTTCGTTCATTCATTTCATTTAATCATGTCAATATCACTCTGTCATTCGCTGACATTCAGCTGTCACTCAGCTGTCACTCAACTGTCCGTCTCTGTCACTCAGCTGTCACTTTCTGACACTCAGCTGTCATTTTTTGACACTCAGCTGTCACTCAGCTGTCACTTTCTGACACTCAGCTGTCACTCAGCTGTCACTTAGCTGTCACTTAGCATTTCGTTTATTCATTTTTGTCATTCATTTCGTTCATTCATTTCGTTCATTCATTTCGTTCATTCATTTCGTTCATTCATTTCGTTCATTCATTTCGTTCTTTCATTTCGTTCATTCATTTCGTTCATTCATTTCGTTCATTCATTTCGTTCATTCATTTCGTTCATTCATTTCGTTCATTCATTTCGTTCATTCATTTCATTCAATCATGTCAATGTCACTGTCTTTCGCTGACATTCAGCTGTCACTCAGATGTCATTTTTTGACACTCAGCTGTCACTTTCTGACACACAGCTGTCACTCAGCTGTCACTTCACTTAGCTGTCACTTCCAGCCACTCGGCTGTCACTTAGCTGTCACTTTCTGACACTCAGCTGTCACTCAGCTGTCACTTTCTGACGATTAGCTGTCACTCAGAGCTGTCACTTTCTGACACTCAGCTGTCAATCAGCTGTCGTTTTCTGACACTCAGCTGTCATTCAGCTGTCACTTCCTGACACTAAGCTGTCACTTTCATTTATTCATTTCGTTCATTCATTTCGTTCATTCAATTTGTTAATTCATTCATTTCATTCAATCATGTCAATATCACTCTGTCATTCGCTGACACTCAGCTGTCACTCAGCTGTCACTCAACTGTCACTCTCTGTCACTCAGCTGTCACTCAGATGTCATTTTTTGACACTCAGCTGTCACTCAGCTGTCTCTTTCTGACACTCAGCTGTCACTCAGCTGTCAGTTTCTGACACTCAGCTGTCACTCAGCTGTCACTTTCTGACACTCAGCTGTCACTCAGCTGTCACTTCCAGCCACTCGGCTGTCACTTAGCTGTCTCTTTCTGACACTCAGATGTCACTCAGCTGTCACTTAGCTGTCAATCAGCGTTCACTTTCTGTCACTAAGGTGTCACTCACTTGTCACTCAGCTGTCACTTTCTGACACTCAGCTGTCACTCAGCTGTCACTTCCAGCCACTCGGCTGTCACTTAGCTGTCTCTTTCTGACACTCAGATGTCACTCAGCTGTCACTTAGCTGTCAATCAGCGTTCACTTTCTGTCACTAAGGTGTCACTCACTTGTCACTCAGCTGTCACTTAGCTGTCACTTAGATGTCATTTTCTGACGATCAGCTGGCACTCAGACCTGTCACTTTCTGACACTCAGCTGTCACTCAGCTGTCACTTTCTGACACTCAGTTGTCATTCAGCTGTCACTTTCTGACACTCAGCTGTCACTTTCTGACACTCAGTTGTCATTCAGCTGTCACTTTCTGACACTCAGCTGTCACTTTCTGACACTCAGCTGTCACTTTCATTCATTTTTGTCATTCATTTCGTTCATTCATTTCGTTCATTTATTTCGTATATTCATTTCGTTCATTCATTTCGTTCATCCATTTCGTTCATTCATTTCGTTCATTCATTTCATTCAATCATGTCAATGTCACTCTGTCATTCGCTGACACTCAGCTATCACTCAGCTGTCACTTCACTTAGCTGTCACTTCCAGCCACTCGGCTGTAACTTAGCAGTCAATTTCTGACACTCAGATGTCACTCAGCTGTCACTTTCTGACACTCAGTTGTCATTCAGCTGTCACTTTCTGACACTCAGCTGTCACTCAGCTATCACTTCACTTAGCTGTCACTTTCTGACACTCAGATGTCATTCAGCTGTCACTTAGCTGTCAATCAGCTGTCACTCAGCTGTCACTTTCTGACACTTAGCTGTCACTTCGTATATTCATTTCGTTCATTCATTTCGTTAATTCATTTCGTTCATTCATTTCGTTCATTCATTTTTTACATTCATTTCGTTCATTCATTTTTGTTATTCATTTCGTTCATTCATTTCGTTCATTCATTTCGTTCATTCATTTTGGTAATTCATTTCGTTCATTCATTTCGTTCATTCATTTCTTTCATTCATTTCGTTCATTCATTTTGTTCATTCATTTCGTTCATTCATTTCATTTAATCATGTCAATATCACTCTGTCATTCGCTGACATTCAGCTGTCACTCAGCTGTCACTCAACTGTCCGTCTCTGTCACTCAGCTGTCACTTTCTGACACTCAGCTGTCATTTTTTGACACTCAGCTGTCACTCAGCTGTCACTTTCTGACACTCAGCTGTCACTCAGCTGTCACTTAGCTGTCACTTAGCATTTCGTTTATTCATTTTTGTCATTCATTTCGTTCATTCATTTCGTTCATTCATTTCGTTCATTCATTTCGTTCATTCATTTCGTTCATTCATTTCGTTCATTCATTTCGTTCTTTCATTTCGTTCATTCATTTCGTTCATTCATTTCGTTCATTCATTTCGTTCATTCATTTCGTTCATTCATTTCGTTCATTCATTTCGTTCATTCATTTCATTCAATCATGTCAATGTCACTGTCTTTCGCTGACATTCAGCTGTCACTCAGATGTCATTTTTTGACACTCAGCTGTCACTTTCTGACACACAGCTGTCACTCAGCTGTCACTTCACTTAGCTGTCACTTCCAGCCACTCGGCTGTCACTTAGCTGTCACTTTCTGACACTCAGCTGTCACTCAGCTGTCACTTTCTGACGATTAGCTGTCACTCAGAGCTGTCACTTTCTGACACTCAGCTGTCAATCAGCTGTCGTTTTCTGACACTCAGCTGTCATTCAGCTGTCACTTTCTGACACTAAGCTGTCACTTTCATTTATTCATTTCGTTCATTCATTTCGTTCATTCAATTTGTTAATTCATTCATTTCATTCAATCATGTCAATATCACTCTGTCATTCGCTGACACTCAGCTGTCACTCAGCTGTCACTCAACTGTCACTCTCTGTCACTCAGCTGTCACTTTCTGACACTCAGCTGTCACTCAGATGTCATTTTTTGACACTCAGCTGTCACTCAGCTGTCTCTTTCTGACACTCAGCTGTCACTCAGCTGTCAGTTTCTGACACTCAGCTGTCACTCAGCTGTCACTTTCTGACACTCAGCTGTCACTCAGCTGTCACTTCCAGCCACTCGGCTGTCACTTAGCTGTCTCTTTCTGACACTCAGATGTCACTCAGCTGTCACTTAGCTGTCAATCAGCGTTCACTTTCTGTCACTAAGGTGTCACTCACTTGTCACTCAGCTGTCACTTTCTGACACTCAGCTGTCACTCAGCTGTCACTTCCAGCCACTCGGCTGTCACTTAGCTGTCTCTTTCTGACACTCAGATGTCACTCAGCTGTCACTTAGCTGTCAATCAGCGTTCACTTTCTGTCACTAAGGTGTCACTCACTTGTCACTCAGCTGTCACTTAGCTGTCACTTAGATGTCATTTTCTGACGATCAGCTGGCACTCAGACCTGTCACTTTCTGACACTCAGCTGTCACTCAGCTGTCACTTTCTGACACTCAGTTGTCATTCAGCTGTCACTTTCTGACACTCAGCTGTCACTTTCTGACACTCAGTTGTCATTCAGCTGTCACTTTCTGACACTCAGCTGTCACTTTCTGACACTCAGCTGTCACTTTCATTCATTTTTGTCATTCATTTCGTTCATTCATTTCGTTCATTTATTTCGTATATTCATTTCGTTCATTCATTTCGTTCATCCATTTCGTTCATTCATTTCGTTCATTAATTTCATTCAATCATGTCAATGTCACTCTGTCATTCGCTGACACTCAGCTATCACTCAGCTGTCACTTCACTTAGCTGTCACTTCCAGCCACTCGGCTGTAACTTAGCAGTCAATTTCTGACACTCAGATGTCACTCAGCTGTCACTTTCTGACACTCAGTTGTCATTCAGCTGTCACTTTCTGACACTCAGCTGTCACTCAGCTGTCACTTCACTTAGCTGTCACTTTCTGACACTCAGATGTCATTCAGCTGTCACTTAGCTGTCAATCAGCTGTCACTCAGCTGTCACTTTCTGACACTTAGCTGTCACTTCGTATATTCATTTCGTTCATTCATTTCGTTAATTCATTTCGTTCATTCATTTCGTTCATTCATTTCGTTCATTCATTTCGTTCATTCATTTCTTTCATTCATTTCGTTCATTCATTTTGTTCATTCATTTCATTCAATCATTTTAATGTCACTCTGTCATTCGCTGACACTCAGCTGTCACTCAGCTGTCACTCTCTGTCACTCAGCTGTCACTTTCTGACACTAAGCTGTCACTCAGATGTCATTTTTTGACACTCAGCTGTCACTTTCTGACACTCAGCTGTCACTCAGCTGTCAATCAGCTGTCACTTTCTGTCACTCAGCTTTCACTCAGCTGTCACTCAGCTGTCACTTAGCTGTCACTTTCTGACACTCGGCTGTCACTCAGCTGTCACTTTCTGACGATCAGCTGTCACTCAGAGCTGTCACTTTCTGACACTCAACTGTCACTCAGAGTTCTCATTTTCTGACACTCAGCTGTCACTTTCATTTATTCATTTCGTTCATTCATTTCGGTAATTCATTTCGTTCATTCATTGCCTTCATTCTTTTCTTTCATTCATTTCGTTCATTCATTTCGTCCATTTATTTCGTTCATTCATTTCGTTCATTCATTTCTTTTCTGATTAATTTCGCTGCAGGATCCAAGACAGTTAAAAAACAGGCTGTAACAAATGGCGAAAATTTCTTACAGTTTTCACTTTCAGTCATATTAAAGACCTTACAGCTTAAAGTAACGACATTGTTTACATCGAAGCACCGCAAACTGTTATACTTACCCGACAATGCTCTCGACACGCAACGCGGTGAAGACGTTGCGCATACGCGGTGTGCGCGCTACACCCACGCAGCGGGTGCGTTAAACAATCGCTACGCTGGAAATATGCTTGCAAATAGGCGAGACGACAAAAAAATCTAATTAGTCCGTCAGTTAAATTATCAAAAAATATTTCACCCGTGTTTTTTCTTATGTTACGTAAACCAAAATTAACGAAGATAATATGACGCTTTTAAAATAATACGTCACGCCTAGGTATAATTTTTAGCTAGTTCTGACGTCACGAGCCCCCACTCCCGAGTTTTGATTCGTTTTATCTTTTGTCAATATTCATTGATTTACAAATACAAAAATACGTGTCCATTAATTTCAAATACTCTAACTGACGGACTAAATGGATTTTAAATTTTTTGATACTGTCGTCATGCCTATTGCCAGTTTGATAAAGCCCTAACCAAACATCAGCACATTTTTCTACCCTCAGTCAAAATTGAAAATTCGTCCAAAGTATAAAAGTTTTAAGTAAGTTATATGAATGACGTTAGTAGACATCGAAAACTTGTTAAAGCATAACTAATAGACTTCCGAGAAAAGTTCATTATCTCCTTCACAAAAGATAATTTCTAACTCCGCAGAAAAAATGAAGACCTAACTTCATTGTCGGGGGTCGATTTATACTACGTCATTTTAATTTTACACCAGCATGCCTGAGAGATATTTCTCGATGGCATGTAAAGTCAACACAGAGGCCCATGGCTGGCACAAAAACTCTGACACCTAGTTAGGCAATAATGACACAAAAAGAAGAAGAAGATCGCGATCTAGACACGCAGTAGCGTGTCAAACCAAAGTTCAAGCCAACAGAACTGGTGAGCAGCACCGTGTATGTTTCGTATATGAAAACTAGCCAAGTCACAAGAACGAAGTTACAAGAAGAAATTATATATTAAGCTGTTATAAAATATTTCATGTTGTTAAAAATAAATTTCAGGACTGACCATTGAACTTGGCACCTATTTAGATCTCACTTCTTTTGTCGTTGAAATCAACAACTGAGGAGTAATATCATCGCCCGGGTGCTATCATTGTGAGGATATGCCGGAGGACACGGTGGAGCACACTGTGGAGGTGTGCCCCGCTTGGGTGGAGCACCGCCGTGTCCTCGAGGTGGCGATCGGCGGCGGCGACCTCTCGCTCCCGGCCCTGGTTCGTGCCATGGTCCGGAGCGAGACGGAATGGGACGCCGTCACCTCCTTCTGCGAAGCAGTCATGCTAGCGAAGGAGGTGGCGGAACAGGACAGGGAGAGATCCTCACGTCCCGGCCGCCGCGGGAGACGCCCCGGGCGTCGGAGGCCACGTGGTAGCTTCCGGCCACCGTAGGCGCGGGCCTGTGGACGGGGAGCTATGGGCTAGCTCGCCGTCCGTACGTCTCATGACGACAGGCCGTGTCGACGGCGCGTTCGTGTTCCACGTGCGCCTCAAAGAGAGTCAGCATCAGTGAAGGGGTCCGCAAGGGCCGAAGCCTGCCGGGGCTGCGGGACTATTCGAAAGAGATACCGTGGCCCCGGAACATAAAGGGCGATGAAGGAACATGGATGGGTTTTAGTCTGTAAAAGTCTGACACTCCCTCCTGCTCCGCCCAGAGCGGGAGAAGTCATTTGATGATTTCCCATCCGAAAAAAAAAAAAAAAAAAAAAAAGGCGTAATTTCATCGGCGGCGGCGACCTCTCGCTTCCGGCCCTGGTTCGTGCCATGGTCCGGAGCGAGCCGGAATGGGACGCCGTCACCTCCTTCTGCGAAGCAGTCATGCTAGCGAAGGAGGTGGCGGAACAGGACAGGGAGAGATCCTCACGTCCCGGCCGCCGCGGGAGACGCCCCGGGCGTCGGGGGCCACGTGGTGGCTTCCGGCCACCGTAGGCGCGGGCCTGTAGACGGGGAGCTATGGGCTAGCTCGCCGTCCGTACGTCTCATGACGACAGGCCGTGTCGACGGCGCGTTCGTGTTCCACGCGCGCCTCAAAGAGAGTCAGCAATAGGGAAGGGGTCCGCAAGGACCGAAGCCTGCCGGGGCTGCGGGACTATTCGAAAGAGATACCGTGGCCCCGGAACACAAAGGGCGAGGAAGGAACATGGATGGATTTTAGTCAGTAAAAGTCTGACACTCCCTCCTGCTCCGCCCGGAGCGGGAGAAGTCATTTGATGAAATCCCATCCTAAAAAAAAAAAAGGCGTAATATCATAATACTGAACTTGGCTTTCATTTCACATTAATGTTTTTGATGGGATGGTACCTACAGATAGATACATCCCATGCAAGCACCGCAGGTAAAAGCTAGCTGTCTATAAAAGATAATATCAGACTCTAATGAAGTGAATGGTGTTCTAGCTTAACTGTTTGGTATCTTCATTAAAGTGAATGCTCTAACAAACCTACATTTATATT
Organism: Xestia rhomboidea; assembly: GCA_963853795.1. Classification (NCBI taxonomy): domain Eukaryota; kingdom Metazoa; phylum Arthropoda; class Insecta; order Lepidoptera; family Noctuidae; genus Xestia; species Xestia rhomboidea. Next base: position 9,976,078 of record OY970771.1, on the reverse strand, counting down.
TTCAGCTTCTAAAGTTGAATCAGTTGGTGCAATTATTAAATTATTCCATTGTTTGTTCCATAATGTTTAACAAAGTTTTTCAGTGTGTATTGATTAATTCCGTCAAAGCAGAAAAAAGGCGCAAAACAAAAACTAATTGATCAAAACACTCTCCACGAAAAACACATTCCGCAAAAAGACAGCACTCTTAATAATAAAAAAACGCCACAAGACGCAATAACTTATCTGCGAGGCAATATAAATTTTCCGACAGTGTGGCTCGACGTCCGCCTCTGAACACGACAGATGCAATATCCACCACCAACTTAGTTATCGTATCGATTCGCTCTGTACTCGTACTTACTGCTTCCTATCGGCGCCCGCTTTGTACATGCATTAGCTGAGCAAATGGAGGTACTATGTCGTTTAGCTTTACGAGTTTTTCTTAAATATTAAGACTTTTTGCATGAGGATATTGATTTATATTGAACTAGCTGACCCGCGCAACTTCGTCTGCGTCACATAAGAGAGAGAGAGAGATGGTTAGATAGATTGTAAGACACCCTTAAAAAACATAACAATGCTATCGCGAACTTTTTATAGAATTTTTTCTAGAGGAACAATTCCGTCATACACGATTGTTGCGTTAACCGTTTACGTAGCGCACGCAACGAAAGATCTGAAAAGGATTTTCTTTTCCTTTTTTTGCAGCAGTTTTCATTAATGCTCTGCTCCTATTGATTGTAGCGTGATGTTATATAAATGTTGTGTCGTTGTTGCCTTCCCCGATAAACGGGCTATCCAATACTAATAGATACTTTCAACTCGAACCAGTAGTTCCTGAAATTAGCGCATTCAACCAACCAAACAAACTCTTCAGCTTTACAATATTATAGTATAGATTCAAGTAGGTAACAATTTAATTTATTTAAAATATTTGCATTATTCGCTAAAATATTCTGTTTTTCCTGTAAACTCTTGATGACCTCTTGCAACTGCCTTCTGCCTCCATCGACAGACCTTCGATGAAAGTCATACTCTATCTAAGTTTAAAGTTCTCATCAAATTGCATAAAATGAGCCCAAACACGATATAGCTGCTGCAAACTGTTGCGGACCTCTTGCAACTGTTTTTTGTCTCCATCGGCAGACCTTCGATGACAGTCCAGGCAGGTCTTAAATTCTCACCAAGGTGCATGAAATGAGGCCAATAACAATATAGCTGTAAATATAATCTACGTAAACTGCGTATGGATTATTGCGAATAGCACGGCACAGTTCTTGCACGGCAAGAACACGTGAATTTATCAGGCTTCTGAATAAGAATAAGAATAAGAATAAGAAATTTTATTGGCTCAAACATGTGTTTACATACAGAAAAATAATACATGCATGCAAGATCTTAAATAAGAGGTGGCTCACGACATGTCTGCCATTTTTCATGGCGTGCAAATATTTTCGGTACAATTATTATTATATAATTAATGATTTTTAATTTTTAAACGTTATACATTATATACCAATTTATTAAATACAACTACTATTACAGAATCAATTATTTTTAAATTTTACACTTATTCATTAAATATTTTATTCAGTCACAGCTAAACAAAAATTAAATTAAGTTTTTTGTGATTTATTATTAATGTACCTTGTCTAATATTACAATGTATGTTCTCAATGAAGATTTACATCACTTTAAAGGTATTTAGTTATAAAACCATTTATAATATATTTACGTTCTCCACTACTACTTAACTTTACTACACTGAGTTATATTTATTTATTTATAATAATCACCATGAGTCGTTTAAAAATTCTGTAATACTATAATATGCTTTTTGTGCCAAAAACAATTTAATTGTTTGTTTAAGTTTCGGTATAGTTTGCTCTTTCCAACTTTTGGGCAATTTATTGTAGATAATTGGTGCCATGCAAAAAACACTCTTGCGCATAAGTGCAGTTTTTGATGCGTGTACTCATAGTTTGCTATCATCACGTCTATTTCTTGGAAATTTGTCTGCCATACGAGGAAACAAATGTGGATTTTTTTTTACGAACATTACTACTTCTAATATATAAATTGAAGGTAATAATATATGATATTTTGTGAAGTAATTTTTACAGCTATCGGTAGTTTTGAGATTAAACATAGATCTCACGCAGCACTTTTGTCTTTTAAAGATGATATCCCAATCGGTTGAGTTACCCCAGAAGATAACACCATATCTAATGACGGATTCAACTAAACCATAGTAGGCCGTTAATAGCGCTTCTGTATTTAGAGTACGTGATAATTTATATAACGCATATGCACCACTGGTTATTCTTTTGGCTAAGGCCTCAATATGCGATTTCCAATTTAAATGTCTGTCGATTGTTAGACCTAAAAATTTTGTAGAATTAGCTATCTGTATTTTATTATTATTATATTCGATGTCAAGACTAGAGTATAATGATGATCTTTGGCTAAAGTGCATAATCAAAGTTTTATTTATATTGATTTTTAAATTATTATTATTCAGCCACGTTACCGTTTCAATTAATGTATTTTTTATGTCCGTTTCATATGTATTTTTATTATGACATGGTATTGTTATAGTACTGTCATCAGCAAACAGTGTCATGGGATATTTAATGGATTTGGGAAAGTCATTGATATAGAGAGTAAGATGGGGTGGTCCGAGTACACTACCTTGCGGAACTCCATGACGGACGGTACGCTCACATGATGTGAAAATCTCTTCACGTCTGGAGCTCATATTTATTCTACTAATTTGCGTTACTTGTTTCCAGTCATGTAGGTATGATTGTATTAGATTAAATATGTTTCCTCTTATACCATATGCATCAAGTTTATTTAGTAATATATTATGTTGGACATAATCAAATGCCTGTGTCATGTCGCAGAAAATGGCACAGACTGGTATATTTTTGTCCATGTTTGTCATAACAGTATGCAAGAAGTCGTATATGGCCAAGTTAATTGTTTTTTTCTCCCTAAATCCTTTCTGTTCATCACAGAGTATTTGATTTTTTTCAAAATAGGTGTTAATTTCCCTGTAAATATATTTTTCTATAATTTTTGAGAATTTTGGTATTAATGAAACTGGCCTGTAAAATTCCATTAACTCCCTATCCTGTTTCTTAAATAGTGGTTTTACAATAGACTTTTTTAACGCATTCGGAAATATACCTTCACTGATGCTTAAATTAATAATGTAGCTTATGGGGCCACAGATTTCATATGCTACAGTTTTAACTATTTTTGTACATATGCCATCGTATCCTACACTGTTTGTATTGTTTAAGGCCGCGATAATTTTTAATATATCAAGTGATAGACTTGGGGCCATGAACATCGAGTCTTTTCTGGCTAAAATATGTTTATTGACTGTGGTTCCCGTACTAGTCATAGGTTTAATTTTATCTATAAAGTAATTGTTAAATATATTTGCAATAATTTTAGGGTCAGTTACAGTTTCATTATTATTTCGAATTTTGTCTATAGTATTTTTTGGTAAGTTTAGTTTTGTTTGGTTTATTATTTCCCAAGTAGTCTTAGATCTACTATTTGATGTTTTAATTTTATGTATATTTTGTGCGCGTTGAGTTAAATAGATTATTTTTTTAAGCAATTTTGAATAACTCTTAAATTTATTTTTATTCATTTCGGTAGGTTTTTGTCTATATTGCCATAATAAATGACGTTTCTTTCTGCTACATATTTTAACACCATGAGAGACCCAACTAGGCCTTCTTTTGACTTTTACAGAGATAAGAGTTTCAGGGAAGCACTGTGTATATAGGAAAGAAAACATTTCTGTGAAGGCATTATAAGCAATGTTTAGGTCCTTAGCTTCATATACTTCAGCAAACGATAGGCTATTGAGGTAAGATTTGAATTTGTCTATGTTCTCTTTGCTATAGTCCCGTCTAGTGGTCCGCCAATGATTCCTAGTGTTTGAGGTGCTAATCGGGCAAGTGAGTAATTGTGCCGTATGGTCAGACAAAGCTAGTTCCAAGACCATAGCTTTACGACACTTATTAAAATTATGCGCAAAATTGTCGATGCATGTATTGCTCTTTAAACGAGTAGGTTGACGTATAGATAATGTTAGATTAAAATTTAATAACACATTTTCAAATTCTAGAGTCTGTTTGTTTTTCTTCAATATATCTATATTAAAATCACCCGCCAGTACAACATTTTTAAATGGTTTTTTTATCAGAACACGTAATAACATCTCTAATCTATTCATAAATTCATCAAAATTTCTTGGATTTGGTACTCTATATATACATACAATTACAACTCTATAATTTATAAGTTCTGTGGCACAACATTCAAAAATACCCGTTATTGATAATTTAGCGATTTTCGGTAATTCTCTCCATTGATGATCATTTTTATGAGTATACAGGCACCGCCTCTTTTATTTTCCTTACGACTAAAGCAGGTAGCTAAACAGTAGTTAGGTATATTGAGATGGACTTCAGAGCCTTCCATCATGAAATGCTCCGTAATACATAATAGGTCCACTTGTATACTTTTTTCTAATAACTCATATATACACACAGTGAGCATGTCAGATTTTGCTAAAAGCCCTGCAATATTTTGGTGCATAATGTTTACATTTTTATTCACGAAAAAAAGTATTCGTAGGTGTTTCTACTTCCGCTGTTTGATTCTTTTCGCCTAATTTATTTACTGGTACATTTTTGTCAGAGTCTAAGTTGACCTGAACATATTTGTTTTCAACGGATTTTCTATATTTATTTTGCATAATTTGCTCATATTGAAAGAGTTGGAAATGATAATTTAAACATAATATTTCTTTTAATAGTGATCTTGCAAGGTTTACTACATAATTTCGTCCAGTTGGTAATAATGTAGTGTAGTTCATATTCATGTACAGTACATTTTTGTATTTGTTACAAATAAACCTAAGTAAATAGATGATGATGATGATCTGATGTTCGCTATACTCCTTTTTGGAGAAATCATTATATTCCTGCCCTTATCCCAATTTATTTGGGGTCGGCGCAGCATGATTGTATTCTTCTTCCATACTTCTCTATTACATTTTGAAAAAATATTTCACGAAAAAAAATAAGAAATATAGAAATGCAAACAATTTAAATACAAAAAGAAATATAGAAAAACTCAAAGCATCAAAAAAAAAATTAAACAAATCACAAAAAGTGAAACAAAATCGCGGGGTTTGAACCTACAACCTCGTAATTTAGAGAGCGGTCATGAAAACGCTAGGCTATTTACTTCGTTAACATAAGCCACAAATAGCCGTTCTCATGTACCTTCTTACGTACTGAAACGTCAAACAATTGAAGTATACGGACATAATGCAAAATTTCCTACCCCCTTAAGGAAGTAGCGTGATAATATATAGACCAAATATTGATGCAGTAGTTTTGACGTGATGCGCGCACAAACATTTCGTACCAACTACTTATACCGAGGAAAGCTGATTTTCTTGAGTTCCGCTATTTTGTGCGTATTCACCTCAAAAATGAAATTTCAAGAAAACTAAGAAATTATATTTACCTGTAAAAGATATGAATTATATGTAGCAACTTTAAAAGGTTATTTATTTTTATTAATAAGTATTTATTCTGAGTGTCATGCTTCTAGAACAATCTAAATTTTTTTTTCTTACAAACTTTACCCTCTCCCTTTTCACCCCCTTTTTCCAAAAAAAAAACAAAATTTCTATAGCCTGTAATGTTATTCTGAATTTATTTAAATAGATTTGTGAATATTTCAACAATATCGGTTCAGTAGTTTTACGTGATGCGCGGTCAAACAAATAAACAAAAATTTTAAAAATGGCTTTACTATGTTCAGTTACTTATTTTAAGTCACCTTGGTCGGTTTTTTTTTTAAATCTTCAATGTACCTACAGATTTTTTGGTCTCAACGATTTTATTATATGTATAGATATAGCTACGTTTGAGAGTATTATTATTATCTGTGGTTTGAGCAATTTAGATTGCCATTTAAAAACAAGCCGGTAAACCGTTGGTCCCGGCTGTCATTTGTAGATCTTTGACAGTCGCTACGAGTAGTTAGAAGCCTGAGTATGACAACCAGAGTCTTACGGAAGGTCATTGGGTTACCCAGTTATTGGATGGTGGAGATCAGATAGGCAGTCGCTCCATGTGAACTACTCATTTAGCTACATCCAGATAGACTGGAACTCGATCCCAACACAGTTGAGAAAGGCTAGGCTTGATTTATTTTTATAATAATATTAAGTTAAAGTACCCGGCAATAAATATTGCACATCGACCTTTGGAAAGAGACAATCGGCTAATTTCGGCTTCGTAGAGCGCTATCTCTCTCGCACGAAATACAAACAGTCCGGTATCTATTAGGAGCTGTTAAAACAATTATGATTTGCTTCTTTTGATAATTATTATTTGTATAAAATACACCATTTTTTCTATAGTGATGGCTTTAGGTTGGGGTAAAATAAAATAAAAAAAACATGTTCCCATTATGTTTTCGTATTTAATTATTTTGGAAAATTACAGCTGTAGTGTACATAATAAACAACATTAATCATATTGTTAAAATGAGACATTGTAATAAAAATAATAATAATTCTAATTCTCAATTACTTCCATTTCACTATCTGTGCTCTCAAAGAGATCAATATCACTGTCACTGTCAGCCGTATTTATCACTAGTCTATCAGTGTAATTGTCTAAACCGTGTTGAATGCTTCTATATTCATTCTCACATTTGATTGCATGATCGCAAACCTTTTTCCAATCTTCAGCCCCGATCATGTTTACTTTTTCAGTCAATAATGTTTTTACTGTAGTTAAATTCATACCCATATTTCTAGAGGCTACATAGCCTTTCAGTTGAGACCATATATTTTCTATTGGATTAAAATTCGGATGATATGGTGGCAATCGCAACACAGTGTGCCCATGTTCGGCAAGTACTTTGTCCACGGAAAACTCTGTATGCCTCTCCTTGTGCTGACATATAATAGCGTAAATCTGGGTTTTTGTTAATTTTGGATCTACTGGAATTTCGTGTCTGTTTAACCAGTGGATCATTTCCTGTTTAATGGTGTTTGAGTTGGGGGGTCTTTCAACATATTTGTTGTGATAGGGTGCGTTATCGATAACTAGAAGAGAATCACTGGGTATATTTGGTATTAATTGATTAACCAGCCATTTTTCGTAGTTATCGTTATTCATTTCATTGTGATAGTCACCTGTAGTGTCCGTGGATTTATACGTTAAAAAGGCACCGGGTACAAAGCCTTTTTCACTACCCGCATGAACTATTATCAAACGTTGACCTTTTGAAATTGGCTTTTTTACTCCTTTTTTCTTGTCATCACTCCAAGATTTCCCTTTAGTGTGGGATGTATGTATGTAAGACTCATCCATGTAGACGATATTTTTTCCTGATTCGCGAAATTTGCGTATTTTATCGAGGTATTCCATCCGTTTGAGACTTACATCGTGCTTTTCCATTAGAAGTTTTCGATTATCTTCCATTTTAGTGAACCGAAATCCCATCTCGTGAAGTATTTTTCTCAACGTCTTTTCAGACCCATTGTAATTAATAGCTTCAGATAATTTAGCTTTTAATGATTTTATTGTTGGCAGTTCATTAAATCGTAAGTGAAAATCATACACCATTCTTCGAACAACATCATAATCAAAATCGTCCATATGCAAACGAAATTGCTTTTTTGGTCTCCCTTTTTTTGGAGTGCTGAACTTTATTTCAGTAGAATGTGTTTCAGTACTGACTTCGTTTAATATATTGTTCAAAGTTCTTCTTGAAATTCCAGTGGCATTTGCAACTCGCTCTTGAACCTTCTTAAAATAACAACTTACATTTTCATCTTCATTTTTTTAAATCTGTCAGTTTCGGTTACAAAATATTTATAAACATTGTAGATAATTTCGCGTGACTGACCTCGTAAAGGTTTCCCTCTTTTTCCTAAAGATGCCATTGTGCAATTTTAAATTATTTAAATTTGGGGGTGTTAACAACTCTTAATATATATTTTGAACTGGACGCGACCGCACTTTATCGCACTTAAACAACGACTGACAAACGTCACATAGGTAGTGTGCGACAGAGATAACGCTCTACGAAGCCGAAATTAGCCGATTGTCTCTTTCCAAAGGTCGATGTGCAATATTTATTGCCGGGTACTGTACCTGTATTGGTATGATTCCTAAGTGTCAGTGATGAATTAAGAAATAGAAGTTTGTAGTCCTATGCAGGCTCTTAGCGATATTACCTCTATGCACAGTAGTAACATCAGATGCCTTTACACACAGAGTACATTGTATACAACGTGTAACGTTAAATGCGCAAAACCTGAAACTTGTTTGATCAGAATAACGAGCAGAATCATTGAACCCCTTTTTAATATAGGTCACATTTTTCAAAAACTCTTCATTAAAAATGTTGCCCTGACTATTTATTAATAGGTCAAGCCGTCATGTGCGCAAACCCTCCAAAATAGGTAAACAAATACAAATGGTTGTCGTCCAATATACCTACCGACTCCTCCCTGGACAGAGCGTCGTCGCAGACGCAAGAAATGATCAGAATTGCCAGAAAAACTTAAACAGCACATAAAAACTATACATTTTTTTTTCTCTCTCACAATTATGTCAATGGAATTAAAAATCATTTGGGGTGTCTGAGGTTTTGCGCATTTAACGTTACATGTTGTATACACTGCCTTTACGTTTGTATCACTGACCAAAATTTATATATTTCACGTGGTGATGTGGCACTGAGCCCGCTTGAACCACAAACCAATATTAAAACATCATTACCTATGTACCTGTCAATTTGGAACGATTGACATAAACAGACTGCCTCGTTGGTGTAGTGGTTGGGTTAGGTCCTGGGTTCAATTCCCGGGTCGGGCAAAGTGTTATTGGGTTTTTCCATCAGGAATTGCTCAGTAGCAGCCACGGAGTCTGGATATGTGTCCGGTTGATGCCAATAGGCTCGCCCCCTATTACATGGGACTTAAACATAACCAGTCTTATTACAAAAAGCTGAATAAACCTTGGTTTAAACCTGGACTATGAAGTCCAGGCTTATCTGCAAAACCATGGTCTAAATTTGTTCGTATTACAAAACTTAAGAAAACCGTAGACTTCTTAGTACCGTCATTTGAACCATTGTTTAAATATCAACCACAGATTAATACAAATATCATTCGTTCACCATGACATCATTCAATTGCAACGTTCCGTATGCCCAGAAAAGAAAACGTTTTGATAATACGCTAATCATTAGATGATGTTTAGGAGTGTTAAAAATATTGAGACCTGGTTATTTTGCATGGATATAAACATTATTTAGTTATTTCGTCGATTGCAGTTTTGTTTACGTTTAAGCACATTACTTAATGTCGTATTAATTTCTAAAAGTACATGTACGTGTATCGAAACGTAACATTCTCGCGCGTTATATGAAACCATAACATTAAACAAAAGTACGAAATCATCGCTAGTTGAACAAAGTTCATTTAGCTTTGGAATTTAAGTCTTTATTAGAACAATTGCCTCTTTGTTTACCTTCTTTAGCTATTTTAATAATTGAATGTGATGGTCCAACAAAAAAAAACGATCTGATAATTGGAGTGCCGAGGAAAAAGTAAGTAAGTTACCATATGAACTTGAAATCGACCATGTTAATGTCCATTTTCGAGATAAAACAACATAACACAATGAAAAAGATGATTTATAACCTAAAAGAGAAACAGACTGATCCGATTTAGTGACTTAGACCATCGTTAAACTAGGGGTCGCCGATGTTTAGCGTTAGACCATGATTTAGTCTATGGTTTATCCCAAAACCACGATTTGTAATACCATTTTTGTTTCGACCGTGGTTTAAAGAATTTTAAACCAGGTTTTTTAGTTAAACCGCTTTTTGTAATAAGGCCGAACGGGTGAAATGTGGGTGTACTGATGGGTACACCTCTGCCTTACCCTTTGGGTATTAAAGGCGTGATGTTATGTTATGTCATAAACAGAACGATGTTTTATATACAGGGTGTAAAAGGACCCCCTTCACGAAGCCGTCAATCAAGAATTCTGTACATCAACCCAAGTAAATTTACGCAAAAATGTATGCTGGGAAATGATTGTTTTTTTGGGTGAAAAATCACGTTTTACGGTAAAACTCAATGTAACGCACTCAAAACATTATATTGATGGACGCATTTAACAGTAAACTGGTTATGGAGGCATTTAAAGTAAAGTTATGTCCTTAAAAACTACTACATACCTATTTGAAAAAAAACTTGTGAAAAAATTGGAACTTTGACCTCTAATATCTCCGTAACTAAACCCAGGTATGGTCCAGAACAAAAAAAATCATCGCAAAGACGCGATGACGGGGAAAACAAATGAAAAACTTTCTTCTTTGTTAAGGGACTATTTACACCCTTTACATACCTCGAGCCCTCGAACGGTGTGTTCATTTCTGTACCTACCTACTGTAGGTACCTATAAAGTTACACGGATCATTATGCTCACGCCAGAAATACCGAAACCATAATTATTATTGTTTTAATCGAAGTATCAACGAAAAGCGGCAAGTTCAATGAATACTTGAAGTAAGTTCCTCGGTGCTCGAGGTGAAGAATTAATATTGAAAAACTTTGTTTTAAACTTTTCATCCAGTTTACTTTGGTTTTGAAACTTGAACTTTCTGTTGGAACGTAGCATTTTAATACTTATAAAAGTTTGTTTAGTAAGAAAATTTCACAGATAATAATAATTCACTTGCTTCGGTGAAGGAAAAAATCATGAGGAAACCAGCATGCCTAGAGAGATATTTCTCGACGGCATGTAAAGCCGAGTGAGAGGCCCACAGGCAGCATAAAAACTCTGACACCAGTCTGACACCTACCACACGATAAAGAAAGAAGAAGACATAATAAAAGGCATATTTTTCAACTTTATTTCAAACACTAGTTTTTTCCTGTTTGTTCGCTCGCATTATGATCAACTCAAGGGATAATGTAGCTTTCCATTAGTGAAGAAAAGAAGAAAGAAAGAAAGAATCTACGGAATCGGAACAGCAGTTCTGAAGATTACCCCCTACATCCTAATACTAAGTTAAATTTATTATTATCGTTTATTCTTTTTACAACATATTTTTAAATTTTTAAATATTCGTAATGTAAAAAGTATATAAATAAAAACATTTAAAAATATAAAAATAGTAGCCCACCAGCGCTGTGAACAGGGTCCGAGCTGCCGGTGGTCAGGGCTCTTGAGAGAGGAAGCTCCTAACAATACGTGCCGTGTCTAGAAGTACTGCTTTCTGAATCAAGCCCTTGTTCCAACTGCCAAGCGAGAGCCTCCTAAGATGTTGGTCGAGGCTCTTGGCTATTAAGCCATTGGCCGACACGACTATCGGCACAATGACTGCTGTACTCACGTCCCACATGTCAACAACCTCGCGAGTCAGATCTAGTTATTTAAATTGTTTATCTTTCTCTGCTTTCACGAGGTTCTCGTCATGCGGGACTGTTATATCAACAATCATTGTGCGACGCTCCAATCGATCTATCACCACAATGTCAGGCCTATTGGCAACAACCGTCCTGTCAGTGGTGATAGGTCGATCCCAATACAACGTGATATTACGATTATCGAGAACTGGGTCGGGCGCGTAATTATAGTATGGCTCTTCTGATTCCACAAGGTTGTACTTCAAAGCAAGTTGCTGGTGGATAATCCTGGCAACAAGGTTGTTGTTGTTTATTATTATCCAAACCTTTAGGTAGGTACTACCGCGCTCACTGGCGGTAGACCACTTTTCACCTTGATATAAAGTTGAAAATTGGTCGACAGTAACGCGGTAGTAGCTCTTTATAATATTATAACATTATAGATAACTTGAGAAAGATTTCTCACCGTATTTTGTTAAAGCTCCTACTATAATTTTAATACTTATTAAGATTGTGTCTTCAAAGTGAAAATTGTTGTGTTTATGATCATTATTTCAGGCGTTCTTGTAAATAATTGCTCAATTTACAGCTGAATGGGGCTTGAATTAAATTTCTGTTTCGCACCTACTAGAAAGTAGAAGCTCAAAATAAAATGGGAACACGTGGGTGTACTTATCTTAGGTAGGTATTCCTCTGATTAACCCTTTGCGGACCCAGGCGCGTTGTTATATTATGTATTTAACCACTTATGTACACATGTAGCGGCACTACAAAAAGTAGTACAGCACAAAGAACAAAAAGTACTACAGCTCCATCTATGACAAAAATGAGGAACTAAACAGCGAAAGACGTCAGATTCTTACATCGCGCAAGCAACCTTATCCGCGACTTAAGAGTATACAGGGTATAAACAACCTCGTCACGAAGCATTCAACCAAGCATTCTGTACATCAAACTAAGTAACTTTACGCAAAAATTATTGCTGGGAAACGACTTTTTTTTTTGGGTGAAAAATCATGTTTTGTGGTAGAACACAATGTAACGCACTCAAAATATTGTGCTGATGGATGGATTGAACAGTACGGGGGTCATAGAGGTGTTTAAAGTAAAAATGTTACAATAAAAACTTGTATTTAAAAAAAAAAAACTTTTCAAAAAGTTGGAATTATGACCTCCAATATCTCCTCAACTAGAAGGTTCCAGTAGCCAACTAGACATAACACCCGTCTGGTTGGAGGATCCTCCCTTTTCTATGGGGGATGACGAGCTTTACATGATATTCTTCATACCCTAAACACACACAAAATACAGAAACATGTATGTGTGAAATTAGCCGCTAAAATTCTCGAATCTCTCCAAATAAGGAAAATCGGGAACAATAACGTTCCACAAATTATTTTTTGATTGCTACACAAAACAAACCTTACGATGTCAAACTTGACAAAACGAAGTTATTTCAATATTGCCTTTAATTTATTGCTCACAAATCATTTCGACGAAATCATAGACGAATATTTACTGAGCAAATTTCGCTCTTCGAATATAGGTATCTACAGGACATCAATTTCATCAAACATTGATAAGGTCAGAAGGCACGTTTGACCGAATTCCCCGAGAGCAACACAAATAAGGAACTCCAAATAATAAGCGCTTAAGTGCTTTACGTACGTTTCAGAATACCGTCAGTTTGAAGTAACATTTCATACTTAGGTAGATACATATTTTTATCTCTGAAAGCGTTCTCAAGTGTACTTTTAAAAGCATAAACAGGAAAAGTTCCCGGGATCGTTTTTGCGATATGCTCCTTATCACGCAATCCAGAGTTTCTTATTCTTATTCCACGTCGTATAATCTCAGCATTATCCGTTCAAGTGATTATAGTCTAAGATGATCTGATATTAATAATTCTATAATATCTGTGAAATTTAGGCAATACGGAGCAATTTTCCTGAAGTGTTAGACAAAAGTGTTTCTGTTTTACAGTCGCCAATTATTTTTAAGTTACAATAAGTTTTTTGTAATTTCAAAATAACAGCTTTTTAACATGTTATGATATTGGTACTTAAATTATTATTATTTTTAATTTTGTCTCTCTGTACAGACTGAGAGACAGCTGTTCCAGCTTATCTTCGAAAGGGCTGGACCGATTTTGACGGGATTTTTACTGACAGATAGTCAGCTATCTGTCAGTAAAAATCCCGTCAAAATCGGTTGTTCAAAATCAAAGCATTTATTTCAAGTAGGCCAGTTACAGGCACTTTTGAATTGTCGACACAAAGATGAACATTAAATGTAGCTACAGTCCCAGTCACAAGGCATAAAAACTGTGAAAGTACTGTAGTTGCCCATTCCCTAGCGTAGATCTCCATGGAGAAGAACGGGCAAGAAACTCCATGGACACTCTTTTAAATCAGAATATTGTTACAAAATCTTGGTGACATCATTCATGTTGAGATGATATATTATGTGAGAACAATGTAGCAAGATGTGCACGTTAAAAGTGTCCATAGTAAAAACAAAAAAAATACAATTCAAAAACAAAATAATTCATTCAAATAAGCCATGGCAACTAAGAGACGACCAGTCACAACTGACAGCGCCCGTTCACGAACATGATGCATGGATCAGCACCATTTAACTCAGCCATTTTGAAGAGAACTAAATGATACGACATCAGCGAGACATTTGAGTGAGCATGACATACTCTCAACCGCTAGGGCACATTCAAGTCAAGAAAAGACGTAAGTTTAAACATTAAATAAATATTTCATTACTGTCAGGACTTTGTTTAAAGAATTGCACAATTATTTTATTTTTATCTACTTTTGTAAATTACCTATAATTATTATACATATTATAATATAACATTTTTATTGCAGAATAATACCAGCGAGAAAGCGGGATGGGCTGCATCCTCCCCGGTCCTCACAATTTGTCTACAACAAGCAATGATAAATGATCGCCATGACAACGCACGGAGAGCGCGGGCTTTCAGCTTTTCACGGCTTATTACATTTTTTATCTGGTGAAACGAGAGAGGTGCTGAGGGTTAGTTGGAAAAAATATGAGAAATACTGAAATAAAAAAAAATGTTTTTCGATGCTTTTTTGGATCTATAGCTTACCTCAAATTTGTCATTAATTGTCAGATTCTGCAAAAAAAAAAGTTTACTTTATTTTAGTGCTTTTTGGCGTACGAGGTTAAACGTTATGTTCCTGCGATGAGGCAGAGCAATGGAGTAGTTCCTAACAATCCGGTGATATATAAAATTGCTATATTATTTATTGTTTCTTGTTTACCGTATTTACTATATACGCATTAGCTTTGCCCACGGTCCGCATTACGATATATTCGTGAACTTAAGTCCCAGCGTATGTAACTTTATCGGTTTTTTTTTAATCTGCTCTCTAGAGCGGACGATATTTGTGCCCATTTTCTATAACACTAGGCGACACCTAAACTAATGCCTAAACAAAACTGCACTGGGAGAGTCCTAATGGTAAACGGATACATTTTATAAATTCACCTTTACCTATAGTTTAAAACCTGAAAAAAATATTATTTACCGCGTCTAGAAAGCTTCCCTGAAATCGAACATTAATAAACATTACTACTACGTACGTTATCAGTCCCCTGTCAGGTACAATTATCGACACTACGTTCGATCGCTTCCGAATTTACCCGAAGTTACAAGAAACACAGTGTAACTACTTACAGTGGTTCGTGAATTTGAAGTGAAATTCCTCATACCTTACCTAGTTATTATACACAAACAAACTTATTTTTCTGCAGTACTTAAAGCAGTTCTGGAACATGAGCTTCGACCACTTAGGGACCACGCGTACTATGCGACAAAAAGTCGCTTCTGCGGCCAAAAGTAATGGTCAAGGTCATGTAGTAGATACCCGAGATCCCTTAGCACTAATCGCTTGGCCGCGAACTCCACGTTCAAGCACAACGCCATGATCGTGGGTTGACCGCCACCGCGATCATGGCGCTTGCAACAGTGTCGAAATATCGGGAGCGAAGATATCCCGTAAGTGACAGTATAAGTTTACAATGAAGGAAGTTGTTTAACTGTTTATGCCAAAAGCTGAGGCGGAGATTGATCACGTGAAGAGAACCGCGTATCACGTCCTTACCAAAGCGACTGCCGGTGGACGCACGATCACGCATCCGTCACGTCAGATGTTACTTATTTGTTCGGTAAACCACAAGGTGATTCCTGTCGGCGTGACCACGCTTTCGGGTTCGCTGAACAAAATGAACGCCAAAATCGCGTGTTCGCGTGACAATGGCGTTAGTTAGGAAGCGGCCTGTCGCTTGATCTTACCCGGACTCTCGTTATGATTGCTCTGAAAACGCTCCCATTGACCATCATCATCATCATTTCAGCCGAAAGACGTCGACTGCTGGACATAGGCCTCCCCCAAGTGTCGCCACATTGACCGGTCCCGTGCTACTCGCATCCAGCGGATCCCCGCAACTTTTACTAGGTCATCGGTCCACCTAGTGGGAGGCCTTCCAACGCAACGTCTTCTGGTTCGCGGTCGCCACTCCAGAACTTTTTGCCTATTGACCGACTGTATGATAGTTACACTGTGCCCGACATAAGAAATATCTCGGGATGCCTTCCCCGTTTGTTAAATTGCGTCGGAACATCATCTGTATCCCTGAAGGTCAATTAGTCAGGAGGAGATAAATCACGCAGCGCGTTGATGAGTGCTCGGTTGAGACCAAGGGAAACATTTGTCAGAGTCGCACCCATCGTAGAGTTCCTCGCGAAGTAAACAAGACTATTCTAGAAAGTTTTGTAGCCTTTTTGTTACGTTATTGTGTACCTATTTAATTTATTATGTATGTAGGTACTACTCTCAGAGAGTGCTGTTTTCTACAAAACACATTTGGCAGTCTTTTAGGATGACCACATAATATCTACAGGGTGATTGGTAATTGAGTGCATTCCTTGAAATGGGTGATACTTAGACATAACTTGCAACAATTTTGAACCCGACAACTTGGGGTCCAAACTATGTAGGTTGTTTTGGAAAAATCAAACTTTTGAAGTTCTTTTTGGAAATTGTCCACCTCTCTACCGTAAACTGCCGATTGTGAGAAATTAACACCGTTCAGGATGTTAAACTGATAATATTTTAATAGCTCATGAACAATTCCTACAAAAATGAATTGTCAAAAAACTCTAACTTTGGAAATTAAGCGCGGTAAAGTTCTGAAATTTTCTTGCAACAAAAAAGAACCTCCATCGTTGTTTTTGCTATACAGTTTTTTCAAATAAATGAAACACACTTGTCGTACTAATTACAAGAACACAAAAAATAGTTAATTATGATTTCCAAGAAACTGGGACAATTATGCGTTCCACGTAATTTTCACGGTTTTATATTTCGAAAATGGAAAACGATCACCTCGATTAAATGCAGTTCCCGATTCAGAATTTCAGAGCGAAATACATTGCGAGACCGTTCATTTAAATAATGACTAATATTTTATCAATATCTGTTGATTTTCCCTTTCCAATACATTCTGCATTTACAAAATTGAACCAGCATTGGGTCTCGGTATCCCAGACATATAAAACTCCACTTATTTGCGTCATTGGTCTATTTATTGGTATAGCAAGCGTTTTTGCTGTATATAAGCGTCTAGGTTCAGAATGGGTCCTGGGTTCAATTTCCAGACCCGGGAAAGTGTTATTGGGTTTTCCCATCTTAAAAAAACCAGGAGGCTGTATTTATGCCCGGTTGATGGCAATAGGTTTTGCCCTTATTACATTGGACTTTAGACATATAAGCCAAATGTGAGTGTATTACTACGACAGAGGTGTGATGTGGTGTTTTATTTTAGAGCTCAGCATATGGGTCTTTTAGTACGCAATGAGATACATATACCTACCTACATATTAAATGATTGCATAACAAACGTTAAGAAAAGGTTTTATGATGAATCCTTCATTGGAACTAGCCAGATTGGGCCACAAAAATAAAACGGTCGTATAAAATATTATAGCTTGCCTATCAATGTATTCAAATGAAGTAAGTCTCCACCAAAACGAGATGATAATTAGGTATTTTGAAAACCCTGTACAGTAACAAAATAAAAAATTAAATGATTCATTAATTTATGGTTCTGTCCGTAGATCCTTAAAAGCATCGGCAGCTTCATCTGCCTAACACTTCGGGGTTTAATGATACGCTTTTTAGGGCTCCGTAGTCCTGACAAGGAATCGTTATAGTTTTGTCATTTCCGTCTGTCTGTCTGTCTGTCCGAGGTTTTGCTAAGAGACCGTTAGTACTAGAAAGCTGTAATTTTGTAGAGGTGTGTATATCAATAACGCCGACAAAGTAGTAAAATAAAATTTCATAACGATTCCAATGATATATACTGGTAGCGAGATAACTAACGTAATATCGAGTAACGTAGTATCGTTGAGATTTAATCAAACGCGCCGAAATTGCATGCCCAACGCTCATTGGCTGACAGATCACGCAGGCGCGAGTAATGACCGCGGACAGATGAAGGGATAAATTTACGTTTTATTTTTTGATGAACTTATTTTTAAAAGTAATTTGGAGTCTTTCTTCAACTTTTTCTATGTTTTATGAAGTCATCGCGAGGTACGACTAGAACTAACACAGACAACACACGGAAAATTCCAGTGACAAGCGCGCGCGACTACCAGTCTGTTCGCACCTTGTATTATCCTTACGGGCGGGGGAAGGGGCGCGCGGTTAATTACGTCAGCGTTTCGGGCGTTTCGTTGAAGCTGACCTACTGGTTATCTTTTTACTGTGATTATAGCCCATTTCCTCTCACAGAGAGGAGGCCTTTGTCCCAACAGTGGGAACATTAAAGGCTGATTATACTTATGCTCAAGCTTATTATAAATCCAGCACGTGTTGCAATGACAAATACCATATTGATCGAATGAACCACACAGATAATAAAGTAGATGGGTATTACCATTTCATCGTTCACGCCTGCACGCTTCATGACTCAAGCAGAACAAATGCCACCTGGATACGCACTGCTGTGGCCAATTTTTCTTTTAATTGTTTCTTCCTTTAAAAACAATTTGACGAAATGGTCATCGACCCGTACCGAACATAATTCCAATATGGAATATTATAAATATTATCCATATTGTAATTATGTCCCTGTGGCCTGCATCCACCTCTTTATCTACCCATACTGTGCAACCGCCTGCACATTGTTGGACTCCAACGAGGCAAATAACAGAGCTGTTCGGTAACAAAACAAAGTTCTTTTTTAATACTAAAAGCCTTCAAAACTTCAAAATTACCTAGGCTTACATTTCTCCAAGCCGAGGAAAGAGTTCTTCAAACTTTTCAGTTCTATTGCAACAGATTCAACATAATCACGTTGCTGCCAAGCGGCGTTAAATTGACACCTAGACAGACACTCTAAGATCCTCCAATATATTATGTAGTATATGAAACAGAATATAGCAAAAGGTCCACTCAAAATTATATACATAAGATCGAATTTTGACTAAAGTTGGTCCGAGACGGTGACCGCCCGACGATGGTTCCTCCGAGCCTCGGAAAGCACGTTAAGCCGTTGGTACTGGCTGACATTTGAAGATCTTTGACAGTAGTTATTGGTACCAAGGGGTACAATTATCGTATTACCCAGTACTAACTGGGTCGCCGAAAAGTTCTGGAGTGGCGACCGCGAACCGGAAGACGTTGCGTTGGAAGGCCTCCCACTAGCTGGACCGATGACCTGGTGAAGGCTGCGGGAATCCGCTGGATGCGAGTCGCACGGCACCGGTCAATGTGGCGACACTTGGGGGGAGGCCTATGTCCAGCAGTGGACGTCTTTCGGCTGAAATGATGAACTGGGTTGTGGAGGTCAGATAGGCAGTCACTCCATGTAAAAATATTGGTATTCAGCTGCATCTGGTTAGCTTGGAAGCCGACCCCAACATAGTTGGGAAAAGGCTAGGCAGATGGATGATGATGACCGAATTTTGGTCGTGGCGGCCAAAGTAACGGAGATTAGCTTAGAGCGATTTTTGATCTGTAAATTAAAAAAAAACACTATTCCATTCATGTTGACCGTGTAGGTATTGAATTGTTGTAAGAAAAAGCTGATTAAAAAAAAACAATGATAAATTTATATAAAGTGGGGGGGCTCGCAATGTGATGATGTTTGTGCGTCAGTGTCTCTTCCTCCCTACACGACGTGTTTCCGGACGATATCGATAAACTTCGACCGGTCATTGACCCATCATTATGGGTCGTCCACTTCGAAACTGGGAAATGAACAACTTTTACTGTGGGACCAAACCCTGAATCGCGAAAAAAAAATTAGCTTTTCCATACATTTTGACGAGTTATGCGAAAATAATTGTTGGGAACAGCTGATTTTTTTTTGCACTATTCAATCCATCCATCATCACAATGTTTTGAGTGCGTTACATTGAGTTCTACCACAAAACACGTTTTTTCACCCCAAGAGAAGTCGTTTCGCAGCAAAAGTTTTTACGTAAAGTTACTTAGTTTGATGCACAGAATGCTTGGTTGACGGCTTCGTGATGAGGTTGTTTACTAAACACCCTGTATATTCATGAAATATTACAGCCTAGTACAAAGGCGAGTTTAAACCACTCTGAGTATCATCCAACTGACCAAAATCTGCAACTGACAGTCGGGATCAACTGTCCTTCTGATCATTCTTGTCCTGTAACTATTTCGTCGAGACGATTTAAAATTGAGGTCAATTACGTGCGGAGTCCTCAACCAATAATAGCTTGTCGCGAAACCAATACGTGTTAATGTTTGAACTATGGCGCACTTGACCCTATGAGGAGAATTGGGTCCCATACGAACACTTGTCTTGTTTGAAGGAGCTGGACAATTGCTGGCAGTGGTGAAATAGAGAGAAAAGTGAAGGAAAAGGTATTTGATGATGTCAGAAGTTGTCCAAACATGGTGTAATAATAGCTATGTTTTTAAGAAGGTTGTCAGCAATGCATGTTTGCATAATTATTATGCATTTGCTTGTTTACAATTGCGTCGTTGTTTTCAATTTGCGTCGGGGGCCACGTGGGGCCCGGCCACCGTAGGCGCGGGCCTGTGGACGGTGAGCTATGGGCTAGCTCGCTGTCCGTCCGCCTCATGACGACAGGCCGTGTCGACGGCGCGTTCGTGTTCCACGAGCGCCTCAAAGAGAGTCAGCAAAAAGTAAGGGGTCCGCAAGGGCCGATGCGTGCCGGGACTGCGGGACTATTGTATTGTATTGTATAACGGGCTGGTGTCCGCAACTCCACGTCAAAGCGCGTATTTTGCGTGCGGGTGGGATATTATTCTATCCATCCCAATTCCCCGAGAAAGGCCAGCAGCGCCCCGATGTTGCTGACTATCTCGCGGAGAGTACCTGGGTTACCAAAGTACTTTGCCCTATATGTTGCAACCACTGGGCAGTGCAGAAGCACGTGGGCTGCTGTCTCGTCTTCCTCCATACAGGCACGGCACAGGGGGCTGTCTGTGACTCCTAAGGCAAAGAGGTGCGGGACTATTCGAAAGAGATACCGTGGCCCCGGAACAAAAAGGGCGATGAAGGAACACCAACACAACCTCCTGCTCCGCCCAGCGAACAGAGCGGGAGGAGTCATTTGATGATTTCCCATCCGAAAAAAATAAATGTAGATCTTATTTCAATTTTATGTTCCATATATAATTCACTCTTATCACTTAAAAATGCCCGGATTTTCGATCTAGCATTAGTAGCCAGACCATTTTTGACTCATGAGGCAGCCACTCACCGTATAAATATGTATCACATTACAATGGATCATACACTTTTATTATAATGATTGTCCAACATGATGACGTCGAACGTCTAATTAAATGAATAATAATTTGATTAAATGAAATGCAAGACGTCAACTATTCTGTCAAATAAACAAAGGTACTTCTGTAAAGAATACAACAACTAAATATGGAGTTTTTATATTGCAGTTTATTCATAAAACGTCACAGTCCGTAACATTTTACATTGACGTACCAATAAGACTATTCAATCTTGAGAAAGATGCTGACCCAAAACTGACGGGTTTGAGTGAAAAATGATACGGCAAAGAAGGAAGTGAATTCTGGGATAACGAGTAATAGAGATATATGATACTAAAACGTGCAGCGTCGCCCCAAAATAAATTGCGATAAAAGTTGAGAGATGATATTTTGGCCACATTTGGACCTAAAAAACTACGTAATTTAAAAAAACACATAATGTCACGCCCGTAATCCCCGAAGGGTTAGACAGAGATTACCTAATAGTGCACCCACATTTCGCCAGTTATGTTTAAGTCCTACTCCTATGTAATAGGAAGCGAGCCTATTGCCATCAACAGGGCACAAATCCAGACTCTGTGATGGCTGCTACTGAGAAATTTCCAATGGAAAAACCCAATGACACTGCCCGACGAAGTCGAACCCAGGACCTCATGTTTGCGATCACAAAACCAACGAGGCAGTCCAGTAATATAAAATTATCTTCCCGTCACCCACTTTCCATCCAAAGAAGAGTCTTCAAATTAATTTCAACCTTGATTTGAAATCAAGGTTGGCTTTGCCTTCGGATAAGTAGATCGTACCAAAATGGCGGCAAATTGAAGATGCGAGGAATCTATGATATGGAGAAATTTGGGAAATATTAAGGTTACAGTGTCTTTATTTATTTAAACTTCATGTACAAGAGTGGTACATAAATACCTGTCAAAATACTTCGCTGTTTTGATGACCTAATTAATACTAGTAAAAATTATAATATCGCTCTGTGTTGCACTAAAATATTGGTTTTGAATTTCAATTATAAGACGGTGTTGTAACAGTTTGAGGTGCAAAAAGGCACTTGGAATCATATTTTTTGTTTTGTTTTAGTTTATTGAATAATCATGTCACGTCAGCGCTTTGTCAGCCAGATTTGCACAAATTGAACGAAAATTCCACATTTTTACATGAAGCAAGGTTAATCCACATAACAATGCAGATATGTGCGGGGATAGTCCACGAAGGGCTATCCCCGCACTTCCAACATTTTTTCTTTAAACCTAAATTCGAGAGCTTTCACCTTGATTATCATATAATATTTTGTATGCTTTAAATTAGATACGTATTGAGATATTTAGAAGTTAAGTTGTTTATTTCTTATAGCGAAACATAATTATTTACCATGAAAATACTGTTACCATGAACGGTCAAACTATTATAATTTTTTGACACGAAACGAAAACACACATCTCTGATTAGTTATATAGGTATGTAATGAATACGTGTCGTACTTTACTGCACTCATGTGACAATGCAAAAGCCAAAATTCTAAATTAATCACTGAATTGTGAAGCTAAAAACGGTGCAATACTTCTTGAGCAAGTGTGTTCAAAAGTATTTTTTAAGCTTTTTTCTCTTTTTCTAAGATTTTTTCCTGATACTGAATTTATTTAGGTCAAGTGTGACAAATTAGGGTTGTACGACACTCTTCACTCTGGGAGTTCGTCGACGCGGGACGGCTCTATGTCGCAGGCATTTCTAATAAGAAGCCTTTGGATCGAATGACTATAACATTATAATATCCATGTTGGAAAATGAGGGAACATAGAAAAACGTTCCAAGACTTTAGTAGACGACATTTTCGTTTGTATTTTTTATGAGGCTTACCCCCAAATTAGTTGCGAAAAGGCTACGCAGATTATACGCTATATTATAAAATAATTTGACTTGTTTTTCCATGACCTATTAAATAAAGCTGACCGCAAATATAATAGAATACTCTTTATTCCATCCCCCCCTCCTCCCTCCTATCCTCTCTTTTTCCTTTTTTTTCTCTTTATTTTTTTGTGCTCTTTATTTCTTTTTTTAAATACTACCTGCAGTAGCATAGCCATCACAATATCAGCAACGAATAACCAACAGGCGGCTATATTGCCATCAAAAGAAGCTTTATCATAGAGTTATGAGTGCATAGTAAGTACATATAGCCCTTCATCGCTGCGTTCTGCCGTTGCGGTTGGGAGGCTTTGTCGCTGTCAGTCTGTTGCGGTCCACTTCGGCGTTGTATCGTTGACATTTCATGAATTACCTGTTATTTAGGATTTTATCACTTTATTAATGATATGATAGCTTTTACGTTTCGCTCGCGTTATGGTTGAATGGAAACTATTCCCGCGGGCAATTACAGTTTAATATAGCCTATGACTTAGGGATAATTTAGCATAAAGGAAAAAAAAGGAAAGGGAATTTCAGAATCAGATCAGTTCCGAAGATTATCCCTACATAGTACAAACTTACAAAAATAACCTTTTTAGGTATAATACTGGGATAGATTCATCCGTGTTCCTCAAATTACTGGTATTTCTATCAGAAACTTGAATTTACTTTACACCCACGACATACAGCCACGCTACCGCGTCGTAATTACACGCAATCACAGTTACTAACTTCACTATCGAAGCATGTCTCTAGGGCACTTTAGCTGTTTGCTACTTGATCAACAAGTGCCCCGTGTAATGCAAGTGCACTATACCTACACAGCCGCTGAATCGTGTAGCAGGATTCTCTAGAGTCTTACTTGTAGTCAGTGGCCCGAAAGTCTGACAACCAGTCTTACCGACCGCAACGTAGTTGAGAAAAGGCTGTTGTGTTTTTGATTTTTGTTAATAAAACTGCAGATTGGTTGAAAATACTTCTGTTCCTTGTAATGTCTCTTGTACAGTAAACCATAGATAACATTTGACACCATAGATGACATTTAGTGACACTGACAGCTATTTTTGGAATGGCCTTCGGGCCTTTGTGCCATACAAATAAAGACTAAATGTTGTGTTGCCAACAAAGGCTACACAGATGATGATTCTCTAGAGCTTTGCCGAATGGAAAAACACACTTTTTCCTTGTTAGATACTAGTGTAGTTAATGTTAGTGAGACTTTTAACATCTAGCAGAGTTTCACGAGTGTCACATCTCATCACTATTGTTCAAGGAGTGATAAACGACTTCTGAAATGAATTTCGAGTTAAATTCTCTGTGTGTCAAGTTAAATATTGATGAATAATTATTTTGGGGGATTCACCGAAACAGGGACAACACGAAACCATAGTAGGACTAAACCAGTAAACTAACAATGTCTTTTTTGTGAAATCAAACCATTAGGGCTGTCAAATAAAATTATTTTTGAAGATAGAAGAAGAGAGAAGATGAAAGACATTGTAACCACTTGTCTCGATGCTTATCGAAATCATAAAAGTGACAGATGACATGACTGTATGCAGGTGACGATGTGACTATAGTTCGAAAAAGTACGATGACAGCTTTAATGTATCTCTATCACCATTTTAGTGATATGCTCCACAGCTATCATAAATTATGGGTCTAAAATGTTTCTGCGCCAAACCCCAGAGTGATGTGTTACGTTCTTGGCCCATTCTCTACTTTTCAGAAGCGTTCTATGGGCCATTATGTGACAAGTTTTAGTCACTTGAACGTTACTCGTGACTTCGTGAGTAAGTCCTCGTCACATCGAGAGAGAGAGAGAGAGAGAGTTACAAATTAGTGCAGTATTTAAAAGAAAAATGTTGACAACCCTGGGATTGATTTCATAGAAAAAGCCTAATTGGTTTACTGGTTATAATTTTACTATGGTTTCGTGTTATCTCTGTTTTGGTGAATCCCCCAAATATAATGACTGTCGTTGTTTTTCGTCTTTGGTATTAAGTTTTTAATCATCGATTACACGAAATATACACAATACGATAGACTGTTGTTACGCTAATTAGGTTATCATACGTCTCATTAAGTTATTCCTTAATCGGTCGAGTTCGAGTCGGTTTAACACTGCGATGGTTCCGTACAACTTACTATGGAAATAATAAGTACGTGTGTATTCCAGTTTCTATACACCCACGAACTCATTTGCAGGACTATCCTAACTTACTCATTTTGCTTGTAACTGACATTTCCATGAAACAAATTTGGATTGTCATCGTTAGACGTTACTTAAAAAAAACTCTAATTCGTACTTAGCGGCTTACCAAAGTTCGAGACAATTTCGACTTCCATAAAATTATTAACAGCGATTTAATTCTAAACAACTAAGCAAAGTAAAACCAAATTATAATTGAGTGGAAACAGGCAATGAATGAAGTGGCTTTTTTGGCGTTCCAAATCAATATTACTTGCTGTATGGAACCCTAAAATACCAATAATGAGTTGCTTTGAGTTATATAAATAATTACAGACGGTCTTTGTCATCAGTTCAGTTTTGCCTTTGAAATATCGAGGAGTGGCAACGGTTTCATATTTCTTTCCACCTATTTGGTTTTCTAAGTGGATTAAAAAGCTTAAAAAAGTTTTTATTAGAGCTTATCATCGTTCCCCATAACTGGACAAACATCAGTACTTACAAGTAAGTGTTTGCATTTTTGAGTACGTAATTTTTGATTCCCTTAAACCACAGTCAGAAAAAAAATTGTTGTTAACGTTAATGCGTTATTTCAATTATTCATTTTTACACAAATATTTTATATTTTTACATATTTCTTAAAAAGTCTAAAATACATTTAAAAAATGTAAAAGGGAGTAGCCCACCAGCATCTGGAATAGCTACCGGTGGTCAGGGCTCTTGAGAGAGGAACCTTTCTAACAATACGTGCCGTGTTCAGAAGTACTGCTTTGTAAATTAAGCTCTCGATCCAGCTGCCAAGCGAAAGCCTCCTCAGATGTTGGTCGGGGCTATTAATTAATTTATTTTATACGTTACAATATATTACACCAGAAATGTAATTTATATTTTTACTTTTTCAGATAATCACAACATTTGAAATCAGACCATACGCCATGGTTGCGCTTCAAGTACTAAATATATGCAGGAGGACATATGTTTTACGAGCAATTCTAACCTTTATCGTCACAAATATGTTGATCTGTAAATTCTTATACAATGATAATTTAGATAAAGACAATCAATTTGACAAACACCGCTATCTTTGGACTCTACTACACTGTATAGTGTTTCAAAATTTGTACTTCATAATACGTGTATTATAATATCGGTATACTATTAATATAGTACTTAAATGTTTTATAATTGTATCAAAGATATTATTATTTGGTTTTTATAATATTGAATAAAAAATGTGTTTAACTTAGAGATGATTTATTGTGTTTGAAGTTTGTGACCGACAGAACCCTGTTTAACTATGTATTATAAATGATAATGTCAATTCCTTAGTTAACTCAAACAATTCTAACTTAAGTTCGTCTGCATAACATGTAACATGTTTGGATTTGCTCGCAGGGCTGCAATATCAGCAGGTCTAAATATTTGACATGACTCAGTTCTGAGATGTGTTTTGTAATTACTTGTTATTCGCCAAGTAAATCATAAATTTGGCAGAAAAGCAGATTCGATTTCGTTAATAATACGTAAGCTTTCTTTGCTGATTGTAGAATTGGCCTATACAAAATAAATATGGGCCGTAGAAGGAATGTAGGTAAAATAGGACAAAGCGGGATTAAAAATATGTTTCAAATTAAATCAAATCGTTAATTTGTGATACATGGGTTCCATGCAGGTGTTCATTACATAATTACATACTAATAATGTCCATTCCATTATCGATTCTTTTCGATTTTGGGACGAAGGAAGCATATTGTTTGGGACGAACTAGGATTTTGCTATGTGGGCCGAAACTCAGTGGGACGAACGAAGAATAAATCCACAGATCACTCGAATACTACTTTATCGTCATAATATAATTACTATTGCTCAGTCTCACGTCCGCTCTACTTAAGTGCTAGTTGAGTATCCATCTTCCCAATATACATGTTATGATTAATTTAACTAAAACCATTGAGCAGTTATTCTAGGATCACAGATCTACTAAGAGAAAGCAAGTGGGACAAAAAAATTGTGTAACTGCGATCATAGCTCGCAAAGGGTATAAGTTAAGTCTTC
This sequence comes from Xestia rhomboidea, assembly GCA_963853795.1. Classification (NCBI taxonomy): domain Eukaryota; kingdom Metazoa; phylum Arthropoda; class Insecta; order Lepidoptera; family Noctuidae; genus Xestia; species Xestia rhomboidea. Next base: position 9,948,615 of record OY970771.1, on the reverse strand, counting down.
ATCGAAAATTGAGCGAAGCGAGCTCGAAAAATTTGACTTTTCTAGACAGTGATAAGTTATATTTTTATTGTGCCTTTTATCAAGAAGAATATTTGAGGTTGTGAGAAGATTTTGTTATTTTTTCCTCACCTCCTGATGCCCTTATTACTTGGGGGCTCCGTAATTATACGGCTGATTCGGCAGTAGATACGCCCCCGACTAAACGAGTATTTGCCTAGGCATAGCGTTAACTTTTTAAAGCCCGAAACAAGCGTTCAAGAAGTAAAACTGTTTCTTAAGTCACGACTGTCAAACGAAACTTATTGCTAACTATCTTTTGCCTACGGTTTGCCTCGCGTTAATTTAATATTTGACAATCAATTTGCACTACAAAATTTTCTATAATATTATAATTCAATAATGATTCGAAATACACGTGGCGCCATCTATTATCATATGAACGTTATTGTGGTTTTCCTCGGGATCAGTACATTTTTTCGGGATGAAAGGTACCCATGTCCGTTTTTGTACATCTGACAACGTATATGCAAAATTTCCGGATGATCGGTTCCGTGGTTTATGCGTGAAATGGTTTGTTCCCATTTACAAACAAAGTAAGTTTGTTACAAAGAAACAAACTTACTTTCGCATTTATAATATTAATTAGGATTAGGACTAGGTTTTACACGCGGCTTCGCTCCTGTTATGGGCGGAAATTATCCCAGGGAAACGTTTTAAATATAGCCTATGCCACTCGGGGATAATTTAGCTTCCCATTAATGAAAGAAATTTCCCTTTAAAATCCCTCGGATTGTGATTGAAATAGTGTGTAGATGCTGCGTCAGTCACCTTTTCTTGCCAGTTCGTCTTCAAGGACCCACCAAGCAGACCCACCGGTGAGTCTTGGAATACTGATTTGTTTCCCAAGACCTACTAGTGGGTCCTCTGAGATTTTATTGTCTTCGAAGGCCCACTCGGGATAGTGGTTTTGGAGAAAAACATGTATTTGCACAAACAAACAAAAAACATCCTCTCGCTCCAAACGCATATACCGTCTCCGTTCCGTCGTGGGTTAAAATAGAAAACGTAGCGTCAAAGATAAAGGTTCGTAATCCCGCGCTCGCTACGCTCGCATATTAAATAACACTCTTTGACTTCTGTCCCCGAAGTGCCAGGCCTCCGCCGGCGTCGTTCGTCGGCCTACGGCCCGGTGCCCTTGCCGCCCATTAAGGATTACTTGTAATTGTTTTCTTTCGTAGGTAACGAAATAGTCACATAGGTTCTACCAGTCAGTAGGTCTTGGAAGACATATCAGTATTCGGAGACCCACCGGTGGATTTGCTTGGTAGGTCCTTGAAGACAAAGCTTTTTTGCGGCGTCTCGCGTCTGTGAGATGCGTCTGATGTATAGGATGATTGAAATCATTATTTAATTGGTCATTTTGGAGTAGCAAATTTTCAAAAATACGTACGTTATGTACTGCCGGGGAATCCCGGGGACTTCCGACAATTCACTAAAAAATAAACACAATAGTAATTTAAAAATGGTGTGGAGTAGCAAATTTTCCAAAATACGTACGTAATGTACTGCCGGGGAATCCCGGGGACTTCCAACAATTCACTAAAATATAAACACAATAGTAATTTAAAAATGGTGTGGAGTAATTTTTGTCCTAATGCTTGCTCAATTTATACTCTTCGGGTTAGGATGTTTTGCGTGCAACCTCGTTTCCTTTGTAGTAATTGAGTTCCAAAGTGTAGGAAATTCAAATAATGATGCCGAAACAATGCTCCCTCTGGATTTATATTGTATCGTCATGTTTGCATGAGCGTTTTCAAAGTACCCTAATTTGTCGAAACAAAGGCTTTTTTGCTAAAAATGGCTAACGGTGTACAAATATAAACGAGGTATTTATGCCTGTTGTTTATTTGTTAACAATATTTCGAAAACGGTACGCAGTGTTAAGGCCCTATAGCCAACAAATGGCAAAAACGCAACACTTATAATTTTAGTATGACTGTCTGTGGAGAAATATTACGAATAAAATTTAAAAATAGTATATATAATACAAGCTTTCTTTTGGGTTTTTCTATCAGAAATTTCTCAGTAGCCTGTGTTCAATGTTACCTTTGGACATTGACTCAGCACTCGGCCTGGCTCACGCGCGGCCCAGTTAAAAGAATGATTTGTTGAGGTTCAATGTTCAGTTTATCTGTGGTTTCTAGAAAAATAATAAGACTGTTTGTAAGAAAACAAAAATAACGATTAGAAAAATATATTAGGAAGAAGATGAATTAAATGAAAGCTGAACAAAAGTGTTTTTAATTTTAATATAACAGTGGTAGCAGAGCGTGGTTAACGCCCGCGTCGGCGATAAAGAAGGGAACAACTGCACACACTACATAAGAAAAAAAATGGCGGAAAGTATTAAGGTAAAGCAATTTGCCGGCAAAGATTTTGCAATATGGAAGTTCCGTATTAGCAGCGTACTACGGAAAAATAATGTTTAAATGTAATAGAAAATAAAGCATTTGCGAGCGTCCCCGAGAACAAAAAACTTGAAGCTCGAGCTCAAAGCATTATTATAAGCGGCGTCGCCGACAGCCATATTGATTATATTCAAGAGGAGAATACAGCATATAACATGATGTATAAATTAGAGCAACAATTTATGAAAAAAGGTACCAGAAGTAAACTATTCTTACGACGGGAACTAAACAATATAAAATACAAAGAAGGAACGTCACTCGGAGACCATTTTGTTACATTGTCAAAAATATTCGGCCAGCTAAAAAACGCAGGAAGCCCCCTAGCAGAGGAAGAAAAGGTTAAAGTATTATTGTTATCCATGCCAGAATCGTACAAAGTTATTGTAACAACTTTAGAGTCATTACCAAACCTGACAGTAGACATGGTTAAGGACAGATTACTAGGAGAGGAAGAAAAGAGGAATAAGATGGGTCCTCAAATAATAGAGCACCAGAGGTATACTTTTTTGTGCTTTGGATGCGGCAAGCCAGGCCATAAAAAAATCGAATGTAGAACGAGATACCAGCAGGGGTCAGCCCGTGGACATGGACAAAATTATTCAAGAGGTCAAGGACGAGGAAATAGAGCGCCACATCGGTCAGCGTTTGGAGGCAGAAGTAGGTCTCAAGGAAGAGGTCGTGGATTTCCAGACAGAAGATCATGGCAACAACAAGGACCTAACTATCCAGGGAATAATCATCAGACATATGCGGCATCAACAGAGAATGAGTATGCATTTCTGGACGGAACCAAGAAGTTATTGATCAATGTGAAATAACTTGGTGTGTGGATTCAGGGTCATCAGACCACCTAACAAATGACAAATGTGTGTTTTACAACTACGTTGAACTAAATACACCAAAAGTGATTGCTGCGGCCAAGAATGCAGTGACTTTAACTGCGGTTGGATTCGGGAACATAAAGGCAAGATGTTATGTTGGTAAAAGATATATAGACTGTACTATTAAAAATGTTTATTATGTGCCGGAGTTGAGGAAAAACTGGTTGTCTGTTGTTAAAATTGACAGTAATGGTTATAGGATTGAATTTTTAAATAGTAAAGTTAGAGTTTATAAATATGATCAATTGACAATGATTGGAAACAATGAAGGGTCTTTGTATACTATTCGCATGCAAATATTAAAAGGTGAATGTAACTTAAGTAACAGTAATGTTGATCAAGTGATGCAACTGTGGCATAGACGTTTTGGTCACCCCGGGTTTCAAAATTTAACTTTGCTTTCACAGAATCAAATGGTAAGTGGCATTGATGACTTGACTAAGTATAATAATAATAATTCTGTGTGTGAACCGTGCTTACTAGGTAAAATGACAAGACAACCTTTTAACAGACAAGGACGTAGGGCAACCAGACCATTAGAATTAATACACACTGATGTATGCGGACCAATCACCACACTGACTGAGGAAGGATACAAGTACTTTCTAACATTTATAGATGACTATACTCATTTTGTTTGGGTCTATCTACTTTCTACTAAAAGTGAAGTTTTTGACAAATTCAAGCAGTACTATTTTTATGCAACCAACTATTTCAATGTTAATATATTAAAGTTGAGATCGGATAATGGAGGAGAATATGTGTCAAGGCAATTTCAGGAGTTTTGTTACAGCAAAGGAATCCAAATGCAATATACTGTGCCATACAATCCTCAGATGAACGGAGTAGCAGAACGGATGAACCGCACATTAATAGAAAAGGCAAAAACAGTTTTGTTAGACTCACAGCTTAGTAAAGAGTTTTGGGGCCATGCAGTTTTGTTTGCAGCCTATGTTACTAACAGAAGTCCGACTGAAGGAAAAAGTTAAACACCATCAGAGCTATGGGAGGGAAGGAAACCTGATGTGAGAGCTATGAGAGTGTTTGGTTGTACAGCATACAATCATGTGCCTAAAGAGTTACGACTTAAATTAGATAATTCAGGAAAGAAAATGATTTTTATTGGATATATCAATTCAGGATATAAGTTGTATGATTCAGAAACAAGGTCAGTAATATCGGCATGGAATGTATTATTTGATGAAACAAAATCTGGACGTGACAATTGTGTGAGGTACACACAGGACACAACAGAGAAAAAAGAAGATGAAATAAGTGAACAGGAAGAAGAAAGTGAGGAGGAGAGAGATAGCGATATTGGAGCAAGGGACAAAGTATCAAAGTATAGGAATAAAGGAAAAAAGAAAGATAGTAAAGAAGAAGAAACACAAGAAATAGAGAATACAGACAGAAAGACAGAGAGTTTAGAAAGAGGGAGAGAAAAGAGACAAATAAGAAAACCAGTGTGGCAAAAGGATTATGAAATTGATTTAGACCAGGATGATACATTTTATGATACATTATATGCATTATTATCAAGTTACCAGGAGGTTCCAACCAATTTTGATGACATTAAAGGGAGACAAGATGAGAAGCTTTGGAATAAGGCAATAAATGAGGAATTAAAAGTTTTAAAAGAAAATGAAACATGGAGGTTTGTACCTGAACCACAGAAAGAAAAGCTACTAAATAGTAACTGGGTATTCACAAAGAAAAATATAGGAGAAAAAGAGGAGTTATATAAAGCAAGATTGGTAGTGAAGGGTTTTCAACAGAAGGAAAAGTTAGAAAACACTTACTCACCTGTATTGAAGATGCAAACCTTGAGAGCTCTTTTATCAATTGCTGCTCAGAAGGAATATGAAATACACCAGATGGATGTCAAGGGAGCTTTCCTATATGGACGGATTGATGAGACAGTGTACTTGAAACCTCCACTAGGACTGACAGTTCCAGAAGGCCAAGTTCTAAAATTACTAAAATCTCTTTATGGTTTAAAGAAGAGCCCAAAATATTGGTATGAAAAATTCACAGAAGTTATTACTGAATGTGGTTTTAAGCAATCTCAAAATGACTATTGTCTATTTGATTTTGTATGTCGACGACATACTAATAGTAGGGCCTAGTGCTACTGAAATTGGAAATGTCAAAAACTTCTTAAAAACTAACTTTAGCATGAAAGACTTAGGGAACAGCAATCTGACATATCTTGGCATTAGTATTCAGAAGAAGCATGATGGTATTTATCTTAATCAATCTAAATATCTGCAAAAGGTTCTTGAATATTATAACATGGACAATTGTAAAGGGACTAATTCTCCTATGGAACATAATTTTAAACTGGACTTTGACGAATGTGAAATTGACTTGACTTTAGAACATCAGTGCAGGTCTCTTATTGGTTCTTTGATGTACGCTATGGTGAGCACAAGACCAGACTTAGCAACAGCTGTATCATACTTGAATAGATTCCAGTCACAGCCAACTTTGAAGTTGTGGCAAGCTCTAAAGCGTGTTCTTAGATATGTGAAACAAACCATTGATTTTAATTTAAAATATTCAAAGTCTAAATGTGACAGCTTAATAGGCTTTGCAGATGCAGACTTTGCACGCGATAATGATAGGAAATCCACTAGTGGATATTTGTTCAAGCTATTCGATAATACAGCAACATGGAAATCAAAGAAACAAAGTACAGTTTCATTGAGTACAACAGAAGCAGAATTAATTGCTTTATGTGAAGCATCTGTTGAAGCTTGTTGGCTAATGAAGCTGTTGTGTGATTTTAACATTAAGATAGGTAATACTGTTATTTTTGAGGACAATCAAAGTACTATGAAAGTTGTAAACAATCCAGATCAGAAACGATTGAAACATATTGATGTTAAATTTAACTTTATTAAACAAAAGGTAGAGGAAACAGAGGAAGGATTAATAACTGTTAAATATGTATCAACCACAGATCAAATTGCAGACATTTTGACGAAGCCCTTAACAGGAGAAAGATTTATAAGATTGTGTAGTATGCTTAAACTGTTGAAATGTTAAATAATATAATACATATTTAAGCGCAAACATTGAGGGTGAGTGTTGAGGTTCAATGTTTAGTTTATCTGTGGTTTCTCGAAAAAGAATAAGACTGTTTGTAAGAAAACAAAAATGATGATTAGAAAAATATATAAGGAAGAAGATGAATTAAATGAAAGCTGAACAAAAGTGTTTTTAATTTTAATATAACATGATTTGGTTGCATCTTACACGCATAGGACACATAGAATTTGTATAATAGTGAGTGTTAAGAAAAAGTAGTATATAAGCAGAACATTTTTTAAATAAATCAGATTTGAATTTTATATTCTTGTCTCATTACCCCTCACTGTGGCCAAAACACCTTTATCCGTCTCTGATCAGTCTCGTGAGTCTGCGGAACTGGCAGTGAGTGTACCCTTCCCGAACCTGGTATTCCTGTCTACTATCCGTCTGTAACCTTAGGTCGCATGGTGCAGACATCCTGCACTTATTCATTTATCACATACTAGGTATATGGTAGGTTAGGGCTGTAGGGCTTATAGGGCTTAGGGTCGTAGGGACTGTTAGGCTTGTAGGTCTTTGTAGGTTCCTTTAACTTATCATATATTTTCATGTACCGTCACACCCTTGACAGTATTGCGGCCTTACGTGACGTTTGTTAAGGGTGTACAGGCTGGGTCTGTGCCTGTTTGATGGCAATAAGCTCGCCCAATATTACTAGTGAAAATGTGGGAGTACTATTAAGAAGTACACCTCTGCCTTACCTTTCAGGGACTACTGGCGTTATGTTATTGTTACAAGCTTTTTTTTGCGGCCGATAAAAACAAAATTATGCACGCATTTATTCCGACTGCGGAACCCTACGTATTCCGACCCGCACTTGGCCGGGATATTTATTTCTCAGAATAAAACCGCGACCTAAATCAATTTTAATAACGCTTAGGCACTCCACTTGTCTGAGCAATAAATATTTGGGTTATTCCCTAAATTACCTGCGAAAAACAATAATATTTCTGTATTTTGAAGAAGAACTGACAATCATATCATTTTAAAGTAAGTCCTCAGTTCATCACCTCAATTTTAGAAATAGCATACCCAATAAATTTATTATTATATTATACGTGGGTTACTGTGGGACACTTTGAAGCCAGTAAGTAATAAAATGTGATTCACACTTAGTAAAACTGGCAACATTACACCTACACGATTAGATGTTCCATTAGTTGAAACAAAAACATACAAAATTATAAATCAATACTATATTTATCGACTTCCGGAAGTATAGTAATTTTCCACTTTTTAGTTCTGTTTTCTTATTAGCTACCTATTCCAAATATATGCTGTCTTGGGTTTCCCACACTTTTGTTTCTCACGTGATCACTAAAAGCCAACGCCGTGCTGTGGGCCCCCCATAGCACAGCATCATGCGGAGTGGTAACCTGCTTGTGGCAGTCACAATATGCAAACTGTCAACTTTTTTGTTCCATTCTGTTGTATTTAAATATTTTTGAGCAATATTTGTTATACTTTGTATGTATGTTTATTATTTACTATATTTGCAAAAGTAACTCTGTGTGTCTGTTAACTTTTTTTGCATTACCCGCTAACCGGGTAGTGGCACACAGGTAGAGCAATACCGCAGGTACTAGACGAAGAGTAGTTTTATCCGGGTAGCACGTTCCCTTAGATTACGGCCGCCACATGAGTGTCGCCACGAGCAAAAGTTAGTTTACTATAAGTACAGAGTGAAAGACACCGATGCACAAACGGTTACCTTGTAACCTGGATATAAAACAAAAAAATCGGTAATTAAAAAATAACCTGTTCCATACATTTTTTTAAGTAACAGCAGTTTTGTTTTTTTCTCGCTTTTAAAAGAAACGGCTGTTCCATATATTTTGACCGTGTGCGTGTAGGTATTGCACTTTTGTAGGTAACGGCGGTTTTTTTTTTACATTACTTACCGATTAAAAATGTCTGAATACGTGGTAACCGTGTGAGCGTGTGTCCCTTCCACCCCTATTTTTTTGGATGGGTAATCATCAAATGATTCCTCCCGCCCTGGGTGGAGCAGGAGGGAGTGTCAGGTTTGTACTGACTAAAGCCCATCCATGTTCCTTCATTGCCCTTTGTGTTCCAAGGCCGCGGTATCTCTTTCGAACAGTCCCGCAGCCCAGTGTGCCTTTCACCCTAAATATTAACTGTCCCACTAGGTTCTAGTCGTATAGGTGTAATGTTATGAGAACTAGGCTATTGTATTCATAAAAAAAGTTTGTGCTACCATAAAAGTCTCAAAACATTGGTTCCGTTCTTTTCAAACGTTAAAAAAGTAAAGTAACATTTTCGTTGCCAATTTTTTCGTAATGACCCGGTGTTGTCATCAACATTGCGGTAGCGCACGTGTCTTCAAAAGCCTCTTGGTATCATCCCAGCATTTTCGAGTTTGACAAGAGGTCCTTTGGGCCGCCTTGATCTCTCGAGGGTCACTCCCGCACTCCTGGTGTCAATAATAACGTCGACAAGAGTGCCAGCCCTCTCAGCACTTGGAAAAATGTGCGTTTTAAGTGTCCGCTTTGTTATAAGCTTCGGAAAGTGGAAAGTTTGATACTTTACACGTTTTGCCGACCTATTTTGTGGTTTGGAGTGTTGTTTCCCGTCCAGCATCGCCGTGATTTGCTTTCTACATTGCTCCACAGGCGATTTTTCACATAGATCTAAAACTTATCCAGGACGTTGGTGTATTGGTAACGGCTTTGACCTAAGAGTTGTATGTCGTGAGCACTCGCATTACTTTCTATAGGGTTAGTTCATCACCACTGCTCTCAAAACAGCAAAGGAAAACATCGTGAGGAAACCGGCGTGCGCTAGAACCATGTATCATCTACCAATCAGCGCCACGTTCGCGTATCCACCAGGCTGCCCGCTCCCTCTCACAGAGAGGAGGAGATAACATTATACGCTTCTTCTTGTTTATCGTGTGGTTAGTGCCTAACCTGGTAACAGACTTTTTATGCCACCCACACAGTTTTTATGTGTTTTGATTTGGCTTTACATGCCATACATAATATCTCTCTGCGCCGACCCGAAATTAATTTGGGCAAGAGAATGATGATGGTGAATGAGTATTTTTATTATTTTTTTAGGTTTTTATAAAAATACTTTTATTTGTATAACTTCTAAATTGTTTGGTTGTAACTTCTAAAAGTACGGTACTTTCCCAAGACATGACTTTGTTTTTTTCTTGTGTTCCCAAAATACCACTCAAAAATATTTAGGGGGAATCCGGGACCGCGGTCCCGGTCCCAAAAGCCCCTCGACCCTTCCCGGGTTACCTTTTCCTTCAACAAAACAAGTGATAATTATACAATACGCACATGAATCCAAAAAAATTAGAGGTGCGTGTCTTGGGTTCGAATTCGAGACCCATGACTTGGCAGTCAAACCACTATGCTACCATGTCACTGCTATATATATGTGAATAATGCTTTGCAGCAATATCAATAAAATTATTCTATTAGTTTGCTTTTGTCTGTTCACATGCCAACATCAGTCTTCACTGTCACGGAGAAAGTTTCACGTACCTAAAGCGTACCTAGGTAAAATTTTACAAGTTATATATTGATAAAAAGTTATTTTACAACAAGCTAAATCTATTAACATTATCTACGAACAGTGTTATAAAATGATGCTAACATGGTGATATGATCTAAAGTAAAACAAGAGCTTTTAAAACTGTGTCATTGATAAGTAGAAACTAATTAGTTCCGATTTCCAGATAGTGATGTTTAAAGTTATGTAGGTACCAATTAAAAATATTAACACCGTTGATTTTCGAAATTAATTACAGGCAAACAGACACAAAATTTACGTCTCTCAATACAGGGCAGCTCAAACATAATATTTGTATAAAAATAATTACATTATGAGAATTACAACCCGCAGAAGTTAACATGAAAATGTTTTGGAAATCTCTACAAACATACTTTAACGATCACTTCGAGAGGTACGATATCAAATTCTCCTGTAAAGTGAGTTTTGGAAATATTTAGCGGTACGAAAATATTTACAAGTAAAATCGCCGGAAAAATTGGGAGATGCAAACGAAGCTCATGAAAACCCGGCGCGAACATTCTTACGAAATATATTTCTACCATAAATTGCTATGTCATCGTGAGGAATAAACAAAAATGTCCCTTTTTCTAATTGGTCACTATCGTAAATTAAATCATCTATATTAATTGAAGACCAAACAAAGTGAAAAAAAAATCACAAGAACCAGAATTTTAGTTACATGCGAATACAAAAAAAATGTTTTGTACTGAGCCTAGCCCATCCATTAAAGACGACTAATTAAAATAGAACATAGGCTATTTTCACACCTAAAAGGGCGAATAATGACTGAATTTTCCCCGACGGAGACGAGTCTGACTGTCTGATCGTCTCAGTGCAACTCGAACAGCGACGGGACGCGGGCGCGCGCACTTCGCTCGCAGACACACACGTTCCACGCAAACTTGTAAACGTATCGAGATATTAAAATAATTACAAACATAATATTACGATAAATACAAAGTGAACAGTGAGTGCTAGTGATAGTTCTCGTGAAATTTCTTCAATTAAAGTGTCACGAAGATTCAACATCTTGAGGTAACAATTGTTTTTGTAATTTTGTCTTATCCCACTTTATGCAGCATCCGACTATCGAATCACTCTTGTTATCGAGTGACCCCGGCGTTGAGATGTTTGTTCAATTTGTTAATATCACGATTTATAGCCACATCACTTTAGGATGTGCTAAAATTATGTTCAAAAAAAGTTCTAATCACTAGTGTAATCAACACGGTTATGTAAGTAGATAATAGTATTTAGTTGGCATTGTATTAAAACAATAGGGTATTGCGTTTTTAAGTGCACACGGTAGTAAGGCGCCAGATAAACAATAAAATTAATTATATTGCTAACACACTCGATAACATTTAGCATTATCATTTTGATAACAATGTATCATAACAATTGATGATCGTTTGATGACTGGATTCATCAATGAAAATTTTCCTGAATTACCACGTACGCATAGAATGCTACGCATTATTTTGATTCAACTTCTAATTACGGAACAGATGCGTTTCTATATACGATTAGTACTAAACTAATCATACATCGCGATCGTAGGGAAGTAAGGAACTGTGACAGAACCAATAAATTGATATCGCATTAATGTCTAGCCACAGATAAATATGACAAACTTGGGTAAATTGAGTCAAACTTGGCGGGATACTTATTGAAAAGTTATTTTTCCTTACAGGATAGACCTACTTGATCTAAACTTTTATATGAAAAAGAATACTCGTAAGTAGGACATATTTAATGGAACGCTTCTGCACTGTAAGTTTAGAAAATAGGCCTCTCGAAATAAGCTTAGGACTTTGTTAAAAATGTAATATTGTAACTATCACACACAAACATAGGTAGAATTAACAATGATGATAACATTTTTATGCAGATACTTTTCAAATACGGCCACCATAATTATGCCTTTTCATCTGCATGACGTCCACAACCTAAAGTGGTTGCCATTTCTGCCAAAAATGGTGATTATAACTATTACAACCCAAGGCCGTTCATTGTAGCTTGTCTGAATAATTTGACATGCCCATATTAAGCAGTCGACGGTTAAGGGATGACGAAGATGTTAAATCTAATGTTGTATTGATCAAACTAGCACTTGACCTTATAAGGGCAAGCAGGTAAATGCGGTATTATGCTTTATTTTAGAAGATATTGGCTAGTAATGACGTATTGACGTTTTAAAAAGGACATCCTTATTATTTTAATTATCATCAGGCTACTGAATGCTGTTGACGGCTTTATTTGGCAGTAACCACTTTAGGTATGAGGAACAGAAAAATTCACAATCGCACGTTACTACAACTAGCAGTATCAACATCAAGTATTTTGTTGTTTGCAAAACACTTCACTTATCAAATCATTTTATTAGAAATCTCTATCATTCTACTAAAACTTGATGTGTTCTACTAAAGATACCAGTATGAGCAAGCGTAGCGTAGGCTACACACTACACCGTAAAAATGGCAATAAAGCCAGGCCAGAGCTCGTTAACCCAAGTACTTCCCGGCGATACAATAAAGTTACTTATTGAAATAACCACACCTTACTTTATTATACTGTCTCACTTTGTGGACGCAGCTTTATTACCTACTCAGATGGTTACTTCTGTAGCTAATACAGTGGAGTGGATTGAAAATTGATATTAATTAATACTTAATGTTAGGTTTTTACGGTGATAGTGTTTGGGTGATTGGATGGTTTTTTCAGCTGTTGATATTATCTTTATTTTGGTTACACTATGATCTTTATATAGTTCTGAATAGTTTATTGAACTCGGTTCCACGCTCAATCTTATTTGTACAAGCAAGCGTTAAGATTGCGAACGGTATAACTATAAGTACCGCACAAATGGCAAGCACAAAACGCTAGTTTGTACAAAATTGATTTGCACAATTAAGCATTTACGTGAAGACGGTACAATATAAATTCGCATACTTTTTGCGTTATCCTGAGGACGCCATACAGTCTTTGCGCCAATTTTTGCACAAACCGTTTGCGCATGCAAGTCGCTAGCGTGTTGGCACCATACAGTTTTTGAGCCCATTTTTGTACTAACTGTTTGCGCATGCAAGATTGAGCGTGGTTGAGATCACCAATGGTTATGGACGCTACCTTGGTTAAAAATAAAATGTCTTGTTCTTCCCAAGTATCCATGTTCGTCTTTAAAAAAAAATATTTCCAAACACTCTCACCGTGGCTTCGTTCAATAGTCCTCAACGATTGGAATATCGGTGAAATCGTATTGATAGAGAGCACTTGAGAACATCAATGCGCATTAGTGTCAAGTTTTATAGCAAAGATTTTTGCATCATTTTAAAAAGTTATTTTGTATTGCCTAGTTAATGAGTTGTGGAGGTCAGATAAGCATCGATGGCTTCATGTGAAATACTGGTGTTTTGCTACATCCGATAGGACTGGAAGCTGAAACGAAAACAGTTGACAAAGGGCTAGACCGATGTTGACGATTGGGAATTAAAGCTAGACATAAAGATGAGATAGAGATAGATAGATGAGTGAAACATGTTGTTAGGAGACATTTAAGATTATAATAGTACGTAGAAGATGACAAATAAAACTATTAAGAGGATTATGTGAAATATTTTGTAACTAAAACACATCACGCCTGTAATCCCTGAAGGATTAGGCACAGGTGTACAATACCTAATAGTGGAGTTGGGCAGGACACGACGTGAACGAGTGGCGTCCAAGAAATGGAAAAAGAAGGGTTGTTTGTAAAAACATACTTAGTAAATAAACATCCATGACTCGAAAACAAATGTCCATGCTCATCACACAAACTTTTGCTTCTGTTAATGTTGAGAATTTGATAAAAGATGAAAGCCAAAGGGAGATATAATGCGAAAGAAGAAAGCCTGAGAGCCTTTAAAAGAAAACAGTGTGACTGCTGGCGTAACGGTTGCTAGACAGAGAATAGAAGAAGAAAACGTGCTACCTACTTCGAACCCGCGTATCAATGACCACAGACTAGAAGATGATGATGATAATTATAAAGGGCAGAGAGATGTACCGCATACCAGGTTCCTCATCATCTGTCTTGCCTTTCCCAAATATGCTGGGGTTGCCTTCCAGTCTAACCAGTATGGAACGACTGCCTATCGAGCTTCACAACCCAGTTAGAACTGGGTAATAACCCCCTTGGTTAAGACTAGTTGTCAGACTTTCGACCGCTGACTATCTGTATCGACTGTCAAAGATATATAAATAATAGCTGGGACCAACGGCTTAACGTGTTTTCCGAAGTATGGAGGAAACTCGCTATGTAATGGGTGGTCACCCATCCCCGGACCAACCTAGGCAAGCGCGGCTTAACCTAACGATCGACCCGAGCGGCTGTTATTATTGAGCCACGAGCTCCTCACCTCACACCAGCTTGTCTTTCTTTTTTAATATCGATCTAGACCAGTGGTTCCCAGCCTATGGTACGCGGACCACCGGTGGTCCGCAGGAGCTTAAAATATGGTCCGCGAAAGGTTAAAATGTTATTATATTCGTAGTTTTTAACTTGCACAGAAGATGCAAGCTCGACCCAACCTAATTGAAAACCTATCAGAGTCGTGGTGTTCAAATTTTTTGAGCTTGCTCCGCTCGCCATTTTTTCCAAATTCTACTAACTTAATTATATTTCTTTATGAACGATTGCTAAAGTTGTCGAACTCACTTTGATCGCTCTTTTATCCTTCACTATATTAATTCATCTCATTTTCCAATTTCTGCATTGTGTCAGTTAAAGATTACCCCCTAGATATAATTTAGTCGGTGTCCATGTTATCTAGGACCTTATAGCCATGAAGACACTAAAGTGGTCCCTGGTCCAAGAAAGGTTGGGAACCCCTGATCTAGACACTACATCATACCTACGTGTTTACAAACATACCTTTCGAAATAAACAGACATAACGGCAACATAAGCGCATAAATAAATATCGAAGCAACAATTTTAATGAGTTGACCACGCAACTCGGGTTAACGAAGAAACAAACAACAGCTGATTTTATTATCACTACGATAGATGTGAGAATGGAAACTAGGAAATGAATCATCTGCGTAGTGTCATAGTCTGCATTTATGTGTCAGTGTAGGCTGGCCCTTATTCTATCAACTCCTTACTTGATATGAGCAAAATTCGTTTGTATTTATCCGTAGATAAAGACTACATCTGTCTGTCTAATAGTGTCTCTACGAGAATCACTTAGCCAGTTTAAGTGTTTCTTAGGTACCTACTATTAAAACGTAGCCAGAAAACATAGTAGTGCACACAGTGACTAATACAGTATATAAGTAGTTATTTTGATAAGATTAAGTTAAAGATTTAGACTAGACTTGTCTACCTGCATTTGTTTTCATCGGACTTCTTCATTTGTATCGATCTTTGGCGAAGGACCCATACAACTCGATTTTTACCGGATTCCCTTTGAAAATCGCACAGTCAATATTCTAAAATAATAATAATATAAATATAAATAATATAATCACATTAAAGATAACGTACTCCGTCTTACCTCCTGATATCGATGGTAAACACGGTGACCTATGACGCTATACATTTCCAGCATAAAATGGCCTTGCTTTTTATAGATTTCCCGTACAATGAGAGATCCGCTTATACTGGAATTGTGTAGTTTGATTGGTCGTTGTGCGTACGACTTATCAAACTTCTTGGTCCCAGTAGGCCGCCACGTTAATCACAGCGTCCTAATCCTTTAATGTGCAGGCGTTTCGACACTCCAAAAAGTGGGCCATGGTAATATCGGGAGCATCGGCTTCACACTGAGTGTAGAAAGAATGTTTCATCTGACGAATGATGTGGATGGGAACGGGATACAACTATTCTATTTTTATTAAAAATGTATAATTATTACAATTGTTATAAGCTTTCACGGTTTATACGTAAACTGACACTGTCACTTACGGGATATATAACTATTGAGTTGAAAATCACGGAAGATTTCAAGTACTTAGGCCTGAATTCCTGCTACGCTGATGTCGTTCGCGTACGTCGGTCGCGCGTACGAGTATACATTGTGTTCTATATAGCGCCATACTTCGACGCTGAAGTCAGCGGCACATATGTTGCTACTGCTTTTCTCGCTGATGTACGCGACCGACATCAGCGTAGCAGGAATTCAGGCCTTAATGTCATTGTTCTATCAATAAATGTTGTACAACGCATTCATCGGAGCCATTTCAAAATATACTTTTTTAAATGTCTATCTTATTTGTACCTCTATATGTACAAATAAGATAGACATTTAAAAAAGTATTATCTGCTTACAGTATCTATATACTGTAAGCAGATAATGATTTCTATTTCGTAAGGCAATTTCTAATGTCATATTTAATAATATCTTGTTACTAAATTAAGTTAATTTTTTATATACCTTTCCGCTTGTTTTTCACACAAGATGAATTCGCTCTTATTCCTGATCTGGTGCATTGTTAAAGAATAGTCCATGGAGTAATAGGTTGCTTCTCTAGTACTTACTAGTGTTACACTATTCCCTATTGGACCCATCTTAGAAAAAATATCGTAAGAAATGTGGAGCATGAAAAAAATAAATAAATAGGAATATGGGCCGGTCGCACCACAAATCATCATATTAATCAGTCAATCAATTTCATTTATTATATCCAATTAAGATCAAAACATACATTAACTACATAATACAAAAAACACACGCACACACATATTACACATATTTTCACATACATTTGATTTAAAAATTAACAATTAAAAAAAAAATCAATCACAACAATTACAATTAAAAATCCAAAACTATAATGATTTATTGACTAAAATAAATAAAATTAACAATTATGAATATTTAAATTTCAATCACGATAAACCGTGTTTCCAGACGATATCGATAAACTTCGACCGGTCACTGTACTCATCACTATGAACAACTTTTACTATGGGACCAAACCCTGAATCGCGAAAACAAAAATCAGCTGTTCCTTATAAATATATTTTAGGCGTTAAACATTAATAAAAGAAAGAAAGAAAAATATTTATTTGACGTCAGTTATTAAAGCACACACACATATGTAAAAAAAAGATACAAATTAAGGAGGAGGTGTGCCTCACGGCTGCGCCAAAAAGGTACATTTTAACATTCATGCCAGGCAGGTGATGGTGATGCTGGCTGAAAATAAAATAAATAAATAAATAGATAGCGAGTAAATTAATTAAATGTGTATTTATGAGTTCGGATAAGGAAAAATGTAAGTATAATAAGTATTTTATTGTGTTAGAAAGTAACACTGGTATCTATACATATAATAAAATCGTTGAGACCAAAAAATCTGTTCATTGAAGATTAAAAAAAAAAACCAGCCAGGGTGACTTGAAATAAGTAACTGAACATATTAAAACCATTTAAAAAAAATTGTTTTTTTTTTTGTTTGTTTGTTTGTTTGTACGCGCATCACGTAAAAACTGCTAAACCGATTTTGTTGAAATGTTCACAAATCTGTTTAAATACATTCAGAATAACATATAGGCTATAGAAATTTTGGATTTTTTTGGAAAAAGGGGGTGAAAAGGGGGGGCAAAGTTTGTATGAAAAAAAAAATTAGATTGTTCTAGAATCATGAAACTCAGAATAAATACTTATTAATAAAAATAAAGAAAAACCTGTCTTAGCATTTTTTTAAAATCTCATCCAGAGGCGCAAAAAAGAGGGTTTTGTGTTTAAAATTAATAAACTTTAAACACCTATACAATCAAAACCAATGAAGTGTAACCTTTTAAAGTTGCTACATATACTCCATATCTAATACAGGTAAATATAATTTCTCAGATTTCTTGAAATTTGATTTTTGAGGTGAATACGCACAAAATAGCGGAACTCAAGAAAATCAGCTTTCCTTGGTTTAAGTAGTTGGTACGAAATGTTTGTGCGCGCATCACGTCTAAATTACTGCATAGGCTTCTTCAATATTTAAACTATATATTATCACGCTACTTCCTTAAGGGGGTAGGCAATTTTGCATTATTTCCGTATACTTCAATTGTTTGACGTTTCAGTCATGACGTAAGTACATGAGAACGGCTATTTGTGGCTTGTGTCAACGAAGTAAATAGCCTTGCGGTTTCATGACCGCTCTGTAAACTACGGGGTTGCAGGTTCAAACCCTCCAACATTATTTTCACTTTTTGTGATTTGTTTTATTTTTTTTTTGATGCTGTGAGATTTCCTATACTTATTTCATTTTGTATTTAAGTTGTGTGCATTTCTTATTTTTTTCGTGAAATATTTTTCCAAAAAGTAATAGAGTAGTACTTTAAGGAAGAAGAATACAATCATGCTACCCCCAAATAAATTGGGATAAGGGCAGGAGTATGATAATGAGGATGATTTCTCCAAAAAGAAGTATAGCGAACACCAGAAGCCTGATAAATCCACGTGTTCTTGCCGTGCAAGAACTGTGCTATGCTATTCGCAATAATCAATAATCCATACGCAGTTTACGTAGATTATATTTACAGCTAAATTGTTATTGGCCTCATATCGTGTTTTCGGGCGGGAGGAGACGCCCGGGTTCTTCCATTGTGAGGATCGACCGGAGGCCACGGTGGAGCACACTGTGCACCGTGTCCTCGAAGCGGCGATCGGCGGCGGCGACCTCTCTCTCCCAGCCCTGGTTCAATACATGGTCCGGAGCAAGACGGAATGGGATGCCATCACCTCCTTCTGCTAAGCAGTCATGCTAGCGAAGGAGGTGGCGGAACGTGAGAGGGAGAGATCCTTACGTCCCGGCCACAGCGGGAGACACCCCGGGCGTCGGGAGCCACGTATTGGCCCCCGGCCACCGTAGGCGCGGGCCTGTGGACGAGAAGCTATGGGCTAGCTTGCCGTCCGTCCGTCTCATGACGACAGGGCGTGTCGACAGCGCGTTAGTGTTCTACGCGCGCCTCAAAGAGAGTCAGCAAAAAAGAAGGGGTCCGCAAGGGCCGATGCCTGCCGGGGCTGCGGGACTATTCGAAAGAGATACCGTGGCCCCGAAACACAAAGGGCGATGAAGGAACATGGATGGGTTTTAGTCAGTAAAAGTCTGACACTTTGTCCTGCTCCGGGAGGAGTCATTTGATGATTTCCCATCCGAAAAAAAAAGCTATATCGTGTTTGGGCTCAATTCATGCACCTTGATGAGAACTTTCGACCTAGCTGGAGTATGACTGTCATCGAGTGTCTAAGGATGAAAACCTAAGGCTGTCGAGGGAAGCCCCAAATTGGAAAAACATAGTACAATATTTTAACGATGATTGCATATAATTCCGAGAAATTAAATTGTTACCTACTTGAATCTATACTTATTATAAAGGAGAAAAGTTTGTTTGTTTGGTTGGTTGAACGCGCTAATTTTAGGAACTACTGATTCCAGTTAAAAACATCTTTTAGTGTTGGATAGCCCATTTATCGAGGAAGGCTATACGTTATATAACATCACGCTACAATCAATAGGAGCGGAGCATCAATGAAAATTGTTGCAAATACAGAGAAAAATTATTGCTTTTGAGAGCTTCCTTTCCGTGCGCTGCGTAAACGGTTAAAGTTAATCAACAATCATACATGTTTGACGGGATTGTTCCTCTTAAAAAGTCCGCTAAAGCATATTATCTGCATTTTTTAGGTTGACTCACACTCTCTCTAAGCCTCTCTCTCTCTTACGTAACGCAGACGACGTTGCGCGGGTCAGCTAGTCAATAAATAAAAACAGAGTTAAGCCTCTTACAATACATAGATACTTTGAAATACCGATCCTTTTCTGCCAATCGTTTAAAGTAGACAAGACAGAATGATGTTTTAAATGCGTTTTAAATTAAACTCATTTATTGATAGCGATGTAAGCGAGCCTGTAGCCACATATATTATCAATTTATGTAATGTCTCTACCAAAAAATTTGACAAAAAGAAGAGTGACACAAACAAAATTTAATTTTTTTACGGTTATTGAACCGATGTGTTCAGAGAGGTACTAGATTATTTTAGCGTTAATTACGTCCTCAAAATTAAATGTAGGATCACTTTGAAACTTAAACTAAGATGGATGAATTGAGTGAAAAGCGGCAGATAAAGCCAAATAAAATAATAGTAGTAAACATTTACAACAGGAGCAAGGCATAACATAGACATTGTGATCCCAAAGTTTAGCCGTGTCAGCTGTTCCATATTGTTTGGAAGTCCGGATATCTTTTGATCCGAGCTGAATACAAATGTTCAGCCCGACATGATTCCTTACTGTCCGTTGTTAGTTAGTATAACTTCTCGTTTATACACATATTATGTAAGTACATATATGGCAAAAATTTGTATCAGATATCTCAACTAAAAAGGGTAAAATTAAAAAAAATTAAAACATTTTTGCAAAAAAAATAACCGACTTCAAATAAAACATAACTTAACTTTCGGAATTAGTTGGCTTTGTTTTATTGACTTTTTGCCACTAACTTCCTAAAGTTAAGATTTTTTTTGATGAAAATTGGACAAATAATCATAGATAAATCGGTAAACATACATGAAAAAAATAAAGATGTTGGTGGAATAACATAACCTCCTTCTTCTTTTTTAGAAGTCGGTTAAAAACGAACAGCCATTCGTTTCTCTGTTCGGTGGTTGTTAGTATAAATTGTGGTCTAAGAATAGTTTGATGTAGTATCTTTACGCGTTTTTTATGATTCAGTTAAGATAAGAGTGCTCAGTTAATCTTCTTTAAAATGGTTAACATTAAACAGATTTTTTTTCTGAGCTTTAGTTTTTTTCTTGCCGATATTATTCACCACGACAGCTAGAATAAAAAAAAAAACGATATCCAGGCTGGTTAGGCAGGTCCACAATTTACCCTAACAATTGGAAGTCTTCCCAAATTTAGATTTTAACCGATTCATAAAGGAAAAAAAACATCACGTCTTCGAATATAAATCCGAATTTGATACAGTGAAATTCGATACATCAGGATTAATTTAAGCTACTAGATTTATGGGACCGGACAAGAGTAACATACTCGACGATGCCATACATCAAAGTTTGACATTCCGGCAGTGTTCACTGGGGATCTAAAATTCGCCATTTTGTGTCGGCGAGCCAAGTCTCGGAAAGATTTGTAATTTTTGCAGCTCTGTGTAGAAAACTAGTTTTTGTCTTATTTTCTGGGAAAATACCTATTTAGTTGTTTATGACGCGCAATGAACGCCGGAGGGTAACGCCTTAGAATTAGTAAAGTTCTTGAGATTTACAAAAGTCGCGTGCGTGAATGATCAAATATGTGAACGTGGAAGAACCAAAAGGAGTTTGAAAGGAAGGTGCCGGTGCCGATCTGTAATTTCTGCCTATCCTTAAGGGGTGAAGACATAAGTCTACGTACGTAAATTCGTATAATTATCATGATCTGCCTAGTCTTCTCCCAGCTACATATTATTCTATTTGGGTCGGCTTTCAGTCTAACCAGATGCAGCTGAAAAATCAAAATTTAAGTAGCACTTAAATTTAACAGATACTCAAAAGTGACGTTTGGCCATACGAAATTTAAAGTTTAGGAGCTGCTCAAATGTTAAGCAGCCCTTCAATTTTGAGTGACGTTTCAGTATTCGGGGGTTAAGCTCATAGCCCACATAAACGACTCTGCTCCCACCCGGCAAAAAGAATATAATTCAAATATGGGCTTTATGTATTGCTCTATAAATATACTTTAGATTGGCAACATAAATTAGCAGACAGCTCGCTGTCAGCGAGGTTACCGCCGCCGTCAGACAGCTCGGTTGCCAATGTAAAGTATATCTACAGAGCAATACTTATAGCCCATATTTGAATTATATTCTTTTTGCCAGGTGGGAGCGGAGTCGTTCATGTGGGCTAAGACCTTTACGGGCCACTGACTACCTGTAACGGCTGTCAAAGATCAACAAATGACAGCCGGGACCAATGGCATAACGTGCTTTCCGAGGCACGGAGGAAACTCGGTATGTAATATGGTATTTCTTTATCGTGTGGCTAGTGCCTAACCTGGTATGTAATATGGTATTTATTCCAATTTCAATATCGTAATGTCAAGTCAAATCTCATTACGTACTTGTGCTGTAAAGTAAAATGCACGGTTTATACTTTTTTAAATATTAGCAAAGAGGTTTTATGTCAGAAAAGTGGTCAACATTTTATGAATAAAATTAACTTTGGGAGATGAAATATAATAAATAAAAATTTAATTCTTTAATTTAATTAATTGTGACAATAAATTACAACCATTTATCTGTAACAAAAACACAAAAATATTAATTTACTTTATTAGTAATACTGGCTGTTTTTTGTGTCTTTGCCTTAAAAAAAAGCGCTGATGTGCGCGTCTCGCTAATTTGTGAACAAGTAAAAATTATTCCGCGCGCCTTTTCTTTTCGCTGTATTGTTTTTATTTGTTTTATTTATTTCCTCGCAAATATGTTATAAAACGTCGTATGACATACGTGCGCTTTGATAATTACAGCCTCTGCTTTTTTATCGCCCTCGCCTACGGCTCGGGCTAGTAATATCGCCTCGGCTGTAATTTTCAACTTACCGCACTTATATCATAATGTACTATTATGTCTCAGCCAACTAGCTTAATTAGCGGTTCAATCAACAGCCTAGCCTTTTTACTAAACAGCGGCCAACATTTAAGTTCGGGACTTGTGGCACCCCGATGTTAGGTTAGTTAGGTTTCTTTAAAATAAAGAGGTTAGGCGGTTGATTGAACGGCTGATTAAGCTAGTTGGCTGCGCCATGTATATCGTATGATCATGACACCATTATGCGTGATATGTCACAATTACACCAAATGAATTTAATGTAGGCCTTTTAAAATGTCTAGCCCTGTTCAATAAACTGTACCTACTTACACTTTCATAACAACATAAAACGCTCCACATAACGTCACACTTGACAACATTTAATTAATTAAACTTCAGCTTATGCTAACGCTACACTTTATACCATAATATATAAGTGAAGTGTCTATTTAGATACCACTATCACGTTACGTCATAAATTGTCCAATCAGGGGCTATACCACCTCCTCTTAAACCAGTACTTCATAACTGTCACTTAAAAGTGCGAAAGGGATGAAGCTAGACGTCCTGTATAGCTGCATCTCTTTTCCACACGAAGTGGTGCTGGTAGGACCCCAGAGCAGAGTTTATCACTGCATTGACCAAAGATATTCCTCGCTCTTGACATTTCGCGATATTTTTTTTATACAATTTTGTGGTAATTATGTACTTTATTCGGAGAGATAAATTTTATTGTCCGTTAACTGAGATATTGAGTGTTACGTAAAAATAATAATGTAATGCATTACGAGCTGATAATATTTGAGATGGGCCTTGACTTTATGTGAACAAACAGTATGTAAGATGTTTTAATGTTTTATTTGAAATTATTACGGCGTCTGGGGTTATTATTTCTGGTGCTAATTAGAAACTAAGTCTTGAAGCATTGAATAAAATAGCGAGCTTCTGAAGTGAAACGACACAGTCATCCAAGAACATAAATTCGAAGATCTGTGACATCAACAAACCCGCATTGGGCGTCCGTGTTGCATAACGGTGTAGATCTCATAGGGGAAGCCCATGTCCCGCTAGTGGACACATTAAAGGTTTATTATATGTACCTATGTGTGTTTCTGAATAATACCTATGACTTTTCTTGACGCATTCATTTTATATTAGGGGCATACAAACCTATCAGAACTTTTTACCCCTTGACTTCTTAACCTTTTGAACGCCATTGTCACATATACGTGACAAGCTAGTGCGTGCCCTGTACGTCAAACGACACAATTATGTGACAAAATGGTAGATCATGAAATTGTGGCTTGGTGTGGAGGGTGCGCGCGTGCGATATGCTCTGGCGTTTAAAAGTTTAAATAATTGTCATGCGGGTAATATTTGTGTGTTCGGTCCAAAGTATATTACCGTTGTAATGTTACAAATTAACGCTTAATTACCATTGCACGGTTACAAATTACTTATACATATAGAGGTATAATCGACCAGGTATTACCTCGTTATCAAAACTAACCTACTTAAACACTCGACAATTAAAATAGAAATTTTACGCCAGACATAAAATTAGTAGCTATCGTGAAATGTTTGTTAATTTACATTTCAACAGTATTGTTAACATGTTATTTTAACATGAACATGTTGAATTCCGACTTATTCGCGCGTTATAGTTAATTATGCTCGGGTCGATCTTTAGGTTAAGTAGCGCTTGCTTAAGTTGATTCGTGGATGGGTGACCGCCCATTACATACCGAGTTTCCTCCGTGACTCAGAAAGCACGTTAAACCGCTGGCCCCGGCAGTCATTTGTAGATCTTTGACAGTCGTTACAGGTAGTCTGTGACCCGAAAGTCTGACAACTAGCCTTACTAAGGGGTATCGTATTACCCAGTACTAAATGGGTTGTGGAGGTCAGGCAGACAGTCCCGCCATGTAAAATACTGCTATTCAGCTGCATCTGGTAAGACTGGATACCGACCCTAACATAGTTGGGAAAAGGCTAGGCAGACGATGAAATTACAGGTATAAATTATAAACCACTTATTTTAACATGAACATGTTGGATACTGATTGATTGAAGAGTGGGTAGATTATTGTGTTAAAACCTTTCAATAATAAACCTACCTTTCATTAATGTACCAACTTTTACCTGCCGCTTCGCCTGCATTGAGATTAGAAATTATTTATGTAGCTAACGTTCCCGTGGAATGATTTCTTTACTTTTCCTTATTCTGCTTTTCACCCCGGTCATAATTATCATGGTTTACCTATGTACAAAACTACATCGCAATACGATCAGCCGCCGATAGGTCGACACACACACAGAGTAAAACATAATTTATAATATTAGTATGTTAGTTAGTGGACATATTGCACAAAATAAGTCTCTACCAGTGACAATACCTACTAAAGTACCCAGGTACTACCGACCTAACTGACGGTCTGCCAGTTTTCACCCTTATGGCCTAAGTAATAAGGTTAAACAATAGGGTAGATCTAATTAGGCCGTCAGATAGATTTCCAAAAAAAATTGGACACATATTTTTTCTTTTTTCACGTAAACAAAATAATGTAGACGATACAGTGCGTCGAAAACTCGAGTGACGTCAGATTTGAGAACATTTTTTACCGAAAAGCGACGTCACAAGCCACCAATCACGATCTTTGACGCGTTTTATCTTCGTCAATTTTTATTAATTTGATAAAACAAAAAACACGTATGCAATATTTTTCGATGATCTAACTGACGGACTAAACAGAATCATATTTTTTTTTTGTCAGGAATCATCCCTATTGTTGACCGTTAGTGAACTCGGAAGTACCTACCTACTAAAGTACATAGGAAGCGGTTGCGTTCGAGGCACGGTCAGCCCAGCTAAACCAAGCATATTGACTTATCCTTTCACCAGTACCGTTTGATTCTCGCAAGGCAAACAAAATCTACGTTCTTTGATGAAAGTTGTACACATTAGGCCGATATGACATAATTATCTAACAGCAATCAACTCTAATCTGCGATGGGAAATGGTGTAGGTATCCTGTATCCTTACATAGTCCTTCGCGTAGTTCCCGTTCCCGTGGGAGTACGGGGATAAAATATAGCCTATGTTACTCAGTAAAGACGTGGCTTTATAGTGGTGAAAGAATTTTTGAAATCGGCGCATTTGTTTTTGAGTTTATTCATTACAAACACACACAAAAATACAAATCTTCCTTCTTTGTAATATTACTAGCTGATGCCCGCGGCTTCGCCCGCCCGCAAATTATATACTAACACATTCCTCATGAATCACTTACCCCCGAATACTGGAAAGTCACTCAAAATTTAAGGGCTGCTTAACATTTGAGCAGCTCCTAAACTTTAAATTTCGTATGGCCAAACGTCACTTTTGAGTATCTGTTAAATATAAGTGCTACTTAAATTTTGAGTGACGTTTCAGTATTCGGGGGTCTATCTATTAAAAAACCCGCATCAAAATCCGTTGCGTAGTTTTAAAGATTTAAGCATACATAGGGATATAGGGACTGAGAAAGCGACTTTGTTTTATACTATGTAGTGAAGTGTAGATGTAGATGTACTATTCTGTTCCCATAAAAGTTTTCTACACGTGCACATATTACACAAACTGCCGAGTTACTAAATGATAAAAGAAACTTTCATAGAGGTATGCTCGTTAAAATTAATTTGAAAATTGTTCAAACACAGGTACTGTCACCTAAGAGTCTTATTTTATTTTTATGTTATTGCCGGGTCCGGCAAAGTGTGATTGGGTTTTTCCAACAAATTTTATTCAGTAGCAGCCACGGAGTCTGGATTTGTGCCCGGTTGATGGCAATAGGCTCCCTATTACATGAGACTTAAACATAACTGGCGAAATGCGGGTGTACGATAATTAAGTAAACCTATGCCCAACCCTTCGGGGATTACAGGCGTGATGGTTTGTTTATTTGTCACTAGTCTCGTCTTACTGCTGTAGTAAATAATCATTTTCTTTATGTATCACGAAATCACGTAACTACAAAAAAAATAAGTACAGTAAAACGGGGCTATTTGAGTTTTTGGGTTCTATTCTGACCATATATACCAATTTTTTTTTGGGTTTTTCCATCAGGAATTTCTCAGTAGCAGCCAATCAAAGTGTTGCTAGAGTTTGTAAAATAATTTCTACCATACACCAACCGACAGCCATCGATATTTTTGTTCGAAGTTCTGGGTCGTCCCAAATAGCCCCCAAAACCCAAATAGCCCCGTTTTACGGTACCAAAAATTCAAAAACATTCTTCGCTTTCAAAATCACTACGCAGATTTTGTAAACGTTCTCAATCTGCGTATTATGGATGAAGCTACTTCATTTACAGAGTTACCAAGGGTTATAAAACGCCTCAGATTGGCTCCCTGCCAGACACACCAATTATCTATTGGATTCGCAAATTGCAGTGCCGACGCATCAACATAGTAGCTAACTAGTATCTTGCTTGTTTAAATAGACAATGTAATAATAGAACCACTGATACTGAAACACCGCATTATTATTTTAGCCCTATAGTAAACTAAGCCGATAATTATGATAAGACAATTAAACAATTTGATACATTGTAGTAGGAATTTCAACAATTTCAACTTCAATATCAAACTTAGGCTCAGTACGAACGCGCACAGAAATTGTAACGTCAATTCGAACGATTTAAAAATTTTAAATACTTGCTTTCTTCCATAATATTTACTGGTTAGTTTTAAGAATCTGTGTCTATGAATGATGATACTAATTTTGTTTATGGCAAAAAAATAAACATCGTTCTAATCCACGTTGCCTACTTTAACGTTGCGTGTTTGTCCTAGGGCCGAGCCGGCTGAGCTGAAGTATACAGGGTGGAAGGAAAAACGACAAACAACCAGTTACCATTTTTTTATTTTTTTTTTTCGGATGGGAAATCACCAAATGACTCCTCCCGCTCTGGGCGTAGCAGGAGGGAGTGTCAGACTTTTACTGACTAAAACCCATCCATGTTCCTTCATCGCCCTTCGTGTTCCGGGGCCACGGTATCTCTTTCGAATAGTCCCGCAGCCCCGGGACAACCAGTTACCATGTGTTCAGGACATCATACCAAACAAATGTAGCCAACAAAAGTGCAATGCCTACACAGTCGAAATATAATAATCGATCATAATTTTATAAAGGGTCCAAATAGACCCTTATCGAAGCCGAAATACACTTGTTTTTCTCGTCATTGCGATCATTTTGTTATTCTGGACCATACCTGGGAACCTAATAGTTAAGGACTTAACCTAATAGTTAAGGACCAAAGACAATGTCAGAGCCCCTCTGCAGGGTATGCCCCACCTCCTTTCTTGCCCATCCTGCACAGCCACCTGCACCTTCCAGGATTTAAACGAAGCCAACGACAGGGCTGTGCAGGTGGCAACATACTGGTCGGGGATTATTTGAGTCTATCGACACGCAAAGAAGAAGAAGAATAGTTAAGGAGAAATTGGTGGTCAAAGTCCTAACTTTTTCACAAGTTTTTTTCAAATACTAGTTTTTTATGGTCATAACTTTAAATACCTCCATAATCAAAACAATATTTTGAGTGCGTTACTTTAATTTTACCGTAAAACGTGATTTTTCACCCAAAAAAAAAAGTCTTTTCCCAGCGATAATTTTTGTAGTTTGATGTACAGAATACTTGGTTGACGGCTTCGTGAAGGGTCCGTTTACACCCTGTATGTGGGGATGTACAGACCACGTGGTAACTGTTTGTGCGCCGATGTACTTTCCACTCTGTGTTCTGTCTAAATTATCTTACCCCGAGTTTACACACGAACCCTAAAAATCCTTTATATAACTCTGGATAATCGAGTTCGTGCCCAAAATAATGTTCGTTTATCATGAAAATGTGAAAAATTACCTACCTGTTAGAGTGTCAAGTGAATTCATGTATTTTCTTTAAAGCTTCAACGATAAAAGTGTGATCGAAAACTGTTTTGATGGCTGGATTAAATAAAGTCCACAAACAATTTTCTAAAGAAAATGAGAAATCTTATTTTTCTATTATCTGCCACTATGTGAAAACATTTTTCACTTATCAAAAACGAAAGTTTAAAATATAAGAAAAGAAAAAAATATTTATTTGCCGCAGTTACATGGCAAAAAGTTAATAAAACATTATACATAGGATGCATCAAATATTTATAAATACAACAGGACAGAACTAAAATAATAAAATACAAAAAAGAAAGTAAACTTTTCATTACTCATACTCTGAAAGTAGGTTTGAAGTTGCCTGAGGAGCGGGTTGAAAGTAATACTTTCAGCCCTTGGGAGAATCGTTTTCAACTGACAGTTGTCAAATTATAATAAAAAAAATAGTTCACTTTTCTATTGATGGTTCAATAGAAAAATGAACTATTTTTTTTATAAGTTCCAACTTTCTATACAGCCACGATGTAAAATTAAAAAAACGTAAAGTTAAGTAGTCATTAAAGAATATATATTTTGTAAATAACTTTATTATAATTAAGTTTCAACTATTTCTTTAAAATAACATAGATTTGGGCAAAATATTTACCATTTTTTCCACCTGTCTACACATCTATCTACCAACCGCACCGTGAAGCGACAAAGCCCCAAATGCCTCCGCCTCAAGCATTTCCATTAGGTAGGTGCATAATAAAAATCAGTCTGTCTTTGCAATTGGGCGCCTTTGCTGATGCGGTTGGCACTTGGCAGCCTTCAAACGTCGGTGAAATATAACAAAACACACGACTAACCACTGTTACACTGTAATCGCTGCACACTTCCTACCTTCAATTAACGTTTTAAAAACCTCCAATATACTTTAATGAGCACGAGTCCAATTACTTGATTATATCCAATAGATATACGTGCAGGGTTGCCAGCCACAATGACGGTTTGATCTGCGAGCTTAAAGTTGGTAGCTACGCCGTATTAAATGCTTCGGGGAAGAGTTAAGCCCTCGATTTCAGTTGTCATTCTAGGGTAAGATATGTTATTGTCGGTAATAAAATCAAGTCTATTCTTTTGTTTTAAAGTTTGATGTTCAAAAGCACCCATAAATGGGCTAATGAAAGCAAATCGTGTGACTTTGAAAAGTTAAATAGCAGTGGTTTTGCTCTAAATAGTTACTTATATACAACTGACCTGCAGATTTTTTTATCGGCTACATTTCGGTGAATGTGTTTTAAATTTCACAATCTAATTCCACCATCCTAATTTGCCACGATTTGCCGTATCTGGTCGTCCGATGATAGTATCGGACGACCAGATACGGCAAAACGTAGCCGGTATAATTATGGTTAAAGTTCCACGTACCCGAACAAAGCGGAATGCTTCCACATTTATTGTGCGAACCGCCACTCTGTGGAATTCACTGCCGGCTTCTCTGTTTCCCGATCATAATAATTTTTATCTATAATATAAAAATGAATCGCAAAATGTGTTGGTAAGCGCATAACTCAACAACGCCTGGACCAATTTAGCAAATTCTTTTTTTAAAATGTTCGTTGAAGTTCAAAGATGGTTTTTACGGCGAGAAAAATTCGAATAATTGCGGGAAAAAACGAAAATGGCTGTTTTTAGACAGCCATTTTCTTTTTCCCATACAAACATTTTCTAACTAAAAAGAGCTTTATTGTTATTGTATGAAGTTCATATTGAATTACAAGCAGTCACTGTTGTTTAACAATGTAGGTATGTTCCTAACGTCAAAGAGTCAATTTTGCACTTTATTACCTCTGTACAAAGTTAAAATTCAATCATATCTATCAAAACAGTGTGCCATTATTATATTTATTGCCACCTCACTATCTTCAATTAAAAGTTGGATCGGTAGTTATAATGTTGCGAAATATCAACCAACCGCGTCTTTGCAACGGCACACGGTTAGCGATAAAAAAATTACTAAACAACGTGATAGAAGCAACTATACTGAAAGGAAAGTATAAAGGGGAAGACGTACTCATACCGCGCATCCCAATGATTCCGAATGATGTGCCGTTTGACTTTAAACGACTACAGTTTCCAGTTCGGCTTGCTTTTGCTATGACCATAAACAAGTCCCAGGGGCAATCATTAAGTGTTTGTGGTATTAATCTGGAAAACCCATGTTTCTCATATGGTCAATTGTATGTTGCCTGTTCCCCTGTTGGAAAACCATCAGATTTGTTTGTCTATGCGCCAGATAATCAAACAAAAAACATCGTATAACACAAAGCACTACAATGAAAATAAAAATGATTTTTGTTAATAATTATGATTCATATGATTAACAATAAAGAGATTATTTTTTTATAAATGCTTATATATGTTTTATTTAATTATATTTCTTATTCACAACGCCCTATCACCAGGGTGACGGTTCTGTTCAGGTGATTTTTTTGCCCCGACTATAAAATATGTAGGAACAAAAAAATGACACATTACAAATCATTTTGACAGGCTATATTTGGCAGTACGAAGTCTGCCAGGTCAGCTAGTATAAAATAATTATATCTTCAAAGTTCGAGAGGATTGGTTACGTCTAGGCAAGCGTACTTCATCCTAGGCCGCATAATCGCTTCACATTAGGAGAATTGCGGACTAAGGCATGCCTATTAAAAAAAATATCTCAAAATCCTATCATAATCCACTGCCCGTTTACACCCACTAGACCCGTTTTTGCTTCTGTCGATCTTTACGTTCCTGTGCCAACTGCACCTGGTGCTGCTTCTTCTTCTTTTCGTATCGATGTAAGTACCATGTTATACTCTGTTTAGGACCAGTAAGTCAAAACATTTATTGCGGTGACAGAGGAGTTTTTCAAATCCTCACACATTCATTTCAACGGTCATTTAGACCACACAGGTCCTAAACGTACTCTGATCAAGGGCAACTCACTAGCGACAAGCAAAGTTAGTCAAATAAAGGATGACAGTAGACCATTAAAAATAAAAATCTTTTTTTTCATTCCTTTTCCAATCTGCAATCGGTCGTCAGACCATAAACGATTTTTTTCCAATTTACATGGCACAGTTACATGTAAATGTGACAAATTCGTTCGAAAGTCTTTGCTGCGCCTCCCACTCATAGAAGGTTATTCCTGTCCAGTATTTTTACCACCGCTGTCGGGTTTAACAGTTCAGTAACTAGTGGGTTTGTGTGCAAGGTTAGGCGTGCCTCGTGTTCTAACAAGAACATGATCCCCTTTTTTGTCTCAACGAATTATTTTGTCACCTGAATACTTTATCCGTATTAGGGGTTATTTTCTCGGTACGGTTACGTCATCTCTAAACTAAGCCGAAAAGATCCCTTTGGCTATGTTGCGGCAGGATTTACTGTCCCCTTATGACGTCACCGACGAACTTTCCACCTCCTTGATTCATCTAATTGGGGCGAGTGTCCATTTGCGTCGTAGAAGTACTATTGCCCAATTTTGGGTCCTTAAATCACACAACATGTTGCATATAGTTTTGGCTTATTTTTTATAGTCGCCCGCATACCTGACACGGCTGACACTAACCTTTGGGAATGCTTGTGTTGGTGGTTTACCCGTCACCACTCGGTTAACCAAATGTGCTTGAAAGTTTGCACGGGATCATGATGATAATGATGAATGAAGAGTTGGGGTGGCCGTATTCTTAAAATGCGGGATCACACGGACCGAAGAAAGGAGTAAATGATGTCGTGACGTCTGACAGGGGAGAATGGAAGAAGAAAAGGTGTTGCGCCGACCCCGAGTAGAATGGGACTAGGGCAGGAAGTTGATGAAATCACACATATGCGAATTTCAGAAAATAAACCGAACGCGGTTAGCACAATATAAACCGCGTTCAAATTGTAATTGCTATGAAATATTGACACTGAGAGCTCTCCAACGCCATGTGGGATATTATGCTGATCGCGTACAAAGTCATTGCTAAAATCGACTCTATAACTCGCAACTGTATAGTCTAGATGTAATTTTCTGATGGCATTTGCTATCCTGACCATAGAGGGAAAGGGGAAAGTAAGGAACACAATTAATCACTAACGATGACGACGTATTTCCTGTAACTAGATAGGGTCGGAGTGGAGCGGGCAAAAACGCCTACTCATTATCCATGGTGCCTGAGGTAGATAAAATATTCTACTCGCAATTACCCCTACGAAAAAAAAACTGAGAATGTTTCCTGATATCAGACAAAAACAGTATGTCCTATTTCGTTTTCATAACATAACATCGTGCCTGTAATCCCTAAAGGGTTAGGCAGAGGTGTAACTTATAGCACACCGACACGCGACATTTTCCCAGTTATATTTTAGTCACAAGTAAAAGGTGGCGATCCACGTGTTCCTTTGATTTTTTATATTCATTGGCAGCAGACTAAAAAAGAAAATTTAAGATGGAACTCTGCGAACAGAGAAGTGAGGTCAGTTTTGTAAACAAATGTGCATTTATTGAGGCGTAGTTTAATTGTAGTTTGATGTAAATGTGTGCGTGTAAGCGTGTATGCACAGTGCGAAGCGTAGTTTTGCGCATGTCTCACTCTATTGTTCGCAGCGCTATGTCTGGCTTTTTATTTGGTCTGAGATTGGCATTTTATGGACCTAGCTAGACAGACAGAGAAATTACATTAGATACGACCCAGAAAATCCCATATCGGTCATTGCTCGATTTCGAACAAGCAACCTAATTCAAGCCTTCATGACATCAATACCTACATCCATTAGCCCATAATTTGACGACCCACCATAAAAATATAGCACATGCAAAGTTCTGACGCAAACACAATATGTCAGACAGTTAGACCACATGATTGATTACGCCTAAAACCAGTTTCGATCGTTTTTTCGATATTAATTCGTTCTGTCTATTTTCCGACACGTATTGATACATCATGGCGAAACGAGAATCGAATAGCAATCGTACTTCCATGATCCATGCCATCATCAGAGCTTTTGGGTCAAATGAAATTGGTTATTGATGATTGTCTTGATGGTAAATAAGTCATTCTAAATGGCTTCTGTTTTATTGTTTACGCACTACATCCAATAGGCATGGCGACAGTATCAAAAAATTGCAAATGTATTTAGTCCGTCAGTTAGAGTATTGGAAATGAATGGACACGTATTTTTTGTTTTTGTAAATCAATGAATATTGACAAAAGATAAAACGCATCAAAACTCGGGAGTTAGCGCTCGTGACGTCAGAACTAGCTAAAAATTATACCTAGGCGTGACGTATTGAGATTTTAAAAAAAAAAGCGTCATATCTTTGTCAATTTCGTTTAACGTAACAAAAGAAAAAACACGCGTCAAATATTTTTTTATTCTAACTGACGGACTAATTAGTTTTTTTTTGTCGTCTCGCCTATATTGCTATCGAGGATTTGTGCCAGTTGATAGCAATAGCCTCACCCGTGAGACTTATTCAAAACTGCTACCCAGCCGTCTTTCCCGAGCACTTTCCCCGTGGGCAGCGAAACATTTATTTGACGCCTTTTATTCCTTTTTATACATGTGTGTATACAGTGTGTTAGGTTAAACGAGGGACATATTGAGGGAAGGTATTCAGTATTCGATTCTCGTCCCAAATATGTAAAAAAACTATAAACGTCACAAATTAATTGTGACGTAATTGTCCAATAAAATACACTATTCATGGACACTGAGCGCGCGCTAGAAGTGAACTTGGAAACAGTAAAATAATCACGCGGCAAAACACGCGCCGATTCTGCCGAAAAGGAAGCTCGTGCGCAAACCCCGCCCCTTTCCTTTGTGTTGTCCCCGATGTACCGACAGGGCACACTCCCGCGCCACCCCGCGCTCACCCCAACCCGTCTAGGCGCCCGCGCCCCTAACTCCGCATGTGCGCTTCCGGGTATCGCGTAAACAACCCCGCTTCGCGATAAGTGTGCGTGTTCTTGAAAAACCAAAAATGACGTCTTATCAATATTCTAGTGATGAATATTGGGATATGGTTCGTGCCTACTTGTTATCTAATGACAGTGTGCGAGGAGCTATTGATTTGTACTGAAAGCCAGATTCCATCGTATAAACTTATGCTAGGTATCATCAACCAACGACTGC
Source organism: Xestia rhomboidea (assembly GCA_963853795.1). Lineage (NCBI taxonomy): Eukaryota > Metazoa > Arthropoda > Insecta > Lepidoptera > Noctuidae > Xestia > Xestia rhomboidea. The sequence goes on along the minus strand of OY970771.1, from coordinate 9,913,990 downwards.
GAACATTCGGTCAGTACCTAGTAGCAGTAGCTAGATATTTTTGCCTGTCATAAGCCAGGTTTAAAGTATTAAAGGGAAAATGGATTATACGTAAGTCATTGACCCGCGCACATGTTCTGCGTTAGGCGCAAGGGTGTATACACGTTGCGAGACTTTTGCGAAATTTTTGGTATGGTTTTCGAAGTAAAAATCACAAAATTTATTATCTAGGCGTATGGCTGGAAGCTAACTCGACGGTGTTGTTAAAATTTAAATCCTTAAGGGGGTGAAAAGGGGGATGAACTTTTGTTTTTAAGTTAATTAAAAAATTAAAATTTTGTTTTTAAATAATATTATCGTCCGTAAACCGACTTTACAGACAAAAATTTTTTTTTGTAAATTAGGCAACAGAAATACATAATCTGTCAAAATTTCAACTGTCTAGCTATCATGGTTCATAAGATACAGCCTGGTGACAGGCAGACAGACGGACAGTGGAGTCTTAGTAATAGGGTCCCGTTTTTACCCTTTGGGTACAAAACAGCTGTTTCCTACAAAACTGCAATACACACACTGTCAAAAGTATGGAACTGACATACACAGTTTCACAGTGTAATGTGAACGATGTACTGATATACGTGGTAATTGTTTTAGCGTCGGTGTCCGTTCAACTTGTTTAATGTGAATATAATGAAAGAAAGAAAGAAAAAGCATTTATTAGCCCGCACAGGATAAAACACACAAAATAAAATGGTTAAAGTAACAGTACAACTAATAAAAATTCAAAATAGAGAAAAAAAAACGAAAAATGATACGAGACTACGAGACACCATACACCACACCACCATACTATAAGACACCCATGCCCAGTCCACGGAAACAGGCGAGATGTTATTTTATGTTTCGAAGTTTTGTAGAAGGCAAAAATCAGTGACCTTAAGGTGGATGCTCCAGGGTAGCCCGCGAAATTCAAATTTTCTTACGTTTTTTGCAATTTGCAGGTCAGTGTCAGGTCGTATGTTGATTAAAATATGATTCGCGGCTGTAACACGTATGTAGTTACAGAATTAAGCAGGAGACTGATCACGATATACTGCAGCAGGATATTGATAGGGTAGTAGAGTGGAGCCACAGTAATAAGTTGTATGGAAATGTGGCCAAATGTTCGGTGTTATCATTTTCCCGTGCCCGTGAGCCTAGTCACTATCAATATCGCATGGATGGAATCCGACTGCAACGTGTTTCAGAGGTTAAGAGCTTGGGCGTGCGCTTTACAACTGATTTAAATTTCCCTAAGCATACTACGGATGTTTGTAAAAAAGCATACCGCAATTTAGGGTTGGTCTTACGGTTAGGAAACCAGTTCACGAACATCAGTGCTCTGAGATCGTTGTACGAAGCGCTTGTAAAAAGTCATTTGGAATGCAATGCTGTCGTATGGTCGCCACATGAAGCCAAGTACAAACTGATGCTAGAACGTATCCAGAACAAGTTTGTGAGATTCCTGTACTTAAAGCTGTATGGTGTATATCCAGGGTATCCACTGCTATATCCTACTCTATTTGTGTTGGGCATGGTAGGCTATTAAAAACTAGAAGTTAGAAGGGAAGTAGCTCTCGCCACTTACTTATTTAAGATTATGCGTGGTAAAATACACAACACAGGCGTTCTAAGCACGGTTGGGTTGTGTGTACCTGATGGGTACGTGGGGCGACGGAGGCGGCCGCCGCTGCTGTGGGTGCCACCCGCTCGCACCAACCTGCTGCAGCACGCGCGCGCTGCGTACACTCAATATGGTGTCACAACAGATTTTGCCGCATTTTGCAAAATTACTCTTGGTTTTCAAAATAAATAATTATATTCTTGGTAAACTATTGTAAACTTATAACTACTCTATTGTATTAGGCACTTAAACCTGTGAAAATAGCTGTATGTGTTGTTTAATAAATAAATAAATAAATTATATAATCATCAAAATCATCAATACAACCCTCCAAGCGCATAAAGGTGCAGGAATGACTTTTTCAAGGTCAAATTCATTCCTGCACTTTTATGCGAAAAATGTACTCATTTCTGGACGAATAGTTACTATATTTCAGAGGTTGTTTACTCTCTGAGTCCTTACAGTGAGGCTTTATATCTGTGTCAGTTTGCAGGGAAAACATTGTTTGTCTACTGTCATATTATAAGGGAAATGTTGACTCACCCTAGTTACAAGTGACAAGTTGCTATATTATAGACACAATTTGTCTTTTACGCACCCCAAACATAGCCAAATTGCTACAGCCGATGGTTTATATGTGTATATGTAACTGTAACAATTTTCAATGCAAAGTGAATTTGTCAAGCTGTTTACGTTGGTTTGCTACTGGAGTACCGAACTACAAGTTGCAGTTGCAACAAGTAATTTTTTTGTTTGAAACACAAGTACTTTTGGCTAACGGCCATTATCAATAACTTACTAGCAGGTTTCGGTAGGTCTCTGTCTGTTTGACATTTTCCTTACGGACGGTTAGAAACAAAACGTCACAGAAAAGCTTTCTTTGATTTTTTATGAATCAAGTGACAGGTAGTTTACGCGGATAGGATATTTCAAGCTAACTTTGTTTAGGCCTGAATTCTTGCTACGCTGATGTCGGTCGCGTACGTCGGTCGCGCGTACGAGTATACATTGTGTTCTATATAGCGCCATACTTCGACGCTGACGTCAGCGGCGCGCATGTTGCTACTGTTTTTCCCGCTGATGTACGCGACTGACCATGCACGACCGACTTCAGCGTAGCAGGACTTCAGGCCTTATAGAAACACCGATAGCTACGAGCGTAGGCATATTAACTAACAGTTATACGTAAGTAAGTTATAGAAAGCGGCCGTAAATAAACAAAAGAGAAACAAGTGAATTCTACCTATACCAACATTTTCTCCATATATTCAGAATTCGTCTGCCAAGACCTGAGCATAGCCTTCCCAATATTACCTTATACTTAGTAAAATTTCTTCGCGTCCCGTGCCAAGTGTTCAGAATCCGTTCTTCACAATACAATCGATCGAGACAACCTCGGACCCTGCATAGCTTTTAGGCCACTTCAAAAAGGTACTTTTATGTTTGAACAATGAAGCACATGCGTATTCGTCCTCCTTGAATGGATTTTCGTTTCAGAGGCCCTAGCACGGACGTGTAACGTTCAAGGTACACAAAATCGAACGATTTTAAAAATAATCACATTCACAAAATGACATTTCATTATTTATATCATGTCTCTTACCCTTATCCTAATTTATTTGGGGTTGGCGCAGCATGTCTTATTCTTTCATACTTTTTTATTACGCATCATCTCATCAAAAAGAACCATGCCCTTCGTGCCATGATATCATCCTTCACATAGTCCATTCATTGTTTATTTGGCCTTCCTCTATCTTATACCAATACACATGCGAGTACAAGAAGACCAAAGAAACGATGCATGGATATAATAGTCACCATCTCTTCTTAACCTCCTAAAGTTCTCTACACGGTGCCTATAGTAAAATAGTACATTATGATATAAGTGCGGTAAGTTGAAAATTACAGCCGAGGCGATATTGCTAGCCCGAGCCGTAGGTGAGGGCGATAAAAAAGCAGAGGCTGTAATTATCAAAGCGCACGTAAGTCATACGACGTTTTATAACATATTTGCTAGGAAATAAATAAAACAAATAAAAACAATACAGCGAAAAGAAAAGCGCGCGGAATAATTTTTACTTGTTCACAAATTAGCGAGGCGCGCGCATCAGCGCTTTTTTTTAAGGCAAAGACACAAAAAACAGCCAGTATTACTAATAAAGTAAATTAATATTTTTGTATTTTTGTTACAGATAAATGGTTGTAATTTACTGTCAAAATTAATTAAATTAAAGAATTTAATGTTTATTTATTATATTTCATCTCCTAAAGTTAATTTTATTTATAAAATGTTGACCACTTTTTTGACATTAAAACTCTTTGCTAAGATTTAAAAAAGTATAAACCGTGCATTTTACTTTACAGCACAAGTACGTAATGAGATACATTACGATATTGAAATTGGTGAAATAAGAGACCCTTTACAAGCAAATATGTTATAAAATAGTTTTATTTACATTAATCATAACAATTGCGATATTTCATTCCATTTATAATAATTATCATTAACACATCCTTAGAAAATCGCATGTCCCTATACCAAACGTGTATAAATTAAACAATCTGTTCACGACATTAACAATGAATTAATTGTGATCAACTATGTACTTCAGCCCAGTTTATGTCAGCTATACAAACACGTAGTTACGCCAGTAACTGAGAAGCAGAAGTTTTAACTAGGATAACTGAAAATGGCTGATAATTAAGTTTGGTATTTGTAACAGAACTGAATGTTCAATGGATTTATATTTGGCATTGTTGGTAAGAATTTCGTCGGTCACATTCGAAAGATTCCAATTCGGTTTTCCCGATTTTCTTTTGTTTTGCTTTGTAGATTATACTGTTTGTTGGGAGGAAATGTGACGTAAAATAGGTTTAGAGACAGCCCGTCATCAACAGTAAGCAGATTTGGAGTGGATAAAGAAACTGATGTCGATTTTGAAGTTCTCTCTTTAACTTTACATATAAAGCTGTAAATATAGAGCAACATAACTCTGAAGAATTATCAACTACAAGGTGCTGACTCAGAGTTTGTATTTCAACAAAGATATTTCAGATACCTACTAAACAAAGGCTATCAGAAGAAATGTCTCATGCATGCATGCATAATTATATACGTTGCATATCTACGTACTTATACAAAAGTAACATAATTATTTACTTTAAACAAAACTTTAAAGTGCAAATTTTTGTTCCAGTAGGGCGTGGAAAAATTCATGATGATAGTGCATTTCATGAATTTTAAAGGAAAACTATAGCGGTTAAGATAATTTTATTAGTTTATTAGTAATAGTCGTTGAACTAAGGTGTTGGGTAATTTTGTACCAAATACAAAATCCTTAGAATAAATCCTATAAAGTGACTAAGATATAGTGGTTGCTTTTTTATAACGGGTGAAAACTTGCATTGAAAAACAAAATCTAAATTAAAACTAGCTACTACGGAACCCTACAATGCGCGTGGCCCGACACGCACTTGACCGGTTTTATTTCAAGAAAAGATGAAAAACGAAGAGTGCAAAAAAGTGGAACGAAGTTTATATAAGACTTTTTTGTTGAGTTTTACAGATCTAGGAACTCAACAAAAAAGTCTATCTTTTTGCCTAATTGCACTCGGCTAACAATGCAACTGTGAAACTGTGATAATTCCTCCTCCTACCAGTACATTTACCGATCCATCTGCCGTGCGTAATGTTCGTGGTAATATCCGCTTAGTGTCGGCCTTTGCTTTGATATAGGCACCTACCTAACAAGCTATGTACGTCGGTGTGGGAAACGTGCGTATGTGTTTAATATTGTAGTCTATGTAACGGGAAATGTACGTTACGAAATGGACATTTACGAACTGTTTCAAAGGATCTTTTGTCCACATTTAGCATTGACGGGTTTTGAATTAACGATGACAGTGACCGGCCATCATTTGACATTTCAATGACGAAATACCTCTGCTGTTTGCTAAGAACAAACAGTAACATCAAACGAACACTTGTAATTAGACATACTTATCATCACGCCTGTAATCCCCAAAGGGTTAGATGTACCTAATAGTACACCGATATTTCGCCAGTTCGACGACCCGAATGGCGCAGCGGTACTGAGGCTGCCTTACGTTCTTTGGGTCCCGGGTTCGAATCCCGGTAGGAGCAAATGTTTGTGTGATGAGCATGGACATTTGTTTCCGAGTCATGGATGTTTATATGTATAATAAGTATGTATTTACAAACAAAAAAAGTATCTATGTAATATATCAACTATCTGGTGTCCACGACACAAGCCTCGTTGCTTAGTGTGGCACTAGATGGTGCTGTGTGTAATGTCCAGCGATATTTATTATCATTAGTTATGTTAAGTCCCATGTAATAAGGGGCGAGCCTGTTGCCATCAACCGGACATAAATCCAGACTCCGTGGCGGCTACTGAGAAATTCCTAATGGAAGAATCCAATAACACTTTGCTTGACCTGGGAATCAAACCCAGGACCTCATGCCCAGCAGTTTCGCTTCCGACTACGAGACTCTAGTGTGCTACTGGTCTACTACTCGTCTGCTGCTGGTCGAGGCAGTTGTAATTAAATTAGTGGTCACTTACCTAATAAATAGTGAAGGGTTTTAACAAGAATTCTAATACACTTCTAATTACAACTCCTCCGTTGTTATTAGAAGTGTAGTAATGAATTGTGAAGTGTTTTAACTAGAGTGATTTCACAGTTATTTAGTTTTTCATTAGGTGTCACTGTCAAAATTATAGGGATCATTATTTTGTTGCGATAAAGTTGCTTTTGATTGTTGCTACTGACAATCTGTTCAAATAACAGTGAGCTCTATTTTTTATTACGATAAGGTTAGTACTGTGTTATTGATTTCGGTGGTAAAGTAACGGTGAAAGAACTGTATTTTCTGTATCTATAGTTCTATTAGCACTAGTAGGTTTTTTTTTTCTTAGCCTGTCATGTGTCCCACTGCTGGGCAAAGGCCTCCCCTTTCTCATTCCAAACCTCTCTATCTTGTGCGATATCTGGCCATGTTCGCCCCGCAAACAAGATCAGATCGTCACACCACCTTACCTACCTCGGCGGGGATTACTACACTGGCCTGCAAAAATAAGTATCACACTTTTAAAATGGCAATTACTTTTAAGTACACAAGATATATACTTTCGAAATAAAAGGACTCGAAATATAGTTTAATTTTGTCTGTAGTTTCAAAGAAAGCTGATAAAAATTGCTTTATAACGTTTTTAATTTTAAATCTCTAACCTCTATAGTTTCGAAAAAATAAAATTTTAAAAGTGTAGTACTTATTTTTGCAGGTCAGTGTAGTTATTACAGTGGATTTATACAACATACTAGCCGTGCACCCGATCGAATGTGACAGATGTCTGTCTTCTATTTAAGCCAGTTGGGGAATAATTCAAGAAAACCCACCTCCACCGTCCTTCGCTGTTGAAACATTTCATGCTTCTAGACTCACGGCTCAAGTCGTGTGTGGTCTGTTACGGCCATTTTCAATAACTTACTGTTCGGTTTCGGTAGGTTGCTATCTCTGTTTGTTTGACATTTTGCTTACAGACGGTTAGAAACAAAGCTTCACAGAAAATCTTTCTTTGTTTTTTCTATGAATCAAGTGAGAGGTAGGTGACGCATATGATATTCCAAGTAACTCTGTTTATAGAAACACCGATAGCTGCGAGACGTGGCATATTATCTGACAGTTATACGTAAGTAAATAAATTATAGAAAACGGGCCTTAATGAAAAAATGAGAGGATGAAATTTTGTTTACGTCGAATTTTGGTGAAAAAAAAAAAACAATAAATAATCTCTCAGTAGTCCACCTCTTCTCTCAATCCCATTCAAAACAACTATTTTTCTGTAGATATAAATATAGTAGGAAGACAGCGTGAAAATATAAGGAAACATTATATTTTAAAACTGTAAGATATTAAAAGTATGCTCCAAAAAGTTTTAATATCATTTCCAAAAATTGGTTTCCTTAAAGAAATATTTTCGTCGTGCCCACCGAAATGCAAGGAAAGGAACGAAGAGATATTGTATTACTGAGTGAGCGGTGACCAATGGGTAACGAATTTTATTTAAAAGTTTTACAAAGGAATTCTAAAATGATAATATTCGATTCAGACTAAACAGATTATGATTCTAAATTTTTGAAACTTTCGAATTGTTATGCTTTGTAATTTTTTTTTTTTTTTTTAGGATGGGAAATCATCAAATGATTTCTCCCGCTCTGGGCGGAGCAGGAGGGAGTGTCAGACTTTACTGACTAAAACCCATCCATGTTCCTTCCTCGCCCTTTGTGTTCCAGGGCCACGGTATCTCTTTCGAATAGTCCCGCAGCCCCGGCAGGCTTCGGTCCTTGCGGACCCCTTCCCTATTGCTGACTCTCTTAGAGGCGCGCGTGGAACACGAACGCGCCGTCGGCACGGCCTGTCGTCATGAGACGTACGGACGGCGAGCTAGCCCATAGCTCCCCGTCCACAGGCCCGCGCCTACGGTGGCCGGAAGCCACCACGTGGCCCCCGACGCCCGGGGCGTCTCCCGCGGCGGCCGGGACGTGAGGATCTCTCCCTGTCCTGTTCCGCCACCTCCTTCGCTAGCATGACTGCTTCGCAGAAGGAGGTGACGGCGTCCCATTCCGTCTCGCTCCGGACCATGGATTGAACCAAGGCCGGGAGCGAGAGGTCGCCGCCGCCGATCGCCGTTACGAGGACACGGCGGTGCTCCGCCCAAGCGGGGCACACCTCCACCGTGTGCTCCACCGTGTCCTCCGGTCGATCCTCACAATGGTGACACCCGGGCGTCTCCTCCCGCCCGGTTCGGTGCAGGAACTTACCGAAACAGCCGTGTCCGGTAAGAACCTGTCGTCAGGCGGAAGGTGAGGACGCCGTGGCGTCTCTCCAGCCACTCCTCAAAGAGGGGACTTATCGCCACTATTGTGGCGTGCCCTGCACGGGGTTGCGACAGTCGCTCTCTCCATGTCGCCAATCAGATAACCGCCTGCAATATTTATTACTTATCGGCGCAGGATGGACTTTACCTGAAGTGAACAGGCGTGATGTAAGTAATGTTATGTCTTTTTTTATGTACTTAGGTAATTATTATTTTTTTGTTTGTAGGCGGCCAGTATTCGTGGTAGAAAATGTATAAATAAGCAACTAAGGTGCTGGTTATGTACTGCTTTAAGAAAACTTTGTGTTTATCTATCTTTGCGTCTTACCAAGAAGCATTTCTAATTCCTTTGATGAAAACACGGGCTAGAAATAGCTCATAAAAACTAATTTTTAATCCAAGAAAATAAATAGTAAATATCTATTATTAACTACGTATAAAGTATTAAAAAACCTTATCTTGTAAACCGCTTGTCCGGTAAAAGTGCAATATGACAACATCATTTTCTTTATTTAAAACCTAAGTAAGTTTAACAGTAACTTTTTGCTGTGTTTATTATTTTTGTATTTTTTATTATATTAATTTTTTAACAACACCATATTAATATTGTCCGACCGAAACAGGATTTTCAGCCGAAACCGAAACAGAACCTTCGGCTCTGGGGCCCTACTCTCTAACGCTTCGTCTGTATATATTTCGTCTCTCTCGCGCACGCTTGCAGATGAGTGTGAGTGAGAGAGACGGATAGATCCGAATATACGAGTATAGAGTTAGAGTAGGGCCCCTGGTCCCAGTTACGGCCGAAACCAACAAAGAAACTAAATCGTCGAAGAGCATCAAACAGGAAAATTTCCCTCAGGAGATCGGTTAAAAATAAAATTGTCTCTAAAAACTAATTGTGTTTGCTGATGCGACATAGTCCAGATATTTTTTACAACCTATGTGCCTTGTGGATGTTCCTCCACCTAGGAGAATCAAACCATCAAACGGGACAACATCGTTCGGACACTACACTAAATAGATAGTAATACGAACTTAGTAGTTACTGACCCGCTGCAGGGTCAAGGCGTCATATACAGGAGCTGCGGGACTGTTCGAAAGAGATACCGTGGCCCCGAAACACAAACGGCGATGAAGGAACATGGATGGGTTTTAGTCAGTAAAAGTCTGACACTCCCTCCTGCTCCGCCCAGAGCGGGAGGAATCATTTGATGATTTCCCATCCGAAAAAAAAGGCGTCATATACAGAGGACACAAAAGCACTGATCACCACGCTTGCTCAAAGCGGATTGGCAATTTCAGACTAGTATTAGCTATAAGTCCAGGTTTCCTCACGATATTTTTTTTCCTTAACCGATGTCAAGTTTTCACTAGGACGTTCCTGAATTGTGGATGCGTTTACAAATATTTAAACTCATATACACAAACAGCCAGACCCCAAACACCTACCTGTAGATAGTTCTTACAAATATTTGTTCTTAAAGGTACAAAACAGTTCTTTGCCGAACATGCGGGATAGTAGGTACGCACATTGACCAAGCAAGCTATGCAATACCAAATTGAGCTGATCTCTCATCGTACAGGAAGCTCATACAAAGCACGGTCAGCGTGCATATAGCTTGATGTGTCGCCGTGTGTGTGTGTACCTGGTTCACTTCATTTATTAAATTTGATCGAAAATTATGCTTAACTTGAAATAGCTTTGCAGTGTATTAATATTCTATGGATTTACTAATAAAGGGTATGGGTGGGCATTGTACCTATGAATAAAATTAATACTCAAATTCCTAAATAACCTAGAAATTCGAGGAACCTATGTAATGATGGTAATGTGGGCCATAACTGTGAAGTTTTAATTAAAAATCCAGTCAAATATAATTTTAATTTAAGAAACAGTATTATCTTAACCGTTCTCTAACTCAATTAAATAAAAACAGACGAAGACGGAACCCTAAAAACAACAATAAAAAAATATAATCTTTACAAAAAATTAACCATAATGCCTCTAGGAATAAGGTAATTAAACTTTGGCGACTTTGGCTTTAGAAAGTTTGGGAACAAGAAACACCGACAAATTCGCGTCGCTTTCTTCTTAATTAAGAGTAAAAAAGCCGAGAGGCGCTCGTTCTTCCCGTCCTTGCGACCTATTTTGCCTGGAACACACTTGGGAACCTGCTACTTTTTTTTAAATGTTATAACTTTACTTTAAAAAACACTATGGCCCCTGGACCATGACTCAGCTAAAAAGGGTGTAAATAAACCCTGAACGAAGGGGTCAAAGCTCCAAATTTTTCGCATTTATTTTTTTAAACAAGTTTGTAATGATAAAACTTTATTTTAAATAAATACTGTTATTTTTAATACCTCCACGGCCTTCGTACAATAATTCAATGCATCCATCAGCACAATGTTGAGAGACAGAGAGACAATTTGCATAGAGTTTTACCGCAAAACGTGATTGTTAACCCAAAAAAAGTTGTTGCTGGGCCACGCGGTGGCCCCCGCCGTAGGGCCTCTGGACGGTGAGCTATGGGCTAGCTCGTCGTCCGTCCGTCTTATGACGACAGGCCGTATCGACGGCGCGTTCGTGTTCCACTCGCGCCTCAAAGAGAGTCAGCAAAAAAGAAGGGGTCCGCAAGGGCCGATGCCTGCCGGGGCTGCGGGACTATTCGAAAGAGATACCGTGGCCCCGGAACACAAAGGGCGATGAAGGAACATGGATGGGTTTTAGTCAGTAGAAGTCTGACACTCCCTCCTGCTCCGCTCAGAGCGGGAGGAGTCATTTGATGATTTCCGATCCCAAAAAAAAAAAAACCGTAGGGTTAGGTACTTATGTTAGGTAAGAATGCACCTTGTATAAGTGGTATATTTGTTTAATTTCTTAATTTGAACTGGCATAAGAAGCGTGGGTCGTCCAGCGGCGAGATGGGCAGACAACGTAGTTGCTATCGGGGGAAAAACCTGGATGAGACTGGCACGGGACCGTGGAGATTGGCACAAGAAAAGAGAGGCCTATACCCAGCAGTGGGTGAGTTCGGGCTGTGGATGATGATGAAATGGTGTACATACATAAAAAAAGTTTTATAATATCTTCTACCTATACTACACAAACCCACCTTCCAAGTTTGTTATTACCTTGTGCACATTTACACTTCAAACCGTGCGATCTCATAAATGTGCACACAACTTTACATGGCCATTAGGTTGGTACTGAAACGCCAAATATTTGCGGAACCCCAATAAACCTTGACATGATGTAAACAAGACATGTGACGTCACCGGAAAGAATTCGCCTTGATTTACATAGACGGTGTCAAAGCCATAAGGCGAAAAACAACCCCATTATATTTTTGTGACATGGACTACCGCGCTTACTGACGGTCAACCAATTTTCAACGTTATTATTCAGGGCATAAGAGTACTTATTCGTACCTACTTCGTAAGATTCTTCGCAAAGGTTCGTTTCAGTAACACGTTTGTCAATCTGTGTTTGTGATTGTCTGTCAATTCAGATTATCTGTTTGGAACATCTGCTATCTATTCTTTAAATATATTATAATGTCTATATCTGTGGTTTATAAAATGGGTCATGCTTTGAAAACCATCTTTTCTGAACTTGAATAAAGTATTCGATTTTTACGTCTCACAGACTACGCACTTGCCTCGGCTGGGTTAACTAAAGTAATTTATAACCTATGTTCCTTAAAATGACGTTGTTATGAATATTGTGAAGCTCGTGGTTAAATAATAAATTAAATTAAAATTCATTTATTTCAGACAACAGTGATCCATATTTTGTTAGTATTACACACAGCTTATATTCCAGTGTTAGTAACATTGATGTAAAATAATCATCATCAGCCTATTAATGTTCCCACTGCTGGGACACAGGCCTCCTCTCTTTGAGAGGGAATGGGCTATTATATAATCCACCACACGGGCCCAGTGCGGATTGGTAGATGTCACATGCCTACGATTTTTTTGGTTCTAGGACATGCCGGTTTCCTCACGATGTTTTCCGTATTGTTTTGTATTCCGTGTTATTTATTATATATTTATTTATGTATTATTTATTTTTTTATTATATATTTATGTTTTCCGTGTTATAAAAATAATATTGTTAAAACAAAAGACGATCAGGCATAAAGCGATGTTTCCTACCAAATCAACCTCCGCACAAAATGCCTGATATTTGGAGTTTAGCTCTCCACCACAGCTCTCAGGATATACATAGTTGCGACTACTCCGCACTCTGCACAGCAGCGAAACCGTTTTTTTGCGTATAATCGCATGAAAGCCATCCTCGTGGGTCACGACAAAACATTTCTGAAGCACTACAGAAACGGGGCAGTCGCAACAACATCCTGAAAGTATATTATATTGAACGAGATCCAGCGATCTCTTGGTGTAGTTGACCCATAAATTGCTCGAGTAAAAGCTCTGACTTTAAAAAGAGTATTTTTTATTAGGTCAAAGCACCGAGCTTTAATTTACCTAGGTCGGTCCGTGGACAGGTGACCAATCATTACATACCGAGTATAAGCATGACGACAGTATCAAAATATTGCAAATCTATTTAGTCCGTCAGTTAGAGTATTGGAAATTAATGGACACGTATTTTTTTGTTTCTGTAAATCAATGAAAATTGGCAAAGATAAAACGCATCAAAACTCGGCAGTGGGGCTCGTGACGTCAGAACTAGCTAAAAATTATACAATGGCGTGACGTATTGAGAATTTTAAAAGCGTCGTATCTTCGTCGATTTTGGTTTACGTAACAAAAGAAAAAACACGGGTCAAGTTTTTTTTGATAATCTAAGTGACGGACTAATTAGATTTTTTTGTCGTCTCGCCTATTCTCCGTGCCTCAGAAAGTACGTTAAGCCGGCATGGCACGTCCCGGCTCAACAGTCGAACAACCAGTAGTACCAAGTGGGTTGTGGACGTCAGATAGACAGTCGCTCCATGTAAAAGCCAAGTATTCAGCTGCATAAGCTGCAACAACATAGTTTGTGATAAGGCAAGGCAGACGATGATGAATATCTTCATTTTCACGGATGGGAAACCCCTTCGGGCTAACAGCTTATTTAACTGAAAAATCTTTCTGAAACGCGTTATGAAAAATATAATGGTAAGGTAAAACATTTCCACACGTTTACTTTCTTTTAACGCAATAGTAATTTGAGTGACTTTTATCAACAACCATTCATATCATCAATCAATTACAAAAACGAACAAAGTGACAGTTGTTTTATGTCCAAAATAATGTTAGTACAGTGATCGATGTGACATTCACCATGTAATTTTTCGATAAAATGGGGGTATTCTACACCTAATAAATCAGTTAAGTGGTTCAGTAGTTCTTGTGAAAGGTCAGGTGCGTAGTACTTGCAGCCGGCGTGCATGTATGACCATATGTATGAACGTGCACGAGGCAAAAAGAGTAACGATCGTTATTTGGTTTCTGCCTACCCCCATTCGAAAAGGGTATGAGTTTATGTATGTATGAATAAGTCAAGTAAGTTAGTTTAGAAGGGGACAGGGCTACTAGGCACGGTCGAAAAATATATAATTAAATGTATACTTACACGTCTTTTCATCTCGTTTTGCTGAGTACCTACGTCATTTCGCTTGCTCGCTCTTGTAAGTACGAATATGTACTTTTAAATGCTTGAAATCTAAAATCTATGTTACTAAGGTTCATATTCGTGTAAAGCGTTTTTATACTTAGCAAGGTTAAACCGCAAACTGAGAATCCTGCCCTTTGACATCCCTCTCCTGAGAATTAAGTCTTATTTATCTTGAAAACTTATTACACACAGCTAGAAACATGGTTATTAAAAAAAACCGGTATACGTTACTCTCTTGTTGAAATTCTGACTGTACGTTATCCTCTCAAAACGTTGGTATGACGCCGGTGAATTTACAGAAAGTTAGTTACGTACGATGTGTTCGCAGAACCAATCCTGGGAGCTTTCAGTCAATCTTTCCTTGATGTTCAAATGTTTTTCCATGAACCGATAAGTGAAGGATAAATCTTTCGTTTCAAGACGGATTTCCGGGCTAACACAAAATTATGGACGTAGGGTAAACCTGCACAGTAAACCTAAGCAATTCAGCAGACAAGAAACACATTTTATGATAGGACTCTCTCTGACACTCTAAACATTATGCTGATGGATGCATTGAATAGTACAGGGGTCGTGGAGATATTTAAAGTAAAGTTAAAACATGAAAAACTTATGAAAAAGTTGGAACTTGACGTCCTTTAAAAGGTTCTCAGATAGGATCCAGAACTAAAAAAAATATTGCAAAGACGGGGAAAACCAGTGCTTATTGGCTTCGTTAAGGGTTTCTTTTCACTCATTTTAATCATCTGCCTAGCCGTTTCCCAACCATGTTGGGGTCGGCTGAATACCAGTATTTATACCCATTATATGCGCTGAAAAACACCAGACATCTCATTCGTACTCCTGCTTGTGGTATCTAAACGTAGACAAGGTTACAACATTTTCAAACAATAACTGCGTTTATCGCACGTCTATTGGTCGTGCTATCATGAAACATGGCTAAACACCAAACGGTACAAGGAAACATACTGCCAATGTGTCCGCCAGAATAATTGATCAGATGTTGATTGAACGCACTAGCAACATGAGAGGAAATATCTGACAGAGACCAAACCTCGTGTCTGAAACGCAGGGTATGTAGCAAATGACTCTTCTTAACACGAACACAATGCCTATTCATTTCTTACTCTGTCAACGTAAAGATAAACTCCGTTTTGCTTCTTCCCCCCGATTTCGCCCGCGTCTATGTCGGAAATTATCTAATAGGAACGTCATGAACTGCAGGTGCTGGTTACCGTATACCAAGTTTCGTCGAAATCAGTACCGTTCTTAAGTCGTGGAGGAATGACAACAAAGCCTCTTAGATACTATTAGTAAAGATTATGAAAACACTTACCATTTTGACACCTATTAAGCAACACAGAATGCGTGGACACCAAACTAACTTACATGCGCCAAAGGTAAAATTACGTAACATATACAATAGCAATACGAACAGATAATAAAATATTGTCTCGGAGGGTTTTTCTTATTTTCCTAAAGAAACTGGTTACCGCAATTGTTCGTCGCAACCCGTCGCTTAAGTCAGTAATAATCTCGCACCATGTAATGTTGTATGAAGTTCAGCCTCTGTTGAACAATTTACTCCTTGTACCTACCACACGACGCACGGTGGATTTTATGACGGCTGCCAATTGACCAGGTTATTGTTATTGTATTCACTTATTAGATACTGCCAGAATATCAATTGCTAGTCTCATTCGGTTATTATAATAAAGTATTATTACATCTGTAATGAGCTTGTTTGTTAGGAGCCATCTGTGAGCGAGAGTGATATTCATAAAAATGACGTACTAGGGTTACAGATATTCATGGAGGCACTGTAAATATTTCAGTGTCAAGGCGAGCTTATCCCGGATCAACTTTTGAGTGAACAGTTCATTCGTTCTTCTTGATCTTTGATGCTACTGGCTGAGCGAAGAAAGAATATCGCTTTTGCAACCTTGAAAAAAAACTCTTATCCAACGATTAATAATCTAAAAGATGTGATTCCCGAAGGGTGGGGCAGAGGTGTACCTAAGAGCCCTAGCACATGGCGTATTTTAAACGCGCAGACGACGCGAGTTACAGGAACGCGCGTTTTCTGCGCCGTAGATGCCGATTTTTGCGTTTTTATAGATTCAAAAGCACGTAAAACACGATACAACCGCGCGTGTCAAGCGCGTTCGATACTCATTTGAAGCGCGTACAAAGGGCAACTGACGAGGAGTGTCTGACCAAAACGCGGAAGCTACGAGCAACACAGCGCGTCTGTATCGCTGTATCTAAGCGTATACGCGCAGTAGACGCGCGTTTCACGATCGCCCCGTGTGCTTAGGTTAAAAGGTTGCGTTCGAATCTCGTTGCATAGGCTTAGTGATTAGGCCCTAATAGTACACCCACATTTCGCCAGTTATGTTTTTAAGTCCCATGTAATAGGGGGCGGGCCTATTGCAATCAACCAGGCACAAATCTAGACTCCGTGGCTTCTACTGAGAAAGTTCTGATAGAAAAGCCCTAAAACAATTTTTCCGACCCGGGATTCGAACCCAGGACAACTGCATTGCGTTCCAATAAAAAACTTGAAAAAAAACAACATTTTCTTCCTTCTAAAAATAATAAATACTAATTACCGCAAACTTCATAAGCTAGACGAACCCCAACAGGAGCAAGATGAAAGAAAGTTCTCGAAATCAAATTAAGTAAATATAAGTAAACAGTGTTTCAGCCACGACTTCACTCAAGTTATGTTAACTTTGTTAAGCATGGACGACGTGTCTGCAGATGTAAGTTTACCAACATTTTACTTAAATATTCACTTGGACAGTGAAAGTTGCGAGTAAGTTTTTAAAACTAATAATTATCTTGTTAGAACTACAGCTGTTTACTCCTCTACAAGGTGGTGTTTTAAATAGCAGAGATTTTATTCAGGCTAATTAATATGTTTTAAATAAGAATCTTTTTTCTAAGAAGGGTTTCCAGAAACGTCCATAAAATAAGGTAAAACATTTTCTAAATATGAAATTACTCTTTTTTAAAGCTGAAGAGTTTATTTGGTGGAACGCGCTAATCTCAGGAATTACTGGTTCGAATTGAAAAAATATTTTAGTATTGGATATAAAATCACGCTACAATCAAAATGAGCGGAGCATCAATAAAAATTTTGCAAAAACGTGGAAAATTGTATTATTATAATTATTTCACGGAGTCGAAGGTCGGGAGCAATAGCTAGTCTATACTAATATTATAAAGCTGAAGAGTTTGTTTGTTTGTTTGAACGCGCTAATCTCAGGAACTACTGGTTGGAATTTTAAAATTATTTTTGTGTTAGATAGTCCATTTATCGAGGAAGGAGCGGAGCATGAATGAAAATTGTGGCAAAAACGGGGAAAATTTATTCCTTTTATGAGGTTTTTGTCTCTTACGTGACGCAGACAAAGTTGCGTGGGTCAGCTAGTTAATTATAAACCGTGAAAGCTTTAAACAGAGCCCTATTACAATTAGAAAATATCTGAATGATTCATACATTTTAGAAACTTACTGATCCAGATACAGGTACTACGTAATACTTAACAAAGAATGTATTGTATTCGTAGTTGCTCGGGGCTCCAGCAGTAAGCAGTAGTAATACGATTTCCGGTTGAACGAATATCATACGCCCTGTAACAATGCTGTAATCCAAGAACGAAACTCGAACACCCTGGAGCGATACTTAGTTCTGACATGACAAAAATGTCGTTCCAGTTTTTATGTGCCTTTTACTTATATTGCAATGTGTATTATTCAGGCTTTCATATCAACTATGAATTTAATAAATAAAATGTTGAAACACTTGACATGGGGCGAGCCTATTGCCATCAACCGGGCACAAATCCAAAGTCCGAGCTACTACTGAGAAATTTACTGAACGCAATCTAATGGAAAAACCCAAAAACGGTTTAATTATAATTATATTTTGCTTAAGACTTAATTACATTTTTTCCTAAAATTAAAGGTCAATCATAAACATTCCTTTACTTAGATAAGTACTGCTTACTTTTCAAATATTTTAGGTACTCCTTAAATTATTGCCACTATATTTTAGTTTTAGTATCCATCGTTAAATTAAATTAATGTTAGTATTACCAACTATATTTAAGTTACTCACGAAACATTTAAAAGTAATTAAGTAAATAATATTACCATTCTAAGGATTTCAGAGCTCCGTTAAAGTTTCTAAGTCAAGGTTACAACGAGGATCATTTAAACATTTTCTTTTTAGTGTAGTCTTTTCCCAACAATGTTGGAGTTGGTTTTCAGTCAAATCGGATGTAGCTGAACACCAGTATTTTACATGGAGTGACTGCCTATCTGATCTCCACAGCCGCTGGTTAATATGATACCCCTTGGTAAAGACTGGTTGTCAGACTCTAGGGCCACTGACTAACTGTTACGACTGTCAAAGATCTAGAAATGACAGCCGGGATCAACGGCTTAACGTGCTTTCCAAGGTACGGAGGAAGAAGCAAGGAAGGAGCAAGAAAACCAAAGATCAATAATACCTCGTAATTATCTGACAGAACCGACAGCCAGTATTTTATATTACAGTACCTACGTCCGTCTTGAAACGTTCGTGAGAAAAATAAAAACCGATGGAGCGTTTCACAATGCCTTTTTATATTTTCAAAACAACAGATCATCAATACTACGTCTTGAACAGAACTTTGATAGAAGATTCATTATTGATAACTGATTTAGTCTGTGCTTTCTTTTGAATTATGTTATAATTACAATTCTCTAGCGAATAAAATGTTCGATCGCCGTTCAATTTAAGGCTGACAGGCGTTAGTGTTGATAGAAAAGAGTTTTTGTATGAAAACTTTACGCTTGCCTTTTTAACGCTTAAGTTAAAAAAAAAAACAATTGTCTATTTAATTTATTATTTATTTACGGATGGCCGATGGGGCCGAAAAGTTTTAGAGTGGCGACCGCGAACCGGAAGACGTTGCGTTGAAAGGCCTCCCACTAAGTGGACCGATGACCTGGTGAAGGCTGCGGGAATCCGCTGGATGCGAGTCGCACGGGACCGGTCAATGTGGCGACACTTGGGGGAGGCCTATGTCCAGCAGTGGACGTCTTGTGGCTGAAATGATGATGATGATGATGATGATGATTTAATTTATGAAATACCGCTCAATGGAGCACAAAATTATGCAGTCATTATTATCATAACATGGATGGCTAAATATTAAAAGCTGCGCGGGTCGATATTCAGGTTAAGCCACGCTTGTGTAGGTTGGACCGTGGATGGGTAACCACCCATTACACACCAAGTCTCCTCCGTGCCTCGAAAAGGACGTCAAGCCGTTGGTCCTGGCTGTCATTTGTCCGAAAACCAGTTTTACCAAGGGGTTTCGTATAACCCAGTAATAACTGGGTTGTGGAGGTCAGATTGGCAGTCGCTCCATGTAAAATATTAGTATTCAGCTATATCCAGTTGGACTGGAAGCTGACTCCAACATGGTTGCTAAAAGACTAGGCAAATGATTATCATAACATGGAGAAAAGTCCGTGAAAATATGTAATATTTAACCTCTTAAAATGAATCTACTTCAAGATTTAAAAAATATTTCCACTGGCTATTAAAACCCACACTGGTAAATCGAATACATCAAAGAAATATTTAAACGAATGAAAACTATTTAATGCCTTTCAGATAAAACAAGATCAGCCGAAAGGCGTGATGAAGCATTAAATACCACAAGAATTTATTACTAAGAAGAACAAAGGTCTGGAATTACGTCAGCTTACAAATTTCAGATTTTTACTACTTTCTCAAAATAAAACAAGCTTTTTCATAAAGTATTTTTGAGCTGAAATGAAAATACCAGAGGTTTACATGTTTATCTGGTAAAAAGAAACCTATAAGCTACGTGTTCAATTTAAAAATAAAATCGTACTAATAGTTTATAAGAATTAAGTAGTAAGGATTTATGGACGTCTTGTTTGTTTCTCTTTCACGCAAAAACTACTGAACGGATAGTTTATAACCTGGATTAACACATAGGATATTTTTTATCCTGGTAATATGATCCCGTGGGACAATCATTGTACTCCACGCGGACGAAGCCGCGACCATAAATAAGCTGGTTATCAATAGTTTGTTTTCGGGTGAGCATGATTATCCAATAATAAACGATATTGTATTTTATAAAACTTACTTTTTATATTTTGCTTAAAAGGAAAAAAAATCTATTTCTATCCAGTAAAAAGCTTTTATCACTTTTAAGTTACCTGCGAAAAATCATCTACTAATTGTAAATATAGAATGTCAAATAAACTGCCGATCTTAAGATGTTAGTTCAGAATTTTATTATTCTTGAAAAACCATTTGAAATTTTCATTTTCGGTGTAAGCGTAGCAGTAAAAACTAATCTCAAGATTTCACGAAAATGTTTCTAAATTAACTCTCAAAAGCTATTCTGTTTTTGTTTGTGGTTATTTCTTTTTCAAACTTAAGAAATAATTGACATCATTATGATTCATATCGTGTTCTTTTCAGAACATGGTATACAATATACATACACATGTGCTGGAGAAACCACGCGAACCTTTTCAGATCTTAAACTAACATACTTAGTTCTAGAGAATTTGGAAAAGAAAATAATTTGTTAGCGGTTTAATCACAGATAAGCGTGATTAAACTTTAATCAGAGAATACACACTTTTACTAAAATAAACTTTTTTTTTAAACAGTTAATTTAAATTATAAATACTTTCATTGAGTTTTCATCTAACTAGGGTTTTCATTTATTTTTTGTCTATTTAGACAAAAAAAAAAGCTAGCTTCCAACAGACAACATTATGCACAAGAAAATATCGTACTTAAATGCAAATGAAAATAGAGGTGTACTCTTGAGGTAGAAGCTTTACGAACACTAAAGTAAAACCGACTTTATAACGTTCAATCGTACATTCTACACTAAATTTTTACGCTATGGTATAAGATAAAAAAACGATCTGTCAGTTCTGTCCTGTCACTGCAATAAATATAAATTACGTCGTGGTAAAAATCATTGCTTTTGCTTATCAATGCCTTTTCATATTTGTGACGTTGAAGAGAACTAGCGCTGTAAACTGTGGTCATACCACAGTGACATGCTGAGTGGTAGTGTTGTTGTTGCAGTCAAGACGTTCAGTTGCATACAATTCTGGGGCCCTACTCTCTAACGCTTCGTCCGTATATTCGGATCTATCCGTCTCTCTCGCGCACGTCTTCAGATGAGTGCGAGTGAGAGAGACGGATAGATCCCAACATACGGACGAAACGTTCAGAGATTGACTGCTGGGCAAAGGCCTTCCCCAATTCCTTCCATGTGCTCTTTTCCCGGGCCTCTGGTCCCTGATATTACTTTTTATACATTATTAGTTTTGCTTCAAGTGTGTGTTCTCCTTTTTTTTGATTTTATATCATTTAATTTTATACCTACTACATCTGCGACATATAAATAATTATAATTTATTTCATAGGCCATTCATCAAGCTGTAGCCAGAAAATCCCATTGCGGTCTGCTTTGTACGTCCATACAAGTATCGCCACGTCTGGAGACACCAATATAATGAACAATCAAAGCAAATAGAGATAGACTGATATACATAACAGCACAAGGATTACTAACCCCAGTTTCTTGTTAGTTTGTCGAGCAAATGAAGCACAAACTCCCGGGTATTGACTTTGACTTGGCAACAAATATTCAGCTAGATGTCACCCATTGTACCCCATCGACCTTCACAGCTCGGCGAATGACACACAATTGATTAGTGCCCAATTGATATCAACACAGACATATTTTATTGGTCTCAAACCGATCAAATCAGAATTGGTCTCCAAAGATCTTCTAGATTGTTCTGAACTTTTCTAGCTATTCTTTCCACCATGACATGGGTGTAAACCTCATTTATATGTTAACTAGCTTTATACTTACATATTCAAATTTAATCACGATCTGAACCAAATTTGATTTTTGTTCTAACATCAAAAATAGGCATAGATTTGCATAATTATGTCAACGCGTATGGCGCGGTTGGGTCGTTAATCGGTTCATGAATGTAACATTTTAACCTCAGTGTTTTAGTCGTTATGAAAAAATTAAAAGCTGCCAATAATATTTTTTCGTAACACAAACAGTAATGTAAGTAAAATTACCCAAATACTCTTTATTCTACTTGTTCTTGTCCGAATCAATATGAATGTTACCTACAACTCTGCGTCAGGAAGATGAATCAAAAAGCAATACAAAAATATTTAGATAATCAAATCAACTACGCCGCGTAATAATAAGGCATACTTAATCGAATCTATAGGATCTCAAAAAATAAGCAAGATCAATCTTCATCCATCAAAAATAATTAGGTATTTCCTTCTCAAAATTTTTTTATGTGTTTACACGCACCTGTTGGTTTTCTTCTGCCTTAAAATAACATAATAACACGCCTTTTTCACGGGGTTTACGTTTCACTTTGATTAAATTTTCGTACGGTTTATTCGCATTTTCCTTCTTGAAATGTAATTATAAGGCGCAGCACACACCAAAGTACAAATGTTTTTTTTTTCTAAGACATGACGGTCTTTTTTGTACCAAAAGTTTCATCCGTACACTTTTGATACCTTTGACTTTATCACTATGTTTTTGGCAAAGGTCTTGGTCAACATTGACGCTAATCCTACAGAACCATTTCTCAAATCATAGTTTTCCAATTCATAGTATTGCGATAAGTACCGAAGTCACCGGAGACGAGAGCTACGTACGGCCAATTGAAAATGTTGTTATTTCCTATAATTTGTCAAAGATTTGGCTGCACCAGTCATAATTATTATGATTGAATTGAATTATTTATTGAATAATTTGAATTATTATGATTATTAAGACTGGTTGTCAGATTTTTTGGGCCACTGACTATCTGTAACGACTGTCAAAGATCTAGAAATGACAGCCAAGTCCATTGCCTTGACGTGCTTTTCGAGTTTCGGAAGAAACTCTGTATGTAATGTATAGTCACCCATCCACGGACCAACCTAGGCAAGCGCTGCTTAACCTCGAAGATCGATCCGTGCGTCTGTGATTATTAAGCCAAGAGCTACTCAATTAACCTTTAGGGCATACTATAATCTGCATTATATACCTACTTTCATACTTTCATAATTGTCTATGCTAGTAGAATGTACTTACTTAATTATCTTTCCACTTATAGTCCTTTTTGTACTATTCTAACAAGAAGTAGTATAATGACTAGTGACTGCCGTATCTTGTCGCACTCGACGGTGAAAAAAATATATTTTTATGGACGCCCCAATTTGTCGTGTTCACTCACCTAAAGAAAATATAATAAGAAGCTGAATCCTTGAACTTTGCGTCAAATCATATGGGGGGATATTATTTACAATACGAAAATGATTGCCGGAGTTTCGTTATACCTAAGTACATTGTAAGGCTCGGCTGAGTTTGGTGACGTTAAGGGGTCATTGACCTAATTTTTGTCTATGGTAGCTGGCTGGTGGTTTATTCATAAATAGAATTTAAACATTCTAATATTGAGCAGCAAATGTTTGTTCGTTTAAGTTTGAAATTAAAAAAAGAAAAAAAAACATTTGATCTTTACAATGTTCAATTCGGACAGAGTACTAGTGACTGCTGTTCAGATTGAAAAACATTTAGGATACCTTCCCTAATATTCTTCTTCTTCAAGTTTCTCTAAGTTACTTTTAAGTTAACAGATAAGCAATAAGATTCTAATAAGGTTAACAAATGAATAAAAGTAAGTATTATAACAGGAGTAACAATTTATTTATTTTATATTTTATTATCCATCTTATTTCTACCGATAGTTTATCTATAGTATCACAATTATATCTGTTTGCCCTACCACCCACAGTCCCACACCCTTCAACCGAAATAAGACACATGTAAATTTACCGCAAATCTTGACCTCCATACCCTTTGGCATATTTGGTTGAACAGCTCACGCGTAGGAAGGCCTAACCTTTAATTACCATCGTGACTATTTGTGGTCTCTAGAACAAATTCGTAACTAAATCGTGATGGCCCTGTAGTTCAAATCCGGGCAAGTACTAGTGTCACATTTTCAATTCATATGTAAGTATTTTTAAGTATTATCCTGGACATCACTGGTGACGGTGAAAGAAAATATCTTGAGGAAACCTGGATTACTACCTGGACCAATAAGTTGTACGCCTTTTTAGGGTTCCGTAGTCCTGACAAGGAACCCTTATAGTTTCGTCATGTCGTCTGTCTGTCTGTCTAAGGTTTTGCTAAGAGACCGTTAGTACTAGAAAGCCGTAATTTTGTAGAGATGTGTATATCAATAACGCCAACAAAGTGGTAAAATAAAATTTTGGAAAATATTTTTTTTAGGGTAGCTCCCCTAAATGTGAAGTGGGGATGAGTTTTTTTTTCGTCGTCTACCCCATCGTGTGGGGTATCGTTGAATAGGTCTTTTAAAATGACTGATGGTTGCTAAAACTACTGTAATGCTCCATTTACGAAATATTAAACTTTAACGTGCAAATTTTTGTTAAAGTAGGGCGTCTAAAAGCTAAACTGCGGGCTTGAAAAATTTGGAAAAATTCATTACGATAGTGCATGTCATGGTCAACTTTAAAGGAAAACTATAGCGATTAAGATAACTTTATCAGTTTAGCAGTAATAGTCGTTGAACTTGGGTGTTGGATAATTTTGTACCAAATACAAAATCCTTAGAATAAATCCTATAAAGTGACTAAGAATAAGTAGTTGCTTGAATAAAACAGGTCAAGACTTACATTAAAAAACAAAATCAAAAATAAAAAAATAAACATAATAAATTATCATAAGTTTCACAAAGCTGCTGCTAGATGGCGCTATACCAACGGGCTCGTTCTATATTGTGATAACCGACTACTATGGAACCCTACACTGCGCGTGGCCCGACACGCACTTGGCCGTTTTTTTATCTATCGGGTACACGTAATAGACGAGCAAATGATCAGATATTGATTTTTATACTGTGTGTAGACGGACCCTTCGTTAAGCCGTCAACCAAGCATTCTGTACATCAAACTAAGTAACTCTACGAAAAATTATTGCTGGGAAGCGACTGTTTTTTTCGAGTTAAAAATCAAGTCATGGAGGTATTTAAAGTAAAGTTATGACCTTAAAAACTAGTATTTGAAAACAACTTGTGAAAAAGTTGGAACTTTGACTTCCAATATTTTCGTTACTAATAGATTCTCAGGTAGGGTCTAGAACAGAAAAAAAAATAGCGCAATGTTGGGGAGAACAAGACGTACCTTTCAGCTTTCAGCGTTAAGGGTCTATTTACACCCTTTATATTTAGACTAGTAGTAGTAGTACTATTCGCCCGCGACTTTGTCCGCGAAAATTGTGATAGCTCGGCTAATTTGCATTATATCAATATAATTTATAGCCAATGTTACTCGGTAAAGATGTAGCTTCGTAATAGTGACAGAATTTTTAAAATCGGTTGAGTTGTTCTTGAGTTAAATCGTAAAAAAAAAAAAAACAAATAAAAAAACATTTTTTTTTCTCTTTATAATATTAGTTTAGATAATATAAGTTTGAAATCGTCGATTGAGCAAATGTGCTGATGATCAATGCTTGTGCTTGTGCTTGTATGAAAAGAGATCCCAACAGTGGAAATGTTAAGGCTGATTAATCTGCTTGTACGTCAAACAAATCCCGTTCTAATGTCCGTAACTTTGCATGCCCAAAAGTGTTAACCCCTCGTAAACACATTCATTTAGTTGAAAAGTTACTGAAATCCTTTTTACGAAGTACCTACCGCCACGTTACACTCTCTAAGGAATATATTTCCAAACAAAGTGGTTTTTCCTGTGTGTTGTCTGTTCGTCAGTCATGTCAGTCAGTCACGGGACTGTTCTATAGAGTACATCAATGTATATCCTAAAATAAAATAATTTCGTGTTTTTCCGTGTGACTGCGTAGGTATTCGAAATTGCACAATGGATTTTAATGCGGTTTTCGCCACCGTTTAGAGCGTTTTATATCGAACTTGTTAAGTTAGCTTAGATAGAGCACAAAAATCTCGATTTTATGACATAATACATAATATAATTATGTATTGTCATCAAATCGAGTCAATTTCTTGTCAATATCGTAATGAAACAAAACACACAATACACTGGAACTAGAAATAGTTAATTCTTCAGCAGACTAATATATAATTAATGTTAAAAATAAATTCCAGAAATGCACAAATCCTACAACAAAATCTTGCTAAAAAAACAGATACCTTGTTATTGGTTCACGCCAAACACAAACGAAAAAAGATTTTTAAAAAAACATAAGAAAATTAAGAATTCCAAAAGAAAAACAAAGAGGGCGAACAATTTATTATTCAAGCGCCCCCGAATCTCGGAACATTAAAACAATATTGACATAAAGCCGGACTTTTCCAGCTTATTCGGGTTCGGTACAATACGACAGCGGCGGTCGATCACCGCCTCACCGCTCAACACAGTAATACGAATGACATTGATCTCACTTATAAGGATTTATGGACTTCACAATATGTCGATGTTTGTTTACAAGAGGTCTCACGACAAATTGGTTGTATACAAACGTTTATATGATTTTTATTTTGAGGTTTTTGACGTATATGGAAGATTACCAAAGCCCACGGGCGAATGAGGTCGTGGCTAAATAATAACAGCCGTTTAGGTCGATCCCCGTTTGCCTAAGTTTGTCCGTGGACGGTTGACCATCGCACCCATTACATACCGAGTTTCCTATATGCCTCGGAAAGCACGTTAAGCTGTCAGTCATCAGGTTCCAGTAATAATTGGTAGATCTTTTACAGTCGTTAGAGGTAGTTAGTGGCCCGAAAGTCTGACAACCAGTCTTATCAAGTGGTATCATACGACTATAACCCAGTACTAACTGGGTTGTGGGAGTCAGATAGGCATTCACTCCATGTAAAATACTAGTATATATATATATATACAGCTGCATCCGAATGCATCGTAATCATTGCGATAGAATATCGAACTGTTGAATGTGGTTTCAAAATAAAATCCCGTTATGGGACGCCCCATATGGGACTGTCCCACCTGTGGGACAGTCCCATATGTAGTCACATATGAGCTCCCGATATTTCGACCCCGCGATTATGATGCTTGCAACAACGTCGAAACATCGGGAGCTCATAGTAACAAAAGAAAATCACGGATATCATGCCGTAAGTACATTAAGTGTAAAAAGCATCTTTTTATGGCGTTCAGCTTTATTAGTGAAACGCTCTGTTTTCCAATTAGTCTTTTGTTTTCTAAAGAATACGCAAGTTTGGTTATTAACATTCCTGTCCACCCACGGTAAGCCAGACGTACACAATAATCGTACGTGTGAACGCCCTCTTAATGCCTCTCTGAATTTTTCATTTCATTTAACCAAAAGGTTGTTTATTTCTCATCAAAAGTACTAAAAGAATAGAATTTTCCACCACTAACACGTCTCTTGACATTTACCATATTTTGAACTTTGAAATTATGCTAAAGTCGAACGTGCACCGCGCACTAAAGAGTCTTAACTACTTTTGGGACGCCCCTTTCTTTTATTTATTAAAACAGTTAAAACGAGATTATTTCTGGAAATAATCAGATAAAAAACGCATCTATACAAAAATATAAAATGGAAGTGTCTGTTTGTAATTTCAAAACAAAAATAGATTTGTACTGAATGCATAACTATATGACAGTAGAGAGAGAGACTTATGTCTGTCTGTTTGTTCCTGTTAATCTCCGAAATGGCGAGAGATTACAACGGGCCTTTTACTGATGATGTTTTATGGAGTAATAAGGCTTTTATTTTAGAAATAGAATTACGATTCCGAGCAAAAAAAAAAAACCCTACCGATTTTTTTTTTTATCAAAATTCGATTCAAATATAGAGAAGTACTAATATTTTTTATAACAATTTCACGCAGAAGAGTACCTGGAAAGAATATGGTCCCGGTCTCCGCCCAGCTGTAGGACATACAAGGCTACAAATATATATATATATCGCTGGACATTACACACAGCACCATCTGCCCACGCACCCAGCTTTCTGGCAACTGCAAAGAAAGTTACGTGCCACCAAAGAGGCTTCGATGCCTCCCCTCACTCGCCCGGACAAGAGCCTCGCGTTCGAAGACTCTGAAAAGGCCGAATGCCTAGCCGACAGACTAGAATCTCAGTGCACGCCCAGCACGCAACCGGTAGATAAGCAACACCTCGACAAGGTAAACGCGGAAGTCGAACGTAGGGCCTCCCTTCCCCCCCTTGAAGACCCCGATGATCCTCTACCTGTAGTCACCCCTGACGAAGTGTATGACATCATTAAAGGGCTTAAACCGCGTAAAGCACCCGGTTCCGACGGTATCACCAACAAGGTGCTCATACTTCTCCCCGGTCAGTTAATAGTCTTATTGGCAGCCATCTTCAATGGCGCCCTAAGCAACAACTTCTTCCCCCAAGTGTGGAAAGAGGCCACTGTTATCGGAATTCCCAAACCCGGTAAACCCAAGGCGGTCTCCTCGAGCTACCGTCCTATCAGTCTCCTGAACGCAATCGGAAAAATCTATGAGAGACTTATTTATAAGCGTCTCAAAGACTTTGCCGAAGCTAAGAGCCTCATTCCCAACGAGCAGTTCGGCTTCAGGACCGAACACTCTTGCATTCAACAAACCCATCGCATCGTCGAACACCTGAGCGCTGGTTTCCAGCGTTCGTCGATAACGGGCGTGTTGTTCTTCGACATAGCGAAAGCTTTCGACAAAGTCTGGCACAACGGCTTATTATATAAGCTGTACCAACTGGGAGTGCCGGATCGTCTCGTACTCATCTTGCGAGACTTTCTGTCGAATCGCTCGTTCCGATACCGCATAGGAAAATCGCTCTCTTCCCCTCATCCTATTCGCGCCGGAGTCCCTCAGGGCTCCGTCATCTCCCCGCTCGCGTTCACGTTGTTCACTAGTGACATTCCCAAGAGCAAAAAAGCTCAGCTAGCCCTGTTCGCGGACGACACGGCCATCTATTACACCGGTCGCTGTAAAAACGCAATTGCCAAAACCCTCCAAACCTCAGCCGACGTCTTAGGCGCTTGGTTTAGGAAATGGAGAATCATGGTTAACCCCGATAAGAGTCAGGCCGTTCTTTTTTCGAGACCGCGTACTAAAATCACTTCCCCCATTCCGATCACCATGTACGGCAAGCCTATCCCCTGGGAGAAGCAAGCCAAATACTTAGGAGTCATACTTGACAACCACCTGACCTTCGGGCCACATATCAAAGCAGCTCGCGATCGAGCTGCCTTCGCGATGAGTAGGCTTCATTACTTAATAACGGAAAAGAGCAAATTGTCTCTCAGGTGCAAATTGCGTCTCTTTACCGCGGTGATCCGTCCCATCATGACCTACGCTTGTGTCGTGTACGCTCACGCCAAGCCTAAATATCTCCATAGGATGCAGGTCCTCCAAAACCGGTTCTTACGTAAAGTCACGGGAGCTCCCTATTATGTCCGCAATGACCGTTTACATTTAGATCTTAAAATCCCCACAATAGCCCAGTTCATGAAGCGCCTTACCAAGCGCGTCTTCGACTCTTCCGTCAGACATCGTAATCCCCTGATCGCAGCGGCCGCCCGTTACGAACCCTCGCGAATCAGTCAGGTCCGCCGCCCAAGGCATGCTTTAGTCGATCCCGATGACGCTACAACCCTCCTCCAGGAGAGCAGGAAGGAAACTAGCACGCTTAAGAAGCACAGATGCAAACAGCCGTCATTCCGTCCTCGCCGTCGAGGCCCGTCGCGACGCCCCGTTACGAACCCTCCCCGTCCCTTGCTCGTGCCAGCTCGCGTTGCTGAGCCTGTAGTCCAAAGTCAGTCCCTAAATAATGACACCACTCCGATCCAGCCTGTCCCCTTGCTGTCCTCTCCCAGCGACGCCCTAAGCCGAGGCCCGTACCCCGCAGGGGGTGCCCTTAGCGTGTAGTCGCTTAGTTTGTAAGTTTTTTGCCCTGGTTAAGCAGACGACAACCTCTCTGGTTGAACTGCGAGATGCCATTTCGGAAAAAAAAAACACAGCACCATCTAGTGCCACACTAAGCAACGAGGCTTGTGTCGTGGACACCAGATAGTTGATATAAAAAAAGCAAGTTAGTTTAAAAATAACATGTTTTTTCCAATATCACAATTCAGTTTCCAACATCAACATTTCGCGGAAAACCACTGCATTTTCATGGCTTGCGGTTCAGATTCCCAAATCATCTATTGTTCTGAAAATAAACATGGGGCACCGCCACAGGGACCGCAAAAACCACAGCTTATATTAATTTATCAATATTACGTGTTGGTTTACCAGTGTGTTATTGGTAAACTAGCGTATTTTGAAATAATACAATATCTCGCCAGTAATACTAGAAGTTTTAGGCACAGGTATACCAAGTTGGGCTGCGGGACTATTCGAAAGAGATACCGTGGCCCCGGAACACAATGGGCGATGAAGGAACATGGATGGGTTTTAGTCAGTAAAAGTCTGACACTCCCTCCTGCTCCGCCCAGAGCGGGAGGAGTCATTTGATGATGGCCCATCCAAAAAAAAAAAAAAAAGGTATACCTAGTTACGGCCACATTTCACCATTCACCTTTGTCCCACGTGGGAGCGCCCCTATTGCCACAACCGGGCACAAACCCGATGGACGAGAAATTCCTGATGTTAAAATACTTTGCCCAACCTGAAAATCGAACCAAAGTAATTATACTTAGCAGAGCACTTGCAACCACCAGAATAACGATGTTTTTTATTCGACGACCCAAATGGCGCAGCGGTAGTGAGGCTGCCTTACGTTCTTAGGGTCCCGGGTTCGAATCCCGGTTGGAGCAAATGTTTGTGTGATGAGCATGGACATTAGTTTCCGAGTCATGGATGTTTATATGTATAATAAGTATGTATTTACAAACAAAAAGTATATAATATGTAGTATATCAACTATCTGGTGTCCACGACACAAGCCTCGTTGCTTAGTGTGGCACTAGATGGCGCTGTGTGTTAATGTCCAGCGATATTTATTTATTAATTTATTTTTTATACATATTTCTGTGTCAAGATGCTAAAGGAAAGCACATGACTAAAAAATGCCTTTTACCCACTAGCTAGATGACTAGACAGAAGTTTCTATTGAACAAGACTCGCTAACGCTGTGTTAATATATAGTTTATATTGAGTAGTAAATAGTATATACTCTGAAACTATTTTGGTGCATATCTTTATGACTTTACTGTTATCATTCAAAAATAGACTTTAATCAAAAATGTCTACATTAAAATGGCCTTTACGTGATAGTAAAGTGGGCCTACAATGGTCCCACTATTGGGACACAGGCCTCCGCTATATGAAAAGCAGCGGGTCGTAATCCACCTCCTCGACACGTGTATTTTACGAGTGATGAAGAGAGCATCTTGAACAGCTCCGCTACCTTTATTATGTACACCATACTAGTAACATTCATATTCCTGCTACGCTTATGACGGTTGACGGTCGCTTTGGACGTCGATCGCACGTACGAGTACCTATACATTGTGTTCTATATAGCACCATACTGCGGACGTAGGCGACCGACCGACGTCAGCGTAACAGGAATCCAGGCCTTACATAGGGTGGGGCTGCGGGACTATTCGAAAGAGATACCGTGGCCCCGGAACACAAAGGGCGATGAAGGAACATGGATGGGTTTTAGTCAGTAAAAGTCTGACACTCCCTCCTGCTTCGCCCAGAGCGGGAGAAGTCATTTGATGATTTCCCATACGGAAAAAAAGGCCTTACATAGGGTAGGGTAGGAGACACAATGGACGTTCTTACTGATCTTGGACTTTTTATTTAGTTTGTGCTGGCTGACTCGACAAAAGGCAAAATAAACAATAATTTACAGCCTTTCCATATATATTCTACTTCCGCCTAGGAATCACTGTTTAAATCACAATGATCTTAATTTTTTGGGCAGTAAGGTTGCTATTGAACTGCAGCTGTCAGAGATAACATATTATCTGTTAAGGGGCTGTACTTGTTTCCATTGTCGTTTTATTATGTGATACTTAATTCAAACATAAAATTAATAATATAATTATTCTCTTTTTGTTACAGGTAATCTTTGGGGCTTTTTAATATATATGAAAACATCCTACCAATGCAGTCGGGTAAATATAAAACTAATCTGTTCGAAAAATTCTACTCGAAAATCTTTTCTAATTGAATGTTTTTTTATTGTCTTTTTAACTTTCATGGTCAGTACACATTATATAAACTCGATAAATAATCATTTTCATATGTTTTATAATGAGTTTTTTTATTGATTAAGGCCCAAAACCTTACCTGGCTTACTATGGTTACATTTTTAGGGTTGTATACAAAATGTGTATATTACAGCTGTCAAAATGTCAGGAACTCTGAGTTAAAAAATAACCTTGGTTGGCGCAATTGGGCCTAAGTAAAGAGAGACAAAATATTTCAACGTATTGCACTAACGGCAGTGAGGTCGTGACTCGGAAACATAAAAGAAAAACAAACAAACAAAATGTGAAAAATGACTAACAACTCGATAACAAGCTACTGATCGTTCGCTTGACGTGCTAAAGTGGCAGTCACGAGCGCATTCCAACACTTTCAGTTTCTGCTACACTCATCTTTGCGTTCTCCAGCGCTTTATTGCGCTTAATGCGATTTTCATGCTTTCGCTTTATTGTTATAGCTCCATTTCTGACGTCAGAAGATGCAGTTAAGAGGATACTTATATTTGTTTACGTAGACTAAATATTTAGCTGTTGATATAGATTTTTATGATTTTGGTTTATAACCGTTTTGTAGGTTAGGGTCGAAGTCGAATAGTCTTAAAACATTCGTGTTTCTGCTCAAGTCCCCTTGTCGTCCCTTTAGTATATTTTTTGCAAGCGTATGTCGTGTCCCACTGCTGGGCAAAGATCTTCCCCTACACCTTTTAAACATCTCTGTCTTGAGCAGTTTGTGGCCACGTTTACTCCCTAAACAAGATCAGATCGTCACACCACCTTCGCCGCGGTCGACCTCGGCGGCGATGTCTTTCCTCAGATGTCCAGACAGTGTAGATCTTTGGCTGTTTCCACCTGGTAGGAAATATAAAAGGAACCTACAGTCGGTCGTACGTTAGTCTCTGGTAACACTTTTACTTTTTGCTGATCTAGCATATTCTTTCTACGAAGTGTCAATAGAATAACCGGTACGCTAGATTTTGTTGGTTTTGTATTGTACTTTAGTTCTTGGTTACACTATACCTCTTAAACTATAATCCAATGACCCTTTAAGACTTAAAAGGGTCTGGACTCATAATTATGAGCATCTTTTACTAATAAAAGGAACCCTAAAACCGTAAAAAACAGCCATTCCCTACACTTTACCGATTTATCTAATACAAATATATGGAGCGGCTGATTTTATTTTATTTCAGCGTTGGTCTCGTAGTAAAAGTGGGTAACGAGGTTTAGGGTAAAGTAAAATTAAGCTTGCATAGAACTGTCGGCTTCTCTGTCCCAGACGTAAACACGTCGATTTTTAACACGACAGTTTGAGTCTAGTCTAGCCGAAACGAACGAACGAACTTTCCATTCAAATCAAATCAAATAATTTATTCGCATAATATGGGTAAATAGATGGTACGTAAATGTTACGTTGCATAATATCATCATGATGTATACGAAATATAAAGGAGATCTAGCAGAGTGCTCGATCTTCAGGTAGAGCCGCGCTTGTCTACGTTGGTCTGTGGAACCTGGAGACTTGGTATGTAATGGCCACACGGCCATTACTTACCAAGTCTATAAAAGCATAAAATAACAATTAAATTAAATGGCTGATATAACTATACATTCTAACTTAACCAGCAGCTATATTCATTGCAATAAGTACTAACAAAAGAAACGCCTGGGTCTAGGCATAAATTTAAAAAATATCTGTCATGTCACTTTTTATGACGGCAGTATGCAAATTTTCCAACGCTAGCTTTTCACCAGTTTTCTGAATGCATTACTGCAAGCGGCGCTGGCATTTAATCCTATTTCCAAGGCGAGTAAAATATGAGGCTCACAGAACGCTCTGCTTATGTTTTTCACTATTTTTATTTGACAACTCTTTTTGGCATTTTCATTTGGTCTGTTGTTGTGCCATGCCTTCCATTTTTAACCGAATTCAAAAAAGGAGGAGGCTCTATGTTCGACTATATGTATTTTTTTAAATGTTCACCGATTTCTCCCCCATTTGTGGACCGATTCTCAATTTTTTTTTTATTTGACGGAGTATACTCTTGAAGTGGGCCTATTTAAATTTGGTGAAGATCTAATGCTGATCTTCGGAGATATACAATGGAACTCTTAAAAAATATACTGCAAATCAGTCGTGATTACTGCAATCGCTTGGATGTTTATACAACATCATGACGTAACATCACGCCTGTATGCTCGGAGGGGGTACGCAGATGTGTACAATACACCCAGATTTCGACAGTTAGGTATGTTAAGTTCCGTTTATTGGGGATAAGCCTATTACCAAGACATTTATAAGTTAACAATGTAAAATAAATGCATAGTAAATATTTGTATGGGATATTACAACTAAAAATGGATCAATAAAAAAACCTTTTTGCAAAAAATTAAATCGACATCAAAAACACAATTTAATAAACGGCGGTTTTGTTAAACGTTTCGCGTTGTTTGCTTCCCATAGAGTAACTTTTAATCAGTAATGTCGTCGATTACATCACTTTTGCCCCACTGTTCAAAGGACGTGAATTTAGGACGAAAACGCATGGTTCATTAAAAAATCAAATTTTCTTACGATTCCGACAATTTATAGGTCAGTATCAGGTTGACTTTTTGTGATTTCTTTTAGGGACCAGTAACGCTTCCACGCTACATTTACCCTGTTGTGTACTTCTTTGGACGTATCGTTTGAAGGCATAAAGTCAGGCATTACCAGTAACGTTAAAAAGCAAAATATTTGACCTCTGTATACTTCCTACCATGACCTACAGTTGCGAAACATGGGCTTTAATTTTATTTCGCGACTGGCCGAAGAGGTTATCTAAGCAAAACGCTAAGAAATTACAAACATGCTAACACAACATGGAAAGAAGTATGCTTAATGTTAAAAGAAAGGACAAATTAAGCCTTAAACACATCAGAGGGAAAACAAAAATATAGGACGTATCACGCAAGATAAAAAGGCTGAAATGGAAATGGGCGGGTCACCTAAAAAGAGATATAAAGGAGAAATGGGCTAAATTACTAGCTGAGATCCATGTTACCAATGGGTACTACTGTACCAATGGGTAATGGTACCGTGGTACCCAAGAGAAGCGAAAAGGAACAGGGGACGCCCGACACGAAGGTGGGACGACGATCTCAAAGTGACAGCGGGGTCAATGTGGAAGAGGCAAACCCAAGATCGTGAAAAGTGAAAGAATATGGGGGAGGCCTATGCTACGGCAAAACAATCTTCGGAAACCGATGTCTGAAGAACAATTAATTTTTCTTATTAAGTAAATAATATGTGTAACTAGATTATAAGATTGTTAATAAAGGCTATTCTATTCTATTATATTCTATCAGGTTGACAGTCGTAGGGTAGCGACTACACCCGGGGCTGCGGGACTGTTCGAAAGAGATACCGTGGCCCCGGAACACAAAGGGCGATGACGGAACATGGATGGGTTTTAGTCAGTAAAAGTCTGACACTCCCTCCTGCTCCGCCCAGAGCGGGAGGAGTCATTTGATGATTTCCCAAAAGGTAGCAACTACACTGGCCTGCATAACTAAGTACTACACTTTTAATTTTTTTTTCTATATTAGAGAAGTTAGAGATTTAAAATAAAAACGTTTTACAGAATTTTTTTATCAGCGTTCTTTGTTTTATGTACAAAATTAAACTTTATCGAGTCCTTTTTGTTTCGAAAGTATATCTTGTGTACTTCAAAAGTTATTGCAATTTTAATAGTGTGATACTTAGTTTTGCAGGCCAGATAAGAGAGAATCGAGTTAATTGGATTGCGGTTAATGAGGCCTATGTCCAGCAGTGGACTGCTGTAGGCTGATGATGATGATGAGGTTGTATAATGGCGATTGATTGATTTGCGACCGTAACAACTAGTATTTAAGAATTATAATATAAAACGTTTGTCAAATTCACAGTGCTCTTTAATCTCATAAGCATAAGGTTCCTATTGAGCTGTTGTTAGAAATAACTGTGATAAGACTTTAAGTCGCATCTACTTAAAGTCTATATAGACTTATAACAAAGCATTTTCAAGTCAAATAGACATTGACGAACGAGATGAAACTAGTTTACGTTAGGAAACCATTTCTCTCGGTGTTGTCACTAACTACGCGCGTGGGCCGAGAACCCGTATCTACGCTTTGTTTTACTTTCATTCATAGATAACTAGACAGTTATTTATAACTACAGTTGTAATCAGTCAATTATAACCTAGACTTCGGATTACCTACTGTTTAATGCGTCTATTGTAAAGTCATCATCATCACTTTCCTGCCCATGTCCCATGTTACTTGAGGGTCGGCGCAACACGACGTTTTTTTCTTTCATTCTCCCCTTTCGGTTGACAGGGGAGAATAAAAGAAAAAAACGTCGTAAAAACGTCACGCTATCGTTTACACCGTTTTCCTTCTTATAATCTACAATCCATCGTTTCCTTTACTTTCAAAGTAAGAAATTAATTAAATGAAGTAATTCTATTTACAGCTAAAGAGTGAGTGCACTTGTATTTGCGAGCACATTTAAGATCTAGCAGTAATATTCCTTGCGTCGATACTGCGTGACATTGGCGGACATGATCGAAAACTATATTATTAAACTATATTAATTATTTTCAATTTGAACGCACTTTTACTTACATAATAATATAGTGCGTAGGTTCTGCACCCAATGGCGGAACACACCTTTAATAAAATCCGAAGAACTTTGAAAGAAATTCCCAATTCCTTGCTTCATATGAGTAGGTTCGAAAAATTTGTCAGCTCAACAGTTCAACGAAAATAAAACCTGCCGCAGACGATAGGTTATGCATGTGCAATTTTGCGTGAACGTGGGTAGCAAAACATTGTACAGTTATCCTTGGAATGGTATTGCATGCACATTCATCGAACTCTGTTTTATTTTTAGTCTTTTTGTTATTTGCCTATTTCATGCCTTCAACAACAGGTATTTTGTATGCCTAAATGGAGACTCCTTGACATACTATGTAACCCAAATTGATACGTAATAAACTTACTTTTTTACTTTTATTTTTTTATTAAAAACTGTCAGGCCTACCTAGCGTGTATGGCTTTTTTTAGTAACCTTTACGCAATGAAGTTGTGGAACTGTCAACATTGAAGACATTGTCTTTGTAACGTAATTACTCTGCTACTTAAAGAAAAATAATTATTTTCTAGTACCCTGCCTTTGCTAGTTTTCGGTATTGTAGGTATACCATTAGCGTTAGTGAAGAAAATCTCATTTCCAAACATAAGATAATGAGAGTCCTATTGGCTAAGCATCTAACTCTGTAATATATTAGTAACTTTAAAGGTCAAAAGACCTTTGTGGGTCATTTATTGTAACCGATTATTATAAAGAGACTAAAAAGCGAGCACGTTTTGTCTGCTGAATGGACTTATTATACAACATGTAACGTAATTAACGCACACCCTCAGACACCCCAATTAGTTTATTATGTTATAATCATAATACATGCACTGAATTTTTAATTAAACATGTCTAGGCAATGATTATTTAATAAATTAGATTTCCTAATTCCGGAAGAATGTTGTAGTCACAGTACAAATCAACGAACGTACACAGTCGCATACGTAGGTCTCATACCTACGTATGCGACTGTGTGAGTCTTGCTAGCCTTGTAGGTATTCGCTCGCGTTCGAGACAGCTGTTAACGTCGTCGCTCGACTCAACTTCAATAGAAAAGTTCAATACATTTTTATGCCCGTTTTCTAAATTGATTAATTTAAAAAGCACTTCATCATTTTTATCAAAAGCGTTCACTACCCTATTTTTTGCACTAAAATAAACTAACGATTTAATACGTCCCCACAAAAAAAAGTCAAGAGGCGTCAAATCAGCTGATTCTCGGGTACTGGCATGGGGATTCTCATCGAAATAGTCCAGTATTTCGTTTTGAAAACGAGTACTTACGTGTACGCCAATCGGCTCCCCTGTCGATGGCCGTGTTCGGACGGAACGTTCCGTGGCCAAGAAGCCGCTGAGTAGCAGCTAAAATAGCCCTGCGGTCTACTCTTTTACCATGCCTTTGGTTGAATTTTCTGTCAACTAATAACCTAGAACCACACTATCACCACACCGCACCGTGCCCAAGTCGTCATTGCACATTATTTTGTTTATTGAAAAGACATCGCGCGTAAAACAATTAGCATACACTTTACGGAAGTAAGTACCTACATCCCACTTAAAATGTCCGTGCGTGACTAATAACATTTAAGCTTTCATACAGCAGCGCCCGCGCGCCCGGTGCCCGGTGTCATAGTGGCTATCTCGCTCTACCCCAGGTTTTTAATTTGCACGAGAAAGGGAACGAAAATAAGTATGTCATATTTCGCATTTTTTTGGTATGGGTAACTATTGTTTCCTTTGTATCCAGTGCCTGCTAGTGTGTGCGTGCAGTTAAATCGCCAAGTTTACTTCAACTGTTTTTGTGAAGACTTTAATTTGCTTGAAATAAGGTTCATTTTTCTTTATTTTGTATTGAATGGCGGAATTTGTTTTAATACAAATAAAACTGAACTTTTAAAAGTCTTATTGCCTTGAGTTACGGTCCATTTCACTTTGTTCTGACTGTACAGGGGTAGTGTGACTATAAATTACATATTTTTAATTATTTTTGGGATAAAAAATGACCTATATTAAAAATTATAGAAATCGATTCAGTAAACAATTCTGAACAAACTATTTTCAGGATGTGCGTTAATTATGTTACATGTTGTATAATCACTACATAGTATAAAACAAAGTCGCTTTCTCTGTCCCTATATCCCTATGTATGCGTATATCTTTAAAACTACGCAACGGATTTTGATGCGGGTTTTTTTAATAGATAGAGTGATTCAAGAGGAAGGTTTTAGTATATAATTTGCGGGCGGGCGAAGCCGCGGGCATCAGCTAGTATATAATATACAAGAAAATGTTAATAGTTGGATACAATCAAACAGTAATTTAATATGCTAAATCTAATACTTGCCTCTTTGGACTGGTGGTCGCAAACGCGTCTACTGAGGATTAAGTCCTGGATTCGATTCCCAGGTCGGGCAAAGTGTTATTGGTTGTTACCTTGGATTTCTCAGTAGCAGCCACGGAGTCTGAATTTGTGTTTGTGTTGATGGCAATAGGCTCGCTCCCTATTGCATGGGACTTAAACGTAACTGGCGAAATGTGAGTGAACTATTAGGTACCCCTTTGCCTAACCCTTCAGGGATTACAGGCGTGATGTCATGTTTATACATGTTATAAAATAAAGTCGCTTTTCGTTTCTGCCTGTGCGATCTGTTATAAATAATTTCCGGATCGACTATTTTAAATTTGCTGATTTAAGAATCTATGTAATATATAAAACTGCTCGCCATGCACGCGGCGCAGTCAACCTACCAAATTCATTCAATTAACAT
This sequence comes from Xestia rhomboidea, assembly GCA_963853795.1. Lineage (NCBI taxonomy): Eukaryota > Metazoa > Arthropoda > Insecta > Lepidoptera > Noctuidae > Xestia > Xestia rhomboidea. The sequence continues at coordinate 9,874,075 of OY970771.1, read as the reverse complement.
TTTTTTCCGACTCATGTAATTTTGGTGTGCAAGTTAAAATAAATTCAGTAAAGTGTTTCAATTAAAAGGGACCCACGGAGCACCATCCTAACAGATCGCTTCCATCGTCTAAAGCCCTACAGGGATTTTAACGTGGTTTTCGCCACATTAGGAGTATTGATTCCAGACTTTTAAGTGTACCTTTATACCTTAGATACAGCTCACAAAACGCGTTATATTGGTATGACACTATTGCACACATGCAAACCAGGAGCGCGTTATACAATGATGAAAAAAAAAAAATTTTTTTCATCTGATTACGACAGACAGTAAGTTAGCCAAGCAACACGTTTCCATCAATGTGGCACACAACGTGACGATTCGCTGTATTTCTATTAATAGAGATTATTGCATAAACAAAACAATACACAAAAGAGTTTTAACACAAAGCGATTAAAATTAGGAGGCGCTACAACGTACAATAGTCATACAATATCTTAATTTCAGGTGGAGGTAAATAATTTATACAAATTCGTCGGTCGTTAAGTCTGCGTTCCACCAGACGATGCGTAGTGAGGGATGTGTGTGAAACTAACCATAATATCGCTTCGCTTTATGTGATTGGTTAGTTCCACGCACAGTCCTCGCACACATCTTCGCTCATCTCTGGTGGAATCGCAGCCTAAACGGTCGTAGAGATGTCAGCAAAAGGAAGGGGTTCGCAAGGGCCGATACTGCCGGGGCTGCGGGACTGTTCGTAAGAGATACCGCGGCTCTGGAACACAAAGGGCTAAGGAAGGAACATGGATGGGTTTTAGTCAGTAAAAGTCTGACACTCCCTTTCGCTCCGCCCAGAGCCATTTTCCATCCGAAAAAAAAGGTGGTACCTACCGAAAGTCTGACAACCAGTCTTACTAAGCGGTACCGTGGTCGGATAAAGGTTTCCCTTATCGCAGATACCGTGGTCAATTATAGACTTCACTCTCAGCGTTATTTAGTTCATAGTCTCTTTTTACACCATTAAAGTGTCACAAAAGAGAACTATTCGTTAAGCATATTGACTCCTTGCGTCTATTTCTTTGAGTATTATTTAAAAAGTTTATAACTGAAGGAACCTAGACGGAACGAGTCAATAAAATATATATATATATATATTGCTGGACATTACACAGAGTGCCATCTAGTTACACACTAAGCAACGAGGCTTGTGTCGTGGACACCAGATAGTTGATATATACTACATAGATAATTTTGTTTGTAAATACATATCTACATAATAGGTATACTTATGAACATCCATGACTCAGAAACAAATGTCACAAACCGATTCGAACCCGGGACCCTAAGAACGTAAGGCAGCCTCACTACCGCTGCGCCATTCGGGTCGCCTAATATTTTGCTTTTTTTTTTCCTGACTTTACTTCCAATTCATACATTCTGTTTTGTCAGACGTGTTATGCTCGTCGTATCAGAAAGGTGTGGTTATATTTAAGGATGTTGTGTAGACCATTAAACTGAACAATTTTCTCCCTGGAACCAACACCGGCTTCTCTGTTTCCCGATCAGTTTAATCTAGATCTCTTCAAAGTTCGAGTGAACCGATGCTTTCTTTTATTTTGATTCTTCTGAGCAAGCGTGCTCCACCCTAAGCCACGTATCATCACTTCAAATCAGCCGAGTTGCGGTCAAACGCAAGCGAGCATTAAAAAAAAAAAAAAAACTCGAGAAAAAATTGAATGGTCCCATAAAAAAACTTCTATTTTTTTTTCACAATATCATAAAATAGGACATTATTATAAACAAAAACTGGAGCATCAGCTAAGTAAACCACGAAAGCCGCAAAGTTCAACAACCCAGAAGATATCAAAGCGACCAATATTTATATCATAATACGAAAGCCAAATAGGCTTATTAAAGGCTAACGGAAAGGTACTGGCGGATGAAAGGGACAATAGATGTCTCGACCCGTAGGTTATTACGACCTTTTATTGACTCGTTTACAAGTCAACACGGCGCGGGAGATGATTCGACAATAACATAGATAGGATATAAGGCCGTATTTTGACCGTGTATAGGTATTGCAGTTTTGTAGAAACAGCTACAAAATATGTGGGGGAGGGTGTATTAGTATTTTTTATTGCCAGTATTTAAACAACATAACGAGGTGATTAAAATTACCTAGCAACATGCTCGCCATAGTATGTGGCAAATATGTCTGAACCAATTTTCTTTATGTTATCCTGCATGCACTTATTATATATTATTGTATGTGTACACATGTTTGGGCAAAAAAACTTATCTTATCATATCTTGTCAAAAAGAATAACACTTTGAAATATCTCTTCAATCGCGCTCTCGCTCATTTGTAACAGTTATTTCAATTTTTGGCGTTTGGCGGCTTCCATTTTGTCCGAAGCCAATGATGGTTTTTTTGCCTGAAGGTGGCCGAAGCCCAAGAACAGGCGTTGGTCGGTCACTAATAATATCATAACATCTTACCTGTATTTCACCATTTATGCTGTAAGGCAGATGTGTAGCCACATTTGGCCAGTAATTCATGAGTCCTTTTCCTAGAGCGCGAGCTTTTTGGCACTAACCGGACAAAAATCCAGACACCGTGACTGCTACTATGCAAACCCTGCCGAAAAATAGTAGATTTTACAACAAGTGCACAAAAGGAACCATTTTAAATGGTTTTGTGGACGAGTTATAAACTCTGCTTTTTACTTCGATTGCGAGGAAATAAAACAGTAGTAATTTTGTTAAATTAATTAAATAACCTACCGTACTTCAATTTAAATTCTAATATCTTTTATGTCTTAAAAACCCTTAAGGCAAATAAATTAAAGTAAATATTATAAAATAACAAATTCTATCTATGAACTTCTTATTGTGTTTAGCTGTATGGCTCATTTTCTTTGCCTTAATATAGATACATTTATGAGTAGATACGTTAATGCACTTGTTCACAAAATTCGATTTTGTGCAACCAGCAATTGTATATCCTGCACAAATAAGCACTTTCAGAGCATGAGAAGTGAAAAACAAATTATCACTTTGAAATCGAAGCAACGAAGCAGTCAAGAAAATATGTGATAAATTCTCCGGTTTACATGCTGTTAAAGTAAGAAGGCGTGGTAAATGACTGAGTGATTTATGTATAACTGGGACCTTTCGCTCGATTAATTTATAAAAGATTTGGACACTCCGTGGATTTTAACTATGAAAATAGGTCAAGGAAATCACGTATTTATAAGAATAGTTATGTTTGGAGAGGTTTATTTGTATACGTGTTATTTATTTTGTCTGTCCAAATCGATTAGCTTTTAAGTAGGTTGTTGTTGGAATAAAATGAAAATAATTAATTTTGATCATAGGAAGTCCGATCGTTGATCATCAGCCAGTTTCACGTTATTTTATTTTTTTTAATTGATAAGCCAGTTTTGTTTCTTTCCAATTTTGCACTTTTATACATTCACGAGTACGAATATTACCGACCGATTTGCATTACACGGCTAAAATACCTGTACCTATGGAGACGTTACCTGGATGATTTTTGAATTTTAGAATAAGTATGTAGTTGAATAAATTACATGACAAAGTCCCGTCGGAACTGAAATCCCAGTGTGCATGTGTTCGTAATTCTTCTTCCCCCAAAAGGGCTTAACCTACTTAGATGATTTTTTTCTTGTATAAAAAGTTAAAGCTACGGCTTTAATTTTGTAGGTGGCGCTGTCGACATATACAAAATCCACAGACTAAGTCGCGGGTGTCCAGCTAGTATAGATATCAAACGACCATAACATAAAGCTGTGGTTTAATATCACTACACTAAGTAAGTTAAGATGGATGAAACTGGTAGTAAATGTGTCCCACATTTACTACCAGTTTCATCCATCTTAACTGTCAAGCCATTTAAAAGCTTTTAAAGCTTTCTGTGTAAACCATCACAAAGTAACTGTCTTTCACAATATCTTACACAATATTGTGTTATGCTATTTCATACTACTTCAAAAGCAACTTTACTGTCCGTTTTGACTTGTTCATCAACTGGCGAGTGTGAAAATCGCGCGTCTGCGCGATTTGGCACCTTCGGATTTTACCTATTTTGTTGTTGTCCAAGTCTATGAAATTCCTGAGAAAACCCCAATAACGCTTTGCCTGACCTGGGAATCGAACCCAAGACCTTATGCTCAGCAGACACGCTTGCCTTCACTAGACCAAACAGGCAGTCTAGCGGAATAAGTAAGAGTTGAAAATCTTTGAAAAATCATTATTTAAGCTTTTATTTGTCTGGTGCTAGTGAAAGCGGGCTTTATACACGATTACTTTTAGGTCCTTCTGGAACCAAAAGCCATAAACTCGATCATCGAATTTGTAACGATTAGGACTGTCATTTAAAAAAAAAAAAAAATGTGATTTTTATTACCTAAGTACATTTTTGAATTATTAGATATTAAAAAAAACACGAAAATATAAATTTATAATATATATAATTTTTTTATTGTTATTTTTTCGGTTCCAGTGTGTTGATGGTAAATGAAACCATCGAATGCTCGAATAATACTGAGATATTTATTGTAGGTATTTGTAGGTGACAACCCTTACACCAGAACGACCTAAAAATAACCGTGTATAATTATATACCTTCACGTGACTTACTGTATAAGTAAGCTCTTATTAAGGTGGATGCTCCAGGGTAGCCCACGAAATTCAAATTTTCTTACGTTTTTTGCAATTTGCAGGTCAGTGTCAGGTTGTATGTTGATTAAACTATGAATCGCGGCTATAAGACGTATGTAGTTACAGAATTATAATCATCAAAATCATCAATACAACCCTCCAAGCGCATAAAGGTGCAGGAATGACTTTGACCTTGAAAAAGTAAATTCATCATATATATCATACGTCTGTCATATGTCTTACAGCCGCGATTCATAGTTTAATCAACATACAACCTGACACTGACCTGCAAATTGCAAAAAACGTAAGAAAATTTGAATTTCGCAGGCCGCCCTGGCGCATTCACCTTAAGTGCACCATAAAATGAGCCACTATTAAACCATCTCCGAAATATAATCAACTCTTAGCCTAGCTCAGACCGCAGTAGTCACTGGGGACAAGCATGCTTGCATATATATGCAAGCATTATAAACTTAAGTGGTTAATGTACTTCAGTAATAGGCTCCTCTCAAGCGAAGTGAAACTCTTTAGTAATGGCTAGTAATTGGTCTAATCCAAACCCCGACAATGTTGTGGTATCCGTTGCTAATAGCATAAGAGTGGGCTGCAATATGATCAATTATGATGGACTTATGAGCGCTTGTAAAGCTTAGCTTACACGTGGCGAGTATTAAGTCGAGTGATCAGGCAGGTATTTGCGAGTTTTGTTTGTAAATCTGTACGTTGACTTTATAAATTTTCTAGCTGAGGCCTGCGTCTTCATTCGCGTGGAAATTTTAATGTAAAGGGGTGGGAAAATAATTTTTCGTGATAATGACATTTTTTTATGATATTAGTAATTTTAACTTAAAAAACAAAATTTCATCCCCCTTTTCACCCCTTAAGGATTGAAATCCTAACAACACCGTTGCGTTAGATTTCAACCATATGCCAAGATAATAATTTTTGTGATTTTTACGTCTAAAACTAAGGACATTCCATACACAACTTCATCGCCTTTTTAACCCTTTGCGGGTGGAAATATCAAAAACGCTGGGACATGTTTAAATTAATTTTCAATCGACAGCCTAAACACAAAATTTTAAGATCCTAACTTTAAAACTGACGGACTTTCATACAAACTTTCATCCCCTATTTAACTCCCTTAGGGGTTGAATTTCAAAAAATCCTTCCTTATTCCTTGTCTACATTATAAAGGAAACCACTGTGCAAAATTTCAGTTTTCTAGGTCCAAGGGTTCGGGCTGGGCGTTGATCGACTGGCGCGCGGAACGGTGTGACACTTTTTTGTGCGTGCAGCCGGTGTTCATCGATATAAAAGACATTATCACGTCAAAAAATCCAGACTATAATCAATCTCTGTGCCAAATTTCATCCAGACCCGTTCTGCCGTTCTGGCGCGATTGAGTAACAAACGTCCATCCATCCATCCATCCATGCACTTGCATTTATATATTTAGTAGTAAGATAAGGCTTGTCAAGTTTGTCTGTATGATCGCGTTGTTCTTCTTAACTGCGGAACCGATTTTAATGCGATTTTCACTACCATTTAGATAATTTATTTTGTTTGGTAAAATATGTGTTTAGCCTACATTTCATAAAAATATTTTAAGTCGAAAAACCGATCCCTAGTTTTTTATTGGAAATGTTAACGCTTTTACGGCCTTTTTCTAGAGTCATCTACAATGGCCTTTTTGTTTTTTTTTTTTTTTTTAGGCTGGGAAATCATCAAGTGACTTCTCCCGCTCTGGGCGGAGCAGGAGGGAGTGTCAGACTTTTACTGACTAAAACCCATCCATGTTCCTTCCTCGCCCTTTGTGTTCCGGGGCCACGGTATCTCTTTCGAATAGTCCCGCAGCCCCGGCAGGCTTCGGCCCTTGCGGACCCCTTCAATGTTGCTGACTCTCTTTGAGACGCGCGTGGAACACACACGTGCCGTCGCCACGGCCTGTCGTCATGAGACGGACGGACGGCGAGCTAGCCCATAGCTCCCCGTCCACAGGCCCGCGCCTACGGTGGCCGGAAGCCACCACGTGGCCCCCGACGCCCGGGGCGTCTCCCGCGGCGGCCGGGACGTGAGGATCTCTCCCTCTCACTTTCCGCCACCTCCTTCGCTAGCATGACTGCTTCGCAGAAGGAGGTGACGGCGTCCCATTCCGTCTTGCTCCGGACCATGGCACGAACCAGGGCCGGAAGCGAGAGGTCGCCGCCACCGATCGCCACCTAGAGGACACGGCGGTGCTCCACACAAGCGGGGCACACCTCCACAGTGTGCTCCACGGTGTCCTCCGGTCGATCCTCGCAGTGGTAGCACCCGGGCGTTTCCTCCCGCCCGATTCGGTGCAGGAACTTACCGAAACAACCGTGTCCGGTAAGAAGCTGCGTCAGGCGGAAGGTGAGGACGCCGTGGCGTAACTCCATATGTATGACTCAAGCTAGCGAAACATTAGCAACTTAGAGGACTTATGTATATTTATGCTCGATTTAATTAACACTGCAACACCTACAGAAGTAAATAAATGCTAACCTGTAAAAAAAAAATGGAAAAATACCACCGAGGTTTTGTTGAGCATTTAAATAAAATCTTGCTTCAAATACAAGCTTTTATGCTCCAAAAAGCAGAAAACAAACTTTAAATTGAATCAAACCCATCAATTTACTGCATTTTACAATTTATGTGATACAAAAGCTTGTCGCGAGATTTTCCTGTTTATATGTATTTTAAGAAATAGTTAGACATATTTATTTTGTTCATTCATCTTTTTTTGATCTTCCTCTACTCTTACCACCCATATTCATTTTCAAACTTTCCTCACGACATTTTTCTCGTTTTCTGAAGAAATATAGGCATAGTAGGCATTAATTGATGTATCGCAAAAAGTTTCTGGAAACGTCCATAAGGCTCGACAGTAAAAACACCCACACGAGCCTAATCTTATACGAACACTCAATACACTATCACAAAATCAACACAATTAGTATAATTAATACTCCACCTTTATATTACACTATACGATTCTTCCTATCAAACAAAGGTCGGATTACTAAACAGATATACGGCTAATTGGTTTATTAGCAGACTACTTAGTGACGCCGAAAATATTATCAATTAATTCATTAAGTAAGTAGTTAATCTGCTAAGAAGTGTGTTTCGCGCCTTAATTGCGACACACCCTGTGGTAGACAATCACTTTCATTTTGTCAATAGGCCTACAAGAAAATCCATTACACGTTTGGAAAAATGGTCTTTTTTTTTTCGAAATGGCATCTCGCAGTTCAACCTGAGAGGCTGTCGTCTGCTTAACCGGACTTTCCTGTGGGTGCCTTAAGTGTAAGGCCTCCAGCCAGGGCAAAAAAGTTACAAACTAAGCGACTACACGCTAAGGGCACCCCCTGCGGGGTACGGGCCTCGGCTTAGGGCTTAGGGCGTAGGTGGGAGAGGACAGCAAGGGGACAGGCTGGATCGGAGTGGTGGAAAATTGGTCTGTGATCGACATTTACATTTTATCATTCTGCTCATCATCCACAGCCGGTACACAGTGACATTCTATCAGCGATAACGATGCATTATGATGCAAAACCACAGTTAATGGAAAACTCAGAAGTATAAAATTGACATGAGCTACCGAAAAGTATAATTATGTCAATCTTATAGAAAGCCGTTGTAGAATTCGCTAGGTGGATATTTATTGGTCCAGCCACTAAGGTACCGTGGTCTAGGCACCTCTCATTGCAGTATTATTTTCATCTTACAAGTGACATTATAGGACAGGCCTATAGAACGGAATAAGAGTATTGTATTTAAAAAGTATTACAAAAGTGTACATTTAGGCGCAGTAGTCTTATTTCTCAAACAATGGTATAATTAGTGCTTATAAGTAAACTATAACTAAAATATATTTTACAGTGGCAAGTAACGATAATGTTGAGTTCAAATGTGTGGTAGCGACCTACCCAATCTAGGTTTATTTAAACCTGTGTTTCACACTACGTCGTATCGTTGAACGTTGTGTCCTGCAAATCGACCCGAATCCCTCAACGCATACTCTTGAGGCTTATCATGGGAACCGTATGGTTGTATCACTAATTAAGAACCGCACCCTCGCCGGAAATAAAGCCAATCCAAAAGGCTAGCGCAAATTGAACACTCGGCCGTTTCCGGCCCCAAATGAGATTTTCGGCTGGCAAAGAGCTACCGATTACACCGCTTGAACTTGAAGTTAAACTGACATTTAGCTGCCTCAAGTTTGATAAGTATCAAATATCTTACTTGGGAAACTGAGCCTTATATAAGTTATTTAGATATGAAGATATTTATGATTTTAGTTTTAAGTTTGTTCGTTCTTTAATCTGTTTTAATTTTGAAGGTTTTCTTCGTATTGATTACAGCTATGCCTATTACCATCACTTAAATACCTACATGAAATATATCCAGAAGACTATTTTTTATTTCTTGGAAAAGTAGGTATGCATATTAGAAAAATAGATAGAAGTTTTTAAACTGACACGGTCACGCTGAAAACAGGATATTTGCCAGGATATCTTTTAATTGTTTTACACAAACACAAACAAATAGTAAACATTGTAACTATCCCGTTTTCAGCGTTAATGAGAGAATAATAGATATTTGTATTACTGTGGTAGTATTGAAGATATACATAGCTCATAAAGCAGAGTGATTACCAACATTCCCGATTTCCCCTTTGCACTTAGCAATTACAAAACAAAGCGCGGATACATACTTTATGAATACAATTTGAACTCCTCACAATGACGAAACAGTCGTAAACTATGTTAACGAACATACAGCTTTACCGTATAAAACAAAAACAGAACTCGGTGCCTTCCCGCGCGAGTTATAAAAGTCGGAAGAGGTAAATGGGTCAGTTCACCCCGCACGGTAGGGTTAACAACCTGTCACCAAGTCCCTACTCATACTCTAATACTACAAAGCTACGTGACAACACCATGATTGCTCAGAGCCTCACTTAATGTACCTACCAGAGGCTTAAGGTACCTGCCCACCTGATTAGACGCGACAGGAAGATTAACAAGTAATCAGGATACACACCTTGTGTCAACACATCCAATTAAGGCTATATCTTAGAGGCACACCCAGTCCCCCAGTGAATAGTTGGCTTTAGGTGTGGTCTGACTATCAACTCGACCACCGCTTTTGGCTACACCTATATCGAAACTACAGCTTCAATCTTACAAGCAATCTGGCCCACGAAAGAGATTTTTATTTTCCCGTAAACTGGTCACATGTCGTCCAAATTGGAATTACGTGATCGGGTTTCATGGTAATGATCGCCTTTTATGTTGGTTGTAACTCACGCGCCATATAATTGAGTATATAAGTTATCATTTACGCGACTTAGGATAGGTGTATGAACCCTTGGGGGTGGAATACGTGTTTCCTTCTTTTGATTGCAGTGCCAAGGTCGGATACACTTGCGTTGGGGGAAACTTTCAAAGACATTTTCTTGCTGTAACTTTGTTATTAGCTAAGAGTTCCCTTAAGACTATAATATACAGCAAAAAGGAAAATATATATAGAAATAAATGATGTCGTCTGAGCTTTTAGAACAAGTTATGAGGACCAGCGAACCATTGGAAGTTATCGGTACTTATATAAGGAGGTAAAGTTTATAAGTTTGGATTTAGGAGGCAATCTTTCAAATATTCTTTCACAGTTGTAAAATATATACTATTGCCTAGTGCCATAGGCTTTGTGTTTCTTTGACGAGGACAAAGTCACGGGTAGAAGCTAGTCTTGAGTAATGGTTATTAATAAGTTTAAGACACGACTAGCAAAATTATTTTCAGATACATAGAAATTTCAGCTAAGAAGTGCAGTGAACTTTGGACCTCCTCGAGCGAACCTCGAGTGGATCAGTATGCAAAAGTTTAGGACAAAAGACTTTTAAACATCTATCATCTACATACTTGCATATACCGACTTCGAATTCCTAATGTATTCGACAAGGAGACGACGTTCGTAGTTTCTCAGACTTTCCCACTTTCTCCAAGAATGTTTTGGTCACCAATTTGAATTCGTCCTTATTCAATGTCGCAGAAAACTTCAAAGCTTTTGTCATACTTCAATGACATGTGATTCAAATTAAAAAGACAATAATTTTGATCTTCATTTATTTTTATTTCAGATAAAAATGTTCTTTAAAACAAATGCACAACGCCGTGGAAACACAAAACCGCGAATTGTCTGAATGTAACACAACAAATTAATTACAATTTCATTGAACACGCGTGGAATTTTTGATTAAAACATTTTCCGTCAGATGCACGTTTCGCTCATTTCTGCATATTATTTTCATTAAAATAAACTCGTTATTTCACGGTATTATTCAATACGATATTTATTAAAGCACCCCGGAAAAGTTTTAAAAGCAGCGATTAAGCAATCGCTGCTTTTAAAACTTTTCCGGGAATGCGTTCATAATTTCGAAACGATATTTTAAATTCAGATCGGCATTGGTATTTTCATTTTCTCTAAAGAAATATAAATAGAAATATATAAAAGTCAAAAGTAAATATATCAATCAGAGTATAACATATACTTATCAGAATAACAACTTGGAAGAAAAATCTCTTTTATACTACACCTGCTTGGAAAGTACCTTGATACTTTATAAAATTTACGGTAGAAAGTACGTCATTGCATATCGAACAAATATGCGGGGAGAAAACGCATCTGAGCGGGAGAGAAAAGTGTATGAAAATCCATTTCTTACGTAGTTTTTCTTTTTGACGTGATAACGTCTTTAAAATCGTTTTAGTCGGGTGACATGTTCAGAAACTTGTGTCACACCAAAACCTCACGAGCGCGATCGCAGGTATAACGAGAGAGAGACGGACCGATCTCCCGTCTCATCTCGAGCGCTGCCAGTCATTCCGTGAAACTTGTCACGCGGAATCCTCACGAGCGGAGGCTGGCATAGCGTTCGAGTGAGTGGACCGATCTTCCGTCTCTCTCACTCTAGCGGCATACAAAAAAATTGTTATCTTCATTAATTCCTTACTTCCCAAAAACTTAAATCACTAATAAGACGTTATCACGTAAACATCTCGATCGTAAACCTACTTTACAAACAACCAATTTTTTAATTTTGGGTAAGACTATGCGCCGGTAACCTAAATATCAAAAGCCAAAAAGTTTTTACAGTGAGTTTTTATCTCCAAGTTCGCAAAATGACACTGGCCACTAGCTGTGTGTTGGATGGTGTCGGGCTGGCAGTGCGACCCTGCGGCGGCAGGATAATCAATTTGAAAAAAGAACATGTGAAAATTGCAGACGCCATTGGCGCCATTTTCAATTTGTGTGTTGTTTGAGGATTCAGTTTTCGTAGAAAGTAAAATAAAACTATCAAAATGATAAGTAGTGATAGTGATGATGAAGATTTTTGAACTCCGCCGCAGTTGAAGGAAACAGCAAAAATACTGATTGACAGCCTTCTACGAGCGCAGTGCCAACAGCACAGCCAGTTATTCCTCCTGCATTGTCGCAAACATCTCAAACAAACATTAATGGAAAAAGTGTTACATTAAGCTTCACTAACTGCAACAATTTCAATATAAATTTCAATTAATAAAGATTTAGTTTTTTATTTTCCTCGTAGGTGTAGTATAAAGCACTATGTATCACTCGAGAGAAAGTGCGATTCCTGATCTCGGGTGTTTTAAAGCCCTCGCCTACGGCTCGGGCTTCAAACGACACCCTCGACGGTAATCGGTCACTTTCTCCTCTCGGTGAACAATGTACTATTTAGATCTCTCAATAAAGGAAAGGAGTAAACGATGGCGTGACGACTGGAGAATGGCAAGGACAAGAAGATGATAATGATGATGACTGTTAATTACGTCATATATTTTCATTACTCATACTCGGAAAGTAGGTCTGAAGTTGCCTGAGGAGCTGGTTGAAAGTAATACTTTTCAGCCTTAGGGAGAATCGTTTTCAACTGACAGCTGTCGAATTATAAAAAAACTAGTCGTATTTTCACATTTCTATTGAACCATGTTCCAACTTTCTATAGTCACTCAAAGCGCCATGTAAAATTAATATAACATAAAGTTAAGTATTAACTAAAGAATATATATTTTTACTTTAGTATAATTTAGTTTCAACTATTTCTTTAAAATAACATAGATTTAGTCAAAATAGTTACCATTTTGTCAATATTGAAAATGAAAAGTAAAGGCGGAATTGCTGGCCGGCCACAGAAAATAAAATCAAAATTGGCGGGAAAGCGGCAATCCGATCTTAATTTGTTTTTTCGAGTTGATTCATGTCTTTATTTTTACTTTCCTTGTATTCGTAATGAAAAGCACAGTGTTTACCTCGGGTTGAAAACTTATTTTGTCTCTCGAACTATGTGCACCCTCGCTACGTTCGGGCGCCAAACCGGGACTGAATAAGTTACTTTCAGCCCTAGGGTAACAATGTACTATTCTTGTGTCCATGTTCAGAAGAGGGAGGAAGGTGAATGTGTATTTCAATATGGTTTAACTCACTGCATTTTATGGTCGTCGTTTGTTGTGACACTTCTAGGGTTGGAAAACCCGATAAAATGCACTCCTCATCTCTCATAAGTGGATGAAATGTAGTCAAGTCTTTTAAATCTTTGTCAATTTTTTAATTCTTTTTTTTTATCAAGTCAGAACATTTACTATCAAAAGGACTATTTTAGGGAAACCTGTTTTTAATTTCTTGATGACAAAGTATATCAAAATGGCACATACCTTTGATGAATGTCGAATTAGCACTCTGTTACTCACAACTCGATTCTGTTTCCGACACACAAAACTCATTGTGTCCGCTCGCGAACTTTTTACGGCACTTTTTCGGTTTTTACACCGTTGAACCACTGGATTCCGAGGCTCTCGAACAGTTCAAACCCAACAGAATCTAGTTGTGACTGACAGTTGTAGCGGTACCAAGCGAAAAAAACGAACAAAACAGAGAGTAGACAGATTTGTCTGCTCATAAGCACCCACCCGCAATAACTTCAGTTTTTCCGTGATCTTGGTGCTTGCACAGCGCCGAAATATCGGGAATTCAAAGCAAATAGTTAACATGGTAAATATCGGTGCTGGCAACAGCGCCGAAATATCGGGAAATAAAAACAAATAGTAAATATGGTAAATATCGCGTTTTCAGTGTTAATGCTAGCGTTAGTGACCAGTTTAAAAACTGAATCTTATGACTATGAAAAACACTGTGACTTTGACAGTGACGCTGAGGTAAAATACCTGTGATAGGACTGCATACATACGCTATATGTTGGCGATACATCATCATGGTCAGAACTACAAAGCTGTCTCAACACGATTGATGAATTGATGGTCGTGGTAAGTTAGTCTAAAGCCAATGTTCTAGAATGATTGATAAACATAGTGACACGTAAATAAAAAAATGTCACATTTAATCAGTGGTCGAGTATTGTAGTTGTTTAATCCGATTTTAAAAAAGTGAGTATCCTACATCATAATAAATTTAAATCGTAATAGATCCCTATATACCAGCGTTAAAGTCCAAAAGACCTTTTTTGACCTCTGTGCGGAACGGGAGGGAGTGTCAGACTTTTACTGACTAAAACCCATCCATGTTCCTTCATCACCTTTGCGTTCCGAGGCCACGGTATCTCTTTCGAACAGTCCCGCAGCCCCGGCAGGCATCGGCCCTTGCGGACCCCTTCCTTTTGCTGACTCTCTTTGAGGCGCGCGTGGAACATGAACGCGCCGTCGACACGGCCTGTCGTCATAAGACGGACGGACGGCGAACTAGCCCATAGCTCACCGTCCACAAAGTCCAAAAGGCCTGAGGTGTCGATATATTTAATTTTTTCTTTAAATATTTTTTTTCCAGTTGTTTCCTCCGGTTTATCTAAAAAAGCCTTAATTTGTTGACAAATCTCACAAGAGTATAATTTTATCGTGAGTAATATAGAACCGTCCTCTATAAATCTCTGATAAATCATATTAGAAGTAAAGTAAGGAGGCGAAAATAATCCTTCTATCGTATCCATATTACACGTCAAGAAGACACATCTGTGGAGCGACTTGTAGTGCAGGGAAAGGTTGAAGGCACAAGAGCGCGCGGCAGGTCACAAATGCGTTCGACCGACCTAGTCAAAACTGCACTCAATGGTTCACTCCACGAATGCACAAGAAAAGCCACAGTGCGGGAGGAATGGCGACGGATTGTGAGGCTTGACCCCTGATGTGACGATCACCATCACCACTCTGCCAAGAGTGTGACGACGAAGAAGAAGGATCCGGGATTTTATATTCATTTACCAAATTAGATTTATTATTATTCACCTACATAAAATGGCCGCTCATGTCACTATCTCTTTAACTATCTAAAACAGCCCTGATTTGTCGACAACTTCTAAGAAACCGTATCTCTCCTCGACCATGTATACTTTCGTCCTAGTTAAACGGTGCAGCGGCAACGTTTGATACATTTTATTTCTCACCTCTAGTAACATTTTCCTGTACTTGACATGATTTCAATCGAGTTTGTGCAGGAAGGAGGTTGTTAGCTCCACTCGTATATTTTATTCGAATGATTACTGAGTGTCGATTGTTCGCTTGTTGCTCTGTGCCATGCCGGTGTGAATCATTCGTAGTAAACAGTTGCGAGTTTGAAGAGTTTTATTTTGTTGAGAGTTTTCAAAATAACAAATTCTTTTCTAGGTCTTGCGTTTGGTACTTGAGTATTAACACTGTAACATTAGATGTTATGCAAAATATTTATTTTAATTCCGAGAATCAATTCTGGCCTGGATGCAGGATGCAGCACCGCCCACAAAAATATGCGCATGCAGGAAAAGCAATAATACACACGTGGACACGGGAAACAGGACACGTGTTTTGCCCCTCCACGAGGTATCATCAGGAGGTGTTGTGTGTGTAACGCCTTATTCTATAACTTAGTGTAACATAGTAAAACCAAATATTCGTAAAAGAATAACCAGTAGTCAGAAACGATCAGCCAGATTTTAATTGTTAGAATTTTTCTTTATAAATATCTTATTATTATCAACATGACAAATCGTAAATATAATTACAAATAACAGATTTATCTAGGTCCAATTTTAGACTTTTTTAATGTGAAATTCAAACATTCGGCTAAAAGCCCCAGCGCTGAGCACTCTCAACAAAGACAGCAATTTGGCCCTCCCTTTCAGAGTGGTTGTAAAAACCATTTGTACTAAAAACTACTTTTACTTAAAAGCAACCCCACTTACAAACTAATTTGTCACTGTCATTTCTTGAAAAAGGGAAAAAAGAAACTTTTATCGCCGTTCTAAGTTTGAAGTCAAAATTGCATTCGGCAGTTTCAACAACTGCAGAGGAAAAACCGGCCAAGTGCGTGTCGGGCCACGCGCAGTGTAGGGTTCCGTAGTAGCCCGTTATCACAATAAAGAACGAACCCGTTGGTACAGCGCCATCTAGCGGCTTTGTGAAACTTATGATAATTTATTATGGTTTTTTTTTTTTTTTATTTTAGATTTTGTTTTTTAATGCAAGTCTTTACCCGTTATAAACAAGCAACTACTCCATCTTAGTCACTTTAAATATTAAATATTTTATTCTAAGGATTTTGTATTTGGTACAAAATTATCCAACACCCAAGGTCAACGACTATTACTGCTAAACTATTCGTTTTCCCAAAAATTTCATGAAATGCACTATCATCGTGAATTTTTCGAGCCACCAGTTTAGGTTTTAAGGGGACGCCATTAATATTTCGTAAATGGGAGCATTAAATCGAAAAGTAGTATTACCAACCCCTAAGTCAAATATTTTTCCAGATGTTCTGGAGGCGTGTCATAGCATCTTTAGCCATGGCTATCCGCCGTTTTATTTCAAGGACGCAGCTACCCTCATTACTTATACTAGAGCCCAGATAAACGAAACTGTCCACAGTATCGATGCCTTGGATGTTATAGGCACCCGATAGCTTTCCCGCACGATCTATCACCATAAGCTTGGTTTTCTGCCTATTTATTGCAAGCCCTAATTTGCCACTTTCTACCTCCAATCTGTGCAGTATCTCTTTCATGTCGCCAAATGTTGGAGCAAGGAGAACGGTGTCGTCAGCGTACCTCAGATTGGAAATGCGCTTTCCACCAACAGCAAATACCTTGTCCCAACCCTCAAGAGTCTTGCGAATGATATACTCTCCGTACACATTGAAGAGCAGAGGTGAGAGGATGCATCCCTGCCTAACGACTTTCTTGATGGAGAACACATTTTATACATAACCCTACAAAATTACAGTTTTTTAGTACTAACGGTCTCTTAGCAAAACCTCGGACAGACAGACAGACGGACATGATGAAATTATACGGGTGCCTTGTTGGTGCCTACGGAACCCTAAAAAACGCAGCTAAAGGGCGACAACATGTTCAAATTGTTTTTGAACATGTTGGGTTCGATTACCCGGCCCAGCCTTCTTCTTCTTTGCGTGTCGATAAATTCAAATAATACCCGACCAGTATATATATATTGCCACCAGCACAGCTCTGTCGTTGGCTTCGCAGTAAAGTGCTATTAGGTTTTCATCCCATCTATTCGAAAAGAACGACTTGGTTCGCCTTTATGTGCGCCCTAAGGTGGTGTTTTCTATAAGAATCTTTTAGGGGGCAGTAATGAGTTTTTAATCATCTTTATAAGTGTGCCGCAATTATCTTTGCCGCGCACTTTTGAATTTGGATCATCTTAGTGTTCAGCGCTAAAGAAATCGAACGCAAATATTGTTTGAATAAAGACTGGCTGGTACGACGGCTTATAGCCGCGCCGCCGGCTGAATAAAAAAAAAGAAATCTAATTAAAAACACGCGAACTACAGCCCGCGTTTTCGTCAATTTTTGTGGTTTTGTTTTGAAAAATGAGTTCTTAAAGTGACAGTGAATAAAATATGAGGCGCCATTTATTTTCTCACAATGGGTGCTGAAAAGTAGAGTGTATCACTAGGGCGCAAAATATATTTTTGACTCGGGTGACGTACTTTGAATCCCTCGCTACGTTCAGGATTCTACTAAAGGATCCCTCGCAACGCTCGGGATTCTACTCTAGAATCCCTCACTTCGCTCTGGATTCAAAAAAGCGCCCTCGCCGTAAAAATATTATTTTGCTCCCTTATGAAACAATCTATTATTTTCCATCAATCATTTCTCAGTAGCAGCCATGGAGTCTAGATTTATGCCCGGTTGATGGTAATAGGTTTTACCCCCTAATACATGGTAGGTACTTCAGTATAACTGGCGAAATGTGGGTGTACTATCAGGCATACCTCTGCCTAACTCTTCAAAGACTACAGCCATGTTGCGATGTTATGTTATGTTTTCGAAATAAATGTATTGCCACATGAGAAAAGCTCTTGAATATTTTAAAAAAAAGTAACATTGCTACTGTCAAAAGGCAAATAGACTTTTGAGTTAACGACAAAGTCTGAAAGCAAAACAACTTGAATTGCTAAGTTGAATGAAGTTTGTTATACTTATTGTTTTGTTTACTCCTAAGACGGAATGAGTTCGATCTAATGTTCCGTGCTATGAAAACAGAAAGGTTTTGTTTACAACGTGCCTAGCGGCGTTGCTCGCTGAGAAACTTTTGTACGAATTATGCCATGAACTTACATTTTATATTATTTTTATAATCCCTATGATTATGAATTAAATTATAATTAACCTACACCAGCTAGGTTTATTCAACCTGTGTCACGATTCGCTTGTTATGTTAAGATGCTTATGTTTACAATATTAATTACTGAAATTGCAAGACTTTTAGATAAAGTAGTGTATGAACTGCTCATAACCTAGTATTTAAACACTTCTGTGTTCTTATTATACAGGGTGAAAGGGACAGTGACGCACAAACACTTACAAGGTTCAAGGCTGATTTGGAAAGGGGTTTAAATTTTTTGACCGGATTAAATTCCTCCACTTTTTTTTTTTTTTTCAAAGTAGTGACCACGCATAAGACCTATATTATTTGATAGCTGGTATCAATACAAACAAGTTTTGTATGAAACAAAACGTTCTAAAGTGTCGGTAGCTTGATGTACTGGCGTCTGTACTGTACGGTACACCTATACCTAACCCTTCGGAATGTGACGTTGTTTTGTTGTATTTTCTGATAGACGTTGCATAACTCACCGAAACTCACATACGTAGTCTGACAAACTACTATTATATTACCTACAACTACCCCCCCCCCCCCCAATTAAAATAATAGTAGTAGTTAATAAAGGGGGGGGGGGATTTTATCGTAATTTTAATTTGAATGTTTTTTATATCTTATTTTAATTATGAATGAATTTTAAATTTTATCTTTTTATTCTGATTATTTTAATAACTGATTATTTTTTGATTTTAATAATTGATGGTAATTTATTTTTGTTTTTGTGATTTTTTTTTTTAATACTAATTTTAATTTCACTGTATGTATCATGTTATCTGAATTAAATGAATTTTATTTTATTTTTATTAAGGTTAATTACGTATTCTTGATTCATCAAGTATTCTCAAGCCAAGAGAATAATTCTTAATTTTGTTTTTCATGCAAATATTCTATTAACTTAAGCTTTCTTTTTCAGTTGTTCTTGTAAGCCTAGTGGAAAATTATAGACTGCCTACCCAGTCATTTTAACACAATTGTTTACTTCCAAAGTTATGCAGCTTTCTAAGGATTAAGTACGATGTTCCAAGTTGTTTTGTTTTATACGAAAACAACGACTTCGGGTCAAGGAAATGTATACATAATCGACCTCTGGGTTAACTTGAAGATGCGTCAATTTTCGTGGTTGGGGTTCGTCCTTTAATCACACGAGGTTCGAAAGGGGGTCAGTAAAAATCACGATTAATCACGATGTGGGGGCGATTGGTTCATGTGACAATCGCGTGTATTTTTCGTGACACGACAAAAAATAATTCAGACGACAAAAAATAATTTACTGTGTGACGTGTCATTTTTTTACCAATAATGAATTAAAAACCCAACCTAAGCGAAAATTTGTGTCTAAAAAACATTTTGTTTTAATGCGAGTAAAACAGGTCTAAACCTATCTGATCTACAGACTTCAATCAGGAAAAAGTAGGTAGGTATTCAAAAAAAGCTGTAGTAGTAGCTATCCTTTTGTTCATAGTATTTGTTGTCAACATATTAAACTGACAAAACAAAAGGCATTGCCAATTCCAAACTGTATAGTCTTAAAACATGTTTTAAAAACAAAACAAGATCAAGAACCAGATAGAGAAAAAAATACTGGCGTTGTTTTGTGCAAAAATAATAATGAGCGAAGTTTAGGGCCTAGTTTATGAAACTTTTATATAGTAAGGTCCGTTGCGCCATAAATATTGTGATACAGCAAACATTAAGAAGCAACTAAGTCAAAAAAGATTGTTTACATGATAAACTACAGTTATTTTTATTTACTTACAGAAAGTTGTCGTAAGTACTACTTTTTATGTGTATTTACGATTACAAAGTTCAAAGAAAAATATTGTATTATGTATAGCAAAAGTAAGTTATTTTTTTGTTAAATTAAACCTATGGCCCACATTATCCTATAATACTCAGTGTAGCGCTGAATATTATTAAATGGATACTTACTTACCTACTCATATTCGGATAATACTCGAAAATTCCTCAAAAGGATTGATCGCTAAGGAAGTCGTAAGAGTAACTATAGCTTACAGTTAAGCAATATCCAAAATATTCATCCTAAGTTTTATTATATTATAAATGAAAAAATAAGTTTGTTTGTTACCGTTTTACGCCTAAACCACTGAACCAATCATCCTAAATCTTAGCATGTGCATTGTCACACAACAGGTCAGGTCAGGTGCACAGAAACGGACATAGGGTACCTTTCATCTCGAAAAAAGTCCCCTGAAAGTTTCCTGAGGAAAACAATAATAAAGTTCTTAAAATAATAGGTAGCACCACGTGTCTTTCGAATCATGATTAAATTATATTGTAACAGGCAGAGTACAATCCAAATTGATTGTCAAAATCTAAATTAACACCCGAATTGATTAAATTGATTAAATTTAAATTCTAAATTAACGCGAGCGAAGCCATGGGCAAAAGGTAGTAATAAATAATAATGACCCTTGTGCTCGAAATACCAACACGAACAGAGAGTTATCATCGAGATTAGGTAATTATTCCACATTATCATAATTATCCCATTTTGTAATACTGCCAGGGAATAGTTGTTGCTTGATATATAATTAATTCAACATAGCAGGCAGTAATAACTAAAGGCTAAATTCCAATTGAACCAAAATTTACTAAATACTAAGTGGTCGCAAGCGTGACTACTGAGCATGAGAGCCTGGATTCGATTCCCAGGTCGAGCAAAGTGTTATTGGGTTTTTCCATCAGGACTTTCTCAGTAGCAGCCACAGAGTCTGGATCTGTGCCCGGTTGATGGCAATAGGCTCCCTATTATGTGTTATGTTATGTATTCAACAATCGAATTAGGAATTTAAAACTTTTAAAAAATTATGTCAGTGTCATTTTTACAGTAATTCAGCCATGTCTATTTCTAAGTCGAAGCCGTCATATGCAAAGTACCGCGTTTGTAATTTTGACAGCTGTCAAAAACAACCGGCAAGCGCAACGAAAAGTTTAGCCTACTCATCTCATTAATCCACACCGTATCTTATTCAGCCGGAGACTAGAAGTACATCTATCAAAACATTTTACTGCAACTGTTTACAAGTTTACAATATCAGATATGCATTCGACTGTCGGACAGATCTAAACATCTCGTTGGATTCCTGGAGCAGAGCCAAGCCCACCATTGTACCGGAGATCCCTCAAAATAGGTACATCAACATTAAATAGTTTTATTGTGATCCAATCGATTTTCGTTGAGTCAGTTATTATTGGGCTATTTTGAGAAGATTCCTTGATCTAAACTCTGTTTTGTTAGAAGCATTGTGTATGCCCTAGACAAGGTGACTTACTATTGACGAAAATAAACCATACAATTACATAATTTTGAAAGTAACTTAGTAAATTTTACCAAAATGGGACAAGAATTACGTTTTTTATGCACACAAATCGTGTTAAATATTCAAAAATAGGTCGTTCGGCCTATGGCTTCAGGTCTAATGCGGAAAAGTCAAAAATGTATGGAACTAAGATAAGTTTCCGAAAAGGGAATGCCATCTCGTTGAAATGTTGAAAGTTGATGTAGAAATACGAAATGCTTTCAAAGCAATTTCCATTTTGCTGAGAACTATAGTCAGTGTCTTTTGTTTACAAAAAAGAGATCATAGAGCTAAAGTAGGCATCGCACTACACCTTGACAAAAACATCATTTCTAATTCGGTAGAACGGAAGAAGTATCTTATCATGACAATAAGATATTCTACAATAACAATCTGAATATCATCTGTATCGAGGTCTATGGAATAGCTAGGTACAGTCTTCTTCTTTATCGTGTGATTAGTGCCTAACCTGGTTTTTATGCCACCCATGGGCCACTGGTTTGTCTTTACATGCCGTCGAGAAATATCTCCCAGGCATGCTGCTTCCTCACGAATGATGCAAATGCGAAAACGCAAAAGCGCAAATAGTGCGAAAAGCGCGCGCGTAGTGCGTGTGTGTGTGTGTGTGTGTAAGTGCGAATGCGTGTGTGTGTTGCGAATGCGATGTGTTCCTTCACCGAAGCAAGTGAAAATTATACAATATGAATCCGAAAAAAGAACAACGATCGAAAGAATTTTTGACCAAGCCAACCAACCTAGCTAGGAACAGTGCTTTCACCTTTTTTTTACCTCCGATATAAACCTTATGCCAACGAGAATAAAGGTATATTATGTATACCCCTATACTGCAAAATAAGAAGTACAATATCAAGTAGAGGTACTTTTTAAAGTAAAGGCTAATGAGTTGACATTTCCGTATAAAGTATAGTCTTCATAGTTTCAACGTATAATAAAGAAGACGCATTACATTTTATAACCTGTACAAGTATTACGTCAAAACTTTACATTGTGGACCAAGCTGAATAGAATCCCGAGTGTGGTTTAAATTCTTAACAAAAGACCCAGTAGCATCGCCTCGTTCACATTACATCTATTGAAAACTTGTAACTAACAAGTTCACTCACAGTCGACCAGTTTTCAACCTTATTACTTAGGGCATAAGGGTGAAAGGGTGTCAGTGAACTCGGTAGTACGTATAAATTTTCTTTTTAAAATCTGTTCTGTAAAGACGTGAGCTAAATTTTGATGTAGAGAAAGTCTCGAAAACTTGGGCTAGAGAAAGCCCATTGCCTCACCATACACCACCCATGCACTAGGCTATAGTTGGTGCCAGTTAAGATCGCAATAGCGGTCATTACCCTTTCCTTAGTATCTTCTTATCTTCTTATCTTCCTATGAATCAAAACAAATGAACCATGTATCGTTTTTCATTAGAAAAAATGTTGAATATCACGATACATGACGATTCAAGACTTGAACAGGCTTATTTTTGAATTTCAAAGTTATGAACTTTAATAAATGTAGGTGGGTCAATGACCGCTTTTGCGATCTTAACTGGCACCAACAATAGAGGAGCTCGTGGCTAAATAATAACAGCCGCTTGGGTCGATCTTTAGTTTAAGCCGTGCTTGCCTACTAGGTTAGTCGTAGTAGTGGATAGGTGACCATGCACCCATTACATACCGCTTTTTCTCTGTGCTTCGAAAAGCACGTTAAAACGTTGGTCCCGGCTGTCATTTGTAGATCTACGACAGTCGTTACAGGTAATCTGTGGCCCGAAAGTTTGACAGTCTTACCAAGGGGTATCGTGTTACCCAGTACTAACTGGGTTGTGAAGGTTAGACAGGCAGTCGCTCCATGTAAAATACTGATATTCAGCTGCATTCGGTTAGACTGGAAACTATCCCAAACATATAGTTGGCAATAGGCTAGGCAGATGATGGCTCGCCTACCAGTTAAAATTATAAATTCTTAAAATGGACTTTAGGTACCTAACCATAAAGTCCATTTTAATAATTTTAAATTTCTAACGTGATTCATATTAAGATTCTGCTAAAGCGGCCATTTTAGACCCCCCGGGCCCGCGTGGTAGATTACAGCCCAATCCTTCTCAAATAAAGAAGACCTGTGTCCCATTAGTGGGGACTGCCATCCATCTATTGAAGGAAATGGCGATTGCAGTTCAAATTAGCAGCAAAAACCCGCCTTCGCTAATATTTATTTTACTTAGGCAATGTACCTATTTTCTTCACGTTTTATTTATAGTCTATGTTTTTCTTTCCAGGTGCAGAGAGTTTTGAAACATGGCAACATAGGTACGTTATCCTTCACATCATATAGAATGCATTTTTAGCAAATTCCGTTTCTTGTTTTAAACCCACCTTTACAATTTTCGTAACGGACATTCATGACTCAAAGATACTCACCAGCATTTTACGTCGGATAAGAAAATTCTCTAGAAAATTCTAAATGAGAGGTTTTCTTTTAGAGTATTAAAAAAAAAATTGTTTCCATGAACTCTGTAGATGGCGTTGAACTGACTGACATACGCTCATTGACTGACACTTTCGTTTGCATATGCTTCCGAATATAACCATTACATCCAAGTGAAATGATGTGACATTCCGTTCCTTGCAGTAACTTACCAAGTTCAGCGCCATCTATCCAGCGACTAGGGAAGAGTTGAAAAAGAAAATACCTCATTCTTCTAAAATCATAAATTGAATTCAAGCTACAAGTTTTATCACGATGTCCTCTACACTGAGTATACATTCTCTTTTATGAATTTTACAAAACAAATGAAATCTACAGTGCAATCTAAAACTGAACATACATCAATCAACTTCGTTTTAAACAATGAAAGTGATGCACTGGTTCCTCGAGGCAAAAGAACACCAAAATAATAAGCCTGAGAACCTATCTAAAGGTCAATCGGCCAGTGTGCCCTCAGACTGCATTGACTTTATTAACGTAAGTGTATCCAATGTAAGTAGTTTACCGCCGATATTGAATAACCACTTTGTAATAATAACATTGCACTTTCGGAGCTACCGTTTACTTTGAACCCTCATTGTGGCGCTGGTGGTAAAGATATACGTCAACAACTTGTCAAACTAAATACTTTTACTATAGTTCCTCATTTTGCCGTGTATCAGTGTAAACTGGGCAACTTATGCTAAATTTAACAAATATACTTTTATCGGACGTTACAGTTGCAGCCAATTGTTTTCTTGAGACACAAATGCGGATCTCTTAAAGGTTTGGAAATGGATATTAGAAAAATACATTACTTTTTTTGAATTATTTATCCAAATCACTTTATCAATAACAAATAAAAAGTCTGCAAACTGCAAAACAGTTTGTCGGCAATTGTTACTGTGTATTTGTGCCAAATATAATTAAACAAGGTATTCTCACAATAGGCGAGACGACAATTAAAATCTAATTAGTCCGTCACTTAGATTATCAAAAAATATTTGACCCGTGTTTTTTCTTTTGTTACATAAACCATTGTTTAATTGTATGATCCAAAGTTGATTGAAGTAAAATAAATAATAATAATAATAATAAACCAAAATTGACGAAGATACGACGCTTTTAAAATTCTCAATACGTCACGCCATGGTATAATTTTTAGCTAGTTCTGACGAGCCCCCACTCCCGAGTTTTGATGCGTTTTATCTTTGTCAATATTCATCGATTTACAAAAACAAAAAATACGTTTCCATTATTTTCCAATACTCTAACTGACGGACTAAATAGATTTGCAATTTTTTGATACTGTCATTATTATTATTATTATTTCAATTTAATCGCAAGTTTGAAATTCTACAGTTATACTTTTACGTTACTTACTAGATATTTACGTATGGGTTATGTTTTAAGTAACCACACTACATCTCATTACTCTTTTCTTCATCAATCATGTTTTTCAACGTTTTTTCTTTTTGCTATCGATACTTACTCATCACTAGCTAATTCAATATACCTAGTATCAATCAATTTAAAGAAATAAATTGCGGTATTATCGCTAATCCACAGACTATAGGTGTTTCAATAGAAGCTACAAATTAATGAGAAGATTAATACTTAAGCCCCAGTATGTAGGCAATACATATTACAGGTTGGGGATACATTACGATACTTGCATTTGCGAAACGATTCTAGCATCGCATCCAACGGTTTCGATCCGATTCTCCAAATATCGAAACGTATCGTATTCTGGGATGCACGATTCTCGCATTTAAATCGATACTTTGAATCAATACAAATGCAAGTGTCATAATGTTTTAAGTGTTTAGTATATACTTGTTAATTATACAGGCAAAACTCCAGTCATTATTTTTAAAGCTTTTTCCTCCTTTTGTATTATTTTGAATGGACGAATCATATCTGTGGTACGATACGATCCATTCTTTCCGATGTGGTACTTTTGTATCGATGCAAGCATTTATCGTATTAATTTGTTTCGATCTTAAATATCGGAGTATCGAATCCTGTTGTATCGATACTATAAAGCATCGGATCGGATTGTGTGTTTTATTAAAGGTCCTGCTAAAATATAGTCATAATGCAGCGTTCCGCTACAGGAATCCTTATTTTGTTTAGACTTAAAGCTATTAAATCCTTTTTTGATCCTTGAGTGATCCAGTGCAGGAGGGCTATTTCGCCCTCTGACGTTACCCTTAGACACCAATGCCAGTCCACGTGAGCATTAAACATGCAGGATGCTAGTTATCAGGCAGGACTCCTAGAGTACAGGTGCTATCTATTTTTTTCTTTGTTTTATCGGAACCTGATCAACCCAAGTAAGGTCTAATGAATTTAATTATATAAAAACGACGGGACGACGAAGCATTGTGGTTTGATCTACATCTACATATAAGTAGAAAATTTTGGAAAACAACTTGCCTAGATCAAATTTTCATATTCATATTCTTTATTACACACAAAATTAAAAAATATACACACAAAATTCAAACCTTTTTTTTGTTGTGAAATTTGCAGAAGAGGATATACCTATGTGCACAAACAATACAGTTAAAAACTTAAATTAACTTATTTTATACACTAAACTACTCTCTACTCTACTCTCTCTCTTCTACTATGTATTAACATACAATATAATATACGTAATACATACAATATATTTATGTATAGATACACTTACTTAAAAAACACTATTTACAAACTATTTTCATGTTGACAGAAAATGTTCCTTTATTCTTTTCTTGAACACATCTAACGAAGGGCAAATTTTCTGCAAGAACCCTTTTTTTTACATAAAACCTAACTTATCACGTTTGACTGAAGCTTCAACCAAAGTAGTAATATCGATCGATATCACAAGAGATAACTTAATTTATTCATAGGATCTGGTTCTAATGTAATTCTCTCACAGCGAACATCCTAGTCTATTGATACACTTTTTAATCGTGTTACTATTTCTACCTCTTTTAATAATCATATCACAATCATAGTTATTGATATATTGTTTTAATTAGGTTCGTACTATATTTTCAATTATTTAACTTTTTAAACTATGTACTTATTTTTATTTATCTATTTCTCTTTGTGTTAGACTAACTACTTTTATTTTAATAAATTTGTGTGGTGTTATCTAGCATTTTTATTTATAACCCAACAATAAGCACTACGCTACAGATTAAACCAATAACTCCTTGGGATAGATAACAGCGGTTCTTGTTGGGAACAAGCACCATTTACACTTATCTGATGGGAGATCTTTGATATTAATTGTGCACATTAATATTGTAAGACTAGACAAATGCTTAATTGGCTAGTATTGTTGTGGTTATAGGGATGATGACTGACTAAAAAAAATATGATTCTGTTTAGTCCGTCAGTTAGATTTTCGAGAAATATTGGATAAGTGTTTTTTATTTTATCAAAAAATTACGAAGATAAAAATATGTACTTATCAAAGATCATGAGTGTGAGGGAGTAAAAAATATACTCAAATGTGACGTCACACGAGTTTTCGACGCACTGTATCGTCTTCATTTTGTCAAATATTTTTTGGAAATCTATCTGACGGACAAATTAGATTTTTTTTGTCATCTACCCTATTGTAACCTAGATGCAAAATTAAGTGTAAACAGTTAATTGCTAGAAGAGTCGGTCTCACGAAATTTAAAAATAACTTTTCTGAGGAAAACTTTAATTGAAATTCGAAAGCCCTGGGGCAGTTTCAAGTGGTTTGAACTTGTGTCTAAATAATAACAGCCTCACCTACTACAAAGGTCAAACGAAGGTTTGGCTACTCTTGCTAAGGTCGGTCGCTAAGGCGGATGGGTGACCAACCACTATATAACGAGCCCTGGCCGTCATTTTTAGATATGTGACAGTCGTTTCGGTCAGTCAGAAAGGATGAAAGTCTGACAAACAATCTTTCAATGGATATAATAATAGATTACTATTATTAACCACAGTTGTTCGACTGCTCCCTGAGTATTAACTCAGGGAGCAGTCGAGCAGCGGTGGCCCAGTGGTGGCGGCCCCGACTTACGAACAGTAAGTCGTGGGTTCGAACCCAGGCAGGCGCATTACTTTGTGTAATTTATTTCATCACCGCTGCTCTCAAAACGGTGAAGGAATACATCGTGAGGAAACCGGCATGTTCTATAATAATAATAATACCAGCCTATTACTGTCCCACTGCTGGGCAAAGGCCTATTCTCATACAGAGAAGGCACGACCATTGATCACCGACGCTTGCTCAAGACGGGTTGGTGATTTCAGACTTATATTAATTATAAGTCCAGGTTTCCTCACGATGTTTTCCTTCACCGATGTCTGTGATGTCCAAGATTAACTTAGAAAAGTACATATGAATTGAAAAAATCACATTGGTACTTGCCCGGATTTGAACCCACAACCTCATACATGGGAGGCGAGGCCTAAACCTCTGGGCCAACACGACATGCACGGCATGTTCTAGAACCAAAAAATTCTAAGACATGTGACCTCCCTGTGTCCCAGCAGTGGTAACATTAATAGGCTGATGATGATGATGACTCAGGGAGTGGGTTGTGGAGGTAAGATAGACAGTCACTCTGTCTGAAATATTGTGTTCAGCTGCATCCGGATAGACTGGAAACCATCTACAACAAAATGGCAAAAGACCAGACGATGATGAATTATGTAGTTTCTCATACAGACACAAATTTTATCACAGATTTACATTATAATACAGAATACGTCATAGAAGCTAATGCTGCAAGTCACTTAGCACCCTAAAATAAATGTTCTCAAACATCAAAGTGAAATAAAATGTTCCCAATGCGGCAGTTTATTAGGACGCTCTTGAAAACAATTTGGTGCAGATAAGGTTATCAGTCTGGTTCTAAACAAAGTAGTGACTATTTGTGCTAGATCTATTGATTGTAACTCCATGGAATTCTTTTACCGTTTCCGTACAAATAAATCTACATAAACTCAGACACGGTGGAAAGGACATCGTGGTCATCGCGGCACAAACTTTAACCATAGATTCAAGACATGATTCCTCCAAGCATAGACAATTCAAATCGGTAATTAAAAAAACTGTTCTTTCATGCATTTTGGCCGTGTAGGTATTAGTTATTGCACTTTTGGAACAGCTGATTTTTTACACCGTTTAAAATCACAATTTTGCTACTAATTGACTATTTAATTACTCTTTGCATAGTCGATCTGCATTTGTTTGCATCGGTTTGTAGCTTAACCATTTATGCATTTTTTTCATGAATTTCGCTTACTAAGGAAAAAACTGTTCGAGAAACGTGTTCTTTAGTTACAAAAAAACATGACTTCACCATCTTCCTTCCCAGGAGTTAGTAAGTACTGCGCATAATAAAATGCAACCCTGAAGTTTCAATACACTTCCTTGCGTATAAAGTATTCACATTACCTACTAAGGGCTTTGAGATGAGCGTCTGGTAGGCCTAGCATGAACTCGCGGAGTAAAGGTAAGTTAATTTGTACTATTTGATGTATTTTGTAGTAGTTTTTTTTTTCTATGTAAGGCCTCCAGCCAGGGGGTTTTTAAGGTTGAAAATTCTCGAACACATGTAATTTAGTTTTAAGACCTTTGTCTATGGGTTACTTTATTCATTGTATAAGCTTGTCGCAAAAAAAATGCTAAAATACTAATTTGATAGTTGGATTTTTTATTTTTATAAAAAAATCTACGATTCCTTTACGTCGCGCGTTCATGCTAGGGCCTCTGAGCACCGGATTACCACCAAGATCCTGTACGAACTCAACATAGCGGTTGTTAATTAAAAAATAATTAACCGGTTCACTGATGAGGCGGATATATCGAGATTAATCATTAAACCTTTAGATAACGAATACGTTCCAGCCGTTAAATTCTCGCATACTGCACATTAAATCTGAATTTACCCGGGTGCCCGAGATTTTCAGAGTTTATTTGAAAATACAGTTTACCCAACGGGAAAAGTGAGATTCGAATTTCAGTCAGAGATCATTTTAGTGAGCGAGCTTGGGTCAATACTATGCTATGACCACTGCAGCTTGCTACTTTTAAATGATTTTCCTACCATAATGCGTATTTACTTCACGTGCGAAACTGTATGGCTTCCTATTGTTTGTTATTTTGTTTATGTTACTGTGCAAAACAAAAAATTGTTTTAATTTCTTTTTACTTTTAAAATCAATATGCTAGAAGAGTAGGTACGCAAACTGCTTATTTATGGTGTATGTACACCATTGAACTCTTGACATGAAAAAGATAGGTAAATAGGGAAATATAGTTACTTTTTCTAAAAAAGCGGGGGTTCTGAATCCAGCTGTATTTTTTATTTTAATGTTCGGTAATTCATAACTCCATGGTTCACATGATTATTTTTTCATTTGGTAGAGGAATAGGACAGTGTGAGGAATCATAAGAAAGAAAATAAAGTACGACGACAAAAAAATCTAATTAGTCCGTCAGTTAGATTATCAAAAAATATAAGATCCGTGTTTTTTATTTTGTTATGTAAACCAAACTTGACGAAGTTATGACGCTTTTAAAATTCTCAATACGTCACGCCATGGTATAATTTTTAACTAGTTCTGACGTCACGAGCTCCCACTCCCGAGTTTTGATGCGTTTTATCTTTGGTCAATATTCATTGATTTACAAAAACAAAAAATACGTGTCCATTAATTTCCAATACTCTAACTGACGGACTAAATAGATTTGCAATTTTTTGATACTGTCGTCATGCCTATTATAGCGGAATAAATAAAGTGTTGCGCCGATCCCAAATAACTTGGGCCAAGGGCATGTAGATGATGATGACCTTTTACCTATCATCAATAAATATGTACCTTTATACTACACCTGCTTGGAAAGTACCTTGATACTTTATCAAATTTACGGTAGAAAGTACGTCATTGCATATCGAACAAATATGCGGGGAGAAAACGCATCTGAGCGGGAGAGAAAAGTGTATGAAAATCCATTTCTTACGTGGTTTTTCTTTTTTAATTTTGGGTAAGACTATGCGCCGGTAACCTATATATCAAAAGCCAAAAAGTTTTTACAGTGAGTTTTTATCTCCAAGTTCGCAAAATGACACTGGCCACTAGCTGTGTGTTGGATGGTGTCGGGCTGGCAGTGCGACCCTGCGGCGGCAGGATAAACAATTTGAAAAAAGAACATGTGAAAATTGCAGACGCCATTGGCGCCATTTTCACTTTGTGTGTTGTTTGAGGATTCAGTTTTCGTAGAAAGTAAAATATAACTATCAAAATGATAAGTAGTGATAGTGATGATGAAGATTTTTTAACTCCGCCGCAGTTGAAGGAAACAGCAAAAATACTGATTGACAGCCTTCTACGAGCGCAGTGCCAACAGCACAGCCAGTTATTCCTCCTACATTGTCGCAAACATCTCAAACAAACATTAATGGAAAAAGTGTTACATTAAGCTTCACTAACTGCAACAATTTCAATATAAATTTCAATTAATAATAAGATTTAGTTTTTTATTTTCCTCGTAGGTATAGTATAAAGCACTATGTATCACTCGAGAGAAAGTGCGATTCCCGATCTCGGGTGTTTTTTTTTCAAACGACACCCTCGACGGTAATCGGTCACTTTCTCCTCTTGGTGAACAATGTACTATTGTAACATCTCTATACCTGCAGACCTACACGCTTTTACACAAATTAAATAATAATAAATTAAATGAAGTCTACATCAACAGTTCATTATGTTCCTTGTTAACCAACTTAACTGAAAAGGGCAAACAATTATTATTTATTTAAAGGTCACGGGAACTCTCTTCTACGAGGCGAGTTTGAATATTTATAAGGTTTTCATACAGTCCAAGCTAGAGCAGTAACATAAATTTATGTTGTCTTTAGTAATATTTTTAAATAAATTTAGCTTTTAGATCATTTTTTTTTTATACTTTTTTAGATAATAAGTATACTTACTTAATTTAGATTTAGAAGTAAGTACTTTCACCAAAAACTAAAATGTTCGTTGTATATTGAAAATAGAAATTAGCAGTAACCACCTCCTTACAGGAATATTATAAGAAACTTAAGACATAAGAATTAGAGTTTTTAGTTGGTTAAAATCATTTAATGAAAAAATAAAATATTTTTCGGAGGACATAAATCCAAGGAAGATACTTCTAATGCAGCAGTTTATTTAACTATTAACACTCTCTATAGTATAATGTATTTTGTATGCATGACAAAAAAAAGTGAAAATTAAACGGAAGTACTTATTTTCAGAATGCTGTTATTACTAACACGCAGTTTTTTCATGAGAAACGATGGATGGATTGTGTGAGGAATGATGAAAAAGGAGTAAATGATAGCGTGGGGGTTGACAGAGGAGAATGGAAAAAAAGTGTTGCGCCAGCCCCAAATAATATGGTACAAAGGCAGAAAGATGATGAAGAATGATGCCATGAGAAAAGCCGTTTTTTGCGAATGGTGGCCTGAAAGTCATCAGATTGATAAGGTGCATACATCTCAGACGCACTGCAGGAGCGGGGTCCTAACAGCATTCATTTACTCATGCAGTGTTTGAAAAATATTACATGTAGAAACACTAAACATTTTTGAAACAACAAAAACTTCACGTCTCAAAAAACAGGACACACGTGTAAAGCACACAGGCTCAGCATAAAACTATTCAGTGAAAACCTCGTCATTTTCGAAATTAATTCCAACTCTTTGTGTGAAACATCCACCGTCGGCAATGTCCATTGCAAAATTCACAAATTTACATTAACAAAAAAAACAACATCGGTCCGTCTGTGCTGTTAAAAGCGATTATCCTTTAGCACTTTTTGTAAAAATCTCGAATGTTCCAAATATATATTTAACGATGTCAGAAGCAACCCTAAGGTTTCTCTTTGTGCTTAAGCTGGATGTTCACTGGATTCCGTTGCCAAATTGATATTAAAATATGCCTGATATAAAGTTGGAAAGCCATAATGTGTATTTTCGTTCCTATTATGTTTCGCGCCATGCGTGGCTTCGCATTACGTTTTAAATCTGAATTAAATACGTTTGGAAAATTTATTCGAATTTGGAACGATTTATTTGGAATTGTTTACTATTTTTTCTTTGAATAATGTGGCCAGTAGGTAAAAGCAAGGCAATATGAATGTTGATGGATTGGGAGAGAATTACCACAGAAAAGTTTCATCGATAGATTGTACAAGGAATGATAAGAACGAAAAAGGAGATGCGAATGATAGCGTGACGGCTGACAGGAGAAAATACAAGAAAAAATTGTGTTGCAAGTAACAGGGGACAAGAGCAGGAAGGGAGAGAGAAATGAAGCTCGATATCGTAGGCACAAGCAACTAAACAACGTTCAATCATGAGTTTATTATGTGCTTATGAACTGGCCCGTAAAGCATCTATAAGGGAAAACGGCCATTAATAGAGGTTCTTTCGATTTTTAGATAAAAATAGAAACTTTACAAACTCAACTAAGCAGCCCTCTCAAAAAGTCAAGAGTGCATTCACCCGAAAGTCAATGAATATTGAAGAAAAAACTTAGTTATTATGACGTTGACAGATTATAACTCTCTGTGGGTTGAGATAAATACATCACCTCCCATTAAAATCAATCGATTTATCATTTTGAATGACATAACTGGCTACTCTGAGATTTTTTTTGGTAATATCATTTGAAAGGTATCAAATAATCAGTAAAGTAATAATAAGTTCTTTATTTCTCCTCACAATGACAAACTTATTCTAGGTTTCACGTATTATTTATTTTTTTAGCAATGTGAGGAGCTGCTGGTGTCTGAGTTAGGCGTAAAATGCCTGTATTACAAATCACCAGGTCTCCACCCCACGGAAGAACAGAAAGTTTTACTTAACAAAATATGTTATTACAACACAACGTTATAGAAAAGGAGAAATAAGCTTAAAAACTTATTACAATTTTGGGGGTAGAAGTTAAAAATAAACTATCAACAAAAGAAAGAAGAAGAAGAAGTTAATCGGGGCGAATGTGCAAAATAAAGTCACATTGTTCATAATTTTTGCATACATGTAAATATAAGTACTGACAATATGATCACTAATAGTGATCATGCCGGCCGTGTTCTACGGTAGTATCTGAGTAGGTAACAACTAGTAATTTAATAAGACCGAGTCTGGAATTACATTAGTTAACTATCTTATACGACATACACAGCGCAAATACAGATATCAAACGAACTGAGTTGATAAATGAGACGGTACAAACACACAAACCGCACAACCGCCAATCAGAGCTCTTCAAACCGCACCGAAGTGACATCTAATGAAACTCGAATTCGTTCACACTCCACGTAACCGATGACAGCTCAGTAATATGATCCGACCAAACAGTTTTTGTAATTACGCGAGCCATGGCAATTGAAGTGACTTCGAGAGTTGGGATATGGTGGCGAAAATTGTCTTGGAGCGGATCTGTCTCTGTTGTAGGTTTAATTTTATTTTGATAGGTATACTTCTATGTATTCTTATACAAATATTTTATAATAAAGCTGAAGAGTTTTTTTGTTGTCTATATTTCTGAGCGCACTAATCTTTGGATCTAGCAGTCGAATATGAAGAAATATTTTGCATTTGATAGCTCAAATTTTACAAATTGTTAAAGGTTATTTGTCATCACGCTTAGAAACCGAGTGAAAAGAAAAAAAAGTGTGACGCCTGCAGCGTCAAAGCGCAGCGACACGACTGCGTTCTATGATACTTACTCTATGTAAACCAGAACAGGCAGCAATTTCACCATCTCTTCCGTAGATATTTTTCATAGAGTAACGTTACAACGTAACAAGTTTACGGTCATAAAAGCATCGGGAACAGGGTCCAAGCTACCGGTGGACACGACTCTTGAGAAATGAACCTCCTAACAGTATGCGTCGTCTCCAGAAGTACTGCTTTCTGAATCTTATGGCATATGGGCCAACGCCATTAAGTCTAACAATTCAAACTTTCAAGCTTGAATTGTTAGACTTAACCATTATATTTATTTTATTTATAATAAATAAATCAAGCACTTGATCCAGCTGCCATTCGAGAACCTCCTCAGATTTTGGCCGAGGTTTTTGGCTGTTAAGCCATTAGCCAACACAATTATCAGCACAATGACTGCTGTACTCATCATTTTACGATCCACGTAACGAGCCAGATCAAAATACTTTCAAAATTGTACCTCTAACAATATTATCAGAAACCAAAAATACTTTTTCTCCAAATTCCAAAAATACTACTCCCAAACAAGTCATTTTAAAATTAAATTAAGTCAGACTCCTCTGCAATAAGCGAGCGGTGAATATCATTATTTCTACTATAAAGCTGAGTGTAAGTAATGCAGTACAGAAATTTAATTTACTCCGAAGCCGAGAGAAGTTGGTACGGCGAGGCGTATCATCCCTTTCATAATGTAAAATGCATTTTCGTTCGTGTATAAAGTATTGCACGGAGTGTCTACCTTAGTAGTCGTAAAGATTCTTGACAATTTAATTATCCACCGTGTGGAACCCTTTTTCTTTTTTTTTTTTTCGGAAGGGAAATCATCAAATGACTCATCCTCCCGCTCTGGGCGGAGCAGGAGGGAGTGTCAGACTTTTACTGACTAAAACCCATCCATGTTCCTTCATTGCCCTTTGTGTTCCGGGGCCACGGTATCTCTTTCGAATAGTCCCGCAGCCACCGTGTAGAACCTGGCGTCCGGTTTTATTTCTGGTCTAGTATTATTAGCTAAATCTCCTGCACTCTGATCAAAACTAGAAGCAAGCATTGGATGGGCTTATGCCTGGCCTGGACAACAAAGCAGCTTTTTCATATGTACCTGTATTCCCATCTACATTTAGACCTACGTATAGGTAAAATATTTCTCCAGCGTGTTGCTGGCTGTAAAAACATTAGTAAATAAAACATTTTTGGTCGCAGATAGAGCTCCCATGTACGACTACTAAGCCCTTCTCTTTTCTTGATTTATGATATTTTAATCGATAAGTACTTAGGTCTTTTAACCAGCGCTTTTTTTTGTCTTCTTTTCTCCAATTTTAAATAAATACCTACCAGTAGTTTCTAATACTAACTTTTTCTATGACATTAAGTTAAAGATGATTACGGAGCGTTAATTTATATCAATTTAGGACTAGAAACTACAGTCACCACACATTTCCCTCTAACCTCCATGCTGAAAATCAAATCCCGAGTCCCAAGATGCAGATTACAGACTTACTGTCTAGTTTGGGGCTCTCTGGCAACTAACACAACCTATGTAACCTCAGTGTACGTATAAATTAAGCCTCTTATGACATCTTCATGTGTGTTTCATTAACCTTTGTAGTACATTCTCATGTTTCTCCTTATTAGTTAAATCTAGTTAGAGCTCGTGGCTAATTAAATAACATCCGAACGGATCGATCTTTAAGGTTAAGCAGTGCTTGCAGTGGTCGGTTCGTGGATTGGTGACCAGGACCACCCATTACATAACGAGTTTCCTCCTTGCCTCGGAAAGCGTTTTTTGTTTCATTAATTATTATCCCACAATGTCAAGACGACATTAATCAATAGCTTGTATTATGCCACCGAGCTGCCTCTACCTAGTCGCGTTCCGCCATCAACTTCATCCACAATATATGTATGAAACTACCAGTCCCGTGATATCGTGTCGTCGTTATCGCCTAATGTGAAAACGACCATAGGTCCCGGCTAACATTTGTAAATATTTGACAGCCATTACGAGTAGTCAGAAGCTCTAAAGTGTGACCACCAGTCTTACCAAGGGATATCGCAACCCCTATTGTGGTCAGGTAGACAGTCGCTCCATGTAGAATACTGGTATTCAGTTGCATCCGGTAAGACTGGAGGTCGATCCCTACAAAAGCTGGTAAAATGCAGAGGATAAGTTAAATCTAGTTACACTATAAAGGGTGTAACAAACCTCTTAACGAAGCCGAAAGGCACTTGTTCTTATCGTCATTGCGATAATTTTTTTGTTTGACTACCATACCTGGGAACCTTCTAGTTACGGAGATATTGGGGGTCAAAGTGCTAACATTTTTTTTTTTCGAAATGTCATCTCGCAGTTCAACCTGAGAGGTTGTCGTCTGCTTAACCGGACTTTCCTGTGGGTGCCTTAAGTGTAAGGCCTCCAGCCAGGGCAAAAAACTTACAAACTAAGCGACTACACGCTAAGGGCACCCCCTGCGGGGTACGGGCCTCGGCTTAGGGCGTCGCTGGGAGAGGACAGCAAGGGGGCAGGCTGGATAGGAGTGGTGTCATTATTTAGGGACTGACTTTGGACTACAGGCTCAGCAACGCGGGCTAGCACGAGCAAGGGACGGGGAGGGTTCGTATCGGGGCGTCGCGACGGGTCTCGACGGCGAGGACGGAATGACGGCTGTTTGCATCTGTGCTTCTTAAGCGTGCTAGTTTCCTTCCTGCTCTCCTGGAGGAGGGTTGTAGCGTCATCGGGATTGACTAAAGCATGCCTTGGGCGGCGGACTTGACTGATTCGCGAGGGTTCGTAACGGGCGGCCGCTGCGATCAGGGGATTACGATGTCTGACGGCAGAGTCGATGAAGCGCTTGGAAAGGCGCTTCATGAACTGGGCTATTGTGGGGATTTTAAGATCTAAATGTAAACGGTC
This sequence comes from Xestia rhomboidea, assembly GCA_963853795.1. Classification (NCBI taxonomy): domain Eukaryota; kingdom Metazoa; phylum Arthropoda; class Insecta; order Lepidoptera; family Noctuidae; genus Xestia; species Xestia rhomboidea. The sequence goes on along the minus strand of OY970771.1, from coordinate 9,836,229 downwards.
ATTGCGGACATAATAGGGAGCTCCCGTGACTTTACGTAAGAACCGGTTTTGATCTTTTTTGAACATTTTGACAACTTTTTCAAGTTTTTAATGTAAGATTTTACACAAAACATGATATTTCACCCCAAAAAAAAAGTCGTTTCCCAGCAATAATTTTTGCGTAAAGTTACTTAGTTTGATGTACAGAATGCTTGATTGACGGCTTCGTGATGAGGTGGTTTAAACTTTGCCCACGATACAGTAGAAATTACAAGTGAGGGGCACTTGTAATTTCTACTGTATCGTGGGTGCATTTACAAAATATTAAAACTCACTTAAACAAAAACAGCCAGACCCGGAACAGCTACCTGTAGGATACAAATATTTGTAACATAATAGAAATCGAACCCGCGACACGCAGTACAGCAGGCAATCACTAAGCCACTGCGCCAACCGTGCGATCATCCAACCTTTTCTGAGATAAATATCAACGTTAAAACTTTTGTTGTTATACCTACATGATTATTTGAGCATCCACCCTTGCTCTGAGCTCTGAGAGAAGTCAATCGTACACGACATTCAAATACCAATGGTTCGCGTATCTTAAACAATAATTCAATATGAATATCTAAATAAAGGCGCTTTTGCAACGGGTCAAAGGACACGACATATTTCCAATTTGTTCTTATATTCCTTTTATGTTCGTAAATATGTAAATCTCGGTATATGTATAACTTATGCAAAATCAATTGGTTCCTTTCTTGAAAAACCTTCTTCTTCTTCAACCTTTGGCTGGGTTATTGTACATTTGCCACAAAGTTAATTCGCCACGAAAGAAAGTATGTGTAAACTCGCCACAACTCAATTTTCATGAAGAAAAATCCGCCATATTGGTTATTTCCGTACAGATAGCAGAAAAATCAAACAATAAGGAGAATAAAACGTTAGTTCTTTATTTTTCATAATCACAGAAATTCACACCAATATCACAGTTCTACTTACTTATAGCTAAAATATACGCTAATAATACTGAGTGTAGGTATCTTGCAAATCTCTCCACTTTTGTCGGTTTTGTGTCATGGCTATGCAGTTTATTTCTGCTATTTTAAACCTTACTCTCCATAATTTTGTTGGTCAGGGCGATAAAAATAGCTCAACCTTCGCTTATAGATTATGAATGGAAGTAGGTACAAGTTTTCTTATTTTATCACGAAAAGAAAAACTAACAAAAAACAAAGTTACTGTCTTTACCCGCATCAAAAATGTTTATTCGTTATTTTCAGGACTTCTTCGGCGCTCGCCCTCGTTTTTTATGATGATTTTTTTTTATTCAGAAGCAAAAATCATCAGAATTTTCTAGAAGGCTAAAAATAAACCATAGTAAAAGCAGTAAATTTTTGACTCCAGTCTATACTTAGACCGCAGTCTATTTAAAGAATCTTCGTGCTCACCTGAAAGGTCGCAAATAGAACCTTTTCTACGAGTATTTTCACTCTACTCTAGGTAGTATTACCTCTCGCAGACTACCCCAGCGCTCCTGTAAATTTTTAATTTTCTCGTATTTTAAGCGAACGTGGTACTTGGCAATAAAGAATAGAAAGTTACTTTTTCACCTCAGCACCTCAAACAAGCAGGTTTTGCTGTTTACAGACAGTGAGCAAAATTCGATTTTGCTGCGAGCGTGTGACAAAGTAACTTTTAATATATATTTTTTTAAATCTAGATTTGTGCAGGTCTACTCACAAAATTCGAAAGATTTCAACTTCACTTTGTTCTGTCACTTTCACTTCGATACGAAAAAAGCGAGAGATAGAAACAAGTCGATTCGAAATTCGATTTTCAAATTCCATATCAAGTAGGCCCAAAAAAAAACAAACAATAAAACATTCGGATACCGATATTGTAAATCGATAACCGTAATATTGTAAATCAGGGGTTAAGGTTTCAAGTAAGTGAAAAACTGTTATATTTCGAATAATCAAATTAAATCATGTATCTACTTATTTATGAAAAATTTCTAAAAACTTATGATATTTTTAAGCAATGGACACTTACAAAGGGTGCTAACACTTTTTCGGAGACTGTGCTGTTATCGTACTTCATAGATTTATCACAAACTAGGCAACCATCTACAATGTGGAGTATTTACTCAATGTTGAAAGCCACAATAAAAACAAAAAATGACGTGCACATTGAAACCTATCCCATACTTATTGCATTTTTGAAAAGAATGTCAGTAGGGCCGAAATCCAAATAACATTATATTTTACAAATCTCAATATCTTTTCCTGTTTATTGTATCCTATAAAAATATACAAATCATTGTCTGGATATCTGTGTGTTTGTGATGTGGTTTGGTGGTTTAATTTTTACCATGTTGTTTTTTTTTTACCTTTAGGTATATGTTCTCGCTGCTGAGGTGAAAAGTTGTATGTGTTACAGTCTTTGAATCTCTCGCTATACGCTCAGGATTCTAACCTAGAATCACTCGCTACGCTCGTGATTCAACTATAGAATCCTTCGCTGACTCGGGATTCAAAATCAACACTCGCAGCAAAAACCCACTTTGCTCTCTTGTTGCACAAATAACTATTATGCCCCTCAACTGTACAAAAAAACCGAATCTCGTTAACTTTTACAGGCAGGTCCTCTCCGATTAATGGCATTGTTTGCTTTTCTACCGTTTTAAAAGTGGTAAAAGTTTTCTTTTAATTTTTACAATTACGTTAGTGTATTGGATATTATAAAATAAGATTTTGAATTTCATTGAATAGTAAATAATACCTCGAATACCTAGTTTATGAAAGTCGGTAACTGTCCCACAAGAGTATACTACCGGAATAAAAGTAACCTATATGTTAATCCATATTATAAACTATCTATGTGCCAAATTTCATCCAAATCCGTTCAGTAGTTTTTGCGTGAAAGAGTAACAAACATCCATCCATCCTCACAAACTTTCACATTTATAATATTAGTAAGTAAGAAGTAAGATTTAATTATAATAATTACAGCCCGTTATACAATACAATACAGTCCATGTTTCCTTATGATGTTTTTCTTCAAGGATGTCAGTGATGTCCAGGGCCTCAAGTCTGCTATTACAATAGTGTCAGATTGGTCCATCATTGATATTTTCATAATTGTTTTTTTAACAGGTTTGGTAATCTACTAATATGATGGCGTCATTATGACTTTCCAATGGGCAACCACTGACACACCATTGAAAGAAATGGCATAGAATGGTAATCTCGTACATAATGACAAATGAATGACTGATGGTGCTATTTACGAACTTCTTACTACTTCAAATTGCATATAACAGTAACAAATAAAATGTTTAAATATATATAAATGAAATCTGGCGGGTTTTATTATAACGGCAATACGACAATGTCATTAAAACACAATTCTATTACGAGACCGTTGACCGATCAACGATCGACCATTATGAATTTAGCAGATTAGGAACTTTTAGCAAAATGATAAATGGGATGAGAATGGGATCGTGTTGGAATGACGAATTTATAAAAATAGCAGACTTTGGCCCCAGGATTAACATAGAAAGTACACATGAAAATATGATAAAGTAATACTGGCAGGTAGGTACCCACTTGCTGGACAGACTAACAAAAATAAGGATTAAATTCAAAGACCTAAATCCTAAAAACTATTAACCTGAAAATCTCTCAGTGACTACAAGCTGCAACATTCCCCGAGCTAGGTATAAAGCCAGCTAATTAGATAGATACCACAGTGCACCCACTTCGGAAGCGATTAATCGAGTAAAAGCAATTACCGACGATCTGACATCGCCTGCCCGCGCCAATTACGATCTGTTCTTTATGTAGCGCCTTTCAATAAACATTAAAAAGGATTCCCGAGCTAGTCAATTAGAACGAAGATTTTTTATAAAAAGGGGATTTTTTATTTCATGGTCCTTGAGTGTTCATCAAGTTTCCGTTCGTAGTTTAAGGGCCGCTTGCACCACAACTTTCTAAATGCTTTTTAACGTTTCATAATAAACATTTAAAATATCATTCTGTCTCCGTTATCGATTGACTGGTTGATTTGTAGTGCTAACGGGCCTGAGGTTGTTTTAGCTCAAAAGATGTAAACCGACATTGAAACTCGTGCTTCACTTAATTGTTCATTTTTTCGGGTATCCCACTTCAACAAAAACAAAAAACTTCTTCATTGATGATTAAAATCATTTTTTTTTTTGTTTGTAGGATTCTTCTAAAAAGTTCAGTTACTACAGTACAATATCAAAAACTAACTCTCAGTATAATATCTAATTTCCGACGCAAACAATTTAATTTAATATAAAACCGTTTTAATTACAGATTAACGAGCATTATTGTGAAGTACGGATCAAATTCGAACAATATTCAATACAAATCCCAGAATCAACAAATTAAATGCTACTGAGAGCAATTGAATGAACGTATCAATTTACGGAAAATAGCGTACATTTCTGATACGACTGAATTAATAAAAAGTTCTCTTCATGTAGAAAGTCAATTTCGATAAGCTTTAATTTTAGTACTCACTACTGACTACTAAGTTTCTCTCGTCTCTATGTCTATCAATACTCGAGTGCAATGACAATTAATGCTCAAGTGTAATTAACTGATCGCCACCAAAGTTGGATGTTGTTGTTGTAATGTGCACGTCTTTCTACATTGTTCTCACATATATGTATAATCTCAAAATGAATGATGTAACCAAGATTTTGTAACAACATTTTGATTTAAAAGAGTGTCCATGGAGTTTCTTGCCCGTTCTTCTCCGTAGAGATCTACGCAAGGGAATGGGCAACTACAGTACTTTCTCAAGTTATTATGCCTTATACTATGCCTTGTGACTGGGACTGTAGCTTTGTTTTTTTTGTATTTTTGACATTCAAAAGTGCCGTAATGGTCTAATTGAAATAAATGCTTTGAGTTTGAGTAACACAAATCTCCAATTTAATCACTAACAGACAATGCACAAATCAACAATGCAGTAAATCATAATTATGCAAAATTTCCTTGTAAAGGACAGAATCGTAGCAGGTGGCATTCTGTGGTTTCTGCTACCCCTATGGGAAAAAGGCGTGAGTTTATGTATTTTCTTGTAAAATGAAGCGATAATTCATCTCCATAAGCGGTAAAAGACAGGGAAATTTGGATGTTTTACTGGGTAATCTCGTCGAGAACACGGCTTGTTGCATAATAATTTACAATAGGACAACAATGTGGTTTGTGCAATGAACAAACCAATTTAATATTGATCCTACGACAAGCAACAGAGTTGATTTACAATTACATGTTGAAGACCAAGACAAATAAATAAATTATTGCACAAATAGATGCATTGCGTCGTCCTCTGTCTATTTAAATTAGTTATAGTAAAATTTGGTACCTATACCTAATATTCTGATGAAACCGGCTCATCAAGAAAAATTTGAAGACATGTGTAATTGTGATATTTCCCAAACTGCACTGCACACGCATGGTTACAGACCATTCTCTCTCAAAGATGGAAATCTTTGAGAGAGAATGGCTGTTTGGTGGCTTGTGACCGAATGGCTTGTGTCCCGGCTGTGGGAACATTTTATAGAGATTATTATTCTAACACACAAACACACACTCGCACATACATTCACTACTGTGAATTTGTAATAATGTGTGTTTGCGCTTGTGTGCGTACACATTGTTTATTTATTTTGGGTTTAACGATGATTTGGCAAACGACTCTCTTATTTTACGAGTTTCGGTCGAAAGATACATAAAGTGTGCCGGAAAAAAAAAGGTGCTAATCAGAACCGATCACTAATGGCAAGCCGACCTTTTTTGATCAAAGATACATCACGCCTGTAATACCCGAATCCACATATCGCCAGATATGTTTAGTCAATGTAATAGGGGGCGAGCCATTAACCGTACACAAATCCAGACTCCATGGCGGCTACTGAGAAATTCCTGAAGGAAGGACCCAATTACACTTTGCCCGAACTGGGAATCGAACCCAGGACGTCATGCTCAACAGTCAGAGGCAATTTTTATCAACGATAATACGCGAAATTTTATTACAGCAGTAGATTATATTCATTACTTACTAAGATACCTACTCATTTTAGTATAAAATGTATTACTTAGCTTTAATATAGAGCCATACAAAACCTGACAACACGGCAACAGGCCACTACAAATTAATATAAAACAAAATGAACAAAAATGTAATAAAACGGGCTTGTTAAGAATTATAGCGGCACCCAAAGGAAAAGCTCTTGATATAATTATATAAAGAGGGCTTCTTTGCCAATTAACACCCTAGCCTTCCTTTTGAGTGGACCTGGCACCTTTTAGCTGTACAAGCTACAAGTGCGCACTGATTTCTATTTTTTGTACTTGAATTACGTACCTTTATTTCATTAGACTATAATTTAATGTACGGAATTGACTGTCCTTTCTCTCCCTCCATCTTGATTAATTTCTTGTTGTATATTAATTCATCATCTGCCTAGCCATTTCTCAACTATATTGCAGCTAAATGTCAGTATTTTACATGGAGCGGCTGACTATCTGACTCCACAATTTAGTTAGTACTGGGTAATACGATACCCCTTTTTAAGACTGGTTGTCAGACTGTCGGCCACTGACTACCTGTTACGACTACCAAAAATCTACAAATGCTAGCCAGGACCAACGGTTAAGCATGCTTTCCGAGGCACGGAGTAAACTCGGTATGTGATGGATGGTCACCCATATACGAATCGATCTTAGCAAGTGTGGCTTAACCTAGAAGATCGACTCGTACGCGGGTATTATTTAGCTACGAGCTTCTCTATTTTGTATATTAATTGAGCCTAGTTTAATTAATGTAGAACCAGAAATCAAGAAGGCTATTCACAATCATGATGGAAAAGTCAGAAATATATTGAATAGACTTAAGCTACCGAAAAGCTTATTAAATCCCTATTGAATGCTGGTCTGGAACAACTTTTGTTAATCTGTCAAGTTTCCCAATCTCACTAGCAACAATTGTCCAAACTCCAGTTTTCTCTAATCTAAACAATTCCTTAGAAATCGTATCGATAACTTTACCGCATTTCACCAGTTAATTAAAAGTTTCCTTTAATAAGGGACAAGTCTATTGAATTCTAGGAATCGAACCCAAGACCTCGATCGTGCAGAGCAAAAGTGATTGCAACCACTAGACCAACGAGGTAGTCTTTAGTTCTTAATACTGTGAAAATAATTAAAACAATATTGAAAGACAAACTATCAATATACAGGGTGTAAACAGACCTTTCACGAAGCCGTCAACCAAGCATTCTGTATATCAAACTTAGTAACTGCGCAAAATGTTGCTGGGAAACTACTTTTTTTTGGGGTGAAAAATCACCTTTTACATTAAAATTTAATGTAACGCGTTGAACACATTGTGCTGAATGGATGTATTGAGTAGTAAACGGGTCATGGAGGAATTTAAAGTAAAGTTATAACATTAAAATTTGTATTAAAAAAAGAACACTTAAAAAGGTTGTAACTTTGAGCCCCAATATCTCCGTAACTAGAAGGTTCCTAGGTATGTCTTAGAACAAAATAATGATCGCAGTGACAAGGTCAATAAGTGCCTATCGGCTTCGTTAAGGGTCTTTTTACACCCTTTATAGGCACGGTCTGGTTTACGGCTTCCTACGTTGGTTTAGCTTACCTAGCAAAAGGTAGACAGTAGACACCTAGACACTACGTTAGGGTGCCTTGTTCCCGAAAGGAAACCGACAGGAATCGACTTTTAAGGTGTCTTCGGGCCTGAAAGGTCTAACTAAAAAAAAATAAAAAATAAAAAAAAAAGCAGAAGCTACTAAACGGATTTGAATGAAATTTCGCACACAGATAGTTTATAACCTGGATTAATACAAAGGATACTTTTTATCCCGGTAGTAAGATCCCATTCGAGAATTATCAAAGTTCACGCAGGCGAAGCCGCTGGCTAGCTTCTGCTAGTCTAGAATATTAAACTACCAGCATTTCTTATTTCTAAAAGAAGATTTATGTACATAAATAAAATAATCGGTAAACAAGACAAAAGAAAACTAAATAATTCATCCGAAATATACAAACCAAAATATTCCTCAAATATTTTTTCTAAAAGCTAAAACAGGCTAAAAATGTAGGGCACGAAAAATATAACGTTACATTTTCTAGTGGGGTTTTCACTGAATTAATCATAGCAGATGAATGGAAATCGAGGGTGGTTTTCCTTGATTATTTATAAATAAATTGAACATCTTACGGTCAAATACACCCCTTACCTTTGATCCTCATGTTTCACAATACAACAGTGAGAAAATAACAAGGGTTAGAGAAATGGAAGTAGATATTATTGTATGAAAATAGGAATATTTTAATGAGAAAAATATTTTTTCTACTATAATAATTGATATTTGACTGCCTCGTTGGGCTTAGTGGTCGCAAACGCAACTGCTGAGCATGAGGTGCCAGGTTCGATTCCCAATTCGGGCAAAATGTTATTGGATTTTCCATCAGGAATTTCTCAGTAGCAGCCACGAAGTCTGAATTTCGTGCCCCGTTGATGGCAATAATAATATTTTATTATCAGGCAACTAAGGCCCATAGATAAAATACACAAAATAATATTTTAATAACAACAATAAACTAATACATATTTTAAACCTTAAGAAATTAAAACTATACACGCAACGTTGTCGGTGTCGTGTTTCGCTGCGTGGTGTCACGTAATCGCCCTCGGAAACGTCGATATACGACACCCTTCGGCCAAAAGTCCTCCTTCATGCAGGTCTGTAGATGGTGGGTTGGAACTCGTACCACGAATGACTTAAAGTTGATGTTGTGGCGCGATTCCAACCTTTCGACCCTCAGAGTCCAGTTGGTCTTCACTTTCAAATACTGCACCACTTCCTCAGTTGTAGTGGAGTGATGCAGACGTGAAAGGTACAGCTGCGTCGTAAGCACAGCAGGACGCAGCAACATGTTGGGTCCGCTCGGTGCGGTACCGCACAGGTTACGAGGACAGGGCTTCTTCTTCTTCCTCCTTTCCACTTTAGTGAAGCCGTCCTCATCAACTTGGCTCGTTCTTGGCACGGAGCTACGGACCGCAGCCAGGGCTGGTTGAGCACCCACTTTCAACTTTTCCCCTTTCCTGGTTTGTCGCTTAGGCTGCGACGCATCAGTTTTACCGCTGGTGACGATAGCAGCATAGGCACGTTTAGGGGTCGACGTACTATCGAGGACACTCCCGCCTGATCACCACTAAGCTAATTTTTGCTTGCACTTACAACATAGAAACGCTCTCCATCCCCGCCCCGTTGACTTTATATAGAAATAATAAATCAAAAGATACTGATCGGCGACACATGCCAAACGAGAGTTATTGTTATTTTGCGCGCCAAAGTTGATGCTTTCCTAATAGGCCTAAAATTTAAGGTGGAGTGGCTCGGCGCCTCCGCATGATTTAAGCGAAAAAAAATTTAACTGATCAGGCGGAAAAGACCACGACTGTACCTACGCGTGACGTATCCGCAGCCGGTGTTGTGGCGCGGGCGACGACGGCGGCGGGCGGCGCTTGCTCAGCGTTATCGACAGCTGGTGACGCACTTGTGTTCGCCGATTCAAAACTGCCGATGGTTGCATTTCGCGCCCCTCGACGTGTGTTCACCTTTGAGGCCTCAGGTGACCCAATTACCGAACCGACGTTGCGCAATAATGCTATTTCCGCACGCAGCTCGGTATTGGTTTTTTCTGAAACCTCCATTCTAGACTGCATCTTGGTCATCTCTGCTTTCAAGGAAGTGATGTCCTTTAGCAGCCGTGTAACGTCGACGTGATCGAAAGTGACGGGGGGCAGTTTACCTAGCTCCTTCGCCACGAAATCTGGCTCGCCCCCAATTACATCGAACTTAAACATAATTGTCGAAATATTGGTGTACTATTAGGAACACCTCTGCCCAACCCTTCTGTGATTACAGGCGTGATGTTAAGTTGTGATTGTTTATTTCCTCTCTGTAATTTATTAATCCTATTATAACCTAACCATTAAAATTTTCAAAGACAATTTATCACACTAAGTTAATAAAGTGTCTTACCACAGTCACGGAATTACTCACCATATTTTAATAGACCAAAACTGTAACTAATTATTCAAAAGGTAAGACTTATTTAAATATTCATTTTCAACCCGGCAGGAAGATTATGCAAAATTAAATCATAAAACGACGAACTTATATTGCTTGGAACATTGCCTTTTAATATTTTAAAAGCAATCTTAAAGCTTTATTGAAAGCACCCTGAATACATCGAAGGCTCTTTACGTAAGGGAAGTATCCAACTATGTCCTTCAACAAGACTGTGAAACTGCTCACGAACGATAATAAACACTTTCTTAAAAAATAGTTATTTCGTTTCTTGCAATCAAACTATGTTTTGGCCAAGTATTTCTATTTGATAGATTTTGATATGGTTTTCACTAGCATGTTGAAAGTTTCTTGAAAAAATTAACAGCCGAATCCCTCCGGGAAAAGTTTCAACGGGTCTCTTTCAGTTTTTCAAATATTTTTTTTTTTTTATTAGCCTCCATTGTCCCACTGCTGGGTAAAGACCTCCCCCATATCCTTCCACTCTTCTCTCCCTGCGGTTTTCCATATAATAAAACTATTAAAAAACCAGTGCGAAGAAATCTCACAAGTTATTTATTTAATGTAATTTATTTTTTCTCTTCCGACGTTATTTTTCTAACATCATTTAAATGTTACTTTAGAATTTTATAAAAATAATTTCCTTTTCGTTTCCTTTAAACTTTTTAAGTAAGCTGCAATGCTCATTTATTTATAATTTATTCAGAAAGAGCGTAATAAAGTCTTTGAGGTAAAATGCTTGGTAAAACGAGGAAGCCGAATGGTTTTAAAGGAGATTGGCAAACGCCCATAGTAAGACAAGCCCAGTTAGGGTAAGATCGACGATCAAGAATTTAATCAAATCAGTGCTAAAAAAACACACTGACCCATGGCTTTTTACTATAACAGCGGTAAATGAGCAAGAATTTATGCGTAATTCAATCCGCTAATAGGCCGATTTTTGCCAATGTCCTTTGTGTAAATCAAATTCCAAAGATTTGTTCTTCTATTTATACGAATGAAAGGGTGACAAACATTTTTTTTTATGCATCTTACATTATCAATCTAGTAGGATGTCGGCTGGTAGTAGGTGCCTTGAATGCAAGGTTGGCAGGATATACAAACTTAAAACTAAGCGACTACACGCTAAGGGCACCTTTTGTTGAGAACAAGTCTCGGATTAGGGCCTTGCTGGGGCCAGGATATAGGAAAGTTATATCGTTTTATTGATGTCTACGCAGGAAACATTAAAGAGCAAACGTGCAAACTTAGCTACAGACTTTGTTCCTTTATTCTCATAGGCTCAGACCAACATTGCGCTGTGAACAATAAAGTGAGGCCAGCGCAAAACTACGCCTCGCTCTGTGCATCCACGCTCACACGCACACATTTACATCAAACTACAATTAAACTACGTCTCATTGAATTGCACACATGTTTACGAAACAGCCTCACTTCTCTGTTCGCAGAGTTCCGTCTTTCTCTTTTTTATTTGGTCTGAGTTCATAGGGCAATGGCAACGAAATCTGACAGGACCGGACATGCAAGGATCACTCGAAGGACCAACGGCTTTGCGAGAGAGAAAACTTTTTACAGAGTCTTCAATACTCAGAAAGTCGTTCAAAATAAACAAAGAATTAATAACCAATCTAAAAATAATCTGTCTACGCATATTTCGATTTCAGACATATCACTGTTCTGTCAAGAACAATCATTGTAAATCTACCTACCATTCTTAGAAATCTGCCATTCATTTTTATTTCTGTAATTGATACTTGCGAACAAAACAATAGAGTAGCTAATAATGTAATAATGAAAGTAGGCACTTAATAGGTAGTAGGTACGTGTTTCTCAGGTAATTTGTCAATTTTAATTATAAGTGAAGATGAATCAATGTGATGTCTTGGTGTGACATGTGGTGCGAGTTTTAAAGATTCTTTATTGATAGCGTATTTTTTTTTAAACGTTGCCGGACGCGTAACAACTGCCTGTACTGTAGGCTATATAAATATTTGTTCCGGGCGGGAAGCGAACCCGCGACACGCAACGCAGCAGCTATCGCTCAGCCACTTCGCCAACTGTGCTCAAGCTATTGGCCACGGCTTCGCCTGTTTGAACGTAGTAGGTAATATCAGCAAAACTACCATACATTATATAGTGTGATATGATATTAATATTAATATCATATCCAAATCTATGCTAAATTACATAATTTTTTCATTTTTTTTTTCATTTTTCGTACATATGGTTTACAATACAGTTTACAAACGATCTTATTCTATTTGTACACCAATCATGACCGTTACACCGGCAGCCTTTACAAACATATTACTTAAGTTACTAAATGTTCAACTACCTACGGGATATGTGCAAGTCTTAGTATGAACCCACATAAGTTTAAATTGATTCAAAATGGACGCTTTATCATAATAATTTATACTAATAAATGTTAAGTACCGGGTAGTCCGCAAAAAGATCACGCATTCTCAAGCCGTACGAGCTAAACTACATCAAAATTCCGTTTAGCCATTATTTAGGGCGTGAAAAGGACAGAGTTATTTTCACATTTATAATTTTAATCGGGATTAGGGATAATGTTTTACTGTCACAACGAAAGGTAGATTTTTGATGGATGTTACTTTTAAGGCACCAGTCATAGATCTGAATAGCCTTGTGCCATTAAAAGGACTACATAATGTGCCTTCCTCAAATTGACTCGTAAACACCCGTAAATCAGGCGTCAATTTTATTTTGCTTTAAAATCTTATTCTCCGACAAATCTTCTAAGCCATTACACACGGCAAAAGAGAATTACTACCCTTATAATGGGTATTTTATTCAACTAGCACGCGATAACAGTGCCCAGTAATTTAATTTAATGTGAGAAAGTTCCCGAACAAATTTCTTGGCTCAATAAAAATTTCTTCGCAGTAATTGTGACCGTTAAAAATATGATTATTTTCATTAGTTTTTTTTATGTAGTGGTAGAATGAAATATGCAGAAAACATGTTCAAATTCAAGATATTATTACAGAGAAATAACCCTTCAAGTTCAACTCTTTCGAAAGGTGTGATATAATACTGGTTCTTCTTTTTCTATAACGTGTGGTTAGTGCCTAACCTGGTGTCAGAGTTTTTATGCCGCCCATAACAGTCATAATAGTCATCACTGTTATAATACTAATTATTTTTTTTCTTGTTACAAACGACTCAAACATATTCAACTTCCTCTATTTTTTAACAAAATCTTATGTTTCATCTGTGTAAAGCGTTGTAGCATCAATATTAAAGATACTCCCCCTCCACCTTCAACTTTCTACCCTGTTACATCTCCCTTGGGTCTCGGAAACCCATTAGTGAAACCTGGTATTTCCTGTGCAACGTTGCTAATGTGCCAATAACTCATATCATGCGTACCAATCATAAGTACCGTGAACACCATTTGTGTAGTAGGTATCTTCTACCCGAATAGCACGCAATTTTCGAAAGCTGTTGTACTGATAAATAAATTAGAATAGGTTATAGGTATTTTACTTTAGATCATTATACAAAAAAACAATGTAAATCCAAATCTAGGGTTGTACAAATATGAAGGCAATTTTTCTAATTTTTTCGTTGAGCGCACTTCGCATTTTCTCCATTAGTCAATTGCACCCGTGCGAATAATAAAATAAAGAAAAATAAAAGGGCGGGTCGCTACTACTTATACTACGTAAATAACATCTCCTTAAATCTGCCATGCTTCTTGAACACTGTTTTAAGTTTTATGACGTATAAAGACGTAATGGTTTTCAATATGTACACTAATATTATAAAAAGGAAAGATTTGTATGTTTGTAACGAATAAACTAAATAACTACAGGACCGATTTCAAAAATTATAACCTGGAATAACACATAAAGTATTTTTTATGCCAGTAGTACGATCCCGTGGGACAATTACTTACGCGGGCGAAACCACGGGCATCAGCTAGTATTTTATACAAATAAAGATACTTCCAAATTACTTGAAAATGTGCCATCAGATTCTAATTAAATCTTCTATTTGCTGACTAATTATGATTCAAAGAGACTTTGATACACAGAGTACTAATAAAAGTAGTCACCAGACCCGCATCCAGAATAGGAATGTTTGAACAGGCTAAGTAAATAGCTATTTTCTTCAGGATAAGGTTTTAAGTAGCTCTAGCTAGGTACTTCTCTTGAACAACGAACTCTTCAATTATTTCCGTTCAATTCAAGGAAACTCTCAATCAACGTTTCATTGCATCGATTTAAAACTGTCTGATTTAAAGTTTAAGGAAAATGAGATTAAGAGTTCAGTCTTCTAAAGTAAACTTGATCCAATTTCTTTAATGATATTTTCAGGGTTCCGTACCCGAAGGGTAACCAACGGGACCCATATTACTAAGCCTCCGCTATTCGTCCGTCCGTCCGTCTGACTGTCTTTCCTTGTGTTTGTCAGCAGTGTCAGCAGGCTGTAACTCATGATCCATAATGGGTATATAGATGAAATTTTCACAGAAAGTGTATTTCTGTTGCCGCTATAACAACATCATCTGCCTTGCCTTTTCCCAACTATGTTGGGGTCGGCTTCCAGTCTAACCGGATGCAGCTGAATACCAGTATTTTACATGGAGCGACTGCCTATCTGACCTCCACAACCCAGTTAGTACTGGGTAATACGATACTCCTTGGTAAGACTGGTTGTCAGACTTTTTGGGCCACTGACTGACCTGTAACGACTGTCAAAGATCTACAAAACAAACCAACAGCTTAACGTGCTTTCCGAGGCACGGAGGAAACTCGATATGTAAAGGTGGTCACCTATCCACAGACCAACCTAGGCAAGCACGGCTTAACCTAAAGATCGACCTGAGCGGCTGTTACTATTTAGCCACGAGCTCCGCTATAACAACAAATAATAAATTAAAATTAAAGGGGGCTCCTGGTTGCCTTTTTTTACCTTTTGAGATACGGAGCTCTAAAAATGATTTTCCGAGAAACGTAATTAGAAACCGAAGCTACCTTTCTTTCAAATTTACAAAGAATATTACAGGCAATAAGCCCAACCAGACCAGTAATAGTAGAATTATTAAATTTTTCCTTCTTTGATAAAAACACCAGCTTTTATTAGAATCTTAATTAATATGCATACTCTACAAGGACAGTATCAAAGCGACTATCAGAGGCAATCAAATTATTGTCAGGCGAACGGGCTCTCTCGAGGTCTTTGTTCTTATATTTTATAACTACGAAGCGTAATTTTTAATTTCCTGAAAAAGCCAATTTTCGTTTTCAGTTCTTGTACAACCATTCATCAATTTCGTTATTGGCAGACTACTTCTTCGAACTTTACTTCAGTATTTTTTCAAGCTCTATAAGCGATTTCGAATGAAAAAATGGTAAACAATAACGACCTTATAGTAATAGGATTATGATATACTTATAGTACTTATCTCGAAATTTGCCAGCATAGGTACATTTTTTTAAAAAGAAAACCTGTTATATACGAAATCAAAATAATAATATAGTCAAAAGTTATACATTATACCTTCACAACATATTAACGACATCATTGCAAAATTGAAACTTTCACACTTGTCTTTTTAATCAAAACGCTGCATTTATTTGAAAAATAAATCACTTGAAACCAAACAGAAAAAGTTGAGCGAAGCGGTCATCGCGCAATATTAATAATTACGTAAATAAATGAATAAATATATATCGCTGGACATTAACACACAGCGCCATCTAGTGCCACACTAAGCAACGAGGCTTGTGTCGTGAACACCAGATAGTTGATATACTACATAAATACTTTTTGTTTGTAAATACATACTTATTATACATATAAACATCCATGACTTGGAAACAAATGTCCATGCTCACCACACAAACATTTGCTCCAACCGGGATTCGAACCCGGGACCCTAAGAACGTAAGGCAGCCTCACTACCGCTGCGCCATTCGGGTCGTCAATCAATCGTAATTTAGTCGAAGACGAATTTTACAAACTTCTTTTCTGTTTGACACTCCAACTCCAACTCATTGCTGCATTTTTGTCAGACTCAATCTAAATTGGCTATAACACACCAACAAGAAAACGTTCATAGTAACACAGATAACTACTTACAGTAAGAATCTGAACACATTCAAAAGAGCTCATCGCGAAGGTCGCACATCTAATAAGCATGAAAGTGGCTCCCCCTCTTCAGAGCATACTTTCGATACAGAATAACGACGATGCATTGTACTTGAGAGCTGCTTCGTGTCCGATGAGCTTCATAAATCAGCCGCTTTATGCAGATCTACTAAATCTGTGTTACCCCACTAGATCAAGGACCTTGCTAAACTGGCCGGATTAATGTTCATCGTTAACCGTCTGAGTTTTGCACAGTCGAGGGAATCTTTTGATCCCGTCGCATCGCTAACATTTTTTGTGATAGTAGATGGAGATACTACGGTCTCATAACACAATTTGTTTGTGTATTTTTTGTTAGCACGTGGCTAATAGAAAAACAGTTTAAAAAATATGATGGGATTTCTGCAGAAAATGTTAAAGATTTCCTCTTGAAGATAAAATTAAATATAAAATCTCGGAGCGAAATCGTATTGGTGCATAATGAAATTTAGTCTTGTTTGTCAACCGTTTATTGGATGATTGCGCTCGGTATTAACTTCAGACTTCAGTTGGATGGCAGTTTCGACAGGTTATTTGAAATTCTGGAAACTTCGACTCGGGATTAATTTAGTTTTATCTTCTATTCAAACGGAACTCGTTCCGCCATATTTGCTCGGAAAATGCATTTAGCTTTAACGTGAAAAGTTAATGAGTTAACGTTTATTCGTCATAACGTTAGTATGTTGTACGAATCACTTTTGTCCCTTTTATTCCTACTTAAAATATAATATTCAAATAAAGAAATAATTGTGAAAATCACACTTGATTCCAATCAAATCAATTCCCAGGTCGGCAAAGTATATTTTTCCATCAGGAATTTTTCAGTACAAGCCACGGAGTCTGGATTTTGCCGATTGATGGCAATAGGCTCGCCCCTATTACACATAAGACTTAAACATAACTGGCGAAATGTGGGTGTACTACTACGTACACCTCTGTCTCTCTACCTTCGGGGATTACATATTGCAGGATTCGGGTTTTGATTCTAATCAGCAAGTTGCAAGTGCCACTACTTACAACTTGCTGTTTACAATTAGAAGGTCAGATAGACAGTCGCTCTATGCAAATACATACAGGGTGTAAACAACCTCATCACGAAGCCGTCAACCAAGCATTCTGTACATCAAAGTAAGTAACTTCACGGAAAAATTATTGCTGGGAAACGACTTTTTTTTTGGGGTGAATAATCATGTTTTGTGGTAGAACTCAATGTAACGCACTTAAAACATTGTGCTGATGGATGGATTTAATAGTACGGGGATCGTGGAGATGTTTAAAAAATCTTACAATAAAAACTTGTATTTAAAAATAAACTTGTCTAAAAGTTGGAACTTTGACCCCCAATATCTCCGTAACTAGAAGGTTATTATATTACATATTTCACAAGTCGTCATACAAAGTGAAGAGAAAAACGTCGTGATAAAATCCCTGATTAGTTCGCATAGGAACGTTTTTATCATCCCTTCCCGTCGAGTAGGACATGATTCCCATGATACATCTGCACCGGCCCGGCCCTGATAACACAATAAGCCTTTTATATGATCCGACATCCTTATTCCGAACGCGAAAAACTTCCGATTCGAAGGAAAAGCCTGCCGCCACTATTTATTTATAGTTATGATGTAATATGTGTTGTATTGTACAAGCGCCTGCCCGCGGCTTCGCTAGCATGGAGCTTCGGAATAAAGCCACTTCTTCATCTTCGTCGTGTCGATTCACGAGAACGTATAACGAGATAGCAACTAGAAGATATTCATAGCCAGAGCATCGCATCCTAGGCTGAGTGGAAGCCTTCTTTGTCGCAGTCACAACGAATATCAGTCAACTATTTTGTTCTGGTCTGTTTTCAAAAATATTTTTTGCTTTATGTGTATTTTCCCTTAACATTCGAGTCGAAGAAAGATATTTTCATCTTTGTTTCGACAATTCAAAAGTGCCTGTCACCTGTCACTGGCTTAATTGAAATAAATGTTTTGATTTTGATCCCATAGCACTTGAGTTCGGATCAGTAGTTACAAAGATTATCTACCCCCTACGTCCAAACTAACAAACATACAAACGTTTTTGCATACGCTTAATGTCTCCGTGACAAATAAATATTTTTTCTTTCCTTCTTCTTTATACATCTTAGGCAAGTTCATGTTATTGTCCGTACAGCCCGTTAGGTGTGAAAGGATACCAGACAGACAGGCAGAGGTACTATCGCATTTGTAATATTAATAATATGTAGGTATCGGTGGCGAAGGTTTCATACAACTCGATTCCTACCGGATTCCCTTTGAAAAATGGCACAGTCAGTATTCTATAGACAAATAATATACATACTAACTACATTAAAGATATGTACTCCGGCTTACCTCCTACAAAAATGTACCCACTGGTAGGTATGGATCACATCTGTGCGAAGCTCTTGACTGCTCAAACTGCCTACGTGCTTACGTTTTTACCCTGATCAAATGGGTAGCGTTCGTTTTATTTATGTTAGTTCCTATTTGCGTCAGAAATATGAGACCTCAATTTTCTTATAATATTCTCCTTCTGCTTCTCGAATCTGAGATTTTGCCCGACTACAACTGGTGAGTAGTGACCTGGATAGCTCTGTCGTTTCCCTCATTTAAGTGGAGGGTGCAGCCTCCGTTCACCGCCCCGCCGTTCTGAAGTTTCCCAGCAGTGGGAAGACGCTGGCTAACAGTATCAGTAGTCCGGGGCGTGTAAAGGTGCTCCTAGATAAGGAATATCTTAATATACATTTTTACTAGCACTTATATAGGCACTGAACAGACGATGGATTATATGCCCGTCGGACAGACGTGGACAACTTGCAAAAACCAATGTTGCTAAGTCAAAGTCAAGTAAAAACGTTTATTGCGAACTAAGTGTACTATGTTGGTGTAATGTTAAGTTAGTAATTATGACTTAGCAGCTTTCTACAAGCATTGGAATTATCATTCGCCTGCAATTATCATCGTAAAACAAACTCAAACCCAGGATTCATTTCATTTTCAGCAGTAATTTCTTTCTGGGTGGCGGACAAATAGTCTGTCTGCTCAGGGCCTTATTTTACGTCGATCTTATATAATTTTAATAAAAAATTTTAGAAGAGCTAATTAGCTTTTCGTGAGAATTTTCCCAAATTGGTATGTAAAGGATTTTTGATATTTTCACTTCTAGCTTTTAGTCTAGGTAAATAATGTATCTCAAAGGGATCGTTAAAACATACATTATTAATTCAGTTTCAAGGGCGAGATCATATCGTAACATTTTATGATTGTAAGTGAAAGCCGTCAAGTCTACATGACCTCCTTTATCACTTTTTGATGTGTGATAAGATTTTGATTAAATCTGACGACAGACAGCTATTTCCTTTCAAATATTCTCCATCGAAATGTTAACAAAAAGCGGAAATGAAATATGTGAGGTCGTTTTTCGATTTCCTGTTCTATTAGTGAGATTTGTAATTGAATAAAATTGAAAAAGGTAAAAAGGAAAAATGTTAACTACAGGAAAACTCGTTCAATACGAAGTAAATTAAAGCGACTATAGGAGCTAAACGCGAGTTTTATAATGCCTGTAAAGTATATGATTCACTGCAATAAACAAAACCAGAAAAATGTATGATATTCTTCAGGATATATGCTAGTATGATAGTGTTTTGAAAACATAATACAATTAATTTTACTCGATAGAAAAAAAACACGAAATTAACTCTAAAAATTTCTTTTAATGAGTAAAAACCATACTAAAATACATGTGATCAACAAACAGCAAATAATTCTACAAGCAACATATTAGCATCATAGTGTTTTATTTTTTACAGACAGATTTTTTGTAAATCGATCGAAACCACTCATTTCGCACTATTCGGCCCGCAGTGACTGACGTAATAACCACTTTGTAGTGCAAGCTGATTAGAACTTTAATCTAACAGTATTTCAAACGAAGTTTGAACCACTACAAATAGAGTTGCTAATTTAACTCATGTAGTCCCCTTATGAAACTAACCTACTGTAACTGATACACAATGAGAATATTGTAATTTCCCATTCATTTCCATGTTCAGACTCGGATCAGTAATCAGTTTACCAATATGGCATTTTTCAACCTTATTGCTTAGGGTATAAGAGTGAAAAGTGGCAGACGATCAGTGAACTCTGTAGTACCTAAACTACGACTAATATCTACAGTGGACCAAAAACTGCGTCGAGTCCCTTTACGTCGACTCGTGATTTTTCTTGGTTTTGATGCACTGTCTTTTGTTTCGCCTCGACATAGCTGTCACGGAGTACAGTCACATTAAAAACGAAATACGGCTTTTTAATTAATAAAGTTATTTTTCAATACACTTCCTCGAAAACTGGTTCTTATCGCACTACGATTAGGTTCAACATGCCATGTATTTCACACGCGTGCGATTTTTTCCACTTTCCAACGCGTGTGCGGGAATGAAAATTGCTACAGATAACTATACCTATACTTAGTCCAAATTGGTTCAAAGCCTGTAGTCGAAGGTGAATGTTTTTTTTTTAATTCGGCAAAGCAATAATGCGTCTTTACGGCATAAATATTTGTTGAATATTCAAATTGTGTTTATAAATAGAATATCATAGATAAACATGGTTATTTAAAACTATATTTACTTTTATAAACAAATTAACATTTATTTGTGTTCTAAATACAAAAATATATAAAAAAAAACATTTTTTATATTAGGCTGTTTAGCGGCTTCATACCTTTGCTTCTCCTTCAACCTGGCGATAGCAAAGCGCGGAAAAAAAGAAAATTAAAATCATAGTTTCCTAATAATTAATGACAAAAATATTTTTCGTTCTTTTATTTTATTTCTTCAAAAGTGTATTGAAAAACGTCGTTTGATACACGTGGACATTTGTTATTGCAGTTCTCGGCTCAAAAACACCCTCGCCTACGGCTCGGGAGTTAATTCCGCCTCGAATACACTAACAAACTTTCTCCACTTGTATCAAAATGTACTATTGTTCATCCGGTGATCCGTATTTTAAATAATACATTGATAACCCACCAAAAAGTACTAGGCTAGCATAAGTTCAAGGAGTTGTGACACCAGATAGTTGATATACACACTACATATATTATATATTGTTTTTGTATACTGTTAATAAAAGTGGGTTATAAATAAATGTCTGAACGACGTGTTTATTGGTCTGGTTTAATATCATCATAATACATAAACTCAAAGCCAACCAAAATCAAAATACGAACTGGCTAGCTGGCTGGTTTTAAACTTGAAAAAAAATTCCTTTGCGGGCTAATAAATGCTTTTTCTTTTTTTTTTTAAAGAAAATTGTCTTGAAGGAAAATTTGAATATTCTGATGCAATTCCACCAAAAAAACTTTAAACCCATTACTCTCTTTCCAGACCAAGGTCAGAAAAGAGGAAACATATTATTTACTTAACAAATGTTGGGAATATTTTCACACAGAAATACTCACGGCGCTGGTAAATTAGCTTTCAGTAGTCGGAGTAATTTACTTCCGACTGTCAATTTGGACGGCTCGTGGTAATGACACTAACAAGGAAAAATGGAATGCAGAAATTGTAAAAATACAGAATATATTTTTTGCTTGCTGACAGGCTTCGTCGCTCCTCAGGCCTTCAATGTCAGTTTTGTTTGCAATGTTGCTGAAAAATACTGTTTACGGATATGTTATGCCTACAAGTCTGTGTAAAAAAACGTGTAAAAAAATTCAGCTGTCCCATACATTTTGGTCGAATAGGTAGGTGGAAGTTTCGTAGGGGACCACTGATATTTTTGGCGCAAATATGATGTTGGTCCCATAGAGAAAGTTGTTCAGTTTGTTGGGTTGGTATCACCGCCCTTTAATACACTTTTCTGATACATGCTGTATTTGCAAATTGCTAATATTGTTTATTTCTCGGACATTTTTGTTCATCAACAATTCTACAGGACAGAAATAACAGGATAGAAAGAATTGCGTAATACGCTTACCATGGTGTTGTCTATAACTTTGACAGTTGACGATATTCATGGCGTTAATAGCTTTGCTAAGCCCATTGTATCATCCTATCTGAAATGTTTTCTTTTATAAATGTTACTTATAATTATAGTGTACATAATTAAGCATTTTCTACTCTAAGCAGACGATTTTCAAACTTTGAAGCAGTGGGTTTGAAATTTCTTTCATAGACTCTTTCTCTCTTTCTCTCCACCTATTTATATGTTTTACCCGAGACATCTTAGTTAGACTACACATTTTGCCCGTACTTTTTCTGTCCTGCACAATTTTATTCATTGTCATTAAAATAGAAGAAAAAAAAACTTTTGACATAATTTCAATCGTTACTTCAGGTGTTCATAAGGGGTGAGTTTTCCGAGAAAAACGCTAAACACAATGCTCTTACAGACTGCACCCAAGCGTTATTAAATCGGCTTTGCAGCAAGAATTCCTTTACAAAAGTTCCTTTTAACCAAGTGCGTAGTCGTACGCGACTTTTCATGTTTAAGAATGAGAAAAATGTGAGGATGTTGTTCGAAACCCTTTTTATTTACTTTGTTTATAATTGACGACCCGAATGGCGCAGCGGTAGTGAAGCTGCCTTACGTTCTTAGGGTCCCGGGTTCGAATCCCGGTACGAGCAAATGTTTGTGTGATGAGCATGGACATTTGTTTCCGAGTCATGGATGTTTATATGTGTAATAAGTATGTATTTACAAACAAAAAAGTATCTATGTAGTATATCAACTATCTGGTGTCCACGACACAAGCCTCGTTGCTCAGTGTGGCACTAGATGGCGATATTATTATTATTATTTTTTTTTATAATGAAATTAGTTTTTTTTTTCACCTGAAACTACACCCACACCAGTCACATTGAAAGACATATAAGAGCATCATCTGCCTAGCCTTTTCCCAACTATGTTGCGGTCGGCTTCCAGTCTAACCGGATGCAGCTGAATAGCATTACTTTACATGGAGCGACTGCCTATCTGACCTCCACCACCCAGTTAGTACTGGGTAATACGATACCCCTTGGTAATACTTGGTAAGACTTTTCGGGCCACTGACTACCTGCAACGACTGTCAAAGATCTACAAATGACAGCCGGGACCAACAGCTTAACGTGCTTTCCGAGGAACCGAGGAAACTCGGTATGTAACCCATCCACAGACCAACCTAGGCAAGCATGGCTTAACCTTAAGCTTAAAGATCGACCCGAGCGGCTGTTATTATTTAGCCACGAGCTCCTGAATGACATATAAGAGCAAAGTCTTATATTCCTCAAATGCCCGTACGTACTTAATAGTACACCCTGTATACTGTACAGGCTGGAAGGGATACCGACGCTAAAACCGATACCACGGAACCCCCTTCAAATAAATTTTTCAGCTTTAATTTAAAAAAAATCAATCCGTGTCCCTCCCACCTAAGAACTATTATTAACAAGCACGTCATAGAAGTATAGACTCCATAGTACATGGAAGTTCTTCAAGTTAACTAGCGATCTCCTCCGAGAAGTTCATACATTAATGATACTCCTCCTAACTTATTATTCACTTACCGACACTATTATAAGTTATAGTTTATGTTTAAACAAGCGAATAAGTGAAGCTAGCTTTAAACTTAGATGTTGGAGTATGGGTATAGTTTACCGAGACCCTTCCTAAGTCTCGGATGTGTCTTGGTATGGGTCAAAGTTTAAAAAAAACGTATTAAACCATGGCGTTGGTCTTGGCGGTCATTTGTAGATCTATTGACTCTGATCTGATTTATTATTTAGTAGTCGAGTTATCAAGTGGTGTCGTGTTAAACTGTATGTAATCGCGGGTCGTAAGGTCCTGGAGGCCTACCACGAGCTCTTATCGCGATCCATTTGAGGACCCAAACTGAACTTTTCTTCTAATTCGTACCATGACGTCAGTTTAACGATTCAATTTAGGCCTTGCCATCTGACAGCGATTGACCCCAAACTGAGTCGCAAGTTTTAGTTTCATTCATTCAATTTTGTACTTGTTTGGTACCATGACGTTCTTAGCCGCTCAACTGAAACGCTCAACTGTAAAAATAAGCGATTCAATAAAAGTTACTATTTCTCTAACATAAATTGAAACATTTGGTGAATTATTGACGAAAATAAAGTTTTAAAAACAATGTAGTGTACTTTAATCTTTCTTTTAAAGTCTAAAATACCAATTTATATGCCTTTTTTAACCGCATAATTTGTTTTTCTCTAACAGATGTCTGATGAACAGTTTAGTTTGAGTTTTTTGAGGAAGATTATACTAGACTATATTAAGTTAAAAACAAATAAAACGTTACTAGTTTGCTTCTGAGCGTGTCTGACACTAAAATGTGCGCGAAACAAAGTTATTTGATTCTAATACCGTTGTCTCTTTTTCACCAAAAACGTTTCAAACGCGGTTCTGCCACAAATTGCGATCTTTCATTCACTTTTAACGATCCATATGCCGCTGAGCGTATTGGACGTCATGGTACGAGTTTGAGCGATGCAGTTTAGGAACCTAAACTGAACTGTCTTGCTTTTGAATCGTTTTTAATTAGATCATGGTAGGCCTCCTGGAAGCTAACATTGAAAAAGGCAATGCCAATAATGTTGTTACTATTAAATGATGCTAAAGTGATCATTCTCTTTCCCTTTATCCCTAATTTATTTGAGTTCGGCACAGATTGTCCTCTTTCACACCTACTTCCCTAGTACTTTATTAGTTCAAAGTTACACGATAATTTTAGGTCTTCGTAGAAAGCGATTTTGGTGAATTCATGAATACTTCGTATATTCTGGGGCCAAAATCACTAAATACATTAATAACTTACCGCCTAATTATGAATAATTATTCATTGTTCAACTGAGGTCTAGTAATAATGACTGAAATTGCAGAAATACGCGCTAAAGCCCTCGTGTCGTCCGTTAGAACACAGTTGACTGATTATGTTTTCGAATAGGTAATGTGGTCATCATGAGGTTTTATCATTATTATTACTGGTTAGATTGTGTGTGGATATGAAAGAGAAAAGAGTAAATGAAATGAAATCTTTTATTTTCAAATTGTGTTTTTTTTTTATGATGCTTTGACGTCTGTCATTCGGGAGAATGGAAGAAGAAAACGTGTTGCGCCGACCCCAAGTGGAATGGGACAAGGGAACGAAGGTGATGATGATTAATGGTTTATTACTTCACTACGTTGTCTTGAGGAAGCTAGTGGCATATCCTAGAACCAGTAACTCGAAGACGTGACAATCCGCTATTACACTGGGCCCACGTGGTTGATCGTGGGCCCGTGTGGTTGATTATGGCCCACGTGGTTGATCGTCGCCCGAGTGGTTGATTATGGCCGCTCCCTCATTTCCTTCGGGAATGAGACTTGTGTCCCAGCAATGAGAACCTTTGTGGTTGATTATACTTAAGCTACGGCTATACGGCGTCAACTTATAAAATCATAATTTAATATTACAAAAAAGAATAGAACTACTGAAAACTTCGCGGGAACTTCTAAATAATTATTTTATACCTTGCACTCAGTGGGAGTTAAGAATCTGAATGGCAAACCTATTTTTAAACCGGAAACAAAAGCCAAACAGGGGTTACAGAGAAATACTGGAACACACGTCTAAAAGCCCGCCATTAATCATGATTTTCATAACGTTCAACGTTAACATTCCGAACACTGTGCTTAGCGAAGGAATGCTTAGCAACGTTCAAAATAAACGTAGCGGCTTTAAAATTGATATTACTCACTTTAAGACTTCCGTTATTTTATCTATGGGCTTGATTTTATTGAACTTGCCACATATAAAAATATTCAATCCAAAAATACTAAAGTATGTTTGCACTGTCCGATTCAGTCCGCAAGGTGTTATTGGACTTTTTCATCAGGAATTTCTCACTAGTAGCCAATGGATTCGTGCCCGATTAATAGCAATTAGTTCGCTACCTACTTACTATAAGGTAAACACATCTGCTTAACCCTTCGAGGGTAACAGGCGTGATGTTATCTTATTTGTTTATCCTCGAGTGCTCAAATTACGTCACAGTTTCCGGAACCCTTGCATTTTCTAACATTTTCCACCTTAGCTTACCGGTTGACCGCGGACCGGTAAAGCCCGTTTTTCAAGCCACTGATCCCTTTCATGCTCACGGACCCTACATTGTAGATTCAAGGTTTGATTCCCTTACGAAAGGTTTATCTTTACGCCTTGGTTATCAGAGGGTCTAAAACTGCGGGCTCTAATATCTACGGGCCGATTGTGTATGAATAGAAATATGAAAGTTTCTTTCTCGGAATTTGTCTTTCTGCAAAATTGGCGAAGTGAAGACGCGCTTTGCTTTAGTTGTAAGACGTCTGGTAATATCTTAAATATTTTCACTGGAATTCACTTTAGTAGAATGCATTTTAATCGTCACATTGTCTGGCGAACCCATAGTGCCAGCACAATCTGCTGAATGAATAATATCAAAATGTTACCAAAGCTTTGTCTGAGAAACTTTCCGCTGCGCTGTCATTTTTAACAAAACCAAGTTCAATTCAATTTTCTTAACCTTGCTTGTTAAGAAATTCCGTAATTAACTTTGAAAACAATAAGACAATAGCCTGTCTGACTGGAGTTCGTCGCCATTGACTTTAGACCCGCAGCTTTAACACAACAAATTATTAAGTTTTTGTTCTAAACCAGCTTTTGTAGGAATAATCCAGCATGAGTCGCTATTTCATCCCCTTGACTTTCGTATTGTTAAAAGGCTTTGCTTTCACAATATTACATTGTATTCCATCGCATATTATCGAAGTGACAATAACGTTGACAATATTTTCCCTTTCCATTTCAAAAGTTCTCATTTTAAAGATGTAACAAGTACGGAATTTGTGTAGGTAAGTCCATTTCATTTATGAATTACTATAGTTGCTGCCAGTTAAGATCGCAATAGCGGTCATTGCCCTTTCCCTAATATTTCTTCGTACGAACTTTTCAGTTTTTATTATCAACCGTTTTTGCGTGAAAGAGGAACAAACATATACATACATCCTCACAATCTCTCGCATTAATAGTGGTAAGATTATGAAAACCCCCTCATGGATGTATTATCTGTTAAAACTGGTTAACTTCCTAAAAAGCAATAGAAGCGCTTTAATATCCATGAAAATACCTTTAGGTAAAAACCACCTTTAGGTTATAACCTGTGTAGTGTTTATGTACGGGTTTACAAAGAATCTTCAGTATATACCTACATTTATTTAAAAAAATATTTGTTATTTTAATAGGTACTTTGAATGCAAATTAATTTGAGGTTCCTATATTAGTAACATCAAAGGTTCCGTTTGTAAGCGTTCATATAATCAATCATCTGTTTGCAAACCGATCGGAATACAGCTGTAATCGGATCTAACATCATTTGTTGTACGTATAGATGTACGGACTTTATGGTGACGTCATTTAGATTATCAGCAATTCTGAACGTAGGCAACGCAAATAAATAGCAGTCAAATAGTTATTGAATGAAAATGGAATATACATAATTATGTTGCACTAATACAGGGTGTTAACAACCTCAACACGAAGTCGTGAACCAAGCATTCTATACATCAAAATAAGTAACTTTACGCAAAAATTATTGCTGGGAAACGACTTTTTTGGGGTGAAAAATCATGTTTTGTGGTAGAACTCAAAGTAACGCACTTAAACATTGTGCTGAT
The DNA here is from genome assembly GCA_963853795.1 of Xestia rhomboidea. NCBI lineage: Eukaryota > Metazoa > Arthropoda > Insecta > Lepidoptera > Noctuidae > Xestia > Xestia rhomboidea. The sequence goes on along the minus strand of OY970771.1, from coordinate 9,808,218 downwards.
GGATGGATTGAATAGTACGGGGATCGTGGAGATGTTTAAAAAATCTTACATTAAAAATTGTATTTAAAAATAAACTTGTCTAAAAGTTGGAACTTTGACCCTTTGACTTTGAATGACGGGGAGAACAAGTGCCTTTCGGCTTCGTTAAGAGGTTTTTTACACCCTTTATGTTGTACTAAATATATGGATAATAAACTGCAATCCATATTACTTTATACAGAATGAAAAGATTTTCTTTCCTTTTCATACCTTTCGCTACTCGCTCATTAACATCAGAAACCAACCTAGTTTACAATTAATGTGATACTTTGTTATTTTCAGCGGTAGTAAAAAAACTAGCGTTAAATTAAGGTCCTAGGTTAACTTTAGACCGCCTTCTTTAATCAAGGTACAAAAAGACAAATTGTTCCCAGCTTATTTTGTAAATTAAAAACTTTATTCAGGTCCATGTTACTTCAATTTGTACATTTATTAGGTAACTAATATAAAAGAAAAAATCCGTGCTGCTATCAGTCCTGAAAATACTCTAGCGTGTCCTGAATAACAATTTGAAATGATAAAAATTTATGCAAGATGATTTTCTCATAAGATTTTTTAAAAATGTAGAAATATCTATAAAGAGGTGTGTTTAGGAAGGATGTCTGCCCATATCATCATCATCTGCCTAGCCTTTTCCCAAATTTATTGAGGTCGGCTTCCAGTCTTTCGGATTCCAGTCTGTCGGATTCAGCTGAATACCAGTATTTTACATTAAGCGACTGTCTATCTAACCTTCACAACCCAGGTAGTACTAGGTAATTGTTGAATTTCAATTAAAATAACTTGTATTTAGTTGGAAAGCAGAAAACTTTAATTAATTTAGTTAAAACAATACTCGTAGCTAGGGATGTCCGCAGAGCAGTAGTGATGCGACATAAAAGTTCCTATGAGTAAATTGACACAGATTATAGAAGGCGAGAATTTTAAATAAATACAACAGTAATATACGGTGCCATTTGGTAAGACTGGTTGTCAGGCTTTCGGGCCACTTGTTCCTCACGTGTCGATGAACTCAAACTGTGTTAGAGCAGTATGTAGCCACCTGCACAGCTCTACATACCTGTAACGACTATGTCGTATAAACGAGGATGTCTCAGATCACTATAGGTTTAATTCCGATTAACGCAACCCGTAACCACAGCGACAAAACAAATCCAAGGGAAATGACAGGTTTCCCTGGAATTGTCGCATCAACGCTTTTTCAAAGAGTTACCTATAAAGTATGTCACTGGCCTCGCTGCCAGGGCTCGGACACGTTATTTAAAATAAACTTTAAGATAAGATAAGATAAAAAAAGATAATAATTTAGAGATTACACAAATTAGAGATTACAAACATTGTTATTTGTATTCAAAAAAATCCTTATCATTATAGAAATAATTTTCATTCAGCCATTTATATAATTTAATTTTAAATAACCTGCAATTTAATATTTTTAATACATTTGGCAATTTATTAAAAATACGTACACACAATCACACATAGCCAGTACAAATCTGTAATGATCACGGCAATTTCGAGAACTTATTTCCTCTGCTTTCGAACAGTTCTTTGTACAATATTTTGTTCGAAAAAGAAAATGTGTACTTTTTATTCCGAAAAAAAACCCGGTTTTATGCAGGACCCAGCTGCGCTCACGTGCGGCGACAAGCATGAACTTGTAATTGTAAAGTTAAGTTCCGTATGTTTCATAACACCAGTCTTTCCGACGAAAAAAAACGCAAATAAAAATCTTTTAAAAAAACAACCGGACTTAATATCGGACTAAAATACCTACTCGATGAAAAAAAGTAGCTCACACATCAAAAAAGTACTTTTAAATGTAAACAACAGCAATGTTGGTATGGACCGTACAGCCTAAACAATTTGGAAAATCTCAAAAACACACATGACACGCCCTATACATACTCATAAAAAAGTTATAAAAATTCTCACCGTATCATACGTATCTACGTATGACTCCCAAATGGCACATTGCATGCTCGTTTGTGGCACACAAATCAGCAGGCTTTTAAAAATAGCTGGTGATATTCAGAAATATAACGCGAAATTTCAACATTTTGCTCTTTTGCGGGCTCTCGGGCCCTCCGCGCTACTCGAGGTTAAGAGCTGCCCTTCTAGCGGCTGATTCAGCTGTATACAGCGAAAACACCGCTTCAAGCACAACCTTCCGATCAAGTGTTGCTCTTATAAAAGTTTAATAAAGCGATCCCTTTGTCTATACGTACAGCCGCGACCTCCTTCGAAAGATTACATGCGTTTGTACATACTTTATCGAGCTCTATAGGCCGTTATGACCGTTATTACTTTGATATAAGGGTGTGAATACTATAAAGAGGTCGTTTAAAGCCCGGACCGGTGTGAATATTTTATTCAGCATTTATATGATTTTCTCCTGACCTCCGGGATTAGTGTGTTAACTTGACCCTTTTAATTTTGCATCATGAATGTATCTCGTTTCGAATTACACGTTGGGAAATGTGTGAAAGCTTTGTAATAAAGCACAACAGGATAATTCGGACAATTATTACTCATTTTAGAATGTACGCAACAGAATTGAATTCTATTGTCATTAATTGTGCATTCATCAGTCAGTTCCATGCATACTGACGGCCACATTTGTTTGTTTACATTTTAAAACGACATCACATTTTTCCTTTAGTTTGAATAAAAAAATGTACCTACTCCTATTTACATACTTTATGAGAAAAACAAAAAGGGGATTTTAAAAGCTCTTTCTTCATAATCGTTAAGTCTTGGTACTCCTTTGAAAATGTAAATTAACATAACTTTTCATTTAAACATTATCCTAACTTGGAATAATCAAGCCATCAATGTATTAAGAACTAGCTCTCTACCAGCGACTTGGTTCGCCTAAGTAACATATTCTATTACACCCGGCAATAGTAGCTTTACATCATTGAAAGAATTTTTGAAAAGGGTTAGGCAGAGGTCTAACAAATAGTACACCCACATTTCGCCAATTATGTTTAAGTGCCCTGTAATGGGGGCGAGCCTATAGCCATCAACCAGGCACAAATCCAGACCCCGTGGCGGCCATTGAGAAATTCCTGATGTAAAAATCTATTCACTATGCCTGAATCGAACTCGAGACCTCGTGCTCACAGTCGCGCTTTCAGCCACTAGACTCACGATGCAGTCAGATTCTACAACTTTTAGTACCTTATAAATTGATCATCTACATTGGACACTTCTAACGTGAACTAAACTGAAACTTGAAGATACAACTCCGAAGGCTTCTGCAAACCGTAGCGGCACGTCTGGTGTCTGTCACTCAATGTGGCTGTCTAAAGAAGAAGACAGTAGTTTTGACAGGGGCATTTGCCGCTGCGGTTGACCAACTTTTCAACAACAAACTTTTGATACAAGCCTAGATCTATACTAATAGTATAACGAGGTAAAGTTTGAAGTTTGGATCATCTTCATCAGCCAACAGCAGGCCTCCTCAATCGCACGCCACTCAACTCGATGCTCAGCAACTCTCAACCAGTTGCTACCAGCCACCCTGCGAAGAGCGTCGCTCTACCGAGCCTGAGGTCGTCCCACCTTACGTTGGCCGATTCGTGGTCTCCAATCAAGAACACGTCTACCCCAACATCATCGGTCATCGGTTCTACGGCTTATATGGCCGACCCATTGCCACTTCAGCTTAATTATTCTGTAAGTTATGTCGATAACACTGGTTGTCTGTCGGATAACCTCGTTCCGGATGCGTTCCCTCAGAGAGACTCCAAGCATAGCCCGTTCCGTAGCTGGCTGAGCGAAGTTTGGATCTAGCTAAGTGTAATGGCCTGGCCACAGTCAAGAGCGGCGTGGCGTGAGGCGCGGCAAGCGGTGAGCGGCGAAAACAAAATATGGTAGACAACATGAGAAGTATGCCACAGCTACCAGCGGCGCGCACTGTGGCATACATTTGCTGCATATGTTGGCTGTGGCCAGGCCGTAAGTAATCTTCGGAACTACTGATCTGATGCCGAGAACACTTTTTCCAATGGTTACATTTATAATTTATTTATTTATAGTTAATTAAAACGGTTCACACCAATTACAATAATTAACATAGAAACAAAAATTAACAGAACAAAACTAAAATCTAGAACAAATATAAACTAGTGTGTATAATTGCGAGCCAAGCAGCGAGCAAGAGCTAGTACATAATAATTACCTCGTCAACAAATTGAAATGCGCAATATCTAATAATTTGATTGGAGTAATCATGACAATGTAATTTCCTTGCTAATAGTAATCGGAGTTTGATGGGTTCCGATAATTGAATTATCTATTTATGAGCAGAATCCAATGCATTTGGCATTATTAGTAATCAAATAATAGCACTAGCACTACAGATCTCTGAACAATGTTGTTACTCAGTATTTACGTACTCAGTTCTTGATTCTTGATTGATGAACTTCTTGATTGATATTAATGTGGTTGTCACCATTTTTTTTTCTTGAAACTGTTAGCTCGAATGGAGTACCTAGGCGGACTTTTTATCGTAATTAAAAGCAGATGATCACAAAAGAGAGTATATTTTCTATATCTATGTATTTCCCAAATTATATAAAATCCCTCATCATAATAACACCTAATTTGTTTACATTTTTCATGAATACTCTACCAATAGTGCTTCAAGGCTCTGGTGGTGCTTGAAAGACACTGACAGACCGCGTTATTACGTTTAACTCGGAAATAGTGTAGCTTCTGATTTTTGTGAATGACACATGTTGTAATCTTAAGGAATATCGGCGCGTGTTACCATGGATTCCGAACGCGACTGTATAAAAAACCGATGTTTCATACAAAAGTGCAATAAATATTTTGCTAACTGTTGAGAGCTATTTTTTTTCCTGAAAACCATAATCAATTGTTAAACAACATTAAAGTTTGAAATTCGATCGAACTCTTTCGTTTCATAACCACAACCGTCGATTATGTTGATGTCTGAAAACTTTTTATATTAAATTAAAAATGTGTTTTTAACTAGATCAAAAGCTTAGTGATATCTTTAGGGCATTATGCATCGATGCGGCTCAAAGCCAATGCAAGCATGACGTCAGAGCTGTAAAGATAAAAGATATGCATATTGTAAACGGTGACAGGTGAATAACTAATTAGGGCAACATTTTAGATACGGTCTATGGGTTTTGGTGATATACTTTTATTTATTTTATTACTAGGCTTTGCACGGGTGCAATTTACTAATGAAGAAAATGACATTGTTTTATTGAGATTTTCGTACAAAAATTTCGGATAAATCTCGGAATTTTCCTAAGGATTTACATCAAAATGTTTAAAACAAAGAGATTGTTCTCACAATTACGAACACGACAAAAAAAACAGCCAAATCGGTCGAGCCGTTCTCAATTAGAGCAATTGATTTTAAGTTTTTTTTAGGGATCCGTAGTCCTGACAAGGAACCCTTATAGTTTCGCTAGTCTGTCTGTCTGTCTGTCGGTCTGTCTGTCCGAGGTTTTGCTAAGAGACCGTTAGTATCAGAAAGCTGTAATTTTGTAGAGGTGTGTATATCAATAACGCCGACAAAGTGGTAAAATAAATTTACCACTTTGACAAAAAAAAAATCATGCCCACTTCACATGTAGAGAAGCTACCCTAAAAAAAATATTTAAAAAAAAAATATTTTACCACTTTGTCGGCGTTATTGATATATCTTATGGGGTATCGTTGAATAGGTCTTTTATTTCATGCTCCATTTACGAAATATTAAACTTTAAAGTGCAAATTTTTGTTCCAGTAGGGCGTCCCCCCCCCCCCGCTAAAAGCTAAACTGCTGGCTTGAAAAATCCGGTTTTCTTTTTGATAATAATGCATTTTATGAACTTTAAAGGAAAACTATAGCGGTTAAGATAACTTTATTAGTTTAGCAGTAATAGTCGTTGAACTTGGGTGTTGGATAATTTTGTACCAAATACAAAATCCTTACAATAAATCCTTTAAATTGACTAAGGTGACGTAGTTGCTTGTTTATAACGGGTGTAGACTTGGATTGAAAAACAAAATGTAACTGGCTACTACGGAACCCTACAATGCGCGTGGCCCGACACGCACTTGGCCGGTGTTTTATAGATTTAAATGCACACAGAAGAAAACGTAAGAAAACAACACCTACATTATAGAAGTTTAATATTATGAGATTTGTGGTAATGACTACCTTGTAGTCTGGTTGGTCGCAAGTCCCTTTGCTGAGCGCGAGATCTAGGGTGTGACTCCCAAGTTGGGCTAACTATTCTTATTCTTATTCTTTATTGCACACAAAATTAAACACACTAAATTAAAATATATAGCTAACACCAACTAAACCAACCGCCGCTCCACCGCTTAACTATTATTGGATTACACTTAAAGTACTTACGGGATGATATCCGTGATTTTCCTTATGTTCTATGAGCTCCCGATATTTCAACGCTGTTGCAAGCATCATGGTCGCGGGAACATAAGACATAGAACATAAGGAAAATCACGGATATCATCCCGTAAGTACTTTAAGTGTAGTGAAAAACCGTGAAAGTCTAAAACAGTGTATTATTGGATTTTTCCATCAGTATTTTTTTTGCAGCAAAGCCCGGTGGCAATACGCTGCTCCACTATACATTGGGTCTTAAATATAACCAGTGCAATGGGACTGTACTATGTCAAAAGTATCTCCACCTCTGCCTCCCTTCTGGGATTAAAGGCGTATAACTTACTTTTTAACAAAATTATCAACACTTGAATGCTCAAATGTAACACTTTAAATAAGTTAGATAGGAATAGCACACAGAAATAAAAATAAATAATTTTGAAGACAAATTGCTTCGTTCCAAAGTTGAAATTAAGTTCACAGAATACTCAGAAGAAGAGCTCACGCAAATGAAGTAAAAAAGGGTACTGTAGGTACTACCGAGTTCACTTTTAAACCTTATTACTTAGGTCATAAGGGTGAAAGTGGCGGTGAACTCTGTAGTACGTACTTTGTCTTTAATTTAGGGAATTGCTGTCACACCACAGTTTTTAGAGAAGTAGCTCGTGGCTACATAATTACAGCCGGATGGGTCATTCTTCAAGGTTGTCATAGACGGTCGGTGGATGGGTGACCATGCATTACATGCCAAGTTTCCTTCGTGAATCGGAAAGCACGTTGGTCCCGGCTGTCATTTGTAGATCTTTGACAGTTGTTACAGGTAGTCAGTGCCCTAAAACTCTGACAACCAGTCTTACCCACGGCTATCGTATTACTTAGTACTATCTGGGTTGTGGAAGTCAGATAGGCAGTCTCACCATGTAAAGTAATGGTAGGTATTCAGCTACATCCGGTTAGACTGGAAGCCGACACCACCTTAGTTGGAAAAAGACTAGGCAAATGATGATGAAACCTACGTCTTTTCTTGACTTGAATGTGCCCTGGCGGTTAGGAGTATGTCATGCTCACTCAAATGTCTCACTGATGGTGGCGCATGTGTCGGATCATTTAGTTCCCTTCAAAATGGTTGAGTTGAATGGTGCTGATCCATGCGTCATGTTCGTGAACGGGCGCTGTCAGTTGGGACTGGTCAGCTCTTGGTGCCACGGCTTATTTGAATTAATATTTTTATTTTTGAATTGTTTGTTTTGTTTTTACTATGGACACTATTAACGTGCACATCTGATGCTGATCTGTGATCTACATTTTTCTCACATAATGTACCATCTCAACATGAATGATGTAACCAAAGTTTTGTAAAAATATTCTGATTTAAAAGAGTGTCCATGGAGTTTCTTGCCCGTTCTTCTCCATAGAGATCTACGCTAGGGAATGGGCAACTACAGTACTTTCACAGTTTTTATGCCTTGTGACTGGGACTGTAGCTACATTTAATTTTCATCTTTGTTTCGAAAATTCAAAATTGCCTGTAACTGGCCTACTTGAAATAAATGCTTAGATTTTGATGTCACAGTTTTTCTGAAGCAAATACAAATTACTCAAAGCTGCCTAGACTGCCGACTTTACAAGTCGAAGTGACCTTATGTCAGCGAACTCAACAATAATAGAAAAGTCAAAAAAGTAGCCTGACATAAGCTACCGAAAAGTTTATGTCTATCCTGTTGAAAGTAGTTGCAGAAAGAGAAATCTCACCAAAAACATTTTCATGTAAAATGTTGCCAAAACGAGACCATATGACTCGCACTGTCAAAAAGTTATCAGATATAATGCAGAGCCAAGCTTCTAACTTTACACGCTCTAACTCCACAAGGTCTAACTTCACAAACTGTACACCTTAGTCAAAATATATGTAGCTTGGCCATTTCGCTACATTCACATGGGCGTAAGGTGAAAAATGTATCCACTGTTCATTACTTTTCTGTTATACAATAGTTCTTGTAACCTAAAAAAACAACATATTCCAAGAATTTTGTTTATCTGATATAATCCAAACCCAAGTTATAAGGGTTCAAAAACACGACGAAGCGCTTCGAGAAAAGGTAAGTGCCCTTGCGCTATGCTTGGCTCGTCTTGGCGCGGGGGGGGGGGTGCCCCCGCACTACCGTGCCCCCCGATTCTAAGTAAATATTCATGCGTCTACATTATGCAATGCAATGACCCTCCAATTTCGTTGTAAAGTTCTGATAGATTGTTTGTAAGTACATTTATCATGGTACTGAGAATGTAATAATCATTTCATCAAGCTGAGAATATTACATATCATGTAGCAATTAACTTATTGCAAAGTCACTTGATACTAAAAAGTATCAGCGTTGACGTTAACGAGTTTAAAACATCGCTTAAGTACCACATAATTACCACAAAGTTGATCATTTTACACGAGAGTACAAAACGTTAAGGATTGTCTTCCAGCAGATCTGCGAAAGTAAGTAAAATAAAGAAAAGAACTAATGTACATAACAACATAGGTTAGGCACAGGTGTACCTAATAGTACACCCACCTTTCTGCTGCCATTGAGAAATTCGTGATGGAAAAAGCCAATAACAATTTCCTCATGCTAAGCAGTCACCATTGCGCCCAATGGACCAACGAGGTAGTCCGAAAAACAAACGAAGAGTCAGGAAACTTATGCATTACTACATAGTCAAATATTGCTTACTTAAAATTGGTTAGTAAAAGCAGCTACACTTGAAGTACTTACGGGATGATATCCGTGATTTTCCTTAGGTTATATGAGCTCCCGATATTGCGACGCTTGTTGCAAGCATCATGATCGCGGGAAGCCAGGGAGTACTTTAAGTGTAGTGAAAAACCGTGAAAGACTAAAACAGTGCTTTAAAAGCAGCTAATTTCTCAGCCCTTCACAAAACCATTGTTCATTAACTTTACTGAAACTTTAATTCTCACGACGACATTCTTTCGTTAGACATACCTACCTAAGATCATATATTAATTTCGAATTTTCCTCTTCCCTAGCGAGTTCGTGTAACAAAGGAGATATATTTCATCCGCATCCCTGTGGACCAACCTAAAAAGTGACCAGTGTCCCTTATCTGAAGCTCACCGTATTTCCTAAAACATTTCCGCTGAGAAAATAAGTGGGTAGGTAAGAACGTTAAATCATTTTTTACATTTTCTTTTCTTGTGCCAACTGACATTGATCTAACGAGGCTTATGTAGTGGTTGTTTTCAATTACTGGATTAGGTACTTGTACAACCCGGGGCTGCGGGACTATTCGAAAGAGATTCCGTGGCCCCGGAACACAAAGTTTTAGTCAGTAAAAGTCTGACACTCCATACTGCTCCGCCCAGAGCGGGAGGAGTCATTCGATGATTTCCCATCCTAAACGAAAATAAAAAAAGGTATTTGTACAACAATAGGCGAGACGACAAAAAAAATCGAATTAATCAATGAATGAAAAAATCGAAGAAATCCGTCACTTAGATTATCAAAAAATATTTGACCCGTGTTTTTTCTTTTGTTACGTAAACCAAAATTGACGAAGATATGACGCTTTTAAAATTCTCAATACGTCACGCTTAGGTATAATTTTTAGATAGTTCTGACGTCACGAGCCCCACTCCCGAGTTTTGATGCGTTTTATCTTTTGTCAATATTCATTGATTTACAAAAACAAAAAATACGTGTCCATTAATTTCCAATACTCTAACTGACGGACTAAATAGATTTGCAATTTTTTGATACTGTCGTCATGCCTATTACCTTTGGGTATTTACAAAGAGATTTAAAAGAATTTGGTATAGAGCGGACATTGGCAATAATGTCATACAAAATTTTTTGATCCCGAACATATTCGATTTTGACACACGAATGCTACGCGGGCGTATGACACGAGACAGAACGATTTGATACTCAGTAGTAACAAGTATTTGGATTACGATTTTATTCGTCTTGTCCCGTCTATCGCTCGGAAATATTTGAATATCTTTGGGTATTTACGAAAAAAAATACAATCGTTTTCGGGAGAGTTTACACTATGTAACATAACATGGTTGTTTAACGTTTTTCAATAGGGAGATCTTATAGTTTGCCTACGCAATATAGAGCGAAGCATGCTAAACTTAAAGCTACAAGAACAAGAATTTTTTTTCTTGTTCCTTGTCCATTGACAAAAGTAAGATGTCTTACTTAAGATTCAAAAAAAAATACAAAAACCAATACTTTGAAATGTTTTTTCTTTGACTGTTAAGATTTTTAGAGATACACTTTGGAATGGACAACTATAGTACGTTCACAGTTATAATGTGTTATGGCTGCGACTGTAGCTTCATCTTTTTGGTGTTGACCGATACCTTCTTTGACAACTCCAAAGTGCCTGTAATTGGTTTGACAGAAATTAATGTGTTGAGTTTGAGTTTGAACGGCCGCCTTCCGAATTGTACCCTAAATCCCGCATCCCTTTCAGGTTAATCTATTAACCCACTTATTTTACTGTCTCAATGTTTACAGCTGTTTGTGTCACTCGTGTTTTATCGCTGACATTAACTTTTACTGTAGGCACACTTGAGCATCGATAATTTGATACAGAGCCAGGTGGCTTTCGATTAGGTTAACTGAACCTTGACTAATACGGAGAGAGAATAAGACGGTCTGTCCTTAACTAAATTAGTTATTGAATACTAACTTTTGTCCAAGGTTTTGCCGAGAAGATCGAAAACTATCTCAGGAACATTCTCCCGGGATATAAAGTATCCATAAAGATCATACTTCAAGGCTTGTGTTTAAGTACTTATTAGCACGCGAACCGTAGCTTCCTCTATCACGTTACTAATTTACGTCTTCTTTCCATGTGGTTAGTGCCTAACCTGGTGTTAGAGGTTTTATGCCACCCAGTTGCCTCTGACTTGACTCTACATGCCGTCGAGAAATAAAAGGCATGCTGAATGCAACATTAAGAACGTAAAATTAAGTATAATAAATAATAATAATTTATTTATTTATTTCAGACATGGTTCATAGTTCCTTACAGAATATAAAAATTTAAAAACACATGTACATTAAAATAAAATAAAATAATCAATAAAAAATAAAATTACACATTCAATACAATTGAATTAAATTAAATATAAATTAAAGTAAAAAAAAAGTATAAATTAAATTAAGTTAAATATAAGTTAGTATAATGTGAATCGAATATTTTCAATTTTACAGGCATTCGTATTTACGTTACGATTACATCGCGCTAGTGAAAAACCTCAGAACTTACAACCTCCAGGGATCGACTACCCACGACCACATTAAAAATGCTGCCTGTCTCTTATTAAATATTCCTTTATCATTTCTCTCGCTAAGCTTAGAACGTCTGTCTTTCGCAACTGAATTAGGCTTTAATTATTACAATGTCTTACAACTGTCATTCGCAAAAGTTCTCAAAAGTTGTAAATTCCTTCTTAGTTTAAAAAGATTTGTTCAGGAAATCTTGTAGATTTTTCCTGATAAAGTACTAAAAAAGGTTTGGTGAAAAATAATACACGGTACGGCTGTATTTCCCAGTGGAGTCTTACCTACTTAAGCGCCTAAATATTTCACCATGAAAGGTGAAATATTTCGGCTTCTCGTCAAACCGGATGCAGCTGAATACCAGTATTTTACATAGGCGACTGCCTATCTGACTTCCACAACCCAGTTAGTACAAGGTTATACGAAACGCCTTGGTAAGACTGGTTTGTCAGACTTGCTATTACGAGCTACTGACTACTTGACGGCTGTCAAAGATCTACAATTGACAACCGGGACCAACGGCTTAACGTGCTTTCCGACGTACGGAGGAAACTCGGTATGTAATGGGTGGTCACACATTCACGCATCCACGGACCATCCTTTTTTTTTTTTTTTTCGGATGGGAAATCATCAAATGACTCCTCCCGCTCTGGGCGGAGCAGGAGGGAGTGTCAGACTTTTACTGACTAAAACCCATCCATGTTCCTTCCTCGCCCTTTGTGTTCCGGGGCCACGGTATCTGTTTCGAATAGTCCCGCAGCCTATCCACGGACCATCCTGGGCTTAACCTGAAGATCGACCCGAGCGGCTGTTATTATTAAACCACGTGCTCCTGCATCCTTGCCTTATCCCAATTTATTTGGTCAGATGTCTTCTTCTTCCATACTCTTCTATTAGTCGTCTTAACATGAGTCCAGGCATATCATCATTCACACAGTCCGTTCATCGTTAATTTCTTCCCCCACTCTTGTTGATTTATCGCAGAACGTTTAAATATTTACTTGATACAGACTACTAAGACATATTTTTTAAGACGTATGCCATATTAATGTCTTTTAACTTCCTCACGCTAAAACATAATTATGGCAAATAGGGTAATTTGCCAATTAGTGTCTAGGTATACAGGAAGTTAGTTTATTACCTATACCTAGTTGAAAATTTAAAAACTAAAGTCCTAACTATAAATATAAACTGCTAATGAAATGCTAACGAAAGCTTTGTATGTATTTTGAAAAAAAAATATATATATATCTATCCATCGCTATTTGTTTGTTTAGTTGTATTTTGTTTATCTATCGTGTTGATGTATCGTACATTACTATTCCTAAACATTATAGATCTGCTTTTTATATTTGTTTTATTTTGTGTAAGTTCCAATTTTTTTTTAATACATATTTTTTTAAATTCATAATACAATAATAACATCTTTGTTCCAGGTAAGCGTTAACTTCTGAAAGAAAGAAAAGAACTATAACCAGTCAACCACTGTAAGTTTTGTAATAGATACTTGAGCTTTTTGAAAATTTTCATACTACATTTTAGGCTACTTCTATCTACTAGTATCCATATATTCAGCTATTTCTTGATGTAAAAAATGATCAAGCCCCATGAATTTTTATGCCAGCCCATCAAATATATCTTTTGCCGTCATAAAAATGTTCTACCCTTTACATCCTACCCCTCGTAAACACTCACAATATAATTTTTACAAAAACTACCCTCCTCTTTGTTAAGCTGACTACTAAAGCCGGAAAACTCTAAAATGAATTCTGTATAAGCTGAAGCACAGAAACAAAATACACAATAGAGATAGATGTTCGTACCACAGACCGTCGACTATTCCATTTCATGTGAGTACAAAGCAAACGGAATAAAAGTATGTTTAAAATGTTAAAATTATTTGTTAAAATGTCACAGCAATAGTACCTAAGTTTATAGTGGTAAACAAATTGTTACTTTTTAGGGTTCCGTGCCCAATGGCTGCCAACGGGACTTATTTACTAAAGCTCCGCTGTCTTTGCGTCTGTCTGTCTGCCCGACTGTCACAGAGCCCTATCTTTCAAACCGTAATAGTTTAACACATGAAAATTTCACCAAGTGTGTATTAATTACTTATAGCCACTATAACTACAAATAGAATAAAGTAAACAATTAAAGGGGGTCCCCCTTTCATACAAAAAACGTGTTTCGAATATTTTTCGATGGTACGGAACCCTTCGTGTGTTTTTAGACGCCTTAGCTACTTTGTAAACACGGAATTCAAAGACTCATGTTATACAGAAGGAGCAAAGGTTGGCTCAACCATAATTTCCGTACCTTAAAGCCACTGAATGAGGGGTCAATTCTTTGTTCTTTCAAATTGTGACCGGACGCCTCGGACAACTCCGTTTGGCGTCGGGTTTCTTGCATATTATGACAGAGACCCAGGCACACATGACTTAGAAATCCAAAAGACACACAGGCCACACACACACTGACACACAGGGCAACTGAATGCGTACGAAAGTTGCCAACATGGCGCCGATATACTGGCTTTGGTGTGTAGGCTCCATAAGTCCATAATGTTTATCATCATCTACATCATCCACAGCCCGACTTCACCCACTGCTGGGTATAGGCCTCTCTTTACTTGTGCCAAGCTCCGCGCTCCTTTTTTTTTTTTTTTTAACGCTGGGAAATAATACATTACGCATGCCCTCCCGTCGGGGGACGGGAGGGGTATGTGGGACTCCCCGGGCGTGCAAAACCCGGTATACCCACTAAAACGACCCAGCGCATTCCCGCTTCGTCATAGTGGAGGGGGACTGGGAATCCGGCACAGCCTTTACTTCCAGTCCCCCGCCGACGAACACAAGGCCGACCCCCCCTCTTGCCCTCACGGCACGGGCGGGGAGGAGGGGGTTCGGGAATGACCGACGGAGGTGACGGGTGCAATGCGGGCGGAGGCACCCCCGCGCCTGTCGCCCGCCCGTCACCGCGAGGAGGGAGGGCAAACGCCCTTTCCCCCCCCCCTCCGCCCGCGGAGTAGCGCAGCGAGAGGATCAAGGTCCTCCCGCGCGCGCTCCGCCTCCTCCTTTTGCGAAATCGCAAAAGGAGGCTACCGCTGACCAGGCCTCCGCGCTCCCCAGCATGGCGTCCGCCAACGCACGCCGGGAAGCGGGAGGCCCAGTCGCCCGCGAGGTGACGGGTGCAATGCGGGCGAAGGCACCTCCGTGCCTGTCGCCCGCCCGTCACCGTGAGGAGGGAGGGCAAACGCCCCTTCCCCCCCTCACCGCCCACGGAGCGGTGCGGCACAGGATCATGTTCTGCTCATGATCCTCTCACCGCGCCGCCCCGCCTCCTCCTTCTGCGAGAACCTCGCAAAAGGAGGACCCCACTCCCCTGCCATGCCCTCTGCTACGCCCGCTGTTCAGAGGGGCACGCAGGGGAAACGCACACCGCACTTCGCATGACGGGAGTGGATCTTACGAAGTGCGATGCGCCCCCCCCCCCCCCACCCCAGAAAGTGCCTGGTGGTTTTTGTTGCGTCTATTTCTTATGGAATTAGACCAAGAACAGGGCGGCAACCACGTGAAGGTGAACACACCAGACTTGCCTTGAGGATCTACACGACCGTAGCGCTCTCCCTCAAGACCCCGCCACCCTACCGCCTCTGAGGGAGGCAGTAAGGTAGACCTGCATCTATGCTACCATGCAAAGCATGAGCAAAGCATGTCGTTGTGCAACCGCGAAAGCATAAATACAGATCCGCCCCAAGCTCCGCGCTCCTGTGCCAACCTCATCTAGGATATTCCCACGATGGCAACAACATTAGTGTATCCATAAGGTTACTCCGAGTCATTTGATCGTGGAGTCGTTTCATTCTGTTTTGACTAGCCACCGACGTCGACTTGATAGAGAAATAATTCAGAGGATGGCTAATTAACATTATAATGCCGGTGTTCACTACCTGACACTATTCATCATTATCTTGCTGCCCTAATACCGTTCTACTCGGGGTCGTTGCAACACATTTTTTTCTTCCATTCTCCCCTGTCAGACGCCACGGCATCATTTACTCCTTTCTCTTTCATATCTTTCCTCATACAATCCATCCATATTTTCTTTGGTTTTCCTCTCCCACTACATCCATCAACAATTCAACATTCATATCCATCACTCTTCTAGTCACATGTATTTCATCCCTCCTCTTTACATGTCCATACCAAGACACGTTTGTCTTCCTTTAATGTTTTCTCTAACTTTCAAACTAAATTTCATCATACTAACACCATTAAAAGTCAATATTATTGCACTGTTGTAATCAAATTAAGTCATCAAATTATTTATTACTTTGCAAACATAGGTAATAGGTACATATGTAGATGTTCTTTTGAAATAAGGTTCTCCACATTTTGAAGTCACATGGGCATGCGCAAACAGTTGGTTTAAAATATATAAAATTAAAATAAGGGCATGTTATTGGAATTAAATACTCGTACAATTAAAAAGTTTAATAAAATGTCAACATGGTCAAACTAATTAAAAAAAAATATATTATCAATAATGTCAAACGAAGTAACAGACAGACACTCTGATATGATGAAAAAAAAAATTAAAACATAATTTCAAATTCATAAAGCTTTCGTCTAGTGTTAATGAATACCGTTGTTAACAGAATATTAATTAATAGACACGTTAGGGAATAACACCTAAAATTACATTTCTGAACCTAATATTCTGAGGTACCGGTTAGGAAATACCTGGCTCAGAATTTATGAGGCATATTGTACAGGTAGGTAATTTATAAGCATACGCTATGTATAATGTATGACTAAGGAAAGAGGCTCAAGTCGTATTATGAGCTATTTGTATACTGAAGCAGAATATTACGGAGAATAGAATAATTATGGCTTCTTTTTCTCGAATCAATGACCCAGATTTTGACCGAACAGTACGCAGCGACATGAACAGTTCTTTCGTTTGCCGTTTCAAGCGCATATACCCACCGCGGCGCACGGATAGGCCACGCACGTAAGCTTCGCTTTGAAAGAAAATGTATGTGATTGTGTCCACTGCAAACCGGACACGCTGTGCATCAATTGACGTCATTAGTACATGCGTGGTTTGCTCTTGCTCGAACAAGGCGCTCACAAAGCTCAACGCTGTCAACGCCATGCACGCTGTGCATGCGGTACACACTACACACGAATATTAACCCACGACTATGTCATAATTAAAGAGGCGAGACGACAAAAAAAATCGAATTAGTCCGTCAGTTAGATTATCAAAAAATATTTTACCCTTGTTTTTTCTTTTGTTACGTACTTAAAACAAAATCGACGGAGATATGACGGTTTTAAAATTCTAAATACGTCACGACTAGGTATAATTTTTAGCCAGTTCTGACGTCACGAACTCCCGAGTTTTGATGCGTTTTATCTTTTGTCAATATTCATTGATTTACAAAAACAAAAAATACGTGTCCGTTAATTTCCAATACTCTAACTGACGGACTAAATAGATTTACAATTTTTTGATACTGTCGTCATGCCTATTGTGGGGGTGTACTGTGTACTGCAGTGGAAACGTAGATCCAAGTTGTCAAACAAATGAATCCGCGCAGCTAAAATGCACCGCGTGCCCGTGCACAGCATACGCCGCGGTGTGGAGGGTGCAATTAGTTGTGCACGACGGGAAGGAAAAAAGGTGATAACGTAACTGGTGTAAATCTGACGAATATTCGAGCGGCTTGAAAATCGAACACGCAACACTATCCATTTGCATTTTGTTTGTTTTTCAAGCACAATAAGTATCACCCATAGATTTGAATCAAGTCTACGAACTAAGTAAATATATTATTTGAAAAGAGTATTTTCAATTTTATGTCGTTCGAAGTTAAGTACATTCTTGGGTCATCATCATCATCATCATTTCAGCCGAAAGACGTCCACTGCTGGGCATAGGAGGCATAGGCCTCCCCCAAGTGTCGCCACATTGACCGGTCCCGTGCAACTTGCATCCAGCGGACTCCCGCAACCTTCACCAGGTCATCGGTCCACCTAGTGGAAGGCCTTCCAACGCAACGTCTTCCGGTTCGCGGTCGCCACTCCAGAACTTTTCGGCCCCATCGGCCATCCGTTCTGCGAGCAATGTGACCTGCCCACTGCCACTTAAGTTTGGCAATTCTTCGGGCTACGTCGGTAACCTTGGTTCTCTTGCGGATGTCTTCATTTCTGATTCGATCGCGCAAGGAAACTCCGAGCATAGCCCTCTCCATTGCCCTTTGGGTGACTTTAAGACTTCTGATAAGGCCCATTGTGAGCGACCACGTTTCGGCCCCGTACGTAATCACTGGCAACACACACTGGTCATAGACTTTCGTCTTAAGACACTGCGGTAAGTTGGACGAGAAGATACCGCGCAACTTCCCGACCGCTGCCCAGCCGAGTCGGATTCGACGATTGACCTCTTTCTCGAAGTTAGACCTACCTAACTGGACCGTCTGTCCAAGGTACACATACTCATCTACAACTTCGAGTGTAGAGTCTCCGATCTTGATAGGAGTGGGTGTGACATGGGCATTCAACATGACCTTGGTTTTGTCCATGTTCATTTTAAGACCCACTCTTCCGGAAGCCATTCTTGGGTCACTGAATCTTAAATCTAGTTATTTATATCCAAAGTAGCAACTTGCAATATTAAAACATAAATATTAGCAACCGCCTTAAAACATCAAAACATAACAAAAGTGTATCTTTATAAGTTATTTTTGCAGCCATCTCACGCGTTTTTAATTCATAATTAAGAATCTGTTATTCGCAATGGAAATTAACTATTGTTATAAATTGATTAAAATTTTCATGTGGCTATTTGAATTTTGCAGGCGGATTGGCTCGCCCACTAAAGGTGTATTTATGTGATATTGGTACTATATAATATATGTAGGTGATATTTATACAGCGTGTATGAGAAAGTACCTAGGCATATGTAAGAATAAGGTTCAGACCATAAAACTCAACCTCATTCTCTATGGGAAAAAATATTATCTAGGTACTATCGAGGACACTCTCGCCTGATCACCACTAAGCTAATTTTTGCTTGCACTTACAACATAGAAACGCTCTCTAGCCTCGATCCGTTGACTTTGTATAGAAATAATGAATGAAAAGATACCGTTCGGCCGAGCGCACTGACAACGCACGCCAAACGAGAGTTATTGTTATTTTGCGCGCCAAAGTTGGCGCTTTCCCAATAGGCCTAAACTTTAAGGGGGCGTGACTCGGCGCCTCCGCATGACTTAAGCGAAAAAAATTTTAACTGATCAGGCAGAAAAGACTACGACTGTACGCCATACACTTGGGCCGAGTAGGTTCTGAAGTTTTGTATGGGACAGATTTGGTTATTTTTTTGATGATTACGATGTTATAGGCACTCGGAGAAAGTTGTTCAGTTTGGTGGTGTGTACTACAGGTACTCTTAATGTGAACTGTGTAACTTATTTCGACTCATGAATTCATAATAGTTTTCTGTTTTTACCTGCGCCTTCGTCCGCAAAAATTATAATATAAAAATAATATATTTATAGAAGTATAGACTACCGCTCACCCGACGGATCGGGGCTTTGAGGTTAGAAATTATCCCAGGATAATGTACTATTGGAATAAAAATATATCCCCTGGTCATAGGAACATTTTGCCTGTCCTTAGATTGGAACACAAGACATCATGCTCATGCTAACCATTCAAAGGGGTATGAAAGTTTTCCAGTTGAACGGTTGTAGGTATATGCCGCCCGCTATCCCCGGTCCCAGAACATTGCACCAGTTCACAATCTATTAATAACTTGTAACTACCGACTCCTTCGCCTTCCAAGTTGGTAGTTTTCAATAGGTTTTAAAGCAAAAAGAAAATCTTTTTCAGATTATATTTTAGGTTCTCGTTGTTAAAGTAAACCCACAGTTTCTTAATTTCGAAAAGTTTGTAGACGCTGCCTTTAAAATTCTACGCGAAAATTATACTTTGTTTATGTATTAAACAAAGTATATTTTTTTTATTTTTTTTTGTATTAGATTTGTCAACAATTTCTAGAGTTTTCATTTTTTTGCACGGAACGGAACCCACTTTTATTTTTGGAAAAATAAAAATAAAAGTGATCCTTGAGGCTACTCTTTAAAACATCAGCTATCGTTGCATGTTTATTGTTTATGTTTGTTTATAGATAAGTTTGTATGCACGTCATGTCCCTGCGTCAAATAAATATTTCTTTTTCTTTCTTCTTTTAATCTGCCAGTCGATCCATTCGTTTCGGAGATTACTCGGAACAAACAGACAGACCGTAGTAAATATGTACTTTCATATGCATTCAAAAAAAAGCTGTTATTTTAAAATTAAAAACAAACACTTCAATATTGTCTTTATTTGTTTAGATTACAATGTAATTTGATTTTAACGTGACCTCAAACCCGACCTCGTTTGACACGGTTCTAAATTAAACTCCGGTTAACTCCCACCCACGAAGAAACTCATTCGACTAAAAAATGGGGAATTTATCTTTCTTGTCATTTTACGCCCCATAAAACAATCCATCATGATAGCTCATTATAACATGTTGGTAGGTAGGTGCATGTGGGTTGTTAGCAAATATTTAAATGTCATTTTAATGTTGAAAAGACCTTTCTTGGTGTTATTTTAGGTGTCTGAATACATATTTTTACACCAAGACCCCCACGGTTACAAGAAAAGTTTACATAGCTACTGCAAGATTTTTCCATTGGGTACTTTTAAGTTGTAACCATTGAAGTACTAGAAAACACGCCTTTTCACTCTTTTATTAAAAGAGTGTGTTTTTTTTTGGTATTTCTGCTGACGGTACATTCAATTCATCAAAATTTATTTTCTCCGAATCGATCCACCGCGTATGTGGAATATTGTAAAAATATTAATAGGTATTTCAATTAAATTTGATTCAATTACATGGATTGTTAATAGTAAGTTCTGAAATGTTATGCTTTCACGTTATGTTAATTCATAGAAAATTAATAGAGTTGAACTGCCCTTAGCACTATCCTCGAATAGACTAGACAAGATTGATAAGTCATATGAAATGACGAACGATCCCTATTCAACTCCTTTATACTTTGACCAACATAGGTACCTATTTGCACATCTGGTACAACAGAGAACTAAAATAAATGTAAGGACTTTGACATATTATTGCATATTTTCTTGACAAGCAGCTCCTCTTTGAACTAAAAAGAAAGAAAGAAAAATGTTTATTTAACGTCAGTACATTAAGCACAAACACAATCATATTTAAAAAGTTACAAAAAAAGAGAAAATACATGGTTTGTGCCGTGTGCCTCACGGCTGCGCCAAAAAGGCCCATTTGACATTCATGCCAGACGGGTGATGCTGTCTAACGCTGGGTCTTCCAATGAACCTTGAGGGGGGGTATTTAACAGACAGAAAACAGTTTCAAATGTAATAAATAAATAAATAAATAAATAAATAATTACAATAAATAGATATCGAAACAAACTACAAACTTAATCTAGTCGTAAAATTCAACCCTAATGGGTTGAATTTTCAAAAATCCCTTGTGAACAGCAAAAATAATTTCAATACCTGCTGCATGTTATATCGAGATAATGCCGTTCGTTCCATGGAGAAAGTATGATGGTCACCCTCTATTCTGATGCGGACTGTAAAAGGAACTCTTGTAAAAAATTCGTGCTTCTCGAACCAGCAGTTTAGGCTGTGTGTGGTCTTTCTCTGAAGGAAGATTCATTAAATATTCCTCAACATTGAAAGTGAAAACATTCCTTTTAAAGGTAAATTTGACATAATTTTCTTCCTTCCGTCATTAAATTATTGGATGGGTACTTTCATCTTAACGTTGTTACGTTATCAAGGGCACACATTTTAATGGACGAAATCACGTTTTATACCAGCCCAAGATAAAATAGACGTCATAAATAAATTATCTGAGGCGTAATATACATGATATCTATGGTAAAAAATAATAAATTAAATTGGTAATAATTGATTCCGTGGTCTGAACACTTTTGGGCACTGAAGACCACGATGAAAATTCATGTGCTGAGTGGGTGGGCACATGAATTTTCATCGTAGCCATAAGTATTTTCTAAGCAAATTCTACCGTAAGGAACACGACATAAAGCTCACATTTCAATATTTTACTGTGAGTCGTGTCGGAATAAAGTTGGCGTCGAGTCTACGTAATGTTAGCAGTCCTTTAAAGATGCGTTGCTTTTTAGGAAAAAAAATACGGTTTTTTAAAGCGTCGGCTCTGCCCTGGGTAGGTATTTTGCTATGAATATTTATATACCTACCTCTTTTCCTGAAACTTGTCTGTGGTAACAATTCATTTAGTTTTAATAGAATAGCAGGCCAGCTTTCAATGGTATTGTCACCTCTGACGTACAGGGCTCAAGTCTGCTATTAAAATAGTGTCAGAATATTTAACATTGATTTCATAATTGTTGATTTTGACAAGTTTGGTAATCTACTAAATATGATAGCGTCATTATGACTTTCCAGTGGGCAACTACTGACACACCATTGAAAGAAATGGCATAGAATGGTAATCTGGTACATAGTGACAAATGAATGACTGATGGTGCTATTTACGAACTTCTTACCACTTCAGATTGCTTATAACACTAATAAATGATATGTAAAAATATATATAAATGATATCTGGCGGGTTTTATAATAATGGCAACACGGCAATATCATTATAACACAATTCTATTACGAGACCATTGACCGACCAATGATCGACCATTATGAATTTAGCAGATTACGAACTTTTAGCAAAATGACAATGGGATGAGAATGGGATCGTGTTGGAATGACGAATTTATAAAAATAGCACCTGGGCCCCAGCTTATTAACTACAGTCTTGTCACAGTTATTTACCTGTGAACTTAGCATCACAGTCAAAATCAAAGTGAACTTTATTCTCGTTGGAATATGGGTGCTGGAGGGTTGCTCTTTGAGTTGCTGTAAAATAACTGAGTAAGAACTGTATATATTCTATCTATACAAATGAATTAAATAGAACTGTCTGTTTGTAATTTTAAAAAAAAACAGCTTTTTACTGGGCGCATACAAAAAAAAACTATTTGTTTGTATCATTAAAACGACCCTCCTAATAAAAACCTAAGGAAATGTCCAAATAACTTCATTCCCTCAGAACAGATAAAATATGCTCTTAAATCAAATTATATGGCTACTTGCAATTACTAAGATCATTTTTATGTTTCCTTCAATTACATTTTCTATAAAGAATGTATAATGACTTATTTATCTTTTACAATCGTTTTCATATAGAAGTAAAATGAATTGAATTTATAACAGTTCCCTTATTACGTCAGAGAACACTCAAGAACGTGCTAAAGCGACGTTTTACGACCACAATTTATTGTATAAAAATAGTTATACACCGTATGTAGTCTAAAAATAATTCAATTAATGACGCATGTAAAACATATTTTACTACCTCAACAGAAGCCGGTAGGGAATGGTCAGTCATCTACTTACATAATTATATCAAAACAAGCAAAAGTAAGAATAGAATAGATATAAGAAGTAGATTGTACATCAAGTGCATAAAACGCACCATTTTACGCGAGACGTTAGAGTGTAAAATGGGTTTTATGGACGAGTTGTACACTCTATTTTACTTCGATTGCGAGGAAATGAAACAGCAACATGTAATAGTACATTTTGATACAAGTGGAGAAAGTTTGTTATTGCATTCGAGGCGGAATTAACTCCCGAGCCGTAGGCGAGGGTGTTTTTGAGCCGAGAACGGCAATAACAAATGTCCACGTGTATCAAACGACGTTTTTCAATACACTTTTGAAGAAATCAAATAAAAGGACAAAAAATAATTTTGTCATGAATTATTACGAAACCATGATTTTAATTTTCTTTTGTTTCCGCGCTTCGCTTTCGCCAGGTTGGAGGAAAAGCAAAGGTATGAAGCCGCTAAACAGCCTAATATAAAAAACAGTTTTTTTTATATTTTTGAATTTAGAACACAAATAAATGTTAAGTAATTTATTTATAAAAGTAAATATTAGTTTTAAATAATCATGTTTATCTAAGATATTCTATTTATAAACACAATTTGAATATTTAAAAAATATTTACGCGGTAAAGACGCATTATTGCTTTGCCAAAATTAAAAAACAAACATTCACCTCCGATTTAATGCATTGCACCAATTTGGACTAAGTACAGGCAGTATAGGTATAGTTATCTGTGGCAATTTTCATTCCCGCACACGTGTTGGAAAATGAAAAAAATCGCACGTGTGTGAAATACATTGCATGTTGAACCTAATCGTAGCGCGTTATGAACCGCAGATTTCGAGGAAGTGTATTGAAAAATAATATTAGGACGAAACAAAAAACATAATTAAGTTTATTTCATGAAGTTTTATTGTGTACTTCTGCTGTTGGTATCCTTGCCTTGCTCTTAGAATACTAACGAAACGAAATAAAATAAAATGGCTATTCTATGAAGTTGAAGTTGTTCGTGTGGCTGTTGGACCGATTGCCTTGGTCTTCGACGAAGATTTTACTTTATGCTCTAGCCTCTAGAGCATAAAAAGCGACTTTATGTCACCCACGCATATGGTATAAACATTGTGACTGCCTCGTTGCTCTTGTGGTCGCAAGTGCTGAGCATAGCAACAATGTCGTCTACCCATTTGGCCACTGGACGCCACTTCACACCTACCTACCTACTAGAGAAAAACTCTGTTTAAACGTGCGAAAAAGTTAGAAGAAGCGATTAAAAGAACTACTTAGAAAACTCGGAAGTTAGGTGGAAAACGTCCCGGGATAATACTTTAAAATGACTACTAAGTAAACTCGGAATTTAGGCGGAAAACGTCCCTAATACTTTACAAGAACTACTTAGAAAACTCGGAAGTTAGGCGGAAAACGTCCCTAATACTTTAAAAGAACTACTTAGAAAAGTCGTAAGTTAGGCGGAAAACGTCCCTAATACTTTAAAACAACTACTTAGAAAACTCGGAAGTTTTTCGGAAAACGTCCATAATACTTTAAAAGAACTACTTGGAAAACTCGGAAGTTAGGCGGAAAACGTCCCTAATACTTTAAAAGAACTACTTAGAAAACTCGGAAGTTAGGCGGAAAACGTCCCTAATACTTTAAAAGATCTACTTAGAAAACTCGGAAGTTAGGCGGAAAACGTCTCTAATACTTATGTTTATTATAATACATAAAATAAAGTGCGACTGCTGAGCATGAGGTCCTGGGTTCGAATCCCAGGTCTGGTAAAGTGTTATTGGGTTTTTCTTTTAGAAATGTTGCCCCGGAGTTTGGATTTGCGCCCGGTTGATGGCAATAGGCTCGCTTCCTATTATACATACTTATATATACTTAAACATAACTGGCAAAATGTGGGTGTACTATGTACACCCCCGCCTAAATTCTCTCTCTCTTCGTAGATTACAGGCGTGATGTTATGTTATGTTGTTAACACAACGGTAAAATACAATAGTACATTTTGATACAAGTGGAGAAAGTTTGTTATTGCATCCGAGGCGGAATTAACTCCCGAGCCGTAGGCGAGGGTGTTTTTGAGCCGATAACTGCAATAACAAATGTCCACGTGTCAAACGACGTTTTTCAATACACTTTTGAAGAAATAAATAAAATAAAAGAAGGAAAAATACTTTGATAAATGAATTAATAAAAAACTACCTATGATTTTAATTTTCTTTTTTTCCGCGCTTTGTTTTCGCCAGGTTGAACGAGAAGCAAAGGTATGAAGCCCTTATACAGCCTAATATAAAAATCGTTATTTTTTTATATTTTTTAATTTAGAACACAAATAAATGTTAATTTGTTTATAAAAGTAAATATTAGTTTTAAAAAAACACGTTTATCTATGATATTCTCTTTATAAACACAATTTGAATATTGAAAAAATATTTACGCCGTAAAGACGCATTATTGCTTTTCCAAAATTAAAAAAAAAAACATTCACCTCTGACTTTATGCATTGAACCAATTTGAACTAAGTATAGGTATAGTTATCTGTGGCAATTTTCATTCCCGCACACGTGTTGGAAAATGAAAAAAATCGCACGCGTGTGAAATACATTGCATGTTGAACCTAATCGTAGTGCGTTATGAACCAGTTTTCGAGGAAGTGTATTGAAAAAAAATAAGAGCATAACTGTTTTTATTTTACTGTGTTATGCATACAACATTTTCAAAAGTATAAATAATATTTACTGTCAAAGCAGTCTTTGACACTATACAATCTATGACGACACAACCATTCAAGCAATTATTTTAAAATAATAACAATCCAAAATAAGTGTTCCACATAGTTTCACATGTGGGCTTACCCGCAGCATTGAGGGGGTCAAAATTAAAAATGGGGGCTGCAAAGAGTAGTAAATTATTCGACATGGACTCATTTTCAGGGTATTCTAGGGCGCTCTAAAACAATGCAGATTGAGCAAGCTCCTTATAACAATAGATTCTCAATTACACCCAATCTTCGAGAGATATCTATGTAGAGACAGCTGTAGGACTTAGTTACTCCTCTAACAACGAATATTATTATTACGAATTGAAACCTCATCCACATTACTGCTCCTAAAGCTACAATGTTGCGGTCGGATAAATATGAACACCGCCCTGTTCTCGGAAATTACCTACCTGAAAATTCCCAACAAAATATTTGGAGGTAATTTTGGTATTAAGTTGGTTAGCTCACCAAGCATTATTATGCCTCGGCAAGTAAGTAACTTGTAACCTAGACGGATTGTAAGCAAATATTTTATGGTAAACATTAAACTTAGTTCCAGCACTGTGCTACTTTGTAAATATTATTTTGAATAGAAGTTTGCCACATTTCAAGGCAGATTCTGAATTAACCTTTTATAAACTTACCAACTTTTGCCTTTTGCCCAGAAATCGGGATGTTTTGACATGTTGCCATTGCACTCGTGCGCGCGAAACAGGCACGGTTTGCTTGTTTCAGATATTCAGTAACATATCAGTTGTACTACCGTCTATGCGTCATGCTACCTTATCTCAAATATGTTGATGTCAGACTAACCAAAAGCGAGGAAATAGCATAGCAACATGGCAGAGTATATTGCGTCGGTTTTCCCAATTTTATTTATTTATTTAACAATGTATGTACACACTAAATATAAAAAAAGTAGAAAGGAACAGAAAATAGTACAAAGGTGATGCTTATTTCTAAAGAAATCTCTTCCAACATACCTGCGAAAGGAGATACTAAAAAAGAGACGTAGACATAGTCATCATATACCTTATCTGTACGATCAAAATCCATCGAAATACCATCCGTACTTGCATATACATATTGGTAGTCGCTAACTTCATTATTCGTAGTATAGGTCATGTCATACATGTGATCATTTAATATCTCTTCCGTGTAAGGGCTACTACACACCCTGCCGGGGCTGCGGGACTATTCGAAAGAGATACCGTGGCCCCGGAACACAAAGGGCGAGGAAGGAACATGGATGGGTTTTAGTCAGTAAAAGTCTGACACTCCCTCCTGCTCCGCCAAGAGCGGGAGAAGTCATTTGATGATTACCCATCCAAAAAAAAAAAAAAAAAGGGCTACTACACACTATAGACAAGACTGTCCTAAGACAGACAATTACCCTACTAGTGCGAGCGAGACAGACTATGTATTCTCGCTCGCACTAGTAGGGTGATTGTCTGTCTAAAGACAGTGTTGTCTATAGTGTGTGGTTAGCCATCGCATTTTTCTATACTTCTATCCTTTTCTATCGTTCAGAACTGTCATTTGGTAGTGTAAGAAACAGAGCGTGTCTGCTGAGCGTATGGTCGGTGCTTACGCGTGCGGTAGGACTCCCGCATGGAAAAGTGCGATTCAGGGCTACTAGATGAGGCGCAACCCTAAGATCTCAAGACACACGAACCTTTGTTCTCGGCTGTCGGACCCATTATGTAAGTATGTAGCATATCATATATCATAGAGCACGGGTATTAATAGACCACTGTATTATTTAGAAATACGTAAATATTTATCTAGATGGAGATGTAAATGTGTATAACTAAAATATGTACAAATTAATAAACCTGCATAAAATTGGTAGATGAATTTTTTCACATACTGTACAATATTGATTCCAGCCACCGAAAAAACTGTGAAAAAAAACTATAATTTTCAAAACCATTGACTACAATAGAATTCAAGGTATCTTCATACATACCGACTGTGGAACTAACTTTTGGTTTAATTCTACCGCCTGGACAGAATTAAATTCCAAAAATTGCCACGTTTAGTAAATCTGCCTGTCCTTACTAAGTTTTTAATTGTGTTTCTACACTAACTACCTATACCCATATAAGTCGTCATAAACAACTCATAACGATAACAAAGATTAAAGCTTTATCTCCAATTAAAAGCTGGCGAGGTACTTTCAGCCAACCATTACCTGTGTGTCTATCCATTAGGTAATACCGATGCCTCCTCGCACCCACACAGTGCGTAGGCGATGTGGAAACATCGGCCGCAACCAAATGGGGGCTACACCACCCTATGTATCGCAATCACACAAGTTGATGGCATCGGTCACTTTCCCACGGAATACAGGAATACCTCTGTTTATGTTTGATTTTATTTGAAGCTACCAAACAATCAAAGGAATAAATGAATATGGACACAAAAGTTTGAAGACAATACTGATTAATTAAAAATAATAAAATTACATTGAATGCCTAAAACCATTATAAAGTTCAAAGAAAATGAAACAAAATATCAATCTACAATTTATAGCAAAAGCCAGGAATGGAATATCAATTTCAATTGCGTAAAGTTTAAAAAAAAGAACACTCTATTTTTTATTTTCCGAGAGCTCGTTGAAAAAGTTCTGTTTCGAGTTTCGACCAGGTGTCCACAAAACATGGATTAAAAAAAAAAAGTTCACGCATCATCCCGGCCCCTTTCATGTGGTGTAGTGCATCTGTTTATGATTGCTTATTTTTTCTTTTTACTTATACAAACTGTGGCACATTTATAGGTACTGTACATTTGTGACCGCGTTTCTCTTTAGTAAAACGATTTAGTAAAAAGATTAAAGAAAATGTTGGTTTTTGTTCTGAAATTAATCTTTCGTAATGCGTATAAACAATAATACATCTCGTACTGTAATAAGATGTTGTACAAACATCATGTCGGATGTTAATGTAGAAAGGGATCAGCATTATTCTTTCGCAAAATGATTGATTGACATATAGACAAACAATAACATGAAAAATAACTGAAATTAAAATGCTATAGATACTGCCGTAGGAAAATAACCAATGATTTTAGAGAAATCAAAAGATTTATCTTTAAATAATGTTACGTGTGGTTTATTCCGAGAGATTTGACACAGACAGGGAACAACACCATAGATAACATAGAATTGTCTATACCCATAGTGTAGGGCTACACTGGTTTAATGTTGTGTTTAACCGTGAAGTTATATTTTTTAGTACCGCGAGTTTTTCTCATGCTGCATGACAAAGTGGAAAACAAACTCTGTAACTGAATTCAAAAACATGCCTAGTTATATTCTTACTGAGACTGGTTCTAAGAATCCGGAACCGGTTCTATGAATTACTTTAACAAACGTAAAAAGTTAGGTAGCACGTTTTGCCTGCAGCGCTTTAGCACTTCAGTGGCTCAGCTCCAACACGGTTACTGTTAACGAGAGATTTCATAGCTTTTGTGTGCACCCGCCCGTACCTACACCTGTAGTACTGATAACAGGGCCTGTACCACCTCTTATGTCTATGTGTATCACCTCTTACGGAAGGCGGAAAGGGAAGGAGTTATACGGGACGTCTAGCTCTTTCCCTGTCCAGGATTCCAGGACTGACGCAAACCATCATTCTCCTGCCCATACCCCAATTATGTTGTGTCGGTGCACATGTTTTCTTCATCGATACTTTTCTATTTTCGTCATCTCAACAAACTGTCAACTCTTTTCTAGCCATATCATCTTCACACAGTCCATTCATCGTTTCTTTGGTCTTCCTCCTAAAGCCGTCCACATTCATCTTTTGCCTCATTCCTCCGCACCATAATGCCCGTCATGGTTTGCGTCAGTATTTATAACTTTGCAAAATTGTACAAAATAATTACAAAAATTAAAACTTTGCCTTGCTGACCAAAAACGAGTTGGCAAGTTAATTGGTTCATTATTTTAAATTGCCTATCAGACTCAGTGCAATTTGTTAATTGGTTATTGATGATAAAATCGCTTTATTTATCTTGTGATAATTATGGTGTGTCAATTTTTAATAAATAACTTTTTATGTTGCACAAAATTAGGTGTCAAGTCCAATTCATTTCTAAATAAGGTGCTACGATTTTTCGACTGTACGCCGTAAGATCATATATTATATCTAATATATAAAAATTTCGTGTCACAGTGTTTGTTATCGAACTCCTCCGAAACGGCTTGACCGGTTTTTTTTTTTGTTTATTTGCTAGTTCTAAGAATAGGCCGTAGGCTATTTTTTATATGGCAATACAACGTTTGCGGAGTCAGCTAGTAAAATATAAGATTTTGAAAATTTATATCAGAAAGCTTATCGCTATCAGTCCTTTTTTTTGTTTTATTTATTAGTCTAGCACGAGCTGGACGAACTGGATGTCTTCCTTGAGAATTAGAAGGAAGTAG
The DNA here is from genome assembly GCA_963853795.1 of Xestia rhomboidea. NCBI lineage: Eukaryota > Metazoa > Arthropoda > Insecta > Lepidoptera > Noctuidae > Xestia > Xestia rhomboidea. Next base: position 9,777,765 of record OY970771.1, on the reverse strand, counting down.
CATAGAATCGTGACCGTTGGAAGGAATGGAGGGAGGCCTTTGCCCAGCAGAGGGACAATATGGGCTAGCTATAATAGTAGTATAACCAATTTTTAACTTTTCAACAGTAGGGACACCATCTCTTTGTAAGAGGCAGTGGTTATATTGTGATCCACCGCTCTGACCCAGTGTGAGTAGTCGGATGTAGATGTGCCTAAAATCTCTCAGATTTTTTCTCTTCTGAACCATACAGCATCCAAATGGGAATAAAGTTTTATTTTCCATACCATCACATTTTTAATAAAAGTTTCAGCCATCTCTGAAATATACCAACATTTAAAATGCTTTCTTTTTGTTAGTGAACTAATATTATAAGAGTGATTCAACTAATTACCCTCATTTTCTTCATGGAATTAGCGGATACTTTGATTTCCTCCGGGATTCTTACAACTCTGAAAATTAATAGGTTGGCCTAAGTCACTTCTTTCTTTGCAGAAAGGTCAATTTTATAATACGAACTCAACAATATATTACACTAGCATATGCCCTCGGTTTCGCCCGCGTTGAGTTCGATAATAGGCTTGTGTACTGAAAAAATCTAATTAATCCGTCAGTTAGATTATCAAAAAATATTTGACTAGTATTTTTTCTTTTGTTACGTAGACCAAAATTGACGAAGATACGACGCTTTTAAAATTCTCAATACGTCACTCCGTGGTAAAATTTTTAGTGCGTTCTGACGTCACGAGCCCCCACTCCCGAATTTTGATGCGTTTTATCTTTGTCAATATTCATTGATTTACAAAAACAAAAAATACGTAACCATTATTTTCCAATATTCTAACTGATGGACTATATATATTTGCAATTTAATGATGGTGGAAACTAGCTCTAACGAGATCATACTACCAGGATAAAAAAAACATATGTGTTATCCAGGTTATGAGCTATCTGTATGCTAAATTTAATCCTAATCCGTTCAGTCGTTTTTGCCTCATAACAAACTTTCGCATTTACAATATTTATAGGATTCATGATGAAGTAATAGCGAACATGTAAGTACTTAGCTACCTACAGAGCGTAATATTAATTACTAGTTCTCGTCTCATATATAAAATGTAATCTCACGTTGGATATGAAAGCTTTATTAACTTTTCACAATTAATTGTAAAGCAAAAGATCAAACGGTCGAACAAGATTAATTGGCAGTGGCTCGCCTGGATACGTGCGACCGAATGGCTTACCGTTACAATTCGTAGCTAGAATTTCCGATTGAAGTTAAATATTCAAAGGGGATTTTGTTTCTAAACAACTCTGTATTTGTGTGCTGTCTTTTTTTACGGTCGTCGGCTGTCCCAAACACTGGCGTGTTGGGTTCAAAATTGGTGACTTCCCGAGAGATCTACGTAACCACGTTTGTGCAAACATTTGCTAAAGACTGGCATTTAAATTAAAAGATCATGAGATGAATATTGTATCTCATGAGAGATACATTCAGTTATTAAGCACTCATTGTTGAGTACTTAAACAACGCGCTCTGGGAAGACTGGAACGTTATTAATTAATTAGCTCCCCACAAATGATATTGGCTGACCGAATATCACGTATCATTCTGAATTGCAAAACGTTTTCATGCATGTCTTAATTCATTATTAATGGAACGAAACTTTGTTAAATATTCAACTTGGTTTCGTTATGAAAATGTAGAAAAATGCCATAAATTCTGATTGTAAAAGATTTTCTTGGAATGTTTTCTTTAATATTGGAATTCCAGGTGTCTTGAGTCTGCGTCTGAACGCTCTGAGACACCAATTTTGATGACAAATGAATTTTTCAGCTGTCTCGTTGCTGTAAGTTCTTACAAGACAGATGACGAACATATATAACCTCACGCCTGTAATCCCTGAATGGTTAGGCAGAGGTTGTACCTAATAAATACACCTACACTTCGCCAGTTATTTTCTTGTCCCATGTAAAAAGGGGCGAGCCGACATTGCCTCGTTGGCCTAATGGTCACGAGCAACAGCTAAGCATGAGGTCCTGGGCTTGATTCCCAGGTCAGACAGAGTATTATTAGGCTTTTCCATTAGGAATTTCTCTATAGCAGCCACGGAATCTGGCTTTGTGCCCGGTTGATGGCAATAAACTCGAAATACCTACATGAAAATGAATGACTACAATTTCATAGTACTCAAAACATAAATACAAGATTAAAATTTAATAGTTATTTGTTATACAAGAGTGCAAAGTTGCTTTTTAACCGCGTGCTCAATTTTGATAACCGAGCAAGGAGCAAAGGATTCTAAAATTGAGTCACGAGCGCAGCGAGTGATTCAAAAATTAGAATCCTGAGCGTTAGCGAGGGAATCAAAAGAGCACGAGGTGAAAAATCTTTGCACTCGAGTGCAACACGTAACTTTTCATCCCACCTCAGCGAGGAAATTACTAAATGCAAAAAAAAAAACATTTACAATCACAAGATACTTTTATTTCAGTTTAGGTGTTAACTACTACATTATCCACTCACTAGCCCCGCGCGCGAATTTTTTGCACCAAACCGCCACGCGTGCAAAAAGCAAAAAATTGCGAAATATTCGCATGTAATTTGACACTTTAAATAGACAATCGCAAACTACAAGAGTTATAGCTAAATAAAATTTACAGTGAATAGCTGAATAGTTACGGAATCTAAATATAAAAAATAAAAAACTAATATTAATTTGAAACTCGAAAAAAATGTAGAACTTGAAAAACAGGGATGAAAACGGCTATTTAGCTATTAAAATATTAATTTGAATTTTTCTAAATATTAAATTTCAATTAAAATAATTTTAAAATAAACTAGATTATATTTCCTTTCCAACAAGACCATAATCTTATTAGTTTATTTACGATAGTCTAATTAGAATTAAATAAGAATTTGGATACTCACTGTTTATTTTGACGCGGCCTGCGCCAACGACTGTTTTTGAACACGGTTATTTACGTACCTATAACTTTACGAAGCCACTTGTTTTTGTATATACAATTTAATAATATGCTCACAATACTAATTATGTACTGTTTTTCCGTTAACACACACGTTTTAATCACAAAAACACTTATTTCTTGTATAAACACAATCACTATAGGTATTTAAACCTACCACTTTTTCGGAGGCGAAATACTCAACTTTGAGATTCGAAAACTAGGTTTCCTTTATGATAATATAGTAGCACAGATTTTCACGATTAATTTGATATATAACACTATCCGAAAACAACAATATACATAACAGAACAATTGAAATACGACGCCACACGTCAGAAATGGCGGAGTTTGTTTACATTAAAGTTTTTACTTTTATTTTGACATTTGTCGATGGAATAGTGTTGCTATTGTTGGTCCGAACGTTGAGGAATATAGTATAGAGTTTGCTACAAGAGAATAAGCTCTAGAAATAGCAGTTTAGTAGATTTTTTATTGCATTTGTTGGACGTAGGCGCTACTGGCCACCATGGTGGCCAGGACTTTTAGCAAAACAGCTACTGGCCACCATGGTGGCCATGGGCGGTTGAGTGGTTATGATAGGTAAGTATTACAGAATAATCTTTAAATTATAACAAATAATACTTAGGTACAATTAAGAAAAATTTAAAGTAACGTTGCTACAGTTAGTTAAGTTGAGTGTAATATTTATTTATTTATTTATTAAAATATTATGCACAAGTAAAAACTGTTCAAAGGCGGACTTAATGCCTTGGGCATTTTCTACCTATTTTTTTTTCAATTTTTTTAATATCTTACTGTTTCAAATCCTTCTCGCGTGATTGTTGAGGGAGAAAGCTCATTTGCGCATTATTAACAGTTTCAGTCAATTCTGTTGGCGTCAAATAAACTTCTTCGTCGCCAAAACAACTTATTTTACGTTTTTCACTTGTTTTTAACCTAAGGTTTTAACAATTGACCTGACAAGAAAATGGCGCGCGCAAAGCAAATTATAAAAGTACACCAAGAAGGTTCCGAGTCTGAGTTTTTAACAAATTAAAAAAGGTTGTACTTACCTATGATAAATTCGGCACCATGGAGGTAGAAGTAAATAGGTTTAATGATGTTTTGAATTCACAAATTTAGTGCACACGATGTTCTAAATTCAATTTACTTTATCCTCTAGAGGATAAAAACGACTTTTGCACTCAGATATCGAAGAGCAAAAATACTCTTTCCGAGATGGGGGGATGAAAAATATTTTATCTCACATAGGCCTAGATGGGCACTTATAAAACGTCCAAAAAGGTGCACGGTTCGGGTTGGTCGTTTCCATGGAGGAGAACCGGCAAGAAACTCCATGGTTACTCTTTTCAAATCATTTGGTATTACAATATTAATATGTTAGAGCAATTAGTAGGTACTTATGTATGGGGGGACAGTGTAGGCCCGACAATAGGTCCTTGCTTACTATACAAAAACGTAAAACAAGATAGCATCTGGGAATCTACAAAGCCTACAACTTTCACACATTCACAAATAATAGGTACTTAAAAAAAATACAAAGGTAAGCAAATATTGTATAAAAAAAACTAAATTAAACAAATGACACAAATATTGTCGTCAGTGCTGTAAAAACTATTCTGAACAAGAGATGAAATAAAATAATGAATTGAATTGAACACTTCTGCCTAACTCTTCGGGGATAACAGGTGTGATGTTATGTTATTAAAAACTTACAAGCTCCCAGTTTGCAAATACGACTTTAAAACTCGATAAAATGTTTCCCTATCTACCCTGTAGCTCCGTTACCGTAGATAATGGCGTAGCAACAAGTACCAGGGCCACATAAAAGGTACGTAGTCTATGTAGGCAGTTATTTGTACGACAGGAGACAGGCAGCATTAATGCAAATGGCCGACATTGTTGTGGCGAATCGTGGATATTCCGCCCGAATGAGCGCCCTTCGGAAACATGCGTCTATTTTTAACTTACACCAGTTATTTTCACTCACTCAGTAGGTCTGTTTAATATAAACCCATGAAAAGGTATCAAACCTTTTTTATTCATAATCATAATCATTTCTTTTCTAATATCGTTCGTATCGTTATAAGCGTGCGTGCGTTTTTTTTTTTGACAGCTGTCATTATCGCAGAACATATTTTTCAATACACTTCCTCGAAAACTGGTACTTAACGCACTATGATTAGGTTCAACATGCAGTGTATTTCACACGCGTGCGATTTTTTTCATTTTCCAACACGTGTGCGGGAATGAAAATTGCCGCAGATAATTATACCTATACTTAGTCCAAATTGGTTCATTGCCTATAGTCGGAGGTGAATGTTTTTTTTTATTTCGGCAAAGTAATAATGCGTCTTTACGGCGTAAATATTTTTTGAATATTCAAATTGTGTTTATAAATGGAATATCATAGATAAACATGATTATTTAAAACTAACATTTACTTTTTTAAACAAATTAACATTCATTTGTGTTCTAAATTCAAAAATACAAAAAAAAAACTATTTTTTGATATTAGGCTGTTTAACGGCTTCATACCTTTGCTTCTCCTTCAACCTGGCGAAAGCAAAGCGCGAAAAAAAAGAAAAGAAAATCAGTTTCCTAATAATTCATGACAAAAATATTTTCTTTCTTTTATTTAATTTCTTCAAAAGTGTATTGAAAAACGTCGTTTGATACACGTGGACATTTGTTATTGCAGTTCTCGGCTCAAAAACACCCTCGCCTACGGCTCGGGAGTTAATTCCGCCTCGGATACAATAACAAACTTTCTCTACTTGTATCAAAATGTACTATTGTAATAGAACATTATGATTGAAGTGCGGTAAGTTGAAAATTACATCCGAGGCGATATTGCTAGCCCGAGCCGTAGGCGAGGGCGATGAAAAGCAGAGGCTGTAATTATCAACGCGCACGTATGTCATACGACGTTTTATAACATATTTGCGAAGAAATAAATAAAACAAATAAAAACAATACAGCGAAAAGAAAAAGCGCGCGGAATAATTTTTACTTGTTCACAAATTAGCGAGGCGCGCGCATCAGCGTTTTTTTTTAAGGCAAAGACACAAAAAACAGCCAGTATTACTAATAAAGTAAATTAATATTTTTTGTGTTTTTGTTACAGATAAATGGTTGTAATTTATTGGCAAAATTAATTAAATTAAATGTTTATTTATTATATTTCATCTCCCAAAGTTAATTTTATTCATAAAATGTTGACCACTTTTCTGACATAAAAACTCTTTGCTAAGATTTTAAAAAGTACCGTTCGGTTTAGACGGAGCTTCTTGATAAACCGTGCATTTTACTTTACAGCACAAGTACGTAATGAGATACATTACGTTATTGAAATTGGTGAAATAAGAGACCCTTTACGAGCAAATGTGTTATAAAATATTTTTAACAAGTTTTTAAAAGAATGATGTTTCAATGAAAATAAATAAAAGTTATTTTTGATATAAAAAGTTAATATGATTTCACAGAACCGATTTACATAAAGATTTTTTCTTTTTATGGTTAGAGATATTACGTTTATTGATAGCTGAAAGTTTACGGTATATTTTACTTAAATTTGGTCGTATTTTTTTTTCTTTTACTGGTTTGCTTTCAGTTTTCGTTCATGAATAAGTATTTTTGTTGGAAGCTAGTTACCGAATATACTATAATAGAATTCGACGACCTTTGAAGAAATTGAAAGTAAATATCAGAAGGTTATAGAGAGTTATTTCAGTTCATTTTGCCAGTTTTATTTTTAGTTTTTGTTGTTTAGTTGGTATTATTGGGTTTTATATTATTTTCATAGCTAATTAACTAATCTAAGGCCGGAAAGTCATAGTCATAAAAACGATTATAGTAGCCTATGACCTTTTCCAGGATACTTGTGTTTTAGTAATATTTTTAATATAATATTAGTAATATTATTTAATACTAGTGGTTTATGTGTGGAAATAGAGAATCCACTCTTTGAGCAAAGCTTCCAGTTTACTCCGTTAACTGTCTTTGCGTATAAGCGGTTAATATCATAGGTTTTTAGTTTTTATTTTTTCGTTGAAAAGGTGTATTGCGAAGAAAAACTATTTTTTTTTACAAAATAATAGTTACTAGTAGTCAGATTCGGCCGTAATTCATTTTTTTCCTGTTTTTGTCTTTCTGCAATCCTTTTCTATAACATGAACTTTAACTTTTCTGTTATTTTTATTTTATTGAATGCCGAATCACAGTCTCATCCGTGTTCGCAAAGGGGGTTGTTACAAAGTTTGTTCTTCACGTAATAATAATATAATAGTTATTTGTTATACAAGAGTGCAAAGTTGCTTTTTAACCGCGTGCTCAATTTTGATAACCGAGCAAGCGAAGGATTTTAAAATTGAGTCACGAGCGCAGCGAGTGATTCAAAAATTAGAATCCTGAGCGTCAGCGAGGGAATCAAAAGAGCACGAGGTGAAAAATCTTTGCACTCGAGTGCAACACGTAACTTTTCATCCCACCTCAGCGAGGAAATTACTAAATGCAAAAAAAAACATTTACAATCACAAGATACTTTTATTTCAGTTTAGGTGTTAACTACTACATTATGATAGGTAAGTATTACAGAACAATCTTTAAATTATAACAAATAATACTTAGGTACAATTAAGAAAAAATTTAAGTAACGTTGCTACAGTTAGTTAAGTTGAGTGTAATATTTATTTATTTATTTATTAAAACTTTATGCACAAGTAAAAACTGTACAAAGGTGGACTTAATGCCTTGGGCATTTTCTACCTATTTTTTTTCAATTTTTTTAATATTGTACTGTTTCAAATCCTTCTCAAAGGTCTCAAAGGTTTTAACAATTGACCTGACAAGAAAATGGCGCGCGCAAAGCAAATTATAAAAGTACACCAAGAAGGTTCCGAGTCTGAGTTTTTAACAAATTAAAAAAGGTTGTACCTATGATAAATTCGGCACCATGGAGGTAGAAGTAAATAGGTTAAATTTAATGATGTTTTGAATTCACAAACTTAGTGCACACGATGTTCTAAATTCAATTTACTTTATCCTCTAGAGGATAAAAACGACTTTTGCACTCAGATATCGAAGAGCAAAAATACTCTTTCCGAGATGGGGGGATGAAAAGATTTTATTCGACTCTCTAAATCCTCTTTTTTCTTCCGTAAACAAAACTTAAACGTCAAACACAACCAACCATAAACAAGAAAAAAAAGAATACCTAACGTATTTCACTCGTGAAAATTATGGCAGTTTTCTGCTTGCCGTTCGCCCATACATTTCAAAAACACTTTGAACGCGAAACGGGCACAATGGGAACAAAACAATAGGTCTCCGGCAATATTTTTCCGTGGCTTAATATCAACAAGTTCGTTGAATGGCCTCGTATTTTTTTACAATAAAACAGTAGTACCTACATACACACACACATCCATACGAATAAATAAAATTGTAGTATAAGTTAGTGTATGTTTGGAATTTTAAAATAATAGCTTTTTACTGAATGCTTAAGAAATGCATTTAAGGCACTAATAACAAAAAAAAAATGTCTTACTTGTCTGTCTGTTCGTCTGTTTGTCTGTACGTCTGTCTGTTTGTTCCAGCTAATCTCCGAAACTGCTGGACCGAATTTAAACGGACTTTTACTGCCGGGTAGATGATGTTATAAGGAGTAACGTTCTTATTTACTCTCTTACTTATTTTAGAAAAAAAGGGCCGGCGTTCCGTTTAAAGAAAATTAAAACCCTTAAGATTGTTAACAAAATCCGATTAAAAAAAATATTATAAAATATTACCTACTTCCCTGAAGTAGGTAATATTTTATAATAGTTGTTTATAACAATATTACATAACACGACCGAAGGTCGCGGGCAACATCTAGCGTATACATAAAACAGGACATAGTATTTGTTTGATAGTATATAAAATATTCACGATGCTTTTCGAATGGCCTTTCGCAGTGCGCTTTGAGATACTTCATCTGATTATAACCGGACAAATTGAAGGGACTGAACTTCTGAAGCTGGACGAAGGGTTATATCAAGAAGCATTATATGTTCATAAAATATGCAAATTTACATTTTGTGCTGAATAAACAATGTTATATTGTTATTCCTTAATGGGAGTTTTATTTACGAGCCGCTTCGGGTTGAAACTCTAGAGTCAAGGGTTGGCCACGCGGGCCTGTGGACGGTGAGCTATGGGCTAGCTCGCCGTCCGTCCGTCTTATGACGACAAGCGACGACGGCGCCTTTGTGTTCCACGCGCGCCTCAAAGAGAGTCAGCAAAAGGAAGGGGTCCGCAAGGGCCGATATCTGCCGGGGCTGCGGGACTGTTCGAAAGAGATACCGTGGCCCCGGAACACAAAGGACGATGAAGGAACATGGATGGGTTTTAGTCAGTAAAAGTCTGACACTCCTTCCGCTCCGCCCAGAGCGGCAGGAGTCATTTGATGATTTCCCATTTGAAAAAAGAAAAAAAAAAGGGTGCTTGTCCGGTTTTTCGAAACATCGCTAATCGGGTGATCGTCTCTTCACACCACCAGAGGCTGCCTATTTTTTGGCGAAAGAATAAAAATAATAAGAATAATTTATTCAAAAAGTAGGTATTACAAAAGTGTACATTTGGGTGCAATAGTGTTATTTCTTAAATAATTGTATAATTAGTGCTTATGAGTAAACTATAACTAAACTATATATAACAGTTGCAAGTAACGATAATGTCGAATTCAAATGTTAGGTAGCGACCTGCCTAATCAAAGAAAAGAATCAGCATTGCCATTTCATGTAGCATTACAGCCTTTTAGGTGCTTTCCCAGTAATACATTTTTTAAATGTGTGCAATTCCTAAAATAGATACGACGGTTTTTTAAATATCCAATGTTCTTTTATTTTACTTCTTTATAATCTTACAATTTTTAATCACAATAAACTAAAGTTAATTCAACTTAAAATAAAGTTAAGGTTACGTTTTTCTCTTATTGACTAGAAACTGAGGTCGAGTTATAAATTAAGTACTTTACCTACTCGTGGTGAATTTAATTAATTTATGCAAATTGAGTTAAGTACTGATTTTATAATTCAATGTTGTTAGATCCCCAAGTTAAAACATCAATGGAGGTAGTAACTAGTTAGCTTATTAGCTTACTGAACTTGGTTTAATTAATGATAGACTTCTGCAAACACCGCAGCTTTAGCCTAACTTTACTTCGAATGTTCCGGGCATCAAAAGAAGCTCCTGTAGTCCCCTTAATAAGAAAGCAAAAAAAAAAGTTAAAATAACAATTGACTTTCTTATTTTCACGCAATTACGAAAGAAGAAGCGATTAAAGGAACTACTCAGAAACCTCGGAAGTTTGACGGAAAACCTTCCATATAAATATAATTGTTACTTACATAAAATAAAATATTTAATAAAAAATATGTATAACTACACGAAAATATGCAGAAACCACAGAAAGTCACCTGTTACGATCCGTATATACCTTCTTCAGGTAAAATACATTCGCTAGCAAACTGCTATTAAATTTAACGTGAACTTTCGAAACGAGAAGAGCCGCGGGCACCACTAGTATTACATTATACACGGTCTTTACTGTGGGTGGAAAGATTAATTTAACATCAATTTGACTCAAAAGCTTGTTCAACGGTTAGCCAATGAATGTTTAATACGTTTTGGGTTTTGTTCTAAACCATGTTGCTTCCTTTCCACCAGCTGTCTTGCTATTTTCTTGTCATCATCAGTTTGGTGGGTGCATAAAATGTACAAAATGTTTGGTCCATATTAAATGTTTTTTTTTATCTGCCTAGCCTTTTCTCAACTATGTTGGGCTCATCTTCCAGTCTAACCGGGTGCAGCTGAATACCAGTATTTTACATGGAGGGAATGCCTATCTGACCTCCACAACCCAGTTAGTACTGGGCAATACGATATCTCTTGGTGAGACTGGTTGTCAGGCTATCCCCACCAATATTACCCCCACTGCTATGGCACAGGTCTGCCCGGTCCATCAGGTGGCGTCCGAGTATCAAACAGCTGCTATTCTACCCGCAAAAGATCCTACACGAGTTATTGTGTAGACAATAGGTAGTCAAATATCAAAAAAAAACCTTGAAAGTAAACTCAAAATAGGGAATTCTTAAGATTCATAATCCTACGTCGTAAGGATTCGTAAACTATTCTGTGCACGTCAGAATTTCATGATGATCTTTAAAAGTTTCCCCGATGCCTCGAAACCAGAATCTTCTACTTTTTAAATAAATCAGACCGCCAACTCGGAATAACTTGAAAAAGTTTAGCTTTGAAGTCATAAACATAAAATTAGGAAGCCGTCTGATATAATCATAACATTTTTGCCGCTTTTGAATTGGTTTAACTTAGTTTTTAATGTCGAAACGTTTCAACAAAACCCTCTCTTCCTCGGTTAGCGATGAAACGCTCTTTTGTCATCAATAAATATTATTTATCTGGTGATTAAAGGGTTGTATTACCAAGTGTTGCATATATTCTGAAAATAGACTATTGTACACACCACGTGCCACGAAAGATGAGACCTGTCAAATCACTTGAAACGAGTGAAACTTTGTGAAATCTTAATTATGGTTCGAGGAAAAACATTAAGAAGACAAAGTAGGAAGATGGTTTACGACCTGTACACCTATATGACAAAAGAAGTATTTCGTTACACAATTAATTCGTATACAAGTGGTTTGACAAGTCTCTTCTTTGCACGGATTGTACCTTGAACGAAACCAGCACTAGAATTTATCAACGGAACAGATGAGGCGCCTTCGTGACTGACTGCCACCGTAGACTTAAAGCATTGGGCGCTGTTGTAGGATACGATTGCAGCGGCCAGTATACAGAGGTTAGCATGTCTGAAATCAACTCAACTATGAAGATCCGGTATAGATGGATGAAGAGATAGTAAATGAAACACATCAAGTTGAGACGAGGGGCAATTTAATATAAACCCTCAGAGACGTTTTCACGCCAAAGAATGACGACAGTGTTGCGTTCCTAGGTTCCTATACCCATCGTTTATTTTATCCTGTTCAATTTGCGAAGTTAAAAACAGGACCGTTCGTGTTCGACATGAACGTGAATAGCCTTCGACTCGGTACTAAAATAAATTTAGGACCAATAAAACCAACAATTGCTTTGATTTCTTTTTATGATGTCTACCACGCGCGTCATCCAACATTCTGCACGGAAAATATCCTGATTGTCACCGGCAAGGAGACTTAGCTGCCATTTTTTAAATGCTCCTTTGAGTATGCTACATCGATTTTAACGAGTGACAAAGTCAATGGAGTGGATTTTATTCAACTGTTGTTTTTAATGTGGAGTTGTCTAGATGTTGGATGTTGTTCAACGACACGACAATGGTCAATAACAGCCAGTCACTGAGCTGGTCTGTTTTATAAAGTTCGCACACAGACCAGAGGACAATGCTTCTATCAATTGTGTGAAAACTAACAAAATTGTTTTATGGAAACTCGTATAAACATGAGAAAGTTTTAAATTAATTTGCGCGTCGACTTCATTGTATAAATAAAAGGTAGGTATTTTATTTAAAACATTTTGAACATAGGCGGATGATGAGAAAAAGGCCAAAGTAATGATTAATATATTTTAATAGAGAAAATAATCTGAACTTTAGAGATCAAGATTTTTTAATTTAACCGTCATTTTACTCGTCAAACACAGCAGTACGATGACAAGTTGTAAAAGTCGATCATCATCATCATTTCAGCCGAAAGACGTCCACTGCTGGACACAGGCCTCCCCCAAGTGTCGCCACATTGACCGGTCCCGTGCGACTTGCATCCAGCGGACTCCCGCAACCTTTACCAGGTCATCGGTCTACCTTGTGGAAGGCCTTCCAACGCAACGTCTTCCGGTTCGCGGTCGCCACTCCAAAACTTTTCGGGCCCATCGGCCATCCGTTCTGCGAGCAATGTGACCTGCCCACTGCCACTTAAGTTTGGCAATTCTTCGTAAAAGTCGATACTAGTAGGTATTAACACAGCACAGTTATATTAAAACAAAATATCGATATTTGTGCACGAGTCACTGCTCGCGATATTTTCTGTGCAAACATCACAATGCACACAGCACAGTTGAGCACAGTCAATGGTTATTACTCGAGCGGTTATAGCGACTTGCTATGTCTTGTTTGCATTGGTATGCAAAGTGACGTGCAAGAAATGTGAGCTTGAAATAACTTTTCTTTATGCTTTATGAGGGAATGCAATAAGTTGGTTCAATTCAATATGCACAGTGAAAGCCAAAATCTCCTGAAGCTTAAAGTGCCCAGCTCTAAAAAAAAACATTAATGTAATTATGGAAATGCAGTTGGCACATGCTTCTTTTTCTTGTTTTCGTATCGATATTGTCATCAACATTCTCGTCCCAATTTATTTGGGGTCAGCGCAGCGTGTCTTCTTCTTCCATATTTGTCTATTACGTTTCATCTCATCGGACACCTCCTTTCTTGCCATATCATCGTTCACAGTACATGATTTTCATTTTCGTTTCACAGGTAAACTGGATTGTTCTGCCCTGAATCGCGAGACATCCAAGCTTTGCCTTCGGGTTCAACCGCATTAACGTTAGAAAATATTCCACGACAAAGAACATTCATGAAACGAGAAAAACAAGAAACAAGCAACAGGTTACAAACAAGTTAAAACGAAACAAAATTGTTTTTCGAAAACGTTTAAACGTAACTAATTAAAGAATTGTTTTTGTTAGTCACTTTGTTTGATAATAGCAACAAAGAGACGAACTTGGACAATGCAAATTAAATATACATAAGCTTAAGGTGGGGACAAAACAAATCAGATTTTACTTGGAGATCTTGCTTCAGCCGTGATTAAAATTAATTGAGCACGGTTAAACGCGTCTCTTGGAAAAATAATCTGTTTCAAGCAATTCAATTACTGTAGGTACTATTATACGTATTTGGTTAAACGTTGGCTATATTTTAAGTGCGTGTGGTAGGTACAGACGCAAACACTTCAAGCAACTTCAATCTGTCAAAGGAGACAATTTTTTTTGTTTGGAGATTAGGCCACCCACATAAATTGTAGCGTTTAATAATGAAACGTACATTGATTTCTTCCCTAAAATATCTAGATTACAGTGGTTCTATTAGCTAAGCCTTGTCTACCCGGAATAAATGCGAAAACTGCAAAAACACTTTTACGAAAATCGAAATAAACTGAAAGAGTAAATGTCAAAATAATGAAGTTGCCAGTCAACCACTAAAAAGGCGGATTTATAACGCTCCGTGACACGTTGATTGCTTAAACCATCTACTTAGCGTAAACCTTTAAAAATAGCATTAAAATGCTCATAGTTCAATAATATTTCTTTTTATATTCTATTCTGTTTTAATTAAAGCAGATATGATTACCAATGGGTACCGTACTTTTTTTTGTAAACGGAAAAAACGTCCCTATTTACGTAAGTATTTTCTGTCAAATGACATTGACCACAACAGGAATGATTTGACTTGCAAAAAAATATCATTATAAAACTTTTTATTATGATTTTAAGATTCCGGTTTCGTTTCTATGTAATCTTTCGTTTGTTACTATGATAAAACTGTTACTTAGTTTTGGTGTAATATGAATAATAAACGCAACTTCCAAGTGGGCCTAAAAAATTGTCTCCTTTTCCTTTCTTGAATAGATTTTCAACTTTATCGCTAAAGCATTAGCTTCGAGTTTGATTGGGAAAATTCGACAGTTTCGGGTAGCTCGATGTGGCTTCTGTACTTAGGTACTTATGAAAATGGATCGTAAAAAAAAATCCTATACATAACTGTCCCATAGATAATTTCGAGTTATGTGGCAATATAATTACGTATGGAGCTGCTGATATTTTTTTAGCGATTGAATGATTGGTCCCATAATAAACATTGTTTATTTTTGTGAGTGCAAATTAATACGAGAGGAGAATGGAAGAAAAAAACGTGTTGAGCCGACCCCAAATAACATGGGACAAGGGCAGGAAATGATGATGATGACATTTTTGTGAGTAGTTACTATATGCCCTTAATATAATAATATATTAGATAATATACTTAATATATATGGTATACCCACCTGCAGTCAAAAATCCTGCACCGTATACCGTATCTATTATAAAGTGCCGTGAATACTCTGCTCCTACGTATAAACGAATGATAAATTAGGTACATAAGGAATTAAGAAAAGAAATATTTATTTCCTCTATTTCTGTCTCCTCCTGTATAATAAATAAATAAATATCGCTGGACATTATACACAGCGCCATCTAGCGCCACACTAAGCAACGAGGCTTGTGTCGTGGACACCAGATAGTTGATATACTACATAGATTATTTTTGTTTGTAAATACATACTTATTATACATATAAACATCCATGACTCGGAAACAAATGTCCATGATCATACAAACATTTGCTCCTACCAGGATTCGAACCCGGGACCCAACGAACGTAAGGCAGCCTCACTACCGCTGCGCTGCGCAAAGTATACTAATAGGGATTTGCAAAGTTTGGGTTTAAAATATAAAGAAATTGATGAAATCTTAATTTTTAGAACCGTGCTCAATATACCTACGTTAACGTTAATTAGGAGGTGACCCAATTTATCATAATTTTTCTTAACGATATTTCAAGAAACTGTGGTAATAAAATTTTAGGTGGTGAGGTTTTTTCGTCCTCCAGTAAAGATACCTATTACGCATATTTGAGGTTTTTACTTCTTAGTGACAATTATGAAACAACATCAATCAACAACATCATCATCGTTTTTTGCAACATCGCTGAAACGTTCGGAAAAGATGCATTAGAATAGAATAGAATAGAATAATCATTTATTCGTTAATGGACAGCAGCAACACAATAGAGCAACACATACATTACTGTAAAGCATGTAAATAAATGTTAACGGTCTGTTTACAATAATGAATACAAGGTAAAACTGTAACACGTACATTAAGCTAAGCGCCCTAAGCACTAGTTACGATCAGTGCTTAGCTAATCACTTGCAATAATGAAAGTGCTAACCAGCCTTTACGGTAAAGTATTTAATTACTTACTTGCACTGACTGCCCCGTTGATCTAGTCGTCGCAAGACTGCGGAGCATGAGGTGAGGTTCGATTTCCAGGTCGATCAAAGTGTTATTGGGTATTTCCATCAAGAATCTCTCAGAAGCAGCCACGGAGAATAGATTTGTGCCCGCTTGATGGCAATATGTTCGCCCTCTATTACATGGGTCTTAGACATAACTGACGAAATGTGGGTGTTCTATTAGGTTCACCTTTGCCTAAACCGACTGTATTACTGAACTCCGAAGTTTAAAATACCGATGTACTGTACACATAAAGTTTTGAAGCCCGATGTACGTGAGTCGGAAGGTACGCTATGACGAATTACGTTACTGACAATGTTCATCATCGCGATGTACGTTACTCCGAAAGTTTGCTATGACGAAATTCTACATTCAGAATATTCATCATCGCAATGTACGGTACTCCGAAAGTTTACTATGGCGAATTACTTCATTCAGAATTTTCATCATTGAGATTCTGAAAGTGTATTTCGCTTTTATGTATGAAAACTTAATTAAACGTAAGAAGCCCGAGGGCCCGCGGGGTTTAATAATATACATACAACATTCTGAATCAGGTTAGGCGCTAACCACACGATAAAGAAGAATTCTGAATCAAAGATAGCAAACTTCATAGCAAACTTTCGGAGTAACGTACATTGATATGATGAACATTCCCAATGACGTAATTCGTCATAACGCTTTTCTCTCGTTTGCTGTGCGTCGTCAGTGCGCTCGGACGATCGGTATCTTTTCATTCATTATTTTTATACAAAGTCAACGGGGCGGAGCTTGAGAGCGTTTCTATATTGTAAGTGCAAGCAAAAATTAACTTAGTGGTGATCAGGCGGGAGTTTCCTCGATAGTAAAAAAGTTGGGGGTCAAAATTGTTTAAACATTGCATTGATACAAAGACGAAGATATTTTCACATAAAGATTTATGTTACAAATCGTCTTCAATATTGTCTCCAAACTACACAGAACAAAGCGAATTTTACTCTGCAAGCTTGGATTCATGTTATTTTACAGCGTCAAGTTAAATATTGCTTTGGTCTGACATCCTCCCAGTCTTCTTGTAAAATATTTGCTCAAGCTTATATTGTGTTCAAGGACAGACTTTCATAGAATCAAAAATGATGTATACTATTATTATCGTTTAAAAATGTTTGACCTTTCCTTGAATCGGTTGGTCAGCATTCAAGAAGAATTGTTTGATGTTATATTTTAGTTTTAGGTGTGCTGTGATAAAAGTAATAACTAATTCTGTCTGAAAATATTCCTTGTCTTGATAGCAATAAGATATATAAGGTGCAAAGGACACCAACGCACAATCTTAACTCGGATTCAGTACATCATTCTCAACCAAAATAAAAATCAGCCGTTCCATACATTTTGACCGTATAGGTTTTGTGGGAAACTGCTGTTTTTTTTATTGTTTAAATTCCGATGAAAAGTTTATCTGGGGTTCGGAATGTTGTACTGAATAGCGTTTTTTATTCTGTGACGTGCGTTTGTTCTTTTGTGACGTGCGTTTGTTCTTCTGTGACCTACGTTTGTTCTTGTGTGACACCTTGCTGAGACAGGAGCCTTTTGGCCTTACTCAGGACCAATGTAATTGTTTTTTTTTAATCTAATTTTTACTTTTTATATATAATATTGTCATAATGTCTATTCTATCTTTTTGTTTCTATTATGTCCTCATCATTTCAGCCGAAAGACGTCCACTGCTGGACATAGGCCTCCCCCAAGTGTCGCCACATTGACCGGTCCCATGCGACTCGCATCCAGCGGACTCCCGCAACCTTCACCAGGTCATCGGTCCACCTAGTGGGAGGTCTTCCAACGCAACGTCTTCCGGTTCGCGGTCGCCACTCAAGAACTTTTCGGCCCCATCGGCCATCCGTTCTGCGAGCAATGTGACCTGCCCACTGCCACTTAAGTTTGGCAATTCTTCGGGCTACGTCGGTAACCTTGGTTCTCTTGCGGATGTCTTCATTTCTGATTCGATCGCGCAAGGAAACTCCGAGCATAGCCCTCTCCATTGCCCTTTGGGTGACTTTAAGCCTTCTGATGAGGCCCATTGTGAGCGACCACGTTTCAGTCCCGTATGTAATCACTGGCAACACACACTGGTCATAGACTTTCGTCTTGAGACACTGCGGTAAGTTGGACGAGAAGATACCGCGCAACTTCCCGAACGCTGCCCAGCCGAGTCGGATTCGACGATTGACCTCTTTCTCGAAGTTAGACCTACCTAACTGGACCGTTTGTCCCAGGTACACATAATCGTCTATTATGTGTGAGTTTAATAAATACTTTTCTTTCTTTCTTCTGTGTGCCTCCCACCATTCCATAAAATGTCCAATTTCCCGTCTCACCAGTGAGGCGATGAGCGGTTGGATGAACGGGAATATACCAAAATAATGAGGATAACAAAAGTGCAACGACACTTAAAATGTCACTTACGGGATATCTTTTATTTCGATTAGGGGGCGTCCATAAATTACGTGAGGTGTTTTTTTTTTAATTTTCTGCCCCTCCCTCCCCCCCTGGTGAGATGTCGTGAGATTTTATTCAACCCCCTCCCCCATCTCCCAATCTCACGTGAGATTTTTCAAAATGTGAGTTTCTTACGTAAACGTAATTATTTTCTAATTTAAAAATTATTTTCTATTGAACGAATTAGTGAATGATCTTTATCGTATTACGATTACGCTTAAGATTAAATCTTATGCATGTACAATCTGGATTAAATGGACCAAAATAGTATAATTTTTTTTTTGTTTCAATCAGAAAAAAAATTGCGTGATATTTGCCGAGACCCCCCCTCTCTCCAACGTAAGATTAGATGAGATTTGACTCGACCCCCTTCCCCCCTTAAACACCTCACGTAATTTATGGACGCCCCCTTATTGTTTATTTTTGAGCTCCCGATATTTCTACGCTGTTGCAGGCGCCATGATCGCGGGTTAAGAAGAAAAGAAGAAGAAAAAGAAGATATCCCGTAAGTGACATGTTAAGTATAGTTATGAACCGTGATAGCTTAAAACAGTGTTTAAAAGTGCAACAGTCTCAACCCTGAAATCAGACCCGTCCACTACAACTCCGCGCCAATACCAAGCTTGGCTTTGGTGCAAGGAAACGGCCACTCACTACACTAATTAGCTAGCGTAAACCAGTTTCACTTAATTAATTATATCGACTTTCCGGGTTGCCTCTCAAAGCGGGGAGATATAATCGGATCTTCCTAACCATCGGGGAAATGCGACTGGAGCGATACAGTGCTATCAATAGGCAGGGGCCTGATAATTTCTAATTAGCACACACAGAAGAATATGTACCTGGCAAAATATTTATTGAGAAATACATCACGCCTGTACCGTGTACTGTGTAATCCTCTGACTAATCCTTTGGAGATCCAAAGGATTAGTCAGATATATAGGTACCAGAAATAGTACGCCCACAGTTCTCCAGTTAAGTTTAAGTTCCATGTAATACGGGGTGATTGGTGGGCACAATCAAGAATCCGCTGCTAATGAGAAAACCCAATAACATTGCCTGACCTGGAAATCAAACCCAGGACCTCATGCTCCAGCCGGTGGAACTGCGTGGAGCATGACGACCGGCCACGCGCGCAACGGCTGACGCCTGCCGGGGCTGCGGGACTCTTCGAAAGAGATACCGTGGCCCCGGAACACAAAGGGCTATGAAAGATCATAGATGGGTTTTAGTCAGTAAAAGTCTGACACTCCTTCCTGCTCCGCCCAGAGCGGGAGGAGTCATTTGATGATTTCCCATCCGAAAAAAAAATAAAAGGTTGGACTGATGGAATGTGAGCGTATTGCTACGTACACCTCTGTCTAAATCTTCGGGTACTCTATTAGGCGCGAAAGTGTGTGTCGAATGAACCCTATGTTTTCAACGCGCGGTCGTACCGGGTCCACAGATCCTCAAAAACTGCCAAGAAACGCCGAAGTCATCTGCTCAACGTCTCCAGAAGTTTGATTGTGTAACTAATGAGGCCCGAAGTTACCGCGGCACGTACTTTATAGACTCACGTACTTATGGTACTTACCCCTCGTGGAATTTAAATAAAATTATACTCGAATGTTCGGAAAATTTCCTATCTTCTTCTTTGTGTTGATCATTCCCTTTATTGGTGTCAAAATTGGCTTCAATAAGAACTCGTATCGTTATCACTTGCTTCGTTAAAGAACAACATCGTAAGGAAACCTGCATGTCTGAGAAATATTTCTTGACGGCAAGTGAAGCCAAGTCAGAGGCCCGTGAGCGGCATAAAAACTTTGACACCAGGGCCACAGTCTCGACAGACATAACGACAAAATCGCTAACTTTCAATCGCTGATTACTAATTAATAAATTCGGTTGCAATAACGATGCTTGCGTGAAACGCAAGTCTCTATATCCAAGATGGGTTTCTCGCAAGCATCGTTATTGCAACCTTATTTATTATGCCCTGGTTCGGCACTGACCACACGATAACGAAGAAAGAAGAACTAGAATTCTGACGCTTCGACGGCGTTGCTGGTGGTTTTGGACAAATCCCTCATAGTCCAGGGAGAATTATTCAAAGAGCAGGAGAGGAGTTGAGCCATAGTTTGTCTTGAGCGCCGCAGTCGCACCCTGCTTCATCGTAATACCAGACCTTGACCAACGTGGCAGCACCGTTTTTTTTTAGTTTTTTTATTCATCTATTTACGCGAGCAATCTTTCTTTCTCGCAGCGCCAACTGTAATCGGCTTAGCGCGGCGTCCGTTCAGGTACTACCAATATTACCGCTAGCACGCAACGTCTCTTGAAGTTAGTCGCTCCGGTCGTGAACGCTAAGCAACAGGTGTCTCTCGTCTTTCCTGCGTGTTTCTGGAGAAAATAGAAACAGTATAGTTTGTTAAAAAATACTGAAGTATATGATAAATAAGTAGTACATAATACAACTTTTATTTTACCACCAAAGCTCTCAAAATGGTGGTGGAACCAACCCCGTACTGGGCCGAGCGAGTGGTAGATTCCAACCCATCTTCTCCCATAAAGTCATGGCTTGGTCCCAGCAGTAGGATACTTATAGACTTACTATATTACCTTCGGCTTAAAGTTTAACCTATCTCATATGTAGCAGTTCTAGCACTAAATACAGATAGGTATACATAGGTAACTTTCTTCTTAGATAACCTTCTTTTTCAAAACTTTTTATTCAAAATACGCATCAGTTTCCTACTTATGATTGATTGATGTCATTCAACGGTACGATTTAAATCATGTGCTGATTGCAGATGAAATTTGAACGACAGGTAAATAATCCGCTATCATCAAATACGTTGATGAAACGCTGACCAAAACACGAGCCGAACTTATTTACCAATGTATCTTTAGACACCCACATTTACGCTAGGCACTGGTGTCTATCCACCTACGTATATACCTAAGTAGTCTTTTACCTAACAGAGTAAACAGCGCAACAAGAAAAACAAACAGAGACCGTTTGATCTGACATTTTAAACTAACGTATTGGTCTAGAAATTGCACCAGTATAAATGCTCTGTAAACACCCTTTGACGGACTTAAACAACTTACTGGTTCGCCGGAAAACCCCTCTATTTTTCTACGTGGATATATTACGACAACAATAAATATAAGGGGTAGTTTTTATACCACGGAACTGCACTTGTCCAAGTTTATTTACTCCCCTTGTTTGTTAAAGTCTAAGGTTTTCTCTACTTTCATTTGCCGTCTTCAATTACGGCTTAAAACGTTTCGCAGTGGCTTTGTAAACATTGCTGCTGAGCTATTTACAGTCACTTGTTTGAAGGTACCTACGCTTATAGAAAATGAGCTATAAACAGCAATTCGTTTGTAGCTAAATATAAAATAGTTGATAGATAATGACATCGTCTTCTCACTCGATATTACGCGAGAGACGCCTTAGTTATTTGCACGAAATTAGATTTAACTTTGATATAAAATTAGATTGTAATAAGATTTATATTTTGCAAAGACAAAGACCATAAGTCTTTGTCTTTGCAAAATATAAATCTTTATTATCTATTCTGATTATTCTTTAGATTTTAGTAAAGTTCATTAGGGCCCAATTACTTTCAGGAGTGAAAAAGCGATTTACCACAAAAGCTGTCGTTATTATTAAAGAAGAAATATTACCAAGATATTATCTCTTGATCAAAAATTTCCTGTCTATTTTATCTCTGGAAGTGATTACAAGGTGTAATTATTTTCTTACTATCTGATCCACGCAACTTCATCTGCGTCACATATCTTATGTGACGCAGATGAAGTTGCAGAAGAAGATAAAGTTCACAAAAAGTTTTCCCCGTTTTTGCAACTTTTTTCATTTATGCTCCGCTCCTATTGGTCGAAGCGTGATGTTATATAGACTATAACCTTCCTCGATAAATGAACTATCCGTGTCCATATTAATTATGGATTAATCGCCATATTCTGTGATGGACATTTAGGTGCAGCTGAAATAAATGTGTTCCCTACTCGGTCCGTCCTTTAAAACTCAATCCATACATCCATACTAATTTTGTAAAAGCGAAAGTAATGTTCTCACATTTCTCACGCCTCAATGGTTTAACGGATTTCGAAAAAAAATTGGCACATAGGTAGACCATGAGCTATTCTTATTCTTTATAGCACACAAAATTAAAAAAATATAGCTTAGTACAACGGCGAGCTTAACCCAGAATTGGGTTTTCTTACAGCAAACCTTACTTCTGTTGCCAGATTTGCAGAACTTATATTATACACTTAACTAATACATTAGAGCTAGGTAGGTACTATTACAGGTCGGATATGTGTCCCTGCAGTGTACGTTCCCGTGGGATAATTTCCTCCACACAGGCAAAGCCGCAGGCTAAAGCCAGCACACACATCTAGCTCCATATACGTGTGTATGAAGAGGTCGCAAGCGCGAATATTGAGCATGCTGTTCTGAGTTCGATTTCCAGGTCGGGACGAACGTAAAGGGTTGTATCATCAGGAGTTTCTCAGAAGCAGCCACGGAGTCCGATTTGTGCTCGGTTGATGGCAATAGGCTCACCCCCAATAATATGGTGGCTTAAACGTAACTGCCTTGCCCTTTGGTATCACAGACGCGTGTGTGTGTGTGTGTGTGTGTGTGTGTATTGCATTACCTTGTAAGAAGCCAACATATTTCGAACAAACAGTTTGTAATGACTAACATCTGTTACTTGAATACATTGCTCCTTGCCCCGTAATCAATCGATCATAAGGATTGATGGCTGACCCTCTTAGTCGTAACATTATGCAATCGTTATCAATCAAACATCTAGATTGATCTGATCAATCGCTTATTAATTTGTGTTAACTTTGTAGGTAGTTTCTATAGCGAGTAATTTTGTTATTATAATCTCAAATTCACTGACGGGCTATCGCAGAGCAGTAAATACCGCAACAAGCGTTATTTGTTTTGTTTAGTCACAGAACAAAAGTTGTTCAGTTTTAGGTCTGAGAAAGCACACGAGGTCTTGCGTATTTGATGTTCCACCCTGTATAGATCTCATGTTAAAACTCTATCAAAGAAAATTGAAAACAATGAACGCAAGATAATTCCGTGTAAGTTATTAGTTAGTTCCCTGTTCCCTGTTCTCATAAAGTTATTATCTCCTTTGATCTTAATGAAGTTGGCTAACCCTCTGTACTGAAACTTCGTTCTCTTGTACCGTAGACTTGTCCCAATCTTCTGTTATCCTGGTAGCTTGTAACTTCAATATGTCGGTTTGCTGGTTTGCTGGCAATGTAGGTAATAACCACATTGGGGTTACAATGCTCTCAATTATAATTTGTAGGATAGTTCAAGCTGTAAACGACTCATCACACACAACATCATTATACCAAGGCGCTGGGATATTGGGAGCTACATCGTCCGAATTACCCCGTTGACTTTGGTTTATTTTTGTCTTCGACGGCTTTCTGAACTCTGACCCCATAAGCAGAACCCCGGCGACATTCATACCCCATTTTTATCTTGACGACTGTACAGAGACATCTTCAAGCCACATGTTGATTAAAAAGAAAATCAGATACGCCAAAAGTCAAGACAGCACACTTATCTGATCTGTCCACGAAGTAGACACAATAGTTAAACAATGGTGTCTCGAACAAATTGGTCATTTGACAGATCATGATTTAACGTTTTAACCCACAACTTACGGACTTACTGACCGCAATATACTAAGTGTAGTAGAACATAATGAAACGCTAACTACAATACAGTGAGCAGCTCGAAGTTTCGATGGCAGTGGTTAGGAACTTTCCACATGCACGGCGAATGTCAATAGGGCCGGAGTGAGCTAACTTTAATGACTGCTCTACGTATATTTACATGCGACAATTTTGTTACAGTTCTGTTACGTTCCGTATGAAATTGTTTGCGAACTGTTTCGTGTGGCAGGTGTTTTGGAAATTGGTTGTGTGGATGATTAAAATTGGGACTGAAAAAGATGGAAGTGGATTGGTTAAAGTAGACATATTAAAAAAGAAAAAATCGCGGGCAGAGAAACAATACTTGCTGTCATTTGTAAATCTTTGACAGTCGTTACAGACAGTCAGTGCCTCGAAAGTTTGACAACTAGTCTTACCAAAGGATATCGTATTTCCCAGTTTTAACTGGATTGAATTGATTGGATTGTTAAATACTACACCTGGTTAGACTGAAAGCCAACCCCAACATAGTTGGGAAAAGGCTAGGCAGGTGATACTTTTTTTATAATTTTACTTTCCATCGGAAAACTTTTTGATCGGTAGAAACACTTATAGCCAATCTATTGATCAAAATGCTGAAAGGCCTATATAATTATCTCTTTATTGTTAAGTTCAACTCAATTGTGAATACAATTGAGTTGAACTTAACATAATTGATGGAATGAAACCTAACAACCGTTTCCATTTACCCGAAGCTAATTATCTGCGTATTTAGTGCTCAACTTATCAGACCTCCTATATTCGAGCGTATTCGTAATCCGCTTACGTGAGATATGGAATAATCCCCATTGTTTGTGCTGTAATGTTGTGCCTATTAATAATTATTATATTCAGGAGTTCGGGATTCCAGGACTGTGGTTGTGTTTTTTTGTTGGGAAACATGATTTAATGACAGCGTGACGGATAGAGAGGAATGGAAGAAGAAAAAAACAGTTAAAGAAAAAACAGTTAAAGGAAGGATCCTACTGATCGTCTTCTAGTGGCCAAAAAGTAGTCAAACACATCAAACACGCAGACTTGTACACACAAAAAGTCTGTCGTCTGCGCTGCCCCTTAGAGGATTCGCCATAATCTATGATAATAAAAATGGACAAACAAAAGTACAATCATACCAAATATACCTACAGCACATCAATCCATCACAATAGGGCTAAAAACGAGCTTAAAATGTAAAAGTGACGGTGGGAACAATAGATTCGAAATCAAAAGTCGTTTGCTGCGTATTCAAGCGTAATCGTTCCGTTTCGGACGTTTGTTTCGCTGTGAGAACCGTCCGACCGACGATGTCGTCCCGTTTCAGACGATTGCGAACATTTAAACGCGGACGCGCACCAGCTAACGTTCCGCTCGTGAATATTCATGGTAAAGTAAATCGCATACGAACGTATCGGTAACGTAATTTATTTTTTCTATAGTTACGGATCGGGTTTTCCATTTGCAAAAGATTTGCATTATTTACTTAGCTTACGGCTTATGGGAACCAGAAGACGATTAAGTTTTATTTGATCGTGAGAATTATAAATGGAAAAAAGACTTAGGAAAAGACTTAGGTAAACCTTCGATCAATAATAGAGGTAAACATTATCTCATCCCAATTTTAGAATCTCTCATAAAGAGGAGGCCTGTGTCCCAGCAGTGGGAACATTAATAGGCTGATGATGATGAATTTTAGAATAAGCATCTCCATAGATTTGTTTAAATAGTTAAAATAAGGTTTTTAGGGAAGGAATACTTTGAAAATTCGATTGTGACAGCGACATAATATGTCGGGGAAAATGCATTATAAAGATGGTTGTAATTCTTGAGATTTGTTTCTGCTTTGTGTTAATTTTACGTCAATTTGTTTTTCTTTCTTTCAGAGTTATCTTTGATTTAAGAGCCTGAAGCAATAATTTATTCTCGTGAAATAAAAAAACAAGACGATAATATACAGACATCTTCTTCAAATTTCAAAGAGACACTAGATTTTGTATATTATGCTGGATTTCCTTCAGCACTAATTAGACACGCCTTACAGCTGTTTCAATGTAAATCCCACCTAACTTTCTCATATACATCACGATTTGCTTTTATCTTTTTTCTTTGACTGCCTCGTTAGTCAAGCGCGACTGCTGAAAATGATGTCCTGGGTTAGGGGAATCCGGTACCGCGGTCCCGGTCCCGAAAGACCCCCGACCCAGATTTCCATGACAGGCAAAGTGTTATCGGATTTATCCATTAGGAATCTCTCAATGCTGACACGACAGACTGCCACGGGTTTGGATTTGTGCTCGATTGATGGCAATAGGCTCGCCTTCAATTACATGGGACTTAAACATAACTGGCGAAATGTGGGTGCAGGTATTATTGAAACACCTCTGGTTAACCCTTTGAAGATTATAGGCGTCATGTTATAGGTATTAAGTGTTTATTAAATAGCTACTGAATTTAATGTATTCTTAGTAATCATGCCTTAAGCCTTCAAGTACAAATACACCGATATCATTTTGTTAATATCAATAACAACTGAGTCAAACTAAAGTGCCTGATAACGACTGAGATTACAATATTTGTCATTATTACTAACACTCTCTCTCTCTTATCTTTTGGTATTTTTAACTATTGTTGTGATGAATTAGCTATAGTTGGTGCCTGTTAAGATCGCAAAAGCGGTCATTACCCTTTCCCTAATATCTCTTCCTACGAAACAAAACAAATGAACCATGTATCGTTTTTCATTAGAAAAATAGTTGAAGATCACGATACATGACGATTCAATACTTGAAAAGGCTATTTTTGGATTTCAAAGTTAAGAACTTTAATAAATGTAGGTGGGTCAATGACCGCTTTTGCGATCTTAACTGGCAATAAAGCCAGGCCAGAGCTCGTTAACCCAAGTACTTCCCGGCGATACAATAAAGTTACTTATTGAAATAACCACACCTTACTTTATTAAACTGTCTCACTTTGTGGACGCAGCTTTATTACCCACTCAGATGGTTACTTAGATTTCACTGTATTGTAAGTGAAACACGTGGAGGAAGGTAAAGTGGATGATGAGAGCGACGTCGTGCTTACAACGTAAACACTACAAAGGAAAAATAGAAAACAGTTTGTAGAAAATGACGTGCTGTGAATTACGAAGAATACACCCAAAGAATAAAAAGCTTGTATGGGTCAAAATAATTATAAAAAGTAAAATCGGAAACTTAATGTACGAAGTTTATGTTCCTGAATTTATCGGTTGGTAAAAAAGCACTTGGATCAAAACACAAATGTCAGATCGCGACTCAAACTAGGGTTTAGATGTCATCGAGAATGTTCAGCGCGATGTAGCTAACGCAAACCAGACGACAATGAATGCAACGACAAACATCACATTAACCGCCCCAGACCCAAAACCAACTCAGATCTGGAGGTTATAGGAACACCGCGTCCAGAGCACTGTACGATATCACCGCCAGTATCCAGTACACCGGTCAGAGGCGAGGGAGAAGGTGAACGTGGGTTTGAGCGAAATGCAATCTTCGCCACGCCCCAAGCTGAGTCAGATGACTCACCCGAGGCGCTGACGTCCATCATCATCATCATCATTTCAGCCGAAAGATGTCCACTGCGAGACATAGGCCTCCCCCAAGTGTCGCCACATGACCGGTCTTTGCGACTCGCATCTAGCGATCAATCCGCGTCGTCTTGAATTGTCACCAGATAAGTGAATTTCTTTATTTGTTCATTGTTTAATTGGGGTAGTTGCTCAATTAAAGGGTAGGGGGTGTTATGTATGTATATGTGTAGCGTACCGCGGCTGAAACCCGTTACTTAAAAGTTAGTTTGTCATTGACTAGCGCACCTGCACTATCTAACATTAAAACATTTTTTGGATAACATTTTCATACAAAATGTATGGGAAAAGATTTTTGAGATTTCTGACTTTTTTAGTATTGCAACTTGGGTTAGTTCTTTAGAAGTTTTTAATCAGTTTTAGAATCAGGATCGATTGGAATCAATAAAATGTTGTGTTAAATGGCCATTTGCTTGGTAACTGATTGAAGAAAACTTTATCTAATAGCTTCTTTGAGCGTGTTTAGTAATTTTTGTTTGGTGTTTTATATAGTCTTATTTTTTTTTTATGTCTTACTATTTATATGCTACATGTGGAAACTTGTAATTGGCCATATTTTGTTTAAACTATTACTCACTATCTGTCTAGCTGTAAGTTTTCCCAAAAATGAAATAAATAAACTGTAATTTTTTTGGAAATCTGACTGGGTATCAAAATTTCAAGAAAAATTAAGGGCAGTCTCGTAAGTCCATTTTCATGTAGCTACAGTGGTTAAGGTAGTTCCCCTTACTGCCCCGCTGAAAGTTTCCACCCTGTATACAACATGTAACGTAATTAACGCACACCCTCAGACACCCCAATTAGTTTATTATGTTATAATCATAATACATGCACTGAATTTTTAATTAAACATGTCTAGGCAATGATTATTTAATAAATTAGTTTTCCTAATTCCGGAAGAATGTTGTAGTCACAGTACAAATCAACGAACGCACACAGTCGCATACGTAGGTCTCATACCTACGTATGCGACTGTGTGAGTCTTGCTAGCCTAGTAGGTATTCGCTCGCGTTCGAGACAGCTGTTAACGTCGTCGCTCGACTCAACTTCAATAGAAAAGTTCAATACATTTTAATGCCTGTTTTCTTAATTGTTGTTTTAATTTAGAAAGCACTTCGTCATATTTTATCAAAAGCTTTCACTATCCTATTTTTTAGATCGTCGGCACTTATTGTCGCACTAAAATAAACTAACGATTTAATACGTCGACACAAAAAAGTCGTCAAATCAGCTGATTGGGGATTCTCATCGAATTAATCCCATATTTCGTTTTGAAAACGAGTACGTGTACGAGAATCAGCTCTCCTGTCGATGGCTGTGTTCGGACGGAACGTTCCATGGCCACGAAGTAGCAGCTAACATAGTCCTACCCTGCGGTCAACTCCAGTACCATACCTTTGGTTGACTTGAATGTTCTGCCAGCTAGAACCACATTATCACCACACTGCACCGTGCCACAGTCCTCACCATTAGTCACCATTTCACTGAACATTTTGGGTCAATTATTGGAAAGACATCGCGCGTGAAAAACTATTTGCATACACTGTATGGAAGGCGGAGGGTGACTAAAATTGTTTACATTTATTTAAGTTAGCTTTGGTCCGCCCGGTGTCATCTCGCTCTATCCTAGGTTTTTAATTTGCACGAGAAAGGGAACGAAAACAAGTATGACATATTTTGCATTTTGTTGGTATTGTGTCCTTTAACGAGTGCCTGTTTAGTGTGTGCGTGCGGTTGAATCGCCAAGTTTACCTAACTGTATTTGTAACGACTTTAACTTACTTGAAATAAGGTTCATTTTTCTTTATTTTGTATTGAATGGGGGAATTTGTATTAATACAAATAAAACTGCACTTTTAAAAGTTTTATTGCCTTGAGTTACGGTCCATTTCAGTTTGCTTGGACTATACAGGGGTAGTGTGGCTATAAATTACGTAGCTTTAATTATTTTTGGGATAAAAATTACCTATATTAAAAATTATAGAAATCGATTCAGTAAACGATTCTGAACAAAGTAATTTCAGGATGTGCGTTAATTATGTTACATGTTGTATACTAGCTGTTGCGCGCGACTTCGTTCGCGTGAAAATGTTCATGTGTTTATCAAAGATAAAAAGTACGTCTACGTCCTTCTCCAAAATATAATCTATCTCCTTGCCAAATTTCATAACGATCCAATCAGCCGTTTAGTCGTGAAAAGGTAACAAACAAACAAACAGAGTTAGTTTTGCTTTTACAATTTTACTAGCTTTTTCCCGCGGCTTCGCGCGTTCGCATGTAATAATATAATTCAATCATGATTTGAAAGACATGCGGCGCCATCTATTATGATAAGAACGTTATTTTTTTTTCCTCGCGAACAGTATTTTTCTTCGAAATGAGACCTGAGAACGTGGCTGCAAAATTTAAGCATGATTTGTTCAGCGGTTTAGGCGTGAAAAGTTAACAAACTTACTCACAAACATACATACTAAAATTTAAATTCAATTAAATGTATTCACCGCTTTCATGATGACTAAGGACGTTCCTAAATCAAAACACAAATCATTTCAATTTCTGATTTGATTGCAATCAGGAAACCATTAAACTTATAACTGAGATTTGAGACATCGTAGAGAATTTGAAATTGTCTTTCAACAAGTAACTCTATCTATCCATTCATAGTCAAATTGAAGACCAACTGGAATTGATTTGTTAGATAACCGCTTGTAAACCTTCGAAGGGGTTGAATATTTGGACCCAT
The DNA here is from genome assembly GCA_963853795.1 of Xestia rhomboidea. Lineage (NCBI taxonomy): Eukaryota > Metazoa > Arthropoda > Insecta > Lepidoptera > Noctuidae > Xestia > Xestia rhomboidea. The sequence goes on along the minus strand of OY970771.1, from coordinate 9,747,094 downwards.
ATACAAGCAATTAAGCATACCTAGGGTCTTGATGCAGAAGTTCCGATCCGCAAAATGTCCGATTTGCGCATTTTTGTTTGACAGAAATCAAACAAAATACTCGTACTTAAACTATTGAAAAAACCTGTCATTTCTGAGAATTTTGAGAAACGTACGTAATAGGATCAGCGATTCGAAAGTTGGATAAGTATTATTATATGGGCCGTTCAGACTACATACCCGTAATACGAACCTATCAGCGATTTGAAAGTTTTGAGGTTAGGACATTCCGCGAATCGGACATTCCCAAATACGACTTGTTTTTCAACTTCACATTTTGCAAGTTGGAGATTCTGCGTCAAGACCACCTCAGAATCCCGAAATATGTTTGAATACAGAACAGGGTTGAGGGTTCGAATAAGTTTCTGGATTGTTGCACGAACTACCTTTAGCTTAAGATAATCCCTTTTTGGGGTAACGTTTGATAATTTATTATTATTTATTTATATTTTCTTATTTTTTTTAAGAAATCTGGTATTTTCTTTGGATATTTATATAATTCAATTCAATTCAATTCAAAACATTTATTTCAGACTTTTAGGTCCATAGAGTGTTAGTAGTACATCAAGATGACTTAAAGCTATGTTAGTAACGCACAAATACACAAATATAAGAAAAATAAGAGGAAAAAAAAAAAAAAAAAGCAATGTAAGAACGCCAGTCAGCCTACAATATGTGCAGCCCAATCCAATGCCTCCAGATAGGACTATGGATGTAGTCTGCAATTACAAACTGTCCCCAGATTTCAAATTTAGCTTTCATATTTTATGGGCTTTATTATAGCAGCCTTATGTCGTAGTATTAAATAATTTAATTAATAAGTTTAAACCTTTTTTATTCTTTGTTAACAAAAATTCTTTTGGCTTAGCTGTGTCCACGGTTTCACTCACGTGACTCATAGGTATTCTCTTGACATTTTTTTTTGTGTTTTATTTCATATTTTCATAAACCTAATTCAAGAAGCGGTTGTAGGTATCTATTAATACCCTAGTATGATTAGTTACAACCTTTTCTTGAATTAGGTAAACTTTAGCCTGCCTAGGAACCGGCTCAAACTAGTTAAATAACCTTGCTATAATCTAACGGTATTCAAGATCCGTATTATACGCGGAATTACCTTCCGACCCCAATTACTGAGCTACACCGCTGTCCTAAAGTTAAGAACTGGTCTTCTTTGCCTTTTAATGAGGGCTCGATGTTTGGACAGATATGCCCGGGACCCTTTACACTAATTTGGTGATGTTAATAAGAAGCTTGTTTAACTAAATCTGTTTTGTTTTTTTTTATTTTATACTCGGAAGATCTTTTCTTAGAAAATTTTTGTTGTGTTTAACATAAATAAAGCAACGTGAAAGTTTTTTTTTTAAAGTTTGCAACAGTCTGTAACCACAGGAATAACCCACTGGTAATAACCGACTTTTGGGACTTTTAAATAACTACATAGACACAACCTCACCAGCCAAAACTATTAAACGTTATCTAACGGTATAAAAAGTTGTGAAAGTATTTTAAAACAAACTTTCTATTTTTTTTTAATTTGTCAGCAGACAAACTGATAGACGGAGATTCTTTCGCAGTGAATATAGCACTATGGATTCATTACATCTTCTGTATTGGTTTATATTGTACACTTATACTCACAGAGATGACTGCCGGAGGAAATGGGATGATGGTGGTGATGTCGAGGTCGTCACTATTGACCGAAGTTGTTCATAGAACGTTCTCCGGAATCTTCGTTTCGGGCGAACGTTCTTTGGCCAATCGTCTTTTGGATCAACAGTTAATGGGCTAAAGAATCATTCGGGTAAACATTATTTTCGCAATCATCCATGCGTTCATCAGTCAAACAATCATTCGCGCAATTGTTTTACCGACAAGTGGTGATGATGAAGTTGTTTTCATACATACTGAGAATACCCTGGACGTACTTTACACCTTAGTACCTTATTATTTTGCACATAATTATTTCGTTTTAATCTCTCATGAAACACCTGAGTTTAGCTTTCACGGTAAAATTAACATATTCCGCGTAAAATGGTAATTTGTATGGGAAGTCCAACAGAACGGCTTTCATAGAGTATTCCGTGTAATATGGCTTTGTTTCGACTTCATGCTTTTATACTCGAAATATTAATACTAAACAAAATAAAACAATTTGTTCAGAATTTCTGATACTTTTCAATTTTCGTGATATTTAATATGTATATTATTATTCTCACTTTTCATGTAGGTAAATATGTATGGCATGCCTGCTATATTTTTCACCCACACATTCATCACCCTTCGAAGGTTTCATTTTAAATTAGCATCAGACACATTATTCTTGAGCCTTTTTGTAAAATTTAGACAATCCCGAATTAAACGAAAACAACCCAGTTTGGACCCTACGTTATCAACTCAAAATTGTTGCAAATTAGCTCTAGTGTGTGGGTGACCACATCACATCACCTAGTAAATTTAAATGGCCATACATATTTATGTCTACCGTTTACCATTAAAATGTTTGCATTATTTTCATTCTGAAAATCAAAAGTATCAAAATCTATCCGCAACCGTTCACGTTTCGCATTACACTCGTACTCCCGTCTAAGCCCAGTCTAGCCTACCACAGCTTAGTCTATAAACAAACTCCAGTTCCCCAGGCTTTGTTTCTATTTTTATTCCCCGGACGTATGCGGGACGTGTACTCGCGTATCTTGGATCTTTCCACGCCATTCGCCTGTACGATGCTAACGGCCGCAGGATGATCGGCTTACTGCTAAACTCGATGCAATCTCTGTGCCGGTGCCGACCCCGTTACTACAAGTATAAATGGAGTTTAGCTATTTAAGGGTTATGTCTACCTATCATACGGACGTATAGTAGTGATAGCCTAGTGTTGTGACCGTCAGATTGCGAAGTCATAGGTCTCGAGTTCGAACCCAAGACACGCACCTCTGATTTTTCGAATTCAAGTGCATTTGTTGTGTATTGGAGCTCCTGGCTAAATAATAACTGCCGCTCGGGTCGATCTTTAGGTTAAGCCGTGCTTAGCTAGGTTGGTCTGACCACCGACAAACATACCGAGTTTCCTCCGTGCCTCGGAAAGCACGTTAAGCTGTTGATCCCGGCTGTCATTTGATGATCTTTGACAGTCGTTACAGGTAGTCAGTGACCCAAAAAGCCTGACACCCAGTCTGACCAAGGGGTATCGTATTAACCAGTGCTAACTTGGTTGTGGTGGTCAGATAGGCAGTCGCTCCATGTAAAATACTGGTATTCAGCTGCATCCGGTTAGACTGGAAGCCGACCCCAACATAAGATATATAGTTGGGAAAAGGCTAGGCAGATGATGATGATGTGCCTATTGTATTATTATTACTTACTTCAGTGTAGCAACCTGGACAGCTCTGTCGTTTGCCTCGTTCAAGTCCTGGAGGCTGCAATTAGTTGTGCACGACAGGCAGGAGAGAAGGTGTGGCATATCCTGTCCTCCACACTCGTATTGTGTCTGAGATGGGTCGATACATTCTTTATTAAAACACTGCCATATGTTTTTAGAGTTCACAAAGTCTAGGTTCAGTGTATTTATAATTAAAGACTTACTTTCCTATTTCAATTCCGATCTGAGACGGTCTTTAAGAAGCTTACCTTTACTGTTTCTATGAAATGTAAAAGGAAAAGCTTGAAAGGCCTGTCAGAATTTAAGATCAACTAAATCTCTACAATCATGTTACGAGAATATTCTGAATTATCAAACTGATTTCAAGAGTTCTACTTATGGGTTGCTACCGACGACGTGGTGGTTGGAAATTATTCTACGAAGGTCCTACTACGGAAACAAAAATCATTCTATGCCCTAACCACAGATCCCTAACCCAAGTTTTGGTATATGCATGTGCCAAAAATCGAAATACGTTCAGCAAAAAAGGTAATGACAGACAGCAATGCACTGCAGGGTGATATTTCAATTGTAATGTCAGTGAGTAATATTGACTGCATCGCTGGTCTAGTGATCGCAATCGTGACTACGGAGCACGAGGTCCTGGTTTTGATTCCCGGGTCGGGAAAATTGTTATTGGGTTGTTTCATCAGGAATTTCTCAATAGCAACCACGGAGTCTGGATTAGTGCCCGATTGATGGAAATAGGCTCTAAATCGATCCCTATTACATGGGACTTGAACATAACTTTCGAAATGTGGGTATACTATTACCTCTGTCTAACCCTTCGGGGATTACAATCCTGAATTAATTTACAAAATAATCAAAACATCCCAACATTTGACATATATTCGCGACGCTGCCAACTTTCAAAATGCACTCTCTTATCTTTTTTACAACAAAGAAGAAGAACGTGCTTCGAATAAGTATTCTGAAAAGCAAATCTGTGGAGACTTTGATTATATTCGAAACTCTGGAAGCCACTTAACGATAAAGACTTTCTCATAAACTTTGAAACAAATACCAGTTTATAAATTCGTTTTTCCAAGACTGCAATGAAGTTAATGAGAAGGATGTTTGCGGTTTACGTGACTGGTCGAAAAGCATGGAGTTTGTTAATTGTCCAACAGGATCGTACAACTGTGATAAAAAGTATCATATGCTACCTCCAGTTATAAACTATCTTTGTACCAAATTTCATCCAAATCCGTTGAGAAGTTTTTGTGTGAAAGAGTACCAAACCTCCTACTCCTTACAAACTTTCGCGTTCAAAATATTAGAATATGCACACTTACCCAGTCTGCGTCGAAAGTCCATGAATATTGTAGTTGGAACACTCATCATAATCAGCCTATCGTCCGCACTGCTGGGACACGGGGCTTCCTCCCTGTGAAAGGTCCGGACAGGAGGCAATGTCTTATGTCTTCGAACTTTTGGTTCTGGAACGTCACGAAGCATCCGTGCGTACCAATGGCTAGCAACGTTTTCTGTGGCACTCAAAATATACATCGGAGGTCACCTAAACCTAGTTTTTTAGTAAACCTAGTTAAAATGGACTTTTTTGTAACAGAGAACAGGTTTATCTGCAATGGTATTCTCAGCAGAGGTCTTAAGTCAGAAAATGTAATTGGCACAAATGTCCACCGCTACACTAATTTGAGAAATAATATTGATGAGTGTGATTTCAATTAAACCCTATTCCATATTATTATGACCGTAGATCGAATAGCTTTGGACATTAGAGTTTCTAGGTGATCCCCAGTCCGCACTCGGCCACGTACCTTTAAAATAAGGTACATAATTGGCAATTACTACAGAAATTGGTTTAGATTTTACTATTACCTACAACTTGTTCAAGCATAGTGGTTTAAATGATAATTTTCTCTAAAATACTGGATCGCTCGGTACGGGTCTGGAACTGTTTATGTAACTATATGGTTGAAAATTCGGTTTCTCTTCTATCGTAGAAATTAAAAACATATTATCACTCCTGTGATTCTCGATGGGTTAGGCAATGGTGGATGTATATGTGGTACCAACATTTCGCCTATAATGTTTAAGTCCCATGTTATAGGGATTGCGACTATTGCCATCACCGCTGTATAAAAATAGAGGTCGTGCTGCGATTGAGAAATTCCTAATTAAGAACCTCAAAAGACTGCTCGATTTGAGGATCGCAGCATTGGCGACAACTAGACTAACGAGGCAGTCAAAGACAAAACAATACAAAGGGTAAAGATTTATGTAAATTCACGCTCGTTGAGACATAGGTCCTAGCCAACTTAGGGTAAGTTGAAGTTCTTAGAAACACTAACAATGTTATTTGTAAGAAATTGCGTGCGTAAGTCGTGCCTTCATTATAACTTTACAAGTGAAGTCAATAGATACTTCAGTTATAAACTTATCAGGGAGAAGCAAGTCGGAGGCGGCGAGATGGATAGACGACATTGTTGTCATCGCGGGTAAAATCTGGGTGAGACTAGCACCAGAATAGAATAGAGTATAATTTTATTTTGCAAATGCGGGTAATACACAATAGTTGTTATGACATAATATCAAAGCTCAGCCATATTTTACCATTCGGCATGCAAACATTTACATTATTTATGAAACTTGAACTGTCATTTTAAAGACCAGTAGGGCTATTACGTATCTCTGTCAGCTACCAACGTGACGGACAAATAGTGCGCTGAACTGTAACGTGCGGTGTTCGACAGGGGTCAGTTCCGGGGCCACTCCTGTGGAATACTGGGTATGATTGGACACTACGTGGTGCGCAATCCCCCGAGCAGGGTGTCATATGTTATGCAGATGACACTTGTTGAGAAAATTTTGAGAAGGCACCACAATCGGCCACCGTCTTCGTTAGCCATATTGAGGCCCTCGGGCTCAAAGTGGCATTCGAGAGAGCGTGGGGCACCATAAACAGATGATATTTGCCTTTTCTTAAGCTTTTTAATGAAACATGGTGTCAAGTTACACTTAGGAATTTATTGAACAAACCTCTTTTGGGCAACCTTGACCTTTTACATGAATCTTATTTAAAGTTGGATCACACATCGGGCTTTGTACAGGATCCCCTCCTAGTGGAGAACATCCCTATCTTAATCGTGATACTAAACCCTTAATAATAAATTATAGTACAAAGTCTTGGTAAATATGTATAACTAGCTAACTATAACCAGCTAGCTCTAATTACCTGTTATGTTTGAGTAATAAAATAGACATTTAAATGTGAGCCTTACTGAGTCTGTTAGAAAACATTTGCAAAAATAGTTGTACTTTTTCAAAAGGTTTTTTTACATACGCTGGTTTAATCCTAATAAAGCTTGCAAATTCTCTCACTAATAAGTACATTATTATATTATAGGCATTATGTAAGCTCAATCGGATTCCAATTACACAGCAACTGGTGACGTAATGCTTTACGCTTGAATCAGCCTCGTATCCATATTCAAGCGGCTGAAACTATTACTTGATTAAATTACACTAAGCGATTTAAGCGCTTTTTATGAGGCACTTGTTTTTACTTAACAAGTTACTAGTGGCTTTAGCTTTTAGTGAGGAAGTTCTGATAGTTAAAGCAATTCATTCTGACTGAACTACTATTTTAAACGCGTAAAGTTAGGATGTATGGATGTTTTTTTACTCTTTCACGTGAAAAGTTCTGAATGGATTTAATGGGAGCTAGTTATTATAAATTTATTGTTTATTTATTGATGACTATTAAAGGGTGTTTTTTGGAGGTGGAGAATTTTAAATTGAAATAAAACACAGAAAAATGTGTTTAATATCCATGGAGTTGGCTTTGTTTAACAAATAATATTATGCCATTTATGTTTGACTATGATTTTAGTTAGGTGGATTAGTTTTGGTAGCTTATTATTAATATATAATAAAACTAGCTGATACCCGCGGCTTCGCCCGCCCGCAAATTATATACTAAAACCTTCTTGAATTACTCTATCTATTAAAAAACCCCGCATCAAAATCCGTTGCGTAGTTTTAAAGATTTAAGCATACATAGGGATATAGGGACAGAGTAAGCGACTTTGTTTTATACTATGTAGTGATAGTGAAGAGGAAAGATTTGTATTTCCGTATGTAACGAATAAACTTAAAAAGTACTGGACCAATTTGAAAAATTCTTTCAGCAATGGATAGCTATATTATCAGCGAGTAACATAGGCTATATTTTATCCCCGTACTCCCACGTGAACGGGAACTACGCGGGTGAAACCGCGTGACGTCCGTTAGTATTCTATAAAACCAATGACCTAAACTTTTCGCCTTTTACCGATAAGTTTTTATTAGTGATTTATAAATTTATTCAGCACCTTTAAATCTTTTTTATATTAGATTTAAGACTTTTTGCTCGAAGCCGAGTTACTACACTCTTCAAAATGCGAAGGCTAGGCGCAATGAAATTACTTACTTCCTCGGAAATGCGCTTTTATTCGTAGAAGGTAACAGGCTTCACATTTTTTAATTCGAATTTCTTGCAGTTTCATCCGCTAGCAGTCTGTAGAAACACGAGTTTTCAATAAACCTTCCCTCGAATTTTATACTATACAGTGTTTGCGTCGTAAACATCTTATTACAGTGTGTAAACAGACTCTTCACGAAGCCGTTAACCAAGCATTCTGTACATCAAACTAATTAACCCTACGCAAAAATTATTGCTGGGAAATAACTTTATTTTTGGGGGTAAGAAATCACGTTTAACGATAAAACTCAATGTAACGCACTCAAAACATTGTGCTGGTGGACGGATTAAATAGTGTGGGGATCGTGGAGGTGTTTAAAGCAAAATTCTTACATTAAAAACATGTATTTAAAAGAAACTTGTTAAATAAGTTGGAACTTTGACCTCCAATATCTCCGTAACTTGGAAGTTACCAGGTATGGTCTAGAACCAAAAATTGATCGTGATGATGGGGAGAACAAGTGCCTTTGGCTTCGTTAAGAGTCTATTTACACTCTTTAACAAGGATAACCCTTCGAGACCAATTGGAATATCTGTCATAAATATCTTGCAAACACCATGATCACGGATAAACTGAAGTTATTACTGGTGGGTGTTAAGAGCAGACAAATCGGTCTAGCCTCTTTCTTGTTCGATTTTTGAACTCAGTACCGCTATCACTTTCACTCATATCCGTGATCATGGTGCTCGCAACAGCGCCGAAATATCGGGAACTCACAACAAACAGTAAACATGGTAAATATATCCCGTTTTTAGTGTCAATGATAATGTTAGTGGCCATGACAGTCTAACTTATATCTATATTCTTGTCAATTTAATACTAATAATAATTATTATTTATTTACCATTAATTATGACATCACTAAAGGCAAACTAAACTAAACTGCTGGGCAAAGGCCTCTTCTCATACAGAGAAGGCACGAGCAATCAATCAAGTCAATTTAGTCCAACTAAAACAGACGTTAGTAGGTACAGGTTATTTAATGGTAATCGCAAAATAAATAAGAAGTTGAAAGGTAAACCTATTGTTAATTCCAACTTCAATAGTCGCGAGTTTTGAGCATTATTAATTTTAGTAATGTACTGTGAAGTCTGCGACGCTGGCTAAAATATTACAAACTAGCGGACGTCACGCGGTTTCACCCGCGTAGTTCCCGTTCCCGTGGAAGTAAGGGGATAAAATATAGCCTATGTTCACCGGAGATAGTGTGGCTTCCCAACAGTGAAAAAATTGTGGTTTTCCATTAGGAAAACCACAATTGTTTGAATTGTTCTGTAGCAGCCATATAATAGAGTCTGGTTTTGTGCCCGGTTGATGGCAATAGGCTCGTCCCCTATTACATGGAACTTAAACATTAACTAAAGGCGAAATATGAGTGTACTACAACGTAGCGACACACCTCTGCTTAATCTTTTGGGGATTACAGGCGTGATATGTCATGTTACGAAGTTAGTTTATTCATTTGACTACTACCTAGGTGTTATTAAAAAATATATTTCTTTTCATTCTTCACTGCTTGCTTGAAAACTAAGAAGCTTACAAACATGATTATTTACTGCACTTACAACTTCTCATTTAATTTTAATATAAAACTAACTTTAAATGTTTTGTTTCAGGTAATTCCAACTGATGTTAACATATAACATGCCAGTTACAGCCGCTACAGGTAACAATTACGTGCTATGCCAGAAATTCAATCTGATATAAAAGGTATAAGAGATATCTACGAAAAATGCTAGCATCCAAAATTATTCTCTTGGCGATAACCGATTGGTCTCACAAAAACATTCTGCTCGCTGAATGACCTGACCTAACTTCGCTAACGATCAAACAAAAGGGTGTTAGGTTACTGCGAATTCATATCAGTTTCCTTTACCGCACCCTTATCTTCGGCACGCGTGCTAACATAACCAATAAAACTAATTTGTTAAGTTCTCGTACAAGTTAGTTACATTGAAAGAAAGATAGAAAAAGTATTTATTTGACTCGCACTGGACCAAATAATTATACAACGTTAAAAAAAAAGAAAACAACCAAAAAAAATAATAACGTACTTACTAACGGAACTTACGTTACGGAACTCAAATGGAGTTGGGCAGGACACCTAGCAAGGCGCAGTGATGACAGGTTGACTAAGGCTGTCATCGAATGACGTCAAAAAGAAGCGTGGGTTGACCAGCGGCGAGATGGGCAGACGACATAGTTTCCGTTTGGGGAAAAACCTGGATGAGGCTGGCACGGGACCGTGGAGATTGGCACAAGAAAAGAGAGGCCTGTAACTGTGAACTGTACCCAGCAGCGGGTGAGTTCGGGCTGTGGATGATGATGACTTAGACTTAACTGTCAGGTATACGAGGCCAAAAGATGTATCTCAGCATGGTCCCGTAACATTTAAAATTAACATCAATTAACATTGGTTCTGTTGCACTAACAACAAAAGATGAACCACGGTTAACTGACGCAGAAAACCACATCGTATTATCATCGTTCCACATTATATTGGTCAATAACTTATAAGTAAATAACTTGGATTTGAAACATAATATTGCCATTTGCAACGTCTCCAAGGCTTGCGCCTTGGAGACGTTCAATAAAAAAAATCGCCCAGTCGTAAAATAAAATATCTTTGGAAAGAAGCGTTGGCTCTGGTCCAGCCATGTTAAGCTCTAGTTTTAACTTTTCTTTCACTTTCAGCAAATGGAAAATGGATTCATAATAATAGCTTTGCTGACGTCCCAAGTTATACTATATCATATTTCTCTAAGATATAATCTTTCTCGTCAGATGTGGATTTGGTGAGATAAAAAGAAAATTTTGATTAGGTAGAGTAGGATCTCTTGGCCCATCATTCAACTAACACAGTATCGATATACGATAAGTAGTCATATTATAACAGCCGCACGGCTCTATCTTCAAGGTTAAACCGCGCTTATCAAGGTCAGTCTGTGTATGGGTGACCATGATCACATACCGAGTTTTCTCCAGGCATTGCAAATCACGTTATGCCGTTGGTCCCGACTGTCATTTGTCGAATTTTGACAGTCGTTACAGGTAGCTTGTGGCGCGAAAGTCTGATTATCAGTCTTATACTAAGGGGCACCGTATTCCTGCCGGGGCTGCGGGACTATTCGAAAGAGATATTGTGGCCCCGGAACACAAAGGACCATGAAGGAACATAGATGGGTTTTAGTCAGAAAAAGTCTGACCTGCTCCGCCCAGAGCGGGAGGAGTCATTTAATGAATTCCCATCCGAAAAAAAAGGGGCACCGTATTACCCAGTACTAACAGGGTTGTGGAGGTCAGATAGACCGTCGCTCTCTGTAAAATACTGGTATTCACCTGCATCCGATAAGACTGGAAGCCGACTTTAAATAAATTTGGGAAGAAAGGCTAAGCATCATTCATACTCAATTCCCCGACACAGTTCTCTTGTATTACCACTCACGTTTTATTGCCGTGAAAATCGATTATTGTATGTAACTACAATGTTAATTCACCCTCACATTATGTTTGACCACAGTACCCTCACTCCGCAGGTCGATCGCCGCGACAATAAAACCACAAGCCTAATTATAACAGGCAATAAACAACACCGCTATCCATTGCATCCGATACGAATAAACCCCTCTACATATTGATAGCGACAGTTTGCTTCGCTTATCAGATAGTTTCATTTGGTCTGTGGATGGGTGACCGCCCATTACATACCGGGTTTCCTCCGTGCCTCGGAAAGCACGTTAAGCCGTTGGTCCAGGATGTCATTTGCAGATCTTTGACAGTCGTTACAGGTAGTCAGTGGCCCAAAAAGTCTGACAATCAGCCTTACGAGGGGGTATCGTATTACCGAGTACTAACTGGGTTGTGGAGGTCAGATAGGCAATCGCTCCATGTAAAATACTGGTATTAAGCTGCATCCAGTTAGACTGGAAGCCGACCCCAACATAGTTGGGAAAAGCAACATGAAAGGCACATGATGATTCTGAGCCCCCCACATAGGTACTCGTAGAAATATTTCAGCGGTTAAACTTATATTGTCAATTACGAGATATCTTCCGTGATTATTATTTATTTTGAGCTCCCAATATTTCGACGCTGTTGCAAGCGCCATGGTCGCGAGTTGACTGGAGAATGCGGGTGGATGGAAAAAAAATTGTTAGTGTTGTCACTGTTGACAACAGCGATAACAGTGACAACAGTGATTTCAGCGGTTATTTAAAAAACAGACGGACAAGAGCGTGATCTTATAAGGGTTCCTTTTTTACCTTTTGAGGTAAGGAACCCTTAAAAACATCTGTTTCCTACAAAAGTGCAAAACCTACACAGTCAAAATGTATGGGTATGTACGGGGGCTCAGAATGATGTCATGTACTGAATATGGTAATCGTAATCGCGTCGGTGTATTCCACCCCGTATAGTTAAGTAGAAAACTTTCTTTATTTGCCTACTTTATTAATCTTTACTAGCGAAGAACCAAAGAAATTTTCAGTAAAGGCTTTAATTTTAATGGGCTTTATATTCGTTCTAGCTTCGCCCACGCGTACTCTCCCCTAAGAATTTTAACTCACCGGAAAATTATTAATTACGACCTTTAATCACTTTTTCTATTTTCTAAGCTGAAGTAATATAATATTTCGTAAAACTGTATTGGCCCCTTTCACCCCGACAGGGGTTGATTCTTTAAAAACCATTTGGTGCCGTTCCATTACTAGAGTTCAAGATTTATTTATACAAATCGGTTTAATCGAAGCAATCAATAACATTCTCCCCAAATTGCGTTACCCGCAAATTGCAAAAACCGTAAGAAATTTGAATTAACTAACTACAAATTAACTGTTTAAGGAAAAAGTCATTCAATGAGCTTAAATGAACTTAGAGGGTTGTATTGATGGCTGCGGGACTGTTCGAAAGAGATACCGTGGCCCCGACACATAAAGGGCGATGAAGAAACATGGATGGGCTTCAGTTGGTTAAAGTCTGACACTCCCTCCCGCTCTGGGCGGAGCGGGAGGGGTCATTTCATGAGTTATTGTACATTCGTCACAAAGTAAATTCGCCACGATAAAAAGTATGTGTAAACTCGTCGCAACTCTATTTTTATGGAAGAAAATCCGCCATATTGTTTATTTCCGTACAGACAGCAGAAAGAGCAAACAATAAAGAATAAAACGTTATTTCTTTATTTCCCATAATCACAGAAATTCACATAAAAATCATTGTTCTACTTACAGCTAAAATATACGTTAATATTGTCTGGTTTTGTGCGTTTTTAAGCCCGCGTTGTCAAGGACAGTGTGACCTGCGTGACACGCATAATTCTAAATAAACATGTATTGCAGGTGGCTGATTTGCTTACAACATTCCAATAATAAGTAAAATAATAAAAATTAAATTAAAAATCACAGTAATAATCACATTTTTTCTTTGGTAATTTGCGTCTACTTAAAAAAATGACAGTTTTACTTACAACTATTTATATATATCAGCCTATTGCAATAAATATATATGTATATACATATATATATATTTATTGCAATAGGCTGATTGATTTGCCTGCAATATTACAGTTATAACAAAAACAATAGAAAGATAATTAAACCACAGTAACCATCACATTATTTTTTGGTAATTAGCACCTACATAAAAAATCACAGTTTCACAGTCGAGCGAGCGCGTGATAGAATGTGCAGGAGCGCAGGAGAAAACAAAAATTTAGAAATCATTTTCATTTCGAGCGCTAAAAATGAATAACTTTGTTTTCTACCAGTACTTTATGCAAAAAATATATAGGTACCTATGCAGACTTGTGACGAATTTACACATATTTTTTATGCATGTGACGAATACACTTTCAATGTACGGAGTTTACAAAATGTGACGAATTTACTTTGTGGCGAATGTACAATAACCCCATTTCATGATTTCCCATTCGGAAAAAAAGGGTTGTATTGATGATTTAAATGATTATAATTCTATAACTACATACGTGTTACAGCCGCGAATCATATTTACATCAACATACTACCTGACCTGCAAATTGCATAAAACGTAAGAAAATTTTAATTTGGAAGCCTACCCTGTCGCTTTCACCTTAATACATCCAGTTCACCTATCTCACAGAAATAAATCACCGATACTTACACAAGTATATAAAGCAAAAACGTACCCGAGTACATCTTAATTCCTGGTTCTGACTTCAACAGTAAGACATAGAACATTTATACAAGGTAATGTATCGTACAGTGCCGCCTTACGGCCGTAAATAACGTAGCTAACTCGCCATGTGAAATGTTCCCGACGTAAATGTTTCTGTAACACTTTCAACAAAAACGTACATAAACTAAGTCATAATTTATCCATTTATGTCGTAAATCTTGTAATTTCATAGCGATTTATGGTTTTAGTACATGATTAAAGAGGACGAAAAGATTATTTTGTGAGTTTGTTTTTTTTCCGAAAAGATGGGACATAATTTATGGCAGATGCGTTAAAAATAAAGTTGTTTTTGCTTTGCGTTTCGACGGGTCCATCAACCATATCCTAATCTATTGTTTTATTATTCTTCTTTTATTTATTATTATTATTTTATTCTTCTCTTGTGTTGAGCGACATTAAAATCTCAGGTTACACAGAAAAGCTGTTTCACCACCTACGATTAAGTTCCCGTTAATTTACTTGTAGGTAATTTGATACAAATTCAGTTCCATTTCTGAATTTACTCGGTGAGTAGTAGCTATTCGGACAGCGTGAAACAGGCCCCAAGGCCAGACATAAAATGTAGTGAGACTGATTTTTTTAAATGCATGTGGTAGGTATAATATGGTGGACAGTTAATTGACTTTTAGAAAAAATTTGAGTGCAGAGTTTATGTTCATTTTGATAAAAAATAAACAGGATTTCTTTTTGTGCACATTGATCTTTTAAATATTTATGGTAATTTACCTTCAGAAGCTTCAACTTTTCACCTTTTATAATATCATACCCTCACACAAAATATCTGTTAGTATGTACTTACTCTTAGAAAAGGCAACTCTTTTTAGGGCACACAGTTTAAGCAACAATTTAAAAAAAACTTTTTTTGCAGTAATTTTGCGTTGCTTTTCCTAAACAGTACCTAATTAAAAATACCGAAGTTTTCCTGTGTTTAATTTCAAAGTAGCTTGCGGTGGGCGAACTTAGATGGGACCGGAATTTAGGTTAAAGAGCATTCGTATGGAAGATTTATTTTGATTATCGTTGTCGGTTAGGTTAGGAGATCGTGGCTATATAATGACAGTCGCTCGGATCGATCTTTAGGTTAAGTCGCGCTGGCCTAGGTTGGTACGTGGATGGATGACCACCCATTACATACCGAGTATCCTCCGTGCCTCTGAAAGCATGTTAAGATGTTGGTCCCGGCTGTAATTTGTAGATCTTTGACAGCCGCTACAGGTAGTCATCAGTGCCCCAAAAGTCTGACAACCAGTCTTACCAAGGGGTATCGTATTACCTTATACTAACTGGGAAGTGGAGGTCAGCTGTAAAATACTGGTATTCAGCGGCAGCCAGTTAGACTGGAAGCCGATCCTAACATAATTCTGAAAAGGCTAGGCAGAAGATAATGTCGGTTAGGTTAGGTTAGTTAGTCGTTCCATTCCGTCGCTTCAGTTTACACGTAGGAGAACAATGAATACTGAAAGACGACCCATAGTTGGCACACCACATTCTTACAACGTGGGGCAACTATGAGTCAGCTTTCAGTCTTACGAGATGCCCTTGGTGAAAATAGTTATCAGATTGTCGGTCTTTTGCCTACCCGTAATGACTGTCAAAGATCTACATTCGACAAACAAGATCCACGGCTTAACGAGCTTGGAGAAACACGGACGAAGCCGCAGAATAACTACGATGTCTAATAAAAAATCACTAGAATGACCGCTTTTACCATTGCAGATAACGTATTTAAATGAAAAGCGTCTATATTATAGACTCTATAACAATCAATGATCAGCCCCGTAGACTGTTCTTAATGGCCGTCGCCGCGGTTGAGGTAGTAAATAAAGTTTTATGAGCTCTTTCTTCTTCACTGAGCGAGCGTGACTTAGTTTTCGTCGAGGCGAATAATATTGAAGTTCCAAAGAGTTATAATAACGAAACTTTTTGAATTCACAAAAGGTGTTCTGGATGTTAGTCCAAACTCAAGGATTGACAACGGGCTATGTAGCGCAGCATATTCAACGTTGAACTTACCGATCGATAAGGAACACCACACTGCGCTCCAGAACTCAAATTGCTGACGTAGCTCATAAAGCTGCCAAACTAAAATGGGACTGAGCAGGCCATGTCTGCCGGACGATAATGCCTTGGATGGCTTTCTCGTTAATTGGCAAGAATAGGCGCAACACTGATAAAAGCGAAAGGAATGGGGTCAGTCGGTTAAAAAAAAAGGAAATGAAAAAAAGAAATGAGCAAACGGTTCTAAAACTGTGGAACGGTTGACGAGTATACGCACCTCAAATCCAAACAATCAAATCCAATTGTAAAAGTCCAAGGTATTATCTTACTTCGTTTCAAAACAATTATTTTTTTCGGGAGATCACCGGTCGACTCTTCACGTGACCAGAGGACTGGCCTGTTATTTTTTTGGTCAGTGCATCATCATTGCCATCAAATGCGGTTCTGGGCACTTTTCCCGGCGTCGACTCCGATGCCGATGATTTTTTTGTTGCCACATAATTCTTTCCTATTGATACACTTAATATTTAGGATACAGGGGGGGGGGGGGGGCTGTCACTGTTATTTTAGTTTATTAACTTACTAGCGGACGTCACGCGGTTCCACCCGCGTAGTTCCCGTTCCCGTGGGAGTACGGGGATAAAATATAGCCTATGTTAGTAAAGACGTGGCTTTCTAATGGTAAAAGAATTTTTGAAATCGGCGCAGTATTTTTTGAGTTTATTCATTAGGTATAAACATACACACCAAAATTCAAATCTTTCCTCTTTATAATATTAGTATAGATATAGATAAGTTGGTTACATATTTTTCTATGTGCACAAACAGATTTTATATAATAAATTAAACTTTATTTCAGGCTAGAGGACATTGTTTTGTTATTATTTTAGTGTTAGTAACAATGAAAGATATAAAACAGATAAACTTAAACAATTCATAGAAATATACACTTAAAGTACTTACGGGATGATATCCGTGATTTTCTTTTCGTTCTATGAGCTCCCGATATAAGCATAGCGTAGCGCGCTTTAAGTGTAGTGAAAAACCATGAAAGTCTAAAACAGTTCATAGAAATATGCTCTGTCTGCACATAGTATCCCTATCGATTATACTTGTAAGAAGTTATAACGTGCACTTATCTAACTGCAGTGAATACTGGAACTCCCTATTGAGAAGGGACGGAGTACCTTTGTCATTGGTTCAATGTTATGCATGCATCAAACAAAAAAGGTAACTTAAATCAGACTACTTTTGCTTAGTCTTGATCAAAGGCTTTTCTAATCTTAAATCTGTTTGTAAAGAACGTTAAAAATACCTATTTGTAAACAAAGAACCATATTATAAGGTACTTACTGGATGGACTTACTTTAAGTAATCCAGATTACTTCCCTCGCAGAAAATCCTCCAGATTATGAGAAGATCCCGTCTGTTTTTATACCTACTTTACATCAATCCAAAAATATCCAAGACATGACGAACTCAGAAGCCTCAAAGTAACCGCTATCCCACCCACTGAGCTATCATAAATATTAGGTGATGGATAATTTATAAATCAAATAGACTAAATATTAAAAGGAAAATGTTATGGAGTAATCAATCAAGTATACAGGAAAAGATTGCTTTAGAAATATGTATCATCTTTGTAACAATTTCTGTTCCTTTCTTGTCTAAAAGTGTTTACATGAATTTATTCAATTATTTAGAAAGCTCAAGAGATATTTTTATCAGAATCCACTAATACGAGACAGGCAATTGCCATTTCCGCCGAGGCATAATACTAAAGTGCTTTTCTCAAAAAAAAAACAGGGAAATAAAACATACTTTTTATATTACACGTTTAATTTCATTAATATTAAAAGTTACATTAGTCATATTGGGGCATACCTAGGCAAAAAGAAAACTTTACCTTTTCTGTTTTATCTCATTAAAATACGCCAATATTTTTGGCGTATTGTTTCAGTTTCAGTTAATGTTCACTTTTTTCTCGTTTTTCCAAATCTAAAAATTTTCATATATACGTAGGTAAGTACTTTCATGTATTTTTCTTTTGACTTCGCTGGAAGCAGGTTTTCCATTGCCAATTTGGCTTCTGATCTTAAATCTGGTGGAGTACAATCAATCTCCATTTCACTCTCTGAACCGTTAGAACTCATTTTAATGATTAAATTTATATTTATTAAGTATGTAAATAACAAATCAAGACGAATTTTCAGATTTGCCGCCAATTTTCTATTTATCATCTGTGCCGAAAGGCAAACGCATTTATGGCTATACAGCCACGTGCACGCAATTTGTAACATACAAAGACTTACCTACTTACTTGGGTATCCCAAGAATGTTATAAGAGATCCAATCACAGAGTATTTAATACCCTCAGCACGCCGTTTCATACAACATTGCTGGATTGCGTTGTAATGTTCTAAATTCAAAAAACGCCTGCAATGGATTTGATTTTCTTTGTCCGTAAATGGGGTTGGCAACTGGTGGATCTTGGAAAAATGGCGCTAGTATCGCATGAACCAAACATCGTCATTGGTTGAAAATCTGTCAATGTCATTTTGTATTTCAAAATAGTTTGACCTCATTGGTCAGATTAGGTCTAAGCTATGGACGCGCCATCTACAATCAGCTTTGACCAGCCTTCCCCATTCGATACTTCACGTGTTCTTTTTTCGAAAATAATTCATGTTTAGATTTTAAGACATTTTTTTTTAATTTCGATCTGATGTATACTCCTTGCTTGAACTTAAACCTGCATGACCTGTGTGCAGTGCTACAAATTAAAAAAAAATACTTACCGACCTTGGGCTTCACGGGGCATTGCGGCCAAGTTAACCTGCATGTTATGATACTGTTTACGTGTAAGTGTGATGAAAAAATACATTAAAAACTACCCCGATCCTAGTTATTAAAAAAGGTCCCCAGCGCAATAGATTACCAGGAGCGCATAAAAGCGAAAGAGACGCCGCGCTGGTAAAAGATTGAAAAAGTAGTGCAATGTAACGAGCCATACTTCACTATAGAGCGTATCTTGTGCCTGAATAGATGGACAGATTGCCTGTCACGTAGACCGTCTGCCAGTAAATGGGACTAGCTTCATAGATAAGTCACGAACTGAAGGTATTTGAATATAAATCAGAAATCAAG
Source organism: Xestia rhomboidea (assembly GCA_963853795.1). Taxonomy (NCBI): domain Eukaryota; kingdom Metazoa; phylum Arthropoda; class Insecta; order Lepidoptera; family Noctuidae; genus Xestia; species Xestia rhomboidea. The sequence goes on along the minus strand of OY970771.1, from coordinate 9,727,789 downwards.
AACATGATTTCTGTTGTTATGTAAGTAGTTAGTGATGATTTCACAGGTGTTGAGGGGTAATTAGATACTTGAGTAAAGCTGTTAATTTGTAGCCTGCTGTTGGTTAAGCTGTAAGTCTTAAGAACGTTTACGTACGTACGTTTTACAATAAAGTTAATTTTGTTTTATAAGATTTATTTACAAAAAATCGCTTCTATTCCATTGTGTGGTAATATAGATTGTACCTAAGCTAGGTAAGGTAAGGATAGTTTTTGATCCCAACCTTTAACGACCCTCGTATGTGGACAAGTGGGAAAAGGGTGTCAGGTGGTCCAAGGATGTTTGCGGGTATCGGGAACACTTACATTCTCAACTCTTCTGATGTTACAATCGTAACCACACTTTTCAAACTCAAACTCATAGCATTTATTTCGAATAGACCAGTAACAGGCAATTTTAAATTATAAAAAACAAAAAGATTAATCTAAAACCACAGGGCATAATAACTGGAAGGATTGTAGTTGCTGAATGGCGCAGCGGTAGTGAGGCTGCCTTACGTTCTTAGGGTCCTGGGTTCGACCCCGGTATGAGCAAATGTTTGAGTGATGAGCATGGACATTTGTTTCCGAGTCATGGATGTTTATATGTATATTATGTATGTATTTACAAACAAAAAAAGTATCTATGTAGTATATCAGCTATCTGGTGTCCACAAAAAAGTCTCGTAGCTTAGTGTGGCACTAGATGGCACTGTGTGTAATGTGCAGCGATATTTATTTATATCGAATAGACCAGTAACAGGCAATTTTAAATCATAAAAATAACAAAAAGATGAATCTAAAAACCACAGGTCATATACTGGAAGGACTGTAGTTGCCCACTCCAAAGAGTAGAGAACTAGTCGAGCCTTTATGGAGAAGAAAGGGCAAGAAAAATGGTTAAGTTCGGCAGTTATAACCTTCATGTTAAATCATAAAAGTTTATGAGGTACAACAGAGGTTAATCATTCCTACTCAACTTAGTACAACATATTAGTTGAATTCGTGAACGAATGTGCGTCAACAGCTGCCGTCTCACGTAATATACATATGCCGTCATAAATACAATCAGATAAAAAATATTGATTGAGTAAATTGATACCCTACACCCGGCCTACGCCCCTTTCTTGTGTCGCAATTTCATAGAACTGTCAAAGATGACAGTTGTGTTCTAAATGGACAATATAAGTTAGCCAAACAATAAATTTCCCTGACTTTGGATAATTTTAAAAGCTTCAATAGTCAACGGTCACAAAATCTTTGAAGACATTGACAGCCGGTTTCTGAATTGAGCATTGTAGTGGAACTCAATTGAGTTATGCTCAAGTAGTTGATGAATACTTAAGATTCCTGCGTTTCATTCGTCATAATCAGATTTTCTCAAACCGCTTTTAGTTGAGTTTTTCTCTTACTATACTTAGACGTTCCATTACAAGAAAAAAAAACCGGTATTTATTAGTAAAGTGATTTGGTTTCAAAATTTGCATATAATAAATTGTGAAATTCATTCTAGAAGTTAGATACTATTATAAACAGAAAAAAATTATAAGTTTACGGTCGATTTACTGTTATTGTGAATAAATATTAAAATGCTGTTTGAAGAACGAAACGTATTTTGTCATTACTCAATAAGTCAATCGTTTGTAGGTTATGTTCCGTTGTATTCTGCCAGATGGTAAATGTTGTTTTATTTTATAACAACAAACAAACAAATTAAGATTCCTTTGTGAATCTAAACCGATCTTTAAATTGCACATCATCGAGGGTTACAAAAAAATTTGGACGATTTCATGCCTTTCTTCGTCTCCGTGGTTGTCGTATTTGAGGCTCCGGCTCCTCCATCGATGATAGTGAGATATCGACATGTTTTTAGCCACAATAACACAATTTATTTAGCAATAAGCAGGTTGAGTAAGATTTAGGTACGCAGATTCGGCTACTCAACTGTCAAACGTTTAAGTTTGTATTGAGCGGGTTTTGAGTACTGTCAATCGTGTTCAGAAACGCAAATTTCGAGATTAGCACTAGTTGATGTTCTAAACTGTCAAATTTGAGAATTCTCAAACTCGAATGCTCAAATTAAACTTAAACTTAATTCAAAAACAAAAATATTTTTAAGTCATACTTACGTCGTGCTTAAGACGTTCTCAACCTTAAATTCTCAATTCAGAAACCGGCCGTGAATGATCTATACTGATATTATGATTACGAAAGTTTGGACGGATGTTTGTTACTACAATCACGCCATAACGAATCTGGATAAAATTTGGCACAGCGATAGATTATTTCAGGAATAGCACACAGGCAATTTTTTTTTCTCACATGTCTCCATAAAATTTCTCATTTTGATGGGTACATGTGAGAAAAAATTCATCAGAATTCGAGGACAAAGCTAGTTTATAATAACTTCTTTGAAAGAATTAATAATAAAAGCTTTGCGTAACGTAACAAGCGCATGCAAACGAAAAGTTTTAACAGAATGCCTACTTTTTGCCTCAAAGTGGTTAAAGTAAAAGTTAATCTTTCAACGAGGCTTTAGAGTCTGGTTCAGGCCGTTCAAATATTTGTAGACTTGAAACAATGTTTGTAAGGTCTGACCCACTATATTAATCTGACATAAATTCAACATTTTCGTCTAGTGTAGCTACGCTAAATACCTATTCACTATGTGGCTACTTAGACAAAAATCATACTAAAGCCATTACAGATAGAACCGAAGTGGTAGGCAGATGTGTACCTATTAGTCCACACACATTTCGCCAGCAGTTATCTTTGTTTAAGTCTCATTAATACACTCCGTGGCCGCTTCTGTGAAATACCTGACGGAAAAACTAAATAACACATACAATGGTTGTCTTCCTTGAGGATTGGAAAGAAATAGCACAGAATCGTGGCCTTTGGAAGGAAAGGAGGGAGGCCTTTTCCCAACAGTGGGACAATAAGGGCTAGCTATAATAATAAATTAGACTTGTAAGCGCTTTTGAATGACACGACAAGAACCTAACTTTATTTTTCCACCCAACAATTACCGCTTCAAAAGTTCTAAAAGTTTTATTAAAACCTGAATTACTCAGCGCTTGAATTAATAGAGTTACTTTCCATTTTCTTCATGAGAAAAGACGTCTTAATTTAATATGCGAACAAGAATTAATAACATAAGGTAGTATGATGCTAAGTGACGCAAAATTTAATGAAATTCATCGATGCCGCGCAAACTCTATCAACGTATTGATCGACGTTATTACGAGTATAAGACGCGGCAGACCTCGTAGAAGATGGCGGGACGAGCTGGACAAAACCAACGACCAGTGGTCCACCTTAGCCCTGGATAGAAAAAACTGGAAGTCATAGGGAGAGGCCTTTGCCCAGCAGTGGGATGACGCAGGCTAACAGTATCAGTATAAGTAAGGAATACCGACGCGCAAACCGGGACCACGTATTCATAATACATCATTCTGAAACCCCCACATGCAAGGTGTCGCTTTGCATCCAGTAAAAATTCAAGGAGGTATCTATGCTAATGATTCTAGACCCGAATCAATAATAAAATGGGTAGGTTTTTTTCTTATTTACGGAAATCGGTAAGTGTAAAAAAACGCAGCGCCCGTCTGTTACTAGACGACTATAACCGCGCCTTCACACACATAAATATACGCACACAGCGACATGTCGCGCGATGGGCGATTTTGTTTATTACTTTCATGTTTTTCTGAAATACTTACTGTCAAATTTAAACAATTAAAAATAGCAGCTTTATTCATTATTGACCGGGTATCGTCATTTAAATTGATTATTTATGTCGTTTGTACAAACTCCTGAATTTTGACCAGGACCACAAAAGTGCAATACCTTACACGGTCAAAATGTATGAAACAGACGATTTTTTTTAATTACTGACGAATAATTAAAAATTTATGTTAATGATGTACTGAATATGTGTTAACCGTTTGTGCGTCGTCGGTGTCCCGCTCTGCCTAGGAACGAGTATAATAGGCTAGTTTCCACCATCAATATATTGCAAATCTATTTAGTCCGTCAGAGTATTGGAAAATAATGGACATGTATTTTTTGTTTTTGTAAATCAATGAATATTCAAAAGATAAAAACGCATCGAAACTCGGGAGTCCCCACTCCCGAGTTTCGATGCGTTTTATCTTTTAGCTCGTAACGTCAGAGCGTACTAAAAAATATACCACGGCGTGACGTATTAAGAATTTTAAAAGTAACAAAAAAAAAATACGGGTCAAATATTTTTTGATAATGTAACTGAGGGACTAATTTTCTTTTTCAGTTGACAAGCCTATTACAGTCTTTCACTGTAATTTTGCCTCCAACTATGCAACACTGTCAAAATAATGCTCTGCTCTTTATTTTATTAGCAAAAAGGTTGCTGTTAGGTTGATGTCACTGACACGTCTGTCAAAGTTATAATAATCTTTTCATCCCCCCATCTCGGAAAGAGTATTTTTGCTCTTCGATATCTGAGTGCAAAAGTCGTTTTTATCCTCTAGAGGATAAAGTAAATTGAATTTAGAACATCGTGTGCACTAAGTTTGTGAATTCAAAACATCATTAAACCTATTTACTTCTACCTCCATGGTGCCGAATTTATCATAGGTACAACCTTTTTTAATTTGTTAAAAACTCAGACTCGGAACCTTCTTGGTGTACTTTTATAATTTGCTTTGCGCGCGCCATTTTCTTGTCAGGTCAATTGTTAAAACCTTAGGTTAAAAACAAGTGAAAAACGTAAAATAAGTGGTTTTGGCGACGAAGAAGTTTATTTGACGCCAACAGAATTGACTGAAACTGTTAATAATGCGCAAATGAGCTTTCTCCCTCAACAATCACGCGAGAAGGATTTGAAACAGTACGATATTAAAAAAAATTAAAAAAAATTGGTAGAAAATGCCCAAGGCATTAAGTCCGCCTTTGTACAGATTTTACTTGTGCATAAAGTTTTAATAAATAAATAAATAAATATTACACTCAACTTAACTAACTGTAGCAACGTTACTTTAATTTTTTCTTAATTGTACTTATGTATTATTTGTTATAATTTAAAGATTATTCTGTAATACTTACCTATCATAATGTAGTAGTTAACACCTAAACTGAAATAAAAGTATCTTGTGATTGTAAATGTTTTTTTTTGCATTTAGTAATTTCCTCGCTGAGGTGGGATGAAAAGTTACGTGTTGCACTCGAGTGCAAAGATTTTTCACCTCGTGCTCTTTTGATTCCCTCGCTAACGCTCAGGATTCTAATTTTTGAATCACTCGCTGCGCTCGTGACTCAATTTTAGAATCCTTCGCTTGCTCGGTTATCAAAATTGAGCACGCGGTTAAAAAGCAACTTTGCACTCTTGTATAACAAATAACTATTTTCTCTTGATAATAAAGTTGCTGCTGTATTGCAGGTTTCAGAGGTTAAATAACTGTGGACAGACTGTAGATGTATAGGTATTTTAGGGTCAGGCGAATCTGTAACTACGTGATAAATATTAATGTCGTGTCATAAATCCATTGAATTCACATTTATCAAGTTTATGGGATTTTTTCTTTAGGAATTTCTCAGAAGCAGGCGCGGAGTCTGGATTTGTGCCCGGTTGATGGCATTTTGCTGGCGTGTCGACGGCGCGTTCGTGTTCCACGCGCGCCTCAAAGAGAGTCAGCAAAAAGGAAGGGGTCCGCAAGGGCCGATGCCTGCCGGGGCTGCGGGACTGTTCGAAAGAGATACCGTGGCCCCAGAACACAAAGGGCGATGAAGGAACATGGATGGGTTTTAGTCAGTAGAAGTCTGACACTCCCTCGGAATCATTTGATGATTTCCTTCCCGAAAAAAAAAGAAAATGGCATTTTGCTCGCCCTTGCTCTTTAAACATAGCTGGCGAAATGTAGGTTTTATATCAGACCCTATTAAAGTAAGTCCGGCTCAAGTCAGTAAGGTCTAGTGGTGGCGGCACAATTTGTTGCAAAACTTGATATGGGCTTGATATCTAATTCAGGCCCATCCAACATACGGCCCCCAGGCCACTTAGCGGCCCGCATAGGTCTTTCATCCGGCCCGAGAGCTATTTAAAACTTTATAAAACATCATAATATTGCGAGAACATTGTTTAAAATTGTCCCGAAGACAGTTATTCCCGCGCGATATTTACCTACTTACCCCACCTCCCCTACCCGCAAATGCACACCGCAACATCGCAGTCTAGACCGACGAAGCTTGTTTATTTTTAATTTACAGGACACTTTGCATTTCTTTAGGCCCACTACGGTTACAAAAAATACTAAATTCGGCCCCCCAAAAAATAATGTTGCTCACCCCTGATCTAATTTCATGCAAACACAACAACAAAAAAGAAAAAATTCTTAATAACATCAACCAAATAACCTTTCAATTGCCACCTCTCCTGATTCACGAGAATGTCAAACTAAAACACTAGGAACTAGGTTTTGGGTCCGTCTCTTGATAAAGTTTGGCGTTCAAAAAGTGTTGATTATCAGCCTAATTTGAATAAAGACTTGATTTTGAATGAAAAAAATAAGGAACAATACAAGCAAAGCTCAATTTAAAAAAAAACATTTCCATGTATTGCACAGAGTCTGAATTCCTGCCCGATTGATAACAATAAGCTCGCCTCTATTGCATGGGACTTTAACATAACTGGCGAAATGTGAGTGTACTAATAGTCACATCTTTTCCTACTCCTTCGGGAATAGCAGGCGTGATGCAATGTTAGTGATAGAATAATTTACACACGGTAATGTGTCTGCCTTGGGCACACACGAACACATGTTATGTTAGCTTGTTATTAAATCTGGCCGATTAATAATGGAACAGTCTAGACGCCGTTTGACTCTGCGGACATCGTGCCGCCCACAAGCCTGTTTAAGATGCGTCTCCATAAAATATACACGTCAAAAATATACACGTCAAAAATATACACGTCAAAAATATACACGTCAAAAATAGAAAACTCATCTTTTTATGTTATTTTACGAGTACACAAAGAAAATGTAATTTAGGCTATAATGTAATTCGAGTATTATTCATGAAAATGCCTTTAAAATAATACCAGCCTATTGCTGTCCCACTGCTGGGCAAAGTCCTCTTGTCATTCAGAAAACACGAGCATTGATCACCAGGCTTGAAAAGAAAAATGCAATATTCATTTTAGTGTGAAGTTGTTTCCAAATTAAACACAAATTAGCAATTTTTAAGTAACATTTTAAGATACTATATTTTGGTGAAGAAAAGGGTTCGTAATTTACTGACAAAGAACAGCAAGTGGCCGTTCCTATAGATAGCTAAAACCACACGAGCGTAAGTGTAAGTAAGGCACAACTAATATTCACTGATATACAACTAATAGGCGAGACGATAAAAAAAATCTAATTAGTCCGTCACTTAGATTATCAAAAAATATTTGACCCGTGTTTTTTCTTTTGTTACGTAAACCAAAATTGACGAAGATACGACGCTTTTAAAATTCTCAATACGTCACGCCATGGTATAATTTTTAGCTAGTTCTGACGTCACGAGCCCCCACTCCCGAATTTTGATGCCTTTTATCTTTGTTAATATTCATTGATTTACAAAAACAAAAAATACGTGTCCATTAATTTCCAATACTGTAACTGACGGACTAAATAGATTTGCAATTTTTTTATACTGTCGTCATGCCTATTAGATGGCCAAACCATTGCCTAATTGGAGTTTCACAAGGAGCAGGTCAGGCTGCTCCTTGTGAAACTCCACCTGCACTTTAAGGGACCTGTCCGAAGTCACTTATACCAACGCCATCGACGTGGATAAGTTCTGGTCGAAACAAATTTAAATAAATAACTAAAATGGGAATCATTGTCACGAAGAAGAAAAAGACTAATTAGATCATTTCAAAACCCTCTGATTAAAACTGGATTTCAATTCGACATACATTTAATAATTACAGAGAAGGAATTTGATTGGATTCTCGTTGTAAAGTATTCAATTCTCGTAATTTACAGCATGTTGAATACAAACGGAATATTGCAAGCAATTAGAGTGGCTCTTATTTCATTTTTTATTCATTTTATTTTTCCTGTTTCAGTTTGAATGTGAAAAGAAACATTTCGGGGTAAATAAATGAATATTACACTTTACTAGGTACAGCGGTAACCTACCCTACCTTATATTATTGCTGTTAATATTTGATTTAAGATTTTTTATTTCTTTTTGAATAAAAAAGATTTTATGACTTTTGAGATGGTCTCCTACTATACCCAAGCCTTGGTCCATCAGCCAGGCTGTGGTGGACAAATGACGCTTATACAAAATTTCTTGTCAACTAGTTGTCAGTGACTCGTGGCTAAATAATAGCAGCCTCCCGGGTAGATCTTCAAGGTTAAGCTGTCCTTGCCGAGGTAAGTCCGTCAATGGGTTACCCTCTTTTAAAAACCGAATTCCTTCCATGCCTCGGATAGCACGTTAAGCTGTTGGTCCCGGATACCATTTTTAGATCTTCGGCAGTCGTACATGTAGTCAGAAGCCCAAACATCCAGCATCGAACAATCAGGCTTACCAGAGGGTATTGTAATTTCCAATAACTGTTTTGTGAAAGTCAGATGGACAATCGCTTTCAGCTGCATCAGGTTAGACTGAAAACCGACGCGAACATGGTTGGGAAAATGTCTTGTCTGTGCTGTTCATCGTTGAGAAGTTCATTAAAATAAAGGTCGGAGCACATAATATTTTACATAATCTATCAAACCCACATGTGCCGTTTGTGCTCACAATAACAAAAAGAAGCGAAATATGACAAATGTTTTGTTGATGTTTTTGTAGGAACCCGTTTCAAAGGTAAAAAAATAAACGACCTATCTGACGAATGTTTATTTCACCCACATGTGATGGCTAGTCGTTTTTTCAAACATTTATTTGGATCTGTAAGTACTGAGTATTTTTTATCATATTTTAGAAAAGGGCTCAATGAAGGTCTTTATCTAAAAGTTACCTGCATAGTAAGATGCGGACAAAACAAACGAACTGCTGGTAGTTAACTTATTGAAATATCTCTCAGTCTCAAAGTTCATAGTCTGGATTTCAGTCTACTCGCAAACAAACAACTGAAGATCGAACATACTAATGTCGAAGATGGTGTTGACATGTTTTCAAAGTTTATTAGATTTTAAGGAAGTGGTGGTAATTTGGGCACAAAAATTAGAGTTTTAAAATTCATTTACATGAATATTTTATTTTTCTTATTTTATTTAGTAATGTGGTTGGGGTGCTTAGACGGCCCTTAAGGATCGGACAGTGTTTTTTACATTTTTCTCAGTCAAAACTGCACCACTCAAAAATGTTTAAACAAGTAAAATCCAGCCTCTCATTTATTCCTTCTACTACCTCAGTTGAGAACATTACCAAGCGATATTACAAACCACATGTATTGCGCACTCTGCATTAAATCATCCCGGAATCGATAAATAACAGCAATTGGCTGTATCGTCGGAAAGCGTGTAATTGTCCCTCACCAATGTCCGACACTGGTGCTGTTAAACAGGCGTAAAGGGAACTTTGTATGGAATGTTTCATTGTGTATCTTCTATTGTTTCATTCAAACACAAAGTGAAAGCATTTAATTCAAATGTACCAGTTGCGGGCGGTATTCAATTGTCAAAAACAATAAGATAGCTACGGTTATAGCCTTATGGCATAATATTATCAAAAGCATAGCGTAGCGTATAACACTATCAAAGATATTTGAACGCATTATCAACAATAGGCTTACAAAATACCTAGAAGAATACAACTTGTATTCTGATACACAATACGGTTTCAGAGCCGGCCGCTCAACTGACAACGCAGTACTTGATCTTGTGAACTTTTTAGTACATAAATTGGATGGTAAAAATAAATGTCTGACAATATTTCTCGACCTGGCAAAAGCCTTTGACACGGTTTCTGTACCCCGCCTTGTGCAAAAACTGGAAGATCATGGTATTCGAGGTGTTCCACTGGACTTACTTTCGGATTATTTAAAAAATAGAACCCAATCAGTTAAAATTGGAGAGCACATTAGTGACGAACTGCCAGTTGAATTTGGGGTGCCACAAGGCAGTATATTAGGTCCCACTCTTTTTCTCTGCTATATAAATGAGCTCTGTTCTCTTAAGATTAAAAATTGCCGCATCTCCGCATATGCAGACGATACTGCCCTAACCTTTTTCGCCGACTCGTGGAGTGAGCTTTTTGATCTCGCACAAAACGGTTTTAACACTGTATGTCACTGGCTATCCTCTAACTACCTCACTTTAAATGAAGATAAAACCAAATACATTTTATACTGTATTCGTAATCAAATTGGACTTGCCAACCGCACTAAATATAATATCCTCGCACATAAATGTAATTTCCCTCCAACTCCAAACTGTAATTGTCCCAATATTAAGCCTACAAAAAGTCTTAAATACCTTGGAGTTGAAATTGATGCAAACTTGACTTTTGGAAACCACATTAGTTTTCTATCTAAAAGAATACGGAAGCTTACTTACATTTTTAAAGGACTTCGTGACGTAGCTGACAAACAAACGATGAGAATGGTATATGAGGCTCTAGTGCAATCAATCATTGGCTATTGCATTACCACATGGGGAGGGGCATGTAAAACAAAACTAATAACAGTAGAAAGAGCCCAAAGGTTGATACTAAAAGTTAGTTTATCTAAGCCACGTCTTTTCAACACCATAACTCTTTATGAGGAAGCACAGGTACTAACTGTACGCCAGCTGTACGTATTGCTTACTGCACTTCTCCAACACTCAAACCTATCCGAAGAAAGGAGAAAACGCATAGGTCTCTCCAGGAGAAACTTCGCAGTTTGCGAGACGACTGCTGTTGGTACTTCCTTCGCGCAAAGATTCTTCCCTTTCCGTGGAGGTGAATTGTACAACAAACTAAATAAAATTATAAATATAGCGAACTGTAGTAAAATTGAGTGTAAAACTAAAATTATCAAATTGTTGTTAAAGTTAAACTATACGGAAACAGAAAAATTACTTGAGATAGCCAAGTAGGCAGGCTTGGTAGTTCATACTTGCGTACACATACTTGTAGGTAAGATTATAATCATACTATTGTATATTTTCCCTATGTATAAATACAAATAAATATATTTGTATATATACATATTCATAAAATACTAATTATGCAATAAATCTATACATACTCAAATATTATACACACACACACACACATAACATACACACACACACACACACACACACATAACATACACATACACACCGTCACCAATGTTCGTACTATGTCCACGTTGACAACCTCTATTTATGATGTGATGGGGGGCCTAGAGTTCTAAAATACAGGCCTAGGCTTAGTTTAGACTCCAGATCTTCCACAAATTACAACTTTCTGCCAAACTATGTGTCAACCTATAAACAATGTAACTTGTGGAGATGAATAAACGTTTTTATTATTATTATATTATTATTATTATTTGTCAAAGGACTGTAGTGGCCTATTTCAAAGTGCAGATCTCTATGCAGTAGTCTCTATGTAGTATGGACAAGAAAATCCACGGAGTGCCTCGTTGATCCAGTGGTCGCAAGCGCGGCTGCTGAGCATAAGGTCCTGGGTTCAATTCCCGGGTCGGGCAAAGGGTTATTAGGTATTTACATCAGGAATTTCTCAGTAGCAGCCACGGAGTCAGGATTTGTGCCCGGTTGATGGCAATAAGGATGTCCCCTATTACGAGCAAAATGTGGGTATACTATTAGGTACACCTCTACCTAACTCATCGGGGATTACAGGACTACTGAAGAAACTTTCCAATGACGTCACAGAAAACGCCTACGTCGTAGAGGTCTCGTAGACGGTGCTACGAAATTATCGTAGGCCGAACCTCGCTTCTCGTAGGCTTTGTAACAATATTATGTGGAGGACTATGTTTGTTGCTATTCTAGGAGGATAGTCAACATAGGGTAGCAGTTTATCTACGGGTAGAGAGACGTTATCGTAAATAAATTACACCTACGTCTCCACCATGTTATTATAGGGTCACAAATTTATTTATTTATTCAGGATCCCCAACAATAGATACACAAAACATAAAATGATAATGGACAATAAAGGGTATTCTGTAAGTGTTAATCTTCCAACATTTTTATCAATAGTTGCAATCCTAGTAAGGGATTCTACAACTAACAGATATTGATATTAGGTGATAAATATTAGGTTAGCTTGATATTAGGTGACAATGATTTTCGTTTTATCTACTGAAAATCCCGGTTTTATTCCAACATTATTGTATCAATTTCAGAAGTTCTAAACTACTACACTACACCCGAGTACCATAACGCACTTAAAACAAACTGACCTCAGACATTTCATAACATTAACTATGTCATCGGCTTCTAGTCTAAACGTATTTAGACTGGAAGCCAGTGGTCCTGGATGTCTTTTGTAGATCCTTGACAGTTGTTACAGGTAGTGGCCCAAAAGTCTGACAACCAGTCATACCAAAAGTATCGCATTACCCAATAACTGGGTTGTACAGGTCAGATAGGCAAAATACTAGTATTCAGCTGAATCCAGTAAGACTGGAAGCTGACCCCAATATAGTTGGGAAAAGCTAAGCAGATGATGCGAGTGAAGCTGCAGGCGAAAGCTATAATAGTTTTAACGGTTTCATAAATACTGCGGTTCCATCGTCGGCGTCACTGCACGGTGTAGATAAGAGCTAGTGACGTTTAACGCCAATAACCTCACTTTACTGCATTTCATGACACTCAGCACAGAAAGAGGGTTTTAGTATCTCACGTAAAATGTATTTATAATATCACGCCTGTAATCTCCGACGGGTTAGGCAGAGGTGTACTAATAGAACTCCCACATTTTGCCAATTTATATGTTTGAGTTCTATGTTAGGTTACAAGCCTATTGTCATTAATCGGGTCATCAAACCCATGAAATCATCAGTCGCACTTGCAACCACTAGGCCAACGACAGTCATACAATTTCTTAATAAAAAAATGGGATGGTTTAGTCAAACAATTTAACACATTTTGTGACGATTTAATCTCCGTTAACACGTGACAGCTTATACCCGCGGCATAACCCGCGTGGGGTTCGGTAATTGTCCCACGGGAGCGTACTACCAGCATAAAAAGTTTCCAATGTGTTTATCCAGGTTATACACTATATGTCTTCCAAGTTTCATCCAATCCCGGTCAGTAGTTTTTGCGTGAAAGAGTAACAAACATCCATACAACCTTTCAAACTTTATAAATATTTCGATGGAAGTGCTTCGGCCTTAAGATCTGTTCTGTAGGAAGGTACTTCAGTTTGTGAAAGTGGGATTATTTAGAAGCCCTGGCACTTAGCCGAGATACTGCAAGGAATGACCCTGCTGAGAATCAGAAATTAGCACCATGGACACAATAAAAAAGAGGATCCGGTGTTGGCAAGCATTCAAGCCTTTACGGCTTAGCAATATTACCATCGTAATTCGGAATAAACAACATCCTACATCCTACTAATATTATAAATGCGAAAGTTTCTGAGGATGAATGGATGGATGGATGTTTGTTACTCTTTAGCGCAATAACTACTGGACGGCTTTGAATGAAATTTGGCATACAGATAGCTTATAACCTGGAATAACACATAAGATACATTTTTACTTCTCGGTAGTTTGATCCCGTAGGACAATTATTATTATTTTGACTAGGTAGTGAGGCTGCCTTACGTTCTTAGGGTCCCGGGTTCGAATCCCGGTAGGAGCAAATGTTTGTGTGATGAGCATGGACATTTGTTTCCGAGTCATAGATGTTTATATGTATAATAAGTATTTATTTACGAACAAAAAGTATACATGTAGTATATCAACTATCTGGTGTCCACGACACAAGCCTCGTTGCTTAGTGTGGCATAAGATGGCGCTGTGTGTTAATGTCCAGCGATATTTATTTATTTTATTTAATTATCGAACTCCACGCAGGCGAAGCCGTGGGCGTAAGCTTGTTATCAATATAGTTACGGTCCATTTGCATCTACCACAAACACAAAATGCAATAAAAAATATATTTGCGTCGAGACTCTAGAGAGCTATAGAATTTGATTCAACGATCAATTTAGTTTATTACCAGCAATACTTTGTAGCACTAAAGTAGTGGAGTTTTATTACTCCTAAGATTACCGACGGGGTGAGTGGGTAACCATGGTCTACTTTTCCATAAAGCGGTCTAGCTTTATAAAAAAGTGGACCATGGTTACCCAAGAGTAGTGAAAATAATGGAGGGTGAGGTCTTTGCCCAGCGGTGGGACACTAAGGGCTGACATAATAATACATTCCCAGCGAGGTACAGTCGAGTTCACATGCCGTCACACGAAACCAAACACGATCCCTGTATTCGTTACTGTATAAACATATGATAAATCAAATCATATCAACATCAAACAAGACGCTGACGTACAGACGTGACCTACAAGTATTTGTTTTTTCACCAACCAAGGACAGTCAAATCAAAATAAAACCAATAAAAGTGGGAATATTTCCATTGTTTGCCAACTTGCGAACGGTAATTTCCTTATAAATTGACGGAAACAAGAAGAAATTCACGTCTTCGCTGTGAATTACTTATTGTTGGCTTAATATCTTATTGGTATTCCCTTTGTTGGGAGTTGAATTCTCTCTTGAGAAATGAAATCTTTTTTAATATTTGATCATTCGATCTTGATCTAATAACCTTATTCTATCTCGTTTTTATTAGTACATTTTGATGCTAGTGTGGAAAGATTGTCATTAGACTGTAAGCGGGATTGCAGTGTTTTCAGAATAAATAGTTTATCAACAAAAGTGCCTCATCTGTACTTTAGATTTAGGAAAGAGGCCAATCCAACCTGAGACCTACACGTTCATAGGAACATCAGCTTCCACATCAAAACTGTAGTAATAGTATATACTACAGTTTTGTTGACCGATATTTTTGTCTTTTTGCATTATAATTATGTTGATGACTTTAATTTTTATTATATACATAAGCTGACATTGAACTATTTTTCTTTATTGACATAAGTGCATAAGTTGACATTGAATAATTTTATTGTATTTTTTAACTTTTATTTATTTTTTATTATGACAATTTTTTTGGATTGATACGAAATAATTATTATGTTGTTAATTTTTAATTGTGTTACTTGTATAATGAATGTGTTTCTTTTAATTTTGTATTGTTATTATTTTGTTATTTCAATCACAATGTAAATTGTTTGTGAATAAATTGAAATATACTGACCTGCAAAAATAAGTACTACACTTTTAAAATTTCAATTTTTCCTTAACTATAGAAGTTAGAGATTTAAAATAAAAGAAACGTTATAAAGCAATTTTTATCAGCTTTCTTTGAAACTATAGACAAAATTAAACTATTTAACGAGTCCTTTTTGTTTCGAAAGTGTATCTTGTGTACTTAAAAAGTTATTGCAATTTTAAAAAAGTGATACTTATTTTTGCAGGCCAGTGTATGAATAAGGCTCTACGAGTAGAAAACGACAAAGAAATGATGGATGGACTGTGTGGCTAGAAAGGAGGTGACTGTTGAGATAACGAGTTATATAGAAGTATAGAAGAAGAAGACATGCTGCGCCAACCCCAAGTAAATTGGGATAAAGGCAAGAGCTATCAGGAGCTACCAAAAGCGTTTCATACGACGAAACAGTTGGAACTTTGACCCGCAATATCTCCGTAACTAGAAGGTTCCCAGGTATGGTCTAGAACAAAAAAATGATCTTAATGACGGGGAGAACAAGTGCCTTTCGGCTTCGTTAAGGGTCTTGTTACCCTGTATAATAATTTGATTACATGGCTCGTATACTCCGCACAGTTACTAATAGACCATCTCACTTCACTCCTTTATAAACTACGAGCACGGAGTAAGTAGTAAGGAGAAAAACTAATTTCACTCACGAAAAATTGTATTTCCCTAAAGGCCTTTAGAAAATTATTGCCAAAGGTCGGTAGTAAGTTGAACCGATTTTTTCGTAGTCCCGAGGGCACCATTTTGCTGGTTAAAACGAAATGTTGATTTTAACTGGTAACCAATGCCGTGCGTATTTTCATTTAAAAATACGGACCGATGTAATTTTTTTACAAAATTGAAACAGTCTACTGGGGTTTGTTATTTACTTTTTGTATGATGAATCTGAAACTTTTCTCGTTAAAATAACAGCCATGGAAAAGCGAGATTCAATAGATTCAGATACGGTACGAATGGCTTTGGTCGGATTTTCAATAATTGATTTGTTTTTACAGTTTTCAGTAGTAAAAAGTAATTTAAACCCGTAAACAATAAAAATTACATGTTACAATTTTCAATGGTGTTATTTTATTTTTCGTAATTCCTTCATTTCTCTCATATACTTTACGTGTAAATGGCAATCAGAAATACTTGTCTACACAGAATTTAATTTGAGTAGGTAAATATTCCCGGCCCTCAATTTAAAGCAGACTTTCCAATCTATGATGGTTTACTTTTATAATTATACAAACAGCAATCTGATGCTATCAAAGTCTCTTGTAATTGGCAATGCTTAAATGTTGTTTTAAGTTAAAGTACGTGCCGTATTCTTATAGTAAGTACTGACAGATGTACCTACTGATACCCCTATTGTATCATCATTACCAGTCTTTAAATATACTCCGGGCACAGGTTGGCCAAAACAAAGAAAACCTGTTCAGTTGGAGATTCATAGATGACTCTGCCCTTTTTTTCGGATGGGAAATCATCAAATGACTCCTCCCGCTTTGGGCGGAGCGGGAAGGAGTGTCAGACTTTTACCGGCTAAAACCCATCCATCTTCCTTCATCGCCCTTTGTGTTCCGGGGCCACGGTATCTCTTTCGAACAGTCCCACAGCCCCGGCAGGCATCGGCCCTTGCGGACCCCTTCCTCTCTGCTGACATCTCTTTGAGGCGCGCGTAGAACACGAACGCGCCGTCGACACGGCCAGATGACTCTGCCCTGGAGTGTAAAAGTGGTGTTGCCTCACAAACGATGGGACACTTGTTATTGTGTCCTGCCTGTCCTGTTATTTGCACATCACAGGAGCTGATGGACGCTAATGAAAGTGCCAACTCGTCGCCAAATTTTGAGCTGACTCAATTTGAATTGTCATCGAAACGCTTTAGAAGAAGACCTGCCTAGCTTTTTCAGTCTAACCGGATGCAGCTGAATACCAGTATATTACATAAAGCGACTGCCTATCTGACCTCCACAACGCAGTTAGTACTGGGTAATATTGATATGCCAATTACTTGGTCCTTAAACATAATTGGCGAAGTCTAGGTCTACTACTAGAAACACCTCAGCCTTACCCATCGGGGATTACAAGACTCGATGTTATGTTGAGATAAACTACCCGTAAAAAGACAAATTAAAAAAGCCAAAACTTGATAGAAGAGAAATCTTCAGTTCTTTGTCTCAGAAGCACCGAACAAATCGGCACAGCCGTGAGGCACACAACTCTTGTAACCTATGTTAGAACCATGTTTTTGTGTGTGTTTAGTGTACCATTGAATTATTATGGTCATAAAGTAATTTTCTTTCTATCTTACTTTCGAATTCGACAAAAACAACGAATGCTACTGGTCGATGCGACAAATAGTTGCAACTACCACCAGTGGGTGGCAGTCCAGTGGTGGCAGACGGGAATAAAGGGATAAATTCGACAAGAATAGAAATTCTCAAGCAATATACAACAGACAATGTAATTTTTTACACATTGAAACGCCACCAGGTGTTTACATTAACATCAAACTAAAACAAACAACTTTATACACTCATTTAACTCTTTATAGACTCAATGATTTATGTGGAGTTTCACGGTGCGTTGTTATCATACGTAAATAAATACATATAAATCAATCAGCTGGTATCACTTGCCAGAATTAAAATGTAATCTAGTACGTATGTATATAAATATGTGTCATTGAACTCTAAAAATAAATCCTGCTTCATAACCTACATTATGTCCTCTGTAGTTTTTAGAAACGCTGGTTTTGTACCTAAACATAACATAACGTCATCACGTCACGCCTGTAATCCTCAAAGGGTTAGCAGAGGTATGCCATTTCGCCAGTTATGTTTAAGTCCCATGTTATAGACTATTGCCACTGACCAGGCACAAATCCAGCCACATGGCTGCTACTGAAAAATCCTGATGGAAAGACCCAATAACACTTGGCCCGTCTTGGGAATCAAACCCTGGACCTCAGTGGGCCAATTAATCGAACAGCCTACACCTATTTGGTTGAGTTTGTCTAACAGCCGATGTAGACGTTAAACAGTGGAAGTGACATGCTACTGCCCTGTTTCACTCCGCACTTAAGGCCAAAGGGCGTCGATAGCTCGGTCTTCGATTTTTGCATATGATAGGTTTTTTCAGTAGGTCATGATCTACGTCGAAAGCCTTACTGAAGTCTTGTTTTTATTATCCCCTCAAACTGATTGAAAACACCGAAAGCAGTACTTACTGGTGGTAATAAAAACATGACGCTATTCAATGAAAAAGTAGTGACAAATTAAATTTAAGCAGGACAACTCGATAAAAATGTTTAATTGCCTTCCAAGTTGCGTATAAATCAAATTACAGTAAACAATATAGCTTCCTGCCATTTTGCTTCCTCTCGGACGCGACGCCATTGGCAGCACTAGCCGAATTACAAAATCTGTGAAATGCTTTTAACCTTGTTTAACTTTTACCGTCCATTATCTATGGACTGTAGAGGAATAAAAGCTTATTAATTTGATTATTCAGGAAATATACCTACGTTTTTAGAATATAAAAGTGGAAATTGTATTGCAGTGATGTACTAAATTTGTTTGCGCGGCGAGCAAAAATGTTATGTTCAATAAAATGTCATACTATCAAGCTAACGTTAACGATGAGGGATATTGCAGGTATCTGAATAATGGTTATAAATGAGCAAGATTTTTTTATTAACGTATTAACGGGTGGACCTAGCAAGTTGAAATTTATACTAGATACTGAGGTCTATAGTCCATATTAGATGTATGAAAATCAAGGTCCTGAGTCAACACGATAAAAATATATGGGCAGATTTAGATTTTCGCGAAAACTTGTAAGTACCAAAATTTACCTTAATTTTCATTTCTTTTTTATTTTTCGGAATTTTCCCTTTAGTTGTGCTGTAAGACCTTGCTTATAACCAAAATTGACAATTATAGGTCAACCGGAAGTACCCAATAGGTTTTGGGTCGAAAAACTATATGGTAGTTCCCGTTGACCTAGAATCTTGAATTTTGGCGAGAAGCAATGTCTTACAGCACATGTAAAGAGAAAAATCTGAAAACCGTAAACATAATTGGGTACTCGAGTGACTAAATACCAACTTACCAATAAAATAATATGTAAATACATGCTTCCTGTTAGTTAATGAATATCGCAATTATTTGCATTTAGTTAAAGCAGATTAACTAACCGACACACGTCGACATTTGCATTGCGCTAATCACGTATCAGGTATTATCATTGTATTATTATTATTATTATCAACACAGGACACTAAAAAGAGCTACGGCACCGAAAGAGACTATTGCATTGAAAACAATATTTATAGAGAGATAAAGTTAGCAGATGACGGAGGGTTTGTTGATGTAGGGAGTAATCTTGGTAACTATTGATACGATACCAAAAATTATTTTACTAATGGCAAGTTACGTTATCCCATTAAAAATGGTTCCGTGAAATTATTTCCGATCATAAGCGAAGCTGCAAGCAAAAGCTAGTCTAAAAAAACTTAATAGCAAAGATCAAAATAGCGTAGTTACGTACACCTTTGAATAAGGTCTTGCAGATTCTTTTTTCAAAAATGCGCATCTGCCTATAGAGACCGCCTGAATTTAAACGTATCAGAGAATAGTTAACAAATCTGGTTCGAACTAGTTTCTGTGACCATCACTAATTCACTATTAATCACTATCTATTTGCGTACTAGTCTTTGTTTGCCCAAGTAATCGTTTATACGCGTAGGTGCTATGATATTAATACGTGCTGTTTACCTGTTGATTTTAATTAATTGACCGTATCATGTGTGGATTCCTCATACCTGCATAATAATTACATTTATTTATATAATTACGTGTTACCTTCACAATCCGTTTACATTCATACGTTCCTATGTACCAACAAATGTAAAAAGTGAACTAAAGTAAGGTAGAATAAAATGGGGGCAGACGTATCGAAGAAAAACCTTATTACTGTTTGGCCGACCTGACGATCGAACCCATGACCCAAATACCGCGACGGCATTTACTACCGCTGTCCAATAATGCCTCCCCTAATGTAGGTTCAATTATTTAATCACGCATCCCTATCGCAAATAACACACTGAGTTACAGCAATCAAAACACTACCATTCCTGTTTAATATTTATTTGTGATTGTAATACACGAAACATTAATAGTGCCACGTATCTGTTATCTGTAGCACGCTCCTTGAATACTTACTGAGACCGCATTACGACTGTGTCAAATACTAACTCATATAACGTGTATACACAACTTATCTTCAAGATAACATGACCAGAGGTATCTCTTTGCAGGTTGCACGGACAGCGAGGCTTAAATGGGGCGAAGGAAATTAAATTAAAAAACTAAAGTTCCTTGCACGATCCGCAAATACTCGCACAGACTGCCGATGTTTGCTCTCGGAACGTTATCACTTGATAAGTTGGAACACAAGCCGCGAGCAAACAACCTTATCATGGTAACGTTCTCACCGGGGACTGGGAGGCGCTGTACAGACTCCGCTCGGCTCCGGCGCGTCACACGAGACACTTGAGGCTTGTGCCCGCCTACCCACAACTAGCCACGGATGGCGCAATGGGACTTCATCACAGATAGACCAGTGAAAGTGACAATTGATGTGACTATAGTGTTAATATTAGTGTAAATAGCAAGAAGCAACCAAAGAACAAACCAAAGCTAATTAGCTCAAATTCCTAGTCGAAAGAGTTTTTACGCCGTCAAACTGGAGGACCTAACGACGTTTGATACGGAGATAGTCGAGAATGTCAGTGAGGAGTGCGCGGCGAAGAACGAGGCGTTGCAGGACGGCTTCTGTCCTGCGTACTACGATGGGCTTATGTGCTGGGATCCCACGCCCTGGAACTCGCTGGCGGTGCAGCGCTGCTTCAGCGAGTTCCACGGCGTGCAGTACGACGACACACGTAAGTAAATCTTACTTCTTACTATTATTGTAAATGCTAAAATTTCACGCAAAAATTCTTGAACGGATTTAGATGATATTTGGCACTCAGATAGTTTATAACCTTGATTAACATATAGGAAACTTTTTATCCTGTTAGTATGATCCCGTGGGATAATTACCGACCTTGAGCTTAAGCAAGTAATATTATAAATGTATTCCTTTTCTCAATATCCTCATTAAATAAAATACGAAGCAATATTGTCCACCCATAGGCATAAAGAAACATTCTGGGATTCTGGTTCTAAGCTGAGTCGAAGCCACCAGGTCACCACCCCAAGAACATAATTCCGGAGTGAAGTTGTCAAGGATGTAAAGGAGGTTGTTAAGGATGGAGACATCCTTTATGACGCCGCTCTTCATCAATGTAATTAATAAACAATGCGATCACATGGTGTTGGCGGATCTGTTGAAGGCTTTGTGCAAAATCTCTCAGATTATCACTCTTAAAAACGTCGTAGAGAGGAAACAAACCCAACATTTGTGTTTATTTTCACCAGCTATTTATGTTACAAATATTTTTATGTAGGTGACGCACTGTATCTTACTTTTTCGAATTGAGGATAATAGCCTCAATAGCTATTATCTCTGAAATAAGATTTAAAAAGTACGTGACTTTGTCTACCTCTAATCCAAAAAGCGGTTGGTGAAACGTTGGTTACTTTGGTGTCTGACGTAGCCCAGGGCCAATCACGTGACCTAGCTGTCACAGAAGGTGCCGCAGTAAAATGACTATAACGTACTTTTTTGAATCAAACAAAACATCACGCCTGTAATCCCCGAAGGTGTATACAAAGGTGTACCTGTACACTCACATTTGGCCAGTTAAGTTCAAGACCCATGTAATAGGGGGCGAGCCGTGCTTTTTATAAATAAAAATACTGTTCAGAAGCCAGGTATGACGAAAACTAGTGTCCGACGTTTAAAAAAAGAACGGCTTTAGTTCCCCGGCATTCTCCAATAACAGAAGCAAAACGTTATTAAGGGAACTGTCTCAAAATAAATATGTATTTTGAAAACAACAACAGCTGTTCTCATCGTCGCAATTGTTGTGAAAACAGATAGAATCGTTGCAGCGGCTGAAGTGTTAAATGCAGCGATAATAACTACCGCGTTTGAGTGTAGTTCTATAAGATACTTACTGTTCTGTATAACTTAATACGGGTTCACTCAAATGGACTAAGAATTTCTTGAAGCTGTATTTAGTTTTGTGAATCAGCTGGAACAAACATGATCGCTCGTTAGCGACGAGGATGACATAACTCAAAAAATTAAAATTTTCGATGTTGTTTGTAGTTGAATGAATGTAAAATTAACGAAATTAAGTATTCAATTAAGTAACGAAATAAGTAAAATAAAACTTTCTTGTTTTGATAAAAGGTATCTATCCAAAAAAAACATTGCCAAAACAATGAAAATAAATTTAAGTTATACTTAAAAGAAAACGCTGTCCTGTAGGTAAAATAGGTAAAGTATTTAAATAATAGATTTTGTTTGTGTCATACCAAAAGCTTCATTCAAAATAAAGCAAATGGGTAACTTATTATCAGTTTCAGTTTTGCAATTTATTTTATATTCACTCAATTCGTTGTGTAAATATTCACGCAACCTTTATTATTTTCAACCGCAACACATTGCAGCGTTAAAATATATGATCCATTATAATTGGAAGTGACACACACACACAACAGAGGGAAATGCAAATCCATAAGCGATACTGGAAAAGTTTGTTAAAAAACGTAAGCTCCATTTTTAAGAAAAAAATGTTTGCCCAACCGAAAAAGGACCTGTATGATTTTAAAGATCACTGTGATTGATACAAAGCCGGAGGTACAGGAACTTAGAAAGGACCGAAGGAGCTCCGTAAACTCCCGAAATTATAAAAAACGAAACAAGAAAACACTTAAAAAGTGCTCAATCTACAAAAGAAAGAAAAAGAT
The DNA here is from genome assembly GCA_963853795.1 of Xestia rhomboidea. Classification (NCBI taxonomy): domain Eukaryota; kingdom Metazoa; phylum Arthropoda; class Insecta; order Lepidoptera; family Noctuidae; genus Xestia; species Xestia rhomboidea. The sequence goes on along the minus strand of OY970771.1, from coordinate 9,704,545 downwards.
AAAAAACATCTGTTATATTAAAAAAGTGTAACCTCCCAGAAAATCCCTCCATCGCGTTTTCTGAATAATATAGTACAAACAAGACGTGCGAATATCTGCTTTGTAATCGCTGAAATATTCTGCGAGAACGCATCAAGGCTGGCTTTTTTTCCTTGGATGAGATATATTACGTAATGTATTACCAATATTATCTGATGTTAGTCAATAATGAAGTGACAAAAAGTACTTATTTAATAGATATTATGATCCACAATTTTCTTTGAAACCTGGCCGTAAGATCAGCAAGCGCGACTGCTGAGCATGAAGTCTTGGGTTCGATTCCCGAGTCGGGCAAAGTGTTATTGGGTTTTCCAATCAGGAATTTTTCAGTAATAGCCACAGAGTCTGGATCTGTGCCCGGTTGATGGCAATAACCTCGCCCCCTATTACATGGGACTTAAACATAACTGGCGAAATGTGGGTGTACTAATGGGTACACCTCTGCCTAACCCTTCGGGAATTACAGGCGTGATGTTATGTTAAGTGGATGTTATGTATACATGAATTACGTTTACCTTGAAGGCCTCGAGGACGGCCTTTTCCCAGCAATGGGACAGCACAAGTTCATAAAATACATTTAAACCCTTCACTCACTTTGTCGTTACACAAAAAATCCTAAACGTGAAGAAGTATAGGATCTATCTCGAAGGTTAACTTGTATAGTTAATGATTTTATGATTCAGACCTCCTTTTATGTGAGTAGAATTTCAATAGTTTTTGCTGTCATAATCTTCCAGCTGTTGTTAGTACAGTCCTCTCTTATGCTATAGGCTCGCCTCCTGTAATATAAGACTTTAACATAACTTGCACTACTTATGGCACACATTTACCCAAACCTTCAGGTATTATTTATTTATTTAGGATCTCCAACAAAGGATATACTCAAACACATGAAATAAATAATATCGACGGCTAAAGTATCACGTAGATGTACTCCTTCACTTACAGGAGACCACAGCATGCATAATATAAAGTATAACTAATATAACAAAAAATTAAATCAGAATTAAAATCAAAACACATTTGGTAAGAAAATTGGGAAAATAGAATTAAATAAAAATAAAGATATCAATGACAAAGCAGCAGGCCTAGCCAAGTTACAAACGATTCGTATCGATTCTCTTTCTACAATCGTAAAAGTTAAGTCACGTGGTCAAAACAAGCGAATATAAACTTTCGTAGACAAGTTTACATCGATCAAGATGATAGAATGAAATGTATTCGTTTCTACAATCGTGATCCCTACAACCCATATAAATCGTGGCCAACTTACAGTTTTGACTAAACTTTAAAGTTTCCATTCGTTTGTTTTGACCACGTGACTTATCGTTGATAGATGTCATTCCCATACATTTGGTTCGTTTTCTATTAGCGTTAACGATTGTAGATTGTCAACTTGGCTAAGCCTACAGATTAGTAGATGCAGATGGTGTTTTGCAGATTATTTTAAATGCTTGATGTTATGTTTATGTATATTTCTTTTTTAAACAGTACGGGATATTTTTTTACTAGCCTATCTTGTGTACCATTTCTGGGCGAAGGCCTACCCTTTTTCTTTCCAAACCTCTGTCTCAATCTTGTGCCACCTATGGCCATATCTTGATTTGTATACGGAATATTAACATACCTTTATTTGTGACACAGAGAACGCATCTCGGTTTTGCATGGACGGCGGCATTTGGCGGAACTACTCAAACTACGCGAACTGTACGGAACGCATCGCCAACGTGTCGCCGACGGACGTAACTAGTCTCATCTACCTCGTCGGCTACTCGCTCAGCCTCGCTGTGCTGTCGCTCGCTGTCTTCGTATTCCTTTATTTCAAGTAAGTGTACTTATAAGCTACTACATCGATTCATTCACACATTTTTTCTATGCGGGTAGGAGAAAATCATAATGTAAAAAGCCCGGTCTCCACATAGCAGAGATGAGTGGAACGGAGAGGAGACGTCCAATAACATTGGTTGAAATCGACATAACGTTTGCCGAGATCAGCTGTGATTGGTCAAATCTTACACTTATCCGCGTCGCTCCGCTTGTCTCTGCTTTAGTTGAAACTGGGCACCCCGCTCTGGCATGCCAGCGTGTTGCTAACGCGTCACCAATTTCCCAAGTGTGTTTGAAGCAAATCGCAAAGTAATATTAAAATCAAACCATTTCAGCTTACTTTCATCCCGATATTTTCCGAACTTTCTAACGTGTAAAAATATACCAATTTTAAAATACCGGTACTTGGAATCTATTCACTCCAGTTAAATTACCCACGACGTCGATCACGACGTTTATTATTTCATCGAGAAGGTACAAATAAATACAACCTTCTTATTTTCGTAAATAACAAACAAATCGTTTTAGTTTTTATTAAATATGGTTTTCTAAGGGATCCTTTTATCTCGATTGCGTAAAACTGTACGAGAATTATTACTTTTTCGTAGACATTTCGTTTCCAAGATACAAATTGCGACACTTAACGTCTGACAAAACGCGCTAGACAGTTCATTTGCAGACATCGAGTAATAGATTGTGAGACAACAGGGCGAGACATAGTAAATTCAAGAGTTCTTCTCAACAAAATACTAAAGATATTAAAGTATCTAATATTTCATGACATTCTCGTAACTTTACCAAACCTAACTTATGTACATAATACAAGCGACGCTACCTCGCACGATATTTACGTCTTGAATAAACTTCTAGATTTTTTCTTAAATGTATGTTTAATATAATATGAACATATCATTTCAAGAGAAAATAAAAATACTTTATTTCAGACCATGATCTATTATGATATTAGTAATACACACTACTACTCGTATTAACACATGAAATTTTCGGAAAACAATTCTAAAAATAATGGTGAATCGTATCAAAATCTGATGTTTGGGTAGTTAAGAAGAACAACGCGGTCATATAGATATATACGATGCTAACTTTAATGCTTAAGTTTTGCAAAAGGGACATCAAATAGCATTATTTATGCATCAAACGATGAGTCGCTAATGTGTACGTAGCCTTAGAAAATCAATCAAGCTGAATATTATGACGTACTTTGATAAATCTTTGTAACATCTACACACCTTACACGATACAGATACTGTTAGCCTACGTCACACCACTGCTGGGCAAAGGCATGATCTGCCTTTTCTACTTGACTATACAAATCACAAAATTAGTCAACGGGTCCAGTTGACCAATTCAAAAATTCATTAGGTCGAGTGGACCCGCGGGTCCCGCCTGTGTGGGATCAGTTTACTAAAGAGCTAATTAATTTATTTATTTAACACTTCAAGCACAAAGTACCTACAGGGGCGGACTTAATGCCATATGCATTTTCTACTAGTCAACCTTTAGGTGAAGCAGAGACAAGCAGCGGTAGGTATCATTTCTGAAAATCAGAATCAGAAATGAAGACATCCGCAAGAGAACCAAGGTTACCGACGTAGCCCGAAGAATTGCCAAACTTAAGTGGCAGTGGGCAGGGCACATTGCGCGCAGAACGGATGGCCGATGGGGCCGAAAAGTTCTGGAGTGGCGACAGCGAACCGGAAGACGTTGCGTTGGAAGGCCTCCCACTAGGTAGACCGATGACCTGGTAAAGGTTGCGGGAATCCTCTGGATGCGAGTCGCACGGGACCGGTCAACGTGGCGAGATTTGGGTGAGGTCTATGTCCAGCAGTGGACGTCTTTCGGCTGAAATGATGATGATGATGATGAAATAGACATTTACACGGATATACTAAAATAAAAAGACAAACAGTGAGGAAAACATTACCGTTGTGACGAAACTGCCAGTTCCGAATGTAAATGATTGGTTGCCATCTTGATTTCTGGGGGAGCGCATTCCACGGATAAATAGACTGGATTAAGAATGATCGGCGAATATAGTCAGTGCGGTGAGAGGGACAGTAGAGAACACGGTTTTGCGAAGACTAATATAATTGATTCAAATTTCAATTATCAATTTATTTTATACCTACTGGTCTTTTGTCTTATCTTATACAGCGTGTTTCACAAAGGTTTGCTCATAATTAAGGATGTCGTATAGACCACCAAACTGCACGACTTTCTCCATGGGACATCATAACAGCGTGAAAATATCAGCCCTCTCATACAAAATGTCATGATACAACATGTAATAACTAATAACTGATAATCCCAACAAAATCCTAAAAATATTAATATATTTGTATGTGGGAAACGGTACTATTGTGAACTTTTATAACTATGTAACAACTCCGTAACAATATTTTGACACATGAATGTATTATACATATTTTATTCCATTTTGAATTAACCTTTTCAAATTCGTTAGTAAGTCTTTACATACGACAGATATTATTGCTTCAATGCATACAGAAAATCTATATCATAGTGATTATCTTTGAAAACTAGTCTCTGCATGATTTGTATCTAGATTATCCGAGAGATAGATAGGATCACTGAACACATGTTAAGTGGGCTACTGAACTGAGATTAGACCGTGAGATATTAATTTATTTACATGCTGCATCAATCATACTTGTCAAAGAAACAGTCACCGATTGATTATAGATAAACATTATAAACAACGCATTGAAAGGTGATACATGCATGATGATACATGAGGTCCTGGGTTCGATTCCCAGGAAGTGTTATTGCGTTTTTTTCATCGGGAAAAGGCATGAACACAGTATAAAAAAATTGCAAATCTATTTAGTCCGTCAGTTAGAGTATTGGAAATGACAGGACACGTATTTTTTGTATTTGTAAATCAATGAATATTGACAAAAGATAAAACGCATCAAAACTCGGGAGTGGGGGCTCGTGACGTCAGAACTAGCTAAAAATTATACCATGGCGTGACGTATTGAGAATTTTAAAATCGTCGTATCTTCGTCAATTGTGGTTTACGTAACAAAAGAAAAAACACGGGTCAAATATTTTTTGATAATCTAAGTGACGGACTAATTAGATTTTTTTGTCGTCTCGCCTATTTCTCAGAAGCAACCACGGAGTCTAGATCTGTGCCCGATTGATGGCAATAAGCTCGCTCCCTATTACATGGGACTTAAACATAACCGGCGAACATAAATGTTGGTTTACTAGGTACGGTCGACCAAGCTATTTTGTTTACATTTTAACATGCAAGTTACATTGTAAAATGTAAACCAAATAGCTTGGTCGACCGTACAACTCTGCCTAATCCTTTGGGGGAAACAAGCGTGATGTTATGTGTGAAAGATGATTCAACTAACATATTTCAAAATCTGGGGGTCATAAAGGGTGGGGGGAACATAAAGTCCATTTTAAGAATTTAGAATTTTAAACGTGATTCGTAATAAGATTCTGCTAAAGCGGCCATTTTAGGCCCCCTGGAAATGCTCTTTTAAGGTTTTCTGTACCATTTAAAATTAGTTTGTGTATCACTTTACAACATTACTTTTCGTAATATATTTCATCACCACTGCTCTCAAAACGGTAACGGAAAACAACGAGAGGAAATCGGCATGTCCTAGAACCAAATATTGGGAGACATGTGACATCCACCAACGCGCACTGGGCCAGTGTAGTGGATTATAGTCCAGTCCCTCTCATAGAGAGGAGGCCTGTGTCCCAGCTGTGGGAACATTATAGGCTGCAGATTATGCTAGAACCTTTATGCCCGTTTTGACTAATAACACTAGACGAAGCTTAGCAGATTATTTTGTTAAACATCAATTTTGTTTCTTCGAAGCAGAAATAAAATCAACTTTCTGTGTCAAATGAGCATAAAACGCTATGTCAGAAATCCTAGAACTGAAACCCAAAACGAGCTAAATTCGATAACCGTTAGACACGCAGCTGACTCAACAAAATGCCCAGACATTAACGTAAATGTCCGTACATTTATGTAAATGTCCGGTGGCGGCTCATGAATAATTTCTCTGTTTTATGACGCTCCTGTATATTCACTGAAAAGATAAACTAACGTGCTACGGGTTTACGAGTGGTTTGACTTACATTTTGCTTTATTAGCAAGACAAACACGACTATTTGCAGGCAGGTATTTATATGTTATATTTTATAGAAAGGTACGTACAACATGTCGAATCTCTCCGTCTATTAGGGCTATTACGTACGTACGTTACGTTACGTATCTCTGTTGACAGCTCGAAATGATAGTAACTGCCAGCCCAGTGTCCATCAATTAACGGTCAAGAGGTTAGTTTCGTATTATGTATGACCCTGTTAGTCACCGTAAAATGATATCCACTCAGAGTGTGATACGTAATACCAATATTAGGACATTCACGGTTGTCATCAAAGTTCGGTGTACAACCGAAGCTTGATAGTCACTGGATATCAGAAAGATACGTAATAGCCCTGCGATCTCCTTTTTTTTTTTTTTTTTAGGATGGGAAATCATCAAATGACTTCTCCCGCTCTGGGCGGAGCAGGAGGGAGTGTCAGACTTTTACTGACTAAAACCCATCCATGTTCCTTCATCGCCCTTTGTGTTCCGGGGCCACGGTATCTCTTTCGAATAGTCCCGCAGCCCCGGCAGGCTTCGGCCCTTGCGGGCCCCTTCACTGTTGCTGACTCTCTTTGAGGCGCGCGTGGAACACGAACGCGCCGTCGACACGGCCTGTCGTCATGAGACGTACGGACGGCGAGCTAGCCCATAGCTCCCCGTCCACAGGCCCGCGGCGATCTCCTGCCACAGACTTTTTGATAGACACACACAAACATTTCATCCTTTCACGTGCACTTTACTCTCCATTAACACACACGCACACATACACACGTTTATCACACACAGATACACAGACACACACACTCTCTTTCAACACATTATCATGCACTTCTTGTCTTCCATGATTGTGATTTGGTACTAATTAATCTATTCAAGATATTGCTTTTTTGTTATTTTTTCTTTTGTATTTATTTGCTACATTTTGGTTACCTTATGAGACTATGACAGGAGCATACAATGACTTTTAATGGAAAAACACTGTCTCCCAGTCCCAAGTCACAAAACAAAAAACTAATTTGGAAGCCGGGGACCTATCTGTGGGACATATAATATCTGTATTATACTTTAGCATGTCTGTAAAAATGTTGTCACTGCATTGAAATAAAGAATTTATTTATTACTTCAACATAAACTACACATATACATAAAGCCCGGTTTCAGTCAAGACAAACTCTAAGTGAAAACAAATGTAAGCAAAATAAATGGTCTTCAGAGGCACAAACGCTTACTAAACTGATCAATTCCGCCGCATTTATTTACATTGAAATCCAACCCTTGCGCCGCATATGTTTGTCTTCTAAGTAGTGTGACCAAAAGCTATCATTGCCAAGATCCTAGGCCTAAATGGGAACAGAGTGTACAGAAAGGCTAATCCCGGATCTCCGGGCAGATCTCCGAAATCCTTGAGATAAAATCGTCATTTGATGTTGCTTCTTTAAATAAGGGTTAGGAATCGATTCCGATTAGGAACCCATGTTTGCATTAGATACGGTAACGGGCATGTTTTCTGTTTCACTTTGATTTCTATCTTTTAGATCTTTATTAGGGTAAATAATATAGGAAATCGTTTTATTTTACCACTAGCTGGTCGCCCGTGTTTCGCGCAATTTTATGTCTTGATAAAACACCGAGATTTATTTTCTTTAATATAAAGGGTGTAAAACACCTCTTAACGAAACCGAAAGGCACTTGTTCTCCTCGCCATCGCAATAATTTTTTTGTTCTACACCATACCTGGGAACCTTCTAGTTACGGAGATATCGGGGGTCAAAGTTCCATCTTTTTGGCAACTTTTTTTTAAATACAACTTTTCAATGTAAGATTTTTACTTTAAATACCTCCACGACCCCCATACTATTCAATCCATCCATCAGCACAATGTTTTGAGCGCGTTACATTGAGTTCTACCACAAAACGTGATTTTTCACCCCAAAAAAAAACTAGTTTCCCAGCAACAATTTTTGCGTAAAGTTACTTAGTTTGATGTACAGAATGCTTGGGTGACGGCTTCGTGATGAGGTGGTTTACACCCTGTATGTCAGTTTGATTTCAAAGTACATAACATCACGCCTGTAATCCCGAAGGGTTAGGCAGAAGTGTACCCAATTAAAGTATTCCCACATTTCCCCAGTGATGTATCCATTCCATGACTCTTGCCATCAACTACTACTAGTGAATATTCCTGATGGAAAAACTCAATAACACGTTGCCCGACCCGAGAATTGAACCCAGGATCGCATCGCTCAGCAGACGCGCTTGACCACTCGACCAACGAGGCAGTCTCAAAGTATAATAATACTCGTAAATAAAAAACGATATAGATATCTAAATCATCACAAATAAGTACTTACGTTTATCGTGTACTTAAGGTTATACGAATATTATACCCCCAAAGACCTCGCAACAACTTCGAACCTTTCAAGCCTGATATCCAATAAATGTCTAGAGAATAACATCACTGTCATATCGTTAGGTTGTCGGGCTACCCTCGTAAGGGTTGCCTTATATCGAAACGCGTCACGTCATTTTGGTTAGACCGTCATTCATTTTCTTACCCGTAAATATACAGCGTGTAACTTCACGAAGCCGTCAACCAAGCATTCTGTACATCAAACTAAGTAACACTGCGCAAAAATATGTAATTGCTGGGAAACAACATTTTTTTCGGGCATAAATAATCTGATTTATGTAGCACGCAATGTAATGCGCGCAACCTTTAGTTAGCCTAATACCAAATAAATGAAGTACATACATGAAAATATATAGTTATTGTAGCAGTTCACTGCTGGACATGGGCCTCTCCAATAGTTATTAGCACTTTTCTCGGCTACTCACATCCAGTTGCTACCAGCAACCCTGCGGAGATCATCACTCTACATAGCCTGAGGGCGACCTTCTTTACGTTTACGCTCTAAGCCGAGGGCCGTAGGGGCCTACGGCCCTCGGCTTAGGGCGTAAACAGGGGGTGCCCTTAACGGGTAGTCGCTTAGTTTGTATGTCTTGCCCTGGCTGGAGGCCTTGCACTCAAGGCACCCACAACATAGTCCAATCTGCCGGGGCTGCGGGACTGTTCGACAGAGTCCGTGGCCCCGGAACACAAAGGGCGATGAAGGACATGGATGGGTTTTAGTCAGTAAAATTCTGACACTCCCTTCCGCTCCGCCCAGAGCGGGTTTTTTTCGGATGGGAAATCATCAAATGACCCCTTCATTTAATGATTTCCCATCCGAAAAAAAAAGAAAAAAAAAAGGATAGTCCAATAAAACAGACGATCACCTCCTAGGTTGACATGCAAAACGCCATTCACAAAAAAAAACTAACTTACGCTTGTCTATTAGATTTTGCGATACATACATAAAACAATATACAATACATGGTACCTGTACCGTTTAGTTAGGTTAAACGAAAATTTCCCCTTGTTATGATAACAAATCCAGTGCAGGAACGAATTTAATTTGAATAACTGTCAAGTTGCTTTTATCGTAAATATCGGAAAATTACTCAACAAATTTATGTTTATACTAAACTGTTAATTTATTCGCTACTCGTGACTAGCTTTTCCACTTGACTCTGCCTGCGAGTAGGTCAAAAATAATTCCACGGGAAAGTAAAAAACGATCCTAGTTATCTTTAAATAGCTAAATTATAAGCCACAGTAGATAAAATACCAATTGTCAACCATTACGTTTAATTTCATAAATAACGAATGTACATTTTAATCAATCCTTGATTGATTCGATTTATCAATTTTAATTCAGGCATCATTCTTAAGACAAATATAAAATTGAGCATAAAAACGAAAAACGTTTAAAATGTGAACAATTAAGGAGGTTCTCAAATCGACGCAGATACCTTTTTACATAGCTCGATTATTTTATTGGCAAAGGTCCCTTTAAATACAAAAATGAATGTTTTGGCCCTTTTAGTTTGGTATAGGTTATAATATTTTTACTCGAGCTTGGTCACATACGGACAGACACACAAATAAACACGTAAAACTTACAAAACCATCTGTAACAGTAACTGTTTTTTTCGTTTTTTTTTTAAATCTTTGATTTTTAGCAAAGGAATCTTTCATAACCAGGAATCGAATCACCTCACATCGCGCACGCTGTCTCTTATAATATAAGCAAAACCTACAGGGCTTACATGAGCGTTGACCTGTAACCTCCACGTTAGAATAATCCCACACATTTCACTGATTATGAAAACAACTGAACGTCACATTTCAAACAGCCAGTGTTGTCACATTGTTTGTACAAAATTGTGGTCCGTAATGATATCAATTTTGCGCCTAACCGACAACGAATCGCGTTAGTACTCGGTACCTTTTACAATTTCACAAATTGAATTTCAAATGAACCGTCAATGAATTTCGTTTTATTCTTTTTTTCTCAAATAATCTTTTAACGGTTATCTTTTTAAAAGAATTTTCTTTTTTCTGCTTCATTGCGAAAAGAGGTGTTTTTGTGCAGGAATAAAACGTACCTATACAACATAGCGATGGTGCCTTCAAATTGAAAAAAACTTAGGCGCTGATATTTTAAAAGGAAGATGAATACTCCTAGCACACAATGAAAAACTAAAAATTTCCAATTTTCCGACGAAAAATCTACTGATTTATTTAATAAATTCTGAGGTGAATTTAAATGCCCTGTTTTCGTTACCCGATCCTTTACGTATAACTTATTATTATATCTATAAATACGAGTATCATACTTCCAAGCATCTCGAAACCCTTTACATCGTTAAATCTGTAGATACATTAAATTGAGCGAAAAATTTAGGCATGACAGGTGAAGCAATTTGGTAGACTACACGTTTTACCCTTCAGAAACCTTTTCAAAATAACAGCATAGATATAGGCCTTTACAAGGATAGATATAAGGCTTACTACGATGTTAACCCACATATTGTTACTTTACGTAATTTATCATCTGCCTTTTCTCAACTATGTTTTGGTCGGCTTCCAGTCTAACCGGAGGCAGCTGAATACCAGTGTTACTCATGGATTAACTGCCTATCTGACCTTTACTATTCAGTTAGTACTGGACAAAACGATACCCACTTTGGTAAGACTGCTTCCCAGACTTTCACTACCTGTTAAGACTGTCAAAGATCACCAAATGACAGCTGGGGCAATAATAGATGGTAACCCCACCCACCTTGGCAAATGCTGTTTAACCTTGAAGATCGAGCCGTGCCAGGAGTTCCTCTTTAGCCACGAGCTCCTTTTAGATACAGAACTTAATAGTGCATTTTTACAATATTTGCCCACATCTTAAGTTATGTAAGTAAAGAGCCATAATATGAGATAATAACGAACAATTATCTCCCCTCATTACAATCGGATACACAAACAAGGACGTTGTTAGAAATAAAAAATACGGCTACATTTTCCTTAACAATAAGAACTAAGATAAAATTCTGAGAGACTCTCATTGTGGTTATTTCTTTCTTTTTACTGCGTTATCTTTTTGTCTTTATCGGGGAAAAATGAAAAACTTTTATTTTATTATTTTTGCGTAAGAATATTTTGTATATTTTTGTTTTATTTTTTATAAAATTGCTTACTTGAAATAGGGTGATTAACAAATAATTTAGAAAAAAAATGGTTCCCATACGTGTTTTTTTTGTGATTTACTTTAACGCCTTTTCATGTCTAGACCGTTTGTCCGATTAAACTTACTTTCAGCTTGATTTATTTCTGAAATTTCCCTATCTGCAAACTTTTAGTTTTTTACGCACAAATCGAGCCTGAAGCATAGTCATTCCGCAACAATTTCCTACTTATTCCAACGGCAAAGGAAAAGGCGTAAATCATATCTTGTTCGTGTGTGAGACAAGCTTGGAAGGAATTCAAAAAAGCATATTATATATCAGAAATATATGTAAACTCAAATATTATACCATGTCGAACACATGCGTGTGGGTGGGAATCAAATTCTTCTAACAGACAAATAGGGTTAGCCAAGTTGACAATCTACAATCGTTAACGCATAGAAAACTAACCAAATGTATGGGAATGACATCAATTCAACGTTATGTCACGTGGTCAAAACAAATGAATAGAAACATTAAAGTTAAGTCAAAACTGTAAGTTGGCTACGAATAATATGGGATGTAGCGATCACGATTGTAGAAACGAATTTATTTATTTATATATATAATACATTTCATTCTATCATCTTGATCGATGTAAACTTGTCTACGAAGTTTCTATTCGTTTGTTTTGACCACGTGACTTAAAGTTTACGATTGTAGAAAGAGAATCGATACGAATCGTTTGTAACTCGGCTAGGCCTGAAGATGCGTTACTGCGGGGAGTTTGTTCCGCCACTTTTTTTGGCCACCTTATACGAATAGCAATACGAAGTGCACAGGGGCAGGCAGCTTTGCAATGGGGACTGTCATAATTATGTAATGCAATTAAGGTAGGTACACTAAAATACAACACTCTATATTTATATCCGGTTTAACACCCTAGTCAGTTTGAAATGCTATCGTGACGGTTGACAGGGGATAATTGAAGAAAATTAGAAGGTTTTTATTTCAGCCTTTATTTTTAGTGGTATGCTGGTATTTTACACAAATTCTTGTCGAGTAATAATTTTCCATTTTTACTAAAAAGTTATTATCAGATCATCCGCATAGACATAGAAGAAAAAAATGTATTATACAAGATAACTCATTAACTGCCCAAGCAATGTAAAAAAAAAAGTATATGGTCCCATATAAATTTGTCCACGCAAGCTTTTTCTGCCAAAAAATGTCAAGTAAATCAGACCAGTAATCACGGTGAAATGAGGTAATTAACATTTACAAAATAAAGGTTGTAAAAAACCTCTTAACAAAGCCGAAAGGCACTTGTTCTCTCCTTCATTGTGATCATTTTTTTGTTCTACTGTATACCTGGAAACCTTCTAGTTACGGAGATATTGGGGGTCAAAGTTCCAACTTTTTGACAAGTTATTTTTCAATACAAGTTTTTAATGTAAGATTTTTACTTTAAACACATTCACGACCCCCGTACTATTCAAAAAAATTCATTCATCCATCAGCACAATGTTTTGAGTGCGTTACATTGAGTTCTTGGTAGAACAAAAAAAAAAAAAGCAAAAAAAAAAAAAAAAAAACATGTTTTGTAGTCAAAACATGATTTTTCACCCCAAGAAAAAAAGTCGTTTACCAGCAATAATTTTTGCGTAAAGTTACTTAGTTTGATGTACAGAATGCTTGGTTGACGGCTTCGTGATGAGGTTGTTTACACCCTGTATAGCCGAATTGAAAACCTTCTCCTTTTTGGAAGTCGGTTAACAACGTGTTTACCCCAAGTAATATAGGACAAGGGCGCAACAAGGATAATCTGGCCTCTATTCATTACACTAAACAGACCAATGTAGGTATATACGTGCTACATGCAAAGCGGTGACATTCATTATTACCCTAAGCATTATGACGATAATAATCTGAATGGTGAATATCACTTTTGGCAAGCGAACGAGGGATTATGGCCGTTAACTAACAACATACATTTGAACGATGCGATCAAAGCATAATAACCTCTGATAGCGTACGTTTAATGTCTGTTATGGACGGACGAAATTGTTTTCATTTGTGCCAAAATAGTCTGAGAATTACGGAGTGTCAAAGATTTAAATCGTTGAATGACTTGACACGCCAAAAAATGGTGACGTTTCGTTGACAAGTGACATTTGAATAGTATCACTCGCTCACTCTTACTGAAAATCGTATCTATCGTTTCATACGGGATTTAAGAACTTACCCTTCTTTATTCTGAATGCTTTTGGGGGCCTTAGTTAAAAGAGATTAAATGTTAATTAAATAAGTTTGTCATTACCTAATGTTAAATAATAAAAAAGCTACTGTCCTATAAGTATACAAGGGTGTTTTTAAGGTTCCGTACCTCAAAAGGAAAAAACAAAACCCTTATAAGATCACTTTCTTGTCAGTCTGTCTGTCCGTCTGTTACCACCGATTTTCTCAGGAACGGGTGGACCTAGCAAATTGAAATTTATACCAGATACTGAGGTCTATAATCACTATTAGGTGTATAAAAATCAAGGTCCTGAGTCAACACGATAAAAAGATATGGGCAAATTTAGATTTTCGCAAAAACTAGTAAGTCCCAAAATTTACCTTAATTTTCACTCTTTTTATTTTCGGAATTTTCTCTTACTCGTGTTGTAAGACTTTACTTTTAACCAAAATTGACAATTCTAGGTCAACCGGAAGTACCCTATAGGTTTTGGGCCGAAAACCTATATGTATAAGGTAGTCCCCGTTGCCCTAGAATAACGAAATTTGGCAAAAAGCAACGTCTTACAGCACATGTAAAGGGAAAAATCTGAAAACCGTAAATGTGTAGTTTAATAACAAAAAAAAACGACTTTACTATTACAAACTTATTATTTGCGGTTGGAGCAATAGCCGTTTCTAGAAATCGAACAGCAAAGTTAAGTTTGTCCTTTAAAAAGTTTGCACGGAATCCTCGGTGCGCGAGTCCGACTCGCTGTTGGCCTATTTTTTTTTTCGGAATGCTGTACTGAGTACGTAATCCGCAGTTTGTGCGTCGGTGTGCCTCCACCCTGTATAGCCTAATGTTAAAGCTCCTGCAGGCTGTGATACAGGATTATTCTAGTACAGGCACCTAACGTTGTTGTACCTATATTGTTGATTTAAGATTCAATGTATTTTACCTGTTGTGATTCTGAATAAAGACTTATTTACTTTATCGATTCCCTCTGAAGCAGTCAATGCACTAGAACTAACTTTAATCCAATGCTTAACTTTAAGTTGCAAGTGTTACCATCCATATTTAAATACACATAGTTAACTTACGTAATCCACAGACAGAGAACATGGCGACACGTGTCCGCACGGCACAGACGTTGAATCTAAAGTTGCATATTATATTTGTTATCTCCCGCCTGTCATGTCCGTTTACATACGACAGATTTGAAAAGATCGTAGATAAAACTGACTGTGTGTGTCACGTCTAAATGTAAAGAGCTTTACAAATTACTGTTATATGTATGTAGGTCAGTTAGGTCAGCATATCGCGGTCCACAGCTGGAGGTAGATCTCACCCAGGGCGCGCCACAACAATCCGTCCACCGTCTGTCACATCAATTCTGCCTTTTTTCCTATATACTCCTCCGCTATTCTTTCCTGATTGATTTCGTTGCGGGATCCAAGACAGATTGTTTCTCTAGAACTTCGTCGAGCTTCATTGTCTTGGCGCTTTTCTGGTCGCCACTGTTTATTATGGCTAAGCTAAGCGTGTCCTGCGTTTGCCCATCCGCGGTCTGCACTCCAGAGGCAACGTAACGTAAATACGAACAGTTTTTTAATCGAAAATACAATTACCCAATAGCAACTATTCAATGAATCTTAAAAAAATAAGTAAATATTTTAAGTGAAAAGAGTATTTTTCGAGTTCATAGTTACGTTACGTTTATAATAATAATAAACCATTTATTTCAGGTAACAAAGACCCAAGAATACCTTAACCTAAAAATACATACTAATAACACGCCACGCCACGTGCCTCAGGCAGGACTTTTTACTCGGAGTCGGAGTACGTCGTAGTTCTATGGCAGTAACCCACGGCCAATAACGAATGCCAAACTACTACTTAGTATTTGGTACAAATGAGGGTTAAATACACTGAAAGTCTCTAACGTGTTAAGCAGAGCAACAATTAGTGGCAAGGGACTACTTAGAACCAATTCGGTAAAGCCAAAATCGTGTGGGTCTGACGTTAGGGGTCATTACGACATTACGGTGACAGTATGTGACCGCGCATTGCCTATTTATTCATAGTGCCAGGTCTGGCTGGCACAGAGTCACTAAGCTCGGAGTAAACGACACTAAAGTTTAAACCGTCAAATAAAAAAACTAGATCTTACTTTAGTGCCATGCCAGCCCTTACTTTCAGACCCGTTATTGTATTTTGAACTTTATTTATTTATTTATTTATTTAAACTTCATGTACAATAGTGGTACATAGGCGGACTTATGCCACAAGCCATTCTCTACCAGTCAACCTTTGGGTTAAGTAGAAAAACATAGTGATAGGGTACAAAATAATGTCTAAAAACTAACTTCTTGTTTACAAGAATTTATAATAAATTGATACTAATACATTATACAAATAAAATAAACGAATAAATATTAACTTCTCTCTTTTTTAGGGTTCCGTACTGAAAGGGTAAAAACGGGACCCTATTACTAAGACTCCACTGTCCGTCTGTCTGTCACCATGCTGTATCTCATGAACCGTGATAGCTAGACAGTTTAAATTTCACAGATGATGTATTTCGGTTGCCGCTATAACAACAAACACTAAAAACAGAATAAAATAAATATTTAAGGGGGCTCCCATACAACAAACGGATTTTTTTGCCGTTTTTTTGCTCGATATTTATAACAGCAACAGGTAGATGCTTGAAATATTCACAGAATATTTAGTTGTATATTCATTCTAAAAATAAACAGTTAAATTAAAATAAATATTTAAGGGGGGCTCCCACACAACAAACGAATTTTTTTTTGCCGTTTTGTCTAATGTTGTATAGATAATGGTACAGAACCCTTCGTGCGCGAGTCCGTCTCGCATTTGGCCGGTTTTTACTTATTAACTTTAATCCGACAAGCTGCCGATATACCGACTTCTTAGTACAAAATTGATTAACTCTTTCGTCAGGATCTGAGAGCAGCTTCCACCGAACTTGGTTACAAGTTAGGTGCCCGCCTAACTTGTAACTAAGTTCATAGCCGACTTAATTTAGTTTGCCATCAACTCACTAAACAAAAAAAGTAAGTTTAGCTGTCGCTACAAACACTGTGAAAACTAGATATGGATGAATACTGACTCATTAAATCGAGAATAAATAAACTGTCTTAAAGTCTCTCTTAACTTTAAAAACTAAATTGGTCGAAATGCAACGATACTGAATTAGAGCTCGTTAATTATGTTCAACGAGTGCTTGCCCAAACTTGCTTTAACTTGCACTGAAACACCTACGGCGAATTTTCGGCGGACATCGAAAATTTAACAGCGCAAGCGCGCTGAAATTCAGGAGTTCATTTAGTTGAAGAAGCAAGAGCCATTTTATGAGGACGATACTGCATCCTGCATCCTAACCTGGAGTCATTTGCGGAATTAAAACCAACTATTTTACATGTCTACCATATCATGTCATAGATTTGAACAAATTAACGCCTTATTCAATAGGGAATATGCTTGTATTTTTTTCTTCAATTAAATCAATAAAAACAGTACTATCAAACCAAAAAAAAAATTAAAAGTAAAGTTCAACTACTGCTTGTCGCTCAAAAAAAATATTACACTCCCACAAAAATACGACAGTTCAAACGACCGTGACTTTCGCGGCCATTCTTGTCATTCTATTAGCCGTCATTTCCCTCTATCGGCTTTTTTTACATCTAAGTTTTTACTCCTTTATTCAAGCAAACATTACAATAACAATACTATAATAACATCTTTGTAAAACTTTAACAAGTTTTCAAATAAAAGTGTTTCTTTGACACATAGCATTTGACGGCACAACCGGCGAAGATGCGTTTTGAATTTGCGTTCCGTTTCGCCAAAAACACGCTACATAAAATATTAAATTGTAAAATAAGTGTCGTATTACAAAGTTAAACAAGTGTACCACAATGTTTATATGGGCCAATACAAGGCATTTTTAAAGAATGAATGAAAAAAGTTTTGAATTTCTTGCGTATTCCCCTATTAGGATATTAGTGCTCGTGAAAACGGATATAATTTTGTTTTATTTATTTATTTTATTTTTCCTTATAAATATAACATGTTAAACATTATTTATTAGAGTTAGACAGAATTAGACACAAAAAATAAATATGAGCAAGGCTGCTCCTGAGCTAGGCTGAGCTTGTATTTCAGGTCAAAGTTCTCTGCCCAGAGATAGAAATGTCTTCATTTAGTTTACAAATGTCTTCATTATCAAACCCCCTTTCAACATACGAATGATGCGGGTCCTGACTTAACTTTAACTCATCTAATATGAACAAAGCCTTTCAACAATTATAATTACGCGGGTCTGTCTGTACGTACTAATGTTATCTTCACCTTTCCAGGGACCTACGGTGCCTGAGGAACACGATACATACCAACCTCATGACTACGTATATACTGTCGGCTTGCAGTTGGGTGTTAAACTTAGCTTTACAAGTAAGTACTGGTTTATAATCTTACAGCGTGTTTCAGAAACAATACAAAAAAAAATTACTTTTGGAAGACTGTGTCTTTTTTTTTTCATTGACTTTATTGGCACCTACTTCCGGAAGTAAAGTAATTTTTCACTATTTCAATGTTTTTTTGGCAGCCGGTTTTTTTTTTTTGCGAGTGTGGTTTTAAGTTTTAACAACTAGTCTTTACAATTGTTAATGAATAACACCCTCCTCCCACCAAGAGCAGCGGTGCCCCAATGGTGGCGGCCCCGACTTAAGAACAGTAAGTCGTTGGTTCGAACCCAGACAAGCGCATTATTTTGTATAATTTATTTCATCACCACTGCTCTCAATACGGTAAAGGAAAACATTATGAGGAAACAAAAAAAATGTTCTAGAATCAAAAATGCGAAGACATGGAACATCTATCACCCTCAGACCAAATAAAAAAGTTAAGACGGAATTCTGCGAACAGAGAAGTGAGGCCGGTTTCGTAAACATGTGTGCATTTATTGAGACGTAGTTTCATTGTAGTTTGATGTAAATGTGTGCGTGTGAGCGTGTATGCACAGAGCGAGACGTAGTTTTGAGCTGGCCTCACTTTTTTGTTCGCAGCACTATGTCTTGGTTTTTTATTTGGTCTGAGCTTCCACCATCCATCTATCCATCCATCTACGTGGTGGATAATAGCCCATTCCTTCTCATATAGAGAAGGCCCAGTAGTGGGAACATTATAGGCTGATTATATGCTTATGCTATGATAGAAATAAATATAAATAAATATCGCTGGACATTACACGCAGCGCCATCTAGTGCCACACTAAGCAACGAGGCTTGTGTCGTGAACACCAGATATTTGATATACTACATAGATACTTTTTGTTTGTAAATACATAATATACATATAAACATCCATGATTATGAAACAAAGTCCATGCTCATCACACAAACATTGTTCCTACCGGGATTCGAACCCGGGATCCTAAGAACGTAAGGCAGCCTCACTACCGCTGCGCCATTCGGGTCGTCGATGAAGTAACACCATAGTTGTTTAGGTTTCTCAAACGAGACCACACATTACAACCCTTTCGTGTTTGGTTGAGGAGTTCTTATGGGTCCTCCGACTGGATGAATAACTTACCGATTGTTTCTTGTGTATCAAAACCTAGCGCAACAAAATACGATTATTCAGATTCACTAACGTTAATCATATGATCGATGAGCGTTTATTTTCTCTTGTCATCGATTTTCTTTAAGGGCTACAATTGATTAATGTGTTGTATGTGTATAACAGCGGAAATCGTTCAAACCAAACGATCTGCTAAGTCTCAATCGGCACAATCAGGTATAAAAATAAACAGTTCGTTTTATTAAAAGATCAATAAACATCGTTATGATTAATAATAGAAGTGGTGGCAGTAGTATTTAATTTATTCTCAATTTTAGTTGTAGCATTTTAAATTTAAAGACACTTAAATGGATTATAATAAATCAGATACAATCATACAAAATACATTAGAGTTGTAAGCGTTTTTTTAAATTTTTCCTTGTAGAAATAACTACTTACCATGAAGTGAATTTCTAAAATTGTTATCGAGTCTTAAACATTATCACTATGCACTATGAAAGTCAACATGAAAACCGGAAACAATAAATATTCTCCTTCAGTTAGTAGTTTCAAGCAAAACCGAGAATTAATGTAAACTGTAAAAGATTTATTGAAATAATCTGCTCGGTGTTTGTTCACCAACTTTTCATTTTTAGTAAAGAAAATATACCTACTCAAATTTTAGCAATAGACGTTGTTTATTCGTAAAGTAAATAACTAGTTGATAAGTAAATATACACGATGTAATAAGGGACAATTATTGGCCTTGGTGATGTATCTCCAGCGCGGCAGCGTACCTTGGGGTGACAGAAAAAGGCAATTTCGCTACTACTTTAATTAACTCAGGGGACTACAGGAGCTAAACGCGAGTTTTAAAATGCAAAAAAGCATATTATTCACTGCAATAAACAAAACCAGAAAAATATATAATATTCTTCAGGATATATGCTAGTATGATAGTGTTTTGAAAACATAATACAACTAATTGTACTCGATAAAAAAAAATCACT
This sequence comes from Xestia rhomboidea, assembly GCA_963853795.1. Taxonomy (NCBI): domain Eukaryota; kingdom Metazoa; phylum Arthropoda; class Insecta; order Lepidoptera; family Noctuidae; genus Xestia; species Xestia rhomboidea. The sequence continues at coordinate 9,684,156 of OY970771.1, read as the reverse complement.
AACTTATCAATATAATGAATAATATATCTAGAAATTTCTTTTAAGGAGTAAAAACCATACTCAAATACATGCGATAATTCTGATACTTTGGCAACTAATTCTACAAGCAACATATTAGCATGACAGTGTTTTATTTTTTTAGTCCAATCAATAGATTTTTTGTAAATCGCAAAAAATCACTCATTTCGCACTATTCGGCCCGCAGTGACTAACGTAACAGTCACTTTGTAGTGCAAGCTGATTAGAACTTTATTCTAACAGTTTTTAAAACGAAGTTTAAACCACCACAAATGGAGTTGCTTGTTTAACTCCTGTAGTCGCCTTAAAAGGCACAAACTCACAAAGCTCTTATAAAGTCAATGCTAAAACTCTCATTTAATGAAATAGAGGCAAATTCAATTTATTTTACTCCTTACTTTCGCCAACCGCCTTTTCTAGAATGCATTTCGGCTGCGGTTTAAAACCGCACTCTCGATTGTTTTCTAGTCACACAGTCCAACCGCGTGCGGGTTGAGCAAAGTGGGTAGGTATAGTAAGTTTGCTCCCTTGACTCTCAAATATATCAGCATACGCAGATAGGATACTATCTAAAGTTGCTTGAAGTTTCTCTCAAGAAGATACGCTCTCCGCTCCACCGAGTTCACCTCAACTCTCGACATTCAAAGGAAGTTTTATGCTGTGCCTGACAATTCCGCGAATTGAAAACGTGAAAACTTTCCTGTGTCCCAACATCCCCACGCTATATTTCAACGGTAAAGCTCTAACACATTTTCGTAACAAACATTATTGGTGTACTTTGCAAGTTTCGCAATGTAAAGTTAATTATTCTGCCAACCAGTGCTCAAATATGGAAATTTACTCATTTGAGAATAGTGGTAAAATATATACTTCTTGGCACATAATTTGTATGCATGAACAATTTATTAAAGACCTACACACAAAAGTTGGTTCCAGGAAGTTGGTTACCAGCATAGCCAACATTGTATGGAATATTCCAGTAGGTTCGCGAAGCAAGTATTTCAAAATGAGTTGCTTTCCCTTTGCCGGCTAATGAACCAGTCATGAATAAAAATACGTGCCGCGGTTGAAAGAGAATCAAAAGTCAGAGCTTTGATTATCAAGCTACAAATTTTTAAGTCGCCGTCGTCGTTAATATAGAATTTACTGCCATAAAGGATTTCATTCACGTCTCAAGCAAGTCTTTGAACTCACTTTTACTATCTAAGGTTCAATCGCGATCTAGAAAATGCACGCGAGTTGTTACGTTCAGTTTATCTCGATCTAAAAACTTCACTACAAAGAAAACATGCGATGAAAATGTTTTTAAAAATAAACAAAGAAATCGCGCCACATTTTTATTTGCGATAAAATAATATCTGATCAAAACATTGGTCGATTTAAAATTGATCGAATAGAAAATTCCGCGTTTTTATGAACCTCTCAGTAAGTAAACATAAGAATTTAGGCCGTGTGAACTTGATGCCGTAAAAATAAAAACTTCGGTTCTTTACATTTCATGTCAAAACATACCGACTCTAATGTGGTACTCTTCCTAGGCGATCCATTATCCACAGAATGTTCCAGAACTAAATCTATCAATCACTCTGATCTTTTTCTAGAATACTTTATTACCCGAACGTGCCCATTTCATTGGGTTCCTTCGAAAATATCTACATAAAATTTGTTTGACGTCACGGGTGAAATTCTAATAATCTAACATTCCCGTACCGGATTCTATAAGTAACTATGTGCCTACATATCTGGTTACCTACATACAGGGTGTAAACAACCTCATCACAAAGCCACCAAGCATTCTGTAAATCAAACAAGTAACTTTACGCAAAAATTATTGCTGGAAAACGACTTTTTTTTGGGGTGAAAAATCATGTTTTGTGGTAGAACTCAATGTAACGCACTCAAAACATTGTGCTGATGGATGGATTAAATAGTACAGGGGTCGTGGAGGTGTTTATACTGAAAAAATCTTACACTAAAAAATTGAATTTAAAAAAAAAACATAAGTAAGTATCAAAAAGTTGGAACTTTGACCCCCAATATCTCCGTAACTAGAAGGTTCCCAGGTATGGTGTAGAACAAAAAAAATATTGCATTGACGAGGAAAACAAGTGCCTTTCGGCTTCCTTAAGAGGTTTTTTACACCCATTATAGTTATACAGGGTGACAGGGAAACTCGACGTATTCCCTGGAAAGGGTTAGGTATACTAGGGGCTACAGTTAACTAGGGGTCAAAACTAGATGGATTTTTTTCCAATAATTTACGTCGTTTTTTGGGCAAAATACAAAAAGTTTCGTTTTTGGTATTATAGACCTTTTATTTCTGAGAGTATGTAAGTTTTGGGCAAGCATTTTTTTAATTATCACAAATTTTACAGTTTCCATATGTTATAGTGGAGTAGTTTTTCATAAGTAATTGTTATTACAAGCCAAAAAAATAAAATAAAAACGAAGAACCAACACAGCTCGGTAACCATCCAATTTATCCAGTTTTTGGCTGGTTAACTAAACTTAATTTGTCGCTAACGACCTGTAGTAAATAGCCCCTTTCAAGGAATAGATCGAGTTTCCCTGTCACCCTGTATATAGATCGACGGCGGTTGCTCTACTTATATTACGGGATGACATTCGTTCCACAAATAAAAAAGTTATTGAAAGTTTTCCCCAAAACAAATATACATGCGGACCTTTCTTCGTAAAGGGTTAGAACGTTGAGTGGTTTACCTGCATACCGCGAATGGTGACGATTCGACCTGTGTTCAGATCCTTTTGCCCTAATCCACTTCAAGCACAAAAACATAAAAGACGATTTAATTAAATTCCCTAATTAAATTCTAAAGAAGCAGGGCACGTGGGTTTGCGAGAAATGGAAGCCTTTGACATAACAGACTTGGATAAAAAAAAATATCCTAAATCAAGTGAACGCTCAGGAAACAAAAGTTCGTCTGTAATAAGACATCATGCGAGGACAAGGGTCGTGAGTTCGTGACGAGACAATGCTATTAATTAATCTAGAAGAGAGCCCTTTGCGTTGACAACTGGCTTTTCATCCCTCTCGGCGTAATTGAATCCGTAACAGCCGACATACCGGAGATAAAATAATGTGTAAGCTTCCGCTTGTTTCTCGAGGGTCTTTTGTTTAGAAGGGAGCTTTGAAATATTATGCCAATATCGATTGATGGATAAAATAACTTTGTTTTGACTCATTGAAAAAGAGTGGCCCCTCACTAGGTATTTCTCGTGTCGTGGGTGCGTTTACAAACATTTAAACTCACGTTCACAAACAGCCAGATCCACACAACTATTTGTAGGTTATACAAATATTTGTTCCGTGTGGGCATCGAACATGCAGCGCAGTCAATTGCTCTACGCCAACCGCCAACCGTGCCGTCACTAATGAACGCTTCTGTGAAGCGATACCACTAATGCCGTTCTTCTTTACAGAACAGTTGCCTTTTTTATAGTCAGTCGGTCGACAATCTCCGTACAGTAAAAAATAACTTTTCAAGTCCCAATTTCGTGCCAAATAATAAAGCGGTAGCACTTTTTTCGATGTTTTTGTCACTTCTTGCCAACTCTAAAGAAAACAGACAAATCTTCTGTGGTTCGACAAATATTTGCGATGACAAAAATAATATTGACGTCGTCAAATGTCAAAGAAGACGAGATCTACGACGTGCACTACGTGTGAATAACATAACATCACGCCTGTCATTCTTGAAGGGTTAGCCAGAGGAGTATGTCATAGGAGGTGCGCCTATTGCCACTAAGGCTGACTCCATGACTATCTATATATAATATCAGTAATCCCTTATCAAAAAACATACTAACACGGTAACAATATTAATAATAAAGTTCTTTATTTCTCCTCACAATGACAAACTTATTCTAGGTTTCACATTTTATTTGCTTTTTTTTTAATGTGAGGAGCTGGTGTCTGAGTTAGGCGTAAAATGCCTGTATTACAAATCACCAGGTCCCCACCCCACGGAAGAACAGAAGGTTTTACTTAATAAAATATATAATATTACAACACAATGACGGAGATTTAAGGCTAAAAACTTATTATAAAAAACTTATTATATTTTTGGGGGTAGAAGTTAAAAAGAATCTATCAACAAAAAGTTAATCAAGGCGCCTGTGTATGTGTGTGTCTATGATAATGTGTAGTGTTGAGTGTCAGGTTTAGTTTGCCGATGTGTATGTGAGTGAGTTTTGGTGCAAGTTATAAACTTATATCGTACTAATTTAATTTGAATGAAGTAGACTTTCTGTAAAATTATAATCCAATTTTTTTAACCAGTCCGAAACCAAAGGCTTACATTTGGTTTTTGGCAAGGGATATAGCGCTAAGACTCGAGTTACCTTATTGTATAGATTTGAACCCTGGTAGCAGAAAAACCGATGTGCAAACTTAGTTTTGAATGACGAAGAACAATCGAACCCAGGACTTAATTCTGAGCAGTCGCACTTGCTACCAGAACAAAGAGGCAGAGAAAAAAAAACTCTATTCAGAATCTCAAAAGATAAAATACAAAATGAAACTGAAAATAACAAGTAGGTATATTAATGTGAGATGACTAGACACGGAGATAAGCAGATTAAAGTATACAGTAGGGAAATAGGTTTCAATATCAAATTCAATATCAATAACATTCAAATATCGCATATTTGAAAAGGAGCAATCCAACAATCTCCGTGCAGAAAAGCATTTAACTGTTAAATGGCTACCATATATTTCGCTAACAAATGTGTTTTTAGGGTTTCGTACCAAGAAAGGAAAGAACGGAAACCTTATAAGATCACTTTCTTGTCCGTCTGTCTGTCCGTCTGTCACCACCGATTTCCTCAGGAACGGGTGGACCTAGCAAGTTGAAATTTATACCACATACTGAGGTTTATAGTCCCCATTAGGTGTGTGAAAATTAAGGTGCTGAGTCAACACGATAAAAAGAAATGGGCAAATTTAGATTTTCGCGAAAACTTGTAAGTACAGTCGTGGTCTTTTCCGCCTGATCAGTTTAAATTTTTTTCGCTTAAATCATGCGGAGGCGCTGAGCCACTCCACCTTAAACTTTAGGCCTATTAGGAAAGCGTCAACCCTTTTTTTTTTTTTTTTTTTTTCGGATGGGAAATCATCAAATGACTTCTCCCGCTCTGGGCGGAGCAGGAGGGAGTGTCAGACTTTTACTGACTAAAACCCATCCATGTTCCTTCATCGCCCTTTGTGTTCCGGGGCCACGGTATCTCTTTCGAATAGTCCCGCAGCCCCGGCAGGCTTCGGCCCTTGCGGACCCCTTCACTGTTGCTGACTCTCTTTGAGGCGCGCGTGGAACACGAACGCGCCGTCGACACGGCCTGTCGTCATGAGACGTACGGACGGCGAGCTAGCCCATAGCTCCCCGTCCACAGGCCCGCGCCTACGGTGGCCGGAAGCCACCACGTGGCCCCCGACGCCCGGGGCGTCTCCCGCGGCGGCCGGGACGTGAGGATATCTCCCTCTCACGTTCCGCCACCTCCTTCGCTAGCACGACTGCTTCGCAGAAGGAGGTGACGGCGTCCCATTCCGTCTCGCTCCGGACCATGGCACGAACCAAGGCCGGGAGCGAGAGGTCGCCGCCGCCGATCGCCACCTCGAGGACACGGCGGTGCTCCACCCAAGCAGGGCACACCTCCACAGTGTGCTCCACCGTGTCCTCCGGCCTATCCTCACAATGATAGCACCCGGGCGTTTCCTCCCGCCCGATTCGGTGCAGGAACTTACCGAAACATCCGTGTCCGGTAAGAACCTGCGTCAGGCGGAAGGTGAGGACGCCGTGGCGTCTCTCCAGCCACTCCTCAAAGAGGGGACTTATCGCCACTATTGTGGCGTGCCCTGCACGGGGTTGCGATAGTCGCTCTCTCCATGTCGCCATGAGATCCCGCCGGAAGTCCGTCCGCTGAGCGACAATTTGCCGCGGCAGCGGAGTTTCCCCCCGGCGTAGCGCCTCCGCGCGCCACTCATGTAGGCGCGCGAGGACTATTGCCTCCAGATCCCATGGCGGCAATCCGGCAAGGAGGTTCGCCGCCTCGCGGGAGATCGTGCGGTAGCCCCGGACCAGCCTTACGGCTACCACCTTCTGGGGCACGTTCAAGTGGTGGGCGGCACGCCGCTTCAATGAACGTGCCCACACCGGGGCCCCGTAAAGGGCCATGGACCGCACGACTCCCGCGTAGAGCCTTCGGCAGGAGGCGTTCGGCCCCCCCAGGTTGGGCAGGAGCCGCCTGAAGGCAGCCCCTGTCCGCTCCAGTTTGGGGGCCAAACGTCGGAAGTGCTCCACGAAGTTCCACCGGCTGTCGAGGACAAGTCCCAGGTACTTCAGCGTCGACTCGACGCCGATGGAAACCCCTCCTGCCATCACTGCGGATCCCGGAGGTGGCGCGTTCCGAGGCCCATGAAAGCACATGGCCTCGGACTTGTGCAATGCCACCTCGAGACCCAATTGCCGGATTCTCTCCACGACTATCGCAACCCCGCGTGTCATAGTGTCGGCCGCCGCCTCGTGCGACCTCCCCTGTGCCAGCACCAGTGTGTCGTCAGCGTAGCAAACTACGCTGACACCGCTAGGGAGGTCGGCGCGCAGCACCCAGTCGTACCCGATGTTCCACAAGGATGGCCCCAGAACCGATCCCTGTGGAACACCGCACGACATCTCTCGCCGGTTCCAATCTCCGCTGCGACCGGGGTAGATGACGGCCCTATCCGTCAGGTAGTCCCCGACCACACGACGAAGGTAGGTCGGCACCCTGTGATACCGGAGTGCCTCCCTTATGCAGCTCCAGGGCATGGAGTTGAAGGCGTTGGCGATGTCGAGAGACACCGCCAAGACCACCCCACCCCTGGACACCGCATCCCTCGTCGTGAGGGCTCTCACGCGCATGATGGCGTCCACCGTAGAGCGCCCCTTGCGGAAACCATATTGGTGTTCCGCAAGGTCCGGCCCCGTCCCCGCAAGGTGCTCGGCGAGGCGGTTTGCAATGACTCTTTCAAAGAGCTTGCCCACCTCGTCGAGCAACACCACGGGCCGGTAGGCGGACGGAGAGTCCGCCGGGCGCCCCGAAAGCGTCAACCCTGGCGCGCAAAATAACAATAACTCTCGTTTGGCATGTGTCGCCGATCGGTATTTTTTCATTAATTATTTATATATAAAGTCAACGGGGAGGGGATAGAAAGCGTTTCTATGTTTTAAGTGCAAGCAAAAATTTGCTTAGTAGTGATCAGGCGGGAGTGTCCTCGATAGTACCAAAATTTACCTTGATTTTTACCTTTTTTTTTTAATTTTTCTAACTTTTCCCTTTACTTGTACTGTAAGACCTTGCTTTTCACCAAAATTGACAATTCTAGGTCAACCGGAAGTACCTTATAGGTTTTGGGTCAAAAACCTATATAGTAGTTCCCGTTGATCTAGAATTACAAAATTTGGTAAAAAGCAATGTCTTACAGCACATGTAAAGGAAAAAGTCTGAAAACCGTAAATATGTAGTTTAATAACAAAATAAAGCGATTTTACTATTACAAACTTATTATTTGCGGTTGGTGCAAAAGCTGTTTCTAGGGATCAAACAGCAAAGTTAAGTTTGTCCTTTAAAAAGTTTGTACGGAACCCTAGGTGCGTGAATCCGACTCGCTCTTGGCCGGTTATTTACTTAGAAACGACTACAGGCCACTTTTATCTCGGAAAATCGAGTCGCCCTAGGAAATGACCCACTAGTTTTTGTTGCCGGGAAGCTGCAGTTAACTGTCGGTAATTAATAGGACACTTAAACCGAATAATGGCCGGTTTAAATCTCACATAAATGTGCATATATACATCTGGATTACACCTATAAGGTTCACTTTTTAAACTACTTGTTTTCGATAACTTTGAGTAATGTTAACCAAAGCTTTTATTTTTCCTTTTTTTTTGTTTAAGAATTTTTTTGACTGTTTATTTGGTCTACCGGTCTCAAGTGACTGTTGAGTATGAGGCTCGATTCCCAGGTCGGGAAAAGTGGTATTGGGTTTTGCCATCAAGAATTTTAGCCACGGAGCCTGGATTTGTGCCTGGTTGATGGCTATAGACACTCCCTATTGAAAGGAACGTAAACATAACTGCCAAAAGGTAGTTGTACCTTGACCGCTAAGTGTTAACCGACTGCGCGAGCATAAAATCCTAAAATACATTCAATCAGAATTATATATGTGCTCCATAAAACTAAATATATCGAATTTGTCGTGTCCCAACTCGTAAAGGTAATGTAAATATTTTAAATGTAGCGACATTTTACGAGACAAGGGTGAAAATGACTGGCACATGAATGGAATGTTTTATTTGCATGTGTACCTTTTAAGGTGGATGCTCCAGGGTAGCCCGCGAAATTCAAATTTTCTTACGTTTTTTGCAATTTGCAGGTCAGTGTCAGGTTGTATGTTGATTAAAATATGATTCGCGACTGTAACACGTACGTAGTTATAGAATTATAATCATCAAAATCATCAATACAACCGTCCAAGCTCATAAAGGTGTATGAATTTACTTTTTAAAGGTCAAAGTAATTCCTGCACCTTTATGCGCTTTGAGGGTTCTATTGATGATTTTGATGACTATAATTCTAGAACTACATACGTGTTACAGCCGCGAATCATATTTTAATCAACATACAACCTGACACTGACCTGTGAATTGCAATAAACGTAAGAAAATTTTAATTTCGCGGGCCACCCTGGCGCATTCACCTTAACATAAAACATTATTATCCGGTTTAATAAAAATATTACACAACTACAACATCAATATTGATGATATATAACAGGGGTCACCAAATGGTGGACCGCGGTCCGGACCCGGACCGCGTTACGTGACCTAGTTTGTGCGGACTTTAAATCATCATCATCATCTTCCTGCCCTTCTGCCATGGTACTTGGGGTCGCTGCAACACGTTTTTTTCTTCCATTCTCCTCTGACAGTCGTCACGCTATCATTTACTCCTTTTTCCTTCATATCATTCCTCAATCCATCTATCCAATCTTTCAGTCACATGCTATTCATCCCGCCTCATAACCATGTGCGGACCTCAAGTAAACAGCATAGTACAATATAATTTAGTTGTGTTATTTTAGTATGTAATGTAATATATAATATGTAATACAATTTTAACAAAGTACACAGGGGGGAGCTTTAACCTTACGGACCGCGACGGTCATATTATTTTGAAAAACGAACCCCAAATTAAAGTAATCGATGACCCCTGATATATAACATGTATTACTTGGTTGTCCTAATACTAACGAATGTTTTCCCAAAGAAATAAAATATTATAATTTAATATAAGGATCTGTACGTTGACAGATACTTAAATTTAATTTATAATATTTTATTCATCTCATTAGATGGCGAATGAACAAATTGCGGACCGGCACCGGACATCGCCACTGACAGATACTTTAGTAAGTATTTGTATTGATTGAGGTATCCGTGTCTGTGGGCTCGGCCACAATCGGTCGTACAGACTGCATGCGGGCACCGGACCTCCTCTCGGTTATACCGCACCGAAAAACCAGTAATAAAATTGTATAAAAAGACTAATTTATCACATCAGTAGGTAGAACCAGCAGCTTGTAACGAACGACCGTCTTTAATTAATTTGTTTTGTTTCAGAATTGGTCTGACGAGGCCCAGCAAGATCAAACGTCGTGTATGATTCTGGTCATATGTATGCACTACTTTTACCTAACAAATTTCTTCTGGATGCTTGTAGAAGGTAAGAATAGTTTGTAAAAATCAAACCTTGACTAGTTTGATTAGGTCTATAAACGCCGACATAGTTTCACAGGGGAGGATGGCACTACTTTTCCCAACTGGCCCTATATTAGGACCGATGTATACTGACAGATGGGAGAAAATCTAGTGAGAGCTCTCGTGCCCTTGGGGTTCTATCTCAAAGCTAGCTAGGTAGCTAGGCCAACGGGAAGTGCCCAACTGGTTTTAAAAAGTGAGACAATCATCAAGGGACCGCAGACCTTGAAGTATTTGATATAATTATATTTGTCCACATGCTCCTAAGAAGAAAGGGCGAGACAACAGTAATATTTCAAAGGTTTATGTTTTTTATTTTTGGATGTACGGGATCCTAAAAAAATAATGAACAAAAAATATTGTAGGGCAATCACTGAAAATCTCTATCTCCGGTTACCAAGTACCATTTGATGTTGAATGTTCTGGTTTAATCGAAAGGTCAAACGATTTATAAATTCAATCATGACTATGTATAAACGGATCGTCTTAAAATATAAAACGTTTACACATATAAACGTTTATAGAATCACATATCAAAAAAAAAAACCTACAAAGATTTTTATGCAATAAGAATAACATCAGCCTATTAATGTTCCCACTGCTGGGACACAGGCCTCCTCTCTAAGAGAGGGAATGGGCTATAATCCACCACGCGGGCCCAGTGCGGATTGGTAGATGTCACATGTCTTCGAATTCTTTGGTTCTAGGACATGCCGGTTTCCTCACGATGTTTTCCTTCACCGTTTTGAGAGAAGTGGTGATGAAAATAAATTACACAAAGTAATTCGCCTGCCTGGGTTCGAACCCACGACTTACTGTTCGTAAGTCGGGGCCGCCACTACTGGCCTCCACTGCTCCTAAGAATAAGATATAGTAATGATATGACTACACAATGCCACACATACTTAAAATATAAGAATCGATATGTGGGTTAACTATAAGTTACAATACTAACACTTTTTTTTTTTCATCTTTATTTTTTTTGAAAAGGGCTTTAATCGCGATGCGATTATATCAGCCTCGTAGTTTTACAAAATACATAGAATCTATATAATAACTAGGATCTTAACTTAATTAATTTAACAATCAAGTGATATAACTTAATAGCTAATTTGGACGTAGGTTTAGACAAGACCAAATTACATATTCCAACATCCCTTAAACTAAGTCCTGCTTCTGATTCTAAAGCTCTCCGTTCTTCTCCAACCCGAGCACACTCCACCAAAGCGTGGTAGGTGTCTTCCCTCATGTTGCAAATCAGACAATTTGGGGTGTCGACAACCTTCATAAGATGCCCGAACGCATTCAAAGGAATGTGCCCGGATCGCAGACGCATGCTTGTTACTAACAATCGTCTGTTCATCTGTACTTCAGAGAACCAAGGAATCCTTGGAGGTTCAGATTGAATTGTCCGGTACCATATACCCTTCTCTTCAGATCTTTTGTTAAAGTAAGTCTTCTACATGTTATTGCAAATTATTTTGACATCTCCTAATATATCTGTGAAGAAGGGTAGATGACTGACAGATATTCCTTCATAGGTTCCTATCTTTGCCAACCTATCCACTTGCTCGTTTCCCATCAAACCAACATGCGACGGAATCCATTGGAATTTAACGATTCTGCCACTTTCCCTCAATCTTAAATATAATTCTAACACGGAATAAGCTACGGGCAGCCCTCGTATGCCCGAGGTGCACCGAGCTATATGCTGTAAAGCGCTTTTTGAATCACAAAGTATCAATAACTTAGAATAATTGCATGACATCAGGTATGATAAACTTTCCAAAATACCATACAATTCCGTTGCCATACTTTGCAGTTCAATGTAAAACTGGCTCCCGTATTCGATTGAGGATCTAAAAAGGCAGCTCCTGTTGCATTATCGTCCTTGGACCCATCACTGTAAATTCAATAGAATCCGTCATAGTCTCGTGTGATAGTTTCTGAAGATTTCCTCAAAAGTGCTACAGAAGTATGAGATCTTTTAGGTCCTGTTATATCATTAATATTTAAATTAATGTGTGACTTTATATCAATATTTGCCATCCATGTTGACAGTGAGAACATCTCTAGAACTTTAGATCGATGTAAAGTTTGATTGGACAACTCACTATCAACGATAGTTAGCAACGGTTTTTTCTTATTGCGCCAATATGATCCATGCTCGCATATCGATGTTAATTTTGATATAATTGAAATGGTGTCACCGTCAACAATAGACTTAGCATTTAAGAAAAATTTTGCAGCTAAATATTTCCGTCGAATAAACAATGGTGGCAGACATAACTCCGATTCCATCGCGTGGCTTGGGCAACTTTTTAAAAAACCGCCAACTACTCTCATGGCTTGGTTTTGGATTTTTTCTAATTTCGAAATATTGGTCTTAGCGCTATTATCGATCAAAAAACTTGCATAGTCTAACCGACTGCGAATTGTTGCAATTTATAGTCGTCTTAAATGCAATGGATGAACTCCCCATGACGAACCTGCCAGTACCTTAATAACGTTTAAAAATCTCATACCTCTTTCACAGGTTTCATTGATCTGTTTGCGCCATCTCAATGATGAATCTAGCCATAGTCCTAAATATTTAACAACCGGAACGGTTTCCAAACTGACATTGTTGATATAGACGTTTGCTTGCAGTAATGTCGTTCCTCTAGAAAATAAACATATTTTGCTTTTCGTGGGAGATAGTTCCAGACCCAATACTCCCAGCAAATTTATCAAATTATCTAAGGCCTCCTGAAGAGTTGTTGTCATAAATCTAATGTCTTGTCCAGAAATATAAAGGACGAAATCATCGGCGTATTGAGATAAATATACATTCATAATTTCTTTGCAAATATCACTAGTAACTATGTTAAATAATATTGGAGACATAGGGTCTCCCTGGGCCAAACCCTTGCATGTCCATCTTGTAATCGAAACATTACTCCCTACTTGTGCCACAGCTAAATGTCTTTCTCTTAAGTATTCCCATATATATTTACAAATAGAAGCCCCTACCCCCATCTCGTCAAGTTTAGAATCGACTTTCAATATATTGACATTATTATATGCGTTGTCTATATCAACGAAACATCCTAACGTCTTTTGATTATTGGTGAAACCTATTTGAATTTGTGAAACTAATCGTACAAGATTGTCGAGGCATGACTGTGATCTTCTAAATCCCACTGTATTCCGAGAAAAAAGACCATTATTTTCAAAAAACCATTCAAGACGTCGCGTTATAATTTTGTGCAAGGTTTTGCAAAGACAAGATATGAGTGATAAAGGTCTCAAGGACGTTATGTTGCTTAGATCACGCCCAGGTTTCGGCACAGGCACTACTTTAACATTCCTCCACTGTTTAGGGACCTCACCTTCAGACAAACGTTTGTTAAATAAATCAACTATCAGTTGTTTGCTGGGGAAGTTATAAATCATCGAATAAGAAATATCGTCCTTGCCTGGGGCGGTATCCTTCATTTTCAATACATTAAAGAGCTCCTGTTCCGAAATCTGTGCCTCCAACTGTAAATTAATTGAACTGAAGACAGGACTTGGTGGTGGAACGTAGTCTGGTGTCAATTGTCGTAAGAACTCACCAGCCCTCTCTGCATCCAAACAAATTCTACTAGTACGATATCCTTTGAGCCATCGCATTTTGTTCCTCAGCTCGCTACTAGACACCAGCTCACTCATACTGTCACAGAATTGATGAAAGGATTCTGCACTCGCTTTACGCATTAGTCTCTGTGCTGTAGCAACCTTCTGTTTAAGAATGATAAAATTGGCGGGGATAGGGTTCTTCCTCATCCGGGTTAATGCCAATCTACGCTCCGCAACTGCCTTAGACAACTCGGGGGACCAATACGATCTTGGAATAAACTTACTGGTGGGATCTTCACATATCTTAATGTTTGGAATTGATGCCTGTGACGCAAAATTAATTAAATCTATAAGATCATCATAAATTTGTTGGGTTGTTTGGTTACCTGTTAAACTAATATTATTTATTTTACTAGTTATTATTTCCTTATATTTCTGCCAATCACCCTTTTTAAAATTACATTTCGTTTTCCTAAAGTTATCACAATTTATTTCTGTGGTTATAAGGACCATTAAGTGATCACTACCTAAATTTTCGTGTAAAACATTCCACTTGAACCGGAGTGCTATATCTGATGACGCAAACGTGACGTCAGGCGAACTTTCTTGAAGCTGATTTAATACTAACTTAGGTCTGGTGGGGTCTCCAGTATTAAGAGAAACATACTGCCAATCCTCAGCTGCATCGTGAATTTGTAAACCCCCGCGATCGCTTTTGTATGACCAATTTGTATGGTGCCCGTTGAAATCTCCCCCTATAAAAGTTTTATTTGACCATTTAGAAAATAGCACTTTCCAATCTTCATCTGTAGTATGAATATTAGGAGGACAGTACACCGCAACAACATTTTCTAAGAAGTTACAGTTAAATATTTTAATATGAAGAACTTGAATGTTTCGATTACGTAAGCTAAAATTAGTGACCTGTGCCTTGATGGAATTATGGACTACAATCGCAATCCCGCCGTATGAATCGTCCCAGTCCTGTCTAAAAATGCAATAATTACCAATTTTCAACTGACTGTCTGGTTCAAGCCAGGTCTCTGATATAATGCAAATGTGAATTTTACTTATCAATAAAAAATTCTCAAAAACTTTAATTTTAGGTCTTAAGCTTTGTGCGTTCCACTGTAACAAATTTAATTTAACAATTTTATTTATAGGGTCCATTACGTACTAAGTCCGAAAAGAAATTCTAAACACTTATTCAAAATAGGCCACTCAGACATACGATTTACCACAACTATTATTAACCATTCAATACAAAACTTAATAACGTTATTAAACTTTTCCTTAAAACTCAGATCTCGCATAAAAATAATATCTTTCAAACGTTTAATTAACTCGTCCAGATGTACTTGCCGGTCATTGTTAACGTTTTCACCGAGATCGTTATCAGTATCAGCTGGTTGCTTTGGAATGCAGTCCGGCGACTCCCGCCGTCCCCACCACTCCGTTTTACCGACACTTTGCGAATGTAATTGACTATTACTGTTACTAGCTTGCGGTGATTTCGGTCGTTTCTGCGTAAACAAAGGTGGGAATTGACTCGGAGTATACAACATGTAACATAATTAACGCACATCCTGAAATTACTTTGTTCAGAATCGTTTACTGAATCGATTTCTATAATTTTTAATATAGGTAATTTTTTATCCCAAAAATAATTAAAGCTACGTAATTTATAGCCACACTACCCCTGTATAGTCCAAGCAAACTCAAATGGACCGTAACTCAAGGCAATAAGACTTTTAAAAGTGCAGTTTTATTTGTATTCCGCCATTCAATACAAAATAAAGAAAAATTAACCTTATTTCAAGTAAGTTAAAGTCGTTACAAATACAGTTAGGTAAACTTGGCGATTCAACCGCACGCACACATTAAACAGGCACTCGTTAAAGGACACAATAGATAAACCAACAAAATGCAAAATATGAATACTTGTTTTCGTTCCCTTTCTCGTGCAAATTAAAAACCTGGGATAGAGCAAGATAGCCACCATGACACCGGGTTGCGCCGGCGCCTACGATCAAGGCTAACTTAAAGAAATGTAAACCATTTTAGTCACGCCCGGCCTTCCGTTCTGTACAGTGTATCGCGCGCGATGTCTTTACAATAATTGACCCAAAATGTTCAGTGAAATGGTGACTAATGGTGGACTGTGGTGTGTGTGGTGTGTGTGGTGTGTAGCTGGCAGAACATTCAAGTCAACCAAAGGTATGGTACTGGAGTAGACCGCAGGGTAGGACTATGTTAGCTGCTACTTCGTGGCCATGGAACGTTCCGTCCGAACACAGCCATCGACAGGGGAGCCGATTCTCGTACACGTACTCGTTTTCAAAACGAAATATGGGATTAATTCGATGAGAATCCCCAATCAGCTGATTTGACGACTTTTTTTTGTGGGGACGTATTAAATCGTTAGTTTAGTTTAAAAAATTGGATAGTGAACGCTTTTGATAAAAAATGACGAAGTGCTTTCTAAATTAAAACATCAATTAAGAAAACCGGCATTAAAATGTATTGAACTTTTCTATTGAAGTTGAGTCGAGCGACGACGTTAACAGCTGTCTCGAACGCGAGCGAATACCTACTAGGCTAGCAAGACTCACACAGTACTCATACGTAGGTATGAGACCTACGTATGCGACTGTGTGCGTTCGTTGATTTGTACTGTGACTACAACATTATTCCGGAATTAGGAAAACTAATTTATTAAATAATCATTGCCTAGACATGTTTAATTAAAAATTCAGTGCATGTATTATGATTATAACATAATAAACTAATTGGGGTGTCTGAGGGTGTGCGTTAATTACGTTACATGTTGTATATATGATTATTTCCCGTTTCTTCCAATAGTAAACCACTAAAGCTGTTGTTGGTGTCGGTCTTCAGCTTATGTCTGTGGCTTGGGTCTAACATACATATTGCAAGCTACGTGATATGTACAGTTGTATTCTGACATAAGCCCCTTTACGCGCTTCTCCCGAGCATATATTGGACAACTTCTATTCAGCGCCATGTGGTCACAACGACAGTTCACGCCTTTGCTGGCAGGTGTGAACCCCTGAAGCCCACCTTGGCTACCTCACTTGGCACCCACTGGCCTTCTGCATCTCGTCTTTGAAGTCTTTTTAATGTTATAATTTCAATATCATTAGGACACGTGATCACTTTTAATGCCTCTTCGTCAGACAGCTCAAGGTCTACATCCCGTATAATACCGTAGGAAATGTTTACGTCCATTGCACTATAAACTTTCCACGCTTTGGTTTGGAATTCCTGACAGTCTAAAAACTTGCCCGCACATTCCTCAGTCGAAACCTCAATTTTTAACTTATATGGGTTAATATATTTAATATGGTTTATATCAGTCAAACCCATACTGTTAAACAATTTTGCGATAGCAAACTGTTTCGGTAATTTCTCTTTGCTCCAAATAAAAACTTCTTTCTTGATTTGTTTCAGTTTTTTTCCTCTATTACCCTCAACTTTAGTCCAGCTTTGTTCATCCTCTTCTCTTCCTCGTTTTATTGATTTATCTACTACTACATCATCCTCCATAATTTGTACTTCACAGCAGTTTAAGTCGTTAATATTATCCAACAAATCAATTTTATTTTCTTCATCTTCTATTTGTGCCATCCATCCATCTAGCTGCCTCACTTCCGAATCAATCTGATCCAAGTTAGTTTTTTCTGGTCCACGATCATCTGTAGCCATTATTAGGTATAATCCTGCACGACTAATAAGCGCGTCAATATAATGAATTATTTAATTCTACACCCTAATCGATAGTCGCGTGCGTGCGATCTACACGAGTGCCGTGACAGAACTCAATTCTAACACTGTTTTAAGCTTTTTATATTGTCACTTACGGGACTTCTTCCGTGATTATTATTTGTTTTGAGCTCCCGATAAAACAAAACAAAAACAAACAAACAAATAATAATCACGGAAGATATCCCGTAAGTGACAATATAAGTTTAAATTGTTACAATTCTGCTCAACCCTTCGGGACTTATAGGCGTGATGGTTGTGTTATTACACAATGACACTTCCACAATCTTAACAAGACGGTAGCATCTGAATCGTGATACAATGACAACACACAATTAAACATTATGTAATAGTAGGTACTCGTATATAAATAACATCATTATCAGCTATGTGTAGAGCTCGTCTGTTTATTTACTACGTAGCGTCCCACTCTTGCTTAGCGCAGGTGCAATAGCTTCGACTTGAAAACATTGAGAATATCTCTTTGCCTATGACTCAACACCAAAATGCTCTACACTGTCTATTTGTATCGGAGTAAACGAGAGCGAGAGAGTAACTGGGTTTTAGAAGAAAATAATGAAAAAATATGAAATGAAAAAATTGTGGATTATTTATGACATATGACTCGTCAGCGGTTTCGGTATGAATATGTTGACTTCATGTTTTTAATTGCAGACCCATACGTCAAAAAAATAAAGACAGAACCGTTTCATGATGATTTTAAGACCACTCTTTGCAATTATTTTCTTATTATGTATCGAGTCCGTCCACGGTCTTTGAAGTATGATGAATATTAACATTTTATTTTTGATGTGCTAGAACAAATAGTTTTTTTTTTTTTAACTGCTTAAAAACATCAATTAGGTGATGTCGGCCCCTTAAGGTGAAAGCGCCAGGTTAGCCCACGAAATTTAAATTTCCTTGCGTTTTTTTTTAATTTGCAGGTCAGTGTCAGGTTGTATGTTGATAAAATATGAGTCGCGCAAGTAACACATATGTAGTTACAGAAATATAATCATTAAAAGCATCAATGCAAGTTCATTTAACCCCATTTAATGAACTTTTCATGAAATGGTTATTGAATAGGATTAAATGATCGATCGATGATGTTACAGTCGCGAATCATATTTTGGAATGATGTACAGGCGTGGTCTTTTCTGCCTGATAAGTTAATTTTTTCGCTTAAATCATGCGGAGGCGCCGAGCCACGCCCCCTTAAAGTTTAGGCCTATTAGGAAAGCGTCAATTTAGCGCGCTAAATAACAATAACTCTCGTTTGGCGTGCGTCGTCAGTGCGCTCGGCCGTTCGGTATTGTCTTTCATTCATTATTTCTATACAGCTTAGTGGTGATCAGGCGGGAGTGTCCACGATAGTACCTACCTACTGAATACGTGGTAACCGTTTTAGCGAAGGTGTCTCTTCCACCCTGTATTGTACACTTCCAGAATAAAATCTATTCCGGAGTTTAGAGCGAAGATGTAAACGGTCATATAGACAGACATGTAATACGACTTTATTTTATTATAATTTATATAGATGGCTCAAATCTTGCAGGTCTGTACCTGTATATGCTGGTGGTGGAAACGTTCACTGCTGAGAATATTAAGCTGAAGGTCTATACCACCATTGGATGGGGTGAGTTTTACTTAATGTTGGTTCAGTTTTTAGGAAAAAAATCTATTCAATTTCTATAAATTCTTATTCAAACTGCGACTTAACCAAAACGATGGGCCGCGTGAATACACGATCGTCGTGTATGTTCGGGAACCCGGAAGGAGCCCTCTGTCATGTTGGCGCGAACACACCCTCGGGATTGCCGAACAAAATGAACGTGACAGTCGCATGTTCGCGTGTTCCCTTTGGTTAGGTCACGTCGTGACGTTGAACGTTGAAAAAATACGATTGTACCAAGCACAACTTTGCAACTCGGGATAACATTTTTTACACACTTACATCGTTAAAAGTTACAGTTTTCGTAGTAAATTTTCTATCTATCTATATAGATATTGTAACAAATTGTCAATTCAATAAACTACTGAACAGTTTTGATCAAACCTATACTGTTAATATATCTATCTATATATATAAAAATTAAACCCGTTTTCCTTGGTCACGGCATCACGCGTGAATGGCTGGACCGATTTCACTAATTCTTTTTTTGTTGTATTTGTTATTATTAGGAGAAGGTTCTAACGGAAAAAAATATTAAGAAAATCTCTCAGAAATATTGAAAAATATACATTTAATTTTGCATATTTAAAAAAACGCGCGTAACGAATGTCAATGTCATTCACAGCCATAGACTATATTGAAAGAGCATTGTTTCTTCGGAAACGTGGTTACTTAATTAAATTCGAGCATCATTTGTTCGGAAACATCTTTTAAGGGTGTCTCACACTCTCTCTAACCATCTCTCTGTCTCTCTTATATATCGCAGACGAAGTTGCGCGGGTCAGCTAGTTATAGATAATATTTAGATACTACCTACTCGTAAGATACCTACATTATTATTGCCAATGATTTGTAGACTATACAATGAAACCCATTATCTTATTAACCCTTAATAATTTAGTCGTGGCCAAAAAGTTTCGTAAACGGTGGCGTGGGGTGGGTGATACCCCGATCATGTAAATAAAATGCAAAATACATGCAAAATCACGACGGGAACAGGTTCAACATCGCAGGCTGGCGTCTTCTTCTCTTCTTATATCAAAATACAAGCAAAAAATTATATTTAATAAATAAAACGTTTATGTATTTTCGTTCACAGGTGCGCCCGCTGTGTTTCTAATAATATGGGTGATATCGAGGTGCTTCGTCAACGTCGTGCCTTCCAACGGAACGGATGCGGTGAGGAACCTACTTATACTACTAAAACTTATATAAATCATGTTTATTCTGTAAATTAGTGCTATGCTCTAGCTGGGCAATAATATTAAACTGAATTTTATTATTACTAGCTGATTTATGTACAGGGTGGAAGGTATATCGACGCACAAACGGTTCCCACGTTATTAGTACATCATTCCGAACTACCCACATAAAGGGTGTAAATACTCTTAACGAAGTTGAAAAGCACTCGTCATTGCGATATTTTTTTTGTTCTAGAGCAAACCTTGGAACCTTCTAGTTACGGATATTGGGGGTCAAAGTTCCAACTTTTTGATGTTTTTTTTTTATTTATAATACCAGTTTTCAATGTTTTAGCTTTACTTTAAATACCTCCATGACTCGTTTACTATTCAATGCATCCATCAGCACAATGTGTTGAAAGCGTTACATTGAGTTTTACCGTAAAATGTGATTTTTCACCCAAAAAAAAAGTAGTTTCCCAGCAATAATTTTTGAGCAGAGTTACTCAGTTTGATGTACAGAATGCTTGGTTGACGGCTTCGTGAAGAGTCTGTTTACACCCGGTATATGTAAATTTTTCAGAAAAAAAACTATATTTTTTTTTTAAATTACCAATGTAAAATTTCTATGTGGTCCCGAATTCGGAATACCTACGTAGTAACCTTTTGTGTGTCGATATATTCCACCCTGTAGGCTTAGCCAAGTTGACAAATCTACAATCGTTAACGCATAGAAAACTAACCAAATGTATGGGAATGACATCATTTCAACGTTAAGTCACGTGGTCAAAACAAACGAATAGAAACTTTAAAGTACAGTCAAAACTGTAAGTTGGCTACGATTTATATGGGATGTAGCGATCACTATTGTAGAAACGGATACATTTCATTCTATCATCTTGATCGATGTAAACTTGTCTACGAAGTTTCTATTCGTTTGTTTTGACCACGTGACTTAACGTTTACGATAATAGAAAGAGAATCGATACGAATCGTTTGTAACTTGGCTAGGCTGCTGTATTTTAAAGTTTTCATGCTGAAATAATAATAACAAAGTTGAATGGGATGCAGTATTATGATGGTTAGACTGGAAGCCAACCCCAACATAATTAATCAAAATATGATGATGAGACTGATTACGTCTTTTGTTTGCAGCTGGCCGTCGCAGGGGAAACCAAAATGTGCATATGGATGCACGAGCACCAAGTAGACTGGATACATAAAGCGCCAGCACTCGCTGGACTCGCCCTAAATCTATTCTTCCTTATTAGGATTATGTGGGTGAGTAGAATATAAACTGGCCTGCAAAAATAAGTATCACTCTTTTAAAATTGCAATAACTTTTTAAGTACACATATACTTTCGAAACAAAAGGGAATCGAAAAATAGTTTAATTTTGTCTATAGTTTCAAAGAAAGCTGATAAAAATTGCTTTATAACGTTTTTTATTTTAAATCTCTAACTTCTATAATTTAGACAAAAATTAAATTTTAAAAGTGTAGTACTTATTTTTGCAGGTCAGTGTATATAGCAAAATACGTATTTTGTATGTCCTTTTTCACACAAGGGAAACAAGTTTCTCACGCGTATGTAGGTGTGTATCGCTTAAGGCGACAGGAGCTAAATTAGCAACTCTAATTGTTGGTTTTTTGCGATTTACAAAATCTATTGGTTGGACTAAAAAAATAAAACACTATCATGCTAATAATTATGTTGCTTATAGAATTATTTGCCAAAAAATCAGAATGATCGCATGAATTTTAGTATGGTTTTTACTCGTTAAAAGATTTTTTTTGAGATATATTCGTGATTTTTTTTATCGAGTAAAATTTGTTGTATTATATTTTCAAAACACTATCATACTAGCTTATATCCTGAAGAATATCATATATTTTTCTGGTTTTGTTTATTGCAGTGAATCATATGCTTTTTGCATTATAAAACCCGCGTTTAGATGCTGTAGTCCCCTTAAACTGAAAAGATCGAAACAAGATGCAAGTGGAGGCTTCCAATTTGCAATCTGACCGACCAAAAGCATGACATACGTCACCTCCGACTGCATGACATGATTTAATTAATTAAAGTAGGTACTCTACATCGTTTTCCTAGTTTGTTTCCATCTATTTTAGATCGCTTGTTATGCTGTCCGCCGTTTTAATTGATGATGATTTTTTATCCTTTCTACACTTGGCATTGAAAGCCTACATAAAAGTGCGATATTGTAATTTCAATTTTCAACGCCAATCGGAGCGTTGAAAATCCGACAACACGCTTTTATTTAAGCATTCATTTAGGCCTTACTTATTGTTAGAGAAAACGGGTATTATTTCAATATTTAAATAATAATTTAGCCATTGAACTGCCATTCGCAGAACCGTTTCCCAATACACAAATCATTTCTTACCCCTTAACGAAGTCCGATGAGATTTTTTTGCTGTCGGGTTAAATTAATTCGATGAATGACCGAAGTTAATCTTCCCTCGGGAAATTAGAATAGCGTATTAAGGAGCAATCGGAACGTTATTGAAATAAATTGACTACGACAATTTTCATTACTTTTTTCCTCCTTCAAGTTAGATTGTATATTCGAAAAAAATACATATTTTGGTATATCGTAAAACTGTTTGGAGCAGGCATGTCTGCTATGTAGGTACCCAAGAAATAAAACTAAACAATAAAAATAACTTTCTTGAAAAAAATATAATTTCACATTTAGAATTTAAAAAAAAAATATGCAGAAATTATAGAAAGTATCTATAGAATTAGGTTCTATGACCTACTGGTCTATAATTTCTGCATATTTTTTTTTTAAATTCTAAACTCTCATTTCTGTTCCAACTACGAACCACAAAATGTAAGTAATTTAGCGATTATCATTCGCGTGTCTCCCACAGCCAATGTTCTCCGAATCTACTCAACCGATAAAGTCAAATTACGGTACTCATATGGTTTTTCTTACTAACTCTTTCCAATGTTCAACAGGTATTAATAACAAAGTTGCGGTCAGCGAACACCTTGGAAACCGAACAGTATCGGAAAGCGACAAAAGCGCTTCTAGTCCTGATTCCACTGCTGGGGATCACAAACCTGCTGGTGCTGTGCGGACCAAGTGACGACTCCTGGTTCCAACATGCCTTCGACTACACAAGGGCGCTAATGTTGTCGACACAGGTATGGATCATCATCACCCGCCTAGCCTTTTATTAAATATGGCTGAATATTAGTATTTTACATGGAGCGACTGCCTATCTGACCTCCACAACCCCAGTCACTGGGTAATACAATACGCCTTGGTAAGACTGGTTATCAGACTTTCAGGCGTTTGAACCGTAAAGTCTTTTAGCAGAGATCAAAGGCTTTACGTGTAACGAGACAGGTATGGATGACATTGTCAAGGTAAACTAATTATAGGGATCCTGTACCGTGATATAAGTCTTTATATCCAAACAGGGTGAAAAAAAAGGTAGGGTGATTTTCGTGGTTGACCCACTGCTTCAGGCAGTAAGGTAAAAACAACAGTAGAGGAAATAAAGCTAAGTTCCGCATTGAGGCAAGGTCGAATAAATATCATTCTTGGCTCATTTTGCAATGTTTTTATGCAGACTAGTATATTACTTTTTCCGCCATTTTATTCTGGTCTAAGTATTAACTCTGG
Organism: Xestia rhomboidea; assembly: GCA_963853795.1. Classification (NCBI taxonomy): domain Eukaryota; kingdom Metazoa; phylum Arthropoda; class Insecta; order Lepidoptera; family Noctuidae; genus Xestia; species Xestia rhomboidea. The sequence goes on along the minus strand of OY970771.1, from coordinate 9,660,435 downwards.
CAAATTTCTAGTGAATTTTTTAAAGGAATAAATTGTTCTTTTTATACTAACCTACCCTTCGGACACTAAAAGCGGCTTTAAACCAAAGTTCAAACTTTTAACAAGTATTTTAAAAATCCATATATTTTAATCAGGTTAAAAAAAAACACTTCTTCATATACGTTACAAAGCTATACAATACGATACAAAAACTATTCGGGAAATAACTTTCACTATAACGGTTGGTATCGAATTTGCTCCTTTCTTTAATAAAGTCTGTAGTACCTCCACTATCAATTTACAGTGGCCTACAAACAATCACAAAATCTGTTAGGACTTGCTAAATATCAGTTTTATAGCCTGTTCAAAGAACTTTCAAAACGCCTAGTTGACGCTTTCCGTGACCCAAGGGCTGCCTTTACCTTGGTCAGAGGCTAAGTCTTGCCATACAACGTGGCAACGCCGCCAGTCTCTTGGGCACATTACCAGCTGACAGCGTGGAGGAGGAGTTTTTCAATGCCCTTTTATAGTTTGTTGTTAGTTTATTTATTTTAGTTTATTTATTTATAGTATATAGTATTTTATTAATTATTTAATAATAAAACAGAATTAATTAAACCATAAGAAATATAAAAAGTTTTATAACTGAATATAAAGTCTATAGACATTCAACTCGGTCAGCATCTGTCAGTCTGGCAGTAAATCTAAGGCCGTGATCTATAAACGTAACTTAGCATAACAAGGACATGTTTCTGTCTCTGAATTGCACTAGTTGTTCGACAGTGGCGGAGTTAACACTTTGCCCGTCAAACGATGTCTTGCAATTCGCCTTTTCCTCGTGAGAGCTCCATAGTTTTAACGATTATATTTTTTGACGTTTCGAGTACATTTACATGCATTGATTTTTAAGTCGAAAGTACAATTATCCTATAGCATTTTAGTAAAATTGTTTGTAACAATGCCAATCAGTATCATCAGTAATAAGAATATTTTTTCTAAAATTATGAAAATTTTATATGTGAAGCGAGTATTTTAATTTTAAAATAGACGTGTTTGCGTTACGTTCACACCGCGCGCTCGTGCTACAGTCTCAGTTCATACGACTTCTGTCGGGTTTATCACAGAATTTGCTAAGGAACGTGTATAGATCTCGACTTCAGCAAAACCGTTGCAAATCGTCTTAAGAAACCGTAAGATCACTTCAGGCTGCTTATGTTCTGTGTTTCCCCGTTTCTGTTTGCTTTAGAGTTGTTTCCCCTTTGACTTGGAAACAAGGAGCCTCTTCAGCAACAATCAATCGTAAACCTCAAGTCGTGGCAAGTTCAGTGGCGTAATGAAGTTTCGAACTTCTGGGAAAGTCCGTATGTTCGCGCTGAGTCATGCTTACCTTACGAACTGAGATGGATTAATGCTGGAGTAAACTTTAGCCACTTTCTCGTACCTATACGTTGTGGGAGCTTTCTGCCACATAGTTGATCTATCCAATATTGAATCTCTGATTGAATATAAACTTTAAACTTTAGCTAAGTAACTTTACTTGCCAAGTTAATTTTCGAACTATAAAGTTTAGATTTTAGATTTTATTCAAACCCTCGTTTCCGATTGATACTGTTATCTCCTAAACAGATATCGATTTTATTACTGTGTGAGCTGACTCCAGAATGACTAGGTACTCTCCTAATTATTGAATTTTTATCGACTTGAAAGATTCTCGCAAGAATTTTAGGGTACCGACACCTCAGTCGGCAAAAACGGAACCCTTAAAGGATCACTTTGTTGTCCGTCTGTCAAGACCCTTTTACTCAGGAACGCGTTGAGGTATAAAGCTGAAAATCTGAAAACCGTAAATATGTAGTTTAATAACTAAATACCTACAAGTTTATACGGAACCTTCGCGAGTCCAACTCGCACTTGGCCGGTTTTTCTTGTCATCAATCAGTATGGCGCAAAAGTTAGGTAAGTATTTTTAGCTTTGAAAATAAATTGTTTTCGTATTCCTACTAAACGGTGGTTGCTTTGTACGTGTGTAAAGAAAAGACAGGTTATTTTAAACATTATTTAGAATTGACCACCAAGGGGTACCTACCCCTTGGTGGTCAATTCTAAATAATGTCGGGGCTGCGGGACTGTTCGGAAGCGATACCGCGGAACTCAAAGGGCTAAGAAGGAACATGGATGGGTTTTAGTAAGTAAAAGTCTGGCACTCCCTTCCGCTCCGCCCAGAGGGGTCATTTGATGAGTCCAGACTTTAATTTTTAGCCGCTTCTCATGCGAGATTAAGTCTATAAGGAATACATCTGATCTATTCCCTTAAAAATGCAAAAACAGTCTTGTTTTTCTAATCGTTTGAAAGGCACGTTTAACTTGTCTAACTAATCGTGTGACTGGCAGACACTGAAGGTCAGACCAGAATAAAATTGATTATACAATCTATAAAATAACATCTCATTCAAGTATCTAAGGCTAAGCTCATCTTGCATTCAAAAAATTAAATGTTTGTCAAAGATCGAATGGTTGTGTAGTAGGCGTAGAGTGACCTATTGCTCGATACTTGGACTGGCAACTTGAATACTTAGTGATGTTACAGCAGGACGATGTTGCTACATCTTTCGGAAGTGGTATCCGTATAATATGCTCTAAACCCTAGCACGAATTTTGCCGTATCGTATCGTATCGTAAACGCTGACTTCGACGTAGTTTTGTACTGCAATTCACAAATCGCCGCTATCGTACTACGTACGAGAAACTAGTTTTCACAGCTCGAATGTTAGGACCTCATTTAAAATCAGAGAAGTACACTTCTGCCAACGTATCTGTGCAGGCGGGTACATACACAGAACTAAAATAAATGCACCAAGTTTGATACATCGATGCATTTTTTTCTTGACTAGTAGTGCCCCCTTGAACTGCACACTTAAACCAGTCATACTTGTACTGAACTCAGTACAAGTATGACTGGTTTAAGTGTGCAGTTAACCTAACACATTTAACGGAAATTCGAGTCTGAAAATCTGAAAATAAAAAAAACATCTTTTGCAGGGTTTCACAGTAGCTTTGTTCTACTGCTTCATGAACACAGAAGTACGTCACGCGATCAGATACCACGTGGAAAGGTGGAAGACAGGACGGACCATCGGAGGGGGCAGGCGGAGGGGAGCCTCCTACTCCAAGGACTGGTCCCCTCGGTCACGGACGGAGAGCATACGGTAAGAAGAACTTTATACACATCTGCATGTGGATAATAATAAACACACAGTTCAGGTCTTAAGGAGTATATGCACCAAAGCCACCGCCCCTGATCCCCGATCTCATTTAAAAATAATCATGTCCGGCGGCTTATATTGCGCACGCGCTCAGTTACGCGGCGACAATAAAGCTATAGTGTAAAACAAACTTAGACATCTCGAGCCGCCGACATCCCGTCGATAAAGCTTTTCGTCTTGCAATTACTTAAAATCGCCAAAAACAAAATGGCCGACACATGTCAGCTGGTGGCTTTGGTGTCTAGAACCCATTAGTGCACGCAATAACTTAAACCCAAATAATAATACTAATTAAAATTCTGGGGCATAAATTAAACTTTCATCAAACATAGACATAAAGGGTTTTATTGGCCACCATCCATTAAATTCACCTCAAAACTTCATGGGACACCAACTTTTCAATCAAATTAGGGTAACTTTTGTAAAGCGTCCCTTCGTACTTTACGCTTGATTCACGGATCGGTTGATAAGCAGGTGGAGCGTAATAAAAGGTAATTGGAATGATTAAGGAGGCGGTATTACCCAACAATTAATTTATCGGGCGTCAAACCTTCTTTGTTAACACTGTACTGAATGAGGTGTTTTCAGGGCCAGCTTCCACGGAAAAACGATAGATGGCGCTGTGCAAGACTCGGTGTAAAAACACTTTTTTTTGGCTATATGGAGCTGGCGTTCAAAGACTAGAACGTATTTTATTTTAGAAGGCAATGAATGCCAGCTCCATATAGCAAAAAAAAAGTTTTTACACTCAGTCTTGCACAGCGCCATCTATCGTTTTTCAGTGTAGTAGTTTTAGTTTTGTAAATCTTACTACAGTTACTTTCTTTTGTTATCCCTGTTGTCCATATTGGTTTTCTTTCTATGTAAGTTTCAAGCCTAAAAAAATCTTTTTAAGTCTCCAAATAATTTAGCAAGTTTACTTCGCGTCACCCTGAACAATCTGAGATACTGCAAGATTTCATATATTATCTGGAGTAGCACTGAAGCAGTGAGGAAATTAATTATGCGCGATTCAAGACACACAATGCTAGTGATCGTAGAACTTTCCAAGTAGACGGTAACAAAACAAACAAAAAAGCTTATAATAATGTAGAAAAACTATCAATAAAGATGGAAGTTTCACTAATTGTAGGTATTTTTCCAAGTACAAAAAAGAAAGTTCGAAGTACGTACTTAAGAGAAAACGAAGTATCATTGTAGTCTGATAATGAAGTTCTGACTTGCAGAAACCGTTGTAGCTTCATTTCAAAACCGAACGAAAGTCACGATTCAATGGACTAGAAGTACCACTTTAAAGAATTTATGTTGGAATAAATTGTTGAGGAATATTCTAGAACTCTTAGCCGAGCGAGGATGGATAACAAACAATATAAAACAGATAACTACGGCGAGACCGATTTATTGTTTTCTTTTGGTCTGTGCAGAATGAATTTATATTCTTTCTTTCTTTCCGTTGTTTTGATGATAGCCACAATATTTATCTATAGAGAGAGCCCCGTGTGTAGTAATAAAAATCCAGAAGGAAATTTTCTTCTTCATAAGAGCTAGACAAATTTTCGAAAAATGTGTAGGCTTATTGGGTTTTTATTTGTATGACAAACATGAAATAATGCTCACATTAGTAAATAATAAAGTTTGTCATAATTAGTTTTTAAAAACAAGGGGATTGCATTAAATAAAAAATACGAAATCTACACGGACTAAGTCGGGGCTAAGATGTAAGCAATATATGAAGTTACCGCGTAAAATAGAAAGATCCCGAAATAGAGAAATGGCCCTAGCTCTTGCGACGGGTTCCTTGAATTTATAATTGGCTGGAAGTAGTACACTTAGTGAATATTTAAAAGGGATAACAGAGTTCTTCCAATGGTTTGGTCGAATAGTAACTATAAAATTTACAAGTCGTATTTACGAAGCGCTTAACTGCACGCTTGTCTCCGCATAAATATGCATCCAATAATAGTTTTCCAAATCCATATTTGATCAGATCTTTTTATTTCCCAATAGACTCACAGTATGAAGAGGCCCACGGATTCCAATCTGGATAGACATTCAACGAATTTGCTTACTGGAATGGACTTTATGCATTTAAGAAGATGTTCTAAGATATAATGTGGATTTGGATGGAATTTTTATTGTTTTATTTTTGTTACGTATATTTTATTAATTTTTACAATAAATCAATGTTTAATCAGCTTTATTTATTCTTCTTATTAATTTTAGTACCCTTTATAGTGTTGTCCTTGAATGTTTTGTCGATAGATCATTATTAAATTTTGGCACCTCACTGTTCAATGTTTATTACCATTTATTTAACATCATGGATTTTAACATGATTTTGCATGTCTCGCTTAACTTGTAACCTGGATTCTATTAATTTCAATGCATGTTTAAATGTTGTAGATACCCAAGCATTACCAAACCAGGTGTTATTCCTAAGGAGGTTCCTCCAAGATAACACTTAGTTCGATTACCATATGAAAAATCTCTTTTCACCAACCTCGCAACTAATTTTAGGAGGTGCTAATAGATTTTATTTCCCAAGATACCTTTCGAATTTATATTGATATCGTCTCGCAAGGGATAGACTTCAAAAGGGCTTACCTAAAAGGGTGAATTTCCATATCCATTGACAACGAAGTGCGAACGAACGGAAGGGAAGTGGAATAAATCTTGGTATCCCTTTCCCAAATAACCTCGAGTTCTATTGATGAATCCATTTGAAAACTTAAGCGCATTTATTATCTGTGTTTCCCTTCATACGTACGAAAACTGAAGCCAGCAGACAAAACACCAAAAGTACGATAAAATTTTATATTTCAGCCAGTTCCCAGGCAATTCGCTTTCGACAAATAATGGTTTGACTTTGAGGAAACAATACACGACAAAGTTTAATTTCAAAGTGGCGTTTGCTGACAAACCGAGTGAAACTTTTGCAATATTGTACAAACATTGCAATTCCGGCTCGCTTTGAAGTTTCAAAACAGCTGAAAGTTATATGACAAAGCAAACAATTTACTCATAAATAAAACCTCAGTATAGACACAGAGCTGAAGACCAACATTTTACACTGTTGCAACATGGTTAAAACCTTATAATAATAAACCAAATACATCGAACTCAAAGATGAAATTACCCGAATTTGACATCTGCAAAAAGTTACAATAGTACCAATAGTTTTGTCATCAACAGGAGTAATACCGAAACAACTTCACCAATCTCTCTCAACAAAAGGCAGTGATATTAAACACATGCAGACTCGACAGAAAGTTTCTGCAATGTGAGTCAGAAAATCTTCATCAAAATACGCTACCATCTTCCATACAATAAAATAAAATAAAAATACATTCTGCGCGTGACCGCACTTCATCTATCCCAACTGATAATCACTTGGCTTAGGCCCATATTATCAGCTCTCCCCGGCTAACAAGCCGAGAACATAAAATATATGTCAATAAATAATAATAATAATTGATAGATTCGGTTAAACTTTCACCCGTCGTGCGTGTGTGGTTTCATCGTAGAGGCATCGACATAAACAACCTGTAACCGAAATACTATCTATACAAATAAATAAAAGTGTCTGATTGTAATTTCAAAAAAGTAACAGCTTTTTAGGGTTCCGGAGTACTGACAAAGAACCCTTATTACTAAATGCATATGTGAGTTTAAACAAAAGCAAATAATATTTTCATTTTTTTTTCGCGTTACATCTTATATACTTATTCAACCAGTTTGACAAAACTGCATAATACTTTGGAATGTAGTAGAATTTTCAAACGAACCTGGCTTTTCCGAAATCTGAAGCGTCGCGCATAGCCCATTTCAAACAATAGAAAATAGACTCGAAAAAAGTATGGCAGTCGTCTGGAAAACGAAACTCCTAGCATTTTGGCGAATTTTGCCGGACATATTTTTGCTAGGATGTATTGTGGGCTAGAAGACCATAACATGGGTCCATGGAAATATCCAATAGTATCGCGGAAGATCCAGGTGTGGATTGCAGGAAAAACTTGACGCGGGACTGATCCATGTTGACTCAGGATTTCAGTGGAATTAGAAGCTGAAAGTAAGTTAGGCCTTTGCCGCGCTGTGGGTCACCTACGATTTCATTGTTATTGCCCGCACAATTAGGTTGAAAATCATTTATTATAACGATTTATACAGTCTTGATCGTATTGCTATCGTACATCGAATTTGATCGTCAGCTCTGTTTATGTATGAGCTCTGAATGAAGTAGAAGCGAATCTATATTTATTGAACTCAGACAAATGATTCCGAGGATTCTAATCTCCAACTTCAGTAAATTAATTAGTTGATTTCCACATAAAACCGTTGCTTGCTTTACTTACATCAGAATTTTGAAGATTTCGAGGAAAAGCTCTTCCATTGAAATACAAACATTGACTAGCAAAAGGTAATCATGAATATCATTTAAGATTCTAAAATTCTAAATAATTTATGAATGATGAAATCAAATCTTTATTCTAGACACATAAGTTGAACGCGTTTTTTTATTATAAATCAGTTCCATTTTAATCGAGAGCTATTGCACTTTTGTACTAAACAGCTGTTTTGTTGTTTTAATAACCCACAAAAATTAAAAGAGTGTTTACAATCATAATGTTAAATTCATGGTAACTAACAGTTTATGCGTCAATGTCCACTACAGGTGTATAAAGAGACGACTATATAATTATGTTTGTCGTTAGAGCGGTTTCAGACTGGCGAAGTTTTATACGTGTATGTACTCATATTGGCTTACGCGCTTACACGCGTGCCACATTTAGCGTCAACACTCGTACGAGTTGCGTATGTGGCAAAAGGCTCGCGTATACGCGCCTTAACACACTTCCAAAAACGAGCTGATACGCGCCGAAAATTCGCGAATCTGAAATCTAAAGCTGGTTGTATGCATGGCATGAAAAACTTTGATTAATTCTGAAACCCTGCCTTTTCCCTACTTGACCATACAGCGCGTTTTCATTTAGAGCAATGAAACAAAGGAGATGTTTATATAGTTAAAAACAAGTTTTTATTTAAAAAAAAAAAAACAATATTTATTTAAAGATTATGTCTAAAAGAGACAGAACAAAGTTTGCATACCAGACTTTACTTTGCCAAGAAAGTATACGTGGTGGGCGTTCTAAACGAATACCAACATGAATTATAAAATAATAAGGTTTGTATTAGCATGAAACTCTTTTTCATATTTACTCATTCGAATATGAGTTTATTTAAACTCATATTCGAATACTAAACTTTTTTGTAACGCATTTGCGTTACAAAAAAGTTTGAAATTGTATACACCGCTTTTACTTAGCAAAGTCAAAGAACGGTCTGTAAATTTTGCAGTTTGACAAAAACCTACTTTGACCAAATTTATTTATTTTTCTCCCTGGTTTCCTTACTCTAAAGATGTTACAGATTTAATTATATCTTTTATCAAAATGTTTTTCCTTTTGTATGTCTTTATTATAAAACCCATGGAATGTTCTAGGTGAAATTATTGTTAGAGTTACTTAAATATTAGCGTATATGCACAGAGAGTGTTTGAATACGGATGTTAACAAGAAGCCTGTGGGGCAGGTTGTACAGCCACCCATCTAAGCGAGAGTCAGCAGCGTCGGAGACAACTACCACTACATTGCTGGTGCCAAGAACATCACTGTTGCCTCCTCTGGATGGCAGGCACCTTCATGCTGTAAGTATTATAGTATACCTACATAGTTGACAGAGGTTCGATTAAATTCTTTCTAGGTTTTAGCAGTTTTCAGGTAAGAAAGGGGTCAATGAGAATAATAGTTCGTCAAATTTAGTTAAAAGCCTCAATATCTTTGACTAGTTTTCCCTGTTTAGGTCGTTTTAGTTCAGGCAGTGCGATGAGATGAAATTCTTAACGTTTTGTATCTGAAACTTTTTAAATATAATTGAGGGGAACCCATTACGCCCTACCTACTCAGACATCAAGTTTTTATGTTGCACATGCTTGCTGACAAAACCCTCAGAGCTCCCTATCATTGTCAAATGAGGTGCACCAAAAATTTACCACATTTGTCTCTCTAAACTGCAGATGAAAAGTATAAAAACCCTGTAATTAACTAAAGATTTTCTAGATATTATATTTACAGTATTTTATTGAGCAAAGAGCACATTACAGCGCGTGCATAGCATAATTGCGACAAATCATATAAGAGTTCGCGACAAACCGCGCCGCAACGCAACTGCAACAGGACGACGAGGAAAAGGATAAAGGAAGGAGGATTTTTGCGTTGCGTTGCGTTGCGACGCGGCTTGCTTTTATCTACACTGGCCGTTTCAAGTTTTTAGTTTACAGATATAACATGAGAATCTAACTGCGCAGGATTACATCACAAGCGGCAGCGCGAGCGGCGACCAGTCTCCGGTGTGAGGCGGGGGGCGGGGGAGGCTGCCGCGCCTGCGCACCCTGCCCGAGGAGGACGCGCTCCCCGCCGCCGGCCCGTCCGCCCCCGCCTCTCCCGCCTCTTCGTCACCGCTCTGCCCCACCGAAAACCAACAATGGCTCGTTACTGATTTCACCACCATTTCGATCCTCCCCAGTCCCAACCACAACGGGTATCAGAAAACTGACCCCTTCAACTCCGACAAGTCATCAGCCAACGGACCTTTCTCCCTCACCAAGAAACTAGACACAATATCCCCAACCTCCCCCAACTCATCGAACTCAAACCCAAATACAAAATATTTTGAATATTAAAACTGTACGCATTTAACGTTCCTGTAACTATTTTAATTGTAAAATAATTAATTATTATAATTATAGAAAATATTTATTATGAGATGCATGAACGGACTTAGTCATAACGTATGAAATACATTTATTAGCATAATAATTATTACTTAAATAAATAAATAAAATAGAATAATCGCAGATAATTCCTCGGGAAAATTATAATAATCTATTTTAAAAATTAATGTAATTAAAAATATGTAATTGGAACGCTGAGGTTTTTTTAGTAATTTAGAAATTTTATATTTATGCGAAATGGATTATGTAACAAGTCAGAAATAAATAACTTTTTGTACGTCTCTCACTTAAAATAAGTCAGTCTATAAAACGTTGCCAAAGCTATAACGGCTTATATAGAATTATATAGATAATAATACAATAATTTTACTATACTTTAGTATTTAAGTGTCTAGATGTAAGGAAGAAATCGGGAAACAATGCGCTATTTGTATCATAAATTTTATAGCATATCGTAAATTTTACATACAAAGACGTTATTTTCTGTGTAATTACTATCCATAATGTGTCATCTATGTGAAACTTATGAGTGTAAAGGTGGATGTACACTGTCGACCAAGAGATGTGTCTCTCCCAAGATGTCTCGGAAAAAACCAATACGAGACGAAGAGCAAGTGAGGAACACCGAGGCTAGACGAGCGCCACTATATAACCTCTCGCACTCACCCTGTCTCGGAGTGTCTCGGCGAGAGTGTACAAACATAACATTACTACCAATTTATTATTACATTAGATGTGAATTCAAAATTAAATAAAGCTAGCTATGTATTGTGTACTAGATAGAAAATCTGTATGAGTATTCGATGAATAACTTAATAAATGTATGATACCCTTTATGATGTACGGTCAACAAAATGAATAAGTAACCATGGTCCTTAAATATAGTTGCAGTTGTTTTAGAAACTATTTCACGTCTTCAGATGAAAGTTAATTATATTACAAATTTGAATATTTCTATCAATTTAATTTCATTTCATTCGAAAACATCCATAGGTTTCTAAGAAAACTTCAACTATAATTATGTATTTTTCGACCCTTGTTACTCATTTGGTTTGTTGACTGTAGATGTAAATTCGAAAGTGATTTAATGTTTGTACATTTATCTGTAATAAAATTTGTGATCGTCTGTGTTTGTTTTCATTTATAAGACCTCCTTATAAATCGCCACAAAGACCCTTCTGATGTGAAAATGTCCAAACGTGAACCAATTGCTGATGCAGGATTAGTTTGCCTAAAAAAGTCACAACGAGCAAACAAAGCGAGTCTCACAACAAGAAAAATGAGTTCAGCGAGCCTACTTTAGAGACGAGCGAGCGAAGCGAGCTCATTCATGGCATGTTGGCTAACTGCTTCAGTAAGCACAATCAGCTCAGTGGTGTCGCTTCACTCGGTTGTGACGAAACTGTGCTTGCTACATCTTGAACCTCAGCTCGATAAGATTTGACCATGTCTCATATTTTGGGCAAGTATGACTTGGCTTGATAATGGCTTGCAAAATAATTGATTGAAAAAAAGTATAATAACTAAATTTTTAAAATATTTTATTTGCACACACAGTTTATACACCACTCATTTTTAATTAGTACAAAAAATGGGGCTCTATCCGAACCCTTTACTGATGATATTTATGTAGTCAAAAGTAAAAAAAACGAAATCCCAAAATTAACTACGAAAATTTGTCTTAATTGGAAAACTCTTATCTGAATCAATTATTTGTAACAATTGCTACTAGAAAATGACCACGCGAAGGCGAGAACGAGAGAAAACGATTAAACAATACTATTTTAAATGGCCTGTAGGTACAATGTTTCCATAAATTGAGTGACATTTTGGGATATAAACAAACGCTAATAACTTTGCTGTTTATCAATATTATTTATTGAGACTACATATTATATAATAAAAAAAAACCTTCTTTAATAAGCCCTTTAAGTATTTGTACCTGTTAATTAAAAACTAGTGGTGTATAATATTCCTAAAAAGTTGTGATGTCGAACCTCATATAAATCATGATCTGTGAAAAGACCAATTTGGTCGAGACGCCATTGTTTAACTATTGTGGTAGACACAATAGTTAAACAATGGCGACTCGACCAAATTCGTGGACAGATCATGGGAAAAACGGCTCTATGCTTAGCTTAAAGTTTAGATTAATGCGCGTTTTCATTTCTAGATTTCTAATTCTTTGCATTACTCAAGAAGCGTAATGGAATTACTAGAACCAGGCGAGCAGGTAATGGATCCATTAGGAGTGGCCATCGCAATATCTTCCAAATTATCCAGATAATGTAGATGCTTAGAGCCGCTTCTATTCTACAAGCCGAGATACTTTGTAGTAGCTTGCATTACTACAAAGTATCTCGGCTACACCCTTTAAATAATAAATAACTGAAATGTTCGTTCATTTTTTTAAATCACTTTTTTTAAAGATTGAAAATATAATATTACTGGACTTCTTAACGGATTGGTTGGAGCAGGCAAATGTTAAACAAAATTGGAAAGCCATAGAGGAGGTCTTTGCCCAGCAATGGGACAGAGTAGGCTGATATAAAAAAAAAAAAAAATACAAAAATATGTAAAGCACAACAAAATTAATGCGACTACTACACTGTCCAATTATGCTCTGTGCAATATTTCGTAATTGATTTATTGAATAGGAAAATTAAATACTTTGGACCATTAGCTGTATGGTGCGCTGCCAGGCTTCTTCAGTAGAGCAATTGTCATCATCATCTGCATAGCCTTTTCCCAACTATGTTGGGGTCGGCTTCTAGTCTAACCGGATGCAGCTGAATACCTGTATTTTACATGGAGCGACTGCCTATCTGACCTCCACAATCCAGTTAGTACCGAGTAATACGATACCCCTTGGTAAGCCTAGTTGTCAGACATTCGGGCCACTACCTGTAACGACTACCAATATCTACAAATGACAGCCGGAACCAACGTCTTAACGTGCTTGCCGTGGCATGGAAGAAACTCGGTATGTTATGAGTCCCGAAGGTCAACCCGATGTAATTATTATAGCCACGAGCTCGTCCAAAAATGTCTCAGTTGAATAATGCTTTCAATGATCTAAAATCCAATTCCTTACTGAAAGTTATTCACCCATCGCTCAAACTCATTCTACTGCATTAACTTGGTGAAATAAATAAATAAAACGACCAAAAAAACTCTAATACATTTAGGCACCTTTAGACTCAACAGAGATAAATGAATCGTCAAGTGTCTACTTCGATCAGTCACAGTGTTGAATAATGTATCACTGCCCGCCCTCAAAAGGACACGGGTTGATAGCTAGCCTGAATTAATCACCTCTCATGTGACAATTAACGGTATACTTGTAATTTAGGCGGTTTCGGCCCGACAGGTTCATTTACAAAGCCATACGGAACTTTAGTTCGAAATTAACGCAATAGTTTCAAATAGACAGGACTCGATTTGTAGGAATTTGAAAGGAAGAAGACGAGCTTTCAAAATGTCAAAAAATAAACAGTTAACATACAAATTCATCTGCCTAGCCTTTTCCCAACTATGTTGGGGTCGGCTTCCAGTCTAACCGGATGCAGCTGAATACCATTACTTTACATGGAGCGACTGCCTATCTGATCTCCACAACCCAGTTAGTACTGGGTAATACGATACCCGCCCGTAAGACTGGTTGTCAGACTTTTTGGGCCACTGACTACCTGTAACGACTGTCTAAGATCTGCAAATGACATCCTGGAACAACGGCTTAACGTGCTTTCCGAGGCACGAGGTATGTAATGGGCGGTCACCCATCCACAGACCAACCTAGGCAAGCACGGCTTAACCTAAAGATCGACCCGAGCGGCTGTTATTATTTAGCATACAACGCATAACAAATATTTATAGATACAAAAACAGTTGACAGCTTAACGTCGTGATTGCGACAAGCAGGTTACACCACTTAGCATTATGCTGTGCTATGGGGGACCACAGCACAGAGCTGGTTTTCAGTGGGCGGGCATCATCCGTGAAAAAAAAAAATAAGAATAGATAATTTATTTTCATTATTCATACTCTGAAAGTAGGTCTGAAGTTGCCTGAGGAGCGGGTGGAAAGTAATACTTTTCAGCCCTAGGGAGAATCGTTTTCAACTGACAACTGTCCAATTATTAAAAAAAAATTGTTAATTTTTCTATTGAACCATGTTCCAACTTTCTATACAGCCACGATGTAAAATTTAAATAACAAAGTTAAGTATTAATTAAAGAATAGATATTTTTTAGATAACTTTATTATAATTAAGTTTCAACTATTTCTTTAAAATAACATAGATTTGGTCAAAATATTTACCATTTTTTCGATGATGAAAATGGAAAATAGGTAATAGCTGGCCGGCCATAGAAAAAAAAACAAAATAGGCGGAAAAGCGGCAATCCGATCTTCATTTTTTTTTCGAGTTGGATCATGTTTTTATTTTTACTTTCCTTGTATTTGTAATGAAAAGCACAGTGTTTACCTCGGGTTAAACACTTATTTAGTCCCTCGAACGATTAGCGCCCTCGCTGCGCTTGGGCACCAAACCCCGTCTCGGGACTAGATAAGTTACTTTCACCCCTAGGGTAACAATGTACTATTGTTGGCAACTTTAATGAAATTGTAGCAGACAACACTGAGCAGTAACAGTGCGAATCTTTTTGTCCTTTCTATTCTTAGGTCTTCACGAGAGAAAAAAGTGAGACGAGTGAACAAATAAAAACGCTGCGCTGTATCGATAAATAGAAAATGTCTCCAATCTTAAAATTAGATTAAAGCATTAGCTTTCATCCAAAATCTTTTAAAAGCTTATCTGAAACAAACGAAACCTCAAAAGATACAATAAGAACACAAAACAAATTGTACAATAAAACCGAAATGGCTCCAATTATTTTCGACTACAAATCGAAAACATAAAAGTAAAAAAACAGGCCAAGGGCGAGTCGGGCTCGCGCAAGAAGGGTTCCGTACCATCGAAGTAGGGGAACCCCCTTTAATCTTTAATTTATTGTTATTATTTGTAGTATAGCGGCAACAGAAATACACATTCCGTGAAAATTTCAACTGTCCACCTATTACAGATCATGAGATACAGCCCGCTGACAGGCGGACGGACATCGGAGGCTTTAAAATAGGGTCCCATTCGGGTTGGGTTGGGTTACCCTAAAAAACCGGGATCGACGTCTAAACTAAGATTAAAGGATTAACTCTATTGGCGCCTAAAGTCATTAAACACGGACTATGTTTACTTTGCCCTAATCTCATGGGTTTATGGTGTTTCGAGTACTTACATAGTTGGAGATAAGCACTCGAGTAAGATTAACGATGTAAATTGGTTTCCACGTGTTTTTGTTTATTCTTAAACAGATCTATTACTAGTGACCCTGGTACGCACGGTTTTTAATAAAAAAAATCGAACCCTGTCTTGTTAATTTTTATATGTAATTTTTTTAAACGCACTAAATCCTATAAAAGTTAGTAATAGAAAATTAAAGACCGTGCTACGACAAAAATATTTTCGTAGCAGTTTCGTAGCTCGTAGCCACCGCGTAGGCAACTTGAATAAAAGTTTTTAACCAGCTGCTATCGGAGGTTAAATAATAAAAACGCCTCGTCCCTTTACTTTATTGCTACTTACAAGTACTTAAAAACAAGTAACAAACCACGACGAAAAAATATAAAAGGACAGACAAAAACCAATTTCAATTAATGCTCGCTACATTGATCTTTATTGTCTTTGACTGACACGTCAATGTTTCATTATGAAATTTTACGAGTTCAGTGTAAAGTTTTTTAATAACTAACGCACTTAAAATTAAGAGCACTACGAACTTTTTGAGTTTTATACTTTAACAAGGAGAGATGTGCTGTAAACGTACATTAATATAGTTAATTACCTTGTTTACCAAAAACTGAATAACTTTTATAACCAACTAGCGGCTGCCTGCGATTTTGTCTGCGTGTATTTTGTTTAATAAGATTGATATGTTGGCGATGAGTTTCTTCATCAGATAAGTATTAAAGTTTTTTTGTTTATTTCCGTAATCCTATATGGTCCCATTGCAGGGCAAAGGCCTCCCCCGTGCGGTTTTCTCTGGCCAATCTCTCACAAACGCCTCTAAGCCGTTATGCCAAGGTTTTCTAGGCTTCCCTCGACGACGACGTGTCTTCTGGCACCGACTGCGTGATGACTCTGGTTTATAATAAAGTTATCCTGAAAAAAACGGAAGTTACCGACATGGCTTGCAGAGTAAGCAACAGCCAGACAGGGTGCGTAAGTGGACCCCAGGGTATTGTGACGCATCTTGGGCAAATAGTTCGAGTGGTGAGTTTTTTTTTTCGCAAACCGCAGGTTAACAAACGGTAGTTTAATTAACTGTGAAAAGTAATGAATATTTAGAAATGGCTGAATAATATCAGGATGTTCTACAATGTATACAATATTTTGGTATAGCCGATCGCTACAGTGACGTCATAAGCATGAGTCCCGGCCATAAAATTAGATGCAGTCAGTCTCTACGTCACGACTTCAAAGATTTACGATAATGTGATGTCATTCGATGGTTTTTTTATCAGAAATGTTGACCAATACATATTTGTGGAGGTAGAAGGTTTCTAATAGTGAGGTGTAATAAAGAAAAAAACAGTCGAACACAGACGAAGTGTTTCATACATAACTTTTACAAAGTTTTATTTCCCACTACTAAATGTGTGATAAAAGCATTTGATTAGAAACAGAAACAGTTTTCATTCAAACAGTTGGAATCCTTGCAATAACGTGCTAATGCTTCATTCGAATGCTTTGAAAATGGTTCAACAATAACACAATAGCACATTCATTCAAGAAAATGGTTTAACAGCAACACAATACCACATTCATTCAAGTAGTTTACAAAAGCATGAAACCTAAAGGCATTCCATCATCACATTTCAGATTCGAACATTACGTCAGTGAGAGATGAGAACCGAGCATTACAGTGTGCCTTTAATCATACAATTTGTAACAACGACTTATTTCTATACACGATATCTGAAAAATACTTGCACTGGCTGGACAGGTTCACTCAAATCTGTGTGGTTTTTTTTTCAAAAGACCATCTCAGACACTTATCTGCACAGTCCTAATGTTAGTTTACCAAGATTATGTCTGGACCTTAAAAAAGACCTGAGTTTGTTTCGGCTGTTTCTTCTCAGAGTAGTATGAAACACCGGCCACATTTAGTTTAAAAAAAAATACGTTAAAAAGTATTTGTAAAACCTGCAATATAAATATCATTTAATGTTCAGTATCGAATCTGGATTGTTATATTTGGTGAGGGAGTACCTTTAACAGCAATACCGAACCTCTTTAAAACAATGAGTACAATCAAAGGCAATTGCAGCTAAAGGTCGTTCTTGAGCGGAATCGAATACTGAAAAGGTTTCAAAAGAACGGAAACTGCGGGCGTCTATGCAAAGCGCAGGAAATGGCTCCAGTTGAAATCACCACGAAAGATCGGATTTCTTTTTTTCTTTAAAAAACCTTCAAGCTGTGCTGTGGATGTTGTCTACTGGTATAATTGTATGTGTTTCTCAAAGATTTTACCTACTGCCTCATTAATGAAGCGGTCGCAAGCGGCTTAGCATGAGACCCTGGGGTCGATTCCCGGGTCGGGCAGTGTTTTTAGGTTTTTCTATCGGTAATTTCTCAGTAGCAGCCACGGAGTCTAGATTTGTACCCGGTTGATGGCAATTATAGGCTCGCCCCCTATTACATGAGACTTAAACATAAATGGTGAAATGTGAGTGTACTATTAGGTACACCTCTGCCGAACCCGTCGCGGATAACAGGCGTGATGTTTATGTTATGTAGAGTAATGCATTATACAAAAGCTCATGCGGTTCAAACGCCAGTATTTTACATGGATCGACTGCCTACCTGACGTCTATAACCCAATTTGTTAGTAAAACGTTACCCTGTACACAAAATTATTCAATCAATGAATATTTCTATGAATTTTAATCATCGCTAAAAAAGCTATTTGTCATCTCCAATCACGGGTCCCTATCTAACACTGTATGGACTTTTTCGGGTTACAGATCAACCACGATCGATCATCTTTGGAGACAATCACCTACTCACGTAATGAAATTACGATGTGATGGATAGCTTCATATTCAAGTGAATTCATTAAAAAATAATGTGTAAAAAATTACTGCGGTTGAGATAAATTTTATGTAAACTGGGTTGCATAAACTCGTTTATTTAAAACACTCGTTTTCCCAATGCATTTCGACAATTTAACATTATTTTTTACACTGTCGAGCTGATGAATTTTTCAAACTAAAGAAGCATTGGGTTCGAACCCAGACAGACGCATCACTTTGTGTAATTTATTTCATCACCACTGCTCTCAAAACGGTGAAAGAAAACATCGTGAGGAAACCGGCATGTCCTAGAACCAAAGAATTCGAAGACATGTGACATCTACCAATCCGCACTGGGCCCGCGTGGTGAATTATAGCCCATTCCCTCTCATAGAGAGGAGGCCTGTGTCCCAGCAGTGGGAACATTAATAGGCTGATGATGATGATGAAAGAAGCATTGAATTATGATTTGGACTGCCTCGTTGGTCTCGTGGTCGTAAGAGCGACTGCTGAGCGTGAGGTTCTGGGTTCGAGTGACGTGTGGCCTACTGTACAATATCTTAAGACGCAAGAACGGCTTCCATAAAACTATACTTCCATGAATATCAATCTTCATGTATCACAAGTTATTGCACCATAAGAACCCACATATATATAAACCTTTCCTTGCCTTCCGCTTCCTTATAAGGTAAATGACGAATATATTCGTAGTCCAATTTTAGTAATGGAAGAAATACAGCATATGCTGCATCAAACAAGTGTGGTGATGTTTATGGGTGTGGTACAGACCATCAAACTTAACAACTTTATGTATGGGGCAACCAACTGATTTGCGAAAAAATAACCAGCTGTCCCAAACAAAATTTTAATACATACTCGACCCGAATGTCCCATACATTCGGGTCGAGTATGTATTAAAATAGCAGATTATTTTGATGGGTTGTACGACACCTTTCTGATATACGCTGTATATCGGTATGTCTGGACATACACGAGATTGGTCGCACATGCCGATATATTTGCCCGTGACTGTCCATCATGTTCTACCCATTAATCAAAAGTGCGCGAACGGTGAACATTTCAGGCCTTTGACGACGATTGGAATGTCCATTACACAACCCTCAGCCGTATTTGGAACCAACTTCATTCTCTGAATCCGTGACGGAACGTGCACGTTTTATGGAAAAGCTGTATACGAATACGACTGGACTAAAGCATAGCTTGTCAGCGATCACTTGAACAATGCACGAGTTCACGTTTACAATCTACTGCATATGGTAACTTCAGTACCAGTCGTTGAATTTCTTTTTAGGGTTCCGTACCAAAGTCGGCAAAAAGGGATCCCCTATTCCCTTGACCCTTTTTCTCATGAACGCGTGAAGGTATCAATTTCAATTTATCAGCTGAAATTAATATCAGCAATTAAAAAATCAAACTTGTATATCAACGCGATCAAAAGATATGACGCATATTTTGCGAATATTTTTTAACAAGGGAATCAAAACCTAATTTAAATCATGATCTGTCTAACGACCAATTTGGTCGAGACGCCATTGCAACTATTGTGTCTACTTCGTGGACAGATCATGCTATAAAGGGTATTAGGTAACTTAATCAAAAATAAGCAATTTAAAATAACAAAATGAGTATCTAAATTATATAAATACTACGGGTCTTGCAGTTGACTTGAAAAACCACCTGACCATGAAATTTGGCAAGAAGCAATGTCTTACAGCACATGTACTCTTAGAGAGTCTGAAAACCGTATAGTTTAATAACAAAATACCTACAAGTTTATACTGAACCTTCGCCTCGATGCGCGGGTTCAACTTGCACTTGGCTGGTTTTTTCGTTAGGTTACTTCTATGATATATAGAAAAAACCAACGACTAGTGGCCTACATTAGCCCTGGCTCGAAAGAAGTGGAATTCATGGTGAGGGATCGTTTTCCACCACTGGGATAAGGCAGACTTACAGTAACAGTAGAGGTTTGTAGGTATCTCATGATTTGTAAAGCCAGCAAATCAAAGAAATAACTATACAGGATTTTAAATAAAGTTGCATAAAAACAATGCTGCTGTTTTTTTTGAAACAATACCGCCCACTGTCTCACTCTACACAGAATGAAGCCATTCCTTAATTGACAGTTGCCTGCAGGCTCTTTACATTCGAGTTACAAATATTAAGAAAACACCACCCACACGTAAAACTTGATATTTTGCCTCACAATAGAGCCGCCACAATAGTTTCATTCTTTGACAGCGCCTGCATATAATTTCCTTTTGTGAAGCCAACAGTTTACGTCAAGCAAGACGTACTTACTTGTCTAGAATTTATTCAACTTAAACGTGATATCATCATCATTCTCTTACCCTTATCCCAATTCATTTGTGGTCGGCGCAGCATGTCTGCTTCTTCCATACTTCTCTATTAGTCGTCATCTCGTCAGACGCCTCCTTGCCATTTCATCCTTTACACAGTCCATCCATCGTTCTCTTTGGTCTTCTTCTACTCTTAGTAATGGGTGTAAAAAGACCCTTAACGAACCCGAAGTTGTTTTCCCCGTCATTGCAATCATTTTATTCTAGAACATACCTACCTACCTACCGGGGAATCTTCCAGTTATATTGGGGGTAGAGTAAAAGTCGTCAAAGTTCCAACATTTCACAAGTTTTTTTTTTTTAATACAAGATTGTAAAGTTATTACGTTACTTAAAGTAGCTCCACGACTTTCGTACTATTCAAAGCGTCCATCAGCACAATGTTTTGTGAATTACATTGAGTCCTACCTAAAACGTTTTTTTTTTTAAAGTCGTTTCTCAGCAGAGTTGCTTAGCAGCAGAGTTACTTAGTTTGATGTACAAAATGCTTTGTGTACAGCTTAGTGAATGGCCGTTTACACGCTGTATACCCATCCACATTCATACTCAAAACTTTCCTCACAACATTTTCCTCATTCCTCCGCATCACATGCCCTGATAAGCTGCCTGCTTCTTTAAGTCCTCAAAGGGAATTGTTCCACAAAGGCATTTTGTATGTAGGTAAGCGTTAGTATCGAATGTGCAGCGCGAAAGAGCACTTTGTCATACGGCTGCATAGATCGACGATTTATTACTTTAGCGTTTCAACTTTCAAAGGAACGGTTTTGAGTTACAAATAACGATTCGCTTTGTCTTTGTATCGTAACTTTTAGTTCTGCGCTGGGGATTCTATGTCTTTAGCATTGCGATCACGTTGAGTTTCAATTCTTACTGTATCTAGATGTTGCAAGCGTAATACGGTACTATATTACGGTATACGGACTTAATTAGTCAGATGTTTTAATTAAATTCTTACTCGTGTACCTACAGCTTAATTAATTTTGCTCAGTTCATATTTTGCTCCTCTGATGATATCGATGTTTATTTTTATGTACTTGTATCTCTCATTAAGGCGTGCCAATGAACATTGACTTCATTATATATTAAAAAAACATTGTACAAAAAGCTATTAATATTCAAAAACAATTGGAAAATATTTATTTTCTTTTGACATGCAAATAAGTTGATTGTGAACATTGTATACCTAGCGGTAAACGAGTTTATATATATTAATAAAAAGTATTTTATTGGTACGCTTTGTGATCTGGTAATTTATTTATTAAAGTATTTGACAGTAACTTTTTTTTAGTTGACTTTCACTTACCAATTTTAACCTTTATAAATCATCAGGTTTGCTCGCTGCTTCACTCGCGTTATGGGCGGAATGAATCGGATTAATGGAACTGAAGATACCATACCTACAGACTTACAAAGTTTACCACTTAACATCACGCCTGAAATCCCCGAAGGAGCAGGCAGAGGTGTACCCATTAGTACACCCACATTTCGCCCGTTATGTTTAAGTTCCATGTAATAGGGCGAGCCTATTGCCACTAACCGGGCGCAAATCCAGACTCCGTGGCAACTACTGAGAAATTCCTGTTGTAAAAATCCAAAAACACTTTGCCCAACCCCCGAACCTCATGCTCAACAGCCACAAGACCAATGAGGCAGTTTACCACTTTATAATATGTATTAGTATTAATCCTAAACCTAGCAGCAACCCTAAAATTGCTGAGAGTGCTATTTTTTGCCTCAAGCAGACTGTACAGTGTACAGTACTATACTGACAGGAAAACGCCTGTGTTTGCCTGTTTTCTGGATTTGTCAAAGGCATTAAATCTCGTTAATTATAAAGGACTGTGGCTTAAGTTACAAGAAGAAACTACCTTGCCTAGTAACATCATAAATTTGTTTAAATATTGGTATAATAACCAACAAAACAGTGTGAAGTGGGAGGGGTCGTTCATCGATGTGTAGCGGTTGGAGTGCGGGGTGAGGCAGGGGGGGTTGAGCTCACCTCGACTTTACAATCTGTATATGGATCAGCTGATCGGTGAGCTCAGCAACACTAACATCGGTTGTCATATAGATGGGGTGTGTGTTAATAACATTAGTTATGCTGACGATATGGTGTTGCTGAGCCCATCGATAGGTGCCTTGAGGCGACTGGTGTGAATCTGTGAAGCCTACGCGATAGCTCAAGGACTCGAGTATAACGCCGAAAAGAGCAAAATAAAGTAAGACAGGTGCTGTAAGGTTACCCAACTATACCTGAGATATCGCTCGGTGGAGCACCCCTAAATAGGGTGACCAGTTTTAAGTACTTGGGTCACTGGGTTACCGACGACTTTAAAGATAATAAGGACATTGACAGGGAACGTAGATCGCTGTCGGTACGCTGCAACATGCTGGCCCGCAGGTTTGCGCGATGTACAGAGGCGGTTAAAATTACTCTGTTTTAAGCTTTTTGCTCGTCATTTTACACGTGCAGCCTGTGGACCAGTTATAGTTTGCGTGCATATAGCGATCTACGGGTCCAGTATAATAACGCACATTGGATGAAACTCTACACTTATTAAAACTTGTATGTCTATATATTAACAGTAGTATTTAAGACCATTGTTATAATAATAAAATAAAAATAATAAAATACGGACCAACCTAGACCTTAACCCGTCGAAGGTCAAAACAGCTTTTTAGGAAATGTAATGGTGACTTGCGTTTCCGCAGAATGGAGTCAATCTGGGAAGTGAGCCTCATTTGTCAGTCAGATAGCTAGGGTTGCGTGACTTTGTGGCTTATGGAAATTCCATATTCAAATCAGTTACCAAATTAATGATATTTTTAGAGGAAGTAAATATCAAGTTTGAGTGAGTGTTCATTAAGTTTATTTCGGAATGACTAGTAGGTACCTTTTATAGCCATCAAAACACTTGAAGGTGCACGCATTTGGAAAAAGTACTACGTTCTTTTTTCAAATGTACCTATATTTTCTAGTTTAGAAGCTAATAAAATTGCGAACACAAGATGTATGTTACAGAATGATGTGTCTTATTTCAAAAGGTTTTAAACATCATTATCCTGTAATATTGCTGCCAAGATTGTCCATAATTTAACTACCTACGTTTATTGTGTCTCGCAATATCCTCAAAGAAACGCAAACATTTGTATTAAAACATAAAAATCTCATTACATTCCACAAATGACTATACATTTATTAAACTCCAAATCAGAACACCTGTATTTTCCAGATTGCCGTATATCTCAAAATGGCAAAATCCTGTGAGCTTGACAAACGCCTTGTCATAAATTGAGCTAAAACAAAAGCAAAGCGGGCAAGAAATTACCGTCGCCGTATCATCGTCGACGGCGAAATTGCTGTCAACTTGAAGGTGCGTATACAAAGAAAAATAACCATATATTCTGCTTTCTTGATGCAAATTACGTAAATGAGTGGGGTGATATATTATCTCTACTTACCTACGTATCTACACAATTCCGTTCTACACATTTACTCTTAACTCAAAAGTTCGTGACAAACAAGAGATTATTACGACTGTATGTGGTCTGATACAAATGCGTGTGAAACCATTAAAACCATGTTTTTAGATCAGACATTTGTTTTCACTTTGGCCACCAATGATGTTATATAATTATAATACTGAGGTAGATACGTTTTACCGACGTCAGCATGGCAATGCAAACACATGCTGATCAGCTTGTGTGACCTCAGTCCGTCCTGTGCGACGACGTTTAAGCGGGAGTTTGGTGTATGAAAATAAACAAATAAGGCAAATTGTATGTTTAGAAAGTGCAATACTTATACTGGGCCAGCTGTAAAAATCAAGAAGGACGTATCTTTTCATTTGTTAGTACTGTCTAGTCTATATAAAATGGAAAATCATAAATTTTATTTTACTCAAAAATCACTGCCGCGCTGTTGCCGCTTTGACACCTACACGAACGAGACAAGTAGTGAGTTGCATATGAGTTACAGAGAGCACGAGATAATGGCGTGCGGTGTTGTCAGTTCGAACGACGCGTTCGAATATCGCCATGTTTTTATTTCTTTTTAATGAGTATGACGTCACTATTGGTAAAATCTCATTGTTGGCCACCCTTGAGTGCGCAAAAGCGCTTCGTTTATCTAAAACAACTTTTAAAGGACAAGTTTTTCGGTAGCTTATAGCTTATGTCAATTTAAGATCTAGATTTTGATTTTGCCCTCATCGTTTACACTGACAGAATGCCGTTTGACAACCACTCGCAAATATAATTATCGATGTACAGGCAAACCATTGTGAGCCTACAAAATACAGGTCGCCTTTGAAACCAGAGTTCGGACGTACCTGGCTATTATTCCACGAAAACAGACAATTGCCTGCACCACACGTAGAGAGAGAATATTGGAACTTTTACGTACCCATACGTGTCCGATGCAGTACACAACATCTCCTAAGCTTTTGAAAGCTTTCACGCTTCAAATGGACAAAGCGGAACTAGCGATACTACCTACGTGTAGGTGGGACAAAATTGATTGATATTTTTGTAGTAACTAAGGTTGACGTATTTCTACATCCTTTTTGCTACGGTGCTTATAGGTACACCTATTTCTATGTAAATAAAAAAACAAAAACCTTTGCTACAATATTTTTATTGGGTCAAAGGCAAGCGAAACAGAAACTACATTAGCATGATACTAGCATACATTTACATTGTTTACCTTCTACCACAGCCTTCTACGTAAGTGATTCCAACCGAACTTAATTGAAAACGGCGTATATTTTGTAAACAACCTGCGCCACGTCCCCGAAAGTCTCCCTATTCATAACGAAAATATCAGCCGCAGTTAAACACAGGGGGCGCTGCGATAGGCAGAGCATGAGGAGGACGACCTTCGCTTGTTTTGCCTCCATTAGCTCCCAACCGCAACGGTAAATTGATGCGGACATTTGCTGCCCCGCAGATATCAGCATCTCCCCTCCGAAGCAGTACAAAAACAATGGCATGACACCCGTCACCCCGGTCAGTATCGTGTTCCTCACATCCCATACGTTCATCGTCTGTAGCGTCGTCACTAGGACTATGGTCATGCAGAGGAAATGAGCCCCGAATATAACTTTATACAACTCGCGTATCTTGCCGTGGTAATGCATCAGAAATTGGTGGTGTTTCACGCAGAATATTAGCAATTCATTGATGGATTTGTTCTCAGTTTCCTCGCCAGAATTGTTTCGAAATTGTTCGTTCTGGATCAAGATTGTATGTATCTCGTCGAGGGCTTCCGTGATGGCGTAAAAGTGCCCCAGTTCGTGGCAGATGAGGGTGATGAACAGCACAATGTAACCAGTCTGATTAATGGCGGAGAACGCGGTCCCAACACACGTCAGTACAAATGTTATTTCGTAAAATGGTGTTTCGTATTTTGGACTTAAACCTGGAAAGAACGGCAATGTTGTTACTTTGATTTATTGTGACATCGACCACGGCTACGATAAATCTGGTATTATAAAGAATTTGGCTTTTTTCATTTTTAATCCAACTTTTCCTGATATATGTCTTTTAAATTACTGCAAAAATAAAATCGTATTGAAAATATTGATAAGTAGGTTAGGTACCTACGATATTGAACAAATTGGATATATCTAATGAAAGCGTAGCATCATAAGTGTGAAATGACAACGCGATCAAACGACGTTTTCAACACACTTGCAAGGAAATATTAATAAAAGGGGTTTTATTATTTTGGTATGAGCCTGGACTGCCTAACTATTTTATTTAATTTTGAAATAGCAGCCACGCAAAAAAATCTGTTCAAACAAGTACTGTAAGATTTTGTTGCTGCGTTGAGAACTCAAATGCAGTACAATGGAAGCTACTTTTCGAGCACATGGCTTGTGTTTCTATAGTTAGACCCTTGATATAACAAAGTTTTCTTACCAAACGTGTCACCGGGCGTCGTAGGCAAGTACCTATCGTTTCCAAAAACAGTGAAAAGGAAAGGCATCACCAGGTAAGCAAAATGGGTGACAGCTTGGTTGACGACCACCAGCCAGGAGAAGTAGCGAGCACGCTGCAGGGTACTCAGCATTTTCTTCTTTGATGCTGTTCCATCTTGTATTGATTGCAATCCGTGGTGACTCAGCTCAAAAATTGTCCTCAAACGAGCCCTTCAAAGAAAATGAAGTAAGTAAAAAACCGGGCTAATAAAGACTAACTTTATTTCGAGTGGAGAGTTGACAGTTGACACCCAAAGTCTTATTCAATATGAAAAAGAAACCTGGTGAGTAACTATGGGGGAATCTCCTGTTCTTCACATCCCTTCATACATTCTATCCAATTATTAGGACATAGGTGGACTACAAACTAACTACGAATTATCTTATAACGGAAAAAACCCAAAAAAACAAATATATTTCGTGCTAACTGCCAAGTAGGGTTATCGAGACCAAGTCTCGTTAAGATATAGAGAGGAGGATGGGGCAGTATGTACAGTTGTGTTTAATCATACAAATTTTTCAAATGCGAAAGTTTGTGGAAATTTGTGTGAAATATAAATGGTAAAGGATGGATAGATGTTTGTTACTTTTTCACGCAAAAACAACTGACCGGATTTGGACGAAATTGGGCACACATATAGTTAGAAGAAGCAGCAGCCAGCAGAAGCTAGTTTAACTATAAATCTACCACTCTTCACGCAAATCCTTGTATTTTACACAACAGAATATTTGGCTATCCGACTGCCCTGATCCAATTGGAGTCTGTGCGCCTCATCTTTTTCCATAGACCTCTATCAACCGTCATCACAATAATTATAATCGTCCTGACCGTTTTCGGTCGAGCAGGATCGAGGTCGGGGAGCAGGATTGGCCATCGGCGCGGGAGATATTATAGTCCACAAGTGTATGCGCAGGTGCACTCTCTCTTCCTTCATTCTCCCTCATTCTCCGATGGGACATGGACAAAGGACACACATCAATCTGTCAAATTTCTTAAATAGACTATCAACTTTATCGCTAAAGCATTAAGTTCAAGGTTGATTGTGAAAATTTGTTTCCGGTAGCTTGATGTGCTGACTGCTTAATAAGTGATTAATATTTGAAGTTGCAATTTATGGTAACATAAAAAGGTCCAAATTAGCCTAATCTACTTTTGTTATAACCTTGAACCACAGACTGATAATATTCAGTATTTATTTGGAGCGAAAGAGTATAAAACTGCTATTTGCTCTTTAAACCGACAAAGATAAAGATAGTGCAATTATTGTGACTAAAATAAAATACAAAATCAAGAATCTGATTCCTAAAGAAGAAGAGGAAAAAACAATAAGTGCTAAAATCTAAGTAAGCAGTCAACATTAAGGCGCAGAGAATAGAGTATATTTTGAGGCAACATCTACCTCATCTGCAGAAGTATATTTGTGAGTATCAAATCAAGACACAATCAACGGGTGAAGTCCAAACAACTATGAAGATCATTCTAGTGCTATTCCTGTACATAACAAGTTCTCTGGGTGGAGTTCTAAAGGATGATTTGGACAAAAGTAATACTGCAGAATGTAGAAAATCTGTAATTGAACTTGTAAGAGTAATTGACTACTATGCTGTCGACAACCTAACGTTTTTAACTGACATACTAATCGACGTAACAAAGGATAAAGAAGTTCAAACCACGAATTTCGGAACGGATACTAGTAAGTTACCATCAGGTTTGCATAAATGGGAACTTAAATTTAATAACAGTGTACAATCTGAAGAAGAAATTAACCGTGAATTTGGCATCGTAGAAACAGCTGCAAAGAAGACAGGGGAGGTTATTGGTAAAACCTGCACGACCGAAGATATTAAGGTAACCTGTAATTTTAACATTCTTATCGCTGGTACCAAGGAACCGCATCCATCAAAAATGAATAAGAGAGAAATTTTAAATTAAGACTTAGAGCATCCTCTTATCACGCTGGAACTCCTGAAGCCTGGAAACAAGAACGGAGGACCTGATGGTAAAAAAATGTGTAATGACAAATGGTGCAGCCCAGCATATATCTATCGCCCGGTGCTAAATGGGCCAATAACAAATAGAAGATATTTTTTTTTATCTAATTGACAAATAATAATTAAAGAGCACTTTTGTGTTGTATGGTCCTACTCCATAATCAATATGTAATAGATTACCGAATACTCCGAATGAGTAAAGTTTTAACTTTATTTTTTTTACATGCCATTGGTTTAATTAACGGATAAACTTAAACAAAAACAGATTAACTATTAAATTTCAGAATAAATCGTAACTATGTATTTGTTTTAATTATTAATATTTTATACTAGGTACTTCTACTACTATATATGCCGTATGTTGTATGCACTTTTGTACACACCAAAAGGCATACAACCAAAGTAACTTAGTCAGTTACATTCGTTTGTGTATGGTAAACTTTTTAAAGTGACATAGTCAGTTTAAGACGTTCGTGTACTATTATGTCAGACTTTCTAAAGTGACGCAGTCAGTTTAAGACGTTTGTGTACTATTATGTAAGACGTTTATTTGTAACACTTAGATTAACTCAACAATAAAAATGTTATGTGTATAGTTTTTTTTTTAATTACCCCACATTTACCTACTCACCATCAAGCTTATTAATTTGTGCTTACATGTGTTGTAGTTATTAAAAAAGGTACTAAACACAATAATATTACCTCGTAGACCACATAAAAAAGTATTTAGTCAAAGGTATAGAAGTTGCGCTGATGCAGTTCATAGCTTTGAAGGTCTCGAGCTTGTCAGGGAATACCTTCACCAGGTAGATGAGCTGACTCAACTGTCCCACGTATATAAAACATCCAGCGTATAACAATGTAGTGATGACCGACAAGACAGTGAGTCCTGGAAATAATAAAACAAAATCAATTTCGTAGAAAATTGCAAAAAAAAAATGTTTGAACGGGGACTGGCTGTTTTTAATGAAAAAAAAAGATTGCTGTTTTTTTTACAAAATAAAAAGGTAAAAAAAGCTAATGGCATCCTGTAAATGTTTTCCTTAATTTGCTATAGTAATTATATCAAATAGGTCGCATGGTCGGTATGATACTTAAAAAAGCAGGTAAAGGTGCTGATCACGAGACTTCGACCATTGTAAATTGTAATTAAACAGGAAAAGCTGGAGTATAATTACTTTTTTAGCAGCTTATTACTCAGTCCATACGAGTATCATACCAGAAAATTGTCTCTATAAAAGATTCCTTTTCAAGAATTACACATCATAATTCGAATCAAAAACTTACGACTTTTATTATCACCAAAGACATCACGAATCCCAACCAATTTTTGAATAGAGTTGATCAACGCTTTCGCACTTACAATGGGATCCCCTACGTATGAAACCCTCTCCATATAACTACGTATTTTATCATTTAGAGCCTTCATAGTGTCAGGTGTCAAAACCGTACTGTTAATAAAACTGAACTTTGCAGTTAATTATGCCACCAATTGACACTCAATTACGAGAAAACAATTAAACTCAATTTTTGTAAATACAATATTCAAAACTGCTCTCGATATTATTTTAATATCCATTGTTACACTCTGTTAAACGTTATTTAATTGATTGTTATAATAATTTCATTCAATTATTGCTGTTGGTGTAATGGTTATCTAATTGACAACAATATACTCGTAATCATATCATACCTAGAGTTTTTTTTTTGTTAGCCAGAAGTCCTGAATTGTCCTACTTCTGGGCAAAGACTTCCCCTATCCCTTCCATATCTCTGTGGTGGTGCCCCCCCCCTCTAATTACTAAAGTAAGAGGAGGAAATTCTTAAAAAAAAGTTGTAGGAACTTTGTTTTTCATTACCATGCGATAAAACAGAAATTCAGCTTTCTGTTGATTGTAAATTGACCATATGAATGGCAATGAATGACAAATATTGTTTACATCTTTTGGTGCAACAGAACCCTTTACTATACAACATGTAACATAATTAACGCACACCCTCAGACACTCCAATTAGTTTATTATGTTATAATCATAATACATGCACTGAATTTTTAATTAAACATGTATAAGCAATGATTATTTAATAAATTAGTTTTCCTAATTCCGGAAGAATGTTGTAGTCACAGTACAAATCAACGAACGCACACAGTCGCATACGTAGGTCTCATACCTACGTATGCGACTGTGTGAGTCTTGCTAGCCTTGTAGGTATTCGCTCGCGTTCGAGACAGCTGTTAACGTCGCGTTGTCGCTCGACTCAACTTCAATAGAAAACTTCAATACATTTTAAGCTTGTTTTCTTAATTGATGTTTTAATTTAGAAAGCACTTCGTCATTTTTTATCAAAAGCGTTCACTATCCTATTTTTTAAAATAAACTAGCGATTTAATACGTCCCCACAAAAAAAGTCTTCAAATCAGCTGATTGGGGATTCTCATCGAATTTATCCCATATTTCGTTTTTAAAACGAGTACGTGTACGCCAATCGGCTCCCCTGTCGATGGCTGTGTTCGGACGGAACGTTCCATGGCCACGAAGTAGCAGCTAACATAGTCCTACCCTGCGGTCTACTCTTGTACCATACCTTTGGTTGACTTGAATGTTCTGCCAGCTAGAACCACATTATCACCACACTGCACCATGCCACAATCCTCACCATTAGTCACCATTTCACTGAACATTTTGTGTCAATTATTGCAAAGAAAGCGCGCGCGAAAAACTGTTAGCATAAGTACACTGTACGGAAGTTAGCGCGTGACTAAATATTGTTTACATTTATTTAAGTTAGCTTTGATTGTAGGCGCCGCCGGCGCCGCCCGGTGGCTATCTCGCTCTATCCCAGGTTTTTAATTTGCACGAGAAAGGGAACGAAAACTAGTATCACATATTTTACATTTTGTTGGTTTATCTATTGTGTCCTATAACGAGTGCCTGTTTAATGTGTGCGTGCGGTTGGATCGCCAAGTTTACCTAACTGTATTTGTAACGACTTTAACTTACTTGAAATAAGGTTCATTTTTCTTTATTTTGTATTGAATGGCGGAATTTGTATTAATACAAATAAAACTGCACTTTTAAAAGTCTTATTGCCTTGAGTTACGGTCCATTTCAGTTCGCTTGGACTATACAGGGGTAGTGTGGCTATAAATTACGTAGCTTTAATTATTTTTGATTGAAATCGATTCAGTAAACGATTCTGAACAAAGTAATTTCAGGATGTGCGTTAATTATGTTGTATATAATACAAAACTTTGTATAGTGTACACCATAAGGTTGCAGCGAGGTTTTTTTTTATTTTTACAACTTTTGTTTGTTACGACCTGCAGCAGCGATAATGAAATGAATATTCTATTCTTATCTAACACAAACATAAAACCAGAAAAAAATACAATAAATAAGTCAGTCGCGTACCAAAAGCTGCCGCGAAGCAAAGCTTAATCATGGCGCGTGCTATTTGGCATTCATTTCCTAAATGCTATACGTACATGATATGTATGTTTTATGTACGTATGTATACATGGTGATTGATTCTGCAATACATTTGTTACCTCTGCCGGCAGCTGAAGGTGCGGTGTCTAAATTAATCACTCAATTTAGCGAAGTGCTTGCTCCACATTCATTGGGGTCAGGTAAACGTATATGTTCGGTAATAGCTGGGTTTGTTGAACAAATAGGCTGGTTTTGTTAATGCCGATAGCTATACAGGGTGTAAACCACCTCATCACGAAGCCGTCAACCAAGCATACATCAAAGTAAGTAACTTTACGCAAAAATTATTGCTGGGAAACGACTTTTTTTTTTGGGGTGAAAAATCATGTTTTGTGGTAGAACTCAATATAAGGCACTCAAAACATTGTGTGCTGATGGATGGATTAAATAGTATGGGGGTCCTTCAGGTGTTTCAAGTAAAAATCAAAAAAAAAGTTGTCAAAAAGTTGGAACTTAGACTCCCAGTATCTCCGTAACTAGAAGGTTTCCAGGTATGGTGTAGAACAAAAAAATGATCGCAACGACGAGGAGAACAAGTGCCTTTCGACTTCGTTTAGAGGTGTTTTACACCCTATATAGTAGTCTGGAATGTTAAAATACTTATGTTATAACCTTATACCCGGTTTCCCTAACTCTAATGTACCAATCGTTCACTAGAGTGAATAGTTTATTTGGGTGCCGTTCACCGAAGCAAGTACCTAATAATTATACAATGACATGGATCCTAAAAATCAGAGATGCGTGTCTTGGGTACGAACTCGAGACCTATATGTATGACTTCCAAGTTTAATGACTGCCAATAAAGTTGTTTAAACTTATCTTGGATGCCAAGAAGAATTTCAGAATACACAAATCCATTTCGCTTCAATGTTTAGCAGGCCTTCAGAATTTTCAAAGTAAATTCATCACAATAACTTGTTTAGTATTGAAATAATAAGTTTATTTGCTCGTGGTTGCTAAAATTATAACTTTAAAGGGCAACTGTAGCTTTCTGATGTTTAAATAAATCCTTTGTAAATCTCCATAAACAAACTCTGTATTGCTATTTATTTTGAAAACCACCGCGCAACAGGCTAATTAGGTACGTTTCGCACTTTCAATGGTAAATGGCAATGTCTTTAATTTTGACAGTTCAGCAACATTCATTGCATTTTTCACGTTGCTGAGCATACAATTTTTCCCAACCAATGAAACAATGGATTTCCTTCAATCTCGTTAGTTTTGTGATTGAAAGTGTGTTACGCAATTGAGATGCGTGATGTAAAGTAATTTTATAACACATTTGCTCGTAAAGGGTCTCTTATTTCACCAATTTCAATATCGTAATGTATCTCATTACGTACCTACTTTTGCTGTAAAGTAAAATGCACGGTTTAAAGGTACTTTTTTAAATCTTAGCAAAGAGTTTTTATGTCAGAAAAGTGGTCAACATTTTATAAATAAAATTAACTTTGGGAGATGAAATATAATAAATAAACATTTAATTCTTTAATTTAATTAATTTTGACAATAAATTACAACCATTTATCTGTAACAAAAACACAAAAATATTAATTTACCTTATTAGTAATATTGGCTGTTTTTGTGTCTTTGCCTTAAAAAAAAGCGCTGATGCGCGCGCCTCGCTAATTTGTGAACAAGTAAAAATTATTCCGCGCGCTTTTTCTTTTCGGTGTATTGTTTTTATTTGTTTTATTTATTTCCTCGCAAATATGTTATAAAACGTCGTATGACATACGTGCGCTTTGATAATTTCAGCCTCTGCTTTTTTATCGCCCTCGCCTACGGCTCGGGCTAGCAATATCGCCTCGGCTGTAATTTTCAACTTACCGCACTTATATCATAATGTACTATAATAATGTGAACAGTAGATAATAATCAATTAATCACAATCCGGGAGCCAGACAGCCTATACAAACTACGAAGTGTGAAGACAGTAAAATATCTTAGAACTGGTAAGTACCAGACTTGTAACCTCAGCTTAGCTCATATGCTGTCTTAAGAATGATCTGTATATCTTGGTGATAAACGGAAAAACTAAACCGGAAAGCAATATGATCTGTAGGTACATACTAGGCCAATCAGTCTAAAATTGAAAGCTATGAACCTATATATATTTCCAATGACAACATTTCGGGTAGTTCCTGAAATTTTCTCATTAGAAATATAAAATCAAGGCTTCAACTTTGGTAGCTTCATATACCCAGCATTTATGTACCTACCTGCAATGCCCTGGGTGGGTGGTTGTCTGGGTAGCAATGCCCTGCTGGGGCATAAGCATCCTCCAATCTGCCTAAACAGTCGGCTTTCCATCGCGATCTTAAGGTTTTTTACAATTTATAAGTTAACTAGAAAGTATCTAGCAAATGGACTGGTTTATGGAAGTCATTTAGGATTTGTCGCACAGTAGCTCGATCCACCTCCTCAATGCCGCGTATACTTACGATGCTCAAAGCGCTCGTGGAAAACAACCCTTTTTTTTTAACAACCCTGGATTGAACTTGTTTGCTGATGAACGGAAGACTAGAAGATATGGAGAAGATAATTTTAGAATGTTTGTGGTTCTGTAAGAAGATCGAGTAAAAGGATTCCTTAATTTAGTATTAATTGCTACAATATATACTAATATTATAAAGAGGAAAGATTTGTATTTTTGTATGTAACGAATAAACTTAAAAACTACTGGACCGATTTGAAAAATTCTTTCAGTAATGAATAGCTACATTATCAGCGAGTAAGGCTATATTTTATTCCCGTACTCCCACGGGAACGGGAACTACGCGGGTGAAACCGCGTGACGTACGCTAGTAAATTATAAATTGACAGTCGCTACATGTAAAGTACTGGTATTCTGCTGCAGTTGAGAAAAGACTGCAGTTGATAAATCTAGTATAAAAAGACCTAACATCACATTCTGTTCATCTTTGCAGAGAGAAACAATCTCAGTAATGTTTCAGTTATGTAAATAAGTTGTCTAATTTATCGCCATCACTACAAAATCAGTGGGTAGGCAAATATTGACAATGGAAATAGCCGTCGCTCGCTTCGTTTTCCCTTCCATTATGGTCAGGTGAATCCGTCAGCAAGTAGGGCCCGGAAAAACATCAAGATAACCCTATTCTTACATTATGCATTAAAAATGAAGAGTTGAAAGAGTTGTAATGTTTATGACATGATGGTCCCTTAATAACTTCTAGTTACAATGTAAAATTCATTCATGGCAAGAATTTGTGTGGGATGGGACAACTTAAAAAAGGTAGGTTTATGAAAAATGGTTTAATAGTACATTTTGATACAAGTGGAGAAAGTTTGTTGTTGCATTCGAGCTGAGAACTGCAATAACAAATGTCCACGTGTATCAAACGACGTTTTTCAATACACTTTTGAAGAAATAAAATAAAATAACGAAAAACATTTTTGTCATAAATTAATAAGAAACTATGATTTTAATTTTCTTTTTTTCCGCGCTTTGCTTTCGCCAGGTTGAAGGAGAAGCAAAGGTATGAAGCCGCTAAACAGCCTAATATAAAAAAAAAATGTTTTTTTTTTTTATATTTTTGAACTTAGAACACAAATAAATGTTAATTTGTTTATAAAAGTAAATATTAGTTTAAAATAATCATGTTTATCTATGATATTCTATTTATAAACACAATTTGAATATTTTAAAATATTTACGCGGTAAAGACGCATTATTGCTTTGCCAAAATTAAAAAAAAACATTTACCTCCGACTTAATGCATTGAACCAATTTGAACTAAGTATAGGCAGTATAGGTATAGTTATCTGTGGCAATTTTCATGCCCGCACACGTGTTGGAAAATGTAAAATATCAAACGCGTGTGAAATACATTGCATGTTGAACCTAATCGTAGTGCGTTATGAACCAGTTTTCGAGGAAGTGTATTGAAATAGTACATTTTGACACAAGTGGAGAAAGTTTGTTATTAAACTCGAGGCGGAATTAACTCCCGAGCCGTAGGCGAGGGTGTTTTTGAGCCGAGAACTGCAATAACAAATGTGCACGTGTATCAATCGACGTTTT
Source organism: Xestia rhomboidea (assembly GCA_963853795.1). Lineage (NCBI taxonomy): Eukaryota > Metazoa > Arthropoda > Insecta > Lepidoptera > Noctuidae > Xestia > Xestia rhomboidea. Next base: position 9,624,383 of record OY970771.1, on the reverse strand, counting down.
TCAATACACTTTTGAAGAAATAAAATAAAAGAACGAAAAATATTTTTGTCATGAATTATTAGGAAACTATGATTTTAATTTTCTTTTTTTCCGCGCTTTGCTATCGCCAGGTTGAAGGAGAAGCAAAGGTATGAAGCCGCTAAACAGCCTAATATAAAAAATATTTTTTAAATATATTTTTGTATTTGTTTATAAAAGAAATATTAGTTTTAAATAATCATGTTTATCTATGATATTCTATTTATAAACACAATTTGAATATTCAACAAATATTTATGCCGTAAAGACGCATTATTGCTTTGCCGAAATAAAAAAAACATTCACCTCCGACTTTATGCTTTGAACCAATTTGGACTTAGTATAGGTATCTGTGGCAATTTTCATTCCCGCACACGTGTTGGAAAGTGGAAAAAATCGCACGGGTGTGAAATCTATTGCATGTTGAATCTAATCGTAGTGCGATAAGAACCAGTTTTCGAGGAAGTTTATTGAAAAAAGTTTTTTATTCAGTTCCTTAGTTATCTAAATGTAATAAAATATTGTGAATTCATTGACGACATTTTCATGGTTAACAAGAGCCCTCAAAATGTAAATTAAGTCAAAGTTAACAAAAGATGATAGCCAGTACCTTTATAGACAGGTATCTACATGAGGAAGTTACAAAATATGGACTTTATTAATTTATTTTTACAATATCAATTGGTAATTAATCGTTTGATACCGCGTAACCTCAATCAACTGGGTTTAATCGATTTGACCTTGTTTGATTATGTTTTCTTTGCGAAAAAGGTATGTTGATATAGTGACGAGATACTTACAAATTTTTTGGTGTGTGTGTAGATACTTTGCTTCAGTAAAGAACAATATAAAAATGCTATTTATTTTATCCCACACAGGAAAGTGTATTATAGGTTTTTGTATCTACGCTATCGTCGCACAAGCCAAGAGAGGTTTGGACTAAGGTATTTAATTACTTTTCGCTGACTCTGTATAAATACGGGCAGGCAGCCAAATTGGATCATATTTAACTTAGGTATTTTGCACTGAGGAGGGTAGTTGCGATTTTTATAACGCAAGTTAATACTTTGGGTGTCATTAACTTTTCATTAGCACACTTTTGTGGAGACATCTCTGAAATAATTTTGCCAATTTCGACTTTCGTATTTGAAAGACCTACATTTTTGACTCTTAGTATTACAGCAAATAATTTCGTTACCCAATTCTCCAAGTCCTAGTAAATGGTGCTTTAGGAACTCTTGTGATCTTCATCAGAATTCAGGATTATCATTCCAGCTGAAGACGCTCTATTTAAAAATGTTGCAAATTTTAGCATGCGCTTGATATTTATAACGTCATGTACAAACAAATTTCCGCCTCAAAGTGGTACAGACATGACCTATCTTTTGCATGCTCAACTATTAAGTACTCTATAGCTGTTGCTACCAGTTACGATCGCAATAGCGGTCAATTGCCCTTTCCCTAATATCTCTTCGTACGAACCAAAACAAATGAACCATGTATCGTTTTTCATTAGAAAAATTTTTGAAGATAGATGACGATTCAAGACTTGAACAGGCTTATTTTTGGATTTCAGAGTTAACAACTTCAATAAATGTAGGTGGGTCAATGACCGCTATTGCGATCTTAACTGGCAGCAACTAAGTATAGCAAATTGTGAAGTTATTAGTGACTGGAACATTACAATATTTTCTCGGTAAGAAATATTAAACGTGTAGTACTGTGGAGGCTTGGAAATGGCGCGTCGAAGATAACCTATCTCACTACTACTTTTCTATTGTTAGCTGTAAGCCACCCGAACACAAATGAACATAAAATCACGCCTTTAATCCCGGTAAAGTTAGGCAGAAGTGTACCTACTTAAAATTACTAATCAGTTATATTTAAGTCCCATGCAATAGGATGCTTGCTATCGTGGATGCTACTGAGAAATTCCTGATAGAAAAACCCGATAACCCTTCCCCAGGAATCAAACCATGGACCTCATCCTCAGCAATTGCGCTTGCGACCTCTCGGCCAACGAGGCGGTCAATAAAATAGCTCAACCAAGCAAAAAGACTAAGAAATAAATCATTTTTCTTTAAAGAGCTTCTACCACGGCGCAGCGTGTCTAGTTTCTTTAGAAAAGGCTTTAATTTCCGTTCCAGAACGAGCGATAGGTAATGGAATGAATCGGGAGAGGTAATTACTCCAGCAACCGTAACGTATTGTAGCCTGAAGCGAAATACGTCGGCCGTATTAACTATTAATGTGGAGAGCATTCTTGTTCTGGTGGGACGAAGGTATTCTATTTAAACCCACAAGTTTAAATAGAATACCTTCGTCCACGTGAAAAATATTAAGTAGGTACTTCTATATTTGAATCGGATTTTGTTAACAATTCAAGGGTTTTAATTGTTTTGCGCGAAACCCTAATTATTTTTCTAAAATAAAAGTAGCTTAAGTTACTCCTTATAACATCAGCTATCTGCCAGTAAAAGTCCCAACAAAACCGGGCCAGCCGTTTTGGAGCTTAGCCGGAACAAACAGACAGAGAGGCAAAAATGAGGGTGTTATAGAGAACTGCAATAACAAAAGTCCACGTGTATCGAACGACGTTTTGCAATACACTTTTGAAGAAATAAAATAAAAGAACGAAATATATTTTTGTCATGAATTATTATGAAACTATGATTTAAATTTTCTTTTTTTTTTCGCTCTCTGCTTTCACCAGGTTGAAGGAGAAGCAAAGGTACCTATAAAGTCGCTAAACAGGCTAATATGAAAAATAGAACATTAAAATTATTTTAGGTACCTATAGTTTATAAAAGTAGGTAAATATTAGTTTTAAATAATCATGTTTATTTATGAAATTTATAAACACAATTTGAATATTCAAAAAATATTTACGCCGTAAAGACTTACCTAGACATATACCTACTTTGCCGAAATTAAAAAAAATAGACTATAGGCATTGAACCGATTTGAACTTCGTTTCTGTGGTAATTTTTATTTCCGCACACGTGCAGGTGTACGTTACCCCAGCAGGAAAGTGTCTCCTAGAGTTATATGAGTGGAACGTTTAATGTGTGCCCTAACTGCTGTAAATGTGCCCCAACATAAAAAATGTGTGCTGTCGTTTTGGAAAAAAAACGGAAAAAACGATTCCTGCTGGGGTAACGTTTTTCTAGCAGGAAAATTCTAAACGAATGATCAGATAGAGAAACATTGTACATGGCCTTGTAGCTTATAGTAGTGCCAAAGTGTGCCCCCAAAAATAAATTGTGTGCCCCTTCAGGTTTTCGAGATACTGCATTTCCTGCTGGGGTAACGTTTTGCAGAATCGTATATCTCTAAAACCTTTGCATGTGCCCCTGTAGAATAAACATACACGCGTAGCTCTTCATGTGTGCCCCTCAGTGCCCAAATTAGATTTAAGAAAATATTTATAATTTCCAAGTTATCACAGTTTTATGAAAACTCGAAAAAACATCACAGCGCCTAAATGAGACAAGGTATAAGCTCGCTGAAAACTGTATTGGGTCCGCCTTGATGCTACTAATAACCATACAAAGTTTCAAAACTGGTCATGCATGCGTTTTGGAATTATCTTGATAAAACTCAAAAAGATGGTGTCATAACTTTGACGCCAAAAATACAAGGAACCAGCTCGATCCCAGATGTGTAGGTGTTAAGGAACTAGTGTGCCCTTAGTCTATCTATACATATAATAAAATCGTTGAGACCAAAAAATCTGTACATTGAAGATTAAAAAAAAAAACCAGCCAGGGTGACTTGAAATAAGTAACTGAACATATTAAAACCATTAAAAAAATTGTTTGTTTGTTTGTCTGTTTGTTTGTTTGTTTGACCGCGCATCACGTAAAAACTGCTGAACCAATTTTGTTGAAATGTTCACAAATCTGTTTAAATACATTCACATTTAGGCTATAGAAATTTTGGATTTATTTGGAAAAAGGGGGTGTAAACATTGTATGAAAAAAAAAATTTGATTGTTCTAGAATCATGAAACTCAGAATAAATACTTACTAATAAAAATAAAGAAATACCTGTTTCAGCATTTTTTTTAAATCTCATCCAGAGACGCAAAAAAGAGGGTTTTGTGTTTAAAATTAATAAACTTCAAACACCTATACAACCAAAACCAATGAAGTGTAACCTTTTAAAGTTGCTACATATACTTCGTATCTAATACAGGTAAATATAATTTCTCAGTTTTCTCGAAATTTGATTTTTGAGGTGAATACGCACAAAATAGCGGAACTCAAGAAAATCAGCTTCTTCAGTATAAGTAGTTGGTACGAAATGTTTGTGCGCGCATCACGTCAAAACTACTGCATAGATTTCTTTAAAGGCTTCTTCAATATTTAGACTATATATTATCACGCTACTTCCTTAAGCGGGTAGGCAATTTTGCATTATGTCCGTATACTTCAATTGTTTGACGTTTCAGTCATGATGTAAGTACATGAGAACGGCTATTTGTAGCTAATGTCAACGAAGTAAATAGCCTAGCGGTTTCATGACCACTCTGCAAACTACGGGGTGGCAGGCTCCAAACCCTGCAATATTATTTTCACTTTTTGTGATTTGTTAATTTTTTTTTTGATGCTGTTAGATTGCCTATATTTATTTTTGTATTTAAATTGTTTGCATTTCTATATTTCTTATTTTTTCATGTTTTTTTTTTCCAAAAAGTAATAGAGAAGTATGGAAGAAGAATACAATCATGCTGCGCCGACCCCAAATAAATTGGGATAAGGAGCAGGAGTATGATGATGATTTCTCCAAAAAGTAGTATAGCGAACGGAAGCCTGATAATATATATATATAATTTACGTGTTCTTGACGTGCAAGAACTGTGCTGTGCTATTCGCAATAATCAATAATCCATACGCAGTTTACGTAGATTATATTTACAGCTATATTGTTATTGGCCTCATTCCATGCATCATGGTGAGAATTTAAGACCTGCCTGGACTGTCATCGAAGGTCTGACGGTGGAGACAAAAGTCAGTTGCAAGAAGTTTGCAGCAGCTGTATCGTGTTTGGGCTCATTTCATGGACCTTGATGAAAACTTTAAACTTAGCTAGAGTATGACGATGGAGACGGAAGGCAGTTGCAAGAGGTCATCAAGAGTTTACAGCATCTATATCGTGTTTGGGCTCATTTTATACACCTTGATCAGAACTTTCGACATAGATGGAGTATGACTGTCATCAAGTGTCTAAGGATGATAACGTGAGGCTGAGGAGGCTGGCGAGGGAAGCCCTTATTTAGAAAAACAGTATATTTTAGCGATTAATGCAAATATTTCAGAGAAATTAAATTGTTACCAACTTGATTCTATAATAGTATAGAATCAAGTTGGTAACAATTTAATTTCTCTAATATTATAAAGCTGAAGTGTTTGTTTGGTTGGTTGAACACGCTAATTTCAAGAACTACTGATTCGAGTTGAAAGTATCTATTAGTGTTGGATAGCCCATTTATCGGAGAAGGCAACAACGAACAACAACGTTGCAACGTTTATATAACATCACGCTACAATCAATAGGAGCAGAGCATCAATGAAAAATGTTGCAAAAAAATGAAAAAAATATTCCTTTTGAGATCTTTCGTTGCGTGCGCTGCGTAAACGGTTAAAGTTACGCCACAATCGTGTATGACGGAATTGTTCCTCTTAAAAAGTTCTATAAAAAGTCCGCGATAGCATTATTATGTCTATCTTTTAAAGGTGTCTCACACTCTCTCTAACCATCTCTCTGTCTCTCTTATATGACGCAGACGAAGTTGCGCGGGTCAGCTAGTCAAAAATATATGGTTTTTTTTTTTTTTTTTTTAATATGTATATATTACAATCTAGCCTAATAAGGCTAATAAGCAATTTTAATCTAACTTAATTTGCTAAAAGTAAAATTATATCTAAGAGCACGTCCATTGCGTTCACTTAGCGTCTATTAAGGCGATGTCACTTTTTTCTTGTGTCCATATAAATAGCGGCACTATATTACACTCGCGTTATAGTCACAATTATATTTCACTACACTAACTCAAAAGGTTTAGTCCTTTTGAGCCTTCTTACTATGTCCGTGTTATCGAGGAGCTGGATGGCCTCGACATTAACATGATGATGAAGCCGATGTTCATGAGCTTCTGCATATTTTTGGATTATGCTGTGTACGAACTCTATATTCAGGTCCCGATGGATGTTGTCAATTCTTATATACCAAGGCGCGTTCACGATGTTCTTGAGTACTTTATTCTGGAATTTTTGTATTATTTCTACATTGCTTTCTTTGGCGCAACCCCATAGTTGTATACCATAGGTCCATACTGGCATAAGGACTGATTTGTAGAGCAAGATTTTGTTAGGAACTGACAACGCGGAATGCCTTCCTAGTAACCAGTTCATGCTTCTGTAACGAATTTCTAATTCTTCTCGTTTCTTTTTGACATGGGCTTTCCAGCGAAGCTTTGCGTCTAAGGTCATACCAAGATATTTGGCAGTGTTTTCGTACGGTACAATTTTGTTGTTTATGTACAATGGGTTGTGTTCTGATTTCTTGTTAGTGAAGTCAATGTGAATGGATTTAGTTTCATTTCATTTTTAGTCCAATCATAGAATCGATTTATTGCTCTTTGTACTTTTACCACAGCTTCCTTGTGACTAGATCCTGTGGACATTATTGCGGTATCATCAGCAAAAGTAGCAATAGTTGCATTTTCTAGTTCTGGTATATCACATGTGTACAATAGGTACAGGACCGGGCCTAGAACACTTCCTTGTGGTACACCCGCTTTTATTTCTTTTAGTTCAGAATAGGCGTTCTCTTGCCTTACTCTAAAGACTCTTCCAGTTATATATGATTCTAATATGTCTGCAAACTGTTTCGGCAACATATTTCTTAGTTTATATATCAATCCCTTGTGCCAAACTTTGTCAAAAGCCTGGGCTACATCTAAAAATACAGTGGTACATACTTTCCTACCTTCAAGAGCTTCTTCAATTACTGTTGTAATTCTATGCACCTGATCTATCGTTGAGTGTTTTTCTCTGAATCCAAATTGATAGGCTGGTATAATATTACTATTTTCTATAATAGGTTTCAATCGTTTTAGAAGTAGTTTCTCGAAAAGCTTTGACATCACTGGCAGCAAGGAGATAGGTCTGTATGACGATGCATCTTGAGGTGGTTTCCCTGATTTGGGGATCATGATCACTTCTGCAACCTTCCATAGGTCTGGAACATGCTTTAGTCTAAAAGAAGCATTGATTATCTTAGTAAGTTTAACCAAGGCTTTTCTTGGTAGATTCTTTAGGATTTCCCCTGTGATAAGGTCATAACCAGGGGATTTTTTCGGGCTGATGTGATCTCTGATTTCTTTATAAACTTCTTTTGGTGTTACAAGTTTTATCTCTTGATCTACTTGTTGTAGTTGTTCCCAGTGGAGATCCTGGTCAACGCTCTCGGTTTGTGTAAAAGTGTCCTCTAAGTGATGGGCAAACCTTGATGCTTTTTGTTCGTTACTTATTGCCCATTGTCCATTTAGTTCTTTTATTGGCGGTATGTGAGCAATAGGTTGTTTTTGATTTCTTGTGGCTTTCCATAGAGAATAATCAGTCGATCGATCATTAGTCAGTCGAAGAAGATGCCTAGTTAAATTTTCGTCCCGAGCTTTCTTGATTGCCTTCCTAATTTGTTTAGTTATTCTATTTAACATTGTCTTATCTTGGGGAAACCTGTTTCGCTGCCACTTTTTTCTCAAAGTTCTTTTTTCTCTGATCAGATCTGTTATTTCTTTTGGATAAGTATTAACCTTCACAGTTCTTTTTTTCTCGGGTGTATTAGCCCATGCAGATTGTTGGACATCTACAATAAATTTACGTAATTCTAAATTAAGTTGGTGATTATCATTTATGAATATATTTAAGTCTATTTTATTTTCTAAGTCTATTTTAAAGGATTCCCAGTCTGTGAACTTGTTCACGAGAAACGGATTGCCTTCTCTCTGTTTGACATGTTCACTAGTATTTAATATTATTGGTGAGTGATCAGAGTTCATATTAAATCCGTCTTCTGCACTTACAAAGTCAGGGGATATTCCTTTATATATAAAAAAGTCAATTAAGTCTGGAATTTTTCTTGAGTCTGTTGGCCAATATGTCGGTTTTCCAGTTGATAGAACCTCTGATTTAGTTTCTTGTATGGCACTTAGTAGCTCTCTACCTTTTGTTGTAGTTAGTCTGGAGCCCCAATAGGTATTCTTGGCATTAAAGTCTCCACCTAGTATAAATCTATTTCCAAGTGGCGCTAAGATTGTCTTGTATTGCTCTTTTTTTAGTGCGTATTTTGGGGGGATGTATATAGCTGCTATAGTAACCGAGTCGTATCTTTTCATTTTAATAGTTACACCGATCACTTGCATTTCCTGATCTTCACATTTGGTCTGTTCATAATGATGTATGTTTTCTCTAATTATGATGGCGCTGCCTCCTCTCGCGGCGTTATCAGGATGCAGGGCATGATATATCTTGTAGCCTTGAAATTTTACAAATGATTGTCGTGTAAAGTGTGATTCTGAAATTAAGCATATGTCTATGTTTTCTGTATCTAGGACTACTTGTAACTCATGTTGGTGTTGTAGCAGTCCATTAGCATTCCAAGCCATGATCTTGAGGTTATTATTCATTTTCGCAGATGAATAGGAGTTTTTTTGGCACTCATTTCTAGTTTATTAAGCCGTTCATGAAATGTTGACATTAGACTTAAAATTTGGTCGAGTTTTGATTCCGAACTCGTCTCCATATTGCTTTTGACTACTTGAGAGTACGAGGACGGCTTGGGTGGTTGGTGGGTCATTCCCTTCTTTTCATGAGCTTCGTTGGTAGCTGATGGTTCGGTATGCTTCTTTGGTTGGGATGCAGTTTGCTTTTTTGTGTATTTACTTTTTAATACTTGCATCTCCTTTGCTACTATACACCCTCTATAGTTAGCTGGATGTGGCTCACCACAATGGACACATTTTGGTTTATCTTGTGCCGGTTTCACGCAGTCTCTTGTGAGGTGTTTGCCCGTGCACTTGACGCACCTTGGCTCTTTCGAACAGTATTTCTGGGTGTGTCCATAGGCTTGGCATCTTTTGCACTGAGGAACTAGCTTAGATGCTCTAAGTGGGTGGATTTCAACTCTGCACCCTAGAATATTGGTGATTCCATGAACTTTGTTTATATCTTCATCTTTTTCAAATGTCAACATAAACATGTTGAGTGGTTCTTTTTTCTTCCAACTCAATTTGCTTACAGCATTTTCAATTTTGTAGCCCTTGTTTTTCAGGTACTCTACAATTCTTTCTGGCTGGCATGTATGATGCAGCTTTTTGGCCATCACTCGTATCGGTCTGGTTTGTTTATTCTCATACGTGTGCCAGAGTAAATTATTTGAAGTAAGTAGCTTCGTAATCTCTCTATAGGCATCTTCATTGGTTGCATTTATTTTGACGCTATCCCCGTTCATCATTTTTATGGTGAACGTGTCGCCCTGAGTACTGGCTATTGAGTCATAGAATGACTGGTAATCTTTAACACCCTGCACATTTATTGGGGGTGGCTTTGGCGTTTTTTATGGGATTTATGTTCCCTTGTTCTTTATTAGCATTGTTTTGGGAGGGGGGGGTCAGCGTGCGGTTCAGCTTCCGTTTTTTTCTTTTATTTTCTATCCTAATTCACTCCGTTTCTCTGGCTAGTTCCTCCTCATCCGTCTCATATTCGATAGGTTCGGGTGAACCTTCTTTGTTGGCCTTTTCAATGGCCTTATTTTTCTCTTGATGATCAGTTTGGTGTTTCAAAATTTCCCGTAGCTTTTCCATTTCGGTTTTAAGCTCCATTACTTGACATTGTAATTCTTGTCGCTTTGCCTTTTCTTCGCTGTAGTAGTTAAACAGCTCATGTTCCAAATTGGTAGTTAACTTTATTGTCTGCGTTTGCGAAGCCATGTCGGTGAAAGATGTCTTCGCCTTAACAAATGATATGATGATCAAGCATGTTTCGCACAAACAGTATCTGGGTCATCGCGACCACTCCGAGCGAACTAATGACGCACGGATCGGCCACACTGTTGTGATGCGTATGCACTTTGCTATCTAGAACACGCGATCGCGAGAGGCACGTTCGTCCTCTAGGTAAGACCGAGCTGACTGACTGAAAAACTGAAAAATATATGGTGAAAATATTCAGCTTGGAATGTTTCGCATTAAGTAAATATCCGAGTGCCCACCTAGTATTTCGAGAAATCGCCAAGCGGTTGGTCGACTCTTTACGTGACCAGAGGGCGGGCCTATTTTTTGGCCAAAGAATCAGCATTGCCATCCAACGTGGCAATGCTGCCAGCCTTCTGGACACTTTTCCTGTTGACAGCGATGTGGACGAATTTTTTGACGCCCTGTAACGGTTACAGGTTGTTACTTGTACATATTTTTATTATTATTTATAGTTATAGTTTATATAAAAGTAGTGTAATTATTTAAATAAAAAGTGTCAGAAAGTAAATATTAACAAAAAACCAAACATGTAAACAGTTTCGGGGGCTAATTAAAAATATGTTAAATGCACCTTGTGACCATATTTAATGAAACAGCTTGTTCTTTGTTATTTTTTATCCCTTAATATTAATTCATAAAGTAATAGCTGCCATAGAACATTCTGTGAAAATCAAGTATTTAGCTATTTCGGCTAAAAAGATACAGCCCTATGATATGTTGACGGATTGTGGTCGGTTTTGGAGTCTTGTGAATTCTTGTCATGATTTTTTTTTACATTGTAACTAGAAGTTTAGGGATCATAATATGTCATCAACGTAGCACAAGAAGACATAATACGTATTAAACAAAAATAAAAACAAATGACTGAATCGATTTTAATGAAATTTCTATAGGATCAATCGGAAAGTATGTATATCCTTTCAGATGAAAACAAAACAAACATGATTTAGAACATTTTTGTTTACAAATAAATAAATAAAGTAATGAAAAAAAATCCAAGTACTTGTTAAGTGTACATACAACAGTGTCCTTAGCGTCATAACTGCAAATGTTTACCAATACCAAGCAATAATCCAGACGCACTTCCCTAGTCAAAAACACTTCGTATTATTCATCTATAGAGCGACGTTTAGGTAGGTATCTGTCTCTGTCCCACTAATGCCGTATGCGTATACATACGGTATTAGTGGGACAGAGACTGACTGAGAGAGTAGTTTGGAGAAAGTGAGACAGCTAGTATTAGCTGTCTCACTTTCTCCAAACTAGACAAAGCGATTCCTTGCAACACGACGTCAGCGGATGGAGCGCAGCTAGAGATATGCAGCGTTGGGGAGGCGAAAAAGGGAATCTTCTATTAAGGTGGATGCTCCATGGTAGCCCGTGCAGGAATGAATTTGACCTTGAAAAAGTTATTCCTGCACCTTTCTAAGAAAATTTGAATTTCGCGGGCTACCCTGGAGCATCCATTAATGATGAAAAACTAAATGTTAATTTATCTAACCTACGGCTTATCAATAAATATATAAATACTTTTTTACTGTTGTGTTGTTATTTTATTTATATATTTTTTTTTTTTATATTTTATAGAGCTACCTCTTTTTCGTAGTAGGTATTCATCACACATTTCATGAACTATATTTTTTTAAAACATCCCCCAATCAATCAATCTGAATCCCCCAACAAATTTTGGGTCGAAGACCTGGCAAATATCTGGATGTATGTCTTTCGTTCACACATAAATTACTAGATGTATTTTTCAAAATTTTGAATGAAGAAGATAGCTCACCTTGGAATATCACTTATGCTACTATTTATAATTTACTTAATCATGTGCAAAATCACAGAAAAAGCTAGTAGAATATTATCCAATAACAACTTTATTTTATTACATATTACTTTTCTACTTCATTTACTCAGGCACAACACGTGTGAATCGGTTAGTGCGTAAATTAAAAAAGGTCATCGATATGTATGAATCCGTCGTTTTTTAGTAGTCATTCGAATTTGGTCGGATAACCAGCCGTTGTTTACATGTTTGGTTTTTTGTTAATATTTACTTAATGCGAAACATTCCAAGCTGAATATTTTCACCATATATTTTTGACTAAGGGCACACTAGTTCCTTAACACCTACACATCTGGGATCGAGCTGGTTCCTTGTATTTTTGGCGTCAAAGTTAGAAACCATCTTTTTGAGTTTTATCAAGATAATTCAAAAACGCATGCATGACCAGTTTTGAAACTTTGTATGGTTATTAGTAGCGTCAAGGCGGACTCAATACAGTTTTCAGCGAGCTTATACCTTGTCTCATTTAGGCGCTGTGATGTTTTTTCGAGTTTTCATAAAACCGTGATAACTCGGAAATCATAAACATTTTCTTAAATCTAATTGGGGCACTGAGGGGCACACATGAAGAGCTACGCGTGTATGTTAATTCTACAGGGGCACATGCAATGGTTTTAGAGATATACGATTCTGCAAAACGTTACCCCAGCAGGAAATGCAATAGCTCGAAAACCTGAAGGGGCACACAATTTATTTTTGGGGGCACACTTTGGCACTACTATAAGCTACAAGGCCATGTATAATGTTTCTCTATCTGATCATTCGTTTAGAATTTTCCTGCTAGAAAAACGTTACCCCAGCAGGAATCGTTTTTTTCCGTTTTTTTTCCAAAACGACAGGGGGCACACATTTTTTATGTGGGGGCACATTTACAGCAGTTAGGGCACACATTATACGTTCCACTCATATAACTCTAGGAGACACTTTCCTGCTGGGGTAACGTACACCACGTGCAGACATGTAAAAAACGCACGCGTGTGAAATACATTGCATGTTGAACCTAATCGTAGTGCGATATGAACCCGTTTTCGAGAAAGTGTATTGAAAAAGCTGTTGTTTTGAAATTAGAAACAGACACTTCTTCGTGAGGGATCTCTCCCTCTCACGTTCCGCCACCTCCTCCGCTAGCATGACTGCTTCGCAGAAGGAAGCGACGGCGTCCCATTCCGTCACGCTCCGGACCATGGATGAACCAGGGCCGGGAGCGAGAGGTCGCCGCCGCCGCGCCGATCGCCGTTTCGAGGACACGGCGGTGCTCCGCCCAAGCGGGGCACACCTCCACAGTGTGCGCCACCGTGTCCTCCGGTCGATCCTCGCAGTGGAGGCACCCGGGCGTTTCCTCCCGCCCAATTTGGTGCAGGAACTTACCGAAACATCCGTGTCCGGTTAGAACCTGCATCAGGCGGAAGTGAGGACGCCGTGGCGTCTCTCCAGCCACTCCTCAAAGAGGGGACTTACCGCCACTATCGTGGCGTGCCCTGTTAGGTAGGTACCTACCTACTTACTAAGTTATGTGACCTCTTCGTAAGGTTATTGTCTTACTGTCTCAATTAATATTTTCTTTTAATAAGCAAGTTCTTATTATTTACCTACGTTTATCGTCATCTCTGTTTCTGCCTAGTACTTATTTTGCCAATCATGTTGGTATAAGGTTCCAGTCTTACCGGATGTAGCTAATATTTGCTTAAATTCTAGTAGATAAGTTTCTATTATTTTATATGGATTGTCTACCTACCTACTTATACGTCCACAATCCACTGATCGGGTACGCGACGAATCATTACTCCACATAACTACCTAATAATATACTGTTTTATACTTTCACGGTTTTTCACTACACTTAGAGTACTTACGGGATGATATCCGTGATTTTCTTTGGTTACTAAGTTCAAGCAATTAAATTAATTTCAAGCATCATGATCGCGGGATGCTTGCAACAGCGTCGAAATATCGGGAGCTCATACTAACCAAAGAAAATCACGGATAGCATCCCGTAAGTAGGTACTTTAAGTGTACTTAATAATATGTCATCAGTATGTAACAGAGTATCGAATTACGGTTCTGTCCTAGGCAACAATTTGAAAGGAGAACTACGTGTGAAACATGAGCCGGTACATGTTTTAAAAAAAGATTTAGGCACGTGTATGCCTCATTAGCGCCTCTATTCCCTTCGTATTCTGACCATTTATAGCAGTAGACTTGTGTAGTTGCTGTTTCAAACACTGTGAAATGAAAGCAAGCTATTTTCCTTTTGTAAAACACAGTTTATCCAGAGAATAGTGGACTGCAGAGAACTGGCTCCATATCAAATTAACACGCATACGCCTTTAATAAATATCAAATAACATAGGAATGCACAGAAACTATAACCAATTTGGCAATAAAATCAATACTTCCGCCTTTTAATTGTAAAGATTTTAAATCGGATGATTCGGACGAATAGTTTACGTGCTATAAAGGAACATACGTAAATACAAACATACTTAGACTACTAAAATCATAACCCTTCCTTGTGGCTTTGCCGTAGTCGGGTAATTATAAGTCAACTTATTGTTTTTAAATATCAGCTGTATTTTTTATAGCAATTCCTCCTAAATTCTCATGCCTTTATTTATGCATGTATTTATTTATTTTTTCAAGGTCAAAGTCAGCCCTACACCTTTATGCACTTGGAAGGTTGTATTGATGATTTTGATGATTATAATTCTGTAACTACATACGTCTTACAGCCGCGATTTATAGTTTAATCAACATACAACCTGACACTGACCTGCAAATTGCAAAAAACGAAGAAAATTTGAATTTCGCGGGCCACTCAAGTCAAAAATCGTGTATCAATAATCGTCTCGCTCTCGTGGACTAGTAAACTAGTTTTCATCCCCCCATCTCGGAAAGAGTATTTTTGCTCTTCGATATCTGAGTGCAAAAGTCGTTTTTATCCTCTAGAGGATAAAGTAAATTGAATTTAGAACATCGTGGGCACTAAGTTTGTGAATTCAAAACATCATAAACCTATTTACTTCTACCTCCATGGTGCCGAATTTATCATAGGTACAACCTTTTTTAATTTGTTAAAAACTCAGACTCGGAACCTTCTTGGTGTACTTTTATAATTTGCTTTGCGAGCGCCATTTTCTTGTCAGGTCAATTGTTAAAACCTTAGGTTAAAAACAAGTGAAAAACGTAAAATAAGTGGTTTTGGCGACGAAGAAGTTTATTTGACGCCAACAGAATTGACTGAAACTGTTAATAATGCGCAAATGAGCTTTCTCCCTCAACAATCACGCGAGGATTTGAAACAGTACGACATTAAAAAAATTGAAAAAAAATAGGTAGAAAATGCCCAAGGCATTAAGTCCGCCTTTGTACAGTTTTTACTTGTTCATAAAGTTTTAATAAATAAATAAATAAATATTACACTCAACTTAACTAACTGTAGCAACGTTACTTTTAAATTTTCTTAATTGTACCAAAGTATTATTTGTTATAATTTAAAGATTATTCTGTAATACTTACCTACCATAATGTAGTAGTTAACACCTAAACTGAAATAAAAGTATCTTGTGATTGTAAATGTTTTTTTTTTGCATTTAGTAATTTCCTCGCTGAGGTGGGATGAAAAGTTACGTGTTGCACTCGAGTGCAAAGATTTTTCACCTCGTGCTCTTTTGATTCCCTCGCTAACGCTCAGGATTCTAATTTTTGAATAACTCGCTGCGCTCGTGACTCAATTTTAGAATCCTTCGCTTGCTCGGTTATCAAAATTGAGCACGCGGTTAAAAAGCAACTTTGCACTCTTGTATAACAAATAACTATTTCACACAAAAAATCTTGACGCAAAGGTGGGACAAGAAAAGAACATATTTTGTCAACTTTTCATTTATTAACATGGATTCAACAGACATTCAGATTAACAAATAAAAACCTATTATTTGCATTTTACCTACTTTGGAGCTAATCATGAACTCGTAGGCATAAGATCTAAGAACCGAATTTAAACTTGACTCAAGCATAGAGCAGCGCTTTATCCGAAAATGAACTTTATTTGTACGAAATTAATATGCTTGTAGAAATATTTTCTACAAGCGACTGTCATCAAGCATATCATAGAAGTATAAAGATTAACTTTGAACAAACAAAGTTCATTTTCGTACAAAACTGCTGCACTTAGCCCGAGTTCATAGTTCGCTTTATGGTGCTCCCTCACCGGGAGCATTCGCCTGTAATGTAAAAGTTCAGATTCACTTACCCTACTTATAAACCATTTTTTTATCATTTGTCTCCAGAACCGGACGTTTCTAAATCAGAATTTTTTGTTTGATTTAGAAATATCTGGACTTATTCTTACTCTGGCCTTATCATTGGACTTATTCTTCCCAAAAAAACCCACTAGGCTGTGCTTTCTTAAACAGTGGGGATTTTTGAAAAAAAAGATACCGTTGGGGATTTCTGGAATAAATCCGTTTCTACACAAAATCGAATCTCGGATTATTACATTACTAGCTTCTGCCAGCGGCTTCGCCCGCGTGAAGTTTGATAATTGTCCCGTGGGATCTTACTACCGGGACCAAAACTTTCCTATCATTCCATTCATTCTAGTCGACGATGAGCTGAGTTTTAAACCTCACATCAGCGATGTTGTCAAGAAGTCAGCACAGATGCTGGGTTTCGTTAAACGCAATACTCGGGGCTTTCAATTTCCAAACACCAGAATAGTTTTGTTCAACACTCTTGTGCGTAGTCGGTTAGAATATGCTAGCGTTGCATGGAACCCGTTCTACGTTGTTCATTCGCAAAGAAATGAAAGAATTCAACGAGCCTTCATAAAGCATCTTGCCTTTTTATCCAGAAACATAAGTCATCGCTGTCCGTACGAGCAACGCCTTCATTTTTTCAACATAAAGACGCTGCGAGACCGTCGCCGTTCGCGCGATCTTATTTTTCTATATAAACTTGTCAACGGAATCATAAAATGCAGTGATTTAGTTGAGCAAATTTCATACTCAGTCCCTTCAAAACCTCCTAGATATCCCATCACCAGACTGTTTCATATCCCTTTTCGCAAATCAAACCTTGGTCTCAATGCTCCTTTGCTCAGAATATGTAGAAAGTATAACAGCTCCCACACATCACTGGAAACCGATTTATTCGGTGTTTCCCTTAACAAGCTTAGAAGATCAGTTTCTGAGGTACGGGAGAGCACTAATTTACCTTTTAATAACTAATTTCTGTCAAATCAATACATTTACAACTGCGCAACCATTAAACAAAAATGTAAATCTTTAGATATCACACTCATAATGCATATGTATATCATCATAATCCATATCATTTCACTTAGTATTGAGTAAATTTTATTTTAAATTGTACTCGAATTTTATTATTAAGATTTCAAAAAAAATATATGTTGTTTGTTGTCTTATGGTGAATGCTGCGTATACCTATAATAGGCATACATACCAGCACTTTATGTTATTTTCATTGTTTTACATTAATTATTTGTATGTATTGCTGTTGGTGTACCAAATAAAGTATATGTTTTTGCATAAAAGAGTAACATCCATACTCACAAACTTCCGCATTTATACTCTGACCAAATAAAAAACCAAGACACAATTCAAATCAAATCAAATCATCTTTATTTGTGAACACAGGTATTAAAATAAAGCTCTTATTCATACATTTTAGTTGAGCTCTATGTCCTACCAATGAAATTGGTGTACAAATATTGTTGTTTTTTTTTTAATATGTCTAGATTTATACAATACGCAGTCAGGTTTGAGTAAATAATGAGAATTCAATGTATTATTAATCATTAATGAATCAATTATAATTTATTTTTCATGCATGTCAACGGTAAATTATTTAAATGTTCATTCACAGCGCTGCGAACAATAAAGTGAAGCCGGTTTCGTAAACGTGTGCATATTTTGAGCTTAGTTTAATTATTGTAGTTTGATGTAAATGTGTGCGTGTGAGCGTGTACGCACAGAGCGGAGCTTAGTTATGCGCTGGCTTCACTTTATTATTCGCAGCGCTATGTCTTGGTTTTTTATTTCGTCTGAGCATTTATAATATTATAGTAGGATAGGCGAATGCTCCCAAAGGTGAGGGAGCGCTTTTATAGATCTCAGCTTTGTTGCCAGTCGGTTTTAGCTCCGCTTATTGACGACCCCATTCACAGGGTTTAAACAACCTCATCACGAAGCCGTCAACCAAGCATCCTGTACATTAAACTAAGTAACTTTACGCAAAAATTATTGCTGGGAAACGACTTGTTTTTTTGGGGTGAAAAATCATATTTTGTAGTAAAACTCAATGTAAAACATTGTGCTGAATTGAATAATGCGGGGGTCGTGGAGGTGTTTAAAGTAAAAATCTTACATTTAAACTTGTATTAAAAAAACTTTGACCCCCAATATCTCCGTAACTAGAAGGTTCCCAGGTATGGTGTAGAACAAAAAAATATCGCAATGACGGGGAGAACAAGTGACATTCGGCTTCGTTATGAGGTTTTTTACACCCTTTAATAGGTACATCTTAACTTTTTTATATGGTAAGTAAAGGCGATATTAACGAAACGAATAAAACTAAAAGTTTATGTAAGGCCTCCTACAAGCGAATTGCGTAACACAATCACTCTCACAATACGTTTCAAATGCCAGTTCAAAAAAATTGCGTTCATATTTTACAAAAAATAGGTTGAGTGTAAGTGAGTTACACAATCAGAGTGTAATATTTCATAATTGTATTTCATTCACACAATCGCAAAACAACTATGTACAAAGCAATAGTAATCTAATAACAAGCTACTTTTTAATATGTTTGTATCAAATGCCTTGGTACTAACTAAGTACTTTTATAGTACTAAATACTACACAATTTGTTTGTTATGGCGTGGCCCCAATTGCGGTCTCTTGTTGTACTGGAAAGGACCCCGTAATTGGCGTGAAAGATCTACAGGTGGTTTCTGTCTTGATATCTCGTTGTTGAGTAGCGCATCCAAGGTCTGAAAACGAAAAGGAAAGAATATAATCTAACCACTATAAATATATACACATAAATACATACAAATGAAAAAAAAAGATTTCTAATATCCGAAACCACAGGACCGATGTTGACGGGACTTTTACTGGCAGATATCTGGTACTGTTATAAGAAGTAACTTGGGCTACTTTTACTTTAGAAAAAAAGACTAGGGTTTCGTACAAAAAAATGAAATCCTTGAAATTGGTAACAAAATCCGATTTAAATGGAAGTAATATTATTATAACTAGCGGACGTCACGCGGTTTCACCCGCGTAGTTCCCGTTCCCGTGGGAGTACGGGAATAAAGTGGCTTTCTAATGGTGAAAGAATTTTTGAAATCGGCGCAGTTGTTTTTGAGTTTATTCATTACAAACATACACACAAAAATACAAATCTTTCCTCTTTATAATATTAGTCCAGATTTAGATAATTTCACGCGGTCGTGTGTCATGGGAAACAGCAGAAGTATAATCAGCCTACAATGTTCCCAAATGCTGGGAACATTTTAGGCCTGCCTCCTCTCAATGACAGGGGTGTAATCCATCACCAAACCACCAATATTTTAGGACATCCCGGTTACCTCACGATGTTTTCCTTCGCCATTTTGAGAGCAGTGGTGATGACATAAATAACACCAAAGTAACGCGACTGCATGGGTTCGAATGATCAAAATCAAAGCATTTATTTCAAATAGGCCAGTTACAGGCACTTTTGTATTGTCGAAACAGAGATGAACATTAAAATGTAGCTACAGTCCCAGTCACAAGGCATAAAAACTGTGAAAGTACTGTAGTTGCCCATTCCCTAGCGTGGATCTCTATGGAGAAGAACGGGCAAGAAACCACGGACACTCTTTTAAATCAAAATATTGTTACAAAATCTTGGTTACATTATTCATATTAAGATGGTATATTATGTGAGAACAATGTAGCAAGATGTGCACGTTAAAAGTGACCATAGTAAAAACAACAAAAAATACAATTCATAAACAAAATAATTTATTCAAATAAGCCATGGCAACTAAGAGACGACCAGTCACAAGCGACAGCGCCTGTTCACGAACATGACGTATGGATCAGCACCATTCAACTCAACCATTTTGAAAGGAACTAAATGATCCGACACATGCGCCACCATGAGCATGACATACTCTCAACCGCCAGGGCACATTCAAGTCAAGAAAAGACGTAGGTTTCCAGTGAATGATAACTTACTAGTACATAGTCCTCACACAATATGGGCTATGCGATTATACATAAAGGGTGTAAAACACCTCTTAACGAAGCCGAAAAGCACTTGTTCACCTCATCATTGCGATCATTTTTTTGTTCTACACCATACCTGGGAACCTTCTAGTTACGGAGATGTTGGGGGTCAAAGTTCCAACTTTTTGACAAGTTTTTTTTTTTAAATACAAGTTTTTAATGTAAGATCTTTACTTTAAACACTTCCACGACCCCCGTACTATTCAATCCATCCATCAGCATAATGTTTTGAGTGCGTTACATTGAGTTCTACTACAAAACATGATCTTTCACCCCAAAAAAAAATGTAATTTCCCAGCAATAATTTTTGCGTAAAGTTGCTTAGTTGGATGTACAGAATGCTTGGTTGACGGCTTCGTGATGAGGTGGTTTACACCCTATATAATACTAAAGAGATTGAATCTATACAATGCAAAGATAGTTGTACAATCTTCAGCAGTTCCAACAATACCATTTAATGCTATCAATTTATCATCATCATTGCCTTGCCCTTATGCCAATTCATTTGGGGTCCGGCGTAGCATGTCTGCTTCTTCCATACTTCTTGTGGACAGTTTATTACTACTGAAGATTATCAAGAAAAAGAGGTCGTATTCTTACAACTTTTTCTTGGTAGTGCTCAATAGCAAGAACTGCGGCTGTTCCAGCTCGCCCGTGTTAAAACCATACTCGGGGGCTGGCTGCTACATTGGTGGTTCCAAATAATTGCTTTGCTGTTCCACCCATTCCTCAATGGTACTTGGTGGGCTTTTCGCTTTGTGGACTCATTGCCTTTAGTTCCTTCTCCTCGCTTAGTTCTGCAAGTTGTGCCTCTAACATCATAACTATAAGCTCCATTCAAATTTTGGCTTTTTCTTTTGCAGCTTCTAACTGGTAACTTGAGTTTTGCGCTTTTGAAGATTTTGAAGCTTGCTCTTTGAGCTTTGTCGCAAGAATAAGTTTAATCATACTCTGAAAGTAGGTCTGAAGTTGACTAACGAGCGGGTTGAAAGTAATACTTTTCAGCCCTAGGGAGAATAGTTTTCAACTGACAGCTGTCAAATTATTAAAAAAAAAACAGTTCTATTTTCACATTTCTTTTGAACCATGTTCCAACTTTCTATACAGCCACTCAATAACAGCACTATGTAAAATTAAAATAACATTAAGTTAAGTATTAATTAAAGAATACATATTTTTAAATAACTTTGTTATAATTTAGTTTCAATTATTTCTTTATAATAACATAGATTTGAAATATTTACCATTTTTTCAATGATGAAAATGAAAAATAATGGCTGAATTGTAATAGCTGGCCGGCCACAGAAAAAAAAACAAAATAGGCAGGAAAACGGCAATCCAATCTTCGTTTGTTTTTTGAAGTTGGTTCATGTTTTTATTTTTATTTTCCTTGTATTCGTAATGAAAAGCACAGTGTTTACTTCGAGTTAAAGACTTATTTAGTCCCTCGAACTATAGGCTTGTCGACTGAAAAAATCTAATTAGTCCGTCAGTTA
The DNA here is from genome assembly GCA_963853795.1 of Xestia rhomboidea. Lineage (NCBI taxonomy): Eukaryota > Metazoa > Arthropoda > Insecta > Lepidoptera > Noctuidae > Xestia > Xestia rhomboidea. The sequence goes on along the minus strand of OY970771.1, from coordinate 9,602,687 downwards.
AATATTTGACCCGTATTTTTTCTTTTGTTACGTAAACCAAAATTGACGAAGATACGACGCTTTCAAAATTCTCAATACGTCACGTCTTGGTATAATTTTTAGTGCGTTCTGACGTCACGAGCCCCCAATCCCGAGTTTTGATGCGTTTTATCTTTGTCAATATTCATTGATTTGTGTCAAAAACAAAGATATGTGTCAATTACTTTCCAATACTCTAACTGACGGACTAAATAGATTTGCAATTTATTGATCCTGTCGTCATGCCTATTGGCGCCCGAACGTATAAGTTACTTTCACCCCTAGGGTAACAATGTACTATTTCTTATAGATAGGGTACTTACTGCGCGAGGCACACTTTCGGCCTCCATATGTTGATGTGCAATGGCTGCGGCGTACGAATCATGATCCGGCCGCATGACCAAATGTGGACGGTTAATTGCTATTGAGCACTACCTTCTCCATTACTCGTCATCTCCTCAGACACTTCTTTTCTTGCCATGTCGTCCTTTACACACCATCCATCCATCCATCGTTTCTTTGGTCTTCCTCTCCTCTTATACCCATCCATACTCATTCATACTCAAAACTTTCCTCACGATATTTTCCTCATTCCTCCGCATCATATGCCCATACCACGACAACCGATTACCACACTTTTCAGTAACTGGAACCCACTTCAGGAACTTCCTCTTATGTACTAATTTCTTATTTTATCCATTTGCACAACACCACACAACATTTTCGTATAACCTCACTTCTCAATTTATTCTTCAGAGTTACACTACACTTGCGAATGGCAAGGAACGCATTTTCACAGCATTAATTCTAATTTCATGCCTCGTTTGCCACACCCAACATTAACTTCCACACATACATAAGAGTACAGCACCAGCGCATCGATGTGAACTCATAAATGTAATTAAACATTTACTCACATTGGAATTCAGCTTCCTATTACCATGGGTCGGCAACCTGCGGCTCGCGAGCCACATGCGGCTCTTTGGATGTTAAGCTGCGGCTATACGCAAATATTATGATTTTATAAAAAAAACTAATTTGTTGTGAAAAACACTACTTATACAGGGTTATTTGTAAAACACCGACAACCTCTCAGGACTGTGTTACTAACATCATAATCAACAACTTTTGTTCTATGACTTTTAAAAATTCATCATATTTTAGTTCATCAAATTTTCATAAAAATAATAAAAATATTTAAATTGAACGCTTTTACGGGCCTTAGCCGCCCTGACCCCGCTCCCCTTGCTATTGTACTATCGCTTTCTTTTGCTTCGCATAGATTTCTTAACATTTAGAGCGTTCAAATTAAATATTTTTATTTTTGGACGACAATTTGATGAACTAAAATAATATGATGAATTTTTAAAAGTCATAGAACAAAAGTTTTGATTATGATGTTAGTAACACAGTCCTGAGAGGTTGTCGGTGTTTTACAAATAACCCTGTATATGAATAAATAGATTAGTTTTTTATATCAAAAAACTTTATGCAATTACTATGTATTTATTGTTGGCAAGAAAAATTTTGTGGCTACTTAAAAACTTTGAATTTTTTAAATTGAATAATTTGACTCTTCCGACTTCCGACCGAAAGGTTGCCGACCCCTGCTATTACAAATGATATTCAAACCATTTTAGGTGGGACTCTTACCTTATTTTCAATAAGCCCTCTATCTTTCAATGCTTTCTCGATGTCTTCAAATTCTTTTTTCACATCCTTGTTTTCACTTTTTTCTACAGCTCCTCGTACTTTTTGGAGCTGAAAAAAGTTTTACTTAATTTTAGACAAGCACTTCACCCGCGACTTCGTCCGCGAAAATTGTGATAGCTCGGCTACGTGATATCAATCTAATTTATAGCCTATGTTACTCGGAAAAGATGTAGCTTTCTAATTGTGAAAGAATTTTTAAAATCGGTTGAGTAGTTCTTGAGTTAAATCGTAACAAACCAACAAACAAAAAATCAAATCGTTACTCTTTATAATATTAGTTTAGATTTCAACATATGAATGAAAAAAAAAAGCAATTTATGAGAAAAAACACTAGCAAAGCCACTTACGGTTTCTTCAAAGAATGTGTGTTTATCCTTTTGCAGAGGGCTGTCAATATTCAAGACTGTCCTCAAAATTGGCAATGCATCTTCTACTCTGCCCATATCTGCTAATGCCATCGCCTGAAAAACATAAGAAAAACATCTAAGAAATGAGTATTGCATGATTATACAGGGCGTATCAGAAAAATGTAGTAATATTTATTTCTGGTTACAATGGATCTAATGGAGATAGTTGTTCAGTTTGATAGTGTATGTGTACATATTATGTGTCCTTAATATGACCAAAACTTATTTTGCTGTACTGATGTGAACCTACCTTTATATTCCTAACAGTAACATAATGCTGTTTTTGTGACGATACAGATTCCATAGCTATATGTGGAGCTCCTTGTTTCAAAGCCAAAGCTGTAAATTAAAAAAAAATTATAATACATGTTACATTACACATCGTAATTTGGTATGCTAAAAATGTACTGTCTCACTGGTGAAGTGACTGCAAGCGCAACTGCTCAGCATGAGGTCCTGGGTTTGATTCCCAAATGGGGCAAAGTGTTATTGGGTTTTTTCATCAGGAATTTCTCAGTAACAGCTACGGAGCTTGATTTGGGCCCAGTGGCCCAGATGGCAATATGCTCGCCCCTATTACATGGAAATTAAACTGAAAAGTACTATTAGGTGTGCGTGTACTATTAGGTGTGCGTGTACTATTAGGTACACATGTACCTAACCCTTTGGGGATTACAGGCGTAATGTTATGCGAACTTATGTAAAATGGACAAACCGGCAAAAAATGTACATGCTCTTCGGACTGGCACACTTCCAGCACTGGCCATATCAGACCACAGTCTTGATGCATACTCTAAACTCTTTGGTGTATTCTGAAATTGAAATATCATGGATTATTGAATATATGTCATCTACACTAATATTATAATGATTTGTATTTTAGTATGTTATGTTTAAACTTAAAAACTACGGAACTGAATTCAAAAATTATTTTGCCGTTAGAAAGAATAGAATAGAGTACTCTTTATTACGTAAACCATAAAAAATACAGATAAAAATGTAAAACATTTTACAAGGGGTGACAATGGGCGGTCTTATCGCTAAAAGCGATCGAAAGCTACATTATCACTGAGTAACGTAGGCTATAAATTATATTGATATCATGCAAATTAGCCAAGCTATCACAATCTTCGTGGACGAAGTCGGGGGCGATGTGCTAATTTGTAATATGTTGCAATGCAACATTACTACATAAATCTTTATCATATTAACTCCCTCTAATTACTTAAGTGTTCACACTTCAGACAAGCATTTTGAAAAAACACAGCTTTTGCATTATTTTAGCTGAAAATATTTTAAAGATACTCACTTGTTTATAACATGCCGCCAGTACCATCACCACACAATACTTGGGGAACTTGCTCATGTTAAGTTGTTTCTGTTGTAGCCTGTCAAATACTTTGTACATTTCATCATACATCTCATGACTATACAATAGGTCCAGTAGAATGTGGTAAGACACTTGTTGGTCAAAGAAAGTATCGTTTTTTGGATCATAGAAACACTGAAATAAGTAATAAAACATTGGTGGTGACACACGGACAGACAGACGGACAAGAGACTGATCTTATAAGGGTTCCTTTTTTTACTTTTTGAGGTACTGAACCCTAAAAAAGGTTAAAAAGCCGGCCAAGAGCAAGTCAGACCAGACTCGCTAATGAAGAGTACCGTACCATCATAGTAAGGTAAAGCCCCCTTTAATATTTAAATTATTTTTTGTTATTGTGGAGTTGAGATACAGCCCGCTGACAGACAGATGGAGGGACAGCGGAGGTTTAGTAAAAGGGTCCCGTTGGTTACCCTTTTGGGTACGGAGCTCTAAAAAGTATAATCTTTTCCCACTATTTTGAGGTAGGCTTCGAAACACATATGCAGCTGAATACCAGTATTTAACATGGAGTGGCTGCCAAAGATCTTTAAATGACAGCCGGAACCAATAAATTAACATGCTTTGCGCGGCACAGATGGAATTCAGTATGTAACAGATGGTCACCCATCCACAGTCTCGCCTCAAAGATTGACCTACATGTTATTATTTAATCACATGCCCCTATATTTTCTTTTTGCATTGATTTTGAGACTCCTATTAAATGTTGCTGTTATAGACCCGATTGATTGCATCACAAATCACTATTTATGCTTATAGTACTAAACATAAAATCATTGTTCTATTTCTGTAAATTACTTGTAAAATACAGAGGCACAATTTTAATATTGTTTAAAAATTATTATATTTTACATTAAACGCATTTAGTCATTGCTGGTGCAAATAGGCATTAATATTAATAGACAACAGTTTAATTTATTATAAATCATGATCTGTCAATGGCCCGATTTGTTCGAGACACAATTGATTAGTGTCTACTTCGTGGACAGATCAAGGGATAAGATAAAATAAAATAATTTTATTTAAAAATCTGCATATACCTCTAGTGCTTCTTTCGGTGCATCTAAGAAATGGAACATTCTCATTACAACAGGTCCAAAGACGTAGGACCCAAATCTTAGCTCATTGTTCTGGGAATTAAACCTGGAAAACAATTTAAAACAGTTGTAGATTGGTATCTAAAAGACACACAAAAAGTTCGATTTAAAGTTCAAAATAAATCACATGTATACCTTGTAAATATACAAATAATTAAAAAAAGCTGTGCATTGCATGCATGCTATGTTTCTTACTTTTGTATCATACTCAAAATGAGTTTTAAATCAGTAGGTTCTGCTAAGTGTATCATATTCTTTAAGTCTTCTGTAAATATCATCTGTTCCGTAGAAGCCACGAATTCATTCATCTTATTTCTAAACTTGTCTGAATAGCTGGTGAATTGCTCTTTGGCTCTCTTTCTCGTTTGTAAGAAGCCATCGATTCCTAACGCGGCAGGCGAATATAGGTTTTTAACTGAAAGTATAAAAGACAAAAGCTTCAGTAACACTACAATTGGTGATAGTTTGATTAATTTCTTGATACTTCTGAATAGAAATGGAAAATTATGTATAGTGTCTCAGGAAAGTAAAGATCTGGGAATCAATGCGAGAAGTCCAATCTTCAAAAACATGAATAGAATCACAAACCTTGAGTCACATAAACTCCCCTGTATGGTGCTATTAAACGTAAATTTGAATAAAAACTAGTTCTCACAAGGGAATTCACTATTAAAGACATTTTAGTAATTAAAAAATCCGATTTTATCGGTGAATAGGATTTTAAAATTTTGTACTTTTGTAGGTTAAGTTAGAAAGACAAGCAAAAGCAGTGTTGCCAGAATAGTAATTGGTACACTTGTTTTACTTTCAAATACAACACTTATTTTACAATTTAATATTTTATGTAGCGTGTTTTAGGTGAAACGGAACGCAAATTCAAAACGCAGGTCGCCGCTGGTAGTGCCGTCCAAGAAACTTTTATACTAACTGGATCATTCCAGTTAGTATATAATTTCCTTGTGCGCACGGAAGCATTTGTGTTCCAAATACAGGTAGTATTTGCCACTGTGACACTTAGACTGTAGGAGGGTGCCAGCAGGTAGGTAAGTAGAGGTTTTTAAATAATAAGAGCGCGATGATTATGTACACTTATTATTTATTGCCTATACTTCCGTGGCCATCTCACGACTCGATTGCAGAGGATAGAAAATGTGGTAGGGAACACTGGCCTGAACCGTCTCCAGCGATGATGGTTCCGTCTTAAATTATTTGCCCGCAACCAACGGCTCCAGTCCCAGGTTCCGTCTGTGGTGGTAGCTCAGCGTAGGTAGGTGTCACTCTGCAGCAGAGGACCTTCTTCAAGCGTCCTTCACGACGCCGGAACCACGACGTGGCGAAAGGATGTAAGGTAGACTAGAATGAGTACGAACAAAATACTAAAAAAATAAAGATAAACTCTATCTCAAAAGCTTAGGGTTTCAATTTGTACAATGAATTCAATAGAAAAGAAACGTTCCGAACGAGAAACCGACATAGGTGGATGGTGTCTCTGTCTTGCCTTGTCACCGTTGTAAACAATATGGCCGATACACTTTCGCGTTGAAGTCATCTAAGTGCTTTTTATTGTATTTAAGTGAAATAATCCGCTTAAGATATGGTAAAATTGTGTTGTGTGAAGAGGTGAGGGGTATGCTGGATGTGGAATTTCGTTTTTCAGTTAAGTTTTTTAACTTTGGTTGTTTATTACGACTAGGGTTACCAATGTTTTAGATTGACAAACGGGAAATATACAATTAAATTAAGTAAGTAAGTTCGAAGTTTCGAACATCGCTGTCGTACACAGTAATCAAAAGTATATTTTTACTTTGGTGTCGGTAGTAACAAGTTTGCTTTTTAAACAGAAATATTGAAAAGAAAAGAGTCCGCCGCACCGTGCCGTGCCATGACGGTCCTAAGGATTTTTCCATGCTTATCCAGCAAAAGAATCCATTTGGCGAGCTGCAAGTGAAAATGATTGGTTTCGGAAGGTCAAATTAAATATTGGCGAACGTTACCAAAACATTTTAGGTAAACAGTCATGAATATGCGATTTTCCATGTCTTAAAAAAATATATAATTTTAACGGAGTCCTCGAATACAAAAGTCGTCTGTATAGACAGGTTGCAAAATGGATAGTTTGCAACTGGACTGTATAGACATATATTTAAGTTATAGGTAATAAGTTAACATAAAAAGTTAATGACATCCACTCTTGTAGCTATCTCGCTTTTAATGTTATTGATTTGCAGGTCATCATCATTAAAGTTACACAAAGATGTTATTATAATATTGTCATTGCAATGTTTCCTTGATTAAAAGCACATACATTTAGGAAAATTATTATATTATTGGTAAAAAATAAGATGTAAACAAGGCAGATAGAGGGAAATGACGTGAACCACTTTGTCAGGAATGGTCGCGACAGTCACGGACATGGACGTATCACGGACGGGACGTTTGAACTGTTGTAGAAAATTGTAGAAGGTTAATATTTTTTTGAGCGACAAGCAGTCTTTGAACTTAACTTTTAATTATTTTCTTGGGTTAATAGTACTATACTTTAAGCTAAAAGTGAAGAAAAAAATACATACCCAATCTATATTACTATACTCTATGATACATACATATTCCCTAATAAAGTGGGTGAACGCGCGCTAGTTCATGAACGACATACTCGTCCTTATTCCAACCTCTAGGCCAAAGAGAGAATAAAAGTTTGAAAACGGAACACATCTTTGAATTATTTCTTTATAATCAGCCAGCCGCATTGCGATGGACAAAATAATTTACGCGTCTAATCCATAAGATGAAGCCTTTCGATCGGGTGATTATTTTTCTCGTGTAAAGGTACTTTCCCTCCATGTGGCATTTCCGTGGGACGCCCTGTATATAATTATATATTACTGTAATTATATTCTCTAGGAGGAGAAGAGTACCTACAAATGTCATCAACGAACCGCAAATTTGTTAACCTCGCCTCACGGGGACCTCTCTTCCCAGGTGGTCGGGGTCGCTAATTTTCTGAACCTAAACACTTCTTCTAGGGTAATAACTTGGAGAGATGTTGATTCAACATTTTGTTTACTAAGCGCCTTGAAGATGGCAGTGTGTGAGTGATACAATACTATTGAATGCTATAGGGAACGTGCAGGAACCAATGAACTTATATACTAATTGGAATGAGTACGGACAACGCAAAAACGTTCCGAGCGAAAAAGCTTTGAGTGTGGATGTTGTCTCTTTCTAATAGGGTGTCCAATAATCATACTAACTCTTGAGACAGTTCCAGACAACTGTTATTTTATTATTTAATTATGATGACCTGCAAATCAATAGTATAACTTATTACCTATAACTTAAATGTATGTCTGTACCGTCCAGTTGCAAATTATCAATTTTGCAACCTGTCTATCCAGACGACTTTTGTATTCGGGGATTCGAGGACTCCGTTAGTATTATATATTTTTTCAGACATAGAGAATCACATATTCATGCTATGACTGTTTACATAAAATGTTTTAGTAACATTCGCCAATATTTATTTAATATTCCGAAACCATTCATTTTTACTCGCAGCTCGCCAAATGGATTCTTTTGCAGGAGAAGCATGGAAAAATCCTTAGGACCGGCATGGCACGGAACGGTGCGGCGGACTCGTATTTAAAAAGCAAACTAGGTACTACCGACACCATGTGCGATGTCCGATGTTTCTAATTTATAAAATATACTTTTGATTACTATGTACGACAACGATGTTCGAAACTTCAAACTTACTTACTTAATTTATTTGGATATTTCCCGTTTGTCAATCTAAAACATTGGTAACCCTAGTCGTAATAAACAACCAAAGTTAAAAAACGTCCCTGAAAAACGAAATTCCACGTCCAGCATACCCTTACTACTACACCCCTTCACACAACACAATTTTACCATATTTAAAGCGGATTATTTCACATACAATAAAAGTACTTGAATGAGTTCATCGCGAAAATGTATGGGCCATAATGTTTACATCGGTGACAAGGCAAGACAGAGACACCATCCACCTTTGTTGGTTTCTCGCTCGGAACGTTTTTTTTTCCTTTTCTATTGAATCCATTGTACAAATTTAAACTCTTAAGTTTTTGAGATAGTTTTTTTTATTTTTTTACCATTTTGTTCGTACTCATTCCAGTTAGTATATAAGTTCCTTGTTGGTGACATCTTTGTAGGGAAACTGTTCAAAAGACCAACAACTCCGACAAAAAAAAAAAGTTAGTGACGTAACAATACAAATGGAGGTGTTGACGTGAAAATGTAAATTTTTGATTTTATCCTTTTATTTACTTCATAATATTTGATTGTTAGCGTAATTTCAATTAATCAGCATCGTTAAAGTGAAAAACTTTCAAGTTTTTGAATTTCTAAAACTGAAGAAGATCTGTGAGAAATCAATAACAAAGTGTAACACGAAATGTAACGATGAATTTATTGATTTGATGAATCATCTTTGAAAATTAGACATAAGACAGTTATTTAAACGATTGAGGGATTTGTGAAAGCCAACAACAAATTATTGTGTAACGCAAGAAACCACATGGCATCTGCTAGCGAAAGGTTTCCTGTGTTACACAACTTTCTATTCATACCTACTTACAGTATTCGTATCATGCATGAATTGTAATTGAACTTTTTAATAATACCATGTAAAATTTGAATAAATTGGTCGAAATAATTGATAAAATATAACCACAAAATACGACTAGGACATTCTCATTTCGTGTTTATTAGGTTGACCAATAATGTTTTTATTTCATGCTATGAATACTGCTAAAAAAACATTATATTCTTGGTATCTACATGTTTGTTAAAACAAACATGTTTATATTAAGAATCAAAAGTAACCACAGACAAAATATATTGTGTATACATTTTTGTAAATTACTTGGTGTAATAATTTTGTATTTCACTAATTAGCACAATTTTTTCTAGCTAGCACATAGACATTATGATTTGAAGTCCATAGCAAAAAAGTAGTCATGGACGGAAGTGTTAAGTGACTCATTGATCACTCACGGACTTGTGACCGGACAATATAATATGATGGACAATATAAAATGAGATGAGAGGTCGACAATCAACATGAAAAGTATTGACGACTGAGTAGTGTTGGACCTGGTGATAGTGGCAGGGTGGAAATGTAATCAAAGATATAGTTAACAATACTTATGTATAGATGCGCAAGCAGTCAACTTCATGAGGGTTGTATTGTGTTTCAGACTATACCAAAACAATACTCAGGGTCTTTGAACAACATTCATGAAAGTGACACAAGGCTCATGCTTTTAATACGCACAATGTATTTTTTATATCCAAACTACTTCAAACTTTTTTTCATTAAAGTTGGCTTCAGTAGTTCTTATATAATTTGTTGAGATAAATAATGATTATGTATCTTTACAGATAGTGGTGCTGTTCTTACAGAATTTATAAAGTGCTACTAAAATCATTAGGAGTTGAAATGGCTGATAGTTACAGCAACAGAAATTCTGAACGCAAATCAACAAGATATCAACACAAAGAAACAGATATTTCGATGAAAACTAAACCTAGGAAATCTAAATATGCTGATCATAAATATCATAATGTGGAGTCAAAAACACCTCCATTACCCACCAGAAGTACCTCCACATTGGAAGAATTGCTAAAAAAAAGAGAATCTCTTAAACAGGAACTAAAAAACATTGTAAAACATTCTGACACTAAAGAGTCACAGAGCAGAAAACGTAAGCATTCCAAAGAAGACTATGCTTATGAAATAATTAGTAATAAAAAAAGCTACAAAGAGAAAGAGACTAATACAAAATCTAAAAGAAAATCTATTCATGAATCTTCACCAGAACTAGAACACACTCAACAAGATTCAGAAGATGAGGAAAGTATTATTGAGCAAAGAAGACAACTACGTAAACAACTTTTAGAAAAATTAAAGGATTCCCATGATAAAAGCAGTGGAAGCAATGAATCAAACAATGAAAACACTAATAAAAAAGCGGAAAATAACAAAAATGTTAAAGGCGAGCAGGTTGATCAAAATATTACAAAACAAGTAACAGACATGTTTTCAGAAAAGGATGAGTTTGATTCGAACAACAGTACATCGAATAATATAACTCATGACAACAACGAAACCAATTTAAATTTGACTGATAATTGGGATAATCTAGAAGGATACTACAATATACGTATTGGAGATGTTATTAACAATAGATACACTATTAAAAGTATTTTAGGCCAAGGAGTGTTTGCCAATGTTGTTCGGGCTCAAGATAACACAGAGGGAAATGATTATATAGCCATTAAAATCATTAGAAGCAACGAATTAATGTACAAAACAAGTCTAAAAGAGATAAGCATGTTAAAAGAAATAAAGCAAGCTGACCCAGACAATAAGTATCATTGCGTTCAGTTCTTTGGACAGTTTATGCATAAAGGGCACCTTTGCATTTTACTAGAATCTCTGCACATGGATTTAAGAGCAGTTATTAAGAAGTATGGCAAAAATCATGGTATCAACATAAAAGCATTAATGAGTTATAGCAGACAGTTACTCCTGGCATTAAGACTTCTCAAGAAACTTGGAATTATTCATGCTGACATAAAACCTGATAACATTTTGGTGAATGAAAAGAAAAATGTCTTAAAGTTGTGTGATTTTGGCTCAGCAGCAAAGTGTGATGACAATGAACCTACACCTTATCTTGTATCAAGGTTTTACAGAGCACCTGAAATCATTCTTGGCGTACCATACAAACACGGTATTGATATATGGTCAGCAGCATGTACCATTTTTGAAATGGCTACTGGGAAAATTATGTTTACGGGAAGTTCTAATAATAAAATGTTAAAATGTTTTATGGATTTAAAAGGCAAATTCTCTAGCAAGCTTCTAAAAAGAGGTAAATTCAAAGACCAACACTTTAATTACAATAATAACTTCCTTTTACACAAAAAAGATGAGTTTACTGGCCGAGAAAAGGTTGTTGAAATAAGCAATATTAATATTAGTCGAGATTTACTTTACGAACTCAGAAAATCTTATAAGGGTGTATTTCTGAATGAAGAAAAGAAAGTTTCCCAACTCAAAGACTTGCTTGAAAAGATGACAATGCTAGATTCTAGTCAAAGAGTTTCAGTGTCTGATTGCTTGAAGCATCCATTCATTTTAGAGGAATTGGAAAAAGATGCAAGTAAAAATTAATGAAACTGTTTATTTTGTTACATAAGATAAAGTTTAATAAAACAATTTTTCAATAAAAGTATTTACTTTATTAACTTCTAAGAGACGAAAACAACAAAAATATACGCCATCAACCAAAATATCACTTAAGGTTTTAATAATTATATGGACTATCACAATTTAAAAGGAAAAATTGACTTGGCCATCAATGGTAATAAAACTGCTGTAGAGAATTGACATGACCACTTCAGACCTCTGCTTACTCTGAGAGTATTTGATAATCACAAAACCAAAATGAGTACATAGATCAGATAATAGTAATTTAATATCAAATAAATTGGCTTATTATATACAGCATTTTAATGAAGTGCGCTTCTGTATGAAAATTATCTGTTTTTTACCTTCCAGTTAAACTTTAATATTTTCAAAATATAAACATTTATAGAGGTGGGTAAAGAAAATCATAATATCAATTGGATCACCACTTACTACATAATTTTAATTACAATAGGACCTTCTTTAATCTTTAAAACTATATAAAACATTGCTTTCTTTCCTTTTTTGCCATTTCGTAAGGTACTCACTCCATAAAAAAAATATAACAACAAAAGTAAGTAGATATAATGCATCACAGTACAATAACATATAAACAAACCAATATGTATGTTACTGGCAAGGTCTGCAGTGTAAAAAATCGAGACTCCTTAACCCTTCGTGGGAAAAGACCCTTCTTACATTCTCTATTTAGAGTTATTTCTATCATAATATTTTTAAATGAAAGGGTAACTGATTCTATAACATCGGACCACACTGCGAGACGCAATTGGGCGCTTCGATTGATTATTGATTCTGAATCACGCAACTAGGTATACATGCCAGTTAGAACACCTCCCTAAAAGTAAGGCGCTGCACACACAGCAACTTTAGTTGACGCAACTACCAACTTTTTAAAAGGTCCCTCCCTTTAACGGTCACCGGTTGTAACATTTTTCTTGATTTCAAGAAATTGCGCATACGTAGTCGTCTACGTATGTGCAATTTCTTGAAATCAAGAAAAATGACAAAAAAGCAGTTACGAATTTCCAGTTGCCGTTACTCGATGATCAAAATTGCCTCCGTATGCGCAGCGTCTTGTTGAAACAATCGGCGCATGCGAATTTTGTCCAGCAATCGCGTCAGTGTGGTTTTCTCCCAAAAAATCTTATGGAAGTTTCGGTGAAAGACCGTTTACTAATGTAGTTGAACAACTTACGGACTTTGCCCGTAACATATCAATCACGCTTAACAACTAATTTCTTACAATAAAGCATCTGTAGCACATTTTACAGAATAAAAGAGATTATATTTTACAACAGTTCCCTAATACTTGAAGTATGAATACTGTAGTAATGAGTAAAGGACTATTTTAAGTGCATAATATTTTCATGAAAGTTCATTTAAAACTAAGTACAAGTCAAACACTGAAATTAATAAATGAACACTAGATTTCAAATGATTGCTCTAGACTGATAAGTTATTTATTTTATTTCAGATATGTTCATTTTAATGAGTTTTACTTATTATAATAAACATTAAACGATATGGTCAAATTAAAGTAAAATTAGTTATGCCTACTTCTTCAACTTAAACCAAATTAATTGATTCAATACTTCGCGTGTTTATTTCGATTTGGATGAAGTATTATCCAATAGTTCTCAATCACAAGTGCTACAGAATTAAGTTAATTATATTCGAAAATTCGTGGATAAACCTTTGCCAAGCTCCCTCATACAACTTTATAAGTTCTTTTGTTGCAATGTCTAAAAACTGAACAAAGCAACTAAATATAAAATCACAAGACAAGTCACTACCGTCACAGTAACTTTTATAATAAATCTACATTATAACCACTATCATATAATCTAATGTCAAAATCTTATGGATGGAGCCATTACACGATGAATTAGGTAGTTATAGTTAGCAGAAATGGGATGAAATGCAGTCTCAATTAATTCGATTTGATCACTGGCTTTACTTATCACAAAACGAATGGTACGCAGACAACATACTTGTGTTGGTAAATATAAAAGAGTTGCCTATGAGATTCTATAAAGTAGAAAATAAAACTAAACTATTAACCTCTCTTCAGTTTCTATCGTTATGAGACTCTAATTATATAGTTAATGTTTCTTCTTTGGATGTGTGGAATTGGATAACACAATGACGAGCTTTTTAGTGCGGTTTCAGACTAGCGTATTTTATATCGGCTTACGCGCGCCACATTACGCGCATCAAATAATCAAACGCGCGTTCACTCGCTTATTTCTTGTTCACTTGATTAAAATAACAGCAAAAGTCACGACTTATCGCGCGACTCGCGCTTGTACGAGCTTAAACGCGCGTCAACGCGTTTACACGCGCGTCTAAAAACGAGCTTATACGCCGAAAAACTACGCTAATCTGAAACCGCCCTTATAATGTCGTGATTGTTGTTATGTTGAGGGCATGTTTTGGCTCTGAAAGCCCGAGTTGGCAGCGCCGATGTCTATAGACTGGCCGGACGCTATCGAGTCGGGGCTCTGTAGTGACGCGCTGTACACCGGGTTCATAGGAGTAGTCCCACCGGCCTCGAACAATGTGCTGTCGTATACACTGTTGCTCTGCTGGAAAACAAGACATTTGAGGTTCAACAATAAAATGGTTAGATTTATTTAAGCGATCCAGGCTGTCCCACCCCAAAATGGAGATTTTACGTTCCACTTTTTCTAGTGCAGGGCAGCGGAATAAGACAATTATTTATTATACGAGACGCGTACGCATTCGTTCAGCTGAACGGACGCGTACGCGTCTCATACAAAATCGTTGTTTTCTATGGGTATAAGCTGAATAGTCCCTAATCCAGAAAAGTAACATGTTTAAAGTATATAAATAATACATTCGGCTCCTATCGCTTGTACGCGCTCACCCAGTACAAAATAGCCCAAATACGATGATTTTACAATGTGTTTGGGGTTGGGGTGAGATAAGGATAAACTAAGATTAAAGATTATCAAGATAACTATATTTGAGTACTTAATACAAATGGGATAACTATAAAAACTAATGAGGTTAAGGAGATGAGATTGAGTCGCGCCCAATACTGTCCGAAACGTACTGACTATTTTACTGAGAGCGCGGTGTCGCAATTACGCTGACATGTTCATTATTGTTCGGTGATTGACCCGAACACAATGGTAAGTGGTTTTGAGATTAAAGATGACGGCTTATTAGTATTGAAACCGATGACCATTGGGTTAGAAGTGTTCTTTAGTAGGAATCGCGAAACGGCAAACGTTATGGTAGGTAGAGCGATGGTCTTCGCATGGTGGCTGGTAGCAGGTGCTGAGACTATAGTTGAATGGAGTGGGATTGAAGAGGTCTTTGTCTTATAACAGTGGTGTCTCCTATTACTCGCATCAAAATTGTATGAGTGAGAAGCAATGATGTTTGTTTTATGTATGGGTTAATCTATGGCGAAAAATATTAATATTACCTGATAAATATAATCAGAATCTGTTTTGAGTGAGCTGAAGCTCTGCTGGTGGGGCAAGGAAACCTGATCTTCGTCCATAGGCTCGTCCATTTGAGCCTTGTAAGAGAACATGATGCTTGGTTGAGATACGCTGAAACCACAAAATTGAATAATGTATAGTTTTGTAATAGTTTCTATTGTGTATAACGAGCATTGGCGGTTTACTTTTCAACCTTATCGCTCAGGGCATAAGAGTGATAAATGTTCAACGGCCGTTGACTGTGGGATTACGTACAACGGCACGTCAGTAGTGAAGGCTTTTTGAAACCAGTACAACACATTAACAGTTCAGTTAGGGTACATAATGATTAGTCAAAGTCCGGTGTCCTCAATCTGTCCATACTGGATTGACTGAACCTTAACCTTACCTTTGGTATATCCGCGAACATAGATCCACGCAAATCCCGTTATACTGCCGGAAAGTGAATCCACGACAAAATGACATCACGCGTTTTTTTTTTGGATAACTTAAGTTCGCGGTTCCACGTTCCGGCCATACCAAAAGGTTAACACTTGAACTACGACAGCCTTACTGTACCAGTACCAGCCTTATTGCTAGACAACTAAGGCCAGTCGAGGACATTGTTATACTTATTGCCAAGGATATGTTCATTTATTATTTGATTGCCCTCAAGATAGCTAGGTAGCTTACACGTATCATGATTATCTAACAATAATAGTAGACAAGTTGTTTCTACTTCATCATCTGCCTTTTCTCAACTATGTTGGGGTCAGCTTCCAGTCTGACCGGATGCAGCTGAATACCAGTATTTTACATAGAGCGACTGCCTATCTGACCTCCACAACCCAGTTAGTGCTGGGTAATACGATACCCCTTGGTAAGACTGGTTGTCAGACTTTTTGAGCCACTGACTACCTGTAAGGACTGTCAAAGATCTTCAAATGACAGCCGGGGCCAACTGCTTAATGTGCTTTCTGAGGCACAGAGGAGCCTCGGTATGTAATGGGTGGTAAGTGGTAACCCATCCACAGACCGACCGAGGCAAGCACGGCTAAACCTAAAGATCGACCACAGCAGCTGTTAAAATTGGAAAATGACGTCATCTCTTATGTGCAGTCAGTGCTACATGTAAGTTATTAATATTAACTGATAGGCTTCGTTTTCAAAACAAGACTACAATGGTTAGAATCTGAACTAGTTATAAAAATAGTGAGATTTTGTATGCATGAAGTAATATTCTATAAAAAAAAAAATATTATATTTTTATCCTATTTCATCCCACTGCAGTCTAAAGGCCTCTCTTCTTTCCAATTAGCTATATTTTGAGGAAGTGTGTACCAATCCTGCTAGCAAGTGTCAAGCTTGTTCCCACCATCCACGCCTGGGTCTGCCACGATGCTACTGACTTTTCCAGGACCCACATTGAGGTTCATTGAGCATTTAGATTCAGCTAAACAAAATAATACTGACCTGAAAAATTCGCTAAGGAATGTGTGATAGACGAGGGGAGTGTAAAGTGAGAAGTAGAGCCAAGTAGTGACGTCCACGACACACAGGCCGGACTGCATGTTGCCCCACGACAGCAGCCCTGCGCCGACTGCTTGCGTCGTGTCCAACAGTGCCAGTAACAACACGTACAAGTAGAACGATAGTTTAGCTGCAACCAAACAGGTTTTATTTGTTTATTTCTTGGCGGTGATTGTTCTGGTGGTATCACCAAGTAAACTATTAAACTGTATAGTTTCCTTCATACGGCGTACATTTCGTAAGTCGTTTTGACGGTCTACCCAAACATAGTTGCGATAAGTCTAAGCAGGTGAATAAATATTAACACTGGATTTTCTTACTATTAAGAAACAACAAAACATCACGCTGTTAGTCATGAGGGAAGACAGATACTACTCCTAACCTACCTACTTTTGCTTCATCTGCCATAAAACGCATTTTTTTCTAGTCGTGTTCTCAATCTATTTTCTGTGAGATCGGAGAGAATACAGAGGGCAAGATCCGGCTCGAAGGACCAAATTGTGGGAAATGCAAGTGCATGGTAGATAAAGAACAGAACGAAGAGGCACTGGATAATTACAATATTATTGTAAAAAAGACATATTATGTCTTGAGCTCTTTTTCTTTTAGATAACATGACACGTTATTACCTCTCGAAGCCTTACACAAATCACGCGAGTTAAACAATGCATAAATGTAATAATAGCTAGTCCAAATGCTACATATCTGGATGTCCTCATTACCAGTTTTTACAGTTATAATATTTTTTGTGAGTTTATCTACAGTTTTCGACAGTTCCAGATAAGTCTGGATTAATTATCAGAATCATTGAGCATGGGATCAAGTTTCTTAGTCAGACAATCATTCACAAAGGTTGAATTTATCACTGTTTTTAATATTATTTCATTACTTGCTTGGAATTATCTCATGGAAACATACTACTGGGACAACAGGTATCCTATGTCCTGACCAAGGCCTACCTAGTACCTATGTGCTAAGTTTTATTGAAATCTACAGTAAAATATAGAGTTGCTTTCTCATTTATAATTTTAGCTTGCAGATTTGAGAATTCAAATTATTCAATCAAAATACTTCTGTTCTTCTACAAAGTAAACAACAGCAGGACATTTTAAGATAAATCCAAATAATAGGCGAAATGTGGGTGTACTATTAGGTACACTTCTGCCGAACTTCTCAGGGATTACAGGCGTGATGTTATGTTATAGTCCAAATAATTTGTTCATGATGCATCAATTATGATTATTGATAATTTCCTAACAATAAACCCTGTGTCCATTTTGGATAGGCTACTAAGACATTTCCAGATACATATCCAATAATAAACAATACTATCTTGGCTCAATATAAATTATTATTTGCATGTTGCAGTTGCATAATTTATTGTTTATAAATCAATAAATAGTGATAACGGAAAGAGGAAACAATACTCATTATTGCAATCAAAAAGCTATAAGTTTACTTACAAGTCATTTGAAACAGGGACAAAGTAATTACGTACATCTGATGAAGTAATTATGATTCTCTAATGTTTGTTATTACTACCATATATATTACAATAAAAATAATTAGATATCATTTAAATTAGTCAAAATGATTGTTTTTTTTTTTTTATGTGTTTAATGATTATTCATACATTACATAAATATTATTAGTAAGAAATTACTAAGACAAAAAAAAAAATACTTACTTGGTAAAGCGAGATATTCCCTCAATGGAATCCAGGGCAATAGTAATATTAAGAAGTAAATGAGAGCAAAGACTAAAGATGATGTAAACCAAAACAGCATCCCTCCGTGTCCGAAAAGATCATAATCCCTGGTGTCAACGTGAAACATGTCATCTGGCATGACTATCTCAAGGGTGCCTTGCGTGACAGTGAAAGCAAGGGATAAGAGTGATGTTGCCAGTAACACATATCTAATACTGCTGCGACTGTCCAAATGGCCTGGAATATAAGAACAATAATATTAGAATTTGCAATTTTAAGCATGTGAATCAAAGGAAAAGAAAATCAAAGGTTTCGAACCCGGTATAGACTCCAACTCTCACAAAGGTTTGAATCTGCCTGTAACCTAGATAGGTAATATTATGTTCCAAAATTGTATGTAACTTTCTGAGAGAAATAAGTTACTATTGTATTGTAATCAAATGATTTAATATTAAAACTTAACTTTGTATTTATTATTTGCTATTAAAATTTGCCAATATTTAAAAGTATATAATTATGAAGTTTTACAACAAGTACCTTTTATACTTAATAAACAGTGAAAGTGTGTCTGCATGACAATGGTCTAATGGTCAGGAAAATTAGAACAAGATTAGTCACCATAACAAAAAATATGAAGGTCAGAACTTACCAAAAGCCAAGCCAAAAATGACAACACTCATCTCTGTGGCTAGCAGGAAGAATCTGACCATGACCCATAGCAACTTGTCCACCAGTCCACCTAGTGGCACCGCCGCATTCACAGTCATGGACACGGCACATCGCACCAGGCTTATGATCACATTGCCCCATACCAATGTGTAGAACGTCAAGAATATAGGACTGCTCGTAGCGCGCAATTTTAACTGAGCCTTGTTAAATCTTACCACTAAGAAAAGCACAAACAATGCGTTTGGTATCAAAATAATTGCATCCCAAATACGGACCCTGCGAAAAACAACAAAGTAAGCACAAAAACACACGTAAAAAATACCAAGGACGCAGAACATACAACACGTACCTTGAATTATTTATCTCGTAGTATAAAACGTATTTACAAAACGTGTCCTCCGTAACGGGAAGTAAATCTGAGCCATTGGTACCGAACATCTTCATATTTATCTACTGTTTTGCCATTTAGTTTGTTACGAAAACGTCTTGAGCCCGTGGCAGCATTACTCCAATAATCAAGTTATTGGAATGGGCCACCGTTACGTCAACTAAGTCCTATCATTATAAACATACACGTTTTGATTCCGTCGTAGTTTTTCTCTAGCTTTCTAATTCAATTTGCAATGACGACACTAAAATGATCACACCACGAGATGATTTATGTATTGTGTAAAATAATTTATTCTTTTCATTCACTTCGCTTCTTTGCTTTGCTAACTTGACATTGACAATTGACTTTTTTTTTTGGAATTGACAATAAAATTATTAGTGCAGCACTGCACTGCAGGTGGTGTAGAGCTGCAAGCATAGAGGAAAAAGCTCTACATAACTGGTAAAAAATGTACTCTGTGTAGTGTGTACCTGGTCTTACCCCTCTTAACCTTAACCCCCTTAAATTCTATTTTTACGACTATTACCAAAGTTATAAATCTGGTTCATTTGTCGATAGACGCTTTTGTGTATCGTTTTCTTCTCTCCAAAAATGTTCAATTACATTAAAAACCTGCAAAACCATAGTGTTTTGTTTCCTAAGTAACCTGATGCTTTAGCGTTAAAGTTGAAAATCTATTCTAGAATTTTGACAGATTGTAGTCGCTTGATGTCACTGAGGTAGTGGCGTCTAGACGTACAACATAGTTATGTCTCTCTCTCTCTGATGATTAGGCTTTAATAGTATTTTTATTTTATACTTTTACGATAAGCACAACAAGATTTTGGTGATTGTTTTGAGTCAGTTTAAACTTGGGGTCGGAAGAATGGTTCATTTTAATAAATTTTCATCTGAGATTTTCTCCTCAATCGCGTAAAAATAAGACCCTCACAAGTCACAACCAAACATTTTCACATTTTATGGTCTTCGCATATACACAGACTTTGACTCACAGGATAAATAAATTACTTAAACTCTAAGCGTCTAAGCTCATCCTTGACGAATTAGAATAAAGCATTCGAAGGTGAGTTGGGTAGCTTTAAACTGTGTTTTTAGGATTTCGCAACCCTTATAGATCGTCCTGTCCGTCTGTATGTCACAGCCATTTTACTCCGAGACTGTTAATACCACATACTTAGATGAAATTTGGAGAGTAGAAATAGGTACCTTTTAGGAACCGCTACACATACTGACTGATAAAAAAAAAACGTTGGTACGCAGTATAACTGCGTAGGGTGTTTACCGATAGCTCATAAAATATTATAACGAGGTTCCCTTTTTTTAAGTGAATGGTTGATGATAATATATTTTCGTTTTAGTGTTCATAGTTGATCAGGTACAGGCGGGCCCTGAATCCTCTATGTGAGAACTGAGCGCCCAACTTTGCAATCCATAACTCGCTTATTTGACTTTCACAAAATCTACCAACTATCACAATTCTTTCGGAAATGTTGATATTTAGGATCTGTGAACGCACTCATAAGTTATGTCACTGTCTGTATGACAGATAATGTATTGCTGTCTCTCTCTCTCTCTCTCTGTTTTCGCTCGCTGAACGACATGTATCTATTTGTAGTGATTAACCTTTTGACCGCCACGTCAAAAACGAAAAGGCGTGCCCTCGGCGCCAAGCTATAAATTCATCCTTTAATACCTACAAAATAGTAGTGAGTTCGAAATTATATCGATAAATTACTAACTATTTATTTTTTAAGGGCGCGTTTGCATATCAGGTAAAATTATGCTGTTTTTCGGTACAATTTTATGGCATAACCAAACAAAATCCAATATAACTAATAACTACCTCGTATAGATTGGTTTTTCATCTTCAAATAATAGGAACTTGATCATTGAAAATTTTAGTTTTTTATAATGTAAAATCGATCTGTCGTTGCAATTTTCCCTAAAATTAACGATACAGGGTTGAGTTTAGGTACATTTTTTGTGCTATTATTAACATATTTTACTATTTCTAAAAATACTGTATGTTGGCAAACATAATCAATTCTTAATGCAAGGATTTTTTTTTGTCTAAATAATTTATATAGTTGCAGAAAAAATGAAAACCAAATCTTATTTTTTCACATTTTTTGCTATTCTGGATGAATCTTAATCGATTGCATTAGGGGTTATTTTATTTTGGATAGTGTCTTGATTTATTGCACAAACACTTTGAATGAAACTTTAGTCCGCGCACGGCCGCCGTCGAGAGTGGACACGTAACGCCTGTTTGGAGCGGCTCGAGTTGAAAAAGATCGCTGTACAAACACAAAATATTCGATAAACCAAATTTGATACTTGACAAGGCAAGATTTTTATTATTTATTAGTTATGATGAGACCTTACCTCCGGACTTGATGAAGTGATTGGTGACTGCTACTGGAACTCCTTGACGTGTTGTACTAGGTGAGCTGAGTTAGGGCTCGTTTTGTTAGTTATGATGAAACCTTACCACCGGACTTGATGGAGTGACCTGAAGGTGTACTTCGGTGATTGCTACTGGAACTCCTTCACATGTTGTACTAGGTGAGCCGAGTTTGGGCTTGTTTTGTTAGTTATGATTAGACCTTACCTCCGGACTTGATGGAGTGACCTGCAGGTGTACTTCGATGATTGCTACTGGAACTCCTTGACGTGTTGTACTGGGTGAGCCGAGTTTGGGCTCGTTTTGTTAGTTATGATGAGACTTTACCTCCGGACTTGATGGAGTGACCTAAAGGTGTACTTCGGTGATTGATACTGGAACTCCTTCACATGTTGTACTAGGTGAGCCGAGTCTGGGCTTGTTTTGTTAGTTATGATGAGACCTTACCTCCGGACTTGATGGAGTGACCTGAAGGTGTACTTCGGTGATTGCTACTGGAACTCCTTCACATGTTGTACTAGGTGAGCCAAGTTTGGGCTCGTTTTGTTAGTTATGATGAGACTTTACCTCCGGACTTGATGAAGTGACCTGAAGGTGTACTTCGGTGATTGCTACTGGAACTCCTTCACATGTTGTACTAGGTGAGCCGAGTTTGGGCTCGTTTTGTTAGTTATGATGAGACCTTACCTCCGGACTTGATGGAGTGACCTGAAGGTGTACTTCGGTGATTGCCACTGGAACTCCTTCACATGTTGTACTAGGTGAGCCGAGTTTGGGCTTGTTTTGTTAGTTATGATGAGACCTTACCTCCGGACTTGATGGAGTAACCTGAAGGTGTACTTCGATGATTGCTACTGGAACTCCTTGACGTGTTGTACTGGGTGAGCCGAGTTTGGGCTCGTTTTGTTAGTTATGATGAGACTTTACCTCCGGACTTGATGGAGTGACCTGAAGGTGTACTTCAATGATTGCTACTGGAACTCCTTCACATGTTGTACTAGGTGAGCCGAGTTTGGGCTCGCCAACTCCGTCAAGGAGTTCCAGTAGCAATCATCGAAGTACACCTTCAGGTCACTCCATCAGGTCCGGAGGTAAGGTCTCATCATAACTAACAAAACGAGCCCAAACTCGGCTTACCTAGTACAACACATCGCGGAGTTCCAGTAGCAATCATCGAAGTACACCTTCAGGTCACTCCATCAAGTCCGGAGGTAAGGTCTCATCATAACTAACAAAACGAGCCCAAACTCGGCTCACCTAGTACAACATGTGAAGGAGTTCCAGTAGCAATCACCGAAGTACACCTTCAGGTCACTCCATCAAGTCCGGAGGTAAGGTCTCATCATAACTAACAAAACGAGCCCAAACTCTGCTCACCTAGTACAACATGTGAAGGAGTTCCAGTAGCAATCACCGAAGTACACCTTCAGGTCACTCCATCAAGTCCGGAGGTAAGGTCTCATCATAACTAACAAAACGAGCCCAAACTCGGCTCACCTAGTACAACATGTGAAGGAGTTCCAGTAGCAATCACCGAAGTACACCTTCAGGTCACTCCATCAAGTCCGGAGGTAAAGTCTCATCATAACTAACAAAACGAGCCCAAACTCGGCTCACCCAGTACAACACGTCGAGGAGTTCCAGTAGCAATCATCGAAGTACACCTTCAGGACACTCCATCAAGTCCGGAGGTAAGGTCTCATCACAACTAACAAAACGAGCCCAAACTCGACTCACCTAGTACAACACGTCAAGGAGTTCCAGTAGCAGTCACCGATGTACACCTTCAGGTCGCTCCATCAAGTCCGGAGGTAAGGTATCATCATGACTAACAAAACGAGCCCAAACTCGGCTCACCTAGTACAAAACGTCGAGAAGTTCCAGTGGCAGTCACTGAAGTATACCTTCAGGTCACTCCATCAAGTCCGGAGGTAATTCGTAAAAACAGCAAAAATATTTTTTTTGTAGTGACCTACCATAATTTTATTTCTAAGAAATACGTAAAAATCTTTCAAAGCATCAAAATGAGTTCACTTGACTACTATTCTCGCAGTTAGTCGTGCGTACACTTGTGTGTATGACCCGTGTCAATGTAGTAGTTCGATTCTGTACCTATCAATTTTGCAAACGCGTCCTTAACATAGAATATATTTTTAATAAAAGGTCTATACCGGAACAATATAATACAGGAGTTTTATTTCATCCCGCTGTGTCCTATAAGACAGAAATAATAATAATACGTGTCACAGTTTCGGCGTTAAATCCACAATTCAAAACAACTATCGATAAAACCAAGTCAATACCATCACAGCACTATGTTCAATCATGACGTACTTTCTTGTCACCTTATGATGACAGTGGCGTAGCTGGCACGGCTTTTTTAATTTGCTCGCCTCTGCACTAGAGGTGCGCAACCGATATTTGATAATAATATCGAAATAATAATAGGTATTTTGTTTTTAATGGTTGGTCATGGTCATAATAGACTAAACGCGAAAATATGGATCTACGCACGGTTAAACTTTGCATTTTTGGCACATGAAACGAGTGTCAGACCGTTTTTATTTTGCTGCACATATTTTGCATCGCTGACTTTTGCCGGTTAGTATTCTAACAGGAAAATGCTCTAAGGCATCATTATATAATTAAATAAAAACGAGCTAATTTGGTCGTAATTATAGGGTGTAAAACACCTCTTAACGAAGCCGAAAGACACTTGTTGTCCCCGTCATTGCAATTTTTTTTTGTTCCACACCATACCTGGGAACCTTCTAGTTACGGAGATATTGGGGGTCAAAGTTCCAACTTTTTAACAAGTTTTTTTTTTAATACACGTTTTTAATGTAAGAACTTTACTTTAAACACCTCCATATTATTCAATCCATCCATCACCACAATGTGTTGAGTGAGTTACATTGAGTTTTACCACAAAACATGATTTTTCACCCCTAAAAAAAGTAGTTTCCCAGCAATCATTATTTCGTAAAGTTACTTAGTTTGATGTACAGAATGCTTGGTTGACGGCTTCGTGATGAGGTTGTTTACAGCCTGTATACGACCCTGACGAAATCGTGATGGACCCGAAAATATTTGTTGGATTAAGTAAGCGGTTAGTTAAAAGGTTAATAATGGAAGACCGCATCCATTACTAATAATATTTAATAACAGTAAATGAACTACTCTATTTAAAAAAAAACCGCGTTTGACGTCATGGGACTGTCAAACATAGACGACTGTGGCGTCCCCGGCACAGAAAATACAAGTGTGATAGAGATGGGAATTACAGTCATTAAAATTCATCGATAATCAACTAACACTCGACTTCTATAGAGCGCATAGTTCAGTATAATAAAATTTTCTTGATTTCTCAAACATAAAAGTTCAATAGCAAATGTTTTATTTATTTACTATTGAAGAATTCAGAGTAAATTAAATATAACGTAGGTTGCCGTCGAGGTCGATATTCTTGTTATATTGACTGCTACCTACATCACTACGTGTCCTGTTATGGTGACTGTGGCGTCGAGGGCACTATGTTTTTCGAACTTTATGACTGGTTTTCTTTTTTGTCATATTACGTTACAAAAGATGAAATCTAACGAAAGCAATTCACTTCAAATAAATTAAGAAGAGTCAAGGTACCTAATTAACAAGGGAAATAAGCAAAACAATGCTGTTTTATGACATTTATTTACGTTTAAAATTCTGTCACGCAGTCGCGACCGTGGCGTGCTAGGCACATTTTGGTTTGTCGTCTATACACGACTGTGGCGGTCAAAAGGTTAAATCTAATAATAGTTTTATAATCATCTAACTTTGTTGACGACCATTGAGTATTAGTTTTTAATAAGTAAAAACTGTTCCACTGGACCCGGTGTATTTTTTCATTTACTTTCTGGCTATATCAACTCCTCGAATACTTATCCAGTATCCACTGATCGAACTATAATAGAATGTTCACTAAATTCACTAATTCGCGCGGGGCTAGTGAGTGGTTATTAGAAAGGAAATATGATCTAGTTTATTTTAAAATTATTTTAATTGAAATTTAATGTTTAGAAAAATCAAATTAATATTTTAATAGCGAAATATCCGTTTTCATCCCTGTTTTTCAAGTTCTACATTTTTTTTTTCAGTTTCAAATTAATATTAGTTTTTTTTTAATATATAGATTCCATAACTATTCAGCTATTCACTGTTAATTTTATTTAGCTATAACTCTTGTAGTTTGCGATTGTCTATCTAAAGTGTCAAATTACATGCGAATATTTCGCAATTTTTTGCACTCTCGGCGGTTTGGTGCAAAAAAGTCGCGCGCGGGGCTAGTGAGAGGTTACGCACATTTTTTTTTTAACAAATTGGCCCTCAGACCACATACATAGTACACGTTGCTTAAAAAGCATGTTGCACAAGCAAAGCCTTACGAGGCATAAGTTAAAGGAAAATACAACATATAACATAATTAACGCACATCCTGAAAATAGTTTGTTCAGAATCGTTTACTGAATCGATTTCTATAATTTTTAATATGTATAGGTAGTTTTTTATCCCAAAAATAATTAAAGCTACGTAATTTATAGTCACCACTACCCTTGTATAGTCCAAACAAACTGAAATGGACCGTAACTCAAGGCAATAAGACTTTTAAAAGTGCAGTTTTATTTGTATTAATACAAATTCCGCCATTCAATACAAAATAAAGAAAAATGAACCTTATTTCAAGCAAGTTAAAGTCTTTACAAAAACAGTTGAAGTAAACTTGGCGATTTAACCGCACGCACACACTAACAGACACTGGATACAAAGGAAACAATAGTTACCTATACCAACAAAATGCGAAATATGTCATACTTGTTTTCGTTCCCTTTCTCGTGCAAATTAAAAACCTGGGATAGAGCGAGATAGCCACCATGACACCCGCGGCGCCCGCGCTCCCTACGATGAAAGCTAACTTAAATAAATGTAAACAATATTTAGTCACGCGCGACCTTCGGTAGAGAGTATGCAACTAGTTTTTTGCGTGCGATGTCTTTCGAATAATTGACACAAAATGTTTAGTGAAATGGTGCATAATAGTGAGGACTGTGGCACGGTGTGGTGTGGTGATAATGTGGTTCTAGCTGGCAGAACATTCAAGTGAACCAAAGGTATGGTACAAGAGTAGACCGCAGGGTAGGACTATGTTAGCTGTTACTCAGTACACAGCCATCGACAGGGGATCCGATTGGCATACCTACTCGTACGTGGGATTAATTCGATGAGAATCCCCAATCAGCTGATTTGACGACTTTTTTCTTGTGGGGACGTATTAAATCGTTGGTTTATTTTAGTGCCACAACAAGTGCCGTGTATCTAAAAAATAGGATGGTGAACGCTTTTGATTAAAAATGACGAGGTGCTTTCTAAATTAAAACATCAATTAAGAAAACGGGCATTCAAATGTATTGAACTTTTCTATTGAAGTTGAGTCGAGCGACGACGTTAACAGCTGATCTCGAACGCGAGCGAATACCTACTTGGCTAGCAAGACTCACACAGTCGCATACGTAGGTATGAGACCTACGTATGCGACTGTGTGCGTTCGTTGATTTGCACTGTGACTACAACATTCTTCCGGAATTAGGAAAAATACTTTATTAAATAATCATTGCTTAAACATGTTTAATTAAAAATTCAGTGCATGTATTACGATTATAACATAATAAACTAATTGAGGTGTCTGAGGGTGTGCGTTAATTACGTTACATGTTGTATATAATTCTATATTTTTTTATTAGTTTTTAAAAGTTGTTAAAATATCGATACATCAAAATATTTAGAAAACAAGAAAAAATATCGATATATCGAATGGATAACTAGCTGGATGGAAGCAAGAAACTTATATACTAACTGGAATGAGGACGGGCAACCCAAAAACGTTCCGAGTGAGAAAGCTTCGAGGGTGGATGTTGTCTCTTTCTAATAGGGTGTCCAATAATCATACTAACTCTTGAGACAGTTACAGAGTAGCTGTTATTTTATTATTTAATGATGATGACCTGCAACTCAATAGCATTCTAGGCGAAATAGCTTCAAAAGTGGATGTCATTAACTTTTTATGTTAACTTAAATATATGTCTGTACCGTCCAGTTGCAAGTTATCCATTTTGCAACCTCTCTATCCAGACCAGCGTTGCCGGCGCGGAACTTTTGTTCCGAATTCGGAGTTTTGCTAAATGTCCCTGGCTGCATGTGCAGCCAGTAGCGCATTCGTCCAACAAATGCAATAAAAAATCTACTAAACTGCTATTTCTAGAGCTTATTCCTCTTGTAGCAATCTCTATACTATATTCCTCAACGTTCGGACCAACAATAGCAACACTATTCCATCGACAAATTTCAAAATAAAAGTAAAAACTTTAGTGTAAACAAACTCCGCCATTTCTGACGTGTGGCGTCGTATTTCAATTGTTCTGTTATGTATATTGTTGTTTTCGGATAGTGTTATATATCAAATTAATCGTGAAAATCTGTGCTACTATATTATCATAAAGGAAATCTAGTTTTCGAATCTCAAAGTTGAGTATTTCGCCTCCGAAAGGTGGTAGGTTTATAGTGATTGTGTTTATACAAGAAATAAGTGTTTTTGTGATTAAAACGTGTGTGTTAACGGAAAAACAGTGCATAATTAGTATTGTGAGCATATTATTAAATTGTATATACAAAAACAAGTGGCTTCGTAAAGTTATAGGTACGTAAATAACCGTGTTCAAAAACAGTCGTTGGCGCAGGCCGCGTCAAAATAAACAGTGAGTATCCAAATTCTAATTTAATTCTAACTAGACTATCGTAAATAAACTAATAAGATTATGGTCTTATTGGAAAGGAAATATAATCTAGTTTATTTTAAAATTATTTTAATTGAAATTTAATATTTCGAAAAATTCAAATTAATATTTTAATAGCGAAATATCCGTTTTCATCACTGTTTTTCATGTTCTACATTTTTTTTTAGTTTCAAATTAATATCAGTTTTTTTTTTTTTTTAATAAATAGATTCCATAACTATTCAGCTATTCACTGTAAATTTTATTTAGCTTTAACTCTTTTAGTTTGCGATTGTTTATCTAAAGTGTCAAATTACATGCGAATATTTCGCAATTTTTTGCACGTGTGGCGGTTTGGTGCAAAAAATTCGCGCGCGGGGCTGGTGAGTGGATATTCATGCTATGACTGTTTACCTATAATGTTTTAGTAACATTCGCCAATATTTATTTTATATTCTAAAACCATTCATTTTCACTCGCAGCTCGCCAAATGGATACTTTTGTTGGAGAAGCATGGAAAAATCCTAAGGACCGGCATGGCACGGCACGGTGCGGCGGACTCTTTTCTTTTAAATATTTGTATTTAAAAAGCAAACTAGGTACTACCGATACCATGTGCGATGTCCAATGTTTCTAATTTATAAAATATACTTTTGATTACTATACGTACGACACCGATGTTCGAAACTTCGAACTTACTTACTTAATTTATTTTTGATATTTCCCGTTTGTCAATCTAAAAAATTGGTAACCCTAGTCGTATTATACAATTAAAGTTAAAAAACTTCCCTGAAAAATGAAATTCCACATCCAGCATACCCTTACTACTACACCCCTTCACACAACACAATTTTACCATATTTATAGCGGATTATTTCATTTAAATACAATAACAATTACTTAAATGACTTCAACGCGAAAATGTATTGGCCATATTGTTTACATCGGTTACAAGGCAAGACCTCTGTCTTCCACCTTTGTCGGTTTCTCGCTCGGAACGTTTTTTTTGTTGAATCCATTGTACAAATTTAAACTCTAGGCTTTTGAGATAGAGTTTTTTTCTTAGCATTTTGTTCGTACTCATTCCAGTTAGTATATAAGTTCCTTGGCTGGATGTCATTATCAGTGTCTTTCTTTCTGTCTGTCACTTCATACGTCAGTGCATTCTATATATATTAGTCTATGCGTCAGTGTTCACTTCTAGTTCTCCGAAAGTCCGAATTTCCTTCCGGATTCCAATACCTAGTGCCGAAAAGAACAGAAAATATACAGAGAAATGTTTCTCTCTAAAAACTTGAAAACAACCACCCAGTTTCAAGTCTAAATTTAAATCACTCAACGTTTGAAGAATTATAATTTAATTATTATAATAATATTACGTGTGTTAAAATAACCAAGTGTTTATGTAATACCTAGTAACAGACATACTTGTGCTAAACAGAGTATAATTTTAAACAAGAAAATGTCGAATACGTCTAGGTTTTTGTGGAGCCAAATTTTCAGAATATCTAGAAGTTTTAGTACCATCCAAAATATATCAGAGAACGTTTCTAAAATTCCTAGAATATCAAAACCATATTTACTCGGATTTACCCTGTTTACTTGGCTCGGATTCGATAAAAAAATTAGTGCCGAAGATGAACTTGTTCACTCCATAAAGCACTGTATTTTATTCATACAAAAGAATGAGTTAGACAAGGCAGAACAGCTACTTCATGTAGCGTTGAGACAAGCTCAGCAAATTCGTCATCAAAATGGAATCACTTATATTTATGACGTCATGGCAAATTTAGCACTTCAGAGGCAACAGTTAGTCAAAGCAAAGGAACTGTTTGTAGCAGTAACACAAAGAATTATGGCAGATGGTGCAACAGAGGATGATCCTAGAGTGGTCCATCTCAGTGTGAAATTAGCTAGAGTCAGCCATCTGCAAAAGGATTACACAACTGCACAGTTAGGATTTGACTGGTGTTTAGAAAAATTACAGAAATCATTAGAAAGAGATCCTTCAGATAATACAAAAAAACTTCTAGCTTTGACTGAAGATTGGTATGGACGCCTGTTTCTCGATGTTGATAGATGTGAAGATGGACTAAAGCTCATGAAGAATTCCTTAGACAGGTTGAAAGAAGTGCCAGACATAGAAAAAGAACATATAGTAGTTCAACTAAATGATATTGGCACTGTGTGTGATCGCCTTGATCAGTTAGATGAAAGTATAAGTTATTTCAAACAAGCTATTGAAATAGCAGATTCTTTGGAGATGGAAGAGTTAGGAACCATGTACGTGAATTTAGGGAGGGTGTACATGAAAAAAAGACTACTAGATGCTGCAAGAAAGTCATGTGGCCATGCTTGGAAACTAGGTGTCATGGCAAAAAATCAAGAAGTTAAACAAGAAGCTGACCTTTGTATCAAACAAATAAACAATCTTATGTAAGACAATTTTATTTAAGAAAAATAATGTTGGCAGGTTTTACTTACAATAATAATATAAGAAAGATAAATCTCAACAATATGTCCACAGCCTGTGTGACAGAAAAATTGTGGCACAAAATTAATCATATTTTTAACTTAGACTTACATTGCAAACATGAATTTGTTACAAAGTATTATATAGATACCTAACATTATTTTATTTAAACAGCACTTTCTTTTGTGACACTGAAAGGTTCCTCCACAACTTCTGTTTTGGTATCTGCAATAAGCACATCTTTGACAGGGCGGTCATTGGCTGCAGTAACGGTTTTTTCAATCTTACGGATAACATCCTGTGAACAAATGTCATTAGTTTATACAAACAGGTTCAACTTGTAAGAATGGTAAACATTGCATTGTTTACCATTTTGTTTTAAAACTGAAGCATGATACCAAGAAAGTGGTTTCCCACAATATAGACTCACTTGAGGCTATTGTTAACTTCCTGTTAGAAAACAAAAGACTTTTACACCACAAAATCGGTCCAAATATGTTCTGAAGGATTTTTTAAATTATTATTTTAATAATTGCAAATCACCCCAATCATGCATTTACAATTTATCTCCAAAATTTATATTGACTGTATGGGAGCTTAAAGTCAATATCAAAAATCGTAGCTGTTTCTACATACCGAAAATAAAAAATACGTTAATTTATACAAAATTAGCATATTTGCATTAATTATTGCCAATGGTTATTACATTCATTTGTGTTTACACAGCCGCACAAAAGATAAATAGTAAAGACTTAAATAGTATCTCAAAGGGTGTAGTTTTTTGGTAGGTATTCTTACCATGCCTTCCAAGACTTTTCCGAAGACTACGTGTCTGCCGTCGAGCCAGGGAGTCTTGGCGGTGGTGATGAAGAACTGAGAGCCATTGGTATCTTTACCAGCATTGGCCATTGACAGCCAGCCAGCGCCATAGTGGCGGAGCTTGAAGTTCTCGTCCTCGAAACGTTCGCCGTAGATGCTGCGTCCTGTAGAAAAAAAAATGTTCAGTATGGTACTAACAAAATTGTTTAGCAAAGGATAAAACATTTTTATTTCTGTAAAACGCATATAATCTATTGAATCAAGACAAATACTGGGATAGTTAAGGGTACAAGTACTCTCCTATGAGATACAATAACTTGAAAATGATATCACATATTACATCCTAGTGTTATCAATTTCCACATGAATAAGTAAAGCATATAACTTTTGTGTTTAATTTGAAACCATAAACTGTAACTGGCAATTAGAAAGGTGAACATAAAACGAATTGGAAGTTTATCAACTCAATTTAAAAGTAGATTGGGTACATTACACACACCATGCTAAACAATGGACTGTTTTCTTGCAAAATCTATTACAGAAAGTAACAGATTTCTTGTTCTCAACCAACAGAAACACTGTGAATGGGCCATTGTGTATAGGGTGGTGCCTTTATCGTTACTTACCACCAGTGCCATCGCCTTTAGTAAAGTCTCCTCCTTGGATCATGAAGTTCTCAATGACTCTGTGGAACTTGCTGCCCTTGTAGCCTTCACCTTCAGGTTTCTGTGCCAACTGGAAGAAGTTTTCGGCAGTCTTGGGGACAGTCTTTCCAAATAATCCAATGACAATGGTGCCAATCTCATCTTCGCCAAGCTTCATCACAAAGCTAACCTAAAAAATAAAATAATTAATTAGTATTTCTGAACATTTAATTAAAACAATACTTTCATTTGTGTGAGTGAATGAATGAGTGTTGTTTTGGGAGTGTGGTTGTTACTTTGAGAAACAAAATAAAATATAATCTTGCCTAATACACCATAAGTAACCAAAAATAAAAAACGGATGGAGGTATGACATGGCAAAGTATGAATTGTTTTTTGTAACTTTCTATGTGTAGAACTAAAACAGCAAAAACAACCTGTATGTCCTTAACATTTGATTAATAAAGTGAAAAAAAAAATTGTGCTTAATCATGAAATAACATTTGTAATTAAGAAAATCCTGAGTAACCTACATAGAATACAATTCATGAGCTACATTTTAAGAGACAAAGGGTTATAAACTGGGACAGGTTGACAGCGCTCAATGTTATTTTTATCTGCTACATCCTTTTGTTGATATGTTTGAAGGTCAGAGTTGAGTTTTCTTAGTATCTCAAACTGCCTCTATGATGACCTGACCAATACTTTTTATTACAGTAATTATGTGTAAGTGAATAAACAGTTCCTATTCATTACACTAGGAACCGTTGGTTGTTGGTTTAGATATGATAGTGTCGTCTAAACTGCCAATTACATAGGCCAATCACAGCTCAACACATCATAAACATTGCCACATCGCAATTTATTTAAAAAAAATGTGGTGCCTTTATAATTGTTTTTTTTCAGTTTCAGATTTTAAATATAAATAATAAACATTAAAGATTGGTGATTCTGATTAGTTTTCATTATGTAGCATTTTTATTACATTCACTCAATATTATTTTGTTCAACTATTGTCATTCAACTATTGATGTCACAAAGACTTCCTCTTAGGAATGATTCGTAAAATTATTCTGAGCAGGATACAAGAACTGTAAAATAAATTGAAAACGTGCATTGAATAGAGAAGAGGTAATAATTTATCTTTGCCCGGCAAAAACTTGTAGCGTCATCACATCACAAAAGGTCACCGACCGATCACGAACTTTACGAAGGAACTGTTTGCACACCGGTAAAATATTTTCACACGGGTGCCCCCCGGTCCTTCAATTGAATGATAATAGCCAGACAAGTAGACAACAATACCTACTCACCTTGTGTGTTACTTTAGGTCCTTTGGGAGCATCTTCTGTCCGGGCAGCGGCAATTATCATAAGAAGACCAAGAGCAGCTGCGAAACCGCTCATGATTAAAACAAGCTTTATCCTTTTTCTTATTATCTTTACGAATTGATCCTACTTATAGGTAGGATGTCGAGTAAGTATTTATTTTATTTTATTTTTTGGACGGACCCAAATCTCGTGCTTCTTCGCCGGCAGACGAACACGCAACAAAAACGAATTGAAACGATTGTGGTGTGTGGCCGTCGCTCGCTGGCAATATGTCAAATCACACAGATTAGAAAATCACAGTCAAATAGTCCACGTCATTTTAGACGTCCACAGATTATACGTACATTATTTTTCGTTTTTTAAACCGCGCTTATGATCGAGTCGAGTCATCCCAGTCATCGGAATTTGGGACACGAGTATCAGTTAGAAAAGTAGGTTTCGTCATTTTCGTATTAATACTACACTCGCGAGCAACTTATTCCACTCGCGCCATACCGTGCAAATATACGTGATTTCTTCAAGAAATACGTACGTTTATATAAAAACCATAGCTACTATGGAGCTTGTAATACTTTGAAGTTAAGACCAATATCACGGAAAATATTCAGTAAGTAGGTACTTACTCTTTTATTTAGGCAATTTATAGAGGCGTATAGGAAAATTGACTCTTTTCGATACCTGTTACAAACAAAGCCGTATGGTTAATATAAATATCGGGGAAAATTACTCCACTGTTTGACACTACACACAAACACAAACATCCAAAGTCATCTGTACATCCAAAGTTAAACATGATATCGTTTTGTCTCATTATTATTATATTACTTTTGTCTGTGCGGAAACAGAATAGTAAATTATAAAGCCATTAAAAAGTTACGAGTTACCAAAGATTTGTTTTATTGCCAATTTTATAGCAACTTTGGGCGTAAATTTGTAATAAAAGAAGTGTCAAATTTCCAAAACAAAGTCGGTACCGACAAAGCACAATTAATGAAGAATTCAATAAATTTTATTTGTAGGTAATTGATTTAGGCAGTGGTTTTTACATAAAACTCGAAATTCCAAAGGCCTTTTCGTATTTTTTTACGCGCGTCTTTAACTAAGAATTATCGTGTATCTCACTGAACTCACTCAGTCGGGCACGATGCCAGGTGAGAGCTTTCTTTTTGGCCACGCCCACCAGTGAGTTCGAGCCCGCGACTAGTACAACCTTAAGAACGCGCTTTTCATTTTTTCTATGGGATAATTTGGATATGACTAATTAGACGTAGCTATATTGGGCTTCTAGGGTTAATACCACAAGTGCGGCCCGCCTTTAGTTTATTTTGCTACCTTGTGGCCCTTGCTTGCTAAAAGGTTGCCGACCGCTGTTGTAGAGCATAGAGGTGCAGTACTGTCCTGATTTTGCGATTTCTCAGCTGTTGTTGTTTGTTGAGCAGCTAGTAACTCCACTCCACCTTCGTCATCCTGTTGATTCGACTCTCTTTATCTCGTAAGTTCACTATCACTCTCTAGCGCTACATGTCTATTTGAAAACGTAATGAGCGGATTGAATGGAGGGCGTACGGTAGTACTTGCTTCCAGCTAGCTGTTTCGAGACCTTTGGTTCATAGGCTTAGTAGCTTGAATGTAGACGTTCCACTTTCGGTTTTTTTTTTGTGGATTATAACTATGGCGTCGATCGACTACATGCAATTCCATTCGTTATCAAAAATAGTTAGCCATGAAGGCAGAGCCGCGATCTGAATGGATATAAATTGTGGAACTGTTTTTAGATTTATACGATTATTGTACAGGCGAGTTTTAGAATATTCAGGTGAGGATGATATATTCATGACTGAGTAAGTAAATCATAGTCCGACTCTCCACTCCGGAACACGTCTGAAACGATAGGCAAGATTAACTCAATTTTGTTTCACTAACTATTAGGGTTGTACCTACTACCAATATCAGATAAACTAGGTATCTTACAGTTTCTTAATGTTTTCAAGATTATTCACTTTAGTTTCAGTGTTATTGTCTTGATTATTGTTTATCATAAAGTACCATTGTTTTGTGGGCTTTTGAAAATGCAGCAATCCATCGTCTTCAGAGCTTTCACAGTCTTTTGGTGTCAGATTTTCTACATTGCTTGAATTGCTGGACTGTTCTTCATTCAGATAAATTCCTCCTTGAACGTTTTCTCTGTAACATTTTCTTATAAAACTGGAAAGAAGACAGTTTACTTGTTCTTGTAAGCTTGAATAAAACGACAATTAAGTACCTATATTTAAAAATTGTCTTTGAAATCTTACCGAACTTCATCTTGAGTTGGGGATTGAGGAACTAAGTCAATTATGTAATTATTGCCAGTTTTTCTTCTATTATTCTTGATTCTTACGCTATTATCCTTCTTGAGTTCCAGCTCTGCCTGAAATATATACAATGAGAAAAAATAGTAGGTAAACATAATTATCAGTAGGTACCTCATCCTAGCCATTTCCCAACTAAGCTGGGATCGGCTTCCAGTCTTACCAGAAGCAGCTGAATACTAATAATTATAAGTACCTACCAGAGCAAAAAGGCTAGGAAGGAACTGACTGCTGAGATGATTAATATAGAAAAGTATGAAAGAAGAAGACATGCGGCATTGACGCTAAATAAAAAGGGAAAAGGCCGGCAGAAGATCATTCTTCTAGTATTGTACCAACTCTAATAGAGCAGTAAATCATTGGAGATGTAGGTAGATTTTTGAGAAATTTCAAAAATAACTACCTACCTTAGCTGACTTCATAACTTGTCTGTTAGATCGCCATTTATCTATTGCTTTCTGTTGTCGGTCCTTCAGGTAGATGTATTTTGAATACCACTTGACGTGCGAAATAATATCTTCTTCACTGACATCTGGGGATTTTACTTATAGAAGGTTACAATTAATCCTCAATAGTCAATCAAGATATGCTCAAACTAAACTTGGCATAAATGAATTAAAATATTTATTTGCGCCTTTTTAATGGTGTTACAACGAGACTTCGCCTACAGCTGGGGATAAGCTGCTGTTTGCCTGGGTCAACCTCATCCAGGATTTACCCGCGATGGCAACAATATCGTCTGCCTCGAACTATTAGCGCCCTCGCTGCGCTCGGGCACCAAACCCCGTCTCGGGACTAAATAAGTTACTTTCACCCCTAGGGTAACAATGTACTATTATTCAGGTGTAGTACCTACGTACGTAACCTGGGTACACCTGAAGAAATTATGGAATTTGTATCTCACCTAGTAATTTCGGAAGAAGTTCATAAATAAATAAATGAAATGCTGGAAAATTTTCCACGGGACTATTCATTCCATCAGAAGAAGTATCAATTTGAGATCCAAAATATTTTTGCCAGTGGTTCACAAATATATTATGGTGATATTCATCCCATCCTCCATACCGGTTTGCACTATTCATCATGAAATCTTGAAACTGTTGAACTTCCTGAAAATCCATACTTAGCTCAAATAATAACTTTATCAAAAAGACATAACTTAGTATTTTTTTATCAAATTGTAATGAAACTTACTGAACACTTGAATGGAGATGTCATTAGAGTTTTTACAGGACTTGGCACAATTTCATTGTATTTTGCTGTTTGGATTCTTGGCTGCCTTTTCAACTTACTAATTAAAACTGGATTTTCATTCAACTAAAAGCGTAAAAAAATATTTTTCTAGTAAAATCTGTTAAGAAATATAGTACATAAGTACTATGCTATGCTATGGGTAATAGGTACGTGATGGGGAGGAATGAGGAAAATGTGAAAAGATAGATCTGTGTGAAAGTTGACATGGCCAGAAAGAAAGTGACTTATGAGAACTCTCATGAGTCCTCATGAGTTCCTCCGCATCACGTATTGTCCATAGGTTCGATTTTTTTAGATCTTTTCCGATACTTTTAGTGGTCACAATAAAAGAAGTATGGGTCAAAAAGACACGCTGCGTCGCCAATCGCAAATAAATTGGAATAATTTCAGGAGAACTATGACCATGATTTTGTTACTCTACTCACAGTTTCATGCAGTTGTTGCTCAGCAGATGTAAGACGTGTTAATTCTGTTTGTAAATATGACTTGAATGCTTTGATACGGTTTTCCAACTCAAGCGTAGTTTTTTTAACATCATCTATGTCTGAAAAGTAAAATAGAATAATTTACGGAATTACCTAGCTGGTAATAGCTAGGTAATTCTTGCAGTACAGAAATTTCCTTCCTAATTCAAAGTTATTGGTATAGCTGCTGGCACTTGGTAATTCCCTATATTTTCCTGTTTCTCTCTTGTAGTCCTGTCAGTAATCCTAATGAGGAACTTTAAAACAAGAAACAACAAGTGTGTTTATGATGTATAAGTCTAATACTCACCAAGTGTTTTCAACATTTCTTTGGAAGACGTACAAGTCTTTAAATCTTCAAATAATAATTGTATTTCTTTAAACGAACTTTTTGTCTTTCCTAGAAGAGCTTTGAACTCTTTAAGTGTTAAGTAACTTGTTGCATCATCAACCCCTCCACCTGTTTGCGACGCGTCCGGAACACATTTTTGTATGCTCTGAAGAAGAAGACTTTCTTCAATTTGCAATCGTTTCATTTTAGCGGACAGACTTGAGGTTTGCGTAATTTCAGACGAACTAACGGACTTCGTAGACGTTAAATCCATTATGAATTATTTCATATAAGCTTCGTTTTGGTTTACAATATTTCTGTTCAATAATATTGATCAAACTTTCAATATTTTGAATTTACCCCGCTTGACAACCAATGACTATCCGATGTTGCCAAAGTAAAAATACGAAATATATATGCGTTTTGATTATTTAGAATCGACTAAATGATGGTGGAAGTTTTAAATTTAAAACTTGAACATCACTGGATGGACTAAGAATAAAATTTGACATTTCATTATTATCTGTGAGTATTCTGAGTTTCCGAAGAGGTGAATCTTGGCTGAAAAGAGAATTTGTGTAATGGAAAGTGGAATTTCAAGGGAATATTCTTGTAATATATAAACATGTTCAGTCGTTCAAGATTTTTTTTTACCAGGGCTCTTCCATTACGGGTCAGTATAATTCGATTAATATTTATTTACATAATAATTCCCAAATATGTACCCACATAACCATAAAATTGAATATTTGTTTTCAGCATGTTTTTAACGGGGAATATCAAAACAATGCCCGAATTGTGTACAGCATAACAGCCACAAGAAGCCGGTCTACAACTCCGCTTAATACTATAGTGATGTTCGTCCCCCAGCAAGAGGTATATAATCATTATTTTTAGGTAATCACAATAATCTTACGCTGATCAATTCAAATATTACAATAGAAGCTGATTTTTATGTATAGCTTATAAAACTTGTATGAGAAGAAACAATCATTTTACCATTATTTCAAACAAGCATCTCTTGTTTATTGTATATAAGTAGGTGCATAAAACTGGTAAATTTGATATTTTCAGGCATGGATAGTGGAGCGAATGGGAAAATTTCA
This sequence comes from Xestia rhomboidea, assembly GCA_963853795.1. Lineage (NCBI taxonomy): Eukaryota > Metazoa > Arthropoda > Insecta > Lepidoptera > Noctuidae > Xestia > Xestia rhomboidea. The sequence continues at coordinate 9,563,077 of OY970771.1, read as the reverse complement.
CAGGATTTTAGAACCTGGGTTGAACCTTCTATGGCCTATAGTGGATAAGATAAAGTATGTGCAGAGTTTGAAGGAGATAGCTATTGACGTTCCAAAACAGAGCGCCATTACTTCTGACAATGTCACTCTGAGCATCGATGGAGTGCTTTATCTTCGAATTATTGACCCTTATTTAGGTAAGATTGATAATTTAAACAATACATAATTAAACTCACACATTTTTTCCATGGGGCAGAAACTACAGAAAGTCACCTGCTATGATCCTAACATAAAGGGGTAGGAAGATTTTTGTATGAAGGCTGGCCTGCCTAATTTCCGCCATTTTATTTTATTAGTGACCACTCATTAATTGTACTGTATTAATCAATAGCTAGTATCAATACAAACAAGTTTTCAACAAAACATCATGTTTCCTACATGTAAGCCATTAAAGTTTTAATCTTTGCCATAGGTAAGTTTGGATGTAGGGTGTAATCTTCAGAACTCCTGATCCGATTCCTACAGATCTTTCACTAATGGAAAGCTACATTATCCTCGAGAGTCATACATACACTACATTTTAAAGTACTCTAGTGGGATAATGCAATCAAAGCCACAGCCAGATCCTAGACATTATACTACTTGTGATGTTATATATTTTGTTAGTATTTTACAGTCACATTATTAATTCACTAAGTTTTTCCCTGCATCAGTTCAATAACTAAACCAGAGCATCCCAAACAGTTTTTTCTGGTAGACCACTTTCAAAATTTTGTTGTTTTGGTGAATCGCCTGCTGCATTTTACAACCTGTCATCACAGAAACATTTGTTTTTTTTTTTTTCTAGTTTTTGGAGGAGCTTATTATCTGCCTACATTGATAGATAAAGCCAAGCCAACACTTTTGTTCTTTTTTAGTATCATACCAGAAATTTTCGTGGATCCCCACTTATAACTTGTGAACCCACAATATTTAACATTTTGCACAAAAAAAGAAAAATCAGAAATAACGTCAATTTTGAAAGTACTTACTTTAAGTATGAGACTTGGGGAACGCAATTTTTATGAAAATTTAATATTTCATTTACTGATCAGGTTTGACAGGGATATTATTGGATAGATTTATAATATGGCACTTATTTTTTTATCACTATCACTACATTTATAAAACAAAGTCCTCCGCCGCGCATGTCTGTCTGTTCGCGATAAACTCAAAAACTACTGCACCGATTTTCATACACCAATGGATAGAGTGGTTCTCGAGGAAGGTTTTAGTATATAATTTGCCAAGTTTAGTTTTGTATACATTGGCTAAAATATAATGATATTTGTTGGAGGTGTCGGAAAAAAATAAGCCGTCTGGGAGCTTTACTTTTGGTCGCGATAACCGACATCCACGCGGGCGAAGCCGCGGGCATCAGCTAGTATAAAATAAAAACGTGAAAAACAACTCGCGCGAAAAAACGGAAAAGGGGCCCTTAACACAATTTTTTGTGTATATTAGACTAAATAAGTAATTTGTAGAAGTGCTTAACTTCTTAAGTAGCTAAACCACAAATCGGTATCTCCTGCCCTTATCCCAATTTGTTTGGGGTCGGCGCAATGTCTTTTTCTTCCATACTTCTCTATTACTCCTCAATAAAGCATAAGAAATGAATTTCTTTATGAGCCACTGTGAATAGTACCTATTTATGAATTTATAAGCTTTTCTAGTTTTATTTCAAATTTTATTTTCGTTTCAGCATCATATGGCGTTGAAGATCCTGAGTTTGCTATCACTCAGCTTGCTCAAACAACCATGCGTTCTGAACTTGGTCAAATTTCTCTTGACAAAGTGTTCCGGGAGAGAGAATCTCTAAATACGGGCATTGTGGATGCCATCAACAAGGCCAGTGAAGCTTGGGGCATCACATGTCTGCGATATGAAATTCGTAAGTTTGATTTCATAATCTTAAAATGAATCACAAAGATTAAATAATGTAAGTGAATTATGTGACTAGTAATTACCTCGTTGGCCTAGTGGTCGCAACTCGCAAGTGCGACTGCTTAGCATGAGCTCCTGGGTTTGATTCCCAGGTTGGGCAAAGTTTTATTGGGATTTTCCAACAGGAATTTCTCAGTAGCAGCCACGGAGTGTGGATTTGTGCCTGGTTAATGGCAATAGGCTTGCCCCCTATTACATGGGACTCCCAAACATAACTCATGAAATGTGGGTGTACTATTAGGTACAGCTCTACCTAACCCTTTGGGGATTACAGGCGTGACGTTATGTTATTAAATTATGGCTGACTGTAGGTGTGTGTAACAGACTACCAATTATTGAGTAAAATTAAATGTAATTCTTGATGGGGTTTGGACTGACTTGAAGGTAGTCACGAGCTTAACAATACGGATGATGACTGAAAAAAAAAAAGGTTCTGTTTAGTCCGTCAGTTGATTATCGAAAAATATTGGATACGTGTTTTCTGTTTTATCAAATTCAAAGATCATGAGTGGGGGCTTTAGACGCACTGTATTGTCATCATATTTTGTTTTCGTGAAAAAAGAAAAAATATGTGTCCAATATTTTTTTGAAATCTATCTGACGGACTAATTCATTTTTTTTTGTCATCTACCCTATTAAGGCCAAGACAGCAGAGTGTAATTGATGTTGTACAGTTATTCTCATTTATTCAATTCGAAGCAATTTACCCTCCTTATTCCACATTCTGCGAAAATTGTACTTTGTTCTCACCATACTATAAAAATAAAATGAATATTCACAGGGGATATTAAACTACCAACGCGAGTGCACGAGGCTATGCAGATGCAAGTGGAAGCAGAACGGCGGAAAAGAGCAGCCATCTTGGAGTCCGAGGGAGTGCGGGCTGCCGATATTAACGTCGCCGAGGGCAAGCGACAAGCTAGGATATTGGCGTCAGGTACAGTACGATTCAAACTTAATGGCGGCTCGGAAGTTAGCTGCCAGTGCAGGTTCGCGCATGTACAGTCAAGTCGAAAATCATCTAAGCTCGTTCAATTATTTTTATAACTGAAACTTGTGTGAATGTTTTAGTGCTTTAATATACGTTTTTATTTGTTAGTTTGTCGAGTACAGGGTTCAAGTAAAAATAAAATAGGTTTTATGAAAAATATAAGAAATGTATTTTTACATTTTTTTTACAACGGCTGTACACCCTCCATAAAAACTTGGTTACTTGTGGAAGAAACTTCCATGGAACTATCGCTTCCTTTGCCTTTACTTGAATCTGATTCGTTTTCAGATTCAGATTCAGTATCGGATTCATCGTCACTGACATGTATAATAAATTCGTCCGTCAATCTGTCAATGACAACGTCACTTTTTTATAATCTTCCTCTATCCTTATCACTTTTCGACACAATTCCCTATTTTCCCCCATTTCATTAACTTTTTGCTGGACCAATTCCATGACCGAATTTACGTTCCAGTTTACGTCTTTCTTTGTAACGTATTTTTAATTGCTGCCCATGCCATTTCGATGGGGTTTAAATCGGGGTGGTAAGGGGGAAGGCGTAACACTGTGTGGTTATTGTCTTCATTCTCTTTTTTTTTTAAATTTGATGACATTATAAACCATTTTTCTCGCTTGTCTGCGTAAAACGTTGTATCGTCCGCGAGGCATTTTACAAATAAATACCAAAGTATTTTCCGCACAACCAAAAACAGTCTTAAAACTTTACGTAGATAACAAACAACGAACGGAACAATAACAAAAAAAAACTTAACAAAAAAAAAAAAAAACAGTTAACAAACAACAACAAATTATAATGAGCTCGACTGTACTTATGCAGAAATTCGCGCGTGTGTGCAGAATACAGACGTAATTCACACACTAAAGCGATGACGCGTAGGGCGAGTGCGGGTGAGAGAGAGAGCGCGCGGGGATGTGCCCCGCCGGCACGTCCCTCTACGTCCCGCTGATACCTAAAAATTGCGATCTGCGCAGCGAAACGTACGATGTTCCGAGCCGCCATTAAGTTTGAATCGTACTATACACATTAATTCACCTATACATAATTAAATGTAGCAGTATGCCTGTTAACTTTTCCAATTTTTGGTTTTCCCATTTTAGTTGGCAAAATTAGTTTAGCACCATGCTTGCTCATATTATCAAAAAGCGGAGGTGTCTAGTGGTAATGGCCCGACTAACGAGTAACACAAAGGGCGATGAAGGAACATCGATGGGTTTTAGTCAGTAAAAGTCTGACACTCCCTCTTGCTCCGCCCAGAGCGGGAGGAGTCATTTGATGATTTCCCATCCGAAAAAAAAAATGGTGACATTCTACCAACCCCCACCAGTCCAGTGCGGTGAATTAAAGACCAGTTTCTCTAGAAGAGTAGGACTGTCGCATCAGTGGGAAAATTAAAGGCTGATTGTGGATGCTTGTTTATAGTAAAAGTAAAAAATTGTTTTAAATATAAGCAACATAATGACATAGTAGGTCTCTCGGTTGAACATTGCGTCGAACTGTCCTGTGTTGAGCTAGATAAGCATGTAGTTGTGTGTGTGTACAGACCCCCAAACTATCAAAACTTTTCCTTATTTGAATCAATAATGGAAGATGTCCTGGCAAAACTTGCAGCCAGTAATAAATCTACAATTATTTGTGGTGATTTCAATATCAATATTTTTGAAGAAAGTTCAAATAGCAGTCGGTTATTAAATCTTTTTAAGTCATTTGACTTGACCAACACTTTTATAGAACCTACTAGAGTCACTCCTTCTACTGCTACTTGCATAGATAATGTTTTCTGCGATTGTGATTACTTAGATAAGGCCATAGTAAATTGTCTGCCTTCTGATCATAGCGGACAAACTGTAACTTTTAGGTGTAATACACCCCCATTGCAAAAGACCTATAACTTCTAGCAGATTAAATAAGTATAATATTTCGCTACAGAACAAGTTAAGAGCTATAAGCCTTGACGATATTAATATAAATCAATTGTATGATCGTTTCTTTTCAATAGTTCACACGGAATTCAATAAAACTTTTGAAAAGAAGACAAAAAGTATTTGCCCTAAATTCATATTTAGTGATTGAGCAACTAGAGGTATCCGAAAAAGTAGGGAAAGACTATTTGAGCTTTATGGCCTTAAGCCTTTTATAAACACTTTTAACAAGTATGTTGCTAAGTATTCAAAAATTTTTAGAAATACATGCAAGGTTGCTAAAGCCCTGCACATTAGCAACAAGATCAAAACAGCAGAAAATAAAATAAAGACAGTTTGGAAAGTCATAAATAACCAGACTAACAGGAAGAAAATACGTAACTCTAGCTACACATTAGATACAGCAAGTGGTCCTAAAAGCTCTGATCAGGAAGTAGCTCAAGAATTTGTAAATTTCTTTACCGATGTACCATTAAAAACTACAGAGGCTCTTATTTCCTCACCTGAACTCTCAATTGGTTTATTAAAGGCGAATGTGTCTGGCTGCCTGGCTTTTTTTTTTTTTTTTTTTTTTCGGATGGGAAATCATCAAATGACTTCTCCCGCTCTGGGCGGAGCAGGAGGGAGTGTCAGACTTTTACTGACTAAAACCCATCCATGTTCCTTCCTCGCCCTTTGTGTTCCGGGGCCACGGTATCTCTTTCGAATAGTCCCGCAGCCCCGGCAGGCTTCGGTCCTTGCGGACCCCTTCCTTATTGCTGACTCTCTTTGAGGCGCGCGTGGAACACGAACGCGCCGTCGACACGGCCTGTCGTCATGAGACGTACGGACGGCGAGCTAGCCCATAGCTCCCCGTCCACAGGCCCGCGCCTACGGTGGCCGGAAGCCACCACGTGGCCTCCGACGCCCGGGGCGTCTCCCGCGGCGGTCTGGCTGCCTGGCTGAATTTAAATTTAAACACATTAACCCTATGATAGTTATTAAAGCTTTCCGGCTAATAAAAATCAAACTGACCGAAGATCTATGGGGAATGTCTATCAAAGTTTGTAAAGTCCATTTCACGAAAGAAGTCCCGCAGACGCAGCGCTGTATTCGCACGACATAATGTTGCCAGGGTTAATTATGGGGAAATCAGGGGAAATAATTTATCGTTCATTTTCTTTCATTTTATTAACTACTACGACTCGAATATTTAGATAAGTTTTTTTTTTTTTAATATAATGTATTTTGAATATACCGTATTATGTACCTATTTGATGTCCATACTAAGGTCAGATTAGTAAAAAATAAATCTTCCTGTAATTTCTAAAATATAAAATAGAGATGTTCGACCAACTTTATATTAGAAAAATAAAATAACATTTAAAAGTTTTATTCAAAGTTTTATTGAATAATTATGATCGGTCATACCATGATCACTGTCAGAAGAGTGAATAGAAACAGAATCAGATTCTGTTTCACTATCACTAGCCGTGGATATAATAAATCGATCCATTTCTTCATCCATAAGACCATCATTTTTTCTTTATAACTCTCGTTACAGTTTTCTCGGATACACCTGCAATAAAATGAACAAGTTTGAATGATTATTTTCGTATTTAATTACATTATTGTTGAATAACTTTATTGTTGAAGTTATCACAATTTTTTGTTGTATTGTGTTAATTCCTTTTAAAAATTTCCATAATAAAAATCATGCATTCAAAAAACTTAATTCCAATCTGTAAGAAATCAATCGGGAAAAAATCTGTATATGGCAGCCCCAAAATTTACCTGTCATGGCGGCGACTCTCTTGCGAACATTGTTTATTGGTATTTAAACACCGTGATTCTTGTGTTCCGCTTCACAGAACTCCTTCACTTTTAATATCATTTCTCGACCTGCACTTTTTACAACTTTTGGCATCGTAAATAAACCTTATAACGCACTAATCCATTAATAAACTCACAAAATATCTACCACAACAATCGCCAAACGACAACATGGCCGATCTCCCGATCTGTCAAAATTAGTTCCACAATTGTCCGCGGGACTTCTTTCGTGAAATGGACTTTACATCCATACTTGAGACTATAGCCCCTTACCTAGCTTTAATTTTTAATTTATGTGTAGACCAAGGAGTTTTCCCTGATTTAATGAAATACAGTAAAGTCATACCTCTTTTCAAATCCGGGGACAGTAAAGACACTAATAATTATAGACCTGTATCGGTTTTACCAGCTTTTAGCAAGGTTTTTGAAAAGGTAATGCTTAATCAAATGCTCTATCATTTTAACACCAACAGAATCTTACATGATCAACAGTATGGTTTCACCAAGGGACGCCGGCGTCAGTTGTACAACTGACGCCGGTGTAACCTTATTAAAGCACATATTTACTGCGTGGGAAGAGTCTCAAGACGCCATAGGATTTTTTTGTCACCTCTCCAAAGCGTTTGATTGCGTAAATCACGACACATTACTTTTGAAACTTGAGCATTACGGACTGGGTAAACTTGCACTTAGTTTGGTAAAATCTTATTTGAATGATAGACAAAAAGAAAGAAAGAAAGAAACATGTTCAAATAAATGGTGTTAATTCACATGGTTTAAAAGTAAAAATGGGGGTTCCACAAGGCTCAATATTGGGTCCTTTCCTTTTTCTAGTATATATAAATGATCTACCCTATTTATTGCAAAACCAACCTCAAAATATGGTGTTATTTGCTGATGACACTTCCTTAATTTTTAAGATAAATAGGCGGGCCCAAAATCTAGATGACGTAAATAATGCCCTACTTCAGGTCCAAAATTGGTTCACAGCAAACAATTTGGTATTAAATAAAAAAAAACCAAATGCATAAGATTTGCTTTACCGAATGTTAAAAGTAGTGATTGTGATATAGTACTGAATAAAGAGAAACTTGAATTCGTAGATAAAACGGTTTTCCTGGTGATTACGCTTGATTCAAGGCTACAATGGGGTTCTCATTTAACATCTCTTGCGGGGCGGCTAAGTTCAGCAGCATATGCCATTAGAAAAATCCGTCAATATACTGATGTAGATACCGCTAGACTGGTTTATTTTAGTTACTTTCATAGTATAATGTCTTATAGCATTTTGCTATGGGGACGGGCTGCAGATATTGAGTCTATATTTATTCTGCAGAAAAGAGCCATCAGAGCCATATATAATCTTCGTAGGCGCGATTCTCTAAGGGAACTTTTTAAGGATATTGGCATCATGACAGTACATTGTCAATACATCTACGAAAACACAATGTACGTCAGAAAAAATCTGCACCTTTCTGGTAAAAGGGGTGACAGACATAATTACAGTACTAGAAATAGGGACCATCTAGTTCAGCCAGGCTTCAGACTCGCTAAAGTAGACTCATCTTTCATGGGGTACTGTTTGAGATGCTATAATAAAATTCCACAAAGTATTCTTGAACTGAATGAGACGAAATTTAAAACATGTATTAAACGCACACTATGTAAGCAAGCATATTACAAGTTGAGCGATTATATCGCTGATAAAAATGCTTGGCTCAATGCTGGTCCTGCTCCACAAGGACAGGGGCGCTTAAATTGATAGCATTAAATGGTATTGTTGGAGCTGCTGAAGATTGTACAACTATCTTTGCATTGTATAGATTCAATCTCTATAATATTATATAATCGCATAGCCCATATTGTGTGAGCACTATATACTAGAAAGCTATCATTCACTAGAAACCTACGTCTTTTCTTGACTTGAATGTGCCCTGGCGGTTGAGAATATGTCATGCTCACTCAAATGTCTCGCTGATGGTGGCGCATTTGTCGGATCATTTAGTTCCCTTCAAAATGGTTGAGTTGAATGGTGCTGATCTATGCGTCATGTCCGTGAACGGGCGCTGTCAGTTGTGACTGGTCATCTCTCAGTTGCCATGGCTTATTTTAATGAATTATTTTAGTTTTTGTTTTTTTTTTTTGTTTTGTTTTACTGTGGACACTTTTAACGTGCACATCTTGCTACATTGTTCTCACATAATATACCATCTCAACATGAATGATGTAACCAAGATTTTGTAACAATATTCTGATTTAAAAGAGTGTCCATGGAGTTTCTTGCCCGTTCTTCTCCATAGAGATCTACGCTAGGGAATAGGCAACTACAGTACTTTCACAGTTTTTATGTCTTGTGACTGGGACTGTAGCTACATTTAATTTTCATCTTTGTTTCGACAATTCAAAAGTGCCTGTAACTGGCTTACTTGAAAGAAATGCTTTGATTTTGATTTTTGATTTTGAAGTATCGAAGTGTACTGTAATTTATTGTTGGTAAACTTACAGAGGCTGAGAAACAAGAGCAGATAAACAAGGCGTCTGGAGAAGCGCAGGCGATGCTCGCTGTAGCGCAGGCGCGCGCCACGGGGCTCAAGCTTGTAGGTGGTGCGCTCGGCCAAAAGGTCAGTTGGCTTTAACATTACTAGTTGTCCACATGGGCTTAAATGTAACTGGCGAATTGTGGGTGTATTATTAGGTACTACCGAGTTCACTGACGGTCTGCCACTTTAACCCTTGTGCAAGGGCATAAGGGTGAAAAGTGGCAGACCGTTAGTGACCTCGAGACCAGAGACCTCTTTTCAACGTTATTACTAAGGAGTAATAAGGTTGAAAAGAGGTCGACAACCACCTTTGCCGAAACTTTTGGTAATTACAAGGTGTAATGTTATTGTGTATATCATAGGACAGCAAGCATGCTGCGTCGCTGACCCTGGCTGAGCAGTACGTGTCGGCGTTCAATAAGCTGGCGAGGACGAACAACACTCTCATCTTACCGGCGAACGCAGGAGACGTCTCCAACTTAGTTGCTCAGGTACTTTGTGCATTGGATACTAAACTAGTTGGTTTAGAAGCTGGTTAGAAATGACTGCTGAAATGAATCCTGTATTTTGGTCGCCGCGTTGTTTTTTCATACATTGTGTACTCAAGTTCACTTAAAAGAAAGGAGCATTTATTATTAGTTTATTTGACCGCGAATTTTGAGTTGCGACTATGTGAACCGCGCTTTTATAGCAAGTGCGGTATATTTAATTAGCAAATACGTTTCAAATTAAATGTGTGAGCAAGCCACGCAGCGGTTACGAAATATTTTTGTCTACGTCTAAATTACTTAAGTGTATGGATGTTAGTGCGATGTTAACATGACTTCTGTTTCCAGGCTATGTCTATATATTCTACAGTGACAGCACACAACACACAGACCAAGAATGTCCCGCAAATCGATGAATTTGAAGAGCCTCTAGTCAAAATTAACGCGTTAACAGAAAAAGGTTCCACCTTGGCGGGTCCAGCCATAGCCCACTTTGATGACTCCTTATCAGAATACTTTTCAGACGATGAAGAAAGAGAAAAGGCATTGAGGTCTCACAAAGAGAAGAAAGACTACCATACACAACAATTAAATAAGCTAGAAAAAATTGAAAAGTAAACATGTTACTTATCTGTCTTATAAAAGTTAAGATTGTCTCTGCATTTTAAATGTAGCTATGAAACTTTGTTGTGTAATTGCATTAGGGACTAGTTCTCAATGAAAATTAGGCAGTTGCAATAAAATGCATTTATTTTCATATATTGTACAATACAGTCCAGGTTTCCAAGTGTATTAAATGTTATGTACAGATGTCATCTTAAGTTATTTATTGTGAAATAACTCTGGAGAAATAAAACTTTAAAATATCATATAAAAATATTTTATTTTCATAAGCGTTATGACAATAGCCAAAATTGAAATCAAAGAAAAGTAGGTCTCATAAGCTTCCATAGGTTTACATTTTAAATTGCTACATAATTTAACACTATATTAGGTATAATATCATAAATATAAAGTTACTTGTAGGAATGTTGTCTGAACTGTTAGCTATAATAATCCATGAATACACATTCTTTTCTAATTCATGGCCTACGAACATTATACGACTATTAGTCTTAAGAGATTTTTTAAATCCTAGTAATATTTCTGAATTCTATATTGCAACCCATCATTCCTTCAATTCACACTAGATACATAATATATTACATTCATCACCATTTTCTATTATTATACCATAAAATGGAATAAAGCAATAACACCCAATTTTGGCACTTCTTAAAACTTAAACAATTTTCCATAAAAAAGGAAACAATAGCCATATCCAATATTTCATTAAAAATAAAAACATTTTGACTGTCTATGTTGTGTATAAATGCATGTTTTTAAATAAAATAACTTGTTTCAAAACTAGATTCAGATAACTTGCTGTTATTTACATATTGGATTATAATATCAATATTAAAAGAAATATAAAGTGGATTTAGAAAAACAAAACAATAAAAAACCTGTATTACTGGGGCCGCCAGATGTTTTTAAGATATTTTCACGATTTTTTCTCTCTGATTAAAGTAGCTTACTGTGCCTTCCTCTGGTTGGGTAAGATTCGTAGGTGCTGGCATTTTGTGCAAACTGAGATACGACGCTGATAGATCTGTACCGTCAAATTGTCGCAAATGGATCTAAAACAAGCACAAAAATATTGTTAAATTCCGCACTATGTTCCTCTTATGAATTGATATTAACACGTGTTTGGAATAAAAATAAAAAAGCGTATTTACTTTAACTTTTACAGGTTGTTCAAATATTGGGAAATAAAGTAGCTGGTAGTTACATTCAGTAATATAACTACAGCTACTTTATTTACCAATTTACAAGGTTACTGGCAAGATCAATGGAAACCGTCCGAGGGATCATAACTTTACATGGCTGGACTGAATTTGTTCATTACTAGACACAAAACTCCACGACAAGCTTCACAATGCCACGGAGTGACACGGATAAGTACAGATGATGAAACATCGTCAAGCAGAAGATGACTCTACATTGGGGGACTTGGGGCAATCGCAACCTTCAGTAGTGAGGATAATGTTCAAGGGAGGAGAAACAAAAAAAAAGAGATACATATATCAAAATACTCACTAATAAATGCAGGTTGACTTCATCACTTCTGCTCAAGTAAGGAAAGTTACCGCCGCTTTTCAAATGCGCTAGTTTTGCCTGGGGATATGACTTGTAAAGGTCCTCGCGAACACGAGAACTTAAGGCACATTCATCCCACACATCCATCACAGTGATGGGCAGGTTAATCAGTGCTTGTGGTTTTATGTAGCAAGGTGTGCAGTTCAAAGTCAGTCTTGAAGCTAACTCTGACTGGTTTAACGATTCCAGCTAAAAATAAAAAGTTTTTGAACAAAGAAACTAGGACAAGTAATATTGAAACGAATATTTGGCTGTCAAGTTAGTCTTGATAGATCTATAAAGCCCTGTATTCACCATGACACAAATTTGTCTAGAAAGCTTGGGTGTAGGTGACCAACGTCGCCCGACATCTTGTCTTTCAGGGTTTTCTCATCGTTTTCGATATCATTAGGAATGTCTTGCGACATCGCCCGACGGAGCTCTACTTGTAAACTTTTTCTCCTAGTAAATATAAGGCTTTACTCTTGACTAGTTTAAGATTCCAGTTAAAAACCATTAAGTTTTTTAAAGATAACAGTCAGAGATAAAAATCAAGTTACATTAATGTAACTTAATTATTAAATAACAATTTAGATAACAATCTATGATTCTGGTTGTTGCTGATATTGTAAGAACAGGAATTGTGGCAGGATTACAATATCATGTTACGAGATTTAATGTCGACATATAGTATATAAAGTTACATTTTTATTCAGCAGAGCATGAAGAAGTTATTATTACTAAAGTTTCAGACATTACTCTTTATGATGTATGTAATCCTAATATCTTACTTACTCTTTCAACCATGAAGTCAATAGATTCAGCCATTCTTTTGTCGACTTTATCCATTGTGAAGTTGCCCATGAGCATTCTTTTCAGCACTAACGAAGGCAATAGCCAGAAGAGGGCTGAGGAGTCGTGGTATTCAAACACCGATGTGTCCGTGAATGTGTTGCAAAGAACAAGAGATGCAACACGGGGGCAGTTACTTGTTAATTCAGCAAACTTTTGGGCTATAAATCCACCTAAAAATAATTGTGCAGTTTAATCTGAAGTCAAGTATGAAATAAATAATTTAAAAAAGTTTAAAAATAATTAAAACCAGACGGTTTGAAATAAAAATAAACCGGACTGATAACTTATCTACTATTTGTCAATTTGCTTCACTGTATGAACAACAAACTTGTAATTATCGTAATGTCTCTAACATTAGTATTGATTGGAATTTGTTTCACTCATTATGAAAACTACTTACATAGGACACATGCTGTTACTTATTGTGTTTTTAATATTGATAAACTTGGTATGTTTAAAAATGAATGTTCTTGATAATAATATAGGAAAACCAACCTAAGGAAGCTCCAAAAACATGAACTTTGTCTAGTTCAAGATAGTCAATAAGTTTTTTGAAGCCATCGCACCATTCCTTCATGTTCCAGTATGGTGGTGGTTCAGCTGCAATGACTCTGACCCCCCGTGTGGCAAGTCCCAAGACTTGCTGGAAAAACACGTCGGCCGTGCCCGACACTGGCGGCAGACATATCAAGGGACAGCTTACAGATTTAGGCCCACTGTCGAAAATTCTCCAAGCCTGAGAAAGTTGTAAACAAAGAAATTTTAGTTTCAACTATCATTACAAAGAATCTAAGATGCTACATTATTTAAAAAGTGGGTCAGGCAACTTACCCTCTTTAGACAATTTAACAAATACGATAGATAATGTCTGATTAAGTTTGTTTACCTTGGATCCGTCTGAGTCGACCACTATTTTCCTCAGGGGAATGCTGCTTCTAAAACTGAGATACTCATTAGACTGCGACAATTCACTGACGCAATTCATTCTTATTTTCTATTGCTTTGAATAAAAATAAAGATAAAATCTTATATTAAAACATTAAAACTTAATCAAGTGTTGTAAAACTATTCTGGAATGGTATAACTATCGCTGAAACTTCGTAAATAAATGACGCAAATGACGTTTCACAATTTGACGTTTTATAAACGTCATTTTTTATCCATTTCGTTCCACGTACAAGAAACAGATAGTTTAAATCGAAAGTTTTTTAGGCGATTTTTATTTTTGAAATTGTTAGTATAGTTCAGTACCTCTTCCTCTGGGTAAAATTCAAGAGTCAAACCTAGGCTAATCGGCCTGTTTCATTGAGCAAACATTTAATATCGCTACATTATTTGTACAAAGATTGGGATATCCATATGGTTAGACAAACTTGTAGCATGTAATTCTATAACACTCCCAGCTACAGGTTAACTTCAAAATTAATAACCAACGACGGAAGGGAAGAATCTGGTCTGCCCCTCATTGGAGTTCAAATCTTCTTCACTCCCCCAGTTTTTTTTGCTTCCTTGGTAAATTTTTGTAAGTACAACAAATTAAATTGCACTCTTGATCTATATCTCTTCTAACCACTTATTATTGTCACAAAGCATTTAAAACGCTTGACTACCAAAAAAAAAACTTACCTAAAACCTCTTGACAATTCCCAAATAGATTTTCTTCTCTCCCACCTATTACTTAAAGATCGCCTCTCCTCTCTCCCGTGGCTGTTATACATCTCATACTCGCTTTCGTACACTCCATCATACATTCATACACTGCAACATACATACACGGCACTACACTCTCGTGAGCACCATTAGTTCTCCATTTTTAGGGTTCCGTACCTCAAAAGGTAAAAAAAGGAACCCATAAAAGATCACCTTCTTGTCCGTCTGTCACCACCGATTTTCTGAGGATACGGGTGGACCTAGCAAGTTGAAATTTATAACAGATACTGAGGTCTATAGTCTCTATTAGGTGTGTAAAAATCAAGGTCCTGAGTCGACACGATAAAAAGATATGGGCAAAATTAAATTTTCGCGAAGACTTGTAAGTACCAAAGTTTGCCTTAGCTTGGCGAAATTTGGCAAAAAGCAAGGTTTTACAGCACATGTAAAGGGAAAAATCTGAAAACTGTAAATATGTAGTACAGTAACAAAAAAAAGGATTTTACTATTACAAACTTATTATTTGCGGTTGGTGCAATAGCCGTTTCTAGGGATCGAACAGCAAAGTTAAGTTTGTCCTTTAAAAAGTTTGTACGGAACCCTCGGTGCGTGACTCCGACTCGCTCTTGGCCAGTTTTAATTTTGCCTTTTTTAATTTTTACTATTTGTAATTATTGTTAACCTTAAACTGATTTTCTCTTAGTGATCTTTTTGGTACCATGAGTGATGTTTACTCAAGATCGTCATGAGATCGTCATAATATACCCTGGTACCCAAGCTTTTTCGAAAACCTACTTCAGGCACCAGTCTCTTCCAATGGTGGAATATAACTTTGTCAAAAACATTGGTAATTTGAATCGAATTTAAATTAATTGAATTGACTTTACAACAGTTGATACAAGCTTCATACCAGCCTTTTACGAGCTAAACTAAAAGCATTCACAACCAAGTATGGGCCTTCAGAGAATGCTCTTGAAAAACATATCTAAGTAATAACATATCTGATCATCTCACCAAGGGACAGCTAAAAGGTATGGGCTATGCTTATTGCGCAATGGTACAACCTATAGGTTATAGTGTACAGCCTAACTTGGCACTATTTCCACCATTGAGCTATTACTACTGCGTACGTAGTAGTAATAGCTCAATGATTTCCGCCATATAAATATTATTTAGTTTTCACTGATTAAATTCTCCATACGATGATTTGGGTGCTGAAGACGTATTTGAATGTGATAAGGGATTCCTTACCTACTGTTGAAATAATATTGTACGATAAAGATGATGTCGCAGTAGTGGTCTTGGAACAAAAGAAAACTCTATCCAACTGCGTAGACCATGGGGACACGTTTCGGTTGGTTTTGTTTATCTTTCAGTCTGCCAGTTTTGGTTTTGTACAGTCATCATGTCGGCGGTTTATCATGTCATCATCACTGCTATATACCGCCAGTCATGCACATAGTATATGTGTAAATATAAGTTTATCAACTTACGGTTGAACTTTAATTGATAAACTGTTGTTTGATGTTTGAGTTAAGATATTTTCGAAGGCAAGAGTGCGGGTTTTTCCTATGTTGACTAAGGGGAGTAATTAAAAAATAGCGTTTCTCATCCAAACACATTCTGTTTATTATTTAATACGTAATTAACATTCTCATCATGAATTTTCCTACGATAATTTTCCAAACCGCTTACTAACTTACATAAAACTAATGAATAACTTTTGGACGATTTTAGCAGGATTTCGAAAAATATTATGTTCTGACTGTGACAAAGGATTAGGTAGGATCTATTAACGCGGCACACGGTCCACTCGTGACCGCGGCCCCAGTGGCGGCCATTAACTAAATGCCTGGCTATCACTGGCTAAGTGGTCCGTGTGCAGACACACTAAATATTACGAAATAGCATCGCGATCGGAGACAACTTGTTACATACTAGTTTTAATAGGAATTTAGAAGCCAAAGTCGCAGTAGTCTACTCTTAAAATTACAAATCATACAAGTATTACATTACAAATCTATATAAATTTAACTTAGTGCACACTAACCATTAAAATTCATTTTTTCTTAATATACATTACAAATAATTTCGTTCATGAATCACTAAACATTATTATTAATGTACTGTGTAATTCTTTACTATTATCATAATGAGCATACTCCAGAATCATAGAGAATTCTGAGCTATTGCATCTCTGTACACTCTGAATTTGTTAGGATCGAATGAGTGGAGCATGGATACTATAAAGGAGAGTACACATTAGAACATTGTCACGTTTTATGATGATCTTAAAGTAAGCAAATTAATGCTCAATTCATAAAAGTATTTCGTTTGACGAACTGCTCAAGTTTATTGAGGATTTGATTGTTCCTTTATATTGTGCATGCCACTCTCCGTCGTACGTTTTGGTCGCACTAGTGGCTTTGCTCAATACAAGACTACACAATTTACTTTTCCCTATTGTTCTGTTCGTGAAGTGAATGCTCTAATGTGTATGCTCAACGTTATTAAAATATAAGAACACAACTACTAACCAGCTACATTTACTTGCCAGTTCTGTATAACTCCATTTAAGACACAAACATTAACCACTGTGAGAAAAAAATATGACTGTGTTTCAGAAATTAAAATGCCAGAAATTATTATTACCTTTTAATGATTCTAATAATCAAAAAAACGGATAAAACTAAACATAAAGACAAACGAATATTCAGGCAATAATGTTTTACAATCACAGAAGTATTGTTACACATAGAATGAACAAAACTAATAAATACTTGTCTATTCCAGAAAGATTCTAACATTTACATAAAGGCCATTATGCCATAGAGATATAATATTTTAATAGAACAAAGAATGACTCATTCACTGTTTTTTTAATAAAATTAATATTCACTATCCAGTTCGGGCAAGCGGTACGGACAACTGAAAATAATAAACGTAATTAACTATTCAAATGCACTAAACAGTCAGATTAAATTATGTAATTGTTTACAGTTTATAATTAGTATACGATTTTCAAAAATAGTTTAATAGTCTACTGTTTAGATACACAATATTTTATAATAATCATTATTCAAGTTATAATAGATCCAGAGGAATCTTTACATATTTTCCGTTATACAGATTATTTTATTATTCATAAGTACTTATTATAATTTCATTCCTCTAATGTTTTTTTTCTGAGTATAAATCTCAATTTCTTAGTAAATGATTCCTCTGCATTGGGGTAAGCTTGAATTGGGGAGTAACGATATTACGAATATTCAAAGTTTCTCCTAAATTCTGCGGTTTGTAATTTCGCCAAATCAGTCAAGATGAAGTGCAACGCTAATAAAGACGGTCTTTATTTATATTTCTCAGGTCAAAATCTCGGAAACTTAAGTTCTTCGGAATATTCGTCTACAATTCAGGATTTCTCCAATACACATTTTTTTTCTAAATACTTCTCGTTTAAAAATTCATTAATTTGTTAAAATTTACACGATTAAAACAATCCATAGATTTTAATTTGTGAATTAAAATAATTCAAGTTAAAAACTTATAATTGAAAAGCGCTGTTTTTGACACAATTATTCGAGTGGGTTCTATGTTTTTTTACACACTTTTACAAGTGTTTTAAAAGTGAAAATATTTGCATGGTAAAATATATTGACTTTTAAAATAAGTTAAAAATATAGGATAAAACTTACTCAAGGAGAGAGAAGAACAGTAAATGGTTCTAAAATTGCCAGCATTTAGGTACGCCAAGTAGTTGATAAAGGAATTGGACTTAATTTTAATTAAACGCTGCAACAACATGTAATATTGGTTGTATAACCCAACTGTATAACTACGGAAGTGAGGTGTAGCACGCATGAGCAGTCAGTCGTTACAAGTCACAACTCACGACTATGCAGCATAGCCTTGGCAATACGTAATTGAAAGGAAACTGAAATTCTCCAATTTAGCATAATATTATTATAGAAAAAAGTTATGCATGTCAGGAAGAAAAGAAACGACGCGATTCAATACTGATTGGTTTTCAGTCAAATTTAATAAACCGCCTCCTACTCAATTACTTATAAAAAAGTTTCCTTTTTTTAGATAATTGCGGAGTGGGCGATGATGGTTGAAATGTAGCTCCAAAGTAAGGTTGAGGTTCTACGACTGGTACAACAGTAGTTACAGGGTGTTGCAGGCCGGTAGAGGGTGATGTCCGAGTGTTAGGGGATGTGTTACCGGGGAGGTCCGTCCGCGGGGCGAGGAGAGCGCGGGGAGGGGCGCGGCCTCACGACTCCCCGTTGCCGCTGTCGTCGCCGTCCCCGTCCCCGCCGTCGACTTCCTCGTCGGAGTCCGTATCGAGGTCGTCGTAATCGTCGTCGTAGAAATCTGTCATGTCCAACTGAAAAAAGCGATCAATGTCGTTTTGAAGTTGAACTGCTATGAAACTTGTTTGCGACGTCTCAATGCATTTGAGACTCGTTTTCTAACGAGCTAGTCGTTATTCTTGATAACTGCATGACATTCCGTTTTAATGCATTTAAAAGTGCATATTTAAATTGAATATCAATTTGATTTCTTCAACTTTTGTAGTGATTAGTTAACCTTGAGTTCTTCTAAACATGCAGCGCCAGCTAATATTATGTCATCAAATCATTTTGATGACTGCAACTGGACTCATAGAAATAGTACCTCTCTAGTTATGTTACCAGTGTATCATATATAAATTTATAAAACATATATACACATACATATAATGGCTTGTGTATTCCCTCAAAAAATAAAGAAAGACTTAATAGCATGGGCATTTCTAGTCTTCGGATTGTTATTGATAACTCTCCCATACAAAGCCAGCAAATTTTTGTCTAGAGAATCGAACCCAGGAAGCCAAGCTTGCCATTGGTATTGCGCCTGACCTAAAGCGGAATACATCTAGTGAATCATGAGGCCATTTTAATTTATACAGTTTATAATGGAGCGTTTGATAAAGTTATCCGCAGTCATGGAATACTTTTCGTAGCTGTCACCAATCAGTTCGCACGGATCGTATAATCGTATGATGGTTCATTTATGATTCGTCAGTCATATAAAATTAGGGATTTATCAGTTGCAGCTGGAATCTGGATTCGTGCCCGGTTGATGGCAAGGCTAGATTCGCCCCCTATCACATGGGACTTAAACATAACTGGCGAAATGTGGGTGTACTTTTAGGTACAGCTCTGTCTAGCCCTTCGGGGAGTAGGCGTAATGTTATGTCAGAATAAACTGTGAACAAACCTGTGGCTCCTGCGTCGTCGACTTGACTTGTGTCTTAATGCAATAATCTTCTAACGTTAGAGGTACTACTATGCCTTCTTTCTCCGCCTCCGTACGGGCCACTTGGGCCTGCTTTCTGTAAAACAAGACACACAAATAAGAATATGTACCTATAGTTAAACACACGATAACGTCGCAATGAACGATAACAGCTCGAGTACTCGTGACCACACTTTAGATTAAGTGTCTGTAAATTCTGTAATTATTTGTAACAAAGCTGCTAATTTCATAGTTTGTTTACAGTATGCATTATTCATCAAAACTGCTAGATTTTGTCATTTTTCTAACTTTTCTTCTCCAACCAAACTCAGTAATACTTCTACAATTACTTTTAGTATTCAGCTGCATCAGGTTAAACCAGACGCCAACCACAACATAAGTAGTTGGGATAAGGATAAGCGCAATACAATCATATAAAACAAACACAGATCATCAATCCAAATCAAGGAACATAATTTAATGAACCAATATGGTAATGGATTGAAACAAAGAGGTCATATTCAAGGTCTGCTACCTGCAACTGATATGATGATGAGTATTTACCCAACTAGGTCAAACGCTGGCGTGATGACCTATATGCATTTGTGGGAGATTGTTACATACAGGGAGAACTGGAACGCTATGTGGGGGAAACCTGTGCCCAGCAGTGTGACAACACAGGTTAATTAAAATAAAAGTGAATCCACACAAAATATGGAAACATTTTTGTAATTATACACGTCACCTTCAGCGCTCAAAATTTGGAGCGACTTAGTTACAGATTCAGTGAAACGAGGACGCGACCGAATGAACTCATTGTGTTAAATTACTTTCACCGAACGATGCAACTGTGTTTTGTTACATGGCAACAATCGACGTGGATGAGTGAGGCCGAGCATTTCGGTAACTTTATGTGGGGACGGTCGGAGTAAATTATAGCGTGACGGCTGGCAGAGGAGAATGGGAGAGAACGTGTTGCGCCGACCCCAAGTAATATGGTAAAGTGCAGGAAGATGACTGGATTGTGGGACTAGCTGGATAATAGGTACTTGGTTGGTGCCCTTGACTGCAATAACTGTGTGTGGAACTGTCCAACTATGGAAGATTAAGTAAAGTCTTTGCCG
Organism: Xestia rhomboidea; assembly: GCA_963853795.1. Taxonomy (NCBI): domain Eukaryota; kingdom Metazoa; phylum Arthropoda; class Insecta; order Lepidoptera; family Noctuidae; genus Xestia; species Xestia rhomboidea. Next base: position 9,542,256 of record OY970771.1, on the reverse strand, counting down.
CTGGGAACCACTTCCAAGAGATTTGACGACAGGCTGAATGAGGCCAATAGCCAGGGTATGAACATAACAGCTTTAGAGCGCTGATACGCAAGAATAAAACACGTAGTACGTACGTACAAGTACCTAGCATTCAAACTTTCATTTGATAACATCACTGTTACCGAATCGTTTAGCTAGATATATACGAGTTTATAAGTAACGGTAAGATGTTATGTATTTTCAGTGCTACTTAAATTGTTCATTTATTTCATTCAACTTGCTACGAAATATATTCATTCAAGGTCCGCGTTTGCATTCGCATTGCCTTTCATCACTTCTACTTACTATTTAACTATCAGTCGAGAAATAATGAGTGCAGAAACAGAAATAAACCGAACCTCAAATATTTACTGCATAGACTGATGTCATGCATCTCGAATAAGCTAAGAAACATGAATGCATCTGCATCCCAATTCAATTTAAAACTTGTCATGCAAGCATAAGTGGTGGCAATTATTTTTGATCAGTGTTTTATACTAGGAAGAATGGAAATGCAAGAAAAGATAGTTAGTCAATGCTAGCGGAACAGTTGGCAGGAGTGAATGGCAAAAACCAAACGTGGTGCGCTGACCCCAAGTAACATAACATGGAACAAGGGCAGGAAGATGATGGTTTAAACTTGAAAGATTATTCCCATTCCATGACGTTTAAACCCAGTGCATCAAAGGTTATTAAAAGAAGAAGTTGCGTTTCCTCAGAGACCCACCCTGCAGAGGTCGAAAAAGCAGGATCAGCTAACAAAAACGATATTAAAATTCAGCTTGTCTCATTGTTCAATGTCAACAACTCACCTGATAATATTCTCGTATTCCTTATCCCTCCCTTTGGAGTCGCGCCAGCGGCGGTACATGACGCTGGCGTCGACGTTGGCCGGGCTGAACGTGTTGGGCTCGTTGAGCAGCGAGATGACTGACAACAGCACGGTGCGCACCGACTGCGTCGGGTTCCAGCGCTCGCACGGCAGTTCGCCCGACTGCGGGTCGTCCACCGGCGGGTGCAGGATCGATATGCACAGGTCACCATTCTGGAACATTTGGAAAACGAATGCTTAGTAAGTGGAACTTAACAGTATCTTTTCTTAGGAATTTTGAGCGTCTTCTACTTATTCGCTAGTCTTTTTTTTTTTCGAGATGAGTTTTTTTTAATTTATCGTCAAGTTACTACGAGATTTTGACTTCATACACTTTTGCTAAATCAATAATACCTAGGCAATCTTTAGTTGTATCATTGTATGTGAAACTTCACAGTATCTTTCTTAGGAATTATGACTTTTTAATGAGATTTTTTTTATCGTCTTGTTACCAAGTAATTTTGACTTCACAAACACATAGTGCAATTAGAACATCAAATCTATAACGTCTAGACAAGAGGAGTGTGTCTATCACTCAACCGTTGTTTGTTTGGCATTAACCCCAAACGTATATACGCATACAAAGAAAACTATAATGCAAAAATGTGCCAGTGACCACATCCATATCTTTAACGCATTTATGCTTATGGATAATTTATCAGAAAATGCAAGACAAAGTTCATGATATTTACTCGACCTCTTGAGTGGACCAGGTCAATCTGGTTTTCGTTAAAATTAGCTGCTTTCTATAGCTCTCTCTCATTCATTTGCTTTACGTAACTACCTGAGTATTTTTATCTGCGGGGACAAGAGATTGTTAACAAAAAAAGTATAGCGCCGTAGTTTGATCTCTCTGTGTTCAAAGAGGGCAGGTAAACCACAGGTGTACACAATGCAACCCAGAAAAATACATGATGGTCAACTCGAGTTTCTTTAGAAGACTGCTTAGAACTATTCCTGTATTAGGGCTGCGCCTCATCTAGTGGCATGAAATCGCATTTTTCCATGCTCCTATCCTTTTCTGTCGCTCAGAACAGTCATTTGTTAGAGCGAGAAACAGAGCAGGAGTTCTATCGCACGCGGCAGCATCGACGATGCGCTCGGCAGCACGCTCTGCTGCTTGCTCTAGCATTATACAACTTACTCATTCATCGGAAATATTCTGGTTGTAATTTTTGGCATCGTTTTAATTTGTATTTACTATTATTGCGAATATCTTTGCCAAAGAATGATACCAAACAACTGACTACGTTAGGACCTACGCGCGCCAGATCGCAGACATTTAGTCTATCTATCTATCAGCAAATCGAAGTTTACACAATAAGCTACGAAGGCCGGAGTTATTAAATCTTGATACGATTAAATGCTTCACGGTTAGGAAGACAGATTTCGTTTTCGTTGCGTTAGAGCGCGCGTAATACAAGTGTTATATAAAGTCCATTGTTGCCTCGGCTCCGACTCGCAAATTACTAGCGAGGCAGAAACCTTCATAACAGTTCTTACGTGTTCAGTATACGCGACGCGACGGGAGAAATTGGGATATTGAACAAACTGTTGTTTCTACAAAAAATAGTGCATACCAAGATCGATTCGGTCGAGACTAAACGTTTTATATTGAACACTTAATGCACGATTTTGGCCATGAAATTACACCTAGGAAAGGGCAAACCAGTGAGAGAATAAAGAACCATCATCATCATAGCAGACAGAGAAGTTTAAGATTATTTTATTCGTTACAAGACCATTCCACCTTGATATTTTGCGTTTTAGGCTAGTTTCCACCATCAATAAATTGCAAATATATTCAGTCCGTCAGTTAGAGCATTGGAAAATAATGGACACGTATTTTATGTTTTTGTAAATCAATGAATATTGACAAAGATAAAACGCATCAAAACTCGGGAGTGAGGGCTCGTGAAGCCGTGATGTCAGAACGCACTTGAAATTATACCACGGCGTGACGTTTTGAGAATTTTAAAAGCGTCGTATCTTTGTAAATTTTGGTTTACGTAACAAAAGAAAAACTACGAGTCAAATATTTTTGATAATCTAACTGACGGACTAATTAGTTTTATTTCAGTACATAAGCCTATTAGATACGTATTGTCACTTGTTTGCAAAACTTCGAGGCATTGAAATGTAAGCTTTATATAGTGTTCCTTAAAGTATATATTTTCATGTTGAAATTCATATTTATACACACAAGAGCAACATGTAGTACAAAACACCCCTATCGAAGTGGAGGTTATCGTTAACCATCGATAAACCCATATTATTTATATCATTTTAAATGCGAAAGTCTGTTTGCTTGTTACGGTTTCACGCCTGAACGGAATTCGATGAAATTAACACACAGGTGGCCCCACCTGTGTTAATTTCATCGAATTATATAAAAAATAAGCTGGGATAAGATAGTAGGTACATTCTCCGTAGTAAGTTCCCAAGAGATAATATTATTTCCGAAGTCTAGATGGGGCCGCGGGCCAAACCCATCCTTTTCCTTAAAATAATCTAGACCGCTTTGGCAATTAATAAATTACTGTGTAATGTAATGTACCGAAATGTGACGTCACACGAGTTTTTGACGCACTGTATCGTCTTCAATTTTTGTTTACGTAAAAAAAAAAAATTATTAAGAATACAAATATTGTTTGGAAATCTATCTGACGGACTAATTCGATTTTTTTTGTCGTCTACCCTATTATGTTAATTGAGCGTTTCAGGAAACTTAGCAATCTCTCGGCCATCGTTATAACTAATTAATCTTTTTTTTTTCCGTGGCCTAATGGTTGAAACACATAGATGTGTTTCAACCATTAGGCCACGGAAAAAAAAAGATTTCTAAAAAGTCTGTACGGGATAGATCTATCCCGTACAGACGATGAGCTCGGCAGTACGTCTTGTTCTGCCGAGCTCATCGTCGATGGTGCCGCGTGCTGTAGCACTCCCGCTTTAGCAAACCGTTCTGTCTGAGCGACACAAAAGGACAGGAGCATGGAAAAGTGCGATGCGTCTATTACTCCTCACGTTTACAATAAACCATGGACAAAGACAATGTCATGGGTATACTTATTATTTTTAATGATGAAAATCGATGCACCTGTCGTCGCAGAATAGTTTATCGAACACGGCGTATACTTTGTAGTAGTCTTTTCAAAGTTATTTTACCTATGAGAACAGCAATCTAACAGCAACCTTATTAATACGTACAGATCACTGTAATTTTGACAGACTTGTCACCGAGATGGGCAAAAGACATTTTTGCCATCGCGGGTATATTCTGTTTTTGGATGAGGCTGGCACAAGAACATGGAGCCATCGAGCGCCTTAAAACGGAGACAAATGAAATTGTTGTGCAAGGAGGCGTTTTAGTGCCGGTATTGCTGGACATCGCCAATGCGTTTAATACTGTGGCATTTAGCTGCATCGGGGAAGCACTCCGCTTTCACAGGGTGTCCTTGCATCTGAGGCAACTGATGGCAGATTATCTGAGGAGGCGGTGAGTCAGCTACTACCAACGTGACGTACAAATACTGCGGTGGCCTATCACGTGCGGTGCTCCACAGGCGTCGGTTTTGGGGCTACTCCTGTGGAAAATTGGGTAAGATTGAGCGTTATCTCCCGAGCAGGGCGTCATATGCTACGCACATAACACTCTCGTAATTGCTTAGGTCCAAAATTATGAGGAGGCAGAACGATCGGCCACCGAGGGCGCATCCCTCGTCGTCTGCCGTATTGGTACGCTCAGGCTCAAAGTGGCACCCGAGAAGACTGTTTCTCTGGTGTTTATTCGCCGGGTAAAAAAGGAACGTGGAGCTTGGAACAAGCAAAGAGAGGTCTATACCTAGCAGTGGGTGAATTCGGGCTGTGGATGATGATAAAGATGTCACCAACAGCAACTTATTGCATCGACAGTAAAGAAAGATCACTTTGGTTTGACAGTGACGCAAGACCTATTATTGATCGAAGCGCAAGACAGATAAAATCAATGTGAGAAGACAATACGTATACTTACGTACTAAAGCTAGATGAGTAGGTACCTATGTAGAAACAAGAGTTACACATGGTTATGGAATCAACCGTTTCTACCTGGAAGTTACTAAGTTACTGGTGTGTATCACTATATCGTTAATCACACATTAATAAATAATAGTTAGTAGTTGTATATAGGTATATTAGTTTCCTGTTCGTATGAATTTAGATGTAGATTAATTATTTCACTAGCATTATTGCAAGTTATAAGGCAAGTGCTTTGTTACTATTTATTATAGCGTAGGTACCGAGTTTTATTAAAATTTGCCTCCATTTTTCTAGTTTTTAAGCAAAAGCGAAAATGTGGACATGTGTGTGCGTGCGTGTGTGGAGGTGTGGACATGTGTGTGCGTGCGTGTGTGGATGTGTGGACATGTGTGTGTGGATGTGCGGAAATGTGTGTGTGTGGTGTGTGAAGTGTGGCACTAGATGGCAATGTGTGTAATGTCCAGCGATATTTATTTAATTAATTTGACTTAAAACGATAAAGATGCATACAAACTTTTATCCCTTGGATTCCCTAGTATTTTACAACGTGCTAATCCACGTGTTCATTGTTTTTAAGAGTGCACAAGTGCCGTTCGCCCATAAATGCTTGCTATTTCACCAAGCACCTTGTGGCAAAGTGAGATGCAAATATTATTCTTGCCGGAAGAAATGCTGGCATTCCTTCGGGAAAAAGAGTATTACAAAAAGTTCCAGTTATTATATTTTTGGCAAAATAAAGTTATTTGAACTCATTGACTAATAAATTATCCCTATTCATCAACATTTTCCTGCCTTTATTTATTTTGAATTTTGCATAATCTTAAATGATTCGTATGTTCCAAACCTTTAAAATGACGAGACAAATCAATATCACGCTTAGTTTTAGGTTTAACACCAAATAGTGAAGATAATAGCCTTTTCCGTTCGTATGGAATAATAATCGGCTTGCGCAGCCTGAACTAAAACCTCAAATACATTTTTTAAAATTGTTTTATCATAACGATTTCACAGATTTTCACACCAACTTTCATCTCCCATTGATTATAGGAAAGAATTAGGAAAACCGTTTGGTACTAGCGTCACACAAGAGACATATACGATTACCACGGTTACGGTCCCATGTTACCTTCCCAGCTCCAGTAGTTTAGGCTCTACGTTAACGAATCTAAATATTGAATACTCTTAAACTTAACAAGCTATCTCAGACGCCAAGAACATCTGACTGCATCGACTAATGCGGAAATAGCAACTCGTTTGGTGTTGCCAGCCAGCATTATTATCGTAAGATTTGGCAGTAATTTGATTTATTTGTTCTTGCCCTACATTTGTACTTATTCCAATGCACTGTGTTATTGCAGATTGTAAAGCAATAAACCTATATGTATAAGCAATTAAAAAACACATTGGAATAAACTGTTAGTATGAATGTAAGGTCATCATTACCCTTCACTTGATAATAGCTGCTATACTCATCAATTCGCACCGTTTCATCGACAAGGTCCTTAGAGTCCATATGTATTACACACGATACCTAGCTTCATGTCTTACTAAGGAGATAGCGGAAGAAGGTAGCAAGACGGAACGGACAAGAGGCTTACCTCCGCAATTTGCCCTTGACGATCTCGGTAAAGCAGCATATTGACGACCCACCCCATTTACATTGTAATCTGCTCAACGATTCGTGAAGGTTGTTTTTATATACCATTTATCGAATACACTTTTACGTTTTATGAAAACTGAATTGTAAGTTAACCCTACTCTGTGATAATTATGACAGATAATGATATTATATTAAGCGGTCGCTCGGATAGTTTCAATTCTAACCAGTGGCCTACTCTAGTATTCGCATGACCCAGATACATTCGTCTATCGCGATAAGTACAGTAGGTATAATCATTAACGACAGTGTATCTTTTTGACCGACGAAATAAAGGAGAAGTCGTACCTAATATCTGTAGAGTAGATCACAATTTTCGTAAATGTTTCTTCCGAAGTTGTTGATAAGTTAAAATGTCGTCAAATGTAAAATCATTATCAAAGTGCCACAGGTGGTGATGAACCAAATCATACTGTGACACATCAATTGAAGTAACATGACAAAGCAATGTGTTCAAGTTTTAACCTCAATGTTGACCTGAGGTAGGTAGGTATTCGGTTCCTATAAAATATCAGGCATTGAAGAAATTTTCAAAGGAAATCGATTCAAATTATCGTGCAACCTAGGTAGGTACATGAGGCTCGGGCTCGAGTTCTAGTTCCAAGATATTGATGTGTAGATATTATGACGAATGTTACGTCAAGTGATTTGGCTTCGTTGTTTTATGAATTGTTCAGTTCTACAATGTTTGAGAAACCTCATAATTGATCATTTGAATTGTTGTTACCAAGCATGGCACTACAGTGAAAGTGTTTATTTCTAACGGTCCTCTCTGACGCACTCTACTGAACGGGTCTCCGGTACCTGAGCTTTTGCACACAAGGATTTGAATGTTAACAGCGTAGTATTTTAAAATGTATGAGTTGGAATCGAATGATCTAGAATATACCAATATGAAATTCATGTTCTTCACAACATTATCAGTGAACAGGACATTATGTTTAAGTAGATGGAAATGTACAATATACCTAGTAGGGGAACAAGTATTTGAATTGAATTAGTACGGTCCCTTGTTATTTTTGAGTTGGTCTAAGAAAAATACATCTAAACGATTTCGTAGAATAAGTAGCTACATTTTTTGTAAGAGAAGTCATGATGATAGAGCATAAAGGCGCGGACATTACGGTGATGCCGCATGCCATGATGGCGTGGAGCGTCGCCCTCGGCTAAAAATATGCCACCGGTTCACTGCGCGCTTCCTCACAAAGAAAATGCGTGTGTTCTGCTCTGACCTCCAAATCGGGAATCACTTGAAAAATATACACAATGTTTATTTACCTGAACACTCACAGCACAGACATCCAGTACGAGAAGTCTACGATGTTATAAATTATTTATTCTGAACCATGTCAAGGTACCTACATGGTCAAGCATAAGTTAACAGAGCGGAAAACCAATCACGAGTTCGCATGTCGAAGGAATATTGTGAATCTCATGATAATTTGGAGGTTCAAATCTTCAAATATTTCTGTACCTATTGTGAAACTCTTTAATGTTTAGATTCAATCAAGTCAGATTTTTCCGTAAAGGAAATCTTACAGTAACGTACCCACTTCGTAACATTTTCCCTGATATTGAGTTACTGTTTGGCGGAAGAAGGAAAATCATTTAGGTAAGTATTTTTAATTTAGCATAACTTATAAATTCACGTCCGGAAAGAATACAACAGAAACAAAATGTTACTAAAGGTACTGCATCAGTTTTCAAAAGTGTGATCAAACAGGCAACAAGTCAGCATCTAAAATATCCGTTTTGAAATTCATATAATAGGTATTATCAGCATTGACTTTTCAATAACTTAGTAGAATATATTATGAAGAGTAAGTGGCTAGTCTGGCCAGAGCACCTAGTCGTGAGGCGAGGACCTTGATGACTCGGCCGCGGGTGGGTTGAAGGCCCGGTGACGCACGTGACTGGCCACGGAAGCGCCCCCGCCTTGTTACAAGCTCACCTCCTGTTTTATCTTACGACTAATGTTCTTTAAACACAGCCAAATTATTGTCACCAGAATAAACAATGCGATGACCCTGTTTCACTATATCCGGCATTCCGACTGGACAGGAACTGGATCAAATACTATTGTTTTAAAATGTTCACCCAGTTTATCAGAATCCGCAATTTTCAGGAGGTTGGTTAAATTAGTTTTCAACCCAGAAAACATTTCTATTCGTCAACTGCGTAACACATTGTACGGGTCTTGAGTTCAAGTGAATAGCCTTCGATAATTGCACACTTTGTTGCAAGAATATCGACTATTGTTCGTTCGGAAAGTATTGACAGATTCATATTATATTCAGTATCGGGCGTCAAGAACGCGTGTCGGCCGAACTGCCGATGCAGGGAACCACGTGGCCAGTATCAAAAGAGTCGGATTGAGATATTGGCACATGCCTCCACTGTTGGGAGTTCGGACGCTCGCGTCTCAGGGGGCGTTATTTAAAGAACCGCGTGTGAATGTAGCACAAGTTCAAAGCGGCCACCGCGACGCAGGTCGACGAGATCGGGAATAAGGTTAATTACCCCAAGGCCGGGGAGTGCCAACATCGGCCGGGATGAACCTCAAGGGAAAGAATCTCCTACGGGGAAATAAAAACAAATTAATTCCCCTTGACAATGTGCCAAATAGATTTATTTTTGAAATCTTTTTTATAGTATTAATCACGCCCCGCGGTGCCGTTGAACAACAGTTAGCATACGTCGTCATCAGAAGCTGATTATGACGACATTCCACATGTTTGTAAAGATGCTTTAATATAACACGAATAATACGGATTCTACGACTGCTTGTTACAAATATTTTGTAGAGTTAAATCTTTTATTTCAACCCTTTGGAGTCGACGTAGGTACAGACAGTCTACGTTTTACAAGTCTACTGTTTATTTTAGTGTATCAAGTGCCATCCGTGGCAAATATTAGTACTAAAAGATATACGATACGTAACAGGACAGGACGACTCACGAAGAGCACTTCTATCCAAACGAACATTTCGATTGGAACCTGTAAAAGGAAATTACCAACAGGGTAGAAGTAGAACGCTTGTTTGTCAATAAAATTGATCGTGAACGTGTGCTTACCACAGTCGACCGAAACTCTGTGGTAGCACTTGAACTTGAGCTGGCCTAGCTAACTACACAGTTTCAGTAGAATAAGAGGCCACCTTATGCTGGTTTTGTTAAAACTGACATACAGTCGTAGTCTACTGTACATATGATTTTCCGTGAGCAATCATAAAATATGTACCTACAACATGAACGAAGCTGCCGGCAAAAGCTAGTCGACTACAAAGTGATTCACAGGCGTTTAAATTAAATATTATGTTCGTTGGTTACCATCGGCGGTGGCTTCACTTCATGCAAAAGGTCGTTCAACTTGTACTACATCCTGTTTTATGTAGATCTTTTCGTGGGCTTTGTTTTACACAATATTGTGAAAACATTTAATATTGCAAGTCTTTCCCAATGATTCTGTTTATTATAGGTATTTAAGTACTTACCTACTTAGAAAAAATAATTTACGTCAGAATTATAAAATTTCTCTTTACCTAGGCTCATTCAAGACATGTCTGCCATGTTTGTTTAGCTTATGAGAACGAACCGTAAAAGTGGACTAGTGGAGTAAGCCACTGGTTTACCAAAACTTTACTGACATTCACAACGCACCAATCTGTGCTACATTTAATGGTCACACTGCATACATTTACATACAAATCAAGTACCTATTACAGAGAATCAAATGCGTGCAACACTTGATCTAATTTAGTATCATTTGTTGGAATCTTAAAAATAAGGTAGGCTGGGCTTTGGATGCGTCACGGCGTCACAGTATGATTCAGCCAATCGGATTGATGACCTCGCTGCTTCGCTACTACACCAGCTTATTTAATGCCGACGACTCACAAGTTGACTCTTCTAAAAGCTAACGGTAACGCGCAGTCGACGCGAAAACTGTACAACCGGTAACCTGTGTGTTGAGTTTTAAAAATTGGCGTAACATAACATAACATGTAATCCAAGCAGGGTTATACAAAGGTGTACCTATATAGTAAACCCACATTTTGCCAGTGCCGCAGGGGCGACGACACGGCAAGCCAATTGCCATGAACCGGGTACAAATCCAGACTCAGTGCCTGCTACTGAGAAACTGGAAAAACCTTAAAGAAATTGGTATAGCATACAAAATCGATGGATATATTCTGGATTAGCTTGTAGGATCTAGAAGTCTATGTTACAAGAAAGCCACACAGGATCGTGTCGAAAACAGAATTGCATGCTGTGTCCCAGTTACAAATATTGATTTCCCGCAACAATACAATGTACGAGTCAATTGACGAAACTGATCATTCAAATGACGATTCATGATTTCATAGAGGAATGTGAATTGTGAATTGCAGACAGAAGATGCGTGAGCATTAGAGCATACAAGCTTCACCAAACACTTATTAGAATGCCGAAAACTAAGAAACAGACACCAAACTAAGACAGAGGATATAAATCCTAACTGCAGGCTGGTAAACAATAAGATGACGACGACTTAAATTACTTAAATACTAAAATCTAATTCGTACAAAGTAGGTCAAAGTGTGATACAGAAACGTTTCGCAGTCCCGGGGTCAAAGACGCCAAGAGTGTGTTGCAAGTCGCAACTAGATAACTATTAGAGCTTAGATAGTTGTTGAATAGTCTATTGTCGTCTACATGGACTGTTCAATCGATACTAATACTGTAAAGAGGTAAAGTTTGGATGTAGGGGGTAATCTTCGGAAATAATGATCCGATTCCGAAAATTCTGTCACTCATGAGACGCTGCATTATCCTCGACTGTCATATATTAAAAAAGTTCCCGTGGGAACATTTCAGACCATAACGCGACCGAAGTTGCGGGCAAAAGCTAGTAACTTATATCGATGCGCCTGTACAATAAAGATGCAGTCACACCATGGCTGTATAATCTTAATTCTTCTCCAATGAGTATTATATTTTGTCTGGTTACTTCTATAATTATAAAGATTGCTAACAGAATGATTCTGTAATTGTCGACCATGGTATGGCTTAATTAGAGCGTTTATAACGCGGAAACTGGCCATTCCGAATTCGCAGAAAGAGCTCGTTGGAAGCCCGCCTCCACAGCAACTCCTTCTCATTGAATGTTCTTTCTTTGAAAACTTTTTAGTGAAGCCAACTAGGTACTAGGGTAGAGTAACTTGTAGAACTGGTTGCGTAAACCAAGCTTTGAGAGGAGTGGATTTTGGTGTCCCGAACATTGGTATCAATACCGGTTTATTTGCAGCATGCTACAATATCCCTACCAAAGTTCTGGGTGACCCCCGTTGGAGTCTAGTTCTTTAGGGCTACTCATTGTGAGTCATAATCATTCTGTGTATAAATGTTTGTTTACAAGAGATTTAGAAGGATGCAAATCATAATCTTTAACAAACACACTCTTCCTGTTCGTCTTAATAGATAAATGAGACAATTGTTTCAAGATTGGCCCTGTTGTCTCCGGTTAGTACTGTATGGATTTAGCAAGTTCTATAGCTAGAGCCAGCTACAGATTTATTAAGGGGCTGTGTAACCCCTGTATTCATTCATCATATACAAGAGGCTTTACAGGAATTACAGAAACGAAAAAATAAGTCTGACAATCAGTCTAATGAAGGGGTATCGATTACCCAGTACAAACTGGGTTGTGGAGGTCTGATAAGCAGTCACTCCGTGTAAAATGCTGGCCGGCCCCAAAATAGTTGAGAAAGAGCTAGACAGATGATGACCGTTCTTGTTCGTAGCGTGTCGATGGCAAATTTTTATTAAATACATTATGTTTGGCCCAAAATTCAGCTATGCGAACTCCGTTGTAACGAAGACTATAATTATCGTCCAGAATCAATCAGTGTATCATTGGCTACAATTGCATCTTTGAGCTTACTAACACGTATGACGTATTAAGGAAGTTTCACAATCGAAATAATATTCTCCATATTCTACGTGGAAAGTGTGAGTCATCGGCACCTATACGTGGAAAGGAATTTATACGTTTGGCGAGGCATAATGTAACAGGACATTTTGTACTTGGTATAAAAAGTAGATGTCAGATCCAATAATGATATAGACTTTTAGAAATGTTCCTGGAATAACACATGGGACATGGAACAAATAAGGCAACCGAAATCAAGCTCGATACTTGATTACTCTAGCTAGTATATTACTTACCTTGGCATAAAATGCTTCTTTTGAGGAAAGAATCCTGGTTCAAGTTGAGGCTATGCTGACCCCGTGTAATGCCTGCCCTGATACATGCAGTGGGGTTCTGATCTAAAATTCAGCCTCTGCTTCTCAAATCCTAAGAGTTCACGACTGATTCCTATTTTTGTGGTTTCGGTCATTGATGTAGTGTTAAATGCATTGCCATGCAATCTTACTTCTACTACGATTGAACTACTTAATAGGCGGAACCATTGCCTTATACAAGTGGTGTAAACATTAACAAACCCATGAAGGACCATGAGATGAATCTAGCTGGACTGTCTTATGGGTGTAAAGATACCCTTAGAGAAGCGGAAAAGCACTTGTTATCTCCGTCATTGCGATCATTCTTTTGTTCTGGACCACACCTGGGAACCTTTTAGTTACGGAGATATTGGAGGTCAAAGTTTCACATTTTTTTCGTTTAATAAAAGTTTTAAATGTTATAATATATTTTACTATACTTCAATACCTTCATGACCCCTGTGCTATTTATTGTACCCATCAATCAGCACAATGTTTTGAGTGCGTTACATCGAGTCCTACAGAAAAACGGGGTATTTCACCGCAAAAAAAAAGTCGTTTCCCAGCAAAGTTTGTAGCGTAGTCACTTAATTTGATGTGCATACATAATGCTTGGTTGAAGTTTCGTGAAGGGTTCGTTTACACCTTGTATACTACCTAATCACTACATAGTATAAAACATAGTCGCTTTCTGTCCCTATATCCCTATGTATGATTAAATCTTTAAAACTACGCAACGGATTTTGATGCGGGTTTTTTTAATAGATAGAGTGATTCAAGAGGGAGGTTTTAGTATATAATTTGCGGGCGGGCGAAGCCGCGGGCATCAGCTAGTAAATATTAATATACAGAGTAAAGTATGGATGTAGAAGGAAATCTCTAAAACTACTACTCCGATTTCAAAAATTCATTCATTGATGGAAGAAAGCTACACTATTAGACAGATAATAATAATATTATGTTGTTTCTTAGACGCGAAGCCGTGGGCAGAAACTAGTCTTATTAAAATAGAAAATCTACCTATGTCAAATGGTTTAAAATTAATTGACAACTAATACCGACGTAAGTTTCGACGTTATGTAGGTACCATCTCTTATCGATTTCCGTCACAAACATAATTACATCGTCAAAATTAATGAACTGTACAACTAAGATGTGATCTGCGGTTTGATATTATTTCGTAATGATTGGCAATTATTTTAATAGTATACAATTTTTAAGGTGATTGGTTAATGTAATGGTAGCCATACAGCCTACTTCAAAATTATAATTTTCGTACCACTTGCTCAAAAAAGTGACATTCTATGCCACAAAAAGCGACCATAACAATAGTCATTTTTAATCTGTTAAAAACAGGGAAAGAAAATTGTACTGAATTTCATTCATCATCTAGGGGGAGAATGTGACCTTTTGACCGCCACGTCAAAAACGAAAAAGCGTGCCCTCGACGCCAAGCTATGAATTCATCCTATAATACCTACAAAATAGTAGTGAGTTCGAAATTATATCGATAAAGCACTAACTATTTATTTTATAACCTAGACTATGTTTTTAATAAAAGGTCTTTATGTACCGGAACAATATAATACAGGAGTTTTATTTCATTCCGCTTTGTCCTTTAAGACAGAAATAATAATGATATGTGTCCCAGTTTCGGCGTTAAATCCACAATTCAAAACAACAATCGATAAAACCAAGTCAATACTATCACAGCACTATGTTCAATCATGACGTACTTTCTTGTCACCTTATGATGACAGTGGCGTAGCTGGCACGGCTTTTTTAATTTGCTCGCCTCTGCGCTAGAGGTGCGCAACCGATATTTATAAATAATATCGAAATAATAATAAGTACTTTGTTTTAATGGTTGGTAATGGTCTCATTATACTAAACGCAAAAATATTGATCTACGCACAGTTAAACTTTGCATTTTTGGCACAGGGCTTTTTTATTTTGCTGCACATATTTTGCATCGCTGACTTTTGCCGGTTAGTATTCTATCAGGAAAATGCTCTAAGGTATCATTATGTTATTAAATAAAAAAGTACATTAAACGAGCTGTGGTATTTTGGTCGTAAATATACGACCCTGACTAAATCGTCATGGACCCGAAAATATTTGTCGGATATAATCCGACACGTAAGCGGTTAAATAAAAGGTTAATAATGGATGACCGGATCCATTATTAATAATTAATATTATTTAATAACAGTAAAGGCTCTACTCTATTTAAAAAATAACCGCGTTTGACGTCATGGGTATGTCAAACATAGACGACTGTGGCGTCCCCGGCACAGACATTACAACAGTGTGATAGAGATGGGCATTACAGTCATTACAATTAATCGATTAACAACTAACACTCGACTTTTATAGAGAGTATAGCTCAGTTTTATAAAATTTTCTTGATTTCTCAAACATAAAAGTTCAATAGCAAATGTTTTATTTATTTACTATTGCAGAATTCAGAGTAAATTAAATATAACGTAGGTTGCCGTCGAGGTCGATATTCTTGTTATATTGACTGCTACCTACATCACTACGTGTCCTGTTATGGTGACTGTGGCGTCGAAGGCACTATGTTTTTCGAACTTTATGACTGGTTTTCTTTTTTGTCATATTACGTTACAAAAGATGAAATCTAACGAAAGCAATTCACTTCAAATAAATAAGAAGAGTCAAGGTACCTAATTAACAAAGGCAATAAACAAAACAATGCTGTTTTATGACATTTATTTACGTTTAAAATTCTGTCACGCAGTCGTGACCGTGGCGTGCTAGGCACATTTTGGTTTGTCGTCTATACACGACTGTGGCGGTCAAAAGGTTAAATTTGGAATACTTACCGTTAGGTACACACGCCAGCACATCAAGCTACTACAATCTGACAAATATTGCCGTTATAGTATTTGATGGTTCTTCATTCTTGGCCATCAAAATGTGGGTGGTAAGTCAGTGCACCATAATTGTATTAGAAGAAAGAGACGGCCAAGTGCGTGTCGGGCCACGCGCAGTGTAGGGTTCCGTAGTAGCCCGTTATATTTTAGATTTTGTTTTTCAATGCAAGTCTTCACCCGTTATAAACAAGCAACCACTTCATCTTAGTCACTTTATAGGAATTATTCTAAGGATTTTGTATTTGGAACAAAATTATCCAACACACAAGTTCAACAACTATTACTGCTAAACTAATAATCGCTATAATTTTCCTTTCAAGCTCATAAAATTCCCTATCATCTTGAATTTTTCCAGATTTTTCAAGCTAGCAGTTTAGCTTTTAGAAGGGGGGGGGCCTACTGGACAACAAATATTTGCACTTTAAAGTTTAATATTTCGTAAATGGAGCATTAAATCGAAAAATAGAATTAGTTACCCCTAAGTAATTTTAAAAGACGTATTCAACGATACCCCACAAGATAGGGCGACGACGACGAAAAAAAAATCATCCCCACTTCACATGTAGGGGAGCTACCGTAAAATAAATATTCTTCAAAATTTTATTTTACCACTTTGTCGGCGTAATTGATATACACACCTAAAACACCCCTACAAAATTACAGCTTTCTAGTACTAACGGTCTCTTAGCAAAACCTCGGACAGACGGACATGACGAAACTATAAGGGTTCCTTGTCAGGACTATGGAACCCTAAAAACAGAATGAAATTCCGAAGAAAAATGTCACATACTTAATATCTTTATGTTCTCTCTTGTGTACCATAAACTTATTGTGATGTATGAAATAATGTTATAGGTACTAGATATCTGAAACTTTACACACGCGTGCCCGTTTTTACACGACAGCCCAAAAGAGTGTTATGTTTTCAGGGTTCATGTATGTATGTAAGTATCTATGTTTGTATGTTTGTGAGTTTCTTTATTCCACCATAACTTCTAAACGCCTTAAACGATTTCGATGTACGTGGTATCGTTACAATCCTTGTGTTACCCCGGGTAACATAGGCTAGAAAAAAAAATGGATACTGCAATATGGATTTCAAATCTAAGAGCTAATCATGAGGATTTTAAAATGGTATATCATGACCATATTTTAATTTCAATAAAATGTGTTATTTATTTATCTACTTATACAAGATACGCGCGGATGACTAGGTAGGTTTGTGAACTTACAAGTGATAAATGTACACCAAAATAAATAAAATGCGAAATTCTCCATCTTATTATAATCGTAACTAAAAAGTGTTGAATAAAAATAATAATTTAAAAAATTAAACAACCCGACTGCGTATAAAATAACTTTAAATAAAAACTGAAAAGTAAAAAACAAGAACAAATAATAACCATACCCCAACCAACCAACCTACCAGACCCATATTGGATGTAATGATTTTAGTCTAGATTATTTAATGGGTCCCGACTGTTGCAGTCAACATGTTCCGTATTAGAATTTATTATTTGTTCTTGTTTTTACTTTTCAGTTTTTATTTAAAGTTATTTTTTACGCAGTTGGGTTTTATAATTTTTAAAATTATTTTTTTACATTAAGTATTAAATGATTCATCAATAAGGAAAAGATGTCAGGTAACTAACTATGTTACTATGATATTTTGAGCTCTGTAGCAATATGGCAAAAACAGAACCCTTATAATTTCCTCATGTCCGTCTTGGTGTTGGATGTCACACAGCCATTTTACCTAGAAAGCTTGAACTATGTACATTTGTCGATGAATATAGGACTAGTATTGTGAGTAGTAAAATTACGGAAAAAAAATGGAGTTGCGCTCCCCATACCTAGGTACATAGGTACAGGATGGATTGAGGTGGGGCAGTAAGGGCCTCACCGATCTAGCTACAAGAATATGGTTCTAGTATATACATACTGTCCGTAACTTTTCGAGAATTTTTTAATCATGTCTGTCAGTGAACTCGGTAGTAGGTACCTACAGTCAGCAAGGAATTGGGCATTTTTTTAAGTCATATTTTTTTTTTATGTAGCTTATTAATTAATTTATCATAGAGGCATAAAACTTCTTTGCGGTTCCATGCACTTCGTTTCATCACTATGAATGCGGTCATCACGAGGAAATGCATTTCTTTTTTTTACTATTTCGTTTAAAACAATGAGTTAGTTACCTAATTTCCGTAAGGCAATTACGCATTATAATATACACATGTTATTATTGTAGATAGATATGCAAGTATAGATAAGATGGAATTGCGACCGTGTTAAATTTAATTACGAAATGATATTGCAAAAAACATGTCATGATTTACTTTACAGGCCGATATGGTGTGCAAATGTTCGAGCACACCATGAGGATAATAACTACTAGTTATTTTAAATATCTACTAATAATAATGGCAACAGGTCAACTCATTGCGCTATTGGGTCAAGGGTTTGATTCAGCAAGCAGAGTCTTGGACATGACATGCATAGTTAGAAGGCTCCTGTTTCTGGAGCCCTGACCACCGGTAGTCTGGGCCTTGATCCTGATGCCCATGGGACATTTATTTTTTTAACGTTTTTTACATTCTGTTTTCAATAATACATGTCGTTAACATGCTTAGGAATAAATAAAGGAAATAATAACTATAGTAGTTTAAACTTACCTCATACACATTTGGATGCCATACTTTTGTTAAAAATCTAATGGAAGGTGGTGAGTATGGGTAGTCTGGCGGGAATTTCATATGTGCCTGAAACAAGAAAAAATATATATATAAAATATCATAGCATCGCGCTGTAGGTAATACTTATACAAAAAAGAACAAAGATTAGTTAGTTATAGGATGAGAGGAAATAATAAATTAGTACCCTATTTTTTTATTCGATTAGTCGAGGGATTTTCTAATTTCCTTCTTAATAATAAGAAGAACATCTTTCTATTGACTTGGCAATGTTCCTTAAATGCTATTAAAACAGTAATGAGACCCATTTGCAGGAGTGGAACCTTTATGGCTGTCAGAAGATTCATCTAGATTCTAATATTTTAAAGAGGAAAGATTTGATTTTTTGTTTGTTTGTTACGATTTTACTCTAAAAGTACTCGACCGATTTAAAAAAAAATTTCACCATTAGAAAGCCAAGTCTTTACTGAATAACATACGCTATATTTTATCTCCGTACTCCCACGGGAATGAAAACTACGCGGGTGAAACCGCGTGACGTCCGCTAGTAGTTTATATATTACACTCCTGATTACTAAAATAATAAAATTATGTGGTCATAGGCCCATGAAATAGCAGGGAAAATAATTATGTGTTCTTTAAAGGAAACTCAAAATTATTATCCAGTGGCAATTAAGGCATTATCACAGTCAGTTTTAATTACCCAACAAGCATAAAAACAAAAAAAAAACCGAAAAGAAAGGGTAGTAACGTTTTTTGTGGATACTTTAAAAAACAGTTTTTTACCAAACAATTATAAATAATAATACATAGTTTGAGTTTTGCCCTTAAGTTAAAAAAATAAAATCTGTATGTAATTAGAGTGCCTTTTTGGGTTTTACATGTTCACATTATGTGCAGAGAGCAGCGGTGACCTAGTGGTGACGGCCCCAACTTACGAACAGTAAGTCGTGGGTTCGAACCCAGGCAGGCGCATTACTTTGTGTAATTTATTTCATCACCACTGCTCTCAAAAACGGTAAAGGAAAACCTCGTGAGGAAACTAGCATTTCCTAGAACCAGGAATTCGAAGACATGTGACATCTACCAATGCGCACTGGGCCCGCGTGGTGGATTATAGCCCATGCCCTCTCATAGAGAGGAGGCCTGTGTCCCAGCAGTGGGGACATTAATAGGCTGATGATGATGACATTATGTATTTATGATTGATAATAAAATTGAGACATTGACTGTTTATTCAGACATGTGATAGAACATTTTATGTTAAGGTGAATGCGCCAGGGTGGCCCGCGAAATTCAAATTTTCTTACGTTTTTTGCAATTTGCAGGTCAGTGTCAGGTTGTATGTTGATTAAACTATGAATCGCGGCTGTAAGACGTATGTAGTTATAGAATTATAATCATCAATACAACCCTCCAAGCGCATAAAGGTGCAGGAATGACTTTGACCTTGAAAAAGTAAATTCATACCCTTACCCCTAAAGTTGTTTAAATCACTAAAAGCAACACCAATAATGCACAGGGCGCCACAGAGAATTTTGCTTTCTTAAAAACCAATTCAAGGTCTCCTAAACTCCTTTTCTATATAATTGTTATAGTTTCTAGCCCTGAAGTCCCATTTCAGAAATTGACCCTGTATGTAATTAAACACATTTAGGAATTGTGTTTGATGATGAGTGAATAAATAATGCATGTGACACATACATAACATCACACCTGTTATCCCCCGAGGGGTTAGGTAGCGGTGTATCTAATAGTACACCCACATTTCACCAGTTATGTTTAAGTCCCATGTAATAGGGACGAGCCTATTGCCATCAAATGGGCTCAAAGACTCCGTGGCTGCTACTGAGAGGTTCCTGGTGAGAAAACCCAATAACACTTTGCACGACCTGGGAATCAAACCCAGGACCTTTATCTAATAATTAAAAATAATAAATTAAATTCACTCACTAAAAAGAATGTATTGCATAAGCAGATGGGTTAAGAAGCTTGAAATTATGGGATCAACCCTTAACAAGAAAAAAACTCACAGAAATAAATAGGTGAATAGTCAAAATGTGGGGAACAGAATCTTGATTTGTTCTTGAGATTTCAAGATTTGTCTATAAAAAGTAAAAATAATGAGTAAAATGACCTTTAAAGTGGTTTAGAGGCATGTATAAACCAGGTTTGTATAAGGCATCAATTTTGTATGGAACCTCATAATTTTTGCTGATGGGAATTCCCGTCAAATCCCATGGCATACTGCTTGTAACATGATAAAACATTAGTACCCATCTGTTTTAAGTTAGGATTACAAAAACTGGGACAAGAGCTAAATACCTGATGATCTTGTTAAGAAATCTTATTTGTTTTGTGTTTCAAATAAATGTGCACCAAGCTAGTTTTATGAGCTTATGATAACAGACAAGATAACTCCATCAGTTGATCACTTTATGTTGTTTAACTCATTTACTCAAGAGATAAATAGATTATTACAAAACATTTCATTGCAAATGTCTTTCTCATCATTAGGTAATAATATGCTAGAAATTCAAAACTTTTTTTTCCGTAAAAAATTCCTTGTCCCATAAAAAAAAATATGGTACACTTGTGTAACTTTCTAATACACAATACTTATTTTACAATTTAATATTTTATGTAGCGTGTTTTAGGTGAAACGGAACGCAAATTGAAAACGCATCGTCGCCGGTAGTGCCGTCAAATGCTATGTGTCAAAGAAATACTTTTATTTGAAAACTACTTAAAGTTTCACAAAGATGTTATTATAATATTGTTATTGCAATGTTTGCTTGAATAAAGTACATACATTTAGTAAAATTATTATGTTATGGGTAAAAAATTCGATGTAAACATGGCAGATAAATGGAAATGACGTCTAGCATGCCATGAATGGCCGCGAAAGTCACGGGCGTTTGAACTGTCGTAGAAAATTGTAGGAGTTTTTATATTTTTTTAACGACAAGCAGTAGTTAAACTAAACTTTTCATTATATTCTTGGGTTGATAGTACTGTATTTTATTGATTCAAGTGAAGAAAAAATACATGCTTATTCCATAGTTAACATATTAATCCATTGCGTCATGTATAGAAAAAAAACCTTTTTACAATAACTATTATTTTTTATTGTTTTGTTTCTTTTTCTGTCTTCATCTTGTCACAGCTAAGTATAGGATTTATGAGATGAAAAAAAAATTTGATTGTCCATAACATTCAATAGGATCTACAAATTAGAAGTCTCAAATCATGAAATGCATCGGGAGACTGATTATTATTAAAAAAAAATAATAAGATTTCTAAAATCCGTTCTATTTCTATTGGACTGTTAATGTGGTGCTGTTCCACAAACGATGGGGCACTTAACATCGTGTCCTGCGTGTCCTGTTGTTTGTTCACTGCAGGAACGCGCCAAACTAGTCGCTCGGTTCTGGGCCGACACAATTTAGATTGCCATCGACACCCTAAGAAGAAGTATTGAAGTAGAGAAAACAAACTAAGTATTTGGAACAAGTCATTTTTATTTCAAGCAACGAACGGAAACATAATTTCAACGAGTAACACATTCGAATAGTTCCTTGCAGCCTGAGTTTTGCACCTTTTTGCATTTTAAAAATAAATGTTAATATTTAATTTTACTCTGGCAACATTTTTTAGCGCACTTCACTAAATTTAGTAGTCTTAATTCAGTTGTTACTGAATTTAGTCAAGTGTAATAGCATTTAGTAGCTTGCTGAATGCGATTATACTTGACTCAATTCAGTGAAGTGTAATAAGTGCTTTACATTTGATGCTAGTTTGTTGCCGGAATAATAAACACAATACAATTTACAGCATTTATTCGCTACTTAGACATTGGAGAACACAAAGGAATAATTTCATACTCATTCATTCATAGTGTTAATCTGCTAAATGGTACTAAGATTACAATGCTATGAGAAGTGATAACCAAAGGGGACTGCTGGTGTTATCAAGGAGTTGTTATCAATGCTTAATTGCTACTAGAGTGATCAAACAAACAAATTTAGAAAAATGATAATAAAAATTACTCAGTTGAAAATGTCTACTATCTACTTATCTATTAGATCTTATTCAGAGACACAAAGAAAAGCTGGCTAATTTAATATTTCAGCCAATAAAAACAAGTTATCTAAACTTGTCTAATAATACGTTTATGTGCGCAGACAGACCCCCAACCAAAGATGGCCTTAATAATATTATTTTATCAGTTCAACCTTCACACAGTGACAACACTGAAAGTCTTACATTTTTAAATTTCAATTGATTAATTTACAGAAATGACCACATGTACATTTTTTTGGAATGATAAATTTGGTATTTTAAATAAAGAGTAAGTACAATATCCATACTTGTTGCAAAAGCTTTTGCAACAAAATAGTAACTAGTACAACCATTCTGCCTACCTAATCAGGGATTTGAAGGAAGAGATAGATTGTTGAGTACATTGTCACACTCATTGAGCAATTTGCTTTTCATTGCTTTCAGATAGCCATGTACTAGTGTTGTACAAATGTAACCAACAATTATTTGGGAAATGATTTACCTCCAAGAAATTACGAACTAAAAATACCCCCACAAATTCAATAAATAATTTATTTAATCTTTTCATGTCAATGATTTTTAAAGAATTTGGCTGATTTATCCACAGGTATGTCGTAAAACCGTACAACTGTTTAGTCGTGTTTTTTTTGTATGTGATGCTGATTGCTGCTGTCATGTCAATGGTAATGTAGAAAGTATAAAGTGCTTACCTTAAAATAACCACCTTGATATAACGTGTCTGGAGGACCAAAAATTGCAACTTCCCACTCAAATAAATTGTCCTCTCCTACAAGTTTCACTCGGAACCCTTCCACGGGCTCCTCTTGCAGACTCTTATACTCTAAGGCCAAAGCCCTCAGTGCAGAACTCGTCGGAACCGCGTTAGACATTGTCAAGAACTAATTTTCCTAAAATCACTAGCTAGAAGAGATTCTATTAACATAACACTGCGGAACTCTCCTTGCGGTCCACGTATTCACGAGGCATTTCAACTTGAGTCACAATAACAACGAACGAGGAGTTTTGGTAAACATAGCGCCAGCGTAGCTTACGGATCTATGATTCACACACTTTTAACGTCAATACTGTAATTACTTCCACAGTAATATACGTTGCAAAATGGACGAAAGAATAGTCCAAACTACACGGTGATTATTACAACAATGAGAAAGCAACGTCTAAACAATCGCGATCCCAAGGAAAACGGCTGCGTGGTACAGCTGCTGCCTGAGTTGCCCGAGCGAATATTGTAGAACAGCTGTTATTTTATTTCCGTGCTTGATTGCGCAGTGGTGTGACGCACACGCGGCCATTTATCGACTTTGCGACTAGTGTTGCCACCTTCCGGACTTACCGCGAATGGCCGCGATTAACTCTCAAACAAAGAGTCTCTCAAATGCTTGACAGTCTGTAGGAATCATGTTGATTAGTCAGTGTTTAGTAAGATGGCAGCACAACACTAGCTTGCGATGCTAACGCCATCACGTTCTTTTCAATAACAAACTCTTTTTTTATTTTTTCACTGTTGATTCTAGATGGCAGCACCCACAAGGTTTTGGCGTGTTTTCTATGCAATACAAACTGATATATTTGCATAAAATGTTAAATCTGCGGCCCCACGCTACTGTACAACAGAGCACGGTACGGTGTGATAACCGCCTAAGGCTTATGTGTTAAAACTGACTGAAACAAACTGAATGAAAACAACAGCAGTCTGCCTCTAGCAGACTCGGTACTCGTTTATTCGGTTAAGTATTGGCTGATACAATACGAAATTATCAAAAGATTTATGCTGCTATGACTGCAAATTACTTCATATTCCTGTAGGTTCCCTCTAGATTTTATTTGTTTTATCGAACTGCAGAGATTGGACACGACGCTTCCTTTTGGCACCGGAGTTTTGCATATCGTCGAGCCTACAAGCTTAGGCGAAAATACACGAAAATAGAATCATCATTATGTTAGCCGAAAGACCTTCACCAGGTCATCGGTCCACCTAGTGGCAAATAGAATCAGTCAGAAAGTAAATCTAACTGTCTGTTCCAATTAATCAAATGTCATATAGTAACGGTGCAGAGCGGAGATTAAGTAAGCACTTATTTGTGTGCCAGTTGCATTCGCCATTCAGACAAGACAATTGGTCCGTGGGCGCGTGATTCAAAGGCAAGTCACCCACCCACTGCCATGTATAGGCAAAGGCAACGGGGCCTTGCGCAACCCACGTCTGGCGCGGGTATAATGCCTTTAACTGATCGGCTTTGGCCATCGATAATTCGGTAAGCAATTGTTATTTTAGGAAAATGCCTAGGTACAGGTAATAATAGGTACCTATCTACAGTTCAGCTGGTAAATTATTTCCTCTGACTTGGCTTTACATGCCGTCAAGAAATGTCTCTCAAACCAGCATGGGTTTCCTCACGATGTTTTTCTTCGCCGAAGTAAGTGATAATGAATGAATCCGAAAAATCAGAGGTGCATGTCTTGGGTTCGAACTCGAGCCATACATATTACTATACTCTGTGTCGAGACATATAATAATCCCCATCATAGTCTCTTAAGGTTAATCACCAATGGGAATGTATATGAATAATCTACTAAGGATTAAGCAATCTAATTTCACAGTAAGTCTGTAACTATGTAGTTACAGACTTACTGTGAAATTAGATTGCTTACACTTACGGCTGCCTTGTAGACCATGTGGTCTACAAGGCAGCCGTAAGTGTCTTGAATCTGTTCCATCCATTACTTTGAATGGTGTTAACTTAGATAGGGTGTTTATGTACCTTGGACATTTCCTTACCGACGACTTTAAAGATGATGTCGACATAGAGATCCCGAGCGCAGGGCTCAGTCAGTCCGTGGCAATATGCTGGCCCATAGATGCGCCCGCTGTACGGACCAAGTCAAGATCACGCTATTTCAGCGTATTGTCTATGGGTTATTTATACCAAAAAACCCTGGACACTCTGTGCGTGCAATACAATAACATTTTTAGGATGATGTTGGGACTTCCTTGTTTCTGCAGTGCCTCCGAGATGTTCGCGTAGGCTCATACTGACGATTTTGAAAAAAGTCGTGTCACTTATGAGGGGGAGTCACAACAGCATCCTGAAAACTATATCTGAAGATGTAGACCTTGTTGAGACATTTCGGTCATCTGGTGACCGTTTAGGGAGGTATCTTCCTATTGGTTATGCATTGGCATTTTTGTGTATAGAATTAGATGTTTACGATAAGTGTTGTCCTTTGTAATTGTACTTAAGTATACCTACTAACAATAGTTTTTAAGTTTACATACTACTAACCTTTGGATCTAGTGTCCCAAAATATATAATTTTGAATTTGAAGGGGTGCCGGGCTCAGATTTACCTCCCGACTTCCTGAGCAATGCGGGCGTGTTAAGACTAGAATCCTGAGTGAGGGATTCAAGCTCGCCCAAAACGAGGGCATGTTTATCCCCGAGGAGAATACTCTACTTTTCGCACCCACTGCTATGTAAAAAAAACCGGCCAAGAGCGAGTCGGACTCGGGCACCGAGGGTTCCCTACAAACTTGGTAAGACATTGTTTCTCGCCATATTTCGTGATTCTAGGTCAACGGGAACTAGGTTTTCGACCCAAAACCTATAGGGTACTTCAGGTTGACCTAGAATTGTCAATTTTGGTTAAAAGCAAGGTCTTACAGCACAAGTAAAGGGAAAATTCTGAAAAATAAAAAGAGTGGAAAATTAAGGTAAATATTGGTACATAAACAAGTTTTCGCTAAAATCTAAATTTGCCCACATCTTTTCATTGTCTTGATTGGGACCTTGATTTTATACACCTAATAGGGACTATAAACTTCAGTATTTGGTATAAATTTCAACTTGCTAGGTTCACTCGTTCCTGAGAAAATCGGTGGTGACAGACGAACTAGAGAGTGATCTTATAAGTTCCTTTTTTACCTTTTGAGGTACGGAACCCTAAAAAACGTATAAAGCGGGATCACATTGGTTAAACTGTAAGTACTTAATTCAAATCACATGCAAGGCATGGCAAATATTATGTAGCTACGCAAAGAGATTTAAAAGAATTAGTTATAGAGCGGACATTGGGAATAATGTCATACAAAAATTTTGATCCCGAACATATTCAATTTTGACAAACGAATTTGAAGGTCTTTGTAGCTACGCAAAGCAACTATGCAGCTACGCAAGGGAAAGACGCAGCTACGCAAGGCAACTACGCAGCTACGCAAGGCAAGTATTTAAGGTGACTACAGGAACTAAACGCGAGTTTTATAATGCAAAAAAGCATATGATTCACAGCAATAAACAAAACCAGAAAAATATATGCTTATTTAATAGTGTTTTGAAAACATAATACATACAATAAACATATTTTACGCGATAAAAAAAATCACGAACTCATCTCTAAAAATTTCTTTTAACGAGTAAAAACAATAATAGAATACATGCGATCATTCTGTAATTTTGGCAAATAATTCTACAGGCAACATATTAGCATGATAGTGTTTTATTTTTTTAGTTCAATCAATAGATTTTTTGTAAATCGCAAAAAACACTCATTTCGCACTATTCGGCCCACAGTGACCGACGTAACCAACCACTTTGTAGTGCAAGCTAATTAGAACTTTATTCTAACAGTATTTCAAACGAAGTTTGAACCACCACAAATAGAGTTGCTAATTTAGCTCCTGTAGTCGCCTTAAGCAGCTACGCACGCTACGAGTGCTACGACTATGGATATAGTTATACCAGCTGGATGGAGCAAAATAGGAATAAGAGGCTCGCGCTTGCGACCATTAGATCAATTAAGCAGTCAATTACCTTCGTAATAAGTTAGACATTCCTACTATTGTAAGTAATGACATTTTGTAGCACCAATTGTTACCAGTTGGTAGAGAAGAAGACAGCGGAAAATGCAGCTCTCAAAACTGCTTTCACTTCAGACTTTTTTCGTATTATCAGGATTATCTTACTGAGAAATTGGTTTTTTGCACTGAGTACCGTACTTTTTATTATTCATAAGTTTTTTTTTTACAGGATTACAAGTAACTAAAGTAACTATGCTACTTAAATTAATTTTCCTAAAAAAATATTTTTGCATTTCCGGACTTTTAATTGTGGCAGCTACTGAAAAATTCCTGATTGCAAAAGCCCAATAATTGCCCGACCTGGGAATCGAACCCATGAACCGAACGAACCTCGTGCTCAGCAGTCGCGCTTGCGACTATTTGACCAACGAGATAGTCTCTCCTACAGCCGCAGAGCAGCAGAGTCGGCAGAGGTACCTCTTTATAATAATTATTAGTATAGGTACAGTGATGTATATCAATAGATTCATAAACTTGTATGACCGTACCTATGACCTAGCGAGTTTCATTACTAATTATAATTACAATACAACCATAACGACCTTAAAAAATACAGATGTATTAATTTACGCAAGAATAAAACATGAATTACGTCAGCTCGGCCCATTTACACTTTTCCTCAGAATATCTCTGACTGGACATTCGAGGTCTTATGAGAAGTTTATAAGTATAAGTATGTTTCAATCAGACCAAAATATAACGTTGTTCATGCTTTAATACTGTAAACAAATTCGTCACTCATACGGTTAGCATTGGAATTTCAGAAATCATTCTGTTCACTGTTGAGTGTTTCAGTATGAGCAAAAAACAACAAAGAAAGAAAGGAATAAAATCATTTATTTGGCAGAACACATTTTAACATTAAAACTTACATCATCTTCTGCTTAGCTTTTTTCCCAACTTTATTGGGTCGGTTCCAGTCTTACCGGATGCAGCTGAATACCAGTATTTTACATGGAGTGACTGCCCAACATTTTAAGTATGTTTCAATCAGACCAAAATAAAAAATAGTGTGGCAGGCTTGTCCCAAAAACAAACAAAAAAGACCAAAATAAAACTGTAGTTCATGCTATAAATACGGTAAACAAATTCGTCACTAGCACAAAAAACATTCGTCACTAGGTTAACATTGGAATTTCAGAAATCATTCTGTTCATTGGAATTTCAGAAATCATTCTGTTCATTATTTCAGTATGCACAGAAAACCAACCAAGAAAGAAAGAGATTATTTGCATTTATTTGGCAGAACACATTTTAACATAAAAACTTACTTAGATAAAAAACTATGTACATACCTAGGTACTACAGATTTGCACCTGCTCTATGTCAGCAAAAAATCCAGGTCATACGAATGCAGTAGTGCCCGATCGAAACGCAGTCCATCGATGGCGGGCTGGCCCAGCTGAATCTGGAAGTTGCACTGCACCAAAATATTATGTAAATATCTGTGTCACATTACCAAGTCCTACCTACCCTGAGATCAGTTCACTTGAATCAGTTTATTTACTTGAAATGCGTGGGCTCTGCTTATATTTATTCATGTGTTTGAGAAGGCGTGCTTTACCTACTTATATTTTTCATACTTTATTTTTGCTTGACTTGCGTATTTGAATGTCTTTGGCTTTACAATTCGGCGTTTTTATAAATTTTATTTTTTGTTTGTTTATTTTTGGTCTGTACTAGGTACAGACCGAACCAAACCAAAATGTTCCACAAGTTAATTTTTTTAATATGTCAATTGCATATTTTATTTTACCTATGGATAATTGTCAAATTGCAAATTATAAATTTTTAGTACCTACTTCCAATTTTAACTCTAGATGTGATGAACCTCAGGATTTTCCTACTTCAGACACCTTTCTCTATTTAATATTGTGCATATACCAGCGCCTGTAATTTCTGATGTCGAGATAAATAAAGATTTATGATTATGATTAATATACCTAAGTCAACCGTAAGGAGAAGTTGTTTTGGCCAATGCTATAAATCAGCATCTTTATTCATACGGGAAGAGAAGAGAACCTTATATTGTTCTAAACACACCAAAAAAGTATATTAAATAAAGAATACGTGAGTAAGTACCCCTTATTACATGGGACTTAAACATAACTGGCGAAATGTGGTTGTACTAGGTACACCTCTGCCTAACCCTTCCGAGATTACAGGCGTGATGTTATGTTATGTTTTAACACTTCGAAGAAAATTCCTACACCAAACAAATATGACCCTGTGTTCTTAATGGCTATGATTTTCATGAATAAACAGAAAATGTATAAAACTAGGTCATTTTCACCAAGTTACCCACTTCGCGCTCGCTTTTCATAGGATTACTGTCGATACACGCCTGAAGCCATGTAAGTCTAGTGTATTCAGAGATTCCACAATGATGAGTGTCTTTGCAAGTCTGCAGCTACGGAACTACTTGTTATGTTCCGTAAAAATGGTGTTTTTAACCCCAGACGCAAAAGAAGGGTGTTTCATGACATTGTGTTGACGACTTATTGATTGAAAAAGCCTTCGAGTGTTGTGAATCTTTGTTGTGTGCTAAGTAACTGTTCAAAACATCAGTTATCAACTTTTTTTATTTAGGTATGGACTTTATGTGTGGTAGTTCTACAAAACAGTGCGTTCTCATGGATTTAAATATTAATTGATCGGATAAGTACACAAACAGCGCAGTGTCGGTGACTAAGGTTCGTGATTAAGTAAGCAGTGAGTTTAGCAGCTTTTACGCCATTTTTGGTATGACTCCAACAGTGAGATGTAAGCGCTTACGTGTCGCAAAGGTCTGGTGGGCGATGTGCGGCGGCGGCGTCAAGGTGTGAGGGGCGCCCGCGCAGAGCGTAGACACAATCCGCGAGTCAGTTGCGAGGAGCGCGCGCGCACTCTGCGACACACGATACGAACGACTCTCGCGACCAATATTTACTTTTTATGTGGCAATTGTTTGACGATATTTATATTATGTTTTTAGTTTTTATTTAAAAAATATTTAAACGTGGTAATTTAAGAATCTCCTATATCAAATAGATATAAAGTTTTTATGATAAAGTAATTTATTTTGTGGGACCAAAATGACGATAAAAAATAAAAAGACTAAGCAATCAAAAACGTCGGAAGTGACATCTTCTGGTAGTGCATCGACTAGTGTTCAGAAGACGAGTTCGTCCACGTCGGTGCAGCAGAGCAGTAACACTCTGCAGAAGGTCAGCTCGGGTAAGAAGGTCCGCTATATCGAGGTAAAGGTCGAGGAAGATGATCCGCTAATGATAACCGACATTTCCGACCATTCTTCGATAGCCGGCTCGACCATATCGGAACATTACAACAGCCACCCGCACTACATCATCACGGAGGCACCTTCTATCAGCGACTTGTCTCAAACAAGAGCACTGGAACATCACGTAAGTGACATGGCACAGTCAACTTCGGGCGAATATATCTCTAATTCGATGCTACAGGAGTCGTCCTCGACCCATCAACAGAACGCCAAAACCGAAACATTCCAGACTTCATCGACTTCTGTTCAGCAGTCGGGTTCTAGTCAAAGCCAATCATTTGACAGAACTGCAGATTCTTCTGCTCCCAATCAAACTCACAACACAGGTTTCATAGATAATGTCTCGAACTCTAACACATTTTCGAAACGATCTCAAACTGCCAACGCTGCTAATTCTTTTCTCCAATCGGAGCGACAGAGTTTAGCGAATCAATCGTCAACATCTACGTCTAAAGACCGACAAGACTTGAAGCAAAGCGACAGAGTAACTTATCGCAACTCTCCTGAACCATCGCAGCAGACCCAAACGGTTCGATCTGATACTTCTAATTTCTACGGAGGTGCAGGCTGCTTGGACAAACGAGGTAACACTAAAGAATATAGTAGCACTTCACAAACAAATGAGACTAAAAGTAGCAATGATACAAAATCTTCATCATCCTCGTATGTTGTTGAAATTGTTGACGGTAAAGAGCGTATCATAGATAGTTCGAAGAGGGAGTGGGGCGATGCCCAAGAACATGCATCAAAGGAAGCTTATGCAAGCGTTAGTGGCACTAATATGAAGCCACAATCTGCCCACAGCACCCAGAACTATGATATGAAATCAAATTATGACACAGGTAAAGATGGAAAGAAACCAACAAGCGAAATGATTGTAAAAGAAGACTCTAAATTTATTAAGGATGGAAATCAAATGACTTCACATTCCAGTATTACTACAGAGAAAGATAACGTTGCTAAACATCAACAGTACATAACAAACCGAGATCATTTACCAGCTGATCAACAGTTCATAACAAGCCGTGATCAAATGACAACTGATCAACAGTATATTACAAATCGTGATACTTCAACTTCCAATCAACAGCAAAATACGACTCGTCAATATTTAACATCTGATCCACAGCCGAACACAACTCGTCAACATTTGATACCTGATCAACAGCAAAATACAACTCGTCAACATTTGACATCTGATCAACATAACATTAATCGTGATCATACTACAACGGATCAGCAGTACATAACCCGTGATCATACTACTACGGATCAGCAGAACACAACTCGTGAATATACAACGTCTGATCAACAAACATCATCAGTCAAAGATGAAAACTACCAGACGTCAAACATTTCTAACATTACCAATAGAAACCGAAAAGATATTGTTGACAATGTCTCAACGAATCAAGAAAGAGTTGATAATCGACGTCGCAATATGAATCAGACAGATTCCTCCAACTTTTATGGTTATGACGCTACCATTCAAAACGAATTGAGGAAAGTAGGCGACATATTACAGGTGCCTAATACAGAAAATATTAACTTTTCTACAAAAATAATGAAAAGTAACACAAGCAGTGCTCAGCAGGCCTCAACCTCTTCTTATGTTGTGGAAATTGTTGATGGTAAAGAACGAATCGTCGATACTTCTCACAGAGAATGGGGAGATAATAAGGAACATTCTACCTATGAGAAAAGTCACAATGTCAGTGGTACGGATATGAAACCTCAACACGAATATTCGCGACATGTACTGGACAAAGAATCTCATTATGACACTGGTAAAGACGGGGTACCAAAAAGTTCTCTGGAAGTATCGGAGGAATCAGCGTTGTACAAAAATGGGAAAGAAATTGCATCTACTAGCAACCGATACGGAGGTGATTTTACGAAGAAGAAGGCAATAAC
Source organism: Xestia rhomboidea (assembly GCA_963853795.1). Lineage (NCBI taxonomy): Eukaryota > Metazoa > Arthropoda > Insecta > Lepidoptera > Noctuidae > Xestia > Xestia rhomboidea. The sequence continues at coordinate 9,509,709 of OY970771.1, read as the reverse complement.
TGAATATGTCACTGATAGAGACGATGTGCATAATAAACATATTCATGATACGACTGATCAAAATGTTCATACGACGACCACCCATAAGACGTCTTCTGATACCCAGTCTCATTTAAAAGATATTAGAGATGTCAAAGAAACTACTGATTTCGTGACTACAGAGAAAGAAAACTTAACTAAAGAGTCAACATCCACTACCACTTCTCAAACGAAAGACAATTTTACCACATACGAAGGGAGCACCGGGACATGGAATGGAAAGTTTGTCTACGAAACAGATGATGACAGGCCTAAACGACCTAAGCAGATGTCACCATTCGGCAGACCTGAACAGCCAAGACACCACTTAAAACGACAAGATACGGAAGAAAACATAATATTGTCATCAAGAGACATTAAGGATTTTACATCTATTAGTGACTTGCGGAAGATAATTGAAACCTCAAAGTTTAACAAAGATGTACGAGTAAGCAACAAAAATATTGTGATTAACAGGAACATTGACGACCGCATCTTGAAGGAGATAATCGAAACTGTTAAGAAATATCCATTTAAGAGGATTGAAAAAGTAACATACGGAACTAAAATTAACGAAGATGTAAAAGATCTTTATGAAGGACTTGATACAGAAGAAACTACTGTATTGTCTACCACTACAGGTGAAACAACTAGGAAGGCTTTTGACGTAGAAAAGAAAAGGAGCCAAATTGAAGTCACCCGCTACGTCACTAAGAATGGAATTACGAGAAAAATAACAACTTATGAAGATGCTAAAGAAGACGACAAGATCAGAACGGACGTCTACGTCGACAAGAGCGCGTTAGACTTCAAAAACTTGGTAAGCATACAATGTACTTATTATTTTTCATAATTAGGTTTTCTTAGCCTTATTCTGTGCAGCTTCTTAACGTAATCACTTCTAACTTAAACCACAAGTTTGGTTCAACTTTTACAAAAAATACTCCAGTTACGTTCCATTTCTGTTAAATTTTTGCATCACAATAATGCAAACTGATAGTCTAATATCTGTTATTGTTTTATCTGCACGGAGAAAAGCTTTATAAAAATTATCTAGAAGTGCTGGAGATAATAACATTACATCCATTTCAGCGCGATGTCCAAACGACCGAAGACGTTATTCGAGAATACGACGTGGTGGACCGTGCTATCACAGACACCACGAGGGAGGATACCACCGTCAGCACCGTCTACGATGAGAAGATCATCGACGATAGGAGAACAATGCGAGACGACAGGACCACAGTCGAGGAGACCGTCATCATTGACGAGAAAAGACGAGAGCCAAAAGGCGGCCCCAAGAAACCAGAGAAGATTGTTAATAAGGAACAGTGTATCTGTGAAATCTGCACTTGTGGGTGAGTAATTAACTGTCACTATTATTGTTCTAATCACACCTTTTGACACGATATCAGCAATTTCGTAGGATTAGTTGCATCATAAACAACTAGGTCAAATGTTGATGGTCGTTAAACTAGCAGAGCATCCTTTAGTGATACATGCACTACCAACAGCATAGGTAATTGTCATTCTGACTGCAGTTAGATTGATGTATGCTCACAGCTATTAGCGTTCCATGCGAGAATGATGGAATCGAATGCTTAATTAGGCTTTGTATGGTGTATTATTGTGAGTTTCCGTACGTGTTTGGTGCGAAAATGTTACTATATGACCTTTGTAGTTTATGGTGTACGAATATGTTATAGACTTAACATCATCACTACATATTATAAAACAAAGTCGCATGTTCTGTCTGTCCCTATGTATGCTTAGATCTTTAAAACTACGCAACGGATTTTGATGCGGGTTTTTTTAATGGATAGAGTGATTCACGAGGAAGGTTTTAATATATAATTTGCGGGCGGGCGAAGCCGTGAGCATCAGCTAGTATTAGATATAGTAAACGATAACAAACCTTTATATATTTTTTGAGTCAATCTTATAATATACTTCCGCAAGATCAAGAATTTTAACTTGACTTGATTGAAGGTTTTGAAAGAAGATTTAACCAAAAGTTTTGTACGCACAGATGTTCTTGTATTTGGATTTGTTTCTTGGACCTGCATTAATTCGGCACCCGTAATAATAATCCCCCGTCACGATGTTATTGCATACATTCAAGATAGTGTTGTCAGGTGCGCCACTGATATTGAGATAAAATTTGTAGGTTTTAGACTGATAGCGTGTATCTGATAATATGGGTCACAATAAATTATAAAGAAAGACGCATCGAGCATTGTTTTCATGTAAGATGTAATTACGAACGATAACGCTTTGCTAGAAAACAATTTCATGGATCAGCTGTTTAAAGAAATTTGAACGATCTTGGCGTGAAAGAAACATTAGTAGCAAAACGATTCTTGTTACATACATATTTCAGTGGCATATTTACACAGAGAAAACACTTTGTGTAGATTCTCAAGTTACTCCAAATAGATATCGAATCAAGTTCACAGATTAAGTAACCAATTGGAATGTAATAAAAAATAAATGAAAGAACTTGATGTTACATTACATTACGTAGTCATGACGTAACAATTTATTTTGGTAATATTTTTGTATATTAACGTCGCCGTCGTCGCTGTGTTTATCACCTTTGTTTACGTGTGTGAGTGCGCTCCACGGTGACCGTGAAAAATCATCTGTGTAGTCACCTTTGTTTTTTGTTACATTGAAATTCAATGAATACGGACGGAGTGTGTTACAATGATTCAATTTTATTAACGGCTTTTTCGCGTCTACTATATTACTTTTAAACATTATACGACTGTTAAATTGGCAGTGATTCCATTAATATTCGCTTTATCATAATCACGTAGTACCTCACATTACTTAGTGTTAGTGTGATCTAAATTTTAGATTTCTATAACCATCTACCAAATAGGAGAGATATTCTTGGAATCTCGTTATGGTCACCAATTGTGTGACACGACGATCTGTGACAAGACGGTCTGCCTAACGAGGTGTTACTTACGCAATCCCTTCTCGTAACTAAGGTACCTCTAACCGAATACCTCGGACGAGTCATCGTCACAGTAAGCAGCCTTGTTTGATTAACACATTGCCTGCTTGATTCGTTGCTGAGTAATCGATCGTTACCATGAAGAATATAAAAATATGTTCGTTGTAGAGCCATTGAGAAATTACCAGTGTCTCAATTGTTTTTGCATGATCTTGCATATGATAGTTTGCTCAGTTCTAGTTTTAGTGTTATCGTTTAGAAGGCTAGTGGTTACAATGCTATTTTGAACATTTAGACAAATTCAGAATGCAATTTGTTCGTTACTTTATCACCTATAAAACAGTTTAACTCTGCAAACAATTTATTTAGAAATTAAAAATCATTTCCGTTGCCTTTAACTTATGCAAATATGCATCTACCTAATTAACTATTTTGCGTGGGTGTACACAGTCAATGAATAAATTTATTATGCATGCCTGGCCTAGTCCGTTGTCCCGACATGTGTTTTATATATGTTTTTATGACCCCAGCCGTTCCAGATACTTGTAGCCTGAGGAATCTGCACATTTATACACAATATGTTTTGTTTTACAGTCATCGCGTCTAGGAAATGCTTTGATTTTCATCGTACTCGCATCTGGCAGAGTGCCTATTCGAAGTAAATATTTTTGTTAGGTATCGCTTGTGTATATCCCCAGTGTCAAGGCTATGCGGCCTTTTCTATGTCTGTGTATTGATTGAATGATTTCTCAACTTAGCGAGAAGTAATATTGGTTATTATAATATATGAGTCATGCATGCCTCAACTCTATCGGTTTAGCAACAGCCTTATATTGCTTGCCGCGCTTGTACAAGTGTGGGTTGTATTTCGAAAAACGCAATTAGTATCGCCCTCGATCTGAAAATATTATAAGTACTTACCCTATTTTACTTACGTATTTTGTGGTCTTATCCTCGGTATCCTCACTCCGGTCATTAGAAAGTCATTCACATTGTCATTGTTTTGTTTATCGTTAACTCTTCCATTAAGATTAAATGCCATTACTTATAGAAATATTATCTGAAGTACACACGTAGGTACTACAGATAATATTTCTATTTTCATTTATTACCAACTTGTTTTGTTTTTCTGTTGATTGTGACGACTAGCTGTTAACCTGCAATGACAATAATAATTTCTGCCAATTACTTTTAATGGAACGGTCCAAATTGCCCTGAAAATTCGTGTCAATCAAAATATCTAGCTACACAATTACCACGGAGCCATATAGACCAAATAGGATTAAATATTGACTAACAATTTTATTGTATAAAAATATAGATAACGTATCATGTCGTTATCTACCGCTTCTTATTTAACATGCGTTTGATTAATAAAATTACATAAAATAGCATTGAAAACGATAAAAGCTATTGTAGCTATAATGTACATTACATACGGTATTTAAATCTTTCATAAATAATCGATACGTAAATAAATCCGAATTAAGTAGGTATATTAGAAATCTTAGATATCGTTGTAAATGATAACACTAAAGCAGACTCTAAGAAAACACTAATAAGTCACATAATAGATGATACTATATTTCATGATGATGTCAGCCGAGAAATAGATGTTGATTCCAGTAAACAAAAAGTCAACAGTAGCAATATTACACGTAGGTGGTACGTAGGAACAGAGATGAGACAGGTAGACAAACGAACATTTGTTCATATGAGTGGTTTTGTGGATGACTGTGGAGCAAGTGCGTCCGTAGGTCGCCAATCTACTCGAGCGCATCGTACTTCCTCGGTTACGATAATAGGTGCTTCAGTGCTACTGTTAACATTCCCACATCTGATCAAATAATGATGAATATGACTTAGCTTTTGAAACGACAACGACATCTTTGTAGGACGATTAGTTTAAGGTGACGAACGATGGTTTTTGTGGTTAACTGTTGCATAATAGAAAATGTTTCTGTCTTTCACAAATGAATTAATTATAGTAATAAGTCCAAGTACTTAAATCAAGGTTAATGGAACTTTTAACTTCAACAGTAGCGCTGGTCTCACAGCCAGTTTTAACACCCGCTTAATCAACCTTAATGACTCGGTACTAAATGATACATATCTTTTAGATAGAGATTATATAGGTATTTTCTAAATGACGGAATACCATTCCATCATAGAGTCGAGATAAGCTCTAAGTAAATTTCGAAACACACCAACGCCAAACGCCTAAAGGTAATTTTAGTCTGAAACGTTGGCGGAGCAGTAACAACGACCGAACTATTAAAGGATTACAGCAATAAATTGTTAGTTTTGAAATACTTGGACAAAATGTGTCTCGTTGGCTGCCCACTGTGGCATTACATCACGCCATAGCGTGTGTACCAGTAACCGAGCACGAAGGACACTTTTAAAATTAAAGCCAAACATAAAGCACCTGACATTAACGTCGCTATTTCACACAGTGTCATAGGAATCTCGTCCCAAAGCATATACAACTAAGATGTATTTTATATTTAATTGAGCAAATAAACTTTAATAAATAATTCTAACTAGTTAGCTGTTGCAAAACGTTTTCCTATTCAGGTTGTGGAATAGCGTTATGGTACCGTATCGCACCAGGCACCTCTATCTAGCCTCATCCATCTACGTTCCACGTATTTTCGTAGTATAAGACAGATGATTCGGTTAATTAACTTCTATTAATTTCAATCAGACGTATAAATTAACGTTGATTGAAACTGGTAATCGTAAAATTAAATGGCGTCGTTTAGGTACATCAACTTCCATGTTCAATGAATGTGACCGATGAATCTCCGCTGACAGATTCTTAAATAGTAACCTAGGAATGTTTTGATATAAAATTCTTAATTATGCTCTGAAGCCATCCTATCCATACTGTTCATTTAGTTTTTTATCATTATTAAATTCAGAAATATATTCAAGTATAGCATTTCGTCAACCAGAATGATCTCCTATCTAGATTCTGCTCTACTAATTCAGATTTCAGATAAGTTCATACCTATGCAAGTCGACTCACACAATGAAAACGCGGAAGCTTTCTCTTCTCATAATATAATAATGAATTTATCGACATCTTAGAATCTTAAAACATTTTCCCATCCGTCGTTGGCTCCGCAACTGATTTGTGGTCATTATTATAATTAATCTTGTATGAAACACGCATTTTGACGAGTAATAAATTGCAATTTTCGTTATTAATTTGTAAACTTACATGAGGCATTTAATCAGCAATGTTTTGTGCCTATAAATCCAGTTTTTATTGACAGGTCTATAACGGGAGGCTTGAATGAAATCAGAACAAGTTTCGCGATAACACTCTTGTGAAAGCAGTTAGTTTCTCCTTGCCTATTTTATAAACTATTGACGTTTTACGATTGTCAACTAGTCGATATACATAAGGTACTGCAAAATATATAGGTTCTACATTATTTCCATTCCATTGAGCTATAAGTTTCGGAGTACGGACCATTTTAAGAGTTAAAATCAGTTTTATTGGGGATTCTTTGAACACAAAGTTCGAGTCTTCGACTCTCAAATTGATAGCAAAGAAGCATTGATGATGATAGCAAAGAAGCTATGATAGATATTATACACTAATCTTTAAATTTTCCAAATTAAATTATGCAGTCTGATAAGATTGTGTAAGAGTGCTTGTCAATTTTTATCATTACTGCAACTGCTATATAATCTGCGATATTAAGATAAGTCGTGTTATTTATGTAATACTCGTGTACAAGTGTTTGTTTTTTACTACTTCTTGTAATTGATTAAGTTCGAAGTTGTAGTACTATCTTGCGACCTTCTTTTTTTCGACTGTGGTCGAGTAAAGAACCAAAGAAATATTAGTTATTTTGCCAGTTTGGGATTTATACTTTATCACACAATCCCTGAGCTTAGCAATAAAATTACTTCGATATAAGTAGATATAGTGAAGGTAAAGTGCGACTTAAAAACGCATTAGCGGTTGCCACCCACTGCTAGGCCTGCTACAGTTTTCATGTTGCCTTGACATGACAAGGTAAATAATCTCCCCGAAGCTAGCTTTATGGATTTAGCCCCGATTTGGCCATTTATTTTCATTATTTTCCCCGAATTGTTTAAACCATACCTAACTGCAAACAGATGAGTTGCTGAAGAAATTACATTTTTGGATTCTGAATTTGAATCCACACAGCGACACTGGAAACGACCCATGACGAAAGAGTTTAATTTAAATTACTATGAAACACACTATGAGAGTACTGATATTCGTAAATCAGATAAAAGTAAATAGTTTAATAATTGCTGACGTTATAGTGCATGGAAAAAATCACAATAAGTAATGAATATATTTGAATGATTAAGCACTAAAGCATTACGTAGGCCTCTATTATTAGTTGCGCCAGGCGTGGCCTTCTGCTGACCTTAGTGTCTCGGATACAATACAAGTGCATTATTCACTTGCATCTATCCGTATTGTTTTAATAAAGCGTCTTTCACAAATGTATAATGTAGGATGACATTTTCTAACTACATTTAATTATTCTTTCAATTTGTCAATATTATATGGGTCAGTTTTTAAAACCTTAATTGAAACAGGGAGTTCCTTTTGGAAATAAGTTCTTTTGCACATCTTTATAGCTTAGAGGTAACATTTAATTTGGGAGCGTTTAGCTAGCCGAAAGTTTAATGAGGCTGAAAATGTCAATAATCAACTTTGAACACTCTAGCCTCGTGAGTAGTGAATATACCAATGTATATATCTTAGTAGTTATTATCAGTTTAAAACGTTCCAATTAGTGAACTCTGTCTGTGTAGTATGTCTGTGACATATTACTTAGTGAGTAAGATCTATCTTCGAACATAAAGACAAAGAATCGATCATTCGTCCCGGATCGCGTCACTCCACCTGTCCTTGTCGGAGTGCACGACTGACGATACTGATGTCAGTTCAAAACGAGATAAACTCTGACAAAACAACGTGTTTTTACATTCCATCTAAATAAAACAGATAGTGTTTTAACTGGGTCTTCTAGGCTAAACAAACGTGCATATTCTGTTTGTACAAGTTTATAGTTTGGGGCTTGGTCAGCAAAAATGGCGTATTTGTAAAGTATAATAAAAATAAAGCATGTCACAGAAAAATTGTTAGGTAGGTACGTATAAAAGTGATGGTATTAAGAGTAGGGGCAGATGTAAGAAAACATTATTGAATTTTGAGAAAGAAAACATGATGCGGAAGGAAAACTGAGCTGAGACGGCTCGTAGAGACGGTAGGTAGGTATGAGAATATAAATTCGGAGAAGGGCATGAAGATGATTCAAAAGTAAGAAATGCAAGGCAGTTAGTTAGCTAAAAGTCGCGCTAGTCTTCAGTTAATTATATCGAAATACACATCAGTAATTTCCTAGAACCAGCACAGCATACCAATTCTAGCGTTAGCTATTTTTAGTAGTGTTTGCAACGAGAAGAAAATGTCGTCTCAGTGTTAGTCGTGTATTGTATATTTGTATTTAGGTATTCAAATATAGTCAACAGACTACGTGTCCATTTGAATAAATATACATTATTTTCAATGAACGAGTGATTCTTCGAAATGATTTACCAGTTATAAACGTTATGCAACTTTTACCCTTATTGAAAATAGATCATTAGCTTAGTCATGACTATCTACCGTAACCTTCATACAATAACACACGTTCTGTATTTTATTGATTTTAGCTAGCTAACTTTTGAATAATGAAAATAGCGTTGACGGTAAGACAATATAATGGTAGCGTGTTAAATAGGTCGTCGATCAATTCCGTGCTATATTGCCGCATTCATGGGTAGGTTGTATCATAGTCGTGTGCTGTGATATATTTAATTGCCATTCTGTGAATTATTATGACGAGTTTAGCCGATTTAAATATTTGCGTCAATAACCGACTAATATTTCGAAGATCTGTCTACTCAGTAGAAGTTTAGGTAATTTTCCTTATATGGGCCATACGTTTGCTTATCGGCAGCCACAGCTGCAGACGTGTCTAGAAGAAAAAGGAGAGTCGTATTTTGATAGGGTTCAGGTCAAGTAAAATGGAAACCACGAGCAGGCCCATTAGACAATAGAAAAATAAACGCGAACCATTGGCTAAGCCTTAGAAATACTTGGAGGGTGACAAATTCAACTGAAAATACCTCAACAGCTATTTCATTTTAATCGTTCAACAAACAATCCACTTAAGGAAGCATAAAATGCCCTTCTCCAGGGACTTTCATCATAGATCACATCAATTACGTGACTTTAATGAGAACTGCTGGTGTTTATCAAAGACAGCAAGTTCTAGCTTCAATTAAATCAATCAATTGCCGTTCATAAATACGGATTTAATTAGCAGTGTCAGCTATTTACTGCTCCGCTGGCTGACAGTCATGGTTGGTTCGGGGAAGCGTACGATACGACGAACAGAGTTCGTTGCGAGATCGTAGATTTGGCTTGCGTCCGCGCAGGGTACTCGACTGTGACACATGAGGCTTACGTGGGCAACGACCGTGACTGAGAGAGTTTTGTTATGGCTTGCAACATACTGTTATTGACTACTGTGGACCAGAAAGGGCTTTATGCAGGGCTACTGGTTCATCGTTCTCTGTTCATTTACGTAATTGAGCCATGCCCAATGTAAATCAATATCACACATTATATGACTCTGATGCTCTGTCTGATTTCTTAATTCTCCTGCCCTTTTCCCAATTTGTTTGTGGTTTGCGCATGTTCTTATACTTCTCTATTATTTGTCATCTCAGCAGTCACCTCCTTTATACCCATATTAGATGGTCTAGTCAACTAAGCTTTTTCTAGGGATATGGGTCAGGGCCTGTTTGGTGACTACTTCTGGAGGATTTAGTTCAAGGATACCTACAAATATAAACAACATGCAGCTTGAATCATTGATGATTAACATTTTTTGTTAGGTAGTTTCTGGAATTTCAGCCATCTTTTTCCTCAACATAGAAATAAAATATCGGAATAAGTACCTACATGTTTATTGTATTTCGTTTAGCATAGCTATTGTGTAGAACATGCATATAATTTTACATACTTACTCGTTTAAGGATATAGGAAAAACGAACGATTAGACTAGACGTATGTCCTGTGATTTCTGTTTCCGTTGACTTTGTTAGATGTTTGTTGGGTACATTGTGTTTTTATGTGCTGTCCTCATATTTGTCACGTTATTGATCACGTTGTACGATCGTCTGATGTCATTTGTGGTTGAGCTCACGAGGGCATCGATATTAACTGGCGTGCTTCCACTCATTTGTGCGGGAATTGTAATTACATTGGAGCTTACTGTTGTTTCTGAAGAATCATACAAGGTATTCTGATTAATGCTTGCTCTGGTATTGCTAACGGGTAAATGAAGACGTTTATTAAAATAGGTGGGCATTGCAGATGTGTGTTGTGTTATCATTTAATATTGTTTGTTTCGTCCATGTTGTAAAAACAAATGGTTTAAATTGATGATAAAGTTCGAGGTTCGTAGTGCAGTACACTGTCACGCAAAAGAAAATAGAGGAATAAAATATGTAAAGCATTAGGTCACATTATTATGTATGAATGATTGATAGCACCATTACAAATATTAATATTACAATAATAATTAGCGGTACAAAGCTTATTACATGTATCATCGAACGTGACTCGGTTGGCGCCTTCATGATTAGAGCATTCGTCCTCTGCATTCAGAACACGTCTACACCACAAGATGGGTTGACAAGTAGGATAGCCATATCAGGTATCTACATTCTACAAAGTAGGTTGAAAACAGCAAAGGAAACCACGGCTCAAAGATAAATACGTGGGCCTTTTTTGCTGAATCTAACCTTCAGAATGTCTGGGATGAAGCATTTTTGCTATAGCTACATTCGATTTCGGGCGTGAGCGATGTAAAAAGTTGGAACCTGTTTCTTTTATATCTTTATAGCTACAGAATTTAAATGAGATTATGAGACCAGTGGGTTCTTTTGCCCAACGAAATTGCTATGTTATCATTAACGCTCAACTCACTCAAGGTGATACATAAAAGTAATATGTAACATTTAAAATTTTAAAGTGTGTGTTATCTTTAAAACAATATTTTGTAGTGGAACTTGATTTCCCTTTTAGAAAATTCACAACATTGTATTCGTATTGTTTGCATAAATTACTGATTTTGTTTTAAATTTCGATTTGTATTTAAGTATATGTGTGCGATTGTTCAAGTCGAAAGACATTGCCATCACGAATGCACAAACTCGTTCCAAGCATAGCTAGTATTGTATGTAAATCCCAGGTGGGAGCAGGCAGGCAACGCCACACATGACTGACATTCATAAAATCTAGGGTGTTAGTTCTATAGGGCTGCGTGCCGTAGATTTACAAAACACACGACGATACGTTAAAGCTAATTTCAGTCGTGACTACTTGTTGTTATATTTTTGCAACCTAGATGTTACTGAAATCTTATCAGACAGGTTAAAGACCATCGATCACTAATAACGATCGATGTGTGACTAGTTAGTGTAAAAGTCGGTACTGCTGTCTGTCTGTATGCTACCTTTTTGGATGAAACTTGGCACACAAGTAGACCAATACCTGAGTCGGGAATTAGGATGTTTTTTAGCTGAGAGTAAGTTCCCATAGATTAGTTTCCAACCTCTAAATACAGACAAGAGCTAGGTAGTATGATATAATTCTACCAGGTTTTTAATTTTTGCAATGATGTCATGTTCCGATATGGTAAGAATTCACGGCTTAAGATAAAGCCAGTACTGATGTACTTTGCACCACAGGCAATTGCATTCGCCTTCACAAAACGGCGATAATAAACCTCAATTTCAAATTGCATAATGATGGCTACCTGTCGGCTGTTGAGATGGTGATTGAGTGATGCAGACGATAGAGACACATCAAACTAACAAGAATAACAAGTAAAGTGGTCCAGCGTACATTAGGCGCCCACTCCTCACTAGATCCTCAATTGAAAAACGTTCCTCGTCGTTGAATTGACCTTAGAGCGTCCTACATCTCGTCTCGGAATAGGAAGCTGTCCTCTAATACGACATCAATGTTTGCGCCTGTTACCAAATTAAGCGAGCTGTGCTAATGATATAGTGCCTCTACGTCCTGCAGTTCTGAGAAACACAAACCAAACTTGTTTCCGAATTATTTGTTGTCTGCTTTATGTTACGTTAAACTAACAAATTGAAAGGAATTAGTTCAATTTGGAGTGGAAACGTTTGTTTGTGTTAGGATGGGCTGCTTTGTGTTGCTTTCTTCTTGTGATATACAGCATTCTCATGTATTTTATTACAGCGTGAGAGTGATGTAAAAAGCCGGGTATTGTATACAAAATCGGCACGCCAATTAGAAAGATACGTGACGTGTAAAGTGGTGCAGGCTGCGACCTCAGGCGCGGTATTCGCGGTGATGATCTCACCGACTCGGGCCCACGTCCTCGCCTCGCTCAAACTCGTTTGTTGTTTACTCGTGTCGATGTAAGAACTTAACGTCTTCGAACACAGGACGTTCAGTATCAAGTCAGCCGAGTTTACGTCATGCAAACACTATATTTTGACTTTTATTGCCACAGAATGCCTTACATCCTTATTTAAACGTGGCAATCTTGTCTTCCAACGAGCGCGGCTCTATGGCTTGCCGGAATTCTATTTTCTGCCACAGTATTTCTCTATTTGGTCGTTTTTTTTGCCTTTGCTTTAAATATTTGAATATTAACTCGGCTGTTCCGGCACGAAGCTGTTTTTATGATATTATCGTTGAGCGCTATTATGTTAAGATGAAGTGTATTTTTTGTGGTGCATAGGAAGTTAGCGAGACGAGGTAGCCAACCAATGGCGAATTTCAAGTTCAAAATCATTAAGCCCAGGAAATTAGTCAGTTTTCGAAACTATTAAAAGACCATTGTAACCACAAGCGCCATTTTAGATTTGTCGAGGACACACCTCGGTTTTGATGTTGTGTGAATGTGATAGATCATATTACAAAAAAGAGATCATGGTTGTTGCTGTAGCACAGACCGTGTTGCGTAATTTTGAGAATTACATAGCGTGCTAGCCTGTTTTGTGTACAGACAGACAGGTAGGTAGGCCATATGGTCGACGACCTTGCCTAGCACTGGCGGCGGTGACTGGCGAACTGTTCCTGCACCTACACACAAATAATTTCCGATTCTTCACACCCGTTTCGCTAAATATCACTTCATAAATTTTAAAACCATATCTGCGTAGGTATATTATATAGCACAAAGATTTGGTGTGTTATCTATGCAAGTTTTTAAAATATCAATGACCTTTCGTATTCTAAAAACTCATAATATAAGCAGCGCTGTCGTAAATTATTCGTCTTTTTCCTTTATTTACTTGGCGAGTTTGCATGTAACATCCATCCAGACAGTTATTATGTAAACTTGTTACGCGGAAATTGGCTGTATTTTTAAGCATCTACCACTACCACTAGGTTCTATAGAATGTATCGCCATTTTATGCAGATTTTAATCATAACCGGTTTCTGGATTAAGAATTTAGAGTCGAGAATTTGCGAAACTAAGGTGATTTATCAATGTAGCCTGTGAAATTCAAAATTTCTTAGGTTTTTCGAAATTAAATTTGAATTTCCCATTGAATGCATTGAAGAAATCACGATTCAGAAACCGGGTGACAATGGTAGGTAGTTCGGCGATTTATATCTCTTCAGTATAAGACGGGCCACCATTTATAGTTGCGTTGTAAATTACTTATGTACAAGTTTGGCATCGAGCCGCTTTTGGGTAGCTTCTAAAGGCAACTTTCCAACTCCTGCGCATTGGGGTCGAGTTTTTTGTCAACCACCTTATGCGTATGGTAAGAATTACTTGATTTTATTCCAAAACCGTCTATACAATACACTGATGATGGTAGCTACTTACTTTTATACGAAAAATCGTCATCATCGTCAACAAAATAACAAGTATAGCTTCATACATTCGGTACAGACGAGTTTGCACGTTTATACTTACTAATATACGAAGTATTATATTATCTGTGCTAATATATACGGACATCAAAAGAGTTAGCGTCCATAAACTGAGTAGGTACGTTTATGGGCGCTTTTCTTCTCTTTGCCCATAAACCGAGTACCTACATACGTTCATTCTCTTTTCTTACTTGACAATTTTCATCTCAACTGTAGTCAACCTTTTCTTTTTTGCTCTCGCATTAGCTTTTTTTTTTTTTAAAAAAAATATTAAATCCTCGTCCAATTTGCGTCCAGTTTGTTACACTAATGTCCCTAATAAACTGGCCACTATGACCGATCCTGGGGGGATAGTGACATTAGTTTGGCAGGTGTTCCTAATAATTGCAGTTTGATGTAGGTAATAATAATTTCGAGCGTTTCTGACCACACACTCGATAACAATCACGAACTAGCCCCATAAACAATATCAAGGGGAAACTATTGTGACATATTGACCAAAGGCACAGTGCACGTAACAATTTTGATCTTGCTGCAGTAATATAATTGCACAATAACAAGTTCGTCGATTCCTTGCAAATGTTACAACAGCTAATTGTAGTGTTGGAGTTTCAAAACAATCTCGTTACTCAGAGTTCCAAGCTTAGGGCGAGCTTGCAAACCGAGTGGTATTGTATTGAGCACATTTGCAATGGCGTTGAGTAACCGTCCCGATATAGCTAGGCGCCATCAACCCCGTCATCTGGTGCTCTCACTGTGACTCAGGATTAGAACATACTTGATTATGTGCATGTGCAGCTGAAATATAAAATTAACGATGTGGTGCCAAGTGGCTAATGCCTATTCAGTTTAAGGGGGTGGTATCTGCTAACGAGAGGTGTAACTCCTCTTTGATGAGTGAATATAAATGTACAAAAAAAAATATGTTGCTTATTAGACTCTGAACTTTAATTGGTACTTAAGTACCTACAATTGAAATAATTCTAACCTTATTATTACTATATGAAAAAAATATTCAAAGTGAAGCATTTTTTCTTTGAAATTTCGTATCTACTCCTAGACGGCATTAAGTTTTAGTATTTTTTTTTATCACACAAATTATTAGTCACTTTTTTCTTCACAAAGTGTACAATTTGCATTTTGATCAAATGATTTATTAGGCTACAATTAAGTAAAAACGCTCATTTCGCACTATCCGGCCCGCAGTGACTGACGTAACAACCACTCTGTAGTGCAAGCTGATTAGAATTTTATTCTATTCTAACAGTATTTCAAACGAAGTTCGAACCACCACAAATAGAGTTGCTAATTTAGCAGATACCTCAGCTTTAATGCTACTTGCATTAGCGAGGGTTGTCCGACTCTGCTGAACCCAATAACAGCCAGGCTATGTTCCCTATATCCCTACTCTTACCGAACATTACCTTTTTGCCAGTTCACCTGAATTTCTCACATTTCATTAGCCATTCTTCTCATCTACCTAATAGATTGATTACTTAGGTTACTGACCTTCTTCGGATTCCAACTAAATTCTTAACATTCGGGCTGGAACGTGAGTTGATTTTTCTACCAGGTTTTTTGAGCTATTCGCAAATTATAAAAAGGTAGCCTGACAAAGAAGTCTTTTCGGTGTTTGAATAACAATGCGACGATAGTATACTGTTTAAATATTAAATAGGTAGGTACAAGCTATTTAGGACGTGCTTTGCCTGAGAGCTTTCACTTTAGCTTCGTGTTACGTAATATCAAATGCCAACAGGCTTTCGGGACTGCTTGGCAGATCTTGATTTGAGCTAGTAGGTACTTCGAGGTAGTACCTTTCTGGAGTTTCTTCTTTGAAATTATCTACAAAAGTTCCCACCTTAACCGTTTTTTACCGACTTCCAAAAAAGGTTATTATTTCACTAGCATCTTTGTTTTTTTTTTATGAAAATAACTTTACTTTCGGTAAACGGTGCCAAAATAGTCAATGAAATAAACACAAGTCACCAACTTTAGTGTTTTTTTTGGAAGTCGCGGTTAGTTTATATTTCATTAAGGCGCTTCCCCAACCAAAATTTGCAACTCTGTGGTGGTTCAAACATCGTTTGAAAAACTGTTAGAATAAAGTTCTAATCAGCTTGCACTACAAAGTGATTGTTACGTCAGTCACTGCGGGCCGAATAGTGCGAAATGAGTGGTTTTTATTCTTTATAAAATAAAATATTCGTCTTTTATGTTCATTATTACATTGCCTATCCATTAGTATAAGTAGCAAATCAAAATAATGGTTACTTTACAAGGAGTAGTATGTTTTAAATCAGTATTTCACATTTCTGTGGTTTCGTTGTGAGGGGATTTATTAAACAATAGGCTACTTAAAAAAAGGGTCAATTTTGGAGTAAGAATATGTAGAAATTTAATGTATTTTTTTCGTTAGTATTAGTTTTTTTTTCGTTCGTTTAGTTCGTTTTTCTTTTGGTTATAGAGGAGTAGGCTACAAAAAACTGCTCGCTCAAGTCATTTGCTCGGGGAGGCGCCTTAAGTTATCTTCAGATTAAGTTTGATTAGTAGCTAAATCTGCTTATATGGTGAGATGGCTAGTAGCATCATTAGTAGTCTAGGTGATAATTTGCATTGAAGTTGGTGCATTAAAAGTTAAAAACTGCAACAAGTACTTACCTACTTAATTTGTTCACAGAATAACGTATAACCATTTATAGCTTCGACAACATGTTTACTCAAGGAGTGGTGAAGTCATAAATATTTTTATGCACTTGTGTCAGGGCCTGTTTCTTCGTATCCCTCATTGCCAGTCGCCGCTGATTCACGAAATCTTTCATTCATTGCGGGTAGCGTAGGCTTTTTGCATGACCTCAATTTTGATGAGAAAAATGTTATTTATAACCATTTATTTAACATCCTTTAAAAATCACCTTAACCTTTACCTCATCAATTTATTTAACAACAAAGTAGGTAAAGCTGTTTTATGAACACTTGCATTGAAGGATAAAGTGACGTGATCGGATAACTACCTGAGGTACCTAAGCCTACCTACTTCCTAATTACTTCTACACTTTAATAAAATTAATTCATCTCCGAAATGTTCAGAGCCTCAAGCCTTGGGTTGGGCCAATAATTTCTCATCTTTTATAGTTTCTACGGAATTAGTAGGTCCTATCATCATAATTATGTTACTGTAAAATTTCGAAATGCGGTACAGAATTCCTATGATTATCTTTTAAGATTGTCTAGAAAATGCAGTTTACTTATTTCCAGGCTTTTAAAATAACAAATGTATCTATAATTTATAAGTGCATTGTTTTACGAACTTAAATAAAAGTACAATACTTAAATAAGAAAACAATAATAAGTATGACGAACAATTAGTTGCACTAGGTACATACATAGGTTATGAGGTGGCCCGCAGACGCGGGCCGGCACTAGCCGGGGATCGTGGAAGGCGCACTAGTTCCCATGATCCCCGGTGCAAGTGTGGGAATGGAACACCGGGGTGGTTTTTAGTCGGTTAGAGTCCGACAGACCCCTCCGCCCGCCCCAGGGCGGAGGACATCCGTGTGGATTTTCCACCCCGGCAACAAAAAAAAAAAAAAAGGTACATACATAGGTTGCAAGTATACACTATTTAATTACAACTATACGCGATAATCCATCGAGGGAAACTGCGAAAACTAAGCTGATAAGGGTTGTCGAGTCGACACGCTCAGCTTGCGGTCGTGAATTATCAATGTGTAGAACAAAAGCCAATTGTTATCTATGTTATGTTATAAGTAATACTGTACGCACAGTAAGCGGTGTTTTGTGGTAATTTAGTACATAAGTAGTAGCTCTTTGAAATTTCGTGATACTAACCTACTATTAATTAATTTTCAATTTTTAACCACATGTCATTATTGTGATCTTTGAAGTAGTGTTCAGTTTCTACCATGGTTCTGAGGTAAAGTCTTGATTAAGTTGTGATAATTAGCGTGCCTATAAATTAAATGTAAAAAACACAGAAAATCATAATCTGTCGGATAAAATAATAATATCGGACGTAGATTGACTGACTTTAATTTTTAATAAACAAAATTGACAGACAAAAAAAGGAAAATTATGTGTTACCGACTTACGGATTTTGTCAAGATCCTGATAGTTCAATTAGCAGATATCTGTCTAGCTAGGTATCATCTATGTATTACCGATGGTTTTACGGTCGCACCTTATTTTGCAAAGACGATCCCACATTGTCGGCAATTTTCGCCCACACCTTGAAGCACATAAAACCAAATTCAGTTTGCGATATCGTTAGATAAGGCAAAACAAAATTATCTTTTATTTTCTAGGCAATAGATTAGAATAAATCTGACAATATTGTTATGAAATGTGACAAAACAAATGTGTACTACATAAGTTCATTAAGTATTTTGTTTACATAACACCGCGGAACCGCAGGGATACAAAAATCTATGCGACAATCATACAATCAGATGAATTTAATAAGAATTTCATACTACGACACCTTTTTTTCCGCGAACATACTAGGTACAGCTGCGCTACATTACCTAAAAAACTTACAGAGTACATTTTTCAAATCTCCCGCTAAGGAAACACGGGGGAACTCGAAGAAGTTACATTTTGAGTTCAGTTCATTAAATGTATGGCTAAAGTACACCGAAGGAAAGTAGCATAACTATAAAATGTGAATCCTGATATTTGTGTCAAAGTGAGTGTCACATGGGAACTGACCTTTACAGGACAACATATTGATCGGAATAGACGCGTCAGGGATTAGAACATGTTTGCTCCCCATCGCTAGGCGACTATAAACTGGAGCAAACCTATTAAATTATAAAGTTTTGTCTTACGAACCCTTAATTTTTATAGGACATTGAAAAACTTGATCTGGGTAATTGATCTAACCAATTTTGTTTTGTTCGTGTATATTGGCAATAAACCCAGCGTATTCTTTTCAAACAAAAGGTATCACGTAATTATTCGTGACTTATCTTACCTCTGAGGTTATACGCAGTTCTCCTTGCAAGTAGAAAGAGGGTCGCTCTGTTCGAGTCGTTTCATTGACTCTTTGACTCATGGTTATATCTGGATTGCCTCTTGCGAATTGCAGCCGCCTACTCCTACATGCACTCTGTAGGCCTGTTTTAAATTAATTTATCATTACATTTGATTTATTACTCCTTGAATACGGAGTTCGCTTTATTGACTTTAAGTCGACGATGACGTCAACGCTTAATTTAGCGATTGCGATGAAAGAACAGTGAAATTAATGAGTGTGTGTGTTGAAACTTGATCCTGGATATATTTTAACTAGGCTTTGTCCGCAGCTTATCCCGTGTTATGGACGGAAATTATTCCACGGGAAGGTTTTAAATATAAACCTTTGGCACTCGTGGATAATTAAGCTTTCCATTAGTGAAACAATTTTTGGAATCCGATCAGAAGTTCCGAAGATTATCCCCTAAATTCAAATTTATAAACATACAAGTATACAAACTTTACTTCTAGTAATAGTATGGTTATTATGCATAGATTGAGTCGTAGATGGATTTAGAAGCATTTTCTCGAGTGGACTCTCCTGAGTCATGTCGTGACATGACCTACTTATAATAAACGAAACCTTTTAGGATTTGTAGAGAACAAAACAGCAATAAAGCTGTTGGCCATGACTGAAATAAAAAAGCCTGAAAAAGTCATAAAGTCGCATGTTGTTGCATCATATCCTATCCTGTAGTTATTTTACAGTAACTTATTGTACCTACTTAGCTTCGAAGCCTACATTTCTTTTTAGGTTTAGCTAAAAGTGACCGTCTGTCTCATCTGTGCCCGCCAAAGTTCATGAAAGGTTCACTCGTCGTTGCCATGGAAACAGTAACGCGGTCACTAGACCTTTTCGATTGTTTCACACATTTCATGAAAGATTATTCTATCACAGTATCACTGACTGATTATTTAAAAGTTGATTTAATTCTAATTAACAATATTGAAAAGAATCGAATCCCACGACAATTGGGTCAGTCATCTGTTCGTCTACAAAATCAATGTCACTCATAAATAATCTATATGTAGGTAAGTAGGTAAGCCGTTCTTTATAGCGTCTCTTTCTACTTTTAATGTTTCTATGGACATCGACTAATTATTGGATTATACATACCTACTTGTTGATATGAGAAGCCGTTTCAGTTTCATGAGCCGGCACGGTGGCACGGCACGGCAGTACGCGTTGCGGGCTCGAAGCCGCTGGTTTCTTTCCTTACACAGGCAGTTCCTTGTCCTACTTTTACAATTCGTGCTTATTAATTACCCAAGTTGTTTTAAGAATAAAGAAAGTTCGCATGTCTTGAGTAAAAGTTTCTTTTGGCAACAAGTAAACGATTTGATTTAACAGCGAAAGGTTCTCACAAAATCTCAATTAATTCTAATTTACGTAGACTTGAGCATTTGTTTTTCAATTTATGTTAAGCCGTACGTATTCTCTGTGCCAAGCTTTCTAAATAGTTCTATACATAGTTGAGGTGCGTTTTAATCCTATCCCGTTCAAAAGTAATAGTAGTAGCCTAGGATATGTATCGGAGAAAGTTTTCACGGATAATAGCGACACGGTATCAGTCACAAGGAGAACAGCTGTGAAGTGCATTCTGCACCATTGTCTTGTGTCTCTGTTACGGGAGGCAGGGGAGGTGAGCGCGATGGACGCGTGTGATGGCCAATTCACTGACGCTGCCACCTCTGCCGCTGCCCAGAAGATTCCCATTGTCTCTTCATCCTTATCGTGTCAAAAGGTGTGATTTTAATTAGATATGTATTCATTTAGGAACTATAACAATGTTAATTTGGAAAGAATTTGTCATGACTTTCATTGACTTCTGCCTTTAAAAGTCGCTAGTACATCAAGTTACCACAAACAGACAAATTTCTCCAAATGATTTTAAATCATAAAGTGTAGACGATTAAGTTCAAAACCGAATGGGAAAATTGGATAGTTTGTAGTAACTTGATGCACTGGCGACTGTACTAAAACTAATCCAAACTGTATTTTGAATATTCTAAGATGGCGTGATCCATAAACTACTTTTTTACATGCACATAGCTGACATTCCGTGTCATTGTTTGCAGGCGTCACCGCTGCCCACACAACGATGTCCCGGAGCCATTGTTCGATGTGGAGCACACGACGAGCGTGGTCTCCGCGTACCAGCGCGACTACGACGAGAAACACGTGAGCCGCACCACCGCCATCCACCACGAGGATCACCTTCGTCTTGAAGGCGACTTCCAAGAGCCAAAGCGTCCTCAGTGGCAACCTGCCGAGCGACCCAAGCAAAGAAAACCCGAAGATAATCTTAAACCCGAGGGCGATTTTGAGAGAAGGCAACCTGAGGAATGGCGTCCTGGCGAAAGGGCTCCTGTAAGAAAACCTGAAGATAATTTAAGACCTGAAGGCGATTTTGACAGACATAAACCCGATGAATGGCGTCCCGGCGATCGTGCACCCGTCCGTAGGCCCCAAGATAATTTAAGACCAGAAGGTGATTTCACTACACCGGAAAAAGAGCGCTGGCAACCAGCGGAACGTCCCAAACAAAAGAAACCAGAGGATAATCTAAAACCAGAAGGTGATTTTGAACAGCCAAAACCAGATGAGTGGCGTCCAGCAGAGCGAGTCACCCAGAAGAGACCCAAAGATAACCTCAGACCAGAGGGCGACTTCGAGCAGCCAAAACAAGACGAATGGCGTCCGGCTGAAAGACAAACAGCTACGAAACCGAAAGACAACTTAAAACCAGAAGGTGATTTTGAGCAGCCAAAACATGATGAATGGCGCCCAGCGGAACGTGTCACTCAGAAGAAACCCCAAGACAATCTCAAACCAGAAGGGGAATTTGAGCAACCGAAACACGATGAGTGGCGTCCAGCAGAGCGGGTTACACAGAAGAAGCCCCAAGATAATCTTAAGACGGAAGGGCAATTCGAGCAACCGAAGCAAGACGAATGGCGTCCGGCTGAAAGACAGACAGCTACGAAACCGAAAGACAACTTAAGACCAGAAGGTGATTTTGAACAACCAAAACACGATGAATGGCGCCCAGCTGAACGTGTTACACAGAAAAGGCCCCAAGATAACCTTAAACCAGAAGGTGATTTTGAACAACCAAAACACGACAAATGGCGTCCAGCAGAGCGCGTTACACAGAAGAAACCTCAAGATAATCTCAAACCAGAAGGGGAATTTGAGAAACCGAAACATGATGAGTGGCGTCCGGCTGAAAAACAATCACCCACAAAACCGAAAGATAACTTAAAACCAGAAGGTGATTTTGAACAACCAAAACACGATGAATGGCGTCCCGCTGAACGCGTCACCCAAAAGAGGCCCCAAGATAACCTTAAACCAGAAGGCGAATTCACTACACCTAAGAAAGATGAGTGGAAACCTGCCGAAAAATCAGTTGTGAAAAAGCCTGAGGATAATTTGCGACCTGAAGGTGACTTTACTACTAGACGGACTACAACCGAAGATTACAAAGTGGTGATTGGGGAAAGAGCTGAAATCATTCGCCGAACAGACAATATTATCACAGAAGGCGAGTTTACAGGTAATTATTGTTTTCATTTAACTTTTGACTGTATTTTAATCTAAAAGATAAAGACTAAATAACTAGATTTGGCTTACCCAGAATCATATGTGAGCTTAAATAAAATTGTTGTAGCTCCTTGTCGCATTCTGCAATTATCTCACCTTGGGTTACAAGATTACAACTTATAAGACAAACTCAATATATTATTAAAATTATAAAATTAATGGTCTCTAAAAAACTGCTGAATCAATGTGAAATTAAGTCATTCTTATTTTACTTTTTTAGATACTACAACTTCACGAACGGAGTATACTGTGAAACCAGTGGAAAGACCAAAACCAGTTCGTCGCAATACTTGGACTAAGTTAGAAGGAGATATGACTACAGAAACGACATCTCAGTCCGAATACGTTGATCACACTGATACTGTGGAAAGAACAACGATGGTCGCAAAGAGAACAGATAATTTAATAAGAGAAGGTGAAATTGATTTCGTAACTTCCAATCAAAAAGACTATCCAGGAAAGGTTACGCCAGTTGAACGACCAAAGAGACGGCGCACATGGACAAAGGAAGACTTTGAAAAGTTTTATTCTACGGAAGAACTCGAAAAAATTACAACTTCACAGGAGGAGTACACAACATACGAAGAAATAGATGTAAGACAACAGAGAATAATAAGAAAGGATAACCTACATATGGAGGGTATATTTGATAGCCACACTGTATCTCATGACGCTTATGGACCAAAAGTTTCTGAAAGACCCATACAAAAGAAACCAATTGACAACTTGAAACCTGAGGGAGATTTTGAGCAGCCAAAACATGATAAATGGCGTCCCGCTGAGCGTGTTACCCAAAAGAGGCCACAAGATAATCTTAAACCAGAAGGAGACTTTGAAGAACCCAAGCACGACGAATGGCGGCCAGCTGAAAGACGAACGCCTACAAAGCCCAAGGATAATCTTAAACCAGAAGGAGACTTTGAAGAACCCAAGCACGACGAATGGCGTCCAGCTGAAAGACGAACACCTACAAAGCCCAAAGATAACTTGAAACCAGAGGGCGACTTCGAGCAGCAAAAACACGATGAATGGCGACCGGCCGACCGCGTCACTCAGAAGAAACCCAAGGATAACCTGAAACCAGAAGGAGACTTTGAAGAACCCAAGCACGACGAATGGCGTCCAGCTGAAAGACGAACGCCTACAAAGCCCAAAGATAACTTGAAACCAGAGGGTGACTTCGAGCAGCCAAAACACGATGAATGGCGTCCGGCCGATCGCGTCACTCAGCAGAAACCCAAGGATAACCTGAAGCCAGAAGGAGACTTCGAAGAACCCAAGCACGATGAATGGCGTCCAGCTGAAAGACGAACGCCTACAAAGCCCAAAGATAACTTGAAACCAGAGGGCGACTTCGAGCAGCCAAAACACGATGAATGGCGTCCAGCCGATCGCGTCACTCAAAAGAAGCCTAAGGATAATCTTAAACCAGAAGGAGACTTTGAAGAACCCAAGCACGATGAATGGCGTCCAGCTGAAAGACGAACGCCTACAAAGCCCAAAGATAACTTGAAACCAGAGGGAGACTTCGAGCAGCCAAAACACGATGAATGGCGCCCGGCCGACCGCGTCACTCAGAAGAAACCCAAGGATAACCTGAAGCCAGAAGGAGACTTTGAAGAACCCAAGCACGACGAATGGCGCCCAGCTGAAAGACGAACGCCTACAAAACCCAAAGATAACTTGAAACCAGAGGGTGACTTCGAGCAGCCAAAACACGATGAATGGCGTCCGGCCGACCGCGTCACTCAGCAGAAACCCAAGGATAATCTAAAGCCAGAAGGAGACTTTGAAGAACCTAAGCATGACGAATGGCGTCCAGCTGAAAGACGAACGCCTACAAAGCCCAAAGATAACTTGAAACCAGAGGGCGACTTCGAACAGCCAAAACACGATGAATGGCGTCCGGCCGACCGCGTCACTCAGAACAAACCCAAGGATAACCTGAAGCCAGAAGGAGACTTTGAAGAACCCAAGCACGATGAATGGCGTCCAGCTGAAAGACGAACGCCTACAAAGCCCAAAGATAACTTGAAACCAGAGGGCGACTTCGAGCAGCCAAAACACGATGAATGGCGTCCAGCCGATCGCGTCACTCAAAAGAAGCCTAAGGATAACCTTAAACCAGAAGGAGACTTTGAAGAACCCAAGCACGATGAATGGCGTCCAGCTGAAAGACGAACGCCTACAAAGCCCAAAGATAACTTGAAACCAGAGGGCGACTTCGAGCAGCCAAAACACGATGAATGGCGTCCAGCCGATCGCGTCACTCAAAAGAAGCCTAAGGATAATCTTAAACCAGAAGGAGACTTTGAAGAACCCAAGCACGACGAATGGCGTCCAGCTGAAAGACGAACGCCTACAAAGCCCAAAGATAACTTGAAACCAGAGGGTGACTTCGAGCAGCCAAAACACGATGAATGGCGTCCAGCCGATCGCGTCACTCAAAAGAAGCCTAAGGATAACCTTAAACCAGAAGGAGACTTCGAAGAACCCAAGCACGATGAATGGCGTCCAGCTGAAAGACGAACGCCTACAAAGCCCAAAGATAACTTGAAACCAGAGGGCGACTTCGAGCAGCCAAAACACGATGAATGGCGTCCAGCCGATCGCGTCACTCAAAAGAAGCCTAAGGATAATCTTAAACCAGAAGGAGACTTTGAAGAACCCAAGCACGATGAATGGCGTCCAGCTGAAAGACGAACGCCTACAAAGCCCAAAGATAACTTGAAACCAGAGGGAGACTTCGAGCAGCCAAAACACGATGAATGGCGTCCGGCCGACCGCGTCACTCAGAAGAAACCCAAGGATAACCTGAAGCCAGAAGGAGACTTTGAAGAACCCAAGCACGACGAATGGCGTCCAGCTGAAAGACGAACGCCTACAAAGCCCAAAGATAACTTGAAACCAGAGGGCGACTTCGAGCAGCCAAAACATGATGAATGGCGTCCAGCCGATCGCGTCACTCAAAAGAAGCCTAAGGATAATCTTAAACCAGAAGGAGACTTTGAAGAACCCAAGCACGATGAATGGCGTCCAGCTGAAAGACGAACGCCTACAAAGCCCAAAGATAACTTAAAACCAGAGGGAGACTTCGAGCAGCCAAAACACGATGAATGGCGTCCGGCCGACCGCGTCACTCAGAAGAAACCCAAGGATAACCTGAAGCCAGAAGGAGACTTTGAAGAACCCAAGCACGACGAATGGCGTCCAGCTGAAAGACGAACGCCTACAAAGCCCAAAGATAACTTGAAACCAGAGGGCGACTTCGAACAGCCAAAACACGATGAATGGCGTCCGGCCGACCGCGTCACTCAGAAGAAACCCAAGGATAACCTGAAGCCAGAAGGAGACTTTGAGCAACCGAAGCATGATGAATGGCGTCCTGCCGAAAGGCAAACACCTTCAAAACCGAGGGACAATTTACGACCAGAAGGTGAGTTTGAGACCCCAAAACAAGACAAATGGCGCCCCGCTGAACGAGTTACACAAAAGAAACCTAAAGACAACTTGAAACCAGAAGGTGAGTTTGAGCAGCCTAAACACGATGAATGGCGTCCAGCTGAGCGCGTCACTCAAAAGAAGCCTAAGGATAATCTTAAACCAGAAGGAGACTTTGAACAACCTAAACATGATAAATGGCACCCGGCTGAGAGGCAAACACCTATCAAACCAAAAGATAACTTGCGTCCTGAGGGTGAATTTGAGACTCCTAAACAAGATCAATGGCGCCCCGCTGAACGAGTTACGCAAAAGAAACCTAAAGATAATCTGAAACCAGAAGGTGAATTTGAACAGCCAAAACACGATGATTGGCGTCCAGCCGAACGCGTCACCCAGAAAAAGCCCAAGGACAACCTTAAACCTGAAGGTGAATTTGAACAACCGAAGCATGACGAATGGCGTCCTGCTGAAAGGCAAACGCCCACAAAGCCCAAAGATAACTTAAAACCAGAGGGTGATTTCGAGCAGCCAAAACATGACAAGTGGCGACCAGCAGAGCGGGTCACCCAAAAGAAACCCAAGGATAACCTAAAACCTGAGGGAGAATTTGAACAACCCAAGCATGAGGAATGGCGTCCAGCTGAAAGACCAGTTCAAAAGAAACCTCAAGATAACCTTAAACCCGAAGGGGAGTTCGAACAACCTAAATATGATAAATGGCGCCCGGCTGAGAGGCAAACACCTACAAAACCAAAAGATAACTTGAGGCCGGAGGGTAAATTTGAGACTCCCAAACAAGATCAATGGCGCCCTGCTGAACGAGTTACGCAGAAGAAACCAAAAGATAATTTGAAGCCTGAAGGCGAATTTGAAAAACCGAAGGAAGATAAATGGCAACCAGCTGAAAGGCAAATACCCAAAAAGCCACAAGATAATCTTAAACCAGAGGGTAAGTTTGAACGTCCTGAAAAACCTAAACATGTTGTCGGCGAAAGACCTGTTCAAAAGAAGCCAGAGGATAACTTGAAGCCTGAAGGAGACATGGAAGTTGTCAGAAGAACTGATTATACTGCAACTCGAGGAGATCGCGTAGATATCGTTAAGCATGAAGACCATCTTAGAATGGAAGGAACTATCGACACACATCGTTCAAGAGACGATTATAAGCGTATAGAGAAAATAGAAAAAGTCGTCATTCAGAGGCATGAAGATAACTTGAGAACTGAAGGTGAGTTTATTGATCTTACAGTTCGAAACGACTACAGTCATACTAAAGGTGAAAGGGCGCCTGTTGTGAGACCACAAGATAATCTGAAACCTGATGGTAAATTTTATAAGCCAGAAGTTGTTTCTTCTCAACCAGCCGAGAGACGCAAACCATTCAAACAGGTTGATAATATAACTATTGAAAGGGACATTGATCTACGACAAAGACAAAAAATCGAACGACTTGATATCGTTAGAAGGGAAGATAATCTAAAGATTGAAGGTGAATTTATAGATATGAAACAAAAAACAGATTATTCGAAAGTCACTGGTGAACGCGCTGCTATTGTAAAACATGAAGATAACTTAAAAATGGAAGGAACAATGGAAAATATTCGATCATCTGACACATATCGTGTTGTTAAAGGTCAAAGAGTCAAATTAACCCGTAGAGAAGATAATCTTAAAATCGAGGGAGTATTTGAAGATCACACTCGTAGAGATGATTATAAAGTAACTAAAGGTGAAAGATCAGCTATTGTATATCACCGAGATAATTTAAAACCGGAAGGAGATTTCGAAAAAAGACCAAGGGAAGAGCATGAACCTAGTGAAAAACGAACACCACTTAAACAACCAGATAATTTAAGACCTGAAGGTGATTTTGACCGACCTTCTAGACCAAAATGGGAAACTTCAGAACGACCGGACTTAATTAAACACGAGGATAACCTACGCCCTGAAGGTGAATTTCCGAGCCGTCCTAAAACCCACTGGCAGCGAGGAGATACACCAGAACAAATTCGTCCTAAGGATAACTTGAAACCTGAAGGCGATTTTGATAGACCCTCAAAACCGAAGTGGGAAACATCAGAACGACCCGAACAATTTAGACCTAAGGACACCTTACGTCCTGAAGGTGAATTTACGGACAGGCCTAAGACTCAATGGCAACCTGGAGAAGTACCAAGTCAGGTTCGTCCTCGGGATAATTTAAAACCAGAAGGCACCATGGACTCACGCACTCCGACAAAATGGGCTCCAGGCGAAACACCCGCTCAAGTTAGGCCAAAAGATAATTTGAAACCTGAAGGCGATTTTGATAGACCGTCAAGGCCGAAGTGGGAAACATCAGAAAGACCCGAACAAGTTAGACCTAAGGACACTTTACGTCCTGAAGGTGATTTCGATAGACCTTCAAAACCGACGTGGACGTCCGCAGACAGGCCTGAACAAGTACGTCCGAAAGACAACCTAAAACCTGAAGGTGACATGGATTCTCGTACCCCGACAAGATGGGCTCCAGGTGAAACACCAGGACAAGTTAGACCTAGAGATAACTTAAAACCAGAGGGTGATTTTGATCGACCTTCAAGGCAAAAGTGGACGTCTGCCGACAGACCTGAGCAAGTAAGGCCGAAGGACAACTTACGTCCTGAAGGTGAATTTACCGACAGGCCCAAGACTCAGTGGCAACCGGGTGAAACACCAAATCAAGTTCGGCCTAGAGACAATTTACATCCGGAGGGTGATATGGTTTCACGGACCCCATCCAAATGGGCTCCGGGAGAAACACCGTCTCAAGTTCGCCCGAAAGATAATTTGAAAACAGAAGGCGATGTTAACTATCCGTCAAGACCAAAATGGGAAACTGGGGATAGACGAAGCCCAGTTAAACCAAGGGATAACTTGCGTCCTGAAGACTTTATGGATTCACGTACTCCCACTAAACCGGCACCAGAAGAAACTCCGGCGCAGGTCCGTCCAAGAGACAACTTAAAGCCTGAAGGTGACTTTGAACGACCAGGACCTCAAAAATGGAGTCCCGCAGAAAAATCAGGCCCCATAAGACCAAAAGACAACCTTTATACTAACGGGGATGTGACAAAACATGATACCAGCAAAACAAGTGAGACATCAAAGAGGACCGTGGAATCGAAGTCTGTCACTGGAAATGATGATCGCGACATTAAA
The DNA here is from genome assembly GCA_963853795.1 of Xestia rhomboidea. Classification (NCBI taxonomy): domain Eukaryota; kingdom Metazoa; phylum Arthropoda; class Insecta; order Lepidoptera; family Noctuidae; genus Xestia; species Xestia rhomboidea. The sequence goes on along the minus strand of OY970771.1, from coordinate 9,480,480 downwards.
TCTCAAACCGTTTCACGTCATGACACTCAAGTTCATCGCGATAATCAGTCGCATACATCTCATACGGAGACGCACGTGAAGCACTCCCATACCACAGCTGACCATACTACTTCAAAAATTATCCAATCGGGAACACACGGCAAACATATTACTTCACAGGATGTCACTGATCACAGTGGGTCACAGAAACATATTGATAGAGTTACATCACAAGACAGTGTCACTGACAGGAACAAGACGATGGGTGTTACAGATCGTTCTGTATCTCGAAGTAGCACAGACAGGACAATAGTAAACAAAAGTGACACTAAAAGTATGAAGACCATCAGCACAATTACTACAAAAACAATTAAACAAATATCAGAAAAGAAGCTTCGAGGAGGAAAATGGGTGACAGTAACACGAAACGTTGAAGTGGATGTTATTGATAATTCGGGAAAATCCACTCCACACACACCACAGTATGGTACACCGCAGCAGGGTACTCCCCAGCAGGGTGCACCACAGTATGGTACTCCACAGCAGGGTGCTCCACGGTATGGTACTCCACAGCAGGGTGCTCCACAGTATGGTACTCCACAGCAGGGTGCTCCACAGTATGGAACTCCACAGCAGGGTGCTCCACAGTATGGAACTCCACAGCAGGGTGCTCCACAGTATGGTACTGCTCAGCAGGGTACTCCTCAGCAGGGTACTCCACAGCAGGGTACTCCCCAGTATGGTACTGCTCAGCAGGGAACTCCACAGAAGCAGTTAGACGATCGTACAAACCGCACACGACAAATTGGAGGAGACACAACTCAAAGAACACAGTCTTCCGATCACGTAACATCTTCAACGAATCAAACTATTTATACAACACAGGGCACAAAAGGAACTACTTCTGTTGATCAACAACATTCTCGATCAAACCAACAATATATTGACAATACTCAAAGAACAAGTTCGTCTCAACAATCTATTACGTCTTCGTCCTCGAGTCAAAATTTAAGTTCCAATCAGCACCATACACAAAGAATAGTGGGTGGTTCAAACATATCCCGGGAACACGGTCAAAATGTTATAAGATCTACCCAACAGTCAACTACTGACGGTCACAACATAATCAGGGGTGGCGATACTACTCAAAGGATCGTGTCGTCCGATTACTCTGGCAGGCAATCAAACCAAGGACAAGTAACAGAAAGCCACGTTCAAAGAAATGTAAGCTCAACAAACCAAGTACATCAAGGAAGTCACTCAGAGCAACATATTTCAAAATCGACTCAACATTCGACGAACAGAAATCAGTTGAGTGACAGTGTAACAAAGACAAGCATGGAATTCCAGAGAGCAATGCATGGCGGTGGCGGTAATGATCCACCGGCCATCGGTGTCGATAGCTCCCCACGTAGTGGTCATCATAAACGCACATCCGATTTGGTTTCTGATTCCACGTCATCGAATTCAATTTTACATCGTAAAGGCGTTCATTCAAACACAGAAGCCCATCATTCGATCAGCTCCACAGCGGCTGCACAGAGAAAGAGCATTGTAAATCTATCAGACCGAGGTGAATACATAAATAATTCTACGCACAGCACGGACAGAAAAAGCATCAGTTCCATGCATAGATCTGGAAGAGACAACATGGGTGTTATTTCGCAGCACGAGAGCTCGGATACCCGTCGTAATCAAACAAGAAGAGATGGACAGTCTACGCTAACGGGTGACCGTCAGCCAGCACGAGTTGTAAGAGATAATCTTCGAGTCGGTGGTGACTTTTACGGGCAATCAGAAGCTCGTTATGGAAGTTTCTCGCGCTCGGAACATGCACAGAAAACTGACCGTTCCGAACGAGTTGAGCGTGTAGAGCGCGTCACACGCCACGGTAACGCTTCACAATTTGTGCTGGGTGACGGCAGCACTAGCTACAAACGTGAATTTACTTCTCATGTTCACGGAACTTGCCCAGCTACATTGATCGATTCTGGACGCACTCCTTTCAAACACACTCGTGATTCTCGTGAACATAAGTTTTACGCAACTAAAATAACACAGAAACAATAAAAATGTGTTTCTTGTTGAGCCGAGAAAAGGCTAAAAATATTTCATTCCTTATTACCTATATGTAGCTTATAATATAATCCTGTTAATGTTATTTTTACAGTACACGCATGCTAACTGCTAGTCTTAATAAGTATACCTACGATTAACATGCCTATAAGATAATATGATATAAATGCATAATGTAATTCTTAAATTTTAATTTAACAAGTTCATATTTTGTTTTGTCAAACATTGCCATGCAATATACTTTTTATAATTAAGGAGTTGTTTTTTTTTTACCCTAATCAGATTATCAGACATGATATACCTGCCTATGGCCTAACTATTCTGCTCACCTCAAAAAAATTCCATGACAAACCGTCAAAGGTACCGCCCACCGTCCACGCCTATAGAGTAGAGCTAGCCAAGTAGCCAGATTTGATTTATTGTATGGTTCGAAATTTGTTTGTGATATTGGTGTTGTTGGGTTATCTTGTTGTAACTAGTTGGCGAGCAGCGTGTGTAGTAGTTCAGATCGCTTTGTGGCTGATGGGCCATGAGCGAGTGTTCGACGTCGACGAGCCTTGCTGGCCGATGATATTCTTTGACATCTCGTGACATACAATCGAGTTCTGGTAGGCGATATAATGTGAACAGTCAGCGATCAACTATTTGTCTTTTAACTTACACGGGACGTGCCCACCTACTACCATCTTTTGTACGTTTATTGAAGAAGAAAAAAAATAGCTGCAGATGCCTAATCTTTATTCCTACTAATGTTTTGTTGTCTAGTCGACGATCATGCCCCACTTCTCCCATGTAACTTGAGGGATTGGTTCCCTTTACGTCCAGTCTGAGAGTCTATTGTTTTTGCAAAATATTGCTATTTTACGCTTTCTAATTACGTTAGGTACGTCGAGTTCGGTTAATAGGTACAGTCAAGACACCATGTTGCCGTTGAGTTACACCATGTTGTGTTACACTGTTACTCATTGGGAGAAAATATCCCGGTAAGTAACACTGTAACTAAAGTAAAAGAAAAGAAAGCAAAGACAATTAGGAGATGAAAAACAAGTATAGTAAAGTCTCACAAACTACCAGAGGCCAATCATGAAGAAGTAATATCTACATTGCACGCTTGCATTGCATACATACATATATAGATTAAATTGTGAGGTTCCTATTCACCATATACTATTCACCATATATATGCCTCCTTCATGATGATCCTCTTGGTAGTTTGTGAGACTATGTTATAATTACTTCTCATCTCCTACTTCTCTTTGCAAGAAAAGAAAGCAAAGACAATTAGAAGATGAGAAACAAGGATAGTAGTAAAGTCTCACAAACTACCAGGGTGTCGAGTCTGCTATTACAATAGTGTCACAATGATCTATCATTGATTTCATAATTGTTGATCAATGACAATGGTCATTTTGCTAAAAATTAGTAATCTGCTAAATTCATAATGGTCGATCATTGTTCGTTCAATGGTCGATCATTGTTCGGTCAATGGTCGATCATTGTTCGGTCAATGGTCTCGTAATAGAATTGTGATAAAATGACATTGTTGTATTGCTATTATTAAAAACCTTAATAGAAATAATTTTCGAAAAACTAGAATTAAATTTGAACATTTATTCATGCCAGATTTCATTTATATATGTTTTTACATATTATTTATTAGTGTTCTATGCAATCTGAAGTAGTAAGAAGTTCGTAAATAGCAAAAAACATTAAGTTATGTGTAACGCGGATTAATGTGAAACCTTAAAATTCAATAATATTTATCTGTTTAGCTGTCAAAGTCAAATGTGACATTACTGCCTACTGACATTTTATCTGTTTTTATTTCTAGCGATCGGTGTTTTGATTTATTTTCATTTAAGTGTTTAAAATTATCTTTAATAAAGAAGCCTATATTTAAAGCAATACAAAATGGAAAATTAATTGAGCAAATTTTGGCTGGAACTGTCAAAATTATAGCAGATTACCGCGTAACTCAGTCATTCATTTGTCATTGTGTACGAGATTACCATTATGCCATTTCTTTCAATGGAGTGTCAGTGGTTGATCATTGGAAAGTCATTGGAAAGTCATAATGACGCCACTATATTAGTAGATTACGAAACTTGTCCAAATCAACTATTATGAAATCAATTAGAGATCATTGTGACACTAATATATATATAATTGCAGACTCGCCCCCCGGAGGTCAGAATCATAATACAATTACACATAAAACATGTGAACCTGACTGTAGTACTTCAAAATATAAATGAATCCGAGCGCGGCATCCGCACGCAGGTCTTCTAATTGATTTGATATATTATTTCAATGAGGACAATGTCGATAATAGTTTGACAGTGAACAATGCTCTGCGCTGCGCTCCGCCATATGTGCGCCGGCCCTTATGGTAATAGAAGCGGGGAAAAAAAACTCCAAGATAAGGGAATAGAAACGGGACAGAAATCGTAAGACTCGACGGGGTAATAGAAGCGAGACAAGGTTTTCGGCTCGACATAAAGGGAACCAATCTTTTCGGATACCCCTGGGCACGAAGAACCTCTTTTTTTACTTGGACCAGTGACCACACTCTACACATTCAACATACTGTTTTAGTCGGGTGTTTGAGTCAAAAGAATACAAAAAAAAAACATGTTTTTGCCATTTATTAGTAAATGTTTACATAATAATACCTATAAATTATTCATGGTTATTTAGAATTAGTTAAATAATTTAGTATGTTTTATAAAGAAGTAGGTTCTATATAGTGTAGTTATATTATTTGCATACAGATAATAGTTACCTTACATTTCATAACATGTGTATTGTGTTGTTCAAAAATTTTGCAAAACTGAACAACTAACTAATTTTAAATTACCTTTTATTTGAATACTTATAAATAAAAATGTAATATAAATCATGTAAATTAAAGTTAAATAAAACTAATGTATCTGAATGCAAACATTGTTTAAATTTCTTAAAAATAATTTAATCATTATCATAGTATACCTTCTCTAACCGTCAGAAGCAGTTGGTTCTTGTTCGTTATGCGACGGTTTCAGTCGTCTTATTCTTTTGTATCTGTTTAAATCTCCTTCATAGTTTCGCGGGAGTGGTCCAAACGCATCATTATCTTGGTAATGCAGGGCATTAAAGTAGTTGTCACCACCAGATTTCTTTTCATTTTCATGCAATAATGTAGACCGCTCAGATTCGTCCTTCGCGGTGTCCCTGGAGCTGTCTTCAGCAGTGCGTCTGTTCCTGGCATCACTGCTGTACATCATATTATCATCGACGCCTTCCACACCAGATAGAACGCCATCAGTATCTGATCCGAGACTCATTGAATCTTCACTTTCAAGATTTTCATGTGGTGCTGCTTTTGAGTTATCAACATTTGAGTTCTTAGCTTGTACAGATTGATCAGCGTTGGCCGTTTCCTCTTCTAAGCCTTTGTTATTATTCGCGAAGTTAGAATTACGATCATAAAAGCCTTCGTCATCGAATTCATTACCCTCATCGTTATCTTCATCATCGTTTTCTGCTTTGTACGGGACGTACCCGACTTTGGCATCAGGGAAAAGACCAGCTGATCTTTTTTTCATTACTTGGTTAAAATTTTTTCGCTTCACTCTAACTAATGGACCCGAGTAAGGCACCGAATCGTCATATGCATTTGAATTTGGAAAAGAATCCTCCAGTGATTTCATAGAATCTGTCATAACAGATTGCTTTTCCAAATCTGTCTCTCGTTTGTACTCTTTACCATCTTCATGAAACTGTTGATCATCGTTCAATAATTTTGATTGAGTTTCGTCCTGAGAACCAACGTATCCTTGTTCATTAGCATAATCTTGTCCATTTTGAAAATTCAAATCGTTGTTTATGCTCTTGAAGTCATCAATGGACATATCATCCATTTCGTCTAAATTAGTTTCTCTTTTAATTTCAGTTTTTGATGAAGCTTGTGAATTTTCAATAACTTTGTCTTGATTTTTGAAATCGACGTTTATAGCCAACGTGTTTAAACTATCAGAGGGTTTCTGAATACTTTCATCGTTGAGGTTTGTCAGTTCCACTTTATTAACAGAGCTCCAACTTGTAACTGCACTTTTCAGACTCTGTTGTTCACTGCCTTCAGTTACCACTTCTGGTTGTTTACTGATGTCTGTAGAATCCGAGTTTGATGAAGGGGCAGCTTCGGTATTTAATTCGACTGGACTACCACCTTGAACTTTACTAAGATCAGATTGACAGTTTTCAATAAAATTATTTTCCTCTACAGCGCCCGCTTTCTTAGTTATTTCTCGTTTATTAATGAGTCCATTGTCACCCGCCTCGGAGTCGTCGATAATTTTTTTTAGAAGCGCTCTTCTTTCATCCGTGAGTGAATTTAAAAGCTGATCTAATTCATCTTCAGAAAGCTTTTTAATGTGCCTTTTGATTGCAGATTCTTCATCTTCACTGTCTGGTTTGTCATTGCCTTCTTTAGTACCTTGGCTATTAGTCCCAGTTTGCGTATCCGTTGGGCTAGCTTCTTTTACGTCACGCCTATCTCTGAAGTTGTCACGTGCTACACCATCATGACCTTTCTCCTCATTTACAACTCTATTTTCAGCTTGCAACGTGTTATAATATTGCTTAAAATATCGAGATTGTTCACTGGAATCAGAAGCTTCATTATTATTATTCATATCATTTTTTTTTACTTTGCTCACTTGGTCGACATTTTTTTCGAACAACATATCCCCTTCTTCGTTAGACTGGCCTTCAAATTGAATAGTTCTTTTATTGATTTGATTGTCACCTTGTCCCTGCATCACATGATTGGCCTTGTAAACGTCACGATTGCTCAAGTGATCTGTTGCTTCTTGTTGATCATCATTGGATTCAGTATATCTATTTGGCTTCCGAAGTCTCGGAAAAGACGGAAGCTGTTCGTTGAAACGTGCAGCTTCGGGATTATCATCTCGTGTCTCTCGATCTCTACTGGCCTTAAAATCTGAAAGCTGTAAAAAATTGATTAACAAATTTACACATTTTCAAGTTTTAGCAAGATCTAAATGTACTAATTTAAAAAATCAAAAATAATTTACGTCTTCTGTTTTAGTGCTAGGAAGACTGTCATCGGCCGAATTGCGCTGCAAATATCTACTTTCAGTAAGGTCCATCATGTGCCTGCTTTGCGGTTCCGGTGCCTCTTCTTCTTGAACAGCAGGCTCCTGAAATTAATTTGAATAAAACACTAGAGAACTTCTAATAAATAAAAATAACATTACGCGCGTGACGCATTTAGACTTTCTGCAGTCGTGATAGATCATTTTTTCTGCAAAATTTCATCAAAGTAGGTAGGAGTCTTTAAGGTACGATCGAATGAACAGAATTGATTTTTATTTACAGAGTGGATGGGACATCGACGCACAAACTCTTACCTACGTGTGCATCTGGATTGAGAGCCCATTTTTTAAATCTTTGAGAAACGAAATAAGACTTCTAAGGAATTTAGTTAAAAATAGTAAAAACTTAAAGCAATAGGCCATGAATTTCATAAACGTGAATTAAAATAGTTATGATCAAATAACTGGGCCCTCAATCCAGACGCTTGCGTAAAGTGGCATAGTCTAAATCTCAAAAAGTACTATCTCTGCGTTAATAATTTTTATTTAAGAATTTAGTTAAGAATTTCTTAAATATTTTAAGAAATTCCCAAATCTGTAGAGTAACACATTACAAATTTATGACGGTTTATCTAGGGCCCTCAATTCATTCATGTCTGGATTGAGGAATCTGCAAAATATGAATTTATCTGAGAAAATACATAAATACGACTTTAATAGATTTTAGTTAATACCTCTGTGAATTAGTTAAAAACAAATAATAACACAAAAGTTAATTGTTAAAAAGTAAATGAGAGTTGAAGTTTACTAAAACATCTGAACTGAGAGCCCAATATTTTCGGCTTTATTGACTAGGCTCAACCTCATAGATTAACGCAAATTAGAACAAGTTTTTTTACTATTTTTTAACTAAAATGTAACATATCGTTAGTTCCTCTAAATGCCACACTTTAAGAGAAATTTGATTTTAGGTTTTTCGTAGGAGAAAATTTTGTAGGGTGGATATGATTTTGTTCCTTTTTTGGACTTATCAGTATGTATATTTGTGTTGCTTGAACTGTCGGAAGCGATTGTGTTTTGTGTGGGGCAATCAATCATATAATAGTGCAGTCAGAAAGACAAGAAGCGGGAGGGCAGTGAAATTTCCCGATTACTATCGCCCACCGCTCTCACCGGGGGAGTGGTGCAGTAAGGTTGCCCAGTACCTAGTGGTAGAATTCATCGAAGACCAGTCCAAGGAGATCAGGGAACTGGCCGGTCACACCACAGACCTGATTTCACTAATGTCATTACTTTTACAAAACACTTCCTCAAAAACTGGTTCTTAACGCACTACGATTAGGTTCAACATGCAATGTATTTCACACGCGTGCATTTTTAGGTTTCCGTACTTCGTGAAATAAAAAATTCCACAGATAACAATACTTATACGAAGTTCAAATCGGTTCAATGCCTATAGTCAGAGGTGAATGTTTTTTTTTTTAAATTCGGCAAAGCACTATGCGTCTTTACGGCGTAAATATATTTTGAACATTCAAATTGTGTTTATCAATAGAATATCATCGTTAAACATGAATAAAACTAATATTTACTTTTATAAATGGTCTGTTATGATGATTTTTATTTTAATGCTTAGATTTTATAATAGTAGAGAAGAACAACTTATTTATTTACACATTCTGACATACGGTTTGGCTGTTACTAATTTTGAAGAATAAAGATAAAATTAAAAATAACATTTTATAAAACTTTTTTGCAAAAAATAAAAAATAACTAGCTTCAGAAGTCGCTGACAAAAAAAAATAAATCAAGCAAACAAAGGTCACCGACTTCTGAAGCTAAAGTTATTTTTCACTTTTTTGTGTTTTTTGAAGTCGGTTTTATTTTTTTTCACATGTGCTTACCCCTTCACAGCGTACCGGCGTGATGTTATGTTATGAACTGGTATAAACAATAGACAGACATGAGATTTCAGTAATCCCAGTCCATTTGCTATCATTTATTGAGGAGTTCCGTTGCATATCTCCGAAGTTCCTCATCAGATCTTCACCAAATTGAAATAGGACTACTCCTTGAAAGTATTCTTCCAAAAACTACCCAAATTGCTTCAAGTGTGCCTATAAAATTTGAAGAGTTCTCTCTATTTCTCCAGGATCCCATCATCAGATCCTGACTTGATGATCATAGGACCATCTGGGAAGTATACCCTCTCGAACAAAACAAAAAAAAACCAAATCAGTCCAAATAATTGACGAAAAAAAATTGTTTTCATATTTGATAATGGAGCTATTTATTTAGCCGCTGTTTTCTCACAAAAATTATAGCATTCAAAACTAGTTACTAGCTTCTTTAGACTTAACTGTTTCTGATTCGTTTATTTGAATAAGTAGTTGTTACAAAAAGTTTTCAGACTATTGTTTTAGGTTACATTTATGTGAAGTAAATAGTTTTCTTACCAATCGTGTTTCATTTATCGACATGAATTTGATTGATTTGCAGATTGCGATGTCTGTCGCAAAATACCGTCCAAAAAAGTAACAAAATCATATCCACCCTACAAAATTTTCTCCTACGAAAAACATAAAATCAAATTTCTCTTAAAGTATGGCATTCAGAGGAACGAACGATATGTTACATTTTAGTTAAAAATAGTAAAAAAACTTGTTCTAATTTGCATTAATCTATGAGGTTGAGCCTAGTCAATAAAGCCGAAAATATTGGGCTCTCAGTTCAGACGTTTTAGTAAAATTCAACTCTCATTTACTTTTTAACAATTAACTTTTGTGTTTTTATTTCTTTTTAACTAATTCACAGTATCTAACTAAAATCTATCAAAGTCTTATTTATGTATTTCTTCAGACAATTTCTTATTTTGCAGATTCCTCAGTCCAGACATGAATGAATTGAGGGCCCTACCCTAGATAAACCGTCATAAATTTGTAATGTGACTTGTGATGATGTGACTACAGATTTGGGAATTTCTTAATATATTTAACTAAATTCTTAAATAAAAATAATTAACTCAGAGATAGTACTTTTTGAGATTTAGACTAGGCCAATTTACGCAAGCGTCTGGATTGAGGGCCCAAGTTATTTGATCATAACTATTTTAATTCACGTTTAAGAAATTCATGGCCTATTGCTTTAAGTTTTTACTATTTTTAACTAAATTCCTTAAAAGTCTTATTTCGTTTCTCCAAGATTTAAAAAATGGGCTCTCAATCCAGATGCACACCTTACCTACCACGTATTCAGTACCCTTTGTTCGGTACTGGACAGATTCTTGGATTGGACAGATTAGTTAGTTCGGCAGATTCGCTACTCGACTGATTCGTGGATTCGTCATATTCTAGAGTTCGACGGATTAGCTATACGACAGAAAATGAACAGTTGCGCACAAAAAGATTAAACAAAAAAACAGCCTTAGCACGGTATACCTACTTATTTATATTTTTTCTAAATCTATGATTTACAACTAATATGCTCGTATGGTTAAGTATGTAAACTCCTTGAATAGGTACTCAATTATCTAACAGGCCACTTCAAGTTATTGTCATTTAGCCTATGCCTACCTATTCAACTTCAAATAATCCACTGGCATTTGTTTACCTGTTTGTTGTGAAGTGACATAGAGACATGAATAAAAATATTGCAAGAAATGGATCTTGCCGGCTCGAGCACCGATGTAGTGGATTTAAAATTTATTAAAAGTGAAAGGGGAAAACCCGTTGTTTTACATGCTGGACACAGATACAATTTTGTAAAAAATAACAAATGTGGTACTACAAACTGGCGATGTGTAAATAAGGCAGAATGCAGCAGTTCTATCACTTTGGACAAACTAAACCGAATTGTTAGAGAGTTTAGTCATATGTGCATGCCCGATTTTACCAAAAACGTAGTAGACAGTATAATAGACGAATGTAAAGACTTAGTATGCAAAAAACTCGAACCAATCCCAAAATTATTTGAAGATTTTATGGACACTGCCGACTGCAAATTAAATGATGAAGATAAACCAACATTTGTACAGAAAAAGGATGTGTTGTATAAAGCTAGATGTAATTACCTGAAAATGAATACGAAAAAATGTAAATATATGAAATCTCTGATGCTACCGCACAGTCTAGTGGGTGATTTCTTTTTATTTGATGATGGAATCGAAGACAAAATTTTGATTTTTGGGTCAAGATTGGCGAAAGACTATCTGAAAAAAAGTAAGAGTTACTACGGGGATGGCACCTTTAAAACATGCCCCACTCCTTTTTATCAAGTCTACAGTCTTCATATAAATATTTCTCACGATGACAATACCATAAATTTTATTCCTGTGCTTTATATACTTCTACGTAATAAAACGCAGGCAACTTATGAACGATTGTTCACTATTTTAAGGGACCAATTTTCCGTGATAATTGAAAATTATAAGTGCGACTGAAATAGCAACCATTCAAGCCGTGAAATCAGTTTATCCTGGTGTAAAAGTAACTGGCTGCTACTTTCATTACTGGAAAGCGATACTTAAAAAGAGCCAAAATATTGGATTAGATAAAACTGAAAATGGAGAGTATATCATGCGCCTTTATATGCAACTGCCGTTGCTTCCGCCGATTTTGGTTCCCGAAGACATATTAAGTATACAAGAACTGGTTAATGACTCACCGGAATATAATTCATTTAATAATTATTTCTCAACTCAGTGGATGGGAATATATACCGAGAATGTGTTTACTTGTTATAATGAACATTTTCGTACAAATAACCCAATCGAAGGGTGGCATGCGAGACTAAAAAAAAGATTTCCCATTAAGCCACCACTCTATCTATTTATACAATTGCTAAAAAAAGAATCCCGTTTTCAAGACACAAAGTTAAAAAGAGAACAAATTTATTGCAACGGGAAGCAGCGTAATGCAAAACTCATACAAAAAAATTGTCAAATAAACAAAATTGTTACTACAGCAATGAAGAATGAAGTTAGCGTGATTGATTGTTTAAAACAGTTGTGCAAGGTTAATTTTATATTTAAAAGTTAAATATGATTTTTTTGTTCTTTAATTAAAGGGCGTTTTATTTGTTTTTGTTTTCACCTGTACTTCTGCCGTATAGCTAATCCGTCGAACCCTAGAATATGACGAATCCACGAATCAGTCGAGTAGAGAATCTGCCGAACTAACAAATCTGTCCAATCCAAGAATCTGTCCAGTACCGAACAAAGGTTCAGTACGTCATTCCGAACCCGAACCGCTAATAACAACAGCTTTACCACACATTATGACTGTGTAGGTTGTAGGGTGGATTTTTTTTCGGTTATTTAAAAAAATGCATTTTTTTTTATAACTTGAAGCCGTACAGAATAGCGTACTGAATACACACCGTGCCACGAAATATGAGACCTGTCACATCGCTTGAAACGAGTGAAACTTTGTGAAATCTTGATTATGCCTCGAGGTAACACATTAAGAAGACAAAGTAGGAAGATGGTTTACGACCTGTACACCTATATGGCAAAAGAAGTATTTTGTTACACAATTAACTCGTTTAAAGGTGTTGTGACAGTTCTCATCTTTCGTGGCACGGATTGTACGTGATAGGCGTTTGTGCGTCGATGCCTGCCTGTTCCACCTACTTTTATGTAAATAATATAAAGTTGGCCTAGGGTAGATCTATAATAGATAAAATGTACTAATTTTAAAAATCAAAAATAATTTACGTCTTCTGTTTTAGTGCTAGGAAGACTGTCATCTGCCGAGTTGCGTTGCAAATATCTACTTTCAGTAAGGTCCATCATGTGCCTGCTTTGCGGTGCCTCTTCTTCTTGAACAGCAGGCTCCTGAAATTAATTTGAATAAAACACTAGAGAACTTCTAATAAATAAAAATAACATTACGCGCATGACGAATTTAGACTTTCTGCAGACGTGATAGATCGTTTTTTCTGCAAAATTTCATCAAAATAGGTTTAGAAGTCTTTAAGGTACGATCAAATGAACAGAATTGATTTTTATTTACAGAGTGGAAGGGACATCGACGCACAAACTCTTACCTACCACGTATTCAGTACGTCATTCCGAAGCCGAACCGCTAATACCAACAGCTTTACCATACATTATGACTGTGTATGTTGTAGTAACAACAACCTACAACGTGGATTTTTTTATCGGTTATTTAAAAAAATGCATTTTTTTAAAATCACATGAAGGCGTACATAATAACGTACTGAATACACACCGTGCTACGAAAGATGAGACCTGTCACATCACTTGAAACGAGTGGAACTTTGTGAAATCTTGATTATGCCTCGAGGTAAAACATTAAGAAGACAAACTATGAAAATGGTATACGACCTGTACATCTATATGACAAAAGAAGTATTTCGTTACACAATTAACTCGTTTATAGGTGGTGTGACAGGTCTCATCTTTCGTGGCACGGATTGTACGTGGTAGGCGTTTGTGCGTCGATGCCTGTTCCACCTATATTTATGTAGATAATATAAAGATGGCCTAGGGTAGATCTATGATAGATAGATAGACAGGCTGAGTGATATGGAAGACAGGTGTCCGAGTGAGATATGTTGATAGGACTGATCTGAAAGACATTCAAATTATTTTCATATTTCAATGAAAATCATGTTTTATCCATTGAGACCTTGTATTTATATCACATGTGGGAGCGAGAATCTTGCCATAAACCTTAGTTCACCAAGTACATCGCCTGTGTTGAGGCAGAAGGATTATAAAATTAAATGTTCTCCAAACAACCAATCAAATGGTTAGATAGAATCTATACCTAAATGACTGTATATCACATGGTATAAGATTGTGTTGTGCTTATCTGCAGGCTAACATTCTACCGAGGCAAAGCGCAGAGAAAGATACGGGTCCTTAAAGAATGTTGATCGCTTAAGAGCCGTTTATAAAAAGGGACTGGGTGTCAGCCTATAAACAGCTCATAGAACCTACTTGCTCAGCCAGGCGCGTGTCTTCATCATCAGTCAGTAACTCTTCTGCCACGGGTTCATTCTCTTCTTCTTCTTCTTCTGCGTCCTCAGCATCACTGAAACGAGAAATGGTTACTGTCAAAATTTTGTTTACGTTTGCTAACACTAAATTGACCATGATTTTGCCACTCTTGGGATGACTTAGTGTGAAGTATACACACCTTCATAGTGAAAACTCTATGGACTACCTGTATTGCTACGCAACACTTTTGTTGTAACTTTGGAAGTTTTTGTGTCTAATAAAACTATCTTTGTTTCGTGTATTTCTATTATATTTAGCAATTTAACATGGTAGCAGAACAAAATTATCGAAGAATGTGAAGCTCGTCATAGCAGAACTTTAGAAAACAACGACAAACCTGAAAATTTCACTCATGAAGAAGCGCTATACGCCACATGTAAAATTTGCAAACAAAGAGCTAACATCTTTAAACGCAAAACCCACAAAATCTGTACTAATTGCTGGAAGAAAAACAATGAGAAACCAACCAAAAACAACAACGGTTCTCATGAGAACAATTATGCTACACAGTGCCTCCTCACACATAACGAGAAGCCTCGAAACAGCATTTGGGTCTTAGACAGCGGTTGTACGTCTCACATGACATACCAACGAGAATTATTTACGATCATTGAGCAAATTTCCAGTAAATTAAACTTCGCCACTGAAGACATACTGCAAAGATTGGAGGTAAAGGCACAGTAACCTTTTTATCCTAAAATGGTAGCGACATTGCGCGTACCTTAAAAGACACGCTGTACGAACCTAGTCTTTGTACTGATTTGATGTCCGTTGGTAAAATGACAGATGCAGGATGCTCTGTCCTCTTTATGAAGAACAAAGCAACGGTCAAAACACAAAAGCTGGAATAACGCTCACTGCTTACAAAGAAGAAGATGGTCTCTACTACATTAAACCAAATAAACATGAGCGCAACAACCTGGTCAACGATAACGATGACGTTACAAATACTATACGAAGAAAACGAACTCATCAAACATCAGCGACTGGCACAGAAAACTTGGTCACATGAACGCCAAAGATATGAAACTTGCACTCATAAACGAGAACTTAATTGGCTTGAACTTTTCAGAAACACTGCCATAATGTGAAACCTGCATACAAGCAAAACTGCATCGAATACCAGCTCCCCGTGAGAAAAATACTCAAAGCACAACAGAACGCTTAGAAATCGTTCATAGCGACGTGTGTGGACCTATAGAAACGCCCACAATCAGCGGAAACAAATGCTTCGTTATCTTTATTGATGACTATAGTAGATACAGTCGTGTTTACCTCATCAAAACTAAGAACGAAGTATTCTACAAGTTCAAAGAGTTCAAACATCTAGAGGAGACACAAACTGGAAACAAAATTAAGTTTTTACAGTCAGACAATGGTACTGAATACGTCAATAAAGAGTTTGACACTTACTTAAAATGTTGCGGAATACAGCAAAGGCTGACCGCACCTTATACCCCGAATCAAAACGGAGTTGCAGAAAGAAAGAACCGCACCCTCATGGAGAAAGCGAGAGCAAAGATGATTGACGCACATACACCATAAAAATTCTGGGGCGCAGCAGTCTTCACTGCAAACTACCTATCAAACAGGAGTATTAACAGCGCTATCCAGAACGAAACGCCATTCGAACGATGGGTTGGCAGAAAGCCATGTATCAATCATTTGTACATGTTCGGCTGCAAGACTTTAGTCTTGAAGAAAGGCATCAACGGCCACAAATTTGAACCCAAGAAAATTCCTGGCATGTTTGCGGGGGATACTCTGAAACAAGCAGAGCTTTCAGAATTTTCATACCCTCGAAGAACAGTATTGTTACATCGAAAGATGTTTGAGTGGTGAAGAACATGTTCTACGATGAACATAACAAAACTGAACTTTCCAAACTCTTCAATGGAATCCCAAGTTCATCAGATCAACACAAACAAACGTCACAACAAACATCACGCAAGCAAGTGACTATTATGTTTGACGATAACAAAGGAGATAACCAGCACAGTGATACAGACACCGATGATCAAGATGACAACGGAACTTCACCACCACATTTAGATGAAAACGATCAACGGGTCGAACGAGTAAACAATGAAAGTGACTACGAATCTCTTTCCAGGTTATCCGATGATGACGATGATGATGAACCTGTACATAATACTGTTGCTGAAAACGTGACCAATGAAGCGAGATCTTTGAGAGATAGGACTAAAATTACAGCTGCTAAGCGCTACGATGATTTTATTTTGGCAGCTGTTGATGAAATTGAAAACCTTCACAAGCCTAAAGAACAACCACCAAAGAACACCCACCTCACCACCCCCACCCTCCCTCACCCTCACCTTCACCTTCAAAGAAGAATTAGAATCTCCTGAAATGGCAAGAAGCTATGAAAAATGAAATGATATCTCTGAACGAAAGCCAAACCTGGGATCTGGTTGATTTACCTAAAAGACGAAAAGCCCTGCCTTGCAAATAGGTATATAAAGTTAAAATGAGTCCTGATGGTTCTGTCGAAAGGTACAAAGCCAGAATGGTTATCAATTGCTACTCTCAGCAACCTGGAGTAGACTACGATAAAACGTTTAGTCCAGTGGTTCGCCTGAGCACTGTGCGAGCTCTACTTGCTATAGCTGCAAAAGAAAATCTAAAATTATTCCAGTTCGATGTGTCAACAGCTTTCCTAAACGGCACAGTCGAAGAAGAAATTTATGTGAAACATCCTGATGAACACCACAAAACGAGTCTGCAAGCTGAAACGTAGTCTCTATGGACTAAAGCAAGCGCCGCGTTATTGGAGCACCTGCATTGCAGAGTTCTTAAGGAAATCTAACTTTCAACAAAGTGAAGCGTATCCATGCTTGTATGTTCGAATCAAAGGACAATCCAAAGTCTTTATTGGTCTTTACGTTGACGATGGACTAGTAGCGTACAACACAACCAAAGCAGGACACGAGTTAATCAAGGAATTAAAAGCACGATTCAAGATAACTACTAAACCTGCATCATATTTCCTTGGGTTGGAAATTGACGTGCGCAAGGACCAGACCATTACACTATGTCGAAGGCCTACATAAAGAAAGTTTTGGAAAGTCCAATTGCAAATTAGCACCAACGCCCATCATCAAAGAGCATGAGACGGGAGAGGATGAGAACACGAATTTCCCGTACAGACAAGCCGTGGGTGCTTTAGCATATTTATCAGTAGGTACAAGGCCTGATATTTCATATGCTGTGGGTGTCGCATCCAGAAACCTTGGAGCACCCACTAAACTAAAAAAGATGTCATGCTGGTAAAACGCATGATTCTATTCTTGAAAGGGACCCAACAGAACGGGCTGACTTACACGAAGGAGTCACCCTCAAATTTGGTCTGTTATAGTGACTAAGATCACGCAGGAGACCAGACTACCGGCAGATCGACATCTGGAACGATGTGCTTATTCTCTGGAGCTGCTATTAGCTGGAGAAGCCAGAAACAAACGTCTGTCTCCATTTCTTCAACGGAAGCGGAAGTGATAGCAGCCAGTTAAGCTGGTCAAGAGATTATATGGTTAAATAGACTACTCAAGGATCTGTCCAAGAACACAGAGAAGCCGGTGTTAACCTTTTCACGGCCAACGTACACAGAACGCGATGCCTCGCCAGGCGCCAAGCTATAATGTAGGTAGTAGTACAACAGTAGTGATGAGGGTATCGTCGATAAAATATTTTCATATTTGATTTATTTCACATTATCCCTAATAAGAAAAAAACAGTATAAATTCTAAGTATCAAAGAAACAAATACATAACTCAATAAGAGCTTTAGGAAATGAGGTACATCTCTATTTGTTTCATGACGTCATTCTTTGACTTCATTTCAAGTCCTTGGCGCTCAGAGCACGTTAAATTCAATTCTGATTAGGGATGTGGTCTATGGTTTTTCTTCTATTTTTTCATCCCATCTATTCGAAAAGGACGACTTGTTTCGCCTTTAAGTGCACCCAAAGGTGGTGTTTTCTATAAGAAACTTTTAGCGGGCAGTAATGAGTTTTTAATCCTCTTTATAAGTGTGCCGCAATAATCTTTTACGCGCACTTATTGAATTTGGAACATCTTATTGTTCAGCGCCAAAGAAATCGAACGCAAATACTGTTTGAATAAAGACTGGCTGGTACGACGGCCTATAGTCGCGCCGCCGCCGGCTGAATAAAAAAAAAAACAAATTAAAAACGCGCGAACTACAACCCGCGTTTTCGTCAATTTTCACGGATTGTTAGAAATTCATGGTTTTGTTTTGAAAAATTAGTTCTTCAAGTGACAGTGAATAAAATATGAGGCGCCATTTATTTTCTCATAGTGGGTGATGAAAAGTAGAGTGTATCACTCGGGCGCAAATATATTTTTGGCTCGGGCGACGTACTTTGAATCCCTCGCTACGTTTAGGATTCTACTAAAGAATCCTTCGCAAAGCTCGGGATTCTACTCTAGAATCCCTCACTTCGCTCTGGATTCAAAAAAGCGCCCTCGCCGTAAAAATATAATTTTGCTCCCCTAAGATACAATCTATTATTGTCTATTAGGTATCGTGTTTTTTTAACTACTTACTTCAGTGACTATTTCAACTTTGTTAAATTCTCACTCCAGCCAGAGCCACAAGATACCTACAAACGACGCGCGACGCTTAGTTTGTGGCTTACCGAACATTTCACTTATTCAATTCCGTATTTATTATATTTATTTCAGTTATTCAAGCCCGTGGCGCCCGGGGCACTGACAATTAATTGTTTTGTAGAGATGGGAATATAAATTATTGACAAGGATTGCTAACAACTTTTAATTCCAAGTCGGCAGCCATCTGAAGGACGAAATTAGTCAATTTTCCCTTTGTGATTAAGTAGTTAACTAAGTTCATATTTTACTGACCTCAAATTGTTTTCGGTAATAATATTTATAAATATTTCAACGGGTGAAATCAAACAGTGACAACTTTCGCGTCACATCACTGGCCGACTATATTTAGAGTCCTTGGCGTTCTGGGAACATTAAAAATGTTCGGAGTTTTTGTTTTTGCCAATTTTACGACAAATAAGGGCTTCTTTTGTGTGAAAAAAAAAAACAGGTTACTAGACAGTACTATTATTGAACAGTAAAATGAAAAAAAACCTGTTCAATACAGTAAATTTATTTTTAGAACATAGTTCAAATGAAGAGCTTCTAATGAGGTCGTGGCGCTGGTGGCACGAAAATCTGGAACTTCTATTGAAGTCCGCGGCAGTGAAAAGGTTAAACCTAGATAATGAGTCAGCTATTAAACTTACAAAAAATCCGCAATACGAATATCACAAACGGACTAAGCACATCAAGCTGAAACATTACTTTGTGAGAGAATGTGTTAGCAACGGAGACTTAAATGTCCAGCACGTTCCGTCGGAGTTGCAGTTGGCCGACATGCTAACGAAGCCACTGTTTGGCCCTAGGCTACAAGATTTAAGTTCCAGAATGGGACTCAAGAATTAATTTATAAATTCTTAAAAACGTGAGAGGATGTGAAGTATACACACCTGCGTAGTGAAAACTCTATGGACTACCTGTATTGCTACGCAACACTTTTGTTGATACTTTGAAGTTTTTATGTTTAATAAAACTATCTTTGTTTCGTGTATTTCTATTATATTTAACACCGAGAGTCTCAAAATCATAGTTTAGCCACTCAATGTTACTTGGAGTAAATGTACTTACTCGATAGAGATGAAGCTGCCGACATGTTTATTATTAAAGAACGAACTCAGCCGATTCATTGCCTCAGAATGAGCAGAGTTTTGGGCCGCTAAGTACCTACTGAGAACAGGCATGATCTAAATAATTACAGACTACAATGTTATTTGAACTTCTAGATAGTTACAGGCAATGACATTTTACCAATAGAGACGTCATACTCATTATAAAGAAATAAAAACATGGCGATATTCGAACGCGTCGTTCGAACTGACAACACCGCACGCCATTATCTCGTGCTCTCTGTCAGTCATATGCAACGCACTACTTGTCTCGTTCGTGTAGGTGTCAAAGCGGCAACAGCGCGGAAGTGATTTTTGAGTAAAATAAAATTTATGATTTTCCATTTTAAATGGATTAACCAGTACTAACAAATGAAAAGATACGTCCTTCTTTATTTTTACAGCCGGCCCAGATTAAGTATTACACTTTCTGAACACACAATTTACCATATTTGTTTATTTTCATACACCAAACTGCCGCTTAAACGTCAGTTCGCGTCGCACAGGACGGACTGAGGTCACACAAGCTGATCAGCTTGTGTTTGCATTGCCGCGCTGACGTCGGTAAAACGTATCTACTTCGGTATTATATATAACATCATTGGTATTGGTCATTGGTCCTACCGACAGTCGAGATGGTTTGGAAAACCCTACAATGACCTACACATTACCAAGTATATAAGTTGTGAGCTTTGCCTGTCCTGTCCACTATTCCATCGGGTTTGGATATCAGATAGTCTACCGTTTATTCATAATTTCAACGTCTGATTATACCTTTATACAAAAAAAATAAAGTTACCTTTCATTATTATACTCTGAGGTCGGTTGTGGTCTGCTGAGGCTCTGTACTAGTAGGCACCCAAATATCATTAATACAAACGTTAAACGCATGTTTGCAAATTCACGCAAAATTCACTTATAAAATGTATTGAATGACACAAGACCGCAAAATTTGAATACTGAATTTGATTGACATTTGATTTTTTCCAGCCTGTTTAGATTGAACCTCAAGGCATGTACTTAGTAGAATAAAACTGAAGTAAAGAGTGCGTCTATGTGTCTCTCGCGCGTAGGAACTATTTGCGAAGAACATGACCGTCTCACCTACATAGAATGGCACAAAAAGGACTAGCAACTGCAAACATTAGTCATCTGGTCAGGGATAGGTGCTAGAGGTGATTTAGGGGAGACGCCTCACTCAAACTTGGCATATACCCAGCAGTGGGTGAATCCGATCTGAAATGATGACTACTTCGCGCCACCGATTAATCGCTCCCTCGCTCAAATGTGCAGAAATCAAGAACTACCTAATTGGCTTTTTTAATGTAGGTACTACTCACGGCGCTTCGGGGCGGAGAGGTTAATGAGCTGTGGTGGAGGCAGCTTGTAGCGAGCGGGCCACACCGCAGAAGATTGCATGGCTTGAAGACGCGTCGTATGTGGTCATGATACTCTGTATTGAGGGAACGACGAAGAAAAAGAATGAGCTGTGGTTGTTTACCAAGCCCAACCCAGCTTGAACGGCTTACGTTGATGGGATTCAGTGCTGGATACCAGATTCTGGACTGGATTTAAAAACTACATGATTCTGATGCTAGGTTTCAGCATTCAATTGAATTAATATTAAATCAGCCTCTATTACATCATGATCTGTCAAATGACCATTTTGTTCGAGACACCATTATTTAACTATTGTGTCTACTTCGTGGACAGATCATGGGTTAATATTGTGCCATCAGGCCCGGACTGGCCTTACGGGCAAATCGGGCAAATGCCCGATGGGCCGGATGCCCGGTGTGGCCGATTGGTGATCGACTTACTTTTATTAAAAAAAAAAACATTTCAATAACGTCCTCTACCACGAAGTCGAGGACTTTATTCAATTTACTCATAATCTATCTGTACTTAGTAAGAGTACCTAGGCTCAGGATTTTTGAGTTTTAAATTTTCCAGCCTGATGCCACAGAATTAGTAGGTAAGTACGTAATAAATTGTGGCGTACTGTAGAATCACTATAAAACCAAAATATTTTTAAGGCTAAATATGAGCCTCTGAGAACTCGTACTATCGCTAGAAACTTACACATTTTCGCGCGCGGTTCGTACTTTGAACCCTGCGAAAAATCTTCACAAAGGTTCCTTTTTTCTGCCTCCGGACTGGCACTCCTTTTGGATTTTCGCATGATGGACTGGTATAGACTGGCTGAAATAAATTAGGACTCCCTTGCCCTGGCATACACAAGGTTGCAAAAAAACATTTTGATCCCAAATTACATATTACTAAAAATATCTGAATTTCGAGACAAGACGTAAAAATTTTCAAGCTCGCTCCGCTCGCTCTTGCAACCT
Organism: Xestia rhomboidea; assembly: GCA_963853795.1. NCBI lineage: Eukaryota > Metazoa > Arthropoda > Insecta > Lepidoptera > Noctuidae > Xestia > Xestia rhomboidea. The sequence goes on along the minus strand of OY970771.1, from coordinate 9,458,202 downwards.
ACTTTTTCTTGAATCTTTACATTGTCGATTGTAACTCGACCAAGTAACACCAATAGGTCGGAACAATTCAAACATGTGGAAAGGTGTCAAAAAATTTTCGAGCTCGCTTCGCTCGCTCTTGCAGGTTGTGCTCCTCTTGATTCTTGGCTTTATCTGCAAGTCGACCAAGTAAGTCTTGTATAAAGGGTCGAAACAATAGGCGAGACGACAAAAAAATACTAATTAGTCCGTCACTTAAGATTATCGAAAAAATATTTGACCCGTGTTTTTTCGTTTGTTACGTAAACCGAAATTGACGAAGATACGACGCTTTTAAAATTCTCAATACGTCACGCCATGGTATAATTTTTTTAGCTAGTTTTGACGTCACGAGCCCCCACTCCCGAGTTTTGATGCGTTTTATCTTTGTCAATATTCATTGATTTACAAAAACAAAAAACACGTGTCCATTAATTTCCAATATTCTAACTGACGGGCTAAATAGATTTACAATTCTTTGATACTGTCGTCATGCCTATTCTAACCTGGCCAAGGTAGGGCGTTAAATCCGAGCTCGCTCTTGGAGCCTTACTTCTTTGTTTTTATAATTAATTGCCTTTCTAAGTCGATTTAGTAACGTCTATTACTGAATAAAAGGACCAAAGAAAAGCTAACTTCTTTGAAATTGAGAGCTATTCTTTTTAGTTCCTAGACTTTTCAAATAACTCTTCAAAATTAGTAACTTCTATTTAATCAAGTATTAAGTATATAATTATATGTTATTTGGAATCGATTCGCAAGAAATTGAATTTGGACGATTTGAAAATATACCTTAGCAGTTAACGTGATATGCGATGCTACTGCGCACCTACAGGCATATGTATTCTCGCCTTAAATTGGATAAAAATGTATGAAAAGTGTTCCCTATTCTTTATTTTATAAAAAAAATGACAAAAAAACTGGCAACCGTGTCTGACGTGGCCCGAACGGTAGGTACAAATTATAGTCCGTGCGCCGTGTCAAGCATCTTGTCAGGCACGTAAGTGCAAACCCACCAGTTCGAACGCGCTTACTTCTGCATTTTGTAGAGAAATAATCGGTACGTGCGGCTATCAACAGTCAAGTTTCGTGCCAAAGTTTACTCCGTTTATCCCTAACCCCGCCTAGCTAATGCAAAAGCAGCTGTAAATTTGACGAATCAAATGATCGCCTACTCAACTCCAAGTGCTACTTGGTACTTTTGGGTGCGTGGCTTTAAAAGGTACTAACGTTGCAATCTTGTTTCTCAATAAAATATCCATATACAATTTCACAAAATATTCAGTAGGGCCACGTTCCCATATGTCGTGACGATTAATTTATCGTTGGTTTTTAGTTGGCAAAAGTCGTGGACGACAGTAATCGCGTCGTCCTATATGTGAACACCTCCATTTAAATACACAAGCCACGACACTTAAAACTCAACGATTTATTTGTCGTCACGACAAAGTAGGAACGCGGCCTGACAGTTCCCACGTGACAGTCACTAAAGCCCCAAAAAGTCAGCGTCAGGACGACTGGACCGAGAGAGATTTCGAGGTTTGAGCAATACCAAGTTTTTGTACCTATTGGATACTATCTGGTAACAGAGACCAAATAATTGGTACCTTGCTAGAGGGCAAACTACTAAATACAGGTATTAATTTTAACGAAAAGATCAACTAGTTATATCCTCTAAGGTAAAACCGACGTAGTCCAGCCATTCTGACGTAGCAGTACCAGATAGTGTCTAATAGGTACAGAAACTTGTTATTGCTCAAACCTCTAAAATCTCTCTTGGTCCAGTCATCCTGACGCAGACGCCATGTACACTGTTGTACAGTCTAAGGTTTCAATGCAAAGTTGCAAATACGGTGAGGTGGCCATGAAAAATAAACAAATACTTACAACAACTTTATTTTAAATGAGACCGTTTCATCTCTATCACACTTATGTACATTTGGTTTAAATAAAACAAACCTTTGAAACATTTTACCGCAAAATCTTCATTAAGTTTGTGCATATTTGAGAAAAAACATATGTCCTATAATTAAATGTCGTATGATTTAAGAATTGTAGAAATACTCGATCACACAGATTGGTGTCTCGTTGCTTCCAAGGGCATCGAAAGCTTTCTCATAACTGCACATACATTATCCTATTACTATTTATAACTTAACTCCAAAATGCAAAAGGTAAAAAAATCCAACAGGTTTTATAACTATGAGTACTTTTCAAATGCGACGTGTTAGCTCTCCCCCCCCCCCCCCCCCTCCGCCGCGCTGGTACACGTCACATCATCACGCACAGTCGCAACAGAACATTCACAATTTAGACTTTGTACTTTTCGAATTGATAATAAACAATATGAACATAATAATATTCAAATAACAGTGTCATGACGTGGTCGAACATTCCAACACATACAACATATTGCACCTGACTCAGACTCAAAATCAAACCCGACCGATATTCGTTAATCTTCTGCATTTGGCAGACACTACCTTACATAACATGTACATAATGTATCTAAATTTAGAAAACACTATTTAAACTTTAATATGAAAAAAGAAACTTACGTTAACGTCAGATTAGGCTTCACAATGAATTATGTTGTGCTTTTTTACTTTATCACAATTATCGTACATTAACTATTTACAAGTATATCATCTGTCATACAGTACATACCCCTATGGCGGAATTTTAAATAAAACTTTAAAACCATAACAACACGAACAGTCGTAATTCTGCGTACACTGTACACAACACAAAGATATGCTAGACATATGATGCAGTAGACACGACTTTTGTAAACGAGCAGGTATCAAATAGCCGCGGGGTCTGCACGAGTCCCCGATTCGGTTCCAACTATATTATAACAAATCATTGTATTCAAATTGCCTAATAATTGTAATGGAATGAAATCTGTACATTTATAATCAGTTGAATTGTATGAAATCTGTTAAAACTTCCTGAACATAATTTCATGACTAGACTCTTAAAACATAATATAATGAGCATTTACAAAACAGAAAAACACAAATGTCTACTTGTACGTCAGTGCACTCGTAGTATTAACCGCACGGTCGTATTAAAAATAATTTCTATGTCATACATTTATTACAAAAACTATACAACTATAAATCCACATAACATTACAAGAGAGAAAACATACACATGGTTAATGTTACGAGTGCAATGGATATTAAACAACTAAATATTATATTAAAACTTAATAACCATTTAAAGTTTAACTTCAGATAGTTACTGTTCTAGAACAGAGAACAAGGATATTATGATCTAGCATCGAGTATCTGTCGGAAACAATCTAGGTATCGCAAACGAAATGTAACGAGCAGTCCCAGGAAGTCGCTGGCCAGTTCTACTGCGGCCTACTTACATCACCCCGGATTCAATTCTGTCTTTAGGACCGCCAGCGATAGGTCGGATTAAAAACAAGTTTATACGTATAGACTAGAGCCTGCTCCCGAATACCGAATTAAGGATAATAATTGTTTCTTCACAACAGTTGCCTATAGATAATGCGTTTTATCATGGCAACAGCGGTCAATGCCCTTTCGCTTATGTCTCTTCGCACGAATCAAAACAATGATCAATTGTATTGATTTTCATTGGTAAAAAAATTAGAGGATCTTGATAGATGTCCTTTTAATTCTTTGTTTCGGTTTTAGAAATGAAGAAAGTTTAATAAATGTAGGCAGGTCAATGACCGCTATTGCCATGTTAAAACGCAACAACTATGTAATGTCTATCTATCTCTTTTTAAAATACATCTAGAAAGAGATGTAGATCAAAAATGGGAATACCGTTGTGCAGCAACAAAGTTTCCTCTTCATGTAGTTATTGTGAGCGCCGCTACCCTTTCCCCATACACGTTTAGATCAAAGTATACTTAAAAAAATAACTTATATAATCGATGTATACAATTCGAGCCGCGCAACCATACATACTCTCATACACAGATATGTTTGCGACAAAAGCTTATTAAAAACCTCATAAACTGCATCCCTCTTATTTACAATGGCGTAGTGTTACACTAAACAACTTTATTCAGAAAGGAATTGGGACATTGAGACAATGTACACATGCTACATAACGTAGAAAAGATCGTGCATAACCAATGTATACACATGTTGTGGAACGAGAAATGTAAACACCTGCTTATCTGCGGATTAAGTTTAAAATTCAGTCAATGCTTGAGCAATCGCTGAATGACAATATTATGTCTAAGAGAATTATACGGTGCTTTGAAGTACAAGTTTAAAAACCAGTAAGTTAACAATTCGTTAAATGACGCAACCAAGGACTCGTAGTTATACTAGCATGCAACATTAGCGATTTAAATGCAATTTCATCGAAGTGAACACTTTTAGTTTTTATGTACAAAGAAATCACCGTCAAGAATTTGACATGAATTATAAAAAACTCGATTAGATCCGAATCAATCTTCCTAATGATATTCGAGTCGTAGAGAATATTCACAATACTAATTAGAATAATCACGTCGGGCCGCACACAAGTCGATCGTCACTAACTCTACTTACCTACCCCTCCGAAATTGAAACATGAGTAAAACGCTTAACGAGAATGAACACTTGGATCCTTGGCGGAATGTGCTTGTGTCTGCGTGTAGTGGCGACTGGCGGCGGGTACTACAAGCGGTCCAGGCGGAACTCGTGCTCCACGGCCGAGTCGGGCACCAGCGCCGACGGGTCCTCCAGCAGCGTCAGGTCGTCCAGGTCCAGCCCCGCGCGCAGCTGCGCCTCCTCGCCGAACATGCCCGCGTCCAGCTCGCCCGAGTAATCTGCACACACCCAACAGTGCAAGTCATAATTCATTTATTTCTGAACAAAATACATTGTGTAGAAAAAAAATAATTAAAATTAGATTATTAAGGATTAGATAGTTCATAAACAAACAAATTCTAAAAAAAAAAACAATAGTTCCTTATTACAATAATAAAATTAATAAAATAACTGAATGGCGTGGGCGGCGCGGAGGGCGAGGCGAGGGGCTGTAGCGCCGCGAACCCGCCGCCGCCTGTCACCGGGTCGCGCGCGTTGTGTTGGTGTACGTGTTACATGTATGTGTACCTGTGAGCACGATGTCGGGTATGCTGGCGGGCGTGGCGGGCGTGGGCGGCGCGGAGGGCGAGGCGAGGGGCTGTAGCGCCGCGAACCCGCCGCCGCCTGTCACCGGGTCGCGCGCGTTGTGTTGGTGTACGTGTTACATGTATGTGTACCTGTGAGCACGATGTCGGGTATGCTGGCGGGCGTGGCGGGCGTGGGCGGCGCGGAGGGCGAGGCGAGGGGCTGTAGCGCCGCGAACCCGCCGCCGCCTGTCACCGGGTCGCGCGCGTTGTGTTGGTGTACGTGTTACATGTATGTGTACCTGTGAGCACGATGTCGGGTATGCTGGCGGGCGTGGCGGGCGTGGGCGGCGCGGAGGGCGAGGCGAGGGGCTGTAGCGCCGCGAACCCGCCGCCGCCTGTCACCGGGTCGCGCGCGTTGTGTTGGTGTACGTGTTACATGTATGTGTACCTGTGAGCACGATGTCGGGTATGCTGGCGGGCGTGGCGGGCGTGGGCGGCGCGGAGGGCGAGGCGAGGGGCTGTAGCGCCGCGAACCCGCCGCCGCCTGTCACCGGGTCGCGCGCGTTGTGTTGGTGTACGTGTTACATGTATGTGTACCTGTGAGCACGATGTCGGGTATGCTGGCGGGCGTGGCGGGCGTGGGCGGCGCGGAGGGCGAGGCGAGGGGCTGTAGCGCCGCGAACCCGCCGCCGCCTGTCACCGGGTCGCGCGCGTTGTGTTGGTGTACGTGTTACATGTATGTGTACCTGTGAGCACGATGTCGGGTATGCTGGCGGGCGTGGCGGGCGTGGGCGGCGCGGAGGGCGAGGCGAGGGGCTGTAGCGCCGCGAACCCGCCGCCGCCTGTCACCGGGTCGCGCGCGTTGTGTTGGTGTACGTGTTACATGTATGTGTACCTGTGAGCACGATGTCGGGTATGCTGGCGGGCGTGGCGGGCGTGGGCGGCGCGGAGGGCGAGGCGAGGGGCTGTAGCGCCGCGAACCCGCCGCCGCCTGTCACCGGGTCGCGCGCGTTCCGTCGCCCGCACATGCCGCTCCCGCTCCCGCAGCTCGTCTGCGTCGACTGTAACAGTTACAAGAATATTCATAACATTACAAAAAACGATTGTGATAATACAAACAGTTACAATAATTATATAAAATTCAAAACGGGCATCTGACCTGAGGATATGATAACGATGAATTATTTGTCGTCTGCGGCGAGTGCGGTGACCCGTGGTTGAGATACGTTGTGTTGTAACTCGACACGGGATTGTCCAGCTGTCGACACAAACAAACACATCACTGTTGTATTCCGAAAGCAACACAAGGATCGGTAAGCGAGAGAAAACAACGAGAAAACGCAGCAAATTCTGGAAAATAAAAACACATGACGTCACTAACACTACCGCAATATCAGATTTTATGGTAACGTTAGGTACAATGTCTAATGAGGTTTTAAAAACAAAAGCGATACAGCCACTGAACAACATTTGAAAATAAAACACTGACTGTATTACAAAATAAGGATTTAATCAATAATAACTAGGTAAAATTATGAACTTTCTATAGGGCAACTTTTTCGTTGGGGACACTCCCATGATCTTAGCAAGTCAAGGAGGACGCGGGTAAAACAAATGACGCACACAAACTTTTGAGCCGTAAAAGATGACTCAATCGATTTCTCTATAAAAGTATGTGTTAGACATAAGGTTTATTTTTCATTAGACGTATTCCAGTAGACGTACGAAAATATCGGTCTAATTGAGAAGAAACTTTTTAATCGATCTCTCAGAAACTGGTAACACTGGCCTATTACGTCGTTTCAAATGCCATTTTATACAAGGTGGCTCAAGAAAAAAGAAATACTCAAATAAGTCTTTCGTGGGTTACCCGAGAGTATTAATAATTCAATTCTGCATAAGGTTCAGCCGCCCGTAGTTTTTTTTTTCCTATTTTTATATAGGCATCTACATTTTAATGTATACGTCCCCCATCACCAGCGTGAACCATGAAAATATCACCAACGAATAAGTTTGCCTATAATATAATCACAAGCATAATGGTTTATTTACGAATCGAAGCAAATACTTTTAGCCAACATTCATTTGTTTGTTATAAAACTGTTTGATAGCCACAGCATTATGCTTATGAATGTAGCCCGTCTAAAGAGTGCGATAATCATGCTCATGACAATATGAAATGATTTATATCTTCTGAATCAAAATGTTACATTACTTACACAACCAAGTTTAACTAAGACTATCAAAAGAAAATACCAGTAATAGACTAGATTCTTTGTTCTACTTCTTACTTGCAAAATATTAAGTTACCGAGCATGCCTAAGTTTGATACATCGTAACTCTTTGAAAAAAAAAATGCAAATTAAAGGTTGTCTTTATAGTACTATTTTGTTGGTTTTTTTTAATTTTTTCAACTTATTTTTATCTATAGAGATTTATATGGCGTTGAATAGTACTATTTAAGACTTTGGCTAAAGGAAATGAACACTTTTATTTGATAAATGTAATTACACATTTGACAGATGATGTTCTGTTTAACGAGGTACATACTTAAGGGGCATTTACAGGGTGTAAACGGACCCTTAACGAAGTCATCAACCAAGTATTCTGTACATCAAACTAAGTAACTCTACGCAAAAACGATTGCGGGGAAACCTCTTTTTTTTGGGGTGAAAAACGGTACAACTCAATGTAACGCCCTCAAAACCCTCAAAAACTAGTATGTATTTTAAATAAAACTTGTTGTGAAAACGTTGGAACTTTGACTTCCTATGTAACTAGTAGGTTCCCAGGTATGGTACAGAACAAAAAAAATGATCGCAATGACGGGGAGAACAAGTGCCTTACAGCCTTTAGATCATAATTACTCATGAAAATGAAAAACTTCCGACATAGGACTGAATCCGAAATATATAATCAGCTGTTCAATTGTATGTAAAAGCAAATACTTTTTCATTTTCAGAGTAATACGAGTAATTGCTTTTAGTCGGTTTTACTTTCAACAAATTCAATCAAATTGAATGAAACTATTAAAGCCAATGTGAACTTTAAAGTTGGTTGTTGCATGGATTACAGCTGTATTAAAAAAATAAACCGAATTGTTCATTTCCTCTAGATAGGACGTCGCGATAATAAAATGAAACGTGAAAAGAGCTCCAGCACTTATTGTAAAGGTACGTGCGCTAATAATAATAATATCTGTGGAAATAAGTGTAACGACACCTAACAATAACTCAATATTTAATCTGTGAGGGGTGTACGATATCACCGCTTATCACATCATTCCAAAAATTTAGTAAATTTAAAAATCGAACAATGGTGTTAATACTGACGTAGCGCTCTATAAGACCGCCTATCGTGTGTTTTTTTGTATGCTTCAGTGAAAGTTAAATATTGTATGTACTTCACGGAGCAATCGCGCACCCATCACATGTAAACGTCACTATAAATGCGTGAGGGGGGAGTGTCGTACATTTTCCGCCACTTGGACGTGCGCGGTCCAGCCTGACTCCACGAGGCTCTGCACCAGCTGCGCCCAATCCTTGGCCAACATCCACCAATATTACACATATTACACACTAGCACACTTATGTTTCGTTACAGTCTGTCAAATATTCAAAAATAAGAGACCTACACTGCGATTACAATACAGTTTTTAATATAACATAATTATTAAAATTGGTTGTGAATTCCCCTCATAGACGGGATGTGTCTCAGCAGTATGTTATGCTGGTCTAAATCAATTTAATTTATCTAAACTATTATAAAGACTTCTTCATAATAATAGTGTTGTAAAGTTTGGATGTAGGAGGTAATCTCCGAAACAACTCATCCGATTTCAAAAAATCTTTCACTCATAGAAAACAGCGACATTGCTGAATGCCATAGGATGTGTTTTATTATCGTTTATTTCAGGCATTAACCCATTCTCAGTTTACATAATTATTACATAGATTGCATTAAAAAATTAAATCACATTCCATTACATTATTTTATTTTACAACATGAAACTAAGGGCTAAATCGCGGGCAGAAACTAGTACGTCGATAAAGATGATATTTGTTTAAGATTTTTGTATTAATGTCTGACTTAATTGTATTGTGCGTAAAGGCGATTCTATGGCCTTGTTTATTTTGATTGTTAGCAAAAAAAAACATATACATTTGCCTAACGTCGCAAATAAAACCTGTCTCAACTGTACGTCAATTTCGACATAGCATTCAGACAATTTGTGTTTTTTATGCATAAGGAAACCAAGACATAAAAACAATATTGGTCAATTTCTGCAGAAATAGCATAAATTATTACTCATTCCATTTATTTCTTGGATTGAGATAATCCAGTTTTCATTATTTACGGTTACTTATAAAGAAACATTAACTGTTTCGTAGCACCTGGATTAAATAACTTAGACATAACTGCAAATGGGAGTAACACATCGTTGCAGTTACTATCTATCATTCTGTTTACTACATAAGGTATTGATATAAATAAATTAGCATTTGACAGACAGTAACATTACCGTTGCTATTGTTATCACAGCGACAGGTCAAGTACATGAGACTAGTTTCTTTGCGCAATAAATATTTATGTATTTACACATATAAAACCAGTCTCACATACCTAGATATATATATATTTCAGTTTGTAAATATCGTATTATGTATATTCTCTATGTGCTGGCTTTAACTTGATGACTGATGAAGTGCAGCTTTATTATAATGTGCGTTTTAAATACTTTATTCCTTTTAGTTTGTGCCAAGATTAGTATCTAGTCTCAATTCACCTTTTTGTTTAATATTTTAAACTACTTTTAAGTACATTTTCGATGATTAGAGATATATACCAGTGTGTTTAAACAGTACATTTTAATTGATTATTCTTTTTTTACTTACAATTCCTTGCTGTTCCATTGAAGCATAAGTATAAAATTATAAATAAAGAAACATTATTGATATTTTTAAAGTTACGTTGTTCACGTAACAAGGATAAGTCAGAACCAGTTTTACTATCAAGTTAACGTTATTACGAATCATTTGTATTCATATAATTTTAAAACATGCACCAGAAAAAATTAGCGAATGACGCACTTCTGCTGCCTGTATAATGTTTATTAAGTAAATTAGCTATTTTGAATAAAATATTTGTAAAATAGAAAGTGAGATTATTGTAAAACATATTTAAATATATTTTACTTAATTTATTAAAATATTTTTCCAAATGTATAATATAGTACTTTTTTAGCTTACCTTTTTAATGTCATCAATATTTAGCCTTGTTCATTAGAATTTTTGGCATGAAACATGTAATTGTTTATTTGACTTGCTTTTTCACAGACAGTTTTATTATAAACAAATAAAAAAAATAAAAAAAATAGTTGTGTCCATGATTATTTCAATCTTATAATTATATAAGTGAAAAATTGTAATTGGCCTTCGTCTTACATAATATTGTCACTGACTAATCGAATTCTGCATTCTTAAAAATAATAAAAATAAACTTTAGACAGATTATTATTAAAATTTCGAAAATGGAATGACGCAATTTTGACTTCATAACTAGAGTAGGAGTGAATAAGGGAATCCTTTGTTTACATTCACATCTACATTTCCTTTATACTCATATAACAGCCGCAACGGTCAAGGCCGATAGATTATCGTACCGCGAACCATGTCACGCATATAATTTATAATGGAATTAATAGTAGCCAGCGCTAAATGATTGACTTATTCATAACTTAACTGTTCAAGTATGTCCTTCAACATTAATATTCTACACGTCATGAATGTACGGAAACTGGTATGATTTACGTTCAACATGTGTAAGTTTTTTTTGTTTAATTTGTTTGTATATTTAACTTACCATCGTGATTTGTTCGAAGGGTTGTAAAAGCGCTTGATGAAGGTTATTGTAGTCTGTTTGTGGTGATTCCACCGGACTCCCTGGACTGTGCACCATCTGAAAATATTATATGATTTTATCAGTAATCAAATAACTAAATTTTGTAGTTCTGCCACAAATACATATCTGGTTCCTGACAATCAATTTAATTTAATCTGTCAAGTCTTACAAAGAAGAATAACTATTCAAAACTCGAACATAAATCAGTTATGTGGGCGAAAAGAATTTCAACTTGTTATAAGAACATTTGTAAGTTCATTCACCTGTAGGACTCTATTAAGAATGGAACGATTGAGAACCAGTTCCATATATAAAGATTCTTTTAGGAGAATAATTATTATTCTTCGCGAGCTCGTAGCTAAATAATAACAGCGGCTCGAGTCGATCTTCAGGTTAAGCCGCAATTGCCTAGGTTAGTCCGTGGATAGGTGATCACCATATACCGAGGTTCATATTCGTATTCTTTATTGCACACAACAAAAAAAATTACACACAAAATTCAAATATATAGCTTGCTTTTTGCTTTTAGGTTCCTCCGTGCCTCGGAAAGCACGTTAAGCCTTAGTCCCGGCTGTCAATTGCTGACCTTTGATAGCCGTTAAGTTGTCAGTGGCCCGAAAGTATGACAACCAGTACTTAGCAAGGGGTATCGTATTACCCAGTACTATGGGGTACTGGGTTGTGGAGCTCAGATATGCAGTCGCTCCATGTAAACTACTGGTATTCAGCTGCTTCCGGTTAGAATGGAAGCCGACCCCAACATAGTTGGGAGAAGGCTGGGTAGATGACTTATTATTTTTCAAATGGACAAATGACTTAGATATTTAATAGGAAATAGTATCGTACCGTTGGTGAAGGTATGTTGATGTTCGACGTTGAGGAATATTGCGAGGGCGGACTACAGTGCGTCTGGTAGCCGGAGGGTATCCACCCGTGGTCCAGGGGCGACATGTTCTGCAACCAGTCGAAACGAGAACGTTACACGTGACGTCATAGCACCGTTCACAACCTCTTACAGCAGTATTGTTTAATCTTACTTCAGTGTAAGACAGAGATGGCGTTACACGTCCTGTATAGATCTATCTCTTTCTCACACTGAAGTGTAATTAAAGTAATATGGCTATAAGAGGTGGCGGTACAGGCCCAGGTATCATGCCCAGCACGAGAAAATTTGTCGTCGCACTATTTCAAGCTGAGGCGAAAAGCAGCTATGTTCATACTTAGCGGTGACTCGCTTCAGCGTGAGATATTGCGAGGAAAAATTAAGTCGCGCGCTCATTTCATGAGGAGTCTTTGATATAAAACAGTGTGACCAGTCTTAAATAAGGATTAGTAGTTAAAGCCACTTTACAATTCTCCTTTAAAAACCGCATATCTGTTGGGAATTGGTAGATTGGTATCAGACTTTAAATATTTACACGATATCTAGTTGCGAAATAGTGTAAGAATAAAACAAACTAAAACTACTGCTGATATTTGCATATTTTGTGTTTCATAAATTACGTAAATTATATAAAAACTTCATCACAACAAAATATTATTATGTACTAGACAAAATTATCTCGCTTCGGTCTTTGATTTTTTAAGATTTCATAATAATAAGAACCTGTTTCAAATATTCTAATGTTAAAGGGGAGGTGCTAAGGTAGCCCGCGAAATAATTTTTTTTACGGTTTATTTTGCAATTTTCTGCTCAGTATCAGGCTGGATAATGCAAGGCAATTGATTTAATTATATTTCCGTATGTGACGTCCAAAAGTGCTCTTTATTGGCCTAATTGAAATAAATATTTTGACTTTAATAGAGTTATACCCCGCTTGAAATATTGATTTACAGGAATATAATTCTTCCAAGTTTTTTTATTACCATACAACCTGAAACTGAGCTGCATATTGCAAAAAAAAAAAAAAATTAAATATCGCGGGTTACCTTAGTGCTTTCGCCTGAACGAGTCTAGATTAAAAATAGATCAAGTTCAATGCCCCATACTATTTGTTATTAATTGATACCATCCACTGCCACTGATTAATTTGCAATAAAGTTATAAATGAAACAGCATCACACTGCTTTTAGCCAGAAGCCAATTTGTACATGCAGTTAGGACTGAATTAATTATGTAGAAGCTAATATAAAATTAATAATGCAGTGAACCAGTATTTAGTTTTCATGATTTGTCAAAATGGCAACAAAACGATCGCCCAACAGCATGTGGAAGATTCTTTAAATTAAAAAATACATATCTTATGAAATATGTAAGTAACTTAGTATAAAACTACAAAAATTGTCGTAAATTATGTACAAGTAATCATGCCAATTATTGAATGTATACATAAACAGGGTGTTAAAGAAGTCACGTGCCATAGCTTAGGGGTGAGGTCAGTATCGATTTAAGGAACCCGTAAAAAATAAAATAAAAACAATTAGTAAAAATGATTGTTTTTTGGTTTTATATTTTATATTTTACGGGTTCCTTTATCGATACTGAACTCACCCCTAAGCTATGGCTCGCGACTTCTTTAACACCCTGTATATATAGGGTGTTAATGATTTTTATCCGTAGCAGTATCAGTTTAGGAAATTTTCTCCAAAATGTGTTACAAAAACCCTATAGCTGCTTATTTCAGTTATTTCACTCATAATTCACTATAGTTCTTTGAAATGTTTGATCCTTTTTAAAATTACAAACTTTAATCAAAACTTACGCGCCGTCATAACTTTATGACATCGGCAGAATTGTCAACATCGGTTTTAGTTGCCATAAAGAAAATAAAAATATTGAATTAAAGTCAAATGTAATACCTTGTGTCATAAAATATGCAATTTTATAGTGATCATTAAATCGAATGTTAGTTATGCAACTTGTCATAATTCACATGTTAATAAGTTATATAATTGTTCTAGAGTTTTAAAGATTGTGACATGCACTTTTAAATACATTTTAAGATACAACATAAGTGGTTAAAGTAAATAGTATTACGCTGGGAGTGTCACTTAATTGTCGTGTTTTAGCAAAATTAACGTCAATGGTATTTCAGTTGATCTTACACGTGGACTTCCACTGTATTTGACCTCATTCCAATTGAATGACATGAGAAACGACCTTTATTTGCATAATTATTTATTTATGTATAAACTATTCCGCTATTTACTTTTTTTAACGCGAATGTCGGGCGTGTCAACATTTTACTAAATGTATATTCAAGTTTTAGGAATCACTTATTAATGATTATTATGATCTTATTTAGATGTTAAAAATCTTTGATCGTCCTATATATAAAGTTACCAATAAAAATATTTATAGAAGCATCTGAAATATAAATATTACGATAAGAGGATACGAAGATAATCGGTGTCGTTTAGTGCGGAGGTGCCGAAATAAGCAATATATTGCTTCCAAAATGTAGTTAGTGTAAAGTACATGGTTAGCTGAAAACAAGTTAATAATAACAACGTCGATTCATGCACGAAGCACCAATGTGATGAATGAAAAAGACGAAATATAGAATTAATGTCAAAGACATAGATATAATATAGGATATTAGCGAGACCCAGCTCTGTTATAGATAGGCAAAAATATTGGCACCAACAACAGACAGCGTTTCAAAGCATTCAAGCGACCGCCTGTAAAGAATGAGCGGGATAAAATTTAAGAGGAGGTTATAAAAGAAAACGAACCTTATTATGATGAAGATAATTATTTGTGTTTGGTACAGATAAGTGATTCTGAAATAAACAAAAAATGATTTGTGTAGAAAGCAAATAAACACAAACATAACCAAAACAACAAAAATGTTAAAGTTCCTATCGGAGGTGAGTGCTCCCTAAGGCACATGTTAACGTTCTCCAAGCCAGTGTTAGCGCTACTGTACACTTTAACTAGTTGTCTACAATAGTGAATCACTCACTATCATTTCTTAACTGATCCAGTAGCTGTCTATATCTACATTATGCATCGATACTACCATTCGGGCCGACGCCATTTTTGACACACAATACTGGTTGGTTAGACCGACGCATAAATTCTTGCATAGTAATGTCAGATCAATCGATACTGCAATAGTTTTTTTTTTAATAGAGGACTGATTTGGATTGTAATGACGATGTGAGTCATACGCATGTCGGTCACAATATTGGTTACACTTGGTTCGTTTGGCGAGATGATTTTACGCGATTTTAAGGTATTAGGAAATCAAATTGTTTTTATCTAGCCATGCAAATCTGCATCTGCAATTACACTGCCTCTATTTAATCTATTTACGCTTTTAACACTAATGAAATGGCAGCTAGTTTCTAATGCAAAAATAAGCATCGGTTAGGAGAGGAAACCGCGGTTGACCCAATTTATATTCTGTGAAAATAAAACCGGATCAGATGTGGGGGGTGTTGGCTGGCTGTGACACCGACCTGTGCGTCGTAGAGAGGGGCCGCGTGGTCCCGGTGCGGCACCGTGGCGCCCACGGGCGAGCCGGACGCCGGCGAGCGCCCGGCCGTGGCCGGCGAGCCGCTGCCGCCGCCCGGCGACGCCGCGCCCGGCGACGTGGGGGACTGCAACCAGTCCTACCGTCTCACACACTGTAGTGTCACCATCATAATCATCATCTTCCTCCCTTGTTCCATATTACTTGGGTGCGACACATTTGTTTCTTCCTCTTCTGTCAGCCGTCGCGCTATCACTTACTCCATTTTATTTCGTGTCATTCCTCATATAATCTATTACCTTTTCTTAGGCCTATACTAGCGACGAGGTACGAACGCGTGACTGCTACTGTTGTATAGTGAATCGTTGTCTTATTTATTATTTCTAATACTATCTAAAACGTGGTGAACACCACAGACAACGTCATACGCACTCCCCCTACCCCCTGTTAACACGACGGGACAAGAATCGTCATACGATTTAAACAAACTATAACCGAAGAAGATGCAATTTGTATGGACCGGACCCGGCGTTATAGCACTTTCGAACACAAATCCAATCAAATCTCGGCAGTGGCATTAAATCCTAAAATTATTTTTTAACGCGGACCATTTCAGTGCTGTTGTAATTATTAATTACTAAACATTTATAAATCAGACTTATATGAATGGTGAAAAGTAGACACAATTATGTTTACACATGTGTTGTGCACATTACCGGTACTAATTTGATTGCTTGAAATGTTAAGATTGATTGATGAGATCTTTATTTTAATGTAGTATGGAAACTGGTACGATGATAGGCCTATGCTATTCCTTCTGCTGTATAATATCTATATGAATCACTTCTTGTCAATCCGAGATTATTTACTTAGGGCACCGTCAGTAATTAGGATCCTAGCTGACTCGCACGTGTAGCGCAAGCGCACATAAAGTATCACTTTTACTCAAACCTAGTATCACGAGAGTGTGCAGTGAGGAACACGTGACGTTCAGTCGAGGGCCTTATCAACGCGCTCGACGGACCGAGACGGATCGCCGATCACTTCGATTTATTAGAACACAAATAGACGACACAACCCTTGCAGACGTCACAGCGAGATGTGATGAATGAGTAATGGACCAATGGGTGGTCTTGCAGAGATGCCACATGCTGCGTTGTCGGTACGTTGCGACGTATGGGCGGTGACGCTGCGTCTAATCAGAACTCGTGCCACACGGTGCACTGAAACGACGTGTGGCGACACAACGGGTGAGCGTCGAACAAGTGGCCAGAGAGACAGTTCCGTCTCTCTGGCCATTCGTGAGCGCATTCTTGTTAACTAACACTTCGCCCGCGACTTCGTCCGCGTAAATTGTGATAACTCGGTTAATTTGCATGATATCAATATAATTTATAGTCTATGTTACTCGGTAAAGATGTTGCTTTCTAATGGTGAAAGAATTTTTAAAATCAATTGAGTAGTTCTTGAGTTAAATCGTAATAAACAATCAAAAATCTTTATAATATTAGTTTAGATAATATCAAAGGATTTTTGCCTCGTAATAACGGTCTGACACCGCACGTGAGTTTCATTGATCGTGTGGCACTCAATGAAAGCGTTGCTACTACGCAACGCAACAGCAACGCAAGTGGCTTGACTCTTACGGGTAGGTGCGGGGTTCCAGTATAGCTTTGGACACGTACGTATCTCGGCTGGTAGTCGTCGTGGTGCTGCGGCGCGTGCGGCGCGTAGTGCGGCGGCGGGAAGTGCACGGACGTGAGGTCGGGCAGCGAGCCCCCCGGCACGGCCATCTCGCAGCCCAGCGCGCCCCCCAGCCCGCCCGCGCCCTCCCCGCCCGCGTATACGCTGTCGAAACAGTCATACGTGCTAAACAAAAAACGGCGTTATAGTAGGTATCTAGTACAATGTTATACTTGGACACAAAAACTATAATATGTAAATTAAACGAGTCATATTTTATAATTATCTTTTACATAATATCATATTTTTTTCTGCATCACCCTAAGACTAGACTGACTGACTGTAGACTGGTTCAAAATGTCTAAGGCGGTCTACGGTAATTATTACTCATTCATAAAATGTTAATAAAGAAATGTATAAGTAATACTAACACTTTAAGGGACGTTAGCAAAACAATACGGGTCGTCACCTATTAAAAACACAGCACTTAGTTAAACTACCATAACCTAAATAAATGCTGCCAACAATTTCTCTTTTTAGCGACGTTGTCAACTTTCAGAACGCAAGCTCCTAAAAAATGCAGTCGTCGTTGTTTATTCCGGCGCTCATTCACAAATATACATATTCGTCACCTATACGAAGTCGTCACCAACTAGCGAATTCAGTAACTGTGTTTTACATTACAGTCAACTAGTAAGATCGTTTTACGTCCATCGTTTTTTTTTTATATTAGTCATAATAATATTGTTATTGATTTAGTATTAAACTTAGGCACTAATACTATGCTGTACACAAACATATCCCCATTTGAGATGAATCACATATATAAAAAGGTTTATTAAAGTGCACACTTAACACATCGTACCTTGTATGGAAAAGCCATTCAAGTTGCGAGCTTAGGGAGGATAAAATACCACGTTTTTTCCCAAGTGTCTTTACTAACTTATATAACAGATATACTCACTTGTTGTTGTTTGGTATCCTGGGTATTTCACATGACGATCTCGGCCGATTCGCGGGGTTCATTGGCGCTAAGACATCTAGATGTATGTCACCTGAAATAAATAGAAGTAGATATCTGTACAGTAATTCTACGATTTTTATGAATGTATAAAGAAATGTACCTATTGGTATTGGAATTGGATAGGTTATTTTAAGTCGTAAATTACTGCGGAATGTACAGTTTATTTATTTAAACTTCATGTACAAGAGTGGTATATAGGCGGACTTAATGCCACAAGGCATTCTCTATCAGTCAACCTTTGGGTCAAATATGACAGCATTGAAGCATTGATTGAAAGGACAGTTCATGTAATTTATGTACAGATTCGTTTTGTTTGAACGTATGGGTGGGGTTCTGGGAGTGTTTTGAATAAGAGCAATGTATTATTCAAGATCAGGATCGTCGCTCACCTCTCCGATGGTGGTTCTGGTGTGGGTGTAGATGCGGGTGCGCGTGTGAGTGCATGGTCCGGTGCGGCGACAGGGGTTGCGTCGTCGCCTGTTGCTCCACGCCACAAGACTGGTGGAGCGCCGAGTCCGAATTCGTACGCCGCCAGTTACTATCTGGCGGTGGACTGTAAACAATACGCGGGTTTTCATCTTCTCTTCATGTAGGTACAATAACTTATAAATATCAGAATAAAACTTTTTTGCGAAAAAAAAAAAAACAAAAAAAAATGGAAAATAACTTTACTTCCGGAAATCGATGACTTTTGTTTGTATCATAGACTTAAAAAAATGTTTTATAGAAGACTAGCGGACGTCATGCGGTTTCACCCGCGTAGTTCCCGTTCCCGCGGGTCTACCATGACGTCTTAAAGCAGGATCGTTTTAATTGCGTGCGAGTGAGGGAAAGAGACGGCGCTAAACGTCCTCTATAGCTCCGTTTCTTACCCACACTGGAACGCGATTAAAACGATCCTGCTTTAAGACGTCATGGTAGGCCACCAGTTCTACAGGGATAAAATATAGCCTATGTAACTCGCTGATAATGTAGCTATCCATTGCTGAAAGAATTTTTCAAATTGGTCCAGTAGTTTTTATGTTTATTCGTTACATTTATTTATTTATAGTTAATTAAAACGGCACAAGTCCAATTACATTAATTAACATGGAATCATAAAAATAAAAATAAAAATAAGCATTCAAATAACATACAATACAAAAATAAAAATAAATTCAACGGTATACAATTCGTGATTAAAATTATTAATAATTATTTAAGTAAATGGTTAAATAAATTAAATACATCGCAAAGTAACATAAACTAGCATTTAACAGTGGACACCCTCGCATATTGTCTCTCACAGAACACCAGACAAGCACGCATTATCTTTCTCCATTCATCAGCAAACACATCGCATTCAGGGTCGGCTGTCAGGAGGGCGTTTAGCATCCTTAGGGTACGACATACTGGGGATTCGGCTCTAGCAACAGATCTAGATAGCGGTGGCGCGAACAGATCATGACGGCGGCATTGACGGCGCCCCAGGTATTTGTCGGGCACGAATAGGCGGCAGAAAAGTCCGTGGAGTTCGGGGCAGTCAATACGTCCACTTAGGGTTTTACAGGCAAACGTGAGCTGATCAACGCCCCTTCTCACCTCCAACGAATTGAAACCCAACACCCCTAGAAGATAGTTGGTTGGGTACATGAAAGGAAAGACATTGTACAGCCTTTGATACAAAAATCTCAGGAAGGTTTTCTGAACTTTCTCAAGCATCAGCGTCTGAGACGCAGTATATGGATGCCAGACACAGGCGCTGGACTCGAGCTTACTCCGAACCAAAGTGGTGTATAGAAGCTTAATAATACTGGGATTGCGAAAGTCACGAGCGTTCCTCAAGACAAATCCCAGACGCCTGAAGGATTCCTTTGCAAGGGCAGACACGTGGTCTCTAAATGTCAGACTGTGGTCAAAAGTCACTCCTAAGTCCTTAACGGTGGTGACACGAGTGATCATTGTACCCCCCAAATTATAATCGTATTTTATTGGTCTCAACCCTCGACCATAAGTCATAACGCTGCATTTACTAATATTAAACAACAACTTGTTCGCAATGCTCCACTCATAGACGGTATCGATATCTTTTTGTAGGAGCTCGCAATCCTCCTCTGATCTTATCTGCGCAGCTAGTTTTAGGTCGTCGGCATATAGTAGACATTTTGCGGATCGAATCTTATAAATTAGGTCATTGATCATGATCAGAAACAGAGGCGGCCCCAATACAGATCCCTGACTCACGCCCGAGCGAGTGTAATAAGACTTCGACTCAAAGCAGCCATGCCGGACGAACTGCCTGCGATCCCGCAGGTAGTCGGCGAAGAAGTTAAGAAGGCCGGATGAGAAGCCCATAGCCCCTAACTTTGCCAAAAGCACATCGTTGTCCACTTTGTCGAACGCCTTCCGGAAATCAAAATACAGAGTGTCGACCTGCCCACCAGATTCCAGGTTACTGGATATGAAGTCAACATGAATCACTAGGTTTGAGTTCACGGAGCGCCCAGGTCGAAAACCATGTTGAGCATCAGAAAGATACATATTGGTTTGTTCACAGATGACAGTGTGAAGTATGTGTTCAAAGACCTTTGCAATGGTCGGTAAGATAGCGATGGGTCTGTGTTCCTCGACAGAGGTCTTGTCACTGGTTTTAGGGATGGGAGTAACACGTGAAGTCTTCCACAGCTCCGGGTACACGCCTGACTGAAGAGCTAGATTAAAAACATGACATAGAGGGGCATACAAAAATACAAATCTTTCCTCTTTATAATATTATTATAGTATAGATATAGATTAGTATAGAAGTATAGATAACTGATAAACGATGCAAGAAAAGTGAATAAAATAAAATCGGACCAGTAATAATGGAATTATGAAGTAACAATAATACAGCCGAATTGAGAACCTGTTCCTTTTTAGAAGTCAGTTATAAATGAAGTTCTCCCAAACTATAAAATGAAATATGATTGTGGCGTAAGTTTTGCAACAGGTCGAGCTCTACTCTACATAAAGATTTCTAGGTCATATCATCATCGAAGTCTTGTTGCTTAAAATTTGCCGCCAATTTCCAAAAAACGTAATACATTTTCCAGATACGTTTCTGTCAGTCCAATCCATCATCGGATGTAGCTGAATACCAGTGTATAAGGAGACTGCCGATCTGCAGACATACTCCAGCAGTTGTCAATTCGCCGAATTAACTTAACGATACATAAATGTTACTTATAATAGTTACGTAATATTTTCTAAAGATAGATAGAATAATCTTTTTCACTTCTCATGCTCTAAAAGTACGCCAATATAGCCCTACGAAGCGGGAGTAAAGTGACCACTTTAGTCCGTAGGGAGTAAAGAGTAATTCGTTTTTTAATTTCCTTCATGTGACATAGACAAACTCAAACAGCCAGTTAATATACTACTATTATCTGTGGAGTGTGGACCATCTTCATTGCGAAAATGTTGAGAGTTTTAGTTCCATGGTTTTTTCCGCAAGGAAGGTGGCGCCATGCGTTTTAAATTCTTAATCTGTGACTGGTTTAGAAGAAAAATATGACCACGAATATTTCTGAATTTTTGTCGAGTGTAAATTTGCTCGGTTTTATATAAATTTATTAGGGATGTCCAGTGACAGTGAAGAGTTTGACGTCGAGCAAAGAGCAAAAGACATAATAGATAATCTTTTGCCGCCAAAAACGCGGAAGATTTACCTAAAAACTTACGAAAGTTCTATGGACTGGAGGATAATTAATGTTTTTGTACTAAATTGACTATTTTTCTCGCACTCAAAGTGAAAAGTACAGTTTGCACCTCGAGACTAAACGCCTACTTAATATACCCTCGGTTTCATTGACTCCCTCGCAAGCTCGGGAGTCAAACCACCTCTGGTATATTACGGCTTCGTTTAGTTATATTATGTACACCATGCAAATTACAAGTATTACAATAAAGAACTTATAAATAGGGTGACACAATGGGTCTTATCGCTAAAAGCGATCTTATTTCAATACAACCTTTGGATGGATTTAAGGGAGGAAGAGAGAAAATACAGTTGGTAGTCTGAGGTGTCCCATTAAAATAAATATATTATGTCTTTACCTATGAAATTGCCGTTTTTCATGAAATAAGTTCACGCCCTTTTTCTCTATATCTTTATTAATCAAAGTTTACCCATGCAATCTATGCATTTTTGGTGGTAGCTTATTGATACCCTTTTAGAAAAAGTCTGCTGGACGGGGCCCAGGGCTGCGGGACTGTACGAAAGAGATACCGTGGCCCCGGAACACAACGGGCGAAGAAGGAACATGGATGGGTTTTACTCAGTAAAAGTCTGACGTGAAGAGGGAGTCTTTTGATGATTTCCCATCCGAAAAAAAAACGGGTGGTAACAAATTCTTCAAAGGTATTTTGAACTGCCTCTCGGTTATTCAATTTTTTCCCCGCCAAGAAGTAATCCAAATTCTGGAAAAAGTAGAAGTCTCTTGGGGTAAGGTCTGGTGAGTACGGTGGATGACGGAGAACTTCCAACCCCAGCTCTTGTAACTTGGAGACCGTCTGCTGTGCAGTAGGAGGTCGCGCGTTGTCGTGCAGGAGCAGCGGAGCCGAACGATTGACCAAAGCTGGTTGAAGATGTGCGAGCCTCCCCATCAATATGTTCAGTTCTTCACAGTACACATCTGCAGTAATGCTCATCCCGTTTGGTAAGAAGCTGTGATGAAAGACACCGGCGCTAGACCACCAAACAGTAACCATCACTTTTTTAGGAGTTCAGTTTTCGTTTGGGGCATTGTTTAGGTGCTGAACCAGGATCTAACCAACATGCAGAGCGCTTGCGAATGTCGAACAGAATCCATTTTTCGTCGCAAGTAACAATGCGATACAATATGCCTTCGTTTATGTGCTTGTTGAGCAGTGCAAGGCTGGACTCGACGCGTGGTTCGCGCTGGCGATCATCCAATTCGTGGGGCACCCATTTGTCAAGCTTTTTTACCTTGCCAATTCGATGCAAATGGACCAATATTGTTTTGATGCTAACATCGAAAGCTGCTGCTAATTCAGCTGTAGATTGAGAATCATCAGCTTCCACAATCGCCTTAAATTCGTCATTGTCGACTAAAGTTTTCGGTCGACCACGGGGTTCATTTCTTAGGTCGAAATTCCCAGAACGGAAGCGGGCAAACCAATAACGGGTGATGTGATCGTTAGTAGTGTTCGCTCCGTATACGTCGTTGATGTTGCGTGCCGCTTCTGCCGCTTTGCTGCCACCACGGTACTCATACTCCATAATCACTCGAATTTTTAACGTATCCATGAAAAACGTAAAAATGCATGCAAACATGAAAACAGAACGGTAACCATTAAACTAATGACTAATTTTCAAAAAAGAATTCCATATTTTAAAAATAAAAATAATTGAACTTAGAATTCTTAGCGAAAAAAGAAAAAAAATGGGCTTGAGATAGCCAGTACGGCAGAACGGCTATTTCTTAGGACATAATTATTAATTACGTTACTGTAAAAGCCCGCACTACAGTTAATTCTAAGATAATGGTAAGTTTTAATAGGGATTATGCACGATTTTTTTCTTCACTTTTATTTTATTAATATCAATAAAATACAGTAGGTACTATCAACCCAAGATAAGTATTAAAAGTTAAGTTCAACTACTGCTTGTCGCACAAAAATAATATTAAACTCCTGCAATTTTCTACGACAGTTCAAACGTCCGTAGCTGGCGGCCACAAGAAACTTATATATTAACTGGAATGAGGACGGGCAAGCCAAAAACGTTCCGAACGAGAAAGCTTCAAGAGTGGATGTTGTCTCTTTCTAATAGGGTGTCTAATAATCATACTAACTCTTGAGACAGTTTAAGAGTAGCTGTAATTTTATTATTTAATGATGATGACCTGCGACTCAATAGCATTCTAGGCGAAATAGCTTCAAGAGTGGATGTCATTAACTTTTCATGTTAACTTAAATGTATGTCTGTACCGTCCAGTTGCAAATTATCCATTTTGCAACCTGTCTATCCAGACGACTTTTGTATTCGGGGATTCGAGGACTCCGTTAATATTATATATTTTTTCAGACATAGAAAATCGCATATTCATGCTATGACTGTTTACCTATTATGTTTTAGTAACATTCGCCAATATTTATTTTATATTCCGAAACCATTCATTTTCACTCGCAGCTTGCCAAATAGATTCTTTTGCTGGAGAAGCATGGAAAAATCTTTAGGACTGGCATGACACGGCACGGTGCGGCGGACTCTTTTCTTTTCAATATTTGTATTTAAAAAGCAAACTAGCTACTACCGAAACCATGTGCGATGTCCGGTGTTTCTAATTTATATAATATACTTTTGATTACTATGTATGACAACGATGTTCGAAACTTCGAACTAACTTACTTAATTTATTTGGATATTTCCCGTTTGTCAATCTAAAACATTGGTAACCCTAGTCGTAATAAACAACCAAAGTTAAAAAACTTCCCTAAAAAACGAAATTCCACATCCAGCAAACCCTTACTACTACACCCCTTCACACAACACTATTTTACCATATTTAAAGCGGATTATTTCACTTATATACAATAAAAGTACTTAAATGACTTCAACGCGAAAATGTATCGGCCATATTGTTTACATCGGTGACAAGGCAAGACAGAGACACCATCCACCTTTGTCGGTTTCTCGCTCGGAACGTTTTGTTTTTTTTTCTTTTCTATTGAATCCATTGTACAAATTTAAACTCTAAGCTTTTGAGATCGTTTTTTTTTTTATTTTTTTAGCATTTTGTTCGTACTCATTCCAGTTAGTATATAATTTCCTTGGGCGGCCATGATGTGACATCATTATCCACAATCTGCCTTGTTTACATCTATTTTTTTTGTCCTAATAAAAAAATACCAATTGTATGTGCTATAATCAAGTAAAAATTGCAATAACAATATTATAATAAAATGTTAGTGAAACTTTAAGCACTTTTCAAACAAAAGTGTTTTTTTGACACAATGAACTTCGACGTCAATACCGGCGTTATCGAAGACGATGCGTTTTGAGAGTGCGTTCCGTTTCACCAAAAACATGCTACATAAAATCGTGAATTGTAAAATAAGTAATGTATTAGAAACTTAAACAAGTGTACCACAATGTTTTCATGCGCCAATACAAGATACATTACATACACATATTTCAAAAATAAAAAAACTTTTTTGCAAAAAATAAAACCAACTTCAAAAAACACAAAAAAAGTGAAAAATTACTTTAGCTTCAGCTTTTGTCTTCAGCTTTTGTGTTTTTTGAAGTCGGTTTTATTTTTTGCAAAAAAGTTTTTATCTTTAACTTTTTAGTGGTTCACATGTGCTTATCCCTTCAGAGCGTACCGGCGTGATGTTATGTTATGAACTGGTGTAAACAATAGACAGACATGAGATTTCAGCAATCCCAGTCCATTTTCTATCATTTATTGAAGAGTTCCGTTCCCTATCTCCGAAGTTCTTCATCAGATCTTCCCCAAATTGAAATGGGACCACTCCGAGAAAGTACTCTTTCAAAAACTACCCAAATACCTTCAAGTGTGCCTATAAAATTTAAAGAGTTCACTCTATTTCTCCAGGATCCCATCATCAGATCCTGACTTGATGATCATGGGACGACCAGGGAAGTATACCCTTTCAAACAAAACAAAAAAGATCCAAATCGTTGCAGGCATCTTCGAGTAATCGGGGAACATACATAAAAAAAAAAAAAAAGGTTCCGACGAACTGAGAACCTCCTCCTTTTTGAAGTCGGTTAAAAAGAGTTTTGTATTTCATGCATATTCCCTAACTTTTGCCACCATATACACACGGAAAGGAAGTATCATACATACGTCCATAAATTCACGCGTCTTTACCCATGGGGATAGGCAGAAACCACAGAGAGCCACCTGCTATGATCCTTATACAAACTCCTTTTGTCTCGTCCACGTTCATACATTTGGTCATACAAATCTGGAAATTATCATTTCTATAATAATTCCCAAGTATGGTGATATTCCCAGGAACAGCATTCCTAGCACAAACCATAACTAATAGTCTTACTACACAACACAACATTTTTCACATTTGTATTTGCAAACCTGCGTAACAAGTTTCCTTTACACAGTTGTATATTACGCATTTTAATTGAATAGTAATTTCCAGAAGTGACGTAATATTTAAAACATCGCAAAGACGACGACTTAAATTCACAAGAGATAAGCAGGAAAACAGTTAGTTATTAATGTAGGTACTTGGTTAGTAAACAATCGATTATTAGTCTCACGGTTTAATTTATTCATGATTTCGATAATTTATGTTTCACTATTGGGTACCTCAAAAGCAGGTCTCTTTAACCGACGAAAAAAAAGGAGGAAGTTCTCAATTCGACGCGTATATTTTTTTTTTAATAAAAACGTGAATAAAATCGTAAAACGTGCAGACGGCTAACTATCCTTAAAATAGAGATCATGATAAGCGTGGTGGACTGAATAAATTAAATTCATACAAGTTCTATAATTTATACGCCAATCTGAAGCACTCCGTAGAAAGGCCAAATCTGACTCGTTTTGCTACTTTTCGAGGTAATAATTGTTGTTGTTCTATAAATTAAGCATAGCGGTAAGGGATCTGAAAACCGATTTACGTCAAAGAATTTTGCTAATGCGGTTTATAGGGTTCCGTACCCGACGCGTAACCAACGGTACACTATTACTAAACTCCGCTGTCCATCCGTCCGTCTGTCTGTCAGCGGGCTGTATCTCATGATCCGTAATAGGTAGTAGTATAGTAGGGCTGTTGCCGCTTTAACAACAATTAATCAAAATAAATTAAAAATGAAAGGGATCTCCCGAGTCCGACTCACACTTGGCCGGTTTTTTTTACCTGCCAGTATTAATAAAGTTGTCCTCATGGCATAGTATGTTTCCCCTGTTTGTTGATACGTTGCGTTGTTTAAAACAATTATTATTAAATATGAATGAGGTTTCTGAGAACGACTTACAATGAAACTTGAATTAACATGACATGTAAATGACTCATAAAATATTTTACCTCATAAACCAAGTAATTAATGATTATTAGCACGTTCCTATGGTGTTAGAATTAGAATAACTGTTCGTCCGCTGTTTTCTTGCGAGTATACCCATCTTTTTTGTGTGGTTTATTTATTTTTAAGTGTTATAATAGGGAAGGGGCAGTTATTATTGTGTCCTGCGTGTCCTATTGTTCTTTACAGGAACTGATGGACCGTACTGAAGGCGCCAGGTCGCGGCTCCGTTTTGGGCTGACACAAGTCAATTGCCATCGACACGCTAAGATATGAATTTATAGTAATATTGGAAACACCACCAACGATTTTTCAAAAATCAACCCTTTGCGTGGGTGTGGGGAGTGCACAGCGGAAGACAGTATTCTCTTGAAAAACTTGAAAATTGGCTTAACTAGTTAACAAAGATCGTTATCATTAATTTGCGGAGACCACACCAAAAAGAGAAGCTGTGTGTCGAACTATTTACGGTCAAATAATGGGGAAACAAGAAATCCACGAGAAATAAGTAGGGGGTTATTGCTAGTTTTAAATTAATAATCCAGAATGACAACCATAATTAGATAAGTGGCGTAAGGAGTATAGTTAGCGACTGAATTAATTATCGTAACCTCGAGAGCTATACAGTGCAGTTACATTTATTGAATTGTATTTGTAAAAAAAAAAGTTTTTATTGTTCTAACTCAAAACAAAGGACATAAATGCTGGAAATAAATGAATAAATAAAAGCAAGTTCGATACGTGATGAATTCGGGTTTCTTATATCACGAGTTACAAGAAATAATAAGTTTTTAGTTCCCCTAAAAAGTAGACACCCTAGTGTTTTATAGGCCACAGAATCAATGGAGACCATGTTTGGCCATATCCTTTGGTAACATTTATAGACGGAAAAGTCCCTTGTTAAAAACTGGCATGATCAGAATGCTTCATTAGAATTTTCCTGACGTTATGATAATAACACGTTACCTCAAGTAGACAGTGCTGCCATAGGGGCTGGTGTCATGTCTCCGGTCCGCAGGGCGGCGCATCGGCCCCCCCACTGTCGAGGAGGCGCGGCCCCGCTGCCCGGCCGCTCCCGGAGACCGCGACGGCGAAGTGCCGCCGCTCCGGCCTCCAGCCATAGCATACTGGTTCGCTAACGGTAATTCTTCCGGCTAGGACAAAAAAACAACATCTTTACAACATGTCTCGAAACAACGACAGGGACTGATTTTATTAATACGACAGCATTATTTCTGCAATGAATGTAATTTTCCGCCCAGCTAAAGGTCAATGCACAATTGTAAGTTCTGCACGCGATCAGTAACGCCTCAAGCAGAACTGTTCGATTGTTTCTATGAACCTTCATACTACAACGCACTTAAAAAACATCTGAACGACATCGCCTCGGTTCAGGTCCAGCCAGTATACAGCAATCACTAAGCTCACGTTGGGGCTTTGTGTCACTCCGCGAGTCGCTGGCGAGGCTGACGCTTACGGCCAGCCTCGCTTCCGTCGAGTCGTCGCGTATTTCACCCAGCCCGACGTCTAGCCACAATCGCAGCGTGCCCCGGCAATGCTGAGGCGGGGCGATGCTGATCCCATGCAGTGCTCACAAGTGTGCGATGACCTTTAGTCCGCCTTAACACCGGTTCTGCTGGGCTTTCCATACATTTTTTAAACGCCGTGCCAAGTGTCCGGTTTGGCTAGTTTGGCGGGAAATACCAAAACAAATAATGCTGTCTTTTTCTCGTATCTTTTCCTGTACACATCACTATTTTATTAAATAGGTATATCTAACTGAATAGGTCTTTACAAGGAGTATTTAATGCAGCTATATTGCCATAGGTATGTAAAAATATATATAAAGGTTCACATAGCAAACTATATGTGAGTTATGTTAGAGTATGTGCATTAATTAAACATGTTTTTTTTTGTGTACCTTGTATACATATTTTTGCACATTGCACTGTAGGGGGTCAAACAACAACATTAAAATATTACTATTCTATTCTTTCATTCTTACAGGGTGATATAGCATGTCAAATACAAAAATAACACTACTTCTATAGTGCATGGAATAATAAAACATTCACTAAGAATGTACTGAAATATTTACAAGGATGCAACATGCCATTTCACTAGAAATTTATAGTTTTTTGTTATAATGTAACAATTATAGGAAACAAAAAAATTCTATTATATTTTTCAGGCACAGTATGCGGGAAAAGCAAATAATATCTTTTGCATTTTATAATAGTTAAAACAAGAACAGCACACTGTAATAAATTATAAGACATTCATAATTAAACCTGTTTATAATGTGTGAGTGAACACATGACGGAGTTAACGTTGGTGAACAAGAAAAATTATTAGAACACATGTTATAATGTAAATATGAGTTCGACACAGTTTTCTGTTAATAAGACTACTACATACTATGTTTATTATTACAGGCATTTGATTCTATTTGGCTATATTCAAATAGGTCTCATAAGGTGTCAAAGCAATCATCGCTTTAATTGTTAATGTTTTTTTATCATTACTTTCATCAGCCGTTAATTTTCAACAAATGATATAAAAGCTAAAAAGAGCATGGGAAATAAAAGAAAATACAGAATAAACATAAGTTTTAGAAAATAAAAATTTCAGCCAGCTACAACTGCACCACTATTGAACAAAATAGGTAGGTATAGCAAATTCTACCACAAATCACAAAGTCCATGAAGATCTTGCAGGCACACCTAAGTATGTCTTAAAAACATTTAGAAAGTAATTTATTGGTTTCAAAATGCAATTAGAATGGCAATGGAATTTCCCCAAGGTTTTTACTACCTGCAAGATCATAAACTGGTAGATTTACGCTATTAGGGAATTTAATGATCAGATTCCAAAACAAAGGAACCTTGATTGTTTCCAGCTCAGTGGCAGTAGCTTGTGGTGCAGCCACATTTGGCAGGGAGCCACTGCGGAACGTGCCCAAGCCTTGCTGTGCGGGCCGGAGTGTCGACTCAACATTATCACTAGGCTCGGGGGGCGGTTTGTCTCTGGCTACTTTACTTGAATTAACCTGTAATCATGATGCTTGAACATCTTTTGACTGTACTCTCACTATTGACATTGTTATTCTTGATGAAAAGATAATAAATTGTATTCCAACAAATTCAATCAGAATTAGACACTACACATGAACCCTGCTCATATCACAAACATTGTTAGTATGTCAAGATTCACAATAAGTATGTCTGAATCTAGATGTATGATACTATTATATTTACTGACAAGTAACTATTGATTACAGCTAAGATTCAGGAATAAGACTTTATATTTCCTTAATTTCATTATGAGATGTATCACTCGTAATATTCTAACTGGCTATTGTGTATGTATGATACCAAATAGACTTACAATTCATTTTGACAATGACAATTGTAACTATACACACAGAACTGAATGGTATTTTGCTATTGAGATAAATGAAAAAATATGTTCACTTTGTTGTTTAGGGGCAATAAGTATACTGTAATGGATTATTGTTTACGTCGGCGGGCACATTTGACGGCCAGGAAGCGACTGCCTGAGTAAATAGGCGACATACCCTTTGGGTTGCGTCGGAAACTTCGCGCATAATCTGTTCAAAAGCAGCTGTTTCCTCTGCCTGTTTTTGATGATGGAGAGCAATTTTTTCACTAAATTTTCTTGGATTCGCCATGATGGCCAATAAACATTTATTTTTCTCGTTTTTACATCACAATTTTTAGCGTTCAAAGATCCAAAACGCGCTTGACTGTCAGACACAGATTCGTGTTGCCATTTTGAAAAAAATAGTATTGTTCAAAGCATAGTGATGTGCCAGTGTTTACTTTAGGTGATTCATAAAGAATCGAATAAAATTGTAAAGGTGTTCAATCCTTTACGTTTCAAACAATCTGGTGTCAGTTATACAGTTATTTATAATAGTTATTGATTGTACTCATTGATCGTCAACTCAATGCGGAATAAAATGCAAAGCAACAACACATGTCTAGCGTGAATTTCTGAATGCCCAGATTATGTACCTACACGAATTTTTCATCTTCAATTAATTATTTCTGGAGTTATTAAAACAGATGAAAAAAAAAAACGCAGGATTTGAACCATCCAAATGTTTTATATATTTTTTTAATGTCGTTTTCCGTGAATACAGCCATACCAGTAACACCCGCGACAAAAAGCAAAATTATAGCTGTCAGCAATAGTCAGCACGGAACTCGTATGTCTCCAACATCCATGGGTATTTTGCGACGAATCGAAAAAAGTAATAAATAGTATCAAAATAGGAGGACCCATCGTAGTAATATTTACAGAAACAAATCTTGTTGTTCGTTACGCACTCCTGAGGCTGTAATTTGCACTCTCTCTAGGGTTGTAGGTTGGTGAATATCACAAAATGTTGTTAACCGAACATGTCGGTTTCGGAAGCACTATGTTTTCCCACGTCAGACTTGCGACGATCTCCACAAGTATTTGTATTTTAAGGCCTATATTCTATTATTAATTATAAAATATTATAGTGACCTTTGACAGATCATAAATATCCGCACAGATCTGCGGCATAATGAATGGGCTCTATAAGAAAACAGTTTTTACGTATTTAGATTCTAGTTTCGGAAATCTACTATATGCGTGAAACCGATCTTGAAGATTTGTCAAATTTGATAAACTCGATTGATTCTGGCGGGAACTTTAAAAAAGAGCGCTTCAGATTTTTTTTCAATTTTCGTTTTTATTAAACATTCACTAGTTTTTTGTTTAAAAGTTAATAAAAAACAATAGTGCTAGGTGTGCAAGCCTGTAAAATGGTGGGAAATGAGGGGGGCGGGGATAACCCGCCCACCTCACATAAACGTCCACGGCCTGAGGCCAGGGACGGAGGGACTGGGATGGACTGTGGTGATGGCGGCGGCGGTGAGCACTCTGACTATTCACCTTTTATAAAACCCAATTATAAAAGACTGTATCCAGAAAATGCCACTTATGTAGACTTTAAAGTGTTCATCGAAGCTTCCAATAATAAGGATAGAATAGGCAATAAGAGCCCTATCTATCTCAATCATATATTCTCCAGCGATATAAAAGGGGTGACGGCTATACAACGAATAAACGCAAATAAAATAGCAGTAATATTTAAACAGTATAATACGGCCAATAATTTTATTAATAACAGCGCTTTTCTTAACAAGCATGGCTTGAAAGCATTTATTCCGGCTGCGCAAATAGAAAAAACAGGTATCATTAGATTTGTACCAGCAAACATATCGAACAGAGAACTATACACAAAACTATCATCAATTTATGAAATAATAGCTGTAAGAAGATTCACAAAGAAGGTAGGACAGGAGCGAGTACCACTACAAACAGTTAGCATTACTTTTCTATCGAATATTCTTCCGGACAATGTACAATATGATTTGTTTTCATATAGAGTTTTTGAATATGTTCCCCCATTACAGCAATGTTTCCGTTGCTTTAAATTTAACCACTCTGCTAGGATATGCAATGGCAAACAAAGATGTTCCATTTGCGGAGGTGAGCATTTATATAAAGAATGTGATAGACCAACAGAGATCTGCTGTTGCAATTGCAGCGGGCCTCATCTTGCAATTTCTAGATTATGTCCAATTAAGTTAAATAAAATTTTAGAAAAGAAAAATAAGATTACTTATGCAAGTGCTACATTGACGAAACAAAACAAGAGTGATAATACTGAATTTCCACCTCTGCTACCTCCAAAAATGAAACCAAATGACGCTGTAAATAAGTTTGTAAATAAATCTGTACATACATCTGTAAATAAGTCTATATCTGTAAATAATACTGTAAATCGTGTAAATAAATCTAAAGATGTCACTCCTAATGTAGACATCAAAGCCCAAATAGTTGCCAACAACGATGTACTTATGGCCCTGGTACAGACGTTGGTGGAACTGGGTAATAAGGGAGATAATACGCCTACCACCGTAAATAGTATTAAAGAAACACTACTTAAAAATCTCAAGTAATGGATCCAAGTCACACACTATCTAAGCTACGTATTGCTCAGTATAACATTCAAAGTGCTAATAGTAAAAAACCCTTATTAATTAAATTTTTACAAAAACAAAATATTGACATCTGCTTACTTAACGAAACATGGTTTAAAGACAATAGTTTTAAAATACCTGGATATAATATTTATAATAAAAATTCCAAAAATACTCATAATGGTGTAGCAATACTGATCAAGCCTTATTTAAAGTACAAAGTTTTAAACACTAGATTTTATGAAGACATTCAAACTGTTGCTTTGTCCTTATCTACTGTACATGGCAGCTTGACTATTCTTTGTGTATACTGTCCTCCTTCTAGTGGACATATACGGATCAATAGATTACGTAATATTATTAATGATCTTCCAAAGCCCATATTTGTCAGTGGTGACTTTAATGCACACCACATTGCATTTGGTTGTCTATCCACTAAGAGCAGGGGTCATGATTTATTTAATATCATTGATGACTTGGATTTATGTATTTTAAATGATGGTAGTTTTACAACTGTTAATAACCCGAGACGGAATCCATCTGCAATTGATGTTAGCTTTATTAGTGCTAACCTCGCATCAATATGCGAGTGGTCTGTACATGATGATGCCATGGGCAGCTATCACTACCCAACAATAACAGAGATTTCACTACATGTAGATAAATATCATATTAATCCCCCTGTTGATAGGTTTATATATAAAAAAACAGATTGGGAAAAGTATAAAACTATTTCTAAAACAATATTCAATGATTTAGTCCTAAAATTGTATGATCCTATTTCAACCTATAATGATTTTTGTTCTCGATTGGGTACTTTAAAAGATATGACAATTCCTAAACTTAATAAACCAAATAATTTTAAAAGCAGACCTCCAGCTCCTTGGTGGAATGACATATGTGAAAAAAGTGTAATTGCCTCTTACAAAGCATTGAAACTATATAGAAGTGAACCTACTATGGAGAACTATTTAGATTATAAAAGAAAAGATGCACTTAAAAAAAGAACTATATCTGAACAAAAAAGAATAGGTTGGGATAACTTATGTAACACATTTAATCGAACTACTCCTATAAGTAAGATTTGGAATCTTCTAAAAATGTTTAAAGGTATAAGAGCTGGCAATAAATCATATAAAGATGAGTTTATTTCTCAATTTCTAGATAAATTATCCGACAACAGCAATCTAAATAATGTTAATAGTTTAGGCAATATTTTCGAATTAAATAATAATAACCTAAATTCAAAATTTTTGCTAGATCCTTTTACATGGTCTGAATTTAAAATGAGTCTGTTATCTCGGAAAGACACTACACCTGGTTTAGATGATCTCCCCTATTGTACTATTAAAAATTTAGATGAATCAGCACAAAAAATGTTTCTTAATATTCTTAATTTACTTTGGCATTGTAAATGTATTCCACAATCATGGAAAACACAATGCGTCATTCCGATACTCAAACCAGATAAACCTTCAGAGCTTGCCAGCTCTTATAGACCAATATCTCTGTCTTCATGTCTAGGTAAATTATTCGAAAACATGATTAAAAATCGTTTGGATTGGTATATGGAATCTAATGGCTTCATTCCACATGTACAATATGGATTTCGTCGAGGGCGAAGTTGTGCAGACAGCTTCACTTCCTTAATTTCAGACCTGAAACATGCAAAGGATAGAAAGTTACACACTGTTTGTGTATTTCTAGATGTTCAAGGTGCTTTTGACAGTCTTGATCCGGCTATACTTGTACAAGTTATGTCTAGGTTAGGTGTGCCTGGCCAACTATGTAAATGGATATATAATTTTTTGAATAATAGAACACTCTATGTAAGACATAATAATACATTGCAAGGTCCAAAATGTGCATCTAGGGGTACAATGCAGGGTGCTACACTATCTCCTTTATTATATAATATATACACAAGTGAAATCTGTAAATTTGTTAATAGTAATGTAGATATTCTGCAGTTTGCTGATGATATTGTTTTGTACAGTAGTAATTATAATTTAGAAATTGCAATTGACAATATTAACAGAGCCTTGTCCCAACTATTTCACTATTACAATGATGTGCTACATTTAAAAATTAATCCCTCCAAGAGCAGTGTTATGATATTTGGAAATGAAAACACAAATTCAAAAGTAGTTTATAACGGAGAATCTATAAACCCAGTAAATTCAAAGAAATTTTTAGGCATAGTAATAGATAGGAAATTAACCTTTGAGGAACATATTAAATACATATCGAAGAATGCTCTAAAAGGTTTAAATGTAATTAAATGTCTTGCAGGTGTCTCATGGGGAGCAGACCCGAAAATATTATCAATTTTGTATAAAAGTATAGTTAGAAGTCATTTTGATTACAGTTCACTAGTGTATATAAATAGTACTCATGTAAATAAACTAGATCTATTGCAGAACAGGGCTTTGAGAACAATTTCTGGTGCAATGTGCTCTACTCCCATAAGGGCCATGGAAGTGGAGACTAAAATTATGCCATTAATTTTGAGACGCATTCTTCTTGCAGAGAGATTCTGTCTTAAATTAATTGCTGCAAATAACAGGAAAATAATAAACAAAATTGTACCTTATGTAAGTGGAACTCTTGGGCCTCTAACAACAGGAGAGGATCTCTTGAATGGTAAATCCCCAACATTGTCCGAAATATTGCTGAAAACAGAAAACAGTTTTACTGGTATTAGAAAACAGTGCCCATGGCCATGTTACTCCTTCTCTTATCAGTGTATTTCACATCCCGTTAAAGAATTACAAAATCCCATTAATAATAATTTAGATATGTTACAGTTTTTGGCAGATAATAAGAATTATCATGTTATTTACACTGATGGCAGTAAGGGGAGTGATTATGTACGTGCTGCTATATATGATCCACATGCTAAATTCTCTCAAAGCTTTGTTCTGTACAATACATGTACTATATTCACTGCAGAGGCATATGCGGTTTATCAGGCATTAATACATATTCGCCAAATTAGCAATTGTAAATACTTTTTGATTGTTTCTGATTCACTGAGTTTGATAAAATCCTTATCTAACCTTACAGTTTCGTTTAAGTCAAATTATATTCTGTATTTCATCAAAGAAATAATTCATCAATATTATCTTAAGCACATAAACATTGTATTCCTGTGGGTACCTTCTCACAGAGGTATCTCTGGCAATGAAGTAGTTGATAAAACCGCATATGAAGGTAATAATGCTATTGATGTTAGAAATGCAATGGACATTCCTATGACTGACTTCCTGCAATGCATTAATGAAAATATATGTAAGTTATGGTTAGAAATGTGGAAGAAAGACCAAGCCATCAAAGGAAAGTGGTATGGAAATATTCAAGAAAGTTTACCTGTTAGACCCTGGTACAATAGACTGAAGGAAGCCAGCCGAGACTTTATCACTACGATAAATAGATTGCGCTTTGGCCATAATACTGCTCCGTCACACCTTGCTAGACTTGGCATTATTACAAGCAATACATGCCCACATTGTGAATCCCAAGAAGGAACCATGGAACATCTTATTTTTGACTGTCAAAATTTCTTGCTTGACAGATTAGTGTTTGCCAGTGAACTTAGTGATGTGAATATTAAGTGCGATTCTTTATCCCGCCCGCCGCCACTTGAAGAGTTATTAAAAGACAAAAATACTTACAAACCGATATATAAATACATTAAAAATACTATTAAAACAATCTAAAATGAAGTGATAGTGCAGTGTTCGATAATAAAATAAGATTTGACCTAAAGGTCCAGTTACCAGGTCATAAAATCCCAAAAAAAAAAAAAAAGATAAACTCGATTCGACTTTGACATTGACATTAGACTGCTGTTGACCGACTTTGTGAAGTCAATTTGTATTGTATCTCTCTCAGAGAAATGATTGCGGACGAATACAATACGCTAACGATATTAGTCATTTAAGCGTTCTTTGGTGGATTAGTTGTGTGAAATATTGAGTGTTGAGAAGAACCATGGACGAAAAATATATTTTAACTCTGGACATAGGCACTAGCACTGTTCGCTCTTTTATTTATAATTCCAGAGCCGAAACTGTAGGAAAAGCGGTTGATCAGGTATAAAAATTTAAAGATA
The DNA here is from genome assembly GCA_963853795.1 of Xestia rhomboidea. Taxonomy (NCBI): domain Eukaryota; kingdom Metazoa; phylum Arthropoda; class Insecta; order Lepidoptera; family Noctuidae; genus Xestia; species Xestia rhomboidea. Next base: position 9,420,859 of record OY970771.1, on the reverse strand, counting down.
ATACTACAAATATTAGTACTTACTAGTAAATTTTCGAAGCAATTGATACGTTATTAAGTTTTTGTGTTTATTGAAGTATTTTTAGAGCCAACGATATTCATAAATTTAAACGCAAAATTAAAAACGTTTGTTTTTTCATTTAGGTGGTACTACATTACCCGTACCCTGGTTTCGTAGAAATAGATCCAGATGAACTATGGGACTCTGTAGTCAGTGTGGTACAGAGATCATTGAAAGGCAAGTTACAACTCTTATTTATTATAATAAACAAAAACAACTGTTTTCGAAGACCAGTGATGGTCTCACTCTTTACTTAAACAGTGTGAAACATCTATTAACTGTGACCGGATAATAATATTTATTCATTCAGTAATAATAATTATCTTCTAAATAATTTGCACCTCTAATACGGTTATTGTGTTGCAAGATAACAGACCAATATAATTAGTCCAAAACAATTCAACAGAACTGTAACAAAAATACAGAACATAGATAAGATAAGAGGATTGATAGGTTGATTACATGAAGCTGTCTTGTTACTATTAATTCCAATTACCAATCTTAAAATATATTTTTTTTAAACTAGTCCTCGAGTATGATATCAAATCTATTTGATTAAATGTTTTTTCTAACAACGACTTAATACTTTAACAAATTGATAATATTTATGTCATTGACAAATTCACTTATTACATACCATATTCTAATTATTGGCTTAAAATATGGTATGTAATAAGTGAATTTGAAAATATTCTATTCTCATTAAGTTGACCTGATGAAATATAAATAAAATAGCCTAAATCTGGAGTATAATATTATTTATTTATTGTATTTAGGGCTGGTGTTTATTATTATCCAAATATTTCGGGAACTAATTTATCGATTTTTAACTCTTGTCCAGATGCCAGTCTAACAGCTGGAAGTATTACAGCCATGGGAATTTCTACACAAAGAGGTACATTTATCAATTGGTCCCAAAAAACTGGCAAACCATTCCACAAGTTTATAACATGGAAGGATCTTAGGGCTGACCAACTGGTCAAACAATGGAATGCTTCATACACATGGAAGGTACATTTTAGACAAATATTTTCTAGAGTTGAGCATAATTCTACTAAAATGTATTAACCCACATCAAAATTTCTCCCATTTTCTGAAGAAATTATTATGATAGTAAGAAGTAGTAGATATAAGAAAAATTATGATAGTTAAGGCTAATTAATCTTAAGTCGTTTTCAAGTACATGTTTTGGCTATGTGTGTGTTGATGTGTTTGATTTACTGGATAGTAAGACACCACATAATGTTGGATTGGTTTGATGTATTTTACTGAATTAATATGAGATTGTGGGTTACCTCATTATGGCAAAATAAAGTCCAGCTGATATATTCATTATTGTAGACAGAACTTAGTTACTTATCCAAGTTTTTTTTTTCAGTTATTCAAAGCAAGTGCCTATGTTCTGTATATATTTCTTAGGAACAAAAGATTTAAAGCAGGAAGTGTTTTTAAATTTATGAACACTCAGGTGAGTTAAATCTTAATTAATTATAATTTTAATCTTTTGTATGTTAACTTCCTTAATCATTTAAAATAGCAATAACATTCATAGGAAATATTATTGAATTGTAATGATTTCCTAAAATATTGATTCTTAATAGGTGTAAACAGTAGCAGATTTTTTCGTATTTTTAATATCATTGTCGAATCTGTTCCAAAAGTATTTGAAAAATGTGTTAACTTTTTCATTGAAAAAATATGTTCACTTTGTCAATATGAATTAATCTTTAATCTTTTTACTTCCTTATTCATTTATAATAGCAATCTGTTTCTCAGGAAATATTATTGAATTATAATAGGTTCAATCAGTAGGGGTTTTTGTCGTATTTTGAATATCATTGTCAAATCTGTGCCAAAAGATGTAAACATTTTCATTGAATACATTTGAAACGAATTATAGGAGCTGTCATATTTTATCTAAATAAAATCACTTGATAACATTTTAATTGATAAAATGCTCTTGCAAACTCTTTTTAGAGACTACATCACACATCCTAGTTAACTACAGGAGACTACAGGAGCTAAACGCGAGTTTTATAATGCAATAAAAAAGCATATGATTCACTGCAATAAACAAAACCAGAAAAATATATGATATTCTTCATAGTATATGCTAGTATGATAGTGTTTTGAAAACATAATACAACTAATTTTCTCGATAAAAATAAAATCACAAACTTATCTCTAAAAAATTCTTTTAACGAGTAAAAACCATACTAAAATACATCATCATCCTGATTTTTTGGTAAATAATTCTATAAGCAACATATTAGCATGAAAGTGTTTTTTTTTTTGTCCAATCAATAGATTTTTGGTAAATCGCAAAAAAACCACTCATTTCGCACTATTCGGCCCGCTAGTGACTGTCGTAACAACCACTTTGTACTGCAAGCTGATTAGAACTTTATTCTAACAGGATTTCAAACGAAGTTTGAACCACCACAAACAGAGTTCCTAATTTAGCTCCTGTAGTCGCCTTAACCAAAACAACGTCGACAGAAACTTTTTCGAGCAAGGCTTATTTCAATACGAAGTACTTCATTTTGAATTAAAATCCAATGGAGCGATCATAAAAAATATTATTTCTATACTACCAATTTTATTTGAAAAAAGAGAAGAACACGACACGCAAAAACGCGGTCAACCGAAAGGGGTAAAAAGATTTTTGTATGCAATATGGCCTAGCTAACTTCCACCATTTAATTTATTTTAAAAATAGCAGCCACGCATAAAACCTGTATTCATAAATAACTGGTATCAATATAAACAAGTTTTATAAGTGACAAACTCTTCGAAAGCGTCACGTTTCCGATGTCCGGCCGGTCAAATATTTCAAAGATGTTTCGTACTGACTAAATGGCCTGAACCTTTGTGTTGTTATTGACTAGCTGATGCCCGCGGCTTCGCCCGCCCGCAAATTATATACTATAACCTTCCTATCGAATCACTCTATCTATTAAAAAAACCCGCATCAAAATCCGTTGCGTAGTTTTAAAGATATAAGCATACATAGGGATATAGGGACAGAGAAAGCGACTTTGTTTTATACTATGTAGTGATTATTCATTGATTATTCATAGACAAAGACAAAGACAAAGACATTTATTCGTTGGATATGGTAGGCACAGAGTTCTTAAATAAAAATAGCAGGACAGGACATATCCGCCGCTAGTCGCGGCATACGAATATTTACATAGTTACACTTATAACACTAAAATACATTAAATTAAATTTAAGCACTTAGATAATAATAACTCTAGTAATCATTCTAAATTTTTACGCACATACATATACCTAATCTTAGCTTACCTATTTACATTCAAATGAAATACAAAATCAAAAACAAAACTAAAAGGTGTAAAACTCTATAATCTAATATTTATGTAATATAAAACACAATATTAACCTTGGGTATATAATAAAAACAAGAAAACAAAATATTGTATAATAATATCTGGTAGTACAGGACCTATTTATATTTAATATCGTCAAGAAATTCTTTTATTGAGTAAAAAGTTTTTTGAAGTAACCAAAATTTCAACTTCTTTTTGAAAAAATGCAGTGGTGACTCTCTTATAGCTTTCGGAATGTGGTTGTAAATTTTAATGGACATTAGGTAACTGTTTTTATGGTGAAGAGTACTATTGCAAAGTTGGTTTTTTAGTTTAGTGGGGTCCCTTTTTGTGTATCTGGTTTTGTGTCATGGTTTTGAGTTATCTACACAAAGGTTAACAGACATTGCACCCTACAAAAAAGATACACAAGAAGTTATGTTGTTATGTACAAAAAATAATTACGCACAATGTTAGGTTTTTACCTGCACAGAAACATATTGTTCGTACTGTTTCTGTAACAACACTGTAAAAAAACTCGTATTTTTTAATGTTAAAATAATTCTGTCTGTCTGTCGGTCTGTCTATTACCTTTTTACGCCTATTTAAACGGCTGAACGGATTTTGAAGAATCACATGTATACCATGACCAAGGTTTGGTCACAGGACTCACAGGAGTACATTTTATCCCGGTAGCTTATTTCGGTTACATTCCGAACTCCGCGCGAGCGAATCCAAACAAGTGTTAAATAATGTAATATTCGAAATGTTTTATGTATACAGGCTGTAACAGAATAAGCGCAATTTCTATTAGGTAGTGATTCAGGCCATCGAAGAAGACTAGTAGACAGAGCGAAACTTTTGGACTTCCTATTCAAAATATCGCATGACATGCAATTTCAGATGAGTTAAAGTTTACCATTTTCATGGTCTGAATCTCCACCTGGGGACTAAAATGGCCGCTTTATCAGAATCTTAAATGAACCACGTAAAAAAAAAACTTAAAATGGACTTTATGGTTATGAACATAAAGTCCATTTTAAGAATTTAAATATTTATATAGAATTTAACGTGATTCTTATTTTGATTCTGCTAAGGCGGCCATTTTAGGCCCCCTGAGAGGTATTGCGATTTGCGCTTATTCTGTTATACCCTGTATAAGCCGTCAAGTTCTTCAGTTCAGTTCAGAGTTGTCAGTATACTCGTTGCTTTAGTTGTCGCAATCGCGACTTCTGGGCATGAGGTTCTGGGTTAGATTCCCGTCTCGGGCAAATTATTGGGCTTTTCCATAAGGAATTTCTCAGTAGCAACCACGGCGCCGGCGTCTGGATTTGTGCCCGGTTGATGGCAATAGGCTCGCCCCCTATTACATGAATTTAGCTAAATGTGGGTGTACTATTAGGTCCAACTCGACCGAACCCTTCGGGGATTACAGGCGTGATCTTATTTGTGGCGACTGCCCTTAGGGCATCAGCCAAAAGCAAGCACGTATCCAATCTTTTGACTCAGGGGGGGGGGGGGGGCAAACATTGAAACAACTATGAGAACTGTACATGGGCGCTGGCACAATTTTTTCCAGGGAGGTGCACCTTCAATTCCATGAAAAAAGCTCGAAATTTTTTGCACTCTAACTCGGATATTTTTTTTAGATTCAAGGAGTAACTTAGCCGATCTATCCAGAAAAGCCCATCAATCAAAAAAAGTAGGATTCGAAAAGCGAACGCAGCGAGCTTGAACATTTTTGCATTCACCTTGAATTTGATACGTTTTCTTTTGTCCTTTATTAAAGAAATAGGTACGCCTAATTCTGCCTATTTATGAAGAAAAGTTTATGAACGCAAATGACATAAATATGTCTGAACACGCTCGTACATGTATTTTCTAAATTAAGTTAATTTTGTTACACTCAGAAAGCTAAATAAGAGTGAGTTAGAGAAATTTTCCTAATTTTTGCTTTCTGGCTCGAATGGTTGGTTTTTCTATGTATTTTCTTTTCCACCTTTACCACCCTGCTGCCCGCGCATGGAACTGTGTAAAAAATCGCTGTAATCACTGTACTATAACTTACGTACTTCGCAGTGGTAAAGCGCTGGCCAGACTGTTGTAAACAAGCCCTCCACACATCTCCACATCGGCCTCCAACGGCGCGGTTTACAACAGCACGCACTGTTGTAAACCGCCGGTGGAGACCGATGTGGAAGTATGTGGACTGGCGGTGGTGGTGTTTACAATAGTCTGGCACGGGCTTGATGATCCCGTTTATTTTCAGTCAGATTTCGGGACCAAATTTAAGCCAAAAATAAATTCTGTTCACGCTTACTCAATAGATATTATATCAGAAAATGTCTTACTTCTCTCATTTCTACGCCGTAAATTATCGCAAGTGTCCACAGCTCCACACTACTAGTTGTACAGTTCTAAAATAAGACACATTCTATCCGGAAGCGTGCCGCTACATTGTTGATATTGCTTGCTTTTATTTACACTGTAACAGAATATTTATAGACAATAGAAACACAACAGATAGAGGTTAGAAATAGATGTCAGTTTTTGTTGACTTCGCATTGTATGTTTTAGGTTGATATAATATTTTAATCCGGATTAATTCTAAGTACTTAGATTATTTACGTTTTTTTACTGTAGGTAGTACCTAGGTAGGTATAGTGCACTGATTTGATACACATTTGCACATGAATGTATGTTTAATGTACCTACGTTTTCATTCGAAATGCAAGTTGATCTTTGACTTGCATTGTCTGCTTCATGCTTTACAATTTCAATTTCCTAGGTACAAAGTCACAAGTACTACCGTATACTATACGCCGTATTAACCTCAATACGTATGACCAAGTTATTAAGTAATCAATTTCTTACTCTAACTAATATAATGAAGTCTAACGAGTTGGATCTTTGACCTTTTAACTCAGAGACTGCGACAGACACGCCGGGAAGCCGGCGCTCTTAAATGCCGATGGCGGTTAAGACGTTATGGAATGCTCTCATCAATTCTATTTTATCAAACGAAAACAAATCAGAATATTATTACTTCTTGTCACTTCAATATTGCCAATTATTATTAAATACAACAACCAATTAGGAAAACATAGAAAAATATTTCTATGTTTTCCTAATTGGTTGTTGTATTTCGAATTACAATATAAACAGAAATAGGTGTTGCTTTGGCGACTTGATGCCTTATAAAAGGTTAAGAAGTATAAAAAACCAGAAAAATATATGATATTCCTCAGGATATATGCTAGTATGATAGTGTTTTGAAAACATAATACAACTAATTTTATTCGTTAAAAAAAAACACGAACCTAACACCAAAAATTCTTTTAACGAGTAAAAACCATACTAAAATACATGCGATCATTCTGATTTTTTGGCAAATAATTCTACAAGCAACATATTTGCATGATAGTGTTTTATTTTTTAGTCCAATCAATAGATTTTATGTACTTAAATCGCAAAAAAACCACTCATTTCGCACTATTCGGCCCGCAGTGACTGACGTAAAAACCACATTGTAGTGCAAGCTGATTAAAACTTTATTCTAATAGTATTTCAAACGAAGTTTAACCACCACAAATAGAGTTGCTAATCTAGCTCCTGTAGTCGCCTTAATAAGCAAAATGCTTGGCTCACGGGCAGCAGTTATTAATTATGTAAAGGCCGGATAAAAGTTGTCTTCGCCTTCCAATTCACAAATATTTGTAAATAGGCTTATCCGGATACTGAAAAATCAAACGCTTTTGAACTTCTTTGTGTGCTAGGTACCAGTAATAAGTGTGCTAGTTGGAATAACGACCTTTCAAAGATGGCTGGGATAGACTGCGGACAGGATATTGTGGTGCCGCTCTCGAAATAAATGTGGTGAAGTTAAATAAAAGTAACGTGAGACCCAATGCGGCAATATAATATGCGTCCTGTGTTGCAACATTGTCATTCAGTCGCCGGAGCTATTCGTAAGTATAGCTATTTTTAACACTGAGTGTGGTTTTCAGACATGCTTGAGATTATACTGGGCTGTCCAAAACGTGCCTGCATTAAGAACTGCCATACAAGACGACGATGCACTCTTTGGAACCTTGGACACGTGGCTATTATATAAATTAACAGGTACTTAATGATATCCTTAAACACAGATTTTATGAGTGGAAAAACAAAGGCCAAGTTTTTACTGTGATCGGCGTCAATTTTCGTAACTGCCGGCTAATTTGCTTCCCATTTTGTTTAAACAAAATTGGAAACATGTCAAGAGTGTTAAAATATTATGACAATGTCCATTGAGAACTTGCGACAATGTAAGAACTAACTTTCGAAAACGTTTCGAAATTACTTTCCACTTGTTACACAGTTAACACAGCACACGCACTCGTCGTCATCTACTTTGCACAAATGCAATTCGTAATATTACATGCCGCATACCGTAAAACTATCGATTATTCTAAACAGGTGGTAAAGTTCACATGACGGACGTGTCTTCGGCATCGGCCACAGGTTTCTATGACCCATTCACCATGCAGTGGGCAGGATGGGCCATTACCATGTTGAAGATACCCAGAGCAGCGTTGCCCGAAGTTGTCGATACGGCAGGGGACCACTTCACAAGCACAGAGTCTTCGATATGGGGGCATCCGATACGTATCGCTAGTTGTGTGAGTATGTTTTTTTTCGAATAGTTGTGTTTTTTTTAGAAATGAGGACCTATTTACGTACCCGTTTAGGTATAGGTTCGCCCTATCTGGTGCCTAAGAAGCATCAGGGTAACTAAACAGTTTAACTACATACAAATGTTTGATTTGAGATATGCATTTACGATCCCTAAAAGTGCGACTGTGCGATTTAATACAATTGCTAGTTTCATATTTGATGTCGGTTCAGTATACTTAGATTTATTTATATCGAAGAACAAAGACCAGTCAGTTTTTCTTATCTGTATTCTGCATATATTTATTGAAAATTATTAAGTTATCGAGATTTTTGTTGCGCTCATGGTCAATGGCCGTAAAGTCTTTGTTTGAACGTTGACTGTACCCACGATCGCTACATCTGTAAAACTATATTAACTTTAATATTTAGATACTTGAATTGTGTTTAAACAGAACAAGGAAAAAAAAATACTGATCATTCCGAAAAAGTAAATGTTATTTTAAGACACGACCTACGAAAATCTGATTCCAAATTGAATTTCAAACATAAATGCAGTTCAAAAAGTACGGAATCCTAATAATAACACATTTATGGAGCTTAGCAGATGATGGACTATTATTGTCCGCCGTTCAGATGTCAGCTCCTGTCCTCCCCCTCCATTGGTTGCCGCGCGTTCCATCCATTGTCAACCAATGTCCATTAGCAAATTGTCCACGGACAAATGTTCCATCGTTTGCGCAGCACTTCAAGGTTACCGTTTTATATTTTCGTTTTCCTTCTCGTGGGAAAGTAGATCAGGATCGAACAGAGGATAAGTACATAAATATAAAACCAAGGCGTTGTTCTTGGTATTGAAATAATTCGAATAAATTCAAAGAGGCTCTACCACTGTCATGAGAGATTTTCCTTGCATTACATAACCTTACGGCTTCGTAAATTCGCGCTTTCGAAAATCTTGTCATACGAACACTTCTGAACTTCTAAATATAACGAGCTCCAAACGCAATACGGAAATGCTTCTTTTGCAGTTCGCTGTATAGATTTGCCTATTTAGTAAACCTTTAACCCCCAGATGGCGGACCAAACAGCCTCAATGTGGGGTTCATGTTGCTTCGACACCGGCGACGTGAAACTGACGATGGGGACAGGCACCTTCTTCAACATCAACACGGGTACGGAACCCCATGCCAGCGTCTCGGGCCTTTACCCTATAGTTGGCTGGAAGCTCGGTGAAGATCTGGTGTTCTCGGCGGAAGGCGCGAACAATGACACCGCGTCGATTATCAAGTGGGCGCAGAATTTAGGTGATTATAGCTTTCTTTTTAAAAGATCCGTTAGATTTTTTTTAGAGTTTTGTGTGTGTTTAACTGTTGTTAAATTATAAAGCTATGCTCGGAATTTCCTTGCGCGATCGAATCAGAAATGAAGACATCCGCAAGAGAACCAAGGTTACCGACGTATATATAGCCCGAAGAATTGCCAAACTTAAGTGGCAGTGGGCAGGTCACATTGCTCGCAGAACGGATGGCCGATGGGGCTGAAAAGTTCTGGAGTGGCGACCGCGAACCGGAAGACGATGCGTTGGAAGACCTCCCACTAGGTGGACCGATGACCTGGTGAAGGTTGCGGGAGTCCGCTGGATGCGAGTCGCACGGGACCGGTCAATGTGGCGACACTTGGGGGAGGCCTATGTCCAGCAGTGGACGTCTTTTGGCTGAAATGATGATGATGAATTATAAAGCTATAAATGGTAAGATTGCTATGAGTTATGATTTTTAACTTATAACTATGAGTAATTGTATAGTTTGTCATTTAAAAATAAGTTCCGATGAATTCAGAAGATTGTTTCAAACGAATAAGGCCACAATACTCCTGGTCATCCAACCATAATAAGCTATTAAACATGATTAACAATTCAGCTTGTTTTACTGCGTACACTATTATGTACGTGAAGCATGAAGCAAGCACAACGCACATTGTGTTTTGTAACTGTGTTTTTAAGAACAGATTGCATGCATATTGCTGTAAATTTGATAGCCGTCATGTTACTACCGACTACTTTAGCCAAGATCCCAAATCAGCTTCCAAATTTTGCATCCAATTTTTGGGATTCCGCGTAGCCAAATGGCTAAAACGGAACCCTTATAGATTCGCTCTGTCCGTGATCCGTCTATCTGCCAGTTCGTCCGTATGTCACAGCCAGTGTAATTGTGAAAAAAAAAATCTTACATAAGTTTTTTTAATTAAACAAGGGAAAAAAATGTTTAAATAATGTTATTATATTGTTTGGTGCTACGAAATAACGGAACCCTTTTTGCGAGTGCTAGTCCGAATCGCACTTTTCCGATTTTTGTATTCTCATTTTTTCATGTTGGCCTTTTCTTTCCCTCTGCTGTGTAAAGGCCTCCCTTTAAAGGGTGTAAAAACCTCTTAACGAAGCCGAAAGGCACTTGTTCTCTCTGTCATTGCGATCATTTTTTTGTTCTACACCATAAGTACCTGGGAACCTTCTAGTTACGGAGATATTGGGGGTCAAAGTTCCAACATTTTTCTATATAAGTACAAGTTTTTTAAATACTTATAAGTTTTTAATGTAAGATTTTTACTTTATACACTTCCACGACCCCCGTACTATTCAATCCATCCATCAGCAAAATGTGTTAAGTGCGTTACATTGAGTTCTACCACAAAAGTTCACAAAACATGATTTTTCACCTCAAAAAAAAAGACGTTTCCCAGCAATAATTTTTGCGTAGAGTTACTTAGTTTGATGTACAGAATGCTTGGTATGCTTACACCCTGTATATGTTTTTCCAATTATCCTTATTGTTATGCCTATCGGGCCGGTCTGTGAGAAACAAATCCAAATGATCGCGCCTGTGTGCGACGCGGGCCTGTCTCAGTCCCGTCGCCCGTCTTCAGGCCCCCACTGTGTGACTATTTTCGCCCATCAGTCCTGGGGGTCTAAGATCGCCGCTTTATCAGAATCCTAAAATGAATCACGAAAAAATTTAAAATTCTTAAAATGGACCTTATGTATGACCATAAAGTCCATTTTAAGAATTTAAATTTTTTAACGTGATTCATTTTTGATTCTACTAAAGCGGCCATTTTAGACCCCCTGATCCATCCTAGAAGTGCAAACCGCCCAGTCCTAATCTCGCAGAATGATTACCAATTAAACTTGACACCCAATAACGATACAAACCTTGATCTGTTGTAGGTCTTTTCGAGAACCCTGAGGAAACAGCCGACATCGCGAGCTCAGTGCCTGACACGGACGGAGTGTACTTCGTACCAGCGTTCAGCGGGCTGGGGGTAAATATTTACCTACTATTTACATAATATCATAACGCCTGTATGCCCTGATGCGGTGGGCAGAAGTGTGTTGGAGTATAGTACACTGTCCATGGAAAGAGACTCTAACCCCCGAATACTGAAACGTCACTCAAAATTTAAGGGCTTAACATTTGAGCAGCTCCTAAACTTTAAATTTCGTATGGCCAAACGTCACTTTTGAGTATCTGTTAAATATAAGTGCTACTTAAATTTTGAGTAACGTTTCAGTATTTGGGGGTAAAGTTTTATCAGGTTTGATCCTCCAATTCATTGGGAGGAAATCTGGCAAAAAAACGTGGGTAATATGGTCAAATTAAAGGATTTGGTACATTCAATCGAATTGAGCAACTTTCTCCATAGGACTAAAAATAAATATGTGTTCCATACATTTCCGTCCGTCCAGCAGATATTGAAATGGTGTGTTGATAGCTGATTTTTTTTTCGCGATACCTGTTGGCCCATAGCATAGAGAAACTAGTTCAGTTTTACGGTCTATCTATCTATACCAGGGCTGTCCAAACTACATACCTTCGCGGGCTAATTAAATTTACTACAAAAGCTGGAGGGCCGCAGATTTTTTTTTTTCAGTTTTTAAGTAAAAAATACAGGGTACTTAATTATTTCTTTATACGATTATTAGTTCTTCGTTAATTATCGGCCGTTATCTGGACACCCCTGATTTATACCATTGCACCAAATCCTTACCCTTGTGATACAATGCTGTATGTGTGAATTTCATTGAGAAATTGAACCCAGAATTCGATCTACCGCTTTTGCAACTACAAGATCATAAGACAGTTGATGTTTACGTTGTTAATTTTTACTTGTAGTATGTAGGTACTGGTTTTTTATAACCTACACCCAACGGGTTTGTATCAGCCCTGACCTGAAAGTGCGATACTGTGAAAGTATGCGTAACTTTCACACATTACCAGTTGTTGTTATAACTGTCACGTTTTTTTATTGCGTAATCGTTTGGCAACTACGCTTGCCGGTCTTCTTGAGGTCCATTGTCCTCGTCCAGAGAGGAGGGAGTTACCCCACTTGGTTACTTAACCTTTTATACCACCCCTCGGATATTTAAGTTTTCTATTTTATTTAATAACTAGCTTATGCCCGCAGCTTCGCTCGTTTGGAGTTCGATAATAAGATAGATGACACCATAAAACAATAACTCCAAGACACCAATCTCTAAAAAAAACGTTATTTTTGGCTGAAAACCCGATTTATTTTCAATTAATTGACAAATTGAATTTTTAGTTGCTTTGAAATCAATAAATAGTTGAGTCATAGAGTAGACCAAACAGTGACGTCACATCGTGCTATTCCGATACAAAATCTATGAGAGAACCGCGTTTTGACAGAAGTAAGTTAAAGTAGAGTTAGAGTTTAGTTAGTAAGTTTGTAAGTCAATTGATTGGTGTGTCCATCTACCCTATTGTCCCACGGGATCGTACTACCGGGATATAAAGTAAAGTAATCCAGGTTATAAGCTAAGTATCTGTTTGCAAAATTTCATCCAAATCCGTTCAGTAGTTTTTGCATGAAAATGTAACAAACATCCATCCGTCCCCACAAAATTTCGCATTTATAATATTAGTAGGACGGTCATTTTAAAAGGGATGTACAGTACCAATCGCTAAAAATTTGGAGCGGTATCGGTATTGCGTGAAAAATCTTTACGTCATAAATAAGAACACTTATTTTGGAATGTTATCAGTGGCCTTATTCTACCTTTGGCAGCATAATTAACTTTATACGAGTATCTCTGAATATTTATTGATATCATGCCATTGCCATGCTATTGACAACATGATTATACATACATGCATAAACTAACGCCTTTTGCCCATGGGGGTATGCAGAAACTACAGAAGGCCATCTGTTACGATCCTTATGATGACCTTTTGCCTCGTTCACGTTCATTCACACGTACATCTGCATAGCTATTCACAACGCTTCGATTCGATTTTCGATTCGGAAAGTCATATGTCTATCTCGCTCGATTTCGTAATGTCAAAAAAAGATAGACATACGACTACCCGAATCGAAAATCGAATCGAAGCGTTGTGAATAAGGGGCCTGGTCAAACAGGCGCACCGATTGCGAGTACCATCCACCTGATCTTTCTAAATGACCAGCAGGCCTAGCCAAGTTACAAACGATTCGTATCGATTCTCTTTCTACAATCGTAAACGTTAAGTCACGTGGTCAAAACAAACGAATATAAACTTTCGTAGACAATTTTACATCAATCAAGATGATAGAATGAAATGTATTCGTTTCTACAATCGTGATCCCTACATCCCATATAAATCGTAGCCATCTTACAGTTTTGACTAAACTTTAAAATTTCCATTCGTTTGTTTTGACCACGTGACTTAACGATGATAGATGTCATTCCCATACATTTGGTTAGTTTTCTATTAGCGTTAACGATTGTAGATTGTCAACTTGGCTAAGCCTACTGATTAGTTATGCTTATAGAATAATATATTGAATTGAAACAATAGCCATCTTTAACAATAATAATTACCGATTTATGTTTCGGAGACATGTCATTGTTCATTGTCATTCATCGTAAATTAATCTACTGACCCCTGATAATAATACAAACGGCCTACAACCTTGTAAATCGACCCTGTTCACGACCGTCAACCAAGCATTCTGTAGGTACATCAAACTAAGAAACGCGACGCAAAAATTATTGCCGAGAGATGGATTTTTCTTTTGGAGTGAAAAATCACGGTTTATGGTAGGACTCAATGTAACGCACTCAAAACATTGTGCTGATGAATGCATTGAATAGTTCAAGTAATTTAATTCAGTATGGTTTGTTTGTGTATTACATATATTATTAAACTAACGAATAGTTAATAGCTCACATCATACGTATTTCTCCGAAGGATTCCCTTATTTCACCGGCTATGTTTTGGTTTGGTTGTTTTTTATCCTACATAGACTTGCGTTTGGCCGCAAATCGCCTGATGTGACGCGGCCTAGGGTGGAGCACGCTTGCCTAGAAAACGATTCATTCGAACTTTGAAGATTGAAGAGATCTAGATTACAATGATCGGGAAACAGAGAAGCCGGCAGTGAATTCCACAGACTGACGGTTCGCACAATAAATGTGGAAGCATTCCGCTTTGTTCGGGTACGTGGAACTTCAACCATATAACGATGACGCTTCGCCGTATCTGCTCGTCCGATGATAGGATTGTGTAATTCCAAAGAACACTCCGAAATGTAACCGATAGGCTGGCAACTTTGCTTGTAATAAAGGGCATGCCTATTGCTATCAACCGTGTACGAATCCAAACTCCGGGCACAAGAACACTATGCCCAACCTGGGAATCGAATCCAGCACCTCATGATCACAAATATAGCTTGCGACCTCTATATATCAATGAGGCAGTTAAAAAAAAACCTAAACCACACGGAAATATTGATCTGTTGCAAAACAAGTTTGCTGGTATAAGTAGGTAAACATGTTTTATAGCCATCGATTTAAAGTTTAAATTTCCTCCAAAAGGTGTTATCCTTAATGTTTTGCGAGCGACCTTGTACCGAATGCGAAGGTGACCCAAGATCGATGGCCTTTTTAAATATTGGCATCATTTGCTTGCTGTTTATGGCAATGACATATTCTTTTATTTTAATTATGGAATGAAATTAAAGCTATACTTATGTAGTATTAGAAATGTTATTCAGCATGAAGTTTAAGTAATTTACATTATTTACTAACTATACAGACAATATTAAAATCTGTACATGTATCAAAAGCAGAATAGAATTAATGGGCCTCACAAATTTCTCTCATTTCTCTCTCTCAATGGGGAAAGTGCCCAGAAGGCTGGCAGCATTACCACGTTAGATGGCAATTTGATTCTTTGGCCAAAAAATAGGCCAGGCCTCTGGTCAAGACAATAGTCGGCCATCAGCTTGTCCCGAAATCCTAGGTGGTCACTCGTCCATAGCCCAGTGTTTTCATTCAACCCATACACATACTCGTAACACATATCTACCAATTAAGTTATTGTATTTGCGCCGTTAGAGGTTTTCAACACCTAACATAGCCAGCATAGCCCGCCGTATTAGAATGATTAGGACTTCACTATATATAGTATAAAACAAAGTCGCTTTCTCTGTCCCTATATCCCTATGCATGCTTAAATCTTTAAAACTACGCAACGGATTTTGATGCGGGTTTTTTTAATAGATAGAGTGATTCAAGAGGAAGGTTTTAGTATATAATTTGCGGGCGGGCGAAGCCGCGGGCATCAGCTAGTAATTAATATTAGGTAGGATGTACTTTCTTTAACCCGTCAAGCGCTTGTGTACAATCCACACTCTTCTAGTAAGAGCTCCACAGTTTTAAAGATGATACAGCATGTATTAGAAAGTCGTGGTCATATTTAAGGATGTGGTACAGACCAATCAAACTGAACAACTTTTTTCCATGGGACCAACATCATAATCAAGAAAAAATAATCAGCTAAATGCCCCATCGTTTGTGGAATCCACCACACATACTCTCAAGGCGGAGTGACCTGAGCAGGTTTTCCTTGCTTCAGCCAACCCCTTTATTCACAACGCTTCGATTCGATTTTCGATTCGGAAAGTCGTATGTCTATCTTTTTTTTGACATTACGAAATCGAGCGAGATAGACATACGACTTACCGAATCGAAAATGGAATCGAAGCGTTGTGAATAGCTATGCTGGTTTCGGAGTCTGTTTAAATACTTCCAAGTTTTCAAATAAAATGTATCACACACACAGCATAGCATGACAGACTGCACACATACATGACCATGAGGTCCCATGGAGCTGTGCCCATAAATACCGACTTTAATATGTGTGTCACGTGTGACTGCACGTCTTAATTCGTTTGATCTTAGGGACTTTTTTACCTTGATAAGCTGAAAATACCAGTTGTTTAAATTTTCACAATCTCGTAAATTGTGTGAATATATCTTAAAAGAGGGCCTCGAGATAAATTCACACAGTTTTGATTAACTTTGTTAGTTATCTGATTTGAATATAATTGTAATGAATACGTTACGTAATGTCTATTCAAAACATTGTTTCAATTGGAAGTTATTTCTTCCACTGAAACGGATATCAATTTTATGTCAGTGTTAATGAAGTTGATTTAAGTGTGACTATGACTTTGTTAAAAAAAGTTAATGTGTGAGAATTATAATTGTTTTTCCAAAAATACATATTTGTTTGCTGTATGTTTAGAAATTAAACGAACGCAGAATAAATTTGTTACATGCCTTAATCAGTTTTTATAGAACTTACCTATTGTAAAACACTTGGCTGCCTTATAAAAAATAATTACATACCCACGCGATTCTGACGTCGTCGTACACCTAATTATAACGTTTGAGCCATATAATGTTAAATAATTCATATTTTCCTGCAATTACGAGTTTTACTACATTATTTATGCAAATTACTATGATTTAGGTAGACGAGTAACTCACACCTAGTAATATAAAAGATACTCTAATGGTTTAAAAGATAACACATTATAAGTAGGCTTGTTCGCATCCATTGAACTATCGAACAGATACTTAAGTTATTGACCAAAAGGCTCACTTTCCTTTGCATGGGCCTAAAAAAAACTCAAAATGCTGAAAACTGCACTTGGTGAAGTGGATTATAGAGTTATGGTGGAATCAACTATTAGCTAGTACCATTGGCTTGCCAAAAGTAGAGTTTTGAACAGATTTGCCTCGCTACTGCTGAACATCAGGTCCTGGGTTCGACTCCCAGATCGGGCAAAGTGTTATTGAGTTTTTCCATCAAATACAAGATAGCGCATAGTGCCTGGCTTTGTGCCTGGTTGATTGCTTGGCCCATTAGGTACATGGGTCTTAAATATGACTGGCGAAATTTAGTGTACTATTAGGTGCATCTTTGCGTTACCCTTCTTGGATTATAGGCGTGATTTATGTTGCATTTACTATTTATTCATTTTTGTGACACAGTCTCCAAATTCAATTTAGCTGGAAAAAGAAAGAAAGAAAGAAAAAGCATTTATTAGCCCGCACAGGACAAAACACATAAAATAAAATCGTGAAATTCACAACTAATAAAAATTAAACATAAAAAAAAAGAAATTAAAAATAAAAAAAAAAAAACGAAATTGGTCCTGTACAAGGCCAAAAGGCCCCTTTCTCAGCATGGTGCTGTAAGATTAAAAAAACGTCACAGCGCTGGCTGGAGAGGTCACAGCTTGTCTTCTCTACTATCTATGCAATGTATTTCAATAAAAATAGATGCCTTTGTTTTCAGCCTCCATACAACGACGGTTCAGCAGCGTCAGGGTTCATCGGCATGAAGCCGTCCACGTCGAAGGCTCACTTAGTACGCGCCGTGTTGGAATCCCTCGCGTTCAGAACAGCGCAACTTTACACCTGTGTGCAAAGCGAGACTGACTACGCGTTTCATACCATCAGGTATTTAGAATACATACCTTTACTTTTGTCCAACGTAGAGAGTAATGAATATGAATGTTTATGAATGGGCAGAGAGAGAAAGGCCAAAGAGAAGATGTATAGATCGTGTGAGGAATGATATAAAAAAACCGGCCAAGTGCGAGTCGGACTCGCCGGGTTCCGTACCAGAGCCCCCTTAAATATTTATTTTATTCTGTTATTAGTATTTGTTGTTGTGAAAATTTCAACTGTCTAGCTCTCACGGTTCATGAGAAACAGCCTGGTGACAGACAGACGGACGGACAGTGGAGTAATAGGGTCCCGTTTTTACCCTTTGGGTACGGAACCCTAAAAATAACCTTGTTGCAACGTATCCAAGTAATATAAGTTGATGATGACTTTATGTCCAACTTATTTCGTGTAATCTGGCTAGGCCCCCTATATTATCTCATTTTTTCTGTCTCGATTTAAGTTTTTATTGTGTAGTTTTAAGTTTACTCTTTTGTTTTTACCTTTTTTTTATGTTGTGTGCACTTAAGGCATGTGCCGAATAAATATATTTTCTTTCTTTCTTTCTATGTCACCTGTGGTCGGCATAATAAATGTTTTTCTCCCTTCAGTCGTCACCTCATCATTTACTAGGGAGTAGGAGTTTCATTTATATTAAAAAAAATATGGATGGTAAGGCAAAGGAAGATCAAGATTGACGGATTGTGTAAGGATACAATCCGGGATCTTACAATCTGGGATCGAGGATCTTCCTTTGCTTTATCCATTTTTTTTTTCTTATGTTGGATTGAATCACTCGTTCCTGACTGATTGGCCAGAGGAGGCCAACACCGGAGAACACAGACACGGACACAGGAGAACACCGGGAGAGTTGGAAAGGAATGGAGGAGCCCTTTGCCCAGCAGTGGGACAGAATAGGATAATTTAAAAAAATGTTGGAATGGACGTTGGATGTTGTAAAGGGCATCATGATCATTATAGGTTATGGACAAAAAATATGAAGCCTGTTCTTGTTTGGGGAATTGAAGCGGAAAATTGTCACCAGATATAGAAAGCAATGCAAAATGCAAGAGGACGCCTTTGCCAAAAGACACGCTAAACTCAGAGATATCAACAAATTGTGGAAATATTATTAAATATGTACTAAGGTTCAAGGTAAATGGATTGATTTATTAAATATTTAATTTTCAGGCTAGATGGTGGTGTATCGAACAACGACTTCATCGCTCAGTTGGTGGCTGACCTCACAGGGTTGCGCGTCGAGCGGCCGGTCCACGTGGAGATGTCGTCGCAGGGCTGTGCGCATATAGTTGGATATCAATTAGGTGAGGTTGGGTATAAAATACAGGTTGATTGGTACGACCCAGTTTGGGCCCCAAGTTATCGGGTTAAAATTTTTGCAAATTAGGATTTTAGGAATGCACCCACTTACCAATCATCCTGTATATTTATTTGTACTAATATTATAAAGAGATAAATTTTGGATGTGTGTAATTTTATGAAATGTAGAGGGTTATCTTCCTGCCGGGGCTGCGGGACTATTCGAAAGAGATACCGTGGCCCCGGAACACAAAGGGCGATGAAGGAACATGGATGGGTTTTAGTCAGTAAAAGTCTGACACTCTCTCCTGCTCCGCCGAGAGCGGGAGGAGTCATTTGATGATTTCCCATCCGAAAAAAAAGGGGGTAATCTTCGGAACTACTGATGCGATTCTAAGAATTCTTTTACCAATGTGAAGCTACACCAACCCCTGTCAAGACTATATAAGATGTATCCAGTCATACACGAAATCTCTTAAGGGGTCATTGTACTCATCATTATGAACAACTTTTAAAATGTATGGAACAGCTGATTTCTTTTTCGCGATTCAGGGTTATGATCGAAATGACGGGGAGAACAAGTAACTTTCGGCTTCGTTAAACTTCTACACCCATTATATTGTATTGGCCCAAAACTTCGCCACTGCCATGACTTCGTCGGTGGCAGCGCAGAGGTCGCTTTGGCTGCATGTGTTAGTTGTCACTAATATACTATATTATGATTTTGTTACTGATAGCTCATTTTCAAGAATAATTTCAGCTGTAAGTTTAAGTGAGTGCCGCTAGATGGCGCCTGATGTTATTATGCTCTGCCGGTTGTGCTTTTATAATAACGCGTTTGTTGTTCATCGGACTGCCTCGTCTAATTTAGAAAATTTACTAAGATGCAAAAACTTGGTATCTAAGGAAAAAAAAATGTGTTTTACTAAATGATTTGTTGGCCACACTTTTCAACACCTCCAATTGGTTCTAATAATATAAGTTTCTATTTTCAGGTATTTGGAAATCAAAAGAAGAAGTAAAGAAACTCAGAGAAATCGACTGCGTGTTCAATCCGCGTCCACACATAAAGAAAGCATACGCAGTCACGTTCACGCGATGGCAGGACGCGGTGAAACGTATGTGCGGCTGGTACAGTGGCGAGGCGACGTATTCCACCGCGATAGCAGACTCGAGTGATAGCACAGCCACGCCACAGAGCAGCTTCAAGCTCGCCGGCGGACGTAAGAATGGCAGTATAACTAAATAGCGGTGGCTCATGTGTCTGCTCGCGGTACTCGTGTGCTTGCCTCTCTGCAGGTGATACAGGCGTTGGATGAACTTCTTAAAGCTTCGAAGTTTTTGACGTCTCTGGCTCACCTACCTAACTTCGTCTTGAGAAGCTCATATTATAAAAAAAAAATACGCCTGTTTGACAAACGGCACGTCCGCATAGACTTGATATGAATGTAAAAAATCACTCTGAAAATAGACTTTAAATATAATCTAATACAATTGATATTATGGAAGCGCGTACTACTGAATAGTGACGAGAAGTGTCGTTTAGTGCCTGTTATGACTAGATTAAAGGTGATGATACTGTTAAGCTATATCAAAGATTTATTGTGTGTTAAAATAATTAAATATTAATTAATAGTTGTATGTAATACGTTAAATGATACGCTTAGTCTTGTGCGAGAGTTCAGTTCGACGTAGTAAAATGTGCAATATGTCTGCTCAAAGGTTGGTGACTACAGTATAACGAATGATGTACATACAGTCGCGAGCAAAAATATGTATACACGAAGCAACTTTAAGAAGTGATTTTCTGATTAACGTTTACGTTTTCACGAGTATGGTATTTTGGAAGCCATACTGTTACGAAAAAAGTCATATCTTTAAGTAGAAACCGTTATTTCATGACCTCTTTCATTGACCGTTATTTCCGTGATTTCTTCGTGTTCATAGTAGTGCTTGTGACTGTACTCTTCAGTCAAGAAGGATGTGTGTACAGCAGGCCGGACGTCAGTGGTAACAAAACCAGTATAAGCTGACTTATTCTATTGAAACCCTGTACTACGCTATCATATCAAGGCCATAATGTTACCACCGACACGCGATCGGCTGTACTAGATGATTATTTTAATAGAGGTTATTAATTTAACGATAACCATGTAAAAATGTGAAACTAGGCCATGACATATGAAGAAAACTTGCTATTTAGTAACCTGCGTCTTTGAAGTAGGTGAGTCTCTGTTATATTAAACATCTTTCCCAAAGAA
Organism: Xestia rhomboidea; assembly: GCA_963853795.1. Lineage (NCBI taxonomy): Eukaryota > Metazoa > Arthropoda > Insecta > Lepidoptera > Noctuidae > Xestia > Xestia rhomboidea. Next base: position 9,399,434 of record OY970771.1, on the reverse strand, counting down.
ACTCATATCCGATTCATTAAATAATCACTACCTATTATAAAACAAAGTCGCCCGCCGCGTCTGTCTGTCCCTATGTATGCTTAGATCTTTAAAACTACGCAACGGATTTTGATGCGGGTTTTTTTTAATAGATAGAGTGATTCAAGAGGAACGTTTTAGTATAATTTGCGGGCTGGCGAAGCCGCGGGCAACAGCTAGTTAAGGTATACATGCATCGAAACAGTCTGTCTACTATCATTAACACTAAAACGGTCAACATGGTCAATAGACCATGTTTACTATTTGTTTTTTCCGTAATCATGGTGCTTGCAACAGCAGTGAAATATCGAGGACTCAAAACAAATAGTAAACATTGTAAATATCCCGTTTTTAGTGTTAATGTAATGTAAAAGTATCTATTTAGTATATCAACTATCTGGTGTCCACGACACAAGCCTCGTTGCTTAGTGTGGCACTAGATGGCGGTGTGTGTAATGTCCAGCGATATTTATTTATTTATATTAATGGACCTTTAGAAACTTATAGTCTACCTGCTGTTGCATAGGATTTGTTTATTTTTCACGAATCAATTTCTTTTGGGAAGTTGTTTAATGTGACGGATAGACTCACCTCCCTAAATATGCAGAAAACTAGTGTCACCCTGTATATTATATTTTTAGATTGAAAACAAATGTGACTAACGGCTTAAGAAGCATTCTGTATGATTATTGGCAATTGCAAAGCATTGCTAAAATAAAATCATTAGTTACATAAGAAAATTCGCTGTGAACCGATAGAAAATGCGATTTAACGACTGCGCGTCTTGTGTATCTTGCAATAAGGTATACATTGGAATGACTGACGCGCGTTCCTGAAATGCAACATCTGTATCATTAGAATTCCTTATAAGTCACTCTACGTTTAAGGTGAAAACGCCACCTCACGCGAAATTCAAATTTTCTTAAGTTTATTGCAATTTGAAAGTCAGTGTCAGGTTGTATGTTGATTAAAATATGTTTCGCGAATTTTGTTTAACCAAGGAAACGATGTATGGATTGTGTGAGGAATGATATGAAGGAAAAAGGTGTGAATGATAGCGTGACGGTTGACAGGGGAGAATGGAAGAAAAAAACGTGTTCCAAGTAAAATGGGATAAGGACAGGAATATCATAGAGCGTGACACTAACTTGCAAATTGCAAAAACAAAAACCAAGATAAAAATTCCAATTTCGCAGGCTACCCTGGCGCTTCTGCATTCAGAAGATTGGCAACGTCGCAAATATCTTTCAATATTTCAGTGCAGCACAGAGAGCCATATCATTCAGTAATATTAATTTGTTTAAAAAAGCATCAGCATCTGCCTAGCCTTTTCCCAACTATATTGTGATCGGCTTCCAGTACCAGATGCAGCTGAATACCAGTATTTTACATGGAGCGACTACCTATCTGACCTCCACAACCCAGTTAGTACTGGGTAATACGATACCCCTTGGTAAGACTTTGTCAATTTTTGGGCTACTGACTACCTGTAACGACTGTCGAAAGATCTACAAAAGTCAGCCGGGACCAACAGCTTAACGTGCTTTCCGAGGCATGGAGGAAACTCGGTATATAATGGGTGCTCACCCATCCACAGACCAACCTAGGCAAGAGCGGCTTAACCTAAAGATCGGTCCGATCAGCTGTTATATTTAGCTACGAACTCCTCTCCTCTCTTGTTAATAAAAAAAGCGAAGTATGTAATTGAAAACTAATTTGCGACGTTGCCAATGTTCTGAATGCACCCTCGTAATATTGATTTGACATGAGATTATATTTCGTTGTTATTATGCTGTTGTATTTTATGTAATAAGTTTTGGGATCAGACGTTACCATGACATTAAACACTAAATATGTTGCATAATATTTTAATGGTTTATTAGTAAAGTAGTTCATTGCTCAATGTAAGACTTTCGTGTTTAGTTAGACCTGTTTAATACTTGTGATATCCACCAGATTGTAAATAACACCTTTACTTTGTTTAAGACAACTAACTTGAGGCGAAACTGTAAAAGTCTTCATATTAACCAGGAATGGATGTAAAAAGACCCATTACATGACGTGTAAAATTGTTATTTACGATCAAATTGTCCGAAACTTGCCATCAGTATGCCTTCAACAGAATAGAAATTCTAAGTATCTAAATCTGTGATCTCTTTTTTTTGCCTTACACAGAAAAACATATTCGGCCTGTTTTTGTTGTGGCAATTTTGTATTAAGAACCTTAAAATAGCTGGTATAAAATTCAAAATACAAAAATAAACTGGCTAGAAATTTTAAGCTTAATATGAAATGAATTTGTTGAGTGATACCTAATTCCTGCTCATTTAATTGTTCTCATTTTATACAAGGATCATTTCCAAGCAGCTATGAATATAGAAAGACAATATTGACTAATTCTATTGTTAGTAGATAGATAATGACTAAGTTAACCATTGTCTAGATTTTTTCCAACTATGTTGGGGTCGGCTTCTAGTCTGACCATACAGCTGAATTCCTGTATTTAACATAGAGCGAATGCCTATCTGACCTCCACGTCCCATTAACTGGGTAACACGATATCCTTTGGTAAGACTAGTCGTTAGACTTTCAGGATTTTGGCTACTCGTAACGACTGTCAAGCATCTAAATGACAGATGGACCTAACGGCTTAACGTGCTTTCTGAAGCACAGAGGGGTCTCTCTCTCGGTTTGTAATATATGGTCAATCTACGGACCGACCTCGGCCAACCGTTGCTTAACCTTGAAAATGAGCCCCTCAACGTTACCTTACTTGCAGCTGCGGCACAGAGTTATCTCAGTGGTGCCCTGCATGTGTAATATTGTTCCTACGTGTTACTTTATTAGAATTCAAGCTTTTGTATGAAATCATCATTTTTTTATATTTTTTTAAAGTGTATAAAATCAAATTTTAAACGCGGTTAAGTAGGTAAGGCGAAACTAATCATGATTATTTTGTATGATCTATATCTAGTTAGCGAATTGTATTCTAAAAAGACAACAAGTACTTTATTTTAAGGTTTTATTCTTTTAAATAAGCAATTTTAAAAATCTTTTGTAAGTGCATAATAATAATAGAATTACCTCCTAAACGCTTAGGCAAACATCGAAACCCCACAGTGTGGGCAGTTATTTGTAGATAAAAATGTATTATTGTTTCATTTGACATGACATTGTAAAAAGAATACTTCAAAAGTAAATTCCATAAAAACCTGAATGCTTGTTTTTCTTTTCTAGCCTGCTCTAACTCACACCTGGGCAAAGGCCTACCTCCACTCCTTCTGCCTCACGCAAACCTGCGTGTCCTCCTTCCAGTTATAAACCCTGAACCCATCCAGTTTGTCCCATCATCTCGTTCAAAGTATGCTGCGATTCCGCCTCGTTGTCTCAGTGTACCAGTTTTGTACTATTTTGGCACATCATTTGTCGGGCAAGGCATGCGGCAGACATGTCTTGTCTAGTCACCAGCACCATTTGAGTTGGGAAGCTATTAAGAAGAGTTTGGACTTCTGGATGTTAGCCTAAGACCAAGTCTGTGCACCATAGGCTAAGACGGGGAGAATACAGTGCGTCTCGCGACTTCCTCGTCTTGCCTCGTCTGGAAAGAGACTACTTGGCCCAAGTAATGGTAATCCTGGACATGCTGTAATGTCTCCCCGTCTACTTTTATTCTTTTGGTGTTACATTGCACAAAACTTTCGTCTTCGACATATTAGTCTTCGGTCCAACCTCGAGACTTAAATTGCATAGTTACATCACTTAGTGATTGAAGCATCCACTCCAAGTTTAGTGGCTGAGGATCGGCGAGACGCAGATATAAGCTAAAGGTTAGTTATACAGTTTCAGTATTTTAATATGAAGCTTTGAGTACCTACTGTCCGCCATTTTTATTTTATTTTCAAAATGGCAGCCGCCTATTGATTAACTAGAACAGATTAAAAATCTGTTTTAATTAATCAATAGGTGGCAAATACAAACAAGTATTTTATGAGACAAAATCTTCTAAGGCATCCCGATTCCGAGATACAAGCTATTAAATCTGATATAATTATGTACAATTTGTTGAAGAAAATAGATCAAGAGGTACGCCATTAAATAACTCTTTTATTAAAATAGGTACCGAAAACATTTTCTTCACTTATGGATCACCAATAAGAAGTGATGAAGATGATCTCTTGGTAAATCTCTCAATCTATACTAATATTTTAAAGAGGAAAGATTTGTATTTTTGTATGTAACGAATCAACTTAAAAATCACTGGACCGCACAGTGTCCGGCGTAGAACAAGCCAGGTGGACAAAAGTTATTATCAAATTCCCGGAAATTTATACTTTCTATCTGTAAACAACACCCCTAAACCTCGGATTCCAAGAATTGTTTACGTCTAACATTACATACTGATGAGTCACCATTTATCAAAGTAAGGTAATGAGGTAAATGCAATTAAAGAAATATGTCAGTTGCATTTTTGCGACACTTGCACTAACATCTCATGGTGGCAGTTCTAATTTTGTGAAAAGTTTTAGTGATGGATTATACTCCTGAAGGTATGTACTATATTATTTTCTTATTAGAATTTTTAATGTGTCATAAACATTCATAAAGTAGACTATCTGTGAACACACAAAAATAAAACCATGTTTTTCTTAGTTTTCGAACTTATCAGGCTTGGAAAAGCCATGTACCCTCTTGTACCCACTCTGAATTTTTGATATGTTTTAGCTACATTTGTAAAGATGATTATGTAATATATTTTATGTAGTACACTTGAGTACAACATTTTTTTTTTCTTTTTTTGTAGAAAAGCTTTACTCTATTGGTAAAATAGAGTGTTTCGAAGAGTGGCTTAAGCACGAAAAAGACGAAAGAAATGATCGTCTATTTGAGTTTATTTTGTCTAAGTGTGATTTCTCTGACATCACTGAAGAGTGTCAAAGGGAAATAAAGATGAAATTAGCCAGAATTTCTACGAAAATAGCTACCAAGTGGGTGTCTTCAGGAAAGTCAAAAGAGCGTTTCCTGAATAAGAATAAGTTGTGGTTGGAAGGTGAGAAGATAGAATTCTGCCTGCGATCGACTCCACCGCAACCTTCTACCTCATCCGCTGACCTTTCTCGACCCGGAAGACCTAAAAAAGTCTTTGAAGATTCATCTTTTAAAACTAAGAAACGTAGAGTTGCTGATCTAGTTCAATCGCGGAGTGTTGGTGAATTAATGACTGCTGCAGAGGTAGCTGCACGGTCAACTAGACATAAAAACGTTGCCAGAGTTATAAAAGACATTGGCAAAGCTAGCATTTCGAGATAAATCTTGTTGAATTCGAAAAGTTTTGTCTCGAGACAAGAAGACTTTATCTAAGTCTCTACTCGTGGTACTACATGCCTGCTACTGTACATAAATTGCTTATTCACAGTACAGAGGTGATTAAGACGGCAATCGTTCCAATCAGGCAGCTTTCAGAGGAAGCCCAAGAAGCGAGAAACAAAGATTGTCGGAGGTTTAGAGAGCACAACACCAGAAAGTGCTCTCGTCTTGCCCCGAACAGAGACTTGCTCAATATGTTGATTTTAACGTCTGATCCTCTGATCAACAGCCTCCGGGAAGTACCGAAAAAAAGTCTAATAAATTGTGCGCGGAGGTCTTAAAGCTCATCATAGCTCCCACTATAGTCCCTCGACTCCAACTGCAACCAAGACCTCCACAAACTCGGAAGACTATCTTCTATCGGATTCTGAATCCGATGATTCTGATAGTGAAAATTAGTTTTTTTATGTACTTAAACAGATAAGTTTAGAGTTAGATTTATATTTTTTGTATTTAATATGTTAGTCTAAGGTTGTATAATTATATAATTAGCGTTGATATTTGTAGCGATTAAGATACAAAAATCCTGTATCACAATTGTGTATATCTACATGAAATAAAATATTTATACACAATTTCTATGCATTTTCATAAAATAAAATAATATAGTACTATATAAATAACTAATTTATAAATATGGTTCCAAAACCATAAATAGTTATTTGTTATACAAGAGTGCAAAGTTGCTTTTTAACCGCGTGCTCAATTTTGATAACCGAGCAAGCGAAGGATTCTAAAATTGAGTCACGAGCGCAGCGAGTGATTCAAAAATTAGAATCCTGAGCGTTAGCGAGGGAATCAAAAGAGCACGAGGTGAAAAATCTTTGCACTCGAGTGCAACACGTAACTTTTCATCCCACCTCAGCGAGGAAATGACTAAATGCAAAAAAAAAAACATTTACAATCACAAGATACTTTTACTTTTATTTCAGTTTAGGTGTTAACTACTACATTATGGTAGGTAAGTATTACAGAATAATCTTTAAATTATAACAAATAATACTTAGGTACAATTAAGAAAAATTTAAAGTAACGTTGCTACAGTTAGTTAAGTTGAGTGTAATATTTATTTATTTATTTATTAAAACTTTATGCACAAGTAAAAACTCTACAAAGGCGGACTTAATGCCTTAGGCATTTTCTACCTATTTTTTTTCAATTTTTTTAATATCGTACTGTTTCAAATCCTTCTCGCGTGATTGTTGAGGGAGAAAGCTCATTTGCGCATTATTAACAGTTTCAGTCAATTCTGTTGGCGTCAAATAAACTTCTTGGTCGCCAAAACCACTTATTTTACGTTTTTCACTTGTTTTTAAGTGTTAACTACTACATTATGGTAGGTAAGTATTACAGAATAATCTTTAAATTATAACAAATAATACTTAGGTACAATTAAGAAAAATTTAAAGTAACGTTGCTACAGTTAGTTAAGTTGAGTGTAATATTTATTTATTTATTAAAACTTTATGCACAAGTAAAAACTGTACAAAGGCGGACTAAATGCCTTGGGCATTTTCTACCTATTTTTTTTTCTATTTTTTTAATATCGTACTGTTTCAAATCCTTCTCGCGTGATTGTTGAGGGAGAAAGCTCATTTGCGCATTATTAACAGTTTCAGTCAATTCTGTTGGCGTCAAATAAACTTCTTGGTCGCCAAAACCACTTATTTTACGTTTTTCACTTGTTTTTAACATAAGGTTTTAACAATTGACCTGACAAGAAAATGGCGCGCGCAAAGCAAATTATAAAAGTACACCAAGAAGGTTCCGAGTCTGAGTTTTTAACAAATTAAAAAAGGTTGTACCTATGATAAATTCGGCACCATGGAGGTAGAAGTAAATAGGTTTAATGATGTTTTGAATTCACAAACTTAGTGCACACGATGTTCTAAATTCAATTTACTTTATCCTCTAGAGGATAAAAACGACTTTTGCACTCAGATATCGAAGAGCAAAAATACTCTTTCCGAGATGGGGGGATGAAAAAAATATTTTTGTCCACCTGGCTTGTTCTACGCCGGACACTGGACCGATTTGAAAAATGTCAATTCTTTCAGCAATGATAGCTACATTATCAGCGAGTAACATAGGCTATATTTTATCCCTGTACTCCAACGGGAACGGGCACTACGCGGGTGAAACCGCGTGACGTCCACTAGTATTGAATACGATTAGGTAATTATTACAAAATACTTGGGCATAGTATCGGTATTTCTGCGTAGTTGCTATTGTTGTGTTCCTAGGCGTTTGTACGTTAGTAATGTTAGTATCGGACCAAGATAATCGGGTATTCCAAGATAATCCGGAGAAAGTAGGGTGATGGAATAAAATAAAACAAACCTGACCACACAACAGCATTTATTTATTACCTACTTATAAGTAGCAACTCGCCCTGGGCCTTGGCTTTTGCAAGATATCTGAAGTTCTCGTAAAGAAAGTGAATAAAAACTGCATCTAAATCGATTTTAAGTAGTATTTTCTAATATACGAAAAGGTACATAGTATTACATAGGCAAATGACGATAGGCTAAAACACCTCCGAAAAAATCATAAATCACCTTACGATAACATCGATATTTTTTTTTTCAATACACTTCCTCGAAAACGGGTTCTTATCGCACTACGATTAGGTTCAACGTGCAATGTATTTCACACTTGCGCGTTTTTTTCATTTATCCGCACGTGTGCGGAAATAAAAATTTCCAAAGATTCAGAGGTCAAATCGGTTCAATGCCTATAGTCGGAGGTGAATGTTTTTTTTAAGGTTCAAAAGGTAAAAAAAAGGAACCCTTATAAGATCACACTCTCTTCCGTCTGTCCGTCCGTCTGTCACCACCGATTTTCTCAGGAACGGGTGGACCTAGCAAGTTGAAATGTAGCTATACCAGATACTGAGGTCTATGTCCCCTATTAGGTGTATAAATATCAAGGTCCCGAGTCAACACGATAAAAAGATATGGGCAAATTTAGATTTTAGCGAAAACTTGTAAGTACCAAAATTTACCTTTATTTACAACTTTTTATTTTTCGGAATTTTCCCTTTACTTGTGCTGGCTTTAATTCTAACCGGAAGTACCCTATATACGTTTTGAGTCAAAAACCTATATGGTAGTTCCCGTTGACCTAGAATCACAAAATTTGGCGAAAAGCATTGTCTTACAGCACACGTAATTTGAAAAATCGAAAAATCGTAAATATGTAAAAATAACAAAACAAAAAGCGATTTTACTATTACAAACTTATTATTTGCTGTTGGTGCAATAGCCGTTTTTAGGGATCGAACAGCAAAGTTAAGTTTGTCCTTTAAAAAGTTTGTACGGAACCCTCGGTGCGCGAGTCCGACTCGCTCTTGTTTTAATTTCGGCAAAGCAATATTTGTATGCGTATATACTCTATAGGCATGGGCGTAAATATTTTTTGAATATTCAAATTGTGTTTATAAATACATAGAATATCATAGATAGTTATGCATGCTGTACAGACTCCCAATATTACGTCATGTTAGTGGCGCGCTCCCAGAGCGGCGTCTGCTGATGCAGCATTCACAGTAGTCGCGGTATGTTATGTCTAAACGCCCGGCGACGGTAGAGATAAGGGCCTAGCACTAAGAAACAATGTATTAGATTTTAACAAGTTATTTTTAGTCTGGATTAAACCATCTTCGTGATCAGACTCACTTGTTTCCTTCAAAAAACCTTTGGCAGTATTCCCGGAAGTTAACTGGCGCAGCCGGTAGGATATCCGCTGTATAGGCTGTGTTCGAACACACAAAAATTGGTGTCGCGCGCGGCTCGCGGGTATCCTCGAACCAAAGAAATAAGTTAAACACATCTGGCGCCGAGGTTTTGAAGATTCCTGTCCACGCACGAGCAGCTCTACGGGTAGGCATGGGATCGAGCGGACTGTGAGTAGACCTTTTTACTATCCTGTCTCGTCCTTGTTATTTCCTGTGTTGCTCCAGTAGGACTTAATTGTGTAACTTTTAAACTCACATCGTTGAAAGTTATTTGACTTCTGCACAAAAATGGCAGGCCTATTTTAAGCTAATTTTAAGATTAATTTTCACTAAGTAGATTAATTTGGTTAAATTAACTCTTAAACTCAAATCTTTAAAAGTTATTTAACTTCTGCACACAAATTGGCAGGCCTATTTTAAGATAATTTCATATTAGGATTTGTATCTTATTTTGTTAAGTAGATTATATTGATAATAAAAATGCCGAATCAAGCCGGGCAAGCCTTCCAAATGATCCCTAAGGATATTTTAAGTCTAATTCCCAAGTTTGATGGTGACAAAGATATTTTGAATTTGTTTTTAAGGAAAAGTGAGTACATTTTAAGAAACTTTAGCGGCCCCAATAATGCTATTCAGTCAACTTATAATTTCCACGCCATCACTAGTAGATTGTGTGGTAGAGCAGCGGCTCTATTAAATGAAAGAGAGGACATAACTACATGGGAACAACTAAGATCTATTTTTATCCAACATTTTGGTGACCCCAGATCAGAGGACTGCGTCGCTATTGAGTTAGAAAATTTAAAAATTAAAACTAATGAATCTTATTTGGAATTTTGTAACAGAATCCAACAAATACGCAGCACTCTGTTCTCCAAGGTCAATTTGCTTGCTAATGAGGAGATGAAAGCTGCAAAAAGGGTGATTTACAGTAATTTGTCTCTCAACGTGTTTTTATATAATCTATCTGAAGATTTAATCAGAATTGTAAGACTTAGAAATTGTACGAGCTTGGAAAATGCGCTCAGTGTCGTCATGGAAGAGGTCAATTTTCAATTTCAATATAACGCGAAAAATAATACAAAATCAGCCCCGCATCCTTCAACTAGTAATAATAACTTACAACGTTTGGAATTCCAGTCTCCAATAAAACCTAATGTTCCGGTCTTAAATAATTTCGGATATCCGGCTAACCAAAACTTCAAGTTTGGAGTTCCGCATTTGCCCCAAAATAATTCTAGGCCTGGTTTCAATAATAACTATAGATTTGGTGTACCAAACCAAACTTACTTTAAACCAAATATGCAACAACCTCAAGGTTATCAATCAGTGCACCTCTCAGGCTATCCGAAGAACCAGAACAATTTTAAATTTGGCAATGTACCTCAACAGGGATTTAGATCCCAATTTAATAACACACAGGGTAGACCTAATTTTAATCCACCAAACCAGCAATTCAAATTCGGTATACCGCCACAACATCAACCACAGCGAAACTTACCCCAGACACAAGATACTGATGTTTCCATGCAAACTGCCCGTCCCCTTAGAAATAACATGATTACAAATAACTCTGATAATGACCATTTGTTTTACACACTTAATGATAATAATGAAACGCAAATATTCCAAGATCAGGATTTTCAGCCTGATCACGTAGACTGTCAAAATAATTTACAACTTACTGAAATGTACAACCACACCGACTATGACAATAATTCCTACTCAGAAAATGTGGAGCCCGTTTCCGACATGCCTACTAATCAAGATGAATACGTAAATTTTCCGATAAGTAGCCTCGGAAAACTACCAACCGAAGTAATACATCTAAATTGCAACAGTATAAACCGATTACCTCACATCTATATTCCGGAAATTGATGCCCGCCTAATTATTGACACCGGAAGTACCAGAAGTTTCATAAGTCCAGGAAAAGCCGATCAATACTTTTCTGCCTATAAATATAACGAACCGTTTGAAGTTATTAGCACACATGCACGTAGCTCACACAACCAAGTTATATACATACCCTTACTGAAAACTTTCAAAAGTTTCCTTATGCACAAGTTTTATGTTTACGATGTTGATAGGAGATACGACGGATTAATTGGTTCTGATCTCTTAAAAATGTTAGAAGCCACAATAGACATGAAAACGCAAATTTTACGAACACGAGATACAGAAATACCCATAGTATACAACCTCGCATGTGAAATCACTTTAGACCCCCGAACCGAAACGCTAGTAAAAGTACCAACTGACCTTGGTAATGGTGACGCAATCATTGACTTTAAAAAATTCAATAATGACGTACGTATGCCTAGCGCTATAGGTACTATAGGCGTGGATTATTTTGCGACAACCGTTATTCAAAAAGCTTCACAAAAAAGCGTGACTATTACATTTACTGAACCAATGACTACAACTAAACTTAATGACATTAGTACCTGTAAAATAAACATGACATCAGACGAGTCACTGAATAACTATGAAATTGATGAATTACTGAAACAAAATAGCAATCCAGATGCCCTGTCTCGTATAAAATTAAATGTCGTTACCAATGAAGATAATAATACATCTTTACAGGGAAATGTAGGTGATACTGAAAGACCCGACAGTCCAATAGCAATATCAGACTCTTCAGAAACGTTGACAGCCCCATCACCCTCAGACATTAACTCATCTTATCCAGTTCGATCATCTTCATCTAGTACCCTCACAGCAGGCTCATTACCTGAAACAATACATTCAGCCTGCGATATTGATACAGACGGCATCCCCATCCTAGACGAAGCTGTAGACACGAAACCCCATCAAGTTCTTGTTTTTACCTGGAACAGAAATCAATTATCAGTAAAAGATATATCACGTGATAAACAGAAAATTTTCGAGATACACTTACCCGTAGATAATCCCGACCTAGTAAAACAATTTCTTCTAGACTTGAAGCCTAAAATTAAATATTTGTTTTATTTTAAAGATCAAATACACCGTAACCAGTTTACAGACGCTGTGATTAAACTATTTAAAAGGGATACTGTTCAAAGAATGTACGAAAAGGATTATATACGTAGAGGACGAAGTAAAGACAAACCTCGTTTCCAAAAGGCACAAGTGTTGGGTAAAATCGTTAGAAATATTTGTCCTGTTAGAATAAATAATCGTGACACAAAAGTGACACTTAAGGACATTAAACGTCCTCCACAGGTCCCTCCTCGTGCTCCTGGCCCTGACCATCAGGATGCACACCCTTCAACTTCAAAGGATAGATAAGAATCCTGGCGTATTGATTCTGAAGCAAGGTCAAGCTAGCGTAAGTTATAATAAGTGGACTATTATTAAGGTTTTAGATTTAAGTTTGATTCGTGAGGACTTAGAATTTAATATTAAAAAATACGCAACCTTTAATGAATACACACAAAAGTGTTTGGGCAATAAAATCGCAAATTATCAGCCGCTTGATGTAAAACTCCAGACGGATTACGTCATGAACAATAGCATTGAAAAATTTAAGCAGTTAGTCCCATCGATGAAGATTAAACGTGGAATTCTAAATCCTCTAGGATCTATTATTAAGATTATTACCGGTAACCTAGACCATGACGACGCTATCAGATATGACAATATGATTGATAATATAAAAACACGTCAACATACATTAGAAAACAAGGTAACGTTAATATCTGAAATGTCTAAACTTTTAGTTAAAATAACGAACTCTACCAAGAATTCAATATTCAAATAGAAAAGGAAATTTGGAAAATGGAAAAATTTATTGATCACACCAACATCAATATCGCAATACATAATTTTGTAGATATCTATAATCTATTCTTACACAATTTCCAACTTTTATACAGTCGCTTGAATGAGATTGAAATCTCTGTCACATTCAGTAAATTAAAAATATTACATCAGTCTTTATTAAACTCTGATGAATTGTTCGAATCATTAAAATCTATAGAAAAATCTGATAAAATGGTATACCCAGTTAGCTATGATAACTTAATTAAGCTGGAACAGTGTATTGAAATAAAAGCTTACTCGAAAGGAAGTCAAATAACGTTCATTTTAGAAATACCTATAATTAAAGATGAAATGTATGTATACTACAGAGCAATCCCAATACCTATTACCAACCATTTTAACCAAACCACAATCATAATTCCCAAATACCCCTACCTCTTAGTAAAAGGGTCCGAAGTAGTCTCGCTCTCCCAGCCTTGCAAAGAACTCTCCGAGGCGAAGTTCCTGTGCTACGAGGACGAGTTCCAGCTGCTAATGGAAGATACCTGTATAACCGCATTAATGAGATTCTCTCATAACACGAGCTCCTGCAATCCCGTACCAGTTGAAATTCACACCCTCAAGATAGAGCCTGTGGGAAAGAGGCGTTGGATTATCTATAGTAAAGCCGAAAACATACTATCAGAGATCTGCAATAGCGAGATGAAGAAAGAAAAAATACAAGGTACTTACTCTCTTACCTTGGATGGTTACTGCGATGTCAAGATTGGTAAAGTTACCCTGAAATCTAATCATACCAGCACAAGTAACAGTGTCACTTCGAAATTACCAATTGTCAATCTACCTGATGTAACAGCCATCGAGCCACACCTATAACGGAAGCCCATTAACTTGGACACTAGTGATTTAATAAACCTGCAACACCTAAACAACCTGTTGGAAGTTAGTAAAAGTGAAGTGAAAGATAACAGTGAAAAGCTCATAAATGTGAAAAGTGTTAGCGTCGGCACTCTAGTGTTATATATAAGTATAGTCTTAAGCATTTGTGTATTCTTAGCTCGTAAGTATGGAAAACCCATAAGAGATTGTTTGTGCCGAAATGATCGGAGTAATGAAAATCATCCCTCCGGTAATTTCGAACTTATGGAGGGAGGAGTTATGCATGCTGTACAGACTCCCAATATTACGTCATGTTAGTGGCGCGCTCCCAGAGCGGCGTCTGCTGATGCAGCATTCACAGTAGTCGCGGTATGTTATGTCTAAACGCCCGGCGACGGTAGAGATAAGGGCCTAGCACTAAGAAACAATGTATTAGATTTTAACAAGTTATTTTTAGTCTGGATTAAACCATCTTCGTGATCAGACTCACTTGTTTCCTTCAAAAAACCTTCGGCAGTATTCCCGGAAGTTAACTAGATAAACATGATTATTTGAAACTAATATTTACTTTTATAAACAAATTAACATTTAAGTATTTGTGTTTTATTTTCCTCGCCTATAAACGGCTCGGTTGTAAATTCCGCCTCGAATGCGATAACAAAGTTTCCCCACTTACTCAAAATGTACTATTGTTGGCCTATACTGTCCTACTCCTGGGCAAATCCATGCTTCCCCATATTCCTTACACTTCTTTCGGTGATGTGCCACTTCACGCCATTTGTGAGGAATATTTTAAATTAATCTACAAAAATGATCTTTAAAGAAGAAGAAGAAGACACTGTAGACAATCAAGTGCTCATAGTTACTTATAATATACCTAAGCGTCACACTGTGGCAGGCCTAAAGGTAAGGTATCATCATTTAGCCTATAGCAGTTCACTACTGGGCAAAGATCTCTTCAATCGCAAGTCGTTTAACTCGATCCTCGCCTATTCTCATCTATCTGTCACCACTACCAACTTCCCCGCGCTGATCGCCCATCTAATCAGAAGTCCAGAAGCCTCATTTGTCTTGTGGACGAGGCTCGCTTCAGTCACTTTTCTCGTGCGAAAGTGTGCTTTTATTTTTTGTTGCAGGTGCGTTGAGAAATGTCGTATAAAACGAGTGATCATTTGCCATTGAACTTTGATTCATTCCTTCGCCATCTTGCCGGGCTACAATTCAATCCCGCACCGAATGAGTTTGACAAACTTCGCACACTTGCATCAAAATAAAGTCTATATTATTTTGCTTATCGGTAGGTACCTAAAGTTTAGTAAGATGACGTCCTTTCCACATTTCAGCAGCGAACACCACAATTGACAAAATTGTACCAACCCATAGAACCACGAAGGCTACACGTTGGTCCCCTAACCTTATTTTAAGAAAAGGCCGACGTTCGCTATCGTGTTCGATCTTTGAATCAGCTATATCTAGAATTTCTCGAGTCCACTTGTAGTACTTTGTTGGTAGACCAGCTTCATTTAGCCGCTCTGTAACGACTTGGAGATCCTCGTAGAATGGGAAACCTAAGGGAAAAATTTAGTATATTTATTATAATACTGGGTGAAATGCTTACTTACTAGTCATCGACTTGAGTTCTTCAATATCACTGAAGTTAAAAATAATTTGATTTGACTGAATTTTACCTGATCGGGTAATGTAGGACAAGTAATAAGTGCCGAAGCATTCCTCCACTATATCGATTAGAGGCGTGTCGTGACTGTCTGAGAAGTGATTCGAAATTTCTATTTTAGCATCTGATTTCCTCTGGATGGTTGCTGCGTTTGCGTGTTGTAGTACTATTCCTGGAGCAATAGATTTGGGTATATAATATAATATAATGCAATAACATGTCCTGGGTGTAATATTGATGATTCCTGACAAAAAAAATATAATGATTCTGTTTAGTCCGTCAATTAGATTATCGAAAAATATGTTTTTTGTTTAATCAAATAAAAAAAAATTACGAAAATCAAACGCGTCAAAGATCATGAGTGGGGCTTGTGACGTCACTTACGAGTTAAAAAGTGTATTCAAATGTGACGTCACGCGAGTTTTCGACGCACTGTATCGTCTTCTTTTTTTGTTTACGTGAAAAAAGAAAAAATAGGTAGGTATGTGTCCAATATTTTCTGGAAATCTATCTGACGGACTTATTAGATTTTTTTTGTCATCAAAAATTCACCATCTGAAGAAAACGTTCCAAGTGCTAAATAGGGTTATGAAAGAAAATTAAATGTACTACGACTTTATTATGATGACTTTTCTCATAGGACGAGCGATTGGCCAATATTTTGCTTCGGACGGTTTCAAAACATAATTGACAACTTTCGGGAAAAAATTAGCATCTTTGAAGGGCCATAATCTTGCTCCCTGTAAAGTTTATAGAGCTGCGGTTAGGCTTAAATTGTTGCAAATTTAGTAAACTTTATATAAATAGTTGTGAAATCCCAAAATGGCGTGGCGCTCAGCGAGCACAAGTTTTTCGAAGTTGCAAATTTGGATTCACATCACCCTAACTGGTCTACACAACCAATTAAAAAATGCAGAACTGCATCATGCTTTGCGATTTTAGCCTTTTTTTGCGTCGATTTCTACTGGCCTTTATGCTATTCGTCTCGTCACACCATCTTGATGTTGAGACTTACTACTCTACTTTCCAAACCCAGTATTTCCCTCTAAATATCCCGCAAAAAATATGGTTCCCCCATTTTGTATTGTTACTTAAAATTAAAAGTCCCTACAAAACTATCAAAAAACCCCAAACCTTTAGGGGACTCAATGTAACGCACTCAAACCATTGTGCTGATGGATGCATTACATACGGGGGTGGTGGAGGTATCTAAAGTAAAGTTTTGACATTAAAAACTTGTCCATTTAAAAAAAAAAACCCTATCTCCGTAACTAGAAGGTTAAGGGCCGGTATGGGCTAGAAAAATAAAAAATCACAATGACGGAGAGAACAAGTGCCTTTCAGCTTCGTTATGGGTACTTTTACAGCCATTATAGCTGTATACTATTATGCTAGATCCTTGTGATAGAAGCTAGGAGTCCCTAACGCACCAAAAATTTGGGCCCATTTTATTAAGACTTACCAAGACGATCGCCAGGTAACAAAACAGCTCGCTCAAAGAATTTTGCTTGTATTATGTTTTCTGGGTCCTTTAGCTGTTGCATGAATTGTAACATTGTATGGGAAGTGTACAAAGTGGCTCCAGAAGCATATAGCTCCTCTAGAGTTTTTATTTGAGAAAAACGTCTAACAGTTGTGTACACTCGGCTCAAGTGACCCTGAAATATAAGATGGCAAAGGATGGGAAAGGTTATCTTTTCCTTAAGCTAAAGGTAGTAGAAATTAAAACTTTCTAACTAACCTGATATACAGCCATAAAAAAAATTGAAACCAATAAACATGTGCTCTTTAAAATGAAGAATGTCCTTGTTTTCATCGGTGAATATCCTAGTATGGTCGTCATGACGGAATCTTGAAGGTAGCACCAGAATGTCATTATCTCTGCGCCGGTCATCATTTTGTTGATCATCGCCGTGGCCCACATGATACCACCTATTGCTACTAACACCGCACCTATCAGAGCCCACAGAGGCAGAGAGAATAAATTAAATGTTCCGTGCCAAAGCGGTACAATACGAGGCTTTCTTAATAAAGCGCACAAATCATCGGTTTTAATAAAATGCAAGAAATAAATATGTTCATCCGCATACAGGGTCATAAATCTTGAATTGAAGGATATATCTAACTCGTTACGAAGGATACATCCTAAAGAACCGCTTACATTTCCGGGTAGCCCATAACCGTAATTGTCACATTCTTCATTGTTATTAAAAGACAATTTAAATTTTAAATGCGAGAGGATGTCGTGCATTACCATTCCATCCAAACCGCAAAACCCATTAGTCAATTTAAAGTTAACATTCGCATGATAGTGTAAATTTTTACAATCTCTGATAGATGTAGGATGTCTGTAGAAAATGCTCGCCTTTATAGGATAGTCATCAGCTAGTTTTTCTCCACTCTTCTTTATAGCTATAGATAGGTCGTTTAAATGAGAAGAATCAATTAATTTAATAGATCTGTCATATAAAATTCGAGCAGATGGTCTTTTGCCGTCATAAAGAACCATCTTGTGTTTACAGGCAAAAGGGAACACTACACCAACACGCATGATTTGAAACCTGTGCCACAAAGTGTTCATGAGATTTTCAAGCAGTGAGAAATCTTTCGGAGTCATCGTGCCGTTCTCACATTTGAATTTTCTCTCACCGGTGACGATAATGTACAGTAGAGACCAATTCGATCTAATAAAAAATCGTAATAGAGTAGAGTTAACCATCTTCGGTGTTAAATATCTCGTCATTATCATAACGTTCGGATTATCAGTTGTCTTAATAAAATTCCTTGTCACTTTAAGTCTTATGTCCAAATCCGACCCATACACATTAAGTAACAGAACTGTTTGATCACTGTTTTTCAGGATGCAAGTCTTCAATTCTGGGTGAGCCCGAACATCCATGTCGAAGAATACTCTTTGTGAATCATTGCCAATTGGTAACATAAGTGGACAGCTTGTTACAACTGGCACCAGCTTGTACTTCGGCTCAGAGCATGAAATTGAGAGAAACGTCGTTAAGAGGAGGCACGCAAGGAACTCCATTTTTGATATTACAAAATCAATGTACTTGTCTATTAGACTATCTTTCGTCAAACGATTCACACTACATCAATGTCTCCGTTGTAAATGGTTAATACTCACGAGTAAGCGTTTGACGGGTTAATATAGGCGTGTTTTACCTACTTGAACATTGTCAACACCAATAACCCTCCAACAATCGGTCACACTTATTATGATTGTTGTGTCAATCTGTCAACTTTACCGTACAAATATGACTTGAATATTTCGTTATTGATGAAGATGTAGCTAACTACCTACCTGCGTTTCAAAAAAAAAAAAAAAGGTGTATATTTAACTTCTGAGGAAATTCCTCCCCTTATATCCTTCCAGGTTATACTTTTCTCCTGCGCCACCTCGTACTTTTTTTAACATCGATATTTTCAATGAAAGTATACGCTTTTTGGGATACAGTAAGATAGTCTGCACCTACATTCTAACAACATCAAAACGTCTTCTTCCCAACTATTTTAGATTCAAGGTGAATCAATTAATCACACTGACCGTAAATATGATAGGGAAACCCTGACAAAATCGCCAACTTATAGAAATAGGGTATTAAACAAGGTTAAAGGAGTGTAATCAAACAGGCTTTGCTGCTTACTCATTTATTTCTCTAGACCAAACAGAACAGGTGGCCTAAAATGGCCGCTCTGGCAGAATCATAATAGGATAATAATATAAATTACGTTACAATTCGTAAAATGGTCACAGTTGCAGCTAATATTATGGATTATCACTTTGTGCACAATATTAGATGCGTCTGTAACTATTTTAAGAATTCAAGGTTTCATTTTAAGATTCTAAGGACACTTTATTTCAATATAAAGATAATATTTTCACTTTACATCAAGGCGGTACGCCATTTAGGTCTAAGCCGCAGTGCATATCAAAGGCATGCCTAGTATATACAGTGCAATTGTACGCATGAAATAATCACCAAAAATCGACCTGCAGCCCGATAAATTGCGTACCACACTTTCAATCATATTCCGAAGGATTTTTAAGGAAATTCTTAATACATTGCGTCATATGTTTGAAAAAATAGTCTGCTCAGCAACGTAAATAGTGACACACACACACACACACAATGACTGCTATTGAACTGTCGTCACGAAAGGCATTGCCACTGTAAGCATATTACGCAATTACCCGGCAGATCACAATGAAAAAGTGCATAAAGGAAAATCAATTTGAACTTGATTAGGGTCGTCGCGTATTATAATATTTACGTCTGCCTATCCAAATTTCAGCTGCGAACACAATGGTAGACACAACTGTACCAACAAATAATATCCCAAACGCTACACATTGGTCTTGTAACCTTATTTTAGAGAAACCCCGCGGCTCGGTGTTGGTTTCGAATTTCGAATTTGGGATTTCAAGCATTTGCTGAGTCCATTTGTAGTAAATATTTGGTAAGCCAGCTTCATTTAGCCGTTCGGTGAAAACTTGAAGTTCTTCGAAGAATGGGAAACCTAGAAAACATGATATGTTAAGTAGATAAAGCTTTTTAAAAAAAAAACTCGACTGCATAAAAGCAAACGAAGAAAAACGAAAATAACTTAAAAGACATACATAAAAGAGAGAATTATTTGTACAAATAATAAACGTGGTAATGCTCTAAGAGCATGATTTTCGAGGTAAAAAGTATCGATGTCGTTTCGCCATATAACAACGACTAACCTTTTTGACCTTATACACTGAACAAATCTTACCTGATCGAGTAATGCAGGATAAGTAATAAGTATAGAAACATTCATCCACTATATCGATGAGAGGAGTTCCTTGATTGTCTGCATACTGCTCCAGGATTTCCATCACGGCATCTGATTTCCTGTCCACAGTCGCTGCAAACTTGTGTTGCAATACCACTCCTGCCAAAAAAGAAAGGTAGATGGAATCAGTAAGAAATGAGAAAAGGAGCAAATCACAGCATGACGGCTGACAGGGGAAGGGGAAGGGAAGAAAAAAAACGTGTTGAGCCGACCTTGGGGTCGGCTCCATGGCAACATGGGAAAAGGGCAGGAAGATGATAACTACTTCTGCAAAATATTAATGGTTTTCATTATTGCTTAGTTTGCACTGGAACACAGAAGTCAGCAGAAATAGGTATTACCGCAGTACGTCCCCAGATGCTAGAGCTTCTTCTCAAAGAACTTCCTCTTCTTAGCGAGTCGATGGCAAAAAAGTTCTAATAGGTGTACTTGTATGGCCTAGACAGCTACGCGAACTCCGCTCACTGATGCAGTAATAAAGTCATTAAGTGAGCAGGCATGCCGTGCAAGAAGGATGGAAGGATCTTTGTCTGTGGGGTCGCATTTGAGATCTATGTCGTCCATGACGGGGTTTCCCATATGTGAAGGGCTATTACTACTTTCTTAGTTAACCAACTTACCAAGACGATCGCGATCGCCAGCAATCACATGCGTACGATCAAAGAATTCCCCTTGCAGCTTGTCGTCTGGATTTTGAATTTGTTTCAAGATATCTCTCATTGAAGGAGATGTGTACAAAGTAATTCCGGAATAATAAAGCTCCTCGAGAGTTTTTATTTGTTGAAAACGTTCCACTGTCGTGTACACTCTGCTTATGTGACCCTGTTGAATGGCAAATAGATTACTTTGTTAGTTTAGGCATTAGGTATTTAAGACAGATTCTAACACCAAAATTATTAACTTACCTGATATATAGCCAGAAACAAAATGGAACCCAATAAACATGCGCTTCTTATCATTAGCAAAGTTCTTATTTTTAACGGTGAATATCCTAGTATTGTTGTGATTACAGATTTGTGAAGGTACCACCAGAATGGCATTTTCTCCGGATTTTTCATTGTTTTGTTGATGATTGCCGTGGCCCACATGATGCCACCGATTGCCACTAACACCGCACCTATCAGAGCCCATAGCGACGGAGAAAATAAGTTATATACACCTTGCCAAAGCGGTTTAACGTCGGGCTTTCTTATTAAAGCACACAATGTATCAGTTTTGACATAGGTCATGTAATAAATGTGTTCATCGGAGTATAAGGTCATAAATCTTGAGTTGAAAGAAATATCCAACTCCTTCCGCATGACACAGCCCAACGTGCCGCTTACATTCCCGGGAACCCCATAGCCATAATAGTTACATTTTTCCTCTCTAGTTAAAGTTATGTTAAATTTTAAATGTGCGAGGATGTCATGCATTACCATTCCGTCTAAACCACAATACCCATCCGTTAAGTTCAAATTAAAATTCACGTAGTAATGTAAATTCTCACAATCTGTTATTGCTGTTGGATATCTGTAAAACATGCTGCCTTTGATTGGATAGTCGTGTGTAAGCTTTTCTCCACTTTTCTTCATGGCTACAAATAAGTCTTTGGAATTAGTAGCGTTAATTAATTTAACAGATCTGTCATATAAAATCCGAGCAGATGGCCTTCTGCCGTCATAAATAACCATCTTTTGTTTACAGGCAAAAGGGAACGCTACACCAACACGCATGATTTGAAACCTGTGCCACAAAGTGTTCATGATGTGGTCCAACAACGCAAAATCTTTCGGGTTCATAGTGTCATTTCTGCATTTGTATTTCCTGTCATCAGTGATGATAATGTACATTAGAGACCAGTGTGATCTAACAAAAAACTGCCATAGAGTAGAGTCAAACATCTTTGCTGTTAAGTACTTGGCTACAATTATAACATTAGGTTTATTAGTTCTCCTAAGAAAATTTATTGAGACATTAACTCTAACATCTACATCTGTGTTTAGCAAAATAACTGAGTATTTAAATATACTGTTGTCTTGCAGGATGCATGTTTTTAAATCTTGGTGAGCATGTGTATCCATGTCGAGGAATACTGTTTCTGAATAATTTTCAACTGGTAACATTAGTGGGCAATTTGTTACAACTGGGGCAAGCTTGTATTTCAGCTTAGAGCTTGAAATTGAGAGAAACGTTGTTACGATGAGAAATCCAAGGAACTTCATTTTTGTATAGTACAAAATCAAACTAATTACGCCCGGTTTTCGTTAAATTGTTCACTTCACGTCAATGCCTTCTTGATATTACTTCACCAACAATCTTCGGGAAGATCTCTATTTAATATAGACGTGTACTTGATTATTATTATCAATACATCTATCGACCTTAATCACTTTAAAACGTTTGCTACTTCAATCTGTTAACATGTGACACCACAATATGAGGTTGATTATTCATTTATTATTGATGAGGTTATAGGTCAAATAGATAAAAAAACATTTTATGAGTCAGCCATTACCTAGTTTGCTTAAACATGTTCGTTCCTTGAAATAAAATGCATGATTGGAAATAATCGGGATGCTTCCAGAATTTATGATATGTCTTTTTAAAATCTCTGATACAGGTCTGGACGCAGTAGAAATTTTAATGACCTCCAATCTTTTACAGATAAAATTGTTTGTCCTGACTGACAGACTGACTATCGACACACAGTTCAAACCACTGTTCGGAACGGGCTAAAATTTTGCATGAAGATTGCTATTATGACATTAAGAAAGGGTTTTGGAAAATTCAACCTTATAGCGAGTTAAATAAGGGTTGTTGGGTTTTACTTTCATACAAACTTGTATGAAAACATACAATCAATACAATGCAATCGTGTGTATTGTTTGGGCGAAGCTGGTGCGTGTCGGGTAGTCTTCTATATTCGAACAGGCTATAATGGTCGTTTCCCACAGCCCGAACTACTAAAGATAGACCATGCACTTTAGACGGTAGTTGTAGTAGATTTTTCAGGTTTTCTCTCTTTAAAAACCAACCACCAATTTTGGTTATGGCCTTTTGTTCGTTTATTATTGAAACCGTATTCAGCCTTAATACTTCAATTGTGTGTGGGTGGATCAAGGAGTTTTTTCGGATTTAATGAAATAGAGTAAGGCAATACCGCTGTTTACATCCTGGGACAGTACTGACATCAAAGGGCACGCCACAATAGTGGCGATAAGTCCCCTCTTTGAGGAGTGGCTGGAGAGACGCCACGGCGTCCTCACCTTCCGCCTGACGCAGGTTCTTACCGGACACGGATGTTTCGGTAAGTTCCTGCACCGAATCGGGCGGGAGGAAACGCCCGGGTGCTATCATTGTGAGGATAGGCCGGAGGACACGGTGGAGCACACTGTGGAGGTGTGCCCCGCTTGGGTGGAGCACCGCCGTGTCCTCGAGGTGGCGATCGGCGGCGGCGACCTCTCGCTCCCGGCCCTGGTTCGTGCCATGGTCCGGAGCGAGACGGAATGGGACGCCGTCACCTCCTTCTGCGAAGCAGTCATGCTAGCGAAGGAGGTGGCGGAACAGGACAGGGAGAGATCCTCACGTCCCGGCCGCCGCGGGAGACGCCCCGGGCGTCGGGGGCCACGTGGTGGCTTCCGGCCACCGTAGGCGCGGGCCTGTGGACGGGGAGCTATGGGCTAGCTCGCCGTCCGTACGTCTCATGACGACAGGCCGTGTCGACGGCGCGTTCGTGTTCCACGCGCGCCTCAAAGAGAGTCAGCAACTGTGAAGGGGTCCGCAAGGGCCGAAGCCTGCCGGGGCTGCGGGACTATTCGAAAGAGATACCGTGGCCCCGGAACACAAAGGGCGATGAAGGAATATGGATGGGTTTTAGTCAGTAAAAGTCTGACACTCCCTCCTGCTCAGCCCAGAGCGGGAGAAGTCATTTGATGATTTCCCATCCGAAAAAAAAAAAAAAAAAGTACTGACATCAATAACTATAGACCCGTATAAGGGTCTATAGTTTCTTGTTTACAGCGAGACATTTGAAAAGGTTAGGCTTTATCAAAAGCTCAATCATTTCATCACCAATAAAATCTTACATGAGCAAACAGTACATTTTAGTGAAATCTTATTAAAATGATAGACAATAATTAGTTTAAATAAATGATGTCAATTCACTGGATCCAAAAGAAAAAATAAATAAATGGTTGTACCTCAAGGATCGATGTTGGGTTTATCTTTTTAGTTTATGTAAACGATTCACCCAGATCTTGAATGAGGCAAACGACATCTGTCCAGGTTCCTCCGTACTGGTCGAACAAAATCTAATTCATCAATTCGAGAACGATTGATTGATTTATTTAAAAACCAATTGCCATTGTTGTTATATGCTGGCGATACTTCCTTAATATTTAAGATAAATAGACGTGACACAAATCTTGATGATGTAAATAACGCCATATAATACTGCGGGTTTATTATTGCACTGATATTAAACGTAGAGGTTCATTGAGGTAGATAGAGAGACATTCAACGAAGAAATCTCGATGAGTTTGTTTGTCTGCTGTGAAGCAGGGGCAGGTTGATAGCTCTTAGGTAAAATTTCGTAATACGAAAGCCTCCTTCGTTGGGATCGTAGGCATAAGCTAACCGCTAAACTAAGTTGGTCGGGCTGAAGGAGTTAAATAAAACAGACTTATCGACACATCACGTATTTATTATATTATTTTAACTTCTAAGAGTACTTTATGCTTCTAAAATTATAAGCACGAGAGTATACATTGATATTCATTTGAATTAACATTTGGTACCGGCGAACGTGGATCCACGTAATCCCGTCATACTGCCGAAATGCGGACCCACTACAAAACGACACACATTTTTTTTAGATGACTAGTTTTGTTCGCGGATCTACTTTACCAGATCATAAAACATCAGACACAATAATTGTTAAACAGTGCTCTTACAACTAATTTATATGCGTCACACATTGGTTTTATAGAAAAAGACAATTTTCTAGTGTGAGACGATTTCACGCAGTGCCAAAGTTTTAAGATCTAATAAATGGTGCAGTACTTCCTTAGCAAAAAATATTTAAGTTCGATGGTCTTCACTAACATTCATATCAAACAATTTCAAATCTTGACGTCTACATTTCCACATCTCAGCTGCAAACACGATCGTAGAAAGAATAATGCCCATAAACAATACTCCAAAAGCTGCACGTTGGTCTCTTAACGTAATTTGAGAGAAAGGACGCGGTTCGGTGTCGATGTCAGGCATCGAATTTGGGATATCAAGCATTTGTTGAGTCCATTGGTAGTACTTAGCTGGTAAACCGGCTTCAACTAGGCGTTCTGCGAAAATTTTGAGTTCCTTGAAAAACGGGAAACCTGAGGGAATAAATAATACAAAATTAATACATGACCAATGAAAAAGACATCGACGATTAACGTTAATGTTCATTCAGTTCCTCCCTGTAAGATGGGTATTAAGAAGGCTATTCCAAATGGAGATAAGTAAATTTTAATGCAATATGATATGAGGATGCTTTTGGCTTTTTAAATATCCTCGTAGTACGTTCAGCATAGCTATTCACAACGCTTCGATTCGATTTTCGATTCGGACAATCGTATTTCTATCTCGCTCGATTTCGTAATTTAAAAAAAAGATAGACATACGACTTTCCTAATCGAAAATCGAATCGAAGCGTTGTGCATAAGGGGCCTGTTCAGTTCGTTTGTTTCGAACGCAAACTACTATGAGGATAAAAAGTCCAATGTCCTAGAGTCCCAGACCATGGTCTAGTTGTGTTTTAATTTCCGTAGTTATAAACGTATGCATTATTTGAACTATTATGCATAGAAGTGTCGAGTCACAATCTGTCGGCGTACATCAGTAGTACAGTACATCAGTAGTAGTTATATTTTTGTATTATATCTTGCCTTACCTGATCGAGTTATATAGGTCAAGTAGTAAGTGTAGAAACATTCATCCACTATATCGATGAGAGGATTGCCGTGATCGTCAGTGTACTGCTCGAGAATTGACATTTCAGCATCTGATTTTCTGTCCACAGTTGCTGCGCAAGGGTGTCGCATAACTACTTCTGGGGGAACAGATAAAATTATGTTGTTAAGAATTATTAATGTGCAGGTCTTCATCTTATAAATATTGCTCGACATTGTTAGAACTAGAACCGAAAAATCCTCCTACTAAACTAAACTAAACTAGAACCGAAAAATCCTAGGTTAGAACTAGAACCGAAAAATCGAAGATGACGTGATGTATGTACGGTCGACCAAGCTATTTAAAATAGTCAAAATAATTAAAACATCGCTCCATTATAATTATCTTACTCCAACAAATACCATATTATATCAAAATTATTAAATATTAGACAGCTATACTACACCTGCATTCTTATTAAAAACATAACTTCAAAGTCAATACAAAATAACATACAACTAAAGAAAAAAACAATGTCACATAACCTGAGAAATAGATATAAAAACAAACTTGAAGTCATCAGCGTACGCACTAATTACGGTAGAAAAACCATATTGAAGGAGTTCAACTGTTCAATAAATTACCGGACGATATTAAAGAGTGCGATAACGTGAATTCATTTAAAAAAAGGAAACATGTGTGTACATTATAACTTCTAATACTCTGGAGGAAATTGTATTGTATTATCATACTTATTACTTTGTATCTCGTTATAACCGGACTGTATGTTCTTATGAGAAATAAATTTCTTTAAACCGATTTGATTTACAATTTAACATGCAAATTACATTGTAAAATGTAAACCAAATAGCTAGGTCGACCGTACTCTAGGTAGTCTGAAACGTGGCTGAACATTTCTGTATTTCACATCTATTTACAAAAAAAATACAGATATTACTAACGTGTGTACATGATATCTCTATAGATGTATTGACAAGGTACGATCATGATGTTAATATCTTTCAATAGTTAGCTTAAAGGATCACACCTACGTGGGTTATAAATGGCTTTGATGGCTCTTTTTTGCCCAATAAATAAGAAGTCAATGTATGCAGCCCGTCCCCATAATAACATACCATAAGCCGCCCTTTGCTGTCGTTTTATGAATAAACTAGCTGTTGCCCGCGGCTTCGCCCGCGTGAAATTCGGTAACTGTCCCACTGTATCATACTAAAGCGATAAATAGTATCCTACATGTTAATCCAGGCTATAAACTATCTATGTGCCAAATTTCATAATCATCACAATTATTACAGTCTATAGACCCAGCGGTTTGGGCTGTGCGTTGATATGTCACCCAGTCAGTCAGTCAGTCAGTCAGTTTATCATTATATATATATATATATACTATAACCGCTGGGTCTATAGACTATATATATATATATATAGAAGAAGATAGATGGGGTAGATCAATAATCCACACAAAAACTAAGAAAGGGCAAAAATGGTACCTTGTGGTACACCCATTTTCACTTTTAAACCTAGTGTAAAATAAAAGAGTAGTTATTATTATGCTTGTTTTATTTATTACAAAAATCAGAGAATTGCAATAATTTAAATATTTCTATTTATCAACATACTTATTTATCATAATTATCTAAATTAAACATTGGAAAAATAAATATGAAGCAATCAACTTACTCGATAATGGGTGATGTTAACTCCACGAACGTCGCGCACAAACTGAGCTCGCAGTGATGGTGTCATGCTCTTTTATACAATAATGGTGGGGATGGCGCCATAATTGCGAGCTTGACAGTTAAAATTATTTTAATATTGTTTTGCAGCTAAATTATGTTTTTAGGTAATAAATAATCTTGAATTATTTAACAACAAATAATGTGATATCAAATAACATATTAAGAGGCATAAAATGACACGTGCTTACATAAAATAACCTGGAACGCGTAACTGAGCACGTGTCTGAGCGATTGTGTGAAAACGTGCTCACAGTCGGCCATCCAAGCAAATTGTAAGTACGTCCCCGTACTTAGATGTAAATCAGCAAACAATAATAAAATAAAAACAATTTAGTAGAATAGCAATATTATGTATATAAATGTAACCATCTAACCAAAAATTAGGTAAATCCTTTGGTCTAAGTTAATATAAGCAGACTCCATTAGTCCCTATTAATATATTTGACCCCATTGGTCATAAAGTATTGACCCCATTGGTCTTAATGTATTGACCCCATTGGTCTTAATGTATTGACCCCATTGGTCTCAATATGTTGACCCCATTGGTCTTAATATGTTGACCCCATTGGTCTTAATGAGTTGGCCCCATTGGTCTTAAATCAAAATGTAGACCCCATTGATCTATGTACGTAGTAATCAGACTTTTCGCTTAAGAAGATAAAATGTCGTCATGTGGTCTATTGAAACAAATCCATGGCTTCAACTTATCTACAGCAATTACGCTAGAGTATTTTTTGTTTCCCTTCCTTGTAAGTGGCGTGTCCTCTACTTGGTAACGGTCATGATCGAAAATATTTGTAATTTTGTACGGGCCCTGATACTTTGGGATTAATTTTTTACTACCACCGGTAGAGGGAATTTGCCGTTCGACCCTTACTAAATCCCCAATATTATATTTGATAGGTTTGCAACGAGATTTATCAAATGTTGCTTTTTGAGTCTCTTGTGTGGATTCAATATGAGAAGAAATTTCAGTACGAATTTCTTCGAGACTTTTGTTTATTGGGGTGATATCATCATCAATTGCAGAAATTACTCTACTATCACTAGAGCCCTGTGGTCTTATTCCAAAAAGAGCCTCTGCAGGTGTCTTATTGATACCTTTGTTGAAGGTATTATTGATACCCCACTGGACATCGGGCAGGTGGTCTTCCCATTTGCTTTCGCAAGTGCCAACACATTTGGCTGTTAACGAGTCAACGATAACTTTATTATATCTCTCCACCTGACCGTTGGCCCGTGGAGTAGCAACTGCATTTAATACATGTTTAATGCCTTTATCTAACACAAACTTTTTGAAGAGGTCACTTGTAAATGACGTGCCTCGGTCGGATATAATTCGTTTAGGGACACCAAAGATACTAATATATTCTCGCAAAATTCTAATAGTAGTGTTTGATTTTGTATTTTTCACCGGTTTCAAATAAATGTACTTAGTAAAAGCGTCAATTATTACAAGAATATACACGTTACCCCTACCACTACGTACAAATGGACCTGTATGATCCATGTGTATAGTATCAAACGGCACGTCTACTTTATGGATTGGATGTAAAAAACCGGGTCTTTTCCCACCAGGTGCTTTACTATACGCGCATTCTAGACATGAGGATACATATTTTGAAACAAAAGCACGCATATCTGGGAACCAATAATGAGTTTTTATCTTTTCCAGTGTTTTGTCCAAAGCGAAGTGGCCTATATCGTCATGATTCTGTTTGACGATTTGCCATCGAACGCCTTTAGGCACAACCCACCTGTCTCCATCAGGAGTGATTCTAAAAAGTTTGCCATTTTTAATTTTATATTTTTCTTTTATTTCTAAAATATCGTTAAATTCAGAGTTACTTAAAATCCCGATAATCCGTTGAAGTTCTGAATCTGAATTCTGAACTGTTGAAAGCCAGTCTGTTTCTTTTATGCAATTAACCATTTTTTTTTTTGAGTGATTACTACTGATGGATGGGTTGCGACTCAAAGCGTCCACATGAGCCATAGAAGATCCCGCTTTGTACTCAATTTGGAAATCAAATTCTTGCATTTGGGTCCACCATCTGGCTACCCGGGGGATCATATCACGTTTCATGAAAGTGGATCTTAACGAATTACAATCGGTCACGATTTTAAAATGTATCCCTACTAAATATACCCGAAATTTTTGTAACGAGGCTACCACAGCCAGAGTTTCTAGGTCATAGGAGCAATAATTTTGTTCTTCAGGGCTAGTTTGCCTGCTAAAATAAGCTACGGGTTTTAAAATATTCTGTTCATTTTTCTGGAATAGTATGCCACCGATGCCTATTTTGCATGCGTCGGTGTGCAATTCTGTTATGGATTTTGGATTATATAGGGCTAATATCGGTTTTTGAACCAAGATCGTTTTTAAGGTATTGAATGCCGTTTGTTGATCAGGTCCCCATACCCAAACAGCATTTTTTTTTAGTAACTGTGTCAATGGCTTTGAAATAATCGAGAACCCCTTCACGAACCTACGGAAAAAACTCGCTAGCCCTAAAAACTGCCTTACATTATGTTGATCTTTTGGTACGGGAAATTTTTCTACTGCCTCTATTTTAGCGGAGCCTGGTTGTATACCCTCATTTGAAATATTAAACCCCAAATAAGTTACTGAACGGCCAAAGAAAACACATTTTGATAAATTAAGAGTAAGACCTGCTTCTGATAGCAAAACTAAAACTGATTCTAAATGTCTCATACCTTCTTCTATTGATTTTGATGGGATGATTATATCATCCAAGTAAGCTAGTGCTTCTTTATGACGTAAATTGCCTAAAACCTGATGCATCATTCGTTGGAATGTTGCTGGAGCATTTGCTAAACCGAAAGGCATTCGGTTAAATTCGAAATGGCCTTCCGGCGTAACGAACGCTGTTTTATGCCTATCCTGCTCTCTGATAGAGATCTGGTAGTAACCAGATGCCAAATCAAGAGCTGTGAAGTACATATTCCCAGATAACGTATCAATCTGGTCATCTATAAGTGGCATTGGGTAATTTTCGCGTACAGTATTTTTATTCAAGGCTCTGTAATCGATGCAAAGGCGGTAACCGCCATTTTTTTTTCGTACGAGCACAATAGGACTGGCAAAAGGGGAGACTGAAGGGCGTACTATATTGTTTTGAACTAGTTCATCTACAATATCCCTGACTATTTCTTTCTCTTTAATTGCCAGCCTGTATGGCCTATAGACTACAGGTGTGTCACAGTGCAAGTCAATGCCCATTTCACAAACCGAAGAGTGCCCCAACTCAGAGAGCGTAAACGCAAAGCAATGTCGATAATTATTTAATAAACAAAGCAAGTCATCAATCACCTTTTTGCCTAATTCACCAGCAACGTTTAGGTTCGATGAACAGATTAAACTCATTTGTTGATCTTGCAGTTTAGAATTGGCTACATGCAGAACTTTCTTTTCATTTTGTTGATTAGCAGTGATACCCCGTGCTATTAAAATATTGTCTTCTAACCATAGAGGCTCGGAATTTAGGCTATTTATAACAATTTGTCCGAAACCATCACTGTCAAATTGATAAATTCCAGTTAGAACAAAATAGAAAAAGTTATTTTTGTTACGCAAGCCTCCCTCAACGTAAAGGTCACCTGTGAATTTGGGTTCTGTATAGACTTCTAAAATGGTTAAACCTGTTAATTGAATATTTTTAAGGTTAATAATTTTTATTTTATTGTATTGGATAGTATCGATAGAATTTTGTAAAATTTCAAAATGCTCACTTGTTTTTTTAATCAATACATGAGGTTGTTCAGTAAAGGTTTGACCTATCATAAGGGGCACTTGCATAACACAATCTGGAACAATTAATATTTCAACTTCAGCCTTGACTCCGTCTATTTCGACTAAAGTATTGACCTTACCCAATGTATGCACAACAGAATTACCAAAACCTCTGAGTATAGGCAGATCTCTTGTTTTTATCTCTATATTCCCCAATTTGGACAATTCAGATTGTTTAAGCATCGAGCATTCACTACCAAGATCAACAAAGGAATTCATTTCTATGTCGTTAATACGCACAGTTTTAAAATATTTATCTGAAATTGTACCATTGATATCTACTCTGTTAACAGTTTTTTGAGCCGGAATTATTTTTGAATAACAATTTTCCGCCTCATGACCAACTTTCATACATTTAGTACACTTTTTGATTGGTTGAGTACATTGACTTACAAAATGACCTTCCTGTTTACAGTTATTGCAACGAAGGACTCGGTCTTTGGCACTGGGATTCTTTGCTTTATTATCCGCGGAGTTTGTAACAGGCTGATTTTTATTAATATTAGGTTTGCGGTCAGAATTTTGTTTTAGACTTCTTGAATTTCTTAAATAAGTGAGCAATTTATCCAAGTCCTCATACTGAGCCGCTTCGGCACCCAACCTAACAGCGCGATCATCTATGCCATGTAGAACACATTCTACCGCTCGTTTACCACTTATACTACATCGGTTAATAAGAGTAATTTTGTCGTAAAAATAATCTTCAAGGGAGTCTCCGTAACGTGCACGCCTAGACAGCATATCTGCTAACATTTGGCCATAGTTCTCTTCCGAGGGAAAAGCCGATATTAATTTTGTCTGCCATTCGTTCCAAGAAAAGAGCACCGATGGTAATCCCTCATACCAACGTTTTGCAATGCCTTGAAGTTTAGGGAGTGCAAAATGCACTATTTGTTTTTCATTCCATGAATAAATGGTGGCACACTCATTCACCTTGTGTAACCACATACCCATCGTTTGCTCTTTTCTTGCAGGGTCAAACTCGGGTATGGTATTGTTGAAAGAGCCTATGTTTTCATGACCCGGGGCTAGTGACCTCAATGCCTGCACTAAAATATTTAAATCACCACTGCCTCCGTTAGAAGCAGCAGTGTTACCTGTAGTTCCTTGTATTGCTGCGGGAAGATGTTGCACGTTGCGATTCGTGCTTTGTTGCGGGCTGCTGCACCGCTGGCTGCTGCACCGTGGGCTGCTGCGCCGCTGGCTACTGCACCGTGGGCTCCTGCACCTCAGGCTGCTGCGCCTCGGGCTGCTGAGCCGCTGGCTGCTGCGCCTTGGGCTGCTAGGCCGCTGGCTGCTGCGCCTTGGGCTGCTAGGCCGCTGGCTGCTGCGCCTTGGGCTGCTAGGCCGCTGGCTGCTGCGCCTCGGGCAGCTGGGCCGCTGGCTGCTGCGCCTCGGGCAGCTGGGCCGCTGGCTGCTGCGCCTCGGGCTGCTGCGCCTCGGGCTGCTGGGCCGCTGGCTGCTGCGCCTCGGGCTGCTGCGCTTCGGGCTGCTGGGCCGCTGGCTGCTGCGCCTCGGGCTGCTGGGCCGCTGGCTGCTGCGCCTCGGGCTGCTGGGCCGCTGGCTGCTGCGCCTCGGGCTGCTGAGCCGCTGGCTGCTGCGCCTCGGGCTGCTCAGCCGCTGGCTGCTGCGCCTCGGGCTGCTAGGCCGCTGGCTGCTGCACCTCGGGCTGCTGGGCCGCTGGCTGCTGCGCCTCGAGCTGCTGGGCCGCTGGCTGCTGCGCCTCGGGCTGCTGCGCCGCTGGCTACTGCGCAAAGGACTGCGCGATCGACTGTTGCGGGGTATATGGCAAATTGGGTCCATCACGCGACCTCGTATCTGCTGCAAACTCAGTCTTGAACCTTGTGATTGCTGCTCCAAGGAGTGATGGTGTCTATGATCATCTGCACGTTCGATTGGTTGCACTAGTACACTTTCCAAAATCGGAGAGGCAAGCACTCTTTGTCTATCCATGTTCTCGACCGAAAAGAAAAAAAAACACACACACATTAGAATGAGCTACTAATCCCACTTCTGAATTGTAAAATAAAAGAGTAGTTATTATTATGCTTGTTTTATTTATTACAAAAATCAGAGAATTGCAATAATTTAAATATTTCTATTTATCAACATACTTATTTATCATAATTATCTAAATTAAACATTGGAAAAATAAATATGAAGCAATCAACTTACTCGATAATGGGTGATGTTAACTCCACGAACGTCGCGCACAAACTGAGCTCGCAGTGATGGTGTCATGCTCTTTTATACAATAATGGTGGGGATGGCGCCATAATTGCGAGCTTGACAGTTAAAATTATTTTAATATTGTTTTGCAGCTAAATTATGTTTTTAGGTAATAAATAATCTTGAATTATTTAACAACAAATAATGTGATATCAAATAACATATTAAGAGGCATAAAATGACACGTGCTTACATAAAATAACCTGGAACGCGTAACTGAGCACGTGTCTGAGCGATTGTGTGAAAACGTGCTCACACTAGGAAATATAAACTACTTATTTAAACTTGTTGACTAGGTATCATTTAAATAAGATTTCACTAAACTGGGTGCAAGTTTACCTAGTCCGTAATGCTCTAGTTTCAAGATCAGGTTTTTGTGATTTACGCAATCAAATGCCTTCGAGAGGTCACAGTAGATTCTTTCGGCATCTAGTGCCTTTCTCGTGATTTGAAAATTTTGATAGTAGATGCTCGTGATACAGGTAAATCATCTACATGAAACTTCTGTATTATTTAAATTACCGAGACGATCGCCAGGTATCAAATGAGCTCGATCAAAGAATTCCTCTTGCAACTTGTCTTCCGGGTTCTGCACGCTTCTCATAAGATCTATGATTGTATCAGAAGTATATAAAACAGCTTCAGAATTATAAAGGTCCTTTAGAGTGTTAATAGTTGAGAAACGTTCTACTGTTGTGTATACTCTGCTTATGTGACCCTGAAATAATGGAAAAAATAGTAAAATTATAGCAAATTACCTCTTTTATAAGAAAAGTAAGTAACAACCTAATTCACTCTATTCTTTCTTTTTTCCTTAAATTATTTACTCACTTGATATACAGCCATAAAAAAAAACAGAACCCAATAAGCACGCGCTCCTTAACATAAGCAGTGCGTTGGTTTTCATCGGTGAAAATCCTAGCATAGTCGTTATCACCGAGTTGTGAAGATAGCTTCTGAATGACATGATCTCTGCGCCTGTCATTGTTTTGTTGATGATCGCAGTGGCCCACATGATGCCACCTATTGCCACTAGTACCGCACCTATTAGAGCCCACAGCGGCGGAGAGAAAATATTGAACACTCCGTGCCAAAGCGGTACAACATCAGGCTTCTTTATTAC
Source organism: Xestia rhomboidea (assembly GCA_963853795.1). Taxonomy (NCBI): domain Eukaryota; kingdom Metazoa; phylum Arthropoda; class Insecta; order Lepidoptera; family Noctuidae; genus Xestia; species Xestia rhomboidea. The sequence continues at coordinate 9,364,337 of OY970771.1, read as the reverse complement.
AGCACATAATGTGTCGGTTGTAACATAATGCAGGTAATAAAGTCGTTCATTTGAATACAGAGTTAAAAATCTTGAATTGAAAGATATATCCATTTCATTACGAGTAACATAACCCAAAGTACCAGTAATATTCCCGGGAATCCCAAAACCAAAATAGTTGCAGCTTTCACATTGACAAAAAGAAACATTGAATTTAAAATGTGAAAGGATATCGTGCATTACCAGTCCATCTAAACCGCAAAACCCAAGCGATAAGTTCAAATTAATATTCACGTAATAGTGTAAATTCTCACAATCTTTAATAGATGTGGGAAATCTGTAGAATAAGCCCGCCAGCATGGGATAGTCATGAGCTAGCTTTTCACCACTTTTCTTTATGGCTACATATAACTCATCGTAATTCGTAGCGTTAATTAATTTAATAGACCTGTCATATAAAATCCCGGTAGATGGTTTTTTGCCATCATAAATAACCATCTTTTGTTTACATGCAAAAGGGAACACAACACCAACACGCATGATTTGAAACCTGTGCCACAAAGTGTTCATGATATTGTTCAACAATGAAAATTCTTTCGGATTCATCGTGCTATTCTCGCATTTGAATTTACTCTTATCGGTGACGATAATATATAGTAGAGACCAATTGGATCTAATAAAACTGAGAGAGTCAACCACATTCGGTGTCAAATATTTGGTTGTTATAATGACATTAGGATTATTAGTGGTAAAATTTCTTGTGACGTTCACTCTAATATCTACATCTTTGTTTAGTAATAGAACTGATTGTTTAGAAATATTGTCTTTCAGTATGCATGACTTTAATTCTGGGTGAGCGTGAGCATCCATATCGAAGAATACTGTTTGTGAATAATTGTCAACTGGTAACAGCAGTGGACAGCTTGTTACAACTGGCGCCAGCTTGTGCTTCGGCTCACAGCATGACATTGAGATAAACGTCGTTGCGATGAGGAGTCCAAGGAATTTCATTTTGTTGCAACAAAATCGATCATAACTCGTCAAATCCACTTCACATCAATATCTTCTTGGTTCAGTTGTAACAAACTAGTGCCAGTAAGCTTTCATTTAATATAGGCGTGTACGATTCTTATCAATATCAATAATACGGCTTTCCCAGTTTATCTTTCTGAAATGTTTACCACGTACTTCAATCTGTTAACGCGTGACAGCACAATTAAGATTCGATTCGAAGATTATTCACGTGTATCAAAATGTAAAAGAAAAATAAATAACTCTCTATTTGTTAGCAAAATTAATAATCAATTATTAATTTTAAAAAAAAGTTATTATTTAAATCAGTATGTATTTACACAATAACTTTTCGAAATTGTACATCGAAAAATAAAGTGAACCAGGAAAACCATCTGTTTGATTTATGAGTCCTTTTATTTATTTTTTATAATCTCTGAATGCAAGTTTTTGTCAACTTCAAAATTCACGGGGAAACTTGGTCTTTGGAATGACTCCAAAGATAAAAGTAATACCGACTATTGAAGCTTCCATCTGCATAGCCTTTTACTTCCTGCATTTTAATTCCTTCGTCTTGAAGGAGTTCAAATCTGATTTTTGTATCAGAATCGAGGGGTATCGTATGACCCAGTACTTTCCGGGTTGTGAAGGTAGGCTGTCGCGCCATTTTAAATACTGATATTCAGCTGGAAGCCGACCCCAATATAGCTGGGGAAAGGCTAGGCAGATGACGAATTACCATTGCAATAAAAATAACAGCTTAGCTCGCTTTCATCACATGACTTAGACATGGTGTAACAGAATAAGCGCAATACTTCTTAGGTGTTGATTGAGACCATCAAACCGGATCACTTTCCCAAGGATAAACGATCGATGTTTCTTGTTTTAATTTTGGACTTCTCATACAAAATATCAATATGCATCGGCTGATGCAATTAGTATGATTTTTTTTTTCTATTCACTTACCTTAGGGAAAGTGGTCCAGTTTGATGGTGTGAAGCAACAGTTCACCACCTAAGATGCGCTTATTCTGTTACAACCTTTAAACTTACTTTAGAAATGATAGGTCAATGTTGATGGCGCACAGGGAGCAAATTCCCCAGATAGATTCAAAATTTTAAATCTGTTTATAAAGTTAAAAAAAAAATGGCTTTTACGCACCTACTTAATACTACTATTTGTTTCGATGGGAGCTGTTCATTGTTTTGAATTAGACCAAAGTAATGGTCGGCGGATGCAGGCTGATGGAGCGAAATCAAACAGACTTGAATGCACAGCACACATTTAATAATAATATCTGCAATTTTTAATTCCATACAGAAATAAAACACCAGTGCTCTCATAAATCGGAAGAGGTACCTATAAGCAGTGAAAATGAAATACCACCGATGTTCGGCAAATACAAAACTATACTGCCAAAGAACAGCAGCGAAAAAGAGTTTAATTAATTTAAAGTTTATGATCTTCGCTTACACAATTTCAAATGTTGGCGTCTGCCTATCCACATTTCAGCTGCGAACACGATAATAGACACAAAAATACCAGAAAAAAGTATCCCAAAAGCTACATATTGGTCTCGTAGCTGTATTTTAGAGAAAGCCCGCGATTCACTAATATTTTCGGGTATCCAATTACGGATTTCAAGCATTTGTTGAGTCCATTTGTAGTATATATTCGGTAAACCAGCTTCATTTAGGCGTTCTGTGATCTTGCGAATATCCTCAACAAACGGGAAACCTGGGGAAACAAGTAAAAATTGATTAAAACATATTAGCTCATGGGAAATTTGAGCAGGGTTACCTTGGCGGCTGACTTGTTTGTAAACTGTAACAGTGTACACGGCAACACTTCTCTTTAAACAACGTTCTACTGGCTAAACCTTGTGTTGAAAACATATATTGTGAAAATTTTTACACGAACTTAAATGCGGTCTCCAGATTGCATGACCCTTGGCTTTCTTCTTTAAAACATCAAATACCAAATACATATTTGTAAACAAAATTACTGAATTAGATTCTTAAGTTTTACCTGCTCGAGCAATGTAGGACAAGTAAAATGTATAGAAACATTCGTCCACTATATCGATGAGAGGAGATCCGTTATCGTCTGAATACTGCTCGAGGATTGACATCTGGGCATCCGATTTTCTGTCAATGGTTGCCACGCATGGGTTTGTTAGAATTACTCCTGAGGACAATAGATTAAATCGCAATATTTTTGGTAGAGAATGATGAGACATGAACAGCGTCCCAAGGCAGTCCCAAAATTGTGAAAAAATTGATTTTGACTATAGAACATAAATCAATTTCAACGAAAAGTTTGAAGAAGTAAATTTTTGATCAGAAATAGCTTAGATTATATCAGGTTTTTTTGAGTAATACTATGCAACTATTTTTGCTGCCTATAAAATCAAAATAGTGCAAGTGTAAATATTTATGTCGACTGCTTGGTCGGACGCATAGAGTTCATTTAGTTAACCTACCGAGACGATTTCCAATTGTCAAATGAGCTCGATCAAAGAATTTGTCTTGTAATTTGTCTCCCGGTTTCTGAAGGCTTCTCATGAATTTTCTCATTGATGGAGAAGTATATAAAGTAGGTTCAGAACGATAAAGCTCCTTTAGCGTTTTTATAGTTTTAAAGCGTTCCACTGTAGTGTACACTCTGCTTATATGACCCTGAAATAATTACAAGAGATGAGACGGTGCGAACAAATGATAACTGATTGAATCTTCAATTGTATTTGAATTTGAGTGCCTCATTGGATGACAGAAAAACTTTTATAAATCCTTATTTTCGCGTCCGACTATGGATAGAACTACGTCTTGCTTACGAATGTAGCGCGTGTGCACTTGGTCTAGTTGTTCGTCTGTTTAGATTGTTTCTTAAGCTTTCGCATCCTGTATGCGTTGAAGTAGCGTATTATGTATTAAATTCATTCAATGTCATCATCATCATCATTTCAGCCGCAAGACGTCTACTGCTGGACATAGGCCTCCGTCAAGAGTCGCCACATTGACCGGTCCCGTGCGACTCGCATCCAGCGGATTCCCGCAGCCTTCCACCAGGTATCAGTTACCAGGTCATCAAGTCATCGGTCCACCTAGTGGGAGGCCTTCCAACGCAACGTCTTCCAGTTCGCGGTCGCCACTCCAGAACTTTTCGGCCCCATCGACCAGCCGTTCTGCGAGCAATGTGTCCTGCCCACCGCCACTTAAGTTTGCCAATTCTTCGGGCTACGTCGGTATTCTTGGTTCTCTTGGGGATGTCTTCATTCTTGATTCGATCACGCAGGGAAACTCCGGGTACAGCCCTCTCCATTGCCATTGGGGTGACTTTAAGCCTTCTGATGAGACCCATTGTGAGCGACCACGTTTCGGTCCCGTATGTAATCACTACCGGTAACACACACTGGTCATAGACTTTCGTCTTGAGACACTGCGGTAAGTTGGACGAGAAGATACCGTGCAACTTCCCGAACGCTGCCCAGCCGAGTCGGATTCGATGATTGACCTCTTTCTCGAAGTAAGACCTACCTAACTGGAACGTTTGTCCCAGGTACACATAATCGTCTACAACTTCGAGTGTAGAGTCTCCGATCTTGATAGGAGTGGGTGTCACATGGGCATTCAACATGACCTTGGTTTTGTCCATGTTCATTTTAAGACCTATTCATCCGGAAGCTCTACTGAAGTCATCGAGCATTGTACTGAGGTCCTCCATGGTCTCAGCCATGACCACTATATCGTCGGCAAACCGAAGGTGAGTGATGTACTCGCCATTGACGTTGGAGGCCTAGCCCTCTCCAGTTCAGAACCTTGAAGACATCTTCCAGTTACGTAATGACGTCTCCTTGTCTCACACCTCGCTGCAGAAGGATTGATTCCGAGGCTTGGTCCTGAAGTCCGACTGACATGGTGGCGTTTTTGTACAAACACTTCAACACCTCGATGTACCGATAGTCGATTTGGCACCGTTTGAGAGACTGCAGTACAGCACAGGTCTCGATCGAATCGAAGGCTTTCTCGTGGTCCACAAACGCTAAACAGAGAGGCAGGTTATACTCTTCGGTCTTTTGTATAACCTGCCGCAGCATATGTATGTGATACACGGTGCTAAAGCCATTTCGGAAACCAGCTTGTTCAGGAGGCTAAAAATCGTCAAACGTGCGCGCGAGACGATTCGTGATGACTCTTGAAAACAACTTGTAGACATGGCTTAGAAGTGAGATGGGCCTATAATTCTTCAACCGGGTATTGTCGCCCTTGTTAAAGAAGAGTACCACCACACCCCTGCAATGGTGCAGGGGTGTGGTAAACCACCCCACCCCTGCTTGGTGTTTCCAGCAGCTGGAAACACCAAGAAAGATGACTGTCGATCCAAACTCCAAGGTTCTAACTTTTTCACTAATCGGAATATAAGATATTCCTGATGGAAAAATCATATAACACAGGCAAACCTGGAAATCCAACTGAGGACTGACGACCACAAGACAAACGTCAATGTGCTAATAACAAAATGTTGCTCAATTTAAGGTGGTAAACTAGTGGAAGCGGCCGCCACTGTTGTGTGAAGGTCGCGGGTTCGAGCCCAAGCAGGCACTAAACTCTAATCGACTTACCAAACTTATGTTTGAAGACCACACCTCCCGTTATCATGGGTGGTTGTGGTAGGCATGGGCCTGTGGCGTTTTCCCCTCGAGTATGACGAAATTAAACAGCTTCTGAAGGGCCTTACGTACCGGTTTTCCACCCGCCTTCAGGAGTTCGGCCGTAATTCCATCATCACCCGGTGCCTAGTTGTTTTTGAGTTGTTTCAGAGCAATCCTTATCTCGTACAAGCTGACGTCCGGGATGTCTTCGGTGTAGTGTCGGGTCAGTCTAGCTCTTGGGTCGTTTGCTAGATCTACAACGGGTTAACTGGTTGACGTGTACTCAATGTAATCATATTTATTCCTTTCTGCAGTCATTACACATAATTTTTGAAGTTTTGGAAAACACCCTACAATGAGGCGCTTGAACTCTTAGGTTTTTTTTAATAATCAGTGGGCATCTTCGTCACCACTTTTTTAAATACGTTTAATTAGATTAAAAGGTATAATAATAATCATACTCCGCCAGAGTGACAGATTTAGCTAGCTTTTGCAGTATCCATCAAAAAAATGTACTTACCTGATATATTGCCAGAAACAAAATAGAACCCAATAAACATGCGCTCCGTACCATTAACAAAGTCCTTGTTTTCATCAGTGAATTTCCTAACATAGTCGTAATCACAGAGTTGTAAAGGTAGACCCAGAATGGCATTATCTCTGCGCCGGTCATTATTTTGTTGATGATCGCCGTGGCCCACATGATGCCACCTATTGCCACTAACACCGCACTTATCAGAGCCCACAGCGGCGGAGAGAATATATTGAACACTCCGTGCCAAAGCGGTACAACATCAGGCTTCTTTATTAAAGCGCATAATGTGTCGGTTGTAACATAATGCAGGTAATATAGTCGTTCATTAGAATACAGAGTTAAAAATCTTGAATTGAACGAAACATCCATCTCGTTATGGATGATACAGCCCAAAGCACCACTAACATTCCCGTGAGACTCGGATCCGTAATTATTGTTACATTTTACATCTTGACAAAAAGATACATTGAATTTTAAATGTGAGACGATATCGTGCAGTACCATTCCGTCTAAACCGCAAAAACCAAGCGTTAAGTTTAAATTAAAATGCACGTAATAGTGTAAATTCTCACAATCGTTGATAGATGTTGGAAATCTGTAGAATAAGCCCGCTAGCATGGGATAGTCATGAGCTAACTGTTCACCACTTTTCTTAATGGCTACGTGTAACTCATCATAATTAGTAGCGTTAATTAATTTAATAGATCTGTCGTATAAAATCTGAGCAGAGTGCCTTTTGCCGCCATAAATAACCATCTTTTGTTTACATGCAAAAGGAAACACTACCCCAACACGCATGATTTGGAACCGGTGCCACAAAGTGTTCATGATATTGTCCAACAATGAAAAATCTTTCGGATTCATAGTGCCATTGTCACATTTGAATTTGCTCTTACCGGTGACAATAATATATAGTAAAGACCAATTGGATCTGATAAAAACGAGAGCGTCAACAACATTCGGTGTTAAATATTTTGTTGTTATTATTACGTTAGGACTATTATTGGTCATAATCATCTTTCTTCTAGCATTCGCTCTAATTTCTACAGCTGTGGTCAGTAATAGTACAGATTGTTTGGTAATACTGTCCCTCAGGATGCATGTCTTTAACTCTGGGGGAACGTGAACATCGATGTCAAGGAATATTGTTTGTGAATGATTGTCCACCGGTAACAGAAGCGGACAATTTGTTACATCTGTCGCCAGCATGTACTTCTGCTCAGAGCATGAAATTGAGAGAAACGTCGTTACGATGAGAAATCCAAGGAACTTCATTTTTATGTTAAAAAAAATCGATCATAACTTCTTCTTTCACTTCACATTAATGTCTTCTAGATTTTGTGCTAACAATGTTGTACCAGTAGGCTTTTCATATAATACAGGCGTGTACGATTCTTATCAATATCAATACTGCTATCTCTGTTAATCATTCCAAAATGTCTGCTACCTACTTCAATCTGTTTACTTGTGACAGCATAATAAAGATTAGATTCCAAGATTATTTTCAAAATCAGGCGCGGTCTTGGAATTTGTATGGGAGGGGCACCCTGAATACAGCTCGGGAGGTGGGGTGCCCCCCTCCCCCCACCACACCACCACCACCTGTTCAACCAATAACTATAGGTAAGTTATATCAACCATCTTTGAATTTACCTATAAAAAACGATCACGGGTGCGATCGATTTATTTGCGGGGGGGGGGGGGGGTGCATTTCAGCTCCACGAGGAACTCTAAAAACTGCACTTAATCTGATTTTTTTTCATTCATTAGGGGGTAAATTTTTTGTCGACTCACTACAAACCCAAAAAAAAAAAAGGTTTCAATTATATATTTGTTTAGCATTTCTTAGGCACAAAGGAATGCTAAAAAAATATGTGTTAAAAGTGCTAAAACTCGAGCTCACTACAGCTCAAGTTTTAGCACTTGGTAGGCACAATTTGATAGGATTTCTGTCTGTGATAGAGAAATGGGACTTATCCATCCAGAGTTCACTGGCTTCAATTTGATTAAAATAGCAATCCCAAATTTAAAAAAAAAGGTTTTTTACGTCAATATAGTTTTAATCTTAAAACAAAAACAATTTCCTCTTTTGTAGTCTCGCGAAAAGAATTCCTCGGTCAGCGACAAATGAGTCAGACTCCCCGAGCGAAGTGAGTTTTTGCGAAAATTTTGGCAACAGGGCGCAGTCTCGACATAGATAACGACAAAATCGCTAACTTTCGATCGCTAATTACTAACTAATAAATTCGGTTGCAATAATTATTCTTGCGAGAATCGCATCTTGGATGTAGAGACTTACGTTTCCCGCAAGCATCGTTATTGCAACTGAATTTTTTCATTGTTATTTTAGCGATCGAAAGTTAACGATAATGTCGTTATCTCTGTCGGCCCTGGTCGGATTTGTTAGCTTTATTTTCAACATTCATGTAGATCTAGAATTTACCTTATCAATGCAAGAGCGAAAATTTTTACACTTCACCCCAGCCAGACATGTCAGATTTTTGATTGCCAAACAGAATTAGGACTGATCGTGTGGATTTGTACAGAAAAAAGACGATTAAAGAGGATGTAGGGAGTAAGCAAAGCGAACTCGATAATTTTAGCACGGCCCCTGAATTCAGTTAGTTTTTCAAGTTTAAGATGAACAGAACGATAGAGTGAGGCGGGCCTCGGATAGGTTAGATTCTTTTTGTGCATTCATACAGAAACAGGACTTACTTAGTCGTTGCTATCATGGAAAGTATTTTATTTAAATTAATAAGTTCGGGATGGTTACCGCTCTTGGTACTGATAGAATGTAAGAGCGAGAGAAGAGAAGAGAGCTTCAAAATTTAAGCAGCCCGCTTACGCTTGGATTTTAGATTATTTTTAAAAAATAACTCCGTGAACTACAGAACTAGGAAATTTTATCATTAGGCCTCGGAATGGTTGGTTGGTGGTTGGGTTTAGTTAGTTACTTGAAGGGTCGGGCTGAGTTCTAACTGTATATGGTAAGTCTCAGACTGTCCGGAAGGAAATAGTTATGATGTCTGTTCTTTTATTTTTAATTTATTGACATTTTCAGTGTTGTTGACAAAGACAATCTTGGGTTGTCGGCGTCATCTTGTACTTTCATTTTAATCCCATCTTGTCTCTCTCATCTCATCGAAGATAAGATTAAAATGAAATCATGTAGTAATCATGTACCAAGTGAGACCCATGGAGGAACAATCGGAAACTTTTGGACAATTTTGGATCTCTATAAAATTGTTATTTTCGATATATTGTCGATAGGAGCCGTGGGTTGGTTTAGGAGTAGACCAAACTGCTAGTCTGAGGAAGCAGGCTGATAGGGTGAAATCAAACAGACTTGAATGCACAGCACACATATTTTATTAATACAAACATAATACTTACCTATTTTATTTTTAATTTCACACATATAAAACAATGTAACGCATTATATAGTGCACCAATAAATCGACTTATGTAACTATAAGCAGTGCAAATGAAACATCACTGACGCTCGGAAACGGTATACTGATAAGGTACAGCAGAAAAACTGAATTTAAATAAATTTTACAATCTTTGCTTATTCAATTTCGAATGTTGGCGTCTGCCTATCCACATTTCAGTTGCGAATACGATAACAGACACAATCACACCAAAAAATAGTATCCCAAAAGCTACATATTGGTCTCGTAACCTTATTTTAGAGAAAGACCGCGATTCACTATTATTTTCGGGTATCCAATTTCGGATTTGAAGCATTCGTTGAGTCCATTTGTAGTAAATATTCGGTAAGCCAGCTTCATTGAGACGTTCTGTTATCTTTCGGATATCCTCGATAAACGGGAAACCTAAAGGAACAAAGAATAGTTGTTAACATGGTTCAATGCAAAGTCAATTCAGTTCTGCATTAAGAGAATCATAGATAAGATTTGGAACAGGTTTCACTGTTGCGGCTGTCCCACTTATTTTATCTGTAAGTAGTATGAATACATTTTCGCATCAAAATGATTGAATTGAGATTTGATTGTTAAGTTTTACCTGTTCGAGCAATGTGGGACAAGTAGTAAGTATAGAAACATTCATCTACTATATCGATTAGAGGAGATCCGTGGCTGTCTGAGTATAGCTTGAGAATTTTCATCTGGGCATCCGATTTTCTCTCGATGGTTGCTACGCCTGGGTCTGTCAGAATTACCCCTGGTGGCAAAAGATTGACTAAAATTATTTTTCGGTAAGTGATACTATCACGCTGTGGTAGAGAATGGTAAGACCAGAATAGCGTTCCAATTTCCAAGGCTATTCGCGGACAAACTATATTGTCCAATCATGGAAAGTTTAATATTACTTCTTTTCTCATAATCGAGAAGATGCTTTTTTTAAAGTCGCATAAATGTGACATACCTGTAAATTTTCAATTATACAGTGGAAAATTATAAAAACAATGAAGTTTATTTGAAGAAGTAATTTTTTTTTACAGTTTTCTTATGAAAATACTGTGATAGTTCTTTTTACGGTCGATAAAACCGATTTTGTGCAATGTGCAAATACTTGTGGCGACTTCGAAAACCTTTATTGTGCGTAGTCCGACACACTGCGGGTCGGGTTATTTAGATTATAAACCTACCGTAATGATCAACAATTGTCAAATTAGCCCGATCAAAGAATTTCTCTTGTAGTTTGTCTTCTGGGTTCTGAACGTTTTTCATGAATTTTCTTTTTATGTCTGGAGATGTAAATAAAGTAAGTTCAGAACTATATAGCTCCTTTAGCGTTTTTATAGCATGAAAGCGTTCCATTGTAGTGTACACTCTGCTTATGTGACCCTGAAATAATATAAAAGAGTTAAGAACGTGCGAACAAATGTTTTATTTCTTATTAAAGCTTCGATTAGACGACATTTGAACTAAAGAAAACTTTTGTAAACGCATTTTCTATCATATAAAAAGTTGAAGTCCCAGGACAAGTCGTCTAAAAATCTACGTGAAGCCTTGGACGGCTTTTACTTAACCATAAATTGATTTCGAACAGGCTGGCTACCAGGCAATTTAGTCATGCATTGGGCAAATCCTTCGACTGTCACAATTCATAGAGTATGGAGATGAGGATCACTGGCATCCACTTGTCAGAATGCACTCAGAGGCATATATGATAATATCAATATCAAGACTTTATTGGCAAAACTATCTGGCAAAATGGACGACCAGGGCCGTTTCCGGGGTCTGGGTGAGGTGTTGCGTAATAAACGATACAAAGTGCTTCCAAACTCGGAAAAACCCAAATGGAGATTATAGAGGAATGGTTTGCCGCAGGGAAGTGTCTTGGCACCCATTCTCTTCAACATCTACAACAACGACCATCCTGCTTTCGAAAATAACGAGTGGTTTCTATTTGCTGGTGACCTCGCCCTGGTAGTAAGTAGCGTATCCTGAATAATTCTTGCTTCTGTATATTCGTTTACATTTTTTTTTAAACCGTTTAGTGGTATATTGGGCAAATACCAGACACTGCCAGAGCGACAGACTAAGCCAGTACATAACAGTATCCACCAAAATAATTTACTTACCTGATATATTGCCAGAAAAAAAACGGAACCCAACAAGCATGCGCTCCGTATCATTAGCAATGTCCTTGTTTTCATCGGTGAAATTCCTGACATAGTCGTAATCACAGAGTTATGGAGGTAGCACCAGAATGGCATTATCTCCGCGCCGATCATTGTTTTGTTGACGATCGCGATGACCCACATGATGCCGCCAATTGCCACTAACACCGCACCTATCAGAGCCCACAGCGGCGGAGAGTATAAATTAAACACTCCGTGCCAAATCGGTACAACGTGAGGCTTACTTATTAAAGCGCATAATCTGTCGGTTGAAACATAATGCAGGTAGTAAACTCGTTCATTTGAATATAGAGCTATAAATCTTGAATTGAACGATATATCCATCTCGCTTTGGATGATGCAGCCCAAAGCACCACTCGCATTGCCTTGGGACTCAGACCCGTATTTATTACATTTTTCTACTTCACAAAAAGAAACATTGAATTTTAAATGTGAGACGATATCGTGCATTACCATTCCATCTATACCACAAAGCCCAAGCGTTAAGTTCAAATTAAAATGCACGTAATAGTGTAAATTCTCACAATCGTTGATAGATGTTGGAAATCTGTAGAATAAGCCCGCTAGCATGGGATAATCATGAGTTAGCTTTTCACCACTTTTCTTTATGGCTACGTATAACTCATCGTAATTAGTAGCGTTAATTAATTGAATAGATCTATCATATAAAATCCCGGTAGATGGTCTTTTGCCGTCATAAATAACCATCTTTTGTTTACATGCAAAAGGGAAAACAACACCAACACGCATGATTTGGAACCTGTGCCACAAAGTGTTCATGATATTGTCCAACAATGAAAAATCTGTCGCAGTCATCGTGCTATTCTCACATTTGAATTTGCTCTCACCGGTGACGATAATGTACAGTAGAGACCAGTTGGATCTTATAAAAACGTAAGAGTCAACAACTTTCGGTGTTAAATATTTTGTGAATATAATGACGTTTGGATTATTATTGGTCAGAATAAAGTTTCTTGCGATATTCACTCTAATATCTACATCTGTGTTCAGTAATAGAAGTGATTGTTTGGTAATGCTGGCTTGCAGGATGCAAGTCTTTAATTCTGGGTGAGCGTGAACATCCATGTCGAAGAATACTGTTTGTGAATAATTGTCAACTGGTAACAGAAGCGGGCAGCTTGTTACAACTGGCGCCAGCTTATACTTCGGCTCGCAGCATGACATTGAGATAAACGTCGTTGCGATGATAAATTCAAGGAATTTCATTTTGTTGTTTCAAAATCGATCAACGCTCGTCAAATTTTCCACTTCACATCAATGTCTTCTTGGTTTAGTTAAAACAAACTTGTGCCAGTAAGCTTTTCATTTAATATAGGCGTGTACGATTCTTATCAATATCAATTCTGCTTTCCCAGTTTATCGTTCTGAAATGTTTGTCACGTACTTCAATCTGTTAACGTGTGACAGCACCATTAAGATTAGATTCGAAGATTATTCATCTTTATCAACATGAATGTGGAAAAAGATAACATTTAAATTGACATAATTATACTTTTTAGTTTTTTTTTTCGGATGGGAAATCATCAAATGACTCCTCCCGCTCTGGGTGGAGCAGGAGGGAGTGTCAGGCTTTTACTGACTAAAACCCATCCATGTTCCTTCATCGCCTTCCTTGCAGCCCTGGAATAGTCCCGCAGCCCCGGGACATACACACACATATGTCATTCTTGCGCAACAGGCACTTGCGCGAACTCACTTTCGTGCGTGGCCCATGGGATTCCTCCAACACGTATTCACGCTTGAAATTACATGTAGGATAGGGCTGAATTGTTACTGTTAATCCCAGACAGACAGGAAGGATATAGTTATGATCGCTGTTCTTTTATTCTTCATTTTAATAGGTGTCATTTTCAGTTTTGCTTAGAATGAAAATCTTGGGAAATTTTCGTCGGTCCATTTTGGATTTTCATTTTGACTCCGAAAACCATGAAACGACACATATTATCAAGATTAAACATTCCGCATTCTCGGCTTAAAATACACATAATGTATATAAATTATATAACAAACTACCTGAAAAAGTAAAAAAAGAAGATAAAATAAACGTATTTATAAAAAAAAACTAAAACAATTTTAAACAGAAAAATGCTATTATGGTGTTAGTGAATATTTAAACGATACAATATAAATAACTAGCACTTCGCCCAAGACTTCGTACGCGAAAATTGTGATAGCTGGGCTAGTTTGCATGATATCAATATAATTTATAGCCAATGTTTCTCGGTAAAAATGTAATGTGTGCCTTTTAATGGTGAAAGCATTTTTTAAATCGGTTGAGTAGTTCTTAAGTTAAATCGTAACAAACAAACACACAAACAAACAAAAAATCAAATCTTTCCTCTCTATAATATTAGTTTAGATTACTTTAGATGTATAAAGAGTCCCTATTATAGTATTATTGGATTTAGTTTAGATATAAGTTTTTGTATTTAAAGCTTCCTTTCTCCTACTATTATTATAAATATATTTATATATTTTTGCCTTTTGCTGTGCCCGACAGGTCGACCATGATCACAATTTTTTAGCTTACCACATAAGTACACATTGTGGAATGCAAATGAAGTTTGAGTATTGAAGGAATTATCGGATACTTTTTACAAACTTTCTAATAAAATTTCCAATAAAATAATAATAAATATCGCTGGACGTTACACACAGCGCCATCTAGTGCCACACTAAGCAATGAGGCTTGTGTCGTGGACACCAGATAGTTGATATACTACATAGATACTTTTTTTTTAAATACCTACTTATTATACATTATAACATCCATGACTCGGAAACAAATGTCCATGCTCATCACACAAACATTTGCTCCTACCGGGATTCGAACCCGGGACCCGAAGAACGTAAGGCAGCCTCACTACCGCTGCGCCATTCGGGTCGTCAAAAAAAACAAGTCAAATGCTAACTAAATGCATCTAGAGGAGCCTCTGGAAAAAGCAGGCTGATGGGGTGAAATCAAACAGATTTGAATGCACAGCACATATTTATTTATAATGCCTAAATGTTTAAGACTTCACACACATAAAACAATGTAACGCATTATATAGTGCACAAATAATAACCGACGTTAGTAACTATAAGCAGTGCAAATGAAACATCACTGACATTCGGCAAAGCTACACCAGGAAAAATGAATTTAAATAAACTTTACGGTCTTTACTGATACAATTTCAAACGTTGGCGTCTGCCTATCCACATTTCAGTTGCGAATACGATAACAGACACAATCACACCAAAAACTAGTATCCCAAAAGCTACATATTGATCTCGTAACCTTATTTTAGAGAAAGCACGCGATTCATTATTATTTTCAGGTAACCAATTTCGGATTTCAAGCATTTGCTGAGTCCATTTGTAGTAAATATTCGGTAAGCCTGCTTCATTTAGACGTTCTGTAATTTTTCGGATATCCTCGACAAACGGGAAACCTGAGGGAACAAATAAGAGTTGATAGCATGGCTCATGGTAAAGTCAATTTACTTGTTTCCACATTAGGGTATTTCAGGTCCGGGGCTGCGGGACTATTCGAAAGAGATACCGTGGCCCCGGAACACAAAGGGCGATGAAGGAACATGGATGGGTTTTAGTCAGTAAAAGTCTGACACTCCCTCCTGCTCCGCCCAGAGCGGGAAGAGTCATGTGATGATTTCCCATCCGAAAAAAAAAGGGTATTTCAGGTAAGATTTAGAACCTTACTGTAGCGGCTGTGCCAGTTATTATTTATTTTAATACCTTCTTTCCTTAGTAGGTATAAATACCTAATTCCCATTAAAATTATTGAACTGAGATTTGAAATTCGTAAGTTTTACCTGCTCGAGCAATGTAGGACATGTAAAATGTATAGAAACATTCGTCCACTATATCGATGAGAGGAGATCCGTTATCGTCTGAGTACTGCTCGAGAATTGCCATCCGGGCGTCCGATTTTCTGTCGATGGTTGCTACACATGGCTCTGTTAAAATTACTCCTGGGGGCAATAGATTGTATTAGAAAATTGTCCAGTAACTGATAGTACCGCGCTTTAGTAGATAATGATGAAACAAGAATAGCATTCCAAGACTATTCGCAGACACGCTGTCTTATCGTGATAAACCGGAAATTACTCTATTTGTTTCTCTTTTTCTTTTGATCTTTTTATGTTATTGAAAAAGATGACAAGGTGGATAAAGTCAGAAGTAAGTGGATATGTGCTTTGAGGTCTCAAAAATGTGCTAAACAAACGTTGGGAAATTGTGAAAACTATGAAGTTGGTGGAACATACGAACATTTATTTAAATAAAAAGGATATTTTTGGCTACAACCTGTGTGACCTAAACAACCTGTGAAAACTAAACCCTATAGAAAAATAAAAATATTTTGAAACTTATTTTTACTGACCACAAAATCAATATTGTGCTTGTACAATATTTGTGTCGACTTCGCACGAAACCCTTTACCATGGGTCAATTAAGTAATTCGCGCAAATTTTGACTCACGTAAGTCGTACTTTCAGACTTTATACATGTACCTATACGGTACATCGGTATTTTAAACTTCGAAGTGAAAGACAGTCTGAGCGCCGCACGCACTGGGCCGGATTTTATTTCGTTTACAAACCTACCATGGTGATCACCAATTGTCAAATGGGCTCGATCAAAGAATTTCTCTTCTATTTTATCTTCTGGGTTTTGAAGGTATTTCATGAATTCTTTCATTGACGGAGAAGTATATAGTGTATCTTCAGAAAGGTAAAGCTCCTTTAGCGTTTTTATAGTATGAAAGCGTTCCGTTGTGGTGTACACTCTGCTTATGTGACCCTGAAAGAATATACAAGAGTTGAGACGATGCGAACAAATGATAACTTATTGTATCTTCGATCGGACGATAGTTAGGTAACTTAAAAAATCTTTTGTATTCCATTGTCTGTTGGTACCTTGGTATAGGACTTCCAAAGTCTATGTGAAGCCTTTGCCAGTGCAAATAGAATGATTAACGAAACAATATTCGTCAGTGGCATATGATACTGTCAATGTCAACAGACTATTGGCAAAACTATGTGGCATTTTCGACAACCAAGGCTTTATCCAAGTCCTGAGTGAGATGCTTCGCAGCTACCAACAGCAGATACCAAGACCTTTTAAACTTGTAAAAAAGCAGATGCACATTAAAAAACAATGGTCTGCCACAGGGAAGTGTTTTGGCGCCCATTCTCTTCAAGATCTACCTACACTAACGGCCAACGTTACGAGAGGTTCCTATTTGCTGTTGACCTCGCCCAGGCTACCCAAATAAATATTTAAGAACTTCTCGGAAGGTACTACAAAGACAACGCTCTCAGACCGAACCTCACAAAAAGGCATACCTGTGCATGCGCCTACTATCTCCGAAAAGGAGATAAACCATCGAACTCTATAGTAAATTGGGAAGTTAAAAGTTACGCTCCACAGAGCACTGACTTTGAAAAACCACTGCCTGAAAACCAAAAATAAGAGCAACCAGCTAGTGAGATTCTCCTCAACTACTAAATCTTGTCTAGCACTCAGCTTCCCTGCGGGCGAATATGCGTGCCCAGTAAGGCATCGCTCCGCTCACTCCAACGAAGCAGATGTTGCTTTGAACGAAAGATGCTAAACGCTACAAGCTGCTTTAAATCGGCCCCCCACATCTAGGATAGCACTCGACATGACTGAAACAAAGCTGCCCCAACACATGCATCCAAAGTAACCTCTATGCTGCCGTCCACGACGCCGAGGAGGTGGCAAAGCTTTGGGTCGTGCCGTATACGGCGCTTTTTTTTAGTTCATCAGTTGAATCTTCGACGCCAAGTTATGTGAAATACATTATCAATACCGAAACTATAGTGGTTGACTATTACCTAACTCGGTACAAAACAGGATCCACCAAAATAATTTACATACCTGATATATTGCCAGAAAAAAAACGGAACCCAGTAGACAAGCGGTCCGTAACATAAGAAAAGTTCTTGTTTTCATCAGTGATTTTCCAAGCATAGTCATCATCACAGAGTTGTGAAGGTACTTCCAGAATGACAGTATCTCTGGGCCTGTCATTGTTTTGTTGATGATCGCTGTGGCCCACATGATGCCACCTATTGCCACTAACACCGCACCTATCAGAGCCCACAGTGACGGAGAGAATAAATTGAACACTCCGTGCCAAAGCGGTACAACATCAGGCTTCTTCACTAAAGCGCATAATGGGTCGGTTGTTATATAATGCAGGTAATAAACTTGATCATTTGAATACAGAGTCATAAATCTTGAATTGAAGGATATATCCATCTCGTTACGGATGATACAGCCCAAAGCACCATTAACATTCCCGTGAGACTCATATCCGTAATAGTTACATTTTTCATCTTGATAAAAAGATACATTGAATTTTAAACGTGAGAGGATATCGTGCAATACCATTCCGTCCAAACCGCAAAACCCAAGCGTTAAGTTTAAATTAAAATGAACGTAATAGTGTAAATTCTCACAGTCCTTGATAGATGTGGGATATCTATAGAATAAGCCCGTCAGCATGGGATAGTCATGAGCTAGCTTTTCACCACTTTTCTTTATGGCTACGTATAACTCATCGTGACTAGTAGCGTTAATTAATTGAATAGATCTGTCATATAAAATCCGAGCAGATGGTCTTTTACCGCTGTATATAACCATCTTTTGTTTACATGCAAAAGGGAACACAACACCAACACGCATGATTTGGAACCTGTGCCACAAAGTGTTCATGATATTGTCCAACAATGAAAAATCTTTCGGAGTCATCGTGCCATTCTCACATTTGAATTTGTTCTCACCGGTGACGATAATGTATAGGAGAGACCAATTAGATCTAATAAAAAACCGCCATAGGGTAGAGTTAAACATTTTCGGTGTTAAATATTTTGTAATTATAATGACGTTAGGATTATTATTGGTCACAATAAAAGGTCTTACGACATTCACTCTAATATCTACATCTCTGTTTACTAAGAGAACTGATTGTTTAGATACACTGTTTTTCAGGATGCATGTTTTCAATTCTTGGTGAGCGTGTACATCCATGTTGAAGAACACTGTTTGTGAATAATTGTCAACTGGTAACAGAAGCGGACATCTTGTTACAACTGGCACCAGCTTGTACTTTGGCTCACAGCATGCCATCGAGATAAACTTTGTTACTATGATAAATGCAAGGAACTTCATTTTGATGTTGCTAAGTCGCAAGTGTTCACTGCTCAGCAAACTGTTTACTTCACGGCCTTTTTGATATAGTTGTCACTAAGGAGTCCTAGGACGCTTCTCCACTAATATAGGTAAACATAATATCTACCTGATCAGTATCAATATGTCTGCCGACTTTTAATCATTCTAAAACGTTTGCGATGTCAATCTGATGAAACATGACATTACAAATTAATATGAACGCCGCAGACTTTTATACTGACGAAAAAAATATACTAACAATAGATTTTTGTTAACGGTCATAAACATCTAACTATAAACAAACTTAAATTGTATTGATTTTAAAATCTTGTTTATCATCTTAAGCATTTCCATTTGCTCGTATTGATTTATCAGATATCCTGATACCACAATTTTCCGCGAAAGAATTTGACAAACATTTGCCTTTTGTATTATAACTCGAGATTTGCACTCCATTTAGATTTACAAATTATCACATTCTTGTATCAATAGAGTACCATGGTATATAAAATCACTTTGCTCTATTTCTAAGCCATTGTCCCGAACAAGTCGGGAATGGCACAGCTCTTCTTATTATTGATACTTTCGGTCCTCTTGGCGATTTCTTCTGGACGACCTTTGGATGGACTGCACTTGCATCCAGAAATACTGAAGACTACAATAGAAATACGTATGGGCAACGACTACATGGATTATAGTCCTTATCATTCGTCTTGGGTCAAGGAAGTCGCTGATATTCCTGTATTACCATCCCACACTGTGTTGGCAATTGTGGAAAACCTAGCAAACGAGAAATAAAACGAATAAAATTACGGATTTCTCAGGATGGAAGAAAAATGGAAATACCTCAATATAATATGGAATCAATCAACTGAACTGTTATAATGTATTGGATTATTTTAAGAAAATAAATACTTTTGTTGCAACACGATGTTTCACTGTTTAATATTAAGCTGTCTGTCATTTCACGAACGTAGGGTGAAAGACCTTCAGTCTGGGTTGAGCTAGATGGGAATAACTGAGGATCCAGTAATATTGAAAGCGGACAATGACCATTAGTGAATTTTTGTAGGCTGATGATGAGTCATTCTGAAATATTGTTGCTATGAAATTAAAATTTGAAATTTTCGATGCTTTCGTAAAATGCTAATAAATTACCACGTACAAAGCCACCATATATCTTGAGCTGTATGATGAACTATCCCAACTTTGTGCCTATGTAAAATAATATACATGGTCGTAGTAGAATCACCACACCATCGTGGCCATGAGCTCAATACCCTGTTCCTCAAACGCTTTTAGCGCCCGACGCTCTCGTGGGTGCTGGCTAAGATGTGTTCGAATGGAAAACGATCTTGTCGAAATGTTTAAATCTCTATTTAAAAATTTCAAATGAATCTATGTGATTTATTTAGGTACATATTGAATTATAGTTTTTATATATTATAGATTATAAATTATAGATAAATCACGCAAGCGTGACTGCTGATACTGGTTCTCGGTTCGATTTCCAGGTCGGACAAAGTTTTATTGGGTTTTTCCATTAGGATTTTTTCAGTAGCAGCCCAGAGTTTGGAAGTTGGCGGTGTGATACCCCCATGCCGCGGAAGGCACGTTAAGCCGTTGGTCTACTAGTTCTAGCCTGAATTCTCTCCGGTCATGGCGGATTGGCAGCAGTCCTATCGGGCTATGAGAGTAAGGAAAGAGAGAGAGAGTGCCAGGTGCACTTTCTCTCTGTCTACGCACATACTTGTACACTATAATATCTATCGCGCTGATGCCAAAGGGTCAGCTTCGACCAAACGGGGAAAAATCCTCGCGCACTTTTTTGATGTCTTAATTGTTTGATTAAGGCAATGTTATTATATGTACCTACTTACATACAACAGGCAGTTCGCAAAGGCTTAGGTAGGCTTTAGTTGTAGTTGTACCCTGGCAAGTACTTATTTATCAATTTACATTTGCTTCTGTAATTTACAAAACATTCATTTTTCTGACGATCAATCTGCCTAGCCCTTTCCCAACTGTGTTGGGGTTGGCTTCCAGTCTAACCGGATGCATCTGAATACCTGTATTTACATGGAGCGACTGCCTCTCTGATCTCCACAACCCAGTTACGAGTGTAACTTACTTAGGTTAACTTTTTGCCTGAATTTCGAGTTTTTGAAATGACTACCCGTAACGGATATTACCCGTAAAGATCTACAAAAGACAGCCGAGACCAACGACATTCCAAGGCACCAGGTATCTGATGATGGTCACCCATTCACGAACCGACCACGGCAAGCACTGCTTAACCACAAAGATTGTACTTAAAATTACACTTACGGGATATCTTCCGTGATTATTAAGCTCCATTGTTTTAAGCTCCCGATATTTCGACGCTGTTGCAAGCGCCATGATCGCGGGTTAACTGGAGAATGCGGGTGGATGGAAAAAAATGTTAGGAGCAGACAAATCTGTCTACCCTCTTTCTTTGTCTTTTGCTACTCGCATGTCGGCGACATCATGGCCGTCGTCGTTGAGAGTCACACAACATATCGGTTTGCACCAATATATACACAGTCACAGAGTTACTCAGCAAATAGGAAACAGCAGGAAATATCAGCACAATTAGTTTAATGAAAATACCTTACTCCAATTCAGGGTGTTTATTCCATGATAGGCGAATTAAGAATCTACCAGAATGAATGCTTCTTCCACAATACAACGGTTTTTATACACAGAAATTGAAACTGAGGTTGGTAGCGAGAGGTAGAATAAAAATAACAATATTTAATATTGCAAGGCGGGAGAGATCAAAATAACTACTTAATAATCTTTGCTTTAAACTAGACTCTTAAATAATTCTAGCGAACATATCAAAATAAACTCCTATTAAAATAAACAGAAGTAACCATATTTTACATAAATCAAAAATCCTTATTATTGAAGCAAACGCAAATTACAATTACTTTTAAATTAAATAAGTAAACGGAAATACGAATATTAGTTCAGTAAATCAACATAATATGTCAAATGAATAAACTCACTACCCTACAATACAACTATTAATTCAATAAACCTGCATAAGTCAAGTTAAAAACGTAACTACCCTTAAATTATAAAGTAACTTAAAACTAAAATCAAATGATGGGTTTGCGCCCATACGCACTACTGGAACTCGACACTAAGTCACGGCAAAACACACTCACAGTATCACCGGGTTTTGTGGAGTCCTTATTATGTTGCTGGCTGCTACTTATGAGCATACTCAATACTGGATTCCACGTACTTGACAATTTAAAGCCATCCTCTCGATTGAAATTTTTGTGTTTCCTTATTTCAATTACTTCTCTTGTCAGCCTTGGAAAGTAATGTTTGTCTGATGACAAAATAAGTGGCTTGTGTAATTCAATTCAGTGATTGGGCCCTGACTGACAATAGATAATCACGGAAGATATCCCGTAAGTGACATTTTAAGTATACTTATGAACCGTGAAAGCTTAAAACAGTGCATGAAGATTGTTCCATGCGGCTGTTTTTATTTAGCCACAAGCTCATTAATTTGCCTAACTGGACTTAAATTGGGAGGAGGAGGAGCTCGTGGCTATACCTATAATAACAGCTGCTCAGGTCGATCTTTAGGTTAAGCCGTGCTTTCCTAGGTTGGTCTGTGGATTGGTGACCACCCATTACATACCGAGTTTCCTCCGTGCTTCGAAAAGCACGTAAAGCTGTTGGTCCCAGCTGTCATTTGAAGATCTTTGACAGTCGTTACAAGTAGTCAGTACCCCAAAAAGTCTGCCAACCAATCGTAACAATATCTTATTACCCAGTACTAACTGGGTTGTGGAGGTCAGATAGGCAGTCGCTCCATGTTAAATACTAGTATTCAGCTGCATCCGGTTAGACTGGAAGCCGACCCCAACATCATCATCATTGTCTTGCCCTTATACCAATTTATTTGGGGTCGGCGCAACATGTCTTCTTCTTCCATACCTCTCTATTACTCGTCATATCATCAGACACTTCCTTTTTTGCCATAATTATCATTCTTCACACAGTCCATCCATCGTTTCTTTGGTCTTCCTCAACTCTTATACCCATCCACATTCATACTCAAAACTTTCCTTACGAAATTTTCCTCATTCCGACCGACGATGCCGACATGGTTGGGAAAAGGCTAGGCAGATGATGATGAAACATAAATTGGGAAAATTTAGTGTAAAAGATATAAACAAAGTTCAAATACAAAAACACATTTTATTTCTTAAAAAATAATCATCACACTCATCCATCACACGTTTTAATTGAGCTGCTGACGAGTGAGCAAAAGACAATTTTTATGTAAGTTATAGTAAAGGTGGCTGCGGGACTGTTTGAAAGAGATACCGTGGCCCCGTAACACAAAGGGCGACGAAGGAACATGGATTTTAGTCAGTAAAAATCTGACACCCTCCTGCTCCGCCCAGAGCGGGAGGAGTCATTTGATGATTTCCCATAAAAAAAGGAATAGTAAAGGTAAATATTACGACAGTGTCAAATAAAAAATAACTTTTGTTAAAGATTACCCTGCCCAAGACGGAAGGAACTTGATCCTGCGGCCACCAACACCAAACTCCGCGTTGTCGAAGGCGAATCCGTCGGAGTTGGCCAAAAGGTCGTTGTTTGGGTTGTCTCCTCGCAGGGCCGACCTCTTCACCACCGTGTGGGCAGGCTCTTTGGTTTCAGATACTGGAGTAGTAGTACCATCATTGACTGCCACCAAAACTGGTACATCTTCGATCACTTCTATTATTGTCAAAACAGGAACATCTTTATCAGCTGCTGTGGTAGCTGTAGATTCAGCCAGCTGTTCTGTGGTCGCAGGTGCTGCGTGCGCGTAACTCAGGAGCGCGAGCGTGAGAAGGACAATCAATTTTGAAGCCATGATCTTGGGTGCCTCGGAGTAACTTCTCCGCGAAGATTAATTGGGAAATATTCCCTGGTACTTGTATACGTTAGCCGTCTTCCGATGCTGACTTGTTTTTATGATTTTGAGACGAGGGTTTTGTTTTTATACTAATAATAAAATTGTGCTAACTAAAAATATCCAGAAATGGACATCATTGACGCGCATTGTGCCCGTGTCGTTAATTGCTGAAGCAAATATTCTCAAGAACATAATGACCATGAATACCCATTGTTGTGCATTATATTGAAAAAGGATGACAAACAGATTGTTTACTTAAGTGATTTGTGTAAAAAAGACGCATTTTGTAACGACGCAGGCGCATCCTTCCGTTTATTGATGAGTAAGGCTGAATGACTGTTATTTCATCATGTTGCATCAGAATATACACTAAATTGTTATATTTCTGATAAAATTCACTGAATCATCTTGAGATTAATTCTTTGAATTAGAACTTATTCATCCTTTTATGCTTCCGTAAACATGATTCTCTAAATGGAATTTATTCTTGTTTGTGGTGTGACCAATAAGGTGTTATGCATTTTGTTGTTGGTATACGGATATTATTGTATATCTTTTCTTAAAATCTGGCAAAAAAGAACTCTATACTGTCTTTTCATCATCTGCCTATCAATGTTTGACCTAGGAGACCAATAATAACCTACCGCACCGCTGGCTCCGAAGCTTTCTGTGATTCTGTTCGCCTGTTCCACGTGCTAGGGTGTAACACAGAATATAAATAAACTACACAAATTAATATAGTTCCTAAACTCACCCCCAGACTTCCACAACTCCTAGCTTCTATTAGAACTGCATTATGGCCTTTTCTTAATGGTTCCGCGTTATTAGTTTTTTTTCTTTATTTAAACAAGGTATATGTATTCTAGTCGTTTTCCAACTATAATTATTATGTTGGGGTCGGCTTGCAATCTAACCCTATGCAACTGTTTGCCAGTTTTTACATGGAGTGACTGCCTATCTGACCTTCACAACCCAGTTTACTGGGTAATACGCTACTCCTTGGTAGGACTGGTTGTTAGAATTTCAATCTGACTACCGGTTTCGACTGTAAAATCTACAAAAGCAGCTGGGGATAAGCCATTGCCCGTTGTGATTAAGTAGTCCTCAACTTTACCATTTACTTTACACAATTAATTCCTAAGTTGCCAAGACTACCAAGTTTTATTAGGTTATTCCATCAGGATTCTTCCTAGTAGCATAGCAGCCACAGAGTCTGAATTTGTGCCCGTTTGATGGCAATAGGCTCCCCCTATTACATGGGACTTAAACGTAACCGCTTTCTTCTTCTTCTACTTTATCGTATGGTTAGTGCCTAACCTGGTGTTAGAGTTTTTATGCCGGCTATCTGCCTTGAACATAGCTAGGCTGTGAAAATATGGGTGTACTACCATGCGGTTATATGATTGTAAAAGAACAATAAGTGATTGGTTAAGATCTCTAACATATGAAGAAACAGAAATCATTCTGATCGGGGTAGATGTTAGCCTACCCCGATCAGAATGATTTCTCTTCTTCGCTAATTATTACTAACATGATAATTATATATACACACACAAAACACACACACACGCACACAAATACAAACGCAAGCACAAAACACAAACAGAGCTGCATAAGTAATTAATTAATTAACTTGAAAATACTAGTATTCAGCTGCATCCGGTTAGACTGGAAGCCCACCCCAACACAGTTGAGAAGGCAAGGCAGATAATAATAATCACTTTTGTAATAAGTCTATAATGTTCGTTCCAACTGCTGAGACGCTAGCGCCCTCTACATATGGGGGAGTAAGTTGTAATCCATGACGTGGACCCACAAAGACTTGGAAGTTGATACATGTATTCGAAATTTTTGTTCTAGAACATCGGCGTTTCCTCACGATGTTTCTCTTCACCGGTTTAAGCGCAGTGGTGACGTACGACTACGAACGACACGACGTGAATGTTAACAAACATCGAGGCAATTCCTAAGTACTATTAGTACGCAGTTAATGTTAACCAAGCCACGGTTTGTTCGAGAAGCGAGAATGACCGCTTGTTTGTGTGCCCTAACCTGTACCTAACAGAAGCTGCGATCAACTTGGACAAATCAAAAATACTTAGGCTCGGCGCAAACGGGCCACCAACCACAGCCACCGGTAGCCAGCGAGAAGCAGTTCACACGCTTTTTCATACATTTTGTTGAAACTCGCCGCACACGTGTGGCCGGTGGCGGCCACTCGTAATAGCAGTCGACAAACAAAACACAGCCACCGGTGGCTGTGGTTGGTAGCCCGTTTGCGCCGAGGCTTAGTCAAGATAATTTCCCTCACGTATCATAACATCACGCACATAGTCCCCGGGGGGGAAAGTAGAGGTGTATCCACATTTCGCCCCGTTGGTGGCGAGCCTATTGCCACCAACTGGGCACAAATTCAGACTTAGTGGCTGCTACTGAAAAATTATAATGAAGGGATTTGATTCTAAAAATAAGTGTGGCCAAAACGCTTGAACGCGCGGTTTGTTCTAGTTGCTCGGCTAATTTGCATGATAAATATAATAGCCTATGTTACTTCCTGATAATATAGCTTTCTAATGGTGAAAGAATTTTTGAAATCGGTCTAGTAGTTTTTGAGTTTATTCGTCACAAACATACAAATCTTTCTTCTTTATAATATTAGTGTTGTTCAGAAGATAACTGCTAATGTAACCTGTACACTATATACAACATAATATTACATTTATTCTGCCAAAGACTACATTAGCATAAAATATGATGTGCAGATTGTTTATATTCGCAGTCAGATCAGTCTCGCCTTTTTGTCAATGTTCTACACATTGACAAAAAGGCGAGGCAACAAGATAGACGAAATAACAAAAAAATAAAGTGTATAATTATGACCTGCGAGAAATTGGGCAACACAGTAGTCTACCTCTAGCGATGTCCTGGCCAGCCACTTATGAACGGATGGAAAGAACTGGTGGGGGTGCCGGTGGATGGATGGATCAACTATGTGAAAGATGATGGCAGGAGAAAAAAGAATAAACATCATTGTTTTTTGGTGTTTCTTCAAACAATTTTAGACATCTACCAAAATATTGTGTAACAATAATGTGTTCGTATCATGTATTGACTAGCAATGTGTTAACTAGTAACGTTTGCTCTTTATTTTTATCAGTTATCAGTAGCTGTTGGCGTCTCGTTAGCACGTTGGCCATAGCCAAGGCTCATAATGAAAGGATCACTAACTTGTGTTTTGAGATACGCTCTTGTGTGTACGTGCGTCAGTACTGTTCTAAAAATAATAACGCGCATTATCTGAGTGTGCGATTTCAATAAAACATAATCATTACTGTCAGCAATAGATTCTCATATAAGGTGTTTCGAGATCAGCAAAGGCACAGTTCAGTTACCAGTAAGTAACAGCAAGATAGGATCTTTCGGAAATGCATTCAACACTATTTATCGTCGCGTCGTTGGCGCTGCTGGCGTTCTGCGTGTGCGCACCCGCCGAGCAGGATGTGATCCAGCACATCCCACAAAACAACGAGCCAACACCATCAGCTACCGGAAGAGACGCTGCGGTATCTGGTGCTTCGGGAAAGGCTGCTGGTGCATCTGAGAGGGCTCGTCGTGATGTGGCCGGCCAGGAGAGCGACCTGCTCCCCGCTGTCAATGAAGTAGATGCCTCGCCCTTCGGAGAAACTTCGCAGCTGCTGGGTCGCGGCCGCATAAGGGTGCTGCCCGCCTACCTCGGCTGAACCAACGACACCATCGGACCACATGCTACCACCACATCGGATAAACGTTACCGTATAAGTTATTTAAGGTTGTATCAAGGTATTATTTAAAACATTAAACCAGCTCTTTGGTTTGGGCTTTGTACATTTTATAATAGTATCTAGAAATAAAAAGTAGTTAAGAATAACCGAGTGAATTTTATTTACAATTTCGTCAACAAAATGTTCAGAACTGTACTTCACAGTAATGTAGTAATTGATAAAGGGGTTGCTAAGTTAATTAATAAAATTAACATGAAGTTAATACGTAGTGGCCATGACTATAAAAGGCAAATCTTCCTCTTGAAATAATTTAATCCTCTTTGGTGTTACAATGTTAATCATTATGGTTATGTTGGCCATGGGCGTCGTTAACTTGGCGTCATCATTCAGTATTGTGCATAAAGATAATGAGCTGGGCATTAAAAATATATCTATGTTAGAAGACAATGATAAAAGTCCGGATATTACAGTGAAGGAAACAAAAACGAAAAGGAATGCTATGGAACATGATATTAATGATGTAAATGACGGACACAAAGAATTGTTTGAAGCAGCAGAAGCCAATAACTTAGTATATCGACCCCTCTTCGTGTACAGAAGGATCCAACACAGTAAAAGAAGAATCACCATGTTCAATTCTTTTGCAGGCTAAGTAGATGTTTCTAAGGTAATCACTTTGTTACTTTGTATCATACATGATAACATCACGCCAGTAATACCCGAAAGGGGCGAAAGGTAGCGCAGAAGTGTATCAAATAATACGTCCACCTTTCACCAGTTTAGTCACCTTTCACCAGTACTACTGGGCACAAATCCAGACTCCGTAGCGGTTACTGAGGAACACCTGATGGAGATATACGCATTAATAAGGGCAAACGGAATCTTACCCAGGATCTCATACTCAGCATTAGCGCTAGCGGCTAGACCAGGTAGTTATGACACTATCGTCATATCATTAAGGAGAATAATAAAACTCCTCCAATTAAACACTAACAAGCCAACAAAGCAATAACGATAAAGTTACAAACTATAGGGAGATGGAAATTGCCATTTAGTTCAATACTAGAGTTAGCAGTTGCTGCATCAAGGACGATGATTTTATTTCGAATTTGGGCTGTGGTTGTATTACTTATTGTAAGTACGTTTTTGCTTTACCTTGAGAAGCCTCGATTCTTTCAAAAATATTGTCAAGTTCAGCAAAAGCGTCACTATAGCTTGTTTTGATACATTTCTAGTACGCTTCACTTCAGCTGTTGGTTTAGTTTTAAGAAACTGGAATCCTGAACGAATTTTGACGCACACTATGTTTCCTTTCGAGCTATGTTTACTACTAAACTACATATCGGAAATCTCTTGGAAAAATGCTTCTACAAAATTGTTTTGGACCTCTGTAAATAAACAGCCTGTATTTTAACCCGTAAATAAATTTAACATTTTAGATTCCTGATTCGCGCGGGGGAATATCACCAGTACACGATTTTAAGGAAAAATTGCTACGAAGTTCAAACAATAACGAAAAAATTTTACTGACATCTCCACATAATGTTTTGAAACATTTAGACAATACTATTTCAAAAGCAACTAAAAATGTTACTCAAAACCCGGAAATGGACGAAATTCTGTATCAGATTTCAAAGGACATGGTTTCAGCTATTTTATCAAAGTTAGAAATACAAGATAAAATAACCAGAATTACTAAGGAGGCACTGGAAGCTCCCGGCAAAAATAGAGGTATTACGGCTATTGAGACAAGACGCATTTTGGATTATATTTCTAGATCATTGTCTGGACATATACTTAGTATTACTAGAGCTTCAACAGAGCCAGAACTTCATCGGTTGGTATATGGATTAGCTCAAATTGCAGCTGAGGTGTCGATTGTCTCAGCACTTAAAGATACCACGTATGCCTCAGCGCTGTCTAAAAAGCAATCTGTTGATTTATCTCTTCGAAGGAAAAGAGCTATTGCAATGACCCCTGAAAATGAGAACACACTAGTGACCCCGTCTCCTGTTCCATCAACGACGGTTTACAGCGTTATTTTGAATAAAACTTTCCACAGTGTTCTTAGTGCTAAAAATAAAACATCAGCAAATGATTTTTCTTCGCCGTTCTCAGTGATGTCTAAAACTGAAAAGAAAGCTCTCCGTATCCTTAACAGTAGGCAAAACATTCCGACTGATGTTAAAGGATTCCTCAATCAAACAGCCTTAGATATCGAAAATAATGAACGAAATTACAATGGCACAGATCCAATTCTCATAGAAAAGACACTTAATGGAACTCATTATATGGCAGAAACACAAACCTTGGATACCCAAGAGTTAACTGCACCAGGACTTATAGAAGACGGGTGGATCGATAACAAGGACAACGTTTATAAACCTATAAATCCTGATGTCGTTGCTGACATGGAGATAGACCAACCTGAATTTGACGAGGAACCTGATAATGAAAAGAAATCTAAACAAAAAATGGAAAGAATGGAAGTGAAAGCCAAGAAAGCTATTCTATACGCTGGTGATGTGGCTTATTTGACCGCTGCAAGCGTTGTTGCTCTAAGGCGAGCTTTGACTGCATCTATAGAAGTTCAAATGTCTGTAAGGTACGCGAAAAATGGTATGTCAAATCACCAGGAATTAATGATGAACTTGGCGAAGACTGCTGCCCAGCAAGCAGGAAAACAAGCAAAGAGTGCTACGTCTAAATCTTTAGCTTGCGAGCGAGTTATTAAACTGGCACTAAAGTATACAGCACAGTCGCATGGAGCTCATCTGAATCATGTCGCCAACAGAATTGTGATGGATACCTTGTCGTTAGCGACACTAGCGAAGTCTATGGCATTCGTTGCTTCAGATATAGCTATCAATTCTTTGTATCAAGCCACTGATGTAAAACCCCCCACATAATCAGTTCAAGAAGGTACTGCATTAGAAATATCGCCCACCTTCGACTAAATATTCATGTTACTTTAAATAATAATGATATCACCTGAGATATGTTTTAAATCAAATAAAAGAAGGGAACATGTCACAGTTATTATTTCATTTATTTTGTAAAAAAATACATTGAAAAATAGTGACTCAAAGTTTTAGATTTGAAAGAGTATTTGTTTGATGCATTCATGAAGTCAGCTAATAAGTTTTCCAGTAGGTGTAGTGAACGGGAACACTGGGTACACTGTAACAAAAATGTTTTAGTCAGGTATGAGAAAATAATGCGAGCTGTGCTGAGAGTGGGTTGCGTACCTACGAATATATGACTCATTTTGTTTCGGATTCAAGGGTATTATGTACAGGGCACGCCACAATAGTGGCGATAAGTCCCCTCTTTGAGGAGTGGCTGGAGAGACGCCACGGCGTCCTCACCTTCCGCCTGACGCAGGTTCTTACCGGACACGGATGTTTCGGTAAGTTCCTGCACCGAATCGGGCGGGAGGAAACGCCCGGGTGTCACCATTGTGAGGATCGACCGGAGGACACGGTGGAGCACACGGTGGAGGTGTGCCCCGCTTGGGCGGAGCACCGCCGTGTCCTCGTAGCGGCGATTGGCGGCGGCGACCTCTCGCTCCCGGCCTTGGTTCAATCCATGGTCCGGAGCGAGACGGAATAGGACGCCGTCACCTCCTTCTGCGAAGCAGTCATGCTAGCGAAGAAGATGGCGGAACAGGACAGGGAGAGATCCTGACGTCCCGGCCGCCGCGGGAGACGCCCCGGGCGTCGGGGGCCACGTGGTGGCTTCCGGCCACCGTAGGCGCGGGCCTGTGGACGGGGACCTATGGGCTAGCTCGCCGTCCGTACGTCTCATGACGACAGGCCGTGTCGACGGCGCGTTCGTGTTCCACGCACGCCTCAAAGAGAGTCAGCAACTGTGAAGGGGTCCGCAAGGGCCGAAGCCTGCCGGGGCTGCGGGACTATTCGAAAGAGATACCGTGGCCCCGGAACACAAAGGGCGATGAAGGAACATGGATGGGTTTTAGTCAGTAAAAGTCTGACACTCCCTCCTGCTCTGCCCAGAGCGGGAGAAGTCATTTGATGATTTCCCATCCGAAAAAAAAAAAAAAAAAAAAGGGTATTATGTAAGTTGTTAGTGCGGAGCTCGTGGCTAAATAATAAAAGCCGCTCAGGTCGATCTTTAGGTTAAGCCGTGCTTGCCTAGGTTGATCTGTGGATGGGAAGAACGTTAAGCAGTTGGTCCCGGCTGTGATTGTAGATCTTTGACAGTCTTTACTGGTAGTCAGTCGCCCAAAAAGTCTGACAACCAGTCTTGGCAAGGGGTATCGTAATTACCCAGTACTAACTGGGTTGTGGAGGTGAGATAGACAGTCGCTCCATGTAAAATACTGGTATTCAGCTGCATCCGGTTAGACTGGAAGCCGTCCCCAACATAGTTGGGAAAAGGCTAGGAGGGTGATGATGATGAAGTAAATTGTTATAAACTAAATTGAATACTTAAATAAACTAATAACAAACTATAAAAGGGCATCGAAAAACTCCTCCTCAACGCAGTCAACTGGTAATGTGCCCAAGAGACTGGCGGCGTTGCCACGTTGAAAGGCATTCGGAGCAAATTCGCTATGACAGACGGACAAACACACGAGTCATCCTATAAGGGTTCCGTGTGGTTCCATTCAGACATACGGAACACTAAAAACTACAAGCGATGACTTGCTGTTTAACCCGAAAAGCAGATGACAATGCAATTAATTTTATTGAGTTCAAACGAATAATGACTTGATACTTTTTTTAAGGATTAGCCATTACTAAGAGTTATGGATAAGGATAAGTGGAAGGAGTGATCCCCAGGCTTTGCCCTGTGGGGTGACACAGGCTGAGTATAATAACAAAATATTTAATTATAATATAGATCTCATCAAAGTTCGAGTGAATCGGTTTCTTCTAGGCAAGCGTGGTCCATGCTAAGCCGCGTTATCGCTTTACCCAGTTAGCCCATTTAGTATAAAATAAGTTTTCGCGAAAATCTAAATTTGCCCATATCTTTTTATCATGTTGACTCAGGACCCTGATTTTTATACACCCAATGGGACTATAGAATCAGTATATGGTATAAATTTCAACTTGCAACGTTCACCCGTTCCTGAGAAAATCGGTGATGACAGACGGACAGACAGACATACAGACGGACAAGAAAGTGATCTTAAAGGGGTTCCGAATTTTCCTTTTGAGGTACGGAACCCTAAAAAGAAAGATTAGTACTTACTTATGCACGGGGACGTAGTAAACCGGATACTGGTGGTGGTACCAGCTATGCCACCAGGTGCTAGCATCGGTCTTCAGATCTGTGTCGTCAGTGGTCGGTGGTTTCGGTGAGTCTTCAACTTTTCCTGGCTTCGGCTCCAAGGGCACCAGCCCCTCAATCGGCTTGTCTTCAACCACTTTCGGTTCTTCCACTGGCAGAGCACAGCATACACCCAAGAGGGCGACGATTGCAGCAACTTTCACGAACTGTGAATATTAAGGTTTCGTTGGTTATTATTTACACACAATTTTAGCGTTCCATAAACACATCAAACAAAAATTCTGCGTCTTATTAACAGGTTTTTCAATAGTCAATACTCCGTGCACAATCTAGAATACTCTGTGTGGCCTCCTCATGGGTGCACTTAAAATTAGTTCGTTCAATGGAATACCCCCAATCTGAACAGTATATCCTAGACACTAGGTAACATGACAACTCTTTGTTACGACTGGTTTTTTAGACATTCAGGCTGTGTAACGTCTGTCAAAGATCTACGAAGGACGGCCGAGACCAGCGGTAACACGGGCTTTCCGAGGCATGGAGGATACTCGTTATTTAATAGATAGTCACCTCTTTACGGACAGACCCCGTCAAGGGTCGCGTAACCTTCGTTCGACCCATGGAGGTCCTATGACTTAACCATGAGGTAAATCGCGATACGATAATAAATTCTAATTGCGTTTGCCCTTAGGATTGTGACACTTTGGTGCCAAGCTGAATCGGGTGAAAAATACTGGTATAGAGAAGATATATCCAGTTCAATACTATGCCATAACCGATACTTTTTCTAAAGCAAACAAAAGACCATCACACCTCGTCAAATTGGATACTGTCACATGTTGTTTGAGATCCAAAAATGGGAGATGATATGTTAATTTGACGCTAATAAAACATAAGACATCACTAAGACACACTGTCATCATTATCTGCCTTGCCTTTACCCAAATATAGAGTTAACATAAGATCCTGTATAATTTGCTGATTTTGGTGAACGTTTCTTGACTTTGTATTAGTATCTTAGGCCCCTTTCATGGCAACACAAGAGAGGTGATAATTTGCAGGTGTTCGTGAATTGACCAATTGAGCGTGATTTAATAAATAATCTATTCTGAACTATTGTCATACAATATATCTATCAATAACACGTACGGTCGACCAAGCTATTTGGTTTACATTTTACAAAGTAATTTGCATGTTAAAATGTAAACCTAAGCTTGGTCGACCGTACATAACACAATATCAAAACCTGGAATCCCCGAAGGGTAAACAGCGGTGTACCTAAAAGTACACCCACTTTTCGCCAGTTTTGCCTAATGTAATAGAGGGCTAGGGTTGGGTTTTGAAACGTGTCGCCTGAATTTGAAGATTCTGTCACTGTGGGGGGGGGAAAGGGGGTTGATCTGAAGCGCCCCCATGTGATTTTAGCTTCCGGAGAAAAAAATATTTAAAAAAAAAACAGAAAAGTTTTGCCAGAAAAGTGTTATTTTCGCAAATCGTTAATTTTCTCGATTCTATCGTATAAAACACCTAAACATAAGGCTAAAAAGGGGCTAAGGGTGTCTTGGTGTTTTTTGTCTCCGACTAACCGTTTGTCGTAAAAACGATGTCGAATAGATTCCGTTCACTCCGACCATATAGGTTAAGTAAGGTTAGAACTGTGACCAACTACCTCGAAATTGATCGCAGTAAAAATTAGTGCCCCGTTTCGTATTCACTGACCGAATTTACATTAAAAATTGTAACCTTAAAATTATTTAAAAAAAAAACTACGCATCTCCGGCAGGGGATGAAAGTGGGGGGCGACTATACACACTTCCCTCCATCCCCCCACCCTCCTCACCCCCCAATTCAGGAGACTCGTTTCAAAACCTTACCCAGCTACCCATATACAACAACCGGGCACAAATATAGACTCTGTGGTACTAATGAGAAATTCCTGATGGAAAAACCCAATTCCATCCGATCCAATCCTGTCCGGCCTGGGAATTAAACCCAGGACCTCATTCTCAGCAGCAGTGCTTGCGACCACTACACCAATGAGGCAGAAAAAAAAATCACATCAGGAGGCTTAGCCAAGTTGACAATCTACAATCGTTAACGCTAGTAGAATGACATCATCTCAACGTTAAATCACGTGATCAACACAAACGAATAGAAAATTCGTAGACAAGTTTACATCATCGTTCAAAATGATAGAATGGAATGTTATCGTTATCTACAATTTTGATCGCTATACTCTTTGGTAGGATCGCTCACCATAGACTAAAGTGTAGGTTTTTTCTGCAGACATTGAGAACGAGCGATCTACTCAGTCCTGTCAACTTGGCTACCAATTTAGCGCTTTCTACAATCGGGGGCGGGAGGCGTTTACGATTGTAGAAAGAGAATCGATATGAAACGTTTGTAACTTGGCTAGGCTTGCTGTTTACCCAGAAAATAGATTGAAGGGCAACTATACAGCACAGTAATAGGAATTCCAAACAATCTACAGATTGACTCACCATTTTCATAATTGTCCAAAATGAAACTTGGTGTTCGGTTAGACGAATTAAGGATTATGCTGGTCCTTGTAATTGGATCACTTTATATATCCAATATTTGTGTGAGAGACAAGGACAAAATACCTTGTTTCATCTTATTTTAAGACTGCTGGTCACCTTCATATGTCGTTAGCGATGGTATAGCACCTAATCGTAGCCATAAATTAGATCTGTTTGACAATATTACTGCTGTTATCAAATTACTAAACAATTTTTATTTGCAGCTAAAATTAAATTGCATTTTGATAACTGCCGGATTATGGTAATGCAGTCAGGGGTCGCCGGAGTATTCCCATCATTTACTTACTTGCTAAACATAACGTCACGCCTGTCGTTTCCGACCTGCCGGGGCTGCGGGACTGTCCGAAAGAGATACCGTGGCCCTGGAACACAAAGGGCGATGAAGGAACATGGATGGGTTTTAGTCAGTAAAAGTCTGACACTCCCTCCTGCTCCGCCCAGAGCGGGAGGAGTCATTTGATGATTTCCCATCCGAAAAAAAAAAGTGTTAGGTAGCACAATAGTTCACCGACATTTCGACAGATCAAATATTTTTGAATTCCATGTAATAGAGGGCAAACCTATTTCCATCGACAGGGTACACATCCAGACTCATGGCAGCTACTTAGAAATTCCTGATAAAAAATAAAATAACACTTTACTCGACCTGGTCGAATACATGATCTCACAGTCCATGAGGCGTGCACCCGGTCCTACAAATACCTTGAAAGAGCCGGGTAGAACCGGATAAACCTGTTTTTTGCTCGTGCCCAAGTCGCGCAGATCCTGAAATCTGTTTATTATAATAAAATAGGCCAAGGTATAGGTATAAATACGGGCCCAAGGCCCCTGGCTACTTTTACAAAGTGATCTCTAAATGTTCGTCAAAGTCAAAGTCAAATCGTTTATTGCTAAAACCATAATGTACACTTACAGGTGATAAATAAAAACATAGAAACAATTATGGACCATTATTTATTCTGTTTCTATGTAACTTCTGTATGAATATGGAACCGTTTGTATAAAAATAATGTTTTATGTTGTTCTATCATGTTTAAATATCGATACCTATCATATCTGTGAAGTTTTCACGAACCCGTTAACAAAGCATCCCTCTCTCTTCCTCATCCCTTGGCCACCCAATGCTGAGTGTAGGTCAAACACAAACTCAAATCATTTATTTCAATTAGACCATTACGGCACTTTTGAATGACAAAAATCCAAAAAAAGCAAAGCTACAGTCACAGACACAAGGCATAATAACTTGAGAAAGTGCTGTAGTTGCCCATTCCCTAACGTAGATCTTTATGGAGAAGAACGGGCAGGAAACTCCATGAACACTCTTTTAAATCAAAATAATGTTACAAAATCTTGGTTACATCTTTCATGTTGAGATTATGGCATATATGTGAGAACGATGTAGAAATGTTGTTGTTCGCTTCCAAATATATAACAAACACAACACAAACAAACACACAAACACCATAAACACCACAACTCAAACTCAAACAAACACACATAAACAAAAACACAAACACACACAAACACAATTTGTACTTCAAATTAAGTAACACTGCACTACACTGCTGGTAACCAGAAGGTATGGTCCATAACAGAAAAAAATGGCAATGACGGAAAGATCAAGTAGCTCTCGGTGTTTCTACACCCTTGATCTATGCTAGGACATTATGTACCCGGTAATATTTAAACAAGAGACAGACAACCGGCATCCTCTTTACAATGTGGAGACGTCGCGAGGCAGGCTGAAGAGTCGGAACAGCTTCCTTAGGTCGAATATTCCACCAATCGACCATACTAGGGTTGGTGAAGCCTGCAAAAAGCTGTGACTCCTTAAACATCCCCGCCCCGGCTCACTATGTTGAGCCTGCAGAAAAGCTCCCAGCGGGTCATCAACTGCCATGGCCCACCTGGAAGACTCTAAACCGACTTAGAAGTCAGGTGGGCCGCTGCAGGTTCATTTTGGTCCGGTGGGGGTATTCCGACAAAGCTGAGTGCGACTGCGGAGCCTCACCTCAAACCATGACCCACCTCTTGGCCTGCTCTTTGTGCAACTCCACCTGCACTTTAAGGGACCTGTCTGAAGCCACCACTAACGCCGTCGACGTGGCCGAGTTCTGGTCGAAACAAATTTAAAATAATTAAAAATGGGAATCATCGACACGAAGAAGAAGAAGAACTGAGTACGTTTGCGTGGAATAAAATTGGCAACATCCACGCAGGTATAGACGCGGGTGAGAGCTAGTAACAAATAAAAAGAACGGCCAAAAACAAATTCTAATTAAAATGTAACGATTTATCGGATTAGGATGCTAATTTATAAAACACTTATGGGTAGGTAATTAATAAAGTATCTCTCGGTATCGCACGAACGATCTTTTTTTTTATTTAAACCTTTTAAGACTAAATCAGGTCGTTTGAAAAACATCTGGCAAGCGTTAGTGATTAGATTTATTAAAGTTTCGAATCAAAAATAAACGGGTCATTTATGCGCAGGCCACACCACCGCCATCTAACGAGCGAGAAAGCGAGCTAGGCGTGCATCGTTTCTCCTCTTTCTAACCAACGTCCAAAAGGAGGAGTTTACAGTTGGAAGAATATTATTTCGCGGTGGTCACATTTTTTGGTGAAGATCTGATGCTGATCTTCCAAGATATACTTTGGCACACCCAACTCGCTCGCTCGCACGCTAGCTGGCGGTGTCATCATCAGCTGTCATTTCAGCCGAAAGACGTCCACTGCTGGACATAGGCCTCCCCCAAGTGTCACCACATTGACCGGTCCCGTGCAACCCGCATCCAGCGGATTCCCGCAACCTTCACCAGGTCATCGGTTCACCTAGTGGGAGGCCTTCCAACGCAACGTCTTCCGGTTCGCGGTCGCCACTCCAGAATTTTTCGGCCCCATCGGCCATCCGTTCTGCGAGCAATGTGCCCTGCCCACTGCCACTTAAGTTTGGCAATTCTTCGGGCTACGTCGGTAACCTTAGTTCTCTTGCTGGCGGCGTGGCTTTCGCTTTATACGATCACTTTTTGTCCGTCTGTCACAGAGGTTTTTCACTCAAACGTTCTAACGATTATTTGATCATTTGGCATAATGTTCTGGTCTCCGAAGCGAGCTATGGAACGGGCAATGCTTTGTAGTCTTTCTGAGGGGTTGATGAATCCGGAACGATGTAATCCGGCAGAGAACCAAAGTTCTCGATATAAGCTCACAGTACAAGCAAGCTGAAGTGGCAGTGGGCCAGCCTTGATGACCGTGTGGGTAGGGTAGACGTGTTTTTGATGGAGACCGCCAATTGGTAAGCGTAAGGGTAGGTTGCCCTCAGCCTGAGGGCGACCGCACGCAGAGAAATATCTGGCTACCTATACGAGAAAAAACGCTACTGTAACTAGAACTTCTGTTTGCAACCGTGACAGCAAGACTCGCGAGTTGACTTTACAAAAACCATTCTGTTATTACTTTTACCTATCGGTTTATTAATGACAACTAGATGTTCAGTGTAACTGACCAAACAATTAATACTCACTACAAGGTAAATAACGCGCCTGTTACAATACCAATGTAATTGTAACCATACGTCAAGTAGACATTACTAGAACGATCGTAAGGATTACTATGCAATCTGGTAAACATTAACACTTTGAAATGCTAGCATCCTAGTAACATTTTGGTATCTCACACTAACATCTGTCACTCGAATACTGAGGGACGGCGCGTACGCAGTCTAGGACCACCATTAACAGCTTTGCATCCGAGTTTACATTAGGGGTAATCGCAGGGATCAACCTACGTCAGAGCAATGGAAGGAGGAACCACCTATCCCATCACGATTTCCATCATGCCAGGAAAGTATGACTTGAGTGTCATTCAACGGCGGAGAATCCTAACACCGCGATTCAGAAACGTGACGTAAATATACAGCGCCATCTAGTTGGCAAATTGTAACTAACTCGTGGGGATGCGTTTGTAAAATAGTCCCAAAAAGATTTTACAACAAAAATCGCTCTTACTGCTATGAAATTAAAGTACTTACTGACTGCACTAGAACCAGATTTGAGATAGTTCTGCCAAAGCGATCCTGTCAGTAAGGAGCTTACACCAATCATTTGTATGTTCAACTAAAATAAAATGTAACTATTTTAAAACACGCTAACAGAATAGCACGGATTAATACATACATTGTACCGTTTACTGTATCCGGGGCGGTTTTTACTATAATATTCTTGCACTACATAAAAAGTAAACCAAACTAAACGAAAATTAAACGACACTTAGAACGATATGTACTGCAAACAATAATGTAGTTGCAATAAAAAGATTATTGTTTTAATTACAGAGACACTCTTATTCCACCAATAACATTGTAAATCATTAACCGGAACTAGATCATTTAGTAACTGCGAATCCCTGTTTCTTAGTACATACAATACGTTATTTAAATATTAACATAATTATTGTTTATGATACAATAATTATTGATGTTTTAAATCAATAATATTTTTGTGAGCTACATTAATCAAATAATATAATGAAACATGCGATTAGTAGGAGTGAATAATTAGTCGTAGAGATAACAAGGACCAAGTATTTCAAACTAGAAATGTTGTAACTTAATTTGTATGTAATGTAATATGTTTAACTATTCGATTCAGTAGTTCTGTTTGTCACCAATTTCTCTGCGTGCGGCCCAGGGCGGCTGGTAACAGCTGGACGAGAGTTGCCGAGAATCGACCTGAGTGGTGTGCAATTGGAGGGGCCCATGTCTGATGATGATGATGAAGGGAGCGCATGGTAGTTCACCGGTTAATGATTTTGTTTCTCTAAATTTAGGTTTTTAAGGATTAATAAAAAAAAAAAAAACGAAAATAGGATCTCTATCTACCTGTCTACTGTCATGCTTATTGTTAAGATAACGTTAATTCAGTGGCTGTGTGACTGGCTGCTGCGCTACGTGTCGCGGATTCGATTCCCACACGGAACAAATGTTTGTATAGTCTGGGTATGCGAGTTTAAATATTCGTCAACGCCCCCACGATCCAGGAGAAATTCCTATTGTAGGGCAACGTTTTTACAAAAAAGATATTAATTAATACAAAAAAGAATAATACCTACTCATCACCTGTTTAGCTTTTTCTCAACTATGTTGGGGTCGGCTTCCAGTCTAACCAGATGCGCTGAGTACAGTATTTTACCTACATGGAGCTGACTATCTGCGGGCCTACCAATCGTTTTAATTGCGTGCGAGTGAGGGAAAGAGATGGCGCTAGACGTCCTCTATAGCTCCGTTTCTTACCCACACTGGAACGCGATTAAAACGATCCTGCTTAAAGACGTCATGGTAGGCCACCTGATATCCAGTTAGTACTGTTAGACTTTCGGGCCTCTGACTACCTGTAAGTAGCAGTCAAGATTTGCAAGGCAGCCGGGAACAACGGGATGCATTCAGAAGCAATAATACACCTGAGTATCATTCAGTGTTTGTGTATTAGCTCAGTTCATTACTTTGCCTTACAACGCTAACTAAATTAGGTACCTACCTAGTAAAAGAAAAACTCGTGTTACAATATTTGTTAAGTGATTATCTATGTCTAATGGAAGTAAAACATTATCTTTTGCGAACTTGAGGTAAATCTTGATTATAATATTGTCTAGAATTGGATAGACCGGGTACTTCCATAAGTCTCTTATATAGTTGTAAGTAGATAACTAACCCTAGATCTAAGGCATCAAAAAAATATTTATTGACTTGAGAATCTTCTCCTTTATTCGTCTTACTTTTCAAAATGGATTGAAGAACGACTACCTTGGTATTTCATGTTCAACATTTTTTTTATCAAACAACGGGCCAGCAATTTTTTTTACTTTTTTGGGGACACAGCCCACCGGGGTCTTATTCCAGCTACGCGAAGTCAATAAGTCTCAAAGTCTAGGTCTAAATTAAGTATCATTCTCTTGCCCTTATTCATTTGGGGTCGGCGCAGCATGTCTTCCTCTTCCATACTTCTCATTTTAATAGGGGGTTCTGTCTAGTGAAGGTGAAGTACAAAAACTGTCTAAGGCCCTGTGTGAGCCCCCCGCACCTCCCCCCAAAGTCTTTTGCTGCGACCGCGAATGCCTTTTGTTCATCCATGTAAAAATGAGGATTGGAATAACTCTGTGAACACGGATAGGTTAATTTTTTCTGGCTACCACCCCGCTTTTAACAGATAGTAGGTAGGTAGGCTGTCCGTTAGTATCGTTGTTGCCTTCACTCACTTGACTTCATCCAGCGACATAGGACACTTTTCCTAGTTAGTGGTGCCATCTGCCCACCAAACCGTGTGTAACTAAGTCCGTTGCTAAAGTAGCGAGCTTTCGTATTTTGTCCAGCGACGAAAAATCAGCACTCTGCAAGTGTGTATCTTGAAGTTTACTCATTTTCCTCAAGATGGCGCTAGGCGCTATGTATTTTACGTTGTTGTCATTTAATACTATGTGTCGCTAGTGTCGGCAGTATATGATTAAAATTTGTATTGTATTCAGGTTATGAGAGGTCGTTCATTAACAATAAAGTTCGAGATAACTAACATACAATACAAATAGTCCTAAGAAGGTTACTACCTGTTTTCATAATTAATTATTAGATTTTCATGAGACACATACATAAATAAATGATTATTTCAGGTAGGTACTTAGCGTATTATTCAAAAATGTGTTTAAAGTATTTGTGTGTCAAATGATAATTTTGGTTACACCTACCAACTGGGTGTTTAATTCTATTTCCTATAATTATTATTTACATATATTATTTTGAACTATGTGCATGCAGTCTGAAAGTTAGTATGTGCTTAGTGTCAAAATATTTCATTGTTTAGATACCTTATTTCATCGATGATCAAGCACGACTGCTGAACACACAGTACTGAAGTCGGTTCGATTACCGGGTCGGGAAAAGTGTTTTTGGCTTTTTCCATCAGAAATTTCTCAGTAGCAGCTATGGAGTCTGGATTTGTGTCTGGTTGATGGCACACAGTTTAGTAGGTAACGCCATATTTTACCGGTAGGCATAGGTACAACAAAAAAATCTTCTACGAGAATTTAACGTTATCATCATAAAACATCAAATAAATATTATTACGTAAGTCTATGTACCTACTGCAGTATTATCTTCACTTTTATCGAGATTGCTTCGTATCTACAAAATTATCTATTTTTTTTCCATATAATCTAGGAGTGAGTGTGGTAAATACTTGGGTAGATAATATTCATTTCTCGGCGCCATTCCATATCACCAATATCAACTTCGGTAC
Source organism: Xestia rhomboidea (assembly GCA_963853795.1). NCBI lineage: Eukaryota > Metazoa > Arthropoda > Insecta > Lepidoptera > Noctuidae > Xestia > Xestia rhomboidea. The sequence continues at coordinate 9,321,502 of OY970771.1, read as the reverse complement.
CTAAAATATTTTTAAAACTGGGACAAAGTCTTCAAATCCGCAGATAATATAAATCCGGCCAAGAGCGAGTCGGGCTCAGCTCACACAGCTGAGGTTTCATGAAATTGCCTTCAGCTGCCACTCACCTAGTCACCTAATGTGAAGCGACGATGTGGCTGATGTTCGGAACCGTACTACACTAAGCAATCTGCGGAAAGGTTGCTGGCCTGTTTGTTCCGATCCAGCCTGTCCCCTGCCTGCCGGGGCTGCGGGACTATTCGAAAGAGATACCGTGGCCCCGGAACACAAAGGGCGATGAAGGAACATGGATGGGTTTTAGTCAGTAAAAGTCTGACACTCCCTCCTGCTCCGCCCAGAGCGGGAGGAGTCATTTGATGATTTTCCATCCGAAAAAAAAAAGCCTCCTCAACGACGCCCTAAGCCGAGGCTCGTACCCAACAGTGGGTGCCATTAGCGTATAATCGCTTAGTTTTAAGTTTTCAGCCCTGGCTGGTGGAGGCCTTACAGTCAAGGCATCCACAGGATAGTCCGGTTAAACCGATAACTTCCTAAATTGATCTGCGAGAAGCCATTGAAAAACAACTAGTCGCTGGCCTGCCGTAATTAACTACTTCTTCTTCGTCGTGTTTATGATTATTTTGTACCTTCTGGTCGAAGCTCATCACCACCATCCATTTCGCTCTACAATTTCCATCAAATTTTTCCATTAATTTTCGCTCTACCTTTTCAACAGCGTTATCAGAGGCTTCGGATAAATCCCTCAAGATGCAGGTGGAGTTGCACAAAGAGCAGGATAGAAATGGGACATCGTTAACGGGTGTCATCTCTGATAGGAACTAACCACACGATAAAGAAGATTTATGAACGTGTGTTGGCACTTAAACTATCCAGCAATTACGTAGTGCTGCGGATAAAGAAGAATCTGCACAATATGGTTCGGCCAAGAAACACTTCGTAATAGGTAAAAAAAAAATTCTTAACCATACACTAAAAATTTATTGTAGGTCAATTTTTTTCAGTCGTTTACAGTGTCGTACTACCCATCTAATAATAACTCAGTTCATTCATATTTCTAACTTTAACTGGGGTTCTAAAATGGCCGCTTTAGCAGAATCTTGATATGAATCACGTCATGGACTATATGTTCAAAATCGTAAGGTCCATTTTAAGTTTTTTTTTTACGTGATTCATATTTTGATTCTGCTAAAGAGCTGCTAAAGCGGCCATTTTAGACCCCCTTTTCTCTATGTTCCGTCTGGCATGTGCGATCGTCCTGCGCAACTGTTGATAGACTGTCAACACTCAACTGAAATACATCAGATAAAATAACAACTAAATAGGTAGGCACCTTTGAATTTGTTAATTAGCTAAATCAAAACAAGAAATGTACTACGTCATCTGACTACCGTCATGGTATGCTACTGTAGGTACATACATAATTATTACAATCTAGTTAAATAAATAAAATTAAAATGTCTGTTTGGAATTTCAAAATAACTTTTACTGAATGCGAAAGTATATACGACACCTACCTACCTATATACTTATAACAAAAACACTTTTTTGTCTGTCTGTCTGTTTGTTCCGATTTATCTCCGAAATGGCTGGACCGTTTTTGACGGGACTTGAATGGCAGATAGCTGATATTATAAGGAGTAACCTAAGCTACTTTTATTTTAATAAACAAGCGAATAATTACCTACACAAATATTTTTTTACAGACGAAGTCACAGGCATTTACTACTATAGTTATTTTTATTTGTATTGGTCGTAAACAGCTTAGATATCGGATTAGAATAAATAAAATATCTCCTCATACTGGCCTCCTTAAGCAGGTCGTAGTACTATCGAGGCGAACTGGTCAAAGTCCACGTTTGCCCAACCGGTACAACAAACCTGTGTGGCTGTGTACTCGAGTACTCAAGCAGCTACGTCATACAGCCGTGACTTCTTCTGTACAATACGTCTTTAGTACGTGCTTATCGGTTTAATGTGTGGGCAAGTTGCAACGCCTCAAATTATTGATAATGATTATTGCGACGACGACGTGTGCCCTTTGTTCTAAGCGATTATTCAAGTCGCTCGGGTAATTTATGATTAGGAGGGTATCCGTCAGGCAGGATATCCTAGTTTATGGACGACAATCTATAACAAAGGATCATAATTCATGCATTTTTTGTAAAATGTTATTCTTGTTCTAAGTACCTATGTGAACCTTTTTGAAGAGAAAAAAAAAACATTTATTATTATCTGTATGGTTTTACCGTGTGTCTTTTCAGAAAACATTTTGCTTTGCTGCAGTTAGGTACTCAGTACAGTTGTTTTAACTGTTAGCAGTTGAGTATGCATGCACTTAGTTTGGCTTATGTACCGAAGCAATGGGTGTGTCAGTCGCGCCGTCTGGCGTCTACGCAACTATTCTGAGATTACATAGAAGGCGCGCGGGCGCGGCGACGACGACGCGACCACGCGACGCGGCGTTGATACAGACTACAACGTTTTTTCTCATACTATGCCGTGCCTACGCAATTTATAAAGTCAAACAGCCTTATAAACGAATGAAAACCAGTAGGTACTTAACTTCAAATTAACGTATTATTCTGATATATTATCATTGCTCAGTAAGTCTCATCGAGAAAACAGAAAATAATAGTTGATTGTGCACTAAGGGGATAAAGTAGTGTCTTATGTAGCGGACGCCGTATTGAATCCCGAGCAAAACGAAGGATTGTAGCGTTAACTCCCGAGCGGAGCGAGGGAGTTTAAAGTTAACTCCCTCAAGCGAGGGAGTAAAGACAAGAATTCTGAGTGCAGCGTGGGATTCAAGGTCGCCCAAGACGAAGGCACCTTTAACCCCGAGGAGATACCCTACTTTTCACACCATCTACGAGACAATAAAAAGCAATACTACGTTTGATACATTTATTGAAGTTGAGGTATCGAGTTTATTTGAGTATTACTGTTATGTAATGTTTCAGATACTTGGGTCTGCTGAGGACCATTTTGGATCGTGAAAGTTGGTGAAGGTGGTGCTTGAGGCAGCGGGCTAGATGAATAGTGTTTTGATGTGGAAGGTTGTGGTGACAAAGGTGTCCAAGAATCAGTTGTCAACGGTGTTTTTAGTTTGATGTTGTCACATAAGCGGCAGCTTATTTTATCTTTATTTAGTATAGAATTTTCAATGTAGCTCTCTCGAAACTTCTGCATGTGAGTGAGATAGACTAATTAAAACCATCATACATCACCCAAATCATTTGAACTGAATGTAATGATGTAGGTTACTAATATCCTACTATACACAGAGACTTTTTAGTCGTTTTACAAACGTGGTCCACTCAATGTATACGACCTACAATACCTCTAGGCGCGATTATTTTTAAATGAATTAAGATAGTAGTACAAAGAAAAAACATCCATCAACAATTAGAAGTAGCAACAATCCTGTTAATAATGTTTACGTGTCAAGGTAGAACATACCTCCAGAATCGCATCTTGGATGTAGAGACTTGCGTTTCCCGCAGGCATCGTTATTGCAATGCAACCAAATTTTTTCGTTAGTAATTTTAGCGATCGAGAGTTAGCGATTTTGTCGTTATCTCTGTCGAGACTGCCAATGTGTCTTATTAATGAATCATTAAGTATTATATATTAAGTATTTATATAGTATTATAAATTAAGTATTATAATCTCCTAAATACCTTTTATTTACGAATGTTAAGTAGTCATTGGGTATTTGAAGTGGGCTGCCGTTGTTAGACGACTAAAAAGTCACTTATATTTACAATCTTATAACCTTTTAGGATAATTTATTCAGTACGGATATGAAACAGACAAACATCGTCAACACTACATGCGGAAATACTTGCATTATTATTTGAATAAAATTTATGATAAACGCTTAGGTTACCTGGTTTTTGTATCTAAGACATTGATAACAAGATTTAGATCTGTGATAGCCTGTACCTACAGAAAATCAGTGGCCCGAAAGTCTGACAACCAGTCTTACCAAGTGGTATTGTTTTACCCAGTTGTATGTAGTTTGGTTGTGGAGGTCATATAGGCAGTCGCTCCACGAAGATACTGGCATTCACCTGACTGGTCATACTGGAAGCCGACCCCAATATAGTTGGGAAAAGGCAGGGCCTAGGCAGATGATGACGATTAGAGCTAAAATCGTGCATGTTTTGAGCCTATTTCCTTTAATTTTAATTGTATCATTTAGCTAGAAATATGTGCCAGAGGTAATACCCGCAAAAAATACACCTAAATTCAATAGTGCCCTTTGAAATAATTGAAATAAGTGGATGTAGAACGACCGTTTTCAAGTTATAAAAATATTTTAATTAATAGAAGGGTCGATCGTATTACTTACCTACTGATAATTTGCAACGGCACTTCTACCTCAAAAAATTTAAGTGAATAAAAAAAAATATCTTGTACCTAGAACTTGAAGAATGGAAGAAGAAAACGTGTTGCGCCGGCCACCGACCCCAAATAGAATGGAGCAAGGGCAGGAAGAAGATGATGGTTTTGTAAAACTTAATTCAATGTTATGTTGCATATTTGGCACTTATTTTGCATATTTCGACACATATTTGCATGCATATCGTAAGAAATCTACTTGATCCTATCAAAATAAAGCAATGAATTTACAAATTAATGAGATAAAAAATACAGCTACACATTCGTAATTATCTATGAAATAAAATATTTCAGCTAAACATATTGATAAAAATAATTTAAATGAAAAAAAAAAAAAAGTAAGTTACATCATAGACTAAGCCAGAAAGAGAAAGAAAAAGTAACTGACAGTTTGACAAGTCTGACATACGTGTCATAACATTGAAAAATATGGAAATTAATTATTTATTTCAGATATTTAAAAAAAACACGAATCGTTTTAGACCGATTCGCAGAATGCCAATGCAAAATCAATAAAAGGGGACAGGACATGTTTGTATAAGTACGCAGATACTATTATGTTACGACGATTTTAAGTTGCATTTAATCGGGTTTCTAATGAATGATAATATTGTTATCAAGAAAGACTTAAGTGGCTCTTAGGTACTGCAATAAGTTCTGTTTGTCGTGATTTATCACACATGTTCAGTAAACTGGGTACCTACCTACGGTCTACCTAGATGTTTTGTCAGCCTAACTTATTTGCTATATTTGTATCGCAAACATTAATGGCAAATATATTCTGGTTAAACCAACACTAGACTAGGAAATTAACGATCATTTTCAAGGACTCATTATAATAAGTACTTACGTACTTACTATGAGTAATGTTGTATGAGTATAGTTGTGTAAGTATGTAAGTCACATAGCAGTAGGTACCTATGACGTTGTAGAACATTGTTGTGGAGTAGTGTGGAAGCGAATTTTTGTCACGAAATTATACAAAGCATAATTATCTTTATGTCAAAGGGGTAACGTACAAACTGGAGACGGGCCAAGAACAGGTCGCCGGCTTCGGGAGAACTCGAGTACATTCTCGAGAATTCCCGTAGTAACCAGCTCATCTATTTTGGACGTTACACAAATGACTTAAGAGTTCATTGTGTTTTGTATTTTTTTCTTTGTTATAGTAAATCGTTTCCATTTCATTCCATGGCAATGTAAACTGAGCCTATGCGCTACCAAGGTGCATAAGCAGGCGTAGTACAGTCATCGCAGGTTCAGAACATTCTAGAGACGAAAGCAGGGTCAATGCCCCACTACTGTATACATACCTACATTGCATTAATTCTGGTACTTACCTATATTCTACATGTTTCAATTGGTTAGGAAATCCATTGGATGACCATTGAAACAGCTGCATGCAATTAATTCTCGAATATTAATCAACCCCGGCCAAGGTTAAATGTTCTTTCCGTTTAAAATGTTCGAGTAGGTAGGTATGTATTGAACGGATGAATCAAAAAATACAAAGTTTATTTTTTTAGGTTATTTTTTGTAAGTTTATTATATTTTCCAATAATAATAGTAGGTTTAGTAGTAGGTAGGTACTGTTTTCTGCTCGTTTTAAACTGGTTTGCCCATCACTGAAGGGTCGTCCACGCTAAAATTGGCAACTCTATTTGTGGTGGCTCAAACTTCGATCGTAAAACTATTACAATAAAGTTCTAATCAGCTCGCACTTCAAAGTAGCTTCTACGCCAGTCACTGCGGGTTGAATAGTGCGAAAAGAGTGGCTTTTATTTTATTATAAATAAAATAAAACGAATTTTGAAAACGTAAAAACCTTAATTAGAAAAGTGTTTTTTCCATACCTACTGTTTCGTTAAAAAATGAAGCAGTAAAATGGTTACAACCTTCTTGAAAAAGATCGAAAAAGAAGGTTAGTTAGTTAAATAATATTTAAATGAAATTTGAAAAATACCAAGTCACTTTTTTAATGATAACAAAAATGCTATAGTTGTAGTATAAAATGGATACAAAATTAGGTACTTAGTTTAAGATCGCTGGCGCAGAAACAAGCCTTAATTAAGAGGACACAAAACGGCCGTTTTTCCATACAAACGTAGTCCCTTGTTTCCTCTCTGGATAATGCCAGTAAAGCAATATTTTCTTTTCCAAAAAATCTATAAGTAACCACTATTGGCATGTCCCTATGTTTTCTTCATAAATTATTAAAGTAAGTATTAAAAGAGATATGAATATTCAAAAACCTAAAAAATTGGCCAGATTTTCCGCTGTGTCGTCCAGAAACAAATTTGACTAGATTGTATTAAAAAGGACAAAAACCTTTCTTTAATTTTTAATGAAAGAAGTAGTTAAATCGGTCAAATTTAGGAGAAGTAATCAGGGGACTACGAAACGTTGTTTTTGTGTATTTTTATTGGTATTTTCTGCTGTTGTCTCTTTCGCGCTCTGCGTGCGGTCGTTTGGGCACTGCGCGACAGCAATACATTTTATAAATATCTATTTCTCAATTCTCTCGCCCTTTTTGTTTCCTCTTAATCATTTATGTTTTAAAGAGTTTCTTTTCGATTTTAGTATTTTGTCGCAAATAATGCAATAATTGCTAATGTACCAACTACGTAGGTAGTAAGAACAATTTATTTTATCGTATTTACAAAGTTTACAATTACCTAGCGAAACTTCAAAGATATGATGGGTGTCGGTCACTGTCGTTAAGTATTTGAAAATGATAAAACAGAAAAAAAAATGAACTCATGTCCATGATCACATGTAATTAGGTACCTACTTACTTACTTAAAAAACCTACCAGTTCCTCGATACCTTCGCTAGCCATTAAATTTCATCTCCTACAGCCCAGGTAAAATGGTCGTACATACGCACGCAAAAGAAATGACGGCTTTTGTTGAAGTGTTCTCATGCTTACGTACCTACTTTAAATGATATGTACTATCGAGGACACTCCCGCCTGATCACCACTAAGCTTATTTTTGCTTGCACTTAAAACATAGAAATGCTCTCTATCCCCGCCCCGTTGACTTAATAATAAATAATTAATGAAAAAAAAATACCCATCGGCGACACATGCCAAACGAGAGTTATTGTTATTTTGCGCGCCAAAGTTGACGCTTTCCTAATAGGCCTAAAGTTTAAGGTGGAGTGGCTCGGCGCCTCCGCATGATTTAAGCGAAAAAAAAATTAACTGATCAGGCGGAAAAGACCACGACTGTACATTTTGTCGAAAAACTGTGTCGAACACACAGTCCAGCCAGACGGAAATAAAATTGAGGACATTTTCTATTTTCCGCCAACATGAATGGCGACACACCTACCTACATAAATAGTCCATGGAATTGGTACATTTTGCCTTGCATCAAATAAGGTAGTTCTGATTTTTTTATAGCCTGTATGCTGTACGTGATGAAGTAGTTATGTCAAATCAAAATTTTCGACCTCCGAAAGCGAAACCCTCCCTTAATTTTTCATATCTTTTTTAGTTTTTGACATTTTTTTCCACCATTTAAGAAATATTAAACATGCAAATTTTTGTTCCATTATTCATTATTTACTTTATTTATTTATTTATTACATTATTCCGGGGCGTATTTTTTCCAGATTTTTCAAGCCAGCAGTTTAGCTTTTAGAGGAGGGGTCCTCTAAAAGCTAAACTGCTGGCTTGAAAAATCTGGAAAAAAATCATGATGATAGATAGTGCATTTTATGAACTTTAAAGGAAAACTATAGCGGTTAAGATAACTTTCCTAGTTTTGCAGTAATAGTCATTGAACTTGGTGTTGGATAATTTTGTTCCAAAAAATCCTTAGAATAAATCCTATAAAGTGACTAATATCTACATTGACAATTTACATAATAAGTGCAGGTATGTTATAAAACTGTTAAATTATTATAGCACTTACCGATAAATACAATAAAACAATGAAAACCAATCAACTCACTAATAACCTACGACGCTTCTAATTTATAGTTTTTTGTAATTAATTGAAGTACAACCGAGAGCGAGTACTCCCCCTACGTTACGTGATTGATGATTGACATAAGGTTTTTTTTTTATTCATTAGAACATCAATTCAAATTCAAATTCAAATAGCCTTTATTTCTGATAACATAGATACATTTGACCATTTTACAGATACATCGTTTTATAATTTTGTTATGCATGCTATAATATCACTATCACTATAACATGCTATTAATTTAAGAAATATTATTTATTAATATATAAAGGATAATTTTAATTGTATTATATTAGATTCTATTAATATTACATTTTATTATATAAAGTTTCAATCATTTTTATTTAACATAATTTTATAATTATTCTTACTCACTTTTAATATCACTAATATAACATGCTACTAATTAAAATAATTACTAATTTAATCCACGACATCGGTAACGTTATTATCAGCTTGCCCTTTGGCATAGGCCTCCCCTAGAGTTTCCCATATTTCCCTATTTGTGGCTTTTCTTTGCCATGTTGTTGTGGCTATTTGTTTAATATCATCCTCCCACCTTATTTTTTGACGTCCTTTCCGTCTTTTTCCATCTCTAGGGTACCATACAGTAACATCCTTTGTCCATTTTTTCCTCTTACTTCTTATCATGTGGCCTGCCCATTTCCACTTAAGTTTTTTCACTGTGTATGTGACATCTATAACTTTTGTCCTGCTTCTTATATTTTTTAAGTTGATTTTGTCCCGTAGCTTGATGTTTAGAATGCTTCTTTCCATTTTGTTTTGGCACACTCTTAGTGCTCTACTCTGCTTCTTAGTGAGGGCCCAGGTTTGTGCTCCATAGGTTAAACATGGTAGTATGCATGAGTTGAATACTGTAGTTTTGTCTTTTAGGGGAATGTGTGAGTTCTTCATAATTTCTTTGAGGGACCAGAATCTTTTCCAAGCCTTACTTATCCGGATACTTATTTCTTTCTGCATCTGATTTACCGGTGCAATCGTTTGTCCTAAATATGTATATTCTTCTACATACTCTATCTGATTAGAATTTATAAAGATAGGTGTTCTTATGTAATTTGTCATTACTTTTGTTTTGGCTCGGTTCATAGTCAGCCCTACAGTCTTACTTTCTCTTTCCAGTTGAGTGAGCATTATTTCTAAGCCTTCTTGGTTTTCGTTGAGCAGAATCAGGTCGTCTGCGAATCTCAGATGGTTAAGCTTCTCACCGTTTATATTTATTCCAAATGTATCCCAATTAATTTTTCTAAATATATGTTCCAATACCGCTGAAAACAATTTAGGTGAAAGGGGGTCTCCTTGTCGCACTCCCTTTTTTATTTTGAACGCTGGTCCTTTCCTTTCTGTTAGGATTTTTGATGTTGATTCTTTGTATAAGTTTTCTATTATCCTAATATACTTTGGGTGTACTCCTTGTGATCGCAGCGCTTCCCAAATGTGTGTGTGCCTGAGAGAGTCGAACGCCTTATTGTAGTCCACAAATGCCAAATAGTATTTTTTTCCATACTCATTGCTTTTTTGAATAACTTGCTTAACGACGTGAATATGGTCCATTGTTGAGAAATCGCTACGGAATCCCGCTTGTTCTCTTGGCTGATTTTCGTCCAATACTAAAGTAATTCTGTTTAATATTACCTTGGCAAATATTTTGTAAAGATTAGAAATGAGGCTGATCGGTCTGTAGTTGTTTATTTCTGCTTTGTCTCCTTTCTTATGGAGCAATATGATAGTCGATGATGTCCATTGTTGTGGTATTGTTTCTTCATTTAGAATATTATTGAACAAATTTGTAATGGCCTCTGTAATGTGGTCTAGGCAGCCTTTCAGAATTTCATTTGTTATGCCATCGTCCCCAGGGGCCTTGTAGTTTCCTTGGGACAATATGGCTTTCCTTACTTCGGTCTTTAGTATTGGAAGGATAGGCTCTTCGTTGTCTTCTTGTAGGTATTGTGTGTTTGTGTAGTCTACATCGTCATATAGTTTGCTATAGAATTCTGTTGCTATTTCCGTAATTACGGGGCGTTTAGTTTCTATCTTCCCGGTTGTCTTATTTTTGATGCCTGGTATCCAGGGAGTGTTCTCTTTCAGCTCTTTTAAGGCTTTCTTTATTCCTCCCGTTTTTTCAATATGGTATTGGATAGTTCTGTTTCTAATTTGTTGCCTGTGTGTCCTTATTTTTTCATTTATCTGTTTGCTTAGGTGCGCTATTTGTCTTCTATTTTGTTTTTTATTTTCTAAAAGGGTTTTCCTGGTTTCTATAAGGTGTCTTGCTTCCACTCCGATTTTATCTTTCTTGTTTTTTGAGGTGTACAGCTTTATAGACATTTCTTGTATTGTTTTTTCCAGTAGATCATATTTTCCTTGTATGTCTTCGATCTTGTTACAATCCGATGTCTTATCCATAAGTGTTATCAACAAGTTTTCTGGGATAGGGAGAGGGATTTGATTTGGTTGGGTTCTATTCTTGGTGCACTGTCTCCTTTTCTTGGGTTTTTTTTGATAGATGGTTCCCCTTACCATTCGGTGAATTATTATCACCCATCATTAGAACATAGATTCTTGTTAATTGTTAATTAAACACTGTTTTATGCTTTCACGCGCCAACCCGCAATCATGGCGCTTGCAAATGCAACAACGTCGAAATATCGGGAGCTCAAAATAATAATTATGCCGGAAGAAATCCCGTAAGTGACATATAAACACCTCCACGACCTCCGTACTATTCAATCCATCCATCAGCACAATGTTTTGAGTGCCTTATGAATCCTACCAAAAAACATGACTTTTCACTCCAAAAAAAAAGTCATTTCCCAGCAATAATTTTTGCGTAAAGTTACTTTGTTGACGGCTTCTTCGTGATGAGGTGTATAAAAGCTGCTTAGCTGGGTATGGGATTTACCAGCAATCGAACTAGTTTGTATGTTTGAAAGTTGTGTAGTCAGTTCTGTTCTGAAGTAGTAGTCCACATAAGATATATAGTCAACACATAGGACTTGAACCTAGTGAAAAATATTCTCGAACATTCTGATTAAAAACCGTTTTACCGTTTAACGTTTTGCCACGTATAAAGTAATCCTCGAACGGGGATAGGACATAGAATTTTTCCATCGGTAATTTTAAAAAAGACAGCTGTTCCTTCAGTATTTTGACAGTCTGGGATTGAACTTATAAAGGAATCTGTTTTTTTTTTAATTTTGGGGTTACTGAAATCGACTAAATACGTGGTACTTATTATTTATTTATTTATGTACACACAAAATTCTTAACAGGACATAACATTAAGATTATATTCGTTCGCTTATTCGTTTTTGTGTCGATGTCCCTTCCACCCTGTATATCTAGTGGCTGGGGTTGATCGAAGGTTAAGCTACGCTTGCCGAGGGTCGGTCCGTGGATGGGTGACCAACTGACCATCAGATCTGTGATACAAGTTACATGCAGGGTGTAAACCACCTCATCACGAAGCCGTCAACCAAGCATTCTGTACATCAAACTAAGTAACTTTACGCAAAAATTATTGCTGGGACACGACTTTTTTTTTTGGGGTGAAAAATCATGTTTTGTGGTAGAACTCAAAGTAACGAACTCAAAACATTGTGCTGATGGATGGATTGAATAATACAGAGGTCGTGGAGGTGTTTAAAGTAAAAATCTTATATTAAAAACTTGTATTTAAAAAACAAGTGGTCAAAAAGTTGGACCCCCAATATCTCCGTAACTAGAAGGCATACCTTCTAGTTACGGAGATATTGGGGGTCCAACGGTGTAGAACAAAAAAGTGATCGCAATGACAAGGAGAACAAGTGCCTTCCGGCTTCGTTAAGAGGTGTTTTACACCCTTTATAGCAGTAGATAGAAATGCTAAGCAATTATTTGCCTATTTAATAGCTATTTATTCACCAAGAGGAGTAAGGCACAGATTAATCGAGTGTGCATTTGAGGCCCGACGCGAAGCGGAGGGCCGTGAACCACACGAGTTTAGTAATCTGTACTTACCATCGAGTGATATTATACTGCTATAAACTACACTTGCTTACAACGTCATCAAGACTTAAAAAAAAAAACAAAACGCGTTAGTAATGGATTACTACCCTGATTTTCAGGGCAGTAATTAAATTCCATATAATAAACTGCCTAGATTTTTGAGAAGGTTTAATGAACAGCTTTCAAGCCTTTTAGTGGGGTAGTATTGGTACACTTACTAAGCAAGTGTAGTATAAAAGATATTTATAACACATTTGCTCGTAAAGGATCTCTTATTTCACCAATCTCAATATCGTATTGTATCTCATTACTTAGTAATTAGTACTTGTGCATTATTGTAATGTAAAACGCACGCCCAGCTAGCAAAAAATAATCTTACAAATATCCCAAGACCATATTTTTTTCAGTCTTATATCACACTTACAGACACATATAAGTGTGGATTTAGGCACACTTTATAAGTACATTCACCCTTGCAATTGCCTTGTAATGGTCTCGCGAAGTGTATTTTCAAACTTACAAGACTCTTGCTGATGCTTTTATAATGACAAATAAACTTACAAGTGACTTACAATGGCGCGCTTTATGGGCAAATAACCTTAAAGTCCTCTTACTAATAAAATAAAATACTATTTTAAGGGTAATATCGCTTAAAGTCCTCTTTGTGATCTTCTAATAAGAGTTTTATCACAAACCGCGAAGTCCTTGGAACTTTTGGGAAAATAATAAAGTATTAAATTTAAATTCATATTTCCTACAAAAGGCTAGTGTGTATATTTTCTAATTTCTTACTCATGTATTTGTCACGCACTAAGTATATGCGATTATTAGGTTGCGAAGTAGTTTTTCTCGATTACTTTGAAATTTTAATAACAATTTGTTTACGGGCCTTTTCAAAAATGTTTCTTTTACTTTATAATTTTTTTAATTATTTGTAAAATAATATCAAAATGTCGGCATTACGACCAACCGCGACTTATAAGTGCTTTATTAGAGCAATATAAGTCCAGTACTCTTGTCTAAGGTTTATAACGCACTCGTAAAAGTCAAATTAAACGTAAAACCACTGTCTACGCGGCCATGTTGCTTATATTTTTAGGGTTCCGTAATATGTAAAAGCAAGCCAAACGACGAAGTCGAAGGTTCTAATAGAAAATTAATGATAATGTGTACTAAATATTAAAATAGTCTATTACCTGACTTTATAACAATTTCTGGAGTCAACACAACAAAGAAAATAAATAACCCTTAAATAGGGAATTGTTGTAGACCTTTTAAAGTGCTACTACTCTTTATTATATCTTAGGTGAGATAAATCACACTTTTAAAATACTAGGTACTATTATTGATCGAAGAGTTTACAGAAGTAAGTGTAGTCACTTCTAAGGTTGACTGTACTTATAAAATGAATTTATAAGTATTAAATAAGAATCAAAGTCAATTAGACTTGTAAAAGGAGCTTATAATACCACTGCTCTTATTAATATTATATAACGTTTTCTTAAATACGTCTAAAAGACCATGTTACAAGTGTGAATACTCTTAAAACCTAAATAGACTTATCAAATAGCACTATAAGAGTTCCTGCCTTAATCAGAACACATATAAACCTTATATAAAACCATAGCTCTTACAAGCTTTTGTTTGTAAGGGTATTAAGAGTTTCTGACTTAATCAGAACACGTATAAACCTTGTATGAAACCATCGCTCTTAAAGCTTTTGTTTGTAAGGGTATTTTGCTAGGTGGGCGGTTTATGAGATGCTCCGTCTAAAACGAACGGTACTTTTTTAATCTTAGCAAAGAGTTTTTATGTTAGAAAAGTGGTCAATATTAATGTATGAATAAAATTAACTTTGGGAGATGAAATGTAATAAATAAACATTTAATTCTTTAATTTAATTAATTTTGACAACCATTTATATGTTACAAAAACACAAAAATATTAATTTACTTACTTGCTGGCTGTTTTTTGTGTCTTTGCCTTAAAAAAAAGCGCTGATGCGCGCTCATCGCTTATTTGTGAACAAGTAAAAATTATTCCGCGCGTTTTTTCTTTTCGCTGTTTTGTTTTTATTTGTTTTATTTATTTCCTCGCAAATATGTTATAAAACGGCGTATGACAAACGTGCGCTTTGATAATTACAGACTCTGCTTTCTTGTAGCCTTTGCCTACGGCTCGGGCTAGCAATATCGCCTCGGCTGTAATTTTCAAGTTACCGTACTTATATCATAATGTACTATTAGTTGACAATTTATAAACGGTGACCATCGAAATCGGAACGATAATCATGCATAGAATATTGTTACAAAATGTTGTTTGTGTTTGTGTGAAACTAACACATGGCAAGGTGCCAATGCCTGAGTAGCGGTGAATGACACTGCTTTTACTTCTTTGACGGTACAAAGGTCAAGGAAATACTTCCTAGACAGAATTTAGCAGCTGTATCGGAAAATTTGCACACGAAAATAGTAAAGTCTTCTTCTTCTTTATTTATTTATTTACTTAACAGTTTATGTGCATATTAAATACAGAAAAGACGAAAGGAACAGTAAAACAGGTACACGGGTTATGCTTATTCTAATGCTCTTCCAGTACAGACCGGTACCTGCGAAAGGTGAGAAAAAAAGAGAATATTGATATCATCTTCTTGAATAGATGTCCAGGTCTAAACAGTGCAGTGACCTGGACAACTCTGTCATTAGGGCAGGCAGTCGTGCAGAGGAGACGAGGCGACCGACGCGGACGGGCAGGTGAGAATGTGTGGCATTATTATCCTGAGCCAGGGTTCCACACTCACATTGCGATGGACCCATCTCGAGACTCGAATGCTTTGTTAATTCACAGTAAATTTGTTATTACCTACTGGCAGATAAGATCAGGTAATTTGCAAATACTTACATGAAAACAAAGTGACTACTAAAAACTGAGTTATTCAGTAACACAGTTTGTTTTCGCACAGGTAATCTACGCAGTAGACTTTTAATTTGTTGACAAAAGCGTGCCAGCAATTGGAATTATGTTAGTCATCTAAGTATTTACAATTTTAACCTAGTTACGCTTATAGGATTAGTTCGTTACATTTTTAAATAGGTACTAAAGTTACGTAATAACCTTAGCATGCAATAAGTATTTTATAATAAATCAGTCATAAGTAATTCCCTGCGTTTGTTTAGTCTACCTATAATAATTTAATGCTGACTCAACAGACTTTTATATTATGTTAGGTACCTATGCATTAATGCATCGACAGTGCATAAGGGTAACACAATTATAAAACACCCCCGCAAGTTAACTAGTGTTACTGCTCAGCAAGTCAACACGAGTCTTGGGTTCGATGCCCGATTCGGGCAAATAGTTATTGGTTTGGGAATTTCTCATTTAGCAGCCGGCCAGCCGCGGAGCTTGGATCTGTGCCCGTTTAATGGCAATAGACTCGCCCCTCTCCCCCACATGGGACTTAACCATAACATAATGAGGGTGTACTCCTGTGTGGAAATCTCGAATGTGGAAGAATGTAAATGAAAAAAAAAAAGAAAAAAAAAAAAATGGGTGTCGGCAGGTACCTACACCTCTGCATGACCCTTCGACGATTACAAGCGTGATGCTAAGTCATGTTTTAAATAAAATTGCCGTATTGTTGATTGCGGTGTATTTACCTACTTACTAGGTACACAGCCGGCAGCCGCGCCGCGCGGTGCGAATGCGTACGCGACGCAAACCGAAATTGGACTTTGGTCGACCTTGTGTGAACTCGTGAGAGCGCCGCTTGTGCGCAGTACATATCTTTTTAATGCTAACCGCATTTTTGCAGCGCATTTTATATATTTTTATCGTAAATTTGAAAGACCGGGGTTGTCTGAATTTGGTAAATTGTAGTTAAAACTAAAATGGTAAACAAGTAGGGAACAAAATAGGCTTTTCTATGATATTAAACTGTCAATAGACAGCCCCAGCAGTAGGTAATTAAGTAAATAAATCTCTTCAAGTTTCATTTGGCCATTTAAAATAGCCTTTTAAGAACATTTATAAAAACCACTCGATCCCTTTACGATTAAGTATTCTTTCATTTGACAGACTAACAAAAAACAATAAAGAACGATACTCGACCCGGACAATTCGAGTCTGACACCTGCCTTTTTCCCATGGATGGATGGGAAAGGCAGAAATGGATTTTCGATTCTTATTGTCAAAACTAATGAAGAATTTTAAACAAGTAGGTACCTACCTAAAGGTATTTGATATTAATGTAAAGGCCGGCTTTTACTGTCCATGGACCCTGTACCTATGTACTACTTACAAATAATGAGTTGACAAGTTTTACTCGTTTATTCGCTAATTACACAGATTATTATGTACCAACATACAAGCGTAGGTAATCTACTGTTTTGCTTTGTTGGTAGGTACGTTCAGATTTGCGAATGTTTCTGCAATATTGGAATGCAACACTCCTTTTTTTTTGGGTATAGTTAGTGCCAGTTAAGATCGCAAAAGCGGTCATTGACCCACCTACATTTATTAAAGAAAAATAAGCCTGTTCGAGTCTTGAATCGTCGCCGTCGTCTATCGTGATCTTCAACATTCTCTAATGAAAAACGATACATGGTTCATTTCTTTTGTTTCGTAGGAAGAGATATTAGGGAAAGGGCAATAGCCGCTATTGCGATCTTAACTGTCACCAACTATAGTCGTGTAATAATGAATTACTTGTACCTATTAATTATTTATTCATATTTATTTTACCCTTTCACCGCCACTTCAATAGAAGTTTCAGATTTTCGTGCCACCAGCGCCACGACTTCATTAGAAGCTCTTCATTTTAACTATGTTATAAAAATAAATTCACTGTATTGAACAGGTTTTTTTCATTTTACTATTCAATAATAGCACTCTAGTTGTTTTTTTTTTTTATTTTTCCACACAAAAAAAGCCCTTATTTGTCGTGAAATTGGCAAAAACAAAAACTCCGAACATTTTAATGTCCCCAGAATGCCAAGGACTTTATATGTATATAGCCGGCCAGTGATGTGACGCGAAAGTTGTCACTGTTTGATTTCACCCGTTGAAATATTTATAAATATTATTACCGAAAACAATTTGAGGTCAGTAAAATATGAACTTAGTTAACTACTTAATCACAAAGGGAAAATAGACTAATTTCGTCCTTCAGATGGGTGCCGACTCGGAAATAGTTGTTAGCAATCCTTGTCGATAATTTATATTCCCATCTCTACAAAACAATTGGTTGTCAGTGCCCCGGGTGCCACGGACTATTATAGAAGTCCTTCTGTGACGTCATAAACGTACGGCTGTCAAGGTCACTTTGGCATAGTGCAGACTGCAAGTACCAATCGGATTCTTTCAATTTGCTCATAACAATAGGTACTATTCTATTTTACTAATAGTAATAATTAAAACAACGCGTATAAATTTCATTCATCGATATGACGATGGCGCTTGGCGAGGCATCGCGCTCTGTGTACGTTGCCGGTGAAAAGGATAAGGCTGGTCTGAGGTGGCGCAGGAGAAGAGTACCTGGAAGGATATGGGAGAGGCTTTTTCCCAGCAGTGGGACATTCAAGGCTACAAAAAAAAATATTAAGGGGCAGTCTACTAAAATTGACAAATTTTAATTAAGTATCGAATTATTGACCCAGCATTACATTTTTTTTTAAAGTTAAATTAATTATTTTAATAATAAACATCGGAGGTTTCTGACCACCGGCAGCTCGGACCCTGTTCCCAATGCTGGTGGGCTACTATTTTTTATATTTTCAAATGTTTTTTATAGTGTTAAAAATAGAAATATTTAAAAATGTTAAAAATATGTGAGATAATGAATAAAGGAAACATAATTATCATTATTGATTATTTTGATAATAAATACGTATGGTATCTTCAGTAGGTATCTTCACATGACATACATTTTGCCATTTTGTTTGACGATTTATAATGCTCTAAAACTTATAAACTATTTTAATCGCACATTTACGGCAGGAATTTCAATTAAGAAGATGCGCCAAAATATTCTTGTACAACTGTAGGTACGCGTGCTTGCACATGCATGCATGCACATACATTTAACAAGTAACAAGTCAAACCTTCATTTTTTTTTTTTTCGGAAGGGAAATCATCGTATGACTCCTCCCGCTCTGGGCGGAGCAGGAGGGAGTGTCAGACTTTTACTGACTAAAACCCATCCATGTTCCTTCATCGCCCTTTGTGTTCCGGGCCACGGTAACTCTTTCGAACAGTCCCGCAGCCAACAAGTCAAACCTGGGTCAACGACTGCTATTGACGTCATTCACAGGCCCATGATGCAGCAAAAAACCCATAATTATTGCTATTTATAAGTAGTTAATGTAGGTACTGTAAGACGCGTAGTAAATAAAAGTTATTTCGATGTTTATTCAGTTTAAAATATTTTTTTTACCCGACTACTAGTTCTGTGGAACAAAATTGTACCAGGTTTGACACTTTTGCATTTGATGCTGTAAATATGAAAAATAACAGCAAGTTTAGAAAATGCACTTTCAGTCGTGAAGTGTAGTTCTTTGTAAATGTTGTACCTAGGTAATGTAGGTACATGGATGTGGATACACGGCATTTTGATTTAAGTATTTAATTCTCTAAGTTCCAACATCAGCAGTAAATGTAGCTATAACGCCAGTAGCGCAAGTCGCAAGTGATATACCTGTATTCTTATGTATCTAGTCCTGGTATTCATTTTTAATGTGCTAGAACAAATACTTTTTTCTTACAAAACTGCTTATATGTATAACATCAATTTCAACAAATTAGGTGTTGTCAGCCCCTTAAACATTCCACATTGCCCCACTGATGGGACAAATTAGTGGTGCGGAGTGGCTGGAATAATCCGAAATCCTAAAATGTAGCTACCGACCTACTGCTGCTTTTTACGTGATCTCTTCCGAAACAGATAAAATAATTCAGTGAAATATCTGTTTCGTTTTATGAATTACTTAATAAAATCTCATTGGAACTTAGGTACCTACGTAGAGTAACTATTCCATATTGTGAAAAATAACAAGTCGGTCTGTAATGTCTGTATAAGGGGGCGTCTATTATTTACGTGAGGTGTTTAGGGGGAGGAGTTCGAGCCGAATCTCACCAAATCTCACGTGGTAGAGAGGCCTCGGGTCTCGGCAAATGTGTCGTAATTTTTTTCCCGCAAGAAACAGTGAAAAATTGCGTGAAAACTAGGTAATTAATTAAGTAAACTTGTTTCTCCTCTAAAATATGGCTAAATCCTACACTACAATATTTAATAATAAATATTCAAAGAAAATAATGAATCAAATTATATTTTATTTTTTTAAATCCAACGCAATCAAGCACAGATTATCGTACTTACGCTAAACTACGCATTTTGATAAATCTCACGTGAGATTTAGAGGGGGGTGAGGGGGCCAAGTAAAATCTCACGATGTCCCCAAAATTGTCTCACGTGATTAATGGACGCTCCCCTAACACAAAGAATCAGCAGACGTGATAAAAAGTTATCCTCAAAAAAGCTTGAATAAATAATTAAACTTTGACCAGTCATTATTTTTGTTGGTATTTTGATAATTATTTTAACAAACATTTTTGTCGTTTCTTTAATTTGGCATATTTCTGCCAATTATGTAGGTACCAACATCAAAATTTCTTCCATTTTCTGAAGTAATTATAACGTTTTTGGATTGTAGGTAGGTACCACCTAAGCAATGTGTAAGTTTAAATCTGATCTAAGCATATGTTTTTCATGTAGGTTTTGTCGAGGACACTTCCGCCGCCTGATCACCACTAAGCTCAGTTTTGCTTGCACTCGCAACATATAAACGCTCTCTAGCTCCCCGCCTCGTTGACGTTGTATAAGAATAATGAATGAAAGACAATACCGATCGGCCGAGCGTACTGACGACGCACGTTATTGTTATTTTGCGCGCTAAATTGACGCTTTCCTAATAGGCCTAAACTTTAAGGGGGCGTGGCTCGGCGCCTCTGCATGATTTAGGCGAATTTAACTAATCAGGCGGAAAAGACCACGACTGTACATAAACGATACTGATTTTACTGAATGAATAGTAACTACTTACCATATCTAGAGTTTGAATGAGTTGAAGTAGGTACTTGCTTAGTTCTGAAAGAAATTGCGGATAGGCTTTTTATAGCAAAACTACGTCCAATTTACGCATTGACTGTCATAGGTTGATTCATTATAACGAAGGTTTGATAAGAAGTCTAGACAATCAAAAGGATACGAGGATGTACTTACCTATGAAATATTAACAATAAGTAGGTAGGTACCTATTATTATTGTGTGTTATTGCGAAGTTTCGTGGAATCTGTTGGTCGAGGATTCATAACAACAACAAACTTGATACGCAGTAGGTAATACCTACCTTGTATCAATCATTATGTTAGACAGGTATTTTATGAGTACAATATTTTGTTGATATACGGGTGTCTAAAGTCCGAATGGTTACAACTACAACAATTCAACAACATTCATTTATTGTCAGACAACTTTGGCCCATGTAGGTATTGTATATATTATATATACCAAGACTAACATACTTAAATATCATAAAATACAATTTGTGTTGGTAAATAGACCCTTAAAACTATGTTAGTAATACTTCACTTGTGTACTAAGTCACGGCACGTTCATGTGGCACTTGCTCGTGGAAGCGACGTAACACCACTCCCTGCGGCCAAAAGTCCTCTCTCAAGACAAAGTTACAAAGTCAAAGCCCGCGGTACCTAATTTTGCACTGTGGAGACCTGTTTGGCAATCACAGATATATCTGATTCGAAGGGTAGGTAGGTACCAACATACCTAAAATTCAAAATTTTCGGGTCCATTGTCAAAACCGTAGGTACTATATATACTGCTAAACGTGGAAAGTAACTTCAGACATCTCACTCCAATTGCAAGTCTTCGTAAACCGCTGTTTTGAACTTGCATCTTCGGATTTTACTTGCTTGAAATCATCTCTAACAAGAGCTGTTCGAGAAATGCCACGAAAGCGCTATCGGTTGCCAAATCAAGTGGCACCAGAATCTGAATAAGTGGAGATCACATACCCAAACAAGCGATTGATTGTAATCCTCAAGGAAAAAGGAAGCGTGGTCGTCCCCGTCAAAACTGACGTCGCACTGTCTTGGCAGAAGCGACGAGCATCGGGAATTCGGGATGACGTGGAGAGAAATGAAGTGTCAAGCTCAAAGTTGTTCATGTCACAATGGAGGCCAACAGGTTTTTTTTTCTTGCGCATAGTAATTCTCATTGATGTCCTCCACCCTTGGTTAGGCGAAGAGATCTGTCAGATTGGTACTAACGTCCCTCTGACCCATCTACGACAAAGGATTGTAAGTCAATTACCGAGTTTCTCTAACTGTAAGTACCAACGTCTAATAATTAGCTTTATATTTTTTAATAGTTGGAATATTCCAGAACTGATAAGTCATCTGATTTGTTTTTTAGTTATCGTTTGACCCATATCCGGGAGGCAGCTAATTCTTATACTTTATTGTTAAATCGTTACACCTTATGTAGGCACAAAGGATAAGATAAATTTAAATAATACTTAATGATAATTTAGATATTTCATAGCGGCCTTGTGATAAAGTTTTTCATTATCACATATAAATATTCGAGTCATTCTCATATCAAAGTAATCTAAGGCTTTATCGATTATTTTCTATCAGTTCCGATATCGGGAAAAGGTCTAGAAGCGTGTGGTAATCAGACTGTGGGGGTCGGTGTACTCACACATATTGTAAGTAGCTATTGGTTTGTTTAGTAGGTATTTCATTTTAGATTTTTTTGAAAACAATTGGACAACAGAATAAGGTCCATTGAAAATAGTAGAAAACCAGAAAAAAGCAGTGTGCACCGACGCTACCTTGGATCAAGAGTATCGTAATGAGCGACTTTCACATGCACTTTTAGATTGACAAAACCTTTTCACTAGTTTATGCATAAGCTTAACCGGCCCATTTTGTTCCCACAGCCGGGACATAGGCCTCCTCTCTGTGAGAGGGAGTGAGCTGTAACCCATCCAAGCTAACCCAGTGCGGGTTGGTGGATGTCACACGTCTTTTTGGTTCTAGGACATTCCGTTTCCCTCACAATGTTTTCCTTCACCGTTTTTAGAGCTGTGGTGATGAAATAAATTAGTTACTCTGCGCCTGTTTGGCTTAGAACTCGAGGCCACGATCTTCGTCAGTCGCGGGACACCACTGGGACACCACGCACTGCTCACTAGCTTTATTCAATCCAATACAATATGTCTGACTTTTCCGTCATCGGTAGAATGCCACATTGTCTAGTTACTACCATAATTACCTATGTAACGGGACAAATCCCACAATTTGTCTGTGACATCCAAACTGTTATTGACGTTATTGTATAGAGCAGTAGGTACCTATACTTATAATAAAAAGATAAGTATGTACCTATTGTGCTGCATAGCATAGATGATACTTAGCATCTAGTATATGTATTTATACCAGTACATAGCTATGTAAATTACACTAGTTAATAATGTTTGTGTGTTGTTACAAAAGTCATGTTACCATTTTTGCACCGGGTATTTCCACGCGAAATTTTCTTACTGAAATACCTACTAGCTTGATTTAACTGTGTAAAATACTATAAATCTTATGGAAAAGCAATGTACTTAAAACTTCAGGAGACTTTAAGTCTGTAGAGGAGCTACTAATATTTCAAGTAAGGGGGCGTCCATTAATTATGTGAGTCGTTTTTAGGGTGTCTCACGAGGAGAGAGGTCTCGGCAAATATCACGAATTTCTTTTTCCCGCAAGTAACACTGAAAAATTATATGATGATTATTGAAAACTAGGTAACTATAAGTAGGTACACCACAATATTTGCTTTAATAAAAAACACAAGCACAGATTAAGTAATTTACTCTTAATCATGAATAATGAGAGATCTCACGTGAGATCAGGGGGGGGGCTGAGGGGAGTCAAGTCAAGTCTCGCGACATCACGCCAAGGGGGGCGGGAGGGTCGAAAATCGCCAAAATTGCTTCACGTACTTAATTAATAATAATTCTTAATATATATAAATCTCGTGTCACAATGTTTGTCCTCGATGGACTCCTAAACCACTTAACCGATTATAATAAAATTCGCACACCATGTGCAGTTCGATCCAACTTGAGAGATAGGATAGTTTAAATCTCAAATTATAGTCGCAATTTTAATTTATTGCTAATAATTATTTGTCTGTTATTATTTGACAGTCACAATTATCTGTTAACTCCAAATGATTCTAACAGATGTCGATACCTTTCGACTGGGTTGAGTAAGTAATCAATAGATGGCGCTGCTATGGTAAATCTACGAACGTGTCATATAAGCTACATTTTAACAGCATAATTACCACGTGTTGTTGACGCTATAAAATTAATTAAATTTATTTTGTAGTGAACGAAATACCGTATAATTCAGCTAATTATTTGTCTGTTATTATTAGTAAAAAAATATGAATAGGTACATATGTCGGCAGATTATATTCATCTATTTGGTGGACTAAAGGATTTACAATAAAACAAAAAAAAAAAAATTACCAAACCCGTGCGAAGCCGGGACGGGCCGCTAGTAAAATAATAAAACCTTTATTTTCAGGCTACTATGGCCCATAGATAAATACCTTACAGACTAACACACAATGTAATATTATATATAGGTACTTAATATATAATATTACATTGTGTGTTAGTGTGTTAATGGACACTACCCTTGCCCCAAGTGCCTAAAATGGCCGCTTATGCAGAGTCATAATATTAATCACGTTGAAATTCTTTATATGGTTAATATTCACTCTGTCACTTTGTGACTATTTTACTAATTGGCTAGTGTATTGTATTGGCTAATTTAAAAAAATAATCATTTTCTAGTGAAAAAGAATCGCCACTCATGCAGATAATTTGGGCCTTGAAGATTAACCGATTAAGCAGGTCATAAATCACCTAATATTATACCTATCTATTATTTTTTACCTGTAAAGATTATAATAATTATTATAGCCGGTACTCGGTAGGTGTGTTTACGTAAATGATAAACAAATCCATTACACCTTGTACCTGTCCAATTGACGTCATGGAGGCTCAAATCAACTAGGTAGGTATTATTATTAGTTTTTTCCGCATTATCTGTATTGACGAAGGGGCTCGTGGTTAAATAACAGCCGCCCGGTTTAATCGAAGGTTAAGCTACGCCTGCCGAGGTTGTTCCAAGGATGGGGGGGCATTCAATACATATCGAGACCAGGCACCGATATAACAGGTTAAAAGGTTAACCTCTTAGACCTATTACCCATAATTTAAATTATTTGTATTTGTTTGTGGCCAATGGCCTCAGGTAGACTAGAGTGTCAACCAGTGGCGCGGTAATTTCATACAAGCCTACAATCTTAGCTTGCCTCTAGAAAGCGCAGGCCACTCCGCCAGCTATCGCGGGGGCGAGCGGGCGAACGACGCCGACGCATCATTTCACCTCTTCTCATACTTTGGTTTACATCAGGAACTACTGAGCTAAGCTACGTCAGCGATACAAAATATTACCGTGACAAAAGTATGAAAAGAATGTCGTTCGCGTCGCTCGCCTGCCCGCCAGCTGGCGGTGTGGCCTTTTTTTTTGGATGGGAAATCATCAAATGACTTCTCCCGCTCTGGGCGGAGCAGGAGGGAGTGTCAGATTTTCACTGACTAAAACCCATCCATGTTCCTTCCTCGCCCTTTGTGTTCCGGGGCCACGGTATCTCTTTCGAATAGTCCCGCAGCCCCGGCAGGCTTCGGCACTTGCGGGCCCTTCCCTATTGCTGACTCTCTTTGAGGCGCGCGTGGAACACGAACGCGCCGTCGACACGGCCTGTCGTCATGAGACGTACGGACGGCGGGCTAGCCCATAGCTCCCCGTCCACAGGCCCGCGCCTACGGTGGCCTACGCTTAACACTCATCATGATGTTCAGGATTCTGAACAGTCTGCTTGCCTTATGGACTTGGCTTATTGTTGGCCCCTAAGCACGCCACTGCGGCTCAACGTTTTGACTAAATTACCTGATGCAATTTTTTTTTTAATTTGTTTAGGCTCGGTTGTTCATCTTCAGAATGGCGCTGTCGCTTATGAATTATACACTTTGCATTACCTACATTGTTTGACATGTCTAGAAATAACCAAATTAAAACTGATCATTGACACTGAACTTGGTCAATACAGAAACAAAATACAAGATTATTAACCCAAATTGGAATAATTACGAAAATGTAATGGTTTTTGCTTTTTGCACTACTGGCTTTTTAAAACCACTTTTAACACGGCATGTGCGGTTAGAAATCGACGCGGGTAGGTAGGTCCACGCCTACATTAGCACCGTATATAAAAACTGGAAGCACGGGGAGAGATGCTTTCGCCCTTTATGTGTTTAGCTTGTTAGCTGCGAGTCCTGCGAGTGACGGTCTGCACATTATACAATCAAGACGATGCATTCTAGCTGATACCCTAAAATTGTGTTCTGCGTAGTTTTACGTTTGATGTTCCGATCCACCATATAGTTTTATACCTGCGCAGACCGACAATCGAAGCTAACTTCTTCTTCTAGTTCGGTTTCCACTTACAATTCGGGAGCCAGACGTACGTAGGTAATTACTACTTTTTAAGCGACTTCAAAAAGGAGGAGGTTCTCAATTCGATTGGTATTTTTTTCATGTATGTACACTTAAACATAGTTTGGCTCAGTAGCTTTCATTTTACTAACATTTTTTTACTTCAGTCGTGTGGTCTATTTTTATGTATGTTCACCGATTTCTCCTCCATTTGTGGAGCGATTCTCAATTTTTATTTGAAAGAGTATACTTCTGAGGTGGTCCCATTTAAATTTGGTGAAGACCTGATGCTGATCTTCGGAGATATACAATGTAACTCTTCAAAAATAGACGGTAAATCGGTCGTGATTGCTGCAATCGCTTGGATGTTTATTGTTTATACAACATCATGATGTAACATGTCGCCTGTATGCTCTGAGGGGTACGCAGATGTGTACAATACACCCAGATTTTGACAGTTTAGGTACCTATGTTAGTTCCATTTATTGGGGATAAGCCTATTACCATGACATGTTTTGTTAAAAATGTAAAATAAATGCATAGTAAATATTTGTATAGGATATTACAACTAAAAATGGAAAAATGAAAAAAACTTTTTTGCAAAAAATAAACCGACTTAAATAAAAACACACAAAAAGAAAAACACTTTTGTTTGTTTTGGAGTCGGTTTTCGTCAATGGGGCAATAAGTTGGCAATTACCTAATCAAATGAGTTTCTAATGGGATTGGTAAATATTTATTAGTGTAAATCAGTGTAAATGTACTTTGTCAAGTAACTTTAGTAGGTGCTCACGAATAATCTTAAGGATCTACTAAAGAGTCAAATCATGATTATGAATCGATTTATAAGCCGAATAATTTTAATGAATCATGCCGAGTGGTTCATTTTATTTTAGACCGTAAATGGCTACGCTGTGGTAGATTTGGGCCCAGCAGTATTATTTAATTTTGTACTTTTGTACAGACGTCAGCACAAATTAAGCTACTACAATCTGTCAAATATCTTTAATCGATTTTTAATTTTATCGCTAAAGCATTAGGTTCAAGGGTGATAATATACAGGGTGTAAACCACCAAGCATTCTGTACATCAAACTAAGTAACTTTACGCAAAAATTATTGCTGGGAAACGACTTTTTTTTTTGGGGTGAAAAATCATGTTTTGTGGTAGAACTCAATGTAACGCACTCAAAACATTGTGCTGATGGATGGATTGAATTGTACGGGGGTCGTGGAGGTGTTAAAAGTAAAAATCTTACATTAAAAACTTGTATTTAAAAAAAAATTGTCAAAAAGTTGGAACTTTGACCCCCAATATCTGCGTAACTAGAAGGTTCCCAGGTATGGTGTAGAACAAAAAAATGATCGCAATGATGAGGAGAACAAGTGCCTTTCGGCTTCGTCAAGAGGTGTTTTACACCCTTTATTGTATAAAATATAATATATAAGCTTTGATGTGGTGGCGTCTGTACCATATCTTCCGAAATATGTATAAGCAATCAAAGCTGTACTGACTGCGCTATCAGTGAAAGATTCTAACTTTGATAGCGTATAATATCTCGGAAACGTGATGCTTTAGAAGATTTTGTCTCATGCAATACTTGTTTGTATTGATACCAGCTATTGCTTAATACAGGTTTATTGCGTGACTGCTATTTTGAAAATAAAATAAAATGGCAGTCAGCTAGGCAGGCCAGTCACTATACAGTGTGTTTAATAGAAGAATAGGAACGTCAACGACCTCGATCTGTCAAAAAGTACGGATTTTTGAAGTCTTAAAAAACAAAAGATTAAGATAAAGATAACATTCAGAAGATAATAACAATCTTAGAGAAGACAATTTTTTAGGCCCA
The DNA here is from genome assembly GCA_963853795.1 of Xestia rhomboidea. Classification (NCBI taxonomy): domain Eukaryota; kingdom Metazoa; phylum Arthropoda; class Insecta; order Lepidoptera; family Noctuidae; genus Xestia; species Xestia rhomboidea. The sequence goes on along the minus strand of OY970771.1, from coordinate 9,293,608 downwards.
CTTGGACGTTTCGTTTATTATTCATATTACACCAAAAATAAGTAACCGTTTTATAATAGTAACACACGAAAGATTACATAGAAACGAAACCGGAATCTTAAAATCATAATAAAAAGTTATATTATGATATTTTTTTGCGAGTCAAATCATTCCTGTTGTGGTCAATGTCATTTGACAGGAAATACTTACGTGAATAGGGACGCTTTTTCCGTTTACAAAAAAAAGTACGGTACCCAGTGGTAATCATATCTGCTTTAATTAAAACAGAATAGAATATAAAAAGATATTATTAAACTGTTAGCATTTTAATGCTATTTTTAAAGGTTTACGCTAAAATCGCGGAGATGGTTTAAACAATCAACGTGTCACGGAGCGTTGTAAATCCGCCTTTTTAGTGTTTGACAGACAACTTCATTAATTTGACATTTACTCTTTCTGTTTATTTCGATTTTCGTAAAAGTGTTTTTGCAGTTTTCGCATTTATTCCGGTTAGACAAGGCTTAGCTAATATAACCACTGTGATCTAGATATTTTAGGGAAGAAATCAATGTACGTTTCAATCTCCAAACAAAAAAAATTGTCTCCTTTTACTAAAAATGTAGGTATTGCGTAAATCAAAATTCTATTGCAAACCGTACCGATAGAGGTCATTGACGTTCCTATATTCGGGTGGGGCTCAAAAAATATGTAAGTACCTTCTGAAAAAAATTCGCAGCCACCTGTTTGCCTCTAGTAGTATGTTTTTAAAAGTTATTTTAAAGAATTTTATTTGTTGCATTAAATTTAAATTATAGTTCATCAAACTTTTGTTTTTTTTTTTGCTCCATCTAAAACCTAAGGACTACCGCACACGCGACATGGAGAGAGCGTCTGTCTGTCGCAACCCCGTCAGGGCACGCCACAATAGTGGCGATAAGTCCCCTCTTTGAGGAGTGGCTTGAGAGGCGCCACGGCGTCCTCACCTTCCGCCTGACGCAGGTTCTTACCGGACACGGATGTTTCGGGAGGGTCCTGCACCGAATCGGGCGGGAGGAAACGCCCGGGTGTTATTATTGTGGGTATCGACCGGAGGACACGGTGGAGCACACGGTGGAGGTCTGCCCTGCGTGGGCGGAGCACTGCTATGTCCTCGTAGCAGCGATCGGCGGCGGCGACCTCTCACGTCCGGCCCTGGTCCAACCATGATCCGGAGCGAGACGGAATGGGACGCCGTCACCTCCTTCTGCGAAGCAGTCATGCTAGCGAAGGAGGTGGCGGAACGTGAGAGGGAGGGAACCTCACGTCCCAGCCACCGCGGGAGACGCACCGGGCCACGTGTAGTAGGCGTGGGCTTGTGGACGGTGAGCTATGGGCTAGCTCGCCGTCCGTCCGTCTTATGACGACAGGCCGTGTCGACGGCGCGTTTGTGTTTGTGTGCAAGGGCCGACGCCTGCCGCCTGCCGGGGCTGCGTGACTGTTCGAAAGAGATACCGCGGCTCCGGAACACAAAGGGCAAAGAAGGAACATGGATGGGTTTTAGTCAGTAAAAGTCTGACACTCCCTCCCTCTCGGCCTCTCGCTAGAGCGGGAGGAGTTATTTTACCTATACAAAATAAAAAAAATTGAGGTTGAGAGATTGAGGAGCCGGGCTCGATTTGTCCGGGTCCAAGTATCGTTCTTATTGAATTGTCACGGGTCAAGGTGTCGGGCTAGAGTTTTCCGGGTCGAATAATCGTCCTAGTTGAATTGTCTTGGGATCGAGGTGTCAGGATCGAGTCCTCCGGGTTGATGTGTTGTGCAATGTTCTACTTGAAATGTTTAGGGGTCGAGGCTTTGCGCTCTTGTTCTTCGTTTCGAGTTAGTTCTAGTTGAATTGTTTGCGGATCGAGGACTCTGACTCGAGTTGACCGGAACGCGTATTTGTCCTAGATTGATAAATGGATAGAATACCTAAATTTTATTGTACCTACACCAAAGTTGTTACACATTGACAGGACTTGTTTAGGGAGTCGAAGTGTAGCTCGAGTTTTCTGGGTCGAGTATCGTCCCAGTTAAATTGTTTTGGGGTCGAGGTGTCAGACTCGAGTTGTCCGGGTCGATTATCGTTCTAGTTGACTTGTTTCGGGATCGAGGTGTCAGGCTCGGGTTGTCCAAGTCGAGTATCGTTTTAAGGCTACAACACACTATAGCCAAGACTGTCTTTAGATAGACAATTACTCTACTAATGCGAGCGAGACAGAATATGTATTCTCGCTAGCACTAGTAGGGTAATTGTCTGTCCAAAGACAGTCTTGTCTAGTGTGCGGTAGCCCTAAATATCCCAGCGCCGTCCGTCAACAATGAATTTTTTTTATTACGCTGTTAATGTTATTTATTTTTGTTTTCATTGTTAGAATGGGAGTTAATAGTTAATTTAAACTACTTGGTCAGAAAATCTCGCAAAATATTACAATTGCTTAAGGTACAACAAATTTAAAAAATGTCCGTTAAAATCTAGTGTGTTACAAGTAATGTGTTGATTGTTGCACGGAAATTTCGTATTTTAGTGATAATCCCATTAGAACTTGTTTTGTAGTGTGGCAGCACCATTTAGCAGCTATCAAATGTAAATTTAATGTCATCTCTTCTAATCTACACACAAAAGTGAGGTGATTTGTTGGGGTTTTTTTGTTCCTACAATTGATTGGATACTAAACACAGAATTTTCAAGATGTGTTTATTTTTCACAATAATGAAGTATAAGTAGAGACTAAATAAATACCTTTGTAGGTATGTCGTAAAATACGGCTTTCTTTCCTAAATTTCTTTAACGACCCAATACAGAGCTGCCATTTGCAACTTAAGAAAATTTGATTTTCGCGGGCTAGGTTAATTCCCCCTTTTAGATAATTTTAAGATTTGTTATTGATTATAATAATATTTATAACGTTAAGAAAAGCAAGTTCCTCTTTAATTTTGACAAAACATTTTTCAATGTAGAAAATAATAATAACAAGGAGGGCTAAAATCTTGCCTAAGGTTTTAAAACCTTACAGTGACTTATATTTTTGTAATTGTCTCCTCGGGCCCTTTATTTTGATATCCCGCACATGGTCATCTTCACTCGTAAATGTGGTACTTAAGATTTTTTAATAAATGTTGGTACTGTAATCCTGCTTATAAAGAGTTCCAGCGAGTAACAATATTTCCCGTGTGTTGCATACGAACTAGTGTGTTATACTTTCTAGTGCTCTAGGATACAAATTTTGTGAGCCCAACCTATTCATAAGAATTTGAGACGCAATGTACTAAAATATTCAAATCCCTTTAAAAATGGTAACCCTACACACGTAAATGTAAGGCAGGCAGGTGTACTTAGCAATCTTAGCATACATAAGTAATCTCCGCATTTCATTAGAAAAAAGAATGAACGTTACCTATTTATTTCGAACAATGGAAATAGCTGTGAACTCTCTAAATTACACGATATTATTAGAATTGTAATCATGTAATGTAAAGTATCTACCTGCTACGTTTGTTGTAGCGCTGTGTTAAAGTAGGTACCTCTACCTATTTTATGTTTGAAGTCCATTAGGCCACTAATTGGCTTACTGTACTTGTGTAGGTAGTTAGGTATTAGGTACCTACAATGCCTAAATTGTAGGTAATTGGCCTATTGTACATAATAGTCTAACATTAAAAGGGTAATAGCTAGACAGCTATTACACTAATAAATAGGTACTTTTTCCGAGTGGTCAAAACGCGTTTCCTCCAATTGAGCTCAATGTTTCCTCCATAGATTTTATACGGCAACTAAAACAACCAGAGACGTCATTAATTTGGCAACTCAATGACTCAACTATTTATTGATTTCAAAGCAACTAAAAATCTAATTTACAGTTGATTGTATTGTTTTTTTTTTTGTAGAAATTGTGTCCTGGAATTTTTGAATTAACTTTATTATATTGATTAAAAATAAACTATAATTATATACATTATATAAATACTAAAACTAGAACTCTAAATAATTAAAACTTACGGTACGTACTTACTTACATAATTATATAATATACAATAATGAATATAATTATATTTAATTTTACTTAATTACAGATGGCCTACACTTTGAGGATGGCATCGGATTAGCGTTGCCATCTCTAAAAAACAGAAAAGACTTACCCGCCAAAAAGCCGGATTTTTGGGTCCCACCCAAGACCGGACGCTAAAAACAGGGATTTTGAGGTTTCAGAGAAGCTAAAATCCTAAACTAAAATAATTATAGTTTCAGAAACTTTACTCCATTCGGAAAGATTTTTAAGGTCATTCAGACAAAATGTTTGGTAGATGTAGCTTTGTATTAATGTTTTCAGTCCTAGATTGCAAATACCTAGTTGACTGACATGCATGTTTCTAACGTTTTCTTTGAAAGCTGTGCCTCGATCAGGATCAATAACTTTCCATAAAATTGAATTGACTTTTGAAAAAACAATGCGGCGGAAGTAAGAAAAAAAAAAGCCTAACAAAAGCCGAACGGGCCGGACGCAGTCAAATTTGGCCGGACAAGAGGCCAAAAACCTAACATTGTCCGGCTTTATCCGAACGGATGGCGACGCTACATAGGATAGTAGATGCTGCAGCATTAACAGAAATATGACGGTGACTGGTATTTCGGCCGACTAGGATGAGTTTCCTAGCCCGTTTTCCTTAACATTAGGCGTCACTTAAATATATACTTACCATATGAAGACTGACCTACCTACACGTTTTAGAAAAGTAAACAAAATGAAAAACCAGTAGAAACAATGCCACTGTTTATTGTACCTATGTATTCTTTGATTACAGAGAAATCCACTTGTCTAAAGGACTATACCTGGGTAATTAATAGCTCATAACGGTTAGCGAGACTTGCGACTATTATACGGATAAATAAAATTGTTAACAGTCCAAACTACCGATGAATGGATTCGTTACAATTCGATCGTGTAATATTGCCCTCGTCAGCGCCAAGGCTGTATAGCACTGCTTTGTTTTGACTCGCGGTCATATCTCGCAACGAAGCGCTATCGACCGTACGCTCACTGAGTTTTCCCGCGAAAATCATTTTAACCTTTTACAAAAAAGATCAATAAAAATGTACTCCATCGCTGAAGTAACTTTGGCTTTCGTTGTTCTCTACCTCTTTTCGTTCCTGTTCGAAGTGGTGACAGGATTAGTTGTCTAGACAGAAAATGAATTTATAATTTACTTTTTAAAATGTGATATCTCTATATTTATAAGTTAGGTGTTTTAATTAGTTTATAAGTTATTTAGTCAAAAATCAATGCAATTTAGGTGTAATAAATTAGGTATTATTTATTTGTGCACGTTAATTAATAATAAACGTTTTGAAGAATCAAAAACATTACTGGACCAACTAAAAAGCAGCACTTAGGTATGTATTGACTGTTTGTTACTTTTTTTTAATATTCCTGCTCGTTAATTGACTTTTTAAGTGGCTCTCTCTCAAAGCAATGTATTTAACTGTAATTTTACTTACATGCAAGGAAATATTTCCCTCTACATCGACTGCTTTGTTTTTAAGCACAGTGACATCTGTTATTTTATATTGTAACTATTTGAAGACTTAAACATGACCTCGAGTGTTGGTTAAATTATTGTTATTGATCGAAAAATAAAGTGTGATGGAAAAAAAAATTATCTCTTTTTGATAAAGTCGATTAGTCTGATTGTCAATCAATACGCTGCGAGGGACGACGCCGCGGCAGAATAGTCGACTCGACATCGGCTCAGTTGGGAATTGAAAAAAAAGTTCATCGAAGTGTCAAACAAGGTTGATGACATTGCATTGATGTCAAAATCAGCTGGTTAGAGATCGATTAAAAACTGGTGGAAGTGAATGTGAAGATAAATAAATAATTTCAATATGAAATTTACCAAACTATACGGTGAATTAAGTTACAAGCATAAGACTGTAGCTGCACGTGGGTTTTCCACGGCATCTGACAAAAAGTGGCAAAGTGTAGTGGGTTTAGAAGTGCACGCACAGTTGAATACAGAATCCAAACTATTTTCTGGTGCACAGAACACTTTTGGCGGTGTAGTGAATAATTGTGTGTCAATGTTTGATGCTGCCATACCTGGTACATTACCAGTGCTCAACAGAAAATGCGTTGAATTAGGTATAATGACTGCTCTAGCCCTGTCCTGCAAAGTCAATGAAATATCGACATTTGACAGAAAGCACTACTTTTACGCTGATTTACCGACTGGCTATCAAATAACGCAGCAAAGAAATCCACTAGCTAGCGATGGCGTTATTAACTTTCAGGTATTAATATAAAACTAGATAACCTCAAAATATGAACAGTACAGAAAATTGACTATGTTAACTTATCACTGCCAGTTTCATTTATGGTTTTTCTCCTTAATTCCAGGTATTTACACCAGGAGTACACAAGAAGCCTTATAGGAAAAGTTCAAAAATCAAACAAATTCAGCTAGAACAAGACAGCGGAAAGTCGTTGCACGATGCTGAACTTAAGCGGAGTCTCATTGACCTCAACCGAGCTGGAGCCCCACTTATAGAACTGGTGTTTGAGCCTGATCTAGAGGTAAATAACCTTATCTTTTTTTTGATAAGGCATGTTTTTCTTTGTCTTATCAGTCTGTTAATGCTCTTGGGAGCCGAACCTGAAACTAAAATAAGCTTGTAATGTTTAATGAGTTAAATGAATAGCTGGTTGCTAACTTAGTCACATAGCTCTGTCGATGGTGTGAGAACAACTCTTATATATCTTAATATCTTCTAATAAGGTTACCATTTCAACATTTTATGTTTTTGTTTTTAAGGTTCCATAGCCAAATGGCTAAAATGGAACTGCCATAATTTCGTAATTATCTGTCTGTTACGTTTTTCCCATATAAAACTTACACTACAAACTTTTACTTCTATTAAACTTTTTTGGACACCGTGATACAATTTGTATCACAGTTTGTTTTGGTCATTCATTTGTTTGGTTATAAATACTTGAAACTTGGCACATTCTACTTCAAATAAATCACGATCTGTTGAATGACCGATTTGGTCGAGACACCATTGTTTAACTATTGTGTCTATTTCGTGGACAGATCATGGGTTAAACAAGTAAAGACAGTAATTATTACTTTCCAAAATTACTCTTACTTTAAAGAAATTTAAAGGTTGTTTAATGTAATTAGGAATCAAAGCGTGGTCAAAGTAAAGCAAAAAGCTTGTAATGTTTTAAAGTATTTGGTATTTATCCATTTATTAATCCCTCAATATAAATATTGAATTAAGTAACGCATTAGTAGTCAATATGAAGAAATAATTCATTCATTTTAAACATGATGAAGTAGTTGGCTGACCTTCTATCCTTTTATTCAAACAAAACACATTGAGTAACTTAGTTCATTAATTTGCAAATGAACAATCAAGTGAATCTTAAGTATGTGTTACTTTGTTGTTTTGTAACACATTTGTAACATCGGACATCGGCCTTGTTACATTTTAACGATTTCTATTACATTTATAAAAATTAAAAATAAACTCACTGGTTAATGGCAAACTTAATTGATATTTTCCTTTCTTAGGGCACTCTAGAAATTAACTAATAGTTTTTTTTTAATAACTTTGACAAGCAGCTACATATTTTTATACATTTTGTTTTAACACCAAAATGATTTGACCAAAACAGTTGAGTTCTGTATCTAAATATAGACAAGATGTTAAGATTTTATTTATGCATATGTAGTGTGCATAAGTAGGCAATTTAAACTGTATTAATAAATGGTCTATCTAGGTTTAGCGTAACATTTGCTCAAAGAATAAACATCCTTGTTGAATACGTAATTTAGTTGGGTTTGCTTAAATTTTTTATTTCCTTACACAACATACCATCGCGCCTGTTATCTCGAAGCGTTAAACGTAGTTGTATTGTATGTTTTAAGTCCAATGCAATAGAGGGCGAACCAATTAAGTGGTCACAGATCCAGATTCTGTGGCTACTACTGAGAAACTTGATGGAACAATTCAATAGTATTTTGCCTGACCTGGGACTCGAACCCAAGGTCTCATGGTCAACAGTAGCCCTTGTGACCACTAAACCAAAGAGTTAATATTATATTATTTAATACTTTATTAATTTATTAAATTTCAGGATGGCGAAGAAGCGGCGGCCCTGGTGAAGGAACTGGTGCTGATTGTGCAGAGACTGGGTGCTTGCACGGGCCGCATGGAAGAGGGCGCGCTCAGGGTGGATGCCAACGTCTCGCTCAGGCGGCCCGGGGACCCGCTGTCTACTCGCACAGAGGTACGGTTTCATATCAAACTAATAAGCAAAGAATTGGAGTTTTTTTTTGTTATTGTATAAAACCTGGCCTTGCCAAACTTCTAGATTCTAACTTCGATAGTTCCTATTGCTTCGATTGCTTCTATTTCGGAATCGTGACTCTTCAGAAGACTTTATCTCAATACTTGCCTATATTAATGCCAGCTAGCTACCATCAATGGTTACAAAATAATTTGAAAATGAAATAAAATGGCGGACGTGAGAGCAGAACCAATCAAACTGTATCCAGTCCAATGAAATGAGGCGCGGCCCTCGCATATCTGCGCTAGCATTTGGTATATGTGAATGAACAACAATATTTACAATAACATTAGCACCTGTCATTGCGCATCAGGTATGACGCGATATCATTCAGTAATAAACTTGTAGCTTTCCTGGAAAAGGTAACCATAACATCGTGTGAATTATACTAATTTGAACCTTAATGCGTTTAAACTAATGGAGACGACCAACATATGGAAAAAAACCATTTTACTTTGTATACTTTCGGTACTATTGTAACATATTAAGCCATCAAGCATGCTTTAGTAAAAAATAACAAACTAGTTTATTGATTCAAATTTTTACAATTCTATGTATTTGATACATTGACGTCGATAATTTACGAATGACGTCAAGTATACCTAATCAGGTTTATTTATGGGTTCAATCAAAGTCGCATTATTGTAGGTACATATTTCGATACAATAATTAAATACCCACTTAACAGGTTTTTCGGAGTCACAGTCATTAATGGCCATTTTCAATAACTTACTAGCCGGTTTCGGTAGGTTGCTATCTCTGTCTGTGCTTACTGATCGGTTAGAAACAAAACGTCACAGAAAAGCTTTCTTTATGTTGGATGCTCCAACCAGCCCGCGAAATTCAAATTTTCTTACGTTTTTTGCAATTTGCAGGCCAGTGCTAGGTTGTATGTTGATTAAAATATTCCTCGCGACTGTAAGACGTATGTAGTTACAGAAGTATAATCATCAATACAACCCTCCAAGCGCATAAAGGTGCAGGAATGACTTTGACCTTGAAAAAGTCATTCTTGCACCTGTATGAGCTGGCTGGCCTGCAAATTGCAAAAACGTAAGATTACTTGAATTTCGCGGGCTACCCTGACGCTTTCACCTTAATTTTTCTATGAATCAAATGACAGGTAGGTGACGCGGATAGGATATTCTTTATCTATAGAAACACAGATAGCTACGGAAGTAGGCATATTAGCCAACAGTTATACGTAAGTAAGTTAGAGAAAACGGCCGTTAGTCGTCGATGTAGAATTTAATAGACATATGCCACATTCTTTGTACATTAAATAATTCAATACGCGAGGATTATTTTATATATAAATATATATATAGTTCTTAATGACTTTTGGTGCCGCACATAATTCAGATAAAAGGCAACAGAAAAATATAATTAAGTTAATGTGTTGTTTGTGGTTTGTGATAGTTGTTTCTGTGCAATTAACTGTTAGATTTCCACCGCATCGTCGTTACCGTTAGGGTCACTCCTACTTTAAGCTAGCCGATTCGCGGTCCCCACCCAGGAACACGTCTACCCGAACGGGTGTCGGCTAATATGACGAGCCCATTACCACTTCAGCTTGCTAATTCTGTGACCTATGATGTCGATTACTTTGGTTCTCTGCTGGAGCACATCGTTTTACGAGCGATTCTCGATGTCAATCAATGCAAATGGCAATTCAAAATATTTAATTAAAATGGGTTTTCTAAATATCACACTGATGTCGCCCATTCATAGTGTCGGATTCCGTGACACAGACGTAGTAAGAAGATATTCCATCGACAGCTGAGAACAGCTATCATGCTATTTCCACCGATGACCGTGTTGGGTGAATGTGACGCATATTTTCCCTACTTATTCTTTTTGTGCTTTTTTTTGTTATGCGTCATGTTTAGCATTCAAATAACTGTACTTTGACTACCTATTATGTTCGTTTTCAAGAATATTCCATTCCTTTTGTTTCAGATCAAGAACATTGGGTCGGTGCGCGGCGTAGCAGGAGCGATCCGGCACGAGATCGACCGACAACAGACGATCCTGAACAGCGGGGGTCGCATCATCAACGAGACCCGCGCCTGGGACGCGACCGCCAGACTCACCATACCTATGAGGGACAAGGAGGTCGTACAGGATTACAGGTAATATTCCTAACACTTCTTTAAACTATGACTGGGTGGCTTCCAAGGTCTGGAAAGAGAGATGTTGGTCGTCGTCGTCGATATTGTTGCCATCACGGGTATATCCTGAATTAGGCTGGAACAAGAACGTGGAGCTTGGCACAAACAACGAGAGGTCTACCCAGCCGTGGGTGAAGTCGGGCTGTAGATGAACACAGACATAGACCTTTCACAGATATTTTATCTCTGATTTACACCACTCTCAAAATCACAGTGATCTTTCATTGCGTTGCAATAAGGTTGCCATTGGCTGGCTGCTACCGACAAGTTTGTCAAAATCCAAGTAGCCTTTATTCTTGATACAATAAGATTGCTTTTGGGTTACTACTATTAGAGGTAGAATAGCCGTGAAAGAACTCTAGTTACGATTAGATAGGTAAATGAATGATGTAAATACTTAAAACCACATCTCACTGACACGTCTGATCAGCGCCGTGATCAAAATCAGCACCGTGTGCGTTCCTAAGGGCAACGTTGCCACTAAAGCGCGGCAACATTTACTCGATCTATGACACAAAAGACTTGTAGATACTGACGGCTTCCAAGGCAAGCTATGTCAGGAGAATTTTACTAGTGTTGCCCACCGACGCGGTCATTCTTGTGCTCTGTGCTAATTCTCATTTTTGATAAAATATATTGCGATAATCAGTTTTCTGACATACTATCTATTGTTCTTTGAAGTTTTTAGCAAAGTATGGTTCTGATGGAAACATTTTGTTTAGGTACATGCCGGAACCGAATCTACCTCCGCTGCGCGTGAACTTAACGACCAACACGGATCACAAAGACGTTCTAAGCGTACCTCTCATACATGACAGAATACCAGAGCTTCCAGAACAATCAAGGAAAAGACTCATTGAACAGTTCCAGCTACGCCCAGAAACAGCAATACAATTGGTTAATGAGCCAACCCTAATGGAATATTTCGAACATTTAACATCAGACAAAGCGAGAAATCCGACCAAAGTTGCCAATTTTCTAATAAACGATTTATTAACTGTACTTAATAAGAGAAAATTAGACGCTGATGACTGTCCCATTACTTTTAACCAACTTAAAGAACTGACTGACATGCTTTTGAAGAAAGACATTAATTTAGAAATTTGTAGAAACGTTGTGGATGAACTTATCGTGTTATCTGATAGTGATCTGTCACCATCAAGAGTTGTAGAAGAGAAAGGTTGGAAATTGACAAGCAATGAAGCAGAACTAACAAAATTATGTATGGACGTCTTAGAGAATAATCCTAAGTTGGTGAATCAGTATAAAAATGGTAAAACCAAAGTATTTAAAGCACTTTTAGGAATATTATCTAAGAACAACAATAAAATTGATATGTCTGTAGCATCTAAGATTATGGAAGGGTTATTGAAAAAGTGATAATAAACTTTAAAATCTATATTCGTTCTTTTATTTCTAATTGCAATGCCTTCTAGACATATGTTCTAAAGTTTAGAACACGTGTAGTTTAGAATCTAATCGAAGCTTCACATATTTTTATGACTAACAGGCAGTTCTACAACAAGCTAGAAACTTTGCCCTTCTCTGTGGCGCGACGTTCGTGCCACAGAGAAGAAACACAAAGATTAAAGCCCATAAATTTTCCGGTCTAACTGTATAATAGCCGAGCGCCCTCGAATGATCTTACCACAGATAATATAATACTTCGATCTTACTAAAGCGTTTGAATGCGTTCACCGTGCCCTACCTGCTCGTAACGTTAGCTAAAAGTAGCAAGAACATAGCAATTGTTATATCCTGTCTGGCAGTTGATTTAAATAACAATGTGAATTATGCTGGTGTGAAATACGCAGTAAGACGAAGAAGCTTTGTACTGTTCAGAGGTTTTGGGCTGCCTCAAGGCGTAATCTTAAGGCCACTCTGGGATTCATGTTATTTAATACTCTGAACTACCCTGGATACTGTATGTAACACTGATGGCAAGTGGATTAAGACTGAATTATATCTGCATAACGCGACTTTGATGAGTTTGATGTACTGGCAAACAAAATGTAACGATTCAACTCAGACGGTCGGCAGCGGTACCAATATGGAGTTCGGTTTCTGGGACGAAAATTTGTATTACGGTCGAATTTCGACCGCTTGGCGACCATTAGTTTATTTTGTTACACAAAGAAAGTGCCTATCTGTGTTCGAACTAACACTAACACGTTAGTCTGGACCATTACCACTGGGCAAACACTGCTCTCTGTGTTTTAAATTCGTTTTCAATACACTTCCTCGAAAACTGGCTCTTATCGCACTGCGATTAGGTTCAACATGCAATGTATTTCAAACGCGTGCGATTTTTTTCATTTTCCAACACGTGTGCGGGAATGAAAATTGCCACAGATAACTATACCTATACTTAATCCAAATTGGTTCAATGCCTTTTTTTTTTTTTTTTTTTCGGATTGGAAATCATCAAATGACTTCTCCCGCTCTGGGCTGAGCAGGAGGGAGTGTCAGACTTTTACTGACTAAAACCCATCCATGTTCCTTCATCGCCCTTTGTGTTCCGGGGCCACGGTATCTCTTTCGAATAGTCCCGCAGCCCCGGCAGGCTTCGGTCCTTGCGGACCCCTTCACTATTACTGACTCTCTTTGAGGCGCGCGTGGAACACGAACGCGCCGTCGACACGGCCTGTCGTCATGAGACGAACGGACGGCGAGCTAGCCCATAGCTCCCCGTCCACAGGCCCGCGCCTACGGTGGCCGGAAGCCACCACGTGGCCCCCGACGCCCGGGGCGTCTCCCGCGGCGGCCGGGACGTGAGGATCTCTCCCTGTCCTGTTCCGCCACCTCCTTCGCTAGCATGACTGCTTCGCAGAAGGAGGTGACGGCGTAATTGGTTCAATGCCTAACGTATAGTCGGAGGTGAATGTTTTTTTTTAATTTCGGAAAAGCAATAATGCGTCTTTACCGCGTAAATATTTTTTGAATATTCAAATTGTGTTTATAAAAAGAATATCATAGATAAACATGATTATTTAAAACTAATATTTACTTTTAAAAACAAATTAACATTTGTGTTCTAAATTCAAAAATATAAAAAAAAACTAATTTTTATATTAGGCTGTTTAGCGGCTTCATACCTTTGCTTCTCCTGCAACCAGGCGAAAGAAAAGCGCGGAAAAAAAGAAAATTTTAATTTTCTTTTTTTCCGCGCTTTGCTTTCATTTAAAATATTTTTCGTTCTTTTATTTTATTTCTTCAAAAGTGTATTGAAAAACGTCGTTTGATACACGTGGACATTTGTTATTGCAGTTCTCGGCTCAAAAACACCCTCGCCTACGGCTCGGGAGTTAATTCCGCCTCGGTTGCACTATCATGCTTTCTCCACTTGTATCAAAATGTACTATTAACTATTCGCATAACATATTTAGTGATATGCAGTATGCTAGATGTCTACAACAAATGGCTTATTATTGTTTACACGACTGTCAACCACTACACCGGAGTACCTATTTAAATCCAACGAACGAAACGATGATCAACGATGTGTGAGACGACTCTCAGACCCAAACTACTACGTACTGGCAGTCATTTACTGGACCAATACCTGTTCCATACCAATACGTGAAATATTTCACTGTGTGACTTTGAAACGATGACATCCACAATTTATTTACATACACACTTGGTATGCAGCTCAGATGAAGGTTGTTTGTTGACGGTACATGTTGACGCGCGCCCCGAATACGACACAAACCAAGTCGACATAGGGGTGCGACGTTTTGATTCTGAACATTCGGATGTTTTGTTGATTTTCGACCACACTGGTCTAATCTCTGTTTATACGGACATAAATAGTAGGAAAAGGAAACTGTTAGATAAAAGTTCAACGTGCACTTGAGCACTGCATGGACTTAATATGGAGTCAGCTCATCCGCTTGTGGTTGATCAGGCCTCCATCCAAAGAAAACACGTATCTACCTGGTTCGGCTCAGCAACGCAGAGGTGACGCCAAGTTGACGCCCGGCTTGCACCTAGTAGTCGCTCTGCTTAAGACGATTCGACCACCCGTTTACAGCTGGATGAAGAAAGCCAGTGGAAGCTAAGGATCGGCTCGTGGCAAACGGGGTGCAGATTTGCTGCTAATGGGTGTTGCCCCACCACCGCCGTAAGCAGGTCATTGCTGTTTAGTATCTGATCCAGAGCCGAGGCAATGCCGTTACGATGCTTTGCTTTTAAGTATGCATTGTAGTATGGAGTTTAGTAGAAGAATCCCAACTGCTGGTGCTGATGCTGTCGGCGGGGCTATCCTGTGCAGAGCATATAACATTGAAAAAAAGGCCTTACGCCTACCGGTTTTTAATTTCCTATTTTTCACGAGTGTAAATTTTATCAAGTTCATGTACCGAGTGCAGCCATACCCTGTTATCAATATTGTTTAGTGCTAGCTCATCATGCATCAGCTTCCGACAACACTGTTCTTTCGTCAACACACAATGGCGAATACAATCAAATTAGTACTCGACGTTGGAGTCGTAGAACAGCTCATGGTTGGAAACAAAAGAAAACAATGTGTAAGTAAAGTGCGTATGTCTGTCAACCCTAAATACATTGTTTAAAGCATAGGTACATAAATCTTTCCAATTACTTAGGCAGAAAACACGCAGAGTTGCAAAACATCGGCCCCGCCTCCATTGCCTCTATCCTGTCATCAAGCTGGCCAACTCATTGAGCTCAGAGCAATCAACGACTTCGATCAATCACAATGTGGACGCAAGGCATTACTTTTTCTGTTATAGTGGCAATTGTTGTGGAAACGTCTGATATGCATAATATACCTATACATAGAGAAATTAGTGAAGGAGTACAGAGCAGGGGATACAAGATTATCTATGGTGACGAAGATATGACTATGGTCAATGAAGTGGTTTCTGAAGCAGAGAAAGGTAATGTGTTGAAGAACAGAGTTCAATTAAATGAAGCCATAAAGCCACTGGCAGCGGAAGATGTGAAGTGTCTGATGTCAGTCGATCGGTATTGTTCCAAGAAGATGGGAGTTATAAAAAGTGAGTAAAAAGCACATGATTTAGTTCTTAATGGAGTCGCATAAACTCCTAAGACGTTTGCGGTACCTATACTGTTCTGTAACCACATAAGAAACTAAACCTACTGAAGATGCAAGTCTTATAAGTGTTCTTTTAAGGGGTAGATTGTAACAAATTCTTCTTACTTGATCCACAGGTGTTTTGATCCAAGCAATTAAAGAGGACTGCGTTAAATGTTCATCGAAGCAGAGGGACGATGCGGGTAAAGTGATCGCATCAATGATGGCTCACGACCCAGTCGCATGGAAGCTGTTCCTCACCAGGTACGACGGCCTGGAAAAGGTTCAGAGGATACTAGGATAGTGGACCAATAGATCATTTTCTTAGTCATATGAACTGGTTACCTAATCAATGTGAAAGCCATAGTAAGTGAACCTATGTGGTTAACAAAAATGTTGTTTTAGAAATTGTTTGTTATGTGTATATTGGTGGCACCGACAATACGACAATGAATTATACTGCGTATACCTCATGACATTCCCAGTCTGCATAGTATGAAGTTTAGTCATAGGGCATAATTTTTAGCATTTTCTACAGGATGTTGATTAATAGGCTTACGACCCCCGCATCGGTATAAACACTAACTAAATGTTGTCAACTCGCTACTTCAAAAACCTTTAGCCAAATTCATTCCTTAAATTATATGTCCAGACGCGAATGTACCTAAGGTAGCAATATTTATAAATGGTGTTGTATTTCGGTAACAGTTTCATGCTATATTTAGTTTTTTTTATTTTATTTCAAAAAAGTTATTTGATATTCTAAAAGAGTTATTTGATAGTTTAAAAATGTTCGTAGGAATACTTTTCAATTACAGGATGTTCCTAGGTATAACCCGTGTTTTAATTTTTTCTCATATTGTCGGCGCTACCCTCTATACCTAATATTTGACTGTGGGTCATTTCTTACATTACCATTGTAAATCAGGATTATGTAGGTAGCGGTCTTATTTCGTAGGTAAAACTTTTTATCAACGGTTTTTCTTATAATAACCTAAATCAAAGTTACTGCAACTTTAACAACGCGACAATTTTTATGCCAAAGTATCTTGTGTAGTTAGATATCGATTATAAACAAAGATAAATATTTAAAAAAGAAAAATGATCCACTCTGATATTGTTATAGATCTGCACTTCAAATAAAGCCAAAAGAAAAGTTTAAAAAAGAAGAAGAACTTAAATTGAAAGACATAGGTGAGCCAGAAGAAGTAATACGCTCATCTCAGAATAGATTCATGATGCCTGGCGTCCAAGTTAGAGTCAAAAGATACGTTGCTGAAAAGATACCGTAGTTGAATGATATGATTTTGTTATGTATGTAGCTGATACCTATTTGTACGTGTAGGATATAGTATTAGCCATGTAAATAAACAATTGAAAGAAAACTGACTTTTATTGTGATCATTTATTTACTACTATCCTATGGCAGTGGATTTCCATCCCTCCATGTCCCGGAGAGTCCAGACGATGACCTAGCGACCCACCCTGTTTTCTGAATAAATCTATAGCAATTGTTTTCAAGTCTGACAAATATTGTATCTTTTTTAATATTCATCCAAAAAAAAAAACATATAAAAAATATCGCTGGAGTACATTACACACAGCGCCATCAAGTGGCACACTAAGCAACGAGGAGATAGATGATATACTACATAGATACTTTTTGTTTGTAAATATAATACATACTTAATTTACATATCGGAATCGGAAACAAATGTCCATGCTCATCACACAAACATTTGCTCCTACCGGGATCCAAAGAACGTAAGACAGCCGTACTACCGCTGCGCCATTCGGGTTGTCAACAAAAATCAATTGGTACAGTCGTGGTATTTTCCGCCTGATCAGTTAAATATTTTTTTCGCTTAAATCATGCGGAGGCGCCAAGCCACGCCCCCTTAAAGTTTAGGCCTATTAGGAAAGCGTCGACTTTGGCGCGCAAAATAGCAATAACTCTCGTTTGGCGTGTGTCGTTTGTGCGCTCGGCCGATCGGTATCTTTTCATTTATTATTTCTATTCAAAGTCAACGGGGCGGGGCTAGAGAGCATTTCTATGTTGTAAGTGCAAGCAAAAATTAGCTTGGTGGTCATCAGGCGGGAGTGTCCTCGATAGTACTTATTTATCCTTACTGTTATGAAATTCAGTTCAACTTTAGCACCGTAGTTTAACATTAAATTTATACAAAGTATGTTTGAGGATGATGAAATTTGTGAAAAACAACAAAAAGACAAATTTTGCACCAAGATTTTAATATTAACAGCTTCCTCAAAAACTTTGGCATGTCGTTAGGTCTTTGTGTGTTTATTCTTTAGCAGCATTCTTCGTATCTTCATTAGACTTGGTGACGTTGGTTTCTTTATTCTCTTCAATTGGCTTACTTGATAGGTATTTCATTTTGTAGCTTCCATCGGAATTGTATCTGAAAATATAAAGAGTTTTGATAGACTGTACCATCAATACTACCAAACATTTGAATTCCACATTATCGCTTCTGGCAACTGTTAAATATATTCTAGTTATAGTTTACTTCTGTGCACTAATTATGCCATTGTTCGAGAAATAACACTACTGCACCTATAAAATGTACACTTTTGTAATACTTTTTAAATAAATTATTCTTATTCTTCTTAATAGAAGGAATACAATCTGCTTAATAAACTATTCATAGATAGAAATAGTCACAGCATACAGATAAATATGTACATACTTCACCAGCAGCACAAAGCATGGGACGCCGTACGTACGGTTTTCGCATAGACGTGACGAACCCCAATCATCATTATCATTCACCTGCCCCTATCCCAGGCGCAGTATGCACTCAGCTACTATAATGAGTTTATTACGATGGAGATCATCATCATCATCGGCAGCACTGTTCCACTCACTGCTGAGTACAGGCCTCCTTCCTTCTATGCTATTCTTCCCTGCAGTGGCGTGTCTATGGTCAACATTATGGCAAGCTATGGCAAGCAAGCTGTTCAAAAACCTTTAAATTAATTAGTTTTAGTGGAAGCCAAGTTCGATTTCCTCCGATCAAGCCATAGGTTGGTACTACCACTGCTTCTCAGTTTCATCCACCCATCTAGCTGTTGGTCTGCCAACACTTCTTCCATGATGGAGATAGACCTTCTAGAATTAGGTACTCTTTTTTTTTAAGTATCTGTAAATAAATGTCTTACTTTTCCTCTAGTTTAACCCAGTCATCAGGTCTGTGATCTATGAGGTAGTGCATCACTCGGTCAGAACCATCGCGCTGTTTTTCAGTGCACTTCTTGCAGTCATTCTCTATCGCATCGGGAATGTTCTCTGTATGATGAAAATAGAAAATGACATTAATAATTACACTAAAGAGAATATTATCTACTAAATAACAGCGAAATTATATCAAGCTTTTAATAAAATGTTTATTATATAACTTTTAATTGGCACATTTTGGTAAATTTATTTTATTCCTCCCCTACTCTCATAGCCTGATGGGACGGTATTACCCCTACACGATCGGAGAGAGATCAGGCGCAGGTGGTGGTACAAGACCAGTAGTCGCGCTCTCGACCACGTGACAGTCAGTCACCTCGTAGCCCGTAGGTACCATGATGTGATAACTTTTTTCGGATGAATAACATATTGCTCTACATATTCGTCTCACGGTCACCTATTAATGGCACTCACTTTTCAATTCCTTTCCATCGGCCGTGCAGGGTCCAAGGTCCATCAGACACTTGACATAACCCGTCAGTAGACGCTCATTGTTCAGGATCTCGTCCAGATCAATGCCGTCGTACTTGGTCGTGTACGTTGCCGTCTCTGTGGCGTTGCTCTGAATTGTCAAATATATTAGCAGCATCATGGCTAATGTCGAATACATCATCATTCCTGAAAGAATTAAAAGGTTTGGTTTTTGTGTCTAGTTTTATTTCAGCATCACCATTTTCTATGTAGGTATAAAGTTTGTTATGTTTCTAATCTAATAGATTTTGAGTTTATGGATGTTTACAGTTACAATCTCGACGGCTAAACGAGTTTGCTTTTCATCGTTTTCTCTAGAAATAGGTACTATGATGTATAAAATACTTTTTCAGTTTCCACAATCAATCCTGTGCATTCATCTCGATTACGGAACCCTTCGCAGTACCTACGTCACGTGGTCCGACACGCACTTGGCCAGTTTTTGCTTCAAACAGGCATATAACCATACACATTCTAAGGTGAATTTCAGAAGAACAGGGACTCTTCTTGTTAAGTGCCTACTTTAAAATCTTTGCAATGTAGCTTTGCTCGTTGTTGTTTATTTCTGTCTTGAGCGTCTGAAGTTACAAAAGTATCTTTACTCTCATATTTCCACTAGGCGCGCTCTCTGTTTACAGAATCATGACCACTATATCTTTTCTAATATAAAAGGTCAAATTTAATTAACTAGCGAGAGTATGCATAACTGGCACGCCATAACAAAAAAAATAATTTGACGTTTTTATTCATCCCTTCTATCTAAAATCCCCCATTTTTCTAATTCTTGTGAGCAGCGATTTACTTATGTGCGCAATCGATTGAGTGCTTGCACTATATGCCACTGCAGGTCACGTTTGAATGTCAGGTGTTCCTAGGGTTGAACAAACGGGGTGGTTGGGCTGGGTGAAAGTGGCGTTCTTTCCACAACTTTTATTTCAACTTTGAGATTGGTCTCTCATAGCCTTGTGCTGTAAAGAAAACTCTTTCAAGTCATTAGTCTACCCGGAGCTGTTCTGTGGTATAAATATTTGAGAAAATAATGTCGGGAATCAGTTTCTTGGTTACGGTGGATGATACGTTTATGATAGCAGCCAACGGATAGAGCTACATTGAGTTGTGTTGGTTTTTGGCAGACCGACTTTATTTTACAAGTTTCGTTGTGATGCCATAGTGGGCTCTCGAAAAGCACGTTAAGTCGTTGCTTCCGGCTGTCAAAATAGTTCTTAAACAGTCGTTACAGGTAGTTGGTGGTTCGACCAGTCTTACCAAGGAATATTACCCGCAGTTCGTCAGTACTGGATTATGATTCAGTACTAATAGAACTAATATAATACTCCTTGGTACCCTTCGATACCAGTTGGAGCGACTGATGCCCATGTAACCTCCACAGACCAGTTATGGTTTGAGAAGGTCAGATAGACAGTCCCTCCAAGTAAAATATTGGTTTAAAATGGAATAATTCAGCTGCATCAGGCAGTTAGTCTTGAAGTCGACCCCAACATAGTTGGGAATAGGCTAGGCAGATGATGATTGGGGCCACGAATGCACAGAGACACGTCGGTTATTGTGCAAAGAACATCAAGTGCTACTACTCTTCAGCACTATTATTAGATGGTTAGGTATTTTCTTCAGTTTTGTTTTCTAACATTATGACTTAGGGATGATTCTCATTAGAGCGGGTCGTGCCCGGGGCGGGCCGAGGCCGGGGCGGGAACGGGCCGGAGCCCGTCCGTGCTGCACGATTTATATTACACCGAGCGTTAAACGGGTTAAAAGTCAACACGGTCGCGAAGTGCTGGGAATAACACGTACGCAGTACGGAAAAAGTGTTCGTGGAGGGGACGGGGCGGGACCGTGCAACAACCGTGGCGTCGAGCGGGCCCGGACGGGTCACGGAACTTGCGCTGTGTAATATAAATTGCTTCATACAAAATGTGTGTAACGTTTCAAATCCGTGCCCCGTCTGGGCCACGTACACGGCCCGCTCCGGGCACGGCCCACTCTAATGAGAATCATCCCTTATCGGTTTAGGGATACCTACTCGTAAATTAATATGAAATCCGGTCATGAGCGGGCCATGTCGGGCTCACACAATTATGGTTTCGTACGAGGATCGTATGTACTATCGGAACGAGAATTTTTTTAGACAATAATATCTTCAAGGCCTCTAAACCAAACATTATTAGAAGTTATGGTGGAATTATAAGAAATACAAAATTATATTTTTAGAATCTTTAAAGACAGCTCTTTTAAGCGATACCGGTCACGATACGGCAATTAGGTAAACCGAAATAAGTATGTATGAATCTCTATGGCTTTGATTGGCGAAAGA
Organism: Xestia rhomboidea; assembly: GCA_963853795.1. Lineage (NCBI taxonomy): Eukaryota > Metazoa > Arthropoda > Insecta > Lepidoptera > Noctuidae > Xestia > Xestia rhomboidea. Next base: position 9,271,971 of record OY970771.1, on the reverse strand, counting down.
TCAAGAGATAAACTTCTGTGATAGACGGAAAATAAAGTGAGATTACAGAGGTTCCGTTTTTTTTCGTTTCTTTGCCAAATGACAATAACGGAACCCTTACAGATTCGTCCTGTCCATCTGTTTACCTGTCCGTCCGTATGTCACAGTCACTTTACTCAGAGACACTAAGCACCACACAGTTGTTTGGAGAGTAAGTGTCTTCTATGAAATGCTACACAAAAGTGACAGACAGACAGACAAACGAATAGGACGAACTATAAGGGTTCTGTTTTTGCCATTTGGAAACGGAACCGGAACCCTAAAAATGTTAACTACTTAGTAATTTAATATACTTACCCACAATACCCAAAGAAAAGAGACACCTTCGTTCACTGGACCGTAAATGATGTATTACTGAGTGATGTCAGGAAAATCATTCTTTTATAGTCTATAGAAAACAACTTAACGAGGGCAAATCAGACGTTCTTATCTCAAATCATGGCATGTACTTAGCTTAATAATCTAAACAACTTGATGTTACTTACCGAGGATAGTTACCAACTTATAGTCAATTATTTTACCCATGGAAATCGCGATCAGCGCATCTAAACTGCGTTTAATAGCTGTCAGTGGTTAACTTTTAAAGTAAGAGGAAAAAAATGTGGATTTGGAGATCATAAAAAGAACTTTCAATAAAAATTGGTAGGAATAAGATTTGATATTTAGTTTTCGGGATATAGGACTGTTTCGTGAAATTGCAGCAGTAAATTTGTTGTTTTTCAATAACTTAATAAGAAAAATAAATTATGTAGTTTTGCTGTTGAGTGTAAATTGACCTAAGAATGAGCGTTAAAAATATTGGTATTATGTATGTTTGCTGCTACGGAACTCGCGGAACTGTGCGAGTAAGACTCGCACTTGGACAGTTTGTTATGATTTGCATCTACCAAGCCTTTTTCCAAATATATTGTGGTCGGCTACCAGTTTAACCGGATGCAACAGGATAACTGAGATGCATAATAAGACATAAAGTAATTGTGAAAGGATTTATCCTTATGGCTCTTTAGTCATTATACCTTAAATAAATAAATATTTTTGTTTTATAAAGGGTGTAAAACAACTCTTAACGAAGCCGAAAGGCACTTGTTCTCCCTGTCATTGCGATCATTTTTTTGTTCCTGGGAACCTTCTAGTTTCGGAAATATTGGGTCAAAGTTCCAATTTTTTGACTAGTTTTTTTTTTTAAATACAAGTTAATGTAAGGTTTTTACTTTAAACACCTCCATCCATCCTCCATTCATCAGCACAATGTTTTGAGTGCGTTACATTGAGGTCTACCACAAAACATGTATTTCACCCCAAAAAAAAAAGTAGTTTCCCAGAAATAATTTTTGCGTAAAGTTACTTAGTTTGCTGTACAGAATGCTCGGTTGACTTAAACAGTCACAACACCCTGTATTTCTTTTTACAAAATTCTTTCTCGGAAAGAAAATTTTAGCTCCCGCCTCGGATTCATTAATACAAATGATATTGTTTTTTTCTACTTATGCATTAAAGTTCTGGAATAATTAGGAGAACTTACCTGTAAAAGCGAACGCAGCGAGAACACGTCGTGGAAACGTACCGGATGAGTTAGATTTTTTTTTTATTATGAATGCAGATATAGAAGGTGGGCTAGAAAATACGGGTTGGCAGACCAGAATATACGTAAAGCTTGACCCTTAGGTCGCAAGCAGTCTACTGCCTCGGGCCATGGCCAATGGTACTTTGATGTATCTAACTCTTAGCACCGTCAGGTCATAGTCTTCAGGATTAGGTAATTGCTATTGTCATCGGGACTATAGTCAAAACAAGGACCACCAAGCAGTAGACTCACGCCACTGCTTGGTGGTCTACGCTAGCAATTATACCTGCAGGCCTAGCCAAGTTACAAACGATTCGTATCGATTCTCTTTTTACAATCGTAAACGTTAAGTCACGTGGTCAAAACAAGCGAATAGAAACTTCGTAGACAAGTTTACATCGGTTAAGATGATATAATGAAATGTATTCGTTTCTACAATAGTGATCGCTACATCCCATCTACATCGTAGCCAAGTTACAGTTTTGACTGAACTTAAAAGTTTCTATTCGTTTGTTTCGACCACGTGACTTAACGTTGAAATGACGTCATTCCCATACATTTGGTTAGTTTTCTTTTAGCGTTAACGATTGTAGATTGTCAACTTGGCTAAGCCTACTGATCTGAAGACTTATGACCTGACGCTGCTAAGAATTAGATACATCAAAGTTGAATGATATTCTTATTTAACAAGAAAATCGCATTTGAATTTTGATATTGTAGACTTTTTTATATTAGGAGAATGACAGGGTGCAATAAAAAATAGGACTTCCTTATCTAGATAGAACCTCGGTTTAGCTAGAAATATGCAAATCAAATGATTGAGCGCGGTTTTCCTGATCTTGATAGTTATGGTACAAGGGCACTCAGTAAACGTTACAGGGTTACGAATGTTTAATAGTATTTCAGAGTCGAACAGCTATATAGCCGGCTTAAGTGTGGCTTTTAGCGGGATGTTCCGCTTTTTTCATTGTTTTTAGATGGGAGGCCTAAAATTAAGCTTTTTCACATTTAATGTATTTTTTATCCAATTTAATGAATAATTGTCCTGTGCTGAATTGTACCAATACCTATATGAAAAAATGAATTCAACTGGAAGTTAAAAATACAATAATAATACGCTTTCATCCAACGAATATTTTAAACTTTGTAAAATGTTCTCGATTTTTTGGTTCTATATGGCATGCCCGGCTCCTCATGATGGTTTCTTTCACCGTTTTCAGAGCAGTAGTGATGAAATAAATTATAAAAATTGGTCCACCTGTCTATTGTTACCACTGGGCTATCACTGCTCAGAGAATGCCCCATAAACCCTTTAGGTCAGTTTGGCGGCCAGTTTACTCAAGGAAAATAACCATCTTTACTGCCTGTTAATGGAACTGGTTTGGGCAGTTCAGATGGTTATTTTCCTTTTTTTGGGTATCAATACCTGCGCCCTTAGCATTCAGTTATAAATAATCTTAATGTTTTGCTTTGGAAGCTGAACGTTTTGGATACCCTTTCATTTAACACGACACCAATCAATATTTTTATGACAAGCCATACATCGTAGATGGATAGGTGGAATACTCTTCATTACGTACCCGTTTTAGTTATGATCGATGGATGTTTTTTCAATCATTCATGCAAAAACTACTGAACGGATTTGGATGAAATTTGGCATACAGATCATTTATAACCTAGATTATAACACAATATACTTCTTATTCCGGTAGTACGATCCCGATGCCCTATGCAATAAGGTTCAAAAGTGGTCAACCGTCAGTGAACTCGGTAGTACACCATATAAATTACAAGTACTTATGAAAAAATAAAAGTAAACATTTGTAACTGACTGGTTTTATCGCTAAACGAGACAAACAAGACCACCGCAGGCCACACCAATCGTGTCAGATGCGATTTTTCGGTCATTTTACAGTTTCCTGCATAAACGAGTATGTATGCTAAAAGTTGCATCTTATGGAACAAGTCAAACTGAATACTTTTAAAGCGGACTTGGCTATAATAATTCTTTGCGACCTCTGAGGTTTTAAATGAGTTAAGATAATGTGCAAAGGTTCACGCATGTGCATGTAGCTGTGCATGTAGCGTTAAATTGTAGGTCTAATGTTAAACGTAGGTAGGTACATGAGACCTACAAGGTATAATAAAGTAATAACAGACTTGAAGCCTGTAGAAACGTATAATGTGTTACAGTCAGCCATGATCACTGCAGTCCGTGCTGAGAATGTGGGAAGTTCAACAGTTGATATAACGTGCACTTGTTTCAACTAAATAGGTGAGAGTGAATCTATTATGATTAATTTGTGTGGTGGTGGACTGGTGGTAACATTAGACGAACTTTTTTGGCACTAAGTTCTGAGAAGAATACCCTTTTTTTTTGGATAAGAAATCATCAAATGACCCCTCCCGCTCTGAGCGGAAGCGAATGTCAGACTTTTACTGACTAAAACCCATCCATGTTCCTTCATCGCCCTTTGTGTTCCGGGGCCACGGTATCTCTTTCAAACAGTCCCGCAGCCCCGGCAGGGAGAAGAATACTTTATGGCAGTCTTTCTTTCTTTATCGTGTGGTTAGAGCCTAACCTGGTGGTAGAGTTTTCATGCCGCCCATGGGCCTCTGATTTGGCTTTACATGCTGTCGAGAAATATCTCTCAGGCATGTTGGTTTCTTCACGATGTTTTCCTTCACCGAAGCAGTGATAATTATACAATACGCACATGAATCTGAAAAATCAGAGGTGCGTGTCTTAGGTTCGAACTTGAGACCTATAACTTAGCAGTCCACTATCACTGCTTATAGGCACTCTGTAATAGTGTATTGATACTGAAAGATTTTTTTAAATTAGATGAGTATAGTTGCAAAGATAACCTCCTACAACCAGACTTACAAACCTAACCTCTTTATTAATTTTAACGTAGATTTAGGGGATTGAGTAGTACTTAGTCAATTACAATAATCTTGAATGGGAAAAGACAGGGTAAAGATGATGATAATTCCATTTTCTCAATTCGTACTGAGTCACACCAACGTTTTTTGTCATGTCTAAAAATTTGGTATCTCGAGCAAACAGAATCTGTTTTAGTTTTCCTTTCTTAAAAAATGACTGAGATATAACGAACGTTAAAGTACGGCCTGCGAAGCAAAATCTGAAAAACGATCGCGCTAATGTGTGACGTCACGCCGCGAACTGCGAATAATTTTAATTCATTCATTAAATTGTATGGTCCGAAACTGCACAGAATAAAGAGGTATGGAAGAAAAAATGGGAGGCCTTTGCCCAGCAGTGGGACACCAAGCAGACCAACAAAATAATAATAATAACAATAATATTTAAACACATACACTTCAATAATAAGTGCAAACCACTTCATAAATCAAATTTTATGAAAGTAAACACTCCGCATCACCCGCAATCGGACATGACACCGTCATCGCAGTAGCTCGCGAAAGATCGCAAAAAAGCGGTGAAATTTTACAGCTCTGTAACTTTGGAAATCCTGGCCCAATTTCACCTAACAAAAACCATTATTATTTGTACGATGTGCGCATTAAATGCAGTGAGTAGTATTTTGTTTAATAAAATACTTATACCTAATAATAATATTTAAATATAATAATATTTTGTAATAAAGTAAATATTAGTTGGTGTGACTCACTCCCAAAATGTCCAACAGTTTCAAAAAGTCCATTTCCCTTAGATATCTTCTCACATTTGTTTCTTATGGTGGCAATGCTGTCTGATAATATTGTTCAATAACGTTGTGTTCTGAGAACGCCAATAAATTAAATATGAATATATGATTGCAGAACAAGACTATAATTATATCAACGATTGACGTCTCTTTTCCTGAATTTTTTGTAATTTGCAACGGAAAGATTTTTAATATTTCTCATAACATTACTTATAGTGGTGGAAAAAACTGCTATAATGTGAGTCACTCATTTTTATACCTAAGAGGTCACGAGAAACACATTATACAAACATTTTAGCGGAAATAATAATTATGATCTATATAGTGCGCGGCTCTACAAGAATAGAACAGAATATTCTTTAATATGTACACCATACAAGTAACATGACAGACATGATGAGTGACATGTTTAATTTGTAGATCTATGGCAGTCGTTACAGGTAGTCAGTGGCCCAAAAAGTCTGACAACCAGTCTTACCAAGGGGTATCGTATTACCCAGTACTAACTGGGTTGTGAGGTCAGATAGACAGTCGCTCCATGTAAAATACTGGTATTCAGGTACATCCGGTTAGACTTGAAGCCGACCCCAACAAAGTTGGGAAAGGCTAGGCAGATGATGGATGATGAAAAGTAATATTCATAAACAAAAACATTACAAATTTTATTTATAAACTCATATTTACGTATTTCTAAAATTTAATTTAGAAATAAAACTTCCGCAGTTAAATATATTTTTTAGAATTATTACTCGAAGTAAACAAAACCTCTGACGTATTTAAGGCGACCATGTAAAAACCCAGTTTGCGTTTACCCGTGTGCTTCTAATCTAAATGATATTCGTTATCAGGATTCCGTAGCCAATTGGTAAATCGGAACCTCGCCTCACGGTTACACACCATAAATCAAAAGATGATGATGTTTCGTTTTTCTTTTATTAAAGTCAATAGTTTGTCAGTTAAGGAGTACATTCGGTTACAATAGATATGCAGAAATAAGTAGCTTTGTTATTCACTTAGTTTTTCCGAGAAATTCTTCCGACCCTAATACCGACTTATTTATGCTTGAATAAACATCCCAGCTACGGAACCCCTTACTGTAAATGGCTTTTTATTGTACCTGACTTGCAGGAAAAGGGAAAACAGGTAACATGGAATCCCTAAAATGCGCATTATGTTTGAGTCCGAGTGGTGGACGTCAGGGCTCTATTTTGGGAATTCAAGGTCTAAGATCTAAAGGGTTTTGTTATGGTCAATAAAAAAACAGTGTCCATAAAAAAAGACATACGAATACATTATAGCCGGTATCAAATCTAAAATTAGTTCCTCAAAAAAATATCCTCAATATCCGCCACAGTTTTCAAAAAACCGCATGACGCCGTGCAAACCAAGAACGTTTCGTTTATGTAAAACGAGCCCATAATTATCTTGAAAACTACTAAACCAATTTTGATGAAACGCGTACCTTGCGTAATTAATGAGACAAGGGCAGAAAGTTGATGACGATGATGGTGTGTGTGTGCGCGACAAAAAACAAGACAGAAATTTTTTTCAAAGCCGTTTGTACCCAATGGCTAAATGTACTTTGCTCTTCCGTATATAATGCTGTTTGACTTCTTGATCTCTACCATAGAAGAAATTAGGTACCTACCTACATGACTCATTCGAGATAAATAAATTATGCAGAATACATCGATTTAAATCATCGATGTGGCCACAACGTACTTATGTCGAGCGAAAAAATGGCTCGAACATTCCGCATGCAACGATACATACGATGAGCAGTATAAGTATATATTTTTTTTAGTATACAAGTTTTTAATATGGAATCCTCTGTTGCCGAACTAGGACGGATCCTGTATCTCCGCAAACAGCGCCATCCCCTAACAGATTCCACTACAATGATTAAGCCAAACTAGACATACAAGTTGCATCGATTTAGTATTATAATTTTCAAAGTTAAGTGATCGAGACATTACTATTTAAATCTCATTGTCAACGAAATATAAACTGATACTGATACTGTTAGCCTGTGGCATCCCACTGCTGGGCAAAGGCCTCTCCCCATGACTTCCAGTTTTTTCGATCCAGGGTTAAGGTGGACCACTGGTCGTTGGTTTTGTCCAGCTCGTCCCGCCATCTTCTACGAGGTCTGCCGCGACGCCTTCTGGCTGTATCAGATCTCAATAGAAACGTGATTTTTTTTGGCGCGGTATGGCGACTCTAAGATTTAAATTGATGGCTGATACAATAATTATGTTTCCTAACACTTGATTGTTAATTCAACAGACGTGGTTAATACTCGGTAGTTATATTAGCGTCGTAAACATGTGACGTCAAGTAAGAAGAATCGTTTGTTGTTTACCCTGATGCCGGTGACCTAGAGGTGCAACTTAACACGCTTCGATTTTATATCGATTATGCAACCGATATAGTCGATAATAGAGGTGGCCGTTATCCTAGACCCTATAAATATTAATGTATTAAGACACTTCTAAGGGGGCATCAAGGTAGCCCGCGAAATTCTAAAATGTGTCAAAACATCATTGAAGAGCTATTTAGCTTTCGGAAATATATTTGATGGAAATCAGACTTTGCTAGATTTATAATACTTTCATAATAAAAAAGCCGGTAAAGCGTCGGGCAAAGAGATTTTTTTTTGTTATACCTACTGTCAAGTGGGGACCCCACTTCTGGGCAAACCAAAATTTTTTGGAATAATAACTTTAAGAATAAATCTTCAGAAACCCAGAATTTGCGGAAAATACCAGCCTCTTATGGAGAACGGTACCTTTTTTACGCAAAAGAAAAAAGAATACCGTTCGGTATTCTTTTGCAAATTCTGAGCTATAGATATCTTTTTGGCCACTAAAACAAATAAAAAAAGATCTTTATAACTTTATTATAATTTAGTTTCAACTATTTCTTTAAAATACCATAGATTTGGGCAAAATATTTACAAAAATGAAAATTAGATAATGGCTGAATAGCTGGCCGGCCACAGAGAAAAAAACAAAATAGGCGGTAAAGTGGCAATCCGATCTTCATTTGTTTTTTCGAGTTTATTCATGTTTTTATTGTTACTTTTCTTGTATTCGTAATGATAAGCACAGTGTTTACCTCGGGTTAAAGACTTATTTAGTCCCTCGAACTATTAGCGCCCTCGCTGCACTCGGGCACCAAACCCGTCTCGGGACTAAATAAGTTACTTTCACCCCTAGGGTAACAAGGTACTATTAAACGATAGGTAACTAATATTGATATTATTTGGTCTTTGACGTGTGTTTGTGAGTCATCGAGATCAAATATTTTGCCCAAATAAAATTTCCTACGTATAAGATTTCTTTGAAAACCTTTGTGTGAAAATTAGATTATAGACGGTGTCCTTCGTTAAAAACGTATTTTTTTTTTCGGGGTAAATAATTTTGAATCATTCCGAGATGTTTCTGAGAAGTGATTGCCTGTATGATGATAAATCATCATACAGGCAATCATTTGCGATGAAAACATTCTAACTAATGAGTAATGCAAAAAAGCAATATCTAGCTAGACAGTTCAGCGCTTCCGTAGGTGATTTAAGAAGTGGTTTAGGGTCAACGACCCGCTAACGTATAGGTAAAACGAATATTTTCTACGCATAATAAGTATGTAATAAGCAACCATGGACGTCATACGGGTTTTTATTTTTATCTATACAATTTATTTATTTTGTACTTTAAGCACACAACGTACAGCTTAATTCCAATGGAATTCTCTACCAGTCAACCTTTGGGTGATACACTATCAATAATATTAGTAATTACATTATCGGAAGTACTACTTGGCTTAAAAACATTAATAACAGCGCATCGCTGAACAAATGATTCAAGGGCCAAAACACTCTTGTCGCACAGATGAGCACAGTACATTTACCTCTGCGTTGACAAACTGGAAGACACCTTAGTAGGTTGTTGATAGTTGCTTAACCGAACTTTCAAGGTCTCCAGCAGTGCAGCCATGGTTTAAACATGTAAACTAAGCAACCGTTGACCTTTTTGGCGACGGTAGGTGGAGTAGAGCCCTCACTGACTAGCTACCGGACTACGGTAGTGTTGGCAGTAGGCTAGACAGATGGTCGGGAAATCCGAAAATGTGGAATTTAGAGTGTTGACCCGTGTCCAGTAATTAGACGTTCTGCCCCAGATTCTGTAAACCTACTAGATTTTTTCGAAAAGTTATAGATATAAGATATAGCCCTATGTATCTTCTGATTTGCCTCCCCGTATTTTTAAACACATGCATTATATTATGGTTCTCTCTGTGAGAGGGAGTTTGAGATATATTTGCCACCATCCACCACACTGCAGTGTGGTCGAAAACAGCAAACCCGCACTGACCCAGTGCGGGTTGGTAGATGTCACATGGTTTCGATTCCTTGGTTTCCTCTCGTTGTTTTTCTTCACCGTTTTGAGAGCCATAGTGATGTCATTAGATCGCGAAATGTGGAAGGAGGGAAGGGAGGCCTTTTAATATATATTAATATATTATATTAAAAGTAGTAGTAATAATATATTAGTAGTAGTAATATATTATAAAAAATATTACCGACGTAATCGTAACTAGGATTGGTATGTCGTCGGTTCGAACCCAACACTGGAAGATGATTAAAATCAAATAATAATGAATTACCCTCTGTCGTGGTGTCACGGTTCTCTTTGTATGCTTACTATGACGCTTTGAATAGACGTACTCAGGACAAGGCTCGCATGACTTGGCAAACGAGTATTTGTTCACACTTACTAATCCATTAGGAACTGGTTCTACACGTTTCTTAGCCCAACGGCTGTGAGCAAATATATCTAAAACACATCTGTTTTAACTGGCTGTACAACTGTAAAAGTAATCCATAGATATTCGTTAAAAAAGCCTTTATTTTACGATAAACCAAAAACTAATTACAGTTAGTAAACACTTTTTTTCTCTTTCTTTTCTCACACACTACCTATCGTCTACAATTCTTTTTCATTTCTCCTTTGGGGGGCTTTACACCCTGTTCTTCATACCCCCAAACTCCTTTCGCAGGCCTGCTGTTAGAAATTTCTTAAGAAATAAGCACTACCTGTGTACTCAAATATTATAGATATGTTATTTTCGTGTGCTGTCTATTGTGTGTACATAAATAAATAGTAACATAAATACAATAATAATATAAATGAAGCTAAACACAACTATTGCACTTTGGCGTCTACGTCAATCAGTCATTACTTTAACGCATAGGCCCCTCCCAGGCTCCTCCATTTGTAACGGTCTCTGGTGATGTGTCTCTAGCCCACAAAACACCACTGTCTCCACTACGTCATCATCCCAGGGTTTGCATTGTCTTCCTCTACTTCTTTTGACCCATCTCTGATTTTCCATTCGGTTACAGCTTTTAGCCTCTTATTGTTTTATCACGGAGCATTGCCAAGCCCACCTACGGTCTATACTCTTATTCTTATTCTTGAATGTACACAAAATAACAAAATATATACATATAAATTGCAATAATACAGGGTGTAAACCACCTCATCATGAAGCCGTCAACCAAGCATTCTGTACATCAAACTAAGTAACTTTACGCAAAAATTATTGCTGGGAAACGACTTTTTTTTTGGAGTGAAAAATCATGTTTTGTGGTAGAACTCAATGTAACGCACACATAACATTGTGCTGATAGATGGATTGAATAGTACGGGGGTCCTGAAGGTATATAAAGTAAAAATCTTACATTAAAAACTTGTATATAGAAAATGTTGGAACTTTGACCCCCAATATCTCCGTAACTAGAAGGTTCCCAGGTATGGTGTAGAACAATAAAGTGATCGCAATGACGAGGAAAACAAATGCTTTTCGGCTTCGTTAAGTGGTGTTTTACACCCTTTATGGCTTATGTACAAAGGCGAGCTTAACCCAGAATTGGGTTTACTCTTACTATACTCTTTCAGTTTTGCGGTTTTTTAAGGCATAGATACATATTACATACATCGAAAAAAAACCGGCCAAGTGCGAGTTGAACTCGCGTGGAGAGGGTTCCGTACAATGCCAAAGTCAAATTTTCCGTAAGTGAACATATTATATTGAGTTTACGTTTACCACTTTATTTTCAATTGATATAATTCTTATGTTTTCCTGTAATCTACAAGCAATGAACTATATTTTAGGCTGTGTTTCGGAGATCAGGGGGTCAATGGTCAATTTTCGTCTTCTTTCATGAATATAATCAGAACTATTTATTTTACAATAATAACAAAAATATATTTGAGATCCTCATAACAAATAAGGGTTCCATTTTTATCATTTTCTGACATAATATGGACGTATGGACGCATTGAGTTAAATGGACGAATCTCTGTCAACAATAAATTAAACTACATATTCATGAAAAAAATAGTAACTGACTAGTAACTGGCGTGATTGAGTAACAAACCATCCATCCAAACTTTCGCATTTCTAGTAGTAGTAAGATTTATCTGGATTTAATGTAAAGAAAATAGAAATATCGTAAGAAATTTGTTTTATTTATATTTACGTATAAATTAAAGGTTAATGAGAGAGTCGATTGTAATTTACTTACATGTTGTTTTTTTTTTTAATAAAATTAGTTTTTACACCTTAACAAATATACTGAGGTGTAAAAACTACTCTTTATCGCTTTATGATAGAAATAAATATAAATGATGTTACGTTGAACATTAATGTTGGACAAAGAAAAAATCCCATACGCATGTTTTTGAATGTTTATCGTCGGTGTGACGAAAGCATATTCCTCGAATAATCGGCCGAGTTAAATGATCAAAACTAGTTTTGCGGCTGGACCAAAACGCTATATGTTAGTATAAAAAGTGGCGGAAGATCAACTAGCGAATTACAAAGCCCTGTGCTCAGCTCTTGGACAGTTCTCTTTTAAAAATTTCCACATTTTTATAAATACAGGTAGGTCAGTTTTTATCAATACATTTTGTGTAGCTTAACATAATACCTTCAGGAAGAATTTTGTTTTCTAAACTTTTACTTCAGGTATTTTAACAAATGAGTGCCTTCTATTTTATTCAGAAATAAAGATAATACCTATATCCAATAATTAAATTAAATAAAAAAAAATTAGAAAAATAAATAAAACGATTGGTTTTTCGGTTTAAAAAAAAAACAAATTTAAAGGAGAGTAGAAAAAAAAATCTTTACGGAGAAACAAAAAAAAAAGAATTAAGTACGGTCAAATTTAAGCCACAACTTCATATAAGTAAATAAAATTAATCAAGAAACTCTTAGTTTCTTGGTGTTCTAAAATAACTTAGTTTTGAACACATTCTGTATAACAAGGCTAAATAAGATTACCTTTCACGTGCAGGTCATTGTCATTTAAACGGTCAAGGTATACTTACATCAATAACAATTTTCATCTTTGTTTTAATTGAAAAAAGTTTCTTCCTCATCAATATTCTTATTAATTTTGTATAAAGACGACATTTATTTTTATACGCGCACCACCCGTTTTTCAATACAATATTAATAAATACGTTCACCTAAGTAACTCCTTCGCGTCAAGCCGTTTCTCCCTTTTTGCTCGGCTCCGGGTCTTAGCGTGATTAGCGGGTCTTAGCTTAGCTCTTAGCTCTGGGTCTTAGCGTCTTGCCTCAAGGATTGAGCTCTCAAATGCAAAAGGAATTTTCTAAATCCGAATGGTAGTTCCAAAGATAATAGCGTTTAAACAAAAAACTCTTTAGCCTTACTACATTCGTTTAGATTCTATGTTAACGGTTCCATTTCTTTTCAGAATGAAGAGCTTCATAGTTTTGTGCTTATTCGGGCTTGTGGCATTGGCCGTGGCCAGGCCAGATAGCACCTACACCGACAGATATGACACCGTGGACCTTCCCGAGATCCTCAGCAACCGTCGCCTGCTGATGCCCTACGTCAAATGCATGCTCGACCAGGGCAGGTGCACTCCCGACGGCAAGGAGCTTAAATGTAAGTACTATGGGAATTTGAAATACGAGTTTGTGTCCTAATATGTTTTAGATAAGGTTTCGTTTTCATGAACTTTCTGTTGCACTTCCACCGTTTTTAAGTCGGTTGACTTCCTGAAAGAATATTCCATTTTTTAATTTATTCGTGACTCAAATGGAACTAGGGATACAGATTTACAGAGGCGATAAGAAATAGAAATTACTTTGGGGAAGAGGAAATCTTCTAGTGTATATTAAAAATAAAAAGCTGCTTATTAATATAAATCATAAAATAAATCTCTAAACAGATAAACGAATAATTATGTTTAATCGAAATTGCATCACTCGGTTGCCTTTTTCCGAAAACATAATTATTCGTTCATAATTATTAAATCTGTGTCCCTATAGTTCCATTTGAGTCACGAATAAATTTAAAAATGGAATATTCTTTTGGTAATACTAATGGCTAATACTAATTATGTTTAATCGAAATTGCAACAGTCGGAGTTTTGCGAAGACTGAAAAACCGACTGCGGAGCATGAGTTCCTGGGTTCGATTCCCAGGTCGAACAAAGTGTTATTGGGTTTTTCCATTAGGAATTTCTCAGTAGCAGCCACGGAGACTAAATTTGTGTCCGGTTGAGGGCAATATGCTCGCCCCCTATTACATGGGACTTAAACATAACTAGCGAAATGTGGGTGTACTAATGGGTACACCTCTGTCTAGCCCGTCGAGGTTTACAGTCGTGATGTTATGTTATGTGTACATGGTATCTGTTTGACTATTTTATGTTAAAATTATAATCGCTTTTATTTCGCAGCTCACCTCAAGGAAGCGTTAGAACAGAACTGTGCCAAGTGCACCAAGGCCCAGCGCGACGGAACCCGCACGGTCATGGGCCATCTCATCAACCACGAAGTGGAATACTGGAACCAGCTGAAGGCCAAGTACGACCCCCAGTCTAAATTCTCCAAGATGTACGAAACGGAACTTAGAAAACTTAAGGCATAAGTAATTAATAATGGAAAATTGAGGGAACTTACTTAGTATTTTTTTTTGAGAACTGGCTTTGGACGTAGCAATACAACAGCTCGTCGCCAAGGTTTCTATTGCCTTGAAAACTGTGTATTAGCGTGTTCAATGTTCATACACATATAAAGATACTTACATGATTTCCTTTTGTGAGTGATTTTTCTAGGAATGTGGAAAATTACAAAGTTAGAATACCCCTCATATCAAGGCTTGTGAATTACATTAAATAATTTAGTGTAGAGCATTTTAAATAATAAATTATTCGTTGTTAAGCAAGAGTTGGTATTTTTATTTCTGGTTAAAAACTTGTTCGTCTACAGGTGCTGGTTTTAATTATAGAATATAAAAGTTGGACCTCGAATCTCTTCTACTAGAGAGTCTGGTCCATTTTCCAATAATTTTAGAGTGTCCCCACATTTGTCAGTCAAAAACTAGTAGGCGATTGACTTTAAATCTTTTTTTTGTTAAACCGATCGGTCCACCTACTGGGCAAAGGCCTTCTCACATTCCTTCAGCTTCTCACGATATTGCGCCTCTTCTCGCCAATTAATAAGGATAAATTCTCCTCGGTCTACCGCTCCGTCTCTAACTGTCTCAGGGCTCCAGTTTTGTGACATACGGGCTCACAGCTTCGGCAGCTATCCATCGGTTTAAATCTCAGTTATTTACACAAAGTTAATATTAACCGCGGTGATGGCAGGTGGAGTAAAGTTCTGACCGAGTGGCGTCCAAGGAATGGAAAGAGAAGCGTTGGTCGTCCGGCGGCGCGCGGCGGGATGTTAGATGACATTGTTGCCATTGCGGGAATATCCTGGATGAGGCTGGCACAAGAGCGAGGAGCTTGGCACAAACAAAGAGAGGCCTATACCCAGCAGTTGGTGAAGTCGGGCTGTGGATGATGATGATGATGATGATGAATATTAAAATGATCTTACAATTTTTGTCTATTAAGTATATGAAGTGTAGATTTACGCCATTATCCTTACAGAAACAATTATAGTGTTTTTTTTACGCTATAACATGTTTCTTACTTGTAATGATCAGGTAAATGTGGGTAATGGTTTAGCATACAAATATCATCATTGTCACATAATAAACTTTGACACTAACGTCACTGTCAACGTGATAATGTAAATACTTAAGTGTTTATGTCTGAGAAAATAAATAATAATATATGCTAACATTGAACTCCACTTCCATGGAATAGTAAAAAGTTAACACAACACCATTCTTAGAATAAGAAATAAACATGTTTACATTTTCAATGGAAAGCAATTTTTGAAATAGACTTGTGTATTTTGTGTTTTGTTTACCTCATAGGCAAAAGCATCTGCCTAGATTTTTCCCAACTATGTTAGTCTAGCCGGACGTAGCTGAACACTAATATTTTACATGGAGCGACTGCCTATCTTTCCTAAGCAACCCAGTTAGTACTGGGTAATATGATAGAAGAAAGAAAAAAAATGTCACAGGGACATGATACCTCTTGGTAACACCGGTCGTCAGATTTAACGACTGTCAATTATCTACAGAGACCAACCGGGACCCACGGCTTAACGTGCTTTCCGAGGCACGGGGAAACTCGGTCATGTCAAATATAGTAATCGACCCGTGCTGCTGTTATTATTTAGCCACGAGGAAACTGTACAAGTCAAAAATGCAAGGATTTTTTTTTATTTGGTAGTCCTGTTCCAGTGTTAATTAGATCAAAAGTATCTGTGATTACTATAATATTACCCATTTCTACAAAATGTGTTTATTTGTACTAAATGTCATAAAAAAAACTGCAAACGAATAAGAGACGCGTAGCAGATTTGCAGCAGGCATGTAGCATAATATGTGCATCAGACGCGTAGCAAATGTGCAGCAACCGCGTAGCAAATGTGTAGCAGAAGCGTAGCAAATGTGTAGCAGAAGCGTAGCAGAATCGTAGCAGAAGCGTAGCAGATGTGTAGCAGCAGCGTAGCAGATGTCCAATAGATGCGGAGCAGACGCGTTGCAGATGCGTAGCAGATACATAGGAGACGCGTAGCAGAAGATTTTCCAATTTTCACTTAGGTTGAATTTCTAAAATCTCCTTCATAGTGGTACCCTATTTACATTATAAATGGAAGGCAGTTCAAAATTTCAGGTTCCTAGGTGTTCCTAGTCCCATTTTCTGCTGTGCACTGATATATGTCAGTCAGTCCGTCAGTTCCTTCTTTGACATAAAATATTGGACAACATTATTTTAGTATATGCGAAACCTGAATATAGTTTGTCCAGAATAAGCAACTTAATCGATTCCAATAATTTTAACACCATGTTATATGTTGTCCCAAAAATATTTAAAAAGGATACAAGTTGGACACCCCGAGCGACACTAAGTACCTTTCCGCTATCATACGCGCACAACTGACAAGTCATAGCGGCTCTAGGCGCGAGCGGGCAGCGCGGGGGCGTGAGCCGCGTGGTGACCACGTTTTTTTATGGAGAACAGAAAAAGCTTAGAACTTTGTGATTTTTCATGATACAGTTTTGAAATTTTGTACATGGATTCTTTACATTAAAATACTAGATACGTGTTTCGGGTTTCGCATATACTAAAACTAATGTTGTATATAAAATTAATGTTTGTTTGTTTGCATTGCCATGTCGTTCATCCGATTGCGATAAAACTTTGTCAACAAAGAAACGGAAGGGCGGAAGCTGCAAATTAACAAATAAATACAGAAAGAGATGAATGTGGTGAACAAACCAGTGTTCATATTAAAATTGTTATTTACTACCAACTATAAACCTAGGTGTAGGAAGCATGGAAGAAAACTGCATTTGTCTGTCTTGTAAAGATGAATGAGTCGACTTTAATAGCAATTTTAGTCATGCAACAGTGTTATAATTACTATTAGACTTATTTATTTATTCATACTTGTGTAATTAAAAGACAAACAAAGACATTATATTATGGTTTAACTCGGTATTTCCATGCAGCGGTGTAAAGTGCACACTACACAAACTAGACGCCTACTCCAATAAATGAAAATGGGTAAACTTGAAAAAAGTGCTAGTATACGTTTGACCCGCTGTCTAAATTGACGGTTTTAGCACATAAATACAATTTCTTGACAACATAAACTAACACATTTTAAGTAAAGAACAATATATTTTTAATATTCGTGTAGCACAATCACACACTAGGCCTGAATTCGGACGTCAGCAAGAAAAACAGTAGCAACATACGCGCCGCTGACGTTGGCGTCGCAGTTAGGTGTTTTTCTTCTAGAGAGTAAATCCAAGAAAGTCTTTAATGACGACACTGATTTTGACAACTTACAGGCAGTGTTGTAAGAATAAAAATATAAAAATAAAATTTTGGGGTTACAGTGGAATAAAAAATAGCAAGAAATCTGAGCAAATTTGTACGGTTTTGCGGTATTATGTTTATTGTGTGTCGAGTTGAAGTAGAGACGGCGTCGAGTATGCGTAATGTGCGAAGATCTTAAGTTGCACTTTTTACTTGAAATTTATAATTTTCATAAAATTATACATGCATTAAATGCATGCATTTTTTATTTAAATATGCATTGTTTTGAAAATCATAAATATTTTGGAACTTACATAATTATACGGAATATATATATATATTTTTTTTAAATTTGTAACTGAATTTTTAATGGTCGCTCCGCGCCTCGGAGAGCATGTTATTAACCGTCGGTTCCGGCTGTAATTCGTAGATCTTTGACTTTGCCATATGGTTTCTCAAAGGCCAGAATCCCTGAAAAACAAATCTAGAAGGCTCAGTGTTACCCAGGAACTGGGTAATGAAGATCAGATATGCAGTCGTACTACTTATATGAAATATATTTCCCGTTCCCGTGGGAGTACGGGAATAAAATATAGCCTATGTTACTCAGTAAAGATGTGGCTTTCTAATGGTGAAAGAATTTTTGCAATCGGCGCAGTAGTTTTTGAGTTTATTCATTACAAACATACACACACACAAAAACACAAATCTTTCCTCTTTATAATATTAGTGTAGATTGCCATTAAGCTGCATCAGGTTAGACTAGAACCTGACCCCAATATTAATTTTATTATTATTTATTATCAGGCAGGTAGTTCAGACAACTGATAGCCTGTAGCCTGTTGTTCCCCACTAGATTTACTTCTTGCAGTACCCATGATATATGTTTGTCTAAAGTTGCTGCCAGTTAAAATGTCAATAGCGGTCATTGCCCTTTCCCTAATATATCTTCGTACGAACCAAAAAAAAAACCATGTATAGTTTTTTATTAGAAAAGGTGTTGAAGCTCACGATAGATTCACGATTCAAGACTTGAACAGGATTATTTTTGGTTTTTAAAGTTAAGAACTTTAATAAATGTAGGTGAGTCAATGACCGTTATTGACATCTTAACTGGCAGCAACTTACCTAGTCGATTTTTCATCTTCTGGGGGCTTATTGCACGCTTTGACTGTGAAAATGAATGTGAAAAATTGGTGATAAAAACGTTTTTGCAACAACTCTACAACCGAAAAGTACAAAAAGTACGTATTGCGCTCCGTTAGAGAGGGCATTGATTAGATATGTGTTGGCAAATATAGATAAAAATTTACCTTTTCACCTACTTCCTGACAAAAATAATATATAGAAAAAGCGGCTCTAAAAAACTATCTGAGATATTTTGGATGACTAAAATCTTAGCATTATTTTGATTCTGTATGTGCATGTATTAATAGTTTAATGTACATTAAATCATGTATGTAGGTAATAAATTAATAAGACATATCTAGCAAGGCCATGGTCATGTGACCTCTTGCAAAAGTCGAAGTCTGTCGAAGTAAGAAATCCGACATTTTGTTCTGTAATTGTTCATCGTAGTATCAATAGTTACTCACCGTTTATACGTTGTTTGTACATGTACAGAACAGTGCCAGAATCCTTGACGCATGTATTTATCTCGGTAGAGATTTGAATAGAGTTTTAGATACCTGCTAGCTGCTTCTAATGTTTTTATAGGGTTTTGCATTGCCGCGGAATGGAATGGGAATTTGTAACGAAATCTTACAAGGCATAATAAATACAAACTAGATACGAGCTGCGGGAATTCCCAAGAATGCGTGAGAATTCTCCGGAAGACGCGAAAATTGTTTATTTGGCTAGTATAGATCTAGTCTGTACGTTACTCAATTAACATAAAATTAATTAGGTTTATGCTTTATAAGATTTTATTACAACAATTCGCTTCCATTTTATTAACTGAGCTTTAGGAAAAATTAAGTAGGTGCGTAAACATAAAAGGGTGTAAAACACCTCTTAACGAAGCCGACAGGCACTTGTTCTCCTCGTCATTGCGATCATTTTTTTGTTCTACACCATACCTGGGAACCTTCTAGTTACGGAGATTTTGGGGGTCAAAGTTCCAACTTTTTGACAACTTTTTTTTTAAATACAAGTTTTTAATGGAAGATTTTTAAATACCTCCACGACCCTGGTACTATTCAATCCATCCATCCGCACAATGTTTTGAGTGCGTTACATTGAGTTCTACCACAAAACATGAATTTACACCCCAAAAAAAAAACTCGGTCCCAGCAATAATTTTTGCGTAAAGTTACTTAGTTTGACGTACAGAATGCTTGGTTGACGGCTTCGTGATGAGGTGGTTTACACCCTGTATATGTAATATAGTTATTATATCTCCATTATCTATGAAAGAATTGATTGATGTAGCGAAGATGAGAATGTTGAGATGGATGTGTCATGTGTCAAGAATGGATGAAGTAGGGAGTAAGAAATATATTAGAGGAAGTTTGAAACAGATAAGTTGGAAGGGAATCGTCTGTCATGGGGCCCATGGGCATACATGATGATGCACGAATCTCATGTGACTAAAACTGTGATGAATATAAATGCTGATGGATGGAGAGGGAGAGGAAGACCAAGGAAACAATGGATGGATTGTGTGAGGAATGATATTAAAGAAAATGGAGTACATGATAGCGTGACAGCTGACAGAGGATGATGGAAAAAAAAAACGTACTGCGCCGACCCCAAGTACAAGTATGATATCTCTGAAAGCACCTCCGGTCCGGATGTGAAGGTTTTTACACAGTAATTTAATTTGAATGTTTTTTGTTTTTTTATCTTGGACATGAGATCAGTTTTCCTTAATATAAAACTTGCGCCAAATCAGGTTTCATAGTATCTAAACAAAATCTTTATTTTTACAGCACGAAATTATGCCTACAATAATTGCTATACGTTATTATACGAGCTCTTATAAAAACCTGAAGCTACAGGGGTAACCAAGCGTGTTACTTATTAATGTACTACATTATTGTACGACATAGGTACCTCGCTCGGCTCGGATATGCATTGACGTCATACGTTTAATAGCAAAAATATAAACACGATCTTAAAAGCCCCTGCTCCGAGAGTTCGGTAACCCTGCTTTGATGCAGAAAAGATGGGAGCTATGACGTCAATGAGCAGGCTACATACAACCAGTCTGCTCCTGAAATAGATGGGGTATTCCAAATATCGATCGAGCTGGTTTGCTTTTTTACAAGCGTTAATAGCAAGAACTTGTGAAACACCAAAAAATCTACATAAAGGGTGTAAAAAACCTCTTAACGAAGCCGAAAGGCTCTTGTTCTCCTCGTTATTGTGATATTTTTTTGTTCTACACCATACCTTCTAGTTATGGAGATATTGGGGGTCAAAGTTCCAACTTTTTGAGAACTTTTTTTTTTTTAAATATAAGTTTTTTTTGTAAGATTTTTACTTGAAACACCTCCAGGACCCCGTACTATTCAATCCATCCATCAGCACAATGTTTTGAGTGCGATACATTGAGTTCTACCACAAAATATGATTTTTCACCCCAAAAAAAAAGTCGTTTCCCAGCAATATATTTTGCGTAAAGTTACTTAGTTTGATGTACGTATGTGTGTATGAATGCTTGGTTGACGGCTTCGTAATGGGGTGGTTTACACCCTGTATTTTTTAAAGATTTTATATGGCTTTTCATGATTGGAACCTACATAACCTGATACTAATTTGAAATCTAGCCAAATCTTACCTACTTGTAGAAATCTGATTCTCTTTGGTCGCAAGTGTGTGTCTATTTTGAAGTCTTGGATTCGATCCCCAGGTCAGATAAAGTGTTATTGGGATTGTCTCCCTAGGATTTCCAAGTTACAGTCCGGAATCAGGATTTGAGGCCGATTTATGGCAATAACTTTAAGGCACTTGACTGACTGACTTTTAATGAATTATTTTAGTTTTTGAATTGTTTTTTTTTTCTGTTTTGTTTTACTGTGGACACTTTTAACGTGCACATCTTGCTACATTGTTCTCACATAATATACCATCTCAACATGAATGATGTAACCAAGATTTTGTAACAATATTCTGATTTAAAAGAGTGTCCATGGAGTTTCTTGCCCGTTCTTCTCCATAGAGATCTACGCTAGGGAATGGGCAACTACAGTACTTTCACAGTTTTTATGTCTTGTGACTGGGACTGTAGCTACATTTAATTTTCATCTTTGTTTCGACAATTCAAAAGTGCCTCTAACTGGCTTACTTGAAATAAATGCTTTGATTTTGATTTTGACAACTTTAACCACTTCAGAAATTGAGAATTCAGACGAAATTTTTCGTTTAATCAAACCACATTTTAAATGACAATCAATTATCTTTTGGTACTCCATTAAGAAACTTACAAAAGAGTAAGCAACAACAAATTAAAATCTAATTGTAGATGGCGCAACCAAAGCTGGGTCTTAATCTGACCAATCACGTCAAGCTTTTTTGAAATATAAAATGGTCTTACCAGATTTTCAACCAATGACAATGCTTGGAACCAACTATGCTAACGCCATTAGTTTTACAGTTGCCATCCCCATTGACGTCAATGTCTAAGAAATAGTCAGTGGAAATATTTATACGGTGAGTTACACTTAAGTCTTACATTATTGATCAAGTAAATTAAGAATAAGAATAATTTATTTAAAAAGTAGATAATACAAAAGTGTACATTTAAGTGCAGTAGTGTCATTTTTTAAACCATTGTATAATTAGTGCTTATAAGTAAACTATCACTACAAAATATTTAACTGTCACAAGTAACGAAAATGACGAATTCAAATGTTAGGTAGCGACCTGCCTGATCTAGGTTTATTTAAACCTGTGTTTCAGGCCATCACTTTACATTACATAAATTAATTAGGACAGTAAAAGTTTTAAATAAAATAAATCTATTAACAACTATAACACAAATCAAAGTGGTACAAAAACATTAAAACTAACTTAAGTAAATATGTGCAATTAGATACGAGGGGATGACATAATCAAACTAGGACTTCTAGAAGTTTTCCTGTGTCCGTGTAATTAAGTATCGCTAAATAATCTGATATTACAAAACTACATTTCCTATAGATTAGACTATAGAAGTTTAGTTTCTTGTTGAGTCTATTATACAGAAAAGGTCCTAAAAATACATAAAAACGACTAGACTAGACTAGACTAGATTGGCGGTAGATTGATTATTAACATAACATCAGACCTTTAATACCCGAAGGTTAGAGGAGTAGGTGGGTGTACTATTAGGTATCTAATAGAACACCCACATTTCACCAGTTATATTTTAAGTCTCATGTTATAAAGGGCGAGCCTATTGCCATCAACCGGGCACAGATCCAAACTCCATGGCTGCTACTGAGAAATTCCTGATGGAAAAACCTAATAACACATTGCCCGACCAGGGAATCGAACCCACTACCTCATGCTTAGCAGTCGCGCTTGCAACTTGTGAACAGAATAAAAGAGTACTTACAAAATAAAAGCGGTGGAAGTCGTGGAAGGTGTATGTTTAAGGTCTTAGCCCACATCAACGACTTCACTCCCGACTCCCGACTGAGAGCGAAGTCGTGTAACTGGGCTAAGACCTTAGCTTGTAGCGCAAAAGTACGAAATATGAGCGAATGAAGTCGCGGGTGTAGTGCTAGTATTCCATTCACAACATTCCAGGTTGAAGTTCATAAAACAAACCCCTGGTGTCTGTACTCTGTAGTCCCAAATAAAAAAGACATATAAGAAAAAAAAAAAAAAAAACTAGTTTCAAAATATACATCGAACTTTCCAAAAGTTTTCAAAACCTTGACTTGATATAAATCGGTCTTTAAATATAGGTAACAACAACGTAGGTAGATAGTTGAATTGTAGATGCGTTCAATGACCTCATATCGCGTGAGCTTTGGTGCAGTTTCTTGTTTTTACTACTGCTCTGGTTAATTATAATTTTGGACTCTTGTGCGGTAGTAAATGTGTACATACTGTAAAACGGGGTGAATAGAACCTCAAGGGGTGAATCAAAACAAAACTGTGAAAGGTATTTTATCGTTGAATCCATATGTTAAGTTGCCAGTAAGACCAAATAATTAAATATGCCTAATTTAGTAAATAAACCGAGTACTTGTTCGTAACATATAATATTAACTCAGCGTTATAATCCTTCTTGTCTCGATTCAGCCCTGTGTCTAAATTTACCCCGTTTTACCACGTATTTTGATTTAAGCTGGATGCTCCAGGGTAGCCCGCGAAATTCAAATTTTCTTACGTTTTATTTACGGTTGTATTGATGATTTTGATGATTATAATTCTAAAACTACATACGTGTTACAGCCGCGAATCATATTTTAATCAACATACAACCTGACACTGACCTGCAAATTGCAACAAACGTAAGAAAGTTTGAATTTCGCGGGCTACCCTGGAGCATCCACCTTAATGTTTAGAACCTAAAATATAATAGTAATAGAATAGGTAACAAATGCCTACCCACAAAACAGTAAACGGAACTTTATTTGTATTGTCACTGCAAGAGTAAAACTAAAAGCTAATACCTACCTAAAATTCACCAGACAACACCAAATTAAAAACTTTCCTACAACAACAGGCTGCAAATCTGATAAAAAAAAAACCCACAACCGCGAGATTGCAAAAAATCTAGACTGAACTCGAATCGAGTTCAATCTCTAACTCGATCAATTTCCTAGTCAGTGACCTCAAGTGAAAACACTCATCTCACAATAATATAATAATAGTTAGTTCGTCATACATGTATATAGGTACTGCAGTACCTAAGTACGCACAATCTTTTTGCTTCACAACTTTAATGGTATATAAAGACAGGTAAAGCCGTCGGCAGTTGTAGATCGCACCGTGTCCGATCCGTGAATAAACCTCTCTGTCACAAACAGGTATTACAATATTTTAATACTACAGTTTATAATAATATTGTGCCCTTTTTAAAATTAAAACTGTTTACTTGCAAAGAAAAAATTAAAGCTATTTTTACTTTCGGAGATTTTAACTTTTGCAGATGAGTGTTGATTTCTGTTCATTGTAGTGTTGGAGAATAACTTTGATTATTATTTTAGTTTTGGTAGCCCTTCCTGGGTACCATCACCGGTTCAGCCTAGACCAACCCACTGCCGGGTATCGGTCTCCACTTTCTTCTGTCATACTTCTAGTTTATGTGCGGTCCCCATTCAAGCTGTTTCCTGTCGATTCAAACAGGTTAACAATGAGATGAGATAAGTTGGTGATCCAGTAGTTTTCGGAGAAGATCCATAGTTACAGTGTTAACCCAGTAAATGTCTTTGTCCCCAGCATCAACATGAATACCTACATCGTTCTGTGCGTCGTTTCCCTGGCCGTGATGGTCTACGCTCGCCCCGAGGAGGCTCATTACACCGACCGCTACGATAACATAAATCTGGATGAAGTGCTGAGCAACCGTCGCCTGTTGGTGCCCTACGTCAAGTGCATCCTCGATCAGGGCAAGTGCGCCCCCGACGGCAAGGAGCTCAAGGGTAAATACCTCTTTAATATAATTAGGAACATATAGTCGTCTGCACTCTGTAGGTCTAGTTTATTTTTTGTTTATACGTCGCCGCTTCAGGGATGTACAGATTAGGGTGAAAAATGGCCTCTTGAACCATAATAGGATATTTCAATTCGTAAAATGGTCACAAAGTGACAGTTCATAATATTAACTGCATCTGTGACCATTTTAATAATTTTAAAGTATGTCAAGGTTTGTTATATTGATTACATTATACAGGGTGTAAACCACCTCATCACGAAGCCGTCAACCAAGCATTCTGTACATCAAACTAAGTAACTTTACGCAAAAATTATTGCTGGGAAACGACTTTTTTTTTGGGTGAAAAAACCTGTTTTGTGGTAAAGCTCAATGTAACGCACTCAAAGCGTTGTGCTGATGGATGGATTAAATAGTACGGGGGTCGTGTAGGTGCTTAAAGTAAACATCTTAAATTAAAAATTTGTATTAAAAAAAAAGTTGTCAAAAAGTTGGAACTTTGACCCCCAATATCTTCGTAACTAGAAAGTTCCCAGGTACGGTGTAGAACAAAAAAATGATCGCAATAATGAAGAGAACAAGTGCCTTTTGGCTTCGTTAAGAGGTGTTTTAAACCCTATAAACATACTACAACTAGAACTCTATATAATTTCAAAAATAAAACTAAACGTAAGTACTACTCATATACAACGACGTCAATCGGCGTCAAAGTACTCCTTTGCATCGCTGTCATCCGGAAACGTGGCCAGAAGACTGGCAGCATTGTCAAGTTGAATGGCAATGCTAATTCTTCAGCCAAAGAAAGAGCCAGCCCTCTGGTCACGCGAAGTGTCAACCAGTCGGTGAGAGATTTCGTTAAAAAGGAGACGCGTACTCGGACCCCCAGACCCAAGCGTTTCGACCCCAAACGGCTCAAAGCTGTAGTTACCAATAAGATTACAGTATTTGCGCCGTTTGAGGATCTCAGCAGCCGCAGAAGCAGCGTTGCAGAATTTTAACGTAATTCTTATAGGTAATTATCCCACTATGATTCTGCTAAAGCAGCTATTTCAGGACCCCAGATATCTATGTGGGGACCTGAAATAGCCTATCTAGTCGCTAGATATAGGATACAGGCATTCGGATATTTTAGATACCTCTTGAAAAGACTGGTTAACCTGTTTACTTACTGTCCGAGGGGCGGAAGGATCTAAATATGGATAGTTACTCATCCTCAGACCGACCTCGACAACGTAGCTTTACTTCCGATTGAACCGTGCGACTGGTATTACCTAGCCTTGAACCCCACGAGCCATTTTTTATAGCAACAGGTTGCCTTGCATGAATTAAAGATGCTATAAAAAACACAAGTAAACATAATTGTATCTCATATTATTTATAAATTCAATATTTCGCTCTACAACTATTTGACATCCCACTCGATCCGATAGCAAACATTTTTAAATTATTATTTTTTTCGTTTTATTGATTTTATTCAATAAGAATGTAGCTTATTTTGTAGTTTAAGCACTACAGTAGAACACGTCATATTATATCCTTTTGTCTTCGTCGTAGTCGGTTAATAATTGTTTTCAATGCTCGATCGGATTTCCCATCTCCAAACTCCAAAATTATTTGACCAAAATTCAGTCTTCCACTTTAACTGCCAACAATCTTACCTTATTACTTGTTACAGAACACATTCGCGAAGCCCTGGAGAACGAATGTGGCAAATGTACTGAAACCCAGAGAAAGGGAACGCGTCGCGTCATCGGTCACCTGATCAACCACGAGAATGACTACTGGAACGAGCTGACTGTGAAGTACGACCCTCAGAGAAAGTTCACCGCCAAGTACGAGAAGGAACTCAAAGAAATTAAGCATTAAGTGCTCCTGCACCCACTTTTTGGATTGGAACCTGGTCGGCAAAAAAGTCAAAATTGTAATGTGATCTTAGTCTCTAAATAAAAAAAGATTTTAATTAATTTGCTACTTTTTTTTTTTACTGATTGTTCCCTATAGGATGAGTGTGCTATCTTATTGTCTTCCTGCCCTTGTCACATTTTAATTGGAGTCGGCAGAACTCCTTTTTCGTCTTTTTCTCAATGTTACTACGAGTAACACTTAAATAATACTTATCAAGAGGGATAAAATAATGCCATAATAAATTATTGATCATCATATTCATCAGCCTAGCCTTTTCCCAACTATGTTAAGGTTTGTAGATCTTTAACAGTCGATACAGGTAGTCAGTGACCCGAAAGTCTAACAACTAGTCTTACTATGGGTATCGTATTACCCATTAACTGGATTGTGGAGGTCAGATGACAATCGCTTACCGTAAAACACTGCTATTCAGCAGAATCCAGTGAGTCTGGCCGCCGACCCCAACATGGTTGGCAGATAATGAGTAGTAAATACCGCAAATTTTCATCATTATCTCTTAGTTGTAAACTAAAAAAATGCCCAAGCTGTGGTTACCACAAACATTATTATGTACTTTGGTGTATTTTGTTGAGCATTATCAGCAAGATTAGTACGTAATATCAGACTTGTACAAATGTATATGCTTTTTGTAGCTACTTGACAAAAAAAAATTGTTTACAAATCTAATCAGCCTCATGTATTCATCACGTAACTCATAAAATCATGACTTAACGTAAATTAAATTGGATTAATTTAAAACTAGACAAATAATAATATTTAGCAATATCTTTAGACTACTACACACATCATACACAGATGGTATAAAAGAGGAAACGAATTAAAACGCGTCAAAAAATTCGTCCGCATCGCTGTCAATGGGAATAATGCTCAAAAGGCTGACAGCATTGCCACATTGAATGGTAATAGGCATGACGACAGTATCAAAAAATTGCAAATCTATTTAGTCCGTCAGTTAGAGTATTGGAAATTAATGGACACGTATTTTTTGTTTTTGTAAATCAATGAATATATGACAAAAGATAAAACGCATCAAAACTCGGGAGTGGGGGCTCGTGACGTCAGAACTAGCTAAAAATTATACCTAGGCGTGACTTATTGAGAATTTTAAAAGCGTCATATCTTCGTCAATTTTGGTTTACGTAACAAAAGAAAAAACACGGGTCATATCACTTTTGATAATCTAACTGACGGACTAATTAGTTTTTTTTGTCGTCTCGCCTATGCTCCCCTCTGATCAGGGGAAGAGTCGACCAACCACTTGTCGATGCCCCGAAAGACTAGGGGTACTCGAACCATATGACCCTAGTGAGTCAAACCCAACGGCTCAAACACATAATTACTAATGGGGATATTGTATTTGCGCCGTTTGAGGTCTTAAGCACCTGCTACACCCACCCCAGCATGGCCCGTCTTAAAATCTAAAAGTCCTATCTGAAACTTTTCAAATATAGTTTTGGTCGTTCGTTCTCATCACGCCCCACCTACTAACTATCATGATTTTTAACCGACTTCAAAAAAAGAGGTTTCTCAATTCCATCGTATAATTTTTTTTTATGTGTGTTCGCGGATAACTTCGTCGTTTATGAACCGATTTTGATGATTCTTTTTTTATTTGGTCCTCCTGTTGTGGTCACATTCAATTAATCCCATTTATTTAATTTAATTTAGTGAAGATCTGATGCTGATATTCGGGGATATACAATGGAACTCTTCAAAAATAGACGGCAAATCTGCAGTGATTGCTGCAATAACTTGGATGTTTATTGTTTATACAACATCATGACGTAACATCACGCCTGTATGCTCTAAAGGGGTACGCAGATGTGTACAATTCACCCAGATTTTGTCAGTTACGTATATTAAGTTCCATTTATTGGGGATAAGCCTATTACCATAAAAAAGTGAAAAATAACTTTGGCTACAGAAGTCGGTGACAAAAAAACAAAATCAATCAAACAAAGGTCACCAACTTCTGAAGCTAAAGTTATTTTTCACTTTTTTGTGTTTTGTTTTATGAAGTCGGTTTTTTTTTTCATTTATCATATTCAGCAGAACTTGTTTACAGAAATCCCTCTGGGGTCCTCTACCACTTGAACTAGATTGCCGCAAAACAGGGAGAATGATGTAAAAGGAAGTACCATAACTATGCTCGTTTAATATATGTAGAGTCAACAAGGGTTATTACCAACATGTTTGTCATTATTGTAGTAACAAAGATTCAAGATAATACTATTTTCAACAAAAAAAAAAATCTTTTTTTAATCGCACCACTATAAAAAGTTATGTGTACATTACACACACGTCGAATTGAGAACCTCCTCCTTTTTCGGAGTCGAGGGCGAAGAGTAATTATAATATCTTAGCAATCTAAAATCTGAGTTTTCTAACGTTATGCAAATAAACAACATGCGGGTTCAATACACTACAATGTAGTGTATTGAGTTTGTGTTTTTCGTCACATTTGCGAGTAAATTAGTAAAATGATAGGGCAGAAAAACTTGTTACTTCAAATTAAAATATATATATATATGAAATACAGCGTTACTACACAAGTCAGCACAACTAATATTACAAAATTCGTGATTTTATTTCTAAGCAGATGGCGGGCTTTTAACCCACATCACAGATAATACAAATGTTTCGTTCAGAAACATTAAGGGCAAATACGTATACAGCCAAGCCAGCTAATGTGAAAGTATTATGTAGCGAGATTGCAATTTCCTGTTTAGATAACATATTAAGACATTTTTTTAATTTCGATCTGATGTAAACTCCTTGCTTGAACTTGAACCTGACTGACCTGTGTGCATTGTATTGTTAGACTAAAAGGTTCAGTTACACCCTGATAGACAGTTAGTACAAAAAATGGTTCAGGAAATGTTAGCGAGTGGCATTATCCGCGAGTCGTCTTCGCCGTATGCAAGCCCTATAGTTCTGGTGCAAAAGAAATCCGGCGAAAAACGACTCTGTGTTGATTATAGAGCCCTAAACAGCAAGACTGTCAAGGAGCATTTTCCACTCCCTCGCATAGAAGACCAATTGGATCTCCTGGCTGGTAACACTATGTTTATCACGCTTGATTTAGCCTCGGGATATTACCAAATTCCGATAGCTGAAGAGTCCCGTGAAAAAACTGCCGTCGTATGCCGTTCGGGCTGGTAAATGCTCCTTCAGTGTTCCAAAGGCCAATAAATAAGATTTTAGCAAAAGTGAGAAATAAGCATGTGCTAATATACATGGATGACGTCCTGATTCCAGGCCGTTCCTTTGAGGAATGCTTTAAATTGCTTGAGGAAGTTCTACTGCTTCTTAAGAGTGGTGGACTTACTCTGAAACTCGAGAAATGTAAATTTTGTTTTGACCGAATAGAATATTTGGGATTCGAAGTAAGTGCGGATGGAATCAGGCCAGGGTCGTTAAAAACTGACGCGGTTTCTAAATTTCCCATACCCCAAAGTCAACATGATGTGCGCCGTTTTATTGGTTTGGCTAGTTTCTTCAGAAGGTTTGTTAGGGGTTTCGCAACAATAGCGAGACCGCTGACGGAACTTCTGAAGAAGGATGTTAAATGGCGGTGGACTGAAGTTGAACAGACTGCTTTTGAGACCTTGAAGAAAAATTTGGTCCAAAGGCCTATCCTTGCTTTGTACAATCCCCAAGCGGAAACACAACTGCACACGGATGCAAGCAAAGTAGGTATAGCTGGCATTTTAATGCAAAAGGGGGAAACTGGTGTATTTCAGCCAGTCGCCTATTACAGCCGCCAGACCACTACAGACGAACAAAAGTTTCATTCTTACGAACTTGAAACCTTGGCTGTAATAGCATCGCTAAATAAATTTCGCGTTTATTTGCTTGGAATTAAATTTACCATTGTGACAGATTGCAACTCCTTGCGTACAACTCTAACAAAACGAGATTTAATACCGCGAATAGCAAGATGGTGGATTCAATTCCAAGAATACGACTGTTCCATTGAATATAGACCAGGTGAAAGAATGGCACATGCCGATGCACTCAGTAGGTGCCCCATCCCCGATGAGGACTGTGAAACTCGTGTCTTAGATATACTAACCGTAGGTTCCCAAGACTGGATTGCAACGGTACAAGACAATGATGACGAGACTAAACGTATTAAAGACGTGCTAACTGATCCGGAATCGGAAAACGTTGCAGACATAACTAAGAATTACAAAATCAAGAACGGTAGAGTGTATCGTATCATAGAACCAGGCGCGCTCAGGTGGGTGGTACCTAAAGGTGTGCGTTGGCAAATTCTTAAGGCAAATCATGACGAAGTTGGACACTTCGGGTTCGAAAAGACACTAGAACGGATTAAAGCCACCTTTTGGTTCCCAAAAATGCGAAGGTTCATAAAAAAATATGTCGATGCATGTCTCGAATGCGCCCATCATAAAGTCCCGTCGGGAAGCAAGTCTGGCTTACTTCATCCCATCCCGAAAACAGAGATACCGTTCCACACTATACATGCAGATCATCTAGGCCCATTCAACCGAAGTAAAAGGGGAAATTGCTATATACTTGTCATTATTGACTCTTTCACAAAATACATTAATATTACACCGGTGCGCAATACAAAGTCTGGTACAAGTGTACGTGTTCTTCAAGAACACATTAGCTACTTCGGGACACCAACAAGACTCATAACTGACCAGGGTACGAGTTTTACGGGAAAGAAATTTCAGGAGTATGTTAAGTCATTAGGTATGAAACATATATTTAATGCCGTGGCTACCCCTCGAGCTAATGGACAGGTAGAACGGTATAACCGTACTATCCTGGCTGCATTAGGCTCTATATCTCACGAAAAACCTAAGGGAAACTGGGATGATTACTTACCAGATATTCAATTAGGTATAAATACCACTACACACTCCACAACAAAGAAAACTCCTACGGAACTTCTCTTTGGCTATAGGGCTACTCACCCATCTCTGGGTACTCTAAATGAAATTATACATGATGTTGGCAAAGATGTTAGTAACTTAGAAGATTTACGTGAAACGGCGAAGGATTTAATAGCACAACAACAAGACAAAGATAAGGCTCGTTATGACTTACATAGGAAACGGGGAAATGATTTTATAGTTGGTGACCTAGTTAGAGTTCTTAGAAATATTCCTAGTCAAGATGGTCAATCCAGAAAACTTGAAGCTAAATGTCGCGGGCCCTATAGAATTAAAAAAGTACTCCCTAACGATAGGTTTGTGATTGAAGACACTCCGTTAACAAAGAAAGGGAAAACTTATGAAGCTATAGTTGCATTAGATAAGCTGTTCCCATGGTTAAGTTTTGGTAGCGCTCATGATGACATGTCTTCAACCGAAGAGGTTGACGAAGACCAATGTAATGAATAATATAAACACCAAAGTTGACGTCTGTTTGTAAAGTTACAAGATTATGATTGAGTTAAGTACAGTTACACCAAAGCATTTGTTACACTTCAATGCAGAGATTGGCAACGTCATGGACAATCTCTGGGCGAAGTCATGGCCGGCCTAGTGCTCTTGGAGATTATAAAAAGATCTTGGTAACCATGCGGTCAAGCAAGAGTTGGCAGCGTTATGGTCATCTCCTGTAAAGTAGCATGGGAAGATCATGTCACGTTAATGTTAAATGATTTACCAAACTAGAAATAAGTATAAATAAAGAATATGGAAAGGGAGATGTGGGCTCGTGAGAGGTGGCAGTGTCATGGCTCCTCTAGCATCCTTCCTATGGTAATAATACGGAAAATTCATCCAATATATTTTCATGTAGGATTTGATCATCAAGAGCTTTTAGATTAAGAATGTGATGCAACTTTGATTAATACTAGATACTTTTTTTTTAGTTTTGAGATAGTAATACTATTTAGGCGGAAGTATGTTACTTTTAAGTAATTTTACGATACCTATGTGCTTGTAAACCAGGTTGTCTGACATCTATGTCAAAAGTAATGTTTTAATATTTGTCTTTCTTCTCTTTTTCTAAACTTGCAAATGTTTTTGTTACGAGAGGTCTCGTTATTTAGTTAGTCGGATGGCCGAGTTGTTAGACTAAAAGGTTCAGTTAGGTTATTAACAGTACAAATTAGCTATTAAACGTAACGAACAGTGTTCAATGTGATACTAGTTAGCAATATTTTCAATTTCGTTAAATGTTACTATAGATTTTATTAAATGTTTGTCGTCACAATTGTATTTATAGTTTGGTAATTGGCAACATTCTGTTGGTGTGACCCGTAGTCACTAGTTTTCTAATTTTGACGTTGGTCAAGAAAAAACGGCGGGAAATGGGTTGAGGGGAAAAATCGCCGTTGTGGTGTGGAGACTAAAAAAAACTCTAGACTGAAACTATTACCTATTATAATAAGAGACTAGAAAATACCTTATGCTTTAAGTATCTTCTGTTATTATTTGGTTGGTGTAATAAACCTATGTTTGTACCTATACGACAAAGGAGTTTTCTTAAACAAATCGTTTTACAGTATAGTATCTTCATGTTTCAGACACTCTTTACTAATGAGGAAATGGTCTTAATGCTATAGGTACTTACACTTTTACTATCAATCATACTCATTGTTTATAATATTTCCTTTTACATCTTATGTCGCTTCTTGGCGACAACTATTTTTGTTGGCAGTCTTACTATCGATCTTATTCAATTTACTATCTTTGATTTTGCTGAAATTAAATGTAGCAGAGTACTGCCTTTGCGGTGAAGCGTTTGCAGAAACGATGAGAGGCTTCTAATATGAATAAAAGTAAATATAATATCTGAAGAAAATGTATTAGGATGACAGGTATAACAGTGACAGACTAGGAAACAAACGTCATACCGAAAAACGAAAACATTGACAAGTTATGTCTCTTCAGCTGTAGCAGATTATCAAAGAGGCTTTAATATAAAATCTAATAATTTTCAATGTTTACTTTTCTGTTGACATTACGTCAGTTGTCAAGCTGTCAATTACTTTTTCTCGAATTTTGTGTCATAGTTTTTCTTAGTGGTTAGGACTAAGGTCACTTTTGATTTCTGTAATTTATTTTTATTAATATGTTAGCTCAAATAATGTAATCTATTGTTTTCTAGATAATAGTATCTTATCTTAAGTTTATATAATTAAATTAACACGCTCACAGAATTCTTCTAGGAAGTTTTTAACTAAATAATACAGGCTGTTTTAAATACAGGCCAGTCACAGTTTTTGATTTTCAAAAACTGAAATTCGAGAAATTTTAAAAGAACTAAAAATGAAACAGTTGATATGAAAAACGCTGAAAATCTGCATATAAAAGGGACGCCAGAATCATTCCCGGACTTTAATATTGGTTGCTGAACTAGAGCCACTTAAGTCACCTGGTCTCTCTCTCTAAAGAGCCAGAAGTCTCTTAAAAGGTTCCACTCATGAACCCTCTGCGCCCGTAATCTACGTGTTCCTACACATCAGGAGCTCTACAAGCCCTGGTGACACGAGGACGCCGCAACCTGACCAGGGAGTTATTCTCCACACTTACAAAAGCTGAGGGCCTCCCCAAGGGATTCGCCCGTTCTTCACGCCATACTCCCAGAGGACGCCGTAACCTGACCTGGGGAGTTGGTTTCTTCACTTTTCATCAAGACCTGCAAGTACTGTAAACCCAAAATTTCCTCTGTTGAGCGTGCAATAGATAGGTATTTTTAAATATTTAATATTGTATTTTTTACCTTTTAAAATTAAATTGTCAACTGCTTACTTTCTTTTAATACAAATAGTAGTAACATGACAAGTGCTACAAATAAAAAAAAAATACTTACCGACCTTGGGCTTCATGGGAAGAAACAGGGTCGAGGGTTTTATACGGAGCCTTGCGGCCAAGTTAACCTGCATGTTATGATACTGTTTACGTGTAAGTGTGATGAAAAAACATTTTATGAAGGATATTAACTGCTCTTAAGGCGCTCTATGCAGCAAATGTTTAGGTTTTTGCGGAGGTGAAGCAGGGGAAGCGGCGCTGGCGCGTAGCTCCGCCCACTACAGCCCCGCTGACGTTATCGGCTGCGCGTGGCCTTATACCGGCGCGGTGCCGCGGCGCATTCTGGATCCAGGGATTTTTAAAATAAATTTTCCTTTTTATTAAAAAACCCGCGATTCCGGGATCGATAAATTTTGTGTTATGTTGCGTCTTTTGTGTGAAAGGTTTTGTTTTCAAATAATATTTTAGATACATTTTTAATAGGATCGTAGCTTATTTGGTGTCTGCCTACCCCCATGATGGGAAAAAGGCGTGACTTTATGTATGTATATATTTTAGAAGCTGCTTCTTTACTTTAGTAAGCAGCAACTATTTGTAGGTTTACCTATGCATCCGATTATCCGACCTCTGAAATGACTTACAATTTTATGAGTAAAACATTATTTTCATAATACATGGTGTTAACAATCTTTAGGCTTGAATTATAATAATAACTAGCTGATGCCCGCGGCTACGGCCGCGTGATTGTCAATCCTTCCTTATTTGAATCGGGTTTTATGAATACCTCACAGACGTGATGGGTATAGATCATCGGGTACCTCCCTAAGTATGAGAATTTATCGAGAAGTAGTAAGTATTTAGAGGGTGTGTTAGGGATGATAAAATAAAATAGCAATTGTGATTATAAAATCTTTTTTACACATAGTACCTACCTACATCTAAATTTATATTTAGAAATCAAACCATTTCTGCTTTCTCCTATCAGTGACATAAATCTTTTAAATTGCAATCAATTATAGAACTATGACTGGAATTTTTTTGAAGTTGCTGAATGAAGTAGGTACCTACATCGTGATATTTACAATTCTTCGACCTCAAATCTGTTTCAACAAGGGGCTCGTCTTCGGTGGTTTCTCTAAAAAAAACAGACAAATGGGTTATCTTAGCAATATGTAAAGGTAAATGTTTGTCAGTTCGTATTTTAATCGCGCTGAAATGAAGTCAAAACCTCAACTTTAGATCAATAGATAGGTATGCAACCGATTATCCGATCTCTGATAAATAAAACCCAGAATATTATTTAGGAATTTAGTACCTAACTACTGAAATATATACAGGGCGGAATTTTTCAATGCGGAATTTTCAATTTTATTTACCATTGTTTTGTTATTGTTATTATCACACATGAATCACGTATCAGTGCCAAATATAACGAAACTCATAAACTAAAGTGTCCAATTATCACACAAAAACCGTATAAAAACAAAAACTAAAAAAGTGTAAATTTTCACGAAATAACTTATTTTGATAAACGAATTTATGTAATGCTGGCGCGCCGCATGCGTGACGAGACCTCTCTCTGTAAGAGTTAGCCGCAGACTGGGCGTGTCTTTACCAAGCGCGCGACAGTAGTGCATCGCAGTAAGCAAATAAGGTTGAAAATGGCGTTGCGTTTGATTTTAGTTGAAACTCGTGCCAATATGAAAGATATTTCGCAGTTTTAATTTATTTAAAAAAAAGTACGCCGTTATGTTAAAATATTTTTATAACACATTTGCTCGCAAAGGGTCTCTTATTTCACCAATTTCAATATTGTAATGTATGTCATTACGTACTTGTGCTGTAAAGTAAAATGCACTGTTTATACTTTTTAAATCTTAGCAAAGAGTTTTTATGTCAGAAAGGTGGTCAACATTTAATGAATAAAATTAACTTTGGGAGATGAAATATAATAAATAAACAATTAATTATTTAATTTAATTAATTTTGACAATAAATTACAACCATTTATATGTAAAAAAAACACAAAAATATTAATTTACTTTATTAGTAATACTGGCTTGTGTCTTTGCCTTAAAAAAAAGCGCTGAAGCGCGCGCCTCTCTAATTTGTGAACAAGTAAAAATTATTTCGCGCGCTTTTTCTTTTCGCTGTATTGTTTTTATTTGTTTTATTTATTTCCTCGCAAATATGTTATAAAACCTCGTATGACATACGTGCGCTTTGATAATTGTAGCTTCTGCTTTTTTATCGCCCTCGCCTACGGCTCGGGCAAGCAATATCGCCTCGGCTGTAATTTTCAACTTACCGCACTTATATCATAATGTACTATTACGTAAGTCTTTAGTTGAATGAATTTCCTATTTGATAGTTAAAAAAAATTAATCATCAATAAATCAAAATAATACAATAATTTTTTCGTGTTCTTTCTTGCGATTTTGTTTATCAAGATTCTGGATTCTTTTTTGAAAATATTTTTGCAAAAGTCTTTTACTTATACATTTGACTACACACCGTATTTTTTTTGGACTTGTAATATGTACCAATACGGCTAACTCTGCGACGAAAAAGAGGACGTTTTTACGCTGTCCCGATAGGAGCAGCGTCTTAATAATCCTAACAACTCGTGTCGAGTATGTAAGCATTAATTTAATTGAGATTTTTTGCGACTTCAATTAGGAATCGTTTACGTAATTAATTATGTTTTTGATGATTTGTTCTAACGTATCTTGTTAGAAAAAAATAATTGTACGGAACAGAGAGAAGAAGCCAATCTTGTTGTTTTGTGTTTTTCGTTGGTTTCCGCATTTAGGCAAATTCGGCAGAGCGTGTCTCGTAGTCCGCGAAATTCTAATTTTAAAACGTAACCTACGTTTTTTGCAATGTGCTAACCAACTAAAATCCCACTGTTCCTACTACTACCATGGGTCGGGGGCCCGGGAGATACAAGTACATTCGCGCGCACCCCCGACTGGTATCAGCCCGCCTTTCTCGGCGGGCCCCATCACCAAATGCAGTCAGCTACCGCATGTTCTCTATAAAGGCGCGCAGGCATCACTGCGAGCCTCCTCTTTGGGCCTGGCTGGTCGGACAACGACTCAGCCCTAAGTTCGCCGCAGGCCCCTCCTTATAGCGGCTGGAGATCGTTAAGCGCCCTTCGACGCCCAGCTGCCCTGCTGGTGCAGGTAGAGTAAGAGGCTTGCTCTCTTTCCCTCTCCGCCGCCTCCTTTGGACTACCGAACCCTAAAAACTGATTCGGTGCGGAGAGCTGACAGCGCGAGGCCAGCGATTAAAAGTAGTTTTCCTAGGAATAATATTATTCTAAATTAATAACTTCTTCTCTGTGTCGCTGGCACGACCATTTTTATATTTTGTTAGCCCAGTCTTCGCCACGCAGCGCGAAGGTCACTTCGGCAGCATGTTTTTGTGCTAAGGGGGCAGGATAGGAGCTGGAGCATAGTTTGCGACACAGCTCCATGACCACACCCCGCCGTTGTTTCATTGAGGTAGCCCCACTTTACAGGAGCTAAACGCGAGTTTTATAATGCAGAAAACCATATGATTCACTGCAATAAACAAAACCAGAAAATATATGAGACTTTAAGGATAAATGCTAGTATGATAGTGTTTTGAAAACATAATACAACTAATTTACTCGATAAAAAAAATCACGAACTTATCGCAAAAAATTTCTTTTCTCATTTTTTTTCAATTTCTACTAAAAACCATACTCGAATACATGCGATCATTCTGATTTTTTGGCAAATAATTCTACGAACCAACAAACAACTAGCCTACAAACAACTAACTAACTATACAACTTTATTCAAACAGTATTTCAAACGAAGTTTGAACCACCACAATTAGAGTTGCAAATTTAGCTCCTGTAGTTGCCATAACGAGGTTGGATTAATTGGTAGGCATAGAAAGCGTGCATCAGCACTGCACAGCTACTGCAGTGTCAAAGGTTCTACAACAATAGAGGGCGCGCTCAAACCCCTGCTGCGGCTGCATGTGTGCGGGCGGCGGGGGTATGAAGAACAGGGTGTAAAGTTCTTTATCGCCATAGAAAAGAGAGGCTTCTCCGACTATACGGGTGTTGTCTCTGGTGGTAGCCCACCAGACACAACACCCGTCTGGTTGGAGAAGCCAACAACAGTCGGGCAGTAGTCTGCCCGACTGTTGCTGTAGGGTTTTTCTATTAATTTTTAATTAGTACAAAAAAATGGGGCTCTATCGGTACCCTATTTTTTTTTAGATCGGAAATCATCAAATGACCCCTCCTGCTCTGGGCGAAATGGAAGGGAGTGTCAGACTTTTACTGACTAAAACCCATCCATGTTCCTTCATCGCCCTTTGTGTTCCGGGGCCACGGTATATATTCGAACAGTCCCGGCATGGCAGGCATCGGCCCTTGCGGACCCCTTCCTTTTGCTGAATCTTTTTCTCTTCTTCTTCTATCCGTACCCTTTACTGATCATATTTATGTAGTCAAAAGTAAAAAATAAAAGAAATCCCAAAATTGCCTACGAAAATTGGTCATAATTGGTAAACACATATGAATCAATCATTGATGACCACGCGAACGCGAGAGTGAGGGAAAACGATTAATGAATACTGTTATGAATGGCCTTTAGGTAGGTACAATATTTCCATAAATTGAGTGACATTTTGGGATATAAACAAACGCTAATAACTTTGCTGTTTATCAATATTATTTATTGAGACTGCATAGGTATATATTATGTATAATAAAAAGACCTTTGATAAGCCCTTTATGTTTTTGTACTAATTAAATATTAGTGTAGACCACTAATACCACTCCACTCTAAGGTGGATGATCCAACCAGCCCGCGAAATTCAAATTTGACTTTAACCTTGAAAAAGTCATTCCTGCACCTGTATGAGCTTGGAGGGTTGTATTGATGATTTTGATGATTGTAATTCTGTAACTACATACGTCTTACAGCCGCGAGCAATATTTTAGTCAACATACAACCTAGCACTGGCCTGCAAATTGCAAAAAACATAAGAAAATTTTAATTTGGTTGTTGGAAGTTGGGACTTTGGAAGTTAGGACCTTAAGTCGCAGATAACTTTAACTGCGCGATTTAAGAATTTGATGTTAGCTCTTCATATGCGCTGCGGGACTATTCGAAAGAGATACCGTGGCCCCGGAACACAAAGGGCGAGGAAGGAACATGGATGGGTTTTAGTCAGTAAAAGTCTGACACTCCCTCCTGCTCCGCCCAGAGCGGGAGAAGTCATTTGATGATTTCCCATCCTAAAAAAAAAAAAAAAAAGCTCTTCATATGTGCCAAAAATAGGGCTGTATTATTTTGATATAATAATAAATGTATAGTAAAGTAGTATAGTATAGTATAGTAAAGTAGTAAATAGTAAGTAAGATAAATGTATGGTAAAAATCCAGAAGGAAAAAATTATAATAACTACAATACAAATATATAAATCTTATAAACAAATCCTTTAACATACGAGTAATACCTAGTACAAGAGTTTTTCGAAGACAAAACCAAACATCTACTTATCATGTTCGTTTATATCTACCAAAACATAGAACCAATGTTTGCTTTTATAGTGTTCCTACCTTCGTCTAGAACTTTTTGTGTAACTCCAATAAAAAATGAGTAGGTACCTACAATTTATGATAATTGCAGCTTTTGGCTGCGGCTTCGCTCGTGTTTTTGTATACGTAACTGTCGCAGTAAAATAGATGTGATATAGTTATATCCAGGTAGGTGTATGCATTTACATTATATGAAAAGCGTTTTATAACTATATTACTAGACTAATCTAATCAAATAATTGTATAGGTAATTTAGTTATATCCCGAAAGGTGTATACATTTACATTACATGAAAAGCGTTTTATAACTATATTACTAGACTAATCTAATCAAATAATTGTATAGGTAATATAGTTATATCCCGAAAGGTGTATACATTTACATTACATGAAAAGCGTTTTATAACTATATTACTAGACTAATCTAATCAAATAATTGTATAGGTAAAAAAATAATATCAAAACTTTTACATGT
This sequence comes from Xestia rhomboidea, assembly GCA_963853795.1. Lineage (NCBI taxonomy): Eukaryota > Metazoa > Arthropoda > Insecta > Lepidoptera > Noctuidae > Xestia > Xestia rhomboidea. The sequence continues at coordinate 9,231,082 of OY970771.1, read as the reverse complement.
TACGTTTAAAGATATTTATTTCTCAAAAGAATTACAAATTCACTTACAGAGAAAAACATAAATAGGTTCACAATGTTACCTGCCAGTAAGCGTAGTTAAAAAAAAATCAAATATATTTACATGTTGCTATCCTAATAAACCAAATGGGAGCAGCGGTGGCCCAGTGGTGGCGGGCCCGATTTACGAACAGTAAGTCGTGAGTTCGATCCCAGACAGGCGCATTACTTTGTGTAATTTCACCACCACTGCTCTCAAAACAGTGAAGGAAAACATCGTGAGGAAACCGGCATGTCCTAGAACCAAAAATTCGAAGACATGTGACATCTATCAATCCGCACTGGGCCCGCGTGGTGGATTATAGCCCATTCCCTCTCATAGAGAGGAGGCCTGTGTCCCAGCAGTGGGAACATTAAACTCAACTCAAACTCAAACTCAAATCATTTATTTCAATTAGACCATTACGGCACTTTTGAATGTCGAAAATACAAAAAAAAGCAAAGCTACAGTCACAGTCACAAGGCATAATAACTTGAGAAAGTACTGTAGTTGCCCATTCCCTAACGTAGATCTCTATGGAGAAGAACGGGCAAGAAACTCCATGGACACTCTTTTAAATCAAAATATTGTTACAAAATTTTGGTTACATCATTCATGTTGAGATTATACGTATATGTGAGAACGATGTAGAAAGACGTGCACATTAAGAGCGTCCAGAGTAAAATGATAAATCAAAAATTTAAAAAAATAAAATAAAAGTAATTAAAATGAACGAACCGTGGCAGCCAAGAGATGGCCAGTCCCAACTGATAGCGCCCGTTCACGAACATGACGCATGTATCGGCACCATTCAACTCGACCATATTTAAGGGAACTAAGTGACCCGACACACCCGCCACCATCAGCGAGACATTTGAGTGAGCATGACATCCTCTCATAGCCACCAAGGCATATTCAAGTCAATGAAAGATAACTAAATGTAAGTGGCGGCTGAACAGTACAAAGTACTCACACATGTGCTATGCAATTATATAATACTAAAAACTGGAATCTATACAATGCAAGTAGGTATATTTTTACAATCTTCTGCAGCTTCCACAATACATTAACATGGGAATCAATTCTTCTTCTTCTTTGCGTGTCGATAGACTCAAATAATGCCCGACCAGTACAATCAATTAGTTTGCAACTATGGTTGTGGAGCAGGACCAGCATTTAGCCAAGCATTTTTATCATCAATGTAATCCCCCAACTTATAATATGCTTGCCTACATAGTGTGCGTTTTATACAAGATTTAAATTTCGTCTCATTCAGTTGAAGAATGTGGGGAGGTATTTTATTGTAACATTTCAAACAGTACCCCATGAAAGATGAATCTACTTTAGCAAGCCTGAAACCTGGCTGAACTAGTTGGTCCCTATTTCTAGTGTTATAATGGTGTCTGTCACCTCTTTTACTGAATAAATGCAGATTTTTCCTAACGTACATGATGTTTTCATAGATGTATTGACAAGGTACTGTCATGATATTAATTTCCTTAAACAGTTCTCTTAGAGAATCGCGTCTTCGTAATTCATATATGGCTCTGATGGCTCTTTTCTGCAGAATAAATATAGACTCGATGTCTGCAGCCCGTCCCCATAGTAAAATACCGTATGACATAATACTATGAAAATAACTAAAATAGACTAGCCTCGCGGTATCAATATCAGTAAATTGACGGATTTTTCTAACAGCATATGCAGCTGAACTCAGCCGTCCTGCAAGAGATGTTAAATGAGGACCCCATTGTAACCTTGAGTCGAGCGTGATTCCCAAGAAAACCGTTTTATCGACAAATTCTAGTTTCTCTTGATTCAATATTATGTCACAATCATTACTTTTGACATTTGGTAGAGCAAATCTAATGCACTTAGTTTTTTTCCCATTTAGTACTAAATTATTAGCGGTAAACCAATTATGGACCTGCAGTAGGGCGTTATTTACGTCGTCAAGATCAGTCGCACGTCTGTTTATCCTAAATATTAAAGAAGTATCGTCAGCAAACAACACCATATGCGGATGGTTGTTAAATAAACGAGGTAGGTCATTAATATATACTAAAAAGAGGAAGGGACCCAATATCGAACCTTGTGGTACACCCATTTTAACTTTTAAACCCATTGAATTGACACCATTTATTTGTACCTGCTGCTGTCTATCATTCAAATACGATTTTACTAAACTAAGCGCAAGTTTACCTAAACCGTAATGCTCAAGTTTCAAGATCAGGGTTTCGTGATTTACGCAATCAAATGCCTTCGAAAGGTCACAGAAGACTCCTATGGCATCTTGTGCCTCTTCCCACGCAGTAAATATGTGTTTTAATAAAGTGACACCGGCGTCAGTTGTACAACGTCTTTTGGTGAAACCATACTGTTGCTCGTGCAATATTTTATTGGTGTTAAAATGGTTAAGCATTTGATTGAGCATTATCTTTTCAAACACCTTGCTGAAAACCGGCAACACGGATACGGGCCTATAGTTATTGGTGTCTTTACTATCCCCAGATTTAAAAAGCGGTATTACCTTACTGAATTTCATTAGATCCGGGAAGACCCCTTGATCCACGCACAAATTAAATATTAAGGCTAAATACGGTGCTACAGTCTCAATAATTGAGGTACAAGCTTTGATAGACATACCCCATAGTTAGGAGGTTTAATTAATAGGCTGATGATGATGATAATGATCCTAATAAACCAAATGACTCCAAACTAAGACGTAACCGACGTAATCCCACTACACGAGGCTCCTATTTCTGTCTGCAGGGTATAAAGTAATCTTACACTTCATATCAACATCTTCTGGGATATAGTCGTGTTCCATAGTTTTTCCTTCCCTTTTTTTTACCTCCTACTTTTTTGAAGTCACTCAATAAAAACAAAACTTCGCATTTATAATTAGTATTTTTTCCGTATTTTATGGAAGACTCGGATTTGACCAAAAAAATAAGTTTTCCCAAGTTGTTGTCATTAAAAAACCAGCCAACTACGAGTCGGACTCGCGCATGAAGGGTTCCGTACGATCATTGTATAGGTTAATTTTTAATTTATTTTTTGTTACAGCCGCAACAGAAATACACATTCAGTGAAAATTACCTATTATAATACTTCTTCATGCATAGCCGCCTGGTAGTTTGTGTGACTTTACTATCCTTGTTTCTCATGATCTCCTACTTGTCCTTGCCAATTGCCTGATACGTTATATTCGAGTGTAAACTCGCACAGTAACCTGAGGCTATTCGTGCCAATATACCTACTACTAGCAAATCCAAAGCAGGGTAAATTCGCATTAGAGAGATAGAATTTTGCACAGTGTGTGTGTGTGTGTGTGAATGTACGAACTACTCCAAAACGTAGTACTCGTACTAGTGACAACAAAGACCCCATTTACTTTTAAAGTAGATTGTGCAACAGTAGAACAAATGAGTACTTTTGGTCCCAACAATTCAACGAGTTTGCACCACCTCAAAACGTAGAACTAGTTAGAAAAAAAAATCCATTAGTTCTATCGTAATCGCTTAGTAGAAGTTTAATGCATTCAAAACTTTATTAACTGAATATTTGATGACAAATAACACCCTTCATAACATCTGAATGCATTGGATGGGTGTATCTAATATATCTAATATGTATCATAATTGCGACCGTGACGTCTGTGATGAACTCTAATTAAAGCTTATTTTAAGCATTGTTCTCATGTAAGTAAGTGACTTTGTGTCTTTTTGAGAATTATTTTGTAGAAATATTTTATCATGGTCTGTGCTTAAGTTCAACCTGGGAATTAAACTCAAGACCTCATGCTCAACATTCGTGTTTGCAACGACTACACCAAGGCAGGTGGGTACTCAATGACGAATATATATGTTTTTTAGTGTCTTATAACGGGTTTTGTCGCCAGATTGACTAGGGATACTTTTAAATTAGCATAAAGACATCTCAACCACCGTTACCACCAAAACAAATCTGCAGAATTCTGGGAAATTCGGAAATAAACTGAGTAATCTGATTTATTCTTAGACTTTAATAAATTATGCATGCCGTGCAACGAGTAAAAACCCCGCGAAACGAGTTTAGATGAAGTTCTTGACGTAGGTAGGTTAACAACAAGATCTTAGATTTAGAACAGTGGTTACCAACCTTTCTTGGACCAGGGACCACTTTGGTGTTTTTATTGTTGAAGCGGCCTTAAGGTCCTAGATAAACATGGACCCCGACAGGGTTATATCTAGGGTGAATTTTTAACTCACACAATGCGAAAATTGAAAAATGTGATCAGAACCTTTAGACTGAAAGGCTGATCACGTTTCGAAGTGGGCTCGAAAAATTTAGCAATCATTCATACAGAAATAGGAACAAGTAAGCAGATTTTTGCAGAAATGCTTATGGATATTGCTAGAGCGAGAGCAGCAAGCTCAAAAAAATTTAGCACGTCGCCTCTGATATGTTTTGAATTATGTTGGGTTGAGCTTGCATTTTCTGTGCAAGTAAAAAAGTACGAATAACATTTTAACCTTTAACGGATCGTATTCGAAGTTCTTGCGTACCACCGGAGGTCCGCGGACCATATGTTGAGAACCACTGATTTAGAAGGATAAATAAAACAAATCCAAACATCTGTTTCTTTAGGTAATTAAATCATCACTTAGGTAGTATATAAAATACAAAGATCGAGCAATATTTCATACGTTCAGTGAACGTCGACAGGTGATCTTGTTAATTCCACGTACTTTTCTAGATCTAGGTAAGTGTTGGTTTTTAAATAAATTTAAACGTGTTTAGGATTGTGAACTTTTTATTCCATCTTAGTCTAGTTTTCTAGAATGTTAATTATTTGTAATATTATTTGGTGTTTTACATAATATTACATTAAAACTGCAGAACGTTATTAAAGCGTGTTTTCAATAATGAGCAGCGGTGGCCCAGTGGGTGGCGGCCCCGACTTACGAACAGTAAGTAGTGGGTTCGAACCCAGGCAGGCGCATTACTTTGTGTAATTTATTTCATCACCACTGCTCTCAAAACGGTTAAGGGAAAACATCTTGAGGAAACCGGCATGTCCTAGAACCAAAAAATTCGAAGACATGTGAGATCTACCAATCCGCACTGGGCCCGCGTGGTGGATTATAGCCCATTCCTTCTAGTATAGTAAGGAGCCCTAGTATGGTAAGGCCCGTGTCCCAGCAGTGTGAACATTAATAGGTTAATGATGATGAAATAATTCAGTGGTTATATTAGGTTAGGACCGACGAAAAAGTCCATGCAGAATGACGACCCGAATGGCGCAGCGGTAGTGAGGCTGCCTTACGTTCTTAGGGTCCCGGGCTCGAATCCCGGTAGGAGCAAATGTTTGTGTGATGAGCATGGACATTTGTTTCCGAGTCTGTTTAAATTTGTATAATAAGTATGTATTTACAAACAAAAAGTATCTATGCAGTATATCAACTATCTGGTGTCCACGACACAAGCCTCGTTGCTTAGTGTGGCACTAGATGGCGCTGTGTATCCAGCGATATTTATTTTTTTATTCTATTATTTTTAATGATGTAAAGAACATGCGGTAATCATTTTAGCGTCGGTATCCCTTCCATTCTGTATAAATTATAAAGCAAGAGATGAAGATTTCTGAATTATTTTTCTATTGTCGTTGCTTTTCATGCCCATGTTAGATTGTGACGCTTCGATTTTCAAAATTGCGTATCGGATTTTAATGAAGTTTTCTGCATAATTTAGAGTATATGCTCTAAATATATAATAAATAGTACATATATGCTCTAAATTATGCAGAACATAATTTAGAGCGAGATTTACGTGTATCATTTATTACACATTAGCACAGGCATCAAACTATTACATTATTATTAAAAATCCTTTCATTATTTCTAAGATTTATACCTATCTATTGTATTTAACCAATCTAATTTTTAATAAATTTTTAATTCACAAATAAATCACAAAAATCTTCGACATTTCCCCATTTCATAGACCAAAAACAGAAAGTGAGTTTAGTTGAGAGTCACAATTTTTTACGCGTTCAAATGTCTTTATCCAGCAATCTAAATAGAATGATGTGGTAGGTATTAAAATGAAGTAGAATCAATAATAAATACATCGAAAACGAAATTCAATTGTCAAAATGAAAGTGGATAGGTATTAGACTTCGTCCGCAAACATTGTGATGGCTCGGCTAACATGCATGATATAAATATAATTTATAGCCTATAGCACGCACGCATAATGTATCTTTTTAGCAGTGCAAAATTTTGAAATTTGATGTTTAGTTTCGGAGATTACCCCCTACATAAAAACAATTTTTACCTTTTTTTTTCCTCTTAACAGACGATTCAATATGAAAGCTGCAGTAGTCCTGTGTGCCCTGGTGCTAGTCGTCAGCGCTCGCCCAGAAGAGAAGTACACAACCAAATACGATAACACGAACGTCCAAGAGATCGTGGAGAACGAGAGGCTGTTTAACGCTTACTGCGATTGCATTCTGGACGTTGGCAGGTGCACGCCTGAAGGCAAGGAACTTAAATGTAAGTAGTTCTGGCTCTTCTTCTTTCATCATCATTATCATTTTAGACGTCCACTGCTGGACATAGGCCTCCCCCAAATGTCGCCACATTGACTGGTCCCGTGCCACTCGCATCCAGCGGATTCCCGCAACCTTCACCAGGTCATCGGTCCACCTAGTGAGAGGCCTTCCAACGCAACGTCACCCGGTTCGCGGTCGCCACTCCAGAACTTTTCGGCCCCATCGGCCATCCGTTCTCTGCCACTTAAGTTTAAGAAATTCTTCGGGCTACGTCGGTAACCTTGGTTCTCTTGTTCCCTTCTTCTCTATTCAACTTAAAATCGATTCATCATCAATCTCCTGCCCTGATCGATGAAGAACGTTTTTGTAGTTTCAGTACTTGTTTTCGGTATGAAAGGTCCCTCTGTCGTTTTCTGTACACCTGGCAACGTATATGCAAAATTTCAGTATGATCGGTATAGTGGTTCCTGGTACCTACCTCTTCACGTCTACGTGGGTGGCGAGGTACCAAACAAACTTACTTTCGCATTTATAAGGAAGTTATGGATATTTAAGTAAGGATAGCTGATAACATTTGTCTGCGTGAAATTATTATAAAAAAAAATTACTTCGCTACTTGAATTGGTTTTGGTTGGCAATTTCATGGCTTTTTTTAAACCCAACCCTAATCCACAAATAGACAGAGAGACACGACGAAAAAAGTTTTTTTTTGTTAAAAGTTATGTACTTTATTTTCTTATGCATTCAGTAAAAAGCTGTTATTTTGAGATTACAAGCAGACACTTCGGGTCGGGAGGTTCTGGTCACCATGCCCAAATAACAATCAATACCACATTATTGCATTTATTAAAACTTTCCTGTCATTCTTTTCATTTACAAGATCTTGTTAATGCAAATTCATTGAAAAGCAAAGTCAACGAACTTTAACAACAAAAACGTACACTCTACTACATTTGACATGTCTTTGTTTCATCTTGCATTTCCATTTACAGCCCACATCGTTGATGCACTGGAAACCCACTGCAAGAAGTGCAATGAGAAGCAAACGGAAGCAGTCCGCTTTGTATTGAAATATGTGATCAACAACAAACCTGACATCTGGAAGAAGCTCTGCGATAAATACGATCCCACCGGAAAATTCAAGACCGAATACGAAAAGGAACTCAAAACGTTGAAGTAAAACAGAAGATAATGTAGGAGTGTTGTTATCTCTCTCTAAGATTAAATGGGCTGTGCCAATAAACTATAAACTAAGATAACTCTGTTCTTTTCTTTATTCCGAAACTAGCTGATGCCAGCGGCTTCGCCCGCCCGCAAATTATATACTAAAACCTCCCTCTTGAATCAATCTATTACAAAAAATTCGCATCAAAATCCGTTGCGTAGTTTTAAATATGTAAGCATACATAGGGACAGACAGAATAGGGGACTTTGTTTTATAATATGTAGTGACTAGCTTTCTCTTAGTAAATACTTTTCGGAATCGGATCAGTGGTTCCGAAGATTACCCCTACATACAAACTTATAAACAAATACCTCTTTATAATAATAGTATTATAGACTATTCCTGTGCAGCTGGTTAAGACAGGTATTTTTATTATTTTATACTTGGCAGCTAGCAAACAACCCACCTTCACAAGTTAGCCTTCAGTTTGATCAACTTCCTTGCTGTGGTTTTTTATAAATTTAATAATATTTAAATATGTTAACGCTGTTTTAAGGTTTTGTTGTTTAACGTTTTAGCATTACGAGGTCAGATCAAGGAAATTTAGTTTACTGGGTCACGACCTCAGGACTTTGTGGTTTCGAAAACAATCTCTAAGTAGGTCAGTACTTCTTTAAAGCTTAGATTATATTAAAGGCACGATTATTTACCTTTATTCTAAGATCCAGCTAGCATCAACACATCTATTAACACATTCCGGACTCAAATGGGAAGATGTAACTCCAACCACGTTAAGTGCGGCTATCTCAATGTAACAGCAGCGGTGTGAGGTTGTGGAGCTGTGTCGCAAACTATGCTCCAGCTCCTATCCTGCCCTTTTAGCCCAAAAACATGCTGCTGAAGTGACCTTTGCGCTGCCATCGACGACGCGGTGGATGGGGCGACGTTCGGGGCTAACAAAATATGAAGAAGATCATTTATTCATCATGGTTTTACTGCTAGTAGTTCCATTATGGGACTACTGGGATAGTGTTGTATCCCAGTAGTTCCATTATAGGACTAATACACTCAGCGGCAGAAAAAGTGGCCCAAAATGAAAAGATGATCTTATTTTTATTTTTTATAAAATATGGTTGTTATTATAATTACACGTAATGCATTAACGGTTTATAACGTAAGTTTAGTTAAAATTAAGACTTTAAAGTTAATGTTTTAATAACAATATGGGAAATCAATAAAAATAAAGCTTTTAAAAGAATTTTTATTTAAAATTTTCTCAAATTTTCTTAGAATTACAACCAAAAATCACTTAAATTAATACCGCGTATTACCCCCCCCTTGCTTCGATGACGGCTTGCATGCGTTCTGGCATGCTTTGCAGTATGTTTTTAATGTCTACTTGAGGAATTTCCTTCCAAGCTCTGACTAGAGCCACCTTTAGCTCACGGAGTGTCTCTGGCGGGTTTGGAAGTGCTCAGTCCCGTCTTTTAAGCATGTCTCAGACATGTTCTATAGGATTCATGTCTGGGCTGCGAGCCGGCCAAGGCAGTTTCTGAATACCGACGTCAGCTAAGTAAGACTGAACGATGCTAGCTGTATGAGCTCTTGCATTATCCTGCATGAGCAGAAAATCTTCTCGACCAATAAAGTCCACAACAGGCACAACATGATCCAGGAGGATTTCTTCAATATACCTGGCTGCTGTTAGGCGCTGATCCACGATCACAAGCTCCGTACGTGCTTCGAAACACACACCTCCCCACACCATGACAGACCCACCTTGGTAACTTACTGTCTGGCGTGTCGTGATGGGAAGGAAACGTTCTCCACGGCGCCTATACACTCTCTCACGACCATCTGGTGTTCTCAAGGCTACTCTGGACTCATCAGTAAACAAGACCTTGCTCCATTGGTCCAAAGTCCAACTCACGTGTTCACGGGCAAATCTTAAGCGTGCAACTCGGTGGTGTCTCTCAAGTTCTGGCCCTCGTGCTGGTCTCCTGGCACGTAAATCACGTTCCTCTATCCTTCGCTTTATGGTCCGTTCACTAACAATGATACCACGTGCCGCTTGAAGCCGCCGCCCGATTTCAAAAGCGGTAAGGAAGCGATTTTTCAACACTTCCAGTATCACAAATCGGTCATCACGGGCAGAAGTACATCTTACTCTGTCGCTACCTGGTCGCCGTGTATAGAGTCCAGTCTCACGATACCTTTTAGGTGCAAATCGTAGGGTGGTACGCGGCACATTGAGAGTTGCAGCCACCTCACGTTGAGTTCGTCCTTGGTCGGTTAACAGGACCACCTGAGCAACTTAAGCAGCTGTAAATGGCATGTTCTAATTTTTTCTGGAATCGAAATAAACCCGTAATCAATAAAAAATCATTGAAAAATAAATTTTACAGACCCATGAAAAAAAAAAGAGTTTTAACTTACCTCTCGGATTAATGTTCAAAACATACTGGCATAAGTTTTTAGACCGCGTCTATCTAAACACAAGTTAATTTCAAATTAACCACTTAAATAAACTAAACAGGTCACTTGAAACCTACCGTCATCAAAACATCTCATAAATAACACTTAGTTTGTTTACAAGCTTCCTTTATACACTTGGGCCACTTTTTCTGCCGCTGAGTGTAGTATATTATGCAACTAGTGAATAAAGGACGGATTTAAAGCGAGGGTCGTAGATGAGTCACGAGCAAGTGAAGGATTCTAATGCTTGAATCACGAGCGCAGCGAGTGATTCAACTGTTAGAATCCTGAACGACGCGAGTGATTCATGGCTCTCGATATAAATTCGTACTTTATTCAGGAGTTGCATACTATACTTTATATCATGACTACGAGAAAAGACATAATTTAAGCGAAAATGGAAATTTAATCAAGAAATAAGAATTGTTCCATTAATTGAAATTGACATTAAAATTAGAGCAATGACGGAAATTAAGCGTAATTTTCTTATTATTATTATTAGGGTGGTCAACTTGTGAAACAATATTTATTAATCTAATGCCAAACTCCTTGTCGCAAATATCGACCAATCAAATCTCGAGAATTTATTTGCACCAAAGAGTTTTGAATTTCGAATCTTAGCGCAAGGAGTTTGTGTAAGCATTGAAATGGAGACCGGATATATTTTGTGTTCCAAATTCAAACACCAAAATAGTGAATAAAAACAAAACAGTGAATAAAAGGCCTTTTTATTCACTGTTTTGCGTGAATAAAATAAGCTTTTTAGAGTAGGTATGGTATAAAAGGATTTTTTTCTCCCAGTAGTTCCATGGACCTGCTAGATTGTTTTAAGTGAGAAGATAAGAGTAAAACAAACTGTCCAAACTATTTAAACAGTAATTGCTCTTGGTCTTGGCGTTCGAAAACATCATAAGGAATTATTTGTCCGAGACTTCCAAGTAAAATAATAACGTGAAGTTTCTTATGCTATTTTTTTCCTTTTACTCTGGACAGGTTTACAAATAAGCTGGTAAATAGTTCGCCTTCAACTTCATATACCTATTATTACCTATGCTTACAAAAACAGCGTACCTACACAAGACAAGCTGACGCATTTATACAGGGTGTAAACAACCTCATCACGAAGCCGTGAACCAAGCATTCTGTACATCAAACTAAGTAACTTTACGCAGAAATTATTGCTGGGAAACGACTTTTTTTGTGGGGTGAAAAATCATGTTTTGTGGTAGAACTCAATGTACGCACTCAAAACATTGTGCTGATGGATGGATTGAATATTACGGGGGTCGTGGAGGTGTTTAAAGTTAAAATCTTACGTTGAAAACTTGTATTAAAAAAAAATGTTCAAAAAGTTGGAACTTTGACCCCCAATATCTCCGTAACTAGAAGGTTCCCAGGTATGGTATATAGCAAAAAAAATGCTCGCAATGACAGGGAGAACAAGTGCCTTTCGGCTTCGTTAAGAGGTTTTTTACACCTTTTATGTATGAAAATTTGCTAGATTAAAAATCAAAATTATATTCGCTGTACCATCGGGCCTGAATTGCAGGTAAAATCCTTTTCTTTATAGTAAAAACAGGGCTGGCTTTTTGTATAGAAATGAACCTACCTTAAAGTAAACCCTAAACCTTTAGGTTAAGAAATGTGTCTAATAAAATCGACAGCAATTAATTCAGGTCAACAATAATAACGTTGATATCTTGGAAACTAGGGCTACTCTATGAAGCGAACTAACACTTAGCAGCCTTTTTTTTTTGGATGGGAAATCATCAAATGACTCCTCCCGCTCTGGGCGGAGCAGGAGGGAGTGTCAGACTTTTACTGACTAAAACCCATCCATATTCCTTCATCGCCCTTTGTGTTCCAGGGCCACGGTATCTCTTTCGAATAGTCGGCCCTTGCGGACCCCTTCCAATACTTAGCAACCTAAACCTAACTTCTCTTCATAATTACTCCTTAACCTCTGCAATCCTGCACCTCTGGAAATCGTTTAAAACAAACAATAGATCTATGCAGTAGCGATAGCGTTCATCAAGTTTTTGAGGTAATTAAGTAAGATGCCACGTGATATTATTAATCACCTAACTCAGATCATATAACTCAAGGTCGCACAGTAAAGTTGTTTATTAGAGACTGTTCTAGTTTGTCTACGAATGTTCGTCAGACGATCACGCATTGGTGTTTAAATTTACGAAAATACCTACGAACGATTTTAAAACCGAGAACACTCGTTTCACTTAATACTACAACTTCGAATGCTGAGCTGGTCCTGGGTTCGAAACCCGGGTCGGGCAAAGTGTTATATAGGTTTTTCTATCAGGAATTTCTCAGTAGCAGCCAAGGAGGGTTGATGGTAATATGCTCGACCCTATTAAATGGGAATTAAACATAACTGGCAAAATGTAGATGTTTATTTTAGGTAAACATCTTTGCTTAAATGGGATTGTATGCGTTATGTTTGTTTATTGATGTCGATTGGTTCCTATAATTGTGCAAAAAATGAACAAAATGGTGTAGGAATAGTTGCATTTTTGATTAAAAAATCGCTCGAGCAGTAGTAGCTCGAGTATTGCCTCTAGCCATCCAGTGTCTCTAAAAAAACACAAATAATATCACTGATTTGCACCGTCCAAACTTATACAGGCTGTTCACAATAAAAAAATAATAGCTAGTTTTACTGGGCAAGCTTTGACAGTTCAAGTTAGTAAACGTGTAAGGCGATTAACTTGCTGTATGTCTTTTTAGTGCGAGTTGGCTTGTCAACAATAGGCAACAGCATTGTGCATGACGTTATTGCTTAGTAATATAGGCTGTCGTTTTTTACCCGACTGTGACGAAGCCCAAAAGGAGGGTTATTTCTACATTTCACACATCCACACCTTCAATTCTCCTTCCACCCCCTTTCGGAACCCGCGCGTCCTCCTTCCAGTTCCTGTGGTCGGTTACAATCATAAATTTATTTTTTGGTCCAAAATTACTGAGCTGTAAACAATGGCTCGCTGTTTTATGTTTCCTGTCCGGTGCCTTTGGTTTTTGAAAAACATCTATGATGGGTTCGGAATGATGGTCTTACGTGGTAATCGTTTGTGCACCGATGGGACTTCCACCCTGGATGTATTATTATGTACATAATTATTAAGAAAAATAAAAACTGCATAGGTAGATTTTTATTTAAGGAACACTAATTTATTATTGTTCATTTGGTGCCGGAAGACGGACGGCGTGATGCCGCCGAGGCCGCCGCAGAAAGAAGTGGCGAGACGATCTGGACACGTACCGCGAGGGCTGGTTCGAGGAGGGGCGGGAAAAGAACTCATGGAAAGAATTGGGGAAGGCCTTTGCCCAGCAGTGGGACAGTACAGGCTAAAAGAAGAAAAAACTGTTAACGAAATAAATAATTTGTGTTTTGTTTTCTGATGGCGACTGCGAATCGAAAGACGTTGCGTTGATAGGCCTCCCACTAGGTGGACCGATGACCTGGTAAAGGTTGCGGGGATCCGCTGGATGCCAGTCGCACGGGACCGGTCAATGTGGCGACACTTGGGGGAGGCCTATGTCCAGCAGTGGACGTCTGTCGCCTGAAATGATGACGATGATGAATGCCGCCTCGATTTGTACCTATATTCACAAAACTGTTGAGCATAAAAGGCATGAAGGCTATTCACTGAGATTATAACAAATCTTGGAGTTCTAGTTTTCTAAATAACAACATTGTATTTAAGTTTTTTTGTGTTGTTTATAGTGTGTTACGATGCGAGTTATCTCGCATAAAAATAGTTATTGCTGTCGAATCAATTCGACAAGCTTCGATTTTTTCTCGGGATGCAAAAAAAACCGTGATTGAAGCCTGTTTCAAAGTTTTGTTGTTTTTTTTTTGTTTCATGTCGATCTTTGACGCACACTTGGGTCCTCTGACGCAAGATGCTTGTTATTTTTATTAAATGTGGGAAGGCAGATTTCAATGCAACCAAACCGCTCGTTATGTATCTCATTTGGGTATTACCTAAACGTTAATTGGCTGATACCAATTTTATTTAGAGAACTTCTGGGTTAATTTATGTGGTAAGTTCCAGTCTAAAATTAGTAACAAATAACGTTAAAAACTCTGTTGCTTGTGCATTTTTTTGCATGTTCGTATATTATTAATTATGATCACAATAGGTAAATGCAATATCAAGAAAATTTAGTTGGAAAATACATGCTTTTAAACATATTTTTTTGCGTTTCAGTCGATGTCTACATATCTTCAAGGTTTAAAAAAAAAGTTATTACTAGTTACATAATGCGTTGTTAACAATTTACAGTTTTTCGCCAATTTCGTCGTTATTGCGAAACAGCAATGGTTTCATCACGAGAACATTTAGCAGCGGACGTAGCATAAGTATAATCGACCTATTTTATGTTCCCAGTGCTGGGATACAGGCGTCCTCTCTATTAGAGGGAGGGGCTGTAATCTGTAATGCACCACGCGGGCCCAGTGCGGGTTGGTAAATGTCACAATATTTTATTTATTTTTAAAACTTTATGCACATAATGTACAAAGGTCGACATATTGCCTTGGGCATTTTCTACCAGTCTACCTTAGGGTGATGCAGAGACAAAACATATGGCTTTAAACTTTTGGTTCTAAGACAAGCCGGTTTCCTCATCATGTCTTCATTCACCGTTTTGAGAGCAGTGGTAATGAAGTAAATAATACAAGGTAATGCGCCTGCCTGGATTCGAACCCGCTACCTTCATCTCGTTAGTCAGGGCCGATACCACTGAGCCCCCACTGTTTTCAGCAGCTATAGTTTTATCACAATAACATTAAATGTAATGTTACGGTTACTCTTAGCCCGTGTCATCCCACTGCTGGACAAAGGCATGTATGTCATGATATATTTATAATGTATAAGTTCGCAAATAAATTTATACTGCCTGGTAATTGATGCTGTAAAGGGTGACAGAGTAACTCGACCTCCGTTCCTTGAAAGGGGTTATATATCTTCATCATCTTCATCCACAGCCTGAATTCCCCCTCTACTGGGTATAGGCCTCTCTTTTCCTGTGCCAGCCTCATCCAAGATTTTTTTAAGGGGTCATAAGTACTCGAGGTCATTAGCAACAAATGAGGTGGCAACTGGTTGAACGGCGCTAGCATCGCATGAACCAAACATCGTCATTGGTTGAAAATCTGTCAATGTCATTTTATATTTCAAAATAGTTTGACCTCATTGGTCAGATTGGGTCTAAGCTATGGACACACCATCTACAATCAGGTTTGACCACCCTTCCCCATTAAGTTGGATGCTCCAACCAGCCCCAAATTCAAATTTTCTTACGTTTTTTGAATGACTTTGACCTTGAAAAAGTAATTCCTGTACCTTTATGAGCTTGGAGGGTTGTATTGATGATTTTAATGATAATAATTCTATAACTACATACGTCTTACAGTCGCGAGCAATATTTTAATCAACATACAACCTAACACTGGCCTGCAAATTCCAAAAAACATAAGAAAAGTTTAATTTCGCGGGTTACGCTGGAGCATCCACCTTAAGTCCAGTTAACTAGGGGTCAAAACAAGATGACTACCGAGCTCTGACGGCTCTTCGATTGTTTTTTTTTTTTTTTAACTTGTTACCAAAAACTTTTAAATAAGAATAAACTAAACACACTACTGTATACTGGAAAAAAATAATAGAACACTAGCTCTTTCACATAATTTATTTCTACAATCAAAACAACCACATTGCTTCTTAGCTGTTGCTCAGTTTCAACCTCCTTGGTCTCTCTAGTCGTCACCCGCAAGGAAAGACTCGTAGCGTTCAGTGTACTGACTTTCAGGGTCGTACTTAGCGATGATCTGCTTCCAGTAGTCCTGTTCCTTAGCCCTGATGTGTTTCACTACCTTCCTGGCACCTTTCCTCTGTTTCGCCGTGCACTTGGAACACGAGGTCTGCATAGCGTCCTTTATATGTGCTGGAATTAGATGAGAAGTATTAACACGATTATGTTTGATTTTGAGAAAATGTAGCAGAATTAAAAATCTTTAACACCAAGATAAGAAGTATTAATACTACGGTTATGTTTGATTTTGAGAAAATGAAGAAGAATTAACAATCTTCAACACCATTTATAAAATTATAGGTAGTGGAAAAGCGGTTGGAGTGTAGCCTTAGGGGCGCTACGGCGCGAGGACTTAGAAAAATTCAGCCAAAAAAGTGTTATTTTCGCAAATCGTTTATTTTGTCGATTCTATCGTATAAGACACCTAAATATAAGGCTAACAGCGTCTTGGTGTTTTTTGTCTCCGACTAATCGTTTGCCGTATAAACGATGTCGAAGAGATCCATAGGTTAGGTTAGGTTAGGACTGTGACCAACCACGCGCGAGCCGAGCGAGCGAAGCGAGCGGCGCGGCGCCGCGGTAGCGACCGGCAAGCGCTACCTCGAAATTGGTCGCGAAAGTTTTGTCTTTTTTTCATAGTGCCCCCTATGACGACCCACTGACCGAAAAAGCTGCTTCGTTGATCTAGTGGTCGCGAGTGCTACTGATGAGCAGAAGGTCATGGATTCGATTCTCAGGTTGGGCAAAGTGTTATTGGGTTTTTCCATACTGCTGCGGAGCACGGTTGATGGCAATAGGCTCGCCTTACTACATGGAAATCAAACTTAACTGGTGAAATCTGTGTCCTATTATACTATTATTTACACCTCTGGCCAACACTTCGGGAATTACATGATAACGCTTGTTACAAGTATTATGCTATGTTGGCAAATGCTCCCAAGTAGTATTTTTCCAGATTAAATAAAAGATTCAAACTAATCCAATTCGATATGCACAATTATAACACCAACGCGTCCCACGCCAAACGATGTTTGTATACAGTCAGCTTCAAAAATATGTATTCCTACCTCGAAAAGAATTCATTTCATTGTCTACAACCTTTGAGCCATGATATTGTGTCAATTTGCAGCCACAAAACATATTACACACTAGCTGTTGTCCGCGACCATTCGCCCTTCGAAATTATTATACATTAAACAAATATAGTACCTACCTACTTCCCTATTTGAATCGAAATGTGTTAATAATTTTAAGGGTCTTATTTTTTTTGCACGGAACCCTAATCCTTGTTCAAAAATAAAAGTCTAAGTTACAACTTATTCCTTCAGCTATCTGCCGGTAAAAGTCCCGTCAAAATCTACCCAGACGTTTCGGAGATTGGGTATTTCACTTTAGCGAAATATTGTTACGATAGAATGGAACAAATATTGTACACATTCAAATGAATTCTTGACGGTGTTTACGTCTTTTTGAGGCTGAATGTACCTATAGCAACCGTTTGATTACGATCGTGAAGCAAGTTCAAGGAAATCAATAAGTAAACAATAACATTGCATGACCGTATTGGTAATATTGTGGGTACTTTTCCGCGCTTCTAAGCTATCTATAGGTATTGAAAATATAATAATTGTGATCACGGAAGGTTTGTTATTTTTTGCGCTTCAAACGTGTTAATAACATGCCTGTGAACCATCAAAGGCGCTATGTAATCTGGTTTGTTTAGGTACTAAAGTTAGGTAAAAAAGTAATTTCCCAGCAATAATTTTTGCGTAGGGTTATTTTGTTTGATGTACAGAATGCTTGGTTAACGGCTTCGTGAAGAGTCCGTTTACACCCTGTATAACGTCAACATCAGCGCAAATCGTTTTACGATAAAGCATTTTGGTTGCAGCAAAGTTATTATACTTAATTATGCTAAGCCGCTCGTTCTTGACGGATTGGTCGGAGAGGGCAAATTGTAAACAGGATTGGAAAGTCATGGGGGAGGACTTTCCCCAGCCAGTGTGACAGAGTAGGCTGATGTATAAATAAAAGCCACTCAGGTTTGCTAGATCGAGAACTTATTGCAAAGAACCCCACAACAAACTTATTACAAAGACTCGATTGAAGAAGAATATAACGTACCTTTAAGTTCCTTTCCTTCAGGAGTACATCTTCCTAGATCGAGAGTACACTTGATGTACGGAACCAGCAGCTTCCGGTTGTCAATGACTTCATCGATGTTGATGTGGTCGTACCTATCTGTATAAGTTTCAGCTGCCACAAAACCCGCCAGGGTTACCACCATTGATAGCACGAGAAAATTCATCCTGTAAGGATAAATAACGAAAATAATATGCTTTCTATAAAACTTCGAATTCACTGTCTATGTTTCTTCGACACACGTTAAATGATTGGAATTCACAATATTTTCGCTCTTTTATAACTATTTTCTTTATTACATTAGTAATTTATGATGCCACCTTTTGCCCTTTTGTAAAATTACACAATTTTTCAAGTAGTTTTTACATAGTTTACTCATTTACGACTTCATACTTAAGTATGCTAAACATCTTTTGAATAACTTCCATTGTGTCTAAAATATTTTTTTAAAGTGTACACAGTACTTAAAAATAAATTGTGAACCTATAGCGCTGATTTTCTTGATTAGATTGAGAAAAAAAAAAATAACACTAATGAAAATCCTACTAATATCATAAATGCGAAAGTTCGTGAGGATTCTCAAAACTCAAAACTCAAACTCAAACCATTTATTTCAATTAGACCATTACGGCACTTTTGAATGTCGAAAATAAAAAAAAAAAGCAAAGCTACAGTCCCAGTCACAATGCATAATAACTTGAGAAAGTACTGTAGTTGCCCATTCCCTAACGTAGATCTCTATGGAAAAGAACATGCAGAACAGAGGGATGCATGGAAGATGCACACACAGATGTACACTTGGTTCGCAATAAATGTTTTGACTTTGACTTTGACTTTGACTTTGCATGGAACATAAGGATGTCTGGATATTTGTTACCTACTCTTTTACGCTAAAACTACTGACCGGATTTGGATGAAATTTGGCACACAGATAGTTTACCTATATCTTGGATTTAAACATTTTTTATAAGTACCGGTGGTACGATCCCGTGGAACGATTATCGAACTCCACGTGGGCGAAGCCGTATCCCCAAAACATACAGAAAATATTATGATTTCCAAAAGCTATTAAAATTTGAATGTACCTACCTGTAAAAACAATTTACGCAGAATATTAGATATCTATTGTAAAGTACTGAAAGAACTGATGAGGAGATGAAAATCGATTTCATTTATAGCATAGATAGTTACGATTACATGCGGAAAATGGCTGCCCATTGTCGGATGGATAATTATGTAAAACACTTAACCTGCCACCCTGCTGTAATTAGTCCCTATAATTACCTACTTCTGATTTAAGTCAGACATTGCGTTGCGGATAAAAAATATAGGTATCATCGACCTCGAAATTGCTTTACCACTTTTGACAAATGCCCAGTTCATGCACAGTTTTAGACTTTCACGGTTTTACTTACGGTATGATGCTTGCCACAGCGTCGAAATATCGGGAGCTCATAGTAACCAAGGAAAATCACGGATATCATCCCGTAAGTACTTTAAGCCCAGTTTATACTTCACAAAGGAGGACTCCATTGGGAAACATTTGTGCAAATCACGAAAAATACGGAAGTTATACTGCATTTTTTTTTTGGCAAATGCATTAAAAAATCAAGATGGTGGCGGTATTCCAATTTCCTCACTATGAATTCCTCCTGCCAGAGGGATCCATTTCCCTAGGTACAAAAAAGGTTAAAGTTATGAATAATTTAACGAATTAATTTGATATTATACATTACAATAGACCGCATTACCCTGGTAATGAAACCAGTAAAGAGTAATGATAGTTATAAGGGAGATAAATACGTAAACTACACAAACACATGATTTTCAGGCTTGTTTTGTCACCAATAGGCGAGACGACAAAAAAAATCTAATTAATCCGTCACTTAGATTATCAAAAAATATTTGACCCATATTTTTTCTTTTGTTACGTAAACCAAAATTGAGGAAGATACGACACTTTTAAAATTGTCAATACGTCACGCCATGGTATAATTTTTAGCTAGTTCTGACGTCACAAGCCCCCACTCCCGAGTTTTGATGCGTTTTATCTTTGTCAATATTCATTGATTTACAAAAACAAAAAATACGTGTCCATTAATTTCCAATACTCTAACTGCCGGACTAAATAGATTAAAAATTTTTTGATACTGTCGTCATGCCTATTGTTATGGAATAAGTAAAAATCTATGGTTGAGTGTTAGCTTTGGCAGTTAGCTTTGTTTGCGGTGTCCTTGGTGATGCCATCTACTCTCTCGGCTTTGCATAATACTCCCTGTTTCGAAAATATCGTTGTACACTTATCCACATTTAAATGTCACAAAAAAAAATCTTAAAAACCCAAAGCCAACTTAAAAGCCTTTAAAACTTTTTTGACGTACAAATGAATCTCAACCTTAAAATGCAAATTTGAGGTCGACCTGTGACTAATCAGTGGATGAGTATGATGACTCAAGCCGCAATCGCAAACGCAATCATTGTAAATATGGGTACATACAAATCTCTTAAGAAAAATATGCACTTTGGTAAGCATCGTGTATCTTCGGAAATACGAACGGGAGATGATGTGTTCTAATATTAACCCATGATCTGTCCACGAAGTAGACGCAATAGTTAAACAAAGGTGTCTCGACCAAATTGGTCATTTGACAGATCATGATTTATAGAACTGTTACACCACGCGTACCATCTTCGATGTACAAAAGGACAAAGGGAAACTACACCGGTACAAATGATAGGATTGGTAGGACAGACACTATTACAAAGCAAAGTAGGACAAAAGTTAGAAGGTTAGAAGCTTCTGTCGGGGGTTACCTTTTGGCGCGACGTTCGTGCTTTTCCAGAAATAGGTACGAAGATTTCCGAAGCGCATACCTTTTCTGTTGACCTATACATCATTCATTTTCATCGTCATCATAATCATCATTCTCCTGCCCGTATCGCTATTTATTTGGGGTCGGGACAGCATGTCTTTTTCCTCCATACTTCTCTATTACTCGTCATCTCAACAGTCACCTCAGTCCTTTCTAGCCCTATGCATAATTATATTATTCAGTCACCGGAGCTTCATTCAGACTTCCTTTTATGTATTTATAGCATTCTCATCTCAGCCATATGTAATTGCCTTTCATTCATCCCTTTTGTAGCCAAACATTCTAATCTATACAAGACAGCGCATTCCACTGTTTTGTAAATCTTCCCCTTAAGCTTAGGTGAGAATCTATCTATATCTATCTATGTAGTATATATCATCTATCTGGTGTCCACGACACAAGCCTCGTTGCTTAGTGTGGCACTAGATGGCGCTGTGTGTAATGTCCAGCTATATTTATTTATTTATTTAATCGCAGATTGTTCCCGTGACCGCCATTTCATCCATCCAGTGTTAATTCTGGGCCTAACTTAACACTCCGACCTCCTTTACCATCGCTTTGCCTGAGTGATCCGAGATACCGAAAGTCGGAGCCGACCGGGACAAGCGCGCTATGTCTCCAGTAGTAAGTAGAAGGACCGCCAAAATTGCACAACAAGTATTAAGGTTTTAATTTGCTGATTTTCAAGTCAACATTCTCCAAGTTTATTGCCATTTCTGCATTCTGCTCTAAATCTCAGGTCTATCTTCTTAATTATAACTACGGGGTTTTTATTAATCCATTAGTTACATTTTTTTTAATGTATGGCATCTTGCAGTTCAACCTAGAGAGGCTGGCTTCTGCTTAACCGGGCTAGTCCTGTAGACCTTGAATCTAAGGCCTCGAGCCAGGGGCATGAAACTATACACTAAGCGACCACGCACTAAGGGCACCCTGTGGGGTACGAACCTCGGCTTAGGGCGTTGCTAGGGGTGTAGCAAAGGGACAGGCTGGATCTTAGTTAAATTATTTAGGGGCTGACTTAATATTACTGGCTCGGCATCGCTGGCTGGCTCAAGCAAGGGTCCGGGGGGTGGAAGCAAGGGTCGGGGGGGGGGGGAGCAAGGGTGGGGGGGGGGGAGCAAGGGTCGGGGGGGGGCAGCAAGGGTCGGGGGGGAATCCCTTTAGTTGCAACATTTTATTTCATTCATATACATTAACCAAAGATGTACTGAGAAAACAACATGGAAAATATTTTATGTTTATTGATATGTTGATGATATTTGTGATCGTTACTGAGAATTTAAAACTTCCGCGGAAAATAACAGAACCCATGTTTCTATAGCGTTTATACCGTGAAATGTTAATTAAAATTTATAGTTACCATGAACCATAACATAACTGATAGTTATTCATGTTAAGGACTAGAGAGATAAATCACACTCTTAGGAACGCTATAAAAGCTATTGTTTTACGGTTTTTTTAATACAGTAATTACCTACTTCAAAGTGACGATAATTATTATTAAGATAAAAGTCATTCGTTACTACTTTTACGTTACGGGTAAATTGGCATAAATCACGTAGTGTCGTTTTAATGTTTTATAAAACCGATTTGTACACTGAATTGCGATCTATTCCCTAAACAGGGTTGATAATGCTGTCCTATTACTCACCTATCCTGGGAAGACAAAACGTAAACCAAAAAAAAATGTTTTGCAAATAATACACCCGACTTTCAAAAAAACACTAAGTACCTACTTAATATAATTTTACTTTCGGAAGTCGGTGACTTTGCTTGTTCCATTGTCTTTTTTGCTACTAATGTGATGACATTTCTTTGGGACCAATGTTACCATTGGTCCCATAGAAATGTCATCAAATCAGTTAAAACATATTTTTTCAAATCGGTTAAAAAAATGACGGAGTTACGAAATAATAAACATTAAAAAAATGAAACCAATTTAAGCACCTCCTCCTTTTTTTGAAGTCGGTTAGTAAAGATTAAGTATGCACAGTTTGGAGTCCGCAAATCCAACGTAGCGAGAGGAGCCAAAAACTTTTTTTGGCAGGCGCTAGTGCTTTGCTAGCCCCTAACCAGGCTAGTTGCTAGTTGTATCTCAACAAATTAGTGAAATTAGATAATAAAGCCTTGGTGAAACTATCGGTAAGGGTTTATTGTTGACAACGGAACCCTTAAAAGAGGTGGCCAGTCACGTCAAGCTATATTTAACATCAAAATAAAGTTACTGAAAATTAACGAACATCAATAAGTTCCATAAATGGATACAAAATGTAGGGAGCCTTGAATACCTACCTCATAAAATCAGTAAAAACTCAGGTTGCTATTACAAAATCGATAGGTGTTGTCGATTGAACTTGTTGGCTGCTAAATAAATGATTTCTA
Source organism: Xestia rhomboidea (assembly GCA_963853795.1). NCBI lineage: Eukaryota > Metazoa > Arthropoda > Insecta > Lepidoptera > Noctuidae > Xestia > Xestia rhomboidea. Next base: position 9,207,636 of record OY970771.1, on the reverse strand, counting down.
TGATGAATGTTTTCTTAACAATACATATAATAAGTGCATTGAGTAAACTCTAACTCGACTTAGACTCGCTACCATCGTCTATTAAAGAAAGCTGTTTTACCCATAGCCCTCATAGAGCAAGCAGTATTTTAATACCTTAATTTTAAAACCCCGACCAAAATGGATGGGTGTTAAAATTTTTAATTGTGTATGTATGTCTCTGTCTGTGGCATCATAGCTCCTGAACGGATGAACCGATTTTGATTAATTTATTTCATCAAGTCTTTTTTTTTTAAAGGTGTTTACATTCTCGGTGTTCTTATCTATGTTGTGTCAAGTAAATCTGCTGAGCCGTTTGTGTTTAATGATGTGAATAAAAGCGCGAACTTCGGTAAATGCTAAGATTATCTCGTATAACCATAAAAAAATCAAACTGTTTTATGATTATCGTTAATTTCGGCCTTATGCGATTCTTATCTACTGAGTAAATCTTACCATTCTATGAGTTGGTATGTGGCATCAGTCTTGGTTTACGAAAGTTACCGACATGTTGGCGAGCTTCCCTGGCTGGTCTACTTGCCACAACGCCATCTGTCACCGAGGAGATGAGTCAATTGATGTGCGGCGCCATCTATGCTAACAATGACACACTTGCCTAGGGTAAGTCGGCGAAGCAGTCATCGATAAATCGATAAAACACTGAAGCTGGAGGTCTACTCTCTAAGCACGAAATCCGTAGTTCCGGCCGAAGTTACGGTTGTTTTCTACCCCTTATCACTTACGGACATAAGATTCGTTAGGGGTCCAAACTAAAAATGAACGACAACACGATTGGTCATCTAACCTTTTTTTTATTTTTCAGATGGTAGATCAACAAATGACTCCTCCCGCTCTGGATGGAGCAGGAGGGAGTGTCAGACTTTTACTGACTAAAACCCATCCATGTTCCTTCTTAGCCCTTTGTGTTCCGGAGCCACGGTATCTCTTTCGAATAGTCCCGCAGCCCCGGCAGGCGTCGGCTCTTGCTGACCCCTTCCTTTTGCTGACTCTCTTTGTGGTGCGCGTGGAACACAAACGCGCCGTTGACACGGCCTGTCGTCATGAGACGGACGGACGACGAGCTAGCCCATAGCTCTCCGTCCACAGGCCCGCGCCTACGTTCTTCTCCATAGAGATCTACGCTAGTGCTAGCTAATGGGCAACTACAGTACTTTCACAGTTTTTATGTCTTGTGACTGGGACTGTAGCTACATATAATTTTTCAATTTTTTCGAAGTCGAAACAAAGATGATCTTCGAATGTCTGTATGGTGTCGGACGTAAAGAATAGCACCATCCCATATCTTCCCGTGGGTATCGTAAGAGGCGACTAAGGGACTTACCAGAGAATGGGCAGCAGCGTTCTCTGTGCTTTTTGTCACAACCGTACTGCGATCGCCAACCCGCCTGCCAAGCGTGGCGATTGTGGCAAAACCCCCCCATATGAAAAGAGCATCAAAGAAATGGCCCCTAGTGCCCGGCAGCCCGTCTACCCTCGACTACGGCAGCGGTCGAGGCTACGGCGTGGCAAGGGGTGCGAAGAATCTCCGGAAGGGATCCGGCTGCCAATACCAGCGACTGGACCTGGCAACATATAACACACGCACACTCCGGACCGACGAGAAGATAACGGAACTCGAAGAGGAATTGAGCAGGCTGCGATGGAGTATTGTGGGATTATCCGAAGTCCGAAGAGAGGGGGAGGACACGATAATCCTGAAATCCGGCAACCTGCTCTATATCCGAGAGGGTGACCGGCTGCTCTCAAAACGGTGAAGGAAAACATCGTGAGGAAACCGGCATGTCCTAGAACCAAAAAATTCGAAGACATGTGACATCTACCAATCCGCACTGGGCCCGCGTGGTAGATTATAGCCCATTCTCTCTCTTAGAGAGGAGGCCTGTGTCCCAGCAGTGGGAACATTAATAGGCTGATAATGATGATGATGATGACCGGCAGTCGCAGGGTGGTGTCGGGTTTATCGTCCACAAGTCCCTCGTGAACAACGTAGTGAAGATCGAGAGTGTGTCGACCAGGGTGGCGTACCTTATACTCAGAATATCCTCAAGATATTCGCTGAAGGTCATACTGGTTTACGCCCCGACCTTTGCACACCCCGACGACGAAGTGAAGACCATGTATGAGGATATTTCTAAAGCCATGCATGGTTCCAAAACTCACTTCACCGTTGTCATGGGGGACTTCAACGCGAAACTGGGCAAACGAGACGGGGATGAGCTGCAGGTGGGGCAATTTGGAGTTGGACGTCGGAATCGCCGGGGTCACCAACTGGCTAGTTTCATGGAGAAGGAGGGCCTCTATGTGATGAACTCCTTCTTCAGAAAGCGTGAGCACAGGAAGTGGACCTGGCAGAGCCCCGATGGTGCAACGAAAAATGAGATTGACTTCATCATGTCTACCAAGAAGCAAATGTTCAATGATGTCTCTGTGATCAATTTGGTGAAAACCGGGAGCGATCACCGCATGGTAAGAGGCACATTGAACATCAATATCAAGCTTGAAAGGATCGACTGATGAAGTCTACGCTCCGTCCAGCACAGATACAAATCCAAAACCCCGAGAGCTTCCAGCTTGAACTCCAGAACCGTTTCGAGTGCCTAGGAAGCTCAGTGGACGAATATAACGATGGGTTCGTGGAAGCTGTCCATACGACCGGGACTAAGTTCTTCAAGGCACGTCGTACAGATCAGAACAAAAGACTCTCCGATCACACTCGTGAGATGATCCTGCAGTCTTCAAACGAGGCGTATAAATACCGGCAGCTCAATAGACGGATCTCTAAATCCTTGAAGAGCGACCTCCGCCGCTTTAATACCGAGCGTATTAAAGACGCGATTGAGCGGAATAAAGGCTCCAAGGTATTTGCAAGAGATCTGGCTATTGGGCAGAGCCAGCTCACGAAACTGAAGACCGACGATGGCAGGATCTTATCCGCCAAACCGGAGCTTCTGAGGGAGATCGAGAGCTTCTATGGACAGTTGTACACGTCAACTAATAAACCCGTCGTAGATCTAGCAAACGACCCAAGAGCTAGACTGACCCGACACTATACCGAAGACATCCCGGACGTCAGCCTGTACGAGATTACGATGGCTCTGAAGCAACTAAAAACAACAAGGCACCGGGTGATGACGGAATTACAGCCGAACTCTTGAAGGCGGGTGGAAAACCGGTTCTTAAGGCCCTTCAGAAGCTGTTTAATTCCGTCATACTTGAGGGAAAAACGCCACAGGCATGGTGCAGGGGTGTGGTGGTACTCTTCTTCAAGAAGGGCGACAATGCCCGGTTGAAGAATTATAGGCCCATCTCACTTCTAAGCCATGTCTACAAGTTGTTTTCAAGAGTCATCACGAATCGTCTCGCGCGTGTTAGATATTATATATATATATGTAGATATGTTACTAGAAGTATGTGTTACAAAATTGTGTATGTATGTAAATATTTAATCTTTGTTACTTATAAGGTATTAAAGGAAAATATAAAGTAAAGGATTCAATTCATAATAATATTATATTTATCTTGTAGTGTAAAACAACTAATTATTGTAGTAGGGTATATAACAATTATGACCCGTATTTTAAATAATCTAATAATCATACATAAATCAACAATATAATCAGAATAATTTCATACCTTAGGTGTTAACGCCTTAGAAGCCGAAGAGCAACTGACTGATTCATTTTTTTTTTTTTTTTTTTGGGAATGGCATCTCGCAGTTCAGTCTAGAAGAGACTGGCTACTGCTTAACCGGACTATACCTGTGGATGCCTTGAAGCTAAGGCCTCCAGCCAGGGGCATGATAACTAAAAACTAAGCGACCACGCCTAAGGGGACCCCCTGTGGGGTACGAACCTCGGCTTAGGGCGTCGCTGGGGCAGCAAAGGGACAGGCTGGATCTGAGTGTCATTATTTAGGGGCTCGTTTGAAATTACTGGCTCAGCATCGCGGGCTGGCTCTAGCAAGGGTCGGGGGGGAATTGAACGGGGATTACGCGCCGGACCTCGGCGGCGAGGTCGGTATATCTTCGGTTTGTATTTGTATTTTCTACGTACGGTGCTGGTGTCTTTGCTACTCTCCTGTAAGAGGGTAATAGCGTCGTCGGGGGTGACAAGAGTGTGCCGAGGACGGCGGACTGAGCTGATACGCGATGGGTCGTATCGGGCGGCCGATGCGATCAGGGGGTTCCTATGTTTAGTAGAGGAGTCGAAAAAACGCTTTGCAAGACGTTTCATGAATTGCTGAATGGTGGGGATTCTAAGATCTAGGTGAAGACTATCGTTACGGACGTACGGGGGGGCTCCGGTGATCTTACGGAGAAAGTTTTAGAGGGTCAACTAAGATCATGTTATTCTATGTATGTGAATTCTCAAAAACAAATTAAGGAACATATCCTTGCTGCAAACGAGTTAGTTAATAGGGGTAATAGTCATGCAGACTGTGTAGATATGATGACCTTCAACAACACTCAATGTGCATCACAAAGAGAATCCAGCCCGGACACTCTCCTACCTGAGGTAACGGAGGACCCGTCCCGGTTAGGCAGTGTTACGGACTGTATCCCCATTCTAAATTCACCAGATATGGTACAAGGTCCATCACAGGTAGGTCTAATAGATAGTAGTTCTTCCCCTTGTTGTAATTCACACTGTCGCTGCTCTATTATGTTTTCAGATGGTTTAGGAAAAGGGTTAGGAAAGTTAATTAGTAACAATCTGAGTCATTCTTCTCTAAACTATTGTACACCTCAGGCTTCCTATAACCAGATAATAACATCCATAACTCGGCAGGAATTTGATCCTAATACCATTCTAACTGTACTTGTAGGTAACAGTTCTAACATTAAACTTAATGATATCACTGACAATGTCACTCAACTGTTAAAACTAAATTGTAAAAGAATAATTCTGTGTGCCTTTCCATACTTTGAGAAATTATCAAGCAGGCGAAATCATTATATCCATAACCTTAACGATCGCATGCATTTGTTGGTTAGTCATTTTAGTGACAGGTTGACATTTTTCGACACCAACAGTTTCGTTCAGAAATTGAAGTCAACTAGGAATGATGCGTACCTGCCTATTAGTTTTAGACGTCAAATAGCACGGCTATTAGCTTTTAATATAAACTCAGACATATGTAGTATGTCGCAGTTTTTTGTAAATAGGTCTACGGATATTAGTAATTATACTAATTGTAATTATACACATATTAGCTTAGATTTAAACTAGTCAGTAAGACAATAGAAGGTACGAGTGACAATTTAGTTAAACCTGTCAGTGTCAACTATGGGGTATCTTCTAGCTCTCAATCAATTAATTGTAATATAGGGGCTGAGCAGAATTCCTTGAAATTGTTTCACCAAAATATTCAGGGATTTTCATCCAAACAATTAGAAATAGAACTATTTTTAGAAAAAACCAAGTTTGATATTATCTGCTTTGCTGAACATTGGATGAAAGATTATGAATTAATGCAAATAAATTATGAGAATTACAACATGGGCAGTTGCTATAACCGGAAATCTAAGATGCGTGGGGGTTCATTAATCTTAGTTAAAAATTTTATTAAATCTAAGTCTCGTAATGATATAGTCGATCTATCGGTTGAACATAGCATTGAATTATCTTGTGTTGAGCTAGATAAGCATGTAATAGTGTGCGTTTACAGACCCCCTAATTACCTTAACTACTCTATCTTTGAATCAGTAATGGAAGATGCTTTAGCAAAGCTTGTAACTGGTAATAAACCAATAATTATCTGTGGTGACTTTAATGTTAATATCTTAGAGAATAATGTAAATAGCAGTAGATTTTTAAGTCTCTTTAAATCATTTAATTTGTCAAATGTGTTTTCAGAACCAACTAGAATTACTACAAATACTGCTACATGTATTGATAATGTTTTTTGTTGCTGTGAGTACATAAATAAATCCATCGTAAATTACCTTCCTTCTGATCACAGCGGTCAGACCGTTGCTTTCGCGTCCAATATACAATTACAAAGAATTCAGATTCAATCTAGACAAATAACACCCAGCAATTTAGACAAGTTTAATCATAATTTAATTAGCAAGCTAGGTATACCGGGCCATATTATAAACGATGTAAATGAATTTTATGAAGAATTCTTTTCGGTAGTGCACACCGAGTTTAATAATACTTTAAAAAAGAAATTTAAAACTATTGGCCCAAAGTTTATTTTCAGTGACTGGGCAACACCGGGTATTAGGAAAAGTAGGGAACGATTGTTTGAGCTGTACGGCCTTAAGCCTTACATCAACACAGAATCTTTTATTAAATATGTTGCTACTTATTCGAAAATATTTAAAAACACTTGCAAGGTAGCCAAATCCTTATTCATTAGCAACAAGATTAAATCAGCCGATAATAAAATAAAGACGGTTTGGAAAATTATCAACAGTGAAACAAATAGAAATAAAAAACTAAATAATGATTTCACACTAGAGACATCACGTGGCCTTGTGAGCTCCAACAATGAAGTTGCTCAAGAATTTGTAAATTTCTTTACCAGTATCCCACTTAAAACTACAGAAACCTTAAAATCCTCACCCTTGCTCTCTATTGATTTATTGAAAGCGAACGTTTCAGCCTGTCCAAATGAGTTTGAATTTCAGCATATAAACCCCATAATAGTCATAAAAGCTTTTAAGCAAATCAAGATCAAATTAACGGAAGATCTATGGGGTATGTCTATCAAAGCTTGTACCTCAATTATTGAGACTGTAGCGCCGTATTTAGCCTTAATATTTAATTTGTGCGTGGATCAAGGGGTCTTCCCGGATCTAATGAAATTCAGTAAGGTAATACCGCTTTTTAAATCTGGGGATAGTAAAGACACCAATAACTATAGGCCCGTATCCGTGTTGCCGGTTTTCAGCAAGGTGTTTGAAAAGATAATGCTCAATCAAATGCTTAACCATTTTAACACCAATAAAATATTGCACGAGCAACAGTATGGTTTCACCAAAGGACGTTGTACAACTGACGCCGGTGTCACTTTATTAAAACACATATTTACTGCGTGGGAAGAGGCACAAGATGCCATAGGAATCTTCTGTGACCTTTCGAAGGCATTTGATTGCGTAAATCACGAAACCCTGATCTTGAAACTTGAGCATTACGGTTTAGGTAAACTTGCGCTTAGTTTAGTAAAATCGTATTTGAATGATAGACAGCAGCAGGTACAAATAAATGGTGTCAATTCAATGGGTTTAAAAGTTAAAATGGGTGTACCACAAGGTTCGATATTGGGTCCCTTCCTCTTTTTAGTATATATTAATGACCTACCTCGTTTATTTAACAACCATCCGCATATGGTGTTGTTTGCTGACGATACTTCTTTAATATTTAGGATAAACAGACGTGCGACTGATCTTGACGACGTAAATAACGCCCTACTGCAGGTCCATAATTGGTTTACCGCTAATAATTTAGTACTAAATGGGAAAAAAACTAAGTGCATTAGATTTGCTCTACCAAATGTCAAAAGTAATGATTGTGACATAATATTGAATCAAGAGAAACTAGAATTTGTCGATAAAACGGTTTTCTTGGGAATCACGCTCGACTCAAGGTTACAATGGGGTCCTCATTTAACATCTCTTGCAGGACGGCTGAGTTCAGCTGCATATGCTGTTAGAAAAATCCGTCAATTTACTGATATTGATACCGCGAGGCTAGTCTATTTTAGTTATTTTCATAGTATTATGTCATACGGTATTTTATTATGGGGACGGGCTGCAGACATCGAGTCTATATTTATTCTGCAGAAAAGAGCCATCAGAGCCATATATGAATTACGTAGACGCGATTCTCTAAGAGAACTGTTTAAGGAAATTAATATCATGACAGTACCTTGTCAATACATCTATGAAAACATCATGTACGTTAGGAAAAATCTGCATTTATTCAGTAAAAGAGGTGACAGACACCATTATAACACTAGAAATAGGGACCAACTAGTTCAGCCAGGTTTCAGGCTTGCTAAAGTAGATTCATCTTTCATGGGGTACTGTTTGAAATGTTACAATAAAATACCTCCCCACAAGCCCTCTTCAACTGAATGAGACGAAATTTAAATCTTGTATAAAACGCACACTATGTAGGCAAGCATATTATAAGTTGGGGGATTACATTGATGATAAAAATGCTTGGCTAAATGCTGGTCCTGCTCCACAACCATAGTTGCTAACTAATTGATTGTACTGGTCGGGCATTATTTGAGTCTATCGACACGCAAAGAAGAAGAAGAATTGATTCCCATGTTAATGTATTGTGGAAGCTGCAGAAGATTGTAAAAATATACCTACTTGCATTGTATAGATTCCAGTTTTTAGTATTATATAATTGCATAGCACATGTGTGAGTACTTTGTACTGTTCAGCCGCCACTTACATTTAGTTATCTTTCATTGACTTGAATATGCCTTGGTGGCTATGAGAGGATGTCATGCTCACTAAAATGTCTCGCTGATGGTGGCGGGTGTGTCGGGTCACTTAGTTCCCTTAAATATGGTCGAGTTGAATGGTGCCGATACATGCGTCATGTTCGTGAACGGGCGCTATCAGTTGGGACTGGTCATCTCTTGGCTGCCACGGTTCGTTCATTTTAATTACTTTTCTTTTTTTTTTTTTAATTTTTGATTTATCATTTTACTCTGGACGCTCTTAATGTGCACGTCTTTCTACATCGTTCTCACATATACGTATAATCTCAACATGAATGATGTAACCAAGATTTTGTAACAATATTTTGATTTAAAAGAGTGTCCATGGAGTTTCTTGCCCGTTCTTCTCCATAGAGATCTACGTTAGGGAATGGGCAACTACAGTACTTTCTCAAGTTATTATGCCTTGTGACTGTGACTGTAGCTTTGCTTTTTTTTGTATTTTCGACATTCAAAAGTGCCGTAATGGTCTAATTGAAATAAATGATTTGAGTTTGAGTTTGAGTTTGAAAGCGGTTCTGCAAGGTCTGCATCCTGTGGATGTGGCGGGGATGGGCATGAGCGAATACAACACAAGCGTATGTCATGATAGGTCGGATAACTGCCGTGTAAAGACGCAACTTGCACTTGAGTGACAACTTGCTCTTTTTGACTAGCATGAAGTGGAGTCTGCCCATGGCAAAGGCTGCTCGGTTGCGAGCTGCTTTGATATGGGCCGCGAAAGTCAGGTGTTCGTCGAGGATGACACCGAGGTACTTGGCTTGCTTCTCCCAAGGGATAGGCTTGCCGAACATAGTGATGGGGGCAGGTGACGGTCGCTGATGGCGTAACTTCTGATAGAGTACAGCCTGGCTCTTCTCAGGGTTTACTTCGATCCTCCACTTACGAAACCAAGCGCCGAGTGAATCGGCGGCTTGTTGAAGTGCACGATGGATGCAAACCTGAGATCGGCCGGTGTAATAAATAGCCGTGTCGTCGGCAAATAGTGCAACCTGAACTTTCTTGTTTGTTGGGATGTCGCTGGTGAACAGCGTGAAAACTAGAGGAGAGAGGACGGAGCCCTGAGGGACTCCGGCTCGGATGGGGTGGGGAGAAGATAGAGATTTTCCCACGCGGTAGCGGAAGGTGCGATCCGACAGAAAGTCTCGTAAGATGAGCACGAGACGGTCCGGCACACCGAGTTTATACAGCTTGTATAATAAGCCGTTGTGCCAGACCTTGTCGAAGGCTTTCGCTATGTCGAAGTACAACACCCCCGTCATCGCTCCACGCTGGAAACCAGCGCTCAAGTGTTCGACGATGCGGTGGACTTGGTGTATGCACGAATGTTCGGTTCTGAAACCGAACTGTTGATCGGGAATGAGGCCTTTTGTCTCGGCATAATCTCTGAGTCGCTTATAAATAAGTCTCTCATAGATTTTGCCGAGCGCGCTCAGGAGACTGATCGGCCTGTAGCTCGAAGGCTGAGCTTTCGGTTTCCCAGGTTTGGGAATACCGATGACGGTGGCCTCTTTCCACACTTGGGGAAACAAGTTGTTGCTCAAGGCGCCATTGAAGATGGCTGCCAAAAGGACTATGAGCTGAGCGGGGAGGGTTTTAAAAATCCTATTGGTGAAGCCGTCGGCGCCAGGGGCTTTCCGAGGCTTGAGCTTGTCGATTATATCCTTCACCTCGTCTGGAGTGACCGGAGGGAGGGGATCGTCGGGGTCTTCTACGGGAGGGAGAGCAGCCCTTCGTTCGACTTCTGCATCCACCTCATCGAGGTGCTGCTTGTCTACTGGAAGGGTGCTAGGGGAGCACTGTGATTCCAAACTGTCGGCCAGGCATTCTGCCTTCTCAGAGTCGTCAAAAGCGACGCTCTTGTCAGGACGGATGAGAGGTGGAGAAGAGGCCTCCTCGGAGGACCTCAGCTTCCTCTGAAGTTGCCAGAAGGCTTGGTGGGTTGGCTCTAGATCGCTGAGCATCTTGTCCCATTGATTCGAACGAAACTCACTAGTGCGCTTCTTTACAGCACGCTGTAAATAACGCATGTGAGCTTTGTTCTCATCGCAGGGCCAGACGCTATAGGCACGTATGGCCGTGTTCTTCTCATTTATCAGTTCACGGATGTCGTCGGGTAGTTTCCAGCGTTGATCACTCAACACTGGGACTTCCCGAGAGCAATCCTTTAAAATGGATTGCACGTGAGCTGTAAACGAGTCGATAGCGGCCTCGGTGTCTGCGACTGAGACAATGTGGTCGGGGATACCGTCTAGGTGCGGTGACGTGTCGGATTTCAGCATATCGCTTACTTTCTTCCAGTCGGTTATTAGGGTGGTAGGAGTGGGTTGGCTAGGGTCAGAGATACCCGAGCGAGAAACTAGGTGCATGAGCACTGGGCGGTGGTCAGAGTTAAGCTCGTGTAGCGTCTCAATTAAATGTAACCTAAGGCTAACATTTTTGAGCAGCGCTATATCGAGCACATCGGGACGATGACTAGTGGTGTCGGGATAGTGCGTGTTCTCCATAGGAGCAATGGGATCAAAGTTGATGGTCTGGCCTAGATCGCAGACGACTCTCCCTCTCGGGTTAGTCATACTACTATTCCAGGCAGGATGTTTGGCGTTGAAGTCGCCCGCTATGATAACGGAACCACTCATGCCGAAGAGTTTGGTGAGATCATTAACCAGGAGGTTATGATTCTCAGACGTGTTTGAGGGGGGCATATAGGCAGACATTATATGAAGCGGTTGATGACCTGTCATGGCTAGCCGACAGATTGAAACCTCCAGTAGGGATTCTAGGGGAGGGTCGATTGGGATGCAGTGCAGTTCCTTGCGGTAGTAGATGAGCGTACCGCCTTTGTGACAACGTGTCCTATCATTGCGAACTAAACGATAGTTGGCAATTTTAGGATCACGATTGCTGGGTTTTAGGAAAGTCTCTTGGATGAGGAAAATGTCTATTTGATAATCGCGAAGGAAGGACGCGATCTCGTCGCGTTGCCCTCCCATGCCATTAGCATTAAAAAAGCCTAACTTTAGGGACCGGGGTTGGGTGCACGATGCTACGGGTGTGATATCCATTATTGGGTTTGATTGAGGTTACGAAGGGCTTCCGCGATCCTAGGATATCTCGCGTAAATCTCATTGAACTGTTTCAGGTCCTTAGCTAACCTGAGCTCGGCTGCTAAGCAGTCGGCCTCAGGTGAGATAAACACCTGGAACCTCATGAGGGTGTCGATAGTACTCTCCTCTTCCTGGTTGGAAGGCCGGGGGCTAGGGGAGGGAAGAGGGACCTGGGACCGAGCCACTGGAGTGGGCATTGGGACTGGATTGTCCATGAGGCCAGGCATTGGCAACGGGTTGGGCTGGGATTTCACCAGGGCAGGGAAGGCACGCTGGTGGTTTAGCTGGTTCCAAGGAGAGGGCCTCTGTGGGCTGAGACGCTCAGGGAGGTCTTTGGATGGGGCTTTCGTCAGGGGGCTTTCCCTCTGCTGACGGGCTTGGGCGCGATTCGCCAGTCTGTTGGCGAATTGTTTGGGGGCTTTGGGACAGCCCCTGTAGTTAGCCGGGTGGCCAGATTGACCGCATAGCACGCAGCTAGGCGGCTCTGTACACAGAGCCCTGTCCTTGGGACGAGGGCAATCTGCCGTGGCGTGTTCGCCTAGACATTTTACGCACCTGTGCGGTGCGTAACAATGTTTTTGGCTATGGCCGTATAGTTGGCAGCGATGACACTGCCCAACTATATTCTGCTTCCTGGGCCTCTCGATTGAGATGCCCGATAAGGAGCAGACTGCCTTGATCTTAAATATTGGGTGGTGACCCTCGACTGGGTCACAGATGACGAGCACCATGTCGTACTCGTCACCCCCTTGGGACCTATTCTTGTGAAGGCGGTGAACCGCCGAGACGGGGATGCCCTGGGAGGTTAAATCCTCCAGGATGTCCTGGGCAGGGATCTCCTTCGGGATCCGCCTGATGACCACGCGGGTCGGCTTTTCCTCCGGGAGGGAGAAGGTGTGGAAGGCGATGTTCCTACCACGAAGGGCATGCACCAACTGTCTGTAGTCGGTGGAGGTGGGGACCTTTACTTTAATACCCTGTTGGGTAGACGTCGCGCTTGTGTACTGGATCTTGCGATCCGCACACATCTTGGACACTTCAGTCCACTTCCCCTTTTCTCTGATGTACAGAGCAGGGGGTGTGAGCTTCTTGGTCGAAGCGGATTGAGATGGAACCGGTTCCATTGGACTATCCGGGCGGCTGGCAGGAGCCGAGCCAGTAGCCGTACGGCTGGGAGAGCGGTTGATGGGGATCGCGGCTGAGGGAGCAGTTACTCCGGCGGTAGAGGGGATGTGGGAAAGGGAAGCGGAGAGGGGGGCGTTCAATGCCGTGACTGCCTTCTTGGCCTTACCGGCATTGGCTTTCCTAGCCTTCTTACGTTTCCCGTTCTGAACGAGTTGGAAATCCTCTGGCTCGGATGGTGAGGACTCAGAGGAGGAGACTACTTCGGGAGAGCTATCGGGGGCTTCGGGGCTGACCACAACGTCCATATCGGCGGAGTTGGGTCGGGGAATAGGAGAGGGAGATCGGGATCTAGTGGAAGCTGAATGCTCAGCTTTCCAGTTTTCCTTCTTGAAGGGCTCGAGGAGCCCATCGTATTTTTCCCTAATATAGGGGCTATCGTCTGATAACAGACGCTGTAGGAGAGCTCCTAAAGAAGCTGATAAAGCCTCTTTTCGGAGCGTTGCCATTATGGCAGAATTAACTAAGGGGGGATCTAGCTCATAACCTAACCTATGCCTAGTCCTAACCAAACCTATCCCGAGGAGGTACGTGAAACGTAAACTCCCCGGGCAGACAGCTCCCTTAAAACGAGGCTACACCTGTGTTTTTCCTAGTGTTCCACTGGCGAGAAGAAAAACACAAACAAACTCGCCAGCTCCACTGCTGTCTGAATGGCCAGAAGGGCCGGAAAACACTGTAAGACCTAACTCCCCGGGTGGGATAACCCAGGGATGTGTTCTCACCCTGTTGGGATTACAGGGAGGTGAGTGCTAAGGTGTGCCCTAAGCTTGTAAACCTGCCGCCGATCTTATTGTGCGGCAGGGCCCTATGGGTCTTGCGACCGATCCGGGCCGCTGGGGTAGAGACACCCAGACGTCCCGGGTGCAGCTGTGGACAAACGGGGATTAGATGCTACCAGACTGCGACTAGGAGATCCCCCAAGGCCGCAGTCAGAGCCCTTCCAACGGGTTGCCTCACCCTGAAGGGGATCGGCGGGTGTGTCGGGTCACCACCCTCTTGACTTCGTTAACACCGTGAGGTTTCCGTCAAGAACCACTAAAAATCGTGGATTTCCCTGAAGGGCAAAAAACGCGGACGAGGTTTTGTCGATTTCCGTTAAGGAAATATGTCTTGAAAAAGACAGTTTTTAACGTATCGAATTTAACTACAAGTAGTTAATTCGACACGGCGCAGCGCAACTAAGTCCGAGCACAAGGCAAAGACTGTAGTCACACTACGACTTGGCGGGCCGGGGGCCGTCGGAGCTCGGCGAGGCGGCGGACGCTACTGACGTAGCGTAGCGGGGAAACCGAGTCGGGGGGCGCGGGGTGCGCGGGAGCAAGGCAGCGACAGAGCGGAGCGCACGTGTGCATTCGGCGGCGGCCAGGCGTCGAAATCATGCTGACTGATTCACTGTGGCTCCGCTCTTTTATACCCTTTAATTGAGTCAAATCAGTGTTGACGTCAAAAATCTTTTAGTAAATTCATTATTTAATTTTAACAATTCGAGTATAAAATATTGAACAGATAATAATTACATTTATAGGTATATCAAGTATTTATTTTTTAAATATAAGACACATAATTGTCACATAATATATCACGCGCAGGTTTGACGATTTCCAGCCTACCGAACAAGCCGGTTTCCGAAAAGGCTTTAGCACCGTGGACCACATACATACGTTGCGGTAGGTTATATAGAAGACCGAAGAGTATAACCTGCCCCTCTGTTTAGCGTTTGTGGAGTACAAGAAAGCCTTCGATTCGATCGAGATCTGGGCTGTACTGCTGTCTCTCCAACGGTGCCAAATCGACTATCGGTACATCGAGGTGTTGAAGTGTTTGTACAAAAACGCCACCATGTCAGTCCGACTTCAGGGCCAAGCCTCGGAACATATCCTGCAGCGAGGTGTGAGACAGGGAGACCTCATATCTCCGAAACGATTCACCGCTGCACTGGAGGATGTCTTCAAGGTTCTGGACTGGAGAGGGCTAGGCATCAACGTCAATGGAGAGTACATCACCCACCTTCGGTTTGCCGACGACATAGTGGTCATGGCTGAGACCATGGAGGACCTCAGGACGATGCTCGATGACCTCAGTAGAGCTTCCGGAAGAGTGGGTCTTAAAATGAACATGGACAAAACCAAGGTCATGTTAAATGCCCATGTCCCACCCACTCCTTTCAAGATCGGAGACTCTACACTCGAAGTTGTAGATGATTATGTGTACCTGGGACAAACGGTCCAGTTAGGTAGGTCTAACTTCGAGAAAGAGGTCAATAATCTAATCCGACTCGGCTGGGCTGCGTTCGGGAAGTTGCGCGGTATCTTCTCGTCCAACTTACCGCAGTGTCTCAAGACGAAAGTCTAGGCCAGTGATTACATACCGAAACGTGGTCGCTCACAATGGGCCTCATCAGAAGGCTTAAAGTCACCCAAAGGGCAATGGAGAGGGCTATGCTCGGAGTTTCCTTGCGCGATCGAATCAGAAATGAAGACATCCGCAAGAGAACCAAGGTTACCGACGTAGCCCGAAAAATTGCCAAACTTGAGTGGCAGTGGTGCAGGTGGTGGCAGGTCACATTGCTCGCAGAACAGATGGCCGATGGGGCCGAAAAGTTCTGGAGTGGCGACCGCGAACTGGAAGACGTTGCGTTGGAAGGCCTCCCACTAGGTGGACCGATGACCTGGTGAAGGTTGCGGGAGTCCGCTGGATGCGAGTCGCATGGGACCGGTCAATGTGGCGACACTTGGGGGAGGCCTATGTCCAGCAGTGGACGTCTTTCGGCTGAAATGATGATGATGATGTTTCGACAATTCAAAAGTGCCTGTAAGTGGCCAACTTGAAATAAATGCTTTTGATTTAAGGTGGCCGGGGGCCACCACGTGGCCCCCGTCGCCTGGGACGTCTCCCGCGACTGCCAGGACGTGAGGTTCTCTCCCTCTCACGTTCCGCCACCTCCTTCTCTAGCATAACTGCTTCGCAGGAGGTGACGGCGTCCCATTTTGTCTCGCTCCGGACCATGGATTGAACCAGGGCCGGAGGCGAGATGTTGCCGCTGCCGATATTGGCCATCTGTCTTTACTGTCAATGTGTTTTCAAAACTCATGAATTCGAAAATATTAGGGAGTAGGGTTAATTTCAAAGTATAACCTACTTTCGGACGGGCCCCTTATCTTCGTTGACGGAATAAAGGCCGTTTTCTATAACTTACTTCCGTATAACTGTTATTTAATATGCCTAATCTCGGAGCTATCGGTGTTTCCATAAACAAAGTTAGTCCTATCCGCGTCAGCATCACCTACCTGTCACTTTATTCATAGAAAAATCAAAGAAAGCTTTTCTGTGACGTTTTGTTTCTATCGGTCGGTAAACAAAATGTCAAACAGACAGAGATAGCAACCTACCGAAACCGAACAGTAAGTTATTGAAAATGGTCTTTAGAGAGTAGACCCCCAGTACCATCGTAATGGCTAATACGGTGGATTCAATGACTAATGCCCGACTCGTCACTGTTCCGATTGGTCACCAAAAACTTTTTCCATACTAGAAGTCCGGACTCGTCACCATAGGAAAACAAATACATTTTTGACTTTGAATTGAATTCCCGATTCGTCACCAGTGTTTTGCGTGTCAAAAAGTATGACTTTTAAATCAATTTGTTCACAACAGATTGACTACAGTCAGACAAATTTTAATTTAATATGCTGTGGTGGTTGTCATGGGACGCCGGCTTCATGACTTTTCAAGCAGCTGAAAGTTCGTTCTTAGTATATTTTTATTGCGAAACGCCAAGTGGCCAAAGCCAACTAATGTAATACATACCATCTTTTGCTCGTCCAAGTTACCCAAAGACTGAATGAAAGAATGCTTATGACTTCACATAATAATTTATATTTAACTAAAACAAAATGGAAGCTTTCTAAACGTCTGTTCCGGGTTGCCGCAAAAGTTCTGCATATAATGCTGTTCTTTAAATTTGTGAGTAAATACAAATGATGTGGCGCCATACAAACAACGAAGATCTAACAAACTGCCATCGTATTACGCTTTACGTAATTATGCTTGTTTATTTGTCTGGCGCCGCTTAGTTTGACTTTTTCGCTTTTCAGTCAGTTTTTGCTAAAAAGGTTGTTTGGTCAGATGATTGAAGAACAAAGTTGGGTCTTCTTCGAAGTTTGAGACACTTTTACGTATTTTTTTATCCATTATTTAATAGAAGCAGGCTAATCCTTGAGAAGAAAAGCCGAAAGTAACTCATGTTCTCATAAAATTGGAAAAAAAACAAATTCGAACGATCCACTCAAATCTGTGTAGTTCTTTCTTCAAAAGACCATCTCAGATACTAATCTGCATAGTCCTCATGTGAATTCAGCAAGTTTATGTCTGGACTTCAAAAGAGACTATGACCTCTGAGTTTGTTACGACTGTTTCTTCTCAGAATAGGCAGATACGAAACACCGCCCCCATCTAGTTTTTAAAAAATGACGTGTAAAAGTGTTTCCTACTTGCAAAATAAACATCATTTATCATTTAACTGGGGGTACCTATCTAGTACCTCTAGTACGTACCACTCTATGACACATCTATTGGAGAGACTATTATGAATATACTATGACTTCACGTTCCCAGGAGCTATACAAAAACTAGAATAAACAAACACAAAAATGGATTTCTTTGGTTTATTAAAAGAAGACAATACAATTTTATAAAAAAAAAACAATATAACATAAGAAAATTTAAACAATATACTCGTAGATACATAAACGAATGAGTAACAACATTCTGAGTAAGAGAATTGAGTGGTAATAGCTGCTTCAGACAGAATTAAGAGCGAGGTCTATCTGGTCTTAGCAGTTGTTTCAAAAGGGGCTTATTCTTCGGGGATGACGATGCCGTTGGCCCTCGCGCGGTCTTCGTACTTCTTCCTCCAGGTGCCAGTAGGGTCGTACTTAGCGCAGAGCTCGCGCCAGATGTCCAGCTCGTTCTTGATCAGATGCTCGATGACCTTGTATGCGCCTTTCTCTTGTGTTTCCGTACATTTCGCGCAGCCAGTCTGAATGGCGTCTGAGAGATTATCTGTAAAGGGAAATTGAAATTGTTTTATTCTAAGATAAGTTTAAATGCAACTCTTGCGGGTAAAAGGGAATTTATCTCCTGTTACTGTTAGCCTGTGGCATCCCACTGCTGGGCAAAGGCCCCATGACTTGCAAATTCTTCGATTCAGGGCCAATGTGGACCACTGGTCGTTGGTTTTGGTCCAGCTCGTCCCGCCATCTCCTGCGAGGTCTACCGCGTCGCCTTCTTGCTGTATCAGGGCTCCACATCGTGGTTATTATGGTTCACAGCTCGTCGGGCATACGGCAGTATAGGGCCAGCCCAGTCCCACTTTGGCTTAGGGGCTTTTTGAGCAACGTCAGTGATTTGTGTTTAGGAGCGTAGTGTGGTTTTGCGTACATGGTCGTTAAGTTTAACGCCTAGAATGCTACGCTCCATTGCACGTTGGCAAACCTTGAGCTTGGACTTTTGAATGATTGTCAAAGACCAAGTATAGGATCCATATGTCAAAATGATAATTTTGTTTTGATATTTAGAATCAATAATTAAGTGATCTCACGTAAATTAAGTGATTTAAGGAAAGCCAAGTAGATAATTTATGGTTTTCAAACTGTTTTTCGGGTTCCGTATCCAAATGGCAAAAAACGGAACCCTTATGGATTCGTCATGTCTGTCTGTCTGTCTGTCTGTCCGTCCGTATGTCACAGACACTTTTTTCCGAAACTATAAGAACTATGCTGTTGAAACTTGGTAAATGTATTCTGTGAACCGCATTAAGATTTTCACACAAAAATAGAAAAAAAAAACAATACATTTTGGGGGTTCCTACGCACAGGATGCTGTTGGTACTAGCACGCATGCGTGTTAAGACAGAGTCGATGGGATACTTAGAACTGAAACTCGATTTTTTTTCATCAAACCCATACGTGCGGGATCTATATATATATGTATGGATAGGTCTTCAAAAGTGAAATTGAGGTTTCTATTGTCATTTTTTTCTAAACTGAATAGTTTGCGCGAGAGACACTTCCAAAGTGGTAAGTAGTTTTTTTTAATACGTCATAAATCGTAAACCGCAATTTAACTTTCATTTTTTTTTTAAATACGCTATTATTAAAACATCGATCAAAGTTACAACGAACTACAAGAACTTTTATATTATGTTACTTGCTGCTACGGAACCCTTCATGGGCGAGTCCGACTCGCACTTGGCCGCTTTTTTAGTATTTGCCTTGTCTCGATTTTACCCCAGTTGCCTAACAATTTCCTAATTAATAATGACCGAGATTTACAGTTTTGTACTACTCGTAATTATTTGCAAGTGGGTGATTTGTTAAGATGTGCAAAGCATTGCCTAACTCTAGGTCTCCTTCTACTTCTACTAATTATGTTAGATGTTGTTGAGCAAGCAATTGATAGCAACTCTTTAATTGCACTTTAATTATATTTTCAATAACCTCGCAAACTTTTCAGTCGTGCTGGTTTTGTGTTAATTTGCATTTCCGCAAAAATAGACAAAAAAAAAAATATACACACAACAAATACAAATAATACTTAATATATCTCCATTTTTTTTGTATCTAACCTATACTACCTACAGACCCACTCCTGGGCAAAGGCTTCCCACAATTCCTTCCACGAACTCAAATTATTTTATTTTAAAAATATAAACAAAAATATGTAGATCGCTATTTCGTTATTTTATCTTCTGAGATTTCGGCGTGATGGCCACACAATGTTACAAGAATAAAAACATTTACTTTGAAGAGACCGGTTTTTATTAGTTATCCATAACACCCTTTTGCTCTGGGCGCAGCAGGAGGGAGTGTCAGAATTCTACTGACTAAAACCCATCCATGTTCCTTCATCGCCCTTTGTGTTCCGGGGCCACGGTATCTCTTTCGAACAGTCCCGCAGCCCCGGCAGGCACCGGCCCTTGCTCCTTCCTTTTGACTGACTCTCTTTGAGGTGCGAGTGGAACACGAACGCACCGCCGACACGGCCTGTCGTCATGAGACGGACAGACGCGGCGAGCTAGCCCATAGCTCCCCGTCCACAGGCCCGCGCCTACGGTGGCCTCCGACGCCCGGGGCGTCTCCCGCGGCGTTCGGAACGTGAGGTTCTCTCCCTTTCACGTTCCGCCACCTCCTTCGCTAGCATGACTGCTTCGCAGAAGGAGGTGGCGGCGTCCAATTCACCCGCCGTCTCGCTCCAGACCATGGATTGAACCAGGGCCGGGAGCGAGAGGTCGCCGCCGCCGAGAGGTCGCCGTCGCATCCATAACACCCTCAAAATACAAAGTCATTTTTCACAAATATTTGTAGTACTAATGTTTATGTTTTTATGAAATATTACGTCTCTGCCATCTAGTGTGTTGAAAAACGCTGTTTGATTTGCGTGACCCTTTGACATTAAGCTTTCAGCCATTATGCCCCCGTTTCTGGCTAAGACAACAATCCCACCTCGAGTGCAATGACAAACTTGGCACACTCGCATCACTAGAATTGTTATGAAAAAGACGAATAACTATCTTACATACAAATATGGGCAGCGACATTCAAAGCTCTACCTTACTCAGGAATAGGAACTGGTATGTATTTTCTACAGCCGGACAGACAAAATCATCTTCTCTAACAAGGAAGGAAACGGCATACAGCCTTGACCAACACTCTAGGGCCTTAGGGCATTATTTATTATTAATTGATTGATCGTTATTTCAGATCTGTAGATTATATTAAAGAACCATTCATTTAGGAATTATGAAATGTAAAAAAACCACTTGGTCACTTATCTGGTCAGGCCAAATCATCATGATAAATGGGTCCCCAAGCTTCCAGTCATCCCGACTCATAATTTTACCGCAGCAAAAACACAGAACATTTATATACCTTTGAGCTCCTTGCCTTCAGCAGTGCACTTTCCCTTCTCCAAGACACAGTTGGCATAGGCGATAAGGAGTCGCTGGTTCTCCAGGATCTCATCCAGGTTGATGTTGTCATACTTGTTGGTGTACTTCTCGTCAGCGTAGACTACGGCCACCATCACACACAACAGTAAGACGAACTTCATGTTGCCCTGAAAGATTAAGAACGAAACCGAAGTCAAAATCTAAGCATTATTTATACTAATATTATCAAGAGGTAAGTTTAATTAGTAGGGGGTACTCTCCCGAACTAATGCCAATTCAAAAAATTCTTTCACTGGCAGAAAGCTACGCTATCACAATTTTTGCGGACGAAGTGCTATTTTCAAATATATTATACCAGTTGCAATAATGTGAAGCTACAGTCCCAGTCACAAGGCATAATAATTGTGAAAGTACTGTAGATCTCTATGGAGAAAAACGAGAAAGAAACTCCATGGACACTCTTCAAATCAGAATGATTTCAGAAATGAGTCGCGAGAAGAAATCCCAAGAAGATATTGCGGAGTTTTTGGAATTAGAAATGACTGCTCAATTTTGTAGTAAAGAACTGGAAAAATCAAGATACAAAATATGTATATTCACGTAGGTAGTCTTGTGATTATCTGTGATGACAGTGAGTAAAAAGTCAC
Source organism: Xestia rhomboidea (assembly GCA_963853795.1). Taxonomy (NCBI): domain Eukaryota; kingdom Metazoa; phylum Arthropoda; class Insecta; order Lepidoptera; family Noctuidae; genus Xestia; species Xestia rhomboidea. The sequence continues at coordinate 9,186,244 of OY970771.1, read as the reverse complement.
GAATATAATTGCCGGTTTCTGTTGAAGTGTACGACCTACTTTAATTTTAAATATTTGATTAGTGTTTGAGCAGTTCTATAATCAAATACTGAAATCGGAAATAGTAGTCAGTATTTTAACTTTGAAAGGATTCAAAATAAAAGAAGGACACACTGCGGGTGACACTCAGTTTTTTTTTAAATATTATTTGGTTGGAATAGCTGAGATAATGGTGACCTAATTCCTGTATGAACTTGCACAAATACACCCAGATTATGCAACTGATACACAATTCTTTAGAGCAAGAGAAAAAGAAAACACAATTATTATATTTGTCAAGATTTGTCACTTCCTGTTAATTTCTAAATTAGGTCACCTACTTGCTGCTAAGGATTTAGAAAACAACGATCTACAATATTTAAAAAATAACTAATATTAGGAAGATTTATAATAACACAAAGAGTTAATAAGACCTACCGTTTGTTCCTCAAGTAAACTGTATGTAGGTAATCGCAAGTAGTCGAGTGACTTATGATGTCCGTCGTAATGATATGCCTCTATTTATACTCGCCGTCGGTGTGCTTAAACCATCTAATTTGTCCCTGGTTGGTTCATTATTTTATCTGTCTTCGATGCATAACCCGCGTACTTGTGATACAGGATGTTCCATTTCCTTTGTTTTTTTTTTTTATCGCGAATTATGCCTATCTACCTACATACGGGGTCAAATTAAATGAGCTAGAAAAATTGAGCAGATGTTATGTGTAGGTATTCTATTTATATGCATAAAATAACAAAAAAATAAAAAAAATGGTAACTTTTTTTTTTGGTTGTAGCTCTAATAGTTTATTAAATCCGTTATTTTTTTGTTTCGTCGTATTTAGCTGCATATCAATACTCATCAATTCTAATGGATGTCCCAAAATGTACGCAAGATTTCAATTGGCACAAAATAATAGATTTTAAACTAATATCTGAAGTAAACAACTTACGGTCTTCTTAAAGAAATCGTATTTGTTTTTTTTCGAGTTTCACTTCCGAAGTTCATTTGTCCTTGTATTTGCATTTATTTTTGGAAATTTAATGTGGAAGCTTTCCGCGCTTGCCAAGGTTAGGTTAGTAGTAGTTAGTAAAATGGTTTAATTCCTCCATGCCACGAAAAGCACGTTTAGCCGCTGGTCCCGGCGCGGCTGTCATTTGGTAGATCTTCGACAGTCGTTACAAAGTAGACCGAAAATCTGACAACCAATCTTACCACGGGGTACTACTCAGTACTAACTGGATTGTGGCGGTCAAAAAGGCAGTCTCTCCATTTAAAATACTGGTATTCAGCTGCAGCCGGTTAGACTGGAAGCCGATCCCAACATAGTTGAGAAAGCGCTAGCTAGGCACATGATGAATGAGGAAGATTTTTTCTCCATGGGCCTCTTGTAGATCATCATTTTATTGTAGATTCTGAAAATCTACGTCGATGATATAATACTAAAATAAGCTGTCTACTTTATGAGGACGAATAGCGTCCTAATATGATAAAGTTTTGTAATATAGAGTAAACATTAATAGACTAATTTCACTTTCATTCAGTAAAAGTTAGATATTTGGTTTGTGCGTACCACAGAGCACTGAACCGTTATTGCCGGCAGCATCTATAGGAAATGTTTATAGCGTCAAAAATGCGTTGGGTGCTTAACTTCTGCCATGTCTGCAAAGCCATCAGTCTTCTTCAAATCCGTATCGCTGGCACGGCAGTAGTAGTTTTCGTAACTTTTTCGACGTCATTCGTAGCTGAACCAAGGTCACTGTGGGGACAGTGCTTTTGGAGCTCAGAGGGCTGCAGGAGAGGAGGTTGAGCATAGTCTACGACACAGCTCCACACCTCGCTACAGTTCCGACATCAGTTTTTATGCGTCTTTTGTGACGTAATGTGAGTAAACAGTGTGTAAAATGTTTGGTTTTGTATGGAAAGTGTTGACAATGCCAACTTAAGCAGCGATCAACGAGATCTCAAGGCTCCGTCTTGCGTAGGTACCTAACCAACTGTGGGGATTCCCAGATAAAAATATTCAAGATTATCTTTTTATCTGTTATTGAAAAGCGATTTTGATCTAACACGATAAGTATTCCAAGAAAAAACTTCCTTCTATAAATCTAGACGTGCGTTGTTAGCAGAATGGTTCTTTTAGCCCTTGAATAACACTTTTTTTTTATAAAAATCCTGCCCTTCAGTCTCTCCTGTATCTTGGCTGAGTTTACAAACATTTTACTCAACATACACAAACAGCCAGAACCGGAACAACTACCTATACCTGTAGTATATATTTGTTCCGTGCAAGGATCAGATCTGCTACACGCAGCGCAACAGGCAATCGCTCAGCCACTGTGCCAACCGTGCCGTCAAACAGTACCAGGCGGGTGTTGTTGGTAATATTTTGCGAAATTGTTTGTAAAAATTGTACTTACCTACTAAAAAAACAAGATGGCGCGTTAGTTACGTTCATGAAAAGCAACATATGCGAAGCTGTCTCCCCTTTCTCGTTTAAATGCGAAAATAGTGTTTATCTCTAAAATAATAACTGCCAGTAACAAAGTAAGTATACGACTGAGGAGGTTAAATTAAAACTTCTACAATACCTAACTTACGTTTTGCAATAACAACAAAAAGTTTCAGAATTGAATGAGGCAGACATTATGACGTAAGGTAGACTCGGTTAATCTAGATTTTAAATATTAAATAAGTTTATTTTTACATTTTGATTGTAAAAACTTCTATATTGTTTATTGCATTAAGAAGCTGTTTTGTAATAATTAGTTTTATTATAAGTGTTTTTACCATTTTAACTTGACTACTTAAATAAAATCATTTAAATATTTATACTTTTTTGATATAAATGTATATCTTCACTTCATTATGAGAAGAATTCAGTACAGGAAAGATATTCGGATTCGTATTAAGGTTCTTCAATTATCTACATACAGGGTGGTTATAAAATTGCGAGCCATACCTAGCTCAGGGGTTCAGTATCAATGAAAGAAGACAAAAAAAAAGTTGTCACGTACACGCGCAGTTTCCTTTGAAGGCATCCTGAAATTCATGCATAGCAGTCGTATGCCTTTTATTTCTCAACTAGCGGACGTCACGCGGTTTCACCCGCGTATTTCCCGTTTCCGTGCGAGTACGGGGATAAAATATAGCCTATGTTACTCGCTGATAATGTAGCTATCGATTGCTGCAAGTTTTAAGTTTATTCGTTACATACAAAAATACAAATCTTTCCTCTTTATAATATTATTATAGATATGGATAGAGACTTTAGTTCAATACAAAGAAAATAATCATGTTAAAAACTAATAAGAAGGACACTTGACATATTATCACATTAATGTGACATGTGTCTATGAAGAATTCCTTCAGATCCAAATGTCTACCTTATAATTTTGAGAGCACACTGTATATGAAAATTATGTTATAGGGAAACGCTCGCAGGGTCTTCCGTTTCAACGACCCTTATGTACCCACCCTTGAAACTTAGTGCATGGTTTATACATAATAATAATACATACATAAACTCACACCTTTTTTCTATGAGGGTGGGCAGAAACTACAGTTCCACCTGTTACGATCCTAAATCTTCGCCATACAAAAAAATTAAAGAGCACTTTGGTCATCAAACCATCTAAGCATACTCTTGATTTTTTTTGTCAATAGGTACACACATTACTACAATTTGTCTTTCTATAATAGATTTTCAGGCTACTATTATTAAGTCCTATAGTGTCCATTAGTGTATATAAGAAACCTTTTTATGTAACTCGTGGGGGTTGGCGCAGTAAGCCGAAATACAGGTTCCTCCTAGTTCGGCTGCAGAGGCTAAAATCATTTTTGATTACTATTTGTAATCAAAAATGATTTTAGCCTCTGCTGTTCAAAGCATTTTATTTGTAAATTATAAGTACTTTTTTGTGTAAGAAAAATAAAAAATATTATTATTATATTATTATTTTCAACTTTATCGCTGAAGCATTAGGTTCAAGATTGATTGAGAAAATTTATCAGTTTCGGGTAGGGTGATGTGCTGGCATCTGTATAGAGATAGAAGAATAGAAGATACATATCTTCTTGCAAACCGCAGCGTTGTCATGTCACATCATTTCTCAATGTATCATTTTAAGATAGACGACAATTGCTTTGCAAGCATTTCCATTTCCACAGTATTCATTTCTACTTTCGTGGCCCTTTTGACACACTCGTAATTCACGAACAGTGAGTTACAATTAGGTGACCGACCGCGACAGCTGAAATTTTTTAGAATACTAACCGTTAGAATTATTAAATATATTTTATTTATTGTAGCAAAGTAAACTAAAAAATCTCAACCATTTATGCAAACAGCTACTTGCTACTTACTACTCACTGTTTTAAGTAGGTACACCATTGTGAACAGTAAAATACATACCTATAGTAATTTTTTTTTTAATCTTAAAAAACCTTAACAAATAAATTTTTCAGTTTTGAACCTAAAATAGTTAGGACCTACCAACAGCTTAGTCATCATCATCTGCCAAGCCATTCCTGAACTAAACCGAATGCAACTGAATACCAGTATTTTACTTGGACCGCCTATCTGACTCCCACAACCCAGTTAGTACTGTTAGCTAACTTAGAAGCAACATTAGGCTTGATAAGGATAACACCTTGGCTTCGGAGATACCATCGCGGATTGCGCTTAAGGCAACTACAGGAGCTAAATTAGCAACTCTTTTTGTGGTGGTTCAAACTTCGTTTGAAATACTGTTAGAATTAAGTTCTAATCAGCTTGCACTACAAAGTGGTTGTTACGTCAGTCACAGCGGGCCGAATAGTGCGTAGTGAGTGGTTTCTTGCGATTTACAAAAAAACAATTGATTGGACTAAAAAAATAAAACACTATGATGCTAATAATTGTTGCTTGTAGAATTATTTGCATTTATATCGCATGTATTTTAGTATGGTTTGTACTCGTTAAAAGAAATTTTTAGAGAGAAGGTCGGGATTTTTTTTTATCGAGTAAAATTAGTTGTATTATGTTTTAACAACACTATCGTACAGCATCCTGAAGAATATCATATATTTTTCTGGTTTTGTTTATTGCAGTGAATCATAAGCTTTTTTGCATTATAAAACTCGCGTTTAGCTCCTGTAGTCCCCTTAACGCTTGCGCTATTGATCTGACCGGTTAGGAGAGGCTCGCTTTACATAGGTCGTCTAAGCGCTCTACTATCTACAAAAACTGTAAAAATGTTTGAAAACCAGTGACTTGATACATTGAAAGAAAAGCGCCAAATACGGAAAGAGAGACCTAAGCCCTCCTGCACCTACACCTATAACTCTACCGGTCAACTCTACTGCTTAAGTTGTGACCGGGTATTTAAGAGCAAATTCGGTCTGGCCAGCCATATAAGGAAATAGCTTCAAAGAGTCGTCGCTACCGAAATCGGTAAGGAGGACTATATAAATATAATACTGGGTATTAAGATACCCAGTAGTAACTAGTGACAACCGACCCGAGCGGCTGTTATTATTCGGCCATCTACCGCTTAGTATTAAGGGTGTAAAACAACTGTTAACGAAGCCGAAAGGCACTTGTTCTCCTCATCATTGCGATCATTTTTTTGTTCTACACCATACCTGGGAACCTTCTAGTTACGGAGATATTGGGGGTCAAAGTTCCAACTTTTTGGCAACTTTTTTTTTAAATACAAGTTTTTAATGTAAGATTTTTACTTTAAACACCTCCACGACCCCCGTACTATTCAATCCATCCATTATCACAATGTTTTAAGTATGTTACATTGAGTTCTACCACAAAACATGATTTTTCACCCCAAAAAAAAAAAGTCGTTTCCCAGCAATAATTTTTGCGTAAAGTTACTTAGTTTGATGTACAGAATGCTTGGTTGACGGCTTCGTGATGAGGTGGTTTACACCGTGTATATATAATTTTTTTTTTCGTAAACTGTAATTTGTATTTTGATCAAGTTAGATAAAAGACATAAAAGCTAGACTTTCCTCTTTTAGTTCCTAGCTAATATAAGACCTAACATTACATTGTTCTATTTGATTAATGATGTAAATAACCACAATTATATTCTATAAGTGACGTGGTTACATCTTCATAATGTTGTCATCAAGAAATTATAAGTTACGATGAGTTATATGCCTTACATATCAACTAGTCTAGAAATAATCTCACGAATAAATTAGTTCACTTAGCTTTATTGAGGTTTATTTCCTATTTCGTGGAATTGATTATAGAATCTAGAATCAGTAATAAGAAATCATAGAGGCAGTGGCATACATGATACGTTCTTGTAATAATGCCACAGTAGTTATATAAATATTATGGTACTAGGAACTGATAATAATATGTCAATTTTCTATCGGTGCGCGTCCTACAATCAGTCTGGGTTTTTGCTCAAATAAATGAATATGAATTAGCTTATTCCCGCGGCTTCGTACTTCTGGAATAAAAAGTATTCTAGGTTATATATTATCTGTCTGCCAAAGAAGTCGCCGTAATAAGAAACGTTATTTTTTAAAAAGATCTATCCATTGGTATAGTATATCTTATCGCTATTGGACGCTGGGGCTATTCTGCCCATTCTACTTTCATAAAAATCCTTTGAGTCGTTTTTGCGTGAAAGAGTAATTATCATCCATCCATCTATCCTTTCAAACATTCATAGTTAATAAGATAAGATGTTGAAGATGAGAAGGAGAGAAGGAGAAAGATGGATGGATTCGATAAAAACAGAAAAAGGAGTAAATGAGAACAGAACGACTGACAGGAGAATGGAGGAAGAAGCTGGATAGTTAGTCGACTTTTGTCCATACAACATTGTGGGGTGATTACTCCACGGACGGGCATGGTAAAGGTTATGGCACACTATACCGGCACCGCAACGGCACCGCTCCAACCCAGCAATTAACTTGTCATTCAAATTAGGGCATTAAATCCCGTGTCGTATAATATATTTCATAATGTCAATATGATAAAGCCCACGGGCATTCAGCGCGCTTGCCGCTATTATACAACTCGACTCGCACCCCGTGCGCTGCTAGCGAGCGGACAGCGTGCTTACAACATGCTGACTCCGAGTAACCAACAAAGTCGATCACAAATGCCATATAATAATAGGGTAGATGACAAAAAAATACAATCAGTCCTTCAGATTGATTTCTAAAAAATATTGGACATTTTTTTTTCTTTTTTCACGTATACAAAAAATGAAGACAAATGATACAGTGCGTCAAAAACTGGTGTGACGTCACATTTGAATACATTTTTTACTCAAATGTGACGTCACAAGCCGTCACTCATTTTCTTTGACAGGTTTTATCTTCGTCAATTTATATTAATTTGATAAAACTAAAAACACATATCCAATATTTTTCGATAATCTAACTGCCGGACTAAACATAATCATATTTTTTTAGTCAGTAATCATCCCTATTGTGTTCGCGGTGACAGCAAGCCTACACCTCGCGGACGCCGCGCATTTAGCGCGCTGGCGGCTGTAGCCTAAATTCAAGGCGACGACACCGAGCGCCGCCGTGCTGCGCTGTGCAGTCCTCTCAGTGTACCTTAAGTCTCTATAGGTGGCCTTGCTCTGTTCTGGCCTGAAATGGAGGGAAGTGAAAATTATGTTTTTGTACTCTTTCGATATTCTTTTCTGATTAATTTCGTTGCGGAATCCAAAGACAGTCAAATAGTTTCCTCCTGACTCATGGAGCTTCCTCGCCTCGGCGCTTTTCTGGTGGTCGCCACTGTTGATTCTGGCTTTCACGAGTTACGTTTAGCTGTTGGCGATAAGGTGGATGGACTGTTCGAATAAAAAAACACTTTGGGCTAGACTCCATGCATCTTAGTTACGCCCACGGCCGCTGTCCACTGGCGCAACCTAACCTTTCTTACAACCAAGAACAGGAAACCAGGAAGATTTTTTTTTTCGAAACTAGCTTCTACTTGCGACTTCATCTGTACTATGTCATTTATCGGGTCCAGGTTATAAACTATCTGTGTGTCAAACATCCGAATCCGTTCAGCAATATTTGACTATTTGAGTAACAAACATACAAACTTTCCCATTTATAGGATTATATTATTTTATATTTATATTGTGATCTTGAATGACTACACTTCTAGGTATTATGGTAAAACAGCTACGCATAAGATTTAAGCGTCATCTCGCAAACGTAACAGGAAAAACCTAATGTTAGATTTGATGAACGTATAGTTTTTATTCAACATAAACAACAATATGAATCAACCGGTGCAAGGCCATGGTTTATATAATCATCTAGGTTATATTTAGATGACGGATTACCTAACATGTAATTATCCAGTCGACCCTCGGTTTATTTTATCTTAAATTTATTGTGATCTTTGTAATACCGATGCGGTTGAAATAGTGGTACTTTGGAATTATAATACACGGACCACACGGGCCAATCCAGGCAAGCGCGGATTAACCTAGCCACGAGCCTTTTATATTCAATTTTTATACAATCTTATTTGGCAGCAGAAATAATAAAAGAGGCTTTCTAAAACCTATCTAAAGACTTCAAAGAGTAACTAATTCTGTAAGGTAGACGTCTTAAGTTAACAGTGTATTCATACATATGAAGTTAGAGAATCTAAGTAAGATTTCCTAATTTTCAAACAATAAACAGAAGACATTCGTCTTAACTACATTCCACATAAATCTGCCGCCGCTGTGTCGCCGGGTGTGCATGGCTGCATGGATCGATGGCGACCTTCGTTCGACACGTTGAGCAAGCCCGAATGTTTGCTAAGTCGATGGCATTTAATACGTGAATCATTAGTATTTAGGAATATACTGTACCTGTATCTCCTCACCCGCCTGTATCTCTACTTCTCCCTGAAATCCATCTAATTTTGTCTGAATAAGATCTTATCCAGTCAAAATTAACGGACCTCTCGAACTCTTGAGTCTTGTATCCCTCCTTCTCCCTGTAATCCACCCAATCTTGTCAGTATAATATCGTCTTTAGCGATAATACCGCCCATTTTGTTACTTAGACGACTCTTGAGTCTGGTATCGCTCCTTCTCCCTGAAATCCACCCAATCTTGTCTGTATAATATCACCTTTAGCAATAATACCGCCCATTTTGTTACTTAGACGACTCTTGAGTCTTGTATCGCTTCTTCTCCCTGAAATCCACCCAATCTTGTTCGTATAATATCGCCTTTAGCGATAATACCGCCCATTTTGTTACCTAGACAGCTCTTGTTACGTGAGTCATTAGTATCTGGGAAGATAATTACTATTTCTGTATCTCCCCGACCCGCCTTCCCTTCCTCCAGAATTCCATCCAAAAGATGTCTTGTAAAGATGGCTTTCACCGATAAGAAAGCCCATTGTGTCACCCTATATAAAATGTCTACTATTTAATTTATATCTGTAATATGTATGGTGTACATAGGTACTACTGCCTGTCCTAGAATCAAAAATTCTTAGACATGTGACGTCTACCAATCCGCACTGGGCCCACGTGGTGGATTATAGCCCATTCCCTCTCGTTGAGAGGAGGCCGTGTCCCAGCAGTGGGGACATTATAAGCTGATGATGATGATGATGACATAATAATGAGTATTTTGTAATTGTATATCTATTGATGGCACTGAGTAAAAGATGTGTTCAAGCTTCGTATTATTTGGGTAAAGTGTTGAAAAATGACGTAAGGCAAGCCACTCGCGGCCCCTACCCAACCACGTTAAAGGCATGTAATATTGTGTATTTTTTTCTGAAAGATAGATTAGTGAGAAATGTCCTCTCATTACCGGAGCCTAGTTTATCAGACATTCTTTGACGAAAATACCAACATTCAGGACCTTGTTAATTATGAAATCTACCCATTGTTAGCCTCAAGTTGGCCTCAAATGCTTTTTAATCAGATTTGAAGTGAACATTGTGAAATATTTCAGAGTATCCGAGGCCAAAGTCTATCAAATAAAAGTATGTTATATCATTAGCAGATTTCGTTCAGCTAACCTAATAACGCGCAGTGCGGATGCGTTACTAATTAGTAATTATCTTATTCATCAAAACAAACGTTTACGTGAAGACTATATTGAGTTTTAACTACATGCGTCAATATACAAAAAGGTTATGTATTATTCAGGTGCGCGGGTGTTAGCGCTCACAATTTTACCCGACTACGGCGAAGCCAAAAGGAAGGGTTATGATTTTAGCAGTCTATAATGTATTTTATTTATTTATTTATTTTACTATTTTACTATTTACCGGGTCAGTACCAATGTGACTTTTTCAATTCATATGTACTTTTCTAAGTTTATCTTGGACATCACAGACATCGGTGAAGGAAAACATCGTGAGGAAACCTGGACTTACAATTAATATAAGTCTGAAATCGCCAACCCGTCTTGAGCAAGCGTGGTGATCAATGCTCGTGCCTTCTCTGTATGAGAAGAGGCCTTTGCCCAGCAGTGGGACAGTAATAGGCTGGTATTATTATTATTTTTATTATGTACACACAGTATACAGCACAGGAAAATACATTAAAAAAATATGAGTACATAGGTACTGCTTATTTCTTAAGAAATTTTTGCCAGCAGCCCTGCAAAAGGAGAAATGAAAAAGAAATGTAGACAATAGCGTGTGAGAGAAGGAAGAGAATACAGATTATGTGCCTTACCTAACTTAACCTATTAAGATATATAAATACACACATAAGTAGATATTAATAAATACTTATATAAATACATAGTGCTATGTATGTTTGTATTTACGTATGTTCCTCTAAACTATTCATCCGATTTTGACGAGTAAGGTTTAAATTGATTCGTTATTATGGCCCGGGTAACATTGGCTTTTTACACTTTTTACATTTAAACCCCGAATTTTATTGGAGCGTGAATTTTCCATATTCGGGTTTTTTAGTGGTAAGATAACAACCACACAAATTCTTGTTATTGTGTTGAATTTCAACTTTTCCATTCACTCAGAAACTTTACTGCATCAAATGCAGAATAGCATTGAATTAAAGCTGTTCGCAAAACTACGAACCAGTTGTTCTTGTGACGAAATGTGAGTGTCAATCAGGCTGTTTATTTTGATAGTTCGTAGTAGATTAGGATAGTTTTGATAGTTCTTAAATTCCGCTTATTATTTAAGGAAAATAAAGATCGTGGTTTGTGTTTTTATGTCTTTGTTGGAGTTTTGTGTCCATAGAAATCGACCAACCCGTACCGTGCATCTATTGACTGTCCATGTAAATCTTTAAGAAATAATATATTTTTTTACGATAAAGATTCCTACCAACTCAATAAATGTGAAAGTTTGTTACATGTATTTTAATCACGCAAGAATAGATGAACGGATTTAGATGAAAATTGGCACACAGATACCTAATTTAGAACCTGGATTACCACAAAGGATAGGAGCCAATTCTGAAGTCCACGCACACGAATTTGCGGGCTGTAGCTGGCAACCCGGTACAGAGAAAAAAATGCACTTATGTACGTACACTGATGGTCAGTCCTACTTTAAAATGATATAAGTACTGTACAAACTGTGGTACAAACTCTTATGTGCAGCATCGCGGAACGTATTTTTTTGGATTTTTTTAAACTACATATTTGCTTAAATTTATCTTGATTGTTATTTAACTATTCTTTCATTATTTCAAGGTCTTAATATTTTTGTCGAGTTTAAATGGGTTGAATGTGTGTTTTCACCAGTTTTCTCAACGAAAATTATCTATGAGCTCATAATATCTCTTAGGTAAATTATAGTTAATTTTTTTCTTAAACTCCTTCAAAAAACGATCGTGAGGTAGCTATGTAATTTTTGTTGTAGATATAAACAATGATTACGCCGCAAAATGTTATGAAGGTAAAACAGTAATTAGCGATGTAATTGTTAATTTTAATTAATCATGTCTTACATTGAAAAAACTCATAGGCAATAACATACAATCAAAGTCCAAAATATAACAACTGACGGTCGAAGTAATTTAGTTTTTACACACTATTATTAACATTTTCAGCAACATTTTTTCCCGTAACCATGGCCCGGAAACGTCAGATTATGTTCCCAATATGGTTAATTATAATTACATGAATTATATAGTTGCAATTATCTCTTGAATGAAAAACAACTCTATGTGGTTATGTACTAAACACGGACAATATACATAGGATATTGAAATAATATTTATTTATAGACCAGGAATATATGTATTAGCATAACTAGTCTTTATTTTTCCCACTGCTGGGACACTGGCCTTCTCTATATGACAGGGAATGGCGGTCACCACGCGGGCCCAGTGCGGATTGCTAGATGACAGATCACAGAATGTCTTCGAATTTTAGGTTTCATGTGGCCTAAAATGGCCGCCTAAGGAGAAACCATAATCTCAAATGCAGAAATTTTATGAGCGAAGTTAAGTTTCAAATTACCATGAAAACATACACTTATCAAAATTATAGTCAAATTATGTGACGCGTGTATTCTTACGACGACAAATATGAAATTTGTACGGTTTTACCGCGACGCGATGTAGGTAATTACAGAAATTAGCGTCGAACCTGGGATGTCCTAGAGGCTTTGACCTGCGTCAAACTATGAGCTGGAAATTAGGTTGAGATGTACTCATGTCAGCCGCTTATTTAGTTAAGTACTACGTGAAAACTACAATATTCTTTTATTTTTATTAACCCAAAATGTAAGACAAAATCGGCTACGGGTTTTTAAGAATTTATTTGTTAATTTTGATTAACTCTCTTCGCCACACAATGAAATGCAAAGTCTTCAACTAAAGAGCTATCCCACAAAATGAATTTTGCAACAAAGGATCAACCGAAGATTTACCTGAAAGTACTGAATGAATGCATGATATTTACATAATTAACAAGACATGGCCACTAACTAATGAAACAGACAACTTTTTATATCGAAAACAAACGCCCTAACTTTTCTTTGCATATGATTTTCTCGATAAGAACATTCTGTGGGTTAGTTCCTGCTGTATACTGGCCATCATAAAGGCCTATCGCGCTGATGGTGTATGAAATTAACAATATTCCATTGACATAATAATGAAAACATTCTACCTTACAAAATGAGTATTTAATAGCGATTTTCTTTTGCATAACTACGTCTAATTATTATTGGTTCCCCGTCCTGACACAATACAACACAGAGTAGTTTATCGTGCAAACAATAGCAAATGAACGAGCTTTGTACACGCGACGGTTAAGGAATAATCACATTTAGCCGCACTGTCAAGTAAAATGTAAATCATTGCATTAATCTGATCCAGCCTGGCTCTTGCTGTCCTCCCCTAGCAACGCCCTAAACCGAGGCTTCTACCCCACAAGAGTATCGTAGTACCATAGTATTATCGTGTATATAGTCACTCAGTTTTAAGTGTTTTGCTCCTGGCTGGAGGCCTTACACTCAAGGCGGCACAAGATAGGCAGACGACAACCTTCTAGGTAACCTGCTAGATGCCATTGCCATTCACAAATCACAGTGTAATAACTTATTCTAGTCGAAGCAACATTCTTCATGTTGGATATTACGCTTGCTGTTTTATTCAGGATTTTAGATCAGAAAGATGCATATGCTAAGGAACAAGAAGAAAGTCTCGAGAAAAGTTTTGATTATTAAGGTCAATGGGATGGCTGTGTGAAAGATCATATGGCTAGAAAGAAGGTGACTGCTGAGATAGAGCAGTGTGGAAGATAAAAACATGCTGCGTTGACCCCAAATAAATTAGTATAAGGGTGTTCGTGGCGAATACATAAATAAAATTATAAATAGTGAAATCTTTAGAATCATTTTATTAAATACCAGCGGACGTCACGCGCTTTCACCCGAGTAGTTCCCGTTCCCGTGAGAGTACGGGAATAAAATATAACATAGGCTACTCGCTGATAACGCTAGCTATCCATTGCTAAAAGAATTTTTCAAATCGGTCCAGCAGTTTTTAAGTTTCGTTAGGTACAAAATTTTGATTTGATTTTGATTTACAATCTTTAAATTCATATTTTGCTAGCCAACGTTATTCGACCATAATTTTTGTGAGAGTACCATAAAGCAACACCTTGTTACTAGTAAAAAATTAAAACATTCAAATATAGCCAGCGTAATAAAATAAAATACTTTAAATCTGTGTTCGGATACGAACAAACGGCAAGAAGATGGAAATGACCATGTATTCCCTCGCATTGTTGCTGTATGTCTGTCGGTATTTCTGTAATATACATATAAATGTATTACAAGGATGTTTGTCCATGTCACGTATGCAGTTCGATCCCAGTTGAAAACTCCTGCTAAACACCGATGGTGAATAAGTCGTTAACCCGTCAAGCGATGCAATCCGTCCACACTTCCCTTAAGAGCTCTAGTTTTAACAATCATGTTTACTGTCATTTCGACTACATTTTTATCACTTAGGTACTATCATCGCTTCTTACGTTATTTATCGGGTCAATAGTGTTCCATACAGTTATATAGAACTGCTATTGTGTCAATAAGTTTCCTTCATTCAAACAAAAAGCATACAAAGTAATCGTGGCGACTCAAAACGATCTCTTCCGTAAAGTGTGAACCAGCTCTAACGCAGTCTGCGCCTGCACATCAATCATAGCGCTTGTGCAATCGCCATCTGCCTTTGTTAAATGCTCTAAGATCACTTAGCATTCAATTCCTGGTTTGCACAACCTAACTTGCTTACTCACATAAGCTATCTTTATTCATCTTTACTAATATGTATAATAAAGCTGAAGAGTGTGTTTGTTTGAACGCGCTAATCTCTTGAACTTCAATTGGATTTAAAGAGTTATTATTGCATTTGGTTGCCCAATTCTTGTTTTCAAGTGCTTTTTTATAATTCTCTACTACCTTCATCTTTTTATTCGACTACGGAGAAGCCAAAAGGAAGGGTTTTGATTTTAGCAGTCTATGTATGTAAGTTTGTATTTACGCATGTTCCACCGTAGCGCCTGAACTATTCATCCGATTTTGATGAATAAGGTGTTTAAAGTTTCGTTATTATGACCCGGGTAACGTAGGTTACATTTTAACCGACTTCAACAATAGGAGGAGTCGATTTTACCTTGTAAACCCCGATTTTAATTAGAGCGTGATTTTTCAGTGGTCGGGTTTTTAGTTGTGGTATACAACACAAATTCTTGTTTGATACTTACTTGCTCTTCAAAAGTTTAGAGTAGATTTCCGTAATTGTAAAATAATAGTGCATTTTGTTGCAATAGCTGAAAGTTTGTCATTATGTTGTTCTGTAGGCGGGGATCGCTCGAGCCGCAGACTAGTTGCTCAATGTAGCCGATAATGCAAAAGAGATTCTGCATTATCGGCACATCACACGACGTTTTTCAACACACTTACGAGGAAATAAATAAGTAATACACTGTTCGCAACTTTGGGATGGATCAGCCAAGTACCAGCTGCAAAGTGTTACGACTTAGAAGCTATTGAGCGACGTGCCAAGAGGCTCATTAATTAACAACGACTCTCTTTTTACCCGAATGCGCCAGAAGGAGGGTTATGTTTTTCGAGAGTATGTATGTATGTATAATTTATTGTTTGACACGCTCTGTGGCCTGTACGGCTCGATAAAGGGCTCATCATGAGGATTTTAAAATGTTATATCTAAGTACCTAACTAACGAGGAAAAAATAAAAAGTTAATTAAAAAACCCTACTGCGTAATAATAACTAAAAACTCGGGACCCATTAAATAATCTGGACTAAAATGATTACATCCACTAAGGGTCCCGACTGTTGCAGTAAATATGTCTTGTTTCCTGAATTTTCAGTTTCTATTTAAAATTATTAGTTATTTTTACGGTCGGGTTTTTTTATTTTTTTTTTCAAAGCCAGAGCCTTGAACTTGAACATCACCGCAAAGATGACAGTCTATCCTTTTTTTCATAGGTTATAGGTATTTTGGAAAGTGTGCTCTGGAATTACAAAATCTAGTTTCCCCTCCCGCTGTCCACGACGCGCAAGAGAAAAGGTGTCAAGTGAATTTTAGTTCTACGCATGTAACTCGCACGACTGACTGACTGACTAACTGACTGACCCCCCAATACTGAAATGTCACTCAAAATTTAAGGGCTGCT
This sequence comes from Xestia rhomboidea, assembly GCA_963853795.1. Classification (NCBI taxonomy): domain Eukaryota; kingdom Metazoa; phylum Arthropoda; class Insecta; order Lepidoptera; family Noctuidae; genus Xestia; species Xestia rhomboidea. The sequence continues at coordinate 9,170,093 of OY970771.1, read as the reverse complement.
TAACATTTGAGCAGCTCCTAAACTTTAAATTTCCATATTTTCTTTTAATTAATTTTTTCTATTAATTTCCATCCATTTTATGGCCAAACGTCACTTTTGAGTATCTGTTAAATATAAGTGCTACTTAAATTTTGAGTGACTGTCTCGTTGGTCTAGTGGTCGTAATCGCGACTTCTGAGCATGAAGTGCTGGGTTCGATTCCCAGGTCGGCCAATGTTTTATTAGGTTTTTCCATCAGAAATTTCTCTGTAGCAGCCACGGAGTCTGGATTTGTGCCTGGTTGATAGCAATAGGCTCGCCCCCTATTACACGGGACTTAAACATAACTGGCGAAATGTGGGTGTACTATTAGGTACACCTCTGTCTAACCCTTCGAGGATTGGAGGCGTGATGTTATGTTATGTTGTACGCATAAGTTTTAGATGTAATTATTTTTATTATTATTAACGTTTATTTCAGGCATAACTCAGTATACATAATTATTACGTAGATTGCATTAAAAAAAAAACACATTCCATTACATTATTAAACATTTAAATAAAATTCACCATTAAAATCTAACATTAAAATCCAAATTAAAATCAAAAACATAATTAAAATCAGAATTAAAGTTTTAAAAAAAATGTGTATGTGTAATGTAATGCTGCTGATTTTACTGAATAGTAATATGGCACACATAGAATTTTGGGTTGTCGTAATTAACTGAATTAATAAGAGGTTGGCTCATTGAGGCAGAACTGTTTCCAATTCACATTGATGATTATTAAATTTATGTTAAACGAGATGTTATGAACATCCACAGCTACGAGTAGCCGCCCTTGTATCAAATAATAACTACCACGTTTTGTTCAAAACTGCCGTCACGTCATCTTAACTCGGCGCTAACGACCGGTAAAACGTAATTATGTAAAGAAGAATAATTTAGTTAATAAAAAAGTATGTTTACAAAATGTGTAAGTACCCCCATTTAATATTTAGCCACAGTAGTATCATACAATTGTATAATTTGTGCGTATAAGTAAACTATAAATAAATTATTATTTTTGTAGGTGCAAAGTAATGAATCTTACTTCATTTTAATTTGAGACAGTTTTAAGTTGTAGTTGTGGTGGCTCAGAGGCAATGGGGTCTTAAAAGAAAATGGGGTCACAACAGCTCTCAAAACGGTGAAGAAAAACATCGTGAGGCTGGACGGATAGATGTTCTAGAACAAAAAAAATCGAAGACATTACTACTGCCAACCCGCACTGGGCCAGCGTGGTGGATGGCTCACTCCCTGTCAGAGATAAGGAGGCCTGTGTCCCAGCAGTGGGAACACAGGTTCAAATTGTCTTAGCTAGCGAAACTGCAGACGTGATGGGTGTCAATATCGAAATTATGATACGTCCTGTGTTCGATTCCTGCATTGGATATTCACATTTCATCAGAAATTTCTCAATAACAGAACAGCCACGGAGTCTGGCGTTGTACCCGGTTGATGGAAAATAGGCTCGCACCCTATTACACGGGACTTAACTTACAGTACTGACGAAATGATGGTGCTATTAGGTGGACCTCTGCCTAACTCTTCAGGGATTACAGGAAACCATAAAACCTAAACTTTTGATCTTCGGTTCCGAGAAACATTATTTGTACCTACGTAAGTAGTTATTACCCTTCAAAACATACAATTATTTGTAGTAACAATTATCATTATCTCAAGTTTGAAAATCACATAGAATATTCTCTGTCTGAGTCATTTTCGTTGAAAATAAACTAATAAACTAGCCTGCAAAAATAAGTAGGTATCACACTTTTAAAATACAAATAACTTTTTAAGTACACAAGATATACTTTCGAAACAAAAAGGACTCGAAAAATAGTTTAATTTTGTCTGTAGTTTCTAAGAAAGCTGATAAAAATTGCTTTATAACGTTTTTTTATTTTAAATCTCTAACTTCTATAGTTTAGGAAAAATTTAAATTTAAAAGTGTAGTACTTATTTTTGCAGATCAGTGTAGTTCAAATTTTTCCTCCGAATTGAAAAATTAAAAAAAAAAAAATTAAACAAAATGTTTCTTAAACAATGAATTGTGTTTGGAGCCTCCTTTAAGGCAAACAATACCTGTGTTAGGAGACTCCGCTCCTCCATATCTTAGATATATGTTATATGCAGGGTGTAAACCACCTCATCACGAAGCCATCAACCAAGCATTCTGTACATCAAACTAAGTAACTTAACGCAAAACGTTAAACGTTAACTGTACGCAAAAATTATTGCTGGGAAACGACTTTTTTTTTGGGGTGAAGAATCATGTTTTGTGGTAGAACTCAGTGTAACGCACTCAAAACGTTGTGCTGATGGATGGATTGAATAGTACGGGGTCGTGGAGGTGTTTAAATATATTACATTAAAAACTTTGTCAAAAAGTACTTACTAAAAAGTACTTAGTAAGTATTACTTACTTAGAACTTTGACCCCCAATATCTCCGTAACTAGAAGGTTCCCAGGTATGGTGTAGAACAAATGATCGCAATGACGAGGAGAACAAGTGCTTTTCGGCTTCGCTAAGAGGTGTTTTACACCCTTTAAGTATAATTCTTTCATGTCTGCAATGAAATACGCAAAAAAGTAGAAAAAAAAGCCTCGGCGATAACAGGTACTTTTTCACTGCTGCTTGTTCAGCCATTGAATTTCCGACAGCGTGTTGGGTGAGAAAATAATAATAGTGCAGAATCCATCAAAAACATCTGACAAGTTTTTGTTGGTATTATTTGGATACATGATTCATCATAGAATTTCCGTAAAGGTGTATTGTTTTTGTTGTATACTGTGTTTTCGTTTTACAAGTTAAATCATTCGGCAGAAATATCCTATTCAATTAAGTAATTTCCCAAAAATTGTTCTTATTAAAATAAAACTTAGGTACCTATTTTTCAATAAAGCTAAATTTTCTCGAAAATGTTCTGACATAACGTGAAGTTTCAGGAATCAGGACGTATTTATGGAAGGTCCAGTGGGTTTGAAAGCATATTCAGCACAAAACCATGATGGCTGATTAGATGGCGCGTGAAGGGAGAACTGCTAAACTATATTTGAAAAGTTTTCGATGCGGGCTGTCCCTCTGCGGACAGGGACCACAGATCCCAGAGTAAGTTTTCAAAAAAGTACAAAAAATAACACCACTTCGCCCCTTCATGTTTTCGTGCTGAATAAACGTACTGAAAACACTCTGGCCTGAATTATGATATTGCTTGTTTACGCCTCGTCCACAACCTCTGGTGTTGCACTGCTGCACTGGTGCGACAAGTCTCACGCTCGGGTTTCATTTGTTTCTTTCGCGTGAGTACTGTCACGTCACAAGTCGCGTAATTAGTTGTCTGCGCAGTCACTGTCGCAAAGCCAAGCTGTTAGGAGACTGAGGAAGTAGAATGCCAGTTCATCAGTTAATAGTAGTTTTCGCTGAAGTGTCAGAACTTTTTTACCGTTTTAGGGTTCCGTACTCAAAGGGTAAAAACGGAACCCTATTACTAGGACTCTACTGTCGGTCCGTCCGTCCGTCTGTCACCAGGCTGTATCTGATGAACCGTGGTGGCTAGACGGTTGAATTTTTCACAGATGATGTATTTCTGTTGCCGCTATAACAACAAATACTAAAAACAGAATGAAATAAATATTTAAGGGGGCTCCCATACAACAAACGTGATTTTTTTGTCGTTTTGTCTAATGTTGTATGGATAATGGTACGGAACCCTTCGTGTGCGAGTCCGACTCGCACTTGGCCGGTTTTTTTTACTTTACCGGTTTATGGGACAGGGTGTAAAGATCCTCTCACTCCATAAAAAAGGGAGGATCGTCTGACTAGCCATTGTGTCTTAGCGATGAATGTAAGTTAGTTTACAGCGTATACTAGAAAGGCGTGGTCATATTTCAGGATGTGATTCTGGATACCTGCTTTTTTTCGCGATTTCGATGGTGGTCCGATGGAGAAAACACAGAGAACAAGAACAACACGCGTACGTACGCACGTTTGGAGAACATTTCCTGTCAACATGATTATAGTTTTTAAATAGTGTTTTTAAGTAAGTGTATCTATACATAAATATATTGTATGTATTAGTTTAGTGTATAAAATAAGTTAATTTAAGTTTTTAACTGTATTGTTTGTGCACATAGGTATATCCTCTTCTGCAAAATTCACAACAAAAATAAGGTTTGCTGTAAGAAAACCCAATTCTGGGTTAAGCTTGCCGTTGTACATAAGCTATATATTTGAATTTTGTGTGTATATTTTTTTTTAATTTTGTGTGCAATAAAGAATATGAATATGAGAAATTTATTTATTTGTTTGATCTGAATCACACCCTGAAATATGAACACACCTTTCTGGTACACGCTGTATGTTAATCGCGCGGATGACTGCTCGCTAAGTGCAGGATGTTAGTTCGTATGTAGCGTCATAGATGTCGCTACTCCGGAGACAGCGAAGCTTACCGGGCCAGTGGAAGGTTTTAGTGCGTCGGAACCCGTTGCCCCATAGTTCACGGTCACTTGGAACTGGCTGCGGTGATGTTAAAGTGTTAAACGAATACTAGAAAAAAAGCGCGGGAATCATCGAATTTGGCGGGCGTGATTTTTCTTTTGTTTTCTTTTAAATATTAAAAAACGTTTGAGATTGGAGATAAGTTGTGTAGATTTATGTAAATATTCATTAGATTAGTTAATTTAATTGTTTGTAGATAAAATTCTTCATCTATTAGGGTAAGTTTTTTATATTTTATTTTTTCTGGCCAGTGGCCACAATGGACAATGAACCGCCTGATCCGGGGGGCACAGTCCCCTCGGTTGGGCATAATATAACAATATATGAATCCAGCATGGATACAGACTCGTCCTTAACCAGATCGGAGCGGAAAAGGGCTAGAGCTCCACGCAAAATTTGCAAAAATTGCAATAAAAGAAGGCGAAGTGGTCATCACTCAACAGGAAATAATGAAACAAATTGTCATTGTGATAATGAAACAGTAGTAACATTAAGTCCAAAAATAACATCAGACGTTCCGGTACATTCAATTTTAGTTAACGAAGAAGCCACTCCACGTTCTGTGGATGGTCACCAGACTGAAAACCACATTAAGTCAGATCTTCCCCAGAAGGCGCCACAGGTTGCTAGGGCTTTGTACGAAGCCACAGACCTGTCGCCATACGTTGTACACATCCAAAAAAATTTTGATACTCAAAACTCGGCTCAGACATTACACCCAATAACTTTAGGGCACTTTCTGAAAAATCGCAGGTATAACAACATTATTAACGGTTCTCTAAAACGCATTGGTCGAAACAGAATATCTGTAAGCTTCTCCCGTTACGTAGATGCTAACTCTTTTATAAATGACCCAAGTTTGGCCAAAGAGAAATTGAAGGCATTTGTTCCATCAATTAATGTGTGTCGCATTGGAATTATTAAAGGCGTACCTACCGAATGGTCTCCAGAGGAAATAATGGAAAATATATCTGTACCGGCTGGATGCGGGAAAGTCATCAAAGCAAGGCGTCTCAACTACAAAATACACGAACCGACCCCTGTGTGGAAACCATCCCAAACAGTCGTGCTGACCTTTGACGGACAAATTTTACCAAAACGTGTGTTTTGTTGTTACAATTCCATGCCCGTGGAATTGTATACATTCCCAACAATTCAATGTTTTAATTGTTGTCGTTTTGGCCATACAAAGGTACAATGCAGGTCGAACCCTCAGTGCTTCAAGTGTGGGGAGAAGCATTCTGCTGACACTTGCAGTATTGAAGACGAGAGTAATAGTAAATGCTGTCATTGCGGTGGCATTCATTACGCCATCAATAAAAAATGCCCAGAATTTGAAAGACAAAAATCAATTAAGCATTATATGGCACATAGCTGCGTGTCATATGCAGAAGCGTCACAGCTACATCCACCAATCTCAAAATTGTATGCAGATGTGGTAACATCTGCCCCATCACATACCACTAAAAATTATTTCAATTCACAACCTTTGCCCCAATCACGTAACACACCAATTGTCTCCTCACAAAGAAAAACGGTATTCCTTAAACCTCGGGATCCCCCAAAAACAGCCAAGGGGTATGACCGGGCAGCTCATCAGGCATTAATTAGTAATGAAGTTTCTATGTCAGGGAATGGTGTTGCATTCCAAAATAAAACAACAAATAATAATGAGAGTCAAATTTTAAATTTAATAATCATGTTAATTAATACCTTATCCAAAAATAATAATATTGAACCGTCCAACGTTGCCACTTTAATTGATATGTTGTCTAACTTATTTAACCTTAATCATAATGGATCCAAATCTAGCCAAGATTGTTCAGTGGAACAGTCGCAGCATTGTGAATAAAAAATCTGATCTGTCCTACCTATTGAACAAATACGATCCCTTTGCAGTCGCTCTCTGTGAGACATGGCTTAAACCAGGGTTCTCTTTTAGAATTCCTGGCTATGCGTGTCTAAGAACAGACAGAAGCGATGGGTATGGCGGTGTCGCCATACTTATTAAAAATAACTTGTCTTTTCAATCTTTTCCTCTTCCAAGTCTCAGTGACGATATATCTGCTGTCGCTGCTATTGTAAATAAAATCTGTTTAGTATGTATATATTATTCGCGTCCCACTGTAAATATTCTGTCTGAAATAAATAATCTTCTTTCTGTTTTACCTAAACCATTTTTGGTAATGGGCGACTTTAATACACAACATCAGTCCTGGGGTAGTTCTAGTTCCAATTACTATGGGGAAAAGTTATTAGAAATTCTAGACTCTAATAATTTGTGTATTTTAAATACATGTCTCCCAACACGCCAAACGAATCCAGATGAGGGAGTAAGTGCCCCTGACCTCTCAATCTGCACACCTGATTTAGCATCGACATTATCCTGGTCTCCTTTACAGTCTTCTTATGGTAGTGATCATTACCCTTTAATAATTTCTTTTCTACATAAAAAACCAGCTGCTTGTAATCCAACACCACGACTAAAGTATAGACTTCAAAACGCAGATTGGGATACATACAAAAACTGTGTAGAAGAAAGAATTCTTGCTTTAACTAATTCCTTACAAATACATGATCCTCAACTATTATCTAATCAAATAACAAGAATTTTAATAGAGGTGGCAGATAATACTTTCCCTATTAAGAATGGTGGTACAGGCAAAATTCCTTCACCACCGTGGTGGGATGCTGAGTGCACTCAGGCCATTAAAAAAAGAAAAGAAGCAGAAAAAAATTATGGTCATACTATGACTCGTCACAATTTCGAGGTATACCTAGAAGTTGCTCGTACAACTCGTAAGCTCCTTAAGAAAAAGAAATTTGAAGGTTGGCAAAGATTCTGTGCATCTATCTCGCCAGAAGTTAACGCATCTCTAGTATGGCAAAATATTAGGCGATTCAGGTCAGCATTCAGTGACACAACAGCCTCAAAACTACCATTAGAATTAGCCAATGAGTTTATGGATCATTTAGCTCCTCCTTCAGCCCCAGAACAGAGATCTTTAATGCATTTTCCTTATGTTCCTATTCCTAATTCTGAGTTGAATTCTCTCTTCACACTAAGTGAATTGAAAGGAGTCCTTTCACATGTTAAGGATTCAGCTCCTGGTGAAGATGGTATACCATATTCATTTATAGCTAATCTGTCTGACTCTGTTCTTTTAATTTATTTAAATCTCATCAATACAGCTTTAATATCTGGCAACATTCCATCAAGTTGGAAGTCTCAAACAATTATTCCCATTCTGAAACCAAACAAACCTTCTTCAAATGTTGCTTCTTATAGACCAATTGCACTTTCTACAGTTCTTGCTAAAATTGCTGAACATCTCATTAAGAACCGTTTGGAGTGGTTTTTGGAAAGCAAAAACTTGCTAGCTACATCACAGTTTGGTTTTAGGAAGGGTAAAAGTACGATGGACAGCCTTAGTGTGTTCACAACTGATATTCGCTTAGCCTTCACTTCTAATAACTCTGTAATTGCTGCTTTCTTGGATATTAGCTCAGCTTACGATAATGTCCTGGTATCAATCCTAGAACAAAAGCTAAATTCATTAAAAGTTCCAATAATGCTGTCTAAATTCATAATTAACATGCTTTCAGAGAGATCTTTACATCTTCATATTGAAGGGTATACATTTACCCGTTTAGTATGGAAAGGTCTCCCTCAAGGTTCTGTACTTAGTCCAATTCTCTACAATATTTACACTTATGATTTGGAATCCTCTCTAAATGAGTCGGTACAAGTCCTTCAATATGCAGATGATTTACTTCTTTATTTATCTGGTCATTCTGTTGCAAATATTTGTACTTCCTTAACCGCTTCTTTATGCTTACTGAAGACTTGGCTAGAAAATAATGGTCTACACCTGTCAGTTGATAAAAGCAACATTGTCTTGTTTACCAGAATGCGTAAGCCTCCTATAGTTACAGTAAGGTATAATAACATCCCTATGCCCATTAAAAACCAGGTTAAATTTTTAGGCCTTATTTTGGATACACATCTTACTGGTTTACCACACTGTGATTATATAGCTGCTAAATGCGAACGAAATATCAACATAATTAGATGTCTTGCTGGTGTTTGGTGGGGAGCACATCCCTTTTCATTAAAATTACTGTACAACACCTTGATTAGAAGCGTATTGGACTATGGGACTTTTTTGCTGGAACCTGCAAATGTTGCTGGTCTTAAGAAACTGGACAGTGTTCAGTCCAAGGCACTTAGAGTGGTTTCAGGTGCAATGAAAAGCAGTCCTATTAATTGTCTTCAGGTGGAATGTGCAGACCCTCCACTTCATTTACGACGTCAATTTTTAGCTGATCGATTTATGGCTCGGTGTTTACAATTTACGTATCATCCTTTGCGAAATAAACTTTCCATTCTCACTGAAGAAGTCATTTCATCCACTTACTGGAGGCACAAAACTACTCCGTGCTTAGTTAAAAGCTTTAGAAAGTACAAATTAATTGAAGCTCCTTGCCACCAATCTGAATTTCTTCCTTTATTTCACTGCAATTACAGTTCATTAATTATGACACCGAACATACACTATAACCTTAACATTTTCCGAGATGACGTATGTCATAACCTTAACTTTAACTTCACTATGGATAGAGACTGGAAGGGCTGCCATCTCTTGTTTACAGATGCTTCGAAGCATGGAAGAGACTCATGTGTGGGAGTAGGTGTATACCACTCCCAATTTAATATTGTTCAAAAAATAAAGCTCCCACCTGAATCATCTGTATTTACGGGAGAATGTTACGGTCTATTCAAAGCTGTCGAATATATACTTCTGATGGGCTTACGGAATTCACTCATTTTGACTGATGCAAGGAGTGCCTTACAATCTTTGGCCAGATTCCCTTTCTATTCTCATAATCCCTATATTATATTTGAAACACGTGAACTCCTTTATAGGTGTTCTATTAGGGGGTTTTCAGTGCATTTTGCGTGGATACCCTCGCATTGTGGCATCTTAGGTAATGAGAGAGCTGACCAGTTGGCTAATGATGCCGTACTGTGTGGGGACGTTTTTCCGTACAAAAATAACACCCAAGATCTGGCAGCTCTGCCCAAGGTTTATCTACAGGAATCCTGGGGTCAGCTTTGGTCCGAGCAATCGGTGAAAGGGAAATTTTATCGTACTATTCAGCCATCCATTTTTGTTAAACCTTGGTTTAGCAAGTACAAGTTAAGCAAAAAAATCACAACAATATTCATACGTCTGCGATTGGGTCACGTATGCACTCCTGCTCATCTTGCCAGGCTTGGCATTGTGCAGAACCCTGCGTGTGAATGTGGCGCTGAAGTGGGAGATCTGAACCACCTTATTTTTTCTTGCCCCCTTTATGACCACTCCTCACTTTTTCAAAGTCTTGTTTCCCTCCGAGTCCCTTTACCCACTTCTATCTCATGTATTTTATTTAATTTTAATGTAGATATTTATAAAACCATAGCTCTTTTCTTTGTAAATAATGATATAGCTATTTAAACATTGACTGTCTAAGTATGCACTTATTTTACCATGTAGTTCTTAGTTTACGCACCGAGTCGCCCTTTTTTGTTGGGCCACCTGGTTGCGTTGTATGGTTAGTTTTCTGTTGTAATATATACTTATCCCTACTGTTAACGTATTATAATTTTATTATATTTAACAACTAATCTCCTTCCCATTTCCAAATTTTCCGTTCTTATATTTTTCCCTTTCGCGAGTACTTGATTCTTACGTTTTGAAATTATCAAATAAAATATTGTCAGTGGCAATAAGCACGAATAGTGCAATGCCAAAAGAAGAAAAAAAAAAAAAAAAAAAAAAAAGTGTTAAACCTCAGTGAGCTGGGGTGGCGCTACGTTATACTCCAGTGAGTTGGATATGGTACAGCACTGCGTGCGGAAATGATGTGGAATCACCGTTGCTTATGAAATATACCAAGGTTCTCATTTTGGATGAATTGATGGATAATATGGCTAGAAAGGACATAAGAGAAGTATGGAAGAAGAAGAGATACTGCGCCGATCCCAAATAAATTGAGCTAAGGGCAGAAGATTCTCATATTCCCAAGATCAATAAACAGCCAAACAGATTAACAACCAATCAATAAGTCAGCGTTTAATTCTTCTAATTATAACTACCTCGTAATGCAACTCCATTGTTTATGATATCCCGGTGGCTATTATATGCATAATGTCGTCACAATGCCTGATTAATTCAAGAGGTGAACGCAGTATAAATGGTGTTATGGGCGAGATGCCTGAGTCACTGCCCAGCCAAGGGTCGATCGGAGCTCACGGGACAACGGTGAGTCTTACCATCCTTCAGTAATTCCGTAATTTCATCTTTCTTTTATTTTTTGTTTAGCTTCTTTCTTTGGAAACGCAGTGTTGTTTGTTTTGGTAGTAGGTAGTATTTATTGATAATCCTAGATTGAAGTTACATTGAATACCTTTTTTTGTGGAAATCCTCATGGCTATCCTCCGCTCTAGGGTGGGTGAAGGGGTCTATCAGACTCTGAATTAAACCAGACGTGTATTCTTAGTCTACTTCTGTCATGTTTTTGTATGTCACTTCAGTTTTTGCCTACTGTCATTTTCATTTTGGAAAAAATAAATTTTGGTTTTGTGTGACGGTTTATTGCATCATTCGATTGTTTGAAACAATGGCAGATCGTTCAGGGGCTTCTATATGGACTTATTATTACTAGGGGTAGATAATGAGGGGGTGGGGTAAAGTTTACTTGCCACGGTTTGCATAGGACATCGAATAATATAGCATCTCTCGGCCTTTTCTCAAGCAGTTGGTCAGTAAGAGTTAACACTTCTCTCATTTTAATTTAGATATAGTCGCTCATTGTTTTTATGTTTTATAATTACCTTTAAGGTTAAAGGTGATTACGCTAATAGGTGTTAGCAATACATAAATAAGCACAGTAAATGCACTTGTTTACGCCATAATGAAGATCCTTGCAAGTAATGGGTCGTAAGGATCGCAATCATTACATTACACTTTATTATAATGATGATTGTAAGTGACATATGGGTCCGTAGGTCGGCAGTCAATAATAATTACAAGTAGGTAGTATATATTTATACCTAACAGGTTAGGTAGAGGTACATAACATAAGTTGGTATATGCCCGAGAAGCGTAGCGATATTTTAGTAATTACTTTGTTGTTGCCGTTCAGTAAGATACGATACGATAATCTATCGTATCGTATCTTACTGAACGTTAGCGTGGTGTCCATGACAATTTAAATTGACTCAGCCCAAAATTTGGCGACGAGTTTGGCACTTTCAGTAGCGTCCATTAGCTCCCGTGATGTGCAAACCACAGAACAGGCAGCACACGATATCAAGTCTCCCATCGTTTGTGGGGCAGCACCAAGTTTACACTCCAGGACAGAATCCTCCACCTGAATAGGTTTTCCTTGCTTCGGCCAACCTGTGTCTATAGTCTATTTGTATGTTAATAAACTTGTATTTTAATATCCTCTTCTCAACATTTAGCCACTCAATGTTGAGTCTCTCCCAAATCACACCATTTTTGTCGGTTTTGCGTCACGGGTTTCCAGTTTCTTACTGCCACTTTTTAATTCACCACATTCAATTATTATTAATAGAAAGAAAAAAATAATATAATAATTATAATTGAATGTGGGGAGTCTAACGTGTATCTACTGAATCTGTTTAGAATAAGTACAGACAGACGGTGACACATCAAGCTTTACATTTTCAGTGTAAGATGGCCTCCCTTTGTATAGATTACCGAGTACCTTCCTTCTCGTCTGGATATATGGCAATAATCAACTTCCGATTAAATCATGATCTGTCAAATGACCAATTTGGTCGACACCTTTGTTTAACTATTGTGTCTACTTCGTGGACAGATAAGACAAACAACCGAGGTACTAATTGTCACCTTTTAAACCAATTACACAATAGTTTTCCTGCTAAAGTCTTTAGCATCTTGTTGTAAATCCAATAAAACTGACAACTACCTATTATGGCCTGCCTATACATATTAATTTTCATAATCTTTATGCTGGGTTATAGAGGTTAGTTCTAATCGACTTGGTAACCCAAGGAAAGCTTGTGATAATATCTTGATCACATGACAGATTTATCTATTAATTACCAGAGTACCAGAGTAGATAGATAAAAAATCATCCTGTTTGAGCTTGCGCATAGGTTTAGATTTTAGAACTCACTGTTCACGTTCTATTGTTTTGTTTCTAATATTGTTATGAAAACATTATTAGGTATGTTACAAGTTCCGTAAATTATTTTATTTTGAGGAATTTTCTTCAGTAATTTCATCAGCTTCCTTAAACCTGTACCTGTTCAAACTTCAATCTCCAATTAGATCTTCTTGGGAAGGGTCAGGGTCCACGATTGTTTCCGAAGAAATGTTTACCACCTAAGCCTACATTGTGGAATGCAATAAAGAATTGAGTATTGAGTATTGAGTATAACCCTACATTCGTTTTTTCTTAAGATTACTTGTTCAAAACAAATAAAATTTTCTTAGGTAATATGTAAATGTAATTCTTGTCTATCATGCAAAAAACACGGAAGATACTGTGTTTTATCTGACAATCTTTCATGAACCTCCTTTATAGCTAGGTATGTCGAAGACATTAATGATCACTGTACGACATAACATCAAAGCAGTATGTAGTACCTTTTTTTTTTTTTCGGATGGGAAATCATCAAATGACTTCTCCCGCTCTGGGCGGAGCAGGAGGGAGTGTCAGACTTTTACTGACTAAAACCCATCCATGTTCCTTCATCGCCCTTTGTGTTCCGGGGCCACGGTATCTCTTTCGAATAGTCCCGCAGCCCCGGCAGGCTTCGGTCCTTGCGGACCCCTTCACTGTTGCTGACTCTCTTTGAGGCGCGCGTGGAACACGAACGCGCCGTCGACACGGCCTGTCGTCATGAGACGAACGGACGGCGAGCTAGCCCATAGCTCCCCGTCCACAGGCCCGCGCCTACGGTGGCCGGAAGCCACCACGTGGCCCCCGACGCCCGGGGCGTCTCCCGCGGCGGCCGGGACGTGAGGATCTCTCCCTGTCCTGTTCCGCCACCTCCTTCGCTAGCATGACTGCTTCGCAGAAGGAGGTGACGGCGTCCCATTCCGTCTCGCTCCGGACCATGGCACGAACCAGGGCCGGGAGCGAGAGGTCGCCGCCGCCGATCGCCACCTCGAGGACACGGCGGTGCTCCACCCAAGCGGGGCACACCTCCACAGTGTGTTCCACCGTGTCCTCCGGCCTATCCTCACAGTGATAGCACCCGGGCGTTTCCTCCCGCCCGATTCGGTGCAGGAACTTACCGAAACATCCGTGTCCGGTAAGAACCTGCGTCAGGCGGAAGGTGAGGACGCCGTGGCGTCTCTCCAGCCACTCCTCAAAGAGGGGACTTATCGCCACTATTGTGGCGTGCCCTAGTATGTAGTACCTAAGGCTCAATTTACATTGCTGCGGAAACGAATGAAAGCGATTTTTTGCAAAGAAATTAGACAAAGCGTATCTTTAGGTCAATGGGGTAACATCTAAAGTGGAAAACAGCCAAATAACAAGTCGTCTTCTGGAAAGCTCTAGCGGATTCTCGGGAATTTTCGTAGTTAGAACCTCATATTCAGTTTGCACGTAACACCTTACACAATTGACATTGAGTTCATTGTGAATTGTATATAACTTCGTTTAAGAAAATCGCGTCCGTCCCCCATCCGAGCCGGAGTCCCTCAGGGCTCCGTCCTCTCTCCTCTAGTTTTCACGCTGTTCACCAGCGACATCCCAACGCGAACGAACAAGAAAGTTCAGGTAGCTCTATTTGCCGACGACACGGCTATTTATTACACCGGCCGATCTCAGGTTTGCATCCATCGTGCACTTCAACAAGCCGCCGATTCCCTCGGCGCTTGGTTTCGTAAGTGGAGGATCGAAGTAAACCCTGAGAAGAGCCAGGCTGTACTCTATCAGAAGTTACGCCATCAGCGACCGTCTCCTGCCCCTATCACTATGTTCGGCAAGCCTATCCCTTGGGAGAAGCAAGCCAAGTACCTCGGTGTCATCCTCGACGAACACCTGACCTTCGCGGCTCATATCAAAGCAGCTCGTAACCGAGCAGCCTTTGCCATGAGCAGACTCCACTTCATGCTAGTCAAAAAGAGCAAGTTGTCACTCAAGTGCAAGTTGCGTCTTTACACAGCAGTTATCCGACCTATCATGACATACGCTTGTGTCGTATTCGCTCATGCCCATCCCCGCCACATCCACAGGATGCAGACCTTGCAGAACTGCTTTCTCCGTAAGATCACCGGAGCCCCCCTGTACGTCCGTAACGATAGTCTTCACCTAGATCTTAGAATCCCCACTATTCAGCAATTCATGAAACGTCTTGCAAAGCGTTTTTTCGACTCCTCTATTAAGCATAGGAACCCCCTGATCGCATCGGCCGCCCGATACGACCCATCGCGTATCAGCTCAGTCCGCCGTCCTCGGCACACTCTAGTCACCCCCAACGACGCTATTACCCTCTTACAGGAGAGTAGCTAAGACACCAGCACCGTACGTAGAAAATACAAATACAAACCGAAGACATACCGACCTCGCCGCCGAGGTCCGGCGCGTAATCCCCGTTCAATCCCCCCCCGACCCTTGCTAGAGCCAGCCCGCGATGCTGAGCCAGTAATGTCAAACCAGCCCCTAATTAATGACACTCAGATCCAGCCTGTCCCTTTGCTGCCCCCAGCGACGCCCTAAGCCGAGGTTCGTACCCCACAGGGGGTGCCCTTAGGCGTGGTCGCTTAGTTTTTAGTTAACATGCCCCTGGCTGGAGGCCTTAGCTTCAAGGCATCCACAGGTCTAGTCCGGTTAAGCAGTAGCCAGTCTCTTCTAGACTGAACTGCGAGATACCATTCCCAAAAAAAAAAAAAAAATCGCGTCCGTCCCGTTCCATCATAGATTTTCTGCCTTTGTCCCATGTTACTTGAAGTCGGTGTAACACGTTTATTTCCTACCATTCTTCTCTGTCAACCTCGCGCTATCATTTACTCCTTTATCTGTCATATCATTCCTCACAATCCATCCATCGCTTCTTTGATCTGTCTGTCTCTACCTCTCCATCCATCAACATTTATTTGTATGAGATCCACGGTAGTGTATTGAGCCTAAGTAGTCAAAAAGCCTCTTAATGATATTCGACTAAAAACTTCCATACACAGTCAGAGGATCGCAACAATCGTACCATTATCAGACAATGAGACAATAAGTAATCATGTAAATTAGTAACAACACCAACGGCTGCCCGTGAACCTCGGCAAACAATTACTGTAGCTCGGAGCTCCCAGCCATTGTCAGCTGGTTTCATAATAATCAAAGGAAAAATTATTGATTCTAGATACGCATGAATTGATGTTTTTATTACCAGTACTGGGTAATAAATCGCGACAGTAGATTTAATTGCAGTTGGATCGTATACTGCCGAGTGTTTGCACAGTTTCCTCGCTGTAGCAACAGCAGCTTTGTTTTTTGTGTACTATATTTTAAGTTACGTCAATGCTGTACGTAGAATCATCTCAGGTACTTAAGTTATAGATAAGTGTTGACATTTAAAGTAAATAGTAACTCTTTTTTAACTACATTGATGCCAGTTTTCTTCATGGCCTTCAGCTCATAATCTTATATAACAGCAGCTCGGCTCGATCTGCAAGGTTAAGCAGTGCTTACCGAGGTTGGTCCGTGGATGGCTGACCATCCATTACATACCGAGTTCCTTCCGTGCCTCGGAAAGCACATTAGTCTCGGACACAGGCCCCAGTTGTCATTTTGACAGTTATTACGGGTAGTCAGACGCCCAGAAGTCTAACAACCAGTATTACCGAGAACCTGGTGACTGATGAGTTGTGAAGATCATAGAGGCAATCGCTCCATCTACAATACTGGTATTGAACTGCATCCGGCTAGACTGGAGGCTGACCCCAACTTAGTTGGGATAAGGCTAAGCAGATGATGGTCCATATCAATAGTCAGACTGATTTCCTAATGTATAGCCATCGCGGTCAGATTAACAAACTGATCATTGTTGCTGGAAACTGACCTTGCAAACATATTCATAACGTAACGTCCTGCTTTTTGTAATTATTCCTGAAATTTACTGATAAGTTCCGTTGACTTAAATTCAAGTTTCATTCTAAGGCTAGATTTGTATGCATCTACGGTGTCATCTATTGTAGATTATCATTACTTAGAGTTTAATTATTTTTTCCAGAACAACCAAAAAGAAAATGAAACTCATAATCGCAGTTGCTTTATTATGCATGGTGGCGGTGTCTTGGGGAAAGCCCGCCTCTACCTACACGGACAAGTGGGACAACATCAATGTTGACGAGATCCTGGAGTCGCAGCGCCTTATGAAAGCATACGTCGACTGCCTGATGGACCGAGGACGATGCACACCTGACGGAAAAGCCCTCAAGGAAACTCTACCTGACGCCTTAGCCAACGAGTGCAACAAATGTACGGAGAAACAAAAGTCAGGTTCAGACAAAGTGATCAGGCACCTTGTGAACAAACGCCCAGACCTTTGGAAGGAGCTGTCGACCAAATACGACCCTGACAACATCTACCAGGACAAGTACAAAAGTCAGATTGAATCTGCGAAGCAGTAGGCACTGAGATGTGCTCATGAGGTCGTCGTTTAGTTGGTGAAGAACGGGTGAGGGGAATGTAAATTATGATCTGAAACGCAGTTACCAAAGCTTTAATTGGAGTTTATTGAAATAAATAATATAATTATGTTTTTTTTTTACTAAATAAGTTGTATTTATTTTTCTTAAAATATATTCAGTATATAGGGAGTTATGTTGTACTTGTATGTTAGGCTCTAAAGCGCTCATGATGCGTGTTTAGAGGAGCCACACAGAATACCCGCTGTATACATGACTTAATTAATTATTTACAGAGATATTCTTAAACGTCGAAAGACTGGCACTCTGAATGTAGCAAATTAAAATATAAAACGCGCCTGCAAAGATCACAATAACTAAAATATGTAAAGATGTATAGGTACGTTACTCCTCTGCTAGAAATTTATCGAAGGATTCTTTGTATTTCTTGTCCTTATCGTACTTTTCGCTGAGCTGCTCCCACGCTTCAGGGTGTCTGGCTACCACTGCCTTGATCACCGTCTTGATTAACTGCTTCTGCTTTGGGCTGCATTTACTGCAAGTAGTTTGTAGAGCTTCTGGAATTACCTCTGCAAAGAATACAATAGAATGAAAAGTGAATAACATGTGAATGCAAAAGTGAATGCATTTTCAAATCACTGAGAATAACTGGAGAATTTTAAATTGTGGTGTATCAGTGCAATCAGTTCCAAATACATCGAAAATGTATACTGAGAACAGATTTAAAAAAAAAATCGGCCAAAATCTTAACCTCTGTAAACACTTTTCAGACGATTTCTCAATGAATATAACAGTATATATTACTTCTAGAATTACTACTAATTAACACAAAATGCTAGGAACGAAGGCAGGCGCGTTCTTTTCACATAACCTTCTCATTTCGGCCTCGCAACTGAAAACGCATTATGTAGGTTGCTTGTTAAATACAGTTACTATGTTTTCAGTTACAAGAGCACTGTTGCCCGCATAAACTCGGCAAGCTATCAAAGTAATAGATGGTGCCATCAGTGTTTATATTTTAACTTTGATAGTTCATGTCTTGTTCTAGTGCAATTTATAAATTTTAGACAGTTATTACAGGTAGTCAGAGGCCCGAAAGTCAAAGGGTATACGAAAACTCTTGCTAAGGCTGGTTGTCTTATCCAGAAGTTTCGTATACCCTGTACTGACTGGGTTGTGGTCAGATAGGCAGTCGCTCCATGTAAAATACTGCTGGTATTTAGCTGCATCTATTTAGACCTGAAGCCGACCCCAACATACTTGGGAAAAAGCTAGGCAGATGATGATGATAATGAGGTACTTACCTATCCCATAATTTAGTTGATGTTTTATTAATTTATTTCCTCGAAAGTGCGTTGTAAAATACCGTTTGATGCTCGTGTGCATTTGTCATTGCACTCAAGGTGGGATTGCAGGCTGAGGCTCCAAGGCGCAGGCGAGTGCGCAATAAATAGTCATTCGCGCTCGGCTGCTTTTAGCATATTCAGCATTAGCATTCATTACAGTCCTTAATTAATTAATCCTCGCACTTGGTCTACAAGTGCGAGGATTAATTAATTAAGGACTGTGCGGTGGGATTAATCTGGCATCATCCTATACAGCTTTAGTTTCGTAAGGGTATTTTACAGTTAAGGATTTTTCTACTGTTTGTTATGTGCTTACGATATCAATTATGTAGTTTAACATAACATAACATCATGCTTACAAGCCTGTAATCCGCAAAGTGTTAGGCAGGGGTGTACCTAAACCGGGGCTGCGGGACTATTCGAAAGAGATACCGTGGCCCCGGAACACAAAGGGCGATGAAGGAAATGGATCGGTTTTAGTCAGTAAAATTCTGACACTACCTCCTGCTCCGCCCAGAGCGGGAGGAGTCATTTGATGATTTCCCATCCGAAAAAAAATTAAAAGGGGTGTACCTAAAAGTACACCAACACTAAGTGTCACCTAACTGAATGCCAAATTCCTGTTTTCACCAACACTACGATCGAGATTCGTATAGAATATATACATCACTGGCTACTTCCTCGTTGCTAAGGAAATAATTTGTATGTCTTTGTCTTCGTAGATACTCGAGTCCACGGGATGCCCTCGGGTGGAAGACATGTCGAGTTGTATAAAGAGCTTTGTCTATTCTTGGTCGTATAGAGGTTAATTATAATAGGTTTATTCTGTTATTATGTGCGTACAGAAAGTCTTCTGATAGTATACTTACTCTTGAAATCCTTAGCATCAGGCGTGCAGGGTCCCTGGTCGAGGAAGCACTTGGTGTAGCTGAGAAGTATCCTATCATTCTCCAGAAGAGGCTGGACATCGAAGCTGTCGTACTTGGAGTTGTAGAAGTCTGCTGCTACTACTGCCGTTAGAGTGGCGAGAAGTATACATTCAGCCTTCATGGTGAACTGGAACAGTAAATAAAAAGAAATTGTACTTCTTTATTTCTTCGTGTCTACAGAATTTATATTGATTGTTTTGTTTTTTTTTTTGTTATTAAGCCAGAACTTTGCCACTTCCACGGCGTCGTCGGTGGTATGCCTGTGGTCACTTCGGCTGCATGTCACTTTGGCTAGGATGTCACTTTGAGGTCACTTTGGCTAGGATGTCACTTTGAGGTCACTTTGGCTAGGATGGCAGGATAGGATGTTTAGAACTTATTTTGAAATCGTTAGCTCATTTTTTTATTACAACCAGAATCAATATCAGAACATATGTTTAGGGTTCCGTATCCAAAGAGATAGGACCAAAATGGGAAGGGTAAAAACGGGACCCTATTACTAAGACTCCACTGTCCGTCTGTCTGTCAACAGGCTGTATCTCAGGAACTGTGATAGCTAGAATGTTGAAATTTTTACAGATGATGTATTTCTGTTGCCGCTATAACAACAAATAGGTACTAAAAACAGAATAAAATAAATATTTAAGGGACTGTTCGAAAGAGATACCGTGGCCCCGGAACACAAAGGGTGATGAAGGAACATATGGATGGGTTTTAGTTAGTAAAAGTCTAAGACTCCCCCCCGCTCCGCCCAGAGCGGGGGGAGTCATTTGATGATTTCTCGTCGAAAAAAAATGGGGGGCTCCCATACAACAAACGTGTTTTTTTTTGCCGTTGTGTCTAATGTTGTATAGGTAGATAATGGTACGGAACCCTTCGTGTGCGAATCCGACTCGCACTTGGCCGGTTTGTATACCATTACGTACCTACTATAAAAGCGTGAGGCAATACCAAAAAACCTTTTTTTTTTTTTCATTAGTGCGGTTCATTTGACTTGACACAATTGATTGGCATATTGAGTCGTTCCGTATTCAATTTTCCTGATTGAACATTACGATCGAGCTCCATGAAGATATTTTTTTAATTACTTAATTAGTTCCAGATTGTGACAAGAAAAGGCTTCAAGAAAAAAATACCGAAGTGCGTGTCGAACCACGCACAGTTTCCGTGTCAGGATAATTGTTTTTATCCCACGGTAACATAATATTATTATACTTTAGCTGTGCACAGAATACAAGGTGTATTCTGTGCACAGCTAAAGCATCATCTCTCCATTTCCATCGATCTGGTGACAATAGTCGTGTTTTACTATAAACGAGAAGATTCAGTGTTACATAGGTACCTATGTAACACTGAATCTCACTTTGGTTGTATTTCTTAACACTCGATCCCTGGGTTGCCTCACCAAAAATTAAAGGACGTTTTGTTATTTTATTCATTATTTAGTTAACACCTGGCCTCAGGATAGTATGGAGCCTCTGATAAAAATCTGTCCTTTTGATAAAAAAATAAAAACTAAAAAAATCCTCTCATTGGTGTTATGTGATAAAAATAGTATTACTAACCTAGGGTTAAATACCTCCGGGGCCACGGGACTATTCGAAAGAGATACCGTGGCCCCGGAACACAAAGGGCGATGAAGGAACATGGATGGGTTTTAGTCAGTAAAAGTCTAACACACCCTACTGCTCCGCCCAGAGCGGGAGGAGTCATTTGATGATTTTCCATCCGAAAAAAAAAAGGATTAAATACCTGCTAAGTATGTCAAGCCAGGTCAAGATGGAACACAACTGCAAAGGAAGTGATACATCGAGTTGTATATAAAGCCTTGTCTGTCATTGTTGATAAGTACACAGCGTACAGCAAACATAAGTGATTATTACCATCTACGAGACGTGAGTACGTTGGTAATAGGTGCATTATCAGATGGATACAGCGTCAGGATGTACTAGCTGAGACGCATAGGTAATATTAAGCCTACTGCCGGGTGACCCTTATATCAATGAACATTTAAATATGCACCTGATTATTCTCAACATTTCCTGTACATGTCCATTTTAGTAAGCTCATTTAATTCGCTTTGTTTTCTGTGTTGAATCGTTTAAATACAGGAAATACATATAAACTGGTTGGAACTCCATGTTGAGGTTTTCAAACTTTACTGTCAAAAATAAAATAAAAAGCAAAATCAAAATGACACAAGTCAACTAAAACATTTTTGGGTGTTTATTAACTTTTTATATTGGAATAAACGTGTTAATTATGCCTTTAGAATGTAGAAGGGAAACTACGGGGGGAAAGGGGAACCGTGGGATGTTCATAGAGAGAGATCCAAAGATCGTTGCTGCTGGCATAGCAAGCGCTCAGGCTACAGAGACAGTGGCCGCTGCATTGCAGCATTACCTGCTAAAAGATGAAGCAGACGCTTTATTAGGCGATGCCATATTCCCAACGCCAGAACCGCGCCCTCTTCCACCGCTCCGTCGTCCAATACCGCTAGATATGCGAAATGCTGGCCCCGACGGGCAGGTCGCCAGACTTGTCAATCCACCAACAAAAACCAAATTCCAAACTCTAGTAACTGATTTTAAGGATACGGTGTACTCATCTTATTGGATGAAGAATCTTGGACAAGTAAGGGATCCCGTGCCAATGTTACCGGAAGGCTTTGATAAAAACACCACGTTTGGCAAGCCGACGGCATATCATGGCCGACTGTATGATATAGCAATGCCTAAAATTCCATTACCAGACAAAACTCCCGAATCGAAGCGCGCTGGCGTTCAGGTAAAACGTAATTATTGCTCACCACCTTACAGTTCAGATGTAACATACGGGTACCGCACGATCGCGGACAAGCGAGGCACTCGCGGTCGGTGTGCTGTCACTGATGATAGGATTTTACTTGGCCAAGCAAATAAGGGGATAATCGGTTCAATAGTCTCAAACTTTACAGATGCTCGCCAGCCCAAGATCGGGGAGGTGTTAGCTCCAAATGATAATATTGACATGGTGCCCAAAGATTATACTTTCGGAAAACTGATGCCACCTGATAGTATTATCGAATGCATGTCATTCTGTGGAATGAACCAAGGATTGGAGTTCTTCAGAAAATGCTTGAAACATCTCAATACTGTACGAAAGGGTTTGAGTACACGTTTTCTACCAAATTTTTTCAATAACTTTTACTCAAACCTTAAATATTTCGACAAAGATAAGACAGGTTGGCTAGAGAAGGAAATAGTTTATAAATTCTGTGGAACAAGGCTGATACGATTCGATCCAACATTGATAGAGCCTCTTTTATCAATGTGGGGAGCATTTAACGGGTCCCATATTGATTATAAAATTTTTGTACGTGTTATTAACTACAGAATACCTTCTCCTGAAATTCCCAAAATACCTGATGTACCAGAGGACTGCCTTGATTTTCGAACTACTTATACAGAAATGGTAAAACCACAACAAGCAAAAGACAATCGACGAAGGGCTGGTTTACCTTCAGGCAGATATTTTGATTTGAATTATCCAATATCTCCTGAAAGAATGTGTAAAGCAGACAGAATTTGCCTCCCTCAGGAATCCGATGCTAAGTCTGCTTTAAATCCAAGTGTACTGACGCTTCTCTTTGTTTCACACCGTGATATGTACCAGAAACGGGAACCAAACGTTATTAGATCAGTTTTCGAGGCAGCCGGAGAAAAGTTTACAGATGAATCATTTAACGAGACTTGGGATAAAGCTAAAAAGCTTCATTCACAAGGGTGGGTGTGTTATGAAACATTTCGTCAGACGTTGGAGAACCGTCCTTATGGAGAATGGACCGGTCCAAAAAGAAAACAAAAAGGTCACTAATATTTATAAATGCTCCTTTATTTTGTTATCACCTGTAGTAATGATTAATAAAAATATTTGTAATTGTCATACATATAAAATTCCGTTAAGCGTGTTTGACCTATTTTGGTAATATTTTTTATACTTAAGAGCCAGAGAGTGGATGGTTCATAGCTATTGTAGACTCGGAAAGAGATGCCATTGTCGACAGAACAACTTCCGCAGGACAGCCAGTGTTTTTAAAAAAATGTTGGTTTTTTGTTTTTATTCTTGAAGGAAATCCTTCCATGCCTGTTGGTATTTGCCTTCAGGGTCGTACATAGCCACCAGTTGCTTCCAGATGTCAGGGTGATTTTTCTTCACTTCTTGAGCCAGCGCCTTGCCCATTTGTTTTTGTTTGTCCGTACATTTCGCACAACGAGTTTCCAGAGCTTCCGGCAATTTGGCTGTAAAAAGTAAAAGGATAAGTTTTAAAATGATTTCACGAAAACTGGACTGTGGAAACTATTATATGTATTTAAATCAACTCAAGAATAACTTAGCGCCCATAATGAATGTTAGATTTGCGCGACAGTATTATTTGACATTTGTTTTTCAGGTGGTATGAAATAATATATTTTTTCCCGATGGTAATTATTGCACAAATGTCAAATTATATCATGTCATGCAAACCTAACTTGAAGTATTATGTCCTAGGCTCTAGCCGGGTAGTAATATTGTAGTGAATTTCATTGCATGCAGAGTAGTACTCTACTTTTCGTACCCTCTGCTACTCTATAGCAAAGGCTACGAAAAGTAGAGTAAGCTCGTCGTGGATATAGGTGTCTTCGTCTTGAGCGAGCTTAATTCCCTCACTGCACTCAGGATTCTAGTCTTAAGACTCAGAGCTAGCATCCCTCATTCCGTTCGATATTCAAAATAACACGCGTAACTAAAGACACTGCTTTTTAACTTGGTTTTAGAATAACTCACAAATTATTTTTCCTTACCTTTAACTTGTTTCACTTCTGCAGTGCAGGGTCCTTTGTTTAGCAAGCACTTGGCATATGACTGCAGTAACCTCTCATTGCCCAGAACCTCTGAGATATCGAAGTCATCGTTGGCAGCCTCGTACTTATCTTGTGCAAGCACGCCGAGAGCGAAACAGAGGGTGAGCAGAACTACCTTCATGATTGATACAAGACAAGTGAACCTCGAGCGAAGTCTAACAGCTGAGTGGTTTCCTCGTCGATACATCCTATATTTATAAGAACTAAATAAGTGCTTTATTTCTTAGAACAGACCACAGTATGACAAATATGTCAGTACTAATTATGCATGGGCATATTATTACCATGTACCTCGATAATTATCGGTTCAATGAAGATTGTTTTGCCGCATATTTATTGACCAAAGGAGCAAGCGTTTAATGGAATCCTTTTTATGACGTTCATGACTCAAGCAGGTTTGATGGCTTATCTTTCGAGCCTTGGGTGTAGAGAAATGTAGTAGTAAAACTTCGGAATATTGTGGTAGGTCTTTATTATCTTATTTTAAACCTTATGCTAATATAAATTAAAACCAATTTGAAGCTACTTTGTAAAAATCTCAAATTCATTGACGTACAACGCACAAGCAGTCGAACCCGCTGTGTCCAAGTATTTTGTCACTTTAGCGGTTTAGCCGATGGAAAATTCCATTGCGCGCAGGACTTGTATAATAAAAATAATTAACATCATCAGACCGTGAGAGATGACCTATATTTAGTACACCCACATTTCACTAGGTATGTTTAAAGTCCCATGATATAGGGGCGAGCCTATTGCCAACAACCTGCCACAAATCCAGACTCTAGGACGCTACTGAGAAATTCCTGATGGAAAACTCAGTAGCACTTGTACACAGACGTTACGTTATGATTATAATTTTCAAATATAAATAATGTTACTTAGAATCTTACTAGTCTATCAATTATTTTAATAAATACATAGTATGTAAATCATATAACATAACAGTATCACCAAACTAATCTATCTACTATCTATCAGGTCAGGATAGACCAGTTTGGTCACAACAAATTGGTTTGGTGAAAAACGTTCATAACCTATACATAACTTAGTTGCTTCTGTTAAATGAATTGGACCACGGAACTCTCAAAAGGTGCTGTGGTCCAACTATTTTTAAAGTCCGACAACTGCCCCTAGTAAAGACCCATGGTCCAACTAGTTGGACAGAGAAATTCACTGGGGATCGGTTGCTAATTGCCAGTGACTAAGAAGGTGTAAAGGGCATCTCTGTTGGAACGGTCAGGGTTGTACTTGTCGAGCATTTCCAGGAAACGAAGCTCGCTCTTGGACCTGATGCCGAGGAGCAGCTGGCGCACGATTGCCTTTTGTTTAGTGTTGCAGCGACCGCACGCGGTGGCTAACGTCTCTGGTAGAACACCTGGAATAATAATAATTGGAAGACTTTATTTTATGTTTGTGATACGGAACAATATTGCACGATCATGGAAATTTAATCAGTTGGAATGGCGTCATACCACAAAAAAATGGGTAAGAGACCTAAAAACACCCTTAGTATTAAGGGGACTACAGGAGCTAAACGCGAGTTTTATAATGCAAAAAAACATATGATTCACTGCAATAAACTAAACCAGAAAAATATATGGTATTCTTCAGGATATATGCTAGTATGATAGTGTTTTGAAAACATAATACAACTGTTCTAATTTTACTCGATAAAAAAAAATCACGAACTTATCTCTAAATATTTCTTTTAACGAGTAAAAACCATACTAAAATACATGCGATCATTCTGATTTTTTGGCAAATAATTCTACAAGCAACATTTATTAGCATGATAGTGTTTTTTTTTTTTAGTCCAATCAATAGAATTTTTGTAAATCGCAAAAAAATACTTAGTCGGCCCGCAGTGACTGACGTAACAACCACTTTGTAGTGCAAGCTGACACTGCTGCTGCTGAAGTTGAGAACTTTATTATAACAGTTTTTCAAACGAAGCTTGAACCACCACAATTAGAGTTGCTAATTTAGCTCATGTAGTCGCCTTAATGAATATTACAAGACAGAAGAGAAAGGCGTACCATCATCAGCAGCGCTTTTTTGAAACCGTGAAGTTTGTTTATGAGAACAAACTCTAAATGCTAAACATAAAGTTTGTATTTTATTACCCATGGATTTCCGGGAAAAAATGGTGTTGGATGGGAGATGGTAGCGGATGGGAAATGTACGTTCCTCTCGCACAATGTGGCATTGTTCATATATATTGATTTATTCTAGCCTAGAGAATGCTCTTATGTAATCGGATGTCATGGTACGGGCACATACGGGCATGAGATGCGGAAGAATGAGGAAAATGTCGTGAGGGAGTTTTGAGTATAAAAATGTGAATGGCTATAAGAGTAGAGGAGAACCAAAGAAACGATAGATGGACTGTATGAAGGATGATGTGGTTAAAAATTACATGTCTGCTGAGATCACGAGTAATAGAGAAGTATGAAAGAAGAAGACATGCTGCGCCATTTCCAAATAAATTGGGATAAAGGCGAAAAAAGATGATGCGTCTAGAGAAGCTCCCATGAATGGCAGATGTCTGCCTATCAAACGCCTACATACTTTTGTATAGTATAGAACCGTTTCAACTCGATTAACAAGAATGTATTTCAATTCAATTAGATAATTATTTACAGTTAATTAAATGTAAACACATACTTTGAGGTAGTTAATGAACGTTCGTAGCATTACAATGGGCTTAAAATTTTCCTATAATCATTGAAACTAACGTCATCGACAATTATTTTACAATGATGGAGTTAGGTTCTAGATGGACTAGATTAAGCCGAATAGGGTAGATGACAAAAAATCTAATTAGTCCGTCAGATAGATTTCCAAAAAATATAAGACACAACAACAGCCCTTTAAAACAACGAAATTGACAGCTCATTCAGCTAACGAAACAGTAAGAAAAAATTAAAAAATAACTGGCAGGAAAAGATAACGCGGAGAAGGAGATGGTGGACTGAGCTGGACTCATTTGTAAATAAATAGGCTACAATCACTTTGCAGATCGCAAAAAGAGGGAAGGGTCCTTTGCCCAGCAGTTGGACAATATGGCCTCATAACAATGATAATCTAAATAATCCCGATACCGGTAGGCTACATTTTTTATATTTTTAAATGTTTTTATATTTTTATAAGGTATATTTAAAAATGTAATGGATTATGATAGCGACTTTTATAATCGCAATGCGTATGTCGGTCCCATAGTATCCTAAATTTAAATAAATAACTTACGTTTGAAGTTCTTTCCATCTCTCGTGCAGGGTCCCTTGTCCATGACGCACTTGTAATACGCCAGTAGGATCCTGTCGTTCTGGACGATGGCATCTGCGTTGAAGTTCTCGTAGCGGTTGGGTCCTTGCGAGTAGCATGACGCCACCACCGTCAGCACGCACAGACATAACAGCCAATTTCTCATTTTTGTTAGGTATCTAGTAAAAGAAAAGTTGAGGTTACTTATTGTGCAGTTTCAAAATTTAAATTTAACACTTTGCTTGACCTCTATCTTTGATTAGATAGATAGATAAATCATGTATTGTGTATGTCAGATCCTGGGTTCGTTTCCAAGTTCGGGCAAAGTTTCGTTGGGTTTTTGTATCAGGAATTTCTCAGTAGTAGCCACGGACTTTGGATTTATGCCCGGTTGATGGCAATAGGCTGGCCCCTATTACATGGGACTGAAACATAACTGGCGAAATGTGGGTGTACACCTCTGCCTTCTGATATTACAGGGTTGATGTTATATTATGAATAAAGCATTTGTTGAATCATCATTGTTGCCTTCCTTCTCTCCAAGAGTATATAAATTAAATTAATTGGAGCCTCTTTCGAAAGCATACATAGATTATTTCAAAATTATCAATAACTTTTTTGTCAATGGAGCTATTTTTTCGCATCCAAACAAAAAATATGCTCTATTTAAAGCTTCTAGAAAATATAATGTGGCTCTTATTTACCGAAGCTACTTGAACCGGTTCCGCCCGATCTCCTCTATGTTAGATTGTTTTGTATGTTACACGTGCGACGTGTTTACTATGGGGTGAAGTCTATCTAGGGTTCAAAATGGTGCAGAACAACGACTTAAAGATATCTCCAGTGACAAATGTTAGTAGTTTTATCTGACTTTAAAAAGAAAAAAATGAGAGAAAGAGTGTCTATGTGTACCTATATCAACTATCTGGTGTCCACGACACAAGCCTCGTTGCTTAGTGTGGCACTAGATGGCGCTGTGTGTAATGTCCAGCGATATATATATAAATGAACTATAGGCATCGGCCCCAAAGCCCTAGAAAATGGCCATAAAATATAATATAAAATAAAAAAATACAATATAGAAAGAGCTATACAAGGAGAACCTTTACTACTAACACGTCATTTATAAATTTTTAGTAATGTAGTTCGTAGTTAATGACACCGAAGTTAAGGTTTTTATGGCAAGCCATAGCTATCATAATATTAAACATCATTAGAAAGATCTTTAGACAACCTTGCTACTAACATGACTTCCACTGATCCTGTTTAGGTCATTAACTCCGAACGAAGTACCTATCCCGTTCCGTTTTGTCCCGTTCGAAGTTAGTGACCTAAACAGGTTACTACTTGGGCACCAAAGGTTAGGATTTTTTGGCAACCGTTAGGTCAAATATGTTACAGTCAAGACCGTTAATCGATCTGAACCAGTTAGGACTAACTTCCTCCCCCTCCCTCAAGAGTTAAGGTATGGGCCATATATAGAGTGGACAAATAGTGACGTCATACAAAATATTAGAGTCCTCACGCCCAAGAGTATCCGAAAATATTCCTTGTAAGTTCCGCGATTCTTGATAGTATTCGAGTTTAGATTCTTGAAAATTGAATGGGAACCGCTTTAGATAAATTCACTCTTCATTTTTACACGGCTTTCACATTCATTCATTTGGTTTTTTCACATTCTTTAACGTTAACTAGAGGCATTTTTTAAACTCATTAGCATCAAGAGTAACAAAAAGCCGAAAAACTAAAGGGATCGTGTTTTTTCAAAGCGGTTCCCATACAATTTTTTAAGAAGCTATTAACTCGGCAACAATAAAACATACGTGTAGTATTTCCGGATGTGAGGAATCCATTTTTTTTTATGACGTCACTGTTGGACCACCCAGACCGCCCTAGACTCTTTCGTTGCGTTCGATTTATTTAATATAGCGCCCGTGATATAAGATGCCATTTTAAAATCTATGACAAAATGCAAAATGAATGACATGGCTATGGTAGTTCGGTTTATTAGATCAAAAAATCAAAGAAAACAATTCGGCTAACATACAAGTAATTAAGAAAGAACTTTATCACGTTTATACTTTCAGTAGTGTCCGAAATGTTAGGCAGAAGTACCTAAAATCAAGGGTCGATGCCTGCCTAAAAGTCTGACACTGCCTCCGAGTCATTTTGATGATTTCACATTAAAAAAAAATGGTGTACCTAAAAGGACAGTGATGTTTAAGTCCCACGTCATACGGGGCGACCCTATTGTCTTCAACCGGGCATAGATCAAACTCCTGCTACTGGTACAGTACTGGGAAAGAAATACTTGATGGAAACACCCAATAACACTGCCCTACCCGGGAGGTGAACCCAGGACGTAATGTGCAGCAATCGCGCTTGCGACTACTAGACCTAAGAAATAATTTAAGAAAGAAAGGAACAGGAAATACCGTACAGTATGTTTTACCGTACGATCTACTATTTATTCGACACGAATGCTGCGCGCGCAAAATACCGTATTGAGAGCAAAGAAAGTTACTAGAAACAATAGTATCTATCTATACAATCGCACACTATGAAGGTCAGAAGACGAGAACAGTTAATTCTCACTTTCGCGGTTTTTACCGGTAACAAACAAAAACCAAACAGGGCAAACTAAATAAAACCGTTTAAAAATAGGATAATAGGTCTTTACCTATGAAATTGCCGTTCTGCCGTACTGGCTATTTCAAGTCCAAATTTCTCTTTTTTCGCTAAGAATTCTAGGTTCAAATTATTTTTATTTTTAAAGTATGGAATTATTTTTTGTAAATTATGGCCGAATACTGAAACGTTACTCAAAATTTAAGGGCTGCTTAACATTTGAGAAGCTCCTAAACTTTAAATTTCGTATGGCCAAACGTCACTTTTGAGAATCTGTTAAATATAAGTACTACTTAAATTTTGAGTGACGTTTCAGTATTCGGCCATTAGTCATTTGTTTAATGGTTAGCGTTCTGTTTTCATCGCATTTGTACGTTTTTCGTCATCATGGATATGTCAAAAAATTCGAG
Organism: Xestia rhomboidea; assembly: GCA_963853795.1. Taxonomy (NCBI): domain Eukaryota; kingdom Metazoa; phylum Arthropoda; class Insecta; order Lepidoptera; family Noctuidae; genus Xestia; species Xestia rhomboidea. The sequence goes on along the minus strand of OY970771.1, from coordinate 9,139,412 downwards.
TGATTATAAATAATGAAGCGGCACGCAACATCAACGACGTATACGGAGCGAACACTACTAATGATCACACCACCCGTTATTGAAATTCTCATCTTAATTCTTCCGGTCGACCGAAAACTTTAGTCGACAATGACGAATTAAAGGCGATTGTGGAAGCTGATGATTCTCAAACTACAGCTGAATTAGCAGCAGCTTTCGATGTTAGCATCAAAAAAATATTTATTGGTACATTTGCGTCGAATTGGCAAGGTAAAAAAGCTTGACAAATGGGTGCCCCACGAATTGAATGATCGCCAGCGCGCGTCGAGTACCTTGCACTGCTCAACAGGCACACAAACGAAGGCATATTGAATCGCATTGTTACTTGCGACGAAAAATGGATTCTTTTCGACAATCGCAAGCGCTCAGCAAGTTGGTTAGATCCTGGTTCAGCACCTAAACAATGCCCCAAACGAAAACTGACCTCTAAAAAAGTGATGGTCACTGTTTGGTGGTCTAGCGCCGCCGGTGTCATTCATCACAGCTTCTTACCAAACGGGATGAGCATTACTGCAGATGTGTACTGTGAAGAACTGAACATATTTATGGGGAAGCTCGCACATCTCCAACCAGCTTTGGTCAATCGTTCGGCTCCGCTGCTCCTGCACGACAACGCGTGACCTCATACTGCACAGCAGACGGTCTCCAAGTTACAAGAGTTGGGGTTGGAAGTTCGCCGTCATCCACGGCACTCACCACACCTTGCCCCTACAGACTTCGACTTTTTCCAGAATTTGAATAACTTGGCGGGGAAAAAATTCAATAACCGAGAGGTAGTTCCAAATGCCTTTGAAGAATTTGTTGCCTCCCGTCCAGCAAACTTTTGCAAAAAGCTACGACTACGTTGGCAAAAATGCATTGATTGCATGGGTAATTACTTAGATTAATTAAAATAAAAAATATAGAGAAAAACGGGCGTTAACCTATTTCATGAAAAACGGAAATTTCATGGGTTAAGACCTAATATTAACTTTTTTTACTCATGAAAAGAGTGTCCATGGAGTTTCTAGCCCATTCTTCTCCATAGAGATCTACGCTTTGGAATGTGCAACTACAGTACTTTCTCAAGTTATTATGCCTTGTGACTGTGACTGTAGCTCCGCTTTTTTTTGTTTTCTTGACCTTCATAAGTGCCGTAACGGTCTAATTGAAATACATGATTTGAGTTTGAATACTGGTTTTCGGGACACTCAGTGTTTATTATTGTTTTCGGGATTTTTAGTTTTGTTGATGGCAATAGACTCGCCCCGTATTACATACCATAAGCACCTTTGCCTAACCCTCTAGGAATTACAGACGTGACGATTTGTTATGTATGATATTATGTTAAACTAGCTGTTGCCCGCGATCTTTGTCTGCGTGGAATTTAAAAAATATATTCAAACATACTATCACATTTGAATCGGATTTCCTTCCTTTTACCCGACTACGGCGATGCCAAAAGGAAGAGTTATCATTTTAATAGTCTATGGGGTATGTATTCATAATCAGCCTATAATGTTCTTACTTCTGGGACACACGGCCTCCTCTCAATGAGAGGGAATGAACTAAAATCCACCACGCGGGCCCAGTGCGGGTTGGTTGATGTCACATGTCTTCGAATTCTTGGTTCTAGGACATGCCGGTTTCCTCTCGATGTTTTTCTTTACCGTTTTGAGAGCAGTAGTGATGAAATAAATTACACAAAGTAATGCATTCGAATTCGAACCCACGACTTATTGTTCGTAAATCGGGGCCGCCATCACTGGGCCACTGCTGCTCGCCCTGCATGTATGTATGTTTGTATTTCCGTATGTTTCTAAGTAGTGCCTAAACTATTCATACGATTTTGATGATTATGGTGTCAATCAATTCGTTATGATGTCCCGTAACTTAGACTACATTTTAACCGACTTAAACAATAGGAGGAGTCGATTTTACCTTGAAAACCCCACATTTAATTAGAGCGTGATTTTATAGTAGTCGGGTTTTTTACTTTTTTAATTGTTGTTTATTACACAAATTATTGTTCTTAATAAAAGTAGCCTAGTTACTCCTTATAATATCAGCTGTCTGCCAGTAAACCTGCCGTCTAAATAGGTCATTCGGTTTTAGAGATTAGCCGCAACAAACAGACAGACGCAATAAAACAAAGGTTTTTATTGTTGTATGTAAGTACCTTATTATATACTTTCATATGCATTCAGTAAAAATCTGTTATTTGGACATGTATTTATTTGTATAGATATACATAGATTGTTTATAAAAGTATAGACGGCAAAATAAGTAATTATGGAATGTAGGATGTATTTCGACAAATTGTTTTGTTGTTAAAGTCGGTAATTTTTTTTATTAAAATAATTACCGCTGCCTAACGCTTCGGGGATAAGAGGCGTGTTGTTATGTTATGTAAATATTTTTTGTTTGTTTACAAACACATCGGAAATCGTAATCGATAGCTACCTGCGTCAGTCCTGGTACCGTGGCGTAACTTAGACACAAAGTTCAATCTATAAATACCTCTATGTTTTTATCACGGTGAGATTATAAACAAATGATAACAAGAGTATAATTATAATGTAGTTAAACAAGAAATATAATTATCCCGGTAATGTTAAACACGGAAAAAGCGCAACTAAACTAACACGTTTCTAAGATAAACTGCGAACACGACGTTCGCTCACTTTCACACCACTTTCTATTCTACGAAGCTTTTTATATCAAAAATACTCACCGAAGAAAGTTGTGTAAGTACTGCTCCTGCGGCGTCTACCGTCGCAATGGTGGCTTGTGTGCTCGTGGGCCCCTGTCGTGGTCCCCAGTCCCCGTGGTGGGCGGGGTGCACTTAAACCTGTCGGCCCGGGGTCGATGTAACGGGCCGCATACTAAACGCGACCAAGAAAGCAGTGCGCGGCGGCGCCACCAATAAACATTCAGTGCAATGGCTTTGATCTTGTGCGTGTTACCCACGTGTATTATCTATATCCATATTAATACTATAAAGAGATATAGTTTGGCTGTAGGGGTAATCATTAGAACTCTTCTTTCACAAATGGGATGCTACACTATCCATAAGTGAGGCTAAGTGTATTAGAAGGCTTTTTTTTTCAAACAGAACATTCCCGAGGAATTATTTCCGACCATAACTATAACGAAGCTGCGGGCAAAAGCTTTGATCATTTATTATATTTTGATATATTCTTGTTTTTCCTAAAAGTTTTGAATGATATACAAACGGCTGTATAATTAAAGGCGCATTTACACTTGGTCGTTTGCCCAAATTCGATTGTCAATGGAATTCGGGCAAACCAGCAAGTTTGAATGGACGAGTTCGAGTACGCCCGTCTATGGACAAACTCGTCCAGCTTCATCGTTTTGGCACAGGGTACAGGTGCAGGCACTCGACTTTATTCAAACTACTTGTAGTCGTTAGCTCGTATTTCATTGCGATGTCTAGTGTAATAAGTGCATCGGGTGCCCGAATTCGCGTAAAGTCATTTCACCACCCGAATACGGACTTAAGACCAAGTGTAATTGCGCCATAAATTACACTAACGCAATCACACCACACCACACACAACATATAACTACACAACACCCCCACCCTCCACACCTATCATTTATAACTATGATAGGTCATAGAATGTTGTTTGGATGTAGAGTAATGTATGTACGAAAATGTATGCACCTTATAAAAAAAAACCGGCCAAGTGCGTGTCGGGCCACGCGCAGTATAGGGTTCCGTAGTAGCCCGTTATATTCAAGCAACTACGTCATCTTAGTCACTTTAAAGGATTTATTCTAAGGATTTTGTATTTGGTACGAAATTATCCAACACCCAACTTCAACAACTATTAATGCTTAATTGATACTTGTTATCTTAACCGCTAAAGTTTTTTTTAAAGTTCATATAATGCACTATCATCATGAATTTTTCCAGATTTTTCAAGCAAGCAGTTAGGCTTTTAGAGGGGGGGACTGGAACAATAATTTTCACTTTAAAGTTTAATATTTCGTAAACGGAGCATTAAAACGAAAAATAGTATTAGCAATCATTTTAAAAGACCTATTCAACGATACCCCACACGATGGGATAAACGTCGAAAAAAAAAACATGCCCACTTCACATGTAGGGGTACCCTAAGAAACAATTTTCCAACATTTAATTTAAACCTCTACAAAATTACAGCTTTCCCGTACTAACGGTCTCTTAGCAAACCCTCGGACAGACAGACGGACATGACGAAACTATAAGGGTTCCTTGTCAGGACTACGGAACCCTAAAAAGGACTTTGGACGTTTCAAAAGTGAGTTTTCGGTGTATAAGCAAGCATTCCATATGTGTTTTGTACTTTTACAGTTCCATGTCCTTTATGTTTGTATAAAGTTCAATAACATTTTAAATGGCAGTTGAACAAACGAAAAGGATACGGGATTTTGAAGATAAAATACAAAGAAAAAAGTGCGCGAAAGTCGTACTTTCGCGATTCTGAGGGACAACGTGAATTGGAGGAAAAATTGTTTACATAAGTGAAACGTTTAGCTACCTATTAAGGTAGCTTGTGTTATCTCCAGAGAGCATTTACGATGGCCGCAGTGAGATTATGCATGGACTTAATTAATGTCTATGACGTGCTGCGGAACATTCTCCCATAATTCTAAGATGGCAGTCTTCAGCGACTGCAAGATGACAAGATCTGTGGATCTGGGTGGTGGACGCGAACACGCTATTTTAGTGCAAAACACCAACGTTCACACGGCGTTGAATTGTAGGATATTTTGGTATATAATGTTGAGATCACGCAGTAACACAGAAGTTTCAAACGGCATTTGTATCTAACCGTAGTTATGAACAGTGGGATGGTGACATGTGATTCCAGCATTTACCAGCAAAACATTGTGCAATAGCAGCAGCGTAGTGTGAAGGTCTTGTTAGTGCTCTATTAGATATTCCTAACAGACGTGCTACCTGCTGGCCATTCTATTACTACATTACTGCGATAGATACTATCGTCATGCAGGTATTCTCAAACAACTCTTGCAGTGAACACAAGCCTTGCAATATCATGCATGCATACAAATAACATCTTGGCCCGCAAACCCAGCTTATAGCATCATATATGAGCCTCATGGGTAATTCTTCCCACGTTGGAAAGTCCACCTGGAAATAATAACTCACCGCCATACCTCACCTTCTCTTCAATAACTCAAACTCAAAGCATTTATTTCAATTAGACCATTACGGCACTTTTGAATGTCAAAAATACAAAAAAAAAAAGCAAAGCTACAGTCACAGACACAGGGCATAATAACTTGAGAAAGTACTGTAGTTGCCCATTCCCTAGCGTAGATCTCTATGGAGAATAACGGGCAAGAAACTCCATGGACACTAACAACACAAAACATTGCTAAAAACGCTTGTCTTGGTCGACCTTTCTACGTCCATTATTGCAATGCAGAAAAATTTGCTTTCATCCTTCAAAATAAACTGGCTCCCTTGAAGTTGATCCAACACCCAGGAGCAAATTATTACTCTGGGCTGCTACAAAGGGATCCATATTATCATAGGGCACATAAATAAACTTTCATTATACTTGTTAATTTTGATAATGCCAATCTAGTGTCAACCACTGATCCTTAAATATGTCTATCTGCTGATAATGCAGTTGACTGCAACGTTATTACTTGCACATTGTTAACCTTATGGATTATATTAAATGTTGTAGTTGTTTATTATCCTTTAATAAATAAAAATAACATAACATACAGGCACATTTCGCCAGTTAAGTTTAAGTCCCATGTTATAGGGGGCGAGCCTATTGCCATCAACTGGGCACAAATCTAGGCTCCGTGGCTGCTATTGAGAAATTCTTGATGGAAAACCCAATAACACTTTGCCCGACACGGGAATCGAAGCCAGGACATCACGCTCAGCAGTCGCACTTGCAATAACTAGACTAGACCAACATGGCTGTCAGCGGCAGTATGCCTGATAGAAAAACCCAATATCACATTACCCGTTCGGGCTTATAATTATGTATATATGATATGCGATAAACCAACGAGGCAGTAGTTACATAATAGTTACTGGTAATTTAAGAAGAACTCTTGAGAAACAGGACGAAGAGCGTGGGTGATAGCGCGGACCCCTGTGGAACACTGGCATTAAGGGGGACTACAGGAGCTAAACGCGAGTTTTATAATGCAAAAAAGCATATGATTCACTGCAATAAACAAAACCAGAAAAATATATGATATTCTTCAGGTTATATGCTAGTATGATAGTGTTTTGAAAACATAATACAACTAATTTTACTAGATAAAAAAAATCACGAACTTATCTCAAACATAAAAACCCTATTCAAATACATGCGCTAATTCTGATTTTTTGGGCAAATAATTCTACAAGCAACATATTAGCATGAAACTGTTTTTTTTTTAGTCCAATCAATAGAATTTTTGTAAATCGCAAAAAAAACACTTATTTCGCACTATTCGGCCCGCAGTGAGTGACGTAACATCCACTTTGTAGCGCAAGCTGATTAGAACTTTATTCTAACTTTATTTCAAACGAAGTTTGAACCACCACAATTAGAGTTGCTAATTTAGCTCCTGTAGTCTCCTTAACTCTGCATGATCTTAGAATAAGCTAGCTCTGTCAACACTCTGACCTTTTTTTGAAGCAAAAAGGTTTCATGTATTACCAAGGTAACTCGGCCAGTGTCCTGTGCCAAACCGAATTTTTAGTACACATTGCTCTTCTCCTTTCCAGTTTTTCAATGTCATGGGTGTAATTTGAAATAAACACACAATTAAATCAATGAATTAGCGTCGCACCTGTTGAATGAATACTACACATTTTCGTGACAGTGTTTCGTTGCTATTACTAATTGTGAAGAGTCGTAAGTCGTAAATCTATTTTTTCTTATTCCTACGAATAAGAAAAAATAGGTTTAAGTTAATATTTTAATTAGTGACGTTGAATGTGTGCTATTAACACACGATACAGACATTCACCGAAGAAAACTTATAGGTACTTTCACTTACGGGTTTCTTCCGTGATTGTTCATTGTTTTGAGCTATCCCGTACCGTAAATGACAGTGTAAGTTTAGTTTTAAACCACGAAAGTTTAAAACAGTATTCACCGGAGTTTCTTAACATTCATTAATTTATATCAGAAACTAAATATAATATCCTGTCTTCTGAATCTGACGAGACAGTCTAAATAATTACAGATCCAAACTTTGAGTGTCCGGGGCAGTAGCTTCGCATTTGATTTTATCTTAACAACTCATTATTAACCGACTTCAAAAAACGAGGAGGTTATATGTTCGTGTGTATGTATTTATTTTTTATGAATGTTACCTGATTTCTCCCCCATTTGTGGACCGATCAAAATTCTTTTTTTTATTTCAAAGAGTATTTTTATCAAAAGGGTTCTATTTAAGGCCTATTTACGCTTGCCTAGGTCAGTCCAAGGATGGGTGACCAATTGACCATCTATTACATCTCGGACATAAACACATTAAACCATTGAGCCCGGCTGTCATTTGTAGATCATTGACAGTCATTACTAATAGTTAGAACTCGAAAGTCTAAAAACCGGCCATGTGCGGTGTGCGCAGTGTAGGGTTCCGTAGTAGCCCGTTATCACAATATAGGACGAAAAGTTTAGCTTTTAGAGGGGGGACGCCCCATTGGAACAAAACTTTGCACTTTAATATTTCGTAAATAGAGCATTAAATCGAAAAGTAGTATTAGCAAGCTCTAAGTCATTTTAAAAAACCTATTCAACGATACTGTATTCCCACACGATCGGGTAGACGACGAAATAAAAGCTACACTAAAACAATATATTTTCCAAAATTTGATTTTACAATTTTGTTGGCGTAATTGATATACACACCTCTACAAAATTACAAATTTCTAGTACTAACAGTCTCTTAGCAAAACCTCGGACAGACAGACCGACAGACGGACACGACGAAACTATAAGGGTTCCTTGTCAGGACTACGGAACCCTAAAAACAGTCTTACCAAGGGGTATCGTACTGACCAGTAACATAATAGGAGATTGGGTAATACAAAACCCCTTTCTTTGCATCTGTTCTCCACAGGTCAGATAGGCATTCGCTCCATGTAAAATACTGGTATTCTGCTGCATCAGTTTAGAAAGGAAGCTGTCTCCAATATATGTAGTTGGAAAAAGTCAAGACAGATCTGATGACGAACTAATTAAATCTTTGAAGCACAAATCAAAACCAGGCTTATTTACTCGTAGATGGCAAATTAGCGCTAAATAATTTGTTGGTCTGCAAAGGGTCAAAGGTCTGGCCGTTGGACGTGGTAATTATAATTATATCCTTGCTCCACATTAAATCGTGCTGACAACAAAAATGTCTCATTGATTTTTCCAATACAATTACAATACGTCAACCTCAATTACCATCCCCTGTTGTCACCTTGATAATCTTTTGCCTCGTTATCGCATGCGCGACTGCTGAGCATATTCAAAGTGTTATTTGAATTTCTCAGTAGCAACCAGATTTGTGCCCGGTTGATGACAATAGGATCGCCCTCTTTTACATGGGACTTAAACATAACTACGGAATAGGGATAATTCCTGACTAAAAAAAATATTATTCTGTTTAGTCCGTCAGTTAGATTATCGAACAATATTAGATACGTGGTCGAAGATAAAACGAGTCAAAGAGTGTCATGAGTGGGGGATTGTGACGTCAGTTTCCGGTAAAAAATGTACTCAAATGTGATGTCACACGAGTTTGCGACGCACTGTATCGTCTTCATATTTTTTGTTTACGTGAAAAAATAAAAAATATGTGTCCAATGTTTTTTTGGAAATCTATCTGACGGACTAATTAGATTTTTTTGTCATCTACCCTATTGTGGATGTACTGTTAGGTCTACCTCTACCTAACCTTTTGGGGATCCCAGACGTGATGTTATGTTATGTCCAAATCAGATCATGCTGACAACGGAAATGTCTAATTGATTTATCCACCATGGCCTTAGATTAACTTCGATACGACAACCCCAATTACCATCCCATATTAATAAAGTCATGCTCATTGTAATCGTTCGAATGATTTATATTTAATTTCCTTTGCACACGTATCATATTTATAATACCCACGTAGCATTGTCACCAAGGTCAATGTATATCGTGTTATCGGGTAATTAGATCTTGCAAAATTATATAAAAATACCGAACAAGTACGTGTCGGATCACGAAAAATGAAGGGTTCCGTAGTCCGGATAAAACCAATACTGTGAATGCGCAAAAATTATTACATACGGAGAAATTATTTTAAAAAAAGGTTTAGATCCTCTAAAAACGATAAAAAGCCAAGTTATTCCTGTGGTTGTAACCGAAAACATGTCATATCTCACGAACGCGTTAAATGAAAAGTCACCATGAAACATCATCTTTTAACTGCATTGCATTGTTCTTTTTAAATTCCTCGGTCACTTACATGCATGGGGAGGGGTAACTCGTAATTGAAATACCATTGTTTACTTTCTCAGCCTTCTCTCCAATTTGCATCGATACAGTAGCTAAGACTCTCCCATTAAAATGGTTTTATGGAATAAGGCATGACGAAATAAGGGGTATTCGCCATCTCGCTACAGAACCCTAGAAATTATATTAGTCCTAGACAATACAAATTTTAATATTTTTGGAAATTACAATAATTGTTTGCATCCGTGCTGTGCGGTATAAAATGTAGCGCATGGTTCTTCAGGCATTGAGTCCACAGGAGAACATCAGGACAATACAGAAGAATCTTGGTAAGGAAAAAGCTTTTGATAACGATATTAAACAATACATTATCTACTTTGGTTTGTCGTTGAAATAGAAATTAGAGTTTTGAAAAAACTGGTTTCTTAGTTGAGAGCGCACATTTTTCAGTAAATTATCATGAAAATTACTTAGGAGGAGCTCGTGGCTATGTAGAAACAGCCGCTCGGGTCGATCTTTAGGTTAATCCGCGCTTGCTTAGGTTAGCCCGTTGATGGGTGGGTGCCCACCCACTACATGCCGAGTTTCCTCTGTGCATCGAAATGCACGTTAAGCCGTCGGTCCCGGCTGTCATTTGTAGATATTTGACAGTCGTAAGGTAGTCAGTGGCTCGAAAGTCTCGACAACCTTACCAAAGGGTATCGTATTACCCAGTACTAACTGGGTTCTGGAGGTCAGATAAACAGTCGCTCCATGTAAAATACTAATCAGCTGCCTCTGATTAGACTGGAAGCCGTCCCCAACATAATTATGTAGTTGGGAAAAGGCTATAGGCAGATGATGACGATATCGTAAAAATTACATAGGTATAGAGAAATGTTTTAAAACCACCGAATATTAAATACCAAACGAATATTTGGCTGTATGCCGAATGATCATACAATCTACATTCAATCATAATTCAAAACACAAAACACATACCCGTCCGTTGTTTGTCCTTCGGGTGGAAGAGACATCTATAATCTATATCAGTGTTTTACAACCTTTTTCATGTCACGATCCCCATAGTTTGAAAAGATATTTTGCGACTCCCGCTTTTTTTCATATATTTTATTATGTTCCAAATATTCAATCCATACAACATTTTTATGTATATGCTTAATAGGATTCGGATAAATACATAATTAACACATATTTTTAGAATTTGGAAAACGATTGAATTCTCAATGTAGAAAAAAGGGATAATTACGGATAAACGGAAATTACCTAGTTAATGAAAAACAAGTGCAACCTTCTCATTAAGATAGACGGGTACTCATAGATTTTTATTTTGTCAATTTGTATGAACATACAAATATTTGTATCCTCTAATTAACAATTTCTTATCTTTTGTTCTATATTTTAAACTTAATTGTTTTTTTACTGAAGTAGTTTTCGCGACCCCTTGCGACCATACCATAGAGGCTTCGCGACCCCCGGGGGGTCGGAACCAACAGGTTGAAAAAGACTGCTCTATATACTTTATACTAATATTATGAAGAGGAAAGATTTGTGTGTAACGAATAAACTTAAAACTACTGGACCGATTTGATAAATTCTTTCAGCAATAGATAGCCACATTATCAGCAAGTAACATAGACTATATGTTATCCCTGTATTCCCACGGGAACGGGAACTACGCGGGTGAAACCGCGTAACGTCCGCTAGTCGTGTATAAAATGGCAGCGGCGTTATAGTCCAAAACGTACACAAGACACGACACGACGTTGCATTATATCAAGTCGAGATGGTGACGGCGAGTGGGACCACCCCGACACGGGCACGGGCAGTTTAGAATCAAAAGGGATCTCGGGGCTAGAGGAAGCAAGCAAACGGAGCCAACGAGTTCCTTGTCAACCCCTTTCTGTTAGGTTTCTTCAAACCCTGTAGATCGAAATATGAGCCTGCGGGAATCCGTCGCGTCCACATTCTCCGGTCGATAAGTCGCTTGTTTTTTTTTTGTATAAATTTTGGCCTGTTGTTTTTTTTCCATCCTGTATATCTATTGAATACTCATTCCCACCCCTGAACCTTTATTATGTCCTATTTCAGTATCAACTAAACATGAACGCCTTGCTGATAGCTATGTTTGCCCTGGCCGCACCCTGTGCACTTGCCTATGATGAGGTGTATGACAAGATCGACGTGGACAAGATTCTGGCCGACGACGCGCTGTTCACCGCATACATCAACTGCATGCTGGATAAAGGGCCCTGTTCCGTGGAACATTCTGCTGACTTTAGAAGTAAGTAAAGACAAGAAAGAAAGGTATTTACACATTGAACACACACAGGACACTAATTACAGGAACTTAAAAATCTTAATACACAATATTTGTGGTTGAGCATAGTTGCTTTAATATGCCTTTTCAATGTTATCCAAATCCAATACTTTTTTTTTTTTTTAGGATGGGAAATCATCAAATAACTCCTCCCGCTCTGGGCAGAGCAGGAGGGAGTGTCAGACTTTTAATGACTAAAACTCATCCATGTTCCTTCCTCGCCCTTTGTGTTCCGGGGCCACGGTATCTCTTTCGAATAGTCCCGCAGCCCCGGCAGGCATCCAAATCCAATACTGAAGCGTAGTTTTTAGAATTATCTTCTTAGTGTACCTAATCTAAACGAGATTGATAATTGAAATAAAAAATAACTTATGTTTTGGCTGAGTGTCAGCATATTTTAAACGTCAAAATAACTTAGGACAGTTGTCGTTTTACAATATGCGGTGGGATGACTCAGCAAAATGCTATTCTGTTATTACAATAGCGTCTATACGGGCCTCTCTATTCCCCGTTTTGCAGGAACTGATGGACTTGGAGGGTCTCCCGTCTGGGACTAAAACGTAACTGTCATGTTTGTTATGTCATTTTAAAATCTTTTAATAGTGTATTCATATTTTGTGTGTATTTTCAGAGCTACTCCCAGAAGTTATAGCAACATCATGCGCAAAATGCACGCCCATTCAGAGAACTAACGTCAGAAAGACTGTGAAAGCCCTCAGTGAGAAGAAACCTGATGAGTTCGCCGAATTCCGGACCAAGTTCGACCCTAAAGGAGAATATGAAAAGGACTTCTCCGCTTTCGTCATCGGAACTGATTAAAGATCTTTGACGAACCGAATCAGTGTTACCCTTATACAATCTTGGCTTTTGTTAATAGAACTGATTTAAACTATGTGGAGCATTACAATAATTAGTGAGTAAGTTGCAAGTTTTAATACGTTTTAAGCCTCTTCTGTACAAACCATCTTTCTGAAACTTCACGATCAAAAATACTGTGTTATCACGTAAAGCTAACACTGTTCCATTGCGAGAGTTTAAGTAAGAACAGCATGAATAATTTCTTTATGCAAGGATTCAGTGATGGTTTCAACACATTCATAATATCCCCTCTTCTACCGAAAATCTGTCAGTAGTTTCAATTCAATTCAATGACTTGATTAAATCTGTGGAATCAACACAAATCTTCTCTTGTATCAAGGCTATCATAAGATGTATAAATAAATGGATTATCTCTTCATTGTTCTTCTTTCATTCGTTGATTGAGTCATAACATTGTCACGTAAGACCTCTGATACCGTAAGTTTGGGTAAAGATCTTTAGGCCATTTCCTCATGGAACAGGGCCTAAAGATCTTCCATTGAAAAGGAGGGATCCTCGTGTTGTGACTAGTGGGCTACTACCCAACGGTTGTAGTTGGTTTGTTCTATAACCTAATCTAGCGGATTAGTTTTAATTGCGCGATGACGGGTTTTAAGACTTCACACTGTCGTAAAGAAGTCACTATACGTATACATTAGTACATTAGTGCTCTACTCTACCAACACAGTGCTTAGAGGTTTCAAAGCTAAGCAAAACAAAAGTAGACTCAAACGATTGCCCTGAAATATACCTCGCAATCAATCCTTTATTGACTCGCTATTCCTCTTGTAAGCCGACATCGAAGCGACGGACTCTCCTCCATTGTCCTATACATGATACTCAGAACGTGCGCAAAATTACACCTATATAATACAACTATCGCACCATCATGTACTTGTCACCGAGTCATAGGCCTTCTTATAGGATCATTCCCACTAGTTCTACTACACAGTTCCACGGTAGCACTAGTGGGATTTCGTTTTCCCACTAGTCCTACGATTTCAGGTGGTGCAAAATCACAGAACTAGTGGGAACAAAAACTCCTATTAGTTCCACCGTAAATTTTTGAAATAAAACAGTAGAACTTGTGGGACTTTTTGTTCCCACTAGTTCTGTGATTTTGCACCACCTGAAATCGTAGGACTAGTGGGAAAACTAAATCCCACTAGTGCTACCGTGGAACTGTGTATTAGAACTAGTGGGAATGATCCTTCTAATAGTCCATCCATCACGTCGGCAGAACGGCAAAATTGTAGGCTCTCAATAGCAATGAAGAGCAGCTCCTTGCAAACCAATTTGCAAACTATGATATTGTAATATTGACCGACCGAAACATGCCTGAATAGTAGCCGAGTAGTCCTAGGCACAGAGTAATTTTTTTTTAGATCCTAGGCACAGAACTTTTTGACAATTGATAGATAAGAATATTTAGAATAGGTCACCATCAGCCTAGCCTTTTCCCATCTAGGTTGGGGATGGCTTCCAGTCTAACCGAATGCAGCCAAAACCCAGTTATAATTAGAATAAGTGTTGGAGTTATTAGGCGTCATGGCTAATAACTCCAACACATATTCGGCTCAATGAAGGCTGATTCAACGAACTTAACTGCTTGTGAAATTCCCGCATGGACCCAGACTGGGGTCTCGGTCCTAATGTCGTAAGGACATCAGGCCCCTTATTCACCACGCTTCGATTCGATTTTCGATTCGGAAAGTCGTATGTCTATCTTTTTTTGACATCAATCGAGCGAGATAGACATACGACTTTCCGAATCGAATCGTGAATAGCTATGCTGGACATATGAGAACCTTTTTACGTTGCAATGGGGACATCGTCAACCAGCTTTGTTTTCGTTGGAACTTTCCGACTTGGAATGTCATCACATCAGGTAATATTGAGCTTAACAGTTGCCACACCTGGCACCCTCTACTATCGAAATGAAACGGCTGCAACCACCACGCTTGACGCTAGGCATGACGGAAAACGAGACAAACTGTAACGTAAGTAGTTCTAGGATAATACACTAGAGAGCGCCAGAGGGGATTCTCGATACGGATCGTTACGATGTTAGTCACCTGTAAGATAGATGGCTCTGTTTGAAAATTACTGCGGCAAATTAACTTGTTGTAATAAGTGGGAAAGCACAAGTAGCTAATTACTCCAATTAATATCGCGCTGAGCAGTTACGATACCATTTTTTTTTTCGTATGGGAAATGATCAAATGACTTCTTCCGCTCTGGGCGGAGCGGGAGGGAGTGTCAGACTTTTACTGACTAAAACCCTTTCATGTTCCTTCATCGCCCTTTGTGTTCCGGGGCCACGGTATCTTTTTCGAACAGTCCCGCAGCCCTCACCATACCCTCATTTTACTACAAATAAAAACATTGGGACCACTGAAAACGACAACTGCGAAAATAAAGGCTTCCGAAAATATCTCACCGCGTCGCGTAGTCTCCGTATCGCAAACCGACAGACCTCTGTGAATGTCCTTCTTCGATCATTTTGACGGCTCTTGTTGCTCTATCGTGTCCAAGAGTCTAAGTAATCGTGAAATATTTTTTTTTGTTTTAACTTGCCAGTTAACATCGCAATAGCGGTCATTGCCCTTTCCCTTATATCTCTTCCTACGAAACAAAACAAATGAACCATGTATCGTTTTTCATTTAAAAAAATGTTGAAGATCACGATAGATGACGGTTCAAGACTTGAACAGGCTTATTTTTGGATTTCAAGGTTAGAACTTTAATAAATGTAGGTGGGTCAATGACCGCTTTTGCGATCTTAACTGGCAGCAACTATACAATGGCAATCTATTTCCATGTTGAATGTGCTTGCTAATTAACATTCTAGGCTATATCAATAATGACACGACCAACCCGAACCTTAGAATATTAACCAACATACATACTTATACTCACCCCTTTTCCCCATGGGGGTAGGCAGAAACCAGAAAACTCCACCTGCTACGATCCTTACATACTCCTTGTGCCTCGTCCACGCTCATACATCTGGTCATACACGCACGCCTGACCTTTATGAAGTACTCCACCAATAAGGTCAGTGTATGTCTTTCTGTGTTTTTTGGGAAATAAAGATATTTATTATTATTATTCCCTTTATTTATTTCTTAACAAATTAATTACATTTTTAAATATTCTTTACAAAAAAAAAAACATTTAAAAATATAAAAAATTGTAGCCCACTGGTATCGGGAACTGGGTCCAAGCTACCGGCGGTCAGGGCTCCAGAGAGAGGAACCTCCTAACAATACGAGCCGTGTCCAGGAGTACCGCTTTCTGAATCAAGCCCTTGATCCAGCTGCCTAACGAGAGCCTCCTCAGGTATTGATCGAGGCTCTTGGCAATTAAGCCACGGGCTGATACGACTATCGGCACAATGATCGCTGAGTCCACTTCCCACATGTCAACAATCTCGCGAGCCAAGTCAAGATACTTTATTGTTATTATTCTAGGGCGTACTCTCCCGGCGTTGCCACTCACATCTGCCTTGTAAATACCTTTTGTCCAACAATACATTTTATTTCTTCTGCAAATGTATATAATATGCAATGTATTGTGGAAGCTGCAGAAGGTTGTAAAAATATACCTACTTGCATTGTATAGATTCCAGTTTTAAGTATTATATAATTGCATAGCACATGTGTGAGTACTTTATACTGTTCAGCCACTACTTACATTTAATTATCTTTCATTGACTTGAATATGCCTTGGTGGCTGAGAGAATGTTATGCTCACTCAAATGTCTCGCTGATGGTGGCGGGTGTGTTGGGTCATTTAGTTCCCTTCGATATGGTTGAGTTGAATGGTCATGCGTCATGTTCGTGAACGGGAGCTTTCAGTTGGCACTGGTCATCTCTTAGCTGCCACGGCTCATTTTAATTACTTTATTTATAAATTGTTGATCTAATATTTTACTCTGGACGCTCTTAATGTCCACGTCTTTCTACATTGTTCACACATATATGTATAATCTCAAAATCAAAATTTTGTAACAACATTTTGATTTAAAGGAGTGTCCATGGAGTTTCTTGCCAGTTCTTCTCCATAGAGATCTACGCTATGCGCAACTACAATACTTTCTCAAGTTATTATGCCTTGTAACTGGGACTGTAGCTTTGTTTTTTTTTTGTATTTTTGACATTAAAAAGTGCCGTAATGGTCAAATTGAAATAAATGCATTGAGTTTGAGTTTGCAACGTCACTTACATAAAAGACAAATACAGTGAATAAGTATCTAGTTGAAGCTATACCTACTCCTGATTTCATACAGGTACAGTTTTTTTTGGAGGTCGTTTGAATAGACTTCAACATCATGTTTATTGTATGTTCTTAATCAAAATGCAGGTTAGTGTACTACCTTGTACGAAGGTGGGAGTTTTCATAACATTTTCTTTTTAAACAATAGTATTATGACAATCTCAAACGTGCCGAATTAAGGGGTGGGCTATCAACGATCGATTTTTTTTGTTCGGAGAAAGAGGAATTAGTGGCTGTTGGGAGGACATAAAAACCCTCCAGAGGCAAATCATTTTCAGTGTACTTTTTCCTAACACCACCGGAGGCCAGTGGTGGCGGCCCCGACTTACGAGCAGTAAGTCGTGGATTCGACCCCAGTCAGGCGCATTACTTCGGGCCTGTGGACGGGGAGCTAAGGGCTAGCTCGCCGTCCGTCCGTCTCATGACGACGAGAGAGTCAGCAATAACGAAGGGGTCCGCAAGGGCCGAAGCCTGCCGGGGCTGCGGGACTATTCGAAAGAGATACCGTGGCCTCGGAACACAAAGGGCGATGAAGGAACATGGATGGGTTTTAGTCAGTAAAAGTCTGACACTCCCTCCTGCTCCGCCCAGAGCGGTAGGAGTAATTTGATGATTTCCCATCCGAAAAAAAAAGGCAGGCGCATTACTTGGTGTAATTTATTTCATCACCACTGCTCTCAAAACGGTGAAGGAAAACATCGTGAGGAATACGGCATGTCCTAGAAACAAAAAATCGAAGACATGTGACATCTACCAACCAGCACTGGGCCAGCGTGGTGGGTCAGTGCGCATTAACCGGTCCCGTGCGACTTGCATCCAGCGGATCCCCGCAAACTTCACTAGGTCATCGGTCCACCTAGTGGGAGGTTTTCCAACGCAACGTCTTCCTGTTCGCGGTCGCCAAATAAAAATATTTTCAAACCCACCCTAAAAACCTTATTCGCTTTAAGAAAAAAGTGTGGCGCGAATATAATGCCATCGAACGACACTTAATTTCTGTTTACAAGTAAGTGCCGATTGCCAAAAACCAGCATCGGATACACATTTGAATTCATATTGTGTTCAGCCTTTTAACTTGGAGGTCAGATAAGTAGTTGCTGCTCGTAAAATACTAGTTAAAGCTGCATCAGGTTAGACTGGAAGCCGACTCCAACATAGATGGGAAAATGGTAGGGCGATTTACTGCAACCTAAGGCTAATCCTATCTCCAGAAGACAAGCTCAACCGGCGGAATCACTCACGCCCAAAGAAGATGCCAAAACTGTGTTCATGTACAGAATCTACGAATATTGTACTGGAAAAGATGACACAGCGCAAAATAGTGACCATGCTGATATTGGTAAAGTGTAACATAATTTTTATATTTTAGGTACTATCGAGGACATTCCCGCCTGATAAGCCAATTTTTGCTTGCACTCACAACACACACTTGCTCTCTAGCCCCGCCCCGTTGTCTTTGTATAGAAATAATGAATGAAAGATAATACCGATCGGCCGAGCGCACTGAAGACGCACGCCAAACGAGAGTTATTGTTATTTTGCGCGCCAAATTGACGCTTTCCTAATAGGCCTAAACTTTAAGGGGGCGTGGCTCGGCGCCTCCGCATAATTTAAGCGAAAAAAAAATTAACTGATCAGGCGGAAAAGACCACGACTGTCCATGTATTCTTGTTGAGACAACAATCCTCGAATCAGTGTTTGTCCCAGATAATAAGGTTACTGACATCGTTGAAAAAAAAATTGAAAGCTTTTCTTGTAATCTGCTCATTGATATATAAAAAACAAGATGCACAGTCTCGAACAAAACTAACACTCGAAACTGTCACCAAACACTCACCACTACAACCCACTACTACATAAGTAGTACTATAAACATATTTTTTTGCAAATTCGACCTTACGCGGATTGTTTAAAATTGTTTTTACAAAGCAGTGTACAAAAAGCAATTAAATTTTACGTTACACGAGCGACGAGAGATTAATTGAAAAGAGACGCACAATTACTATTTGTGCCTGTATTTTATGCGGACGATTTTGAGACGCTGAGTGTGTATACTATCTTGGGTTTTTTATATATCAATGAATCTGCCTATAATTTCGAGTTGGCGGTGAAATGTTACTCTATTTGTTGCACTAAAAGAAAATCCGGTACCTTCTAGCGAAAATCCCATAATAATTAGTATAGCCGGACGTCAAACTGATTGCGTTTCATTGGCTCCTGTTGTAACAGCTCCCTGATAAATACATTCTCTAAAGAATAAATATTGTACAGTGATAATTACAATTTGCTACTAGAATAGCTTTCATATGGTAGATAGAGACGATCGATACAAAAGCAGAAGTAATTTAAATTTTCACAGGTATTTTAAGGAAATAGAAACTTATTTTTACCGCTAATAAAATCAATACGTGCGTGTGCAAGTGTGCATGCGTAAATATTCATCCCGCTGGGGAACCCTGGACTCTGCGGAACCCTAAGCTCTGCGTGGCCCGTCTGTAATAGGCGAGACGACAAAAAAAAACTAAATAGTCCGTCACTCAGATTATCAAAAAATATTTGACCCGTGTTTTTTCTTTTGTTACGTAAACCAAAATTGACGAAGATACGACGCTTTTAAAATTCTCAATACGTCACGCCATGGTATAATTGTTAGCTAGTTCTGACGTCACGAGCCCCCACTCCCGAGTTTTGGAGGTATTCCTCGAAGCGCTCCCGGTTTGAAACGCTCCCATCTAAGCGCTCCCGTTTTGTTCCTCCAAGCGCTCCCAAAAGGAGCGCTTGGAGGAACGAATCAAAATATTAAAATTTATTTCCTCGAAGCGCTCCCATGATTAACTTTCGGATAGAGATGGGGCTATACTAACTGAAATTATCGATAATAACTAGGTAATAAGTAGAACACATTGTTATAATATACAACTAGCGGCCGGTCCCGGCTTCGCACGGGTTTAGTAATTTTTTTATTTTTTTTTTGTTTTATTGTAAATCCTTTAGTCCACCAAATATACGAATATAATCTGCCGACATAAATGTACCTATTCATATTTTTTTCTAGCTGACCCGCGCAACTTCGTCTGCGTCACATGAGTTAGAGAGAGTGTGAGAAAACCCACTGGGTGTCGGTTTTATTCGCCATCTAAAAGATAGACATATCGCTATCGGGTTTTTTATAGAACGTTTTAAGAAGAACATTTACACAACCATCATGTATGAGGGATACATGATTGTTGCGTAACTTTAACCGTTTATGCAGCGCTCGCAACGGAAGCTCTCAACAGAAATACATTTTCCCTGTTTTTGTAACATTTATTGATTTATAGTTGACTTCGCTCCTTTTAGTTGTAGCGTGGTGTTAGATAACCTATAGCCTTCCTCAATAAATTGACTATCCACACTAAAAGATTTTTTTAAATTCGAACCAGTAGTTTCTGTAATTAGCGCGTTCAACTAACCAAACAAACAAACTCTTGAGCTTTATAATATTATTATAGATTCAAGTGGAGAACAATTTAATTTCTCCGATATATTACATTAACTGACTAAAACCCATCCATGTTCCTTCATCGCCCTTTGTGTTCCGGGGCCACGGTATCCCTTTCGAACAGTCCCGCAACCCATCGGTCGTTACGGACCCCTTCCTTTTTGCTGACTCTCTTTGAGGCGCGCGTGGAACACGAACGCGCCGTCGACACGGCCTGTCGTCATGAGACGGACGAACGGCGAAGTAACCCATAGTCCACCGTCCACAGGCCCGCGCCTACGGTGGCCGGGGGCCACGTGGTGGCCCCCGACGCCCGGGGCGTCTCCTGCGGCGGCCGGGACGTTGAGAGGTTCTCTCCCTCTTACGTTCCGCCACCTCCTTCTCTAGCATTACTGCTTCGCAGAAGGAAGCAACTTCGATGTCGATGATGCACACATGAGTTTTTAAAAATTATCGATATAATTCATTACGTTTACTTCATGCTTTTCCCTATTTTTAAACGTGGGAGCGCTTCGAGGAAATAGATTTTAATATTTTTAATCTTTCCTCGAAGCGCTCCTTTTGGGAGCGCTTGGAGGAACAAAACGGGAGCGCTTAGATGGGAGCGTTTCAAAACGGGAGCGCTACGAGGAATACCTCGAGTTTTGATGCGTTTTATCTTTGTCAATATTCATTGATTTACAAAAACAAAAAATACGTGTCCATTAATTTCCAATACTCTAACTGACGGACTAAATAGATTTGCAATTTTTTGATACTGTCGTCATGCCTATTGTAATATGCATCGCCTTTCCCTAAGCTGAAGGAAAGCTTAGTAACACGAACTGCAGTTTTGTATGAATTTCTTTTCAGGTAATACTTCAACCCTTATCTGCAACAGCATCAATAGAGAAGATGCGATTGAAAAGAGCTATCGAAATCGACGGGGATGGTAATATTGTACCAAGTGGCTTCTTCTCAAAAGTGAAATACTACTTCTTTTGTGTTTACTACTTTTTTAAAGGTTTATTCATAAAAATAAGTCCCTGGCACACTTTATATGCTACGGGGATAGCTGAATATGCGAAGACCCACGCACTTGCGAAAGTAATGTGGTAATGGTAATATTACTAGTTTAGAGTTAGGTACAGGAAATTCTCACGCACGGTCGCGTCCGTGCGGTCGGGCGGAGCGAGCGAAGACTTTGTGGCGGTGCGCTCCGCGGAACGTCTCGTCCACGCAGTCGAGCGGTGTACACACGGCGACACATCAAGCTTTACATTTCCAGTATTACATGGTCTCGCTTTGTATAGATTTCCCGTACAATGAGAGATCCGCATAAACTGTTTGTTTTTAGCTGGATGGTCATTTCATTTCATTTATTCAATAACAATAATAACAATTGTGTCTGAATACGTTAAATAAAAAAAGTTTAAATTAGTTAAATAAAATTAATTAAATAAACAGAAAAAAACACAACTCGACTAATAATAAATAGAAATAATATACCATCACTAAATCAAATTAAATTAATAAAAATCACAATAATAAACGGTCGCCGTGCGTACCTGTGATAGGTATCAATAGATTTCATATATGCGACGTGAGATCCGCTTCACCGCCCGACCGCGCGTCTAGACGAGCGGTGCCGTAAAACTGCTTTATTTATTCTGTGATTTCTTTATCAACCTACGATGTTCCTCTTTTGGTCGACATAAACGTTTATAATTTGTAGTGAATTTTGGAATTAAAGGAATGGCCAGGCGAGTTTGTATAAGTTCTTCTAAAAATTTCATGTAAGTACAATTATTTAATCTGGGGACTTAGACACAGTAGTGCCCCCGCCAAGACGAGCCAAGCGAAGCGCTAGGGCACTACCTACCTTTTCTCGAAGCGCTTTGTCGTTTTTTTGAACCCTTATAAGTTGGGTTTGGATTATACGAGAAACTAGGGGATGGAAGAATAACTGTTTCACAAAATAGTCATTCAATGGGATTAATGAGAATAGAGCGTTTTTTTGATGATTTTAATGATTATTATTCTGTAACTACATATGTGTTACTTGCGCGAATCATATTTTGTTCAACATACAGCCTGAAAATTGCAAAAAACGTAAGAACACTAGTATTTCGTGGACTACCCTGGCGCTAACCGCTGTTACGGAAATTGTTACCATGTCTTAGTTTTATTTTTCATACACATTTCATCATCATCATCAGCCTATTAATGTTCCCACTGCTGGGACACAGGCCTCCTCTCTTACACATACTCGTATAATCAAATATTTATGCTGTATTGGCTTCCGTACGTTTTTTCACGGGTGACCACTTAAAACCAGCGCTGTGCTGTGCCCCCCCCCCCCCTAGGGAAGTATCTTTGTATTCTAAATGTTTGTTATGCGTTGTATATTATTGTTTATTTTTTATAATTTTGTATTTACGTATTTTGTATTTATCCCTGCGACAAATAAATATTTTTGATTTCTTCCTCTTTCTATATTCGGAAACAATAAAAAAACTTATCAATTTGATTTTGTTAACACTAAGAAATTGTACATAATATTGTATTGTAGGTACTGTAATGTATAAATATATTTTTACTTGTTTATCATTAGGGTTTTGTTAATGTACATTCTGCCGTTCTTAATTACATGATTAAAATACTAATACGAACATTGTTTTTTTTTTTCGTCTTGGCACAAACTTGGTCAACCAGACGACAGGTTGAGTGAAGAAGTGACCGAGGCAAGTGGGTTATTAGGCCCTGAACAGCAGCAACAACCTAGTGTAATGGCACTTAACAATACATAAGTGAAGAATTCCTATGGAGACCTTCCAGTTTCATCATCAGAAACTGGACTGGACTTTATGGAGCCCACACCCCAATGCCTGGCTGCCGGCGGCATTTCCACTGAACGTTTAAGTTGCTTTGGTGTGTAAGCTTCATTAGTCTTAACGTACAGAGACAAAGTTGAGGAATTCTTGTAGGCCTTTCAGGCTCCATGATCAGAACCTGTGACATCACGCTATTAGCGTGAAGTTATGTAATGATGTTGTGTTAACAATAAACATCCAAGCAATTGCGCGATTGCACAATCACGACCAATTTACCGTCAATTATTGAAGAGTTCCCTTGTATATATCCGAAAACCACCATCTTCACCAAACTTAAACAAGACCACAGCAAAATAATATTCTTCCAAACAAAAAAAGAACCATCAAAATCGGTTCACAATGGGCGAAGATATCGCTGAACATACACACACAAAAAAATCAAACGAATTGATAACCTCCTCCTTTTGGAAGTCGGTTAAAAAGTAAGTTGACGTTAGTAAATCAGCCTATAATGTTCCCACAGCTAGGATACTATTTATAAGAGGGAGTGGTACCCGGCCCTGTGCGGGCAGGTAGATGTCACATGTCTTCGATTTTTTGTTTTTAAGACATAGGCTTCCCCACGATCTTTCACAATTTTGGGAGCAGTGGTAATGAAATTAATTACACAAAGTAATGCGCCTGCCTGGATTCGAACCCCACATATATACCTTGTAACTCGAATCCGCTACCACTTTTACGCTACTACTCCTAAAAGCTTTCATTGCTTTCCTATAATTCGATCCTTATTGGCGACGCTATCGGACGGTGTAGTAAGTTTTCAACTAATTCGATTCATTTTTAGGAACGTTGATGATTGATGTGGAAGATGGAAAGGAGTAACCAAACCCAGGCTCGGAGCGAGCCGAAACATGGTGTCAAGATTTTTTCTGTGAAGTGTCGTGGTAAATGAAAGACATCCGCACTGG
Organism: Xestia rhomboidea; assembly: GCA_963853795.1. Classification (NCBI taxonomy): domain Eukaryota; kingdom Metazoa; phylum Arthropoda; class Insecta; order Lepidoptera; family Noctuidae; genus Xestia; species Xestia rhomboidea. Next base: position 9,115,194 of record OY970771.1, on the reverse strand, counting down.
ATAAAGTCTAGATTTAATCTCTCTTCACATCGATACATCGTACAAGATCTTAGTCTATTGCTTACTTGACTAAACCTAAATAAGGTATGGTTACACACACACACAATAATACTAGTCATACTTACTAACATACACTACATTCTGTTCGGTGGTGTCACCCACCATAATGCCCATGTTGTATGATGGTCGAGCCTGAAGCAACACATTAAATGCATACAAACACTATCAAGCCATACATTTTAAAATGACGAAGAAAATAATATTGAAAAATCGAACTTTGTCAACTCAACTCTACTCAACGAAAAAAAGTCCGATGAGAATCCAATCACTATGAACTTCGTTTAGGTACGTGTTGAGTATTTTTTAGTTTAATTTCTCGCGCTACTATGGGAATCATAGAAAATGCTGCCATAGTCACAAATCAAATAATCAAATAATTATGACACCGTTTCCTCCGTACCGGCCAAGCGACAGATATAAGATTGCTTCATTTTCCTGGTACAGCGATCTGTGGTATATTTGTTGGTAACGAAAAGTTGCAGAACCATTAACATTTCACTAACAATACTGAGAGGGTTTTACCAAAACTAATCAAGCAATTGATTAAAACCCCTATAGTGCTATTCAAAAGGTTCAATTTTGAGTGTTATGACTACGTAAGCGTTGACCCGTGAGCCAATGGAGGTAGTGGGTATACCGTCGTCAATATAAACCACTGTCGCTTTCTGCCACCGCTAGTTCTTTAGGTCGTTTAGAGCAAAAGGTGGGTGAATGAACTGCTGGGTGCAATCAGTGACAAATTCATTTGTGATAAGTTTTGTGTTATGAAAACCATAAATAAGCCATGTGACCTTTAAACTTTTCGGAACAACTACGGTTACCTAATACAATTTAAATTCACAGCTTACCTCTTACGTTTAACTTAATCAACTCGATCCTCTATGTATTAACATTCAACAAAGATCATATTAATCAATTTTAATGTTGGTTTTTGCATCTAATAGTTGTGACATGTTGCTAATTCGAATTCCATTCACGTCCTGTGTTTGTCCAATGTCCATGGAAACTGCTCGTTAAATATTTCATCGCGTAGGTTCCATTCGGGACAAGTCACACTCTTTGTTCTATTGTGGACGTACGAACGTTGATTGATTTAAGAGAGGAATTAAATTCGGTTATTATTTCCAGAATTCAATTATCAGAATGAGGGTCCTGATAGTGATATCTTGTCTGGTCGTAGCGGCATTCGCTGCTGAGAAGTACAACGCTAAATATGATAACTTTGACGTGGAGACACTGATCTCCAACGACAGGCTTCTCAGGGCATACATCAACTGTTTCTTGGACAAAGGACGGTGTACACCAGAGGGGTCAGATTTCAAAAGTAAGTAAATCCATACTAATTATCTTAATAAATCATGTATTTTATCGAACGGGAAAACTTCTTAGATTATGATTAATCCAACTGCGTATGTCTCTATTTCGCAAAGACAAACAGACTGCGACATAGCGTTAAACCCAAAACACGAATGCTAGTTATTATAAACAGATTAATGGAACCTATGAGTGGAACATAATAATTGAATATTACGCTATACCTTAAGTAGATTGACGATAGGTTTATTTTTGAACAAACAAGCGGAGGTGTTGACATAGAGGCGCCGTAGCATTCAATACATATTTACGTAACTCTGGATTAACCCAATACTGGTTACTCGAAGTGTTTCCACGAACCAGATCGAGGTCAAGGTTTTTAAGAAGGAAAACATCCTGAGGTAGTGTCAAAGTACGATCATGTACCAAATAAGTTGCAGAATTTTTCATATTTTTTATTAGTTTTTTCCTCGTTGCGTTAATACAATCAATCAATTTTGTTGAACAGGAATTCAAAAACAATAAGTTTCACAGTTGTGTTATTAGTCCGACATTATAACTATGCCTCCAATATAAATATGAAAAAGTTTTCCAGATTCGAAAGATTTAAATTAACGTGTTTGCTAATCTGATGTTGAATTTTCCAGAGACTCTCCCCGAAGCGATAGAGACAACTTGCGCCAAGTGCACTGACAAGCAGAAGGGCAACATCAGGAAGGTGATTAAGGCAATCCAGCAGAAGCATCCCAAGGAGTGGGACGACCTGGTCAAGAAGAACGACCCCAGTGGCAAGAACCGCGTCAACTTTGACAAGTTCATCCAGGGAAGCAGCTAATAAATCCAGCCATGCTCCAACATGTATTGATTTAGAATAAGATTTTAAAGGGTCCTATAAAATACAAATTATTTGCCCCAATTGCAGGTGGACTTTAAAGATCTCTAAGATGCCGCAATACTTTAAACCTGTCTCTCTAAACCCACAGGAGTCGACCTGTTCTCAAAATTTTTCCACTTCCCGGGTCGATCCTTGTGATTTTATTTAAATGTAGACTGTAAGATTGTAATTGGATGACAAATTGTTGTGTTATTTATTTAAATATCACGATGTTGACTGATATTTTGTAATAATATATTTGATTTATAATATACTCGACTTTCTTTTTTGTTTATCATTGACCTAATTTGTGATTTTGTTCCTTAAGTTTCATTATGTTTTATTCAAGGTGTGTAACTTGTCATGAGAACTTAATTTGAACTTAAACCTTTGCTTTTTATAGGCCAAAACCACTTCTATATAACTATATACATACTTTAGTCTGTCTGTAACCTTTTGAATTAAACTTGACACACGTAAGGAAGAAAATAAATGTAAAAATATGAGTCACATTCTCACCTTATTATTAAGGTTACCAGATCGTAGACACACATGAACAGGTTACCGAAATTATGCTAAATGTCAACAAGTTTATCAATTATGAAATTGGCATTAAAAACGGAGCAATTACTCTGGTTGCATGTGTGTTTTGGTGTCAGGCAGGGCCACCGGTGCGGTGTGGCTCGCGGCCTCTTGCGCCAGCGCAGCTGCGAAGCCCACTGCGCTCTGACGTAACTTCATAGATTGTGTAAGCTGGTCACATAATCTTTGGCACAACGCAATCGTTCCGCATCATGGCATGAGTATCACGTCACACGTCACTGGCTCTCTGGGATCATTTGCTGGTTTTTTGTTGTATGTGAGGTAAATCTTAAAACTGTTGGGTTACGTTCGGGTGTAATAAGTGTCAAAGTACCCTTAACGAAGCCGAAAGGTACTTGTTCTCCCCGTCACTGGGATCATTTTTCATTTTTTGTTCTAGACCATACCTTGGAAACTTCTAGTTACGGATATGTTGGGGGTCAAAGTTCCAACTATATCACAAGATTTTTTAAAATACATGTTTTTAATGCTGTAACTTTACATAATACGTCCACGACGCGCGTACTTTAAATAGAATGCATCCATCAGCACAACGTGCAATGTTTAGTGCGCTGTATTCTATTGGTAATAAGTGTTATTTTGAACGTGAAGTTATAGTATTCGTAATATCCTGTCAACAGCGGTTAATTTTGTTAGTTTAAATTAAAACTTGTATGTACACCTTTGGTTTAGCTCATCATCATCTACCTACATACATTGGCTTCCAGTCTAACCAAATGGAACGACTGCTTATCTGATCTCCACAACCCAGTTACTAACGGAGTATCGGTCTACCTGTAACGACTGTCAAAGATCTACAAATGACAGCCAGGACCAACATGGCTTAACATATGCTTTCCGAGGCACGGAAACTCGGTATGTAATGGATGGTCACCCATCCATGAACCGACGTTGGCAAGCGCTACTTTATCTGGAAGACCGACCTGTGTGGTTATTATTTATCCACGAGCATTTGTTTAGGTAAATGAGCGAAATAATAATAATTCTAATTGTTAGTTATGATCTCTCTTAGTTTCGTTAAAAAAAAAAGTTCAGGAAACAGGACATATTGACTACAACAGTCGGGACCCATATTGGATGTAATGATTTTAGTCTAGATTATTTAATGAATGAATGAAAATATTTTTTTATTTTACATTTTTTAGTTACTTAGATATATGTACCATTTTAAAATCCTCATGATAAGCTCTTTATCGAGCCGTGCAGGCTGCAGAGCGTGCCAAACATTTGAATTTGGCGCCAAAAATCCGCCATTTTGTTTTTTTTATTATTTTGATATACCCAGTCTCACTCTCACAGTAAATACGAATCTAACGACAACTCTCAAGCTAAAATCCATCCAGCCGTTCAGGCCACAGAGCGTGCCAAACAATTATACATACATTCATACTTACATACACATATACTCTCGAAAAACATAACCCTCCTTCTGGCGCAGTAGGGTAAGAAGCCCTTAATGTTAAACCTACGCACAACAACCACTCAAGCTACACAAAACCAGTTTATACGGAGCTCTCGTTGTACAGGAAATCTATATAAAGCGAGGAAATATTATATTGGAAATGTATAGCTCGTTGTGTCGCCGTGTGTACGAGTCATTTGTATTGTACATGGCACGAGCGTTCATAGATTAGGGTCCCTTACCACCGCCTCTAGCAGTATTCATTATGGTCACCTCAGGTTGTAAAACAGACACCATAAAGGGTGTAAATAGACCCTAACGTAGCCGAAAGGCACTTGTTCTCCCCGTCCCCGTCACATTTTTTTGTTCTGGACCATACCCGGAGATATTGGAGGTCAAAGTTGGAACTTTCTCCCAAGTTTATTTCCAAATACTAGTTTTTAAGGTTATAACATTACTTTAAATACCTACATAACCCGTTTACTATTACATGCGCCCATCAGCACAAAGTTTTGAGTGTTTTACCGTAAAACGGGATTTTTCACCCCCAAAAATAAGTCGTTTCCCAGCAATAATTTTTGCGTAGTGTTACTTAGTTTGATGTAGAGAATGCTTGGTTGACGGCTTCGTGAAAGGTACGTGTTTACACCCCGTATAGAAGGTCTAGCTCCATCTCTTTCCCACATTAAAACAATACTGTTATAAAAGGTCATGCTGGGCCACATGCACATTTCCGTCGCCTTGCACAAATTAAACTGTAACGCGACAGCACCTAGCTACTTCACAATCAGCGTTCATAGACAGCTGTGCTCATTCACATAACATTCATATAGCATTTACGTTACATAACACCACGCCTGTAATCCGCGAAGGGTTACCAGAGGTCTACCTAATAGTACACCCACATTTCGCCAGTTATGTTTAAGTCCAATGTAATAGGGGGCGAGCCTATTGCCATCAACCGGGCACAAATCCAGACTCAGTGGCTGCTACTGAGAAATTCCTGATGGCAAAACCCAATTACAATTTGCCCGAACCGGTAATCGATTCCAGGACTTCATGCTCAGAGAATAAACTTGAGGATATGCAATAAATACACGTTAGAAGAATATACTTAATCTGTGGCTTGAATTGGATGTAATTAGGTAATAGTTAGGTACACTTAAAATATCACTTACGGGATATCTTCCGTGATTATTTATTGTTTTTGAGCTCCCGATATTTCGACGCTGTTGCAAGCGCCATGATCGTGGGTCAACTGGAGAATGTGGGTGGATGGAAAAAAGTAGCAGCCAGCAACATAATAAGAACTTCACAAAACCTGGTGATACTGTGAGTGTGTTTTGCCGTGACTTAGGGTCGAGTTCCAGTGGTGCGCGTAGCAAAAGACAAAGAAAGAGGGTAGACAGATTTGTCTGCTCTTAACAATTTTTTCTATCCACCTACATTCTCCAGTTGACCCGCGATCATGGCGCTTGCAACAGAGTCGAAATATCGGGAGCTCAAAAACAATAAATAATCACGGAAGATATCCCGTAAGTGACATTTTAAGTATAGTTTTGAACCGTGAAAGCTTAAAACAGTAGTTAGGTACAGTTATGACACGGGTATCCGCTTCGGTAAGGTTCGTGTTTCACAGTATGGGGGACACTCCCCCTTCTAAATAGAGGTAAAGCTCATCCCAAGAGCTTTGTGTGACGCTTGGCCTGGTTAAACAGCAGTTTTAGCTAAATATGTTTATACCTGAGACGGTTGAGCTCAGAAAGGTGAAGATCAGAAAGCTGCAGTTCCCATTGCAGTCATGTAAAGGTAAAGTAAGGCAATAGTAAGATGTTTTGTTTTACCCAAGACAATCACTGCTAGGCTATCTAGACAAAAGGATCTAGAATGCTAGAAAAAAGCACATTTCTACACCGCCAAGTATTCAATTAGCAGATCCTTTATTGTATGTACTGCCCATGATATTCTTGCAGGCGCTTTTCTGGATTTCTTAGGTATTATTAATTTCGGCAATAATAAATAATTTTGGACTTATGTTTAGTGTTCTAACTATTTTTGCTTTTCTTTTTAATAATGCACTTAAACATTATTGTTGTATTTGTTTTTAAATTGTATTTTTTTTTTGTTTGTTTTTACTATGGACACTTTAACGTGCACATCTTGCTACATTGTTCTCAGATAATATACTATCTCAACATGAATGATGTAACCAAGATTTTGTATCAATATTTTGATTTAAAAGAGTGTCCATGGAGTTTCATGCCCGTTTTTCTCCATAGAGATCTACGCTAGGGAATGTGCAAGTACAGTAATTTCACAGTTTTTATGTCTTATGACTGGGACTGTAGCTACATTTAATTTAATCTTTGTTTCGACAATTCGAAAGAAATAAATGCATTGATTTTGATTGTTACTTAATATTCAGCTTCTCTATCACCACTCACAGGCCGACAGCCTCTTAAAACTATAAAGCGAGCAATCTTCGGTCGAGCTATCATACTTTTATAGAAACAAAAGTAATTTTATATGGTACCCTAGTTTTGTTAGGGAAAGTTTGCTAAAGAAAATTTTATTTTATTTTAGTTGCTATAAAGTCTGTCATTAAAGTACTAGCATTAACTTCATCATCCGAACTTTTCAACTCTCGATAAAAAAAAATCGCAATACGTTAATTAATTTTACCATATTATACAATAAGTTTTTGTGCCATCAGTACCTAACTGCCTTTATGAGTGCACAATAATTGAAATGCACATGCATGCATTCATTTTAGATAACAGAATATACTTATTATGATGTTAAGACCTTGCGGCAGTTCGTACATTTTATTTACGGTTAGTACATGACACATTATTTTCTTTACTTTCAAAAAGCATGCTGTATCTGTTTTCTCCATGGAGAATTGCTGTTAAAATCTTTGGGCTAAACATTTTGTTGTTCGTCTTGGCATGAAATAAAAACAAATAAAAATGCAATTTATTGGTTAAAAAAAAAATAAGAGCATTCCCTAAAGGAGCTCCATCCGGGGAAGTAGTTTCCACCACCTCCAGCACACCTAAGCATACTATCGCCGAATCGTACAGCAGTTTCCAGGTATGAATTGCTATTATTACAGGAGACATGACACATTAAGCGGCCTTAGCTCAACCTGGTATTTCCGGGCCAATTGTGGATACTAGCTAATAAAATAAAATACTTGTAACTATAAACTAAAGAAAAATTGGCGCGTAAGCATACGAAACCCGTTATATTTCATTTATTTTTACTAAATCAGTTTTGGCCAGCCACATTAGTTCGATCCTTTTTCGTTCATGAATTTACTGCAGCTACAGCTCTTATATTCGCGATTACAGATATTTATGGCTACGACATTTATGGTCACTGCAAGACCCTGCAACAGTAAATGCGTTCAAGATCCATCTAGCCGTAGAGATGGACGACTCTGTAAGCCAAGACCAGATCCACAACCTGGTTCAAATTGTTGCCCATACGACTTTGATCCAAATTTTTGTAAAGTTTTGGATGACAGAGTGCTATGTGGGTATAATAAAAATATTGGAAAGCCTCAAAGTAATAAAACCGTAGTTGTTACGCACGGGGACTGCATAATACGTGGGGGAAGGATAGAGTGTGGCTACTTACGCGGTTCTCTTGATCCCTCAGTGGATTCAGAAAATTTAGATCGTTCCTATGAAGGCCAAGGTCAGAGGCCTACGGTGTACCCGTCCAATTCGGTGACAAGATGTGTTGAGATAGATGACCGTATTGTTTGTAAAGAGATCTAGATCCATAGTTTCATATTCTAAATACGAACGTTTTGCCTCATATAGTCATAAAAGTGTACTTTAACATTTACCACTGAAATTGTTTGTAATTTAATTTATTTATAACATCTTATATATCTAACTTGTGTGTCTACCTACTTATTTAATAAAGATAAGAAGTATTTACTTGATATTTGAATTGATATTGCTTAGTTTTCCTTGTACAGTCACAAGCACCAATATGTCTCCACTTACCTGAATTCACGATGCAGCTGAATACCAGTATCTTACATGCGAGCGACTGCCACCACCCAGTTAGTACTGGATAATACGATAACCCCTAAAGACCAGTGCAGATACCTCTAAAATTGGTCAAAAAACGAAAAATTTCATAGTAGGATGAAACCCATTGGAAAAGAAAGAGAATACACCAAAAATGAAAGGAAAATTAATTTACGGGCGATCTGAGGTCGGGAAGTGGGGGTTTAAGGGTAAAAAACAGTTTATCTCGATTTCCGGCAAAACTATAAGCCCTACGGAAAAAAGTTAAATGGCAAAGTTGTAGGTAATAAAAATATCTACAACTTTTGTATTTACACTTTTTTCACATAACCTCAATATTCATGTGACAAATTTAAATAAACAAGTTTTTGGTTTTTTATTTTTACAAAACAATTTTTTTTTCACGAAATTTAGTGGAAGCTTACCTTTTTATGTCCCAAATACGCTGTAATTTTTTTTTGTTTTTTTTTTTTTTTTTTTTCACCTTATTTGGACTTAATATCGAGGGTTCCGTACAATGCCTATTTTCCGTAAGTGAACGTATTATATTGTTTTTTTTTTTTGTTAGCCTGCCTGAATGTCCCACTGCTGGGCAAAGGCTTCCCCTTTCGCCTTCCAAACCTCTCTGTTCTGTGCAATATCTAGCCATGTTCGCCCCGCAAACGAGATCAGATCGTCACACCACCTTCGTCGCGGTCTGCCGCGACGGCGATTTGACTTTACCACTTTATTTTCAATTGATAGAATTCTTATAGTCAGATTCCTGTAATTTACAACCAATGAACTATATTTTGCATTTTTTCCAAAATTTTAGGCTTAATAGTTTCGGAGATCAGGGGGGGGTGAAAAAAAAATTGTTTTGTAAAAGATAAAAATAAAAAACCATAAACTTGGTTATTTGAATTTTTCACATGAATATTGAGGTTATGTGAAAAAAGTGTAAATACAAAAGTTGTAGATCTTTATAATACCTACAACTTTGCGATTTGACTTTTTTCCCTAGGACTTGTAGTTTTGCCAGAAATCGAGATAAACTAATTTTTACCCTTAAACCCCCTCCCACTTCCCGACCTCAGATCGCCTGTAAATTAGTTTTCCTTTCATTTTTGTTATATTCTCTTTCATTTCCAATGGGTTTCATTCTACTATGAATATTTTCGTTTTGAAAAATTATCTGCTCTGGGTCTATTATGAATAGTCAGACTTTCGGGCCACTGACAACCTGGAACGACTGTCAAAGATTTACAAATGACAGCCGGGACCAACGGCTTAGGGCGACTACAGGAGCTAAATTAGCAACTCTATTTGTGGTGTTTCAAATTTCGTTTGAAATACTGTTAGAATAAAGTTATAATCGTTATAATCGCAAAGTGGTTGTTACGTCAGTCACTGCGGGCCGAATAGTGTGAAATGAGTGGTTTCAATCGATTTACAAAAAATCTATTGTAAGGACTAAACTTGCTTAACGTGCTTTCCGAGCCACGGAGGAAACTTGGTATGTAATGGGTGGTCTCCCATACGCGGACCAACCTTGGCCAGCATGGCTTAACCAATAGATTAACCCGAGTGGCTGTTATTCAACATAATATAACAAATCAACAACATAAATTCAAATATACTACAACAAATGCAAAGAAAATAAACATTATAATTAGGATGAAAATTACGTTTTCTTTGTTCTTTTGAAAACGGGATTTGTATCCGGATTCGTTTCGGGTTCGAAATTCGTATTCGGATTTCGTAATAAAAATATCCTAGGAAATACAAACTTATTTTTGTGGCTAATAAAATATATTCATCCCGACGGATTCCGTATCCTTAACTGTGCGTTTTCCAACACGCTCTTGACCAGTTTCCTAAGTTAGTATGCATTGTTGTGTGTTGTTGTTGTTGCATTGTTTGCATTGTTGTTGTTATAGTTTCATATGGTTTAAAATATGAATTAGTTTATTATTTTTGTTAAATGTAATTTTATGTATTTTATCTATGGGCCCTAATTGCCTGTTAATCAAATGATTGATTGATTGTAATAGTAGTGTAAACGTTAGCTGTAACCGTTTACTCTACTGCTACATATATAAATGTACCTTTTTTTTTTTTCTTTTTTTTTTTTTCGGATGGGAAATCATCAAATGACTTCTCCCGCTCTGGGCTGAGCAGGAGGGAGTGTCAGACTTTTACTGACTAAAACCCATCCATGTTCCTTCATCGCCCTTTGTGTTCCGGGGCCACGGTATCTCTTTCGAATAGTCCCGCAGCCCCGGCAGGCTTCGGTCCTTGCGGACCCCTTCCTTATTGCTGACTCTCTTTGAGGCGCGCGTGGAACACGAACGCGCCGTCGACACGGCCTGTCGTCATGAGACGAACGGACGGCGAGCTAGCCCATAGCTCCCCGTCCACAGGCCCGCGCCTACGGTGGCCGGAAGCCACCACGTGGCCCCCGACGCCCGGGGCGTCTCCCGCGGCGGCCGGGACGTGAGGATCTCTCCCTGTCCTGTTCCGCCACCTCCTTCGCTAGCATGACTGCTTCGCAGAAGGAGGTGACGGCGTCCCATTCCGTCTCGCTCCGGACCATGGATTGAACCAAGGCCGGGAGCGAGAGGTCGCCGCCGCCAATCGCCGTTACGAGGACACGGCGGTGCTCCGCCCAAGCGGGGCACACCTCCACCGTGTGCTCCACCGTGTCCTCCGGTCGATCCTCACAATGGTGACACCCGGGCGTCTCCTCCCGCCCGATTCGGTGCAGGAACTTACCGAAGCATCCGTGTCCGGTAAGAACCTGCGTCAGGCGGAAGGTGAGGACGCCGTGGCGTCTCTCCAGCCACTCCTCAAAGAGGGGACTTATCGCCACTATTGTGGCGTGCCCTGCACGGGGTTGCGATAGTCGCTCTCTCCATGTCGCCATGAGATCCCGCCGGAAGTCCGTCCGCTGAGCGACAATTTGCCGCGGCAGCGGAGTTTCCCCCCGGCGTAGCGCCTCCGCGCGCCACTCATGTAGGCGCGCGAGGACTATTGCCTCCAGATCCCATGGCGGCAATCCGGCAAGCAGGTTCGCCGCCTCGCGGGAGATCGTGCGGTACCCCCGGACCAGCCTTACGGCTACTACCTTCTGGGGCACGTTCAAGTGGTGGGCGGCACGCCGCCTCAATGAACGTGCCCACACCGGGGCCCCGTAAAGGGCCATGGACCGCACGACTCCCGCGTAGAGCCTCCGGCAGGAGGCGTTCGGCCCCCCCAGGTTGGGCAGGAGCCGCCTGAAGGCAGCCCCTGTCCGCTCCAGTCTGGGGGCCAAACGTCGGAAATGCTCCACGAAGTTCCACCGGCTGTCGAGGACAAGTCCCAGGTACTTCAGCGTCGACTCGACGCCGATGGAAACCCCTCCTGCCATCACTGAGGATCCCGGAGGTGGCGCATTCCGAGGCCCATGAAAGCACATGGCCTCGGACTTGTGCAATGCCACCTCGAGACCCAGTTGCCGGATCCTCTCAACGACTATCGCAACCCCGCGTGTCATAACTTCGGCCGCCGCCTCGTGCGACCCCCCCTGTGCGAGCACCAGCGTGTCGTCCGCATAGCAGACCACGCTGACGCCGCTAGGGAGGTCGGCTCGCAGCACCCAGTCGTAACCGATGTTCCACAAGGATGGGCATAGAACCGATCCCTGCGGAACACCGCACGACATCTCTCGCCGGTTCCAGTCTCCACTGCGACCGGGGTAGATGACGTACCTGTCCGCCAGGTAGTCCCCGACCACACGACGGAGGTAGGTCGGCACCCGGTGATACCGGAGTGCCTCCCTTATGCAGCTCCAGGGCATGGAGTTGAAGGCATTGGCGATGTCGAGAGACACCGCCAAGACAACCCCACCCCGGGACACCGCATCCCCCGTCGTGAGGGCCCTCACGCGCATGATGGCGTCCACCGTAGAGCGCCCCTTGCGGAAACCATACTGGTGTTCCGCAAGGTCCGGCCCCATCCCCGCAAGGTGCTCGGCGAGGCGGTTTGCAACTACTCTTTCAAAGAGCTTGCCCACCTCGTCGAGCAGCACCACGGGCCGGTAGGCGGACGGAGAGTCCGCCGGGCGCCCCGGCTTCCGGATGAGGACCAGCTTCCCCGTCTTCCAACGAAGCGGGAACTGGCCTCTCTCCAAACATGCGCTAAAGAGCCCTTCCAGTCGGGGCCCGAGAGCCTCCGAGGCCAGGACCCAGGCTTTGCCAGGCAAGCTGTCGGGTCCCGGGGCGGTATTTTTGGCACCTAGCCTTCGTACCGCCACTCTCAGGTCTACCCCGGTCACTTCAGGAGCGTCGTCGTCGTCACTTTGGTGGTCCGCTTCCGGCACCGCAGCCGGCGGAGCCATAGGCGGGGGCGGGTGTTCCCCTCGCGAGGGGAACAGAGCGCTCACCACGTCCTCCACAAGCTGAGGCCGGAGACTCTGCGTCAGCGGGGGGGCCCAGGTGCGGAGTTTGTCCCGCACCATCTTGTAAGGGCGCCCCCACGGATCTCTGTCGAGAGCCCCCAGCATCTCCTCGCGGGCCAGATCTCTGGCCCGCAGGACAGCCTCGTGGAGGGCGGTCTTCGCCGCTCTGTAGCCCTCATAAAGCTCCGCCTCAATGGCTGCCGCATTCGGTGGGCGAATGCGGAGCCTGCGGTGCCTGGCGTACAGGTGTCGCGCAGCCACACACGCCTCCCGTAGGGACGTCAGCTCTCGCGACCACCAGTACACCTGACGCCGGGCGCTTCCTGGCCGGACTCGGGGCATTGCCACGTCACATATGTCGGACATGGCCTCCTGGAACCACCCTGCCTCATCATTGACGTCGGCAGGCCTGCCCGGTGATGTCACCCAGGCCTGCACGATCGAGGCTTCCAGGAGGAGCTCCCGGTCCAGCTGCTTCAGCGCCCAACGCGGACCACTCGGGGCCTGTTGGACCGGCGCGCTTGAGGTCTGGGTGGAGACGTCAAACCGGATGTACCGGTGGTCGGAATAGGTCTCCACCCCCTCCATGACGCGCCAGTCAACGACACGCGGTGACAGGGCGGGGCTAGCGAACGAAATGTCCACCACCGACTCGCCCCGCATCCTCACGCACGTGGCGACAGAACCCCGATTTAGGACGACCAGGCCCTTCTCCAGGGCCCAGTCCTCCACCATCCTTCCCCGCACGTCTGTGCAACGAGAACCCCAAGCCAAGTTCTTGGCATTGAAGTCCCCGAGGACAAGCACGGGGAGGGAATGGTTTCCGACGACGACACTCAACTCTGCGAGAGAGTTGTGGAACTCGGCGAGAGTTCGGTTCGGGGAGAAGTAGACTCCCACTACGACGATCTCCCCGAACCGGGCTGCTACGCACCCCCGACCCCTCCTGACACTTTCAAGGGTCGGGGTGCCGGCGGCGGCCGACGACACTATGGTCACTGAGCCGCTTAGGTCCGCCACCCAGTCTTCCCTGGGCAGGACGAAATACGGCTCAGCGACCACAGCGATGTTAATCAACCACTGCGCCATGCTCTGGAGCAAGAGATCCTGAGCGCAGGCGCAGTGGTTGATATTCGCCTGGAGGAAGCGTAATGGGGCCGTTATTGGCACTCCATTACCGCTTCCTCCAACCTGGCCCCCTGTGAGGGCCCCTCTGTGGCGGCGACAGAGGGAGCGGCAGCGGCGGCAGTTGCGGCTGCGGCATTGGCGACGGTGGCGGTGGTGGCGGAGGGCCTACCTTTGCCTCTAGTGGCCTTGGTGGGCGGAGCGCAGGCCTTGCTCCCAGCCCGGTGATCAGCAGGCTTGCCAGCCGCCGCACATGCAGCGCAGTGCGGCGCGGCGGCGCAGCAAGTCGCGGATGTGTGACCGGGCTGGCTGCAACGGAAGCAGAGGCCGCTGCGGTCGACCTCCGGGCGCATTGCACCGACACATGGTGCCCCACCAGGCAACGGTAACACCTCAAAGGTCTAGGCTCCAGCAGCCTCACCTGTGCTGAGACCCAGCCCACCAGTAGCCTGCGGCCCTCCACGATGGTCCTGGCCGCCGTCACAGGGCAGCTTACCATTACGGTCCGCATGCCCGTGGGGTCCGGGCGAAGAGCGCCCGCCCTGACCTGATCGGCAGGGCACCCTCCGGACCTAGCGACGGCGGCCACCACCTCCTCCTCGGTCACCGAGTCGTCCAGACCCAGGATGCGCAGGTCTGCGCATTTGACGGGCCTGGACACTCGGGCCTCGTCCGCATTAAGGGACGCTCTGAGCTTTTCAGCCAGAGCGTCGGCGGACGAGCCGCTGGTTTCACCAGGGATCTCCAGCAGTCGAGCCCCCGTTGCGGTGACTTTAAGCCGGAGGCCCCCGGTGATTCCCAGCTCGCCGAGGTTCACCGTCGCCTTCGCCTTCGCCAGCAGGTCGCGGTAGGAGACGCCCCTCTGTTCCGCTTCCGGCTGTAGTGTGATCACTACAGCCGCGGTCTTAGGGGCGCGGAGCCTAGCCGCGATCTTGCGCTCCCTAAACTGGCGCTGCCGCTCCTGGTTTCGGGCCTTTTTGGCCGCCTTCCGCCCCTTCTTTTTCTCCCCGGCCACCTGCCATCCGGCTTCAGCCGCGGGAGGTGTAGGGGGCTGCTGGGGGGGCGGCTGCGGCGGTGGCGGCTGACGTGCCGCCGGCGCTGGCCCACTCGCTGCAGGTACTGGTGCCGGCACTGTCACCGCCTGTGCAGCCGCCTTGCCCTTCCTCCCCTTGGGCGCCTTCTTAGCAGGCGCCGGTTTCACCGGAGCCGGCTTTGGGGGAGGGGCCGCCACTGCCCTGCCAGGGGGCTGATTGGATGGCCCCGGTCCGGGTGCGGTAGCCGCAGCAGCCGCATATGAGGCTGCCCTCGGACCCGGGGCTGCCTTACTTGCCGCCAGGGGGGGACGCAGGACAATTCCCTCCAGGACGGAGAACCGCGCCTGGAAGGAAGCCAGCTCCTTCCGAACCAGGTTCAGTACCTGGTTCTCGACCGGCTCGGGCTGGCTGGGTCGCTGCGCCTGGCCCCCCTTTGGAGGCGCCACGCAGGAGCCAGACTCCCTCAGACTGGCCAGGTCAGCTAGAAGCCTGGCGTTCTCCTTTTGGAGAGCCTCCGTGGCTGCCGACAGGCGGGCCACCTCCGCCCGCAACTTGGCCAGCTCCTCTCCATCCATCGTAGGAGGGGGAGGAGGACGAGGAGGTCCGCCAAAGTTGGCCTCCGCTGCCGCCATTATGGAGGCAGAAGCCGCGGGTATGGCCTTGAGTTTTGAAGATGTCTTCATCTTCAAGGCCACGCCCCTTATTGCGGCTTCCACCTCCTTTGTGAACCTGGCCTTACGCTCCGCATCGGAGCCGCCAGGTGCACCCGCCTCTTCGCCAGACCCCGGAGCAGTGCCCGGGTGGCGCCCCTCTTCGGCCAGTCTGGCCGACCTTTCGGAGGCAGAGAGCCCCCCCCTCTTGCCTCGGATCCCACCGCGCCTGCTAGTGGGGATCTTACGGGCCGAGGCCAACTCTCCCTCCGATGACGACCCTTGGTCGCCCTCCTTCCTGGACCGCTTTCGGAAGAACTTGCTGTTCTCCGCAGCAGTCCCGGCCCTCTCGCGGCGGGAGCTCACTGAGCCTCCCGCGCTCACCTCGCTGGATGCGACGTCGGACTCCGACCCCGCATCCCTCCTCTCCTCTTCGTTGCCGTTGCCGGCGGTGTTGGTTTTTTGTTCTGTATCCATATTTGAACCCACGAGTATGGGGGAAATAAACTCCTAACTAGGCAGAGACCCCTGTACCTAGTAGGGCAGATTTTAGTATTTGTTACTCGCCAGGGGGTCTGCAGGTACCCTGGCGAGGAGCGCACTAGCGACTGATTCGTTCTGTGGAACACCCGTCAGCCATACATCCCCTCGCGGTGCGTCGCCGCTTGGGATTCGGGGTAACTTTTTATAGAGGTTGTCTACCTCGCGGTCCGGGCGGTTAAGCCAAGACCCTCGGTCCCTGTCGAAGCCGCGAGACTTGATCCACGACACTTCGACGGTGGGATTACGAGACCGGCGGTGACAGAGGAGGACGATCCTTCTCTGTCTGCTCGGAGGCAGGGTAAGTGCACACCGAGCCCGCCCTCACTCCTCTGCTGTGCCCTCTGCTAAACAGAGGGCACGCAAAGGAACGCACCTTTGGTCCGGGTCGGACCCCACCCATGTCAGAATAATTGGCCGCGGCAGTACCACTCCCCGAGGGATAAGAGGAAATTCTCATTTCCTCTCATTCCCCGGAGAAGGATACTGCCGCGCCCGGGGTGCACCGGCCCAGCAGCTGCTCTTCCCTCCAGACGTATCGAGAGGGACGAGCAGCCGCCGGACACACGTGGAGGACTTCTGACTTCGCACCCCATATAAATGTACCTAAGATAGGTTCTTGGAATCATTATTATGTTAAATTTACCTGCACTACTAAATAGTAGCCAAAGCAAGAATGCTCATGCGATGTTGGAACGCCCCACAAGTTTTAATGAATATATTCATTCGATGTTACAGATATTTGCGGCCACAATAATAATTGCGGTTGCCTCAAGAAACTGCAATGATTGTTATGAGAATGTTGACAGCACCAATGACAATACACTTCGCACTGGAAAGACGAAAATAGGTGTTAAAACTAAAAAAATGAAGGAACACGAACTAGCGGCCGCGGCACAACGCCCATTTAAGTTGATAGGGAATCAACCGGCATCCAATACGGCGACAAATGGCCCAAAATCTCGAAATCGCTGCTGCCCGTATGATTTTGATAGCAATTTATGTAAAATTGTGGACGACAGAGTGCTCTGCGGATTTAATAGAAATTCAGGTAAACCGCAAAGTCAGGATACGGTTGTGCAAATGAATGGAGGCTGTAGACTACGGGGTGGGAGATTAGAATGCGGGTACCAGCATGGGCCATTCACCAATCCGAGGAGACCACCAGCACGGAACGAAAACTTACCACCTGAAGTCGAAGTTGGAAAACGTCCTCCAAAAACGTAAACCTCGAAGCGACCATATTGGAGACAAAAAGTATTACCAGATTATGTAGTTACCCATATAAGAATAGTAGTATTGAGTATTATAATAGAATAGATCTATTATGATTAAACGAGACACAAACGTTTTTCTTTGGTGTTGCAATAATTTGGCGAGTTTAGAGTAAGATCCCAAGGGCGCCAGACAAGCGCCATACGATTATTATATAAGTAGATAACAAAAATGAAATACAATAGGTCTTGTGACGACATTTATCTCTTTTCATCCCCAGCCACTGAACTTGAGCAAATGCTTCAAGAGCTAAGTGATGCCTTGAGATTGATCTGAAATCCATTCTCCTAAACCTCAAAAAAGCTTTCGACACCGTCTCTGTTCCTATCCTAGTGGACAAATAACAAAAAGCCGGAATAAGAGGTACTGCACTCAGCCTGCTCAGGGATTACCTCTAACAGAAAGCAAAAAGTAAAATTAGGACAATGCACTAGTGACGAAGCAGAGGTAACATATGGCGTACTACAGGGTAGTGTTTTGGGTCCTATCCCGTTTTTAATATACATAAATGATTTGTGCAGTATTAAATAAACAAACGCCAGGGTATTTGTATACGCCGATGATACTGCTATTGTGTTTGCTGGTAATTCTTGGCAAGATGTTAAACTGAGTGCAGAGGTAGGGATTGCCTACGTAGCTGAATGGCTGAAAAACAATTTACTAACATTAAACACCACCAAGACTAACTACTTAAGTTTTTGTGTTACTAACCGGACACAGCCCAATGAAGACCTCAATTTGAGGGTACACACATACGGAGATATAAACAGGATAAGCTGTAACTTTTCATGCCTAAATAGAGTCTCTTAGACGAAATACTTGGGCGTGATGGTTGACCAGTTTCTGTCTTGGTACCCTCACCTTGAGCAGGTGACTGCCAGTGTAAGAAAGCTTACTTGGCCCCGACTAAAATGTTGAGGAGTGATAAGCGACCTAGAAACCTCCTTAATGAAATCTATTTTGCTCTAGCACAGTCCGTATTCTATATATATATATTCTATATATATATAATCCTTCTGTATTGTATCCCCATTTGGGGTGGCGCAGCTAAAACTAGACTTATTACTAGACGTGGAACGTGCACAACGAGCACTTATAAAGGTTATGTATTTTAAAAATAAAAGATACTCTACTAAAAACCTATACGAAATCAGCAATTTACTCTCAGTCAAAAAACTGTACATAACCCAAACACCACACCAGACCGCACCACACACCACACCGTATATCACATCAAACCACTACATCATACACGTGCCACACCTAACTAAAGCACACCACGCTTTACATGATACATACTCAAGATGTTAAATTAAAAAAATAACAATATGTTGTAATAAATATATGTAGCATATCTAAGATATGGAGGAGCGGAGTCTCTTAACACAGGCATTGTGTTAAGGTGTGACCTTAATTTTGTGGGGTTTGCAAATCAGGTAGATATTGACCAAAGTGACTGGTTTATTCTTCTCGTGACAAAGAAATTTATTGAGATTTACAAATAAGTGATAGGCACACAGGATAGACTTCAGTTGATGGTGCTGGTCTGGCGAATGTGAGAAGGGGTCCCGGAACGTGGATTTTGGTTTATATAAAAGTGGCGTAACGCCCTCCGTCGGCTGAAGTTGGAACCACGTACTCCAGCTTGGGTGGGTCGCATGCGCAGTGCGTTTGAGATGTTCGATGTCCTGACTCGATGCTCTCGTAGTTCCTCTCGGTTGTGCACAGATGGCGCTGTCCTCAACACATTGTTTGCCTAAAAGGAGGCTCCAAACACAATTAATTGTATATGAAGCATTTTGTTTAAAGACAACCTTTGGGTGGATTTAAGGGGGAAGGAGGGACAATACTGCAGGTAGCCTGTGTTGTACCATTTATATATATACAATAAATATATACATATGTAGGTATATGTATATATTTATTGTATATTTATTTAATTATAATTTAAAATTAATATTATTATAAATATACATACACTTAAATAAATAAATACAATTTGTTTTTCAATATTGTTGTCAAGAAACAAGTGCGAAGAACTAAAATTAAAATACCTAATAAAATTTAAGCTTAAGTTTTTTTTATCAAAAATTGGCAGAGATTAATAAATAAATAAATAAAATAAAAATAAAAATAGCCTTTATTTCACTGACTTCCTTTTACAATATTGTTTTTTAACTGAACTTAAATAATGTTTTGTCTTTGTCAGGTTGTCCCTTTGACAAAGGCCTCCTCCAGGCCGCGCCAGGCCTCTCGACTCTGTGTCAACCTCCTCCACCCCTGTGGTAGGTCGTCTTCCCACCTCTTGAACTGTCTTCCCCTGCGTCTCTTTCCATCGCGTGGGTACCACTCAGTTACTCTTCTCGTCCACTTTTCGATTCTAGTTCGCATTGTGTGCCCCGTCCATCTCCACTTCAGTCTCCTGACTCTGTTGGCTACATCTGCCACACCTGTTTTCTTTCGTATGTCTTCTAGTCTACACTTGTCTCTGATACGTATACCAAGCATGCTCCTCTCCATCCCTTGTTGGCAGACTTTTAGTTTTTGCATGCTTAACTTTGTTATGGACCATGTTTGGCATCCATAAGTGAGTACCGGCAGTATGCAGCTGTCATAGATCCTTTTCTTATCCCGTATTGGTATGGACTTGCTCTTCACAACTTCCTTGAGGGACCAGTAGCGGGACCAGGTGTTGTTTACCCTTCTTTGTATTTCTTTGGACATTAGGTGTTGGGGTGATATTAGGTGTCCAAGGTATATGTATTCTTCTACATATTCGATTTCTTGTTCTGTTATTGTTATCGCTACTTGAGTGCTGTTGGTGATCACCTTCGTTTTTGTGAAGTTTATGGTGAGACCCACCTCTGCGCTAGCATCGGATAGTTGTTGTAGCATTCTCTGTAAGACTTGTGGTTCCTCTGAAAACAGCACTATATCGTCAGCAAATCTGAGGTGGTTCAATCGTTCACCATTGATGTTTAATCCGAGGTTATCCCATTGTAGTTCTCTGAAGACATCTTCTAGAACTGCGGCAAATAGTTTGGGGGAAAGCGGGTCCCCTTGTCGCACTCCTTTTTCGATCCTAAATTCCTCTCCTACCGTTTCTAGCTGTATTCGGGCCGTGCTTCTGTTGTATATTTGACTGATGATATTTACATACTTAGCGTGGACTCCTTGCTTTTTGAGTGCCTTGTATATAGAGCTGTGATAGAGGGAGTCAAAGGCTTTGTTATAGTCTACGAATAAGATGTAGTAGGACTTCCCGTATTCGTTATACTTTTCAATAACTTGTTTCACGACATGTATATGATCAACCGTAGAAAAGTCGCTTCTGAAGCCAGCTTGCTCTATTGGTTGTTGTTCGTCCAGGCATTTTGTGATCCTTCCTAGTAATATTTTGGAGAATATCTTGTATAGGTTGGTCATCATGCATATCGGCCGATAGTTGTCTATTTTGTTTTTATCTCCTTTTTTGTGTATGAGAACTATAGTGGATCCCGTCCACTGAGTTGGTATATGTTCGTTATTCAATATTTCATTGAATATTTGTGTTAGTGTATCCCCGATAACATCGATAAGCTCTTTTAATAGTTCATTGGTTATTTTGTCGTTTCCTGGTGCCTTGTGGCTTTTTTGTGTGTTAATAGCCTTCCTTACTTCACTTGCCATTATTGCGGGAACATTGCCCTCTTCTGTATGATCATGGTCTGGTTGTTCAGCGGTATTTGTTGGATTGCTGTATAATTTCCTGTAGAACTTAGTTGCCTCTCTTCCTATTTCTTTTCTATGTGATGTGGTTTTGTCTTTCCCTTCTTTGTTTTTGGTTTTTACTTCTGGCATCCAAGTGGAGTGGTCCTTGAGTTGTTTCAGTGCTTTTTTGATCCCACCCGTTCTTTCTATTTCCTTCTGTATTATGTTCATTCGCTCTAGTTTTTTATGTTTCCTAATGCTCTCATTGATTTTCTTGCTTAATTTTTCTATGTGCTTTATGTTCTTTGGTCGATCATATAGCAGAGTTTTCCTCTCCTCGATTAATTTCCTAGCTTCATCACCTATTTTGTCTTTCTTTTTTCTTTCCAGGCCAATTTCTTTATGTACTTCCTTTAAATAATGTTCTAGTTCGTCATATTTCTGTTGGGTTGTCTCAAGTTTTCCCATTTCAGGTAGATTTTTGCTCAATTTATGTAGTGACTCTTGTGAAAGTGGTGGAATTATGTGTATAGGTCCGTTTCTTTTGTTTCTTCTTGCTTGCTTTTTATGAGTAATAATAGTTCCTCTTAGCATTCTGTGGTTTGTGCTGAAGTTTACCTTATTTATTACTTCTACATCCCTAAAGTTAGAGGGAATATTGGAGAGTATAAAATCTATTTCATTTTTATACTTTCCGTCCGGTGAGATCCAAGTCCACTTTCGGGATGCTTTTTTCTTGTAATGGGTGTTCATTATTTGTAGGTTGTGTTCTTGCGCAAAGCTTATAAGATGTTGGCCATTGCAGTTTCTTTTTCCCCTGGTATATTGGCCCATCGTACGCTCTTCATCCACCTGACGCGATCCTATTTGGCTGTTGAAGTCTCCCATTACTATCTTGTACTTGTGAGTATTTTCCATTGTGGCTGATAGAAGCGAGTAGAATTCATTCTTTTCCTCATCTGTGGCCTGTTCGGTTGGGGCATATACTTGTATAACGGAGCATGGTTTATCGAAACCAGGGATTTGGATGTTTAGCACTACTATTCTATCTGATTTTCCTATGAATTCCAAAATGTGTTGTTTAAGATGTTTCTTTACCATGAATCCCACTCCATACATTCCTTTCTTTTCTCCTTTATAGTAAAATATATATTCTTGGTATTCCCTGATTTCTTCCCCAATGCGTCTTATTTCGCTCAGTCCGATTATATCCCATTTCAATGGACTTAATGCCTCCTCTAGTTCTGTAAGTTTCTCTTCGGTTCTCAGTGTTCTGGTATTCAGAGTTGAGATATATAATAGATTGCAATTTTTCCTTTCAGTATTATTATTTGTCTGTTGTAGTTCATATTTGGGTGTTTCATTCTCTGTATGTTTAACCTTGCAAGCCTTGTTCAGGTCTCTGCTTATTATTGTTGTGTTCCTGTTGGTTGTATTATGATTATTATTTATGT
The DNA here is from genome assembly GCA_963853795.1 of Xestia rhomboidea. Classification (NCBI taxonomy): domain Eukaryota; kingdom Metazoa; phylum Arthropoda; class Insecta; order Lepidoptera; family Noctuidae; genus Xestia; species Xestia rhomboidea. The sequence goes on along the minus strand of OY970771.1, from coordinate 9,092,710 downwards.
TTTGCCCTGGAGGGTTTTGGTCTAATACCCCACGGTGACCAGCCGGGTTGGGGATTGTTTTTCTTGTTGTTTGCTTATTATTGTAGTGTTTTTTATTATGTTTCTCCCGGCTGTCTTTTTCCTACGCTTCACGGAAGGAGTTGTTCCTGCTGCGCACAGCGTCGAACGCGTTGGATCTGTTTATTTTAGCAGTTTTGGCATTCTGTTGTATCGGGATGTCTCCATTTGGGGAGTCCAATTTGTCATGTTTGCGTTTGTCGTTCTTTTGGTCTTTGTTGCGGACAATAAGTTGGTTGTACTTTATGATGGCATAGTTTCCTTTGCTTCTTTCTTCAGCCAGCTGCTGCTGCAGTGCCTTCCTCTGTTGTATAACTTTCTTTGGGTAATCTTCCGTTATGTAGATATCGCCCATTTTCTTCTTATTTTTCATCACCATTTCTTTTTTCCACAGATTTATGAACGAGATAGAGATTGGTCTTGGCTTTTCGCTTTCTTTATCTTTTTTCCCCAAGCGGTACACCGCATTGATGTCATTAGAGTTTATTTCAACATTCGTTTGGGTTTTTATGATGTTGGTAACTGTTTCCAGTAGCTCCCACTTCGATTTTTCCTCCTCTTTTATACCGAAGGCGATAATGTTGTTTTTGCGTTTTTCTCGTTCCATATGATCCAGTTTTTCATGCAGGTTTTTGTTCTCCAGTTTCAAATTCGAAATTTCTTTGATGATTGGGTTAGAAAGAAGAAATGCGCAACCAAACGGAGGACATAATGACCAAAATGGCAGAGATTAATAACTTATAACTAATAACTGATTGGCATTAAAAACTTGTATTTAAAAAAAAAAGTTGCCAAAATCCCCCAATATCTCCGTAACAAGAAGGTTCCCAGGTATAGTTTAGAACAAAAAAAATATCGCAATGACGAGGAGAACAAGTGCCTTTCGGCTTCATTAAGAGGTGTTTTACACCCTTTAAGTAGAAAAAACCAGATTTAAGAAAATACTCCTTCTTAATTATCCCTAAAACCCACAGACCAACATGACGCTTCCAACACTCGTTTGTGAAAAAAAATTACGAGTAGATTCTGTAGATTAAAAGTTATGAAGGAGCAGTTGACCATGCATACATACATACATACATACAAACAAACATAAATCCTTTGAAAGTCATCATAACCCTCCCTTGGCTTCGCCGTAGTCGGGTAAAAAGAGATGTAGACATAAAAACAACACAAGGATTTGTCAAAAAAATACCTTTTTATATTTCGTTTAAAAACTTTGGAATTATATTAAACTATGGTACATTCTGCAGTTCATGAAATCTCCAGTTGACCACCCCGAAAAAACAGAGAGTCAGCAGACCTGAGGCGGCCAACGAGCTGCACCATGCAGGAGGTGATTTAAATAAAATATATATAGCAAATGAATAATCGCCTTAACTTCGAACATTAAAAAATACAGTACAAAAAGACTAAATAAAAGCTATTAACAAGAAGATCTCTTCTATTCATACTTTTCTAGCGTTTTTGAAAGCCCTTTCAGATTTTTCAAATCTTCCATCAAATTCGAAACTTTAGGTTCAGTTGAAGTAATTGAGAAATAACTTTTACTCAACATGTAAGAAAGCCTCCTATTTTTCTTCTGCCCTTCTCCATACTGTTTAATAAATTTATTAACACGCTTTGTTGTAAGTTTTTTTGGATCAAGTAAATCTTTGACTAGCTCCACATGAGATCCTTTTCCTTTGTATAAGTCGGCGTACACTTTTTCTAACTTTCTTGCGTCGCGATTGGACATTTTAAATTTCTTCTTCATAAGGGCCGCATTTTCTTTTGCTTGTTTAATTTTTCTCGCCTCATCATATTCTTTTATCATTCGATTTAATCTGGCCTTATCAAGTGACTTACCATTGAATTCCGATTTATGAGATAAAGCTGGCAACAGTCTTCCACGATAATAATCTGAAACCATTTTTTCTAGTAATATCGCTCTAGATCCAGTTACAGAAAATTTTCGTTTTAATTGTCTTGGATGCCAGCCGTCTATCAGATGAATATCTTTAACAATTATTTTGGGTTTTTTAATTTTATTCCTAAATATTGTATTGATGGAAGGTTTCACAGGTCTAGGTGTAGGCGTTATTTCTTTAGGCTTCTTCCTAAAAACGCCTTTAACCCATCGACTGATTTTATTTCCTGAAGTAAAGAAACATTGGTATAGAATAGGCGAGACGACAAAAAAAAACTAATTAGTCCGTCAGTTAGATTATCAAAAAATATTTGACCCGTATTTTTTCTTTTGTTACGTAAACCAAAATTGACGAAGATAAGACGCTTTTAAAATTCTCAATAGGTCACGCCTAAGTATAATTTTTAGCTAGTTCTGACGTCTCGAGCCCCCACTCCCGAGATTTGATGCGTTTTATCTTTTGTCAATATTCATTGATTTACAAAAACAAAAAATACGTGTCCATTAATTTCCAATACTCTAACTGACGGACTAAATAGATTTGCAATTTATTGATACTGGCGCCATGCCTATACCTTATTTTAGTCATTATTGGAAGATACAATATATAAAGGAGAAGATAAATACAAAAATAATTTGTTCAAACATAATTTATGTCTACCAAGGGACCTCGCGCACTGCACGGCCACGACTGTTGACCGCAGGAGCTTCGACCGAGATGAAAGTTTGGTCGCACAACCGGGCGACCGACATCTGTTCATGATAGCGGCCGGTCATGCGACAAGTCGTGGTCGAGGCCGATAATGCGCGAGGTCGCTTTGGTACGTAAAGATGTACTCAGAAGTAAAAGCATGTCAGGATATACAACAATCACTAATCCACATCACGTCACAAGCGTTACGATTTTCAAAAAGGAAATTACCGACGAATCTATGACGCCCCTGTACCAACTTAACCTGTCTGTCACAACCAAACCTAGTACATTTGGAAAAGACGACACTTTTTCTTAATGTTGACATGGATTCCCCTGTTTTTATGTACAACATACAAATTTCAGTAATGAAAAGGTAGTCTTTTTGTATAATGTGGACATAATTAGGCGGTCTTATCGCTGTAAGCAATCTTTAAGGGATATTTTTAAATGCCCATCTGTATAATATATTTTTCAGCACACTTGGTAACTCCACTAATTAACTGAATGCATACAAAACAAATTGATTAACTAAACATGTCCTATAAAAATAACAAAAAAATCATACAAAACGAGATGACCTTTTTAAACGAATTCACACCAAAAAAAACGTGGTTCTTAAATCGGACTTATGATTTATAAAACAAAAATACGAATTGTTTATCAAAAATACTAACTTCCATTCTAAATTGTACAATCTTACTACGGAATTGCTTTTATGGGCGGCATAGGCCGGAGGCCTTCGGGGTCAGAAGTCAAAGAGTGTTATTTAATACGCGAGCGAAGCGAGCGCGCTTCATGGAGTCGTAGCAGATTTTAAAATAACTAAAACAACAGTTCTGCAAATACCATTAAACAGTATATTTAATTTGATTTATTTAGTGTGCAAGTCAGTATTTTTGGTTTAACATTGAAATATTTTGTTTGAAAAAAGGGTATACACAGATATCGATTTAATTACCTACATGCCTCTTTTTAAGATAGGTACTTTTGGATGCAGCCGCGCAGCTGCTTCAGTTGCAAACGGTGGGCATATAGCTTCAACTGTCTGACTGACCGACTCTATGACAACACAAAATGCCTATCAATGGTTCTTTTAAATATTAATGCTTTTACGTTGTTTTTAAGGCGGGTTCTGTGTACGACATTAAAATCCCTGTTCCTTAACTTTGTCGACTTCCCGGTGTCCGCTGTCCATTGCCTTCACAAAGCCAGGGATGGTTTGCAGCACGAGATAGTTCTTGTCGTCTGTGGCCCCATCAAGGGCCATCGACCGATGTTTAAGATCAAACCGGTTTGTCGGATAACTCAATTGAGAAACTCAAAGCAGAAACGCTGCTAGCTCTACACAGCAAGCTGAAGCAGCTGCTGTTGATACAATCATTGTTGTTTGATACAAACAACTTTCTTCATGGGAGCCTCACCAAAATGGATGGACTATGTGAGGAATGATATGAAAGAAAAAGAGTGAATGATAGAGAGCGACTGGGGACTGACAGGGTAACAAAACATGGTGCGACCCCACGCAACATAGGACAAGGGTTTGGAAGACCATGTTTCTTAAGTTTCTTGGTACTGATAGTAAATAATAACATAAATGTGTTGTAATGATCCAATATAGTTTATATTACGACGTGACAGCGATAGCCATAACACTTTGTTTAATTTCAGAAAGCCTGCCCACGCCATCTTGTATTACCATCTTAACTTTAATATCGTCATCAGCATAGACTTAGTAAATATAGACCAACAAAGCGTGCGAGGGAGAAGAAAATCCCTTACGGAAATATAGCAAGATAGAAAAGGATAGTGATTCCAATGTCACTGTGACCGGTTTTGAATGACAGGTCTGCACAAGTCGGCACGCGGGAAATCAACTCCTCAGTGTTTTGGATTTTTAGCATATATCGTGGATTATTTTCAGTAAATACAGTTGTATTAAACAATGGTTACTTGTTCTGTGCGTGAATGTGGTGTTAATCATAGAAATAAAACAATTGCACATTTCACAGGGAAATACTCAGGACGTCGTCACTGCTATGACGCGTTTATTTTTGGTTAAAATTTGTCTTATAACCTGTATAGAATATAAAATAATACCAATGTTTTTGTTTACTTTCATATTTTGTATAGCTAAAAGACCATTTGTTGATAATTTACATGATGTTGGTGGATAGATTTTATATCAATCTATTTGACATGTACGCTAGGGATTGACTTAAATTTATCGAAATTAGTATCGATATTTTATCTTGAATGTTAACTATGAAAATAAATGCTAGCTTACGTTTACCGTCTAATATCTGAACCATTTTATCAGTTAAAAGTTAATTAACTTTTAACAAATACATAAATTAATTGTTTTGTATAATTTGTACAACAGATTCCCTCTAGATACTTACTATAATTCGAGGAAAATAGTTGAGATTAATTGGGCGTGTTGGTTGGAATCCAAAGACGTGATACAACTTTGGCTAAAGATTGAAAAGTTTATTCGTTAAAATAATAAAATCAGTCAAGGTTTTGGGAAATCTACAATTTGCAAAGCTGTACTTCTTATAATATATTAGAAGACAATTCCGGCTCTTTTTCGAGTTTGGAGAGCCAAAATTAGGACCAAAGTATTTTAAGTGGTCATAGATATTTAATGAAACACATTAAAGAAATTTACTTTGACATTCGACTTAAACATGAATGTAAACTTAATAATTTAGGAAAGGAAACTGTAAGAAACCAGTTAAATAAGATTGTTCTGTTGTAAAGGTCAGTATTGAGCGATTTTCATTAAAATGTAAAGAAAAAAGTTGGCTGTTTTATTTTCTAATGTATTTACACTTTTTTAACATATTGTAATAATTATAATCTGGACAAAACAGTCTATGGAACATCTTCCTCCAAGGATCGAACTTCAATCACTTATCGATAGTCCTCCAAAGTAAAAGGTACATCACTAACTAACGCACACACTGACAAATCAAAATTGGTCACGCTTCATCGGGCTGTCAGTTCGTCTATACGGCAGTATATACTAAGTTTATGGTCATCAGTGACCACGTTGGATTTTTATTTCTACATCAATTATTTTTTTGACCCCTAAAATACAGGTCCAGGAATAGTTTGGGGGTTAGGATCAGATTTTTGGAAATACACTCGTGTGCTTTCTTATTGTGACTGGCTTATAACATGTATTTTTAAGTGTCAAATAAATGTTTTTATTTTATTTATTATTTATTTCTACATCAATATTGTCATGAAAACAACTAAAACGACTCGCTTGACCAAAATTTCAAAAAAAAAAATGCGCCGGAAATCCCGAAGTTCGTAATATTTTCAAAATAAAATAAAATGGCGGCAGTTAGGCAGGCCTAATAATTCAAAACCCTTTGAGCTAAATCCGATCAGCCGTAAAACTTTGGAAGAGTGAGTAACAAACATCAAGACTTGCACATTTGTAATGTTCGTAGGATGGACTGTGTGGACTTCTCCTACAATATTGAAGTTATCAATAGGTTTTTAGAAGTTCTTTATAAATATTGTATTTACGGGCCAACGATTTATGTCATAGAAATAAGATAATAAGTACATGGACTTTCTCTCAGTAAGATCTTCTTCCTATCGTGTCGCCCAGAACTGAGCCACGACTTCCTTGGGATGGTTACCTTTAGTGAAGACGCGTTGCAACATTAATTTGTATTTGAATTTTCAATTGGTTTTTCATCGTACAGGAGGAACTTTAAATCAAATAATTATATCAAATGAATAATCATTCATCATCAATTTCCAGAAGAAATTTTTTAGAAATTCATCAATTATCCTCGAACATTAAAAATAACAGTACATAAACAAGAAGAAGTCTTCTATTGATACTTTCTTAGCATTACTGAAAGCTCTCTCAAACCTTTTAAATCTTCCATCAAATTCGAAACTTTACGTTTAAATGCAACAAACGAGTGATTACTCTTTGTGATCATAAGAAACTCCCTAAGTTCCTCAATGCTTCCTCATACTGTCTAGTAAGTTTCTCAATACGCTCTTCCATGAGTTTCTTTGATAAATTACTTCCACGGGTACTCTCACGAAGTCATTTGACATGGATTGGGTCAAAGAAAATCTCTTATTCTTATTCGCTTTATTTCTTGCTTCTCTAACATTTCTTTCTCTGCTTATGGAAGCGTATTTCGATGAATGTAATAAACCTGGTAATGACAGTCTTCTACGTTTTTTTTTTAGTATTTTCGCCTTCGGCCTAGTTACATAAAAATATTTCTTGAATTGTTTTGCATTCATACCTTCTAACACTTTATTAAATTTATTAGTTGATTTCCATTTTTTATTTTTACTCCTAAATAGTGTAATCAGGGAAGGTTTCACGTGTCTAGGTCTAGGCGTAATTTCTTTAGGTTGCTTCTTAATAACGCTTTTAACCCATCGTTTGAATTTTTCTTTTTTATTTCCTGAAGTAAAGAAACATGGTCGGTAAAAAATACTTAATTTAAGTATAAGTGTTCATAATTGAAGGATACATTTGTTAAAATATTTATTATGTGTGCTAAGAAACTTAAAAGCACAAAGAAGTAAAAGCATCTCGGGGTATACAACAATCACAAATCGATGACGTCACGACAAAAGCGTTGCAATTATAACAAAAGAAGAATACCGACGAATCTATGATGTCCTGTATAGTGTGAGATCCGGTCTAAGAAAGTTATACCCTCATCTGATATTTATTAGTGATAAGAAATAAATGATAGATAACATACTCATTGACATATTATATCGCGATTAGGTTGGTGCCTAGTGAATGTGTGTGAGTTTTTAATTATATTTATTAAGTCAACTTCCCTTACTAGTTATTTAAAAAAATCGTACTTTAGTTAAAAGAACATACCAGTTAAAATAACAATATACAATGTGTTTGGCTACGCGGTTACCGATACTTTAAACGCATATTATTTACTCATTTCTATCGAAAAATACATGTTTATGAATATTCCTAACCCCACATCCCGCGAATGGCAGTCATTATGTTATTCTAATCGGCCGATCTAGGGTATGTTCAATAAAATGAAATGATGATGATGGATGATGATGTGATGTATCTTTGAATGTAATAGACCTAGAGACATGCAAATGATCTTATTGCAAGGGTAAGCAACGAGGCTATCAAATTATTAAATATTTTTTCTTGAAAAATTTGCATTAAGAGACAAAAAATAACAATAAATTACGAAATTCTTTTTACATTTTCACCTCTAGTGCAAAATTAGCCCCGAAATGTTACGTATGTTTTTATGGTAAATGAGAAGTATTATAAACATGTATTTGTCGATAGAAATGAGTAAATAAAACGCTTAAAGTACCGGTAACCGGTAGCCAAACACATTGTATATAAATAACATTTACTCACCTGCTTATACCTGGTAACTCCACAGTTGGGCAGAATGGAAAGACGGGGGTATGTTCTTTTAACTGGTGTGCGATTTTTTAAAATAACTAATGAGGGAAGTAGATTTAATAAATCTAATAAAAAAAAAAAAAAACAATTTTGTTCCCTACTTACGCAATTTAAGTAGGCATCCTATTCGCGTTATGTCAATGAGTATATTACCTATCATTGATTTCTTATCAATAATAAATAACAGATGAGGGTATAAATTTCTTAGACTGGCTCTTAGACCAGTACCAACTAAGGGTTAGTACACACTGAGACGCCGCGCTGTGGCGACTTGTCTCGTCGTTCTCATGCGCTTGAAAAAGCGGGGCGGGTGTACACGGCGAATGTAGACACGTTCCGCTGCGCCGCGCGGCGTCTCGCTACGCAGCGAGGCATCGCGAGTCGTGCTGTCAACTATTTTACGATGCGCTTCGCGGCGCAGCGCGAAATCACTTGCTCCAGTACCGTCGCGTCGCGCCTCGGTGTGAACTGACGCTTAGCCTGTCTGTCACAACCAAACCTAATACATTTAGAGAAGAAAAGGCAATTCTCAAAATGTTGATTTTGATTTCCGCAATTAAAAATGTAGATAGACAGAATACTCTTTTTTTATTAACAACATATAAATCACAGATATGAAAAGGTAGTAATTTAACATAGACTGACACAATGGGCGGTGTTATCGCTAAAAGCTGCAACCTTTTCAAGACCACTTTTTGATCCGCGCCGCACGGATGCCTTTTTTTTCCGGATGGTAAATCATCAAATGACCCGGGGTATGGGCCGGGAGCGAGAGGTCGCCACCGCCTCACGGATGCCTCAGTCACCGACTCGGTTTAGCGGTGGGATATGCATAAGCTTCAACTCTATGACTGTCTAACTCCTTGGCAATTCAAAGTGCCTATAAATGGTTTAATTTATATAAATGCTGTGATGACGTAAGTTGAAGGCGGGCCACCCGCCAGTATTTCTGTGTACGCAACTAAAATCCTTGTTCCTTTACCTTGTCGGCTTCTCGGTGTCCGCTGTCTATCGCCTTCACAAAGCGAGGTGTGGCTTGCAGTACGAGATGCTTGTCATCTGCCACCCCATCGAGAGCCACCAACAGTTCTTTAAGGTCAAATAGGTTTGTTGGGTACCTCAATTAAGAAGCTCCACAAGTATAACAAGGTCGGACAGTACTGACGATTACAGCTACAGCGAATATTACTCGACCACCAGATGCGTCAGTGCCTGAGTAAGCACGGCACGGCTGACTGCTCCCGTCTTTGTACAGTTTATGTTCTCTTTGGGCTATTATATTATTATTATTATTTTCTTTATTTACAAGTTAATTACATTTTTAATCATTCCTTACAAAAAATAAATATAAAAACATTTAAAAATATAAAAATTGTTGCCCATCGGTATCGGGAACAGGGTCCAAGCTACCGGTGGTCAGGGCTCCAGAGAGAGGAACCTCCTAACAATACGAGCCGTGTCCAGGAGTACCGCTTTCTGAATCAAGCCCTTGATCCAGCTGCCTAACGAAAGCCTCCCCAGGTATTGATCGAAGGTCTAATTGGCAATTAAGCCATGGGCTGATACGACTATAGGCACAATGATCGCTGCGTCCACTTCCCATATGTCAACAACCTCGCGAGCCAAGTCAAGATACTTGATTGGTTTATCTTTCTCGGCTTTCACGAGGTTCCATCATGCGGGACCGTTATGTCAACAATCATTGCGCGCTGCTCTGATCGATCCACCACCACTATATCAGGCCTATTGGCTACAATAGTCCTGTCAGTGATGATGGATTGATCCCAGTACAATGTGATACTGCCATTATCGAGAATTGGGTCGGGCACATACCTATAGTAAGGCACTTCCGATTCCACAGGGTTGTATTTTAGAGCAAATTGCTGATGGATAATCCTGGCTACAAGGTTGTGCATATGCAAGTACTCTCCGTTAGCTAGACGAGAACATCCGGTATCTCCGGATGTTCTCGTCATATGACATAATAATAAATTATTTATTATTATTTACTACATTTTGAAGAAAGCTTACAGACTAATAACAATAATAAATATCGTACATAAGTAGTGACATTTGCTAATTACAAGCTTCCACATGTATCATTATCAGCATCATCATCATCAGCCTATTAATGTTCCCACTGCTGGGACACAGGCCTCCTCTCTAAGAGAGGGAATGGGCTATAATAATCTATTCTTAGTAAGCTATTGTAAACTTATAACTACTCTATTGTATTAGGCACTTAAACCTGTAAAAATAGCTGTATGTGTTGTTTAAATAAATAAATAAAATAAATAATCTACCACGCGGGCCCAGTGCGGATTGGTAGATGTCACATGTCTTCGAATTTTTTGGTTCTAGGACATGCCGGTTTCCTCACGATGTCTTCCTTCACCGTTTTGAGAGCAGTGGTGATGAAATAAATTACACAAAGTAATGCGCCTGCCTGGGTTTGAACCCACGACTTACTGTTCGTAAGTCGGGGCCACCACCACTGGGCCACCGATCCACATGTATATTATATCTAATTAGTTATGAGTTACATGCGTTGACCAGTTACACCCTACAGTCCTTAAAATATAGCTATCTTAAAATTACAGTTAATTCCATTTGACTTATGCTGATAAAGTAAAGTCAAATAGATATTAGAAAAAAAAAACATAAGTCAACAACTTTCTCCATGGAAACATCAGCAAGATGGACGGACTATGTGAGTTAAGAGATGAAATAAAAGGAATGAATGATGAACAAAACATGGTACGCCGCCGTCCCCAAGTAACATAAGACAACGGTATTAAAGACCATGATTAAAAAAAAATTGGTACTTTAAGTAAATAATTGCATAAGGGCCGGACTCCACCGAAGCGGAGACGAGACGAGAAGAGACGAGATTTATTGTAAACCACCAATAGAATTTCATTATTTACTTGTCTTCGCTTAGCTTTAGTGGATCCAGAGAGGAGAGAAAATGTTTCCTAATTGTTTAGGCCAGCGGAGACGAGAAGAGACGTGGGCAGCGTGCGGTGAGCGGTGTGTGGTGAGCGACATGCGGTAAGCGGTGTGCTATATGCGGCATTCGGTGAGTGGTGTACTGCGAGCGGCGTGCGGTGAGTGAAGTGTGGTGAGTGACATGCGGTGAGCGGCGTGCGGTGAGTGGCGTGTGGTGAGCGACATGTGGTGAGCGGTGTGCTATATGCGGCATGCGATGAGTGGTGTACTGTGAGCGGCGTGCGGTGAGTGAAGTGTGGTGAGCGACATGCGGTGAGCGGCGTGCGGTGAGTGGCGTGTGGTGAGTGACATGCGGTGAGCAGTGTGCTATATGCGGCATGCGATGAGTGGTGTACTGTGAGCGGCGTGCGGTGAGTGAAGTGTGGTGAGCGACATGCGGTGAGCGGTGTGCTATATGCGGCATGCGATGAGTGGTGTACTGTGAGCGGCGTGCGGTGAGTGAAGTGTGGTGAGCGACATGCGGTGAGCGGCGTGCGGTGAGTGGCGTGTGGTGAGCGACATACGGTGAGCGGTGTGCTATATGCGGCATGCGATGAGTGGTGTACTGTGAGCGGCGTGCAGTGAGTGAAGTGTGGTGAGCGACATGCGGTGAGCGGCGTGCGGTGAGTGGCGTGTGGTGAGCGACATACGGTGAGCGGTGTGCTATATGCGGCATGCGATGAGTGGTGTACTGTGAGCGGCGTGCAGTGAGTGAAGTGTGGTGAGCGACATGCGGTGAGCGGCGTGCGGTGAGTGGCGTGTGGTGAGCGACATACGGTGAGCGGTGTGCTATATGCGGCATGCGATGAGTGGTGTACTATGAGCGGCTTGCCGCTTTGCACATCTCCGCACAGCTTCGGTGGATACATACTGGCTTTTACGCATCTCCTCTCCTCTCTGCTTCACACATCTCCGGTCGTCTCCGTTTTGGTGGAGTCCGGGCCTAAATGTGTAGTTGTGATGATCTTATATAATTAACATTACGACGTGTCAGCGATAGCCGAAATATTTTTATCCCGTGAATAACACAAACGAAAATCTGGTTGTGACCTGCGCTCGCGCAAGTTGGTACCGCCCAAAATCATTCTTTATTTATATATTAACTATCTTATGCCCGCGGCTTCACTCGCGTTAAGTTCAGATTTTGTCCAACCGGATCCGACCGGACCGGGATAAAAATTATCCTATATATTTATCCAGGTTCCAACTATCCAATTATCTGTGTGCAAAATTTCAACTAAATCCGTTTAGCCGTTTTTGGGTGATTGAGTAACAAACATACAAACTTTGCACTTTTATAGTGTGAGTAGGATGATGGACTGGAGTTATAAATAGGTTATTATCTAAATTGTGTCAGCCCAGATCTGAGCCACAAGTTTCCTGAAATAGTTACCTTTGAAGACATTGAAGAAACGTTTGAACATTTCATTGTATTTAAATTTTCAATTGATTTTCATTAACAGGTTATCTTCGGCTGTAACATTTTTTGTATTGTATCCATACCTGTATATTACCACAATTTTTCTAAAGTTTTATGATATTCTTTCAGTGAGCTTTCCGGTGGAGTTTTCTACGGTGTTTTTGTCCAATGTTTTGGATTGTTTTGTGATTTTACGCAAGTCATCATTGATAACTGTCATTATGGCATTTGAACAAATTACAATAAATAGGGAATATGCACGTAATTTTTTCTTCACTTAAATCGATAAAATACAGTACTATCAAACCAAGAAAAGTATTAAAAGTTAAGTTCAACTACTGCTCGTCGCACAAAAATAATATTAAACTCCTGCAATTTTCTACGACAGTTCAAACGCCCGTAGCTGTCGCGGCCATGATGTGACGTCATTATCCACAATCTGCCTTGATTACGTCTATTTTTTTTTGCCGTAATAAAATAATTTTACCAATTGTATGTGCTTTATTCAAGTAAATATTGCAATAAAAATATTATAATAACATTTTAATTAAACTTTTAGCACTTTTCAAATAAAAGTGTTTTTTTGACAAAATGAACTTTGACGTCAATACCAGCGTAATCAAGGAGGGTGTGTTTTGACAGTGCGTTCCATTTCACCAAAACATGCTACATAAAACAGTAAATTGTAAAATAAGTGATGTATTAGAAACTTAAACAAGTGTACCACAATGTTTTATGCGCCAATACAAGGCATTTTTCATGAATAAAAAGAGTTTTGTATTTGATGCATATTCCTTATTCACGTACGAAAATGAAAATACAACTCAGTCTAAAGGTAGACGCACACTAATATATACTGCAAGTCATCAGTTTCGCCTCGGCTCAACGGTTTGTCGGTAATCTCTGTTACAAGCATGCTAAGAATGCAAGTGGGAACGCTTACTAATAAAGCAGTTGAAGACTCGCTAACTGCCGGCCATGCCACGGAATCTAATAGGCCGCCGACATCATACTTGTGCACTGGCCGGTGGCAAGAACCCCGTCACTAGTGTGCACTGGCCTTAATTTAACAGTTCAGATTCACTGGTTTCTGTATATAATCGAATCTTGGATTGTTACATTACAGACGTGAGGTTGCGCATTGACTCGCGCTGGTCCTCGCATGTCTGTATTGAAGATAGTATGAGCAACGCGATCAGGCGCGGGCGCGTTCGTATTTTAAAGGGATAATTTGAAAGAGTTCCTTCTATCTGGCAGAATCTTGATGCTCCGAAATTTATCATCAGTCGCTGTTTTTTTTATTCGTTCGTTTTATAATTCCCCAAAATAATGTTTGTATGTCCGAATTTACAATGGCATATGGCAATGGCACCTTTGGCAATGTTCAAATTTCGCAAAATTTCGTTTAGGATAACGGTTATTTAGAGCGACGATTATTTGGCAATTTCACTTGGCATACTATGTAGATGGCAGAATTTCATTTGGAATAATTTTATTGAAATAAAAAATAGCATTTTTAACCTTAAATTAAAATACTGTCTGTCTGTCGGCAAAAACAAATCGCTCCAAAACCGACTCCACCCACGTAGCCTGTCTGCCCTACCCCTAGGGTGTAATTTAAGCACGCGTAGGCGCGGAGGGGTGAGGCGGCCCGCGAGCTGAGGAGCAGGTGGTTCTAATCCTTGCCTGGTGGTGGTGAGCATTAAATTAAAACCATCGGCGACGATAAGCTCGCGCGATGGTTTTGCAGGACGCATGAGGACGCATCGCATATTTTGACGGCATGAGGACTATGCAGATTAGTGTCTGAGATGGTCTTTTGAAGAAAGAACCACACAGATTTGAGTGGACCTGCACTGACTGGGTGCAAGCTCTCACTCAAGAACCTCAACGAAACGACGAACAATACCAAAGAAAGGACATGGGGTAGGTCGCTTATAGTACTCAAACTGTCAGTCAGACTGACAGTCGTGGGGATAAAAATAAAATATGTGACAAAATAATGAAATAAAATTAATAATAATTTACAAAATGAATGACAATAAAAAAAAAGATCAATAAATGTCACAATAATAATAAAAAAAAGTAAAACACCTAACAAAATAAGTATTCATGTCAAATCAGTAAATGTCACGTAATAATAAAAAATAAAGTAAATAAATAATAAAATACTGAACTAAATAATCATGTCAAATCATTCAATGTCAAAGTGTATACAATAAAGGAATTAATAATAAACAAGCGAAGTCCGAAATTTCGACATTCACAGAGCAAATTTATTGGAGCAGCTTAATCCCAAGCCTTTTTATCTTCGAAATAGTGATTAACATGACAGTAGGCATAACTTCCGTTTTATAAACGATTTGAATTTATTTAGGCTTAGTGCTTGAATATGGCTCGGAAGTTTATTGTAAAAACGTATACATTGGCATCTATACGTACCCCCTATTTTCTTGAGCCTAGTTGCAGGAACAACAAATTTTTTTTTGTTACTCGTATTTATGTTGTGCATATTACTGTATTTTTTAAACAAAGTAACATTTTTATCTGCGTACTTAAGGTTTTCATAAATAAACTGAGAGGGCACAGTAAGAATATTAATCTCTTTAAATTTTTTAATCAATTTCGATATGAAATTTATGCCAAAAGATGATTCTGACTGTGAACTTTCTGCGATAAGATGGTTCTACTTTTAATTCTTATGCTTATGAAATGTATACCTTAGGATGATTCTAACTTACAAAATTATGACTTTTGAATGTATGATATATAAGTGTCTGCCAAACGATTTTCTGCGAAATAAAGTTTATGCTATCCGCTGTTATGCAAAGTAATATTATGACATAAAAAGTTCTGCTATAAAGGGTAGACCCAATGTCGACCCAACGTCTTTAGCCGAGAACCGATCCGTGCACTTGCGCGAATTTAAAGGGGAAGTGCCATGGTAGCTGGCAAATTGCAAAAATCGTAAGAAAGTTTGAATTTCGTGGGTTACCCTGGTGCTTTCACCTTAAGCACAGATCCTTTTTTTTTGTCGGATGGGAAATCATCAAATGACTCCTCCCGCTCTGGGCGGAGCAGGAGGGAGTGTCAGACTTTTACTGACTAAAACCCATTCATGTTCCTTCATCGTGCATCGCAAGCATACACCCTAAGCTCACTAAAGCACAAAGTATGCGGAAGGATGCGTACAACGCCACAACTTTGTGCTCTTTTTGTGTGGCCGCCGTCGATTAGTGTGTGACCCTAAAGGTGAACGCACACTTATCAGAGCCGAAGGAAGCGAAAGAGCCAAAAGCATCGAATTTCAGAATTACTTGTATGAAATCCTATAAAACCTCGCACACTTATGCGCGTCGAATCGGACAAATAGATAACGTTATACGGATGAGAAAATGTTTCTTTCGGCGCGGTCTGTTCTTTCGGCGCGGATAAGTGTGCGTTTACCCTTAAGCAGCAAAACAAAAATAAGGTATACGAATCAAATTTATTCATGAACATTTTTTTATTGTATTCTGTTTTTTGTGTACTGATATTTTAGTACTCAAAAACACATGTTACATTACTGTTTTTATTTAAAAAGCCACGTTACTGTACGCTTTAGAACTTTGTTCTCGATTCCCAATGCGTCCATATCTATTAGGCTGAGGTCAAACTTATCAATATTAATGTTCTCTAATATGATATTGTTTTCAGCTAGAAATTGACTCCAATTTTTACTATGTTTTATAGAAGCCTTTGCCACTTGCCAGAGGCGTCTCCTTACAGCACATTTGATAGTTCCCGTTCTGTTTTTATTTTCTTCTATGGTTTGTGTCACGGTCGATGGATATAACTTCTCTTTATGATTACATTTCTTAATTACAGATATAATATACTTTTTCGTCTCAGAATTTGTTGCCTGTATTTGGCTATTGAATTTATCGTAATCTAAAAGAAACATATCCCGGCTTAGTATTTGCCAAATCTTAGTAGTTAGCCGCTGTTCTAAGCTTTTTTTATTTGACGGAGGATTCACTGTATTTTCAGAGGTGGATTTGCGATCTTTGAGAATTTTCTCTGCCATTTCTCTTTTCCTTTGTCTGTTTTGTTGCTCAGTTATTTTTTCAGCGTTTTTTTTCTTTTTAGCTCGCCTTTTTTGTGCATTGTGAAGTTCTTTTTTTCTCTGTGCTTTTTTTTTTTCTCTTCGATGGTGTGCCTCGTCGCTTTTGGAATGATATTTTTTATCAAGTACTTTAGATCGTTCTTTCTTTCTTTCTTTTTTCACATACATGGGATTGACATTTTTAACTTCCAGTTTTTCAACATTATAAACCCTCTTCAGAGTTATTCCACTATTAATTTTGCTTCCATCCGATGAGAATAGCAAATTTTGTGAATCTGGATTTTTTCTAAAAGGTAGCGATTTCTCTTCGCGTTCGACAAGGGCCTGTCAACAAAATAGGTTAAACCAATTATAGTGAAGTCTGAAGAGACCAAGCGGCGTAAGCGGAGAGCGAAGAGCGTGTGGATGCTCCAGGGAAGCCCGCGAAATCCAAATTTTCTTACGTTTTTTGCAATTTGCAGGTCAGTGTCAGGTTGTATGTTGATTCAAATATGATTCGCGGCTATAACACGTATGTAGTTATAGAATTATAATCATCAAAATCATCAATACAACCCTCCAAGCGCATGAAGGTGCAGGAATGACTTTGACCTTCAAAAAGTAATTCCTGCACCTTAATGAGCTTAGAATTTCGCGGGCTACCCTGGAGCATCCACCTTAAGATAAAAGGGCAAGAAAAGGATTTTATTATACCCTAATAAAAATATGTATAATATATGGTATAACTAATAATTTGTTTATTTCACTGTATCAATCTCTAAACTAGCGACATAAATCACACATTTATAAAACTTTCATAAAAATAATAGAAAATCGTAGGGGTGAATCAGATAAACCTCCTGAACAAGCAGGCTTCCGCCCTGGCCTTTCTACAATCTTAATAAAGTCAACCAAATAATAGAAAAACATCAAGGACACAAACTCCCACTACACCTAGCTACTGTCAGTCGACAAAAGCTAGGTGTAATCGACTACTGTCTCTCTCCTCGAC
Organism: Xestia rhomboidea; assembly: GCA_963853795.1. Classification (NCBI taxonomy): domain Eukaryota; kingdom Metazoa; phylum Arthropoda; class Insecta; order Lepidoptera; family Noctuidae; genus Xestia; species Xestia rhomboidea. The sequence continues at coordinate 9,075,094 of OY970771.1, read as the reverse complement.
AGCTATTTTTAACGCTTTGAGCAACCAAAACATTGATCACACTTACACAGATCTACTACGGAACATATACAGAAATAGTACAGCCGCAATAAAATTACAAACCAAAGGTCCCAAATTTAAAATAGAGGCGACCCGCTTACTGTTTACCAGTAACCTCGAAGAAACCTTCAAGATATTGGCTGCCGATTTGAGGGAAATTGTTCTCGGCGAGACGGGACTGTCAAATCTACGTTTCGCCGACGTCATTGTTCTCTTTGCATCCTCTGCCACAAAACTTCAGTTAATGCTTCAAAGTCTAAGCGATGCAAGCTTTGAGCTGAAGATGAATATTTTTTTAGGTGCAATGATGTTTCATTGCACCTAACTGCACCTACTAACAAAATAAAAGAACAGTATACCTGTACTTGGGCCAAGTAGTCTCTTTCCAGGTGACAAGGAAGTCGCAAGACGAACAGAAAACGCCTGGAAGTGCTATACTGGTCCATGAAGGAACTATTCAAGAGTGAGTTGCCTATGACACTGAAACGCAAACTTATGGACATGTGTATTCTCCCCGTCTTAACCTAAGGTGCACAGACTTGGTCGTTCACCAATATCCAGAAGACCAAACTCAAGGCTTGCTAACGAGCATTGGTAGTATAGTAGATCAAAAATCAGAATGATCGCATGTATTTGAGTACGGTTTTTACTCGTTCAAAGAAATTTTTAGAGATAAGTTCGTGATTTTTTTAATCGAGTAAAATTAGTTGTATTATATTTTCAAAACACTATCACACTAGCATATATATATATTTCTGGTTTTGTTTATTGCAGTGAATCATATGCTTTTTTGCATTATAAAACTCGCGTTTAGCTCTTGTAGTCCCCTTAATGGTGAGCTCAAAATAATGTAGTATTGCTCGAATCTGCCTGAAACTATTCACCACTCCACTGGCCTGAGGAACTGTATCGTGAACCTTATCGGGAAGGATGGAACGACTAAGGATAGCTTAGAGAACTCCTGTCACTAGGTTAGGTCAGTCAGCGCCAACGTATTGTTTGGACATGACCTCCCTTTGAATAGGAACGGCTTTAATTGGGGCTGGGTTTCAATTCAATACTACTTAAAAAATAGTGAATTAGAAAACCACAGAGTTGATGTAAATAAATATTAGTAGACCCGAATTTCTTCGACACGAATTAAATTGATGATAATCCTATTGAGCGATGGCGAGGAGCGCAGAATTGAAGTCAGTAATAGCTAGTAATAATAGAACGATTTGTGTGATTTAAACTTAAAAGTTGTCGTGAGTAACGAATGGTATTAGTAGAGCGGAAAAACTAAAGTATAACTTCGGTTTTGAAACCATTAATCTAAAATAACTAAACGAAAACCAACTGGTTATGTTGGAGAAAAGAAAGAAAACAAGGGAAATCATCCAAGCTATACCACAAATGCGAAAAAGTGTTGTAGGTATCAAAGAAGACTAAAAGTAGCCAAAGAAAGGAGCCAGTGGGGCAAATTGTGCCCCCCCACACGAGCTGCGAAGTTTGTGCTCGAGCGAGTCTCAGTCTAACCTCTCGAGAAGCGACGGGGAATGTAGATAAAAATCCAAGTTCGAGTTGGGACTCGCGCACCGAGGGTTCCATACAAACTTGTAGTTATTTTGTTATTAAACGATATATTTACGGTTTTCAGATTTTTTCCTTTACTTGTGCTGTTTTAGACCTTGCTTTTTGCCAAATTTCGTGATTCTAGGTCAACGGGAACTACCATATAGGTTTTCGACCCAAAATCTATAGGGTACTTCCGGTTCACCTAGAATTGTCAATTTTGGTTAAAAGCAAGGTCTTACAGTACAAGTCAAGGGAAAATTCCGGGAAATTTAAAAATAAATGTAAATTAAGGTTAATTTTACTAAAATTTACCTTAATTTTCAACTTTTTTTTTATTACAAGTTTTCTAAAATCTAAATTTGCCCATATCTTTTTATCGTGTTGACTCAGGACCTTGATTTTTATACACCTAAAAGGGACTATAGACCTCAATATTTGGAATAAATTTTAACATGCTAGGTCCACCCGTTCCTGAGAAAATCGGTGGTGACACACGGACAGACGGACACACGGACAAGAAAGTGATCTTATAATGGTTCCTTTTTTTACCTTTAGAGGTATTACGGAACCCTAAAAATGTTCTGTAATCGACGTGAATAGGTATGCTCTCAGATGATTCTCATGTTGACATGGAACCAGTTGAGCCAGTGGATGTGGACGATGGGTCGATGGAGCCAACGTTTACGAGTAGCAGCAAATACTAGACGGCTGACAAACACTTCGTTACTGCGTTTGTTAAGAAAAGATCGGCCATACGATTCTCGGTTATGACTAACTTATGGCGAAACGTGGACACTTACGGTACGGTGAGTCCATAAATTCTAGGTCACTCAGCAAGCTATGGCTAAGACTATGCTTGCAGTCTCTCTGAGAGGTCGAATCCGAGTCTAGTAGATCCGACAAAGATCATAGGATAAAGTAAATGTCAGCGTGGTTTGCTATGCAAACGACACGCTGGTGCTCGCACAGGGGGGGTCGCACGAGGCGGCGGCCGAAATTATGACACGCGGGGTTGCGATAGTCGTTGAGAGGATCCGGCAACTGGGTCTCGAGGTGGCATTGCACAAGTCCGAGGCCATGTGCTTTCATGGGCCTCGGAATGCGCCACCTCCGGGATCCGCAGTGACGGCAGGAGGGGTTTCCATCGGTGTCGAGTCGACGCTGAAGTACCTGGGACTTGTCCTCGACAGCCGGTGGAACTTCTTGGAGCATTTCCGACGTTTGGCCCCCAAACTGGAGCGGACAGGGGCTGCCTTCAGGCGGCTCCTGCCCAACCTGGGGGGCCAAACGACTCCTGCCGTAGGCTCTACGCGGGAGTCGTGCGGTCCATGGCCCTTTACGGGGCCCCGGTGTGGGCGCGTTCATTGAGGCGGCGTGCCGCCCACTATTTGAACGCGCCCCAGAAGGTGGTAGCCGTAAGGCTGGTCCGGGGGAACCGCTACGCCGGGGGGAAACTCCACTGCCGCGGCAAATTGTCGCTCAGCGGACGGACTTCCGGCAGGATCTCATGGCGACAGCGGAGAGAGCGACTGTCGCAACCCCGTGCAGGGCACGCCACAATAGTGGTGGTAAGTCCCCTCTTTGAGGAGTGGCTGGAGAGACGCCACGGCGTCCTCCGCTTCCGCCTGACGCAGGTTCTTACCGGACACGGATGTTTCGGTAAGTTCCTGCACCGAATCGGGCGGGAGGAGACGCCCGGGTGTTTCCATTGTTAGGATCGACCGGAGGACACGGTGGAGTACACGGTGGAGGTGTGCCCCGCTTGGGCGGAGCACCGCCGTGTCCTCGTAGCGGCGATCGGCGGCGGCGACCTCTCGCTCCCGGCCCTGGTTCAATCCATGGTCCGGAGCGAGACGGAATGGGACGCCGTCACCTCTTTCTGCGAAGCAGTCATGCTAGCGAAGGAGGTGGCGGAACGTGATAGGGAAAGATCCACACGTCCCGGCCGCCGCGGGAGACGCCCCGGGCGTCGGGGGCCACGTGGTGGCTTCCGGCCACCGTAGGCGCGGGCCTGTGGACGGTGAGCTAAGGGCTAGCTCGCCGTCCGTCCGTCTCATGACGACAGGCCGTGTCGACGGCGCGTTAGTGTTCCCTCCGCCCAGAGCGGGAGGAGTCATTTGATGATTTCCCATCCGAAAAAAAAAAAAAAAAAAAAAAGGATAAAGTAAATAATTATAATGATAACTCACTGTTTTTAGGGCGGACACACATTTTTTAGTACTTGATGGTGCGGGAATGGAGGACGGCGGCGCCAGCGGTGGCATACTTTCGTTTTTTATTATTTTTCTGAAGTGGTTGAGTGTGTGTGTGTATAGAAACTGGTTAGCTACTGATCTACATTATTTTATCTTGATCTTGTTACGAGTATTTAATATCAAGTCAATTTATCCTGGTTGCTATATTTCAGCTCCATTTTTTTTATTTGGCTCGCTAATGATAAATAAAAAAAAATATAACAATATTAGTCCTAGCGCTCCAAAGATGTTCTGGCGCTTAAATGACATTGACAGGTTGTTGGTAAACATTTGTAAAATTGTCTGTGGATATTGTACTAACGAAGCAGGCCTCTCGGTGAAAGATCCCAGTACAGTCCTACAAGGATCTTCTGCTTGATCTTTTCGAATGACTTTGACAGATAGCCGTTGTTAATAATTATTGTAATACAATTTACATCCGGACTGCTTTTCGTTCTCAAATTGGAAATAAACGGGGCCTTAGTCGGAACTAACATCGTCATATGGTTTTTTTTTAATACTATGAGGGATTTTCTTTCTTAACTCGCTTTCTTTTTTTCCTAGTCGCTGGATAGATGGCGCTGAACTTGAGAAGTTACTGCAAGGAACTTACCAAACATTTCACTTAGATGTAATGGTTATATTCGGAAGCGTAAGCAAATGAAAGTGTCAGTCAACGAGCGTATATGTATATATGTGACGTGACGCAATGTTTTTTTTTTTCCAAGGGTTGTGACTTAGGCACCTAGTAACGTAGTCAGTTCAACGCCAGCTACAGAGTTCTTGGAAACTATGTTTTTTATTTAATACTCAAAAATAAAACTTCTCATTTCCACTGACAATTTCATTCAAGAACTTTAAGAACCATAACGCATTCACATGTTCTCAAAATTTTCTTGCATTTAAGAAATCTCATCACATTTTCCGAAAGGCTCGATCATCTCGTCCGATATTTACTCATATAATATATTCACTATCAGGACAAGGAACATTCTCAGGGAGAATAGCTTACACGCTTCTGACGTCTGTGGTGAAAGCCTACAACATCTTGGTGTGATGTGACTATAAAGATAAAAAAGAAGAGATCTGAAGAAGAGATCTGTAGATAATTTTTGGTCAGGCCCTATACGACTTGATGAAAACGAATCGTCCGGAAAATCTCGTTATTTTTTGCCCTTTTTAAAATCTGAAATTGGGCCCAGGGGCCCACTATCACGGTTTGTATCTTTTTTTTTACTAGCCCTGGATGTCCCACTGCTAGGCAAAAGCCTCCCCCATATCCTTCCGGGTACTCTTCTCCTACGCCACCTCGGACCAACCTTCGTGATGCGCGTCTAGATCATCTCGCCACCTCTTTCTAGGCCGGCCTTGGCGGCGCCGTCCATCCATCGTGTTGTGATCTTTGCCCAGCGGTCGTTATGCATGCGGCTCACGTGACCCGCCCAATTCCATTTGAGCCTGGCAGCATTTTTGCCCACGTTTTTGAGCGCAGCTTAGTGTTACGAATTCTATCTGCTCTCTGTACACCCTGAATGCTGTGCTCCATTGCTCTTTGGCAGATCATTTCATTTCATGTCATTTATTCAATAACAATAATAACAATTGTGTCTGAATGTGTTACATAAAAAAGTTTAAATTAGTTAAATAAAATTGATAAAATAAACAGAAAAAAAAACACAACTCGACTAATAATAAATAGAAAAAATATACCATCACTAAATCAAACTAAATTAATAAAAAATCACAATAATAAACAATTCCAACATAATAAAAAATAAAAAACCATGAAAATATTTAAAACTGTCACCAAAAACTAAATTGATGTCAAAAATTAAAATCATAACTAATACATAAAATCCAAGAAAACCTTTCATATAAAATAATAAATTTCCACAATGTTCAATAATAATTAATTTAAAATAGAAAATCATAACTACAATTTAAATTCATTCTTCTACTGTACATAAAAATCATTGAAATATTCATGACCATAAAATTAAAAATAAGTAAATTATCATTTTCATAAAATAAAAAACAAATAAAAATTATCCAATGTCAAAAATTAAAATCGTAAATAAAATCCATTAAAAATCATGTCTTAACATCAATTATTTTACAATTTAGGACAACAAATTAAAACTAATGTCTGTGAGTCATGAATTCATCCACGGAATAGAAACATTTTTCCATTAAGAAGTTTTTTAGTTTATTTTTAAATAAGGTGGTTTTATATAGCAGTGTTTTTATGTCCTTAGACAAACAATTAAATGATTTTACCGCTTGATACTGTACACAATGTGTTACAATATTTAATTTGGGTTTCACTTTATGCTTCAAATATTGGTTCCTTGTGCTGTCCCTTTTAAGTCTTTCATCCTGCGTTTCATAATCACTTATGTGTTTCGCTAGGCTGGTCAAGACTGTAAGTATATAAAGGCTAGGTACTGTAAGTATGGATAGACTTTGGAAATGTTTGTGACAGGACTCGATTTGGGGAATACGAACCATTGTTCTGATTGCCCTCTTTTGTAGCACAAATGCTCTATCAGAATTGTACTTGTAGCTATTTCCCCATTGTTGAATACTATATCTCAATCTTGACTCCACCAGTGCATAGTAAACTGATTTTAAAATATCTATGCTAAGTTCTTCTCTTAGGCTCCTGAGGGCATAGCATGCTGATGATATTGACCCGTCTATGGCTTTTAGTTCTTTTTTCCAATTTAATAATGAATCAATATGAACTCCTAAAAATTTTACTGACACCACCATATCTATTTTGTCTTCATTTAAATTAATGTCTAGATTATCACTTCCACGTGATGTGGACTTAAACAGTACTATGTTTGTTTTATTTGCTGTAAACCATTTTTGAAAAGACTCAAGAGCCGTGTTCGTCGTGTTGCTCAAAGCCTCTGCAGTACTTTCACTAACAACAGCATTGGTGTCACCTGTAAATGCTATTAGTTTTAAATTTGGATTAAGTTTTGCCAATAAATTAAGTAAATAATTTGTAAAAATTAAAAATAGGATTGGACCCAGTATTGAACCCTGTGGGACGCCTGTCAAAACCCTTCGTAACTTTGAATGATAGACTTCTTGAAAATTATTCTGATTTATATCTTTTATCTCTACATACATTTTTCTATTTGTTAAATATGACTTAAATAGCGCTAGAACCTGTCCTCTTACCCCGTAATGTTCCATTTTGGCAAGCAACAATGTATGATTTACAGTGTCGAATGCAGAACTCAAGTCCAAGAAAATTCCAGCTACCTTCAATTTTTTATTTAGTTTATCAACCACGTCGCTAACTAAAGTATTAATAGCTTCTGTAGTTCCAACACCTTTCTGATAACCAAATTGTCTTTTATTTATAACTTTATTAATATTGAGATGAGTGACTAGACGAATTTTAATTATTTTTTCAAAGATTTTTGAGAGTGTTGGTAAAACTGAGATAGGCCGATATTTTTTAGTATCCGTCTGTGAACCTTTTTTATGTAAGGGAATAACTTTCGCTATCTTAAGTTGTTCCGGAAAAATACCGTCTTCGAAACAATTATTGAAAAAGACTGATAGAGGTAGCGCAAGAACTTTAATATGTTGCTATAAAACACCTATAGGTAAGTCATCTTATCCACTTGAAGTTTTATTAGGCATTGACCCTACAATTTTTATTATTTCCTCAGGAGTTACGGACGTCAAGCACATCGCACTATTTACCCTGTCAGTAGAATGTTTCAAATAGAAAAGTGAACTAAATTCTTCGGCATTCTCCAATGAGTGGTTATAACAATTAAATTGTTCAGCAAATACGTTTGCAACTTCCCTGGGGTCATCAATAATTCTATCATCCAATTTTAAAATTCGTTTTTTTAAGTTTATTTGTTTATTTTTGTTTCTATGGCGATTTACTACTTGCCAGATTTCTTTGCTTTTATTTTTAGCTCTCTGTATTTGAACCCTCATAGCTAAACTTTTAGCTACTTTAACCGCTTTCCTAAATAATCTAATGTAATGGTTTTTATAAGTGAGTATGGTATTATGATAACTTCCATTATTTACACACAAAAATCTTTTCATTTTACTTGAAACCCTTATACCCTTTGTGGTCCATTTTGTTCCATTTGTGTTAACATTTAAAGCTACGTTTTTTTTGCGCTTTCTGAAGCTACACTGAAAAGCATCATGAAATTTGTTTAAAAATGTGTTCATTCCCATTGAAAACCAGTCCATACCTAAAATGTTTTCATTAAAAATCTCGTGGTTATTTTTTGTAAACATTCGTTTTTTAACAGCAATCTTATGGTTATTGTTTGGATTTTTTCTATTTACCCTCTGAAGCGTTAATTTACAAAAAAGTCCCGCATGTCCATTCGCTAAGCTTTGTGATCTACGGAAACTTCCTGAATATATGTGCTGTCTAGGTTAGTGATGAAATTATCTAAACAAGAAGATGATTGATTTCGAGTGAAAGTTGCCGTTTGGATAAGTGTTTTGAAATTATAACATCGTAAAAGACTTATAAGCTCTGTACGCTTTTTATTTTCACAGAGGAGATCGATGTTAAAATCACCACATATAATACATTTTTTATTAAAAGAGTATTCTAACAATATTTCCAATTGTTCTATAAAGATTTTAAAATTTTTCTCATCGGGACTTCGATAACAGCAGCATATATATAACCCGGTATCAACATCTTTAGTGCAACATATTTCGAATGATTCCGATTTATATAATTTGTTTATTTGCGCACAATCCAAGACTTGCCTATTTCTTTGTCCTAAGATAAGACTACCCCCTCTTTTTTTGGTTTAGCCTGTTATTGTATGAGACCAAGTTGTAGTCAGTCAGTGCAAATAAAGGAGCATTTAATTTGTTTAGAAAATGTTCAGTAACACAGATGAAATCCAATTTAGGCACTAAATTTTCCACATAAAGTTCTAGTTCGTCCTTTTTATTGCTAATTCCACATAAGTTTTGATGAAAAATGGTTAATTTCAGACTCCAAGGCGGGACTTTTGCGATTCGGTGAGTGGCCAGGTCTGAGCACCGTAGGTTAGGACGGGCAGGATACACATATCGATGAGTTTGCGTTTCAAAGACATCGGCAAATCTCCCTTCATTAGCGTCTTCATAGTGTCGCGACGGCGTGCAATTTCCCTTCACTTCATGATATATTCTAGTTATTCCCAAGTCTACAATGTAATTTGTTTTATAGTAATAATATAGAATTTTACTGCTTCGCTTTTATGTGAAGAGAAACACCCGCCTCACGAAAAGTTAGAAACACTCACCGATACGGAGTATCTCTCAATCCAGTCTCTTAGACTTCGGTCCTCAAAGGCACCGAACTTGCTATCATCAGGTCAACCATCACTTTATACATTTCCTCAGGCGCGACTAGGGTATCTGTAAGTTTAAGTACCCATGAATCTCTGGGTTAAGTATTACCTATCTGTTTATGATTAATAGGTAAAACTATTTTGCTTTCTCGCTAGTTTTATTTTATCATTAACGTTTCATTAACGTTTGAGACACCTTTGTGCTAATCAGATTAAGGATTATTTTCTCCAAGGATTATTTTCTCCTCTGCAAAAGCACGCATTCCAGTTTGACTTCGGTCCAGAGCCTCGTCATCATCTGGAATGCTCCCCTTAATTATATACATATAGCATCCGTCGACGCTTGCGCCCGTCGACGCATTTGGGGCCATTGGGGAACAAATTGAGAGTTGTTTACAAGAGAGGTTGGCCCACGACCCGTCTCATAAACTTGCGCTTTAACACCCTAAAGTCCGGACTGTTGCGCGTGGCTGGTCGTCGTTGTTTCCCTTTAACCGTGATTATGGAAACATCTCATTGAACCAAAACCGCGGTTGAAGACACGACCATCACATAGATTAGGTGTCTCGAATTATTCAAACATGCTAAAATACCTTTAGCACATCAATTTATATTAAACATAACAAATCTCTAATCCTTACATAAACAGAAAGTTAATACTTAGCTTTCCCGGTGGCGCGTCTCCCGGGTGACAAGAATTATATCTTCATATAGCCTTCTTGCACTGAATTTACTTTACTCAAATTAACTATTATCTAGACCGACTATGTTATGGCGGCAATCAAATGAACGGCTTAGATTTGGCGGTATACTCTTTGGTTTGGCGGCGTCAAGTTGTTCATACTGATTTAGTGTTGTCATCTCATTAATGCTGTGCAACTATAATTATATTTACATTTATAGGAACATCGCGATTTCATCTTTCGCGACACATAGACCAGTAGCTTTTCCAGGCGTTATCGATTCGGCGATCGATTTCTTTTTCCTGCCTGTTTTCGAAAGAAACTAAATGGCCCAAGTAGATGTACTCATCGACATAGTGTATTTCGATTCACCGCGAGTCCCACCTTGAGGCTAGCCGTGCAGATCTTGGAGCATGCTCTGTAGATCGATAGCTGTAGGAGCAAAGAGGACAATGTCATCGGCAAATCTAAGGTTAGTCAGCCTCTTACTGCCGACTTCAACGCCCTTGGTCTTCCATGGGGCTGCCAGTGTACCTCCTCAAGTGTGCACATAAACAATTTGGGAGAGAGCGGGTCACCCTGTTTAACACCTTTTTGTATTCCAAAAGAAGGTCCTGCAAAATTCAATTTAATGTTGGCGGAGCTATTGTAGTATATGTTTTAATAAGATCGATATACTGTGTAAAGATCTGAAGATTTCGGGATGTTTTATGCTGTCGAATACTTTTGTATAATCTACGAAGGCAAAATAGGATGGTTTGTGAATTCTGAGATTTTTTATAAAATCTGGTTTAGTATCTGTAGGGTTGTGGAAAAACTAGGACGAAATCCGGCTTGTTCTGGTGGCTGATGATGGTCCCGTTTTCCGTGAATACGATTCTGTATGTCTTTCTATCTTTAACTTTTCAAATATATTTATAGCGTTGTCTGATCATCCGCTCCACTTACGCATAGTATCGAGTTTTCGTGCTGAATATGCTTGATAATTTACTCTCTAGGCTAACCTATCACACAGTTATCCGGTCGTTGTTCCGCCGTAACATCACAAGTTTTTTAATCACTTCCCTTGAGAAAACTCTGATCGTGTGCTGCTCTCTAGCGATCATGCCACGGAGTCTACCCTCACCTCAGTGATGTATTGCCTCTAGAACTCTACCAATATAAGATAAAAAGGCACATCTGAGAAAACGTATTGCAGAAAAATGAGTTTTACTAGATTCACCTTTTTTGTTTCGAAGGGTTTTTTTTCTCAACATTATTTTCGCAGTTGTGCTCATTTGCTTATGGGGGCACAACTACTTAATACAATAAATAAATTACATTACGACTTTAACTATAACCAATAGTTCGTACTACAATAAGCAATTAAGAGGCAACACACGCTTAAATTATCCATAACTATATAAATAAAAATTAAATACTGTTCGTTGGTAAGCGCATCAGTTTAAACTGTTCGTAATAATTATGTAGTTTCCTGGATTTTTTTCAGATTCCGGAAAAACTGTATATCCTTTTTTCTTTGGAATTTTTGTATGAACACAAGAGCATTTAAACTCAGGCATAATTATGGTCATGGAAAAGTTAACAGGAAAACAATCGTGAGTAAAACGTTAACTAAATAAGATAAACGTGGAAAATCGAAACACTTTTTAAAACTTTCGAGTGGAAGACGTCGAGGGGCGGAGCACTATGCACTGAAAAGGACAAGGTCTATCGGGTCAGCTAGTAATCAATACATACAACAAAATTATACAAATCAACGTTGCAGACCGTACTATGAAATAGGTTTGTGTGATTATGTACGTTAAATTAAATTAAACAAATCCAATCAATGAAAATAGGTATTCTTGCATTTATGGATATACAATGTCAATACCATTACTGGTAAGGTAGTTTTGTGTATGCCTCATTTGGGCAATGTTTTCGTTGTTATTTTTTGTTTGGCACAGTACTGTTGAAGGCATAAAGTGGAACCAATTATTTTAGAGTAGGTAGCTTATGCCCGCGCGGAGTTCCATAATTGTCCCACGTGATCATACTACCGGGATAAAAAGTATCCTATGTGTTTATCCAGGTTATAAACTATCTGTGCGCTATATTTCATTCAAATCCGTTCAGTAGTTTTTGTGTGAACGAGTAACAAAAATCCATCCACTCATCCACGCAAAATTTCGCATTTACAATATTAGTAAGAAGTAAGTTTTGCTCATAGGATTTGTCAACTCGTTATTAGTTCTAAATGAATTTCCCAATACCCTGAAAGGCTGAAACTACTCAAATAATATTTGAAACGCAAGTAAAAACCTTTAATTACTTTGTAATATTGCAGGTGTTGTATGTCTTGGCTAAAATGATATCAGCCATCGAATCAGCTCCCTTTGGAAATGGTATTTCTGACCCTCTCGTATCCAGTGTCGAATTACCCGATGGCGATAAATTATCAAATAAATTAATTATATTTCGAAGAAACATACCCCCAGAGCAAATAATTAATCCAGGAAAATATGAAGGCTATATTTTCAACCAAAACAGATGTTTACAGTTCAACAACAGGATACTCTGTGGCTATGATAAAAATAAAGGAACCCAATTAGACGACTATACCATGATAGATATTGGCAGTGGGTGTCGCGCACGTAGTGATAGAATAGAATGTGGATACGATAATCCACCACGAATTATCACAAATCTTAGACATCCAGACTTTAAACGTGTTAAACATGAAGAAAATATAGCACTTGATGTGCCACATGGAGAACGTGATACGCCACATGGGGAAAATGATGCGCCACATGGGGAACATGATGCTCCACAACACAAACATCACCACCACCGTCACCATCGCCATGGGGACAAACACCACAATGGCCTGACAAGACAAGCACCAACACGAACTGCCATGACAACGGATCCAACCATCCCGTACACTATATTAGAAAGTGTTGAAAGTAATTATCTAGAGAACGAATTAATAAAATCTGCATTCAATAAACTTGTACTGAAAGATGAAGATACAATAATAAAAAGTGTAAAATTGGCAACGGCTTCAATTAAGCCAATAAATTTGACCACTGACGCGGTAAAGCCGGTAACTACTACAACTATTAAACCAATCAAGGGTAAATCAACCTTAACACCTAAAAGAAAAATCTCTAAATCAAGTAGAGCAACAAATTCGACGTCAACTACCGAAATATTAACAACAGTAGCTGTTAGTCAAATGATCAAACGAATGATAAAACTAGCCCCACGAAAAAAACATAAGAGGAGGCAATTAATTGAAACGTCTTCAGATTCACTTCAACTAATAAGTACGGATTATTCTAAATCAGATACTACTACTGTTTCACCAATTAGTAAGCCATGTAAGAAAAGCAATGAAGAAAACTTAGAGACAACTTGTGTGGAACATGGTGACAGAATAGTATGTTATGATTATAAGAAGTCGTAGATTAGTACTGTATTTGTGTTGTATTGTTTGCATTATTTGAATCTTCTTATAAACATAATTATAAACTCGGCTCTATTTATTGTAGTGATTAGATATTAATATTATTCTTTCCTCTAATTATCTAATATGAATTATTTTCACCGAACTGAAATATGTGCATAATGATGTCTCTTTTGTCGGCTTGACTTGATACTTCGTGCAGCATAATATTTAACTGAAAAACTTGTTGCTTACGGTGTACGAAGAAATGCCCTTTAGTTCCCGTCGTACCGTATGCACCATTACCTACGTAACAAAACATCAAACGCGCGCTTCGGTTGACCAAACCACAGCTGCGCACAGTTACAGCCGCCATTACCGGACACGGCTCTTTTAATAAACACCTCTTTGTCTTAGGAGTCACAGACACTCTCCGCGAGATAGTCGGCAACATCAGGGCGCTGCTGGCCTTTCTCGGGGAATTGGGATGGATCGAATAGTTTCCCACCCGCACGCAAAATACGCGCTTTGACGTGGAGTTGCGGACACCAGCCCGTTATACAATAAAATACATAACAGAAAACACATAACGCAAATAAAAAGAATACATATACGCTTTAAAAGAGAAGAAAAAACTTTACATCAAGTAACTTTATCTAAAGTTACTTGGTCCATAGGGAAGTGGAGAAAGGATTGCGTGAATTTTATGAAAACTACTCACTGAGACGTCGATTCGAATTCATATTTTTAATGTCAATTTTGCTTCAAACAGGGAATAGACATATCTTCCATATTGTTCGTCCTTTCCTGGCTCTTATTAAGATTATACCAATTTTATTCCATGATTTGATTACGAAACCCGATAAATAAAAAAGTTATCGAACTCCGAAATACAAATAAAAATCATACAACATGATGAACTGAGAACAAAAAATGTGATCTTGTTGTGTATGATGACAGAGCATTATTTTAGAAGATGAGGATGAGCAATGTGGTTTTGCTCAAGTCATTGAGCTAATGACTAGAGCAAGGGCTTTGAACTTACATACCTGTTCAAAGCCTGGGGTCGTCAGGCCTACACTAACCAATTAACGTCTCTAATGGACTGACAACCGCTGTACTGAAAGATGTGGTCATATTTTTAAGCGTGTGTTACGGACCGTGATACGGAATAACTTTCTGTATGAGACTGTAATTGCGAGGAGCTCGTAACTAAATAATAGCAGCCGCTTGGTTCAATCATCTTGCCAAGGTTGGTCTGTAGATGGGTGACCACCCATTAAATACCGAGCTTCCTTAGTGCCTCGGAAAGCACGTCCTGTCTTTCATCTTGTGGCAGTCGTTACAGGTAGTTAGTGGCCCGAAAGTCTGACAACCAGTCTTACCAAGGGGTATCGGAATTACCCAGTAACTGGGTTGTGTTGTGGAGGTCAGATAGGCAGTCGCTGCATGTAAAATACTGGTATTCAGCTACATCTGGTTAGACTGGAAGCCGACTCCAACATAGCTGAGAATAGGCTAGGCAAATGATGATACGTACCTACTGTGTCAAAAATGGACCACCCAACCATACCATCGTTGTAATGAAACGAATCATCGAAATCGTCAAACGTTGTAAAGATTTTCTGCTGAACACACTTCTAACATAAAAAAAAGATTCTGACATGTTGAGAATCTCTTCCTTGTTTTGAAGTTGATTGTGGTAGAAAATGCCTCGTGGTATTAAGTCCGCCCATGTCTCACTCTTGTGCATGAATAAAAACGAACATAAAATTCACAAATCCAAATTGTTATTGGGTTTTTCCACTCAGGATTACTCAGTAGCAACCACGGAGTCTGGATTTGTGCTCGGTTGATGGCAATAGGATCGCCCCCTATTACATGGGACTTAAACATAACTGGCGAAATGTGGGTGTACTATAAGGTACACCTCTGCTTTACCCTTCCGGGATTACAGATGTGATGTTATGCTATAAAATTCTCATTTCATAATACATATTTTGATATTACCTAAGAACGTCTATATCTCAAATTCAAATTTTTTGCTCAACACAGTACATTTAATACATTTCCAGATGTCAAGTGAATACACGTCCACTGTATTGTACCAATTTAGGCATGCAAAATTCATAATTTATTATAGTTATACAATTTCATAAAATCAAATTAAATGTCATAAATTCAAAAATAATACCTTGTACAATGATAGAAATTCAAATTAATAAGTAAGTATGTCATAGATTCAAATTAAAGTAAAATAAAGTACCTATATCTGATTTAAATGGTCAAATTAATGCAAGGCTGGTTCTTCCATAGGGCGAACGGACCGGCCGCTCTAGGCCCCAAAATCAGATGATGCATGGGAGACGCCGAACAAGGGGCGCATGAGCGTCTTTGGGGGTTATCTTTACATTATAGAGAGGAAAGTTTGTAAGTTTGGAAGTAGGGGGTAATCTTCGGAACTACTGAACAGATTCCGAAAATCCTTCAGAAATGGGAAGCTACATTATCCCCGAGTGTCGTTGGCTATATTTAAAACGTTCCCGTGGTATGATTGCCCGAAGCTGCGGGCAAAAGTTAGTTGTTGATATTTTATCTTCGCATTCATCATTCCGACGCCTGTAGGAAGTATAATTGCACAGCATTTTGTATTCGTTGTTTGACGGGCTATTGCTGTTTTTAAAACCACAGGTTGTATCATGTTTTCAAATGATAATAATAAAACTAAGCCCCAAATGAGCCACGTGAACATCAAAATCCTTTTTTTTTCTCATAGAGGCCTTTCTTTGCCTCTGGCTTGGCGTCCGTGTTAGATTGCTAAATGTACAACAGAAACTCCAAGAATTAGGCGCCCCTATTCTTTGCCTACTAGCTGTAGCCGGCACGTTGCAATGTCACGTAAATATACAACGTGTAACAGAAAGCGTAATCGCGAAAAAATAATCAACGGCCCCATACAAAATGCCAATACTTACTCGACCAAATGTATGAGACATCTGATTATTTTTTTACGATTACGATGGTGGTCCCATGAAGAAATTTGTTCAGTTTGATGGTCTGTAGCACACACTTGCATAATAATATGACTACACCCTTTCTGTTACACGTTGTATAGATTTTTGGGTCAGGAACCTTCGCAGGCGTACACAAAGAACCCACCAAAGTACCATCACGATCGGATCAATGGTTTAGGAACCCGTTGCAGACAAACATACAAACATTTAGTTAAAAAAGTAAAAAGTTTTATTGTTTCTCAGTTCTCATACAATTGTTCTACAGCACAAAATTGAGGCAGCCCCTTTGCTGCGGGACTGTTCGAAAGAAATACCGTGACCCGATGGGTTTTAGTCAGTAAAAGTCTGACACTCCTGCTCCGCCTTGAACGGGCGGAGTCATTTAAAGATTTCTCAACCGGAAAAAAAAGGGAACTCCTTTAAGTTATAAGGATACTTGTGTTGGGGTGACCACGCAACTTCCCATGGGTTACAGTTTACAATTTTGAGACATAATTGAAAAAAAAAGTTTATTATACTATAGGTACCTAGTATTTTTTTTTTGTTACGGTTACCCAAGCCGCCAGACAGGTTTGCTGGTTCCTTCCAGCCACACATAGTTGAAGGTCACCCGTGGTGAGAGCAAAAGGTTAGAAAAATTGTATACATCTTCAAAACTGTCTAGCAGCTTCGGAAACCTGTTCAAATATTTGGCCAATTTACATATTTAAAATTCAGATTTATTAAAATGACGTCAGTTCACTTAAAATCTAACATACTTTAAACGTGTGTGGCGTGGAAGTTTTTTACCACACAAAGTGTCTGGCAATGAAGGAGAAAGTCATAATAGCCCCATATGTAATACTAGCTGTTACCCGCGGCTTCGCCCGCGTGAGATTCGGTAACAGTCCCACTGTATCATACTAAAGCGATAAATAGACATGCTAATCCAGGCTATAAACTATCTCTAAAAACTACAACATCAACATCACAATCACTATCGCAATCACTATCGCAATCACTATCGCAATCACTATCGCAATCACTATCGCAATCACTATCGCAATCACTATCGCAATCACTATCGCAATCACTATCGCAATCACTATCGCAATCACTATCGCAATCACTATCGCAATCACTATCGCAATCACTATCGCAATCACTATCGCAATCACTATCGCAATCACTATCGCAATCACTATCGCAATCACTATCGCAATCACTATCGCAATCACTATCGCAATCACTATCGCAATCACTATCGCAATCACTATCGCAATCACTATCACAATCACTATCACAATCACTATCACAATCACTATCACAATCACTATCACAATCACTATCACAATCACTATCACAATCACTATCACAATCACTATCACAATCACTATCACAATCACAATCACTATCACAATCACTATCACAATCACTATCACTATCACAATCACTATCACAATCACTATCACAATCACTATCACAATCACTATCACAATCACTATCACAATCACTATCACAATCACTATCACAATCACTATCACAATCACTATCACAATCACTATCACAATCACTATCACAATCACTATCACAATCACTATCACAATCACTATCACAATCACTATCACAATCACTATCACAATCACTATCACAATCACTATCACAATCACTATCACAATCACTATCACAATCACTATCACAATCACTATCACAATCACTATCACAATCACTATCACAATCACTATCACAATCACTATCACAATCACTATCACAATCACTATCACAATCACTATCACAATCACTATCACAATCACTATCACAATCACTATCACAATCACTATCACAATCACTATCACAATCACTATCACAATCACTATCACAATCACTATCACAATCACTATCACAATCACTATCACAATCACTATCACAATCACTATCACAATCACTATCACAATCACTATCACAATCACTATCACAATCACTATCACAATCACTATCACAATCACTATCACAATCACTATCACAATCACTATCGCAATCACTATCGCAATCACTATCGCAATCACTATCACAATCACTATCACAATCACTATCACAATCACAATCACTATCACAATCACTATCACAATCACTATCACAATCACTATCACAATCACTATCACAATCACAATCACTATCACAATCACTATCACAATCACTATCACAATCACTATCACAATCACTATCACAATCACTATCACAATCACTATCACAATCACTATCACAATCACTATCACAATCACTATCACAATCACTATCACAATCACTATCACAATCACTATCACAATCACTATCACAATCACTATCACAATCACTATCACAATCACTATCACAATCACTATCACAATCACTATCACAATCACTATCACAATCACTATCACAATCACTATCACAATCACTATCACAATCACTATCACAATCACTATCACAATCACTATCACAATCACTATCACAATCACTATCACAATCACTATCACAATCACTATCACAATCACTATCACAATCACTATCACAATCACTATCACAATCACTATCACAATCACTATCACAATCACTATCACAATCACTATCACAATCACTATCACAATCACTATCACAATCACTATCACAATCACTATCACAATCACTATCACAATCACAATCACTATCACAATCACTATCACAATCACTATCACAATCACTATCACAATCACTATCACAATCACTATCACAATCACTATCACAATCACTATCACAATCACTATCACAATCACTATCACAATCACTATCACAATCACTATCACAATCACTATCACAATCACTATCACAATCACTATCACAATCACTATCACAATCACTATCACAATCACTATCACAATCACTATCACAATCACTATCACAATCACTATCACAATCACTATCACAATCACTATCACAATCACTATCACAATCACTATCACAATCACTATCACAATCACTATCACAATCACTATCACAATCACTATCACAATCACTATCACAATCACTATCACAATCACTATCACAATCACTATCACAATCACTATCACAATCACTATCACAATCACTATCACAATCACTATCACAATCACTATCACAATCACTATCACAATCACTATCACAATCACTATCACAATCACTATCACAATCACTATCACAATCACTATCACAATCACTATCACAATCACTATCACAATCACTATCACAATCACTATCACAATCACTATCACAATCACTATCACAATCACTATCACAATCACTATCACAATCACTATCACAATCACTATCACAATCACTATCACAATCACTATCACAATCACTATCACAATCACTATCACAATCACTATCACAATCACTATCACAATCACTATCACAATCACTATCACAATCACTATCACAATCACTATCACAATCACTATCACAATCACTATCACAATCACTATCACAATCACTATCACAATCACTATCACAATCACTATCACAATCACTATCACAATCACTATCACAATCACTATCACAATCACTATCACAATCACTATCACAATCACTATCACAATCACTATCACAATCACTATCACAATCACTATCACAATCACTATCACAATCACTATCACAATCACTATCACAATCACTATCACAATCACTATCACAATCACTATCACAATCACTATCACAATCACACAATCCACCATCTTCTGGATCTCAAAATAAATGCCATATTCGTAATCAGCACCCCTGATTATCTCAGTATCGACACCCATATTGATTTTTAGACATTTCAACCCCATCGCATCCCAACAGGGGATGATGGTATTTCAGGTCCGCCATATTCAATCTTAAAATGGTTGTTTATGTAATACGCCTGACCCGATACACCATTCAAACTATACCCATGTTGATTTTCAGACTTTGTCACCCCATTTCCCCCTCTTAGGGGTTGAATTCTGAAAAAACCCGAAACCCTTTTCTACTCATTTATCAATAGGAAAACTCCTGTAAAGTTTCGAATAAAATAGTCTTACTAATCTTGTTTCCCCATACAAACTTTGGAGCACCGTTTAACCCCCTTAGGGGTTGAATTTTGAAAAATCCTTTCTTAGTGCACCCTTAGGCCACATAAGGAACCTACTTGCCAAACTTGGAATCTGTAGACCGAGTGGTTTAGGCTGTGCTGTGATTTTATATATATAGAAGATAAAAGAAGAAGATAGAAGAAGAAGAAGATAAGAAGATTTAGATAAAAAAAAGTGAAAAATAACTTTAGTTTCAGAAGTCGGTGACTTTTGTTTGTTTGATTGTGTTTTTTTCCACCGATTTCTGAAGCTAAAGTTATTTTTCACTTTTTTTGTGTTTTTGAAGTCGGGTTTTTTTTTTTGCAAAAAAGTTTTTATGTATATAAGCCATAATATCCAATTGTTCTTCCCTATAGTACGGTAAGTCAACAGAAAAGTTTCAGCTTTTATAAAATGACGTATGTAGGTATCGTGAGACCTTGGCCCATGAAGATCATTGACACCGATGGCCGATGCAACCTGTTTAAAACAAGAATTTGTGTGGTATACACAAATTCACTCCAACCAAAAAGCATCCAACCGTGATCCACTACAACTAAAAACCCGCGCGACTACTGAAAAAATCACGCTCTAAATAAAAACGGGGTTTACAAGGTAAAATCAACACCGACGAAGTCGGTTAAAATGTGGCCTATGTTACCCGGGTCATAAAAACATATCGATTGACACCTTATTCATCAAAATCAGATGAATAGTTTAGGCACTACGGTCCAATATACGTAAATACAAACATACATACATAGACTAAAAGCTTAACCCTTCCTTTTGGCTTCGCCGTAATCGGGTAACAAATAAGTCGTCACGGTGTGCACAGTGGTTGAGCGATTAGCTGCTGCGCTGCGTGTCGCGGGTTCAATTCCCGCACGGAACAAATATTTGAATGGCCAACAGGTAGTTGTTCCGGGTATGATTGGTCTCCAGGTCGGACGGTATGATTGTAACCGCACCCACCCCAGTTTAAAAAAAAAAAAAACTATTTAAATAAATATACCTTTTTTACTAACTCAGCAATTCTATAGCGCTACATTTATTGATTCGATTTTATTTGCTATATTTAATTTGTACCACTAATTTCTGCCAGTAACAGAAAAGTTGAAAGGGGATATGTCTTGGTATGGACATGTGATGAGTAGGGACGAATCGCATGTGACTAAAAGAGTGATGAATATAAATGTTGAGGGGTGGAGAGGGAGAGGAAGACCAAGGAAACGATGGATGGGTTGTGTGAGGAATGAAATGAGGGAAAAAGGAGTGAATGATAGCGTTGACGACGATCGACAGAATAGAATGGAAGAAAATACGTGTGGATCATGAATGTCTTTAAACAGTACACTTAGGTAGTACAGTACTTTATAACAGCCTCGTCATAGTTTCGTCATCAATAAATGATTATTTACATGAAATATAATTATGTTTAAGTTGTCTGTTTCAAGATGACTTGACAAGTAAATGAATGATGATGTGAGAAGATTAGTCATTTACGACTTATTGTGCAATAAGGAAAACCCTAAGCTTGGAAATTATGGAAGAATGATTACAAATGATAACTCCAAAACTTACTAGGTACTAGTCTATACAAATAATTGTAATAATAATTATTTGTTAACAAAGAAGCTTTAGAAAGAAACTCGCTTTATCGTTAGCAGTTAAACTCGTATATCACGTTAACAGAAAGACAAAATAAAAAAAACCGGCCAAGTGCGTGTCGGGCCACGCGCAGTGTAGGGTTCCGTAGTAGCCCGTTATATTTTAGACTTTGTTTTTCAATGAAAGTCTTCACCCGTTATAAACAAGCAACTACTTCATCTTAGTCACTATATAGGATTTTGTATTTGGTACAAAATTATCCAACACCCTAGTTCAACGACTATTACTACTAAACTAATTAAGTTATCTTAACCACTATAGTTTTTCTATAAAGTTCATGAAATGCACTATTACCATGAATTTTTCTAGATTTTTCAAGCCAGTAGTTTAGCTTTTAGAGGGGGAGGGACGCCCTAGTGGAACAAACATTTAAAGTTTAATACTTCGTAAATGGAGCATTAAATCGAAAAGTAGTAAAACGATCGGGAAGACGATGAAAAAAAAAATCATCCCCACTTCACATGTAGGGGAGCTACACTAAAAAAAAACATTTTCCAAAATTTTATTTTACTACTTTGTCGGCGTTATTGATATACTTACACACCTCTACAAAATTACAGTTTTCTAGTACTAACGGTCTCTTAGCGAAACTTCGGACAGACAGACAGACTGACGGACATATCGAAACTATAAGGGTTCCTTGTCAGGACTACGGAACCGTAATAAAAACAGCTTCAAAAAAGAAGTACGGTTTCGGAAGTCCACCACATACACACACATCCACCATACCACAGACTTTAGAAACAAAAGGTTTTTTGTATCTTTCTATATTTCTATATAAGGTGTATCTATTCATACTCAAAATATTTTCAGGGAATTATCTAACGGCTATATCGAAGCCATTTCAAGAAAAAAAAATATCTCACTTTATTAAAAAAAAAGATTACTTGACCCCCAAATAAATACTGGCTTCTTATTTTTCAACATCCGTTACGCTAGTTTACTTCATCTCAGCGGCATATACGCCATACTACGTCGTATTAAAGGTTTTATGCAAATGTCTCAAGAAATTTTGGAATTAAGTAGGTAAGTACCTATAATTACTTTGTAAAATCAAAAACCCTTTTTTTTTTCGATGCTATGGCTTTGTTCTAGCCGTTAGATAATTCTCTGAAAATATTTCGTGTTTAGATAGAGTAGACCTTATATTTGTTTTTGGACGACGCACGGCCATATATTTTTGCAAAAACGTTTATTTTTATTAGCCCCTTCTTAGTAAACGTAGTGATTACATTATCTCTGGTTCTTATTTGTAAATCTTGTTATGTAAATAGTGAAGAATGGCAGCACGCCAAGCAATCTGGTTTTCGAGACCTCGTACTTCGTACCTAATACTCGAAAAGATAGATCTCGGTCAAATTAAGATGAAATGAAGTCAGAGCTTATTTCTAACAATAGGTTAAGCCAGAAACACGATATTGAGCGTATTGGCTCAGTTTATACTGGCCATGACAGGTAACCACAAGCAAACATGGAACTAATTAGTATGGACTGCAAACAGTACGCCGTTAAAAGATGGCGGAAATTTATAGTACCAATATCATCATCAGCCTAGCCTTTTCCCAACTATGTTGGGGTTGGTTTCCAGTCTAACCGAATTAATAGTCCGATAATGACTATTGAAAGAAAAGGTGGCACTATTAGTCGAATCCTGGTATATTAAGCCCTATACAGACAGTCCTGTTAAGTTGTCCAGCAATGGGTAAAAGAATGTTAGTTATACAGAATGTATCAGAAAGTTGTTGACATATTCTTAAGGGTACGGACCATGCTGCCGGGGCTGCGGGACTATTCGCAAGAGATACCGTGGCCCCGAAACATAAAGGGCGATGAAGGAACAGGGATGGGTTTTAGTCAGTAAAAGTCCGACACTCCCTCCTGGTCCGCCCAGAGCGGGAGGAGTCATTTGATGCTTGTTAACTTTTGTTAAGTCTGTTTTACGCTTTTTATATTGTAAACAACGACCTATTGTCGGGCCTACGCTGTCCCCCATACTTATGTACTAATGCTGTAACAAAATAATATTGTAATACCAAATGATTTGAAAAGAGTAACCATGGAATTTCTTGCCGGTTCTTCTCCATGGAAACGACCAACGCGAACCGTGCGCCTTTTTCGACGTTTTATAAGTGCCCATCTAGGCCTATGTGAAATAAAATATTTTGAATTTGATGATTTCCCATCCAAAAAAAAAAAAGAAGGTTTTGGACCATCATACAGAATAACTTTCAGTGTGGTCGATCTTCAGGTTATGCCGCGCTTGCTTTGGAAAGGTGACCAACTGACCAGCCATACATACAGAGTTTCCTCCGTGCCTCGGAAAGCACGTTAAGCCATTGGTCCCGGCGGTCATTTGTAGATCTTTGACATTCTTTACAGGTAGGTAGCCAATGGCCAGAAATTCTGACAACCAGTCTTAGCAAAGGGTATCATTTTATCCAGTACTATCTGGATTGTGGAGGTCAGATAGGCAGTCGCACCATGTAAAATACTGGTGTTCAGCTGCATCCGGTTAGACTGGAAGCCGACCCCAACATAGTTGTGAAAAGGCTATGTATAGTTGCTGCCAGTTAAGAACGCAATAGCGGTCATTGACCCACCTACATTTATTAAAGTTCTTCGGTTTAAAGATATTTTTTTCTCATAAGAACTTATAAATAACAGTTCACTTATAACGAGATACAGAGTTACTTCTTAACTTTGAAATCCAAAAATAAGCCTGGTCAATTCTTGAACCGTCATCTATCGTGATCTTCAACATTTTTTCTAATGAAAAACAATACATGGTTTATTTACTTTGGTTCTTACGAAGACATATTAGGGAAAGGGCAATGACCGCTATTGCAATCTGAACTGGCAGCAACTATAGGATGGTTTGTTGCTGCAAACCAAACGTCCCATCGGTTTGCGTCGTGCATCATGACCGACCGGACAGTCAGACGGATATGGCTTCTCGCGAGAAGTCCACTTAGAAATGTCGTGCGTAGCCGCAAACGATAAAAAGTTCAAGGCTAGATCATTAGCGACTTTGGTCGACCCCGTGCAACTCTGCACCCGACAACTCCAATGATACTTATTATTCTCTTTATCATTTTCCTGTCCTTGTTCCATGTTACTGAGGTCGGCGCACCACGTGTTTTTCTTCCATTCTCCTCTGTCAACCGTCACGCCATCATTTACTCCTTCATCTTTCATATCATTCCTCACACAATCCATCCATCGTTTCTTACATTTACATTCATCACTCTTTTAGTCACATGCGATTCATCTCTCCTCATTACATGTCCATACCACGACAGTCGATTCCCTTTCAAATTTTCTGTAACTGGCGCAACTTATAAGCTTCCTCTAATAAACTCGTTCCTTACCTTATCCATTCTTGTGTGGTGTGACAAGAATGGATTCTTATCCATTCTTGTCACACCACACGGTTCAATTTAAATATTTTTATTTTTGTATGAAAATCTGATGAACTAAACTATGATAAATTTTGAAAATTCACAGAACAAAAGTTGATGATTATGATGTTAGTAACACAGTCCTGAGAGGTTGTCGGTGTTTTACAAATAACCCTGTATAATAATTTATAGCACGATTGGAGAGTAGTTGTGAAATATCAAGCTTTTTTATATACTTAGCACAAAGGTTTTCATGCCAAGTTCTAAGTTTATGACCCCAATGTAACGTTTTCCTCCTTTCCATCAAAGGTTGAATTTCGCAAAATTCCTTTTAGTACCTATTCTAATCTTAGAAGAAGTTTTCCGAATGCAACACAAGATGCTCATCACATCACTCACATAAAAGCTAGAGCAGCAACAGCAACTGTCACTTTTACCCATAAAACAGATTCATTTTTCTCACTTAAAACTCGATCATCTCATTGCGTACAATAATCGTGTTTTAAACTTTAACACAAAATAAATAAAACTAGTAAACAAATCAATTCATGGCGCACCCAGGGGTGAGGGGGGCGAGGGTAGATAACCTTGGTATTGCTTCCATAGTTTGTCAACATGTTTATTATGTACCTACCAAATATATATGCATATATTTATACTTATGTACTTAAATATGTGTTTTCCCCAGCTAGATCTGTTTAAAAACTATTGCATTGAAGGTCAAGTGATCGCAAGCGCGATTGTTGATCAAAACTTCCTGGGTTTTTAAAATTCTGTTAATAAAAAATAATTTACCCACTTTGACGAAAAGTGGGTAATTTTCTATTATATTTATGAACAATAATGTCTTTATTTGCATAAAATATGGTACAGTGACGTCTTAAAAAATAATGTTTTCACATATTTTCCTTACTGAATTAAATTAACAGGTATCGTCACCATTTTTTCCATGGGACTGGAACCACTAAACGAATGTTTTGCAAAAATATTCTAGATTTAAAAGAGTGTCCATGGAGTTTCTTGCCCGTTCTTCTCCATAGAGATCTACGCTAGGGAATGGGCAACTCCAGTACTTTCACAGTTTATGTCTTGTGACTGGGACTGTAGCTACATTTCATTGTTGTCTTTGTTTCGACAATTCAAAAGTTCCTGTAACCCGCCTACTTGAAATAAATGCTTTGATTTCGAATTAAAATCAACCGAATCGATACTAATAAAAACCAATGTTATTCCGGATGATCCGTAGGTAAGGTATCGCCTCTCATTTCACGAAGCTGTGGGTTCAAACCCGGGCTAGTACCAATGTACTTAACTCTTTCAATTAAAAATGTCCCTTTTAAGTTTATCCGACAAATTACTGACACCAGAGAAGGATAACATCGTGAGGAAACCCTTAAAATTCATGTAATGGCGCAATTATACCTAGACGCCGCATTTTTAGGTGCTCGAAAGACTTAACTCGAATTTGGACATCCCGTTCATTTATTCGAGGTCGTTTGGCCGAATTCCAGAAGCAATCGAATTCCGGCAAACGACCAAGTGTGATTGCGCTCTTAGGTCTGATCACCAAGCCGCATTGAGCTTACTCGTGCTTTTTCGTGAACCGGAAGACGTTGCGTTGGAAAACCTCGCACTAGATAGACCGATGACCTGGTGAAGGATCCGTTGGATGCGAGTCGCACGGGACCGGTCAATGTGGCAACACTTGAGGGAGGCCTATGTCCCACCGTGGACGTCTTTCGGCTGAAATGATAATGACGATGATGATTCAGTGCTCACGGATCGATCAGCCGTCTATTACCAGATTTGATCTACCACATCCATGGTAGTATTAGCAGAGCATATCAAAACTTGTATAAGGCGATTCTCACACGACATCAACTCGTCCGCGCCTTTGGACGGCGACGGCGAAGCTTTATTGGCGGTGCGCCGTGTGCGCCGCTGATCCGTGCGGTCGGGCGGTGTACAAATGTAAGGCATCAACGGATTTCAACCAAGCCAATGCAACGTGAGATCCGCTTCACCGCTAGACCCCGCGGACGAGCGTTGTTATGTGAAAATCGCCTACAAAATACGGAAACAGAAAATAAAGTAGTCTGAATATTTTGTCCTGCATACTCGTCCGTCGACCAAAAGAAACGATAGATGACTGTGTGACGATATGGCTAGAAAGGCGGTGACTGCTGAGATGACGAGTAACAGAGAAGTATGGAAGAAGAAGACATGCTGCGCCGACCCCAAAATAATTGGCTAATTTATAATTTTTTAACAACAAAATAAATATTTAATTTTGATGATACTCCGCCGCCAACTTATTATTTTTAACAACAAAATAAATGTTAAATTTTTGATTAATCCATAAAGTAGGTAGGATAAAGCGATCCAAAAATACTTATAAAGCAACAAGATGGATTGTGCATGTTCAGCCTCCAGAGCCTGAACACCTTGACAAGTCTTTAACTCTACATTCACTTCAGGACCGTACTTGTGATAAAAATTGGGATACCTAATATTAAAATACTTGTAAATGACATTACGATTGATGTAGTGGTTGGTAGGTTAACCCAGAGGGTTTTTCAGCATTAAAACTTGATGGTTGGTACGTGGGGCGTGATGAGAGAACGCCCAAACCATATTTAAAAAGTTACTTTAAGGAGCCCTGCAGGCACCACTTTTAAAATCCAAAAAAGGGCTAGTAACTAACAACGAGGTTTTCATTGTCTAGCATCGTTGATTTTGAACTCACCGTTCGGGGCTTGGACAAAAAAGATAAGACTGAATAACTCAAAATCTGACGGATACTATTTATCATACCTGTGTTTTACCCAAAAATTTCTTTCTTTCTGCAACTTTCAGCAGTCGACTATTACATTAGGGTAGTTGAAGGGAAGCAGTAAACCACAACAGTACTTAGAAATTTGTGATGTCATAATAATTTCATTAAACCCTAAATTTACGATAACAGTTTCTTTAATAAACGCGTTTTTTCGCATATTCATAATTGATTCAGATTGTTAGTTCGTCAAAAATCGTATAATTAAAATAACTTCTTTCTTGAGTTTAAAACTGTTTATTTCCCGTTACCCGAAAGTGATAATTATCGTCCAAGTGGAGCGACTGTCTATCTGACCTCCACAGACCAGTTACTGGATTATCACCCGATAACGATACCCCTTGGTAAGACTGGTAGTCAGACTACCAGTGTTCATAAATCATAATTTGTTGTTTTCAGTTCTGTTTTTTTTTTTTTAATTCAGTTCTGTTTTTTAATATTCAGGTACAAGTATAACTTCAAATTTCATTTGATGTGTAAATTATAAAATACATAGCGTGGCCAAAACTGCAGGCATAGCTAGTAATGCATAAGATATGTACATCCGATGTCATTTCGCGGAATCTTCAATCATTTGTCATCTTCATTACCGTGCGTGACAAGACAAGTACATAAATCGTGTCCTTAGTTAAAGGTAAGGTCAGCCTCAATCGAAAAGTAGTATTTGTTGACCCAGCACTACTTTTTAAAGTACAATGTTGCAGGGCCGTCGCCAGGAATTTATTACCCTGAATAAAAAAAAGCCAAAAAAGGCAATTAGGACCAGCTTTTGAAAAACTAAGTTAGTGGATACATTACAAACTTTTTATATTAAATGCTACTCGATAGGACTATCTTGGGAGATCAAGCGTTGGCATCCGTCTCTGGATTGACCTCAACCTCATAATCATCAGCAAGATTGGTTCCCTGAAGAGCTCGAACCTCTCTCTCGATTCCTCTAATTTCATAGGTTTTGTTTTGTCTATTATACAAGAATAGGACTAATTGTATTATAGAAAAGTTATGGATGAAAATAAATGATGCCAGAGCGAACTCGAAAATATTAGCACTCCCCCTCGGGTAAGTAAGATTTTCTTTTGAATATTCATACAGGAATAGGAGATAATAATATATGTTGGTACTTTGTGACCTAATGCAGAAAAGTTTTGAGAATTAAAGGCCGTGTACGAAATTTTGCCGATTTCGCTGATTTACGTGATTTTACAGCTAAATAGTATTTTATTAATATTATTTTTATTTTATTATTATTTCTATAAGTTTTACAGCACAACATGAAAAAATCATTTCAATCATGATTTTATGAATGAGCTTCTTTTTTTTATTATTTTCTATAAATATTAAAGCCAGGGCGTTCCATTATACTCCCTTGCATCCTTCTACACCTTCACTATGCATGTTGCCCTAAATTATGAGGGAGGGTTTGATTTTGGGGGTATAAGACCCTGCAAGGTTATAAAGTAAACTAAATCCTTTGCATTGAAATCTATGAAAAATGCGAATATCCGGTATTAGAAACAGAATTTCGACTCGATGTCGTTAATAATATTCAAAACCAGTACTAATTTGTGATGGACACTTTTTTGATATACTTTGGGTTTTTTTTTTTATAAAAAGCTTTGTGGTTTGTGGTCAATTACAAATGGGAAGCTCGGCTATTAGCTCGGTTATTTACCTGACCGCGCTGAGTCAGAGCTCCGCGTGCGTCCAGTACGTATATATACTTGTCTACAAGCGAGCACCACCAACATTGACACACAGAATACGCGACAATGAAGACTGTAAGTAGCTACCATCCATTGACAAAAATAAATAATCCTCTATTAAGTTTCCCGTTGTTCGAAATCGTTAAAATTTTCGAAAAATTATTTTTTTTAATATTTTTTGCCTTTGCCCAGCAGTGGGACAGAACAGAATAATTAAAAAAAAAAAAAACTTTTAATTTTATTCATGAATGAATTTATAGAATCCATCTAGACTGGTCTGTTTTATTTTGTGAATATCAAAAAATCATTTTGTTTTTTTTTTTCAGTTGCTGTGCACTGGATTGCTGGTAAGCGCATGCGTAGCGTACGCATGGGCCATCCCTGTGGAGGTGGCCGCGTTATCCAATGACGCGGCGCCGGCGCAGGTGGCGGTAGTGGAAGCTGAAGAGACGCTTCAGCCTGAAGAGTCCCGTTGGGGCAGACATGGAGGCTACAAACGACGCGGCTGGGGCGGCGGCCACGGTTATGGCGGTGGATACGGTGGTGGATATGGAGGTGGCCACGGAGGCGGGTTTGGTGGTGGCCACGGAGGAGGCTACGGAGGAGGCTACGGAGGAGGTTACGGAGGAGGCTACGGAGGCGGTTACGGAGGAGGTTACGGCGGCGGATACGGCGGCGGCTTCGGAGGCGGTTACGGTGGCGGCTGGGGACGTTGATACCCTTGAAACCAGTG
Source organism: Xestia rhomboidea (assembly GCA_963853795.1). NCBI lineage: Eukaryota > Metazoa > Arthropoda > Insecta > Lepidoptera > Noctuidae > Xestia > Xestia rhomboidea. Next base: position 9,044,384 of record OY970771.1, on the reverse strand, counting down.
CTTTAGTGTATGGATTGACATCTGTGATCTTTAACATTCGACATAAACTATAATGATTAAGCATCTACTGTGGTGTTATTCTCTAGTATTTATTAGAAGTTACAATGCATAAAATGAATGAGTTATTACTTATGGGTATACTTAGTGTGCATTGTAGTCAGTGTTTAACAATTAATAAAACTGCTGTGCAATTTTCTAAGAGTAAATAAATTAACTAAAACGATAATCTTATTTTTCATTACAATATTAAACTAAGATAATTATTATACAGGGTCTCTGTATACAGGGTGTAAACAGCCTCATCACGAAGCCGTCAACCAAGCATTCTGTACATCATACTAAGTAACTTTACGCAAAAAATATTGGTGGGAAAATACCTGTGAAAAATAACTATTTACGGTAAAAATCAAAACATTGTGTTGGTGGATGGATTGAATAGTACAGGGGTCGTGGAGGTGTTAAAAGTAAAAATCTTATATTAAAAACATGTATTACAAGTTAGACTTTGACCCCCAATATCTCCGTAACAAGAAGGTTTTCAGGTATGGTCTAGAACATAAAAATGATCGCAAAGACGGGGAGAACAAGTGCCTTTCGGCTTCGTTAAGAGTCTTTTTACACCCTTTATAACTAGCACATCGTCCGCGACTCCATTCGTTCACTTCCACTCTCTGTAAAGGGCCATTCTAGAAAAGAAATCATTAATATTTTTAGTCATTTAGTTCTACATCGAAGGATCTTCATACAAACTGTATTCCTCTTTCACCCCGTCAAGGAGTGATTTTTGGAACTAAAGATATGTTGCTATTAAGATTAAAATAGTTTTAATCGGTCAAAAGTAGTTTTGACGGATTTTGGCAGTCAAAAGTGGTTTTGACTGATTTAATTTATAACATTTATGAACTTTTGACTGTGGCATTTAATACATTTTGGGGTACGGTTCCAGTCAGACCGAATGCAGCCATTTTAAATAAATGAATTGAAAACGATTTTGATGTCCGATGGTATTGATTGATATACAGACGCATTCGATGTAATCAAATACTACGTTATACGTTGACCAACATATAAACTTCCTGAAATAAATGTACCAAGTTACACATAAATATAAATATCGCTGGACATTACACACAGCGCCATCTAGTGCCACACTAAGCAACGAGCCTTGTGTCGTGAAGACTAGATAGTTGATATACTACATAGATACTTTTTGTTTGTAAATTCATACTTATTATACATATAAACATCCATGACTCGGAAACAAATGTCCATGCTCATCACACAAAGATTTGCTCCTACCGGGATTCGAACCCGGGACCCTAAGAACGTAAGGCAGCCTCACTACCGCTGCGCCATTCGAGTCGTCGACACATATTTTTTTGACAAGCATCGCCACCCCGAACTGCCAACTTAAACTGCTCACAAGTACTTTACGGACTCGGGAGAAGCTATTTCAAGCATAACGCGCAATCTGGTACAATGCGTCACACACATATACGGTACTGCAGCTAGACACGATGTTGCTAGCAGGCCGCTCCACAAGTCAAGTCAGGTCGTCGACACGATAAGTTGCGTTCTGTTTGCACGCGGTGCGACCACGTTGCAGATGATAAATGACGTGCTGGCGGAGGCCATCAGCTAGACCACGACGGAAGTCCTCTTGCTGAATTCTGCGACTTGTGGACTCAGACTCGAAAGTGATTGACTTACCGTTTACTACAGGGCAGCTGGAGGTGTGCCAGGAGATGCGGGCTCACGCTCAAAAGCGGAAGGTGATCGTCAATCACATAGAATTCTGCAGTGCAGGCTTAGGCTTTTCAGGAACCAAGGTTCGATCGCTTCTCGAAAAGACTACTTGGCCACGGAGCCAACAAATGGAATGGTGCAGACGACAAGAAATCATGGTGCCTACTTCTGACAATTTTTTTTAGGATTGCGCTCCGTGGGCCCCTTTTTTACCCGACTGCGCCAGAAGGGGGGTTATGTTTTTCGAGAGTATGCAAGTATAATTGTTTGGCACGCTCTTTGGCCTGAACGGCTCGATGGATTTTAGCTTGAGAGGTGTCGTTAGATTCGTATTTACTGTGAGAGTGACACTGGATATAACAAAATAAAAAAAAAACTAAATGGCGGATTTTTGGCGCCAAAGTCAAATGTTTGGCACGTTCTGCAGCCTGAAGCGCTTCCGCTTCAGGCTGCAGAGTGACCTTGCGCCGACGCTTGCTCAAGACGGGTTGGTGATTTCAGACTTATTTCTATACTAATCTATACTAATATTATCATGTTGGTGTGATTTGGAAACTGGTGTTCCTAAAGGCGGTATTCTTTCTCCTCTTCTTTTTTCTATTTTTTATGAATCTCCTAACTGCTAACTGCTGAGCTTCAGTGTGCGTATCATCTGTATGCCGATGACTTGCAGTTGTACTGTCAGAGGAGGGTTGACGAAATACGAAATCTAATCAGCAATCTAAATAGGGACCTGACCGCAATAAAAACCTGGTCAGATAAATTCGGTGTGGCAGTTAATTCAAATAAATGTCAGGCCATAATCGTTGGGAGTTCTCGCAGTTTCAGCAAGTTAGATGGTACAACCTTGCCACCAGGTTCATGGTTCGTTGCGTGCTCTGTACCGTTTGAGAAACTTTTTACCATCAAATTCGAAAACAATGCTTGTGCAGTCCTTAATTTTTCCTATCATCGATTATGGTTATGTGTGCTACTTTGACCTGAATGCAGATCTCCTCGACAAACGAATCGAATGCAGTTATTTAGAAGACGGTCTTCTAAATAACTGCATTCGATTCGTTTTCAATATGATCATGTCTCCAAGCACAGGTCTCTTCTTAAGTGGTTGCCCATACGTCAGCGTCACCTTGTTTTCATTTCTTGTCTCTCCCACTTCCCCTAGTTACCTTGCTCTCCACTTTCAATACATTTGTGCCAACCACAGTAGGAGCCTGCGCTCTTCGCAAAACCGTGTTCTTTACTGTCCCTCTCACCGCACTGACTACATTCATGGATCATTCTTCGTCCAGTCTATTTCTCTGTGGAATGCGCTCCCCCAGGAAATCAGGATGGCAACCAATCGTTTATCTTTTAAAATTAAAGTTCGCGAGTACATTCGGAAGAAGCTGCCAGTTTCGTCACAACGGTAATGTTTTCCTCATTGTTTGTCTTTTTATTTTAGTATATCCGTCTAAATGTCTATTTACATTTATTTTAATATATATTCATAGTATTTGATATATATATATGTATAGTATTTTATATATCCTTGTACTTTATCGTAGTCTATACTAAAATTATAAAGAGAAAAGATGTTATTTTTTGTTTGTTTTTTCTTTACTTTGTGCTTGAAGTGTTTAACACATAGACTTAGTATATACTAAGTCTATGGTATAACATATAAAAAATAAATAAATAAATACTATAAAGAGGAAAGATTTGATTTTTTGTTTGTGTGTTTGTTACGATTTAACTCAAGAACTACTCAACCGATTTTGAAAATTTTACCGAGTAACATAGGCTATAAATTATATTGATATCATGCAAATTAGCCGAGCTATCACAATTTTCGCGGACGAAGTCGCGGGCGAAGTGCTAGTTAATTATAAGTCCAAATTGTAAATTTTAAAATTATCATTAGTCTAAAGTATTATTATTGGAATCATGGGCGGTTTAATAGTTCCACTATAAAGTCAGTTTCATAACGTTTAGTTAGCAATTAAAACAGGTTTTTTTTTTTCAACTTGCCAAAGATATTTCGTTTAATTGTTTTCCACATTATTTGTCTTGTTTTTTGTTTGACCAATCAGTTCACAGTTAGTATGGAATAACATGATTTAGGTTTTTTCCTAGCAATAATAGGTGGTTGTTTTCGTAAATTGTGCGTAAACATCATAATTTCATAAAATTTACGTAAAAAACTAGTATAACAACACAACATTCTTGAGCAACCAGTTATAAGATGTACTTAATATGTGAGTGATGATATGACTAAGATCAAGTTCAAGACTGTTAAGTAAACACGTTTCAACTTAAACATTTATTTGCGTCATTGAACTTGGGCCATCAACGTTATAACCATGTTTACACATAATAAAAACTTAAAATTATCACCGGGGGTTTTTCACGTATTTCTTAACAATATCAACATTGTTTTTCCGATTTCATCAATATTATTGTCATTATTCATAGGTTTGACGCAGAACAGGATCCAAAATACTATCAAGGACGAAACAACGCGATCTCTGCTCTGCCTCCGGGGTCAGGTCCCGGTGACCCATCCCGGCGTACACGGGGTCACGAGGGTTGCGGAACTGAAGCCGAAATGGGACACCATTCGTCCTGTCTTCTACTGCAACTGTCCCCATCTAGTCGAAGGTGAAGGCTTCCTATCAACCTGGGGAATACAAGGTGTAAACAGACCTTTCACGAAGCCGTCAACCAAGCATTATGTACATCAACATAAGTAAATCTATAGTCTACGTAAAAGTTATTGCTGGGAAACGACTTTTGGTTTTGGGGTGAAAAATCACGTTTTACGGTAGGACTCAATTCATCTCAAAACATTGTGCTGATTGAATGCATTGAATAGTACGGGGGTCGCGGAGATATTTAAAGTTATAACATTAATTAGGTACTTGAATTTAAAAAAAAAGTTTGTGAAAAAGCTGGAACTCTCAATATTTTTCCGTAACCAGAAGGTTCCGGTATGGTCTAGAACAAAAAAAATGTCGCAATGACGGACCTTTCGGCTTCGTTAAGGGTATTTTTACACCCATTATATCGGTGCGTTACACTCGAGTAGACGACCGGATCCGCGGGGAAGGCCTTGGGTTACCGAACCCGGGTTACGCAAACGCGAACGGACTCAGCTCGCAGACACGCCCCACTACGAGCATTTGTACTGTCTTGGTATCGTTGTATATATTATTTGTGGAACACTCATTTTAATACAGGCCACTCCTTTTATTTTTAACCGACTTCAAACGGGGGGTTATTTTTGTCTTTTTTTTTATGTATGTTCCCCGATTACTCGAAGATGGCTAGACCGATTTGGATTTTTTTTGTTTTGTTTGAAAGGGTATACTTCCCAGGTGGTCCCATGATCGTCAAGTCAGGATCTGATGATGGGATCCTGGAGAAATAGAGAGAACTCTTAAAATTGTTTAGGCACACTCGAAGCGATTTGGGTAGTTTTTGAAAGAGTACTTTTAATATTTTAGCTTATGCCTGCGGCTTCACGCGCGTGGAGTTCGATAATTGTCACACGGGATCATACTACCAGGATAAACAGTATCCTTTGTGTTAATCCAGATTATAAACTATATGTGTGCTAAATTTGATCCAAATCCGTTCAATAGTTTTATCTTCACAAACTTTCGCATTTAAGTATAACATTAGCAGGGAGTAGGATTACGAATGCAGTAGTGGAATGGTTTACGTGGTTTATCGGAAGTTTACGAACAGGGGCACTTAGCTGCAGAAATGCTGCACTGCCGTGACGCAATAATCAAGTTCCAGCGTGCCAAGTACTGCTAGTGTTCTTCCAATGTAGCCTTTTACAAAGGCTGGAGACTTATGGCGTGGTGCCGACCAGCAGATGGCTGCGGTGCTGTGCAGACCTTGTTGGTACTTCGAAGCTACACACATAGTCAATCATGTCTATTCTTGAGACAGTGGGTGCTCAATAAACTGATCTAAGTGTTTAGCTAATACATTCAAAGTGGTATAAGTAGCGGCGATTGTAACTTATTATGATGGTAGCTTATTATAGAAGATTTTGTCTCATTCAATACTGGTTTGTATTTGATTTATATAGGTTTTATCCGTGGCTGCTATCTTGAAAATAAAATAAAATGGCAGATGTTAAGCTGGTCAGGATATACTTATAGAAAAATATTCGAACCCGTTTGGAAAAACCCACATAAACTAACATAATTACGAATATTGTGCAATTCCAACAATATCACAACATACGGTTCGAATTGATAACCTCCTTTTTTAAAGTAGTTGGTCAATTGGATGTATTGTAACTTAATTTAACTATGTAATTCCATTGAATGAATAATTTGTTAATCTGACATAAATATTTTACTATTTTGCTAATTTAATCATAATTGTATTGTTTTATAACCTAAATTTTGTTTTATAAATTTTTAGTATTGTATTTTTACCGAACTTGTGACATGAAATTTGTATGCCTCAATGGCGGGACAGAGCAGACAGCTGTATTTAACAGAACATCTTATGAACCTGTGATCCACAATAAATTATTTGAATTTAAAAAAAGATTTGTCATCGAAGCCTAATACAATTCGAATAGTGGTAATGAATATTATCTACGCACTGTTGAAGCTGTATTTTAAATTAAGCTTAGTAGATCTGCACATTTCCTTGTATTACGATATTTGGAATAAAATTAGTTATATTTGTCATCGAATCTAAATGTGGGTGCGTGATATTTGTGAAGAATAAAAATGCAAATATGAACGATTGGCGCGCAACTACGACTTTAGATACTAAACTTATTACTTACTTAGGTCATTATTTTGCAAAATTTAAATCACTTTTCCTGTACTTTCCTACTGTAGCTGTTGTCCGAGAGTCCGACCAGCATTGTCTTCAAAATGGTGACGATCGACCGGTGCGCTAAACACATTATAATGACGTCAACGTAATTATGAGTTTTTTTTCCAACTCTTTCAATAAATTCATGCAATGATAGGATTTGATATGAAGCATAATAAATATTATCAACAATAGAAGATGAGTTTCTTCATTTCCAGTCTTGTACCGTGCCAGCGGATCTGGGACATTTGCGCGAACCCACTTGCGCGAAACCACATGTCCTCGAATGGACTTTTGGAAGAACCAATATTTGCCCAAACGGACATACCTGATATTATGCAAGAATTGTACTTGCGTGTGTTGTGTGCATGTGTGCGAATCTACTTGCACGATAAAAAGTGCTAAGTTATAGTAACAAAACATTGAAATTTGCAATACACAGTGCATTTCAACGGGGCGAATTTTTTAGCGTGTGTAGAGCACTGACTGGAAATCCTGTGATATGACTTTAAAAAAGTATAATCCAATTAAGCAAACAGTCGTATCAATTCGGACAAAAACCGAACTACAAAAACGCCATCTAGTTAAACCCGTCAGTCACCTGTCCTTATAACGTTACATTTTTAGTCATCTGGAACCAAAAGTATGAATCGATGATCGACACAAATAAGCAAGCACTTTTATACAAAACCGAAAGAGGGCGCTGTACAGGGCCAAGCGGGTGAACTCTGCGATCGAAGTTACGAATACTTGGCGAACTGGTTCAACGGATTAGTAAAAAAACAAAACAGCTAACATGAATAATATAAACATAAAGAATGTTATTTTTAATACAAAACCCAAAACGTGTCTGCCTGTGAAGTAGAAATTATCAAGATTTAGCAAAGATACCACTCTCGCAGTCTCCTAATACTAGTTGTCACATCGGAGGGTAAAGACAATACCCCTCCAATACATCAACAACTAGGTATATCACCATGGGCTGGCTTATACGAGTACCTTGGACAGGGCATACAACATTGCCATACAACGTGACAATGCTGCCAGTCTCTTGAAGCGTCGTCCTCTACAGCGTTTAAAGGAAAGGCTAGCGGAGCGGGCGTTTCGCCCATACAGACGTATTTCCCTGTTTTTTCCCGGGAAAATAAAACTAGAGCAAATATTTTTACTATATTATCTATATTCCTCCCTACATACCATGCCCGTACGATTCGCTTTTTTTTCATAAATTTATTATCATTAAAAAATATGGAAAACATCTCTTTATTAAAATATAACTAGGTATAGCACTTCGCCCACGACTTCGGCCGCGAAAATTGTGGTACCTCGGTTAATTTGCTTGATATCAATATAATTTATTGACTATGTTACTCTTTAAAGATGTGGCTTTCTAATGGTGAAAGAATTTACCTCTCGTTTGCCGTAATTACAGACACAATTCACAAGCCATTGTTCGGTTCCCTTTCGGGAACGGCTGGGAACATACCGGTTGAAATCGGTTGAGTAGTTCTTGAGTTAAATAAATAAAATAAAATAAAAAAATAAAAATAGTTTAATTCTCACCAATAAAAAGTTACAATTTAGTTAATTAGTTAAGTACAATTAGTGGGTACCGACATGAAAAAATCGTAGCAAACAAACAAAAAATCAAATCTTTCCTCTTTATAATATTAGTTTAGATTAAAAGTAACTTCAGTCTAGCTGAAGTAAAAAAAAATGAAAACCATATCATCATCCTAAGCCTACAGCACTCCACTGCTGAACATGGCCTATGTTCCTCTCCAATTGGACGCCAGCCCGCCTTGCGTCAATCGCTTCACTTCACACTTCAGCTTTCATATTCTATGAGCAATGTCGACAACTTTGGTTCTGTATCGGATCACCTCGTTCGAAGCCATGTAGCATATCTTGAAGTAACATAATTATATTTGGCGATACAGGCAAGAGTGACTAAAACGAGGCCTCACACGAGAAGAGCAAGCGAAACGAAACGTTACCATCGTACCGATCATGGCATGTGTGCAAACTAAGAAATAAAAAAGAAAATAAGGACTACCAAAACAAGAAAGATCAACACTCCGGACTGCAAGAACCAGTTTTAATCAGGAATATTCAAATTTTGACATTGTGAACATAAGCAAGTGAAGCAAGCCCACGGCGCGGGCATGCAGCGGGGCGTTACATGCGCAGTTCTATTAAACGCCTCGTTGCACGCTGCAAGACATATATTATGCTCCTCCGAATTAACTGCATCAAAATACACCTCAACGTGGCTTTGTTTCTTTGTTGTTCGTCCTCTAGGAGGCCTGGCTAATTACCCGTTGGTTTTATTCACCTGTATGACGTTAAACATTTAGAAAAACATGTACCCGACGTGTTCGCTTTGACCTTCACATTCAAGTATATAAAAGACCCAGAATTATGCAATCCACCATACGTTACATGAACATCAATCAAAATGAAACACGTGAGTACCTAATAGTTTTATACATTTTAGTGAGTTGGTTGATTAAGGAGTATTCGATAGTTTTGACACAGATCAGGGGCCATATCCTTTAATCAAGTAAGGTTTTTTAGACCAATTTTATAACCCCCCCGCTCCTTTGCTAGACGTCATGAGGCTTTAGTCTATCGACGTGTTGTTGTTGACATTATCCCCCCCCCCTGTTCGAACCTCAAGTGATTACAACTTCAGTCAGTGATCGTTTATTATGTTGATGAAGTCTAGCATAGTCGTCACTTTACCGACAACCGCTGCTATGTGTGTTACAAAACCGGAAAAACAAGCTGTGCTCTCAAGAGTTACCTATCAAGATCCTTTTCGCAGGTCACATGACAAATCAATAACAATTCGTAGTTTTTTTTTAGTGAATTGCATCTCGTCAGGGAAGCCAAGCCTTGGAGGTTAACGTTTTCTTTTTTGTGAATGGCATCTCGCAGTTCAACCTAGAGAGCTTGTCGTCTGCTTAGCCGGACTTATAATTTTAGGGTACCGTCTGCTTAAAAACCGGACTACAAAACATAGGTAGATTTAATTTAAGATATTTTAAAGTAAAGTGGGCTTGTTGTCTCTAAAATTGTTATGGCCACTACATTACTCACTTTCCCATCTGAGTAGCTCTTTAGAAAATCGATTTTTAATCGCCGTTTTTTTAACCTACAACAACAATAAATAAATTACTCTCATCATCTGCCTAGCCTTTTCCCAACTATGTTGCGGTCGGCTTCCAGTCCAACCGGATGCACCTGAATACCAATATTTTACTTGGAGCGACTGTAAATAAATTACTTTATTTTATATTATTTCAGTTAGCATTCTTCATGCTGCTGGTGTGCGCTATTTTATCAATGGCGAACGCGGGTTTGATTGTGAATGATCAAACACCAGACCTACAACCAATTGTGGGTGTGAGGGTTGCTCGGGGAATTCCCGGTCAACACCACAGGCACGGGTACGGCTACGGCGGCGGGAACAGAGAGAGGAACGGCAAGCCAAAGAAACTGATGGGACATTGAGAAAACTGGCAAAGAAAGACTTAAATATAAGTAGTCTAATACTTGTATTATAATAAAACTAAACAGTTTGTCTTTTTTTTCGTTTGAACGCGCTGATCTCTTGAACTACTACACGCATTTGACAATTGATGGCCCTATTCTTAAGGAAGGCTATTTAAAATAACGGTAGGATTTAATTAAGGCAAGCCGTACTAAAAATTTGCAACATAACATAACTTCACGGCTGTAATCCCCAAAGAGTTAGTCCAAATATATAGAGAACAATAGAGATAGTACCAAGTATATAAAGATAGTAGCTTACTGCTACTGTAATATTGAAGTCTAATGTAATAGGGGGCGACCTTATTGCCCTGCTGCTGTGCTCCACCGTCTATCCTACCTTCCTAGCCCAAAAAACTTGCAGCTGACGTGACTTCTGCTTACAAAAAACTTTTTTGCAAAAAATAAAACCGACTTCGAAATAATGAAAAATAGCTTCAGCTTCAGAAGTCGGTGACCTTTGTTTGATTGATTTATTTTTTTTGTCACCGACTAAAAGTTTTTATTTTTCACTTTTAAGTGGTTCACGTGTACTTACCCTTTCACAGCGTATCGGCGTGATGTTATGTTATGAACTGGTGTAAACAATAGACAGACATGAGATTTCAGCAATCCCAGTCCATTTGCTATCATTTATTGAGGAGTTCCGTTGCCTATTTCCGAAGTTCTTCATCAGATCTTCACCAAATTGAAATGGGACTACTCCCAGAAAGTACTCTTCCAAAATCTACCCAAATCGCTTCAGGTGTGCCTATAAATTTGAAGAATTCTCTTTATTTCTCCAGGATCCCATCATCAGATCCTGACTTGATGATCATGGGACCACCTGGAAAGTATACCCTTTCAAATAAAACAAAAAAAATCCAAATCGGTCCAGCCATCTTCGAGTAATCAGGGAACATACATTAAAAAAAAAGAAAAAAAAGAAGGTTCCGACGAATTGAGAACCTCCTCCTTTTTGAAGTCAGTTAAAAATGTAAATACTGTCGATACTGTCGTGCCAGCGACACGACGAAGAAGATTGTCATCACCGGGCCCAATCCAGACTCCTTGGCTGGCACTGAGAAATTCCTGATAGAAAAACTCTATAACACCATGTCCGACCTTAGAATTGAACCTAAAACTCTAGAATAGGTTATCTTCCACAGCGTCATGTCGCCGCGATATAAGCTATAAAATCTGATATGTATCTTTATGTAAAGACTTTGATGCCCCGTACAATACTTGTTTATACTGATGCCAGCTGCTGATATTTATAAACAGGTATTATGTGAAGCCGGATTTTGAAAGAAAAATGGCGAACCCTTTATTATTATTATCAATTTATCAGGAATTCGTGGCACGCACCTCTGAATTTTCGGATTCATGTGCGTATTGTATAATTATCACTTGCTTCGGTGAAGGAAAAACATCGTGAGGAAACCAGCATGCCTGAGAGATATTTCTCGACGGCATGTTAAGCCAAGTCAGAGGCCCATGGGCGGCTTAAAAACTCTGACACCAGGTTAGGCACTAACCACACGATAAAGAAAGAAGAAGGAATTCGTGGTCATATGCTGGTAAAGGTCTCCCCGAATTCCGTCCACGAACTCTATTCTCGTGCCAACTTTATCCAGCCTTGCTCAGCGGTGCGTCCATCTCCTGGCTCGCATTGTGTGGAGACTTCTTCTTCTTACTTCTTCTTTCTTCACCTTGCCCAGCGGTCATCGTGAATGCGGCTGACGTGTTTATCTGCTGTTCAAAAATAACGACGTAGTTATCGTCGTGACGTAATTAATTATCTGTTATTAAAAAAAATATAGTATTTTACACATAATATTACTTTGCCGTATATGATCCGTATCAGCAACATTATCGCTCAGTACCAAAGGTGTTTTTTTTTTGGCAATAATTGTAAGGCTAAGCTATGTATGTTTAGTTGGTTTGGTCATGTGGAGAGGATGCGTGAAAGGCGACTAACAAAAGGTATTTCCAAGGCAGATGTGAGTGGCAAAGCCGAGAGGGGACGCCCTAGAAAGACATACAGTATACACTGACCTTATTAATAATATTAATAAGGAGGTTCCTCTCTCAAGAGCCCTGACCACCGGCAGTATTGTTTTTATATTAGGAATATTTAAAAAAATAAAAATATGTTATAAATCTGTATAAACGAAATATTAATAATAAATACCTACAAATCGCTGGACATTACACACAGCGCCATCTAGTGCCACACTAAGCAACGAGGCTTGTGTCGTGAACACCAGATAGTTGATATACTACATAAATACTTTTTGTTCGTAAATACATACTTATTATAATTAACATCCATGATTAGGAAACAAATGTCCATGCTCATCACACAAACATTTGCTCCTACCGGGATTCGAACCCGGGACCCTAAGAACGTAAGGCAGCCTCACTACCGCTGCGTCATTCGGGTCGTCAAATCATTTAATTAGGACCAAACATTTTATACACCCACCAAACTGCGTATTGATGAAGTTCTTCAAAAAGGTCAGGTGCGTAGTCCTCGCAACGAGCGTGCGTGTGTGAACGTGGACGAGGCAAAAGGAGTAAGTAATACCGAGTAAAGGATCATAGCAGGTTTCGTTCTGGGGTTTCTACCTGACGTGAGTTTATGTACCTATGTTCATTATTCAAAAAGTTTTATTTTATTATTTTTCGCCAATCCGCTCTGTGGTTTCACATCTCGTCGGTTTAATTTTATTTTCTATGTTGCAAGTTTATTTTGTTTTCTGAGATACATTCCTCAACAATCTTTCTGTTTTTCATTAGCATACTTGTAAATATATTATTATTATACTAGGTGTAAACAACCTCATCACGAAGCCGTCAACCAAGCATTCTGTACATCAAACTAAGTAACTTTATGCAAAAATTATTGCTGGGAAACGACTTTTTTTTGGGGTGGAAAATCATATTAAGTGGTAGAACTCAATGTAACGCACTCAAAACATTGTGCTGATGGGTGGTTAATAGTACGGGGGTCGTGGAGGTGTTAGTAAAAATCTTACAATAAAACGTTGTTTTAAAAAAAAATACTTAAAAACAAGAAAAACTATCGCAATGATGGGAAGAACAAGTGCCTTTCGGCTTCGTCAAGAAGATTTTTACACCCTTTATTGTTTGGTGCTACGGAAGAAGTGGAGTTGCCTGTCTTAGTATGGACATGTGATGAGGAGGGATGGAACACATACGACTAAGAGAGTGATGAATATAAATGTTGATACATAGATGAAGAGGCAGATTGAGACTAAAGAAACGATGGATGGATTGTGTGAGGAATGATCGAAAAAAAAGCGGTAAATGATAGCGTGACGATTTCGACCCCAAATAACATGGGACAGGGACAGGAAAAAGATGATGCTTGTTTGGTGCTACAAAACCCTGTGTGTGCGAGTCCAACTCGCACTTAGCCGGTTTTTCGGTAGTTCAATAAGATTTTATGTTTTTTTTCTTCCATGAGTCGATTAATCCTTTATTTTTTTTATGATTGGGGTGACCTGGTGGCTCCGTCGTTCGCAAATATTTAGTATTTAAAGATTTGTCAATCAACACATTCATTAGTGTTCTGTGAAAATTGCAACAATGCAATTCGTAAGTAATCTTTCTATTGGAAGTAGTAGTAGTAGTATTTGTTTCAGTATTTGTTTACTTATTTCTTGTTTAATTTATTTTTTGGTGAAAATAGACGCGTGGCGTAAACCTATAAGACCGTGACCGTGATAAAACTGTAAAGGATCCTATTGTATTTTCGTGCCAAAATTGGAAATGACATCCCAATACACAGACACATAACTTGAGGTCCGCCTTCGACACAAGCTTTTATTCCACAATAAGTATTTTTGGCTAGTAATGACCCAGGATCTAAAATAATTATGTATCTTGGGGACTGGATTGGCGATCGGCCTATGACAATTACCCAATTATGGATCATGAGATACAGCGCGCTGACAGACAGATGGACGGACAGCGGAGGCTTAGTTAGTAATAGTCCCGTTAATTACCCTTCGGGTACGGAGCCCTACGAATATTTATACTTCCATAAAACATGTCATACTTTTTCAGGCTTTCTACATTGGTGTTCTGATGTGCGCCCTGCTTGCCCTGGCGCATGGCGAGCCGCTGGGGAGAGTCCAGCGCAGTCCTGTACCCATCGCAGACCCAGGACCTGATCCACGCCATTGGGACTATTACGGCCATGGTCATTACGGCCATGGTCACTATCATCACTATGATGACCATCACCATGGTCACCATGGTCACCATGGCGGCTGGGGCGATTTTGGCGACTTTGGTGACTGGTTCGACTAAGAAGTGATGAATAATTAATATATATTTTTTTCGCTTTGCAATTCTTACGTGACAGCTACAAAATATCAGCATAGTTGATACGGTTTTGTTACGCAAATATTAAAATTGCATTCGTTATTGTGTCTGCGCTTTTATTGTTTCACAAAAAGTAATACTGTCTGTCTGTTACCTTCTCACTCCTTAACAGCTGAATGGATTTCGATGGAATTCGTAAATCATATTCGAATTGGTGGACCATGATCGGCACTGCAAACGGTCATTGTGAGTCTTCTATGTTTCTGTGAAGCCGAAATATTGGTAAATCTTAGATTTTACTGGTAAATCATAATTTACCTGTTAGCATATCATCATCTACCTAGCTTTTTCTCAACTTTGTGGGGTCGGCTTCCTAACCTAACCAAACCTAAGCATGCAGCTGAATACCAGTATTTTACATGGAGCGACTGCCTATCTGACCTCCACAACCCAGTTAGCACTAGGTAATACGATACCCCTTGGTAAAACTGTTTGTCAGACTTTCGGGCCACTGACTACCTGTTGTCAAAGATCTATAAATGACAGCCTTGACCAACGGGTGAAAACGCACAGGTTAGTAAATACCATAGTATTTACCATAATGTGTTTTATGTTGGTTAGAATGGAGTACGGTGAGACTCCATACTGACTTGGGTGGTTTAATAAATCAAAGTAGGCTTATTTGAAAGAAAGAATTGAGTTTTCCTATCGTATTTCTAACTACACTGGCCTGCAAAAATAAGTACTACACTTTTAATTTTAATTTTTTTTCTTAACTATAGAAGTTTAAGAAGATTTAAAATAAAAAACGTTTTATAGCAATTATTATCAGCTTTCTTTGAAACTATATACAAAATTAAACTATTTTTCGAGTCCTTTTTGTTTCGGAAGTACCTATATCTTGTGTACTTAAAAAGTTATTGCGATTTTAAAAGTGTGATACCTAATTTTGCTGGCCAGTGTATTAAAAAACCGAAAGTGTGTGAGCATGGATGGATGTTTGTTACTCTTTCACGCCAAAACTGCTGACGGATTTGGATGAAATTTGACTCACAGATAGTTTATAACCTGAATTACCATTTAGGATACCTTTTTTATCCCGGCAGCATGATCCCGTGGGGCAATAACCGAACTCTGCGCAGACAAAGCCGTGGGCATACGCCAGTATAACATTAATATAGTAAAAAATAGGTTATTTTTCAGCATACGTAATTTTACTACAAAGCACGAAAAATACGTGCGCGCTAAGAACGACAGAAAATGAACAAATGCTGAGAACGCTTTTTTGGGATACTGTCTGTATCCTTGCCATTTGGCTACAGAACCTCACTAAACGAAATCCTTATAATTGAGTCAAGCAAGTCTGTTTGTCTGTCCGGATTGCATACCTGCATTTGTTTAATTCGGAAACTATTGCCATTATGCATCGATGGAAATTGAAGAGCGTAACTGGTACAGAGTACATCTTTATACTCTGTACCAGTTAGGCTAAACCACTGAAGACGGCTCTCCCCATACATCTTCTTTACCTTAACATAGTATAAAACAAAGTCGCTCCCGCTGACTGCACGCTTAGATCTTTTATACTGCGCAACGGATTTTAATGCAGTTTTCAGCAATGGATAGAGTGATTCAAGGGGAATGTTTATAATCTACATTACATGTGCGAAGCCGGGGCGGGTCGCTAGTACAAGACATCCACTAGATTAAACACTAGGAGGACTCCTGTGCTATAAGCACCACAGTTAGCTGTAATGGCAGCACGATCACGTTGGTGACGGACATGTTACCGAAGGATGAATAACAAACAATGCACATTAGCGAGTGGGGTATCGTTAGATCCTATAATTCAAAAGATGGCAAAGTTCCTAAATGACATACAGGGTGAATCATAGTGTACCTAATAGTACTTCCTTTCACGAACTTATAGGAAGAAAGTATTGGTCGATTTCGGCAGAAAAAAAAGCCTAATATCAAGCACCAAATTCATATCATAAGCCTGAACACCGATTTTTCCCAGATTTAAGACTTTCTGATGATTAAAAAGACTTTATGGAAGTAGAACACAGTAATAACTGTCCCAAATGTAAGTACATAGATTGGATACCCTATCAGAAAGAGATGACAAACTTGAAGTTCTCTCGCTCGCAGTGCATTTTAATTTGCATGTCATGTCATGTCATTCCAGTTTGTATATAAGTTCCTTGATCATATCATCTTACAACTCATACATCATAATCTGTCGAATGACTAATTTGGTCGAGACGCCATTGTTTAACTATTGTGTCTGCTTCGTGGACAGATCATGGGATATATTCAAATGATGTCATTTAGAAACATCGCCAATTTTTTTTTACCCAATCTTTGGCACCGTAGTCCTTAAACGGGTGTCCCGATTTGTATGCGTTTTTTGACTTCTTTTATCAAAAACGATTCATTTTTTTTTTTTTTTTCGAAATGGCATCTCGCAGTTCAACCAGAGAGGTTGTCGTCTGCTTAACCGGACTTTCCTGTGGGTGCCTCAAGTGTAAGGCCTCCAGCCAGGGCAATAAACATACAAACTAAGCGACTACACGCTAAGGGCACCCCCTGCGGGGTACGAGACTCGGCTTAGGGCGTCGCTGGGAGAGGACAGCAAGGGGCAGGCTGGATCGGAGTGGATCAAAAACGATTCAGTCGTTTCAAGGCCATCCGCTCTTTTGTTAGCTGCGCGAGGGATCTTAGTCGTATAATGGATCAATTTGATACTATGTCCTTTTAGATATAACTGTACTTATCATCACTTAAATAATAAAAAAAAACGAACATTTTATCATGTTAAAAATATATGCATTAACCCTAGGTTAATATTGGGTTGGTATTATTAATATGGCTGTGAAACAAAAAAAACGCAACGATATTTTTAATATTTGCATAAAAAAAAACAGTAATCTAGGCTGAAATTTTGTAACCTAGACAATAAAATTAGAAAACGTAACTTAATTTTGATTTTATTCATTTTATCAGTAATAATAATGATGATAACCATGATGACGATGATGACGATGGCCGCCCCAGCCGCCATAATAGCGATGGCCGCCATAGCGTCTATAGCCGCCATAACCCCATCCAAAAGTAGGATCTGGCTCTGGGGCTGCGACGGGTACAGGACTGCGCTGGACTCTCCCCAGGGGCTCGCCATGCGCCAGGGCAAGCAGAGCACACACCAGAACACCGATATAGACAATCTGGAAGAGTAGATGTTATAATGAAGTTTAAGGAACATCGCGCGCAACGACTTTTGGCCGCATTTACGACTTTTAGTCGAAAACAAAACGAAGAAAGTTTGGTCGCATGACCGGTCGTCCGACCAGCTGCATAGCTATTCAGAAACGCTTCGATTGGATTTCGATTCGGAAGGTCGTGTGTCTAGTGTCTATCTCGCTCGCTTTCGTTATGGCAAAAAAAAGATGACATACTACTTGTCAAATCGAAATCGAATCGAAGCATTTGTGAATAGCTTAACAGTTTTGTTGGAAATAGCGGCCGGTCATGCGAAAAGTCGTGGTGTGGCCGCATAGTGAGCGAGATCTCTAAAGATGATGTTTTATTTACCGGGAACGGGACGGTCTGAACTAAAATTATACAGGGTGTAAACCACCTCATCACGAAGCCGTCAACCAAGCATTCTGTACATCAAACTAAATAACTTTACGAAAAAATTATTGCTGGGAAACGCCTTTTTTTTTTTGGGGTGAAAAATCATGTTTTGTTGTAGAACTCAATGTAACGCACTCAAAACATTGTGTTTATGGATGGATTGAATAGTACGGGGGTCGTGGAGGTGTTTTTAGTAAAAATCTATATCGTGCCGGCCGGGATTGAAAGGTTAAAAACTTGTGTTTAAAAAAAAGTTGTCAAATAGTTGGAACTTTGACCCCCAATATCTCCGTAACTAGAAGGTTCCCAGGTATGGTGTAGAACAAAAAAAATGATCGCAATGATGAGGAGAACAAGTGCCTTTTGGCTTCGTTAAGTGGTGTTTTACAACCTTTATAAGTTAATACAATTTGTAACTGTGCCCTGCGGTTTCTCTTTTGAGTCGACTTTTAACCTTTTGAACGCCATTGTCACATATACGTGACAAGCAAGCGCGTGCCCTGTACGCCAAACGACACGAATATGTGACAAAATGGTAGGTGAAATTGTGGCTTGGCGTAGAGGGCACGCGCATGCGTTTATGCTCTGGCGTTCAAAAGGTTAAGCGTAGTTCCTCATGAATTGGGCTATCAAATGAAAAAAATAATCAAGTCCATCTGGCATTACAAATTATCGCGTTCAAACAAAAAGAAAACTCTTCAACTTTATTATTATAGTATAATATTATCATATTATTGTCGGAAAAAACTGTGAAAATAAATTCGTGCCATTTTTCTTAACATTGCTACCCAGCCAAAAAAATACAATAGTCGAAAATTAACCAACAAAAAAGAGTACCTAAATATTTATGTTAAGTTTTATTATTTTTTCGACCCTTTCATATATATCTACATAATTTTATTGTTAGTTGTGTATAGAATCATTAAAATGATAATGAATGAATAAACAATTAGCCTCCCTTTTACTTTTATTCTACTGATTCTGTTTTTGAAACTTGTTTCTGAAGCTGGCACAACAATACAACCTAAGTGAATACAATATCACTTATACCAGCTAAGGACTCAGCAGATTACAGAAACTCTTCAAAGTATTACAACGCTGACCAATATTGACACAGACAAAAAACATACATACTGATTCTGTTTTTGAAGCTTGTTTCTGAAGCTGGCACAGCAATACAACCTAAGTGAATACAATATCACTTATACCAGCTAAGGTCTTCGCACATAACAGAAACTCTTCAAAGTATTACAACGCTGACCAATATTGACACAGACAAAAAACATACATACTGATTCTGTTTTTGAAGCTTGTTTCTGAAGCTGGCACAGCAATACAACCTAAGTGAATACAATATCACTTATACCAGCTAAGGTCTTCGCACATTACAGAAACTCTTCAAAGTATTACAACGCTGACCAATATTGACACAGACAAAAAACATACATACTGATTCTGTTTTTGAAGCTTGTTTCTGAAGCTGGCACAGCAATACAACCTAAGTGAATACAATATCACTTATACCAGCTAAGGTCTTCGCACATAACAGAAACTCTTCAAAGTATTACAACGCTGACCGATATTGACACAGACAAAAAACATACATAGGTACATGAACCCTAAAAACCTAACACTCCTTTTTTGGGCAGTTGTGTAAAAAGGAATGGTTTACCAATAAATCTACGCAACGCAACAGATTTGCGTTGCGAATATCATACCAACTGAGCTTTAAGGCCTCTTGTCTACACAGATTTATTTTCTACGGATATTGAACCGTCAAAATCTCCGGTCGCTAGAGATGAAATAATCACTACGGAAGCTTGTACACGGGCGACAGTGCCTTAGGGTCGGTGTTGATGTCACTTACTGTATCAGTATTGCCTTGAAGTTAAAATTGGGCGCTGAAAAGTGCACGAGGATGATTCCGCTTGGTGGAAACTGATTAACTGACCCTTAGACACAGCGATTCAATCATAGATTTTCACAAAATATACATACTTAGGTGGACAAAGGCCTAAAGCTTGTAAAACAAGTAATAAAAGACTGTAATAACCTTCAAATAGATTCAAGAAATTAATATTACTTACGATTTCCATTATTGCGCTTTTCAAAGAACACTGACGAATGTATTGCTTTATGCACCTTTATATACTAAATATTTGAGGGCGACAGAGTCACCCCAATTATGGAAAAAAATACTAAATAAGGTAAAGGACAAATCGAATCATGAAAGAAAAAAAATTATGAGTTATTCACCTTACCATAAATGAAGGTGATACCTACTACTTAACCGACGAGAAAAAGGAAGAGATTCTCAACATTAGCTTTTTGTTTTATTGTGTGTACCTACACGCATAACTTTTTGCAGAGTAGTCCGTTTTTAACGATTATTGTTTATTGGAGGGGAATACTGCGAAGTTGGTCCCCAATACGATTCATTAATAAAATCCATCTCTAAAGACAGAAAAATAGAAGTGATTAGGGTTCCTAGATCCATAAATAAGATTTCCGGAAAAAATGCATGACATTTTGAAGTATACATGGTGTAAAAAAGTTCTCTTCACGAAATCGGCAACTAAGCATTCTGTACATCAAACTAAGTAGGTAACTGTACGCAAAAATTGTTACTGGGAAACGACTTTATTTGGGCTGAACAATCAGTTTTCACGGTAGGACACAATGTAATACTCAGTCTTGATTAGTACAGAGGTCGTGGTCTAAAGTTATAAAATTTAAGTTAGTAAGAAAAAGTTGGAGCTTTGACCCCAAAATCTCCGTGATTAGAAGCTTCTCCTCAAGGTATCTGGTGTCTGGGACCAAAAAAAATACCGCAATGACAAGTACCTTTCGGCTTCGTTAAGTGTTCTTTTACCCCATTATTCCGAACTTTTCTTTCCCAAGTATAATTTTATTCTACAATGCAGAATAAAATTATACATATAATTATAGATTATTATATATATTATAGATTATTGTATATTATACATATAATTATTACATATATTATATAATTATAGTTCTTATAGTTTGTTGTAGACACAGCTTGCAAAACATTGCGTTGTACATTGTTTCCTTGAAATATAAATCATAAACGCTACTTCCATTGTACATAATTATGTAGGTTTAGGTAGCTAAACTTATGCAGGTGAAACGAGTCCTATGTTGATTTGTCCCACATGTCTAGTTCTGTTCAATTTCTTTAAGGAGAATGGGTAAAAGAAGCGTGTCGACTCGGTCCCAAGTAACATGGAAGATAGATGAAGAAAGAAGGAAGATGATGATAATTTATGAACGTCAAGGTGACGGGACCCCGCCAGGTTTTGCGAATATCATGTGAATAGGATATAATTCAATATTTCTACTATTTCATACTTTCATAGTGAAATTCTACACCCACACAATTTTAAAATCAAAATCAAAATATTTTATTTCACATAGGCCTAGATGGGCACTTACAAAACGTCGAAAAAGGTGCACGGTTCGCGGTGCATGGAGAAGAACCGGCAAGAAACTCCATGGTTACTCTTTTCAAATCATTTGGTATTACAATATTATTTTGTTACAGCATTAGTACATAAGTATGGGGGACAGCGTAGGCCCGACAATAGGTCGTTGCTTACAATACAAAAAGCGTAACACAGACTTAACAAAAGTTAACAAGCATCTGGGAATTTACAAAGCCTACAATGTTCACTCATTCACAAATAACAGGTAAAAAAGAATCTATACAAAGGTAGGAAAGTTTTGTAAATAATAATAAAAAAAAAAAAAAAACAAGTGACACAAATATTGTCATCAGTGCTGTAACTATTCTGAGCAAAAGATGTAAAAAATAAAAAATGATTTGAAAACAAGTGTAAAAATCTGAATGGAAAGAAAAGAAAAAATGAGATTGAGAATTGTTAGAGACATCCACAAATTTGTGCCATTTATGAGCTAACAGAGAAGCCGCATGCGCAGAAAGAACTAGAGCCAAACTTCTTTGTCTTCAACGTAGTCCTTGATTTTGTAATATGCTTTTTTAATAAGGACACGTTTGATATAGTTTTTGAACTTTTCATCGGTCAGTTCTATAATTGACTTAGGCAACTTGTTATAAAAGCGTATACTGTTTATAATAAAAGACTTGCTAGTTTTTGTTAATCTGAATTTAGGTATTACAATTTCATGTTTACTGCGTGTGTTTTTATTATGGAAGTCGCTTCTAATTTTGAAAAGCCCTCGATTTTTGCGGTCATATAAAATGCATTCAAGGATATAGAGTGAAGGCAGAGTCAGTATTTCGATATCTTTAAATTTTTCTCTGAGTGACTCACGAGGACCCATTTTATAGATCGTGCGGATGTAGAAACGTTTGTAGAATGAAAATTGAGTCAACGTCAGCTGCTGATCCCCACAACAGAATGCCATAAGACATAATACTGTGGAAATACGCATAGTATACTAACCTAGCTGTAGCTACATCAGTTAACTGCCTTTTTTTCCTTACTGCATATGCAGCTAAGCTTAACCTACCTGAAAGAGTTTTAATGTGCGCGCCCCACTGCAATTTTGAATCCATAGTAATCCCTAAAAATACAGTTTCCGCTATAACATCAAGTTTATTGCCGTCTAGATTTAAATTTCGATCCCGTTGTGGTACATTAGGTAAAGAGAACTTTAGACATTTCGTTTTGTTGGCATTCAGTAAAAGATTATTGTTGTTATAATGTAAACCAGAAATAGGAAAGGACCGAGAATTGCAATTGTTTTATTGTGACTGTTAAAATGTTTTTTTGTGATGCTATTGAATTTTATTTTATTGTTGTATTACTTTTTATAATTTACTGTTGAATGTGTTAGTTTTATAATTTTAATGAACGTGTTTTTTTTTGTATACTTAGTTTAATGATTTCAAAAAATGTGAATAGTTCCTGAATAAAATAAAATTTAATTTAATTTAATTTAATTGTAAGTTGTAAATTAACTGTATTAAAATCGTTTTAAATTGTAGAAGTAGTCTTACTTTTTATAATTTACTGTTGAATGTGTTAGTTTTATAATTTTAATGAACGTGTTTTTTTTGTATACTTAGTTTAATGATTTCAAAAAATGTGAATTGTTCCTGAATAAAATAAAATTGAATTGAATTTAATTTAATTGTAAGTTGTAAATTAACTGTATTAAAATCGTTTTAAATTGAAGAAGTAGTCTTTGTAAATTAAATTGTATAAAATATTTCTATCTCTAAAACAAATTGTATGCGGTCCAAACGTTTTAAACGCCTAAACAAATTGTATGAGCTATAAAATTATACTTGGCTTAAAATGATTACTTTTTCTTTAGGCGCTTTTCTGATGTAAATATAATAAACATTTATTTATTGAAATTATAGTTTTAAAAGTATAATAATAACGATACAAACGTAGTCGTACTTTTTCGTATTAAATTTATTTTTGTGTGCTCAGTTTAAGATCACACCATGTGTTTTTCATCAACTGAATAGTGGTGGTGGTGGTCTGAGTAGTAGTGGTGGTGGTGGTAGTGGTACTTTCTTTGTAGAATATTTTAAAATAGCATGGGTGTAGAATTTTACTTTGAAAGTATGAAATAAAAGAAATATTGTATTATATCTTATTCACGTGATACTTATTCGAAAAACCTGGGGGGGTCCCGTCATTTTGACGTTTATTGTTATTTAGTTCCGTTGGCACTGCAACATATTGGGTACTTGGAATGTTCTTATGATGGAAGCCAGCTACGAGAACTCTACAAACGTTACCAGCATCGTGTTTAGGCTTAGTAAAGTTATTTTATTCGCCGTGATGAGACCCTTAGCATGTGGTGTATGTTTCGGCACGGTTGGCGCAGTGGCTGAGTAATCTGGGAGAAATCGGTGAACATTCATAAAAAAAATACATACAGTCGAACATAGTACCTCCACCTTTTTTAAGTCGGTTAAAAAGGAAACGGAACAGCGAAAAATAGTATATTTTAATACAACTCGGGAAACTTAATTATCTCAGTCGAGGCAGAATTCGCGTTAAGGAGCTGAAAACTGCAGAAAAAAAGTGCCCACGTGTATCAAACGACGTTTTTAATACTTTCGAAGAAATAAAATAAAAGAACGAAAAATATTTTTTAATTAAAACTATATTTATAAAGTACGCACTTGCCTATTGACCTTGCTTAGTTCTGTCTCCTTAAGGTCATCCTACTCCTCCGCTATACTTTTCTGATTAATTTCGTTGCGGGATCCAAGACAGTTAAATTGTTTCATTGGCACTTTGTCGATTTCATTGTCTCGGCGCTTTTCTGGTGATCGCTACTGTTGATTGTGGCTTTCTGGAGTTACAGTGGTTTGGGAATAGTGTGGCGGGCTGGTCCCAATAAAAACATTTTTGAACGAAGTAGACTAAATTTTAATGTGTAATTTAACTTGGTGAGAACCAATACTATGTATTATAGGCCCTACCAAGATCCTGGCCATTCTAAACTGACATACAAAAATAGGTATCACACTTTTAAAATTGCAATAACTTTTTAAGTACACAAGATATACTTTCGAAACAAAAAGGACTCGAAAAATAGTTTGATGTTGTCTATAGTTTCAAATAAAGCTGATAAAAATTGCTTAATAACGTTTTTTATTTTAAATCTCTAACTTCTATAGTTTAGGAAAAAATAAAATTTTAAAGGTGTAGTACTTATTTTTGCAGGTCAGTGTATATCCAACCAACCAATAAAAAAGACAGAATTATCTAGTAAAAAATAAAATATAAATTTAAACAGGAGAAGGCCAAAAAATACCAAAATTGCCAGTAATTTCATATGTGCCGTTTTTATAGGCATAATATGGGACTTTAATTGATAAGCAACTTTCACCAATTTTGCACTTTTATACATTCACGAGTATAAAATATAATAATATATTACCGACTAAACTAAACCCGATTTGTATTACACGGCTAAAATACGAATAGTGGCAAGTGGCTCATCAATTAAAGTCGTAGGAGCTCGTGGCTAAATAATAACAGCCGCTAGGTTGCCTAGGTTGGTCTATGGATGGGTGACCAGCACCCAAATGTCCTCTTTCGCTCTGGGCGGTGTGGAAGAGAGTGTCAGACTTTTACTGACTAAAACCCATCCATGTTCCTTCTTCGCCCTTTGTGTTCTGGGGCCACGGTATTTCTTTCGAACAGTCCCGCAGCCCCGGCAGGCGTGTCCCCTTCCTTTTGCTCACTCTCTTTGAGCCGCGCATGGATACATACCGAGTTTCCTCCGTGCCTCGGAAAGCACGTTAAGCAGTTGGTCCCGGCTGTCAATTGTAGATCTTTGACAGTCGTTACAGGTAGTGAGTGGCCCAAAAAGTCTGACAACCAGTCTTACCCAGTGGTATCATATTGTACTAAGTAAGTAAGTACTAACTGGGTTGTGGAGGTATAGATAGGCAGTCGCTTCATGTAAAATGCTGGTATTCAGATGCACCCGGTTAGACTGGAAGCCGACCCCAACATAGTTGGGATAAGGCTAGGCAGATAATGGTGTATGTAACCTGCAGGCCTAGCCAAGTTACAAACGATTCATATCGATTCTCTTTCTATAATCGTAAACGTGGTCAAAACAAGCGAATAGAAACTTCGTAGACAAGTTTACATCAGTAGGCTTAGCCAAGTTGACAATCTACAATCCTTAACGCTATAGAAAACTAACCAAATGTATGGGAATGACATCTATCATCGTTAAGTCACGTGGTCAAAACAAACGAATGGAAATTTTAAAGTTTAGTCAAAACTGTAAGTTGGCTACGATTTATATGGGATGTAGGGATCACGATTGTAGAAACGAATACATTTCATTCTATCATCTTGATCGATGTAAACTTATCTACGAAAGTTTATATTCGTTTGTTTTGACCACGTGACTTAACGTTTACGATTGTAGAAAGAGAATCGATACGAATCGTTTGTAACTTGGCTAGGCCAGCTGTTTAGAATGAGATGTATTCGTTTCTACAATCGTGATCGCTACATACCATTTATATCGTAGCCAACTTACAGTTTTGACTGAACTTAAAAGTTTCTTTTCGTTTGTTTCGACCACGTGACTTAACGTTAAAATGATGTCATTCCCATACATTTGGTTAGTTTTCTATGCGTTAACGATTGTAAATTGTCAACTTGGCTAAGCCTAATGATCGAATGACTTTTTCATGAAATAGTCATTCAATCAGGTTACATGAACTTAGAGGGATGTATTGATGACATTAATGATTATTAAAAATAAATTAACAAACAATTTTAAACGTATATGGAAAAAAATAATGTTCTTTGTAGTGAGCAAAAAGGTTTCAGACAAAATAAGACAATCAATTTGGCGGTCTATGATTTCCTACAGACTGTAAAGTTACGGATGGATGAAAGGACTCCCATGTGCACTGTGCTATGCGATATGACACAAGCACTCGACTACGTTGGCCATACTATTTTAATAAATAAACTTGACTCAAATGGAATGTTCTTAAACGAATCGAATCCTATTATGTCTAACAGAAGGCAAATCACAGCAAACTCAAGAATAAGAATAGAATAGAATAAGAATAATTTATTTAAAAAGTTGGTATTACTAAAGTGTACATTTGGGTGCAGTAGTGTTATTTCAGACAATTGTATAATTAGTGCTAATAAGTAAACTATAACTAAAATATTTATAACAGTTGCAAGTGACGATAATGTTGAATTCAAATGTTGGGTAGCGACCTGCCTGATCTAGGTTTATTTAAACCTGTGTTTCAGGCCATCACTTTACATTACATAATTTAATTAGGAAAGTAAAAGTTTTAAAATGAAATAAATCTATTAACAACTATAACAAAAATCAAATTGGTACACAAACATTAAACATTAATACTAACACACAACTAACTAATGGATCGTACCAAAAACGTGACTATGTGTTCGTCTCAAGAACGTTTAGTGTAATTCGTTTAAACAAACTTTTGATGCTTTTCTTACTCTAAACCCTATAACGACATTGAGATCATATTACACGTTGTGCTTTGATCAAATTAACGTTGAATTGCAATAAAAAATAAAATATCACCTTCCTCAGTTTAATAGCAACAACTTTGTATCTAAAAAGATATGGAATATTGATATGTATACCATTTTGGAATCTGCAATAAAGGGACAAGTTTACAAAAATATGAGCACCAGACGAACTCAAAGTTCGGAATAGTTTTTACGGAAACGTAATCTTATCACTATAAGATTTAAAAACGAAAAAACCACATGACGTACTCTAAAATTGTAATACACATCTAAACGCACGTTTTTTTAAATATTATGCAGATCAGATTATGAAAATTCTTTCGTTTGTGAGCATAGTGGCCAAGGAAGTGACTAAAGGTAGCATTTTTTCAAGAAATAACTTAAAAACGAAAATTTGCGCATGCCCATCGACTCCGGAGTTTGTCAATTTTTTATAGTATAGTTCTTGGGGTCCCCCACCTGCTATAAGTACAGGGTTCTCCATAAATTACGCTACACCCTGTACATTATTAGAAACGGTATTATTTGTTAAAAACTTTTTTGATAAAAACTAAATCAATCAAATAAAGGTCACCGACTTCTGAAGCTAAAGTTATTTTTCACCTTTTTGTTGTTTTTTGAAGTCGGTTTTATTTTTTGCAAAAAGTTTTTAGTTTTCACTTTTTAGTAGTTCACATGTGCTTACCCCTTCACAGCGTGCCGGCGTGATGTTATGTTATGAACTGGTTAAAACAATAGACACACATGAGATTTCAGCAATCCCTGTCCATTTGCTATCATTTATTGAGGAGTTCAATTGCCTATATCTGAAGTTCTTCATTAAATCTTTACCAAAATGAAATGGGACTACTCCGAAAAAGTACTCTTCCAAAAACTACCCAAATCCCTTCAAGTGTGCCAATAAATTTAGAGAGAGTTCTCTCTATTTCTCCAGGAACCCATCATCAGATCCTGACTTGATGATCATGGGACCACCCTTTCAAACAAAACAAAAAAAATCCAAATCTGTCCAACCATCTTCGAGTAATCGGGGAAAATACATAAAAAAAGGTTCCGACGAATTGAGAACCTCATGCTTTTTGAAGTCGGTTAATAAATAGGTAGTTCTTCGAAATTTGATTCTTCGGCTGACTTATATGGCTTAAATTTAATTTTACTTTCAGCTTTGTAACTCACGTTCTTAAGAAAATAGGTATACCAAATAATATATATTTGAATGAGGGACTCGTTTTTATAAAGTAGTTATAAGATATTGAAATATTTTGTGCCCAGATGAATCAGAATTAGTTACTGATGAATCAAGCAATCGTAAAATACGCAGTGTAATCAGAATGCCACCTGAACCAAGCACAGATGAATGAGTTATTTTCCTTTGTAACACCGGGACCTAAGCCAACCAGCCGCACGTCCGCCTTCTAGCTCGTCAGTTGCACGACTGGCGTACGCCGTGCGTGTGGGAAGCTCGAAAGACTCTCATTATTATTACGCGACCAAGTACGGTCAAGTGCATCTTACACCACATTAATCAATATAAATTAATTAATATACGCCGGACACTTCTTATTTATTTATTTATAAACACACTAACGTAGTTGTAACTAATACTCATTTTTTTTTTTTGTAAGAGGACAATTCATTTCCTTTCGATTTATGTCAAATCAAAGGGAAAATGCGACATCGACCATTTTGTTCCGGAAAATGGCAAACGGACGCGTTATATGAATCAGAAGTACAAATTTCAAATATTTTATTCTGTACCTAGACAGCAATTATTTGAAAACTATAAATTGTCCCAGTAAGGGATATATAGATAAAATGTACAAAAAATAATTAACATGCCGTTTTGTTAGTTGATTACAGAAAATAAACCCATAGAAATCGAAAAAATTTTCTCTGAAGAACTACCCAAATTTATGTTGTTGCCGACTATTTAAATGATGCACTTTGAATTTGACATTTATTTATTTCTTAATTTAACGGAAAAAAAATATTTTTATTATTAATTTAACGTAACTTTTATGATTTTTAAATTTATGACTTGACTGTGTTTACTTTGACATCTATTATTATTTGCTTTTTTTTTATTACGATTTATTCTTTTTAACATGATTGGGATCATTTTGACATTTACTATTATTTGCTTTTTTAATTATGATTTTTATTTTACTTTTTTGACATGTATCATTTTTGACATTTATTAGCTTCTAGTTTTATAGACACTAATTTAATTATTTTTTGTAATGTGTACCTTGGCCATTTAGTATTTTTCGTTAAATTCAAATCTTCTGACTGAAATGATATACATATATAACAATCTCAATTTTATAATTTCAAAACATTTTCACGCCATAGTATGTGGCAAAACATGTCTGAACAATGTTCTTTATTAATGTTATCCATAGTTACAGAATTATAATCATTTACTAAGTTAAGTCTAAGTTCATTTAACCCCATTGAATGACTTTTTCATGAAATCGTTATTGAATTTCATCAATCAATCAATCAATGGTAATGGAATGAATGTTACACATACGTGTTACTTGCGCGATTCAATAATCATCAATAATATCATCAATAATAGCCTGACACTGACCTACAAAATCGCAAAAAAACATAAGAAAATTAAAATGTCGCGGACTACCCTGGCGCTTCCAACTCAACAGTTCTATGATGGAACTACTGATGTTTGTTTTCACTAGTTCCATTTTAAAAGAATCTGAAAATAATGGAACTATAATGTTGAATTTTGTTATCACTGGTTCCAGATTATTATTTTATGCACTTGTGATATTTTTATAAAAGGGTTTATTAAACACTGGAGGTTAGAACACTTAGCATTCGGGGCCGATACCAAGCCAGCAGAGGTTCGTGTCTAGCGCCCCCTCAAAGGGCCCGTGCCGAAGTATATGGTTAATAATTGCTCTCACAAACTGTAGTCATAGGTCCTTAACAAACATTCCAAGAAATAAAACCGCAAAAATGAACAGTCATACATTTAATATATATTTGCGAAACAAAATGTTAATTTAGAACGAGCGCTAAACAAAAAAGAGATTAGGAATATTCATCTACTTTCGGCCATGGTGACGGTACCCACCGTGGTGACCGTGCCCACCTTTGTGACCGTGCCCACCATGGTGACCGTGCCCGTGCCCATAGTGCCCAGGCTCAGGGCCGGCGACAGGACTGCGCTGCACCCTCAACGGCACACCCGGCAGCTGAGGGGCCTCACCCGGCAGCTGAGGGGCCTCACCGGCCACCAGGGCCAGGATGGCACACACGAACATAGCGATTACGGCAAACTGGAAAATTAAATAGGTATTAATTCATCGTACATACTTTGTGGACAATGCAGGCATTGGTTTGGGTAAAAACTATGGACACAGTAGATCATGATGGACACTGAATAATCAAAACATTTCCAGCCGTTCGGGCCATTTATCGTGTCGTTTATACATTATCAGTTGTGGCCTGGTGGTAGCGTCATGGTTTCGAAGCCTGGTAGACAGACGCATTACCGAGTGTAATTTATTTCATCACCACTGCTCTCAAGGCAGAAATAGAAAACAGTGAAGGAAAACATCGTGAGGAAACTGGTGTTGGATTATTACAGCCCATTTCCTCTCATACAGAGGAGACATGGGCTCAGCAGTGCAAATATTACAGCGGACACAAAATACAACATTTATGAAGGAATATGAGAATGAAACAGCTCCTTTGCAGTCAGGTAGAAACATAGTCGTAATTTAATAGACATCCATGATAATACTATATACGAAATACACGCACAACGTTCATACACGAAAAACAAACCCGATAATGGTGTGCAAGTGATATTCGCAAGAAATTGATGTTGACCCAGAGTATTGCAATCCAACATGAATACTAAATTACGACTTCTAATAGTTCGAGTGATAATCGCATGTGCCTGACGAACTGACACTTATGTAAGAACAGACAGCACCACTTGCAAGTCTATAAAGTTTTACCAATATTGACAAGAAAATAAGCACATCACAACAAAGTTATATTACTTACGAATTTCATTGTTCCGATATTCTTAATGAACTGATAAATAAAATTGCCAAATGCACCTTTATATACGAATTTTTAGAGGAAATTGAAGACGCCAGGTCAGTCGCACTTACTTATAAAAAAAAAAGAGAGAAGTCATCTACCAATAAAAATGATGACCTTAGACCAAGTTGTATTGAACTTGTTTTTTAACCAGCTTTCGCACGCGACTGCATCTGCGTGTATTTTATATTTAATCATATCAATAAATGTCATATAATGTCATGTTGGTGGAGAGGAAGACCGAAGAAACTATGGATGGATTGTGTGAGGAATGATGAAAAAAAAAGCAGTAAATCAGATCATCCATCCTGTATACAAAACACACAAAAATGTCTAACAAGTTAAAAAAGTTATACATTCCTATGTAATGGCTCTGTAAGTTTAATATTTTCACACAAGGGTCATTGCTTTGTCGGGGGACGCTAAGTACTTGGGGCCCTACTCCCCAACGCTTCGTCCGTATATTCGGATCTATCCGTCTCTCTCATCCGAATCTCCCGATCCGAATATACGGACGAAGCGTTAGAGAGTAGGCCCTCTGGGCTAGGTGCTCCTACACAAACAATTTCGAAA
The DNA here is from genome assembly GCA_963853795.1 of Xestia rhomboidea. Lineage (NCBI taxonomy): Eukaryota > Metazoa > Arthropoda > Insecta > Lepidoptera > Noctuidae > Xestia > Xestia rhomboidea. The sequence goes on along the minus strand of OY970771.1, from coordinate 9,012,603 downwards.
TTAACAGTCGCTATCCATTCCAACAGCGTACTGAAATTATTGCTGGGTGGCTTAGCTTTTTATTAAATACATTGCCCTGTTTCGAAGCTTTGGAGAAACTTGTACAAATTGCATAAGTAAAATATTTTTTTCAAAAATATAGTAAATTAAGAAGAATTTAATTAGTATGAGTAAATTCACTTAATTCGACCAAAACAACATTGGTATTATTTTTATTCTAACCACAAAATAATACAAGCGAAAATTGTATTTTTTTTTTACCACGTCGGAAATCGATGTTTTGCATCGTTTAAATGCTATAACAGGTTATGCAGGTAAGCACATTTCATTTAATCCAAAACGAACTAAAAATCCTGTATTAATTATTATTGAAAACTTTAATTTTATAATTATATGTTAACTATGATGGAGCTTGTCCAGGCAGCTTTACGAAATTAGATTTTTCTGGACGGCCATTGTTGAACGCGACAATATATTTATTGTTTTGTCACAAAATTAAGGCTGACCCTCATTGACAGCCTCTTTGGTCAAGTGGTCGCAAGCGACTGCTGAACATGGGGTCCTGGGTTTGATTCCCGTGTCAGGCAAAGTCTAATAGGGGTTTTCCATCAGGAATTTTCTCAAACTTCGTGGCTGCTACCCACGAAGTTTGGATTTGTGAAGGGTTGATGGCAGTAGGCTGACCCCGTAACATAACCGGGGCACTGTGGGTGTATTATAAGTGGCGTGATGTTATGCTATATATGTTGGTAATAAGATTAAAAAGGAAGACATCGCTGACTGTGTTTCAGATTTGTTGCAGTTAAATTGTAATAAAATCATATTGTGTGCTTTTCCATATTTTGAAAATTTATGTAACAGAGGGTCTATTAGTGATAGGGTCTTGTTGTCTGAGGATGGCACGGGAGTCTCCGGCCTCACTCCAAATATTAATTTAAACTAGAAAGTGAGACAACAGAAGGTACCATTAACAATATTGTTAAACCTACCAACAGCAAGGTATCTTCTTGCACTCAATTAGCTAGTAAAAAAGGGCCTCAGCAGAACACCTTAAAATTATTCCACCAAAATATCCAAGGCATTTCTTCAAATTATTAGAAATAGAATTGTTTTTAATAAATAGTAAGTTTGACAGTGGTGTCGATTCTGTTGTGCACAAACTAAACATAATTTAGGCTATTGCTATCTTTTTCTCTTTAATAAAACGAGAAAGAGACGGACGTATTTTAGAGCTGTCAAATTTAATTGGAACTAATATTTCCATACAAATAAAGGATGCACGTAAAAACATGTCGACTAAAAACACGGTGAAGCGCAAGGCATAAACTAGTTTGACATCTCTAACTTAGTTCATAGCTATATCCGTCCTTTTCTCGCACTGCCTTTTAGTAAAAGATAGCAATATCCTAAATTAAGTTTAGTTTGTGCACAACAGAATCGACACCATCATTTGTTTTACTGAACATTGGCTTAAGGATTACCAAATGCTTATTAATTATGAGAACTATAGGTATGGTGGGTAGCTGCTTTTACCGTAAAACCATGCTTCGTGTAGGTTCCCTAATTTTAGTAAAAAATTGTTTTAAATAAAAGCAACGTAACGACATAGTAGGTCTCTCGGCTGAACATTGCGTCGAACTGTCCTGTTTTGAGCTAGATAAGCATGTTATTGTGTGTGTATACAGACCCCCAAACTATCAAAACCTTTCCTTAGTTGAGTCAATAATGGAAGATGTCCTGGCAAAACTTGCAGCTAGTAATAAATCTACAATTATTTGTGGTGATTTTAATATCAATATTTTAGAAGAAAATTCAAATAGCAGTCGGTTATTAAATCTTTTTAACTCATTTGACTTGACCAACACTTTTATAGAACCTACTAGAGTCACTCCATCTTCTGCTACTTGTATAGATAATGTTTTCTGCTATTGTGATTACTTAGATAAAGCCATAGTTACCTAATTGTCTGCCGTCTGACCATAGCGGACAGACTGTAACTTTTAGGAGTAATACACCAATGCAAAAAGTTCTGATTAAATTTAGACCCATAACTTCTAACAAATTAAATAGGTATAATATTTCCCTACAGAACAAGTTATGTGTGTTAAGCCATGATGATATTAATATAAATCAATTTTATGATAATTTATTTTCAATAGTTCACACTGAATTCAACAAAACTTTTGAAAAGAAGACAAAAAGTAAGTGCCCTAAATGTATATTTAGTGATTGGGCAACTAGAGGTATCAGAAAAAGTAGGGAAAAACTATTTGAGCTTTATGGCCTTAAGCCTTATATAAACACAGAAACTTTTAACAAATATGTTGCTAAGTATTCAGAAATTTTTAGAAATACATGCAAGGTTGCCAAAGCCAACGTATTCACATTAGCAACAAGATCAAAACAGCAGAAAATAAAATAAAGACAGTTTGGAAAGTCATAAATAGCGAGACTAACAGGAAGAAAATACGTAATACTAGCTAAACATTAAATACAGCAGGTGGTCCTAAAAGCTCAAATCAGGAAGTAGCCCAAGAATTTCTAAAATTCTTTACCGATATACCGTTAAAAACTACGTAGGCTCTTAATTCCTCTCCCGAAGTCTCAATTCATTTATTAAAGGCGAATGTGTCTGGATGTCAGGCTGAATTTAAATTTAAACACATAAATCCTATGATAGTTATTAAAGCTTTCCGGCAAATAAAAATCACACTGACCGAAGATCTATGGGAAATGTCTATCAAAGTTTGTAAATCCATACTTGAGACTATATCTCCTTACTTAGCCTTAATTTTTAATTTGTGCGTAGACCAAGGAGTTTTCCCGGATTTAATGAAATACAGTAAAGTCATACCTCTTTTCAAATCCGGGGATAGTGAAGATACTGTATAGGCCTGTATCCGTGTTGCCAGTTTTTAGCAAGGTGTTCGAAAAGGTAATGCTTAATCAAATGCTCCATCATTTTAACACCAACAGAATCTTAAACGATAAACAGTATGGTTTCACTAAGGGACGTTGTTCAACTGACGCCGGTGTAAGCTTATAAAGCACATATTTGCGGAGTGGGAAGAGTCCCAAGACGCTGTAGGAATTTTTTTGTGACCTCTCCAAAGCATTTCATTGTGTAAATCACGACACATTACTTTTGAAACTTGAGCATTTCGTGCAATTGGCATTTTGATGTAATGATTTATTGGGCTACAATAATTATCCTATGCATTCTATAATAACAGAATAGGGCGGGTTCGTGCGCGGGCGACGGGCGGCTGTGTAGCTCGGACTGTTGGACGTGAAGGTTGTGCTGCTCTGCTCGCTTGCATTATAGTGCCCCGATTTTCACATGGACGATTTATTATTAGTTTTTTATTTTTGTTCTAGTAAGTAGTAATAGTCAGATAGTCATTTTGTAAGTTAGGTATTGGAACGTAGTTCCTTATCGCGGCTTGCGGGGAGTGCTAATTAGTAGATAACGCATGACGTAACGAAATGCCGTATGCTGTGTGTGTGTGTGTACTTGTGTATTAGGCACGATAAAAAAATAATATAAAACTATAAAAAAAAGAGTAAAATTTTCATTCAAATTCAGTTTTTGGGACGCTGATAATGAAAATGAAATCTAAATGAAAATCCAAAGTGGCGCCGATGAAAATTTTCGGTTATTTCTTCATGGGTGTTGATTTAGTGCTTTTTGGGGAACTACGTTCCTTATGGGGGTCCCCTGACCGCAAGATATTTTTTATTTTGCGCGCTTGGACGCTTCCTATAAGACTAATTCAGTGATTCTTATTGTGAAGTTTATTTGATTTTCGTGTACCTACCGTGTGTACCGTGTAATCAAAAATCAAAAACCATCATTATCACAATCACCATCACTGTCACAATCATCATCATTATCACAATCATTATCATCATAATCACAATCCTCATCATCACAATAATCATCATCATCATTATCACAATCATCATCATCCTTTTCGCAATCATCACAATAAATCACCCATTTGCTCTCACAAACTGTAGTCATAGGTCCTTAAACATTTCAACAAATAAAACTGCAAAAATGAACAATCATACATTTAATATATATTTGCAAAACAAAATCTGAATTTAGAACGAGCACTAAACAAAAAACGGATTAAGAATATTGATCTACTTTCGGCCAAAGTGACGGTTCCACCCATGGTGCTGGTACCCAGGCTCAGGGCTGGCGACAGGACTGCGCTGCACCCTCGGCACACCCGGCACCTGAGGGGCCTCACCGGCCACCAGGGCCAGGATGGCACACACGAACATAGCGATTACGGCAAACTGGAAAATTAAATATTTATTCATCGTACTTACTTTGTGGACAATGCAGGCATTGGTTTGGGTAATAACTATGGACACAGTAGATCATGATAGACACCGAATAATCAAAACATTTCCAGCCATTCGGGCCATTTATCATGTCGTTTATACATTATCAGTTGTGGCCTGGTGGTAGCGTCATGGTTTCGAAGCCTGGTAGACGCATTACTGAGTGTAATTTATTTCATCACCACTGCTCTCAAGGCAGAAATAGAAATAGAAAACAGTGAAGGACAACATCGTGAGGAAACCGGTGTTAGATCATTACAGCCCATTTCCTCTCATACAGAGGAGACGTGGGCTCAGCAGTGCAAATATTACAGCGGACACAAAATACAACATTTATGAATGAATATGAGTATGAAACAGCTCCTTTGCAGTCAGGTAAAAACATAGTCGTAATTTAATAGACATCCATGATAATACTATCTACGAAATACACGCACAACGTTCATACACGAAAAACAAACCCGATAATGGTGTGCAAGTGATGTTCGCAAGAAATTGATGTTGACCCAGAGTATTGCAATCCAACATGAATACTAAATTACGACTTGTAATAGTTCGAATTATTATCGCATGTGCCTGGCGAACTGACACTTATGTAAGAACAGACATCACCACTTGCAAGTCTATAAAGTTTTACCAATATTGACAAGAAAATAAGCACATTACAACCAAGTTATATTACTTACGAATTTCATTGTTCTGATTTATTCTTAATGAACTGATAAATAAAATTGCCAAATACACCTTTATATACGAATCTTTAGAGGAAAATGAAGACGCCAGCCAGGTCAGTCGCACTTACTTATAAAAAAAATGAGAGAAATCATCTACCTATAAAAATTATGGCCTTAGACCAAGTTGTATTGAACTTGTTATTTAACAAGCTTTCGCACGCGACTGCATCTGCGTGTATTTTATATTTAATCATCTGTTATCTATATATATCTATCTAAATATATAAAAGAAGAAACTGACTGACTCAACGCACAGCCCAAACCACTGGGTTTACAGATTCCAAATTTGGCAAGTAGGTTCCTTATGTGGTCCAGGGGTGCACTAAGAAAGGATTTTTCAAAATTCACCCCCTAAGGGGGTTAAACAGGGCTCCAAAGTTTGTATGGGGAAACAAGATTAGTTAGTCTATTTTATTCGAAACTTAACAGGAGTACTTCTATCGATAAATGAGTAAACATTTGTGCTTTAGGTTTTTTCAGAATTCAACCCCTAATTTGGAGAAATTGGGTGACAAAGTCTGAAAATCAACATGGGTATAGTTTGTATAGTGTATCGGGTCAGGAATATTATAAAAGAACGATTTTAATATTTAATATGGCGGACCTGAAATACCATCATACCCCTGTTGGGGTGCGATGGGGTTGAAATGTCTAAAAATCAATATGGGTGTCGATACCGAGATTATCAGGGGTGCTGATTACGAATATGGCATTTATTTTGAGATCCAGAAGACTCTATCGTCATCGGTTGGTCGTAATTCAACTTCTATATAGAGTTACTGTTGATATATTGTGATAACGATGATGGTGATTGTGAAAATGATGATGGTGATTGTGATTGTGATTGTGATAGTGATTGTGATAGTGATTGTGATAGTGATTGTGATTGTGATTGTGATAGTGATTGTGATAGTGATTGTGATAGTGATTGTGATAGTGATTGTGATAGTGATTGTGATAGTGATTGTGATAGTGATTGTGATAGTGATTGTGATAGTGATTGTGATAGTGATTGTGATAGTGATTGTGATAGTGATTGTGATAGTGATTGTGATAGTGATTGTGATAGTGATTGTGATAGTGATTGTGATAGTGATTGTGATAGTGATTGTGATAGTGATTGTGATAGTGATTGTGATAGTGATTGTGATAGTGATTGTGATAGTGATTGTGATAGTGATTGTGATAGTGATTGTGATAGTGATTGTGATAGTGATTGTGATAGTGATTGTGATAGTGATTGTGATAGTGATTGTGATAGTGATTGTGATAGTGATTGTGATAGTGATTGTGATAGTGATTGTGATAGTGATTGTGATAGTGATTGTGATAGTGATTGTGATAGTGATTGTGATAGTGATTGTGATAGTGATTGTGATAGTGATTGTGATAGTGATTGTGATAGTGATTGTGATAGTGATTGTGATAGTGATTGTGATAGTGATTGTGATAGTGATTGTGATAGTGATTGTGATAGTGATTGTGATAGTGATTGTGATAGTGATTGTGATAGTGATTGTGATAGTGATTGTGATAGTGATTGTGATAGTGATTGTGATAGTGATTGTGATAGTGATTGTGATAGTGATTGTGATAGTGATTGTGATAGTGATTGTGATAGTGATTGTGATAGTGATTGTGATAGTGATTGTGATAGTGATTGTGATAGTGATTGTGATAGTGATTGTGATAGTGATTGTGATAGTGATTGTGATAGTGATTGTGATAGTGATTGTGATAGTGATTGTGATAGTGATTGTGATAGTGATTGTGATAGTGATTGTGATAGTGATTGTGATAGTGATTGTGATAGTGATTGTGATAGTGATTGTGATAGTGATTGTGATAGTGATTGTGATAGTGATTGTGATAGTGATTGTGATAGTGATTGTGATAGTGATTGTGATAGTGATTGTGATAGTGATTGTGATAGTGATTGTGATAGTGATTGTGATAGTGATTGTGATAGTGATTGTGATAGTGATTGTGATAGTGATTGTGATAGTGATTGTGATAGTGATTGTGATAGTGATTGTGATAGTGATTGTGATAGTGATTGTGATAGTGATTGTGATAGTGATTGTGATAGTGATTGTGATAGTGATTGTGATAGTGATTGTGATAGTGATTGTGATAGTGATTGTGATAGTGATTGTGATAGTGATTGTGATAGTGATTGTGATAGTGATTGTGATAGTGATTGTGATAGTGATTGTGATAGTGATTGTGATAGTGATTGTGATAGTGATTGTGATAGTGATTGTGATAGTGATTGTGATAGTGATTGTGATAGTGATTGTGATAGTGATTGTGATAGTGATTGTGATAGTGATTGTGATAGTGATTGTGATAGTGATTGTGATAGTGATTGTGATAGTGATTGTGATAGTGATTGTGATAGTGATTGTGATAGTGATTGTGATAGTGATTGTGATAGTGATTGTGATAGTGATTGTGATAGTGATTGTGATAGTGATTGTGATAGTGATTGTGATAGTGATTGTGATAGTGATTGTGATAGTGATTGTGATAGTGATTGTGATAGTGATTGTGATAGTGATTGTGATAGTGATTGTGATAGTGATTGTGATAGTGATTGTGATAGTGATTGTGATAGTGATTGTGATAGTGATTGTGATAGTGATTGTGATAGTGATTGTGATAGTGATTGTGATAGTGATTGTGATAGTGATTGTGATAGTGATTGTGATAGTGATTGTGATAGTGATTGTGATAGTGATTGTGATAGTGATTGTGATAGTGATTGTGATAGTGATTGTGATAGTGATTGTGATAGTGATTGTGATAGTGATTGTGATAGTGATTGTGATAGTGATTGTGATAGTGATTGTGATAGTGATTGTGATAGTGATTGTGATAGTGATTGTGATAGTGATTGTGATAGTGATTGTGATAGTGATTGTGATAGTGATTGTGATAGTGATAGTGATTGTGATAGTGATTGTGATAGTGATTGTGATAGTGATTGTGATAGTGATTGTGATAGTGATTGTGATAGTGATTGTGATAGTGATTGTGATAGTGATTGTGATAGTGATTGTGATAGTGATTGTGATAGTGATTGTGATAGTGATTGTGATAGTGATTGTGATAGTGATTGTGATAGTGATTGTGATAGTGATTGTGATAGTGATTGTGATAGTGATTGTGATAGTGATTGTGATAGTGATTGTGATAGTGATTGTGATAGTGATTGTGATAGTGATTGTGATAGTGATTGTGATAGTGATTGTGATAGTGATTGTGATAGTGATTGTGATAGTGATTGTGATAGTGATTGTGATAGTGATTGTGATAGTGATTGTGATAGTGATTGTGATAGTGATTGTGATAGTGATTGTGATAGTGATTGTGATAGTGATTGTGATAGTGATTGTGATAGTGATTGTGATAGTGATTGTGATAGTGATTGTGATAGTGATTGTGATAGTGATTGTGATAGTGATTGTGATAGTGATTGTGATAGTGATTGTGATAGTGATTGTGATAGTGATTGTGATAGTGATTGTGATAGTGATTGTGATAGTGATTGTGATAGTGATTGTGATAGTGATTGTGATAGTGATTGTGATAGTGATTGTGATAGTGATTGTGATAGTGATTGTGATAGTGATTGTGATAGTGATTGTGATAGTGATTGTGATAGTGATTGTGATAGTGATTGTGATAGTGATTGTGATAGTGATTGTGATAGTGATTGTGATAGTGATTGTGATAGTGATTGTGATAGTGATTGTGATAGTGATTGTGATAGTGATTGTGATAGTGATTGTGATAGTGATTGTGATAGTGATTGTGATAGTGATTGTGATAGTGATTGTGATAGTGATTGTGATAGTGATTGTGATAGTGATTGTGATAGTGATTGTGATAGTGATTGTGATAGTGATTGTGATAGTGATTGTGATAGTGATTGTGATAGTGATTGTGATAGTGATTGTGATAGTGATTGTGATAGTGATTGTGATAGTGATTGTGATAGTGATTGTGATAGTGATTGTGATAGTGATTGTGATAGTGATTGTGATAGTGATTGTGATAGTGATTGTGATAGTGATTGTGATAGTGATTGTGATAGTGATTGTGATAGTGATTGTGATAGTGATTGTGATAGTGATTGTGATAGTGATTGTGATAGTGATTGTGATAGTGATTGTGATAGTGATTGTGATAGTGATTGTGATAGTGATTGTGATAGTGATTGTGATAGTGATTGTGATAGTGATTGTGATTGTGATTGTGATAGTGATTGTGATTGTGATTGTGATAGTGATTGTGATTGTGATTGTGATTGTGATAGTGATTGTGATAGTGATTGTGATAGTGATTGTGATAGTGATTGTGATAGTGATTGTGATAGTGATTGTGATAGTGATTGTGATAGTGATTGTGATAGTGATTGTGATAGTGATTGTGATAGTGATTGTGATAGTGATTGTGATAGTGATTGTGATAGTGATTGTGATAGTGATTGTGATAGTGATTGTGATAGTGATTGTGATAGTGATTGTGATAGTGATTGTGATAGTGATTGTGATAGTGATTGTGATAGTGATTGTGATAGTGATTGTGATAGTGATTGTGATAGTGATTGTGATAGTGATTGTGATAGTGATTGTGATAGTGATTGTGATAGTGATTGTGATAGTGATTGTGATAGTGATTGTGATAGTGATTGTGATAGTGATTGTGATAGTGATTGTGATAGTGATTGTGATAGTGATTGTGATAGTGATTGTGATAGTGATTGTTTGTGATGGTGAAGACGATGGTGATGGTGATAAAAAGAACTGTGATGATTATGAAAATTGGCACATATACACCGTGAAATTTTAATGGATGTTTTCCCGCGGCAGATCGATTTGCCATATAGAGTACTTTCGAAGCATAGAGTCAAAGTAAAAAAATACGGATGTTTTTGTTTTAAAATAATTAAAAAAATATTCATCAACTCGAAAATGTGAGAAACAATAGTAACACTAGATGTAACTTGTAGGTACTACTCAAATCGCACGCGCCACCCGACCAAGGGATAGCGATGCATAAATGTTTAAAGCAAAATAAGCTCTAGTGATAGCACGCACGTAGTGATACGGCATAAAATACTTTGCACGCAACAATACAAAAAGCCGCCGACAAAAGAAAGACCGATTTATAAATGTTCAAATTAAAATAAGCTCTCGCCTGTTGTCATACGGCATAAACTAGCCTGCGCGCAACAATCACAAACGGAGCCGCGCGCCCCGGCTTCCTATTGTATCCGTGCGGAAGCGCATTTAGTTTTTCCCGCGAATGTCGCACGCGCAGCACGCGTCATCAGTGCACTGGAACGAACGACACTACAGTTATTGCAATTTGGAGTACGTCGCAATGGTGCAACTTTATGCTAGGGCTGATTATGATTCACATGCTGCCCGGCGACTTCACGCGAAGCCGCAACACTTGGAGTCGCTCCGACTTTGCGGGGTTCAGACCCCTAAGTCCCATCGCCACGGACGATCGTAGCGGCGACACAGCGGCTACTCGATCATGGGCAGTTCCAGCCACCAGCACATGCACAGGGCAGCTTATTATTATCATGTTTCATTAACTCAAGAGAAGTTTAGTTATCAGCTGATTGAAAAGCACGCAGGTCAACGGCCGCGCGGCCGTTCAGCGCTCGGCTTGCGGGGTATCGGGAGGTATTATTACTATTGGTTCGTCGTCGCTTGCGAGTTTTGTTTTTCACAATGATAAATCTGCCATTTATTGCTTCTAATATTTTATTTATTTATAAAACGATTGTATTACTAAGACAAAACCATTTCGCTGCGGGAAAACAACCATTAAAATTTCACGGTGTATAGTTTATAACTTGGATTAACATGTAGGATACTATTTATCCCTTTAGTATGATCAAGTGGAACAGTAACCGAACTTCACGCGGGCGAAGCCGCGGGCAACAGCTAGTATCCAATAAATGTCATATAATGTCATGTTGGTGGAGAGCAAGACCAAGAAAAGTATGGATGGATTGTGTCAGGAATGTTTAAAAAAAAAGGAGTAAATCAGAGGAGACCGTTTGTACGTCGGTGGCCAACCATCCTGTATACAAAACACACAAAAAAAGTCTAACAAGTTAAAAAGTTATACATTCCTATATAATAAGCCCTGTAAGTTTAATATTTTCACCCAAGCGTCATTGCTTTGTTGAGGGACGCTAAGTACTTGGGGCCCTACTCCCTAACGCTTCGTCCGTATATTCGGATCTATCCGTCTCTCTCACTCGCACTCATCTGCAAATGTGCGCGAGAGAGACGGATAGATCCGAATATACGGACGAAGCGTTAGAGAGTGGCCCTCTGGGCTAGGTGCTCCTACACAAACAATTTCGAAATTAACAGTCGCTATCCATTTCAACAGCGTACTGAAATTATCGCTGGGTGGCTCAGCTTTTTTTTAAAGACATTGCTCTGTTTCGAAGCTTTGGAGAAACTTGTACAAGTTGATTAAAAAAATTTTTTTTTCAAAAATATAGTAAATTAAGGATACTTTTATACACTCGAGAGCAATGAATCCGGGTCACTTAAAGAATCCTAAAAATCTTGGAAACTAAAAATGCTAGGTTAATGCAATAAATTATATTTAATAGACAATGTAATACTCATTAAATGAAGGTATTAAAACTTCTTAGTTATTGTATAGTTATATCATAAAAAAATCAAATTTGAAAAAGGGCCACTTTCGAAGATGGAACTACGAAATTACAGCATTTGGTTTTGCTTTTGCTTGTAATCTGTCATTTATGTGGGTACATAAACTATGTTGATAGTGCTCTATATTCATTATTCAAGCTGAAATTATGTCGCTTACGCCTGAAGAATGCACCAGAATACTTACAATGCTGGAAACCGGCCGGAGTCAGCGCGATACAGCCAGGACTGTCGGTGTGTCGCTGTCAACAGTACAAAGAGTTCTCCAACGTTACGAAGAAACTGGTTCTAACCTACGCAGACCAGGAACGGGCAGAACCAGGTGTACCACAGCACGAGAAGACCGATACTTGGTGAACACCATGCTTCGAAATCGCTTTCTCACAGGAACTGAACTCACAAATCAGTTTCGACGCCTCGGAGGAAGTAACCCAAGTGCATGGACAGTAAGACGTCAGCTTGCTGAATCTAACTTAAAACCCCTTAGACCTGCAAACGGCCCTAAACTGGAGCGTGGGCATCGTATTTCAAGACTAAGATATGCCCAGAGCCACGTAAATTGGAGTATTGAAGATTGGTCAAAAGTTATGTTCTCCGACGAATCAAAATTTATGCTCTACAAGCACGATGGAAGACACAGAGTGTATCGAAGACCAGGGGAAAGATTCAAGCAAGCATGCATCGAAGAAAAAGTAGCCTACGGTGGTGGGTCTGTACTTGTGTGGGCCGGAATTTCTTCTGAAAGTCGCACAGAGCTGGTGATCATAGAAAACGGCTCTTTAACTAGCGTAAGATATGTGGAAGAAATCCTCAATGATCACGTTGGTCCATTTATGGTCAATTTAGGTGAGGATGCTATATTTATGCATGACAATGCCCGACCTCATACAGGTAGGATTGTGAATGACTACCTTCAAGAGATGAACATTACTCGTATGGAGTGGCCAGCGCGCAGCCCGGATATCAACCCGATCGAGCATGCTTGGGACGAGCTAGGCAGATGCGTAAAACAACGAAACCCTCCCCCAATCACGCTTCGTGAGCTCAAAATTGCTCTCACAGAGGAATGGGAGAATATTCCCCAAAATCGTATAAGGAACTTGGTGTACAGCATGCCAAACCGCGTAAACGCAGTAATGGAAGCACGAGGAGGCAATACGAAGTATTAAAATTCAAGAAAATCGTAATAAAGTTCAAAAATTTCATGTTTCCTATTTTTGTTTTATGGAGAGATCAGCAGTTTTTTTCTTTATGTAATTTTGTGTTAATAAAATGTATGGTGACTCATATTTTTTTTACTTTCATTTAAGGAGTATTACATTGTCTATTAAATACAATTTATTGCATTAACCTCTCATTTTTAGTTTCCGAGATTTTTAACATTCTTTAAGTGACTCGGATTCATTGCTCTCGAGTGTATTTCTGTTACTTATCTTTCTTGTAACTTCAGGTTCCATGTACTGAAAGAAGAATTTAATTAGTATTAGTTAATTCACTTAATTCGACCATAACAACATTGGTATTATTTTTTATTCTAACCGCAAAATAATACAAGAGAAGAAAAAAAAAATTTTATACTACGTCAGAAATCGATGTTTTGCATCATTTAAATGCTATAACAGGTTATGCAGGTAAGTACATTTCATTTAATCCAAAGCGAACTAAAAAGCCTGCATATTATTACAAACTTTAATTTTATAATTATACGTTAACTATGATGGAGCTTGTCCAGGCAGCTTAACGAAATGAGATTTTTCTGGACGGCCATTGTTGAACGCGACAATATATTTTATGTTTTGTCACAAAATTAAGCCTGACCCTCATTGACTGCCTCTTTGGTCAAGTGGTCGCAAGCGACTGCTGAACATGGGGTAGGCCTATGTCCAGCAGTAGACGTCTTGCGGCTGAAATGATGATGATGATGATACATACAGAAAAACCTATTGATCTTCGCACAAAAACTAGAAAACCGTACGTCACCGAATGTTCGATGCAAAAGCGAGGGCAGCGAGCTCAAAAATGTTAGCACTCCGCCCGGAATAAATATAATACGGCCCTGATTGAAAATACTCCCAGTGATCCAATTCAATTCTAATTTAGACTCGTTTTAATTATGTTAGTGTGTCGTATTTTAGTACGGGGTGGAAGGGACGAAACAAAACGGTTGCCACCTAATCAGTACATCGTTCTGAACCCCAACCCCCCCCTCCCCACCCATATAGACAGTTGTCGTGGGTAATTAAAAAAAACCGGCCAAGAGTGAGACGGACTCGTGTACCGAGGGTTCCGTACAAACTTTTTAAAGGACAAACTTTACTTTGCTGTTCGATCCCTAGAAACGGCTATTGCTCCAACCGCAAGTAATAAGTTTGTTATAGTAAAATCGCTTTTTTTTGTTATTAAACTACATATTTATGGTTTCCTACCATATAGGTTTTCGGCCCAAAACCTATAGGGTACTTAAAGTTGACCTAGAAGTGTCAATTTTGGTTAAAAGCAAGGTCAAAGGGAAAAGTCCGAAAAATAAAAAAAAAATGAAAATTAAGGTAATTTTTGGCAAAAAGTTTTCGCGAAATTCTAAATTTACCCATAACTTTTATCGTGTTGACTCAGGACTAGGGACTATAGACCTCAGTATATGGTATACATTTCAACTTGCTAGGTCCACCCGTTCCTGAGAAAATCGGTGGTGACAGACGGACAGACAGACGGACAGACGGACAAGAAAGTGTTCTTATAAGGGTTCCGCTTTTTCCTTTTGAGGTACGGAACCCTAAAAATAGCTGTTCCATACATTTTGGCCGTGTAGGTATTACAGTTTTCCAGTACATCATTCTGATCCCCCCAACATAGAAACTTATCATCAGTTGTTTTGGTAGTAAACAAATGTACAATACCTATGTCGCGTACAACAATGGCCGTCCAGAAAAATCTCATTTCGTAAAGTTGCCAAACATTTCAAGGCAATCCTCATCAGATTATTAGTGTCGTAATGATTTCCAAAACTGGATTTAAATTCGTTTTGAATCGAATGCTATTTGTATCTACATAACCTGTTCTAGAATAACGTTTTCACGGACACATTTTTGTATTTTTATAATTTGACATTTGAAAAAAATCGATTTCCGCGTGTTTCATTGTGAGATTACACAGAATACAAAATAATGGTATTTTTCGGTGGAATTAACTTAAACTTCTTATTTAAATTCATCTTTCAGTACATATAACCTGAATAAACAAGAATAGCAAACGAAATAAAATATCATGTCATGTCTCCGAGCAGCGGTTGCCCATACGTCAGCTTAAGGAGCAAAGTTTTTGTAAATCAATGAATATTGACAAAAGATAAAACGCATCAAAACTCGGGAGTGGGGGCTCGTGACGTCAGAACTAGCTAAAAATTATACCTAGGCGTGACGTAATGAGAATTTTTAAAGCGTCATATCTTCGTCAATTTTGGTTTACGTAACAAAAGAAAAAACACGGGTCAAATATTTTATGATAATCTAACTGACGGACTAATTAGATTTTCTTGTCGTCTCGCCTATAGGAGTGTGCTTCAATGTACCTCTCACCGCACTGGCTTCATTCGCCGTACATTCTTCGTCCAGTCTATTTCTCTGTGGAATACGCTTCCCCAGAAAAGCAGGATGGCAACCAATCATTTATGTTCCAAAAATAAAGTTTACGAGTACATTCGGAAAAAGCTAGCAATAACGTCACAACGTGTTTTCCCTATGGTTTCTCTTTTATTTCAGTATATCCGTATATGTTTATTAACATTTACATATACTTATTTATAGTATTTTATACTACACTTGCTTAAGTAAGTGTACCAATGGCTCGCTGGCTTGAAAGCTGTTCATTAAACCTTCTCAAAAATCTAGGCAGTTATAGTATGGAATTACATTACTGCCCTGAAAATCAGGGTAGTAATCCATCATTCACCCGTTTTTTTTTTAAGTCTTGATGACGTTGTAAGCAAGTGTAGTATAAAGCTGTATTATATCACTCGAGGGTAAGTACAGATTACTACTCATGTGGTTCATGCACACATGTACACTCGAATAGTAATCTGTGCCTTATACTCCCCTTGGTGAATAAATAGCTATTATATAATTATCCTCGTAGTTTATCTTCGAATTAAATTAAAATTATTTTCAGATATACGCCTACTACTGTTTGTCTCTGCATCACCATCTGCCTAAGTGCTAGCCTTTTCCCAACAATGTTGGGATCGGCTTCTAGTCTAACCGGATGCAGCTGAATATCAGTATTTTACATGGAGCGAATGCCTATCAGACCTCCACAACCCAGTTCGTACTGGCTAATACGATACCCCTTGGTAAGGCTGGTTGTCAAACTTTTTGGGTCACTGACTACCTGTAACGACTGTCAAAGATCTACAAATGACAGGCGGGACCAACTGCTTAACGTGCTTTCCGAGGCACGGAGGAAACTATGTATATAGTGGGTTGTCACCCATCCACAGATCAACCTAGGCAAGCACGGCTTAACCTAAAGGACCCAAGCGGCAGTTATTATTTAGCGACGAACTTCGAAACAGAACAATGTCCTATAAATAAAACTAAATCACCCAGCAAAAATGACCACATGCTGTTTTGGAAAGGATAGCTGCTTTAAACTACTTATTTTTAAGGTCCCGTTGCCAAATGGCAAAAAAACGTGCACCGCTTGGGCCTCGGACACGAAGTCAGCGGGCAGATCGCGCGGCGCTAGAGCGGTGTAGTGTAGTGTTGTGTTACGAGAAATTAATATATTTATTCGCGAACGAAATGTCTAAACAGCGACGTCAACATCTTTTTGATACTAATTCCTTCCTAAAGTTTGATTTATTGTGGGCAAAAGAAGATATAAATTTTTACTTCTTCCCATAACCGGTAACCCCCCTATTTGTGTGGTACCTGTCTTTGCTGTTCTAGGGGTTCTATCCAAAATCATAGTTATAATTTGCTCCAACACGTCGGCGGGCATTTTGAAATTTCGGTCGATAATAAAAAGAATAATACTGCAGTAAAACTACGTCAATGCAGACGCGCGGGCACCGCTCGTTTGCCGCTTAACGCCACTCGCCGACCGCTCCCCGCGCCTCTGACTTCGAGGCCAGTTCCATATAAATGTTATATGCATTGGAAAGCGCCGCCGCGCCGCCGTCACTGGCTACGTGTCCGAGGCAGCTTTGCTCAAAGAATCTCTAGTACTAGAAAGCTGTAATTTGGCATGTGTATACACATTAGTTATAAGGAGCAAAATAAAATCTCGAAAAGTTTTCTTTTGGGGTATCTCCTGTACACGTAAAGCAGGTTTTTTTTTTCTCGCATACCCCATAGTGTGGGATGTCGTTGGATAAGTCTTTAAAAATATTAGGAGTTTGTTAAAATCATCATCATCTACCTAGCCTTTTCCCAACTATGCTGGGGTTGGCTTCCAGTCTAACCGGATGCAGATGAATACCAGTATTTTACAAACTCAAACTCAAACTCAAATCATTTATTTCAATTAGACCATTACGGCACTTTTGAATGTCGAAAATACAAAAAAGCAAAGCTACAGTTACAGTCACAAGGCATAATAACTTGAGAAAGTACTGTAGTTGCCCATTCCCTAACGTAGATCTCTATGGAGAAGAACGGGCAAGAAACTCCATGGACACTCTTTTAAATCAAAATATTGTTACAAAATCTTGGTTACATCATTCATGTTGAGATTATACATATATGTGAGAACGATGTAGAAAGACGTGCACATTAAGAGCGTCCAGAGTAAAACGATAAATCAAAAATTAAAAAAAATAAAAGTAATTAAAATGAACGAACCGTGGCAGCCAAGAGATGACCAGTCCCAACTGAGAGCGCCCGTTCACGAACATGACGCATGTATCGGCACCATTCAACTCGACCATATTTAAGGGAATTAAGTGACCCGACACACCCGCCACCATGAGCGAGACATTTGAGTGAGCATGACATTCTCTCGTAGCCACCAAGGCATATTCAAGTCAATGAAAGATAACTAAATGTAAGTGGTGGCTGAACAGTACAAACTACTCACACATGTGCTATGCAATTATATAATACTAAAAACTGGAATCTATACAATGCAAGTAGGTATATTTTTTCAATCTTCTGCAGCTTCCACAATACATTAACATGGGAATCAATTCTTCTTCTTCTTTGCGTGTCGATAGACTCAAATAATGCCCGACCAGTACAATCAATTAGTTTGCAACTATGGTTGTGGAGCAGGACCAGCATTTAGCCAAGCATTTTTATCATCAATGTAATCCCCCAACTTATAATATGCTTGCCTACATAGTGTGCGTTTTATACAAGATTTAAATTTCGTCTCATTCAGTTGAAGAATGTGGGGAGGTATTTTATTGTAACATTTCAAACAATACCCCATGAAAGATGAATCTACTATAGCAAGCCTGAAACCTGGCTGAACTAGTTGGTCCCTATTTCTAGTATTATAATGGTGTCTGTCACCTCTTTTACTGAATAAATGCAGATTTTTCCTAACGTACATGATATTTTCATAGATGTATTGACAAGGTACTGTCATGATATTAATTTCCTTAAACAGTTCTCTTAGAGAATCGCGTCTACGTAATTCATATATCGCTCTGATGGCTCTTTTCTGCAGAATAAATATAGACTCGATGTCTGCAGCCCGTCCCCATAGTAAAATACCGTATGACATAATACTATGAAAATAACTAAAATAGACTAGCCTATCGGTATCAATATCACTAAATTGACGGATTTTTCTAACAGCATATGCAGCTGAACTCAGCCGTCCTGCAAGAGATGTTAAATGAGGACCCCATTGTAACCTTGAGTCGAGCGTGATTCCCAAGAAAACCGTTTTATCGACAAATTCTAGTTTCTCTTGATTCAATATTATGTCACAATCATTACTTTTGACATTTGGTAGAGCAAATCTAATGCACTTCGTTTTTTTCCCATTTAGTACTAAATTATTAGCGGTAAACCAATTATGGACCTGCAGTAGGGCGTTATTTACGTCGTCAAGATCAGTGGCACGTCTGTTTATCCTAAATATTAAAGAAGTATCGTCAGCAAACAACACCATATGCGGATGGTTGTTAAATAAACGGGGTAGGTCATTAATTTATACTAAAAAGAGGAAGGGACCCAATATCGAACCTTGTGGTACACCCATTTTTACTTTTAAACCCATTGAATTGACACCTTTTATTTGTACCTGCTGCTGTCTATCATTCAAATACGATTTTACTAAACTAAGCGCAAGTTTACCTAAACCGTAATGCTCAAGTTTCAAGATCAGGGTTTCGTGATTTACGCAATCAAATACCTTCGAAAGGTCACAGAAGATTCCTATGGCATCTTGTGCCTCTTCCCACGCAGTAAATATCTGTTTTAATAAAGTGACACCGGTTCATCAGTTGTACAACGTCCTTTGGTGAAACCATACTGTTGCTCGTGCAATATTTTATTGGTGTTAAAATGGTTAAGCATTTGATTGAGCATTATCTTTTCAAACACCTTGCTGAAAACCGGCAGTTACATGGCAATTACATGGAGCGACTGCCTATCTGACCTCCACAAACCAGTTAGTACTGGGGAATACGATACCTCTTGGTAAGACTTGGGAGTTAGTTCAAATAATTAATCGCTTATGGGATTCGTTAGCTTTAAAGTGCAAATTTTTGTTAGACTCAAATGAGCCAGTTAAACGGTTGGATGTGTGAAAAAAATCAAAGTATCACAGCCAAGTAGGTTTTAGAAGTTTACCAGCTAATGAGAGGTTTTCTCCATATAACTCCTCTTTGATGAGTGAATATACAGGGTGGAATTTTGTAATGCCACCTGGAGGGAAAGTATACCGTTAATACTGCAGATAGAAAATTTTAATCAAAGGAAACATTCCTTTGTTTTTGAATAGAAAGCAAACTGCATTCAAAGATTTTCGAAAATTCTCTTCTCCCACACCCGGGAATCGAACCGGCTAAAATCTGAAAAAATTATTCCCTGTACTTTTATTGCATCGATCGTTAGGCTCAATTATAAGGATGAAATCTCTATAACAAACATGATAAATTAAATGAAAGGAAAACCAGGAAATCTGAAGTTACAAATTCAATGAGTCAAGTTAAAGCTCTTTAACTAACATCCATCTTTTGTAATGCAGACTCCATTGCGACATACTCGTAAGCGTAACTGCGTGTATGAGGTAATTTAAATATGGAATGTTAGATTAAAATTTGAAAATTAGATTGTCATAGTTGTTATTCACATTTGATTGTTTTTACAACTCATTTCACATTTTGTCTCACGGTGAAAATGGCTTATCAAGAACAGTTTGATTTAATGGAAGCTTATTTTTTAAATAACAAAAAAATTTGAATCTAGCTCTGCGGTGGTATGGAGAGAGATATCAAGACCGACAGGCACCAACTCGGTTCGTATTGAAAAGAATGGTAGAAAATTTTAAGAATACAGGTGGTTTCAAGAAGAGACGGCAAACTATTCAGCAAAACTATTTCGATTTTGAACTAGATATTTTAACATACTTTGAATCATTTCCGAAGGCTTCAAGTAGAGATGCTGCCGATGAATTAGGAACAACCCACACTCGCGTACTAAAAAAAAAAGTATAAGTATAAATGCTATCGTGAAGGTCGGTTAGTGCAAAAATTGCATATTGGGGATCGTGAGAGACGATTACAATTTTGTGAAAACATGCTTGGAAAAATTGACCGAAACCCTAATTTTTTTAGTAACATTGTATGGTCTGACGAAACCAACTTCAGCAATAATGGCATGTACAATCGCCGCAATAACCATTATTGGTCTCGAGTGAATCCTGTTCGTGTTCATGGAACTAACAATCAAGTAAGATTTTCTTTCAACGTTTGGTGCGGAATTATGAGAAATAATGTAGTGTTAGTCCACGTGTACGAAGGTCATTTAAACACTGTCAAGTATATTGAAATATCTTAAGAAACGAGTTAAATGGTTTCCCGAGGAAGAGCGAAACCAAATAATTCTACAGCAAGATGTGCTCCAGCACATAACAGCAGAATCACTAATGCCTACATTAAAAACCATTTTAATACCTGGATTGGTACAAACGGCACAATCAGATGGCCTGGGAGATCGCCAGATCTCACCCCATTAGATTTTTCTTTGTGGGGATATGTAAAAAATCAAATTTACATGAAATCTTATGCGAATGACAACGAGTTGAGAGTTGAAAATTCAGAATACGATTTATAATATTCACCACAACACTTTATTAAAGGTTACTAGAAATGAATTCGTTAAAAGAATAAATTTGTGTATCCAAGAGAATGGAGCCCATTTCGAGCAACTAATTGGTTAGTTTACCATTTTTTGTAAATAATTAAATTAATTTAAGATTTCCTGGTTTTCCTTTCATTTAATTTATCATGTTTGTTAGAGAGATTTCATCCTTATAATTGACCCTAACGATCGATGCAATAAAAGTACAGGGTATAATTTTTTCAGATTTTAGCCGGTTCGATTCCCGGGTGTGGGAAAAGAGAATTTTCGAAAATCTTTGAATGCAGTTTGCTTTCTATTCAAAAATAAAGGAATGTTTCCTTTGAGTAAAATTTTCTATATGCAGTATTAAGAGTAGGTACTTTCCCTCCAGGTGGCATTACAAAATTCCATCCTGTATATAAGCAAAAAAAATATATATGGCTTGTTAGACTCTAAACTTTAATTAGTACAATTGAAATAATTCTAACTTTATTATTACTATATGAAAAAAATATTCAAAGTCAAGCATTTTTTCTTTGAAATTTCGTAACTACTCCTAAACGGCATTAAGTTTTAGTATTTTTTTTTTCACACGAATATTTGTCACGTTTTTTTTTCACAAAGT
Organism: Xestia rhomboidea; assembly: GCA_963853795.1. NCBI lineage: Eukaryota > Metazoa > Arthropoda > Insecta > Lepidoptera > Noctuidae > Xestia > Xestia rhomboidea. The sequence continues at coordinate 8,990,882 of OY970771.1, read as the reverse complement.
GTACAATTGGCATTTTGATCTAATGATTTAGGACGTGGAGGTTGAGCTGCTCTGCTGGCTCGCATTATAGAGCCCCGATTTTCACATGGACGATCTAATATTAGTTTTCTTTTATTTTAGTTCTACTAAGTAGTAATAGTCAGATAGTCATTTTGTAAGTAAGGTATTGGAACGTAGTTCCTTATCGCGGCTTGCGGGGAGTGCTAATTAGTAGAATCGTCACACGTCACGCGTTACGTAACGAAATGCCGTATGCTGTGTCTGTGTGTGTGTGTGTGTACTTGTGTAGTAGGCACGATAAAAAATAAATAAAATATAAACAAAATAAGACTAATTCAGTGATTTTTATTGTGAAGTTTATTTGTTTTTCGTGTAAGTACCGTGTGTACCGTGTAATAAAAAACCATCATTAAGTATCACAATCATCATCATCCTTTTCACAATCATCACAATAATCACCCATTTGCTCTCACAAACTGTAGCCATAGGTCCTAAACAAACTTTTCAAGAAATAAAACCACAAAAATAATGATTTAATATATATTTGCAAAACAAAATCTGAATGTAGAACGAGCACTAAACAAAAAACGGATTAAGAATATTGATCTACTTTCGGCCATAGTGACGGTGCCCACCATAGTGACGGTGCCCACCATAGTGATGGTACCCAGGCTCAGGGCTGGCGACAGGACTGCGCTGCACCCTCAACGGCACACCCGGCAGCTGAGGGGCCTCACCCGGCAGCTGAGGGGCCTCACCGGCCACCAGGGCCAGGATGGCACACACGAACATAGCGATTACGGCAAACTGGAAAATTAAATAGGTATTAATTCATCGTACTTACTTTGTGGACAATGCAGGCATTGGTTTGGGTAAAAACTATGAACACAGTAGATCATGATGGACACTGAATAATCAAAACATTTCCAGCCGTTCGGGCCATTTATCGTGTCGTTTATATATTGTCAGTTGTGGCCTGGTGGTAGCGTCATGGTTTCGAAGCCTGGTAGACGCATTACTGAGTGTAATTTATTTCATCACCACTGCTCTCAAGGCAGAAATAGAAAACAGTGCAGGGCAACATCGTGAGGAAACTGGTGTTGGATTATTACAGCCTATTTCCTCTCATGGAGAGGAGACGTGGGCTCAGCAGTGCAAATATTACAGCGAACACAAAATACAACATTTATGAAGGAATATGAGTATGAAACAGCTCCTTTGCAGTCAGGTAAAAACATAGTCGTAATTTAATAGACATCCATGGTAATACTATCTACGAAATACACGCACAACGTTCATACACGAAAAACAAACCCGATAATGGTGTGCAAGTGATATTCGCAAGAAATTGATGTTGACCCAGAGTATTGCAATACAACATGTATACTAAATTACGACTTCTAATAGTTCGAATGATTATCGCATGTGCCTGGCGAACTGACACTTATGTAAGAACAGACAGCACCACTTGCAAGTCTATAAAGTTTTACCAATATTGACAAGAAAATAAGCACATTACAACAAAGTTATATTACTTACGAATTTCATTGTTCTGATATTCTTAATGAACTGATAAATAAAATTGCCAAATGTACCTTTATATATGAATTTTTAGAGGATAATGAAGACGCCAGGTCAGTCGCACTTACATAAAAAAAGGGAGAAGTCATCTACCAATAAAAATGATGCCCTTAGACCAAGTTGTAATGAACTTGTTATTTAACCAGCTTTCGCACGCGACTGCATCTGCGTGTATTTTATATTTAAACATATCCAATAACTGTCGTATAATGTCATGTTAGTGGAGAGGAAGACCAAGGAAACTATGGATGGATTGTGTGAGGAATGATGAAAAAAAATAAAAAAATCACAGGAGACCGTTTGTACGTCGGAGGCCATCCATTCTGTATACAAAACACACAAAAAAAAACTAACAAGTTACAAAAGTTATACATTCCTATATACTCAAACTCAAACTCAAATCATTTGTTTCAATTAAACCATTACGGCACTTTTGAATGTCGAAAATACAAAAAAAAGCAAAGCTACAGTCACAGTCACAAGGCATAATAACTTGAGAAAGTACTGTAGTTGCCCATTCCCTAACGTAGATCTCTATGGAGAAGAACGGGCAAGAAACTCCATGGACACTCTTTTAAATCAAAATATTGTTACAACATCTTGGTTACATCATTCTTGTTGAGATTATACATATATGTGAGAACGATATAATATAATATAATGGCACTGTAAGTTTAATATTTTCACCCAAGCGTCATTGCTTTGACGGGGGCCGCTAAGTACCTGGGGCCCTACTCCCTAACGCTTCGTCCGTATATTCGGATCTATCCGTCTTTCTCACTCGCACTCTTCTGTTCTTCTTCGGACGGACGAAACGTTAGAGAGTAGGCCCTCTGGGCTAGGTGCTCCTACACAAACAATTTCGAAATTAACAGTCGCTATCCATTCCAACAGCGTACTGAAATTATTGCGGGTGGCTTAGCTTTTTGTAAAAGACTTTGCCCTGTTTCGAAGCTTTGGAGAAACTTGTACAAATTGCTTAAGTAAACATATTTTTTTCAAAAATATAGTAAATTAAGGATACTTTTATATTTCGGTTACTTCTCTTTCTTGTAACTTCTGGTTCCATGTACTGAAAGAAGAATTTAATTAGTATTAGTTAATTCACTTAATTCGACCAAAACAACATTGGTATTTTTTTACCACGTCAGAAATCGATGTTTTGCATCGTTTAAATGCTATAACAGGTTATGCAGGTAAGTACATTTCATTTAATCCAAAACAAACTAAAAATCCAGCATTAATTATTATTACTATCTTATTTTTGTAATTATATGTTAACAATGATGGAGCTTGTCCAGGCAGCTTTACGAAATGAGATTTTTCTGGACGGCCATTGTTGAACGCGACAATATATTTATTGTTTTGTCACAAAATTAAGGCTGACCCTCATTGACTGCCGCTTTGGTCAATTGGTCGCAAGCGACTGCTGAACATGGGGTCCTGGGTTCGATTCCCGTGTCAGGCAAAGGCTAATAGGGGTTTTCCGTCAGGAATTTTCTCAGTAGCAGCCACGATGTTTGGATTTGTGCAGGGTTGATGGCAGTAGGCTGACCCCGTAACATAACCGGGGCACTGTGGGTGTATTATAAGTGGCGTGATGTTATGTTTATGTTATGACCCTCATAAACCGTCGTTGCATACAACAACAACTTGTGAACACAGAATAAATATCGTGACATGCGCTGCTTGCCCTGTTGTTTGGTATAACAGGAAGTGATGGACGCTACTGAAGGCGCCAAACTCGTAGCCTAGTCCTAATCCGAATCAATATGGATTGCCATCGCACACGCTAAGAAGAAAAAGAAACACAAGATTTCTTTGAATTTACTTTTCAAGTATTACGCAAATATTATATGTTCGAAAAAAAGCAGACGTTGTGTTCTAATGTATCTCAGATCTCTTTCTAATGCCCTATGTTCTAGACTAGAGTATTAAAATAAAGACGGCCAAGTGCGAGTTGGACTCGCGCACCGAGGGTTCCGTACAAACTTGTTGGTATTTTGTTATTAAACTACATATTTACGGTTTTTAGATTTTTTTCCTTCAAATGTGCTGTAAGACATTGCTTCTTGCCATATAAAATATGCCCTATAAATTTTGATTCCCTTGAGAGTGTCGAAATATAGGTTTTTTGCGGCATGACAGCCGTTTCTTTTTTTTACGTTAACTTAGAAGTTTATTTTTTTTTCACAACTTCAAGGGACTGTAGACCTGAGAAAATGGTTTTAATTTCAACTCGGTAACTTTACGCGTAGGTACCTGAGATAAAGGGTCTTGACATACAAACGGACAAACGTACAACAAAGTGATCCTATAAGGGTAAGTACGGATCCCTAAAAAATCAGAATGAATGAATTTTCTATTTGGTCATGATATTTTCCTCCGGAACCCGGAAAACGTTGCGTTGGAAGTCCTCCCACTAGGTGGACCGACGACCTGGTGAAGGTTGCGGGAATCCGTTGGATGTAAGTCGCATGGGACCCGTCAATGTAGCGACACTTGGGGGGGGCCTATGTCAAGCAGTGGACGTCTTCAGCTGAAATAATTATTATGATGATGCTCCTCCCGCCACTTCGCATCAATGATCAAAAATAGGGACGTTTTTAACCCATTGGAAGCCTTAGACATCTGTAAGGGTAACGGGGCCTACGCTGGATGCAAGTCGCACGGGATCGGTCAATATGGCGACACTTGGGGGAGGCCTTTGTCCAGCAGTAGACGTCTTGCAGCTGAAATGATGATGATGATGATACATACAGAAAAACCTATTGATCTTCGCAGAAAAACTAGAAAACCGTACGTCACCGAATGTTCGATGCAAAAGCGAGGGCAGCGAGCTCAAAAATGTTAGCACCCCGCCCGGAATAAACATAATACGGCCCTGATTGAAAAGACTCCCAGTGATCCAATTCAATTCTAATTTAGACTCGTTTTAAATAGAGCATCTATATTCTAGAGTAGTGCCTTGATTTTGTAGATTATATCGTAGAACTACGTGAAATAGAGTACCTTACTCTATTCGAGTATGTACGGTTGGCAACCCTATGTCTGGCACAGAAGAAACTTACAACTCGGAAGTATTATGTTATTGTATTGTATTTTAGTACGGGGTGGAAGGGACGACGCAAAACGGTTGCCACCTAATCAGTACATCGTTCTGACCCCCCCCCCCCTCTCCCCACCCATATAGACAGTTGTCGTGGTTAATTAAAAAAAAACCGGCCAAGAGTGAGTCGGACTCGCGCACCGAGGGTTCCGTACAAACTTTTTAAAGGACAAACTTTACTTTGCTGTTCGATCCCTAGAAACGGCTATTGCTCCAACCGCAAATAATAAGTTTGTAATAGTAAAATCGCTTTTTTTTTTGTTATTAAACTACATATTTACGGTTTTCAGACTTTTCTCTTTACCTTGCTTTTTGCCAAATTTCGTAATTCTAGGTCGACGGGAACTACCATATAGGTTTTCGACCCAAAACCAAGTCTAACCGGATGCAGCTGAATACGAGTATTTTAGATGGAGCGAATGCCTATCAGACCTCCACAACCCAGTTCGTACTGGCTAATACGATACCCCTTGGTAAGGCTGGTTGTCAGACTTTTTGGGTCACTGACTACCTGTAACGACTGTCAAAGATCTACAAAAAGCCGGGACCAACTGCTTTACATGCTTTCCGAGGCACGGAGGAAAAGCTATACAAAGTGGGTGGTCACCCATCCACAGACCAAGCTAGGCAAGCACGGCTTAACCCAAAGGACCCGAGTGGCAGTTATTATTTAGCGACGAGCTTCGAAACAGAACAATGTCCTATAAATAAAACTAAACCACCCAGCAAAAATGACCTGGCTGTTTTGGAACGGATAGCTGCTTTAAACTACCTATTTTTAAGGTCCCGTTGCCAAATGGCAAAAAAACGCACACCGCTTGGGCCTCGGACACGAAGTCAGCGGGCAGATCGCGCGGCGCTAGAGCGGTGTAGTGTTGTGTTACGAGAAATTAATATATTTATTCGCGAACGAAATGTCTAAACAGCGACTACAACATCTTTTTACCCGACTGCGCCAGAAGGAGGGTTATGGTTAAGGTATAATTGTTTGGCACGCTCTATGGCCTGAACGGCTCGATGGATTTTAGCTTGAGAGGTGTGGTTAGATTCGTATTTACTGTGAGAGTGACACTGGGTATATCAAAATAAAAAAAAAACAAAATGGCGGATTTTTGGCGGCAAATTCAAGTGAAGCAAGCGTGCTTCACTTGAATTTGCCGCCAAAAATCCGCCATTTTAAAAAGCTAAAATCCATAGAGCCGTTCAAGCTGCAGAGCGCTGCAGCTTGAACGGCTCTATGGATTTTAGCTCGAGAGGTGTCGTTAGATTCGTATTTACTGTGAGAGTGACACTGGATATATCAAAATAAAAAAAGAAACAAAATGCCGGATTTTTGGCGCCAAATTCAAATGTTTGGCACGCTCTGCAGCCTAAACGGCTCGCTATAGGGCTCATTATGACGATTTTAAAATGGTACATCTAAGTAACTAAAAAGTGTAAAAAAAAAAAAAATTAAAGAAATAAAAAAACCCGACTGCTTAAAAATAACTAATAACTTTAAATAAAAACTGTAAAGAAAAAAACAAGTTCAGGAAACAGGACAAATTGACTGCAACAGTCGGGACCCATTAAATAATCTAGACTAAAATCATTACATCCAAAATGGGTCCTGTTGTCCAATTTGTCCTGTTTCCTGAACTTGTTTTTTTCTTTTCAGTTTTTATTTAAAGTTATTCGTTATTTTTAAGCAGGCGGGTTTTTTTTTATTTATTTTTTATACTAATTTCTTCCTAAAGTTTGATTGATTGTAGGCAAAAGAAGATATAAATTTTTATTTCTTCCCATAACCGGTAACCCCCCTATTTGTGTGGTACCTGTCTTTGCTGTTCTGTTCCAGGGGTTCTATCCAAAATCATAGTTATATTTTGCTCCAACACGTCGGCGGGCATTTTGAAATTTCGGTCGATAATAAAAAGAATACTACTGCAGTAACACTACGTCAATGCAGACGCGCGGGCACCGCTCGTTTGCCGCTTACCGCTCGTACGCCACTCGCCGCCCGCTCCCCGCGCCGCCGCGCCGCTGACTTCGAGGCCAGTTCCATATAAATGTATGCATTGGAAAGCGCCGCCGCGCCGCCGTCACTGGCTACGTGTCCGAGGCCTTATACTTTCGCCACGTACGTCCGTCTGTCCGCAGCTTTGCTCAAAGACTCTCTAGTACTAGAAAGCTGTAATTTGGCGTGTGTATACAGATTAGTTATAAGTAGCAAAATAAAATCTCGAAAAGTTTTCTTTTGGGGTATTTCCTGTACACGTAAAGAGGGTTTTTTTTTCGCGCGTACCCCATAGTGTGGGATGTCGTTGGATAAGTCTTTAAAAATATTGGGCATTTGTTAAAATCATCATCATCTACCTAGCCTTTTCCCAACTATGTTGGGGTCGGCTTCCAGTCTAACCGGATGCAGATGAATACCAGTATTTTACATGGAGCGACTGCCTATCTGAACTCCACAACACAGTTAGTACGATATGATAATAACACTTGGGATATAATACTTGGGAGTTTGTTCAAATTATTAATCGGTTATGGGATTCGTTAGCTTTAAAGTGCTAATTTTTGTTAGACTCAAATGAGCCAGTTAAACGGTTGTGTTTGGATGTGCGAAAAAAATCATGGTAATGATATAACGAAATAAAAAGGCCAACTATCACAGCCAAGTAGGTTTTACAAGTTTACGAGTAATAGTCGACCAACTTATTAAGGTGGTGGTACCAGCTAATGAGAGGTTTTCTCCATGTAACTCCTCTTTGATGAGTGAAAAAACCTATGTGCAAAAAAAAATACATATTGCTTGTAAGACTCTAAACTTTAATTGGTACAATTGAAATTATTCTAACTTTATTATTACTATATGAAAAAAATATTCAAAGTGAAGCATTTTTTCGTTGAAATTTCGTAACTACTCCTAAACGGCATTAAGTTTTAGATTTTTTTTTCCACACGAATATTTGTTACTTTATTTTCACAAAGTGTACAATTGGCATTTTGATCTAATGATTTACTAGGCTACAATAATTATCCTATGCATTCTATAATAACAGAATAGGGCGGGTCCGTGCGCGGGCGACGGGCGGCAGTGTAGCTCGGATTGTTGGACGTGGAGGTTGTACTGCTCTGCTCGCTCGCATTATAGTGCCCCGATTTTCACATGGACGATCTAGTATTAGTTTTTTATTTTAGTTCTAGTAAGTAGTAATAGTCAGATAGTCATTTTGTAAGTAAGGTATTGGAACGTAGTTCCTTATCGCGGCTTGCGGGGAGTGCTAATTAGTAGAATTCGTCACACGTCACGCATTACGTAAGGAAAGGCCGTATGCTGTGTGTGTGTACTTGTGTAGTAGGCACGATAAAAAATATAAAAAATAAGACTAATTCAGTGATTTTTATTGTGAAGTTTATTTGTTTTTCGTGTACCTTCCGTGTGTACCGTGTAATCAAAAATCAAAAACCATCATTAAGTATCACAATCACCATCACTGTCACAATCATCATCATTATCACAATCATTATCATCATAATAACAATCCTCATCATCACAATAATCATCATCGTCATTATCACAATCATCGTCATCCTTTTCACAATCATCACAATAAATCACCCATTTGCTCTCACAAACTGTAGTCATAGGTCCTAAACAAACTTTTCAAGAAATAAAACCGCAAAAATAATGATTTAATATATATTTGCAAAACAAAATCTGAATTTAGAACGAGCACTAAACAAAAAACGGATTAAGAAAATTGATCTACTTTCGGCCATAGTGACGGTGCCCACCATAGTGACGGTGCCCACCATAGTGATGGTACCCAGGCTCAGGGCTGGCGACAGGACTGCGCTGCACCCTCAACGGCACACCCGGCAGCTGAGGGACCTCACCCGGCAGCTGAGGGGCCTCACCGGCCACCAGGGCCAGGATGGCACACACGAACATAGCGATTACGGCAAACTGGAAAATTAAATAGGTATTTATTCATCGTACTTACTTTGTGGACAATGCAGGCATTGGTTTGGGTAAAAACTATGGACACAGTAGATCATGATGGACACTGAATAATCAAAACATTTCCAGCCGTTCGGGCCATTTATCGTGTCGTTTATACATTATCAGTTGTGGCCTGGTGGTAGCGTCATGGTTTCGAAGCCTGGTAGACGCATTACTGAGTGTAATTTATTTCATCACCGCTGCTCTCAAGGCAGAAATAGAAATAGAAAACAGTGAAACTGGTGTTGGATTATTACAGCCCATTTCCTCTCATAGAGGGGAGACGTGGGCTCAGCAGTGCAAATATTACAGCGGACACAAAATACAACATTTATGAATGAATATGAGTATGAAAAAGCTCCTTTGCAGTCAGGTAAAAACATAGTCGTAATTTAATAGACATCCATGGTAATACTATCTACGAAATACACGCACAACGTTCATACACGAAAAACAAACCCGATAATGGTGTGCAAGTGATATTCGCAAGAAATTGATGTTGACCCAGAGTATTGCAATCCAACATGAATACTAAATTACGACTTCTAATAGTTCGAGTGATTATGGCATGTGCCTGGCGAACTGACACTTATGTAAGAACAGACAGCACCACTTGCAAGTCTATAAAGTTTTACCAATATTGACAAGAAAATAAGCACATTACAACAAAGTTATATTACTTACGAATTTCATTGTTCTGATATTCTTAATGAACTGATAAATAAAATTGCCAAATGCACCTATATATACGAATATTTAGAGGATAATGAAGACGCCAGGTCAATCGCACTTACATAAAAAAGGGAGAAGTCATCTACCAATAAAAATGATGACCTTAGACCAAGTTGTATTGAACTTGTTATTTAACCAGCTTTCGCCCGCGACAGCATCTGCGTGTATTTTATATTTAATCATATCCAATAAATGTCATATAATTTCATGTTGGTGGAGAGGAAGACCAAGGAAACTATGGATGGACTGTGTGAGGAATGATGAAAAAAAGGGTCGATGAAAAAAAAAAATCACAGGAGACCGTTTGTACGTCGGAGGCCATCCATCCTGTATACAAAACACACAAAAAAAAACTAACAAGTTAAAAAAGTTATACATTCCTATGTAATGGCCCTATGAGTTTCATATTTCCACCCAAGCGTCATTGCTTTGACAGGGGCCGCTAAGTACCTGGGGCCCTACTCCCTAACGCTACGTCCGTATATTCGGATCTATTCGTCTCTCTCACTCGCACTCATCTGCAAATGTGGGCGAGAGAGACGGATAGATCCGAATATACGGACGAAGCGTTAGAGAGTAGGCCCTCTGGGCTAGGTGTTCCTACACAAACAATTTCGTAATTAACAGTCGCTATCCATTCCAACAGCGTACTGAAATTATTGCTCGGTGGCTTAGCTTTTTTTAAAAGACATTGCCCTGTTCCGAAGCTTTGGAGAAACTTGTACAAAATTGCTTAAGTAAAATATTTTTTTTCAAAAATATAGTAAATTAAGGATACATTTATATTTCTGTCACTTCTCTTTCTTGTAACTTCAGGTTCCATGTACTCCTCCTGGAAGCCTCGATCGTGTAGGCCTGGGTGACATCACCGGACAGGCCTGCCGACGTTAACAATGAGGCAGGGTGGTTCCAAGGAGGCCATGTCCGACATGTGTGACGTGGCAATGCCCCGAGTCCGGCCAGGAAGCGCCCGGCGTCAGGTGTACTGGTGGTCGCGAGAGCTCACGCCTTTACGCGAGCGTGTGCGACACCTGTACGCCAGGCACCGCAGGCTCCGCATTCGGCCACCGGATGCGGCAGCCATTGAGGCGGAGCTATAGCACCTTGCGAGGACTGGGCCGAATCTTGCGCAACACCAGTTTGGTTTCCAGGATTTCTGACGTTTGGCCCCCAAACTGGAACGGACAGGGGCTGCCTTCAGGCGGCTCCTGCCCGACCTGGGGGAGCCAAACGCCTCCTGCCGGAGGCTCTACGCGGGAGTCGTGCGGTCATGGCCCTTTACGGGGCCCCGGTGTGGGCGCGTTCATTGAGGCGGCGAGCCGCCCACTATTTGAACGCGCCCCAAAAGGTGGTGTCCGTAAGGCTGATCCGGGGGTACCGCACGATCTCCCGCGAGGCGACGAGCCTCCTTGCCAGATTGCCGCCATGGGATCTGTAGGTGATAGTCCTCGCGCGCCTACATGAGTGGCGCGCGGAGGCGCTTCGCCGGGGGGAAACTCCGCTGCCGCGGCAAATTATCGCTCAGCGGACGGACTTCCGGCGTGATCTCATGGCGACATGGAGAGAGCGACTGTCGCAACCCCGTGCAGGGCACGCCACAATAGTGGCGGTAAGTCCCCTCTTTGAGGAGAGGCTGGAGAGACGCCACGGCGTCCTCACCGCTGTGCCCCGCCTAGGCGGAGCACAGCCGTGTCCTCGAAGCGGCCATCGGCGGCGGCGACCTCTCGCTTCTGGGCCTGATTCAAGCCATGGTCCGGAGCGAGACGGAATGGGACGCCGTCACCCCCTTATGCGAAGCAGTCATGCTAGCGAAGGAGGTGGCGGAACGTGAGAGGAAGAGATCCTCACGTCGGGCGTCGGGGGCTACGTGGTGGCTCCCGCCACCGTAGGCGCGGGCCTGTGGACGGGGAGCTATGGGCTAGCTCGCCGTCCGTCCGTCTCATGACGACAGGCCGTGTCGACGGCGCGTACCTTTTCCACGCGCGCCTCAAAGAGAGTCAGCAATAAGGAAGGGGTCCGCAAGGGCCGAAGCCTGCCGGGGCTGCGGGACTATTCGAAAAAGATACCGTGGCCCCGGAACACATAGGGCGATGAAGGAACATGGATGGGTTTTAGTCAGTAAAAATCTGACACTCCCTCCTGCTCCGCCAAGAGCGGGAGGAGTCATTTCATGATTTCCCATCCGAAAAAAAAAAAAAAAAAAGGGGTTCTATCCAAAATCATAGTTATAATTTGCTCCAACACGTCGGCGGGCATTTTGAAATTTCGGTCGCTAATAAAAAGAATACTACTGCAGTAACACTACGTCAATGCAGACGCGCGGGCACCGCTCGTTTGCCGCTTACCGCTCGTACGCCACTCGCCGCCCGCTCCCCGCGCCGCTGACTTCGAGGCCAGTTCCATATAAATGTATGCATTGGAAAGCGCCGCCGCGCCGCCGTCACTGGCTACGTGTCCGAGGCAGCTTTGCTCGAAGACTCTCTAGTACTAGAAAGCTGTAATTTGGCATGTGTATACCGATTAGTTATAAGTAGCAAGAAAAATCTCGAAAAGTTTTCTTTTGGGGTATCTCCTGTACACGTAAAGCGGGTTTTTTTTACGCGCGTACGCGAGAAATCTTGTTCGCGACCCAACTATGTTGGGGTCGGCTTCCAGTCTAACCGGAGATGAATACCGGTATTTTACATGGAGCGACTGCCTATCTGACCTCCACAACCCAGTTAGTACTGGGGAATACGATACCTCTTGGTAAGACTTGGGAGTTTGTTCAAATAATTGATCGATTATGGGATTCGTTAGCTTTAAAGTGCTAATTTTTGTTAGACCCAAATGAGCCAGCTAAACGGTTGTGTTTGGATGTGTGAAAAAAATCACGGTGGTAGTTTATATAACGAAATAAAAAGGCCAACTATCACAGCCAAGTAGGCTTTACATGTTTACGAGTAATAGTCGACCAACTTATTAAATGTACTTGGATAACATATTTTCCTAAACCTAATGTATGGGAGCACAGGTTTTTCAACAGCAAATGTATGTTTGTTTTTTCTTTATTCATTTTAACATCTTAATAGAAACAATTTTAAATATTTCTTAAAAAAGCCAATTTAAAAAAAAAATATCAAAAATTAGTGGTCCGCCGGTATCGGGAGCAGGGTCCAAGCTACCAGTGGTTCGGGCTTCAGAGACAGGAACCTCCTCACAATGTGGGCCATATCGAGGAGGACTGCCTTCTGAATTAGGTCCTTGATCCAACCGCCTAAGGAGAGCCTCGAAAGAAGTATTTTTTATTATTATTATAAAAATCATCGTTCGGGGGCAAATCCGAATATTTTGATGGTTAACTACGGCACCGACACGCACTTGGCCGGTTTTTTATTTTATAATTAGGCACCTAAGTACCTAAGTGTGACTGACCTGTTGTCTTCATTATCCTCAAAAGTTTTGTATACAAAGGTGCATTTGATACTTTAATTTATCAGTATATTTTAAAAATTACAACACTGTTTAAAAAATATATACAGGGTGTAAACCACCTCATCACGAAGCCTTTAACCAAGCATTCTGTACATCAAACTAAGTAACTTTACGCATAAAATATTGCTGGGAAACGACATTTTTTTTTTGGGGTGAAAAATCATGTTTTGTGGTAGAACTCAATGTAACGCACTCAAAACATTGTGCTGATGGATGAATTGAATAGTACGGGGGTCGTGGAGGTGTGTAAAAATCTTACATTAAAAACTTGTATTTAAAAAAAAAGTTGCCAAAAAGTTGGAACTTTGACCCCCAATATCTCCGTAACTAGAAGGTTCCCAGGTATGGTGTAGAACAAAAAACTGATCGCAATGACGAGGAGAACAAGTGCCTTTCGGATTCGTTAAGAGGTGTTTTACATCCTATATGTGGCGTATTAGATTAAGTACTTATTTTTTATTAAATTTGTAAAATGTGTTTATTTTCTTGTTATAGTCACTTAATAAAACTGTATGGACTGCAAATGGTGCTGTCAGTTCTTACACGTTCATCAGTCACATGAGAGATATTATAGCGATACACAACACACACGGGTGCGCTTTCAGTTCCTTAACTCCGATAGTCGGGTGAGACGGCAAAAATTCACGACTAGGAAAAGATCAGGCGCAGTAACATCGGTTTTAGGTACTTGTTTTCCGCCGAAGCACAGGAATGATACCTAGCGTGATCTGAGAATCGGTCCTAAGACCCCGTGGGCCTATAGCAGACTCGGTTGTCCACTAATTAAGTACAGTAATGCTGTTTGCGTTCACCTTTGGAAGAGTACCTTAATATTACCTGGGGAAATGATGCATACCTCTGCCCAACTTTTTCAGGATATAAGGCGTGAAATTCTATCACAAAATGGTAATAACTAAACCAGTTGAAAACTCTAGCATTTCACTCCTCCTCCTCCAGCTATCGAAAGTTAGCGATTTTGTCGCTATCTATGTCGAGACTGCCAGCCCAGGCAAGATTTCTCCACTGTTTGGCTAAAGTGGGATCCCCAGCCAGACCCTCTAAAAGGTTTTAGGGCCGCCATTTTATATTGAAACTGGGTAGGTTATTGTTCATTTTACAGTTGATTACACTATTGTTTGTTTGTATATTTTTAAAAGTTACTTGTTGAAAGAACAGCCGAATATTGTTAGGCGTCCAAAGTACACACACTCAAAAATCATAGCGTTGCGACAACAATGCTTGTGTATCTTAGTCTCCGGCGCCATAGGGGGTGCAGATTTGGGAGTCTGTAATTTTAATTAATAATAATTAAAGATTTTCCTCAATGATTCTAAATTTGGGATCACGAGGAAAAAACATGTATTAACGATAACTTGTTACCGGTTATATTGGTCGTTGGTTGGTTTGGTATATAAAGCTGAACATTAGAGTATAATACCATAGTAAGGAACAAGAACTCAAAATGAAATACGTAAGTGTCTTAAGTTTTTATTCCTCGTGTTTAGTGACTTAAAATAATTTTCAGCTTCCTTTTTATTGAGCTAATTGAAAAAAAAAAAACAATCTTTCATAATATTATTTACTTGTATGTAATGCTCGATCTATAGTCTCCTCTGAAATTGGCCACCAGGGCTGAACCAGGACTGTCATTATAAGTATTCACACAAATTGTCCTGGAAAGTTCTAAATCCAAATGTTTTTATTAATTTATCTACTGTTTTTTCATGGAAGCCGACCTCAACATATGTAATTGGGAACAGGCTGGACAGACGGTGACCTTCTTTCAATAATTGATATACAACTATTAATTAAACATAAAATAATTATATTCCTAACCAATCTTATAATCTTACCCAGTAACTGGGTTGTGGAAGTCAGATAGGCAGTCGCTCCATGTAAAATACTGGTATTCAGCTACACCCGGTTAGACTGGAAGCCGACCTCAATTTAGTTGGGAAAACCTTGGCAGATGATGATGTGTACTTAATGCTGACCTTAAAACCTAACTTAACTTGGTAACTTGTTTGTTTCAGTTCGCATTCTTCGCACTGTTGATTTGCGCCATCGTGGCCCTGGCCAGCGGCTCAGTGGCAAGCATTGCCCCAGCTCCAGGCGGCGGTGGCGGTGGCGGCGGCGGTGGTGGTGGCGGCGGTGGCGGCGGTGGCGGCGGTGGTGCTCCCCACACACAGGATTAACCAGCACCCCACGAATAGTAAACACCACAAGAAAGAACACTCCACTATGGATACGGACTCTTAAATTACGAAAAGATAAAAGCTTTTTGTAATTTTGCCTACGATAAACGAGTTCGTCGAACTTTTAATGTAATTATTTTGATTTGATTCTGATTCTTCAAGTTCTTGTAAGTAATTAAATATTAAGCTAAAAATGTTTGACTTTAATTAAGTTTAACTAAGTTTAATTAAGTTTAACGTGTGAGTCTGTGTATCTGAGTGTTTGTGTGTGGCCTCGTAACTCCCAAACGAATGAACCGATTTTGATTTAGGTTTTTTAATTTGAAAACTTAGATCGAAAGTGTTTTTAGTTCCCATCCCCAAATTTTAGCTGTTTGCTAGTTGATGAGGGTATAAGAAGAGACCTACACTCAGCACTGGGTGTCCAAAGGTTGAAGAAGAAGAAAAGAGCATGAGAGCTGATCGAATCTATAGGTATTCTGTTACTTCAATGGTATTGCTAGAACATGACAAAAGATTGACCGGATGTTATGCAATGTATGTACGTATAGACCAGTGCAGATAATTTATGAAAACGAAAAAATTCATAGTAGGATGTAACCCATTGGAAATGAAAGAGAATATAACAAAAATTAAAGGAAAAATAATTTACAGGCGATCTGAGGTCGGGAAGTGGGAGGGGTTTCCCCTCCCACTTCCCGACTGACAACAGACAACTGTTGTATTAACTCTTTTTTCACATAACCTCAAAATGTATGTGAAAAATTCAAATAACCAAGTTTTTGGTATTTATTTTTATCTTTTACAAAACACGTACTACCTACTTAAATTCTACTTCAATTAATAATAGTACTACAATATATTAGTACTACCTACTTCAATTAATTTTTAACGCTGGCAATTTAAGCTTAAAAAAAAACAGCCATTTGCGCGTCGGACTCGCGCTCAAAAAGGGACTTACGTAAAGGTACCAAAACTTGGTTTATCATCGTGCCAATATATGAATTGAAGCAGTATATTCACAATTCGATTAAACTGATATGCGCTTATAAATAAGTGATTGGGATTTTCTATCAGGACTTTCTCAATAGCAGCAATGAAATTTAGATTTGTGCTCGGTTGATAGGCTTGCCCCCTGTTACATGGGACTTCAACGAAACTGGCAACACTGAACTATTGGTACACCTCTGCTTAAGCCTTCGAAGTCTATAGCCGCGATGTTATGTTGCGTAACTTCAGCAATTGCGACGGCACCGCGTTGGAGGCGCGTTGCGGCGCGGCGCGGGGCGGTGCGAACCGGTTGCGGGCTGGATTCCAACACCAAGACCCTCCGATAGTTGCTCCTATTCTGATTCTTATAGCAACTATGAGTACTTAACTAAATAGAATCATTTTAGTTTATTTATGTAAAGAATATACTATAAGATGATGCCTCAGCATCAGGTCAAGCCTGCCATGTTTTAGCAATAGGTACTGATGTAATTAATGCATTGAAGTAACGGATCATCATCATCATCATATCAGCCCGGAGTCACCCACTGCTGGGTATAGGCTTCCCCTTGTTTCTGCCACACTTCCCGGTTCTGTGCGTCCCTTATCCAGGTATTTCCCGCGACTTTGACAATGTCGTCGACCCAACGAGCTTTATGATGTAACAAATGCTATTATAATTTGAATGACTACTTAAATGACACTGACATATGAATTTAATTCAATTATTATTTATATTTTTGTAACTTTTAGAATTTTAACTATAATTATTAAAAATATTATTATTTATATATATATATTAAATTTCCTTTGAGCTATTAATTTATTTAAATAATTACACTACTTTTATACAAACTATAACTCTAAATAATAATAAAAATATGTACAAGTAACAACCTGTAACCGTCACAGGGCGTCAAAAAATTCGTCCACATCGCTGTCAACAGGAAAAGTGCCCAGAAGGCTGGCAGCATTGCCACGTTGGATGACAATGCTGATTCTTTGACAAAAAGTAGGCCCGCCCCTGGTCACGTGAAGAGTCGACCAACCGCTTGGCGATTTCTCGAAATACTAGGTGGGCACTCGGACCCCATGGCCCTAGTGTTTCAACCCCAAACGTCTCAAACACATAATTACCAATTAAATTATTGTATTTGCGCCGTTTGAGGTTTTCAGCACCTGCTCGGACTGCCTGCACTGTGCTAGGAAGATGGGATGGCGCAAGGGTGTCGACGCAAGTTGCGTCCCACACCAAAGGCCTAATATAATTGGTCACTAAACCAACATATTATCATTTGTACGCCCATGTGGTAGAATGTGATGAAACAATCTATATAAACTCAAGACCATGTGTAATATACATACCGACTGTCGATCTGGCAGCGACGGAGAGAGTTAAACACCGCGCAATGCTCGACACTGTCGAATGCCTTCTCGTAATCGACAAAAGCTAAACACAGTGGTTGATTGTATTCAGCACTCTTCTCCATCATCTGCTTCACGGTATGAATGTGGTCAATCGATAACCACTTCGGAAACCGGCATAGTTTTGGCAAATAGTTTATAAATTTGAGAAAGGAGAGATATAGGACGGTAGTTGCTAAGGTTTCAAAGGTCTCCTTTCTTATGGAGAATAGCGACTGTTGCCTTCTTCCAGGCATCTGGTGACGTGGCACTGAAGAGGACACTATAGAAGAATTTAACGAGAACGGGTTGATCACCAGCACGCAGTAGTTCAACCGTAATACCGTCCTCACCAGGTGTTTTGTCACATTGCATTTGTGACAGTGCCTTTTCTACCTCGCAAGCCATGATATTTGGCAGACTTTCAGAGCCTCTGTATTAGTCTTTGGGCGGAGCTCTAAGGTCGTTACCTGGTGACGACGGTTCTGCAGATTTTGAAGCATAAAGTTCTTCGTAGAATTTCTCCACAATGTTTAATAATTGATACGATTATACGAACGGTCACAATTTGACCATCTTCAGCTCTTAGTTTGAGAATTTGTTGTGTATCTGTATTTATTTTCTTTCTAAAGTCTTTCGGCCCTCTATGTTTTTCTATTGTATTTGTAATAATGTTTGTATTGTAAGTAACAGGATACCAAAGGAGAATACCATTTTTTACATAGGAGGTAGACTATTCCTGTATTTCAACTGACTCATTGGGAAAATATTGGAAATGTAGTCAGTCCGTTTTATACAAATAAAAAATCATTAATATTTTCGACGGCAGTTTTTATAAATCGGACTTTTGAATCTTGCAATTAGTGTGATGTCGCGCTAAGATTACCAACGAAAAAGTAGGTAATAATCTCTTTGCTTACTTAGACAGATTTAAGTTATGTAATGTCACTAAACAAAACGAGTTCAAATTATAACAATATTCATTTATGTCAATCAAATTGCCATTGACTGTGACATAAGGTTACCAGCAGAATAAAATTAATCTATACCAAAGCGATTTAAAAAGACTCATACAATATATTTGAATGTCTTTGATCCATACCCACTTTCTTTGGTTTATCTAAAAAAAAGTCTCTGTATCGGGTTAGCAGCACAAGCCAAACGTTGTTTCCACATTTGTTTTTGTAATGGTTTATTGAGGTAAGGCATCAGTGTAGGATTTTTCTAATCGCTTTCTCAGTTTTGTAAAAGAAATTCTTGTAATAATGTTTTAACGATGGTTTGATAAACAATAATTGCGCTTACATTTTTATGCTTCATCGTAAATACAAACTAGCAAAAGATTACGGATGCTTAGCTTCGAAACACTACACTGTTTTTGTATTATCTTCTAAACCTCTGGTTGCTTCAGACTAAAATAAATATAATTATGTGAAAATTCAAAACGATTTGGAATAAAAATCGAAAAGACGCAAACCTGCTTTATGGCATTCTCCCTTAAAATCGAACAGCCATCATAGCCTTATCAACTAGCTAGCTCTAGCTAGCTCTTCAATCGGCTTAACAGATTTTCTTGAATCAGAACTTAGAACATTTTCGATTTTGAACCAAAAAAACCTAAAACAAAATCGGTTCATTCGTTACGTCCAGGTTACCTCAGGCCACAGAAAAGTACTCAAACAAATACAGATCCACTGGAGTCTGTGGATCTGTGTTTGAATGTTTTACACTTTACACGTTATACTTATGACATCCCTCTTTTTTCTTCGGGAGTAAATTAAAGTCAAACATTTGAAGCTTAATATTTAATTAATTGTTGGTGAAAATATATACGTACATTATAAGAACTTGAATGTCGTAACATTAGGAGAAACGGAATTAATCAAACGAAAATATTAACACTAAAAGCGATATTGAGTGAGACGAACTCTTTGATCGTAGGCAAAATTACAAAAAGCTTCTAACTTTTCGTAATTCGAGAGTCCGTAGCTGTATCCATAGTGGGGTGTTGGTTCTTGTGGTGTTTACTATTCGTGGGGTGCTGGTTAATCCTGTGTGTGGGGAGCACCACCGCCGCCGCCACCACCGCCACCGCCACCACCACCGCCGCCGCCGCCGCCACCGCCGCCTGGAGCTGGGGCAATGCTTGCCACTGAGCCGCTAGCCAGGGCCACAATGGCGCAAATCAACAGTGCGAAGAATGCGAACTGAAACAAACAAGTTACCAAGTTAAGTTAGGTTTTAAGGTCAGCATTAAGTACACATCATCATCTGCCTAGGTTTTCCCAACTATGTTGAGGTCGGCTTCCAGTTAACCCGGTGTAGCTGAATACCAGCATTTAACATGAAGCGACTACCCATCTGACCTAACGACCTACGACGACGACCGAGGGACCTTACGATACCCCTTGATAAGACTGGTTAAGTACACAATTATGCTTTAATTAATTGTTGAATATCAATTAAAGACGGTCGTCGTCTGCCCAGAGACGACGTTAATTTTGCTGATTTCCCAAACTATGTTAAGATCGGCTATACTATAATCTATACTTAAAGTGTTACTTACGGGATATTTTCCGTGATTATTCAGCGTCGAAATATCGGGAGCTCAAAAAATAATCACGGAAAATATCCCGAAAGTGACATTTTAAGTATAGAACATGAACTGTGAAAGCTTAAGAAGGTGGTAGGAATATCTTTAGGATTAATTTAGAACTTTCCAGAATAATTTGTGTATAATGTCAGTCCTGGTTCAGCCCTAGGGGCCAATCACAGAGAAGACTAGTGATCGAGCATAACATAAGTAAATATGATAAATACAGGGTGTAAAAAACCTCATCACGAAGCCGTCAACCAAGCATTTTGTACATCAAACTAAGTAACTTTACGCAAAAATTATTGCTGGGAAATGACTTTTTTTTTTTGGTGAAAAATCATGTTTTGTGGTAGAACTCAATGTAACGCACTCAAAACATTGTGCTGATGGATGGATAGAATAGTACAGGGGTCGTGGAGGTGTTTAAAGTAAAAGTCTTACATTAAAACTTGTATATAAAAAAAAAACTTGTCAAAAAATTGGAACTTTGACCCCCAATATCTCCGTAATTAGAAGGTATGGCAGGCATGATGTAGAACAAAAAAATGATCGCAATGACGGGAAGAACAAGTACCTTTCGGCTTCGTTAAGAGGTTTTTTACACCCTTTATAAGATCGTTTTTTTTTTAAATCACGAATGTCACGAGTTATAAAAAACTAAAGACACTTACGTATTTCATTTTGAGTTCTTGCGCCTTACTGTGGTGATATGCTGCAAACTGCAGCTTTATATACAGAGATCAGTCCTATGGAACCGGTAACAAGTTTATAATCTTTGTTTTTCCTCGTGGTTCTAACTTTTGCATCATTGAGGAAAACGATTAAATATTATCAAAGGATTTAACTTGATTTGCTCTGTGCACTTTTGACAAATCTGGAAAAAAAAATTATAAAGATTTGTTGTTTTGTTGTTTTGTAAATAGCCAATGGTAGTGTGTTAGTAAATATGGATGGATTGTGTGAGGAATGTTATGAAAGAAAAAGGAGTAAATGAAAGCGTGACGTTGTCAGAGGGGAATAGAAGAAAAAAAAAGTGTTGCGCCGACTCCAGGTAACAAGGAACCAAGGAGGAAGATAATGACGATGTGTGTTAGTAAAAAGTAATTTAATTTTACTACTTATTTGCTTAAGCATATTTTTTTTCGAATAACAAATTAGAACTTCAACATGATTCATGTTAATAGTTACATAATTGGTAATACTTAAGTTTTGCATCATTGGTGTATTTTATTAAAGTAGGTACCTCTCCTTAAACTCGAGCCCTCAATATTTGCTGAATTAAATATCAAAATTCACCCTAAATGGTATAAAACACCCTTAAAAAAGCCGAGAGGTACTTGTTCTTCCCGTCATTCCGATATTTTTCTTTGTTGTGGACCCTAAATGTAAAATTTCCAACAAAGTTTTCACACGTTATTTTCATGGCTTCGAAGAATAGAATAGAATATATATTTAATGTAAAAACATGAGTATACATCAATAATTGTGCAAGGTCTTAAATAACAGGTAGTTCTGTATGTTTTGCCATCGATAGCGTACAAAATAACATATTTTTGGTTTAGGATAAACCATAATAAAACTTGTCTCTTGTCTCCACAACAAACTATGAAATTAATAAAATATTCCTAGAGCTAATTAAAACCTAAAGTATTATTTTTACAGAATGTCGTAATTATAGGAATCTATTTAATTAATTACGTTCATTTAAAAATTCCGATATGGTATTATGCACTTGGCTATGAGATATTTTTTTTAATGTATTTAAACAGAGCAATCGGCATTTGTCTAATAGGTTTTGGGATTTTATTATAAACTAGTTTTATTATAAATGATTGGTGCTAAACAAAAAATACTTTTACGCATCAATGCCGTGGTCGATCTTGGTACGTATAGTTTATTATTATCCCGTCGATTGCGAATAGAAACGTCTGATAATTTCTTAAATAGGTTTGGATTGGGTCGTATAAAATTAGCTATTTCATAAATAAATAGGGAAGGCAGACTTAAAATGTTATATTTAATAAAATACTGTTTGCAACTATCAGTTTTCTTCGAACCAAACATAGCCCTAATATACCTTTTTTGTGACTTAAAAATGATTTCTTTATTAGTAGAGTTTCCCCAAATATAACTCCAAATCTCAATATGGACCCGACAATACCATGGTAGGCAGTTATAAGCGCATTGGTACTTATAATAGGTTTTAGTTTGTAGAGGGCATAGGCAGAAGAACATTTTTTTTATTTAATTCTTCTGTGTGTGCTTTCCTGTTCAGACGTTTGCCAATGGTTATACGTAAATATTTAGCTGTGTCTACCTTTTTTATAACAGTTAATTTGTGTTGAGCATTAATATTTGGTGCTTCTAACCGCTGACTGAAGAACATTATTTTTGTTTTTTCAAGATTGATTTTTAAATTATTGTTATCTAACCAGTTAATTATTGAATTGATTGTATTATTAAAGTGAGTTGAAGGGTTCGTTTACAACCTGTATGCAGGGTGGAAGGGACACCGACGCACAAACGCTTACCACGAATTTAGTACAACATTTTGAACCGCATAAAAATATTTAATAACTGATTTAAAAAAAAACTGCCGTTCCATGCAATTTGACCGTGAAAGTAGGGAATGCACTTTTGTATAAAACAGCTGGTTTTTTTTCAACATTTAAGAATAATGGAGTCGCCAGACAAAAACCGGCAAAGTGCGAGTCGGACTTTCATGACGATGGTCAGACATTACTAACTTTTCGTGCCTCAATTGCAAAGTATTAATGTTGCAGAAGTGTGGTTTAAAGGACCAAGTCTGGGATCCATCCATGTCCATGATTTTTCGTTTGAGTGCCAAAGGAAGGTTTCCTTTCATAAGCCCTTCCTGGCAAATAAACATTAAAGGCATAAAATTATCAGACAAAAGATATAATCCCTGCCTGGGATAAGTAAAGTTTGACAGACCCCAGTTTTGACAGTTACAGGAACTTGGAGCCCCTTTGGATCATAGGGCCCTGCGCGTACACTGTACTTATTGGTGATATTATTCAAAATTCGAAGACATGTGAGTCCTACCAACCCGCACTGGGCCCGCCATTCCCTCTCATAGAGCGGAGGTCTGTGACCCAGCAGTGGGAACATTATTGACTGATTATTGTTATTAGGTTTTCAGCAAGGTCTGGTGCTTAGTACTCTGTTTCTGCCTACGCCTTTGGTAAAAGAAGAAGAAGTAAGTTCATGTATCGAAATATAATCGAGCACGTTCGAAAGGAAGCTCGTGATGGGTAGGTATCAGATTTTTGTGGTTTAGATAAAACCATTTTTACAATATACATGTACATTACGATTTACGAGTAACCGGAAAACCAACACCAGGCCTTCAACTAAAGGTCGGAAATTGTCTCACAGGAACATACAATCGGGATGAAAAGTCAACTGAGGTAATTTAAACGAAATCCATTTATCCATTTTGTGAAAAGGTAAGAGACAGACTGGTATACAGAGTTACATTCGATGTTGGTGCTGTTGCTTTTCTGCTTATATAATATTCGTTTTGTTTCGGAGCGTGTGCCTAGAGCTGATTGAAGCAGCAATATGGAGCAACTTCATGGACTGTTCCAATCTGGCATCGAGTGACATGCAGCAATATAATTGCTCTTAAATGACGAAATGATGTTTATTTTTGCAGTTTTTACAAACACTTTTACACGTAATTTTTTAAAAACTAGATGAGGCTGGTGTTTCATACCTGACTACTCTGAGAAGAAATAACTCAGAGGTCATAGTCTCTTTTGAAGTCCAGACATAATCTTGCTCGATTCACATGAGGACTATGCAGATTAGTGTCTGAGACGGTCTTTTGAAGAAAGAACCACACAGATTTGAGTGGACCTGTCCACTGCTCTGATAATTGCTGTCATAAATGTGGTAACAATTACTGGCCTTATTTACTCAGTAAAACCTACTTTAGAGGCATACCGTTTAATTTTCCTTCCCGTCATCTCGTAAAACCTCTTGCTGGTATTCCCAGCCACATGTGCTCCGAAAGCAAAGTCATAATATGCAAAGTTTTATCCTTATCCATACTAATATTATAATTGCGAAAGCAAATTTGTTTGTTCGTTTGTTACTTTTTCACGCCTAAACTACTGAACCGTTCATCCTGAAATTTTGCATATACGTCATCAGGTGTACAAAAACGGACATGGGGAACCTTTCATCCTGAAAAAAGGACCGCTCCCGAGGAAAACAACAGTAACGTTCTTATGATAATATATGGCAGCACGTGTCTTTCGAATCATGTTGAATTATATTATTACAAACACAGTACAACCAGAATTGATTGTCAAATTCTAAATTAACGCGAGCGAAGTCGCGGAGCAAAAGCTAGTAGGTAATAAAACCAACTTACTCCAAAAGTATCAACGCTTTTATCAGTTTTTTCGAAACCTGCAAAAAGAAAGATAGGGTGTGTGATATTTTTAAACATTATAAGGTTACGTAAAATCTTAAGTCATTTAGGTACAATATTAGGCTCTTCATTCAACTGATCCCGCTCATTTGGGACCCGCGGGATGAGTTTTCTAAATTATTATTTTTATGTCATTTTCTTTAGTTTTTTTTTTAGTATTTCAATGTAACATAGTTTTTTTTAAAGTCGTTTTTCTAACAACACATTATGGACTAATGTCTGAAAAAAAAAGATGATTGGACCCGCTGTTAAAATTAAGAAAAAAATGCACTTGAATTTCAAATTTCAGTAATAGCGAATAAAAATAGTGCGCTATATGTTATGCCAGAGAGCCTCAAGCCAGCCAAGTCTCAATAATTAAATAAAATAAGCCTGGAAAAAAAAACAAGAATAAAGATCTAGCTTAATATGCACGCGGCTTCGCCCGCGTGGAGTTCGATAATTATCCCATGGGATCATACTACCGGGATTAAAAGTATCCTATGTTTTAATCCAGGTTATAAACTATCTGTGTGCTAAAGGAGAAAAGCACGGCTCCATTCTGTCCTGGGCCCAGGGGCCAGGTGTTAAGGCGCCTCCCCGAGCAAAACCCGTTTTTTGTGCAATTTTTTGGAGCCAACCCCTCTTCATCCAAAAGAAATACCAACTAATAAAAAATACATTAAATTTCTACATATTCTTGACTCCAAACCGGTTTTTTTTTTAAGTAGCATAATTTTAAGTAAATCCCCTCATAACGGTAGTTTTTTTTTTTTAAAGACGAAAATTTGATTTTATAAAAATAAAACCACTCATTTCGCACTATTTCTCCAGCAGTGACTGACGTAACAACCACATTGTAGTGCAAGCTAATTAGAACTTTATTCTAACAGTATTTCCAACGAAGTTTGAACCACCACAAATAGAGTTGCTAATTTTGCTCGGGGGTGCCTTAACTAAATAAAAGTAGACTCCTCTGAGAGAGGACATAAATTATTAGAGTCCTAGAGTTCTCTAGGACTAGGATTATGTCCTCTAGGACATTAGTCCTCACTGAAAATTTTGCAGAATTTGGCAATCAAGGAATCGAGTTATGTGGAATAATAGTAAAAGTACAATTGTCGGTTCTATAGCCAAATGCTAAAAACGAAACAATTATAGTTTCAAAAAAGCTACGACTTTTTGGATATTTTCTGTGACAACCGCAGATATAACTTAGTTTTAATGGTCTGTGTTCGAAACAAGCAACAACAATATATTATTATTATTATTTTTGAAAGTGTTTTTTCTTCTCAGCCCTTAGACTGGATTTTAACTACATTTACGGGCCGAAGCCAAAGCAAATGCAGCGTGTGGTGTGTTAGTTTTATAATATTTATGTGTTGTGATGAGGTCCTATCTCGTTCTCTTCTATCTGCATGAACTTCCTAACGAATTTACATGTATTTCTGCAGTGTAATGTCGAGGGTTTCTTTAAGGTCTAGTAATTTTAAGCTATTGCTGAGGTGATTTTGGACCCCTATTGTGAAAAGGACTATATACTTTTTCTTGTCGCCAAATTCTAGTAACTTCTTCTTTGAGTTTTGCGTATTTACTTGTTTTTTCAGTGATTGTTTTCTGTATATTGTGTTTTAGCTTTATTTATTTTGTCCTGTAGGATTATATCCGGTCTGTTGTAATGGATCGTTCTATCAGTCAGAATAGCGCAATCGTAGTAGATCTTATGTGTTGTATTTTCTAGAGTAGTTTCTGGTTTATAATTGTAGTAAGAAGTGTTGATATTTTGAATGAGTGCGAGTTTGAGTGCAAATTTTTGGTGAATGACATTGGCCAGTTGATTGAGCCTGTGCGTGTAGTCTGTGTGCGTGAGAGTTGTGCATGCTCCTGTTATATGGTTTCTGGGTGGACGTGACATTTGCGACATTGGTCATTAGGTACTGTAGGATCTTTGATTATATATTTTCTGTAGTTTTTTTGTGTTGATTATCGGGTCTTGAATTGCTATTATAAATTCTTCGGTTTCTGGAAATAAGTTGCCTATTTTTAGCCACTTATTTGACGCTAATTTGTTTATGTGGGATTGCTCTAGGTCATGAGGGTGCCGACCGTGAAGTACTTTTCTTTTCCAGTCTTCAATTTTTTTCAACACACTTGCACATAAAATGGCTCTAATTTCACCGCAATTAGGCACATAATGACACCAGCTATAATCAAACTGTGACTTTTTCATTGCTATTATTCACAAGTGAGTTATAGGGTTTTTTATTTTTTGGTTGAGTTTAGGTTAAGTTGCTTTGTTCTGAAAAAGTTTCGATACAAAAAAGATCGTGTTCAATAGTACCTACAAATAAATTAATGTACCTATTGCTTGCTCATCAAATTAATGTACGTTTTTAATAAATAAAACTTTCACTCAAATATAACTTTTGTTTTCTCTGTAATAAAGAAAACTTTGAATTCCCCATTTTGTACGTGGCTAAAACGCTATCTGCGAAAAGCCAAAAAAAAAAGAATCCTCATTCTTTTAGTCTATGGCCGATCGCCATTGTTAGATGCGCGCGCATAGGAAAACTGATTATTTTGTCCCGCCATTGCGAAAAAGTTTTCACAACTCGTTTTCACTGTTGAAAATATTTTTTTAGTATTATTTTCTTCACAAGTGTGTTGAAAAACGTCGTATGATACACGTGTGTAGGTATTGATGATTACCATTCTCGGCTCTCTTAAGACCCTCACCTAACGGCTCGGGTCTCAATGGCGCCTCAGCGGTAATCACCAACATTACACCCTTGTACCATAATGTACTGTTGTGTCTGCGGGTCATCATTGGTAGTATTTTGGGTTTCTATCTGATTGCTTAGGTTAAGTGGAGTGTAGTTAAGATCGTTTGTTACTATAGTTTTATGTATTTTACTATAGCGGGATTTTGTGTGGAAGAATAATTTCAGCCGACTAACTTGTTTCAGCCATAGGTGCTGGATATCTATTATTATTTTATATCAAACTCAAACTCAAACTCAAATCATTTATTTCAATTAGACCATTAAGGCACTTTTGAATGTCGAAAATACAAAAAAGCAAAGCTACAGTCACAGTCACAAGGCATAATAACTTGAGAAAGTACTGTAGTTGCCCATTCCCTAACGTAGATCTCTATGGAGAAGAACGGGCAAGAAACTCCATGGACACTCTTTTAAATCAAAATATTGTTACAAAATCTTGGTTACATCATTCATGTTGAGATTATACATATGTGAGAACGATGTAGAAAGACGTGCACATTAAGAGCGTTCAGAGTAAAATAATAAATTAAAAAATAAAGTAATTAAAATGAACGAACCGTGGCAGCTAAGAGATGACCAGTCCCAACTGACAGCGCCCGTTCACGAACATGACGCATGTATCGGCGCCATTCAACTCGACCATATTTAAGGGAACCAAATGACCCGACACACCCGCCACCATCAGCGAGACATTTGAGTGAGCATGACATTCTCTCAGCCACCAAGGCATATTCAAGTCAATTAAAGATAACTAAATGTAAGTGGTGGCTGAACAGTACAAAGTACTCACACATGTGCAATGCAATTATATAATACTAAAAACCGGAATCTATACAATGCAAGTAGGTATATTTTTACAATCTTCTGCAGCTTCCACAATACATTAACATGGGAATCAATTCTTCTTCTTTGCGTGTCGATAGACTCAAATAATGCCCGACCAGTACATTCAATTAGTTTGCCCCTATGCATGTGTGGCGCAGGACCAGCGTTTAGCCAAGCATTTTTATCATCAATGTAATCCCCCAACTTATAATATGCTTGCCTACATTGTGTGCGTTTTATACAAGATTTAAATTTCGTCTCATTCAGTTGAAGAATGTGGGGAGGTATTTTATTGTAACATTTCAAACAGTACCCCATGAAAGATGAATCTACTTTAGCAAGCCTGAAACCTGGCTGAACTAGTTGGTCCCTATTTCTAGTGTTATAGTGGTGTCTGTCACCTCTTTTACTGAATAAATGCAGATTTTTCCTAACGTACATGATGTTTTCATAGATGTATTGACAAGGTACTGTCATGATATTAATTTCCTTAAACAGTTCTCTTAGAGAATCGCGTCTACGTAATTCATATATGGCTCTGATGGCTCTTTTCTGCAGAATAAATATAGACTCGATGTCTGCAGCCCGGCCCCATAGTAAAATACCGTATGACATAATACTATGAAAATAACTAAAATAGACTAGCCTCGCGGTATCAATATCAGTAAATTGACGGATTTTTCTAACTATATATTTAACGATATATTATTATTTTTGTTTTGACATTTATGTTCCTCCGGCTAGCCGGGAAGTTCTGATGGCACGGGCCTAAGGCAAGTGTAGGTACAGTCTCAGTCTTTTCCACCTGATCACATTTTTTTTTTTCGCTTAAATCATGCAGAGGCGCCGAGCCACGCCCCCTTAAAGTTTAGGCCTATTAGGAAAGCGTCAATTTGGCGCGGAAAATAACAATAACTCTCGTTTGGCGTGCGTCGTCAGTGCGCTCGGCAGATCGGTATCTTTTCATTCATTATTTCTATACAAAGTCAACGGGACGGGGCTAGAGAGCGTTTCTATGTTGTAAGTGCAAGCAAAAATTGGCTTAGTGGTGATCAGGCGGGAGTATCCTCGATAGTACACAGTTGGGTTAAGTGCGGGAACAGAAATATTAGATTCCAGGCGGTTGTACGTAGACGGTATAATATTGTCCGACCCACACTGCAGAAACTTTCTTACTAGTCTGCATGTGTTTAAAATCACTGCCTTCCGCAGTAAGTAGTAGGTTCTAGCTGGTAAGTTAAGAGAACTCGGGGACTGATGAAGCTGTTTAGGGATGACTCCTGTTGACGAAATAACTAAAGGGACAATTATAACTTTTTGTAGGCGCCAAAGTCGGGTTATTTCGTCTTTTAACTCGATAGTTTTTCGGCTATTGTAGTCTGTAAGTTGTGAGTGTTTGGCGCGGCTATATCTATTAGGAATCCAGTGTTGTTTACTTTGTTTATCAATGTGATGTCTGGTCTGTTATAATGAATTGTGCCGTCGGTGAAGAGAGCTCGGTCAAAGTAAGTACGACTTTGCTGTGGTGTTTTCTAGTACTGTTTCAGGGCTGTATTTATAATATGGTACTACAGTGTCTATACGTTTCTGGTGGATTATGTTGGCTACTTGATCGTGTCTGTGTTTGTAGTCAGTTTGAGCTATAGATTTGCAGGCACCAATAATGTGTTGAATTGTTTCCGGGGCACATATTGCATTTTCTACATGTGTCGTTTGGTAGATTTTTTATGATGTGCTTTCCATAGTTTTTAGTTTCTATTACAGCTGCTAAACAGCATGAAAAAATGGAAAATTAAAATGTGTTTGAATATAGAACACAAATAATTGTTAATTTGTTCATAAAAGTAAATATTTTTTAAATAATCATGTTCATTTATGAAATTCTATTTATAAACACAATTTACATTATACAAAAAAATATGTACGCCACCGCTGCCGGCGCGCGGCGCCCGCCGCCG
This sequence comes from Xestia rhomboidea, assembly GCA_963853795.1. Lineage (NCBI taxonomy): Eukaryota > Metazoa > Arthropoda > Insecta > Lepidoptera > Noctuidae > Xestia > Xestia rhomboidea. The sequence continues at coordinate 8,960,806 of OY970771.1, read as the reverse complement.
TAAAGACGCATAAGTATACCTATTTCTGACGAGACTAAAAAAACAAAAACAATCATCGCCGGGCGCGGACTATAGTCTATAGTCATTGAACCTATTTAGACTTGTTTATGTAAGTATAGTTATCAGTGGTTTTTATTTCGCACACGTTGTTATAAATTATGAAAAATCACGCGTGTGAAAAAATAAATGAAATAAAACAAATTGAATATATTATATTATTAATGTTAAAATGAATTTTCATAGTTTTGACATCACAAATCAATATTTTTTTATTAATTATTTACGTAAATGAAATCAAATTATTCTATAATCAATCTTTAAAACCAAAATAATATATACATATTGAAGCTAATCGTAGTGCGATAAGATCCAGTTTTCGAGGAAGTGTAGGTATTGAAAGAATATCAGCATATTTTTTCTTAAAATAGACCCTTACTTTCTGTTTACCCTAAACCTCGAATGGGATTATTGTATATACCTATCATTATGAACAACTTTTACTATGAAACGAATCCTGAAATCTGAAATCGTAAAAAATAAATCTGCTGGTCCCAACAAGATACGTGATTTTTATGAACACTTAAGTACAGCCAGCACATCAAGCTATCCGAAACTGTCCAATTTTCCCAATCAACCTTAAGGCGACTACAGGAGCTAAATTAGCAACTCTATTTGTGGTGGTTCAAACTTCGTTTGAAACACTGCGGGCCGAATAGTGCGAAATGAAGTGGTTTTTTGCGATTTACAAAAAAACCATTAATTGGACTACAAAAAAAAACACTATCATGCTAATATGTTGCTTGTAAAATTATTTGCCAAAAAATCAGAATGATCGCATGTATTTTATTATGGTTTTTACTCGTTAAAAGAATTTTTAGAGATAAGTTCGTGTTTTTTTTATCGAGTAAAATTCGTTGTATTATGTTTTCAAAACACTTTCATACAAGCATATATCCTGAAGAATATCATATTTTCTGCTTTTGTTTATTGCAGTGTATCATACACTTTTTTGCATTATAAAACTTGCGTTTGGCTCCTGTAGTCCCTTTAAACCTAATGCTATAACGATGCAGTTGAAAATCTATGACAGATTGTAGTAGCGGGCGTCCAGTAGCGTCACTTTCTGACCGGATCAAGCTGCAATTCCACAGAGACAGTTGTGGCGTAAAGAGAAACCGTTACCATTTCAGTACGGAACTCTAAAAATTATCACTAGTTAAAAATAAAAATATCAAGTAACAAAAATGAAGTTTTATTAAACGTAGGTACTTATAAACTACGTATTTAAAAACATGACATTTGCTCCGATTCAGTCGTCGTGCAGCATTTGAAATCATTACCTATTAAAATTTCTTTATTTGCCTCACGTATAAAGACAGACAGACTAACAAAATAAGAACTGTTCAACCATATTAGCATTCCATACACTTCGAAACGTGTCAAGAAGACATTATAAAACTAGTACAACTGGAATACTGGATGTCTCGGGTTCGATTCCCAGTTCGGACAACGTGTTATTCGGAGCGTTTAAAGGCGTTCTTGAAAGATGGTATTGTGTTCTTTACTAATAAGGTGACCATACATTTACTTGAAAACAAGAACATGATTGAAAAGTTGATGCGTTACTACTAGTGGATGCAGTACCAGTTCCTTTCAAGAACCGGGACTGGATTATCGGTACTGGACTTGGAACCGGGATTTCCCGGGAAATACGGTACTTTCGGTACTTACTACTTACGTACAAATGTCGCTGTTAATTTATTTTATGAAGGGTACGTGTGCGTGCAGAGAACGTACAATTATGTAAATATCTGTTGAAAAATACACTCATTAGAAATGTGTGTTGGTGTAGTTAAAAAAACTATGTATTATTCGTAAATCTATTAGTGACATTAATCATCAGAACACAATCAAAACAGAATTTAAATGCTTTTTTGAAATCAAATTAGTAAAAATTATCAGATAGAACTCATTTTTGAAGTATATTTTGAATTAGAAATAAGTATTTTTTCGTCACTTACTTTGTTTTTTCCACTATAGAATAAGTCTTTTACTTCACATAATCACTTTGTTCCTTTCACTATAAGTATCATTAAACAAACCAAAACTTATGCTTTTTCGAGACCAAAATAACAAAAAAAAAAAAACTACAAAATTTGAGGATGGAAAACGTTATTCTCTTTCAAATAAAAGTATCATTAAAGAAACAAATTTAGCAAAACAAAACTAAAATGCTTTTTCGAGATGAAGATAACAAAAAATTATAAAATTCAACAAAATTTGAGGATAACAAACGTTATTCTCTTTAAAATAAAAATAATGCAACAAATGAAACAAAGCAAAACTCAACTTATATCTCTTATTACTGACCCCCTTTTTTTTTTGGATGGGAAATCATCAAATGACTCCTCCTGCTCTGGGCGAAGCGGGAGGGAGTGTCAGACTTTTTTGTGTTCCGGGGCCACGGTATCTCTATAACTGACCCCTTATTTACATTGTTGAATAGCTTTTTCTCTCGGTGATAACAATAATTTTCGATTAAAAATGTTTCATATCACCATTATTGTACATAAAAGTAGTTTATTTAATATAATTTTTTTTTCCCGACTCCGGGATGAAGACCCGGTACCAGATTGTTTAAAAAATCCCGGTATTTTCCGGTATTTTCGGTACCGGGATTTCCCGAGAGCATGCCCTAGTTACTTCGAGTAGTTCACCATTTAAAAGCCTGCCGCGTTTGCTCAATAACTATCTTCATAATAAACATAGTTTGTAGCCAACTATTAATACACACACCGGCAAAATCCCTCCGGTCGTTTTCGCAACTGCGATTCGCAACCAGTTGCGAATTAAGAATTTTTATTCTTTGTTCGCAAGCAGTTGCGAATCATGAAAACTTTTTCTTTAACCGCAACTAAGCATCCTGATGATTAAGTTTCGTAACCAGTTACGCTAAAAGAATTTGTTTTTCTTATTCGCAACCATCATTGTCTGTTTGTTGACACTCTATTTTATTGATTTGTATACAGACTTTAACATCTCTGGCGGGGCGGCTAAGTTCAGCAGCATATGCTATTAGAAAAATCCGTCAATTTACTGATGTAGATACTGCTACATTGGTCTATTTTAGTTACTTTCATAGTATAATGTCTTATGGCATTTTATTATGGGGACGGGCTGCAGACATTGAATCTATATTTATTCTGCAAAAAAGAGCCATCAGAGCCATATACAATCTTCGTAGGCGCGATTCTCTGAGGGAACTGTTTAAGGAAATTAACATCATGACGGTACATTGTCAATACATCTACGAAAACATAATGTACGTGAGGAAAAATCTACATCTTTTTGGTAAAAGAGGTGACAGACATAATTACAGTACTAGAAATAGGGACCAATTAGTTCAGCCAGGCTTCAGACTCGCTAAAGTAGACTCTTCTTTCATGGGGTACTGTTTGAGATGCTATAATAAAATTCCACAAAGCATTCTTGAACTGAATGTAACAAAATTTAAAACATGCATTAAACGCACATTGAGTAAGCAAGCATATTACAAATTGGACGATTGTATCGCTGATAAAAATGCTTGGCTCAATGCCGGTCCTGCTCCACAAGGACAGGGGCGTATAAATGGATAGCACTTATTGTATTGTTGGAGCTGCTGAAGATTGTACAACTATCTTTGCATTGTATAGATTCAATCTCTTTAGTATTATATAATCGCATAGCCCATATTGTGTGAGTGCTATGTACTAGAATGCTATCAGTCGCTGGAAACCTACGTCTTTTCTTGACTTGAATGTGCCCTGGCGGTTGAGAATATGTCATGCTCACTCAAAAGTCTCGCTGATGGTGGCGCATGTGTCGGATCATTTAGTTCCCTTCAAAATGGTTGAGTTGAATGGTGCTGATCTATGCGTCATGTCCGTGAACGGGCGCTGTCAGTTGTGACTGATCATCTCTCAGTTGCCATGGCTTATTTTAATGAATTATTTTAGTTTTTGAATTGTTTTTTTTTCTGTTTTGTTTTACTGTGGACACTTTTAACGTGCACATCTTGCTACATTGTTCTCACATAATATACCATCTCAACATGAATGATGTAACCAAGATTTTGTAACAATATTCTGATTTAAAAGAGTGTCCATGGAGTTTCTTGCCCGTTCTTCTCCATAGAGATCTACGCTAGGGAATGGGCAGCTACAGTACTTTCACAGTTTTTATGCCTTGTGACTGGGACTGTAGCTACATTTAATTTTCATCTTTGTTTCGACAATTCAAAAGTGCCTGTAACTGGCCTACTTGAAATAAATGCTTTGATTTTGATTTTTTTCAAGAGGTTTCGGTTTCTAAAAAATAACTATGGACTTCGAATTAACTACAATTCAAGTTATCAAGAAAAGGTTTGTAAAAGTCATATTTCGAGGGTGTTACTACCATTTTAATCAAAGCCTCTGGAGAAAAGCTAAGGCCCTGCAAATTAAAATAAGACCAAAGAAAAGACACGTCACAAGGTGTGTTGGACTTAGAAGGTCACCTTAACATTTTATTAATGCTGGATAATCAATCAATCAGTTTATTTGTGAAACATAGGTGTTTACATAAATAGGGGGTGCGCTATGTTTTGTCATAATTAAGACATACAAATTTATAAGTGACCCATTAGGTATCATTACATTCTCATTAAAAAAATAATATAAATTTAAATTAATCAATAAGTACATGAAAAGAAAAGGATAAAAAAAGAAACATCAAATACATTAAATTAATAAATAGTCATAGTACCTACTTCTTATCAAAAGGTAAAAAAATCGTCTACATTATAATAACATTTGTCAATTAATAATTTGATAAGAGCTTTTTTAAACTTATTTATTGTCATGCTTTTTATGTCATCACGAATTTTACTAAACACTTAAGGTGCCATACCAAAAAAAATCTATTTTCGCATCAATGCGGTCTTACATTTTAGATGATATAGTTTATTTACGTATTGGGCACGCAATGAAGTTTTTTTAGTGGAAGATATTTTTTCAAATAATTGTGTTTCTTTTCACAAACAACGCAGTTTCTAATATGTATAATGCTGGAAGGCTAAGTATTTTAAAGACTTAAAATAGGGTCTACAGCTATCCGTTGTTTTTATATTACACATTGCTCTGACACATCTTTTTTAAATATATAAATCTGCTTTTATCACACCCGTGCATAAGAAGGGGTCCAAAACCGAGATGACTAATTATAGGTCTATTTCCAATTTGTGCATTATAGCTAAAATATTTGAGAGGATTGTCTATAACCATTTATATCTCGCCCTTGCTAGTTCGTTCAGCTCCTTTCAGCACGGATTTTTAAAAGGACGGTCTACTACTTCTAACTTGATCTATGAATACTTAATGATTTTATTATGGATGCTATGGATAATGATGATGGATCGGATGATATGGTAAGCAGGTCGATGTCGTTTACACAGATTATAGCAAGGCATTTGATAGCATCGACTACTATACCCTGATAAAGAAGCAAAGCTACATGGGCATCCGTGGGGACCTCTTGAGGTGGTTCTCCTCCTACATTGATGACAGGTCACAAGCAGTAGTACTCAATAATTATATTTCTAGTTGGGTAAACGTGCCCAGAGGAGTGCCTCAGGGTTCGCAGCTCGGTCCGTTTTTATTTGTAGTCTATTTTAACGACATTGGTCAGTGCCTTCATTCATCCAAACTATTATGCTTTGCTGATGACATGAAAATCTTTGCCACTATTTCAAAGCTCGAAGATGGTCGAGCACTTCAGGCTGACTTGTATCGGCTTGAAGAGTATTGTCGGGCTAAAAAACTTGATCTCAACCCATCCAAGTATTCGGTGATAATTTACACTAGGAAACGTGCCGTCCTAGCCACTAGTTATACTTTGGCGGGCCAGATCTTGCCAAAGTGCAACACATTTCGTGACTTGGGCGTCCATCAAGACAGTAAGTAGTGTTTCTCAGATGCTAAAACACTAAAGATATTGTATTGCACTTATGTAAGAGGACAGCTAGAGTATGCGTCTCAGATATGGAATCCACGTTATCTTAAATACATTGACCGCACTGAAAACATCCAAAAACGTTTCATAAAATATCTTTGTTTGCACCAAAAGATTCCATATCAGTCAGCCGATTATCTTGAACTCTGTAGGAAGTATTTAAAAAAAAAAAAGTATATCGCAGTAAAATTGCCGACTGTTTATTCTTGTTAAAAATCCTCAATAATAATATTGATAACCCTGAGTTATTGTCAAAATTTTATTTCAATGTGCCAAGCAAGACATTTCGTTTTAATCCACCCATACATGTACCTCATACATCCTCGAATTATAGGCAGAACAGTTATATTGTGCGGGCAAGCAGAGTTTTCAATGACATATGCAAGGAATATGATTTAGATCCATTCACAATTAGTGTGAATTCGGCCAGAAGGTGCTTAAGCCTAAAATTTTTCAAGTAGCGGCAGGTTATATCGGTTGGTTTTAGTATTATTTTCTCTACTATTTCAGCTATATAATTTGCAAACTAGTTTTTATATAGCTTCTTACTTATTTAAAGCTGTGTGTTTTGTGTTGTTGTGCTTACACCATAGATTACTATTATAAGTCTATACGTGAGGACTGTGAGGACTTGTAATTGGCTTTCTGGTGACTGATAGTTTCCTTTTTTCTGTTTTTATTAGCTGTAAGTCCTCCACGTACTAAATAAATAAATAAATATTCTTTGTGACAATGTATATTATACAATTATATACATTGTCATTGTCATCATTTGAATTGCATTATATGCACAGAATGTAATTTATTGTTTCTTTTTTCATTTAAAACACATAGGAATAATTAATGGTAGCGTAACATTCATTGGGGCGGTGATAGAACTTTCTTGGTGGTTTTTTTCTATATCTATACTTCTGTACTAATATTATAAAGAGGAAAAATTTGTATTTTTGTATCTATGTAACGAATAAACATAAAACTACTGGACCGATTTGAAATAAATTAACCTTTCGCTGCACCTGTAGGTAATCAACATGGCTTCTTGTGATTGAAAACGATTACGTATAATGCACCATGTGAAATAACAAAAACCATGTGAAATGACAAAATAAAAAAAAAGTATTCATATTAAATGTATTTTAATAATATTATGCAAAATCAACAAAAACAATATTAGGACATTTCAATGGTCATCATTTTATACCTATTCAGTAACAATGTTATTTTTACTAAAACTTGTGTCATATATAACAATCAATAAAACTTTAAAGAAATAGAACAGTTTGATGCAACTGTGCAGTTTGTCATTGCACAAAGACGTTTTTCAACACGAGGAAAAAATAAAACCGATTTAAACATAATGTAACATTAAATGTGTCTGGAAATTAAAAAAATGCGTATACTGCATCTGAGCTAAATCTTTTTGTATCCGTATCCGTGGCTGTAACCGTGGTGGTGTTGGTCTACCCGCATACGCAAGCAGGGGCTGCAGGGCCGGCAGCCCCGGCAGGCCCGGCCGCGCCGCCGCCACCACCGCCACCGCCGCCACCACCCCACTGGGCGCGGGCGACGACCACCGGAGCCGGACCGGGTGCCGCAGACGCGCTGCCCAGCACCGCCATGATAGCGCAGGCGAACAGAGCGAAGAATGCGAACTGAAACAAATTAATTCTTAATTACGTGGGCTTTTAGCTGTAGTGAAGACTGTCTTTGACAGTTGTTGCCGGTTGTCAGTCACCCGAAAGTCTGACAACTACTCTTACCAAGGGGTAGCCTATTACCCAGTGCTAACAGGGTTGTGGAGGTTAGATAGGCAATCGCTCCATGTAAAATACTTATATTCAGCTGCATCCAGGTAGACTGGAAGCCGATCCCGACATAGTTTAGAACAGGCCAGGCAGATGAGTGAACTTGTTAAACGTTTAGTATAATAAAAAAAATGCCTCGTTGGTGTGGTGTTCGTAAGCATGATTTCCAGGTGGGGCAAAATGGAATTGGGTTTTTCCATCAGGATTTACTCAGTAGCAGCTTCGCAGTCTGTATTTTTTTCCTGGTTGATGGCAATGGCCTTATGACATGGGATTTAAGCATAATTGGCGAAATGCGGGGATACTATAGATACACCGCTTTTTTTTTTTTTTTTTTCGGATGGGAAATCATCAAATGACTTCTCCCGCTCTGGGCGGAGCAGGAGGGAGTGTCAGACTTTTACTGACTAAAACCCATCCATGTTCCTTCATCGCCCTTTATGTTCCGGGGCCACGGTATCTCTTTCGAATAGTCCCGCAGCCCCGGCAGGCTTCGGCCCTTGCGGACCCCTTCACTGATGCTGACTCTCTTTGAGGCGCGCGTGGAACACGAACGCGCCGTCGACACGGCCTGTCGTCATGAGACGTACGGACGGCGAGCTAGCCCATAGCTCCCCGTCCACAGGCCCGATAGATACACCGCTGCTGCTTATCCTTTCGGGAATCACAGGCATGATGATTGATGTTTAATAAAAAACAAAACGTTTGTTATAAAAACTACACATGACAAGGAAAAAGTAGTTAATAATTGTGGCGTACGTATTAGGTCTACCTAAGCCGTTGCAAACAAAAAGCACGTGTGTTCAATAGGCTTTATTTTAAAATTGGGTCTTATTGCATAAGACCCAATAAGACCCAATTTTCGAGCAAGTTAACAATTGAAAAGACTTACGTATCTCATTTTGTGTTTGTTTGCTTGGTCACTAGTTGTGTAACTGTGTGATGTGCTACAGTGCAAAGGTTTATATAGGAATAAGATCCTACCAGTTAAACCGGCATTTTTCCCTGTTTGTACCTAGTGGAGCTTCAAAGGAGGATAACTTTGTTGTTACTTAATTTGTATTCTGTCTCTATGCTCACATGAATAATTTATTATAGCAATTTGAGACAATGTAATACTCCTAAAAAGATCGTTTAAGGGTCACGAAAAATTGATGCGAAAAATTGCACAAAGTATGGGAGCGCGTTCGTCACGTCTCGCCGATGTGCGAATGGATGCGTACGGCTTCCAATAGGCACTTTGTGCTCTTTTCGTATGGACAAACTGTCAAACGCCGTCAATCAATGTGTCGTGAGTAAATTGAGTAAATATTGGCTCATTAGCAGGATAACAACCCTGCCACTAGCGAAGTCGTCGCGTCGGGGGCGCAAACCCTGAGAGTGCATCGGCCAGAGTATCGCGTTCAAGTTGCAATCCCGAACTAGTTTAAAACGAAACTGCATTTTAAAAAAAAACGTTCCACGTCCTAGTTGATTGCATCAAATTCCTTTCTGAAGTTAATCACGCCATCCATCACAACACATTGCTGACTTAACCTTGTATGTTTAGGCAAAGTACTTAGGTATAGAATACATTTTATGTATTTCATACTTTGTCTGTCAGAAACACACAAATTATACAGAATGCCTAGGCAGAATATCAGATAGAATACCAGATTACATACAGGGTGTAAACGGACCCTTCACGAAGTCAACCAAGCATTCTGTACATCAAACTAAGTAACTCTACGCAAAAACTATTGCTGGGAAACGACTTTTTTTTTAAACGACGAGGAACACATACAGATGGGTTTTGAAAGCATGTTTAGTAGTTTTTAAGGGCAAACTATATGATTGCGTGTTCTCGTACCAAATTCAGTGCTGTAGGCAAGGGCCGCCTGTTGTTTTAGATCAATGTTCATGTTCATTATGAAAATTTCAAAACAGCTAGAGCAGTGTCGTAATTATGGCATGATAATGCTATGCTTTGGTTTGCAAAGATCATTTAAAGTAGGCCCTAAAATACTTCCTTGAGGAACTCAAAGAGATGTGTTTTTTATCAGCGCTGAGAGCATTGTCAACCTTTACGCACTGGGAACACTAAATTACATAAATCTCATGTCAGTCATGTGTTGCCTTCAATTGCGTGGGTGAACTTGGATTATCATTTCTCAGCAGAGCATAAAAAATGTGAATTCTGTCTGCAATTCTTTAGTTCTCGTACATCCGATTTAGGCATACAAAAAAAACACAAAAAAATGTAAAATAACTTGGGCTTCAGAAGCCGGCGACAAACGTCACCGACTTCGAAGCTTGACCTTTGTTTGATTGATTTGGTGTTTTGTCACCGGCTTCTGATGCCAAAGTTATTTTTCACTACTTTGTGTTTTTCTTTTTGTTTTTTTTGTTTGTTTTTTTTTTTTAAGTCGGTTTTATTCTTTGCAAAAAAGTTTTATTTTATTTTTCCATTTTTAGTTGTAATATCCTATACAAATATTTTTTATGCATTTATTTTACACATATCTAAACTGTCGAAATCTGGGTGCATTGTATACATCTGCGTACCCCTCAGAGCATACAGGCGTGATGTTACATCATAATGTTGTATAAACATAAAATTTGACCACACGACTGAAGTAATAATAAAATGGCACAAAAAATGTATACCGCGTTGATGTCTTTTTGTTGAAGTCCCTTTCTTAGTTTATTAATATACGCTATGTTTAGACCATACGACTAAAACAAGTAAAAAATGTTCATAAAATGAAAACTACTGGGCCAAACAATGTTAATTTTTTATGGGACCAAATGGCAACTATTCCGCATCTGACTAAAGAAGAATCACACAAATCGGATCATAAATCTCATCGTAAATTGAGTTGAATTGAGAACCTCCTCCTTTTTGAAATCGGTTAAAAATGGTGATTTTGTTAGTTCCTGATACTTTTCAGAAAGAGTCTAAGTTGACCTAATGGTACATCCACACCGCAGTTACTTTTTGTAGAGCAAGGTTTCCAAGTGTTATTTATTGTTAGTATAAATGTTGCCGTGGTATATGTTAAGTAATGTAGCCTAACTTTTGAAAACAGTCAACACGTGGTAACAATTGATAACATTGTTAGAGAATGTTACCTCAAAATGCGGTGTGGGTTACCCAGTAGTCATTTTAAAAATAAAAATTAAAAACAAAGATATTGACATGTTACGAGAAATAATCATAATTTTAATAAAAAAGGCGTGAATGACGTTATTTGTGAATTTTCATAGATTCTTCGGGCCAAGGTTAGGTGCCACGACCTCACAATAAAGCCACAAGTTAGCGCAGCATATTTTACTGGAATTGATTTTTTTATTTAATTGAGAATTCTGATTAATAGAATTAAAATTAAGCTTTGAGTAAGTAGTGTTGAGCTGGAACCACGCGTTTGAAATACATTGCATGTTGAACCTATTCGTAGTGCGTTAAGAACCAGTTTTCGAGAAAGTGTATTGAAAAAAAGTACCGATGAGTTCCCGACTCATATAAAATAGAACTATGCGAAATTGTAATTCAGAATAAAGAAAACTCATGAAGTTTCATGTTTTCTCACGTATTTCACTTTTCAGCCAGACTCTGCTGGTACTTGAGTGAGGTTCCTAGATTACTATTTCATGTTTTCGCATAGTTCTGGTAAAGCTGCATCAGAAACCACGCAATCGCTTAGTAGGTATGTACCTAAGGCGTGCGTTATTGGTTGTGTATTGTATCGTCTGACATTTGTGGTCTAAACGAGTCAAAAGGATCACCTTTTGGCTCGTCTTGCTTAACCACAAAGGTCAATCAGCATTATGTTTGGATTAAAAACGCTTGTTTTGCGATAAATACCTGCAAACAGAAGTTTTGGTGGATATTTTCTACTATTTTCCTTATACTAACTCGATTTTACCAGCGTTAGATTAACATCATAAATTACAAATGCTTAAAAAAATTGAATTGAGATGATCGTTTTGCAGATTTCGAAAAAGATTCTAAAAAATCTTGACAATCTGGTTTGTTCTCACTCCCATACTGATAATTTAAACTTAAAAAACCGGCCAAGTGCCTGTCGAGCCACGCGCAAGATAGGGTTCCGTAGTAGCACATTCTATTCAAGCAAATAATTCGTCGTCACTTTAAGTTTAAAGGATTTATTCTAAAGAGTATTTGGTACAAAATTATCCAACACCCAAGTTCAACAACTATTACCGCTAAACTGATAAAGTTTTCTTAACCGCTATAGTTTTTCTTTAAAGTTCATATGCACTATCATCATGAATTTTCCCAGATTTTTCAAGCCAGTTGTTAAGCTTTTAGAGGGGGGGGACGCCCAACTGGAACAAAAAATTTCGCTTTAAAGTTTAATATTTCGTAAATGGAGCATTAAATCGAAAAATAGTATTAGAAACCCATGTCATTTTAAAATACCTATTCAATGATACCCCCACACGATGGGGGAAACGACGAAAAAAAAATCATCTTCACTTCACATTTAGGGGAGCTACCCAAAAATTTTTATTCCCAAAATTTTGTTTTACCACTTTGTCGGCGTAATTGATATTCATACCTCTACAAAATTACAGCTTTCCCGTACTAAAGGTCTCTTAGCAAAACCTCGGACAGGCAAACAGACAGACGGATATGACGAAACTATAAGGGTTCCTTGTCAGGACTACGGAACCTTAAAAACAAATAATAATACGTAATTTAAACATTTATGGTCATATTGCATGTTAGGATGGGTCATTCACTTCGCTGTCACTTTCTCAGTAGCTGACCTTGACCAGGGCCATTACATTTGGAGGCCTAGAGAGTGGGAGAAAGCCTTTCCAGTTACATAACATTACGTGCCCTTCAAAAAGGTTAGTATGGTGCCTTTCATTGAGTGGTGCAGTTATAGTTATAAACCCCGGAAGACATTCTCGCTATGTTTGTAAGTAACTTTGAATATTTGGCATGAATTATTTGGCGCGGGGCATTTATTGCTCATGGCACGGCATCGACTGTAACCGCAATAAATTATTGAATAGTTGAGAAGGATACCTATTGGATAACTTACTGCAGGGAGCATAAGTTTTTATCCGACGAAGACAGGGTAGTCCTTTTTTCAGACATAGGTGTCTAAGTAATATTGTGCTCAAACAAGAATCCTACAGGATTATTTATTTATACCCTCGACTTGTATTTTAATACACATAAGGTATCCATCTCGACTCGTATTGGTTTGTGACGGTGATAGGTTGTTTTTAACCCCCGACACATAAAGGGGTATTAAACCCCTTTTCTAGAGGGGTGTATGACGGCTCTTGTATAAATTTGACGGCTCTGTCGCTGTGTACCTCACTGTTTAGGTATAGATCTCTATGGAATCGTAACTCCCTGACGGGTGGTTCGATTTGTAAGTCTTGAGAAATAAAGTTTTGTACGTACCAATTACAATTACCTTGACACTACCCCACGGTATTCAAAGAAAGACTTGAAATTCTCCAACAAACCAAGAATCGTCCCCTACTAACTAATCACACAACCATAAAACAATCCCAAAATAATCCCTTAGTTCAAGAGAATCCCTTAGTTTCAGATCGCATCACTATGGTGCGTTTGCATTTGGTCGGTGGAGTGCACAGTACTGGACCCGTCCCTCTACCTGTCTCCGAGCCCCCCCCTAACCGACACCAGGGACAGCATTCCAGCAGCTGACATGTGGACTCGGCAGCTGGACAGCAGGGTGGCTCGCGACGCTGGAGATGCTTCACATGCAGTGATTGTAGAAAGTAAGTACTTATACCTACTCGTCCTGGTAAAGAGCTACACGCCAAGTGACGCACGACAAGTACATAGGTAATTAAATAAATTATTCATTCCACAAGTCGCCGCGACTACTGATATGCGAAGGAAACAAGCATACATTTCCAAGTAAGTGTAGTAAAAACAAGTAAATGTCGCTTGGCACATCGACGCCAAACGGTTACCACATTGCGGTTTATTTACGGTTTATTATTGTGTGTGTGCTTATGTACTGACGTCAAATAAACATTTTTCATTCTTTCTTTTTCTTTATATTCAAAAAATCTGCTGTTTCCTACAAAAGTTCAATACCTACACGGACAAAATGTATGCAATGGTACCTTTTTTTAAAGGGTTATTGTACATTCGTCACAAAGTAAATTCGCCACGATAAAAAGTATGTGTAAACTCGTCACAACTCTATTTTTATGAAAGAAAATCCGCCATATTGTTTATTTCCGCACAGACAGCAGAAAAATCAAACAATAAAGAATAAAACGTTATTTCTTTATTTTTCATAATCACAGACATTCACATAAAAATCACTGTTCTACTTACAGCTAAAATAAACGTTGATATTGTCTGGTTTTGTGCGTTTTTAAGCCCGCGTTGTCAAGGACAGCGTGACCTGCGTGACACGCCTGATTCTAAATAAACATGTATTGCAAGTGGCTGATTTGCTTACAACATTACTATTATAAGTAAAATAATAAAAAGAAAATTAAATCACAGTAATAATCACTTTTTTTTTGGTAATTTGCATCTACATAAAAAAATCACAGTTTTACTTACAACTATATATATATATATATATAGAAAACCTACTTGCGATTGAGTACTAGCCTACACATACACACCAACACATACAAACTAACACTCATCTTAACATACACACATTAAGTTACCTTTTAGTTTTCTTTCATGATTGGACCCGTTGCATTTGATACCTCTTCATTATCAACCCTATTTGTCGGGAGAGACTGGATTCTGCGACACAGGGTATCCTAGTGCAGGATCCAGTGTCACATCTTAATGTAACACTTTTTATGAAACAATAAAAAAATATTATTATTATTATATATGTATATATATTTATTGCAATAGGCTGATTTGCCTGCAATAGTACAGTTATAACAAAAACAATAGAAAGATAATTAAATCACAGTAAGAATCACATTATTTTTTTGGTCATTTGCATCTACATAAAAAATTACAGTTTTTCTTACAACTATATATATTTATTTATTGCAATAGGCTGATTTGCATGCAACATTACACTTATAACAAAAACAAAATAAAAGATAATTAAATCACAGTAACAATTACATTATTTTTTGGTAATTTGCACCTACATAAAAAAACACAGTTTCACAGTTGAGCGAGCGCGTGATAGAATGTGCAGGAGCGCAGGAGAAAACAAAAATTTAGAAATCATTTTATTTCGAGCGCTAAAAATCAATAACTTTGTTTTCTACCAGTACTTTATGCAAAAAATATATACCTATGCAGACTTGTGACGAATTTACACATATTTTTTATAAATAATAAATAAATAAATAAATAAAAATCGTTTATTCTATAACCAAAACAGGACAACAAGTTGATGATTGGAGCCTCCTTTTAAGCAAAGAAAAGCCTGTATTAGGAGACTCCGCTCTTTCATAGCTAGACAATAATTTTGCAACAGAACAGAATAATATATTATATATAACATAACATAACATAACATTTTTCACGTGTAAGTTTATGGGGATGGGGGGGGTTGTGTGTGCTTAGTGCGTGTGTGTGTGTATGTGTGTGTAGAGAGAAATGGGTGAGTTAAACTATGTGTTGTAAGAGCGCCTCAGTATCATCATAAGAAAGAGGTTTTATCCAATTTGTTACCATTTTTTTACATTCATGTAGTTGTTTCGTGTATATGTATATCTCCTTGTTTACCCTATTATAAAGCTGAGCAGAGCGTTTGTTGTATTGTATAGCAGCGAATTTTGATTTAGTTTGTGGGATTTGAGCAATTATATCTTTCCGTCTCTTTGAGAGTGTGTTTGCATTATAAGGAAGTGTTTTATGTTTTTTTAGGACTGTGTAAGAAATGTATAGTTTTCTAACAGAAAGTAGGCCACTCATCTGGTAAAGACTTTCAGTTGGGTATCTTTTCTTTTTGAAGTACATTATTTTTATTAGTGCCCGTTGTGCTCGTTCTACATCTATAAATCTGGTTTTTGCCGCACCGCCCCAAATGGGGATACAGTAAACTATTACAGATTGCACAAGTGACAAGTAAACTTCATTATGGAGATTTCTATGAGGGCCTATTTTTTTATTTATATTTGTGGGGAGGACATATCGTAATGATTTAAAAATCCATCCTAGCTTCCTAACTCTTCCTGTAACATGCTCAAGATGAGCATACCATGATAATTTTTGGTCAATTATGACGCCCAAGTATTTGGTTCGTGACACTTTACTAATTGCAGGACATTTACAGTTATTATTCGAAACTTTATCACATGAGTGTATTTTGAGGCTAAAATCTTTATTTGGTTGTGAACGATTCGAGATGGTAAAACAGATGTAGTTCGTTTTAACTGTGTTTTATGCATGTGACGAATACACTTTCAATGTATGGAGTTTACAAAATTTGACGAATTTACTTTGTGGCGAATGTACAATAACCCTTTTCAAAGACCTTAAATGATTAAATACATAAGTTTAATTAATTCCAAGCATCGGGTAAGCCTTCAAAACAAAAAGTCTTTAAGGAAAAATCATCAAGCATGGTTTCTGGTTACACCAGTTTTAAATCACCGTGGGGTTATTCTAAATCATTTACATGTCTTACATTCATTTACTAACAATAATTCGATATTTAACTGATTTTACCTGTTTGTGTTTGCAAATTGCGTTTTATGTAAAGTCCCGACATCATAAAAATGTCTTTATGAGACTAGATGCTAATCGCTTTGAATTCTTAAGATAGCTATTAGGTTTTTTATCGACACGTGTGACTTATGCAGTAATCGACTTATGTTCCTGGAAGTCTTGTTCTTAATGAGCGGCAATCCTTTTTTTTTTTTTAGGATGGGAAATCATCAAATTACTTCTCCCGCTCTGGGCGGAGCGGGAGGGAGTGTCAGACTTTTACTGACTAAAACCCATCCATGTTCCTTCCTCGCCCTTTGTGTTCCGGGGCCACGGTATCTCTTTCGAATAGTCCCGCAGCCCCGGCAGGCTTCGGTCCTTGCGGACCCCTTCCTGAGATTTAATTAGGTAGCCTTAAGAATACAAAACAGAATTAACACTGGATGGATGAAATGGCGGCAGGTCACGGAAACAATATGCGACACCCGCATTCCCGTTAAACTCAAGGGGAAGATTTATAAAAACATGGTTAGACCTGGCCCCTTATTCACAATGCTTCGATTCGATTTTCGTTTCGGAAAGTCGTATGTCTATCTTTTTTTAATATTACGAAATCGAGCGAGATAGACATACGACTTTCCGAATCGAAAATCGAATCGAAGCGTTGTGAATAGCTATGCTGTTGTCTTTTATGGATCAGAATGTTGGGCCACAAAAGGGCTGAATGAAAGGCAATTGCATGTGACTGAGATGATAATGATAATGGTGATGTAGTGTGTGTGGTGTAACGCGAATGCATAAAATAAGGAATGAGTCCATACGAGGAAGTCTGGTGGCGCCGGTGACTGATAAGTTGTGTGGTAATCGGTTATCGTGGTATGGACTTCTGATGCGGAGCAATGAGGAAAATGTTGAGTATGAATAAGAGAGAGGAAGACCAAAGACACGATGGTTGGACTGTGTGAAGGATAATATGGCTAGAAAGGAGGTGACTGCTGAGATAACGAGTAATAGAGAAATATGGAAGATGAAAAATGAAAAATTGCTGCGCCGAGTGCAAATAAATTGGTATAAGGGGCAGGAGAATGATGAGCCATAATAATTCCTCAACGTCCTGTTGAGTTTTGGCAACTTACTTAGTTCCTATTATTTTAATAAAAAGTGTACCCCAAACTGTAATAGCCGATAGAACCACAACAACTTTGTTTCGATGTTTTGGTCACACGTTTTTCGACTCAATATTTGAGAGCAGAATCTATGTAAATTAATCCAATTTCCATTTTACCCTCAGGACCAGCAACAAAGAGAAAACCACAACCAATGGAGAAGGCAAAACTTTTTTGGCCATCCCTGCGTTCTTCTCATTACAGCGTAGGCACAGGCAACGTCCAGGTTCCTTTGACATTCAACCTATCTGGATTGTACGGGAAATATTCTCCGGGGAGCATGGGGTCAACAGGAGTTATTGGAAGTACCTATGGAACGGTGTCAGAGATCGGTGGTACCGTAGTCTCGAGCCTGGCCGGAACCGGATATGGGAAATATCGGACGTACTCTGGATTGCGGATTTATGGTGGGGAGAATGGGCCCGCGTGGAGCGGTTGGGGCAACGGCAAGTGGGGGCATTATGGAAAAGGATAAACTAACGGATTAAATGAGAGAAAATGAACTGATTATATATTTATTCTACGAATATCTTGTATTTTATTTGTGTGGACACACCCTATTTGCTAAAGAAAAGTATTTTTATCATAATATACCCCTAGGCCTAAGTATACCTGCCAGTTGGTTTATAAGTATGATAAGCACCTAAAACCCAAATAAATCTGTACAAATAAACGTACTTATAAATAAAATTGAAGTGTCTTATTGTAATTTCATAAAACAGATTTTTACTGAATGCGTTGGGTACGGTAATGGGTACGGTACTTATAAAAAAACATGTGTCTGTGTGTGTTGGATTGATCTGATGTTATAAGAAGTAAATTAAGCTTTTATTTTAGAAAAATGGATTAGGGTTCTATGCAAAATAATCAAACCCTTGAAAATGTTAACAAAATCCGATTCAAATAATAATAATTTCACGCGGACGCAGGTCGCGGTTTCGCGGGCAGCCACTAGTCAATTATAAATATCATATTACTTAATAAATTATATATTTATGTATTAAATGAAAGTTTACTAAAGTCTTAAATTTATAACAATGCCCCACAGAACCGTTTTCACGGTTTGTCTGTGGGAACGGAACACGATAATGGAATAACTACGGAATAACTACTAAGTATAACTTCATCAAGAAATGCAGATTAAAAACAGCATCATCTTTGGTGCATACAGGAAAATGTCGTCTATTGAATTCATCGATTGGTGTGGGTAGCAAATAACCAATTTAGCAACTACACATAATATATTATTACATCACGGTTGTAATGCCCAAAGGGGAGCGGTGTACATAATAGTACACCCATATTTCGCTGGTAACAAAAGGCAAGCCTAGTGTCATTAACTGGGTACGAATCTAGACTCCTTGGCCGCTACTGAGCAATTCTTAATAGGAAAAAATCCAATCACACTTTGGCCGATTGGAAAACGAATCCAGGGGGCCAAGTCTGCTATTTTTATAAATTCGTCATTCCAACACGATCCCATTCTCATCCCATTGTCATTTTGCTAAAAGTTCGTAATCTGCAAAATTCATAATGGTCGATCATTGGTCGGTCAATGGTCTCGTAACAGAATTGTTTTAGTGAAATTGTCGTATTGCCATTATTATAAAACCCGGCTGATTTCATTTCTATTTATTTTTACATATTATTTATTAGTGATTTAAGCAATTTGAAGTAGTAAGAAGTTCGTAAATAGCACCAGTCATTCATTTGTCATTATGTACGAGATTACCATTCTATGCCATTTCTTTCAATGGAGTGTCAGTGATTGATCATTGGAAAGTCATAATGACGCGATCATATTAGTAGATTACCAAACTTGTCAAAATCAACAATTATGAAATCAATGATAGACCATTCTGACACTATTGTACTTAATGCTCAGTAGTAGAGCTTGTGTTGTCCACTAAACCAACGAGGCACCATCTAACAAACAGCCAATCTGAACTATAGTTGGTGCCAGTTAAGATGAGAATAGCGGTCATTGACCCACCTACATTTATAAAAGTTCTTAACTTTGAAAACCAAAAATAAGCTTGTTCAAGTCTGGAATCATCATTTATCGTGATCTTCAACATTTTTTGTAATTAAAAACGATACATGGATTATTTGTTTTGGTTCGTACGAAGAGATATTAGGGAAAAGGCAATGACCGCTATTCTCATCTTAACTGGCACCAACTATATTACAATTATAACTACAATGTTTATTTATTTATTCAATATTTGTTTCTTTTTTAGGGTACGGAACCCAAAGGGTAAAAACGGGATTACTAAGACTCCACTGTCCCTCCGTCCGTCTGTCAACAGGCTGTATCTCATGAACCGTGATAGCCAGACAGTTGAAATTTTCACAGATGATTTATTTCTGTTACCGCTATAACAACAAATACTAAACACAGAATAACATAAATATTTAAGGGGGGCTCTCATGCAACAAACGTGATTTTTGTCGTTTTATCTAATGTTGTATAGATAATGGTACGGAACCTGTTAGGGACCTAACTAAGGACTTTACTAAAAAGCAGTGGACTGTAAATTATAATATGTAATCCAAATTGGTACAAGAAAATAATTGTGTTGATGTACTAAGGAACGTGCGCGCGCGTCGTTCTCGAAGATCGGTAGCGAAGTGGGCCGGTGGCCCGCGTCCCGCACGTCGCACGCCGCGCCTCTCGCCGCCACCCGCTGTGGCCCGCTGTCACCCGACAGCAGCCGAAGATTGCCGAGTGGTCGGCGGCGCCCGAACATCCTCCCCGGGTTGAAGCATTCAAGTGAGAGGAAGTGGGCAGACGTTGTTGTAAGCCCGCAGCACCGTTCCTCTCTTCGTCTTCAACTCCACTACCCGTGTGGTCCCGTCGCTGCCAGGGAAGACCTTGATGACACGCCCCATTGGCCACACCAAGGGCGGTTGGCCTTTCTCTTTGATGAGAACCAGTGCTCCCACTGAAAGTTGGCCTGTTGACGCTGTCCATTTAGTTTTTTGCATTATCGAGCAGGATCCTGGCGTCCCTCCTGATGCCTCGGTGGTTCACCACTCTCACCAACGCTGTGGACAGTAAAATATGAGAGGTAGTATGCTGGGACCGAGCGTCACTCGACAAGGAGATATTTTCTGAGGTGCCATTGTGTGGAGCGGCACCTCCAGAAACATCAGTGGGCAATGCTACACTATTGGGCATAGGATCTTGAATACGAGTAGACTGTTCCACATGTAAAAGGGTATTATGTCTACCTCTACAATATTTACAAGGAGCTAATCTACATCGCTTTGTTAAATGACCACTACGCAAACAGTTGAAACAAACTTTAAATTCCTTGACCTTTAGTATACGTTGTTCTACGTTTAATTTTCGGAACTCTTCACAAGTGTACAATAGATGATTTTGTTTGCATAAGGGACACTTTGCCTCATACCTTTGTCTTGTATTGTTGTCGGTTTGATTGGCTGCCACTACCAATGATTTATGTTTGTTTCCTACTTGATTGCCATGAGTGTTAGTACTATTTGCTACGTTAAATGTGGCCCTGTTATGTTCTAAGGTTTCTAACAAATCAGCTTTCTTACTAATAAAAGAACAAAATTGTGATACTTTTGGTTTTGTTGGTATGGTGTTACGATGAGCTTCCCATTCCCTGCTAGTGATAGGATCTAGTTTACTTGCCATATTATAAATAATTAAAGTATCCCAACTGTCCGTGGGCTCGTCCATTGTATTCAAGGCCCTGAGATTTTTATTAATTAAATCATTTAAACGACGTAAAGAAGAGGATGATTCTTGTGTAATACAGTCTACACTATGTAAAGCCTTAAGATGGGTATCTACTAAAAGCCTACTATTATCAAAGCGGTCGCATAGTAACTTCCACGCCATTTGATAATTATCTCCTTTAAAATCAATATTTTTTATTATTTCCAAAGCATCGCCTTCAAGCGATGCACGGAGGTAGTGGAACTTACTAATGGCATCTATGCAACTACTGTTATGGATTAGTGACAAATATGTATCTCTATACTCAAGCCAGTACTGATAACCACCATTAAAATTAGGCAAATCTATTTTAGGTAAGCGTATAAAGTTACGTTGTTGGAACGATTCACCTGAGTGTTTGTTCACCGAGCCTGTTACAGACCCGTAGTCACCGCTGTCGTCGTTGGCAAGCAGGCTGTTCGCCTGCGCCACGAGTGCGTGGTAACGGTCCTCGAACTTAGCTCTCTCTGCGTACGCCTCGCTAGGGTCATCCGAAAGCACCTCAATGTCCATCTGTAAATTGTTAAATTCATCGTATGTAGCTTCAAATTTTTTAAAACGGCTCTCCAACTCTAAGCGTTGAATGTCAGAAATAATCTTGCAACTGAGAAGCACATTCATGTAATTGGTGAAATTTGTAAGCTTTGCCTTAATGGCACTTCGCTTTCTCAACAATACGTCTAAAGAGGCCATAGCGTAATCCAGTAAGAAATTCAATAGGCAATAGTAACACTAATTGATTATGCGTAGCAAAGTTACGTACAGAAGTTGGCAGTTAAGTTTAAACTAAACACACAAAGAAGTGAATGAATAGCCGCGTGACCTTGATGAATGTCACTAACCGCTCAGCTGTTGCGCACACAGTCATGCACTCAAGTAACGGTACATAGCCTGATAGTTTAGCAGTGAACAAGCGCGTAAGCGTAAGCAGTGCACAAGAATGAACGAGATAACTAATGTTAACACGTATTGACTCAAATATGATCGTGAAAACGGAAAATAATTTGAATTTAACGGAATAAAAACACGAATTTTTGTTTGAAAAGGCAGAAAAAGGATATAGAAGGAATAAAATTGGAACAAACTCACACAATCCCGAATCCTTATCCACAAGAAACCTGTCCTGAAATTCTTCCAAGCGATGACTCGGCGTAAATCGTCCAATACAGTCGATGTAATAAGCGCCGGCGTCGTTATCAAGACTTGGTGAAATATAGTTTTGTCCAGTTCTTGTTCTTCCTTTGTTCTATCGACTTCGGTAGAAAAAACCGTTGCTCCGGTGACGCAGCGAATTCAAGTTTTTCGAGTCCAAAGTTCACCAACGTCGTCGGGCGCGAGTCCGACTCGCACTTGGTCGGTTTTTTTTATTTATTAGAGGAGCTCGGCTTTAACAAATAAGTACAGGCGCTCGGGTCGATCTTTAGGTTAAGCTTGCCTAGGTTATTCCGTGGATGGATGACCACCCATAACTAAGCAAGTTTCCTCCGTGCCTTTGACAGTCGTTACATGTAGTCAGTGGCCCGAAAGTCTAAAAACCACTCTTACCAAGGGGTATCGTATTACCCAATACTAACTGGGTTGTGGAGGTCAGGTGGCCTACCATGACGTCTTAAAGCAGGATCGTTTTAATCGCGTTCCAGTGTGGGTAAGAGACGGAGCTATAGAGGACGTCTAGCGCCATCTCTTTCCCACACTGGCACGAAATTAAAACGATCCTGCTTTAAGACGTCATGGTAGGCCCGCTGATAGGCAGTTGTGATGTAAAATTCTGATATTCAACTGCATCCGGTTAGACGAGAAGCCGACCCCAACATAGTTGAGAAAAGGCTAGGCAGATGATGATTTGTGTACTTAGTTGTGATGACCTTGTGTATGCTTTGATACAATAAAATTGTATAGGTTATGTATTGTAATGCAGACATTATTCTATGAATCGTTTAAGTATCAAATTGAAAAATTTGTATAGTCATCCGTAGGTAATTGGATGTCCGCATTGTAATCAATGTTCAAGTTGATGCAATGAAAACAGTTCACAGGAATATCATAGCTGCTGACGGGCACATGTCAACTATAATGATCGAGTTTCCTGTACACATCCAATTTATATGCATAGCTGTGATGCAAACCTTTATTTCCGTACGATGGCGAGTGTGGTAGTAGTACTCCTAACGTTTCTGCCAGTCTGGGTGGCGTGTTCCGGAGAAGGCAACATCAAATTACTAGAAGATGAAGTAGCTGTGGCACTGAAAGCATGTACATATCCGGAAGGCGTTATTGTACCTACAGAACCTGTAAGTAAGGAACGACAGCGACGTTCTGACGACACCTATGATGGATCTCCTCGGATTGATAGCAACATGAAGGAAGGAACGCGATACAGCCACGAGAGAAGAAATACCAACAACAGCGGCGACCAGATGATGGTTATCAATGCTACAGATTACGATTACGAAGGCTATGGAACTGGGAACATGGGAGAAAAGCTTCTGACATCAGTCCCGCGCCCCGCGTTTCCAAATAATAACGCAAACAATAATAATACAAGTCGGGCAAGGAGAAGCGAACCGCTTTTGAACAGACCTGACTCGGACCAGGTAAAATAAAATATTGTCATTGAATTTTAAATAAGCAACAAAACTTGTTGCACTTATTCATCCTTTTTCAATCAAACGATGTAAGTACCTACTTGTTGAATGCAACAGCGTAAATTCCCAGACAGAATAGGTACAAATGCACGTCAGCATTACTAATATGCTTCTCTAGTACCTAATTATTAAGATGAATGACTAACTTTGAACCACAAAAAAGTGATGCGTATTTAACATTTTGTACCTAATACGTCATATAAAGACAGTCACAAAAAAAACCGGCAAAGAGCGAGTCGGACTCGCACACCGAGGGTTCCGTACAAACTTTTTAAAGGACAAACTTAACTTTGCTGTTCGATCCCTAGAAACGGCTATTGCTCCAACCGCAAATAATAAATTTGTAAAAGTAAAATTATTAAACTACATATTTACGGTTTTCAGACTTTTCCCTTTTCATGTGCTGTAAGTAAGTAAGTAAAATTTTGTTTGACCTAGATCTAGAGACCTTGCTTTTTGCCAAATTTCGTGATTCTAGGTCAACGGGAACTACCATATAGGTTTTTGGACCCAAAAACTATAGGGTACTTCCGGTTGATCTAGAATTGTCAATTTTGGTTAAAAGCAAGGTCTTACAGCACAAGTAAAGGGAAAAGTCCGAAAAATAAAAAAAAGTTGAAAATTAAGGTAAATTTTGGTACTTATTAAGTTTTCGCGAAAATCTAAATTTGCCCATATCTTTTTATCGTGTTGACTCAGGACCTTGATTTTTATACACCTAAAAGGGACTATAGACTTCAGTATATGGTATAAATTTCAAGTTGCTAGATCCACCCGTTCCTGAGAAAATCGGTGGTGACAGACGGACAGACGGACAAGAAAGTGATCTTATAAGGGTTCCGTTTTTTCCTTTTGAGGTACGTGACCCTAAAAACACCAATAATTAAAAGTTATGTATTTTTTTGCAGTGCCTCAGCCAATGTGTGTTCGCGAATTTGCAAGTTGTGAGTACCTGTCCATATTAACGTGGCTTTTTGTAATCTTTTAGTGTATGTAGGTACTTAAAGAGTCACTTGTCAATTAGGTAGACACCCGGGGAATACCGCGTGAGGCTGAATTGTGGAATATCGTACAGGCTTCCACAACCTCACAACAATCTCGTTCTGCACTGCACGATCAAATACGAGCATGCTTTCAGGAGTTACAGTCAGGTAAGCGCAGTGGTGGCCCAAGGGTTAAGCCCCGACTCAAAGTTTTAGGCAGTGTGTTCGAACCCAAGCAGACATAGGTAGCCTAACCTACCTACTACACTATCTACCCCTATACTGACTACACTGCCTGTTTACTTTGTGTACTTACCTAATTTATTTCATCACCCGGCTCTCAAAAAGATGTAAGAAAAAAATGGTCTGTAAAGTCGGTTTACGGACGATAATGTTACGTGATAACGGCAATTTTTATGATATTAGTGATTTTAACTTAAAAAAAAAAAATTCAACCCGCATTTCACCCCCTTAAGGATTGAAATTCCCCAACCTCCCCTAAAATTGAAAGGGCTGTAACTTCATAACGGTTAGAGATAGCCATCAGGTGTTTCAACAAATATTATAGTAGGCGTCGAAACCTGTCCGGTGGTAGGTAGGTCCTGAGCGGAGCGAACCTGCGAGACCGAGTGGAGCGAAGGGGGGAGGTGGCGAGCGAAGCAAGCCGCCGACCTCCGTAGCGTAACGAAGGTTGAGTGGGTGAAGCGTAACTCAGGGACGACGACAAGCAAACCTTAGGGGTTATGTTTTTTTTATACTTCTCAAATGTTTTAGGGGTTCTTAAGGGTTCCATACTGATTTAAGGATAATTCTAACGGATTTTCCAATTCATTTAAGGATTCCGATTAATTCTCAAAATTTTATAAGGGTAAAGAATACTCAAAAACACGAAACACGCGAGCTGCGCCACGCAAATACTAGTAATTATATATACATCAATCGTTCAGCCTAAACACAAAATTTTAAGATCCTAACTTTCATTCCCTTTTTCAACCTTTTGGGGGTGAAGTTTTCAAAAATGCTAAGACATGATACATTAATTTTCAATCATTAGCCTAAACACAAAATTTTAAGATCCTAACTTTAAAACTGACGGACTTTCATACAAACTTTTATCCCCTATTTAACTCGGTTGAATTTCGAAAAATTCTTCCTTATTCCTTGTCTACATTATAAACGGAACCATTGTGTAAAATTTCAGTTTTCTAGATCCAAGGGCTTGGGCTGGGCGTTGATCGCCAGACCGGAACGGTGTGACACTTTTTCGTGCGTGCAGCCGGTGTTCATCGATTTATAAGACGTTATCACGTCAAAATGACAAACAGTGAGGAAACCGACATGTCCTAGAAACAAAAATTCGAAGACATGTGACATGTACCAACCCGCACTGGGCCCGCGTGGTGGACCACAGTCTACTTCCTCTCATAGCGAGGAGGTCTGTGTCCCAGCAATATACACAACAGTATAGGCTGGATATGCTCATGCATTTTTGTTCAGCCGAACCAACTCCAATAATCATAATCATTCATCCAACATTTAGGTACTATGTTACTCGTGACGCGACACTGCACGATACGCCCTTTTCAAAGTCATCGTTCAATACACACAAAATGTTGTTTTAGTCATTTCAGGAAAGTTCTTTAGGAAAGGTGGTGTTCTGGTTTGATCGTATAATGAGTGCCTCGTTAGTCTTGTGGTCGCAAGCGTGATTGCCGAGCACGAGGTCCAGCGTTCGATTCGCAGATCAAGCTAAGCGTTATTAGTTTTTCCATCAGAAATTTCTTAGCAGCAGCCACGGCGGAGTCTAGATTTGTGCCCGGTTGATAGCAATATGCTCGCCCGGTAGACCCCTTATAACCCAGGTAATAACTGGCGAAATGTGGGTGTACTTTTAAGTAGATACCCACAATTCTGCTTCATCGTTCGGGGATTACAGTGGGGTGAAGTTATGTTATGGGTTTTGGTATCACGTTAAGCTACGATAGGCAACGTTTCAATGTGCAACTTATTCACAGAGGCTGAAGACAATGGATGCTCTTACTCTAACAAGTTAGAACGATGCTTGATGCTTCGCTTCTCTGATCGAAAAGTCGACGGCAAAGCAAGCACTCAGAAACCAGCTTCCACGGAAAAGTCATGAAGTAAACGGTTAGTACCTACCTATAAAAAAAAAGGATAGGAGTAGTAGATGAAATAGTTGTTAACCGACTTCATAAAAAGGAGGTTATAGGTCTGCCAGGTTCTTTAATACCTCTAAATTCTCCTCGAGGGTGCTAGCAAGACTGTACGTACCTAATGCAATATAATGCGCTTTAATGCTCCCTGCATGTAGGTACCTATGTCCTATGGGTATGTATGTGGGTGTCTAGATGTGCGGGTCTAGTGGGCGAATTCAGTTTATTTAATATTTAAGTTAATATTGTAGTAAGTATACAAATGACAGATATACCTACCTATTTCCAGACAAACACGACGACCGCAGCATCGCTTAAAGGACTCAGCCGAAAACGTGTTTTAATATATGTAGCTTGATTAGAATTATTTGCATTTCAGAATAAAATCTGACCAAAACTCCAGTTTGTTTTATTTTTAGGGTCTCTGATTATTTACAGACACAAAAAAACTGCCTGCTAAAACCTGCACTATTACCTGCCGTGGCCGTAGCAAAGCTGAACCCAAAAGAGGATGCTCTGAGGTTGTTGCCCTGGCTGGAGGCTGTAACTTATTAAGGCCCAGCAGGAATGACCGATGATAAATCATTAGCCCCGAATCTGCTTTGTAAAGTGAACCTGCGCTGGCATACAAAACTCTGTGATTTTCCCTAAGACTCCGTAGCCAAAAAGCCCATACTTCATACCGTCAAGTGAATCTTAAGTTTACTTGACAAGATTGCACACATCATACCTACTTAATTGATGCAGCTGCATGCAGGTAAAAATCACAAATACACCACGACGGGGTACCCGGGGTATGTAAATGGTTGAGGATAGTACAGGACAGGTTTTTCTAAACTCGTTTTCTTCAATTGATGAGGCAGTATCTGTGTTGGGAGCGTAGGAAGACTCTGAAATGGAATTAATAATTTAATTTTAATAAAAGTTTCATCCTTATAAATTACTTTTACATTTAGGTCGCACCGATTCCTGTTAGTTGTTCTGTATGGTGTCGGACGTAAAGAATAGCACCATCCCATATCTTCCCGTGGGAGTCGTAAGAGGCGACTAAGGGACTTTCCAGAGAATGGGCAGCAGCGTTCTCTGTGATTTTGTAACAACCGCACTGCGATCGCCAATCCGCCTGCCAAGCGTGGCGATTATGGCAAAAAACCCCCTTTGGGGGAGGTCCATGTCCAGCAGTGGACGTCTTTTGGCTGAATTGATGATGATGATGGTTCCTGTTAGTTGTTGTTAACCTAACCTAACCTAAACATAAGTCATCATCAGTCTCTTGCATTTATCCGAATTCATTTGGGGACAGCGCAGCATGTCTTATTTTTCCTTATTGCTCCATTACTCGACACCTCCGGTGTCTGAGGAGATGACCATACTACCATGATACCACATGTGGTATCATGGTAGTATGGTCATCTCCTCTGGTCATGACCAAGAAGACTATTCTGGCCATGTCATCCTTCACACAGTCCAACCATCGTTTCATTGGTCTTCCTCTAGTCTTATACCCATCCACATTCATACTCAAAACTTATCTAGCTTGCTTGCTTGCTAGAAGTATTTTCTACATTGCACATGATAATCGAACAAGATTGATTATGAGATTCCTATTGAAAATATAAAATACCTTCTTTATGGTTCTGCCCTCCTGGTAGTTGGTAGATAAAAAACCAATAAACCCGTAGTCAAATTATGCAATCACTCGTTACCCGTGGTCCCTGTGGCATATGATATGCTGTTATTATGGATTTGTATTTTCTATCGATATATTCAGAAGTCCAGGAAACAATCCCTAATGCCATGGAACCACGGGTAATTAAAATTACCCATGGACCCGGCAATGGGTCGTCCCACCGGTACCATGGGTAACGACTCGCTTTGTAAGCATGTGACTTTTAAAAATATTAATCATCTTCTTGCTGCCCTCGTCCCATTCTACTTGGGGTCGGCGCAACACGTTTTCATCTTCCATTCTCTTCTGTCAGACGTCACGCACGGTCATCGTTTACTCCTTTCTCATTTATATCATTCGTCATACAATCCATCCATATTTTCTTTGGCCTTCGTCTCCCTCAGCATCCACCAACATTCACATCCATAATTCCATCCAAAATATAAATACAATTAAATGGTAAATGCCTCGTTGGTCTATCTATACAGTGGTCACAATCGCAACTACTGAGCATGAGGTCCCAGGTTCAATTCCAGGTCAGGCAAATTGTTATTAGTTTTTCTATCAGGACTTTGTCAGTCAACCAAGCCAAGTCAGTCAGCCAAGGAGTCTGGATTTGTATCCGGCGTATGGCAAAAACTCGTCCCTACTACATGGGACTTGAAACATAACTGGTGAAATGACGGTGCACGTACTATTAGTATTCTTACAGACGAGCAATTTTGGCATGCCACGTAAATGTGTGTCGACGGCTGCCGCTGACGCCACAACTGCCAGCGTCGACAGCAGCCGTCAACAGGTGGCGACGGCTGCAGTTTATCTCCAATTGGCAACGTGCCGCTCGTCTGTAAGAACCCTTAGGTACACCTCTACCAAACCCTTCGGTGATCACAGGCGTGATGTTATAAATATGATGTTATTTATGGTAAAAAAAAATAACGAAAAAATAATAATATTGGATATACTCTAATAATCTTTTCCCGTTTTCGCAAATGTGTTTCACGATAACGACATTACCTACACCGCCGTCTGTCTTGATCAAGGTGAACTAACTAGTACTTTACTGAGATAATAATATCCGAACTCTGTGTTTTGTAACTAATGTTTATTTGATCAGTTTAGTAATACTCAGTATAAATAATATAAGTCCTACGTTAGTAATGTTAATGTGGAAGCGCCAGGGTAGCCCGCGAAAATTTCAGGCTGTATGTTGAACGAAATATGATTCGCGACCGTAACACGCATGTATTTACAAAATGATGGCCATAAAATCATCTATACAAACCTCCCATTGAATGACTATTTCATGAAAAAGTAACTGACAGGCAAATGGCAAAAAACGTATTTGTAAGAAGATTTGAATTTCGCAGGCTACCTTAGCGCACCCTCTTGGGCAATCCTCAACACGCCTTCATAGATGGCGTGATATACAGAGTGTAAACCACCTCATCAAGAAGCCGTCAACCAAGCATTCAGTACATCAAACTAGGTAACTTTACGCAAAAATTATTTTTTTGACTTTTATTTTTGGGGTGAAATATCATATTTTGTGGTAGAACTCAATGTAACGGTGTACGGGGCTTGTGGAGTTAAAGTAAAAATCTTACATTAAAAACTTGTATTTAAAAAAAAAGTTGTCAAAAAGTTGGAACTTTGACCCCCAATATCTCCGTAACTAGAAGGTTCCCAGGTATGGTGTAGAACAAAAAAATGATCGCAATGATGAGGAGAACAAGCGCCTTTCGGCTTCGTTAAGAGGGGTTTTACACCTTTATGTAGTTTAAAAAAAACCGGCCAAGTGCGAGTCGGACTCACGCATTCGGTCGCAGTCGGTTCCGTTTTTTTTTTTTTTTTTATTATTACCACTGACTCACTCACTGACTGACTGACATAATTGTTCTCCCAGATGGTGGATGGGGAGGGGGGTATTTTTGACAGATTCGTAAACAAGTAACTCTCGCGAGTATGGGAAAAGTCCCAAACCTCCCCTTTTTGCTCTCCTTCCTCCCACTCCCTATCGTATCTCGGAAACTAAGTGACTCGTATTTTGTTTTTTTAACGGATTCGTATAGTGGAGGCTCGGAAAAGTAAAAACCAGTTTTCAAAGTTGTCCCCCTTTCCCCCCTTCTCCCCCCCTTTAGGCGGATCTTGGAAGTTAAGAGAATTGGAACATTTTTTTTTAGATTCATTTATAGGGGCTGATTTTTAGTCAAAATATTTTTTCAAAATTCCCCCTTCTAACCCCTTCACCCTTCTCCCCATCGTATCTCGAAAACTACGACACGTAGCGGCATTTTGATTTTTACTATTCTTTATTATTGAGGGGAATTGAATTGCTTTCCGGGGGTAGTAAGTGGAGCGAACCCGCGAGACCGAGTAGAGCGTAGGGGACAGGTGGCGAGCGAAGCGAGCCGGCGACCTCCTTAGCGTAACGAAGGTTGAGTCGGTGAAGCGTCTCAAGGGCGACGACAAGCAAACCTTAGGGTAAAGTTTTTTTATACTTCTCAAATGTTTTAGGGGTTCTTAAGGGTTCTCATAGGCGAACACAGCTCGATATTCCAATGCGAGTGCGTCGCCCTAATTCAAGCTGCGACAGCCGTAAAGCGCCGTCTAGGGGTTCACAACTGCAGGCCTGTGGACGGGGAGCTATGGGCTAGCTCGCCGTCCGTCCGTCTCATGACGACAGGCCGTGTCGACGGCGCGTTCGTGTTCCAAGCGCGCCTCAAAGTGAGTCAGCAATAGGGAAGGGGTCCGCAAGGGCC
The DNA here is from genome assembly GCA_963853795.1 of Xestia rhomboidea. Taxonomy (NCBI): domain Eukaryota; kingdom Metazoa; phylum Arthropoda; class Insecta; order Lepidoptera; family Noctuidae; genus Xestia; species Xestia rhomboidea. The sequence goes on along the minus strand of OY970771.1, from coordinate 8,929,177 downwards.
GAAGCCTGCCGGGGCTCGGGACTATTCGAAAGAGATACCGTGGCCCCGGAACACAAAGGGCGATGAAGGAACATGGATGGGTTTTAGTCAGTAAAAGTCTGACACTCCCTCCTGCTCCGCCCAGAGCGGGAGAAGTCATTTGATGATTTCCCATCCTAAAAAAAAAAAAAAGAAAAAGGGTTCACAACTACGCAATCAGATTCGTATCCGATAGCCTAGCTGTGCTGAAAGCCCTAGAAAACAAACAAACTAACAGTACATTAATATTTGAATGTCACCTCGCCCTGGAGAGTATATCGCTGTCTAACAGAATTACCCTCCAGTGGATCAGAGGACACAGTGGATCCCTAGGCAATGACGCCGCAGACGAACTTGTTAAGAGAGGTTCCGAGATGGCAGTGCTAGGCCCGTACCCACTCCTTCCCTTACCTTTCTCACAATTCCGTACATGGATTCGCCAGAGATCAACTGAACTCCATAACAACTAATGATCACGGTGCACAGACTGCAGGCAGTCAAAAATGGCGATGCCAAGTCTTCATCCGCGACTAACAAAACGACTGCTCAGCCTAAGTAGAAATAACCTCAGAATAATAATAGGGACACTAACGGGCCATTGTCCCCTAAACAAACATCTCTTCAACATAGGCGCCACGGACAGCCCACTCTGCAGGGGCTGCTTTGACGCCGAAGAATCAGCTGCCCACGTCATCCTGGAATATGAGGCAGTGGCTACCCAACGCAACGCAAACAAATCCTCGGAACGGTGAGGTCGCAGCCTAGCCTGTGAAGCCCCAGGAAACTTCTGTGCTTCTGGGCGGAGCTAGGCTGGCTAACTTAGCCAGGACACCTACGCACAACGGACCGATTAAGAGTGCGGAAAATGGAGACCCTACTCTACTCTGAGGGTTCTCATACTGATTTAGGGGTAATTCTAACGGATTTTCCATTTCATTTATGGATTCCTATGGATTCTCAAAATTTTATAAGGGTATGGAATACATCTGGTACACACACAGTACAGTATGGTTTCACCAAGGGACGTTGTACAACTGACGCCGGTGTAACCTTATTAAAGCACATATTTACTGCGTGGGAAGAGTCTCAAGACGCCATAGGAATTTTTTGTGACCTCTCCAAAGCGTTTGATTGTGTAAATCACGACACATTACTTTTGAAACTTGAGCATTACGGACTGGGTAAACTTGCACTTAGTTTGGTAAAATCTTATTTGAATGATAGACAACAACATGTTCAAATAAATGGTGTTAATTCACATGGTTTAAAAGTAAAATGATCTACCCTATTTATTGAAAAACCAACCTCAAAATATGGTGTTATTTGCTGATGACACTTCCTTAATTTTTAAGATAAATAGGCGGGCCCAAAATCTAGATGACGTAAATAATACCCTACTTCAGGTCCAAAATTGGTTCACAGCAAACAATTTGGTTTAAATGAAAAAAAAACCAAATGCATAAGATTTGCTTTACCGAATGTTAAAAGTAGTGATTGTGATATAGTACTGAATAAAGAGAAACTTGAATTCGTAGATAAAACGGTTTTCCTGGGGATTACGCTTGATTCAAGGCTACAATGGGGTTCTCATTTAACATCTCTTGCGGGGCGGCTAAGTTCAGCAGCATATGCCATTAGAAAAATCCGTCAGTATACTGATGTAGATACCGCTAGACTGGTTTATTTTAGTTACTTTCATAGTATAATGTCTTATGGCATTTTGCTATGGGGACGGGCTGCAGATATTGAGTCTATATTTATTCTGCAGAAAAGAGCCATCAGAGCCATATATAATCTTTGTAGGCGCGATTCTCTAAGGGAACTGTTTAAGGATATTGGCATCATGACAGTACATTGTCAATACATCTACGAAAACATAATGTACGTCAGAAAAAATCTGCACCTTTTTGGTAAAAGGGGTGACAGACATAATTACAGTACTAGAACTAGGGACCAACTAGTTCAGCCAGGCTTCAGACTCGCTAAAGTAGACTCATCTTTCATGGGGTACTGTTTGAGATGCTATAATAAAATTCCACAAAGTATTCTTGAACTGAATGAGACGAAATTTAAAACATGTATTAAACGCACACTATGTAAGCAAGCATATTACAAGTTGAGCGATTATATCGCTGATAAAAATGCTTGGCTCAATGCTGGTCCTGCTCCACAAGGACAGGGGCGCTTAAATTGATAGCATTAAATGGTATTGTTGGAGCTGCTGAAGATTGTACAACTATCTTTGCATTGTATAGATTCAATCTCTTTAGTATTATATAATCGCATAGCCCATATTGTGTGAGTACTATGTACTAGAAAGCTATCATTCACTGGAAACCTACGTCTTTTCTTGACTTGAATGTGCCCTGGCGGTTGAGAATATGTCATGCTCACTCAAGTCTCGCTGATGGTGGCGCATGTGTCGGATCATTTAGTTCCCTTCAAAATGGTTGAGTTGAATGGTGCTGATCTATGCGTCATGTCCGTGAACGGGCGCTGTCGGTTGTGACTGGTCATCTCTCAGTTGCCATGGCTTATTTTAATGAATTATTTTAGTTTTTGAATTGTTTTTTTTTTCTGTTTTGTTTTACTGTGGACACTTTTAACGTGCACATCTTGCTACATTGTTCTCACATAATATACCATCTCAACATGAATGATGTAACCAAGATTTTGTAACAATATTCTGATTTAAAAGAGTGTCCATGGAGTTTCTTGCCCGTTCTTCTCCATAGAGATCTACGCTAGGGAATGGGCAACTACAGTACTTTCACAGTTTTTATGTCTTGTGACTGGGACTGTAGCTACATTTAATTTTCATCTTTGTTTCGACAATTCAAAAGTGCCTGTAACTGGCTTACTTGAAATAAATGCTTTGATTTTTTGATTTTGATTTTGATTTTGATTTTCTCAAAAAAGTTTTTTTATTATTTTTTGTTGTAAAATTTTAACTGTCTAGCTATCGCGGTTCATATAGATACAGCCTGGTGACAGACAGATATACAGACAGTGCAGTCTCCTGTCTCAGTAATAGGGTCCCGTTTTTACCCTTTGGGTATGACACCCTAAAAAGGTCTCACTAGGGCAGGATTTACCTTTCAGAGCAATAGTTCCTATAATGATACTAACATCCTACTTAATATTATTAATGCGAAACTTTGTGAGGATGGATGGATGATTATATTACTCTTTCACGCAAAAACTACTGAACGCATTTGGATGAAATTTAGCACACATATAGTTTATAACCTGGATTAAAACATAGTATACTTTTTATCCCGGTAGTATGATCCCGTGGGACAATATCGCACTCCACGCGGGCGAAGCGGCGGGCATAAGCTAGTTTTAATAAAACAACAAATCATTTATCATAAAAAATCCATTACTATTTCAAAATATAACACAAAATATGTGAACTTACACTAGTCATGGAAAAATAATCAGCAACATAAATAATAATTAATATTTTCAACTTATTGAACACAATCATACTGGGCGGTTTTCCAAACACTTTAATACTTTTACAGTCTTTGATTTTCTTTAATGTTTGCCTTTATGTTCAATTAGTAGTTTTATGAGTTTGGTATTAACTTCCACTTAATTGCTGATGATGTTTAACCTTTTGAACACCAGAGCATAAACGCATGCGCGTGCCCTCCACGCCAAGCCACAATTTCACCTACCATTTTGTCACATATTCGTGTCGTTTGGCGTATGAGGCACGCACTTGCTTGTCACGTATATGTGACAATGGCGTTCAAAAGGTTAATGTACAGCAGGAGCTAATAATGAGAGATTCAGGGTGTTCAGTTTGAGGGGCGCCTGGCTTACGCAGACCTTTGGTTGTGCTTGAATATGCCTTATCCACCTGCACACATGCATTACTGACTCACGTTCCGTTATTGACAGCCTCTCCTGAAAATAAGATGTTTTAAAACAAGTTATTTATTGGTTTGTGGCAAAAAAAAATGTAAATTTTAACAATAAAAAGGTAAAGGATTTTATAAATAATTGGTAATTTTTACACATTCTGGCAACAAGTTTATTTTTTATGATGCCCGCGGCTTCGCCTGCTTGACTAATTATTTACTAAAACCTTCCTCTTGAATCACTCTATCTATTAAAAAAACCCGCATCAAAATCCGTTGCGTTGTTTTAAAGATCTAAGCATTCATAGGGACAGACAGACGCAGCGGGGACTTTGTTTTATAATATGTAGTGATTGTTCAAAAATTCTTCAACTGTCAGGGAGCAGGGTAGGCAGAAGAAGTAGAAGTTACTTACTATCAATGGGTACAAGACATAAAATGCTGTAATATCCGTCACATTTAAGCTCTGCCCAGTTAAGTAAGTATTATTTTCTAACGCCTTGTTTACATCCTGTAAAAAGAAAATGCTAATAAATATCATGTATTGTAGGATAAAAGTCTGAGTGAATAATGTGAATAAATGATATCAGTGGGCCTAGCACAAACACGGAGTATTTTTTTATTTAAATGAAATAAATATTGAATAAGCATACCTATAAATAATATTTAGTTTGTTTCAAGATTTCATTCATATTTCCAGGTGATACTAATTATGCTTGGTGTAAAAAAATAACCAAAATTCTATAGGGTTGTAGTGATACTAATTAAGCTTGGGGAAAAAAATGAACCAAAATACTTTAGGGGTTGGATTAACGATTGAAAAATCTTTTGCAAAAAAAAAAACTTGTAAGTTGTTTACAGACACAATAGTTAAACAATGGTGTCTCAGAAAAAATTGGGCCTTTGACAGATCATGATTTATTGTTACTACCTCTCTTTATGTCTTTGCACCATTCCAACCCTAGTTTAACTGTAGAAAATACCTCAGGCATTAAGTCTGCCTTTGTACAATTATTTTTTACTTGCACATTACATTTTGATAAATAAAACTACCTTTAAAAATCCCTGTGCAAAGAAAGGGTTAGCCGCAGCCTGGCTGGCATACATGGCAATGTGTTCCAGCCATTGGTAGCTTAGTAGCTTCTGCTCCTGACTCAGTTTTGCCAGTTCACTGGACGCTAACTTTAATGCTATTGTAGCAAAGCCTTCTAAGCTTAGTTTATTTATGACAGTGGTAAGTACCTGGGAAAATATAATACATGGCAAAATTACTATTTTAGTATGATAAAACTGCTTCATGGCTTTACTGTGTAAGTATAACTTTAATTAATATTCTGTAAAATAATCACCCTATCAGTATTGTAACATATGGTCCCGACTGGTACATTGTAATATCTCCCAACCTGTTTAATTACTTCTACGCTCATTGCTGTACCTTCAATAACTTGATTATGTTAAAGGTTTTTGGTGGATTTATTTACAGCTGAAAAGTAGAAACCAGTGGAAATTTGGAAAAATGGAAATTCTAGTTTCGTCGCTACTCACTTGTCGCTAAGGTTATATGACAGTAATGTCACTGTCAGTTAGCGTAGCCAAAATCAGCCAAATTGTCCACCCCAAGTAAAACGGAGTGAATTATTAATTAGTAAAGTGAATCGGGAAAAAACTTTGAAAGGGATTGAGGATAACATTCATATTTAAGTCACCAACAAGTACTCAATTTTATAGACTTCATTTTTTTATAATTACTTTTCTATTCATCCTGTTTTACGAATTTTACGATTGTCACTGATTAGTTGCACAAAGTACCTATTATTTCCATGGTTATTTTTCTCTATGGCAATGGTGCCAGTGTCGACGTTGAGCCCTTGAGTCATCTATGGTGCGCCATGGGTCTTTTGGCGCTTGAATGACATTGTCAGGAGGGCGCTGTTGTCAACTTGTCTTTGGAATTTTCAAACAAAAAACTTGATGTCGGCATTAGTTCTGATTATGACCACGCTCCAAAAGATCCAGATACAACTATACTGAGTTTGATTGTTCGATCGTACATCAAATTGGAATTTTGTTGGTAATTTTTGAACAACAACATTCAGGCGCATACTGTTTAACAACGTCTCACAGGTCACAGACTTTTATCTTTTCAAAATACTAAAAGTATAATATCACCAAGAAGTTACCATACTTACTGAGATTCACTAATCTGCTCAGTATCGACGAAAATGCTGCGGTAAACATACATGTGAAAATATGATCCTGAGCAAATAATTTAATTGACTTATTTATTGAATTTCTTTATTCGTCTTCATGTTGACTTTGTGCCACAATTATTTTCGGATTAATAACAACAATAAAAACAAAGATGTGCCTCAACGCTTCAACAAGAGGAAGTTTGCGTTCGGCGTTTTCATTCTGTTACTGGTCGTTGTACTGTGGGTGGTATCCTCTGAGATGACAAAAGTAAGTCAAATAGGCCATTAATAAGATCTTTGGAATGTTTTTGTGTAAGTCATAATTATCCTTGTATTGTTTTCTTTACAGTATTTATACACAGAAAAACATATAGAGAGACCATTCCTTGTGACCTATGTGAGGAGTTCACTGCTGTTTATTTACCTTTTAGTACTATGTTTTACACCTCCAACGAGAGATCCTTGTCAACCTGCTGATTACACAGTAAGTTCATTATAAAACAAATGATGACCTTCAAAAGTACTAATTTCAAGTGAAATAATATTAAGATAAGTTATATCCATCCTCCGTTGTTTTAATAACAATGTGTTATTATTACCAAAACATTTGGTGAAGTAAACTCCCTTTTATCTGTTCATTACAGCAGAGTACACCTATTCTCAAAAGTAGCGGCAAATCATACATTGACTGAAATTAATGGACATTTCAATATTAATTGCTGGATAATATTTTGTTTTAAAAAAAATCATATTTTAAATTTTCAATAATTTTTTCATATTTTCAGCAACTACTGGAACAAACAGGAGAGACAGACGATGAAAGTTATTTCAATGAATCCACCAACAGTTTGGTGAGTATCCAAACTATTATAAATGTGAAAGTAACTCTGTTTGTCTGTTACCTCTTCATGGCTGATCGGATCGTAATGAAACTTAGGAAGGAGATAGATTATATCCTGGGGAAGGACATAGGCAATCATTTTTTTTCTCTCACAAAAAAAGGTACACATTAAAACAACATGGATAAAGTTGCAGGCAGCAGTTAGTTTTATTATAAAACAAACTTATATCTCCTATTTTTACCTCAGGATGTATTTTTAAACCTTAGAAATATTTATGAATTTACCTGGGACTACTAGATTTAGATACGGGTGTAAATAGAAAACTTACTAACTTTTTTAGAAAATTAGAAGTTTCTGGCATATGTTGAGACTGTGTTATTAAAATTCTAACTTCTCGCCTTAAGTACAATTTTACAGGCCAATGTCCTTACTACTACGACATTAATATTAATGACCAGATTTATTTGAAAAAGAAATATACAAATTATTATCATCAACATTCTCCTGCCCTTATCCCAATTTATTTAGGGTCAGCGCAGCATGTCTTTTTCTCATTCATTCTCTTGTTCTTATAATACACTCAGCTTCATCTCATCCGAAACCTTTTTTGCCAAAAATCAATGTATTTTTACTTAATGTAATTTCTACTAAGAAATACTGTTATAGACAAAAATTCAAACAATAAGTGCTGTAATAATACGTAATATAGTATTTTATTAATAGATATTATAGGTTTTTAAGACAACTAGTTAAGTATTAAAAAGCTTCTTCTCTCCTATTATTTTGCCGTCATAATGATCTCATTTTATTTTAAGTTACCACCTAAGCACACATTGTGGAATGCAATTAATGATTCCATATTGAGTAAGCATGTAAATATGTACTTGATAATATTGATAATATTTATCTTTTATTTATTACTATACACATTGATTACATTTTTAAATATTTCAATCTAAAGTAATATAAAAAAATATATTTTCAAAAAATAAAAAAAAAATTAAGTAAGTAATTAAATACTTTATTATTAGACCTGGGCATAAATGGTCAGTTGCAGAAAAAAAAAAACCTGATTAACCCCTAAACGGTTAACCTTTTTGGCCCCTGATTAGTTCGTTCTCCTGTTGCCTTGTGGGTTAATCAGGCTACTGTTTGTTTCATTTATACATATAATTTCTGGTGCTGTACACTGCCATACCTTCATAATCCTTGACTGAAATGTACCTTCAGGGATAAGATGTTTTATTAAAACAACCTTTTGTATTGTTTTAGGTTCAAAATCAGGTAAACAATCATCATAATTTTCCTATATTGCTTGGGACAAAAATACAACCTGTATACACCATACATTTTGAAAGGCTCGGAAATACTTTATGGACAAAATAAATACACAATTAAACAAAAAAGTTTTGCTTAACACCCTTTGGAAATAAGCATGTTTAATCAATATTTATATATCTTGGAAGGTAGTATAATATTTGTAGAGTTCTTGGCATTAAAGTGGCATATTGTAATAAGTTGAAATGGAAAAGTTTCTTAGCCTTTAAAAGTTATGGTGTATAGGAAAAGTAAACTTTATTGCTTGATAATATTTTAGGGAGACTCCACGTTTGTTCCTGTGCGAGCTGGAGAGACGACAGACAGTGATGATGCTGCTCCAAGAGCTGTGCGGTTTAATAAAGTGGCAGAGGTAATTGTTTATTTATAAGTACAAACGCCACCACATCAAATTTTGAACCTAATGTTTTAGCGATAAAGTTGAAAATCTATTAAAGAAATTGACAGGTTGTAGTAGCTTAATGTGCTAGCGTACCTTGATTTGTCACTATATTATGTAACGTTAACTTGAGCAAATAGCCAGAAGAATAGGCGAGACGACAAAAAAAAATCGAATTAGTCCGTCACTTAGATTATCAAAAAATATTTGACCCGTGTTTTCCCTTTTGTTACGTAAACCAAAATTGACGAAGATACGACGCTTTTAAAATTCTCAATACGTCACGCCATGGCGTAATTTTTAGCTAGTTCTGACGTCACGAGCCCCCACTCCCGAGTTTTGAAGCGTTTTATCTTTGTCAAAATTCATTGATTTACAAAAACAAAAAATACGTGTGCATTATTTTCCAATACTCTAACTGACGCACTAAATAGATTTGCAATTTTTTGATACTGTCGTCATGCCCATTAAAATAATATGATAATAAAAGACTATAATTTGGTTTGCTCAAGTGTGTTCTACCCATAAATCACAATTTCACCATGCGCCACAATTTTGCAGGAAAATCTATAGAAGGTGTTTTGCAATAGTACAGTCCTTTGATAAATATTTAACCTCTAAATGCAGCAATCTAAGGCAAAGATCTGTATGTTTAGAGAACTACCTACATACAACATAGCTTAAATAAAGTAGCTATTCATCCGAAAATAAACTTTGTTAGTATTCACTTTAAGTGCAAGTGCATATTCTTACAAGCGACTGTCCAAGCGAATTATACGAATATGAACATTAATCCATACGTCTAAGGTTCATTTTGGTATGAAACGCAACTGCACTTAGCTTGAGTTAAATCAAACTTCGCTAAATAGAGTTACTTTGTCAGTGCCCAATCAGAAGTGAACTCATATGATTCTCTGTTAACAATGTCCTCAGGTGCGTGTGATGTCAGCGGCGATGGCGAGCGAGGCGCTGCTGGCGCGGCTGTCGTGGGCGGCGTCCGTGCGCGCGACTGAGCATGCGCAGCGTCGCGCGGCCGCCGCCGCCACGAGACGACATCTGCGACTCGCGCTGCTCTTCTGCATACCTGTGAGTTCTTCATCATCATTTATTGTCGGCGCCGCCGAGGCCGAACCAGAAAGAGGTGGTGAAATGACCTCTACGCATACCGCAACCTTTTTTAAGAGCACTGAAACCGATACTGAAACTTTTACATGGGTGTCATTTTCATGGTTTTCGTGGACGCTGAGAGCGAAAATGGTTTCAAAATCAATGATGGCGGCAACGAAAATTTACAAATTTTGCGTCAGGAGTGTCATTATCATGGATTTCGTGAGGCAATCAGCGCCGTCGACAACCTTGTAGTGAAATTTTGGTTTCCGCTCTCTGTAATTTTGGTTTCAGCGCCCTCAGAAACCACACCCATCACAAATCTAGAAATTCAGACGGCGACGTTTTAACACATAATTATTATTATTAGCATCTACACTTGAAGTGATCCTTATTGTATTGTTTCAGTGGTTCATTTCAAACTACCTGTATCGATTGAGCCTACTGCACACGAGCACGGGCTCGGCCACGATATACACGTCGACAGCGGGCGCGCTGGCGCTCTCGTTCGGCGCCATATTCGCGCAGGTCCCCAACGACCGGTTCACGCTGACCAAGTGCATTGCTGTGCTGCTCACTGCTGCTGGACTGGTAAGTGTGATCTCGGCTTATTTTATTATAGTTTTTGATAGACTCGCGTTTCACCACTATATCAGCGGATGATGTATTCGGTGGTGGAACTTATAGCCCTGTCAGACTGACTGTCAGACCTTGGGCTAAAGGAATATGTGGTCTATTAGAAAACACGAGTGACTAGGACATATTTTATCTTTGTTCTTTCAGGTGGTGATAGGTATATCAGAAAGTCATCAAACGAATTGGATAGCAGTGTTAGCCGCACTAGGCTCAGCGTTATGCTACGCAGTACATTTGCTTTTATTTAGACAAGCTTTAAGAAGTGGCGACGATATCAACTCATCCTTACTTGTAGGTAAGTTGCGAGTTAGACTATTTTTTTTTTTATAAACTTGATATCAATACCGTTACCAAAAAGTATTTAATATTAATGAGCCATCGATCCCCAGGTCTCGTAGGCTGCGCATGCGGTTGTTTGACGTGGATAGTGGGCGGCCTGCTGGCGGCTTGGGGCGTGGAGCGCGCAGAACTGCCGCCGCCGCGCCAGTGGAGCTGGCTACTGCTGGACGCGGCCCTGGGGCCCCTGCTCATGGACTCGCTGTGGCTGTGGTAAGTATCCGCAGTGACGCGTGGCATGCACTGCCGGACGCGCACTCATGCTCCGTGGCACGCAGGGGCCGCTCGCTGACGTCGGCGCGCGCCGCCACGGGCGTGCTGGGGCTGGCGGCGCCGCTGGCGCTGGGCGTGGAGGCGTGGCGCGGCGGCGGCGGCAGTGGCGCGGCGTGGCGCGCGCTGGCCGCCATGCTGGCCGGCGCCGGCTGGGCCGCGGCCGCCGCCATGCTGCCGAGAGACTTCGGACTCTTCACCTGCCTCACCGACCGGTTGCGGGCCGCTGAGGGCTTTACGTGAGTACACAATCATAATAGATATGGATAGCACCTGTGACGTCACTTATTTTGCCAACCCAATGTATATTTATTGATTTCAAACAAAAAAAAATGAAAAAATAAACTTCATTGAAATAAATTGGATTTTCAAATACTTAAATAAAGTTTTTTTTGTGTGACAACCAGGGTGATACGAAATATTCCGGACTTGGACGAGCAATCCGAGGCGCTGATGTCGTCAGACGAGCCCACGTAGCACTACACATACGACTCCTGCTTCAAAAGGAACCACTTCAAGTCTGAGCCGCTCCCCGATTACCTTGGAACCGTCGCGGCAATACTTTACCAGTTTAACTAGACATAAGTATACAGTCCTAAGGCGCTGTTCACATCTAAGCAACCTGACAGTGACGTAATTTTAAATTAGTTTGTTGTAGTATCGCGTCAGGTCGTGTCATGCCACTCCACGCGAAGTGGCACTACTTCATACGAATACTTTGAATGTGGGTGGTAGGGGCAAGTAAAAAACAATTGCAGTATTGTAAAACAGTTGTATTCAAAATTGAAACACAACTGTTTTACAATATTGCAATTTTTTTTTTGTACTTATAAATTATTTTATATTCAAGCTATGTAATCACTTGTCAGATCACGTCTCACGTTGCTTATGTAGGAACAGCGCTTTACAGTTATATTAACTCTGATGACTTCTTTGGATCTATCAAATTTACAGAGGTCAATAAGTTTGATGAAATAAGGTTGCTGCCACTGACAAGTCTGTCAAAATGACAGTAATCTTTTTATTTTTATTATGACAAGGTTGGTAAAGCTGTCAGAGGTGAAATATCTGTGAACAGACTAAAGTCTATCCGCTAAAATAGTGATGTTGCATCCAAACTGTGTGCAGGAAATTTACAGGCGGCAGGCCTGAGACGGTGCCTGGGGGGGTGCCACAAACCCGCGAATGGTCTGCCCCCGCGGTAGTGGATGGGATTTTTTCCCATCTGCCCCCGAAATTATATAATTTTAAAAATGGTGGCAGATGGGAATCATGTTTTTTTTTCACTTCATTGATATTTTCTAATTCGGAAAACTAATTTGTTCAGTAACTATCTCAATCACTATAAGATGATACTACTCTGTGATGATACTGATGTCAGTATCATCTTCTATAAAAAAAAGTCTTAGTTTATTGATAGTTTTTTTTTATCATTATCTGCCTAGCCTTTTCCCAGGGCTTCCAGTATTTTACATGGAGCGACTGCCTATCTGCCCACCACAACCCAGTTAATACTGAGTAATACGATACCCAGTGGTAAGACTGGTTGACAGACTTTTTGGACTACCTGTAACAACTGTCAAAGATCTACAGATGACAGCTGGGACCAAAGGCTTAACGTGCTTTCCGAGGCACGGAGGAAACTCGGTATGTGGGTGGTCACCCATCCACAGACCAACTTAGGCAATCACGGCTTAACGTAACGATCGACCTAAGCGGCTGTTATTATTTAGCCACGAGCTCCTCCATAGTTTTTTTTTTATCTTATGAACATATTATAAAAGTATTTCGTTTAGCTCTATGTGTGCAGCGGCTGTCTAAGAGAACACGTGCTGACGCCCGTCAAGCGGGTGCCTGCCTGTGCTCTCCCGACATGTCTTGTGGTGACATTATGTATGTCACCACATCCCTCTCGCACCGGGCACCTACTTCAGGAACCGTCTCAGTTCAACGGCCTTTGATAGAAATATTTACTTAATATAATTATTAAGTAAATATTTCTATCAAAGGCCGTTGAACTGATTAACCTTTTACTTTGATGCACCAATATAGGCATTTTGGCACATACCACAAGTGCACACAACATGAAACAAAAAGTAACAAGAAAACTTAAATCTAAACACGAAAAATAAACAGATAATTTATTGTGTGTCTCACGGCTGCGCCAAATAGGCCTAGTTCAGAAAAATGCAGAGCAGCTAGTCTACCCGACGCTGGTTTTAAACTGGACCTGTATTTCTTGCGACGCCTCGCTCGTTGCACTTTTCAAAGCACGCCACTAATCAAGCGGATGGACTTCATGGAGCCAACACACTAAAGCCAGGCATTTTGGCTACTCTCGTACGCGTGCAGTTGACATACCCGGCTTTGGTGTGTAGTCTCCATTAATTAAACACGAGAGTCTCTCGCCCCGCGGCACTCGTGACTTCATTCATTCCGTATAGAAATTAGAATACTATTTATTTTAAGATCACCACGTCTTATGAAACTCCTTGGCCCCAGAGCCCTCGCGAGCCTGTGATCTAGATCAATTATATATTTAGATTTTCAGCACTTCAATTACCATAAATTGTTTTGTAGTATACAAAGTTGTTATGCCAGTTTGTATCATAATATCTCTAGCGTTATATTTAAGCCATACTATTCTGGCTTGGCATATTTTGTGGTGTGTAACTAGTCGGGTGACAACTTATATAATAAACGCACCCTGAAGTATTTGTGTGGTCACACCTTATTTCGCCTAGTCTAATTTATATGAATAATAAAATTGTAACAGCTAGAAAACTATTATGTGTGTTAGTAGTTAACTTGTAAAATTAAAGAAGAATGGCAGGAGTCCATGCAGTCTTGTTATCGCATTAAGATTCCGCGTATAGTCTGGGATCAAATTAAAATAGAAGGTAACAGCATATTTTTTAACATAAGATTTTGTCATAATTATGACCATTGTTATAAAAAGACAAAAAGCAACGGGTTAAAGCAACTGTAAGTTAGTCTAGGATGATATATTTTCCTTGTGACATTATTTTATACTCGTTGATCATCTCTGCACACCTTGATTGGCCTACACTACAGTACAATCCTCATACTTCATCCTTCACTGCAAAACAATTTAAAAAAAAATCTCGGAAATTGCGAAAAATATCAGCTATTCAGAACATTGTGGTAACCTATAGTAAAAAGTGTATGGAACGACATTTTTTTTTTCGCCTTTTCAGGTTTGTTTCCATGGTAAATGTTGATCATAATGATTGATGAGTATAACCACTGATACATAATATAATATTGACAATTGGTATATTATTTCTCAGTTATGTAAAACCCTATTTGTTGCTTCATATTGTGTAAATTACGTAGTTTCATTCATGAACGCTTCTGATATTCACATCCAATTCCAAGCCATGCCATTCTTCTTCAAAAATTATGTGTTGAAATTATGAAAATAATCAAATTATCATACTTAAGTAAGTATATACAAAATAATGTTTTAAAATCTATACAGAAGATGTTGTAAATTGTATATTTGAACTATTGGTAGCTTTGTGTGATGAAAATGATATACTGTTTGAAATAAACTCAACTACTAGATAATTGCATAAACTTTACCTGTACCTATTGAGTCCATATAATTCCTACAAAGTAACTAATAAGTGATATGTTTTATTTATTCACTAGCTGTGCCTTTGATCTCTATGTTTATTAGGGGTAAAATCAATTTAGGCGCAATACACTGAAATATTGTTTCCAAAACTTGTATGTTGGTAAGTAGACCTTAGTTGATATTGGTATGTTGCTGTTATCATTCACATTTGCATTTATAATTATGACGATCAAATTAATTGGAATTAATATATTATTTGTTGTTCTTGTTTTGTGCTGTTATGAACAGACATTGCCCTGTTGTTTTTGCTTGTTTCAGAATTGTTTCGTCTTGTTTAGTTACCTTCCTTCCTTAATTTAGTAGACTATTTTTCGAAGTTACAAGTTAATTTCATAGACAAGTTTTTGTATCTTTGTACTACGATTTTGACTCAATAATTTTTATTTAAACTTTGTAAATAGATAATAACTAACTGCTGTATTTAATTATAGGTATACTATTTACCTGTTGTGTTCTAAATATAATTGACACAGTATTATTGTAAGTGAATTATTTTGTGTTATGAAAGTAGTAGCAATAGATTTATATACATGTAACAATACGTTTTATTAAACTAAAAGAAAAACCTGCTTCGTGACTACTGGTTGTTGGTTTTCTCCAGCTCGTTGCCTATCAACTTATGTCAGCACTTTTATTATTGACGGCACTTTTACATAGTCTAAAGTAGCCTACCTACAGTCCAGCCACAGGCATAATAACTGGGAATGTAGTTGGCCATTCCAAAATCGTAGATCTCGTGGAGAAGAATGGACATTCTGATCCCTAAAAGACGCAGGTCCAACCATTGTTTAATATTTTTTCCTTGGGGAATGCGGTAGTCGCAGATTGTTCCTGTGACCGTGTGCCGCCATTTCGTCCATCCAGTGTTAATTCTCTGCATAAAACTCGCTTTGCACGAGAGACAGTACACACGGCGACACAACAACCTATACAGGGTTATTTGTAAAACAACAACAACCTCTCAGGACTGTGTTACTATCATCATAATCAACAACTTTTGTTCTATGACTTTTAAAAAATCATCATAATATTTTAGTTCATCAAATTTTCATAAATAAACTAGGAATATTTAAATTGAACGCTTTTACGGGCACTCGCCGCCCTGACCCCACTCCCCTCACTATTATATACCTAAATATTTTTATTTTTGTATGAAAATTTGATGAACTAAAATATGATGAATTTTTAAAAGTCATAGAACAAAAGTTGTTGATTATGATGCTAGTAACACATGAGAGGTTTTCGGTGTTTTACAAATAACCCTGTAGAATTCCAGTATAACATTGCCTCGCTTTGTATAGATTTCCCGTACACTGAGAGATCCGCGTAAACTGGTTTTTTATTGCTTGATTGGTCGTCTGCGTGCTGTGTACAGACGTCAGCACATCCAGCTACCCGAAACTCAATTTTTCCCGATCAACCTTGAAACTAATGCTTTAACGCTAAAGTTGAAAATCAATTAAATAAAGAAGTTACAGATTGTAGTATCTGGATTTGCAGGCGTGTGTACAACGGGAAATAATAATTCCATGGATTCAATTTAAGAACTAACGTTGCAGTGTGAATGCGGCAGCGTGCACAAGCCCTAAATAACGTATTGCGAATGCGATTTGTCTGACATTAGAGATAATGTCTTTTAACCTTTTGACCGCCACAGTCGTGTATAGACGACAAACCAAAATGTGCCTAGCACGCCACGGTCGCGACTGCGTGAGAGAATTTTAAACGTAAATAAATGACATAAAACAGGATTGTTTTGTTTATTTCCCTTGTTAATTATGTACCCTGACTCTTCTTAATTTATTTGAAGTGAATTGCTTTCGTTAGATTTCATCTTTTGTAACGTAATATGACAAAAAAGAAAACCAGTCATAAAGTTCGAAAAACATAGTGCCCTCGACGCCACAGTCACCATAGAGTAAGTAAAAGTTACAGTCACCATAACAGGACACGTAGTGATGTAGGTAGCAGTCAATATAACAAGAATATCGACCTCGACGGCAACCTACGTTATATTTTATTTCTCTGAATTCTGCACTAGTAAATAAAAAAATTGGTTGTTTGTAAAGTAGGTTTACGATCGAGATGTTTACGTGATAACTCGAGATGAGACGGGAGATCGGTCCGTCTCTCTCTCGTTATACCTGCGATCGCGCTCGTGAGGTTTTGGTGTGACACAAGTTTCTGAACATGTCACCCGACTAAAACGATTTTAAAGACGTTATCACGTCAAAAAACATTTGCTAATGAACTTATAAGTTTGGTAAATCAAGAAAATTTTATAATACTGAGCTATGCGCTCGATAAAAGTCGAGTGTTAGTTGATTATCGATTAATTGTAATTACTGTAATGCCCATCTCTATCACACTGTTGTAATGTCTGTGCCGGGGACGCCACAGTCTCCTTAGAGTATATATGTTCTGTGGCCACAGTCGTCTATGTTTGACATACCCATGACGTCAAACGCGGTTTTTTTTTTAATAGAGTAGTTCCTTTACTGTTATTAAATATTATTAATGGATGCGGTCATCCATTATTAACCTTTTATTTAACCGCTTACGTCGGATTAATTCGACAAATAGTTTCGGGTCCATGACGATTTAGTCAGGGTCGTATATTTACGACCAAAATACCACAGCTCGTATTTTTTTTTATTTAATTACATAAAAATGATACATACTATAAGTAAAATAAATAGTTAGTGCTTTTTAACGATACTAAGTCGAACTCACTACTATTTTGTAGGTATTCTAAGATGAATTCATAGCTTGGCGCCGAGGGCACGCTTTTTAGTTTTTGACGTGGCGGTCAAAAGGTTAATTGTAGACTTATAGGTATTCTACTCTAACTACTGAATTTTATCGGATTTCCCTATCTACCCTAGAAAAATGCTAACTGATGACTAGGCAGCATGGTCCTAGACCTTAGCTTTTTCCCTCAGAACCTAATTTATATTAAAAAAAAAAATCTACTCTTTGGATAACCACACTGCGTTTCACTTCCCTTGTCAAAACAATGTGTGATTGAGTGAGCATTTTATAAAAATCCAAAAAAAAAAGAAATAAGCCTAAATTACCATGATATCGGCTACCCGGTTATTTGTGGGAAATCTCCCAGAAAACACTGAAACAAATGAACTACACTCGGCTTTTTCTGTTTTTGGTGAAATAACCAACTTGGACCTAAAATCAAAGCCTGGAGATGGCAATGGAAGTAAAAAGTTTGCCTTCGTATCAGTCTCTGCCGATAACATGAATATCGAATCCTGTAAGTAAAATTTGATTTATAGTAGGGAAGATACTCAAGGCAAGGGTGGCGAAAATATTAACTTCTTGACCTATAAAAATGTCTTTGATATACTTATCTCAGGACCATCGCGTCCCAGGCCTTTAAAAGGTAAACTAGGAGCCAAATATAATCTTAGCTGTCCCGTTTCCTAGCTCATAATAAGATTGTACTTCCAGGAGACTGTTCATGACTTTACACAATTAAATTTCTTCCTCTTCTCAGTTTCGTCCAAAAATACGATAGATATAGTTCAACTTATTTCTTGTTTCAGGCATTAAGCATTTCTGTAATGAAGATTTTAAGGGCAATAGACTCTATGTTACTAGAGCTAGAGAGAGCTTCCTTGAAAGATTGCAAAGGGAACGAGAACTGGCTCAGATAAAAGTAACTGAAAAGGTAAAATAATTTGATTACTCTTTCATGCAAAAACTACTGAATGGATTTGGATGAAGGCTGCCTTATGTTATAGGATATGGATGAAATTTAGCACATAATATAGTTGATAACCTGGATTAACATATAGGATACTTTTTATCTGACCCTCTCTATTCTGATCTGGCTATTTTTAATTGACCCACAGGATCATACTACCAGGAGTATGATCCTGTGGGTCAATTATCAAACTGCATGCAGGCAAAGCCACGGGCATAAGCCCACCGCTTGATCCACCGCTGGGAGCCTCGCCGTCGTCGGGTGACGTTGAATTTAGTATTGCGTCGTCCCAAATGACAAATCTTTCTATAAGATTTACAACTAAAGATGTAAGAAATGCTATTAGTCAGATGAAACGTGGTAAGTCACCCGGTCACGACGGGCTCAGTGTTGAACATTTAAGACACGCTGGTAAGCATCTGCCCCAAGTCTTAGCATTGCTGTATAATTTTTGTATCGCACATTCGTAATTGCCCAGTGACATGATGAAAACTGTAGTGGTGCCGATTATTAAAAATAAAACTGGTGACATGTCGGATAAGTCAAACTACAGACCGATCTCCCTGGCGACGATTATCGCAAAGGTTTTTGACAGTCTCTTAAACACCTTTTTACGGAAGAATAATAAGTTACATGATGCTCAGCACGGCTTCCGCCAGGGACTGTCAACAGAGACTGCCATCATGTGTCTAAAAAAGACAGTGAAATATTACGTAGATAATCAGAGTCCTGTCTTTTCTTGCTTCCTTGATATGTCAAAAGCCTTTGATATAATAAATTATGATATACTGTGGGGTAAATTACGCAAAGCAAATATGCCACTATAGCTGATAAATATATTTAGGTACTGGTATGGTCACCAAGTGAACTGTGTGCGTTGGGCGGATGCTAGTTCTGATGAGTATAAGTTGCTATGCGGGGTCAGACAGGGTGGTTTGACTTCTCCGTTTTTGTTCATCTTGTACATAGGGGGTCTTATTGGTGAGCTCAGTAGCTTGCAGGCAGGTTATTATTTAGATGGAGTGGCTTTTAATAACATCAGTTATGCCGAGGATATCGCACTCTCGAGCCCTTCAATATCAGGCTTGAGATAGCTGTTGGATGTTTGTGAGAGGTATGTTGAGGAGCGCGGTTTAAGATATAATGCCAAAAAGAGTGAGGTTCTTATTTTTGGAGCAAAGTCCTCAGATAGGTTTCCTTCTGTAAAGCTAGCAGGTAATGTCTTGAATCGTGTTCAAGAATTTAAATACCTCGGCCATATTGTTACCACAGACATCAAAGATGACCTGGATGTAGAAAGGGAGCGAAGAGCATTGGCGGTTCGATGCAACATGCTTGTCCGTAGGCTTGCTCGCTGTACGTCTGAAGTGAAAGTGACGCTTTTTAAAGCATATTGTCAGACACTACACGTGTGGCCTCTGGACAAGCTGTACGGAGAGAGCCATCAATGCTCTTTGAGTTCAGTATAATAATGCATTCAGGATGCTGCTGGGGCTGCCACGCTTCTGTAGTGCGTCGGGAATGTTTGCTGATGCGCACACTGATGGCTTCGTAGCTATCAGACGTAAACGTGCTGCGTCGCTACTGCAGAGGGTACGGGGCAGCTCAAACAGTCACCTGAATGTCATTGCGAGGAAATTTGATTGCCCGTTTATGCATTTCATGTCAAACCTACATGTTCTACTAACATAGTTTTTAAAAGTCATGTTTACTAACAATTTATATGGATGTAAAATAAAATTGAAATAAAATGATTATTATTATTTCGTTTATTTATTTTAGAACATATTTTTAAATTTTTAAATATTCCTAATATAAAAACAATATAAATAAAAACATTTAAAAATATAAAAATAGTAGCCCACCAGCGCTGGGAACAGAGTCCGAGCTGCCGGTGGTCAGGGCTCTTGAGAGAGGAACCTCCTAACAATACGTGCCGTGTCCAGAAGTACTGCTTTCTGAATCAAGCCCTTGATCCAGCTGCCAAGCGAGAGCCTCCTAAGATGTTGGTCGAGGCTCTTGGCTATTAAGCCATTGGCCAACACGACTATCAGCACAATGACTGCTGTACTCACGTCCCACATGTCAACAACCTCGCGAGCCAGATCTAGATATTTAAATTGTTTATCTTTTTCTGCTTTCACGAGGTTCTCGTCATGCGGCACCGTTATATCAACAATCATTGTGCGACGCTCCAATCGATCTATCACCACAATGTCAGGCCGATTGGCAACAACAGTCCTGTCGGCGGTGATAGGTTATTGTTATTATTATTATAAACTAGTATTCTATAAACCTAAACAACTTTTTTTTAAATGTGATGATTAAAAAGAATTATTTCCAGGATAAAGAAAAATTACCCAGAGAAACCCCGATTTTAAAATTAAGCGATAAGTTGAATCCTAGGAAAAGGAGAGTTGAACAGAACCATTCTAGTGACCATAACCACAAAGCAAGAAAACATTTTGGAGAAGACAATATTGATGGGAACTCTAATTTCATAAATCATGATCAAACACACAATACAAAAAGGCCTGTTAAAAGTGACAAACAGAATTCTAAAGTATCTAGCAATGATTATGCTGGCAATGCTACTAACAGCAAGAACTTGTCTTTTGTAACTGAAGCAGATAAAAAGAAGCATGAAGCAGAACAAAAGCGACTAGAGTCCATGAAAAAGAAAAGACAGGAATTTAAAGAAAAAAAAAATATGATCAAATCTAGTTTAACTGGGGTTGTAAGTATTGGAATATTTTACAAATAAATTGCAATATCACATATAGACAAGCTTATGTGAGAAATATTATAATTGACACATTGAATTGTTACAGGATAAAGTACAAAATAAAAAAATAAAATTTTCCGATGCTGAAGATGACTTCACAAAAATAACAGACAATAACAATAAAACAAAAGGGCAAAACCATAATAGTCTGTTTGATGATCAAGCTGACGATTCTGGTGATGAACTAAATTTTGAAGTTAAAAAACAGTATGAAGGCAGAAAAGGCCAACAGGTATGCGTCAAGGAATTTAATGCACCTCCTATTAATATTAATTTCATTTGTAGTATAGCATAACATGTAAGATCAAAATATTAGGTTTTAGATTTGCAATCAAGATACAAATCTGATAAACGTTTCACCTTAGATGAAAGGTTCATTAATGATGATGATGGAGAAGAAGAAACAAAGCAAAGTTACAATAATGAGGAAGTTGAATTAGGACCTGCCGATGAGAAGGCTAAACAAATGAATATACTACAAGATGTACTGGGAGTGACTATCAAACAAAGATTCACAGAAAATGATAGCAAAAAAAGCAAGTAAGTGAAAAGTATTTACGAGTCATCTTTAACGGCCAACTTTTATACATTTGGGCTCCCTAGCTTATCTACCATTTAGTAAAAAAAAATCTTTTTCGTAAAACTAATACAATAATATTTTGCAGACCAAAACTAGGGATGCTAAGGTATGACCCGTTGCAACCTGACCATGCAAAATTCTTGACGAAAATTGAAACGAAACAAGAACCGACTAAGAAGTCTAAAAAAAAGGCTAAAGAAAACCTTGAAGATGTAAAAGAAGTACAACCAGAGCTTGAAGGACCGAAAATTGAAGTTTCAAAAGAACAATTTTATAAAGTCAGTGATGCATTAAAAGAAGCCATTGCCCAACCTAGTACCTTTAGCTTAAGAAGTTTATTTGGAAACCAAGAAAATTATAATAATGGTATGTCTTATACCCATGGACCAATTTGTAGCCTCAAAAAAAAAACTATTTGACCAATCCAATCCCAACAAAGTTGGAAAAAGGCTAGACAAATAATGACAAATGTTTGACTTCGTTCCAGGTCCCCAAGAACAAGAAACTGACTACATACCGCTTGAAGCACCAAAAGCGAAGAAAGTAAAAAATCCTCTAGATCTAAAAGAAAAGAATCCTTTTGTTTATGATTCATCTGATTCAGAAACCGAGGAAACAGATTTACAAGAGGTGAAAACAGAGCAGAAACCAATACCTGCCACTGAAACTAAAGCGGTGTGGAAAGAAAACTTGTTCTTCTCCAAAGCTGATTCACGTCTCAAAGGTAGTTACGAAATATTAAAAGTATTTTCGACCCTTTTCATGTGTACCTGAATAGAACTAAAAATACTCTTATATTACAACATTTTTTAATGCTCAATTTCTATTTGCTTTCAGAGGGCTTAGCTTTCTTTGGTAAGGCACCAGAGACCGGGATACAAAAAGAAAGAAGAGAATTGAAGTCTTTGATGAATAAACGGATTTATAACAAAGACAGAAAGAATCAAATGTTCAAAAAGAAAATAGGAGGCAAGAAGAAATCTATGAAAAAACCCTATAAAAATAAAAGTTAATTTTGACCTTCACAAAGTAAATAATATTTATGCTGTTGATACAACTTTGTTTCATTTTAGGAATAGGGTAGGGTTCATTTAGGATTTACCTTATTTTTGTTAGTTCCTGAAAACACCAACAGGAAGGGGTACAATCAGTTTGTACTCCCTACTCAAAAAAAATAAACTTTACGTTTAATTAAAATCAGTTCAATATTTATACGCATAATGCTTCATTGTAGCGGCACTACAAAGAGTACTACAGCAACATAGAACAAAAAGTACTACAGCGCCATCTATGACAAAGATGAACTAAATATTAAAATACGTCACAAACACAAACCTACATCGCGCAAGCAGTTATCCGCATCCGGACTATACAGTATGGAGATTTTTAATACCACCTGGAGGGAAAGTATTGCGCTGCGCCTGCCTGGGTTCGAACCTTCGACTTACTGCTCGTAAGTTGGGGCCACCACAGACTGCTCTCACTCCACTGCTGTTTTACCTGTATGCATGTCAGTTTCTTTGTTCCCTAGTAACTACTAAACGGACGAACTGATTTGATAGAAACGTCGTTAGATTCGCCTTTCTCTGGAACTAAGTACTGGATTTTAAAATCACGCTAAAAGAACAGCGATGGGTGTAACCGCGGGTTACACCTTGAGAGAGTCGCCCGTAATGTGACATAATTATGGCAAATAAAATCCCAAGTAGGTACTACAATATTGCTACAGGCAATGTCATGTCTGTCATTCTGTATACAAAATGCAGCATGTGTAGGATGGGTCTTGTAATGTAACCTATTCCCAAATACATTGGGGTTGGCTTTCAGCCTAACCAGATGCAGCTGAATACCAGTATTTTACATGAGGCGATTGCCTATCTGACCTCCACAACCCAGTTAATACTAGGTAATACTATAAGAAAAGTTGGTAACACTGGTTGTGAGATTTTTGGCTAGCAACTACCTGTAACAGGTGTCAAAGATGTAGAAATGACAGCCAGGACCAGGCACAGAGGAAACTGTACATTATGGATGTTGACCCATCCACGGACAGACCTAAGCAAGCTGGCTTGACCTTGAAGAACGACCCACGCGGTTGTTATTACATATTTAGCCAAAAAGAAAAACATTGGCTAAGAATAATATTTATTCAATCTAATTTTTTTTTAACAAACTAACGTTTCTTCCATGTAGGCTTCTTCCTGGCTCCAGGTTGACCAGGCTTCTTACGTTCACGCCTCCTAAAATCTCTTGTCAGTAAACCAGCTACTTGCATCTTGTCTAATGTTTCTGCGTCCACAAAACTACGCAGACCCCAAGCAATGCCCCACCTTATAGCACCGGATTGCCCAGAAGGGCCTCCCCCTTCAATGTTACATTCAACATCAACACGGTCTTGCATTCCTGTGAATATCAATGGAAACAGGACTTGCTCTCTTGACTGAAGATCCTCAAAGTAAGTCAAATCTTTACCATTAATTGTAATCTTGCCAGTCCCAGGGGATCTAACTGTGACATCACCCCTAGCTTTCTTCCTCAAACATTCATATGTCGTAATAAAAGCTCGTCCTTCAGCATCATAACTGGGCTTAGGAATTTCTAAAGCAAACTTTTGTGAAGCAAGGGGTTTTCTATACTTCTCAATGAATTCCTTCACTTTGTAAGCATGTGGCAATGAAGCAAGCCTCTCCATAACCAATTTAAAGTTGTTATATTCTAAATCAGTTATAGTCTCCACTAATACTTGTTCTAGTTGCTCTTTTGTCAACCAGACACTAGTGTTCAAGTTTAGACTTCCATTCGGATCAGCTGTAGCTTTTTTCCTGTTTATTTTATCTTGGAAATTGTACAAATGTTGAATGTTTTCCGCAGCATCATACATAAGCTTAAAGTAGCTGGGCTTTCCAGTATAGAACAAGAAATGGTAGGGTCTGCCTGCTTCATCAAATTCAGCTGCTTTTCGTGTAGGAAATACTTCTTCTGGTGGTTTCATAAGGGGTCGTGCAGCTGGATCGTAAATGCCGCTGGGGAACAAATATTCAATAGCACGGTCGACATCTTTTTGCGTAAAAGTCTCAGGATCTTCACCCATCATATTAGCAAGATGTCGCTTGCCAATATTATATTCGAACTGCTGTCTTTTCATGAACTCGTCATGCTCTTGAGATCTCTCCAAGTAGGCTTTCATGGCTTTACTGATCTTCTTCTTCTTACTTAAAGTTTCCCAATCTGTTAGGTCTTTAAGGGCATTATCAGAATTAGTAGTAGTAGTAACTTTGGTGCTATAATTAAAAACATTGCACACAATGGGGTTTCTAAACTTAACGCAAAAAGATTTCGTATGAGGAAGAAGTTGTTTTATAAGAGACATTTTCATACTACGTATTATTATTCTTTCATTTAATATATTATCTTCTCATCTTTCTTGTCAATTCCACCCTTTAAGTTTAAATTAAAGTGATCAATTTATTTAACCTATGAAGGATTATAACCTTAAAATAATAATTTGACATAACCAGTGTTCTGTCAAGTTTTCCTTTCCTTCTGTCATTCTAGTTCTACCGTGTTGCTTTTTTTTAATTTACCCCAAAGGGAAAGTCGTCTTGATCGAAAAATGTCGTCTTGACTGAAAATTGGAGTGTGCTGCTGGTAAATAGATTAGTATAACACAGATAAACATTTGTGAAATTGTCTGCGAAAAATACGAAGTTATGTTAAAAGATGGAAATTGTGTTGAAAATCAAGATTTTCATTCGTTTTGAGTTTCCTAAAAGCCATATGCCAAAAGAAAAAAAAAAATTGTCACCCGAACCAAAGGTGTGTGCACATGTGCAAATTTTCAGTTTTATAATTATTACAAATGGGTCAAATCTTGCAACTGAATTTCAAACCAGTTCCCCCCAACCTATTGAGGATGGCGCAACAATACCAACTCGTAAGAACTATTATGGAATCTGTGGCAGTGCAGTGCGCACTCTACTCTACTCCTGTCTCTATGGTCATGTATCAAAATGAAACTTTCAAAATTTTTAACAGACAATGAGACAACTCAGTTGAACTCAGTTCTGTTGTATTGCATTAGACCTCCGCTAGGCGAAATAGTGTTAGTTATTAGTTTGTTTGTGAAATAAGAGTGATTCATTGTTTTGTTTTAAAAGAAGAAACTGTTTGGGAATATTAATTTATTTACTTTGCACTGGGACCGACTTTCGCAGTCAAAATATTATTAAGGATTAAAAATGACCGATAGTGAGAGCGACACAAGTAACGCTTTTATTAACTTCCAGAATGATATCACTGTGAGTATTTACCGTGTCTGATTCAGTTAATTTTTGAATGTGCTTCAACTTTATCAAAACTAAGGTCAAACAACACTTTTTGAAAATCAACAATAACATCCATAAAACGCCCGCCATAAGGTTATTTCCTACTTTTCGTAGTGTTATAACTGGAAAAAAGCGCTGAAACCAATCTTATTATATATTTTGCAGTATTTTTGCTAACAAATCTTTAAATATTAATCTTTCAGACTGTAAATGCGAAGGGTCCAAACACCAATTTCAGTTTTCGAAATCCAATGACATCAATGTATAATATGTCACAAAATTTTGACCGACATAGGTATGCAGAGTCTGCTTACAACCAAAGGAGTATGTACTATAGACGAGAGACCTCGCCAATGTCAATACAAAGTGCTTATGATAAACGACCACAAAACTACCAACGATATGCTGGCATGGGCTCTCGATCGGTGTTTAATGGCAGAAGTGGTTCACCAATGTCTATGAGGAGTATAGGTATGTTGATTCAACCCGTTATTTGATTGACTTGATTGTAAAGAATATAATCATGCTTTCTATTATCAATAGTAGTGTTGTTTAATTTTCTTGCCATTAAAAGATATTCTTCACTAAAATTTTCAGATTCATCTGTAAGTGTCAGTGCAGCAGATATAGCTTTTGCATTCAAGAATGCAAAATTCAACAAAAATGATTTGAAAATGATCAGAGATGCATACCAAAAACTATTGAAGCATCGAGTTCGGAAAAGAATAGAAAAGAGAAGAAATAGACTGTTATTAAAAACCAGAAGAAGATCAGGTGATGACTCGGGAGATCAAGCAAGTGACTCCTCTGTGAGCAGTGATGACTATAGGTCAGTGAAAACCTACAAAGAGAACATGTCAAGTAGTAAATCAGAAAGGATGCACTTGACTGACTTCAGAAAAAAAATTAGGGACTGTAACATGCTTAAAGATAGTTCAGTAAATCTCAGCCAAAATACTTTGAAAAATAAATTCTCTGCTTGGTCTACTAGTGGAAATAACACACAGAATTTGAATAATACAGTGACTTCAAATCAATTTAATTCAACATCTACTCAAAAGGATAGATTTAGAAACGGATTTTTACTTCCATCTCAAAGATTCAACAGATCTATTGCTTCAACTGCAATATTGGAACACTCAGAAAAACCTCACATAAGTATGGGAAACAAATTAGTAAAAAATGTGAGAAACCATCATGCCCAAAATAAACACAACAGAAACAAATGTCCAAGTGGTAGTGAAGAAGAAGAAATATTCTCAGAAATGACTGCAAGAGAGACTAGTACTTTCAATAAGAATTCTCAACATAAAAGGACCCTTGATAGTGAAGATGAGTCTAGTCTTCCAGTCAGTAAGAAAAGCAGAACAGCATCTCCAGCTAAAAGTGCCCAATACAATAAAAGATCTACACCACAATTGGAGAATATCAATCCTTCCAACAGTAATGTCGAATTATCAAACAGCTTTCAATTTGCTAAACCTTCAATACCTGTAAGAAAGTCTAAGCCAAGAGTACAAGAAAAGCTCATTGCCAAATCTGCACAACCTCTTACAGATTATTTGGAACCAATTCCTAAGAAAATTAAAGATAATGTACAAGTTTTACAGCCATCTAACTTACAAGAAAAGTCAAGAGACAATATAACTCAACTTGACCAATCAGAAACAACACAAACTAGCGATGTATCTTCACGTCCAAGCTTTATCAAAAGGAAGCTCTTCACACAAAAACTAGATGTGGCAGAGAAAGCTAACCTGAGCACTGATGCTACAAACAGCCCACAGAGTAGTGTTTATACATTACAAAAGGAGAAAAATAAAGCAAGAAAATTGGTTACAAATCAGTCATGTCTAAACAGAGATGTAGAAGAGGATAATAATCTGTTGTTAGACTTGATTCACAAAATAGTACCACCTGACCGTATGAGTGTCACTAATCAAAGCACTATGAACATAAACAATAATGATGTTAATAATAAAAAAGAAAAAGAAAAGTGGGATGTAACATCTGTAATCTCAATGTGCAATGAAGACGATGTTAGTGATACATACACAGATGAAGAATTATTTGAAGCAGACAATACTATAAAACCTATTGCCAAAAATAAAGACATTAATACCAAAGCAAAGCCAGTTGATAAAGTTGTAACTAAAACACTTATACCTCAAAATTGCAAAGTAATGTTGAACAAGATAGAAAACAATAATACTTTGCAAAAGCATGTTGTGAACCAAAACTTTAACCTAACACACAACAGTGAGTATAGTAACATCTTCATCTTTATTATCCATACAATTGAAATGAACAACTTGAAATTTGTGTATATAACTAAAATTAAATTTGTCAGCGAATATGTGCAGAAGTGATCACAACGACAATATTATTAAATGCCAAACATGCGGTCATTTTTATTGAATATGCGAACTCAACTTAAGCCTGTTTAATTTTACATATCTTTCTTGAGACAAAGTGACTTTTGAAACAAAGGACACTTTTAATGTTTTCTAATGTTCCTATTATTCTTATTTTTATTTCAGATGTCACTAAAAACAATGCAACAAGTGCAGGTAAAACCTTCTGGGATACGGACTTCGAGAGTGATGTAGAGTGCCAGACACTATTGCCACGGAACCATGTAATGGATAACTCAATAAAAGGTAAGCATACTAAAAATGCCTGTGATTACACACGGGACCGAAACATGGTCACTCACATTGGTCCTCATCAGAAGGCTTAAAGTCACCCAAAGGGCAATGGAGAGGGCTATGCTCCGAGTTTCCTTGCGTGATCGAATCGGAAATGAAGACGTCCCCAAGCGTACTAACGTAGCCCGAAGAATCGCCAAACTTAAGTGGCAGTGGGCAGGGCACATTGCTAGCAGGAATGTTCGGCTGAAATGATGATGATGATAAAAAATATTAATTTGTCAATGTTTAGTTCATTTTTATCTTGTGGAGCTTTTGTTTGCCTAAAATCACAATATTATTTTTTATTTTTCAGCTAATGCAACAATGGATACTACGAAACCAAACTTCAAGAATCCTATTGGCTATGCAAAAAATGATATCTCCAATAAAAATCCAGAGTTGCCAAAACAATTAAATAATTCTTGGATGAACAAAACAGTTAATACCTTCAACAACATCCATAAACAAATGACCAGTACTCTCAGTGTCAGGTCACATCGCACATCTAAGAAAAAGAAATGCGGTAATGAAACAATTGCTAATGTAACCATATCTAAATTTGACAATCCAGGCGATAAGAAGAAAACTGATTCTGAAAAACCAGTTGGTAATGTAGGAACAGTAAACTCAAAAACTGTTCTAAGCAAAAACTCTACAGATAAGACTAAATTTAAATTAAATACGCAGAACGAAAAAAAAACCACTGCTACTAAATCTACAACACAAAGTGTGAAAAGTCCTAAGGGAAAAAAGTCGATCAAAGATAAGCGCACTGTTAGTCCAAAAAACGATAGCAAAAAGTCGGTATCAAAATCCAAATTGGAAAAAACAAGCAATGTCAATAGTAAAAAAAATAATACTGAAACTCAAAACAATAACACTAAAGTTAAAAATAAAGTAGAAAAGCAAAATGAGATTACACAAGTATCACAAAGCCAACAAAACAAGGAGAAAAGTCCTAAGAGAAAACCTAAATCAGATAATCAGAGTACAACGAAAAAAAAAGCAGTGTCACAACCAACTAATTTAAATCTTAACAATAATGTACAAAATACTAGCTTTAGTGGACGCCCAATAAGGTCGTGTCGGAACTCCAGCCAGAGTAGATCTATAGAACTTTCTAGATCCGCCCAGCGTAACAATATCTCTGTTGATATGAACAAAAGCCTTCGTTCCAGAGTCATTAATTTGTCATCGTCAATCGAAAATATTACTATCAAAATCACATCGAAGAATAAAAAAAACAAAAACATTTCACAAATTAATACGCGGAAAAGTGACGTATCGTTTTCGTTAGGTTCAAGAGAACAAACCCCTGTGCCCAAAAGAACTTCTGCACGAAGTAGAGCTGATTTTTGTAAAGGTAAAAGATGAAGTTAAAAACCAGCCAAGTGCGTGTCGGACTCGCGTATGAAGGGTTCCGTACCTTGGTAGTCAGAGAGGCCCTTTTAATTTATTTTTATTATTTGTTGTCATAGTGGCAACAGAAATACACATTCTGTAATTTTAATTGTCTCCCTTTTACGGATCATGAGATACAGACCAGTGACAGACTGACAGTTGGACAGCAAAGGCTTAGTAATAGGGTCCCGTTGGTTACCCTTCGAGTACGGAACCCTAAAAATGTTGTGTTTTAATTGTACTTTTAAGGCCAGCGCTCACTGAGTAGGAAAGTGCTAAAAGGCCGGCATAATTTTCATTGACAATAGTTAAATAGGTACTAATTTTACTTATATTTCGGCTTTTTATTGTTTTAAATAATTACCTATGTTGAACTATTGCGCTCTTTTTTGGGGTTCAGTACTAACTAAACAAAAAACCTTATAGTTTCGCTAAGTCGGTCTGACCACGGTTTATTCAGAGACTACTAAAAACTGTAATTTAACGTTTAAGTGTAAGTAAACGGTTATGCATAACAAGTTAATAAACTGATGTTATGATCAGTAACATTAACATTAAAGGTGGACGCACACTTATCCGCGCCGAACGAATCGAATTTAAGAATTACTTGTATAATTCTATGAAATGGAAATTTAGGAAAAAAAATTTTTTCGCCGCGGTCGATTTGTTCGGCGCGGATAAGTGTGTGTCCACCTTTAAAACGCGTTTTCGTCACTTTTACCCGTGACCATGGTGCTTGCAACATTGCCGAAACATCGGCAACAACCCCGCTGACAGATCAAGGGCCCCTCGATAGAATTTGCTACGGGCCCCGCGCTTGCTTAATCCGGCACAGGATAGTGGTTATGCATGTTAATCACGAACACACCAATTGATATGTTTTCTATTCCATTGTGTCGTTTGGATAGGGTTTTTCAACAATACTGAGGGATATTTAAAATTGTAGTTTTTGTTTGAATCTTGTCTGTACCTGCTAGGTCCAGGTCCGTGTTCTAAAAAGTTTGAGTCTCATTTCCTACGAAATGTATGTAAAAAGTGTTGTGTGGTGTGGCCTGGTATTATTTAAAAAATGGGCTTTTATACGAGCATAAAAATCTAAATTACATTATGTTATTATTGTGTGCCTATTTTCTTTCAACTTTATTTTAGTTGTGAGATACTAATTATGAAATTTATACGAGAGTTTTTATGCTCAGTGTGCGCTGACCCTTAATGTGTTCAATAATTGATTATATTTAATCTACAAAAGTGGCCAAGCGGGTTTGCGCTTGTTTATTTTATAATGACTTTATATACAAGATGTTAACGCACAGTCAAGTCTTTTATACCTTCTACAGTTTTCAATTTATTTCCTTTATCAAGGACTCACTATATTTAATTACTTGACGACAAATACCAATATGGCATACACATATTGACATCATTATGGCCAGGGCCCAGAGCCCCACGATCCAAGGGGGCCCCAAGTTCCTTTAACTGTCAAAAGAAACTTAATTTATCTCAGGCAAGACTGCAGGATACTAAAATTTTCGAGCTCGCTCCGCTCGTGTTTGCATTTAGCTTTTCATCATAAGTCAATAGTTAAATTTAAAGATGAGATATAATACCTTTGGCACTCACGCGAAAAATCACGGACATTTGCAGTCTTCACATTTTGACATAAGGGTTAGTAATCATGTCTCAGTACTGATCACCGCTGACTGTAACGTTCTGCCCATCATCATTTTTGAACCTTTGACGAAATTAGAAACAATTGAGCATTTGAAAGCATCGCATTATTGCCGAAATACAGGCTGAACCTCCCAAATTTGGCATGTTCGCGCCAGCCGCGGTGGCCGCATGAACGAAACCATATTCATACATTAAACGCATAAAATTATCCGTAAAGTAAAGCCAATTTACTTAACGGATAATAAACCAAAAATAATTTTGTTTTATTTAAAATTAAAGTTCTCAGCAGCTAAAAATCACCCATTATATTTGTATGAACTGTCACAGGAAAAACGAAACTATCCGAAGCGGGGTGCAAAAACATTCGAGCTCACTTCCGTCGCTCTTGCATCCTACAAAGGTCCCATTATTCTAAAGTGCCCAGGGCCCCCAATTGTTTAAAGACGGCCCTGATTATGGCGCAATAGATCCCTCCCTCATCACCACCATATCTCCTTACCGACGAAGGTATAGAAGACTCAACTGTACTAAGTAAGAATTTTATTCAATTTTAATTATGTCTAATGTAATGTAAGATTTAAAATAAAGATTTCATAAGAAAAACTAAGCCTGGTATTTTAATTCTCAAATCATCATCACCTGCCTAGCCCTTTTTCCCAATAAATATTTTGGACACCTCGACTATTTCACAGGAATATCTCTTCTGAAACAGTCGAGGTAGTGCCCGACTCGAACCGGCTAAAACCACACTCCTGCCCCGCCAGTGTCCCTCTGACATTATCAGAGACCTTTTCCAATATTTCGTTACTTGAATGGCGACTTGTCTTTTAGAGGGCCGAAGAGACTACACTCTTTTATATGTTGCTTTAATTTTCGCTTCTATTTGCATACTCTATATAGCCCTCTACATTTCCTTCTTCTTTTATTTTAGTTTCTGTTTACTGTTATTAACTATTTTACAATTTAATTTTGTTTGCATATATAATGACGCTTAATTTCACATTCTCCTTGATATTCTACTACTATTTTACCTACGGCCCCTGAAGTTCGCCTATAAGGTGGACTTTTGATTTTGGTTTTCATGATATTGCCCACATATACTCATTATTTAAGTGAATATCTTATTTTGATGCCTAATATTCAGGATGAAGACCAGTATTGCTCCAGGTTCGACACAACTTGCCGATTCCACTAGAGTTGGCTCACGGTCCAGCATAATTTCAGCCACCTTCTCAAGAAAGTGACTCCAATTATCATTCTCCATTGAGCCAACCCTAGTGGTTCGCTCAATGCATCTGCTATCTCGTTGTGTCGAAGTGGTTTCTTTGAGCTTTGAAGTGGGCGCATCGACGACTTTAGCAATAAGCTATCATTGCTCGCGCGAATGCGTCCCATTTCTTACGCACCGGGCAATCGTTGCTGAATGCATTGTGCCGGTGCTCCCCCAGCTTGGCTCTGGTGCAATTAACGCACACCGCTGCTTCACCAATCTGCTTATCTGGGCAGTCCGCCCTGAGGTGCGGTCCGCCGCAGTGGCTGCACAGATCGACTGGCTCCGTGCACAGGCGCTTGCCGTGCCCGTAAGCCAAGCAGCGGGTACACTGCACCAGAGGCGTCTGGTCTTCGACGCGCACTCTTTGGAGGTCAATCCGAAGCTTGCCCCCTTCGAGTGCCCTCTTCCAGATTGCTGGGGTAACACTCAGCACAATGCTATTCGTATGCGGGTTTCGACACTTTTTCCTAAATTTGACAGCCATTTTAAGTTCCTCGTCCCCGAGGCCGTGAAAGATTTCCTGGTTCTGGTTCTTAAGGGCTCTCAACACTTCCTCGTCGCTATGTACTGACAGCACGTCCCTAAGAACCAGAAGCGGGTCCCGATTCTTCACTGCCTCGACGTCGAGGTTCTCTCCGGCCGATTCAAGTCGCTTTTTCAACTTTTCACTCTCCTCTTTCGTTGCGCACCCCATGATGACCTTTTGGTCCTTGGACTTTCGGACCCTCTCTACTCGCACCCAGCCCTCCTTCGCGTCCACTGCTTTTCGCACCCTTTCGAGGATTTCGGCCCCCGTGTCCATCTCCTGTGTGGAAGAGACCACCACGGAGTGCAGCTTCGTTCGCTCCGGGGCCTGAGCCCCGGTGTGGCCTTTACTGACAGCCGCGTAGGTGGTCACCCCCACACTTTCCCTGCTAGCCAAACTGTCTCGGAGCTTTTCGAGTTTCTCGGAGTTGTCTTTTAACTCCGAGATGTGCTCCTTTAGGGTGGTTATGAGCACAGTTTGGCTAGCAAGTGCCTCGATGGAAATGGGTTGAGGACCGTAGTCAGCAGTGGGCGCGGATTCCGGTACGGCGACGGGTGCGGCAAGCAGCTTGTCGCGCTCGGACTCTTTGACCAGCTCAAAAAGCCTGATTCTGGCCTCGAAAACAGCGGTCTTGATGTCAGTCCTGAGGTTGCGAGAGTTGCCTAAATTAATCTTAGCCTTATTCAGGCAAGCTCTCGCCTCCTCAGTCCGACTGTGGTTCCTCGCCTCAGGCTTTTTGAGTGGTCTTGAGGCATCAATAGCAGCTCGGTGCGTCCCCGGATAGGCCGGGCCCCCTTGTGAGGCGGGAGGAGTGTCCTTTCCGAAGGAGATTCTCCTCCTCGCATCAGCAGGCGAAGGCCCCGCTTTCTCCGCCGATCGCGGTGAGCTACTAGAGCCTGTGTGGCCCTCACGGTGCTAGATGGGGTGCGGAACATATTTTGTTTAGTGAGCAGATTAAATCAGAAGGACTCCTGTAAAGAGGGGGTCAAAACTAAATTATCTGCTCGTATGGAGGGTTGTACGTCAGCTGGACACTGGATAATTCTGTTTCCCTTTCTATAGACCAGAGGGTGGGTGGGCAAAATTTTTTCGAGCTAGAGGCGCGGCCGAGGTGTCCAGAGACGCGTCTCCGCGCGGGCTAGCGATTTATGGAATAAAACTTATTAGGTGCCGACCTTCGATCAAGAATATTTATGCACATATTTGAAGTAAAATTAACAATAAAAAATTCAATCAGCATACTATAAAAATAATCAAATAAATAATATACTATTAAAAAAAAGTCCAGTTTTTGAACCAAAAAAATTTGAATTTCACGGGACGCGGACCAGAAATCAGGGATTAAGGGTGAAAACTATTTAAACTATAAACTGATGTAATTTTTGCAAAATCATTTAGAAAAACAATTAATTTTGAAGATTAACTATGAAAATTCGAAAAATTCCTGGGTGTTAGAAGGGATAAAGTCCCGACGCGCGTGTAAGTGCGTGCGATTTGGTCAGAACGTAGGCGGAGGCCTAGTTTGGTCTAAAAACGCTGAAAACAGCTTCGAAATCGCACGTCTGGGAAGCCTACACATCAGGTTAGGTCAAGCCAGGTAGGATCAACTTAGCCTTGTCTCAACTATGATGGGGCTGGCTTCCAATCTAACCGGATGCAGCTGAATACCAGTATTTTACATGGAGCGACTGCTTTTCTATTTTTAAAAATATCACAGTAAAAATTATTAGGTAGTAATTTTTATGAACAACAGTTGCTTGGATCACATTCCTTATATTCCATCATCTTCATAGAGTCGATGGCAAATTAGAA
Source organism: Xestia rhomboidea (assembly GCA_963853795.1). Taxonomy (NCBI): domain Eukaryota; kingdom Metazoa; phylum Arthropoda; class Insecta; order Lepidoptera; family Noctuidae; genus Xestia; species Xestia rhomboidea. The sequence goes on along the minus strand of OY970771.1, from coordinate 8,893,745 downwards.
AAATGTTGTTTGGTGAAAAATTCGGCTATCTGAACTCCGCTCGCTGATGTCCGATCCGTAAGTAAACGTAAATAGAATCTCAACCGCCGGCAGTGGCTTCACCACCTTCTCCTTTTAATGGAAGTCTTCACCCGTTTTAACAAGCAACCACTTTATCTTAGCCACTTTAAAGGTTAAAGTTATCTTAACCGCTATAGTTTTCCTCTATAGTTCATGAAATGCACTATCATCATGAATTTTTCCAGATTTTGAAAAACATTTTTAGAGCTTTTAGAGCCCCCCCCCCTCTAAAAGCTCTAAAAATGTTTTTCAAAATACTGGCTACTGCTGATACTGGCTACTAGAACAAAAATGTACACTATAGAGTTTAATATTTCGTAAATGGGGCATTAAATCGAAAAGTAGTGTTAGCAACCCCTAAGTCACTTTAAAAGACCTATTCAACAATACTCCACACAATGGGGTAGACGACGAAAAAAATTTATTCCCACTTCACATGTAGGGGAGCTACCCTAAAAAATAAGATTTTCCAAAATTTCATTTTACCACTTTGTTGGCGTTATTGATATACACACCTCTACAAAATTACAGCTTTCTAGTATTCTTACGGTCTCTTAGCAAAGCCTCGGACAGACAGACTGACATGGCGAAACTATAAGGGTTCCTTGTCAGGACTACGGAACCCTAAAAACATGTATCCAATATTTTTCGATAATCTAACTGACGGACTAAACAGAATCATATTTTTTTAGTCAGAAACCATCCCTTTGCGAGACAAATCAATTCTTGAACCAATCTAGGGTTGACTTGTAAGCCAACCTTACGCGTTACCCAGTGGAGTAAGTAGTCTAGGTATAGAGACTATAATTTTATATCGAAGGCTTTCTGGAGGTTCAGAAGGAACACATTTGTCCAGATACGCACGTACTCTTGAATGGTAAATAGCAAGAGTTGCCACTTTGTACGGAAACCAAATACCAGTATTTGGTACTGCCAGAAAAATTCTTAAAATGGACTTTATGGTCATAAATATAAGGTTCATTTTAAGAATTTTAATTTTTTAACGTGATTCATATTATGATTCTGCTAAAGCGGCCATTTTAGGCTCGCTGAACGGTTTAAAAGAAATGGTTTGAAATTTTGTTTACACTAGTAACAAAACATAACTAATACCAATTTAATTTTGACGCTGCGACCGTGTCCGTACGAGCACAGGTACGACGGAACTCCCAACGGTTACAAATAATTTGATAAAGGAATGGAGAGTATTGGAGAGGACAGTCTTATTAACAAAACGCATGTTTTAATAAAGTTATTATTTTATTCGATAAGACATTCACAATCTGAAAACCAGAGGCAATTAATAATCTGCTGTTAAGGCAATTTATGAATGCTAAAGTAAATAAATTAATTATCTATTTATCTTACCAGCGAATAACATCTTTTTATGCCAACAAGTCGTTAGTTTCCTCGACGCGTCTACATGATGTTATAATCTACTAAATAAAAATATTTTGAATTATAATGTATTAGTATACTTCTTATAGTTAGCTATAATAGTGCAAAAAAAATCAAGTTTAAGTCTTGTATTTTGATTAACCTAAATCATGGTCATGTAAATATCACACTATCTGGAACCGATTAATGATTATCAATTTAAACAGAGCACAATGTGATACCCAGATATCCCAGATAAACAGACGCCTTGGCGGCCGCTGCCAGAAGCGGTATTGTCAATTTTCCAAATCTAACGGCTTTGAAGGTAGTCCGTGATAGATGTACGCTCAATGCATTACGGCGCCACTATTTTAAAGTTCTACGGACTCTATACGCTCTCAGCGCGGCGATTCTGTGCTCTGCGATTTAAGCTTACGATGACAATCACAAGTTTAATTTTGTTAGTTACTTTCAGATCTAATACTTATTCATTTGCTTTCCAAATTGTATAAAATGATATAATTTAGAACCGAATATTATAATTTTACTCAACTGCGTCATTACTATAACAGAATTAAACAATTAACAGTAAATCTCTTCCAATAATTTAACAACCTATTAAATGCACATTTATATAGGCACCAGTGGCCCAGAAATGATGTCGAGAACAGCTTTTATACATTCCACAGTCAAACTTTATACCATACAGCTTTAAAATGAATAGGGTACTTCATAGGAAAAGCATACCGAATTAGAAATTAAAATTCTATCAAGAAACTATGCTCCCAGTTTTAAAAGAAATGCACTTAGATATGACACAGCCACGCGAATATGTATAATAATGAATTACAGAGTGTGTACAAGAACAAACTTTCTGATAAAATGCGAGATAGGCTAAAACGCAAATACACACAATAATATTTCATAAAATATTCAATAGGACAACACACACAAAGAAGGTAAATATTATTTATTCAACCAATCTTGAGAAATATCACCCTACAATACTATTGCATGTTTACAACAAGAATAAGTTTTGATAGTTACTGTTACATACTTATTATACATTTACATCTAGTGTGTAGGTGTTGGTTAGCATTAGCTACATTAAGCCATTTTAGGGCCACTGTTTCCAAATAATTAACCTACATGATTCAATTACGACTCATTGGCTGTGAAATACTAAGCACTCGATACTGTTGATGATTGTAAAGCGAGATAATTTCGATTTGATATATGTAATATACAAAGAGCACTATGATACGCGTAGATACATTGATATTTCAATATTCGTCTTCTTCCGGCGGGTGTGGGTTGTCGCCGTCTAATTCCTCTGGAGGCGCGAATCCGTCCTGAGGAAGAACGCAGATATTAATATTAGTTTTGGGGTTCACACTTGCTTCATTACATTTACTAAGTTCTAACCAAGTTCTCTCAGTCCAGTCAACTACACTAGGCTGGGTTGTTCATCGTCCGGCTATAACAAGTACGCAAATAAAGATCAACAATCAGTACACCCAGCCGAAACTTTGTCAAAAAATAATCCAATATTTGTGTTCAGATATTAAAGCAAACTGTAGTATGGAGGTGGAAGACAAGAATGGAATTGGTGCAGCAGCACCAATTCCAAATAAATTGGTATAAGGGCCAGGAGAATGGTGATAATATTAAAACAAATAGAGTAAATACGAAAATAATTAAATGTCTTGGAGAGGTTAAATTATTTTAAAATGGCTTACATTCCATTTTATTTTATTTCAGATAGCAGCCAAGCATGCATAGATTCTAATAGCATATGTCTCGGAAACGTGACGCTTTAGAAGATGTCTCATACAATTCTTGTTTTTATTGATGTCAGCTACTGATATAGACGTTTATTGTGTCAAGTTTGTCTGCCTGTCTACCGGAGCAGAAAAGTGCAAACCAATAGTATTGAACAAAAATCGTATCATTTCAAATTTTAATGGTTATTATCTGCTTACAATCAGGCGACAGACAACCTTATCCTCAACTGGTCGCACCCAAGGAAATAGTTATTAATAGTCATGTTAATGACACATTTTGGTACAAATATTTCCCTGTTACCCCGACTCAGCATAACAAGGAAAGATTTGTAGCAAAACTTATTTTAAACAGTTCTCCCATGAACCTGTACCTCAGTTGCATATAAGATATCCAAAATCTTCTGAACAATTGGACCATTCTGCTGTTCTTCCATCTCTTGACAGATCACCTCTATATCCCGGAGCTTGCCAAAATAGAAGTCCCTTTCTTTCTCGAGGCCGTCTACTGTAGCTTTCAATTCATTTATCTGCAATTGAAATTGACATTCAGAATTAAAATGATAGGTTGAAATAAAACCTACACTTATAAGGCGGAAATGTTCCTTATCTATATTTATAAAAGGCAAAAGTGATTGACTGATGTATCAACGCACAGGCCAAACCCTTAGGGCTAGAATCTTAAAATTTCGCACACGTATTCCTCTTATGACGTAGTTAGTATCCACTAAGGAAGGATTTTTCGAAAATCAACCCCAAAGGGAGTGTAATAGGGGATAAAAGTTTGTATGAAACTTTTTATTCCTTGGATATTTTCGTATGAATTGAGTGCGGCAAAAATAAAGAGTTGCTTATTTCAGCATTTTCCAAAATTCAACCCCTAAGAAGTAAATAAAATTTTGCACACGGGTAGTTTTTAACACATATGAGTAGAATACTTTTCATCCCAGTAGTATGATCCCGTGAGACAATTATTCAACTCCACGCGGGCGAAGCCAGCAACAGCTAGTTTACAATAAAACTACTAAAATCATCATAAATATAAACTAAATGTTACTTTAAATTAACATTTAGTTTATTACATTTCTGATAAAGACAGAAAAAGAAAATACCAAATGTTTAAATAAGTAATTAAATTGTTCTAATACCTGAAGATTTAACTCGTCAATAACTTTCGAATCCCCCTTAGCACTTTGATTTATTCTGGATAAATTAACTGGGGGAGACCTGACTGTGCTGTTTGCTTTGCCAACTGTAAAGTGGAAAAATTAATTAGTTAAAATATAAAAAAAGTAAAACTTGAGTCAATCAAACTACTCCATTGAACTGATAGTAAGAAAATTTTCTTTGCAATAGAATTTAATAATGTATCTTATTTGATCAATATTTAAAAGTAGCTGTTAAAATATCAAGCAACAAAATTATTCATATTTCAAAAGCATTTTAATAAGCAAAACCACAAAGATAGGTAAATGTATAAATGCATATTCTTCCTGTACTGACGTTATTTATTAAACAATAAATATGATGAAGGATAAACATAATATTAATAATAAATGTTGACTCATGAAATGAATAGAAGTGGTGCACAGATAAATGACAACATGCTGTATGGATATTGATAAATAGTGCATTATGATACTGTGCAGGTGCAAACTGGAGATTATTGCTTTCATTTAATAATTTTATATAGTATTTACATTTAATATATATTTTTTAATAATAACTCTGACATAATAATCATTATGTAAGTTATTGATATAAAATGGACATAATATTGGCGCAATATATTTTACATATATATTTACTTATTTTATAGCAATGGTTCCATATATATTTATATAAAATATTTAACATAAATGTTTGAGTTCTTTTGTTTTCTATGCAACTCATTAAAAAAGCCAAGACAAGTCTATGACACAAATCAATATCTATAAATAAAACAAAATAGTACTGGATTGGGGTCTAGCTGCGACTTTGGCGACAGGCGCCGTCGGTTTCTTGGGCACGGCGGCCGCGCCCCGCGGCGCAGAGGCGCCCCCGTGCCCCATAGGCAGACCCTCGCGTTGCGCCACCGCGTCATATTCCGTGCCTCCATAGTTGGCATCAAAGAATTTCTTGAACCATTGCAAAAATTCAAAATTGTCTTGGAAACGACCCTTCACCAGCCTGTCAATGGGTACTATCTACAAAAGAAAAAAGTGAAGGTAAAATAAAAATAATCACAATGCTACAAAAGGTGCTACTACCTGCCTATAACTAAACATGACATGTACAGATGACCACACTCAGAAATACATATGTGGACTTGTGGAGAATACTTGAAATTGTTGCTAGATAATACAATTACAAGCCACAGGTGGTGTTGCTGAGTGTAGAGTAATGAGCGGAGTGCATTATTTGATTCGGCTGATGCATACTGCCAGAGTGGTGCATGGGGGCAGGACGACGAGCGGCCCTGGGCGGCGGTGGTGCCACCTGTACTGCGCCACATAAAGGCACTCCTGATTCACATGCCCCTGACCCAATTGTGATGCCGCCACGTGCATCAAAAGCATCATATTCCCTCCCATCATAATTGGCATCAAAAAACTTTTTAAACCACTGTAAGAACTCAAAATTGTCTTGGAACCTTCCTTTTATCAGCTTGTCCACTGGTATTACCTATAAAGTATATTATTGATGTGTGTTAAAATAATTGTAACATTACAACTACATGTGAAACAGACAAAAATAAATGTGTTTTTTTTTTAGTAAATAGACTCTATAGACATGTTTTACCTAAGGAAATCCCATAATTCACTTAGACAGGATCTTGTGTCAGATACAGGAGATCCTTGTAACTTATTTAACTATTTGTTGCATGTGGCTTTAAATTGTGCATACACACACACAGTGTTGAAAGTGCCTCTTGAAGCTTGGTTTAGCTTATAAGAGAAAATAATTTTGGATAATACAAAACAAAATGAACAACAATTAAACAGAACTACTATACTTAGCTAATAAATGACTGAAAATTAAAATGTTTTCAGTTAAATATTTGAATTAATATTAAAAGCTTAGCATATTTGTAAAAATTACCTTGTCAACACCCATTTTTTTGAAAGCAGCTTGTAGTATTTTGAAATTTTGTATGTATTCATGTTCTAGATTTGTTTTGAACTTAATTCTTTTCATGGGCACACTGTTTGGGAACAACATGTCCATGAACTGACAGTACGCGGCGCCTGTGCACAACTCCTCGATCTTGGCGAAGTTTGACTGCAGGCAGTCGTTCACCCACGCCAACATATCATGTCGAGACAAATTCTCGGAAGTCACGTTCGTTGAATACACGTTCACTGCCATTTTTACGACTCCAGTACTTTCGTCTAAAATGTAACATCACAAAACATTATAGGAATGCCATAAGACCGGCTTCTAAACGACAGCAATGCGTTTCAGAATAAAAAAGAAAGCCGATCTATAAATAGGTCGCGGTATATCCGTGACGATTTCCCGACAAACCACCACAGACGTATCAAAACACTCACTTTACACCTGATGTAGTAAATTCCAAATGCTTTCGAAGTTAATAAAGGTACAAAAACTAACAGTAAACGTCTGCTACAACGGATGTGGTGATAATAATATGACAGGGGACAAGACGACTCATCAAAAATCTGTAGCGCCGCATGATGAACGTTTTCGGCACGCCTTTTTTCTACAATTACATTGTCATTTTTATGACTTACCTTCAATTAACGAAGTCTTGGACTTAAATATTCTTCAATTTATCACAAAATGAGCAAGCAAAGCGATCAAAAACGTTAGATTTTTGTCCAAAATCGCAAGCCGTGCTCTTTCGTGTCGGTGTTATCATAGACAAAGTAGCACCACAGACAATTCAATTTTTTTAACAAAAAAAATCCATGGAACGTGCACAACGACGGTGCTGCTGACTGGCGTTGCCAATTCGAATCTTGAACTCATTTTATAACAAAACAGAATTAATTTTAGTAGTGAAAATTATTATTCTAGCTATGCAACAATGCAACGCTAATGCAACAATGCATTGTTGCATTTCTGGATGTACCAATACATCCACAAAAATGAAAATAAATCAAATATCGTAAAATTTTATTACTTTTCATTAAATAGTACTCTCCATGTTTACTTGGGTGAAAAACGCAACAAATGGATAAACGCATTAAAGAAAAATATTTGAAAATAACTTGTTTTTGTTACACTCTGCATTGAAAACGTTCAATGGCTCTCAAAATCAACGATCCAAGCAAACATGCCAGAACCCTTTAAAAAAACTTTAAAGCGAACACAAATTTATTAGACTGCACTGAAGTTCCCACCGAATATCCCTCAACAGTTAAAAAAAGAGTCCACATTTATGTACTCAGAATATGGTTATACATTATAGCTTTTAATTGGCTGCACTCCTTGTGGTTTCATAAGTTTTGTATATAAATGCTACGGAGGGCGTTCTAGTGATTCCTATAGAACAAATTCATATTACGCTGCTGACGATCATTATTGATAGACCGGAACCCATAGTTTATACCTTTTATATTCAAAAATAATGTAATTGAGGAGATAATTTTGTTTACTTGAAAGCACGATGACAGCAGCTAATAAGTTTCCTTTACTGTCCGCGTAGTGTCTCTTGTCGATTTAGTTCCATGACAAATGTTTACCAACAGCTTCCACCTGACAAGAGTACCTACGTTTAGATTAGGTAGGTACTCTGTCTACGGTTCCGAGTGACAACAATAATGATGTTGGTGATCATAACGCCAAGCCCAAAACCACTGACGTATTTTATACGTCAGTAGTACTCGCGCAGTAGTCCTCTATTTTTTTTTTAACTTTGCTGTGGTAGTTTAGGAATTATCTTCATGCATTTTTTCTTCGTATATTATGTGGATGATGTTCAGTCGCCGAGCACATCAAGCTACCCGAAACTGTCAAATTTTCCCAATCAACTTTGAACCTAAGACTTTAGCAATAAAGGTGAAAATCTATTTTAAAAAAATGACAGATTGCAGTAGCGCGCGAGGTGAGTGAGTTCCGTCGCATACATTTCACAATTTTACGGTTTCACTTCGACAGATTCTAGAGTACCGGAAAATAATGTGCTAAATTAGTTTCGACAGTTTACAATCGCGCTGGATAGATTACAATCTAAAGGTTTTTACAATTTTACGCTGATAATATACATTGTCATTAAGAACGAGTTTTGACTTTTGACGCGTTTTACCTATCGATCGGCGATTTTGACGTGACTCGGAACCTCAGAAGTGCCACCAAGGAAATTATATACTAACTGGAATGAGTACGAACAAAATGCAAAAAAATAAAAATAAACTCTATCTCAAAAGTTTAGAGTTTAAATTTGTACATAGATTCAATAGAAAAGAAAAAAAACTACCCGTTCCGAGCGAGAAACCGACAAAGGTGGATGGTGGAATGAGGACGGGCAAGCCAAAAATGTTCCGAGCGAGAAAGCTTCAAGAGTGGATGCTGTCTCTTTCTAATAGGGTGTCCAATAATCATACTAACTCTTGAGACAGTTTAAGAGTAGCTGTTATTTTATTATTTAATGATGATGACCTGCAACTCAATAGCATTCTAGGCGAAATAGCTTCAAGAGTGGATGTCATTAACTTTTTATGTTAAGTTAAATGTATGTCTGTACCGTCCAGTTGCAAATTATCCATTTTGCAACCTGTATATCCAGACGACTTTTGTATTCGGGGATTCGAGGACTCCGTTAATATTATACATAGAAAATCGCGTAATCATGCTATGACTGTTTACCTATAATGTTATAGTAACATTCACCAATATTTATTTTATATTCCGAAACCATTCATTTTCACTCGCAGCTCGCCAAATGGATTCTTTTGCTGGAGAAGCATGGAAAAATCCTTAGGACCGGCATGGCACGGCACGGTGCGGCGGACTCTTTTCTTTTCAATATTTGTATTTAAAAAGCAAACTAGGTACTACCGAAACCATGTGCGATGTCCGATGTTTCTAATTTATATAATATACTTTTGATTACTATGTACGACAACGGTGTTCGAAACTTTGAACTTACTTAATTTATTTGGATATTTCCCGTTTGTCAATCTAAAACTTGGTAACCCTAGTCGTAATAAACAACCAAACCCTTATTATTACACCCCTTCACACAACACAATTTTACCATTTTTAAAGCGGATTATTTCACTTATATATATTAAAAGTACTTAAATGACTTCAACGCGAAAATGTATCGGCCATATTGTTTACATCGGTGACAAGGCAAGACAGGGACACCATCCACCTTTGTCGGTTTCTCGCTCGGAACGTTTTGTTTTTTTTCTTTTCTATTGAATCCATTGTACAAATTTAAACTCTAATCTTTTGAGATAAGGTTTTTTTTTTTATTTTTTTAGCATTTTGTTCGTACTCATTCCAATTAGTATATAATTTCCTTGGTCTTGCCTTGTCACCGATGTAAACAATATGGCCGATACATTTTCGCGTTGAAGTCATTTAAGTACTTTTATTGTAAATAAGTGAAATAATCCGCATTAAATATGGTAAAATTGTGTTGTGTGAAGGGGTGTGTTATTAAGGGTTTGCTGGATGTGGAATTTCGTTTTTTATGGAAGTTTTTTAACTTTGGTAGTTTATTACGACTAGGGTTACCAATGTTTTAGATTGACAAACGGGAAATATCCAAATAAATTAAGTAAGTAAGTTCGAAGTTTCGAACATCGTTGTCGTACATAGTAATCAAAAGTATATTAAATAAATTAGAAACATCGGACATCGCACATGGTTTCAGTTGTACCTAGTTTGCTTTTTAAATACAAATATTGAAAAGAAAAGAGTCCGCCGCACCGTGCCGTGCCATGCCGGTCCTAAGGATTTTTCCATGCTTCTCCAGCAAAAGAATCCATTTGGCGAGCTGCGAGTGAAAATGAATGGTTTCGGAATATAAAATAAATATTGGCGAATGTTACTATAACATTATAGGTAAACAGTCATAGCATGATTACGCGATTTTCTATGTATAATATTAACGGAGTCCTCGAATCCCCGAATACAAAAGTCGTCTGGATGTACAGGTTACAAAATGGATAATTTGTAACTGGACGGTACAGACATACATTTAACTTAACATAAAAAGTTAATGACATTCACTCTTGAAGCTATTTCGGCTAGAATTCTATTGAGTTGCAGGTCATCATCATTATATAATAAATAACAGCTACTCTTAAACTGTCTCAAGAGTTAGTACCTATGATTATTGGACTCCCTATTAGAAAGAGACTCCATCCACTCTTGAAGCTTTCTCGCTCGGAACGTTTTTGACTTGCCCGTCCTTATTCCAGTTAGTAAATAAGTTTCTTGAGTTCTACTAATCTAACTATTCGGAACGCACTCAATGTCAAATGTGACTGTGAGTGTGGACATGACATTGCACCGCGAAATAGAATCAAAATCAAACAAAGCAACTTTGCTTTATTGAAGTTTGGACGTATAATTTCATTATTCAAAACAAAATATATTTTAATACAAAGATTTTTGAGAGTAGCTCAAGTTAAGGCCGTATAAGGGTCTTACGTAAGGTACTGAGTTTTTATAATCGCTAGTCCTTCCTATTATTGCATGAAAATTATGAAAATAGTAAATTTCGGCATAATCAATTCGATAATTATACTATTTAAAGCTGTTTGTATATAATTTCAGTACAATGGCTCAAGATGAAGAACACCTTACTGAAAGTAACCCTAACGTTAATACAATAAGCGAATTGCCGGCAAAACGATTTGCTATTACTATGGAGTTCCCATTGTTTGTCGTAATGATGGGTATGTCGCTTTCTGGTAAGTCTACTATTGTCTAACATCTATTTAGGTTCAAGTGCGTAAAAATCGTAGGTGTACGAAAATAGATTCAAACTCAAAAAAACCTATGCTGCATTAGCTCTGGAAGTTAAATTTGAAACGTATTTGTTTTTTCTATGCGTATTCTAGGCAACATTGCAATGCGGATCAAGGTAATCATATCTTATGCGGAAACTATAAATGTATGCACAAGTTTAAGAGATTAGAACCATAATATTATTTATTAAGTATTTAGGATTATTTTGGGGGTGGGGGATACATATTTACATATTAAAGGCTTTTTTTTTAAATTTCACTCCTGTTAAATTAGATTTTCGCTAAAGTCAAAATTATTTATTTGCAATAAATGACAATGACACATTTCGCCATAAAATTGGCATGCAAACATTAAAGTTTATGCTAATTTCAAAATACATTATCTAAATGTGAAACAAACCTTATGTAATTATGACCAGTGTGTTTCAAAGTTACTCCACACAACCCAAACAAAGAAATTTTTAACAGAAGGAAAATAAAATATTTTTTAATATACAAACACAAAACCATAATAACCCTTGATCTGTCCACGAAGTAGACACAATAGTTAAACAATGGTGTCTCGAACAAATTGGTCCTTTGGCAGATCATGATTTAATAGAATTATGTAATTCTCTACAATACATTCCAGTTATAGTAAGATTGACAATTGGATTTTTTGAGAAATTCAGCTACGGAATAAAAGCTATGTGAAATAAGGCATTTTTTCAGAACTAAGCAGAATTTTTTAAAAATTCGTTCGCCCAATATTAAAAACGTAAAGCTTGATATACCACCTTGTATAGGGTAGGTTCGATTATCGTTTGACCACTCATACTTTCTCAACAATGTCAAGTAAACAAATGCAAGAGCCAATATAGTGAGGTCAAAGAATTAAAGTATCCCTCATTAGATGATGATTGTTTAAACCCAAAAAATGCCAGTTTTTCACTAATATTGATGAATGTTTAAGTTGAGTGTATGAAGTTAACAACTACCCCAGAAATCAAATGTTCTTAACACGTTAACTGCCAGAGTAATAATGACAAAAATCACAAAAAAAAAAATGTGCCAATTGATGTTATGGGTCTAGATATACATAGTATTAATTTTGGGGTCAATCGGAGGCAGGGTTCCGTAGAAAATTAAACAAACTTCACGAGGTCACTGGTACCCTACATGGCGCACAGAAGTAGTTATGTTGATTTCTGTTACCAAGGCGCCGTGCGGTCACCTCTCCGGGCACCCGCGCACCTCAGTCGCGTAAACGCGCTATCACGGGAAATTTTATACTAAAAGTTAAAAAAGTTTAATTTTACTACTCGTTTTATTATTCTTCCCATACCATTTATAAATACGTTTGAATTAAAAAAAAAATTTATGTTCTGGGATTTTTAACGTTATTGAAGGTTTATCTTCAATAATTCAAAATATTTTTACGTTACATAGAAACCATGCGAAAGTATTACTCCTGAGCGCCATCCCGGTCACTGACTAATAGGAAATCTATAGAAAACGCGTCCTACGGCGCGTAAATAAACTCTGAAAATAGGTTTACCGTGAGGTCACCGGTGTCCTACGTGGCGCCTTAATACAAAACCGCCTCCGGTCACCGGTGCCCTACATGGCAGTCAATGTGTTAAGATTATTGCAATTTGCTGGTAGTAGAAGAGGGCCGTCCATAAATCACGTGATGTTTTTTTAGCATTTTGTTAACCAAAGTATAACGTGGTGAGGTTTAAGACCCAAAATCACGTGTTTTTTTAGTACCTACAAAAATCTTAAAATTTTATTATTCGGCGCCAAAATAACATTAACTGGCAACTGGCAAGCTGAGCCGGGCGGTCACCACAACGCGCGGCGCGCGGGGACTTCGTTCGCTGCCTGGCACGCCGCTTTTCGTTTTAGAAATTGCGCGTTTGACGAAAAATAAATACACGTGATATCTTACTACACCCTCCTCCCCCTTGTGATATTTCGTGATTTTTGCTAGGGGAGGGCCCCCCTTTCGAGCCTTCGTGATTAATTGACGGCCCCTAGGTTGTTTGTTCATATTCAATTGATTTGCAACCATCAAAATCATGTACCTATATAAAGAATCAAAATCATCAGGTTCATGACAAGGTCACACCAGTGTTTCCTTTGAACCCCTTGGCCTTTTTTTTTATTTTTTAATCATCCAATGACTTCTCCCGCTCCCGCTGGGCGGAGCAGGAGGGAGTGTCAGACTTTTACTGACTAAAACCCATCCATGTTCCTTCATCGCCCTTTGTGTTCCGGGGCCACGGTATCTCTTTCGAATAGTCCCGCAGCCCCGGCAGACCCCCTTGGCCTAGTACTATTTATAGTTTTTAATTTAGCTTAATGTGCCATCAAAATAAAAATAAAACTAACTATTAGAAAAGTGAAGTACCTAGTATTTCTGGGCAGTCCTAACATTTTTAATATCTAAATACCTTTTAGTAACATTGTTTGTTTAGTAAATATTTATTTAAAAAAACTGGTCGAGTAGGTGTGTTGTGGTACACGCACACTATGTAATGAAGTGTCCAGTGGTTTATTTACAAATGCACTACACAGTACTTATAATAAAGGTGCAGGAATGACTTTGAAAAAGTAAATTCCTACACCTTTATGAGGTTGGAGGGTTGTATTGATGATTTTGATCATTATAATTCTATAACTACATACGTGTTACAGCCGCGAATCAAATTTTAATCAACATACAACCTGACACTGACCTGGAAATCGCAAAAAACGTAAGAAAATTTGAATTTCGCTGGCTACCCTGGAGCATCTACCTTAATACTTAGATTCTGTTTTTTAAAAGGAATCCATCAAATCAATCTTTAGACCGACTACAGATAGCAATACACGTAATAAAATTTGAATTTCACTTTCAATTTATTTTTTTAGGGGCGGCTGTAAGTAACATTTTGCTGTACCGAACATGCGTCCACTCCTTGCACTACTCCGTGGATGAATGTAAGCCATTTTTGTCCATGGACAAGAATAATGAGACCCGACATCTGGAAGCCGAAGTACAGAAGTATGCGACGGTTGTGGGTACCATCAGGGGCGTTATTGAAGCGTTGGTGCCAGCTGTACTGTCCTTCTTCTTGGGGGTTTGGTCTGATACTCATGGACGTAAGCCGCTGGTTGTGTGGCCGCTTTTCGGTAAGTACTTTTTGAAGGTGTCAAATGATTTATTTATGCCTAACTGATTTCAATAGCATATTTTTATCAATAAGTCAGTCTGTATTAAGGCGACTACAGGAACTAAATTGGCAACTCTATTCATGGTGGTTCAAACTTCGTTTGAAATTCTGTTGGAATAAAGTTGTAATCAGCAGATCAGCTTGTACTACAAAGTGGTTGTTACGTCAGTCACTGCGAGCCGAATAGTGCGAAATGAGTGGTTTTTTGCGATTTACATAAAATCTGTTGATTGGACTAAAAAAATAAAACACTGTCATGCTAAGTTGCTTGTAGAATTATTTGCCATAAAATCAGAATGATCGCATGTATTTTAGTATGGTTTTTACTCGTTAAAATATTTTTTTAGAGATTAGTTCGTGACTTTTTTTTATCGAGTAAAATTAGTCGTATTATGTTTTCAAAACACTATCATACTAGCATATATCCTGAAGAATATCATATATTTTTCTGGTTTGGTTTATTGCAGTGAATCATATGCTTTTTTGCATTATAAAACTCGGGTTTAGCTCCTGTAGTCCCCTTAATACAAAAGTACAAATAAAAGGAACTTCCCTGCCAAAAACGTTAATTTTTAGGGTTCCGTACGACTCTGTAAAAAAAACGAAACATTTACAGGATCACTCGTGCGACTGTCTATCCGTCTGTCACAGACTCACAGCCTTGCTCCGAATGTACTGAAGCGATTAAAGTTAAAATTTGGTAACATATGACTGTATTAGGTACCTGTCCGTCGGGGCTGCGGGACTATTCGAAAGAGATACCGTGGCCCCGGAACACAAAGGGCGTTGAAGGAACATGGATGGGTTTTAGTCAGTAAAAGTCTGACACTCCCTCCTGCTCCACCCAGAGCGGGAGGAGACATTTGATGATTTCCCATCCAAAAAAAAAATGACCGGTTTTTGTGTAGAAGTACCTACGAGTATCTATATATTTTTTTGTCGTTACTAAGTATTGAATTCTAGACTAGACTTGCTTGTTGACCTTGTGCTCTCCTCTGACAACATCACTGTATTTATAATATTGGTTAAGTAAAAGTCAATTCAATGATTTTAGATGAATTTAATTGTTAAACAGAATACTGCTAGCCAACATTGAATACAATTAAATTATAATTGTGGTTGAATTTATTCCATTGTTCTTTAATCTAAGTCCTATACTTACAGGCTAAAACTGTTTGTTATTAGTTTAGTAGTGTACCTACCTACCAATTATATCTGTTATAGTTTCAGTCGCCGAGTCGCATAATAATATCTAACGCATATCTATCTTTAAAATGTTGACCTGCAGTTACTAAACGATATATGATCTATTCTGGGCTTTTAATTTTTTTCGCAAAGAATAATGCTCAAGCATTTATGTAGAAACCCAATATGCAATATTATCTTCACAATGAACACAAAATATATTATCTTCACAATGAAACAAAAGCGAGTCGAACTCGCGGGGTTATTGTACATTCGCCACGAAAAAAAGTGTGTGTCAAACTCGCCACAACTCTATTTTCATGAAGAAAAATCCGGCATATTGTTAATTTCCGTACAGATAGCAGAAAAATCAAACAATAAGTAGAATAAAACGTTATTTCTTTATTTTTCATAATCACAGAAATTCACACCAAAATCTCAGTTCTACTTACAGCTAAAATATACGCTAATCGTGTTGTCAAGGCCAGCGTGACCTGCGTGACACGATACGCCTAATCCTAAATAAAATTGTATAGCAAGTGGCTGATTTGCTACAACATTACAAATATAAGCAAAATAATAGGAAGATAATAAATCACAGTAATAATCACGTTTTTTTTAATGTTAATTTACGTCTACCTAAAAAATCACAGTTTTACTTACAACTAAATATATATTTATTGCAATAGGCTGATTTGCCTGAAATATTAGAATGGTAAGAAAAACAGTAGAAAGATAATTGAATCACAGGTAATAATCACGTTTTCTTTTAATTTACTTATACTTACATAAAAAATTGACATTGAATGATTTGATATGAATACTTAGTTCAGTATTTTATTATTTTTTACTTTATTTTTTTATTATTATTTAGCGCTAAAAACCAATACTTACTTAACTTAAACTTTGTTTGCTACCAGTACTTTATGCAAAAATTATGTACTTGACTTGACTATGAAGACTTGTGACGAATTTACACATATTTTTATGCATGTGGAGAATATACTTTCAATGTATGGACTTCACAAAATGTGACGAATTAGCTTTGTGGCGAATGTACAACAACCCATTCTAGATCAACGGGAACTGCCATATAGGTTTTCGACCCAAAACATAGGTTTTCGACCCAAAACCTATAGGGTACTTCCGGTTGACCTAGAATTGTCAATTTTGGTAAAAGCAAGGTCTTACAGCACAAGTAAAGGGAAAAGTCCGAAAAATAAAAAAAAGTTGAAAATTAAATTAAATTAAATATTGGTAGGTACTTACAAGTTTTCCGGAAAATCTAAATTTGCCCATATCTTTTTATCGTGTTGACTCGGGACCTTGGTTTTTATACACCTAATTGGGACTATAGACAACTTGCTAGGTCCACCCGGTCCTGAGAAAATCGGTGGTGACAGACGGACAAGAAAGTGATCTTATAAGGGTTCCTTTTTTACCTTTTGAGGTACGGAACCCTAAAAACGTAAGAAAAACTAGAAACTGCGATAAACAATACTACTTCCACCGATTCATCGTCATCATCATCCACTGCACAGCCCGACTTGACCCATCGCTATATAGTCTCTTTGCTTGTGTCAAGCTCCACGTTCTTGTGCCAGTCTCATCCAGGATATTCCACAGGCTACCTACTGACAAATGCGTACACTAGCTGGATAGGTCCACTCAATTCTGTTTGCTTCTTTCCTGAAAACACCACTTCAGGCGCTAATATGCATTGTCCTCATACGACCTGACCAACTGTTTGGACTTGAAAAGAGACTGACCATTGGAGTTTATTTCTGTTTATTCTCAGAGTAGTTGGATAGGATATCGTGCTTCGTGATTGCCCGCAGTTTTAAATTAATTGATTCTGAGGAGGTACATAATCTGAATGTATTAGCCTATTATGATTAGAATTATCAGCCTATTATGATTTTTAGGTATAGCGATGTCTTCAGGGCTGATGGTCGTGTACAGTATGATGGACAGTTTGGGTCCCTGGTGGTTCGTCCTGACTTCTATACCCTACTCCCTTACCGGGGGCTTTACCATATTTTTCACAGGTGCATTCTGTTATTTGACTGACATCACTTCGACCGAGAGTAGATCTATTAGGTAATATAAATATGAGTACGCAGAAATAGCTGTGTGTGTGTGAATCTGTGTACGTTATGTTTATTTGTGTTTATGTTTCAGGATGACCATCTTGGAAGCTTCTGTGGGGTTAGGGAGCGTTGTAGGATCTCTATTAAGCGCCCCAGTGCTAAGACTTGTTGGAAATGTGTATTTATTATTAATAGCCACGGCGTTAAATGTGATAGCATACGTATTCACTAACGTATGTTTAAGGGAGTCGTTGGCTGGGGCAATACAGGTTGGTCATTTACCCACAATCTCTTTAATCAAATGTAAAAGCACCAAAATTGGTACGTAAATATTAGGTTTACTGGATTTTAGGATAACCCAACATGAGTTGGTAAATGTAAGGTTTGATATAAAATAGGCAAGCCTATCATGCTAGGTTTTACCAGTGACGGTAAGTAAATGTTGGTTTTCGAAAAAAGAAGATACGCGCCGATAAAATAGCCGCAAAATCGATTAAAAATTACACGGGTGAATTCCTAACAAAATCCATTTCGTCCACCTGAGCCACATTGTATTGACAAAACTTGAAGCTGGTTTTTCTTCATACATCTAGAGTCGGGAAAATTCGCAATGCTTGTTATGGTTTCCGCTTTAAACCACCGAATGAATAAATCCCATCGAATCCCATTGAATCACACAAAATGACGTCATAGCAGTTTAAAATAATTGTCATTATCAGACGATGTTTCATGTGCTATCTCTGCAGCTGCTTTTATCTCTATCGTAGATAAACACTTCGGTTTAGTACCGTTAAGGAACATTTTTGACTACCTACCTAAAAAACCTAAAGATGAGTCACGTCCACGATAGGTAAGTCTTGTCTTAGCTTATAGACGGCGTGACTAATATTTAAAAACAATGAGTAATAAATAATGCATTGGGTACTCTACTCTACCTCATTGCAAGTATGGCTACAAACATTACGAAGTCGAATTTATATGACTGATAAAAAGATGCGATGCGTTACGAAAACTCTTCAGGGCCAACTGGTTTTTCCCAGCGTCACTACGAAGTTGAAGGGCTTGATAATTCGGGCTATTGTTCTAAATTATGAGTACTAACATTTGCACTTTGTTCCAGGGTGGTATCACATCAGTGTTAGACTTCTTATTAGTCAAAGAGATGATGAGGGAATGCTTCAAACGACGACCTAACAACGGGCGAGCACAACTACTTCTTTTAACAGTAGCCAACAGTCTCTCGATATTCATACTTTATGGAATCTCACCTTTAGAATACTTGTTCACACGGCAAAAACTTCACTGGGCAATGAAGGAATTCACGCAATTTTCAGCCTTAAGCACGGCGGTAGCTTTTGTTGGTTCAGCTGTGGGCATTATTGTACTGCAGAAAATACTAAGAAGAAGTGATTTGGTCATTGCCAACTTAGCATTTATAACAAACATCGGAGATTACGTTGTCAGAACCTTTGCTACGCAGTCTTGGCATATGTATTTGGGTAAGTTAATTGTTATTTTATAATACAAGTAGGTACTTACCTACATTTTACCTACTTGTTATCTAAATACAGGGTGTAAACGGACTCTTCACGAAGCCGTTAATCAAGAATTTTGTCATCAACATCAATCTAAGTAACTCCACGCAAAAATTATTGCTGGGAAACGACTTTTTTTTTTGGGGTAAAAAATGATGTTCTACGGTAAAACTCAATGTAACGCACTCAAAACATTGTGCTGGTGGATGGATTGAATAGTGCGGGGTTCGTGGAGGTTTTTAAAGTAAAGTTCTTACATTAAAAACATGGACCTACTTAATTATTAAAAACAAACTTGTGAAAATGTTGGAACTTTGACCCCCAATGTCTCCGTAACTAGAAGGTTCTCCCAGGTATGGTCTACAACAAAAAAAATGATCGCAATGATGGGAAGAACAAGTGCCTTTCGGCTTCGATAAGAGTCTTTTTATTACACCCTTTAAAACGTTTCTAATAGAAATCAGTAAACTAAGTACGAAATGTTTGCAAGTTTCTAATGCAAATTTTATTATTCGCTCTTGCGGTTGATTGATTCATACCTACAATAACATTAATATTTACTCGTAGGTATATACCTAAACGTGATAAGAGTGTTATATATGGCGGTATAGTAAAGCCATCACAATAGGGTAGGTAAGTACTTACCTACTTAATTGAGTAATTGCGGTTGATATTAACTCAACAAACAAATTAACAAAGCATTTTTGTTATTCTGTCATACGCAACATGTTTGCGACCAAAAAATATAATAGTAACAATGACACATCATGTAATTTAATCTATTTAAGTATTAGATAATACAACTACATATTTGCTTTGTTGCCATTGTATCTATTGCATATATATTGAAAACATTTTCTTTTTTTCATTTCTAGCATAATAACCCCCGACGCAAAAACGACGGTGTTAGGTATAACTTTGACGTGTCTGTGTGCGTGTCTGTCTGTCTGTGGCATCGTAGCTCCCGAACGGATGTACCAATTTTGATTTTGTTTGAGAGGTGAATTAGTCGGGAGTGTTCTTTTATTTTGATGAAAATCTGCCCAAGATGGCCGCCACCACAAAATGGCGAATTACATTTTTTTCACAACTCCTTCAATATGGGTATCAAATGAAAGGGCTTGACTTGTAGAATAATGTATCTACACAATGAAAGGGAATGAGGAATACTAACTAACGAAATGAGATGAAGAAAGCGGTGTGGTGACTGGTACCTAGGACCCAACGAATTATTTTTTATTTAACTTTTAGTGCATTGTGTCGGGGTTTTTTTTATTTAATTTTACTTGTTGCACGTACGCACGACGACAAATCAAGCTATTCAAAGCCAGTATACACTGATCTCTCATTATACGGGAACCTCATACAAAGCGAGGTCAGGTTATACTGCATTTGTATAGCTTAATGTATCACCGTGTGTATCTACCCACCTTACCTATAGCATTACATTTTCTATTCCAGGTTCTTCCATAGGATCGTTGAGAGGGCTATCTGCTCCTTTGATCCGATCATTTTTGACAAAAATTCTACCAGTTGTGGACATAGCTAAAGTTTTTGCATTGATGTCGGCGATCGAAGGCTTGTGCCCGTTGGTCGCGCCTGTGATATACAACTCGCTTTATCAGGTTACAGTAGCTTCGTTCCCAGGATCAATTTATATGCTCAGCAGTGCAGTTACTGCAATTTGCGTCATATGCTTATCGTAAGTATACTATCAACATTATGTATTTGGATATTTTATATTTTGAAAGGAACATTTAGAGTGCAATTGGATTTTCAACAAGGCGCTCGATGTCCCTATAAGTGTCGCCACAAAAATACATTATTTTTCCTAATAATGTTCCCTAAGTAATTCATTTTATTTACGGATTTGAAATAAAACATGACGACAGACGAAGTATTATATTATCTATGCTAGTAGTGTATAATTAAACTAATGTAAGTTTGTTTTGCACCTTGGGACCAGGGTTGGCAACCATACTAACAGCAGACCTGTAATCCCGACGGTTTAGGCAGAGGTGTACCTAATAGCACCCACATTTTACTAGCTATGTTTATGTCCCATGGAATAGGGGCTAGCCTATTGCCATCAACCGAGCAAAACATTTCTGATGGAAAAACCCTATTCGCTATGCTCAGCAATCATGCTTGCGACCACTAGCCCAACGAATCTTCGAAAACACGTTGATTTAATAAAGTTAATATAAATGTGACATTTCGCAAAGTGTAATTGACACCAGATACCTATTCCTTGCAATACCAGTTTCGTGTCCTTTTATTGCAACATTCTTGTAAAAATAATCGTCCGCGCCGAGATAATTACCATAATGAGATATTTTTACCGCATGCAGTCATGCGTCATAAAATTAACTTTATAAAAAAGACTACACACTAGTGTTTTTGCACTTAATTTGATAGGTACGACTGAATCTTATAGTATCTGAGATAATAATAGGCATTCTTATCATCTACCACGAAATTATTATCTTTTGACCACGGCTTCGCGTAGGGAATTATCTCACGGGAACGTATAGGTAGGTACGGTCGACCAAGCTATTTGGTTTACATTTTAACATGCAAATTACATTTTAAAATGTAATGCAAATTACATTTTAAAATGTAAACCAAATAGCTTGGTCGACCGTACTACCGGTATCAAAACTACTCAAAACAAACAAAAAAAATCGGAACTGTCTAGCTAGCTCAAAATATTCGCGGAACATACATGAGGCGTGTTTTGGGAAGCCCTCAGAGGTTTCTAAACGTTCCTGGGGCCGACTCTTTGGACCAGCCTGTTTTTTTAATAGGTAAATATGGATTTATTAAGATTTTAGGCGCACTCAATGTACTATTTTCTTTTTGTTTCAGATTCGTTCAATATTACAGATGGAACGTAGCAACACCGTATGAGCCTATAACTGCAGTTTAGTGCATTTGTATCTCTTATCGAATGAGCAGTTCTATATTTAGTGCCATGCTTTCGATGTTGTTAGTGTTGCAACTAGGACTTAGTCCCAAAGCTGCGGACTAACATATACGTTTGATAGCTTTTAAAGTGTCGTGAACTAGTGCCTTCTTGCAATGACTGCACTTCATTGTATCAGAAGACTGATTATGTCACAAACTAGCAAGTTATTCAAAATCAAAATACTGAACTGCTATGCTTATTAAGTCTTTGAGATCGTGTACTTAGGTTTACCCATATATTGAGTAAGAAAAATTGCCTCACAGCCATTTGTTTTTGAAGTTCTAGTAGTCTTTTTAGATACTTAAAGGAAAATTATGACATTCTACACTTATAGAAAACTAGCTTATGACAACGGCTTCGCCCGCGTGAAGTTTGATAATTGTCCATTGTGGTCTTACTACCGGGATAAAAAGTATCCTATTGTTAATCCAGGTTATAAACTGTCTGTATGTAAAATCTGTTCAGTAGTTTTTGCGTGAAAAAGTAACAAACATCCATACTCACTAACATTCGCATTTATAATATTAGTAGGATGTGGCCATAGAAATAATTTCAACCGTCGAACAAATTTTAAGTCGACTCGACAAGTATAACTCGAGAAAGTTTTTAAACGAAACGTATGGTGTTCCAAAAGTATCCGACGAAAATGAACAATGTCAAGCGAAAAAGTATCTATGTAATATACGCTTTACCACGTATTCAGTACAACATCCCAAACACCTCCACATAGAAATTATTCATCGGTAATTTGAAAAAAATGCTATTACCTACCTACAAAAGTGTACTTACCTATACAGGCAAAAGGCAGTTTTTTATTACTGATGCACTTCAAATTGCTATCCTAGGGATAGCAATTTGAAGTAGGCATACATATTTTATGAACCATTTGTTTACATTTTCATCAAATAGGACTACCTAGGTATTTTGGAACAGACCATTAATTTTTAATCAAAGTAATGTGATATTTAGTTTTAAGATTTTAATCAAACAGTATGTAATATTTAAATTCAGATGTACTTACTTTATATTAATGTTATAAATCATTTTTTTAAAGGTATTATGTATTATTGGTATTGAGATAGGAAAATGAAGGTACCAAGAATTATGTTACCAATCAATGTCGCCCGCTTTCTGATTTGAGAAATTGAAGTTGAGATCTTGTCAAACTCAACTACACTGACCTGCAAAAATAAGTACTACACTTTTAAAATTTCAATTGTTCCTAAACTATAGAAGTTAAAGATTTAAAATAAAAAAAAACGTTATAAAGCAAATTTATCAGCTTTCTTTGAAACTATATACAAAATTGAAACTATTTTTCGAGTCCTTTTTGTTTCGAAAGTATATCTTGTGTACATAAAAAGTTATTGCAATTTTGAAAGTGTGATACTTAGTTTTGCAGGCCAGTTTACGTTGTATGGTTGAGAAAGTAATGCACTTGTTCTCAGCTTCAAATTCAGAAACGGTGTTAGTAGCCAGCAGCGCGTACGAACTACAGTAGGTAATACTGATAGTCCTGTACAGTTTTATCTCGACCGACATACAAAATATGACCTCAGATTATAATGTAAGTATTGTTATTTAACAAAGCACATTTTTATAACGTTAATTTATACCAGTGCCTTGTATAAGCTTAATTAGGACACTTTACAGTGGTGTTGGTAGTATTGTATTGTATTTTTATTTAGTGCATTGGTTTTTTTGTATACCTGTAGGTAGAATCGTTTTGCTTGTTAAATAGTTAAGGGTGGACAAACATGCCATAATCGTTATTACTTTAAAGATTTATCTAACGTTGCGCACGTATTTCGTAAATTGATGATATTTGCATCTTTTTATTTGTTATACGGTAAGGTGGACAAACACATACCATAATTTTAAGATCTATTGAGATTTACATGTAATGTTGTGCACGTAAATGACAGAACGCAAACGTACTTGTTTCCCAGGGTGCTAATATTTTGTCTATTGAATTGTTTTAACATCAAGTTTTTATAAGTAGATTCTGGCAGAGAGAGAGATTGGTGTCCGTTTCGACTGCTCGGCCACAGTGTCGTAGAAGAAAAACGACTACGTCAACATTACGAAGGAATTTGTAAAACACTAACAATGAAAGTCGCAAATTCGTAGATCCAATATTCAGAAAGTTATAAAGGTTTAACCATGGCCGCGCGGTCCGCACATGGAGAACCGCGCGGCCACGCAGTTCTCTTTTACGGAGGCTTCGTAGAGGTCCCATTATTTTTGTTAACCACTGATACGATTTCGAAGAAAATGTAGATAGTATAATTATAGCCCTAATGTTTGGATTTCACGACCTACAGCACTTAAATGCTATGGCCGCGCGGTCCGCACATGGAGAACCGCGCGGCCATGCAGTTCTCTTAAACGGAGCTTAGTAGAGGTCCTATGGGTGTAATGATGCAGGGATGCATCAGTTCCCATGTAGTAATAATAAACTCCGATAATTATAATACTGCACGGTTTATTGTTCACAAACAAGGGTTGACAATTACTTGTTGAGCAGTTACAAAATTCACAGTACGATAAAAACAGAAACGTCTTTCTCTCCCACTATGGTGGCAGTGTTGCCATCCCGAGTCGGTGCGTTCAGAAATCGAACGCCGCCACACCACCCCCCTAGGGAGTGGGAAAGATCATAGATGTCGTCACCAGAATGATCTCGGCAACCAATGTGGTCAAAGTTGAAATCTCAGACGCCTGCTTAGTATTCTTAGTCAGCTCAATCATATCGTCGATGCACGGAATATGTGACATTGCCCGCTTCACTGCAGCTGCGTACTTCTTTCTATAGATTCCCTCACTCCTCAGCATGCAGAGCCAGGCGGTCATCGGTCCTAAGCTCTGTACTATTGAGGACCTGCGTTCTGGTGGGAATGACGCCCCTTCTAGGAGTACGTGGTGGGCCCCAGATAATCCGTACTTTGCCACAGGGAAGCTTTTGTGCACGCCGTCCACTTTAGTTATAGGCATATTGTTGTGTCCTAATCGCAATTCATTTACCCTCAGCGCAAATGCTGAAAACATATCTAAATAGGGTCCCATTGTCCCATACCAATTATCCCCGTCTCCAGAATCAAAGTCTTTGTATTGAAGGCCGTTGGTGTTAAGAATTTCAACCCAGTGTTTTCTGACTGTGTCATTCGTAAGGGAGTAGTCTTTGCCATTGTAATGGATCTTATATGAGGTCTTCTCTGTCTTCTTTATCATATTAGTATCGGATCTTTTCGTTGCTTGACGACAGATATTGTGTACGGTGAATATGATGCTGATGACATGGTTGCCTATAGTTATATTTTTGAGAGCCTCAACGATATTCACTTGAGGTTGGTCATCAATATCCATTCTTGTTCCAGATTGAATTGGTGTATCTGAAAAAGCAAGAGTCACAACTTTCTCGTGCATAGCAACTATAGAGGATAGGCATGCGAACTTCTTGTCAGGACTTAGATCGATCTTAGGCTTCTTAGCATCTTCAATTGGTTTCTGGGTATCAGGGTCCACTAGAATGTCCTCAGCTTTTCTCTTTAAATTTGGTTCCACTGAGGTAGATGTCATGGTTGGATGAGTGATGTTTTTTTCTTGTAAATATAATTTTTATCAATTTAAAGCATTCTTTTTGCTAACCACTGATACGATTTCGAAGAAAATATAGACAGTATGAATAAAGCGCTAATGTTTGGATTTCACGACTTACAGTACTTAAACCTATAATGCAAGTTAGAAGTAGGGTGACCAAGATTTATGGTGCGTCAATCAGGCATTTCCAAAAGCGTCGTTTTTGTATCACATACGTAGGTAAGTAGTATCCAATATCATAATGAGGGAATAAATATGGTTAATTGGATGGAGAAGTAGTCATGTCATGCGAAAATATGTACACCGTATTCGTATACATAAATATACAAATTTTAACATTTTGCTAAAGAAAACACTCTTAAAAGATTACTGTAAATTAACAATTATGCAACGTCATAAGATTTGGATACAAATATTACCTACCTTCTTGGTCATCACGGGATTGACACACTTTTGTATTTCTGACAAATATATTAATAGATAGGTATAGGTGTCGGTATCAGAGTTGAAGTGAAAGGTGTATGTGTCTGTGTTTTTTTGCCATAACGATGCGAGCGAGATAAACATACAGACTTTCCGAATCAAAACCGAATTGAAGGGTTTTGGAATAGCTGTGCTGATTGCTTTCGCGTCGATACTTGTTGCGATACTGTGTGCAATATCGTTGTCACTGACTTCAGCTTTGGCACCGATACCTACGATACTAAAAACAGCTGATAGAGATAAAACACCACGCGGGACGCAACCCCCGCCTCACTCCAGTCTTTTGTTTCGTTTTTGGGTGTCGTTACGTCTCGAATGAAGACAAACAAACGCAAAATGACTTTTTTCTGAAATTATTTAGAATGGCTTATCCCACGGATATCGGATATCTATGGCTTACCTGCAAAGCAAGTACACTCACATACACATGCAATACACTTTTGCTAAAATGCGTGCACTATCTACTGCAGTAAGCTATTTAGGAGTCATCATTAAAAATAATAAGTATCTACATCAGTTTTTTAAACGAACGCTTGGTTTATTAAAATTTTAGTGTTTACATCATAGGGAGGCAGGAAGGTATATTTTTTCGTACAGGTAAGTAGGTACTAATCGAATAGACAATCATTAATCCTTTTTAGAAGAAAAGGTACTTACATATTTATCTTAGTAAAATTGAAAATGTCTGATTGACGCACCATAAATCTTGGTCACCCTACTTCTAACTTGTACTAAAGGTTAAGAAAACTGCTGTAGGTCGTGAAATCCAAATATTAGGGCTTTATTCATACTGTCTACATTTTCTTCGAAATCATATAAGTGGTTAGCAAAAAGAATGGGATCTCTACTAAGCTCCGTTTAAGAGAAATGCGTGGCCGCGCGGCCATGGTTAAACCTTTATAACTTTCTGAATATTGGATCTACGAATTTGCGACTTCCATTGTTAGTGTTTTACAAATTCCTTCGTAATGTTGACGTAGTCGTTTTTCTTCTACGACACCGTGGCCGAGCAGTCGAAACGGACACAGAGATTGTGGGGAGTGAGGACAGCAATATTTAGACGGTAAAATGTGTGTAATATTGTTTTTAGTATGTTTGCCAAGGGTGCGTATCGACGATAGATTATCAACATTTCACGCATACTAAGTATGATAATAAAATTCTAGCGTCTCCAGTCGCTGCTGGCACGGCGAGGTGATTCCGTTTGTTTGTAATGTGATTGTATTTATGTGTAAAGAGGAAAATTAAACCAGTGTCTGCTTATTGACTTTTCTTTTTTATTATTAATGTCTTACATCTAATGAGACGTACCCCCTTGTACACAACGTATGTGATAACATCTAAACGAGGCTGAAGTACTGGGTACAAAAATTAATGGTCAGAAATTCAATTTCGTGTATCACCATGCTGGTTAACAAAATGGTTTGAACTGCAATGGTTGTTTTTTATGGCATTGTAAGTATGGAAATGAGGCTCTATTCTACTTATAATAGTAATAATCACAGATTATAAATTTACTTTTCTAAGTTAAGACTGGTCTTTGTACAGAAAATTAAGTTTTTAAGGCAAATTGCTCGCCTAAACACTTACAGTGTAAAGAATGATTTTAAATTTAGTTTTTTTTTGTCTTTATACATTTATACGAGATTCTGAATGTAAACTATTTATTTAAAAAAATACGCCCAATTGTAATTTAATAAAAACTCATGAATCTCGAAATTGCATGAACTGGAAGATGTCTTATGAAATATGACTACAAAAAAATATCGTAATCTATTTTAAAATTTAAAGTGAGCAACTTTACATTTATAACATCACAGATTTGCCAGTTACAGGGGTAATTTTGTTCATAAATTTCGACTTGGTAGCTACCTAAACTTAGGTAGGTATGGTAGCAGTACACAACAAAAACAAATACTAAAAATCTGAAAAAAAAAGTAATGAAAACAAACTTATGTACTACGAGAATTAAATGAAAAAGTCAACATAAGTACAACAAAATGATGAATGTATGTGTTAATAGCAATGGAACTTATGCAAAATATTACGTAAAGTTATATATAATCATGAGGAACTTATAATTAATCGTACACTTAAAATACTTGTCAAAATATAGTTTACAGTCTTATAATGATGAGGTTCTCTAAACTAAGAAGTATGACTATCCCTAGCATAGGGAACAAATTCGGTTTAACCATGTGTTTGGAGTCGTAATGGAGTCGTCGCATAAGCACCACTGTCTATATACACACATCACCAGTTGCACAAAAATAAAATCAAACAAAATTTCACTGGTTTACTCGCGAACTGGCGAGGATAATATCAAGAAGTCCCTTAATTCTACCATTCCTCTTCAGGCTCCAGGCCTTGATTTGCTGCGGCTGAAGCATTGTTGAAGTCCTGGCAAGCAAAAGATACATTGTTAAATAAATCATAGGATCAGAGAAAACTAAAATTTCTTCTGGGCACGCTCGTTCCATCATAGACCTCATCCATCGCTTTCAATCAGGCGTTATCGAGGTCAAGAGCAGGCCCATTTCGAAAAACATCAATACTGGTTGTGCTTAAGGGACACTACGAGCTACATTACTTCTTAATTTTACTTTTGGCTACTTACAACTTCATCTCGCTTTTGTTTGCGTGAACAATAAGAGAATAGTTTAAGAAACCATACCGTAAATCATCGTTCTTACTTCATCGTGAAGACGATTGATTCGATGTTACTGAAGAGTAACATCGAAATTGAAGTGAGTATAAAAAATGACTTACTCTTATATCACTGCCGCCATAATTGTTGCCCCTATATGAGGCAGTACCACCTCCTTGCAAGAAGTCGGGAACAGGTTGATCTGCCTGTTTTAGGATCTTCGCTAAATCTGCGACAAGTCCAATGTCCTGCACAATAACATCGCGTCAGTAAAGTACAGTAAGGGAAATTAGTTGTTTATCTTACAAGTTTTGAAAGAGGGAGAGAAGCCTATACAAAACTAAAGGGTATGAAACACTCAAATCAACATTCGCTGAATTTTATTCTGATTGAAATGAAAAAACAAACGAGTCTACTTACTTGATCGGCATCAAAGAACGAAACGGCCTTTCCTCTGTTACCCACACGGCCGGTCCTGCCGATTCTGTGCACATACTCGTCTATACTCTTTGGCAGATCGTAGTTGACGACAATGTCGACGTTTTTTATATCTATTTGAAAAAATAACAACATGTGAAACAGGGCCAGAAGAGGGAAAGTAACCAAAAATTGGCATTGTCAATTTTTTTGTATTGTATATTTTCGTAAAGTAGCTTGGGGTTCGAGGCAGAATGTGTACAACGCAAAATGTGCACTTCGCAAAACGTGCAGTTCTCAAAATGAGTGTGAAAAACTGTTTGCTTACACTATGCTTTTTTATTATTTAGTCATAACATACCAACAGGAATGTAAAAATCTTCTTAAATTTTGGCCGAAGTAACATTTTTTGTAATACTTAGGATGTCACACACCAACAGGTTAAACTTTTTGAGCCGAGAACTGCAATAATAGCACGTGTACCGACGACGTTTTTCAATACACTTTTGAAGAAATAAAATAACGAAAAATATTTTTGTCATGAAGAAACTATAATTTTATTTTTTTCCACGCTTTGCTTTCGCCAGGTTGAACGAGAGGGCAAAGGTATGACGCCGTTAAACAGCCTAATATAAAAAAATGTTTTCCAATACACTTCCTCGAAAACTGGTTCATAACGCACTACGATTAGGTTCCACATGCAATGTATTTCACACGCGTGCAATTTTTTTCATTTTCCAACACCATGCGGGCACTCTTACGTGGTCACTTTTAATCTCGATTAAAAGGATCAATTTACAACAAAACCTGATAGAAGCAGAGATTTTAACAGGGTGCGGAATAGGTGATAAGTGTTTTTATTCCTCGGATTCCTCTCATTCCAAACAATTCATCCAAATCCAGTTTCCAGTGAGCCTATTTTTCACGATGACACCCAAGGTTAGACGCTAAAAGTTGTGGGTGTGGATCTAAGTATTAGCTGTTTTTCGCACTGTCAGCTTTATGTGGCTCTGTTACATGTTAGCAATCCTAGTAGCGTCTATGCTTGGATCCCCGATGGCTGTAAGTCTAATAACGAGTATAGAGAAGCATTACTGTAGTTTTTTTTAAATACCAAACGACGGTGTTTATAATAGAAAATAAACCAAAAGATATTATATCCAAAAAATGCTGCCCAAAGTCACTATTCCACGCGGAAGTCGCGGGCGAAGTGCTAGTGTATAATAAGTATGTATTTACAAACAAAAAGTATCTATGTAGTATACAAACGTTGCTTAGTGTGGCACTCGATGGCGCTGTGTATAATGTCTAGCGATGTTTATTTATTTATATATTTTAAGTACTCAAAAACGAAAAAGAACATTCTTTATTTTATTTATCTAAGGTAGGTTTTTTTGCCCTAACAATTCCCTCTTCTGAAAATGCACTATTACACAAATCTGGATCAAAATCACTGCCTCTATAACGTCTATTTTGTTCTGGATAAACAATAACAGTTTATTTATAACTATATTGCATTGCAAGTGATACATTAAGACATTTGATGCTATAATTATAAAAATCTCCGTAAACAGAGTGTGTACTCGCTCACGTCTTGTCTAAATTGTGTTTTTTTTTTTACATTTGTAGTGTTTTTGATGATCAAATTACCTAGGCCTCTCGCGGCTACTGCGGTGGCCACAAGGATGCAATGCCGACCGCTCTTGAAGTTGTCGAGAGCCTCTTCACGTTCGCGCTGCATGCGGTCGCCGTGGATCGACGACGTCATCATCTGCTGCTCTGATAACATGGCCGCGATGAAGTCAGCGTTGCGCTTCGTCTCCACAAATACCAACACGCGCTTACGATCTGGAATTGTTAAGATTATGGTTTTAGCTTTGTAATTTTCCTGGAGAAACTTGTGCTGCATCATTTAGTTGTGAAGTTGTCTCACCGTTGTCCTCAATTAATTTCTTCAGTGTTGTTTGCTTTTCATATTTGGTAACTTGGTGGAATATTTGTTCTACGTCTGTGCTCGCGCCCCCCACTATACCGACGGCAACAAACAAGTAGTTGTTCAGGAACTTGCCCGCTAGATGTTGGATGTCTTCAGGGAATGTCGCCGAAAACATTAGTGTTTGACGTTCTTTCTGCAGAAGAAAAACAATACTTTTCAATAATATTGAGAACTAATAGAGCATGACTAGATTTCAGATTCGAGTCTTGATAAAATAGGAAATATCAGCTGCTGGGCTTTTATGTCTGCATGATTTAGTATCCTCATGACACTAAACCACGAGAACCAAACAAATTTTTCTTATAAATATCCGACAACGCGCCGTGACATAATTATCTTCATGACTTTGTTAAGATTTAAATATTTATATAATTGACGCATCACGAGACAACGTGAAATGCGATAAAAAAAAAAGTAGCACTTACAAGTGCGACCATTGTAGGGTGGTCCATCATTTTCTCCACGCTGGGAATGAATCCCATGTCCAACATGCGGTCTGCCTCGTCGAGTACCACGAACCGGATGCTGTCGAACGACACGCGATTGCGGTCCACGAAGTCATGGAGACGACCAGGCGTCGCCACCAGGATGTGGCATCCTTTCTATAACATTCAATAGTAACGTCAGATCAAAAACCTACTACTTAGCCAAGTGATTATATTACTTTCATTTGAGAACTCTTATACAAACTCCTCTTATACAAACTCAACGCCGACTCGACTTTCAGTAAAGCATTGTAATACGAGCTTTACATCGTGTTACTTACGTTAGAATTCTCAAAATTCTTGCAAATTCTACCATAAGGAGTACGTATGTAGAGCTCACATTTCAAAGAAAACCTCATGACTGCTATGTCTGGAAAGCAACATCTGGCACCTTTAGAACTACATTTTTTTGTCACACACTAATGTTTTACTGTTAAGGTGGACGCTCCAGGGTAGCCCGCGAAATTCAAATTTTCTTACGTTTTTTGCAATTTACAGGCCAGTGCCAGGTTGTAACTGTCAAGAATGACTTTTCTTATGAAATACTCATTCTTGACAGTTACATGAACTTGGGAGGGTTGTTTTGATGATTATAATTCAGTAACTACATACGTCTTACAGTCGCGAATCATATTTTCATCAACATACAACCTAGCACTGGCCTTAATTGAATTTACCCTGGAGCATCCACCTAAAGTTACAAATAAGGTTAAATAAACTAATAACTGCAGTGTAAGAAAATACTCAAAATAATATCAAGCTAAGGCTTGGCTTTGGCACTACAAAGATGGTGCTTTTATTACACCAGCTACTTAATTGGCAAACAATGCAATTTCTGTAAGTGATACAAATGAGATGGCTTAATATACAGCAGTGTGCGATAGAGATCTACAACAAGTAATATTGAAAAATGCTTTACCAAAAACAGCACAACTGGAAAAACAAATGTCTACATTGAAACTAATCTATTTACCTTATGATTAAATAACAGATTTCTGGCATTACTTTCTCTTAGAAATAGTGACGTAATAAATACCTAGACATTTTCATTGTATTAGGTATGAAAAAGTTCATGTGTGATTTAGAAAGATTGGACTTACAGAAATATTGTCCCCCTGATGACGAACAGCTGTGCCTCCGTAAGCAACAGAAGTCTTCAGAACGGAACCATACGAGAACTTTCGTGCTTCATTAAATATTTGCAGCGCCAATTCACGAGTCGGTGCAACTATTATAACCTGAAAACACACACCTATGCATAAATAATATATTCAAGCAAAAATATTCAAATTGTAAATGGAAAGTTATTTACTTGTGGTTGAGCACATCCAGATGGTCCAACAATAAGTTCTCGTGGGTCTTGCAGTAGCGTGTTTATGATCGGCAGCAGGAATGCAGCCTAGAATTAAACAAGTAATTTATTGATTTTCTATTATATTTAATACTTTTCCAAGAAGTATTGTTATGGTTAGCATTAGCACCCCTTAAGCGTGTCGTTATTTACTTTTGAGGTACGGAACCCTAAAAAAGAACAATAAAGAGAGCCTTGTCTAAAGTTTTAACTTTGTCCTACTCTAGGAATTTCTCTTGTATCGTGGGTGAGTTAACAAACATTAAACTCTATGTGAGTTTAAATGTTAGATAACTCACCACACAAACATCGATCAAGAGTCGACGGTAGGCCATACAAATATTTTTTCCGTGCGGGAATCGAACCCGCGACACGCAGCGCAGCAGTCAATCCACAATGCCACTGCGCCAGCCAACCGTGCCGTCATAAATCAAACCATTTCATTCGATAGGCCATAAAAATGCACTTAGAAACTTCAAACTTTAAAACCCAAATGAAATAGAACTCATAGGAATTGCTATGCAATCAGAGCTCGTAATTCGAAAAAAAAAAAAATTGAACAAAAAACGAAGATAATTTAAGCTATTCAAATTATTTACCGTTTTCCCTGATCCAGTCTGTGCACAGCCCATGAGATCCCGGCCGCCCATAATGATCGGAATGGCGTGTTTCTGAATAGGCGTCGGCTTCTTGTACCCAGCCTTCAGTATGTTGTCCAGCACATACTTCCGTAGACTAGCAGTCTCGAAACTCTCAACAGCACGCGGTGGATTTTCGCCGCTGACCTATTAATGTCAAAGTATTGATAACTTAGAAAGTGAAGATAGTAAGCAGAGGAACTTAAAATCACGTTTACAGAATTATTTCACTCATTCAATACTTCAAATTCCTAACAATCCCACATAAAGGTTGAAGAAAAATTTGAAATTCTTAATTTAAATCTTTTCTGTCAAAATAAAACAATAAGAAAGAAATTGAAGAGACTTTTTTAACATCATAGTTTAGATGCAGTTTGGCATTAACAAGTTTAGCAGAACATAATATCTACTCTATTCATCTTTGGAGGGCTTAGCAACTGTTATTATTAACTTACAATACTAGTTGGGCCCCTCTTGTCAAGGTAGCAAATTATGCTAATTCGACATTCGACCTTGTAGTAACGGATGTTTATTATATGTTTTGAGTTTTTTTTTTGTATTATACTATATTTGAATTGAGATCTACATAAACTTTCGACTCACCTTAACAGCAATGCAGTCAAATTTGTCAAAGTTGATGCCAGAGCTTATCGAGCTGCTGAAAATTTCTTCCTCATTTTCAGTAGGTGCGGGCGGCACGTACGTCACCGGGGGTTTCTTGGGCTCGCCATCCTCGCCTAGCTCTACTTGGGGATCGTCTCCGGACGCGCTGCCGCCGCCCCGCCCACCGCCGCGCCCGCCGCGCCCGCGACCACGTCCGCGCTCGCCGCGATCCCGCCGATCATCACCATCGCCTAATTGAATGAGTGTAAAGCTATAGTGTAATCAGTTTGGTCGCAGACTAGCCCCCATCATCTCCTTTCGTCATAGTCTGCAAGGTATAAAACAGTAGCCACCACAGTGGTGTGCCCCATACCTCAAAAGGAGATAATTCACTACCAACATTTTGAGCGGGTGCCAGGTGCCAAAAGGATTAAAGTAAATACTATACTAGCGTTTGAAAATTAAAATGTGAATTTTAGGTGAGTGTAGTGGGAACTACACTCGAGAGCAATGAATCCGGGTCACTTAAAGAATCCTAAAAATCTCGGAAACTAAAAATGCTAGGTTAATGCAATAAATTATATTTAATAGACAATGTAATACTCCTTAAATGAAGGTATTAAAACTTCTTAGTTATTGTAAAGTTATATCATAAAAAAATCAAATTTGAAAAAGGGCCACTTTCGAAGATGGAACTACGAAATTACAGCATTTGGTTTTGCTTTTGTTTGTAATCTGTCATTTATGTGGGTACATAAACCATGTTGATAGTGCTCTATATTCATTATTCAAGCTGAAATTATGTCGCTTACGCCTGAAGAATGCACCAGAATACTTACAATGCTGGAAACCGGCCGGAGTCAGCGCGATACAGCCAGGACTGTCGGTGTGTCGCTGTCAACAGTACAACGAGTTCTCCGACGTTACGAAGAAACTGGTTCTAACCTACGCAGACCAGGAACGGGCAGAACCAGGTGTACCACAGCACGAGAAGACCGATACTTGGTGAACACCATGCTTCGAAATCGCTTTCTCACAGGAACTGAACTCACAAATCAGTTTCGACGCCTCGGAGGAAGTAACCCAAGTGCATGGACAGTAAGACGTCGGCTTGCTGAATCTAACTTAAAACCCCTTAGACCTGCAAACGGCCCTAAACTGGAGCGTGGGCATCGTATTTCAAGACTAAGATATGCCCAGAGCCACGTAAATTGGAGTATTGAAGATTGGTCAAAAGTTATGTTCTCCGACGAATCAAAATTTATGCTCTACAAGCACGATGGAAGACACAGAGTGTATCGAAGACCCTGGTCTGGTCTGGAAAGATTCAAGCAAGCATGCATCGAAGAAAAAGTAGCCTACGGTGGTGGGTCTGTACTTGTGTGGGCCGGAATTTCTTCTGAAAGTCGCACAGAGCTGGTGATCATAGAAAACGGCTCTTTAAGTAGCGTAAGATATGTGGAAGAAATCTTCAATGATCACGTTGGTCCATTTATGGTCAATTTAGGTGAGGATGCTATATTTATGCATGACAATGCCCGACCTCATACAGGTAGGATTGTGAATGACTACCTTCAAGAGATGAACATTACTCGTATGGAGTGGCCAGCGCGCAGCCCGGATATCAACCCGATCGAGCATGCTTGGGACGAGCTAGGCAGATGCGTAAAACAACGAAACCCTCCCCCAATCACGCTTCGTGAGCTCAAAATTGCTGCCCGGATATCAACCCGATCGAGCATGCTTGGGACGAGCTAGGCAGATGCGTAAAACAACGAAATCCTCCCCCAATCACGCTTCGTGAGCTCAAAATTGCTCTCACAGAGGAATGGGAGAATATTCCCCAAAATCGTATAAGCAACTTGGTGTACAGCATGCCAAACCGCGTAAACGCAGTAATGGAAGCACGAGGAGGCAATACGAAGTATTAAAATTCAAGAAAATCGTAATAAAGTTCAAAAAATTCATGTTTCCTATTTTTGTTTTAAGGAGAGATCAGCAGTTTTTTTCTTTATGTAATTTTGTGTTAATAAAATGTATGGTGACTCATATTTTTTTTACTTTCATTTAAGGAGTATTACATTGTCTATTAAATACAATTTATTGCATTAACCTATCATTTTTAGTTTCCGAGATTTTTAACATTCTTTAAGTGACCCGGATTCATTGCTCTCGAGTGTATTACATAAAATTCACATTTTCAATCTTCCCTGCAAAGCTTATGTATTTTATAGATATTTTTTTCTGTCCACTAAAAAAAAAGAAATTATGTTCTTTTTTTTTAGTGGACAGAAAATGTCTCTGAGTTGGCTCATTTAAATATGGTCATGATTTGATGATGTATTCCAGAGTTGAAGAGTGGGATTCCTCAATCCAATCCATCAAAGAGAATAATTGTAGCTTGATTAAAGGGTCTGACAATGTCTCCTGGATGCAAAAATGCAAATCATCAATGGATGGGAATAATTGTATTAGATTTAAAGATATTTGCTAAAAAATATCTGTCCTCAGGACAAGATTGAGGTAGAGGGCGTAGCCCATTGAGTATGAAAATAAACCAGTCTACCATTGACCATTCGAGGGTCTGAAGTTGTCTCCTGCCCGCGTAGCATGACCACCGTAGACAAGAAAGAGAATCGACAAATCTTTTGTTCATCTGTCATTTTGTCGATTCAATGACAGGTGAACAAAAGATTTGTCGATTCTCTTTCGTGTCTACGGTGGTCATGCTACGCGGGCTGGAGGAAGACACTCCTCCTCTTGAACATGGATTGGAATAATCCAACCATGTTCGGAGTTATTTTGAGCTACAGGTGAGAGGCATCTGTCACCTGAACATACACCACACATATTATATGAGAGCAGCGATTTGTCCATTTCTACCAAGGATAGGAGAATGTAGGAAGGAGTAAGAGTTTAGAAATGAAATCTAGCTAACAAATATTTTTTTGCGCCTTTAAATGAATGTCCAAAATATTGCTGGCAAAAATATGATTTCTGGTACTTTCAAACTCAAATAACAGTTAGGGTTAATTGTAGCCCTTTGTTGTTTTCAACTCAGAGCGAGGCCACACGTGCGGTGCGGATTAATTCGAGCTATAGGGCGCTGTTTACCGCGGTGCAGCGCGGCACCGCAACGTCAATGACTAGGGTACGCACGCGGGCTACCCTGCACCGCGGTAATAAGCGTTATACAGCGGTGCCGCACCGCCCGTGTGGCACCCTATAGCTCGAATTAATCCGCACCGCACGTTCGGCTTCGCTCCTAATTGAAAACAACATCCTGAATATTTGCTGCAATGCAAAAAACCTTAGGCGCTATTTAAAAAAACGATTTCTAGTTCGATCTAAAACCGTTTCGTGTTCCTTCCATTAATAATGTGGCTAATTATACAGGGTGGAATTTTTCAATGCCACCTGGAGAGAAAGCACTCTATACTAAATACTGGAGATAGCAAATTTTACTCAAAGGAAACATTCCTTTATTTTTAAAAAGAAACAAATCTGCATTCACAGATTTTCAAAAATTCGTTTGCCACATTCGGGCATCGAACCCGAGATGGATCGACTAAAGTTTGAAAAAATAAGATTCTGTACCTTTTTGACATCAATCGATAGGGTCAATCATTTGGATCAAATCTCTCTAACAAACATGATAAATTTAATGAAAGGAAAACCATGAATAAAAGTGCTTTTTCTTATTGAAATTAAAACCATATACTCAAGTCTACAGTCCAAATTTTCAACAAGCAGAATCTAGAGGGAGTAGTCTGTAGTCTACTTGGCCAGTTTTTTGTGTAAACTTTACCGACATAAGGATTGAAACTAAACACAACACACAAGATTTCTTTATCAATGTTATGTATCACAAATCGATACATTTGTACAGCTGTCGCAGAATTGGAAAATTGCCGTGCTTTTAGTAATCGCATATCTTACATGGCTGATTTCCGGTCGCAATAGTGGGTGACACGCAAGTCGTATTTCACCGCAGCGATAGTGTTGTTTTAACGAGGAAATTAAATCTGAATCAATTATATAGGAAACATTCGCTCTTTTTTCGAAACAAAAAATTGGTCGACCGTACAAGCTGTCATTAAAATAGTTTGTGTTAAATGCCGTTTGGCTCCGTTTCTTGTGAGGATAATGTCATTTTATCGGAAAAAAACAATTTGGACAACACAAGACCAAATTATTTAATATTTTTCATATAATTTGTATTGGGAGTAGAATTGACCAGTTTACCCCAGATCTGGATAAAACAGGATCTGGGTAAAACAATTACTACACTCAAGCATGCTATAAGTGGGTGCAATTCAGTGAAAAAAGACTTTAGACAAAGTTGGAGGTATATATTTTGGAACTTGCAAGGGCCGATACCTACCGGGGCTGCGGGACTGTTCGAAAAAGATACCGTGGCTCAGCTCATGGATGGGTTTTAGTTAGTAAAAGTCTGACACTCCCTCCTGCTCCGCCCAGAGAGGGAGGAGTCATTTGATGATATCCCATCCGAAAAAAAAAGGGTTCTTACATACGAGCGTTGGCTGCGTGCCGCTCGTCTGTAAGAACCCTAAGGTGCCAGTAACCAGTAACCTTGACATACTTGTTGAAGTTTTAAACTACATATATCCGATTTACAACCACTGAGAATATTGTAAATAGCAAGTTTTAATATGGTGCATTTAAGATAAGATTTCAAATGAAATCATTCAATGTAGTTTTAGATAAAAATGTGTGTCTTTCAGAGGTTCTATTACAGTATCCACTGAAGTAACAGTGTCTTCAAGTAGATCAATAAAACAATATAAACAAAGGAGAAATTTTTTTTTGTTTGGAGATTAGGCCACCCACATAAGTTGTAGCGTTTAATAATGAAACGGACATTGATTTCTTGCCTAAAATATCTACATTACAGTGGTTATATTAGCGAAGCCTCGTCTAACCGGAATAAATTCGAAAACTGCAAAAACACTTTTACGAAAATCGAAATAAACAGAAAGAGTAAATGTCAAAATAATGAAGTTGTCTGTCAATAACTACAAAAAGGTAGGTACTTTTATAAAAAGGCGGATTTACAACGCTCCATGCCACGTTGATTGTTCAAACCGTTAGCGTAAACCTTTAAAAAAAGCATTAAAATGTTTACAGTTTAATAATTATTTCTTTCTAAATTCTATTTTGTTTTAATTAGAGCAGTTAAGATTACCACTGGGTACCGTACTTTTTTTTTTGTAAACGGAAAAAACGTCCCTATTCACGTAAGTATTTTCTATGAAATGACATTGGGAATGATTTGACTTGCAAAAAATATCATAATATAACTTTTTATTATGATTTTAAGATTCCGGTTTCGTTTCTATGTAATCTTTCGTTTGTTACTGTGATAAAACTGTTACTTATTTTTGATGTAGTATGAATAATAAACGCAACATCCAAGTGGGCCTAAAAAAAATTGTCTACTTTTAACAAAACATACTGCCCAAAGATGAGACCAATGGTATTGTATGGTTTTATTACCTCCTAGTAATAAAATCATACCACATACAGGGTGGTATGTGTCATTGACACAACGGTTGCAATGGGGTGTTTGGAATGATGTACTAAATATGTAGCAACCATTTATGCATCGATGTCTCTTCCACCCTGTAGTGCGAAACCAAAACACTTACCATTCTCATAATCCCGTGGTTCCCTGCCAGGCCCGCCGCCTCTTCCGCCCCTACCGCCACGACCACGACCACCGCCGCGTCCTCCGCGCCCACGCCGCTCGCCATATCCATTAGTGCCCTTATCATCATCTAATTCTACAAAAAACAAACGTGGCTGTTTCACTCTTTACACAAACAGTTTTAAGTGGTAACATAAACTAAGCTGATTGTGTGGTTCATCCTTATTTAAGAGAGAGTTATAACCATAAGCAAGAACTTGTGGCTGTTTTACTCTTTGCACAATGGACAGTTTTAAGTGGGTACATAAAAAAAGCTGATGGAGTGGTTCAAGTATGTTTACAAGTTTCAATTTACTATTGAAACTGAAAATATACTGTCGAGTTATTTTGTTTCGAAATTCCTGTGGTAAATAAATCCATTGCTATATTGCAACATAGAGTGATAAATAATGACCTACTACTACTACAACTACAAGTGCCCTAACTGCAGCACTCTGCAGTTATTTTGTGTGACCAAAGCTAATCACGGCAGATGTTCTGTCAGGCTGCTGACTGCTGCATTCTAAGAGACAATAGATTGGCAAGAGGAAGCATTGTTGGAACATTGGGGATATTTTGGGGTGTCAACTACAATTATTGTGCCTCGTCCATTTTGTGAATAAAATTTAAACAGGAAAAATGTTTGGGGAAAATTCTGAAACTTTGGTATAATAACAGCCCTGGGAGGAAGTGAGTTTTGCTTACCTGTTGTATTACGGTTTAAAATAAGTTCATTTGATTACCAGAGTTAGTTCCGGTTTCATATTATCCTCAAAGTAATTTTCACATTAATACAACAGACAAGAAGTATCATTAAAATTTAATAAAAAACATACCATTGTCATTAAATGACGGGAATCCTCTTCCTCTGGATAGGCTATGGCCCTCATCAACATTAGAATAGTTGTTGGATTGCACCCCCTGGAATGAATGTACAGTGTACTTTAACGTTTGAATGCTGGGATATACATTTTGAGATTGTAAGCCGTGGTACAGGGGAATGGTCATAATTTATCAATAAAGAACCTACCATACCGGTAAATTACCTATTCAAATACTACACATTTGACTAGATACCTACTCGAAGTATCTGTGGTACCTATTATTAGATACAACAAGTACTAGGCATTCCTATGGTAAATTTTAATAAAGAATCTTACCACATCTCCTGCGCAGTCATCCCACTCATCATCCATTTTACTGTAACAAAGAAAGCAAATTTTAGCGCTACCGCACCCGATGAAAGGTACATAGTTTGGAAGAGACTGTTTGGGTGCGAGAAAGAACGTTGAGGGCATCATATTGGGGGTCGTCGAAAACTTTCATTAAATACCTACAGGACCTACAACGTGATTTATTGTAATGTAGGTACGTACCAAACCTAGCGGTAGGTACTCACATGCTAAATCATTTTCGAACAAATTGATACAAGGTTGAAGTGATCAAAAACCAACTTTTTAAATCGTAAATAATTCAAATACATAAGTTTTTGGGCCATAATTTAACAAAATACCTACAGCAAAGAATCCGTTGAAGTAGGTACTTTTAGAAATTATTGGTGTAGCGCCACCCATAACATTTGGTGTATGAACCCATTCGATAAAATCCGGAAAGAGACAAAATTTACACAGTACTGTTTATTGCTGAAATTTAATAATTCAATTCTAATCAGAAATAAAAAAATGCTACAACCGGCACCGGCTTTTGTCAACCAATCACACGTGCATAAAACATTCCAATGAGAGAAGTGAAGGATCATAGAAATTGAATCTTACCAATGAAAATCTAAATTCACGTCTGTGGCGTAGTATTAAAAATGAACAATACTATTTTTTTACAACAGAATAGAACAAAGACAGCAGCCGCCAATAACGCAAAACGCCAGCAATGGCGGAAGAGCCGAAGAAGTGCCAGACAGAGTCAGAGTTGCCATTTGCCATTTTCAGTAATAAAAATTAAAACAAACAATGTTGACAGAACTGAAAAAAAATTCAAACTATACTGTTAGCACTTGCCTTACTGCGTGCCTCACTAGAAGCCGCAAGTCTATAAAACAGGCGCGCAACCGACGGACGGTCCTCCACTCCGATCCAGCCTGTCCCCTTGCTGTCCTCTCCCAGCGACGCCCTAAGCCGAGGCCCGTACCCCGCAGGGGTTGCCCTTAGCGTGTGGTCGCTTAGTTTGTAAGTTTTTTGCCCTGGCTGGAGGCCTTACACTTAAGGCACCCACAGGAAAGTCCGGTTAAGCAGACGACAACCTTTCTGGTTGAACTGCGAGACGCCATTTCGAAAAAAAAAAAAAAATGTACGGCCCTTTTTTTGCTCGCCAGCCTTCGTGGAGTCAACATCATCGTACATTGCGTTTGTTTGTGAATACGTGAGCCGTCTTTGTTTTGTTGTTTGCTAAATTGTTGATTTGTCATAAGTTTGGTTCGTTAATTTGTTTTGATTTAATTATTTCGTAAAAAGTGTTAATAAATGTTAGGTTGTTTTTAATTGTCTTTTTTTAAATTCTTATTTAGTTTTAAATGCTAAAAATACCAAAATCATCTTGAAATCATTATTTTCCCAACCTCTAATCCAAAATTCATTTCGAGTCAGCGCAACGTGTCTTCCTCTTGCAAACTGCTATAATACGCATCTCACTAGTCACCTCCTTCCTAACTGTGATTATGTCCCATAACTACCGCATCAATGGGTATGTCTCAATAAAATGCTAATCTTTGAATTTATGAGACCTACAGATGTGGTGCGAAGTAATAAGTTTATGTAGTATAGTTTATGTAATTGCTGTTGTTAACTGCTTTCATGTTGATTGTTTTACACATTTTAGTTTATACATTTTAGTTAAAACTT
Source organism: Xestia rhomboidea (assembly GCA_963853795.1). Classification (NCBI taxonomy): domain Eukaryota; kingdom Metazoa; phylum Arthropoda; class Insecta; order Lepidoptera; family Noctuidae; genus Xestia; species Xestia rhomboidea. Next base: position 8,850,839 of record OY970771.1, on the reverse strand, counting down.
TAGCTAAAGGGGGAGAAATGTACCGATGATTAAAGGATTACGGGTATAATATTTGTACGGTGGCGGGTAGATGCCTTAAGTTATGGAATAAACCAGTATATGGCTAACTCCCGCCTTTCATTGACGCTGCAGTCTCAATGACTATTTAATGCAAAGGTAAATGCCCTATTTCATTTACTCCTTTCTTTTACATATAGTTGCGAGCAGCTGACTAAGCTGACTCAGCGTTGAGATGCATTGGGAAAGGCCTTTGTCTAGCGGAAGCTTCGATAGGCTGAATTTAAGAACACTCACATGAGACTAATAAATTGAGTGAGCGAACAGCGAGTGCGTGTGCGTGTTAGCTGACACGAGTCCACCGCTAATACATGTACGCGCACAGATTTCGGTGAACATGCACACATTTTGTTCATGTTCAGTTGAGCGAGTCCACCAAAAGAAATGTGGCGCTATGCCGCACACCGGTGGAATCGCACCGTTTGAAATAAATAATTTTCATACTTGACAAAAAATAAAATGGTGACTACGTCATGTGACTATTTCTAAATAAGACAAGAGATTGCATTTTCTATGAAAAATGTTTGCACATATTTTCTTTTTACTTTTTAAACTTCATGGCAGACGCATGCGTCTGCGGCAATATGCACAGGCCCTTAAAGCTATGTCACACCATCTGCATAATTTTAGTTTTCCTATTTCTGGCATAACACTGGGTTTTTTGGGCATTCTTCTTGGTTTCAAATAAGCTCCATTTTCAGGAATGCACCTACTTACCAGTCATTCTCATGCCCCATTTTGCAGTAATTTATTTTTCCATGCGTTGGCAAGACTCTAAGGACCAGGGTCTATGGTCAGTTTTTATCAGTTCGTAGTCTGTGGAAGCCACAAGAGCGCATTACGGGAAAATAACAAGTAATGACAACTTGACAAAATGACAAGTGTCCGAAAAAAATACTACGCGGATTGAAGAATTTTGCTAACGTTATAAATAAACATCTTTTCATTTATGCATTTGGGTTATTTGGGGTTTATTGAATGTTCTGCAAAATGTGTTAGTGACGAAGAACGATTTATCTCATAAAATATAGTGTTAACGTAAAGATGCATCTAGCAAAGTGGATTTAAGTGTTATCTCAGTTGGCGTCCTCTTGTTTTTTTATGGTTCAAGTTCACGATGGCAACAGTTGAGGAGACAGTTAAAGTGGCCGTGGTGACCGACCGTACACCTAACATTGTACGATGCTCTTGTACGATAACTGCGGAGGACTTGTGCATTATTTTGTGTAAAAAGTATAAAATTCCTCCTCTCACTCGGACGCTGTTCGCGTTACGGGTCAAAGGCGCAGATTATTTTCTGAAAGATAACGCGAAAGTTCTGTCCAGCACCAGGGATTATGAACTCAGAATACGTTTCAAGGTAAAGTATTAGTTAATATTGTTTAATAGATTCCTAGTCATGAATTTGGCCTTGGTGGCATTATATAAATATTGTGATTACATAGCTTTGCATTAAATCAATAAAAATAAACTACAAACATATCCTATCCAAAAACTGGTAATGTGCCCAACATACAACATGTAACAGTAAATACATTTAATTTAGTAAGCATTATACATAAGACTAGTGGAACTGGTAGTTAAACACCATATACATTGTATTGTTTAGTAGAAGAATTGTGAACACATAATAAATACAAGTCCCTGTAATTTATCACATACCTAAAAAAAAAAAATTTTGGAAGGAATGGTTATGATTTTACCAGACTATATAAATAAAAATGTCTATGTATAAATGTTTGTCACATTGCACTTAAACTACTGAGCCAATTTTGATATAAACAAAATCAATGTGATGGGATTATCATTAACAACAAAAACAGGATATTTACTATATAGTTAGTATTTGTTTCGGGTAACTAATTGTAAACATGGTAAATATCCAATTTTCAGTATTTTTGTAAATATTAATGGCCATGTCAGTTTACAAACTTATAATATGATGGATGTAACCATCAAAAAAGGCGAGCTCTCTGAATACATTATTTTGCTTTAGTGTCCTTTGGGATCTCAAATGAAAAAGGAGAAAATTCTGAAAAATCAAGTACAATTCTAAAATAAACTCAAAATGCTAGAAACAAATAAAAAGTAAACATAAAAACAAAAAAAAAAAAAACTTATAAACAAATTAAGTAACAAAAAATTACAACTAATTTCAAGTTGTAGTTCATTATTTCAGCTTTTTTATTTTGATCATTCGGCATTTGGAGGTTCCAGAGAGCAAGTGCTACTTGCCAAAATCTCCTTTTGAGAAACATCTCATACCTAATTGTACCTTTTCAGGTGACTGACAGTCTATATCTCCAGTTTGTTGATGGCCATCAACAAGCAGAAGACATAGTATTTGGTTCCCAAAATACTTAATTTAAAGAAATTATCCCCCCTTCATCCTTTTGCCCTTGGTTGTCAGGTCTTCAGGTGGGAAGTCTTGAAATTAAAAAAAAATCTCAGAAAGGAACATTTGTTGTTGCTTTTAGATTTGAGATCAGCTTCCCCTAACAGTCTCCTGATAGTATTTTAAGACACATTGACACCCTTTTCCACAAATAATCCCTAGCCAAAATGATAAAAGTCTTAATCCATTTAACGCGGTCTGGTTGATTATCATCATTTTAAATTTCTATATTTCATGTCAGCGAAAATTACGATTTTGTTAGACTCACTCTTATCCTTCCCTCTGTACACAAATATTTTTGAGTGTGGTTACGTTATCCGGGTTCCGTACCTTTCGAGGTAAAAAAGGAACCCTTATAAGATCACTTTCTTGTCTGTCTGCCAGTCTGTCACCACCGATTTTCTCAGGAACGGGTGGACCTAGCAAGTTGAAATTTATTTCTATATTTAGAATTAGAACATTAAATATCACCTGATAAGGCATTTCGCCCATACAACATTCAAGTCGCCGATACAATATTGTTCCAAAGTGATTAATTAATCAATACTTTGTTTTAAAAGCTGGCGCAGAATGTTTTTGTTTTTCGGTTTACGGAACAATTGGGGAAAATCCGTGACGTTATTCTTTGCAGGGGACTGTTAATTTGAAATGTTGACTCTCCCAAAAAAAATCGTAAAACTCGGACTCTGATGGTACTCTAATAGAAGTGGTCATACATAATTTAAAAAAAAAACAATATATTGGGAACATCCCCGTCAATTTGTTGTTTAAAATACAATACCCCATAAAAACATTGTTGTACATACTTTGTTTAGACTTGTGTATTTTTTTGAATAGTTGCCTTAAAATATGATTTCTTCAACAGGTTCCAAGATTAGAACTGTTAATAACTTTGGATGAAACTACATATGACTACTACTTCCTTCAAGCGAGGAGTGATGTCTTCGAGAACAGGATCCCTGAGATTAAGTACCCTGAACACAAGAAAGAAATGCTTGGCCTTGGGATTGCTGACATGTAAGTTAATGGTTAATGTAAAATAAATATTTTATTTCAGAGACTGTGTCTTAACATAATTTCTCGAAAATATGGAGATCTGAAAAAAAAATACAAGCATTTTAAAATAACGAACAAAATCGTAGTGCAAAAATAGTTTTTTTTTAAAGTTACGGTGTTTTAGGGTTCCGTAAACAAGGAAACAAATGCTAAAAACAGAACCCGTCATGTCCATGTGTCTCGATTACACAATCATTTTATGCGGAGACTTGGCACTATATCGATGAAAATAGGAGAGGTATGTTCTAATAATGTACACCTCGTCTCTCGGCTCTCCTGTGATCGAACCTTCACATCTCTCCTCTCCGCTCCGCTCGTCTCCGCTTTGGTGGAGTCCGAGCCTTAAGCCCAGTTTCCACCGCGAAAGAGTAATGAGTCGGGAATGACCAAAGGGACTTCGTTTTCATGAAATACCTAGGTTTCCACCAAGAAAAGGTTTAGTCGTCTTGATTCCCACCGCAAAAGAGAAATGAAACAGGAATGAGCAGAGCGAGCTCATTTTTACTCTTTTTGCCCGCTGAGTCATTTCCGCTCGACTCTTTGCTGGTGGAAACACATGTAAGCAGCTTTCTCTTGCGAGGCAAAAGAAGTCCTAGAGATTCTATAGGATCCAACGGCTTAATGCGTGTAGCGTTACACACATAAAGCCCGGTTTCCACCGCAAGTGGAGCTTTTAATAATCTAAATATAGTATAGGTAGATATTAATAAGATAAGAGTAAGAAGACGTTACGCGGGCTTAGTCAGTGTTTATAAAATAACTTTAACTGTTGTTTGGGTTTAATTAATATCGTAAGAAAATTATAAGTGATAATGTGCGTCATATTATTTATAAATTTAATGTATTTGATAAAGATAATGAGACGACAATTCCTCATTATCTGTTTACCACAAAGAGCAGTTCTTTATATAAATAGGTACATTGTAAAGTAGATCATGAATGGTCTAATATACCATTAAACCATTAAATCATACCTACTAGAGTCTTGTAGCTGTAGGTATTGACAGAACAATGGGTCATAATAATCTTAATAGCTTTCTGGTATAACTGCACAATTAACACGTGATCTCTTTAATTTACATGTTTTAAAGTCTTGTATTATTCTTCTTGACACACATGTCTTGGCCCTTATCAGTAATATTAAGAAAAAAAAACGGGCCAAGTGCATGTCGTATTGTAACAAATCTACTTGATCCTATCAAAATAAAAGGATATAAGCAGACTTGTTCTTTAGAATTTAATAGGGGAAAATAGTGGATTTACAAATGAGGTAAAAATACAGCTGATTATAAAAAGACCTACCTATCACGCACTCTATGGAAGGTATGAAGATGGTAGTTTTATAGATCAAATCAGTTCAGCACTGTTGGAGAAGCAAGATCAGGCGTTGCGGTAGCTTCTGTAGGACGGTCGCCAAGATAGTTCCAAGGATCAGGCTTCAGGGTAATGCTGCTGGAAGGGCGTCGTGCAGTTCTCCGAGACAAACGCCGGGGCAGGGGAACAAAGACAGTTTCCGAAGATCGGAAGTAGAGGTCCCAGGTGAATCTTGTAGTTGGATCACCTGGGAAGTGTTGGTACGCGTCAGGACATCAGCTTCTCCAAAACTGTTCACCTTTAGAGGGCGTGAATTCTAGTCTATCTAATCATTGGCTTTTCAAAAACCAAGCTGTTTTATGATTCTTCTCATATATGAAATCCAATGGTAAAATGAAAATCTGCCGTTCATTAGCTCGTTTTCAAAGTAGTTTTCCTTTCGAATATTAGTTTTTCTTCTTGCGGCCATGTAATCATCTCATCTGACAAGTGTAGTCGGCCAGGACGTATCAGACTTAATTCATAATAAAACCATGAGTGCGTAAAGAATTTTATAAATATAACTAGTATTTGCATGGTGCGCGAGCTGCATGCAGCTCGCGAGTTCGATTTCGTGTTTTTGAGAAGTATAAAAAAAACTTTAACCTTTTTTTTTTTGGATGGGAAATCATCAAATGACTCCTCCCGCTCTGGGCGGAGCAGGAGGGAGTGTCAGACTTTTACTGACTAAAACCCATCCATGTTCCTTCATCGCCCTTTGTGTTCCGGGGGCACGGTATCTCTTGCGAACAGTCCCGCAGCCCCGGCACGCATCGGCCCTTGCGAAACCCCTTCCTTTTTGCTGACTCTCTTTGAGGCGCGCGTAGAACACGGACGCGCCGTCTACACGGCCTGTCGTCATGGGATGAACGGACGGCGAGCCAGCCCATAGCTCACCGTCCACAGGCCCGCGCCTACGGTGGCCGGGGGCCACCACGTGGCGCCCGACGCCCGGGGTGTCTCCCGCGGCGGCCGGGACGTGAGGTTCTCTCCCTCGCACGTTCCGCCTTCTCCTTCGCTAGCATTACTGCTTCGGAGAAGGAGGTGACGGCGTCTCATTCCGTCTCGCTCCGGACCATGGATTGAACCAGGGCCGGAAGCGAGAGGTCGCCGCCGCCAAAAACTTTACCCTAAAGTTTGCTTGTCGTCGCCCCTGAGTTACGCTTCACCCACTCAACCTTTGTTACGCTACGAAGTTCGCTCCACTCAGAACCTACCTACCACCGGAAAGCTATCGTGACCTTATTTGTTCAAACAGCTATAACAGCTATCTCTAACCTTTATGAAGTTACAGCCCTTTCAGTTTTAGGGGAGGTTGGGGAGGGGAGGGGAGGGTATACAAATATTCAACGCCCCTCAATAGTTTTGGATACAAATCAGTTCGTGTCCTAGTTTCCGAGATACGATTGGGGGAGGGGAGAGGGGGGAGTTTTAAAAAATAATTTTAACTAATACTAATAATTCGGGACCCCTTGATATGAAGCTGAAAAAAAAGGTTCCAAGTCTCTTAACTTCCGAGATCTGCCTAAAGGGGGAGAGAAGGGAGGCAACTTTGAAAAAAACCGGCCAAGAGCGAGTCCGCGTTCCCGTTGACCTAGAATCACGAAATTTGGCAAAAAGCAAGGTCTTACAGCACATGTAAAGGGAAAAGTCTGAAAACCGTAAATATGTAGTTTATTAACAAAAAAAAAAGCGATTTCACTATTACAAACTTATTATTTGCGGTTGGAGCAATAGCCGTTTCTAGGGATCGAACAGCAAAGTTAAGTTTGTCCTTTAAAAAGTTTGTACGGAACTCTCGTTGCGCGAGTCCGACTCGCTCTTGGCCGTTTTTTTTATTCAATAGTTTGTGAGATAGGTCTCACAAACTATTGAATAAAAAATAACTTGCAAATATCATCAACTTTTTAATTATGAGAATCAATGATACACGCTATGCAGACGCTAATGTACATAGCTTTTTTTCATCCCTCGTTTAAATGTACGGGGAGTGCCACCCCCAATAATTGTTTTCTTAATTTCACTACACCTTCTCTCCCATTTTCATTCATATAGTGCCAAAGTCAAGTCTAATAAAAAGCAGGAAAGTTAGGAGCCTGTTCCAGACATCTTTGAATATAATAATTATGACTCGGTAATCTCCACGAGGATACTTAATTCTTGTAGAATTAAGTATCTGCACCATAATGTCGGATAATATGTGTTCATCAAGATTCTGTAAAGCGTGACGCAATATAACGTCCAGACAGAACAAATATATTTATTAATGCTAAACAAATATTTATTGTAATGCTGCAATCGAACTTGCGACCCAGAACACGGCAAGTGGTTATTTCGCCGCAATATTGAGTTACAGCCGGTACTATTCATCAGTGCCTTTTTTAATTTACATGTATGGCTTTCCGGTCAAATTACCCAGGGGTTCTTTTTAGTTGGGACAAGCCCGCCTCACTATTCCCAACCCTGCAACTTCTGAAAGCCAGAATCAACAGTGGCGACCGCCAGAAAAACGCAAAGATAACTCAAGACACTCGGTGTAGGGCACGCCACAATAGCGACGGTAAGTCCCCTCTTTGAGGAGTGGCTTGCGAGGCGCCTCGGCGCCCTCACCTTTCGCCTAACGCAGGTCCTTATCGGACACGGTTGTTTCGAGAGGTTCCTGCACCGAATCGGGCGAGAGGAAACGCCCGGGTGTTACCACTGCGAGGATCGACCGGAGGACACGGTGGAGCACACAGTGGAGGTCTGACACTCCCTTCCACTCCTCCCAGAGCGGGAGGAGTCATTTGATGACTTCCCATCCGAAAAAAAAAACACCCTCGGTGTGTTGCCTTCTCAGGCCAGTCTTCCATAAACGCATCTTAGTCATCACGCCTTCCTATGCGTCCCTCGGTGACGATGACGCCCGTCTTCTGACAGACCCTGCGTGACGTCTCTGGCCCATCTGTACCTGTACTTTCTACAAACATAGTCCGCCTAAACCCGTTACAGCCTAGAAGATTGATTGCCCAGAACTTCACGATTTTAGAGAGTACCGATATTCGGTCACAGCTTTATACCCAATATAGCCGAGCTCCATTGCCCTTTGGCAAAACTTAAGTTTGGACCCCTGACATTCGGGCACCAAGTTTGAGCATGGGCTGTGGGTTAGAATAGGCAGAATACACATGTGTTCATCGTTTACCAGCGACTTCATGGACTATTACCTCTTGCCGGTTTTCTCGACACGGTGCGGTCGATATCTTTATCATTGCCCAAAATAACAGGTAAAATGGCTTGATTGAACCAGTAGGTCCCTTGTTAGTTCAAATCTGCATTTTAATGTCACAAACCTAAACACACATTGTACCTACAGCGTTATCTCCCATACAAGATAACAATGATATTTTTCCTGTTTCTTACAAGACCACGAATACTGCGGACAACCTACTTAAGTATTATTCTTTTGATTGCATACAGTTATCAAAACATAAGTATATGTATAGGGCAAGTCTGCCTCGGGCCTGTGGTCTCGGGCGCTTGAAAAAGCAGCCTTAGTCCTGGCACTTTTTGGTGTGAGAAGCGCCCGAGACCACACAGGCCCGAGACAGACCTTAATCCGGAGCAGACAGAATGCATCTCTGCTCCGGCCTTAATGTATTGTCAATTAGAATACGACGTTTTGCCGTCGTAACCAATTGAGTATATGAAAAGGGATGTGCCCCAACTACAAGTCAATTTGTTTTCTTCGTTAAATATACAGCGGATTTCGACTTGATTGATATACACTTAGCGGCAGTAAATGTGATCCAAGCCGACGAGAATCACAAATTCACGAACTATGTAAACTGTGGGACTTGAATAAGAATAGATGCCAAGTAAATTCTCTAGTTAGTTTTACAATTGGTTAGTTTATATTCACGTCTGGAATCTCCAAATATTTACATTTTTCACGTGACAAATTGCGACTTTGTTATTTTTTAATTCAGGACACGTGCCACGGCTGAGGAAAAATTGTCGGTAAACGATGTTGTGAGGGATTACAAAAAATATATACCGAAAGTGATTGTTAGAAGACACGGTCACGTAGCGAAGAAGCATGCTCACGACCAGCTACCCAAACTTTGCTCTGTCGGCCATAACGTCAAGTAAGTATACCTTTTAAATTGGAATACAATTTACAGCTATCTGCTGTTGCCTTTTTTCAGAATTGACTTTTATGTTCCTCCTTCTGCACAATGCAAAAAAAAGCTGGTTTGGTTCTATCACTGGTCAGATGTTTGATTTTGTCTGCATTCGAGAATAACCCTCCAGTTTTAGTACACAAACATCGAGAGTTATAGGGTGAAGCTAATGAAAGTTGAAAGTCTTGAACATGTATTATTAATCAGTGCTGCAAACCCGTGCGGCCTGCAATGTGTATGCAGCATTCTAAAGGACTTACACACTACTACTACAGGTAAAAATACGAGAGGTCTTAGTGGAAATAGGAAAAGACTTTGTGAAAATAGGAGAGGCAATGGAAGCATTGAAGGTCGGCAATGAAAGCAATAGAGGACTTCCGAGTTAGTATAAAACTATATATAAAATTGCAGCTACATAAAGAACTTATACCTCCAACAACTGTATATAATGGCCCCGAACTATTTGGCGGAGGAGTATGACAACGTTCTATGGCAGAACGGCAGCGATGTGACACCGGTGAAGGTCGTGGTCGCGCCCTTCCATCCGCACCAGCCTGGTATAAGAATCTATAATACTGTGAAAAGAGAAGTAAGTAACTGTCGTTTAATTATGTTGTAACACTAATTCCCCTACCTGAATCCCGATGTCTGTGGAATTAGGCATGACGAGCAGGTATAAAGTAACAATATCTAGTTACTGGCATCCAATTCCTCAAACACCAAAACTGCTAGTTAGTCAGCTGTTAGAAAGGTCAGTTGCGTAGTATTAGTCGCGACCAGAGTGCGTGTGTGTGTGAACGAAGATGAAACGAAACGAGTATGTATGGATCTTAGCAGATGGCGTTTTTTCGGCCTACCGGTTACCTATAAGAAAAAGTGTGAATTTTTATTAGTAAGTATGTATGTTATAATTTCATCGTTTTCTCGAATTCATCTGGCTCCTAGGTAAAGCGGGAAACATTCGGGAACCTCAATGAGGTCCCCAAATGCGGGCCTGCACCCAAAGTCTTGCGACTTAACTATAATTTAATAACTTTATTTATATAACTGGGTTTTATTCTCCAGCTTCATATGTAACTATCGATTCAGTATGATGTTCTTATAACCTAATTCAGTAAATTGATTTATTTATGTAAACACTTACATGATAACGAATCATAAATCACCACAATGACGTCATTTCAGTCGGTCCACGTTTGCAAAATAGAAGAATTAATTTATATAACAAGGAATGGAGAAAATTCTTTAGAAATATCACGAAGAGGAACGCCCCTGTTCTTTAAGTTTAAATCAGAGGAGCATCTATCATCATTTATATCAGTTTGCGATGGATATTACAGGTTTGCATAGTTTTATTTTTCTGGTAATACTAATAATCCGCTTATCATCACTTTTGTGTCCAAAAAGTCTAATTACTGTTGTTTGGATTAGTTCCGAATGAAAAGCTTAAGGGTGTGGTATCTCCTAACGAGAGGTTTTCTCCGTGTAACTCCTCTTTGATGAGTGAATATAAATGTGCAAAAAAAATATTATGATTGAATGAATAATAATATTATATAATATATATATTGCTTATTAATTTATTATAAGTACTCTAAACTTTAATTGGTACAATTGAAATAATTCTAATTTTATGATTACTACTTATATGAAAAAAAAATTGGAAAAGTGAAGCATTTTTTTTTTGAAATTTCGTCTACTCCTAAACGGCATTAAGTTTTAGTATTTTTTTTACACAAACATTTGTCACTTTTCTTCACAAAGTGTATAATTAGCATATTGATCTAATGATTTAATAGGCTACAATTAAATAAAAAACCACTTATTTCGCACTATTCGGCCCGCAGTAACTGACGTAACAACCACTTTGTAGTGCAAGCTGATTAGAACTTTATTCTGACAGAATTTCAAACGAAGTTTGAACCACCACAAATAGAGTTGCAAATTTAGCACATACCCCAGCCTTAACAGATTTGATAATTGCCGTTTTCCTACTTCCAAATTATCATCATTCTCCTGCCCTTATTCCAATTTATTTGGGGTCGGCACAGCTTGCTGCATTTCTTGCATAATTCTCTTTTACTCGTTATCTCAGCAGTCACCTCCATTGTATTGTTTAGAAAAGTTTCTACAGAATTAGATCACCCCATTTGCTTTAAATAAAACTTACATGTCAAATCAACAATCCCTTTGTGATGTCATATAAATTAATACCTGCAAGTAAATAACATTTTTATTATATGAAACAGATTAATGGTCAAATGGACATTTAACCTATCCAAAGACGATGAAACACCGTCGCTAAAAGAGCTACAAAGAATAAAGTGCCACGGCCCCGTCGGGTAAGTACGCTAGTAAAAAGGGGTACATATTTAATGTAATTGCTACGGAGAATTGTGTAAAAAAAACCTTTTAACTTTGTAGGGGCGCATTCTCTTATCGAAAGCTGGAAGAAAAACGTGCTAAGAAACACGGTTGTTATATATTACGGCAGTGCCAGGATGACTACAATGTTTATTATTTGGACGTATGTACTAAAAACAGGTATTTACATTTAATGTTTGTTAAATTTTTCACCAACTGCGGTAAAGATAGGTTTTTGAATGCCAAACTAGGTACTGCGTTAAGGCTGACGCACATTTGTGCTGACTGCACAGAAAAACCCTCCTTCGTAAATTTCGGCTATTTCGTATTAGCTATTGCACACTACAGCGGGCGGACCACATTGCATTTTTTATAGACATGCTATTGGCCTAGTTTCAAAGAAAACTACAGTTCGTTCTTCGAAATATCTTGACAAAAAGCCGGTCATTGGCAATCCGGTCTTGTTCAAGCAATCTTTTAAGAGACCCGGAAACTTACAGATGTACATAATCTGTTAGATTCCGGAGTCCGGAGTTTCTTTCGAAATTTGTTCGTACCTAGTTGTCCGAATCTCTCGAGAACGTAACATAACATAATATAACATTGCGCCTGTTTTCCCCGATGGCTAAGGCAGAGGTGTACCTTATAGTGCACCTACATTTCGCCAGTTATGTTTAAGTCTCATGTAATAGGAGGCGAGCATATTGCCCTCAACCGGGCACAACTCAAAATCCCAATAACACTTTTCCCGATGCGGGAATCGAGGATCCAGGACCTTATAGCAGTCGTGCTTGCGACAAGTCGATCATCGAGGCAGTCCCCCTCTCAAGAAGTCCGAACTAATGCCAAGTCCGGGCACACTAGAAGGGGGGCCAAAAAACCTGACATCGTCCAAGCAAAAACCGGACGAATAGTAATCCTAATCCGTATAAATCCGGTCCCTAGCTGTGTCCTAGGACTCTTAGACCATAATGGAATAGGAAATCAAATTTGACTTTCTCGAGTACTCGCGACTAGAAGTTACTTACTTACTGTTGCTTTTCTGCCGTATCGGACTTTGTTTTAGTTTGTTTTCCTTTTTCTCGCCACTCATTTCCAATGATTTTTTTCTTTGCAGTACAACAGAGACTTATAGGATAGAGTTTAAGGGCCATTGTTACGTGGTCAACAATGAGGAGTACTATAGCATCGAGAGATTGGTCGGATGCCATCAGAACCCAGAAGGCAGGATATTTTTAAATGAATGCATACCGCCTTCAGAATATGGTGAGTTTTTTTTTACTAGTTTCCGTCCGCCGCTTCGCCCGTGTAAATTCAGCTTCAACTCAATGGTGTCGATTCTGTTGTGCACAAACTGAACTTAATGTAGGCTATTGCTATCTTTTACTACAAGGCAGTGCGAGAAAAGGACGGCTATAGCTATGAACTAAGTTAGAGATGTCAAACTAGTTTATGCCTTGCGCTTCACCGTGTTTTTAACTTTGTCGACATGTTTTTACGTGCACCCTTCATTTGTATGGAAATATTAAATTTTACAGCTCTAAATTACGTCCGTTTCTTTCTCGTTTTATCAGAGAGAAAAAGATAGCAATAGCCTAAATTAAGTTTAGTTTGTGCACAACAGAATCGACACCAATATCGTTATAAATTATAATATAATACCATAAAGTTTCATCAAAATCCGTTCAGAGTTTTTACGTGAAAGAGTATCAAACATGTATTGATGTATGCCGTACATCCATCCTCACAAACTTTCACGTTTGTAATGGTAGTAAGATAAGAAATAAGATAATAATAGTAATAAATTCATTAATATCGTCATCTCAGCCAATATACAGCCACTGTATCAGCGGTCGTCTATCGTCATAGGTTTCTTATTACTTACTGATTTAAGGCTTAAAATAAAGTTTAATGACGTTAAGAGACACTATATAAAAGTATAATAAGAAGAAAAGCTCCCAACTTCGTCCTTGACCTAGGATGAAAATTTTCCATATGTGTTTCTCCAGATCCCAGGGTACCCGTCTGTTAAATTACATAACTAATGGTACAGTATTTTTTTTACGTGAAAACATACAGGGTGTAAATACGAAGCTCTTAACAAAGCCGTCAACCAAGAATTCTGTAGGTACATCATAGTAAATAACTTTACGCAAAATGTGTTGCTGGGAAACGACTTTTTTTTTTGGAGTGAAAAATCACTATTTACGGTAAAACTTAATGTACCTCACTCAACACATTGTGCTGATGGATGGATTGAATAGTACGAGGGTCGTTGAAGTGGTTAAAGTAAAAATCTGACATTAAAAACATGTATTTAAAAAAATAACTTGTGGAGAAGTTGGAACTTTGACCCCCAATATCTCCGAAACTAGCAGGTTCCTAGGTATGGTCTAGCTCTAGAAAAAAAAAAAAATATCGCAAAGACGGGAAGAACAAGTGCCTTTCGGCTTCGGTTAGAGTCTTTTTACACCCTTTAGAGTTAAAAAGAATACTTCCTCTAGCTGCTACCTCTGTCGGGTACCTTTATGAACCAACGACGACGTACTTCCGGTCAACCATCATCATATCTTCCTGCCCTTGTCCTATATTACTTGAGGACGGCGCATCACGTTTTTTTCTTCTATTCTCCCCTGTCCACCGTCACGCAATCATTTACACCTTTTTCCCTCATATCATTCCTCAACAAAATCCATCCATCGTTTCCATGGTCTTCCTCTCCCTCTCCATCCATCCACATTTATATAAATAACTCTTTAAGTCACATGCGATTCTTCCCTCCTCATTACTTGACCATACCAAGACAGTCAATTCCCTTTCAGCTTTTCTTGGCGCAACTTTCAAACTTCCTCTAACATAGGTACCTACTCATTCCTTATTTTATCCATTCTGGTCACACCACACACATCCACCTCGACATTCTCAGTTCCGCTACTTGCAATCTTTTTTCATCCATCTTCTTCATAGCCCAGCATTCCGATCCATACAGTACGACAGGTCTAATCACGGACTTGTATATTTTCCCCTTTAACTTGAGGGGAATCCGTGGGTCTCAAGATGTTCCAGTGATCTGTCGCCATTTCATCCGTCCTGAGTTGATCCGGTGCGATACGACACGGTCGACTTTACCATGCCCTTGGACAATCGGCCCGAGATACCGGAAATCGAAACAGATCGGTATGGGCGTTCCGGCAAGAGTTACGGGCGTAGGACTGGAGAGACCGCCGAAATCACAGAATAAGTATTCTGTTTTGGTCCTACTTACTTACAGGCCAACATTCTCCAATCTTTTCCACCACACCTCCAATCTGCTCTGGACCTCTAGGCCACCCTCGGCAAACAGCATACACCAGGGACCCTCTTCCTGGATGTCCGATGGGCTAGTGAGAATGGTTAGTATGGATGAAGTGAGAATAGCAGTAAATGGAATGAAGAAAATGGTAAAGCATTAGGACGTGACGGTATACCAGTTGAAGTTTGGAAGTTATTTTCCTTGCTGCTCGCCAACCTGGGTCCGGAGTCTATTTCCAGGTCAGCCATGGCAACTCATGTCCAGATGGGACATTTTCAGCAGGTGGAACGAATGGGATTGGTAAGGATGCACTACCTCGCCACAGCTTTATTCTTTCCGTGGAGCGCTCGTCACTCAGTAGGGTGACACACTTCAGAAAGCTGTTTCGGCCTTTCAGCTTTTGCGACACGGGTGTATTTAGGTGTAAAGGGTGTCGTGTGCCTGAAACCATTTTGGTTCTTTCGCTAGAGCTTGACACTGTTCTGCGAACTTCTGGTGACGCTATTCCTGCTAGTGGGTACAGTATCTGTACCGGGGTCGGTATAAGGTAAATCTTAAATGAAACAGCATAGGCACCGTTCATCGCGTGCCGAAAACAAAATAGAGCTATTCTGCGTAGAAGAGAGGATAAATAACGTGACGGAACGGCGACTGAAAAATGATACAAGATGATGCGTGCAGCAGTTGGTAATTACATTGCGCAGTCTGTTCTATTTATTTATATTTTTGCCTTGCCACGACTCGTCTGGACTAATAGTCGTCCGGTTGGCCCCCCTGCTATAGAGGAATAAAGCTAATGGCACATAGTATGAAAGTTTGGGAGAAAGTTGTTGAAAGACGACTGATAAAAGAGAGCGAAATTTCACAAAATCAATTCGGTTTTATGCTGTGCGAGAAATACAGAAGTGCGCACAAAAACATGCACATGGTGTTCATCGACCTCAAAAAGGCATACGACCGGGTACCTCGTGAGGTTTTGTGGTGGGCCCTGAAAGAGAAAGGTATGCCTGGGAAGTATGTGCAGTTGATCCGAGCGATGTACAGTCGATGTTGTACCCAAGTCCGGTCTACAGCGGGCACTACCGGCAGCTTCGATGTGGCTGTCGGCTTGCACCAAGGGTCGGCTCTAAGCCCCCACCTCTTCCTGGTGATAATGGCTTCCTGTCATCCATCTCCATATAAATCTGACAGATTTGATTCTAATCTTGACTACAATAGGTTTAAATTGAGATTTATGAGTTCACTGTTGAGAGCACTGATCTAGAATACGCGGAACGTAATAAGGGCATTTCATACTCTATTGGGGGCTTCGCCCGTGTTTTTTTTAACCCTATATTTTTATAATATCGCTGGACCACACTAAGCAACGAGGCTTGTGTCGTGGACACCAGATAGTTGATATACACCAGATAGCTGCGCCGCTGCGCTGCGGTCTTCGTTTTATAAATTATAGCCTATGTATTGTGATGCATAAGCTATTTTATGGTGGATGATGAGATCAGAACAAATCCTTAGGTTAAGCCGTGCTTGCCTAGGTTGGTCCGTGGATGAGTGACACCTATCACCTACAGAGTTTCAAAAAACTCGGTAGGTGATGGGGTAATCTATGATGAGGCTATTCTAAAGTCAAGACAGACAAGTGTTGCCAGAATTGAGTTCATATTTTCTTCTAATTCCACTAATACTCCCACTAAAATTTATCTTGACTAATATAAAGGAATATAAAACTAAACCAAATTTTCTATATACTTAACTAGCAGTTGCCCGCGGCTTCGCCCGCGTGGAGTTGGATAATTGTCTCACGGGATCAAACTACTGGGATGAAAAGTATTTTACTCGTATGTGTTAATCGAGGTTATAAACTATTTGTGCAAAATTTAATTTACCCTCTTAGGGGTTGAATTTTGAAAAACGCTGAAATTCGTAACTCATTATTTTTGCCGCACTCAATTCATACGAAATTTCATGCAAATTTATCCAAGGAATAAAAAGTTTCATACTAACTTGCATCCCCTATTTAACTCCCTTAGGGGTTGAATTTCGAAAAATCCTTTCTTAGTGGATGCCTACGTCATAAGAGGAATACGTTTGCGAAATTTTATGATTCTAGTCCTAAGGACAAGCCTGTGCGTTGATACATCAGTCAATCACTTTTGCCTTCTATATAATTATATAGATTATACAACAACTGTTCTCTTAGATAGGCGAAAGTTTAAGTAAACATGCAGTTTTCAAATCAAATTGGTGAATTTCCAGGTTATATTTTGCGGCTAGGAAAGTATGATTCTTATAGAATCGTACCTCGTGGGAGAAAATATTTCTTGATAATCAATATTTTTAATCTGATTGAATCCACGTGCACATAAACGAGCCTTACAGCGTGCAATTCTATTATTCTCATCTTTCTTAGTAGTAAAAATCCACTTTGTAGTAAGCCCCTTAGTAATAACTTATTTTCGTTTGGGATATCTATACTATCTATACTAATATTATCCCATGATCTGTCCACGAAGTAGACACAATAGTTAAACAATGGCGTCTCGACCAAATCGGTCATTCGACAGATCATGATTTATAAAGAGGAAAGATTTGTATTTTTGTATGTAACGAATAAACTTAAAAACTCCTGGACCGATTTGAAAAATTCTTTCAGCAATGGATAGCTACATTATTAGCGAGTAACATAGGCTATATTTTATCCCCGTAGGTACTCCCGGGACGGGAACTACGCGGGTGAAACCGCGTGACGTCCGCTAGTTTGATATAAGAAAATCACTTTCGAAAAATGTTTGCTTTATTTCTTGTCTCTGTACACCGTGATCAGTTTCGAAAAATGTTTTTTTTTTCTTGTTGCCACAGATACCGCTATCAGTGGGTAAAGTCATTAATTTATTTTTTGAGGGAAATGGCAAATTCAATCAAATACCGCGGTCGGTGGAGACAAACCCGACCTAGGATAAGTCATAGGATACTTTTTATCCCAGTAGCGTAATTTTTATCCCACATGAGACGTGTAAAAGCTAGTAACCAAAAATAACATTATAGTAATAATAAATTTTGCCACACGATAGATATGCTTCCACGAAAATACTCCATATTCGCGTAAATTGTTAATTTTGCTTTTTGTGATGCCTAATTTATCATAATTTGATAGCGACTCCCTTATATGTAAGTGTTTCATTAATTATGATTCAAGGGGAATAATTAAAGCGTCTATGATCTTAGTTGTTAACGTTGATGTATTGTTGTAGACAAGTCCCAATTACTGTTGTGTGGCGAGCCAGTGAAAAGAGGTGTTCGTATCGATCAGGCGGAACTGCAGGATATACTTAAGGATAACCGGAGCCCTCGATGCCTGCCCAATAAGGATATACTCCTCTACACAGGTATGATAATGTTCTAATTAATAACACCGTCGTTTTATGTCACACTTGTGTCAGTAATTTGAAGATAATGAGTATTTATGTGATGTTGATTGATTCCTGTAATGTGGTTCATTTGTGTTATTTTACTACATTTTATAAGATTTTTTACTGAAATGCATTTGTAAATGTTAAAGTATTAAATTGATGTCTTATTTAATTGGGATGTCTTACTGTTTTTCCTATTTTGTTTTATCGGCATGCCAACTACGTCAATGACTTGAATGTTTTCCTTATAAGTTTAATTAAACTAAATTAAAACTTCAAAATGAGTCACTGTACTAATAATTAAAAACAACGTTTTCCATGGGACTATCCCTCAAAATAAAATTAGCTGTTTGTGTAGCCCAAAACTTTGTTGAGTTACGCGAATGTAGGTAAATTCATTGATTTGCAGATTTTTTCTTCACGATTTATTTTCAGTAGAAGCGCCTATATACATATAACTAAACAAGGGTCGAAAAAAGCACATAAATAAGTCGAAAAAAAAATCGACTCATACTAATTGCGTCAGTCGATGCGATATTTTGAATGGGAAGTCCATAGTCATAGTCCGGGTTTTCGACCGATTTTCCTAAGGGAATGTTGTCCGGTTTTGTGGTCTCAATCACCACCTATAAGGTATTGCGGTTTTAGAGTTACACCTTGTATACAAACGCGAAGTTGTTGACCTATGTAGAAAAATATGTATTTTTCATTAATTGCCCGTCTTAGGAACTAAAAGTATAACATAATAGGCGAGACGACAAAAAAAATCGAATTAGTCCGTCACTTAGATTATCAAAAAATATTTGACCCGTGTTTTTTATTTTGTTACGTAAACCAAAATTGACGAAGATACGACGCTTTTAAAATGCTCAATACGTCACGCTATTTTTAGCTAGTTCTGACGTCAGGAGCCCCCACTCCCGAGTTTTGATGCGTTTTATCTTTGTCAATATTCATTGATTTACAAAAACAAAAAATACGTGTCCATTAATTTCCAATACTCTAACTGACGGACTAAATAGATTTGCAATTTTTTGATACTGTCGTCATGCCTATTATACTCTTTTTCTTCTCTAGGTTCGGAGAAGATCGGTTCAGAAAACATTACAGCAACTTATAAAGCGTTGTGGAGGCTTGACGAAACTAAGAAGTTATTGGTCGCATTCAAGACGTTACAGAGGGAAAAAGCCAATGACCATTTAAAGGTAAGACAGCTCTGTCATTATTATTAATGCTTTACTTTTTCCAAGTTTTCAAATATTCTGTTTTGTTTCTGCACGTTAGTATAGCTTGGGAAAGTCATAAATTTAGTCAAATGATGAGATGGCTTTTTTTCAACTGACTGCCTTTAGTGGTCCCAAGCGCGACTGCTGAGCAGGAGGTTTGTTCGATTTTCAGGTCGGGAAAAATGTTATTGGATTTAACATAACTGCCGAAATGTGGGTGTACTATTCTGCCTTTCATTTCAGTACATTTCTATAGAAATTCAACTCTGTTGTTGACTAGGAATTCGTCGAGCTAGCCAGCAAATGGGCGTGCGTGCAGTCCAGCTCGATGGTCCGACTGTACGGCGTGACGCTGAGCTCACCCACCGCGCTGGTGCTCGAATACTTGCCGTACGGGCCCTTCGACGACTACCTCAGGTAACGACCACTTATTTTTTTTAAATCAAGGTCGGTTTGCTTCGTCTACGTTTTAATTATTGACGGTTAAATGGATGAAATTTCGCCATTTTGTAAGTTTTTATTTTAAAATTTGTGTGCAGTCCTGTCAAATTATTGTTTTTTCCATTTCTTATGTTTACAGAGAGAACGAAGAACGCATAAAACCTCTACACCTCAAGAAAATAGCAGCAGGTCTAGCACGAGCTCTATGGGACTTGTCAGAAGCGGGCGTAGTGCACGGGTACATCCGCTGCCGCCGCCTGCTGCTGGCCGCGCACGACGGAGACCGCATCGTCGTCAAACTGTCCGGGCCCACGCTCCGGCACTACACGCACCTCGAGTAAGTAACTAACGGGCTGGATACACTATGGGAACTGTCAGAAGCGGGCGTAGTGCACGGGTACATCCGCTGCCGCCGCCTGCTGCTGGCCGCGCACGACGGAGACCGCATCGTCGTCAAACTGTCCGGGCCCACGCTCCGGCACTACACGCACCTCGAGTAAGTAACTAACGGGCTGGATACACTATGGGAACTGTCAGAAGCGGGCGTAGTGCACGGGTACATCCGCTGCCGCCGCCTGCTGCTGGCCGCGCACGACGGAGACCGCATCGTCGTCAAACTGTCCGGGCCCACGCTCCGGCACTACACGCACCTCGAGTAAGTAACTAACGGGCTGGATACACTATGGGAACTGTCAGAAGCGGGCGTAGTGCACGGGTACATCCGCTGCCGCCGCCTGCTGCTGGCCGCGCACGACGGAGACCGCATCGTCGTCAAACTGTCCGGGCCCACGCTCCGGCACTACACGCACCTCGAGTAAGTAACTAACGGGCTGGATACACTATGGGAACTGTCAGAAGCGGGCGTAGTGCACGGGTACATACGCTGCCGCCGCCTGCTGCTGGCCGCGCACGACGGAGACCGCATCGTCGTCAAACTGTCCGGGCCCACGCTCCGGCACTACACGCACCTCGAGTAAGTAACTAACGGGCTGGATACACTATGGGAACTGTCAGAAGCGGGCGTAGTGCACGGGTACATCCGCTGCCGCCGTCTGCTGCTGGCCGCGCACGACGGAGACTAATTTTCGTTGTATTTGCAGCGTCCACTGGATGCCCGTGGAATTCTTCTCCGACATGAGCCTGGCGAAGCGGTCTGTGATGGGCGACATCTGGGCGTTCGCGACCACGCTGTGGGAAGTGTTCTCCTACGGACAGTCACCTACTGAGACCAACCCAGTGCTAACAGCTAGGGTGAGTCGACTGAACAACTGTACCTGAATGACTGCATTGAGTGGGTAAAAACCAAGAGAGATACCATCCGATGTCTTGACGGTTTATTTCGACGCCTGAGTGGTGACTCGGGGTGTTGAAGCAACGTGCGACGACGCAACACGGTCGCAGCGAGAGACAAGAAGGCAGAGAGATGAAACGGGGCTGCTCAGTCGTCGATCAATTTTGAAGCCTTAACTGCGGCTGAATATTTATAATATTTGGCCCTGTCCAACATGATTTTGCACGTTGACACTTGGCGTATTTTATTAAAATAGTATGCATCTTGTTGTAGAGTTACGAGATGGGCGACCGTCTGCTGCGGCCGGCGCGCTGCCCGGGCGAGGTGTGGGCGCTCATGCGGCAGTGCTGGCAGCCCGACCCGCTGCGCCCGCAGGAGATCATGCGGGACATGAACCACATGCTGCACAGAGGTACACCACCTCACCACCTGTACCATAATCAGCCTACGACTGGGGCTAGTCGTAGCAAGTACGTTTGCTAAGCATGAGGTCCTGGGTTAAATTCCCAAGTATGTCGTCACAGGGTGTTTAGCAATCTCCGGCCATCATAAGGAGGGGCTGTTGAGTCGTTGCGCGCGGGTACCACCGGTGGGGGCAGCGCGACTGTACGCGACACTGGGGTTTAACTTGTTGATAGACTTGATTTTTATTAATATTTCTGTGCCTTTCATATTAAATAAGCAGTAACTATTTTTTTCTGTAAAACCTTGCAAAATATGTTTTACGCATTCCCAAATATAAGAAAGCGTGCTAATTAAGTCAAACTCAGGGCATTTTTTTAATGAAAAAAAAAAAACATTTTTGAATTGTCAAAAACAAAAGGATGAAGCTACAGTCCAAAGCCGTGAAAAGATTGGACTAGCTAGGAAACGAGTAGTTGTCCTTTTCCAAAGTGTAGATTGATTCTTGATCCATGGAGAAGAATGAAAAAAAAATCCATAAAAACTCCTATATAATTTTGCTGCATTCTTATTTAATCAAATTGTAATGTTTGATCTTTTGCAGAATACGTACCGATCCACGAATACGAAGAACCAAAGATATCCCTTGAACATATGGAACACGCGGAGACTGTATCAAGTAAGTTTTAAACTAAACACTTTACGTTTACCCTTATTACCGGGGCCATATGGGCCAGATTGCTATTTAAAAACGTAATATGCGTTTGACGCTATCGCTAGCATGTAGCCCCCGTATTCACAAACGCTTCCATTTAATTTCGATTCGACAGCCTCGTCTGTCTATCCTTTTTTGGCATTACGAAAGCGAGCGAGAAAGACATACGACTTTTGAATCGAAATCGAATCGAAGCGTTTGTGAATATGATGTGTCCCATTGTTTGTGGAACAATGGTATATAAATCACCCCCGAAGCAGGTTTTCCATGCTTCGTTGTGCTATTTAGTTTCTATTTCATTTAAAGTTTTTTGCCGCAGGTGACAGGTTTATTCCGAGTGAGCTCAGTGACGCCGGCAGCAATAAGTCGTTAATATCAGATAGCAGCGTACTCTCCATGAACGGAACCATGTCTGATCAATATGATAACCCAGTAAGTATCTAACTTTACAATTTTAGACCCTTTTTCTGCCCTTGTGCCACGTTATTTGAAGTCGGCGGATTTTGTTTTTTCATTTTTTTCATTCCTCTTTGATTTCGCGTTGTCAAAGTTAAGATTTTACGACAAATGCAGAACCTTTATAAATTTTGATCTCTACACCCGGAAGTTTCAGCCATTTAACTCGGAGTTTATTGGTGCCATAGCGATGACAATTGGAAATAGTGTGGTCTGTGCACCGTTAAGTCGAGGTTAACCCGAGCACCTTAAGCATTTATAACACAACACAACACTAACACACACACAACACACGCCGCGCGCAACGGGCGCCGCGCGCCGCGCGTCTAACACTAGTGTTTAAGATGTGTATGTACTACTAACAAATTGGATTGTATGATCTGTTAAATAAATGATGATTATTATTATTTATCGCTTACCCCAGTCCCCGCAAGGAGATACGATACGCTCAGCCTATAACAGAGCTTAGCGGAGGTAGCGCGGTTGAAAACTTTGGCACACGTCCGACCTCCATCGCATTCCGCTTGGGACTAAAGAACACGGCGCAAGCGCATGAAAAGATAAAAACACTTAATTTTTATATTAATGGTTTAAGTATTTTCATATTTCACAATTATGGTGGTTGATTTTTATTACATTTTTACAGCCTTTATAATGATATAAGTTTTATTGTTCAAAGTTTAATATAACTCAAATAATAATTAGACCATAATTTAGACATGTCTTTGCAATTTAATTGGATTCAGTAAATTGCAAGTAATGTCTGTATCGCACGGCCGAAGTATCTAGGGCAAAGTAAAATACCTATGTAATTTGTTTTTTTTTTTTTATTTAAACCAGTGCTATCTACGAATAAAACACATTACAAAATGACGTTTATACGGGTAACCTTAAACAAAAAAACAGAAAAAAAAACAAAAATGTTTTTTTTAAGAAGAAACGTTTTGAGATTTTGGGTATTTTAGTTCGAACCGAATAAATCACTTTGTTATTCACAGTTTTTTAAAATCAATATGGTAACATAACAAAAATCTGGCCGGCGATTCTCGAAGGTTTAGGCAAAGATGCACTTAATAGTACACCCGCATTGCTATCAACAATGATGGGCATCAATCATCAATATTGCGTCTCATCAGAACGCTTCAATAGATGACTGATGGCAAATTGTTCTGCCACGGGAAAAAAACCATTCAAATTTGACGCTGTATGTCCTTTTTATTTACAATAGACTATAAAGACAACATATTATTTTAGAACGTTACCTACGCCTCTGCATACATTAAATCAACAATTGTATCGGTCAGTTCGCAGACAACAAAAGCTCGAACTCCCTGGAGAGCATGAACGGTCTGCCGTACGCACTGGCGCGCTCGCTGGTGTCGCGCTCGCGCAGCAGCAGCGCGGGCGGCGCGCGCGCCTGCGACGAGCTGGGCGACGAGCTGGCGCCCGCGCCGCGCCTCATGGAGTCCATCGTCAGCCAGGGCAAGACCTACCTCGTCACGCTCACCAAGAAGATCGGCAGCGTAAGTGCGGCTCCCAACTAACTATATTGGGATCGGCTTCCAGTCTAACCGGATGCAGCTGAATACCACTTTTTACATGGGGCGACTAAGGCAGTCGCTCTGATTCCACGACCCCGTTAGTACTGGGTAATACGATACCCCTTTGTAATAGTCTAAAAGCTACACTTAAAGTACTTACGGGATGATATCCGTGATTTTCTTTTGGTTCGATGAGCTGAGCTGTTTTGGCTTTAAGTGTAGTGAAAAACCGTGAAAGTCTAAAACAGTCTAAGAGCTAGTTACGGAAATACGATTGCGATTTATTAGAGCAACGAAATCCCTCTATTTACTGTGCCATTCTATCAACCATGTAAAACGTAGAAGACATAGTCCTAGCCACAAGGTTATAATACCTGTGAATGGGCTGTAGTTGTCCATTCCAAAGCGCAGATCTTTGTGGAGAAGAATGGGCCAGAAATTACATGGCCATTCTTTTATATCATATAATTTTCATCTACACTCTACAGGGCAACTACGGACACGTGTTCAAAGGTTGGATGGAGCGTGACAACCAAGAGTCTCAGCGAAGAGAAGTAGCCGTGAAGAAGTTAACGAGACAAGCCTCCGAAAGAAACGGTACGCTTTACGAAGACTTCAAGAACGAGCTGGAGATTATGAAGGTAAGCGTCTTGAAATTAAATTTGTTATTTATTTTTTTAAGTTTTAATTAAATTATCACGAGTAGACACATTTTCAATTTCCATATTTGATTGAACTCCTTTGAATAACATGCAAAGATTAGTCTGTCACCATCAATCAAAAATACATTGTATTCAGGATTATTTAGGCAAAAACGTCCCAAAAAGGGTAAGATAATATAAACAACATGGTATAAACCGTTCAGTAGTAACATTATCGGATATTTTCAATTGAATGTTTCACTACTTATTATTCGTATTTGATTAGAATATTTATCACTTAATTTCGGTTCATTATACAAGGTGCAGTTTTGCATCCTAGTCACAATTCAGGAACTTGTCACAAAAGACAAATAATGAATTTAAATTACGGCACTTGGTCAATAATGAATAAATAATTAATAAGATTGTTGCGGAGCCGGGCACCGCAGTTGCGCGTGCGCGGTTTCTTGGAATTTCAGGGAATGCGATATAGAATAAACGTTTGCGTTTATTTGTGTGTGTGAAGGCGCGGTTAAAGGGCTACTCACAGACGTGCTGCGTTTCAATACGGGAGGTTTACTCTTATCGAATACCATAATTAAGAAAAAAAAAACCTACCCATTTCATTATTGATTCGGGTCAAGAATCATTTGCATAGATACCTCCTTCAATTTGACCAGAATGCAAAGCGACACCTTGTAGAGGTCTGACGTAAACGACAAAATGTTTTTGTTATTTAATTTAGTTGGAAACGATAATTTGAGAAATTCCTTCTACAATTTTAAAGAGTATGTATAGACTCATTTACGGAAAAAGTTAAGAGGCTTAAATCGGTCCCGTTTGCCCATAAGAGTGAATCTCTTTTTAAAAAGAGGTATGTTTGATATTCTTTTCTCTGTTACAAAAGTTACCTAATCATGTATTGAAAACTAACGAAATAAGGTTTTTATCATGAATTATCAAGTCACCAACATATTTTCATTCGTTCTGTAATTGTCATTGAATCCAAAATTGTCTTCTGAAATAGCCAAATTAGGTCGACATGACGTGTTAGCACGCATAACACCTCTTTCTTTTCGTCCAGTCCCTACAACACATCAACATAGTGGAGATTCTGGGCTACTCGTGGGACCACGGCTCGGACGTACTCATCGTCATGGAGTACCTCGAGGAGGGCTCGCTCAACTACTACCTCAAGTTCCAAGGGGACAAGCTCAGGATCTCGCACCTGCTCAAGTATGCGAGGGATATCGCTACGGTAAGATGTTATCCTTTGATTTTTAGGCTCAGGCTGAATGTAAAAAAAAACCTGAAAAAAAAAACAATTTTATTTTTCCCCTAAATAGAAGTCATAGTTATTTCTTTCACCTTTTTTTGATTTAGTTTTGAAATCGCATAACAAAACCTTTTTTGCGACTGTGTTTCAGGCCAAATTACATTGTAACACTTTAAATTTCCCGCAGGGCATGGACCACGTATCGGCCAAGAACATGGTGCACCGAGACCTGGCCACGAGGAACATTCTAGTCGTGAACAAATACCACGTGAAGATATCGGACTTCGGCCTCGCTAGGATCATTCCGAAAGAGGAGAGCGCCTATAGACTTAAGACTGAACGACTCTTGCCCATTAATTGGTGAGTTTTGCGGCTGTAATAGATTTGTCATCTTTTATGCAAATGAAAGAAAAGTGCGTTTATTTACATTAAATAAAAACCATCTTGTTACTAAGAAAACAATGCTTATTCAGATGCCAAAAGGCCATACAAAGTATTCCACCTGGCGCTTTTCAGCTGCAGCCCACGAGTGCCATACGGTCCGGACTAAGCGCAGGAAAGTGCAGTTGTCCGTTTACGTAGGTGTTTCCAAATGCAGCTCAATCCTAGACTTTCGCTCGTCCAGATGTTAGCCATCTTTCGATAAACGTCTCTCTCATTCATGATTACTATTTTATAATTATTCAACTGCGAGGGTGCTGATGGACATAGGCGTCCCCAAACTCGCTATGACGACCAGTCCCGTGTTGCTCTTCCAGTAGATTACCTGGACATTCACCAAGGGGGGGGGGGGCTGAAGATGGGGGGCAGTTGGGCCTAGCCACACTGCGTCTTCCAATATTTACCTAGGCGCTCAAAGTTTAGCAACTATTTGTATAGTAGTAGCTTCTACCCACGACTTCGGAGGCGTAAAAATCAATCTATGGCACTCGGCAGTAGTATGGCTTTCCATCAGTGAAAGAATGTTTAAAATCGGAAGAACAGTTTCAGAGACTACCTCTTACATCCAAACTATATGTTTTGACGTCACAGGTACGCGCCGGAATCAGCGGTGGAGCCGTGGCACTTCTCCACGAAGAGCGACGTGTGGTCGTACGGCGTCACGGCGTGGGAGATCTTCACGCGCGCGCGCCAGGAGGTGCCCAAGTTCAACCCGGAGCGGCCCAGGGAGCGAGCCTCTTGGTGAGTCCGACACTCATACATAACATACTCGCGGGTTCATGCAATACTAACTTTTCTCACGGATTCGCCACGTTCGCCATGTCGTATATTTAACCGATCTCCCAATGATTACCGACTGATCCGGAAGGCGGGTAATGTTTTTCGCGCGCATGTATGTATGTCCGTTCCATTGCGACCTCATAACTCCTAAACGGATTAACCGATTTGGATAAATTATACACACCGTGCCAATAAAGATGAGACCTGTCACATCACTTGAAACGAGTGAAACTTTGCGAAATCTTGATTATACCTCGAGGTAAAACATTAAGAAGATAATATAGGAAGATGGTTTACGACCTGTACACCTATATGTCAAAAACAGTATTTCGTTACACAAGAGAGGTATCGTAATTTAGCAAATTCAAAACTGGTTTTTCACTGTTTCTAGTTCAATTTTCGATCATAACCAAAAATTCTATGAAATGTTTTTATTACAGCTTTCAAATACCGGAAGGCTGCCCCTCGGAGATATTCAGGCACCTGATGAAAGACTGCTGGAACCTCGACCCGAACCTGCGACCCAAGTTCATTGACCTCGTGCACATGTGCAAACGATTTATGGACGAATACAAATAGAACGTTTCATTCCTTTCTTAAATCATGCTTAAATAATATTCAAAGATTGTGTGTTTATTGAAGTCAAGGCTAATATATCTCGCATATCTTGATGTTTTACATGTTCCATTGTATGAGAATTTGTGACGTAATGAAGAAATTGTGCAACAAACGTCACAACGATACAAGAGAAGCAAAAACTTATTTTTACGTAAATGTGGGAGTCTGTAAGTAGTAATGTTTTGTGTGTACCGCTCTGGTTCAATTTTAGATCAAATCTTTTATTTTGGATGTTTATATCGTTGCATACTTAGGAGCCATATTTCACGCATTATGCTCGTTATAATTGCGCTAAAGTTGCACAAATGTGACTAGCTAATCAATCGTTTAACGTATAGTTATATGTTTTTGTGGTTCCTCGAAGCATTTGCCTTAGCTCCGTATAGTTTATAGTTATTTGTAAATATTTACACACACGGTAATCAGTTTATACACTATCATAATGTATCTCATGTGGAATCTATTAATTTTTGTTTTTCAATGCAATCATATGAATGGGCAATTGTTTACTGTCTTGTGTTTTTTAATTATTGTTTTTGTCCCAGTGTTTGTATATTTCATTTAACCTGACTATGAACTTGAACTATGACGTAAATACTTGCCGTGTATAATTGACGAGTCAATTTTAGTGTAAGGAAAGTTATATTGTGTAAACAATCAGTGTATTAGTTTCGCTAGTCTCACCATTTAGAGGTCGTACTAGCATGAGCGTGGACATGATTGTGTGGATCGGGAAGTTCTTGGTAATGAAACGAATGGTAGATTGGAGACGTAGGTAGTCAATGGGGACGCTAACTGTGGAACTAATGACGCTAGCATAGTTGGTACTCAAACATCGACATTGGTTGAAAATGTGGTAATGTAATTTTATATTTCAAAATAGCTTAACCTCATTGGTTAGATTGAGACCAACTATGGTGGCGCCATCTGAGATTTACTTTGCTTTAGCCACCCCATTTGTGTGCGTATTTTGTTGAATGACCTGCAACAACGAAGTGACACCCAGTTTACTTATGAGGACAAACGCACACGTTACGAAGAAGTTCGCGCAGATCGATTCACTATAAAACCAAAGATGATATTAAAATATGAACATAAAATCTAGAGATCAATTTATATTAAGAATTATTATTGTGTACATTTTTATTAATTTTACGCTTTATTGTAAGTTAATTAAGCAATATATATAATAATTAAGCAATTCACTGTTGTGACAATTAAGCCTAGTTATAATTATAATTTTAGTTAAGCACAAAATATATAATTCGGTAATGAGAACTTACATTTTATGATTATTTTAGAAATTTATTATTGTTTAGATATGACTGGGAAATCTTTTATAGAATTGTTTTTAATTATTATTGTTCGCAACATAGTGTGAGTATATGATGTGGAATGAGATTGTGATTACCTAGACTGACAAAAGGAGTATCGGTGCTAAGGAATTAAATTAGGCCTTAAATTTTCTATTGAGAGCGACCGGGTAGAGAGATGGAAAATATCTGCGTCGATAGTAGTAAAAAATCTACTTCCTGCCGAACGATTATAGATTTTAGTGCGAGCGAGACGTTAGGATGTTTACATAGTTTTCCTTAATCAAAAATAAACCTTAAGTTTTATATTGGCTATATTTATATTTTCATTATTTTTAATCACTATCACACTAGTATATATCCTGAAGAATATTATATATTTTTCTGGTTGTGTTTATTGCAGTGAATCATATACTTTTTTGCATTATAAAACTCGCGTTTAGCTCCTGTAGTCCCCTTAAGAGGTTCAGGGTAAACAACCCTATTAAGGATATATATTTTTATCATAAGAGTATTTAAAAGAATCAGCTCAACTTTCTAATCAAAATCGTATATAAATAAATATATATTTTACAGTTTTTGTTATTTGGTATGATATATCGACATTTGTTGAGGATAATTCCACTCTGCCCACAGTTGTCCAATATAGGACAAAGTGCGATGTTTAAGAGGGCTATCACATTTTTTCTTGTATTTGAGTGTTTTAAGAGTAACACTCAAATACAAGAAAAAAAATGATTTTTATTTAAAGCCATATTTAAACCATGAACCACACATCTAAACTGAGATTTTTGATGTGTGATTATGGTTTAGATATAGCTACAAAATTTAAAAAAAAAAATGCCCTAGAAAGTTTGATTATTTCTCTAGGGAGCGCTTTAAATAAAAATCAAAATATTTCTTGTATTTGAGTGTTAGACTCTTAAAACAATCAAATACTTACAAGAAAAAATGTGATAGCCCTCTTAAAATCTTAATGTCCACTTTGCCCCCCTAGTCGATTTATTACGCTACGAAATTTCATATTGATAATGTGAATTACAAAAAATAATCGAAGTTGACGGAAGGTATGGCAGTTATTCACTGAAAAGTGACTTAAGCATTGGTTTATAATAATAATAAATCCAACACTGCCAGACCTAGTGTAAATTTTACACCAAAATCGATAAGTCGAGCAAAGGAGACACAAAAATTTAGAACATTCCACTTTGTTCGTCAGTCAACTTGGTGGGGCAGATTGAAATAATCCTTAAAAAAACTACTAACTACAATTTATTGAAATATAGCCATATTAGTAAAACAGTCTATTTTACATACTTTATTTTGTTCATAAATAACTGTGCTTTAGTTCTGCAAGACATTGAATTACCGAACTCGTATATTTTTAAGTTATATAAAACAGTTATCGAAGCAAGTATCTAGTAAGTAGTGGATTGTAATTTTATTTGGAATGCATTTAGATTACGTCACTTCGTTTTATAAACAAATAGTAAACAAAGATTTATCTGCCATTTCAAATAATCAGGGCTCATTCCACCATCTCTCATGGCTACTAAAATTACTAGTGTGGGAAAGATACGCAGCTATACAGGACGTTTATCTCCGTCTCTTTCGCACTCTCAAGTAAGGTAAAAGTAAACTGCTATGACAGGTTTTGGTTGGCCATCTGACGTGTCAACGAAAAATTTTGCATTGTATACAGAAAGTCGCCCCTTGTGATAATGTTTGGTACAAATACGCAACCGTTCGCAGCTAAGCATTTTGTTATAGTGATTGTTATTTATATATATTTTTAAACTTTTTGTTTCAATGATTAATTATTCATTTTGGGGCCCACTTATACGACGTGACGTAAATCTACCATACCCGTTCTGTAGTGTAAATGCCCGTTCTCAAATAAGTCATATTTTGACTTAAAGCTAAACTATTTAGTAGATCATTTTTTTTTGTTATTTGTCCCCGCCCTGGGCCAATTCAATTAATCCAGTCAATTTTGAATCAATCGTTTAGAACTAAATTATCAATAAGCCAATGCTCTGTTCAAAATGAGGCGAACCCGCGCGATGTGTAACGAAATTAAATTATCAAGTATGAAGTTAAAACAGACACGAATAGCGCGAGTTCCCGACTCGCGGGATTCGCCTCAGTTTCAACAGACGTTCATTTGTTTTTTACTTGTCAATTGAAAAACGTCCGTATTATATTTGTGGATATTGAAACTTAAGGTGACACTAGTCGACATTATTTCCATAGAAATTTCGGGAGGATATTACTCCACTGTTTGACACTGTACATCCAAAGTTAAACATGATATCGTTTTGTGTTATTATTAAATTTGTCTGTTCGGAAACAGAATAGTAAAATAAAAAGCCATGAAAAAGTTACTAGGTACCAAAGATTCGTTTTTATTGCCAATTTTATCGCAAATTTGGACGTAAATTAGTAATAAAAGAAGTGTCAAATTTCCAAAACAAAGTCGGTATCGACAAAGCACAACTATCGAAGAATTCAATAAATTTTATTTGTAATTGATTAAATGCAGTGGTTTTTTAATAAAACTCGATTTTCCAAACGCCTTTTCGTATTTTTTACGCGCACTTTTTACTATGAATTATCGTGCATCTCACAATTCTGTCGGGCACGATGCCAGGTGAGACGCGTGTTTTTTGGCCACGCCCACCAATTAGTTCGAGCCCGCGACTAGTTTCACCTTAAAGTAAGTACTAGGACTTAGTAGATTCGATGTATAGCTAACCGGGCCGTGTCCTGACTGTATGTATAGGGGCAGAGAATGAAACATTATGTGACGCGAACGACAACTTTAGCACGATGTTCTTTAACAATTATTAATTGCGCAAGTTTTTCCGCAAAAGTTTTTTTTTACTGTAAAACATTACCTGCAAGTTTTAAAAGTTTTGAGCGATGAACTTAACCAATCAGTCTTTTCAATATACTTAACTCGGCTTCAGTTTATTTTCGCAACCTTAACGGAAATAAATAAAAACTTGCGGTGGATTGCTCTAGTAGATACCTCTGCTTTACATGTGTAGTGGATTAAAAAAAAAAAAGTATAAAAAACTTCGCTCATTACACAGACTCATTTGTAAATTCTACTGTAAGAAACACATAAATAAAGCACACATTTCAAAGCTTCACTGTGAGTCTAATCGGAGTGAAGTCGGCGTCGAATCTGTATAATGTGCGAACTCCTAAATGCTTTTAACCAATTTTTCCGTGTAGCATTAGAACTCGCCCTCAAATCTTAATGTGGTATAAATTACTTACGGAATATTGTCTTAAACCTTGTGGTCAGTTGCGTCTTCATACAAGGGTTGATAAATCAAATAACACGCATATTATAGCTTGCTTGTATTGTTGCTGTAAATATTAGTTAAATTTTATAACTTAAGTAAAATTTGTTTTATTATAATTTAAGCCACGATGTGTTGCTGTTCCGCATAATCACAATAACTTATGAATATGACTATGAATGGATGCGTGCGCGTCGCATACAAAATCGTTGTTTTCTATGGGCATAAGTTGAATAGAGCTGAATAAGTGTAAGTAGTCCCTTAAACCAACTTTGCAATATCGCTTGACTAACGTGTGATCTATACTATATTTAATGACTAGCTGTGGCTCGCAATTTCTGCCGCAGTTTCTCTTTTTGCTACTACTCTCAACGGCAAAAAATATTTTTTCAAATCCGACAACATGGGAAAATAAGTGTGTTTATGTTTGTACGTAAATTCTATGACTATTCGGTTTGTCAACGCCAGTCGGGTTGACATTTATATGCAAGAATGTAACAATGTGTGCATTCGATGCAAAGTTGTTAAATTTCTTAACAGAATTCGAATACAAAAGTTCCATGCGTCATATTATTTAAGGGCAGGTTTCAAAAGTAATTTTTCGTTTTTCTTGACGACATTTTTATTGGTTAAGTAAGATGGACTCAACCTCGCCCGGATATATTTTTTCATGGTGACCTCTTTCTGTCACGCGATGTCTTGATTCACCAATCTTCTTTTTTCAGCTACTTGATGATTGTAAATAAATGCAATAAAACTCGTGTTAAACATTGTGCGGAACAGCTACACATCTATGTTATTTTTGCCATGAAAATTAAAATAAATTATTGGTACGTGAAAATGCATTTTAATTTTTGCCCTGAAACTATTAAAATATTGTGGATTTTTTTTGGAAGACACATTAATGCCTTTACTATCGGCTACGAACTAGCGGTAACCCTGTCCTTGATTTTCAGGGTCAACCAGGTGGTTCCTTACTATCAGACGTAACACTGTAGTTAATTTGTCCCATTAGAATACTTCAGAATAGTTACCCTTATTAGACAGGGTATAGTGTGCACATTTAGATTTTGAAATGCCTGTTCCCAAGCTAGAAATTTTTCGGCGGAGCTGCGTTTTTAGGGCTGTAATTTATAATGCTTTACCTAGGTCAATTACTCAACTACCCTTCAATAAGTTTTGTGTTGCGTTGCGGACGTGGTTGTTGGAAGAGTGTTTTTATTCGATAGATGAGTTCTTTCAAAAGTGCACAGACATAATTATTTAACAGTTAAGTAGACATAAACTGAAAAAATGTAGTTACCTAGTACATGCATGCTATATGTATATTGGCCAAATGTGTGTTACTAAATATTTTATACAAGAACTTCATATATATACCATATTTGATGCAATAAATTAATGAATTCAATTGAATTGTAATATAATAAACGCAAGACATCTCGTGTGGTGTCTCAGACTATGAAACTGAACAATTTATTGTTCTATAAATAAAAAATATTTCATGACTTTCGGAAATTCATAACTTTTTTTCGCGCCAGTTCCAATACAAAGTTCAATTTTTTATGAGCGGATTTCAAGAACTCTTAAAACAGTAGTTGTTCAGTTTCATGGTCCGCAAGACCACAATGGTAACCATTTGAGTTAGCAGTCAATTTTGCCATGAAAATTACAATAAAACTAAAAATGGCAACAATTTATTTCTAATTCATTTAACATCAGCAAAACAGAAGTGGCCTAGGCACTTTGACGGCTTCATCTCGGAAACGTGACGCTTTATAAGTTTCTGTCTATACAATACTTTTTTGTATTGATGGCAGCTATTCATTAAACAGGTTTGGGACAGTATTCGCCGTAATTTTGAAGAAAAATAATGGCCAAAATATTGAAACATCTTCCCAACGTCGATAATGAAGATCTACAAATCGTCGCTTAGGTTCTAAAACCACGTTAATCAAAAATAGCAACTTTACTGGCGAGTGAAAAAACTGCATAATTTTACCTAGATAGATACGATTACAATAACCATTTATAATTTATGTAATTAGACAGAGTCGTTGCTTGTTCCCGTTTGGCTGAAACAACGCGTCTTCCGATTTTCTTGCCGACGACGGCATCTAAATATCAAACCGCCAAAAAACTTACTAACGTGCTGATAGAAGTTAAATGAGAAAAAAAAAATGAAAAAAAAAACATGAAATGAAATGAGAGCAGTTCGGAAGTTTTATTTAAAGTCAAACTAAATTGTTTACTTCTACTGCTATCCAGTCATTACTAGAGTCGTAGTACTTATTATAAGGTTTCTCGTATTTCGGATAGGTACCCATTTATGTGTTTTAATTTACAAAATGGTATTTTTCTTATTTATTTGTATTGTAGGTACTCTATCACAATGCTGTCTTATTTGACCCAAAGGTTGACTGGTAGAGAATGCCTTGTGGCATTGAGTCCGCCTATGTACCACTCTTGTACATGAAGTTTAAATAAATAAATAAATGACGAAATGACAGCCGGGACAAAGGAAACTTGAAAAACTTGGTACTTATGTAATGGGTGGTCATCCATCCACGGATCAACCTAGGCAAGAACAGCGTAACCTATACCGCTCTACCCTCGAGCTTCTCTTTTATCAACATCATTTTATCTATACTTAAAATGTCACTTACGGGATATCTTCCGTGATTATTGTTTATTGAGCTCCCGATATCTCGACGCTGTTGCAAGCGCCATGATCGCGGGATCACGATATAGCTAAAGTGTGAAAGCTTAAAACAACATTTTATCTATTTACAGTACAACAAATTAATTTTACATGCAGATAAAATTTCAAATTGAATTTACGCTCGCAATTTTTGCAAAAGTTGTAATACAAACACGTACCTACTGAATAATAAACTAAGTGAGTGCAAGGAGTAATTTAATCAAGGTAACAGACGGCACTTCTTTGTCTCGGCACTTTTAATCTAGCGCTTGTTCCTTAGCAGTCTCTAATGGCATAACTTTGAACAACGCTATTTAACTTACATTTATCTTAAAATATAAATTAAATCGTTCCGACCGTTGTAAAAACAATAAGGGGGAAGTAATATGCTGTACGAAGGTCTTTTGGCTCTTTTCCAAAATATGAACTAAAACCACCGTCATGAGCATCATCAGCCTATAGGTAATGTTGGGAACATTATAGGCTGCTGGAACACAGACCTCCTCTGAGTTTTCGTAATTTTATTTTACACAATACAAATGTGGTAAAAATTTGTGAAATTGTTTTGTAACATATTAAACATCTCCCCCTTAGCAACGTTAAACGAGCACCAAAACAAAGAAGTACTATAACGTGTTTTTGCGTTAATCTACAGATTCTGAATTTCGGATTACCGGAGTTGTTGTTGTTGTTGTTTGTTGTTCTCTTCAAAAACATTTTTTTAAAAGCAGTAATATACATCAAACTATGAAGAGCGAAGCTGCATTTCTTATTCCTCCCTCTTCCTCCTTCATTACTCGTCTTCATAGCAGTCTTCTCCTACCTAGACGTATCCTTAAGTATATCCAACGTTTCTATGGTCTTCCTCTATTCATAAAATAGCCGTACACATTAATAGTCAAAGTTTCCCTCGCAACATTCTCAGGTACACAACATAATATACTTTCAATTTTCTTCATAATATTTAGTGTCTATCCTATACCCATTTTAAAATAAAGTTTCAGCAATTTATTAAAATAAAGCGCTACTGTTAACGATGCTTCTAAATTTAGATAAAGCGTAGGCAGGTAGGTTAGGTACGTACCGAATGGTTAATGGGCCGGGAGATTAAAATATTTATTAGGAGGCAATCCTTTCCACGAATTAAGTGGAAAGTGTTTAGAGCCCTCTCAAATACCAATTGAGAGAAATGTACAGACGAATCAGTTAAGCTAAAAACAGTTTGATTGATTTATTACAATTTATTGACACCGAGTAGATGGTGCAGCTTCTTTTATTTTTGTTCAATTTTCTAGTATCTTATAAAGATAAAACAACAGAAGAAGATTTGGTGCGAAAGTTAGATGATTGAGCTTTATGGCTTTATATCAATAAGTACAGACGTCGCATTACGTATTTCGGGAAAATTGCCATCGACATAGACGGGAAAAGAGTTGTTCAGGTCCGCAATACCTACTAATGTATCCGTCATACGATTATGACAATTCCAAATTGAAAATTAAATAATCTTTATTGGAACAAAATCACATTTTACAAATTGATTGTGTACGTAAATAGCTACATTAGTTGCAAAACTGTGTCGTAGCTATTATCGCCCACCTCCAAGAGGGAGATGACAGCGTTCCAGAAATGTTGAATGCGTGCATGAAGCTAAATATAGTCTCATGCTGGAGAGGGTACAAAATAAATTTATAAGATATTTATATATGCGTTATTACGGAGTTTATCCCTTTTACCCGTTAATGTATCCAACCTTATTTATTCTAGGTATGGTAGATACAACGAGCTAAGGGTTAGGAGGGATCTTGCACTCGCCTCATATATATTTAAATTACTTAGAGGGAAGGTGCATAATGCAGTTGTTTTAGGCCAGGTGAGTCTGTGTGTTCCGGACAGGTACGTGTCGGACGGACCAACCTTTTGAAGGAGGCGCCGCTGACGCGTGCACTTCGCACGCTCAACCTCATAGCGAGTGAGACAGACCTATTCTGTTGTTCTCTGAGTGAATTCACAAGGAATGCTTTGTCTGTAATTAGTTATAGGTAATAGTTATAAGGAACAATTATGTTAAATATTAATTAAGGCACATTTACCGCATTGTACTTATTACTATTAGTAGTAATACTAATGTACAGGTGACTTTAAATGAATATAGCATTAGTGCTATAAATGTTTACAATCATTGTACTGAGGAGGATCCATGTGTCACCGTGGAGAATTTTCATTTAGGGTCTCATTTAGGGTATATTAGTGATAGGGTCTTGTTGTCTGAGGATGGCACGGGAGTCTCCGGCCTCACTCCAAATATTAATTTAAACTAGAAAGTGAGACAACAGAAGGTACCATTAACAATATTGTTAATCCTACCAACAGCAAGGTATCTTCTTGCACTCAATTAGTTAGTAAAAAAGGGCCTCAGCAGAACACTTTGAAATTATTCCACCAAAATATCCAAGGCATTTCTTCCAAATTATTAGAAATTGAATTGTTTTTAGAAAATAGTAAGTTAGACATTATTTGTTTTACTGAACATTGGCTAAAGGATTACCAAATGCTTATCAATTATGAGAACTATATGGTGGGTAGCTGCTTTAACCGTAAAACTATGCTTCGTGGAGGTTCCCTAATATTAATTAAAACAAAAAAATAAAAAATAATAATAATAAATAATATATAATATTTTGTTTTAAATATAAGCAACGTAATGACATAGTAGGTCTCTCAGTTGAACATTGCGTCGAACTGTCCTGTGTTGAGCTAGATAAGCATGTAATTGTGTGTGTGTACAGACCCCCAAACTATCCAAACTTTTCCTTATTTGAATCAATAATGGAAGATGTCCTGGCAAAACTTGCAGCCAGTAATAAATCTATACAATTATTTGTGGTGATTTCAATATTTTAGAAGAAAGTTCAAATAGCAGTCGGCTATTAAATCTTTTTAAGTCATTTGACTTGACCAACACTTTTATAGAACCTACTAGAGTCACTCCTTCTACTGCTACTTGCATAGATAATGTTTTCTGCGATTGTGATTACTTAGATAAGGCCATAGTAAATTGTCTGCCTTCTGACCATAGCGGACAAACTGTAACTTTTAGGTGTAATACACCCCCATTGCAAAAAGTTCAAATTAAATTTAGACCTATAACTTCTAGCTGCTAGAAGTTATAGGTCTAAATTTAATTTGAACTTGCTGCTGCTAGATTCTAGCAGATTAAATAGGTATAATATTTCGCTACAGAACAAGTTAAGTGCTATGAGCCTTGACGATATTAATATAAATCAATTGTATGATCGTTTCTTTTCAATAGTTCACACGGAATTCAACAAAACTTTTGAAAAGAAGACAAAAAGTATTTGCCCTAAATTCATATTTAGTGATTGGGCAACTAAAGGTATCCGAAAAAGTAGGGAAAGACTATTTGAGCTTTATGGCCTTAAGCCTTTTATAAACACTGAAACTTTTAACAAGTATATTGCTAAGTATTCAAAAATTTTTAGAAATACATGCAAGGTTGCTAAAGCCCTGCACATTAGCAACAAGATCAAAACAGCAGAAAATAAAATAAAGACAGTTTGGAAAGTCATAAATAACGAGACTAACAGGAAGAAAATACGTAACACTAGCTACACATTAGATACAGCATGTGGTCCTGAAAGCTCTGATCAGAGAATTTCTTTACCGATGTACCATTAAAAACTACAGAGGCTCTTATTTCCTCACCTGAACTCTCAATTGGTTAATTAAAGGCGAATGTGTCTGGCTGCCTGGCTGAATTTAAATTTAAACACATTAACCCTATGATAGTTATTAAAGCTTTCCGGCAAATAAAAATCAAACTGACCGAAGATCTATGGGGAATGTCTATCAAAGTTTGTACATCCATATTTGAGACTATAGCCTATACCTATCTATAACCTTACCTAGCTTTAGTTTTTAATTTATGTGTAGACCAAGGAGTTTTCCCTGATTTAATGAAATACAGTAAAGTCATACCTCTTTTCAAATCCGGGGACAGTAAAGACACTAATAATTATAGACCTGTATCGGTTTTACCAGCTTTTAGCAAGGTTTTTGAAAAGGTAATGCTTAATCAAATGCTCCGTCATTTTAACACCAACAG
This sequence comes from Xestia rhomboidea, assembly GCA_963853795.1. Lineage (NCBI taxonomy): Eukaryota > Metazoa > Arthropoda > Insecta > Lepidoptera > Noctuidae > Xestia > Xestia rhomboidea. Next base: position 8,811,470 of record OY970771.1, on the reverse strand, counting down.
AATCTTACATGATCAACAGTATGGCTTCACCAAGGGACGTTGTACAACTGACGCCGGTGTTAAAGCACATATTTACTGCGTGGGAAGAGTCTCAAGACGCCATAGGATTTTTTTGTGACCTCTCCAAAGCGTTTAATTGTGTAAATCACGACACATTACTTTTGAAACTTGAGCATTACGGACTGGGTAAACTACATGTTCAAATAAATGGTGTTAATTCACATGGTTTAAAAGTAAAAATGGGGGTTCCACAAGGCTCAATATTGGGTCCTTTCCTTTTTCTAGTATATATAAATGATCTACCCTATTTATTGAAAAACCAACCTCAAAATATGGTGTTATTTGCTGATGACACTTCCTTAATTTTTAAGATAAATAGGCGGGCCCAAAATCTAGATGACGTAAATAATGCCCTACTTCAGGTCCAAAATTGGTTCACAGCAAACAATTTGGTATTAAATGAAAAAAAAAACCAAATGCATAAGATTTGCTTTACCGAATGTTAAAAGTAGTGATTGTGATATAGTACTGAATAAAGAGAAACTTGAATTCGTAGATAAAACGGTTTTCCTGGGGATTACGCTTGATTCAAGGCTACAATGGGGTTCTCATTTAACATCTCTTGCGGGGCGGCAAAGTTCAGCAGCATATGCCATTAGAAAAATCCGTCAATATACTGATGTAGATACCGCTAGACTGGTTTATTTTAGTTACTTTCATAGTATAATGTCTTATGGCATTTTGCTATGGGGACGGGCTGCAGATATTGAGTCTATATTTATTCTGCAGAAAAGAGCCATTAGAGCCATATATAATCTTCGTAGGCGCGATTCTCTAAGGGAACTGTTTAAGGATATTGGCATCATGACAGTACATTGTCAATACATCTACGAAAACATAATGTACGTCAGAAAAAATCTGCACCTTTTTGGTAAAAGGGGTGACAGACATAATTACAGTACTAGAAATAGGGACCAACTAGTTCAGCCAGGCTTCTGACTCGCTAAAGTAGACTCATCTTTCATGGGGTACTGTTTGAGATGCTATAATAAAATTCCACAAAGTATTCTTGAACTGAATGAGACGAAATTTAAAACATGTATTAAACGCACACTATGTAATCAAGCATATTACAAGTTGAGCGATTATATCGCAGATAAAAGTGCTTGGCTCAATGCTGGTCCTGCTCCACAAAGACAGGGGCGCTTAAATTGATAGCATTAAATGGTATTGTTGGAGCTGCTGAAGATTGTACAACTATCTTTGCATTGTATAGATTCAATCTTTTTAGTATTATATAATCGCATAGCCCATATTGTGTGAGTACTATGTACTAGAATGCTATCATTCACTGGAAACTGTAGTGTAGGTACCTACTTAGTAGGGCACGCCACAATAGTGGCGGTAAGTCCCCTCTTTGAGGAGTGGCTGGAGAGACGCCACGGCGTCCTCACCTTCCGCCTGACGCAGGTTCTTACCGGACACGGCTGTTTCGGTAAGTTCCTGCACCGAATCGGGCGGGAGGAAACGCCCGGGTGCTATCATTGTGAGGATAGGCCGGAGGACACGGTGGAGCACACTGTGGAGGTGTGCCCCGCTTGGGTGGAGCACCGCCGTGTCCTCGAGGTGGCGATCGGCGGCGGCGACCTCTCGCTCCCGGCCCTGGTTCGTGCCATGGTCCGGAGCGAGACGGAATGGGACGCCGTCACCTCCTTCTGCGAAGCAGTCATGCTAGCGAAGGAGGTGGCGGAACAGGACAGGGAGAGATCCTCACGTCCCGGCCGCCGCGGGAGACGCCCCGGGCGTCGGGGGCCACGTGGTGGCTTCCGGCCACCGTAGGCGCGGGCCTGTGGACGGGGAGCTATGGGCTAGCTCGCCGTCCGTACGTCTCATGACGACAGGCCGTGTCGACGGCGCGTTCGTGTTCCACGCGCGCCTCAAAGAGAGTCAGCATCAGTGAAGGGGTCCGCAAGGGCCGAAGCCTGCCGGGGCTGCGGGACTATTCGAAAGAGATACCGTGGCCCCGGAACACAAAGGGCGATGAAGGAACATGGATGGGTTTTAGTCAGTAAAAGTCTGACACTCCCTCCTGCTCAGCCCAGAGCGGGAGAAGTCATTTGATGATTTCCCATCCGAAAAAAAAAAAAAAAAAAGGTACCTACTTAGTAATATTAAGATACTGATGGTAGTTGGAAAAGTGTTGTGACAGGCAGTCCAGAATAAATCTTGCTAAGAATCGGCTGTGTTTCCTTTGTGCTCCCTGGTCCCAAATATTACATTGGCGACGAGCTAAACTGGACGTTACATACGTATTGTTGTGTGCATAATAATCCGTGATACTAAGAAAAAACGATGTCAGTAGGCCGGATAAAGGAATTTGATGTGCGATCGGGTTTGTGGTCGTCATACGTGGACAGACTAGACATGTACTTTAAAGTGAACAAAGTGGAGGACGATTTAAAATTACCGACTTTGATTGCGAGCATGGGGGACGAGGCATATGAATTGCTCGTCAATCTCGCCAGTCCGAAGAAGCCGTCGGAATTGACGTACAAAGAAGCCGGCGAACTCATGAGTCAGCATCTACAACCGGCGCCATCTTCGCTGGCAGAGAGATACCGGTTCAGACAGAAACGACAAGGTGCGTCGGAGGATGTTGCTACTTATGTGGCTGAATTGAAAAAACTATCGCGCAATTGTAAATTTAACGCCAACTTAAATGAAAACTTGCGCGATCAGTTTGTGTGCGGACTACGAAGTGACATTATTCGGCAGCGTTTATTCGCAGAGGAGGATACAATCACCTTTGCGGAGGCGATTAAATTGGCGTGTTCTTTGGAGGCGGCGGAGCGAGACGCAGCAGTGGTCGAGGGATCAACAACAGCATCGGAAGCAAGTAGTGCTTGCCCAGTACACGCACTAACGTCGGGCACGGGCCGCGCGGGCGGGCGCGGCCGACGCGGCGGCGGTGGCGGAGCGGGACCGGCGGCGGCGGCAGCTTCAGGCCGCGCGCGGTCTGCAAGGGCGGAGACATCGGCGCGAGGCACGGCGGCAGATAGTGGGAGCGTGTGTGCGGCATGCGGAGCTACGAACCACCAATATGCTAATTGCCGCTATCGGAACTTCGTGTGCAGCAAATGTCAGCGAGTGGGTCATCTGCGGCGGGTGTGCCCGGAGCGTGAGGGTCAAAGGCCGCAGGGAAAAGATGACCGGAATCGAGCAGTGAGGCGGGAATTCCACTTCGGTGATCTCGGTAACGAAGATACAGATGAAGACGAGGACATCGAGGATTTAAATCTTTTATCGTTGAACAGTTATAAGGCGGTGAGTTTACCCATTTTGGTGGATAATATGGTGATAAACATGGAATTGGATACAGGGACAGCAATTTCTTGTGTAAATAAAACAGTTTACGATTTAAATTTTGACCATTTGCCTATTGAAATAGATAACACAATTTTGAAATTTTATGATGGTTCGAAAATTAAGCCATTAGGTATAATTAAGCCTGTAGTCAGTTATAAGGGTATAGAGAAACAATTAGAATTATTTGTTATAGAAAAAGGGACTACGTCATTAATTGGTCGGCAATGGTTAGCAGAATTACAGATAGAAATACCCAAATTCCATTGTAATTTCATAAAACAGGGCATAGTTCATATAGACATCGAAATATGTAAATTGCTTGACAGGTATAAGGAAGTATTCAGCGGCGGGCTGGGACGGTACACGGGGGGCAAGGCGACGCTGCGTGTTCGCGAGGGCGCGGCGCCCGTGTTTCACCGCGCGCGCCCGCTGCCGTACGCGCTGCGCGAGCGCGTCGACGCCGAGCTAGATGCAATGCTGCGCGCTGGCGTCATCGAGCCGGTGGACTGTTCGGACTGGGCTTCACCACTGGTGCCTGTGAATAAGGCGGACGGTACGCTACGTATTTGTGCGGATTACAAGTCGACATTTAACCCGGTGCTACTGGTAGATCGATACCCACTTCCTAAAATTGATGATGTGTTGGTAGGTCTTAATGGGGCTCAATTCTTAAGTAAGATTGACTTATCTAATGCCTATAACCAGATCGAATTGGATGATTCAAAAAAATTCACTATAATTAACACGCATCGAGGGTTATTTCGCTATAATAGACTAGTATATGGATTATCATCAAGCGTAGGAATATTCCAACGAATTATAACGAATTTACTGCAAGGTATTCCACATGTACAGGGATTTTTGGATGACGTCATAATAGGAGGTAAGACACGATCGGAGCATTTAGAAGCTTTGGAAGCTGTTTTAAAACGGTTAGCTGATTATGGGTTAAAACTGAAAAAGAGTAAATGTGTATTCCTAGTAGACAATGTTAAGTATTTAGGGTATGTAGTTTCCAAGGAAGGGATTAAAGCAGACAAAACAAAAATTGAAGCCATTTTAAAAATTAAACCCCCAGAAAACGTTTCTGAATTACGATCTTTTTTAGGGATGGTTAATTTCTTTGCGAAATTTATTAGGAATCTTAGTTTCTTGTTAGTTCCTTTGCATAGACTATTACGTAAGGAAGTTCCCTGGCATTGGGATAGTGACTGTAAACGTTCTTTTGAGTCGGTTAAACGAGCGTTAGTCAGTAGTGAAGTTTTGGCTCACTATAACCCCAAGAAACCCATAATAGTAACTTGTGACGCTAGCGCTCGGGGTATCGGCGGCGTGCTGGCACAGCCGGGGACGCACCAGGGCGAGCGGCCGGTTGCATACGTGTCACGTGCTCTGACCGCCGCTGAGAAAAATTATTCGCAGATACACCGCGAAGCTTTAGCGATCATATTCTGCGTGAAAAAATTCCACCAGTACTTATATGGGCGTAGGTTTACATTACGAACCGACCATAAACCATTAGTGTCTATATTAGGTCCTCACGCAGGTATACCAACTATGACCGCCAGCAGGATGCAGCGGTGGGCAGTGATTTTGTCTGCCTACGACTATGATATAGAATACATTACGACTAACGATAACTGTGCGGACGGGTTATCACGGTTACCGAGTTCTACTACCGAACGGACTAAGGACTTGATTCCGGAACAAACTTATTTACATTTCGCTCAGGATGCTTTGTTATTAGATCACAAGCAAATTAGAAGTCAAACATTAAAAGATCCTATTTTAAGTAAGGTGATAACTTATGTACGAGACGGTTGGCCGGAAAAATGTGAAATAGTAGGTTTGCAGCCTTATTCTAATAGGAGATCAGAGTTGTATGAGGAACTAGGTTGTGTGATGTGGGGTCACCGGGTAGTGATTCCAGAGTGCTGCCGGGATAAGGTTTTAAAACTCATACATGAGCCGCATATGGGTATCGTAAAATCTAAAGCCATTGCTCGTAGTTATGTGTGGTGGGCCGGCATCGACGAGGCTGTCGAGCGGGAGTGCCGCGCGTGTGCCACCTGTGCTAAGCTGGCCGACGCGCCGCCGCGCGCCCCCCCACGGCCCTGGCCTTGGCCCCTCAGGCCATGGACTAGACTACACTTGGATTTCATGGGTCCAATAGATGGGAAAACATTTTTGGTCGTCATAGATGCCATGTCGAAATGGTTAGAGATTTTTCTAGTACCCAGTACGGCAGCGCGTAGCACTATTTCTAGACTAGGGGAGTTATGGAGTAGGTTTGGAATTCCTAAACAAGTCGTGACTGACAACGGACCACCGTTTACGAGTAGCGAATTTGCTACTTTTCTAGGAAGCGATGGTATTGAACACATTTTTACTGCACCATATCATCCCGCTTCCAATGGGGCGGCAGAAAATGCATTAAAAACTCTTAAAAAAGTGGTTAAAAAGGCATTAGCGGAAAATAAAAATATTGAATTAACGTTAAATAATTTCTTATTACATTATCGCAACACAGAGCATTGTTCGACCGGTGAGAGACCTTCTATGTTATTAATGGGTAGACATTTAAGGACAAAGTTAGATGTTTTGAAACCGGACAGGGAAACAAGGGTTCGGGAAGCTCAACAGAGACAGATTAAGACTAAGGGAGGAGTAGATAGGAAGGTAGGAATTGGGGAGGATGTTTGGTATCGACAGTATTTGAAAACAGAGAAGTGGCAACCAGGATTAGTGGCGGGATCGATGGGAGCTCATGATTTTAAAATCTTGGATAGCAAGGGTAACATGATTCATAGGCATATCGATCAATTAAAGCGTAAATCTAGAGGTTCACTTGTAATCCCCACAAATGCTAGGCTATCACATCAGGATCCACCTGTCTGTGTACCGGCCGAGCCTGCTGAGGTCGGGTCCGGGCAGTCCGAGGTGTCGAGCGGCGCGGACGGTCTGCGGGTGGAGACACAGTCTCCGTCTGACGTAGTTCCGGGTGCACCAGCTGCTGAACAGTTTTCTACGCCTCCTACAACCCCTGTACCGTCCCGGTCGAGACCGATTCGTAAGTGTCGCCTAGCTAAGACGACAGATGGTAAATAATAAGATTATTTATTATTATTATTTTTTTTTTTTTTTTTTTTTATTTTTTTATTTTTTTTTTTTGTTAATTAAGTGGGGAGGGATGTAGTGTAGGTACCTACTTAGTAATATTAAGATACTGATGGTAGTTGGAAAAGTGTTGTGACAGGCAGTCCAGAATAAATCTTGCTACAAATCGGCTGTGTTTCCTTTGTGCTCCCTGGTCCCAAATATTACAGAAACCTACGTCTTTTCTTGACTTGAATGTGCCCTGGCGGTTGAGAATATGTCCTGCTCACTCAAAAGGCTCGCTGATGGTGGCGCATGTGTCGGATCATTTAGTTCCCTTCAAAATGGTTGAGTTGAATGGTGCTGATCTATGCGTCATGTCCGTGAACGGGCGCTGTCAGTTGTGACTGGTCATCTCTCAGTTGCCATGGCTTATTTTAATGAATTGTTTTAGTTTTTGAATTGTTTTTTTTTCTGTTTTGTTTTACTGTGGACACTTTTAACGTGCACATCTTGCTACATTGTTCTCACATAATATACCATCTCAACATGAATGATGTAACCAAGATTTTGTAACAATATTCTGATTTAAAAGAGTGTCCATGGAGTTTCTTGCCCGATCTTCTCCATAGAGATCTACGCTAGGGAATGGGCAACTACAGTACTTTCACAGTTTTTATGTCTTGTGACTGGGACTGTAGCTACATTTAATTTTCATCTTTGTTTCGACAATTCAAAAGTGCCTGTAACTGGCTTACTTGAAATAAATGCTTTGATTTTGATTGGTTAGCTGTAAGGGTAGATGTTTGATGATAAATAAATAAATAAATGTTAACTCTTTCTAAAAAAAAAAAACTTTTCCCCACACTAGGACTACTCGTATCTCCTGTTTCGTGGGTGCGTTTACAAACATTTAAACTCTTATTCACAAACAGCCAGACCCGGAACAACTACCTGTGGGCCATACAAATATATGTTTCGTGCGGGAATCGAACCCGTGACACGCAGCACAGCAGTCAATCACTCAGCCACTGCACCAACCGTGCCGTCAAAAATGATGAAACTACAGTTGTGGTTAAAAAAGAACATTAACAAATTGACAGCTCATCAAGCTTATCTTAGAGCTTACACACCAAAGCCACCGTACATGTCGGCGGCATGCCACCTGAATCGAAGCTAGACAACAAAACCGCCCACATAAACCGAGCGCAAAAAAATGTTGCCGACAGGCTTTGGTGTGTAGCCTCCACTATCCATTTACATAGCAACAGATACAATGGCATCGGGATCTTTATGTCACCGATGGCATTGACCGAGGGGCTCTTTGAGATGTTTGACTATAAATAACTACTTATCACTCTTCCTACCACTTTTATTATAGCAACCGATCGAATAGCTGCCGCTTTTTTTTTTTTTGGATAGGTAATCATCAAATGACTCCTCCCGCTCTGGGCGGAGCAGGAGGGAGTGTCAGACTTTTACTGACTAAAACCCATCCATGTTCCTTCATCGCCCTTTGTGTTCCGGGGCCACGGTATCTCTTTCGAATAGTCCCGCAGCCCCGGCGAATAGCTGCCGCTGCTGTCGCAAGCGTGACTGCTGGGCGTGGGTCTTGGGTTCGATTCTCGGGTCGGGCAAAGTGTCATTGGGTTTTCCGTCAGGAATTGTTCAGTAGCAGCCACCTAGTCTGGATTTCTACCCGATAGATGGCAATAGAATTGCTCCCTATTACATGAAACATAACTGGCAAAATGTGAGTGTACTATTAGGTACACTCACTTAGGTACTGCCTAACACTCAGGCATTACATAAGTATGTAATAGTAGTGTGTGTGTGTGTATGTGGTATGTTTCATAAGTATGTATTTACAAACAAAAAGTATCTATGTAGTATATCAACTATCTGGTGTTCACGACACAAGCCTCGTTGCTTAGTGTGGCACTAGATGGCGATGTGTGTAATGTCCAGCGATATTTATTTGTTTATTTTATCACAGGCGTGATATTATGTTATGTAGGTCAGGTAAAACTCTTGTTTTTTGCTGCAATATTCAATACTGTGGCAAATCTCGCCAACATACAGGGGTAGAGGTTAATAGTGCATCGTAAACGTGTTTGACGTGATACATGGCAGGAGCAGCGTGCTCCGACGTCCCGCCTGTCGGAGTCACGTTGCATCGTCATCAATGCGACTCCACACGGTACACCGAGCCACCGACGGCAACTATTGATTGATGGAGCGGGTGCAGCCGCGCGGCATCCGCTTCGGACCTATTAATCCTGTCGTAAGCTGTTATAGATTTTCTAACATATTGGCACATTATAGACAAATGTTTGTTAGGTGTGAAAGAGAATATTGACTGTTTACAGGTGCGATGGACAGAGCATTCTTTACTTCTTTGTGGTACTACTACTAGGTTCCGTTGTGAACTTAAGCGAATACTTCGTTTTGGTGTAGGTGTGTGCTGGCGAGAATTGCCAAACGAGTAAAACGACCCGGTTTCGGACCCATAGTAAAACCCAGTTTTACCTGTCGACATTCGACTTCGCTGTCGCGGTAATCTTGTAAAAATCCTAACTTATCTAACCCATATAGGCCGTGGTGCTAACCCATTAAAGCGTAGTTTAGTTACTGGGTCCAACTTTTACCGAGAACCGATAGTCAATAAAAGGGATATCTATGAACACCTAGCTCTTGGGCAGGCAATCATTATAAGATTCGTCAGTTTTAAGAAGAACTGTTTTTTTTTCTAGCCTTTCTGTCCCACTCCGGGGCAAAGGCCTTTGTCCACTCCTTCCACATGTCACGATCTGAATATTTCATTTTTTTTTAGATACGTTACTTATTTAAACTAAGCACGTTTCATTGCTTAGAAACGCAAATAATAAAACTTTAATAATGTTTATTTGCAGTTTGTATAACTACAAACAGACAATTTAAACTGCTAAGTACTGATATTATAAAAAGTTAAAGTTTGTAATAGGAGGTAATCTTTGGAACTAAACTACTGATCCGATTCCGAAAATTCTTTCAATAACGGGAAGCTACGTTATCCCCGAGTGTCATATAGGCTACATTTAAAACGTTCCCGTGGGTTAAACCTAACGCGGGCGAAGCCGCGATCAAAAGCTACTACTTTTATGAAACAGAACAGAGAAAATTTCCGTAATAGTATATAATACTATACACAGGTCTGTCCTATATTACAAAAAAACAAGGTTTTTCAACAACTATACTCTGTATTTGTAAGAACGTATAAAAACTCCCGACACAAAAAAGCCTCGAAAAAAAAATATCGCTCATATCTCGGAAACGTGACACTTTAGATCATTTTGCCTCATACAAAACTTGTTTGTATTGATACCAGCTATCGATTAATATAGGTCTGACGCGTGGCCGCAACTTAGAAAAAAAAATACAAAATGGCGGAAGTTAATTCAGCCACGCTTCATACAATATCTTCCAAGCCCTTTGTTTGTATGTAGGGAGTATTTTCCGGATCCATTTCTAAAAATTCTTTCACTGGCAGAAAGCTATATAATTAATGGATGCTAGGTATAGGCACAGAATAAATAGTACAAGTACTATTGGCTAAACATTATGTATATATCAAGCATATTAGCTGAGCTATCACAATTTTTGCGGACAAGGTCGCGGACAAAGTGCTAGTAAGCTATATTTCTGTAAAGTTTCATCAAGAAAGTTAAGTAGTTTTTGCGTGAAATAGTTACAACATCCATATTCACAAACCTTTCGGGTTTATAAATAAATGGTAGTGCGATTAAAAAACGCTGTACAATAATATGTAATGTCCTATAGGACGTTGAACACAATTTGATTTGGCTCAAATAGGTAATCATCTCAGGGCTAAAGTGTCGTATTAGTATCGAGTAACATGTCTACAATTAGTTCTAATATTACATTCATTAGACGAACGGAAACGTGAGTGCCATTGTTACGTTTGCGAAGATTACGTAGGTGTACTCCTGCTTAAGCATGTTATCTTCTCTGGGAACGAGAGTGCTTGGCATTTCTAATCCGAGAAGGATTGGATGATTTGACTCCATGATATTCCTATTGACAAACGGCTATTTTCAATAACTTACTAACAGGTAACAGAAGGTTGCTATCTCTATATGTTTGACATTTAGCTTACGGACCGTTAGAAACAAAACGTCTCAGAAAAGCTTTCTCTGTTTTTTCTATGAACCTCAGTCCTCCGAGTGATTCACAGAAAAAACAAGCTAACTTTGTTTAAAGAAACACTATGGGCATGGGCATATTATTTAACCTTTATACGTAAGTTAGTTATAGAAAACGCCCGCAAGTAGCGCTGACGATGACACCTTACGCTACTAATTGGTAAGCAAATGTAAACAGACTCTTCACGAAGCCGTCAACCAAGCATTCTGTACATCATACTAAGTAACTTCACACAATAGTACATTGTTACCCTAGGGGTGAAAGTAACTTATTTAGTCCCGAGACGGGGTTTGGTGCCCGAGCGAAGCGAGGGCGCTAATAGTTCGAGGGACTAAATAAGTCGTTAACCCGAGGTAAACACTGTGCTTTTCATTACGAAAACAAGGACAATAAAAATAAAAACATGAATCAACTCGAAAAAAAAATGAAGATCGGATTGCCGCTTTCCCGCCTATTTTGTTTTTTTTTTCTATGGCCGGCCAGCTATTCAGCCATTACCTATTTTTTATTTTCATCATCGAAAAAATGGTAAATATTTTGCCCAAATCTATGATAATTTAAAGAAATAGTTGAAATTTAATTATAATAAAGTTATTTAAAAAATATCTATTCTTTAATTAATACTTAACTTTGTTATTTAAATTTTACATCGTGGCTGTATAGAAAGTTGGAACATGGTTCAATAGAAAAATGAACAATTTTTTTTTTATAATTTGACAGTTGTCAGTTGAAAACGATTCTCCCTAGGGCTGAAAAGTATTACTTTCAACCCGCTCCTCAGGCAACTTCAGACCTACTTTCAGAGTATGAGTAATGAAAAAATTATTGCTGGGAAACGACTTTTTTTTTTTTGGTGAAAATCACTTTTTACGGCATAACTCAATGTACCGCACTCACAACATTGCGCTGATGAATGGATTAAATAGTACGGGGGTCGTGGAGTTTAAAGTAAAAATCTTACATTAAAAACATGTTCGAACCCATTAAATAAAAAACTTGTGGAAAGTTTGGAACTTTGACCCCCAATATCTCCGTAACTAGAAGGTTCCTAGGTATGGTCTAGAACAAAAAAATGATCGCAGTGAACGAACAAGTGCCTTTCGGCTTTTTTACACCCTTTATGAGTAACCCAATACTTATCTACCTGCCATTAGTGAATGGCTTTTTACTTTGATAGCTCATATCTCGGAAACGTGACACGTTAGAACATTTTGTCTCATGCAAAACTTGTTTGTATTGATACCAGCTATCGATTAATATAGGTCATATGCGTGGCCGCTGCTTTGAAAAAAAAAACAAAAAGGCGGAAGATAAATCTGGCCTAAAATTCCCACCTTAAGCTGTTAAGGTGCAAATGACAAGGCCGTATAAAGTCTGGTGGGATGGTAACCCGAGATGGCGAGATACCTACCTAGTAAATGTTCAAGTTATTGTCCGTTCCTTTCACTGATTGAACAAAACCAGGGTTGGGTTAGCCTCCTTAAATGCACCTCTTAATGAAAATAGTTCATTGCCGAGAATGTTTAAAAGCGCGAGTTGTTTACCTACCCCGTCCCTTTCGCACTAATGGACTTATATTAGTATGCCGGCTTCATTTCCTGCACTAAGTTTGGTGATTTAATTGCTTTTCAAGGTATGAAGTCACTTAGACGCTATTATGGAAAGTAATGAAATGGAAACACATCGATTATATTTTTATAACCAAGACCAAGACAACAGTGCTTAGCAAATTTGGTTTGGAAATGTGTCATTCATGGAGTTTCAATGTAATGTTTCGAACTATTGATATTAAACTTGACAATTGACAGTAAAGGAAAATGGGAAACTTTTGTATGTGACCTGGGCCCACCCTTTAATTTGAATATGCCATTTACCATGGGATAGATCTTTTCAAATAGAACAGTAGTTCCTACTATAACTACGGTCAAATATTAGTATGTCCGAAGATAATTATGACATCATTAAAGTCACGGGTATATGACACCTTTTAGCCAACTTTTCAATAACAACCTGTGATATACCATGGGATAAGGCCTTCTAAGTAGAACATTCGTTTGTACTATAACTGGTCAAATATTAGTCTTTTCGAAGGTAAGAAATAAATAAATTAAGAAAAACAGACGTACATGGTCCTTTTTTTTTTCGTATGGGAAATCATCAAATGACTCCTCCCGCTCTGGGCGGAGCAGGAGGGAGTGTCCGACTTTTGCTGACTAAAACCCATCCATGTTCGTTCATCGCCCTTTGTGTTCCGGGGCCACGGTATCTCTTTCGAATAGTCCCGCAGCCCCGGCAGGCTTCGGCCCTTGCGGATCCCTTCCCTATTGCTGACTCTCCTTGAGGCGCGCGTGGAACACGAACGCGCCGTCGACACGGCCTGTCGTCATGAGACGGGACGGACGGCGAGCTAGCCCTTAGCTCCCCGTCCACAGGCCCGCGCCTACGGTGGCCGGAAGCCACCACGTGGCCCCCGACGGGGCGTCTCCCGCGGCGGCCGGGACGTGTGGATCTCTCCCTATCACGTTCCGCCACCTCCTTCGCTACCATGACTGCTTCGCAGAAGGAGGTGAACCAGGGCCGGGAGCGAGAGGTCGCCGCCGCCGATCGCCGCTTCATAGCTAGAATAACTTCATAATATACATAATAGAATTTTGGAGTACTTATGTTACAAGATTACACCTTCTATATAGAGCCTTAATGCCTTGGTGCTAGGGACAAAATCAAACCTGCGATTTGATCACATTTTGTTAACAATGCCTTATAGAAAGAAATAAAGTAAAGACATATATTTGTCGCGTGCCACAAATGCACACAAAAAAAAACTTAAGTAAATCTAAACAAAAAAACCGGTGCACTAGTCGAGCACACGAAATACAATGTCTCGTATTAGGGAGTCTAAGGGTTGAACCACATCTATTAGTACGGAATCGCATTTTTCTATACTCCTATCATTTGCTAGAACGAGAAATTGAGCGGGAGCACGAGCATTATAGCAAGAGGCAGCATGGTCTCTGATAGATGTGGTGCAACCGTAATCCCAGAGCCGGTCCGTTCAGCGCTAGCGGCAGTAATTGTGCCCACGAGTTCCAAGCAATTCCGCGATAATTCGATTGTAGCGTCCCGCATCTCAGGGGTGCGACCATGGGCCCACAAAACACGTAGGTAACGATGGCGATTAATTTTATTTTCATTCTCAGTCTTATTTATAGACGGAGGCTATTCTTAGTATTGCGTTTATAAATAGACATTGATTGTGGAAATCATGGTCTCGATTAATTTCAAAGCGTGTTGGGCGTACATAAGAACTTAGGTACTTCAATAAAGCGCAAATTGCAAACAAAGGAATATTTTTGTTAATTAAATTATTCTCTCGAGCGTTAAATAAGTATCTAACTAATTTTACATCGAAAAAGAATGAGCTCAATTAAAATACCTACTGCTTCGGGCTCTGGAAGCTCTCGTATTAAAATAATAACAAAACGAAGCTCTATAAAAATTAAAAACTCAGAAATAAACATTTTCATTTCTTTTAAAAAGATAATTCCTGTAATTCGAACTCCAAGTTCAACAACTTGCTCCTGTCGAGACAAAGAAAAAAAAAAACAAATGAAACGTTTCTAAGTTATCACGTGGGTTTGAAAACCCCGTGTTCTGTATTTTCGTCACGTGCAACTGTGCGAGGCACAATCGCTCACTCTGGATCACTATCTCAGGCAGATTTCCCTATTACATGTTGATTACACGGGTTGCTATAAATAGGCTTATTGATTAGAAGTTGAGGCCTCTTAGGTTGAGTGGTCGCAAGCGCGACTGTTGAGCATGAGGTCCTGGGTTCGATTCTCGGGTCAGCCAAAGTGTTATTGTATTTTCACCCATCAGGAATCTCTCAGTGGCAGCCACGGACTCGGGATTTGTGCCCGGTTGTTGGCAATTGGCTCGCCCCCTATTACATGGACTTAAAACATAACTGGCGAAATCTGGGTGTTCCTTCAGGGATTACAGGCGTAATGTTATATGATGAGAAGTTAGAATAAGTCTAGACTAGTTCCAAGAGTTAGCATTAACTTAGCAACATACACAGGGGGTTTGCAAAAGTCTGGAAGCATAGGTAATCTTGCGGCTAACTTCAGCAACAAAATTCAAGCATTCTAACAATTTAAAAATGAAAATGAATGAATGAATTGTTATATTTCAATATTTACACTTATAACTTATATCACAATAGCATTGTGTTAGACTTTTTTATTGAATATTGACGTTGAATCGGTGCCTAGAATGTAAACGATTACAAATAGAAAGGCAAGCGACACCTGGTGGATGTAAAAAAAACAAGATTTGAAAATGTAAGCAGGAAAGGTCGGAAATAATTACCGCACGAAAACATAGTAACGGGACAAAAGCACCTAAGTCGATTAAACAAGGTGGAAGAGATACCGACGCTTTAACCACATTCAGCACATCCTTCTGATCGAAATACATGGTGTAATCTGACTCTCCACGAAGCCGTCAACCAAGCATTCTGTACATCAAACTAAGCGTTCTTACAGACGAGCGGCACCTTGCCAACGGCAGATAAACTGCAGCCGTCGCCACATGTCGGCGGTTGCCGTCGACGCTTGCAGTTGTGGCGTCGACGGCAGCCGTCGACAGGTGGCGACAGCTGCAGTTTATCTGCAGTTGGCAACGTGCCGCTCGACTGTAAGAACCCTAAGTAACCCTACGCAAAAATGTTTGCTGGGAAATGACTTTTTTTTTGGGTGAAAAATCAGACTGTTTGGTAGGACTCAATGTAACGCACTTAAAACATTGTGCTGGTGTATGGATTGAATAGTGTGGGGGTCGCGGAGGTGTTTAAAGTAAATTTCTTACATTAAAAACATGTATTAAAAAAAAAAAACTTGTGAAAAAGTTGGAACTTTGACCCCCAATATCTCCGTAACTAAAAGGTTCCCAGGTATAGTCTAGAACAAAAAAATGATCGCAATGATGGGGAGAACAAGTGCCTTTCGGCTTCGATAAGAGTCTTTTTATACCCACATATGGAAAAGCTGATAAAAAACAAATTACCAATGATAAATTTATATGTGGCGGGGTTCAGAATGCTGAATACGTGGTAACCGTTTCAGCGTCGGTGTTTCGCCTTGTATGTTTTTAGACTGACGTTGATCTCATGTCAAAGAGTAACTCTTACGGTTTTGGTGCGGAGTGAAATTAATTTTTTTTCAACGTTGACATGCTGTAACTTTGCTTGACTAGCGAATTATTAAACAACTACTAGAGAGGATAGGAGAGATAGGCTCGCCCCAATGACTATTAGCTCGCCCCTATTACATGTGACGTAACTGATAATGTGGGATTACCTACTACTTATTAGGTACACTTCTGCGCAATCCTTCGGCGTTTACAGGCGTGAAGTTATGTGACTAGAGAGGAATTTCATTCGGTACGCAAAAATCGAGCAGTACCTTCCTTAAAAAGATATAAAGTATGTGGGTTCTGTATAGACATATTTTGATTTACATCAAAATTGTTACCATAATTTCCACATAAACCATTAAATGCACTTAAATCTTTGCAACTGAAACATTAACATGCCAGTTAATTCAAAATACAAGTCAAACTAAACACAAACTCCTGAGTTTCTGACTCCTGTTCAACCAATTACAAAATGGCGTACGGGGATGCACTCAGGAGAACGCAATCCATCAACACGTACCTGTCATTTAAGGAAATGGGTACAAAGAAGGTTTTCTCTTTGTTTTCACTTGTGCAGTGTCGACAAAGGCTGCAGAAATACAATTATTATACAACATTGTTCTCGCTTCTCGAGTTGTCTGGAGACGTAGTCGTTGACTTGTTATAACTGTTGTGAACTTTTCAGCAATTTGAGCAGTAAATTTTAATGTTTAGTAGGTTTGCTTGTCTGCATGGTAAGGCAAACGTACAATAACTACCAGATATTGTTCTTCGTAGAAAATAATTGCTTATGTTACCCGTCTATAATAAAGCTAAAAGGAAAGGTCATGATTTTAGCAGAGTATGTGTAAGTATGTATATTTGTAACGTTTTTATGTTTCACCGTAGCTCCTGAACTACGGAGCCGATTTTGATGAATTAGGTGTCAATCGATTCCTCTTTACGGGCCGCGTGACATAGGCATTTTATGCAAACAAGTTTTATGCAAAAATGTTAACCTATATTTATAGGTTAACATTTTTGTTGCCGTTATTGTCGTACTTTTTTAGTTTTCAACTGTTTTTTTTGGCGGTATTGATGTGTAACTACAATATTAGTCAATTTCTGTAATCGTCAAAAAACTGTGGCTATCATTGATTGCAGCTAGACTCTAATTATATGCACAATAAAAGCTAATTTATGTTAGCACAATATGCATTTATAAGCCTGTATATCTAGTACCATTAAATAAATTAAAGTAGGTTCTAAGTTGTTTACTCCAAATTGTCCATTATTCAGAGTACTATACCTATAGTCCATTAGATATTAAATATTTTGCATACGAAGCCTGACCAATATGGTCCGTGTGTTCATGCAGCGTATAAAAACTAATTAAACTTAGTTTGACGCTTCATAATTAAGTTGTAGGTTCTCTAAGGTTGGAAAAAAGTATATTTGGTACAAAGGCACTTAATTAATTTGTGGCGTGAAAACATACAATAGGCAATCTTGCTACAGACAATCTTGTTAATGACAATCTATACATATAATAAAATCGTTGAGACCAAAAAATCTGTACATTGAAGATTAAAAAAAAAAACCAGCCAGGGTGGCTTAAAATAAGTAACTGAACATGTTAAAACCATTTAAAAAAAAATTGTTTGTTTGTCTGTTTGTTTGTTTGTTTGACCGCGCATCACGTAAAAAATGCTGAACCGATTTTGTTGAAATGTTCACAAATTTGTTTAAATACATTCAGAATAACATTTAGGCTATTTAAATTTTGGAAAATTTTGGAAAAGGGGGGTGAAAAGGGGGGGTAAAGTTTGTATGAAAAAAAAAATAGATTGTTAATCATGAAACTCAGAATAAATACTTATTAATAAAAATAAGGAAATACCTGTTTTAGCATTTTTTTAAAATCTCATCCAGAGACGCAAAAAAGAGGGTTTTGTGTTTAAAATTAATAAACTTCAAACACCTATACAATCAAAACAAATGAAGTGTAACCTTTTAAAGTTACTGCATATACTTCATATTTAATACAGGTAAATATAATTTCTCAGTTTTCTAGAAATTTGATTTTTGAGGTGAATACGCACAAAATAGCGGAACTCAAGAAAAACAGCTTTCCTCGGTATAAGTAGTTGGTACGAAATTTTTGTGCGCGCATCACGTCAAAACTACTGCATCCTCTTAAATATCTACAGCCTTACAAATAAACGTGGTATAAAAGTTATACTCGAGAATAAACTAAGAATAAGCAAAATGTCTACAAATAAACAAAGTATAGCTTATACCAAGTATAGCTTTGACATAAGTTTTCATACAACTGCTATTCCGAAGTTATTCGCGCCTCCAACCTTGTATAAAGCTAGTATAACCTTAAAAATACCACGGTTTGTGTTTGTTTACGCGCATTTAAATATTTTACGTTCGTTTTGATTATGGAATTAGATGCAATAGAAGAAGTAGAACCAGTAAATAACATTCTAAATCTAATGCAGGTTCAAAGAAAAGTTAAAATATTAAAAAAAAAGAGAAATCCTTTTGATTTAGGTATATAGCAATGAGCAGTTACGGTTAAAATATCAATTTTCTAAAGGTGGTGTTTTTAGACCAATTAGTTGGTGGATCTCTCAATATGGACACGCGCGGAGGTGGATTATCTTCTGTTTTGAGGTACTGGGGACGTAAATAAAGATTATTCTATTCTAATAGTTCGATCGGTCTCTCTTAGCCATTTTAATATTCACTTTTAAAATTATATTTCTCTATCCACAAAAATAAACAAATTCAATTACAACTGTATTGACTCAGTTCGCGCGCAAAGAATAGAACAAAAAAAAGGTCGAGAAACGTCAAGTTGACAATGGGGTCCATACAGTTTTTACGGACAAACTGCTTTTTTTTTAGAAGTTTCTCTTTGGTCGCGCTGTTGCCAAATCTTGCATTTTGACATTACGGAAGAGTTGTTATACCAAAGATATAACTGGTTTATTAGTAAAAAAATATTCTCGACATATTCTTAAGTTATAACTGTTACAACTATACTTAGTATAAGAATGGAATAGATGCGATATAACACATTTTTATTTGTAAGGCTGCTAGGCTATATATTATCACGCTGCTTCCTTAAGAGGGTAGGCAATTTTGCATTATGTCCGTATACTTCAATTGTTTGACGTTTCAGTCATGACGTAAGTACATGAGAACGGCTTTTTGTGGCTTATGTCAACGAAGTAAATAGCCTAGCGGTTTCATGAACGCTCTGTAAACTACGGGGTTACAGGTTCAAACCCTCCAACATTATTTTCACTTTTTATGATTTGTTTAATTATTTTTTTTGATTCTGTGAGATTTCCTATATTTCATTTTGTATTTAAATTGTGTGCTTTTCTATATTTCTTATTTTTTTTCGTGAAATATTTTTCCAAAAAGTAATAGAGTAGTACTTATGGAAGAAGAATACTATCATGCTACCCCCAAATAAATTGGGATAAGGGCAGGAGTATGATGATGAGGATGATTTCTCCAAAAAGTAGTATAGCGAACATCAGAAGCCTGATAAATTCACGTGTTCTTGCCGTGCAAGAACTGTGCTATGCTATTCGCAATAATCAATAATCCATACGCAGTTTACGTAGATTATATTTACAGCTAAATTGTTACTGGCCTCGTATCGTGTTTTCGGGCGGGAGGAGACGCCCGGGTTCTACCATTGTGAGGATCGTCAGGAGGACACGGTGGAGCACACTGTGGAGGTGTGCCCCACTTGGGCGGAGCACCACCGTGTCCTCGAAGCGGCGATCGGCGGCGGCGACCTCTCTCTCCCGGCCCTGGTTCAATACATGGTCCGGAGCGCGACGGAATGGGACGCCGTCACCTCCTTCTGCGAAGCAGTCATGCTAGCAAAGGAGGTGGCGGAACGTGAGAGGGAGAGATCCTTACGTCCCGGCCACCGCGGGAGATGCCCCGGGCGTTGGGAGCCACGTGGTGGCCCCCGGCCACAGTAGGCGCGGGCCTGTGGACGGGGAGCTATGGGCCAGCTCGCCGTCCGTCCGTCTCATGACAACAGGCCGTGTCGACGGCGCGTTCGTATTCTACGCGCGCCTCAAAGAGAATAAGCAAAAAAGAAGGGGTCCGCAAGGGCCAATGCCTGCCGGGGCTGCGGGACTATTCGAAAGAGATACCGTGGCCCCGGAACACAAAGGGCGATGAAGGAACATGGATGGGTTTTAGTCAGTAAAAGTCTGACACTTTCTTCTGCTCCGGGAGGAGTCATTTGATGATTTCCCATCCGAAAAAAAAAAGCTAAATCGTGTTTGGGCTCATTTCATGCACCTTGATGAGAACTTTCGACCTAGCTGGAGTATGACTGTCATCGAGTATCTAAGGATGAAAACCTAAGGCTGTCGAGGGAAGCCCCAAATTGGAAAAACATAGTGCAATATTTTAACGATGAATGCATATATTTCCGAGAAATTAAATTGTTACCTACTTGAATCTATACTTATTATATAGGAGAAAAATTTGTTTGTTTGGTTGGTTGAACGCGCTAATTTTAGGAACCACTGATACCAGTTAAAAACATCTTTTAGTGTTGGATAGCCCATTTATCGAGGAAAGCTATACGTTATATAACATCACGCTACAATCAATAGGAGCGGAGCATTAATGAAAATTGTTGCAAATACAGAGAAAAAGTATTGCTTTTGAGAGCTTCCGTTCCGTGCGCTGCGTAAACGGTTAAAGTTACTCAACAATCATACATGTATGACGGGATTGTTCCTCTAAAAAGTCCGCTAAAGCATATTATCTGCATTTTTTTAGGTTGACTCACACTCTCTCTAAGCCTCTCTGTCTCTTACGTAACGCAGACGAAGTTGCGCGGATCAGCTAGTGTCTTAATAAAAACTTTAGATTGGAATATGAACTTAATATTACGCCTGTTATCCCCGAAAGGTGAATCTCAGAGGTGTATCTAATAGTACACCCACATTTCCCGAGTTATGTTTGAGTCCCATAAGAGGGGGCGAACCTATTGCCATCAACCGCGCACACTTGTATGTGTGTTTTTTTGTTCAATTTCTTAATGCTGACTAAGCCTAATTTGCAACAAGTGCAAGTTCACATGAACAAGTACAGTTATACTTAAAATGTCACTTACGGGATATCTTCCGTGATTATTATTTATTTTTGAGCTCCCGATATTACCACGATATTACCGTGTATTCCCGTTCGTCCCACTGACTTCGTCCCCGTAGTGGGACGACTGGAAATTACAAAAATAATATTAAATTTGCTCCCGAACGACGAACGGTAACAATTTATTAATTATTTTTTAGTCCTCTTGGTCCCACCAAATAATTTCAGACTGTTGGTTAAATGGTAAAAAAAAAACAAATTTTTTTGCTTGCTTATGTAGGTATACAGTGGCACATTTTTGCGTTATAAGCAAGTGTGACTTTGTAATAATTAGGACGTTTCTTTTTACAAAAAGAAGCTGATTGAAGAAGCTAACTGATTTTTTAATCATAATTTTTAGTTTTATGGAGAATTTTATTTTGTTTTAGTGTATGTGTATTTTGATACCTAGGTACGTAAAGTTGATTCTGTGATTTTAACTGTGATTTTTATTCCTTAATAAATGACTGATTTTTATTTTAAAATTTGTTTTTTTTTTTACCATTAAAACAACCAGTCTGAAATTATTCGGTGGGACCAAGAGGACTAAAAAATAATTAATAAATTGTTACCGTTCGTCCCCCTAAAAATCATGAATGGGACGATCGGGAACAAATTTAATATTATTTTTGTAAATTCCCGTTCGTCCTACTACGGGGACGAAGTCAGTGGGACGAACGGGAATACACGGATATTTCGACGCTGTGGCAAGCGCCATGATCACGGGTTGATTCAACCCGCGATCATGGTGCTTGCAACAATCACGGAAGATATCCCGTAAATGACATTTAAAGTATAGGTATGAACCGTGAAAGCTTAAAAAAGAAGTACATTTATGTTGTGTTCTATCTTTTTGTTTCTATTATGTCCTGTGTGAGTTTAATAAATACTTTTTCTTTCTTTCTTTCTTTTAAGGCCCATGTAAGAGGGGGCGAAATTACCATCAACCGGGCACAAATAGACCAGACTCCGTGGCTGCTACTGAGAAATTCCTAATGGAAAAACCCGGTAACACTTTCTCCACCTGATTGAAAAATCGATTTGCTCAACAGTCGAGGTTGGAACAGATGCATCATAAAATAACAGTACCTAAGTCTTGGCTAATGCAATGCTGAAAACCGGCCAAGAGCGAGTTGGTCTCGCGCACCGAGGGTTCCGTATAAACTTGTAGGTATTTTGTTATTAAACTTACGATATTTACGACTTTCTGAATTTTCCTTTACATGTGCTGTAAGACATTGCTTTTTGACACATGATTCTAGGTCATAGGTATACCCTTGTGAAATCGCAAAATATGCGACATAAACGGTCATCTTTTGATCCCGTTGACTTACAAGTTTGATTTTTTCACTGCTCTGAAGAGTAGCAGACTTGCGAGTTTTTGATATTAAGTCCCTGAGAAAAGGGGTCTTGACAGACGGACAGACAGACATACGGACAACTAAGTGATACTATAAGGGTTCCGTTTTTGCCAACTGAGGTAAGGAAATCTAAAAATAACACTGTATCGAATAAAATAGGGACAATTAAGATGTTTTGTAACTAAGTCACGTTGATAATAACTAAATGTTATCTAGACTATCACAAGGACACAATATACATGACGTAGGTAGGCTAGACCAACAAGCGTATCTATGATCCCTTTGTGTCTCCATATTTGATTTCGTCCTTTAACGAAAAACTTTGTTCAACTATATTAAGGACGAGAACATTATACAAAAGGTATAACTTTCTTTTGTATATAGCAAACCAAATCAGCAATATCTTGTTACTGCGAGGCCCTTTCTGAAACTAGAGACGATGTGTAACGAAATTACACCTACAAAGCTCGGTCGATCAACTGTCTGAAGGTCTTCACAAACTTTCGACTAAAAAATGTGGTAATGATTTCTCGTCTTGTTAAGGTGGCAGCGCCAGGATCGCGAAATTCAAATTTTCGTTTACGTTTTTTTTTTATTACGCAATTTTTATTTTTTTTTAATGTTATTTATTCAATTAAATAAAATCGAAGCGCCTGTTTGTAATTTCAAAATATTGGCTTTTTAATAAAAACAAAACCTTTACCGATATTGACGGGACTTTTAATGGCAAATAGCTGATGTTATAAGTCTACTTTTATTTTAGAAAAAAATAGGGTTCCGTGCAAAAACATTAAAAACCATGAAACGGTTAACAAAATTAAATTCAAATCATCATCTGCCTAGCCTTTTCCCAACTATGTTGAGGTCGGCTTCCAGTCTAACCGGATGCAGCTCAATACAAGTATCTTACATGGAGCGACTGCCTATCTGACCTTCACAACCCAGTTAGTACTGGGTAATACGGTACCCCTTGGTAAGACTGGTTGTCGGACTTTTTGGGCCTCTGACTACCTGTAACGACTGTCAAAGATCTACAAATAACAGCCGGGACCAACCAAAATCAAATTCAAACAATAAGTCATGTTTTATACTAATTTCACGCGGACAAAGTTCCCAGGCAACAGCCAATCATAAACTGAATGAAACACAGACACCGACTCAAAATCGATCAAATATTTGATCGGGCGGTAAACACAAATATTTTGCTCATTCTACCAATGATATTGCTTACCTACCGTGAAATACGTTAGCTAGTCAATCTCTCCCAGCAAACAAATTGTAATTAGATTTCAAATCCAACTTTATTTACAGAAAAAGGGAAAATAAACTGATTTAGATCGTTTGTCTATTTTTTACTCGTTGGTCTAATAGTCGCAAGTGCTGAGCCGGAGCACGAGGTCCTGGGTTCAATTTCTAGGTCAGGCAGTGAAACCTCAGTAACGGCTTCGAGTCCCCGATAACTGGCGAAATATGCGGAAACTAGTAGGTGCATACACTTTTGCCTACGCTTTGGCGATTTCAGGAGTGAAGTTATCTATATTGACGATGTTGTTAGTCCGGGGCCGCTACGGGTCCGGTTCTCATACCAACACCAAGGCTTCCACGACCCTACACTCAAAGGGGAGGAGTTCTCGAGAATACAACAAAGCCTTTGACGTTCGACTGAGCGAATCATCAATAGCTGATGTTCCAAATAAAGTCACATGCGAGGTCGGGAAATCAAATGTAGGTGGGACACCCATCTTACGATCTATTCTGAAAGTTGAAGACCTCTTATCTGAACCCTTTGTGAACTTCCACAATATCTTCGTCAAGTTTTACCTGTGTTAGTCTTCAGGTCCCGTACGAATGTACGATGAGACGAAAATCGACGTTGCTGAACCGCCCGTTGTGGCTATTGGCCCTTTTTGATAACAGAAAGTACGCCCCTGCCCGAACGGCTCGAATCTGAAACTTTTGAAATGTACTTTTGAAGTTCTCTCATCACTTACTCAGCTATTCGTATAACTGTCCGTGTCATCACTTGGGGCCCTATCAGAATACCAGCGCTGTGACTTTTTTTTTTAATGTCACAGCACCTTGCTGAGATAGGAGCCTTTTGACCACAGGAGGTCCTGTGCAAGGTATAAAATTTGATTGTTTTTAATGTTTCTCATGTTTACTTCTTTAAATAATTTTGTCATACCTAATTCTATCTTTTTGTTTCTATTATGTCCTGTGTGAGTTTAATAAATACTCTTTCTTTATTTTTCTTTTCTTTCTTTCTATAAGTTTTGATGCTTGCATAACAAAAACAACGTGAAAATTATATCTACAGGCCAGATGCTAGGATGGGTACCTAACAACCCATTACAAATATCGAGTTTCCTTCGTGCCTCGGAAAGCACATTAAGCTGTTGGTCCCGGTAGTCATTTGTAGATCTTTAACACTCGTTACGCTATATATCCGCTAGATAGTCAGCTGGCCCGAAATTCTGCCAACCAATTTTACCAAGGGGTATCATATTACCGAGTACTAACTGGGTTGTGGAGGTCAGATAGGCAGTCGTTCCATGTAAAATACGTCATCAATAGTCGACCCCAACATAGTTGCGAAAAGGCTAGCCAGGCAGATGATGACCAGCTGGGTGTTAGATCTAAGTAATCCTTCAGGCGGAAATATAATAGATACTAAAAAGCATACGTGAAAATGAATAGAGCTCCCAAACTAATAAGAGAATGCATATTTTGAAAGCAATTTAAAACATGACAGCTAATTACTGGGTGCCTCATAACTCAGGCGGGGGGGGGGGGGGGGGGGGCACCTACATATGGTAACAGGTATATTGTAGGTAGACATGGTGATATGGTAATGGTATAGATACTTATTCCATGAAAGGCATATAGGCATATGATACGGCCTGATATACCTGGCTTACTCACGCCTCGATTTGTAGAAATATTGAATTTGAATTGACATAATGAATTCCTGTAATGCTAACTCTATCGTCCAAGCTTAGCGTTAAACCCGAAATGGAAGTGTTCGTTGAATTAGAACAATACACCTGTGTATGTTGCTAGAAGACGTTGTAGGTAACATGCTCAAGTTTAAGTTGGTACTTAAGTTTAAGTTGGTACTAAGTAAGTAAGCGTGTAATAAAATAATGGAATTTGTTCTGTCTAAACGTGTCAGTCAGTTCAGTTGAATTATAATCATCATCATCCACAACCCGAATCACCCCCCGCTGGGAATAGACCTATTTGCATCGATATGTCAAACTTGGTACATTTATTTTAGCTCTGTGTTTTCCCGGCTGCACAGATAAGTTGGTTGAAGTGTACGCTTTAAACAGATTTAAAATTGATAAACTATTACAGTTTCTTTGGAAAATGGGAGAAATTTTGGTGTTGATTGGTACGTTTGGACGTTTGGTAGTCAACTTCCCGTTTTGTGTGAATTTATGGCACTGATGATATTCCTGGTTGCTTGCTGTTTTCCGTGGAAATTCCAAGAGGTTTCAAGGAGGTTCCTAAACAGTACACGATGTTAATAAATGTTGACAGAAAGTACTTGATACAGCAGAGTCTTGCTGACCAATCCTTTCACCACGACGTTAAACCAACTATGACCCCCGTCACCGTTTTCGGTCACGGCGGCCAATCTTAGCGGAGCCATTGGCGCTTGAGATATATTTTTTTTTTGTTATCCTGTTCTGTCCCACTGCTGGGCAAAGGCCTCCTCCAATTCCTTCCATGTGCTCTTTTCCCGTTCCTCCTCGGACCAACCCTCGCGGTACGCGTCCAAATCGTCTCACCACCTTTTTGTGGGTCGGCCTCGGCGGCGCCATCCGTCTTCCGGCAACCATCGTGTGGAGACTTTTGCCCAGCGGTCATCGTGCATGCGACTGACGTGACCCGCCCAATCTTATTTTAGCCTAGCAGCCTTCATGCCAACGTCTATGCCCGTTTTGGAGCGCAGCGTGGTGTTTCGAACCCTGTCTTGTCTTGTGAGATATTATAGTGCACAAATGTGTGCGCAGACACCAGGTGGCCTACCATGACGTCTTAAAGCAGGATCGTTTTAATAGCGTTCCAGTGTGGGTAAGAAACGGAGCTATAGAGGACGTCTAGCGCCATCTCTTTCCCTCACTCGCACGCAATTAAAACGATCCTGCTTTAAGACGTCATGGTAGGCCCGCAGAGCACTCTCTGTTCCTTTTACTCTCATAGTCAAATGGACGGCAATCCAACACGGCCGGAGAGAGATTAGACGCAGGAGCAACCACATAACGAGATTTCCGAGGCACGGGGGTATCAAATCGCCAACTTCCAAACTCCGGACTACTATTGAATTTCTAACGAAAAAATCCGATAGCACTTTTTGCCCGGGATCGAACCCTAACTGTAATTGCGATCACGAGACCAAGACGGCAGTATAACAACTAATAGACCAATGAAGCCAAAACTATAGCTATATACTGAATGTAATAGGAACGTTCTGAATATCAAGATTATTAGCCTAGGGCTACAATCATCGCATATAGAACGTTAGTCAATATTTGATCACATGGGACAGCTCGAGGGTAAACCGAAGGCTGATTATTGAGTTCTGGGTTATTCAGGTCACACGGCTTTTATTCAGGAAGATGGTAAATAATTAATAATTTGTTACTCTTCATCGAAGTTGAAGTGATTTATATTGCATGGACTGGACAAAGTATTTTTTTTTATCAAAAAGGTATAGTGTTACTCTACAAAAAAAAACCGGTCAAGAGCGAGTTGCACTCGCGCACTGAGGGTTCCGTACAAACTTTTTAAAGGACAAACTTAACGTTGCTGTTCGATCCCATGAAACGGCTATTGCACCAACCGCAAATAATAAGTTTGTAATAGTAAAAACCCTTTTTTTAAAATTAAACTACATATTTACGGTTTTCAGATTTTTCCCTTTACATGCACTGTAAGAATTTGCCCATATCTTTTTATCATGTTGACTTGTACCTTGATTTCTAATAGGGACTATAGACCTCAGTATCTGGAATAAATTTCAACTAGCTAGGTCCACCCGTTCCTGAGAAAATCGGTGGTGACAGATGGACAGACGGACAGACAGACGGACAAGAAAGTGATCTTACAACATTTTTTACCTTTCGAGGTAGGTACGGATTACGGAACCCTAAAAACACATTTAATTTTGCAAATGTGTAGCTAGCAAGTTAAAATAATATTTATGTTCGAGACTGTATAATGGAAATTGTTTGCTGAGAAAATGCGAGAAAATAGTATTACAAGGAAAAGTTGCAATATCATGGCGTGTGTACCTTCACTCATGTGTTAAGTCAACTGAAAGAAGCACATTTTTGGTGGATTACTTGGGTACAGTTGTTCGCACGACTTCGGTAACACTTTGGCCTTAAATCGGCTAAACGTGGTACAGAGTTGCATTAGGTGATTAATTATGTGCCCAAGTTGATGGGCGCGGCGGGCGCGCTGTCAACGCTGGCCCTTTATGGGGCCCCGATATGGGCGACCGACCTAACGGCCCGCACTATCGCAGTCCTGCGCAGACCGCAGAGAGCGATGGCCGTCAGGGTCGTACGGGGATATCGCACGATCTCGTACGAGGCGGCTTGTGTACTGGCCGGATCCCCGCCGTGGGACCTGGAGGCGAAGACCCTCGCGACACTGTACCAGTGGCGCGAGGGGGCCAAGCCATCGGGGCGAAAGGCTGGTGCACCGACAGATCACGGTGTACCAGTCTCAGCTCCGATAGGTTATGGTGGCGGAATGGCGGGGGAGGCTCGAGCTTCCCACCGCCGGCCTCGACACAATCGAGGCGATCCGGCCAGTACTCGACGACTGGCTCGGGAGGAAGCACGGCTCCCTGACGTTTCGGGCGACGCAGGTGCTCTCGGGGCACGGCTGCTTCGGGAAGTACCTGTGTCGCTTAAGCAGGGAGCCGGACGCCCGGTGCCATCACTGCGTCCACTGCACGGAGGATACGGCGCGGCATACGCTGGCCGAGTGTGCCGCGTGGGATGAGCCGCGCCGTGCCCTCGTAGCAGAGGTTGGAGGAGACCTGTCGCTGCCGGCCGTCGCTCGCGCGATGGTTGGCAGTGCAGAGTCCTGGGAAGCAGTGGTGTCCTTCTGCGAGTCCGTCATATCGCAGAAGGAGGCTGCGGAGAGGTTGAGGGAGGTCGAGACCGCTCTCCCGACCCGCAGCAGACGCACCGGGCGTCGGCAGTGGGGTTGATAACGCCCTCTTCCGGCCCCCCTAAATAGGTCCAGGGCCACGGATTCGGGGACATCCGTCGCCCCCCATGACACTGGACCCGAGACGGTGGCGCGTCGTGTTCCACGCGCGCCTCTCCGAGACGTAGCGGGGGGAGTTCTACTCCTCACTCCCCCCGGGACGAGGCCCGCAGGTCGAGCGGGCCGGCACTAGTCCGGGGCAGCGGAAGTCGCATCAGATCCCGCTGCCCCCAGACGCAAGTGTGCGATGGAACACCGGTGTGGTTTTAGTCAGTACGAGTCTGACAGACCCCTGTCCCCAGGGCGGAGGACATCCATTGAGGATTTCCACATCGTGAAAAAAAAAAGGTGATTAATCATAATATAATTGGAGATGAAGATCTAGACTTATTATATTACTAGCTTATGCCCACGGGGCCACGGCATCGTCCGCGTAAAGTCGGCAACTGTCGCACGGGATCATACTACCAGGATAAAAAGTATCAAATATATGTGTTAATCCAGGTTATAAACTATCTGTGTGCCAAATAGGTTCAGCAGTTTTGAAAATGTGTAAATCTAACTTATAACTACATTACGTATACTTCGGGTCAAACATCGTTCCGTCTAAATCTAATAAAGATGTTATATAGCATAATAAACGAACAGTAACTAAGTCAGTTGTTATTTATTAGTTTACTTTTACAGTACATATTTCTTTCATAGCTCTCCGGTAAAAAATAACAATATTTCATTGCCTTGTATTGTTATAAAACCCACTCGTGTCGTTACGTCAGAGATCTTCACATTCAATTCTAAGAACGCGGTTGTAGTTTCAAGAACGGTTGAAGTGAACTGTTTGTTTCGGATGAAGAATTGCAATAAACTTACTAGATACAAGTATCATGTGGCAGGGTTTCCTTTAGCTTTTTTGGTTCCATGCGCAGTTACAAAAATAGTGTGAAAGGTTTTTCTATCTAAGTAGGGTATCTCTATCCAAATATTAAATGTATGCGAAAGTTAACATGGTGGTTTCTGCCTACCACTATGAGAAAAAGGCGTGAGTTTATGTATGTGTGTGTGTGTGTATGTAACTCTAGACATTTCCAAAAAATATTTCAAAAATTGCTGTATCGAACCTGACACAGGTTATAAAATAATATGGAAAAATCAAAGAATGCGAAGTTGAAGAGTTTGTTTCAACCGAGCTATTTCAGGGCATATTTCCTTAACAAACAGCTAAATCAAGAGAACGCCCACCAGGAGAATGATGTTAATATATTCGTAAGTCGACATGACATGTTGTAAGGCATACCTACATAGACCGAAGTTTGTTTCGCATATCTTTGATATTAATTATTGTGGTCGACAGTCAGACTAGCATACCGTTCCGGAACATCGATAAGTACCTATAGTCTCTTAATCGTGTTAGTATCTGCGTAAGTGTATTGTGGAAGTTGAGCCGAATTCCTGTAGTACTTTGAATATTAAGGTACACCTTGTCATTCTAAGAAGAAGATTCCTTTTTCATTCCATATATTTGAAAAGGACGACTTGGTTCACCTTTAAGTGCACCCAAAGGTGGTGTTTTCTATAAGAAACTTTTAGCGGGCAGTAATGAGTTTTTAATCCTCTTTATAAGTGCGCCGCAATTATCTTTGCCGCGCACTTTTTGATTTTGGAACATCTTAGTGTTCAGCGCCAAAGAAATCGAACGCAAATATTGTTTGAATATAGACTGGCTGGTACGACGGCCTACAGTAGCGCCGCCGGCTGAATAAAAAAAAGAAATCAAATTAAAAACGCGCGAACTACAGCCCGCGTTTTCGTCAATTTTCACGGATTGTTAGAAATTCATGGTTTTGTTTTGAAAAATGAGTTCTTCAAGTGACTGTGAATACAATATGAGGCGCCATTTATTTTCTCATAGTGGGTGATGAAAAGTAGAGTGTATCACTCGGGTGTAAAATATATTTTTGGCTCGGGCGACGTACTCTAGAATCCCTCACTTCGCTCTGGATTCAAAAAAGCGCCCTCGCCGTAAAATATTATTTTGCTCCCTTATGATACAATGTACTAATTAACATAAAAAATAACCTAAAAGTAAGTAGGGCTTACATAAACAACATAATAATAAAGTAGAACCTGCCAAGCGAAACAATAACGTTTGTTTTACTTGCTAACCGTCTATAAGGCTCACATTCAGCATTTACACTCACTTTAGTTCCTATATTTATTTGTTTAAACTTTATGTACATTCCTGCCTGTAATCCCAGAAGGGTTGGGCAGAGGTGTACCTAATAAGAAAGAAAGAAAGAAAAGAAAGAAAAATATTTATTTGACGTCAGTTATTAAAGCACACACACATAAAAAAAAAGATACAAAATAAGGAGGAAAACATAGTATGTGCTGTGTGCCTCACGGCTGTGCCAAAAAGGTCCATTTCAGCATTCATGCCAGACAGGTGATGGTGATGCTGTCTGACGCTGGTCTTCCAATGAACCTTGAGGAGGTAGGTAAGTGACGGAAAAACAGTTTCAAACAAAATGTATAAATAAATGGTTACAAATAAATAGATAGCAAGTAAATTCATTAAATGTGTATTAATGAGTTCGGATAAAGAAGAATGTAAGTAGGTAAGTATAATAAGTATTTTATTGTGTTAGACAGTAACGCTGGTACCTCTGGTAAAACAGTAATAGTACAGCCACTATTCACCAGTTAGTTTTAAGTCCCGTGTAATAAGTTGAT
This sequence comes from Xestia rhomboidea, assembly GCA_963853795.1. NCBI lineage: Eukaryota > Metazoa > Arthropoda > Insecta > Lepidoptera > Noctuidae > Xestia > Xestia rhomboidea. The sequence continues at coordinate 8,780,121 of OY970771.1, read as the reverse complement.
CCTATTGCAATCAAACGGGCACAAATCCAGGCTTCGTGGCTGCAACTGAGAAATTCCTGAGAATCGAGCCCAAGACCCATGCTCAGCAGTCGCGTTTGCGACCACTAGACCAACTAGGCAGTCCCGTGACACTACTGGTACATAGGAGGACTTAATGCCACAAGGCATTCTTTATCAGCCTTTTTTTTTTCGGATGGGAAATCATCAAATGACTTCTCCCGCTCTGGGCGGAGCAGGAGGGAGTGTCAGACCTTCACTGACTAAAACCCATCCATGCTCCTTCATCGCCCTTTGTGTTCCGGGGCCACGGTATCTCTTCTTTTTCAGCCTTCGGGTTAAATAGGACAAAAATATAAATAAAAATGGTCCGAATAAAATCGAATGAAACAAAAAAACGAAACTCAATGGTTGACGTGACGATTAAAAAACCTGCCACGGGCCACGCGCAGTATAGGGTTCCGTAGTAGCCCGTTGTCACATTAAATAACGATTTATTCTAAGGATTGGATTGTATTTGGTACAAAATTATCCAACACCCAAGTTCAACGACTGTTACTGCTAAACTAATCAAGTTATCTTAACCGCTATATGAATGCAATACTATCATCATGAATTTTTCCAGATTTTTCAAGCCAGCAGTTTAGCTGTGGTACTGCTGGAACAAATATTTGCACTTTGAAGTTTAATATTTCGTAAATGGAGCATTAAATTGAAAAATAGCACCAGCAACCCCTTAGTCATTTTAAAAGATCTATTCAACGATGCCCCACACGATGGGATAAACGTTGAAAAAAAAACACAACATGTAGGGGAGCTACCCTAAAAAAAACATTTTTCAATACACTTCCTCGAAAACTGGTTCATAACGCACTACGATTAGGTTCAACATGCAATGTATTTCACACGTGTGCGATTTTTTTCATTTTCTAACACGTGTGCGGGAATGAAAATTGCCACAGATAACTATACCTATACTGCCTATACTTAGTCCAAATTGGTTCAATGCATTAAGTCGGAGGTGAGTGTTTTTTTTTTTAATTTTGGCAAAGCAATAATGCGTCTTTACCGCGTAAATATTTTTTAAATAATTATTCAAATTGTGTTTATTAATGGAATTTCATAGATAAACATGATTATTTAAAACTAATATAATTACTTTTATGAACAAATTAACATTTATTTGTGTTCTAAATTAAAAAAAAAAAAAAAAAAACTATTTTTATAGTAGGCTGTTTAGCGGCTTCATACCTTTGCTTCTCCTTCAACCTGGCGAAAGCAAAGCGCGGAAAAAAAGAAAATTAAAATCATAGTTCTTAGTTAGTTCATCTTATTAATTCATGACAAAAATATTTTTCGTTCTTTTATTTCATTTCTTCAAAAGTGTATTGAAAAACGTCGTTTGATACACGTGGACATTTGTTATTGCAGTTCTCGGCTTAAAAACACCCTCGCCTACGGCTCGGGAGTTAATTCCGCCTCGAATGCTATAACAAACTTTCTCCACTTGTATCAAAATGTACTATTTCAAAATTTTATTTTACCATTTTATCGGCGTAATAAATATACACACCTCTACAAAATTACAGCTTTCTAGTACTAACAGTCTCTGAGCAAAACCTCGGACGGACAGACAGACGGACATGACGAAAATATAAGGGTTCCTTGTCAGGACTACGGAACCCTAAAAAAGCGGGTCTTCTAGTTATCTCAGACTAACATTTCGTCGTTTGTTCTGATTTCATTCACCAGACAGAGTGGTTTCCTCCCAAACTATTACGGACCCTACTCCAGAGCAGAACCACTCTTGTGCAAATAAAAAAGTCATTCAAGGAAAACCACGGTCGGAACACATTATTTGCTTTTATATAAAGGTTGTAAAAAGACCCTTAACGAAGCTAAAGGGCACTTGTTCTCCCCGTCATTTCGATCATGTTTTTGTTCTTGACCATATGTCCTGGGAACCTTGCGGAGATGTTGGGGGTCAAAGTTCCAACTTTCTCACAAGTTTGAATGTAAGAACTTTACATTACCACCTCCACGATCCCCACACTATTCAATACATCTACCAGCACAATGTTTTGAGTGCGTTACATTGAGTTTTACCATAAAACGTGAATATACACCCCAAAAAAAAAAGTAATTTCCCAGCAATATTTTTTGCGTAGTTTGATGTACAGAATGCTTGGTCTAACGGCTTCGTGTAGAGTCTATGTACACTCTGTATATATCGACGTACGTAAAGTTGAAGTAAAGCAAGTTAGCACGAAGTTTGCACGAAGTTGCAAGTGTGTTCGAAGAAAATCAAAAGCAAATGTTAGAAATACATGACCGTGCTTTACGATGCTGTGCAATAGGCGAGACGACAAAAAAATCTAATTAGTCCGTCAGTTAGATTATCAAAAAATATTTGATCCGTGTTTTTTCTTTTGTTACGTAAACCAAAATTGACGAAGAATGACGCTTTTAAAATTCTCAATACGTCACGCCTTAGAATATTTTTTAGCTAGTTCCGACGTCACGAGCCCCCACTCCCAAGTTTCGATGCGTTTTTTCTTTTGTCAATATTCATTGATTTACAAAAACAAAAAAATACGTGTCCATCAATTTCCAATACTCTAACTCAGCGGTCGGCAACCTTTTGGCAGGCAAGGGCCACAAGGTGGCAAAATAAACTAAAGGCGGGCCGCACTTGTGATATTACCCCTAGAAGCCCAATATACCTACGTATAATTGGTAATATCCCAATTATCCCATAGATAAAATGAAAAGTCGCGGGCTCGAACTCACTTTTGGGCGTGGCCAAAAAGAAAGCTCTCACCTGGTATCGTGCCCGACTGAGTGAGTTCAGTGAGATGCACGATAATTCATAGTTAAAGACGCGCGTAAAAAATTACGAAAAGGCCTTTGGAAAATCGAGTTTTATGTTAAAACCACTGCATAAATCAATTACAAATAAAAGTTATCGAATTCTTCGATAATTATGCGTTGTCGGTAGCGACTTTGTTTTTACAAATCACACACTTCGACACTTCTTTTTTACAAATTTACGCCCAAAGTTGCTTAAAATTGGCAATAAAAACGAATCTTTGGTAGCTCGTAACTTTTAAATGGCTTTTTATTTTACTATTCTGTTTCCGCACAGACAAAAGTATTTTATTTTTTTGTTTAGTTAGCCCGTATTGTCCCACTCCTGAGCAAAGGCCTCCCCCCATTCCTTCCACTTCTCGCGATGGTGTGCTTATTCGCCAGGAAGCCATCCAAGACGTCCCGCCATCTTCTCGGTCTGCCGCGACCCCATCGAGCTGTCTCAGGGCTCCAGTCCTGCGATATTCGGGCCCACAGCTGTGCGAGCATCCGACCAACATGGCCTGCCCAGTCCCATTTTAGTCTTGCAGCTTTATAAGCTACGTCGGCAATTTGCGTTCGTGGTGTTTGAGTATACTGCGCTCCATCGCTCGTTGGCAAATCTTGAGTTTGGACTTCTGGACGTTAGTCAAAGACCAAGTCTGTGCACCATATGTCAGGATGGGGAGAATACACAAGTCCATCAGCTTGCGTTTTAAGGGGATCGGTAAATTCCTCTTGAATAGCAGGCGTTATCCGTGCGTCTTGCTACTTCTTTATCTTGTCTCGCCTGGAAGGAGACTACTTGGCCCAGGTAGATGTATTCTTGGACATAGTGTATTATCTCCCCGTCTAAGTGCACGTTGATTGGTGAGCTGTTGGTCACGAGCTTAGTCTTTTTTTTGTCTTTTTGTCAAAGACAAAAGTGATTAATGAGAAAAAAAAATTTACTAGGCAGAGGCACCACAGGCACACAATACACCATGTAGTCGGCAATGGATCTTAAGGCTGGATCAACGCTATACGGTCGATTGCGGTTCGTTCATGTACCTATTTATTTTGATAATTATTACTTATTTACAAAACATTCACGGGCCGCGTGTTGCCGACCGCTTGTCTAACTGATGGACTAAATAGATTTGCAATTTTTTGATACTGTCGTCGTGCCTATTATGTTAATGAATTCGATAAATGTTGAGAGATGTTTTTGTGATTTAGAGGAGCTCGTGGCTAAATAATAACAGCAACTCGGGGCGATTTCCAGGTTAAGCCGCGCTTGCCTAGGTTGGTCCGTGGATGGGTGACCACCCATTACGCAAAACACGTTAAGCCGTTGGTCCGTTGTAGATCTTTGACGGTCGTTGAATACCTAGTCAGTAGTCCGAAAGTCTGACAAACAGTCTTACAAAGGGGTATCGTATTAACCAGTACTAAACTGTGTTGAGGAAGACCTCAGCATAGTTGGGAAAAGGCTAGGCAGATGATGCTGTTTTTGTGGTTTATCAAGCATTGAAAATAATTATACAAAAATATTCAAGGAAATGATAATTGGTGACCTAAATATTCTCACAGAGAACAAAGTTGAATGAGATAAAGAAACGCATTTTGTGAAAATCTCAATGCTTGTACACAACAGTAAGTTATCTTGACACAACTTCAGTGCACAAGGACCATTGTCACATTAACCTCCGCAAATGCGAGGGAAAATGTGACTTGCGGGCTTAAAATATTATTTCGCAATGTAATCTTTGTCCGCAGTAACCGTATAATGTGCTCCAGCTACGAGTTGGAACCGTTTCGTTACTGTTTTTATTCAAATCTTGTTCTTGTTCCAATTACAAAGACCTTGCGAAGTTGCGATCTCCTAGCAACTTTGTCATTCAACCGCATGCGGGCACGGAAGAGACTTCGAACTGTGAGTTTGGTCTCTTATTGAGATGCTACGAGGGCCAGTCTGCTACTTTATTGAGATGCTACGAGGGCCAGTCTGCTACTTTATTGAGATGCTACGAGGGCCAGTCTGCTACTTTATTGAGATGCTACGAGGGCCAGTCTGCTACTTTATTTAGATGCTACGAGGGCCAGTCTGCTACTTTATTGAGATGCTACGAGGGCCAGTCTGATACTTTATTGAGATGCTACGAGGGCCAGGTCTGCTGCTTTATTGAGATTTTTCTTCCATTCTAACCTGCCTAACTGTCTGTGGAGTGCCTCGGTAATCTAGTGGTCGCGCAAGTGCGACTACTGAGTGCTGGTCCTAGGTTCAATTCCCGGATCGGGCAAAGCGTTATCATATTTTCCATCAGGAATTTTATTATTAAATGCAGTCTAGATTTGTGCCCGGTTGATGGCAATGGGCTCGCTCCCTATTAGATGGGACTTAAATATAACTGGCAAAATGAGGGTGCACTTATTAGGTAGTTAGGTACACCTCTGCCTAACCTTTCGGGCATTACAAGGCGTTTTAAAGAAATTGTGCCCATGGAAGCTAAGCTGTGCACAATCTGAAGCCATTCTTGTGTTATGCTTTTAGGGGGGGGGGGACTATTTAATCTTTTTTCTTTCATATCATTCCTCACACATTCCATGCATCTTTTCTGTGGCCTTTCTCTCTCTCTCTCTCCATCTGTTAACATTCATTTCATCACTCTTTTAGTCACATGCGATTCATCCCTCCTTTTTAAAACTGTAAGAATATCTGCAATCAATTTTTTTTACCAGTTTCAGCGAACTTTAATAGGAAAAAGTTTAGTTTTATAAGCAAGCAGAAAAGTCTCGCTAAAGGCCGTCACGGAAGCAGTTTTAGCCGGTATAACCTGGTTATTGCTGATAATATCACTTTTAGTTTATGAATGACGCAAAGATTAAAGACATTACTTAAAGTAGTTTGCACAAGCATTTTAATATATCGTTTTACACTATACTTTTTGGCCGCGACTTCAAATGCTTTATCCTTGGGATAGGTACATCATTTTTGACATGATACATGCTTGATATGCTGATGAGCTAATTCAAAGAAGGTATGTTTAAAAATCTTATTTTTTTAAAATATATATATAGGTTTAAGTATTCAAAATTGTTGCAAAAAAAAAACTTTCCAAATTGAGGACAGGAAACATGTTTATATCACAAGAGCGCCGTAATACCTACTCTATGTTATAAAGTACGAAACATGAACCCAAACCCCAAAACTTTCTTATTTATTAAATTATAATGTAAGAGTGTACTCCGCTGGGTTTTCTTACTCATCGGGAGTAATGCCCTCTGATCCAGCATGTTGTTATACCTAAGAAAATACCTTGGGTAAGTAGGTATGATAGTTTTAATTAATAATATTATTGTTGTTGTGGTTTTCCTATTAGGTATTGCGAAGTGTTGGTAGCAGCAATTAATAAAGTTTTGGAACAGGGAAAATTTCGTGACTGTGCATTTTAAATTATAATATTAATTTATTTATTTTATATTTCGGTATACTCATCATCTGCCTAGCCTTTTCCCAACTATGTTGGGGTCGGCTTCCAGTCTAACCGGATGCAGCTGAATACCAGTATTTTACATGGAGCGATTGCCTATCTGACCTCCACAACCCAGTTAGTACTGGGTAATACGGTACCCCTTGGTAAGACTGGTTGTCAGACTTTTTGAGCCACTGACTACCTATAATTAGGCAAACTGCAGGTAGGAAAATAATATGCTTTTAGATGAAAACCAGCTGTTCAGACAAAAATGTTGTCGATGATGTGCTTGCTATGATAAAAATTATCCGGCCAAGTACGAGTCGGCCTTGCGCATGAAGGGTTTTGTACCATCGTAGTAGTACCTTAATTTTTTAATTATTTTTTTAATTCGTTGGTAACCCATGATCTGTCCACGAAGTAGACACAATAGTTAAACAATGGCGTCTCGACCAAATTGGTCGTTTGACAGATCATGATTTATAGTGGCAAGAGAAATACACATTTTGTGAAAATTTCAACTGTCTCCTATTACGGATCATGAGATGCAGCCTAAGGCTTAGTAATAAGGAGGCGAAGATACATGTTCGTTGTCACGAACGCACTTGACACTTGAACCGTGCACTTTTTAGGTGTGGATTTGAACCGCTTGCCTCAGCGCTGAGAGCTGTAATTCCAACAGAGAATAACATACAATAAATCATGATCTGTCAAATGACCGATTTGGTCGAGACGCCATTGTTTAACTATTGTGTCTACTTCGTGGACAGATCATGGGATAACATAACATCACGTCTGGATTCCCTGAAGGGTTAGACAGAGGTGTATCTAATAGTACATCGCTATTTCGCCAGTTATATTTAAGTCCCATGTAATAGGGGTCGAGCCTATTGCCATCAACCGGTCATTAATCCAGACTCCGTGGCTGCTACTCAGAAATTCCTGATGGAAAAACCCAATAACACTTTGCCCGACCCGGGAATCGATCCCAGGTCCTCATGCTCAGCCGTCGCTCTTACGACCACTTGACCAACGAGCCAGTTCGAACAGAACAATGATTTATTTAGGCAACACTGCTATTTTTATCGGGCTGTGTAAACAACGAGGTCCTTCAGTAACTTCTGTATCGGATTACACAATTCTGAACTCTATAATCTAATTTATAGGGTTACTGTTCGACGTTGTCATTTGCATCGTGATGTATCGAGAAGGTGACCCGACGGTCCAAAAAGAAGTTTTCAACATTTACGTGTCAGCCACGCGTGGTCCACGCATTGTAATCATAATCATCATTTATTGCATTCATGTAGTTTACAAGTTGTTACAAAGTATATAGGTTTCATACATGAACCCTGCTAGGGCACAGCAATATAAATAAACTGGCCTGCAAAAATAAGTACCACACTTTTAAAATTGCAATAACTTTTTAAGTACACAAGATATACTTTCGAAACAAAAAGGACTCGAAAAATGGTTTAATTTTGTCTATAGTTTCAAAGAAAGCTGATAAAAATTGCTTTATAACGTTTTTTTATTTTAAATCTCTAACTTCTATAGTTAAGGAAAAATTGAAATTTAAAAGTGTAGTACTTATTTTTGCAGGTCAGTGTAGTTTAAAGTGCTACAGTGTCACAAAAATAAACAAACCACTAAACAAATACTAGTTTTAACATGTCTAGCAGGTATCCAACATTTGTAATTTAAATAAGTAGGCTTTCATAATATAATAAATGGGGTAAGAACAATTTAGTGGTCATCATTTACATTCACAAATTAAAATAAAATAAAAATTCAAACAAGGCAAATAGCGATAATAATAATCATAAAATAGCATAACATAGGTAGGTCAAAATTGTAGGTGTTGTAAGTATTGTGTACTGGTATGAATTTCAATGTCAAAATTTACTTATCGTCAAAGAATTCCTTTAGTGTGTAATACGATTTTAATAGAAGATATTTACACTTATTGTACTTTATTGTACACTTATGACCATGTTGAAAATACTTATACCGTAAGATAACACGATATAAAGCTCACATTGCAATGTAAGAGTCGGAGTGGAGTTGAGTCTGCGTAATGTGTTGATTGGGTTCCCGTCAATTCGAGAATTTCAATCCCTCGGCGCCGAATGAAATTCACGTTGAAAAATTCAAACCTTTTAAGAATTGCATTGCCAGTGCATATTTTAGTTGAAAAATTGGAACAAAAACCGGGCCCGAATAAAACACTGCGAACTGAACCAAATTGGGTATGCACTTAAAATCTAGACTTGAAAATTTGGCGTCGGACCTGGATAGGTATATAAAAGGAATAGCGGTTGGTTTAAGGGAAAGCTAAATCATTTGTATGATGTCTGACGTCTTTTTGACTATCGTATTACAATCGTCACGTCGGCTTCCAGTCTAAAATTCCTCATTTCGCCAGGGGTTGAAATTCAAGAAAAACATAGCGGGAATGCTATCGCACGCGGAAGCATCCATTATGCGATCGGCAGCATGCTCTACTTCTTGCTTTAGCAAAAAACCCGGGCAGGAATCTACACTGGCTTGCAAAAATAAGTATCACACTTTTAAAATTGCAATAACTTTTTAAGTACACAAGATATACTTTCGAAACAAAAAGGACTCGAAAAAGAGTTTTATTTTGTCTATAGTTTCAAAGAAAGCCGTATAAAAATTGTTATAAAACATTTTATTTTTATTTTAAATCTCTAACTTCTATTGTTTCGAAAAAATTGAAATTTTAAAAGTGTAGTACTTATTTTTGAAGGCCAGTGTATTCTAGACTCCGATGGTTACTACTGATGTTGAGATTTGATTAAATTCTTGTTGGAAAACCCCAATAACACTTTGCTGACCTGGGAGTTAAACCCACGACGTCAGTAACAATGCTTACGACCACTAGATTTAACGAGTAAATTATGTTACTCAAATTAACTTAAGTTTTGTTTGAAAAGCGTTAGGACGTCAACATTTCTATTGTCTCTGCACCCTACTCAAACGTTCGCCTCCGGAAACTTACAATTAATTTACGGACATTTAATTTTAACTTCAGCTATTTTCTCTGTTGCTCTTCTAATGCCGTTTTCGCTAAGCTTTTTAGAGTTCCGTACCCTAAGGGGACCCTATTAAGCCTCCGCAGTCCGTCCGTCCGTCTGTCTGTCAGCGGACTGTATCTCATGATCCGTATAATAGGTAGACAGTTGAAATTTTCACACAACGTTTATTTCTGTTGCTGCTATAACTACAAATAATATAAATAAATTATAAATTAAAGGGGTTCCCTTCCACTCGCACTTGAACGTCTCAAAGTCAACCAATTTATTTCAATTAGGCCATTAAAAGGCACTTTATAACGTCATAGTTTTAAAACAAAGTATTACTTAATTAAAAATCGTCCACTGTTTGTGAAAAAGGGATATCAGTATCAAAATTAAAATTTTAATTAGGGTCGAAAATTTGCGCTTTAAGAAGATCAAAAGTTACCTTCGCTATTTAGTTTAATTAGAGCTATTATAGCGTTAGTATTTTTCTTATACGAGTAGGCACCTAGAGTTTTAATTTAGATATTAATAAGATGTTTAGTTAACTAACAGTAATTACTATTAGGGGGCGTCCATTCATTCGGCGACGTGTTTCGAGCCGAATCTCGCCCAATCTCACGAGTGAAAGAGGGGGAGTCTCGGAAAATATCACGCATTTTTTTCTGAACTAAGTTATGAAAAACATCACGTGAGATTAGGGAGGGGATCGATTCGACAGACGTAGGTAATTAATGAACTCCCCCTAAGTAGATAGGTACTTAACTAAAATACTTTACTTACTTTACTTTACTTTATTAAAATACTTTACTTACTTTACATTACTTTATTAAAATACTTTACTTACTAAAATATTATAATACATGTAATATGGTACGTTTACCTATGCCTGGTTGATGGCAATATAGGCTCACTACCTTAAACTTTAACAGCCTTATTCATAAATAAATCCTGATCTGAGAAATTCTGATCTGTTTGATCGGCCTGTTAATTAGCAGACTCATTAAGCTTATTAGACGGTTGTCAAGAAGTATGATTCATAAACGCTTGCTAGCAGTCTACTAGTTAATGTGCTGCTGATAGACGGATTAGACGCGTTATGTTGGCCATCTTGACAAATCAATGACAAAAAATGGCCTCATCGAGAATTTAAAAAAAAATACAGCTGTGACAGACAGACAGACTGACAGACGACAGACGACAGACGACAGAAGACAGACAGACGACAACGACAGACGTCAGACGACAACGACAGACGACAGACGACAGACGACAGGAGACAGACAACAACGACACACGACAGACGACAGACGACAAGGACAGACGACAAGGACAGACGACAGACGACAAAGTAAGCTGTTCAAATTTGCGGCGGCCATTTTGTGACTTAGCAGGGAGATAAAGGAGGGTCAACAGTCCTCTAACTTTAGCAGAGCCTTGATGGACTGATTAGCGTTAACAGACGTTTATGAATCATGTTTTTTAGCATCGGGCCTTCAAGGAGACTTCAAGGAGGCTCTAACTTTTTATGAATAAGGCTGTAAGTCTATAACTCTTTAACCGCCTTTAACTGTCAAAAGAGTGTACTATTAGGTACCTCTGTCTTACCCTTTGGGGATTTCAGGCGTGATATTCATGTTTTATGCAAGAAGGTAAGATCGTGCGAATAAGTACCAGGTGATAATAAGATGTTTTATTATGATGGATGGCTGAATCAAATCGACAAGCCATCGAAATCAGAACTGCGAGTTATCGAGGCGGGCGGTCGTCTGGAAATGAAATGATAAAAATAGTAGTCTGGAAGAGAAAAAGTACTGGATAAAAATGTCTCAATACCCACCCATCCATCTATATAGGGTGTAAAAAACCTCTTAACGAAGCCGAAAGGCACTTGTTCTCCCCGTCTTTGCGATAATTTTTTTGTTCTACACTATACCTGGGAAACTTCTAGTTACGGAGATATTTGGGGTCAAAGTTCCAACTTTTTGACAAGTTTTTTTTTTTAAACAAGGTTTTAATGTAAGATTTTTACTTTAAACACCCACACGACCCCCGTACTATTCAATCCATCCATCAGCACAATGTCTTGAGTGCGTTACATTGAGTTCTACCACAAAACATGATTTTACACCCAAAAAAAAAAGTCGTTTCCCAGCAATAATTTTTGCGTAGAGTTACTTCGTTTGATTACAGAATGCTTGGTTGACGGCTTCGTTATGAGGTTGTTTACACCCTGTATATACACATACATAAAATCACGCCTGTAATCTCGGAAGGGTAAGGCAGAGGTGTGTCTAATAGTACACACACATTTCGCCAGTTATGTTTAAGCCCCAAGTAATAGAGGGTGAGCCTATTGCCATAAGCCGGGCACAAATCCAGCCTCCGTGACTGCTACTGAGAAATTTCTGATGAAAAAACCCAAAAACAATTTGCCCGACCCGGGAATCGAACACAGGCCCTCATGCTCAGCAGTCGCGCTTGCGCCCACTGGACCAACGAGGTAGTCGATTATTATTTTTAGTCGACCTATTTAGCTAATATAAATTAATGTTGCTTTTCGTGTCTGTATGTGTGGCAGCGGTTTTCTTTGTAACCAGGCAACGGATTTCGTTTTTCCGGGTTTAAATGTACCTACAGATTTTTTTTTCCTTGATTGGACTAGCAACAATTGCTTACGTTGTATATATTTAAAGTTAATTCTACCGTAATCTGAGGTTTGTGTAACAATCACTTACATGTTAGCGTGCCCCGTAAACATAAATTAGATGTGTCAAAAGCACTATATACGATGAAATTAATCCTTAATTAACTAAAAGGAACAGGTTTAAATTACTAACATACAAAGTAAAATTGGATAAAACAAAACAAACTGAGACATAATAAAATAGATCAAACATTATTTTACTTAAATAGGTACTACTACACATAAATCTCGATGTTACCAAGTAATTATAGTAGTAGTAGTGTGTATATATTTGTATGTATGTTTAATTTCTATAGTTTTTTTTTATTGAGTGATTTGTCTTGGTTTACACATTGTGTCTACATTTCTAATCCTATTTTCCTCTTGCAGATCTGTTAGAAGAAATTTCTAATGAAATAAGCAATACCTTTGCGCTCTTCTATAGTTTGTGTGTATACATAAATAAATTGCACCCGATTACTAGTTTATTTTTATTAGTCAATGATGGGATAAGATCATTTCCATTGATGTCATGAAAATCTACTGAACTTTCCGTACAAACTTCTGGTATCTGTATCGACAGATGAATGGTTCTTGGCTTATTGCCTACGCCAAAAAGTGATTACTAGTTCAAAGAAAACAAAAACGAGTTCGAAACTCAAAATAATTAAACAATAAGCTATTAGCTAGCACGGTGACGGCAACAGGATGATTCTAGTTTTGACGCGGGAATTTACCACTATGTTAGTAAATATACTGAGGATTGAGTAATATTCGGGTTAAATTATGTGTTATGGTCATTGCTAGGGTGACTGTCCCGTTTGTCAGCGTCAACACGTAAACAGTGGGCCCCGTAGGCTCGTGGATAAGTAGCCGTGCCGTGGGCGCACACCGCTTGAACCGTTTTCAGTCGAGTTTGTATCCGCCGCCGAGCGAGACGCCCTAGTCTCGTGCAGAGAATACATCGATAAATTAACACTTTTTTTCTGATTTCCATAATTCAAGTTATTTATTCGTTGAATAAATAACTTGGCAGTAGTGAATGGTGTTTAGTGAGCAGTTTGTTGGATTAGTTGTGAGAGTTTTTGTAACTTTTGGTTGATTTTCAAGTGTTTTGTGGGCTTGGTAAGTTTTTAAAGTGTTCTATGTTTTGACTTCGATTTTTCTCCTATGGTTTTTAATATATGTAGTTTATTTGCTACTATAAAAATTATAGGTAGTAAATATTTACAGCTTTCGGATCATAAAATTACTTTAGGTGTCTTACTTAGATGATTTTTTAAATTAATTTACTTACTTTAAAAGTTGTACAAATATAATTTTTAGTTACAGAAACACTTAGATAAATTATGGAAAGATTATAAACCAAGAGAAAATTATATAAGTTTTTAAACTGACACTATCATTAACATTGAAAAAAAATGTATATTGAATTGAAATATCAGGAACTCAATACAAATAGTAAATATGGTAAGTATTCCGTTTTCAATTTTAAAAATAGTCCAGATTTGTTTATCTGAGTTTTCAGAATACAACATGTTTGATCAAATAAATCTACTACTAATATACTTCGCCCGCGACTTCGTCCGCGAAAATTGTGATAGCTCGGCTAATTTTCATGACATCAATATAATTTATAGCCTATGTTACTCGGTAAAGATGTAGCTTTCTAATGGTGAAAGAATTTTTAAATTCGGTTGAGTAGTTCTTGAGTTAAATCGTAACAAACAAACAAAAAATCAAATCTTTCCTCTTTATAATATTATTTTAGATAACCCGATGAAATCTTCTGTTTTAGTCTTAGAAGCAAAAAAGTAGAAACGATGAGAGATTTTAATTTGCGATAACGAGCTGTGAATAAAAAAGGCATAAATAAAGCTTTTGCGGCAGATGTTATTTACAAGCTTTTTTATACTCTGAAGAAATACTACCTATCCATGGAATCTAATTAATGGCCTACGAAAATAAAAATAAATGTCACAATTGCGATTTTCCGCATGATGTGATAAAGTTAGTAATATAGGTATTTGATTATAGTGTTGTTCATGAAGATATAGAATAACTCATTCATATTTAAATTGATAAGAATAAACCTCGTAAACGTAACTGCTACAGATATTTGCTGGCATTTTCTGCTGCTAGAATATTTGATTAGCTCTGCTAGCTTGAAATCTTGAAATGAGTAGGTATTACTAAATCGTTAAAATATTTGTTTTTCTCCTTAAATTCTGAGAAAATGTCGTCGGAACTAATGGTGTTGTAAATGTCATTGTTTGAAAAGTTTGAATGATTTATCAACAGGGAAATAGCAACCACTACGCTTCGTTCATTCGGCATCTTTTACTTGAAGTGAAATGTCTGATCGCAAAAAAGTGAACTGAATGACTGAAAAACTTGACGAAAATAACAGATGAACATCTTTTCCTATATCATTTTATAGGTGTCGTGTGAACATGGAATCAAAGAAAAATATGAGAAATCTACAGAGTTTACTGTTCCCTCGAGTGAAGCGTTTGGTATCGGCTTTAGTCGTGATGAATATTTACGCATGCACTGATTTGATCTAATCAAGCTTAAGCATAAGCCATTGTAAGATCTTCAAACATTAGAATGCAAATAAAGATATGAAAATGAATATAATCGACAGCATAAAAAGATTATACTTCACAACAATTCTCAAATAAACTTAAAAGCAGTTATTTCTGCGGTTGTAGCAGAAAATATTGTACAAGTACATCTCATAAACCTGCACTGACTAAAATAGAAAAGCCACTTAGAAACATCGTAATCTTTTCAATCAGAGGATCCAATAATGCCTCACACGTTTATGTGCACAGATTTTTATGGGAGGTGGGGGTGTGCCACTCTCATTTTTGATGGGGAGAGTGGGGGTGTGCCACTCTCATTTTTGATGGGGAGAGTGGGGGAGGACCACCTTTTTTTTCGTCATTTCTCTACACCATTGTTTACCGGTTGATTTATTGCACAAACTTCCATCGATATAGTACCATTAGTCCATGAGTAAAATGGCTGTATGTTACGGTCGGACGGACAGACAGACAGGACGAACGTATAAAGATTTATTTTTTGCCTTTTGGGTAACGAACCTTTTTTTGATGGGAAATCATCAAATGACTCCGCTACCGCTACCGCTTTGGGCGGTGCGGAAGGGAGTGTCAGACTTTTACTGACTAAAACCCATCCATGTTCCTTCATCGCCCTTTGTGTTCCGGGGCCACGGTATCTCTTTCGAACAGTCCCGCAGCCCCGGTAGGCATTGGACCCCTTCCTTTTTGCTGACTCTCTTTGAGGCGCGCGTGGAACACGAACGCGCCGTCGACACGGCCTGTCGTCATAAGACGGACGGACGGCGAGCCCATAGCTCACCGTCCACAGGCCCGCGCCTACGGTGGCCGGATTTATTTGTAAACGACCAATAAAGAGTGGGCGTTCTATCTGTAGCAGGTGCTAAATAACGTGGTATATACATGGCTGTTACGGATCATTTTAGAGTCAGACACACCGCCCGACACAGCAACCGTTTATACAACTTATTAAAGTGAAAAATGTAGTCTTTTTTTTACCGTCGTCGTGAAATACACAGTTGTCAGTGTCAATCGGTCTGTCACATGTCTGACATGGAAATAAGATTGTCATTCTGCGGTATTTACATTACTATGCCATAGACAATGCCAAGTCGAAATATAAGATTATGTTGTGTTATTGACCAGTTAAAAGTAGCTAGTTTAAAGTAGCAGCTATATATAGAGCTACTTTACTATATCTAAATCATTAAATGAAACAATAATTATTAACATACATCATCATTAAACAAAAATATATGAAACAGCATCTGATTTTTTATAAGTTGCTGTAGGTAGTCGTATAACAGTGTACCTTAACTGTTGAACACATAAACAAAGCCTTTGAAAAGAATCCACCCGCAACGCGTACCCAATAAGGAAATTCAATTCTAAGCTCACAGAAATAATTTCCGCTTAACAATACAATCTGAAAATATTAACATAAATAATTCAATAGGATATTGTGTTAGGTTTAATATTCCCAAAATAAATAGGATTATCTTGAAGAAAGCTTGTGGACAATGAAAGACCCTCAACCCTCTTCAGTATAAGCTAGGTTGTATTTTTGTAGCTCGTGTGTTCATTTGCAGCGTCATCTTCTGGGCCAATACCTGCCAGAGTTGATGAATGTGCGATCCATACTCCATACTTCTCCAGCACTCCCGGAACATAGTTAAAGGACCGTCAATGTGGTTTTTGTCGTATTACATGACCGACATATCTTGAGACGTGAACTACGGTTGAAATGCATTGAAATTGACAGGTGTATGACGAATTCTAAGCGAGCGGCGCGACCCTGATGTCTTAAGTTATGTTGGTCAGGTTACAAATTTGTTCAAGTCATATAGATGTTCATGAAAATTTCAGCAACATGTTTTTGTGTTGCTGGATACATGTTGTTAGCAACACCGCAAGCAGTATGTATGTTAACGTATAGAGTATATTAATAGGTCACATACCTTCCTAGGTAGTTTTAGTGAGCATATTATGTTTGACTTTTCTAATTATCTTACGATAAAGTAAACTCCAGGTAAAATTAACCTCTGGCCCGTCTTGCCAGGAGTTACTTTACGCATTTATATAGTGTAATGCGGTATCTGCATAAAAACTCGTTAAGGACGTCGCGCGTCACTCCAATGGCAAGATAGACGTCACTTGTGACCCTGCTCACCAGACTTTATAAGAAAACCCATTCCTGGCACAGCTTAGTCGACACAGAGACATTATAATAAATGAAGTGAAATAGTTTTGATTAAGAATGTGGATGGCTTTAGTAGAGGAAGACCAAAGAAACGATGGGTGGACTGAAAGGAGGTGACTGCTATGAAACCTACCTACTGATAGAGAAGTTTAGAAGACATGCTGCACCCACCTCAAAATAAAATGGGATAAGAACAGGTGAATAACGATGATGAAGTGACAACATTGAGGTGTCGACGTTTAATTAAGAGCAACTTAATTATATTCTAACGGAACCAACATAAAACATCGCCTATGACGGGCAAATCCCCAGTGAAAAGGAGTGAGTTATTTACCGGTCCCAATTCCAACCCAAAGCTGTCCTAATTTTCATTTTCAATGCATAATTCGGCCTTTTTGAATGGGGTTACGATCAATCGATCAATGTATCAGCTTTACGTGTCCCCTGGACGTTATTAGGCTGTTCATCAACATTCTATTTGTTTTGTAAAAGGCTCTTATTCTTAATGAGAACAGTTCCATTATTTAGTCAAACGTGACAAAAACACGCCTATTGTTAAGCTGCCATTAACGGCCCATCGTATAAGCCCCGAAGCTCAGCTTACTAACTTGTATAGGAATCTTTTGTTTTTCCGTCAAAATACCCTAGACGTATCCTTTTCCCCACTTTTTTTTTGTTTCTGACCAACTTCAAGAAAGGAGGAGGGTTATTAGGTAAAGCAAACTATATATATACAACATGTCCCAAAATTCAACGATAAGCCAGCACCGGAGGATAGATCTGCCCATGACTACTCGGGGAAAAAAAGAAAAAAATATATATCTCAATTTTTTTGAAGTAATAAAAAAAATAGGAATTCTTCAAGAATTGAGAACCTTTTATGATATTTTTCACTACCATGACCACATTTTTTAAAATATTTCTGTGTTCTTTTTTTATAGGCAACCTGAATAGCACTGCTATCTACCACAATTCTTAAACAATCCAGAATACCTCTAGTTTTTTCACAAAAATTAATGAAACTTAACTTATTCCCTAAATTTTTTGAAGACTTTTACTTTTAATCAACTTTAACTCATCGTGGTGTAAAAAAAAAGTATGAACACTACTATGGCAAGTTTTTTTATAAATTGACGCAACTTGTGGTCTAATTGTGGTCATGGTAGTGAAAAATATCATAAAAGGTCCTCAATTCTTGAAGAATTTCGTTTTTTTTATTACTTTAAAAAAAAATGAGATTTTTTTTTTCTTTTTTTCCCCGAGTAGTCATGGGCAGGTCTATCCTCCGGTGCTGGCTTATCGTTGAATTTTGGGACATGTTGTATATATCTATAGGGTAACTGGTAATTAGTGTACGATACGATTGTAGTAAAAGTTGTTTGTTATCGTGAGTACAATCGCGTGTTTAAGTATCGTACACTAATAACCAGTCAACATACAAAATTAATTAAAAACTATGAAATAAACTAAGAACGAACTATAAAAGGGTATCAAAAAACTCCTCAACGTTGTCAGCTGGTAATGTGCCCAAGGGACTGGCGGAGGCGGCGTTGCCACGAACAAAAAAAAAACTAGATTTGAGAATGAACACATAAATTAAAGGGAAATTTAAAAACGAAGCTGACGACCTGACTGACGGCATGACGACCTGACTGTTGGATTGCGACATATTTTACTCGTCTACCGATATCAAATAAAGGAGAAATTTATTGAAAGGAGCAGATCGATGTTCTGTTCTATGTAATTTTGTGTGTGTTGTCGTAACGTGGAATTAATGACAATGAACATTCATACTATCGTTACAGGTAGTTAGTGGCCTAAAAAGTCTGACAACCAGTCTTACCAAGGGGTATCGTATTACCCAGTACTAACTGGGTTGTGGAGGTCAGATAAGCAGTCGCTCCATGTAAAATACTAGTATTCATCTGCATCCGGACCCCAACATAGTTGGGAAATGGCTAGGCGGATGAAAATGAACATTCACTGTGGAGTGTCTGATATCGGCTATAGTTAAAGGTGTAGGTGTTTCCATTAGGATTTTTTCAGTAGGAGTCCCGGAGTCGAGATTTGTGCCGGGTTGATGGCAATAGGCTCACCCTCTATTACATGATTTCCATGGTCTTAAACTTAACCGGCGAATTGTGGGGGTGCTATAAGGTGTGTATACCTTATAGTATACCCCCTAGTGCACCACTCTGTTTAACCTTTCGGAGATTACAGGCGTGATGATATATTATGTGTAGATGATGACATGTAGCTCATTCCCCTGCACATAATCCCCCTGTTGCCGTCACAATACATCCTCAGGATGCGACACGACTTTCCCCTTGGTAGTTGAATAGTTTATTCCGTCTTACGCTGTGCACCGCACACAGCTATAAATCTTGAGAAACTTTAAGATGGAAATGCTTTGCGAAGTTGTCTGGAAATGGATCACAAGTCTGTTTGTATATTCAAAGAAAGAAAGGTCGATCACTAAGGTGCTTAAGGTGGATGCTCCAGGGTAGCCCGCGAAATTCAAATTTTCTAACGTTTTTTGCAATTTGTAGAAAAGTGCTAGGTTGTATGTTGATTAAAATATTGTTCGCGACTGTAAGACGTATGTAGTTACAGAATTATGATCATCAAAATCCTCAATACAACCCTCCAAGTTCATAAAGGTCGAGGAATGATTTTGACCTTGAAAAAGTCGTTCCTCGACTTTTTTTTTCATTCTCGGGGTGTCAATCGTCACGCTATCGTTTACTGCATTTTCCCTCATATCATTCCTCAAACAATCCATCCTATCAGAATTGCGACGTTTTTTTTTAAATGTTACAGCACCGTTCTGAGATAGGGGCCTTTTGGCCTTGTACAGGACCAATTTCGTTTTCTTTTTATTTTTAATTTCTTTTTTTTTTTAATGTTTAATTTTTATTAGTTGATAATTTCACCATTTTATTTTATGTGTTTTGTCCTGTGCGGACTAATAAATGCTTTTTCTTTCTTTCCATCCATCTTCTCTTTGGTTTTCCTCTCCCTCTCGATCCATCCACAATTTATATTCATTACTCTTTTAGTCAGATGCGATTCGCCTGCTCTTGCACATATGACTGAAATATAACTGGCGAAATGTAGGTGTACTATTAGATATATGTACCTCTGCCTACCCCTTCTGGGATTACAGGCGTGTTGTAATGCTTCAGTTTTATTTACTTACACTGGTTGGCTGTCTCGACGAGTTGACTGAGTAAACATTGCTCAGTCATTCAGTCGGGAATACACATCAATGTTAATTTGTTTACAAAAAAGGAATAGGTTACTCTAATATACTGTTTATTTTACATATTTTATTTATGTACCTACGCTGCTACGCAGTTTTATATATTTTTTTAGACTAAAGGCCAAACGACATTAGCAGCGCTGTACTTTTGTGACGTAAAGTATCTAACTTTCCCACGCGAGAATGCTATGTAAAAAAGCACGAGTGTTCAATACACTGTATTTTTAAACCTAAAAGCGTTGCAATAAGAGCCGATGATCGAAGATTGTATTTGAAGATGTATGAGCTTTAATTGGAAACAACTCAATAAATCACTATGAACATTTTCATTCGCCGACTATTTATTCGTTTTAAAGATCTAAGCATACATAGGGACAGACAGACGCGGCGGGAGACTTTGTTTTATAATATATAGTGATAGACATTACGTTACACCTTTTTTTTTTTGGATGGGAAATCATCAAATGACTCCTCCCGCTCTGGGCGGTGCGGAAGGGAGTGTCAGACTTTTACTGACTAAAACCCATCCATGTTCCTTCATCGCTCTTTGTGTTCCGGGGCCACGGTATCTCTTTCTAACAGTCCCGCAGCCCCGGCAGGCATCGGCCTTTGCGGACCCCTTCCTTTTTGCTGACTCTCTTTGAGGCGCGCGTGGAACACGAACGCGCCGTCGACACGGCCTGTCGTCATGAGACGGACGGACGGCGAGCTAGCCCATAGCTCACCGTCCACAGGTCCGCGCCTACGGTGGCCGGGGGCGACCACGTGGCCCCCGACGCCCGGGGCGTCTCCCGCGGCGGCCGGGACGTGTGGATCTCTCCCTGTCACGTTCCGCCACCTCCTTCGCTAGCATGACTGCTTCGCAGAAGGAGGTGACGGCGTCCCATTCCGTCTTGCTCCGGACCATGGATAGAACCAGGGCCGGGAGCGAGAGGTCGCCGCCGCCGAAATTACGTTACGCCTTAAATAAGGAATTCGAAGCTAAATAATAACGGCGGCTCGGGTTGATCTGTAGGTTAAACCGTGCTTACTTAGGTTGATAAATACTGATATTCAACTGCATCCAGTTAGACTGTAAGCCGACCCCAATATAGTTGGGAAAAGGCTAGGGAGATGATGTTATACGTTAACTAGTCCTCTGTTGAAATGCTCAACGCAGACACTGAGTGTAAGTCATTATACCTTCTATCATCATGCTTCCTTGAAGAATACTTCACGGGAGTCTGACGTTGTGAAAATAAAACTGTTTCCGTTACAAATGAGACAGAGTTACAAACCGTGGCACAATTCCCTTATTCATCCCTTCTTGGAACGGTCGCTTATTCAAATGAACAACAAAATCAAAACCGTTGTTTCATACTAAATTATTCCGTAACGGTGGCTGTACACTCTCGGCCGAGATCTCTCTCTCCCGAGACGTTCTCCCGAAAAACCGACACGGGATCAACACGAGAGGAACACTGAGGCGTGACGAGCGCTACTTTAAAGGATGTAAAAACTCTCAACGAAGCCAAGAGGTACTTGTTCACCCGTCAATGTCATATTTTTTTTTGTTCTAGACCATTCCTGGGAACTTTCTAGTTACATATTCAACGTCAAACTTCCAACTTTTTCACACGTTTTCTTTTTAAACACAAGTTTTAAATGTTAATAAATACTCTCTTGCACTCTCGTGTCTCGGCGACAGTGTACAGCTACCATAATAAAGTGTGCCTCAGTGAGCGTGGCTTGCTGTTGGATGCAAATGAAGTTAAGGTGACAAGGAGGCGCGGCAAAAACACCCGACAGCGAGTTACGAGCGCCGTGATAACAATTTAGTACTAAATGTTTTTACCCCGTCTGATACTTTAACGGAAACAGTTAGAGACAGAAATATGGACCTTTCTAAGTGAAAAAGGGTTTTTGTAATTGTTACCTTGTCGGTGGGAGCACCTAATTGGTTACAAGCTCTTTTTCTGAAGTTATTTATTTCTTGTTGTTGTGATTGTATCCTTTGGAGCTGTTATTAAGAAAAAAAAACACCGTGTACCGTTTGGAACAGGAACCTAGAGGGTTTCTATTCAGCATAAAAACTTGATAGCTAACTAAGTGGGTGCCGCGTGATGATAGAACGCCAAAACGATATTTGAAAAGTTTCAGATGGGAGCCCTACGGCTACAGATCCACTTTCAGACTCCAAAAATCGACAATTAAACAACAGGATTTTCAGAGACGTTGATTTCATCACGTCGAACGGGGCATGAACCGAAACGACTTCTATAGGCAAATCTGACGAAGATAATAAGGCTTCACTAAAGCTGACGAATTTAAGAAAAAAAACCTTGTCGCAATTTCGTTTTATGCCAATTCTTACGTGCACGACCTAAAGTGATGCGACACGCGCGTTTGTTATTTGTTCCTCGTCGTTGAATCAAAGCAATGTCGTTCATAATTTGTTTCCTCCGTTGTCGCTGTCAACACGCGAGACACTCTAGAGTGTATAAGCGTTCAGACCCAGACTCAACTAAAGGGAAGACGAGACGAGAGGAGCAGAGATGTGTTGTAAACCACCATAGTATTCGTTATTAGCACTTCTCGTCTCAATTTAGCTGTGGGCTCGGTTTCCACCAAAGCGGAGATGAGCGGAGCGGAGATGAGATGTGCGGAAACCCACCATAGTTGCAGGTTTCTCGTCTATCCTGTGATTGGTTAAAGCTTGCACTTCTCCTCTCCGCTCCGCTCGTCTCCGCTTTGGTGGAATCCGGGCCTTAGTGGAAACCATTGAGAGGGAAGGAGATGTCTTATATTTTGTTAGGCCAAGCAAGCAACAGTTCACAGCGGAGGCTAGAAGAGACATGAGAGGCGTGCGGCGGTCGCTAAACTGGGCGTTGGTAGCTTGTAAACACATCTTTGCTCCGGTCTAAACAGTGCGCATCACCGCCTAGTTTCGCTGGATACACCCTAGCTCCTAGGCATCTCCTCTCCTCTCCGCTTCGCATCTCCGCACGTCTTCGTTTTGCTGGAGTCCGGGCCTTATAAACTAGATAAATGTGTAAATAGTATTTTTGAAAATAATGTTGCTCTATTAGGATTCAGTTTCAGTTTTGAAATTATGATGGCTTGTTAGGTAACATGTATCTAGTTTTAATTCCGTGTATGCTTTCACAAATACAAAATACATATTATTTGCAATCACAACCAGATTGATTTTGTGTAGGTAACTAATGAATATAAATCAAATTGATATTCAACTAGAAAATGGGTTACATTATATTAGGATTAATTGGGAATGGATTTGAGGGACTTATTATTTAGTTAGTGGTTATTTGACTTATTAATAGTATTTGCTCGGTAGGTAATGTAATGGTCACGAAATAATAATTAATTGATGTAATTCAAAATAGAATAAAATAAAATAAACTGACCTGCAAAAATAAGTACTACACTTTTAAAATTTAACTTTTTCCTAAACTATAGGAGTTAGAGATTTAAAATTAAAAACGTTATAAAGCAATATTTATCAGCTTGCTTTGAAACTATAGACAAAATTAAACTCTATTTCGAGTCCTTTTTGTTTCGAAAGTATATCTTGTGTACTTACTTAAAAAGTTATTGCCCTTTTAAAAGTGTGATACTTATTTTTGCAGGCCAGTGTAGTATAGTAATTTTAACAAATAATTACAAAATGGTTAGTATACTTTTGCCTGCTTCTTTGTCTGCTTGGACTTCAGAATTGGGTCCAATTTTATCGACGTCAACATGTAGCGACGTCAGTCAGTGTCATCCGACACCACATAACCTTCCATTGTCTCCATAGAGATTTCAGCGAGCCCTATTGTTGTCACCAAGGGTCATTTAGAACAAAGGTAAATAAGAACAAGGGTCTGTTATACTTTAGATATATAAAACTACTAAACTATGGCTTTGGTTTCATAGTGAGTGTTTGGGCAACAAACACCGCAGTTGATACGGCGGTATACACTTATGTACCTATACATAAGTACCCCTAGGGAAGGGACATTTAATGTAGCGAATCGCGTAACGATACACGTTCGGTAAAAGCTCTTATCGAAGACAAGATAAGACATCAAGTAATTCTACATCGAATTCAATTCCCCATAGTGGCAACATCATCATCATTCTCTTGCCCTTATCTCAATTTATTTGAGGTTGGCGTAACATATGTTCGAGTGCAATACGTGAGGTCGACAAATGGATGTGCGATTTACGCTTATGCGACAAAACTGTACTTCTATAACATGTGGTTGGTGCCTTAACCAGGTGTCAATGTTTTTATGCCGCTCATAGGCCTCTGACTTGGCTTTACATGTCGTCGAGAAATATCTCTCAGGCATGCTGGTTTCCTCACGATATTTTCCTGCGACTCACCACATTTCGAATGCACGCAAGTGCGACAAACTGAAGCTCGACATAAGAGAAGAAGCTACAAATGCTTAGCCATTTCCAAAGTCATGGAATAAAAGTTATTCAATATCATGGTCTGAGTCACCATAAGAGAGGTTGTGCGTTGATTATTTTACACCTTGTGTAATTCACGATGCATCCCAAATAAATTTTGAAAAGACAAAGACAAAAAAAGGATCTATAATGATACTACATAAATATTGTAAAAGTCGATACTAAACAGTTATCGATATTTTTTCGAGTCCCTTCACTTGCGTAATAGGATAACAAACTTATGACATAGTGCCATTATCCTCGTGATTGTGGACAGTGAACTGAAATTCCGGACCCGGATGGTACTAAGTAACAGTTCGGAGAAGCGTCGCTGGAAATATTGTGAATGCGTCAAAATACTAGGAATCGTAGTTTAGGAAGATGCTTTTCTGCAGTACCTGTCTATAAATGTAAAAATGGTTTTGGTTTTAATTTAAATTAACACAATTTGTGTTAAAAACATCTATACAAATAAGTAAACAGCTTTGTACTGAATGCATGTGACTTTTTAAAATTATTGTCTGTCTCTCTGTCCGGTTCTGTTTGTTCCGGCTAATCACCGAAACGGCTGGACCGATTTGGACGGGGTTTCTACTGGCAGATAGCTGATGTTAAAAGGAGTAACTAGCCTACTTTAGCTATATTTATTTTAGAAAAGGGATAAGGGTTCCATGCAAAAAATAATAAAACCCTTGAAAAAAAAGGGAATATACACATACACACAATATATAATGGCAAACACTATAACACAACACACACACACAGTGAAATACACAATTATAAAAAAACAGTTCGGAGAAACGTTTGCGACTGTGAACTATGAAACTGAAACAGTGTGTATGTTATAATTTCTGAAACGAAAATAGTCGATATTTCAATGAAAATAATTATAATTAATTATACAAAAAAAAAACAATATACCATATATACTTACTGTTTGTTTTGCATAATTAATTATAATATTTAAAATAAGTAGATACTTACGGATAAAAGTAAAGGTACTTGGAATTATGTAAATCCCGGAAAGTGTTCTTTGTAAAATGATCTATGAAAATTTCTATTTAATGACAAGAATAAGATCCTCCGAATTTTATTAATCCCTAATGAAATTGCTTTTCAGGAAATTTGCAAACTGTTTTTATTAATGATTAAAGTTTATAACGTTTCAATGTTTAACTGTGCCCAGTATAATGGATATTTTTAACCAAGTGAAGAGTTTAACTAACTAAGGTTGCGTAGCTTCAAATAAAGTAGTGTTGACTTTTAAAATCAATCCACACATTTGACGACCTGGTTGTCAGACTTTCACGTGTTTTGCGAAACTCCGTATTCAATGCCTATACCTATACCATTGATTTGACATTTAAATTTGATTTCTTGTAATTCCACATTTTTTAATCTTTTAATAATATGATAAATTATTTTGACATTTATTTATTTATTCTGAATTTAATCATGTTTTTAATTCTTATGTAATTCTGACATTTCAATTATTTATGTGTTTGTATTTGTGTCTATTTATTTTTGTTTTTTAAAAATTGTTCCGTATGAAATTTTAATGTAATTCTGCAATTTCGATTATTTATGTGTTTGTATTTTTGATTAATATGGGTCTCGGACCTAAAATAAATGCTTTTATTTTATTTAATGGGTGGTCACCCATCCACGGACCGACCTTGGCAAGCACAGCTTAACCTTGAAGATCGACTCGTGCGGCTGTTATTATTTAGCCACGAGCTCTTCAGAAGGTAAACAAACCAAAAATACTTTTATTTCTCGTTTTCCCGAAGAAATATTGACAGTATCTAAATTACTATGTGCCTCTTGAGACGACGTGTTCTTACGAAAGACGTATGTAATGTTCTTTGACAACTGGCCTTTAGGTTGAACCCACGAATATAGGTCGAGCTTCAAGAAGGTAATATTATTGGGAAGTAGTTTACCGTAGTTTTGCAGTGTCTGAAAATGTAATCATCATCTGCCTAGCATTTTCCCAACTACGTTGGGGTCGGCTTCCAGTCCAACCGGGTGCAGCTGAATACCAGTATTTTACATGGAGCGACTGCCTATCTGACCTCCACAACCCAGTTAGTACTGGGTAATACAGACAGCCAGTCTTACCCCTTGGTAAGACTGGCTGTCAACTTTTTGTCTGGAAATGAAATGTGGGTTTCCTATTTGGCACAACTTTGGAGAATCCTTCGGGAATTACAGGCGTGTTGTTATATTGATGATTTTTATGTTAGTTAAGTAAACTTTAGAAAACTTGTTTGTTTCAAATACGAAACTGCCTTGTTGGTCTAGTGCTCAATATGAGGTCCTAATTCAACCGCATGCGGGCACGAACGAGACTTCGAACCGTGAGTTTGGTCTCTTATTGAGATGCTACGAGGGCCAGTCTGCTACGTTATTGAGATGCTACGAGGGCCAGTCTGCTACGTTATTGAGATGCTACGAGGGCCAGTCTGCTACGTTATTGAGATGCTACGAGGGCCAGTCTGCTACTTTATTGAGATGCTACGAGGGCCAGTCTTTTTTTTTTTTCGGATGGGAAATCATCAAATGACTCCTCCCGCTCTGGGCGGAGCAGGAGGGAGTGTCAGACTTTTACTGACTAAAACCCATCCATGTTCCTTCATCGCCCTTTGTGTTCCGTGGCCACGGTATCTCTTGCGAACAGTCCCGCAGCCCCGGCAGGTTTCGGCCCTTGCGGACCCCTTTCCTTTTGCTGACTCTCTTTGAGGCTTTCGTTCGATTTATAGCTCGGGCAAAGTGTTAATGGATATTTCCACTGGGAACTTCTTAGTGGCAACGACTCTCTGGATTAGTGCCCGGTTGTTTGCAATAGGTTCCCTCCTATGACATGGAGCTTGACAAAATGCTAAAATGCATTTACCCTCCCTCCACCCTCCTATTAGAATAGAATAGAATGTCTTTTTATTTGAGTATATAGGTATTCATGACTCAAAAGCTGTTAGTAAAACTTACGACTATGTTAGTAAGCACTGATAAAACAAACAACACAACAAATGATGGTGGATCACTGCTGCGACAACCCATGAATAATTGCACAGCAGCGACATATATAAACACAGTCCAGGCGACTGGCAATCATGCTTAAAATACTGTTGGTGCTGCTCCACACCCTGCGCACCAGGGAAGCGCACCTTTTACGTATTGTTGCGTAAAAACAATCCACATGCGCATCTGCGAACATCCCCGACGCACTACAGAGGCGACGCAGCCCCACCAGCATCCTAAACGCGTTATTATACTAAACGCGGAGAGCACTGTACGATCTTTGGTGAACGTCAGAATGGCTGGTTGCCTGTATCGCTCCGCGTCAGGCCGTGTCCAAAAATTGCTACCTATTTGCTACCCATTGCTACCTATAGTCAATTAATTGCTACCTAACTTGGAAACAAAATAAAGGGACTTCAAAATGACCAGCCATTCTGATATCAGGATGGCTGGTCATCTCTCCGTTTGCGTAAACTATGCACATTCGTGTTATTATTTTTATTTGAGTAATTGCTACCTGATTGCTACCCTCACGTCTTTCAATGTCCACCTTGTAGCTTTAACAAATAAAAAACTATGTTCGTTTAAATTTTTTACAGGGACTGGATTTAGGTTATTGAATAAAATAACATTAAAAACGATTACAAACATTTTTTTTCGTTATCTACCCCATTGTTTGGGGTATCGTTGAATAGGTCTTTAAAATGACTTAGGGGTTGCTAATACTATCTTTCAATTTTATGCTCCGTTTACGAAATATTAAAATTTAAAGCGCAAATTTTTGTTCCAGTCCACCCCCTTATAAAACAAAACTGCTGGCTTGAAAAATCTGGAAAAATTCAAATTTGTATGAAACAGCTGATTATTTTTTTACGATTAGGTACGATGGTGGTGCTATAGACAAAGTTGTTCAGTTTGATGGTCAGTAGCACACCCTTCCATATGACTATACCCTTTCTGTTACACGTTGTATATTCAATTAACATAATGGGTCGGTGTTTTCCAATAAAAAGAGACATTTTTAAAATCTTTTTTTTTTCTTCGAAAGTGTTATCAGAAACGACGTTTTTCACGTCGTTTGATATATGTATACGTGGGCATTTGTTATTGCAGTTCTCGACTCCATAACAAAAATAAAAAAAAAACTATTATTTTATTCAATAACCTAAATCCAGTCCCTGTAAAAAATTCAAACGATCATAATTTTTTACTTGTTAAAGCTTCAAGGTGGACATTGAAAGACGTGAGGGTAGCAATCAGGTAGCAATTACTCAAATAAAAATAATAACACGAATGTGCATAGTTTACGCAAACGGAGAGTTGACCAGCCATCCTGATGTCAGAATGGCTGGTCATTTTGAAGTCCCTTTATTTTGTTTCCAAGTTAGGTAGCAATTAATTGACTATAGGTAGCAATGGGTAGCAAATAGGTAGCAATTTTTGGTCACCAGCCTGACGCGGAGCGATACAGGCAACCAGCCATTCTGACGTTCACTGATCTTTGCCTAACCTGTGATTTTTGGTTGTCTTCAACGGCTGAAAGATCGTGTAGTACCTTACACAATCGTTGGAGTTGCTACGCCTCCTACATGCAGTGAGCCCCTACAATATAGCTTAAGTTCGGTTGTGTGTTCCCTGTTTCTGCTACCGGACGTCCCTGATCCCTTGCAGTGCTTATAACTGTGTATCTTATATTAATGCCGTTTGAAAATGAAAACATTTGTTAACACAAAAATATTAATTAAGTATCTCATTGATAAAAATACCCATCGGATTCCATCATCCATTTGGCAGTATATCTAAACAATAATCGGATCAAATAGGAACTGAAAAGAGTTGTAAACATTCACTATAAAGTTTAACGACGCTATAAACATTACTTTTCTGTCATCGTTTGCTGTGACACGGTCTGTGACAGTGCAGCCTACCCCCACCGGTTCACAGCACTTTATTTCATTCTCTTCTCATAAACTGTGCACAGACGCAGCCATTAAATGAGTAATGGAATGAATTTAACACAGTCTGTTTGTTGTCTGATAGCGTTTAGTGCAAATATAAACCGGGTGTGCCTGTTAAAGTTTGAAGCGACGATTACCCGGGTGCGGACTGGCAAAGAGCACGTTTAAAACTTTAGATGGAGATAACGAACATTGTAAGGCGCTCGCTTTGCGCGCTCTGCATGTATGAAAGCTCGCTCTGCTCACTACTGTTTCAGGGCCGGCAGTCTCGACAGAGATAGCGACAAAATCGCTAACTTTCGATCGCTAATAACTCACGAAAAAATTCGGTTGCATTAATGATGCTTGCGGGAAATGCAAGTCTCTACATCCAAGATCCGTTTTTCGCAAGCATCATCATTGCAACCGAATGTATTCGTTCGTAATCAACGATCGAAAGTTAGCGATTTTGTCGTTAACTATGTCGAGACTGCAGGCCCTGGTGAGCTCGCTTTACGTAACCAAGCAACGCTATATCCTATCGTTAGTTTGGCTGCGTGCTTCGCTCGCTTGGCTCGTAGGAAGTGATCACAGTTCTAATGTAACTTGATTTACCGAGGATGATATAAGCGAGTGCAAACCAAACCAGTAACTTTAATCTAAAATTAATTAATTAATTTAACAAAATTATCTTTCCGTTCTTTATTTGTTCATTTATTAATCCGTGGACAATGGTGTGGGTTATATGTTTACCAATTTATGTAACTACTCATAATTTTAAACCTGAATATGTAACTGTTTTTTTTGTCCCTAATAAATAAAATGAAATAAAACTGCCCCGGTATTTTCGCTTTGCTCGCTCAGATACGAGTAACTTGAGCGATAGTTCCAATTTTTCATAAACTATAGAAGTTAGAGATTTAAAATGAAAAAACGTTATAAAGCAATTTTTATCAGCTTGCTTTGAAACTATAGACAAAATTAAACTATTTTTCGAGTCCTTTTTGTTTCGAAAGAATATCTTGTGTACTTTAAAAATTTTTGCAATTTTAAAAGTGTGATACTTATTTTTGCAGGCCAGTATATTAGGATAAGCCTCTGTCCAACCCTTCGGGGATTACAGGCGTGGTATTGCCACAAAATCAACATCTTCGGTTTTCCGAATGTGGCAGATCGGTAGACTACAACATGAGATCACAGGATAAAATGTTTGCTTCAGTAAAAGTTTTACACTTTGACCACAAAAACATAAGTACTTCTGACTAGTTTATTACGGTAAATGGGACTTCTTTTGTTGTCTTACTGTTACTGAACTGTTTGAAGACTTTATTTACTCACTTTATGTAAGTAGAAAAATAGATTAGAGCGTGTCTAACAAATAAAACCAGTATAAAAGCAGTGCCCCCCAAAAGTTGGTTAAAATTATTCACTTCAGATGTAATGTCGTATAACGTAGGTACAGTTCAACCATTTGAAACTAGAATTTTAAATAATAAGTTACTTTTTTAAGGTAATATAGTGTAATTCTGGTGCGTGGGTAGATAATATAAAATTTTATCAATCAACAATTTAAATAATATTGTAGTCTTTTAAAACTTCATTTTGAATATCGATACTGTGTCGGTGACATATAATATATTATCCATTTTCCAATTTGTCTGTTTCATGGTTAAAATGACTGAATTCGAATGCTGAATTGGAGTCCATTCCGATTGATATTGGAGCTACGTATGGACTTTTATGAAGCGCGGTTTGTTTTGGCATATATCCTGGTTAAAAGTTATAGTGGCAATGTATGTGTGTGTGTGTTTATAAGTGTGCAAGAATATATGAATTTTTTAATAGGTAATGAGGGCCTAAAAGGCCGCTATAGTAGAATTGCTTTAGGATAAAAAAATCACTAGCTGACCCGCGCAACTTCGTCTGCGATATATAAGAGAGACAGAGAGATGGTTAGAGAGAGTGTGAGACACCCTTAAAAGATGTTTCCGAACAAATGATGCTCGAATTTAATTAAGTAACCACGTTACAATTTGTAAACAATGCTCTTTCAATATAGTCTATGGCTGTGAATGACATTGACATTCGTTACGCGCGTTTTTTTAAATATGCAAAATTAAATGTATATTTTTCAATATTTCTGAGAGATTTTCTTAATATTTTTTTCCGTAAGAACCTTCTCCTAATAATAACAAATACAACAAAAAAAGAATTAGTGAAATCGGTCCAGCCATTCACGCGTGATGCCGTGACCAAGGAAAACGGGTTTCATTTTTATATATATAGATTTCTCAATTTTTTTAAATGGTCACAAATTGGCAATTCATAATTAGCTGCGTACGATGAATAGCACGCAATTAATCTGTTGGGCAGTTTTGTATGGAGATTCGTAAAATAGTCCACAAATTATGAATTGCTTTATTATCAAGCCGGAAGAAAAAACTTTCAATTCATTTTGCATATTTTGTGCAGAAATGTTGAAATAATTACATAATTCGGAATTAAAGAAAACGACAAAAGCCGAAAATGTTGTGATGTCACGAAATTCAAATTTTCTTACGTTTTTAACAATTTGCAAGCCAGTGTTAGGTTGTATTGTATGTTGATTAAAATATTGCTCGCGACTGTAAGACGTAAGTAGTTATAGAATTATAATCATCAAAATCATCAATACAACCCTCCAAGTGCATTAAGGTGCAGGAATGACTTTGACCTTGAAAAAGTAATTCCTGCACCTTTGAAAAAAAAATGCAAATTGCAAAAAACGTAAGCAATATTGAATTTCGCGGGCTACCCTGGAGCATCCACCTTAATGTTGTTTGTTTTAAATTAATTTATTTTAGACTTGGACAGCCTATTTTTCTACCCGGTGTCAGAGTTATATGCCGCCCATGGGCCACATAATACGACGTCGGCCTATTGATTCTGTTTCTGAACGATAACTTCAAGTGAAATCAAGTCAATCTTTAGTAATACGAATGCCACTTTTAAAGGCTTATTTTGAGTGCTTGCTATGTCAATAGCAAGCACTCAAAATACTGACTAGTTGGCGCAAGAGTAGAGTACCTGAAGGGATATTTCCCTTCAGGTACTCTACTCTTGCGCCAACTCGTTCTAGTGTAGTAATAAAACCTGTAATGAAAAAATAACCGGTTAAATTACGATCCTCATTTTTTCATGCGGCAATTTTTGAACCAAATACGATTCTGATGACATGAATTGAGTATGATTTAGGTAGCTAATATGTGTCACCATTTTACGAATATTAGAGGAGTAATTGCTAACGATCTGCTGGGAATTGCTCAATGTGGCCAACACCAAGTAATATCGAACATGAGAACGTTACAAGTTAATTATGTTACTAGTATGTACTTACTTACCTCTCCATAAATCTATATCTACACTTGGTCGCCGAGTTTCAAGTTCCTTTTACTTGGCAAGTTGTTCAACTTAAAGTGGGTTCTATACAAAGTGTCGTTATAACATCATTGCGTATAGCAGGTGTGAACGTGGCTTATCAATTAGCCGTAAACTTGAAACTTACCGCTACCGGACTTTAACCTATATTTTACCTGCAATTAAAAAGCAACCTTATAACTTCGTTCATAAAGATCACTGTTATTTTGATAGTGATGCTAATTTAGAGCTAAAATTATACTACGGTGTCGTTAATTTGAAGAAGTCACCAGTTCAGTTTATACTGGCTGAAAATCTTATTATATTAATAATAGTTTAACCTTAGCACAGCATGGATCTGCGGGCAAGCTGCTTCAGCTGCTGCTGGTCTTTTGAAGAAAGAACCACACTGATTTGAGTGGACCTGTTCAGTCAGTGCAAGCGTTTGTAAGTTATCGTTTAATTTGTTTTTTTCGGGTGGGAAATCATCCCTTTCGCTCTGGGCGGAGCGGTGTCAGACTTTTACTGACTAAAACCCATCTATGTTCCTTCTTTGCCCTTTGTGTTCGTCGGCCCTTGCGGAGTCCTTCCTTTTGCTGACAACTCTTTGAGGCGCGCGTGGATCACGAACGCGCCGTCGACACGGCCTGTCGTCATAAACCGGACCGACGACGGCGAGCTAGCCCATAGCTCACCGACCACAGGCCCGCGCCTTCTACGGTGGCCGGTGCGTCTCCCGCGACGGCTGGGACGTGAGGTTCTCGTTATCGTATAGCTTGACTTATAACTCATGGCACTCAACAACGTTACGGAACCTTCCAGAGATTCAATATATGTACAATATCCGAAGGTAAATGAGGCACATTGAGTTCTAGATAAAGTTCGGCTTTGACCTCTTTTGCAATCTCTACAAAGTAGCCAATTTCATAACTTTGGTCTCGTATCAGCTTTTAACGATACAAAAAAGTTTTAAGGACTTATTCAACAGATTTCATTCATGGTTATGAAAAGAGTAACTTTCTTGTATAAAAGCTGGAAATTCCAATAGTTACTGGTTCTGGTTTTTAACTTTCTTCGAGACTGGTTATTATTTTGTGCCACCTGTGTCCATGGAATGGTTTATATTGACGACTAGCTGTTGCCCGTGAGCTTCGTCCACCTGAAATTATTATAAAAATATTACTCCCCTATTTGAATCAAATTTTGTTCACAATTTCAAGGGTTTTTTTTTTGCACGGAAAGCTAATTCTTTTTCTAAAATAAAAATAACCTGAGTTTTCCTTATAACATAAGATATCTGCCAGAAAAAGTCTCGTCAAAATTGGTCCAGCCGTTTCGGAGATTAGCCGGAACAAACAAACAGACATATAGACAAAAAAAAATCAATTTTTCGTTATCAGTACCGTATTTATACTTTCATGTTCATTCAAACCGACACAACATCGCCTCGCTTAACTTGTGTAAACTCAAGCATGTAAACCTTGGGTAATGTTAAACCTGCTGAATGTTTTGTTAGCAATAGCAATATTTTTTGGAAAAAAGAAATATAACCTTTTAATCGAAATAAGGTCCTGAATTGATGTAAGTAACTTTTGAGTCCGTGCCAACCAGTTAATTATACTCGTAATAGGGATCATTCCTGACTAAAAAAATATGATTCTGTTTAGTCCTTCAGTTAAATTATTATTATTATTATTATCAGCCATTTGTGTCTCACTGCAGGGCAAAGGCCTCCCTTCCCTCCTTCCACTTATCCCTATCCAGTGCTGTTACGCGCCAGTCCCTGTGGAAGGAGTCGAGTTCGTCCCGCCATCTCCTTCTGGGCCTGCCGCGTTGCCGTTTGCTGCTGTTTGGGACCCATTTTGTGGTAGCTTTAGCCCATAGCTCCTACGGCATGCGACAGATATGGCCAGCCCAGTTCCATTTGAGCTTGGATTATCAGTTAGAATATCGAACAATATTGCATGGATACGTGTTTTTTGTTTTACAAAAAAAAAAACGAATTTGTAAGTTTACTATTTACGGATGCAGCTGAAGTGCTTCAAAGAATCTAAAATGCAATAGCCACTTCAAAAATGTTAGCACATCGGTGACCTCGGATTGGTTAGGTTTGGTTCCGAAGAAGTATTTGAAAAGTCTAGGAAGTAAACGAAAAATGTAATTTCTCCACTCCAGACAAGTTAGCTTTTCTTTAGCCCTTTTATTCATAAATAGATGTTACTTAATCGATTTAGGGAGACAATTTTAAGAAAAAAAGGCTCCAAGAGCGAGCGAAGCAGGCTCAAAAATACAAGATGATTTGACGATGAAAGATTCAAGAGGATCTTGGCTGCATGAGCCAGCGTAGTGAGCTCGAAATTTTTTTGACACCTGGCTTTGGATAGGTTTGAATGGTTTCGATATTTCATACAGGAATTACTTGGTTGACTTTTAGACAAAGTCTTGAGAAAGTAGTTTGAAATTTAACAGTTTACCTACCTTGGTTCAAGAGAAACTAAGCTGCAAGAGCGAAGGAAGCGAGCACGAAAAATTTACATCTTTCCTCGGAAGAGAGAGATCTTGAGATCAAATTTTTTCTCCATTTTTTGCAACCTTGTGTATGTACGCCACATAATTACCTATTAATATTAAGGCCCCGAGGCAAAGACTACTAAATTTATTTCAGCCTCTGTCTATACCGATCGATCATAGGTAAATCCAATAGGAGTGCCAATCCAAACCAGCAAAAAGGAGACTGGGGGCCCTTCATATCCATGGCTCCCCGGGCTGCAGCCCAAAAACGCCCCTGGTCCTACCGAAAAACGTGATTTAACACCCCAAAAAAAAAGTCATTTGTCAGCAAAATTAATTGCGTAGAGTTACTTAGTTTGATTTACAGAATGATTGGTTGACGGCTTCGTGAAGAGTCTGTGTACACCCTGTATAATACGCGTCGAGTTGAGAACCTTCTTCATTTTTCCACTGAATAAAAGAGACCTAAAAATCTTCTTCTTCTTCTTCTTTATCGTGTGGTTAGTGCCTTTTTTTTTTTTTTAGGATGGGAAATCATCAAATGACTTCTCCCGCTCTGGGCGGAGCAGGAGGGAGTGTCAGACTTTTACTGACTAAAACCCATCCATGTTCCTTCCTCGGCCTTTGTGTTTCGGGGCCACGGTATCTCTTTCGAATAGTCCCGCAGCCCCGGCAGGCTTCGGTCCTTGCGGACCCCTTCCTTATTGCTGACTCTCTTTGAGGCGCGCGTGGAACACGAACGCGCCGTCGACACGGCCTGTCGTCATGAGACGTACGGACGGCGAGCTAGCCCATAGCTCCCCGTCCACAGGCCCGCGCCTACAGTGGCCGGAAGCCACCACGTGGCCCCCGACGCCCGGGGCGTCTCCCGCGGTTAGTGCCTAACCTGGTATAAGAGTTTTGAAGACTTTTGTACCCAAAACCATAAAGCGAAATTCAATTATTATTGTCATATTTCAGAGCAGTATTATGTCGAAGGAACGTTCCGTCGAAATAGGAATCCGCCAAACAAGTGCATATCGAAGAAGGGATCTGTCGAAGTAGTGTTTTTCGAAGGTGTGTGTTGTCGAAGTATGTTCTGTCGAAGCAATGAGTAGTTGAACTATTGTTATTCGAAATTGAGACCGTGTCGAAATAATTAACCGTCGAAGTTCAGGATGACACCCTTTTATGCCACCCATGGGCCTCTGACTTGGCTTTACATGCCGTCAACAAATATCTCTCAGGCATGCAGGATTCCTCACGATGTTTTCTTTCACATAAGCAAGTGATAATTATGCAACACGCACATGAATCCGAAAAACAAGAGGTGCGTGCCTTGGGTGCGGGTTGGTTGGTGGACCAGAAATAAAAGGGAATAAATAGTAGCTAAATTGGATTCCTTTCCTTCGAATTTATCGCAGAACTTGAATTTCATTAAATAAAACTGAAATGAAATTCAGTTCCGCGAAACTGGTCGCTTTTGGTAAAGTAGAATTTCATTTTAGAATTCCAAAACCAATATGCAATAGACGTTTCTATGCTGTTAGCGGGATAATGTGCTCAATATGAAGACGTTACGGTTTTAAACAGGCGAGATTGGCATGATACAGTTATGTAAAATTGGGTTGAACTGGCAATAACCTCAAACTGTAATAGGCTACTTAAATATCGAGAGATTTTTCTGTAGGTAACTGCTTTAATTTTACACTAGCTTTCAGCCCGCGGGTTCGTCTGTGTAATTTGTAGATTTAATTTACTCAACATAACATAACACCACGCCTGTAATCCCCAAAGTGTTAGGTAGAGGTGTACTCCGTAGTAGTACACCCATATTTCGCCAATTAAGTTTTAAATTAAATGCAATTGGGGGGGCCAGCCTATTGCCATCGACCTGGAACTAACCCAAATTCCATGGCTGCAACTGAGAAAATCTTGATGATCACATTTTACCCGACTAGGGAATCGAACCCATTGCAGGAACTCATTCTCAGCAGTCGCGCTTGCCACCACTAAACTAACTAGGCAGTGGTCAAGATAGGTTACACATTAATAATTATAAACTACTAGCTGAGGCTCGCGGCTTCGCTCGCTTGACAAATTATATACCTAAAAATAATTAATAATTATTATTAATTATAGTTATTTTTATTTATTTTTTATTATTATTTATTAATATTTATAATTATATTATATTCCTCTTGAATCCCTCTATCTATTAAAAACCCGCATCAAAATCCATTGCGTAGTTTTAAAGATCTAAGCATACATAGGGACAGACAGACGCGGCGGGGGACTTTGTTTTATAATATGTAGTGATGGATATTTCATGCAGATGCCTTCATTTTTTTTTTTTATTAAAACTGTAAGTTTTTATAACAACTTAACACAACAGAAACATTTCTGAAATGTTAACTTCGAACTCTACGCATGCAGTATTAAATAAGTTGCGCATTCTTTTAAAAGTAAGTAGAACCAAGTATTCGATGTCGGAGCACGAATAACTTCAGCTCAAACATGAGACTCGAACAATTTGAGCATTCTTCGTGAAACAATCTCATTTCGGTTCGATTTCTCATTGTATGCCATGTCTGTGTGTATTTCAAGACCGTTTCTGCACCATATATTTTGATTGCAAATTCGATCATGGGATTTAGTTTAAACACACATACTGCTACTACACTCGAGAGCAATGAATCCGGGTCACTTAAAGAATGTTAAAAATCTCGGAAACTAAAAATGATAGGTTAATGCAATAAATTGTATTTAATAGACAATGTAATACTCCTTAAATGAAAGTAAAAAAAATATGAGTCACCATACATTTTATTAACACAAAATTACATAAAGAAAAAAACTGCTGATCTCTCCTTAAAACAAAAATAGGAAACATGAAATTTTTGAACTTTATTACGATTTTCTTGAATTTTAATACTTCGTATTGCCTCCTCGTGCTTCCATTACTGCGTTTACGCGGTTTGGCATGCTGTACACCAAGTTCCTTATACGATTTTGGGGAATATTCTCCCATTCCTCTGTGAGAGCAATTTTGAGCTCACGAAGCGTGATTGGGGGAGGGTTTCGTTATTTTACGCATCTGCCTAGCTCGTCCCAAGCATGCTCGATCGGGTTGATATCCGGGCTGCGCGCTGGCCACTCCATACGAGTAATGTTCATCTCTTGAAGGTAGTGATTCACAATCCTACCTGTATGAGGTCGGGCATTGTCATGCATAAATATAGCATCCTCACCTAAATTGACCATAAATGGACCAACGTGATCATTGAGGATTTCTTCCACATATCTTACGCTAGTTAAAGAGCCGTTTTCTATGATCACCAGCTCTGTGCGACTTTCAGAAGAAATTCCGGCCCACACAAGTACAGACCCTCCACCGTAGGCTACTTTTTCTTCGATGCATGCTTGCTTGAATCTTTCCCCTGGTCTTCGATACACTCTGTGTCTTCCATCGTGCTTGTAGAGCATAAATTTTGATTCGTCGGAGAACATAACTTTTGACCAATCTTCAATACTCCAATTTACGTGGCTCTGGGCATATCTTAGTCTTGAAATACGATGCCCACGCTCCAGTTTAGGGCCGTTTGCAGGTCTAAGGGGTTTTAAGTTAGATTCAGCAAGCCGACGTCTTACTGTCCATGCACTTGGGTTACTTCCTCCGAGGCGTCGAAACTGATTTGTGAGTTCAGTTCCTGTGAGAAAGCGATTTCGAAGCATGGTGTTCACCAAGTATCGGTCTTCTCGTGCTGTGGTACACCTGGTTCTGCCCGTTCCTGGTCTGCGTAGGTTAGAACCAGTTTCTTCGTAACGTCGGAGAACTCTTTGTACTGTTGACAGCGACACACCGACAGTCCTGGCTGTATCGCGCTGACTCCGGCCGGTTTCCAGCATTGTAAGTATTCTGGTGCATTCTTCAGGCGTAAGCGACATAATTTCAGCTTGAATAATGAATATAGAGCACTATCAACATGGTTTATGTACCCACATAAATGACAGATTACAAACAAAAGCAAAACCAAATGCTGTAATTTCGTAGTTCCATCTTCGAAAGTGGCCCTTTTTCAAATTTGATTTTTTTATGATATAACTATACAATAACTAAGAAGTTTTAATACCTTCATTTAAGGAGTATTACATTGTCTATTAAATATAATTTATTGCATTAACCTAGCATTTTTAGTTTCCGAGATTTTTAGGATTCTTTAAGTGACCCGGATTCATTGCTCTCGAGTGTAGTACCACAGTACTTTCAGTTTTTATGCCTTGTGACTGGGACTGTAGCTATATTCCATTGTTGTCTTTATTTCGACAATTCAAAAGTGCCTGTAACTGGCCTACTTTAAAAAAATATTTTGCTTTTTTTTTGGCGTAAACTCACGCTTTTTTGCTATGTTAGTAGGCAGAACTAAAAAAAACGACAACTGTTCCGAACCTTACTCCTTTCGCACCATTAAAAAAAAAAAATACAATCGAACAAATATTAAACATTAAAATATAATTAACAAAATAAAACCGAAGCTCAGAAGTCCAAACTCGACATTTGCTACAGAGTGATGGAACGAAGCATTCTCAATATTAAACTCACCGATCGAATGCACAACCAATTATTATTTCGTTTATTTATTTTATAACATATTTTAAAAATTTTAAATATTCCTAATATAAAAACAATATAAATAAAAACATTTAAAAATATAAAAATAGTAGCCCATCAGCACTGGGAACAGGGTCCGAGCTGCGGTGGTCAGGGCTCTTGAGAGAGGAACCTCCTAACAATACGTGCCGTGTCCAGAAGTACTGCTTTGCCCTTGATCCAGCTGCCAAGCGAGAGCCTCCTAAGATGTTGGTCGAGGCTCTTGGCTATTGAGCCATTGGCCGACACGACTATCGGCACAATGACTGCTGTACTCACGTCCGACATGTCAACAACCTCGCGAGCCAGATCTAGATATTTAAATTGCTTATCTTTCTCTGCTTTCACGAGGTTCTCGTCATGCGGGACCGTTATATCAACAATCATTGTGCGACGATCTATCACCACAATGTCAGGCCTATTGGCAACAACAGTCCTGTCAGTGGTGATAGGTCGATCCCAATACAACGTGATATTACCATTATCGAGAACTGGGTCGGGCGCATACATATAGTATGGCACTTCTGATTCCACAAGGTTGTACTTTAAATCAAGTTGCTGGTGGATAATCCTGGCAACAAGGTTGTGTCTATGCAAGTACTGTCCGTTAGCCAGACTAGAACACCCAGAAATAATGTGTCGGATCGATTCTCCCGGACGGTGGCATGCCCGACATAATTATGTCAACCGTGCCATCTTTCACAATGTATTTCCGGTAGTTATTCGTCATCATAACTTCGTCTATTATTGCACAGAAAAAACCTTCGGTTTCCCCGAAGAGGTCACCAAAGCGCAGCCAGGGTACGGACGCTAAGAAGTCTACATCGGGGCCATGTAGGGCCCGGTAATAGCGTCCGTGAGGCTCCTTGCCCTGCCATTCCTCCTTGCGGTCATTAGTGTCTAATGCTTTAAGCTTGCGCCAGTTCTCGTTAGCCAGGGTTAGCCAGGGAGAGCGGGGTGAGGCCCTTGTCCACTGAGACCACATCTCGGTGCATGTCCCCGTCGGCTTCTAGGAAGTATTCCCTGAGACTGCATACCTCACGGTTGTGTAGGGTCTTAGCATTTAAGAAGCCACGAACCCCGCACTTCCGCGGGATATACAGTCTCATCACCGACGACCGTGGGTGATGCATTCATTTGCAGTCAGCAGTGTACGTGCTCCTATCCAGGGCATCAAGTTCCGTCTGAGTCCATTTGAGTATGCCGAAGGAAAACATTAAAACCGGCATGACCCAACCGTTGAAGGCGCGCACCTTGTTTCGGCCTGACAAGAGACTGCCTAGCACCTTATTCAGGCGGCCAAAGAAGCGCTCCTTCAACGATTGCTTCATGCCAGTTACATTAATGCCTAACGCTTCCGACATACCCAAATACTTGTAGGTTTCTGTTAAGGAGAGGGATCTAAGGTGTATGGAATCCGAGAGTTGGGTTCCCACGGATTCCATAATCTCCCCTCGCTTTACATGCATGACTGCACATTTGTCCACACCAAATTAAATTGTTGGGGGCAATTATTATTATTATTACGAATAAATGATTATTCTATTCTATTCTATTCTATTCTATTCTATTCAATTAATGCGGTCCAAGACAGGCATCGCCGATGATGGCGATAAATCTGCCGGGTTGGGGCTGGGCGGGACACGTTTCTAGGATGAAGCCGGACAGTTAGGCGAATGGCCTTCGCCCATCTGTCCGGTACGGCGAGCGGCCGTGTTCAGGCACCCACCGTGTGACTACACAGTGGGTGTATGAAGACGGCCGTCGTAACAGAGGCAGGCCCAAGAAACGCTCGGGGCTGCGGGACTATTCGAAAGAGATACCGTGACCCCGGAACACAAAGGGCGATGAAGGAACATGGATGGGTTTTAGCCAGTAAAAGTCTGACACTCCCTCCTGCTCCGCAAAAAAAATATTTTTCACCTCAGCACCTCAAACAAGCAAGTTTTGCTGTTTACAGACAGTAAGCAAAATATGTGAGACAAAGTAACTTTTTAATTATTATTTTTAAATACCGAAAACCGTGCAGGTCTACTCACAAAAATCGAAAGATTCTACTCACAAAAATCGAAAGATTTCAACATCACTTTGTTCTGTCACTTTCACTTCGATACGAAAAAAGCGAGAGATAGAAACCAGTCGATTCGAAATTCGATTTTCAAATTCCATATCTAGTACCTAGGCCCAAAAAAGAAACAAACAATAAAAAGTTCGGATACCGATATTGTAAATCGATAACCGTAATGTTGTGAATCACGTGTTTAGGTTATAAATGAAAAACTGATATATTCCGAATAATCGAATTATATTTTTTATAATTCAGTCAAGATGAAGAATATTGAAGAAAAAAATACGAAGTTTATCATGTATCTACTTAATTAATTTTTTATACTTTTAACTATCTTCAAATATAGATTGTTAAAACTTTAAATAATGTGGTATGGTATGGTATTCTGTCTCAATATTTTGAGACAGAATACCGTGAGTGTAGTTACAGAACGCATTTAAGGTGGAAGCTTAGACGCGCTTTCCCATACATTATTTTTGATATACATTCTCGATACTTATATGCTTTTTGTAGAAGTAATGAAACAACTTGATGTTATTATGAATTAGTGTTGTCGCAAACCCCTTCAAACATAAAGAAATAACAAGGATTGTAGGATTTCCAGGGCCGAAAAAAAACGAAAACTCTTTGCAAGTGTGCGTGCTTGGAGTCACGCCATCTATCGGATTTTCAAAGAACAATCGAACCTCTTGCTTAACAAAACTCGAAATAATTATCTGCTGATTACTAGATGGCGTGGCGTTGTCATTGTAAGGTCAAGGTAGTGGTCAAGTATGTGCGTGCGGGGAGTTTTGACTCGCGAATAATTCACATTTCGTTCGTCTAACAAGTAGGTAGGTAGGTACTGCTGCAGCGGTTTTGTTTGGGTGAATCAGATTTATCATTTTATTATG
Source organism: Xestia rhomboidea (assembly GCA_963853795.1). Classification (NCBI taxonomy): domain Eukaryota; kingdom Metazoa; phylum Arthropoda; class Insecta; order Lepidoptera; family Noctuidae; genus Xestia; species Xestia rhomboidea. The sequence goes on along the minus strand of OY970771.1, from coordinate 8,737,155 downwards.
AATGATTTGAAGTTACAAAAATTCTTATTATGTCATGTTGTTTACCCAAACCAAAGTTGAAAGTACATTAGGGATGAAATGTGTAGGTAATTCGGAGTTGGTTCTAATTTTATTGTGTGATAGCTAAAACTTATTAGTTATTAACAAGTAGGTATTCGGACATACCTGTATACTTTAGTTTTGTACGTGAACTTTTCGCGGTTTATGTCATAAACTAATAATGTACTTACATTATATAGGTAACATTACATTCATTCATCACACTATTTATATTCATGAAGGTAGGTACCTACTACCTGCTTACTTACTAAAACTTACGCGACGCAGTCAAGGGGGTCTAAAATGGCCGCTTTAGCAGAATCGTTTCGTGAATCACGTTAAAAATTTAAAATTCTTAAAATGGACTTTATGACTATTGACATAAAGTCCATTTTAAGAATTTAAATTTTTTAACGTTATTCGTGCTAAGATCCTGCGTAGATTCTGCTATAGCGGCCATTTTAGACCCGAAGGTCATGATGGGAGAAAAATAAGTGCCCTAACTATACCTACATAGTAATGAATAAAACACCAATGAAAAACACAAACCTTACAGTCTGTTCAATCGATTTTGACTTCTATTTCGTAGGCATAAGAATGTTGTGTGGTTCACCCAAACCAAAGTTTGAAAGTAGGTATCTATAAAATAAACGCCCTAACTATACCTAATAATAATGAACACAATGAAAAACACAAACCATACAGTCCGTTCAATTGATTTTGACTTCTATTGCGTTGCTCTACAAGTAGGTAGCTGCTGCAGTAAACAGTTGGTATTGTAACCACGTTTTTGCTTTTAATGCCATTCTTATGCCTACGGAATAGAAGTCAAAATCGGTTGACCGGACTGTAACAAAGGCAAAGTGGCGAAGTTACGCGAACTAGAGCTGTCTATTTGTGTTCCCACGTTAGGGTATTTTCCCTAAATTTAGGGATTTTTTGAAAGAATTGTAGATTTTGGTAGAATCTTAGAAAACCTATGCCAAAATATGCAGAATTAGGTATTGACAAATTACCTGTGCTTCACTTGGGTATAATTAGACTAAAATATCTATGGACCTCGATGCGCGCATCGAGGTCCATAGAGGAGCCTCCTCCACATCCTAACAGAATCAAAATCACAAAATCAATGGGCGCTATTGTACAGTGCTTCCTGAAATTAGTTTTATTTCGGGCCGCGCTGGTGAGCGGATAAGATTGTAATGTTATGGTACCTAGTACAATCAGTGAACCCCTCAGCTGACCAGGTCCTCCGACCCATATACCTATCAGCTGACCTAGATCGTTGACCCCCTGACCCTAGTACTCATCAGCTGACCAGGTCATGACCCCTGATCTTAGTACGAACCAGCTGGTCCATGGTCACCAACCTCTGAACCTCCACCCATGTCCCCATGTGTAACCAGGTCATCGACCCCTACCTTATGTACCTGTCAGCTGAGCCGGGTCAACTATGTACTAATAAGTGTTCCAAGGCTTTGTATATGTATAAAGTGAAGATAAGAACCAAATAAGCTTTCAAACCAGTAGGAGTTTTTATTTGAAATCCCCAACAGTTTGTAAATATGTGAGCACCATGTACCTATCTATCACAGTCATAATTAATTTATGTCATTGCTTTATTTTTTATTCTTTTTACCTATTGTGGTACACTAATTTCATTATAAATGTGAGCACCATGTAGCCATTTAGTATATTTTATGTACTTTTGTGACATGAACGAGCATGGCAGTTGAGAATTTGACATGCTGTTTCGCTGATGTTGGATCATAGTTTCCTTCAAAATGTTTGAGCAGAGTGGTGCTGATCCACGTGTCATGCTCGTGAATGGCCGCCGTTATTCGAGACTGCTGTTGTTGAACTTGTTTTTAAAAAGAGTGTCCATGTGTAACTAGAGACTGAGTCCTTGACAATTCAATAGTGCCTGTAAATGGTATTTAAATAAATGCTTTGAGTTTGTATCAATTGTATTTTTTTGCTTTCAACAATTTATTGTATAATGTAGTTGAAGGGTGGGCAGTAATGTTTAGGTTGTATGTTCAAACCCTGACAGGCTCTTTATTTTGGGTAAATGAATACTAATACTACTTGAATAAAAAGCATTACTTACAATAGTTAATTATATAATTAGTGTAAAACAACAAAACCACATTCATATTTTGTTAGAACAGAACTTCATTGCGGCATTGAAAACAGATGCAGTACTTTTATCAAATGGCACATACTACACAACACATATAACACAACTAATTTAGAAGTTAGATCACAATTAATTTCGAATTTGTTATGTACAGAATTAGGAATCACTTTGACGTTTGGTGGTGGAACAAAATTAAATCATGCTATAGTCATCAGACATAAACAGTTCTATAGGTAAACTTTATGCTTCAGAGTAACTCAACTTTTGGACATAGCCGATTGCGTTGTCACCGTAAGATTCCCTTGTTGAAAGAACTGCTAGGCTAACCTAGGTACGGTATGAAAACTTTGATGTTTACTTCTAGAAGTTTAGTCCGTACCACCATGTCAACACTAACTTTCGGTAGATTCGAGTACAGAAAATACAATAGATTTTCGCTCTATATTCAGAATGTTTATCTTCACAACAACTATAACCTCAAATAAACGAGAGTGATCGATGTCACTAGCTAGATGCTGATTGGTTTATTAAAACACGTTCCGTTTCACGTTTGGCACTTTTGATTGGTAATTATTGTTAAAAATTCACATTAACTAAAATAAAAACGTTGCAGTGGCCCTTCTTGTATGTTTTTTTTTTACATTTTAGTCACAAAATATTGTTAAATATGTTATCTGCATCTTTCCTAATTAAACGTTTTTGATGAGAACGCCATCAAGCGGTTCAGAAAGTAAACTATTTACGTGTGCTTGTGTGTGTGCATGGTGTGTACAGATTTAAAGTGGAGACGGCTGGTGGATTTGACACCAAATCTCCGTTTGAGAAGAGATAACAAGGAAACAGTTTATGTGGAAAAATCAAGACAAAAGGCTAGTTAGGCGCAATTAGAATATTGTCTATCTTAGTTATTTAAGTTAGGCGTAAACATAAATAATACCCAAATGCGAGACTACAACGCCATCTATTGAAAAAACGGCGGCGGGATGAGCAAAGGAATCCCCTTAAAGAAAATAGCGGGATTCAAATTTTTATTGTTTTATTCTCTGTTACGCTAGCAATGATTAGAATAAAACGACACGGTGGATGGAGGTTGAATACAGTCGCGGAAGGATATATTGAGGATTTTATCCGAAATAAATCTCAAATCTGTAAGCGTATAGTAGAGACCATAAGATTTTTTTGATATTGTTTAAATATATATGATGGTGTGGTGGTTTAATTTTTTACCATGTTGTTTTTTTCACCTTTAGGTATATGTTCTCGCTGCTGAGGTGAAAAGTTGTATGTGTTACACAAGACCAAAGTTATTTGCATCTCGTGTATTTGAATCCCTCGCTACGCTTAGAATTCTAACCTAGAATTACTCGCTACGCTCGTGATTCAACTATAGATTTAAAATCAACACTCGCAGCAGCAAAAACCTACTTTGCTCTCTTGTTGCACAATTAACTATTTCGTTCTTTTATTTTATTTCTTCAAAAGTGTATTGAAAAACGTCGTTTGATACACGTGGACATTTGTTATTGCAGTTCTCGGCTCAAAAACCACTTCACCTGCGGCTTGGGTGTTAATTTCGCCTCGAATGCAATAACAAACTTTCTCCACTAGTATCAAAATGTACTATTATGTATCGCTGTTGGATAAAAAATAAAATAAAGCCCGCTGTCAAAATATTACTAAAAAACTACTAGCGCTTTATAGAATTCTCGCACACGCGCGAGATTTTTGACGACCTGAATGGCGCAGCGGTAGTGAGGCTGCTTTACGTTCGTTGGGTCCCGGGTTCGAATCCCGGTAGGAGCAAATGTTTGTGTGATGAGCATGGATATTAGTTTGTTTCCGAGTCATGGTTGTTTATATGTATAATATGTATGTATTTACAAACAAAAAGTATCTTAATGTAGTATATCAACTATCTGGTGTCCATGACACAAGCCTCGTTGCTGAGTGTGGCACTAGATGGCGCTGTGTGTCCAGCGATATTTATTTTATTTTGCGGACGCGGACGCCTAAAACCCCAATTTTAACAAATCCGTCAGAAAATCTCTTTCTAAAACTTCATGGTCATTCGTCAAACTAAAAATGTCCGGTTATTAGATATTACAGTTTCCTTTTCATACCTACATGTACGACAAAGTATAACGTCTCTTGCGGGTAGTTTAGTGAATCGTTAGCATCGTCTCACCGCAGACCTCGGGAGGTATAACACGCCTCACACGTCATGACGGATTAGGGTACCTATCTCTCGTAGACCGCATGGAATCTATCAGACGTAACCTACGATTACCTATCCCTATCTCGAGAACAATATCGCCTTGTCATCTTCTGCCTAGCCTTTTCTCAACCATGTTGATGGTCTCGGCTTCCAGTCTAACCGAATGCAGCAGATACCGGTATTTTACATGGAGTGACTGCCTATCTGACCTCCACAACCCAGTTAGTACTGGGTAATACGATACCCCTTGGTAAGACTGATTGTCAGACTTTCGGGACACTGGCTACCTGACACGACGGTGGAAGATCTACAAATGACAGCCGGGACCAGCGCAACAATATTGCCTTGTCTACAGCCGCAAAGATAGCAGTCGCCCCTCACTGTAGTTAACGGTTCACTCCCGCCAGGCCCGCGCCTACGGTGGCCGGAAGCCACCACGTGGCCCCCGACGCCCGGGGCGTCTCCCGCGGCGGCCGGGACGTGTGGATCTTTCCCTATTCGTTCCGCCACCTCCTTCGCCAGCATGACTGCTTCGCAGAAGGAGGTGACGGCGTCCCATTCCGTCTCGCTCCGGACCATGGATTGCACCAGGGCCGGGAGCGAGAGGTCGCCGCCGCCGATCGCCGCTTCGAGGACACGGCGGTGCTCCGCCCAGGCGGAGCACACCTCCACAGTGTGCTCCACCGTGTCCTCCGGTCGATCCTTGCAGTGATAGCACCCGGGCGTTTCCTCCCGCCCGATTCGGTGCAGGCACTTACCGAAACATCCGTGTCCGGTAAGAACCTGCGTCAGGCGGAAGGTGAGGACGCCGTATCGTCTCTCCAGCCACTCCTCAAAGAGGGGACTTATCGCCACTATTGTGGCGTGCCCTGCACGGGGTTGCGATAGTCGCTCTCTCCATGTCGCCATGAGGATCTAAATCCCTGTGGTATAAAGATTTAATTTCTATAAATGGATCAACCTATTTTTAAAGTCTCATCTTCACGGAAATCTCAAGTAGTGTTAATTTATTTTTCACGAGATTCTCGGTTATTGTACGGGCGTGTTAATTTGCGCGCGCGGTGTAAACGTAACGTAAATACATCATTTTTTTTAATCAAAATTTTCCGTATATATTATGATCTGTCAAATGACCAATTTGTTCGAGACACCATTGTTTAACTATTGTGTCTACTTCGTGGACAGATCATGGGAGCATTTTAGTTATTTTTTTTGCAACAAGCACAATAGGCATGACGACAGTATCAAAAAATTGCAAATCTATTTAGTCCGTCAGTTAGAGTATTGGAAATTAATGGACACGTATTTTTTGTCTTTGTAAATCAATGAATATTGACAAAGATAAAACGCATCAAAACTCGGGAGTGGGGGCTCGTGATGTCAGAACTAGCTAAAAATTATACCATGGCGTGACGTTTTGAGAATTTTAAAAGCGTCGTATCTTCGTCAATTTTGGTTTACGTAACAAAAGAAAAAACACGGGTCAAATATTTTTTGATAATCTAAGTGACGGACCAATTAGATTTTTTTTGTCGTCTCGCCTATTAATGGTGTCGATTCTGTTGTGCACAAACTAAACTTAATTTAGACTATTGCTATCTTTTTCTCTCTAATAAAACGAGAAAGAGGCGGACGTAATTTAGAGCTGTCAAATTTAATTGGTACTAATATATCCATACAAACGAAGGGTGCACGTAAAAACATGTCGACTAAAAACACGGTGAAGCGCAAGGCATAAACTAGTTTGACATCTCTAACTTAGTTCATAGCTATGGCCGTCCTTTTCAGCACTGCCTTTTAGTAAAATATCGCAATAGCCTAAATTAAGTTTAGTTTGTGCACAACAGAATCGACACCAGTATCATCCTTACATAGGTTTTTTTTTCAGTTAGCCCACATTGTCCCACTCCTGGGCCAAGGCCTCCCTCCTCTTCTCGCCAATTCGTGAGGAAGGCATCCAAGACGTCCCGCCATCTTCTGCTTGGTCTGCCGCGATCCCATCTAGCTCTCTCAGGGATCCAATTTTGCTATATTCGGGCCTACAGCTATGCCGGCAGACATGGCCTGCCCAGTCCCATTTAAATTTTCTTAAAATTATGAAAATATTAAATGTGAATCGAGTATTTTTAATTTTAAAATCGCGGTCGTGCTAGGTCCTCTGAGGGCATGACATGAGCGCGCGTCGTATACGTAACGTATGGTCGACCAACAAATTTGGTTTACATTTTAACATGCAACTTATATTGTAAAATGTAAACCAAATAGCTTTGTTGACCGTACATTTAAACGAACGCCTCTGCCTAACCCTTCCGGGATCACAGACGTGTTATGTTATGTTAAGTTTTTTTTTTGCCTCTAAAGTTGTTAAATGCAAAGCTTTAGTGCCAATATAATGGGTCAACTTCATTTTCAATATCGTCGATCTTATTTAGTAAAGGCGACAGTTCACTTTGATATAGCATTAAAGTGAAGTGCCGCCCTCACGAAATGTGTGACGTAAAGAGAACTGCGAAACTACGAAAACATGATGCTTACGATGAAAATTGAAAAGTATTTTCTTGGCGTGTGGTCCCCTGAAACTGTGCATCGGTAGGATATTGGATCCACATTTTTATACTCTTATCTCGTTTCTCTACGATATCGTAAAATACCTTTTTTGTAATAATAAAGTTATCCCTTAAAGTTTATGGTGTCATGACATGGCTGGTAGTAAACCGTTACAAAAACTTGTGAAATTGCCGCCAGCCATGATTTACTTGGGAATTGATGATGGGATTACTACAAAAGCTTATAACTTTATAATTTATAACTGTTTTAATAGTAGCTAAGTTCTTTATTTCTCTTATAGAGATATTGCCAGGCACTGGTCGGTTTTGCATAAAAACTATTTTTGAATGTGAGCTTAAGTAGCTCACATTCAAAAATAGTTTAAGGTTGCCGAATGTATGTAATGTTGACTAAATATATAAATATAAAATCTAATCAATGTAGAATTAATTTTATGAAGGCGGTTATGGAACAAGATCCGTTTGGCTATGACTACATACCTACTGAAATGAAACAATCAAGCCACGTAACCACACAAATACTTCGGAATGAATTCCCTAAACGTTGCACGATGTTGAAAACTGCATAAAAATCCATAGAAATAATAGAAATAATCCATAGAAATCAAAGGAGTCTCGGGCCCAATTTTGATGAAAATGGAAATTGCAGCATTCAATTTTTACATAAATTAATCCGTTAAAGTTTAATGTTTAAACGTGAGAAACCTAAAACAAAAACCGGCTTAGAGCGAGTCGGACTCGCGCACCGAGGGTTCCGTACAAACTTTTTAAAGAACAAACTTAAATTTGCTGTTCGATCCCTAGAAACGGCTATTGTTCCAACCGCAAATAATAATTTTGAACCTATAGGGTAACCTATAGGGAAACCTATAGGGTACTTCCGGTTGACCTAGAATTGACAATTTTAATTAAAAGCAAGGTCTTACAGCACAAGTAAAGGAAAAAGTCCGAAAAAAATAAAAGTTGAAAATTAAGGTACATTTTGGTACTTACAAGTTTTCGCGAAAATCTAAATTTGTCCATATCATTTTATCGTGTTGATTCAGGACCTTGATTTTTATACACCTAATAGGGACTATAGACCTCAGTACTTATATGGTATAAATTTCAACTTGCTAGGTCCACCCGTTTCTGAGAAAATCGGTGGTGACAGACGGACAGACAGACGGACAAGAAAGTGATCTTATAAGGGTTCCATTTTTTCCTTTTGAGGTACGGACCCCTAAAATAGTTAAAAATCTTTTTCTCTCTAGCTCTTTCCTTTAGTTTGCTGTATGTCATTATTTTCCAGAATTTGATACTTATTAGCGATACTATCGAATGGTGTACCTAATAATAAATACAGTGTGTATTTTTTCCAAAATCAACGGGTTCGATTTCTGGTTAGGAATTTAGATTCTTCAAAAAATCTGCCTTTATAGTTTTCATCTAAATCGGGACCGAGTCTCCTTTGAGCATTCGCTATTCGTCATAGCAGCCATTCAAGCCCACTTCAATCATTCAAACTGTGTAGTTATAGGTACAGTACGATGGATAGAGTTGTTTTTCTTAGTTAACTGATCATTACGTGCAGGTTTTCGTTTCATGTTAGTGTTTCATTTCCCTGACTGTACAACATTGGCGGGACTTTCGATAGGGTAAAATAACATCCATCGAAATGTAAGCTGACTTTTACCGAATGACAGAAAGTTAAGTATTTTTTAAGAGAAATGAAATGGGACCGGAAAAATTACGAAAAAAGAGTAACTCATATAAACTAAAAACCAGACTGCAAAAGCAAAACACAAGCTCATAAATTGGAAGCAGAAACCCATTGAAATATAAAATTATTAAAACATGGAATGGGTCCCGCCGTTATTTCCAGCTTTTAAGTTTTATCATGTGAAAGATTTCACAGGCAATTTAACTTTTTGATTTTTTCACTTTTATATGATTTATTTGATTTGAGGTTTGGCCTGAGAAAGGAAAGGGCTTTGCCCAGCAGTGGGGCACAAAATACGTTCCGAAAAAAAATATTTGTCATTTCGGATAACTGACTTTAAACAATGAAAGAAAAAAAAATCATGGCGAAATAAAAACGCGTCGTTCGAACTGACAACACCACACGCCATTATCTCGTGCTCTCTGTCACTCATATGCAACGCACTACTTGTCTGGTTCGTGTAGGTGTCAAAGCGGCAACAGCGCGGCAGTGATTTTTGAGTAAAATAAAACTTATGATTTTCCATTTTAGATAGACTAAACAGTACTAATAAATGAAAAGATACGTCCCTGTTGACTTTTACAGCTCACCCAGTATGGGTATTGCACTTTCTGAACACACAATTTGACTTATTTGTTTATTTTCATACACCAAACTCCCGCTTAAACGTCAGTTCGCGTCGCACAGGGCGGACTGAGGTCACACAAGCTGATCAGCTTGTGTTTGCATTACCACGCTGACGTCGGTAAAACGTATCTACCTCAGTATTATATATAACATCATTGACTTTAAATCGTTATAAATCCTAAATGGGCATTCGAAATAAAAAATTATATGAGAAATCTAAAGATGATTTTCAAATACGGTACCTATTGAGTGATACCCCATTTAACATAATTCCTCGACTTGCAATTTTTTAATTTTCCATAATGAAATGGATAATAATAATTCCAAAAATGGCTGTCGCCATCTTCGATCAATAATAGTACTATTGATCGAAGGTCGCCATATTGAATTTTGATTACTGTCATGTCTTTATAGTGACACTCGCAAGACAATCGATTAACGTAGGAGGACGCCACAAACGAAAAAACATAGGTACTACATAATTATTTAGGCTGATAAACACATTACCTACCCTCCTCACATGGGTTAAAAGTGTCGTTACTTATTGCTAAGGTATTAAATTTAGCTTTAAATTATTTGATAAAAATAAAATTTGTTCATCAGGAGTCACGGCACAGACCGGTGCGACACGTTTTTCTTATAAAAGAGTCGTAAATTAAATAGGTGTTTTTGTTTACGAGTCTGTAGTTTTCCTAAGAATTTTCAATGGCGTCGTTAAAGTCGCCCGCATTAATTAATTACTTTCATAATGAGACCAAAAGTTTGGATCATTTAATTAAACTTTAACTTTTTAATAGTGGCTTTTGTGAAGCAGGCCACGCAAAGTTAATGCTCTTGGTACTTGTTCGTAAGTACTAAAATGGACCATCAAAAGTGGTGTCTCAAGTAAAGTACCAAGCTATACATATCCAGTATAACCTGACCTCGCATTGTATGAGCTGCCCGTACAATGAGAGAGTCGTCGTGCGTACGCTTCGCGACCAACCACTTTATTATTTGTGCGAGTTTTAGTAACCCCTTTGCCACAAACTGCACGGCCGAGCTGCACGTTGTTTAGAGCACGCCACGATTAACAGTGATTCGCGAAGGCACTTGCAAAAAATAATAACGTCAAAAGAAGGATGGTGAAACAGCCACTTATCATTACGTTGCTGATAGCAGCGCTTATGAATAAACCTCTAAGTCAGTAAGTCCTTCAAAATAAGCTTTCAAAGGAAATCTGTTAGTCTATTAAATGTTCATGTAATTCCAACAAACAGGTGAAACCTCATACATGTTTTCTCGATTTTTGGAAAAGCCACCGCTAATATATAAGTTTGTTTTGGGAAGCGCGTGTCGCCCGTGACGAGCTTAACTCGTACGAGCGTTGACGCGCCTATAAGCTCGTAATAAGCGCAAGCCGCGAGAGATACTGACATCTTGCTACTAACTGAATCATCTCTGGAATAAGCGCGATAACGCGCGTTCGGGTTTTTGAAGCGCGAAATGTGGCGCGCATAAGCGTTTAAGCCGATAAGGGTTTATAATACTCGCAGAAAAATACTCTAGTCTAAAACCAGTCTCACCTACACTCTACCTCCATTGAATGTTTTTTATGAGAACGATTGCGTATTCATGGCCAATAATGTAATGACTTCAAATGTTTTGTTTTTCAAGAAACCTAGTACTTACCGGTTGAACGATATCGTGCGTGTCTTCAACTAATAAACATCGGAACCCTAAAATAGCCAAATCAGGTCAAGTGTATTAGTTTGATTAGGTGCGAAATATTTTCTTATAGCATGTTATCTCTTGTTTATGATCAGCTCATAAAATGATACACTAATTTGGTGACAGTAAAAATGTTTTTGTTAGATCTATAAAGATCTCCCCTTCGGTATTATTGGTAACCGACTGATATTGAAGTTTGGACAAGTGCACTAAGGTGGTAAGGTGCATAAGGTGGTTTTAATTTGGATGTTCATGGTGAACATTACATGAAAACGGCTAGCTGTATAAGTCTGCAGCGATTTCATTCTATAGGCTGTTCTACGATAAAAAGAACGCTAGCGACATCTATGATGCAAAATTAAGAATTATAAATCCTGAATCGCGCACGAGACTTATCCGCGAGATAACGATTATTAATAAAATAAAATAAAAAAGCCTTTATTCTACTACCTTATTTCTAACTTACATAATTTATATGAACAGGAACACTAAAGAACAGGTTTAAATTAACTATTTGTTTACACTTATATTTAATTAAGCTTTAAGTAGTAGTCGCTTCCTCGGCGTAGGCCTCCCCCATTATCCTCCACACATTCAACCACTTTCCAACTTTCTCTTTGAAAATGTCTTCCCACCTTTTCTTTGGCCGACCTTGTTTCTGGTTTCGTCTCTAGGTATCCATTCAGTAGTTTTCTTGGTCCAGCGGTTGTTTTCCATTCTGCAGATATGGCCAGCCCAGTTCCATTTTAGTACCCTTATTCTTTCTTTCCCTTATTCTTCCATGCTTGACGTACGGGTGCCAGACCTGGCCCTTATTCACAACGCTTCGATTCGATTTTCGATTCGGAAAGTCGTATGTCTATCTTTTTTTGACATTACGAAATCGAGCGAGATAGACATACGACTTTCCGAATCGAAAATCGAATCGAAGCGTTGTGAATAGCTATGCTGGTCCTTGAAAAAAGAAGATGAGAATAGACTAGCAATATGCCAAAGGAAAATGGAAAGAATTATGCTAGGAGTAAAACAAAAAAGATAGGATTAACAATAAAGCTATCAGACAGGAAACAAAAGTTATGGATATTGATAACGATTATTACGAGATATTTATTATTTATTTAAAACAACCTAGCAACAGTCGTCGAACAGTAGCCCACCAGACTTTCTCCACCACCAGACCTTCTAGTCGGAGGATCCCCCCCATTTTCAACAGGGGATAGGTCTCGAGTTTGAACCCAAGACACGCACCTCTGAGTTTTCAGATTCATTTCTTCTTTTATCTTTTACTTTTACTCTGGACGCTCTTTATGTGCACGTCTTTCTACATTGTTCTCACTTATATGTCTCTCTACATGAATGATGTAACCAATCATGGTTGTAACAATATTTTGATTCAAAAGAGTGTCCATGGAGTTTCTAGCCCATTCTTTTCCCTAAAGATCTACGGTTTGGAATGTGCAACTACAGTACTTTCTCAAGTTATTATGCCTTGTGACTGTGACTGTAACTTCACGTTTTTTTGTTCTTTTTCGACATTCAAAAGTGCCTTATTGGTCTCATTGAAATAAATGCTTTGAGTTTTGAGTTTGACTTGCTTTAGTGAAGGAAAATATCGTGAGGAAACCAGCATGCCTGAGAGATATTTCTTGACGGCATGTAAAGCCAACTTAGAAGCCCATGCGCGGCATAAAAACTCTGACACCAGGCTAGGCACGAGAAAGAAAGAACAGGGGATGAGGGTTAACTTACACCCTGCAGTTCTTTATCATACTTCTAAAACGGTAAAAATAAACGTGTTTGTTTTAATTCCAGGTCTTGATTACAATCCATCGCTGACAGCTTAGGATGAGATGGATGAAATATTCTTTTTGTCGACATATTAATAACAAGTATTTCGATTGGGATTTAAGGTAATCCTGTATTACGAGTACATCAGTATATCTACTTGTTATTTATCTCATTCGTCTTGTCCTGACATTTAGGCATTCTGCTCATGTCGGTACCGAGTATTTTCAGTTCTTTTCCTCACAAATCCTTTTGTAATAATTGATATGTACCAACATCTATTAATAATCTCATGTCAAGACCTTCGGATATACAAGGTGTTACTTGTATATCCGAAGGGTTATGTGTGTGGTAGGCCATATTTCGTGAGCAGGTAATATTTAAGACTTATGTTCTAATAAGGAATGAAAAACAAAAGTGTAAACGAACCCGTCATGAAACCGTTCACCAAGCATTCTCTACATCAAACTAAGTTACTCTCTTGCAATTTTCTTTACTTATACTAGTGAGTGCGTGAAACTAGAAGGTTCCCAGGTATGGTCTAGGATAAAAAAATATGGCAATGATGGGGAGAACACCCACTATTGATTCTCAGCTTTTTTTCATAATCATAATCATTTATTTGCGTTCCACAAGGTAAAACATGGTGTTAAGAAAAAAGGCTTAGAGCCAATGAGATTTTACCAATAGAGACGTCATACTCATTATAAAGAAATAAAACATGGCGATATTCGAACGCGTCGTTTGAACTGACAATACCGCATGATCTCGTGCTCTCTGTCACTCATATGCAACGCACTACTTGTCTCGTTCGTGTAGATAACAAAGCGGTAACAGCGCGGCAGTGATTTTTGAGTAAAATAAAACATATGATTTTTCATTTTAAATAGACTAAACAGTCAGTCAGTCGGCCAGACGCACAAGACGGACTGAAGTCACACAAGCTGATCAGCTTGTGTTTGAATTGCTACTCTGCCGTCGGTAAAACGTACCTACCTAAGTATTATATATAACATCATTGCTTAGAGCTAAGAGCCTTTCTAGACACTGTCAGGGCACAGCAAAATCTAATTCTTACAAGCTATTTTTTTCGACATCGAAGCACGAATCCATACTCTTTTTCTGCTCTCCCTGTCTCTTATGTATAATGTGCCGTAAGTATTACTCCTGAACGCCTATCCAAAGCCAAGTGTTATTGGGTTTTTCTATTAGGAATTTCCCAGAACCCAGCCTGGAGTGTTCATTATCACTGTTCTTAATGTGCTTCAGAGACTATTTAGTATTCAAAAATGGCCGACTACTAATGCAGAAGTTCTACAAACAACCAGGCCCTTTCACAGAATTTCAAGATAATTCTCAGTGCCAGATAATTTTCAGTTCTGAACCTCGTTGTTATTCACGAAGACTAAATTGTAGGCTGGATTCGGTAAAATATTGTTTTCAAGTTTATTTTAGGGACAAACAAATATTCATCTAAATATATAAAAGAAGAAACTGACTGACTGACTGACTCATCTATCAACGCACAGCCCAAACCGCTGGGTCTACAGATTCCAAATTTGGCAAGTAGGTTCCTTATGTGGTCTAGGGGTGCACTAAGAAAGGATTTTTCAAAATTCAACCCCTAAGGGGGTTAAACGGGGCTCCAAAGTTTGTATGGGAAAACCAGATTAGTTAGACAATTTTATTCAAAACTTCACAAGAGTGCTCCTATTGATAAATGAGTAGAAACGGGTTTCAGGTTTTTTCAGAATTCAACCCCTTTTTTTTTTTTTTTTTTTATTATTATTATTATATAATTATACTTATTTTATTTTTAACCTAGGTACAGTAGAGAATAAATAAGTACTTACTTTATCGCCAAGTACCTCCAAATAGCCAGTGAGAGAGTGAGACAGATAGACGCTGTGTGCAGTATTTGAGCGAAGTGCATGTGGAATAGCAAGTACATTGCCCACGAGTACGGGAAATCCAATTTTTCTGGCAGGACCTGCGGAATAAAATTGTTGTTGAAACACTTTGTATATGTATGTACAAACTATTTATGTTAGTAAGTACTTGAAACGAAGAAAAAGTGTATAAGAGGGTGTATTCTGAAAGTTGTCAATTTCGTGTTGTCAAATATATCACTGTTATGATGAATTTCTTTAAATTTACACATCAATAAAACTGCATCATTTGACTTTCGCATAAATTATTCAGTTGAGGTTTATTAAACCTTTTTTTTTTCGGATGGGAAATTATCAAATGACTTCTCCCGCTCTGGGCGGAGCAGGAGGGAGTGTCAGACTTTTACTGACTAAAACCCATCCATGTTCCTTCATCGCCCTTTGTGTTCCGGGGCCACGGCATCTCTTTCGAATAGTCCCGCAGCCCCGGCAGGCTTCGGCCCTTGCGGACCCCTTCCTTATTGCTGACTCTCTTTGAGGCGCGCGTGGAACACGAACGCGCCGTCGACACGGCCTGTCGTCATGAGACGGACGGACGGCGAGCTAGCCCATAGCTCCCCGTCCACAGTTTACCACACAGTCCACAGTTTAAAAATCAACATTGGTATAGTTTGTATGGTGTATTACAAAAACTACGATTTTAAGATTGAAAATGGCGGGCCTGAAATACCATCATCCCCTATTGGGGTGCGATGGGGTTGAAATGTCTAAAAATCAATATGGGTGTCGATACCGAGATTATCAAGGGTGCTGATTACGAATATGGCATTTATTTTCAGATCCAGAAGATGGTTGATTTGACTTCTCATCATCATCATCAGCCTATTAATGTTCCCACTGCTGGGACACAGGCCTCCTCTTTATGAGAGGGAATGGGCTATAATCCACCACGCGGGCCCAGTGCGGATTGGTAGATGTCACATGTCATCGAATTTTTGGTTCTAGGACATGTCGGTTTCCTCACGATGTTTTCCTTCACCGTTTTGAGAGCAGTGGTGATGAAATAAATTACACAAAGTAATGCGCCTGTCTGGGTTCGAACCCACGACTTACTGTTCGTAAGTCGGGGCCGCCACCACTGGGCCACCGCTGCTCCGCCTCCGACTTCTATACAGGGTAATTTTTGATTTATTGTGATGATTTTGATAACGATGATGTTGATTGTGATTACGGTAACAATGATTGTGATAACGATTATGATAAGGCTGGTAATGATTGTGACAGTGATTGTGACAGTGATTGTGACAGTGACTGTGACAGTGACTGTGACAGTGACTGTGACAGTGATTGTGACAGTGATTGTGACAGTGATTGTGACAGTGATTGTGACAGTGATTGTGACAGTGATTGTGACAGTGATTATGACAGTGATTGTGACAGTGATTGTGACAGTGATCGTGACAGTGATTGTGACAGTGATTGTGACAGTGATTGTGACAGTGATTGTGACAGTGATTGTGACAGTGACTGTGACAGTGACTGTGGCAGTGACTGTGACAGTGATTGTGACAGTGACTGTGACAGTGATTGTGACAGTGATTGATTAACATGTAGGATACTATTTATCCCTTTATTTTGATCCAGTGGGACAGTAACCGAACTTCACGCGGGCGAAGCCGCGGGCAACAGCTAGTAATATATATTTACTCAGAATAAGTCCTCAGAAACTATTTAAATAAGCCTATTTTCAGATGGGGTGGTCTAACTGAAAATGGGCTTAATACATATTTTTTTATCCCGATGGATGAAAAAAGGTGTTTTCTTCACGTACTATCGAGGACATTCCCGCCTGATCACCACTAAGCTAATTTTTGCTTGTACCTCCAACATAGATCCTTCTTGATAAGCTCGAACGTCTGCAGAATTTGTGTATACGCTTCATTTTCGGGCTTCGTAAGTACGACCATGTGTCGGAATTTCGGAAGCAGCTGAAGTGGCTACCTATTCGGCAGCGTCGAGATTCACACACTCTCTCTTTTCTCTTTTCTATTCTTCATAATCCTAAAGCTCCTTTGTATCTTCGGGAACGCTTCGAGTATCTTGTTCCTAGAGGTAAACCTTGTCGCTCATCATCATCTCTTCTCCTTCGTTTCCCTCCCCACTCCTCAAGTCGGTATGATGGTTCATTTACTGTTCGCGCTGTGCGCCTTTGGAATTCGCTTCCACACTCCTTGCGGGATAGCCCTTCGTTAGATGTGTTCAAGAAAAGAATAAAGGAACATTTCCTGTCAACATGATAATAGTTTGTAAATAGTGTTTTTTAAGTAAGTGTATCTATACATAAATATATTGTATGTATTACTTATATTATATTGTATGTATTAGTTTAGTGTATAAAATAAGTTAATTTAAGATTTTAACTGTATTGTTTGTGCACATAGGTATATCCTCTTCTGCAAATTTCGCAACAAAAATAAGGTTTGCTGTAAGAAAACCCAATTCTGGGTTAAGCTCGCCGTTGTACATAAGCTATATATTTGAATTTTGTGTGTATATTTTTTAATTTTGTGTGCAATAAAGAATATGAATATATGAATATGAATAGAAAAGCTCTCTAGCCCGGCCCCGTTGTCTTTGTATAGAAATAATTAATGAAATTATACCGATCGGCCGAGCGCACTGACGACGCACTCCAAACGAGAGTTATTGACATTTTGCGCGCCTAAGTTGACGCTTTCCTAATAGGCCTAAACTTTAAAGGGGCGTGGCTCGATGCCTCCGCATGATTTAAACGAAAAAAAAATTAACTGATCAGGCGGAAAAGACCACGACTGTACACGGCACAATAAGTCTATAAGCTTTTTCCTCAAACACCGTAGAGGAAAACGGAATATACCGATATACGAGTATATATGTTAATGCGGTCCCGTAAGGTGTCAATAACACAAGGAGTTTTGAACACCCCCCTTTGGGGAAATCGTAAGGAATCTTGTTTATAGGCCGCAGGGTGAATTTTATTGGTAAGGGTTTACCTTAAAGTTATGGGTTGTATTTCAATTGAAATGTGTGCTCATCAGAGTTTAGTGTTGCTTGAAGCTTGACACGCGTCGAGAAAAATTTCTAATAGAACCTATTGGTGGGTACACCCGTCGACACATTAAGCTGGGCATATCCAGTGTAACCTGCCCTCACTTTGTATGAGCTTCCCGTACAATGAGAGATTAGCTTTATTTGTTTTAGCATAGCTTGATTAATCGTCGTGCGTACACATTATTTGGGCAGAAGTTGGAAACTTATGAGTTTCTTCCTCACTCCGCTTATTAACCCTGCCTCAATGGACACACCGCCTACGAGACAGTTATCTATATATACAAAGCACCATCTTATGTGCTAATAAGGGAATAGTTTGCCGCCGCATTTAATTAAGTCGTAGTATTACAATAATCACATGACAGCACATGCTTGCGATGTAACCCCGAATTTATATATAGAGGGATTGTGTTGGCTAATATTATGGAGGGAAAAGGCAAACAAATACATACAATATACTGTGACCTTATTGGTTGGTATATTTTTGAGCCGTTTGGGGTTGAAACTCCGGGTCCGAGTGCTCACAGCCTTTTCAAGGAAATTTCAAAACGCTTAGTTGACATTTCTCGTGACCCAAGGGCTGCTTTTACCTTGGTCAAAAGCTAAGCGTTGCCTTACACCGGCAGTCTCTTGGGGACTTCACTAGTTGACAGCGTTGAGGAGTTTTCTTGTCACCATTTTTTAGTTTATTGTTAAGTTAGTAAACTTAAGTAGTTTATTTAATTTGTACATGTTTATATCATTGTGTTATTCAAATGAATACTTGGACATTATTTGGAAATTTAGATGACAAAGACTGAGCCTATTGCCATTTAGGGCTCTGACTTCGGGCTTGTACTGAGAAGTTTTTATTGGAAAAATCGTTATCACTTTGCCCAACCTGGAAAACACACTCCAGAAGCGTTTGCTACCACAAGACCATTATATGTTAGCAAAAAGTCCATTTCAGTGAATAAGATAGAAACAGTTCGACTGTGTAGTCATATAGCAGGGTATGGCGCAATAAAAATGTTGACTTTAAAACCATCGAGCTCCGCAGAGTTGGAATTCAGCCAGCTAGGAAGCAATCATAAAACTAATATTTGCTTGTGATGTCTTTCATTGGCTCAACCCGGAGATTAATATTAGTGAAGCAAGGGATGTTAAATCTATATTACGCCTACCATACTACTATTTTAAATGCGAAAGTTTGTGAGGACCGATGTTTGGATATACCTACAGGGTGTACACCACCGCATCACGAAGCCGACAACCAACCATTCAGTACATCAAAATCCGTAACTTTACGCAAAAATTATTGCTGGGAAACGACTTTTTTTTTTTGGGTGAAAAGTCATGTTTTGTGGTAGAACTCAATGTAACGCACTCAAAACATTGTGCTGATGGATGGATTGAATAGTACGGGGGTCGTGGAGGTGTTTAAAGTAAAAATCTTACATTAAAAACTTGTATTTAAAAAAAAAGTTGCAAAAAAGGTTGGAACTTTGACCCCCAATATCCTCGTAACTAGAAGGTTCCCAGGTATGGTGTAGAACAAAAAAATGATCGCAATGACGCATGACGGGGAGAACAAGTGCCTTTCGGCTTCGTTAAGAGGTGTTTTACACCCTTTATGTTTGTTACTCTTTCATGCAAAGAAATAGACCGAATTTGGTGAAATGAAATTTGGCATCCAGATAGTTTATGGCCTGAATTAACACATAGGACAATTATATCCCGGCAGTACGATTCCGTGCGACAATTAACGAACTTCACACGGGCGAAACCGCGGGCAATAGCTAGTCTATTAGAAATGCGAAAGTTTGTGAGGATGGATGGATGTATGTTTGTTACATACGTTTGGAAATTACGGATTTTCCTTCTTTTTCCTTTTTTTTAATCAACTATCTGGTGTCCACGACACAAGCCTCGCTGCTTAGTGTGGCACTAGATGACGCTGTGTGTAGTGTCTTTTATTGTGTATTTTATTTGCTTTTCTGATTAATTTCATTGCGGGATCCAAGACCGTTAAATTCATTCTCTGGGACTTCGTCGAGCTTCTTGGTGGTCCACTGTTGAGTCTGCCTTTCAGGAGTTGAAGTGGTTTGGGAATAGTGTGGCGGGCGTGTCCCAATAAAAAAAAAAACTATGTTTGTTACTCTTTCACGCAAAAACAAGTATACTGAACGCATTAGGATAATAATAATAAATATAAATATCGCTGGACATTACACACAGCGCCATCTAGTGCCACACTAAGCAACGAGGCTTGTGTCGTGGACACCAGCTAGTTGATATACTACATAGATAATTTGATAGATTTTTGTTTGTAAATACATACTTATTATACATATAAACATCCATGACTCTGAAACAAATGTCCATGCTCATCACACAAACATTTGCTCCTACCGGGATTCCGAACCCGGGACCCTAAGAACGTAAGGCAGCCTCACTACCGCTGCGCCATTCGGGTCGTCAAAATGTTATTAAGGGACGACTAGGATGTTCAGCAAACAGATAATTTTTAACCTAAATTAATACATGGGCTACTTTTTATACCAGTAATACGATCCCGTGGGAACATTACTGCACTCCACGCGGGCGATGCCACAGGCATAAGCCATACTAATAACGGAGATAGAGAGACAAGTGACTACTAATGAGTTTTGCAAACTGGTGCAAAGTTCATCAGTCTTAGTCAGTCTTAATTAGGGTTAAGATTATTAGGGATTTATAAGTTAGAGTTAAGTAACTTGACTCTGGAGTAACGAAGTTGGAATCGGTTTAAATTAACAGTTCCTATAAGTTTAACTAGTCACAGCTGGAGTATCTACTTTATGTATTTCCTGTTGTCAGGTAAATGTAGACGTACGTACAGTCGCCAGCAAATAAAGCTACCTGAACTATCAAATTTCTCCAAATGATTTTGAACTCTAAAATACTGATGGTTAAGTTCAAAATCGAATGAGAAAGTTTGTCAGTTTGTTGCTGGCGACTGTACTACCGAGTTCACTAGCAGTCGACCGATTTCCAACCTTATTACTTAGTGCATAAGGGTGAAAGTGACAGGCATCAGTGAACACGCACGTCTGTATAAATAAAAAACAATTAATTATTAGGATGCAAATATCCGTTCTCGCCCGCTGTAAGCAAATCCTAATTAATAAGCGAGCGGTTGAGCGGTTGTTACCATAAAGTATGACAATGTTCGAGAAAAATGATTCACTTTAATCCCAACGGAAATAAAAATTGCTCTAACTCGACGATTTATGTTGTTTCAGGTTGCAAACGGAGCCAAGACAACCACGACAACTATGAACAATGAGTTGGCAGTTCTGAAAGCATTATAGAGATAACAGATTCTATTAACATGTCTAACAAATCGCACACGCTTTTGGAGATATTCCAAGAGATTTTAGCTGCATCTGGAAATGCGTCGGACAGCGGTATCAATGAGACGCAGATCGTGTCTGTGCTGCGAGAGCAGGCGAGCCGGGGGGGCAGGGGGGACGAGATGGAGTCACTGCTCCTGAGGATGATGAAGGATGCCAAGAATAGGCTCAACCTAACACTCAAGCCTGACACGTGCGGCTACTGCGAGGGAGACTTCAGAGACATCATTATGGCATACAATGGAATCCATGGCTATGTTAGCTTGCTGGTACGTATTTCTTTTTTCCCTCCCTTATGACAGTTGTCATTAAAGGTTCGTTGTACGTAAAGTGAACTTTATAAACATAAAATAATTAAATCGTAGCGAAGTTATAACTCTACAGTGAATACCTTCTTTGGAGTTGAAACTTTTAGCAGTTGCGAAACTCCGAGGCTGCACGATAACTATATAAGGTGTATCTATTCATACACGAAATCTCTTTTATGGGTTCATTGTACTCATCATTATGAACAACTTTTACTATGGGACCAAACCCCGAATCGCGAAAAAAAAATCAGCTGTTCCGTACATTTTGACGAGTTATGCGAACATATTGTAGGAAATAGCTGATTTTATAAAACGATTGGGACCATTTAAAAAAAAAAAAAACAATAAAGAAAACATATTATTTCATTTTTCGTTTTATTAAAATATTTTTTGTTATTTAAAAAAAAACATGAAAAGTTAAATTTATAATAATTCTTTTTTATTGTTATTTTTTGGAAAAATAGTCCCAATCGTTCCGAGTTCGATGATCGAGTTTATGGCTTTCGGTTCCAGAACGACCTAAAAATAATGGTGTATAAGTAGCAAGGAAATTGATCTAGAAATATTAAGTTTCAGAATAGTTTATGAGAAGTTCGTCTCAAACGTCAAAAACAAACAAGCACCCGGTCTTGGATAGGTAAGGATTCCTTTGTCTATTCATAACGAAAATGGAGTAAGTTAATAGTTACTCGACTTATACCGAACAGCTTAACAGGATATTTGGTTTCAACGAATATCTTAGGAGATATCACAGTTTTAATATAACTCCGCAGCAAAATAATGATCAAGTATACCGCGCGCGCACACTCGCCCTTCTACTTCTTCTTGCTCTCTCTCTCTTATGTGACGCAAACGTAGTTGAGCAAGCTACACGAACGAGCTGAACATTTTTAACATATTAAAACTTTTTGAAAGTGAAATATAACTTTAACTTCAGAAGTCAGTGGCAAAGAAACTGAATCAAGCACACAAGAAGTCAAACAAATATAAAAAAAATAATCAGCCTAATAAATAGACTTATCCCCAATAAAATGGAACCTAACATACATAGCTGTCGAAATGTGGGTGTACTGTACACATCTGCATACCCCCTCAGAGCATACAGGCGTGATGTTATGTTATGATATCCAAGCGATTGCAGCAATCACGACAATTTGCTGTCTATAATTGAAGATTTCCATTAATTATCTCCGAAGAGCAGCATCATATCTTCAACAAATTTAATAGGGACCATCGCGAAGTAATTTTCTTCCATACAAAAAAAGAACCATCAAAATCGGTTCACAATTGGAGAAAATATCGATGAACATACACAAAAAAAAACAGTCGACCAGAAAACCTCCTCTTTTTGGAAGTCTGTTAAAAATTACAAGTCATGGGGGTGTAAGTGCGCCGGGGCTCCGTCCATGCGACCAAGTTTAATTGAATTTACGACAGTTTGATAATTTCAACCCTACTGAAGTTTCTATTTATAGGGAATTGTTGTTACGAGTGCTAAAACTATTTTAACGAAATCGAGTACACCTACTTATAGCACTTGGCACATTTCAACGTTGTATACTAATTTGACCAATATAACTTGAAACATTGTAGAATTTAGAACTACCATTAAATGTACTGAATTTGACAGGTGGGTGACTTTTTACTGAGCAAGCAGCGCCATCCTCCATCATAGTGTTTCAAGTTATGTTGGTTAAGTAATAAGGAAGTACTACAGACCTTGAAACTAGTAGAAGCGACAACGCCCACATGTATAATTAGTCTTAAAGGGCGGGATTCCGATTTTCGGCGAAAGCACTAGGATCTCGATGGTCCCTATTAACAATGTCAGCTCTATAAAAACACTACTTTTCGGTAGAGCAGTTTAAAGTTAGTTTTGATGTTTTTTTTTTTTTTTAAGACTGTTGATGTTCAAAGCACTGATTGTTTTATGTATTATTTACTTAGTACTGACATAGATAAATATAAATACCAAATAAATATAAGACTAACTAAATAACATGAATTATTTAATAAAATAAAATATTACGTTCGATAGATCTTTTTGTTGTGATTCTATTTAAGTAAAAATGTATATATCCAACGTTGTTCGGACAATCGATCTAGCCCGTGAAATTAAAATGGATCTTATTACTTTATTATTATTTGATGAAATAATGACATTGGAGACGTATTCTAAAGTTAGAAATAGTTTTCTAGGCATGTTTTCCTGGTATCTGGCTCACCCTCTGAAGAGGAATGGGTGATATCCTCAGGGTGTTGAGAGGATTAAAACGCAGTGACTTTATAATAATAGTGGACTGTATATTAAGATTGCAAAAGGAAAACAAAACGGTTATATTAAATTGAATAGGCGAGAAAATAAGTCAAATGTATCGCTCGGTGGACGATGACGCAGTGCCGGGCCGGCCGGTGTGCGCTCGCTGCTCGAGCGCCCCCTCCGCCACCTCAGCTCCCCGCCCGCAGTCGCCCGGCGGCGTCCGCGCGGCGATGATATTCTCGACACCCTCTATTAAATGGACTTGAACATAACTGGCGAAATGTGAGTGTACTATTAGGCAGGTACACTTCTGCCTAACCCTTCGGAGATGGCGTGAAGTTATGGTTTCCCATAACAAGAACGTCCTCTTGGTCCATAGACCACTGTTGCTCAGTCATTGACAGATGATAGTGAAATGAAATAGGCTACTCTATTCATTCTGTATGTATTGAAAACTAGCTTTTCAATCCCGACCGCGGTTTCAATCCCGTTATATACGGAATGTACTCACGGGAACGTTTTAAATGCCTATAACACTCGGGGATAATGTAGCTTCCCGTTAGTGAAAGAAATTTCAGAATCGGATCAGTAGTTCCACAGATTACCCCTTAAATACAAACTTACAAACAAATTTTAACTTTTCATAATTTAGTATCTATTTGATTAAATGCAAAATACACGCGGTATCAGGACACTTGAGCGAAAGACATTTGCGCGAAAGACACATGCGCGAACCCCCTTGCGCGAAAAGACAAATGCGCGAATGAACTTTTGCGCGATTGGACTTTTGCGCGCCAGGACACTTGCGCGAATGGACTTTTGCGCGATTGGACGTTTGCGCGAGCGGACTTTTGCGCGCTAAGACACTTGCGCGAATGGACTTTTGCGCGAAAGGACATTTGTGCGAATGGACACTTGCGCGACTGGACTTTTGCGCGACTTAATGGCCACTGAGGTTTACTCTGTACAGAAACATAACATCACGCTTGTTATTACTTGAAGGTAGTTTTTTTTTTTGGGTTTTCCGCCATGGGTGTCGTTTTCATGGTTTTCGGGGTCTCTGATTACGAAAATGAGGTCAAAATGAAAATACAAGATGGCGCCGAGGAAAATTTTTGGTTAATAATATAATTTGGGTAAGCTAATTACGAAAACGAGGTCATTTTCGTAATTAGCGTCCCCAAAAACCATGAAAACGACACCCATGATGGAAAAACCAAAAAGTTTTCTCGGCGCCATCTTGGATTTTCATTTTGACCTCATTTTCGTTATTAGCGGTATTGTATTATTTTCAAGTAATAACAAGCGTGATGTTGTTTCTGTACAGAGTAAACCTCAGTGGCCATTAAGTCGCGCAAAAGTCCAGTCGCGCAAATGTCCATTCGCGCAAGTGTCCTTTCGCGCAAAAGTCCATTCGCGCAAGTGTCTTGAGGCGCATAAGTCCGTTCGCGCGAAAGTCTAATCGCGCAAAAGTCCAGTCTCGCATGTGTCCTGGCGCGCAAAGGTCTGTTCGCGCTAAAGTCCAATCGCGCAAGTGTCCATGCGCGCAAATGTTTTTTCGCGCAAGTGGGTTCGCGCAAGTGTCTTTCGCGCAAAAGACCCAGATCCAAAATACACGCAGATGAAGTTACAGGTAACATCACCACCTAAACAAGAAATCAACCTTAAACTCGTACCTAATTGTTTAGAATAGAATAGACTAGAATAATTGTATTTGTGTAAAAACATGGTACATTAAGGTCTTTTATATAGGGTTATGATTATTATCTACTTAATATGTTTCGCCATTGACTAGCATACAATTTTTCGAACATGTTAAACATTGAATTGAAAATGAATACACTTTTATAAACATAAAGGTAAATTGTTTATGAAAACCGATACCCATGTACCTAGAGGTATTCAATAAAATTGAGCTTTAAAACACACATAAGTTGAGTATGAAGTACGATCTGCTTCGATTAAATACGATACCTTTTTACGTTTTATATTTTATTCAGGCCATACAGAAAAACTGCAAAGTACCTACTATACAATCACTGGCACTATTGGGGTACGCGCAGCCACTTTTAAAAGTGATTTTCTCTTACATTTTACCGTTTCTAATTAAGTATATCGAATATAGTATTTTGGAAGCCATAAGCATAATATGCCATAAGCATAGTGCAACGAAATAAGTTTTATCCGCCGCAGATATAAACCATTATTTCACGCTTTTATATTTTGCGTTTACATATTAGTGCTGGTCACTGTGCATAAATACCTATATATGTCTGTATCACAAGTGTATGGCAACTTTGATCAATATCCTCCCAAATAAACTGACCTGCAAAAATAAGTACTACACTTTTAAAATTTAAATTTTTCCTAGACTATTGAAGTTAGAGATTTAAAATAAAAAAACGTTAGAAAGCAATTTTTTTCAGCTTTCTTTGAAACTATAGACAAAATGAAACTATTTTTCGAGTCCTTTTTGTTTCGAAAGTATATCTTGTGCACGTAAAAAGTTATTGCAATTTTAAAAGTGTGATACTTATTTTTGCAGGCCAGTGTATTTACACTTGGTAAAGACTCATGGTCTCATTTATACGTTTGATCAGTCGATATATTCTCAGGAAATTTGCAATATATAAATTTGGGAGCAATCCATTTGTGCCGCCAATTTTGTCGAGCCATTGGGTATTTTTGGTGGAATAATAAAATAAAAAAGTACCTACATAAAATAAAAGGTGTAACGACACCGTCCACGAAGCATTCTGTAAATCAAATTAAGTAACTGTACGCAAAAATTATTGCTGCGAAACAACTTTTTTTTATTTGGGGTGATACCCTTTTTTTTTAGGATGGGAAATCATCAAATAACTACTCCCGCTCTGGGCGGAGCCGGAGGGAGTGTCAGACTTTTACTGACTAAAACCCATCCATGTTCCTTCCTCGCCCTTTGTGTTCCGGGGCCACGGTATCTCTTTCGAATAGCCCCGGCAGGCTTCGGCCCTTGCGGACCCCTTCCCTATTGCTGACTCTCTTTGAGGCGCGCGTGGAACACGAACGCGCCGTCGACACGGCCTGTCGTCATGAGACGGACGGACGGCGAGCTAGCCCATAGCCCCGTCCACAGGCCCGCGCCTACGGTGGCCGGAAGCCACCACGTGGCCCCCGACGCCCGGTTGGGGTGATACCTAAGTAGCGTTTTAAAGTAAGACTCAATGTAACGCACTCAGCACATTGTATGATGGATGCATTGCAGGACGGGGGTCATGGAGGTAAAGGTATTTAAAGTAAAGTTTCAACATTAAATACTTGTTTTGAAAAAAAAAACAAACTTTGTGAAAAAGTTGGAACTTTGATCCACAATATCTCGGTAACTAGAACGTTCCCAGGTTTGCTCCAGAACAAAAAAAAAACCGCAATAACATAGTGAACAAGTGCATTTCGGCTTCATTTAGGGGATTTTTACACCCATTATTTGGGTTGGGATCCGTATGTTTGTATCCGTATCTGCTTGTAGACAGTTTTGGAGTTATCATAACAAACTATAGTCCTATAAATGTTACCTTCGCCACTGTCAAAACCACAGTGATTTTCATGCGCGTAGCAATAAATCTTTAGGTTGCCAACACTGAGAAGTCTGTCAAAATTAAACTGGTCTACAGCGTGTACCAGAAAGGTGTGATGCAGAACGTCATACTGAATAACTTTCTACATAGGACCATAATTATTGAAATCGCGAAAAAAATTTTGCTGTCCCATACATTTGGATCCAGTAGGTATTGAAGTTTTGAACTGTACAGCTGTTTTCGCAATTTGAATGTTGTTTCCATAATGATTGTTATTCAATTTGGTGGTCTGAATCACCCTGCTGAAATATGACGAGGATGTAAGACCTGTATGTAAACCCATACCTATTTTAATTACGAGGCACTATCACCGCCGCGCAGAGTAAATACAACATAAATTCAAACGATGTTTGAAATGGCAATACCTACTACTACATAATATAGCGTTTTGGTTCTAATTACGGATTGTGTTTGCAGTCGGGTACCCTGAAATGTCATGTTTCCAAACAACCTGTCCTCCTACTGTTTACTCTATAGTCTATCTATACGATCACCTATTATAATTATATATTAATTATAATATTACAATGATAATAAATAATATGTATTATAATAATTTTGAATAAATAAAATCTTATAAAATAATGTTAAATTGTTAATAATAATAAATTACATTAAAAATTAGCATGAAGAAATTCTCATAAATTTAAGTTTAAAAAAAAAAAATACAAAAAAATTTGCATGAAGAAATTAATATTTATGTGCTTCATACCTATGTTGTTTTAAATCATTTTAATTGTTAATAAAGTAATACTTAATTCTACTGTAATAACTAATTGTGTTGTAATAAAATATGTAATAAATTAATGTAAACTATTAACAGCCATATTATTAGTTTGGTTGAATTACCAAAACCAATGAATGCAAATAATTGATTGATGTAAAAGTATATACGGTGTAAGGAATCAATAAAGCAATTTTTTTTTTTCTTATTTTTTTTTTTTTATCGTTTTGGTAAAATCTTTTCAACGAATGTTACTTTTAATACTCTAGAGCCCATAAAATTTGTAAAAAAAACCCAGATATAGTGCCAAGAGTGATCACCGTTTAAAACCTCGCCCTGTATGTAGATCCAAGTTCAGTGAGATCAGAAGATCGGGAGGACAGTTTAGTGACCCGACTGTTGCTATTAGTTCACCGGGCCTCTGTTGTTCACTCAAGTAACAACGTACCAAGGTTGTTATCCGCACGATTTCGGCAGAAGGTGCTAAAATGTACCATTTGCAAAATAGGATGTAGGTATTCGGTAATGAACCTTATTACGAGTGGTATTAAACATAAAAATACCAGCCAGCCAGTTTTTGTTCAAGGCCTTTGCTTTTTCAAATTAAATAAATAAATAAATAAATATCGCTGGACATTACACACAGCGCCATCTAGCGCCACACTAAGCGACGAGGCTTGTGTCGTGGACACCAGATAGTTGATATACTACATAGATACTTTTTGTTTGTAAATACATACTTATTATACATATAAACATCCATGACTCGGAAACAAATGTCCATGCTCATCACACAAACATTTGCTCCTACCGGGATTCGAACCCGGGACCCTAAGAACGTAAGGCAGCCTTTCTATCGCTGCGCCATTCGGGTCGTCTCAATTAAAGAGTGTAAAAGAATCAAAATGATTGATAGTTAAAGTATGTTATTCTGTTAGCGAAATTCTAAGTGAAGGCATGTAGAGAGTTAGGTTAATCACCTATAAATCCCGGTTTGTGCCCAGTCCGGGAAATCGCCAACCCGTCTTGAGGATGCGTGGTGATCAATGCTCGTGCCTTCTCTTTATGAGAAGAGGCCTTTGCCCAGCGGTGGGAAGTGATAGGCTGTTATTATTATTATTTTTGTGCTCGGTGGACAGCAACATTTTTATTCCAACCTCACTTTTTTTTTTTTTTTTTTTTCTTCCTTAGCTATGTTGGTTAAAGTTAATGTCCCTGCGGTTAATTGGTGCCGACAACAGCTTTTTTATTGACCTTAAACAGACCAGACCCTCGTTCAACTAATGACAGGCTCCTAAAACTCAATTAGTTCACTAATCTCCCAACTCAGCGAAAGTATATTTACCTGTATTTAGGTAAAATTCTTCCGGATTCTCTCCGGTATTATTTTGGTTTTTCTTATATTTTCGGTTACAATGTTTTTTCTCAAAGAGCTCGTGGCTAAATAATAGCAGACGCTCGGATTAATCTTCAGGTTAAGCCGCGCTTGCCTAGGTTGGTCTGTGGATGGGTGACCATCCATTACATACCGAGTCTCCTCAGTGCCTCGGAAAACACGTTAAGCCGTTCGGCCCGGCTGTCATTTGTAAATCTTTGACAGTCGTTACAGGTAGTCAGTGGGCCGAAAGTCTGGCAGCCAGTCTTACCAAGGGGGTATTACCCAGTACTAACTGGGTTGTGGAGGTCAGATAGGCAGTCGCTCCATGTAAAATACTGGTATTCAACATGGGAAAAGGCTAGGCGGAAAAGATATTGTAAATATTTTCTTCTTATTCGTAAAAATTCTTTGCATCGTGCTTACATAATGTAGTTGTTTATTTGTATATTGACAGATTGTTTACGTCGCAGTCAGTCGTTTGTTTCGCATTAGCGTGGGTTTGCATATTTCTTATTCAATCATGCCATGAGAGGTGTTCCGACTATCTAAATATTATGTTGAACAAGGTAGTAGAAAATAGTGATTTGGGGAACAGATTCAGGTTCAGCATGAATTTTTCACGGATCAAAATTGGTTTAGGAGAAAATTGTACTAGGGACTGCTGATTGCGGAGATTGTAAATGTGTCCCCGTATCTCAGCCAGAAGTGACGAGGACACGGTGCGGTTTTAGTCAATTAAGAGTTTGACAGACCCAGGCTCCACCCCACGGTACAGGACATCCATGAAGATTTCTGCACGTAAAAAAAGTGCCACGGGGCCTAAAATGGTGCTTTATCAGACTCCTAATATGATTCTGATAAACCAGCTATTTTAGGCCCCCTGGTCAGAATATGCACATACAAGATTGAAATCGTCGCCGCTAGACATTCTTCTCGAGAACACAACTGTAAACACGATTCCCACAACGTTTCTCAGAACCGACTTTCCGACTCCTACCAATTGAATTGCTCTACAATCACTTAACTATTGGGTTCCTTCGTGAATTATTAAGCAAGTTTTGATAAAAGTCAAATAACGGTGAAACTTAATCTTGGATTTATTTATACTTCTGAATTTCTGCAGAATTAATTTCTACTTGAATTAAAGTTATTTACTTACGACCTTGTTAATAAAACAGTGATAAATGTCACGGCTTTGTCATCGTAATTTTATTATAATTATTTCTGCTTAGTAAAGAGGTTCTTTTTTAAAGCCTGACGAACGCCGACAAATTTTAGAACGTCAGACGACGTTCTTTTGGACTTTAAAAATATTTTCATTTTACGTTCGCTGAAAATACCGAGACTGTTCTTAAATATTAAATATTGTGCAGCGGTCGTGTTGTTAATAAAAATAATTAAATGGAACATGGGTAGTCTCGTGGGCAAATATATTGCTTAGAGGCAAATTGGAGCTGAGAGTCCAGATTTATAGAGCTGTTGGTGGCAGACCATACTTATTGTCTTTTTATTGTAATTTTTACTTCTGAGGTACAATGACCTTTATTCTCGTTGATATAAAGTTTATGTCAGGAACTGTGAAAACAATGTAGATATACCTCATTGGTATATCTACATTGTTTTCACAGCTCACACACATAATGTGCTATGTGATGGTGACAGTCTGAGACAGTTATGGTCATGCTTTCCATGACAATGGTACAGTCACAGTTTAGTTTTGGCGTAAGCGAGTAACTAACATTCATCCGTTCATCCTCACAAACTTTTGCAGTTTTAATAGTAGTAAGACTTATTTTTTTTTAACTGTTGCGCAGTTTAAAAATTAAAATAGTGTAATAGTAAAACGATTAATATGGGCCATTTTTACGTCCACAGACTGTTTCAAATATTTTAAATCGAATGACAGTACGTAAAAGGGAAATTAATGTAGGTAGTACTTATTTGTATTTAAACTTAGTCCTTTTGTTCGCGTACTGATCATACGTTCGTATACAAGGAAAACGTAAACTAATACTTAGAGAGTGTTTCTATACGAAAGAGAATCTTCATTTATTCAGCTCTCAGAGGAATCCACCGTTTTTCTGAGTATATTCATCACACTTTTGGCAAAATTCACTCATACTTTTTTGCCTTGTAATAATAAAAAGAAACAGATTTTCTGAGTGCGCATCAAAGCAAAGCCGTCAGAACATGTTTTTTTAAATGAATCCTGTTACATTTTGTACATGATGTAACGTCTCCAAAAGAAAAAAATATTTGATTGTAAAAAAAAACTTATTTTCACGTACGTTTCTGAAATAATATGTCGTAAGCAATTCGGGTCGAGAAGCGTTCTAATGCAAACCTTTTACTATGTGTTGTGTTTTTTTTATTTAGTAAGATTTTCGTTGTTGATGAAATTAGACTTTTTTTTTAGTCTTGAATAATAAATAGACTGAACGCATATTTTTTTTTTTGGTTTTGGGCATTATTTCCCGAGAGAAAAGAAACTCTACCTTAATTTTAAACGCTTTTTTTAAGATTCATGTCTGCTTTTTGGCTGTGACACAATTAAATCATTTTATTCCCCTAAGCCTTACTATTAGAGTATTAGCTACGCTTCAAACTCAAACTCAAAACTCAAAACTTAAGTAGTTGTGGGCGAGCCTAGTTATAATTTTTAACCAGCTTCCAAAGATTATCAAATCGATTCATCTGTATATTTTTAATTTTTTGTTACTTTCTTTTCACTATATAACAGATATGTTTGAAGTACCTAATACCTATCTATATCTATTCTGAAAACTGCAGATTTTATTCATGAAAGATACTGTTTTTTATGCCTTACAATAAATATTTTTATAAGTGGCTTAGTTTTATGAAACTAAAAATGAAAAAACAGTAACAATGTACTAAAACTAAAACGAAAGAATAACATTATGTCGAAAACACACTATGCTTACCTTCAAAAACAATTCTATTAAACTCCAAAACAGTCAAGTAAATTAAATTAGGTACATACCTATCTACTGTGAAATTGCATTGACTAAGTTCTAAAGTTTCCGACTGAACAATAGTGAGAATCAAGTGGGTTACAACAATTTCCTTCTACCTACTCTGACCTATTTCTCGTTTTCAGTGCCATGTGTCAATTTAAATTAAAGTTTTCTAGTTTCGACAAGAAATGTAATCAAAAATTAAACTCCCACATCATCTGCCTAGTCTTTTCCCAACTATATTGGGATCAGCTTCCAGTCTGACCGAATGCAACTGAATATCAGAATTTTACATAGAGCGACTGCTTATTAACTGACCTCCACTACACAACCCAGTTAGTACTGGGTAATACGTATACCCCTTTGTAACCCTGGTTGTCAGAAAATGAAACTCCTGAGATTTTGTAATATACATACCTACTGAGTAGGTATAGATTTTTTTGTAAGGCTACAAGGGAAATTATTTTTTTCAAGAGTCCAGAGCTAAAGCGTTCTCTTTCAAGTAGGAAAGCCTCTAAAAATATAAAAAATCATGAAAGAAGTATACATCGTAAATTAACATATATACTTATCCGTAGCGGAATATAAATTACTTGTAAATATACCTGTTACTAAAAATATTAATGGAAAATCTATAGTGCCTCATAAACGTTCATATTTTCTTGTAATCCTTCATTTCTTTGATGTATGGCTTGTTTTTCGATTCATCACGGGTGGAGAATAAAGGAGGCTGCAAACAAAATAAGGTTTGAATATTTTCGTCGTTCTCTTAACTTTCTCTCGTTACAGCGTCTCTTTCGAAAGGTATATAGACAGACGGTCCTGAATAAATTAATTGTTCAAAATTTCGGGTTATTATTAAATTAATATCAAATACCCTTATTCCGGTTCTTTGACGAAAATTATTTCCCTTCCAATCAATATTGATTTTGCCAGCTTTTGATTTAATTACAAGTATTATCTTGAAGATGGGTTCCATTTGGCTGTTAACTGACTTGTTACGAATGTCCGTTTCTCCCCTGTTGCCTCGTTCTTGTTAGGAGGAGGAGGAAGGGCATTGTTAACATTCCGCTTGTTAAGGCCACTTGTAGTTGACATGAATGTTCAACAAAACGTCGCATAATGCGTTTATTGTAGTCGTTCAAGCATTGTGTGCTATGTTATCTTTTATTAGAACCATTATTATGTACTTTAGCCCGCTTTTACTGTAGAAATTGCCTCTAATGTTCTAGAACTCGAAATAATTTATTGGACTGTATATCAAATCATTTGACCTGATACCTCCTCCGTGTGTTGGAAAGCACGTTAAGCCGTTGGTCCTTGGTGCCATTTGTAGATCTCTGACAGTCTTTATGCCCTTAGGTCTGAAAATCTTAGTAGGTCTAAACAAGGGACATCGTATTACCCAGTGCAAACTGGGTTGTGGAGGTCAGATGGGTAGTCATTTCATGTAATATATTGGTACTCAGCTGCATCCGGTTAGACTGGAAGCCGATGCTGAAATAGTTGGAAAATAAGAACGGCTATATGTATATGGCGATTTAGACCAGACCAAGATAAATTCTAGCACCGTTTTCCAACTTACTGCGTGTAAACTTACAACTACTGGCTTCCAGCACTGGCTTCCAGCACTGGCTTCCAGCACTGGCTTCCAGCACTGGCTTCCAGCACTGGCTTCCAGCACTGGCTTCCAGCACTGGCTTCCAGCACTGGCTTCCAGCACTGGCTTCCAGCACTGGCTTCCAGCACTGGCTTCCAGCACTGGCTTCCAGCACTGGCTTCCAGCACTGGCTTCCAGCACTGGCTTCCAGCACTGGCTTCCAGCACTGGCTTCCAGCACTGGCTTCCAGCACTGGCTTCCAGCACTGGCTTCCAGCACTGGCTTCCAGCACTGGCTTCCAGCACTGGCTTCCAGCACTGGCTTCCAGCACTGGCTGGTGGTCTTACATGCAGTATATTTGTGTATAGTTGGTGCCTGTTAAGATAACAATGGCGGTCATTGCCCTTTCCCTAATATGAGTACGAACCAAAACAAACGAACCATGTATCGTTTTTTATTAGAAAAAATGTTAAAGATCACGATAGATGACGATTCAAGTCATGAAGAGGTTTACTTTTGGTTTTCAAAGTTTATTAAGAACTTTAAATGTCGTGTGAGTCAATGGCCGCTATTGTCATCTTAACTGGCAGCAACTATAATATGTGTTATGTAACTCTTCTGTGATTTGACGATCAATGATTTGACAATCCGATTTATTATCATTGAAAGCTTCGTGACTATGGAAATTTCCTCCACGATCATCCGATTTAACGAGATAGTTTAAACAACTCTGAGTAGTTTGAAATACTTGTGACACTTACACTAATACCGGATGCGGGTGTGTTTGTCGGCTTTTAACGAGTAGTGGTGGTGTTAAGCGTTATCACGAGCGGTGCAAACGTACCGCAAGTACCTACGATAAATTTCGTTTCACATAGAATACTTAGGTAGGTACTTCATTTTATGACGAATCTGAAATTGATTTAAATTGTTTAATTTGTCGCAAACAAATTACGAAAATTGTAATGAATAATTGATTTTTTTATTCAAAAATTCAAAAGGGACGGGATCTATTTAGGGCTTACGCAGGCAGGGACGCCATGGCAAGGTAGTTTTAAGTTTTTGCCAATGGACATTCAAATGTATTGATCTAGAAATACGACCGTGGCGCGTCTTTAAACACAAATCCCTTTCGATGCCACGGCATGCCACGGAATCATTTTAAAGCAAAGCAATTATAAAGCATAGCAGTCTAACCGGATGCAGCTGAATACCAGTATTTTACATAGAGCGACTGCCTATCTGACCTCCAAAACCCAGTTAGTACTGGGGAATACGATACCTCTTGGTAAGACCGGTTGTCAGACTTTTTTGGGCCACTAACTACCTGTAACGACTGTCAAAGATCTACAAATGACAGCCGGGACCAACTACTTAACGTGCATTCCGAGTCACAATTACAGGTATTACAATTAAATATAGAACTTTAAATAGGATGACACAATGGGTGGTCTTATCGTTAAAAGCGATCTTTTCAAGACAAACTTTGGATAGATTTAAAGGAGGAGGAGACACAATATTGTAGGTGTAGGTAGTCTGTGGTGTACCATTATTAAAATAAGATAGTAATAAGATAGGAATTATTAAATCTAATACAGGGTAAACATTTGTGAGAGATTGGTGCCCGAAATAGGAACGGGTCACCAGGCCTCCAAGACTTACAGGTATAAAACTAAATACTAGGATACAGCTAGACTGGAAGCCAACCTCAACGTAGTTAAGAAAAGGCTAGGAATAATTATAACATCATCTCAGGGTAAACATCGAATGCGCTCTGAGCCCTCAATAGAAGATACGGCGATTCGCACCTGGACCGCATAAATCTGTAATAAAACAATATTCTAATACTGCGTTACTACGTAAACTAATACAGTGATTCATAGAGTTAATATGAACAGTTACCAAGAAATTAATATTAATATAAACTTCGTTCACGATAATTCAGATGTAGCACTAACATAAATATCTAATAATAGGTTCGCAAGACCGTTATATGTTATGATGAAAATGATCTCGTATGGACGGATTTAAGAACATTATAATATAGGACATCTGTAGGCTTAGCCAAGTTGACAATCAACAATCGCTAATAGAAAACTAACCAAATGTATGGGAATGACATCATTTCAACGTTAAGTCACGTGGTCGAAACAAACGAATAGAAACTTTTAAGTTCAGTCAAAACTGTAAATTGGCTACGATTGCGATTGATTGATGTAGCGATCACGATTGTAGAAACGAATACATTTCATTCTATCATCTTAACCGATGTAAACTTGTCTACCACGTTTTGACCACGTGACTTAACGTTTACGATTGTAGAAAGAGAATCTATACGAATCGTTTGTAACTTGGTTAGGCCTGCTGGCTAGACGCGGAGATGGCCGATGGAGTAGGGCTTTGACCGAGTGGTGGCCAAGGTTAGGCCAAAGAAACCAGCAGGCTTAGCCAAGTTGACAATCTACAATCGTTAACGCTAGTCGAATGACATCATCTCAACGTTAAATCACGTGATCAACACAAACGAATAGAAAATTCGTAGACAAGTTTACATCGTTCAAAATGATAGGATAGAATGTTATCGTTTCTACAATGTTGATCGCTATACTCTTTGGTAGGAACGCTCACCATAGACTAAAGTGTAGGTTTTTTCTACAGACATTAGAGAACGAGCGGTTGACTGAGTCGTGTCAACTTGGCTACCAATTTAGCACTTTCTGCAATCGCTTACGCCGAGGCGTTTACGATTGTAGAAAGAGAATCGATATGAAACGTTTGTAACTTGGCTAGGCCTGCTGGGCCGTCCTAAAGCTCGTTGGGTTAAATTGACGATATCGTCAACGTCACGGGAAACACCTGGATAAGGGACGCACAAAACCGGGAATTGTGGCAGATAAAAGGGGAAACCTATACCCAGCAGTGGGTGACTCCGGGCTGATATGGTGATTATGAAAATAAAAGAAAATTCTGGTGTCGTCGTAACCAAAAAGGGCACAAGTGCGGAAATAATGTTAATCAAACTAAACATTACAAAACAAACAACTTGAAAAACTTTTTTAACATATTTCACTAGCACTTTGCACTTTGTGCTTACGGCAGAATTCATTTTTCAAAATAATAATAATTAGATGCTTAGGGAGAAATGAAGACGACGCGGGAGACCTTGATAAAGATGGCGACACAACCTGGACAAAACCGACAAACAGTGGTCCAAAGAAATAGAAGTCATGGTACAGGCCACATTATAAAACATAATTATGGAAAAGGGGTATTTATCGCGAATTTTACCTATATAAGCCCGACGTTTCGACCGAATTGCACCAGCCGTGGTCGTGGAAGACTGAAGTATTGGAGGTACCGCCACAGCAAAGCGAAGGTGTTTATTCAACTACCCTCAATTGATCTTCATAAATGTTAATTAGGGGCAAAAAAATAATAATATTTTTTTTACTTAATTCATTTTTATTATTTTTTATTTATTAATTATTATATATTTTAATATAAATACCCGTTTCTATATGTTTTATAATGTGTTCTGATCGTGAAAGTTTAAAAAAGACAATGGTACAGGCCTTTGCCCAGCTGTGGGACGATGCTGCCGAACATAGACAGTAACAGTTCGGAGAAACAAAGTAAACCTTTTTCATGTGAAAATGTACCAACACTTTGTAGCAGTTGCGTCGAGGTATTATTAACAAGCTTTTATTTTTCAATAAAAGTGTTCCACTTTTACTTCTATTTTCCGGTCAAGTTTTTGTGTTTGTCTGAGGATTGCAATGAACAAAGGGTAAGAGTATTTATAAACAAACAATGCTGTAATGGTTCTTAGTTTTCTTCAAACTGTATTACTATTTGAATAGAATTAGTTTTAAGTTCCTTGGAAGCCTCAAGGACCACTTCTCGACATTTCTCTCTAAATAAATTGGACATTGAACCCGAAACTTTCGTAATAAATCCCTACCTAGAGTTATTTCAAGCCAAATTATTGATGTCTCTTCGATGTCAATAATGCAAGGTGTAAACGAACCCTTCACGAAGACGTACACCAATCATTCCGTACATCAAACTAAATAACTATACGTCCCTGTCCCTTGCAAAAGTTACAAAATACTAGTACAATATTTTTTTCTTTTATACTACAATAATGTTAATAAGTAATTGAATACGTGCAGGTGATTGTGTGTGTGTAAGTGATATGCGCGTGTGTGTGAGTGTGTATGTGATGTAGTGAAATAGAGAGTGTGTGTTCGTTTTGATTGAAGTCGAGTGAGGTAGTATTTGATCTGTCACTGACACCTAGTGAGATAATTTTCTGTTTCATCATAGCTTTTATTTTGAAGAAAAGAACGTAGAATCTTTTTACATTTAAAGTTAGATAGTCCGTAGATCAAGCAGAATTTGTTAAATTTATTGTACAGAGTTGGGCCTAAGCAGTTGCAAAATCTACGTGCAAATGATGTGCGTACTTGTGGAAGAGTGCAAATTAAGTCTTTCCTACGCTTAGTTACTATTTTATAAGGGGTTTTACGGTGCTGTAGGAGAACTGTTTGAAGGATGTAATGTTGTCGGACGTTAAGAACATTACAACTATTATACAATAGATCAGTAGGGAACATGAAGGGTCTCGAAGTAGCTACTTTCAGTACCGCTCTGTGTGCAATCTCGAGTGGTTTTAGTATAGTTTTCGCAGCACCACCCCAGCAGGTGATACAGTACCTAACAATAGATAAGCATAGGGAAAAATAAACTACACGTATAACATTTGGGTTCGCGATACTTCGGAGGGTTTTAAATATATAAATTAACTTGCGGACTCTACTGGTAAGTTGATTAATTTGAGTTTTGAAATTAAGATTTTTGTCTATATATACTCCCAAATATTTGATATGATCGACTACATTTAGGGATGGGCAGAGGCAAGAGGCATTTCCTTGTAGACACCTGTATTTGTGGGCTTTAATAGACAATGGAAATCTTGGCTGAGTGGCGGGACTTATTGAATAGGTGATAAAGTTCGTTTTGGAGGTGTTGAGTGTTAGTGAGTGAGAATAGAGACAATTTAGGGTTTTGTTTAAACCAGATTGTGCAATGCGCTCAAGTTCCGACCAGGTGTCAGCAACAAAGGTTATAGCAGTGTCATCCGCAAAAGTTACTATCTTAGCATTTGTAATGTTCAGCTTGCATAGGTCGTTTATAAAAACTAGAAAAAGTGTCTGACCCAAAATACTTCCTTGGGGTACTCCGTAATAGATGGGAAGCTCTTCGCTTTTATGGGTATCTATACTAACCATTTGAGTGCGATCCGAGAGATAGTTTCGGGGAAGATCCAATTGCAAGCCCCTGACACCAATCCTTTCCAGTTTTAGTAAGAGCATAGAAATTGGAACGGTGTCAAAAGCTTTCGCAAGATCTATAAACATAGTTAATACCCTTTTGTTTTTGTCTAAGTTATGCACTATATTGTTAAGCAAATCTTGCACTGCATCTGCGGTCGATTTACCTTTGCGAAAGCCGAATTGCTGCGAAGATATTAAATGATAATGCTCAAGGTAATTAACCAGTCTTTTATTGATGAGGCGTTCGAGAACCTTTGACATGGCACTCAGGACGGCTATTGGGCGATAGTTACTGGGCACCTTCCCGTCCCCTCCCTTAAAGACAGGGTGAATTATTGCCTTTTTAAGGGATGTAGGAAAGATACCGGTATCGAAGCATATATTAAAAATATGGCTTAGGATAGGTGCCAGGGTATTTGCGTATTTTTTTAGAAAGTAAGGCGTAATGCCATCCCAGCCAGTAGCAGCATTAGATCGCAACGACTTAATTACAGTAATAATTTCTTCGGGATCTACACGGTCTAGGACAAATGAAGAAGCCGTTAAGGGATTGTGTAGTGGCAGAGCCAATGCTTGATTGCCGTTATCTTTTATAATGTCATTGGCAAGCTTTTCGCCGATATTAACAAAATATGAATTAACGCTATTACATGATTGTTTAGGTGAGAGTGACAAAAGTATTTAAAGTAAAGTCATAACACAAACAACATGTATTTTAACAAAAACTTTGGTAAAAAGTTGGAAGTATGACCTTTAATATAGGTATGATCCAGAACAAAAAAATGGTCACAACGACGGGGAGAATAAGGGTCTTTCGGCTTCGTTAAGGGTCCTTTAAACCCATTATGGCTCGTAATATACATAGAATTGTTAAAGTATGTATTCAAATGTAAATAAGGTATAACCACAGGACTCCTCTCTGAGAGAAAGTGAAAGTAAATGGGCCAGTCTATACACGTGGCCCACGTGTGGGTTGATTTGATGGATGGACAAAATTTTCCTCTATTTTTTGTTGAACGCTCTTTTATATAAGCTTTCCTTAAATATCTCTGAATAAATCCGGTTACTGTCATTTAAACATAAGTAACAAGCGTGGGATGTAATCACTGTGGGTGTAATCTTTAGAACTTATTTTCACAACTACCAAGTAAATAAAACAGTATTCTTCTTACATAATTATTTACTTATATCTAACAGTTGTCGTTGTTAGAAAAGTGAACAAAATACTACCCAAAAACGACCCGTAACTTCGACCTAATAACGACTGTATTACACTTACAACAAATATTTGGCTACTATTCGGTATTCTGCTTCTTTAACTATTCGGCCAAATGCCAAATATCTAGGAATTGTTCGGCCGAATGCCGAATATCTAGCTATTATTCGGCCGAATGCCCAAAATCGGTACGATTCGGCTAATAATAGTATGAAGATTAAAATAGTTACAAACTGGGACATTTTTTCATTTGTTTTGCACGTATTTTGTTGTTGTCGAAATGAGCAAGTTACGAGATGGGACGTACCCATCTATTCTGTGTACGGTATATAACAGGGACTAAACTTCATTCGGTATTGATTGTTTCAGGTATGCACAATAGGGGTTTTGGCCAACACAATGAACATAGCCGTCCTGACGCGGAGGGATATGGCGGCCGCGCCCATCAACAGGCTGCTCAAGTGGCTGGCCGTCGCCGACGTCTTCGTCATGATAGAATACGTGCCCTTCGTTATATATAGGCATTTGGTAAGTTTGATGATTGTTTTTCACTTACGGCCATTTTCAATATCTTACTGATAGGTATCGGTTAGATAGGTATAGGTTGCTATCTCTGTCTGTTTGACATTTAGCTTACTGACCTTTAGAAACAAAACGTCACTGCAAAGCTTTCTTTAAAATCACAAACGTACGATGAAATTGAACTTTTATTAACCAGAATTTGCTAAAGAGTAAAACCTGTAACCAATTTTAACATAAACCGATCAATTATTAACACACACCTACTCACACCCGCACCCCGCATATCTACTTTCCACACACACACACTCACACACCACACACATACTCACACATCACACACCCACAAACACTACACATACCTGAACTTGCTACAATAATTTTGTAACATTCTAGAACTATTTTTTTTTCTTTTCTTTTTCTTTTAATTAGATCTCAACATTGTAAACTGTAATCCATGTAACCCCAACACAAGTATTCTTATAACCTGTGTTATAACTTAAAGGATTTTGTGCTGTAGAACAATTGTATGAGAAACAATAAAACTTCTTTTTTATTTATTTTTTCTTTGATTTTTAAGAATCAAGTGACGCGGCTAGGATATTTCAAGCCGACTTTGTTTATAGAAACACCGATAGCTTATACGGACGTAATAGGCATATTAACTGACAGTTATACGTAAATAAGTTATAGAAAATGGCCTGACGACTGTCAACTTTTTCTGATGATTGCTAGTTACGACAGAAAGCGCGGGGTGTGATGAAAATACGTGTTTTTTGGTATTTTTTGCTCGGTTCTTAACAAAGGCAATACATACAAACTTCTAACTAGTTTATACTAGTTAGAAGTTTGTATGTATTGTATTGTATTGTAATGATCGTAGCAGGTAGCGTTCTGTGGTTTCTGCCTATCGCCATGGGGAAAAGGGCGTGAGTGTATGTATGTATACTCCAAAGTGGTACGGAACCCTTCCTATTCAAGCCCGATTCACACTTGGCCAGTTTGATTATTAACTTTTTGCCGATTGTATGCGAGTTCCACAAAATACTATATTCTGAACTTTCCATCAGTTGGGCGACCTGCCACGAAAAAGAAGTAACTTTTCAAACGATATTGATTGGCGCGAGTGAGATTGGTGATTGACAATCAAAAGGCCTTTGATGTTTTTGGCGTTTATTTGAAGTTGCCTTCAATTTCGGGACTTTAATTACATAGTACGAACTTCTCTTGTGTTGTTTTGGTTGAGTTTAGAAATGACGTATGTAAAAAGACTCATAACGATGCTGAGAAGTACTTGTTCTACCCGTCATTGCGATATTTTTGTTGTTCTGGAATATAATTGGGAAGGGGAACCTACTTGCTACGGAGATTTTGATTGGCAACTTTGTCACACTTTTTTATAATTCATGTTTTAAAAGTTATAACTTTACTTTATACCTACCTCCATAATTCTTGTACATTCAATTCAATGCATCCATACTACGGTACTTTCATAAAAACCTCAAAGCTTGATTTGCCCTTACAAAGGTTTCTCAATACCGCTCACTTTAATGGGCTTGCAGTATTGTATGCATCTGAATATTACCGAAAATTTTCACCTGAGTCTGTACTTACGAATGAGTGTTATACTGTGCTAAATATAGTAGGTACCCCTACTAGGATTGACACAGTTTACCGGTACGTTATATATAGTAGTTATCGAAAAGTTATTGATTCACAGGAACTAGTTTTTGATGAATAGAACAGATAACGCGGGATAGATACACATAATTTATGGTATTTCGTGTGTGTAATCTATTTAATAAGGTAAAGTGATAAGACACACGTGGTTGTAGAAGATTGGTTAGCGACAAACTAGATGTATATTTGTTTATGGATCGTTTCCAGCCATTTCTGTTTTTAAAACATTTCACAAATATTCAGCAACGTCCTTCGACTAAAGCTTGACTCACGCTAGACCGTGTCGGGTCCGAGCCGAGTGTCGACCGTGCGATTTTGTATGGACACACTCACGCTTCTGAGCCGCTTTCGAGCAACGGACAATGGATTGTGCTACGGCCGCCACTCGGCTCGGACCCGACACGGTTTAGCGTGTGTCATCCTTTATTGTCGGGTTGACGCTGTCCCGCCATACAAAAGTACTAATGCTCTAACATAATAATAATATTGTAAAACTAATAATTTGAAAAAGGTCTAAGCAATTGTAACCTGCCCAAGGTACAGTGTTAATATTTTCGAGCTCATTTCGCTCGTTCTTGGAGCGTTAGTTCATTTTGTTGTTAAAATTGTCGCTCTAAGTCGATTAAGACACTTTTAAGACACTTTTTCCGTGCACATCTTGCTACATTGT
Organism: Xestia rhomboidea; assembly: GCA_963853795.1. Taxonomy (NCBI): domain Eukaryota; kingdom Metazoa; phylum Arthropoda; class Insecta; order Lepidoptera; family Noctuidae; genus Xestia; species Xestia rhomboidea. The sequence goes on along the minus strand of OY970771.1, from coordinate 8,693,734 downwards.
TCTCACATAATATACCATCTCAACATGAATGATGTAACCAAGATTTTGTAACAATATTTTGATTTAAAAGAGTGTCCATGGAGTTTCTTGCCCGTTCTTCTCCATAGACATCTACGCTAGGGAATAGGCAACTACAGTACCTACTTTCACAGTTTTTATGTCTTGTGAATGGGACTGTACCTTCATTTAATTTTCATCTTTGTTTCGACAATTCAAAAGCGCCTGTAACTGGCTTACTTGAAATAAATGCTTTGATTTTGATTTATGTGACAACAGTTTTTTTTAAATTTTCCGTAATGTAGGTAAATCAAACAAAAAGCCTGATTACGCAATCACCCTGCAGGTATAATAGTCTGAGACAACGCCCTAAACACCTAACTTTTTCTTAAAAGATCAAGAATTTTGCGAGTTTCGAGAGATCGCTTTTATCGTGTGGTCCCAAACTAGTTTTTCCAAATTCCAGTTAACCAACACTTTATCAGCGTTATAGTCAGGTACGCCGATAATAAATCTCTCAGGTCAGATTTCCGTCCCAATCCTAAACACCGCAAAGATATCCAACGACCCTTGTCTCGTGTCTCGAATCACGGGTTAAGTTGAGGGTTCTAATTCTAAGGGCGCTTGCTTAAATATACAGGTTGACACCTGACGCGGGGCAGGAAAATTGTATGTATCAGGGATGTATTTAAATTAAGAATTTGTAGACAGGCTACACTACGTTATAATAGAATAATCTATCTATACAAATAATAGCTATTTATTCACCAAGGGGAGTAAGGCACAGATTACTAATCGAGTGTGCATTTGAGGCCTGACGCGAAGCGGAGGGCCGTGAACCACACGAGTTTAGTAATCTGTACGTACTTATCCTCGCTTCTTACGAGTTTAGTAATCTGTACGTACTTATACTACACTTGCTTACAACGTCATCAAGACTTAAAAAAAAAAACAAAACGCGTTAGTAATGGATTACTACCCTGATTTTCAGGACAGTAATGAAATTCCATACAATAAACTGCCTAGATTTTTGAGAAGGTTTAATGAACAGTTGCCTTTTAGTGGGGTAGTATTGGTAGGGTACGCTTACTAAGCAAGTGTAGTATACATTAAATTGAAGTTCCTGTTTGTAATTTCAAAATAACAGCTTTTTACTGAATTCATATGAAAGTAAATACGGTACTTATAACAAAAAAAGCTTGTGTCTGTGTGTTTGTTCCGGCTAATCTCCAAAACGGCTGGACCGATTTTGACGGGACTTTTATTGGCAGAGGTTATAATAGACTAATTACTGTTTTGAGCGACCAAACTAACTAATAAAAACCAATCGGTGATGTAAAATTCACAGTAATGCATAGAATGTGCAATTGCTATTTTTCGATTACAAAGTAAAACCCCGTGGTTTGCTAGAAATTCTTTCCGAAAACAATAATACATCAGCTGCAACGCTTCAAACGAGAGATCCGAATTATGTAATGGTCGCCCGATGAATGCATTCAATTCTTCTATTGTGTTCGTTGATTAAGTGGCACCACGCTGCACAGCTGCAGCAGAGCACTAATAAAATAATATAGCCGCATTGATGTTTTACTTGACTACACGCCTGGACAAAGAAAAATATGATGTTACTATTGCTTTTAACAATTTATTTTTTATTTTTAGCATTTTCTACATGATGTAGATTCAGCTAGCTTCAACAGGTTAACAACCCCCGCATCGGTAATGTTGCCAACTCGCTACTTCAAAAACCTTTGCCAAATTCGTTCCTTTTTATTCCTTAAATTATACCTACGATTAGTGAGCCAATAATTATAAAATGGTGTTTTATTTTGTGTTTTATGCTATTTAGTTAGTTTGATTGCATCTTAGGATTTATTTTATAGTTTAAAATATTCCTTTAAACTAGTAGCTGGTACTACTAGTTTAAAGGAATATTTTAAACTACAAAATTTTAGTTTTCATTTATTTGTCGTCACCACCTCGTATTTATGTAGGCAATCTTAAAAAACAAAATTAACAACATAAAATCGCCCACGTTATTATCTGGACATAGTGAGAAAGTGTTTATCAATTTCTTTCAGTGACAGGAGCATAATAGTTAATAAACCGGAAACCAGTCTCTTTAGACAGTTTTATTGAAAAATAAATGGGTCAATGGATTTTCCTCAATTTTATCCACGTTTCGACCCAGATAGGCTGGTCAGGAGTGTAAATGACATGAGTATATATACCCTATACGTATAGATGATTATCTGTACATATTATAGACGATTCAATGTTTTGCCTTTTCATCTCTAACACACACACATTTGATATTTTTATTTTTAGGTAAATATCTGGTATTTTTAGGAGCTAAAAATACAAAATAATTTAATTAAGTATTTTATAATTTATTTATTTATTATTATTTGTTTTTTACTTTCATATTTTTTTAAAATTTATAATTGGCGTTTCAAACGCCAATTATTTTGAATTTTATTTGTTTTCGAATACTGTTCATATTTAAAAAAAATGCCTGATCGTAGTACACAGAAAAATGGGGTTCATTTAATTTTGAAACTTACTTCGCAAAGTATTAAAGTGGTCTGTGAAATATGCGCTTTTAGTTGTTATACTCCTTGTTGCTTAATTTTTTGCAAAATAATCTATGGGTACAGGCGCATTTTTCAGGGGGGCTTGACTGGCCAAAATCCAAAACTATGAGAAATAGCGAAAAATCTCCGACTCGATTTTGATAAAATGTAGGTACCACTGCATCATTAGATTTTTGTAAAATCACTATTCGTTGCAAGGAATCGAACCCGTTGATATTGGAACAAAACACATACTTCCTATTTATTACACCATTCGATAGTAGGTATCGCTATACGATATAGATACGGATCAAATTTTGGGAAGTATGTTTTTCATACGTTCCCTGCTACAAAATTAATCTGTTGAGGTTTAATAAACCTGTCCCAGCCACCGCGGGAGACGCCCCGGGCGTGTGCCCATGTCATGCTAGCGAAGGAGGTGGTGGAACGTGAGAGGGAGAGATCCCTACGTCCCGGTCGCCGGCCGAGGGAGACGCCCCGAGCACTGTTGGCGCGGGCCTGTGGACGGTGAGCTATTTATGGGTTAGCTCGCCGTCCGTCCGTTTTATGACGACAGGCCGTGTCGACGGCGCGTTCGTGTTCCACGCGCGCTTCAAAGAGTTGTCAGCAAAGGAAGGTGTCCGCAAGGGCCGATGCCTGCCGGGGCTGCGGGACTGTTCGAAATAGATACCGTGGCCCTGGAACACAAACGGCTAAGAAGGAACATAGATGGGTTTTAGTCAGTAAAAGTCTGACACTCCCTTCCGCTCCGCCTAGAGCTCCTGGTCATTTGATAATTTCCCATCCGAAAAAAAAAGGTTTAATAAACCTCAACTGAATAATTTATGCGAAAGTCCAATGATGCAGTTTTATTGATGTGTAAATTTAAAGAAACTCATCATAACAGTGATATATTTGACAACACGAAATTGACAACTTTCAGAATACACCCTCTTATACACTTTTTCTTCGCTTCAAGTACTTACTAACATAAATAGTTTGTACATACATATACAAAGTGTTTCAACAACAATTTTATTCCGCAGGTCCTGCCAGAAAAATTGGATTTCCCGTACTCGTGGGCAATGTACTTGCTATTCCACATGCACTTCGCTCAAATACTGCACACAGCGTCTATCTGTCTCACTCTCTCACTGGCTATTTGGAGGTACTTGGCGATAAAGTAAGTACTTATTTATTTTCTACTGTACCTAGGTTAAAAATAAAATAAACTCTGACACAGGAGAGAAGTCATTGCGGTAGGTCTCGAAGGAGATGGCGGGATGAGCTGGACAGAACCAACGACCAGGAAAACAAGTTTTTGATGCCCTGTAATTCTTTCCCCATTTTGATACTCGTACTTATTTTTACTGTTATTTTAGATCTACTTGTATTTTGCAAATAATGTATACAATGAAAAAATAAAATAAAAAATAGAACCTTAAAAAATATATCTTCGTTATACTTGTCATTCTTGTAGACCACCATCCATCTACAGGGTGGAACGGATACCGACGCGAATACGGTTACCACGTATTCAGTATAATCATGTTGTGTGTTCACTACAGAATCTGATGGACGCTACCGAAAGCGCCAAACAGTTCTGGGCCGACACAATTTAGATTGCCATCGACACGCTAAGAAGAAGTACGGTCTTTTCCGCCTGATCAGTTAAAATTATTTTCGCTTAAATCATGCGGAGGCGCCTAGCCACGCCCCCTTAAAGTTCAGGCCTATTAGGAAGGCGTCAACTTTAGCGCGCAAAATAACAATAACTCTCGTTTGGCGTGCGTCGTCGGTGCGCTCGGCCGATCGGTATCTTTTGATGTATTATTTCTATACAAAGTCAACGGGGCGGGGCGAGAGAGCGTTTCTATGCTGTTAGTGCAAGCAAAAATTAGCTTAGTGGTGACCAGGCGGGACTGTCCTCGATAGTACATCATTCTGAACCCTCCCGCATAGATTTTTTTAATAGGTTAAAATAAAACAGTTTCAGCCTTCTGTAGTACCTGTATAGTAAGTGTCTGGCGTATCTGCGTATGCTTTTGTTGGCAAAGGCGTCCCCAGTTTCGATCTTATCTAGACCAAATATAATTAAAGTACTAACAATGTTAACACCGAATCACCAACTTTTAGATTACTTAGGTGCTTTGTATTAACTACCAGCATTAACAGGTAGGTAAAGTTCAAGAGGTTTGTTTCTCGAATTTACTTTATCGAGTTGATACAATTAAGAAACAAACTCAACGTGTTAAGGTGGATGCTCCAGGGAAGCCCGCAAAATAAAAGTGCAGGAATTACTTTTTCAAGGTCAAAGTCATTCCTGCACCTTTATGTACTTGGAGGGTTGTATTGATGATTTTGATAATTATAATTCTGTAACTAAATACGTCTTACAGTCGCGAACAATGTTTTAATCAAAATACAACCTAGCACTGGCCTGCAAATTGCAAAAAACGTAAGAAAATTTGAATTTCGCGGGCTACCCTGGAGCATCCACCTCAATGTGCTTTTATAACGCTTTGCGAATGTTATTGCAATCTAAGAATTTCTTTAACTTTTGGTTCTGATTTACGCCAATGTAGCCCACAAATTCATTTTTCTTACGTCTTTTGCAATTTGCCGGTCAGTGGCAGGTTGTATAATGATAAAAATATGATTCGCGACCGAAACAAATGTGGCTTAACAGAGATAAAACCATTAAAATCATCGATACAATTCAAAGCTCAAGCTCATTGAATCCCATTGAATGATGTTTTCATGAAATAGTCATTAAATGGGATTAAATTAACCGAGAGGGTTATATTGATGATTTTAATTATTATAATTCTGTAGCTACATACACATACATGCTACCGTTGCGAATCATATTTTGTTTCACATACAGCCTAAAACTGACCTGCAAATTGTAAAACCTGAATTTCGCGGGCTACCCTGGCGTTTAACCCAGTTGTGAAGTTTATAAACCAAAATTGCCCAAAGTAACAGGAATAAAGATTAGGCGAACCGAGTGCTAAGTGTAGTTTATGAATTCCGGCTTCAGAGTAGAGCAAGGACGCATAGCATAAATTGAAAGTTTATAGTCAGCAGTTTGTCACACCAACGGAACTACAAACAAGTTTTTAATAAACGGGCGCACATTCAAAACACGTCATTTATTTTCTTTCCATTTCGTTTTTAATGTCTGTTAGAGTAATTAAAATACGTTCTGACTTCTGTTGTATTTTCAACTCCAAGCTCTGGGTCGAGAGTTAAAATTCTAACAACGCAATACTTTTACGCTTAGTGAAAACCTGCAAAATACTGAGCAGACAGTTCAAAGTCAGTTAAACACAGTGCTTTAATACGCTCGAAGGAATTTGAACGTTGTTCTTATGGCGTTACAGACCACTGCTTACAAACATCATAATCAGTTCATTTCTTTCAGGCGGTGGTATCAAACCGATTTGCAGACGACTTTCTAACCTTAGGCCCTAGCACAAGCGTGCGGTGTAAACTGTTCCCACTGCTGGGACACTCGGCCTCCTCCCTATGTGAGGGAAAGGGCTATAATCCATCACGCGGCAGTGCGGGTTGGTATTGGTAGATGTCACACCATGTCTTCGAATTTTTGGTTCTAGGACATGCCGGTTTCCTCACGATGTTTTCCTTCACCGTTTTTTGAGAGTAGTGCTGATGAAATAAATTACACAAAGTAATGCGCCTGTCTGGGTTCGAACCCATGACTTACTCCTCGTAAGTCGGGGCTACCACCACTGGGTCACCGCAGCTCTCTGCTTCTTCTTTTAACATTTTAGTTAAATTGTTGGCAACAAGCACAATCAGTAACATCCATAGTTATGAATACATTCTTAAAATTATGAAAATATTATTTGTGTACCGGGTATTTTTAATATTAAAAAAGACGTAATAGCCGAGACGGCAAAAAAAATGTAATTAGTCCGTCACTTAGATTATCAAAAAAATATTTGAGCCGTGTTTTTTCTTTTGTTACGTAAACCAAAATTGACGAAGATACGACGCTTTTGAAATTCTCAATACGTCACGCCATGGTATAATTTTTAGCTAGTTCTGACGTCACGAGCCCCCACTCCCGAGTTTTGATGCGTTTTATCTATTGATTTACAAAAACAAAAAATACGTGTCCATTAATTTCCAATGCTCTAACTGACGGACTAAATAGATTTGCAATTTTTTGATAGTGTCGTCATGCCTATTACATTACATTACATTAACATCGCGCTTTCGTGCTAGGGCCTCTTATCATTCGTCTTTTGATATGGCAAGCCAATTGTGGGACATAGAATGGAGCACGTACTGACTGATATTATTAAGCAATCATTAAACATTATATTCATAGACATCACACAGCTAAATATTAATGTTTTTTCTTCTTTATCCTGCTATGTTTGGTATCAGCCTTGTTTATATGAAATGCACGACGTTCTTTATCATTTATTTATTTATTCGAGTAAACACGTAAACATATAGACCTTACTTTTAGACCTAAATTCAAGCTATTGCGCAGTTAATCATGTATACAATACATAAAGCTGAAAAATAAAACACCAGTGTGGATGTAGAACAATATGAAATAATGGATTTTGGAAAAAAATACGTACCTACAGATAAAGGTGCTCACCATACAAGTTAAAGTAAATAGTCCTGATACATTTTCTGGGACAAATAATAACAGCTGCATTGGTCAATCTTCAAAGTAAGCACAGCTTGCTTAGATCAGTGCGTGGATGGGTGATCATTCATTACATACCGAGTTCAGAAAGTAGGTAATAGGTATACGTTAAGAAGTTTTTTTTTCTTAAATGGCATCTCGCAGGTCAACCTATGAGCCTCGTTCTGCTTAACCAGACTATCCTGTGGGTGCTCGGGTGTGTGGGGCCTCCAGCTAGGGGCATAAAATTTATAAACTTAGTGACAGCGCTAGGGGTACTCCCTGTGGGGTATCAGCCTCGGCTTAGGGCATCGCCCTATCCTGTCTCGGATCCAGCCGGATCTGACAGGCGTGAGTAAAACTTTGGTATCCAGCTGTTTCCGATTAGACTGAAAGCCGACCGCGACAAAGTTATGAAAAGGTCAGGCAGGTGATGATGAGTTCCGAATTCCGATACATTTTGTATATGTTACCGGAAATGTATGTAATCTAAGAATTGTACACAATTCCTAGAAAATGTATACAATTCCGAGCCTACTTAGGAAATGTGTAAAATAATGTTTCAAAGATTCTTTAATACACACATTTTCTGGAAAATGTATGCATTTCCTAGGAATTGTATGTAATTCCGAAATGATACTAGGATGTGTATAAAAACGAATGCTCTCTGTGAATAAAATAAATAAAACACGTTTGAGAACTGAAATCAGGATTTATATTAAGATGGTTTGCACTATAACTGTTTCGAAATTTGAATTTGGGTTGGTTTTTTGTTGGTTTGAGGTTGATTGATAGGTTTCCTGAATGGTTTAAAAAAAATAACCACGAAGGGGTATAGGCTGTCGGGGTGCCCCAAGTCGGTATAATTGTTTTTTTAAAGCTAAACATTTTAAAGTCTGAACCATTATTTTTAAAGTGCGTTATATTCCCCCTTAGGAACATCAAGAATGTAACACATTTTCGATCGCTCTTTAGGAAATGTATAGATATCCTAGGCAAAATGCATATTATAAAATATATCATACATTTTCTATCTATTTTAGGAATTGTATACATTTCCTAGGAATTGTATACAATGACAGTTTCATACGTTTCCGGTGACATATACATATTGATGAAATCTCATCTGGCGCGCAGTTTGCTATTAATAGATCGTTAGTAGAAGATATCCTATTAATCTGTCTTCGAGGCAAAGGCGGCTGATTAAGGGGCGTTACTGCTCTCTCGTGCGATAGTTTGTCTATAATGAAGGTGAGATCAACACCTCCCTGATTAATTAAACTGGGGTACTTGAGCACCCCATTAATTAGTAAACCGAATGCTTAATCTTCAAGGAGTTTAGCAACTGGTTTCCCATTTCGTATTTGGAAAGTTGTTCATTTGCCATTCGGTTCATTATTTGATAATAATCTTCTTGTTATAAAAAATAGAAGTCCCTGGGGTATACTTGTAATTTATCTCGTTATCTACATAAATTAGGTTTCTTTTTTTTCATGAGACCTATTTTTTATACCTGAGACTTTATAATCAGGAGTTATATTTTTAGTGAATTATACAAGTTTTGTAATATTTTGGTACCTACCTAAATGGCATTTTGCAAAACGTGTCATGTGCGTGCATGTGTCAGGATGGTGTAGTCATATTTAAGGAGTTGGTTTAGATCATCAAAATTACACTACTTTTTCTATTGAACCATCAATATAATCGTAACCTTTTTTTTTGGGATGGGAAATCTTCAAATTATGACCCCTCGGGCGGAGCGGAAGGGAGTGTCAGACTTTTACCGACTAAAACCCATCCATGTTACTACGTCGCCCTTTGTGTTCCGGGGCCACGGTATCTCTTTCGAACAGTCCCGCAGTCCCAAATGTACCTATATGTCACAGTCAAAACTGTTTATCAGTCAAAACTACTTTTGACCTGTCAAAACTGTTGACTAGTCAAAAATATTTTAACAATCAATAACATTTACTTAGAAACCCATTAGGTTGCTAAGGTTTTTTTTTTGAAAAACCTCATGTAATTCAAGGACTAGGTAATTAGGCGTTCTAAAATACCATACCTATTTTTAATGCAGAAAACGCATTTTAACTTCATAAGGGTTTTGACTGACACCAGTCAAAAGTGGTTTGGACTGGTTAAGAGTTTTGACTGTAACTTAGAGAATACTTACATTTAGTTCGAAAATATTCAAACCCCTTTCAGTACAGTACCGTACAGTATTCAAAAGGGGTTTGAATATTTTCGCCGGCCTAACTTTCCGCCATTTTTCCCTCATTTTGCACAACCCACAATGGCAAATACTAATTCATTGCGTTATTTTCGCTAAAGAGCAAACGAATTTTCAAACAAGTCAAGCAATGGATTAGAAATTCTTTTGTTATGGAATGGTAGTGTTGGTGTTCATTGATTTTTCCGATAGTTTAATATACTCTGTAAAAAAAGTCAAAGGTTTTCCTTTACTTTATTTATATCCTTTGCACATAAGATATGCTGTGAACGTAATATTTCAGTTTCCAAATGCCAAAAAGGTGTTGAGTAGAACTTACAAAGGTGAACGTGTGTGGAGTTCTCCGAATCAAATGCAATACTACACTTTCGTGGAAGTCAGCGTTTACGATATCGTGCAATGCGTTATAACGATCAAAGATTAAACATAAATTATTTTGCAAAAATATACAGAAATTATAAATAGGCTAAAATATGTGCAAGTATCAAAAGGGGAAAACAATTATTCTCATGATCTGAGTATGGTGGAACATCTACGACTACTAAAATAAATGATCTTTGGTTTAAATTATATTTTAGTTAGTCTGCGACGTTGGCTTCGATTCCCAGGATCTGCAAAGAGTGAGTGTGTATTGAGTTTTTTCCGTAGCAGCCCCAGTCTGAATTTGTACCCGGTTGATAGACTCGCTCTTTATTATATAGGACTTAAACATAACTGGCTTAATGTGGGTAAACTATTAGGTTATACTACTCTCCAAGAATTCGAAGAGAAGTAAAAAAAAAAAACAAATGAAAACTTTTTATTAAAAAAAAAATACAACATTAATTTTGGTTAAACCCACATCACTTAATCTTAATTTTGAAAGATTATGAGCGAGTGAGGCGTCTCACTTTAAAAAAAATCACACAACCAACATCTACCAATCCGCATTGGGCCCACGTGGTGGATTATAGCCCATTCCCTCTCATAGAGAGGAGGCCTGTGTCCCAGCAGTGGGAACATTAATAGGCTGATGATCATGACACTCCTCTGCCCAACTCTTCAGGGAGTACAGGCGTGATCTAATATAATTCCACTCTGTTGCAGGTACTCGGACAGAAGTCACATACTGTGCACGGAGCGCAGGTGCAGCATCGCCATACTAGCGAGCTTTATACTACCGCCTATACTCTGTGCGCCTACCTTTATGGTTAGTATCTTCTTTATTTTAAAAGACGCCAGTACATTAAGCTACCCGAAACTGTCAAATTTTCCCAATAAACTTTAAACCTAACGATTTAACCATAAAGTTGAAAATAAATTGAAGAAATTTGACAGGTTGCAGTAGCTTGATGTGACAGTTGGCGTCTGTACGTTAATTTCTGCTAATGTATTTATTTTAGGATCTCAAACAAAAGAAATACGCAAACATTACATATATACACTGACCTGCAAAAATAAGTAGGTACTACACTTTTAAAATTTCAATTTATCCGAAACCATAGAAGTTAGAGATTTAAAATAAAAAAAAACGTTATGAAGCAATTTTTTCAGCTTTCTTTGAAACTATAGACAAAATTAAACTATTTTTCGAGTCCTTTTTGGCTCGAAAGTATATATTGTGAACTTAAAGAGTTATTGCAATTTTAAAAGTGTGATACTTATTTTTGCAGGCCAGTATAGATAATGGACAACATAAAGTGTTACGTAGGTGTACTCCTTTCATTACAGGACATCAATTTACAGGTATTCGTTAGGTGCCGCCGAAAACAAAAAAGGCGCCATGACACCATACAAAAGGCATGAGGAAAAAAAAAATCAAATCAATTTAGTCCGTCAGTTAGAGTATTGGAAATTAATGGACACGTATTTTTTGTTTTTGTAAATCAATGAATATTGACAAAGATAAAACGCATCAAAACTCGGGAGTAGGGGCTCGTGACGTCAGAACTAGCTAAAAATTATACCATGGCGTGACGTATTGCGAATTTTAAAAGCGTCGTATCTTCGTCAATTTTGGCTTACGTAACAAAAGAAAACACACAGGTCAAATATTTTTTGATAATCTAAGTGACGGACTAGTTAGTTTTTTTTGTGGTCTCGCCTATTTGGTCTTTGGCCTTTGGTTACATAGATGTAGTTTTAGTAAAGGCTTAATTGAGACGGTGCCTGTGGTAGGCTGCCTAGTAACATGGACGGATGGACGAAGAATGTGCTCCTTGTCCCGCTAAAATACATGCAGAATATCAATTCAAACTGCCCGTTGAGCCCCCAAACCTCCAGCTAAAGACCATCTGCGCTGCTACAAAGCCGTGGAATAGTCAAAATTTTTTGTTAAATAAAATGTAACATCGTGCCAGAGGCACAAAGCTGAAAAAACCAGTTACAAGCACTGAACACTAAATGTGTTTTGCCCGTGAGTGTCTTATTTACATGCGGAAATACATTTTGGTTGTCCTCCTGCCTTGGAGCGAGTGTAGGGATCTGTCACTCTTTCCGACTGAAACCATAAACCTAGTTGAGTGTTGTTGTTGTAGTGTTGTGTTGTGTGTTGTGTGCAAAGAAAAAAGAGCACAATTTTTCTATTTATTTATTTAACGGTTTATGTACCGTCGACCAAGCTATTTGGTTTACATTTTAACATGCAAATTACATTGTAAAATTTAAACCAAATAGCTTGGTCGACCGTACACTCTACATAAAGAAAAGAAGACAGGAATAGATAAATAGAGGTGATGCTTATTTCTGAAGAAATATCTTTCAGCATACCTGCGAAAACATACATTATAACTTAAAGCAAATAAATAATTAATTAATATGACTATTGACTAGGGGGAATGCTTCACATTCACGCAAAACGGACATCGCTCACTACAATGCTACGTCACTATGCGCTGGTGCTGCCGGTGCTGGTGTTCAACGTCAGTTTAGAATCACGTTAGATTTTTAGACTATCCTTCCCCCCCCCCCCCCCCCCGCCTCTACGGCCGTAATCCCCACAACCCCGACCATGCCAGCCTTTCCACGAAAAGATTCATATTCATTGGAATGAAATATTAGTAATATTAGTACGAAAATAAGCCTGATATTTAATATTAAATTGTGGGCTGTATTAAGCCAGTATTTATTATTTAATAGTGTCTGCAAAATGTCTGGATTCATAATGTCTGGCAGGTATTTACTAAACTGATACTTTCTAGGAATGGGTATCTCCCTATAATCAAGTTCACTAATGACTATCCGATTGGACTTCGGTCTTATGCTACTCTCAAACATAGGAAATATTTAGTAATCTGATATCTATCGGTTGCAGAAATTGGACAGTATTATACACCGTGGCATTTCAGTGTTACAAAGCTGGTCCACTCATTGTATCCGACTTAAAATACCTTAAGCCGCGATTGTTTCTATTTTACAATTAATTTAGACAATAGGCAAAGATAAATAATGGTATATAACATACTTTAGAATAATGAAACATCCTGCTAATAATGTTTACGTGTCAAGCGGTAGAAAATACCTACCCAGCGTACGAGTCGAGTAGTCCATCGCTCGCAACAGGTTGTTTCAACTACATAATATGTCATGTGTCATAATAATGAATATATTTTTTTGAAAATTATCATATCTCAAAAATACCATTTTTTTTTTAAATTATTGTTTAGTAGGTACTCGTTGGATACATGAAGTGGGCTGCCGTTATATTACGACTAAAAAACCACGGTGCATAATATGCAATTGGAATATCAAATGGGATGGCGCCATAAAGTATTCGACTTAAAATACCTTTTTTTTTTTTTTTTTTTTTAGGATGGGAATTCATCAAATAACTCCTCCCGCTCTGGGCGGAGCAGGAGGGAGTGTCAGACTTTTACTGACTAAAACCCATCCATGTTCTTTCCTCGCCCTTTGTGTTCCGGGGCCACGGTATCTCTTTCGAATAGTCCCGCAGCCCCGGCAGGCTTCGGCTCTTGCGGGCCCCTTCCCTATTGCTGACTCGCGCCTACGGTGGCCGGAAGCCACCACGTGGCCCCCGACGCCCGGGGTGTCTCCCGCGGCGGCCGGGACGTGTGGATCTCTCCCTGTCCCATTCCGCCACCTCCTTCGCTAGCATGACCGCTTCGCAGAAGGAGGTGACGGCGTCCTATTCCGTCTCGCTCCGGACCATGGCACGAACCAGGGCCGGAAGCGAGAGGTCACGGCGGTGCTCCACCCAAGCGGGGCACACCTCCACAGTGTTCTCCGGCCGATCCTCACAGTGATAGCACCCGGGCGTTTCCTCCCGGGCGTTTCCTCCCGCCCGATTCGGTGCAGGAACTTTCCGAAGCATCCGTGTCCGGTAAGAACCTGCGTCAGGTGGAAGGTGAGGACGCCGTGGCGTCTCTCCAGCCACTCCTCAAAGAGGGGACTTATCGCCACTATTGTGGCGTGCCCTGCACGGGGTTGCGATAGTCGCTCTCTCCATGTCGCCATGAGATCCCACCGGAAGTCCGTCCGCTGAGCGACAATTTGCCGCAGCAGCAGAGTTTCCCCCCGGCGTAGCGCCTCCGCGCGCCACTAGTGTAGGCGCGCGAGGACTATTGCCTCCAGATCCCATGGCGGCAATCCGGCAAGGAGGTTTGCCGCCTCGCGGGAGATCGTGCGGTACCCCCGGACCAGCCTTACGGCTACCACCTTCTGGGGCACGTTCAAGTGGTGGGCGGCACGCCGCCTCAATGAACGCGCCCCCACCGGCGCCCCGTAAAGGGCCATGGACCGCACGACTCCCGCGTAGAGCCTCCGGCAGGAGGCGTTTGGCCTCCCAGGTTGGGCAGGAGCCGCCTGAAGGCAGCCCCTGTCCACTCCTGTTTGGGGGCTAAACGTCGGAAATGCTCCACGAAGTTCCACCGGCTGTCGAGGACAAGTCCCAGCCCCTGCCCTGCCCTGTTTGCGCCTGCGCTCAGGATCTCTTGCTCCAGAGCATGGCGCAGTGGTCGATAAACATCGCTGTGGTCGCTGAGCCGTATTTCGTCCTGCCCAGGGAAGACTGGGTGGCGGACCTGAGCGGCTCAGTGACCATAGTGTCGTCGGCCGCCGCCGGCGTCCCGACCCTTGAAAGTTTCAGGAGGGGTCGGGGGTGCGTAGCAGCCCGGTTCGGGGAGGTCGTCGTAGTGAGAGTCTACTTCTCCCCGAACCGAACTCTCGCCGAGTTCCACAACTCTCTCGCAGAGTTGAGTGTCGTCGTCTGAAACCATTCCTTCCCCGTGCTTGTCCTCGGGGACTTCAACGCCAAGTTGGAACGCCAACGCAGAGTTGGGGTTCTCGTTGCACAGACGTGCGGGGAAGGATGGTGGAGGACTGGGCCCTGGAGAGGGGCCTGGCCGTCCTAAATCGGGGTTCTGTCGCCACGTGTGTGAGGATTCGGGGCGAGTCGGTGGTGGACATCTCGTTCGCTAGCCCCGCTCTGTCGCCGCGTGTCGCTGACTGGCGCGTTATGGAGGGGGTGGAGACCTATTCCGACCACCGGTACATCCGGTTCGACGTCTCCACCCAGACCTCAAGCGCGCCGGTCCAACAGGCCCCGAGTGGTCCGCGTTGGGCGCTGAAGCAGCTGGACCGGGAGCTCCTCCTGGAAGCCTCGATCGTGCAGGCCTGGGTGACATCACCGGACAGGCCTGCCGACGTTAATAATGAGGCAGGGTGGTTCCAGGAGGCCATGTCCGACATCTGTGACGTGGCAATGCCCCGAGTCCGGCCAGGAAGCGCCCGGCGTCAGGTGTACTGGTGGTCGCGAGAGCTGACGTCTTCACGGGAGGCGTGCGTGGCTGCGCGACACCTGTACGCCAGGCACCGCAGGCTCCGCATTCGCCCACCGAATGCGGCGGCCATTGAGGCGGAGCTTTATGAGGGCTACAGAGCGGCGAAGACCGCCCTCCGCGAGGCTGTCCTGCGGGCCAGCGATCTGGCCCGCGAGGAGATGCTGGAGGCTCTCGACAGAGATCCGTGGGGGCGCCCTTACAAGATGGTGCGGGATAAACTCCGCACCTGGGCCCCCCCCGCTGACGCAGAGTCTCCGGCCTCAGCTCGTGGAGGACGTGGTAAGCGCTCTGTTCCCCTCGCGAGGGGAACACCCGCTCCCACCAAAGCGACGACGACGACGCTCCTGAAGTGACCGGGGTAGACCTGAGAGTGGCGGTACGAAGGCTAGGTGCCAAAAATACCGCCCCGGGACCCGACGGCTTGCCTGGCAAAGCCTGGGTCCTGGCCTCGGAGGCTCTCGGGCCCCGACTTGAAGGGCTCTTTAGCGCATGTTTGGAGAGAGGCCAGTTCCCGCTTCGTTGGAAGACGGGGAAGCTGGTCCTCATTCGGAAGCCGGGGCGCCCGGCGGACTATCCGTCCGCCTACCGGCCCGTGGTGCTGCTCGACGAGGTGGGCAAGCTCTTTGACTTTAAATACCTACTCTTCAAATTGAAATGCTTTATGGCTGATCACATTTACATTAGTAAAGTAGCGTGTTTAGTTCAAGTAGCAAAGTATGTGTAGACGTGGCGCACATCAACCTGAAACTGTAAAAAATTCCAATCAACCTTGAACCTGATCCTTTAGAGATAAAGTTGAAAATCTATTAAAGGAATTTGACAGATTATAGTAGCTAGCGTCTGTCAAACGTCAATGCAAAACTCATAGTGTGAAGTGTCACAATATAAGGGTGTCAAGGATGACAACGATAGTAACAGGACAGCAGGCCTAGCCAAGTTACAAACGACTCGTATCGATTCGCTTACTACAATCGTAAACATTAAGTCACGTGGTCAAAACAAACGAATAGAAACTTCGTAGACAAGTTTACATCGATCAAGATGATAGAATGAAATGTATTCGTTTCTACAATCGTAATCGCTACATCCCATATAAATCGTAGCCAATTTACAGTTTTGACTGAACTTTAAAGTTTCTATTAGTTTGTTTTGACCACGTGACTGTCATTCCCATACATTTGGTAAGTTTTCTACTAGCGTTAACGATTGTAGATTGTCAACTTAGCTAAGCCTACAGGAACGATGTCATTTGTAGCAGGAATGTAATATTCATGACAAACGAATAAACATAAAATACCTTGCTGACTGTATGACTGCCTCGTTGGTCAAGTGGTTGCAAGCGTGATTGCTGAGCATGAGGTGCTGGGATCGATTCCCGGGTTGGGCAAAGTGTTATTGGGCTTTTGCAACCGGATTTTTTCTGTCACAGAGTCTGGAATTAGCCCAGGTTGAAGGCAATAGGCTCGCACTCTATAAGATAGGACTCTGGATTACAGGATGATGTTATGTTTATGTGAAATACCTCGCCTTAGAGGAGCATTTTTTCAAAGAAGTTGACGAAGAGTTGGGTAAATGACGCTGTAGTTTCGCAAATAAAGAAATAATCATATTTCTTTTGCCTTATATTTCTTGCAAACATAATAGTTTTTACAAAATAACAATATCAATTTCTGCATGCAATCGTAATTAAATAACTGACTACATTCCAATAATCATAGCTAGTTCTACATAATTTATTATCTTACCAAAAAGAAAATCCATTAATTAATTTTCTTTTTCACCAAACAATTTTTTTGCACGGAACCCTAATTATTTTTCTAAAACAAAAGAAGCTTAAGTTAATACATTTATCACATTGTTTCGTCTTTGTTTTTGTTGAAGGAAGCCAATGGAACTTAAATAAAACGCTGTGCAAACATTCGATATTTCCATACAATGTCATTATCATCGAATGTATTCATTGTTCAAGGAATTAGCATTGCCATTCAACATGGAATGTTGTCAATCACCTGATCACGTTGGCAGAAGACGGCGCTTAGAACCGGCTTTGCTCTCTTGGTTTTCTTCGTTTTGTATTTAATAAATAAACTACGAATATGTACTTTTATTCTTGCACCAAGTACAAAAAAGGTACAACCTTATGTACAGAAAGTAGTCAAAAAAAAAAAAACAAATACATGCTTACAAATACCTAAAACTGTTTTAATAGCGAGTTCTACAAGAGTTTTAAACCTGATATTATTAAGAAAGAATTTCACCTTACATGAAAAAGTAAATCTAAGATATATTATGTTGGTATTAAAAGAAGCTGCGGTTGCAACAAAACAATTCCAAAGCCTCAAACCAGTTACATTGAAATATTTTTTCAACAGGTTTTCGACATACACACAAAAAACGTGACGGACAAGTTCGGAAACCCGGACATCGCATACCACGTGGACTCGGACTACCAGGGGACATTGTACCAGGCCAACTTCTGGGTGCACGGAGTGGTCATCAAACTGCTGCCGTGCTCCATCCTCACGATCATCAGCGTGTGGCTTATACGAGCGCTCTACAACGCGAACCAGCACCAGAAGAACCTCAGGAACTATAACGCATGCCCCGCTGCTGAGAAAATGGTAAAGAGACAGCATAAAGCAGACAAGAGGACCGACAGGACAACGAAAATGTTACTAGCAGTATTATTGCTGTTTCTGGTGACGGAACTACCCCAAGGAATAATGGGGCTGATGAGCGGGCTCCTCGGCTGGTGCTTCTTTAAGCGCTGCTACGATCTTTTCGGGGAGTTGATGGACTTTCTGGCGCTGCTGAACGGTGCTATCAACTTCGTGCTGTACTGCACGATGTCCCGCCAGTTCCGGCAGACCTTCAGGCAGTTGCTGCTACAGCCACACCTGGCGCGGTTCCTGCCTCCGACAGCCTCACATTCAGACTCACACAACCAGAACACGTAAGTTCTATTACCTTTTTTAATCTCGAATCTCGCATTTCGTTTGCCTTTGTCTTTCTTCGTTTGTTCTAATTCCGTTCCTTGCTAACTGCATGTTTGCGAAACAATTTAAAACTATGTTCATGAGCCATGAAATTGTTTCCTCCCTGCAGGTGCACAGAAAAAATAAAAAGGTAACTACAGCCGAGCTTCAATGTTAATATGGATATGTGAGTAACGATCGCCTTTGCATTTATACATAAGAGAATTTGCATATGTATTTGTTCCTCATCCTGCCGAGGGAACATTGTTTACCTCTAAGAAACTGGTATGCATGTAGGTATGCATTTGACTGTCAGTTTGCATGATGTATGTACTATGTAATAACATTTTATAACACATTTGCTCGTAAAGGGTCTCTTATTTCACCAATTTCAATATCGTAATGTATCTCATTACGTACTTGTGCTGTAAAGTAATATGCACGGTTTATACTTTTTTAAATCTTAGCAAAGAGTTTTTATGTCAGAAAAGTGGTCAACCTTTTGTGAATAAAATTAACTTTGGGAGATGAAATACATTAAATAAACATTTAATTCTTTAATTTAATTAATTTTTACAATAAATTACAACTATTTATCTGTAACAAAAACACAAAAATAGTAATTTACTTTATTAGTAATACTGGCTGTTTTTTGTGTCTTTGCCTTAAAAAAAAGCGCTGATGCGCGCGCCTCGCTAATTTGTGAACAAGTAAAAATTATTCCGCGCGCTTTTTTTTTTTCGCTGTATTGTTATTATTTGTTTTATTTATTTCCTCGCAAATATGTTATAAAACGTCGTATGACATACGTGCGCTTTGATAATTACAGCCTCTGCTTTTTTATCGCCCTCACCTACGGCTCGGGCTTGCAACATCGCCTGGGCTGTAATTTTCAACTTACCGCACTTATATCATAATGTACTATTCTTCAATACTTACTCACTGCTTTTGTCTAACTTATTGCAAAGACGGTCTCTTTATTGTGAGAAACGATAAAGAATAAGAAATGTATGACAACAATGAATATTAACTTTTGTCATCTGACTGCACTGTTGAATGGGCACAAGTAGCTATAGTGTATTCTTTCATTTATCTTTTCGTCGTGTATTTATATCTTGTTGTTTATATTTTCTCTCATGCCTTTTCCCATGGGAGTAAGCAGAAACTACACAACGCTACTATGATCATTTACATAATTACTCGTTTCGCCTCGTCCCCGTTTATACATCTAGTCAATACACGCACGGTTGCGAGTACTACGCACCAAACATTTCTTTCCTACAGGGTTATTTTGACAGCTCTCTGTAAACTAACAGGGTGTATTCAGATCTTTATTTTGAATCATATTCCACCGGAATTTTTCGTTTTTTTTTTTTTTGTATCGTTTTCTCATTTACTATTCCTTTATTTCAATGTAAAGTTCTGTGTAAATAATAAGGCTAAAAAAAAACCAACAATGGTTATTAGAGTATTTCTCTAACGAACGACGCGTGAAATCAGTTGTTCACTTCCTGCTATTCACACTACAGAGTTCATTGCACTCGTCGTCGCGCTTGCCGTTCGCTACGTGCGTACATTGCGTATGAGGAAATAAAACAAATCAAATTCATTGGATTCAAATAAAGTTCCTGAAAAAAAATCTTACACTGGTCATCTTAGTATGATAATA
Source organism: Xestia rhomboidea (assembly GCA_963853795.1). NCBI lineage: Eukaryota > Metazoa > Arthropoda > Insecta > Lepidoptera > Noctuidae > Xestia > Xestia rhomboidea. The sequence goes on along the minus strand of OY970771.1, from coordinate 8,673,841 downwards.
ATGCTGAATGCACCCCATCAGTCTGCGTAGGGCTGTTCTTTACACCCTGTGTAATAAGCAATATGTCAAAATAATGGTTGCTAGGTTTAGTCACATATAACAGCAATATAAACGAGGTCACACGTAGTCTAAACTGTGGAAAGTATTCGCTTGGCTGTCTCGCAACTCGTGTCGATTGCTCTCGCACAGGTAATTTCTTCCTCATGTTCTCTTTGTTATCCAGTTTTATTTCGCTTTTTATTCTTTGTGAAATACATAATGTGTTAGGATTGCCATACATATTATTTTTTATCACAATTGATGCTTTCATCGTCGCCTCCTATGACATTGCAAAAGATACATCTTTCCAAAAAAGATTTAAAGGGGCCAAGAGAGAAGAGGACAAAAACGTGACGGACAAGCATTTTTGGCCTCAAATTGCCACTGTAACAGAAACATAATTAAATGGTATAATAATATGAATTTACAATACGTTAAATGGTCACAAAGTGACAATTTATAATATTAACTGAGTCTATGACGATTTTAAGAATTTTAACGTGTTTCATATTATCTAAACCCTATTATGATTCTGCTAAAACGGCCATTTTAGGAGTTCTAGTGGAATAATTTAGAAAGGTGAAGAAGCACGGGAGGCGAGACTAGAGGTATCCAATAAAACCGGCCAAGTATTTACATATGTCGGACCACAAACAGTGGAGGGTTGAATCCTAAAAAAATAATTTCATCGACCGCGAAAATAAGTATATTTAGGCATTTCCATTTATCATTTGGCTTCAGAACCCCAAAAGGAATTATGAGGATACTCGACTGTTTAGAATAGCTTACATTACTTTAGTGTGCCGTAAATCTGACCTAATTGCGGTGGCTACTCTGAATCTGTTGGTAAAGCTTCTGTCCCACCGAATTTTAAATCATTGATCCTAAAGCAGTATAGGTACAGGGTGTAAACAACCTGATCAGGAAGCCGTCAACCCAGCATTCTGTACATCAAAGTAACTTTATGCAAAAATGTTTGCTGGGAAACGACTTTTTTTTTGGGGTGAGAGATCATGTTTTGTGTTAGAACTCAATGTAACGCACTCAAAACATTATGCTGATGGATGGATTGAATAGAACGAGGGTCGTGGAGGTGTTTATAGTAAAAATGTTACATTAAAAAGTTGGAACTCGAAAAAATATAGGCTGCAGCTGTTACTTTGATATTTCATCGTCGGTCCTATAAGTAGTCTAGTTGTTCATTTTCATGAATACTAGACGCCCCTAAATCGACAAAAAAATTGTGTTGTATGAGACCAGTTTTAACGTGGACGTTATTATGCTTATGCAGTAATGTTTAAAAGGCACGGTATTTACTATTTACCGTTACTGTTGGGCGTTGTTATCCACAGCTGGATTAACGCCTCTCCCTATGACTTCTAATTCTTTCGATTCAGGGCTAATGCGGAACACTTATTGTTGGTTTTGTCGAGCTCACCAAGGACTAATGTAGGCCACTTGGTCGTTGGTTTTGTCGATTTCGTCATCTCCTACGAGGTATAATATGCCAAATGGTAAGCTCTCTCTAAGAGGAATATTTATTGTTATTAGAACTAGGTTTGTTTGGAGCCTCATGTGGTAACCTCATCATCATCATCATCATTTCAGCCGAAAGACGTCCACTGCTGGACATAGGCCTCCCCCAAGTGTCGCCACATTGACCGGTCCCATGCGACTCGCATCTAGCGGACTCCCGCAACCTTCACCAGGTCATCGGTCCACCTAGTGGGAGGTCTTCCAACGCAACGTCTTCCGGTTCGCGGTCGCCACTCCAGAACTTTACCTAAACCGTAACCTACGCACATTTTATTGGCAAAGAGTTCATTTTTGCATGCAGGACAATGCCAGGACTCATACCGCAGCTTACTTTTAATTATTAGTCCGTTTGGAGATACATCATCTGCCTAGCCTTTTCCCAACTATGTGGAAGCCGACCCCAAGTCCCCAGGCCGGCTTCCAGTTAAACCGGATGCAGCTGAATACCAGTATTTGACATGGAGCGACTGTCTATGTAATTACAGAATATTTAATCTTATCTTTATAGCAGACCAAGCATTATTACGTTAAAGTGTAGTTCACGTGAAAATTTAAGGAATACGACTCTTTGATTTATTTGATCCAAAAATTCAGCTCAGGTTTTAACCTTGACAAACATTCAGGTTTAGCGAGAAAATATTGTAAAACAGGCTTCATTTGACAGAAGATCCTTTACGTTCGTATTTCAAAAGAAATTATGGAAATTGAAGACGAGTGTGAAAATAATCTTTGGAAGTCGGTGTAATAATAAAATATAAGTATTAATGTTATTATGAAATCAAAGAAACTCCCCTTGAAATGGGTAATGGTGTCGTTATTCCGTTTAATTTTGGAAGCTCATACCCGTTTAGTTTAACGGTGGTGGTTTAGAGGTCTTTTTTTCAATTTCGGCTTTTTAGGCTTCTAATTTTACCCTCTAACTTAAAAGAAAAACGTTTTGAACTATGTTTTTAGTGGGAATTTATACTTCAATTTTTAAAATGAGCAGAAAGTGTCGAAAATATTTTATTAAACAAACAATTTTAAACGTTGTCGCCATTGTGAGTTTTAGTTTCCAACTATATATAAGAAAAAAAACATATAGTTGGAAACTAAACCTTTTGCCTGGGCCCTGGCTTCAAGCAAAAACAAGGACATTGTACAAACTTAGTATTGAACATTTTGTTTTGCTTTTATAATTATGTGTAACAAGTTGAATAAAAGCTTATAAAAAGAAACTTATTCTAGACCATGTATCAGATAGGTAGGTTCGATATTTCAGGGTGTGGGGCCTTAAATAAGACCACAGCTTTCTGAAACACGCTGTACATGTATATAAAACCCATAGGGCACCACACAGAGAGCGGGTGTGGGTCGGGTCGGGAGTACGGCGCGATAAAGTCCGTATTTTTATGTGGCCGACAACACGCAATGTGCGTGCGCGGGACAGGCGTAGGTCGGGCTGTCGGTCCATAAAAGTACCCGACCCGCACCCGCTCTGTGTGTTTCACGCTTTATGTATCAAAGTACTCCTTCGCATCGGTGTCATCCGGAAAAATGCTTAATTCAGTATAAATGTGGTTGGCTATAGGGGTAGGGGAAGAACTGATAAAAGATGGATTGACTGTGTGAAAGATGATAGGGCTAGATGAGACTTACGAGATGATGACTAATAGAGAAGTATGGAAGAAGAAGACATGCTGTGCCGTCCCCAAGTAAATTGAAATAAGGTTAGGAGAATAATGATGATGGAGTTATTACCCGACGCCACGACAGCAAAGACAGGTTTAGTCAAGGACAAGGATTTGTGTGTGTTTTTGGATTTTTAAATATTTCTTTTAAAATGACGAATATTTGTTACAGTGCCAAGACGTCCGTGCCGTGAGGACGAGCGAAGCATGGGAACGTCCCAGTGGTGCGCGAACATTTCTTATAGCAGACTCGCACTGACGATGGCAGTGCTTTAGAAACTAATCGGTGTTCAGTGTTACAGAGTAAGATATCGTCCAAGGTCTGAGGACCACCACGAACTTCTTTAAAACTTTATTGAATGTTTTGCTCGTGTATTGTTGTCGTGTCACACCCAGTCTGAAAGTGTACGTATTTGTATTGAGATTGTAAATAATGTTATACCAAAGAGTTGTATTGATTGTATCCAAATACAAATTATATCTAGTGCTGAAAACATTATTTTTCTGCCTTTTTTTATTCCACGAAAATGCTTGTGGGAATCTGTGGAGTATTCATTGACGCTCAAATTTCAGCTACATTAATGTTTTTTGTAATAGGATTCCGAGGAGATTTATTTGGTTATCAAAAGATTGGAAAATAAGATTGGCCTTTTGTCTAGAGGAAAATAAATCTGCTATTGTCATGACTCTTTGTAATATTTTAGTATTAAATAACAAAAAAAACGAAATCTGTATCCATGAAGAATACAATTTGTTTTAACGAATTAAAAGCGTTACATAAGTAATCGTTCGTTTCTTCATTAGTCCATTTGATTTATAAATATTATCTTCTGTGCTCACAATGATGAAATAATCACAAATGTAACTGAACAGCCAGAATGTGAACCAACCGTAACGTGTATTATTTCATGATACCGAAAATCCCGTAGGTATTCACCGGAACCGGGAACAAAAAGTTGTTCAAAATTATTTTAGCAACATTTTGTTTTGTATATACTAAAGTGACCGTAGGTTAGCCAATTTGGTTTGTCTGTCGAAAGATCGACGGCCGATGTAGCAGCCGAGTCCTGGAGAGGAGACCGCGTATCGACCAGCGCAGCGTTAGGCGCCTTCAAGCGAGGTTGACAATGACCTGAAAAACGTGGTTGGGTCAGACTGGATGCTGAAGGTCGAGGAAAGGTTTGTGGGGCACCTTGGGAGAGGCATATGTCCAGCAGTAGCCAGTGACCGGCTGAGTTCATATAATAAAAACACGCTGCTGGAACTTCACTAAAAGAACACTACATTGGAATGTGGCACGCCCCGCCTTCTAACCAACGCGATAGGTTGCGTGAATACGTGATCGTCGCTTTTATAATATAGCCAAAAAAAACAATAATCCAGAAGCACCCATGACACGACCATGTGAACGGGGTCGTGTGATCGCCTGGAGATCGCTTTGGTTAGGACGCAGCCGTAGTGTTGATGGCAGCATTCGTAAAAGTTTCAAATTCATAGAAAACTAAACTAGCACAATATTGATTCCAGCAAGTTTTGATGTTGCGGGAATCAACCTTTAGAACTTAGAACAAGAGTCGCAGAATTAAGACTACCCGTAAACCAATTAGGCCCTTTTTGTGAAGTCTAGAGTTATAGACTAAACTTTTTGTTGTTTCACTAGACACATAAAAGGTAAATATTTAACGACCCAACAGTCGCGACTTACTCAGAAATAACCTGTTACCTGAAGCATGCTTAAGCCTGGATTCAACCGGTGTGCGGAACCGTAGGACTCTCAACAAAATGTGCGCGTGCTAACAACTGAAGGCAGAGCGCTCTCGACGTGAACATGTTTTATTTATTTATTTAGGATCTCCAACAAAGGATATACACAAACACATGAAATAAATAATCGACGACAAAAGTGTCACGTAGGTGTGTAACATGTTCGTTTACAAATGTGCTGCAACGGTACGCTCGCGAACAAAAGTTACAAAAGATATGGATAACGTTGTTAGTTGCAAACTGATGTAGTTTCGTATAATTCTTTGTTAACCATATAAAGTTTGTAATTGTTCGACTTCCCAAATAAATAAAATAAAAGAAGTTACCCACAGCTTTGTCGATGGTAACAAAGAAAAACGGATATGCCGATCAACACAATTCGCAAGGAGTTCAACGGAATTCTGCACAAAATGTTTGCAAACAAATGTTTTACACAAATGTTCAGCACAATTTGGTGGAACGCAACATTAGAATTCGTGTAATCGCTTTGCACGTGATTCTGAGCCGATTCCAACCATTTGTTCCTAGTTGAACTGTGTATGTTCGTACTAATATATATGTCTACTGTGTTTAAGTGCATTTGTAACATGAACATTGTGTCAAGTTGACACGTGGCACTGGTATAGTATCAAGGTATGCAAGCGGGATGCTGTGTGACGCGGTGTGAATTTAAATTAAGAATATGTCCCCGTTCGACTGTGTTCTCAGTGGGTGGTGTGAACAGTCAGCGATCAACTGTTAATATACGGTTTAAGACATTTATTTCTCAAAAAGAATACACTTGTGTGTATTGTTGTCAATACAATACTCACTCACAAATACAATATTCACTTAATATGAGAAATACAAGGTAATCTTAAAACTAAATATAAGAATTACTTATGAAGAAGGTAGGTAGGTACTCGTAATTATATAAGTTAAGTATTAGACACTGGACACACAATTTTTACAATGTTGTGGGTAAAAGGAAAACGCATGAGTGTACTATTACATATCGATTCTTGAAGGCAAGTCAATAGCAATTACACATTGAACTATTTATTTGCACTGTAATGTTTCGGAAATACAGAGTAGGTATCCTAGTTAGTTTTCTAGGTATCCTAGTTATATTTATAATAACGTACATATCCTCTTTACTCACACGAGATCTAGATCTTTTGTACCTTTTTTGAGCGAGAAGAAGTAATAAAGGCTAATTGACATTTGTACACGATAAGGAATTGAGAATAAAAAGGTTGATTGACATTTGTTTAGGAATCGAGAATCATGTTATTTGGAGCCGTCAGGTTCAAGAATGATTCTATACAGAAAATACATTACCGTTTTGGGTTGTTAATATAGGACCTACCTAATTTTCCAGCAGAATACTATTAAACCGATACTTCCAATAGTCAGACTATACTCCCTAATACATATAGTAGGGTAGATGACAAAAAAATCAAATTAGTCTGTCAGATAGATTTCCAAAAAATATTGGACACATATTTTTTCTTTTTTCACGTAAACAAAAACTGAAGACGATAAGTTCGTCGAAAACTCATGTAACGTCACATTTAAGTACATTCTTTACTCAAATGTGACGTCACAAGCCCCCACTCATGATCTTTGACACGTTTTATCTTCGTCAATTTTCATTAATTTGATAAAACAAAAAAAACGTATCCAATATTTTTCGAAAATCTAACTGACGGACCAAACACAATCACATTTTTTTAGTCAGTCATCATTCCTATTGCCAAAGTATCTGTCTGTCCGTCACACCTTAACAGCTTAAAGAGTTACAATGTAACTTGCCACACAGGTGGACCAAGACCTGGTTTAAGCAATAGGATACTTTTAATCCCTGTCTTAGTCGACGGTAATGTCCCCGTGGGATTATTTTTAACCTACAGGCCAGTGAAGCTGAGACAAAAGTTAGTTATACGTGTGATAGATTTTTTTATACTTTGTATGTCGGAGGTGTTCATAAGAAGGTATCGTTACTTGATCAACATTCATCAGAGTTATTTTATTACATCTGATTTGAATTTATTGGTAATACTGGTGTTTTCATTTTGAGTTTACCTTCAATTATAGAAACTGTAGATTAATGTTGTTATTTGGTTTCCATAACTCGTGTAAGAAGCTTTGAAGATTTCTTTAGTGAATAAATTGAATAAGTACTTTTATCGAATGTTTTATTTACGTGAAAGCAAAAATGTTATTCGAAAATATATTTGACAAAATTATCACACACAAAATATTTTGTTTATGAAAATGTTTTCAGAAAATGGTAACAAGTGTTAGCTACCAAAAAGAGTTTGATTTAAAAATACCCAAAAAGAGTTTGATTTAAAAATACAAAGTTATTTCCCGTTTTTAAGAGACAGAGTATTCAATCATACGAGTAGATACCAGTACCACCCACGAAAACACTACGTAAAAACATTTCAAGGAAGACTAAAACCTCTTTAGTTCATTGTTTTTTTAAACCTTCACCTGTTTTTTTTGTTCTGTAACCAGTTTGTGTATATGTATTGGTGAGTAGACAAAAAAACAGGGCACGTGATCGGTATTAATAGCTGTGTGGATCTTTTGTGATCTTGTGTGCGCATAATCGGATCTAGTTTCGCCATCTTGTTTTTTTCAGGACGATATCGCAAATGATTCAATCATATTCATTTGGATGGGTCCCAAAACCAACAGTCTTCGAGTAAATTGCATTCAGGACCGATTTAGAATTATTTAAGGTTTGAACGGAACTTTACGACGAAGCCGACCGCCAAGCATTATGTACTATCGAGGAAATTCCCGCCTGATCACCACTAAGCTAATTTTTGCTTGCACTTACGACATAGCAACGCTCTCTAGCCCCGCTTTTTAACTGATCAGGCGGAAAAAACCACGACTGTACATCAAAAGTAGTTCACCAGCAATTATTTTTGGGTAGAGTTAAGTAACTCTACCCAAAAATTATTGCTGGGAAACTACTTTTTTTGGGGTGAAAAATCTCATTTTACGGTAAAACTCTATGTAACGTGCTCAACATTATGTGCTGATGGATGCATAACTTCCAATATCTCCGTAACTAGAAGATAAGGTATGGTCCAGAACAAAAAAATGTCGCAGTGACGGGGAGAACAAGAAGCCTTTCGGCTTCGTTATGGGTCTTTTTACACTATAATAAAATTTTCTTCATTGCCTCCCCTACACCCGTAATATTCAATCCATCGATTAGCATAACGTTTTGACGTTTTGAGTGCGTTACATTAAGTCCTACCGCAAAACGTGATTTTTCACCCTAAAAAAAATCGTTTCCCAGCAATTTTTTTTGCGTAAAGTTACTTAGTTCGATATACAGAATGCTTGGTTTACGACTTCGTGAAGAGTCTGTTTACACCCTGTATATTATAAGGGTTCAATTGTTGTCAATTGGCTACGGAAACGGAAGTATAATAAAAATGACCATGATATTAATCAAACCCTCACAGCACTTGATTCTACAAGACAGCTATAATAAATCAAAGGTAATGGTTAGAGCAAGATCATTAACAAGCTTTTACCCTATATTTTGGTGAGTATGCGTAATTAATTATCTGTGACAGATAAGGTGTATATGCAGTTGAATACAATGGAATCATTATGCTAATTAGGTCGAATACACTGAATAGCACATTATCAGGAACACATTTGCATAATTTATTGAATAGAATTCTTAACAGGAAAGTAATACTAGTGTATCTAGATGGATGATGAACAAATATTTCGACTCGTAGGCCTAATGCATGTTGCCGCGGATCGGAATGGAAGCGAGTTTTGTATCGAAATTGTACATAGCATTTATGCACCATATGAGAATAACGTTCTAAGCTCAGCGACGACGATAGCTGAGGAATGCTCCGGAAGACCGCCGACCTGTTCTTATGGCTCTTATCTAGTTAGTTATCTATATCAACTATGTTGGAGTCAGTTTCCAGTCTAACCGCATGCAGCTAAATACGTAGTAAGTAGGTACAAGTAAGTGTAAGTATAAATAAATAAATAAAATAAATATCGCTGGACATTACACGCAGCGCCATCTAGTGCCACACTAAGCAACGAGGCTTGTGTCGTGAACACCAGATAGTTGATTTACTACTTAGATACTTTTTGTTTGTTAAGGCACTACGCTTCTCACCGCGCCGGTGATTAGCTAGTACCTAGAGCGAGTGGAGCGACTACAGCTGGCAACTAATAAAAATAGTGGTCGCAGTCGCAACTGCTGAATATGAGGTCCTGTGTTCGATTCCCGATTCCGGCGTCGCGTGCTAGGTCAAACCTGTTGGTGTTTCGGAGCGGCACGCGGCGAGACAAGCGTGCGCGCGTTGTCGTTTGAAGAAATTATAGTATGAATACAAAATAAACCTGAAATATGGTTACTCACTGTACCCTCTGTACTCACTGTTTATACAAAAATAGAATAGTTAGAACAAGAGTGTGGAGAGAACTAGCAATAAAACTGGGAATTGAAAGTAGGTATCGATTTATTAACAGTAAACGTACCTAACAATGCTAGGTTAGGTATATGTATTAAAAATGTTTTTAATGAATTCTATTTTGCCAAAAGTAGTCGGAAAACCGCTGTCGTATATTTCTCGCGGCCGGCGGACGCAGAGCGTGCACTATGGCCACTCATTGAACGCGTCAACGCGCTTTCGGCCGCTCGCCGCCCCGCAGAACGCCCCGCCGAACGCTATAGCACCCAGGACGTATACTAAGGGTACTCGGCGGCCACTCGACGTCACTAAAAGCGTGAAATTGCGTTGCCAGGATCTGTGGCGAGTTGCGTCATTCCGTTGAAACCACATACTTACCTCCGACATTATACGTCTTTAATCTTTGCACAAATTCCTCGACAGGAAATTAAACTTCAACTTCTGTAAAACACACATTAATGTACAAGGAACTTATGGCACGTGGTTATAATGACGCTGCGGAACTTACATCGCTACCTTTTTGTTTACCAATAACGCCTCGCTGTCAAAAAGTCAAAGACAATAGGATAAAGTTTTATTAAGTAGGTTCTCGCCACGTGAATCTGACCTTGTTAAGTAATTTCCGATAAGATCGCACTTTAAGCACAAGATCTAAGGACATTCATGACATCACTAGGTCTACATAAGGTTCAGTGCACATCTGATGAAATGATTTTAAACCATAAAATGTTGACGGATAAGTTCAAAATAGAATTGGAAAATGTTGGACAGTTTGTGGTAACTTGATGTGCACTAGTGTATTTTGGTGTACTTAACAGCTTAACCGTATAATTCAGTATTAAACTCAAAAAAATAATTATTTAAGTCTTTCATTCAAATAAAGCTGAGAGTCAGCGCTTTATTTCAAGTGACAGAACAAATTCCCTGGCAACTCATCTATTAGGCTTTACCTAACCGAATTAAACAGGTGTGTATTGAATAAATTAAACCGAACCATTGAAAACCGGCCAAGTGCGAATCGGACTCGCACACAAAGGGTTCCATAGCACCAAACAATTACTATAATAACAATACTTTTAACTCTCATTCATTTTCATAGGTCAATTTACATTCAACTTTCTTAATTTTGTGAATACTGCCCTCGTATTTGGAAACGCAATAATCGAGATTTTTGGGATTTTCACTTTTTTGGAAAAATGACATCTCAAGGGTCTAATTCTCCCGGGCGTCAGGGGCCACGTGGTGGCTCCCGGCCACCGTAGGCGCGGGCCTGTGGACGGTGAGCTATGGGCTAGCTCGCTGTCCGTCCGTCTCATGACGACAGGCCGTGTCGACGGCGCGTTCATGTTCCACGCGCGCCTCAAAGAGAGTCAGCAAAAAGGAAGGGTAGGTGAAACATTTTGTAGCTGGAAAGAGCTTTTGTCGAAAGTGTCGTAATGAGAGGTTCTGTCGGCAAAATGTCCGTCCGACTCTGCCGGGGAAAGGGAAATAAATGAATCATCCTGTCGACGAATAGTCCAATGGCAAATCGCGTGTTGTTAAATATATGCTGCAGCTACGGCGTAGCACAAGCCCTCTACGCGACTGAGCTACGAAATTCTGCAAATGGCTACGTAATCCGTGTACGGTCACAATGGGTTTATGCTTTCACTCTGAAAATTAAATAGTCAAAGTGAATTTATTGAAAGCTTTGATTTTAGCTTACTTTGTTGACGACCCGAATGGCGCAGCGGTGGTGAGGGTGCTTTACGTTCTTAGGGTCCCCGGTTCGAATCCCGGTACGAGCAAATGTTTGTTTGATGAGCATGGACATTTGTTTCCGAGTCATTAATGTTTATATGTATAATAAGTATGTATTTATAAACAAAAAAGTATCTATTTAGTCTATCAACTATCTGGTGTCCACGACACAAGCCTCGTTGCTTAGTGTGGCACTAGATGGCGCTGTGTGTAATGTCCAGCGATATTTATTTGTTAGTTAGTTAGTTGGTTGGTTAGTTAGTGTGTATTGGTTAAATCTTACAACTGAATTTCAAAGCAGGGGGCAAACTGATTGAGCTAAAATGTTGTAGACATCTTGGGTTATGATGACAGTACATTTTTATGACCTGACCTCCGATCCTGCGAGGATAGCCTCCTCACGAAAGAACTCCTCAACGGTGAATAGCACGGACACGAAACTTTGCATACGCGATCAATGTTGATAGATAAACCAATTCTTTTTCTTTCCATTTTAATAAAAGCATGTATTAAAAAAACATTTATTTAAAGTCGTCTTTCTTGTCCGTCTGCGCGACCACGTTATTTTTCCAGGCAACGGATTTTTATGTGGTTTTCAACGTCATTAATATATTTTACCTCGGAAGGTTTATATGGGTAAAACATTGGTGCAAAGACGTTTTTTATTTTTATTGTCCTTAACTGCCCCACTGCAAAGGCAAAGGCCTCCACCAATTCCTTCCCGTGCGTCCTCGAAGCACGGTACGCGTCCAGCAGGGCTATTACGTATCTTTCCGATATCCAGTGACTTTCAAGCTTCGGTTGTACACCGAACTTTGATGACAATCGTGAATGTCATAATATTGGTATTGCATAGAACATTGAGTGGATATCACTTTACGGTGACTAAACAGGGTCATACATAATGCGAAACTAACCTTTTGATCGTTAATTGATGGACACTGAGCCCAGTTACTATCATTTCGAGCTGTCAACAGAGATACGTAATAGCCCTACTGATCAGTGCAACAACTTACACGTCTTTAATGTTTTGTCAAATAACATCCTTGTGAAGCAAGTTCGGGTCGCTAGTTTCCTATTCATCATCATCATCATCATCATCAGCCTATTAATGTTCCCACTGCTGGGACACAGGCCTACTCTCTATGAGAGGGAGTTTCCTATTAAAAAACATTATTAGCAGTAGTGTTTTTATTATTATATTATCAGTGAGTAAGTAAATTATATACAAACTACAAACAAATCTAAAGTAATAATACAAAATTATACCTACATACTCGTATATACAACGACGACAATACGCGTCAAAGTACTCCGCCACATCGCTGTAATTTTTTTAGCCACCGAGTAGGATTTTCTGCGATTTCATTCACCACAATAAAACCTAATAGTAGGTAGGAAGTCGTAACTCATCAAGCCGGTTGCTGCGACAAAATAGGTACATTTTAATCAACCCTTTTGATTTACGAGTGGCAAAATAAAGACCGTGGACGTCACACTATGCAAATTTTATGAGGCTACATTTTGTTTCATATTTTTTTATTCATGTAACAAAATCCTTTGAATAAATCCAGAAAGCGAAGCTCGTTTAGGCGAATATAAGCTTTGCGTCGCAATAAAAATGATCCGAAAGGGCAAAGGACGCAAACGAAACTGTTTTATTATTGTAATTTGTATTCAATATGATCGGGAGGCAATTTGGGACGCTAATTGATATTCTGGATGGGTTTTATTTGTCGCTACTGAAATCATTGTAATGAAGGTAGAGAGAACGGCAGATTTCAGTAAGGCAGCCAGTAAATAATTCGTAGGTATTTTTGGGAAAATATTTTGGTACCCAGGTATTTACAGGTACGAGATTTTTCTAACTAACTAAAGGAACATAGGTATACTTAAACTTATTAGGTTCTTTGTTAGATAATGAAAATTCTTGTCTACCCGTGTTCCTAGTAAGAAAGCGAGCTAATACTCCAGATGGATCAAATACTTCGCTCCATAGAAGGTACCTACGCACATAGATATTAGATAATCCATAGGTCACTTTGGCTGTCTCCGCTATTTAATTGTCTACACTAAAATCAAACACAAGGAGTATGCTGTGATGCGTATGCATATAGGTAGGTACGTAGGCGTTTGATTGCTGCGTATGTAGGTACATACGTAATGTTTATACGTGTGGGTGTTACGGTATTCCGACATTAAATGGTTTACCGGGCCCAGACCATCGTTTTTATTAACTACTAGCGACCAGCAGCTTCGTCCGTTCAAATCCGTTCAGTGGTTTTTGAGTTACAAACATATACACATACAAACTTTCGCCTTTATAATATTAGTGTGACTAGCTTTTGCCCGTATTTCGGTAATGTCCCACGGGATCCTACTAATAAAAATTATCCTAGAAGGTTATAAACTATATGTGTGCCAAATTTAATCCAAATCCTGTCAGTAGTTTTAGCGTGAAAGACACACACACACATCCATCCATCCTAGCAGACTTTCGCATTGATAATATTATATTAGTAGGAAGTAGGATAGCTTTTAAAAAGAAAAGAAATAGAAAAAGCTAGCTTCTCTTTAGTTAACTGCGTAATATTTTATTGTTGTCCCTATCATAATTGTTAGGAGCTCGTGGCTAAATAATAACAGCCGCTCGGGTCGATCTTTAGGTTAAGCTGCTTGCCCAGGTTGGTGTCTGTGGATGGGTGACCACCCATTACATACCGAGTTTCCTCCGTGTCTTGGAAAGCACGTTAAGTTGTTAGTCCCGGCTGTCATTTGTAGATCTTTGACAGTCGTTACAGGTAGTCAGTAAACAGAAAGTCGGTAAGACTGATTGTCAGACTACTACCTAGTACTAACTGGGTTGTGGAGGTCAGATAGGCAGTCGCTCCATGCATAATACAAGTATTGAGCTGCATCCAGACCCCAACATAATTGGGAAAAGGCTGGGCAGATGATGATATCATAATTGTTATGATTTTGCTCAACAGTCTTAGTATCCCAGACATAAAGTTATATTTCACAAAGTAACTTTAATTATCTATGGATTGAATACTTTGTGAAACATAACTTTTACGTAAGTAATCACGAGACACATTTGCCTATTCCATTCATTAATTTTTTGCCAGCCCGAAAAGGATAATAGCATAATTTTATGAAAATCTGGCTGAAAACTGAAATTAGTCTGAGGTGGCTATGTTAAGTGGCAACACCTGTGCTGGTGAAAATTTTCGCTCGTTCGAAAACTCGAACCACACGGTTCGAGATCTCGAACGAACTTGGAAACTAAATATTGACTTATTTTCCTTAATGTTTTTCTGGGGCTGGGATAGACTGAACACGGAAGGTCTACGAGGAGGACTACGTCCAGCTGTGGACTACAATTGGCAGACATGATTGTTTGAATTATTTTGTTAAGGAAACCCTTTTTTTTTTCGTTTGGGAAATTATCAAATGACTCCTCCCGCTCTGGGCGGGGCAGGAGGGAGTGTCAGACTTTTACTGACTAAACCCATCCATGTTCCTTCATCGCCCGTTGTGTTCCGGGGCCACGGTATCTCTTTCGAATAGTCCCGCAGCACCGGCAGGCTTCGGCCCTTGCGGACCCCTTCCTTATTGCTGACTCTCTTTGAGGCGCGCGCGGAACATGAATGCGCCGTCGACACGGCCTGTCGTCATGAGACGGACGGACGGCGAGCTAGCCCTTAGCTCCCCGTCCACAGGCCCGCGCCTACGGTGCTCGGGGCGTCTCCCGCGGCCGGCGACCGGGACGTAGGGATCTCTCCCGCTCACGTTCCGCCACCTCCTTCGCTAGCATGACTGCTTCGCAGAAGGAGGTTGTTAAGGAAACCCTGGAAACAGTCATTATTATCATCATCCTCATTTCAGCCGAAAGATTTCCACTGCAGGACACAGGCCTCCCCAAGTGTCGCCACATTGCCCGGTCCCGTGCGACTGGCATTCATAGTATTTCATAGGATCCCCATAACCTTCACCAGGTCATGTCATCGGTCTACCTAGTGGGGGTGGGAGGTCGTGCAAACAGTGTTTTCTTTTGTAATTATTTAAGGCGACTACAGGAGCTAAATTAGCAGCTCTAATTGTGGTGGCTCAAACTTCGTTTGAAATACTGTTAGAATGAAGTTCTAATCAGCTTGCACTACAAAGTGGTTGTTACGTCAGTCACTGCGAGCCGAATAGTGCGAAATGAGTGTTTTTTTGCGATTTACAAAAAATCTATTGAATGGACTAAAAAAATAAAACACTTTCATGCTAATATGTTGCTTGTAGAATTATTTGCCAAAAAATCAGAATGATCGCATGTATTTGAACTCGTTATAAGAAATTTTTAGAGATCATTTCGTGATTTTTTTTATCGATTTAAATTAGTTGTATTATGTTTACAAAACACTATCACTAGCATATATCCTGAAGAATATCATATATTTTTCTGGTTTTGTTTATTGCAGTGAATTATATGCTTTTTTGCATTTTAAAACTCGCGTTGAACTCCTGTAGTCCCCTTAAGTACTTCTTCTTCTTTGCGTGCCGATGGACTCAAATAATAACCGACCAGTATATAGCCACCTGCGCCTGTTGGAAGGTGCAGGTGGGAGGTAAAGGAGGTGGGGCATATCCTGCTGCCCTTCAGCAGGATATGCCCAACCTCCTTTCCTCCACACAGGCATTGTGCATGAAAGGAGTCTCCCCGAGCGGCGTTAAAAATGTTGCAATGTGATTCCGCACACTGGGCAGTATAGCTGACTAATCCTTTCACACGATGACTCAAACTCAATTTAAGTACTAAGAGCTAAGTTATTTATACGGGCAAAAAAGAAGCAAAAAAAAAAAAATCGCAGAAACTAGATACAAGTTTGAATATAGAATGTATGAAACTAGATGCAGATTCGGGCGGTGTGCCCTCCTAGCCTCTCACCCGCAAAAAAACAACCCCCACACCTCCAAGTGCAGTTAGTGCAGCAGTGCAAAGTAAGTCTAGTATGATAGAGAAACACGTTTTCACCAAGTTTCAACAATTAGTTTTGTTTAGGAAGTTTGTAAACTTGTGTGTTAGAGTAAAAGGCCACTCTCTCTAAGTTGTTGATAGTTCACTATATTGTAATATCGTTATAATATTAATTTCGTTGCGCGTATTGACCGTAAAGTAGGTCCCACTGTATGCGTCATGCATTTTAAAGTTTCAACTTTTATGAAGAATTCTGTTTTACCTACTAAAACAATGTAGGGAAATAGAATTCTTGTTAATTCAACGAATTGACCTCATTTTTCTCTCAAATTGACACGACAATAAACGAAGTATTCCGACGTAATAACATTACCGTACTCCATTGGGGATTAATCGGGCAGATTCAAAATGGCACCCAGATAACATCGGGAATTACTGTCGAACTATAGTCCTTTCACACATAACTTTACTGTTATTGCATAATTGTCAAAATAACCTTTATTTCTCATTATGTTAATGTTGCCGTTGGTTGGTAGGTAACCATTGAGTTTGTCAAAGTCACAGTGATCTTGCACTGCCCTGTTGGTCTAGCAGTCGCGACTGCGACTGTTGGTCTATTATTAGCTGGTCCTGGGTTCGATTCCCGGGTCGGGAAAATTATTATTGAGTTTTTGCATCAGGAATTACTCAGTAGCAGCCACGGAGTCTGGATTTGTGTCCGATTGATAACAATAGGCGCCCCCTATTAAATGGGACTTAGACATAACTGGCGAAATGTGGGTATACCATTAGGTACTCTCTACGTAACCCTTCGGTGATAACAGGCGTGGTGTTATTTATGTTTAGGCACAGTGATCTTTATTACAGTTACAATTAGTTTCTTAATAAGTTGCTGCCGTTACAGGTAAAATAACTGTGAACGTACTGTATACACAGTTCGACCTTACGTACGACCTCTTAAAAAGCGTCTAAGTAAAAGTATTCGAATTTCAATTGACCCGTAAAATGCTAAGTAAAAGAAAACTGGAATATTCAATTTAGCCTCCATTATATCTATTCTTTTTTGCAGACGAATGGCATACTAGATGATTACGCTAGTATGTTTGGAGTTCTGTGAGAGGAGGGTAAGATTTTTATACATTATTATAACTTTTTTTGACCATCATCATTCTTATGCCCTTATCCCAATTCATTTCGAGTAGGTGCAGCATATCTGCTTCTTCCATACTTCTCTATTACTCGTCACCTCATCAGACACCTACTGCAATATCATCCTTGACGCTATCTATCCATCGTTTCTTTGGTCTTCCTCTACTCATATACCCATCCACATTCATACTCAAAACTTTCCTCACGACATTTTCCTCATTCCTCCGCATCGCATGTCCATACCACTACAACGATTACCACACAACTTTTCAGTCACCCGCACCACTTTCGGACTTCCTCATAAAACTTTCTTTAACCAGTTTAATAAAATTAAATCAATTCAAGACGACGCGAACCGGAAGACGTTGCGTTGGAAGTCCTCCCACTAGGTGGACAGATGACCTGGTGAAGGTTGCGGGAATCCGCTGGATGCGAGTCGCACGAGACGGGGGAGGTCTACGTCCAGCAGTGGACGTGTTTCGATACACCTATTAGGGACTATAGACCTCAGTTCTGGTATAAATTCAACTTGCTAGGTCCACTTGTTCCATAGAAAATCGGTGGTGACACACGGACAGACAGATAGACGGACTAAAGAGTGATCTTATAAGGGTTCCTTTTTACCTTTTGAGGTACGGTCCCTAAAAAATAAAAAATACGTTTAAAAATTACAAGCTTGACATCAGCACCAGCGTAGTTAAGCTCAAGTTTTAGCTCAACAGCGTCAAAAGCGGTTTTAATGTTCTTAACTAATACGAAACTGGCAAGGGGTATGCTATCAGATAATTAAGCACATGTTGAGTTTCATGCATCGATGTAAACAGTAGGTACAGTGTTACGTGTATTCACAGTCAACAAAGAACACATAACATAAAATCACGCCTGTAATCACTGAAATGTTAGGCAGTGGATTTATAATACACATATTATATTTCTCTGTATGTTTGAGTCCTCAGTCCACCTTTTCCGATCTCTAAAGAAATCAACGAGATTTCTTTAGAGATCGGATAGCGGGGCCTAGCTTATTGTGTTTGCATAAATCGTCAAATATAGGAACAGCAGTTTTTTTTACGATTTCCGGTTTCGTAAGGCTTCTTTTAACGTAAACAAAAACTTATTTGCAAATTGTATATTTTTAAGTGAGATTCGTAGGAACCTAACGGCTGCTTAGATTTTAATAAATAAGGTGGGTCTCGTCTATTTATGAAAATTTATGATCCCATAATACAAACACTTCTACTTCACCTGCATACCAAATAATTTTGCTGTTTGTGCATCTACACAGTCAGGATAGTTCCCGACTAGGTATCTAACAGCGGTTGTAACTAGGTAGTTCCTACCTAGGCACTAATATTGCTAACAGGTTCATAACTTCATCACTCCAACTTGAATATTATGTTGGAGGTTATACTAGACTGAACTTGGTAATTATGTTATCAACTAGCTTTTGCTCGTGGCTTCGCTTGCATCGAGGTCGTAAATTATCCTACTGGAATGTTCTAATGGGATATAAAGCTAAGTCTTAGGACATAGGATACTGTTTCCCGGGTCATGGTCTATCAGTAGGTAGGATTTTCAAAACGCCTAGTTGTCGCTTCCCGTGACCCAAGGGCTGGCTTTTACCTTGGTCAGAGGCTAAGTGTTGCCATACAACGTGGCCACGCCGCCAATCTCTTGGGCACATTACCAGCTGACAGCGTTGAGGAGGAGTTTTTCGATGGCGTGTAGTTTGTTGTTAGTTTATTTATTTAAGTTTTTTATTAAATATACCGTTGTAAATTTAAGTAGGTAGTTAGATATGCCAAGTTTCATCGAGATCCATTCAGGTGTTAAGGCGCTAAAGCGCAGGCCACACCGCCAGCTAGCGAGCGAGGTGAGTTTCTTCTCAAACAAGTTCGTTTCGGCTCGACCACGGGACCATTGAGGCAGTCAAACATCACAACTTCATTTTGGCAGAATAACTGAAATCTAAATCATAATAAAAAGGTCGTGTGCATCTAGAACAGCGTCCTAGATTGATGTTAAATATATTTATATTATTTTTACTTTTTATTTATACACGTAAGCTTTCTTTGCTGATTGTACAAAACAGTAAGTTTGGCCCATACAAAATCAATATGGGCCGTAGAAGGAATGTAAAATAGGACGACGCGGGAATAAAATTATAAAAATATGTTTAGAGACGAAGAAAGCATATTGTTTGGGACGAACCAGGATTTTGTCATGTGGGCCGGAACTCAGTGGGACGAACGAAGAATAAATCAAGCGATCTTCGTTCGAAAACGCAATTATGTGTCGGCGCGACGGATTGACCGGTTAAGCAGACGACAACCTCTCAGGTTGAACTGCGAGATGGCATTTCGAAAATAAAAGTCGGCGCGACTATGCGTTCAGGTTTGCCGATCAAGCAAACAAAATCATGTACTTCCGCGACGATCGCTTACATTATGACTGTACCTAAATGTCAAGTGGCACTAATGTGTTTGATACCTGCCAGCCTTGGAGCCGCCTGCTTATCGTACCTCGTATATTACCGACGAAGCAATACAATGGGTATTGCTTGAGAAACCTGCCAAGTAAAGCTTGATTAATGGGTGATAGGTAACTTTCAAAGGAAAACTTTATTCCAATGATATTTTAAGGACAATTCAGGTTACCTACACTATACGGGGTGGAAGGGATACCGACGCTAAAATTGTTATGCAGTACATCATTCTAACCACTCCATAAAAAATTTTAGTAGGTAAATACAAAAAACCCTTTTTATTTATTAAAAATACCTTGTGTTGGCGCTTAGGAACATTGTGGATCACTTGTTTAAGTTTCTTTAACATCACTTATTTTACTAATTTATTGTTTTATGTAGCATGTTTTCAGTGAAACGGAACGCACTCTCAAAACGCACAGTCCCTCGATAACACCGGCATTGTCGTCAAAGTCTATGTGTCAAAAAACACTTTTATTTGAAAAGTACATAAAGTTTCACGAATATTTTATTATAATATTATTATTGCAATTTATGCTTTAATAAAGCACATACAATTAGTAAAAATATTTCATTAAGGCCAAAAAATTCGATAAAAGCAGATTGTGTTAAATGACGTCACATGATGGTCGCGACAGTCACGGACGTTTGAACTGTCGCGTGTCGTAAAAAACTGCGGGAGTTTTTGAGCGACAAGCAGTCGTTGAACATAACTTTTAATACTTTTCTTGGGTTGATAGTAGTGTAATTTATTGATTTCGGTTAAGAAAAAAATACATGCATATTCCCTATTCGATTTTTTTGTCATCTACCCTATTATTATGTTGTACTTAACTGCTAAAATAAGGAGCTCTTAGCTAAATAACAACCGCTCGGATCAATCTTCTGGGTAAGCCACGTTTGCCTAGGTTAGTCTGTGGATAGGTGAAAAATGAATCGCGCAAGTAACAAGTATGTAGAACTTACAGAATTATAATAATTATTAAAATCATTAATACAACCCTCTAAGTTCATTTAACCCCGTTCAATAACTATTTCATGAAAAAGTCATATAGACTATTTACTTGAGCAACTCACTTTTCATTAACATACAACCTGACACTGACCTGCAAATTGCAAAAACGTAAAAAAAAAACAATTTTGCGGGCTACCCTGGCGCTTCCACCTTAAGAGGCTCGCCCCTTAATAAATAGGATCTAAACATAACTGGTGAAATGTGGGTGTACTATTAGATAAACCTCTGCCCATTCTTTCGGGGTTACAGGCACGCCTGTTATAACCCCGAAAGGATAGGCAGGCAGAGGTTTACTTAGTTCGGTACTCATAATCTCTTATTACATAACATAAAATCACGATGTTATGTTATGTATTAAGAGATTATGAGTTTGCTCATTAAGGTAGAACTACGTCCAATTATAATACAAGTTAAATAAACACAGGACAAACAATTGTGACTAGCCGCAATCAGTTCGGCCAGCCAATGAAAACCATTTGCGGCTAGCTCGGAAATTCTATCAGCATTTGTGGTTGAAACTAAAATCGATTTAGTTTCTACGAGTCAAATCGACTTGTTTGTCTAGTTCTAGTAGGAGGAGTACTTGTGATCCCCGAGTAAGGCTGCGTTTTCACGAGGTAGCTGGGCGATGCAAGGATGCGTAGCGACGCTGTGAAACGGTGCACATCAGATGAGCGGTACGAGGATTTGTAGCGGGCGCGTTTCAGATGCAAGCGGTTACAATACTGTCTAGTGACTGCTATTTTTTTGCTCGCGTCAGTCCTTAGCACACACATCCTTCCCTTGTGGGAATTAACCGTTTTTTATGTACAAATACCTCGCTCCTCTGAGCCGTTCCCACTAGAGTTGCGCTGAGCGAGGCTACGTAAATGAAGTGATTTTATTGGTTCTTAAGGTGAAAGCGTCAGGGTAGCCCGCGAAATTCAAATTTTCTTACGTTTTTGTCAAAGTCATTCCTGCACCTTTATGCGCTTGGAAGGTTGTATTGATGATTATAATTCTGTAACTACATAGGTCTTACAGTCGCGAGGAATATTTTAATCAACATACAACCTAGCACTGGCCTGCAAATTGCACAAAAACGTAAGAAATTTTGTATTTCGCGGTCTGGTTGGAGCATACACCTTAACAAACACATCACGCACATCTTTGGTGGAAACGCAGCCTCTTGGTAAGTTAACATAAATGTCGAAAGACGAAATTAATATTTTCATCGCTATTTTGACGAGCAAATTGGCCGTCCTAATAATAGGATATTTCCTTGTTCAAGCAAGACAACATACATTGCTTGCAGAACGGATGGCTGATGGGGCCTTAAAGTTCTGGAGTGGCGACCGCGAACCGGGAGACGTTATATTGGAAGGCCTCCCACTAGGTGGACTGTTGACCTGGAGAAGGTTGCGGGAATCCGCTGGATGCGATACGCACGGGACCGGTCAATGTAGCGACACTTGGGGGAGGCCTATGTCCAGCAGTGGATGTCTTTCGGCTATGATGATGATACATACATAAACTCACGCCTTTTCCCGTGGGGAAGGCAGAAACCGCAGAACGCCGCCTGCTTGGTATAATTTAGTGAATAAATAGTTAGATACTCCTATAATACAGTAAAATGCCTGTGCTCTATATCGTTATCTAGAGAAAACGGATTTTCTCAGATGTGATACCTAGTTAGATTGATTTTTTGTCTCCGTAAACCCTAAACATTGCAATTTTAATCGAAATCGTTAGAGCCGTTTTCGAGAACGTGATTACAAATACATATACAATGTGTTTTTGTTGATATCATGGGATATACTCTAGGGTTATAAAATAACACAAAAAGTACTCGAATATATTATGGTCCAAATATGCATGGTTTCGAATATATCATCAATCACAATAAATTAGTAATTGTAATTAGTAATTGATAAATATGAGTAATTCATTTCATTCAAACCAATCACTAAGCAAATAATATTTGAAAAATAATTCATATGCCAGTTGATTCTTTCCTAAGATCTCATTCATACCCTAGAGTTAAGGGATATAAAACACCACACCTTGTATAAACAAATATTGCTCATTTAATAGTATAGGATAAATAAACAAGAAGGTGCCTTCACCACAATATGACTATCAAAACAAATTCCCACAGGTTGTAATCAACAGGCTCGTAATGACTTTGCCGTCAATACGCAAGCCTATTACGTAAACCTATAAATAGTCGTTAATGTTACGAATAGCGTATTTATTCCCAAAAGTTATGGTCCATGATAAAACACGAGCAGTTTTATTAGTGAATCAATACCGTAGAGCTTTGGCGTTTGAGTATAGATATGTTACAGATCAAGTGATATATGATCATAAAAAATCATATTTAAATATTTAAAAAAATAGTAATAAAACTTGGTATTTGAAAATCCTGCCCAATAGGTGATGGAAATTAACATAATGCATCGGAAATTTAATTGTTTCAACAGTTATAATGAAATTGCCCTCTCATATTGCCCAATTAATCACTTGCTCCATAACAGATATATGATATAGAGCGTTAGCATTTTAGTCCTATAGGAAAGTAACTACTATCAGAATAAAAAGTAAAGTCCTATGTCCTAAGCCAAGGCATAGTCTACCAGTGTGCCAAATTTCATCGAAATCCCAACAGCTGCAAAAGTGTGATGTGTGTGTGTGTGTATGTGTGTGATATGTGTGTGATGTATGTATGTATGTGAGTATGAGGTACCTAAAGGTAAGGTTACAATAGGCGAGACGACAAAAAAACCTAAATAGTCCGTCACTTAGATTATCAAAAAATATTTAACCCGTATTTTTTCTTTTGTTACGTAAACCAAAATTGACGAAGACACGACGCTTTCAGAATTCTCAATACGTCACGCCTAGGTATAATTTTTAGCTAGTTCTGACGTCACGAGCCCTCACTCCCGAGTTTTGATGCGTTTTATCTTTGTCAATATTCATTGATTTACAAAAACAAAAAATACGGGTCCATTATTTTCCAATACTCTAACTGACGGACTAAATAGATTTGCAATTATTTGATACTGACGTCATGCCTATTCTCAGTTCAGTATACACACCACCTCACTCTGTTCCTACCACTGAACATTCTTATGCTAGAATCGACTGTGGCGGCCAACCAGAAAAAGCGACTACACAATGAAACTTAATGAGTTCCAGGGAATTGATTTAAATGAGGTAAGCCTGTCACTAGAGCGATGGCAAGCTTAACTGCCGTCGTTCAGTCCTGTTGTTTTATAAATATATTTTTTGCTTTGTGTATGTGTCCATTGTATACAAGGTGTAAACGGACCTTTCACGAAGTCGTCAACCAGGCGGCATACTGTAGATTCAACTAAGTAACAGTACACAAGGATTATTGCTGGGAAATGACTTTTTTTGGTGTGAAAAATCATGTTTACATTTAAAACATTACGTTGTTTAATGCATTGAATAGGATCCCATATTCAATGCATTAAACAGCACAATGTTTTGAGTGCAGGTTTTTTACATAAAGTTAATAAACATTAAAAACCAGTAGGTTTAAAAAAATATGTGAAAAAGTTGGAACTTTAAACCCCAACATCTCCGTAACTACAAGGTTATCAGGTATCCTGGGAACTTGTTGTATATCGCAATGACGGGGAGTACCAGTACTTTCCCAATGTCGCACGTCATATTTTTGCGACAATTTTTTTTTTCTTTCCTCTTAAAGTCACACCTGTAGCTAAGAATAACTACTACTATTACGCTTGTTGCGTGGGGTTCTTTAAACCGCTCTATGGATATTCATACTCTAACCCCTAACGGTTCTGAGCATAACTCAGTAATTACAAGGCTATCAATTGATAGGCTTGTTTGCCTATTTTTACCCCCCGAGTTAAGACGAGAACTCGTAAATATAAAGGGTGTTTTGATTGCGAGCTTGAAGGGGCTTTAGAAATCCGCAGTGATGGCAGGAGGGGTTTCCATCGGCGTCGAGTCGACGCTGAAGTACCTGGGACTTGTCCTCGACAGCCGGTGGAACTTCGTGGAGCACTTCCGACGTTTGGCCCCCAAACTGGAGCGGACAGGGGCTGCCTTCAGGCGGCTCCTGCCCAACCTGGGGGGGCCGAACGCCTCCTGCCGGAGGCTCTACGCGGGAGTCGTGCGGTCCATGGCCCTTTACGGGGCCCCGGTGTGGGCACGTTCATTGAGGCGGCGTGCCGCCCACCACTTGAACGTGCCCCAGAAGGTGGTAACCGTAAGGCTGGTCCGGGGGTACCGCACGATCTCCCGCGAGGCGGCGAACCTCCTTGCCGGATTGCCGCCATGGGATCTGGAGGCAATAGTCCTCGCGCGCCTACATGAGTGGCGCGCGGAGGCGCTACGCCGGGGGGAAACTCCGCTGCCGCGGCAAATTGTCGCTCAGCGGACGGACTTCCGGCGGGATCTCATGGCGACATGGAGAGAGCGACTATCGCAACCCCGTGCAGGGCACGCCACAATAGTGGCGATAAGTCCCCTCTTTGAGGAGTGGCTGGAGAGACGCCACGGCGTCCTCACCTTCCGCCTGACGCAGATTCTTACCGGACACGGATGTTTCGGTAAGTTCCTGCACCGAATCGGGCGGGAGGAAACGCCCGGGTGCTATCATTGTGAGGATAGGCCGGAGGACACGGTGGAGCACACTGTGGAGGTGTGCCCCGCTTGGGTGGAGCACCGCCGTGTCCTCGAGGTGGCGATCGGCGGCGGCGACCTCTCGCTCCCGGCCCTGGTTCGTGCCATGGTCCGGAGCGAGACGGAATGGGACGCCGTCACCTCCTTCTGCGAAGCAGTCATGCTAGCGAAGGAGGTGGCGGAACAGGACAGGGAGAGATCCTCACGTCCCGGCCGCCGCGGGAGACGCCCCGGGCGTCGGGGGCCACGTGGTGGCTTCCGGCCACCGTAGGCGCGGGCCTGTGGACGGGGAGCTATGGGCTAGCTCGCCGTCCGTACGTCTCATGACGACAGGCCGTGTCGACGGCGCGTTCGTGTTCCACGCGCGCCTCAAAGAGAGTCAGCAACTGTGAAGGGGTCCGCAAGGGCCGAAGCCTGCCGGGGCTGCGGGACTATTCGAAAGAGATACCGTGGCCCCGGAACACAAAGGGCGATGAAGGAATATGGATGGGTTTTAGTCAGTAAAAGTCTGACACTCCCTCCTGCTCAGCCCAGAGCGGGAGAAGTCATTTGATGATTTCCCATCCGAAAAAAAAAAAAGGGGGCTTTAGAAATGAGCAGAGTTTGAAACACGTGCAGAGTTAGAGCTTGGGAAGAGTTGGTTTTAGTCCGACCGGTTGGATTAATGCATTGATATTAATGCAACCTTTTAAAGAATCATCATCATCCATAGCCCGACTTCACCCACTGCTGGGTATAGGCCTCTCTTTGCTTGTGCCAAGCTCCACGGATCCAGGATATTCCCGCAATGGTAACAATAGCGTCTGCCCATCTCGCCGCCGGACGACCAACACTTCTCTTTCCATTCCTTGGACTCCACTCGGTCACAGCTTTGCTCCACCTGCCATCACATCACCTTCCTAGATGTCCTGCCCAACTCCATTTGAGTTCCGTAACGCGATTTCCAATATCGAAGAACTAAAAGGCCTTAAAGAAGCATGATAGCATTAAAAAAAAAAAACTGTTTCGTACACGGTTAACATGTGTGGAACAGTTGATTTAAAAAAAATACCTAAGAAAGATTTCTGTGTAGGGGGAGGTGGGCTCCGAATGATGTACCTACTGAAAACGAGGTAACCGTTTTCACGTCGGTACCTATCCCTTCCAGGGCAGAAGAAGTATTATTAATGCTACCTAGTCTTCATATTTTAAATGAAATTATTGAAAGTATGTGTTCTTTTCAGTACATTTATTTGAATATTTAGATTTAGTCCTGGTAAAACCATTCATATTTACATATTTAATCATATTAGGGAAACAAATTGCATGCTTAATATTAAATAGCTGATGACTTACAGCTTTACTGTCAGGCGGGTGTTGACAGCTTATCCGGGGCGATCGAGGAGCTAAATCGGAATTTACGCGTAGTTAAAAACTGGTCTGATCGTTTCGGTGTGGCGGTTAACCCAACCAAGTGCCAGGCTATAATGGTAGGGAGCCCCCATATCATGAGAAGGCTGAGTGGTTTAGCGGTGCCACCGGTTAACTTTGACGGCACAGTAATTCCGTTTAGCTCTGACGTCAAGGATCTGGGTTTGCATGTTGACACTTGCCTTGACTGGCGTAAGCAGGTTGCGATTGTGAGCAAAAAAGTCACCGGAACGTTGCGGTCGCTCTACCGGCTGAAAAATATTCTCCCAACACACATTAAGGCAATGCTTGTACAGACCCTAATCTTCCCCATGATTGACTATGGTGATGTGTGCTACTATGACCTGAATGCAGAACTCCTCAATAAACTTGACCGACTTCTTAATAACTGCATTCGATTCGTCTTCAATCTCCGCAAGTATGATCATGTTTCTGCACATCGTTTGCTGTTAAGGTGGTTACCCATCCGGCAGCGCAGAGCATTGAGGGCTTTGACAACCCTGTTTTCTCTCCTTCACAAACCCACTTCTCCTTCTTATCTCACTTCTCATTTTCAATATTTATGCTCTGCGCACAGCAAAAACCTTCGGTCCTCCAATAACTGTCTTCTACGCTGTCCTTCTCACCGATCTGGCTTTATAAAATCCTCCTTCTTTGTCCAGGCGGTCTTCCTCTGGAATGCGCTTCCCTAGAGTATCAGGACGTTGACTAGTCGTTTCACCTTCAAAGTGAAGGCTCGAGAGCATATTCACAAGAAGTTGGCAGATTCGTCTCAAAACTAAGTTGTTATAGTTTTTTTTTTTTTTTGTTTTTTCCTTGTTTGTCTCTCTTAACTTTATATATTTTGTTATATGTATGTATATATGTATTTATTCTTATGTTTTAGATATAAATTTTTCTAGTCTTTTTTTTCTGTTATTGCACCTACTGTGTATTATCTCTGCATCACCCTAAGGTAGACTGGTAGAAAATGCCCAAGGCATTAAGTCCGCCTTTGTACAGTTTTTACTTGTGCATAAAGTTTTAATAAATAAATAAATAAATAAGTGATCGCAACTCCATGCCCAAAGCGCGTATTTTCCGTACAAATCTAATTCAATTCACCAGTTTTATTTTCTGAAAATATATCCTTGCGAATCCAATTATAAGAGACATGCAACCATTTAATACCGTCTCTAAATGTTGAATTGGATACTGACGAAAACCGGCCAGGAAAAATGACGGAGAAATTTTCGTCCCCGAAAAAGCGTTGTGAACAAAATCTAGCACACACGTCTGTGAGATAACAGAATATACCTACGTTCGTATCCCACGTACTAAAATTAGACTATCTCTCCATATAAGTAGTTACGATAGTTGTAGTGGGTAGGAACTCGAATATTGTTCACGCTCGTGATAGCAAGCACAAAAATGAATAATAATAATAAAACGTTTATTTCAGATAACTAAGATCAAATTTGTTAGTAGTATATATACATATAATCTATACATATAATAAAATCGTTGAAACCAAAAAATCTGTACATTGAAGATTTAAAAAAAAACCAGCCAGGGTGACTTGAAATAAGTAACTGAACATATTAAAACCATTTAAAAAATTTTTGTTTGTTTGTTTGACCGCGCATCACGTAAAAACTGCTGAACCGATTTTGTTGAAATGTTCAGAAATCTGTTTAAATACATTCAGAATAACATATAGGCTATAGAAATTTTGGATTTTTTTGGAAAAAGGTGGTGAAAACGGGGAGTAAAGTTTGTATTAAAAAAAAAATTAGATTGTTTTAGAATCATGAAACTCAGAATAAATTTTGAAAACATTTTTTTTAAATCTCATCCAGAGGCGCAAAAAAGAGGGTTTTGTGTTTAAAATTAATAAACTTCAAACACCTATACAATCAAAACCAATTAAGTGTAACCTTTTAAAGCTGCTACATATACTCCATATCTAATACAGGTAAATATAATTTTTCAGTTTTCTTGAAATTTGATTTTTGAGGTGAATACGCACAAAATAGCGGAACTCAAGAAAATCAGCTTTCCTCGGTTTAAGTAGTTGGTACGAAATGTTTGTGCGCGCATCACGTCAAAATCATCGCTTCTTCAATATTTAAACTATATATTATCACGCTACTTCCTTAAGGGGGTAGGCAATTTTGCATTATTTCCGTATACTTCAATTGTTTGACGTTTCAGTCATGACGTAAGTACATGAGAACGGCTATTTGTGGCTTATGTCAACGAAGTAAATAGCCTTGCGGTTTCATGACCGCTCTGTAAACTACGGGGTTGCAGGTTCAAACCTTCCAACATTATTTTCACTTTTTGTGATTTGTTTAATTTTTTTTTTTGATGCTGTGAGATTTCCTATATTTCATTTTGTATTTAAGTTGTGTGCATTTCTTATTTTTTTTGTGAAATATTTTTCCAAAAAGTAATAGAGTAGTACTTATGGAAGAAGAATACAATCATGCTACCCCCAAATAAATTGGGATACGGGCAGGAGTATGATGATGAGGATGATTTCTCCAAAAAGAAGTATAGCGAACTCCAGAAGCCTGATGAATCCACGTGTTCTTGCCGTGCAAGAACTGTGCTATGCTATTCGCAATAATCAATAATCCATACGCAGTTTACGTAGATTATATTTACAGCTAAATTGTTATATGCGGGAGGAGACGCCCGGGTTCTTCCATTGTGAGGATCGACCGGAGGACACGGTGGAGCACACTGTGGAGGTGTGCCCCACTTGGGCGGAGCACCGACCTCTCTCTCCCAGCCCTGGTTCAATACATGGTCCGGAGCGAGACGGAATGGGATGCCGTCACCTCCTTCTGCGAAGCAGTCATGCTAGCGAAGGAGGTGGCGGAACGTGAGAGGGAGTGATCCTTACGTACCGGCCACAGCGGGAGACACCCCGGGCATCGGGAGCCACGTATTGGCCCCCGGCCACCGTAGGCGCGGGCCTGTGGACGAGGAGCTATGGGCTAGCTCGCCGTCCGTCCGTCTCATGACGACAGGCCGTGTCGACGGCGCGTTCGTGTTCTACGCGCGCCTCAAAGAGAGTCAGCAAAAAAGAAGGGGTCCGCAAAGGCCGATGCCTGCCGGGGCTGCGGGACTATTCGAAAGAGATACCGTGGCCCCGGAACACAAAGGGCGATTAAGGAACATGGATGGGTTTTAGTCAGTAAAAGTCTGACACTTCCTCCTGCTCCGGGAGGAGTAATTTGATGATTTCCCATCCGAAAAAAAAAAGCTATAAGTATCGTGTTTGGGCTCAATTCATGCACCTTGATATGAACTTTCGACCTAGCTGGAGTATGACTGTCATCGAGTGTCTAAGGATGAAAACCTAAGGCTGTCGAGGGAAGCCCCAAATTGGAAAAACATAGTACAATATTTTAACGATGATTGCATATATTTCCGAGAAATTAAATTGTTACCTACTTGAATCTATACTTATTATAAAGGAGAAAAGTTTGTTTGTTTGGTTGGTTGAACGCGCTA
The DNA here is from genome assembly GCA_963853795.1 of Xestia rhomboidea. NCBI lineage: Eukaryota > Metazoa > Arthropoda > Insecta > Lepidoptera > Noctuidae > Xestia > Xestia rhomboidea. The sequence goes on along the minus strand of OY970771.1, from coordinate 8,643,450 downwards.
ATTTTAGGAACTACTGATTCCAGTTAAAAACATCTTTTAGTGTTGGATAGCCCATTTATCGAGGAAGGCTATACGTTATATAACATCACGCTACAATCAATAGGAGCGGAGCATCAATGCAAATTGTTGCAAATACAGCGAAAAATTATTGCTTTTGAGAGCTTCCTTTCCGTGCGCTGCGTAAACGGTTAAAGTTACTCAACAATCATACATGTATGACGGGATTGTTCCTCTTAAAAAGTCCGCTAAAGCATATTATCTGCATTTTTTTTAGGTTGACTCACACTCTCTCTAAGTCTCTCTCTCTCTTACGTAACGCAGACGAAGTTACGCGGGTCAGCTAGTAAATAAATAAACTTATAACTAGTGTTGGTAAAAACAATGAACATGAACAATGAGCATGAACTCAAAACGTTGGCAACAATTTATTTACTAAACTAGTATTAGTAGCAATTACTACTCTAAACAACTAAGTTAGTATATGAGCTGGCTCATGCAGCTGACTTAAAGTGTACAAGATAGGACAATACAGTTTGTTAGCAATAAGCAGACGACAGTATCAAAAAATTGCAAATCTATTAAGTCCGTCAGTGAGAGTTTTGGAAATTAATGGACACGTATTTTTTGTTTTTGTAAATTAATGAATATTGACAAAAGATAAAACGCATCAAAACTCGGGAGTGGAGGCTCGTGACGTCAGAACTAGCTAAAAATTATACCACGGCGTAACGTATTGAGAATTTTAAAAGCGTCATATCTTCGTCAATTTTGGTTTACGTAACAAAAGAAAAAACACGGGTCAAATATTTTGTGATAATCTTACTGACGGACTAATTCGATTTTTTTTAATCGTCTCGCCTATTACACTCCGGTGTTCATTTACAATTTCAATTTTCTTTCATTTTTTTTTCAATTGGAGCTAGCACGCACTCTGTGCAACAGGGACGCTGCACCCTTGCGTCTGATTAAAGAAAAACCATCAGTATGCGAATCCGCTAATATAACCGAAGCACTGAGAACGCTCCACTAAAAGTAGAAAATAGAATAAAAATAATAGCATCTGAACAGTATTAACCCGCCCATTCCTACTAAAAATAAAGTTGATATTCCACAGAATTTGTGAGCTCAACCTCTTGTGGTCGTTTTTTAGATGAGGGACATATCTCATAATTAATTTTTTTGTTGGTTGGCTGAGAAACATGTTTACTAGAGTATACCCACACCTCTAGTGCGCGTTTGAACTAAGGCTGCGTTTCCACTATATATGTCGTGACGATTAATTTATCGTTGGTTTTTAGTTGGCAAACAAAAAGCAAAAGCAGTGATAGCCTAGTGGTGTGACCATCGGACTGCCAAGTCATAGGTCTCGACTTCGAACCCAAGGCACGCACCTCTGATTTCTCGGATTCATGTGCGTATTGTATAATTATCACTTGATTCGGTGAAGGAAAAACATCGTGAGGAAACCAGCATGCCTGAGAGATATTTCTCGACGGCATGTTAAGCCAAGTCAGAGGCCCATGGGCGGCTTAAAAACTCTGAAACCAGGTTAGGCACTAACCACACGATAAAAAAAAGTCGTGGACGACAGTATAGGTAATCGCGTCGTCCTAAATGTGAACACCTCCATTTAAATACACAAGCCACGACACTTAAAACTGCACCATTATCTGTCATCACGACAAAGTGGGAACGCAGCCTATAACTGTATTCTAGACCCATTATTGAATTCAGTCCACGACGTTAAGTATCGTCAGATTGTTTTTGATCAATTTTGGTATTGATATTCAAATATCTACAGACATGAACGAAGATAAACAAAACGCTATTACTAGAAGATTGTTAGAGGAACCAGACAACCAAGGTTTGACCGGCGCGCAGTATATTTTTACCCGACTAAGGAGGGTTATGTGTTTTAACATTAACATTAACATTATACTGTGTTGCGTAATGACTTGGAAATCCATTTTACTGGAGCTAGCGTTAGCCAAATTGAAATCATCGTCATTTTCTTGCCCTTATACCAACTTATTTAGGGTCGGCGCAGCATGTCTTCTTCTCTCATACTTCTCCATTACTCGTCAACTGGTTTTTTTTCGGATGGGAAATCATCAAATGACTCCTCCCGCTCTGGGCGGAGCAGGAGAGAGTGTCAGACTTTTACTGACTAAAACCCATCCATGTTCTGTCATCGCCCTTTGTGTTCCGGGGCCACGGTATTTCTTTCGAACAGTCCCGCAGCCCCATCTCGTCAGACACCTCACAACAGAATTCATCATCATGATAAGGCTCTGGAACGCGCTACCCCTTGTCATTAAGAAAGCTGAAAGCAAATTGGCTTTCAAAAGAGCAGTTCGGAAGTTTTATTTAAAGTCAAACTAAATTGTTTACTATCCAGTCATTGCTAGAGTCGTAGTAATAATTATAAGGTTTCTCGTATTTCGGACTATTTGTATGTATTTTAATATATATTAGTTTATCTTATATACATATATATGTATTAGTATGTAGGTACCCATTTATGTGTTTTAATTTACAAAATGGTATTTTTCTTATTTATTTTTATTGTACTCTATCACAATGCTGTCTTATTTGACCCAAAGGTTGACTGGTAGAGAATGCCTTGTGGCATTAAGTCCGCCTATGTACCACTCTTGTACATGAAGTTTAAATAAATAAATAAATAAGGGCCCGTAACAACGTTATCATGGCATTAGGAGCAATGCGGTTCGAACCTTATTTGACTAAATCAATTATTGTTCAGTTCAAACTGCGAAAAGCAAACTTGGGGATGTCAGAGTAACAATCAGAGTTTATTAGGGACCCTTTGAAAACTTTAACAAAGCCGATATTACCCTGAAAATACGAGTACGTGTTCCATTTTGGTGAAATTCGGAATACAAATGTTATTACATTTTTTATAATCTGCATTATTTGAACGTTTAATAAAAATAAACAACATGTTTTATTTGGTTTCGCGTCCAGCCGTATTTCGGTTCTAGAAGAATCGTTTCACAATGAACATTGAATAGTGTACATGACCACGAATTTCTACACTTTTAGGTAATGATAAAAAAACACACACGCGTGTATATTCAATACTGCCTGTATATGTGGTGTCTGTGATACAATGATTTTTAATCATTAATAAATTTGAAAAAAGTTCTTGTGAAGCTTAAATGTATTTTTTGTGAAAAAAAAAAACAAAAATGTACCTAAGTACACCGGATCACCCACATTTCGCGGGTTATAAGTCCCATGTAATAGGGAGCGAGCATATTGCTATCAAACGGGCACAAATTCAACTCCGTGACTGCAACTGAGAGAGTCTTAATGGAAAAACAATAATAATAATAACGCTGGACATTACACACAGCGCCATCTAGTGCCACACTAAGGAACGAGGCTTGTGTCGTGAACACCAGATAGTTAATATACTACATAGATACTTTTTGTTTGTAAATACATACTTATTATACATATAAACATCCATGACTAGGAAACAAATATCCATGCTCATCACACAAACATTTTCTCCTACCGGGATTCGAACCCGGGACCCTAAGAACGTCAGGCAGCCTCACTACCGCTGCGCCATTCGGGTCGTCGAAAAAACGCAACAGCACTTTGCCCAACCCGGGAATCGAACCCAGGACCTCATGTTCAGCAGTCGCGCTTGTGACCAACGAGGAACTAATAAATGTGAAAGTTGGTTACACGAAAACGGCTCAACAGATTTGGATGAACTGGGCTCACAGATAGATCGGTCCCAATTCTGAAGTCCACCTAAATAAAGTCGCGCGCAAAAGCTAAATAAATAATACCATTTACCACAATAAAAACACAAAGTAATTAGTTTGATGGTAACTCAAAAGTAAGAAATACTTAGTTAGAGGCTTAAATTAGAAACAATACACCATTGTTTGTGTGTGTTTTGCATAACCTTATCTAGCAATTTGATGTTATTCAAATATTGTATAATATTTTCTGCAAATCTGTGCATAACTTAATTATTTGTATTTGGTAGGAGAGTTTTATGATAAATGCTTATTATTATAGAGAGATGGAGGACCTGGCTTTACGTCGGCTTCCAGTCTAAACGGATGCAGCTTAATACCTGTATTTTACATGGAGCGACTGCCTATCTGACCTCCACAACCCAGTTAGTACTGGCTAATACGACACCCCTTGGTGAGGTGACAGACTTTCGGGCCACTGACTACCTGTAACGACTGTCAAAGCTCTACACATGACAGCCGAAAGTGGGTGACAATGACCAACTTTCCCATGACTTAACGTGCTTTCTGAGGTATGGAGGAAACTCGGAATTTAACGGATGATCACCCATCCACAGACCAACCCTGGCAAGCGCTGCTTAACCTTAAAAATCGACCTGTGTGGCTGATAACCCATGAACTGTCCACGAAGTAGACACAATAGTTAAACAATGGCGTCTCGACCAAATTGGTCATTTGACAGATCATGATTTATTGTTTCACCACGAGCTCCTCAAAAAACTTAACTATTATTTCTTCCATGAAATCTTTATCGATCTACACGTAAACATGTAACACGTATGTAATTGGATAGACAAGACGGTGTGTCTCACAGCGCTTTGTGCGCTGTGAGACACACCGTCTTGTAAAACAGTTCGATAAGTAATTCTAGTCGTTGTGCAGTAAGTTGAAGAAAATGTAAATTGCTCCGTTGTGTCCGTGCCGGCGTGCCCAGGGTGCTGATACGTTCCGTGATAAGAATGTTGTCACTGTTGTCACCCTCGTCAACACCACTACCATGGGCTGCAATGTAGTAGTTTAAGATAACCTTTTTTTGAAACGCTTCGTTGTTCCCAACGAAGCTTTCGAAAAAAAGGTTGGTAGGATATGATATACTATTTAGGGTTCCGTACCCAAAGGGTAAAAACGGGACCCTATTACTAAGACTTCACTGTCCGTCCGTCAGTCTGTCTGTCACCAGGCTGTATCTCATGAACCGTGATAGCTAGACAGTTGAAAATTTCACAGAATCATATGCTTTTTTGCATTATAAAACACGCGTTTAGCCCCTGTAGTCGCCTTAAATTGATTTTTTTTTGTTTCATTCTATAATCACACGACACTTGAATAGGAATGAACGTTTATTAGCATTTTTCATTTATTTTTAGCTTTTTCCGAAAGAAAGATGCCGTAATTCAGCATTTTCAAATTCGAAATTGCATTGCAAATTCACTTTGTTTTCAGACGTTTCGCTCCGAGAGAAAGAAGCCGATGAGCAAAAATTAACAGAAAGTGACGCATCTGTTTAATATTATTCTAACTTTTAAATCCCTACATTGTTTATGAGAAAAATCTCTGTGAAATACAGACAAGAAAAGGTTGACAGTTCCGTTTTCCTATCAAAGTTGGAACCCTAAAAATCACGTCTTAAACAAATACCTCTGACTGTAACTCCTATGCACACAATATTTAGATTTGTATCATCACATCTTGAAGACCTGAATATGATTTTCGTCATCTGCTTATCCTTTTCCCAACTATGTTGGGGTCGGCTTCCAGTCTAACTGGATACAGCTGAATACCAGTACTTACATGGAGCGACTACCTATCTGACCTCCACAACTTACTTAGTACTGGATAATGCGATACCCCTTTAACTTTGTTGTATGTCTGAATGGCTGTCAAAGATCTACAAATGACAGCCGTGAACAGATTAGCATGCCTTCCGAGGCACGGAGGAAACTTGGTACCTGTAATGGGCAGTCACCCATCCACGGACCAACCTAGGCGGGCGCGGCTTAACCTGAAGATCGAGCCGATCGGCTATAGACAAAAAAAATCTAATTAGTCCGTCACTTAGATTATCAAAAAATATTTGACCCGTGTTTTTTCTTTTGTTACGTAAACCAAAATTGACGAAGATACGACGCTTTTAAAATTCTCAATACGTCACGCCATGGTATAATTTTTAGCTAGTTCTGACGTCACGAGCCCCCACTCCCGAGTTTTGATGCGTTTTATCTTTGTCAATATTCATTGATTTACATAAATAAAAAATACGTGTCCGTTAATTTCCAATACTCTAACTGACGGACTAAATAGATTTGCAATTTTTTGATACTGTCGTCATGCCTATTATGTAGTCACGAGCTACTTCGCTCTGCTTCGGACTTGAATATGATATAATTGCCAAAAATAACGAGCATACACACGTTAAAATAACAAAGATACGAGAACGGTTTTCCTACTCTCGTCCCTCTGATGCACCTTGCAGGACGAATCTTAGGAACTTCCTCAAATCCCCTCCCCACTCTACCGACTTCTGCTCCTACTCCTTCACTGTCCACGCCGTACGGTTGTGGAATTCACTTCCGCCTGACATTAGGGACTGCCAAACTGTTGCAGTTTTCAAGAGAAGAGTGAAAGAACATTACCTATCCATTTCGTCTTAATTGCATAAGTGAATATTAGTAGTTATTGTATTGTATTTATAGTATTGTTATATGTTTTTCTTTGTATTTATGAGTAGGTATGTATGTATTGTGTATTATATTTAAAATAGTTATCTGTTTTATGTAGGTATTCCATTTTCTTATACTTTTTTACACACTATGTCTACATCTCTTTTTTTTAGTATCTCCTTTCGCAGGTTTGCTGGTATTTTCTGTTCCTTTCTACTTTTTTATATTTAGTGTGTACATAAAATGTTAAATAAAAAAAATAAAAAAAAGATACACGCGTTAACTGGGTAGGAAAGGTACAAGATCCAACGGTCCAAAGGTCTAACCTACCAATTTCTTGAGGGCAAGAAATAATTACATTCTTATAGAAATCTAGAGATTACGTCAAGATATCTCAAAGGTCAAGCACTGGTCTTTCATGAAACCTTTACAAAACTAGAATTCAACTCTCATCCTTATTTTGAAACCAATAGCAGAAATACTGAGACTACCTCGTTGGACGAGTGATCGCAGACGCGACTCTTGAGCATGAGGTCCTGGGTTCGATTCCCGGGTCGCACAAAGTGTTTATTTTACTTTATTATTTTCTTAAAACTAACAGACACAATTAGTTTAGTTAATAGCATTAATATGGCCAATTACAAGTTTTCAATCGGGGTTTTTCCTTAGGATTTATTTAATATCAGCCACGGAGTCAGGATTTGTGCGCGATTGATGGCAATAGGCTCGCCCCCTGTTACATGGGACTTAAACATAACCGGCGAAATATGGGTGTACAGTGTACTTTAGGGTAAACCTTTGCCATATTCTTCGGGGATTACAGACGGAATGGTATGTTATGTAACAGAGAAAATTCAACAAATCTTCTATAGCTTTTCAAATTCCTTGCTGTGCAAGAAATAGGGTCATTGCCCCGCAATTAGGGTAACATTCATCCAGATTTGTCCGAACACGTCCGGCTTCCTGCCCCTTTCCGGCTTATAGATAGCCTTAACATTCATCCGGATTTCGGACAATAGGGGGTTTCTTAATAGAAACTATAAAAACTCAATTAGTCTGCCAATTTTTTTAAAATAAACTACATATTTAAAGTTTTTAGATTTTTTCTTTGCATGTGCTTCTTGCCAAATTTCATGATTCTACGAGTAGGTCAACGACAAGTACGCTATAGGTTTTGATTCCTTAGTGAAATCGCACAATCACCGTCATTTGATCGCGTTGACTCACAATTTTTTACTGCTCCAATGGGTAGCAGACTTGAGTATTTGATATCTATTAATTTCAGCTTTATCAAGCTGAAATTAATCCACCACGCGTTCCTGAGAATAAGGGTCTTGACAGACAGACAGATGGGCAACAAAGTGATCCTATAAGGGTTCCGTTTGTACCGACTGAGGTACGCGAGACGTACGAACATAAAAAGATTAAAAGTAAAATGTCTTGACCATGTTAGCAAAAATGACCAGCAATTTGAAAAGTCGAAACGCAATGGCACTATCCTAGTTCGAAACTAATAACACTGATTTCAATCAAAATTGCTTTCAATCTCATAATCTACAAGTAATTAATTAAACTTAAGAAAGTGACAGATGCAGAATGAACACAGTGATACTCCGCAATGTCATTGAAATTGTTTAGTGCGTGAAGTTTCTCGAAGCTTAACACATTGTTCGAGAGAGAACACGTGATAAGGGACAAATGAACGGATCCGGAGGCACATTTTATTGACAACAATCTGTACTTGCCAGACATTTACTGACAGTACATTATATGCACTGCAATATTTAAGTATTATTTAACTAGCGACCCGCCCCTGATTCGCACAGTCTTTACGACTTTACAAAACATGGGGATTCTTTATTACATGTCATTATCATCATCATTCTCCTACCCTTATCTCTATTTATATCCTCGGTCGGCGCAGCATGACATCTTCTTCCATACTTGACTAAGGCAAGACGACAAAAAAAACCTAATTAGTCCGTCAGTTAGATAATCGAAAAAATTTTGACCCGTGTTTTTTCTTTTGTTACGTAAACCAAAATTGACGAAGATATGACGCTCTTAAAATTCTCAATACGTCACGCCTAGGTATCATTTTTAGCTAGTTCTGACGTCACGAGCCTCCACTCCCGAGTTTTGATGTCAATATTCATTAATTTACAAAAACAAAAAATACATGTCCATTAATTTCCAATACTCTAACTGACGGACTAAATAGATTTGCATTTTTTTGATACTGTCGTCATGCCTATTACATTTGTTTAGATATCACTTGCTTCGGTGAAGAAAACCATCGTGAGGAATAGAGAGATATTTCTCGACGGCATGTAAAGCCAAGTCAGAAGCCCATGGGCGGCATAAAACCTCTGACACCAGGTTAGGCACTAACCACACATGTAAGTTAATTAAAGCAAAGTGGTATTGAATTGTTCCATCAGGTAATTAGGAAGTGGTAGTCCGATACAATTATGAAGGACTGTACTTCTGTCGTAAAGCGAATCTGTCTTAAGGTGGAAGCTCCACGGTCGCCCGCGAAATTTAAATTTTATTACGTTTTTTGCAATTTGCAGGTCAGTGTCAGGTTGTATGTTGATTAAAATATGATTCGCGGCTGTAAGATGTATGTAGTTTATTATTAAAATCATCAAACATTCATATTCAGTTCGTGTAACTGTCAAGAATGACTTTTTCATGAAATAGTCATTCTTGACAGTTACATGAACTTAGAGGGTTGTATTGATGATTTTAATTATTATAATCCTGTAACCACATACGTCTTACAGCCGCGAATCATTGCAAAAAACGGAAGAAAATTTGAATTTCGCGGGCTACCGTGGAGCATCCACCTTAAAAGCGAACAAGGGCAATGAACTTTTAGCTACTTTCATTTATTTTTCAAACATTCCCTAGGGGAGTAAAAAATGAGGAGTACCGAAATGTAGCATCGTTAGAACGGTTCACTAATGCATTCATTTTCCAATTGTGAGTTATTTTGAGTTCAGTTTCATTTTGAGTACAGAAATTACAGAAAAATGAAAGCGTCGGATATTAGTTTTAGATGTCGATTAAACACATTCTTTTAGTGGAGATATTGAAAACTATGCTTCCGTTTCCTGGTCCATAACTAAACGATAGGTACTCATAAAACTACGCTCTATAAAAATAAGTTATGTAGTCGACATTTTGCGTGACCAGAGAGGGCTGGCTGGCTCTTTTTTTGGCCAAAAAATGCCAGTCTTTTGAGCACGTTCCCGGATGGCAGCGAAGGAGTACTTTGACGCCTAAGTGACCTATTGTTGTCGTTGTATATTCGTAGCTATTTGATTTTAGGTTTAATTTTATATTACATTTGTACATACACACGTGTGTACGTAAGTACCTAGTAGAAAATGAAAAAACTTTAAATACTCGTGCGAAGTAATTTTACTTACTTCATTCTTTTTTAGGGTTCCGTAGTCCTGACAAGGAACCCTTATAGTTTCGTCATGTCCGTCTGTCTGTCTGTCCTAGGTTTTGCTAAGAGACCGCTAGTACTAGAAAGCTGCAATTTTGTAGAGTATGAGAGAGATGTGTGTATATCAATAACGCCGACAAAGTGGTAAAATATTTTTTTGGAAAATATTAGGCTACATGTGAAGTGGGGATAAATTTTATTTTCGTCGTCTACCCCAACGTATGGGGTATCGTTGAATAGGTCTTTTAAAGGGGTTAGGGGTTGCTATTACTACTTTTCAATTTAATGCTCATATAACTTTATTAGTTTAGCAGTAATAGTCGTTGAACTTGGGTGTTGGATAATTTTGTACCAAATACAAAATCCTTAGAATAAATCCTAAGTGACTAAGGGCGGATTCGACCAAACGAGAGTAAAGTTTGTTCTTAGAATAAATAGCTATTTACTCGAAAGTAAGCTCAATTTGCGTTCTACCAAAAATTAACCCGTGGCTAAAGTCACTATACGAGAGTAAATTTTTATACGGTCGATTTTGGTGGAGTAAAGTCTTAAACTGGGAATAACGAAACGAAATGTCAAAATGTTAGGCGTACATTTGTCATTTACCTTGTCAAAAATCATCCGTCCGTGTTGATATTCTTTGTTTTTGTGTGGTTTTCAATCAAAACCTCGCCATAATGGAACGTTTGAGAAATATGATCGAAGAATCCGATAGCGACGATGATTACGTGCCAAGGCGTGCAAGGTGGATAAAAAAAAGAACTAATTACTTCGAAGATTATGATGACAAAGACTTCGCTGTTAGATTTCGTCTATCCAAGGAAGCCACTCTTTGTTTGTTGGCTAAACTTGAGCATAAGTTGGAATATTCGTCAAACCGGTGAGTACATTGTTTGATACTTATAAATAATCTATCTATTTGGTACAGTAGTAAGCGAGCGGTGCCCCGGCAGCGGCCGGCGAGCGTTACCTCGAAATTGGTCGCGAAATTTTTCCAAGTATTTTTTTCATAGTGCCCCCAAGACGACACTCTGACCATAATTTTAAATTGAACCTTACCTGTCTTTAGGATAGCCATTCTTGAATCTGCTGCTTCTTTTTTTGCAGCTTTTTTCATGGCTTCCCATTGTGCTTTTAAATTTTCAGCCAGTCGATGTACCAGGGCAGTTTGCGAGTTATATTCTTGCGCAATTATCTTCCACTCTTCGGATTTTTGCCGTAAAGTTGTGCCATCGGTTTTTTATTTTCTATTATAGCGAAATGTTGCGCTACCAAGTCAACCAACAGGCTCTTCTCCGATGCCATCCAGTTTGCGCTTCTCTTTCTTTTCGGTGCGGACATCGTGCACAGTCACCAATTTCACCAAATAAATCAATTTCATTTAAAAATCGCAACCAAGAAAATACCACACAATCGACCAAGGATCAAGGAACATATTACTCTGCCAGTGACAGTAAAGAAAGTGACGTTTAAATCTACCAAATATAATAGTACATTCCTCAAGTATAGTAGGTGCAGATACAATGACCTCTTCGTTTAGTAGCATTATGTATTAGGTCATTTCATTCGTTCAATGCCAAAGACAACCAAAGAGAACTAGACGAGAATAATTTTAATCTAGGTATAGGGTGGTAGAACGTAAATCAAATTACTCCTCGAGTAAGTATTGAGAGTAAAAATATCCTGGTATAGTTAATCGCGTATAATTTCGAATTTGGTCGAATCCACTCTAAGATGAAGTAGTTGCTTGTTTATAACGGGTAAAGACTTGCATTGAAAAACAAAATCTAAAATAAAAAAAAACCATAATAAATTATCATAAGTTTCACAAAGCTGCCACTAGATGGCGCTGTACCAACGGGTTCGTTCGTTCTATATTGTGATAACGGGGTACTACGGAACCCTACACTGCGCGTGACCCGACACGCACTTGGCGGGTTTTTATTACCTATGATTTATGAATTCTTTCCGCTTGAGTGCTAAGTTTTCCTGGATTGCGTTCCAAGAATTTGATACGATCAGTGTGGTGTTCTGCGTACACTAGTTAGGGTTTAGAGTAAAACCACCATATATCAGTGTGGTGTCTTTGTTCAGGGTTGTACAAATAAAACACTGGCTCCAATATTACGGCGTTAGACGTGCTGTCGCTACGACCGTTCAGACTAGACCGAGCTCGGTACATTGGCCCGCGCTCCCTCTAGCGTGCATCCCCACCACAGCACGCATAACTCATTTATTAAACACCACATCTCTTCTTTACAAAATATAAAGAAATAATAATAAGATATTTTATCTTATTTTTCCTATCTGAATGATTGATTGATTTTGGTTCTTTTGTTTTTAATATTAATTTTATTGGTTGTTATTGTTATTTTATTTCTGAATGATTTATGACTTTTGTTTGATTGCCATCACTCACTGATGATTTTAATATGAATATTTGAATTACGCATGTTCATCTTTTCATCACTTTTTTTTTTTTTTTTAATGTTCATTAACACTAACAAAATTCACTTATCCTAAGATACATTAACACACTAAAATAAAGACTTTTTGTTAGGCTAGCAGTTCGCCTTTCAAAGCTTACAAAAGATTAAACTGCTAATAACATATTAACACACAATAATAAGGGTCTTTATTGACAAATGTGCAAATTGTTTAAAAAAAAAAAAAAAAATCGTTTATTCTATAACCAAAACAGGACAACAAGTTGATGATTGGAGCCTCCTTTTAAGCAAAGAAAAGCCTGTATTAGGAGACTCCGCTCTTTCATAGCTAGACAATAATTTTGCAACAGAACAGAATACAATATAACATAACATAACATTTTTCACGTGTAAGTTTATGGGGATGGAGGGGGTTGTGTGTGCGTGTGTGTGTATGTGTGTGTAGGTGAGTGTGTGTAGAGAGAAATGGGTGAGTTAAACTATGTGTTGTAAGAGCGCCTCAGTATCATCATAAGAAAGAGGTTTTATCCAATTTGTTACCATTTTTTTACATTCATGTAGTTGTTTCGTGTATATGTATATCTCCTTGTTTACCCTATTATAAAGCTGAGCAGAGCGTTTGTTGTATTGTATAGCAGCGAATTTTGATTTAGTTTGTGGGATTTGAGCAATTATATCTTTCCGTCTCTTTGAGAGTGTGTTTGCATTATAAGAAAGTGTTTTTATGTTTTTTTAGGACTGTGTAAGAAATGTATAGTTTTCTAACAGAAAGTAGGCCACTCATCTGGTAAAGACTTTCAGTTGGGTATCTTTTCTTTTTGAAGTACATTATTTTTATTAGTGCCCGTTGTGCTCGTTCTACATCTATAAATCTGGTTTTTGCCGCACCGCCCCAAATGGGGATACAGTAAACTATTACAGATTGCACAAGTGACAAGTAAACTTCACTACGGAGATTTCTATGAGGTCCAATTTTTTTATTTATATTTGTGGGGAGGACATATCGTAATGATTTAAAAATCCATCCTAGCTTCCTAACTCTTCCTGTAACATGCTCAAGATGAGCATACCATGATAATTTTTGGTCAATTATGACGCCCAAGTATTTGGTTCGTGACACTTTACTAATTGCAGGACATTTACAGTTATTATTCGAAACTTTATCACATGAGTGTATTTTGAGGCTAAAATCTTTATTTGGTTTAGTTTAGTTAATTATAATTCACTGCTTTTGTTTGCTTGTTTGTATAATTTGTAACTTGTGTTTTAATAAATTGATTTATTTATTTATTTGCTTATAAAATAAATGGCTGATTTAATCTTAACTTATTTGCTCATAATCAAGTTATAGTAAATTTTGAACTTCTCGAGTGGTTTAAATGAGGTTATTTTTTCCAGTTCGTCTTTTTTATTATTTTCTTTGATTCCCAATGAAATGGAACTCATTTATAACTGACAAGTAGAAGAATTGTTCCATAAAACCATAAAATGAAATAGTGATTTTAATTTAATATCTTTGAATTTTTAGTTTTGATGGATTGATGATGTTTATTTTGCAAGTAGGTTTTTATAAACACTTTAGCACGGCATTTTTTTAAACTAGATGGAGCCGGTGTTTCGTACCTGACTACTCTGAGAAGAAACAGCCGAAACAAACTCAGAGGTCATAGTCTCTTTTAACTACACTACAGACATTGCTCAATTCACACGAGGACTATGCATATTAGTGTCTGATATGGTATTTTGAAGAAAGAACCACACAGTTTTGAGTGGACCTGTCCAGTCAGTGCAAGCATTTGTCAATTATCGTGTAGCTCGGCTTAACTCAATTTGTAATATTGACTTGAGACCCACTTTTACTCGAGAATTAAATAAATGACCCAAGATGTAGGCTCTTTGGCTTTGGTTTTCTTGTTTAGGCTTCTCTAATTTGACTGTGTTTGTTGTTTTGCAAGATTAGCACTCAAATGTATTGAGAAAGAAGAAACTGTGGTTATTTTAAATTTTGTTACTGTTGTGCAATTTAGTACTCGGCTGCTAAATATTAGCATTTTATTATGTCACAATTTTGAGAGTCCACACTCACATTCACTGCTGACTATTTATGTATCAACACATACACATATATATATTTTCCACACACATTTACATATATATTTTTCGACACAGATGTCTATGTATATGCATAAATATTATACATATACACAATCATCTATGTATTTCTTTTTTCTCTTGTTCTGCAGTACTTTTAGTAATACCATTGAAACTACATTTTATGCAATCTGCATTGATTGCAGGGCCGGGACTAGTATCACCTTTGTGATTTTTGGTGCCACATTTAGGCATTTTATCACCTTTGTGATTTTTTGCTGCCTCATTTAGGCACTTTATCACCTTTGTGATTTTGTGCTGCCTCATTTAGGCACTTTATCACCTTTGTGATTTTTTGCTGCCACATTTAGGCATTTTATCACCTTTGTGATTTTTGGTGCCATATTTAGGCATTTTATCACCTTTGTGATTTTTTGCTGCCACATTTAGGCATTTTATCACCTCTGTGATTTTTGCTGCCACATTTAGGCATTTAATCACCTTTGTGATTTTTTGCTGCCACATTTAGGCATTTTATCACCTTTGTGATTTTTTACTTTGTAGCATATTTTATGCGATTTGTATTATTTACAGGCTTCAACCACTGACAGTCGTTTTGTTATATGTTAACCTCTCTATAGTGAGATATTTGGTTGCATGTCAATTTTATTAAGGCGGGTACTTGTTGCCTTTGTATTCTGACCATCGTGGAACTTGTTTAACGGCCTTTTTACGGTTTTAGATTACTCCTGTTATGGTTTTATATTATTGTTGTATCACGAGAATCAATATATTCTTTCTTAAACCAGTTGAACGATAGCAAACATTTAAAACTTGTCTCGTCGAATTCGTATTAGGTTAAATTATTTTCTTCAAGACGTTAGTGCTCCTTAAGTATTTTTCCAAAAGAATCCTACAGGTACCAAGTTTTAACCATGCATTGGTCGTATCCAGCCAATAGCAAAGAGTTCTGTGGGTACCGATAACGTGGCACTTAAATAAACTGTAGTTTGAAAGTTTCACCAAGGGTTCTATTATAAGTGCCTGTCAAGTGTAAACTAAGCAATACGGCCACTTGAAATGATACACGTCGGAGCTAGGGAATATACGATAGGTACTTGCATCGTATTTATTCCTTAATTGGTTTTTGATGACACCACAAAATGCATTTCGTCAAAAATTATCATTAGCCCTAATGAATTTCATGACACTTGTTCAGTTTTAACAATAGGTGAGGTAATAATTACCTCCATTGCTTCGAAATTATCGAAGGGGTACTTGGTTAAAACTGGAATTTACGAGGAATGTTTTCGTAGGGCACGTTAGTTTCTGGTCAAAATTTTCATGTGATACATCAGGTTTTGATCGAAAATAATTTTTGATTAAATTATAGAAATTGATCTAGGCAAATTTTTTATTTTTTAATTATTTTTGGTTTTTCTGAATTTCTTTCGAAATATATATATTTTTTTTGTAGGTGCGACGTATTTCATCTTTTTTTTTTTTTTTTTTTTTTATTGTATTTTATTATTAATGTCGAATCAAACAACTAAATTTCGTAACTACGTTCCGACATTCAGTCGTTTGAGTAAGTGGCGTAAGTACTAGTTTATTTTTTATTTTTTTTTTATTTATTACTCAGTTCATCGATACATGCTGCACAATCACATTCCTCAGCTTATCGCAGACGATCGTATATGCGATATTATTTATGTAACAATACCTATATCATATATTAATAACAAATTGTGGATCGAAATATAACACAATGAACAGTATTCGACTAACTTCGCTAACAGTTAATGAATTAAATACTGATTTGTATTGTACGTAATAATGTATTTTAAAATGATTACATGCTTCATAGAACAGAATGGAATATTCATGTACTGAACAGTAGATTTTTTTTTTTTTTTTCATGTTTGGTGCCATGGTAAAAGTTGTTTGTTTTCCTGAGTACAATCACGTGTTTACATAATAATATCGGTTTATGTACACCATACAAGTAACATTTTACACAGGGTGATAAAATGGGCGGTCTTATCACTAAAAGCGATCTTTTCAAGACTTATGTAATTATTTAGTTAAATAGTTACAAAATAAACAAAATTACGGAAATAAAAAAAAACAAATCACGATTAATACTAATTGCAATCCTATTATGTTCTTGGGACTTGGTTAAACATAACTAGCGAAATGTTGAAATATGCACATTTAACAACACTAGTTGACTCGCCAGCGTACCACCGTACGCTGGCGAGGCAGTACAGGCCGACAGTTTGACAACGACTCACTTTTAGTTTAGACCCGTGTTCGCCTGGTTGGTGATTGTTTTGTTATTGTGCTTTCGTGCCACTGACTACCTTTAACGACTGTCAAAGATCCAATGATCATTAATGACAGCGAGACCAACGCTCAAGGTGCCTTCCGAGGCACGGAGGAAACCATGTAATGGGCAGTCACCCACAGACCAACCCAGGCAAGCACGGCTCAACCCAAAGATCGACCGTTATTATTTTTGAAACTGTACCTCACATAATTTCAAATCACTGCTTAAAAGCTTCAATTCAGCCAATGAATGTGTGTGATTTACTTTACATTGCTCACATTTATCACGTCAATTTAATCACCAATAATGCTGTTGAGGATATAATTCCCCTGAATATTGTTAAACAGTATCAATTAAATCACCAGCTATGCTGCTTCCGTATCATTACAATGATGATGTCTTAATGATCAGTTTATCTGTATATAGGTACTGCTATACAAAACCAAAAAAAATAGCTTTGTTATTTCCTTTGTGTCAGTAAATGACCAGGCATTACGCCAGCTTACTTGCTTCATTATGTTTTGAATCACTACTAATAAAATAACCAAGTTAATCGTTTCTAAAAACTGTTAGCAGTACAGCTGTGTTCCGATCTAATAAGTTCACATTCCATCGTAAATAAATGAGAAATTCTATAGGCTGTTGTCGATGTCGCCTCCGTTACATTTTAAATTGTTTTGGTTACTTGAATCATAACATCTGTTTGGTAATTGTAATAACACAATGATTTAAATATGGTGATTAGACTTACGTGAGCTGTTTTATCATAGCTAAAGAACTACACTGATTGTGGCGCGCACTTTAGTATTCCTTTAGTTATTATAACACTATTATTTCACTATCTCACTACGGGTTTTCCTTTTTTTTTCACTAAACACACTTTCACTAAACACTTTCACTTTTACACTTAAAAACACAAACTCTGTATTTACACTTTACACGTTCACTTTTGTAGTTTTATCCTCGTCGCCATTGTGGTGTTCTGCGTACACTAGTTAGGGTTTAGAGTAAAACCACCATATATCAGTGTGGTGTCTTTGTTCAGGGTTGTACAAATAAAACACTGGCTCCAATATTACGGCGTTAGACGTGCTGTCGCTACGACCGTTCAGACTAGACCGAGCTCGGTACATTGGCCCGCGCTCCCTCTAGCGTGCATCCCCACCACAGCACGCATAACTCATTTATTAAACACCACAATCAGTGTTTAATAAACACATTTATTATTTAGCTGTTATAACTCTTTGTTCGTATTATTTATTATTGTAGGTAATTAGTGAATTTTCCACCGCATAAATGAATAATAATCTGATTGTATCCACAAATGTCATAATTACCGGTTTTGTGTTTCAACGTTGATTAAAATATTATGATAAACAAAATGTTTAAAG
This sequence comes from Xestia rhomboidea, assembly GCA_963853795.1. Classification (NCBI taxonomy): domain Eukaryota; kingdom Metazoa; phylum Arthropoda; class Insecta; order Lepidoptera; family Noctuidae; genus Xestia; species Xestia rhomboidea. The sequence continues at coordinate 8,625,278 of OY970771.1, read as the reverse complement.
ATTAAGTAATACCTCCGTTTAGGTCGCAAGCGAGAGTGTTTAGCATGAAGTCGTGGGTCCTATTCCCCGGTAGGGCAAAGTGTTATTGGGTATTTTCCCAGTAGCAGCCACAGCGCCTGGATTTGTGTCCCAGTTGATGGCAATAGGCTCGCCCTCTATTACATGGGACTTAAGTTTAACTGGCGAAATGTGGGTTTAGGTAGGTTATTAGGTAGTCCTTCGGGGATTACAGGCGTGATGTTTTGTTACGAAAATGTATGAATGTTTTGTTTGCATCGTTAGTCCCGACTTTCGTGTTCAGAAGGCACTCTCTATATTGTTTAATTTATTTTATCATTAATGTTTACCAAGATTTTGTAACAAAATTTTGATTTAAAATAGTTTCCATGGAATTTCTTGCCCGTTCTTCTCCATAGAGATCTACGCTAGGGAATGGGTAACTACAGTAATTTCACAGTTTTTATGTCTTGTGACTGGGACTGTAGCTACATTTAATTTTCATCTTTGTTTCGACAGTTCAAAAGTGCCTGTAACTGGCCTACTTGAAATAAATGCTTTGATTTTTTGATTTTGTTCTCAAAACGGTGAAGGAAAACACCGTGAGGAAGCGCCGGTTTCGCAGGAATCGTTGGAAGACATTAATTTTCTTATTTAAAACTTCAAGCACAAAGTACAGAGGCGGATTTAATGCCATAGGCATTTTCTACCAGTCAACCTTTGGGTGATGCAGAGACAAACAGTGGTAGGTGTATGTCTGAAAATATTTTCAATCATTCACTTTTGTCATCCGTTAATCGACCCTCGGCTCGGGTGGTTCAATCTGTAAAAGAGATCGAATATAATATAAGCTATTAGAAGTTCTTTTATTGAGACATCAGTGCCAGGTTCGTAGTTAGTTCCATCAAGGTTATCTCTAGCAGTAACCCAAGCAGCATCCATTCAAAGACCTTATAGCACTTAGAATAAAAACGTTTTTTTATTACTAGTGAACTTTATGTTTACAATATTGCCAAATCAGAGACAAATTGAATGTGTATAAGGACTCATCATCTGCCTAACTTTTCCCAACTATGTTGGGGTCGGCTTCCAGTCTAACTAGATGCAATAGAAAACCAGTAGGCTTAGCCAAGTTGACAATCTACAATCGTTAACGCTAATAGAAAACTAACCAAATGTATGGGAATGACATCTATCAACGATAAGTCACGTGGTCAAAACAAACGAATGGAAACTTTAAACTTTAGTCAAAACTGTAAGTTGGCTACGATTTATATGGGATGTAGGGATCACGATTGTAGAAACGAATACATTTCATTCTATCATCTTGATCGATGTAAACTTGTCTACGAAAGTTTATATTCGCTTGTTTTGACCACGTGACTTAACGTTTACGATTGTAGAAAGAGAATCGATACGAATCGTTTGTAACTTGGCTAGGCCTGCAGTTTTTTATATGGAGCGACTGCCTATCTGGCCTCCACAACCCAGTTAGTACTGGGTAATAAGATACCCTTTGGTAAGACCCACTTGTTACGACTGTCAAAGATCTACAAATGACAGCCGTGATAAAAGGTTTAACGTGCTTTCTCTCTATAAAACTCGGTATATAATGGATGGTCACCCATCTGCGGACCAACCTTTGGCAAGCGCTGCTTAACCTTGAAGATCAACCAGTGCGGCTGTTATTATTTAGACTCTTTTGAGCGTGTAAGGACTGTACATGTAAATATTTCAACAAGTTACTTTTGTTGCTAGAGTGTCCGTAATTGAAGTGCCGCCATGCCGTTATTGAAATTGATAGCATTATAAACTTATGGATGTTGGCAATGTTTGACTTTATAGGCCCTGTGACATAAACAATGTTGTTGTCTAGTTAGTAGTAGTAGTTGTCTAACTGAATGCCTATATTAGGTGACGGTAGTGCCTGAAGCCAGAGGCCCGACTCCCACTCACCAGCAGCCAGCAGGCGGACGCGCTCAGCAGTAAATAGGTAGACGTATTAATAAGTTTATTCCGTACCGACCTGCAGAGGGCTTGCAGCTACGCCCGGTTATCCAGGGCCGGCCGGCAGTCTTGACAGAGATAGCGACAAAATCGCTAATTTTCTATCGCTAATAACTCACGGAAAAATTCGGTTGGAATAACGATGCTTGCGGGAAATTCAAGTCTCTACATCCAAGATGCGATTCTTGCAAGCATAGTTATTGCAACCCAATTTATTCGTTAGTAATCAGCGATCGAAAGTTAGCGATTTTGTCGCTATCTCTGTCGAGACTGCCAGCCCAGGGTTGTTTTGACGAAGTCCGGGTAGGACCCGGAACAAAGTACTTTTGTATAAAGTTGCACTACACCAAAGCAAGACATACATATTTAACAAGAATCACAAAGATTAGCGAAGCGCATAGGTTTTCTGGTTTCAATGTACCTACCTCATTTCTATACATACACTCAACAAAAGAGTTAGGTATGCAGGCTAGCAATCTTCTTACTACTATTATAAATGCGAAATGGTTAAAATTAGTCTCTTTGCAATTTCATCCAAATCCGTTCAGTAATTTCTGCGTAAAAGAATAACAAAAATCGATCCTCACAAACTTTTGCATTTAGCCTTGTTGACTGTACATACGCTTATTCAATTCAATTACCTAAAATTGAACATCGCGATGAAATTGAAGATACAAGACCTTCTGTAGGACGTTAACTAGATTCCTTTGACTTAGTAACTTAGCACAAATAAGATAACCTTTATAGTAAATTAGAATTCGCCTACGTAACCCCGAAATCCGTTGAGTAAGTAGGGCATAAAAGTAACACGACGATGTTACAACTGAAAGCATTCACAAGGAAAATAGGGACTCTAGATGTCTTAGCAAAAAGATAACGAAAGTCCTTTTTAAATATTTCAGTAAAAATATTACAAAGCTAAAAAAGAAATAGACTCTTTAGATGTCAGCTAATGTGTTTAATGATGTGTAAACTACAGTAATGAGGTTTTTTTTTGCTTTCAGGGGGTAACCTTCAAGAGGCGACCGGTCAGTGAGGGTAAAACTAGGGAGTGTGTCGGATTTTTACTTCACAAAAATTTTGTTTTCAGACCTTTTGCGCGTCACAAGCAGCCAGATCGCATTTTCAAAAATGTTATAACATTTTACCGACCAGTCTCATAACCTAGTATTTTTTTAATCTTTTTATGGCTGCCGGGATTACCAAAAAACATTTTCAGAGTTTTGAAACGTCACTTCAAGATGTGAAAACGGAAAGATGTGAAGATAACTTGTTATTTCGGTATCGATCGTTGAACTACAATCTGAAATCTGATAGATTGGTGTGAAACAGTTCGGTAATATTTATCGACAAAATCGAAAATGCGGCCAGGTCAGACGTGACCCGGAAAAATTCTGAAATTAGTGTTATTTAAATCTACCGATGTTATTCGGTTTTGGTCGTGAAACGATGAGAAAATTTGGTTATGGCATAACATAACATGCATTTATTGAAAAGACGCATAATACGATCTCATACAAGAAATATTTTAGCGAATGATTCTACTCACAATACATCCAGAACAATTTTCCGTATCAAATTCGTGAAAAACAAATAAAAAACTTCCATTAATTCATCGTTTCGTATATTTTTGTAAGTTTTTGCGACCCGACGACCAAGTGAACTAGCGTCCTCCTAAAAACAGAAAACACTTTTAACTCAACAATTTAAGTGTACAGTCGAATCTTTTAAACCTTTGTATTTATTAACTTTATCATCATCATCAGCCTATTAATGTTCCCACTGCTGGGACACAGGCCTCCTCTCTAAGAGAGGGAATGGGCTATAATCCACCACGCGAGCCCAGTGCGGATTGGTAGATGTCACATGTCTTCGAATTTTTGGTTCTAGGACATGCCGGTTTCCTCACGATGTTTTCCTTCACCGTTAACTTTATCAAATGTTTAAAATACCTACATATGTACAGCCACAGACTTTGACTTTGATTATAATTTTTGATATTTTTTGCGTCGCATTAATGAATTTCATAATAATATTCCTGATTGGTTTGAGCTGAAGCAATGCAGTGTTTATTTCTGTGTGGCTAGCGTACAGCTTGGGGCAATATCCATTAAAAGCGAATTCAGAGGTCGAGCCGTATAGCATGGCCGGCCAGCGACAGGTGCCAACCTGCTGATAATATGCCAATATAGAACACTAACGTATTATACGACTGGCAATGTTCTTGTTAACCCCCGGTGAAAACAGAGGGTTATAATAAGTTTAACATGACATGTGTTGGTAATTTCGTGGATATTGGCTTTGTTTTTCACAATAGACTCATATGAACATTCAGAAAATGAATATTCTCGGTACGAAAAACTTATTTCGTAATAATACAATATATCGACATAAAGGTTTTCAATATTTGTATTTTCTGTTCGCCGCGGAACACAATGCCGATTCTGCAAATTATTTATTAACTACGGAGATTAAAACCCAACATGGCGTCGAATTTTTTGGTGAAAAGAAACGTAAGTAAATTTTTTGTGACTATAATCATTAATATTTTCTTTTCATACGCTGTACTCATCAATCATGCTGTATCAGCAACTTTTTCGTATATTTTTCCTTGATTATTTTTTGCGATGCAACAATTTGACAATTTTTCTCTTTTTAGCTCTGGCATAGCTATGCCAGAGAGAATCATTCTGATTCGTTTGATTCATTCGACAACTAATTAGGATTAATTTGTATTAAGTCGCAATGACATGAACTTGAAGAATGACTAGATCGAGGGTCTATAAAATTAAATGAGAAAAAGTCGTCTTTAATTTGATTAAGTAGCTTAATCAAATTAAAGACGACTTTTTCTGGCACCCGTAGCCTGACCAATCCCATCTCCATTCTACCAGAAATAGACAAAGCTCCTTCTATAGAACTCGACATCTTTTATATTCGAGCAACACAGAAAAAAGAGAGATATTCTTTCCATAGAAAAAGAGTGATGTATATATTCTACGAATTCTACGATAACATAATGTTTAGTTAACCATAAAATCCACAAGTTTCAATACCTTTTGAAAGTACCTCAGAGCAACAGCGAAACGTATATAATATACGTTTCGCTGTTGCTCTGAGGTACTTTCAAAAGGTATTAAAACTTGTGGAGTTTATGGTAGATTATATATTATATTATAAGGTAGATTTTACGTAGATATTTTTTTTTTAAATCTGTGTCGGACTCAGATGAAGAACTCGTACCTTTTTTTTTCGCGGATGGAATACTACATATTTTGCTTAACATTTGATATCATGGATTTCCGCAAAGTAAAGCCTGATTCTATAACTTATAGTTATAAATATTCATCCCAACTACGGATTTATATTATGGTTAATGTATTCTTGTTATTGATGGAAAAGTACCTGCGAGTAGTTACATTAAATTATAATATTTTGGGGAGCTACATCTGCCAACAAACTGCTTAACAATGTGGCAGAAATATCATTTTTTGTAATGCCATAGGATGTCATCACAAATAAACACTTTTTCATTTCATATGCAAGGTCAAACACACACTTGGCCGGCATTTAGATAGGTACGTATTTTTTTTTAATTATGGAATACACTCACTACAAATAAAAAAAAAAAACATTTTCATCCCCCCATCTCGGAAAGAGTATTTTTGCTCTTCGATATCTGAGTGCAAAAGCCGTTTTTATCCTCTAGAGGATAAAGTAAATTGAATTTAGAACATCGTGTGCACTAAGTTTGTGAATTCAAAACATCATTAAACCTATTTACTTCTACCTCCATGGTGCCGAATTTATCATAGGTACAACCTTTTTTAATTTGTTAAAAACTCAGACTCGGAACCTTCTTGGTGTACTTTTATAATTTGCTTTGCGCGCGCCATTTTCTTGTCAGGTCATATTGTTAAAACCTTAGGTTAAAAACAAGTGAAAAACGTAAAATAAGTGGTTTTGGCGACGAAGAAGTTTATTTGACGCCAACAGAATTGACTGAAACTGTTAATAATGCGCAAATGAGCTTTCTCCCTCAACAATCACGCGAGAAGGATTTGAAACAGTACGATATTTAAAAAATTGAAAAAAAATAGGTAATTTTCTACCTATTTTTTTTACAAAGGCGGACTTAATGCCCATGGCATTAAGTCCGCCTTTGTACAGTTTTTACTTGTGCATAAAGTTTTAATAAATAAATAAATATTACACTCGACTAACTGTAGCAACGTTACTTTAATTTTTTCTTAATTGTACCAAAGTATTATTTGTTATAATTTAAAGATTATTCTGAAATACTTACCTACCATAACGTAGTAGTTAACACCTAAACTGAAATAAAAGTATCTTGTGATTATAAATGTTTTTTTTTTTGCATTTAGTAATTTCCTCGCTGAGGTGGGATGAAAAGTTACGTGTTACACTCGAGTGCAAAGATTTTTCACCTCGTGCTCTTTTGATTCCCTCGCTAACGCTCAGGACTCTAATTTTTGAATCACTCGCTGCGCTCGTGACTCTATTTTAGAATCCTTCGCTTGCTCGGTTATCAAAATTGAGCACGCGGTTAAAAAGCAACTTTGCACTCTTGTATAACAAATAACTATTATTTCAGGTCCGAGACCCATATCAAACCAAAATAGATAGAGACAAATACAAACACATAAATTATTGAAATGTCAGAATTACATTAAAATTACGTTAGAAACCTTATTGAATTAAACTAGAATTAAATTAACAAGTAAAACGTAAAAATACACAATCACTTCAGAATAATAAATAATGTCAAAATAAATTATCGTATTATTAAAAGATTAATTACAAAATTTTGAATTACAAGAAAGAAAATTTAAATGTTAAATCAATGGGATATTTAAGTAAATATTAGGCCTTAACAACATGCTAGTTACAGCAGTGCCTCATAATATAGGGACAATCAAGTCTCCCTGCAATCATTCGCCAGGACAGCGTTGGAGCTGGCGCGCACTCTGCGCACGCGCGGACGCGCACCGCTTGCGCATTGTGGCGTGGAAACAGTCGGTGCGCGCTTCCACAAACATGATCGAGGCACTGCAGAAATGAGGCAGCCCCAATACTGCCCGGGGGTCTAAAATGGCTGCTTTATTAGAATCATAAATGAATCACGTAAAAAAATTAAAGTTCTTATAATGGACTTTATGTTCTTACTTGTAAGGTCCATTTTAAGAATTTTAAATTTTTAACGTGATTTATATTAGGATTCTGCTAAAGCGGCCATTTTAGACCCCGTGAACAAATAGGGGAGATTTCGTTTTTTAGGCCAAGGACTTATTCCTTGTTTAAAAACTAATCGGATACACTTTATCATCGCCTTTTCCTTTACTTCAAAGGTGTCGTCAAGTCGTTGAGATAATACCGACGGTACCTATCTGCCATGTTGTCCAAGGGCGCTCTTGCGTAGGTCAACATAGAGATCGGAATCGTTTATTTGCCTTAACTACAAGGAAGTAAGCAGCATAACATACATAACATAATATCACGCCTGGAATCTCCGAAGGGTTAGGTAGAGGTGTACTTAATAGTACAACCACATTTCATCAGGGTTTGTTTGTTTAAGTCCCATGTAATGGGGGGCGAACCTATTGCTATCAGCCGGGCACAAATCCAGTCTCTTTGGCTGCAACTGAGGAATTTCTGATGGAAAAACATAATAACACTTTGCCCGACCCGGGAATCGAGTCCAGGACACTCTCAGCATTCGCGCTTGCGACGAGTACACCACCGAGGCAGTCTAGCAGTAGTAGGAGTACTTGTAAGTAAGTAGCATGTGGATAATACCTCCTTATAATTTAACAGTTTTATTTCGGATCTTAAACGTTATTTATTTTTATTTTATTTATTCGGGAAAATCAACAGTTAATCAACATTTTCCACAACATGTTAAAAGTTATATCTAACAGTGCGCTATTCTAAGATTTTAAAGGAGAAAAGTAGTTGAAAAGTGAACTTAAACATAGATAGGCATACAAACAACAGGGAAAGAGAGATAGAATGAGCAAATATTAAACTAACTAACTAAACTAACTGTTATATTCTAACATTATTTTGTTGGTAATATTTCTAAATTTTTGAGCAGAGACGAAGAAGAAGTCTTCAGGTCAATGTCTTTTATTTTGATATTTTATAGATTTTATCATCACCTGCCTAGTATTGTTTGGATGTTGCTGAATACCAGTATTTTGAATGGAGGGATTGCCTATCTGGCCTTCTTGTCTCACCTACTGGGTAACACGGTACACCTTGGCAAGACTGGTTGCCGACTATCGGGCTTTTCAAATGACAACCAGAGCCAACCGTAGAACTAGAACTAATGACCGTTGGTGTAGACGTGTTCTTGAGTGAAGGCCGCGAATCGGCAAGCGTAAGGACGCCAGGCTCGGTGGAGCTCGATCTTTGCAGGGTGGCTGGTAGCAACCGGATGAGCGTTGCCGAGGATCGAGTTAAGTGGTGTGCTGTTGAAGAGGTCTATGTCCACTAGTAGACTGCTGTTGGCTGATGAAGATGAACCAGGACCAACTGTTTAACATGCTTTCTGAGGCCCGGAGGGATTGATGTATAATAATAATGTGCCCTGACCACCGGCAGCTCAGACTCTGTTCCCAGCGCTGGTGGGCTACTATTTTTATTAAATGCTTTTTATATAGTTTTTATTAGATTATTTAAAAATGTAAATTAATATGTTATAAAAGTGAATAAACGAAATAATAATAAGATTTATTTTCTCCATAAAATACATTACAAATGTTGGAGGTACAAAGGTTTGTGGGAGTCAGGAATTCAAACTAGGATACCCTGTGCTATGGACTCCTGGCCCCCCTCGCCGAGATTGGGATTATGACAATTTAAGGGCATAGGATATGATTGTCATTGTCGGACTATTGTAAAAAAGAATAAAAAGAAAAAAAAAATGCGTGTGTGTTTGTAAGTGTGTGAAGTGGAAAGTGTCGTATGTGGTGTGTGTGTGTGTTTGAGAGAGAGAGAGAGAGTAAGATAGTGTAATGTGTGTGTACGTATAAAGATGGATGTGTATACAAATGTGTGCGTGAGAGGGTGGCAGTAATCACTGCAAGGATAGACCGGAGGACACGGTGGAGCACACCGTGGAGGTGTGCCCCGCTTGGATGGAGCACCGCCGTGTCCTCGAAGCGGCGATCGGCGGCAGCGACCTCTCGCTTCCGGCCCTGGTTCAATCCATGGTCAGAAGCGAGACGGAATGGGACGCCATCACCTCCTTCTGCGAAGCAGTCATGCTACCGAAGGAGGTGGCGGAACGTGAGAGGGAGAGAACCTCACGTCCCAGCCGCCGCGAGAGACGCACCGGGCGTCGGGGGCCACGTGGTAGCCCCCGGCCACCATAGGCGCGGGCCTGTGGACGGTGAGCTATGAGCTAGCTCGCCGTCCGTCCGTCTTATGATGACAGGCCGTGTCGATGGCGCGTTCGTGTTCAAAGCGCGCCTCAAAGAGAGTCAGCAAAAGAGAAGGGGTCGACAAGGGCCGATGCCTGCCGAAAAAGATACCGCGCGTGGCCCCGGAATACAAAGGGCGATGAAGGAACATGGATGGGTTTTAGTCAGTAAAAGTCTGACACTCTCTCCTGCTCCGCCCAGAGCGGGAGGAGTCATTTGATGATTTCCCATCCGAAAAAAAAAAGAGGGTGGCATGTAGTTATGAAAAACGCTAGACTTAGGATAAGAAAGTAAGCAGTTTTTCAGTTTCTTCATAATCAAGTTCTAAAAGAGCCATCAAGTCAGAAAAATTGATGGTCACCCATCCATGAATCGACCTCGGCAAGTGTTACTTAACCTTGAACACCGATTACAATAGCGGCTGTTATTTTCCCTGTACCTGTTTTATTGGCCCTCAGTGCCCTTGCAAAGGTCTTAACAGTAATTAAGAAGACATTGAATGCGCTCCAAAGCTTTAATTAAGGTAGTCACGAAATCCACGATAGATCTTAAGATATGTGAGCGTTGCGTGACCGTAGTTTGCCAGGCAATTGGCCACGAAGATATCCTGATGACTGTGGTTGATTAGAAGCTATTTGCGTTAGTGCTGACCAGTTGAACTGAGACGGAGTAGTGTAATGTGTAATTAGGAAAGTAATTCTTGTGGAGAGGGCATTAGAAGTAGACTCGTAAATCTCTGAGAAGAATAGATAGGGCTTTGGCATTATGAGCTAAAGAAAAATAATATTTACCTATTCTGGCTGCCTTACGTACTTAGGGTGCCGGGTTCGAATCCCGGTACGAGCAAATGTTTGTGTGATGAGCATGGACATTTGTTTCCGAGTCATGGATGTTTATTATATGTACATATAGTAAGTATGTAATGTAATGTATTTACGAACAAAAAAAAGTATCTATGTAGTATATCAACTATCTGGTGTCCACGACACAAGCCTCGTTGCTTAGTGTAGCACTAGATGGCGCTGTGGGTAATATCCAGCGATATTAATTTATTTATTTTATGAAAGTGTGTTTAGTGCTTTCTGGAGCAAAAATTCGTTAATGGAAAAGAAAAGCAACAACAGCTGTTTGGCGAAGCGAAAGGGAAGGCTTGTCTATGTATGTTTGTATTTACGTATGTTCCTCCGTAGCGCCTAAACTATTCATCCGATTTTGATGAATAAAGTGTCAATCAATTCGTTATTATGGCCCAGGTAACATAGATTTCAACAAAAGGAGGAGACGATTTTACCTTGTAGACCCCGAATTTAATTAGAGCATGATTTTTCAGTAGTCCGGTTTTTTAGTGGTAGTATACGTATACCACACAAATTCTTATTGTTTGTTTTTGTTGGTACCCCTTACTTAGTCCATGCAAACGACGTTCATATTCTAACAGTACAACAATAGTTAGGCATTGAGATGTCGCTTACACCCCATTCATGACCACGTGCGAAGCAATTTGCATCAAGTGACATGTATATTTTTTTTACCGCCTCATCTAGCAGCACGTTCTTTCATTTATTATTTCCTCAGTTGCGGTCAAAACGCGCGGCGTGTCGATGGAGCGTGAAGCTCGAAGCCAAACGGTTAGAACGAAAACGGGTATTTGATATGACACAAATAGAAACCACTAAGGGTTCTTACAGACGAGCGGCACGTTGCCAACTGCAGATAAGCTGCAGCCGTCGCCACCTGTCGACGGCTGCCGTCGACGCTTGTAGTTGGTTGCAGTTTATCTGCCGCTGGCAACGTGCCGCTCGTCTGTAAGAACCCTAAGAGTCCCCACAGACTGCAGCCTTTCTATTGGCCGATAGTTTAGTCGGGTCGGACTGCTAGCGAGCACACTAGGCCAGCTAAACGGTCGGGTTGGTGACGACTGGGCAAACCAGACCAATGGTCGGTCGACTGCGCTCGAACAATTTGCTAGTTGGGAGGCGGCGATTAAACAATCGGCAAGTGTGCACCCGTCCTGATTTAGCTGCAGTTGACCCATGTTTGCCAATAATAAAGGGTGTAAATAGACCCTTAACGAAGCCGAAAGGCATTTGTTTTCCTCGTCATTGCGATAATTTTTTGTTCTACACCATACCTGAACCTTTTAGTTACGGAGATATTGGGGGTCAAAGTTCCAAGTTTTTAGATTTTATTTATTGTTAGATTTTTACTTTAAACACCTCCAGCTGCAGTGCTATTCAATGCATGCATCAGCATGACGTTTTGTGTGCGTTACAATGAGTTTTACCGAAAAAAGTAATTTTTCACCCCCCAAAAAAAAAGTCGTTTCCCAGCAATATTTTTTGTTCGTAGGGTTACTTAGTTTGATGCACAGAATCCTTGGTTGAGAGCTTCGTGAAGAGTCCGTTTACACCCTGTATAGTTTGAATGCAAATGTGTAGCCCATCAAACTGATTTATCGGCCGATACCAAAACGTTGTAATATACGCACTAGCAATCAAGCATACATGTTCATACTGATTAAGACTAAATCATCGGCCGAGAGAAAGTCTTCAGTCTGCGGGGTCTCTAACAGTAACCTACTCAATTATTTGATATTGCAAAAATACCTCTTATGCTTTTCACATACATATTTTAATATATCTAGGACTTAGGATCCTAGGTGATACTCGTATGTATCAGTTCTGAATACCTGTTCCAGTAACTGCAATATACAGAGTGATTCTTTTAAATGAAATAGTATGGGAAATGGGAGCAGCGGTGGCCCAGTGGTGGCGGCCCCGACTTACGAACAGTAAGTCGTGATTCGAACCCAGGCAGGCGCATTACTTTGTGTAATTTATTTCATCACCGCTGCTCTCAAAACGGTGAAGGAAAACATCATGAGGAAACCGGCATGTTCTAGAACTAAAAATTCGAAGACATGTGACATCAAATTGCGAAAAGAGCGGGAGAATGATGACGATGATGAGTATGGGGACATCCGAATCTACACGAGATACACGGAAACTTTCTTAGGAAACTTTAGCTCTTTTTTAGGGTTCCGTACACAAAGTGTGAAAACAGGACCCTACTACTAAGGACTCCTTTGTCTGTCCTGTCCATTTATTTATTTATTATTTTCTATTTATAGCTAGACAGTTGAAATTTTTACAGATGATGTATTTAATTCTTTGCCGCTATTTTCAACAAATAATAATAAAATAAAAAACAGGGGGCAACCCTCCTACGATGGTACGGAACCCTTCATGCGCGAGTCCGACTCGCACTTTTTCATTTTTGGCATACTAACGTTTTTGGTCAAGTGTGAGTTGTCCATAAAGATGTAATTTTTTTACTGCTATTTGACTCAGTTTTCTACCTTCTTTTTCGTATCTAAAAAAGATTATGGAACATTGTTAAACCATTTTGAATCTTGAAATTGTAATTGATAATTACGCTACACCCTGTATGTATCAGGCCTGAATGCGTATTTCAGTGAACTGCAATATACAGTCACGTTATGAGTTTCCAAGATATCTAGCAGATATTGATCCTTTTCCGAACAGAAATGAACTTGAGCCAAGTATGTTGGGCACTGGGCTGTATGTACTAGTATGTATGACAAGTAAGAAAATGTTTAGATAAGTTAGGTAATGTCAAACCTAAGCAGATCCCCTTATAGTTTTGCCATGTCTGTCTGTCCGTCTGAGGCTTAGATCAGAACTCTTAGTACTTGATAGCTGTAATTTGGCATGAGTATACATAGGTATATATTTAAATACATATTAATCACGACGACATAGTGGTAAAGCCTGTTTCTTTGGTACCTCCCTAAACGTAGTGCAGATGGTTTTTTATTTTTCGTATTTTTCTTAGTGTGGCATGTAGTTGGATAGATTGTTCAAAAATACAGCGGATGAATACAATTTTTCGATGCACCGTTTGTAAAACATTAAGCTTTAAAGTACAAATTTTTGTTAGAGTCAAGTGTAACTCAACCATCTGTTAGCTAGTTAAATTACGGTAGTATACAGCGTGTTCCAAAAAGGTGTAGTACATAATATACATATGTGGTGTGTGTTGTTGGATTCGAAATAAAACGGCAAGCAAACTTTACTTCTTGAATTTAATCGTTTGATAATTATACGTCTTCCATATTTTCTCATCCGTCGTACTATATAATATTCATGCTCTGCGCACCGTTCTCGACACACAGTGTTGTCACACCATCATCTTACATTCCCTCATTCAATCAGTGTTGCCACTTAACTCACCTAACATTCCACATATATAAGGTGGAAGGGACACTGACACACAAACGGCCCACTTCGATCCAGCATGTCCCCTTGCTGTCCTCTCCCAGCGACGCCCTAAGCCGAGGCTCGTACCCCGCAGGGGGTGCTCTTAGCGTGTAGTCGCTTAGTTTGTAAGTTTTTTGCCCTGTCTAGAGACCTTACACTTAAGGCACCCACAGGAAAGTCTGGTTAAGCAGACGACAACCTCTCAGGTTGAACTGCGAGATGCCATTTCGAAAAAAAAAAAGAAAATTAAACACAGACGGCAACGGCGCTCATGTTCAATACATCATTTTGTATCCCGCCAAAATTAGCATTTTTTCATCGGCCATTTGATTAAAATCAGCTGTTCCTTACACTTTAACCGTGTAATTATTGCACTTTTGTCGGAAACAGGTGTGTGTTTTTAAGCAAAACGCATTGGTGAAATCTGTGTCTGTAGCTAAGCTTTATTTACAAGAATCGTGTGCAATAAAGTAAACTACACTTCCACTATAAACATGTTAATATTATTAATTTCTTAATTATTTGTCATTGACTGTGTCATTCTTTAGTTAGAACAACAAAACAGATTTAGCTATATCCTTTCTTTATTTTTCGATTTTGTTTTCATGTGGTTTTGTATTTTTTTTTTGCCTTTATGTACTGTTTGTAAAAGTAATAACTTGAATTGCATAATAAGTAAGTGCTGTGCACACCTGTAAGTGACAAATTCACTCTAGATTTTAAGTATAATTATTACATTTCCCCAAAGAATGTATTAGTGAATAAGTCGTTGGAGTGCCATAATTAAATAAATAAATAGACGTATTTAATAGATCAGACAAAACCGAGAACATCCAGAGAAAGTTCCATCTGTCAGTATTGTGTCCACTTGACACATAGCTCAGAAGAATAAGGATGGGCGTAGCATTAAGTGATGTGCCGCCACACCTACATTCGAGTTGCTTAGCAACAGATTTCTCATAACATAGACAAGTCAGCCTGTCTATCCTTTTACTACACAATTCTTTATAGTCACACCACAAAAGCATCAACAACAAACAACTGTGAATCAGCGTGTAAGGATAAAATTAGCCACACCTATTATTTTATTTTTTAAGTGAAAATAGAAACGAGCTCTTATTTATTATATCACTCGGTAAAAAAACGCTTCAACACCTCTAACGCAATCACCGGGTCTATAACCTACAAAAACGTGTATTGAGTTACTTATAGATTTATTGATTATCAATAACGTAGCCATTGTTGTGGTTATTTTCGGCAGAAAACTTATTCAAGGCATGTTTTATTTATGTTTCAAACAAAGAAACAACTACGTCATCGATTCACGGCTTTTGTTTTGCAGAAAAATGAATTTATTAAATACTGCCGCGCTCACTGATGGACAACCACTTTCAACCTTATTGCTTAAGATATAAGGGTGAAAACTGGTCAGCCGTCAGTGCGCGGCAGTACCTATTGATTTTATTTGCTTAGCAAAGTTCTTTTAATTTAATTTTGTAAATGGGCAGTGGTCGCTTTTATGTGTATTAAAGCACACACAATTTTAATCTGAAATCATCCAGAATATAAAAGGGACATGGCTTTTGTGGTGTTTGGCGGGAAAATTTCGGAAAATAGAAGTCTGTTCGCCGAATTGTACTTATGTTGAATGGCTTGACAAATTACAAGGACGTTCCGCTAGAATTTCGTTCCCAATTAATTGATCTTTTGTCAGGATATTCTTTTTCGTTTTCTAGTGGTGTTTCTAGATCAGCAGGCTTAGCCAAGTTGACAATCTACAATCGTTAACGCTAGTAGAATGACATCATCTCAACGTTAAATCACATGATCAACACAAACGAATAGAAAATTCGTAGACAAGTTTACATCGTTCAAAATGACAGAATAGAATGTTGTCGTTTCTACAATGTTGATCGCTATACTCTTTGGTAGGAACGCTCACGATAGACTAAAGTGTAGGTTTTTTCTACAGACATTAGAGAACGAGCGATCTACTCAGTCGTGTCAACTTGGCTACCAATTTAGCGCTTTTTACAATCGCTTATAAACGTTTGTAACTTGGCTAGGCCTGCAGGTTAGATAGCCAGTCGATCCATGTAAAATACTGGTATTCAGCTGCATTTGGTTAAACTGGAAGCCGCCCCGAATCGCCAACATATTATGGAGAAGGCTAGACCGCTGATGATGAGAGGCCACACACAAAACACATAAACACACACATAAACTCAAACACAACATCGACTGCCTATCTGATCTCCAGAGCTCGCCTACTGGGTAATACGATACGTCCCTCAAAGGCGAAGTTTTGCCGTAATCGCCATGCTTGGTAGGCGGGTTGGTGGTCGCAGTACGGTTGTTACAAAAGCATAGAGGACGCTGCCCATTCTCTGGTAAGTCCCTTATTCGCCTCTTACGACACCCACGGGTTTTTTTTTGTGATAGTTTTTATTGTTTGACGAGCAATTCCAGTTTGAATGACAAGTTCATTACTGCAAAAGAAACAAAAACCTGTATTGCTAGTTTTTATAAATAGACAAAAATTCAAATATAAATTTTAATTATTTAAGTACACAATTTGTACATTGATATTTTTAGAATATGAGTTAGGAGTTTATCTGTTCTGTATTCTTTGAATTAAATTTGCTATGTGTGACGTACTTTTCCGCCCTAGTGCGGAAATGCAAAGTTAAAAGAACGTGTTTTAAAAACATTGCATTGTGAAACTAAACACGGTGTTAAAAGTTACACTTTTTCGACTGTCGTTTTAGTTTTGGGTTTTTACAATGACGAACGAGGAATTATAATATCAGCCAAGAGCGAGTCGGGATTCTTGCACTATGGGTTCGGTACTACAAATTTCTGAGAAATTCTTATTTCAATTGTTTTTAGTGTGGATTATTATATGCAATGTATTGAGACGATGTTTGACGCTTGTGTGTTGTTTTGATTTCAAAAAACTTAACCCAAACAGGATAATGAGAATTGTGTCCACTCGCTAGCCCCCGCCATCCCCTTAGAACTTAAACTATCCGAGCTGTCGCCGAGCTGCTCTTATTTGTTTGGCTCGCTGGCTTTTGTGATAGAGTAAAAACCAAAACTGTTAAACAATAGTTTTCTTGAGCTCTTTATATATTATGACTTACGTATATGTATGACGGGACAGGATCAGACATATTAAAATAATCAAAGAGGTTCTTCAGTGAAATTAGAATTTATTACAGCAGAACTTATTTAATTAATTCTACAGGAAGTTACGGTCAATCAGTTTCTTTTGTTTTATGTGATAATTAACATAACTCTTACAATAAATAGCAATGACACCCAATAATACAGTAACACCTTATTTCACACAAAAGAGCAACAATATACAAAGAAGCAGAGTAACAATAGGTAAGAGTAATACAACCTGTGCACCGGGCCACGCCTGAAGTCAGAATGCCATTTCGCTTTTTTTTTTGTCTTCGAAATGGCATCTCGAAGTTCCACCAGAGAGGTTGTCGTCTGCTTAACCGGACTTTCTTGTGGGTGCCTAAATGTAAGGCCTCCAGCCAGGGCAAAAAACTTACAAACTAAGCGACTACACGCTAAGGGCACCCCCTGCGGGGTACGGGCCTCGGCTTAGGGCGTCGCTGGGAGAGGACAGCAAGGGGACAGGCTGGATAGGAGTGGATGCCATTTCACCGCTGTGCGGCCCCTTTTATACGCTAGTTTTGGAGGCGGGGTTACGACGTAGCGTGCTACGACGTAGTACTCATTAACTACGCCCCGCAGCGAGGAGGTGGGAGAACGACGTAGCATGCTACGACGTAGTGCAAACTTAGCTCCGCCTTGCCTTGAATGACGTAGCTTACTACCGCGTGGCCTGATGCACGTGTTGTTTACAATGCGACGCCGACATGTACATTCTCATGTTTGCGGGGCTAACATGGCCAAAGATCAATCAGGATAGAGTGTATGGCACGAGAAAGGGGAGGCGTTTACCCAGCAGTGGGTCATAATGTAGGCTAGTATAAAAAATATACACAGTATAGTGTATACAGTAGACAACATAGAAAAAACCATTACACGATTTGTGTACAAAGGTACTGTTTATTCCTTGAGAGAGCAGATTTTTTCTTTCACAATTATATATGCGAATTCTGTAAAATATAATCAGACTGGCAGCGTGCCAGTATTCATCACGGAACCCTAATTATGATGTCAAATCTAAAACAATTCGTATTTTACGAGACGTCATACAATAAAAGTTGAGTTATAGAGTAAATACAAGGATAAGTTTTAATTAGCAGTAAGTATATAAAGACTTCAACTAATGTACTCCTCATTATTCTCTCAAGGAATTTACTGTAAGTACCTACCACAAAATATTATTTGAATATTTTAATTAAACACATATTATTTTAATGAAGTGCAAGTGTAAAACATTTAACTGTGGAAGTGTTTGTAAATCAAGGTTATTGATATGTATTAAGGTAATTCTGACATTTCTGCACTAGAACAAAAAAGTTTTTCATCTTGCACTTCGACTATTTAGCGTAGGTACCTAGGTATCGATGTCAAAAAAGTCTAAATCTGTTTGGCCCAAAAGCAACACGTTAAACGCTCATCGATCATCAAGTGCCCGGATGCGGGGCATGCGGCGCAAGATGGCCATAATTGTCTGTGGAGACCGGCGCAAACGCACTTGAGATCTGGAGCTGGACAGCTTGTTCCACTACTTCTTCCCCACTCAAACATTAGGAAGTGGCAGGACTGTTATCTTGACGTTCAAAAATACCATTTTCCAAAAATAATAATTTTCACCCGGATTTGAGTAATTTAATTTTATCCCGAGTTTCAAATACGTAATTATTTGTTCTTCTGTTGCCAGTATCACCATGAAACTGCTCATAATTCTGGTGGTGGTAGCGGCGGCGGTGGCCCGTCCAGACGCCGGAACCTACGACGCAAAGTACGACAGTTTCGACGTCGACGGGATGATCGCGAACCCTCGGCTGCTGAAGGCGTACGCGCATTGCTTCATCGGAGACGGCAAGTGTACCGCTGAAGGAAAAGATATAAAGGGTGAGTTGATTTTTATTATTTACTAGCACATCGTCCGCGAAAATTGTGATAGCTCGGCTAGTTTGCATGATATCAATATAATTTACAGCTTATGTTACTCGGTAAAGATGCAGCTTTCTAATGGCAAAATAAAATAAAATCGGTTGAGTAGTTCTTGAGTTAAATCGTAACAAAAAAACACACAAACAAACAAAAAAATCAAAATCTTTCCTCTTTATAATATTAGTTAGCTTTAGTGTAGCTGTGTTGCGTCCCCAAGAAGATCAACCGTGTTACCACAAATTAGTTATAAAAACAAAAAGTTTGATAAAAATCAAATTCCATATAAATCAATGCTTCGAGACGCTACCACATTCCAATAATTCCCTTTTATTTGATCAAGTCTGAAATAAATCATATTTATGTAACACTAACTAATAGAAAAACTAATAAAATCGGATAGAGCAAGTTCCCAGGGCCGCCAGGCCTTACTTAGTTTCTCACGAACAAAATGTGTGGCTTCAAGTAGTGTTAGTATGTACTGTGAACGTATGCATACCTGCGAACTTGTGCTGACGGTCAATTTTTAGAAATCAGGTGCTATATAGTTGCATAAAAATAAAACATTTAAAGGCCGAGTGCTGATTTTTTAATATGTTGTAAAGAAGATTGTTCAAAAAATATTATTAACTCTGCCATCAGATGCTTCAGATAGGCAGAAATTTCTGCCAAGCACTTCGAAGCACAGAAAAAAAAAGTGATTTTACGATAGTCTGAGACTTAATTTTTACATTAGATACTCAGGAAATCATTTCATAGTCCGGTCAATTTAGACCAAAAAATGAGAGTGAAGTTACATAAAGTCCCAACAAGCAGAATTTCAGTGAAATTGTTCAAAATATAATTATAAACAATGTCTAGAAGTTCCCCATCATTCCCCTGTAAGGAAAAAAATTTATTCAAGGTCAAAGGTCAAATAAATGAGTTTTTCGCGATTTTCAGCAAAACGGTAAGTTTTATCATAAAAGTACCTCAGACAAAAATTGTAGATCATAAAATTATCTATAAAAAATGTATCAATACTTTTTTTCTTACGAGCCACCGTTTCTGAGATATAACGATTCAAAAAGTTATAAATGTTGTTATCGTCATAATATGCATGAGTACGCCACGTATATACATCTAGAGTTGTTATATTTTATATATATATATATATATGTATATATATATAATATATATATTATATATTAAATGTTTGACAAATACAACTATTGTTGTTGGTGAAGATGTTGACTTACTTGTTACTATTCATGTGTTATTACTCACTGCTCGAACGCCAACTGAAAAAACCATTTTTTTCTTAAAACCAGGAAAAGCTTAGCATCAATCAGATATATATTCATCAAAAAGTTTATTTACTTTTGTAAAGTGTCAAGATCATGTACTATTTTTACACGCAATAACTGGCTGTGATACGACATCTGCATTTTACAGGAGGGGTAAAACAGCAGTTTTCAAAATGTTTAAAAACAAGATTTAATTAAATGTGCTGAAGTTTTTAAAAAGAGTAATTCAACTCAACAAGAAGTTATTACCAACGGCATCCGCTTTCTTCTTTCTATGTAGGGAGCTCCTAAAAAAACTACCTGTTTAGATAAGCATCGATATCCATGTTTCGTTAAAAATACTAAAAATAAAAAACAAGTTCAATTAGCTTGTCTTCCTCCAACCTCAGTTGCTGCTCACCAACATCTTTTTCGAGTATATTACCAAGTTCAAGTGTGGCTTGGTTATCAGCTAGACCCTACAGACTGGGGTTGGAAGTTGGTCAACAATATATTAGAACCAGTTCAAACTTTACTTCCACCTGCGCCGGAAAAACTGCTGAACACTATTTTTTGCAACTGCAAAAAGGGATGCAGTGCTAAATGTGGTTGCAAAAAAGTCGGACTGTCTTGTTCTTTGGCATGCACAAATTGTCAAGGCCGGTCGTGCTCTAATATTGAATCACAAACAATGGAGGATTCGTTTGACTCCGACCAAGTATCATGCGATACATCGCTATTGACGCAATTTATTTGCATCCAAAATGAAGATGAAGAAGAAGCAGGAGAAGAAGAACAAGAATTTGAAACTTACGAATAAGACGAATAAACTTCAACACTTTTTTTTAATTTACATCGCTTTTATCTTTCCCAATCTTTGAAAATTTCCGTTATTATGCAATAGTTTTACATTAAACAGGATCACAACTGACCCGTGGAGTAGGCCTACTGGGGAAACCACGTTAAAAAAACGCGCTAAGTAAACTACCTCATAGGTGGCGTGGAAACGTGTGCATATTATGACGATAACAACTTTTATAACTTTTTGAATCGTTATATCTCAGAAACGGTGGCTCGTAAGAAAAAAAGTATTGATACATTTTTTATAGATAATTTTATGATCTACAATTTTTGTCTGAGGTACTTTTATGATAAAACTTACCGTTTTGCTGAAAATCGCGAAAAACTCATTTTTTTTACCTTTGACCTTGAATAATAATTTTTCCTTACAGGGGAATGATGGGGAACTTCTAGGCATTGTTTATAATTATGTTTTGAACAATTTCACAGAAATTCAGCTTGTTGGGACTTTATGTAACTTCGAATGTCTAAATTGACCGGACTATCAGTACTAGTTTATTTTAAGCCAGACCAATCATAGTTGGGCCAAACCTCCCCCAGACACAATTAAAATGTCGCTGTATGAATGCATTGGTTTATTGAACTCATACAAAAATTATGAATTGCGACCCTACAATTGTTCTGACTGCTTACAATGACTATTAAAAAAACCCTCTGAGTATCAAATATTAATTCTCTGTAACATAATTATATAAAAATCAGCACTCGAACTGTAAGAAAAAATGGTATTATTTTTACGCAACTTTAGCAAGTAATATCTAAAAATTGGCCGTCGGCTCAAGTTAGCAGGTACGCATACGTTCAAAGTACATACTAACACTACTTGATGCCACACATTTTGTTTTTTTTTTTTGTTCGTGAGAAAATAAGTAAGGTCTGGCGGCCCTGAGGTCTTGGGCTATGAGGAAGCTGAACAAGCAGGAAATACTTAAGCTATAAAACCACAGTGGTGTCACATTCGTTGACAAGTTCCGTAATGTAAAAACTTTTTGATACCGTAACTACGTACGTAACATTTACCTGGATAACTATTTTCTAGCATCCGTTACGTTTCAACTACAATTCCGTGCACCAGCTACGTTTCAACTACAATAACACGAAAAAGAAATAAAATCTAGACAAAAGAAAAACTGGCTAAGATAAATAATTAGAACTCTAGACCATAATAGATATGAATGGCTAAAATGTTAGGCTTTTGAAGTTAACATGATTATTATAGAGGTCGAAAGATAGCGCCATGGTGGCACGAAATTCACATTTTCTTACGTTTTTTCCGCAAATTAACATACACACTGATAGGTAAATTGCACAAAATGTAAGATTTGAATTTCGCGGGCTACCCTGGCGCTTCCACTTTAAATCATAACCAATCACTATCAAGTGTGAAATTTTTCTTTTATGACTCTTAACAATGGTCCAAAATGCCCAAAGAGATAATGTTAATGTAATCATCATGGGGAAAATAGTGCATTTTACAGTGCTGCATGGTTAATTTTGGCGCGAGCCTTCAATAAGTCGGTACCTACCAACAAATGCCATTTTGTTTTTTTTTAAATCCACAGATAATTCAACATTTTTTTTTCCAACTTCCCTCTTCACTATATTATTCAAGCAACCATTTAGCAAATAATTGTTTAGTCTGCATCATTCTCTTAAAATACTTGGCTTAAATATCGCGTATTTAATTGGTAAAAATCCCATCAGAAATATAGCAAAGAGTTAATTTCCTAGGGTACTTATTCAGTTATTCACAAGTGAATAATTTATACAGAAGTTGTTAATCAACGAAAGCCCTGAGGAAATCACCATGCAACCCCCAGATTTTGTAATTTGGGAGTATTTTTGCGAAAGAAGTAAATACAAGGACACTTAAAGTAGCAATGGAGGTTAACAGACTACAATTGTAATTGTTTATTGAAATACAAAAATATTTACAATATGGCCTTAAATACAATAATTAGACTCTACCTGCTGAACTAGAAATTCAAATAACCTACACAACTAGTAATAAACAATGGTCACACCATCGAATTTTATGTCCTTTGGTATTTTGTTGTATGGTGTTTGGTATTTTATTTTGTAAAAAGGTAGCAATTATACCAACGTGGCAACGTTAGAAGCAATCAAAAATGTAACTCGTCTTTTTGCGACACCCTATAATGTTAAAACTCAAAAGCTTAATTATCAAATAAGTTATGTCTGTGAACGAAGAAAACCCCTGCTGAGTACCTAGTCCCATTTAAATATTTATTTTGCCGTTGTCCGTGCCATTTCCCTGCGAAAGAAAGAATATAGTTTTTTTTTGACACATGACATGCCACAAGTGCACATAATATTAAACAAGAAAAAATAAACCTAATCCCAAAAAGAAAAAGAGAATTGTATGTGTCTCACGGCTACGCCAAATATGCTCAGTTCAGCAAAATGCTGGGCAACTAATAGTGCCTGACGCTGGTTTTTAATTGGACCTGAGATAATGATTTGATGACTGTGCTATATTCGTTGTCCGTTCCAAAGACTGAAACGATCTTTCTGCTTCATTGGTCTGAAGATCGTAAGCGCTTCTGTTAAGAGTCAGACCCTTTTTTTTTCGGATGGGAAATCATCAAATGACTCCTCCCGCTCTGGGCGGAGCAGGAGGGAGTGTCAGACTTTTACTGACTAAAACCCATCCATGTTCCTTCATCTCCCTTTGTGTTCCGGGGCCACGGTATCTCTTTCGAATAGTCCCGCAGCCCCGGCAGGCTTCGGCCCTTGCGGACCCCTTCCTTAGTGCTGTCTCTCTTTGAGGCGCGCGTGGAACACGAACGTGCCGTCGACACGGCCTGTCGTCATGAGACGGACGGACGGCGAGCTAGCCCATAGCTCAACGTCCACAGGCCCGCGCCTACGGTGCCGGGCGTGGCCCCCGACGCCTGGGGCGTCTCCTGCAGCGGCTGGGACGTGTGGATCTCTCTCTCTCACGTTCCGCCACCTCCTTCGCAGAAGGAAGAGTCAGACCCTGGGCTCGACTCCGACTTCGGTCAAAGAGTTACTGGGTTATAGTGAGTTTTTCCAATTCTCAGTACCTAGCATTACAGAGTCTACATTTGCGCTCAGTTGATGGCAATAGGCTCACGAGGGTCTAAGAACTAACTGAAATGTGTGTGTATGAACAAATCTCGGGGATAATAGGATATCATGTTTTGTTATGTCTATTCTAAATGCACTTTTATTTCTCAGCCTGGATCCCCGAAGCCACCAAAACATCTTGCGGAAAATGTACAGAGAAACAAAAGGTTCTCGCAGCTAAATGTATCAAAGCACTCCAGGAGCAGCTTCCTGAAGAATACGAGGCACTGACGAAGAAGATCGACCCTGAGGGCAAGCATACGGAGAGCTTGAAGAAGTACATAGAGAAATACGCACCTTAATAATTGCAATGGTTGACAGGCTGACACGATACAACGATTCCTCTAACAAACAGGAGCAACAACAGCAAACCTCTACTTGCAGGAGCCAACTGGGTGCTGTCCATTACAAGTGTAACGGGTCGAACTTGGCAATGATTTATGTCATTTTACTTTATGGTGTTACTGTGTCATGACACAGTTTTTTATGACTTTTTGTTCTGATCACATCATCATCTGCTTAGCCTTTTTCTAACTATGTTGGGGTTGGATTCCAGTCTAACTCGATGCACGTGAATACCAGTATTTTACATGGAGCGACTGCCTATCTGACCTCCACAACCCAGTTAGTACTCGGTAATAGGAAACCCTTTGATCAGACTGGTTGTCAGACTTTCCGACCACCGACTACCTGTAATAACTGTCAAAGATCAATAAGGGGACGGAGGAAACTCGATATGTAATGGTCGGTCACCCATCCACGAACCAACCTAGGCAAGCGCGGCTTAACCTAAAGATGTACCCGAGCCACTGTTATTGTTTAAACAAGAGCTTCTGCTGACAATTTCTTAACAGTATTTCAAATCTCTTTGTTGGCTAACCATCAAACCAATCAGATCTCTGGAATTAAAAAATAAATTAAATGAAAAAAGAAACTGATTTTATAGAGCTCTTTCACCAATTTTCTTTCACCAATTTTAGAAAATTGTATTCAAATTCCTGTAGTTTTCATATCAAATCTTTCTTTGGCAGTACTAGCTCTGAGTTTGAGCTCAAAATGTGTATGCGTGTCAACTTTCTTAGAAAAGCAAATTGTTTTAGGAATAATGTTTACTGGAAAATAAAATATTGTATTTATTTATACAATAAAGTTTGTGTTATTTACTTGTACTGTTTTTCTTTCATCTAGTGACTAACTGGATGCTTCACATTTGTCAACTCTTTGCTACAGATATTAGGTATATCCTCGTCATCTGCAAATTCTAACCCCAGATAATTAGGTCGGGGTTGACTCTCTGTCCAAATGGAAGTAGCTGAAAACCAGTACTTTACATGTAGATTCCCGCGTATCTGACCTCCATAATCCAATTACGGGGCATGGGTGATTGATACTGGCATGGGTAGATTACCAGGCTTTCCGGTTCCTGACTAACCGTACCGATTGACAAACTGTAGTCAAGAACCTGTTCATGCGTTAAAGCGACCAAATGTAGAAAGATAGATAGAGAAACTTCCGCATGTACAGTCGTGGTCTTTTCCGCCTGATCAGTTAAATATTTTTTCGCTTAAATCATGCGGAGGCGCCGAGCCACACCCCCTTAAAGTGTAGGCCTATTAGTTATAGGAAAGCGTCAATTTCGCGCGCAAAATAACATTATATCTCGTGCGTCGTCAGTGCGCTCGGCCGATCGGTATCTTTTAATTCATTATTTCTATACAAAGTATCGGAGCGGGGCCACAGAGCGTTTCTATGTTGTAAGTGCAAGCAAAAAATTAGCTTAGTAGTGATCAGGCGGGAGTGTCCAGCGATATTTATTATTATTTATTTATTCTATAGCTATCTAGCTTATGCCCTCGGCTTCGGCCCCGTAGTTTTCAGTACTGGTGTCACGGGATCATAATATCTATACATAAAGTATTCAGTGTTCATCCAGGCTGTTAACTGTTTGTGTGTAAAATTTCAACCAAAGCCGTTCAGTAGTTTTTGCTTGAAAGAGTAACAAACATCCATCCAAACAAACTTTCGCATATTTTATCTGCCTCATTGATCTATTGGTCGCGGTTCGATCCCTTTTTTTTTTTTTTTTTTTTTAGGATGGAAAATCATCAAATGACTTCTCCCGCTCTGGGCTGAGCAGGAGGGAGTGTCAGACTTTTACTGACTAAAACCCATCCATGTTCCTTCATCGCCCTTTGTGTTCCGGGGCCACGGTATCTCTTTCGAATAGTCCCGCAGCCCCGGCAGGCGCGGTTCGATCCCTGGGTCGGGCAAAGTGTTAATAGGTTTTTCCAACAGGAATTTTTCAGTAGTAGCCACGGAGTCTGGGTTTGTGCCCGGGTGATGGCAATAGACTTGCCTCCTATTACATGTGACTTAAAACATAACTGGCGAAATGTGAGTGTACTATAAGGTACACTTCTGCCTGAGCCTTCGGGGAATACAGGCGTGATGTTATGATAAGACTTACTCGTCCTTCAGTCCACCAATATTAGGACATCTTATCATATACACATGTTCCGCATACGTTGTAATATCACCATGATTCTGAAAATATAGAGCAATTTATGCAGGGGTCGGGTTCTAATCAGAGAGCCCCCAAGGGGCTTGACGTCAGCAGTTATGGTCACGTGCGAGACCACTACACCATCTGTCACTTTCTGCCAAGTGTTTCTTCGTGATTAATATTGAATTAAACGCCTTTTCTCTTTGTCACGGCCACGTTCGGGCCAAATTCAGATTCGAATTTGTCTGTTCTTCAAATTAAGTCATTTATTTTTGCATTGAATGGGTGTTTTAATATTTTATTACACTAAAATTGTTTTTTCATAATTAAAATTTGTGGTATGTGAATATAAAAAAACCCTTTGACCAGATGTATGAACGCGGACGCGACTAAATGAGTATACGTAAAGGGCGAAAACCCACCGAGGCGCACGCTATGCATGAATTAACGTCATTAGTACATACGTGTCTTGCTCGAATAAGGCGCTCACATAGCTCAACGCTGTAAACGCTATGCACGCTGTGCAGGCGGTACACGCTATACACGAATATTTACCCACGACTATGCCGCGGTGGGCCACGCGCGCTACAGTTGTACATAGTCGTGGGCGTGTAGTGTGTACTGCAGTGGAACAAATGAATCCACGCAGAAATACGCCGCGTGGCCGAGCATAGCGTGCACCGCGGTGGGTTTGGGCCTTAAGGATCGTAGCAGGTGGCGTTCTTGGGTTTCTGCCTACCAAAATGGAAAAAAAATGAAAAGAAAAAAAACAAGTTCAGTCCAGAAAACGGGACCCATATTGGATGGAATGATTTTAGTCAAGATTATTTATTGGGTCCCGACTATTCTGGACTGAACTTGTTTTTTTCTTTTCAGTTTATTTTTTACAGTTGGGTTTTTTTATTTTTTATATATTTTTTTTTATTTTACTCTTTTTAGTTACGATTATAATAAGATGGAGAATTTCTCATTATTTTGTTACGTTTGTTACTAATTCCGTAAACGGTCTAATTCTTTAAAGGATTTTTATCGTGTGAGTGATTTAATAATATGGTCATGAAATACCATTTTAAAATCCTCATGATGAAACCTTTAATTTGATACCCATATTGCTGAAAAAAATAAATTACTTTAAATTATAGCTTCTCACAGTCGTCATGTTGGTTTTTTTCACGTCACCTATCTAAGAACACTTGGGTTACCAAGACGAATCTAACGATATATCTATACATATAATAAAATCGTTGAGACCAAAAAATCTGTACATTGAAGATTTAAAAAAAAAACCAGCCAGGTGACTTAAAATAAGTAACTGAACATATTAAAACCATTTTAAAAATTTTTGTTTGTTTGACCGCGCATCACGTAAAAACTACTGAACCGATATTGTTGAAATGTTCACAAATCTATTTAAATACATTTAGAATAACATTTAGGCTATAGAAAGTTTGGAATTTTTTGGCAAAAGGGGGTGAAAAGGGGGGGGGGGGGGAATTAGATTGTTCTAGAATCATGAAACTCAGAACAAATACTTATTAATAAAAATAAAGAAATACCTGTTTTAGCATTTTTTTTAAATCTCATCCAGAGACGCAAAAAAGAGGGTTTTGTGTTTAAAATTAATGAACTTCAAACACCTATAAAATCAAAACCAATGAAGTGTAACCTTTTAAAGTTGCTACATATACTTCATATCTAATACAGGTAAATATAATTTCTCAGTTTTCTTGAAATTTATTTTTGATGTGAATACGCACAAAATAGTGGAACTCAAGAAAATCAGCTTTCCTCGGTTTAAGTAGTTGGTACGAAATGTTTGTGCGCGCATCACGTCAAAACTACTGCATAGATTTCTTTAAAGGCTTCTTCAATATTTAGGCTATATATTATCACGCTACTTCCTTTATGGGGTAGGCAATTTAACATTATGTCCGTATACTTCAATTGTTTGACGTTTCAGTCATGACGTAAGTACATGAGAACGGCTATTTGTAGCTTATGTCAACGAAGTAAATAGCCTAGCGGTTTCATGACCGCTCTGCAAACTACGGGGTTGCAGGTTCAAACCCCGCAACATTATTTTATTTTTTTGTGATTTGTTAATTTTTTTTTTTTGATGCTGTTAGATTGCCCATATTTATTTTTGTATTTAAATTGTTTGCATTTCTATATTTCATATTTTTTTTCGTGGTGAAATATGTTTTTCCATAAAGTAATAGAGAAGTATAGAAGAAGAATAGAATCATGCTGCGCCGACCCCAAATAAATTGGGATTAGGGCAGGAGTATGATGATTTCTCCAAAAAGTAGTTTAGCGAACATCAGAAGCCTGATAAATTCACGTGGTCTTGCCGTGCAAAAACTGTGCTGTGCTATTTGCAATAATCAATAATCCATACGTGATTATATTTACAGCTATATTGTTATTGGCTTCATTTCATGCACCTTGGTGAGAATTTAAGACCTCCTTGGACTGTCATCGAAGGTCTAACGATGGAGACGGAAGCCAGTTGCAAGAGGTCATCAAGAGTTTACGGCATCTTGATTCTATACTATACTTAATATTATAAAGCTGAAGTGTTTGTTTAGTTGGTTGATCACGCTAATTTCGTATCTATTAGTATTGGATAGCCCATTTATCGGAGAATGCAACAACGAACAACAACGTTACCACGTTTATATGACATCACGCTACAATCAATAGGAGCAGAGCATCAATGAAAATGTTGCAAAAAAAAAAGGAAAAAAATATTCCTTTTGAGATCTTTCGTTGCGTGCGCTGCGTAAACGGTTAAAGTTACGCAACAATCGTGTATGATGAAATTTTTTCTCTTAAAAAGTTCTATAAAACGTCCACGATCGCGATGATGGAGAGATGATGATGGTGAGTTGGTTAGAGAGAGTGTGAGACACCGTTAAAAGATTTTAAGGGTGTCTCACACTCTCTCTAACCATCTCTCTGTCTCTTTTATATATCGCAGACGAAGTTGCGCGGGTCAGCTAGTTAATTAAATAAATCCGTGCAGCGGTTTGGAAGATATGAGGTAATAAAGAATATTACATGCATACATACATATAAGTTAATTCAAACTGTCAAATTTTCTCATTCGATTTTGAACTTAACCAACAAAATTTTATTTTTTAAATCATTTCTAGAAATTTGAGTTTGTAGTCATTTGGTGTGCTGGCGACTGTATATATAGGGTGTAAAACAACTCTTAACGAAGCCGAAAGGCACATGTTCTCCTCGTCATTGCAATTTTTTTTTTGTTCTACACCATACCTTCTAGATACGGAGATATTGGGGGTCAAAGATCTAACTTTTTGACAACTTTTTTTTTTTAAATACAAGTTTTTAATGAAATATTTTTACATTAAACACCTCCATGACCAATGCATCCACCAGCATAACGTTTTGTGTTCGTTACAATGAGTTTTACCGAAAAATGTAACTTTTCACCCCACAAAAAAAAAAGTCGTTTCCCAGCAAAAATTTTTGCGTAAAGTTTGATGTACAGAATGCTTGGTTGACGGCTTTGTGATGAGGTGGTTTACATCCTGTATAAATATAAAATAAATAAATTATGTTCAGACTTGATGACAATATATTCGTGGAAAGAAAACTGTCTGATTTATTATTCGCTTCTAACAATTTTTCCTTTGACAATAATGTTCTTGTCGCCATCTGAAGCAAACGACACCTTGAATTTTTCTTATATTATTCTCTGAATAGCTCTTGTAATCTCTTCTGATGCGTATTCATCTAAGGAAACGCTAAGTGTCTCTTAAGTATGACATGGAAATTGACACTTGTTTTGAAGCAAGGTATTACTTTTTTGTGGTTCCGTAGTCAAATGGAAAAACAGAACTCTTCTAATTCATTTACCATTATCTGTCTGTCCGAATTCGCGTCTGTCTAAGCGACTTTGATATTTAAGTATTCATTAATGTCAATAGTTTTTTGAGATATAAGATATTTTCCACAAGAACTTTCTTACTTTGTTGCATAAATAGCCTAGCCTTTCTATTTTTACCGTAGACATTAGAATCTAGATACTTATGATAATTAATTCTTATTTTAGCGAGACGTTGAATCTCAATTAATTTTATATTCATGTTAAGAGTAAATATAACTTTTGACTAGAAAACCGTGGGAAAATTTTAACAAACAGATTCTTATCCATCTATGTTTGCTATTCATAACATTTTATTGCTTCAATACAACTGGGACTTCCAGAGGGCCTAAAAAGTGGCCTTCAAATTGTTTCGGACTTGAATTTCAACATGATAAAGTACTGTGTCAGTACTTTTGGGTACATTATGCCGTTCATTTTTATGGTGCTCTTATCAAATAGCAAAAATGGAACCCTTATAGATTCGTCCTGTCCGTCTGTCTGTCTGTCGGTTGCCGGTTGGCACCACATAGTTAAGGTGTCTTCTATAAACCGGTACACAAAACTGATGTGAAATCACGAATTCAAAAAAATAGGGGTGGCCGTCCATTCATTTAACGGAAGGCTGAAAAAAATCTATATAATTGTGTTAACTTTTATAACTGAGTGGAACAAAGATTGGTTTGAATAAGATTTGAATAGAATAGAATAGAATAATAGTATATTATCGTCTAGTGAATAAAGGACGGATTTAAAGCGAGGGCCGTAGATGAGTCACGAGCAAGTGAAGGATTCTAATGATTGAATCACGAGCGCAGCGAGTGATTCATCTGTTAGAATCCTGAACGACGCGAGTGATTCATGGCCCTCGATATAAATTCGTACTTTATTCAGGAGTTGCATACTATACTTTATATCATGACTACGAGAAAAGACATAATTTAAGCGAAAATAGAAATTTAATCAAGAAATAAGAATTGTTACATTAATTGAAATGGACATTAAAATTAGAGCAATGACTGAAATTAAGCGTAATTTTCTTATTATTATTATTAGGGTGGTCAACTTGTGAAACCATATTTATTTCTTATCGATGGTCAGAACTTTCTGCTGGAGGAAACTCTGGGGACTGCATCTTTGGACGTTGAAGGGCGTGGAGTCCATGGGTCTTCAGGTTTCTTTAGGTTTATGCTGCTTGCTATCTGAAGGCTGCGTTTCGATTTATTTTCGATACAATCTTCGATATAACCCTCAGCCACGGTAGTGGACTTCCATCCACCATGTCGCTTTAATTCCGTCATATCTGCACCAGTGTTTGCTAATAACGTGGCAGAGGTTCTTCGGAAAGAATGCCCTGTATACATCTCGGGATTTGGTAGCTTTAAAAATGTTGCCATGTCTTTTGGCATGGAACCAATTTTATTTATTCCAATTGGATTTTTTGTACATTTATTTTTAGAATAGAACAAAAAGAATCTATTTGTGTTCCAAATTCAAACACCAAAATAGTGAATAAAAACAAAACAGTGAATAAGAGGCCTTTTTATTCACTGTTTTGCGTGAATAAAATAAGCTTTTTAGAATAGGTATGGTATAAAATTTATGTGCATAAAAATATCGTAAAAAATCAAATACAGCAAAAACATGTATGATGTACATGTTTTTGCTTACAACAATAGGCGTGCAATTTTTTTTTACTTACATTACAATACATTTAATTAATAATACATTACATTTAAAATTTCACTGTCATTGATATATTTAGGCAACTTTTGAGATATGGGCCTATTTGTGAAACTGTAACAGTAACTTTGTTTTTATTATCCACTACGAAAAACTAATTTAGTTTTTCTGTTGAGTGTAAATTGGCATAATCACGAGCGTTAAAAATATCGTTATTAAATTTTTTGGTGCTACGGAACTTTTTCGTGCGAGTCCGACTCGCTCTTGGCCGTTTTTTTAACTTTTCCATGTTTGCCACTGATACAATGACACTTCGTCCTACAGACCATTGACCATCAAGACCATTTCTTATACACACAAAATCACACAGAAAAATGTAGTATACTTTTAGAAATAAATGACTGAAATGTAATGACTTTCTTAGCAGTGAAAGCCTGAAGTAAATCCATAATGTCATAATATTTGAACTTTATTTGAGATGCGGAACGAAAAATAACAAAAGTAAATGACTTCGTATTTTTCCAGCTTATCGACTGTGTGTTTCTTTTTTGCTTATTTTATTTCCGTTCCGCTCTTTGCCTTTCCGCCTCGTAAGAGGAAAATGCGTAGATGGTTCTTTTGGCGCGTCATTTTCATTGGGGGCAATTCATTTCATTTCCATTGTCAACTTTTATCAACTTTTCACATTTACATTAATTAATTGATAAGACGTAGTTTTTATTACATCGAAATGAAAACTTTTTTCCTGACATTTTATAAACATTTATAAATTAAAATAACGTAAACTAACTAATTTAACAATAAACTAAAAAACCGGCCAAGAGCGAGTCGGACTCGCGCACCGAGGGATCCGTACAAACTTTTTAAAGGACAAACTTATCTTTTCTGTTCGATCCCAAACGGCTATTGCACCAACCGCAAATAATAAGTTTGTAAAAGTCAAGTCGCTTTTTTTTGTTATTAAACTACATATTTACGGTCTGAAAAATAGAAAAAGTTGATATATTGGTACTTACAAGTTTTCGCAAAAATCTAAATTTGTCCATATCTTATTATTGTGTCGACTCAGGACCTTGATTTGTATACATCTAATAGACTTCAACTTGCTAGGTCCACCCGTTCCTGAGAAAATCGGTGGTGACAGATGGACAGACAGACAAACGGACAAGAAAGTGATCTAATAAGGGTTCCTTTTTTACCTTTTGAGGTACGGAACCCTAAAAATGGCAAGAGACTGTTGTATGACAACCCCCTTTGCCTCTTGCCAATTTAAAAGCCTGTCATTGGGTCACGAAAAGTGTCAAATAACGAAAACTTGTAAGTGCGAATTATTGAATGATTATGGGATAATTACACTAGCAAAACTGAACGCGAGAGATTTGTCAGCGTCGTCATAGCTAGAATTTTGTCAGTAAGGGATCTCGCGGCTACGACCACCCCGATCACGGCTTGTCGCATTAAGGTCATGGCATACTTACTATACCGGCACCGCTCCAACCCAGCAATTAACTTTCCATTCAAATTAGAGCATTAAATCGTGTATCGTATAATATATTTTAAAATGCCGAGATGAAAAAGCTTACGGCGGGCAGTCAGTGCGCTTGCCCCTACCATACAACTCGACTTGTGGGCGACCCGGAGTCGGCGCGCAGCAAGCACGCTAACTGCATGCTTGCTGCGCGCACCCGCCGACTCCGAGTTGCCCGCGGTTGCCCGCGAAACAACGCCGTTGCGCCTCGCGGACGGCGCCTGGTCTGCGAGCTTGCACCTCGCGGACGGAGCGCGGTCTGCGAGAATGCACCTCGCGGCAGGCGCGCGGCCGGCACGCTTACTGCGAGCCTTACACCTCGCTGACGACGCGTAGTGAGCGCGCTGGAGCCTAAATTTGACGCAACGCCGAGCAACAGCTGTGATGGTGCGGTGCCGGTGTAATGTGCCATGACCTTAACCAGCCGCTATCTTGAACGGAAACTGGTCGGACGTCCGGTCGTGCGGCCAAAATTTCTTCCTGGTCGAAGCCTTTGCAGCTATAAGTCATGAACTTGGCCGCGTATTGCGCAAGGTCCCTTACAAGCAGCTTATACGTAGGTATAGTTAACGCTTTCGACTGGTTCCCCACGGACCAACTGGATGGCACAACTACTTGTGCAGTGGGGAATGCTATTGTAAGGATCCTTCCCCACGTCACAACCTGTTGTGTTTATATTTTTATTAAAATAACGTTTTATTTAGTCC
Organism: Xestia rhomboidea; assembly: GCA_963853795.1. Taxonomy (NCBI): domain Eukaryota; kingdom Metazoa; phylum Arthropoda; class Insecta; order Lepidoptera; family Noctuidae; genus Xestia; species Xestia rhomboidea. The sequence continues at coordinate 8,590,896 of OY970771.1, read as the reverse complement.
CTTCCAATCAACTACTCGATTAGGAGGTATTTCATCCAACGCACAAGAAAGTGTGATTACGCTTAAAGTACTTACGGGATGATATCCGTGATTTTCCTTAGGTTCTATGAGCTCCCGATATTTCGACGCTGTTGCAAGCAACATGATCGCGGGAAATCACGGATATCATCCCGTAAGTACTTTAAGTGTAGTGAAAAACCGTGAAAGTTTAAAAAGTGTGATTACGGTTAGAGAGTACACAATTACACATTGACTAATGAAAACTAACGTTAGTTTAGTTAGTTTATTCCGGTCAGATTCGTAAATTTTTATAATTCATTATAATTTTCACGGCAATATTCGTTTTCTCAAAGCGGAAAGTAATCTTATGTTTCTTGTACTGTTTTTCTTTTGTTATTGTTGCTTTTCCTGTTAGTGAGGGCCTTTGTTTAATTTTTTATGTAAATTCTCTTCCATTTTTTTTGGTATTTCATAATGATTTCCTGCATAAATAAACAGCAACATTTTTATATGTTTTATTAATCAGACTCATGGATGACTACACCGACCTACGCTGACCTTATTAAAGTAATATAACTATACTTTATTGATAAAGTATAACTGCAAGACGCATCCCTGATCTAAAAAACTGTCTCAGATCACGCATCCTCAAATGCCTCAACCTAATATTTTCAGTTCAGGATGTAATCCGTAAGTATTAAATCAAGAAATTAACCGGATTTAGTGACATAGCTTGCATTGTTACCAAGTTGAAGACTAAGTGGCAGTGGGCCGGATGAAGGACTGATACCCAGTGGAGCAGATGAGTCCTAGAATGGATCCCGTTTATCGGCAAACGTTGTGAGGGACGCCCTGAGCTAGGTAGATCGAAGACCTTAAAATGTATAAATGCAAAAGACGAAGCACTGAGGTTTGTGGCGCAGTTTTGCTGGACATGTACCTCCATGTCCCGCAATTGACTGTGAAAGGCTGAGTTGATTGATTGATTTTCAGTCACTTACTATTCCTTTGGCACCATCATTATTCTCCTGCCCTTATCCCAATATAATGAGAGTTTGAACCGCAAGTTTTCTTCTTCCATACGTCTCTATTAGGTACTCGTCAACCACTTGCACCTATCAAGATTTAATCGAAGCAAATGTTACAAATGTGCAGGTTACTACATACTGGTCTTACAGTTTGAGTGTGTCGATGACGACACTTAAAGAGGAAGAAGAAGGTACTCGTCACTAAACTTGAACGTCATCCAATTTAAAAACAACGACTTACAGTAAAATCACCATACTTATATAATTTTTAGGATAGAACCATTGGGACTACATGTATCTCGACGTGTCGCAGGTCAGTGAGGCAGTGGTATGACCGTATCGTAGATAAGCGTTGTCGGCATGCCATATGCCACGTTGTAACGTAGATATTTGTGTATTGCCCGCTGTTATCTCACTACGTGGTAAGTATTAAATACACGCGTGTGTCAGGTGTCACAGCAGGCCTGCATCCTCTCCGGACGCTATCCAGTTCTTGCGATCCAAGGTTACAATGAATAATCAGCGACCCCATGCATTTGGGTCGAGTAGGTTGGTGTTGAAGTTTTGTATGGAATAACTGACTATTTTCTCACGATTAAAAGTTTTGTTTCATGGAGAAATGTGTTCAGTTCGATTGTCTTTAAAACTCCACGCATTTATACAAGAGTTAAAGCGGACAATAATAGAGGTGTATTCGTATTGCATATATGCATATATGCATGCACTTATATGCATCAGTATCGCTTCGACACGCACTGAACAGGATCATTATCGCCTGGGCTCATTGGTTCGTCTAAACTAATCTAAAAGATTTGATTATTTGTTTGTTTGTTACGATTTAACTCAAGAACTCTTCGACCAATTTTAGAAATTCTATCACAATTAGAAAGCTACATCTTTTTCGAGTAACAAAAGCTATAAATTATATTGATATCATGCAAATTAGCCGAGCTATCACAATTTTCGCGGACGAAGTCTCGGGCGAAGTGTTTCTAAATGTTCACCGAACGTACATTATAGGTATGTTTTGCTTACAAAAAATAGGAGGAACGACCAGTAAGGATCAGTATGATCAACAGATCACCACGCTGGCTTCGGAACAATAGACCGTCATATAATATACGTCAGTCACACCACAGTATTCAAGAGGAACTTTTTATCTATTGCTGATAATTTCAATCAAACGTTGCGGTTGAAAAGAAGATGTAGTGACAAAAATTAAAAAGAGTATGCTTAGATGTTTTGGTCATGTGGAGAGGATCAGTGTAAGGCGACTAACAAAAGGTACTCACACACAAGGTAGATGTGAGTGGCAACTGGGAGGGAATGCCCTAGACGGATTAACTCTGACTTTATTGATGAGGTTCTTCATAAAGATCAGATGCGTCGTAATCGCAACCGGCGTGCGTGTATGACCGTGGACGAGGCAAAAGGAGTATGGTATCGTAGCAGATGGCATTCTTTGCTTTCGGCATACCCCCGTGGGGAAATGACGTTAGTTTCTGTATGCATTTCAATCAACAACAAATAAATATATAACAAAACATGAAATCTGAATCAAAACAAACAAACTAACATGGTCAACCAGGAATTTTAACAACAGGAACATTTTTCAGCGAAAAGTTTTTAGTGTTTGTTTTTGTCGTCCCTGTTCTTCGGAATCCTATTAAATTCAGTGACAATTATTGCGAATTGGCGGACAAAGTAATTTTGTACGACTTTTTCTGATCATCAACATCTGCATAACCTTTTCGCAACTATGCTGCATGGTCGACTTCACTCGAACCAGATATAGCTGAAAGCTTGACTTGAATGAATATCTGACCTTGTCCTCCACAAGGTCAGATATTCATTCAGGTCAACTAGACCTGTCTGGTCACCTAGGGGTTTCGTCAGACAAATTGAAGGATATCCGGTGTTCTAAGTACCCGTAAAGACTGTCAAAAATCTACAGATTACAGTGGGGCCAGTAGCTTCCTTCACTTACCCGTTCTCGGGCCGAGCTGGGTGCATTGCGGGGCTTAACTCAACTTTTATTCCAACTTCATTTGTTCTGAGTATGTAGCCAGGGTATTTTGAATTTAAATTCACCACATTCAGTCGAAATTCACAGTTCATAAGTGCTTACAGAGTAAAACCAATTCCGTACGAGTATCGCTTGAATTAGCAGTAGAAAAGCAGTAGCAGCCCGGAGTCTGAATTTGTGGCTTGTTGACGACAATATACTCACCCCTTTTTATGGGATGGGACTTTAAAAAACTGGTGAAACGTGGGACCTTGGATGTACTATTAGATACACTTCCGACTAACTTTTCGTGAATTACAAGCGTGATTTTATGTTATGTAGTTCGAACGTGAGGAGTAAACGTAAAGTAATTTTTTGAACGATTTTAAAATTATTTACTAAGTTTTGCTTACAATAATTACTCGCTTTTAAGACTTTTTTCATATTTTTGGGTACTAATATTGAGGTGATTCTTACACGACACACGAGCGGAGGCGGCGAAGCAAAATAAATATATCATGACGATGCGCCGCACGGAGGCCTGTGGTGAGCATCGCTCATCCGCGCGGTCGGGCGGTGAACGTGCGTTCCGCGGCATCGTTTATGTGTTAGTTCGTTTGTTTGTTCCTTTTAATCAAGCAATGTATTTAAGGTTTCATCTCTGAAGAAGGAATAGTCCAATTTTCGGATGTTTTTTGTACGAACACTATAGCTGTTACCCGCGACTTTCAGTCCGCGTGAAATTATTTAAAAAATCTTAGCGTGTCGATGGCAATCTAAGTTGTGTCGGCCCAGAACTGAGCTACTAGTTTGGCGCCTTCAGTAGCGTCCACCATTGAGCCGCGAAAAGTCACGTGACCCAAAATGGTTAATAGCGAAGTTTCGCGATATTCGCGAAATATTCGCAGGTATTTTGGACACCTTGGTTAAAAACACTTGACGATCGCAAACTACAAGAGATATATCTAAATAAAATAGCTAGTGATAGTACAGTGAATAGCTGATTAATTATGGAATATAAATAATAAAAAAATATATATCTAAAATTAATTTGAAACTCAAAAAAAATGTAGAACTTGAAAAACAGTGATGAAAACAGATAGTTTGCTATTAAAACGTTAATTTGATTTTTTTTAATTTAAAATTTTATTTAAAATAATTTTAAAATAAACTAGATTATATTTCCTTTCCAATAAGACCATAATCTTATTAGTTTATTTACTATAGTCTAATTAGAAATTAATTGGAATTTGTACACTCACTGTTTATTTTGCCGCCTGCGCCTGCGCCTGTTTTTTGAACACGGTTATTTACGTACTTACAACTTTACGAAGCCAGTTGTTTTTGTTTGTACAATTTAACAATATTCTTACTATACTAATTAAGCACTATTTAACCGTTAACACACACGTTTTAATCACAATTAACACTTATTTCTGGTTTAAAAACCATCACTAAGGTAAATATACCTACCACTTTTTCGGAGGCGAAATAATCAATTTCGAGTTTCGAAAACTAGATTTCCTATAGCATACTATTGTAGCACAGTTCTTCACGATTAATTTGATATATAACACTAACCGAATGTAACAATATACATAACAAAACAATTGAAATACGATATTCGCGATAACGAAACACGTTACGTAATGGCGGAGTTTGTTTACACTAAACTTTTTACTAAATTATGACATTTGTCAATGGAATCGTGCTATGTCCTGTGGTACGTAGTTGAGAAATATTGTAGAGATGGGACGTAAACCATTCAATTCACTCCAATCCATAGACAAACACGTTTAAATCGATATTAAAAAAACTATTTTATGTTTAATCGCTACTGGATACTACTACTATCCACGCACAGTCTTGGTTAAAAGCTACTGGATAGTACTACTATCCGAGCTCGGCTCAGTGAATGAACAAACAACAGTTCACGCATCACACGATATTATAAAAATATGTTATTACCTATATTTGAATCGGATTTTGTTAAAAATTTCAAGGGTTTTGTTTTTGAACGGAACCCTAATTCTTATTCTAAAATTAAAATAGCATCAGATATCTGTTAATAAAAAGTCCCGACTACTGCCAGTACAAAATCCCAACTAAATCAGTCCAGTTGTTTCGGAGGTTAGCCGGAACAAACAAACAGACAGAAAGACATACATAAAAAATGTGTTTTTGTTATAGGTACTGTTTAAACTTTCTTGAAGATTATGCATTAAATTAATAATTTAAAGTTGACATTGAATAGTAATATAGGTACTAACATAGTTATAAGTATGATTTACTAACATTCTATGGAATATGTTTTAATTCTGATAATAAATGTATAATAATAATAATAATAATAATTAAGTAAAAATTCTCATTCATGCATTCTATTTATAATGAATGAGTGAGATTTTGTGCTGTTATTTTGGAGTTACAGTAAATGTATTCATTTGTATAGATAACATTATACCCGTATTTCCACGAAGAGTTTGGTAAAGGCGTACCTATAGTATAACCTGTTGCCATCCATCGCCACAAATCCTTACTTCGAGCTGTTACTGAGAAATACCTGGTAAATCTACTTGAGCAACGAGTTAATTTGTTAATACATTGAGCTGATTTTGTATTCCTATATTTTGAAGCTTCGTATTAAAAATAAGATAAATAAATAAATATCGCTGGACATTACACACAGCGCCATCTAGTGCCACACTAAGCAACGAGGTTTGTGTCGTGGACACCAGATAGTTGATATACTACATATATACTTCTTGTTTGTAAATACATGTACTTATTATACATATAAACATCCATGACTCTGAAACAAATGTCTATGCTCATCACACAAACATTTGCTCCTTCCGGGATTTGAACCCGGGACCCTAAGAACGTAATAATATCAGTCTGAAATGTTTCCACTGCTGGGATCACATACAGCACGTATCAGCGATCGAGTACAAAACTTCAATACCTACTCGACCGAAATGTGTGGGACAGCTGGTGATTTCAATGGTGGTCCCATGGAGAAAGTTGTTCAGTTTGATGGACTAAATCACACCCTGAAATATGACTACATCTTTCTGGTACATGCTGTTTAAGATATAACTTTTTTGTGAATACTTTACCTCTTCTTACCGCTGTTGCCAAGAGGTTGGACGGACCTTTCATGCTGCACTGGCAGGCCTTACATGTACCCGTATATCGGGCCTGGGGCAGATAATAATGCAAATTCACCACATCGTTTAAAATAGTTTATAATTTATAGTGTCTTATTAATTTATTAGTATTGATTTTGTATTGAATTTTAACGAAATTTTATTTAATATTAATGGTTTGATTATGTATTGAAATTAACTTATTTTATTTTTGACATTTTATATTTTATTTGACAAAAAAAATATTGTATTAATTTAAATTATGTTGTCTAGTTATAATGGAGAATAAAAAATGGAGATAAATGACAAGCAACTAATCTTCTTAATCTTCTTTTTTTTCTTGTACTATCTTTTATTATTCAAGCTTTTTTTTATGTTTTTCCAAATTGTAATCTGAATCTAAATTTAACTTAAAAGTAATTTTGTATTGTAAGTATTGTAATATTTATTTTGTTGTTTAATTGAAAATATTATTAGTCCGTTCGCATGTAAGATATATATATATATCCCAGTTATACAGGGAAACCATATTAATAATAATAATTGGCCATAGTAACTGTTACACGCATATTTTGTAAAATATTATTGTATCGCTGTTGGTAAATTAAATAAATAAATAAAATAAATAATAGTAGTGTGTGGTGTGTATTTGTCTCTGTAATAGTAGTGTGTGGTGTCTCTGAGTATTTGTTTTTATTAACTAAGTTATGGATCGTTGTGTCTGATGCTTCAATCAATAATTATTGATCGAAGGTCTGATGCAAATAAATAATAAAAAAATAAAAAATACCTTTACGACTTACCTTAAAAAATACCTACCAGACAGTGAATTTGTGAGGTAGTTTGAAAATCCCATTAGTCGTTCAACTTTTGTGTGAAGGCTGCCGAAAATATTCTAGAGTCGAGCCAGTTATCTTTAAAACCAAGAGATCTAATTGAAGGTCTATCATTGCGCAGTTAGAATTTTAATCTTCGGTATTAGGGATCCCAGAATTTAGGGGCGACTAGTGTTTGTGAGGACAGCAGCCATTGTGCCGATAGTCGTGTCGGTTATATAACGTTATATAATAGATTAATAGGCTATATAGCCTCAACCAGCATCTGAGAAGGCTCTCGCTTGGCCGCTGGATCAAGGGTTTGGTTCACCTAGTGCCACACTAAGCAACGAGGCTTGTGTCGTGGACACCAGATAGTTGATATGCTACATAGATACACCAGCAGCGCAGCGCAGCACACGACATCTCTCAAGAGCGCTGATCACCGATAACGCGGACCCTGTTAGCGACACCGGTGTGCTACTTCATGTAGAACCTTTATTTCGCCTCAACGAACAACTCATTATTACACATCTAGCATAAAAACCGGCCAAGTGCGAGTCGGACTCGCGCACGAAGGGTTCCGTACCAAATTATATCTACAACATTAGACAAAACGGCAAAAAAACCACGTTTGTTGTATGGGAGCCCAACTTAAATATTTATTATAAGTATTCTGTTTTTAGCTTTTTTAGTTATTTGTTGTTATAGCGGCAACAGAAATAGTGAAATCTGTGAGAATTCCAACTGTCTAGCTATCACGGTTCATGAGATATAGCTTGGTGACAGACAGACAGACAGAGGGACAGTGGAATCTTAGTAATTGGGTCCGTTTTTACTCTTTGGGTACTGAACCTTAAAAAGGATTCTTTTGTACTTTTTCTTTTTAGATACCAACCTATATAAATTCCTAAAATAAAATTCGTTTGAATGAAAACCTTTTCACTCCAGAACTCGCCAATTAAGAATCGTAAATGTTCTTGTTTTTTGAAGAACCCGTTTTTAATTAAAGGAAAGTCAGTTATAGACAGAATAGGGCACGCCACAATAGTGGCGGTAAGTCCCCTCTTTGAGGAGTGGCTGGAGAGACGCCACGGCGTCCTCACCTTCCGCCTGACGCAGGTTCTTACCGGACACGGTTGTTTCGGTAAGTTCCTGCACCGAATCGGGCGGGAGGAAACGTCCGGGTGTCACCATTGTGAGGATCGACCGGAGGACACGGTGGAGCACACGGTGGAGGTGTGCCCCGCTTGGGCGGAGCACCGCCGTGTCCTCGTAACGGCGATTGGCGGCGGCGACCTCTCGCTCCCGGCCTTGGTTCAATCCATGGTCCGGAGCGAGACGGAATGGGACGCCGTCACCTCCTTCTGCGAAGCAGTCATGCTAGCGAAGGAGGTGGCGGAACAGGACAGGGAGAGATCCTCACGTCCCGGCCGCCGCGGGAGACGCCCCGGGCGTCGGGGGCCACGTGGTGGCTTCCGGCCACCGTAGGCGCGGGCCTGTGGACGGGGAGCTATGGGCTAGCTCGCCGTCCGTTCGTCTCATGACGACAGGCCGTGCCGACGGCGCGTTCGTGTTCCACGCGCGCCTCAAAGAGAGTCAGCAATAAGGAAGGGGTCCGCAAGGACCGAAGCCTGCCAGGGCTGCGGGACTATTCGAAAGAGATACCGTGGCCCCGGAACACAAAGGGCGATGAAGGAACATGGATGGGTTTTAGTCAGTAAAAGTCTGACACTCCCTCCTGCTCCGCCCAGAGCGGGAGAAGTCATTTGATGATTTCCCATCCGAAAAAAAAAAAAAAAAGTTATAGACAGAATGCAATCGAAGATATTAATTTCTAAGAAAATCTTGTTTTTGCTCGCAGATATTAATGATACGTAGTAACTTTTTAATTCAATTGTTTTTTTCTTTGTGGATATTATTATAGTTTAATGAAATACTTCTTTTCTTATAAGATCAACGTATTCCTTCTGCTAAATATGTTGAAATCTACGTCTGTGCTTGAGATTTCGCTTTGACGTCCTAAAGCTAGCATGCTAACAATTAACCTCGCTTTTACTTGTCATACTGAAACAAAAGTGTAACATGACATCTTTAAATCCGAAGGGTTTTATTTTTAAAAGGCATTGAACGTCAGCTCCATATAGCTAAAAAAAAGTTTTACACAGAGTCATGCACAGCGCCATCTATCGATTTTCAGTGGAAGCTGGCCCTGAAAACACCCCATTAGAGGCGATGTAATTGCCATCCCACTGCTACTGGAAAAAAAGGTAATCGAACACCTTACGAATCTGCAACACACTGTCACGTCTATATTTAGTAATGTGCATGAGATTCGCTCAACCGAAGTTTCCACATTTTCTGTGGCGGTTATAGCGGCATATCATCTCAGCTGCTCTTCAGTAAATGTGGAGTGTTCCCCCGTGGAAGAATGTTGGATTTGGCGCACTATAAAGATTTTATTTCATGTGTTTTTGTTCTGATTAAATTGCACGAGTTTGGGTAGAACTATAACTTCGTAGGTGTGAAAAGTGGAGCAAGAAAGGTGGCTTCGTCTTGGGCGAGCTTGAAAACCTGATCACATTTTCAATGATTGACTTACTGAAACGAGACCTGAAATTCAAACGTAAAGATTCCTTTGTTCATTAATTCGTCAATTTGGCTACAAGATAGTGTAATTAAATCAAATGAATTGTAATGAAAATAAGTTTATTAATCAATAGAAACAAAACAGTAGTGTCAATATAATCAGTGAGCCACAAACTAAGCATCGCTTGTATCTTGTGGCTCGAATTGACTATTATAAGCATTAATAACCATTACGAAGCCTGATGAAGGCTTGATACAGTTGTAAACCGATTTGCGGTGACGTTATTACGTATAGGAACAGTTAATTAGTATTTGTGAAGTGTTCCAGAACTTAGTTCCTGTACCTCTCAGATCAAATACATAAGTATTTGATCTGAGAGGTACAGGAACTAAGTTCTGTCAAATTGAACAAGATCAGTTTGACGCATTAAACCGAATGTTCGGATTCGAATTCGGTATAAAGCGTCAAACTGATCTAAGATTCCTAGTGTAGTGTTTCACTTGGAGCGACTGCCTATCTCACCACCAAAACCCAGTTGCGGGATAATCCCTTGGTAAGTGGTTGTTAAACTTTTGGGCTTCTGATTCCTCGTAACGACTGTCGAAGATCTACAAATGACAGCCTTAAACTGCTATGTTTATACCCCCTCATGTTAGTGCTCGTGAATGTACTTAAGTGGGAAAACTCAATGACGCTGAAAATATGCAATGAGGTCGAGGTTGTCATTAACATTAACGAAGCTTCGCGTTAATCTGATAAAGATTATGTTGATGTGATAATCTGGAGAGTTTTCCAGGACACCGCATTAGCGGAGTTTGAAGGCGCTATTTTAGTTTATTTATTTATTTCTAGAGTGGTACATACATGGGCGGGCTTAATGCCACAAGGCGTTCTCAGTCAAGCTTCCTTCCTAGTTTTTTTAGTACTTACTATGATTAGTACGTCCTAAGTAGTTTATGTTTATGTATAATCCTACTGCACGTGTAAGCGGGCACGCCCTTTATGCCTGGAGGCTTCATTTATGCTGGAGATAGATATAATATAGTCGTTTCGTTTCTATTTTGGTATGTTGGCGTGTAGTTTAGTTTAATGATTTTTTGTTTATGTTTACTGTACATACAATTGTATAAAAACAGGTTGTTCTAACTTAACAGACAGATGCGTTGCTGGAGAGTTTCTCCCGCCAATCTCTTTTCTTCCCAGTAAAAATACTAGGAAGTTGCAAAGGGCGGACATTTTGTTGGACAGTCATGTAATTTCTGTCGTCAAAATTTTGTTTTTAATTTAACACACTAACACAAAGTGGTATATTATCAGCCTAATTTGAATTTATTACTTTTGATTGAGCAGTGGTGGCTCAGTGGTGGCGGCGCCGACTTACAAACAGTGTCGTGGGTTCGAAACTTTGTGTAATTTATTTCATCACCACTGCTCTCAAAACGGTAAAGGAAAACATCGTGAGGAAACCGGCATGTCCTAGAACAAAAAATTCGAAGACATGTGACATCTACCAATCCGCATTTGGCCCGCGTGGTAGACTATTGCCCATTCCTTCTCATTGAGAGGAGGCCGTGTTCCAGCAGTGGGAACATTATAGGCTAATGATGATGATGATGACTTTTGATTAGACCAACGAGGCAGACTAATTGTGACATATTCACAAAACCAGCTTCAATTTTCTGAACTCAAGATCAAGCCTTGGATCAGTTAAGCCGATGTCAAACCGCACATAAGTCGCTCAGATTGGATGACCGAAGTAACAACAACCAATAAGCTGACATGTATTCGGAGATCGGATTAAACTGAATAGGTTGACTGCCTCGTTGGTCGCCTTGTGGTTGTAAGCGCGACTACTGAGCATGACGTCCTGGGTTCGATTCCCAGGTCAGGCAAAGTGTTATTGGGTTTTCCCATCAGGAATTTGTCGGGTAGTAAACGAAGTCTGGATTTTTTCCCGGGTGATGGCAATGGGTTCGCGCCCTAATACTTACAAAACCTTATCGGGCGTGATACAGGTGTACTATTCGGTGCAATTCTGCTTAACCCATCGGGGATTACAGGCGTGATCACCGGGTTACAAAATGTAAGAATTCCTCCAGTTTCACCGAATTCTGAATATTTAATTCATCATCGTCTTGGAAATCATTTCCTTTTCTCTTTTAAGATTCGAAAGTTTTTCTAAAATTGGAACATGTAGAGTCACGAGCACCAAAATATGTACATTTACCAAAGTTCAAACGCAACTTTCTCATATAATCACTATTGCAACTTAGACATAAGACTTCAATAATACTGGCACCCGGCCTCAGCACCTATCAGAGATCCTAAAATAGACGCTTTAGCAGAATCATAATATGAATCACGTTAAACACTATAAAGTCCATTTTAACAATTTAATTTTTTTAACGTGATTCATATTATGATTCTAGTAAAGCGGCCTTTTTAGACCTGGTCACCGGTTTATCGGTTTCAAAACTATTCTACCTTTCAAGCTGGAACCAACCTTACTTAATACATTAACAAAATTTCATTTAAATCGGTTGGGTGGCTTGGAGAGTTATGCCACGTTATGCCCGACTCGTCACTGTTCCTACTCGTCATCAAAAAACAAAAGATCACGATTCACAACTGTTTCAACAATTTTTGTTTTTGTAGAACCGATTTCGTCATCGATGCTAAAGTATCATCAAATAAGCAATTTATACAATTCATTTTTACTCGACTGCCTACGTTTTTATGATAAGGTAGATAAGTATGGTGGTCAAAATTGATCCATATACACCTATTTTTTAAAATCGTCTGAGATAAATGTGTACGAACATAGTGACACGCGGTTTTATTTATTTAGATGGTATCTAAAAGTTCTATGTATACTACAACATGATATTGCAATCAAAACAGTAAGAGAAAGTCACTCACTTATTATTGGTGTTTGTTGCAAAGTTTCCAATGCCAGTCATTAAATAGAATCTACTTTAAAGCCAGGCCCATTAGTGACAAACTTTGGCAGAGCACAGCCTAGAGAAAAACATTACCCTCTTTTTGGACTGCGCCGCAATCGGGTGAAAAGCAGTGTAAAAAAAAAGAGAACATTAACCATTTCTTTTGAAGCCCGAAGCGCGGGTTGGTGCCGCGACGTAAACATAACGTAAATTCGAACGATATTGGAATCAAAAATACAATTGCTGCATTTACCTTCTATAGCAGTTTGGGCTACAGTTTTATTAAAAGGCACAATATGCAATTAAATCATCGTGTATCGTTCTTTTTCCGTCAATAATTTGAAGACGACGCCGACGTCTTAAATTTTCAGCACAATAAATTGTGTAGCGTCAGTGTAGCCACTGGTTACCTACTAAATCGTAAAACTGTGCAAGTGGTGGCTTACTATTAGTAGCTATGAACCTACAGATATGAATAAAGTCTTACAAGTAATTAAAACCGGCCAAGTGCGAGTCGGACTTGCGCATGAACGGTTCTATCGTAGTTTCTTCTTTCTTTTGCTATTTTTAATTAATTTTATTATTTGTCGTTATAGCGGCAATAGTAATGCACATTCTGAAAATTTCAACTGTCTACCTATTACGGATCATGAGATACAGCCCGCTGACAGACAGACGGACGGGCGGCGGCGGACAGCGAAGGCTTAGTAATAGGGTCCCGTTGGTTACCCTTCGGGGACAGAATCCTAAAAAGTCATGTAAAAATCGTTCGAATTTTCGTAACGTTTACACCGCGTTCGTGCGAGGCCAAAGTATTCAGGTTTTTGTTAAAGTACCTTTTGCCCATTAAAGTGCAAATTTACAAGTCCAGACACATTAATTTCAATGAAACAACCGATCTAGCTAAATGATATGCGTCCATTTGTTCAAAAACTCGTATTTAACGTTCGTTTGTCTAACATTTTATATATCAAAGAACTTTAAGCTAAAACATCGTGGTTACAATCTACCCAGAGTTTGGCACTTTTCCAAATGTAACCCCCATAATAATGCAACCTCGCAAAAGTTAAACGTTAGTATTTAAATGCTGAATAGCAATTACAAGTCCCCACTTAAAGCCGCTTTGACGCTTTTCAGCACATTTGTAACTTTTTACTAGCTTTTATTTGACTTGCAATGATTGTATGTTTACTTAGGTCAAATATTGCAACTGTGATTTAAAACAGTTATACTTAACCGATTGAGCTGTGCATAGACGTTTAGTTTGGAAAGCAATGCATGGTTAGCTAAGTGACGTCATTCTAAATCCAATAAGGTTGTCTCCCAAAGATGAAGGACTAGTTATTTTTGATGCACTCTCATGATATAGATAATCAATTAACAGGGATTTCTAAAAATAATACGAAAAAAAAAATGACGTCATACTGATACAAGGTGGATGGAACACCAACGCTAAAACGGCTAAAACTGATTTCTCAGTAGCAGCCATGGAATCTGGGTTTGTGCTCCTGAGGGTAAAACCCAATAACACTTTGCCCGACCCGGGAAACGATCTTAGGACCTCACAATCCCGTCCCACCCTACTAATATTATAAATGCAAAAGTTTGTGAGGATGTATGGATGTTTGTTACTCTTTCACGCAAAAACTACTGGACGGATTTGGATAGAATTTTGCACTCAGATAGTTTATAACCTGGATTAAAACATAGGATACTTTTTATCCCGGTAGTAAGATCCCATGGGACAATTATCAAACTTCACGCGGGCGACGCCGCTGGCAGAAGCTAAGTCACAAATAAATGACATAAAGCACGGCGCCAGCCTGGGTATGACGTATGAACCTGTGATATGGACTCACAACAACTGCTCTCCAAAGATAAAATCACGAATTTGTAAAGTTTTTTATGTTTTTCCTATAAAGGAAAAAGTGCTGTTCGTCGAAAGATCAGTGTAGCAGTGCAGTGTAGTGAGATGTGTTTTTTTGCCATGGTAGAGGGGACATTGTGGATCTCAAAATATGTTGCAGGCGGCCAGTTTACCATAGTTCTCTGGGTTAGATATACCAATAAGAAGTTGCATAATGTAGCAGTTATGGCGTATTCGTCTTCTGAATAAGGTTAAGAAATAACTTTATAAATTAAACTTCTATTTCAAAGACTTCTACGTGGTAAATTTCGCTCCCGACTTATCGTTTGACTACGTTAGAGAGGCACACGAGCGAACAAAACAAGCTAAACTTGCGTTTTACACCATGTTAGCATGAAATGAGAAATTCATAATTATTTTCTGTTCTAAGTAAACGAGCAGTGTAATGCAGGCCACAATGTAAAGTGTATAAAAGGTGTAAACCGAAAGACACTTGTTCTCCCCGTCATTGCGATCATTTTTTTTATTCTAGACCATACCTGGGAACCTTCTAGTTACAGATATATTGGGAGTCAAAGTTCCAACTTTTTCACTAGTTTTTTAAACACAGTTTTTAATGTATCATTTAACTTGAAACACCTCCACGACCCCCGTACTATTCAATCCTTCCATTAGCACAATGTTTTGAGTGCATTACATTGAGTTTTACCGTAAAACTTGATTTTCACCCAAATAAAAACCTTTCCCATCGATAATTTTTGCGTAAAATTTGATGTACAGCATGCTTGGTTGGCGGCTTCGTGAACGGTCCATTTACACCGAAACAAACTTCAACTATTTGCAGGATGCATCGGGTTTTGCCATCGGAAATTTCTCAGTAGCAGCCACGGAGTCTGAATTTGTGCCCGCTTGATGGCAATAGGCTCGCCCTCTATTAAATGCGACTTAAAACTTAAATGGCGAAATGTCGGTGTACTATTAGGTACACTTCTGCCTAACCCATCGGGGATAACAGGCGTGATGTTATGTTATGTTAAATTTGATTGAGAGAAACTTGCAAATAATGTGGTTCCTTGTTAAAAGTAAGAATGAGAGTTTGCAAATCAGATAAAGGTAACATCTAGAATCGGAAACGAAAAACAACAAAATCAATCGCACATTTCAAAATTACTTTTTTTTTTCTCAGAGGCATATTTTTGTAATAAGCGACACTTAGATACAACTAAAGAACAGAATTTACTTATTTTATTTCTCTTTATACGTAAGCCGCCACACAGCGCCATATTCTCAGCTCTACGAAGTCAAGGTATGGAGGAAACTTCATAGAACTGCTAAAATATATTTACAATTGTTAGCGCGGCTAACGTTAAATTAGATTCTGTGGGCTCAGCATTTAAAATTGCCAAAGGAGTTAAAGAGGGTGACCCGCTCTCTCCTAAACTATTCACCAGCACCCTCGAGGAGATATTCAAGAACCCTGCTGACACATGGACAACGCAAGGCATTCCGATCAGCAATAAAATGCTATCAAACCTTCGTTTTGCAACAGATGCTCCAAGATTTGAGCACTGCAAGCCTTGAGGTTGGACTGACGATGAATCAGTCAAAGACTAAAGTCATGACCAATGCCGTTAAATACTTATAGGGTCGAGGTCGATGGGCAGGAAAAACACTATGTCGACGAATATCCACCTGGGCCAGCTAGTTTCCTTCAACTGTTGTTGACAGGACAGGACAAGGAGATCGACCGTCGTGTCGAAAATGCCTGGAGAAGCTACTGGTTTATGAAGGTGCTTATGAAGGGCAACCTTCCTATCTCACTTAAGCGTAAGCTCGTCGACATGTGTATGCTGCCTATCCTAACCTATGGCGCCCAGACTTGGTCTTTGACGGAGGCTCAGAAGTCCAAACTCAAGGTTTGCCAAAGAGCGATGGAGCGTAGCATTTTAAACATCAAAATCACCGATCGCATACGCAACACCACAATACGCTCCAAGACAGGCATCGTCGATGTTGGCGATAAGTCTGCGAGGTTAAAATGGGACTGGGCAGGTCACATTTCAAGAATGGGTCAGGACAGATGGGCCAGAATCGTCACACAGTGGGTGCCAGGAGACGGTCGTCGTCACCGAGGCAGGCCCAAAAAACGATGGCGTGAAGATTGGGACTCGTTCCTGACTGGCCAGAGGAGGCAAAACACCGGGAGAGATGGAAGGAAATGATGGAGGCCCTTGCCCAGCAGTGGGGCAGAACAGGCTAATTAAAAATTAAAAAAAAAGCCGGAATAACACCGGGCAAAAGATTTTCCAAGAAAACACTCAATTAGGTATTTTTAAAACCCGCCTTATATATTTAAGAGAAAAATATCCAAATTAATAAAATAAGGCAAGATTTGTTTTCTAAGAAAATCACATTTAGTTGGTTTCTTGTCCCTAGGGAGTGTTGAAAATAGCCGTATAATAATCTTATTTTTTAACGACAAAAAAACGCTATTATTATAATTGAGTACCAAGTTAATTACCTAATGTAAATAATAAAAATCTGTCTCGTTAGACTAGTGGTCGCAAACGCTACTGCAGCATGAGGGACCTCATGCTGCAGTAGCGTTTTCAATTCCCTGCGTTCAATTCCCTGGTCGGGCAAAGTGTTATTGGGTTTTTCCATTAGGATTTCAGTAGTAGTCCGGAGTTTGTATGCAAGGAACTTAAGTTCCTTGCATACAAAAATTCAAGATTTTTTTTATTTAAGATTTCCTTTTGCAAGGGACTTAAACATAACTGGTTTAATGTGGGTGTACTAATAGGTAAACCTCTAATCTAACCCTTCAAAGCTTACAGGCGTGAAGTTATGTTGTAATCTAAAAAAAAAAGGTGAACGCACAGGTTCATTCACCTTTTTTTATTAATCAAATTAAGCATTACAATTTATTAAAAAAAAATTAAAAATGAAAAAAAAAATGTTAACTTTAACTAACTTTAAATTAAAGGTTCTACGAAGTAGTTTTTTTTATTAAGTTAAGTTTTGATAAAAGTATGCAGACTAATTGAAAAACTTTACTTTATTCTGAGTCATCAATTAAACTTCATCAATATAACAATTAAAATATTAATTAATATATTAATTAGTACCAATGTGACTTTTTCAATTCATATGTACTTTTCTAAGTTTATCTTGGACATCACAGACATCGGTGAAGGAAAACATCGTGAGGAAACCTGGACTTATAATTAATATAAGTCTGAAATCGCCAACCCGTCTTGAGCAAGCGTGGTGATCAATGCTCGTGCCTTCTCTGTATGAGAAGAGGCCTTTGCCCAGCAGTGGGACAGTAATAGGCTGATATTATTATATTATTAATATAATAATTTAAAGTACCTACCTAGATTTATTTTGTTTACTTTTGTATCCGAACAACTTTTGTTGAAACAACACGATCATTAAAAATACATTTACGAAGAATGAATGTACCTGCCTGCTTAACACGGACTAATTATGTATTAATTTAATAAAGAAACCCCGTGAGGAAAACAACCTGTTTCCATCAAAAATAGAAGAACATTCATTAAGGTCCATTGCGGTATGCTTAAAAATAATAAAAAAACAACTTTTTTTCATCATGCTCATTTTATGGTTGATAGTTTAAGTACTTACGGAGGTTGATTTTAATATTTTTTAGTGCTGTGAGAATGGAATTATTATATGTGTACCAACATTTTAATGTTTAAAATATACACTGAGAGATCAGATGTGCGGTAATAACAAAAATGAATTGATTGAAGTTACATTTTTTTTTCACGTGGTTAGTACGTGGTGGCCTGGGGCCCAAGTCTGCTATATTTATAAATTCGTTATTCCAACACGATCCCGTTCTCATCCCATTGTCATTTTGCTAAAAGTTCGTAATCTGCTAAATTCATAATGGTCGATCATTGGTCGGTCAATGGTCTCGTAATAGAATTGTGGTAAATGACATTGTCGTATTACCATTATTATAAAACCCGCCAGATTTCATCAAGTGACATCGATGCACAAACGAATATTACAATATTCAGTACATCATTCTGAACCACAAAGAAATTTTTCATCGGCAATTTAAAAAAAGAAAAGCTGTTCCATACATTTCCACCGTGTAGGTGGTGGACAAGGAAACATTGCTTTTTTAGCTTTGCGCTACAGATGCAGACAGGGAACTGCCGAAGGGAAATTCATCGTCGTTTTCGTATTTGCAGCGATGCAGACGTAAACCGGCGCGATACAGTCGCGATGCCATTGCAATACAAACACGATTCAGAATGAATACAGAAATGCGCATGCATGCTAGAATTGCAAGATAAATGTCATTTGAACAATCGCACGTTTACGAAGACAGTGACGCTGACGCGCTTTTGAACGTTGTAAATCCGACTTATGCGCGATATCAAGTAAAACCTTCATGTAAAGGAGGTGAGATATAACCAGATCCCCTCTCCTCAACCAATAGTCTAGACCTGAATCCTCCAGTAACATGCTAAGAGGATTCAAGGCTAACCAGAACCAAAGCGGACTCAAACTATCGTCCTGAAATATAAGTCGCTGTCCTTATAGGCTCGCTATTCCTCTGGTATTGCTGAAGACATTTTGGATATCGAAGGACTGCTCTCCATTGCCCCATACACGACATCAGGAAGGTCTGCAAAGTTACAACAACCTACTACAACTCTGGTACCATCATGCATGAGCCCATGTATTTGGCACCGAATTAAGCCTTCTTACTAGTCTATTCAACATGACGACAGATCCCGTCGGGAACGGTGAACCTGTTGACTAATGGCCATATCAATGTGGAGCAATGCAGAATCGTGTTTCCAAACGCGCGACAGCCTCGCTATAAAAAGTCGCAAATAAGCGAAGAGCCTTACCTGGAACCGGTCATTCATACTGTCCTATACATTGAACATTTGGCTATTGACGGGTACGCGCAATCAATAGGAATGTGTTCGTTAATTGGCCGAATATCCGGAATGTGTTGTTAAATAAATCACCATTAATTTTGACGTGACACGTGCCGTTTCTATTTCACCTCAATAAACATTGTGATTAATCACGTTAACGAATTATGTAACTAATATCCTTTTTCAATTAAGGGAGATTCGTTTTGAACTTAGATGATGAGTCAAAGGATTCCCACTACGTATTTTTCTATTTTTTTTCCTGTCGACGACATTTGACCATAGGTCTTCGACAGAAATTTTAGCCCCCTACCACGTCAGCTTGTTCGCTCTATAAAATTTGTCGGTAGGTCCAGTTCATTTCTGTATAATTGTAACTTCGGATCTCCAGCCAATATCCCGTTTTCACCAACTATTCATAAAAGGGGACACCCTTTTATGAATAGTTTGTGAAAACGGGATATTTACCATGTTTACTATCTGTTTTGAGTTCCCGATATTTCGGCGCTGTTGCAAGCACTATGATCACGGATAAACATAACCTTCGTTTTAACCATACATTTTGGGGACAACAAACATTAAAATGTTTCTTTAGTGTAAGTTGCCCATTCTCAGACAAAGTACGTTCTTGAGAGTTTCTTAAAAACCACTTCCAGACTTACCCTATTTTAGGAATTGAATTATTACGTCGAAATCCTTGGGGTTCTTACAGACGAGCGTCAAGTTGCCAACTGCAGATAAACTGCAAGAACGCTTATACGTTCTAAATCCAGGTATAAACAAAGCCGCGAGGCTAATCCGAGGGTACCGCACGATCTCCCGCGAGGCGGCGAGCCTCCTTGCCGGATTGCCGCCATGGGATCTGGAGGCGATAGTCCTCGCGCGCCTACATGAGTAGCGCGCGGAGGCGCTACGCCGGGGGGAAACTCCGCTGCCGCGGCAAATTGTCGCTCAGCGGACGGACTTCCGGCGTGATCTCATGGCGACATGGAGAGAGCGACTGTCACAACCCCGTGCAGGGCACGCCACAATAGTGGCGGTAAGTCCCCTCTTTGAGAAATGGCTGGAGAGACGCCACGGCGTCCCCACCATCCGCCTGACGCAGGTTCTTACCGGACACGGTTGTTTCGGTAAGTTCCTGCACCGAATCGGGCGGGAGGAAACGCCCGGGTGCTATCACTGCGAGGATCGACCGGAGGACACGGTGGAGCACACTGTGGAGGTGTGCCCTGCTTGGGTGGAGCACCGCCGTGTCCTCGAGGTGGCGATCGGCGGCGGCGACCTCTCGCTTCCGGCCCTGGTTCGTGCCATGGTCCGGAGCGAGACGGAATGGGACGCCGTCACCTCCTTCTGCGAAGCAGTCATGCTAGCGAAGGAGGTGGCGGAACGTGAGAGGGAGATATCCTCACGTCCCGGCCGCCGCGGGAGACGCCCCGGGCGTCGGGGGCCACGTGGTGGCTTCCGGCCACCGTAGGCGCGGGCCTGTGGACGGGGAGCTATGGGCTAGCTCGCCGTCCGTCCGTCTCATGACGACAGGCCGTGTCGACGATTCGAAAGAGATACCGTGGCCCCGGAACACAAAGGGCGATGAAGGAACATGGATGGGTTATAGTCAGTAAAAGTCTGACACTCCCTCCTGCTCCGCCCAGAGCTGGAGTAGTTATTTGATGATTTCCCAACCTAAAAAAAAAAAAAAAGATATAAACAAAAAAAATTGAAAGTTTCTTGTACATGGGTAACTAAGAATGTGGTATTGGTTATTCTCAATAACACACCACATGTAGTCAGTGTAGTCCTTTAGGCGCGATTGGTCCAATTTACCTTTTCGCGATTGGTCCAATTCGCGATTGGTCCAATTCGCGGTTGGTCCAATTCGCGACTGATCCAATTCTCGTTTGTCCAATTCGCAGTTGGTCCAATATAAAGTATTTCCAAAATAAAATAAAATAACCCATTTTATTGTACTAATTATTTTATTTATAATCATATTAGTAGTCAAGCACCTACCAATAATTATTAGAAAGAAAGAAAGAAAATACATTTATTTGTTTATCCATAAACGTTGGTATCAGCCGCCGAGCTAATAAACCATTTGCTCATACACGGGCAGCCTCACCAACACATCCACGTCCCAATCCAGGGTACGCCACACATTTGAATGTTGAGTTGACGTCCCGCCTTTTGTGGAGACTGACAGCTGGCATTAGAGACAGCTAACTGATGACTAATATATTAAACAGATAAACTACAGTCAGTTTATTGACAGGTTTGATTTGAGGATGACACTTTTGGGTTTCAGCCACAAATTGAACAATATAATAACTGACATGTCTGTCTTCAGGCAAGTCTGGTTTTACATATCAGTCCTCTTGATAGGCTGACACATTATTGATTGAGGAGTTCGTATATGTTTTCTGCAAATTCTCTTTTTTACCATTTATGTATTTTCAAAGCTCCTAATAACAGCCGCTTGAATTAATCTTCAGGTTAAGCCGCGCTTGCCTAGGTTGGTCTGTGGATGGGTGATACCAAGTTTCCTCGGTGCTTCGGAAAGCACACTAAGCCGTTAGTCTCGGCGTCATTTGTAGATCTATAACAGTCGTAGCAGGTAGTTAGTGGCTCGAAAGTCTGACAACCAGTCTTACCAAGGGGTATCGCATTACCCAGTACTAATTGGGTTGTGGAGATCAGATAGGCAGTCGCTCCATATAAAATACTGGTCTACATCCAGTTAGACTGCAACCAACATAGTTTGGAAAAGGCTACGCCGATGATAAGAGTATAAAGCAAAGCTTTCAATAGCACTAAGCATTTTCGTATGTCTTCTTAGAAAAACCTTTCACAGGACTTTAATGGGTAGGTACGTAAAGGACATAAAATAATACAAACTAACATTAAAACTTTATTTATAAAAGGATATGTACAAACTTTATGACCATAATTAATGGCAAATGCTTGAATAGCGTACTTTACGAGTTATATCATATTTAGTAGACAAGTTTTGTTTGCATGTACAAGAGAAACGCATATAATTTATATTTTTCACTTATAGCAATATATGGTTATTATATACTATGGTATTTTTATTCTATATACAGTGACTAGAATACATCGTAATTTTTTATGTTCATCGTAATTTTTATTTTACACATATGTAATATTTTGTACAAAATGTTCATTATAATTGAACACCATCATCTCATTTACTATGTTATAAAAAGACTTGTTACAATATTTTTATCAAAGTAAAATGAAATGGAAGTTACTATTTTTATTAGTTAAGTAGGTATACAAATAAACTTATCGACCAGCGACAATTGCAAATAAAACCTTCATGTATTTTGTAGTTCACTCCAAAGCATATAACATAATTATATAATGCTATAAAACTTAAATGCGGTTAAAAACTAGTATTATACCAACATACATAGTTAATTATAATATTTAGTTTAAAATCAGTCTAAAATAAAATGTCAATAAATATTAATATGAAATACGTCTATTATTACGAATATTAGAATACTCTTTTAATATTCACGCCATCTCTTGTTAGACGACGGAACTTAGCGGAGGAGGAGTAAGGTATTCCTTACTCTTAGATTACAGAGTTACTAAACTTTATCGGAGTTTATAGTGGCGCCCAGCGTGGGACAATTAGCCCCACGTGGGCGCCAATAATGCGTTTCCTGATAGTAGTACCATGCCATTTTTGGGTTTTATAAAAAATATGAATTATATAAATGTTCGAGTGTCGGGACGACCCAAAAAAGATACAGCAAAAAATAAAACCGATTTCAAAAGCACAAAAAAGAGAAAAAAAAGTCATTTTTCCCTTTTTTGTACTTTTGAAGTTGGTGACGAAAAAACTAAATCAAACAAACAAGTCTTCGTTCGGCATGTACAATTGTACACACATGCCTAACGGTCGAGTTTAGATCTATTCTCTATGAAACTTTTAGCCTGAATGATGTGCCAGCAAAATACGATCACAACCTGAGGGTCAATCTAACAAACGATATAGACACTCAACAACATCAGTTATAATCATACGTGATATGATTAGTTAAACTTCAATCAATCAATCAATAAGCCCTCTATCCTGAACTTTCGTAGTTTTAAAGTATTTGTCTTCCTCATTTAGAGGATATCTCTAAGTTCAGTGTGCCTGTTGGCAAAGGCCTCCTCTAACATTTTCCATTGTGTTCTATCTCTGGCAACCCTTCTCCAGTAAGGGCCCGCTGTAAGCTTCAACTCATCTTCCCATCTCTTAAGTTGTCTTCCCTGCTTCCTTTTTCCATCTCTGGGATACCAGTCTGTCACAATTTTACTCCACTTTTCATGAGTGCTCCTTAACATGTGACCTGTCCATCTCCATTTTAGTTGGTCTATCTTCGTAAGTACATCCATAACTCTTGTCTTGGCTCTTATATAGGTGTTTCGTTTCCTGTCTTGTTTCTTGATGCCTATCATGCTTCTTTCCATCGCTCTTTGACAGTGTTGCAGCTTGTCTCGGTGGTGTTTTGAAAGAGACCATGTTTCACAGCCATATGTGATACAAGGTAGAATGCAAGTGTTGTAGACTTTCCGTTTTGTACCGATGCTAAGGTCGTTGTCCTTAATGATTTCTTTAAGTGACCAGTATTTTTTCCAGCCGTTTGCTATTCGTCTTTTGATTTCCTTGTCCGTCTGATCCTTGAACGAGATAATCTGTCCCAGGTATATGTACTCTTCCACGTATTCGAGGGGTTCATTATTTATTGTTATAGCTCGGTTATCAGAGTTTGTCAGAAGCTTGGTCTTGGTGATATTCATGGATAGCCCTATTTTCTCGCTTTCCCTGTATAAGTCTTGGATCATTTTATCTAATTTTTCAGGGTTTTCTTCGGCGACGACAATATCGTCTGCGAATCTTAGGTGGTTTAGTCTTCGTCCATCAATGCTTAAACCAAGTTGGTCCCATTCCATCTTTCTGAATATATTTTCCAATACTGCAGAGAAAAGCTTGGGGGACAGTGGGTCTCCTTGCCGGACACCTCTATTTATATTGAAGGATTCCCCCAAACTTTCTAGTTGTATTCTTGCTTTAGTGTTGGAGTAAATAGTTTTGATGGTTTTTATGTATTGTGTGGGGATTCCTTGGTTTTCTAGACTTTCCCATATAGCTTTATGGCTAATGCTGTCGAAGGCCTTGGTATAGTCGATGAAGGCCATATACAGGCGCTTGTTATGCACGTTGTACTTTTCTATAAGTTGTTTAATAGTATGTATATGGTCCACTGTGGCAAAGTTTTTCCTAAAGCCCGCTTGTTCCATTGGTTGGTTTTCGTCTAGTTTAGTACTTATGCGGTCTAGGATGATTTTGGAGAAAACCTTGTAGACGTTGGACATCAAGCTTATTGGCCTATAATTTCCTATATCTTCTTTTGGTCCTTTCTTGTAAATTAGGATTATATGAGATGTTTCCCATTGATCGGGTATGAGTCCTGAAGTTATAACATTGTTGAAGATTTTAGTCAGAATAGGATCCAGTTCTTCTAGTGTTCCTTTTAGCAACTCATTTGTAATTTTATCAGGTCCTGGTGCTTTATCTGATTTTTGGCTTAGTATTGCTTTTCTGACTTCACTGGGTAAGATTTCGGGTTCTGGGTCTGAAG
The DNA here is from genome assembly GCA_963853795.1 of Xestia rhomboidea. Lineage (NCBI taxonomy): Eukaryota > Metazoa > Arthropoda > Insecta > Lepidoptera > Noctuidae > Xestia > Xestia rhomboidea. The sequence continues at coordinate 8,565,918 of OY970771.1, read as the reverse complement.
GGCATGGGTTAGGTCTAAGGATTTCATAATTTCCCTGATTGGTGTTATCTTGGTTGGAGTATAGATTATGGTAGAATTTTGTAGCTGTTTTATTTATTTCTTTTCGGTTTGTGATGTTACAGTGGTTTTTTTTCAGGTTTGGTATCCATGGATTTGACTCCCGTAGTTCTTTAAGAGCTTTTCTTGTTCCTCCCGTAGCTAAAATATGTTTTTCTAATTTTTGTAGCCTCGTGGTTTTCCTATCTTTCCTGATGCCTTCCTTGATTTTCTTGCTTAGCTTGGTAATCATCTGAATATTCTGTTTCTTCATTTTGCTATTAAATAGACATTTTCTTTCATGAATTAATTGTAGTGTTTTATCGCTCAGTATGTATTTATGGTTTGATGGTTTGCCGGTGTTGGTACCTGTAAGTTGGCTCTGTAGTTTGGCATAGCTTGCCTTTACATCTCTTTTGTCATATTCCAGTAATTCCTTGCCAAGTATTACCAAGGAACGGGCTGTTACTTTGTTGTTTTCTGGATAATGAACCGTGCTGGGTGTTGTTATGTGCTTTCTAGGTTTTTTGGGTGATGTTAGTTTGAGGGATGCTCTTATCATACGATGGTTTGTATTAAAACTTAGCTTTGATATCACTGAAGTATTTGTGAATAATTTTGGGTGATTGCACATGATATAATCTATCTCGTTTTTGTATTTACCGTCTGGAGAAATCCATGTCCACTTATTTTTCTGTTTTTTTTTTAAGATACTATTCAGGAGAGTTAAGTTGTGCTCCAGTAAGAATTCTATTAGCCTTTGCCCGTTTGTGCTTCTTTTGCCTTGGCCAAAGTTCCCCAGTACATATTCGTCTTTGTTTTGCTTGGTCCCTACTTGAGCATTAAAATCCCCCATAAGAACAATTATATTTTTTGAGTATTTGCATATAATTTGGGATAGGTTGTTGTAGAAGGTAATGTGTTCTGTTTTGACAGCTTGTTCAGTTGGTGCATAAGCTTGTATAATTGTCCATGTTTTTTCATGACTGGGTATTTTAATAAGTAAAATTGCAATTCGATCAGAAACTCCGATGAAGTTCAGTATATTGTTTCTTAGGTGTGTTTTTACCATAAATCCAACTCCTCTTTGTCCCCCAGTTTCTCCCTTGTTAAACATTATATATTTTGTATGTTCTTCTATTGATTCGCCAGCTCTTCGCATTTCACTTATTCCCAGTATGTCCCAGTTGAGTTCCTTTAACGCTTCTTCAAGCTCTAATAGAGATTCATTTGTTCTTAACGTCCTGGTATTTAATGTTGCAATGTGCAGTTTGTTGTTTTTTGTTAGAGGGTAATGGTCTTTTCCTCCCGCGGTGACCAGCCGTGGTGGGAGCATAGGTTGTTGATTTTTGTTTTGGCTTTGTTTAGGTTGTAGAATTATTTGTTGTGGTTGATTTAGTTTAGATAGTTGCAGTTCTTCGGTTCCGATTGGTGTTGTGTTAATGTTTGTATGTGATGTTCCCTGAAACAGATTGTGATCTGTTCCGCAGGTACTGAAATGCATTTTTCTTCTGCATCTTAGAGGTGTTTGTATTCTGCTTGTTGGGGCTTGGAGTTTCAGATCTTTTTCTTTTTTCACTGTCTATATTTGTATTGAGGTTTTTATTGCCAGTTTTTGCTTGTAGTACCGCTTTTGGTAGGTCATGTGTAATGTAGGTGCCCGATTTCATTTTCTTTTTGTTTTTTAAAATCTGGATTTTTTTCTCAAGGGTTGTGGTAGCTAGCAAGATTGGTCTTATTTTGGCATCATTGTTTCCTTTTTTACCCAGTCTCTGAAGTCTGTCTATTTCCCCTATTTCTAGTTTCACCTCAATTTCTTTCAATGTTGACGTAACGAGAGTAGTTAGGTCTTCATGATTTTCACCATTTGGCTCTGGGAGCCCATGAATTAATACGTTTTTACGCCTACTGTTCGCCTCGAGATTTATTAACTTGTTGTTTAGTTTATCCACTTCGTTTTTCAAGTTTTGATTCTCCTCAATAATCGGTTTTAGTTTTTCATCCACTTTTTGTAATATAACTGCAGTGATATTTTCGGTTATAACATTGGTTTGTATTTTTAATTGTTCTGTCATTTTCGTAAGGAGCAATGACATTTCTGGTGACAGCTCGGAAGACATGATTTACGGAGAACCGAAACGCAATTTCTTTTTGTAGACGAGTTTCCGAACGCACACTTTATGTTGTTTGGTTGGTAGCACTACACTATGACAGTTTTGCTGATTGAAATATAACCTCAAAACGGAATGACTAGAATTTTATTTTGAGATTGAATCACTGAATTATTGTTTTTTGTTGTTATTTTGATGTTTATCGATGCACACAAGCACAGAATTTAATTGGATCGGCACTGATTTGAATCACGGATGTTATTTAGCACTGTTTTTATTTTAAATGTGAGAGCGTTTAGTAGCACTTGTGACGTTTAGTAGCACCGGAACCGGAACCCCTTAAGTAGTAGGAAGTTAAACTTAACTGTTTTTCAATTTTCGGTGTTCTTTATTAGCAGGTGCTGATGATGTGACGGTACATGTATGACTTGAAACAAGTAGGTATAAATAAAATAATAATGGAAATGTAAAACCAATAATACATGTGAAGTTCGTCAATCCTTGGATTTGTTCGTGACAGAGTTATTGAAGTTTCCTGCCAAATGCCTAGGCGTTAGGATTTGTACGACTACTTTGTTGATGTGGTGAGTTTATAAGAGACGATTGGTAATGCTAATTCTGTAATTGAACTACTGGCTTTATGTATTTGATAGGCAGAAAGAACGGTTGACAATAGTTAGAGATAGATTAGAGATCCACACAGCGATAAAAAGGTTAGGGACTGATTTGACTAAAAACGTTAAACCAACAAAGTGATGGATTTTTGAAAGTAATAGAAGAAGAGAAAAAATAATTCAGAAGATAAAGCTTTCGGAAACGATTTCGGACATGACCCACCTGTTGCCGTTTTCAAAGAGTTACCATGGAAACCATTTGTTTGTTTATCATTGCGATTGAGCGGTTTTAATTGGCCCTGACAGTTTGCGGTGCCTTTGGAGTTGTACTTTTAGTTAGTCTCCGCAGACTGTAGACTTTCTATCGGCCGATAGTTTAGCGGGGTGGACTGCTAACGCGCAAACTAGATCAACTTAACGGTCGGGTTGGTGATGATTGCGCAAACCACAGACCTACAGTCGGTCGACTGCGCTCGAACAATTTGCTAGTTGGGAGGCAGATTTTGAAGAGGGCGCACGCAGAGCAAGTGTGCGCGCGGGATAAGAGTGCCATACTGATCTAGCAGTTGGCCGATAGTTTACCGATAGTAGTAGTTTGAAGGCAATCGTGTAGCCCATCAAACTGATTTATCGACCGATACCGAAACGTTGTAATACGTGCTTTAGCATAGATGTTTATTCTGATAAGAGCCCGACTAAACTATCGGCCGATAAAAAATCACTGGAGGTCACTCTTGAGGTTTCTAAAAACTGTGCATGATTATTTTACTTTGAAGGTATCCTATAGCATTTCACTGGATTTTCATGCCTTTGTAATTCAAGTGTACCTAAAAGTTAGAGTTTGTCCTTGCGATCTAGACTAGATGAGACATTGAAAACACACTTGAATCTTGTAGAGTACTAGACAATATATTATAATACCCTTAAAGTAAGTAGTTTAAGTGTTTACTGACAGGAACCTTAAAAGCTCTTACAATACAATTATGTGTATATTGGATTTAGATTTTATAGACATGTTTAAAGAAGCTAGGTACTAGGTAACTGAAACAATGCCTAAAGTAAGACCAGAATCGGGTTTTTACATTGTTATGTGCAGGGCGGAAGAGATATCGACACAAACGATTACTGCGTATTCAGTACATTATGCCGAACTCACCAAAGAAAATTGTCATCGGTAATTTAAAAAAAACAGCAGTTTCTGTGTGTGTGTAATCGTTTGTGCCCCTTCCAGCCTGTATATATCCTGTACCTTACAAATTCCCTACTGAATTATATTGTGTTTATTTACAACAACATTTAAATCAGAATGACAGTTACGCTTATACTAACTTATTTTTTAATATGACACACTAATAAAATAAGCACTTAAGTGTATAACAACAACACAATTTTATATCAGAATGACAGTTACGCTTATAATAACTTATTTTTTAATATGACACACCAATATAATAAGCACTTAAGTGTATAACAACAACACAATATAGTAAAATTGTTTCTATTTGGTATTTTGAACACTTAAATGAAATACCTAAGAACAATTATATCCTCAGTTGCAAATCATTGGGAATGACGAAACTTATTAATGCAATAAAGCTAAAATAATAAACACATGTTTTTTTTTATTTTCTCGTTATAGAAAATCCATTTGGTTCTCTACGAATACAATTTTTGAGCAGTATTACAAACACCCAATATAATTTCTTCCTCAAATTAACATTAAGAACCAGAAATAAATATTTAATTACATTTATTTGCATTTTGTGCTTTAATACAATTATGACTAGGGCACACTTGCACTACAAATCACTGAATAAGGTTAAGGCTCAATAAATTAAAGAGATCGCTTTGTTTCTGTTCATCGTATTAATGGGCTCTACACGCCAAAGCTTAGCCGGCGACAAGTGACAGCGGCTTTGTTGCCGGCGGACTGAGACTGCCGGAACGAGCCGAGCGGAGAGGAGACGTGGCTTAACCAACCAATCACATTGGTTGAAATCAACATCACGTCTCACGTCTCGAACTGTGATTGGTCGAATCTTGCACATCTCCTCTCCGCCTCGCTGAGTGTCGCCGGGCAACCGAGCGCATACGCAAGCTATACTGCCGACTCTTTTTATTTAAGGCCTTATCCTTTTGGTGTTTAAAGCCCTTATATGGGGTGACTGATGGTAATTAGTGACCGATACTTAAACACGTGATTGTTCTCATGATAAAAGACAACTTTTATTATGGGACCAAATCTGAGCTAGCGAAAAAGAATCTGCTGTTCAGTAATTTATGTTCGCATAACTGGTCAAAATGTACTGAACAGCAGATTTTTTTTTTCGCGATTAACATATACAGGGTTATTTGTAAAACACCGACAACCTCTCAGGACTGTGTTACTAACATCATAATCAACAACTTTTGTTCTATGGCTTTTAAAAATTCATCATATTTTAGTTCATCAAATTTTCATAAAAAATATAAAAATATTTAAATTTAACGCTTTTACGGGCCCTCGCCGCCCTGACCCTGCTCCCCTCACTATTGTACTATCGCTTTCTTTTGCTTCGCATAGATTTCTTAACATTTAGAGCGTTCAATTTCAATATTTTTATTTTTGTACGAAAATTTGATGAACTAAAATATGATGAATTTTTAAAAGTCATAGAACAAAAGTTTTTGATTATGATGTTAGTAACACAGTCCTGAGAGGATGTCGGTGTTTTACAAATAACCCTGTATAAATATAAAAATTTTAGTAAAAGTTGTTTGTTATCATGAGTACAATTATATGTTTAGGTATCGGTCACTAATCACCGGTCACCCTATAGATGACCGAATGATGTTTTAAATATAATTTATGTTTAATGGTGCAAACGGGCCTAAAACTATTATAAAATTAATTAAGTAGCATGGCCGTATCCTAACACTTGTATTTACAGGAAATGCTGCAACACATTGGCATGTTTCTCTTGTACAAACCTTCCTCAGGGTATCGACGACTTCGCACTGAAATGTAGGAAAAAGAAAATAATTAGGAATTTATTTACTAATCATGCAAAAAATTGGTGAAAATTTGATTAGGAGGAATATTAATTTACATCACTTTTGAAGAATACATGCCTTCATCATTGTTGGTGAAGAAAACAGGCCTTTAAATGCTTCAAAACTTTTTACTCGGTTGGGTGGTCGTCTTATTAATATTGATAAAGAAAAAAAAAATTCTAAAATAACTTAACTTTGGAAGTCGGTGTAAATAAAATCAATGAAACAAACAAAGTCACAGACTTCCGAAAGTAAAGTTATTTTTGGTGTGTTTTGGAAGTCAGTTGTTTTTTTTTTAGCAAAATATAATATTTTACCCATTTTAATTGAGATATCTTACACAAATTCTTGTCTAAATAAATATTACTTTGTAACGAAAAGTTATTATAATATCATCATGTCATCAACATAGATGAAGAAGAAAAAATACGTACTTAATAAAGAAGATAACTCATAAACTACCAAAGCAAATAATAATGCATACGGGGACCACCGCGCGAGCCTCCTCTATCAAATGAAAAAGGAATCACGAAAATCGGACCAATATTCACAGAGAAATCCGTAAACACACATGAAAAAAAAAAAACTGTAATACATAAACTCCTCCTTTTTAGAAGTCGGTTAAAAAAAATACTACGACAACAGTCGTTTCATTGTAATTTTACCTCTTATTTTGCAGTACTGTGATCTTTATTCTCGTTGAGATAAGGTTTAAGTCACAGGTAAAACAACGAGGAAAGACTGTACGCTATAATATATAACGCCAAGTCACCAAGATATTACGTATTGTTGTGACAAATTCAGTAATTTCATTAGCTTCTATCACTTTGTCGAACATCAATCATTTTCATGAACCTAATGGCGTCATTATTCAGGCGGTGGCGCGTAAGTTATACACGTCAACGCCAACGCTACGTCAATGTTATATTATGAAGAAGATTATAGCACTAGTTTCCATTAAGAAAATCGAGTAAATTAAACACTACTGTGAATTATTTACTAGACAGCGTGTTTATTACAGAACTCACTTCGGCTATATCGAACTTGAAACTTCGCTCCACTCTAAATAATCACGTTGTCTAGCCGCTATTTTTGTTCCTGTGCAGTTTCTCTTACGATGTTTATAAAACAGGGAATATTTCTGAGTTACTTACGTGTTTTGTCCGTCGGATTGCGAGCCTGTTGGTGGGGGCCATCGGTGTAAGTGCGCCCGCCCCATCATCTGTCCGAACGTCATCCGGAATTGCCTTGACATCGAGCAATATAGCACGAAGTTAATTGCTCCGTTTAGCAGCGCTAACGCGTCCATCAGTTCTCCAAATAGATCGTAGCAGCGTTTGAAGAAGCATCTACCCAGTAGCCCACTCAGCAATCCTAGTATACCTTGTGGTAGTTCTGTTACGAGAAAAAGTAGTAGCACAGCTACTAGCATCTTCGTCGTTCTGTTCGTTCTTCTATCTGCTTTGTACTGTCTTTTTACTGCTTTATTGTTCGTCGGGCATTTGTTATACACCCTGATTTTCTTTTGATGCTGATTCGCGTTGTATACTTCTCGGATCAGCCACAAGCTGATGACGGTGAGTATGCAGCATGGCAGCAACTTGATGACGACGGCATGTACCCAGAAGTTGATCTGGTAGAGCCGGCCCTCTTCGTCAGAGTCTACGTGGTAGAGTATCATGGGTCCCGACGGTTCTAAGACTACTGCCGTGTGAATGTCGAATACCTGGGGGTCAAAACAAATGAAGGTATGAATTCGAAAGCATTGTAGGGATAGGAAGTCTGGCTGGTTTTGAATTGTACTGAAAAATGGCTTAAAAGTAACCCATAGGTACATGACTGTGTCCTCCATGAGCAAAATAAAATCTAATCACTAATACTTTATTGATTTAATTTTGAAAGGCAAATTTATTATTGTTTAAATTCTCAGAAACTGCTTTTTGTCCTAAATTGAATAAGTTGTATGTAGGTAGGTTTGTCTTCTTCGGCAGAAACGTAATTTGTTTAAGTGAGAATTCCACGAAATTTATCTAAAATTAACAATGAAACTGAATAGAAATTCTATAAAAGATCGTATGTAATTCTATAGCCTATTGTTTGTTCCAACAAATCAAATTATTATTCTTTTTGACAAGTAAAAGTAAAAGAAAAGATATTTACTTTGAGAAGTTCAGGTCGGATTTCCGAATTTTCAATCAGTTGATTGAGACATTGGATACAGCTGAATATTTCTGATTACCTATTTATTTTGGTTTCAGGTCCATTAATAAAACAAACGCCTACTGAAATTGACGATTCTGAGATGTGAACTGTTTACTGTACCTACCCTTTATTTGTTTATGCTTTGAATCTTCTGTCGAGGTATATAATTGTGTTTCCAACTGGGAAAACCTATCTATACAGTAAATAACTGAAACTATAATAAAAGTCATGATCATGATCGCGTGAATGATACGAAGACGTGAAAATACATCTCATTTACCAACATACAGACGTCATCATCTGCCTCTTCCCAATTATACGGGGTGGAAGAGACACCGACGCGAAAACTGTTAACACGTTTTCAGTAGGTACATTATTCTGACCCCGCATAGAAATTTTTCATCACCGAACGGTCGCATCTACAGGCAACAACGTATTTAAAACTAATGAGTAATTGTTGAACGCTATCACTATGGTAAATGAATACAATCTTTTTTTTTCGGATGGGAAATCATCAAATGTGGAGTCATTTGATGATTTCCCATCCTGCCAGCTCTGGGCGGAGCAGGAGGGAGTGTCAGACTTTTACTGTCTAAAACCCATCTATGTTCCGGGGCCACGGTATCTCTTTCGAACAGTCCCGCAGCCCCGGAAATTAATATAATCTCACCTTAATAAAATTAACGCGACGGAGGCGATTGTTTCGTGATTCTGCACGGATATGCATTTAGAAAAACTTGTTAGCACAACTTCTAAAATGTTTGTAAATAAACTAACCGGGTAAAAGTCGTCGGAAAGTCAATCAAAGTAGTGGTCACTGTTCTCCGTCGCTAAATACTCCAATGTGCTCATATTCTCCAAGCATCGCAAAGTGTGCTCACAGTCCACAGACTAAGCTTTGTGGCTCGGACACGACCTATCGAATACCAGCTAAGTGTGCTACCGGAGGCACTAACACGCGAGCGCGGTGCACACGAACGACAAGTAAAGGTCAACGCAGACTAGGAACCGCAGGGCAAAGCATTATAGCTTTGCCCAACGTAACACACACGTACATTCCAATGTTTAGAAATCAGCTTCAAAGCATGGGGGCAAGGAGGATTTCCCTTTGCGGCATCGAACATTGGAATCTGTATCTTGTTACCACCAGCTAAATATGAATTTACGTTGGGCTGCCGATTGTCGTCTGGCGGCGAGATAGGCAGACGACATAGTTGCCATTGCCGGAATATCCTGGATGAGGCTGGCACAAGACCGTGGAGCTTGGCACAAGCAAAGAGAGGCCTATACCCAGCAGTGGGTGAAGTCGGGCTTTGGATGATGGTGATGATGAAAGATAAAATGCTCTGCCTTGCCGTCCCCGGTGTGCACTAGTTATAATAGAGAAGTGGAAGAAAAAGATAATATGCATGCGCGCAAATAAACTGGGATACGGGCAGAACAATGATGGTTCATATCTCCATTATATTATATCTATTGTTTGGCTGTGCAATACAGATATATGCCTACCAGTGTGCAACCAGTAGTATGTCTATGACGTATGACGAAATTTTGCACACATGCTCAAACACACATCGTGGCTTAGCGCCGGGGGCCTAAAATGGCTTTTCACGTTAAAAATGTTATTTCTTAAAATGAATTTAAAGTCATTTAAATAAGGTCTATTGTAAGAATTTAATTTTTTTTAACGTGATTCATATTAAGATTCCGCTAAAGCGGCCATTTTAGACCCCCTGTTCGTGGTGAAAAAAATGAGTGCATAAAACTTAAAACACGCTACATTGAAAGTTTTGAACCTAACGTTAAAACGTTAAACCGTGCGTTTCACACTGTATATCGTCGCGTCGAATCATGGAACAATAAAACTGACAAAACAGTTAAAACTGTTAACATTTATTGTTTTTCTGACAGCACTGGGCACAGTTACACGTGCAGATTATTGGGCACGTGTGGCCATAATTTTTACAATACAATTTGCAATATATATTTCTCCAATACATTTTCCAAAACAATTGCTCGAAAAGTGGCTTTGTTGCGCCGGTCCCACCTACGCCGCCGAAAATTTAAATTGATAAAATTAAATATTGTAAAGTTAAAGGTAACACAGGAGGAGTTCGTGGCTAAATAATAATATTCGATGAGCGGTTGCCGCTGTAGTTTAAGAATAAAAAAAAGTTCAGTGCGATAGAAAAAAAACGTAGTAGAGCGATTTGGTGCGACCGGCCTGAATATCTAAATTCTGTTGTTTTTTCTTATTTTAAGTTCATGTGGCAACGACGCTCTAGCTAGAAATCATCAGCATCATTCATCATCAGCCTATAATGTTTCCACTGCTGGGACACGCCTTCCTCTCAATGAGAGTGAATGGGAAATCCACCAAGCGAGAGTGCGGATTGGTAGATGTCTCATGTCTTCGAATTTTTGGTTCTAGGACATGCCGGTTTCCTCACGATGTTTTCTTTCACCGTTTTGACAGCAGTGGTGATGAAATAAATTACACAAAGTATTGCGCCTGTCTGGGTTAGAACCCACGACATACTGTTCGTAAATCGGGGCCGGCACCACTGGGCCAACGCTGCTCTCAGAAGCTGCTCTAGAAGGACATACACAGACCTTACAGGTGAGGTCTTCAGAAAGGTCAGGTGCGTATTATACATAGTGCTCGCAGCCGCCGTGCGTGTATGACCAGATGAATGTTGACTTGGCGAAAGGAGTATGCAAGGATCTTAGCTGGTGGAGTTCTATAGTTTCAGCCTACCACGTCATGTATGTTTCATGTATGTATGAATCATTCCCCCTGCGTCGAGTCCCTTTACGTCGACTCGTCATTTTTCTTGGTTTTGATGCACTGTCTTTTGTTTCACCTCGACTTAGCTGTCACGGAGTACAGTCACATTAAAAACGAAATACGGCTTTTTAATTAATAAAGTTATTTTGCTCATCCGGTGATCCGTATTTTAAATAATACATTGATAACCCACCAAAAAGTACTAGGCTAGCATAAGTTCAAGGATGTATATATTGTACGAAAAAAAATTCTTAAGGTACTTTTCTTACTGTCAAATACCCCATTCAAATTCCGTCCACAGTCTAGACACACCACGTTTTCCTAATTTAAACTGATTTCTGGAAGATACGATGGTTTGATAAAAACGAGGGTTCACAAATTACACAATTCTACGAGTAGAACGTTTTAACCACTATTTAGCATAACTTTTAAAAGGTTTTAGCCAGAACTTTATTCTGAACAAAAACCTCACTGGCTTATCTTGAATTCTCTACCCAGATTATGTACATTTTTACAGCATCATAGGGTATTTAACCATTTGGAAGGCTTCTCATGAAATTTTTCGATGAGACCCACACACTTCATTGGCTTTCCTAAATGCCAATCGGGCTACTTTAGATTCATAAAGGTTAGTTTGGTCCGTATGCATGCTATACCTAGAGATACATCATCCACAAATTAGAGGGTGAAAGTTTCAAAATTTTTGGTTCGCTCATAAGTTCATCTCGTTTTATCATTCATCATCATTTCACCCAAAAAACGTCTACTGCTGCACATTGGCCTGGGACCAAGTGTCACCACGTTGACCGGTCCCTTGCGTCTCACATCCAGTGGATCCCCGCAACCTTCACCAGGTCAAACCTATTGCATGCTGTAAAAAGTAGTGCTTGGCGCTATGGTGACCTAACACTCCTTTCTCGTATTTATAGGATATGGTTTATGGTAAAAGTTAAAGTCTCAAATTGTAAGAGAAATAGTTATATATTAAATCACTACAACACTTAATTACAAGACAATGGTAATGGTAATGGTTTTTGAGTACGCGGTGTCTCTAATGAGATCTGAATACGAACTGGCCCACATTTTGGTGAACGAGCGAATGTGCATACTTGCGTTCGATGCAATTATGCATTTTCGCTTAGTGTTCGATTTAAACTCGAACATATTCCCGAGCGAGAAGAAATGCGGGATGATAGCTAAAAACTAGGCTTTAATACTAAATGGTGTACACAAAATTATGAAACTTAAACACGTTCGTTTCTAGTAATCTTAACTGGTAAGTATAAAAATAATGATCAAACAAGTAAGGGCAAAACATAATGGCATATTGGTCTACTTAAATTATTAGAAGTTACACTACTGAATCTTCCACAGTAAAAGCAATATTTTGATTGCCTGTGTTCGTAATTTTGTCTCGTTTGATCGCACTATAGTTCGCGCTAGGCCAGCGTTTGGCATAATTGTGTAAACGAAAACCGACTTCACTTTTGTCCTTTAGATCACTGGCACTAAGCACTTCACTATACGATTCGTGTCTTCTGCTTGGTTTCGGTGCCAGCGGAGCCGCTGCCAATTCCTGTTGGCAGCAGCTCTCGCTGCGGCGTTGAGGTCTCGGAGGTGGTGGGGTTACCGTGGTCTGCCGCCGGTGGGTCCCTCCGCCACGGTGTCCAGCTGCGGCCTTTTGGCACAGGCGACATCGCCCGGTCTGCCATAACCAGACTGCTGCTACGCACAGAGCGATCGACATCAGCACGTAACATATTACGTATTGGTGGATGTCGTGCGGCGATATATAATCGTCTATTTCTGAGTCGCTTTTCTTCAGTTTCTCTATCGCCTCCCCCAGCTTGGTCATGGGTATGGTAAGGTTTCCGTCATCAGCCTGTCTTTCGTCAGGGATTTTGATGTTAATTAAATGGTTAATTTGATCGAATTCTGGTATGTATATGGTTGGTGTAATGTTCATTTGGTTGGACTGATGACGTATTGAATGTAATGAGAAGTTCTTTCCTTTGATGACGCACTCTTGACCTATGCTAATGACCCCGGCTTGGCTCAGCTGACGAACTGTTACACGGTCGCCGCATATTATTTTTATTGTGTAGGTGTCACAACAAAAATAAAAGTGCTGAGAAGTCAAATGTAATTCAAGCCATACGTTAGTGCAGTTAGTTTTTTCTAGCTTACATTTATTGGTAGTCAGGTTCTTGTCACAAAAACTTTCGTCATTTTGCAGGTCTGTTATTGGTTTTAGCAGCTGACAGATGTAGGTAGTTCCATGGTGTAGACACGTCGTTAGTTCCTGTGTGGACATGCTGAAGAAGGAATCCTTTTCCAGGTTGACGGCTACGTATTCGGAGACTGGTATGATTGTGGTCTTCATGGTGTTTATTTGGTGTGGTACAGGTATTATCTTGTACAATTTAAAACTTTCTCTGGATACTAGTGGAAAAGTAACTTCAATTATGACAAATTTTTGAGTCGCTCTGGCTTTGACTTTCAGTAGTTTGTAAAGATACTGAAGATCAGTATCTAAATTCGCGATTGGTAGTGTGAGTTCGCTTTGAATTTGGCCGTATATGGTTTGGAGCTCACGTTTAAGTTGCGTTGGTGGCAGTAAATGTATGCTAATTTGTCCGTGGTAGATGTCCGTTAGTGTATCGAGCAACGTATCTTGAAGTCGTCTTAATCCTTGCAGCAAGTTGTTTCCCGATATCGCTGACAATGTGAAGTCGTTAACGTACGAAATATTTTGTATTTCGCGTTGGAGAGTGCTTGCGTTTTCTTGCAAATTTAAAAGCTTCTTGGTTATTAATTTGTGCTGCTTATTTACAGTGCTCTCCATCCTCTTCATAAGGTTGAACTCTGCTTCGATTACGGATGTTTGGTTTTTCCATAAATTTGAAAGGTGTTTCTCATTGCGATGTATGGTTTCAATGTCCTTTTCATACTGGTCAGCGAAACGTGAGTCCAACACGCCGAATAAGTCATTCGCTAGATATCCGACACCGTCGATTAGGCTGCGTTGACGCCGACTCGTCTTCCCTGCGCGCCGCTGTCTGGCGTGGACATCAAAATGCTGTGTTAGCAAAAGTTCATTGTAGTATTCCAGTTCCTGATAATCGTGTCGGGCTTGCTGTACGATCGTATTACAATGGCTTTGTGTTTCAATGGTTGCGCATAATTGTTCTTGATAATTTGTTATTTTATTATAAGTGGTTATACCCGTCCAATATGGTCCCATGTCGTAGTACATGACTAATGTCCATTTATCCCTGATTAATTGTACCTTTGATATGGGGTCAAAATAAAGCGTCTGGTTATTTGGTTTTACATCGTGTAAGCCATAAGATGGAAAAATCAGCATGAAAAAACTCAGTAATGCAGTTGCTACAGTTGCGATTTTTGATCTCGGTTTTCTTTTCCTTTCTGACAATTTGGTTGTTGGCTTTTTATCTGGTTTTGATGTTGTTACATGTTTCTGGTTAACGGGCAAAACGGAGAGTTTAACAATAGGGCGTTTCATGACTCCATTTTTGGTTTTTAATGAAACCGCTCTGGTAAGGCCATCATTCCCTGGGTGTGTGTCGACTACACGTCCAAGAGCCCATTTGCCTGGGGGCAGATTTTCATCATGAATTACCACTAGATCTCCAATTTCGAAGTTTTTTTTGTGGTTCCATCCATTTGCTTCTTGATGAGAGTTGTACCAAGTATTCAGTCTTCCAACGTTTCCAAAGATCTTGGAATAATTTGTTGGTTAGATGCCATCTGGTTCTAGCATCTTGCTCTGTTTCTATTACGGTTGTTCCTGGTCTTCCTGATAAGAAATGAGCTGGTGTAAGATAGTTTACATCGTCAGGATCCTCGGATATTGCGCAAAGAGGGCGCGAGTTGAGGCACGCTTCTAGTCTAGCTAACAACGTGGTGTACTCCTCAAAGGTTAGTCTTTGTTGACCGATAACCCTCTTGAGATGATGTTTCAGACTGCGCACTGCTCGCTCCCATAGACCGCCGGCATTAGGCCAGCTAGGTACATTAAAATGCCATTCTATGCCCATCTCTGTTATCTCGGTCATAAAACTTTTACTGAATCCTTGGTGAAGCTGGTTAAATTCTTCCTGTATCATTCTGTTTGCTCCCACGAAGTTAGTGCCGTTGTCACTGTACATGTGTCGTGGTGCCCCTTTTCTGGCTGCCATTCTGGTTAGAGCTGCCAAAAAGGCGGAGCTGCTCAGGTCTGACACGAGTTCTAGGTGAACCGCTTTCGTGACCATACATACAAAAACTGCAATGTATCCTTTTGTGGTTTTGATTCCTCGTCCTTTATTTGCTTTGACCTCTACGAAGCCTGTGTAATCGACGCCGCAGTGATAAAATGCATGTTCTGGATTCACTCTTGGTTCTGGTAAATCTCCCATGAGCTGGTGCTGCCGTATGGGATTTTGTTTTCTGCATATGACACATTTTCTTATAAACTTTTTTGTGGCCATATATCCGCCGACAATCCAGTACTGTTGTCGTAGATTTGCTAATGTCAAACGCGCTCCGCCATGGAAGGTCAGTTTATGAGCTTGATCGATGAGTAATGTGGTTAGCTGATGATCGTGAGGTAAGATGATGGGATGTTTCATCTCCGTACTCATGTTGGCGTTTTCCAATCTGCCGCCCACACGTAAAATTCCGCGTTCATCTATGGTTGGGTTCAAACTCAAAATTCTGCTTTTGGAGTGCACTCTTCCGTATTTGTTTATTGAATCTAGGTCGTTTGCAAATTCTGCATGCTGAACATTTTTAATTATCAGCTGTTTAGCGCGACGAAGCTCGTGTAATTCGAGGTAGGGCCGGTGAACTTGTTTGTTCGAAGTAGGCAATCGCAGTATCCATGCAAAAATACGTATAATTTTTGTAATGTCGCTGTGTTTGTTTATCAATTGTTTAATAATTGCGGTAGTCAGCGATTCTGTTGGTTGTTCAATGACTACCGCGTTGGTTTGTTTGGAAATAGACGGCTTAACTTCTAAATTCGTCTCATAACTGGTATGATGGTTTTCTTGGTTTGTGTATGATGGCAGCCATGACGGTCCTTGCCACCATAACTTGTGGTCTTTGAGTTGCCTGACAGTCAAACCGCGACTTGCACAGTCCGCTGGATTATCTGTTGTCTTCACATATTGCCAATGTTTTGATGGTATGGTTTTGGTGATTGTTTGTACCCGATTTGCTACGAATGGTTTCCATCGGGCTGGATTTCCTTGTATCCATCCTAGTACTGCAGTTGAATCAGTCCAGCAGTAGACATCCGTGGGGTAATCTGAAAGGCAGCTTCTAACTTTTTGCATTAGCCGAGCTAGCAGATGAGCGCCCATTAACTCCAGCCTCGGTATAGATAAGACTTTGCTTATGGGTGCCAACCTGGCCTTCCCGGCAACTAATGTGATGGTAGTCCCTTCTGTGGTTATTACCTTGCAATAGATTACACACGCGTATGCCTTGTTAGATGCGTCGCAGAATCCGTACAATTCTATATTTTGGTTTTTTCCCATTCCTAACCATCTGTTGACTTCTATGTTGCTTATGTCCGGAAGTTCTTGCTTCAATTTACTCCATTCCGAGTTCATTGCCTCTGGTAGGGTGTCGTCCCATTTTATCTTAGACAACCATACATTTTGAAACATGAGTTTCATGGTAGTGCTCAAGGGGGTTAACCACCCTAATGGGTCGAACAGCTTGGAAATGTCCGAAAGTAGAGCTCTTTTGGTAATAGTTGCAGGTGATTCGGGTTCTATTTTCGAGTTGAAGGTAAAATTATCCTTCTGTGGGTTCCAACGGAGACCCAATGTTTTGGTAGAATCGGTCTGCTTGAACTCGTATGTTGACTGGTCACATTGCTCTCTCTCTAAATCGGTTAACAGCTCTGGTTTGTTCGAGGTCCATTTTCTAAGATTAAATCCACCCAGTCGACATATATTTATGAGATCGGATTTCAGTTTGTTCGCTGCTTCCATTGAATGACGCCCTCCGCAAAAATCATCCATGTAGAAACTTTCTTCCAATTCCTTTGCAGCATCAGCAAATTTTTGCCTTTCATCGGATGCTAGTTGCTTTAAGCACATCATTGCTAAGAATCCCGCTGGTTTGGTTCCGTATGTTAGTGTGACGAGTTGATATGATTGTATAGGTTGGTTTTTTGATTCTCGCCATAGTACTTTTTGGTAAGCTTGATCTTCTTGGTGCACTCGGATCATTCTGTACATTTTCTCGATATCGGAAGTATATACAAATTGAAATTGTCTCCATTTCAGGATAAGCTCTTGAAGATCCTTTTGTATATTTGGACCCCTGTACATAACGTCGTTTAGACTGTAACCTGATGATGACTTTGCCGAGGCGTTGAAAACTACTCTCAGTTTGGTAGTGGTAGATTCAGCCCGAATGACTGCATGGTGTGGTAGGTAGCATTCAGGCGCCTGGTTAATGTTGCATGGTGTCATGTGGTTTAATGCAATATATTCGTCCATGAATTTTTTGTAATCTGTTTTCAATTCGCTGTTTTTCTCAAATTTCTTCTCTAAGTTCCGAAATTGTGCTAATGCTTGTGGTTTGGTTTGTCCCAACTTGTCGTTGTGTTCCGGCTTAAGCGGTAGTCGGACTTCATACCTTCCGTCCTCAAGTCTCTTTGTGGTTTTAATAAAGAGCTGTAAACACTCATGGTCATCGTTGGTCATCTCTATCTTCTGGTTAATATCTTCGTTCTCCCAATATTTCAGAAGGTCTTCTGTGTTGTTGAGAATTACGTTGCATTGGTAGTGTGGTTTCATGGATCCACAGAGTAGCCATCCTAGTTGCGTCTGTTGAGCGATTTGTTGGTTGTCCTTGTCTCCTCTTAAGATTCCTCCTAACATTATCTTGCTATACACATCTGCACCTAGAAGCATGTCTACGGGTCTACTTATATGGAACTCCGGATCGGCCAATTGTATTCCTTGGATATGGTTCCACGTTGTTGGTTTAGTAAACGTGTTGTTTGGTAGTCGTTTGATCAAATTGTTCATTATAATAATGTTCGTGTTACAAGTAAATTCACTATTAGTTGACTGTAGTGTTACCTGTAACATTCCCTTCGCGTTGTTTTCTTTTTCACCAACACCGTAAATTTGACCTTTAAAACGATCCCTCTTTAATCCCAATATCTGCGCTGCGTTTTCGGTGATTAACGACAGTTGAGAACCCTGGTCAACTAATGCTCTCATCTTGTGCAGTGTTCCATCAGCTCCCTTGACTTTTATAATTGCGGTGGCTAAAAGTACTTCAGATATGTCATCCCAAGACACGTGAGATGACCTAGATGCGCGTGTTTTGGTTGCAACACTCTTGTTGGAGATTTCTTCTGCTGACGCAGTTGGACTTTGTTTTTCTAATGCTTCGTGAAGTAAAGTGTTGTGTGTACCTAAGCATTTGCGACATCGTTTGCTCGACTGACATGGTTTATTGTTATGACTGCATAGACAGTTTTGGCAGTAATTTAATTGCTCAATTTTGTTTGCCTTTTGCCCATGCGTCATTTGCAAAAAAGTAGGGCAACGCCACAATCCGTGTTCTGAATTGCACAATACACAGGTTATCGACTGCGACACATGTAACGCGTTCATGTTAGACTTTGAATTATCTTTGTTGCCTGATTGATGGTTATTGCGGTGAAAACTTTTCTTCTGGTTTTGGTTATAGTTTTTGCTTGATTGATGCGGCGTGGTTTTTTGGTTAGCTGGTTCCTGCTTGCGACGAGACGCTTCTAACGCTGTAAATTTCGTTTCCAAGAATTCCAGGAATTCCTGTAGATCGGGTAGCTCTCTAGGATTCTTGACCGATTCTATATATTCGGTGAAAGTATCGTCATCAAGCTTTTGCGATAGGAGGTGCACTAAAAGTGGATCCCAAGTTGTTATATCAACTCCCAGATTCTGTATAGCGTGCAACGTCTCTTTAGTTACGTCATGCAGCTTTTTGATCGTGGCTAGCGACTGCTGCTGTATGTTGGGAAGTCCGAGCAGTATATTAATATGGGACGTGAAAATTAACTTCTTGTTACCATACCTATGGTTTAAAATCTCCCAACATACATGATAATTGTCAGAGCTAATCTGTAAATGATGAATCAGACGCTCTGCTTCTCCAGTCACCTTGCTCTTTAAAACCTGCATTTTTTGTGCATTAGACATCGACGGGTTTTTGTCGACCGCTTCACTGAACAAGTCTTTGAACGGGACCCATTGGTTATAAGTTCCATTGAACACGGGGATGTCCATTTTTGGAGCTGACTTTTCACGGTGCTTCACTGCCCACATCTTTTTGTTGATGTCGTTTGTCAGCTCACTGTACTTTTCCTCGTGCTTGCAGAATTCCATTTGGTACGTAATATCGTCGTCTCCATCCTCACCTTCAATTTCCCAATGAAGCTTGTCGATCTCACCCCATCGGCTATCCAGTGACTTTAGAGCGTTCTCGAATTGCCATTGATTCTCGAAATTATCGACTTGTATATTACTCACGGTTCTCATGAACGCTTTGAAATTAATATTCTGCCTTTTTATTAACCCGTTCAGCTTGCTGGAGCCTCTATCTTTATATAGTAAAGTCTCTCGCTGCGAGGACTCCTCATAGCGCGGCGACGACGTACCTGGTTGTGGCTGCGCCGCCTCATCTTCCTGTCGACGATGGTCCGCGCCAAACTGTTGTCCAGCCCGGCTACCTGGTAATGGTTGTTCTTCTTCCGTCTTCGTTCTATAAGGGTTTTCATCTCTCAGCTGCGTTGCACCTAACTGCCTCATGGTTTTGTTAATTATCTCCTTTGTTTTCAAATAAACATCCTGGGCTGTTTCGAAACAACCCTTTTTGAAGTAAATATGGTCTTCATCTGCAAACTCGATTAATTTCCTGTGGTTTTCTTGATAATCGCGCCAGTATGCCTCCAACATATTAGCCTTGCGCTTGTAATTATCGATGGTTTTCCTCTCGGACCCATCTTTCTTTATGTTGGTTAAAAACTTGTCTAGGATTTCATAGAGTTCCGTTTGGTTGATGAACAGCGAATCGGAATCCATATTTAAAGTTGGTTTGAAAATATTCGGTAATGGTTAGTATAAATAAATGGTTCGATCTGACCTTATATGCCCCAACCGACCGTCTCTGCAATCCGTGGTTCTTCAAATTGCGGCGATCTCCTGGTTCGCGTGCCACTGTTTCACTTGGTAGTCACTGGTAAATAAATGCTCGAAGGACCATGTAAAAAGTAGTGCTTGGCGCTATGGTGACCTAACACTCCTTTCTCGTATTTATAGGATATGGTTTATGGTAAAAGTTAAAGTCTCAAATTGTAAGAGAAATAGTTATATATTAAATCACTACAACACTTAATTACAAGACAATGGTAATGGTAATGGTAATGGTTTTTGAGTACGCGGTGTCTCTAATGAGATCTGAATACGAACTGGCCCACATTTTGGTGAACGAGCGAATGTGCATACTTGCGTTCGATGCAATTATGCATTTTCGCTTAGTGTTCGATTTAAACTCGAACACATGCCAACCCCTAACATTAAAAGTATCGTAGTTATTGTCGATTGAAATCTTACAATATTTTCTCAGACATATGTAGCTATAGCAGGTGTAAAAAACACTTAACGAAGCCGAGAGACACGCGTTCTTCTTGTCCTTGTGTTTTTTTTGTGGGATGCTTCATACCTGGGAGGCTTTTTGTTACGAAGATATTGAGGGTCAAAGTTCCAACTTATTCACATTTTTAAAATACAAGTTTTAAATGTGATCATTTTACATTAAATATCTCTTTGACCCCTGTACTATCGGGTGGTTACCCGTGGTACTTGACTGGTTGACCCATTACAGGGTCCATGGGTAATTTTAATTACCCGTGGTTCCATGGCATTAGGGATTGTTTCCTGGACTTCTGAATATATCGATAGAAAATACAAATCCATATTAACAGCATATCATATCCCACAGGGACCACGGGAGTGATTGCATAATTTGACTACGAGTTTATTGGTTTTCTATTTTTTATTTATCTACCAACTACCAGGAGGGCAGAACCATAAAGGAGGTATCTATCTGCATACATCCATCAGCACAATTCGTTGCGTTACATTGAGTCTTGGCGTAAACCATGTGCAGTGTTACTTAGTTTGATGTACAGAATGCTTGCTTGACGGGTTTGTAAAGGGTCCTTTTCACCTTGTATAATGAACTTATACCAGTGATGACTTATACCTTATACCTTATAACGTGATGTCATGTTATAATTGCCGTGCAATGGTACACGGTTTACCAGAATGGCACTAATTCTCGATATTGAAACTGTTCCCAATTGACCGTTGTGCTCCCAAATGCTTATGTAGCGGTGATTATAGAGCAGGGTAATTACCACGAATTCAAAATTGTCGAACATAAATTCGTAGAACACTGTATAACGCTCACACACTTCCAGGAAACTAATTTTGAATTATTAATACTGTGGTTTTAACGTTTTAAGCCATTTAATCAAACCTGCCTCCTACTAAAAACTAATGAAACCACGTTTACCTGAACGAAGGACCAACATTGAATAGCGTTTAAAAGTGAGACTTAGGGGCCGTGCACACCGGGGCTGCGGGACTCCGGGGCTGCGAGACTGTTCGAAAGAGATACCGCGGCCCCGGCAAAGGGCGATGAAGGAACATGGACACACAAAGTCTGACACTCCCTCCTGCTCCGCTCAGAGCGGGAGGAGTCATCTGATGATTTCCCATCCGAAAAAAAGGGGCCGTGCACACTATAGACAAGACTGTAATAAGATAGACAATTGCCCTACCAGTGCAGTACAGACTATTAATTCCTTTTAGCAATGTTCTGTCTAAAGACAGTCTTGTATAAAGTGTGCGAAAGCCTTTACCTACACTGCAGGATGTTAGGCCTAGAACTATGACACAGATGACGATAGCACTGAAATAATCATTTTGTCCGTGCACAAAAGGGTAACCTAAAATATGTATAACTCAATATCATCTGCATAGCCTTTTCCCAGCTATGTTTGGGTCAGCATCCAGCCAGCCAGCAAGTCTAACCGGATGCAGCTGAATACCAAACTGTTACGCAGTTTGGTGGGTGTATAGAAATGTACAAAATGTTTGGTCCTATTAAATGATTTATTTATTTATATTTACCAGTATTTTACATGTAGCTCCTGCCTATCTGGCCTCCACAACCCAGTTAGTACTCGTTAGGGTATCATATTATTTTTGATACCCTTTGGTAAAAGTGGTTGTCCGACAACCACAACCACTCCTTTTTGTTTTTAATTAGCATACGAAACGAAACTTTCGAAACTAAAAGGACTCGAAAAAGAGTTTAATTTTGTCTATAGTTTCAAAGAAAACTGATAAAAATAGCTATAAATCGTTTCATATTTTAAATCTCTAACTTCTATAGTATAGAAAAAAAAAATTAAAGTGTAAAACTCAGTTTTGGAGGCCAGTGTAGTTACAATAAAATGCTCTTTTACGTGGTCTAGCAAAAAAGTCCCTACTTGTATTAGCGCTACTCGTTGTCATACAAATGTCATTAGTCTTTCTCCCGCGCCAGACGGTAAACAACAGACGGTCATTAATACAATTTAAAATGAAACTTTAACAGAAAAACCTATAGCATAACGATATTTAGCCTATAAAGTACCTACCCACCGCTGGGACATAGACCTTCTCTTTGTAGGAGGGCCACGCGAGCCATTCCATTAGGAGTTTCCAATAAACAGGCTTCAATTTTTACAAACCTCCTATATTGGCTTTGAGTTTTTTCAAAAACCCTTTAATAGAATAGAGTGCACCTTTGTGTAGAGCATTAGCACAATGTTATACAAGCCATTTGTCAGAATTTCTTTAGGAAAAAGTTTCACAGAATTTTTCATTCCCTGTTTAATCCCTTCAGTGGATGAATTTTTGCTCACCTTTCGTTTATGGTATTCGGACACTTGCGCAAAAGACACTTTAATCACATTGGTCATTATTTCGCGCAAGTGTCCAGTTGCGGAAAGGGGTCCGCGCAAATATCTTGCGCCAAAGTAGATTCTTGCTAGTGTCCATTCGCGCTTAAATGACCATTCGCGCAAGTGACCATTCGAAGTGTCGTATTTTAACAATAGTCTGATCAAGAGAGTTCTCTTCGATAGACTTAACGATGATCATTGATAATCTACCAAAGTCACCAAAACTTCCAAAAGTACTCGCACGGCAGCGCTTTTGTAACACAGGCTTAGTCTACAATAGCTTAATATATCCTTGTTAATATGAACAAGGATTTATTAACTCTTATCCTATACTATCCTAATATCTTCTTCTTAAGAAATCCCGGATTAGCGGCTAACTACATCCAGCACTATTTTATAGTTTCGCCAGCGATTACGTCACCTCAAGGTCAAAAGTACCACCACCAGTGACCATCAGTAGGTTTTACCTCAGTAAAACTATTGACCTTCAGGTGACGTAACGGTAAGGTCAAAAGTTTTGCCAAATTCAATATTATTATTTTACGTTTAATGCGTCAAAACATGGGTGCATGGTTCAGTTTTGTTGTATCCTGGAGAAGAACCGGAAAGAAACTCCATGATTACTCATATAAAATATAAATTCGTTGCTTTAAAGGAAAGACTCGAAGATTTATAAAGTTACCGAGTATGTAGTAAACAACAGAATATATCGCTCCTAATAAGAAAGATTTCTTTTATAGACCCATACACGGCCTCCCCTTTATTCCCGTAAAGTCGTTATTTATTACTGTCAATTCGCTGTTTGTACTGGTTTATGTTAGCTTTGCGCCACAGTGGCTTTGCTCGCGTGGTGGGAAGAAACCATTCTACAAGAACATACTACCTACCGGGATAAAAGTATCTTATGTCTTAACTCTGGTTATATGTGCCTTAATCAAATCTTTCATCCATTAAAAGGTATAGACAGACAGTAAGGTAGACAGACCGAGTTACTTTCACAGTCATATTTATGTTTGTTATGGATGAATTTATTTCCGTTTATACACCAAGTATTATCTATTTCACATCAATATTAAATACACTGTTTTAGACTTTCACGGTTTTTTACTACACTTAAAGTACTTACGGGATGATATCCGTGATTTATCGGGAGCTCATAGTAACAAAAGAAAATCACGGATATTATCCCGTAAGTAGAAGTGTAATATTAAATAAATTACCAAATTAACAATAAACTAATAAAAATGGCATCAAAAAGCTTCTCCTCAACGCTGTCAACTGGTAATATCCAAGACACATACAGTCTTATTCATAAAAAATCCTTAATAGAGGTTTGATCGGTCTGTTAGTTAGCAGACTCATTAAGCTTGTTTGACGGTTGTCAAGAAGTATTATTCATAAACGCTTGCTAGCAGTCTGCTAGTTAATGAGCTGCTGATAGACGGATTAGACGCGTTATGTTGGCCATCTTGACAAATCAATGACAAAAAATGGCCTTATCTGGAAAAAAAAAAAATATTGACAGCAGTGACAGCAAATTCATCGATCATCAAACGGACAGACGGACAGACAGACAGACGGTCAGACAGACATCAGACAGACCGTCAGACAGACATCAGACAGACAGACGGTCAGACAGACAGACGGACAGACGGTATGGTTTTTTGCTCTTGACAAAGTCAGCTGTTCTGCGGCAGCCATTATGTGACTTAGCAGGGAGATAAAGGAGGGTCAACTGTCCTCTAACTTTAGCAGAGCCTTGATGGACTGATTAGCGTTAACAGACGTTTATGAATCATGTTTTTTAGCATCGGGCCTTCAAGGAGACTTCAAGGAGGCTCTAACTTTTTATGAATAAGGCTGTTCGCCTCTAGCCAAGGTAAAAGCCAGTCATGCTAGACCTATATTTTATATTAAATAAAAATGACCCCTCGTTACTGCTTCCTGGCTGAGCATGAGGTCCTGGGTTCGATTCCCAGGTCGAGCAAAGTGTTATTGGGTTTTTCCATCAGGAATTACTCAGTAGCAGCACGGAGTCTGGATTTGTGCCCGGTTGATGGCAATAGGCTCACCCCCTAGCATTATACACAAAGAGAGGATCAGGCTACTATTATTAAGTCCTATAGTGTACATATTCATTAGTGTATTGTAAAATGCAAGTACATAAGAAACCTTTTTATGTAACTCGAGGGGGTTGGCGCTGTAAGCCGAAATACAGCTTCCTCCTAGTTCGGCTGCAGAGGCTACAATCATTTTTAGTTACAAATACTGTATAAAGCATTTTATTTGTAAATTATAAGTACTTTTTTGTAAAAAAAATAATAATATTATCTCCTTTATTAATTTTAGCATCTTATTATTTACATTTTTAAATATTTCTTATAAAAAACATATAAAAACATTTATTATTATTATTGATATCATGTAAATTCATAGTTAAATTTCTTACCATGTAAGTTGGTATGCAGAGTATAGGGGGTAATATGAAACTGCTCAGGATTGCAGTGCTACATCGTCTCTCTGTGCATAGGATGTGGTTTTTATCCGAGTATCTGAAACAATAATAATAACTTAATCAAGTAACTAGGTTAATAGTAAGGTGTTAGATAGTCTGCCTCGTTCGTCTGGTGGCCGCAAGCGCCACTGAACATAAAACCCTGGCATTCATTCTCCGGTTTTTACACAAGGATTTTTTATGTAGTTTGAAACGTTCCCGAGAGCTGTGAATGGGCTTGTCCCATATGACTTTGTGTCAGGACTTAAAAATAACAGGCAAATAGTGGGTGTACTATAAGTGTATTACTCTGTCTTACCTTTGAGGCATTACATTCATGAAAGAAAAGAAAAGAAAGAAAGAAAGAAAGAAAAAGTATTTATTAATCTCACACAGGACATAATAGAAACAAAAATATAGAATTAGGTTTGACACAATTATTTAAAAAAGTAAACATGAGAAACATAACGAACTATTAAATTTGATTAGTCCTGTGCAAGGTCAAAAGGCTCCTATCTCAGCAAGGTGCTGTGACATTAAAAAAAAAAGTCATAGCGCTGGTATTCTGGCCCAAAGTGATGCACGCAGTCATGCACGTCTTGTTATAATTATAATTTAAGGAACATAAAGGTATAACTTTAACTTATTTATTAGGATATGGATAAGAATGCCACCACATATTGTGCGTCTTCAATTAAATTCTAATTAAGTTGGCTAACGTGAAAACTTTACTAAGTTTTCATTTTCATCAAAATTTTCTTTTTTTGAACAAGATTTCGAATTTACCAATATTTTTTTTACACAATGAACAGGCAACTAATAAGTTCTACAATAAAAATTAAATATTTGCGTGTCACATTTCTTTCTCTTCATCTTTGCATTTATTCGACTTTAAAGAGCTCACATGTGAATAGAGGCCGTTCCGCATTGCAAAAAACCTCCAACTCACTTTCGAACATTTTGTATCACTGAATATACCTACTAGCTGTTTTAGTTGTTAGTTGTTACTAGTTTCCCTTGTTTATATGAGCGAGATGGAGCTTCGTAGATAATAGTGTTGTCTCTTTCTAGCACCGGCGGCAATAACATTCCCTGTGGGTGCCTGTGGTGATTTCCTTCCTACTCACCGGATTCCGTAGTGCAGAAAATCCATTATTAAAGTGCTTCTTGTTCAAAGTGTGGTAGTAATAATTTCCGATTTGCGTGCTAAGTTCAAATGAAAATAGTTTGTGAAACATTTTGAAGTTTCGATTAGCTTTCACATTACACTTTCGAACATCAGACAGAGAAATGAAAAATGTTTACCTAGACTAGAGGACGAAAAACAAAACGGATTGAAAATGATACCCAATTTTCTAGAAGTGGTAATCAATGTCAAAGCGTTTCGAATTTCTACAACGACGTGCAACAGTATTGATATACCTACATGGTGGAAGAATCATCGACGCACAAACTATTGACGATCGACGACCCGATTGGCGCAGCGGTAGTGAGGCTGCCTTACGTTCGTAGGGTCCCGGGTTCGAATCCCGGTAGGAGCAAATGTTTGTGGGATGAGTGATGAGCATCGACATTTGTTTCCGAGTCATGGATGTTTATATGTATAATATGTATGTATTTACAAACAAAAAGTATCTATGTAGTATATCAACTATCTGGTGTCCACGACACAAGCCTCGTTGCTTAGTGTGGCACTAAATGGCGCTGTGTGTAATGTCCAGCGTTATTATTATTATTGTTTTTCCATTAAGACTCTCTCAGTTGCAGTCACGGAGTTGAATTTGTGCCCGTTTGACAGCAATATGCTCGCTCCCTATTACATAATAATGTATGTCCAGCGATATTTATTTATTTATTATTATTATTTATTAACACCTAGTCCGTACATCATTCTGAACCCCCCATCCCCACAAAAATATTTTTTGATGTGAAACGTCTACAGGCGCGGGTAAAACCAAAAAATGGTCTGGCGACGCGTCGCCTACTGCAGCTAAGCAGCTGATCTATGATCTATGATCTGATAATATCCGTGATATTCTTTTAAAGCTAGCTCCCGATAAAAAGAAAAAAAAAAGAATATCACTGATATCATCCCGTAAGTACTTTATGTGTAGTGAAAAACCGTGAGTTAAAACAGTGTATGGCACCTGTTCAAGGCCGCAGACGTCTACAGGCGCGGGTAAAACCAAAAAATGGCCTGGCGACGCGTCGCTTACTGCAGCTAAGCAGCTGATCTACATATTCGCCACGGTTTACAACAAGCCAGCTGGTCTCGGGGCACAGCGCTGGGTTACAATCTCGTGACTTCAAGTTCGATCCCGGCCTAATGATTTTCATTTTGTGAATCGAGTCATTTTGTTTTTATTAATTTTTTGTTTTAATGAAAATAATGATTATTAATAAACAGTCATCATTAACAGGAAAAAAATAGTAATGTTTTATTTTTCACTAAGCCATATTTAGTTCCTGTCGTAATCTGTTCTTATAAGCATATTACTTGTACAAAATAATTTCGATGTTTCACATCTGCCAAGCGTCCCGTGATGGCTCAATTTTTTTTATCGGTAATTTAAAAAAAATCTGCTGTTTCCTACAAAAGTACAATAACTACCAACACGGTCAAATTGTATGGCAGAAGATTTAAAAAAAATCCCGATGGAAGATTTCTATGTGGGGAGGAATGATAATCTTTTATGCGTTCATGTCCCTTCCACCCTGTATAGAATAAGCTTTTACGTAGATTGTGTCACTCCAATACATAACATCACTCCAATATTGATAGAACCTCACTAAACTTTGTCCAGGCTCCAACATATTCAAGAAAGGTGCGGTCACTCCAGTGCGGAACGAAACAGAATAATGACAGGGAAAATGTATAGCATCTACACTTAAAGTACTTACGGGATAATATCCGTGATATTATTTTGTAGCTATGAGCTCCCGATAAAAAGAAAAAAAAAGGAATATCACGGATATCATCCCGTAAGTACTTTAAGTGTAGTGAAAAACCGTGAAAGTCTAAAACAGTGTATAGCATCTGTTCAAGGCCGCAGCCAGTCTGCAGTCCAGTTCGGTTGGTTTTACTGAACATTTGCGTTAATTGTTTTATTTCTGTTAAAACCGAATAAGTCAAAAGAAAATAAGAAAAAGGTGTTCAAGTTTCCAGGCTCATAATTAAAATACCTGTAAAAGAAAAACCAATAAACTATAAATAGTGGTTTTTCTTAACCAATAAGCAATTTACTTCGCATTAAAATGCGAAGTAAATTGCTTAACCGTTCAAAGCAATTGCGGATAAACTTTTTCCGCATTAAATATCCGAACCTAGTTGTTAATAGTAAAAACGAGAGCAAAAAACGTTCCTACTACTTTGTGTAGCAAACGAAATAACTATTTGAATAAGTTATTCAAATAGTTTCTCTATTTACGTAATTTATTTTACTCACATATTGAGAACTTTTCCACATCTGCTGAATAGTGTGGCGTTAACATTTTATTCTATCTGTAACTTTTCTGGCTCAGCGAGTAATCTCCAACTTATGCGTAGTTTGTTTTTATATTTCTTCAAAAACATCGAGATCCGTTGTTTCTCTCCATTTCGATGTAGACAAAATTATGTTGTGATTATGTAGACAAAATTAAAAAAAACCCCATGACATTAAATACATAGTTTGTAATTTTGAGTATTTAACTAAATATTATAATCATCAAACATTCATTTAAGAAGGTCACTTTGAGATATTTTTCTATCAAGAAAATGATAATGTAATGATGAATGGTCATGGTCTTTTCAAAACATGTAAAACTTAGAAGTAGTTTTCAACTTTGCTATACAGCGTGTACCAGAAAGGCGTGATCATATTTCAGGGTGTGCCGTGTGATCACAAAGTGAATGCTGCAGAGTAATATTAAAACTAGAGCCATTCAATTTTCACAATTTGTTGTTATAAAAATCAATTGACACATGTAGGTATGCCAGGGTATCGCTTGAGGACGGCTCGACTGATTTTGCATTTTTTTTTATAATAATTATCAGGATAAGATTTGTACGCAAGAATATTTTGAAATTTCATTAGAAAATTGCACCCGTACAAAGCCGGGGCGTTCGCTAGTATTTATAAAGTTCTTCTGTAAGTAATTAAAATTTTGTAGTGATTTTTAATTTTAAACCGCCGCGCTGCTTAACTCAATATCAAAGACGTACTTTTTGCTTTTTTTGTTTACCCACGTACTATTAGAGTGTATCACGTTTGAGATGGATATATATAACCTACTAGCTGATGCCCGCGGCTTCGCCCGTCCGCAAATTATATACTAAAACCTTCCTCTTGAATCACTCTATCTATTAAAAAAAACCGCATCAAAATCCGCTGCTAAAATCCTTAAAACTTTAAGGATTTAAGCATACATTGGGATATAGGGACAGAGAAAGCGACTTTGTTTTATATGTAGTGATGTAGTATTCTAAATAGGTAGATAGATATAATAATTATGCTTATTTAACAGTTGACTGCACGTCAATGAGAACATAACCCAGCATAGGCTGGTCTCTTCCTCCGCTTAAACTCAGCACCACGCGAGGCCAGTTCAAGGAGAAACCGCTACGGCAGTCAGTGGTGCGCGGTCTGCTGTGAGCAAATTATGTAGGTATAACATATTCATGCATCAATTTCCGGACAGACCGCTTTGGCCACCCGCCTAACCGCTGGCGACTAATGAGATGTGGTTGCAGGTAAAGCTGGCAACTAAAAGTGAGTTGCTTGTTTGACACTCTTGCCAGTGGTGAAACTTGATGGTGGAGGTGTCAGCTTCACAGATATACAGGGTGGAAACTTTCAGCGGGGCAGTAAAGGGAACTACGTTAATCGTTGCAGCTACACGAAAATGGTCCTAGGAGAATATAAAGGTCTTAATAGAATAGTCCTAATTTTATGTGAAATTTTGGTCCCCACAGATTTTCAAAAAACTGTACATTTAGTAAGAAAATGGCCAAATAAAACATTTTTTTTAATGATGCTAATCGATCCTGTTTCCAATACTGATAAAAAAACTTATTTAGAAAAACTTTTGTTCATACATTTGATCGGTGTATTCCCGCTGACCCTACCGCCCGTCGCCCCACTGGTGGGGTCAGCGGGAATTGATGGATCGGGGGAGTCATTATGGGGATCAATATTTCAAGAAAAATTATTTTGTGTATTTTATTTACGGACCTTAGTTGCCTGATAATAAAATGTTATTATTATTCTTAAAATGTCACTTACGGGATATCTTCCGTGATTATTAATTGTTTTGAGCTCCCGATAATAATCACGGAAGTTATCCCGTAAGTGACCTTTTAAGTATAGTTATGAACCGTGAAACCTTAAAACAGTGTTATTATTATTATTATTAAACGCGACTGAAGGCACTAAACCATAAGCGACGTGTAAACTCCTCCGGGGGCAACCCGAGCACCTGCATCGTAGTGATTATTTGGGGAGCGCCGGAAATCATGCTGTCGACATACACCGGATATATCCAATGTACGTAGGAGGCGGAGCTCGTGGCTAAATAAAAACAGCCACACGGGTCGATCGAGGTTAAGCAGTGCTTGCCAAGGTCAGTCCGTGGATGGGTGACCATTCATTTCAAATCAATCACCTCGCAAAGCACTTTAAGCCGTTGGTCCCAGCTGTCATTTTTAGATCTATGACAGTCGTTGTAGGTAATCAGTGAGCCGAAAGTCTGACAACCAGTCTAACAAAAGGGTATTACCCAGTACTAGCTGCGTTGGGAAGTCAGATAGGCAGTCGCTCCAAGTTAAATGCAGGTGTCGAGCATGAAAAAGGCTACGCAGATGATGGACATATCCAACAATCATGTTAGATGAATATCCAACAAAGCTCAAACAAATTGCTTAGCTAGCGGTAGTTTACTGTGTGATTGAGCAGCATTGAGCACAATGTAAGGAGTCGATGAGAATATCAAATCGAATCTGTGTAGTCTGAATATGTATAGAGCTGTGAAATTCTGGGAATGAAATGAATGAATTTTGACAACAACGTAACTGAGTAATATCAGGAATTTTATTAAATCTTTAGAAATTCTGTTTATGCAGACATTTAAAATATTTCATTATTCAACATTACGTGCCCAAAATCAGGTAGATATAGAACATGATATACACAGTACACTCACAAAGGGTAGGTATATACTTTTAAGAGAGAAATATGTATTCCAAATACCTACTCATCGTTAAAACACGTAACACTTGTGGATGCATTTGCGCACGGAATTTTCAGACATTTTTAGGGTTCCGTACAAAAAAATTAAAACAACGGAACCCTTATAGGATCACTCGTGCGTCTGTCTGTCTGTCCGTCCGTCTGTCCGTGTAATTTGCTCCGAATCTACTGGACCAAATCTGGTGAAATTTGGTAGGATGGTACACAGATGTGCAAAGTAAATATTTTTTTTTAAATAAGGGTCATTTTCGGAGGAAAATTAGAAAATTGATAAAAAGTTTTGCAAACCTTACTGTGTCTGGTGTCATATATCAATGAAAGAGCTCGTTATGAGGATCTCAAATATATTCTTGTTATTATTGTAAAATAAACAGTTTGGATTTTATTCATGAAAGATCCCCGATCTCTGAAACTACAGAGCCTAAAATTTGAAAAAAAAAAATACAAAATATAGCTTGTAGATTATAGGAAAACCTATAAGAATTATATCAATTGAAAATAAAGTAGTAAACTCAATATAAGAACCGACCAAGTGCGAATTGAACTCAATTCGAGTTCAATTCGCACTTGGCCGGTTTTATATAAACAAAAATGTCTGAAAATTCCGTGCGTTCACCTATAGATAGATAATAACAAAAAAGCAGCTCCTCTCTTTCTTTTGTTTTCAGCCTCTCTTCACTGTGTGCTCGCAGTTCCGTGTCTATTGTAAAAATTACTTTATTTTTCATTTGAAAAGGTCTTACCAAGAAATCTCAAAACAAACATTGTTTCATTCAAAAGTTTTTCTTCTCCTTCAATTGAAACATTTTTGGATCTTCGCCATATTTATTAACAAAAAAGATTTTACGAAAGTATTATGCCGAAAATTTTCTCCGAAGTTGTATTAGATAGACTAAATAAGATTACCGGGGCCCTAGAACGAACGTGCGATGTAAACGTAAAATAAATTCCAAAGATTTTTGAACTAAAAAAAATAGTACAATTAGTGTCTCCTACACATTTAAAAACAATCTCAACACAGTAATCTATAAGTATAAATAATAAAAGTGAAGTGTCTTTGTAATTTCATAATAACAGCTTTTTACTAAATGTATTAAATTGTCACACATCAAAAAAAGTTCGTGATCACTTTGGAAAATCGAAATCTTTTTTGTTATTATATATGAAAAAATAGTTTTATTTTATTTTATTTTTAAACACGGTATTTCTATTTAAAGAAAAGACACAACAAAGTTTTTTCTTGTTCAATTTAAAAAATTATATCAAGCTGATATAATTTTTTATGCTAATAAAAAAACAATGCACAGTGAAAGTAAAGATAGTGATCACAAACTTTTTTTGATGTGTGTACCAGGTGAGAACGGACCCTTTACGAAACCGTCAGTCAGTTATTTAATTTCATGTAAGTACAGAATGCTTGCAAAAATAATAGCTGGAAACGATTTTGAGGTTTATAGCACGTCTTACGACTGGATTCAAAGTAACGCACTCAAAACACTGTATACCAATGGATGCATTTAATAGTAAAGTTATAATATAAAAAAAATGTACTTAAAAATATGAGCACCTCGAATATTTCCGTACCTAACTGGAAGTTGTGTTAACTACTTTAGATTTACTCGGCGCGTTCATGCTAGGCCCACCGCACCGAACCCTTTGATCCTTAATGTTTTTAGGAGCAAAACTTGTTTACCAAGTTTACGTGTAAATAGGAATTATTACGCTCCGTTACTTGTTTATAATGCTTAGGAAGAAAATCACGAAGTTATTATTAAACTCATTAAGAACCGAAGTACTTGGTAACTTGACTTAAATACTCAGGGCCATAGAATCAACAACTTAACTAACAGTGTCACATTTATAATACGATCTGACATGTAAAAAAATTGGTTTTGCAAATGCCTGAATGTCAAAATCTGCTGTTCCCTCCAAAAGTGCAACGCCTACAGTCCTATAATTATTAGCAGCCTATTACTGGCCCACTGCTGGGGAAAAGGCCTCTTCTCTTAATGTTTATTTTTATTTTATTCAAGAGGAACAGCAAACAGCTACAACATAACGTATAAAAAAGATAAACATAACATTTGAACAATATTGTAGCCCACAACGCTGTTCACAGATTAACTGTGGAATATAATAAACAATTAATTGAATGCTAGAGTAATAATACAAAATTGTTGTATACGTGGGTAATTATAAGCAAGCGCACACTTGTACCGTCACATTTTTTTTTTTTTTTTTTTTAGGATCGGAAATCATCAAATGACTTCTCCCGCTCTGGGCGGAGCAGGAGGGAGTGTCAGACTTCTACTGACTAAAACCCATCCATGTTATTTCCTCGCCCTTTGTGTTCCGGGGCCACGGTATCTCTTTCGAATAGTCCCGCAGTCTTGTACCGTCACCTCAGTTCAAATATACGCTCGATTCGAACACACGTCTTTTATTTAGCAATATTAAAAACTAAACTTACTTAACTATCATGCTTATCTGTATTTTTACACATCAATCAAGAGAGCTCCTTGAGTATAAGACATTTGAACTTACTGGGAGAACATGCAAAAATATCAATATGTTCAAAAGTCATGTTATACTTTGGCATCAATCATTCTGCGAACAGGTGAGCGCAAACCAGTGTTAGAATGGCAGGTACGCATGGAAAATAGCTTGTACAAAGTTCTAGGAACAACATAGCATAACATATTTGTTAACTCAATGCAGTCAAAACTATTTCTAGCAATGTTATAAAGATTCATGGCCATCAAGTACTTGCGTCTACTTTCAAGTGTTGTAAGATTGTACTTTTTGTAATGTTCAATAGAGTGATGATGATGTACTTACTTGATGGCGACATATCTCCATACGGCGAGCGACAGTGTCAGACATATCGACGCCGTATGGAAAATTTGTGCGAAGTGCATGTGGAACAGCAGATAGGCGGCCCACTTGTACGGCATCTCACGCTGTCCCGGTAATATCTGGGAAAAGAAGAGACAAGAATTAATTAAAACCATCATTCTCCTGCCCTAATCAGTCACAATTTATTTGAGGCCGGCGCAGTATGTCTCCTTCGTCCATACTTATGTATTAGTTCATTATTTTAGCCGTATGTGTATTAAACACCAAAAGATTCTGTCGAATTGAGAACCTCCTCAGTTTTTGAAGTCGGTTCAAGTAGGATCCAGGCAGACCTGAAGTTACCAATTTGGTCGAGACGCCATTGTTTAACTATTGTGTCTACTTCGTGGACAGACCATGGGATAAGTAGCTTTTGCCCGAGGCTTCACTCGCGTTAATTTAGAATTTGATAATTCAACTCTTAACACATTACTCAAGTCTCTATACTAATATAATTAATATATAAATGATTCGAAAAACACGTGGCGCTATCTGTAGGCTTGGCCAAGTTGACAATCTACAATCGTTAACGCTAATAGAAAACTAACCAAATGTATGGGAATAACATCTATCATCGTTAAGTCACGTGGTCAAAACAAACGAAAGGAAACTTTAAAATTTAGTCAAATCTGTAAATTGGCTACAATTTATATGGGATATAGGGATCACGATTGTAGAAACGAGTACATTTCATTTTATCATCTTGATCGATGTAAACTTGTCTACGAAAGTTTATATTCGTTTGTTTTGACCACGTGACTTAACGTTTACGATTGTAGAAAGAGAATCGATACGAATCGTTTGTAACTTGGCTAGGCCTGCTGTTATCAAAAGAACGTTATTGTTGTTTTCCTCGGGAACAGTGCTTTTTTTTGGGATGAAAGGTACCCTATATCCGTTTCTGTACACCTGATAACGTATTTATGCAAAATTACAGAATGATTGGTTCAGTGGTTTGGGCGTGAAAATGTAATAAACAAACAAACATACTTACTTTCGCATTTATAATATTAATAATATATATACTAGAGGACGTCACGCGGTTTCACCCGCGTAGTTCCCGTTCCCGTGGGGATAAAATATAGCCTATGTTACTCAGTAAAGACGTGGCTTTCTAATGGTGAAAGAATTTTTGAAATGTAAATATTCATTACAAACATACACACACACAAAATACAAATCTTTCCTCTTTATAATATTAGTATAGATGTAGATACCTATATATACTGGCCTGCAAAAATAAGTATCACACTTTTAAAATTGCAATAACTTTTTAAGTACCTACATCAGATAAACTTACGAAACAAAAAGGACTCGAAAAATAGTTTAATTTTGTCTATAGTTCCAAAGAAAGCTGATCAAAATTGCTATAAAACGTTTTTTTTATTTTAAATCTCCAACTTCTTAGTGAAAAATTTAAATTTTAAAAGTGTAGTACTTATTTTTGCAGGTCAGTGTAGTTCAGAAAGTTAAGAATTAAGAAGGAAGTTAGGATTAGGATATTGGACCTTAGAAACATACAACTTAATAATGTTGTTGTGTGGAATAAACAGTATCATTTTCTTCCTTTATTTAGTCAACTGAATATTCTACTCATATCTAATTTTCTTCTTAACCTATAGTCTAGTTCATATAAAATTCATCGCTCATATGGAAGGGAAGCTAAGATCAAAGCAAAACATATTTGCCTTCCATTCCTAGTCCATTTCCCAGTATACGAGAAAATTTTATTAGATACAAGCTATGTTTTTATACATAAACCAATAAAAGGAAATGAAGAAAATGGTTATAGGTACATGAAAACAGGGTGGAAGTATGAAATTAACTGTACAATTTATAGAAGACTAGTTTTTGCTCGTGGCTTCGACTGCGTTATAATTCTAATCGGGAACGAACTAGCGCGATAAAAAAAATCATACCAACTTAACAAAAAAGTGAAAAATAGCTGTACTTTCGAAATTCGTTGACTTTGTTTCATTGACTTTATTGCAACCGACTTCGAAAGAAAATTATTTTTTCCTTTTTTGTGTTTTTCAAGTCGGTGTTTTTTTTTTGCAAAATAGTACATTGTTACCCTAGGGGTGAAAGTAACTTATTTAGTCCCGAGACGGGGTTTGGTGCCCGAGCGCAGCGAGGGCGCTAATAGTTCGAGGGACTAAATAAGTCTAAAACCCGAGAGAAACACTGTGCTTTTCATTACGAATACAAGGAAAGTAAAAATAAAAACATGAATCAACTCGACAAAACAAACGAAGATCGGATTGCGCTTTCCCGCCTATTTTGTTTTTTTTTGTGGCCAGCTAGCTATTCAGCCATTACCTATTTTTCATTTTCAAAAATGGTAAATATTTTGTCCAAATCTATGTTATTTTAAAGAAATAGTCGAAACTTAATGAAAATAAAGTTATTTAAAAATATATATTCTTTAATTAATACTTTATAACTTTATGTTATTTCAATTTTACATCGTGGCTGTATAGAAAATTGGAACATGGTTCAATAGAAAAATGAACTATTTTTTTATAACTTGACAGCTGTCAGTTGAAAACGATTCTCCCTAGGGCTGAAAAGTATTACTTTCAACCCGCTCCTCTTTACTTTTTTTTTAGTTGAGATACGCTACACAATTCTTGAAATATATTTACTTTATAACGAGAATTATTTTTTATATCATCATCGTCATCAACAACGTTGAAGAAAAAATACGTATTAAAGAATAACCCATAAAACACAAGTAAAGTTAATACCTATAAACATTTTATGGGAGTGCGTGTTGGCTTCCTCTATACCAAATGAAAAAAAAAAATCCAGAAAATCGGACTAGCAGTAATCACAGAAAAATCTGTTGTACATAAATGAAAAAAAAAAGATACAGGTGGAATACAAAACCTCCTCTTTTTCTAGAAGTCGGTTTAAAAGTAGGCAGACTGAGTTATTTTCGCGTTTATAACGATACTCGAAGTACTAAATTGAAATAGAATAATGTTCAGCAAACGTCAGCCGTGCGGACAATCCCTCACCTTTGTATTTCATTTTATTTTCCACTCTAAAGGTTTGGTTAAACCGGTAGGTATGGACAAAAGGAAGCTGCTTATGGATGCTCCAGGGTAGCCCGCGAAAATCAAATTTTCTTCCGTTTTTTGCAATTTGCAGGTCAGTGTCAGGTTGTATGTTGATTAAAATATGATTCGCGGCTGTAACACGTACTATGTAGTTATAGAATTATTATCATTAAAATCATCAATACAACGCTCCAAGCGCATAAAGGTGCAGGAATGACTTTGACCTTGAAAAAGTAATTCCTGCACCTTTATGAGCTTGGAGGGTAGTTCTTATCACTTACTAAAGTCTCTAAAATAACTACTAATTGTAATAAGGATTAATTTGAGTTAGAAAAAACTTGTGATTGTTTACAAGTTTTTATGCGCATAAAATACTAATGCGGTTTCTCTCTTTTTAAGATGCAATGTATAATTTTGGACGAAACAAACAAATAAATAGAATCTATTTTAATGTTATTTTCCCTACTTTTTAGCGAATATAACATTAAAATGGCATTAATTTTCTTATGGCAAAAATACTGTTCTACTAAATAGGTATTGTTCACTTTTTTTTCCAAAGTGAAGAGTATATTTAATAACACCTTAATTATTCTTGGTAAGTGAGTGATAAATGGCGACTTTTTGATTAAAATTCAATGTCATCTGTTTCGTGTAAAATAAGGAAAAAGAAATGACTTTGAAAAGGTCCTGAAAGTTAATACTTTGCAGACTTCGCTGTCTGGAGTGAAATAAACTTACTTACTCAAACGTAATCAAATAACGTTTGTTTTCAGTTAAGATACTTGCAACAGGTAGGTAGGTAAATGCCTACATAAGGTATACAGGAGACGGGCAATTAGGATTATCATCATTTTCCTGCCCTTATCCCAACCCGCGTAGCATGACCACTATCTTTTGTTCATCTGTCATTGAATCGACGAAATGACAGATGAACAAAAGATTTGTCGATTCTTTCTTCGAAGAAACCCGTTTCTACGGTGGTCATGCTACGCAAGCAGTTTATTTGGGATCGGCGCAACATGTCTTCTTCTTCCGATTACCAAGAGGCGGGCAATAAGGGTAATAACCATTACGTACTATTTTATACTGGCCGGCGAGAACTCTGTCAACGAAAAAACTCGTTTTTAGTCACAAGCTATACCTTCCACCAACTTATCTGTGCAGGCGGGAGAACACAAAACTAAAATAAATGTATCAAGTCTGACATATCGATGTAAATTCTCTTGACAAGCAACGCCTACAGAAGGAAAGGTTTGCAAGTTGAAGAAGGCCACATAAATGGTCTGAAGCATGCAGCACGATGTTGGAACGTGAAGGTTCTCGCTTACATAATTGAGATCGGGTTCACGAGGTCAAAATATGATCCATGCGAAAAAGGAACACCACCCACCACCACCACCACCCATCCACCTGAAAAAGGTCAAAGGCCCTGATCACAAGATAATTCCAAAAACCTCATTGAACTGCACACTTAAAGTGGTCATACAAGACTTGCTTATCGCCAACAACGGTGTGACAGGAGCCTAACAAAAGCTAGGTGCGTATTTATCTCGGTACAAAGGAATCCCCGGAGTTCATCTGATGCTACAACCTCGTGTGGGAGGCTGAGCTCCTGTACTTTAACGCTACATTACACGTTGCAACATGATAAGCTGTGTTAATTAGTGAAACAGCTTTTGAGTGTAGGGCTACCATGCGTTTGTTTTTGTTCGGACTTATGAGACTTAAAAAAAACAAAACATTTAGGTTACTCGTGCTCCATGCTCAACACTTGAGTTTGAGTGTTTGACAGCACTAGACCAATTAAACAATCGTTATTGACAACTAACATGTGACAAAACGCTTTGAATGTTAAGTACTAAAGTGCTCCTTACTATGAAAATAACAAGCTCCTCGTTAAAACATCGTTAGCCACGTGTCTATTATCATTGAAACAAACACTTTACTTACAAATGGATGCTGATAATACGCATTATTCTGGTCTGAATGAGACACACGGCAACATTACCTCGTACCGAAAAAAAAAAACTACAATTGTGCACTATGGTTAAGTAAAAATTTCAAAATGCCGAAAAGACATTTCAAATATCAAATTCACATATCAAATGCACCCCGAGCAATAATATAACGTAAATTTGAATGCTTTCAATGAAATACTCGACACTTTTGCCTAAAATTTGATAACATGCGTGACGTTATGTTATATTTATGAAAACGGATTCAAAATGGAATGCGGAGAGGAGATGCGTTAAAGCTAGGGTGTATCCACCGAAGCTTTGCGGAGATGTACAAAGCGGAGAGGAGAAATGTGCGAAGCAGCACTCCGCACACAGCACACCGCTCATCGCACACCGCTCACGTCTCTTCTCGTCTCCGCTGGCCTAAACAATAGGCGAGACGACAAAAAAATCTAATTAGTCCGTCGGTTAGATTAATATCAAAAAACATTTGACCCGTGTTTTTTCTTTTGTTACGTAAACTAAAATTGACGAAGATATAACGCTTTTAAAATTCTCAATACGTCACGCCTAGGTATAATTTATAGCTAGTTCTGATGTCACGAGCCCCCACTCCCGAGTTTTGATGCGTTTTATCTTTTGTCAATATTCAATGATTTACAAAAACAAAAAATACGTGTCCATTAATTTCCAATACTCTAACTGACGGACTAAATAGATTTGCTTTTTTTTATACTGTCGTTATGCCTATTATTGCTAGACATTTCCTCTGATCTCTGCTCAACCGTCTCCACTAAAGCTAAGCGGAGACAAGAAGTGTAAAATAACGAAATTCTATTGGTGGTTTACAACGCATCTCTCCTCTCGTCTTGTCACCCATAAACGACTAAAATAGCCTAATCATTGTGAGCGTATATTCCATTTTAAATCCGAACCTAAATATAGCATCAAAGCCAGAGCTTGGATCCCTGTAGTGTTTGCATTGGGTATAATCGATCCGATAGCAGTTATTATCTGTTATTATGCACGTTATTCTTATCATTATCGGTATTTACGTCAGGTGCTTGATAAGCTTTACATTATGCTGTCAAATGCATGTGAATACACAGTTATAAAACATGAACTTGATTGCAATATCTAAGTATTAGCGATTTTTCTCGATTTTCATTTGTGTGGGTTTTCGGTTTTCCCCATACCAACATTAACAACACGTTAATTATAAAGTTTGAGTTTCTGTGAGATGATGAATGGAAGATGTCTTTTTCTTGTGCTTGTTCTGTAAGAGGATGCACGAAAGATGTCTTTTTCTTGTGCTTGTTCTGTAAGAGGATGCACGAAAGATGTCTTTTTCTTGTGCTTGTTCTGCGAGAGGATGCACAAAAGATGTCTTTTTCTTGTGCTTGTTCTGCAAGAGGATGCACGAAAGATGTCTTTTTCTTGTGCTTGTTCTGCAAGAGGATGCACGAAAGATGACTTTTTCTTGTGCTTGTTCTGCAAGAGGATGCACGAAAGATGACTTTTTCTTGTGCTTGTTCTGTAAGAGGATGCACGAAAGATGTATTTTTCTTGTGCTTGTTCTGTAAGAGGATGCACGAAAGATGACTTCTTGTTATTTTTAAGTATTTTATTTAATATTTTTATCATCCCTTGAAGTAAATTTGTTTGTTTTTAACTGAGCAATAGTTTCCTTTTGTCTGTTATGTTAAACATGTTTTCTTCTCTTCTTCTCAAATAAATAAATAAAGCTTTTTCAGACCTGAAATGCTGATTTCGCGTCGATAAGTGTGGTCATTCCCAAAACGAAACGTAAATGCGCATGAATTTGGAATCGGCAATCTATTTCTCGTCCATAAGATTTGTTTATTAAAGACAATAAACGCTACTCATTGCATAACAACATTGTGTTTAACAAAAAATCAAACCGAATCTGCTTTAATTAACTGAATTTTCAATTCAAAATCGCTCGAATTTAAGTTTCTTTCACGTCGACTTTAAAGAATAAATACGTATTATTGTTGAATCGCATGTCTGTTGCAATATAAAACCAGACTAATTACTCATTAGTGCTAAAAACGAACCCAATGTTTTCCCACAATGCAATTAGTGATGTTTTCAATAAAGTTGGCAAGATCCAAGATCTAAAATTATTGGTTTCCGAGAGTTTTCCATACATTTTAAAACAAGTTGTTACCTACATAGCGTTGTTACATTTTCATTCCGTTTTGCATTCAACGATGGCTCAAGAGACCATTACTGTCGATGCTGCTGATATTTTTTGCACAAGCAATACGACAATTTTCCTCCCATTTATATTCGACGGACAAAAAGTACTTACTATTTGTTGTTTTTATTTAAAAGGTCCTATTCCTCTTTTTGTTTTAAATCTCGAAGTTTTAAGATAAAAGAAAAAGTTCTCATGAATACTCAATGTAATTTAAGGGAAACATTTTATTTCTCGTCTTTTCAATTCCAAGAAGAAATAAATCATTTATCAACAGTAATTTGTTTATTAAACCAAATTAATTTGGGATCCCATTTAACAGGATAAGTGTAAAGTTATTCGTTTATCGTGGTTCTAAAATATTATGGCGAACAAGAACTGAAGTGTTCCGAGAAATTATTATACGTCCCTTTTCTGTAGGGCTTGGGTCGTGCTAGCCCGGGAAACCACAGACGAAAAGGAATGGAGTGCTAACAAAAGAAACACGCAATATTTAAAAATACACATAAATGCGAAACAAATAATTATGTTTCATCATCTTCCTGTCCATGTCCCATGTATAGGGGGCAACACGTTTTTTTCTTTTATTCTCCTATGTCAGTCGTATCAAATATTATACATAATATGCATGTATTATCTCAAATTTAGATCTCAGGTTTACTACAATCATAATTTTGATTCTAATTACGATTTTAGTAAACATGAAGCTCGCTTTTAAAGTTCAACAAAAAGTTCAAGTCCAGTGTCAGTCGTATCGAATATGTCATATCTAAATTATGAGTGCAGTCAAACCTGAAGCTCGATTTCAAAGATCAACAAGGTTGACTTAATCTTTTCGGTAGATTATGTCAATCAAATATATCACTCGGTGAGAAACCAATGTAGACTGTGGTTTGACACCAAAGGTCTCATGATCTTACATCGCTCTTTGGTGAACGTGATTTCAAACATTCGTCTAACATTCGGCTAATCATTAACCCACGGAAACATACCGCCGGGATAACACTATCCTATGTCCTAAACTCCTAACCCAGGTCATGGCCTGCCTGTATGCCAAGAAACACCAAAATCCGTGCAGTTGTTATGGGGTAAAAGTTAGGTAGTTTAGTTAGTTGTTAGTTAGATAGTCAGGCAGATTGACTGACGTTTTTACTACATTAGTATTGATGTTGGCTGCTACCACATACATTAGCTCTCCATTTCGTTCTTACTCCGTGTTTCTCAACATACGGAACCGCACATAACACGATGTTACGTAATGAAGTGTTGTAGTTTACACGAACCCTTTGGTCATCTTACTGTAGGTATCTCCAGGATAGGCTCTTGATAGAACACCCATCACGTTCATATGGACTGACGAGTTTTACTAAGCTCCTTTGAAGCGTTGAGGGGAGGAATTTGCTGGAAGATAATTATTACATAATATTGCAGTCGTATTAACTTGTAGTTTAACTTATTATTAATACTTGGAAGGAACAAACTCACTACGGTATCTTTGTTTTTCTTTGTTTAAAACTCGTTGCCCCACACAAGAAATAGATTTTCAGCAGGTGTAACGAATGAATTTGGCAGATTTCTAATGTTGGTTAGGATTTTAATTCATTCACCATCTGTCAGTCTTTTAACCATGATATAAACTACACACACTCCCACCACCCACACACACTTGTGAGTGTGTGTGGGTGGTGGGAGTGTGTGTAGTTGTGTAGTAGCACCCCACACTCACTACACACTACCACACACTCACTACCCCACTACACACACTCACTATCCCACACACACACACATTATATGCGGCGTATAATGTGGCGTGTCTCCGCAGACCATGGCCCACCCACCTATC
Source organism: Xestia rhomboidea (assembly GCA_963853795.1). Taxonomy (NCBI): domain Eukaryota; kingdom Metazoa; phylum Arthropoda; class Insecta; order Lepidoptera; family Noctuidae; genus Xestia; species Xestia rhomboidea. Next base: position 8,522,400 of record OY970771.1, on the reverse strand, counting down.
ATCTTATGCCGCATGCCTTTTACACATGATGACGACTGACGGACGGCGTCAGCGAAAGGTGTTTGCGTACTGGGCGAAAAAAAAATATAACTACTCTTCAAAAAGAATTACACAGTTACTGAAGAATAACCCTTGGTAAAGCATACAGATGAGTAACAACAGCAATATTTCAAAAGCGCATTCACGAAACTCGTCGGAAATAAATTACTGAAGAACGCGAAATGAGGCGTGAAATATTCCATTTTCACAAAACTAGTTTCATAAATCTTTGAAAAGCTGTGCTCTGTCGAGTGGCTGTGAACAATTTTGGTACCGGAACCTGGTTGAACTCATGGCACAATGGCATGGCCGGAAACCGAACGACCGGAAAGCCCAAAACGGTTTACGGGATTTCGCTTTTTGAATTGTTAAAATGATAATGTATGTATGTTTTAAAAAGGTGGTTTTCCTTAAGTAAAATTTTCAAGTATTCATCTGAAGGTTGTCAGTAAAAGTTTATTTAATCGATAATAATTAACATAACAAGTCTGTACTAATGTTGTTTTCTTGTGCTGTGATAGACAAAAGAGTTTTTATGTGAATGCTCACTCACACTTATACAGGGTTATTTGTAAAACACCGACAACCTCTCAGGACTGTGTTACTAACATCATAATCAACAACTTTTGTTCTATGACTTTTAAAAATTCATCATATTTTAGTTCACCAATTTAAAAAAAATAAATAAAAATATTTAAATTGAACGCTTTTACGGGCCCTCGCTGCCCTGACCCCGCTCCCCTCACTATTGTACTATCGCTTTCTTTTGCTTCGCATAGATTTCTTAACATTTAGAGTGTTCAATTTAAATATTTTTATTTTTGTACCTGGGAACCAGGTACCTGATCATAATGAAGGGCAAAGTTCAAACTTTTTTACAAGTTTTTTTTTTTAATACATCATGTTTTTAATGTTAGAACTTTACTTTAAACACCACGAACCCCATACTATTCAAGGCATCCATCAGCACAATGTTTTAAGTGCGTTACATTGAGTCCTACCGTAAAACATGTTTTTCCACCCTAAAAACAAAAGTCATTTCCCAGCAACATTTTATGAGTAAAGTTACTTATTTTGATGTACAGAATGCTTGGTTGATGGCTTCGTGAAGGGTCCGTTTACACCCTGTATATTGTTACCGCCGCACAAAGGGTTAAAGTACCAGACTTTAATCTAGCACTTGTCAACTATAAGTCCTAAAAGAATTAGGATACGACGATGACAGGTTATTAACTTTTATAAGCTTTTTTATATCAACTTTATGAATCTAATATCGTCTTGCGTCCATCTAAACGCAAAACCACAAAGGGATATGATGACAGTATCTGAAGCAGGATTCTGATATTATGTAAAAACATCTACATTATAGTAAAAAATAATGTTGTTCATTTGTAGACGCGTTACTTGACAACGGCTGGACAAAATAAATCTTTTGTAATGTTTTTTGGAACAAGGTTTTTCGGGTAAAATATAGAAAAGAAATTTGGAATGTTCAGGACTAAGTGAAAATACAGTTTATTGTTTGGTCAGGACAACGCACGCTGTACCAGTTAGTTTTAAATATTTATGTTCTATATTTCAATACGGAATCCATTTCGTTTCTGTGAAAATCTATACTTACAATAAATATATTTTAAATTTTTTGATAGTAATTATGTTACCGGATTGTGGTAATCTATTGATATTTGCATGATGATAGCCGAAACAAACAACTACCAGCCCTCTTACTGTTGATTTACCCCTGGCAGAAGCAAGCCAAAAGCAATTTTATTAAAACGAAAATAACGATCACTGTAATTTTAACAGTGATGTGAAATCAGAACTTTAATAACTAGAAAGGACTGTGCACATTCACTGAAACACGTGTTTGATACAACCTGACTGTTTATTTAGCAGAAATCGGAATTGATCAATCGTGATTCATGCCGGCCATTTTAGGCAAGTGATCGCGATAGTTGGTCTACCTTTTTCGAAGGATTAGAACTGGTTAGAGCTAGAACAGCTGTTTGCTTTTATAAGCTTCAACTATGTATGTGTATGTTCCCGGTTCCCGGATGAACTGAAATTTTGCATACAAGTTTAGTTTGAATGACAATGCATGATTCGCTAAGTGACGTCATTTTCCATCCAATATGGCGGACTCCCAAAGATGGCGGACTAGTTATTTTTTATGCATTCCCATGTTATGGGTATTGAATGACAGGGTTTGCTGAGAATAACACGACATCACTCTAAGGCATGTTTTTTTTTTAACTCTAATGAGTCTGAGATGTCAAGAATTACCTACGTTCTACTATACTAGATTCACAGTAACAGTTTGCGCGTCGCTCCTTACACCCGCGTATAGACAGGTGTCAATATCACCTATGTATGTTCTTAATGTATGTGTAATTAGCTAATTGTTCCTAATCACACTCCTAATTAGCTGTCAGTTGCATCACTAACTCGACAAGTATACAGTTACGGAAAATCTAAAGATAGGTACCTACACCCTGTCCTGTAATGTGCAAAAATTCTGACTTCTGCAATACAGGTACTCTAATTAGCTCAAAAATAGGACAAACAGTAGGTAATTGGGTTTTTTAATCAGGATTTTCTCAGTAGCAGCTACGGAGGCTGGATTTGTGCCCGGGTGATGGCAATAAGGCTGCCATGGGACTTAAACATAACTAGTGAAATGCGGGTTTATATATTATGCATTTTGTTAAGACTTCATTGTTACAATTATATTTAAGATAACTATGGTGAACCTTTGTGAAGAGAAAAAACCGGCCAAGAGCGAGTCGGACTCGCGCACCGAGGGTTCCGTACAAACTTTTTAAAAGACAAACTTAACTTTGCTGTTCGATCCCTAGAAACGGTTATTGCTCCAACCGCAAATAATAAGTTATTCATAGTAAAATTGCTTTTTATTTTTGTTATTTAACTACATATTTACGGTTTTCAGACTTTTCCCTTTACATGTGCTGTTTGTGCGACCCAAAACCTATAGAGTACTTACGGTTGACCTAGAATTGTCAATTTTGGTTGAAAGCAAAATCTTACAGCACAAGTAAAGGGAAAAGTCCGAAAAATAAAAAAAGTTGAAAATTAAGGTTAATTTTTGTACTAAGAAGTTTTCGCGAAAATCTAAATTTGCCCATATCTTTTTATCGCGTTGACTCAGGTCCTTGATTTTTATACACCTAATAGGAACTATAGACCCCAGTATATGGTATAAATCCACCAACAACTTGTCACCCTCATACCTATATGGACCTTACTAAATGGTATAAATCCACCAACAACAATCAACTTGCTAGATCCACCCGTTCCTGAGAAAATCGGTGGTGACAGACGGACAGACAGACGGGCAAGAAAGTGATCTTATAAGGGTTCAATTTTTTCCTATTAAGGTACGGAACCCTAAAAATAAAAACATTGTATTGTATTGCATTTTACTATAAGGTACACCTCTGCCTACCCTTCGGGGATTACAGGACGTGATGTTATGAATGTATAGAAAGATTAAGAAGCTTAAATAGTCTAAACAAACTCCGCGTCATCTGATCAAGCCAACACCAAAGCAAAAGTCAGTTATAGACGATTATTTACTTAAAGACTTCGTGCGTCTCATCATCTAGACACCCACTTATATTACAGCTTACGACATCAACATTAATAAATAATAATTAATATCAGTTACGGATTGAAGTTTCGGTATTCGTAATTAACTTTTTCAATGAATACCTACAGAAGAACACGCCGATAACATACACATCAGATCGAGTTTGTATCTTCTTATTTTATTTACTTAACTATAAATCAATTTATGTTATGTAACTTGGTACTTATAGGCTCGCCCCCTACATGGTACCTACTTAAACATAGCATCACCGCTGCTCTCAAAACGGTGAAGAAAAACATCGTGAGGAAACCGGCATGTCCTAGACACTGTTTGGTGATATTATTCAAAATTCGAAGACATGTGACATCTACCAATCCGCACTGGGCCCGCGTGGTGGATTATAGCCCATTCCTTCTCATAGAGAGGAGGCCTGTGTCCCAGCAGTGGGAACATTAATAGGCTGATGATGATGATGACTTAAACATAACTGGCGAAATGTAGGTGTACTATGAAGTACACCTCTGCCTAACTCTTCTGGGTACTTTAGTTTGTAATTGTAATCATTAAAATTATCAATAAGTACAACCCTCTAAGTTTTTAATTAACCGCATTGAATGATTTTTTCATGAAATAGTCGTACAATGGGATTAATTGAACTTAGAGGGTTGTATTGATAATTTTATCTCAGCTGAATGGATTTCGATTAAATATACCTAATTATGAAGAACATACGGATAGACCAAGGCCTGTACCTACTAGGACATAATGCCTACCTACTTTTTATTCGGTAGGTCGTGGGATTGACCTTCATCATGCAAGTGAAGTCTCGAGCAATACTAGTCATTAATAAACATGAAAAAATATTGTCTAGGAATCGTATCAGAAGTGGCAGAGGAATATAGATGAAAAATAAATAGGCTATCAGGCATCTTTTGAATAAATTCAGAACACGAACCAACAAACCTTCAAATAAGTTAGTATTTGTTATCAAACTACTTGTAAACAGTAGACATTGTAGTTTTCCGAATGAACAAACCAACATAGCTGAATACTTACTGCTTTAACCGTCCTTACGATCCATAACCTTACTTCCATAAACTAATATTATTAATGCGAAAGTAGGTTTGTTTCTTGTTTGCTTCGATCAAAATATTGATCGAAGTTTGTTTGTTACCTTTTCACGCTTAAATAACCACAGAACCGATCATCCTGAAATGTTACATATATTGGTACGTTATTAGGTGTACAGAAACGGACAAAGGGTACCTTTCATCCCGAAAAAAGTACTGTTCCCGAGGAAAACAACCATAACGTTCTTATGGTAATAGATGGCGCCACGTGTCTATCGAATCATGATTGAATTATATTATTACAAGCAGAGTACAAAGCAAATTGATTGTCAAAGTCTAAATTGACGCGAGCGAGGCCGCGCGCAAAAGCTAGTGGTGGTATAATTTACTTATTTTATTTATTGTTTTTATTTTATGTATAGTATTTAATTTATTTTATTTGTTTATTTTTTTTTTTTTTTTTTTGTATTTTACTTACAGCTTACTTACTTATTTGGCTTACAGCTAACAATACAAACGAAAAGCCATTTACAAGCCTCCACAGTTAGAAACATACGCATAAGTTAGTATGCAGATACAATTTAAAAAAATGGTTTAGCTCTGTCTGTAACCATCGTTTTTATATACCTAATGGTATATAAAGACGATTTAAGGGTTCGCGGGTGTGGAATTTTGTGTCTGTTTTCACACCCTTTAAAGGCGTCACATTTTGATAACGCCTCGTGTTAGTGAAAACCGAGATTTGAAGTTGAATCATTTGTTATGGGTCAACAACCAGGGCTCTTTCGAAACATCTCCGGACCCGAAAGGGTTGTTTACATAAAACTCATGTAAGGAACGTCAAATAACATTGGGACGAGATCGAAAAGAAAATGGGGTGATTGGTCGAAAGTAAAGAAATACATGTTTGGAATTCAATTATTATCCTAATGTCTAACAAGATATTATAATACTACATCCATAATTTTTTACATTAAGGATGCGACGTTTTTTTTTTTCAATTTGCAGGTCAGTGTCAGATTATTGTTGATTAAAATAAGATTCGCGACCGTTACAAAATCATTAAAATCAACATAGTCCTCTAAGTTCATTGAATCCTATTGAATGACTTATAATTAATCATAGTTTCCAAATAATTCATGATAAAAATACTTTTCATACTATCATTTTCTTTCAATACACTTCCCCGAAAACGGGTTCTTATCGCACTACGATTAGGTTCAAGATGCATTGTATTTCACACGCGTGCGTTTTCTTCATTTTCCCGCACTTGTGCGGGAAAAAGAAATCCACAGATAGCGTACACTTATACGAAGTTCAAATCGGTTGAATGCCTATAGTCGGGGTGAATGTTTTTTTTTTTTTAATTTCGGCAAAGCAATGTGCGTCTTTACGGCGTAAATATTTTTTGAATATTCAAATTGTGTTTATAAATAGAATATCATAGATAAACATGATTATTTAAAACTAACTTTTAAAAACAAATTAACAGATATTTGTGTTCTAAATTCAAAAAATACAAAAAAAATATATTAGGTTTTTTAACGGCTTCATAACTTTGCTTCTCCTTCAACCTGGCAAAAACAAAGCGCGGAAAAAAAAAGAAAATTAAAATCATAACCTCCTAGATAACCTCCGTGACAATAGTTATTTGTGCAACGAGAGAGCAAAGTGGGTTTTTGCTGCGAGTGTTGATTTTGAATCCCGAGTAAGCGAAGGATTCTATAGTTGAATCACGAGCGTAGCGAGTGATTCTAGTTTAGAATCCTGAGCGTAGCGAGGGATTCAAAGACACGAGATGCAAATAACTTTGGTCTCGTGTAACACATACAACTTTTCACCTCAGCAGCGAGAACATATACCTAAAGGTAAAAAAAAACAACATGGTAAAAATTAAACCAACACACCACATCACAAACACACAAATATCCAGACGAAAATTTGTGTATTTTATAGGATACAATAAACAGGAAAAGATATTGAGATTTGTAAAAAATAATGTTATTTGGATTTGTGCCCTACTGACATTCTTTTCAAAAATGCATTAAGTTTGGGATAGGTTTCAATTTTCACGTCATCTTTTGTTTTTATTGTGGCTTCCAACATTGAGTAAATAGTCCACATTGTAGATGGTTGCCAAGTTTGTGATAATTCTATGAAGTACGATAACAGTACAGTCTCCGAAAAAGTGTTTACACCCTTTGTAAGTCTCCATTGCTTACAAATATCATAAGTTTTTAGATATTTTTCGCGAGACTTTTCAGACAGGAAACTTAATTCTGCATTTTTTACATTATGCTTTAATTCTTCTGGTGTTATAATAGCAGACTTCATCACTGGACTCGCTCATATTAATTTATTATTATTACTTTATTATCCAAATTTTATTGTACTTTGTAGCTAGCGTACATTGACCTAATCATTGCTAGCGTAACAGAGAATAAAACAATAAAAATTTGAATCCCGCCATTTTTTTTTAAATGCGTTCTGAAACTACACTCGCGATATTCTGTCTCAATATTAAAGATTATTAAAACTATAAATAAATAAATAAGTAGATACATGATAAACTTCGTATTTTTTTCTTCAACATTCTTCATCTTGATTTAATTATAAAAAATATAATTCGATAATTCGAAATATTACAATTATTCACTTAAAACCTTAACTCGTAATTCAAAATAGCGTTATATTTGCTCATAAAATCTCTGCCGATTATACCATGTTGTAGACCTGGTATGGTGCGCATAATGTAAAATGTGTGTACAAATTCCTGTCCTTTTGCGATCAACGTAACATAAACATAGCCTGTTGTTAGTACTTTGCCACCAATACCATTTATAGAAATGCGTTCGGTTTGGACTGGAATATTCCAACGTGCCACTGTTTCGTATTTCAATATTGATAGTGATGCTCCTGTATCTATAAGCAATCCATATTTGGCACCTTGTACTGAGAATTCAACCGAGCTGTTATTGTTACAAGCAAATATAAAATGATTATCGAAAAAACTGTAATGGTTCGGTAATGCATCTTTCTGTAGGTTGGGGCGTTCGATTCCCGTCATTTAATTCGATGCTATTCATACCATTTTCTATAGCAGGCACATTACCTCTGCGTGTAAAACTCCGTCCAGGCCTACCGCGATATGAACCCCGCATGCAACCATGATTGTTGCCGAACTGTTGCTGGATTCTTTGGTTTTGGTTTTGCCTATAATTATGAAAAAATCCTCTACTATTTCCTCTTTGTATAAATACACGAACGGGAGCATTGGAACGGTTCGAACGGTTAGGACGTCTATTGTTATTGTAGCTGTATCCGCGATTTTTAAATGAGCCTTGGTATCCGACATACACTGATGCGGCTGAAGATTGCCGACTGCATGACAAGTCCTCATCCTTAGCTGCTCTTATAGTATCTTTCAAAGTATCATAATTGCGCGCCGCCAAAATAGTGCGGACTTCGCGGTTTCGCAAGCCATCAATGAAATATTTAATAGCTATTTTCTCATTTTGAGGGCGTAATATTTTATATGCAGTTTGGTCCTCACCTGCTTGCGCGACCGTCAGATCCACATAAAGCTGCTCGACCCTAGACCCATATTTTTCTATGGTTGTTCCGTTTTGGACTTTTGGTTGATTTGTGTCAACTCCTTGTGTATTGCTGTACTCGACTTTTTTGTAAGAAGGTGTTGACGCATCTCAATAATAAGCGACTCACAACAGTCATAAGTGGCAGACAATCTTAGTTTAGAGTTCTCGTTTAACCTGGTTTTTAATACAAATTTAACTAGCATTTTGTTGCCTTCTTCTGTAAGCGAAGAACTTTATAACTCTATGGCATCTATTAAACTTTTCGTGACATTTTCGTCACCATTCATAACTGGTAATAATGCTACGGCAGTCCTGTAATTAAGAGCCTCCATATTGTCTACTTCTGTTCTAGTCTCGACTGTACACTCAGCACTTGGTTGAGAACTGTATGTTTGGAGCAAAAAGTTTCTATTTGGTTAAAAGTCCTTTCAAATAAATCACAGTATGACTGTATGTCCTGTAAAACTTTTCTGCTAAATTGTTTCTTTTCTATTTGTATAGATATGGTTTGTATACACTCATCATATTGAAGTTTTAACAATGTTGCTTCTTGTAACTTTTGTTTTAGAACAGTTTCTGTCCTTTTAGGATAACTTAGTTTTTTCAAATTACTGTCTAAATTTTTTAATTGGTCATATAACAATTCAAGGTCATTTGCCGTTACCAATAAAAATAAATATGCACATGAGTAATACTTATTCTATAATTAAATGACAGAACATATTAAAGAAAAAAAAATGGATATAGTTATAACTATTCGTCCAATAACCGTTGCGTAACTTTTCATATTTCACTTAACGTTTGAACACCACTCACTACACTTATCACTGACTATATCTTTGATCACTTACTGTGGTTTTTGACTTCTGATACCCGCTTCCTGGCGAGTTTCCTGGCGCTGGTGCTGGCGGCACTCGTAGCAGACACGAGTTTCCGCGTTTGGTCGTCGAAACGAACGTGTTAGGTTTTGTGCGAGAACTTCATTCCTTATCCAGGAGTAATGGCATTTTTGGTACATTTTGTATACTGCGTATGATGAACATGACAATACAGTGCAGATGATGAACATGACAATACTAATGTTCGATAAGTGGTACTCCTGCATAGAAGCCGAATTTGATCCACCCGATGCACTTTGTGATATAAAAACGTCCTCTTTTTCTATATTCGACCGGCACATTTTAGCCAAAATATAAATCCACTTTTAAAGATAAAAGAAATTCACTTGTACCATTGTTCAATTATGTTTCTCAATAATTAAGCCACACCCGTCTCAGATGGCAGGGTCGCCATGTAAGGTTGTCAGTCTGGGAAGATGAGTAAAACAAGTGCCTCCATTGGTATCTCGTATATTACTGCCCATAGAGTACGTACAATCGTTAATATGTATTGATACTTAATATTAGAATACAGATGAACACACATACATAAGTCTTACACACTACAGATTGGATATAACGGTTATCGATTTACAATATCGGTATCCGAACGTTTTATTGTTTGTTTCTTTTGTGGGCCTACTAGATATGGAATTTGAAAATCGAATTTCGAATCGACTTGTTTCTATCTCTCGCGTTTTTTGTATCGAAGTGAAAGTGACAGAACAAAGTGAATTTGAAATCTTTCGAATTTTGTGAGTAGACCTGCACAGATCTCGATAGTAAAAAATAATAATTTAAAAGTTACTTTGTCTCACGCTCGCAGCAAAATCGAATTTTGTTCACTGTTTGTAAACAGCAAAACCTGCTTGTTTGAGATGCTGAGGTGAAAAAATATTTTTCATTCTTTTATTTTATTCTTCAAAAGTGTATTGAAAAACGTCGTTTGATACACGTGGACATTATTTTGTTACTGCAGTTCTCAGCTCCATAACAACCTCGCCTGCGGCTCGGGTGGGAATTCCGCCTCGAATGCTATAACAAAGTTTCCGCACTTATATCAGAATGTACTATTTCCGGAAAATAAGAATACGCATTAATATCTTTCAAATTTAATTCTTTATTATTCAGTCTTGCTCGCAATAAAAACATGCCCTTTAAATGTTTGCTCTTTATATTCTCAAAAGGAAACTGTAGGTGATATACCGCTATGTTTATCAAACATATCTAATGATTTGTTTTGCTTTCTCAGTTGGTAATACTGATTAATACGATGTTAGACAAACAAATGTAAAGTAGGTGAATTAGAATACCGAATTTATAGTAGAGCATTAAGTTAAGAAATACACATGTATATACCTAGAACAATAATTTATTGCGGTTATCGTCGGTTTTATTATTACGAATGGCAACACTAAAACGTGCTGATACGGTAGGTTAGGTTAAACGTGGAATAAATAGTTCATGCACACGTACCTAATAAAATAAACATACACGGAAACACCATAGACAACTATGGGTATCAATTTGAAAAGAAAATCGGGCAATCTCGGGCTAGCAACCTACTGGACAATTGCACATAATACACTTATAATAGCAGTATCTTTTATCTTTACAAAATTGCTGTGAAGACGATTTTTTAAAACTACAAACAAGAAGTTTCTTCAACATCCTGCTGCTCCTAATAGAAAGAAATAAGTAGACAGGCTACTTGGACTTACGACTGATCATCACACCTTGTCTGGCCATCACGTCTTAGTTCTCTTCATCAACATCCATAGCTAGATTCCACTCACTGCTGGCATAGGCCTCTCTTTACTTGTGTCAATCTCCGCATTTTTGTGCCAGCTTCATCCAGATTTTCCCCGTGATTTTAACAATGTTGCCTGCGCCGTCCTAGTTCTACTCACCAGATATCTATAGATGGCGAAGGGCACGTACTCCAGCATGACGAAGACATCAGCCACCGCCAGCCACTTCAGCAACCGGTTAATAGGCGCCGCCGCTAAGTCCCGCCGAGTTAGAACTGCCACGTTCAGCGCATTTGCTAGGCTTCCAAAGAAACATACCTGGAACAAGTGAATTTGAGTCATTGTAGAATATACTAACTCCAATGATAAACCTTGGTATCTTATGTTATAGGTGCCATATTTAATTCGAACGTATTGAAGGAGTCTAGGGCTAACTCCCGAGCGTAGTGAAGGAGTTTCAAATATTAGAAGTAAACATTAAGCTACGGACCTCTAAGAGATCAGCGTTGAAAAACCAGCAAGTGATTTCAATCCTTTTTCGACGTGAGAATTTCATTCTCTCGGCTACCCCCGACGAAACAAAAGGAGTAAACCAACATATAACACAACACGTAAGAACCACTAATCCAAACCCAGTAATTGCAGCAGGTACCTCATCTACTGCTCACGGAAGAAAAGCACTCAAAGCAATTACGCAATGGTTTGTGAGTTTCAGAAAAGCGATATCAAACTTCAATACAAAGAAAATCAAGGAACAATGCGCGCGTTTTAAAATGTCAGGATAAAGGCCATTACGGACAGAAGCTGTAACCGTGTTCCGTAACTTATGGGTCAATTAGATAACAAAACTTGGCGCATGAAGATCTTTCCGACCGAACGTATACTTTTGGCACTGTAAAATGCGTTTGCAGATTTGAAAGATTAGGCAGAACCGTGCCGAAAGAAAAATGAAAAAGAAGTTGAACGCTTCTGGCGCGTTGCTGAAATTGGACCTGATGCCGCCATCTTCCTTTTCCAATACAAAATGGCGGCGTTTGATAAAACAATTTCACAAATGTTTCCCAACAGAGCCCCGACGATGACGTCGATCCGAGCACCAAACGAATAATACCTCCCTGCAGTGTTAATAGGATTATTATTTATTATTTGCAGAGAGATATTATTTGTTTCTGAATGGAATTATTTGACAAAAGAGCATAAGGACCATTGATGTACCGGGTCAAAGGCACGGTACCTACTTAAGGGAAGAGGAAAATATTCATATGGTAATTGAAATCATTTCCGTGACCCGTTTACATAATAGCCCATTTCTGGGAAGACGGGCAGTTGTGTTATTTTTTGTACTAAGCATATTCACAGGCTTCCGCTCTGTGATCCATGAAGTGGGCTCAGCGCGGGTCAGTTGTAATCACATGTCTTCGATTATTCGGTTCTAGGCATTCCGGTTTCCTCACGATGTTTTCCTTTACCGTTTTGAAAGCAGTGATGGTGAAATAAATTGCGCAAAGTAATGGCCTGTCTAGGCTCGGAATCATGACCTAGAATTCGTAAATTAGGGCCGTTATCGCTACCATTGCGAGGATCAACCAGAGGACACGGTCGAGCACACTGTGGAGGTGTGCCCCATTTGGGCGGAGCACCGCCGTGTCCTCGAAGCGGCGATCGGCGGCGGCGACCTCTCGCTTCCAGCCCTGGTTCAATCCATGGTCCAAAGCGAGACGGAATGGGACGCCGTCACTTCCTTCTGCGAAGCAGTCATGCTAGCGAAAGAGGTGGCGGAACGTGAGAGAGAGAGAGAGAACCTCACGTCCCGGCTGCCGCGGGCGTCGTGGCTCCCGGCCACTGTAGGCGCGGGCCTGTGGACGATGAGCTATGGGCTAGTTCGCCGTCTGTCCGTCTCATAACGACAGGCCGTGTCGACGGCGCGTTCGTGTTCCACGCGCGCCTCAAAGATAGTCAGCAAAAAGGAAGGGGTCCGCAAGGGCCGATGCCTGCCGGGGCTGCGGGACTATTCGAAAGTGATACTGTAGCCTCGGAACACAAAGGGCAATGAAGGAACATGGATGGGGGTTTTAGTCAGTAAAAGTCTGACACTCCCTCCTGCTCCGCCCAGAGCGGGAAGAGTCATTTGATGATTTCCCATCCGAAAAAAAAGGGCCGTTATCGCTGGTCCACGTCATATCGTCATCATTATCATCTTCTTGCCCTTACCTCTTTTCATTTATGTACTGACGCGACGGGGCCTAAATATAAAAGTGGTAAACAATCAATCGACTTTAGATTATTTTGGAATGAAGCCAATTTAGATTTAACGATTGTTTACAGGAAACATCAATGGTCTAGCTTTTTTGAATGTGCATTATTTTTGTGAAAAATATTCCTTTATAAATAGAATAGGTTTGTTTTGTAAGGTGAGAATTCAATTCAATTTCTTGGAAACCTGTTAAGTCGCCGCTGTAAAAATTAATTTTTAGTCGTATTCGGTAAGACAACTTGTGCTATTTGCTTATGCTAATGCAGCACGCCTTCCTGCCCGCATAAATAATAATATGCATTATTATACAGAAGATGCGATAAATTAAAACGCAACACGCAACCTATGCCTACTTATACTCGACACGTGTTTAGCCGCTCCACGGGGCATTCTCCGGACATGTTCGAGACAAAGAAACTTACATTGTATTGTCATGGATTTCCGCAAAGTAATGCCTTTTTTTTCCGTCGACGCACCGTCGACACGGCCTGTCGTCATGAGACGGACGGACGGCGAGCTAGCCCATAGCTCCCCGTCCACAGGCCCGCGCCTACGGTGGCCCAAGATGCCCGGGGCGTCTCCCGCGGCGGCCGGGACGTGAGGTTCTCTCCCTTTCACGTTCCGTCACCTCCTTCGCTAGCATGACTGCTTCGCAGAAGGAGGTGACGGTGTCCCATTCCGTCTCACTCCTGACCATGGATTGAACCAGGGCCGGAAGCGAGAGGTCGCCGCTGCCGATCGCCGCTTCGAGGACACGGCGGTGCTCCGCCCAAGCGGGGCACACCTCCACAGTGTGCTCCACCGTGACCTCCGGGCAAAGTAATTCCTGATTCCACAACAATTCCTAACCTTAACCTTTTCAAAACTCTGGTGAGGTTTTCAGTTTAACTGGATACAGCTAAATACTGGTATTTTACATGGAGCCACTGCATGAATCTGACCTCCACAACCCAATTAATACTGCGTTTGCGTTATCCGATACCTCTTGGGGAAAGACCTGTAACGACCGGTGTTTAACATGCTTTCCAAGGTATGGAGGAAACTCTGTATGTATAGGATGGTCACCCATCCATGGACTGACCTTGGCAAGCGATACGTAGTCTTGAAGCTCGTCCTGTGCGGCTGTTTTATTTAGGCTCGAGCATGAATTAGCTTGTTTGACGTCACTAAATTAATATAATCATAAATAAATTACCGTAAACATTAACCAAAATCTGCCAAAACAACAACCCCAGCTCGTCTATCAAGAACCCATCAATTCAAAGTAAACAACTCTCAATTCATTCATGACTGTGCGGCCTTAATTATGGTATATTTGACACCCGAGGTTGTGTTTGCTAATCATTACGGCACAGTGATCAACCCCAATAGGCCAATAATGTCCGCTAATGGGCAGATTAACAGTTTTATGTTGATGGTTGTTTTATGAATAAAAGAGAGGTTTGTGGCTAATAATAAGCCTCGACAGCCTCGTTGGTCTTGTAGTCGCAAGCGCAATTGCTGAGCCTAAGGTCCTGGGATCGATTCCCAGGTCGGGAGAAGTGTTATTGGGTTTCTCCATCAGGGATTTCTCAGTAGCAGCCACGGATTCTATATTTGGGCCCGGTTGATGGCAATAGCGTCGCCCCTTATTACATGGGACTTAAACATTTCTGGCGACATGTGGGTGTACTATTAGGGCCCCTTCGGAGATAACAGGCGTTATGTTATGTAATGTCAAAAAGCCATTCGGGTCGATCAACAAGGTTAAGCGACGCTTGCCGGGGTTGGCTTGTGGATGGGTGACCATCCATTACGTACCGGACTTAGAAAGTACTGTTGATTCTGGCTTTCGTTCACTTCGATAGTCGTTAAAAATAGTCAGAAGCTTAAAATTCTGAAAAGCAGTTTCTGGCTTTTCGAGGCCAGGTGAGTAGTTACTCCATAAAATACTGTTATCTAGTTGAATCTGCAACTGGCAACCAAAGAGCAAACTGGAAGTAAACCCCAAAACAGTTAGGAAAGCCACCTGCAGGTAAATACGCTTTGTTCAATTTTAGCACACTTGCGTACAACGGTTTATAAAAGTTAATGCAGCTTGTCATAAAAAATACTCCTTACATTTAGAGGCACTTCAAATTCCATTATTCTCTTCGCAACTTTACTAAGCTTGTTTTCATCGATGTCAGAAACACCTAAAGTAACTGCAGCCATAACTTATAACTTCACTATTGCAGTCAAAATTAATACAAAATGTATTAATTAATCATATTTAGAAGTGGTCGAATAGTTAACTGTTCGACCTAGTTCCTAAAATACCACAAAATAATACAGAAGGGCGAGTCCATACAGCAAGCGAAAACATGCGCATGTACACAAAAGCGTACTGTAGATTCTTGAATCCCTGTGTTTTCGCTGGAATGAATAGACCTAACCTTCTGTATGTAGGTGACTATTTGAAACAGTACCGAACTACCCTCCCTCTCCTAATAACAGACAGTTCGTAAAACAATCAAACGACCTGGAAAGCCTAGAAAATAAACAATAATGGTTTTACTTTGTAGACTTGCATTTATTAGGAGACCTCTTTCGTTTAATTAAAACGTGACCGCACTTTGTTCTTGGATGAAAAAAGCAAGTTTCTTGTTCAGCGAAATCAAGAGTTGGTTTGGAATCGATCTTACTGCATGTGGAAGCAAAATGCAATGTCAAAAATTTTGCTGCGCTGTGTGTCGCGGGTTCGATCGCCGCACAGAACAAATATTTGTATGGCCCACAGGTAATTATTTCGGTCTGGATGTTTGTATATATCATGATCTGTCAAATTACCAATTTGGTCGAGACGCCATTGTTTAACTATTGTGTCTACTTCGTGGACAGATCATGGGTTATGAGAGTTTAAATGTTTGTAAACGCACCCACGATACAAGATAAATTATTGCTAGGGTAGGGCAAAGTTAAAAAAAATGTTTATTTTGTGTAAATAAAAAAATACTATTTCTGTGCAATTACAGACGTATTTTTTTTTGTTAACAAGCACTGTGCTAGTGCTCTTATTATGAAACCTTAAGACAACCTTCAACAGGACATTTTTTAGGGCCCAGAATCTTGAAAAGGATCGCGGTTCAGATAGCCGTGCTAATGCGCCTAAGTAAATAAGACGATTTACCCGAATGCCGTGGGAAACAAAATATTACCAACAAAATGTTGGGATCCCTTTTACACTTGACATCACAATCGAGGATCATGTTTATGGACCAAATATTCGAAAAACAAGCCTAAATAAATACTTAAACATAATATAACAAAACGCTTCAGAGTATTTACTGACAAAAACGTATGTAGGTATAAAGATATAATACCTTGTTTACCTACCCACATGTCTCAACTCTTCTAACTCTAACTTGTCATGGATACACACATCTCGTTAAAATCAAGACTCGGAATTGCTACAACGAAATTAATTGAAAAAAAACCCATTAAAGAAAGAAAGAAAAAGTATTTATTAAAAAAAAAAAAAAAAACTCACAGCGCTGGTAGCCTAAAAGCCCACGACGGCCAGACCTTCGTTATTTTATAAAAGCTGAAAGTTCTTGTGTGTGTGTCCCCTATAGAGGTAAGAACGACCAGGGACTATAGAGTTTGGGTTGTGGTTACTTGGGCAGGTAACAGGAAGTAAAGGTGTATAAAATAGTACCTTAAATTCGTTGAAGTATAAAGCTCAATTTTTTTTAATATTTTATTAGGGATAACTTTAGAAATCTCGTCATCCATTGCCGGACACTTATGACAGTTGCTACCCCCTGCCAGACACCCCTAAACTTTAATAAATTATAATTATACTTTCGTTACAGTATAAACGCTAAGTTTCATATATGCTACTTGGGGCTATGAAAAAATGTTACGTCAAAACCCGGACAGTTTTAATGGTTTTTACACCTTGCCAGACACATTGAAAGTCCGCTGTAGGTGCGAGCGCGAGCGCTTAGTCGATTGCGATCTTTAAAGATATCCAATAAAAAAAAAAAAAAAATTACGTTCATAGCCATGTTATATAAAGCTGTCCGGGTTTTGAGGTAACCACCAGCAGTCGTAGTCTGCAACTTAGGATATAATAGGCTAGATTTTCTCGTAATACTCACAATGAGGCTGAGGTATCCATGAATACTGTTGTAAGCGAGGACGATATCTCTGAAATTTCCATCGCAGTAAGTGCAGGCAGGTTCACTGGGTCTGGTCAGATTCAGTCTGGTCCTCAATCGCAGACGCTTGCCGGGGTTGGCTTGTGGATGGGTGACCATCCATTACGTACCGGACTTAGAAAGTACTGTTGATTCTGGCTTTCGGTCACTTCGATAGTCGTTAAAAATAGTCAGAAGCTTAAAATTCTGAAAAGCAGTTTCTGGCTTTTCGAGGCCAGGTGAGTAGTTACTCCATAAAATACTGTTATCTAGTTGAATCTGCAACTGGCAACCAAAGAGCAAACTGGAAGTAAACCCCAAAACAGTTAGGAAAGCCACCTGCAGGTAAATACGCTTTGTTCAATTTTAGCACACTTGCGTACAACGCTTTATAAAAGTTAATGCAGCTTGTCATAAAAAATACTCCTTACATTTAGAGGCACTTCAAATTCCATTATTCTCTTCGCAACTTTACTAAGCTTGTTTTCATCGATGTCAGAAACACCTAAAGTAACTGCAGCCATAACTTATAACTTCACTATTGCAGTCAAAATTAATACAAAATGTATTAATTAATCATATTTAGAAGTGGTCGAATAGTTAACTGTTCGACCTAGTTCCTAAAATACCACAAAATAATACAGAAGGGCGAGTCCATACAGCAAGCGAAAACATGCGCATGTACACAAAAGCGTACTGTAGATTCTTGAATCCCTGTGTTTTCGCTGGAATGAATAGACCTAACCTTCTGTATGTAGGTGACTATTTGAAACAGTACCGAACTACCCTCCCTCTCCTAATAACAGACAGTTCGTAAAACAATCAAACGACCTGGAAAGCCTAGAAAATAAACAATAATGGTTTTACTTTGTAGACTTGCATTTATTAGGAGACCTCTTTCGTTTAATTAAAACGTGACCGCACTTTGTTCTTGGATGAAAAAAGCAAGTTTCTAGTTCAGCGAAATCAAGAGTTGGTTTGGAATCGATCTTACTGCATGTGGAAGCAAAATGCAATGTCAAAAATTTTGCTGCGCTGTGTGTCGCGGGTTCGATCGCCGCACAGAACAAATATTTGTATGGCCCACAGGTAATTATTTCGGTCTGGATGTTTGTATATATCATGATCTGTCAAATTACCAATTTGGTCGAGACGCCATTGTTTAACTATTGTGTCTACTTCGTGGACAGATCATGGGTTATGAGAGTTTAAATGTTTGTAAACGCACCCACGATACAAGATAAATTATTGCTAGGGTAGGGCAAAGTTAAAAAAAAATGTTTATTTTGTGTAAATAAAAAAATACTATTTCTGTGCAATTACAGACGTATTTTCTTTTTGTTAACAAGCACTGTGCTAGTGCTCTTATTATGAAACCTTAAGACAACCTTCAACAGGACATTTTTTAGGGCCCAGAATCTTGAAAAGGATCGCGGTTCAGATAGCCGTGCTAATGCGCCTAAGTAAATAAGACGATTTACCCGAATGCCGTGGGAAACAAAATATTACCAACAAAATGTTGGGATCCCTTTTACACTTGACATCACAATCGAGGATCATGTTTATGGACCAAATATTCGAAAAACAAGCCTAAAGAAATACTTAAACATAATATAACAAAACGCTTCAGAGTATTTACTGACAAAAACGTATGTAGGTATAAAGATATAATACCTTGTTTACCTACCCACATGTCTCAACTCTTCTAACTCTAACTTGTCATGGATAAACTCATCTCTTTAAAATCAAGACTCGGAATTGCTACAACGAAATTCATTGAGAAAAAACCCATTAAAGAAAGAAAGAAAAAGTATTTATTAAAAAAAAAAAAAAAAAATTTAAAAAAACTCACAGCGCTGGTCGCCTAAGAGCCCACGACGGCCAGACCTTCGTTATTTTATAAAAGCTGAAAGTTCTTGTGTGTGTGTCCCCTATAGAGGTAAGAACGACCAGGGACTATAGAGTTTGGGTTGTGGTTACTTGGGCAGGTAACAGGAAGTAAAGGTGTATAAAATAGTACCTTAAATTCGTTGATATTATTTTTTAATATTTTATCAGGGATAACTTTAGAAATCTCGTCATCCATTGCCGGACACTTATGACAGTTGCTACCCCCTGCCAGACACCCCTAAACTTTAATAAATTATAATTATACTTTCGTTACAGTATAAACGCTAAGTTTCATATATGCTACTTGGGGACCTATGAAAAAATGTTACGTCAAAACCCGGACAGTTTTAATGGTTTTTACACCTTGCCAGACACATTGAAAGTCCGCTGTAGGTGCGAGCGCGAGCGCTTAGTCGATTGCGATCTTTAAAGATATCCAATAAAAAAAAAAATATTACGTTCATTGCCATGTTATATAAAGCTGTCCGGGTTTTGAGGTAACCACCAGCAGTCGTAGTCTGCAACTTAGGATATAATAGGCTAGATTTTCTCGTAATACTCACAATGAGGCTGAGGTATCCATGGATACTGTTGTAAGCGAGGACGATATCTCTGAAATTTCCATCGCAGTAAGTGCAGGCAGGTTCACTGGGTCTGGTCAGATTCAGTCTGGTCCTCAATCCATCTACAAGCTTCACCAGGGCATCAAAGTCCCAGGGGTCCTGGGAACTGTTCTTGATAGTTGGCACCCTCAACGCTGACAGGAACTGAGTGAAGTCCACGTTAGTCCTATTCTCACCAGACATTTGAGTTTCCAGTAGCATCTCCTCAAATAGATTTGTCAGTGTTTGTGTTATGTTTGAAGTATCATCTCCACTCATTGTTCTATGATCATCTCAATTGAAATCATTATTCGTTCCCGTTCTTTTGTTGGCTCTTCAATTTCCTGTAACAAATATAGAACCATGTTAGTATTTTTAATCGGTAAGATTTAATTTGTGTTGTGTCTCTAAGTGTATTTAGGAGTATGCATTTCCTCTTAGAAGGAATTCATCAAACGGTATTAAATGTAGGTAGACAACACACATACAGGTTGGAAGGGACACCACGTATTAATTAATCATTCTAAACCCCCATCGAAATTTGTATCGGTATTTTAGAAAAAATCTGCTGCTGCCGTACATTTGCCCGTGTAGGTACTGCACTTTTGTTGGAAACAGGTGATGTTTTTGTTGATGAAAAATCTCGATGTATGGAGCTTCAGAATGGTATTTGCGTCCGTGTCCCTTCCACCGTTCAAAAATGTAACGTTCTCTCTCAAATGGGTAACATTTCGTCCTTGCTCCTTAGTGCCTTAGATAGCAATAACGTGGTTCATAATCATAACGCAAGTTAATACCTCGGCTGCGTTATTACCGAGGTTGGCTTTTACTACTTTAAAACAAGGTTGAGGTAGAATTTATTCATTTCATCTTTATTCTTATTAGCTATTCCATTCTAGGTAGAATGAAAATATAATTCTTCGAAATTGGTCGTAATTATGTTTTGACAACACAAACTTTCAACCGCGATGTCTCTCGCATAGAAATTTTACTATACCTGTTTATAAGTATTCTATTTCCGAACCTTAGTCATGGTTTAACTGTGTACCTTGAAATAATTCATTTATCTCTCACTCCACCCAGAATTATATTTTTAATATAAACTTTTAGTTTTTAATTTTTGTTTTGCTTTTGTCTCGACTTTTTGGAGTTGGACGTTAATGACTGCAACACAGTTTTATACTAATGCTGTTGTTACTGAACAAAGAGTTTTTGATACTTTTTCTTTCCAAGTTTTTTTTTTTTTTTTATTATTTGTTAGGGTATGAAAAGGTAAAATAGACAGACGGATAAAGTTACTTTCATATTTATAACAATAGTATAAATATTCGATTTCATAAAATTTCATTTGGTATTTCGGCGTCACGCTCAAACAGGAAAAAATCTCATGAAATTACACTGACATAAATCAACGTTCTTTCCGTAGAATGTGTCCAAAAACGGACACATAAAAGGACTGTTTTTCCAAGATCCAAAAATAACATTAGGGCAAATTCAAATAGAATAGGGTAACGATGGTTCTTGATTCTAAGAGAGAACTAAGACCGAATAAAAGAGATATTGTATGATTATGTTAGCCGTAAAACTGAGTGGTTCTGTAGATAAAAGAGATGCGTAGGAAAAAAAATCAGCTAACAATATTTGGCGTAGACCACGATAATGTGGAAGACGATGTACGTGAATAAAGAACATGTTCGCCAACATATGAAAAATATATTTCCCCAACAACACGTAATTGGAATTGTACAATGTTTTATCGTAACAAGACTGACACGTATTATTTCTGCTCACGTAAACGCTTCAGAATGAAACTTATCTGAGCGAGAGATTGAATGAAAACTTAGCGTATACTGCTAGATTTGCCATGGTAAGTCCTATGTAGCATTAAAACTGGCATTTGCTTGCCTGGTACAGAAAATATTAGCATACCTACTTGTACTTTAACTAAAAATAAAATATTATAATAAAGTTACCGAGTATATTTTTGTGTTTTAAACTATCATTAAAAAAAAATCTTAATTTTTATTTAAATGGTAAAAACCGTGTGAAGCAGTGTAGCAGTAGTAGTGGACGGGTCCCTGCCGCAGCGCAGGTAGTATTTTATAATCTTAACAATTTTCGAATCACCAATATACAGAAAGCTAATTCATAAAATTTATGAATATGTTCGTAGTTACCACATTATTATCTACAAGAAATACTATAGTGACCACCTGTGGCTCACGTATTTTGCTTATAAATATCACGTAGCCTTGCGATAAAAGTTTTCTAAACCCGACTCATAGTTTAGCTGAAATATTCACTTAGCTAGTGTTTGCATAGTTTTAGTTCGAGGCACTTCATAGAATATTATATTTTGTATCTGCTGGAAGTGAAAAGCTGATCGCATTTGCTAGCTAAGCAAATAAATATTGAGTGCCTATCCATTTTAATCAGAATTCAGTTTCTTTTTTTCTAGGGCCCGGTTCGCGGCGATGTTGAGAGAAGCGGTCTCAACACGCAGCGATGTTGAGAGAAGCGGTCTCAACACGCGGCGATGTTGAAAGAAGCGGTCTCAACAGTGGCCATGTTTAGAAGGAACAGAGAATGCGATTCTTCATACATAATATTCTTCCTGAATAATACCTCTAGAGCAATTTTCATTTTCAGAAACTAATAAGTAAAGAAAATAAGATCCTCTAAAAACGACAATAAATGCCCCATTTTCACGGTCGTGATTAGAGGATTACCAGACAAATTAGAAAAGTTTTTATCATAAAAGAAATAAAGCTAAAGTTATTTTTCACTTTTTTGTGTTTTTGAAGTCGGTTTTATTTTTTGCAAAAAAAGATTTATTTTTATTTTGATATCAGATATAATTGAATCGGCTCAGTTTTCGAGGACAAAAAAGGGGAATGAAACGTCGATCTTGTCAAATATTTGGCATACGGATAGATCATGACCTGGGTTAGATCATAGGATTTTTTAACTTTCTCCATCGCGGGTAAAAGCTGTACCAAAAATTGCTCAGAGTTTGAGTTATCATTCGACAAGCCCTTTTTTGTTTGAACCAAAACAGTGAGGGTGCGTTTCTTGTTAGTCTGTTTTCATAAACTTCCGATCGATTAAAGTCATAAACAAGAGTACAGTTTGGTCCCTCTATTTACCATAGAGTACTTCAATACTGCTGCTTACACAGTTACCAATTTAACCGTTGTTTTGTCTACAAATAACAGTTTGCGAACTAAACAGTCGTCTGTTTCGTTCCTACAAATAACAGTGTTCACTACAATATCAAATTACTTCTCGCTAACACTCCTTGTGTTTACTGCTGGAAGTTTGTTTCCTCTCAAGTTGTGCCTCAAAACATCTTACTTTAACAAATTGAATGATTAAGTTCACAATATTACACAGACAGTAAAAGTAGGCCACATGCTTTAACTTGTAATACACACTAAGGTGGCGCTTGCCTAGGTTGGTCTGCAGACGGGTGACCATCCATTACATACCGAGTTTCCACCATGCCTCGAAAATTACGTTAAACCGTTGGTTTCGGCTGTCATTTGTAGATCTTTGAAAGTCGTTACAGGTAGTCAGTGCCCCGTAAGTCTGACAACCAGTCTTATCAAGGGGTATCGTATTACCTACTAACTGGGTTGTGGAGGTCAGATATAGGCAGTCGCTCCATCTAAAATACTAGTATTCAGCTGCATCTACTGAGACTGGAAGGCGACCCAAACATGGTTCGAAAAAGGCTATGGCCCAAACATAGTTAGAATAAAGCATGTTAAGCCGTTGTTCTTTTACAGGTAGTCTGGAGCCCAAATGTCTGACCGCCCATCATTGGGGTATCCTCCTACCCACTAACTGGGTTGTGGAAGGCAGACCTATTGAACTGCATCCATTTAACTTGAAGCCGACCAAAACCTAATTGGAAAAAACTAGACAGATGGCAACTTTAAATGAAGGAATAATAAAACTATGTAAAAAGCATTTTTTCTGTGAATATGCCTATTATTCACGATCTCGACTTAATAAAATACCTGGATCTTTTCTTGATTATATTTAGTTCCTAGAATATATTATAGAATATTAGGTTAACATTTCTTGGTATCGAAGGAGATTCTCAATAGGCCGCCTATTGTAGCAAACCACTTCGCATTGGTCCGTAAATTCATGTCCAACGTGAGAGCGGGACCACTTGTCAATTTATCCCTGACTACAATACTAAACAAATACATAGTTATATAGGTACGTTTGGTTTTCTTACTGTTTTCCTTTGTAACTAAGGAAACATTGGAGTAAAAGACGTTTTATTTATCCTAACGTAAACGGGTACTCTTGCAAGAATATCTTTCATTTCTAGTTCTGTCAGAATATGAAAAGACCCCTTTGAGAAATATAGGTCGTAATGTTTAAAATGAAAACATTATTCACGAAGAAACTATTTGAGGATAATTAACAAAGGTACTACAATTGCCGTCATTAAAATAGCAAGTTCACTAACCTCACATACCTATATGATAATCATAACATAAGAATTTTGTGCCCATGTATGTGGGCAGCTTTGGGAAATTATACCTTTATGTGACCGGGCTAATGACGCAAAGATTATAATGGCAGACGCTCCCTCAAATGTGGGAGGTACCCACTTCCCACTATAAACGAATAATTCTAAAAATAGAAAATGTTTTCATCAGAAAAGTGAAACCGAAAAGAGATACCAATAAAAAGGTGCCTATTGATTTTTTGGCGCGTGAAAATCAGAACCCACTGCCATCATGTTTTATCAATACATTTGAAAAAACTATTCTATATTTGTTTGCATTCAATTTCGCGCGCCAAAATATCTTTGTAGGTACAGTTATTTCATAGTTATTTTGCCACGTATCCCAAAAGCAACTTTATTGTTTATTATAGAGCCATTAATTTATTATTATAGAACCTTAGTATAATTGTGACTTATATTTTATCTGTGTATACTTTATCTCCAACCCCAATATATATAAAAATAACGAGCATAAAAATCTGTGTTCATAAAAATTCTGACAGATTTGTCAGTGGCATCTACTCAACAGCATTGTAAAGAAATAAAGATAGCTATGACTTAGACAGTGACTCCAAAGTTAGAGCTAAACAATAATATAAGGTCTGTACCACCATATCGTATGACGCATCAAACAGCTAAAATCACGGCCATAATGAAGCTCCCGCTTCGTTCATCTAACTAAAGCACGCCTGCACGCATGGCAACTCTTCAAACCACTAGTCAAGTGCCGTGTTGTTTAGTTTCCGTGTAATGTCGACAACACAAAGGAAAATTTTCAATTAAATGAACTGCAAACTTAATTTTGGTTTTGGCCCTGACTGGGCGCCATTTAGCCTAGTGGCGCCCAGGTGGGGCCAACACGAAATAATTAAAATAACCTCTTTTAAAAAAAAGAATAAACATTTGTAAATATTTTTTGCACAGTTTCTCAGACGGTCTGTAAAAAATAGACAGTTATAATGGACTCAACTAAAGATTTAAGGATTCTGCGGTCATAGGTAGGAAATTTCCATTATTGAACTGGGTGAGGTTGACGTAAGTAGATAGGTACTTTCTTTGAGGAAAAGGTCAAGTTTATCAGATAAGTAGGCTTTCGTTTTGTAATTTAAAAGAAATTAGGCACCTACATAGTAATGAAATTTTTATTATGTTGCCAGTCTGTCTTTTTCAATATCATTTAGGATACTCGCTTTCCTAATTTTAAATGATGTTTTCACATATTATAAAAAAAAAACAGTTTGTAATCCATTAAGTTGGATGGTATCAATTTATTAAAAAAATTAAGTTACTGGGGCTCAAATGATTGAAGGTAAAACCTTCAATAAAATAAAAAATAATCAATGAAAAATAAAAGTTGACAAGCACAAACGTCTACTAAATTAAGTTAATGGTACCTACATACATACAAAAACTCACGCCTTTTCCCCATGGGGGTAGGCAGAAACCACAGAATGCCACCAGCTACGATCCTTACATACTCGTTTTGCCTCGTCCTCGGTCATACATCTGAGGGCTAATTCACGTAACTAAAGAAGTGCTGTTGCAGCGCAGTTGCAGTTAAGTTTCGATCAAAACAACGCTTTTCGTATTCTTTACCGCTGTCAGACACGTTCGCGTCAAGTTCGCGTCGAGCGTAATAACGGCATTCTACTGTTGCGCGTCTTTGGTGCGTGCTTCGGAACACAACATGATCGGTATTCTACTAAGTAAGAAAAAGCACTAAAATCTGTACTGGGGTATTATTTTATTATTTTAATAACGTCACGTTCATTGAAATGTAATCGATTCTATTCGATTATTTAGTTTATGTTTTATTTAGTGAGTAATATTTTTTCTCTCAAATGGTCACACCATACGTCAGTTTGGTTGTCGTACAGTTGACGTGCAGTTTACGCGCAGCTTACGCGCAGTTCAAAGATTACAAGAATACCGTTTATCACTCGAACTTGAACTTAACTGTAACTGCACTACAACTTCATCGGCGCGTCATAAAATTACGTGAATTAGCCCTCTGGTCATACACTCCCCTCCCGAAGTTATAAGTTTATACACTCCCAGTAAAAAAGCCTATATGTATATATTGTGTTCTGTAAAAGACGGAACGCAACTCATTTCCATTAGTTAATTTTCATTCATGAGAACCTTTGCCTAATGCTGTAGGTACAATTTTCAGGCAATATACATATTACGCTATATCTACTAGTTATGAACTGTGGCGCTGTCCCCATGGAAATAGCTATCCGTCCTTGCTCTCTATACGTATCCGATGTTCCTTTTCACTTCACTGGCGTGCCACGACTCCAAAAGATAGATTTGCGATATTTGCATGTGTTGAAGTTATGTCTTCTTTGATTTATGGTGTCTGGAAGTGTTTTGGCTCAACGAGATGATAGGGGGCAAAAGACCATTGCCAATTACTTTTTATGATTCGACACGTATGCGATCCTGTACGATAAAATTTGATGGGAATGTTTGGCGGGGGAGGATTGTATTTTACAGTTAAAGTGTCGGTGTTGCAAACTTTTGTTCTAATTTCTTTTGTCTTTATTTCGTTGGTGAAATATTCTGGAACAAATTATCGGCCAACAACGGCTATTTTAAACGATTTTAAAGTTTTTACTGCAAAAACGTTATTTAGGCAAAAAACGCAAGCACATACTACTAATGTAAGTTATTTGTTTTACAGTAGTAGTTCTTTTCTCTGAATAATCATCTCAGACTGCATTATTATGTTTTATACAAGTATTTGAGACACTCGACAAAAATATTTTGTTAAGTACCTCACTTTGGCTATTAAATAGAGATGGTTGGCAAGTTTATTGGCTATTAACTGAAACATCTGTTCACGTCGATTCTCAGCAAGACGCCACTCCTACGCAACAGACGAAAAAGTTCTTTGAAAATTCCTGTTCATCGATATTTTCTTGCAAACCGTACTAATTGGATTCAGATTTTTAGAAAGCTACACACGTCCGGAATGTTTCTATTTCTAAACTTTCTTTGATCAATGTGCTAATTTACCTTGGCCCCAGACTTAATCTAGAATTCTAGACTACTTGTTTCAAAATTACTCAGGTGGTTGGTATTTTTTTCCAAGTAATCATTAATTATCTATCGATCATAGGTGTCAGATGAGATGACAAGTATTGAAGAATTATGGGAGATGAAGACCTGCTGCGCAGACCCCAAATAAATTGGGATAAGGGCAGCAGAATGATGATGAGGGGTAAATGAAAATAACGGTCGCATTCGAGTCTTAGGCTTACCCCATCTGCCAAAAAGGTTGTTTAGAAGGTGTTGTAAGTTTCCAGGAGTTGGCAACAGCCAAACTTAAAACACGACCTTTGAAGTGACACGCTCTTTTTTCCATTTGTCCCAAAAATGGATTTCTTTTGTTTTAAAACGAAAGTTTTCAAAGGGCAAAAACTAAAACTTTTCAGCTCCTTTGATGTTGTCAAAACAAAACGGTTTTAACGACATCAAAGGTGCTGAAAACTGTGTAGGTGGGTTTTATAATACTGCAGTCTGCGACTTGTCTAGTCTGAAAAGATAAAAATACGCAGACAAAATAATGTCCAGGTAAAAATGTTTTGTTTACGACCTAGCAAAATACTGTTATTATGCGAATCTAATACCATTGTATTTGGGAGTCTGGGAGATTATTATGAAAATGTGGGTGCTTTCTTTCTTCGTCAACGTGTTTAATAAACAAGGCGATATATTTACGAGGTAGATGTTATTTCCATTAGGATATTGACATTGTAACCAGGGGATTTGTATTGGGGTCTTCTTACGTAGAGTATTATTAAATCACGTGTTTTGGTAAATAAAACCTTTTTGGAATGATGTTACGGACACAAAACGGAAGTTCTTTATGAGAGTTTCATTAATCCTTATTTGTACTAGTGTGTAGGTACTGTGTGAGGGATGATAAAGCTCGAAAGGGGGTGAATACTGATATGTAGAAAAACAACACAAATAAATTGGGATAAGGGCAGAAAATGCCGTGTTGACGGCGCGTTCGTGTTCCACGCGCGCCTCTAAGAAATGTCAGCAGAAAGGAAAAGGTCCGCAAGGGCCGGTGCCTACCGGGGCTGCGGGACTGTTCGAAAGGGATACCGTGGCCCCACAACACAAAGGGCGAAGAAGGAACATGGATGGGTTTTAGTCAGTAAAAGTCTGTCACTCTGTCTCTATTTGATGATTTCCCATCCGAAAAATTATATCGTTACGTTGTTTACGTTTGTTATATTGTTTACGGCCCAGTTCTGTCAAACAGGTCGAATGAACTGGCTATTGTGACTTAGCTCTTTGACCGGTTAAACGTCACGCACTGCCTCCTATTTGCCAAAGATATGATAATGACACACACTGTGCACGCATTTGACGTTTCTCCTGCCGCATGAGTAGTAGAATCAAAAACCCCCAAATAGCCCAGATCCTTAAAGAAGATATAATAGGTAATTTTGATCCCGTTATAAAATTAATTCTTCAATGATGCGAGCGAAACCGCAAGAACCAACTAGTTCTAAATTAATAAAAACAAAAGCAAAATGCTGGTTTGTTCAGACCATTTATCAAAGACTACTTCCAATTGTGCAGTAAATGTACAGTCTTGTTTTACAAAGGTAATACTTTAAAGTTACAAGAAAATTGAATTGAAATCAACCTCGAGTTTCTTGTCTGACGAAGGTTTTTTTCTACTTTACCTGTTCTTTTGAATGTTGTATTGTGTATGAGAAAATCTTGTAAGAGGGGTTTTCTTACAGCATTATTTCTGTTCGTCATAAAAGTGTTGATATGGTACCTTTTTTTTACAGTTGCAGAATAAAAAGTTAAACGCTTTAATAGGTTTTTTTTTTCAGTAAGAGTACCTAAGTAATAATATTGTAAGAATCCTTTATCCAGTTTCAAAATTGTTCTGCAAATGTACAGTGAGTTATAGCAATTAGCTGACCCACCTTTGCATAAGGTTTAGATTTTTAGAATACGAAATTTTATCGTCTCTGACTGTACGTACAATAATGTATTTTGTTAAATTTCAAAACATAGGTCACTAAAACTCACAAATATAGGTCACATCTTAACCCAGAGTGTCCCAAATAAAATTCCAATGTCACGTATACAAAATACAATAAAAGGTTTCTAATACCTACTACCATTGGTTACTATTAACCCTAAGAGATCCGCGACCCAATAGCATTAAGATATTGGGTGTAAAAATCTTCAAAACAAAAAAAGGTCCTAAGACATCGTTTACAAGCCGTCAAGCCTCGTTAAGTTACCCTTTTCTAACTTTTCCATCTCACTTGGAAACTTTTTTCTACCTCTATTTTAGGGTTCGGTAGGTACCCGAAGCGTAAATTAAAAATTAAAGGGGGCTCCCCTCCTACGATGGCACGGAAACCTTCATGCGCGAGTCCGACTGGCATTTATACAACATTATTTTTAGGATATGCGAAACCCGAAACACGTGTATAGTATTTTTATGAAAAGAATCTGTACAAAATTTCAAAACTGTATCATGAAAAATCACTAAGTTAAAAGCTTGTTCTGTTACCTGGTTGTCCGTAAAAAAACGTGGTCACCACGCAGCGAGCGTCCCCGCGTTGCCCGCGCTATGCGCCCGCGCCTAGTACCGCTATGACCTATGAGCTTGTCAGTTGTGCGCGTATGATAGCGGATAGGTACTTAGTGTCGCTCGGTGTCCAACTTGTATCCTTTTTTAAATATTTTTGGGACAACATTTAACACGGTGTAAAAATTATTGGAATTGATTCAGTTGTTTATTCTGAACAAACTATATTCAGGTTTCGCATATAATACTGTATGTACATATAATACTGTAGGGAAATGAAGAACAGTTTGTAAAGTTCTTTATAATACATTTGCTCGTAAAGAGTCTCTTATTTCACCAATTTCAGTATCGTAATGTATCTCATTACGTACTTGTGCTGTAAAGTAAAATGCACGGTTTATACTTTTTAAAATCTTAGCAAAGAGTTTTTATGTCAGAAAAGTGGTCAACAGTTTATGAATAAAATTAACTTTGGGAGATGAAATATAATAAATAAACAATAAATTCTTTAATTTAATTAATTTTGACAATAAATTACAACCATTTATCTGTAAAAAAACACAAAAATATTAATTTACTATAATAGTAATACTGGCTGTTTTTTGCGTCTGCCTTAAAAAAAAGCGCTGATGCGCGCGCCTCTCTAATTTGTGAACAAGTAAAAATTATTCCGCGCGCTTTTTCTTTTCGCTGTATTTTTTTTATTTGTTTTATTTATTTCCTCGCAAATATGTTATAAAACGTCGTATGACATACGTGCGCTTTGATAATTACAGCCTCTGCTTTTTTATCGCCCTCGCCTACGGCTCGGGCAAGCAATATCGCCTCGGCTGTAATTTTCAACTTACCGCACTTATATCATAATGTACTATTATCCCCCACAGAAAAGGATGGGTCCTCCGACCAGACGGGTCTTGTGACTGGAGGCTACTGCCCGACTGTTGTTGTCGGGTTTTTCTATATGGTCTTAAGTCGCGGATAACTATAATAGCACGATTTAGAATTTTATGTTAGTTCTTCATTGGTGTCATAGATGGCGCTGTAGTAATCTTTGAGCAATGTTGCTGTTTTACTTTTTTTTTGTGCTGCTACAAATATCTGTAGGGTCCTGTATCCAACTGTTTCCCACTCTGGACTAAGATTTAAACAATACTTAATGCTTTAAAACGTCATGGTATTCCACTCTGCGTATTACAAGCCTATCGATTTTAGAGCGTTTTGCATTTCTGTAATGATTTTCAAAAGAGCAAATAAAATCTCGATACCTCTACGGTGTGCATTTACGGCCATTTTCAATAACTTACTAACAGTTAACGGCAGGTTGCTATCACTGTCTGTTTGAAATTTAGCTTACGTTAGAAACAAAACGTCACAGAAAAGCTTTCTTTGATTTATCCATGAATTAAGTGATAGGTAGGTAGGTGATGCGGATAGGATATTTCAAGCTAACTTTGTTTATTGAAACACCGATAGCTACTAGACGTAGGCTTAACTAACAGTTATACATAAGTATGTTATAGAAAACAGCCGTTTATGACTTTTTTCAACGTGACGTCCATTCCCACATCCATTTTTAGTAATATTTGAACTTGGAACAAATCCCAATGACATGAAAACCTTTTAAAAAGGTCCTTACTAAGCTTTTATCATACACGCAAAATCGTGAAGCGTTCCAAAAGGTCACAAATATCAATGTGGTTGAAAAAGGCGAAAATTACGTCTTAATTAATTCTTTTTCGAAGATTTTTTCCTTGATGGAAATTTTAGGTTGTTGGTTGCGCTTCTGTGTTATTAATATTTTGTCAACAAAATAAAACAAAGTTGCCTAAAATAAAATGACGGAAACGTCTTACGGCAACGTCGGTTATGCTCTTATATTCTTTGATTTATAGATTTTCCTGAAAAAGTGTTTTCGCGTGGTCGCGGTCCGTTAGTGTATGATGGGCGCTCTTCTGCTTTGCTGTCAGGTAAAATTCAACGGTTACCTAAGGTTGCTACCTTAGGTAACCGTTAATTTTACCTGACAGCAACACACTTTATTTATGGCAGGTATACTGTATAATATGGTTATGGATAAATACGGAATTAGTATATTGGAGGAAGTTTGAAAGTTGCGCCAGTTACAGAAAAGTTAAAAGTGCGATCATCACATATCCACACCAAGAGAGTCGATTTGACTCTCTTGGTGTGGATATGTGATGATCGCATTTATAAATGCAATTCGTTTCAAGACTTCCTTCCGAATATAAATGTTTATGGATAGAGAGGGAGAGAAAAACCAAGTAAACGATGAATGGATTCTGTGAAGATTTTAAATATTCTTTCACCATTAGATAGCTACATCTTTACCGAGTAACATAGGCTATAAATTATATTGATACCATGCAAATTAGCCGAGCTATCACAATTTTCGCGGACAAAGTCGCAGGCGAAGTGCTTAGTATTTAAATAAATGAAGTAGTGACTCGTTGACTTGTACAACACGGTACTACCATTGTCACAACCTCTACGGACCGACAGAGACGTGAATTTACCGGCTTAATGTAATAAAAAAGAGATTAAGACTAATTTCATAGTGAAAAGAGATAGAAAATATAAACTCACAGCAGAGAGCGCGTGTCATGATGTAAAAAGAACATGAATATCAAAAATATTGCTATTTAGTCTATCTTAAAAACGCTTTTTATTTACTTCTTCTTTATGGTGTGGTTAGTGCATAACCTGGTGTCAGAATTTTTAGGCCGACCATGGACCTTTGACTTGGCTTATTCCCTAATTCACTTGTGCCTTACGGACGTACTATCGAGGACACTCCCGCCTGATCACCACTAAGCTCATTTTTACTTGCACTCGCAACATAGAAATGCTCTCGGGCGTGGCTCGGCGCCTCCGAATGATTTAAGCGAAAAAAAAATTAACTGATCAGGCGGAAAAGACCACGACTGTACATTAATATTGAAAGCATGAGCAATATATGAAATATGAATGTTTTCTATTACTACAAGTCCTAAAACATATTCAAAACAATTTTCCTGCACCAACGGCTCATTCAGTTCATTGACTCTTGAAAGTGTTCTTAGCTACAAAGTACAAGCACAGTGAGTTTACGTTTTAGTTCCTTTTGTTTGGAAACTAATATCTAGCTACACATTCTGTGTATGCGATTTACTTTCCAAACATGTAAACATATGTTTTTAGAAAACAACGCAACATTTTTCTTAATTTTTTATTGCAAAATCTGTCTGCTCTTGACCTCGATCACGCCTGAACATCACTTAGAAACAAGATTTTTAAGAGCAAAATAGATAAGCAATTTTTTTTGCAATTATTCCGAGAATATGACCGGCCAAGCGGGAGCCGGACTCGTGGATGAAGGGTTCCGTACCATCGTAGTGGAGTAGAGCCGACCTAATTTTTAATTTAGTTTTATCATTATTGTTGTTACAGCGGCAACAGAAATAGGTACACATACTGCGAAAATTTCAAATGTCTACCTATTACGGATCATGAGATACAGCCCGCTGGCAGACAGACGGACGGACGGACAGCAGAGGCTTAGTAATAGGGTCTTGTTGGTTAGCCTTCGGGTACGGAACCATAAATAAGACATAATATCTATGATGTAAAGGTTTAATGTTGAGTCATCAGATGTACCATGGGCTCGAGCGAAATCTGCTCATATTTAAAACAAAATTTCGTGCACACGATGTCTACATCTATTTACCATCCTTAACGAATCCATCCATCGATACGAAGAAGAAGAAGAACTTCTATTGGTCCGCACGAAGAGTGCGCGGACCAATAGTAGTAAAACGAAAAAAAAATGCGACCCTGTTTTACGTTATCCTTTGTTTTACAAAAATTCTATTCTATTGTTTGACCACTTTTTTGACTAATAGGAATAAAACAAAAAAAAAGGACTGAGGAAGACACAGTTTAGCGCTTCAATAGCGGGCGGATGCTGCAAACAAAAAGAGTCGCATTGGTGGTGAGATTTCGTTCGTTGAGATGGTACCTATCTAAATGTATAAGCTCTATTACATGTCATATTGTTAACCTGTTAGGTAATCTAATATGTAGGATCAATCAAAACGTTGTTATGTCACCGATATGCAAACTACGATTACCAGACATTACCGTTAAACAATATTGGCTTTCTCGTTATATACCTACCCGCCATGTTAATAATTCATTGATGTTTACGATCTATAGGATTTCGTGAGTGAATATCGGTTTCAGGTCATCAAATATGTACTTACCTGCCAAACATTTGGTAGGCAATTTGGTCTAGCAAAATACTTTAGGAAATTAGACGTCGATTCCAGCTGTCACTTGCAGATTTTTGCCAGTTGTCATATAAGTAGAAGATATTACTAAGATACTCGTGTTAGGTACTCGCACATGGATCTTTTAGAGCGTAGGCAAAACTGCAATTAACTGTCTGATTCAAACTCAAACTCAAAGCATTTATTTCAATTAGGCACTTTTGAATGTAAAAAATACAAAAAAAGCAAAGCTACAGTCACAGACACAAGGCATAATAACTTGAGAAAGTACTGTAGTTGCCCATTCCCTAGCGTAGATCTCTATGGAGAAGAACGGGCAAGAAACTTCATGGACACTCTTTTATCTTAATTTTTTCAACACTAGTTTATAAGAGTACCTCGTTGGACCAGTGATTGCAAGCGCGACTGCTGAGCTTGGGCAAAGTGTTATGGAGTTTTTTCATCTGGAATTTCTCAGTAGCAGCCACGGCGCGCGGCGCCGGCGTCTGAATTTGTGCCCGCGATTACATGTTACATACTTAAACATAACAGTCAAAATGTGGGTGTACTATTAGGTACACCTCTGCTTAATCCTTTGAAGAGTACAGGCGTGATGTTATGTTAAGTTATGTATTTCATGAAGTGTTTCATTTATAAAAGTTTACCAACATACTCCCCTGACAGGTGTCACTCAAGCGCGAAAAGAAAGCCTGGATCACTACAAGAAGGTCGAAATTCTATCAACCAGTCTTAACAAGGTATCGCACTTCCCAAGATTTGGTTCATGTAGAACAGATAGACAGTCGCTTCAACAGATAGACAATCGCTTCATTGTTCAATGAAGCGTAGTGATCCAGGCTTTATATTCGCGCTTGAGTGACACCTGTCAGGGGAGTATGTCGGTAAACATAAATAAATGAAACAATTCATGAAATACATAACTTAACATAACATCACGCCTGTACTCTTCGAAGGAATAAGCAGAGGCTAATAGTATTGAACATCAGGTTCGTGAATATTTCTATCACGGATTGGTCATTTTCGACAATTCTCATCTGATGAATGAATATTAATAAATTAAGCTCATAGAAAGATTGTGAATAATTTTTTCCCACCGATTCTTGAATGGCGATTTATTTTATTTGATTTTTCCGATCGGTATATTTTTATTCTAGCTTCTGTCAACCCTGCCTGCCTGCCTGCCTGCTGGTTCTGTCCCACGGGATCTTACTACCGGGATAAAAAGTATCCCATATGTTAATCCAGATTATAAACTATCTGAGTGCAAATTTCATCTAATTCCGTTTTGTAGTGCGTGAAAGAGTAACAAACATCCATCCATCATTAGAGTATTGGAAATTAATGGACACGTATTTTTTGTTTTTGTAAATCAATGAATATTGACAAAAGATAAAACGCATCAAAACTCGGGAGTGGGGGCTCGTGACGTCAGAACTAGCTAAATTTATACCTAGGCGTGACGTATTGAGAATTTTAAAGGGTTAATTTGGTTTACGTTACAAAAGAAAAACCACGGGTCAAATATTTTTTGATAATCTACTAATTAGATTTTTTTTTTTGTCGTCTCGCCTATTGTATCATTTAATTGTACTTCTGTGTGTTTTGCTATGTCTTATGTGTGCACTAAAAAAAAATATCTATTTAACTAATAAATTCATCTGCA
Organism: Xestia rhomboidea; assembly: GCA_963853795.1. Taxonomy (NCBI): domain Eukaryota; kingdom Metazoa; phylum Arthropoda; class Insecta; order Lepidoptera; family Noctuidae; genus Xestia; species Xestia rhomboidea. The sequence continues at coordinate 8,486,498 of OY970771.1, read as the reverse complement.
CTACAGAATAGGTTAGTTTAATGAACTTGTTATATTAATGCCGCATACATTATAATGCGATGTTCAAATAAAACATTACTTTAGACTATTGCAACTATTGAAATTGAAAGATAACTAGCTCCGACCGCGGCTTATCACGCTGTCGAAAATTATCACACAAAAAACGTACGTAATATCCTTTCCTAATCCAGGTCATGGCCTATCCGACCGTATGCCTTCCTTATTGTATTTAATCATATAATGTGATACTAATTGTGCTTCATAAAAAGGTAAACAAAAGGAAAATAATTGTATTTTCGCTTTAAAAATCGTTCGCATTTTCGTCGGGCGTCCGTTTTGGACCTCCGGGCATTCATTCCTACCGGCTCAAAATACATTAACAAAGATTAACAAAAAGCTCCTAATCCGTTTGCAATTAGTTCGTTAATTGCTCACCACATTAAGATACCATTACAATAACATTTACTAAAGTTCACTTTGTTTAGTTCTTAGCAGAAAATATTTAATTTGACTTAATTTAAACTCTTCTACGAAGTTAGTTATTTTTTAAATTTTCGAGAAATAGTTCAATAAAGTAAATGAATTTAACAACTGTAAGGACATTAATTGATTAGATGACGTAAAACTATGCTCCGGAATGTATTTATTTCAAAACATCTGTTTCTGTTCCTGCGTTTACACCAGGGTATAAAAAATATTCGTACCTATTCTTTACGTCTTGTCTTCTGTCTTCGTTTGTCGTTTACACGAAAAAGTGACTAAAAACATAGATAAACATACATGTCCAGAAGAGTGTAGACCAAGGTAACGATAGATGAATTGTGTAAAAAAAATGGAGAAAAAAACGTGTTGCGCCGACCCGGGAGATGTTGACATATCTAGAAGACGTCATTTCGTCATGTCATAACACAAAACTCGTCGAAAATTTTCGAATACACGAACGAATGTCTATAGATATTCACAAAATTATCCGCCAATAGTTATTATTGCCAAAATAATTATTTAACTATTTAAAAGCAATAATTAACTAACAGCATGACTATTACTGTGGTTTTTGTTTATTTGACGTGTTCCCTTAAATGTTTACTCTCAATTAAACAAATTACGCGTCAAATCAGAAGTGATATTAATTACCTACGCGAACAAACAAATAATAACCAAAATGGGTTCGATATCCTACCACTGAAAACTGAAGTGGTATTCAGTGTAAATAAATTGAGTGCTTATAAAAAATAATGTCAACCGCGAGGAGGTTATCGTCTGCTCAACCGGACTATCCTGAATGCCTAGACTCTAGGCTTTTTCACTGTCCACTTTTCGCTTTTTAGGATGGAGCTAAAATATTTTTTACTAATCGAACGAAAACGCGACAAATCACAATACAATACGTAGTTCCATCTATGGATGTTTCGTGTGCATAACAAATATTTAAAAATATTTAAATGACATCAGTTATAACTAATTCGCACAAACACACACAATCATACACACAGGCTAGATAGGAAACTAATCAAACCATATCAGTTGTAGGTACTTGTAAAACAGGTTAACTAGGCAATTTAAAATAGAATAAGTACTAAGTTAGATTCTATGTGGCTTAAAAATATTATTTAAATTAATAAAGGTATAGTATACCAAGGATCTACATATTAATTAATACTTGGTATACAATACGTTACAAAATTTGGCGGTCCAAGGTTCGACCTTCCGCGGTCCGCCGTCCGGCCTTCAGCCAGGGGCAGCTATCTTGGCATCTCCGAAAACTATTGAGTAGTTCAAAGTAGAGGATAGAAGATTGCACAGGGTTCAAAGTGATAAATATCTTGATTAAATCATACCTTGAAAATAAAAAGTCATGAAACAAAAATAAATAAAACAATCACTAAGACTGCCATATGAGCAACCGCGAGCAGTCGATGTATTAAACTGCATGCGGTTGTACGTTCGACTTCGTTCAGTCATGATATCAACTTCACGCGGTCGGCTGCAGTCGTGTGAAGTCAATATTAACTGATACAGTCGAGACTTCAACTTTACGCGATCGGGTACAGTCGTGTAGTGTCGACGCACGCTGTCCATCGCTAACCGCATACATTTAAGGGTGCAGTTAGTCGGTTACTCTCTATCTATTATTTTAGTCTCAACATGAATGATGTAACCAAGATTTTGTAACAATATTTTGATTTAAAAGAGTGTCCATGGAGTTTCTTGCCCGTTCTTCTCCATAGAGATCTACGTTAGGGAACGGGCAACTACAGTACTTTCTCAAGTTATTATGCCTTGTGACTGTGACTGTAGCTTTGCTTTTATTGTATTTTCGACTTTCAAAAGTGCCGTAATGGTCTAATTGAAATAAATGATTTGAGTTTGAGTTTGAGTTTGAGTTTAGTTATAATATACATTAGTTATATAAAGGGTGTTAAACACCTCTTAACGAAGCCGAAAGGCACTTGTTCTCCTCATCATCGATCATTTTTTTGTTCTACACCATACCTGGGAACCTTCTACTTACGGAGATTGGGGTCAAAGTTCCAACTTTTTGGCATTTTTTTTTAAATACTTACAAGTTTTTAATGTAAGAGTTTTATTTTAAACACCTCCACGACCCCCGTACTATTCCATCCATCCATCAGCACAATGTTTTGAGTGCGTTACATTGAGTTATACCACAAAACATGATTTTCTACCCCAAAAAAAAGTCGTATCCCAGCAATAATTTTTGCGTAACGTTACTTAGTTTGATGTAGGTACTGAATGCTTGGTTGACGGCTTCGTGATGACGTTCTTGGCAGTCGGATCTGACTTATACAGGGTGTAAACCACCTGGTTTACACCCTGTATAAGTCAGATCCGACTGCAGATAACTGGCATGCAGTCGAATATATCGACAGCGCGCGGTTGCTGCGATGCAGTTCGTCTGATGGCAGCCTAACGAGTCCTAACGCGATTTGCCACCTCCGCGCGTAACAAAACGCGAACAGTGTCAACTGAAAAAAAAGGTCAGAAACAATGTGTTCAATCAACAAACAGATTTCTGAATAAACAAAAATTTTCAAGAATAAAACAATTCGTAATTATATAAATGTCTTTCCTTATAAATATTTCATATTATGTGAACTGATTGCTACGCTCAACAATAAAACAACGTGTTTACGGTACTAAATTTAATTGTCGACTGCCACACAGAAATAATTATACAGTATAAAGATACCGACATTACACCTCTACCATTAAATTTAAGCTATATAAATTGGTAAACATAAGGATCATAATTACTAACAAATAGTAGGTACTTGGCCGGATAATTACTGGGTAACTAAATACTGTACAGCGGTGGCCCAGTGGTGGCGGCCCGGACTTACGAACAGTAAGTCGTAAGTCGCACTACTTTGTGTTATTTATTTCATCTCTCAAAACGGTGAAGGAAAACATCGTGAGGAAACCGGCATGTCCTAAAACCAAAAATTCGAAGACATGTGACAACTACCAATCCGCACTGGGCCCGCGTGGTGCATTATAGCCCATTCCCTCTCATAGAGAGGAGGCCTGTGTCCCAGCAGTGGGAACATTAATAGGCTGATGATGATGATGATGAACTAAATACTAGGTAACTTAATAGTAAGGATACAAAAACTTAATTACTTAAAACTAAACAAACTCAGACCCATTTCTAATCACGGGTTTTCTTTCCAGTTTTGGACGCGATTGTGCCAGTTCTGGAAGTGGTTAACCGAGAATAGGGGTGTTACTTGGAATATTGTCTCGTACGACGGCCGAGTCCAAGTCTTGAATTGGTAAATTATCCCTTGTTTAAGATTAAACCGTTTCTTTATGTTGTGGGTCACTGTCTCTACTCTCATTCCCCACTTCCTTCCCCGGTGAAACGGCATTCTCACCCCTAATCCTCGATGATTCATCCATTTCCACCTTAGGACAGGCAACATCTGATAAGCGCGATCTACGACGCATTTGATCTATATGACGTTTCATTAAATGACCGTATTTGCCCTTTAAACCAATTGTCGTGTTGACCATAGCCCCTCGCCCAAACCATATCACCATGCACAAAATTGCGCTTAACCCCGCCTGCATACTGTGCCTAGCTGTCTTGTGTGGATCGTACTTTGTCCAGCAAGGTTTGGTCGTTCCTTAATAGATCCAGTCGTGAGCGTAATCTACGTTTCTGTAGCAACATAGCTGGCGTTTCGCCTGTAGTTCTATGTATAGTTTTTGTAATTATACAGATACCGACATTACAGTATGAAAGGAGAATGGCGCGATTGCATATAATTCGGAACCCAGTGACAGGGGTAGAGTAGGTACATTGTGGAAACTTATGAATAGTTAAAGAACGACTTAAGACTAACAAAAAAGCAAATGAAAAGTAGGTTATAGAAGTTGGGAGAAAAAAGATATGTAAGGTAGAAGATTATAACCTAACTTAAGGCACGGACTTAGTAGTTATTATTTATTAGTAGAATGGCATAAAATAGCATTTATCCGTATTCCACGTAGCCATTGAACACAAAAAAAAACAATGGAATGATCCACAGACTATGTCCACAGATGAATTTGACACTGACGTTCCATTTTTCAGTTTTCAAACGTTCGGAAACTGCACGATAACTTTATGTACATTAAAATCATTCGTAATTTTTTTTTTCTCATCGCCTAGTAACTCAATATTTTTTATATAGAACTCTGATAAACTCTTTACTATAATTAATATAAACTAGACCGTGAACGGCGCTCCGTTGATTTTTAAATTACGTGGGTCCAACCTCGCCATTCTCCTTTTCATTTTGTAAGTCAATATTTAAAGAGATATTTTACCGATAAATATCACGATAATTGTCATACGATTGTCAGTCGATTCCCGAGTGTGGCAAGTGAATTTTCGAAAATCTGTGAATGCAGTAGGCTTAGCCAAGTTGACAATCTACAATCGTTAACGCTAATAGAAAACTAACCAAATGTATGGGAATGACATCTATCAACGTTAAGTCACGTGGTCAAAACAAACGAATGGAAACTTTAAAGTTTAGTCAAAACTGTAAGTTGGCTACGATTTATATGGGATGTAAGGATCACGATTGTAGAAACGAATACATTTCATTCTATCATCTTGATCGATGTAAACTTGTCTACGAAAGTTTATATTCGTTTGTTTTGACCACGTGACTTAACGTTTACGATTGTAGAAAGAGAATCGATACGAATCGTTTGTAACTTGGCTAGGCCTGCAGATTTGTTTCTTTTTAAAAATCTTCTTCTTCTCAATTTGCTATCTTCAGTATTTCGAGTACTTTCCCTCCAGGTGGCATTGAAAAATTCCTCCCTGAATATATTGAAAGACAAAATATCTCTGCTCGCGCCTAAGTATAATATGTCTATTGATCAGAAGGTATTGGAGATGACAACTATTCTCCGCAACATAACAGCGGTGTATTTGACAAGTTTCAAGATTATATCATATATACATATCTATATATATAAAAATGAAACCCGTTTTCCTTGGTCACGGCATCACGCGTGAATGGCTGGACCGATTTCACTAATTCTTTTTTTTTTGTTGTATTTGTTATTATTAGGAGAAGGTTCTTACGGAAAAAAATATTAAGAAAATCTCTCAGAAATATTGAAAAATATACATTTAATTTTGCATATTTAAAAAAACGCGCGTAACGAATGTCAATGTCATTCACAGCCATAGACTATATTGAAAGAGCATTGTTTGTTCAGAAACGTGGTTACTTAATTAAATTCGAGCATCATTTGTTCGGAAACATCTTGTAAGGGTGTCTCACACTCTCTCTAACCATCTCTCTGTCTCTCTTATATATCGCAGACGAAGTTGCGCGGGTCAGCTAGTATATCATATATACATAACGATTACTATAAGTGCACTACTGACACGTGCGCTCCGCACGCTCAACTTCACAAGGAATGCATTGTTTGTTAAAAGTTACAGATTAATAAATAATTTACTAGTATTAATTACGTACGGATTAATTAAGGCGCATTTATCGCATTGGGTTATCCTGTAATGGTAGACGAAAGTGAATAAATATTTATGGACCTATTCTGCACTAATGCAAGCACAGCAAGAAAGCTCTTACACGCCTCTGTCTTACCCTTTTGGAATTACAGGCGTGATGTTATATTATCCAGACTTCATGGCTGCTACTGAGAAATTCATGATGAAAAAACCCAATAACTCTTTAAATATCGCTGGACATTACACACAGCGCCATCTAGTGCCACACTAAGCAACGAGGCTTGTGTCGTGGACACCAGATAGTTGATATATACTACATAGATACTTTTTTTTGTTTTGTAAATACATACTATACACATAATCATCCATGACTCGGAAACAATTGCCCATGCTCATCACACAAACATTTGCTAATACCGGGATTCGAACCCGGGACCCTACGAACGTAAGGCAGCCTCACTACCGCTGCGCCATTCGGGTCATCACTTTGCATGACCTAGGAATCGAACCCAGGACCTCATGCAACGTATATGTATACTGTGATGCTAACAAAAAGGACTTTAAATGTTTTATTTTCGACTGCAGCAATCTGTCCTAGATTGCTGCAGTCGAAAATAAAACATATAAATTACCGTTATAAAGTAGATTATTCTTTCTGTTTTCAAGAAAAAACAGTAACCTAACCTAACCGAATAACCGTTAGTATATTTCGGTCTAAAGCTATTCTAACCGTATTGTTGACAATATGTTATAAGTGACTGCTCTGACGTTTATTACTTTAAGACGATACAAACAGCCTCGTAGATCATGAGTTCACGACTTTGCTACAAGATACATTTTTATTTGATTTAGAAATATTGCCACAGATGACGCCACTGTACTAAGGAGTTTGACACAGTTGCTAAGCTCTTCTCTGGAGACTGAACTGGTGAAAAGTCGCTAGTTACAAAAACTAGGGTCATATTTTATGAGGAGCTCGTGGCTAAATAATGACAGCCGCACGGGCCGATCTTCAAGGTTAAGTTGTGCTTGCCAAGGTCGGTCCGTGGGTGGGTGACTATTCATTACATACCGAAGTTACCTCCGAGCCTTGGAGAGCACGTTGGTCCGTTGGTCTTGGTTGTCATTTGTAGACCTGTCACAGTCGTTACAGGAGTTAAGTGACCCGAAAGTCTGACAAAGATTAAGAGAAAGGTTACTTACAAACAACCTTAAACCGTAAGCCTTGGTTATATGTAGGTATGCCGCTTTGTGCTCCAAGTTTTTCGGCCAAAGTTAGATATGATAGTCACTGAAGAGCACATACAAGAGGATTACACCAAAACTCTAAACTTCCACTTTCAAAAGACATTAAATGTTAGGGTCTGTGGTAGAAATCGGTTGGATGACCTGATTATCATGCTAAATTCAAATCAAAACCACTGATCAGTTATTAAGGCCTGAAAAAGTAATACAGTTACTTTCTCACTTATAATATTAACGTTACATAACATCACGCGTGTAATCCTCGAAGGGTTGGACAGAGGTGTACCTAATAGTACAACCACATTTCACCAGTTATGGTTAAGCCCCATGTAATAGGGGGCGAGCCTATTGCCATCAACCTGGCAAAGATCCAGACTCCGTGGCTGCTACTGAGAAATTCTTGATGGAAACATCCAATAACACTTTATCCGAGCTGGGTATCGAACCTAGGACCTCAATCATGATCAGCAGCCGCGCTTTCGACCACTAAACCAACGATGTCAGCCATAATATTAGATTACATTCTTATTAGTGGCAGTTATAATATTAGTAAGGATAAAACTCCCATTTATTAATTACATAGTAACATTTCCAATTGAAACTTTTCCGATACAATTCCAGTTGCAGGTTGTTACTTTAATTTCCCAACCAGAAAACCAAATGATTTATTGCACAGAGATAAAAGTTTCGAAACTGCGTTTAACAGCAACGTGATTCGAATACATAGCTATAGTACAGACGTACGTAGATTAACGCCCGATCAACATTGATTACTAAGTAATTAATCCTGTCTAGTTTCAAAGGGTTCACACAGAAAGATCTTCTTTTGTAGTTTTTGCGTCAACAAAAGTAAATCAATTGGATATTTTTGAAGGAGTCTATACAGTGTGTTAAAAAACACGTATCCGATCCGTGGGGTTATTATTAGGTAACGAAATTATATTCTTTATATGTAATCCTTTTTGGATAATAAGTAAAACAAATATTCTGGTTGTGAATTTTAACAGAGTCCACTTGGCTGAACCCTATCTTTTAAGATACAGGCTAGTCCTAGTTTAAAAGATAGAATCTACTATTGCATCATAATGTAAATATAATTGCAAAGTGCTATGTTTTTGGGAAATAAATACTTATTATTATTATTAAAAAGGTACCTACCTCGATAAAAATTCAATAAAAACAAAATTAGGAAACTAACATGGCACAAGAGCAGTGAAGGCACCGCGGTAACGGTCACTACATAAGAGAAAAAGTCATCGGTTTGAATCCAGGCAGAGATACAGTTCTGTTCAAACTTTATGGCGGCACGGAAGTTAGCTGCGAGTGACGGTTGGCGCAGGAATAGCGGTTCAAACTTTATTTCAGCTCGTAACATCTTACGTAAAGCTGCGCAGAACATAATTTTAGGTATCAGTGTGGTTCGGGCCTGTAGACGGTGAGCTATGGGCTAGCTTACCGTCCGTCCGTCTCATGACGGCAGGCCGTGTCGACGGCGCGTTCGTGTTCCACGCTCGCCTCAAAGAGAGTCAGCAATAAGGAAGGGGTCCGCAAGGGCCGAAGTCTGCCGGGGCTGCGGGACTATTCGAAAGAGATACCGGGGCCCCGGAACACAAAGGGCGATGAAGGAAAATGGATGGGTTTTAGTCAGTAAAAGTCTGACACTCCCTCCTGCTCCGCCCAGAGCGGGAGGAGTCACTTGCTGATTTCCCATCCGAAAAAAAAAATAGGTATCAGTGGGGCGCAAAGGACGCATCGACTTGGACTAACTTCTACTTGGACTAACGAGCCGACGTAAAGTGTGAACAGAACTACATATACCTAAACTTGGTGTTAATTATTTCATCATCACTGCTCTCAAAAGGGTGAAGGTACTATCGAGGACACTCCCGCCTGATCACCAGTAAGCTTATTTTTGCTTGTACTTAAAACATAGAAACGCTCTCTATCCCCGCCCTGTTGACTTTATAATAAATAATTAATGCAAAAAAATACCGATCGGCGACACATGCCAAACGAGAGTTATTGTTATTTTGCGCGCCAAAGTTGACGCTTTCCTAATAGGCCTAAAGTTTAAGGTGGAGTGTCTCGGCGCCTCCGCATGATTTAAGCGAAAAAACTTTTAACTGATCAGGCGGAAAAGACCACGACTGTACATAATTATCGTAAGACATGTTCTAGAACAAAATTAAGCATTAAACCAATACTGTACTTTTCTTTTATGCATTCACTTAGGTGTCACATAATTTAGGTGAAAACGGCCGTAAGATAATACCTAGAGGCGATGAGCAATACCATCCCTCTTCTTCATGATAAGTAAAGAAGGTTGTTCCTCTAAGGATAAACAAACTACTTAATTAAAAGATACAAGTTGACGTCATGCTAGGTACCAGATGTAAACTGATTATGTACGAGTAAGTGAGTATGTAGTTTGTCTATGATAAAAGAATGCGTTCTGGTCTTATTTCCTATAGTATGGCGAAAGGTATTTGTGATTTCTGATTTTATTTAGTACACAAACCAAGCGCTGGACACAGAAAAGACGTAAGACGAGGACGTGGCGCGGACAGGGCACAGACGGGGCGCCGTTGCGACTTTTTAAAACATATAGAAAAGACGGGGCACGGGCGTGACGCCGCCGGGCGCCTCGAGAGACGCACGATTCCCGGCACCCGCGCCCCACTCCACCCGCACCCCGTTCTCACCCGGCCCTCGTCCGCTCGCGCCCGTTCTCCGTCCTTTCTATCTGTTCTACAACAGGGCGCAGACGGGCAAGCGTCTTGTCCGCGCCCTGCCTTTTCTGTGTGTTTTGCGTCGCAACGCTTCTATACATTTTGTATGAAAAAGACGGTCCGCGCCCCGTCTGCGTCTTACGTCTTTTCTGTGTGTCCTGCGCCATATCGGTTGACTTTGTTAAGTTTTTTTTTTTTTTCTCAAAATGGCCCACTTTCTTGCAGACTGTACAGACAGCCAGCACATTAAGCTACTACAATCTGTCAAACTCTTTAATAGATTTTCAACTTTATCGCTAAAGCATTAGGATGAAGGTTGATAAGGAAGGATTGCGGACCCGCAAGGGCCGAAGCCTGCCGGGGCTGCGGGACTATTCGAAAGAGATACCATGGCCCCGGAACACAAAGGGCGATGAAGGAACATGGATAGGTTTTAGTCAGTAAAAGTCTGACACTCCCTCCTGCTCCGCCCAGAGCGGGAGGAGTCATTTGATGATTTCCAACAGAAAAAAAAAAAAAAAAAAAGGTTGATTGAGAAATTTTGACAGTTTCGGAATTTCGGATAGCTTGAAGTGTTGGAGTCTGTACAATAATTTTAAAATCTGTGAATGCTGATTGAAATGTCTCACAATCTTACGAACAATCTCCTAAGACCGTTTTCCTGTAGCTACAGCAGCGGTTACGGTAGAAAGCCCTCGCTGCTTCGTTTCAAAAATTCACCCGGTATACTCTAGCGAATTCTAGTGAAAAGTACAATTATTAAGGTTGGCCAACATTACAGCGCAGAGCAATCCAATACAAAACAAAGAAAGGAACAAAATATACGGGTAGATTTCTGCTCTATAAGATAAAAATATGTTTTCTAATAAATCTAAGGTAGAAAGCACCCATGCAGACGTGAGATTTGGGGAACCCATATCCAGCAGTGGACTGCCACAAGTTGATAGTGATAAAGCTTATGAAAGGAAAAACAACAACTTTTTTCAACCCGTCCCTGCTTCGAACGGTTTTTAGGTATAAATAATTGTAATGATAGTGAAAGCCCATACAAATAGTCGCTTAGTTTCGAATATCATTTTAGTCACACATACCAACGACTTTATTTGAATACCTATCCTGGGCCCGACTTGGAAATTGAACCCAGAACTTCATGCTCAACAGCCACCTTCGCTGCCCCTAGACCAAGGGGGCAGTCATACATTCTTATATCCTACTAATATTATAAATCGGAAAGTTTGTGAGGATGTATGGAAGTCTAGATGTATAGACGTTTGTTACTCTTTTACGCAAAAAATACTGAACGGATTTGGCTGAAATTCAGCACACATATAGTTTATAACCTGGATTAACACATAGGATCCTGGCAGTATGATTCCGTAGGACAATTATCGACGTCCACGCGGGCGAAGTCGCGGGTATAAGCTAGTTTTAATAACATGACAAAAAGGTGATATAAGTTAAATACCTGGAAAAAATGATATTGTAATAAACATTTTCCTCATCAACGTATCGGTTTCCCGGTATCTCAGCCAAATTAACAATGTCAAACTTAACGATGTTGTTGTCTTATGGTGAATGCTGCGTATACCTATAATAGGCATACATACCAGCACTTTATGTTATTTTCATTGTTTCACTATAATTATTTGTATGTATTGCTGTTGGTGTACGAAATAAATAAATAAAACGATAAATGGTAAGTAGGTGTCCGATCAAATGATCGCAAAATTTCAGGAAATCTTTAATAGTGTTGCCAATTAATGCGATTTTCGGTCTACTTCTGTACTTATTAAATATTTCACATTATAATGGCTGGTCATTAAATTATTCTGTGAAAATTATCAATCTGATTTCTGAGTAGCCACAAACTTATCGCTTGCCTAGCCTTTTCCCAACTACGTTAGGGTCGGCTTTCGGTCTAACGGAATGCAGCTGAACACCAGTATTTAACATGGAGCGACTGCCTCTACAACCCAGTTAGTACTGGCAAGGGATTTCGTATTACCCAGTATGGGTAATACGAAATCCCTTGGTAAGACTGGTTGTCAGACTTTCGGGCCACTGACTACCTGTGACGACTGTCAAAGATCTACAAATAACAGCTAAAGTAGCCACAAATATTATAAACATAAAACTGTGTAGGTATCACATTCAGTTCGGTATTTTTGTTCGCCAATGGCAACTGAAACCTTTAATCGAGAACGAATTAGACAAACTACACAGCTGGAGCTGTGTAGTTTGTGGTAAAGTAAGCAATAAAACCTTTTGTTGTGTTCCAAACTTGCACTCGGATTGAGTCTGTCATTAACCGACAAGAAAAGAAAGAGGTTCTCAAGTCGATGCGTATAGTTTTTAAGTTAGGTAATACCTTGGAATAGGCATGACGACTGTATCAAAAAATTGCAAATCTATTTAGTCTGTAAATAGAATATTGGAAATTAATGGACACGTGTTTTTTGTTTTTGTAAATCAATGAATATTGACAAAAGATATAACGCATCAAAACTCGGGAATGGGGGCTTGTGACGTCAGAACTATCTAAAAATTATACCAAGGCGTGACGTAATGAGAATCGTCATTATCTTCGTCAATTTTGGTTTACATAACAAAGAAAAAACACGGGTCAAAGTCTAATATTTTTTGATAATCTAACTGATGGACTAATTAGATTTTTTTTGTCGTCTCGGATATTTGACGATATGAAAGTGTAGATAAAATGTATTTGCTGTCAAGAAATTGAGATTTATTAATATCAGAATGAATACTTTTATTACACCTATCCAATGATGCCAGCAATATGTTATCGTAAAATGTTTTTTTAATATAACCAGATAACGCAGGTAATGTTAACATTGTTTTAACAACTGATTGAAAAACGTTCCAACCCATGGAAAGTTTTGTTGCTAACCACAAGAGCTTTTTAAAATAATTATTCTATTTATATATTTCCATATACAGGGTGGAAACTTTCAGTGGGGCAATATGGGAACTATCTTAATCGTTGCAGCTACACGAAAATGGTCTTACGAGACTATCCATATTTTTTTGTGAAATTTTGGTCCCTATTAAAAGATTTAAAAAAATACAGTTAGCAAAAAAATGGTCATTTTACATATTATTTTATGCAAATCGATCCTGTTTCCAATACTGTTAAAAAACTAGTTCCCCTTACTGTGCCGCTGAAAGTTTCCACCCCTACTCTATTAGATATTTATTTCAATCACAAGCTTGGAAAGAATCTTGATATCCTAATACGCACCGCTGACCAAAACAAATATCTATGGATACACACTTTACAATTTTTTTTTTATTATAAATGAGATTTTAATAGGTACTTACTAGAACATTTTGTTTTAACCTTGGCTATACTAAAAAAAACGGCCAAGTGCGAGTCGGACTCGCGCACGAAAGGTTCCGTACCATTATTCAAACAAAATTAGACAAACAAAACAGCAAAAAAGTCACATATTTTGTTGTATGGGAGCCCCCGTTAAATATTTATTTTATTTTAAACATTTTTTTTTAAAGTGAATATACAACTAAATATTCTGTAAATATTTCAAGCGTATACCTGTTGCTGTTATTAATATAGAGCAAAACAATCACGTTTGGTGTTTGGGAGCCCCCATTAAATATTTATTTTATATTGTTGTTTATAATATGTACAACATTATACATTTACATCAGAAATACATATCATCTGTGAAAATTTCAACTGTCTAGCTTGATAGCTAGACATGACGGTTCATGAAATACAACCTGGTGACGGACAGTGGAGTCTTAGTAATAGGGTCCCGTTTTGACCCTTTGGGTACGGAATCCTAAAAATGGAGAAAATACCCTCAAGTACCATGTGGAAATATTAGGTACCAACGCGCTACGTAGAAGCTTGTAACCCCAAATAGGTACTTACCTCATGCAATAATAAACATTGCGATAATAAAACTTGCATTTTTCATTCAATTTTTTCATTACTTAAAAATAAACGCTAAACTTTAAACTGCCATAACTATATTCAATACAAGATTGTTTTATATACATAATAATATTATGTACCTGACGTTGATTGACTAATCAAATAACATAGCAATACAAAACCATAGACATGAATTAATATAAATTATATAATCCTAAAATAAAAACTTTTACACGCATTTCCAAACATAAAACTTAAAATAACAACTGTCCACTCACCTTCACAAAACAAACGCACAAAAACAAAAATAAAAAAAAAACACTTAAAAAAAAATAACTACGTTATTCCATAAACAAAATCACTTCAACTGAACAGTGTCACCATTGTTTATAAGTTCTGTTTATGTCGGAACGCAACCTATGCCAAAGCGTCCTTTTTGGATGGCTAAGATACAATCGTTGTTCACGCGCGCCGGGAACGAACTGATGAGAATCCTCGTACATTCTCCCCGCAATTCAATGGTGATATTACTGGTATTGATACTGAAAAAGTTGGATGTTTTATTGAGTGTTTTTATTACGTCTTTACCTTGGAATATTCTACTTACATAATGTGCAATGAGAGTGAATTGGTGAATCTATTAAATAGAGGTAATTTTCAATGTAAATTGGAGTGCCTTTGTTTTGTTTACGTAAGTTTCATGAGTTTACTATTACCCGAATAACAATTCATATTGGTATATTCAAAATTGATACTATAAATTATTAAAAAATATTAAAGGAGTGGACTGCTGAGATGACGGGTAATTGTTAAGTATGGAAGAAGGAGACATGCTACGCCGACCCCAAATGAATTGGGATAAAGGCAGGAGAATGATGGACATGATGATGATGACGATGATGATGATGAAATACGAAAGTTGGTAAATATGTATCTATTTCTGCAACTTAATTTGTCAGAAACAAAATGAAAAATGAGTTACAGGACAGTGGTGACTTATTACTGTTTACAGACAAAAAGAGTTACCTACCTAATACTTACCTTAACTGTGCTAAAAAAGTAAATAACTGGAAAAGTTTTACGATTTTATTTTAGTGTGCAATATTTAATATTTTTATGCCGTGATAAATCAAATCAACGAAATATTTGACAGCTACGTGCGACGTTGCCAACTTTCTGAATGCATTCACTAAACCTAACTCCATAGTGTACATACGTACCTCTATTATGTGAACGCAACAGAGTATTAGATGGTTTCCGAGTTGCGAATGAGCAAATCAAGAGTCATGAGTTCACTGTAAAGCTTTTTACTTAATAGGAAGCTTAAAGCTGTTCATTTTTTTTTGTAAAGGAAAATGATTTCTCTGTTTGAGTTTCAAATAACGGGAACATAATACCTACTGGTTTTTTATTTAGACGAAAGATAAATTTTCTTTTAATATCGAAGAGGATTTGTAATGATTTTTATTTGGTCGTGGATACAATTTGTATTCGTTCTGGCGTAATAATTTTCAAAGAGCTTTAATGAATGAATCAGCGATTGATTGGAGGATACGAAACAATTTACAACAAAACCAATAATTAATTTTGGGTGCAGATAAATAGATTACTCTTGAAAAGGAATGAATCTGAATTAATTTAAAAAATCTCTTGGAAAAACATTCACGTTTATTTCTAAAGTATTCGTAAGTATGTGTGAATGTGTGGAATACTGAAGCGCAAAACCTTTTAAGTACTTATTAAGTTTCAGAATGGTTGGCAATTTTGAAATAATTAATTTTAATTTCATTCTCGTTAGCCTTTGTGAGCTCTTAGCCCTTTTAAATGTAAAGGTGATTGTACTTTCCCACCAAGACACTCCGAAGCAGAGCAAATGCGACACAGTACAGCCCCCATAAGACAGAGTAAATGGTGTGATGGGTGACCGACCTATGTCTAATTAAACGTGTTCCTTACAGAACGTAGTAACGTGACCTATTTGCAACAATAAAGCTCTTCTAAGAGCTCTTCAAACATCGTTAAGCAAAAGTTCATGAGATCCGAGAAATGTAAGATTTATTATCATTGAAAATTTCCCAGAATTCGTAATTGAATATCCCTGTTCTATGAAGTAACTAATAGTAGTAGTCAATCTAACACTGGTATTAAAATTAAACCGGTATAATTAACTAAGGTTTCAGGTGTGCAAACGTTTGCAAATCCTTTTCCTGAGAAGTACTTAATATTCGAAGAATGTCATAATGAAAAGTAAACGGACCGCAGGCACGACTGCTTTCTGAGAAACTTGCTATGAAGCGGAAGGTGTTTATTTATTTATTTATTAAAACTTTATGCACAAGTAAAAACTGTACAAAGGCGGACTTAATGCCTTGGGCATTTTCTACCAGTCTACCTACCCTACCCTACCTTTATGATTACTTTTTTTTCGGATGGGTAATCATCAAATGACTCCTTCCGCTCTGGGCGGAGCAGGAGGGAGTGTCAGACTTTTACTGACTAAAACCCATCCATGTTCCTTCATCACCCTTTGTGTTCCGGGGCCACGGTATCTCTTTCGAATAGTCCCGCAGCCCCGGCAGGCTTTGGCCCTTGCGGACCCCTTCCCTATTGCTGACTCTCTTTGAGGCGTGCGTGGAACACGAACGTGCCGTCGACAGGGCCTGTCGTCATGAGACGGACGGACGGCAAGCTAGCCCATAGCTCACCGTCCACAGGCCCGCGCCTACGGTGGCCGGAAGCCACCACGTGGCCCCCGACGCCCGGGGCGTCTCCCGCGGCGGCCGGGTCGTAGGGATCTCTCGCTCTCACGTTCCGCCACCTCCTTCGCTAGCATGACTGCTTCGCAGAAGGAGGTGACGGCGTCCCATTCCGTCTCGCTCACCATTGATTGAACCAGGGCCGGGAGCGAGAGGTCGCCGCCGCCGATCGCCGCTTCGACCGCCGATCGCCGCTGGGTTTGATTCCCGGGTCGGGCAAAGTGTTATTAGGTTTTCCCATCGGGAATTTCTCAGTAGCAGCCACGGAGTCTGGATTTGTGCCCGGTTGATGGCCATAGGCTCGCCCCCTATCACATGGGACCCTTAAAATATAACTGGCAAAATAAGAGAGTACTATTAGGTAGACCTCTGCCTGACCCTTCGGGGATTACAGGCGTGATGTTATGTTATGTGTAATACAGTCTTATTCATTGACATCAAGAAAGTGCGCGAGGTTTTTTCTGCTGGATGGAAACTGACACTGATAGAGTCGAAGAAATCAGCACCCTTATTGTGTAGCAGTCTTTTCTAGCGCTTTCCAAAGGGTAACCAAAAAAATCGTAGTACAGACGCCAGTGCACCAAGTTTAGTTATATCACAAACTGTCTTTTCTCATTCGGTTTTGAACTTAACCTTCAACATTTTATGGTTTAAAATCATTTGGAGACAGACAGTTTGTGGTAACTATTTCGTATGTTTGAATAATCAATGTGAAACCGTAATGAATGTGGTTGAATTGTCAAAATTGCATTGCAATGGGAATGCGAGTGTGTCAATTGTATGACGGTCTGTCGTTGCATTTTGAATGGGAGCGACTTTAGCGTTGCGATATCGGATTGCAGTCGTTTGGAATCTTACCTTTATGAAGACTATACACGGCGGAAGAGTGCATCGACCCACTGACGAATACCACGTATTCAGTAGATCATTCCGAAACATAACATAAAATGTCATCGGAATTTAAAAAAGCAGCTGTTTCCTAAAAAAATGCAATACCCACACGGTCAAAATGTATGAAACATGGTTTTTTTTTTTAGATGCTTACAGCAGGGCTATTACGTATCTTTCTGATATCCAGTGGCTACCAAGCTTCGGTTGTACACCGAACTTTGATGACAACCGTGAATGTCATAATATTGGTATTACGTATCACACTGAGTGGATATCACTTTACGGTGACTAACAGAGTCATTCATAATACGAAACTAACCTTTTGACAGTTAATTGATGGACACTGAGCCCAGTTACTATAATTTCGAGCTGTCAACAGAGATACGTAATAGCCCTACTGGCCCGTGTTAGTGTACGAATAAAATTACACGACAGAATACTCGAGATAGAAAATTTCCACCTTGAATTTCCACTGAAAATTCAGCAGAAAGTGGGTCAAGATCTTCAAACATAAAAACTTGGACGTACTTCATAGAGATACTTAACTTACGTTGGTTCACAGAAAATAACATAGCCGTAACAACATCTGGCAAGTACCTTTCTCGAAACTCCTGAAGAAGGTAATATTTGCTTAGTTTAGAAACTACCAGAATATTAAATACTCGTATACCTGAATTATTCTTCAACGATCTTTCGGCTCGTGGCGAGCAAAAAAACAAAATGGCTGCCTTTTTTTTCGTACATTTCACGAAAACAAGATGGCGGGTTAACTAACCAATTTTGAGTTAAGCACGCCTTTTTAGAAAAGCTGTAATTTTGCAACAATTTATGTTTATTATTTTGCCTACCATAAATAACTTATAAGAGAAAAAACTATTTCAAAAACGTTTATTAACAGCGACCTCTGAAAACGTGATTCAAGCGTCAACAGCATCCTGTAGCACTGTACCTTTTCGGTTGCCGTAAATAAAAACAAAGACTTTAATTTAAAAAATTGAACACTGCTGTTCAATTTTTTAAATTAAAGTCGTTTCCATCGCAGCCTTACTTTTTTAATGTCGCTGCTGTCATATTTGAGACGGGCATATTTTTTTAAATCCAAGTTGTTTATTTTTTTCAATGTTCAGAGTTGCACATTTTCTAGCTGGCTTATTTGCGCTGAAAGCAACAAGAATTTTTATTATTTTATTTGAATCCACCTTATAATAGTGAGTAACGATTTGTGGGTTTTTCACATACAATGGTATCTGTTATTGACGACCCGAATGACGCAGCGGTAGTGAGGCTGCCTTACGTTCTTAGGGTCCCGGGTTCGAATCCCGGTTGGAGCAAATGTTTGTCTGATGAGCATGAACATTTGTTTCCGAGTCATGGATATGTGTCATAATATGTATAATAAGTATGTATTTACAAACAAAAAGTATCTATGTAGTATATCACTACTGGTGTCCACGACACAAGCCTCGTTGCTTAGTGTCGCACTAGATGGCGCTGTGTGTTAATAATGTCCAGCGATATTTATATTTGTTCGATTCCCAGGCTGTGCGAAGTGGTCTTGAGTTTTTCCATCAGGAATTTCTCAGAAGCTGCCATGGAGGCTGGTTGTGTGCCGGGTGATGGAATAGGCTCGCTCACTAAACTCACATCTATTCTATTCTTAACATACCTAACTGGCGAAATGTGGGTGTACCTACTGTAAGATACACCTCTGCCTATCGCTGCGGGGATTACAGTCGTGATGTTATGTTTTATGTGGTATCCGTCGTTAGAGATAGTTTCAAACAAAAGATTTTTTTAATTTGTGAAGCAAAGAAGCTTGTTACCCTTGAAACAGAAAACATGTTTGACGTGACCGTATTACAAATTACAATCTTTTTAATTATGATACTGTTTTGAGCTTCGAACCAAAAACAAAACACTGTCTTGTTATCGTATCGTGTTGTCTCATTTTGAGTTACGTTAGGTATCTGTCATGTCGAATGCCACGTACGTTTCTAGGTCTTATTGATGGCCTAAATAATATAACTAGGAAAGTTTCGTTTGGTGATCTCCAATTTTCGCCTGATCGACTCTAACGGATTCTAGGAAAATTTATTGTTCCTTCGGGTATGACAGAAACACAGCTCCGTATTATTAGTGTTGGAAAACCTTTCATTTGGCCTGTCATTTAGAAAATGAGTTTGTTAACGAGTTTTGATGTAATTGAAGTAATATCAGGTCCGTTGACTTATAGTCTGATGTTGAAAATAGAATTGATTTTACAACTCGTGGAACAGAGAAGCTCATGACTAAATAAAAACAGCCACACGGGTCGATCTTCCAGGTTAAGCAGTGCTTTTCAAGGTCGGACCATGGATGGATGACCATCCATTACATACCGAGATTAATCCGTGTATCGGAAAGCACGTTAAGGGGGTGGTATCTGCTAACGAGAGTCTTCTCCATGTGTGAGTGAATATAAATGTGCAAAAAAATTGTGCTTTATAAGACTCTAAACTTTAATTGGTAAAATTGAAATAATTCTAACTTTATTATTATTAAAAAATATTCAAAGCGAAGCATTTTTTCTTCGAAATTTCGTAACTACTCGCCCACTAACTAGCCCTATCAAAGGGCTAAGAAGGAACATGAATGGGTTTTAGTCAGTAAAATTCTGACACTCCCTTCCACTCCGCCCAGAGCGGTCATTTGATGATTTCCCATCCATCGTATTAACCAGTACCTACTAACTGGATTGTGGACGTCAGACAAAAAGTCGCTCTATCCACGTAAAATATTTGTATTCAGCTGCATCCGGTTAGACTGGAAGCCGACCCCAACATAGTTGGGAAAAGGCTAGGCAGATGATGTTACCTGTTGAATATGAGGTTACTTTGTAAGAATAGGAGTGCGGCAATTTATTCTTAACAAAGGCATAGCAACCGTTTCTTTTCAATCTTTTAAATAAAACGTACTTATGATGTGACATCTCTGACGCTCTCGTTTCTAGCTTTTGTCAGGAACGTCAAGAATGAAAGGCGTATTGGATAATAAATTCAATTAATTACTGTCTTGAATATCTAATTTTTTCATCGTAGCCTCACGACGGGCGCTGTCAGCCCTCCGGGCTCCATCCATTGTTATTTTTTGAGCTTTTATTTAACTTGATATGTTTGTATGTTTTTTTGTATGTTAAGGTCAAATCTTGCAATTGAATTTTAAAACAGTTATCCCCAACGGATTGAGCTGAAATTTTGAATACACGTTTCGATTGGATGACATTGCATGATTAGCTAAGTGACTTCTCACTGCTCAACTTCTGTACACTTTATTTTCTTTTTATTGTTTAGGTAAGTATTATAAAGATCACATGACTTCTTCTTTTCGGGCGCATCGATGACTCAGATTTTGTCCGAACAATACGTAAAGACAGCTCTGTTGATTCTGCGTTTGACTTATTCAAGTCTTGCCAGGAGCAATTAGTTATGCACAATGGGCAAGAGACAAGGTGTGTGTGCATATCCTGTGTTGTAGCTTCACACCTCGCATTGTGCCCCAAGACGGGTGTACTAGACCCCTAGATGTGGATTGGATTTACAGTGGCCAACTAGAACCCGCAAACAGTTCAAAGATTACCATTAACATTTGACTTACCCGTTTCCATCCCGAACTTACCAACTATACACGTCATCTTTCATTTGTCAAGGCCACATTGGAAACCATCTGGTCCGCACAACTTTGTTGCAATTAACTTGAATAAACAAAAGTCCCTTAAGTTTGAAACAGAACAGCAGTTCTCAAACACTAACCCCTTGGTCACGAGTTTCAAACTCAAGCGACTAGTATGTTGCGGCAGCGACTGCAGAAAGAATTTACAGAAGTTGATATGGTAGCTGTACAGTCTTGCCGAGACACTCCAAGGCAGGGCGAGTGCGAGAGTGGATAGCGCTCGTCTAGCCTCCGTGTGTGTTCTGTTTTCTACTCAAGTTAGAGAAACAAATGACCAGCGCGCTTGAATCTAGTCGCTTCGCACGAGTCCGTGATCGGAGCCTTAATAATTCCACGTTTTACTTGAAAACCCTTTTCTCGACTCCATGATTTACAACGTTGGCGACTTCCTCGCGCCTTAGCTTTTATGATTAATGAACGGAGGGCTAATTGAAAGTACTGATTGATAGTGAAGAAGTATGCTCACTATCTGGAAAGATTTTAATATGATGAATGCAGCATACGCTCTGGATTCTGCTCTATTCATTTATAGGCTTAGAGATAAAAATGTTTCAATATTTAAACTTAGAAGGATGTAGAGACGCCCGGAGACGCTGGGGTTTTTGGTTCGATTTCCAGGTTAGGCAAAAAGTGCTATTGGGTTTTTCCTTAAAAAATATCTCAGTAGTAGCGCGGGCATTGGAAGTTGGCGAGAGAGTTTTTATTCATTTCTGTTTTTAATTTTTGTTTATTTTTTTATACTGTTTCCACTTGTGGCATGTGCCAAATAAATGTATTTTCTTTCTTTCTTTCTTTCCTTCTTTCTCTCTTTCCTTCTTTCTTTCTTTCCTTCTTTCTTTCTTTCCTTCTTTCTTTCTTTCTTTCCTTCCTTCTTTCTTTCTTTCTTAACGAGTAGACACGGCAAACTATTATTTAACTTAGACTCATAGAGATTAAGGGACTGGATGCGATACACTGTATAGCTACGTAGGTACGTATCGCAGAACGCGCGATGGTTCAGTGATGCACGCGCGCCGCTTTCCAATCGAGCAGTGAAGTTTTGACCCGCTGGCGCGCGCACCATCAACTCCATCGAGCGCCACCGGGTAGCGCTGGCCTACTGGATACGACTCGATTGCGACAAATATATACATATAAAATATAATGTAATATATAGTATAGATAGATAAATTTACCTCAAAATACGAAGTAAGTTAAAACTATGACTACCTTACTTACCAACTTACTTACCGAACCCCAATTTATATGAGCATTGTTCGTTAAACAGATTGCTTACCTAATCTGATAAAACTTTTCAAGTTACTGTCTGATCAAGGGACGATACTCCGACACAAATAACAAAGAAGAACAGTTACCTTTCATCAAAACAATTCCTGTCCTCGAAGGACATTCCAACTCTACTGAAATAACCAAAGACTTTCATCATACAAAGACTTTGGTCCTCCAAAGTCTTTGTTAACACGGATCGAATATTACGTTACCTAAAGTACTCCGGGAAACTCGATTCGAACTTTAACTTAATAAACATCTAAATGCTTTTCGGCTTGTTTAGTAAAATCTGTTTTGTTGAGGTTTTTTACAGTTTTAAGGATGTTTCATGTTGTTTACCTATTTGTTTCGAATGGCCAAACTTCTTTTCAGGGTTCCCTTATAAGATCACTTTCTTGTCCGTCTGTTCGTCTGTCCGTGTGTCCGTCTATCACCACCGATCTTCTCAGGAACGGGTGGACCTAGCAAGTTGAAATTTATACCAGAAACTGAGGTCTATAGTATATCGATTTACTATAACAAACTTATTATTTGCGGTTGGTGTGATAGCCGTTTCTAGGGATCAAACAGCAAACTTAAGTTGCTCCTTTAAAAACTTTGTGCGGAAACCTCGGTGCGCAAGTCCGACTTGCTCTTGGCCGGTTTTTTCCTTATTAAATAGACATATAGATAATATACTTTAAAGTTCACCAAAACTGTATACAGCTCTTTGAATGTTCTTTAATCTTTTCTTGTGACAGAACGCTACCTATCTACAAGATCAACTTCATGCTGTCGTCAAAGGCCACTCAGCATTATTAGGGACTAGCAGTTCGCCCGCGATTTCGTCCGCGAAAATTGTGATAGCTCGGCTAATTTGTATGATATCAATATAATTTATAGCCTATGTTACTCAGTGATAATGTAGCTTTCTAACAGCAAAAGAATTTTTGAAATCGGTCCAGTAGTTTTTAAGTTTATTCGTTACATACATATATACAAATCTTACCTCTTTATAATATTAGTGTAGATATCGAAAGTATACATGTGGAAGGGACATCTACGCAGATACGATAACCACGTATACAGTATAGTAAAAAACAGCAGTTTCCTACAAAAGTGTAATTAATACCTGCACGTTCAAAATGTATGGAACCGCTGTTTTTTTTTTAAGTACTGATTAAAAATTTCTATGCCCGGTTTGGAACGACTTACTGAATATATACATGTTACCACGTATATTCAGTGCGTCATTCCAAACATCAGACTTATTTAATGGAATCAATGCCTGTTTTCAATTATAATAGCGTCTCTTCTAAAAGGAATGCCTTTATATATTGAACATTACAATACAGGATACCACGTTACCACGTATTTGCGTTGATGCTCCTTCTATTCTGTATTGTAATGTTCAATATTTATAGGCATTCCTTTTAGGAGACGTTATTATAATTGAAAACAGGCATTGATTCCATTACATAAGTCTGATAAAAAAGACAATTTTTTCTCTCGTCAACTTCAAATCCATCGTTCATACTAAATAGTCGTAATTATTTTATATTATAGACGTACGATCGCGATTTACGGTATGTTAAAATCGATAACTTTTCTGAAAACAATGCAGTAGTAAGTGAAAATAAACCTTTTCGATAATCCACTCGAGAGATCGTAGTCTGAGAGTGATGCGGGTATTTAATATTGAGAGGGTTTCAGCTTGATAGTGGACAGTAAAGTAAGGGTTAACCTCTTCACTCCTTTTAACCTGATTTGCTTTTTGTTTTTTTTTTTATATAAAATCTGAGGTAACTGTTACTGCGTATCGTATTTACAATCGTAATGCTTTTAATATTGACTTTATCTGCTTCAACAAAAATAGTACTGTCGATTAGAAACGACCATGGGAATTTTTATTCTCCATTTTATGTGTTTAGTAGCTTATAATTAGGACTCCACTTCATTCTGAAACAAAACCTTAACCAACCAAAACCTACTAATAGTCATAGTATGAACTGGGGAATTTATTTGAGAGATATTTCAATTCTGTTGGATTTTTGTTTGATTTTTTTGAGTTTGATCACGACCCTTTCCATAAAAATCCTGTGGATTGTAATTGACAGTGTTACGCAAAATAAAAATATTATATTATTTCGGTAAGCCTCTAGACTGAATGATCACCACAAAAATATGATTATTAAATAGACTACTCCAAACCGGAAATTCTTTGTAAAATAACAGTCTTGCCATAATTTACAAAAATGTCTTTTCCACGTTTTTTGATTGTACAAAGCACTTTTTTAGAATATTTTACCGTTAGCAATGAAAGATACACAGTGAAATCCGTAAAGACATAAAAAGCAACCAAAATCCCCGACTTACTCCTTTAAGAATAAACAAACAGGAAAACCATTGAGTTAATTAATATTTAATGAGAAATAATCTGAATTTTCGCAACGACAAAGGTTAACGCACAGTTAAATATGAGCACTGGACGTGTTCAGCATCGCCTCAACTCGAATAGTTCAGGTGGCCTACCATGACGTCTTAAAGCAGGATCGTTTTAATCGCGTAATCAAAAACACTTAGAAGAACAATAGCAAAAACCATGCCAAAACTTGTAGTTCAGTTCAGTGATGCAAAAGAACAGTAGACTTTTTAGGTTGAAAATTTAACAGAAAAATGGTTCTTTATAATTGTCACTATATACAACAATGAATAATAAAGAAATTTTACCATACAATGAGTTTGACATGTGTCTAGGAGAGTTTTTTTTGCTCTGCTAAAAGATTTTACCATTGACCTATAATCTATTACGTAGTAAATTCTGTTTTCATTAGATTTACTAGAACGCCGCTTAAAAAAATATTCCTAAAGCTGATCAGCGCCATCTATTGATATATACTGAAGCGTTGTGACAAACGTCAGTCGAAAATTCCCCATTACAGTCGCTTGCATCAATCTTCAGGTTAATCCGTGCTTGCCTAGATTGGTCTGTGGATGTGTGACCACACATTACGTACCGAGTTTCCTCCGAACCTCGGAAAGGTACCGGCTGTCATTTGTAGATCTTTGACAGTCGTTACAGTCAGTAGCTCGAAAGTCCGACAGCCAATCTTACCAAGGGATATCGTAATCACTATTACCCAGTACTAACTGGGTTGTGGAGGTCAGATAAGCAGTCGCTCCATGTAATATTGGTATATATACTGGTATTCAGCTGCATTCGGGTAGACTGGAATTCGACCCCAACATAATTGAGTAAAGGCTAGGCAGATGATGAATTAGTAAGTACTCCAATTCAGGATTGCAACGAGTAGGTATCACAGTCAGCTTTGGACCCAGATGAGCTATTAACAATTTAAGGTCCACCTATTGAAACACGAAATATTTTCAGAGAAACATCTAACAGCTAAAACGAAGCCATAGCAACGACAAAAACAATATCTAAGTTTTTTGTTTTTATGAAATTATTATACATAATTCCAAAATTTCCTTGAGTCATTTTGCATAAAACCTTTACTACGATGTAGTATGACGTATACAACGCGGCGACGACGTAGTAAACTAGCGTGATGGACGTTGAATAGTATACCTCATATACCGGGGTGATGCTAAACCAGTGCAATGTTTTTATGTGTCCGTTGTCCTTAAACCAGCATTTTAATCCGCTTTACTTATTTCCTTTGTTAAATCCAAAATAATGTGATCAAGCCAAGCATTTAAATCAGCACGAAATTAAACTGAAATACAATTTAATTAATGGAATGATGAAAGGCTCATGTGATGAAGTGTCTAGTAAGTAGCTTTGACTACTGGCCTAATTTGTACCACAAATAAAACTCCGTAAAAACGCCTTTTATGTAATTCGTAATTAAAGTTGGGTGATATAAAAGTCATCTGGGGCAATGACGAAACTCTAACATTTTCTGCAAAAAGAAATGTGTCAAGAAAAAGTTTATTGTAGAGTCGTGGTCTTTTCCACCTGATCAGTTAATTTTTTTTCGCTTAAATCATGCGGAGGTGCCGAGCCACGCCCCCTTAAAGTTTAGGCCTATTACGAAAGCGTCAACTTTGGCGCGCAAAATAACAATAACTTTCGTTTAGCGTGCGTCGTCAGTGCGCTCGGCCGATCGGTATGTTTTCATTCATTATTTCTATACTAAATCAACAGGGCGGGGCTAGAGAGCGTTTCTATGTTGTAAGTGCAAGCAAAAATTACCTTAGTGGTGATCAGGCGGGAGTGTCCTCGATAGTACCTACATTATTTAAAAATCATATCATAAACCAATAGAGTTCAAAGCTGTCCTATTATAAACTCATAGAAATAGCCTATTAAAATGATCTTTTTTACACACACAAAAGTTATGAAATACTAAATGAAAACAATAACTGAAAACTAGAAAAAAAATCACTGAATTTGTGTTCACGGAAAAACTACTAATCGATAGGAAATATAAACAAAAACCAAACAACTCGAATTAATCACTAAAATGTTTGGTAAGAGGTACTCCTATAAATTAAAAACTGTTTTTTTTTCAGACGAAACTATTTTAAAACGACACCCATCACGTTTGACATTCAAAAAGTTCAAAGTGATCGTAGTAATAACCACGAAATACCACAGACTAACCTTGGTACGTGTTACGGAAAAACTGTGTTTTATTATTCACTTGTAAACACAAAGAAATATTGGATAGTCTGTGGTGTAAGTATACAGACGCATTTGTAAACACAGACAAACATACTCGAGCGGGCTTGGAGTATGAAACAGCTATAGAATATAGCTACACTTTTGCATTTATGAAGCCTGGAAAATCATTGAAATACGAGATATTCTTTAAACTGAATAGGGATATCGGAAATTAAAGGATTTCTATCTAAGATTAGCTTGCCTTTAGTTTACGACAATGATCGAACTTGAATAATGACCATGGTTGATTAATAGTTCCAAAATCAATGAAACGGGTTTGGTGGTATCGTGTTGCTCCCGTAACTATAGTCAAAGGCTCTTGGTGCTTCGCAAAAGGGAACTGCTTTGCTGGTTTGGTCCTATTCAAGGTACCTATACAAGACATTGCCATCACACAGACCAGATCGACCCCAACCTCGTGTGGTAGAAGGCAATGGCATACGAATTATTATGAATTAAGGGCGCTTTCATCAATATCGGTCTGTTTTGATCGTGTTGTATTTCTAAACACGCAACGAACTTTGATGCAATTTTCATCATCACTTGGATAATTTATTAAGATATTGTTGTATGGGTATATATATTAATTTCAATAATAAGAAAAAGCTTGATGTTTTATGAAGTCGTAAAATGCGAACCAAAGACTGTTGGTTAGTTTATAATTATAAAAATACACTGTTGTTATAAATTACTGTTCATTGCAACCACTCAAGCAGCGCTCTATATTCCTTTCATTCATAGCTACTGCAAGGTCAAACATACAGCTAGTGTACGGAGCGTACCTATTACTTTGTGGATCGTAAATAAAGCCAGTTTGGGCCGAAGAAGCTGGTTCATAGCGGGCAAAAAGCTTTTGAGGATATCGAGATAACAAAAGAAGCTTTTACACTTTTATAAAATACAAAGAAATAACCGACTGACCGTTCTCGATAGCTTTTATTTATATTTCCTTTTCAACCGTGGTGAAAATCTTTGTTTGATACACCCGTATCAAACGAAGATTTTCACCACTGAAACAAAATGCTCACCCGAGCATTTTCATTTACTTTTTTGCTTTTTTGACGGCACAGTTGGCGCAGTGGCTGATCGATTGGCTGATCATTATTTGTTTGGCCGACAGGTAGCTGTTTGTGTATGTCACCCACGATACAGGAAAAATGCCCAATGTGAGGGAGTAAAAAAATTGCACGCTTAAATAAAAATGTACTATTTTGAAAACATACTTACATCTTTGACCAAAGAAACAATGAATGGCTTGCGTGAAGATGATATGGCTAGAAAGGAGATGGCTGATGAGATGACGAGTAATAGAGAAGTATGGAAGAAAACATTGCTGCGCCGACCCCAAATAAATTGGGATAAGAGCAGAAGAATGATGATAAAACAGTACCAGTGAGTGGCTGTTTATAAGTTTGAATTTCACATTAAGTTGCAAGTGCAACTATCACAGAAACTGAAATCATAATGTCCGAATCTGAATAACACAGCTCCCTAACCTCAGACTATGTATTTATGATAATGTACCTATTTCTTTTTCGTAAGAAAACTGCGAAGGATAACGAAAACTAGGTCAGTAGTCGGTCAGTACTGACAGATGTCGCACATTATCACCTTATTCAAAATAATTCAACAGACGAGATTGAATCTAACTGAGTGTGTGAGATGAAAGCAACTGGAAGGGGTCCGCAAGGGCCGATGCCTGCCGGGGCTGCGGGACTGTTCGAAAGAGATACCGTGGCCCCGGAACACAAAGGGCGATGAAGAAACGTGAATGGGTTTTAGTCAGTAAAAGTCTGACACTCCCTCCTGCTCCGCCCAGAGCGGGAGATGTCATTTGACGATTTTCCATCCGAAAAAAAAAAGATGAAAGCTAACAACTCTGTATATTAAATTTAGAAAGATATAACATAATATCACGCCTGTAATCCCCAAAGGGCTAGGACGAGGTGTAACCATTAGTGCACCCACATTTTGCCAGTTATGTTTAAGTCCCATGTAACAGGGGGCGAGCCTATTGCCATCAACCGAGCGCAAACGTGCACCGTGGCGCCTGCTGAGAAATTCCTAACGGACAAACCCAATAACACTTTGCCCGACCTGGGAACGATGCCCAGGACCAACGATGCAGTCTCTTAGTTAGAAAGATATCTACTAAATAGATTTGACTAGCTTCTTGTAAACCGTTCAAATATTATTTCGATGCGGGAAATTAAACTAAACTGCTTCCTTTCCAAAAACGTAGAAAACTCCATCAATCTAAGATCTATCTTTAGTTCTTCTAGGCCCAATAAGAATCAAATTAAATAGGAAACAATGTTTCTAATTTTGTGAAAACTGTTTCGATTAGATTAAATTTTGTTTCTGTTAAGCTATAGCCGTTTATTGAACGATACGAGACTCAACAATCCGAGAACTCCAAACGAAAACTATTTATACTATCCGCTTCCTACTTTTACTATTCGAACAGTGTTTCAAATTACAGCGTCGTTTATTTGAAGGGAAGTTTCGGATAACTCTCTATTGAGATGGTAAACTGACGCTATTGGAATCGGATGTTTTTGTTTTGAGAGATATCTGCGTATACTCTTGTCTAATAATAATAAAGCCTTTTATTGTAAAATAACTTCTTGGATACAATAATTCGTGTTTATAGGATATCTCTAAGTTCAGTGCCATGGCTTATTTTAATGAATAATTTTGGTTTTTGAATTGTATTTTGTTTGTTTTGTTTTACTGTGGACAATTTTAACGTGCACATCTTGCTACATTGTTCTCACATAATATACCATTACAACATGAATGATGAAACCAAGATTTTGTAACAATATTTTGATTTAAAAGAGTGTCCATGGAGTAACTCGCCCGTTCTTCTCCATAGAGATTTACGCTAGGGAATGGGCAACTACAGTACTTTCACAGTTTTTATGTCTTGTGACTGGGACTGTAGCTACATTTAATTTTCATCTTTGTTTCGACAATTCTAAAGTGCCTGTAACTGGCCTACTTGAAATAAATGCTTTGATTTTGATTTTGAGTGTGCCTCCTGGCATGTCAGAGGAGGCCTTCCTCTGACATTCTTCATTGATTTCTGTCTCCAAAAACTCTTCTCCGGTTTGGTCACCTTTATTTTTTTTATTTTTTTTCGGATGGGAAATCAACAAATGACTCCGCTCTGGGCGGAGCAGGAGGGAGTGTCAGACTTTTACTGACTAAAACCCATCCATGTTCCTTCATCGCCCTTTGTGTTCCGGGGCCACGGTATCTCTTTCGAATAGTCCCGCAGCCCCGGCAGGCTTCGGCCCTTGCCCCTTCACTGTTGCTGACTCTCTTTGAGGCGCGCGTGGAACACGAACGCGCCGTCGACACGGCCTGTCGTCATGAGACGGACGGACGGCGAGCTAGCCCATAGCTCCCCGTCCACAGGCCCGCGCCTACGGTGGCCGGAAGCCACCACGTGGCCCCCGACGCCCGGGGCGTCTCCCGCGGCGGCCGGGACGTGAGGATCTCTCCCTCTCACATTCCGCCACCTCCTTCACTAGCATGACTGCTTCGCAGAAGGAGGTGACGGCGTCCCATTCCGTCTCGCTCCGGACCATGGCACGAATCAGGGCCGGGAGCGAGAGGTCGCCGCCGCCGATCGCCACCTCAAGGACACGGCGGTGCTCCACCCAAGCGGGGCACACCTCCACAGTGTGCTCCACCGTGTCCTCCGGTCGATCCTTGCAATGGAAACACCCGGGTGTCTCCGGTTTGGTCCCCTGCAGTTAGTTTTAGCTCCTGCTCCCCACTTTTTGCCACAAACCCAACACCGACACAGTTAATATTATGAATTGACTTTAATGACCATTTTTACGAATTGTAACGTAATTCATATTATTATCCTATTATGATTCTGCTAAAGCAGCCATTTTATACCCCCTGTACCTACTGGGGCAACTAGGTAGAGTGCTAGACATATCTAGCAGTGGACTGTGCGACCGGCTGAGGTGATTGATTACTGACAATTGCGTGACAGGTCACTCAAATCTGTGTGCCCACACTAATCGGCATGATGCCAGGCTTTGCCATAGACGTAAACCACGAAAAAGATACTAAAACCGAGTTCATGAGAGCTTTTCCATGTGACCGTGAAACACATTAACGATGGAATTTTTATCAGTTATCAGCTTCTGAAGTACCGCAGGGGTCAATACACTCATGATCACATTTAATTTTTTATCGAAAACCTATAATGATTTATGGTGTTATTGTTATTGAGTATAAATCATATATAAGGACATAAATTGTTATTGAAAATAAATCTTCGGAACAATGAGACTTTGTCTAGCGACGCTTTTATGAAAATTAGGGGTGCCACACAAATTTATCTATATTTAAAATTAACTATAAAATTATCAATTTACAGAAGTATACCTTTTTTAACAGACTTCCAAAAACAGGAGGTTTTCAATTCGTCTGTTTTTTTCTTGTGTATTTTAAGAGGGCTATCACATTTTTTCTTGTATTTGAGTATTTTAAGAGTCTAAAACTCAAAAACAAGAAAAACTGTAATAGCCCTCTTAAGCGATATCTTCGCCAATTGTGAACCGATTTTGTTGGTTATTTTTTTGTTTGGAAGAATATTATTTCATGGTGGTTCCATTTAAGTTTGGTGAAGATCTGATACTCATCTTCGGAGATATACAATGGAACTCTTCAAAAATAGACGGAAATCTGTCGTGATTGCTGCGATCGCTTGGATGTTTATTGTTTACACAACACCATAACGTAACATCACGCCTGTATGCTCTGGCGGGGTACGCAAATGTGTACAGTACACCCTGATTTCGACAGTTAGGTCAACAAAAAAATCAAAGCATTTATTTAAAGTAGGCCAGTTACAGGCCCTTTTGAATTGTCGAAACAAAGATGGATTGAATGTAGCTACAGTCCCAGTCACAAGGCATAAAAACTGTGAAAGTCCTTTAATTGCCCATTCTCTAGCGTAGATCTCTATGCAGAAGAACAGGCAAGAAACTCCATGGACACTCTTTTTATGGTATGGTATTTTTTTTATTATTGGTATGTTTAGCACCATTTTATTGGAGATAAGCCTATTGCCATGAAATATATCGTTAACAATGTAAAATAAATGCTTAGCAAATATTTGTATAGGATATTACAATGAAAAATGGAAAAATAAAAAACTTTTTTGCAAAAAATAAAATCGACTTCAAAAAACACAAAAACTTGAAAAAGTTTAATTATTTTACTAAAAAGTTTTGCGTTTTTAAGTTGTTTGAGCACATAAATAAATAAATACATGATCAGGTCGGTAACTGGCACAGCCGCGTGCCAAAACTAAACGATTATAAAATACGTTCAGGAAAAAGTCCACTCGTATTATGCCGAGCCGATCCGAACACGATGCTGAACGAAGCAGCGATGCCGAAACCTGTAGTTTGCCGAATGACACAGGCCATATTTTATGAAAGCCGAAGTAATGTTGTTGTTAAACAAATACGGCTAAATGTAATGTCCCAAACTAAAGAAGTGGGTAGCATCCCTAAACGATACGTGTTATGAATATTTTATCATATTTACCTTGGTAGAAAAATAGAGATTTCGTCATGTCATTCCATAATGGCTTACTACAGCCTACGGACGTGGTCTACAACCCCGATAAAAGACATCGATCACACCGATAATTTTAATCGTTTTGTTTAAGAATCATGATATAAGGAGCTTTCCTAGGAGGTATTCCTATTGTCTATCTCTTCTGGCTTCAGAAGAGATAGACAATAGCAATACCTTTCATATTAAACCAAATTGAACTTTGCAGTTCAAAAATCATTTGAAATAAGGTTCCATTTCGTGCTAGATTCTCTGTTTCATTCACAATGTAATTTATTAAATATTATTTATATTATTTTTTTGTTCGCTTAGGTTAGAATGGATAACGGACATCGCCGCGCGCCGCCGAGGTAGACCGCGGCGAAGGCGGTATGACACTCTGATCTTGTTTGTAGGGCGAACATGGCTAGAGATCGCACAAGATACAGAGGTTTGGAAGGAGAAAGGACAGAGGCCTTTGTCCAGCAGTGGGACATTTGACAGGATAACCAAAAAAGGTTTACATGGATGTGTGATGTCACTATGTGAACAAATAGATTTTTTTTTTCATTCTTTGTGTGAATGCTATTTTCCTTTTTACGTTGTACGGTAAGGTTACACCTACCAATAAAATCTTCGTATAATATTTAATATTAACACGATAGACATTGTTAAATGTTAAACCCGAAAGAGTTTTCCGAACATACAGCTTCGAGCTACGGAAAATAGAGGTCGAAATTAGTAATATATTATATTCATTGTACAAGTACACATGTCTGTTTGATGAGCCCTCGGGCTAATTTCATCTGCAGCAACGTTAGTTACGGCACAGAATACATAATAGTACAAGTAGTTACGATACGGTTGCATTTAGGTTATGATTAACTAGGTGTTTTTAACTGTATTGTTTGTGCACATAGGTATATCCTCTTCTGCAAATTTCGCAACAAAAATAAGGTTTGCTGTAAGAAAACCCAATTCTGGGTTAAGCTCGCCGTTGTACATAAGCTATATATTTGAATGTTGTGTGTACATTTTTTTTTATTTTGTGTGCAATAAAGAATATGAATATGAATAGGTGTGGAAAAAAACTACCCTGAAATATTTGGTTTTTAGGCAGATGGCGAGAATATACTGATTTTATTAAAACTAAGGTGGTCGCCGCGCAACGTCATCATGGCATTAAAATAAGTAGATACTCTTGTAGACGAAGATTTAATCCATTACATGTGCCCTTGCCACATTTAGATCGCAATAAAAAGTGTTCCCACAGGGAAGAGTCTCCCACAGCTCGCATGGACCGATAGAAACGATTTTCTGTGTGAATATACCAATATAATTCAATTGTCAACTAAACAGAAACATAATAATTTTTCGACGCAGGAGCGCGAATGTTATGATTTGTGGCTTCACACTAGGCCGCGTCATCGCTTAACACAAGGTGAATTGCGGCCAAACGCAAGACTAACAACATAAAAAAAAATACTTAAAATGTCACTTACGGGATATCTTCCGTGATTATCAATTGTTTTGAGCTCCCGATATTTCGACGCTGTTGCAAGCGCCATGATCGCGGGTTAACAAAAAAAAAATAGATTCGAATAAGTACGGTTTCCCAAACTCAAGCATTTATTTATCCAGGTATTAATGTGCATTTGGTATACATACAGGCTCAAGCAGCCTTTAAAAACCTGTCCTGTATTAACTATCTTTTTATCCTTACCGTTTCAGCTTTAGTCATTGATATGTTACTTTCATGATATGTTACCTTCATGGTTAATCATTATCTGCCTCATTTTTTATACAATATCATTGGCTTTATTCAAAACATTAAGCCAATTTATTTTGATGACGCTTTGTTTCGGGGCAATTGGAACTCAAGGCCAAATTGATTTTCCTAATCAATTTGCTTAACCCCAATAATGAAAATAAGTTTACTTATTCATTTAGGGGCTATTTTTATTTTACGCATGTATCTGTTTAGTTGTAACGTTATCTGTCAGCCAGTAAAACTCAGCCAAAATCGGTCAAGCCTTTTCGGAGATTAGCCGGAACAGAAACAGACATACAAAGCAAAATTGTTTTGTGGACTTTCATATGCATTCATTAAAAAGCTGTCATTTTTAAATTACAAACAGACATTTAAATTTTATTTATTTGTATAGATTCAGTTGCTGGAAGTCCATTTTCGCGTTTATTTGTTTTGAAAACAAAGTTTTGAGGTCACGATACAAACTGAAATGGATGTAATTAGGAGAAAATAATTAAGGTCGATTTAAAACCATGAAGCGTCCTGAAGGTAGGTATTAAGGTTTTGTACAAATACGTGGTTAGACTAGATTAATTAAATAAATACCAAAAGGACCTGACATAAACCCATTTAATGAAGGGTAACGCAAAGGGTGTAAAAAACCTCTTAACGAAGCCGACAGGCACTTGTTCTTCTCGTCATTGCGATAATTTTTTTGTTCTACAACATTACTGATGTGATGGCCCAGAAGTTAAGGCCTCGCCTCTCATGCATGAGGTTGTGGGTTCAAATCCGGGCAAGTACCAGTGTGACTTTTGCAATTCATATGTACTTTCTAAGTTTATCTTGGACATCACAGACATCGGTGAAGGAAAACATCGTGAGGAAACCTGGACTTATAATTAATATAAGTCTGAAATCGCCAACCCGCCTTGAGCAAACGTGGTGATCAGTGCTCGTGCCTTCTCTGTGGAGAAGAGGCCTTTGCCCAGCAGTGGGACAGTAATAGGCATTATTACACCATTACTGGGAACCTTCTAGTAACGGAGATATTGGGGGTCAAAGTTCCAACTTTTTTTTAAATACAAGTTTTTAATGTAAGTTTTTTATTTTAAACAACCCCACGACCCCTACTATTCAATCCATCCATCAGCACAATGTTTTGAGTGCGTTACATTAAGTTCTACCACAAAACATGATTTTACCAAAAAAATAGTCGTTTACCAGCATAATTTTTGCGTTAAGTTATTTAGTTCGATGTACAGAATGCTAAGTTGACGGCTTCGTGATTAGGTTGTTTACACCCTGTATACGATCCTCAATTTGACATTGTCCAAGACAAACATTGCAAAACGGTTCTGAAATACTTACACAATTTCTTAGATGGATGAATGTAGACGAAGCAAAGGCAACCCAGTAAGTGGCGTTCTATAGTTTCTACTTACCCCCATGAGAATAAAGCGTGTGTTTATGTACTCATATCATCATCTGCCTAGCCTTTTCCGAACTATGTTGGGGTCGGTTTCCAGTATAACCGGATGCAGCTGATACCAGTATTTTACATAGAGCCACTGTCTATCTGACCTCCACAACCAAATTAGTACTGGGTAATACGATACCCTTTGGTAAGGCTGGTTGTCAGACTTTCTGGCCACTGACTGCTTGTAAGCCAGGAACAACGGCTTAACGTAGTTTCGTATGTATGTTAATAAATCACTTTAAATTAGTAAACCTAAATGTGTACCAAAGCTATAACCAAATACTAATTGCAAAATATTAAAGTCTGGCAGCTAAGAAACTAAAGCCTTTCTAAGTACAAAAGAAAACTCAATTTCCTTTGAAAAGTTCAATAAAAATTATGTTTATTTTGCAAGTCGTTACAACGTTAAACTCAAGATTAAATTGCTGTCGTATAGAATAAAGTCTGGAGGCAAGAAATAAATTAGGACTTCAACTTTTTATTATCTTAAAGGCCTTGTCTGAATAAATTGACGAGCTTAAAAATTAGGTCTGAGACACTTATTTCTGTTATAACGTGATAACGATGAAAGGCTAGTCGACATTTTTCAATCTGTTTTAGTTGTGGACTTTATACTCGTAATCCTTATTATTAATCGTATCTCCTTAATGTTAAAATGAGTTATTTCACTTGTACACTCATTTATTCATTAATAAACCTTACTGTACTAATGACATTTTTAAAATCGAAATACATATTTAAAAAATAGTAGCCTACCCGCATCGTGAACAGGGTCCGAGCTACCGGTGATCAGGGCTCGTGCGAGAGGAACATCCTAACCATACGCACATGATTGTTATCCTTATCATCATCTAAGTTCTAAGATTTAAGATCACTGCTGAATTTAGGCCTTTACATTAGTAAACGACTACGACGAAATGACGACTATTAAGTCGTCATTTCGACCGGTAGAGCTTCTTGAATCCAACTGGTTCCCACGGCTTTCACACCAGGTCAAACCGTACATCTGCATTAAATAAAATAGAAAGCCTTTTATATACAGCAAAATACAAGAGAAAATAACTTAGATTCTATTTTATTTGTTAGTATTTTTGTTACTACATAAGTAAAGTTTCATAATTTAAGATGTTAGTTTAAATTTAACTTGTATTTTTTATTTTTATTTAAATATGACAATTTCTGTTAGTAAACTATGTTTGGTTCTTAAATCTAGTTGTTAGTTTAGATTCAATTTCTGTTAGATTTTACATAAATATTTAGTTGTCTGCTAGAACTCCTTTGCAAGTAAAGGCCCCCCCAAAGATAGCCAGTCCTCTCTGGATTGGCATTTGGCATTGACATCTGCATTAATAATAGCAAAATAAACAAGAAGACGTTCAACGTTTTAAGGAAATCTCTCACCGACTGGTCGACACTTCGCGTGACCAGAGGGCTGGCTCTTTCTTTGGCCAAAGAATTAACATTGCCATTCAACGTGGCAATGCTGCCAGTCTTCTGGGCACGTTTCCGGATGACAGCGATGCGGAGGAGTACTTTGATGCCTAATGACGTCGTTGTAGGCGTCAAATTACTCCTACTACACATATATGTAGGTACTTACGTTAAGTTTTATTTTTGTACTAGCTGACCCGCGCAACTTCGTCTGCGATATATAAGAGAGACAGGAATTTAATTAAGTAACCACGTTTCCGAACAAATGATGCTCGAATTTAATTAAGTAACCACGTTTCCGAACAAACAATGCTCTTTCAATATAGTCTATGGCTGTGAATGACATTGACATTGGTTACGCGCGTTTTTTTAAATATGCAAAATTAAATGTATATTTTTCAATATTTCTGAGAGATTTTCTTAATATTTTTTTCCGTAAGAACCTTCTCCTAATAATAACAAATACAACAAAAAAAGAATTAGTGAAATCGGTCCAGCCATTCACGCGTGATGCCGTGACCAAGGAAAACGGGTTTCATTTTTATATATATAGATTTATATAGAGTTCTAGTATGTATGTAATGTAAATATGGTTTATTAATAAAATTATAAGTCTATTATGAAAAAAAAAACAAGAACAATAACTTTTTTTTTTTATTGGTCCTGCAACGTAAACCTTTTTTCCAAAGGGGTAGATAGAAAGTCCAGAAAAGACCAGCTACGATCCTTACATACTCCTTTTGCTTAGTCCACGTTCATACATCTGATCATACATGCCGGTTGCGACCACTACACACAAACAATACACATGCACATTGAATAGGATGATAAAGCTAAAAGGCAACCAGCAAATTACCTAAATGTGACAGGTGCGCCTAGGCGGCAACCCAGTTAATGTTCTCCAATAAAATTAACTTTATTAATACCAATTCAGTAAACCATTTACCCACAGTTAGGGGCCTATAAACTTCGTACAGACATTAATTAAGTAAAAATTGTATAACGAACCACTGATTTTATAACTACGTAATTAAAAAGCAACATTAGCAATCGTTTTATTATTGAACCGTAGCGCTCAATGGTTTTAATTACTATTTTCGATGGTTAAAGTTGGAAAATTCCACGGAAAATTAAAATGTACATGAAACGGTGCAAATTGAATACTGTACGCCCAAATGGTGCTCAAAAAGAAACTAGTAAACTAGGAAGAATAAAAACTGATGTTATAAAATCAAGTTATTCAAACAAGGGGTACTCAACGTGATTTCTTGGATTCTTCTTCTTGGAACTTGATTTCTTTCCTGGATACCTACTGTATTGATTGCAATTTCATGACGTATTTTGTAACTCATAATATTATGATTCTGGAATAGGCATGACGACAGTATCAAAAAATTGCAAATCTATTTAGTCCGTCAGTTAGAGTATTGGAAATTAATGCACACGTATTTTTTGTTTTTGTAAATCATCGAATATTGACAAAGATAAAACGCATCAAAACTCGGGAGTGGGGGCTCGTGACGTCACAACTAGCTAAAAATTATACCATGGCGTGACGTATTGATAATTTTGAAAGCGTCGTATCTTCGTCAATTTTGGTTTACGTAACAAAAGAAAAAACACGGGTCAAATATTTTTTGATAATCTAAGTGATGGATTAATTAGATTTTTTTGTCGT
The DNA here is from genome assembly GCA_963853795.1 of Xestia rhomboidea. Taxonomy (NCBI): domain Eukaryota; kingdom Metazoa; phylum Arthropoda; class Insecta; order Lepidoptera; family Noctuidae; genus Xestia; species Xestia rhomboidea. The sequence continues at coordinate 8,447,389 of OY970771.1, read as the reverse complement.
CTCGCCTATAACGTTATAACCCGAAATTGCTGTTGACCTTTGACTTTGATCCTTGACCTAGGATCCTGGAAGACTGTTTCAGAACGAATATAAGTCATAGTTTACATAGGTAGTGAAATAAATGAGGTCCATCCATATCCAGTGTTGTTTTCAACATAATACCTACTAAGAAGTTCATTGTCCTCTTAAAAGAAAAGAATATACCCTTAAGAACTGCTACTGAATAGTATAAACTTGCCCTTTCCTTGTTTATGAAAAGAAAATCAAAACAAACAATAAGATAAAAATAAAGATTTATTTCTCGCCACAACACATAGGTACATTAATAGGTTTCGTGATCAATACATGCGTTTTTTTTAAATTATGGGAGACTGGTGCCTAAGCTAGACGAAAGCCTGTATTTAAGGACAACACATTTACAATAGAAGGTAATATTTCGATCCAAATCCATAGTCTGTAAAAACATTTTCTTTTGATCATAACTTTGACGTAGGTAATACAGTTCGTTGGAAATGGATTATAAGATCGCACAAAGGGTCGTCAGATTAATCGTTAATTAATATGTCGTAAACGTAATCTGGGGGGTAAGTAATGTCTTAAGGAACTATTACTAGGTACCTGAGATTAGTAGTTATGACTCTGTGACAAGAATGCTTGAGTTTGACGGCTTAGTTAAGTAAAGATAGACATTGACTCGGATTCGTACACAGATTAAAGTTTTTAATTTAGCTTTAGATAGAAATATATGTTAGGTTCAACCCTTTTTTTTTTTTTTTTAGGATGGGAAATCATCTCATCATCAAATAAAATCATCAAATAATCTCCCGCTCTGGGCGGAGCAGGAGGGAGTGTCAGACTTTTACTGACTAAAACCCATCCATGTTCCTTCCTCGCCCTTTGTGTTCCGGGGCCACGGTATCTCTTTCGAATAGTCCCGCAGCCCCGGCAGGCTTCGGCTCTTGCCCGGACCCCTTCAGTGTGGCTGACTCTCTTTGAGGCGCGCGTGGAACACGAACGCGCCGTCGACACGGCCTGTCGTCATAAGACGGACGGACGGCGAGCTAGCCCATAGCTCCCCGTCCACAGGCCCGCGCCTACGGTGGCCGGAAGCCACCACGTGGCCCCCGACGCCCGGGGCGTCTCCCGCGGCGGATTAGGTTCAACCCTGCCCCCTAAACTAGGCTACGTCTGTATCTTAGGGGACAGTGTCCTGGGGCCGATCTGTATTTATGCTTTCGCGGTTGCACAACGACATGCTTTGCTCACGCTTTGCTTGGTAGCATAGATGCAGGTCTACCTTACTGCCTCCCTCAGAGGCGGTAGGGTGGCGGGGTCTTGAGGGGGAGCGCTACGGGCGTGTAGATCCTCAAGGCAAGTCTGGTGTGTTCACCTTCACGTGGTTGCCGCCCTGTTCTTGGTCTAATTCCATAAGAAATAGACGCAACAAAAACCACCAGGCGCTTTTTGTGGGGGGGGGGGGGGGGCGCATCGCACTTCGTATGATCAAATTCCCGTCATGCGAAGTGCGGTGTGCGTTTCCCCTGCGTGCCCCTCTGAGCAGCGGGCGTAGCAGAGGGCATGGCAGGGGAGTGGGGTCCTCCTTTTGCGAGGTTCTCGCAGAAGGAGGAGGCGGGGCGGCGCGGCGAGAGGATCATGCGCGGAACATGATCCTCTCGCCGCGCCGCTCCGCGGGCGGAGAGGGGGGGAAGGGGCGTTTGCCCTCCCTCCTCACGGTGACGGGCGGGCGACAGGCGCGGAGGTGCCTCCGCCCGCATTGCACCCGTCACCCCGCGGGGGACTGGGCCTCCCGCTTCCCGGCGTGCGTGCGTGAACACCATGCTGGGGAGCGAGGAGAGGAGGCCTGGTCAGGGGTAGCCTCCCTTTGCGAGGTTCTCGCAGAGGGAGGAGGCGGGGCGGCGCGGTGGGAGGATCATGCTCGGAACATGATCCTCTCGCCGCACCGCTCCGTGGGCGGTGAGGGGGGGAAGGGGCGTTTGCCCTCCCTCCTCACGGTGACGGGCGGGCGACAGGCACGGAGGTGCCTCCACCCGCATTGCACCCGTCACCTCGCGGGCGACTGGTCCTCCCGCTTCCCGGCGTGCGTTGGCGGACGCCATGCTGGGGAGCGCGGAGGCCTGGTCAGCGGTAGCCTCCTTTTGCGATTTCGCAAAAGGAGGAGGCGGTGCGCGCGCGGGAGGTCTCTCTCTCGCTGCGCTGCTCCGCGGGCGGAGAGGGGGGGAAGGGGCATTTGCCCTCCTTCCTCACGGTGACGGGCGGGCGACAGGCGCGGGGGTGCCTCCGCCCGCATTGCACCCGTCACCTCCGTCGGTCATTCCCGAACCCCCTCCTCCACGCCCGTGCCGTGAGGGCAAGAGGGGGGGTCCGCCTTGTGTTCGTCGGCGGGGGACTGGAAGTAAAGGCTGTGCCGGATTCCCAGTCCCCCTCCACTATGACGAAGCGGGAATGCGCTGGGTCGTTTTAGTGGGTATACCGGGTTTTGCACGCCCGGGGAGTCCCACATACCCCTCCCGTCCCCCGACGGGAGGGCATGCGTAATGCATTTTTTCCCAGCGTGAAAAAAAAAAAAAAAAAAAAAGAAAAAGGGGACAGTGTCCTGCCGGGGCTGCGGGACTGTTCGAACGATTTACCGCGGCCCTGGAACACAAAAGGCTAAGAAGGAACATGGATGGGTTTTAGTCGGTAAAAGTCTGACACTCCCTTCCGCTCCGCCCAGAGCGGGAGGGCCCATTTGGAAAAAAAAAAGGGGCATTTTCCGAGTACGGGGTATACTTATATAATTCTATTGTGGCAGAAGTGACAGTGGACTGTGTCAAGTGGGTGCATTCTTGATCTTGTGGTACACCATAAGGTAGAAGCGTCAAGGTATAATAGATATTTAAATTGTCTTACATTTTTAGTAATTTGCTGATCATTGTCAGGCTGTATATTGAACAAAGTATGATTCGCGACATTTTGCGGGTGGGCGGTGCTGTATCCTGCATCCTTTGGCCAATCAAAACTACATTATATTGTCCATAACATTTTTGACATCGATTTCCGCAAAGTAACGAATGATTCTATAACTTATCAAACAATACGTTTTTATGTGAAGCATCGGCAAGTAACGCACAGACGCCAATGTAAAAATTGTTACTGAAATAAATTAATTGAAATGAATGAATGAAACATCAAGCTACCCGAAACTGACAATTTTTTACAATCAACCTTGAACATAATGCTTTAGCGATAAAGTTGAAAATCTTCAGATCGTAGTAGCTTGATTGATATGCTGGCGGTCTGTACTTACCTATCCGATTGATTCATCAACTACTAATAAAAAACTAGCAAATATAAATAGCCTAGAGGAAACTCGTCAATTATCGACGTCCGGAAAAATCCATTTCCCATTTTATTAGCAACAAAATCATCGAGCCAACGTAAATGTGGTTTCCAAGACTGTTTATAAAACTGTTGATGGACGCCCGTTAATATTGCTGTGTTCCTTACGCAAGACCATTAAAATGTTTTAAAAGCTTTTTGCGCCATTTGTCGTCGTGAAAAAAACAACCGCACGAGGCGATTGAAGGTTAAGCGAAGCTTGCCGCGATAGGTCCATGGAAGGGTAATCAGTGGTGACAATCAATAACATATCCAGATCTCTCCATGCTTCGACAAGCATGCATTCGGCATAAATTTACTTTCGGTCGTTAGCGGACTTATCTCTGGAAACACGCAGTCGGATTTGAAAAATTATTATTGTGTTTGATAGCCAAAAGTCTTTCTTTAGTTCTAAGGAAGTTTAAAGCCTAATAATACTAGGATTTAACATCACGCAGGCCACGAGAAAAAATAGTTGGTGAAAACGCGGGGCACAGTTAGTTAAATAACGATTGGGGAAAAATATACATAAAAATATCTAATTTCTCGGAATTTGACACCGTGTTGTGGCTGGTTTTCATAATAACACCCTGTTTCAGTTTTATCGGAAAATAATACAATACGGCAATTTCTATGTAACAGCAACTGAAACTTTATCGTATTATTTGTATGTGAATAAAAAAGTATCTAAATACCGCGGTGTTATGGTATTATTCCTGGATTTGAAAATTTGTTGAATTTATATTCGTCTAAAGCTGTCGAAAAATTTAAGTATAATTGTTGAAAATCCCAGAAGGTTTCATTGTTGTACCTTTATTGTAATGCTTAAAATATCCGTAAAAAAATAAGTACCTACTCAAAATATATACAGCAAAAAAGGCTCTTAATTTTTTGAACTTTCTCATGGTTTTTTTCAACAGCCAAAGCTCATCGAAAACTGAAGGTATTCTACACTATTAAATTGCCTCCAAAAGAGGGACTTAGGATATAGGATACTACTTATCTCTGTACGACACATTCATCAAGGGATAACTTCTGACCGTCACAAAAGCTAGTGTGAATGAATAACTTCCTCTAAAAAAAAAGCTATTTATAGTACTCACAGGGAAAGGAACGGTGCCAAGTTATAACACCTTGTCTTCCACACGAGTGAGCTCTCGAGCACTCTCCTTATCGCCTGGACGATTCCACTAGCATCCGGCAAGTAATCGAGCTTCTAAAAAGATTTTTTCATTAAATTGTTCCATAATACTCGGCTAGCTTTGCTTTTCTTCAAAATAGGAAGTCAAAGAGTTATTTAATGGCCTCTTTTCTATCCTGCAATGTTCTATATATTATATTATACATTATTCGATAAAAAAACGATGAAAATTAACTAAACTACTTAAACTAACATCAAACTATAAAAAGTGCATCAAAAGTTTTTATTGTTATAACTTTGCTTTATATACCTCTACGACCCTCGTCCAATGCAGCCATCAGCACAATGTTTTGAATACGTTACATTGAGTCCTACTGTAAAAAGGTTTTTCACGTCAAAAAAAGGCGTTTCCCAGCAACGATTTTTGCGTAGAGTTACTTAGTTCTGATGTACAGAATGCTTGGTTGACGGCTTCGTGAAGAGTTCAGAGACATCCTGTATTTACGCCGCTTACGCGCTTGAGGTACTCAGCAGCCGCAGTAGCAGTGCTAGCACAGCACGATGGACATTAATTCGGTTAAGAACATAGTATTTCCGAAGCCATGCAAAATAGATCTCATCTCATAGTATTGCAATCAGTAATTCGCGAGAAAATCGCTTTTTGAATTACCTACCTAAATTAATTCTGTTACATAAATTATGATACAACTAAAGATGGCGTTGAAAATAAATTTAAGATTAGCCACTATAAATGTATTAGAGCTAGTGAATGTACTAACCAATTTGGAATATCAAATTGGGGTCGACTGAACTCCAGAACATATCACTGCGGTGACGATAAACAAACGTTACTGTATGTTTTTCATCAATCCCAACATTAACATAGAAATTGGGGACCAGAGCACTTCAAAGGAAATATTATTACCAACACTTCACCCTTGGATCTGCTCGTGACATGGAATTATTAACCGTAACTTTTGACTGTATAAAAACGTGAGTGTTTCAAGGTGGAAAAAATATGAATTTCTCCCCTTTGTCTTTTTCATGGTTCAGAAAGTGGAAATCAAGGGTTTCACTCGAGAGAATGTTCATTTTTAGGGTTCCGTACCTCAAAAGGTAAAAAAAGGAACCCTTATGATCACTTTCTTGTCCGTCTGTCCGTCTGTCACCACCGATTGTCTCAGGAACGGGTATTTTACATGGAGCAACTGCATATCTCACTTCCACAACCCAGTTAGTACTAGGTAATACGACAGACCCCTTGCTAAGAATGGTTGCCAGACTTTCGGGCAAATAACTACCTGGTAACGATTGTAAAATCATAATCATAAGCTTTATTTAAGTACCAAAAGAATAACAACCTTACAAACAAAAATTAACACTAGTACTTATTTTCTATGAAGATTAGACACCCAATCAGTAGGTACACAATAAATTGTGGTTGTTACGAAACCGAATACACACTGACCCCCGTACTAGTTATAAACTGTATTACGGTGGGACAGGCTTCCTCGTTCTCAGTTATCAATTTATTATAAAAATATCTACAAAATGACAGCCAGGACCATCGGCTTAACGTGCTTAGTTTGTCTATTTGACACAAATTATTTTCTTGGATAAATTGTATAGGTACTATCGAGGACACTCCCGCCTGATTACCACTATACTAATTTTTGCTTTACAACACTTACAACATAGAAACGCTTTCACGCCCCGCCCCGTTGACTTAGTATAGAAATAATGAATAAAAAGATACCAACCGCCCGAGCGCACTGACGACGCACACCAAACGAGAGTTATTGTTATTTTGCGCGCCAAAGTTGACGAATTCCTGATAGGCCTAAACTTTAAGGGGGCGTGGCTCGGCGCCTCTGCATGATTCAAGCGAAAAAAAAATTAACTGATCAGGCGGAAAACAGGCTGTACGTAGCTACTTGAAAACTGTGCCAAACTCTACTCACTATTGTAGGCGCCGTCGGAAACTGTGATTTATTTATCCTATCTATTGGTAAATTGGTGTCAAACTTACTCCAGCGGGATTCATTTGGCATTCCACGGCAGAAATATTTTCTGTGATTGTACATACAAAGTAGATACTGACCTAGATAAAACTTTTCTTTAAGGTTTATTCCACCTTTAATTAACAACTTTATTTATTCTAGTAAATAACATTATTTAATGTTTATTTAATTAGGTATAACTAAATAAATAAACAACACCACACCAACCACATCACTGTCAACCGGATTCGTGCTCAGAAGACTGGCAGCATTGCCACGTTGAATGGCAATGCTAATTCTTTGTCCAAAGAAAGAGCCAACCCTCTGGTCACGCGAAGTGTCAACCAGTCAGCGAGAAATTTCCGCACTTACACCTTAAGGTGAAAGCGTCAGGCTAGCCCGCGAAATTCAAATTTTCTTACGTTTTTTGCAATTTGTAGACCAGTGCAGGGTTGTAAGTTGATTAAAATATTGTTCGCGACTGTAAGACGTATGTAGTTACAGAATTATAATCATCAAAATCATCAATACAACCCTCCAAGTTCATAAAGGTCGAGGAACGTCTTTTTCAAGGTCAAAATCATTCCTCGACCTTTATGAACTTGGAGGCTTAAAGTCGGTAATATTATTTTCAATACACTTCCTCGGAAAAGGGTTCTTATCGCACTACGATTAGGTTCAACATGCAATGTATTGAGCCGAGGCTCAATAACACCCTAGCCTACGGCTCGTGTGTTAATTCCGCCTCGAATGCAACAACAAACTTTCTCCACTTGTATCAAAATGTAATATTACGAAGTAGACAATCGCTAACCAAATCGTTATGACAAACATGACACATTTTATTGGTCAACACTGCCATGGAAGGTGACACTGCCACCAGATTCAGATTGTAGATCTTTGGCTGTCGTCACAGGCAGTCAGTGGTCTGAAAGTCTGACAACCAGTCTTACTAAGGGGTATCGTTTTACCCAGTATTAACTGAGTTATAACTTTGTGAAGTAACTTTGTCAACTCAACAAATAACCACCAATTCATGGATGGTTGGCTCAACAAGTAATTATATCGTATAACACGTCCTAACAACAACAATTTGCAGTTAATAAGCATAAAATCTGTATCCTCTGGGATTGTTTCATAAACGTCGCGAGCTAGGATTTATGTAAGAGATTACTGTCGTGTTTACTGCCCATGCATCTTGTAGAACAATGTGTATAGTCGGCCCAGTGCATCTTAGAGAAACTACTACTACTAACTAGAGAAACTCTTGTAAAGTGAATTGTCTTGTTAAGTTAAGAAGAGGATACATTTAGTGTTTTGTAGCTACAAAGAAAGTACTTTCAACTTTACTAATGAATTCAAAGTTAGTAGGTATGAGAAATGTTCGTGAAATGGAGAATAGTAAAGTCTAGCCCATTTGCTGAGGATCTAGAAAAGTGGCAAGTTGCAGTCTACAAACCCCGCGTTTCAACAAAGCAATCATAGCACATGCGCGATTGTCCCGTTTTTGCTACGACGAACATAGGTTCGCCGTACAAAACTGCGTGTTCAGGCGACATTTGCTTTGATAAGGAAGCGGCCTACTACTTTCATGATACCAACAAGGCCACGTCCATCGAAACATGTTCTATTGTACATCACCATTATAGCTGATAGAATATTTTCAAGGCCCATAGGTCTCACAAGAAAACTATATTATAATAGAAGCAGAAAGAATATCGGGGGATCTAAAATGTCCGCTTTATCAGAATCATAACGAATTGCGTTAAAAATTTTAAAGTGGTTCTATAAGAAAATTTACATTGTTCTATGTCTGAGACCATTTTAAAAACTGTAATGCGATTCATATAAATATCCTATTATGATTCTAATAAAGCGACATTTTAGACCCCCAGATAATTCTGAACAAAATGCAGTTCTCACTTTAGCTTCTTGAATTGCGTCTGATCTCTGAATGTGCACAACACAATTACCTTTGCTGCCGCTTTATTTTTGTAGCTAATAAAATGTAACCCACGGGCGAGAACAGCAAATTTCGCTAGAATGTCTGGCAATGCGAACATTATGCTAATAAACCAAAATTGTATCAAGGAGTTTCTCTTTGTTGTCTCACTTGGGGGGAACACATTTTGTGATTATCACAATAATGCGATATTTCTATCATAATATCTTTAGGACTTTATTTTCATGTTACACTTTCACCCTCTTTTAGCGGTCTTGCGTGGGCGTAAGCTGAATGATTGAGTAAAATTACTTGTTAGTTATTACGCCTCAAATACGCTTTACGGCTTTATATAGAACTTAAATCAAAATTAGTTTTGTTTGTGGGTTGATACATTACGCCAACTCGAGGGGATCCTGGCTAAATAATGACAGCTATTCAGGTCGGTCTTTAAGTTAAGCCGTGCTTGCCTAGGTTGTTCAGTGGATGGGTAAACACCCATTACATACCAAGTTGCATCTATCCACGTTTACCCGTTAGATCCGGCTGTCATTTGTAGAACTTTGACATTCGTGTAAAGAGTCAAAAGCCCGAATATCTGACTACCCAGTTTTACCAAGGGATATCGTATTATCATTACATAGTTTTTGAACCGTTTATGTTTTAAGCTAATGTTATTCTGATTAATTGATAAATTAAACTGTTGATTATATGGTGTTGATATTTTGATTGTTGATGTTTCGGGTTTTGAAGTTGAGTATCCCACCCACTCCTCACCCAGTAGTAAGGCTGTAGACGTCAGATAAGCAGTCATTCTATACATATAAAATACTCGTATAAAACTGCATCCGGTTGGACTGGAAGCCGATCCCAACATCGTTGGGAAAAAGCTAGGCAGATGATGAGCTCTACCCCCTAACCGCCGGAGATAGGATGGGTGCCATTCTTTTTTACGCGAAGCAAACGTTTGAGAAAACAGTCCCACAGCTGGGATGCAGGCTTCCTCACTGAGTTACACTTGGGCCTAGTCTAGATTGGAATATGTCACAATATGTCTTTGATATTTTTTTATTCTAGAACAGCTTCCTCACGATTCTTTGCAACACTGTCTAAAAACAGTGTTGAAGACATAATTAACACAAACTTAAGTACCCGTGGTTCGAACCTACAACCTTCAACTCGTAATTTGCTGACATTTCCACTGGGCCGTCACTGCTCACATCTATGGGTTAACTACACACACATGCACAGGCTGCATTCACAATGAAGTTTAATAATTGACGCGCGAGGTAATCTGTCACAGGCTTTTGTAGACTATCGGACACCACATTTGTACCGGCAATATCCGCTTTGCCCGCGACGGCAAATCAAACCTTTTGTCATGTAAATGCAATCCGTACACAGCGATTTAATTGTGGATACTTTTCAAACATGCTTTGATCCCATTTCGACTTTATTGAATCAGCGCTCATGTACTCTCTACTTTTGGGTCTATATTTTTGACATTGACACGATATGTATGTTCTTAACATACCTTTTTTTTTTTTTTTTTTTTTTCGGATGGGAAATCATCAAATGACTTCTCCCGCTCTGGGCTGAGCAGGAGGGAGTGTCAGACTTTTACTGACTAAAACCCATCCATGTTCCTTCATCGCCCTTTGTGTTCCGGGGCCACGGTATCTCTTTCGAATAGTCCCGCAGCCCCGGCAGGCTTCGGCCCTTGCGGACCCCTTCACTGTTGCTGACTCTCTTTGAGGCGCGCGTGGAACACGAACGCGCCGTCGACACGGCCTAACGTCATGAGACGGACGGACGGCGAGCTAGCCCATAGCTCCCCGTCCACAGGCCCGCGCCTACGGTGGCCGGAAGCCACCACGTGGCCCCCGACGGCCGGGGCGTCTCCCGCGGCGGCCGGGACGTGAGGATATCTCCCTCTCACGTTCCGCCACCTCCTTCGCTAGCATGACTGCTTCGCAGAAGGAGGTGACGGCGTCCCATTCCGTCTCGCTCCGGACCATGGCACGAACCAGGGCCGGGAGCGAGAGGTCGCCGCCGCCGATCGCCACTTCTTAACATACCTAATACCCAAAAGGTTAGGTAGGTATGTGCCTAAAGTACCTACCTACACCCATATTATGTTCGTTATGTTTCGCACCCATATAATAGGAACCTATTGCCATCAACCGGGCACAAATCCAAACAAGTGCTAACAGAAAATAAATATCCAACAACACTTTTCCCGATCAGAGATGCAGGATCAGGAGGGTATCAGGACACTTGCGCGAAAGACATTTGCGCGAAAGACACTTGCACGAACCCACTTGCGCGAAAAGACAAATTTCCGTTCGCACGCGTATTTCCGTTCGCACAAAAGTCCATGCGCGCATATGTCTTTTCGCACAAGTTTCTTTCGTGCAAGTGTCCTTAGACCCTGATATATATATATATATATATATATATATATTATTATATTCTGATCTGTATTCTATCTGGGTATTTTCATTCGATCAGGAGTAGTACTTGCAGTCACTAGACCAACAAAAAGTAAGTCTCAACTAATTTCTTTAGGTTGCATTAAGTGTTAAACGTCGCTTAAACATTGCAGGCATCATGGAATCCAAGCTGAAAAAGTCTAATATTCCTGCAACTATAACGGCACCCATAACTTGAAAATTGAATTTCCTCACTTCTTTTAAATATACATTTGAACTTATTTGCGCCCTAACTAGGCCGAGAAACAATTCATCAGCCCTCCTTTCTGATATAGGTATATTAGCAATAAATCTTTATAAAGAAAAAGCTATAATTTTAGGTAAGTACTCTAAAAACTCTACCGTTATATTTCACAGAGTAATGAATCTCATGAAAGTATGAGTACCTACGATGTTTAATGATATATTACATGATTTATGTTGATAGGTAAACCAAAAAAGGGAAAACTTGACGTTTTCCCAAAAAACTGTAACATTAAAAAGCTTATTTCACTGATAATAAAATACCCTACTACGTGATTCAATTACAAACTTGATGATTCGCAACAGTTGACGCAAATAAATTGTATGAGTAATGCTAGTACAGTCAAGCAAGCAGTTAAGTACACAGACTTCAAGTTTTTATTATCCTACTCTATAGAGCGTTTTTTTTATACTAATGTGTTTACAGACTTTTGACAATCGACGTCGAATTTTGTCGATTGCCATAGCAAACCGATTTTGGCGACCGATAAAAAAAAAAAAAATATTACCTTTAATAATTGTACAAGAAACACTTATCTAAGCACTATGCAGCGTTACAACTAGGGAAAACAGTGTTTACGATGAGCTCTGTCACCCAATGTAAGATTTAACTTGAGTTTAGGGTGCCAGAACTCCCGCCGCGGGAGACGCCCCGGGCGTCGGCGGCCACGGGCGCGGGCCTGTGGACCTCCGTCTCATGACGACAGTCCGTGTTGACGGTGCGTTCGTGTTCCACGCGCGCCTCAAAGAGAGTCAGCAAAAGGGAAGGGGTCCGCAAGGGCCGATGCCTGCCGGGGCTGCGGGACTGTTCGCAAGAGATACCGTGGCCCCGGAACATAAAGGGCGATGGAGGAACATGGATGGGTTTTAGTCAGTAAAAGTCTGACACTCTCTCCTGCTCCGCCCAGAGCGGGAGGAGACATTTGAAAAAAAAAAAAAAAGGGTTCCACAACTCTACAACAACAACCGGTGATACCGCCACCGCAACCGGCGACAGGTGATTATACAACTGTTATTCGCCTACATCATCCCACAGCTGGGCAAAGGCATTTCACCATGACAACTAAATCTTTCGATCTAGGGCTAATGTGGATCACTGGTCGTTGGTTCTGTTCAGCTTGTCCCGCTGCTTCACATTGTAGTTACTTTGGCCGACAGCTCTCGGGCGTACGGCAATTAAGCGGCTTTTTGAGCTATTTTTTGTTTTATTTGGAGTTGAAAAATAATAAAAAAAATGTATAACGTCTGTCTCGATACCAACCTTTCCATACCTATTTGATTGTAAACAGAAGACAGGCACTATCATCGCACATCGATATAATGAAGCAAATCTGTCAGAAAATATTTAGGATTATAATGATGAAATAGGTCGTAGTAGTATTGTAATCTGCAGTTAAATCATTTCTAGACGTGTTATAAGTACAAACGTTATAAAGTTAACACCACTCTCAATCAAATGAATATTAAAATGCAGTGAAAAGAGGTTTATTTACCTACCTGCACACCTAACCCTTTTGTTGTTTGTACCCACTATGATATTGCACAGGAAATATATCATGTTTTACTTAAACAAAGTGAAGACAATAACTTTAGTCTAGGATGCTAACTTAAGAGCATTCTGTACTACCACTTGTATATACAGGGTGTAAAAATATAGATTTGTCAAAAACTAAATAAAAACTTAAGTTACACAGCAGTTACTCCGTTTAGTGCGTTCTTAAGTAAGTTAGGTAAGATCATGAAGTTTTAAGCAAACTTTTAGGCGGACACCATTTTTCACCCACGATGATTCCAAGAAACCTCCTGCAGTGTCGGTCTAAACCAGGGTTGGATTCAGGTATGTAGAAAAAGATGGCACAAAAAATTTAAAGGATAGTAAGGGTAGTATTTATAAAAAATATAGTACACTTTATTTTTTTTTTAATTTAACGCAATAGTCATTTAAATCAATACCAGTTAAGGCAAAATTTCACCTCTTTTAAGTTTGTCAGTTCTAGAATATTTCTATCTTCATCCTTGGCATTAATTCTCATCAACATATCCTCAGTAGGAATAAAATCAGTACAATTTCCACGTTTGCTACCGCTTTTGATGGCGTCACAATACAATAAAATGGCGTCTATGGATTGTATTGCCAGTTTGTTTCGTATCTTAGTCTTGGCAAGATCAGAATTCGGATACACGCACGGTCGAAATATTCATAATTATGACGTAAAACTAAGCATTCGGGAGCATATTTTAAATTATAGTATTTTAGCGTACTATCCTTAGATGTGGATAGTATCTAGTGCAAAGGGCAACAAAACAAAAACACAAACACAAAAAACAAAACAAAAAACACACAAAATCCAACCCTGTTCTCCAGTCTTATCAGATGCAACTGAGTGACAATCTTTTACATAGGGTGCCTGCTTATCTGACCACCATCAGCCAGTAAACTGGGTAACCAGCATTATTAAATTTTAGTAATATTTTTAAATTAATCAGATTTTCATAAAATTGCTTCGAAAAAGCACCTACAACATCGTGGCATTAAACTTGCCTTTTAAAAAACATCATTGTGTGCATAGAAATATGAAAATATATTTAGTCAAAAAAGCAGAACGTGTGTATTGAATAGTGATCACCCGCTTGAAAAATATTAAAAGATTTTATATTTAAATAAAGTCGCGACTGGATTCAATAAGTGTGTGAGAAGTGGTGATATTATTATAAAATCTAATATTCAAGTATACTTAATACCTACACAAGCTTGGTTTAAATGAACCCAAAACATCTTTAGATGTTATTACTGTACCTACTTATCATTACAAAAAAAATCCTACAGAACTAACCTTGAAATCCACACATTTGCTTTCATATAAATCGTTAAAATGTATGGAATAGCAGATTTTTTACATCTATGGCAAACAAAAAACAAGGTACAACTGTGATACAGATATTTAAGTTTAGCAAACAATATCTTTTTAGGGTTCCATTGCCAAATAGCAAAAAACGGAACCCTTATGGATTCGCCTTGTCCGTCTGTCTGTCTGTATGACCGTCCGTATCTCACAGCCATTTTACTCCGAGACATCTTTTTACTTTCGATACACGTAACTGAACTAAAAAAATATAAAACGAACGAATAAAACTATGTGAGGTTGTCTATCGATAGATCTTGAAAAATGATATCGAGGTTTTACAAGTACTTTTTTCAGTCTTGATATTAAATCAATATTTGCTTCTAAAGTCTAAAGTAATTTAATTTAAATAAGTAAATTAATTTCTAATGTAAGAAGAAAATTAAAAAAATGGGTTTGTAAAACGAAAAAAGAACATAATAATATTTAACGTTTATTTTTTGACATATGGGACTTTTTCGTGAAACTGCAACAGTAACTTTGTTTTTCATTATCATACTATGACAAACAAATTTAGTCTTGCTGTTGAGTGTAAATCGACCTATGAATGAGCGTTAATAGTACATTTTGATACAAGTGGAGAAAGTTTGTCATTGCATTCGAGGCGGAATTAACTCCCGAGCCGAAGGCGAGGGTGTTTCAAACGACGTTTTTCAAAACACTTCTGAAGAAATAAAATAAAATAACAAAAATTTTTTTGTCATAAATTAATAAGAAACTATGATTTTAATTTTCTTTTTTTCCGCGCTTTGCCTTCGCCAGGTTGTAAGAGAAGCTAAGGTATGAAGCCGCTAAACAGCCTAATATAAAAAATAGTTTTTTTTTTATATTTTTGAATTTAGAAAACAAATAAATGTTAATTTGTTTATAAAAGTAAATATTTGTTTAAAATAATCATGTTTATCTATGATATTCTATTTATAAACACAATTTGAATATTTAAAAAAAATTTAGGCGGTAAAGATGCATGATTGCTTTGCCAAAATAAAAAATAAAACATTCACCTCCGACTTAATGCATTGAACCAATTTGAACTAAGTATAGGCAGTATAGGTATAGTTATCTGTGGCAATTTTCATGCCCGCACACGTGTTGGAAAATGCAAAAAATCGCACGCGTGTGAAATACATTGCATGTTGAACCTAAGCATAGTGCGTTATGAACCAGTTTTCGAGGAAGTGTATTGAAAAAATATTGTTATATGTTTGTTGCAACAGAACCCTTTGTGTACGAGTTCGACTCTCACTTG
Source organism: Xestia rhomboidea (assembly GCA_963853795.1). NCBI lineage: Eukaryota > Metazoa > Arthropoda > Insecta > Lepidoptera > Noctuidae > Xestia > Xestia rhomboidea. The sequence goes on along the minus strand of OY970771.1, from coordinate 8,432,041 downwards.
GCCGGTTTTTTATTTGTTTCTTCGGCTTAGTTTTATAGCAGTTATTGAAAAATAAACACGTAGTTTTACGATTTCGTCTAACAATAAGCGTCAGTCTCGTGGCTTCGTATTGAAAAATAAACAGCTTTTTAACGGCTTACAGTCTAAAAATACGCATCAATTTCTCGTTCGCGTAAACCGCCCTGTATAAACCGACCACAAAGTACGTGTGAGAATGTGGACTTGCAGACATCCGTTTCCGAGTTTATAGTTATTCGCATTAACTGGTTGTAAACATACAAATGAATTATTACGTTTACAATCGCGCCGATTCTCAATTAAAATCTGAGAATTGACATAGGTATCTTAGGTAGTTCGTAGCAAAGTGGTGAAGCAGTAAAATATGTACCCAGTACAAGTGTCAATAACTAAAACAGTAGTTATTAATAATAAAAACAATAGTTTACACTCTCAATAAAACTCTGTTGCAGTTATTGTATAGCAGTAGTATAATTATTATATTGTAGCATTGCTTGTTTATTTTTCACTTCCTATGATTTATGACTTCTGTTTTATTACTCAGATTTTCAATACATGTATTGAAAAATCTGAGAACTAACGAAAAACGAAACAAACGAACAAGGAAAAATATGTATATAGGAAATCCTATATGCATATTTTTCTTTTTATGTAATAAAATAAATCTCTTCTTTTGTCCTTTTGTTGTTGACAACGGCAATTAAATAAAAAATAAATCTTTACAACGAGTTTTGCTGTTGTCACAAATAAATTGAACGTGTACAAAAATAAAAACTACGTCATCGCTTCGGCACCTATTGATAACCTTTAGGTTCCTAATGTTGAGATTATCCTAACCCAAATAAACAGAAAGCAAAACAACTTCCGACTTCTCAACAATTATTATATGTTAGGAGGCTGCCTAAGGCGCCTGTCCTACCGCTGACGAGAAGACGACTCGCTATCGCTCAAGAACCGTACAAAAAGTTGTAAGTCACAAGTAAGTAGAGGAGATAGATATACAGGGAGGAAGGTACATCGACGCCCGAACGGTTACCATGTGTTCATTCCATCATTCCGAAACCCCTAGTAAGAAAATGTTCATCGGTAACTTAAAAAAAAACTGCTGTGTTCTACGAAAGTGCAATACCTACACCACGGTTAAAATGTATGGAATACCTTTTATTTTTTTAAATTACGGATGAAAGATTTCTGTGTAGTTGGGAATGATGTTTTGATGATGTCCCTTCCATCCTGTATAAATAGTTAATCGCTAACAGTTTCCACCACCGACGAGTACTTTTATTTGTTGCAGCGACAAAGAGCTATCAAAGAGAGTCTTCGTTCAGAACACCCACTAATGGAGCTTGCACACCAAAGCCGCCGATGTCAGCAGCATGACAACTGAACGCTTACGAAAATAGTCTAAATACCCGGCTTTGTAGTGTGGGCTACATAAGAGATTCCTCACTTATCATAATCAGCCTATAATGTTCCCACTGCTGGGACACAGGCCTGCTCTCTATGAGAGAAAATAATCCACCACGCGGGCCCAGTGCAGGTGGTAGATGTCACATATCTTCAAATTTTTGGTTCTACGACATGCCGACATGCCTCACGATATTTTCTTTCCCGTTTTGAGAGCAGAGGTGATGAAATAAATTACACAAAGTAAGTAATGCGCCTGCATGCTGGGCTCGGACCCAAGACTTTCTGCTCAGAAGTCGGGGCTGAAGCCACTGGGCCACCGCTGCACTTCTCCCTCACTCGCTGCTCGTTAATTCATTTTTAGTTGCTAGCTCAACTCGCTTCACGCTTATCGCGATCGGCGGGACTGATGCCTTACTCGAAACAAAGGTTCAAGGAACAGCGCTGACCCTTTCATCCTAAACGAAATACTTATGGAAAAACACGTGGGTTTTCTATACAGTAAAAACAAATCGAGGTTCATCCACGTGATTACTTTGTTATTCTCGCCTGTATGAGACCAGGAAGAGGTATTTCCGCGGGTATACGACCAATCTTGTTGTCGTCAGCTTTTGTGGCAAATATAGCAACTATGTCCCACGCTTGACCCTTTACTTAAACTTATAAATAGAGTCATGACCATTGACGTGCGGTCTTATGTTATTTCAAAGAAGTAGGGATTACATACTATGCTGGTATTAATGTAGGCGTTGAAGAACTATTCTATGATATGGGAAAACAAAGTTAATATAGATATACACAGAAATTGCAATCATATGCCTTTTGTATAACGGTTAGCCCCAGAATTGGATTTTTTTTCAGCAAACCTTACTTCGATGGCGAGATTTGCAAAGGAGGATAATACCTCATTCATTATGTGCATAAACTTAAATTAATTTACTTTATAAACCAAATTTATCTGTGATTACCACCCAATACATGCAATTTAATATACGTAATACATACAATCCTATATATAAATATCGGATTTACGAGCGGTAGAGACACCACGTGACGCTATATATCCGTTATTTATTGTTGGTCCTCCATTTTGGACGTTTTCGTGCAGGTGGTTGCAAAATAATATGTACGAGTACGAATTAGGTCATCCTAGTTTTAAATGCTCGAAACCTCTTGGAACCTGTAAAATCTGTAAAAAACTTGGACACCAGTCATCTTCTTGTAGACGACTTTTGAGGAACACCATGGATAATACTACTAGTAGTAATAATAATTTACTTTAATTACTAGCAATAAAAACGGTGACAAGGCGGTGTCGGAAGTGAAAATAGCACGCGACTTAGTAAAAACGTACTAGATATTAATGTTAACGGTAAATTAATGACTTGTTATGTTGATCTCGGAAGTCAGAGTACTCTCATTAGACGAAGCGATTTTGAAACATTAGGAGTGTCGTATACTGATACACATTTGCCATCCCATAAAGGTATCCGTTATTTATTGTTGGTCCTACATTTTGGGCGTTTTCGTGCAGGTGGTTGCAAAATAATACGTGCAGTACAATTCACTTGATATAATTACAAAGATTTCAACGGAACATTAGCCGAATAATGAGAGATTACAATGATAGTTCCTAATTAAATCCAAATTACAATCATTATTAGACTTGAGTTTAGAGCCAATGGATTTGTGCGTGATCACCGGGTGACAGCCCGATCACAAAGCCGCTGTCACCGCCGCCATGACATTCACAACCCCATTCGGTGTTAACCGCTCTAAAATCAATCTTAAACCACAGAATAATAATAATCGATTACAACGTATTATAAAAAGTGTTGTAATAAATCGACCAAATCATCGCGCGCCGTTATATACATATGTTCGTATTTATCACGTTGACAGGAAATGTTCTACTCCTTTATTGAACACGTCCAACGCAGGGCTATCCCGTAAGGAGTGTGGAAGTGAATTCCAAAGGCGTACATAATAATAATAATAAATCGTGACGGCCAATGGCCTTATAGCCAAGAGCTTCGATGACCATCTATCGAAGCTCTCTTTGGGCGTTAGGATCAAGGGCCTGATTCAGAAGGCAGTACTCCTCGATACGGCTCGCATTGTGAGGAGGTTCCTGTCTCTGCAGCCCTAACCACCGGTGGCTTGGACCCTGCTCCCGACACCAGCGGACTACAATTATTTTATATTTTTAAATGTTTTTTTATAAGAAATATTTAAAAATGTAAATTATGAGATCATAAGATGTTTAAAGGAGATAATAATAAATCTTTATTTCTAGCTTACAATTCCAATGTCACTACAGGTTTCAGTAATATATTATTTAAGTTGAGAATTTACGGACAGTAAATGATTCGTAATACAATCATCACTTTTTACTATGGGTAGGTAGAAGAGAGGTCGGACAGCAGCACTACCTCATGTGGGTGTCACAGCGGGATGAAATGAGGTGGTAACATTCTTGGCCGGCGTCACACGGACCCTAAAAAAAACCTAAACGTTATTCATCATCATCATCATCATTTCAGCCGAAAGACGTCCACTGGTGGACTTAGGCCTCCCACAAGTGTCGCCACATTGACCGGTTCCGTGCGACTCGCATCCTGCGGATTCCCGCAACCTTCACCAGGTCATCAGTCCACCTAGTGGGAGGCCTTCCAACGCAACGTCTTCCGGTTCGCGGTCGCCACCCCAGAACTTTTCGGCCCCATCGGCCATCCGTTCTGCGAGCAATGTGACCTGCCCACTGCCACTTAAGTTTCGCAATTCTTCGGGTTACGTCGGTAACCTTGGTTCTCTTGCGGATGTCTTCATTTCTGATCCGATCAGGCAAGGAAACTCCGAGCATAGCCCTCTCCATTGCCCTTTGGGTGACTTTAAGCCTTCTGATGAGGCCCATTGTGAGCGACCACGTTTCGGTTACGTATGTAATCACTGGCAACACACACTGGTCATAGAATTTCGTCTTGAGACACTGTGGTAAGTTAGACATGAAGACACTACGCAACTTAATAAATGTTATTACATTCTTGGAATTTGAACTCACGGCACAGAGTAGAACATAAAAAATCCATGGTGCACTTCTGGACACTCCTTTAAGTATCACCTATCGTCAGTGAAACCGGGAATTAACGCTGTATCCATCAGGTATTCACATATCATCCTTCAGGTCCCACGGGAGCGAATCCATTAACATTTTATTGGGCATTATTGGATTTACCTTTCTCTAACAGAATTTCTCAAATAAGAAAAGAAAAAAGAGCTAAGGAGAAAACGTTAATACTTAAATAGCAATGATATCAGTTACTTTTAATCATTTTCATTACTAACGGTCATTATTTATTTAACGAATATGTACGCATAGTTTTTTTTTTCTAGACATGATCGGTTGATCTATACTACGCTACGAGTATATTATAAAGAGGTAACATTTGTTAGTAAGTTTGTTTGTAGGGGGTAATCTTCGGCACTAATAATTTAATTCTAAAAATTATTTCATTCGTGAGTACTAACAGGCTATAAATTTCATTTAAATCATGCATATTAGCTGAACTATCACAATTTTTGCGTACGATGTCGCGGGTGAAGTGCTAATACAGACCTAAGTACATAAATCTGTTTTCGTTTTTGCAGACAACTTGCGTATATTTCTACACCTTTATGATTTGCTCGCGTGGAAGTCGGAAATTATCCCATGAATTGGGATTAAAAAAAAAACATCCTACGTGCTAAATCTGGTCATCGTCGGTCTTACCATTGTGCCATCATTTTATTGAAATCCGTTAAGTCGTTCTTCACCTGTTACTTTCGCATTTAATAATCTTATGATTATTTACTAGGCTATAAATGTGTTCAAGTCCGATACAATATCTATTTTAACTTTTTCAGCACTGAACATAAAAATAAACGGACAAAGAGAATTTATCTTTATCTGATGAAAACGTCAAATCATGCGGAAAAAATACTTGGTGCTTACAATTTTCCGTGTTTGTTATTTGAACTGCTCGGTAAATTACACTTTTATACTTATATATTATTTATATATATATATATAAACAGCGTCAGTTTTTCACAAATTATTAAAAATAACGGGTAGATAATAATTTGAGTCCAAAACACCCGTACAATTTTCCTAAGATAAGTTTACGCTTCGGCAATTATCGTCTATCTCCGGAAATACGAAAGAGGTGGTCAAAAAACGTAAATGTGATAATGTGTCGCTCGTGTAACCCGCCCCAACGGTATTTTACTGTCCTTTTCATTATGTTTACACAAGCGACATTAATAGGAAAGATGTGAATATAACATTTTAAATATGATCCCTGAAGCGCGCGTGTTTACAAATTGATTTCATTCGTCATTTTGAAACCAAACAATGCGCAGAATTAAAATAAATCGTTGTTTTTCACACCACTGTAGGTAGGTATTTGGTAGGAGTTGTTCAGAATACTGAATATTCAGAGAGGACTATAAGCGTCAACAATATATTATGTGTATTTTACGATTTATTCCGTGTGTAATCAGTTTGGTTTTGAAATTTTATTTTAATGATTTAATTCTTTGCTAGATTTAAATCATTAGATTCGCCCTACAGCGTCAAAAGAGGGTCTCGATATTGTTTGACCAAAGACATTCAAATATTCACGAGCGATAGACGGGATAACACGAAGAAAATCGTAATGCAGTATTAATAACAAATCGGTCTGACTAATGTCAAACGCCCGCTTGTCAGGAAGCAAATTCGTGTGTCATAATCAAAAATGTTTGGGATAAACATTTTTGAATGAAAATATTCCCAATGTCCGCTGTATAATCTTTTAAATCTGATGATAGCTGTCGTGGAATGTCAGATACGCGATGTGTGAACTTACTTAATCAGCCAAATATTGATATTTTATACTTGACTTCCAAGTACTGTTAGGGCAAATCTAAGGAAGTAAATCCTTATTTTTTCTTTGATTTCTATGCAGTAAAGTTCCATGCACTAACTGGCGAAATTCTTTGTAGTAACTTTTGAACCATCAAGTTTTGCATTCGAACATCAGATTTTTCTCGTAAAGATGGTATAGCTTTTGTTTATTATTTCCGCATCGAAGTAATGAAATATAATAAGCACCATTCCTCTCTGTAATGTTATTGTTTGCTATTATGAGATATTATGAAATTTACAGCAGTCATAAAATACACAGAGTTTTCGTTCAGAAGGTACTTTCAATTATTAAATTCATAGCTCGTAAACTGAATACAAAAAGGTCGTAAGGTTTTGATTGGCTCCATGACTTTTAACTACGTAAAGCGTGGAAATTAATTTGTAGAGCAATAATTTATATTGTATAGTAATAATGTGATCTTTAATCTATTTTTTTATGTCACTTATTCTGTGAAAGCGGGTAAAGATACAACTAAAAAAATCTCCCCCATCTCCCTCGGCGACGCCCATGCTGGTCACCATTCTTCCTTAGTTGATGCCAATCTTGTATTTCCAGGAATCCTAACTAAGTCCACTCACCCATCCACCTATAACCTATCTTCATATATGTATTAGCACGGTCCAAATAGCTACAAGTGTGTCCTCGTGTATTTTAACATGACACGATTTCTGGCGTTAGGTATCGTGGACACTCTCGCCTCACGACTAAGCTAATTTTTACTTGTACTCGCAACATAGAATTGCTCTCTAGCCCCGCCCCGTTGAGTTTGTGTAGAAATAATGTATGAAAGACAATACCGATCGGCCGAGCGCACTGACGACGCACGCCAAACGAGAGTTATTGTTATTTAGCGCGCCAAATTTACGCTTTCCTAATAGGCCTAAACTTTAAGGGGGCGTGGCTCGGCGCCGCCGCATGATTTAAGCGAAAAAGTTTTTAACTGATCAGGCGGAAAAGACCACGACTGTACAAGTCAACCCCATCTTGTGCCAACGAGACTGTTGACCCACAAACCCCAATGTAAACAGCTTTACCAAGATTATATCTCATGTTAATTACAACTTTCCTTTCAAGATATGTTGGTATTTAACGAGGTTTACCAACATTCTGAGCTTGGCAAACAGTATCGTGATTACAGGAACATTGTTATGACGTGAAACAAAGATTTAAATCCTTAGATTCACCCCGCCAGAATACGAGGTGAAGCCGACACCGACGTTAAAACGGCTACCACGTACGCAGTAAATGCAGAGTCTGAACCCTCCCACATTGAAATTTTACATCGGTAATTGAAAAAAAAAAAACAACCGGGCAGAACAGGCCCCCGCCTTTTTTTTTCTTTTCGGATGAAACGAAACGTAAATCATCCAATGACCCCTCCCGCTCTGGTAGCGGAAGGGAGTGTCAGACTTTTACTGAGTAAAACCCATCCATGTTCCTTCATCGCCCTTTGTGTTCCGGGGCCACGGTGTCTCTTTCAAACAGTCCCGCAGCCCCGGCAGGCATCGGCCCTTGCCTTGAACCCCTTGGACACCTTCCTTTTGCTGCCTCCCTTTTGAGGCGCGCGTGGAACACGAACGCGTCGTCGACATGGGCTGTCGTCATAAGACGGACAGACGGCGAGCTAGCCAATACCTCATCATCCACAGGCCCGCGCCTACGGTGGCCGGGGCCACCACGTGGCCCCCGACGCCCGGTGCGTCTCCCGCGGCGGCCGGGACGGGAGGTTCTCTCCCTCTCACGTTACGCCAGCTCCTTCGCTTAGTTTCCCCCCGGCGTGGAGCCTCCGCGCGCCATTCGTGCAGGCGCGCGAGGACTATCGCCTCCAGATCCCATGGCGGCAATCCGGCGAAGAGGCTCGCCGCCTCGCGGGATGTCGTGCGGTAACCACGGACCAGCCTTACGGCTACCACTTTTTGGGCGCGTTCAGATAATAGGCGGCTCGCCGCCTCAAGGATGGCACCCACACCGGGGCCCTGTAAAGGGCCATAGACCGCACGATCCCCGCGTAGAGCCTCCGCCAGGAGGCGTTTGGACCCCCCAGGTACAGTCCCCCCGCCTGTTGAAGGTAAATTAAATCTATGAAATCTATCTAATGTTGAAAAATAAAAATTGAAATAAAATAAAACATCTATAGTTATAACAGGTCCGAAAATCAAAACACCGGTTTGGATCAAAATGTCTGCAATCGTTATATGAAGCTAAATGTCCACGATTCAAATTTCTACAGGTTCATATTAGAGTATAACTAATGATTCAAAATGCCTAAACTTGTTACAAAAGTTACCTAGGACGGGATCACGTCAAACAAAGTTTTAATCTGATTAAAATCCAATCATTCAAGAACTATGAACAGTCAAATCAATATCCACTAAACTTGTTACCCTATCCATGAGTAGCCTCTCCCGCGACTTCGTCCAAGTTGAAAATATATCCGATGCGTTCAGTGATAGTGCAGCCTTTTAACATAATTATGCTCTGTTGTAATAAAACCACTATAACTCCAATAAACTCTTGAGTACATTCCTTAAACAATAACTATAACACTTATCGGCTATCGGACATTGATTCGACTATTTTCTTCCGACGAACTGAGCTCTCTCGGCCAAGCCAAGTGCCATGCTTTATAAACTACCCAGTCACGCTACAACATTGACGGTTAGGCAGTGTTGTCATTTCTCAAAAATAAAAACGAATTAATTAATCTTAAAAACCCTACATAATTATTAGATAGATCACAATAGATCTTATTAATTAATACATATTTGAAAATCATGACACTGTAACTAGCGAAATGGGTGTACCTACTCAATTTGACAGACAGAGGGGCTTATCCCTATACCAAAATTAAGGATTCTCTGAACAGACGGGTATCGGGCTACCGCCCAATGGTTGCAGTTGGGTTTCCGTATACAGGATAGCGCCGACAATACGACAGTAAATGAAAACACTGGTAATACTAGTTCATAATAGGAATATTTTTAAACTATCAAAATAATATCCCAACATCGAAAATTAAAAAATAATAGCCGTTTAATTTACTGTCGTATTGTCGGCGCCACATTTTTTTTTTCCGATGGTAAATCATCAAACGACTCCTCTCGCTCTGGGCGGAGCAGGAGGGAGTGTCAGACTTTTACTGACTAAAACCCATCCATGTTCCTTCATCGCCCTTTGTGTTCCGGGGCCACGGTATCTCTTTCGAACAGCCCCGCAGCCCCGGCAGGCATCGGCCCTTGCGGACCCCTTCCTTTTTGCTGACGCTCTTTGAGGCGCGCGTGGAACACGAACGCACCGTCGACACGGCCTGTCGTCATGAGATGGACGGAGGGCGAGCTAGCCCATAGCTCACCGTCCACAGGCCCGCGCCTACGGTGGCCGGTGGCCACCACGTTGCGATGGGCTGAACACAATTGCAGTAAACATTTTCGCGATATGAGAGTGTTCCACTATAGTTTAATCGCACGGATAACTCTGATATCACGATGTATAATACAATATTGCCGCATGGCTACAACCTACGCAATCAAACGACACGTGTGTCGCAACAAATTGCTAAGAACAGGCCATAATACACCACGACGCGACTTGCGAATGAAACAAGTGATACTTATGCGTGTCGATTAACGCAAATTACATCGCAAAAACCGCGTCAGTGGTCGCGTGTGGTGGTGTCATATGCGTCACTGGAAAACGCAGGTGTAGGTAAGTCTGTTTCCAGCAGTGTCAGACTCAGCTCGTTTCAGACAACGCTCTATAGCCTGTAATGGCTGCCTGAAACATGCACGTGTAACAAAGTTGAGCCAGCTGCACACAAGTTCACGGATTAAGTTGTTTGCTGAAAATTCACAGATGCCAACGTACCGGTTCAAAGTTTTGGTAGTTAGGTGCATTCAAATAAATCGGTGGGGAAATGTTACCTACTCCGGTTCTACTTCGGGCACCCGTCTCACTTCCAGGACTTAGCAGTCTCTTATGCAGTTAGCGAGTGTAGCTTTCAACTAAAAAACATTCAGAGCATACGCCTTGATGTTATGTTATAGAATTGTGTAAACAATTCATATCCAATCGATGATGCAATCACGACAGATTTGCTGTCTATAATATTAAAGATTTGACGTATAGAAAGATTGTCCATCTCCGATGGCCAACACCAGATCTACATTAAATATAACGGGACCATTGTCGACGAATACTCTTACAAACAAAAAAGAATCGTCGAAATCGGTCCACGAAAAAGATATCACACGTCATACATCGTCGTACATGTATGTATGTGATACAAAAAAAAAAAACAAACGATAAAAGATTCTATAAACATTCGGTTTGTTAAGTATGCTTAAACTTAATTTCCAAACTTTTATTTCTGCGTCTCTGGTGGATGAAGAGGTTCTGAGTTCGATTCGCTAGTTGGGCAGTCTTATTGAGATTTTTGGTTAGAAATTTCTCAGTAGCGGCCCGGATTCGTGCCTAGCTGCTGGCAATAAGACTCGTCCCATAACACATTGAACATAAACCTAAATATGGTTGTTGTAGATACATCTCTGCCTAACCCTGCGAATATTACAGGCGTTATGTTAAGTTAGAATTACTAGCGTAACTTTTACTTAATTATTGCATATTTACCTAAAACAGAGACCAGTAACGTCATCTATCATCGTGAACATAAACTATTAAGACGAGAGATTTCCCAAACCGTTACCCGCGTTAGCTGTTGAAACAATGTTCTCATGAAGGAACTGATAGATACCGCTATTCTCCCTTCATTGTAATTTATTGCTTGTTATCACAAAGAGCGTGTATAACTTCTAACACCCGTATTTATAGTCAAGTTAAAATGATTACCTACTTGAGTTAAAGTTATTACTTATGCAAACATTTTTATGCAATATACAAGAATTTAAACGAAGTATTCTTACTTCGTTTAAGTTTATGTCAAAGAAAGCAAAGCTAAAAATTCTAACTTCTAACAGTTCTAATTTCAAGCCGTCACGACACTTCACAGATTATAAATCCTACTTTAAATAATTACTTATGCTCGGTAATCACTTTGATTTGTTTATAGATACGGGTGTAAGTGTGTTACCCAAGTATGGAAGATCAAGACTTCCTGCACTGACCGCAAGAATGAAAAAAAAATGGGTAAGAGACAGGTAGATGATGATGAGTCTGACTTTAAATAGATACTATTCAGTATTCCCATGATAAATAACACACAGCTAATATCACTGAAATTAGAAAAATACCTACCTAACATGAAACATGTCAATGTGGTGAGCTGTCATTAGTGGCATTAGCTACCTGACTACGTGTGGCTGTGAGACATTGTTACCATATAATAGATACGCTACAGGTATTCCATAAAGTATTTGTCGTAAAAATGTAAACATTCAAAACTTAAATTTCGAATTCGTGCTAGGAACTCGGGTCAAACCACGGTGAAACGGAGGGTTTCAGTTTTGTATGCGAACAAGTTTCGAGCGGGCAGCCAATTATCAATAAAAGGTAGCAACGTGCAATAAAAAGAAAACTTTTAAATCTCTTCAGAACGCTTCTATACCCATCTGTGCATTTAAACGTTTTAAAGTCATAATATAGGTATTTTCACAAAGTTCTTTTTACATTGGCAGAAACTAAGATTGATTACAATAATTATGTATATCGGTAATAAATGTAAAATATTCATACAAGCCAATCATGTGTCAAGTTGATGGATAAATTATATTTTCCGCTGCACTTGTGATGGAAATGGATCTGTCAGAAATATAAAACAGGCAAAAACATAAGCAATAAATTGAATTGAATATTTTATTGCACGACTACAATTTCAGTTGTAGTGTAGGGCGACCCTGAATTGAAAATGTAATCACAAACATGAATTCCGTAAAATATGTTATTGCCATATGAAAGTTCAGGCATATAATATGATAGTACATTTCGACACAAGTGGACGAGCCAGAGGTGAGGGGCAATTTGAGCCGAGAGTGCAACGACAAAAACTCAAGCATCTAGAACAATTTTTTCAACAAACTTGCATGAAAAAGTAAATGTAACATTTTGTAACAAATGTGGAAAGAAATAAAACAAATCCATTGCATCCTTGGCTACCAGAGCGAATTAAAAAAAAAAGAGAAATTAAGGAGTTCAATTTAAACCTTAAAATAAATAAATAAATTGAGCCTTGAAATCGAGAAGCAATATTAAGGGCTATAATTGAATTGAATATTCATTCTTTACCCTTTCTGATTTTAATTTTGTAAGGATAGGTAGTGATAAAAAAATCGGCAAAGTGCGAGTTAGACTCGCGCACCAAGGATTCTGTATAAACTTGTAAGTATTTTGTTATGAAACTATATTTATGGTTTTCAGATTTTTTCCTTTACATGTGCTGTAAGACATTGCTTCTTGTCAAATTTCATGATTTTAATGGTCAACAGGAAGTACACTATAGGTTTTGATTGTTTAAAAGGACTTGAGTATTTGATATTTATTTTAGCATGAAACCTTCACGCGCTCTTTAGAAAAAGGGACGGACAGACCGACGGACAAAAAAGTCAATAAGGGTTCCGTTTTTGCCGACTGACGTACTGAACCCTAAAAAAATAAAAAAAGTCCATAAAACACTTATTAAAAACGAGGGTTTCTGTTTTTTAAAACAAGAAAAGATAATATTGCCTTTTCGCGGAATTCGGCAGTATTTTTCAACGAAAATTGTAATAAAGACTCAAATCTAATATGGATGATTCGCTATGATGAAAATAATATAATAACTAAATTTCAAACATAATTTATTTTTCTTAATAAACAATCGCGCCTCTCCATTTTAATAAAGACTAATTTGGACTCTATTCACAAACACGAACTCAATATCACTTTGTGTGTTTCTGTTCTGAATTACATTAACCCGCAGCGTTTGAAAACCGCACTTATCTCGTTAAAGTGTTAATGTATTCGTGAAGAAGATGTCTCTTCTTCTTCCACCTAGACCTTATCCCATTTACTTGGGGTCGGCCTTCCTTGTCCGCATCTTCCATTTAGCACGATTTTGTGCAGCGTCCTTATCTAAATTAGCTTCTTTCAGATCTTTTTCGATCGTCGTCAACCAGGTGGCAGGTGGTCTTCCACGAGTACGTCTCATTGATGGCAAGTTTAGGGCAAGCTTCACCATATGGTCCACTTGGCGTCTTTGAACGTGACCGTGCCACCGTAAGCGTCTCTCTTTGACCTTATCAACGGTTGGGGCAACTCTAAAACTCCCTCTGATGTAAATCAAATTATTAATTCATTGCAGGATGCAAAATGAGTCAACCAATATCCGTGTTAAAAGAGAGATAAAAAACCATTAGGACTTTATTCGATACAGAACCTACTGATAATAATAATTGTGCTTGCAGAGAAAGATAAACAATTCAAATATCTAGATCTGGCTCGCGAGGTTGTCGACATGTGGGACGTGAGTACAGCAATCATTGTGCCGATAGTAAATGGCCAATGGCCAATGGCTTAGTAGCCAAAATCTTAGAAGGCTCTCGCTTGGCAGCTGGATCAAGGGCTTGATTCAGAAAGCAGTACTTCTGGACACGGCGCGTATTTTTAGGAGGTTCCTCTCTCAAAAGCCCTGACCACCAGCAGCTCGGACCTTGTCCCCAGCGCTGGTGGGCTACTATTTTTATATTTTTAAATGTTTTTAAGTGTTTCATATTTAAATATTTGAAAATGTAAATAATATGTAAAAAAATGAATAAACGACAACTGCGCAAACATTTAAATCGAGACGTTATCGTTACCCTTGTCTCATTCTAATTGGGGTCGACGCAACACGTTTTCTTCTTCCATTCTCTCCTGTCAGACGTCACGGCAATATTTACTCAGTTCTCTTTCCTCACACAATACATAGTAATCCAACAGTAATTGCTTGAATTCAAAACTCGTTCAAATCAAAGACATGCAAATATTTACGAGCGATAGACCGGACAAGACGGATCACTAGTATGTCGTCAGACACGCAAGTGGTCAAATACGCATTTCGCCAAAAAACGCATGTTGATAGAAACGCATCTCGTCCGATTTGCACCACGTCAAAGACGCAGCTCGTCAAGCACTCAACTTGACAGATGCGCGTCTCGACAGATACGCAATTACTTTGTAACAAGTCGGTCTGTCTAGTGTCATACTCCCGCTTGTCAGGAGCTTTTGGGATCAACATTTTTGTATGACAGTATTCTTAATCTAATAAAGAAAATGATAAAAGTGATGAAATGTTAAATGTGTGCTATGCGAAATGGAATGTTGAAATATTTAATGAAATGTAATGTAATGTATTGTTAAACGTTAGGTTTAATGAAATGCTAATGGATTATATTGTAAGAACTGTAATTGTTAAGGATAAAGGCTTTATTTATTTATTTATTTTATTCTTAATCTTAATATCAGCTCTGTAACTCTTTTAAAATTAAATTAATAATAATAATTAATTTCTGTAACTATTTTTTCATTAGAAATTACGTTACGTTAGACATTAAATGGGTGTAAAGGACCCTCAACAAAGCCGAAAAGCACTGTTGTCCCCGTCATTGAGATTTTTTTTGTTCTGCACCGTTGCTCAGGACCTTTTATTTAGGTATTAAAGATCAAACTTACAAAATAAAAAAAAATTAAATTATTTATATTATTTTTTTAAGTAGGTATTTAAGTTAAGTTAGGTATAACTTAACTTTCAACATCTCCATAACCCTGATCCTATTCAATGCATTAATCAGCACGATGTGGTGAGTGCTTCAATTGAGTCCTTCCGTTTATCGTGATAATTCACCCAAAAAAAGGTCGTTTCCCAGTAATATGTTATTTAATTTGATGTGCCTTGGTTCACCAAGCATTCTGCACATCACACAACGGAACGGAACCTTCAGGTTCCGTTCCCAACTTGTACTTAGGAGCCTTGTTTACACCTTTCTGTCGACAAAAATAATAATCATCGTCAACGAAAAGCAGTACCTACCAATTTAATAAAACTTACCATTCGCATCAACTTCCGATGGTCACTTACACAAATCTGGTCGCACGGTAGTCTTCAGTTAGCTGGTTGCACATGGTTGGTACTATTTCTACTGGTTTGATCTGACAAGAGTCCTACTCAACCTTCAGCTTTCTTAGATTATTTCAATCTAAAAAGGTTTGTTTACTTGTTTGCATGGTAGATTTTTCAATAAAGCAACTTTCTTTAATGTTAATGCTTTTTTGACTACTCAACATAAGATATTGGATAAGATTTTACATTTATATTATAATTTCAGATCAGCACATGAATATTTTCCATAAAAATGCAAAGCGGTCTACGGATAAACCTATGCACTTGAACGTCGACTACTATGCATAGGATATACAGGGTGTAAACCACCTCATCACGAAGCCGTCAACCCAGCATTCTGTACATCAAACTAAGTAACTTTACGCAAAAATTATTGCTGGGAAACGACTTTTTTTTTGGGTGAAAAATCATGTTTTGTGGTAGAACTCAATGTAACGCACTCAACACATTGTGCTGATGGATGGATTGAATAGTACGGGGGTCGTGGAGGTGTTTAAAGTAAAAATCTTTAAAAACTTGTATTTTTTTTTAAAGTTGGAACTTTGACCCCCAATATCTCCGTAACTAGAAGGTTCCCAGGTATGGTGTAGAACAAAAAAATGATCGCAATGATGGGGAAAACAAATGCCTTTCGGCTTCGTTAAGAGGTGTTTTACACCCTTTATAGGATAATAAACTTTTCTTTATATGGCTTTCCACACCCATATTTTTGTAAGGCTTATCATAGTTTTTCAAAAAAATAAACCTAGCAATTTCTGAAATACATTACTATCGGGCTCCAGTCAAACCGGATGCCGCTGAATACCAGGTTTTTACATGGAGTGACGTGCGTATCTGGCCTCCACAACACAGTTCGTACTGGGTAATACGATGTCTTGGTAAGACTGGTTGTCAGACTTTCAAGCCACTGACTATCTGTAACGACTGTCAAAGATCTACAAATGACAGAAGGGATCAACGGCTTAACGTGCTTTCCGAGGCACGGAGGAGACTTGGTATGGAATGGGTCCATCCCATGGTCCAACCCATCCACGGATCAACCTAGCTGGTTGCTATTATTTCGCCAGGAGTTCCTTCTCACGGACTTTGCACTTGTTGTAAAAATTTCGAGATGCAAATACGGCAATTTACCTACATAAGGCATTTTCTACTCTAAATAATCCTGGGATGTCCCGAAACCTTCTAGAATTTGTTCAAAATACCTGCAGAAGTTATAATAATTTTACCTTATCATGAAGGGAAAGTAAGGTATTAGGGTCGTGGTGAAATAACACAAATTTGAGGATTATCTCTAATCTTTAGTGAGATAATTAATTCATTTTGATGTCCCTGTGTTATCTTTCCACTGGGAAAGATTAAGAAAATGTTTGAGAATGGAATTATAAAATATCTAAATAGACTCTACAATACAATTATACACAGATACACACTTCGCCCGCGACTTCGTCCGCAAAAATTGTTATAGCTCGGCTAATCCTCGTCATGCATGATATTTATATAATTTATAGCCTATAAGCACCCAAGAATAATGTAACTTTCTGCCTGTGAAAGAATTTTTAGAACTAGATTATTAGTACCGGAGATTACTTTCCATACAAATAAATTTTACCTCTGTAAAACACTAAAGTATAGATAATAACCGCTGATAATATAAATTTTAGGACATAATAGAATAATTTAACAATAAAACCTAAAAGAGACAAGATTAGATTTTTCTTTTGGAACAGATTTTTATCTTGTTTACGAGAATATCTCTTAGGTTTAATTTAAAAATCTAGCTTTTTCCCGCAGCGTTATTACCGCTTATCAGCAAATTACCCCATGGGAACGTAGTAAATAGTTACAGTAGTATTATTAAACTCGGGGATAAAGTAGCTTCCAATTAGAAAAAAAATAAAAAAATAAACTGTGAAAAAAAAATTGGAAAGGGATCAGCAGTTCACAAACCTCCATATTTACAAACATCATTATTCTCCTGCCCTTATCCCAATTTATTAGTGGTTGGCGCAGCATGTCTTCTTTTTTCATACTTCTCTAATCGTCATCTCAGCAGTCACCTCTTTTCTAGCCATATCATCCGTCTCACAGTCTATCCATTTTTTCTTCCTTGGTCTTCCTCTACTCCTATAGGCATCTACTTTTATACTCAACATTTTCCTCACTACATTTTCCTCCATATTTACAAACTGTATATATTTATAAATGTTGGTACAGATTAATGTGTTGTTTGTTTTGTTATTTGCTACCTTTAGCAGCTCAATGTTTGCGTTCCAAGGAACGGGCTCATTCTCAAAGCTCTACTTGTACTACACCTACGTACTTTAGAAGTTCTTCTGTCCTCGGAATTATAAATGTTTTCCTTGAAACAAAATACTTGACGTTCATCCCCTTCGTCCCACATTGTCCTGTAACTTTCGTCATGACTATTTATAACTGGAAGTTGGATATAAAAACCTTGGTAACTCAGCACGATTATATCAAATTAAAGAACATTTATTCATTATGTTGTGTCTACTGTTTTCATTTATAGTTGTGTACAAAACTTGTTCAAAACATGTTTGTGATACATTCCTAAACACGAAATTGTGTTTCGAAAACAAATATCTCAACTTGTATGGAGCTGATGTTAACGTGGAGCTACAATAGAACACTATTAATTTGAAAACTCAAGTCAAGTGGTAAGAAACTTGGTTTCAACATACATTAGGATTCATATAAATGTTCTCAGTAATAAAGGAGATAAACTTACAGACGGATTTGGTGTAGTTATTCTTTGAACTTACTTACTTCGTAGTAATATAAGTTACATGACTCGCTAGGGATGCCTCTGTTTTTTGTGCCCTAAATATGTAGTCAAGGTGACCTCCGTGCTGCCACCGACGACGCAGTGGAAGTGGTGAAGATTTGTTAAAATTAATTAATTTTAAATAGTGCCGTGACCAGAGCAGCGGTGGCCCACCGGTGGCGGCCTCGACTTACGAACAGTAAATCCTGGGTTCGAACCCAGACAGGCGCATTGAAGGCGGTGAAGGAAAACATCGTCAGGAAACCGGCATGTCCTAGAACGAAAAAATTCGAAATTGTGACATCTACCAAACCGCACTGGGCTCGCGTGGTGGATAATAAATAGCCCATTCCCTTTCATAGAGAGGAGGCCTGTCTCCCAGAGATACCAACAATGAAGGTTGCTGTTGTTGAAATTCTGCTAACAGAAATAAGTGAAAGTAATAGTTTATTCACCTTTCATAAGAGAAATAAAAAAAACTGGCCAAGTGAGAGTTTAACTCGTACGCGTACTATCGTATATTTTTTATTTTTGTTGTTATAGCGGCAACGGAAATACATCATCTGTGAAATTTTCAACTGTCTAGCTATAACGGTTCATGAGATACAGACAGACAGACGGACAGTGAAGTCTTAGTTATAGGGTCCCGTTTTTATCCTTTGGGTACGGAACCTTAAAAACTAATATCTATCACGAACCCTCTCAAAGCATCTCCTAATCAAAGTACATCTACACATCCCTCTCCAAAGTTCAGCCCGTACAATCCGGAGATCAATTTAACTAATAGACTAACTTATTTCCTCATATTGTACTTGAGAGGTTCCAACGAAGTTTGAACTTCTGCAATCAACTTGATTAATTTCCGTTTGTATTACTAAATAAACGGGAATTTGTTCAGACACCGCAAATCGAGCCATGGTTTTGGCCGGGGCAGACATTTTCCATTATTAAAAATAAACAGCTTGATTTGTTAAAAAAAATGCCTTCAACGAATAATTCGTGTAGCATGGTCAGGTTGGTTCATCTCTAAAATAAATTTTGCTTTGAATCAAGTGGTTTTAAAAGGTCAATGGTAAGTTTTTGGCACTGCAGTGGATCAACATCGCTTCAACGCCGTTCGTGATTCTTCCTGTAAAACTCAATACTGCAACGCGCACGAATGATCACCGTAGATGCACGTTGGCCTGCCTTAAATGTTTCGCAGGTCGGGAAACTAAACAGGAAATTATTATTCGGGCGAATATTTATCCAGTCATTGCGACAAGGAGAAAATAGTAAGCAAGAGCGAGCGAAGCGAGCTCAGGACTTGTGGCACCCCGACCCTCGGACGGTTTATCCCGAACCTGACCCGAAATCATAACCCGGACGCGGGTTAGAAGGTTTGGTTAGGGTATCAGGCATCCCATTCGTGATAGGTTACCTTAAACCCTACAAACAGAAATAGGAGCACCGCGCAAAGGGGCTACGTCGACTACGCCTTTTCTGAAATCTAGTGGTTAACAAGCTCGTTTTAGTTTTCTTTTGAGAGTCCTTGAATTATCACACTGATCGTATTGAACAACTAGTAACTTGTATTTTCAAGTCGCCGTTTTAAATATTTGTATTCGCCCACTGTTTGTCGCCCACTTAGTATTTCAGTAGCCCATTTCAGTGCCCTCATTGTATGTATTATTGACACCTTTAATTTGAATTTATTTTAGCTCGTTTAAATACGTGCTACGCCTTCGAGTCGTAGCATAAGTGAGCTACTCCGTAGCACATTACGAAATCTCTAGAATACTCAACCTCTTTCTTCGTACGCCTTCGTAGCACGAATGAGCTACGCCGTAGCAGATTTTGCAACTACTCAACCTACTTGAATTCGTCCGACAATTTCACACCACAAGTGACTACCCTTCTAAGCTGATATCTCGAATATACCTGAATGTGAATTGCTACTATTAAGATAATGGTGTAATTAAGGTAATCAAGGTAAGGTACTTGAAAGGACTCGATGAAGCGTGGTCTCGTAATAGTTGCTACTTAACGCAACTTCGTGATGTTCACTCTATAGGGATTTTAGTCTGTAATATTGTAAATTCTTCTATATTAGTAATAATAAAATAATAATAATAATAAAACCTTTATTTTCAGGCTACTTTGGCCCATAGATAAATACCTTACAGACGAACATATATACAATAGTACATTGTGTGTTAGTGTTTAAACTTAAAACTATGTTAGTAATCTTACTTCACTCGAGCACGGTCTTTGTGCGATCGTGTGGCACTTGTCCGCGGAAGCGACGGAACATTACACCTTGCGGCCAAAAGTCCTCTGCCATGACGAGGTGCATGTAACAAGTAGGTACTCGCACCACGAACGCCTTGAAGTTGACGTTGCGGCGTGATTTAAGCAACTGCACTCTCGGCCTGTACTTGGCTATTTGGCACACGTGCTCCACGATGTCCTCGGCCTTAGTGGTATAGTGTAGGCGGGAAATATAAATGGGAGTGTTCGGCTGGGCGGCTCTAACAGGGATGTCGGGCTTGATTGGAGCTATGCCGCAGCAGTTCTTGTTGGTTCTTTGTCGGCGCTTCTTCCTATGCACCGTCACAAAACCATCATCATCAGCCCGGTTCGATGCCTTTTCAGGCATGGGCTTCTTTGCGGGAGCGTTGGCGAGGTCGTTAACTCCCACAGGCGCTTTAGACACAGACATTGTGTCAGCGGGTCGGGTAACTCGAGTGGCGACACGAGGAGCAGCCGCAGGGGCGAGTGCATGGTTGCGGGGCGCGCATGACGCACGCTCTGCACACTCAGCATTGTTCGGCGAGGACGAAAACATAACTGCTGACCCGAAACTTGCCCCCGATACATTAAGGCCCGCTAAGCGACGCGTGTTGATATTAGATGCACTCGATGGTGACCCTGTGAATCTCTTCTGCACATCCGCTAGGCTGGCCTTAAGAAAAACGATGTCTTTCAAGAGGCTCGTAACGACGACGTGGTCGAATGTGACGCGGGGAAGCTTGTTTAAGTCCTTCGCCACAAACGTTGGCACGTCGTCAGGGTCGGTCTCCTTCAACAGCGTGATAATATCCTGCAGGCTTTTCTTAGTCCCGTCACGCCGGCGGGACACCATCTGGTCGGCTTTGTTTACCGACCATGTACAGTAGCAGCTTGGAAGCAGCTATATCTTCCTCGCTGAAGTTGGTTGAGCAGATCTGGATTGCGGACACCTCGTCCATTGAGTCCATTAGTGGTTCTGCCAGTTAGTCAATCCGTCGTCGGCTAGAATCGAGGCAGGATTTTTTATATACATATTCAGACACATTTAAGATATAGAGGCCTTATATTAGACAGGTTCAGAGATCCATCAAAAGTCACCAGTTCATTCATAAAATCATAAATTCTTGGAAGAATGAGTCCATTCGATGGCAACACTACTTCGTAAATAATTATGTGATCTTTGGCGAGGAGAGCTCAACGTCCTGGTTATTGTATAGAGCCATCAGACATCCTACCACCTGTCCACGCGTTGCCGTGGACCTTTTAAAACGATCTACACCTAAATTGGCCGCGGCAAAGACAATCTTAAAAGGATTCTCAAATAGTTCCGATTGTCAAAATGCGGCGTCTCCCAACAGACCATGGCCCACCTTTCATCCAGCACCGCATTTTCACCCTGTACACGTGAGGACATTAGGTGTCAGTAGAAGCCCGGAGTCTGATTATATGCATCATCATCATCATCATCAGCCTATTAATGTTCCCACTGCTGGGACACAGGCCTCCTCTCTATGTTTCCTCACGATGTTTTCCTTCACCGTTTTGAGGGCAGTGGTGATGAAATAAATTACACAAAGTAATGCGCTTGTTTGGGTTCGAACCCACGACTTACTGTTCGTAAGTCGGGGCCGCCACCACTGGGCCACCGCTGCTCTCCGATTATATGCGATTGATCGCAATTGGCTCGCCCTAGGGGGCGCCTGTCCGAATCAATTGCTTGGACCGCCAAAATATGGGTGAACACACATTTGGGTTACTCTTCGCGAAAAACATGCTTGATGTTATGTATGTGTCACCATAAAATTGTAAAAGCATTTAGATTGTAATCTATCTAGCGGGATTGTGTATGTCTGCAAATGGGGCTAAGTACTGTGCCAAACAAAAATAAACTTTTTCAAAGTTCCTCTTCCATCGACACACTAAGAAGGGATCATAAATCATGAGCAAACACACTGTACGCGTTCCCCACTTATGCATTCAAACTTTTTCTCGTGGTTCAATCTGGATTAACCCAGTTCCTTGACCGACATTGAAAAGGCACGCGTTAGTTCTGCACACAAACATATCTAGGTATATTTCCTCTAGGGTAAGACAGGTGTAGGCACACTCGCTTAATTCGGAGCCCAATGTCACATAATTAGATTTATTAGAGACATTCGTACATTCTTCTTTTTTTTCAGTGTTGCTCCAATTACTAAAGGTTGGTTTGGCATTAACTTTGAATATTTCTCTTTGTCCTTTGCGAGTTGGAACAGCACCATAAAACAGCACGTCATTTGGGTAAGCGTTATATTTGTCACTGTCGCGCACAAATGTCAAACTAAGAGTGTAAGATAGAGACGAGAAAATTTCAAGCACGTACGGAGTAGCTTCTAAAGAAGTGGCCTTAGAAACGCTGCTATTGATATGAAAACTGCACCTAGAATAGGTTCCTAGAGACCGTCGCCGGTTACGTGCGCCGGTTATAGGTGGTAGAGCGCGCTGGCCTAGAAGAAACCGATTCACTCGAACTTTAAATAGATCAAAAATTCTTCTTCGTGTCAATGATTCCCATTTTTAATTATTTTAATTTTGGTTGACCAGAACTCAGCCACGTCGACGGCGTTGGTGGTGGCTTCAGATAGGTCCCTTAAAGTACAGGTTCAACTTGGTCCGGTGGAGGTATTCCGATAAAGCTGAGTGCGACTGCGGAGCCTCATCTCAAACCATGACCCACCTCCTGGCCTGCTCTTTGTGCAACTCCACCTGCACTTTAAGGGACCTGTCGGAAAAATTATAATTATCAGGGAACAGAGAACGGCGGCCAGTGAATTCTGCAGACTGGCGGGTCGTACAATAAATGTGAAAGCATAGAGCTTTGTCGTGGGATTTCAATCTTGACTTGGTTTGCGATTAACACCCGGTTTCCGGAACAGAAACCAACGACGCGAAAAGATAAACAAAAACCCGGCTCCTGACCCGGTTAAAAGCTGTTGATAATTCAAACAACGAAAATCAGCACTTGACACGCGCTTGACTAATTTTTGTGTTAGTTTTCGTTCCAGGAGCCGGGACAGGTAATTTAATTATTTTTTCACCTCAGCACCTCAAACAAGCAGGTTTTGCTGTTTACAGACAGTGAGCAAAATTAGATTTTGCTGCGAGCGTGAGACAAAGTAACTTTTTTTTTTTTTTAAATACCGACAACTGTGCAGGTCTACTCACTAAATTCGAAAGATTTCATTTTCACTTTGTTCTGTCACTTTCATTTCGATACGAAAAAAGCGAGAGATAGAAACAAGTCGATTCGAAATTCGATTTTCAAATTCCCTAACTAGTAGGCCCAAAAAAGAAACAAACAATAAAACGTTCGGATACCGATATTGTAAATCGATAAACGTAATATTGCGTGTTTAGGTTGTAAATGAAAAAATGTTATATTTAGAATAATCGAATTATATTTTTTATATCAAGATCAAGAATGTTAAAGAAAAAAATACGAAGTTTATCATGTATCGACTTATTTATTTTTTAAAATAACAATCTTTAATATTGAGACAGAATACCGCGAGTGTAGTTTCAGAACGCATTTTAAAAAAATAGCGGGGTTTAAATTTTTGTTGTTTTGTACGCTAGCAATGATTAACTCAATGTACGCTAGCTACAAAGTACAATAAAATTTGGATAATAAAGTAATAATAACAAATAAATATCAGTGAGTCCAGTGAAGAAGTCTGCTATTTAACTCCCGAAGAATTGAAGCATAATGTAAAAAATGCAGAATTAAGTTTCCTGCCTGTAAAGTCTCGCTAAAAATATCTAAAAACTTATGAAATTTTTAAGCAATGGAAGTCTCCAGTGTTACTTTTTATTTGCAAAACTGCAACCATT
Source organism: Xestia rhomboidea (assembly GCA_963853795.1). NCBI lineage: Eukaryota > Metazoa > Arthropoda > Insecta > Lepidoptera > Noctuidae > Xestia > Xestia rhomboidea. The sequence goes on along the minus strand of OY970771.1, from coordinate 8,407,656 downwards.
TTACTTTTAACTTTTGATATTGTTTAAATGTGGTCATCATCATCAGCCTATTAACGTTCCACTGCTGGGACACGCACGGCCTCCTCTTAATGAGAGGGAATTGGTTATAATCCACCACGCAAGCCCAGTGCGGATTGGTAGATGTCACATGTCTTCGAATTTTTGGTCCTAGGACATGCCGGTTTCCTCACGATGTTTTCCTTTACCGTTTTGAGAGCAGTGGTGATGAAATAAATTACACAAAGTCATGCGCCTGCCTAGGTTCGATCCCACGACTTACTATTCGTAAGTCGGGGGCGCCACCACTGGGCCACCGCTGCTCTCATGTCGCATAGTGTGGTGTTCTGATTTAATTTTTACCATGTTGTTTTTTTTACCTTTAGGTATATATTTTATCTCGCTGCTGAGGTGAAAAGTTGTATGTGTTACACGAGACCAAAGTTATTTGCACCTCGTGTCTTTGAATACCTCGCTACGCTCAGGATTCTAACCTAGAATCACTCGCTACGCTCGTGATTCAACTATAGAATCCTTCGCTTACTCGGGATTCAAAATCAACACTCGCAGCAAAAACCCACTTTGCTCTCTTGTTGCACAAATAACTATTTGTTTCAGTGCCTAACCTAGTGTCAGAATTTTTTGCCGCCCATATGCCCGGCCTCTGAATTGGCTTTACTTGCCGTCGAGCAATATCTCTCAGGCAGGCAAGTGATCCGAAAAATCACTAGTGCATGCGTGTCTTAAGTTCGAAATCAAGACTTCTCGAGGTTCAAAAATTAATTAAAATCTTAAATTACAATTTGCATATTCTAAGTTCCGAATACAATGGAAACTTTTGTGTATTTCTGTTATAAATTTAGCTAAAAATATCACTTTAAATTCTCTCAGCACCGCCTTCTTTGCGTATTCTAGTCAAGAGTGATCTATATAAATTGTCCTAATTTCAGTGTCTGTGACGGGCGTTAAAAAATATGGAACCATCATCTTCAGCATAAAAATGAGATTAAAAGATATGAATTTTACTCATTTAAAATATTTCTACCATTTTTATGAGCTACTAAAAGAAACTTTTAGACATTTTAATTTGGTCCAACATGAATTTGGTCCCGTTTGTTAAGTGGTTGCGAGAGTAACTGCGGTAAGTATAGGGTCTGGGTTTGATCCGGGGTCTGGAAAATTATTATTAAATTTTCCATTACATACCATCACGCTGGTTATCCCCGAACGGTTCGGCAGTGGTGTACCTAATAATAAACCCACATTTCGATAGTAATGTTTAAGTCCCATGTAGTAGCGGGCGAGCCTATTATCATCTACCGGGCACAAATTCCAACTCCGTGGCTCCTACTAAGAAATTCGTGATGGAAAAACCCAAATAACAATTTGTCCGACCCGGGAACGAACCTGGTATCTTATGCTCAGCTGTCGCGATAACCACCACTAGATCAACGAAATACAGGCGTGATATGATATTCTAAAACACACAAAATATAACTTTCTATTCTTCACAGGGGTTAGTGAACTTTTCTCCACGTGTGACTTTTACCAGCTGTTATCTCTCTTTTGCAATGTTAGTGGAAAATTCAAAGTAGGTCACAGTACAATTAACACAAATAAACCCAGACAAGTGTGTACTGAAAAATACGATAAGAGGCTAGCAATTATTTTATTATTACCTACTGAGGACCCAAATAATTAAAACCGCCAACACTTTATAACCTCACATTTTTAAACTTCAAAATAAAACTGAAATTGTTAACGTGCTAGTTTAAAATTATAAATAAAAGTGTCCGTTTCAAACTCGCAAAAAAACTAAAACTTGCAACGAAGCTCAAATTTTAATGAGAGTGATTTATTTCATACTATTCCGAGGCTAACTAACACAGGACTCATTCCGGTTTTAAGGCCGAGTTAAAGAGGAATTTATAGTAATTCTGCTCCTATTTTTTTGGTTATGATTTAATTTTATATAGTCGGATAAATATTAATGTTTTGATAAGCTCGAATTTTTTTACTTGAAAAAACTTGTTTTTTTTTTGCGAAATTGAGAAAAAATAATATGGCTATCCTCCGAACATCACTATGAATATATTAAAACGTATAAGTTGTTTATTTAATAGACGATAAATATTGAATGGTTGTGTGAGGTACCTACATAACAATTTTAGAAGAGAATATTTTATTGTTTCATACTTTTAGAGCGTGATTTTTCAGTCGTCGGGTTTTAGTTTTTGAACTTATTATATTATATAAAGCTCGATTACCACTCACTGACTCACTGACTCATTGACATAATTGTTCTCCCAGATGGTGGATGGGGAGGTGGGTATTTTTTGACAGATTCGTAAACAAGTAACTCCCGTGAGTATGGGAAAAGTGCCAAACCTCCCCTTTTTGCTCCCCTTCCTCCCCCTCCCTATCGTATCTCGGAAACTAAGGGACCCGTATTTTTTTGTTTTTACGGATTCGTATAGAGGAGGCTCGGAAAAGTAAAAACCATTTTTCAAAGTTGTCCCCCTTTCCCCCTTCTCCCCCCCTTTAGGCGGATCTCGGAAGTTAAGAGACTTGGAACATTTTTTTTTTCAGATTCGTATAAAGGGGCAATGCATTAGTCGAAATCATTTTTCAAAACTCCCCACTCTCCCCCCCTTCACCCCTCCCCCCATCGTATCTCGAAAACTAGGACACGTAGCGGCATTTTGATTTTGACTGTACTTTATTATTGAGGAGCGTTGAATTTTTATACCCTCCCCTCCCCAACCTCCCCTTTCCGGGGGGAGTGGAGCGAACCTGCGAGACCGAGTGGAGCGAAGGGGGGAGGTGGCGAGCGAAGCGAGGCGGCGACCTCCGTAGCGTAACGAAGGTTGAGTGGGTGAAGCTCCCTTCCCCAACCTCCCCTAAAATTGAAAGGGCTGTAACTTCATAACGGTTAGAGAAAGCCATCTGGTGTTTGAACAAATATTATAGAAGGCGTCGAAACCTGTCCGGTGGAAGGTAGGTCCTGAGCGGAGCGAACCTGCGAGACCGAGTGGAGCGAAGGGGGGAGGTGGCGAGCGAAGCGAGGCGGCGACCTCCGTAGCGTAACGAAGGTTGAGTGGGTGAAGCTCCCTTCCCCAACCTCCCCTAAAATTGAAAGGGCTGTAACTTCATAACGGTTAGAGATAGCCATCTGGTGTTTGAACAAATATTATAGTAGGCGTCGAAACCTGTCCGGTGGAAGGTAGGTCCTGAGCGGAGCGAACCTGCGAGACCGAGTGCAGCGAAGGGGGGAGGTGGCGAGCGAAGCGAGCCGGCGACCTCCGTAGCGTAATGAAGGTTGAGTGGGTGAAGCTCCCCTCCCCAACCTCCCCTAAAATTGAAAGGTCTGTAACTTCATAACGGTTAGAGATAGCCATCAGCTGTTTGAACAAATATTATAGTAGGCGTCGAAACTTGTCCGGTGGTAGGTAGGTCCTGAGCGGAGCGTAACGCAGGTTGAGTGGGTGAAGCTCCCCTCCCCAACCTCCCCTATAATTGAAAAGGATTTAGGAGGATTATTTTTTTTATGGAAAAGGTATGAGTTTTTAAATAAGGTTTTATTAGGGGTCCGTAGGGGTTTTCATACTGTTTTAGGGGTAATTCTAACGGGTTTTACAATTCATTTAGGGGTGCCTATAGATTCTCAAAATTTGATGAGGGTGAGTAATACTTCTCAAAAACACCAAACACGCGAGCTGCGCGCAGCTCGCGCACCCAAGCAAACTAGTTTCTTATATATTACTACTTGATACTAATTTTATAAAGAGGTAAAATTTGTTGGTACGTGTAATCTCCGGAACTAATGATCTAATTCAATTTTTTTTTTCACTAATAGAAAGCTACATTCGTGAATGCTTTAAGCTCTAAATTATTTTTATATCATGCATACTAGCCGAGCACTTTTTGCGGACGAAGTCGCGAGCGATTTACTAGTTCTCAATAAAATTCTCGCTTTTAGCAAATTAAGTTCAGTAACGATTGCTCATGTCTAGCTTCAAATTGTTACAATTCGTCTAGAGTCTGACTATCAGATCAACCTTGGCACATCATGTTCTTTATTAATTGGCTACTAGAACTAACAATACATGCATTTACTAACTCTCGCAAGACAAACATAACCAGTATAAGCTGGCCACGTATTCTATTCAAACTCTGTACTGCGTTAGGCCAGGACAATGTCAAAGAGCTACCACTAAAGTATGGTGACTGTTACCAATATGACGTTCATGAAATCTTTCGAGTAAATTGGGAACTCATAATTTGAAATATAGTTAGCTTTTTTGTTTTAGTTTTTGGTAACTGCTTATTTTAATCTTTTTCCAAAACGGACGTAAACTGTACAATAGTTTCATGCAAAATTATTTATTTATAACTCGGCCCTTAAAAATATTAACACTTATCTAAATAGATTTTGTATTTTTTTTGTATTTTTTTTTAATTAACTATAAATAAATAAATAAATAAATAATAAATAATATACAGTACAGGTTTCTATTTGCGTTTTCGTAAGCGCTTGTAACGGTGTGTGGTTTTTTATCGCAAAGAAAATAAGAATTACTAATTCCGATTCCAAATTCTTTCACCATTAGAAAGCCACGTCTTTACTGATTAACATAGGCTATATTTTATCCCCGTACTCCCACGGGAACGGGAACTACGCGGGTAAAACCGCGTGACGTCCGCTAGTGTATTTACAAACAAAAAGTATCTGTGTAGTACATCAACTATCTGGTGTCCACGACGCAACCCTCGTTGCTTAGTGTGGCACTCGATGGCGCTGTGTGTAATGTCCAGCGATATTTATTATCCTGTTGCATTTTAGTTAAATTATTTGCAACAAGCACAGTCAGTATCGTCCATAAATATGAAAACAATCTTAAAATTTCGAAAATATTGTACGTGAAACGAGTATTTTTCATTTTAAAATCGACGTATTTGCGTTACTTTCGCACCTCGCACTCGTGCTACAGCCTATGATCAATTGTAAAAAAAAAACGGGAGTATTGTAAAAGCAAACCAATAACAAGCATGTTTACAACCATAGAGACTTTACCACGAAGGTTACATAACGGAGAAGGCTTCATATTGTTGTACTAGATCACACGATGTCGCCGCTGTCAAGCCAACGGACAACCATTAAATTAATTACTTGATTACTTTCACCATTAATCTCCTTCGGCTTAATTAATTAACTCCATAGACAGAGAAGACCAAGAAATCAATTAAGTTTCGTGGTACTTTGAAAAATTAATTTAACTGAGGTATTCAGTTAAAATAATGGTAGATTTAGTTGAATAAATAAATTCTTAATCACAAAACCCAGATGTCTGTCAACAAGTTTTGTCAAGGGATGTTTCGAGTCCCCAGTTACTAGGTAACATTGAGCAAATGGGTAAAATTCAAATTCAAATTCAAATTCATTAAGCAAGCAGAAGCAGAGCAGAAGCAGAGGTAGTCCAGTAGTGTGACCGACTGCCAAGTCATAGGTCTCGAATTCGAACTCAAGACATGCACCTCTTATTTATCAGATTCATTGTATAATTATCACTTGCTTCGGTAAAGAAAAACATCGTGAGAAAAACCTGCATGCCTGAGAGATATTTCTCAACGGCATCTAAAGCCAAGTCAGAGACCCATGGACGACATAAAAATTCTGAAACTAGGTTAGGCAAAATAGGCACTAAGCACACGAAAAAGAAGAAATTATTAGGTCCATGTGTCCACAACGCTTCGATTCGATTTTCCATTCGGAAAGTCGTATGTCTATCTTATTTTGACATTACGAAATCGAGCGAGATAGACAAACGAATTTCCGAATCAAAAATCGAATCGAAGCGTTGTGAATAGCTATGCTGGTTAGACTAAATACACTTACAGCCTTACAAATAAAAATGTGTTATATCGCATCTATTCCATTCTTATACTAAGTATAGTTATAACAGTTATAAGTTAAGAATATGTCGAGAATATTTTTTTACAAATAAACCAGATATATCTTTGGTATAGCAACTCTTCCGTAATGTCAAAATGCACGATTTGGCAACAGCGCGACCAAAGAGAAACTTCTAAAAAAAAAGCAGTTTGTCCGTAAAACCTGAATGGACCCTTTGTCAACTTGACGTTTCTCGACCTTTTTTTTGTTCTATTCTTTGCGCGAGAACTGAGTCAATACAGTTGTAATTGAATTTGTTTATTTTTGTGGATAGAGAAATATAATTTTAAAAGTGAATATTAAAATGGCTAAGAGAGACCGATCGAACTATTAGAATAGAATAATCTTTATTTACGTCCCCAGTACCTCAAAACAGAAGATAATCCACCTCCGCGCGTGTCCATATTGAGAGATCTACCAACTAATTGGTCTAAAAACACCACCTTTAGAAAATTGATATTTTAACCGTAACTGCTCATGGCTATATACCTAAATCAAAAGGATTTCTCTTTTTTTAAATATTTTAACTTTTCTTTGAACCTGCATTAGATTTAGAATGTTATTTACTGGTTCTACTTCTTCTATTGCATCTAATTCCATAATCAAAACGAACGTAAAATATTTAAATGCGCGTAAACAAACACAAACCGTGGTATTTTTAAGGTTATACTAGCTTTATACAAGGGTGGAGGCGCGAATAACTTCGGAATAGCAGTTGTATGAAAACTTATGTCAAAGCTATACTTGATATAAGCTATACTTTGTTTATTTGTAGACATTTTGCTTATTCTTAGTTTATTCTCGAGTATAACTTTTATACCACGTTTATTTGTAAGGCTGTTACTGTATAGCTAAAGGACATTGGGATTTTTGCAAGTAGCAAAATAGGAAGATAAAAAAAAATAACGAATTCTTGTTCGTGATTTAAATGTATTTCTTTTTTCTTGAAAGCATTTTTATTTTACAATATAAGTAAACAACAATTAACAAGTAGAAATTAAGGTGAACTGTACCTACACTCAAGCAAAGCTTTGATGTTTGCGGTACATTTCTGTATACAAGGTGGCACACATAGCACATTGATTTTAATTAACACACTTGTCGTCCATCTACAATTCCACATCCTTACACTACATTGACCGAACCCAAACAAGTTTGTCCCTTAGCGTACGCTAAAACTCGATCGTCAGGCGTGTCCGCATTAGGGTATCCGGAGCGGAAGTCCGCTCCAACCCGGCGCACGAGGCGGCAGCGCCATTGAGCGCTGCTAATACTATTTTTCAATCCAGATACGCGAGCGTGCAACCAAACTCGCGAGTATTTAGCTTCACGAAGGCTAACATCACATACAATGGTCAGTCAATCCAAAATAATAATATAATACCAGCCAAGTGCGTTATGAACGCACTTGGCAATCATGAGCAACGCAAACCAGCGAAACGACGTCCCTCAGTACGCTCACTTAGGTATTTCAAGAACAAGTATTAATAATTACATACAAAGATTGGTATGTTCTACATACAAATGTCTTCAACTATACGAGTACTTACATGAGTAGGAACCGCTTAAAAATTAACGTTTAATTCGTATAATTTAATAATATGATGATTATACTTTGACATGACAATTTATTTTAAGGGCTCTGTACATCAAAGACAGCCAACATTTGTGTCGGCGGGTTAGTTAGCGGCTTCTAAAGTAAATTTTTGGTGAGTAGAACCGATACAGAAATATACATACTATTCATATTGTATTTTTGTTTAATTCCAGAAACATTGATTTAATAACAGTATGGTATATAATTCATAATTATTGTATGAATAATTATGAAACTATTCATATTCATTTTATTTTGCATACCATAAGTTTAAAAATATGTTTATGTACAGCTAAGAACAATTATGGACCCTGTTAGGGCACAGCAATTCTCGTGCCCTTATCCCGATTTATTTGGTGTCGGGGCAGCACGTCTTCTTCTTCCATATTTCTCTATTACTCGTCTTCTTATTAGACACAGGAGGTGTCTGATGAGATGACAAGCCAGTCTTCTTGCCAAATCATCCTTCACACAGTCCATCCATCGGAAATTGTAAAATGAAAAATCTATTGTCGAAATGTCATGTTCAATTTCGTCACGACATTTTTATCATGGTGGATTCATTCACCTAACTACGCTATTGGTTGTTAGAGTTTTAACGATCTATTTTTGTATCGTTGTTTAAAATGTCACTAGACTGGTTAAACTTCTAAGAAGCAGCTCAAACGCCATTATTTTGGATTTTCTATTACACCTAAAATACAGTCATCTACACGCGACGATCAATCAATCTATGCGAAGCCAAATTAAGCTGATCTCTCATTGTACGGGAAGCTCACAAAAAGCGAGGTCAGGTTGTGCTGCATATGTATAGCTTGATGTATCGCCGTATGTATCTACATTCTTCAAAGCAATTCACGTCAACAAATTAATAGAGAAAGTGCTCTTTAAATACTCACAAACAAATACTAACATATAGGACTGTCTCTGTGTTACCCATACAAATCTTCAATTCTCCCAGGAATACACGGTTTTAGTAAACGACATTTTCTGTCTCCTCGTGGAAACACTTACTTCGCTAACGATGTCTTCTTGATCAAATATGGGTTCGCTTAGGTTTATTTTTGTCTTGCCTACGCATACATTTTCCCCGCCAGTAGGAGTAAATGTAACAAATTGCTAAGCAAATTGCAACTTTAATTCTATGACACTCGTAAGAAATGGCTTTATCACGGAAAATTGACGTATGTTCTCATAGTGAAGGTTTGGGTTATCATGGAGCAGTGTAGCATGCTTATTTTTTGAACTTCCAGAATGTGCACATTTTTACAGGTAGTGTGGCTGTATCCTACAGCCAAGCCTGGATCTATGTACAGAATTAAAACTAAATATTTCATGGTGTCAATTTCCTTGGCAATTAATTTCTCTGTAATATTTAGGTTGTTACATGGCCGATGGGGCCGAAAAGTTCTGGAGTGGCGACCGCGAACCGAAAGACGTTGCGTTGGAAGGCCTTGCACTAGGTGGAACGATGACCTGGTGAAGATTGCGGGGATCCGCTGGAAGCGAGTCGCACGGGACCGCTCAATGTGGCGACACTTGGGGAGGCCTATATCCAGCAGTGGACGTCTATTAGCTGAAATGATGATGAATTAGGTAGTCTCGAATATTTTCAATCGCTACAATAGTTACTATAAGATATGATAACAACAGAACGGACGCTCATGGACTTTCAAGGCTTCTCAAACTTTTCAATATTATAAGACAAACCAATCTGTTTGTATTTGCCCCGGAAACGTTGACATTTAGGACCTTGAGAACATTCGTCCTACAACAATAAACTTTACATTGCCATTCATCGTCTAATAGAAGTTTCCAAAAGTTCCAATCGCTTCGTGACAGTAATTAAATCTATTAGATCAACAACAGATATCGGAAATGCTTGTGACTAAAAGAGTGATGAATTGAAATGTTGACAGATGGAGCGGGAGAGGAAGACCGATGAATTGGGTGAGGAATGATATGAGGAGCTCGTGGCTAAATAATAACAGCCGCTCGGGTTGATCTTCAGGTTAAGCCGCGCTTGTTTAGGTTGGTCCGGGGATGGGTGACCACCTTTTACATTCCGAGTTTCCTCCGTTCCTCGGAAAGCACGATAAGCCGTTCCCGGCTGTCATTTGTAGATCTTTGACAGTCGTAACAAGTAGTCAGTGGCCCGAAAGTCTGGCAACCAGTCTTACCAAAGGGTATCAGGTATTACCCAGTACTAACCGGGTTATGGAGGGGAAATAGGCAGGCGACTGCCTATTTCCTTGTAAAATACTGGTATTCAGCTGCATCCACTTAGACTGGAAGCCGACCCCAACATACACTGGCCTGCAAAAATAAGTACTACACTTTTAAAGTTTAATTTTTTTCTTAACTTTAAAAGTTAGAGATTTAAAATAATTAAACGTTTTATACCAAATTTATCAGCTTTCTTTGAAACAATAGACAAAATTAAACTATTTTTCGAGTCCTTTTTGTTTCGAAAGTATTTCTTGTGTATCTAAAAAGTTATTGCAATTTTAAAAGTGTGATACTTATTTTAGCAGGCTGGTATAGTTGGGAAAAGGCTAGGCAGATGTGTGAAGAATGATATGAAATTTAAGTGAGAGTGGTGAATAAGCCAAGTAGGTACCAAGTAACCAAGTGGCATGGTACAAGAACAGGAAGATTATGATGGTCGACGTCGTTCAAAATTCGGACCGACTTATATTATTGAAAGACGTCACTGTCATCAGATGACAGTGACGTCTTTCTTCGTCGTTATTCTTACTATCGCAGTTGAATCACATGAAAGGATGATATATACTAGTACAAGTGATGTACAAGCATAATAAAGGATGATTTATGATAAATCTAGCTAGTTCCCGAGCGGAGGTGCATTGTACAATTGTACATTCATTTACAGGCAACCACACCGTGCAGCATGAATGCATGAGTGAACTACACAATAATAATTCATTCAAAATGCCTTGAGCCACGCAATGCGCTAATTTAACATGTTATGTTACCTATGTCAAAGCAGTCGTGCTCAAAGGTTAGGCAGAAGTGTATAATGTGTTTAAGTGTGTGTGTTGTGTGTGTGTGTGTGTGTGTGTGTGTGTAAAAGTACACCCTAGACTGTATCTATATGTTGCTTTTCGTGTCTCTACATGCGATCGCGTTGTTGTTCTAAACTGTGAAACGGATTTTGAAGCGGTTTCAACCATCATTTCTCGAAGTGATTTTGAAAGGGTTAGGTATGTGAATCATACATTTAGGTGTACCTACAGCACAGTGATATTGTAATGGCATTTAAAATTTGAAAAATAACTATGCTTTTTAAGTTTAAAAAACAGTTCAAAGCAGTCGGTGGTTTGCTAGTATGTTATTATCGGTAGTTGATCGCTTGCACTGGTTACATATACACATAACTATTATTACAGCACTAACTACTCGTATGGACTAGTCTTATTAGCAACTAAATCGGATAGTAATATCAGTTCCCAGTATCGGATAGTAATAACCAAACAAAATGTAACGGAATATGTGAAAAATTCCGATAAAGTCCACCTGATATTTAATAACGCTTATTCGGTGTTGCCAACTGGAAAAAGAGCGCAACTTACTATGTTACAGACCTCGTAAACAGAAACTGATGGGTTGTCAGACTTAATAGTCTATTGATGGATTGGAAACTTTCCATAAACAATGACCGTAGCTGCCACAATGTTGCCACGCTTCTTCTATTGATTGATCGGTTGCTTTGACATACAAAGTGTAAACGGACCCCTTCACGAAGCCGTCAACCAAGCTTTGTGTATATCAATCTAAGTAACTCTACGCAAAACAAAAACTGGAAAAGGTTTTTTTTTTGGGGTATTAAGTCATCACGGTTTACTTACTCAATGTAACGCACTCAAAACATTGTGCTGATGGATTTGTTAAGGGGTACAGTGGTCATGGAGGTATACTAAAATAAAGTTATATATAAAATTAAATAAAACATTAAAAAAAAAAAACTTGTGAAAAAGTTCAAACTTTGACCTCCAATATCTTCGCAGCAAGACGATTTCCTGTTCACATTTTGCGAGCGGTGCTGCATCCTGGATCTTTTTTCGTGATGGATTTCCGCAAAGTAGCGCCTGATTCTATAACTTATAGTTTACTGTTATTTAATCTGTGTAGCCCTCATAGTACCGGGTTCTCACGCATGTTAAAGCCCACACATCTACTTTCCTTACATCTTGATCCAATATAAGTCGTACAAAAATCCTTCACCTATTTATATTCAGTCTCATAAATAAGTTTCGTGGGTCCTATTTTAGGGAGAATTCCTTAATATATCATGGCGATGCTTGTGTCCTCTGATCTGAATAACAAGTGGGTCAAAAAGCGCAATATTGTACTAACAATAGTATGCTAATTCTATTGAGGGTTACAATACAACCTATTTTCGTAAGTTAGACTCTCGCTTAAGTAAAAAAGATAATGGTTTCGTATGTTCTGTAAGGATGCTGACACATTGAGGACTAGGAATAATTAGCATGAGTGAATTTATGAGGCATTCCATCCAGAGTACACAAAATAAGAGCACACTTTTAAGAGCACGAAAAGTATTCCACAAACCGTACACACAAAGAAGTACAATCACTTTGATTGAAAATATCGATAGTTTAGAAAGAATTTCAAGTGCAGGTGCAGGAAGAGTACCTGGAAGGACATAAGGAAATCCTTTGAAGGCCCAGCAGTTAAACATTCAAATCTGCTAGGATAAAAATGTTTATTATATAATGTTTGTTGCCAAATTACGTGTTTCTATCGCGTAATTTGTTAGAATTTTACCCAAAAATCCACAGAAACACTAAGGCCCAATTGAACCATGCTAACGTTTTTAAAACAGCAGTCATTTCTGGCAATATCAATCAAAGCTAAGATTTTTACAATATTCTACTGAATAAACGTATAAAACCAATAAATGTGCCACCCTAAGCTTGTCAAGTAATTTTGGGCCTAGACGTAAATAATATAACAACAACTTAGGCCTATATAATCGAATGTCACCCACTGTGACAGCCGACACGACGTGTTCGACGTGTTCAAGCCCTGATATGAAATGTCAACATATAGTAATCGATCAGTTTATTGTGTAAGTAATAGCAAAACGTATGCCATTGTTTTTTCAGTTTATGTATTGAATCTGACATATTGAGGGCATTACTTAGTGTGTATGTAGTGGTAACATCTGTTACCGGCCAAACCCGATATCAGGACAAACTAGTTTGACCTAGGTCATATCGGTTTACTGTTTATCGTGACAAGATATAATTAACCTAAACAAAGCAATTACACTACGATGAATTTGGATGTAGCGCTCGGCGGTTGGTCACTGTCGTAACCTAAGCTAACCCGTTCAATCCTATGATCGTCATTAAACAGGTTTGGCCTGAAGTCGGGTTTGGCCGGTAACATAAAGTAATAAACAAACTATCGTATAACATTGCAAATTATAATAATTTTATTGGGCTTCACCCGCCCCGTCCACATAATGATGCTGAATTTTCTCTATACGCCGAGATGGGCAAACGACATTGCAAAAAATCTAATCCTGGATAAGGGTGTTACAAGAAGCCCCCAGCCACCTTAGGCGAGGGCCAGTGGACGGTGAGTAATGGGCTAGCTCACCGTCCGTCCGTCTTATGACGACAGGCCGACAGGTGTCGATCGACGGCGCGTTCGTGTGTCGTCCAAGGGCCGATGACTGCCGGGGCTGCGGGACCGTTTGAAAGAGATACCGCGGCTCAGGAACACAAAGGGCTAGGAAGGAACATGGATGGGTTTTAGTCAGTAAAAGTCTGACACTCCCTTCCGCTCCACCCCGAGCGGGAGGGTTCATTTGATGATTTCCCATCCGAAAAAAAAGACTAGTACAAGAACGTGCAGCTTGACACAAACAGAGGCCTATAGTGGAGAGGGCCAGCAGTGGGTGAAGTACGGGTGTCGATGATGATGATGATGATGCTGTGGACTACCGGAATGATACGTATCTTAAGTCCTACCCTGGGTAAAGATCTATACAGAGAGATAGACCGACAGACAGCGTTACTTTCAAATTCATTATAAGTCACGTTGATTTTTATGATAAAAATAACCATTTTCCTTATAGTTTTCAAGAAATGTTGTTCACCAGAACTAAGTTTTACCCGAACAGTTTTTCTTGGAAACCCACATACAGGTTGTTTTTCATTAAAATACATTTTGAAGTGCCCGAAACATCTCTGTTTTCTAAACAATCTGGTATCATATAATTCACGTTCTAATACTAAAACGGTTGAAAAGTTTGTGTATTGCCAATATCACCGGGGCCAAATGGTCCTGCGGGGCATAAAAGACCAATAAAAACCTCATATCTAGTATTTAAACCTGACTATTCTCGCCTAGTTTATAGCCCAGTTTTATGTACATTCCAGTTGGGTTATGTTTGGTTATAAAGGTAACCACTTCCTTATTACGAGGGAACTAAATATACTCTGATCCATGCGTCATGTTCGTGAACGGGCGCTATCAGTTGTGTCTGGTCACTCAGTTGCCATGGCTTACTTGAATGAATTATCTTGTTTTTTTAATTATATTTTTTTTTGTTTGTTTTACTATGGACACTTTACCGTGCACATCATGCTACATTGTTCTCACATAATAATTATACCATCTCAACATGAATGATGTAACCAAGATTGTGTAACAATATTTCGATTTAAAATAGTGTCCATGGAGTTTCTTGCCCATTCTTCTCCATAGAGATCTACGCTAGGGAATGGGCAACTACAGTACTTTCACAGTTTTTATGTCTTGTGACTGGGACTGTAGCTACATTTAATTTTCATCTTTGTTTCGACAATTCAAAAGTGCCTGTAACAGGCCTACTTGAAATAAATGCTTTTGATTTTCATTTTGATTTTTGATTGCAGGAATTCAGTTTTGTAGGGTTTTTAAATGAAATTATGTAAAGCTGGTTTTTATTTTAGTACTGGTCTTTTCAGCTGCATTTAGTTAAACTGAAAGCCAACTCCATCATAGTCGTTATAAGGCTAACAATAATAATGATGGTTTTCTTGTTTATGCGATGTTTGGTCTAATTTGATTACCAGAATTATAAATAATAAATAAATAAATATCGCTGGACATTAACACACAGCGCCATCTAATGCCACACTAAGCAACGAGGCTTGTGTCGTGGACACCAGATAGTTGATATACTACTTACATACTTTTTATTTGTAAATACATACTTATTATACATATAAACATCCATGACTCGGAAACAAATGTTCATGCTCATCACACAAACATTTGCTCCAACCGGGATTCGAACCTGTGACCCTAAGAACGTAAGGCAGCCTCACTACCGCTGCGCTATTCGGGTCGTCAAAGTCAATTGGTGAAACCCATCTTGAGACCCCATACTACCCACGATACAGGAGAAATTCCTAGAGATTAAAAAATGCCGATACAAGAAAAAAATGGCATGTCTATTTAAACTAGAATATTGGGTTTGACAAATTGTATTAAAAATTAAATGATGACATTTAATTCGCGACTTAAGAGCAGCAAACACACATACAATCTTCAAAGTTTGAGAATTAAATTTAAATATTGTTACCCAATAAACAAATTGTTATTCGCTTGTAAACATTTTACATAAACATAACTGATCAAAGGTGAATCTATGTTATAAAACGATGTATGTATGGTTTATTAAATGATGAATACAAAGAAGAGTTTGTGTACATCTCAAGCGTTTATATTAGCGGTCGTCGGCGAACTTTAATACAAACGTATTTACCTTCACTGGTAAATACATAAAAATTTTAATATATGAGAGAAACAAAATTCGCCTATCTTTATTCGGCCTTGGCTTTACAAGATGTTTTCTGGTCAATGTTCTAATTAAAACGGGATAAAGGTGACCGTAGATTATTTTGATGTCTGTGACCTTTTTCTAGACATATCACACAGTCCATCAACCGTTTCTTTGGTATTCCTCAACTCATATGGTGCGATATACGCAAAAACTTTTTCAAAACAAAAATATTTATTTTCGATAAAAGTAAGGTTCTTGAGATTTTTTCTTAAGATGTTCTTGAGATTTTTTTGTCCTAGCTTTAAAGACAATGTTCTTGAACATGAAGCATTTTTTGCATTGACAATATTATCAGGCAATTTATTGCTAGGTTTAATAATTTGACATAAAAACGTTCTTTATAAACCTAAGTAATATATTAACATTACAGTACCGTCGAGTACAACAAAAATCTTTTTTGCGGAATCTGAGAGGTTTTATTTTCCCTCACTCAAGCTACCGCAATAAAATGAAAAACCGACAAAGCTCTGAGCGGAAGCCGTTTTATTACATGAAAAAGAGTCATGGCAGCTTTCATTCAACGACACGGCATTTAGGAAGGTCTCGAGCTCTGCCATACAGAAATGTATCCTTAACAAGTGAAAGTTTCAGTCACAAAATTATTAATATAATATGAAGTCACTATTTTATTACGATTTTCAGGGATTTTGCACGAAATTACTTCATTGCAAGCGTGCAAAATTTACGAGAACATTATAAAATACTTGGGTTCTATGTAAATATATCTTGATTCATATGACTTTTACGGCATTTGACTCTTATGCTTAGCTTTTACGGGCGGTTTCGCCTAGGTGGAGTTCGGCAATTATACCACGGGAACGTGCTACCAGAACAAAAGTATTTGATGTCAAGTCACCATGGTATAATGGTATGGTCACCATACTCAGGTCATGGCTACCATAGTTAACCCTACAGTTATCGTATAAACCGGCGATAGAACATTTACTCGAAACGGCGGTCGACAATAAATACAAAGTGTAGACGGAACCTTCACGAAGCCGTCAACCAAGCGTTATGTACATCAAAATAAGTAACTCTACGCAAAAAATATTGCTGGGACACGACTTTTTTTGGGCTTATAAAACATTTTACGGTAGGACTCAATGAAACGCACTCAAAACAATGTGCTGATAGATGCATTTAATAGTGCGGGAGTCGTGGACGTATTCAAAGTAAAGTGCAGCTCTCGGGTTTTAAGAAAAAAATTTATTATTTTTACGCAACTTTAGCACATCGATTTAAAAAAATTGGACGTTGGCACAAGTTAGCGGGTATGCATACGTGCTCAGTACATACCAACACTACACCCTCACGCCTCACGGTTTGTTAATCAAAAAATAAGTAACGTCTGGCAGCCCTTGGATCTTGCTCTATTACGAGGAGACGGCGAATTCTAGGCCCTTGACGGATTTAAGTGTGAAAAGGTTAAGTGTGGAAGGCTAACATACAGACAGTGTAACTTACCATTTCTATTATTAACACGGATGTATGCTTTTACATTTAGTTTTCTTTGCTGAGTAGGCCAGCTGATTTGAAACAGACCCTTGTCCATAAATCTTTGCAAAGACACTCCCTTTTGTTCATGAGAGTCGTATAAAAAGGTCTCTAATTCTTTTTAAATTATGCCTCTTTAAAGAAGGAAAATTTACCTACGGATCCCTTAATGAATGACCCATAAGGCAGAGTGTACAATTCGTTTTTGAGTTGTTCTTTTTATATTATTTTAGGCAGAATGAGTCGTTTCTATAATTAGGGGGTAGGGGTCAGGGGTAGGACGTAAAGTAATGAAATTAAATTATTTCCCCTTTTATTTGCACAGTAACTACCCTTATTATATTATACTGGGACTGGTGATACGTGCCGGATTATCAGAAACATTGTTTGGGTATCTATCTCTGTCTGGTTCAATAATCTAAGATCCATTTACTGTCAGACAATGCACAATCTATGCCGCTGGGTCAAAGGTACGGACGAAAGGACTATTTACTATTCTTGCAAATTGTTGCATGAAAAAAAATATAATTGTAAAGGTGTCAAAAATACTGACATAAGGCCTACTGAAAAACTAAAACAAGCATAATGACGGTTGTGATGAGAAAATAAACACTTTTTTTATTGACCACTAGATTGTAGATAAGGCGCAGTTGACGTAGCTCCGCTGTGCGGGGCACCTATTTATGTTTGCTGGGCTTAAAGTAACCTAACACGAAGGGGATGGCGGGGTCTAGTGAGCGGGTGCTGTGTGGAGCTGTGCGAGTCGGGGTGCCACAAGTCCCGAGCTCGATTCGCTCGCTCTTGCTTCCTGTTTTGTCCTTGCGCAACGACCGGATAAACAGTTACCCAATAAATTTTTATTCGTCTGATTAATAATTTCCCATTGTAAAACTGCATGTCAATAAATAAGAAATAATTAAATGCCTTATTTATAACTGTTTTTTTCCTACAAGAGTGCAATACCTACACGGTCACATTGTATGGAACAGCTATTTTTTTATAACCAATGAAAATTTTCTATGGAGGGGGCTGCGGGACTGTTCGAAAGAGATACCGTGGCCCCGGAACACAAATGGCGATGAAGGAACATGGATGGTTTTTAAGTAAAAGTCTGACACTCCTTCTTGCTCCGCCCAGAGCGGGAGGAGTCATTTGATGAGTTCCCATATAAAAAAAAACAAAGGGTCTCAACATGATGTACTGAATAACCGTTTTCGCGTCGGTGTCCCTTCCCTCCTGTAGAGATATTATTATTTATTTTTTTACTATGAAGGGGACTTTCCCTTTCATAGTTTCACTACCGGCCATATTTTGATAGAAGATGGAATAGAGTTTCAATCACTGTCTTGAACGTTTACGATACGATTTGTCTCTGTCGCGGCCAGTTCATGACTGAAATAGATAACGTTATCGGTCACCCTTGTTTTTGCAAGAGAAAGGGATGATATAATTCATAAAATACGACTTTCGTTGGCGACCATATTTTTTATTATCCGATGCGATGTGCCTACAATTCCATAACTGATCAAACAAAATCGAGAGAGTGTGTTAATATATTTTTTCACATTTTTACAAGATGGCAAAGACAACTGACAGTCGCTTTCAAAGCAATTATTTTTACTACGAATTTAATAAACAGGATTGCCATACATTTTTCGATAGCTTATGTCAAAAATTCGATAGTGAATTGACAAAATACATTTTAGACTTTTCCCATCAACCCTACAAATGAAATAACAATTTGTACAGGCTCGAAGGTTCAATTTAAAAAGTATTTATATAAGTGCCATGTTTCAGGAAACGTTTCCATCTTTCACAAACGGGTGTTTTGTTTTTACTTTACAGCAAAAATGGAATTCGATATGGTGTTTGTTGACATAAATTATTTTATTTTCCAGATAAAGTTTGATAAGAAAAGACCAAAATGTAATATGGAGGTACAGTCCGTTCACACCTTACTTATCCTAATTCGAAGTATAATTCAGGGACTCAAATTCTAATAACGTCTTACAAATTGTAATTTCCATAAAGACACGCGTCTTCTTGTTAATACACGTGGAGTAAAGTTGCTACTAATTTGTGGATGTTGCTACAGAAGCACACCTCTGCCTATGAGTAAAGATACCATCAACAAATTATATTTGAGCAGTAATTAGTGGAAGATAATAACCATACCATTACAGTTTTAACTTTAACATGATTTTACTCCGTGTTTATTACAATTAACATGGGTTGGAACTTCCATACTAGTAAATACAAATATTCACAAACATATAGGCTTGTTTGAAAGGGGTTTTAATTTTTTGCCCGGGTTAACTTGCGCTTTTTTTATTTTTTTTTCAAAGTGGCGACCACGCATAAGACCTATATTAATCGATAGCTGATATTAATACAATCAAGTTTTGTATGAAACAAAACGTTCTAAAGTGTCACGTTTCCGAGATATGAGCTATTAAAGTTAAAATCCATTCACTGATAGCATCTTCAGCACAACTTTGATTTGATCAGACATGCAATAAACGTGTACCAATCGATGTACAAACAAGTTTTTTTCCGAGACAAAATCTTTAAAGTGCCACGTTTTCGAGATTTAAGCTATCAAAGTTGTGCTCGCGTGTGTTATCGTTAGACATAGATAACGACAAAATCGCAAACTTTCGATCGCTAATGAAATAATTCGGTTGCTTGGATGTAGAGACTTGCATTTCCCGCAAGCATAGATATTGCAACCGAATTTTTTCGTGAGTAAACAGCGATCGAAAGTTTGCGATTTTGTCGTTATCTATGTCGAGACGGCCCAGCTGGTAGCGATCACAGCGCCATATACAGGGTGTAAACCACCTCATCACGAAGCCGTCAACCAAGCATTCGGTACATCAAACTCAGTTACTTTACGCAAAAATTGTTGCTGGGAAACGACTTTTTTTTTGGGGTGAAAAATCATGTTTTGTGGTATAACTCAATGTAACGCACTCAAAACATTGTGCTGATGGATGGATTGACTAGTACGGGGGTCGCGGAGGTGTTAAAAGTAAAATTCAAATATTAAAAACTTGTATTAAAAAAAAAAACTTGTGAAGAAATTGGAACTTCGACCCCCAATATTATATCTCCTTAACTAGAAGGTTCCCAGGTATGGTGTAGAACAAAAAAATCATCGCAAGGAAGGGGAGAATAATGGTGCATTTCAGCTTCGTTAAGAGGTTTTTTTACACTCTTTATTTCGGAAACTTGGCACTTTAGAACATTTGGTCTCAGACAAAACTTGTTTGTATTGATACCAGCTATCGATTAATATAGGTCTTATGCGTGGCCACTACTTTAAAAAATATCAAAATGGCGGAAGTTAATCCGGCCACGCTTCATACAAAAATCTTCCAAGCCCTTTTTTACCAAATAACATATTTACGTACTAGGTAAGAAGATACATAACTGCGTAACAAACTATTAAACGTGCCCTAGCTTTTAATTTTCATCAATCAACAACACCAATTACGTTGAGAATTATTTAACTCAACACTTAGATCACCTACCGCAATGAATATTTTTCTTTTATAAAACAACAAGCGATTTTATTCATAATAAAAATGGCGGAATTCTACATAGCTTACTTGTCCATATAAGACTTTAAATCACTTAAAACAACGCACAAAATCCATCGAGTTCACATTTAAGTCCATCACTTAAACACAGCGTCTTATAATCAGGAACATTTTATGAAGCATTTTAACGGGTTCCAAGTTTAAAACTGTTCTGCTACGTCAATGGAACCCATGTTTAGCCGTTAAAAAAAATGTCACTCACTCAACACTGTCAAACAACAATCAACCTTAAACATAAGTAGTCTGTAGTTCAGTATGTGAATTCGCTCTTTGCGCGGGAGCACACCGGTTCCTGATCATCTGCCCGAACGTTGTCCGGAACTGACGAGACATGGAACAGTACAGGACGAAGTTGATGGCCCCATTTAGGAGGGCCAGTGCATCCATCAGCTCTCCGAAGAGGTCATAACACTGCTTGAAGAAACATCTGCCTAGGACGCCACTTAGAAGACCTGTGAAAGGAAAATTTTGAATGAATATATAATAAGGAATAGTAATAAACGACTGATAGAGTGTGTGAAAGAGAAAGACGATATGGGAAATGGCAGCATGATTGTGTTAATACATTAGGAGATCGCCCTATTTTATCACTACATTTTATAAAACAAAGTCCTCCGCCGCGTCTGTCTGTCTGTCTGTCTGTTCGTGATAAATTCAAAAACTGTTGCACCGATTTTCATACTGTTTTCACCAATGGATAGAGAGCTGGGAGCTTTCAACGAAAACGCTGCCCTTTGAGATCTAACAAAATGATGTATGGTGAAATTGTGTATCTTATATAGGTCTACAGAAAAGTCTGTAGGCTTAGCCAAGTTAACAATTTACAATCGTTAACGCTAATAGAAAACTAACCAAATGTATGAGAATGACATCATTCAATGTTAAGTCACGTGGTCAAAACAAACTAATGGAAACTTTAAAGTTTAGTCAAAACTGTAAGTTGGCTACGATTTATATGGGATGTAGTGATCACGATTGTAGAAACGAATACATTTCATTCTATCATCTTGATCGATGTAAACTTGTCTACGAAAGTTTATATTCGTTTGATTTGACCACGTGACTTAACGTTTACGATTGTAGAAAGAGAATCGATACGAATCGTTTGTAACTTGGCTAGGCCTGCTGCGATGGCATGTGTCTATCTCTTAAGGATAACAAACTATATCCATTTTAGTACCTTAAAAACTGGGCAATAGGGAATATGCAAGAAATACAAAACTCTTTCTAGTTATTAAAAATGCCTTGTATTGGCGTTTAAAAACATTGTGGTACACTTGTTTAAGTTTCTAAAACATCATCTATTTTACAATTTATGGTTTTATGTAGTATCTTTTTGGTGAAACGGAACGCACTCTCAAAACGCGTCGTCCTCGATAACGCCGGTAGTGGCGTCAAAGTCTATGTGTCAAAAACACTTTTATTTGAAAAGTAGTTAAAGTTTCACAAACATTTTATTATAATATCGTTCTCGCAATTTTTGCTTGAATAAAGCACCTACAATTAGTAAAATTAATATAATAAGGCCAAAAACTTAGATGTAAACAAGGCAGATTGAGGTAAATCACGTCACATCATGGCCGCGACAATCACGGATGTTTGAACTGTCATAGAAAATTGCAGGAATTTAATATTATTTTTGAGCGACAAGCAATAGTTGAACTTAACTTTGAATACTTTTCTTGGGTTGTTAACACTGTACTTTATTAATTTTAGTGAAGAATAAATTATATGCATATTCCCTATTATATAGCGCCTGCCGCCGCCGTATAGGTTTCCTCGCGGTGTTTTCTTTCACCGTATATAAATACAATTCGCACATATATAAAAAAAAAACTTTTTATTTTTAAGACTAAGGCAAATGTGTCCGAAAAATTAGAGTTGATTAGTTAGTAGATAATTTATTTCCATATTATTCCAATCGATATACTATTCTATTACTACTATTCTACTACTATTCTACTACTATTCTACTACTATTCTACTACTATTCTACTACTAATCGCTTTTGGGTTTACTCTATTACCTATCTAGCTAGATATAAGAACACATAATGAGTACAAAATAAGGCGCAAATTATGATCAACCTAACATTTTGTGAACATAGAAAATTTCCTCAGTCCGTTACCAAATAATTACCGTTAAAAGGACAACAGGAAAACTGAAGATGTAAACAAAGATATTGTTTTACAGACGCGCGAGCGAACCTAATTATAAATACGTACTACATAGATACTTCAATGTTTATACAAACACTCCCACTTATGTTGATTTATAGTCCGACCGAATTTCGTTTTCTGTTTTCGGCATTTTTCTCTAATTTTATTAGTTGGGCAATTATAGTATTGGCTGTTTTCTGTCTGAAGCATTTACCTAAGATTGTTATATTATCATAAGGCAAGAAGATACATTTACAATTTGTTAAAAGTTCGTCTGTAAATAAATCAAAATGTTTAGTTCCGAGCTAAAAGAAAAGATGATTTATTACTCAGTCATAAAACCTAGTGACTGATGATGTTTATAATCTACGTTCAACATTATAAAGTACAGATTTATTAACTCCCGTAATGATGTTTACTAAACAAAAGTTTCGCAAACAATCCGGTACAGACTAAACAAGAAAATTGAAATACTGACCTAGTATCCCTTGGGGGAACTCCGTGAGTAAGAAGAGAAGTAACACAGCGACTAACATCTTCGTCGTTCTGTCAGTTCGTCGTTCGGCTTTCGAACGCTTCGTCGATTTCCTCGTGAACACATTCCCGTTGCCATTGGCAACAGTGTTCGCAGGACAAGCACTGTATCCTTTCAAAGCTTTCTTCCTACTATTCGCTCTGTATAATGCTCTTATCAACCAAGCGCTGATCACAGTTAGTATTACACAAGGAAGTAGCTTTATGAGCACTGCGTGGACCCAGAAATTAATCTGGTACAAGCTGCCATTGTAGTTCGAATCGACGAAGTAGACTTTAGTCAGCATGTTCCCGCTTTTGTCAAAAGCAAAGTCTTTGTGTATTGTGAACACCTGAAAGAGAAATTAATTTTGTTAGTGGTTTCGACAGATTTCTTGACAAGGGGCAACGTGATTGAGTTTCAAAGTTTTAGCTAGTTCTCCTTTTCGATTACTTTATAATAGACTCGCAGTGTGTTCTTTGTTTTTTTTTTCAATATAATTTCTCACGGTTAACAGGGTATCAAAGGGCGATTTTAAAAGCAATTTCTTGTAAGAAGTTTTTGAAAAGTACGTCTCGGCGCCTTGAAATGTTTGAGGGTCTATTCAAGGCCTCGAGGGACGCGATTTTCGTCAAGCGACACGTGCGTCACTATTGTAGTACCGACGATCGCAAACTAACTGACCGATAATTCAGTCAGGCACTTATCAGTATGCAAATGTTTTACTTAATGCGCATACTACAACGTTATAATACGGTATTGCCCGATATATCAGTTTGGGGCAACACGATTGCCTTCAAACTATACTATCGGTCGACTGCTAGATTACAGTACAGCACTCTTATCCCGCGCGCACACGTACTGATTCACTTCTGCGAGCGTTCTCTTCAAAAGCCAGACCAACTGGCAAATTGTTCGAGCGCAGTCGACTTGTTGGCCTAGTATGCGAGCTAGTAGCCCACCCGACTAAACTTTCGGCCGTTAGATAGTCTCTTAAAACCCCTTCTTTTATAGGTTTTCTTCGTCCTCGCTTAAGCCTTTAACTCGGGGCTAAGAGGTAATACAATACGTGAAACTTTGTCCTTATTTTATTGATTCGTGAAGGCAACATCAATCAAGTACTATAACAATTTAGCAGGAATTGTTTATACTGATAAGATAATGTGCCCTTATCTCTGTTTGCCTGACCGAACGCATAATTAGCAATCCCACCGGACTATCGTCCGATAAAACTTGAAACTGATGAGTCGATGTTGCATCTGCTGGATTTAGGTTGGAGGGGATAGAAGAGCCAGCCGCGGGTATAGAACATTTAATAATATTAACAAAAGAAGGCAGTCACTCAAGTGGTTAATCGGAAAATGGAATCGGGAATTTTTTCACGAATAGACCAGAAAGTTATTCACATGATCTGTCTCTCTCACTAAACTGTGTTTTATGTATTATACAGGATTTTTGAGGTGTACAATGTTAAAATAGCTCAAAAAAGTGTCATAGTATCCAATATTGTGTTGTTGTGATCAGCTGAATACACCGGTATTCAGGTTAATGCTGCAAAACTAACGTGTTTATAGTAAATTGTTGTAAAAGGGGCGTAAAGGGCAGTAAATATCTTATTCCTTGGGTTTATTAACTTGAAACTCGGCACGAATGCGATTATGAACAAACAAAACTACCTTCTAATGGTGATTTGGGGTTAGTTGAAGTTCGTATGGAAGAATCTTAACGCGCGGGCTGTTGTATTGTCAGTAAGATAATAAAATAAGAAACATTGTGTTTCTTGGAATTTTCGATCAGGTTTTAAGAAAAGTATTTTAGAGCTTACTTCGAGTAACTCAAAAATGAGTATTATAATCCTTAAAGTAAATAAAGGATATGTGTATGTATTTGATTTTATTGTCCAGATAAGCCAACCTACTGTTTCTAAATAGCTGCTTAGTGAAGAAACAGACATTGTTGTTTTAATTATATTAAATCCTAGTTTTCGAAAATTTGGTGACGGGACTATTTGTAAAGAGAAATATTTTCTATGGAACACCTACATTATAAGGAAAAATATGAAATCCATATCTCTTTGCGTTTCAGGCCATGTTAGAAAAAGAGAAAATTGTGTTTATTTGGCATTCAAAACAAAAACACCTTAAAAATTATACAATACACTATTGCAACTGTCTCCATCGAAGTATAGCACCTTTATCTACCAGAAGAGTGAAATCCTGCTAGGTAATTCAATAATAACACACAATCGCAACGTCTTTAATTTTGACAGTTCGACAACATTAAATTTCGTTATTAACTTTGTCGAGCAATCAAATTGCTCTTATGGTGGCTGTACACTCTCGACCGAGAGCTCTCGCTATGTCTCGCAGTTAACCGAGAAAGTATGGACGGCAAGCGAGGACCACCGAGTGTATATTATTTTACACTCTCGCACTCACCTTGTCTCGAAGTATCTCAGCTAGAGTGTACACCTTTACTTATGAAGATAAGAAATTCAAAATCTATCACATTGTGATTGACAGTGTGTTACGGAATTGAGGCATGGCGTCGCGGGATCTATTTTCACCAATAAGGTCAAGTGATAAAGTGATAAGACTATATCCCCAAATTAAAAGAAAACAATACCACATAAACTCAGAACACGTAAGAGAAATCAATTAATTGAAGGCGAGGCTAACCTCGGCTGCGATAACGGCATAGTTTCACGCTACTCGAACTAACATCAATCAGAAAACAGACGAATATCGCGAATCATTGTGAAGGAAACAACACTTCGATCAAGTGGAATTGGTGAGGGAACATTATATTGATATGGGAATCTATTTTTGTGTGACTGCCTCGTTGACTGCTGAGCAGGAGGTCCTGGGTTCGATTCGCGGGTCGGGCAAAGTGCAATTGAGTTTTTCTCGAGGTCAAATCTTGCAATCTTTTCTTTTATTTAGTATAGTTCAAGTCTTGTCTTGTTTAGTTTTAGATCTTAGTTGTAATTTTTTGTTTGAATTCTGCTATCTTTTTGTACACTACTTTTACCATTACAAAATGTGTCATTGAAGAGCGGGCTCTCCTAGCACAGGTATATCTTTTACTTAAAAGGAGGTCCCTATGTAAGATTTACTGTAAAAGTTGCACAAGTTTCTGCAATAAACCTTTTTATTTTATTACATTTATTATTTTCTATCAAGTATTTCTCAGTAGCAGCCACAGAGTCTGGACTCGTGCCCAGTTGATAGCAATATTATATGCTCGTCCCCTATGGGACTTTATAAGAGGGCCCTTCTATAGTCAACGCAAGCATGGTCGAAAAGCTTGTTGTTTCATCCAGAGCCATCGCGGCGATATTTTTTTTTCAATTCCCCAGTCTCACCTAGCCTGTCGGGGCTAGGTGAGACTGGGGAATTGAATCCGCACTACTCGTCTCCCGCGCACCTCATACCGCCTAACGCGATAACATTGAACGAAAAATGGTGTTCGAAAATTTCTTAAACTTGTTCCAGGAAATACGTGTTTTTGAATAAGTTTTACAAGTTTGTGAAATAAATATTTTTCATTTAGAATTTCTATTACATGTGCAAGGTTTCGAGCGTTTGTATGAAAAGTATGAGGGGTTGGCCGCTCTTAAACATAACTGGCGAAATGTGGGTGTGCTGTTAGGGTACATACTCTGCCTAACCCTTCGGGGATTACAGGCGTGATGTTATGTCCATGTTTATGGTTCGTTGCTAAATAATAACAGTATCACGGTTCGATCGAAAGTTAAACTACGCTTGAATGGTTGACCATTCAATACATATCCAGATTCCGTACTGGGGCGAAAAACTGAAAAAAGTCAGAAATAAGTTACGGTTTTTGTGTCCCCCTGCCCCCTCCCCCCTCCCCCCTCCCCCTCCCCCTCCCCCTCCCCACTCCCCCTCCCCCTCCCCCCTCCCCCTCCCCCTCCCCCCTCCCAAGTTAGCAGAGGCTCGTCAAGGTCGAAAACTTCGAATAGGCTACCCAGTATATACCCAAACAACCTGTTAAAGTTCCATTAACTTCGGAATACTTTCCAGCTACCTCACCTTTTTTCGACATGTCGACTGGATTATAGAGAAGTAAACAAACAAAACCGTAGCTAGTGATTTCTGAAAGTAACATTTTTTTTTTTTACTTTATAGCAACTTTTTTTGACAGTTGTTTTTAATTCATCCCTTAATTCGCTTGCAACAACATGGGTAAAAAGTCACACTTCTACGAGTGTAGGGTCTGCATGTAATTACAGGCCATACAACAGTGACGCAGGCAAATTACAAAGCTGTCACGCACGCACACAATTTATTTCAATTAATGTATTGACAGGTTTATATTCCCCTTTTACAAAACACGAACTGTTTACCTCAATCTAGGTTAAAATATACAAAATGAGATATACTAATTGTGTGCTATTTAGTCTACACTGTGTGTGTGTATTAACACCCCATAAGTTTTCATGGCAGTCATGAAGGGATACTTTACCAAAAGATTTCATCGAAAACACTCGAGTTGAGAGTTTCGACCTTCTTTTTTATATCTATGGTATCGACTTGGGCTAAGTAGCTCATAAATGTTTTACATAGACATACTACTTACATACTTGAAAACAATGTTGTATGATGAGATGTTTTAAAAAAAATAAAAAATTCAAGAATAAAGGTCAAATCAAAGAAAAAGATCAATCGGTCAATTAAAGATTAAAGGTCGTTTACTATTACTTACTTACGTATAACTGTCAGTTAATATCGCCTACTCTCGTAGCTATCGGTGTTTCTATACACAAAGTTAGTCCTATCGGTGTCACCTACCTGTCACTTTATTCATAGAAAAATCAAAGAAAGCTTTTCTGTGATGTTTTCTTTCTATCGGTTGGTAAACAAAATGTCAAACAGACAGAGATAGCAGCTTACCGATACCAGTTAGTAAGTTATTGAAAATGGCCGTAAAATGACTAACTAAAATTATAGTTCGGTTTTAACAAAAGGGTATACACGGGTAAAATGTATAGAGACGGTTTTTTTTATTTACAAGCTTTTATTTATCTTGCAATGTTTGTATGTTTGTTAAGATCAAATCTTACAACTGAATTTTAAAACGGTATTACCCAACCGATTGAGCTGAAATTCGCATATACGTTTAGTTGAATGACTATTCATGGTTAGCTAAGTGACGTCATTCTAAAGCCAATCTCCCAACTAACATATGAAACGAAGGCATGGCGGATGTAATATGTACCCTTTCTGAAGTTTTACACTAATAACATACATAACGAAGGTTTGACAAAGGATAAATAATTTACCCTATATCACTGGCACCCGAACATCCTCATGGTCATGTATATTCAAAATTTAACGCGATTTCACACATTGTATAATATTTATTGAAACGTTCACAGAATCACGAACACCTATCGTACATAGTTACACAAAACGTAAATACGAACGACTTGATGTCGATCCGAATGGCGCAGCGGTAGTGAAGCTGCCTTACGTTCTTAGGGTCCCGGGTTCGAATCCCGGTACGAGCAAATGTTTGTGTGATGAGCATGGACATTTATTTCCGAGTCATGGGTGTTTATATGTATAATAAGTATGTATTTACAAACAAAAAGTATCTATGTAGTATATCAACTATCTGGTGTCCTTTACACAAGCCTCGTTGCTTAGTGTGGCACTAGATGGCGCTGTGTGTAATGTCCAGCGATATATATTTATATTTATTTATTTACTTTGGAAACGAATTTACGAATGGGAAATACAACTATTCTATATCATCATCATCATCTGCCTTTTCTCAACTATGTTGGGGTCGGCTTCCAGTCTAACCGGATGCAGCTGAATACCTGTATTTTACATGGAGAAACTGCCTATCTAACCTCCACATAACTGGGTTGTGGAGGTTAGATAGGCAGTTTCTCCAAGTAATATCATTCAAGTAATATTCAAGTGCATCCGGTAAGACTGGAAACCGACCCCGACATAGTTGAGAAACGGCAGGTGATTATGATTACTTTGACCCCTTTGCTCTCATTAAAATAGATTCGATTTACGCTCTGAAGTTTCATTTCAAAATATCATATCATAATTCTTTCAGTTTCGTCGTTGCAGAAAAAATAAATCCATCACTTTGTGCAACGCATCGTAGTTGATTCAGTCTTGAAAATAATAATTAATGTCCGATACATTAATATTTGAGCCACGACGGCTTCACGAAATTGCGTCATGAATTGGAAACTCTCTGTTTAACAACGTAAATGCAATGAATTTGTAATATCATAAATTCATAATGCAAGGTACATTTGATGTGAGTTTACACACTCTGATGGGTTTTAGATGGTGTTTGATATTTTGGATCAATATTCGGAATACAGTGAGTGTAAATGGGTGTACCCTTAACGAAACCGAAATGTACTTGTTCACCCCGAACTTGCGATCATTCTTTGTTCCTGACCATAACTTCCTTCTGGAACCTTCTACGAACTGGAACCTTCAAGTTACGGAGATATTTTGAGTCAAAGTTCCAACTCTTCCAGAACCCTTATAATTTCGTCATGTCCGTCTGTCTGTCTGTCCGAGGTTTTGCTAAGAGACCGTTAGTACTAGAAAGCTGTAATTTTGTAGAGGTGTATATATCAATAATGCCGCCGACATAGTGGTAAAATAAAATTTTGGAAAATATATTTTTTAGGGTAGCTGCCCTACATCTGAAGTGAGGATGATTTTTTTTTCGTCGTCTACCCCATCGTGTGGGCTATCGTTGAATAGGTCTTTTAAAACGACTTACTTTTCGATTTAATGCTCCATTTACGAAATATTAAACTTTTAAGTGCAAATTTTTGTTCCAGTAGGGCGTCCCCCCTCTCTAAAAGCTAAACTGCAAGCTTAAAAAATCTGGAAAAATTCATGATGATAGTGAATTTCATGAACTTTAATGGAAAACTATAGCGGTTAAAATAACTTTATTAGTTTAGGAGTAATAGTCGTGAAACTAGGATGTGGGATAATTTTGTACCAAACACCTTAGAATAAATCCCATAAAGTGACTAAGATGAAGTAGTTGCTTGTTTATAACGACTTGCATTGAAAAACAAAATCTAAAATAAAAAGACTTAATAAATTATCATAAGTTTCGCAAAGCTGCCGCTAGATGGCGCTGTACCAACGGGTTCGTTCTATATTGTGATAACGGGCTACTATGGAAGCCTACACTGCGCGTGGCCCGACACGCACTTGGCCGGTTTTAATACAAGTTTTTTAAATTATAACTTTACTTTAAATACCTCACGACCACCGTACTATTCAATCTATCCATCGGCATAGTGTCATAAGTGCATTACATTGAGTCCTAAAACATGATTTTTCATCCCCCAAAAAACTGTTTCCTACTAATAATTTTTGCGTAGTTACTTACATTCTTAGTGTGAAATACAGAATGCTTGGTTGACGACTTCGTGAAGAGTCCGTTTACACCTTTTATTTGAGTTTGGAAGTGATAGATTGTACATGCCAATGGATTTGCCCCTCCAAATCCAAAAAGCTGCTTAGCTTAGCAGCTTTCTGGATTACGTTAACTGCTCAACATAAAATAGAGCCCTGGCTTAATTATCGCTAATGAGGTTACCGAATAATCTCCACGTTTGGGAAACTAGATTGGTTTTCGTAGATACTCTCCAATGCTCGTTCTCTTGTAATCATGCCCTTAGGGTCAAGATCAATTGACATTATTTCAGGAGTAACGATGATAGAAAAAACAAGTGTATTGGGTCAACTTGCTACAACATCGTACTCCAATCTACGTTCTTGGAAGAATAAAAAGATCGAGCTTCACAATATGGCGCCCAAATTTCGCCATTTTTCTTAATTTTTATGTAGCCAGTGCCGCTCGCGTAAGACGAATCTAACAACGTATAATTTATCCAAATCGTTTTATCCGTTTAGGAGTTACGAGGTCACAACGAAACGGACATCAAACATACATGCGAGTAAAAGAATTACGAAAGAAAGTTCTTCCACTTGGCATGTTTGCTAATTCTTATGAATGAGTATGTTAACTTGATATCGCGAGATGGCTTTCTCACGTGTCGCCGTCGTGACAAGTTCAACGTGAGTACATAACATTTTTATGATGATAAAGCATTCTGAAACGTAATTTGGGTTGCCCTTATCGCGAGTAAAGTTAACTAACTTGATTTACAATAGAAAGAGGGATAGGGCGGGCGTTTTGGGGAATGTGATTTTTACTTTAAAAAAGGCCTGATTCTCATACCAATTTGAACACTAGGCTTTTGATTTTAATTTAAGGCCTACGCAGACTGGGACAGCATGGCAAGGGATTTTATATTTTGCCAATGGACATTGAAACGTATTGATATAGAAATACGACCGTATCGCATCTTTCAAAGCAAATCCCTTTCAATGCCACGACATAATTTTAAAACATAGAAATTTATGTCGTATTTCTATGTCAATACGTTTGAATGTCCGTAGGTAAAAAAAATAATCTCTTGATATGCCGTCCCGGTCTGCGTAGGCCTTTAGTCTCACGCTATTCATTAAGAAAAAAAAATACCTAACTACTTGATTTTGGCCAAAATATGTTATTTCACATAACACTAAGCCTGTTATACCTACATAGAGGTAACTAAGTAAGTGCCTCCTGTTTTGTAGAAAATTATAAACAACTCTAACTCACAAATAAAATGTTCGTGGAAATACTGCTCATCAGAAAATTTCTGCACTTTTCTCCATCATTCTTTGTAAAGTGGATTATAAAATGCATTCTGTATTCATTGCACTTCGATCGTTGATGTAAAATAAAGCTTTTCCCAGTTAAGTAAATTTTAGTTTTCTTTACCATGTTAAGAGCTTTCATACTATTTTTAAATCTCATAGTTGTGGATTCCATATTTTCAATTTTTCGTTGTTACAATGTTTTTTTTATTTATAAAAAAAATGGAACCAACAAAAACAAAAAAGTTATTTATATAAGTACAAGAAAATCACAGGTATTTTTCCATAATAAAAAACCTTTGCATGAACGATACAGGTTTGACAGACTGATTTTTTTACCAATGGCAATAAATGAAATGTCAAAAAGCGTGATGACGGAATCACGGAAAGGAACTCAAAATGGCGGAGTGTACCTACCAGTTTGAGACGAGGGTAAAAAGGTTTACATACGCAACGAATCGTGAAACGCTACGAATTGTTTAATATTAGAAATTTGACAAAAATGTTTGTTTTGCCTTTGAAAGGGGTGTTCGATTTTGTTTTCATCAAACACGTTAATGATGCTTCTAAAGTTACACAACGCCTACAATCCTACATACCTAATAAATCTCAGTTGTCTTAATCACGTAAAACACTATTCTATCGTGCTGATGAAATGATGTTTTTGACACTCGTCCACGACACTACTACAAAAATAATGTGTTTCACCAATGAGTAGACAGAATAGCAATACTAGTATCTACTTATCATTGATTTTAACAGTACGTCACTTTTGAGCGGCGTTGTAGACATTTGTCCATTAGTCTAGATTCTAAAGGGGCCTTGATCAAAATAGGCGTAAGTTCAACAAAATTAAAATGGGGTCTTACGCCTTGAGTTCATAGAAAAATGCCCATTGTCCTTTCTGGCTGATCACTGAATCACTCACAAACAAAACGTGTGAGAGAAATCAAGGCAAAGGAACCATGAGTACCTACTATTTGGGATAAATGTAATTTCACAACAGTGCACCTTTTGATACTGTTTTGAAAAGGCTCCTCCTAATTGCAAACCCTGTTCATGCTGAGCTGACAAGTAATAGAGAAGTATTGGTAAAAGAGAGACATGCTGCGCCGTCCAAGTAAGTAAGTATAAGGGCAGGATATAATAATGATGGATTTAAATAGTATAATTATTATTACAGGGGGCTTAAAATGACAGCTTTATCGGAAGATATAAGATAATAATATGAACTACGTTAATATTAATAAAATGGTCACAAATGTGTCTGTGACCATTTTATTAATTTTTAAAGTTAAGTAATTGTCACTTTGTGATCATTTTACGATTTGTAACGTAATTGATTCTGCTAAAGCGGTCATTTTAGGCTCCTGCTTTTCATTACGAGCAAAATAAGCAACTTAAAATTAATGTGGACTTAAATATTCGTTATATTATGCAAGTTTCATCAGCGTAGATGGTCACTGACCCTTGGGGGGCGCTTATGTCCAGCTGTGAACGATTTCCAACTTCTATATAATGATGAAGATGACACCAACTGGTAGGTACTTACAAAATACGAAGGTATACAGAGTATAGGCGGTAACACGAAGCTCAGCAATATGGCGATCGTGCATCTCCGGTCCGTACATAACGTCGGACTGTATGTGGGGTACCTGCAGATAAAGTAACTGTTAGGTAATATTCAAGCATTTTAGTACACTTTTGACGGCACGGTTGGCGCAGTGGCTGAGCGATTGACTACAGGTAGTTGTTCCGGATCTGGCTGTTTGTGTACGTGAGTTTCAATGTTTGTAAAAGCACCCACGATACAGGAGAAATTCCTAGTGAGGGGCAACGTTTTTTAAAAAAAGAAAATAAAGAAAGAAAAGACTTAGGTAGGTAAACCTCGATAACGGACCAAATTATGGATATAATGAAGAACTAAAATCAGAATCCTGCATCACGATATTAGAGTTCTCCGTGAGTTAAGAACATACATGTAGAAAAACCCCACAACAACTCTTGGGCAGGTTGCTTACCAGATACAACATACGTCTGGTCGGAGGATCCTCCCTATTCAATGGAGTATTGAGAAACTTTCTATCCTTGTTCCTCATACTACAAAACCAACCACTATCTAACCCTTCGGGTATTACAGGCACAGGCGTGATATTAAGTAATATTACAGGTCTGTGGTAACATACTGACGAGCC
Source organism: Xestia rhomboidea (assembly GCA_963853795.1). Taxonomy (NCBI): domain Eukaryota; kingdom Metazoa; phylum Arthropoda; class Insecta; order Lepidoptera; family Noctuidae; genus Xestia; species Xestia rhomboidea. The sequence continues at coordinate 8,373,525 of OY970771.1, read as the reverse complement.
GAATGGCGCAGCGGTAGTGAGGCTGCCTGACGTTCTTAGGGTCCCGGGTTCGAATCCCGGTAGGAGCAAATGTTTGTGTGATGAACATGGACTTTTGTTTCTGAGTCATGGATGTTTATATGTATAATAAGTATGTATTTACAAACAAAAAGTATTTACGTAGTATATCAACTATCTGGTGTCCCCGACACAAGCCTCGTTGCTTAGTGTGGCACTTGATGGCGCTGTGTGTAATGTCCAGCGATATTTATTTATTTATGCTGGCCTAGAATAGTACGGAATTTCTGTAGATTAGGGCGGGAGGCCTATACCCAACAATGGGATATTACTGGCTGAAATTAACTTTTTCAACATTCGCTTCTCATAAAATATTTACTTAGTTGTTAGACTTCATTCATATTTTATTTTCTGGTTGTAAATAAAAAAATAAAATGCTTTGGTATTTTCCATACGAAAATTGATGGAATTTACGTTACGTTTACGTCACTCGCTCGTGCAAGGGCCTTTGGACTAAATAAATTCACTAGAGAACAAATAAAACGAGACGAGCGAAGATGGGTGACACCGCGCGTAATTTGTCGACTTTTCACAATTTTGTGAACGACGCAAGAAATCTTCTAACGTTTATTTATCCTCTAGCGTATACGAATAGAGGTGTTATTTTAGATATTCAGCAATTTGTTTGGTTTTCAAGAGAAAATGGCAAGCCTGAGATATCCTGGCATAATATCATGGTTATGGAGGTTGAGGTTGGTGGTTGGTGGTTGGTGGGTTTGGTTGGTAAGGAATGACGTATTTTCATCTATCTTAGGAAAAAAGTCAATATATATATGTCAGTTTCAGTACCTTATAAACATCAAAGTCTACAGTATCGTACTAAGCAAACGAATTCAAATGAGACCATTAGCTTAGATTGTCTGAAAGCACCACAATAAATCATACTTTTTCATGAGAGGCGGTAAGCGTAATTTTACAACTTTACAATTAAACAAAGTCAGACTTTTTTTATTGTAAATCCTGGCTGGTTATTTTTTTGCCAGTTTGTTATAACGGAACCCTTATTGGATCACTTTGTTGTCCGTCTGTCCGTCAGTCAGGACCCTTATTCTCATGGACGCGTGGAGGCATCAAGCTAAAATTATATTTATATAATTCAACGCGATCAAATGATATGATCGTTTATGTCGCATATTTTGCTATTTCACAAGGGAATCAGAACCTATAGGATACTTCCCGTTGACCTAGAATCATGAAATTTGGCAAGAAGCAATGTCTTACAGCACACGCAAAGAAAAAAAAACCGTAAATAGGTACGCAGTTTAAAAAAAAAATATATAAAGTTTATACGGATCCCTCGGTGCGCGAGTCCAACTAGCCATTGGCTGGGTTTTTTGTTTCTATACGCTTTATAAACGTTACTAATGCACTTCGGCTTAGACATTTACCGTCACCGCCTTGCTCTTCTAGAAGTGCTAAAGTAACAAAAACAACGTTTAGCTAAAATTCTTACTAATAACGTTAAGTCACAAACAAACTGCAGAGCTAAACTGCTAAGTGACCCAATTCAATGAAATAAGGTCAGGTTTATGAGTCAGCTTGGTTTTAATGTCTCGTACTGAGCAATTCGATGTAAATACTAAAGTTATTGTGGTTAAAGGTCAACGCTCACGTATGCGGAGCTCGCGGCTAAATAATAACAGCCGCTCGAGTCGATTTTTAAGTTAAGCCGTGCTTGGCGCGGCTGGTCCGTGGATGGATCACTAACCATTACATACCGAGATTCCTCTGTGCTTCGGAAAGCACGTTAAACAAAAATGAAGCGACAGTCCCAATCACAAGGCAAATTAACTTGTGAAATTTACTTTATTTACCAAACTTACTTTATTTTATTAAAATTTAAATTTATTTTATTTTTTATTTCAAACCGTAGATCTCTATGGGGAAGAATGGGCAAAAAAACTCCATGAACACTCTTTTGAATAATAGTATATTTTATATCGAGGGACTAAACGAAGCCATAATATACCAAAGGTGGTTTGACTCCCGACCGTGCGAGGGAGTCAATGAAATCGAGGGTATATTAAGTTGGCGTTTAGTCTCGAGGTGCAAACTGTAGTTTTCACTTTGAGTGCTAGAAAAATAGTCAATTTAGTACAAAAACATTTAATAAATAATACATAGTAAAATAAAAAAATCACTAAGTATTTTTCATTGGGAGCATTATTTTAAAAAAATTCTATCTCTTGAGCCGTAAATACTTTGGACTTTTTACTTTATGACCTGACTTTTCCGGATGGAAAATCATCAAATGACTCCTCCCGCTCTGGACGGAGCAGGAGGGAATGTCAGACTTTTACTGACTAAAACCCATCCATGTTCCTTCATCGCCCTTTGTGTTCCGGGGCCACGGTATCTCTTTTGAATAGTCCCGCAGCCCCGGTAGACTTAGGCCCTTGCGGACCCCTTCCTTATTGCTGACTCTCTTTGAGGCGCGCGTGGAACACGAACGCGCCGTCGTCACGGCCTGTCGTCATGAGACGGACGGACGGCGAGCTAGCCCATAGCTCACCGTCCACAGGCCCGCGCCTACGGTGGCCGGAAGCTACCTCGTGGCCCCCGACGCCCGGGGCGTCTCCCGCGGCGGCCGGGACGTGTGGATCTCTCCCTATCACGTTCCGCTACCTCCTTCGCTAGCATGACTGCTTCGCAGAAGGAGGTGACGGCGTCCCATTCCGTCTCGCTCCGGACCATGGATTGAACCAGGGCCGGAAGCGAGAGGTCACCGCCGCCGATCGCCGCTTCGAGGACACGGCGGTGCTCCGCCCAAGCGGGGCACACCTCCACAGTGTGCTCCACCGTGTCCTCCGGTCGATCTTCACAATGGAAGCACCACTATATGACCACTGGATAAACGTTTTATGAACGAAGTCAAATTTGTGAATGTCTTCATCTGCACTTCATGCTTCATATTCATTGTCGATTTTAACATAGAATACGTACTTCACAACGACGATGGTTGATATTTTTTTGACAATTCATCAAAATATGCCAAAAAGACGCTTTCTGTGAAAGAATTTATATGTTTCTTATTCCTCCAGTCCTTAAAACTTTCGTAAGTTTTTAGGTAAATCTTCCGCGATTTTGGCGGCAAAAGATTATCTATTATGTCTTTTGCTCTTTGCTCAACGTCAAACTCTTCACTGTCACTGGTTATTTAAAACCAAACAAATTTAATCTCGACAAAAATTATGAAATTTTCGCGGTCAGTTTTTTCTTATAAACCAGTCACAGATGAACAATTTAAAACACATGGCGCCACCTTCTTCCTCACGCGGAAAAACCATGGAACTAAAACCCTCAACATTTTCGCAATGAAGATGGTCCACATCGACAGATAATAGTATATTTAGGTACTGGCTGTTTGAGTTTGTCTATGTCACATGAAGGAAATTAAAAAACGAATTACTTTTCAGAGAGAGAGACTAAAGTGACGTGAGCGCGTGAGTGGCGGGAGTGAAGTGAAAAAATATAACTTGCGTGTGCACTGTCCGTTGACCTTAAGACGATTAAAAAGCAAATGAAACTTGTAGTAGATAGAACGTTTCAATTTGATTAAGTTCTCTATTTTTCAATACAGTTCCTCGAAAACGGGTTCTTATCGCACTACGATTAGGTTCAACATGCAATGCATATCGCGCGCGCGTTTTGTTCATTTTCCCGCACGTGTGCGGGAAAAATATTCCACAGGTAAAACGTATACTTATACGAAGTTCAAATCAGTTCAATGCCTATAGTCGGAGGTGAATGTTTTTTTTTAATTTCGCCAAACCAATGTGCGTCTTTACAGCGTAATTATTTTTTGAATATTCAAATTGTGTTTATAAATAGAATATCTTAGATAAACATGATTATTTAAAACTAATATTTACTTTTATAAACAAATTAACATTTATTTGTGTTCTAAATTCAAAAATACAAAAAAAAACTATTTTTCATATTAATAGGCTGTTTAACGGCTTCATACCTTTGCTTCTCCTTCAACCTGGCTAAAGCAAAGCGCGGAAAAAAAAGAAAATTAGAATCATAGTCTGATTCTAATTTTAATTCATGACAAAAATATTTTTCATTCGTTTATTTTATTTTTTCAAAGGTGTTTTGAAAAACGTCGTTTGATACACGTGGATATTTGTTATGGCAGTTCTCGGCTCAATAATACCCTAGCCTACGGCTCGTGTGTTAATTCCGCCTCGAATGCAATAACAAACTTTCTCCACTTGTATCAAAATGTACAATTCTTTAACGGGTAGTATTTGAACATCTAAATACAAGAAAAGTTGAGTTAAGTTTGTGAAAACAGCATTTTATGTTCATTGTTCTTAATGTTTTATTTAAGGCGACTACAGGTGCTAAATTAGCAACTCTATTTGTGATGGTTCAAACTTCGTTTGAAATACTGTTAGAATAAAGTTCTAATCAGCTTGCACTACAAAGTGGTTCTTACGTCAGTCACTGCGGGCCGAATAGTGCAAAGTGAGTGGTTTTTTGCGATTTACAAAAAATCTAAAAAATAAAACACTATCATGCTAATATGTTGCTTGTAGAATTATTTGCCAAGAAAACAGAATGATCGCATGTATTTCAGTATAGTTTTTACTCGTTAAAAGAATTTTTTAGAGATAAGTTCATGATTTTTTTCATCTAGTAAAATTAGTTGTATTATGTTTTCAAAACACTATCATACTAGCATATATCCTGAAGAATATCATATATTTTTCTGGTTTTGTTTATTGCAGTCAACCATATGCTTTTTTGCATTATAAAACTCGCGTTTAGCTCCTGTAGTCCCCTTAATACTAGCTTTTGCCCGCGACCTTCGCCCGCTTCAAATTATTATAAAAATATAACTTAAGTATATGAATCGGATTTTGTTAAAATCCTTTTGTTGAAATCCTTTTTCCAAAATAAAAGTCTAGCTTTTAAGTTACTCCTCATATCAGCTATTTGCCAGTAAAAGTTCCGGCAAAAAAAGCAAAAAAAGTTCCGGTCTCGCCGTTTCGGAGATTAGCCGGAACAAACAGACAAAAATTAAAAAAAAAAGTTTTTTTTTGTTTTTAAGTGCCGTAAACTTTCTTATGCATTAAATAAAAAGCTGTTAATTTGAAAATGTAAACAGACACTACAATTTTAATCATTTGTATAGATCACACCTATGTTCTTTGAAGGGTACACAAGCACGTGACTTTAGCTTCCCGATAGGTATTACAATTAATTTTATACACATTTAATTAATTTTCTCGTTATCTATTTATTTGTAACCATTTATTTATATATTATGTTTGAAACTGTTTTTCCATCACTTCCCCCTCAAGGTTCGTTGGAAGACCAGCGTCAGACAGCATCACAGCTGTCTGGCATGAATGCTGAAATGGACCTTTTTGGCACAGCCGTGAGGCACACAGCACATACTATGTTTTCCTCCTTATTTCGTACATTTTTATATTATTGTGTGTGTGCTTTATTAACTGACGTCAAATAAATATTTTTTCATTCTTGCTATAATTATAAACAGGGTGTAAACCACCTCATCACGAAGCTGTCAACCAAGCATTCTGTACATCAAACTAAGTAACTTTACGCAAAAATTATTGCTGGGAAACGACTTTTTTTTTGGGGTAAAACATCATGTTTTGTTGTAGAACTCAATGTAACGCACTCAAAACAATGTGCAAATACAAGTTTTTAATGTAATTTTTTTACTTTAAACACCTCCACGACCCCCGTACTATTCAATCCATTCATCAGCACAGTGGTTTTGAGTGCGTTACATTGAGTTCTACCACAAAACATGTTTTTTCACTCCAAAAAAGAAAGTCGTTTCCCAGCAATAATTTTTACGTAAAGTTACTTGGTTTGATGTACAGAATGCTTGGTTGACGGCTTCGTGATGAGGTTGTTTACACCCTGTATATCACACTGGAAGAAAATACCGATGGCATTGAGGCCGCCTCTGTATATCTTATTGAAACCTAATACCTATAATATCAATTTGTTTGCAAAGAGACAGATAGATAGACTTTCTTATTTCCAATAGATATTACTTACCCTTAAAGGAACTGAATCCGTTATCATTATTTATCGTTATCTTTCAAACAAATATACAACGATAAGTTCTAGACCCAATTTCACAAAGACATCATCTGCCTATCCTTACCAAAAACACAACATGTACTTAAACTAATTAAAAACAAAACTTTTTTCATGAACCTATTTACACAGAGCACATATGTTTTTGTTATATTATTTGTTTTAGCTGTAAACTCACTGTTTTTAGGCCGTTATAACAACGCCAGTATGTAAATTGATGTGCTGGACTGAATACGCGATTCGTTGTAAAACAAATAAAGGATTGGAAGAGTGAGAGCAGACGATGTAACAATTAATGTAACAGAATCAATTTTCTTAATACCTACAGGTATTACACGAACAAAACAAATTTTAATTTTACTACTACTTTTACTTATATCGAGGCGTCGTCCCAAGGAAACCAAGACACCTGCCCGCGTAGGATGACCGCCGTGGAAACGGGTTTTATCAAAATGATGACAGATGAACAAAAGAAATCTGTCACTTTGTCGATTCTTTTTTCGAAGAAACCATCTCTACGGGGGTCATGCTACGCGGGCTGGTTGATTTTGCTCGTGTAAAAAGACGAGATCAACGTTTCGTTTTCCCATGTTTTCGCCTACAAAACTGGACCGATTTTCAAAATTTTTCCAACCAAATCTTGTTGTTGTTATGGTGTTTTAAACCGAACAACGTGTTTTTAATAATAATAAATTGATGGGAAAAAATGAAGCAAAGCAAGAAACATAGTGGGGATGGAGTAAGAATGAAAAAAATAAATAAATATCGCTGGACATTACACACAGCGCCATCTAGTGCGATAAGGCTTGTGTAAGCAACAAGGCTTGTGTCGTGGACACCAGATAGTTGACATACTACTTATATACTTTTTGTTCGTAAATACATAGGTACTTATTATAAAACATCCATGACTCGGGAACAAAAAATGTCCATGCTCATCACACAAACATTTGCTCCTACCGGGATTCGAACCCGGGAGCCCAAGAACATAAGGCAGCCTCACTACCGCTGTGCCATTCGGGTCGTCAAAAATAATCATCATCTGCCTTTTCCCAACTATGTTGGGGTCAGCTTCCAGTCTGACCGGATGGACCGGACCTCCACAACCAAGGTAGAATGAGAAAAATGTCTATAGTTTTATTTTGGCACTGAAAGTGTTAAGTAGAAATAACATTAATTGGAAACCGCTGCCGTCAGTCACTCACTACCACAGATCTAATTTGTTTTTTAGGTTACCGATCAAACAGATTAACCCACACATATACATAGTAACTAGAAACATACATGAAACCGAACACTCACTTGATAGCGATATATCGCCAGACCGCTAGTGATAAGGTGAGCAGTATGGACGCCGTGTGCAGTATCTGGGTGAAGTTACTGTGGAACAGCATGTACACTGCCCAGGAGTACGGCCGCTCTTCCTGATCGGGGAACAGCTGTGGACAAAGAAAAACTTGATTTGGGGATGTGAAGAGCTAAAATCTTGGACATCAGTGACGTCGGTGAAGAAAAACATCGTCTTGAGCGCGTGTGGTGATCAATTCTTCTGCCTACACCGTAATCTTTTTTTTTCGTGTGGTTAGTGCCTAACCTGCAGGCTTAGCCAAGTTGACAATCTACAATCGTTAACGCTAGTAGAATGACATCATCTCAACGTTAAATCACGTGATCAACACAAACGAATAGAAAATTCGTAGACAAGTTTACATCGTTCAAAATTATAGAATAGAATGTTATCGTTTCTACAATGTTGAATGCTATACTCTTTGGTAGGAACTCTCACCATAGACTAAGTGTGGGTTTTTTCTACAGACATTAGAGAACGAGCGATCAACTCAGTCGTGTCAACTTGGCTACCAATATAGCGCTTTATACAATCGCTTACGCCGAGGCGTTTACGATTGTAGAAAGAGAATCGATATGAAACGTTTGTAACTTGGCTAGGCCTGCTAGTATGGGTAGTTAGGTCGACGATAGAACGAACGTACCCAGATGATGCCTGTTCACGCCTGCTTTAAAGGCTGAAGAGTTAAAGGGAAGGGAAGACAGACGCTGGCAGAGAGATCCACACTTTGGTGGTGCGCATGATTAAAGGTTGACTGGTAGAGAATACCTCGTGACTACCTATGTACTACTATTGTACATTAAGTTTAAATAAAGGGAGGAGAACTGCTTTTCGTCGAAGGAGGTCCACTAAAACATTCTTTCCGCAAGTATCATCACAATGATCGGTCTGTGATTCCCGCCTACCCGCATCCAATGGATCCCCTATTAATATTATGATTGGATCACCAATTAAACCGTAGTTTACCTTGAGATCAATTGAATAGTCTATAAGGAATAAAATTAAAGATCATTGTATAATCCTATAACAGGATATAATTTCTACTTACATGTTAATTTAAAGATAAGGCGTTACCTGGAATTCAATTAAAGACGTAGCAATAGAGCTTGGAATTTAATTTAATCTAAAATGAATAAATCAACGTTAAACGTTAACAATAATTAACGTAAAATGAAATTAACTAAAGTGACGAATTTGTAATTATGTTGCTTCGCTTAGTAGATGATTTGAATTAGGGAAAGCCGCTCTAGGTTTGTAGAATTACTTGAAATTAGGCTCTTGATCCAAAGCTCTTAATTAAACTGTTTTGTATTTACATGAAATTGACATTGTCAATTATTTCTTAAGCATAATAAATACTCCAAATTAATCTCTTTTTATAACATCCTGTAAATCACCGGCAGGGGTCTACTACCGAGTTCACTGAGGGTCGTTTGAAACCTTATGCCCTGAGTAATACGGTTGAAAAGTGGTCAACCGTAAGTCTTGTAAGCGCGATAGTACCTATAGTACACCCACATTTAACCCATTAAAGTCCCATGTATTAGGTTGCCGAGCGTACTGCCATCAACCGGTTGGAAAACCAGACCCCGGCCCTACAACTGAAAAATTCACAAACACACTTTGGCTGACCAGCAGGCCTAGCCAAGTTACAAACGATTCGTATCGATTCTCTTTCTACAATCGTAAACGTTAAGTCACGTGGTCAAAACAAACGAATATAAACTTTCGTAGACAAGTTTACATCGATCAAGATGATAGAATGAAATGTATTCGTTTCTATAATCGTGATCGCTACATCCCATATTACACATAACACATTAAAATGTAATATCTAATTGACACAATAAAATATTTTGTATTTTTTTTTGTATTTGTATATAAATCGTAGCTAACTTACAGTTTTGACTGAACTTTAAGGTTTCTATTCGTTTGTTTTGACCACGTGACTTAACGTTGAAATGATGTCATTCCCATACATTTGGTTAGTTGTCTATGCGTTAACGATTGTAGATTGTCAACTTGGCTAAGCCTACTGGAAATCGAACTCATGCTCTGTAGTAACGCCTGCGACTACTACATCAACGAGGCAGTATATTTAACAATCTATTTTCGTCCAATCATAAAACAGTAACCAAAGAACATAATCCAGTTTTTACTACTTCTTTTGTGTGCCGTTATTACAATATTAATATCGCTCGTTTTTGAAACTTTAGAAATAACAGACGTTTGAAATACAGACAAATTATTACTTGGGTGTTTTATTACAAATAAAGCTTTAATAACAACAGTAATAATACCTACCTACAATAGAAATCAGTTTAATATTACCGTGGTACGAGATTAGAGATATAAATGACATTTGAATTTATGTTGTTTTACCAAATTAAAAATAAACTAAAACATGGCGTAAAATACCTTTCCTCAACGCTGTTAACTGGTAATGTCCCGAAGAGACTGGCTGCGTTGCCACGTTGTATGGCAACACTTAGCCTCTGGCCAAAATAACCTTGGGTCACGGGAAGTGTCAACTAAGTGTTTGGAAATTTCCTCGAAAACACAATTTTCTAATTTATGAATTAGAAGATCCTTCGAGAAATCTCTCTCTGAGAGGGAGCGCGACTGTGGAAATGTTATAGGCTATAGTAACAGGTACATAACATTCTCACGAAGACAATATTAATATCATCACACCATACAATGTCAGTTTGAATGGGGCGAAATCGATATTGTTCCAATATCAAAAGTACCTATACAAATCCCCAACCATATGGTAATCTACTAACGAAAATTTACATATACAATATATCTTCTCTTAGATCGTGAAGGGACACGTCACATTAGCATAAGGTAAAGAAGGATTTTTAGTTTAAGTTTACTTGCCAATACTTAACAGATTCCATCACTGTAACCAACTATCGGTAGATAGATAGCTACTTTGAAAGACTGTTGGTAAAGTTTCGAAGATTGGCAATCCAAAATTTATAGATATTAATGGAATCCAGATTCATCAAAACCTTGAAATCACGAATGCTCAATAATATATCACTAAAACCGAACCATTTCAGGCGCCTTTTAATAGCACTTACAGTAACAGTTCCCAAGGCTTTCGAATAAACACAAACACGCTTTAGTAATATCCAATTCAGCTATGACTCATTCGGCAGTCGAATATTGTGAAGAGGTCACACTTCGACATCACTGTGACATCACCGATCTTCAACTACTTCAGCCTTTCGTTTATAGGAATGTCCGGAAAACGAATGGTCTTTAATTTAAGAGTTCAGTCGGGTTGGCCGGTTGGGTTGTTTTTTTTTTGTTTCGGGGTGTAAAATTCTCATGGATGTTCTCCGCCCTGGGGTGGAGGGGTCTGTCAGACTTTGACCGAAAAACTACCCCGGTGTTCCCTTCCCACACTTGCACAGGGGATCATGGGAACTTATGCGCTTTCCACGATTCCCGGATTAGGCCGCAAACTAGGCCAACTAAACTATTGGGTTGGTGACAAATGCGAAAACCACACCAACAGTCGCTCGACTGCGCTTGAAATTCGAGTAGTTCCTAGTTGGTAGGCGACTTTTGAAGAAAGCGATCGCGCACATTTACTATAGATGTATATAGTATAGTTTGAAGGCAAGCGTGTAGCCCATCAAACTGATACCGAAACGTTGTAATATGCGCACTAGTATTTTAGAGGGAATGGATAGTAATCAAACACGCGGGCCTAAATCAAACAAGCGGGCGAAACTTCGAATATCCTCCTCCTAGCATTTTCCCAATTTATTTGGGGTCAGCTGACGACAACAGATTGACATGAAGGAAAAAGATATAATTTCCTTCTTGTCAAATAGGTGTCATCTCAGTGTTTTGACTGGTTTTGACAAGCTTTTACCATGGCTTCACTCTCGTAATCTTTACCAAAGGAACTGTGCATTTTTCCGGAAAATAAAAACTTATGTATGTCATGACACCTGTCTGCGAGATACAATATACCTGTGTTGCTTGGGAGTTGGGTCCACTAAATCTTCTCTCCAGCGAAATCACTAGAAGTGGTTAAGGTGGATGCTCCAGGGTAGCCCGCGAAATTTAAATTTTCTTATGTTTTTTGCAATTTGCAGGTCAGTGTCAGGTTGTATTATTAAAATATGATTTGCGGCTGTATCACGTATGTAGTTCAATAACTACATACGTGTTACAGCCGCAAATCATATTTTATTGTTATTGGTTGTATTGATGATTTTGATGATTATAATTCTATAATTATAATCATCAAAATCATCAATACAACCCTCCAAGCGCATAAAGGTGCAGGAATTACTTTGACTTTGAAAAAGTAATTCCTGCACCTATAAGAGCTTGCATCCACCTTAAGGGCAGGTGTTTTGTGGGACTACCTATAGCTATTTAAAAAGTGCTGATTCTCAGCCTAATTTGAATAAATGGCTTTTAATTTGATTATCAGCCTCATAAACTCGCTATGCAAAAAAAAACCGCAGTTCCGTGGCTCTGTAGCTTGGTGAAAGGAGAACAAACCTACGAAAAGACAGACAGACAAGACAACCAGAACCCTTTTCAAAATCATCAATTTTTATTTGTTGCTAAAAATCTAAATGCGGCAATTTATAGGATAAGCAAGTCACTGACTGGTATCCTAGAGATGGTAAACGGAAAAGAGGAAAGCAAGATAGGAGATGGGAGGATGAGCTAAAACTCACAGCCGGTCCCAACTGGAGAAGGGTTGCTAGAGATAAGAAGCAGTAGAAGACGTTAGAGGTGGCCTATGCTAGGCAGCACACTGAACTGAGAGACATTATTTTAGTACCATCATAATGTAAACAACATACTAAATGGTTCAGGATTATAGGCTTATTGATAGAAAGTACAGACGGCGTTGTCATACAACGTGACAACGCCGCGCGCGCGCCAGTGTCTTGGGTACATTCTTAGTTGACAGTGTTGAGGAGGAATTTATGACTCCATTTTTTAAGTTTATTGATAAGTGGTATATAATATTTAGCTAATAAATACTAATATAATATAATGTTTCACCATTTTCATTTTAATTTATTGCATATTGATTTATTGATTGAAGTTGTAGGACATCATGAAATGAAGATGAAAACATTTTAGTAGGATGTAGTTAAGACTCACCAGATACCTGTAGATTGCGAAGGGCACGTACTCCAGCATGACGAAGACATCAGCCACCGCCAACCACTTCAGCAACCGGTTGATGGGAGTTACTGCTAGATCCCGGCGGGTTAACACAGCTACGTTTAGCGCATTGGCTAAACTACCGAAGAGACAGACCTGTGGAAGAAAAATATAACAAGCAAGAGGGAAATATAAATGAAATGTAGAACGTTTTTAGGAACGGTTTAGCCAGACCATCATCTGCCTAGCCTTTTCCTAACTATGTTAGGATCGGCTTCCAGTCTAACCGGATACAGCTGAGTACCAGTATTTTACATGAAGCGACTGCCTATCTGACCTCCACAACCCAGTTAGTACTGGGTAATACGATACCTCTTAGTAAGACTGGTTGTAAGACTTTTTGGGCCACTGACTACCTGTAACGACTGTCAAAGATCTACAAATGACAGCCGGGACCGACGGCTTAACGTGCTTTCCGAGGCACGGAGGAAACTCGGTATGTACTCGGTGTGTAAGGTTTAGCCAGACCGGTATAGACAAAAGTCTGACAGAAAATTACGTCGGCACGGTTGGTGGCTGAGTGATTGGCTGCTGCGCTGCGTATGGCGGATTGGATTCCCGCACGGAACAAATATTTGTATGGGCTCCAGGTTCCGGGTCTGTGTATGTGAGTGTTTGTGGATGTGTGTGGATGTTTGTGTATGTGAGTTTAAATGTTTATAAACGCATTCCACGATACAAGAGGAATTTCTAGCGTAGGAAAACTCAAAAAAAAAAGTACTGAAGTATCCGTTAATGTGCCCGTATGTAATCTATGCTTAATAATAGAAAGCTCAAGAGTGTTTTTGGTTGAACGCGCTAATCTCAGAAACTCCTGTTTTGAATTGTAAAATTCTTTTAGTATTGGATGGCCCATTTATCGAGGAAGGCTATAGACTATAATAACATCACGCTACGATCAATAGGAGCGGAGCATCAACTAAAAATGTCTCTCTCTAACGTGACGCAGACGAAGTTGCGCGGATCAGCTAGTCTGTCTATAATGACCGAACCACGGATTCTCATCATACGAGTATGAACCTCTTATTTTTATAACAACATGGACAAAATGTTATCAGCGATAAGGCCGCCATTGTAACCATACAATTAGCCAAATTGTAACAGTTGTGTTTCAATGTTTGTGTACAATTAAGTTTATTATATTCGTTTTAATTAGGTATACAAGTTGTGAGTGGCAATTATAGTCAACCTTTCTATTGATAGCCAGTACTATAATATCTAGAATATCATTATTTGTAGCAATTAATTAACAGATTTAAGTAAAATTGCTTAAATTATCGTCGAGATATTTTAAGGAAACTTGCTTAAATCATCGTTAGGTAAATTCTTGGCATGTTTCTAGATATTTAAGAACACCTTGTTTTAGCTACAAAGACGTTCATTATTTAAATAAACTGGGCGAGGGTAAATTGGATGTTGTCGAGACAAATCTTCACTGATTGAATAGATCGGTCTCCAAATTCGTTACAAGTATCAAAATAATATTTTCGTCACAAAACAAGCTCTATTTCTCTGTAGCTAATTTTAATAGTGTAATAATATTCCTAAACAAATAATTTTCCAAATAAAATCGGCTCGCCTACGTGATCAGAATATTTTATTACGAATTATGTGAAATAAACATCATTAACATGATGCAAACAAGTTTAAATCAAACGCAAAAAAACTCGTAACGTTGTTGTCTGAAAATAAAACCCGTAGAAGTAAATGATCTCTCTATTCACAACATTCGATGTTGTCATTTTTTTCAAGTCTTACGTAAGAATTCTCAAACACGTGTATTGTTTAAAACTTGCATGTATCACACATATATTGACGTTGTTTTGTAAATATAACTATTTTGCTTACATTTTTAAACAAAAACATAGATACTGTTTTAAACATCCACGGTTCATAACTACACTTAAAATGTCACTTACGGGATATCTTCCGTGATTTTCAATTGTTTTGCCAGCAACATAATAAGAACTTCACAAAACCTGGTGATACTGTGAGTGTGTTTTGCCGCGACTTAGTGTCGAGTTCCAGTAGTGCGCGTAGCAAAAGACAAAGAAAGAGGGTAGACAGATTTGTCTGCTCCTAACAATTTTTTCCATCCACCCGCATTCTCCAGTTAACCCGCGATCATGGCGCTTGCAACAGAGTCGAAATATCGGGAGCTCAAAACAATTGATAATCACGGAAAATATCCCGTAAGTGACGTTTTAAGTATAAAAACATAGATGTTGGTACAGTAGGTACTTTTTACATGTATTATACCTAGCTAAACAAGAAGATAGAAGAAAATGTAGTATGAACTGATGAAAACTTACCAACAAACTAACATATCCATGTATACTGTTGTAAGCGAGAATTAAATCTCGAAATTCCCCGGAGCAATACTCCGACTTCTCACATTCTTTTACAACTGAAATGTTGTATTTACTCCGGTAACCTTCTAGCACTTTAATCACATCGCTGATATTGTTCCCGCCAGTATGGTTCGACCCTCTATGTTTTAGTATGGATATGAATCGTGGGTCGAAGAAAAAGTTGTATGTGCCATTCGGCCCGGGGCCATAACTGTGGGTGTCATTGTCCGCAAGCATTGTGCAGTCCTTTTGTACATCACTTAAACCAACACGTATTATTTTCTATTCCTCTGATCTCCGTTCAATTTTCTTGTTGATAGACTCCTCAAACAACTCATTGGTTTTCTCATCTCGTACCGTTTTCTTTCTGTAACAAACAAAATTAATTAACAACTAAAGAATCTATATAATCTTATATTTTTATCAGATCGTAAATTTTATTCTGTTATCGTTTAAACAGGCAAAATATTCCTAGATAATTTATCAGTCGGGAAATCTTTAGCTACATAATAGCCAGACGCTACATGTAAGACTTTTCCAATGCTGATAAACTTTAAACAAATGCTACAGTACTTATGGTAATACTTTGGCATCTGATTTATTTATTTAGTACAGTTTTTAAAACCATTAACACTAAATTAAATACGTGATAGGCTTTGGCGACAATTACGTACAGAAATACGGAATGTTTTAGAAAAAAATATTATTCGTAGATACTTTTACAGGCAGACCGAGTGAATCTAATCCCAGCTATTACAGTTCAGTTGCAATTTTTTAATGGAAACTGAAATAAATACATTTGTCGGAGCTTATCCAAAAATTTATTCTAAAGCCCCGAGTTTCAGTCGCTGTAAGTTTAGATTATACGTAAACGAATTCAGTGTTATACTCTACATCTAAATAAAGTCAAGTGGTATTTTTAAATTATAGGAAATGTAAAAACTTCTTGAACATTTAAAAGGTAAACATTATTCTCATTCGGAAGGTTTTCATCATTCTCCTCTCCTTAGCAAATTGTATTTGGGGTCGCCGCATTATCTTCTCTTCTTACATACTTCTCTATTATTTGTTACCTCTTTTCTAGCCATACTTATATCATCTTTCACACAGTCCATCTAACGTATCTTTGGTCTTCCTCTACACATATAGCCAATTCGCTTAGATACTCACTATACACTAAATGGTATATTGGTAATGGTAAATGGTAAGGTACGCACTACGACCAATCAAGCTATACAAACCAGTATAAACTGATATCTCATTGTACGGGAAATATATACGGCGAGACCGTGTTATACTGGAAATTTATAGCTTGATGTAGACCAGTTACCAGGCACACTGGTGCACCGTGGTCATTCGTCGGTGTGCTTCGAAAAAATAAGGTTATTTAAGTTAATAGTTCTTTAAGTTAATAGACAAACTGAGGAAAATTACCAATTTAAACAGCCGCAAAACTTCAAAACCTAAAAAAATGTTAATTAAGTAATACTATGCAAAATTGAGATGTACCTTGAACACAAAAAGACTGCGCACGACTGCACTAGACGGATTAAACGTGCATTTTAACATTTCTAACACGTAGTTTTAAATATGGCACTATGCGTTTAAAGAAGTTAGTTAGGAACGTAGGAAAAATTATAAAAACGTAAGTTTTATGCTGGATGTAGTTGTTGCTGAAATATTTTATACAATATGTTCAAAAAAACCCTGTCCGATCCGAACTGAACTCACTGTAAAGGCTAGGAAGTTGGCTAAATGATACTGTTGCTTATAAAGTCAAATTAAATATATTGTCCGGACCAAAGGTTTAGTAATATAAAGGAGCGAGGGAGCACACGCGATGACCGCTAATCGTGTACTGAATGCTCAAGCAATATCAATTAGTGAAATGAGGTAAAAATGCACGAATAAGCATTAGTGCATTATGAATGTATGGTTTCACCGTACATGCTCCCGGGCCAAAAAGATACAAAAATGTTACACGTCCTCTAATCTAAAGCGACACGTTTTAGATATAGGTGACGTAGCTATGTCCCGATTACAATTAGGGTTCCCACTAGTTATGTTCACTTCACTAGGCTGACGGTCAGCCGTACTCTGCTTTCGCGCAAACACAACACTATTTGCCACACTTTGAGATAGTTCCACCGAAGAAACTGCTCGACACCTCTTCCATATGAAGTACGCTGCCACCAAAACGGCTACGCCCAGCAGGCAGTAACAAATAGTATACTGATGAATGTCATGCGTAGACAGAGTGTAATCTAGTGAGTTAGTATTGGCAGATTTCAGTTTTTCTATACGTTCTCCCAGATCGACTAATGTGCTGTTTATTGGATCTTCATATGCGGTGTAATGAGATAACGATATATTTACGATATGATTTAATTCTGCTATCTGAGGGGTCACCATTTCGGAGTTAGATTTAATTGTATTAGCTGATTCGGCATGAGAATACAAAGTAAACTCGTTACTTTTTATTATGCATTTCGAATCTAGGTCAATGATACCGACTCCTGTCACCTGTTTGAAGGCAACTTGATCTTTACATATAATCCTCACTGCGTAGGTATTGCAGCAAAAGTACATGAACCTTGCTGGCTCATTTAATTCGAGCCACCTGTCTTGACAAGGGGATTTAATTACAATGCATTGTTTTAGGTTGCTATCCAGTTTGCAGAATTTTTCATCAATGCTTAAATGATTAATCGGTTTGTTAGCTTCGCATAAATATGAGATATCATTGTGCAGACATAACTGGAGCTCCATAAACGACATTGTGAAGTAAGCATCCTTTTTCAAATTAATAGCTACGAAGTCTGCAGCTGGTAGTACGCTAATCATATTATTTTGAACTTGCTGTGGAACTGGTATGATTTTATGGATTTTGTAGCTATCTCTGCTGGTCAATGGAAAGATAATCTCAAATATGAAGTATTCTTGCATCATTCTCGCTTTTACTTTCAGCATACTATAAACATGTTTTAGATCAGACTGTAAGTTGTCCACGGGCAATGCAGTATCTTTTGTTAATTGTCCTGAAATAAACTGTAACTCACGTTGTAACTGATCCGGTGTTAACAGGTGAGGGTTGAATTTCCTGTGGTAGATATCCGTGATGATGTCTAACAGAGTATCCTGAATCCTTTTTAGGTTATGAAGCAAGTTGATGGTCGTGAGTGCCGACAGGGTAAAATCTTGTGTTTTAGCTAAGCCTTCAACTTCTTGCTTGATAACAAAGGCTGCATTATCTAATTGATTCAAGTGTTTGTTTATAGTTTTATGTTGTAATTGGATAGATGGCTCGGTTCTTTTTAATACGTTGTATTCCGCTTCGATGATGGAAGTCTGATTTCTTAATAAGTTATCAAGATGACGCTCGTTTTGTTTTACAAGCTGTATGTCTTTCCTGTACTGTTCTGCGAATCGTTCGTCTAAAACTCCGAACAGGCTGTTGGCCACGTAACCGATACCATCAATGAGACCGCGACGCTGTCTGGTGCGCGTGTCAAAGTGCTGATTAATCATAAGTTGATTATAATGCTGTATTTCTTTGTAGTCGTGGTTTAATTGAAGCGTTATCATATTACATTGACTAGTATCGTTTAAAGATACGCAGAGTCTTTGTAAATAATCCAAAAACTTTGTGGCAGCTGTATTCCCTTCCCAATAAGGGCTCATGTCATAGTAAACAATAAGATTCCATTTATCTCGAATAACTTGCATGTTGCCCACTGTTTCGAAATACAGCGAATTGTTGTTTGGCAACGCTGATATGTTATAATTTGCGTGAGATGATGTTATCAATGACATAAAAAAGATTAACGAAATTGCTACTGATACAAATTTAGATTTGATTGTACTGCTTGTTTTCCGCTCCTCAGGTTCCTTTAAGTTGCTGTTGATTTCCTGATTAACCTTTCTATCTTCCGTCATATTGCTTGAAGCAGGCGATATCGGCAATATTGAGAGTTTTACAATCGGCCTTTTAACTATTCCGCTTTTTGTTTTTAATGTTACTACCCGAACTAATCCATCTTGACCTGGGTGAGATTCTAATACTCTACCCATCATCCATTTTCCAGGTGGTAGATTGTCGTCCTGGATGGTCACTAAATCGTCGATGTTGATATTTTGCTTAATGCTTCGCCATTTGCTTCTTACAGATAACTGCGTTAGGTATTCCGATCTCCATTTCTTCAAATCAAATCAAATTCAATCAAATCATTTATTACTTTGCAAACATGGGTTATAAGTACATAGATGTTCTAGTATAGGAAGGTTCTCCACATTTTGCCGTCACATGGGCATGCAAATAGTTGGTTTACAATTATAAAATTAAATTAAAATAAGTGGCATGTCATTGGAATTACAAAATTAAAAAAATATATATATTATCAACAATGTCAAACGGAATAACATACACAGACAGACTCTGTTATGATGACAAAAAATACCTTCCTGATCATTGCAAAATATTATTAGGATTACATTCAAAATATCATTTAGTCAAATTATTATAGAGATATGTCAAACTTAATAAGATTACAGTTCAATTAGCATGTCAGTGTCATTCAAATAGTCGCTTAAATTATAATAACATTTTTTACACAATAATTCTTTGAATTCCTTTCTAAACGCATTTAAATTTAACTCTTTGATTTGTGTTGGGATTTTGTTAAAGACTTGCGGTGCTATACAGAATATGCTTTTCCACATTAAAGCGGTTTTGGCTTTACGTCCGCGCAGCATATCATACCGCCTGTTACGTTTAACAGTATCTGACAAGTTAGGAAACAGATGTGAATTGGACTTAACAAACAAGGCAGTTTCGTAAATATACAAAGACGGTAGAGTTAGAATTTTATACTTTTTGAAGAATGGTTCACAACTGTCCGTCACTTGTAGTCCAAACATGGCTCTGATGGACCGCTTTTGCGCTTTAAAAGCGGCTTCTCTGTTTGTGGAGTTACCCCAAAATATAATTCCATATCTAAGTACAGATGCAACAAGACCATGATAAGCTGTAAGTAGTGCATCTGTGTTAACTGTTGGGGCAAGTTTATATAAGGCATAGGATGAACTACTGATTTTCTTACATAGCGCTTCAATGTGATCCTTCCAATTGAGTTGCCTGTCAATTATCAGACCTAGAAACTTTGCGCTATCTACATCGCGAATTATGTTATTGTGGTACTGGACCTTCATTATCGAACTTGGTTTTTTATGGCCAAAGTGCATTATTTGTGTTTTGTCAAGATTAATTCTAAGATTATTATTATTAAGCCAAGAGATCATTGAATGTACCGCGCTATTGACATCGGCTTCATATGACACCAGTTTATCACATGCTATAGTTATCGTACTATCGTCAGCAAAGAGTGTTATTGGAAAGTCTAAAGCTTTGGGCAGGTCATTAATATAAATTAGGAACAGTGGAGGACCCAATACACTTCCCTGTGGAACACCAAAATAAACTGTGCGTTCTTTAGACAGGTATGTTACTTCTTCTTTAGTCTTGAAATTTAAGTTTGTTATTGCAGTAAATTGTTTTCTTTCTGAGAGGTAAGTGCTTAATAACTCCAGAATGTTACCTCTGATACCATAGGACTCAAGTTTATTCCTTAAAATATTATGGTCAACGCAGTCAAAAGCTTGGGTCATATCACAAAACACAGCACAGACAGGTGTCCTATTGTCAATATTAGTCATAATTTTGTTTAAAAAGTCATAAATAGCCATGTTTATTGTCATATTCTTCCGGAAACCTTTTTGTTCATTACACAGTATCTTTTGTTTTTCTAAGTATGCGTATAGCTCAGTATAGATATATTTCTCATATATTTTGGAAAAAACTGACAAAAGCGCAATAGGCCTATAATTTTGCATTAGTTGTTTATTACCCTTTTTGAATATAGGTTTAACTATGGAGACTTTAAGACGGTCAGGAAAAACACCGTGGCTGATACACAGGTTAAGAATATGACTCAAATCTTCCATAGGTCATTTACTATCTTAGCTGATAAATGCCATCTAGTGCGAGCATCTGTTTCCGTTTCAATTATGGCAGTTCCAGACCTCCCGGTCAAGAAATGCGCTGGTGTAAGTACGTTCAAATCTTCGATATCTTCAGACAAGGCACACAAAGGTCTGGAGTTCAGACAAGCCTCTACCTGTGCTAATATAGTGCTGAACTCTTCGAAAGTCAACTTCTGCTCTCCAATGACTCGCTTGAGGTGATATTTTAAACTTCTAATGGCACGCTCCCACAGACCTCCTGCACTTGGCCAAGCTGGCGCGTTAAAGTGCCATTCTATATTTAACTCTGCTAGTTCTGCGAAAAAGTTACGACCATACACGTTTTCGAAATCGTGATAACTTTCCTGTAACATTCTATTTGCACCTACGAAATTTGTCCCATTATCGCTATAAAGATGGCGTGGCGCTCCTCTTCTGGCGGCCATTCGCCGTAATGCTGCTAAGAACCCTATACTGCTTAGATCCGATACAAGTTCTAAATGTACAGCTTTAGTCGCTAGACAAATAAACAACGCAATATATCCTTTTGTGGTCTTAATTCCACGCCCCTTGTTGCTTTTAACATCTACGAAACCAGTATAATCCACTCCTGTATGATAGAATGGCGGGGCGGGGTTGCTTCTGGCTACAGGTAAGTCTCCCATCAATTGATGCTGTAGTTTGGGCTCATGTTTTCTACAGGTGACACAGTTTCGTACTTCTTTCCTTACTGCTTTATTTCCATCGATTATCCAGTATCTCTGCCTCAGATTAAATAAAGTTAATCGCGGTCCACCATGAAAGGTGAGCTGATGAGCTTGCTGAATTATTAGAGTAGTAAGCCGACTGCTATAAGGCAATATGGCTGGATGCTTCATTTCCATGCTCATGTTTGCTTTGGTTAAACGGCCTCCAACTCGTAGAATCCCCTCGTGGTCAAGGAAGGGATTTAATTTTAGTAAATTGCTTCTGCTACTCAATTTATTATGTTTTCGTAATGACGTGATTTCCTCTGTAAACTCAGTTCTCTGTACATATTTTATAAGAAGTAACTTTGCTTTCCGCAATTCATGCAAGGTAAGAAATTCAGGCAAACTACTATGTTTATCTAACGTGATTAGAATCTGCTTGAATTGTATCGTTTTGATGGCTCGTAAAAGCCATGCTATTATTTTAGTTATTTTATTAAGTGAGCTGAACTTAAGTAACAATTGTAATATGATGCTGTCCTTGATAACTGTTTGCGCAGCATTCACTTTGCTTGCTGTTGATTTTGCCTTTATTTCTTGATCCGTGGTATAAACGCTTTGTTTTGCTTCAAAATTTTCATCAAACGTTTTCAATGACTGTGGTCCTGGCCACCACAGAGTTTGATCGCTTAGTTGTGAGGCTGAAATGCCTCTACTGGCTGCATCTGCCGGTTTATCCTCCGACTTAACATACCGCCAGCAGCTTGGCTTCATTGTTGCTGTGATAACTTTAGTCCTGTTCGCAACAAAGGGTTTCCATCGGCTGTAATCACCTTGTAGCCACCCTAGGACCACCATGGAATCCGTCCACCCATATATCCGGATGTTCATTCCGCTATAACAGTTAATAACTTTATTCATTAACTTGGCTAGTAAATACGCTCCGCTTAATTCTAATCTTGGTAAAGATACGCTTTTAGAAATAGGTACTAGTCTAGTCTTAGCAGCTACTAGTACCACAGATGTCTCATCGTTTTTCTGTAATCGCGCGTAAATAACTGCCGCGTAAGCTTTAGTCGATGCGTCACAATAACCGTGCAGTTCTATGACGTTATTAGGTTGATACCCGATCCAGCGCGGTATTTTGCATTGATTAAAGTATTCCATGTCTATTTTTATCGTTTCCCATTCTTCTTTGATGTTTACAGGAACTTCTTCATCCCAATGCATTTTATTTAACCACAGCTTTTGGAATATCAGCTTTAATTTTGTTGTGACTGGGGACAACCACCCCAACGGGTCGAATACTTTGGATATCTCCGATAAAAGTAGTCGTTTAGTAATCTTGGCGTTAGGATTAGCTGTGCTGTACTTGAAAGTAAACATGTCATCACAAGAGTTCCAACGAAGGCCTAATGTTTTTGTATTACTTTCTGATTTGAAGTTAAATATGATATCGCCATTGCTGCTGCTCTGCTCTATATTTTCCAGGAGTTCTGGATGATTTGCGCACCATTTTCTCAGTGTAAAACCTCCTGATTTTAATAATCTGTTGAGATCTTCGATGAGCTGCTTTCCTTTTTCGATAGAGTGAGAACCATGGACCAGATCATCCATATAAAATGATCCTTCTAAAATCCTTGCTGCTTCCGGAAATGCACTTCGTTCATCCGAGGCTAGACGTTTTAAAGTCATCATCGCTAGGAATGGTGCTGATTTTGTTCCGTATGTGACGGTAGTTAGGTTGTACGTTTGTAGTGGTTGATCTGGCGCATCCCTCCAGATGATTTGCTGATATTGCTGATCTGCTTCATCCACCATTATCTGCCTGTACATTTTCTCGATATCTGATGTGTAGGCATAACGATATTGCCGCCACTTCAGTATCAGTTCTTGTATATCCTGTTGTAAATTAGGGCCTTTATACATCAGGTCATTCACACTATATCCGCTTGATGTTCTTGCTGACGCGTTAAACACCACCCGTAGCTTTGTAGTAGCTGATTCTGCTCGTTGGACGGAATGGTGCGGCAAGTAACACGATAGCGCTTGTTTGTTTTTATTGCTGTTACTAGGCACCATATGTCCTAAAGCTATGTACTCACTGATGAATGTTTTATATTGTTCCGCTAGGACAGGTTGTTTGCTAAATTTACGTTCCAGATTTTGAAACTGTGCTATTGCTATCTCTTTTGATGAGCCCAGTTTTTCATCGATGTCTGCTTTCAGTGGCAATTTTACAACGTACCGGCCGTCTTCGCGTCGTTTTGTAGTGGTGGAATAAAAATCGACACATTCTTGATCTTCCAAAGATAAATTTGATTTTTCGCTTATATCCTCGATGTCCCAAAACTGCTGAATATCGTAGATATTATTCATGATCACGTTGCACTGTAGTGATGCTATTTGGCCACCACCATATATGATCCACCCAAGCTGTGTTTCTTGCAACACTGGCTGCGCTAAACTCTCCCCTTTGATCAATCCTCCCATTGATATCAAGGCACTGACTTGAGCGCTTAGTAATAAGTCCACTGGACGGCTAATGTTAAAATATGGGTCAGCTAATTTAAGATTTTCTATGTAGGACCACTTCGATGTGTCAATGGATTTATACGGGATATCCTTTTTTTTTTTTTTTTTTAGGATGGGAAGTCATCAAATGACTTCTCCCGCTCTGGGCTGAGCAGGAGGGAGTGTCAGACTTTTACTGACTAAAACCCATCCATGTTCCTTCATCGCCCTTTGTGTTCCGGGGCCACGGTATCTCTTTCGAATAGTCCCGCAGCCCCGGCAGGCTTCGGTCCTTGCGGACCCCTTCACTATTGCTGACTCTCTTTGAGGCGCGCGTGGAACACGAACGCGCCGTCGACACGGCCTGTCGTCATGAGACGGACGGACGGCGAGCTAGCCCATAGCTCCCCGTCCACAGGCCCGCGCCTACGGTGGCCGGAAGCCACCACGTGGCCCCCGACGCCCGGGGCGTCTCCCGCGGCGGCCGGGACGTGAGGATCTCTCCCTGTCCTGTTCCGCCACCTCCTTCGCTAGCATGACTGCTTCGCAGAAGGAGGTGACGGCGTCCCATTCCGTCTCGCTCCGGACCATGGATTGAACCAAGGCCGGGAGCGAGAGGTCGCCGCCGCCAATCGCCGTTACGAGGACACGGCGGTGCTCCGCCCAAGCGGGGCACACCTCCACCGTGTGCTCCACCGTGTCCTCCGGTCGATCCTCACAATGGTGACACCCGGACGTTTCCTCCCGCCCGATTCGGTGCAGGAACTTACCGAAACAGCCGTGTCCGGTAAGAACCTGCGTCAGGCGGAAGGTGAGGACGCCGTGGCGTCTCTCCAGCCACTCCTCAAAGAGGGGACTTACCGCCACTATTGTGGCGTGCCCTATACGGGATATCCTTAAGTATGTTTTCCATGACGAGTACGTCGGTGGTAAACGAATAGTCGTTATACGTTGAGAAACAGCTTAGTGTGACTACACCATTACAATTATGCTCGACTTCACCTACTCCGCATATCAGTCCATTGAATTTAGATCTACGTAATCCCAATTTCTTTGCTGTACTTTCTTTTATTATAGAAACTTGTGACCCAGGATCAATGAGAGCCCTTAAAATTTGATACGATCCATCCCTCGTTGCGACTTTTAACAAGGCTGTAGCTAATAAAACTTCATTCGTCTCTGGATCATTCTGAGACACATGGGCAGTCATTGCGATATTGTCTTGTGGATTTGGGTCAGTTATTGTTGTTGCTAGGTTGCTCGCATGCGATATGTTTTTTGAGCAAGCGTCATGTAAAACGGAGTGATGATTTCCATTACATTTGCGACATCGCCTAACGGAAATGCATTGCTGGCCATTGTGATCGAATAAACAATTTCGACATAATTTCAAGTTTGCTACTGATTTCAATTTTGCTTCATCAGGCAATTGCAAAAACTTTGCGCAATTAAACATGGCATGTTGTTGACCGCAAAATTGACATTTTGTGGTAGACACGTGTAAGGCTTTTGAATATGGCTGTGCCTTGTTGTATTTATTGGCAAAGTTAGGGTTATATCGTCTTGCCTTTTGATTTTCAGGAACATCGCTGTTTGTATGATTAGTTGATTTCGGTGTCGCTTGATCTAGCTTCCTGTGAGAAGTTTCTAGGCTCGTAAACTTACTTTCGAAGTAGTCTAAGAATTCCTGCAGTACTGGTAGTTCCCTAGAATTCTTAAGAGAGTCTATGTAATCTCCGTATGTTTCGCTATCCAGCTTCTGTGCTAGTAAATGCACAAGAAGCGGATCCCAAGTGCTGATATCGATTCCTAAGTTCCGTATGGCATGCAAACTTTCTAGTGCTACATCATGCAGTTTCTTAATATGACCTATCGTTTGATGCTGCGTACTCGGTAAGCCTAGTAAAGTATTGATAACCCACGAAAATATTAGCTTTTTATTGTTATACCGATGGTTTAAGATTTCCCAACAAGTATGATAGTTATCGGAACTTATAGGAAGATGCTGAATAAGTTTTTCTGCTTCGCCCCTGACCTTTCCTTTTAGAAATTGCATTTTTTGCGCTTGGGACAAGGTAGGGTTGTTATGAATAGCTTCGCTAAAGAGGTCCTTGAATGACGTCCAATGTTGGTAGCTTCCTGAAAATACAGGTATATCCATTTTTGGAGTGGAGTGCTCTCTATGCGATACACTCCATAGCTTTTTGTTGATAATTTTCTTTAAACGGATATATGATTGCTCATGCAGAGTATACACTTCTTCGTAATCCTTTTCCTCTTCACCCATCTCGATATCTATCTCCCAATGAAGGGAGTCTATTTGCGCCCAGCGCGCTTGAAGTGTTCTCAAGGCGTCCTCCATCTCCCATTTTTCTGACATGGAGTCTAGGTCGATAAACCCTGCTGATCTCTTGAATGCTTTGAAATTTGCTGCTTGCTTACGGAGCATGTCATCTTATTTGCTGGTAGAGCCTTTTGACTCCATTGTACGTAACATGCTGGCTTTGGCTGGCTGCTGATAACCCGATGGTCCTGCTACTGTTAGTTCGGCGTCCTCTTGCTGCTCCTGTATTGGTTGAGTACCCCTAACGGATATCATAGGCGTTAGCTTGCTTGACAACTGTTGGTGTTGTTCATTGATGAGAGATTTGGCTGCTGTATAAAGTTTGCTAGTTTTTTCATGCTCCAAATTTATAAAATATGAATGATCTTTGACACCCTCAAATTGACAGATTGCTAAATGATTGTGCTGAAAATCTGACCAATACCTCTCTAACAACTCTAGTCGTCTTTTAAAATAGTCGGCCGATTTCCTATCGGCGCTATCCTTTTTTATATTTATCGGTATTTTCTTGATTGACTCGCCAAGTTCAATTTGCTGGTAGTAAAGGTCCTCCATTATGCTGCTAGTTGGTTTATGATGAAAAAATGGAAAGATCTTACTTGATCGAAACTGGTTTTCGACTGCTGCTGATTTGCTGTTGCACTCCAAATGCTGCTGCTCTGATGTAGCTAGGCACTGTCGCCCTGCTGCTGTAGATGCCGAGTGCTGCTGCTGCTGCTTAAATACCGATGTGCTGCTTGCTGCTCAAGATGCTGATTGCCCCGTTATGGAGGCGCTGATGTCACGCTGCTTCGGATGCTTAGGGACGGTGCTCCTGCTAACTAATTTTGCTACAAATGCTTTGCTAAAGTTCTGAAGTTACGAAAGTTAGTCCACAGTTCACACGTATCACTGCAATCCAATATGCTGATTTCTGAACGAGTTCACTCACAAGTTACTTGATACACGTTACTCCCCAAAGAAAAACGAATACTAAAACTCGCGAGGGCCCGCCCGATGGCTCGAAGGACCATGTAAAGGCTAGGAAGTTGGCTAAATGATACTGCTGCTTATAAAGTCAAATTAAATATATTGTCCGGACCAAAGGTTTAGTAATATAAAGGAGCGAGGGAGCACACGCGATGACCGCTAATCGTGTACTGAATGCTCAACCAATATCAATTAGTGAAATGAGGTAAAAATGCACGAATAAGCATTAGTGCATTATGAATGTATGGTTTCACCGTACACTCACTTATACTATAATACATTACATGTCAGAATAACAGATTCATAAACAATTATGGGTTTCCCGGTACAAATGCTGTCTTTTCACTCTCTGTACCTCATCATCAGCCTATAATGTTCCCACTGCTGGGACACAGCCTCCTCTCAATGAGAGGGAATGGGCTATAATCTACCAAGCGGGGCAGTGCGGATTGGTAGATGTCACATGTCCCCGAATTTTTGATTCTAGGACATGCCGGTTTCCTCACGATGTTTTCCTTCACCGTTTTGAGAGCAGTGGTGATGAAATAAATTACACAAAGTAATGCGCCTGTCTGGGTTCGAACCCACGACTTACTGTTCGTAAGTCGGGGCCGCCACCACTGGGCCACCGCTGCTCTACACCTACTATAACTTTTCACCACCCATTTCCCATTTGTGTTCCCGTTGTATATTTCTCGAATATAAAATGTTTTATTTTGATACGTATGCAATATACTAAAATAGAACTGAAATCACAATTTGAATTCCTTGTTTTTATTTTCCTGACACGTGCTGGCAATCACGTACGGAATTCTAATCCAGTACAATATAACAAAAACTGCATAAAACCTGATAAAATATAACATTAAAAACCGGCCAAGAGCAAGTCGGACTCGCGCACCGAAGGTTCCGTACAAACTTTTTAAAGGACAAACCTAACTTTGCTGTTCGATCCCTAGAAACGGCTAATAAGTTTGTAACAGTAAAATCGCTTTTTTTTGTTATTAAACTGCATATTTACGGTTTTCAGATTTTTCCCTTTACGTGTGCTGTAAGACCTTGCTTTGAGCCAAATTTCGTGATTGTAGGTCAACGTGAACTAACATATAGGTTTTCGACCCAAGACCTATAGGGTACTTCCGGTTGACCTAGAATTGTTAATTTTGGTTAAAAGCAAGGTCTTACAGCACAAGTAAAGGGAAAAGTCCGAAAAATAAAGGTAAATTTTGGTACTTACTTACAAGTTTTCACGAAAATCTAAATTTAGGTCCACCCGTTTCTGAGAAAATTGGTGGTGACAGACGGACAAGAAAGTGATCTTATAAGGGTTCCTTTATTTACCTTTTGAGGTATGGAACCCTAAAACCGTTTATATTCCACTTCACCCAAACATGGCTGTTCTACTTAGACTAGGGTAAAAGAAAAAATAATGCAGAAAATATTTGGCATATTATACGACAAAAGAATAATAACCACTTGAAGAACACAAAGAAACTCGTAACATTTAACAAAATATCAAAAGACCACTTTAACGTAATCACTTTAAGCCGGAATATTGTGTACGAAATGCTGACAGCAATTTCAACGTAAAACTATTCTTTGTGCACCTGCTTAAAACTACTTATTCTATTCAATTTTTTCCTCGTGGCAATTTTGTCGATGACGTCTATATTGCTAATGTCAGATGTGATATGGAATAACGTTGACAGAGAATGCTATACATAGACACATGTAAAATGTGTCACAGAAAGAGACATTTTTTTTTTCTTTTCGAAATGGCATCTCGCAGTTCAACCAGAGAGGTTGTCGTCTGCTTAACCGGACTTTCCTGTGGGTGCCTTAAGTGTAAGGCCTCCAGCCAGGGCAAAAAACTTACAAACTAAGCGACTACACGCTAAGGGCACCCCCTGCGGGGTACGGGCCTCGGCTTAGGGCGTCGCTGGGAGAGAACAGCAAGGGGACAGGCTGGATCGGAGTGGTGTCATTATTTAGGGACTGACTTTGGACTACAGGCTCAGCAACGCGAGCTGGCACGAGCAAGGGACGGGGAGGGTTCGTAACGGGGCGTCGCGACGGGCCTCGACGGCGAGGACGGAAT
Source organism: Xestia rhomboidea (assembly GCA_963853795.1). Taxonomy (NCBI): domain Eukaryota; kingdom Metazoa; phylum Arthropoda; class Insecta; order Lepidoptera; family Noctuidae; genus Xestia; species Xestia rhomboidea. Next base: position 8,343,836 of record OY970771.1, on the reverse strand, counting down.
GACGGCTGTTTGCATCTGTGCTTCTTAAGCGTGCTAGTTTCCTTCCTGCTCTCCTGGAGGAGGGTTGTAGCGTCATCGGGATCGACTAAAGCATGCCTTGGGCGGCGGACCTGACTGATTCGCGAGGGTTCGTAACGGGCGGCCGCTGCGATCAGGGGATTACGATGTCTGACGGCAGAGTCGAAGAAGCGCTTGGAAAGGCGCTTCATGAACTGGGCTATTGTGGGGATTTTAAGATCTAAATGTAAACGGTCATTGCGGACATAATAGGGAGCTCCCGTGACTTTACGTAAGAACCGGTTTTGGAGGACCTGCATCCTATGGAGATATTTAAGCTTGGCGTGAGCGTACACGACACAAGCGTAGGTCATGATGGGACGGATCACCGCGGTAAAGAGACGCAATTTGCACCTGAGAGACAACACAGAAAGAGACAAAAATAAAAATGGTTTAAATACTAAGTCTAAATTGTTCACAACAAAATATAACATACATTATTTAACTTTATAGCTCATAAAACTGTATTTTCATTTACTATTCATTAATTTCATTATATTTTTTCAAACTTTGTTTAGTAAAGTAATATGCTAACCTCGAAAAACGTGGCACGAGCCGTGAATCAAAAAATCTCGTCGTTCGTGTTTCATTTCTTTACACGACATCGGCGTAAGTCGCTCTTTTTCTTGTGTGAATACGACCAAAGATATCAATTAGTCTATAGCATTCTCTATTTACGTAAAATAAAAATTGTGGGTAGGTATACCTTGTTGTTGACGAATATTACACATGTTTAACTTGTTGAAGAATATTACAACATATAACCGCCCTGTCTGTCGTCGAAATGAAAGGCCAACATGGCATTTAAGTAAGTAAAATTGTTTCCTCACAGCTAGAAAATATGTTATTTTGTAACTGGATCCAGTTACCTTATATATTTTAGAGAAAACAAAATGAAATAAAAATAACACCCCTCTTTTTTGGTCGGGGGTTAAAAACACTCCTAACAAAACAGTATTAATAATTAGGTATGGCAAGTAGCGAGTTCGTAAACGGTTATTTCCGTACCGGCTCAATTCTAAATCTCTCAGCGTCAATCAATTTTCAAAGATGGCGGCGTATATTTCTTAATTTATAGTCTGCCTGAGTTCATTACCTACATCTGAAAGCGTCCTCCCTTTTCTAGATATCCGATACAACGTAGAGAGAATTGCAATTTCTGAAGTGCTGACAGATTTATGAAGACAGCAAAAATAAATTTGTGTTTCATATAAGACCTGCATAGCTATTCACAAACGCTTCGATTAGATATCGAATCGACAAGTCGTATATCCCCCGAATACTGAAACGTCACTCAAAATTTAAGTAGCACTTATATTTAACAGATACTCAAAAGTGACGTTTGGCCATACGAAATTTAAAGTTTAAGAGCTGCTCAAATGTTAAGCAGCCCTTGAATTTTGAGTGACGTTTCAGTATTCGGGGGTGTCTATCTTTTTTAGGCATTACGAAAGCGAGCGAGGTAGACATACGACTCTCCGAATCGAAATCGAATCGAAGAAAGTGTTATCACTGGCATGTAATCGACTGCACGTACAATTACAATTGGGCAAATAAAAATTATTCATAAAACTAACGCATCAAGGTAACCAATCCCATAACACGTCTCCCTTCTAAACTTACAAGTTACAACAATAGACTGTTAAAACTTAAATAAAATGATCTCCATTTAGAATTCTAGACCGATGCGATACCTTAAAACTGTAATAATTATGTTCTTACACGACAACAAGCTACAACTTCAGCACACAATTATCTTTGAATGGATGCTTACACTTACATGAACAATTAACTCCTTCCATCAGTTGCAAAACGTATTAGACAAGTAAGTAAGTAATACACAATTGACAAGTAAAGTACACAATTGACAATATTTATAATATTAAATTAAAACGCCACATTTTTTTATAAATTACACCTTACGACGAAGCTGGCACACTACCTAATTCACGCTTAGGCTCTACTTAATAAAGCAAATAACACTCATGTCGAGTAATTTAAACTTTGGGTGAGTAGATTTCTAAGGGAATTTGCATTCGTCACGCACGAATGGGTTTTTCAGCCCCGAATTCGTTTAAGGTATTAATTATTTCACGCCATATTCTGCTAACAACAACATCGTCAGTTTGCCTGAAACATGACAAACCTATTTCTAGTTAAAAGTCACATTTTTCATGCCATAATCGTCCGACAGGTGAATTTATCATCGCAGTGTGTTTCATCCAATCGTCAATTTATCACCAGGCCATTTCTCTCCATCGTTTTTCATGTACTAGTTACTTTTCAACTTTTACCGTGCTCGTCGTAATATTGATTGTTTTTATATCGCCTGTATAAAGTGACGATCGTAATAAACTCGTATCTAAACTGAAGAGCCAAACACTTTAGTTGTTCATGAAATAAAGGATTATACGATGTCTGATACGACAATATCGGTTAATTCTGTTTCAACAGTCACTGGTGAGTTTCGTCGATGGGCGTTTGTAAGAACGTTCACCTCCTGGCATTGGTAAACAACTTTCCTAAGCCCTGTACACGTCATCAGGCGACGCGTCTGGCGTCAAGAGTCGCGTTGACTAGGAGCATGCACTAAGAAATTTCTTTCATTATCTTTCCACGCTGTTCTGTCAATACACACGTGTCGCTAGATCCTGTAGCTTGTGGCCGAACGGTTACTCCGCAGTAGACTTAAAAAAAGAAGACATTTTATGCCAAGAGAAGACCTTTTTAATAATTTATGAGGCCCTTTATTAAACCGGCGTATGGGGCGGACCCATGTTTGGCAGCGGTCGCTTATGGGATGCCAAGTGTCGTGAGGTTGGTACATAAGAACGGATTAAAACCTTCCGCGGCGTGTGGTCAAAATTCACAGTTTTATGCAGAGCCATGAATGCGAAAAGATCCCAATTCGATATGGCAAACCCTTTTTCCTTTAGTTACATTCAATACCAATAAACATTAAAATGCGGTTCAATGTATTTTTGCGGTTAGCACTTCACATTTTCCTGTTTTGATTCCATTTGCTTTTCCTTTGATTATTTCGTCATTATCCTCAATAGCTCGATCGTGTGAATGCGCTAGATCAGCATACTGAACCGTGTTTTGTAACACACTGTATTTTACTATTCGAAATTGTCGCTGATAATGATCATATTCTGGTAAGTAATGTCAACGCAAAACAGACTCCTTTGAGTATTTTTCGCTATTCCTCGTAGTTTCGGATTTGGCTAACCACGCCCTTAAAAAAATAACCTTATATTTCATTAAAATTAAGTAGGTACATATAAATTTTGTACAGTAAAACAAGTAAATTATTGAATTTTATTTCCGATAAATTTCCGATAGACATTAAACAATGGAATACGTAAATAATATGCAAATTAAGTTTGACGATATTATATCATAACTGATTGCGGTTCGGCCGGCCGGCGCCCAGTCTCGTTGAATATTCATTATCATGACATTTCACTGATAATTTCCATTCAGTGTTAGGTTAAGCTTGGACTGAAATTTTCCATGGATTTTACTAAGATACATTAAAGGAAAGTTAAAACGCGTCGTCGACACAACCTACACGCTTAAGAGTCATGAAATCAAGAAATTGCTTGGAACATAGCAAGAGTCACCGCGACGCGACAAAGTGAAACAAGTGACATTCGCGTGCATGTCGCATTGCCCGAGGTCATGAACCGGGCGTTTTTCTCTAAAACTTATCTCGACATCTTTGAGTGAACAAATCTATGTCCAGTAATTGGTCACGTATATTGCAGATTTGCGACAACCGTGGGGTTCCTAATTTCGTCGACTCAGTTACATAAATGCATTTGACTTTAATGTATCAAAATATACTTACTTTTACAAAGACAAGTAAATAAAAATATCAAATTAAGTACTGACATTATTAATTTTAAAGTCTAGAGATAACTGTAGACTTAATCTAATGAATAATTGAATTCATATATCTACTCTTAGCGTTGACCCCTTTACAAAGCGTTAAACATAATAAGAATACTTTTTGCATCGTAGCTTCAGATACCAGACTTTCATTTATTTGCGAAGAGCTGAGTAAATTCATTGTATAAAATGGTGGACTGCTCCAAAAATACATTTTCATATGTGTAAGGTCCTCTTTTCTCTTCCATCCGTCGGGTAACAACATATAACCTATGTTAGCATTTCATAAAGGGCAACTTTCCCAAATCTCGGCTTCGTCTATAAAATCTGCACACATTGCTTTTTCTATGATATAACCCCCCCCCCTCCCCCTTCTTGCCCAGCAAACACATTCTTCGACGTTATTAAAGTCCCTTTACAAACAACATTGAAGAATTTACATTATATATAACGTATATACTGCTATTGTAACCCTGTGTACATTGTACACGTGAAGCCAGCATTTTATGTCCCTTGCTCCATTACTAACGACTTTGATGGACCCATTGTATACGTGGACGGCAATGGATGTAATCCTAGACGTTGGCACACGTGACCTAGCTATTGTAATAAAAGAGACCGGTTTAATAGACTGCATAGAACCATTTTGTACCTAACTGGGCCATTGAAGAATGTCTGTGATGCCATAAAAAAAGAAAAAGTTTGTCCATTTGACAGAACTTCAAACATGGAACGTATGTTGATTTTATTTGAAAAACTACCGATTCGATTTTGTTTTCACAATTCTGTAGAAACAATGCCCAAAATAGCATAGCACTTTGAATTGTAGTTTGCTTTGCAACAGATTACCTCCATAAAATTTGTTTGGAACACCTTACCTTGTTTTTGGAGGTAAACAAACTGCAAATGGTATCAACATAAGGTGCGCATCTACTAGAATATTCCGTAGTAAACACAGAATAGCTGCAGGTCAAATCCATCATAGATTTTCTAATTTATACATAGCTAAAGCCAACAAAACAAGAAAAGTAAAAAGCTTTCAAAGCAAAAGGTGCTCAATCTTGTTAACGTTTAAGTATATATTTACCTATAGTTCGGATATAAAATATCAGATTAAACTATGGCTTATCGATGAAAAACCTTTCAGGGTTGAACAACAACTTAGGCTTACCTTAAAAAGGTATTTTGTAAAATGTTGATCCCGTACGAAGTTAACGGCCACTTAAATCTTTAATATGATAATATGCTTAATCCAGGCTTAATATGCTTAATGACAGGGAAGGTTCTATTTTAATCCAATAAGCTATTTCTCGTTCATCTCTAAACAAACAAGCTTCCACCTTTAGAAGTGTGGTGGTAGTGGAAGTCATAACTTCAAGAGTTCTGTGTTAAATCTAAAGAGGTTGAAAAGAGTGTCCATGGAATTTCTTGCCCATTCTTCGCCAATTCTTCATAGACCTCTATACGCTTTGGAATGGGCAACTACAGTACCGTCACAAGTAATTATGCCTTGTGACTGGCACTGTGGCTTCTTCCTTTTGTTTTTAACTTTGAAAGGAGCCAGTAACGGTAAAAAAAAAATAAACTAGCTGTTGCCCGTACTTCGTCCGCATGGTAGCCAAGTTCAGACATCGTAAAGGATACTACCAATCAAGATCATGGCTGACTGACTGATCCACTGACTAATCGATCGACACACAGCTGAAACTGCTGGGTCTAGAAGCATGAAATTATGCACAAACGTAGTGTTTGAGACAATATTTGTTGTTGTTATTAGTGCTGTTTATAAAGATAAACAGCACTCTTAACTATTTTAGTGGATGGAGCTTAAATAACCAATAACCAGACCGCGAGGTGACCTCACACGAGAAGAAGCATTGTAAAACTGCCCATGTGAAAAACAGTCCTGCCGCGACTTGATTCACGCGAATTTCAGAGTTTGGCCTTGTGACTTATTTATTGTGTAATAAAACTAAATGCTTTGAGTTTGAAAGAAATGAGAAAATAAATGCATATAACACATCTTCTCTTCCAGAATAAATTAAACCGTGGTGAAAACCACATCACAAGAAAAGAAGAAAAGTGACTTCGTTTTAAATTAGTATTAACATTATAGATGTAAGTATAAAGGGTGTAAAAAACCTCATAATGAAGCCGAAAGGCACTTGTTCTCCCCGTCACGCGTCATTGCGATCATTTTTTTGTTCTAATACCTGGGAACCTTCGAGTTACGGAGATATTGGGAGTCAAAGTTTTTGACAAGTTTTTTTTTTAAATACAAGTTTTTAATGTAAGATTTTTACTTTAAACACCACCACGACCCCCGTATTATTGTATATATTATAATATATATAGCTTTATAGAATTTGTATCATATATTACGAGTAAAAAAGCTGATAAAATACATTATATACCATCCGAGAAAAAATATTTTTTGGACGAAATATTTCCAATGAAATTGTTTGGTTGGCGAATGTTTTGTGGTTGCGTATCTACGGTTAAAATATTCAATTCTCAATTATTTACTGCATTTCTGAATGCCCAAATTAAAACCAAGACCCTCCCCTGAGTTACGGCAAAGATCACGTATTATTTTTCTGCAAGAAACAATGTAAAATTGGGTTTAATTCAGTAAACGTGTGTCTCAAACGACATTAAAATTTATTTAAAAAATTCAATGAAACTACATAGTTGAGTAATTAATTATGTTTTTTTTTTAAATAAATCCAACGCCAGATTATACACGTATTTACACTAAAACCGCATTTATTTTGAAAAAAAAAAACACGTGGGATTAGGGGGGGAGGGGTCAAGTCAAATCTCACAACATCTCACCAGGGGGAAGGGGGTGTCGAAAAATTGACTGACGTAATTAATGGACGCCCCGGGCTTGAGGCAAAGGTTACGGATTATCTGTAACCTTTTCCTGTTTTAGTAACTGGTTTAAGGTATAAGTACGCATTTCGGACACAGCATATTTTAGTTTTAAAAAGATCTAAAGGCACTTGTTCTCCCCCTCATTGCGATCATTTTTTTGTTCTAGAGTTCTAAACCATACCTTCAACCTTATAGTTACGAAGATATTGGGGGTCAAAGTTCCAACTTTTTCATTTTTTTTTTTAAATACATAATACGTTTTTAATGTAAGATTGTTAGGTACTTTAAACACCTTCACGACCCCCGTACTATTCAATCCATCCATCAGCACAATGTTTTAAGTGCGTTACATTGAGCCCTACCGAAAAACGTGGGGGGATTTTTCACCCCAAAAACAAAAGTAATTTCCCAGCAAACATTTTTGCGTAGGGTTACTTCGTTTGATGTACAGAATGCTTGGTTGACGGCTTCGTGAAAAGTCTGTTTACACCCTATATACAATATACCAACTTTACTAACTGCATTTTTGTAACATGTTGTTCAACTATAAAAATAAATGAACTATTAACTGTTGAGATACTTTTGTGAGCTACAACTAGTTTATCATTCTTTCCAGCTGTTAGTTTCACAGTATTACAGTCCATTGTTTAATGTCAGTTCATAAAGGATAGGATAGGTATTCGTTCAATTAACTTTTCAGTGAATGGATGATCAAAAGAAAATCAAACCGTTTCTAGAAGGGAAATTAGTTCGTCTTTCATGTAAAAGACGAACTAATTTCCCTCGCTCTTACGTCTCATATTTACATTTATGACGAAAAAGTTATTAAGTTGGTGTTCCTAACATAACACAACATCACGCCTGTTATCCCCGAAGGGTTAGGTAGAGGTGTATCTAATAGTACACCCACATTTCGCCAGTTATGTTTAAGTCCTATGTGATAGGGGGCGAACCTATTGCCACGAATCGGACACAAATCCAGACTCTGTGGCCGGTACTGAGAAATTTCTGAATAAAAAACCCGTTATTGCTTGACTTACGCTAGACCCCGTCCGTCCGACCGGTCCGAGCCGAGTGTCGGACGTATTGTATCGTAATGTCCGTTGCTCGGCCGTCACTCGGTTGCCGCTCGGTATAGCGTGTGTCCATACAAAATAATATGTAATATTTAGTTGACCGTGCCACGCCCGACACTTGGCTCGGTCACGACACGGTCTAGCATGGATCATCCTTAACACTTTGCCCGACCCGGGATTCGAACCCAGGACCGCATAATTGTTGGTGTTCTGACTACTACCGAAATATATTCGTATTCACCACCAACACATTTATATTCGCCCAATCATTCGGTTTTAATACAAATCAATAAGAAATAACACAAAAGGCAATTAGTACAATGATGGCTGCCGATATCGGAGTTGTGATCAATCATGTACCTGTTGTAATCATTGTTATAAATATTCAGAAGATCGGCGACGCACTGTTTATTGATATTATTTGGGAGGCCTTTGTTAAATTTTTGGTCGTTAGGAGGTTTGAGATGATTATTATTTATTTCAAACGATAGGTAAAAAGACAAAAAGGTAGGTAGGTAAAGGGTGTAAAAAGACTCTTAAAGAAGCCCAAAGGCACTTGTTCTCCCCGTCATTGCGATCATTTTGTTGTTCTAGACCATACCTGAACCTTCAGTAACGGAGATATTGGTGGTCAAAGTTGCAACTTTTTCACAAGTTTATTTTTATTATTTGATTTCACAGAATACAAATTTTCATATAAATGTTTTTAATGTATTTTTTTACTTAAACACCTTCGCGGCCCCCGCCCGTACTAATCAATCCATCTATCAGCACAATGTTTTAAAACGTGATTTTTCACCCCAAAAAAAAAAGGTTATTTCCCAGCAAAAATTATTGCGTAGGGTTACTTAGTTTGATGCACAGAACGCTTGGTTGACGGCTTCGTGATGAGGTGGTTTACACCCTGTATAACATTTTGAAATGTATTTAAGTAAATGATGTTTAAAATATATTTTCAACGAAAGTCGCGGGCACCAGCGACCTTCGTCCTGAAATTATTATTAAAAGAATATGACTTCCATAATTGAATTGGATTTTGGTAGAAAGTACAAGGGTTTATTTTGCACAGAACCCTTTTTTCCAAAAAAAAAGGTAGTAAGTCCGTTTCGGAGATTAGTCGGAACAATTAGACAGAAAGACAGACAAAAATGTAAAAAAAATATGTTTTTTTGTTAAAAGTACCGTATACAGTACAGTACCGTAACAAGCTGTTATTTTGAAATATAAACAAGCAGACACTCCAATTTTATTTTATATAGATGGGCATTGTATATATATTATATGGACATTTATTTTATATATGTAAGCCGAGGGTGGTTGGTAATCTAATAAACAGTACATAGCAACAAAATATTTGAATTTAACATTTCAGCTTATTTATCTCGCAGAATCAATAACTTTTGTTATAATTTCAATGTTCTTTCATGAAATCGGTTAATTTTATACGAACTGATAGGTTAGTAAACGTGAAAATCACAATGGTGAATAACAACGCCTTTATAGCATGTTCACAATGAGGAATTCGCTTCAGTTTCATCCATAACAATGATGGACCGTGTGAGGTTCTTTCGAAGCTGATCAATGTAGGAATTCCACGTACCAACTAGTACGGTACAGTGTTTATTAAACCAGAAAAATACCTTCTAGACTTACTGAAACTTGGATACTTCTTGTTGTAATTTTGTGTGCAATAAAGAATAAAGGTGAACGCACTCTTATCAGTGCCGAAGGAAGCAAAGGAGCCGAAAGAATCGAATTATAGAATTCTTGTATGGAAACCTCGCACACTTATCCGCGTCGAATCGAACGAATAGATAACGTACGCGTTATACGGAGAAAATGTTCCTTTCGGCGCGGTCGGTTCTTTGGGTGCGGATAAGTGTGCGTTCACCTTAAGAATACAAGAATAATAGAAAGAGAGTAATAGAATTTTAACTTTATCGCTAAAGCATTTGGTTCAAGATTGATTGTGAAAATTTGACAGTTTCGGGTAGCTTGATGTGCTGGCTTCTGTACGTAGGTACTGTCGGGTTGAAAAGTATCCGCTTTCCTCAGCGCATGCGCAATTACGAGCAGTTTTATTCTACTGATTATCCAAATTGAAGTCAGCTGCCGCTCCCATGGACCCCCAAAGTTACAGAATGTCAAAGTTGAATTCTCTGTACGCTTATTTTTAGGTCGTTCTGGAACCCAAAGCCATAAACTCGATCATCGAACTCGGAACGATTGGGACTGTTTTTTTTTAAATAAGCCGTGGAAGGCGGGGAAAGTGTACAAACCGACAGAATAACTTTCAATTAAGTATTAAAATAACTGTAGTTATAACATAGGTTTTATCTTGTTAATACAAGTCTTAAATGCATGACCTAATCCACTAAAAGAAAACGTGCTAGGTCTAACAGCTTAAAAATTTTGCACTAGCGTACCTATTACAATAAGGATTTTAGATTTATCTCTAAAAGGGTTAATGTAGTTAAAACAGAGGATCTAAGTTTGTATAGACGATAGTCTACTTTGAAGATGATGATTGTTAATTGTAGGTTTTTTTTTTGTTTTTTTATGTGAGTTAATTGTTTTATTTTGTAAGCGAGTTAGAGGTATGCGTATCTTGGTAGTAACATCGCATTGGCATCATAGCTGTTAAGGTGTTATTTACATAATTTTAAATAAATAAATAAATAATATTAAATAAAATCTTTTTATTGCAAATTCGTAACGACTTTTTTTTTGCTAGGGTAAAAAAAAGTAAAACGTCGTAAGCGTCGTCACCGAGGAAAGCTTTTGCCTAGAAGTGGGAAAATATAGGCTAAAGAAAAATAGGGTTAGTTTAACTGTTTGAAGCCGCTAGCTCTGTAAACGTCTTATTACTAATATAAATGCGATAGTTTGTAAAACAGAACTAACATTTCATAATAATACTAGCGGACGTCACGCGGTTTCACGTGTCGGTTCCCGTGGGAGTACGGGGATAAAATATAGCCTATATGTTACTCAGTAAGGCGTGGCTTTCTACGGGTATGTTTTTTTTTAAATCGGCGCAGTAGTTTTTGGGTTTATTCATTACAAACATACACAAAAATACAAATCTTACCTCTTTATAATATTAGTGTAGATTAAGCCACGGGCGGAAGCTCATTATATTTATAATATAAACCCCATTAATTATAATCCGAAACGTGTTGTGGCGGATAATCAACCAATATTGAACATTTTAATCGCATATTCGGAGAGTTAATCAATTTTCACTTTTGCGAAAAGTGGCAGCTTACCGCTTTTCGCAAAAGTGTACAAAAATATTTAACAACGATTATTGATGGTTATGTCTATGTATCAACAAATCAACGTCGCTTTTAGTGTAGGTATGTGTGTCCGGGTTGTTCTTCTACAATACGATGGGGTTTTCACTATCATTATGAAAGTTAATACTAGTTTTACATCAAAACTGTATTTTTTTGTTTTAAAAGCGAGCGACGCTAGAGATAAATTTTTACATTAGCAGGGTCAAATAAAATAGACTAAACGTGATAGGATTTGATTTTGTTCCTCTGGGACCTATTTTAGGGGCTAGGTCGGTTTAGGCGATTATTTAGTGAACCAGGTGCGTACGTGTGCCATTTAGTAGGAGTCACAAAGTATTTGTACTTTACAGATTTTGGTAAGGCCTTTCATAGGGTTGACCATGACTATTGTTAATTGAAAAATGTTTGATAGGTCGGTGAACGAAATTAGGAGAAATATACTTACATACATCGTCGTTATTACAAGGATAGAAGTATTCTCTACTTACTACGAACTTTCTTGAATATTTAAAGTATTCTATCAGATGAATTTTGTGGGTTCTACAAGGTTCTCGCTTCGTTCTATTATCATTATTTTACACATAAGCGTTTTTCTTTTAATTTCACGACATTTATTTGATCTTAATTTATAAACTCACAATGATGCTGTTCTCAAGTGACTAGTAAAGAATTATTCACGTCGTTATCCTTAAAATATCATATCGTTATAAAAAAGAATTTATTTGATTGTAAAACAAAACAAATCCTGGAGTGTAAAAGAAGTCTAACACACAAACCAATGAAATAACAAGTACTAGTTAGTAACTACAGATTAGCCTGTAGAGTTATTATCTATTTTCCATTATTCATAAAACACTTTACATGTATAAACCATTATCACAATAAATACGATATGTTTGCGAATATATTGAATACTGATTATTAAACAGATAATGTGTACTGCCCGACTGGACATAGTTAATCGAGACTACTTTGTTTTAAGTCCGTAGTTCAATTTTTGGATTAGTCAAACAATATTTTGAAAAGTTTCCTGGATAATCATCAGCTGCGTGGATTAATCGCTGCGTCAACTGTGCCGATCAATGTGGCAACTTTATCATTGAAACAGTTTTGTACAAATAACATCCACACAAAAAACAAAGCGTAATAAATCCATGTGTCTCTTTGTAACATTTTTACGCCTTTACGACTGTACGGATGTCGCACACATGGCAGGTAGTACACGACTTGGGTAAAAAGTAATCCTTTGACCTCCAAAGGATTACTGTTTATTCTGGCAGAATGTTCCCGTGGAATAATTACCAACCCCCGTGCGGGCGAAACCGCGGGCAAAAGCCAGTCGTATACAGGGTGGAGAGACATCCACACACAAACGTTTACCACGTATTTAGTACATCATTTCGAACCACCTCATTTAGAAATTTTTAACAGTAATTTTAAAAAAAAAGCAGGCAAGTGCGAGTCGAACTCGCCCATGAAGGATTCCGTAGCAGCAAGTAACATAATATATAAGTTCTTGTAGTTCGTTGTAACTTTGATCGGATTCGACGCCTGGCCGCCGCCGAGTGCACACGTGCGCTCCGCTCTGTCGCTGCCTTGCTCCCGCGCACCCCGCGCCCCCCGACTCGGTTTCGCCGCTACGCTACGTCAGTAGCGTCCGCCGCCTCGCCGAGCTCCGACGGCCCCCGGCCCGCCAAGTCGTAGTGTGACTACAGTCTTTGCCTTGTGCTCGGACTTAGTTGCGCTGCGCCGTGTCGAATTAACTACTTGTAGTTAAATTCGATACGTTAAAAACTGTCTTTTTCAAGACAAATTTCCTTAACGGAAATCGTCAAAACCTCGTCCGCGTTTTTTGCCCTTCAGGTGAAATCCACGATTTTTTTAGTGGTTCTTGACGGAAACCTCACGGTGTTAACGAAGTCAAGAGGGTGGTGACCCGACACACCCGCCGATCCCCTTCAGGGTGAGGCAACCCGTTGGAAGGGCTCTGACTGCGGCCTTGGGGGATCTCCTAGTCGCAGTCTGGTAGCATCTAATCCCCGTTTGTCCACAGCTGCACCCGGGACGTCTGGGTGTCTCTACCCCAGCGGCCCGGATCGGTCGCAAGACCCATAGGGCCCTGCCGCACAATAAGATCGGCGGCAGGTTTACAAGCTTAGGGCACACCATAGCACTCACCTCCCTGTAATCCCAACAGGGTGAGAACACATCCCTGGGTTATCCCACCCGGGGAGTTAGGTTTTACAGTGTTTTCCGGCCCTTCTGGCCATTCAGACAGCAGTGGAGCTGGCGAGTTTGTTTGTGTTTTTCTTCTCGCCAGTGGAACACTAGGAAAAACACAGGTGTAGCCTCGTTTAAGGGAGCTGTCTGCCCGGGGAGTTTACGTTTCACGTACCTCCTCGGGATAGGTTTGGTTAGGACTAGGCATAGGTTAGGTTATGAGCTAGATCCCCCCTTAGTTAATTCTGCCATAATGGCAACGCCCCGAACCGAGGAATTAAATTCCTCGTTAGGAGTGCTCCTCAAGCGTCTGCTAGAGGACAATAATCCCTACATTAGGGAAGTTTATGATGGGCTCCTTGAGCCATTTAAGAAGGAGAACTGGGGCAAGTCAGACGACTCCCACTCAAGATCTCCTTCTCCTATTCCCCGACCCAACTCCGCCGATATGGACGTTGTGGTCAGCCCCGAAGCCCCCGATAGCTCTCCCGAATTGGTCTCCTCCTCTGAGTCCTCACCATCCGAGCCAGAGGAATTCCAACTCGTACAAAACGGGAAACGAAAGAAGGCTAGGAAATCCAATGCCGGAAAGGCCAAGAAGGCAGTCACGGCATTGAACGCCCCCCTCTCCGCTTCCCTTTCCCACATCCCCTCTACCGCCGGAGTAGCTGCTCCCTCAGCCGCGATCCCCATCAACCGCTCTCCCAGCCGTACGGCTACTGGCTCGGCTCCTGCCAGCCGCCCGGATAGTCCAATGGAACCGGTTCCATCTCAATCCGCTTCGACCAAGAAGCTCACACCCCCTGCTCTGTACATCAGAGAAAAGGGGAAGTGAACTGAAGTGTCCAAGATGTGTGCGGATCGCAAGATCCAGTACACAAGCGCGACATCTACCCAACAGGGTATTAAAGTAAAGGTCCCCACCTCCACCGACTACAGACAGTTGGTGCATGCCCTTCGTGGAAGGAATATCGCCTTCCACACCTTCTCCCTCCCGGAGGAAAAGCCGACCCGCGTGGTCATCAGGCGGATCCCGAAGGAGATCCCTGCCCAGGACATCCTGGAGGATTTAACCTCCCAGGGCATCCCCGTCTCGGCGGTTCACCGCCTCCACAAGAATAGGTCCCAAGGGGGTGACGAGTACGACATGGTGCTCGTCATCTGTGACCCAGTCGAGGGTCACCACCCAATATTTAAAATCAAGGCAGTCTGCTCCTTATCGGGCATCTCAATCGAGAGGCCCAGGAAGCAGAATATAGTTGGGCAGTGTCATCGCTGCCAACTATACGGCCATAGCCAAAAACATTGTTACGCACCGCACAGGTGCGTAAAATGTCTAGGCGAACACGCCACGGCAGATTGCCCTCGTCCCAAGGACAGGGCTCTGTGTACAGAGCCGCCTAGCTGCGTGCTATGCGGTCAATCTGGCCACCCGGCTAACTACAGGGGCTGTCCCAAAGCCCCCAAACAATTCGCCAACAGACTGGCGAATCGCGCTCAAGCCCGTCAGCAGAGGGAAAGCCCCCTGACGAAAGCCCCATCCAAAGACCTCCCTGAGCGTCTCAGCCCACAGAGGCCCTCTCCTTGGAACCAGCTCAACCACCAGCGTGCCTTCCCTGCCCTGGTGAAATCCCAGCCCAACCCGTTGCCAATGCCTGGCCTCATGAACAACCCAGTCCCAATGCCCACTCCAGTGGCTCGGTCCCAGGTCCCTCTTCCCTCCCCTAGCCCCCGGCCTTCCAACCAGGAAGAGGAGAGTACAATCGACACCCTCATGAGGTTCCAGGTGTTTATCTCACCTGAGGCTGACTGCTTAGCAGCCGAGCTCAGGTTAGCTAAGGACCTGAAACAGATCAATGAGATTTACGCGAGATATCCTAGGATCGCGGAAGCCCTTCGTAACCTCAACCAATCTCAGTAATGGATAACACACCCGTAGCATCGTGCACCCAACCCCGGTCCCTTAAGTTAGGCTTTTTTAATGCTAATGGCATGGGAGGGCAACGCGACGAGATCGCGTCCTTCCTTCGCGATTATCAAATAGACATTTTCCTTATCCAAGAGACTTTTCTAAAACCCAGCCATCGTGATCCTAAAATTGCCAACTATCGCATAGTTCGCAATGATAGGACACGTTGTCACAAAGGCGGTACGCTCATCTACTACCGCAAGGAACTGCACTGCATCCCAATCGACCCCCCTCCCCTAGAATCCCTACTGGAGGTTTCAATCTGTCGGCTAGCCATGACAGGTCATCAACCGCTTCATATAATGTCTGCCTATATATATGCCCCCCTCAAACACGTCTGAGAATCATAACCTCCTGGTTAATGATCTCACCAAACTCTTCGGCATGAGTGGTTCCGTTATCATAGCGGGCGACTTCACTTGTTTACAGTTCACGTGCAATCCATTTTAAAGGATTGCTCTCGGGAAGTCCCAGTGTTGAGTGATCAACGCTGGAAACTACCCGACGACATCCGTGAACTGATAAACGAGAAGAACGCGGCCATACGTGCCTATAGCGTCTGGCCCAGCGATGAGAACAAAGCTCACATGCGTTATTTACAGCGTGCTGTAAAGAAGCGCACTAGTGAGTTTCGTTCGAATCAATGGGACAAGATGCTCAGCGAACTGGAGCCAACCCACCAAGCCTTCTGGCAACTTCAGAGGAAGCTGAGGTCCTCCGAGGAGGCCTCTTCTCCACCTCTCATCCGTCCTGACAAGAGCGTCGCTTTTGACGACTCTGAGAAGGCAGAATGCCTGGCCGACAGTTTGGAATCACAGTGCTCCCCTAGCACCCTTCCAGTAGACAAGCAGCACCTCGATGAGGTGGATGCAGAAGTCGAACGAAGGGCTGCACTCCCTCCCGTAGAAGACCCCGACGATCCCCTCCCTCCGGTCACTCCAGACGAGGTCAAGGATATAATCGACAAGCTCAAGCCGCGGAAAGCCCCTGGCGCCGACGGCTTCACCAATAGGATTTTTAAAACCCTCCCCGCTCAGCTCATAGTCCTTTTGGCAGCCATCTTCAATGGCGCCTTGAGCAACAACTTGTTTCTTGGGGAAACAAGTTGTTGCTCAAGGCAAGTGTGGAAAGAGGCCACCGTCATCGGTATTCCCAAACCTGGGAAACCGAAAGCTCAGCCTTCGAGCTACAGGCCGATCAGTCTCCTGAGCGCGCTCGGCAAAATCTATGAGAGACTTATTTAAAAGCGACTCAGAGATTATGCCGAGACAAAAGGCCTCATTCCCGACCAACAGTTCGGTTTCAGAACCGAACATTCATGCATACACCAAGTCCACCGCATCGTCGAACACTTGAGCGCTGGTTTCCAGCGTGGAGCGATGACGGGGGTGTTGTACTTCGACATAGCGAAAGCCTTCGACAAGGTCTGCCACAACGGCTTATTATACAAGCTGTATAAACTCGGTGTGCCGGACCGTCTCGTGCTCATCTTACGAGACTTTCTGTCGGATCGCACCTTCCGCTACCGCGTGGGAAAATCTCTATCTTCTCCCCACCCCATCCGAGCCGGAGTCCCTCAGGGCTCCGTCCTCTCTCCTCTAGTTTTCACGCTGTTCACCAGCGACATCCCAACGAACAAGAAAGTTCAGGTTGCCCTATTTGCCGACGACACGGCTATTTATTACACCGGCCGATCTCAGGTTTGCATCCATCGTGCACTTCAACAAGCCGCCGATTCACTCGGCGCTTGGTTTCGTAAGTGGAGGATCGAAATAAACCCTGAGAAGAGCCAGGCTGTTCTCTATCAGAAGTTACGCCATCAGCGACCGTCACCTGCCCCCATCACTATGTTCGGCAAGCCTATCCCTTGGGAGAAGCAAGCCAAGTACCTCGGTGTCATCCTCGACGAACACCTGACTTTCGCGGTCTCCGTAAGATCACCGGAGCCCCCCCGTACGTCCGTAACGATAGTCTTCACCTAGATCTTAGAATCCCCACCATTCAGCAATTCATGAAACGTCTTGCAAAGCGTTTTTTCGACTCCTCTATTAAGCATAGGAACCCCCTGATCGCATCGGCCGCCCGATACGACCCATCGCGTATCAGCTCAGTCCGCCGTCCTCGGCACACTCTTGTCACCCCCGACGACGCTATTACCCTCTTACAGGAGAGTAGCAAAGACACCAGCACCGTACGTAGAAAATACAGATACAAACCGAAGACATACCGACCTCGCCGCCGAGGTCCGGCGCGTAATCCCCGTTCAATTCCCCCCCAACCCTTGCTAGAGCCAGCCCGCGATGCTGAGCCAGTAATTTCAAACGAGCCCCTAATTAATGACACTCAGATCCAGCCTGTCCCTTTGCTGCCCCCAGCGACGCCCTAAGCCGAGGTTCGTACCCCACAGGGGGTGCCCTTAGGCGTGGTCGCTTAGTTTTTAGTTATCATGCCCCTGGCTGGAGGCTTTAGCTTCAAGGCATCCACAGGTATAGTCCGGTTAAGCAGTAGCCAGTCTCTTCTAGACTGAACTGCGAGATGCCATTCCCAAAAAAAAAAAAAAAAGTAACTTTGATCGATGTTTTAATAATAGTGTATTTTTTTTTTAAATTAAGTTATTGTTAAGTAAAATGAAAGGTAAATTGCGGTTTACGATTTGACGTATTAAAAAAAATACATACTAGATCTCGTTCAAACTAATTTTCGGTGGAAGCTTACATGGTAATGTACATCATGTATTTTTTTAGTTTTTTCGTTCTCTTATTTTAAAATGATATTAGAAACCTCAATATAATTTTTGAAGACCTATCCATAGATACCCCACACGTATGGGTTTGATGAAAAAAAAATGTTGAGTTTCAGTTCTAAGTATGGGGAACCCCTAAAATTTATTGTATTTTTGTGTAAAATCTTAATGCAGTTCACAGAATACATCTACTTACCAAGTTTTAACAGCATAGTTCTTATAGTTTCGGAAAAAAGTGGCGGTGACTTACGGACGGACAGACAGTCATGACGATTCCAAAAGGGTTCCGTTTTTTGCCATATGGCTACGGAACCCTAAACTAAAAAACAGATGTTCCATACAGTGACAGTGACAGTGTACACTTTTGTAGGAAACAGTAGATTCAGAAAAATGCACTGAACACTTGGTAAGCGTTTGTACGTCGATGTCCCTTCACCCTGTATAAATATTCAACCGGACGCGGTAACCATAAACCTGAAACGCAAACGGACGGAAGCTTCGCCGGTACACCTTGCCAACAGCGATAAGAATAGATCAGAGATTCCCAAAGTGTGCGCCGCGGCGGCGGCGCCCTGGTGCGCCGTAGAGAGTAAAGAGGGGTGCCGCCGTGAGGTGCTCCTGTTACTATTCTCCGGAAACTACACTTAGGTATTCGATAAAAATCGGATGAGCTAGTTGTCTCACAAGACTTAATGTCCATTTTTTACGGAACATCTTTCCAAGCACTAGAATTCACAACTTAAGAAAAACAGAGCCTCATTAAACTCTCTACGACAGTAGTAAAAAAAAAAATCATGCTGGTCCTGCTCCACAAGGACAGGGGCGCATAAATTGATAACATTAAACAGTATTGTTGGAGCTGCTGAAGATTGTACAACTATATTTGCATTGTATAGATTCAATGTGTTTAGTATTAAATAATCGCATAGCCCATATTGTGTGAGTACTATGTACTAGAAAGCTATCATTCACTGGAAACCTACGTCTTTTCTTGACTAGAATGTGACCTGGCGGTTGTACGTCATGCTCACTCCAATGTCTCGCTGATGGTGGCGCGTGTGTCGGATCATTTAGTTTCCTTCAAAATGGTTGAGTTGAATGGTGCTGATTCATGCGTCATGTTCGTGAACGGGCGCTATCAGTTGTGACTGGTCATCTCTCAGTTGCCATGGCTTATTTGAATGAATTATCTTGTTTTTTTATTTGTATTTCTTTTTGTTTGTTTTACTATGGACCTATGGACACTTTACCGTGCACATCTTGCTACATTGTTCTCACATAATATACCATCTCAACATGAATGATGTAACCAAGATTTTGTAACAATATTTCGATTTTAAAGAATGTCCATGGAGTTTCTTGCCCGTTCTTCTCCATAGAGATCTACGCTAGGGAATGGGCAACTACCTACAGTACTTTCACAGTTTTTATGTCTTGTGACTGGGACTGTAGCTACATTTAATTTTCATCTTTGTTTCGACAATTCAAAAGTGCCTGTAACTGGCCTCTGGGCGGAGCAGGAGGGAGTGTCAGACTTTTACTGACTAAAACCCATCAATGTTCCTTCATCGCCCTTTGTGTTCCGGGGCCACGGTATCTCTTTCGAATAGTCCCGCAGCCCCGGCAAGCTTCGGCCCTTGCGGACCCCTTCCCTATTGCTGACTCTCTTTGAGGCGCGCGTGGAACACGAACGCGCCGTCGACACGGCCTGTCGTCATGAGATCGACAGACGGCGAGCTAGCCCATAGCTCCCCGTCCACAGGCCCGCGCCTACGGTGGCCGGAAGCCACCGTCTCCCGCGGCGGCCGGGACGTGAGGATCTCTCCCTCTCACGTTCCGCCACCTCCTTCGCTAGCATGACTGCTTCGCAGAAGGAGGTGACGGCGTCCCATTCCGTCTCGCTCCGGACCCATGGATTGCACCAAGACCGGGAGCGAGAGGTCGCCGCCGCCGATCGCCGCTTCGAGGACACGGCGGTGCTCCGCCCAGGCGGGGCACACCTCCACAGTGTGTTCCACCGTGTCCTCCAGTCGATCCTCGCTGTGATAATTTTGGGAACCCCTGGAATAGATTATTAAAGAATAGTCACTAAAATTAATATTTCAGAATATGAATATCTAAACATATTAGGTACTCGTCGTCTTTCGTATCTGTTTGTGTAACCGTCTGTTCTTTTATTTTAAACTACTCAACAAGTTTTGATGCAGTTTCGAACTTCGCTTAAGGTTTGGACAAACCGAAATGGTACGGACAAATTGCGGAGGCGCTTCTGGACAGTGGATTCTGACAGATACTGTATCAGTGCCTGGTATCCGCAGCTGCTTCGCAATCTTGTTCTACCGGTTTCACCAACGCTTTACAAAATTCCGGAAAGTTGATGGAAAACCACCGAGGTTGTGGTATAAGTAGGAAAATATTCATATTTCAATTGACGACCCGAACGGCGCAGCGGTAGTGAGGCTGCCTTACGTTCTTAGGGTCCCGAGTTCAAATCGCGGTAGGAGCAAATGTTTGTGCAATGAGCATTTGTAATGGACATTTGTTTCGGAGTCATGGATATGTATAATAAGTATGTATTTACAAACAAAAAGTATCTATGTAGTATATCAACTATCTGGTGTCCACGACACAAGCCTCGTTGCTTAGTGTGGCACTAGATGGCGCTGTGTGTAATGTCTAGCGATATTTATTTAGTAAAAAAAAAATTAGACATAGTCTTCTTCGTAACCTGTGTAACACAGTGTTTGTTGCTCCCGGCTTAAGCATCCACCAAGTGCTCAAAAAGACAATAACAGAATATATTATTTTCTCAAATCATAAAACTGTGCAAATCAGGGGTGGGTCGCTAATATTACATAGAAATTTAAAAGTGATGATCCGTAGTCTTCTACTTACGCACTTACAAAACGGTTTTGCAACTCAATCGTTACTTTTACAAAATAAAACATCTGTGTGAATTCAGTTCAATAACATCCTGGAAATACGCGAGTGCGTATCTTCATTCAGCTCAGCTCATTTATTTATTTAGGTCTTTCATTCCAGTGAATAGCAGATACCTAAGCTTACGATGAGATGTTGCTAATTAGCTTGTGGCAGGTAAATAAAGCAAATTTTCTAGGTTGCAAAATGTATTATTGATGAAATTCCTCGTTCTTTATACATTGCATGCATGGTATTGGAATATGGTGGTATTCGGATCGGTGGGATTCCCCGATGGTGCAGAGGTGGTTGCGGCTCCACACTGAATTGTGATTGTACATTTTCATCTGTGTCTGTAACCTACTGACACTAGAACTTAAGTAAAATGGTTACTAACCCTTTGGACTCCGGTCTGAAAAAAAAGCTTTATTTCAGACCGGAGTCCATAGGTCCATAGTCCGGGTCCATCTATTCTATTCTAACTCTCTCTCTCTCTTTTTTCTTTTTGTTCTGTTCTATTTCTATTCTATTGGATAAAGAATGAGAAATATCATATTTTCTGTATTTTTAACGGCAGTCCCGTGCCTAGGCCTTTGAGATTGTGGGATCGATTCAAACTTTGAGCGCGCGTATAAGTGTTATTGGTATTTTCTATCAGGAATTTCTCGGTAGCAGTTCTCTAACCTTTTTATTTTAGTAATATTTGTTACTTAAATAATTATGATTTAAGTACTTAAGTATATTCGGTTTTGCTCAATTACCTTAACTCAGGTCTGCTCCCACACATTTTGTTGTCATACAGAGCACAGATTTGTGGTAAATGGCGAATTTTATGATGATAAACTGGGAAAAAATGTTAATTTTATTTGCCTATCTGTGAATGTGTTGACCAAAAGTTGGCAAAATATCGTAATCTTTAGTGCAAAAATTTGGTCTGTCAAATCTGTCATTAGATGTGATTGGCGATGATTACTTTGGTCGACAAATCACAACAGCAAATATGAAATTTGATTGAAAGCAGGCAACCTGTCAGAAACTTGCCTGGGTTATCCCGAGACCCCTGAGTGAATAATACTTACGTAGGTATAAAATTGCACCCTGTACTAATTATGTTATTAGGTAGGTTTAGCTAGGTTCTAGATCGCAGGTCACACCGCCAGCTAGTGAGCGAGCGAGCGAGCATTGTTTCTCCTCTTTTCATACTTTCGGTATTTGGCGTGTGATGTGCAATTTTGAGCAGTAAGGGCCGCTACCTTGATTGCTGCGGCTACAGGAAAACGGTCTTATAATACTTACCATAACTTTTTCAGAAATTTCGATCCGCATTGTTTTTTTTTTTAAGTGTACCATCGTGATTAATCGTATTTTTTTTCTGAACCTCTCCCCCCTCATTGAACCTCACGTAATTAAAGGACGACCCCTATGATGTAGGTTTAATTATGACGTAGTGTCTAACGTAACACGTGTCTGAAGATAACTTTGCTGCAAATGATTGGCCTGATAGTGCAACTTTTATATCAGTCGGATAGAATTGTTTGTGTAGCTCTTGTAGTATACATAGTCACTCTTTAATCTGTTTTATGTAAATTTATTTATCACGTGGTTTGTCCGTGATCATGGTGCTGCAACAGCGCCGAAATATGGGGAACTCAAAATAAATAGTCACACTAATATTATAAATAAATAATAATATGGTAAACTAGCTCATGCCCGCGGCTTCGCCCGCACGTAGTTCGATAATTGTCCCACGGGATCGTACAACCGGAATAAAAAGTATCCTATATGTTTATCCAGGTTAAAAACCACCTGTGTGCAAAATTTCATCCAAATCCGTTCATTCGTTTTTGCGTGAAAGAGTAACAAACCTACACACATACAAACATTCGTCTAATAGTGTGAAATCCGGTTTTTAGTGTTAATGGATAGTGTTGGTGACCTTTTTTTTTCTTTTTAATATTTGCTCACTTACTTTTCCAATTCATTTTATAAATTGGCAGAATTATCGAAATCAGCTTTACCATTAAACAAATAGAATAGAATAGACACAGTATAACAAAAAATAGGTCGGTACGTAGAGACGCAAGAATCGAATTTAAATGTCGTTACTTGAAAGTAGTTTAAACTGGGTAATTCTCCAAGCACCATTAAATGAACCGTCGCGCTTCACTTCCTGCATTGGCTCGAATAGATAAACACCTGATGCACTCAGTGTTATTTTCCCGTTTCATGGACAGAATAATGCAGCTATATTAAACATCTAAAATTGGTCTAAATTTTAAAATACACAGCAAAGTGACATTGTGTCGGCGAAAACGATGTTGATAAAGTAAAATATATACAGGATGTAAAAACTCCCCTCACATAGCCGTCAACGAAGCATTCTGTAGGTACATCAAACTAAGTACCTAACACTGCGCAAAAAATAATGATAGCTGGGAAACGACTTCTTTTTCGGTGTGAAAAATCGCGGAAAAGCTTAGGTATGCCAAACCTGTTGAAAGTCTTCGCAGAACTAAGAATCATTTCGACAGTAATTGCCACTTGTGTTCCCTCTAGACAGATAGGTAAACTAAATTCAATGAAAAGGTAGGTGAATACAATAGCAATATTACAAAATCTCGTTAACTATTTATTTCCGGAATCCTTTCCGCAAATCATAATTCTAGAACTACTTCCAAATGAATTGATAAGGAGATTGAAAATTGTATATGTATTGGTTTAGTCCTAGGCTGCCAAAAAACATGGGCCAATATCAGCTAGATTGGAATCCGGCCCCAAAATAAACAAAAAAGGGCCAATGCAAACAGACGCACAATATTTCACAACCAATATTTGTGTAACTATGCGTACCTATAGTAGTCGTGGCCCGGTGGGAGCCTCGACACACTAGTATAAGTTATTAGAAAATAAAACTCAAAAAAATATTAAAACAATATTGGTTTATTTCAAAACCGTTACAATCAGCATTGCTCTCAAAATCGCGTAGGAAATCATCGTGAGGAAACCGGTATTTCCTCAAATCAAAAATTCAAAGACATGTAGGTAACATCCACGAACTCGCAAATAGACGATGTCTGTGACTCAACAGTGGGATATGCTGATAAAGTTATGCTTACCTATAGGTACTAATTAATTGTCTCGTGACAAAATAACACCTAAAGGTCTACACATCCTACATGATGAAGCAGTTAAAAACACAATCGTAATAGAAATTACATTGAATCGTGAGCCACCGGCCACGCTCTAAAGCGTGACTCGGAAAAAGTCAAGTGCTCACGCATCAATCATAATAAAGGATGAGTAAACTGCCAAGAGCCGTATTGAATAATTCAATACTTTGCTACTTAAAGGACATGGCATACGTATCAGTACTGCAGCGGATCGGACATCACCTCATTTTTACTAGCTCATCCGCTGTAGTAACGTTTCTTACAAAAGTTGCAACATATTTTATGAATGGAGTTTCAAACAAACGACGTAAAAGATAAACTTAAGGAGAGCGGAGTTCGCGTAGCTGAATTTTGAGCCAAACGTATTTAAAAAGCCAAAGTTTTTTATTCAAGTTAGGCTGATAATAATAATCAGCACTTTTTGAACTTTAAAGTTTACAAGAGACGCACACTTCCTAGTGTTTTAGCTGGGAAGAAAAAGTGGCGAAACAAACTCCCCAGCAACACATCTGTCTGTTAGGTTAGAAGAACCAGATTCCATACAATAGTGAGTAAGATAGTATATAAAGTTTTTGCCATCGATATGCTAAGAAAAAGAGAAGAAGAGACTGGCGATAGTTGACCCCAAGCTGATCCGATAAAATACGTTGACCGTTTTTTTTCGGATGGGAAATCATCAAATGACTCCTGCCGCTCTGGGCGGAGCTGGACGGAGTGTCAGACTTTTACTGACTAAAATCCATCCATGTTCCTTCTTCGCCCTTTGTGTTCCGGGGGCACAGTATCTTTTTCGAACAGTCCCGCAGCCCCGGCAGGCGTGTACGTTGACCTTAAATCTACAGTGAACAATAAACAACCGTTCTATTAAATTTCCAATCGTTTTTTTATACCAACACGTGTGCAAATATTGGATTACTTATACTGTTTTATTTTTAGTTCGGATATTAATTTCGTAATCTAAGGTGATCGTCCACCTACACGACTTACGGGAATAGGAAAAATTATAACAAAAAGAAAGTGGAAGTGGGCGGGCCATTTAATAATACGCCGTATCAACCTAATTTAGTACCTACTAACTTAAAATAGCAATCGTTTAGAATTAAAGTTTTTTATATTTCTATTTGAATTTAGTAGGTAGGTCTAATAAATTAGATTGATGTTGCAATTTTTTTTTTATTGTTTTTTTTTTTTTGGGCTTCCTTTATCGATACTCAACTCGCCCCTAAGCTATGGCACGCGACAACTTTAACACCCTGTATAATAAAATTTGATCAATGATTTCATTAATTGTAACCATTAATTATTAACTTAAGTATAAAAAATATTAACTATTTTAAATTAATTTGTTAGATTACAATAAATTACATTTGAACAATAAATTATCAATAAATGGAGACCACAGGCAAGCTGAAGGAAATATGTGGGAAGACAATCGGCTAGGTAGATGGTCAGGTGCTTAGTACAGTTGCCGGAAGAAACTGGATAGCGGCGTCTTAAAACCGCCGAAAATGGAGAGATTTCGAAGAGATCTACACTCAGCATTGGGTGGTCGAAGGTTAAAGAAAAGGAGAAGTGCACCTATAAAAGTTTACTACTGCAGGGCAAAAAGAAATCGCCATCACGCTAGTAACAAGTAACTTCAAATAGATAAATCCAGAATTCCTGAATATTTGTATAGGAAACCAGAATATAAACGGGTGTAAAAACACCCCTATCGAAACCGAGAGGCACTTATTCTTCACGTCATTGCGATACCTGACCATACCTTGGAATTTTCCAGCTACGAAGATATTGAAGGTCAAAGTTCCAACACACTTTTTAGGGTTCCGTACTCAAACGGGACCCTATTACTAAGACTCCACTGTCCGTCTGTCTGTCACCAGGCTGTATCACATGAACCGTGACAGCTAGACAGTTGAAATTTTCACCGATAATGAATTTCTGTTGCCGCTATAACAATAAGTACTAAAAACAAAATAAAATAAATATTTAAGTGGGGCTCCCATACAACAAACGTGATTTTTTGCCATTTTGTCGTGCGCGAGTCCGACTCGCACTTGCCCGGTTTAAAAAAACAACAAGTTTGACTCAAGTAATGTAACTATTTACTATTGAACAATTAAAGTTATTATGTACATACTACAAATAGAACTAACATAACCTACATGTATGAAGATCTCAAATCTTATTCAGATGAGACTGTTGACGTGTTCCACCCACTCGAAATGTGTGTTGTACCTCATGGTGGGTTCTTATTCAGCATACATGCGTAGGCGTACAAGCAGCTTTACTGCAGGAGGGAAGCTTTACTGAGGAAATAAGAAGGTTGTCTCTCTCTCCAATAGCTAGCGAAACGTGTAAAACACACGATACATAATAGAATAGTTATTTGTTATACAAGAGTGCAAAGTTGCTTTTTAACCGCGTGCTCAATTTTGATAACCGAGCAAGCGAAGGATTCTAAAATTGAGTCACGAGCGCAGCGAGTGATTCAAAAATTAGAATCCTGAGCTTTAGTGAGGGAATCAAAAGAGCACGAGGTGAAAAATCTTTGCACTCGAGTGCAACACGTAACTTTTCATCCCACCTCAGCGAGGAAATGACTAAATGAAAAAAAAAAAAAACATTTACAATCACAAGATACTTTTACTTTTATTTCAGTTTAGGTGTTAACTACTACATTATGGTAGGTAAGTATTACAGAATAATCTTTAAATTATAACAAATAATACTTAGGTACAATTAAGAAAAATTTAAAGTAACGTTGCTACAGTTAGTTAAGTTGAGTGTAATATTTATTTATTAAAACTTTATGCACAAGTAAAAACTGTACAAAGGCGGACTTAATGCCTTGGGCATTTTCAACCTATTTTTTAAATTTTTTTTTAATATCGTACTGTTTCAAATCCTTCTCGCGTGATTGTTGAGGGAGAAAGCTCATTTGCGCATTATTAACAGTTTCAGTCAATTCTGTTGGCGTCAAATAAACTTCTATGTCGCCAAAACCACTTATTTTACGTTTTTCACTTGTTTTTAACCTAAGGTTTTAACAATTGACCTGACAAGAAAATGGCGCGCGCAAAGCAAATTATAAAAGTACACCAAGAAGGTTCCGAGTCTGAGTTTTTAACAAATTAAACAAGGTTGTACCTATGATAAATTCGGCACCATGGAGGTAGAAGTAAATAGGTTTAATGATGTTTTGAATTCACAAACTTAGTGCACACGATGTTCTAAATTCAATGTACTTTATCCTCTAGAGGATAAAAACGACTTTTGCACTCAGATATCGAAGAGCAAAAATACTCTTTCCGAGATGGGGGGATGAAAAATACATTTACAGACTAGGTTCCCGTAGATTACTCGATATGTTTATTTAACACTTTATGTATACCACAAAAAAACAAAAAGAACATTGATATAAAAATATTTTTAAAGCTAAAGCTACCACAAAATGGGTCCCAAACAGAAGCAAACGGCAACGCGGCAGGCCCAAAAGGAGATGACGGGACGAACTCGACTCCTTCCACAAGGACTGGCGCGTAACAGCACTGGATCGGGATAAGTGGAATGAGGGAAGGGAGGCCTTTGCCCTGCAGTGAGACACAAATGGCTGATGATAAAAGTAATATCATAAAATGTATTTAACCTGTTTGTAAATAAATAAAAATAATGCCAGTCTATAACTGTCCCACTGCAATAGGCATGACGACAGCATCAAAAAATTGCAAATCTATTTAGTCCGTCAGTTAGAGTATTGGAAATTAATAGACACATATTTTTTGTTTTTGTAAATCAATGAATATTGACAAAGATAAAACGCATCAAAACTCGGGAGTGGGGGGGGGGGGCTCGTGACGTCAGAACTAGCCAAAAATTATACCTAGGAGTGACGTATTGAGAATTTTAAAAGCGTCATATCTTCGTCAATTTTGGTTTACGTAACAAAAGAAAAAACACGGGTCAAATATTTTTTGATAATCTAACTGACGGACTAATTTTTTTTTTTTTCGTATCGCCTATTCAATCCATATCCCCGTGAATGCGTGGGTTCGGCGTCTGGGTCATCACGACAGAAATCAGTTTGCAAACTTTTGAAAAAACAAAACGTTTAGACTACTCTAACAGACAATCGTTACATGAAAAGGGAGACACTCAAAAAAGAGCTTTATTGCTTGTAAAACACGACACCATTTACACAAAACAGTCACCAAATTACAATACCTAATTATCATAGAATTCATCCATAAATGTCCAATACAGAACATAGGTAATCCAATGTCCACTACTAAACATTCATAGGCTTGGCAGACGGATTGATGATCGCACACAATACGAGTAGGTGTATTAATAGAAACACATAAATAACACCATAGCATCGATCGAAACTGCGCCCCTCTTACAAAGGAGGACACCGGAATGGAATCGGATAGCCGAAACAAAATAAATAGAGATGTTTCTCTGGTTTCTTTAACCCTGCCAAATTGTGTTAATGTTAATTCAGACTCACGCGAATAAATCTTTCTAATATTTAAAAATCTCGTTTCACAGTGTTCCTCCGAAACGGCTTGACCGATTTTTATGAAATTCTTTGATTATATGGTAGGTCTGAGAATAGGTCGTAGGCTATTTTTAGTCTCACACATACTGCACATAAAAAATTCCACGCGAACGAAGTCGCGAGCAACATTTAGTATGTTTATAAGTTGTAAACAGTGAGCTAACTGAAAAGCAATTACAGGCTGCCCAAGCTTTAGAAGACGAGTTACTCACTCCTGACCTAGGATACCAATCGCACGACGATTATACAATTGGTTGGTTTAATACCTACATGGTGTAAACCACTTCATCACGAAGCCGTCAACCAAGCATTCTGTACATCAAACTAAGTAACAAAAATTATTGCTGGGAAACGACTTTTTATTTTTGGGTGAAAAATCATGTTTTGTGGTAGAACTCAATGTAACGCACTCAAAACATTGTGCTGATGCATGGATCGAATAGTACAGAGGTTGTGGAGGTGTTCAAAGTAAAAATCTTACATTAAAAAATTGTATTTAAAAAAAAGTTGTCAAAAAGTTGGAACTTTGTCCCCCAATATCTCCGTAACTAGAAGGTTCCCAGGTATGGTGTAGAACAAAAAAATATCGCAATGCCGAGGAGAACAAGTGCCTTTCGGCTTCGTTAAAAGGTGTTTTACACCCTATAAACAACATTTACATTCATCAGAAGTCCCATCGCTGAGGGAAATATGCAAGGAAATCCGCACGTTTTCAATTAAAATTCTAGACGTACTTATATATTGTATTCTGAAGCGTCACCTGACGAGGAACCGCCCGTTTGTTTGTTTACAATTTCCGATTTACTGTCGGCGGCAGCATGACATGGATCGCGGGAAAAATTCTGACAATCCAATTCGCATTTGTCAAGTTGGCATATCAGATGCATCGAAACGAATCTTGTTTCATGAGAAAATTCCGAAAAATACACCGTATTTCCAACCCCTCCGGTATCTATCATGGAAAGCCCAGTTCGTTTTCAAAGAGGGGAAAACTTTAATTGGATTTATTGTCAGGAATAATCTCTCTATATCACAGAGTATAAGCTGCGTTCGACACGTGAAGATACGTTGCCCCAGTGGGAATTCCAGTCTATGGTCGATAAATCGTGGATATACTCGGATATACGAATGTAGGTCAGAATCTATTAGACCGCCTACACCTACTAAATATAAATACGTAGGTAGCGTTAATTTCTTACAAATAAACCCATGTTTCGTGTATTCTTAAGAAATAATCGGTTATCCCTTTTCCACAAGTAGTTTTTTTTTGTTGTAATAATAATAAGCAGTACTCCTCGTTCCTGTCTCTGCAGCTCTAGCCACGTTAGGGACTATGGTTACATTTGCAGATTTTCGCAGAGGACATGGTAGTATCGGAGCGTGAGGGAGAGGAAGGCCAATGAAAAGGTGGATGGATTGTGTGAGGAATATAAAGAGATAGGAGTAAATGATTCCGTGACGTCTGGCAGGAGAGAATGAAAAATGAAAACGTGTAGCGCCGACCCCAAATATAATGAGACAGGAGCAGGGAAATGATAAAGATGATAATGGTAGTAGATGGATAATATGTAGTAATTAGTTGGTTTATCGTATACAAATGGAAGGCCTAAAAGCTGATGAAGATAAAGCTACGCTTAAATTTCTTTATTCATTAGAATGTAAAACTATTTCAATACCAGTAGACGATGAACTTTATAATGCTAATATTAATAGCGACATTACATTTATTTTAATGGACCTAATGGATACATAATTAACATAAAATACTTTTATAATATTGACCGACCGACGTAATCATACACCTGGCGATCGTAGGTTCATAAATTTACCGGCGGGCGACTGAGGTCAATATGACGTCAAAAGTACGATGTGTATTTACCGTATACAGTATATTGTTATTAACATTTTGCGCTCGATATTTCATTGTTAAAATATTTGATATTTTCAGGCTTACCTAACGCGAATGAATGGTTCTAGTAGGTACCTGAAACGCTTTTGTTTATAGCCAGTTGTATGCTCTTATTTACTGGCCATACGGGTAGGTAAGTAGGTTTAAATGAATTATAATAATAACATAACTTCACGCCTGTAATCCCTGAAGGGTTAGGCTGAGGTGTAGCTAATAGTACGCCTATTATAATCCAGGATATAAACTGTCTGTGTGCCAAATTTCATACGAATCTTAATATTTTTTGCGTGAAAGTTTAACAAACATCTATCCATCCTCACAAACTTTCGGTTTCTTCTGAAAAATGGTGTTCCGCAAACTGACTGGACGGGTCCACTCAAATCCCTCTAAAAAAAGACAACCTCTGACACTAATTTGCACTCACATGAACTGTTCTAAATTATGTCATTAAAGTCACTGTGACGTAGTTTGTTTCGGAGTTTCTTACGAATAACAGAAAACACACCAACCTCACATAGTTTTAAAACATTTGCTTATGAAATTCTTGAAGCATCTTGGGTCCTAAGAATTGAAATAGTTTAGCTCGAATTTTGAACGGTTAAAGTGCAAGTTGGCAGCGGGCGACACGAAGCCGCCGCAGACGACGTGTCGTCGCTTTATGTCGCCGCGACTCGTCGCCGCCTCATGTCACTGCAGTCATGATTTCATTTCATTGTCAGCGACACTACGGGGGTCTAAAATGACCGCTTTAGCAGAATCATAATTTAAATCACGTTAAAATTTTAAAATTCTTACGTGAATTTATGACTATAAAGTCCATTTTAAGAATTTAATTTTTTGAACGTGATTCGTATTAAGATTCTGATAAATCGGCCATTTTAGACCCCCTGATCTGCGGTCGGGCGACACTTGCGTCTGCCGCTCGACGACGCGTCGCTAGCTTCATATCGCATGCTTCGGAGGGAATTTCATAGAAATACATAGAAACAAGTAGTGTCGCTGCGATACGACGATAGTTCGTCTGCGGCGGCTTCGTGTCGCCCGCTGCCAACTTGCACCTTTACGTTCGTCTGGTCAAGACCACTGTCAGGCCACGAACCACCCACTATGTAAAGTCTTACTTTATTATTATTATATTTTAAATGCGAAAGTTCGTGAGGTTGGTTGGATAGATGTTTGTCATTCTTTCAAGCCAAAACTACTGAACGAATTTTGATGAAACTTTACAGCAATATAACTTATACATCAGAATAACACATCGGCTATAATTTATTATGACTGCTATTCGCCGCTATAGCGTACTAGCGGCGTATAGCAGTACTTCATTATGTAAAGGAGCGTTCCTAAAAGCAACTCAGAAGCTCATTAGTTACATTACATAAATGTATACCGCCCTGAGTCTTAATACTTTCCTGGAATGCAATTAATATAATTTGGGAGCTGTAAAAGCTACTTAGATGCTCATTACACATCAAAGCAGTAAACGAGGAGAAAATCTCTGTAAGAAATCTGCTTCATACATTTATGTTATCACAACGCGGCTAAATGTAGAAACAGATTTTTAGCGATTTCTCTATTGTGTTTATTTATATCTAATTTTGCTTGTTCCTAAGTTACGGGTTCGTCATTTTTGCCGATAGAAAATTCCATCGTAGCAATCGACTTTTCATTCCCGCTATGTCGATTCCCTTTACGTCAACTCGTGATTTTTCTTGGTTTTGGTGTTTTTTACCTTTTGTTTCGCTTCGACATGCCTGTCACAGAGTACAGTCACATTAAAAAAATACGGTTTTGGTTTAAATTAATAAAGTAATTTCGTAGTATCCGGTAATAGCGTATTTTGAATAATACATTGATATTCCAGCAAAAAGTACTAGGCTAGCATAAGCTCAAGGTGTTGTGTATTTTCATATTCTATGTTGTTAACAATTCTTGTTATTATACTCAAAAGATAGCCAAGTTTTGCATTCATAAGAAAGATA
The DNA here is from genome assembly GCA_963853795.1 of Xestia rhomboidea. Classification (NCBI taxonomy): domain Eukaryota; kingdom Metazoa; phylum Arthropoda; class Insecta; order Lepidoptera; family Noctuidae; genus Xestia; species Xestia rhomboidea. The sequence goes on along the minus strand of OY970771.1, from coordinate 8,311,160 downwards.
GTAGATTCCTGCTCCTGGAAAAAACGAACGTTGTATTTTAATTTTACAACAATAAAAAAAAACAAAAGGCTCGTTACATCATCATTCCAACATCTCTGCATCAACCAGAATCCGCAGATGATACTATGTTATTAAAACAAGTCTGTCATAACGATTGTCTTAGCTGTAAGCCATCTCGCGGGCACTCAGACAACTGAAGTATTGACAATGCAGAACAATTTGTCGGGTTACTTTGATTTGTGAATGTCTAACACCTTAAGTCAAGCTAAAGTAATTACTTGAGTTTAGTTGTGCAACCATTTTTATGCAATAGACAAGAATTAGAACGAAGTAAGAACTGTCAAAGAAAGACAGTTGACGGTTCTAACTTTAAGCAAAATTATCAATCGAGAAGGTATTGAAACGCCTTTGAAATAGCCTGGCAGCTAAACATTTAGTCCCTAAACCATTTTATTACTAAAAGTTTCTGTTAATTGTAGGAGTCTTTATAATAAGGCTCCTATAGTTATTACGCCGGGAATATGAACAAGAAAATTAATCAACAATACCTAAGTTATGTCGGTGTCACATATTTCAAATGAAAACTCTCTGATTGGAATGTCTGCCAATACTAGTGTCTCATGGTACTGATTGATATTACACCCGAATATGATATGAAACAACTTCTAAGTAGGTGTCTCGATTGTTATATGAAACTTATTACATAACATCAAGGTATACTTGACATCATGGCATCACGTCTGTAAACCCCGAAAGGTTAGACAGAGGTGTATCCTATAGTACACCCACATTTCACCAGTTATGTTTAAGCCCCATGTAATAGGGGGCGAGCCTATTGCCATCAACCGGGCACAGATCCAGACTCCGTGGCTGCTACTGAGTAATTCCTGATGGAAAAACCCTATAACAATAAGCATGACGACAGTATCAAAAAATTGCAAATCTATTTAGTCCGTCAGTTAGAGTATTGGAAATTAATGGACACGTATTTTTTGTTTTTGTAAATCAATGAATATTGACAAAAGATAAAACGCATAAAAACTCGAGAGTGGGGGCTCGTGACATCAGAACTAGCTAAAAATTATACCTAGGCGTGACGTATTGAGAATTTTAAAAGCGTCATATCTTCGTCAATTTGGATTTCGTAACAAAAGAAAAAACACGGGTCAAATATTTTTTGATAATCTAACTGACGGACTAATTCGATTTTTTTTGTCGTCTCGCCTATTGGCCCGACCCGGGAATCAAACCCGAGACCTCATGCTTAGCAGTCGGGATTTAGACCACTTGACCAACGAGACAGTCAATCTAGGTACAGTCGTGGTATTTTCCGCCTGATCAGTTAAAAAAAAGTTCGCTTGAATCATGCGGAGGCGCCGAGCCACGCCCCCTTAAAGTTTAGACCTATTAGGAAAGCGTCAATTTGGCGCGCAAAATAACAATAACTCTCGTTTGGCGTGCGTCGTCAGTGCGCTCGGCCGATCGGTATTGTTTTCATTCATTAGGTCACAAAGTCAACGGGGGCGGGACTAGAGAGCGTTTCTGTTACGAGTGCAAGCAAAAATTAGCTTAGTGGTGATCAGGCGGGAGTGTCCACGATAGTACAATGTTATCTAATAACAAAGTATGTACCTGGCGGGATTCGGAGAGAAGTGCTATAGGAATTTATATGTCGATATGTTAGGAAAATTCATGACAGGAATGTCGGGAATGCCAAATCAATCTGTTGTTTCCCGGTTTAGGCGGAGATCAAGGTATTAGCTGACACTACTGTTTATGCCTAGTAGTGGTATATTATGCCAGTTTTTTAGTGTCTCTACACAGAGATTTATAACAGTTATAGAACGGACATTGGGTATATTGTCAAACAAAAATTTTGATCTCGAATATTTTCGAATTTGACACACGTATGCTACCTGCCAAGTAGGCGTATGACACTAGATAGACCGTTGTTGCAGCTTCTACACCAACATTTGTCACGACACGTTCATCTCACACAGGAATGACCTGAATGACCTACATTTCCCTATAATCATGTTATCGGGGAGCGTCTTTGTCATCCTCTGGGAACAATTTCAGAACCGAGGGCTGCTACGGTTCTAATAATAGATGCTCATGATATAAAATATTAATAAAGATACTTATTTTTCTTTACCTAGAATAAATTGATAACAGACCAAATTGCTACCGGTCTTAACCTTGAATATATTTATATTACATAGCCAAATTTATTTATACATACTTCACTCGTAATTAGACATTCAAACAGTAAGCTGAAATATACTTTTGAGTAATCATTTTTCACTGAATATCGGGATTTCCGAATATAACATAACTTCACGCCTGTAATCCCTGAAGGGTACGGCAGAGGTGTACCTAATAGTTGACCCACATTTCGCGAGTTGTTTTAAAGTCCCACATAAGGCTGCTACTGAGAAATTCCTGATGAAAAAAAACTTATGCTGTATTTGCTTTTCCTGTAACGATAACCAAAGGTGAATCCTTATGTTCAGGCACTTCTATAGATATTACTTGTTTAGCTCGATAGTACTTAGTCTCGTTACTCCGTTGCATTGGCACTTTGCCTTACAACTGAAAATTATTTGGAAGGCAGAATTAAAATTTGCCCGACTCAGGAATCGAACCCAGGAACTCATGCTCAGTAGTTGCCACCATTAAACCAATGAGGCCGTCCATAAATAGGCGAGACGACAAAAAAAAATCGAATCCTAAGTCAGTTAGATTATCAAAAAATATTTGACCAGTATTTTTTTCTTTTGTAACGTAAACCAGAATTGACGAAGATATGACGCTTTTAAAATTCTCAATACGTCACGCCTAGGTATAATATTTAGCTAGTTCTGACGTCACGAGCCCCCACTCCCGAGTTTTGATGCGTTTTATCTTTTGTCAATATTCATTGATTTACAAAAACAAAAAATACGTGTCCATTAATTTCCAATACTCTAACTGACGGACTAAATAGATTTACAATTTTTTGATACTGTTGTCATGCCTATTAATGACAAGAATTTAGAAGTTTTAACAGCCTGCCGACATAAATATTGAATGTAACTACTTTAAAGTTCTAAACACCCCAAAAGCCCAAAGTTTCTTTAATTAATTTTATTGAAGAATTAATAGACGTCGTCTTCTCGCCTGTATTTGTTCGAGGTAGACAGAGTTTTGATTGATGATATTTTGAACTAAACTTAACCGATTACAATCACAAAGGGATATACAAAAATTACAACATATTACTCATAATCGGGAGTTAAAATACCCTTAACGAAGCCGAAAGGCACTTGTTCTCTCTGTCATAGCGTATTTTTTAATTCTGGACCAAACTTGGGAACATTCTAGTTACGGAGAGGGTTAAAGATCCAACCTTTTTTTTATAAATACGAGTACTTAACGTTATTACCTTACTTTAAATACTTCCATGACCCGTTTACTATTCAATGCATCCATAAGCACATTTTTTTTTATTCAAGAGGAACAGCAAACAGCTACAATATTGAGTATAAAAAAGATGCACATAACATTTGAACAATATTGTAGTCCAGAAAGCTGTAATAATACAAAATAATATTAAAAACTAAACTTACTTAACTTTAATGCTTATCTGTATTTTTACACATCAATCAAGAGAGCTCCTTGAGTATAAGACATTTGAACTTACTGGAAGAACATGCAAACATATCGATATGTTCAAATGTAAAATAAATAAAAACAAATATAAATAAATAACAAATAATCACGTTTTACTAAAAGACTCAAGTCTTTTAGTAAAACGTGATTATTCAACCCAAAAAAATATATAATTGCGTAGAGTTACTTAGTTTGATGTACAGAATGCTTGGTTGACAGCTACGTAAAGGGTCCGTTAACACCTTGTATTGCCATCCTAATATTACAATATTAGGCCAAAATCCAAAAGCAATTCTGTGTATCTTTCAGTCTGTAAACTTTTCGTACCTTTACAGCTTAACGAATTTTATACATTTTTTATTTCGTTAGTACGGTCCGTTCCGTACGCAGGTCGGGTCCCGTATTGCGAGCTGTAGACAAAAGCCATTTTACTGATTTTCTCGCTTAAAACATTGCAATTTTTTTTCAATAACTTGTCTTATATTAATCTACCCGATCGTGTACTTAAAGTATTTGTTTTCTGCTGATTTTCAGGTGAAAACGTACAAAATTTATGTAACAGCACAAAAAAAATCACTCTGACAATGTTTGGAAGTGCATGAATGTTACGAAGATTTATAATGTTCGTGCTAGGTGCTAGGTATTTTGATAAATTAAACAAGTACCTACAAAAAACAAATGCGAAAGTAACGCTGTCTGTCCGTGTGTATGTTACCTTTCTACGTTGTATCAGTTAAAATAGACTATGGGCTCGACGTCTATATTCTATAGTACCAATAGCTGACATTAAATAACAACTTCCTTCTGTTTATGATTACATAATTCCATTCATTGTGTTATTGATAACCACTTACAATGATTACTATATTAACAGACTTCTAATCCGACTATGATAACCTTTTACTATCCGATGACTCGCTAAACTGTAAGCTAGTCTTAGTATTGACGTTTATTCTATAGACGAAATGACATAATATCCTTAAATACAGGAAATAAAAAGACCCATAACATAGCCATTCTGTATCATAGTACATTCATCTAAATATGTAGATAAGTACATACATAGTTATCTACTACATACAATAGTAATACCTTTGTCGTCATTTAGGAATTAACTCTTACACGTTTTAAAGAAAAAGCAGATAATCAATAAGGTTCAAATTAGAATAAGAAAGGTTTGGACAGTAGAGGCGTCTGTCAAAGTGTAATTTCTTTACAAAACTTTTTCAATTCATCCTAAAATCTAAATAAACGCCTTTTATGTATTATACTCAACGTATACTCAAGCATAAAATCACATACAACATACAAACGATCCCGACAATACTTACATAAACTCACACCTTATTCCATGGGGGATGGCAGGGACCACAGAGCCCCATCTGCTGCGAACGATACGTTCTCAATGTAACATCGGGCCAAAATTTATGACTTGGAAACGACTTTAGTGTGATTTTTTTTTTAAGGTACCGTACCTCAAAAGGAAAAAAAGGAAAAGAAAAAAACCCTTATAAGATCGCTCTCTTGTGCGTCTGTCGGTCTGTGTGTCACCACCGATTTTCTCAGAAACGGGTGGATCTAGCAAGTTGAAATTTATACCAGATACTGAGGTCTATAGTCCCTGTTAGGTTTATATAAATCAAGGTCCTGAGTCAACACGATAAAAAGATATGGGCAAATTTATATTGTCTCGAAAACTTGTAAGTACCAAAATTTACCTTAATTTTCAACTTTTTTAATTTTTCGGAATTTTTCCTTTATTTGTGCTGTAAGACCTTGCTTTTAACCAAAATTGCGAATTCTAGGTCAACCGGAAGTACCCTATAGGTTTTGGGTCGAAAACCTATAATGATGGTAGTTCCCGTTGACCTAGAATCACGAAATTTGCCGAGAAGCCATGTCTTACAGCACATGTAAAGGGAAAAATCTTCAAACCGTAAATATGTAGTTAAATAACAAAAAACAGCGATTTTACTATTACAAACTTATTATTTGCGGTTGGTGCAATAGCCGTTTCTGGGGATCGAACAGCAAAGTCAAGTTTGTCCTTTAAAAAGTTTGTACGGAAGCCTCGGTGCGCGAGTCCGACTCGCTCTTGGCCGGTTTTTTATTACCTATTATGATTTTCTTCACTTATTAGTAAGTTAGTATGTATTGGTCAAATCTTGCAACTGAATTTCAAAGCAGTTTCCCTCAACCGATTGCACACACCTATGGTTCTAGTGACAATACATTTTTATGTTAGCCATGGCTTAATCCTGCCGCCTAGATCGCCTCCTTGCGAGAGAACTCCTCAACGGTTAATAGCACGGATACAAATCTTTGTATACGCGTTCAATGTTGATAGTTAAAGCTAAATTTATTCTTTTCATTTAAATAAGAGCTTATTTAAAAAAAAAAGTTTAATTTATTCTGCTGTACACAATGCAAAGCGCACAAAACATTTTTCGTATTAATCACGTATGCATACAAAACAACTGAATATTTAAAGTTAATCGTTACACTCTCTTTATCTCTCTTTTATTTTTATTTTTCTTTTTTATATTATATTTTCCTTATTCCATACATTTATAAATTATTAAGCAAGTAAACAATACATTTTTAAGTATGGAAGAACGGAGCTTCCTAACACAAACTGGAGGCTTCAATCACTAGTAGTTAAGGCTTACTTGTTAAAATAAAAAAATAGTATATTATGCAATATAATATAATATAATAGTAATGATTCAATCACGAGCGCAGCGAGTGATTCAACTGTTAGAATCCTGAACGACGCGAGTGATTCATGGCCCTCGATATAAATTCGTACTTTATTCAGGAGTTGCATACTATACTTTATATCATGACTATGAGAAATGACATAATTTAAGCGAAAATAGAAATTTAATCAAGAAATAAGAATTGTTACATTAATTGAAATGGACATTAAAATTAGAGCAATGACTGAAATTAAGCGTAATTTTCTTATTATTATTTTTAGGGTGGTCAACTTGTGAAACAATATTTATTAATCTAATGCCAAACTCCTTTTCGCAAATATCGACCAATCAAATCTCGAGAATTTATTTGCACCAAAGAGTTTTGAATTTCGAATCTTAGCGCAAGGAGTTTGTGTAAGCATTGAAATAGAGACCGGATATATTTTTGTGTTCCAAATTCAAACACCAAAATAGTGAATAAAAACAAAACAGTGAATAAAAGGCCTTTTTATTCACTGTTTTGCGTGAATAAAATAAGCTTTTTAGAGTAGGTATGGTATAAACATTTTTATTTTCATTTTCACATTCTGTATTTCAAACCGGAATACCAATTTAAGTCCGAAGGAAAGTACCTAAGTACACAGCTTGACATAGCTAGTTTATGTCTTGCCTGCATTCAAAGTGCTGTCATAAGCGACGAGACGTAAGTACGACCGGCGCTCCCCTGGCAGTAAGCCCCGTTTCCAACTGCATTGACTGTTCTTTTTATTACGGCGAAAGCTATTTTTGTACACCCTGTACCGGCAAAAATATTTTATTTATTTCTATTTCTGAAGTTCAGGTAGTCGGTGGCGCGAAAGTCAGACAACCAGTCTTACCAAGGGGTATCGTATTACCCAGTACTAACTTGGTTGTGGAGGTCAAGTAGGCAGTCGCTTCATATAAAATACTGGTATTCAGCTGCATCCGGTTAGACTGTAAGCCGATCCCGACATACCTAGTTGGGCTAAGTAGATGATGATGCGAGACGTTGGTATGAAATTCTAGGTTTCCTTCTGAAGAATAATTTCTAGATTCCGAGGAACTGCATGACTTTCTTCCACAATAGTTTGGTTAGGTAGTGTTATCTCTGAATTATTCTGCGAGTATTTGGAATCGTAGAACTGACTTAACTCAATAATTCAGAGCCAAACGTACCTTACTTAAACCTAAGCTGCTGTAATATTTAGTTTGTGATTAGTAGTTATTGTGTTTTAGTAGATTATTGAGTTTGGTTCTTTTTGGCTTACTATTGTAATTATCTATATAATCAGCTGAATGTAAAAAATGTGTGTTTTGTTTAATAATCTCAAATATGGGTCAATGACCTGAAATAAATGTTTTTGTTTTTTTTTATGTTTATTTATAATCCGCGGTTGTTGTGACTGTGCTAAATAAACAGTTGTTCTTTCTTCCTCATAGGCTTTATCTAAAATAACTTCCAACAGGTTTTACATAAGCTTTTAAAACATTTCAAACAACCACAACAACAACACAATCTAAAGGTATCTGAATAAAATACATCACGCATATTATACTGACGAAATGTGGTTTAGAAACCCTACGGGGCGTCAGTTATGTTTAAGTCCTATGTAATAATGGCGAGCCTATTGCTATCAACCGGACACAACCTAACACTAAACAAAAAAACTTTGCCCGACCTGGGAATCGAACCCAGTACCTCATGCTCAGCAGTTGCGCTTCCAACGAGGTAAATAAATAAAAGTCTTAAGACAATCCACAGACACACTCATGGCCGAATACTGAAACGTCACTCAAAATTTAAGTAGCACTTATATTTAATAGATACTCAAAAGTGACGTTTAGCCATACGAAATTTAAACTTTAGGAGCTGCTCAAATGTTAAGCAGCCCTTAAATTATGAGTGACGTTTCAGTATTCGGGTGTCTGTCAGACAGTCAGTCAGTGTTCAGTCTCCATAAGATAGTCGATTTCATTTCATCGTTTTACCACTAATTGTGCTGTAAACAGTAAAGAATATGAACTCTAGACTCTAGAGACGTTGAAAGTTGCGGTGTGTTAGTACAGCTGATCTCGTTATCTCTGACATGGCAGCCATTTGCAATCCCAAGGGTTGAACAGTTTCAGGACCTAGTTATTTAAATTGCACTGGTCTGTACGTACGTGTGCTCCCGATATTCAAAAAACACTCCACAAATCCTGTAGGCTTAGCCAAGTTGACAATCTACAATCGTTAACGCTAATAGAAAACTAACCAAATGTATGGGAATGACATCTATCAACGATAAGTCACGTGGTCAAAATAAACGAATGGAAACTTTAAAGTTTAGTCAAAACTGTAAGTTGGCTACGATTTATATGGGATGTAGGGATCACGATTGTAGAAACGAATACATTTCATTCTATCATCTTGATCGATGTAAACTTGTCTACGAAAGTTTATATTCGCTTGTTTTGACCACGTGACTTAACGTTTACGATTGTAGAAAGAGAATCGATACGAATCGTTTGTAACTTGGCTAGGCCTGCTGGTGGAGCCTGCTGTGAGTATGTTTTGCCGTGACTGTGTCGAGTACCAGTAGTGCGCGTAGCAAAAGACAAAGAAAGGGGGTAAACAGATTTGTCTGCTCCTAACAACTTTTTCCATCCACGCGCTTGCAACAGCGTCAAAATATCGGGGGCTCAAATCAATAACCACGGAAGACATCCCGTAAGTGACATTTTAAGTTGAACGTACCCTTTTTTATCGTATCTGGTTTGTATAGTAACTAAATAGTGCTTATAACGTCATTGCAGGTGGTCAAAAAGTGCCACACTTGGTTTTCATACGGATCGTGGTACTTGCGTTATCAAGGTACATCTATATCTGTGGCCTGGACCCAGAAGTGAGTGATTTCAAGCTGCAGAAATGATGATTAGTCCAGGTAAAACATGCTGTTAAAAAGCTATTGTTAGCTGAAAACAGAAGACAGAATCCAAGTTGATATATACTTAAACTTCTGAGTAACGACAATAAAATGGCTCTGGCTCAGTGCACCTACATGGTCGAGTTACGTGAGTACCTCGTCGTCTGAACATCTTACGACGTAGGTATAACCCATATATTAGGAATGTTCTTCATTTGCTTCAGTTCTCGTCGCTGACGACGTCGTGTTTCGATGCGATGCCGTGTCGTGGAAAAATTCGAAGTGCATCATAAAAAACCGTGACAAGACGTCGTGATCTAGGCTTGGGCTGCAGACCTATACAGCCTACTATTAAATTAATTTTGTAATAATAATTTTCTTAAATTAATTAAATAACCTACCGTACTTGAATTTAAATTTTAATATCTTAAAAAACACATAAGCCAAATAAATTAAAGTAAAATTATAAAATAACAAATTCTATCTATGAACTTCTTATTGTTTTTGGCTGTATGGCTCATTTTCTTTGCCTTAATATAAGATACATTTATGAGTAGATACGTTAATGCACTTGTGCACAAAATTCGATTTTGTTCAGCCTATATCCTGCACAAATAAGCACTTTCAGAGCATGAGAAGTGAAAATCTATTTGTCTTCGTTGGATTTCCGTCTTGAATCCAATTTTATAGGTATTAACGATGGGTCCGATTTGCTATTTCCAATGAATGCCATGTTGTAACCACACATGTGTACTTTTCAGAAGAAAAGTGATTTATCTTTATCAAACAGTAGTTGTTACCGGCGACTTCGTAAGCATTAGGTTCGATAAATCTAATAAAACCACATCGTGATTTCATTTTGTACCCAAAAATAATAAAGCTCTTCGAGAGTGTACGGGGAAATTCCTATGTAAAACCGTATATCAGAACTTTCCGTATTTGTCTTTGGTTTATAGCCATTTCACTTACGTCTAACAAAAGATAAGTACCGTAGATTAGGTACGGTCAGGGTTCCCAGATCTCAGTTTATTTTCCCGTCGGAAATTCCGAACATTTGAAGAAAATTCCATATTTCTTATAATTTAATTTCATGAAAATTTTTGCTTTGAAGAAATTCCGGACGTTTAGAAAGGCGGAATGCGGGGGTATTACGGACACAGAGCTAGAATGCCGGACGTATGGCACCCTAGGTAAGGTAGGCCACACGCCAGTGGTAACAAAACCAGTAAAAGCTGGCCCCTTATTTTATTGAAAATCCATACTATGCTAGGCCAGCTACCTACCCACCACTCACGTGGCAAAATTATACCCACTAAAATTGTAGTGTCTCTCTCTCTCTCTTCTTCATCCTTTGGCCACCTAATGCACTCAGCATTAGGTGGCCAAAGGTCGAAGAAGACCGAAGAACCTTTGGCCACCTAATGCTGAGTGTAGGTCTCTTCCAAATCTCTCCACTTTTGGCGGTTTTGTGTCATGGCTATCCAGTTTCTCCCGGCCACTTTAATGAGATCGTCTGTCCACCTAGTCGGTTGTCTTCCCACGTCCCTCCGCCCCGTCCGAGGTCTCCACTCCATCACTTTCTTCCCCTATCTTCTATCCAGTCTACGGCGGCACATATGGCCCGCACACTTCAACTTTCTTTTTGCTATCGCTTCTGCTATGTCCGTAAGTCTCATTCCTCTCCGTATTTCCTTTAATTGTATTGTTTATGTAACTATTTTGTTGGTAACCTTATAATCATGTCCGTAAGTCTGATCAATGTCCTTATCCCATGATCTGTCCACGAAGTAGACACAATAGTTAAACAATAGTGTCTCGACCAAATCGGTCATTCGACAGCTCATGATCTATGGAAAAGCGGTAAATGATAGGAAAATACCGAAAATACTTATCAGTGCTGGTTTATGTGAAACTTAATCAAAATAACTCACAAAGCTCCCCCGAGGGCAATCTGAAGAATGCGACCTAAAATCGTAAAAGCATTCATTATACATATACCTGTACATGTTTTGGCGTGCATGTGTTGTGTTTATTTGCTTATAAACATCTTCATTATGAAGTCCTTAGGGGCGATTCGAACTGGCTACAAATAGAATGCTGGCTTTTATAATTATCTATAACCCAATTCTTTCCGTAAACAAACTTTTTCAGTGTTGCGAAAACAACAGCAGTTTGTAGACAAAAATGTCTACAAACTGCACTGTAGTAATATTCTATATTGTTAAATGTATTTGTAATCACATTCTCGAAAACGGCTCTATCGGTTTCGATGAAAGTGCAATATTGGGTTTACGGGAGCCATCTACCTATTTTTACCCGAGCCGAGCTCGGTCGCCGTGATACTAATTACGATATTTTGGAATATTTTTTTGTTAACAGGTAACAAGTGTGAATAATTAAAAAGAATAGAATCCTACTTATCTTACTAATATTATAAATGCGAGAATGTGAGGATGGATGGAGGTATGTTAGGTACTGTTTCATGCAATAACTACTGAACGGATTTTGATGAAATTTAGCACACAGATAGTTTATAACCTGGATTAACCTTTTAAGGATACTTTTATCCCGGTAGTATTATCCCATGGGACAATAATAATTATCGAACCCCACGCGGGTGAAGCCTAAGGCACAAGCTAATCAATGTCAATAATGACATGCATGTTATGAAAGAAAATGCTATAATTGACATTAGCCGCATTTTATTTTTTCTTGCGAGAATACAATTAGAAGTTTTAATTTAGATTTGGTACTGGTTAAAGATAAGAGTATGAACGAACAAATCCTTCATCCATAGTTGGGAAAAGTAATCATAACAAAAATATTAAACAGTGTTTTTAAAAGAAATTGAAAGCCAATAGAATTCTGTTATTTAAAATGACATTACTAGTCGACTAGAGTGAATTTCGAGGAGGAAGCTGAAAAGGAAGCAGAGAATTTGCCTCGCGTAGGAATTCCGGAATTCTTTAAAACAATATTAAGGAAAGCCGTAAACTCGTAATATGATTTTTGAATAGGAAAATTGTGTAGGGATGTCCAACATTTGGTATCTATAATTAAATTGTTTTTGCTTGATATAATACATTTTAAATATAGAGTATCAACCTGTAGAATTCAGTTTCTAGTTTGATATTCAGAATGAAAAATAAAATCGTTTATTCCCGATCTATATATGTCTGTATTGAGACTGGAGAAACGTTAAGTAGGTATAGAAAAGCACTTTTTTTCGAGTTCTGTTGCCAAAGTGCCAAAAACGGAACCCTGACAGATTTGTCATGTCGGTCTGTCTATTTGCCTGTCCGTCGTATTTATCGACAGCTTTTAAAAATGATATCGAAGTATGAAAAATAGAAATTCAATGGATAAGGAGATATTCCACCCTCTAATTGTTAAAGTAAGAGGAGGAAAATTTGAAAAAATGTGAGTTTGAAAAAGAAGGAAACAACTAAATGACATTTGGTTTGAATAAGATTTGACATTCGGCTTTTGAGTTAGAGGCCTATTTCGTGAAACTGCAACAGTAACTTTGTTTTAAATGAACATACTAAGAAAACAAATTTAATTTAGCTGTTGGGCGTAAGTTGACATAAGAATAAGCGTTTATAAAATATTATATAAAAAAGGGTTCGCTTTGAGCCTGAGTCCGACGCGCACCGGTTATTTACAAATAACCATTGATAAATATCAATGCCTGAAAGGAGACAATTTTTTTTGTTTGGAGATTAGGCCACCCACATAAATTGAAGCGTTTAATAATGAAACGTACATTGATTTCTTCCCTAAAATATCTAGATTACAGTGGTTATATTAGCTAAGCCGTGTCTAACCGGAATAAATGAGAAAACTGCAACAACACTTTTACGAAAATCGATATAAACAGGAAGATTAGAGAGTAAATGTCAAAATAATGAAGTTGTCTGTCAACCACTAAAAAGGCGGCTTTACAACGCTCCGTCACACGTTGATTGTTTAAACCATCTACGCTCACAGTTTAATAATATTTCTTTTTATATTCTATTCTGTTTTAATTAAAGCAGATATGATTACCACTGAGTACCGTACTTTTTTTTGTAAACGGAAAAAACGTCCCTACTCACGTAAATATTTTCTGTAAAATGACATTGACCACAACAAGAATGATTTGAGGACTCGCAAAAAAATATCATAATATAACTTTTTATTATGATTTTAAGATTCCGGTTTCGTTTCTTTGTAATCTTTCGTATGTTACTATGATAAAACTGTTACTTATTTTTGGTGTAAACGCAACGTCCAAGTGGGCCTAAAAAAAATTGTCTCCTCTAGAATCAAATGAAATATAGGTATAGGTACCTACTGAATCCATGGTAAAAGTTTGTCACAATGTACCTTTCATCATGAATAGGAAATTACATGTATATTTTAAAATTTAAACCTAGTATTTTAATCTAGTCATTGGCGAGAAGAAGCACACTATCGAGAGAAGTAGGAGGAATGGGGGGAGGCCTTTGCCCAAGAGTGGTACAATACGGGCTGAGTAAAAAAAGTATTCGCCTGGGTGGTAACCGCAAACTATCCTACGAAAACGAACTTCCGGATTATTTGTCTATAACCAGGTCCACCTGTGTGCATATCGAAACGTACAGCCGTTTGTGTAGTAAAATGGTACCTGACAGACAGAGGAACTTTCTCATTTATCATATGAGCGTGGATGAAATGGATTAAGTATTGCAAAATGTAAAAATGTTAGTCTATTTAAAATCTTGAAGAAAACGGCTAACATTCATTATAAACTTTTTCTGTGTGTACGCTACGTACTACTTACGTAACGTAACAAGTTCTAAATAAAACTTCTTTTTTTATTTTATTTTTCATTAGACAGAGGGCGTTGTTTATTTTAAACTACGGATTTGAAATTCTGTTTGTTTATTCAACAAAGTGTGTATCTTTACATTATCTTCATATTCGCAATCCGTAAGGTAAGTAGTCGGTACTCAACGAATGATTTGCATCAGTTTTAAAACAAAAACTATTGTATGCAAAGTAGTGGTTCCCAAACAATGTTTGCTATTAAAAAGTTATTGTGAGAAAATAATGTTAAAAAATTAGGAAGAGCAACTTTACTTTTCACTTTTAAACCGTTTTTTTCCTTTTATTTAAATAAGCAACCAAATACCTATGCTTAACAATTTTTTTTAGCCATTTGAAACAAAACATACCTAACTTTTAAAATAGTAACTAACTTCACTCGTTTTCATCATACATTTACCAAAACTTTCAATTGAAAAACAAAAACATTTCTGCTAGATTTCCATCGTCAAAACTATTCACACAACCGCTCCATTATAACCGGCGGCGCTTCATAAAAAATATTTGTTTGGCGAAACAAGAACCGCGAAATTCAATGTTTACAAAACAAATATTAGATTACAAGATAACAAAAAAAAATGAATACTTACAATGTGTTCACAAACATTGGTTATCAGAGTACACTGGCAGATTATTTTATTTGTAAACGGATTGGGGACGCGAAAATGAAAAATCTTTTCGTCATGAGCGTACACTTCGCGGGCTCGCGGTCGGTCCGCGCGGCGCGTCACAGTGAACTGACTACCTCGCACCTAGCACCGAGCCAAGCCACGCCAGCTCTCGTCACTTGAAACTATCTTTATCGGCACTTCGATAGCTTTGTAACAAGCTCCAATGAAAGCCTATCCAGAGCGCTGATAGCAGTGATAACATTGACATTACAATATACAGCTTTCACAAGGAATGTTTGATTGTGTATTCAATTTTGATTGCACTTTGTTTCCATAATTGGTTCGATTTACGTTGCTAATTGCGGTGAGTACTTTTGGCTTATTAATTAATTACAATCGGAAATGAGCCGGATGTTGAATTAAATTAAAACTACGTCACGTGCAATTTGTGTATGTTAATAACGTAAAATTGTGCTAATCGTTTTAACATTATCATGGTAACGTTAAGGAAAATGTAGGGAGGAAAATGTTAAGTATGAATGTAGATGGCCAATTAAGAGTAGAGGAAGACCAAAGAAACGATGGATGGACTGTGTGGAGGATGATATAGCTAGAAAGGAGATGACAACTTCTTCTTCTCCTTCTTCGTGTCGATGATTCCCATTGTTATTTATTTTTTGCTTCGACCAGAACTCAACCACGTCGACGGCGTTGGTGGTGGCTTCAGACAGGTCCTTAAAGTGCAGGTGGAGTTGCACAAAGAGCAGGTCAGGAGGTGGGTCATGCCGTGTCGACGGCGCGTTCGTGTTCCACGCGCGCCTCAAAGAGAGTCAGCAATAGGGAAGGGGTCCGCAAGGACCGAAGCCTGCCGGGGCTGCGGGACTATTCGAAAGAGGTACCGTGGCCCCGGAACACAAAGGGCGAGGAAGGAACGTGGATGGGTTTTAGTCAGTAAAAGTCTGACACTCCCTCCTGCTCCGCCCAGAGCGGGAGAAGTCATTTGATGATTTCCCATCCTAAAAAAAAAAAAAGGAGGTGGGTCATGGTTTGAGATGAGGCTCCGCAGTCGCACTCAGCTTTATCGGAATACCTCCACCGGACCAAGTTGAACCTGCAGCGGCCCACCTGGCTTCTAAGTCAGTTTAGAGTCTTCCAGATGGGCCATGGCAGTTGATGACCCGCTGGGAGCTTTTCTGCAGGCTCAACATAGTGAGCCGGGGGGGATGTTTACGGAGCCACAGTTTTTTGCGGGCTTCACCACCACAATATTCGACCTAAGGAAGCTGTTTAGAATCTTCCGCCTGCCTCGCGACATCTCCGCATTATAAAGAGGATGGTGTTTGTCTGTCTCTTGTTTATATTGATAACTACTGAGATGACGAGTAATAGAGAAGTATGGAAGAAGGAGACATGCTACGCCGACCCCAAATGAATTGGGATAAAGGCAGGAGAATGATATAACGATATATGTAAAATTTGTTGAATGTTTTAATATGCATAATTAAGTGTTTGTTTAATGGGATGTTTCCAAGTGATAATGTATTGACTGGACCCAGATAGCTACTGTTTCAATTCGTAATACTCGATGGTCATTGGTTGAAAATATTATTTTCCAAACATTGCATGTGCGGCCTACATACTTCCACTCGATGTGAAACGGCCTAACCCACTTTTCACAGATTTCATTGAGAGTTTTCTGTTTATTCAAGCCGTAGAGACAGGGAAGTGAATTTTGATTGAAAATGATTAATTACTGAGTAAACAAACACTGCCAGCGGCAGATCACATACATTTTGAGCGTAACGATAAAGCGGAGCGGAGCTGTGTGAGCGAGAAGCGAGAATGGAAAGCGGAAAAGGATATGCTGTTGTAACTTTTTATGTTTGTTTTCCGTGACATACAGAGATGGGCGGTTTGTATCATTACTAGATTACTGAACCGTCATATTTTGCCTGTTTGATGACTTTTTCGTTTCTTTGCCTTTAGTGAAGACTAACCACAGTTGAACTGAGGAATCATAGGACAATTATCAGCCGTGCACTGAGTAGTTTAGTTCGACAGGAGGTTCGTTGTGTTGCTTGGACCCAGGAGATGGCCACGTTCATCAATAACGTTCTTCAAGTTCCATAATAAAGCTACAAACTATCCAATTTTTTCAATCAAAGCATTAGTTTCACGGTTGATTGGGAAAATTTGACAGTTCAGGTCATTAAATTTTGGGCTGCTTGCTGTGTCTGTACACTTTTTAACCGACTTCCAAAAAGAGAAGGTTATCAATTTGTCTGTTTATTTTTGAGTTTATGTTCAGCTATATCTTCTCCAATTGTGAACCGATTTGGATGGTTTTTTTTTTGTTTGGAAGAATATTATTTCGCGGTAGTCCCGTTTAAGTTTGGTGAAGATCTTATGCTGATTTTCGGAGATATACAAGGGAACTCTTCAATAATAGTCGGCAAATTGGTCGTGATTGCTGAAATCGCTTGGATGTTTATTGTTAATACAACATCATGACGTAACATCACGCCATATTGAAGAGTCCCTTAAAAACTTTTTTGCAAAAAATAAAGTCACCGACTTCTGAAGCTAAAGTTATGTTTCACTTTTTTTATGTGTTTTTGAAGTCGTTTTTCAACATTACAGCGATTGGGTCATAGACTATTTATTATTAATTTATAATTTAGCCACAAATGTCGTAAACAGACGTACTTTTAAAGCGACAGGCACTACCTACACGCAGCCTACTTTAATTTATTTATTAAACATTTTGTTATACACCACAATTGTGTAAAAGGACAAACATATTTGGAAGTAGTATATAACGACGGGGTATATATTACCTATTTATTCCAGTCTATATTCCTCGACTGCCTCGTTCGTCTAGTAATCGCAAGTGCGACTAATGGGCATGAGGTCCTGGGTTCGATTCCCGGGTCGGAAAAAATGTTATTGGGTTCCTCCTTCTGGAATTTCTCAGTAGCAGCCACGGAGCCTGGATTTGCGCCCGGTTGATGGCAATAGGCTCGACCCCTAGGTATTACATGGGACTTAAACATAACTGGCGAAATGTGGGTGTACTATTAGATACACCTCTACCTAACCCTTCGGAGATTACAGGCGTGATGTTATGTTACCTATATTCCTTCTCAACCTCGTCTGTAAACAGCAAACCTAAACACCCACAGAACTGTTATTTAAATAATTTAAACCAAACACGTCGTGACGTCATAATCCTGAAATACGACCAACAACGAAAACCGACTAGGTCTAAACATTTTCAGTGTCAAATGATAGCTGTTACGTTGACAGGGTAAATACTTACAGTGAATTATTACTGAGAGTGATAACCTAATGTTGGTACTATAGTGACGTCACTCATTTATTTTGGATGATAAGAGGTGTACACATGCGTGAATATTGTCTCTTTTGGTAGTTTAAGGGCTACAGCACACTATAGACAAGACTGTCTTTAGACAGACAATTACCCTACTAGTGCGAGCGAGACGCGACTATGTATTCTCGCTCGCACTAGTAGAGTAATTGTCTGTCTAAAGACAGTCTTGTCTATAGTATGCGGTAGCCCATAAACAGTGCGCAAAGAGCTGCCAGAGACAAAACAGCATTGTCGGTTGTGTAATTTATTATCTATGTTTTTGATATCTGTTTGTACTCGTAAGCTTTACTGTAGCAACAATGACTTCCTTTTCCGTTTTCGTTTTTTCTTGAGCCTTGGGGTTTTGTCGCCATATCGCGTAATAATTACTATGTTTTAGATTCTAACTTAAAAGTTATTTTAAATTAATTAATTTGCTTTGAGTTATTCAAAACGTTTTAATTGACAGCCCTTTAGGCTTAGCCAAGTTGACAATCTACAATCGTTAACGCTAATAGAAAACTAACCAAATGTATGGGAATGACATCTATCAACGTTAAGTCACGTGGTCAAAACAAACGAATGGAAACTTTAAAGTTTAGTCAAAACTGTAAGTTGGCTACGATTTATATGGGATGTAGGGATCACGATTGTAGAAACGAATACATTTCATTCTATCATCTTGATCGATGTAAACTTGTCTACGAAAGTTTATATTCGTTTGTTTTGACCACGTGACTTAACGTTTACGATTGTAGAAAGAGAATCGATACTAATCGTTTGTAACTTGGCTAGGCCTGCTGTAGTCACACACTCTGTCATTTTTTCATCTGCCATAATTTTGGATAGGAGTGGAAGGGGCAGAGCTTTTTTTTCAGATTATTTAAACTATGCTCAGGTTTTTTTTTTCTAAATATGAAACCTAGCTAGATCGATTTATCACCCCCGAAACCCGGGGCATACTAAATTTCATGAAGATCGTTGGAGTCGTTTCAGAGATTCAGATTATATGAGCTATGCTCGTTTTTTTTTTTCCTAAAAATGAAACTTAGCACTCGGGAGATTCCCAGTCGACAATTGACGAATGACTCACTTTCTCCATGGGACCACCATCAAAATCGTGAAAAAATCAGCTGTTAAGTACAAAACTTAAATACCTACTCGACCTAAACGTATGGGGCAGCAGATTTTTTTATTCGTCGTTATCGTTAGTGGTCCCATGGAGAAAGTTGTTCAGTTTGATGCTCTGAATCACACCCTGAAATATGACCTCACCTTTCTGGGACACGCGGCGCTGTAGTAAATTATATACACTGTGTACAATAGGCGAGACGACAAAAAATCAAATTAGTCCGTCAGATAGATTTCCAAAAATATTGGACACTTATTTTTTTTCTTTTTTCACGTAAACAAAAGTTGAAGACGAGACAGTGCGTCGAAAACTCGTGTGACGTCACATTTCGGTACATTTTTTACCATAAAGTGACGTCCTAAGCCCCAATCATGATCTTTGATGCGTTTTATCTTCGTCTTTTTTTCTTAATTTGATAAAACAAAAAACACGTACCCAATATTTTCGATAATCTAACTGACGGACTAAACAGAATCATATTTTTTTTAGTCAGTCGTCATCTCTATTAGTGAAGGAAATTACAGTGTGCCGAAATACTTACCTAGTTTGTGTTTGTTTAATCGGTAGGAATCGGCTTTGTTTATCTTGTTGGTAAAAGATAAAAGACATGAATGATCGGATTGGACATTGGTTGTAGCCAACCTACTATTACCATACTGACCTTGTCTTTTTATAGATTATCCCCCCTTTTGTTATAACACTGTTATCGCGACGATCAATCAACTTGTAGTCCACAGCTGGACATGGACCCTTTTGAATTGACTCTACAAAACTTGTTGGTCTAGTGGTCGCAAGAGCGACTGCCGTGCATGAGGTCCTGGGTTCGATTCCCGGGTCGGGCAAAGTGTTATTGGGTTTTTCCATCAGGAATTTGTCAGTAGAAGCCACGGGGTCTCGATTTGTGTCCGGTCGATGACAATAAGCTCGCCTCACTTCACATGGGACTTCAACATAACTGGCGAAATGTGAGAGTACTGTAACGTGGGTACACCTCTGCCAAACCCCTCAGGGATCACAGGCGTGATATTATGCTGTGTCTACAATATTCGGGGTTTTCACCTACCTTAGGATCAACGTATCTTTCTTTTTCAATATCAATTTCAAAATAAAGAGCAAATGTGTTATAAATGGTATTTATAACACATTTGCTCGTAAAGAGTCTCTTATTTCACCAATTTCAATATCGTAATGTATCTCATTACGTACTTGTGCTGTAAAGTAAAATGCACGGTTTATCAAGAAGCTCCGTCTAAACCGAACGGTACTTTTTTAAATCTTAATCCTAAATCTTAGCAAAGAGTTTTTATGTCAGAAAAGTGGTCAACATTTTATGAATAAAATTAACTTTGGGAGATGAAATATAATAAATAAACATTTAATTCTTTAATTTAATTAATTTTGACAATAAATTACAAACATTTATCTGTAACAAAAACACAAAAATATTAATTTACTTTATTAGTAATACTGGCTGTTCATATCGGGCTAGCAATATCGCCTCGGCTGTAATTTTCAACTTACCGCACTTACATCATAATGTACTATTTTTGTTTTGTTCCAATTTATTTCAAAGCTCTACCACATTATTATTCAAGTACTGTGATTCAATTTATCCAATAACTGCTTTTTAAGTACACGGTTCAATTTCCAATGTATCTATGTAACTTACCCTTGTTGTTGCTCCGGCAATGGTTTCCAAGTTAATACTAACATTTTATTCCATACAGGAGTTAGTTTACATATGATTGTATAAAAAAGGAATAAAGGATTTTAATCGTTACTTATCTGTATGGATCGGAATGCTGGGCTGTGAAGAAGATGGGTGAAAAAAGATTGCATGTAGCGGAGATGACAATGTTGAGGATAAGGAATGAGTATATTAGAGGAAGTTTGAAAGTTGCACCAGTTACAGAAAAGTTGAAAGGGAATAGACTGTCTTGGTAAGGGCCCATGTGATGAGAAGGGACGAATTGATGGATGGAGAGGGAGAGGAAGGCCAAGGAAACGATGGGTGGATTGTGTGAGGAATTACATGAAAAAAAACGGAGTATATGATAACGTGGCGGTTGACAGAGGAGAATGGAAGAAAAAACGTGTTGCGCCGACCCCAAGTTATACTCGTAACATGAGACAAGGGAAGAAATATGATAAAATGATCTTAATCGTGAAAATATCGTGAGGAAACCGGCAGGAGCAAATGTTTGTGTGATGAGCATGGACATTTGTTTCCGAGTCATGGATGTTTATATGTATAATAAGTATGTATTTACAAACAAAAAGTATCTATGTAGTATATCAACTATCTGGTGTCCACGACATAAGCCTCGTTGCTTAGTGTGGCACTAGATGGCGCTGTGTGTAATGTCCAGCGATATTTATTCATAGTAGACATTTGGCCAATTACGATGCCCAAAATAATAGTAATGAGCATTTGTATGCCTAACAATTCATTCATTAATTCCTGACAAAACCCTTGGTATGATATTGTGATGTCCTACAATAGTAAACAATGCATAATTATGACACTCATAGCTTTCCATTGAATTAATTGAATTCTCCAAATTGTGCCTATGTACCTAAAGGCATCCGAACTCACATAGCGATGACTAGGACATTGTTGCGGTTAGTGACACAACACTGCATTATTTCAATGAATCCTCCAAATCATGGACATTGAATTTAAACCACTAGTGTATGGTAGGAGAATATTAAATGCATGGTTCATCATTTCCCATGTATAGAACGATTTTGAACGGTCCTATCCTAGCCGAGTCGCCACGTTTATTTCGTCCGGCGAATCCAAACGCATGGTCCCGCCTTCTGCCTTTCCAAACAAATGACTGACATTTAATGAATATATTGTCGCCCGAGCGATGGTCTTGGATAGTCTAGCTAGAGTTCTTTTTAGACAGATACATCTACTAGTTAGACTCCAGCTAGTGGATGTATCTGTCTTAAAAGAGATCTCATGATCTGCCTAGCCATTTCCCAACTATGTTGTGGTCGGTTTCCAGTCTAACCAAATGCAGCTGAACACCAGTATTTTATGTGGAGCGACTGCCTATCTGACCTCCACAACCCAGTTAGTACTGGGTAATGCGATACCATTTGGTAACTGGTTGTCAGCGAGCCACTGACTACTTAACGACTGTCAAAGATTTACAATTGACAGCCAGGACACAGTAAGGCAGGAAACTCAGTATATGATGGGTGCTCACCCATCCAAGGGCCAACCTAGGCAAGAGCGGCTTAACCTGAAGCGGCTGTAATTAGTTAGCCAGAAGCTCCTCCTTCCTGGCTGTAAATTCCCAACTTTCGACCACCTGTTGTTTGGATAATGAAAATTCCTATTAAATTCCTCACAATTTCAAATTAGTCGTTAATTATACCCTCGAAAAATTTCTATAATTTTGGCAAAGTATAAATGAGTTTAGTTGAGAGGTTCCTCTTTATATAGTGACTGTCGTTTTTAGAGTTCCGTATCCGAAAGGTAATCAACGGGACCCTAATACTAAACCTCCGCTGTCCGTCCGTCCGTCCGTCTGTCGGTCAGCGGGCTGTATCTCATGATCCGTAATATGTAGAAAGTTGAAATTTTCACAGAATGTATATTTCTGTTGCCGCTATAACAACAAAAAATACCTACTACGGACGGAACACTTCACGCGCGAGTCCAACGCGCACTTGGCCGGTTTTCAAGTGTAAAGTTGGTGTAATTGCTCGTTTTATTCCTAAATCACTAGCAAGTTACCATAAAGACTCTTGTTTCTAACGCGTGTGACACATAAATGCAAATCACCCTCAATTACATGTGTTAACAAATCTGTCTACAGTCTAGACATCAGTTACTAAGTTAATCTGAGGATTAACACTAAATATAATGTACGGATACATCAGTCATTTATATTCCTGGCTGGGTTTTAAAATAAAGTCAAAGGAGGATGGTTTATTACGGACGCGACGGTGCAATGCGCTTTAGCTTGCACGTCATGTAATTTATTGGAGAACAGCCGTTGCAGTAAGGAGCTAAACGCGAGTTTTATAATGTAAAAAAGCATGATTCACTGCAATAAACAAAACCAGAAAAATATATGCTATTCTTCAGGATATATGGTAGTATGACAGTGTTTTGAAAACATAATACAACTAATTTTACTAGATAAAAAAAATCATGAATATAAAATTTTGGTAAATATTTTTTAGGGTGCCTCCCCTACATGTGATTTTTTTTGTCGTCGTCTACCGCATCGTGTGGGGTATCGTTGAATAGGTCTTTTAAAATGACTTACTGTTACTTTTCGATTTAATGCTCCATTTACGAAATATTAAACTTTAAAGTGCACATTTTTGTTCCAGTAGCCCTACTGGAACAAAAATGTGCACTTTCCCCCCCCTAGCTCGCCGTCCGTCCGTCTCATGACGACAGGCCGTGTCGACGGCGCGTTCCGCAGCCCCGGCAGGCTTCGGCCCTTGCTGACCCCTTACCTATTGCTGACTCTCTATGAGGCGCGCGTGGAACACGAACGCGCCGTCGACACGGCCTGTCGTCATGAGATGGACGGACGGCGAGCTAGCCCATAGCTCCCCGTCCACAGGCCCGCGCCAACGGTGGCCGGAAGCCACCACGTGGCCCCCGACGCCCGGGGCGTCTCCCGCGGTGGCCGGGACCCGGGACGTGTGGATCTCTCCCTGTCCCGTTCCGCCACCTCCTTCGCTAGCATGACTGCTTCGCAGAAGGAGGTGACGGCGTCCCATTCCGTCTCGCTCCGGACCATGGATTGCACCAGGGCCGGGAGCGAGAGGTCGTCGCCGCCGATCGCCGCTACGAGGACACTGCGGTGCTCCGCCCAAGCGGGGCACACCTCCAGTGTCACATCCCACATGTCGTCAGAGTTATGTTTTTGACGCACAATTGTGTCACAACATAACATCATACCTCCTAAAAGGGTAAAGCAGAGGTGTTCCTAATTAAGTACACTCACATTTCGCAGTTCTTTTATGTTTTCGCAGTTAAGGACTTAACTGTAATAAGGGACGAGCCTTTTGCGATCAATAAGACATGAACCAGACTCCGTGGCTGCTACTGAGAAATTCTTGATGGAAAAATCCAGAAACCTAATAACACTTTGTTCGGAAGTCGCGTTTGTAAAGACGCAGTCAACACGACTGTATTACTAAACTCCGAAGTTTAAAACTTCGATGTACGTTATTCAGAATTTTCGTCATCGCGAAGTACGTTACTCCGAAAGTACGCAAATTTTTAGTTTATGAAAATAACTAGCTGTTGCCCGCAACTTCGTCATCATGTATGTGTGCAGAAAGTAGAAAAAAGTAACCTATGGACTATTCCAAACAATAATCAATCTCTGTGCCTTTCATCCAAATCGCCAGCCGTTCTGGTGTGATGGAGTAACAAACATACATCCATCCAAACTTTTGCATTTATAACAATAAGTAAGATTAGGGCAATTGCATATCATTTTACTGGTACAAAGGTACACCTATTTAAAGCGAAATGTTTACTATACCTGGCAAACTTAGCCACTACTTTAACCTTAGTTGCCGTACGTGTTGCGAAACACTAATATGAAGCTTGTTTGTACTTGGAGCTAACGTAAACCATAACAGAAAACTAAGTATAATGTCTAAAGTAGGTAGTTACGTCGTAATGTACCATAAAGGTTTGTATATATAATGTTACTCATAATTTCGTCTACCTTCGTTTATTAGTCCCCTGGGGTCCCTGAAGAATTAATACCTTCGGTTCTTCGCGTTTTAGGTTTGTTAGTACTAAGCCTAAGGCTTGCTTGAACTGAAGAATCTGCAAATTGTCTCTTACGGGTCGTTCTTTAATCAAATGGTTCAAACAAACCCCCTCCCCCCTTTTTGTGGGGGATAATGTCACAATCAAGTGTATTTTTGAAAATTGGAACGTCTAAAAAGAGCGAATTTGTCAAAAAATCCGTTTATTTTTTTAAAACTGATTCTAATATTATCTCATCTTTTTAATAATGAAAAATACTGGTGATGCTGAGAGGGGGAGGAGGTCTCCTGACGAAGTAACACCAAGGGGGAAGGGACATGAAGTCGGGAGGTTCCCGACACCCCCTCGACGATTTAAATCGTCAGACTCTCCCTTCTGTGGCAACAATTATTACGTTTCTGTTTCGTAGACAAAACGCCCTTCACCAATTCCTAATATTTTAGCTGAAGAGAAGTAACGGAAGAAACTCCTAACCAAAGAAAGAACACTTGGTAAAATCTTCAGCTGTTCTTTCAGACTATCTGTTCAACACTACTACACGTTCATTCCCTGCACATGTAAGTATGTCAAATACCTGCTCACTATTTATATCATGCTCCTATTCCTTGAAACGCGTACGGCAATAAAATGCAATACATCTATATACATGTAGGTACAGTCGCGACCAGTCAGGGTACACATCTTGCTACATCGTTCTCACATAATGTACCATATCAACAGGAACGATGTAACCAAGGTTTTGTAACAATATTCTGATTTTAAAAGGTGTCTACGCTTTGGACAGTACTTTCACAGTAATTATGCCTTGTGACTGGGACTGTAGCTTCATTTTATTGTTGTCTTTGTTTCGACAACCAAAAGTGCCTGTAAATGGCCTACTTGACGTAATATAAATATACACGCAGCCACTTTGAAAAATTCCATTTCCTACTGTATTTATTAACGTTTTTGAACACAGTATTTTAAAAGCTATACAAAATATTATTACAAAATAGCTAGCTGTTATCTTAAAGTAGAAACAGTTATTACACGAGCAAATCGCTTTTTAATCTTGCTAAGCGTAAACATATTATTCGTGACTGTACATATTCTATGCGATGCATGTGAAATTGTGACATAGCGACAGCGCGCGTGGCGTTTGAAAATTGGAAATTGATATTAACTTTCTGTCGGGGCTATGAGAGTTCAAACTTCAGTACCTGAAAAGGTATGCAATATGAAGCTTGATCCCAAAAATATGATCTCAGCCTTCGATGAGATGCCAATAGAAAAAGTGAAGCGGAATGACTGATTCTTGTTTGCGTTGGGCAAGTGACACACGCGCATGTCGCTTGCCAAACGTCGCAAGTCGAAATCGTAAGTCGCAGCGACTGAGATCGTGAACAGGATGTTAGGAAGCAATAGGGAAGGGGTCCGCAAGGGCCGAAGCCTGCCGGGGCTGCGGGACTATTCGAAAGAGATACCGGGGCCCCGGAACACAAAGGGCTATGAAGGAACATAGATGGGTTTTAGTCAGAAAATAAAAGTCTGAAACTCCCTCCTGCTCCGCACAGAGCGGGAGGAGTCATTTGATGATTTTCCATCCGAAAAATGAAATAAAAAAGGGATGTGTAGCGGCAATACGAAAAGTAGTAATGCAACATAGCACAAAAAATCACAGCGGCGCCATCTACGTCACAAATGAAGAACTAACATCAAAATTCAGAATCGTGCTAAAAGTTATCTACGACTTAAGGAGGATTATAGGAAAACCAGGTAACACCCAGTTCTTAATAGCCCTGTAGATGTGAAGGTATCATCATCATCATCATCCACAGCCCGACTTCACCCACTGCTGGGTAAAGGCCTCTCTTTGCTTGTGCCAAGCTCCACGCTCTTGTGTCAACTTCATCCAGGATAATACTAAGCCACCAGTATCTCATCACCTGGTAGCCTTTTTCCTCTGCATTCCACCATTTCATTAAATGAACTAGGATTTCTATATTACCGAAATAAAATTATTAATTAATTAAATCTGCTTCTTCTTCTTCTCGAATCGATGACTCAGATTTTGTCCGACCAGTACGTAGTAACCTGGCCAGCTCAGATCCAATTTGGCTAGATGGGGTATAAATTATACCTCTCGTGGAGCCCCAACACAGGATATGCCATACCTTCTCTCCTGCCCGTCGTGCACAACTAATTGCACCTTCCAGCAGGGCTATTACGTATCTTTCGATATCCAGTGACTATCAAGCTTCGGTTGTACACCGAACTTTGATGACAACCGTGAATGTCATAATATTGGTATTACGTATCACACTGAGTGGATATCACTTTACGGTGACTAACAGGGTCATACATAATACGAAACTAACCTTTTGACAGTTAATTGATGGACACTGAGCCCACTTACTATTATTTCGAGCTGTCAACAGAGATACGTAATAGCCCTACAGGAGTTGAACGAGGCAAACGACCAAATCCGCAAAAATAGGTATTATTAAATACAAAACAAATAGATATAGATCTACAAAGTTATAAGCTACCCAATGAAACACCTGTTGTTCACGTGTCTTCTAACGTACGCGCCCAGCGTGCAACTGCTTTAATTACTGTTAAACATCTTAATAGACATGTTAATTTGAAATTAATTAAGTCCCAAAATGTTTTTAATTGAACTCCTACGTAAATAATTTCGTCAACCGCGATACAGCTATATTGTAAATGGGTCCCTCGCAACCGGAATTAGTGGCAAACGATATATTTAATAATGTTCCCACGGGTGGGACACAGGCCTCCTCTCTAACAGGGAGAGAGCTGTAATCCACCACGCAGGCCCAATGCGAGGGATTCGAAAGTTCATATTTTTGGATATCGGATACGCGGGTTTCGTTGCAATGTTTTCCTTCATTTTAAGCAGTGGTGATAATGATGAATGTTAAGACAAAATAACACAGTGTGCACTGTAGCCACCGACGTCCACTAAATGTACGAACAAACAATAAACAATATTTTCCACGGTCGACCAAGAAAGAACAACTGGCGCGGCGGCCGGCGGCCGGGGCTGGGGGTGCAGTGAGCGTCTGTGTGTTCAAATCTAACAATACTAAGTTCGAATTTAAACCAAGAGAACTAGAACTAATTGATTTACTTTCAAACAATGTTAGATTTCTATTAAATAAACGATGTAATATGGAACGTAGAAAACCGAAAACTGGACTTACTGAGATATTGGAGGTTTCCCAATATTTCACAAGTTTTTCTGTAAATACTAGTTTTTGAGGTGAGAACTTTACTTTGACTACCTCCATGATGGCCCTTTTACTATTCAAAGCATCAGCACAATATTTTGAGTGTGGTTCCTTGAGATTGAAAAACGTGATTTTTCACCCAAAAAAAAAAGTCGTTTTCCAGCAATACTTTTTGCTTAGGGTTACTTAGTTTGATACACTTACTGCTTGGTTGACGGTTTCGTGAAGGGTCCGTTTACACCCTGTAAAGCTACTGTGGGTGTTTTATAAGACTTATTTTGCAAATAATTATTTAGTCATCATTGAATTGTTACTCTTAGGCCACACATTGACGATGAGTACCATCACACATCACCGTCCCACTGCTCAAACGGAAATGAACACAAGAAAATGAATTGATTCGATTGGCGCGTGGCCAAATAAATACCCCAAAAAAAATTGAACGTTTTGTTTTTGATACGCCAAGAGGAAGACCCTTTGCCATATAAGAATAAGGTTTATTACGTCAAGGCGCTGAATGTATGTTATTTTTTAAAGAAAATATCGAATTTATACAATTTATTTGCCTGTTCTAGACGACATTGCCTCAGTGACCGAACGAGACCTCACGGCCTGGGCGGAGATGTGCCGCAAGTACTCGCTCTAGCACACTTCCGGGAGCCTTCAACTGGAGCCGAGCTGCTGCGCAACAAGCAACTGTGCCTGGCAGCAAAGCGAGGCAGGCCATGCAGCTCGACGTGCCGCAACCTACTACTCGAATCTGACACCGACGTTTTGTTTTATCAAAAAGTTCGCAAAATGTTTGCCAACGGAACCCTCCCGACTGTCCTTCAAGCTCCAAAAAGGACCATGACATACAAAACAATGCCTTGCATCACAATTGTTTATATGTCTTTAAAATAAAATCAACATGCTGCATCATTGCAACCATTTGAAGATTTTCAATTAAAATTCCTGTAAAAATATTCCAAGCGTTTCTTCTAAAATTACTTGTGACATATGGACAGACGAACGTAGACAGCCAGTGATATATTGCCGTAAAGATGTCAACGTAACTCCATTGGTATGGTTCCTTCATAATTTATGGCTGAATAGCTTTGTCTGTTGCATCTTCCGTTTTTTATCAAACGACTATACAGGGCAATCCAGCAAGGGAAAATCATGGAAACTGAATTATTGAACAGATAAAATATTCTTACATCGTTATTTTGCATTGAATCATAAAATAACATCATTCCAGAATAATTGCAATCGTAAATTGTGGATGATAATAATATTCTACCAGATTATCATAATTATCGAATATTCCCACGCTCGTTAGTAGCACTTCAATTACTGGTAATAAAGGCAATTGTTCTAAATTGTAAAATACAAATGCGGGAGTATCTTTGGCCGTCTGTCTGCTAGGTACTCACTATCACTGTTAGGCTGCGTCATACCTTCTCATCCCACAGCTGGGCAAAGGCCTCTTATGACTTCCAGTCTTTTCGATTCAGGGCTAGTTTCGACTATTACTCGTTGGTTTTTATCATCATCATTTCAGCCGAACGACGTCCACTGCTGGACATAGGCCTCCCCCAAGTGTCGCCACATTGACGGGTCCCGTGCGACTCGCATCCAGCGGATTCCCGCAACCTTCACCAGGTCATCGATCCATCTAGTGGGAGGTCTTCCAACGTAACGTCTTCCGGTTCATGGTCGCCACTCCAGTACTTTTCGGCCCACTGCCACTTAAGTTTGGCAATTCTTCGGGCTATGTCGGTAACCTTGGTTCTCTTGCGGATGTCTTCATTTCTGATTCGATCACGCAAGGAAACTCCGAGCATAGCCCTCTCCGTTGCCCTTTGGGTGACTTTAAGCCTTCTAATAAGGCCCATTGTGAGCGACCACGTTTTGGTCCCGTATGTAAGCACTGGCAACACACACTGGTTCGTCTTGAGACACTGCGGTAAGCCGGTTGGAGGAGAAGATACCGCGCAACTTCCCGAACGCTGCCAAGCCGAGTCAGATTCGACGATTGACCTCTTTCTCGAAGTTAGGCCCTACCTAACTGGATCGTTTGTCCCAGGTACACATAATCGTCTACAACTTCGAGTTTAGTGTCTCCGATCTTGATAGGAGTGGGTGTTACATGGGTATTCAACATGACCAATTGGTATTGTCCATGTTCATTTTAAGACCCACTCTTTCGGAAGCTCTACTAAAGTCATCGAGCATTGTACTGAGGTCCTCCACGGTCTCAGCCATGACCACTATATCGTCGGTGAACCAAAGCTGATATGCTGTGATGTACTTGCCATTGACGTTGATGCCTAGCCCTCTCCAGTCCAGAACCTTGAAGACATCCTCCAGTGCAACAGAGAACAACGTTGGTTTCGCTCAGTTGGATTTCGGTTAGAATATAGGAAACACATTATCCGGGTACTACGTTCCCGTGGAACGACATCCGACCGACACACGGGCGGAGCTGCGTTCAGAACGTTTATTTTCCTCGGTCACTGCCGCCATTTATAATAATCCGCAGCTTCATTAAGGACAGATTGCAGGTGATGGATGCTGAATTTGTGTTTTATTCACAGGCTTTATAGTGTGTGTGTGTATACATAGGAACTATGGAAGCTGTGGATGTCTTGTGTTATCAGCCCCGACGTATGTGTAGGTCTTGTTTCGGCGCTTTCTGAAATTTATTTCATCACGAAAACGGTGTAATTCATTTATGCAGCATTTGAGCAGCGGTGGCCCAGTGGTGGCGGCCCCGACTTACGAAGAGTCGTGGGTTCGAACCCAGGCAGGCGCATTACTTTGTGCAATTTATTTCATCACTGCTGCTCTCCAAACGGTAAACGAAAACATCGTGAGGAAACCGTCATGTCCTAGAACCAAAAATTCGAAGACATGTGACATCTACGGATCTACCAATCCGCACTGGGCCCGCGTGGTGGATTATAGCTCATTCCCTCTCATAGAGAGGAGGCCTGTGTCCCAGCAGTGGGAACATTAATAGGCTGATGATGATGGCACATTTAAATACATTTTACAATTCGAGGCTCGAGCAAGTGTGTTTTTTGGGTTTAGAACAGGGATTTCTTAGTAGCAGTTCGGTACTTGGATTTGTAAACGATTGATGGCAATAGGCTCGCCCCATAGGACTTCAATAAATATAACTGGCGAAACGACCTCTGTCTACCCCTCAAGGAATACAAGTGTGATATTACGTATGTAATTCTGTGTGCAGTCACGATTATACAAAATCTTGTTTGTAGTTATGAGTTCAAACCGTTTAAAACGCATTTACATAAGTAATTAAATTAACATACAGGTGCAAAATCGTAACGACGTGATTAGTTAGATTTAGTAGTGTATTTTTGTTATGAGAAATGGCTGCCACAAAGTAGACGTCAGTAGGATTTAAATTATAACTATAGGTATACTTACTAGCTGTTACCCGCGGCTTTGCACTCCTCGAGGTCGGGAATTACCATTCGGGAACGTAGTATACCTTACGTAGACGTTCTAGACGTCCCAACGCAGATCATGGTTCACTCTCAGACCATTTAAAAAGGTAAAGACGGAACTCTGCAAACAGCAAAGCGAGGCCCGTCAAATTACATTTCGCTCTGTTTGTACACGCTCACACGCACACATTTAAATCAAACTACAATAAAACTATGCCTCAATAAATGCACAACATGTTAACGAAGCCGGCCTCACTTCTCTGTTCGCAGAGTTCCCACTTAACTTTTTTTTTTGGTCTTAGTGTACACGGTGAGATGTAATTTGACAGGCCTCACTTTGCTGTTCCCAGAGTTCCGTCTTTTCCTTTTTATTTGGTCTGAGGGTTCACCTGTGCGTCTATCACAGAAAGCCATTCAGATGCTTAGACATGAAAATGTATAGATTAGTCTGGGCCAATTCATTGCTAGAAACTAGCCATTGCCCGCGCCTTCAGTCTCGTGGAAATTTTGATGAGAATGAGTGAGAAAAAAAAGTTACCTAAAAAGTACTTTAACCTATCTCTCTGACAAATTTTGTCCAGATCCGTTGACCCGTTCTGGCGTGATTGACTAACAAACATCCATCCAAATTTTCGCACTTAAATAGTAATAAGATGCCATCACGTGTTGATGGCATCTTCTAACGAGAAGATGGTTGAGGTGAAGTGTTGCACTATTGATTGTCATCTTAATCATCATCTGCCTAGCCTTTTCCCAATACATTGGGTTCGGCTTCCAGTGTAACCGGATGCAGCTGACTACCAGTATTTTACATGGAGCAACTGCCTATTTGACGTCCACAACCCAGTTAGTACTGGATAAAACGATACCCCTTGGTAAGACTTGGTATGTATGAAGATGATAATTTCAAACGCAATATTAAACGCCGTCGTGCCAATTGTGTCGTTCACACGTCAGTTCGTACTTAACCTTTGAACTAAACGAGCTTAAACGCCATTAGCGTTGATGGCGCTTACGATATTTCTGCCTTGAGTTAATAAAATGCATGTATGCATGACACACAATATTCTTTACGGCTAGGGCTGTATAAAGATTATTTGGCTCAAGTCCTGCATTCTATGCAAATCGGAAGCTCTAGTGGTAGCATTGCAGTGCATAAATTATTACTGGGTTACTCATTGGCCTTGTGTTGCAAGCGCCATTGCTGAGTATGAGAACTGGGGTTCGATTCCCAGGTCGTGCAGAATGTTATTGGGGTTTTCTATCAGGAATTTTCCAGTAGTAGTGTTAGTGCTCGGTTGATGGAAATAGCCTCCCGGGATATTAAATGGGACTTAAAAATAACTGTCGAAATGTGGGTGTACTATCAGATTCATCTCTGCCTAACTCTAGGGATTAGGTACAATTTACAGGCATGATGTGAAGCAGGTAACTGGAACCGATCGAAAAAGTATTTTTTACTAATAGTCGAACATCCCAGGGACGCCAGACCTTACTTATTTTCTCATGAACAAACTGTGTGGCATTAAGTAGTGTAGTGTTAGTGTGTACTGTGAACGTATATCTGCTACCTGGGGGTCTAAAATGTCCATTTTAAGAATTTTAAATTTTTAACGTGATTCATTTTAGGATTCTGCTAAAGCGGCCATTTTAGACCCCCTGATGCCGACGGCCAATTTTTATATATTAGTTGCTAAAGGTACGTGAAAACACTGGTCACTATTCTTAAATTCTCATGGCTGATATTTACCTATATTTTAGAGAATATTGTTAAAAATTAGTAAATACTGCCAGACCCCTCCCACCGGCGGTAAGTTTTGCCAGACACTTTAAAGCTCATAGAAAAATTATATAACTTTGTTTATAACACATTTGCTCGTAAAGGGTCTCTTATTTCACCAATATCAATATCGTAATGTATCTCATTACGTAATTGTGCTGTTAAGTAAAATGCACGGTTTATACTTTTTTAAATCTTAGCAAAGAGTTTTTATGTCAGAAAAGTGGTCAACATTTTACGAATAAAATTAACTTTGGGAGATGAAATATAATAAATAAACATTTAGTTCTTTAATTTAATTAATTTTGACATTTTTTTTTACAAATTTTAATTAAATTACAACCATTTATCTGTAACAAAAACACAAAAATATTAATTTACTTTATTAGTAATACTGGCTGTTTTTTGTGTCTTTGCCTTAAAGAAAGCGCTGATGCGCGCGCCTCGCTAATTTGTGAACAAGTAAAAATTATTCCGCGCGCTTTTTCTTTTCGCTGTATTGTTTTTATTTGTTTTATTTATTTCCTCGCAAATATGTTATAAAACGTCGTATGACATACGTGCGCTTTGATAATTACAGCCTCTGCTTTTTTAATCGCTCTCGCCTACGGCTCGGGCTAGCAATATCGCCTCGGCTGTAATTTTCAACTTACCGCACTTATATCATAATGTACTATTATAGTCTCAAACTTGATCCGTATTAATAGTATTTAGGGAACTATTTAAATGCTCCCTGTAAGAAGCCAGACCAATCCTATGGGCGAAACATCTGCTAAACTCAAAGTGTCTCAATGAGTGTGAGCTCGAGGTTACTAATTATATGCTTGAGCCGGAACGAGATGTCTATCCCGTCGGTCCCGTCTCTATGCATACTCTAGTCTGATCTGTGCGTTTGCTTAAAGTAGGGCCAATATAATAGATCATATTTGACATCTGTCAGTTTTAGCTTTATAGTGTGTCCAAAATATAGGTAAATATCAGCCATGAGAATTTAAGAATAGTGACTAGTGTTTTCACGTACCTTTAGCAACTTATATCTAAAAATCGGCCGTCGGCACAAGTTCGCAGGTATGCACACGTTCACAGTACATACTAACACTATTTGATGCCACACATTTTGTTCGTGAGAAAATAAGTAAGGTCTGGCGGCCGTGGGATCTTGCTCTATAAGAAAAAACCATAAACAGGATCGTAGCATGTAGAGTTCTGTATTTTCTGCCTACCCTCATGGGAAAAAGGCGTGAGTTTATGTTTATGTGTAAACTATAACAATGAGTCGAGGTGGTACTTATTTGTTATTTCCCTGAAGAAATTCAAGTTAGAAGAAAAATGCAAATTCTACTTCACACACCTGCTTTATTGTCCCCGTCCCCCCGACTCTTTTATTTCTCTTGTTCTTTGTTCGAGCAAACATCAGCCAAACTATTCTAAAGGGTGTAACGACCCTTAATGAAGCCGAAAGGCACTTGTTCTCCCCGTCATTGCGGTATTTTTTTCGTTCTGAACCATACCTGGGGACCTTTAAGTTACAGAGATATCGGAGGTCAAAGTTCCAAACTTTTCACAACTTAAAAAAATACTAGATTTTAAAGTTTTTTTTTTATCTTCTTTATTTAAGGGATTTTTGTTCACAATAGCGACGATGTCAATCCCATCGTACTTTTATAAATATTAACTTACTTCCTAAACTAATTTAACTTATAGAAAACATCAAACCGCATGAACTTAAAATAGTTTATTAACTGATAGAAAAGTATATAAAATTTTGGCTGCATTTTAAAGTTACAACTTTACTTTAAATACCTCCATGACCCGTTTACTAAGTAACCCTACGCAAATTGTTTACTAAACTGGGAAATTACTCAATTTTTTTTTTTTGGGGTCAAAAATCACGTTTTTTGGTAAGACTCTATATAACGCACTTAAGGGTGATGTACCGTGCACGTAATTAACTCATTTTGAACATTTTTGATCACTGCTTGTGGGAAAGGCAAGAAGAATTTGAACCTTTTTTATTATTATTACAAGAGTTAAGTAGCAACAATTTTTTTTAAATAATGGGTATATTAATGGCAATCACCCATATTCAAAACCCCTTTTCTGCAAAAGTAACGAGCGGGTGATGTTTGGGGTTCGCTGAACAAAGAACTACAAAATATTCTGAACATTAAAAAATATGAATAGCATCATTATATTATTATGGTCTACTCGTAAAGTAGCAGGAAACATTATTGATTTCAATAAAATCAAAAAATCAAAGCATTTATTTCAAGTAAGCCAGTTACAGGCACTTTTGAATTGTCGAAACAAAGATGAAAATTAAATGTAGCTACAGTCCCAGTCACAAGACATAAAAACTGTGAAAGTACTGTAGTTGCCCATTCCCTAGCGTAGATCTCTATGGAGAAGAACGGGCAAGAAACTCCATGGACACTCTTTTAAATCAGAATATTGTTACAAAATCTTGGTTACATCATTCATGTTGAGATGGTATATTATGTGAGAACAATGTAGCAATATGTGCACGTTAAAAGTGTCCACAGTAAAACAAAACAAAAAAAACAATTCATAAACTAAAATAAGCCATGGCAACTGAGAGATGACCAGTCACAACTGACAGCGCCCGTTCACGGACATGACGCATAGATCAGCACCATTCAACTCAACCATTTTGAAGGGAACTAAATGATCCGACACATGCGCCACCATCAGCGAGACTTTTGAGTGAGCATGACATATTCTCAACCGCCAGGGCACATTCAAGTCAAGAAAAGACGTAGGTTTCCAGTGAATGATAGCTCTCTAGTACATAGTACTCACACAATATGGGCTATGCGATTATATAATACTAAAGAGATTGAATCTATACAATGCAAAGATAGTTGTACAATCTTCAGCAGCTCCAACAATACCATTTAATGCTATCAATTTAAGCGCCCCTGTCCTTGTGGAGCAGGACCAGCATTGAGCCAAGCATTTTTATCAGCGATATAATCGCTCAACTTGTAATATGCTTGCTTACTTAATGTGCGTTTAATACATGTTTTAAATTTCGTCTCATTCAGTTCAAGAATACTTTGTGGAATTTTATTATAGCATCTCAAACAGTACCCCATGAAAGATGAGTCTACTTTAGCGAGTCTGAAGCCTGGCTGAACTAGTTGGTCCCTATTTCTAGTACTGTAATTATGTCTGTCACCCCTTTTACCAAAAAGGTGCAGATTTTTTTTGACGTACATTATGTTTTCGTAGATGTATTGACAATGTACTGTCATGATGCCAATATCCTTAAACAGTTCCCTTAGAGAATCGCGCCTACGAAGATTATATATGGCTCTGATGGCTCTTTTCTGCAGAATAAATATAGACTCAATATCTGCAGCCCGTCCCCATAGCAAAATGCCATAAGACATTATGCTATGAAAGTAACTAAAATAAACCAGTCTAGCGGTATCTACATCAGTATATTGACGGATTTTTCTAATGGCATATGCTGCTGAACTTAGCCGCCCCGCAAGAGATGTTAAATGAGAACCCCATTGTAGCCTTGAATCAAGCGTAATCCCCAGGAAAACCGTTTTATCTACGAATTCAAGTTTCTCTTTATTCAGTACTATATCACAATCACTACTTTTAACATTCGGTAAAGCAAATTTTATGCATTTGGTGTTTTTTTCATTTAATACCAAATTGTTTGCTGTGAACCTATTTTGGACCTGAAGTAGGCCATTATTTACGTCATCTCGATTTTGGGCCCGCCTATTTATCTTAAAAATTAAGGAAGTGTCATCAGCAAATAACACCATATTTTGAGGTTGGTTTTTCAATAAATAGGGTAGATCATTTATATATACTAGAAAAAGGAAAGGACCCAATATTGAGCCTTGTGGAACCCCCATTTTTACTTTTAAACCATGTGAATTAACACCATTTATTTGAACACGTTGTTGTCTATCATTCAAATAAGATTTCACCAAACTAAGTGCAAGTTTACCCAGTCCGTAATGCTCAAGTTTCAAAAGTAATGTGTCGTGATTTACACAATCAAACGCTTTGGAGAGGTCACAAAAAATTCCTATGGCGTCTTGAGACTCTTCCCACGCAGTAAATATGTGCTTTAATAAGGTTACACCGGTGTCAGTTGTACAACGTCCCTTGGTGAAACCATACTGTTGATCATGTAAGATTCTGTTGGTGTTAAAATGATGGAGCATTTGATTAAGCATTACCTTTTCAAAAACCTTGCTAAAAGCTGGTAAAACCGATACAGGTCTATAATTATTAGTGTCTTTACTGTCCCCGGATTTGAAAAGAGGTATGACTTTACTGTATTTCATTAAATCAGGGAAAACTCCTTGGTCTACACATACATTAAAAATTAAAGCTAGGTAAGGGGCTATAGTCTCAAGTATGGATGTACAAACTTTGATATACATTCCCCATAGATCTTCGGTCAGTTTGATTTTTAATTGCCGGAAAGCTTTAATAACTATCATAGGGTTAATGTGTTTAAATTTAAATTCAGCCAGGCAGCCAGACACATTCGCCTTTAATAAACCAACTGAGAGTTCAGGTGAGGAAATAAGAGCCTCTGTAGTTTTTAGTGGTACATCG
The DNA here is from genome assembly GCA_963853795.1 of Xestia rhomboidea. Taxonomy (NCBI): domain Eukaryota; kingdom Metazoa; phylum Arthropoda; class Insecta; order Lepidoptera; family Noctuidae; genus Xestia; species Xestia rhomboidea. Next base: position 8,273,076 of record OY970771.1, on the reverse strand, counting down.
GTAAAGAAATTTACAAATTCTTGAGCTACTTCCTGATCAGAGCTTTTAGGACCACATGCTGTATCTAATGTGTAGCTAGTGTTACGTATTTTCTTCCTGTTAGTCTCGTTATTTATGACTTTCCAAACTGTCTTTATTTTATTTTCTGCTGTTTTGATCTTGTTGCTAATGTGCAGGGCTTTAGCAACCTTGCATGTATTTCTAAAAATTTTTGAATACTTAGCAACATACTTGTTAAAAGTTTCAGTGTTTATAAAAGGCTTAAGGCCATAAAGCTCAAATAGTCTTTCCCTACTTTTTCGGATACCTCTAGTTGCCCAATCACTAAATATGAATTTAGGGCAAATACTTTTTGTCTTCTTTTCAAAAGTTTTACTAAAAGTTTTTAATACGAAATATACCAGAAAAAAAAATATGAAAAAACGTAATTTATGGAAAATGTCAGGACAAGTAAGTATTTTTCTGATGGATGGATTGAATAGTAAGGTGTCTACAGTTTCCAGAGAGAATTAAACACACACTCGTTATATCAGAGAGAGAAAGTAGCTGTTACAGAAATTGTCAGGTTTGTGGAAAATCCATCGGCGCCAGACACGACAGCATTAACACGTCGAATCGACGGAAACATGTTTCCTAAGTGAGACAAGTCTCCTGCGAGAGTTCGATAGAAATCTATCAACGAATCGAGAATTTGCTCCACAGAATATCACAAGTCTCGTGCGAATTTAGCACTTACTCATGGGAAACAAAAGTTGGTAAACTGTTGGTAAATATTTCCCGCAAGTCATTGTATTTGTCATGTCATGAGTTCATGACTGAGGCTTTAGACGAAGTGACTTTTTATCAGCGACTATAGCACTTAGCCCGTGACTTCGCCCGCAAAAATTGTGATAGCTCGGCTAATATGCGTGATATAAATGTAATTTATAGCCTAATGACACCCACGAATAATGTAACTTTCTATCAGTGAATTTTTTTTTAGAATGGATCGTTAGTTTCGTTGATTACCACATACAATACAAACTTACACACTTTTATCACTTTAGCATAATCTTCTTCTTTTTTATCGTGTGGTTAGTGCCTAACCTGATGTCAGAGTATTTGTGCCGCCCATAGAACTCTGACTTGGCTTTACATGCCGTCGAGAAATAATACACCTATATTTATAATATTAGTGTAGTGTAGATAATGATTCTACATCGTTCTTATCCTTTAGGTTCAAAACGTCCACTCGCCCAAAACGTCCACTCTCCCAAAACGTCCAGTTCCCAAAATGGATATATGTATAATCTCGACATGAATGTGTACCTAACCAAGACTTTGTAACAAGACTTTGTAAGACCATGGAGTTTGTTGCCCATTCTTCGCCATAGAGATCTAACGCTTTAGAATGTGCAACTACTTTCTCAAGTTATTATTCCTTGTGACTGTGACTGTAGCTTCACTTGTTTTTTTGACATTCAATAGTGCCGTAATGGTCTAGTGAAATAAATGCTTTGAGTTTTTGAGTTTTGAATGGCGATGGAACAATCAAAAGTGAATTTTATTGACTTACAGTATGACCACTTTAAGTGTGCAGTTCAAGGTGCGTCGTGGCTTGTCAAGAAATATGCTTCGATATGTCATGTTTTGAAGTTCTGTGTTTTCCGCCTGCACAGATAAGTTGGCTGAAGTGTAAGCTATCAAAATGCAGATGACAGTCCTGTTGAGTCGTTGAAAAAGTTGTTTAATATTATATAAGGCATATGCATTCAATCTATCAAAAATACACATTTATTTAATTTAAAAAAAAAATATAGTCCCAACCAGACCCAAGGGCTGGCTTTTACCTTGGTCAGAAATTAAGTGTTGCCATACAACGTAGCAACGCCGCGCCGCCAGTCTCTTGGGCTCGTTACCAGCTGACAGCGTTGAGGAGGACTTTTTCGATGCCCTTTTATATAGTCTGCGCCAGATAAGTAGGAATTAAAGGTCATTGCTCTTTCCTTAATTTCTCTGCATAGGTACCCCGACCATACATTATGAATCGTTTTTTATTACTAGAAAAACTCAAGATATCACGATAACGGTAGTTTCGGGACAAGTTTATGTAATTATTTCTGTTTTCGGAATTATGTATTGAATAAATGTATGCGGGTTAATGACCTTTAATTCCTACTTATCTGGCGCAGACTATAGTTTGTTGTTAGTTTACTTATTTTACTTTATTCAAAAATTAGGTGTGTCAAGTTAGTAATTTTCCTAAAAAAAAAAAACGATAGGTACAACATAAACACACCTGTGCCTAACGACAGATTTCATGTTAAAATCACGTTCTACCAGATTCATTTTCCTCTGAAACAATAAATAACATTCAAGCTATTTCCATAAAGTTTAAATACCTAAAATTGAAAGCAATTAATGATGAATCTCTGAAAATGCGAGGAATAATAACCCCAGACAAATGAGATTTACTTAATAAGATTTTCGAAGTGTCTCTGGAATAAATCTTTATAGCTACGTGAACTATTTTGTCCATGATACTAAGAATCCTAAAGTGCTTTCTCCATATTTTCAGGTAGCTTCGTTGGACAAGTGGTCGCAGCACGACCGCTGAGTATGAAGCCTTTTGTTTTTGGATGGGAAATCATCAAATGAATCCTCCCGCTCTGGGCGGAGCAGGAGGGAGTGTCAGACTTTTACCGACTAAAACCCATCCATGTTCCTTCATCGCCCTTTGTGTTCCGGGGGCACGGTATCTCTGGCGAACAGTCCCGCAACCCCACCAGGCATCGGACCTTGCGGACCCCTTCATTTTTGCTGACTCCCTTTGAGGCGCGCGTGGAACACGAACGCGCCGTCGACACGGCCTGTCGTCATGAGACGGACGGACAGTGAGCTAGCCCATAGCTCCCCGTCCACAGGCTGAGGATGAGGCCTTAGGTTCGATTTCCAGTTCGGGCGGTGTTTAAGAGTTTTTTTCATCAGGAATTTTTCAATAACAGCTACGTAGTCTGGATTCGTGCCCAGTTGCAATAGGCTATTATGTGAGACTTAAACGCTTAGGGGAAAGCATTATTTGATATTTTTCGACATGCCCTAACACCTGCACTTAACAGGGCTGCACATAATTATTTGACCTTTGTTTTATAAAGTATGTTTTATTCGTTCAAAATAAACAACTTTACTTTCTTTTATATTTTTCATAATTGCAGACGAAAATATTATCCAAACGTCTGTTAGTATTTCGTTCTGTCTTAATATTGTATGTATTAGTTTAGTGTATAAAATACACTCGAGAGCAATGAATCCGGGTCACTTAAGGAATCCTAAAAATCTCGGAAACTAAAAATGCTAGGTTAATGCAATAAATTATATTTAATAGACAATGTAATACTCCTTAAATGAAGGTATTAAAACTTCTTAGTTATTGTATAGTTATATCATAAAAAAATCAAATTTGAAAAAGGGCCACTTTCAAAGATGGAACTACGAAATTACAGCATTTGGTTTTGCTTTTGTTTGTAATCTGTCATTTATGTGGGTACATAAACCATGTTGATAGTGCTCTATATTCATTATTCAAGCTGAAATTATGTCGCTTACGCCTGAAGAATGCACCAGAATACTTACAATGCTGGAAACCGGCCGGAGTCAGCGCGATACAGCCAGGACTGTCGGTGTGTCGCTGTCAACAGTACAAAGAGTTCTCCGACGTTACGAAGAAACTGGTTCTAACCTACGCAGACCAGGAACGGGCAGAACCAGGTGTACCACAGCACTAGAAGACCGATACTTGGTGAACACCATGCTTCGAAATCGCTTTCTCACAGGAACTGAACTCACAAATCAGTTTCGACGCCTCGGAGGAAGTAACCCAAGTGCATGGACAGTAAGACGTCGGCTTGCTGAATCTAACTTAAAACCCCTTAGACCTGCAAACGGCCCTAAACTGGAGCGTGGGCATCGTATTTCAAGACTAAGATATGCCCAGAGCCACGTAAATTGGAGTATTGAAGATTGGTCAAAAGTTATGTTCTCCGACGAATCAAAATTTATGCTCTACAAGCACGATGGAAGACACAGAGTGTATCGAAGACCAGGGGAAAGATTCAAGCAAGCATGCATCGAAGAAAAAGTAGCCTACGGTGGTGGGTCTGTACTTGTGTGGGCCGGAATTTCTTCTGAAAGTCGCACAGAGCTGGTGATCATAGAAAACGGCTCTTTAACTAGCGTAAGATATGTGGAAGAAATCCTCAATGATCACGTTGGTCCATTTATGGTCAATTTAGGTGAGGATGCTATATTTATGCATGACAATGCCCGACCTCATACAGGTAGGATTGTGATTGACTACCTTCAAGAGATGAACATTACTCGTATGGAGTGGCCAGCGCGCAGCCCGGATATCAACCCGATCGAGCATGCTTGGGACGAGCTAGGCAGATGCGTAAAACAACGAAACCCTCCCCCAATCAGGCTTCGTGAGCTCAAAATTGCTCTCACAGAGGAATGGGAGAATATTCCCCAAAATCGTATAAGGAACTTGGTGTACAGCATGCCAAACCGCGTAAACGCAGTAATGGAAGCACGAGGAGGCAATACGAAGTATTAAAATTCAAGAAAATCGTAATAAAGTTCAAAAATTTCATGTTTCCTATTTTTGTTTTAAGGATAGATCAGCAGTTTTTTTCTTTATGTAATTTTGTGTTAATAAAATGTATGGTGACTCATATTTTTTTTACTTTCATTTAAGGAGTATTACATTGTCTATTAAATACAATTTATTGCATTAACCTATCATTTTTAGTTTCCGAGATTTTTAACATTCTTTAAGTGACCCGGATTCATTGCTCTCGAGTGTAAGTTAATTTAAGTCTGCCAAAATTCAAGTCTAAAATCTTGTCAACCCAAAATAAAGAGTGTACAGGACCTACCTATTTTAATGTTAACCATTTTTTTACCAAGGACGAAAAACAGTAACATTTTATTCACCATTTGATCTGCCTGTCAACAGTCCCTTTATAGTGTAGCTGTGTTTGTTTATGCGTCAATCAAGATTATGTTTTGAACATTTCACGCTCATTTTATCATGATTCATGAGAGCAAACTAAAACATAACTAAACTAAAACCGGACAAGTACGTGCGGCGTGCGGCGTGCGGCGTGCGTGCGTACGGACCACGGACTGTGAAGAGTACCGTAGTCGAGATGGATATTTACGCATGTTACAATATTGATTGGTCGCAAAAAGTTATTTCTACTATTTTAAGAACTAAGAACTACTATACTAAAAACCATCATCACCCGCCTAGCCTTTTCCTAGCTACGTTGGTACCCCTTGATATAAGAGTGGTTATCAGACTTGACGTGACAGAAAGGGAAAAAGTTGCAAGAAAATGGTAACCCTGTGGATAATTAACTAAAGATCTGATTTGCACCAGCGCAAAGTTGGTGAATTCTCTACTAGTAGAAGGCAGTAGATATTTTAATTCGATCCGAAAAAAAATTGACCTAGCGCTCGGTCAAAATATATGTACTATCGCGCTCACTGACGGTAGATCACTGTTCAACTTTATTACCTAGAGCATAAGGGTGTAAACTCGGTAGCACCTACAAGGACAGAACTGACTGGCCTTGCACTAAAATTGGAACACAGCCGAAATTAGTTCGACAACTAAAACCTCAGTTCGCTGAAAGGTCAAAAAGTAGGGAACAAAACTGCGGTCGAGATTCAGTTTCCAAACACAAGTTCGATTTGCGCAACAACTTCAAACAATTTCATAACTGTTTCAATAGTAGGACTAATCGTTCAGAATTAACTTACTTGCATACAAAAGTGATAGATAGCATTATATATAGCAAAGCAGGCTGTAGTAGGTACATAAATACTCATTATGTTAAATACAAACTGTACAAACTTAAAAAATATGTAGGTACGTGTGTAACAAAAACAAAAATAAGCATCGCACTCAACGGGGAAATTGCTTAGATTTCCACTGCAGTGCTGCACTCCTTGCGTGGCTCCACATCGCTGTGGCAATGTGGACCGCTTCGGACACCGTGGTCTTTCGTAAAGTATGAGTGCAGGCACGCCAGCACCTGCCACCGCCGGATGAAAGGTGTTTCAAGTTTGCAGGTGATGAAAATTTAAAAAAAATCAAAAGGCGTAAATAATAATACATTTTGATACAAGTGGAGAAAGTTTGTTATTGCATTCGAGGCGGAATCAACTCCCGAGCCGTAGGCGAGGGTGTTTTTGAGCCGAGAACTGCGTGTATAAAACGACGTTTTTCAATACACTTTTGAAGAAATAAAATAAAATAACGAAAAAAAAAACAATCACCGCTGACTATAGGCATTGCACCAATTTGTACTAAGTATAGGTATAGTTTTATCTGAGGCAATTTTCTAACACCCGCGTGCTGTGCCGCGTGCGAAATTGGCTCCTTTCTGCACGCGGCACAGCACGCGGTGATGGAAAATGAAAAAATCTACGTGTGTGAAATACATGGCATGTTGAACCTAATCGTAGTGCGTAAACAAAATAGACCTAACTTTATACGTTTTCACAGACAACAGTACCTAACAACAAACATTTAGAAAATTTGTTACTGTTGTAAAATAATTTGACATCATAAACTCCGGGCAAACTACCAATTACTTCACATGATAATTCATTACAAAAATTACTAAAACAAACACATAAAGCATCTAATTAACTCGCACCAGTCGTTCGATATTTAAAATAATGTGCTGGCGCCGGCGCGGTGTGGAAATAGTTAAATAATTCAACGTACGGTGGCGCCACCATCCATCTAAATATTGGCACCAGGCCTAAAAAACTATTATGTTTGGTAGGCATGCCATATTACACCAAATGCAGTGAGATTGGATGTCGTTCTGGTAATAATAAGTAGGTAATGGGAAATGGTGTCATTAGTTACTACTTAGACTTGCATTTTACTAATAGCTTCACTGTAAACAATCACCCTGAAACATATGTGCTTCAGGGGACAGTAAGTCTCTTCTTTGAGATTAGAAGTGGGATAAATCAATGTACCCGGAATCGCACTCGTAAGCCCTCGTAAGCGTAAGCTCGTATTAACCCTTTGTGATGTAATGACCATTCAGATCATTGAGCTTTAGGGAGTTTGAAATGATGCACAGTCAAAGAATAAAGAAGTTTAGAGACCGAAAGGTTTATTTATGCAGGTTTCTGTCAGTAACAGTACGGAGCCTGGATGTGTGACCCTTTGATGGCAAAAGGCTTGCCTCTTAGGGGACTTACACATAGGTATAATAGGCGAAATGTGGGTGCACTATGCACCGACACTTCTGCCGAACACTTCAGGGAGTACAGTATTGATGTTATGTTGTGTGTACTGTCTGTTATGCTATACTGACAAAAAATCTACACAAAAAACTAACTTCTAAACTTTTTTTAGAATTTATTAAACATTGCTGTTTTACGATCTTTTGGTAGACGTAATTGGGAAACCTTCAAGTACACTGATCTGATCAAAGTCGTGGCTACTCATATTTCATTTTTGTTCTTAAATACAGTTGAAAGAACTTACTCAAAGAGTTCCCAGACATATTGCTATCAGAACTCATTAAGTTGTCCATTGTGGAAGACTGAACACCGTTGTAAAATAAAAAGAGAGCGATATCATAAGATCGTCAAATGCAGTCTGAAACATCAAACGAGATACATTTTTCTTAAACAACGGCCAATATAAAAATGTTAAAGACAGCTTTATGTAACGTCAAAAATTGTGCGCTGTGGAATTTCTCGTCGGCAGAAATGACGAATTTTCGTCCCTTAATATTTTAAACCATCACAATTATTATACAGGGTTAAACGGACACTAACGCATAAACGGTTACCTACCACATAGAAATTAAGCATCGGTATACAGGGTGTTAACAGATTTCACGAAGCCGTCAACCAAGCATTCTGTACATCAAACTAAGTAATTTAAAGTAAAAAAAAAGTAATTTCCATATAGAAACTACTTTTTTTTAGGAACAACTCAATGCAACGCACTTAAAACATTGTGCTGACTGCTGATGGATGGATTGAATAGTAGGTACGTGGTTCATAAAACTTGGTGTTTAAAAAGTAAAAATCATACATTAAGAACATGTATTTAAAATAGTACATTTTGATACAAGTGGAGAAAGTTTGTTATTGCATCCGAGGCGGAATTAACTCCCGAGCCGTAGGCGAGGGTGTTTTCGAGCCGAGAACTGCTTTAACAAATGTCCACGTGTATCAAACGACGTTTTTCAATACACTTTTGAAGAAATTAAATAAAAGAACGAAAAATATTTTTGTCATGAATTATTATGAAACTATGATTTTCTTTTCTTTTTTTCCGCGCTTTGCTTTCGCCAGGTTGAAGGAGAAGCAAAGGTATGAAGCCGTTAAACAGCCTAATATAAAAAAATCTTTTTTTTTTTGTATTTATGAATTTAGAGCACAAATAAATGTTATTTTGTTTATAAAAGTAAATATTCGTGTTAAAAAATCATGTTTATCTATGATATTCTATTTATAAACACAATTTGAATATTCAAAAAATATTTACGCCGTAAAGACGCATTATTACTTTGCCGAAATAAAAAAAACATTTACCTTCGACTATAGGCATTGAACCAATTTGGACTAAGTATAGGTATAGTTATCTGTGGCAATTTTCATTCCCGCACACGTGTTGGAAAATGTTAAAAATCGCACGTGTGTGAAATACATTGCATGTTGAACCTAATCATAGTGCGTTAAGAACCAGTTTTCGAGGAAGTGTATTGAAAAAAAACTTGTGAAAATGTTGGAACTTTGACCCCCAATTTACGGTCTAGAACAAAAAATTATCGTAATGACTTTCGGCTTCGTTAAGAGTCTTTTTACACCCTTTATAGTTTAAAAAATGATGTGCTGAATTACCGTTTGTGCGTCGGTGCCCTCCACCCTGTATAAAATATTTCTTATCGTCATTTTGAGAAACTATATAATTAAAAATCCCTTCCTTAACGTGTGGTTAATTAATGTCTAACCTGGTGTCAGAGTTTTTATGCCGCCCATGGGCCTCTGACTTGGCTTTACATGCCGTCCAGAAAAATCACTTGTTAGGCATGTTGGTTTTTTTTCCGGGGCTACGGGACTCCGGGGCTGCGGGACTATTCGAAACAGATACCGTGGCCCCGGAACACAAAGGGCGAGGAAGGAACATGGATGGGTTTTAGTCAGTAAAAGTCTGACACTCCCTCCTGCTCCGCCCAGAGCGGGAGGAGTTATTTGATGATTTCCCATCCTAAAAAAAAAGGCATGTTGGTTTCCTCACGATGTTTTTCCTTCACCGAAGCAAGTGATAATTATACAATACGCACATGAATCCGAAAAATCGGCGGTGCGTGTCTTGGGTTCGAACTCGAGACCTATATGACGTCTTGGTAGTCCGACGGTCACACCATTAGACAATCACCGCTATAATTTAAAAAAAAAAACCTTAACCCAATTTATTTGGGGTGGCGTAGCATGTCCTATGGATGAAAAAAATATGCTGCGCCGACCCTAAAAAACTCTTGTGCAGAATCGTATGCTTTTAGATCCAGAAGTGTAGGCTGTACAGTGTACGTTGTCTCAAAAGTGAACGTTGTGCCGTCATCTAGAAAGATTCTCATTAAAACAGTGTTGTAAGTACCTACAGCATGAGATCGAGTCTAGAATAATCCACTATAGAAGTGAGTGGAAGATTCGAGAATAATCCCAGAATGTTCCAATATTGAGCTGTCCATAAAATGGGCTGCGAGCTGTTCGAAAGAGATAACGTGGCCCCGGAACACAAAGGGCGATGAAGGAACATGGATGGGTTTTAGTCAGTAAAAGTCTGACACTCCCTCCTGCTTCGCCCAGAGCAGGAAGAGTCATTTGATGATTTCCCACAGGAAAAAAAAAGGTTCCAGAAAATTGTGGAACTTTCTCGAAAAATCGGTGGGCATATAAATAGCCGTCGGATTTGTGGGACCGGTCAAACTAAGTAGTGAATTTGTGATTATGTAATAAGTGTTTAGTGTTAAATAAAAATATGTATTTATTGTTTGTCCGGTGGTTTAATTTATCCCATACCCAGCTCGTAACAATATTGAGAGGCCCTTTCGTAGAACACTGCTCAGTCATGAACGACACGGTTGGCGCAGCGGCTGTGCGATTGGCTGCGTGTCGCGGGTTCGATCCCCGTACGGAACAAATATTTGTATGGTAGTTGTTCCGGGTCTGGCTGTTTGTGTATGTGATTTTAAATGATTGTAAACGCATCCACGATACAGGAGAAATTCATAGTGCGGGGCAAAGTTTTTTTTTTAAATAACCACAATTTGAAAGCAGATCTAATATGCTCAGCATAAAATCTGCCAGTATTAAATCGAGATTTACAACTGAACATTCCGTAATTTTACTATCTACATTAGGAAATACAGTGTGTGTTTTATTTTCTAAAATAGAATGTAGCGAGCTATAACTTTAATGAGGTGTTGCTCTGACAGGAAATGTTTCCTGCCAGTTATAACAATGGTCACGAGCATTTTTATTTTTGTATTTTATTTTTAGACTAATAATGAAAGTACGTTAGCGCCGTGTAATAGGGTAACTAGAATTTAAATTATAATATCATTTAAACATGGGTGCATCCTGTTTTTACAATATAATCTGCGTTAAGAACAAATGTAATCCCGGTTCCTCAATGCAGTTAAAGACACCATTAATCATAAAATCGTACCCCTTAGGTTTTGCCGTCATCTAGAAAGAGTGTAAAGACGTTAATGATCTCGGCTGTCATTTGTAGATCTTTGACAGCCGTTACAGGTAGTCAGTAGCCCGAAAGTCTGACAACCAATCTTATCAAAGGGTACCGTATTACCCAGTACTAACTGAGTTGTGGAGCTCAAATAGGCAGTCGCTCTCATTTTGCTGCGTCCGGTGAGACTGGGAGCCGACCCCAACATAGTTGAGAAAAAGCTAGGCAGATGATGAGGTAGGTAGGTATTGTATCTGCATATTGGCCACTGCATTAACTGTAGTAATCTCATACACAATGCCAGGTGATTAGGTTATACGGCTCAATAGCTGGCCTAATTGGCCTTCAATATGAATGGAGCACACTATCGAAGATAATAATCCTCTTGCAATAGTTCCAATTAACAATTTCCATAAAACTGGCTGGGAAGTCAGTCTCCCTTTAGCATACTCTGAACCTGACCAATGCTCTGTACACTTGCCTTTTGGTCTCGGCTGCGCTCCTTTACTACCAACAATCTTGCAAGAAAGTGTATCTTCCGGGTGCGCTCGTTTCATTGCACAACTCATCCAGCTTTCCATCAAGCGAGATCGAGGTCAAGAGTGGACCCATTCATTAAAAAAACACTCAATAAAATCAAGGATTCTAGTCTCTCGTATCCCACAATAAACTTTACCGTTCAGAAGACCTTCAAATCTTAATTAGAGAAACCGAGTGAAGAACTAAAGACAATGTGTAGATTGGCGATTTGGCTTCTAGATAAGACGACCCTTGCACGATGTCGCGACGTCAACGTCAGGTAAATGCGAACGATTTTTTTATTTGAAAATAGAACTAGCTACATGTTCTGGATTATTTTCGACCAGCACCATAAGTATCAAAAGAGCAGCATGGGTATTTTGGTGCATTCAATGACATTGCCATAAGGGCGTTGTTAGTGATCATTTTGTAAGATTGTCGGTGGAAATAGACATAGACAACGAGACGATGGTTTTTATTTTTAACGATGTCCCATTACCTTGCACCATTGATGGGAACGATGGGAATAAAATACCCGCTTTTCATTGTCCCCATCAATGGTGAATTGCCATCGCCTTAAGAACCTTATAACACACTATATGGATGAATTATTAAAACGAAGTAAATATTATGAGCGAAACGATAACATATTTGTAATTTTAAAATCGTTCGAGTTTACGAAGTTGCGCGTTTATGCGAGGCCCTCAAGACACTTCACAAGTCGGTAAAAAGGAGATCGCAAGTTGGGAAATTCTCGAATAATCCGTTGCTGCTGACTTAAAGTAATCCAATCTTGATTTTCCGAAGCGCTTTTTGCGCTGCATTCCTACGTAAGGTGTTTGCTGAGATTTCTTCTTTATTATACTGGATTTATAAAGGGTGTGTAAAAAGACTCTTATCTAAGCCGAAAGGCACTTGTTCTCCCCGTCATTGTGATCATTTTTTTGTTCTAGACCATACCTGAGAACCTTCTAGTTACGGAAATATCGGGGGTCAAAGTTCCAACTTTTTCACAAGTTTTAAATGTAAGATTTTTACTTTAAACACCTTCACGACCCAAAAAAAATATCATCTCCCAGCAGAAATGGTTAACGACTTCGTGAAGAGTCTGTTTACACCCTGTATAAGCACTTGTAAGTATGATATAACCTATGTTGCTCAATTTTCTTTCATGAACAACGTCTGGTTGAAAGTGTTTTGTTTCTGTAATTTTCCACTTAAAATTGACTATCATAAATTCGGAAAATGCATTACTTGACCCATTCTGGGAGACTGTTAATAAGATGGGTTCTGTATCAGATATTGAAACTAAGTAATGTTATAAACTGTTCATGTTTTCCTGTTTTGACCATTTTATAAAGTTTATAATTAATTGAAAGCTCTGAAAGCAAAACCATTTTAAACTTGTTTTATGTCTGACACGAAACTAAAGCACCTGAACATTCCAATTAAAACTCAAAACGGATTGTAGCTCCGTATTTTAACTGAGTACAAAGGATTTTAATGAAAACATTATTCAAGATTTCCAGGCAAAACTAACAAAGGAATGTGATTTAGGCATGTTTCAGAGCGAAGCCAGCGCACGCAACGCGCGGCGCCGGCCACGCGTTCCGATAACCATAGACTTTTGTAGATGATAGCGTTCGCCGTTCAACGTGCGCCCGGCCGACGGGCCGACACGTCGCGCGTCGGGCCACGTCCGACCGGCCAAAAGTTCAGAGGGCGTCGCGTGTATCGTGCGCCGGTTGACGCGAGTCTTAGGAAGCGTTCAGAGCGAGTCGTGTGCCAGCCACGCGTAAACTCAGAAACACACTAAACACTATCATACAAGTCCATGGATATCGAAACGCTCAGCCAGCGACGCGCCGCGCGCCGCCGGTTGCACGCGGGCAGTTCGCTCTGAAATAGGCCTTAAAGTTAAGGCCTAAATGGTTTGCTTGAAGCAGCGAGTTTCGAGTCTAAAAAATCGGCCTAACTTGGACGTACAAATTGCGGACGTGGCTCCGGACATTGTACTTTGACACATCTACATCTTCTTGCCCTTGTTTCATATTACTTGTTGTCAGGTCAAAATGTTTTTTTCTTCCACAGATCCCTGTCTGCCGTCACGCTATGATTTATTGATATACTCGTATCTGTTGGATTCCGGTGACTAAGCTAAGCCCATTAAGGTTTTACACAAACGATTTTCTACAGATTTTCGATTTTACTGCCCGATCATGTAGACCTGACCATATTGACCTGACCACCCTAAACATAGCAAAACTGAAGTTCTCATTTTCTTTTCAGAATGCAACCGCTCCGCATAAGTTTTCTTTTATAACCTAACAATTTAATCTCGCTACAAAGCATTTACTTACTCTTTGCTCCAAAAATTAATATTACTTCAACAAAAGAGTTTCATAGAGAAAGTTAACGAACTCATCCTTTGCTGCTACGAGCTACGAACTCCATTACTGAAAATTCCTAATTAAATAAATGTTATTTTTTTCTAAAACCAAGTTAGTGTTTATATACTCTGTGAACCAAGTCTGTGCACTCAACTCGGATGATACACGTTCTTAAAAGAAATAAGTACTTATAAAAGTATTTATTTTATTTCCAAGTGAATTTATATTAATAATGTTTTGAAAGTCTGGAAAAAGTTGGTGATTTCCAGGAGTTTTCTGATGAAACTTTTAGTGGGTAGGTACTCACGTATATTCTTTGCCGGTCACTGTTCCTGAAAAGTACTAAGATTTTATCCACCATTTTATTTATTATACGCTAGCATCGACTGAATTCGCTTCCTTCCTTCTTGACCATCAAAACAAGAGTGAATGGCTATATTCTGGGGCTAAAAGCAGGTCCAAATGATTAAAATATTTATTTAAAAAAAAAAACTTTTATGGTTTCCCATTTTTGTATTTTCATGCAAAGTCTGACGAAGTAATTACAGGGTCCTGAATACTGACGCTTGCTTGGATTCTTGTTAAAAATAACTTAAATTGTTATTACCCCAAATGAGACGTTTATATTTTTTTTTTGCTCTGACATTTTAATTTGTGTCGTTGGAAAATATTTTTGAGCAAAATCGTAATTGTTTTGGGTTTTTCCACAGGAATTCCTCAGTAACAGCCACGGAATCCAGATTTCTGCCTGATTGGTGGCAATACGCTCGCCCCTATTACATGGGACTAAACTGCGAAAACATAACATTATCGCGAAATGTAGGTGTACTATTAGGTACACTTCTGGACACGCCGGCCGGGGCTGAGAGGTTAACATTCTGACAGGCGTGAAATTGTGAGTAATTTTTTGGCAAATGTAATATCGGCAATAGGTGTTACTGTTAGCCTGCGTCATCCCACAGCTGGGCAAGGGCCGCTCCCGAAGACTTCCAGTTGTTTCAATCCAGATCTAATGTGTAAGAAAGAAAATAATTATTTTTCTTCTTTATCGTGTGGTTAGTGCCTAACCTGGTGTCAGAGTTTTTAAGCCGCCTCTGACTTGGCTTAACATGCCGTCGAGAAATATCTCTCAGGCATGCTGGTTTCCTCACGATGTTTTTCCTTCACCGAAGCAAGTGATAATTAAACAATACGTACATGAATCCGAAAATTCAGAAGTGCGTGCCTTGGGTTCGAACTCGAGACCTATGACTTGGCAGTCCGACGGTCACAATACTAGGCTATATAAATAATTATAAGCTTTCTCTATACAAAGAATTAATTTATGACATATTTCGCCATTTCCTTCCACGCAGAATACTTGGGATTCGATAGCTCAATACCTGGGATTCGATAGCTATAAACCTGGGACTCCTTCCGCCTAAGTTGTTAGAATCAACAAGGGAAATGGATTACTAATGGTATCCGTTTGTCGGAGCCGTTGAGGGGCTATCAAATGTCACGACAAGACGACACACATCCTTATTTTACAGCATGTATGAAAAAGGTGTGGTCATATTTGTGAGTGTGGTTTATTTATACCTTCAAACTGAACCACTCTCTCCTTGGGACGTCCGAAATCAGCTGGTATACGGGGTGGAAAGGACATCTACGCACAAATGGATACCTGTTTAGTACATCATACCGAACCTCTCCACATATAATTTTTGCATCAGTATTCCTCGTATTCTTCTCAGCAAATCCTTTCATTTGATACCCATATCATGGGAATGCATAAAAATAACTAGTCCGCTATCTTTGGGAGTCCGCCATATTGGATTTCGAATACGTCACTTAGCTAACCATGCATTGTCATCCAAACTAAACACGGAACCAAAATTTCAGCTAGATAGAAAACCAAATGGTGGGTCTTTAAATTCTTAGTTTTTTTACATAATTAGTTACTCGTTGGAAGGTTAATAAAAGCGTGTTAAAAATGGTTTTAAATTAGGTCTGTACACAGCCTTTAGGCCTTTAGGCCTTTTTTCTACGCCTATTTTGCACATAAGCTCCGAGTGACGAAGCCCGTTGACACTTCGATGGACCATTTTTGTAAAAGATGGGAAAGCGTGATCGATGAACGGGTTAGTTCATGCATGAAAAGCGCCTATTGTAACAAAAAATGTTTCACATCGTCGATTTTATGTCTCTCGTGATCACGGATTAATATTTCAACTAGCTTTAGTCCGCAGCTTCGCCCGAGGGTACCTACTATCGTGAAACGTTTCCGATATTCTGGTGGCTACGTGATTACTGACGATTGCGAGGTCTGGACTGGACAGGTCCATTCAAAAAATGTGTGGTTTTTTTTCTCAAAAGGCCATCTCAGACCAGTCACGGTCATCATATTATGACTTGGCTAATAATACCTGGACTTAAAAGAGACCGTAACCACTGAGTTTGTCTCTATGTTTCTTCTCAGAGAAGTGGGACAGGAAACCTCGATCCCATCTAGTTTTAAAAAGTATTTTATTTTTAAGCTGTACATACCAACCAATTTACAGAACTATACTTAAAATGTCACTTACGGGATATCTTCCGTGATTATTCATTGTTTTGGTTTACCAGTCAGGTCAGTTAACCCGCGATCATGGCGCTTGCAACAGCGTCGAAATATCGGGAGCTCAAAAACAATGAATAATCACGGAAGATATCCCGTAAGTGACATTTTAAGTATAGTTATGAACCGTGAAAGCTTAAAACAGTGTTCAATTTACAGAAATACATATAATCATGTATATTATGGCCTTATCCACGTACGTAACAGAGACATATTCTCTCTGGACAGGTATGTCCTCCGACTTGATTAACATACACAGGCTAGAAAGGACATCGACGCACAAACAGTTACTACGTATACAGTACATAATTCTTAACCCAAATTTTCATCGGTAATGAAATAAAATAAAAAATCCGTTCCTTACATTTTGAGCGTTTAAGTATTGCAGTTTTGTAAGTAACAGCTGTTTTTTTTTAATAACCGACGAAAAGGAGGGATTTCTGAATCATTTATACTCGTACTGAATACGTAGTAACCGTTTTAGCGTTGGTGTATCCAATTTGTATAAAAAGAGATAAAAAATGAATACGATTAATGAATAGCGATTGCATTACTAAATTTTCTTAAAGTTTATCAAAATATTTTAATCTGAAGTAATCCTCTTTAGGTTGTATTAATTATTATTTTCCAACCACTGTAATTAATTGAGGCTGAAGATGTCCACTGTATATTTTAACTTAAATGAAAAAATCTGGGATTTTTTCATCGACCATCAACTCAAGTTGTTCAAAGTATTAAGAACGACATTTTTTTTAAGATAATCCGCCTCGAAGTGTCTCTCAAAAACAACTTTCTTAAATTAATTACACAAGTTTCATCAGAAGTTGATCTCATTGATTAAAATATACTTTGTTAACGACAGTTTTCCTTGTTTTCATTTTAACTAAGAATAGACAGATGTCTTGGGAATTAATTACAGCAGCTTAAGCTTAGTTTCATGTGCTTATCTGTTAATTATTAAGATCGTGTTACTCTGTGAACTGAGAGGTTGGTTTGGAAACTCGTGTGTTTACATTTTACCCTTAACGTCCTCTACAATCTACCAGTAACCTTGTTGTTACAAGAATACAAATATCACTGAGTGGACTTCGTTGGTCTTGTGGTCGCAAGTGCGACTGCTGAGCATAAAGTCATGGGTTCGATTCCCAGGTCGAACAAATTGTTATTGGATTTTTCCATCTGGATTTTTTCAGTAGCAGCCACAGAGCCTGGAGATGTGCCCAGTTGTTGGCAATATGCTTGCCCCCTATTACATGGGACTTACTATTATGGGAGGTACACTTCTGCCTAAGCCTTCGGGAATTACAGGCGCGTCAGTTTGCCTAATTCTAGTATTTTGTTGAACTTTTCTTATTTCGAGGCAAATAGTACGAATGTTGGATATTAATCAGTGGCTGAAAAACTGAAAAGCGTTTTGCTGAGTTACCTTTGAACTTTACCGAAGTGCGTCATAAAGCTGCATTTGCATTGGAGCAAAGTGAGAAAGTGGAGAAAAGCGAGGTATCACCACGGATGGAGCAGTGTGGTGTCAGCAGTGACCCAGCTTACTGCAGCATAAAGATCATCACATTCACCGCTTCACTCACACAACCTCCACTTTATCCAGACAAAGGTATTCTCTCCACGAGTATTTCTTCACAGCGTGAAGGTAATTACGAGTCAAGGTTTGCTCCCCAATTACGTACCACACTTGCAATCACAATCCAATTGTCTTTTTAAACTTTCACGATCAAAACACATTATAAAACATATAGAAACGTGTATTTATCGCGAATTTGACCTTTAATATAAGCCTGACGTTTCGATAAATACCCGTTTCCATATGTTTTATAATCACAATCCAATTGATTTTGAAGGAAATTCTTAAACCATTGCTCCATATACTTCGTCTGAAACATTGTCTACTCAATAATGTATGTTTATGATACAATCTTCTTTATTTTTTTCTTCTTTAAACGGGTGTGAGAGTTTTTAAGCCGCCCTGACTTGGCTTTACATGCCTCTGACTTGGTTTTACATGCCGTCGAGAAATATCTCTCAGGCATGCTGGTTTGGTTTCCTCACGATGTTTTCCTTCACCGAAGTAAGTGATATCTTCTATATCTACAACATGTTACATAATTAACGCACATCCTGAAATTACTTTGTTCAGAATCGTTTACTGAATCGATTTCTATAATTTTTAATATAGGTAATTTTTTATCCCAAAAATAATTAAAGCTACGTAATTTATAGTCACACTACCCTTGTATAGTCCAAACAAACTGAAATGGACCGTAACTCAAGGCAATAAGACTTTTAAAAGTGCAGTTTTATTTGTATTAATACAAATTCTTTTGATAAAAAATGACGAAGTGCTTTCTAAATTAAAACATCAATTAAGAAAACAGGCATTCAAATGTATTGAACTTTTCTATTGAAGTTGTGTCGAGCGACGACGTTAACAGCTGTCTCGAACGCGAGCGAATACCTACTAGGCTAGCAAGACTCACACAGTCGCATACGTAGGTATGAGACCTACGTATGCGACTGTGTGCGTTCGTTGATTTGTACTGTGACTACAACATTCTTCCGGAAAACTAATTTATTAAATAATCATTGCCTAGACATGTTTAATTAAAAATTCAGTGCATGTATTATGATTATAACATAATAAACTAATTGGGGTGTCTGAGGGTGTGCGTTAATTACGTTACATGTTGTATACATCTATACATACACTGGCCTGCAAAAATAAGTATCACAATTTTAAAATTGCAATAACTTTTTAAGTACACCAGACATACTTTCGAAACAAAAAGGACTCGAAAAATAGTTTAATTTGGTCTATAGTTTCAAAGAAAGCCGATAAAAATTGGTATAAAACGTTTAATTATTTTAAATCTCTAACTTCTAGTTTAGAAAAAAATGAAATTTTAAAAGCGTAGTACTTATTTTTGCAGGCCAATATATAATAAAATCGTTGAGACCAAAAAATCTGTACATTGAAGATTAAAAAAAAACCGACCAGGGTGACTTAAAATTAGTAACTGAACATATTAAAACCATTTTTAAAATTTTTGTTTGTTTATCTGTTTGTTTGTTTTTTTGTTTGACCGCGCATCACGTAAAAACTACTGAACCGATATTGTTGAAATGTTCACAAATCTATTTAAATACATACAGAATAACATTTAGGCTATAGAAATTTTGGAATTTATTGGAAATTGGGATAAGGGCAGGAGTATGATGATGATTTCTCCAAAAAGTAGTATAGCGAACATCAGAAGCCTGATAAATTTACGAAGAACAAGCAAGAACTGTGCTGTGCTATACGCAATAATCCATACGCAGTTATATTTACAGCTATATTGTTATTGGCCTCATTCCATGCACCTTGGTGAGAATTTAAGACCTGCCTGGACTGTCATCGAAGGTCTGACGATGGAGACAAAAGTCAGTTGCAAGAGGTCCGCAACAGTTTGTAGCAGCTATATCGTGTTTGGGCTCATTTCATGGACCTTGATGAGAACTTTAAACTTAGCTCTAGAGTATGACTTTCATCGAAAGGTCGACGATGGAGACGGAAGGCAGTTGCAAGAGATCATCAAGAGTTTACAGCATCTATATCGTGTTTGGGCTCATTTTATGCACCTTGATGAGAACTTTCGACCTAGCTGGAGTATGACTATCATCGAGTGTCTAAGGATGATAACGTAAGGCTGTCGAGGGAAGCCCTTATTTGGAAAAACAGAATATTTTAGCGATTAATGCTAATATTTCAGAGAAATTAAATTGTTACCTTCTTGAATCAATATTATAAAGCTGAAGAGTTTGTTTGGTTGGTTGAACGCGCAAATTTCAGGAACTACTGGTTCGAGTTGAATGTATCTATTACTGTTGGATAGCCCATTAATCGGGGAAGGTAACAACGAACAACAACGTTACAACGTTTATATAAAATCACGCTACCATCAATAGGAGCAGAGCATCAATGAAAAATGTTGCAAAAAAAACGGAAAAATATATTCCTTTTGAGATCTTTCGTTGCGTGCGCTGCGTAAACGGTTAAAGTTACGCAACAATCGTGTGTGACGGAAAAAGTTCTATAAAAATCCGCGATAGCATTATTATGTCTATCTTTTAAGGGTGTCTCACACTCTCTCTAACCATCTCTCTGTCTCTCTTATGTGACGCTGACGAAGTTGCGCGGGTCAGCTAGTTTATACAATACGCACATGAATCCGAAAAATTAGAGGTCCGTGTCTTGAGTTCGAACTTGAGACCTATGACTTGAAAGTCCGACAGTCACACCACTAGGCTATCACTGTCATATAACAATTGCCATATGAAAATTGTTGAATCATCAAAATGAAGGGCATTACAATTGTCCGCAATAAGGCTACAGAACGGGATATTTTTTACCCACTTTAATTAATGCAGTCTCTAAAGACTAAATTAAAATCTCATCGCCATTGGCGGTCGTTTCTCCAACAAGATTTTATTCCTCTGGGGATAAAGAGACAATTTAAAGCAAACTCCGCGGTGACATGAAGCTATAATGCTCTAAGAGTCTAAGTTTAAAGACACGATTACTCAAGTTATAAGATTAAAGTACAAGAAACTTGAACTAATTTCTTTGCATTGTTTCAATTTGCGGTAATTTTCTTAAGACTCTTTAAAGACATTCTTTGAGACAGTTTATTAAGTACTGTAAAAGAAAAGAAAACTTGTATAAAACTGTTTATATCTGGAGGTTTTTTCATCCTTTTTATAAAATTGGATAAACCAGCGAACCACGCGCGAGTGAGTATAAACCCTGATAGAAAAATTACAATCTAATAAGTTACCATTTAGCTGTTTATTAGTATATACATAATATGATTTTTCGCCACTTCGTCCACAAAGTTTTCTATAACTTCCTTATAAGCATGGTCGTTTCGGCGCTTGAAAGACATTTTCAGTATTTTTTTTTCGACTTTGGCAAAGCTTACACCTAGAAATTGCCGTACTAATTAGTTCTGAGTAAACATCTGTAGGTATTATTTATTCACAAACAAAAGATTAAAACAATCTAGTTCATTATGAAAGTTATAAGAGGGCCGTGCCGTTCAAGGTGTTTTAAATATTAGGGTCAAACATAATCCGCCTAAGTACCTTCTAGCGTCTTTTGCCAACCGCTAGGGGTTGTGACCACGTGTTGGTTTTAGGTCCTTCTCCTTGATGGTGACTTGTCGTCTGTTGACCAGGTTTTTTACTGTTATTAGATTTTACATTTTATTTTAGATTCTCTTTCTAAGGTTCCGTTACTTTGGTACCTATTGGTTTAAGTTAGCTGACAAGTGACAATTTTTTTTTCCGGGACTCTTTCTTTATTTTGACCAAACACACTGTTGAATACAATCAGCATAATTTTAATAAATGACTTTTGATTTGATGATGTTCGTCTATGCTCTTTTCAGCAGCATGCACGGTTCGTCTTTTTTTTTACTAACTTAGGTACTCAAGTCACTTTCCTCTTAGTGTTTTGTTCGGGTCTTTAGTAGATTGTCACTAAGTTTTCGGGCTATTTATGACCACATTTCATGACAATATCTGCCTAATCAGCTTCTGCTTTCAGCAATATGCAGAGCTTCCGAGGCTTTCATCTACACTAATATTATACAGAGGAAATATTTGTGTTTTTGTGTGTGTGTGTATGTTTGTAATGAACAAACTCAAAAACTACTGCGCCGATTTCAAAAACTCTTACACCATTAGAAAGCCACGCCCTTACTGAGTAACCTAAGCTATATTTTATCCCCGTACTCCCACGGGAATGGGAAATACGCGGGTGAAACCGCGTGACGTCCGCTAGTGTATAAGGTGTGGATTTATAGTCTGACAAGTATATAGAATTACTTCCTCTTTGTCTTTTGCCCTCGACTATACCAATGATCTTGGTTTTTAATATAGGTGTTCACCAGGTTTGTGGACTATAATAAATCATGATCTGTTAAATGACCAATTTGTTCGAGACGCCATTGTTTAACTATTGTGTCTACTTCGTGGACAGATCATGGGATAATATGTCCATAGAAGCCAAAGATAAATGATAGATGCTAGGTTGAAATGTAATAAACTCCACTTGAAACAACAAATAAAACGTCGGGATTGTGACTTGTGATTGGAGAGTTTAAATTCGTTTCTGTCATTCAAATAATTCGTTATTAAATACCGGTACGTTTGCCAATTTTTTATCACCCTTATTTTTATGCCCTTAGTAATAAGATTGAAAACTGGTCGTCCGTCAGTGAACTCGATAGTACCCACCAGCAAAGAATATTTTCCTGCTTGCTCATTAGTACAGTAGGGCTATTACGTATCTCTGTTGACAGCTTGAAATGATAGTAACTGGGCTGTGTCCATTAATTAATTAACTGTCAAAAGGTAAGTTTCGTATTATGTATGACCCTGTTAGTCACCGTAAAGTGCTATCCACTCAGTGTGATACGTAATACCAATATTATGACATTCACGGTTGTCATCAAAATTCGGTGTACAACCGAAGCTTGATAGTCACTGGATATCAGAAAGATACGTAATAGCCCTGCTGATAACTACCCTCTCTCTAAAATTCCGGAGTATTTTTTACTGTGGTATTTTTTTAGTTACTTAATAAAATTGTTAAACTTGAGGGACGTATTATGATAATACGTCCTCCAAATACCATTATCACATGTTATCTACTAAGGTAGGTACCTACTTCCTTGAAGTTTAGTTAAATCGACTGCACCTAGGTAAACTATCGAAAGTGAAAAGGGCTTACTTAATAGGACAGCGCCTGTAAAGTAAGAACTTTTCACTTTCGATAGTTTAGTGTATGTATATCATATTGTGTCCACGACACAAGCCTCATTGCTTAGTGTGGCACAAGATGGCGTCGGTGTAGTGTCCAGCGATATTTATTTTTATTTCTTAAAATATATGCTTTTCCTTTGCTGATTTCTACTCATTAGAACACACACACCCATGATTTCTACACTACGCATCCATGTGTAAACAACTCGAACAAATCCATTGTGCTTACGACGGAGACAGTACCTAACAGCAATCCAGTTAGATCCCTGTTTAATTGAAATTCTTGTGATAAGCATGGCTTAGCAATGAAGCAATCCTTACGACAGATTACTGCTCAGCCTTACGATACAAAGACGCCATGCTATGTGTAACGAGAATTTAACAAGTACTTAATTGGAAATAAGTTAGGTAGGCTATTTGCTTCCAATTGTTTTTAATTTTCACATGGGACTTGAATATGATTGGCGAAAAGTGGGTGTATAGGTACCTAGTGGCGGTACTTTCATACAAGACTTAAAGCTTAATGTTAGTGTTTCTATAAAGTTGGTAAACCTCTATACTCTACGCTAAACCTATGCCCTACACCTTCGCGGAATACCTACATGCGTGGTGTTATTGTAACTCGAACTTCAAACTAGTATAAGTTAACCTCAATTACTTTAAGGTACTAGGTACCTACACTACCTACGGTAATGAGGAGGCCCGGAGGCTGGACTTGGACACAACGAAACGGCGTCAAAACGTGTATTGTAGTGACATCTAGTTTTAGAAATAGCTAATACCGAAATCTAATTCAATGTAGAACCGACAGATGGCATGCGGGTGCGAGTATTTTATAGTTCTGAGATTGCACGCTAGATGTCACGATGCTTGTGTAAAATAAAATTATTTTCGACATTTAGTTTACTAGTAATATGTAGACTATACATTATTTTTATTTATTTATTATTTTATTATGTATCACTGGAAAGAACCATTTTATTTTAGTATTAATCGTCTGAAAAATCTCTATTGTTCCCGTACATAATCTGTGTTTATTTTTCTAAATTGTCTATGGCGCATCAAAATGGCCGACTGTGGTGATGTCCGATCGGAGTTTTATGTTCTTTGTTTACGATAAAAACATATTATTCGTTTCAAATTTCTGACTTTAATGTGACAAAATAAAATGTTTATAGGTAAAGAAACTTTGGACAATAGTTTGGGTTCATACAAGTGTGTGATTTGACATAAAACGAGTGGTACCAGACTCACCTTGTAAAGAGAAAATGGGGAACTGTTTTAGTAGTACAGGAGAAAAGGATTCTAAAAGTAAAAATGAAAGGGCTAACCCGCACGAAGAGGACCAAAGACAGTTTCAGACTCCAGTGCCAACCCCTCCGCCTGATCCAATTAGATCTTCGGTAAATCAAGGTACAGATACAGGTGAGGTCCCTCCCACCCGAATATTCGTAGCACTTTACGATTACGATGCCCGTACCGATGAGGACCTTAGCTTTAGAAAAGGGGAACATTTAGAAATCTTAAATGATACACAAGGTGACTGGTGGTTAGCTAGAAGCAAGAAGACCAAACAAGAAGGCTACATTCCATCGAATTATGTCGCTCGCTTGCAGTCTATAGAGGCCGAACCGTGAGTAATCATATCTGTTTTTTATGCAATCATTTCAATAGTGAGCGGTTCCTGCGCGATTTCTTTTCCTTTACGTGCATTAACCAGTCATACATGTTTACTGTTGTACTCGAACTAGGGCTGTAATTACTGGGACGGCAGCTTTAACTTACAAATGTACTGCTAAATACACATAAATAAGATATCAGTTCATAGATTGTATCAATGTTTTTGTCAATTGTTTAAACCACAACATCTATGAACCAAATAAATAAATGGTAGTTATCAGCACCAATTACTGAACAATATGAATACAATTCATTGTTAAATCTCATATAATTTTCCTCACATAGCAGAATCTAAATATAAACAGTTTCTGTACACTACGTTATTGTACAGTTATAAATATAAATAACTAAACAGCCCCTCTATCCTGTTAAGTAATGCATTGACAGCATTAAAGCGTTTCTATTCATACCTCAGAACAATAATACCTACTCCTTGGGAAAATATGACCTAATTTATTTTCACGCAAGATAACATTTCTTTTGACATGCTTATAGCAATAAATGATAAGTGAAACATAATGTACCTAGTTTTGGCATGAAGCATGTTTCATCAGAATCCAAAGTGAAAGCATTGCTGGTATGTTCACATTACCACAGGCACTTACTCTGCTAATAGTCTGTGAACATGACATAGAAAGGTTATTGTTTAAGCTAAAATCACATCTATTCTCTTTACCTACACTCCCTATTCAATATTCTGGTCTTCATACATGCAAATGTACTAGGAATTCATAAAGTACTGGAGTAAGCGACTACTTCCACATGCCTAGTTTATGACTAATACTATAACCAGACTAATTTAATGATTAGGTGATATTAGAAATCTTGTTTTCTGCCATTACTTTGGAATTCCCAAAGCAATGTCTTGTTCAGCTTTTACTTTCACATGGTATTACGATTATCATGTAACTTTTTTTTTCCTGCATACCTATTCTGCTTAGTACATAGTATAAAACCTATCCATCCTTCTTGTTTTAAACCTTTTTTAATGTAGTTGTTTTAGTTGGCTTGCTATCAGATATTATGAAGTAAAAGTAGAATGTAATGGTTGTAAATGGTGCAACTAGAAGTGATTAAAAGTCAATTGTGGTGGCCGACTCTTGGCACTGGACATATCCTTGTTGTGACATGTACGCTGTAATGGTTGACAGTAGGACAGTGACACTCGTAACTGCCCTCGTTTGATGTAATTACACATTAAGCCCCACTTACAACACTAATCATGTGGTCACTAATTACAATAAATTTAGTTTGACACTACAAATATTTAAAACACCATTGTGAGTCATCAGTCCTACCCAGCCTTTTCCCAACTATGTTGGGGTCCACTTCCAGTCTTAACTGGATGCAGCTGAATACCAGTATTTCACATGGAGCGACCTATCTGACATGTACAATCTAATTAGTATTAGGTTATATGATACACCTTGGTATGACTGGTTGTCAGACTTTGGGCCACTGATTACCTGTAACAACACTCAAAGATTTACAAATGACAGCAAGGACCAACAGCTTAATGTGCTTTTCGAGGCACAGAGGAAACTCAGTATGTAATGGGTGGTCCACCCACGGGCCTAACTGTTCTTACAAAAAGTATGAACAATTTGGTCCGTGAACGAAAATAAATAGAGTATGTATTCGTCATTTCTTTTCCTGATAGCAATAAACCTCTAGCTCTAAGATCTCAGTCGATATGACTCATAGCACAGAGCTTTATCATTTATTACATACAGATAACATTATTACTCTCTTGCTTTGTGGGCCCTATTTTTTATTTTCTGAGAAACAAGTGGAACTAATTTATTCTTTGAATACTCCAGAAAGAAAGAAAAAAAGTAGTAAAACTAAAATAGAAAACTTCATTAGTAAACAAACAAAACGCTCTTTATTTACATAGTAAGTACTTTGTAAAATACATAAACTACACCTTTATCAGTTCTAGGCAAAATAAAAACATTGTGTGAGCATTCTATTAACACAATTTGTCACTGTAAAAGTAGGTCACATTTCAGTGTTTCACACATACACAAAACTTTCATAGGTTAGTATGCGAGGGCAATGAACTCGTGTTGAATGCTGGTGCACTATGATAAATATTATACCCCTTTATTCATGTGCCCTACTTAAACTGAATGTTTTATAACTTCTCTCCCTAATCCAGTCTGATGGACATTAATAAATGAAAATGCACTTGTGTAGTCCATTAACTTGATTAAATAACTAAATAAATTAAACTTTATTTTCAGACTACAGTCTATAGTTTTGTTAATATTTTATTGTTGGTAACAAAAAAAACATGAAAATATAATTCATCAATTGGATGTAAATAATAAGTTTGAGAAAAAGCATGAACGTTACCCAGAAAGCTACTGACTTTATTGAAATACTAGCTGAAGCCCGCGGCTTCGCCCGCGTGGATGTCGGATATCGCGACCAAAAGTAATCATGAAATATTGATCCCGTTCCCGCAACCCTCCAACAAATATCATTATATTTTAGCCGATGTTTACAAAAACTTGACGAATTATATACTAAAACCTTCCTCGAGAACCACTCTATCTATTGGTGAAAACAGCTTGAAAATCGGTGCAGGAGTTTTTGAGTTTATCGCGATCAGACAGACAGACGCGGCGGAGGAATTTTTATAATATGACTGTAGTGATATTATGTCTGTCACAACTTACATGTCATATGAGGTGTGGGCTGAAATAGTCACCAAGTCGGTTGGGTTGGTACTACCCAAAATGGGTTGAATGCTAGGAATAACCGCAACAGGATAAATATGTCCTGTAGTGAGACAGTACAGGATAGATCAGATTAGAAGACATAATGTTAATATCACACTTGGAATCCCCCAAGGACTAGGGTGGCAGAGGTGTGCTTCACCGGTTGTTGAAAGTACCATGGCGAGAGCCTATTACCATCAACCAGTCTCAAATTCAGTCTCTGGGCTCCTGCTGTGAAATTTATCATGGATAACCCCAGTAAAACTCCTGTTTATCGAACCGAGGACCTCGTGCTTAAAAGTAGTCTTGAGACCAACGAGGCAGTAAAAAAAAAACACGCCTACTTTGTTAAGATTTTTATTTCAAGGATTTCCGTAACTGTTTGATTAGCTTTAATTATTTCGAGTTTCACTCATAATTCTCCAATGTCTCGACACGACCATAGACCGGAAATATTAAAAAAAAAACGGTCAATTTTTTTTCTGTAACATACTACCAATTTTGAACTAGTTTATTTTGACTTAATTTGATTAGAATAATGACTGAATTAATAAAACATTTGTCTGTTGTTTACACTTTCTACAAATATCACGCGCTGCCAGCGCCCCCTATAATTGAGAGGAGTGGATTATTGACCTTAATGTAGATCAACTCGTTGGGCGTGATAAATTGTGTTTGGTTAAGCTTTATCCATAGTCATTCGTAAAATACTTTTACGCACACATTTATATGTCGTGTGGTGTTAGTGAAAACGGACATTAAATGTTATTTGGCAATTTATTTGTAACGAAGTCATCATCTGACTAGCTTTTTTTATGTTAATCGATCCTGTTTCTAATACTGATCAAAAACTTCTATCGGACCAACCATCGTTGGAGTACTAAAAAGTCGGAAATCGCAAAAAAACATAAGTACCGTCTTCGTGATCATTTGTCTTTTATTTTTTTTTTGGATTTCGAGTGAGTTTTTGATCAAAACAGGATCGAATAACATCAAAAAAGTTTTTGGTTAAAATTTTCAAACAAAATGTATGGGGAAAGTTTTTTGCAATTTCTGACCTTTTTAGAAACAGGATCGATCGCTTTCAAAAAAATGTTTTGTGTTAAATGACCATTTTCTTGCTAACTGTACATTTTTTCGAAAATCTGTGACAGGGGATCAAAATTTCACGAAAAATCATGGATAGTCTCCTAAGACCACTTTCGTGTAGCTGCAACGGTGGCAGTTAATGCGGCATTGAACGGGTAAAAATCCTGACGACCTTTGACTAAAACTGATATATGAATGAAAAATCTCGATTGGTCTGATATGTGATTAAAACCAGAAGTAGCGTTGACAAAGGTATTGATGTTAACTGCAGTCATGAATGCAATTAACGGCTGACGTCGACTGACGATTGAATTGCAAAGCCGTTCCGCAAAAAGTAATTAATTCCATTGGTCGAGTTTTGGGTGAGGTTTCGTTAGCAACCAAACATCTCGCCCCTAAACGGTGTCGCATGTCGCACGTCCACTTTATACCCTGTCATGCCCAACCCACTGTATGACTAACTAAACGCAAATCAGAATATGACGTGTTGCTTTCTGGAATACTCCGTGTATGTTATTATTTCACTCCCATTTTTTAGAAATTACCGTTTCCATAGGACACTTATAATATTTTTTTTTTTTAAAGGTAATTTCTTAAAAATGGGGGGGAATAAAAATCGAAGAAATAGGAAATTGAAAGACTCAGTGTTAACCTGCGTCATCCCCCACCGCTGGGCAAAGGTTTCTCCCCGTCACTTCCAGTTCTTCCGATCCAAGGCCAAGGTGGACCACTGGTAATTGGTTTTGTCCAGGTCGTCTCGCCATCCTCTACGAGGTCTGCCCCGCGAACCGCAAAGACTCGGTATCGATGCTCTTGTAGAAATTAAACTTTATTCGGGGAGACGTGAGTGTAGCTCTGAAACTTGAGGACTGCATCTTTTCAAACTTTTTTATCCGAAGCCCTTCAATTGCATAAATAAAACGTAACTGATCCTACCATACTTTTTTTAACACCGGATGTTCCATCCTGGCGAAGACTACGCCATTCCTTTTTGAATCACGAATCAGGTATTTAAAAATAATAATGTCACCCTGAAGAAGTTAGAGATTTAAATGTAAACAGTGACTCACGGTAAACAAAATTAAGTATTCGCCCTCGCCTTGTAGATGCAATAAAAGACGACTAAGGACTAGCTGAAGGCTGGGACGTAGGATTTTCCTAAACACTAATAAAAATGTACAGCGATTACTAGAGTCGATTCTAGAAAGGCTCGATTATTGAGCGAATACCAGGGTCTAGAAAATTCAGAAAATGTTTCTATAAATAAAGCCTTTTCACTAAGTACACATCTGATTGAAATCACAGCGTACTTATTATAGCTGATACATAATATCATATTATCTCTGGTTACCACAGGAACTTTTTTCCTCCGGTTGTGGTTATCCTCATTCGAAACCGCACGATGAGACATGCATTAACCGAGTGTTGTAGCTAGAACGACCAACGAAACAAGACACGTTTTTTCTAATTTCTGTCAACTTCGTGGTATTCAATATTATGAACTTCAAATCTAATTTTAAGTTGCTAGTCTATTGCAAAATCTATAAAAATTCATCAATTTTATAAAAATGCAACAATGACCGGATAACCCTCTTCCTGCGGAAAAGCTGGTGATGTATTCCGTTTTTTCTTCTATTCTAACTGTGGGAAAAAAAGTTCTAAAATTTTAATATCACATATGCCAGCAGAGTATCTCTCATGTGGAATTATTTTAATACCCTCGCTTCGCGGAATTGTTTATGCCATCCTATGGACTACCTGAACTTAGGCCATTGGCCATTTGTTTTCACGGCACCATATAAAAGAAACCGGTTTGCTGTTCTTTCCTCGAATATTACAATACCACAATACATATTCGATATTTTTATATCTTGCATCACCGTTTCCCGCAAACCGTAGAAAGCTCTATAATCCTGATGGATGACCTACTATTCGGTAATTGACTTCTATTCCTCAATTTTATTTAGGCTAAGTAGAGTTTATTTAATGTCTTTGCTGCTCCTCACCACAATAGACAATTATTGCAAGATTTATGTTTCTTTGCCATTCGTTTCTAGGTATTGAGAAATGGGAACGAATAATTAATTCCACGGCCGTTCGTTTAGTTATAATTCGCGTGTTAAGTATTATAGGACTGGGCACTATGAAGACATCGTAGAAGTTTTATAAATGAGCATTTGTCTCCGGTCACCTCGCAACTCTTAATTTGGCAAGTAATTAGGTTAATACATATAATCAAACTCTGTGTAACGTATTCTTCCAGCAAAGAATACGCTGCACCCTGTGCACTTTTAAATGCCACGCAAAGAAGAACTTATTGCAAAACGCTACAATATTGGTGTATCCGGGATTCCCGTGCCCCATAACACTTGTTTTTAAGTGTCCATTCTCTTGTCAACTCACAGCACCCAGTTTCGGTATAGAGATGGGTCGCTTTCTCGCCACGCCCTGGCACCTTGCACCTCGTTTAGATTAGAACGCTATTACAACAATAATTACAAGTGTTTACCACGCTTCTGACTATTGCGCAACTAGCCAATGGACTCGACGTTGTACTAGAAAATTTGCAAGCGAAAGTAGGCACCTCACTGACGTACAAGTCAACACTGTGACAGATCATACTTGTTTCAAAATCCCGTTATGATTAATTGTTGCTCACGTAAATATTTGTTTTTATATCTTTTTACGTCACTGCTCACAACCATGTTATATTATATCCCTCGATATTTATTAGCCACATTTTTCATTTAATGCACTTCTTAGTTAACTTCGTAATCATTCAAAGCAAACGTTTGACTCTGCTGTCTCGTTATTAATTAGACTATCTCTTATTTATCATCTCAATTACATAACAAGCTACGTATTTGAAAGAAGTACTAACTATGAATGAATTTAATAATCAATATTATATCCTAACAAGACATCACACAATTAATTATTGACAAAAAGAGAGGAATTTTAATGATATGCAAAATATTTTAACCCGGCCATCTGTTCAGTTCGTTTCATAACCATCGCATAAATATCCAGTATCTTCCCTTGTCTTGACGATTTTCATTCAAGAAAATTATTTTAGGCGGGTTCAGTGTTTTTCAGCGTTAATCATTTGATAAAACACTCTTGACTAGACAGTTGATCTCACGTTTATCACGATATTGCAAAACCACAGAATAGATATTGACGTCACGAACCTTTGTGTCGCGTTGTCATTATTCGTTTGCTTGCTCCATCCGATACCCCTTTAGCTGAGGTAGTGACTCGTGAAGGACAAACATCAATCACCGTGGAACACACTATAATAATGCTACAGACAGTTTGCTTTCAGAAAATTATCGGGTACTTGTCTCAATAATTGTACAAGATGATAGTTTACAATAAATAATGAATTATTTATGTATCATAAATTCTCAGATAATTTCCTGACGTCACTAGTCAATATTTCATATGTAAGTATTTCATTAAAAAATACTGGCCATTCAGCGAAACCAACGTCAATATGCGGCTTGGAAATTCTGACTGTTCGTCATAATAACTGAGGTCATACTCGGAAGAAACGGAACTCAAATTGTTAGACACTTAAATTTTATGGGGACGAAAAGTCACCTTCAGACGGTACGACAATCAAAGTGGCAAGAAAGACGGACGGCCTCGGTAATTAAAACTGCATCGCGTTGCGCACGAGCTGAACGCTGGCTTCACAAACGAGGTCAGCTGCAACAAGCACCACCAGGACTGGTAATTACTGCTGAATTTTAAACGGTCCTTGAGTACCCTTGAGACAATACGAGATGCGTTACTTGACTTGCTTGTTTGCACTGAAGTTCGCTGAATCTTTGTTACATAGGTACACAAAAATAAACAAAAGTTAATGCGGTCCGAGTAAACGCGGGGGTCTTACCGGAAAACGTTTCCTAGTCAAACATGCAAATTGTATGGCAAATATTAAAATGGCGAGGTTCCTACGCTTTGTATGTGGCTGTCGTACCGCTAACACACCGACGACCAACTAATAGCTATTCCCTAGCTGCAGCTTACTTAACGGTATGCTTGATGACTTGAATAAAACCATTGGAGCCAACAAAACAAATATTTTATCGCTCTTTGAGAACATTGAGACTTCCGACGTGCAGAAGACGATTTTGATGTACGCGATTATTGTTTTACTAGCTGTGTATTGTTTTTGATAAAAACGTACGTACCTTCGAAGAACCGCTCAATAGAATCAGATCTGATCATTTCGCATATTTTCGAATATAGAAGATAATTGCCGACGCGTAAACTTTGCCAGGGAATCTGCAGGGTACATAAAGGGTACCAGTAACTACTGAATAAGTAAAATATTCTTCTTTTTTCGGGTTTTCCTCTTAACAATTTATCAGTGGACTGGATTTTAGGTACTCCAATGGCAATAGGCTCGCCACCAACCTGGAAGTAAAACATATCATAGTTTTCCTCCTCTTTGCGGATCTTGTAACCGAAAAAACTACCATCTGACTTCCGCATTACATTACCAAATTAATGTACCATATTCAAATAGTTTACTAAAGTATGAGGACAAGAAAAAAAGTAAAACCGTAACCGAGAGGTAGACAGGTATCACGTATTTCGATGTGGCTAATACTGTCGAGGCAGACCCTTTATCTATAAATCATATAATGCCTTTTCTTATAATCATATTGCTTGTCTAGTTTCACTGACTGACCTCAAAACAAATATTTTTGCTCCGAAGTTAAAATTCAAGCCTTTCTTTAAGGCTTCGCTCACAAGCCACACTTAAATGGTGAAACAGTTGATCTTATAGATACACAATTTCCTCTTAACTCCGGGGTAAGTCCACAATAATTGTAAACCGATACTGTCTAGGACCGAAAAAAATCCTAATTAGTCTAAGATTCTGCCTAAATGGAAATGAGGTTAATTAAATTGAAGTTTTAGAAATCTTACAGCATTAAAAAAAAACAAAAAATTACAAAAAGTGACAGCTTACATGGCGTTCATGAAACTGCTATAGTTTGACTGAAAGCGCTGTGCCTTATTTATTGGTATAAATGTAGATGAGATTGAACTTGGAAAATATCACATATCAAAGCAATCATTCTCGCAATGAAAGAGTCAAACTAATATGAATATTGGTGAAGGGTGTATTGGAAGATGTGTTTATTCATGGCACATGCCTGTGCTGCAGGAAGTTAGCCGGTTCGGTGAATCGAGCGCCTGTGCGACGGCAACCGACATACGACACTGCGCCAGCGCATTCTGATCGACCATTATCAATAAACATTTTACATTTACGCGGACAAAACTATCGACACATATATTTCTGTGTAAATTATTCTATTTATTGATCCTGCAATTCTTAGTTAGCATATATTGCGTATTTACAATTTATTTCTGATATTTTGGTCCTTTCGAGATGGAAGATGATTGTGGATTCAGTGTCCTCGTAATACAGTACAAATGTCATGTGGGCATATAAGTAAGGATTATTAGTTATTTTACCCGTATATTATGTTAATTTAATGAATGCTTATCGCCTATACTTAATGTTAACATGACTGCAAAATTTTGAAATAGCTTTGTAAAATATTATTCGTTCATACCTTCTCATACAGAATGAGGAGGTATGCAATTATTTTTTGAACAAGGCTCACTAGTTGACATGTAGGTAATACAGTGAAGAAATTGAACTGTAGAGAGACACAAAGCGACCAATTAACCTACCAAGAAGATGTGTGAGCCGGGGTGTGCTACTAACACTGCCTTCTAAAAACCCACATTTCCTAGTAAAGATAGTCAGTTGGCCGACATCACCGACTTCGGATACAGGATGCATTTGAGTTCACCGCCCTGCTCCCGTCCCTCGAGCGACGCTTACAACGTTGTAAACCTACACTAGGTGAACGTTAATGTGGTTTTAAATGGATACTTCGGGCGCGTCTCTCTGGCACGCCTAAATACTTAACTTTAATGGAAGTTTTTCTCATTAAAGTTTATAAAAGCTACGTTCGCACATCCTCTTAAATTTAATCATTTGTAAACGTTGAAATCTTACATCATACGACATACGCGAAGCTAACACATCGTTGCTTTTCAGAAAGCATACGATCACTAGTAAGTAACGGTACAAGAAATTAGCGTGTCCCTCATCACGAAATGCTATCATTGAATGAAATACAACGCAAACAAGTCGAGGAGGTCAGTGACTGGTTGCATAAGGTACGCGAGTAACGTTCACGTGCAGGGCGGATCATCCAATGTTGATAAGTGGGGTTCTAGGGCTTTCGAGTTTGATTTAAGAGAGAGCAGTGGCCCAGATCATACGTGCAATTAAGGTCGATGCAGACGATGTGTCGCGTTTACCTTGCCCCTCATTCACACGTTCAGCTAGACATACTGCACCTTAAATCATCGAATTGTGCACTGTACCTTACCGTGGTCCGAATAAGAAAGCTCCAAAATTAATTTCGAGCAAATGATAATTATGTGATAAAGATAAATACGAGTAACGTAATGAAATTAAAATGCAATTTACACGTGAGTATTAAAATGTCAAGTCGTAAGACGATTGTAACGGTTGATCAGCCCTGTCGCCGCGGTAATGATAGCTTCCCTAATGGTACGAGTGCTGGGGAAAATTCGCATCGCACCGTCGCACGCGCAGACGAACGATTAACCGGCGCCACTGATGTATTAGTCCACGTCACGGATATACTTAACCACTGTAAAGTATTAGTGTCACCTCCCTACAAAATATCTACAGTTTGCTCTTCGAAAAAACCCAGCAATTATCATTAGTGTTGCACATTTCTGGATAGATGTTTCAGTTTTTAACCTGCTTGTTTATTTTCTGCTCAACAGCTTTGTGTACAACGTTAATGATTGCAAAGTTTATCCAGTTTCTTTGTAATTCTTGGTTGTATTTGATTATATCCTCTCTGCATAGTTAAATAGGTAATGGTTTTGAGTGGGTTTAAACAGTTATCTGTGGTTTGTCAAGAGTAAACAAAACTATTCAAAAATTACAATTGCACATATTCAACTTTGTTGTCCATATGATATGAAAATATTGTCTTTACTTTCTCGTACGATCCCAGTGGCGCCGATGTCTGCAAAGCCTACGATTATTTTTAGATTAGAAATGGCTCAACCGCTTTACGT
Source organism: Xestia rhomboidea (assembly GCA_963853795.1). Classification (NCBI taxonomy): domain Eukaryota; kingdom Metazoa; phylum Arthropoda; class Insecta; order Lepidoptera; family Noctuidae; genus Xestia; species Xestia rhomboidea. The sequence goes on along the minus strand of OY970771.1, from coordinate 8,237,319 downwards.
AATTGCACTAGTCGCATGCGCAGCTAGTTCCAGAGCGTTTGCTGCTAAATATAGTCACAGAGGTGGTGTGCAATTACACCTTATTATCGCATGTTTCCACTGGAAGCTAGGCTGCGTCTTGTCTGCCACAGTTATTACTTACATGTTGCAGTTTCTTTAGAAAGTGTCCAGATATGACGAAATTGAAATGACCATGTTGGGCAGATTACAGAATGGTCGCAAAGTAGTTTCCCTTGCTTTCGAGTTCTGCGTAATGCTGCGTGCGTGCCTAAGGTACCTCCCCATAGTGCTCCAACACTCCTCTACGTAAATTACCACAAATTAGGGCAGAACACCGTTCGAAATACATTTACCGTGTTAACAGTAAGTTCCTAGTACTCTTGCATGGTGCTTTACGTGTACCTCGATAGCTTTTTCCGGAAAACTTTTAATTTTCTAACCAGCGACAGTATATTTAATTCACCCCATGATTGTTAATCAGATATCGAAGCACTTGTGATCGTAATTTAATAATTATATTTTGAGCGGATGTTGTTCTAAGACACCTACGCAAGCGCGACACGCGCCCATCCCAAGTCATGGTCAATTTTGTATAGAACATCGGCAAGACCGTGAAAACGACTTGACACAGATTCTATCTGGTACAGAGTGCCTGCAAGTGATGGCACTTTCAATTATCGCTGCACTGATGTCAACGCCCACACATGATTATTGATCATTTTTGATGCAGTGTTTCACTGTGTTATTTTTCGAATACTTTCTCTTGTTCCCAGATTTTTTTCTCTTGCATACCTATCTAATGATCTCGAATGCGCCTGTCAGTCATCACATTTCCACTGTCTCCTAATAAGTCGCGATGTCGTCGCTGTTAATCTTAATTAATAATTTAAATCAAATAGATTGTGACGTTGCATTACAAATTTATATTTAAATGATCTTGAATCGGTAATTTGAGTTTGGTTAGCATACCATGTCCAAAAAAATATCCACCAATTAGTGTGCGTGGTACGCCTCATGCAGATCGGATCCTGGTAGTACCAGGTGTCTGTCGTCGAGATGTGATGTAAAAGGCTTTCAGTGAATCGTTCGCGTCGTAAATTTCCGTTGACCCAGATATGATGTGATTAGAAACGTATGTACGTCAACGTACAGCGAAAATGATATTTTTTGCTAGTGCCAATTTATCGGTAATGGAGCGTCGTGCACACGAGATGCGATGCGACATCCGCGAGTGAGAGTTCTGCGACTTGTCACCGAAACTGGTATGTGTACCGTGGACCACTCTAACGCGAATGTAATTATTATTGCCTAGAGAGTATTGATATGTCCGGTACGGCATGTCAGCAAAAGTGTAAGTGAGGTCGTTCATTAAACCCTCAGGTATAAACATTCATCGCTTACGCCATAAACTATTAATTACGTAGACATCAGTGGGGTTTTTGCTATTTATTATGCTCGTAACATGCATAATATTTCTACAAAATGTCTTTTAATTTATTATGCATTAAAAGTTGAAACAATGTTATAATCTTGACATCTACGAATCTGATGTAATCAGATACCTCTTGCACTGCAAAATTCTTGGTCATTACAACGAGAAAACACAATTTCAGCTTAGCATCTTGGTCTGTGCCAAATTGTTTGAAATTGCAGTTAGATATCCAAAGTGATAATCTCTATACCATTCTCGTTTGAGCACTTGGTGGATAGTATGCTTACGCCGGGAGCAGCAAACACTGCGTTACCGTGCTTCGGGTGACAGATCTCGGCCGACCTTGGGTTTCAGCTCGGTGAGTCTGATGGACGCTACCGGAAGCACCAAACTACACACACCGGCAAAATTAGGGGAACGTCAAAAAAGTGTCTGATTTTAAGTAGTTTGAGGTTTAGTAATTATTTTATTTATTGTTTTCGCTTTATTTGATTGCGTTGGTTTATTATAAGAAAGAAAACACAAAATGTGGGGTCGTTCGATTTTTTTTTCTAGCCTGCTCTGTTCCAGTCCTGGACAAAGGCCTCCCTCCACTCTTTTCACTTCTCGCAAACCCGCGCGTCCTCCTTCCAGTTCGGACGGAACTTGTCCAGTCCGTCCCGCCATCTTCTTAGTGGCCTGCCGCGACCCCGCCATATTGTGTCAGGGCACCAGTTTCCTGCAATTTTGGCCCACAGTTTGTCCGGCCATGCGGCAGAAATGACCTGCCCGGACCCATTTCAGCTGGGCAGCCTTTTGAGCCACGTCAGCTATATTTGTTTTGGAGCGCAGTATTGTATTTCGAACACGATCCCTTAATTTAACATCTAGTATACTGCGCTCTATTGCTCGTTGGCAAACCTTGAGTTTGGACTTCTAAATGTTAGTCAAAGACCAAGTCTGTGCACTGTGCAGGTTAAGACGGGGAGAATACACATGTCTATAAGTTTGCGTTTCAGTGCCATAGGCAACTCACCCTTAAATAGTTCCTTCATGGACCAGTAACTCTTCCAGGTGTTTCTGTTCGTCTTGCGACTTCTTTGTCTTGACTCGCCTGGAAAGAGACTACTTGGCCCAAGTACAGGTATTCCTGGACATGTTGTATTGTCTCCCCGTCAACTCTTATTAGTTTTGGTCTTTCATCGGACATAACTTTGGTCTTCGACATATTCATTTGCAGTCCAACCTCAAGGCTTTCATCGCTTCGATCTTGAAGCATAAGCTGAAGTTCAGTGGCTGAGGATGCAAAGAGAACAATGTCGTCGGCGAAACGTAGATTTGACAGTCTCGTGTCGCCGAGAACAATGCCTCTTTCCCTCCAATCGGCTGCCAACTTCCTGAAGATTTCTTCGAGGGTACTGGTAAACAGTTTAAGAGATAGCGGGTCGCCCTGTTTGACTCCTTTTTCTATTTTGAATTTTGGGCCTGTGGTTTGTAATTTTATTGCGGCTGTACTATTTCAATATATGGGATCGATGTTAAAACGCATAAAGCGCTAAAAACGGCTGTATGTGTAATTCTGTCGAAGGCTTTGCAGTAGTCGACAAAAGCTAGGTGTAGTGGGAGTTTGTATCTTTAGTATTTTTCTATTATTTGGTTGACTGTATGTATTGAAATGCTAAATTTATTCACTGTTCGTTCACTAACACGTTTGTTACGCACTTCTTCCAAAACATTTCGGGTCTGAACAGCCGGTTGACGACGATTTCTTAAAGTGCGCCCTTACAAAACGTCGTCTACGGCACTGCTTGAACGATTTCTGCCTTGCCTCCTGCGCACGTAAAATCCTGTCTGTATCGTTGCACATTACGGTGGATCACGGCTACTGAGACACCCAACGTTCGACTGCCTGTACCCATAAGTTTTAAATAAAAGTCACTTTTATTTTTGTTCTCCTAATTTAGCCGGTGTGTTTAGTAGTAACACAGTTCTGGGCCGACACAATTTAGATTTCCATCGACACGCTAAGAAGATGCGAAGCAGTTAAACTTTAATTGAAACATTTAGGCGTAAAAATGGCAATAAATACAGAATCTATTTATCCCATCTATATCAGTAAAATAGGACAACAATCGCTTTTCGTGTCTGTCTCCGTGACCGTTTATTCTTCTAAATGACAAAAAATCCATTGTGTCATTTGCTAATTGATGCGGTTTCATTTAACATCATTTAGACTTTAGAGAATCATCACTATTCCGTAAGGTTACTTGGATGAAACACAGAAATCGAGATTTTTTCAGTACATTGTATTGCCCGTGCGCAGCTTGAACGTTCACCAGTCTTAATTTATTCAAATCACGGTCCCCGTTGGTAACCCAACCAATTTCAATGAAATTTTGTAAACATTTATAGTTGGTTTTGGATCCGATAGCCAGCTGTCGCATATAAATGTCGATGTTTTGTTATGTTTCCATTGCGAACAGGAGCTGGTCCCTATGATACAAAATTAATGTGTGAATCACACTAATAACTATGAACATCTGCCGCGTACTGTATGAAAAAAGAAGTTGGCGTTAGTTTAATGTGGAACAATTTAGTAGTTTATTGTGCTGGGACAGGCGGAACAGGGGCGGGTCCGCAGTTCTCCGCGGAGCAAACAGCCTCACACTGAGCTAGGTCGTTCATCGACCCGCCGCGGAGCCGCGCCGCGCGCACCGACCGCAGATGCGATTGTTTATACACCACCATTATCTAAACACTGTTTTGCTGCTCACTTCGTGACATTCCTTTGTAATCATTTTGAAATGTAGGTTAAGGCTTCTCTTTCAAGAAATCTAGAGACTTACTTTTCTCTTCACCATTGTCCTTTGTCAAAGTTGTACAATACCTAAGCCTTTGTTGAATTTTTTCCGGTAAACCGACAATTCGGCATTCGATCGATGGCATTATATAATTTTAAGATGTTTTAACAGAAGTTAACAGAACTACTTCACAGTTATGTTTTCATAAGGAAAAAAATGATACGTAATTCCCTTTACAAAGAAAAGATTGGATCCTCGACAGGAGGATCGCAAGATTAATGACACAAAATGAGTGTGCAGTTAGGTTTTATATAAAATATGTTCCAATACGGTATCGAAATTCATTAAAGAAATCGAATATTTATTCTTTTAAACCTTCAAGTTCGTAGCGGTTCGTAGCCGTAAAGACAAAGATATTAAATAAGTACACAAGTACTCATTTAATATCTTTGTCTACCAAAATATAACCAGGTTTGTACCGGTACAAACCTGAGAGACTAGAGTAGGTAGGCACATTTTGTTTAGAAATACAATGTCTTTGTTTGTAAAAATATTTTGGTAGCCGTATTTAACTAAACGCTGTAAGATATAACTCTTAATTGCCTCTGGCATTGCGAAGTCGTATTCTGGGAGTTGTTTTATTTTATTCGAGGCACGGCCTTCTCTATTCCCTACTTAATCTTCTAAAGTCATTACTCCGCGATACACTGTATTTTACGATGTTGCTTTTATTTTTAGTTTTATTTTAAAGCTTGGTAGGGAGAATGCGGATCGCAGGACATGCGCGGGCGCCGCAGAGTCGCGCCGCGAGCAACTTTCTACAGCCGCGTCTAGAACGCTTTAAACCGTAATCTGCAGATTGATGTACCTTTGAGATGGTTACGACAGGCAAATTAAATTGCACATTAGTGCTAAAAATGTGCAATTATCTTTGAAAATCTTCCTCCCCATTGGTCGAGTTGACCGTGAATTTCTCTTTGTAATAAGAGAAGATTTAAACAAGTCGTAGGCGACCTGTAAATCTGATGTTATTTATTGTCTAGTTTAGTCGTAAATTCAAAATTCACATACTTAATCGGTTTAATTTTATGACTTGCGTCTTGCTATTTGAGATTAGCATATTAATTAGATGATTCATTTGAGTTTACTTATGATTATCTTCACACTTCTACACCTATTTAGCGAATTGAATGAACCCTTTCACAAACTAAAGTGAGTAAGCAAACCGCAAAATATATAAATACCCAATGAACTCTGACAAGGCACTGCTGGTTTTCCGGAAATATCTGAAAATTCAGTATTTTCCTTATTTAATATTCATTATGCATGTCCGCTACTTTGTTCATCTTATCATCACTGACTTTAAAGTAACGATGTCTGCTCACTAATTGTAATATTATACTTTGACAAGGTTGGAAAAACAAGTCACTCATAAATGTATATTTATAAATACTTATAAAGGTAGAGATAAAAACAATAACATTCGTAAATACGAGCAGAACGTTTGTGAAATCTTCATAATTAGTTACGGTCAAGTCTTTGTCGGTTTTTGTTGTTTGCATAATACTTTAAACTACCTACCTCAAGTGGCGTTACGTTTCATTAAACGCTGAATTATTCAGCTACTAACACTAATTTAACTTTAAGATTTTAGTAAATTAGAACAGACTCATTAACATATTTTTTTTTCTCATAGCCTATATTGTGTCCCACTGCTGGGCAAAGGCCTCCCCTTTCTCCCTTCAAAACTCTTGTTTTGTGCCATTTCTGGTCACGTATATAACCTGCGCAGCTGTAAGCTGACGTATCAAAATAAGTAACTTGAAAACACTAAATACTGCTATTCAGCTGCATCTGGTTAGGCTATAACCCTACCCCAACATCAATGGAAAAAGGCTAAGCAGCTGAAACGGAAACAACAAAATAGGTACTTAACCCGTTATTGTTAGATAGATATCAGGTAATTAAATTAAATAGGTATACTTGCCATCTTTACCTATTAAAGAGGTAGAGATACTTACAATAGATTTTCCTAATGATGGTCTACCTATAAATGTCACGTGTTCAGGCACACGTTAACTTGGCTACTGTTGAAAATATATTACCTAGCTGCTTATTAAATCTCGTTACTGCTTTAATAATCACAATCATGTGTCCGAACACGAGTGTATCGCTCCTCATGTACGTACTCATAATTATGTAATTAACTTGCGTTTGATATGATACTAAAAGTCTCGATTTGAGCGGCTTGCCTGCCCACCGGCATACTTGATTAGCTGCGTGCAAACGTCATTTCATAGTTTGTGTTCCCATTATATCAATGCTACATGTTGTAATCAAACGGTAGCTTTGTAAGTTAACACGAGGGTACTTACGGTTAATAATTTTTATGATGTCGAGAAAAAAATTGCGGCGCGTTGCTCGGGCGGGCGCCATGTCGTGGCGCCAAGACCGCGCCGGCGACACCGCTGACCGCTTGCTTCCTCGAACTGTGCTATCACTGGCCGACATTATACAATAAGTAACAAATTCGACAACCTTCACGTCATTAAAGCACCTCATTAAGACACACAAGCAGAGAAATCTTCATTTGTATGTCATCCTTGTTTATAGTCATCGTGAAGATTTTATAAGATGATTTATCTTACACATCATAAATTTTGTATTTTCCTACATAAAAGCTTTATAATGAGCGATAATGAAGCGTTTGCAATTAAATAAGAAGAAATACTATTATTCATATATTTAGCCAAATGACTACTTAGTTTATTTATTTATTTAATTAACGTGTCATTTGGTTTCTTTAAGGAGTATGCAAAATACTCACTTTCAAGGAATGCGCATTGACTTGAGAGTTTTGCGTAGCAACCGAGTTACTTAACAAGCTGGGGTGAATGAATTTTCATTTTACAATTAAAATACAAATAGTGTTTCGGATTCTGCATGGCGTGGTACGTGAGACCTAGATTTCAGATGTAATAAATACGCATCTGTATCTTCTACATATTTGAATGACCCAATGAGACTGCATGCTCTAGTTGCAATTGATTGCAAACTTTCCTCTGGCTTTTGCCTTCTTGGTTCCTTCTTACCGCCCTTTTGCAAATCTCTCGTTAAGGTACGTCCATTCAAATAACACTTCACGCCTCAGTTTTGAAATGCATCGAAAATATGCAAATTAATTTAATACTCTTGCAAAAAACCCAACCGAAACAGTGAATTAAATGTGACACACACGCTTTCGTCCTTGCCCTCGATAAAGACACAAGTTAAAAACGAATTTTATTTATTTTCCTGTGGTATAAAAGAACAATTTTTCCATTTAAATGACACTGTCAATGACGTGTATTAATATGCATATTCAATTTCGGTAAGAGCATTGTCCATTGCAACTAGGAAGTAACAGTTTGGGTAAGTGTTTCCAAATTGATTAATCTGAAAATATCTGCAAGACAAAAATCCCATTAAAAGAATAGAAATATAGCTACAATTCCTATAACCATCCCTCATCTCAACCATAACTCACCTTTGATTATGTCTCCATGTAAACATGTACCTAGTCATTATCAAATTCACTTTAAAAAATCTAAGAATTTGGAGCCTCTATAAGCTTCGAGAAGACATATTGAAGAGACGTTTGATGAGTCGGATTCAATAACCTTAGGTCAGAAAGTCTGCTGTCACAACACATGTGATGTATCGAACAAAAAACCCTAACGAAATCAATTCGTACGTCGTAAACAAGAAGACAAATCGATACTTCCGTTTATATAACGCCTACTTATAAAACAGCTTCACTTAAAGTGTTCTACGGTAGTAATAAATAAACTTCTTCCCTTTTAGTCAATTCTAATTCATAGAAGCGGGCAACAACTGCAACTTCGTACGCGGCACCAAGGTCTGTTGTTTGACTATTGTTTGATGCATCTGATCGATGTTCTTTAGCTGAATAAATAATATTTTTTTCCTGTAGCCGATCGTTGGACTTCCCCAAATCGACCGTTCCATTGAACGGAAAGCGATTCTTCGAAACAGATGCGAGAGTTTGTTTGCTATCAGCAACTGTGAGGTCGTGCATAATCATTCGTGCATACACCTACGCACAAAAACATTTCGATCTTAGAACGCGGTTATGGTTACAAATAAAACACTAATCAGTCTAAGCTGCATCTTGTCTAAACCTAATCTTGTATTGAGTATCGAGGTTATATCTAAATTAAACGTCTTTTATGTCCATCATTGTTTATCGAATCGTTTTAAATTGCGCATTATAGAAGACAAATAAGAACTTATTTCGTGCATTATTTATAACATTTGGAACGAATCTCTTTTTTGGCGTGAAAATCATGACATCTACATACTCGTATTGTTCGACGTCCACAAGTGCATTCATTTTAAATGAATGTTTAATTGTCTTCCACGCTTAACTATAAGGAGTTCATTAAGCGTTTGTATGAGTAATTAATACTTGATTTGCCCGTCCCAGATACGGGTGGCGCATCGCAAGCTGCGTTGGCGCCGGGCCTAACTGTCCACTGGCATTTGCGCATGACGGTGTTACATGTGTATACTCGTAGCCACTATCTATGCGCATTTACTTTATTTATCTAGCAACTATTAATTACCTTATTGCTTTCATAATGCCTATAAAAGCCAGCGTTAGCAAAGCCATGGACGCTATTTGAGCATTTTAAAATGAAAATTCCGCGGCTGTTTTCGATACACAACTATAGTAATCATTGTATATCGTGACTAAAATCTAGGAAAACAGTACTGAATGTAATTATCTACCGAAGAAGGTCTTCTGCCACTTTGAGAATATTACAAACAAGAAGGTGAGCTTGCATAAAGCTTGCGGTATTGCATCGGCCGGCGCGACGACTGAGTGATGGACCGTCCTGACACGAATAGGGCCAACACAAAGCAGCCTAACTGTACGCGACAAGATGACCCCACATCAGATGGGGTGACTTATGACTCTCTGCTCTCGATTGCCTACTTAACTTGCAACAATGAAAACCGATTCCATTTACAATATTGAAAACAGTATAAGTTATTAATCACCAAGAATCTAAATTGTTGATAATGACTATAAACGACGTCCGTGGTCGACGAATGTTTTACTAATTTTGGTACGTATTCGTTACGTCACCGTAGCAAACCTACTTGAATTCCAGTCCTTGCATATTTTATGCAAATAAATCGAAGATTGCAAGACAAGCAACAATTGGCATCGGTCGTGGTCTAGACTAGACTCGGAATAAAAAGAATATTTACTAGGTATTTATAGAGCGTTTTTATCGACTGGGCACGAACATTTGAACTATGACATCAATAGTGTAAAAGTAAATTACCTTTTTCGAAAATGCCAAATGTTTTAAAACGCCTAATCATGGCTTGACTAGGTTGGTTAACGGTTAAAATGGGTTATTCATACCGTTACATAATTCCACCGAGGAGTGCATCGGATGAAAATTGATGTATGATCGAAGGTGATGGTGCGGCGGCGTGGCGGGGCGTGCGGCGGCGGGCGGCAGTGGTGCGCGTGCGACTCTCACCGCCTTATCTCTCGCGACCTCCGCCGGACGCGCACGCACGCCGCGCTCCTCCACCCGTTACCGCGCCGCGTTCGCGCTATGCCGTCTCTTCAACAACAAATCTATGTGCACACTTACTTGTACTTTTTTCAATTTCGATGTGTAGGTCGTAGCCCGGAAATGCACCAGTGAATCAAAACATACTTTAACTTTGTGATTTTGTTGTTTAGGTTTTTGGTGTATTTATTAAAAACAATAGTCGGTGGTAGAGACATTATCGAAACGAACACTTGACCATAACGACGATGGTGTCTGAAGGGGCTCTGCCCGTAGTTTGGTGTATACGCGATAATCAACTTGTGCCTCACCAAGTATCCGGTGTTAAATTACAAGGAGCTGTAACGGGAGCGCATATAGCCGCTGTTACTGATTTTTTGCGTATGGTAGCTGGGACCCCTATTGTCCTTCCGCATACGGCGGTTCCTGAAGACGTTGACAATGACATTAATCAAGAAAAAGAACACTCAACCAGAAGACGAAAAATGTCCATGCAAGTGGAAGTGCCTTGTGTTTTCCTCACTGAAAGCGCCTTACAAAAAGCTAAGAGCCGCAGTAATTCTAGAGAAGAAAAGGTAACAATTGAAAGATGTAATATAACAACAACTCAAATGTTAGACAGTCAGTCATCTTTTCTAAGTTCTTCAGATATTTTAGAAATGAAAGAATTTGATGATAACCACAAAGAAAATTTCAAATCAAATACTTCGGAGTCATCAGTATCAATGACTGAAAATAATTACCCTCAAAGAATAACGAGAATTATAGAATTAGATGACTTGAACCCAACCTCAATAAATATGGAATCAGAAAGAGAACATCATCAAAGGATTACTCGAATAATAGAATTTCAAAACGACAAGGCACCTTCACCGATCTGTACTGATGGAGAAAATGAGACATTACCAAGAATAACCAGAATAATTGAATTGAATGAAGATAATTCATTTTCTACCATTACGAATAGTACAGAATCATTGGACAAAGAATGTCCCCAAAGGTTAACTAGAATAATGGAAGTTGAAAAAGAGAACAACTTTCCGAGCATGACTAAAATAATTGAAATGGAAAACGACATATCAAATGAACGAAGAATTTCTTTGACGAATGAACGTGAAACTGGTGGCGGAAATATTGAAATTTGCAATGAGGAAGTGTCAGTTAGATCTAAATTTATGCATCGAAGTACCCCTAGGTTTAGTCTTGACTCTTCGTGCTCCGAAAACTCTTATGTTAATATTGAGTGTATAAAGAGTTTGCCGGATGTTAGAAAAGAAGAAAACACTGAGAGCGGTGTGAATCCTGAAGTATCTCACGCTGGTAGATCTATCCGTTCTCGATTTCCGAGGAAAAAGACGTCGGTATGTTCGATTGGCTCTTCGGACTGCGACGATGAGGTAGACGTAATTTTCAAATCCAAGCCTAAATCTAGTCACTGGGTCAGTTTGGATTGGATTCCACCGCCTCCCAAAGAAGAGCCAGTTATTATGCAAGTCTGTGATAAAAATGATTTCATAACAAAATGGATAGCAGAACAAAATTCGCAAGACGTAATTATTGCCGACGAAAGGCGAAAGAGTCTTCCGCCAAAATCGAACGAAGTATATCTTCAAAATATGAGAAGGTTTAGTGACAGTTTACAAATCTGCAAGGAAGATGCCGCTAGTGATTCTCCAGCAACAGTGAAATGGAAGTGGCATGATATAGTGAAGCGCCACCTCCAATTATTAAAAAGCGAGAAAGGCTCCAGAAGACAAAAAGGCAGCTGGATGCGCACGGCGAGACGTCTGTCTGGAACTAATGTAAACCACAAAGACTTGGAGACTTTGCCCTTGGATACATATATGAAACTTCAGACTATGCCGTAAGTGTCAATTACCATTCTTTATCATTTTCAGGTATTTTTTAGTTTAATGTATTTAAAGCCAAACCATAACCTCTTAGCCTTACTATTTAGGTAGTTGCAAATACTGCAATTTAACTCATATGATTTAAAATAACGATTACGAAAGCTTATATATCTATTCTGACATTTCTTATTTAATTCTGAATGTTTTCAGACGATGAGAGATGCTCTTTTCATTTTGATGCTCATTCAATCTACATCCCATTACTATACAAATCTATACACCACATTCCAATATTGACTAACTAATCGATTATAATAGGAAATGTCAAAAGTAACATTGGATTGTTTTTAAACACTGCTAGTAAGTTTGTATACAAACCATTTCATAAGTTTTTAAACTGACATGGTCACTCACATTATTAACAATAAAAAGGGGAACTCAAAGCAAACAGTAAACATGGTAAATATCCCGTTTTCTGTGTTAATAAACCATTTCATAATGTTCATATCCAGGCATTTCCTTACAAATCTGATTTGTGTCACATCACAACAAAAATAGTGTAATGAATGAATTTGGTAGAAATAAATAATTAAATATTTTTCTGGAAAATGAAGTTTTAGTGAACTATAACGAATCCACCAGGGACATGTATACTAACTTTTTCTTACAGCTGAAAATATTAGTGTTTATGTAATTTACTAACTCTGAAGTCGTAAGCATGAGACTGTTACCATTTGTCGACAGTCTCCTAAAACACAGTTTTCTAAGTTGTTGTGTGTACTCCATTATCATCTTATCGCCATAGACACATTCCGTATGACCGATCTCATATTTTTGGACATGGCCATCCGTGCCAGTCACGTCGGTACACTTACAAAGCCGACCCGTTCAGCGGGTGGAACTGGTTACCACCTCACGAACGGCCTGCGGTTGTCCACAGCTTTGTGCTAATCATTTCCAATGACTTATGTAGACTTACACTGTAACTCTTTCTTTTGACTAAACGAGCATACGTACTCGGGGGTTATCGTACCATCGTCGCTACCTGGAATCGCAGCAATAAATTGACCGTTCGCGTTAAAATTAACTTGCGGTTTTCCTTTTGATTCCAACACGTTGTGATAAAGATAAGGCGATATCTGTCAAAGGAGTGATTTGTCGAGTCTGTTGATAAGGGGCCATGTTACGAGAGCGGGTTCGAGGCACGCGCTTCCGCAAGGCCGCTCGATTAGAATGCAGGGAGCTCGCGTCCAAGGCTACGGTTGCGCGGCCGGTCGGTGCACCGGTGGCCGCTGTCTTCCTCCCCGTAGTTCGGCAATTGGAAGCAGGCTCAGGAAGTGAGCCATGAAGGTGACGCTCACAAAACTTAACTGCCAGTCGATCGGAAGCGGCTGTGCTTTGAATTTTTGACGTATCTTTTGTTGTTCGGAAAATTTATGCGCTTCCTCAATCATCTTGAATAATTAGGACACGAATAATTCATTCAATTCGTTTGAACTCGGAACAAATACATGTTTACCTGAATTTAAATCATCTTTATAGCTTAGTCATCTATGAGGAATGTTTCGGTTTCGCAATAAATCAAGATGGAGTTAGGGACAAACAAATTCGAGATAATAAAACGATCCTACGATAGTTATATTAACCGTAGGGTTAGGGAAACAATACTTGTGCTGAAGCGAGGTAAGCGGATGCACCGACGTCAGTTTCACTAACGAACCTTGAGAATTACTCCATTTGCAGTAAGCAAACACAAAACTTATCATATTCATTGAAATTTATAACAGTAGTAGTGGGGTGAATTACTGAATGCATAAGATGTAATCACATGTTCAAAGCCCTTAACAACACCCACATCAAATATTTTTTCACCAAGAATTTATTAAATGCAAAATATTTCAAATAACCGTAATGCGTTAGGATTTTCATTTTGCACCGCTTTAGCACCAGTAAACTTGTTTGTGTGGCTACCGTTCTGAAAACAAGAATGTTGTGCTCAAAGTGCATCAACATAGCTATTGTACCAAATTGGCATACACGTTCTTTGACGGAAACAAACGCATTCACATCGAAATATTTGCTTGTTTTTCAGTTTCTCACAGTTTCTCGTTACTTTTCAGGTAAACCATGATTAATTCGACACGCGCACATACTGCTACTAACGTTTAGATATTAAAATTTTTACTCATAAATGCGTGTTTTTAATTATTGGCGGCGAATCGGTGACTTTTAAGTACTATACCTTGTAGGTGAATTTTATATCTCTTATCAATCTTAAGGAAATCATTTATCTTATTATGTACTAATACTCTGATTGAAAATTGATATGGAATTGTAAATGATTTCTTATCGTCATTAGTGTTTGTTTAGCAGACGCACATGACGTCGGCGTGTGTCGATGATATTGTATGTCTAATTTAAGTGCTATAAAGTGGTTCCGTGTTTTTAATGTCCGTTAGTGCAGTTCCAATTGCAACTAATTTTATGACACAGCCTGTGTAGAAGTTGCATGACATCTCCCGGGTGTGACTGTGAATCGTGATGCCGTCTCGCCTATTCTCATTTGTGCAACAAATCATGCAAGCTGATTTGGCCTTCAAAACCGAAGAAGAACGCATTACAAATGAAAAGTAAAGAATAAAGATGCATTTTTCTCATGAATTATAAGAAAAACAACACCTATTTAGGTTTTATCGCTGCGCTACCAACACAATGTATTGCGTATTTTAAAACATCGCGTAACTTTATATTGATAAAAAATTAAAACACACTAAAATTTGTTTTGTAACATGTATTGCTTCTTACTCACTTTCACTACCTATGTCGAACATTTAGGTTCCGTTTCGTGACGTCTCACTACGTCTCTGTAGCGTCAAAAATTAACTCGGTGTTTTTTTTTTCAATATCTTAAATCTCGCTTTCTATTCAAATCGTGAATCATGTCGTTTATTATATTTTATCAATGACCCTCTCATACTGAATGCCCCACAGAGATCGTTTAAGTCTGTCTACGTACCTACGACAAACGCTCTGTTTATCGAACAATAACTTTGCATTGCAAATGTGTCTTTGTTATACAAACTAAACACGTGTTAGAAAATCGATGAAAATGACTCGTTTCTTATCAAAAAGCCTGAGGTCGTCTTGTGCGAAAGAACAATACAACTGGTTTTTATGATTTGTTTTTACTTTTTACGACCGGTGTGCCCACCGCCTGCGCCGGCGCACACCGACCTCCGCCGATAATTGTTGCTCCTGCGGATGTTTTCGTGCAAACCATTTTCGAATGCGAGAAACTATAACAGTAATACAATCTATATTATTGTATTGTACGGTTACTTGTTGTTGAATTCGTGCTTTAAACGCAGTAGTGAACCTTATCGAACTGTGCCAAGAGTTACTTAGCCGTGTCCGTGGCCGTGTGTTCGGCAATACTTCCTTAGAAGACATAATCATACATTTAAACAATCGTTTGTAAAACCGTCTACCTTAAACATAGTCGCGTCATCATCACCTACTGAATCTGATGAGCGATGGTTGTCGACAAAGACTTTATTCTATTAGCAATTCGCAGTACTTATCATTGCTTGTTTTAAGTTTCGCATCATGCCCTTACCTGATTAACAGAAGGCAGTAATATTTAACGACTCATTGTGAAGTTTGCTAATAGTTCTTGCTACGCCAACAGATTTCTAAATGTTTTATATCTTAAATAACAGTGCCATTTTGATAGTTTTGACGTCGTTCTAATGACAGGTTTGTTTGTATGTTACTGGCCGACGTACCTGATATAACGATTTCTATCGTGCGTGGAAACTTGTCATGTTATTGTGACGAGGTTTCGTTCGTGTACCGTATTATCTGTGTCACAAATTTACAATTATTAGCTCTTCGCAAACAAGCTAGGTATCTGGGAAGTCTTATTGTGAATTCAATCGATGTCCGCCATTTGTTTGACTGTTATCCTTATCTGTCACTTGCCTGAACAAGTAACAGACGAACCTATATTGCTCGCAAAAAGTTATACCGTTCAAATACAATTGTCTCTAATGGGGTTTGTAGTCCATGCATCTCAACTGTTTCCGCCGTCAATTTTGTTTTTCGCAAATTCGTCGTTTGTATTGTCATTCCTTCACTGTCGCTGCGACTCAACAAGAGGCTGGAACACGAAAGAATCACTAAATACAAACAAAGAAACTAATGTTAACTCAATCCAAAAAGGTTTTTGGATAGTTCACCCCTAAGAAAGAAGATTTATAGGGAATAAAAGATACTGTCAGTCTGGGCCTTGATAAAAATATGAATTACGTATTTCAGGATTATCTAAAATTTTACCCCAAAACACGTAAAATGCAAATTAATATGAAAAGGTCCTAAATCTGGTAAAGAAGTGGTCAACAATAAAGAATTGTCACATCCTTCTCTAACAAAGAATATTCCCACGGTATTGATGACCTTTCTTTACAATGCTGCAAGTGGATGATGTAGCGGGATTTAATCCAATTTACTCGACTCAAGAGTTGGATGCACACGCACCAGCAATTATTTATGCCACTTCACAACTAAACGTTTTGTCACACGTGGACGTTTTTATTATCTTCTTCCCACCTATTTCTGTAATTTTCTAATCAACTTGTCAACATTCCTTCTACTTGTCTATAACGAATAACCCAGCATTTTAGTCACATATTCTCAAACAGCTATTCTATAAAAAGATCTGGTTGAAACGGTATCGCTCTATCCCCTGAAAAAGCAACTACCTAGTATAGAAGTTTAAGGCAAACTGACTTGTCCATCCCGAGATCAGACCCTATAATTAGATTACCCATCTAGCGAGCAACCCGGAGCCAGGCGAGACTGGCTTAGCAAAAAAGTTGTGGCTACATCGGCACGCGAAGGTCGATGACCGGCGCCTCTGCTTAACTCGCTACATTATAAAACTCTGAGCGAAAGTCGCGTAATTAATTCCCCTTGATTGCGCCACTTTACGCCTCGGTGTCAAAGGGTTTAGTCCAAATTCATGGTTTAGTTCACATTCTTGATATAGACCCAAGTAATAATACACATATTACCTATAGGCAGTTCATATTGATGATAACGAAATACTTTTTTTTCTTATCAAATAAAAAATATGCTATGTTTATGTTATCGAATAAATACATCATTTGGCACGTGGTTCTATATAATAGTCGGCCATTCAACATGACGGCAATTATCGTAAATAAAATTTGCATTTCTAGTTTTAGTAATTTATCTTCGAGTTATCAATACTATAGGATTATTATAATTGAGATGTTTGCAAACCGGAAACTGTTGCATAACAAACCCAATAATGATATTTATTAGGAATTTCCGTCCCCCACCTTGCTTGTTAGCAACCTACCTGTGACATTCTATTTCGTGGTATTCACTACTTTGACAGATCGATTACGTAAGGCAAGCAATTCTTATTAGTTATCTTCGTGACAAACAATAATGATAACCTGAAAAGTTTTTTGTCTCACATATTAAACATAATGTCAAATTACACTTAATATTGACAAACTAACACTTTTACTAAACTTTTTCCGAAGTCTAGACAAAGAAGCTAGTCAAATTTGCACAATGCTATTTGCACTTTCGAAAATCTGCAATTGAAACGTATCTACTAGAATAAATATAGCGGCAAACTAGCTTGTTTAAATAAGCTTTATTCAAATCGGGAACATGCTTGTGTAGTGTCGCCCGACATTTTGTACAAATATTACTTGTTTGTATAACTTTTTAGATAGAATTTGAATCAATGTTTGGAATCAATGTTTGCAAACAGTGCTAATCTTTTAATAAACTAAACTTCCTCTTCCGAAGGTTGCTCGCATACTCTTTACATATTCTCAGTAGTAACGTTACGCAAGTTCCATTACCTTAAATCGATAATATGAAATCATTCATATACACAATTCTCTGAAGAGAGAAGGTCTAATATTAATATTATGTGGGCATGAATGATACAGATGACGATTTCTCTTCGGCTATATTAGGGGGTCAAGGTCGCTCTATCTGTCTGGCACATTGATATACTTGTGTTGTTGACAGGGTTACTGGTTCTAGATTTATTTCGGGGGTCTCATGTGGTTCCAAATAATTCTGTCGACAATGATTCGAAAAATTAAGAATGATAGGGCAAAGAACTCAACTTTTCTGTTGGTGTAAGCTTTATCCTTAATTACAACTTGTTTAGACTTTTATGAATTGACTTTCTAGATCTTTTACGCTTCGATAATTTCTTCTCGTATGAACGGAGTTCAGTTGTTACACCTCCTCTTATTGAAGCTTACTTTCTGTCTAGTCATGATTACATCGTTTTGAACACTTTCTATTTCTTATTATTGAGGAAATTAATTAGCTTAATAAACATGTGCTTTATTAATCTATTCTGCGTGCGTTTTCCACGTTAAGACCTTCGACGCTATCTGCTATTTACCGATCTATGACCCTAAGTATGCCCTTAGTGCGTGCCGAGGTCTCGCCGAAGGCATTCGTAGTTACAGCCCGTGGCGCCCTTTTCATGTCTCATTTTTATAGTGCATGCGACATTGTTTATAATAATTTTCCTCCATAATATCGTCTGAAATTGTTATTGGCTTGATAGCCTGTTTGACGACTATTTTAACTAGATCCAGATGCAGCTGGGCTATTGAAATAGCTACGAGGCTGCAGTTACCTATTTGCCGGGTGCAAGCCTTTAGATAGCTCCTTAGTTTGTAGGATAAAAATAAACAGACGTTTGTTATCATACAATTTGGATCGTTTTGTAACGCTACGTGATTTTAATGTGTTTCATCGTGAAAAGTAGGTCGCAGGTCGACCTTTGTGATGTGCATTTCGGAATTGCAAAAATTCACATTATTCTGCGATTGCTCTTAGATATTGCCACGTAAGTTTATTCTTGTAAAACGGTTAGCGAGTTGTTGTGTAAAAGATAATAAATACTTGAAAGTATCAAGTTTATTTATGTTAAGTTTCTATCAACAGGCAAAATAGAAGTAACAAACATTTTAAGAAGTGTGATATAATGGCATTGGGGTATTTCAAATGACTAAAAAGAACTAACCAATGTGAATTTTGTTACGAAACTATCATTTGTAAATCCGCTAGGCATAAAAATGTACTTACAGAGATAGGTATCAGGCTTCTGGTAAGGTAACTATCGTGCTCCGAGTTGTCCATTTAATTACAGTGCAAGGGTCCATCCGTGATTCTCAGGCGGAACAATCATTTGAACAATAGTAATCATCATAGATCAATCAGGTTTTCCAGTCACGAACGAGATGAAATTATTGTTCAGACGTAGACGATGTTATCAGTGCTGAGCTACTGATCATCAGCAAATAATTTCGCAGATCTTGCCATTGAACACCAACCCAAGGTTCATTCTAGGAAATCTAACACCGTATTGTTCAATTACATGAATGGGTAGGCACTTTATCAATCAGCTTTTCGCAGCCAATTGTTTCCGGATAGCTGCTCTATTGAGACAAAAATATAACGAAATAAAAATAACCCAAATCCAATTTCGTGTCTCGATTTCACGTAAATAGATAAGTAATTGATGTAGGTAATTGTTTCTAAACTTTTCGTTTACAAACACACAAGGTTGCTGTACTAAGTTGCAGCAATTTTTAAATACTTATATTATAAAATGCGAAAATGAGCTATGATGATGATATAGGTACATATATGGAATATGAGCTCTGAGAGTAATCGGGTCTCTTTTTACAGCTCACAGTTTACCGTTTTACAGCTGTACTACTTAGATACTATTTTTATATCAAGAGCCCGACGACCTCGCCTGTCTGTCGCACGGGATTTGATGCAACACAATTGTTAGACCCCCTACAGATTTATGTTGCAATCTTTCAATGAGAAATAAACCTGATTTATGCTCTTATTAGTATGACCATCATAATTTCAATTTGTCTCTAGGCATTCGTTCTAAATCCGTCCCGGTTTTACTGTACAAATTCTGTTGTTTCTAAGGTGACAAATAATGATTCATTGTTAGCAGCGGGGTTCATGTTAAAAACGGTTACTACAATAAGTTTGTCTCCGGCGCAGACGCAGTGAGCGTAGTACGTCAATTGAATGCAGAATACTATTCATTCGTGCTCGTTGAGTCACCGACAAGCCGCTTTCTGAACACCCTACGAGAACGATACCGGTCCTTATATACTAATATTGACATTACAATGATAATCACAATGTACGACATAATGACACGCTCCTCAGAGGCTCAGATGGACAATTCATTAGCTAGCCAGCAAGTAGAGTACAGTGTTAATTACATTGTAACAATTTGTATTAACTCTTTTGTTGCTACGTGTTTCAGTCTCAACGGAGTCTTAACTATTTACGTGGTTCAATTTTGCTTAAACCTTATGTACTTAAATATATAATTTAACACTGCACGTATGCGCTTGTGATTATCAACCTTGATCGTAACTTCGATAACTCGCATAATATTCCTAAGTTTTTCAATGTTGTTACAGATGGTACTTCCGCAAAATAAAACGAATCGAAGCGGAGAAGAAATTGCTCCTTCCCGAGAACGAACATGGCGCTTTCCTCATCCGAGACTCCGAGAGCCGCCATAATGACTTCTCGCTATCAGGTAACATTCACGTCATAAAATAACTCGTACTCTATTGATAATTTCCTAATAGGAAATCGTTTAGTTAATATACACAGCAGCATGCAGCAATTATAATCATCTTATTCGCTCGGAAAATAAAAGAATATTTATGTTACTTATGTGGTACTGGTCGGAGATGATTCATCGCACGTCCTGTGGCACGCAGCATAGTGCTAAGTGCTATCCTGTAACAAACGCATCCAATGGTTCTGGGCGATTCGCTCACGAAGCCAAACCGGTTGAAAGTTTTTCTAAGGTCCCTAGCGCAAGCGCCGCCGCCGTGGGAACAGACACCGAACAACTGAGTGACTGCCTCGATATCTGCTAATTAGTATTGTTTATAAATGCAAGGCTTCAGCTACACTTTTTAACTATTTTTGAATAGCTCGAAGCCATCTTATTGCATTCCTAACAAAAAGCAGATACGTGACAGCGGTCACCTATAAGAGCGTATTAACGCAGACTCATGCAACCCAGATATTAAATTATTTAGCATTTGCATAAAATACGGTTTACTGTTTTCATTCCAAATGTTTGTTTTTTTATAAAACTACGTATGTGTATTTGTGTATAAGCGTATGTCAATATGCAAACAGCGATATTGTATTAACGTTAATTGAATGCAGGGACATAATATTATAATGCTATTCACTAACATCTTTCCTGTTAGTGCCGTCAGTAAAGATTGCAGTAATAAAAAAACGGTTGTCATTGAAATTCAAGACTCATCTCGAAAAATAGAAGTCACGTTTTAACTAAAAGATAATTTTTCTTGAAGGATAATTTTGTAACAATTGTAACAAAATGAGTACTAAACGTACCGAAAAAGTGCACTTCGGTTTTTCCACAGAGTAAATTATTTTAATGTTTGCATTTTTCATGAGAACTGCTGGAAAATTCCCCCCCGCATTGTTTTGTGAAAAATATTCCATTTTGCTATTCTTATAATCTAGAAACAATTTTGGGAAAATTCAGACGTTTCGCTAGAACAATAACAAAATTATTTTTCATTACAGACCTTTTATGAATAAATTACATTCGATTTTTTGAGTTCATAAACTAGTTTAGTCTGCTGTTCATAAGTCCATTAAATAGAGAAAAAACGTGCAGGAAAAATACAGATCGCGTGATCAGAAAACTAAAAACTATTTATTAATTGATGCAGGATACAATAAAAGGAACTTAAACTAGAATAAATCAAAATATTCCTAAGGCGTCTGCATTATAGGAATCTTTTGATTTATTAATTGATATTTCTAATAGGTGTTATTGCGCTTTGATATAATCTAGAGCAGAAGTCGTGTGACAATGTTACATCATAATATTGTAACATCAAGGACGTTTATCTGCTTTTTATTCTTGCGGTTTCTTAGAACATAATTTATGTAATAACTCTAAATACCTTTGTTGGATGCCAACATTGCCAACTAATCTTTGTAAAGAACAATAACTATTTCTAAAGAACTTTGTTCAATGTGTCTCTTTTTTAGAACGCAGATTTTAACCGCAGAATCGTTAAAGTGAACTCCATAAATAAGAGCTCTATTATTTGTGCTGTCAATCTTCATTAGGTCCGGTTTATGCCTGTTAAGACGGTGTCATTAATTGAATAAGTAATTCAAGCAATTATATCTACTCAATGTAATGCATTTAGTTAAATTACGATCGAGATTCCTACGATAAGTTTGATAAAAATATTATTCACATGCCTAATCCTATTAAAATACTTGTAAGCCTCATGTTGACAATTTTCCCGGAAAAATGTTTTTTTTTATCTCTACTTAATGCGTCGTTCATTACAATTTGAAGGTGAAAGCCGTGTTAGATTTACATATTTTTTTGAATTTAAATAATTTTATTCTCTTAACTACTTTTGAACGAAACCACTACGTCACTTTTGAACCATGTTTCCTACATCTTGTTACGTTTTAGCCATTGTTTTTTGAAGCAGAACCTTTCCACTTGGATTCCTGCCCATATTTGGGACACAAAACGAGATGGCCCATATCCGAGAATCTGTTCTATATTTAACTTCAATCGATACTCCACCTGGCAAACACGGGGAAGTGTGCTAATATTATCTCGAATACTTATAGCGATAGCGCATAAATATGCAAATATTAATTATGTATGTACGTAGGAAAATAGAAAAAGGTCAGGTGGATACGAAAATAGAAACAATTTTATTTTATATTTCCAACAAAGAATTGTGTGCGTGGTTTTTAATCATTTAATTACGGGTGTGCTGTTTGAATTAACTTTCACAATCGTACGCCGGGAGATGCATTTATCTATTTAAGTTGGAGAAAGAGCCTGTCATTCAGGGTATATTACTGAACATTTATATCTGCATATTGAATTAGCTTCGCGAGAGCCTCCTAAATTGCCCCCTCGTAAAAAACCCGTTGTCAGTAGGCCTAACCTATAAAATCATATTCCTATAATGTTACAATGGGTGCCGCATAAATTTCCCGACTGCTTTCTCGATCAATGAAAGTGAAGTTTCGATTCTTTCACTTCAGCATTAAAATTTCACGTGGAACGAAGTTATACGTGTGTACTTGCTAACGTGCGAATTCTGATATTGTTGACAGTGCTTAGTTTGTCTACTGATCTTCGCAGAACTGTGCAGTTTAGTTTTCTATATTCCGCACTAAGTGCTAGGACTCGTTTGTTTGAACGTGACTCAGATTCACTGTTAGCACTTGACCGCCGCTGTTGGCAAAACTAAAATAGAACTATTTAATGGCCCGTTTAGATCAACCGATATGAATAGTGGTGCGAGACTGAGACTCCTGTCGGACTGCATATACACCAAGTGACGCGTATGGTCTATAACATGTAGTATAAGGTCTTTTAGCGCGTTGAGGAATAATCATAAATCTTTATTTATCTCGACTTCAGAAATTACAGGCGCTGGTATATGCACAATCTTAAATAGAGAAAGGTGTCTGAAATAGGAAAATCCTGAGGAAATCAGAAGGACCAACGCCGTCTTGATTTTTTAATTTATTCCACGGAACAATTTTCACAATGTTTATTCCTCTGTCAACGTCATTCGAGCGCCAATAGAGCCTTGCAGCTTAGTACGCACTTATTTTGTGCCAGTTCTTTGAAGTGTTGACACAACCCGCATTCAAAACCCTTGCATATGCATTTAAAACTATATTTACTATTCGTCATTTACTGTATAGCTACACCGGATTAATGAGATTCTAAAGAATGATGAGAGTTATCGGCTAATGCAAATAAGCCATAAGTTTCATCATTTTTCAAATATTTTCAATACAGTATTACCAGATTTTTTAAAGCTTGTAACATATTTGGTGTGTTTAACATAAATTCAAGTTTTAATCGATAAAATGTCATGTATTCATTAACAAATAATAATTATTAAAGAATTTACTAATAGAACGGGTTATGATAATCTGCTCTCATTTTCATACCAGAAACTTTTTCTCCTGGCTTCTTTTAATAATCTTCGTATCATAGGCATGCCAGTTCTTATTATTTATAATGTTGACGCCAATAAAGATATTATGAGTAAGAAAACAAAATACGGAGTGCATTCAAGAGTATCAACTTGAATTTGAATAGGTTTCACGCTCAACTTTTAGTAACTTTACTTCCGTTTTTTTTTTTTAAATTGGGCCATCTTGGAATATTTGGAATACTCATTTGGCTCTTATTTAAAGAACTTGTAAACCGATGAAATATAAAATAGCCCGTCTCGAACTAGAGTAAACACTTAAACATTGACATAGTAAATTCCATAATCTTACTTGGTCATTCAATATCGCGATAATGTGGGTAGTCAAAGAAATATATTGACCACATGAGACCTAGAAGAGAGAGTACAAGGTTCATTAAGCAAATTGATGTTGCACACACGCAGCGCCATGTACAAAAAGCTTGTTATAATATGTGATTAAAACTCAATCAAATCACGTTAAGATGCGGACGTTACACGGCTTTCTAGTTCTGTTTTCTGATTCATCACGTACTTATCGTAGCATTAGAATTACTTCAGCAAATACGAACTACGATAACACTGTTGTAATACTCGAGTCGCGTTTATTTCTTATTTTTTATAGCCGTTTTCTGCGATCTAAAGTTTTATTTACATTTTACAGAGTAGGTAATGCTTACATAACTGTGTAAGAAACTATAACAATAAAATAGAAAAGGCAAATTCTAAGTTTGCAGACTTGAATGAAAACGTGATTAAACGTCAGTTCGAGATTACCTTCATCAACTGAATGGAACTGTCAAAATCTGACGCGATGATTCCGAGAACTTCTCCCATTAATTTATTATGCTGTGTCTGTATTCTTGTGGTATTAGCAAGGTCACCGCAAGTTGTTCGACCTAAGAAAAGTACGAGGGACCCAAAAACCTCAGATCTGTGTCCAGATAAAGAATAAGTTAGTCTCTCTTTGCGACTTCCTAGAATTAACTTTCTTTTTGAGACATTTTGTTGGATAAACTGTTCTTATTTCTGTTGAACTCGTTGGCTGGCCACCGCGGCGTTATGTTGGTACCTGGCTCTAAATTTCATTTTTCATTTTATGCTCATTTGCTGATTTAAGCCTGTATACATGTTTAACAATATTTAATTACTTACTTATACTGCACAGCGGTTTTAATATACCAAAATATCGATCATGTTCGTCTACATGAATTCTTCGCATTACATCAAACTTACAAAACCATTTAATTCACTATAAAACATTCGTACTCCAGTTTTACGCAATTTGTATTGCAATAAAATGCAAATTAATGAATAATTGTTGTTCACAGTGCGAGACGGAGATACGGTGAAGCATTACCGCATCAGGCAGTTGGACGAGGGCGGTTTCTTCATCGCCCGGCGCACCACCTTCCGTACCCTGCAGGAGCTGGTTGAGCACTACAGCAAGGACGCTGACGGCCTCTGCGTATCGCTAAACAAACCCTGCGTACAGGTATGTCACGCTATTCTAGCACTACTCCAACATTGTCTACATCCTCGTAACTAGCATCGATTTACATAAGCATAGGATGTTCAGGTATCTGGTAATGTCATTCCCATTACGTCCGTTTCCATTCCCTGGTAATCGCACATCAAATGCACATCGTAAATTCAAATCTAATTCAATTCCCGTTTCTTATCCATAGTCAACAGTGTTATTACTAGAAGCCTTATTAAAATTGTAAAACAGTTACTCTACCAAGTGTGATCTGACATTCTTTCCGAATGCATAATGCCACATACATAACACCTGAGCTTGACACGACCTTCCATTACGATGCTATAATAAATGCTTGAACTCAACGTTTGACAGTAACGCACAATCATGGAATCATAGTGTTTTCAAGTCAAGGTCACGTGACCGAAATAAATAACAAATAGTATGAAGAATATTTATTTATTATAACGGAGCCGCATAAATTGCAAAATTCAATATCGGGACGACTATAAAATTTATGGTTTTCGCCGGGTCAACCTTTGTGTGCCGCGTGAGAAATATTACAAGGCATTGAACGAGCTCGGGGATACTTTAAATTCACCGAAGGACTCTCCTTTTCTCGGACAAAGAGCATCGTCATATTTAAGTTATTTAAACCGAGTATGAGCGGCCCAGTAAGGGCCGTTAACATTTTCAAACTTTTATTTATTATATTTTCCGGCATGCACTCGAGCATTTCACAATGAATATTTAATTGAGGAAAAGAGGTTTTATACCACAAGTGTTATTTTCTTAAGCTATCTACATTTTGTATTAAAATGCCGCTTATCGAAGCGAATTATAATTTAGCTTTGCGTCAGCCGCTTAGTTAAAATTAACAATGCTTCGCTGATTGCAACACGTGTAAATTCCATTTTGATTATAATTGTATAGGTAAAGCGCACCATCACGTAATTAGATGCGAGCTTTATGGATTCTTTTTTAATGACTGTTTGCGAGACTTGAGCATTTGTCACTGTTCCGTTGTTTGTTTATCCGTATTTAAATGTTACGACAAGCTTGCAATTTATGTGTTTAAAATGATGGTGGAATCTGATTACGCTATCAATTAGCATAAAAATTCAAAATTTTTGCTGTTCCAATTTCGCGATCGACCTACCGCCAAGGCCGTGAAGGCACTTTCGTTACGGCTTACGGCCGATGTAACATAAGACACCGGTAACTTGACGACAACGTTATGTTTTCCTCCGTTACAATAGGAATCACGTCAATACAAGTTTTTTTTCCTGGTGTTCTGTACCTTCGCGTGATATCTCGTAATCCAAAATCTAAATAAACTTAGTCATTCGATTCGATACGTCCTTAAGATCTTGATGCTGTTGTCGCAAATAATTAAATACGTTTTTGGCGATCACGAGTTATCTCATAGGTGTGTGGGAATCACTAGGATTTACAAATATTTGTTACAAAACGGAATGATGAGTTACCTAACTATTTATCAGTTTTATACCCCATTAGAACTATTTCATATGCCGTATTTATTTTAACCAATAAGTTTCGTTATTAGTTAGATAAGATATGAAACTAGGCATTTAGTTGTTTGGTAATTAACTGTTACTTTAATATTATTATTGAAGTTTTCAGAGCGAAAAACATGAAGTAACAATAAACCAATTATTGCGGAAAATTTCAAATGGTCTTTTTACCATTATATCACACCCAAAATTAAAGAACTGCAGAAATCCGTTTTAACGTGTCTTCTATTATTATAACTCAGAAACGAGTTTACGATCGCGACATTATCAAAGAGGGTTTGGTACAAAAAGATGGTAATTTCGACCTTGCGAGGTTAGTAAAGCCAAAACCCGATTAGTGGAACCTTCAATGATGAATTGTTTTTTACGCCTAGTTGTTTAATTGAGGTTATTTATACCATTCTCACCCAAAAACCGCGCTGGAAATACATGCTTCACGCTTCATGAATGGTAATGCAATTAAGTATTTTATCAAAAAACGAATAAAATAAACCATTGTGACGTCACTCAATTGTATCGAGGGCTATTATTCATTTTGTGTCTCGATCCAAGAATTGTGTTAACTTTTCTAATGGGCGATTTGTTCCTTAACGATACATTGAGTTCACACGGTATGATGGTACCGATTGAAGTATCGATATAACACATTTACCATACAACGTTGGCCACACGATTACACATGCACTTTTCATAAAATAGTCAAATCGATTAATTTACTTGCATTGTTTGTTAGCTGTTACAAAATGGCATTAAAATAGAAAGTTATACAAAGTGCACTGGCGTATACGGTTTCAAATTATTTTTTAATTTTATTGCTTTCGTACCAACGGTTGTATTGTGTACTGCAGTAAGTAATAGATAATATGAAAATAAAGCTGCCTTGTGCATCGAGGCAGTCGCTGCCGCAAGATAAAGTTCAAGGTCATACTCATGAACTTTAAATTTTTCAAAGACAAACCAAACGACTAGATAATATACAAGTACAACCAATTATTGTATTGTGTATTGTAATTAGCTACCTTTAATCGTACCTTTGTGAAGCTGATAACCTGTCACAGGTGTGTTAAACCACCTTCGACGATTAAAAATAAGCCTATATTGAACTCAAGTACGTTAACTAGTTATTTGTGTAATAATATGTAATGTTTGAGTTTGACCTACGCAAGTTAGTGACGTAATGAAAATCACTTGTATGTAGCAGCGCCCCCTTCACTCTCTACCTTATCGGTGTACTGTTAGCATTTGCGGAATTTCATTGTTTCCTTCCATAAGTTTATTTATACTCACCATTTCTCTGTGAGCATGCGGTTTAGTACCTCGTTTCAGACTCGCAACTACATGTGAGACCTCAATACTATAATCTCTCAATTCTAAGTCTAACTTACCGTTGATTTAGTGTTAAAATAGGCATGATGCGCATACGCAGGATGAAGTCCGAGAATAGTTTTTACTGCAGCTCACGATTATCCTCCGAAATAATTATGATAAATAATCCACAATTAGCTCGAAAAACCACCAGCGTTTACATTTACGCCTTCTCAGAAAACCAATCACTTCTTCTATACCTAAGTGTTCAACGACCTAATAATTTAGAATCATTCATATTTTTTGCATAAAAAATAATTAATGGTACCTATTAATTTAATATTTAACTTGTTTAGACGTTTACTCCTTGTTACGAGAGCCATCATTCAGTTGTGATTTCACTTCGAGCAGTATTCAATATGATTGATTGTGTAATAAGCATATAGCACTTTCTGCAATCAGCTTATCTTCATACCTAGCTATTACATCAACTTCAAATACATAATATCGACTTGTATTTATTAAATCTGACGTTTCAGTAGTTTCCGCAGCTGTTTCCCTATGATGACGAAGCGGAAGCCTTATCAATTTAGCAGTGCACAGTAGTCTTTTGCATTTATATTACAGGATGGATTATTTCAAATAAGGTATCGCGTCTTAGTAACGCGTGTTTAATAGTATGCGTAATCGGGTTTATGTTAGCTATAAAGGTACAATAATAACATTGTTATAGATCTGTGACGTGTTTCAGCGTATGCTAATATGGTTGTAATGACGTTCGTGCGTTGAAGTATTTCAGTTATTTCACGCCCTTTTTCGTATTGTCAACAACTACCTGGCATGTGGCTCGTGGTCTCTATTTACATCTCAAATCCCAGCAAAAGCCAACATAATTTGAATATTTTTAGAGTAATAATAAATCCACTTAGTCGTTTCAGCCAATGGTTTAATTGCCAAGAGCCTCAACCAATACCTGAGGAGGCTTCGTTAGGCAGCTGGATCAAGGTATTGATTCAGAAAGCGGTACTCCTGGATAGGGCTCGTATTGTTAGGAGTTTCCTTTCTCTGGAGCCCTGACTGGTGGCCGTTTTGGATCCAGTTCAGATACATGTGGGCTACAATTTTTTTTTTTAATTGAAGCTTTAAAAAATTAAATTAAAGTGTGTAGAAATAAATAAAGGAGATAAAGAATATTTTAAAATGTAATAGATGTGTATAGAATTTTATACAGGAGATAATCCACTTATATTGAAGACAATACATTACATTGATCACGGGCCGGGCGGTCGCAATAATAAACGAAGCATTGCAAATCCTATGTAAGGCTTACTTACATCGGATTTGCAATTATTTGGATTAAATACAATAATAATCATTTGATAAGTATGATCGTAAATATAATTCGTTTTAAGTTATTGGTTCTACACTGACGCCATCCATATTATGACGTTAAAATCGTCGGTATGATTGCAATTAACTATTTTAATGAACGTAACGGATTTAATTTGCAGATGTCATAAACATTCAAGCCTAGGTGCGCTAACGTTACCAATATATGTAATGAAACGTAAAAATACGTAGTGATTTCAATTGACTACGTTAACCAACGTAGTTTGAGTCAATAAAACGGTTTTTTTTATTGGTAGAAACTGCAGGACTTTTTCTACGGTATGCTTGCTCAGGTATTAGCACCGGTCTCCTCCGCAACATGACTTAACAATGCATTGCCAAATCAGCTATTCTTTTCGACATTGTATGTGAGGTTGCCAGTTGCCACTCAGCATGCGGTAATACCCTTAGCCTTGAAGTGGTTCTAACGCAACACCACTTTCAGCTCAGTCACCCCTTAGAAAATGGTGGGTCTGAAGTACATCTCGAGTATGTATTGTATAAGGGTCGTAAGTATTTACCGAGCATGTATTGTATAAGCGATGGAGTGGAGCGTGACAGGCACACCAGACCGACGGTCGCGGTTGGTGGACAGCACCAAAGTCTCATGTTACAAACGCACAACGCGGTGTGAATGAAAAATCACAACACTACATAATAACGAACGGATTTAAAGCCTTTTGGAACTGAGCGGCACATTGTCTTCGCTGTAGAGTTGACAAAACAGGGCAAGATTAAACGTAAAACTGAGTTAATTAACTTAAAACAAAGTTTTTTCTTTATTTATACAACTATAAAAAGTCGTATTAGACTAAAAAAAACATACATATTTCTTAAGCGAAATGATAAGTGTTTAAGTACTACGTTCATCTTCAGTAATTTCCACATACTTTTCAGCTAGCCGACCTGAAGGTAATTTTCCGATGGGTTGTCACTGCCAATAATTGCACACTAGAATCCCTGAGATGGCCTGTAATTTTCTGTAACTCTATACGTCTTTATGCCATTATTTATGTACCTATTGTAACTGGGTATCCCGCAGTGGGCGTGCGCATTAAACCTTGAAGCCTCGTGTCGCCGCAACGTCTGACACTCTTGTCACTGCATAAACACTACGTTTTTAGAATGAGCCACTTACATAATGTTACGGCACCTTTTACCCATAAACTCAGCCAAACTATAAAAAATATTATCTATTGTTTGTATTTCAGAATGAAACCGTTACTAATTACAACTAGCTCGTTGCCTGCAACGTTTATTAGTTTCCATTTCTACCTGACAATAAATAAAGCTAGGAATTGTTTTGTAGAAAATTAAAACTTACAACAATGTCGACCCACACGTTTAGGATAAATAGTGTGCCTGCCAATGTCAAGTTAATAAAATCTGTGGATTATACTCGGAATGATATAACGGTCTATTTTCAGCTGCTTGTCGCATGATCGCAAGCGTTTGAGTGAGTCGCCTATGGAAACTTCATGATATTAGATCTAAACAATATATAAGTATTGTAGTCAGTGTATAAAAAATGCCAGTCTATTTTTCTTACGGCTCCTTCATAGTAGCGTTCAAGAGTTATCGACCGAAAACACAGGACAATGACTCTTGGGCTTCCTCAAGGGACAATTCTGTCTCCTGTCTAGACAGGAGTCCGCGGAGAACGTTATTCGTAACAAGTACATGTCGGATCCGGTCATTAGTGCGGACATAAAATGTGTCTTTTCGTGGCACGAAACCCATTTTCGGCCCACATGATTCCGAGTCTAACGGAATAAATTCTGACAATCCGACATACTTACATAACATAGTACAACCACCCCCCTTCAAATTTTGCGGTTTGCCTTAAACCCAATTAGTAGATTAAAACAGAAGACTTAAGGTGACCGCACACTTATCCGCGCCGAAAGAAATATTTTCTGATCCGTATAACGTTATCTATTCGTCCGACTCGACGCGGATAAGTGTGCGAGGTTTTATAGGATTTCATACAAGTAATTCTAAAATTCGATTCTTTCGGCTCTTTCGCTTCCTTCGGCTCTGATAAGTGTGCATTTACCTTTAAGATTATATAACAAACCTTTTTTGCTGTCGGTACGGATTACTCATTCATGTCAATATTGTATTCAGATCTTGATCGAACGCGAATAATCTATGTGTGACTTCTGTCTAATTTGCTTCGGGTATCCTGACTGTTTGGATTCTTGCTTGTTTTATTTGAATATGGCTTCTCTTTATAGTTTCCTTTCCACGAATATTTTTATTATTATTTCCAGTTAATCCAAGGTAATAATATCACTGAAAGTATACAAGTAACACACATACTGCGTTATAATGTATAGAGGTTACGTAAATCCTAATAGGACCTAAACATTAGTGAGAACAAACTAACAACTAAACCGACCGATCAGAATAATTACATGAAACTACTTTAATTGGATGACAATCGACATTGTTACGTTTACGATCCATTGTTTAAAACGAAAAAAAACTTATTAATAGGCGGCATAATCACATCATCATTCAGCTTCGTTCTGAGAATGAATAGAAATTATTAAGTATAAGTCAAGTACAAATTCAAGTCCTGAAAACTATACAACCGCAATTTTGTTTAAAAAAATAACTAAACTATTCTCGTAATCAGACGCTAGTTGACGTAGACACTGACACTGTTATTCGTTGCCACAATGCAATACGAAGAAATAACATCAATAGAGTGGCATTTATGAATTTTATGAATACTTTGGAATCGGATGGAATCGGATGGAATCCTTTAATAGCACTTTAGGACGATTTCTGTTCGCTTTACAGGTAAATGCTTACCACGAAGATGTCATACTTCATAGATGTTTTACTCGTAAGTAAAATAAACTATATACCGATTATATAATGTTGTTTTCTATTCACAGATCGAGAAGCCAGTTACGGAAGGTCTTTCGCATAGAACGCGCGATCAATGGGAAATCGACCGTTCATCGCTCAAGTTCGTTAGAAAACTGGGCCACGGTCAGTTCGGAGAAGTATGGGAAGGTCTATGGAACAACACTACTCCAGTTGCCGTAAAGACGCTCAAATCCGGCACCATGGACCCCAAGGACTTCCTTGCAGAAGCTCAGATCATGAAGAAACTGAGACACAACAAACTCATCCAGTTGTACGCAGTGTGCACACTTGAGGAACCAATCTATATCATCACTGAACTGATGAAGAACGGATCTCTATTGGATTACCTACAAGGTAAAACTACAATTGAAATATAATCAGCAATAAAAATACATTGCGAAAACCCATTACATACTAACAAATTAATAGATTTATAAAAACGTGTATGATTTCAGATGTAATTTAAAATTACGTTTTGACAATATACGATGGAGTAAAATTTAGTTAACTTACAAAATATTTGTCGATTTATCATTCTGTTTTATTTTTTAACAGGCAAAGGTCGTTGCCTGAAGCTGCAGCAGCTTATCGATATGGCTGCGCAGATCGCCGCCGGCATGGCGTATCTCGAATCACAGAATTACATACATCGCGATTTGGCCGCGAGAAATGTTCTCGTTGCCGATGCTAACATCGTGAAAATCGCTGACTTCGGCCTCGCCAGGCTTATCAAAGTAAGATCAGCTATTCTGTATTTATTATTGTATTCGTTGTTTGTTTTATTCTGGTACAGCGTGACGAAATTCTACAGTTCAATTACCTGTTTAGTTTTCCTGCATATCTTTTTATTTTAAGGAAATGTCACTTTATTTATTTTCATGCTCAAGCTAACGTTAAAGTTTTACCTTACCACATGTTGTGGTTTTCCATGAGTCACAGTGTTATGTCTTTTCTCTCTCTAGAACAATCAGTTAAATTAATGTATTTGATTAGAACAATGAGTAATAAATAACGATAAAGTGCCTGCGGTTGACAAACAAAACAATTTCACATCAGTCAAGTCTCGCGACCACTTTTACCTGTGTTGATTTTGGAAACGATTTTTTGGGCTTCCCCATTTTAAATGTTTTTTCATTAATTAATATTTAATTTTTTAATTTAATTTTGGAGAATCCGTTTTTAAATTCCAGTAACGTCAATTGAACTTAATGTAGATTCCAACTAAAGAAGAAAGAGACCAGGCCCCTCTATCACAACGCTTCGATTCGGAAAGTCATATGTCTATCTTTTTTTGACATTACAAAATCGAGCGAGATAGACATACGACTTTCCGAATCGAAAATCGAATCGAAGCGTTGTGAATAGCTATGCTGATACCACAGACAAACCAGCACTAGCCTACCTCACTACATTGTCTCAAATACAAATATTATTCCGTTAAAACTGAATGTCATGTGTTCCGTTAACAGGAAGACGAATACGAGGCTCGCGTGGGCGCCCGGTTCCCCATTAAATGGACAGCGCCTGAGGCAGCCAACTACAGCAAATTCTCCATAAAGTCCGACGTCTGGTCGTTCGGCATCCTCTTGACTGAGCTCGTCACTTATGGCCGAATACCTTATCCAGGTGAGTGCTTCGACTTTCGAATAACAGTAGTTTTTGCAAGGTGTTATGAAGTTGCATTTTTCATGTTTACACATTGTAATTGCTACTTACTTCTTTGAGTGGTGCGTCGAGATTGAAGTTTTTGGAACCCTTTCTTCGGGTGAAATTCTTGTTGAAGGACTGGTTTGTTGAAAAACATTTTTAGCTGTAATCGTCCAATTCTTCTTACAGACTTACTTAGAGATGCAGTTATATTTAAACATACTTTTCTAAACAGGAATGACAAACGCCGAAGTGCTACATCAAGTAGAGCACGGCTACCGCATGCCGTGTCCACAGAACTGTCCCGCGGCGCTATACGAGATCATGCTCGAGTGCTGGCACAAGGACCCTCTCAAGCGACCCACCTTCGAGACCCTGCAGTGGAAGCTCGAGGACTTCTTCACCATGGACAACTCCGAGTACAAGGAGGCATCCGCCTACTGAGCCCGGCCCTCCCTGCCGACCCACCGACAACACACACACTCGCATCATGTAAGTGCATTGTGAACTCATTTTCTTATTTTCCATATTAGAGCAATACTGATGTTAGATAAATACAATTAATTATTACCAAACAATCTTATCGAAATGTTGACTAAAATTAATGTTCGAACCTCGCTTGTCCACAGACTCCAAGCCTGTATCATATGCCGCCAGAAATGCAGATGCTGCACAACAGTACGTCGATGCAGTATCTACAGATGCACCCCATGGCGCAGACGAGCATCGGACAGATGCAGGCAGCGCACCAAGCGAGTATACAGATGCAAGCCGCGCACCAGGCTAGCTTGCAAGCCGCTCACCAGGCGAGCTTGCAAGCGCACCAGGCCAGCTTACAGGCTGCGCACCAGGCGAGCTTGCAGGCCGCTCACCAAGCGAGCTTGCAGGCGCACCAGGCGAGCCGGCCGCTGTGCGCGCACCACCGCTACCGCGCGCCCTGAGCGCCGCACTCCGCCGCGCCACCCGCCACCAGCACCAGCTCCACCAGCTCCACCAGCTCCACCAGCTCCGGCGGTACGACACGAGTTTGAAGTGAAGAGCAGGGATTCGTCCAGGTCCATCCATCCATCCATATAGATTTGGAGTCGTGAGCGAGTGATGACGATTACGATTTTTGATTTTGTTTCATGATACGAGCAGCGATGTGCAGGACACACGCCTTCCGTTACATTCCCTTTTATGATTGACGGAGCATAAGACTCCCGTTCATAGACCCTTCCAAGAAAATCAGTTCTACTGGTGACAAATGATTACTTTGAACCCCTCACGAGAGAGGTCATGATTTTATTATTGCAAGACGAAGCGAGTACGAGATAAATGCGAATTTGAAATGACGATGTAGACGTAATTTTATTACTCCTCGATCGGTAGTAAGTTTAGTTAGATTGCCTTCGATTTCTAAATGTATTTAGCCATAGGTTAACATTTACGATTCTTCAAGTATTAAATAAGCCTCTTTAGGGTGATCACTTGCGATATTATTCGAAAATGATGAAGTAAGCTATTAGGAGATTGTACACTGAGTACGCCTTAATACTGTTCTCAAATATGGCAATAATATGAGTGACATATCAGAGCTTTATTCATTTTAACGAAGCTTCAGAACATCGATATAACATTGAGCTATCTATTGGCGCCGCGTGGATCGCTTCTTACGTCATTTCACTTGCAATCAAATAAAATGTGTTCTCTGCTTCGCTGCATTTGAATCGATTTATAAATATTAAGGATACATTTCAGGCCATAAAAAAATCCAACGTAGTTTATATTTTCAAGTTCGAGGTAAGAGGCTATATCGTATAAAATTAGCTACGAAATTTGGTTTCGTCGTTCATAATCACATTGGTAAGCTTGTGGCGCTATGGTGTAGCAGTAGTCGGCAGCGCGATCGGCGACACAGTGCAAGTGTGTGTCAACAGGAGGAACTTTAGGCTCGGCAGGGAATTAAATTATCGCGTGTCTAGTACGCGTTTTGTAAGGATTTATGTTATGAAGAGACGCAATAACAGTTTAGGTATTTTCACCTTCGTATACCATGTTTAGTAGAGTAACGATGTTGGTGATAGATGCCAAATAATCCTAATAAAGAACTGAATTTTATATACATAATTAATTGTTCTGAGGGTATTTAGACGTTAGGATTTTATTTAATTTAAGCTGTTCTAAAACATAATTAATGGAACACTATTCTTAACTATTTATATAATTGTAACAATGACGTTTATACACTTCTTATCTCGCGGAGTTAAGTTTTCTCGTAATCATTTTAATATTTATCATGCTCAAGAACTTAATAATTTTATTTGATTGTATCAAAATGTTCATCCAAAACTGATATTTTATTTGTGCCAAGACTTTTAGTTTAAGTTGAAAATGGCCACATTGTGCATTGTAATCTAAATTGTATCGACACAAACTAATAACGTATTTAACCATTTACTTTAAAGCTAAGATATAATTGGCCTAAGTAAATAAGTATTTTTGAATGTGTAAGTTTTGTATCCTAACTTATTAGACTAACCTAGTATATATTAGATATTTTCAATTATATTACTGAATGTCAGGCGTAAATATTCTCATTCGTTAAAACTGCACATTTTTATTGAAAATGTCACAGTTATGTGCAATATTTATTGTTTTCAAACCCGGTGCTTAGTATATTTTTATGCCACGAAAGATTATATTGTAAACTTACATCCTCAGAACATTTAAAGCAACTGTCGATGTAAGCTTGAAAAGTTAATTGTATAATTTTATGATAAATTACTAATACCATTAACAGTACAACAATGAATTGTTGTCATGTACATTGAACTTTCCACAATTTTTAACTTGTAAATAGTCCCACGATTAGTATTGGTTATAATGGTAATAAGTGATATTAGAATGTTGGTATTACGGTGTTACAGTGTGCTGCTTACTCAGGTCCACTTACTCGATCATTCCAATTGGAACAAGGCATACTACAGTCGACAAATAAACAAAGTTAGGCATTACGAAGATGATATTCTTTATACCACGATAAAATATTAATTAGCGCACAAAATACATTCTAAACGTAATTGTAAGGTGCCTGAAATAATTGCATTTGTACGTCACAATATATTGTATGGTTTGTGACGAGTGACCGTTTCATGATTGCGGGGCTGACCCTATTCATTGTTGGCATTTTTTGCTTGTAATCATTTTCAATGGTCAGTTTTCCACCCTCATCAAGTTCGCGCGTCACTTCGTTGGCAGGCTGTATTTTCTCACTGCACTGTGGATAGAGCACGATTATCTAGGATCAAAAATTTATATTCATTCACTTTTGGACAAACACTATCGGTGTTCACGGTCAAAGGCTGCGGAAATGTGTCCGCCAAGTATTAATATTAACAAGTCGTACGATCTTATTTCACATATTTAATTAATTCCAACGTTATTTTTGTTTATTCTCATGTATTATTTTTATAATTTATTTCTTCGTAATACGTTAAGTTTTAGCTGTATGATACGCTTTAGGCTTTACGCTTTATTGAATGGCTAAGTCCGCTACGTCTATCCCATTAAGTATGTACATGTACGGCAATATTATCAATGTATTCAATAATTTTAATTATTAGTTAGCCAATTTTAAGTATTTTTCTTAAAGTTTCGCCATCACAATTATGAAGAGATCAATAGAACGAATAAGGTTAAGCTATGTGAATGATGTATGTTAGATATAAATATTTAACTAGAATTTATTTAGTAACTGTTGCTGTGTTACAAGACATTTATACTTCGGTCTACGGTACTGTACAACTGTACCAAGTGTAAATGTATCGGCGATGTAGGGTGAAGTCAGAAAATTCAAGAGCGACTGAATGATAGTTGATACTGTTTGACATGTGAACTAAGGTCTTATTACCTCCGAGTATCAATTAAATCTATTTTAGTTTATTCTCGTGTACCAGTATTGTTACACTGCCATAACTAAAATTGCTTGGTCGTTGTACTCTCGGCCACTGTTAAAATGTTATCCCCTCTAGATGTTTGATGTCCAAACCTTTTTAATAAAGATCTTATATGACAGTGTACCATAATACTGGTTTTTAAGTACGGTTATTATAATAATTACTATATTTCACTTATTTCTAAAGATTTTTTTTAACACAACAATAAATATAAATGTGAAATACTTTTTGTTTTATTTCGAAACAAGACACAAAGCGTGAGCTCAATCAAGTATATTGTTCAACTTCTTGCAAACATTTTTAATTCTATTCAAGTATTCAACAGTGAACACGTTTTCCTTTATTTTACATAGCGAAGATGCTTCAGTTTCCAGCCTGCTAATAATTTGTTCTACTTCATTGGTGTCGAGTTTTGCTTTTTTGCACGCAGGCTCTGCGTCGCTCTCGGCATCAAACAGCGAATCGATATCAACAAGATCGAAATTATTACTCAATGACTTCTGCATTTTCACGGAGCCTGAATCTCTGAAGTCATCGGCATCTGGTAGACATTTGTGACTATATGTGTCATCTGAGCTGTATTGTAAATGTACCTTCAAGTTAATATCGGCTTTCTTCAACCGTCCATGTTTTATGAAACAAATCCACGTTTCTCTCAAGGATTTGTCTTCATTGACTATCTTGGTAACTATTCGGTCCAGAGTGTTAGTCCGATACTTCCTCAGCATATTGAATAATTTACTCCTTACGGTCAAATCTGGGTCTTGAAATAATTCGCTAAATGCTCCCGTGATTTTCGTCTCTACGACATGTTTATTCATATCATATGTTTCAAAATTCGCTAATTTACATAGAATATTAATCAATAGTAATTTCAATTCTTTACACCCTGACTGGAGAATTTGCGAAATAATGTGCAGAACCTAAAATCGTAAAATTAATTAGTTGGAGAAGTTATTTTCATAAATACATGTGCCCTTTGTAACAATTCAATGTTACAAAGGGCCATTACTAATATGCCTTCAGCGATATGAATGTAGCACAAGGTTTGTTAAAACAAAAACATTGGTAGCCTTCATATTATCGCAGCAGTAAAAAGCTGAGTACAATTATCAAGTCATCTAACCCTGCTGGGCCGAACCGTACTGGGCCCGGGTGGTGGATCTTACTCCCTCTCGTCCCAGCAGTGGGAACATCGGCTGATTATGCTATTTCCGCTTCAGGAATTGATAAATTCTTCGAAAGATTAAAAAAAAGCTACTGGTCCATGAAGGCGCTTATGAAGGGCGACCTTCCTATCTCACTTAAGCGTAAGCTCGTCGACATGTGTATCCTGCCTATCCTAACCTATGGCGCCTAGACTTGGTCTTTGACGGAGGCTTAGAAACCCAAACTCAAGGTTTGCCAAAGAGCGATGGAGCGTAGCATTTTAAACATCAAAATCACCGATCGAAACACCACAATGCGCTCCAAGACAGGCATCGCCGAGGTTGGCGATAAGTCTGCGAGGTTGAAATGGGACTGGGCAGGTCACATTTCCAGAATGGGTCAGGATCGTCGCACAGTGGGTGCCTGAAGACGGTCGTCGTCACCGAGGCAGGCCCAAAAAACGATGGCGTGACGATTTGGACTCGTTTCTGACTGATTGGCCAGAGGAGGCAAAACACCAGGAAAGATGGAACGAAATGGAGGAGGCTTTTGCCCAGCAGTGGGACAGATCAGGATAATTAAAAAATATATAATAATAATAATGTTTAAATTATTGAAGTTGTAATGATTTGCTTTGTGGTTTGTGGTGTTGCTTTATTGTTTATCCAACTGAGGCGGAACCCATAAGGAGTGTAATGTTTTGGAACGATCATATGCGCTGCAAAAGATCCTTCACAACGACATTCGCAACGTTTACTAGTAACTTCGAAGACACGACAATTTTCTACACTACTCATAAAACGCACGCCTATTGGAAAATTAATAGTCAATATTCCAATTTAAGTATTCTAACGTGACTGAACTAAAGGCTAAAACAAAATTACCTTTACTAAATTAGCGCTGCTCCCAATAAATATATGTTCCGTTGAGTTTGTTAAAGCTACTAGTGCTTCAATGTATCTGTAGTACCATACAGTGCCCTTGTTCAGCTCTTTGTTGACTATGTGCTCAAGATTTTTAGGGCAAGCCTTCATCCAAGCCAGCATGATCAAGTTTTCCATTTCATCCTCTCTACTTATGATTGAACAAGTACTTGCTAAGTTTGTAACTTTTATCTGAAAACATAAGAACCAAAATTAAATGTCATACATACTCACGACATTCCCAAGCGGGTAGGCAGAAAGCAGAATTACAGAAAACTGGTTTCTAATAGGAAACCCCGATGTCATTCATAATTATTTTTATGACCACATTATTTCACAAGAAGGCATTTATTAAATTTCTATGTTTTTCTGAGAAATATTAAAAAATGTAAGTCGGATAAATAAAGGCAATGATATACCTACCTAATGTCTATTGACTATACAATTCAAGTTAAAGATCTCAGATATGTATCAAAGTTACATAAATAAAATGTAAATATTCTTAGAAATTATATATATATAATAATATATGGTTGCAGGAAATTCTTTGCATTGTATTGCGTTTTAAAATCGTGAGAAATGACCGTTATGCATTTTATTTTTTGCGAGAGATTAATTGGTATTTTATTAATAAAATGTTGTCGACAGGGCAGTCAGGTTTGTTTATTATATTTCATAAAACAATAACTGCTCAAAAATGCTGTCAACGTCACTCGAGCGCCAAATGATTCTTATAGCACTGTATCTGGAGAAGCAATTAAACAAAACAGCCATCGTAACTTACCAGTTCATCGATATCACCAACATTTTCAGTAGACATAAGACTTAAGAACTTTAACTTGTCCATTACAACCATTTCACCATCAAGCTGAGTTTCATTGGGTAAGTTGTACATTTTCAAACAACTCCATAAACTAATATTTCTATCATCACTTATAGGAAACATATTGTAGATATTTATTTTGTCTTCATCGTGCATTACTTCAAATAATCCAGTAATTGTGTGTGTTAAGTGTACTTTTTGGGGTGAATCGGCGAATAAATGGATGTTTTCCAGTTTCTGGTACATTTTACACAATGATATGAATTGTGTTAGTAGGAACTGGCGACTTGCCGTTCTGAAACAGTAATAACACTTTTGCCATTAACCGGGCACAGATCCTGACCCCGTGGCTGCTACTGAGTAATTCCTGATGGAAAAACCCAATAACACTTTGCCCGACCCAGGAATCAAACTCAGGACCACATTCGCAGCAGTCGCACTTGCGACTACTAGACCAACGAGGCAGTCCCTGAAAGGTATTACTGAAGAATTCCTTGTGGAAAAGCACTACAATACTATGTTGGTGATTCTCAGAGGTCTTCGATATAGGTAGGTTCGTATAATAAGAACGCTCGCCTCTGGTCCGTGTCGTATCGGCACCACGAGTCCAATGTTTTGAGCACGTTGCCAACTGCAGATAATCTGCAGCCGTCGCCACCTGCCGACGGCTGCCGTCGACGCTTGCAGTTGTGGTGTCGGTGGCTGCCGCCGGCGCGTCGACGGCTGCAGTTTATCTGCCGTTGGCAACGTGCCGCTCGTCTGATATGGCAGACGTAACGTCAGGGTTCTTACCCTGACGTTACGTCTGCCATATCAGTACTTGATAATAGATACTACATATTTTATTTTAATCAGCTGTACCACACATTTTGACCGAGTGGGTATAGCACTTTTGTAGAAAACGGTTCGGAATGATGTAAGTACTTACTGAATATGTTGCAACCGTTTGTGCGTCGATTTTCCTTCCACCAACACCACTTATTTAGACATTCATGTACTTATGTGTCGCTTAGTTTGAGTGAAAACGTCACAATGTCGTACGGTCGACCAAGCTATTTGGTTTACATTTTAACATGCAACTTACATTGTAAAATGAAAACCAAATAGCTTGGTCGACCGTACATTATATACATCATTTCATACCTGGCCAAAAGCACCCATAAATTAGCAGAGAACATAGCACTCCAGCAGTCAGCGCTGAGTACAGCCTCAACCATTCTCTTCTCCAACACATTAACTTCTTCCTTATCCAGCGTAGCTGTCAATACGAACATTTCAACAAGCAAGTGTTCATACAGGCCATATGTTTGGAACTGACGACTCGGGTTCTCACTTTTGAATTTGAGGCCCATATTGAACCAGATGTGACCTGAAATTATTACATTTGAGTGAAACTTTGTTGACACAGCGCAGTGGTTGAGAGATTGACTGCTGCATTGCGTGTCGAGGGTTCGACCCCCGCATGGAACAAGTATTTGTATGGCCTACTACAGGTAATTGTTCGGGGTCTGGCTGTTTGTGAATGAGAGTTTAAATGTTTGTAAACGCACCCACGATACAGCAGAAATTCCTTAATGTAGAGAAATGTAAAAAAAAAAATACTTCATAGACATGTGTATGGATATCTAATCTTGATAAAACAAAAAAACTTTAAATTTCAATTCAAAGCTTTTATTTCAAATAGACTAGATACAGGCACTTTTGTATTGTCAAAAAAAAGCTACAGTCCCAGCCACAAGGCATAATAACTGTGAATGAACCGTAGTTGGCCATTCTTAAGTGTAGAAGAATGAAGAAGAATCAAGAATCTATGGAGAAGAATAAGCAAGAACCTCCATGGACAATTTTTAAAGTAAACGATTTTCTACATGGCGACATTGTCGGGTCTTCGTTTAACAAATGGATTCCACGGTATTGTTACGTCGCGTGTGGAGTTAAAACCGCAGTGGTAATGTCGCTTGCGGTTATTTTCAACCTTCGGCACTGTTTCTTTTTCGGTTTCGCAAATTACTTAGACTCGACGCCGATTCCACTCCCGACACAACTCACAGTAAGTAAAGCATTGAAATGTGAGCTTTATTCGAGTTACTTATGGTAGAATTTTCAACAGTAACTTGAAAGAATAAGAACGCGTGGACTACCCACGGTTACAAAAAAAATGGAGTGGAACGGTGTTGTGAAATGTGCGAAGACCTTACAATAGCACATACTTGCGTTCCAAGAAAGGCGTAACGACATATAGGACTTTAAACTTTATATTTACTTACAATATGGTAAAAAGTTGTAAACAACATTGATCAACTTATCCTTTGATACTTTTAATGGCTGGTCCCCACTTTTTTGTATTATTATTTTGATTACTGATACAACTAAAAGTATCATGCCAAGCAACTTGTCATCTTTTCTTGTTTCATGTATATCGTAGTTACAGATAA
This sequence comes from Xestia rhomboidea, assembly GCA_963853795.1. Classification (NCBI taxonomy): domain Eukaryota; kingdom Metazoa; phylum Arthropoda; class Insecta; order Lepidoptera; family Noctuidae; genus Xestia; species Xestia rhomboidea. The sequence continues at coordinate 8,194,019 of OY970771.1, read as the reverse complement.
ACTGAAAATAAAATTATACACCATTATTTTTGATGGTAGTAGTTAGTGGCCCGTATGTCAGACAACCAGTCTTGTCAAGGGGTACAGTATTACGGAATACACTTCAGCCAACTGATCTGCGGGCCTAAAAAAAAAACTTAAAATGGACTTTATGATCATGATCTTAAAGACCATTTTAAGAATTTAATTTTTTTAACGTGATTCAAAAAAATCAAAATCAAAATCAAAGCATTTATTTCAAGTAAGCCAGTTACAGGCACTTTTGAATTGTCGAAACAAAGATGAAAATTAAATGTAGCTACAGTCCCAGTCACAAGACATAAAAACTGTGAAAGTACTGTAGTTGCCCATTCCCTAGCGTAGATCTCTATGGAGAAGAACGGGCAAGAAACTCCATGGACACTCTTTTAAATCAGAATATTGTTACAAAATCTTGGTTACATCATTCATGTTGAGATGGTATATTATGTGAGAACAATGTAGCAAGATGTGCACGTTAAAAGTGTCCACAGTAAAACAAAACAGAAAAAAAAAAACAATTCAAAAACTAAAATAATTCATTAAAATAAGCCATGGCAACTGAGAGATGACCAGTCACAACCGACAGCGCCCGTTCACGGACATGACGCATGGATCAGCACCATTCAACTCAACCATTTTGAAGGGAACTAAATGATCCGACACATGCGCCACCATCAGCGAGACTTTTGAGTGAGCATGACATATTCTCAACCGCCAGGGCACATTCAAGTCAAGAAAAGACGTAGGTTTCCAGTGAATGATAGCTTTCTAGTACATAGTACTCACACAATATGGGCTATGCGATTATATAATACTAAAGAGATTGAATCTATACAATGCAAAGATAGTTGTACAATCTTCAGCAGCTCCAACAATACCATTTAATGCTATCAATTTAAGCGCCCCTGTCCTTGTGGAGCAGGACCAGCATTGAGCCAAGCATTTTTATCAGCGATATAATCGCTCAACTTGTAATATGCTTGCTTACATAGTGTGCGTTTAATACATGTTTTAAATTTCGTCTCATTCAGTTCAAGAATACTTTGTGGAATTTTATTATAGCATCTCAAACAGTACCCCATGAAAGATGAGTCTACTTTAGCGAGTCTGAAGCCTGGCTGAACTAGTTGGTCCCTATTTCTAGTACTGTAATTATGTCTGTCACCCCTTTTACCAAAAAGGTGCAGATTTTTTCTGACGTACATTATGTTTTCGTAGATGTATTGACAATGTACTGTCATGATGCCAATATCCTTAAACAGTTCCCTTAGAGAATCGCGCCTACGAAGATTATATATGGCTCTGATGGCTCTTTTCTGCAGAATAAATATAGACTCAATATCTGCAGCCCGTCCCCATAGCAAAATGCCATAAGACATTATACTATGAAAGTAACTAAAATAAACCAGTCTAGCGGTATCTACATCAGTATACTGACGGATTTTTCTAATGGCATATGCTGCTGAACTTAGCCGCCCCGCAAGAGATGTTAAATGAGAACCCCATTGTAGCCTTGAATCAAGCGTAATCCCCAGGAAAACCGTTTTATCTACGAATTCAAGTTTCTCTTTATTCAGTACTATATCACAATCACTACTTTTAACATTCGGTAAAGCAAATCTTATGCATTTGGTTTTTTTCATAATAAGATTCTACTAAAGCGGCCATTTTAGACTGCCCCTGTGCAGGCGGGAAAACACAGAACTAAAGAAATGTACCAAGTTTGACATATCGATGTATTTTTTCTTAACACGCAGCGCCACCTTGAACTGCAAAGTTAAAGTGGCCATACTGTAATCGGATTGCGGGAGTCAGGAAGCCTAAAAAGGCCCTTTTAGCAGAATCTTAATAGGATAATTAAGGTCAAGGCTGCTTCCCAATTTTGGGGGCCCGAACTCCGCCTGCAGGCGGTTGTACGTCGGGATCGTGCGATCGATGGCCCTTTATGGGGCCCCGATATGGGCGACCGACCTGACGGCCCGCACTATCGCAGTCCTGCGCAGACCGCAGAGAGCGATGGCCGTCAGAGTCGTACGGGGATATCGCACGATCTCGTACGAGGCAGCTTATGTACTGGCCGGATCCCCGCCGTGGGACCTGGAGGCGAAGACCCTCGCGACACTGTACCAGTGGCGCGAGGGGGCCAAACATCGGGGCGAGAGGCTGGTGCACCGACAGATCACGGTGTACCGGTCTCAACTCCGACAGGTCATGGTGGCGGAATGGTGGGGGAGGCTAGAGCTTCCCACCGCCGGCCTCGACACAATCGAGGCGATCCGGCCAGTACTCGACGACTGGCTCGGGAGGAAGCACGGCTCCCTGACGTTTCGGGCGACGCAGGTGCTCTCGGGGCACGGCTGCTTCGGGAAGTACCTGTGTCGCTTAAGCAGGGAGCCGGACGCCCGGTGCCATCACTGCGTCCACTGCACGGAGGATACGGCGCGGCATACGCTGGCCGAGTGTGCCGCGTGGGATGAGCCGTGCCGTGCCCTCGTAGCAGAGGTTGGAGGAGACCTGTCGCTGCCGGCCGTCGCTCGCGCGATGGTTGGCAGTGCAGAGTCCTGGGACGCAGTGGTGTCCTTCTGCGAAACCGTCATGTCGCAGAAGGAGGCTGCGGAGAGGTTGAGGGAGGTCGAGACCGCTCTCCCGACCCGCAGCAGACGCACCGGGCGTCGGCAGAGGGCAGACAACGCCCTCTTCCGGCCCCCCTAAATAGGTCCAGGAGCGACGGATTCGGGGACATCCGTCGCCCCCCATGACACTGGACCCGAGACGGCGGCGCGTCGTGTTCCACGCGCGCCTCTCCGAGACGTAGCGGGGGGAGTTTGACACCTCACTCCCCCCGGGACGAGGCCCGCAGGTCAAGCGGGCCGGCACTAGTCCGGGGCAGCGGAAGTCGCATCAGATCCCGCTGCCCCCCGACGCAAGTGTGCGATGGAACACCGGTGTGGTTTTAGTCAGTACGATTCTGTCGGAAGTCCATGGGGACAAATAGCTAGCCGGGAGAGTCCACTAAGAGTTTGACTGATCCACCAGGAATTCCTTCACTAAGCACATTATATTAACTAAGAAAGAATAAATTATAATATTAATTTGTTTTTCCAGGCATATTATTTTTAGAAAAAACAGTTATCGCGAGATAAATAAGCAATTTAAAATGTAAAGCGTAAAATAAGTGTAGCTGAGAGTATTATTATGAAGTTTTTTCTTGTATAATTGTTTTATACAATAACAACAATTATATGTGGGATTATTATAGCTATTCAATTTCTTAGGAGGAAACAAAAACCGAGATGACACCGATTTTATATTCTACTCAAAACAAGTCTTTAAAAGAAAAATAGTTAAAAAATACACTTTTGTAACTCATCATCATCATATTCAGCCGCAAGACGTCCACAGCTGGACATAGGCCTCCACCAAGTGTCGCCACATTGACCGGTTCCTTGCGACTCGCATCCAACGGATTCCCGCAACCTTCACCAGGTCATCGGTCCACCTAGTGGGAGGCCTTCCAACGCAACGTCTTCCGGTTCGCGGTCGCCGCTCCAGAACTTTTCGGCCCCATCGGCCATCCGTTCTGCGAGCAATGTGCCCTGCCCACTGCCACTTATGTTTGGCAATTCTTCGGGCTCCGTCGGTGACCTTGCCCTTTGGGTGACTTTAAGCCTTCTGATGAGGCCCATTGTGAGCGGCCACGACGACTCTTTTGTAACTAGTCGAACTAAAATGTAGAAAATAATCCTATCCTAACTAATATTATAAATGCGAAAATAAGTGTTTTATTGAACTGATCATCCTGAAATTTTTCATATACTCGTACATACGTTGTCAGGTGTACAGAAACGAACATGTAATACTTTTCATGCCGAAAAAAAGTTCTGTTCCTGATGAGAACAACAATAACGTTATTGTGATAGATGGCGCCACGTGTCTTTCGAATCCGATTTCGAAGGGGGCCTAAAAACCTCACGTGATAATAAAGGATAGCCCCTAATGCCAGCTGGGACAAACAAAGTTAAACGTTATTTCCAAGGCACGTGGGTATATAATGGATGGTCACTCGTCCATGGACGGACATGGCCAGTCATCCTCGGCTTGCTGCTGTTGATTACTTAGCCACAAGCCCCCACAATACTTACAGCTAATAATTTGTCATCCATCATCAGTTCATTAAGCAGTAGGTTGGCTGGCGCCGTAACATTGCTATTAACAAGATTTATAAACTGCGGCGATTTCCCACTCATTGTGTGTAGATAAGCTTCATTATTTCTGAAAGCAATAAAATGAGAATATTAATAATATAATAGATCTGTTTATTCACGTTTGCACTGCACGTTTGATTGATATGTGCAGCCTCATTGGTGTAGAGGTGGCAAGCATTACTGCTGAGCCATGGTCATGATGGGATCGATTCCCTGGTCGGGCAAAGTGTTATTGGGTTTTTCATCACGAATTTCTCATTAGCAGTCCGGAGTCAGGATTTGTACCCAGTTGATTGGCTCGTCCCCTATTACATGGGACTTAAACATTAATAACTAAAGTGTTTATCATATCAGCCCGGAGTCACCCACTGCTGGTTATAGGCCTCCCCTTTTTTCTGCCACACTTCCCGGTTCTGTGCGTAAGGGACGCACAGAACCGGGAAGTGTTTCCAGGTGTGTTATCCAGGTTTTTCCCGCGACTTTCCAGATGTCGTCGACCCAACGAGCTTTAGGACATAAATGTAGGTGTTAATATACATAAACCAGGGTTGATAAAAATCATGATTTTTATAAAAAAAAAAAAAAAAACATCCGATTAATTTGATTTAAATCGGATTTTTTTCTTTTTTTTTACATTCTGATCATTTTTAATTCGGTGTAAATTATTAATTAAATAAAAACACAACCTATATAAGTACCTACTTATATATCTTTTTTCACATAAAATCAAATCACTTGTTATAAAAATACTGTAATTTTAATGAACAAGGAAAATAATTAGTTCAGTTTTTTCAAAAGGAAAGCTAATTTGGCTCCAAATCTATTTCTTATTCTGCTGTGCACCAAATTGAATGCCGAAAATATTCTTTCGACCCCAGCGGAAGAAGCAACTGTACATTAGCATTTGCTTGATTATATCCAATTCTTCTTCGGTTACAGGTACCTACATTTTCTCATATTTTGTATTGCGCGCCGTAGTTTATATCGGGGGAAGTATCTTGACACATATTGGCTGACTTATTCGTAAGTCCGTTAAATTGCGTATTTGTAAGAGGTAGCCTCGGATTGAAAAGACGACTCGATCGACTAAAAGCTGCGCCAGTCGAAACATTGTCTCAACAGGCACGTCGCGTCATGAGACAAAGTAGAGGACATCCCTGCCTGTTGTTGTCGTCATAGAGATACATAGAAACCAGTTTTGGTACAGGTCCCGGCACGTAACTTGGCAAGGTTTTGGCGTGGTGGGGGTAAGTTCGCGCATCGTGAACTTAGTGGAACAAAAAACTGGTCACTTTTATTGCTTGTATTACTGTTTGGTTATTGCCATCATTTATTTTTAATCATGAAATTAAACAAAGGAGAGGTATTCGTGACATTTATTAGGTGTTATTTAAATAAAATATAATAAGTATGCATTTTTTTATTAAGTAAAAAAAATATTATTATTAAAAGTTATAAGTTCTCATCGTCACTATCGGTTAATAACACTGTTACTCCTGGCATCAAATTAGAACTACCACCTGAGCTGGTGGAAGGAGTTGGCTCCTCATCCTCGACGAAACTATCGTCACTCTCATCGCTGGAGGAGTCGCTGTCGTCACCGGTGTAAATGATGAAACGTTCAGTGACTGTGTCGACTATATGGTCGCTTTTGATATAATCAGCCTCATTTTTTTTTACTTTCCCACATAATTTCGACCATTCATCGGCGCCCATTAATAAAACTTTCTGCTTTACTAACTCCATTGCACTGGCCACTTTCCACGTAATATTTTTCCTGGCTACATAACCTTTGATTGGCGCCCATGCCATTTCTATAGGATTTAAATCGGGATGGTAGGGCGGCAATCGAAGAACACTATGGTTGTATTCTGCAAGTATTTGGTCAATACCGTATTTTTTGTACTGTGGTTTATAGAATTTTATCAATTTATATAATTGAGGCTTGAGCATACTTTCCTCGTATGCTATGCCCTTTTCCGTCAACCACCTCTGCATGTCCGCTTTCTTTGCATTCGAGGTAGGTGCAGGATCGTACTGCTTGTTGTGATACGATGCGTTGTCTATTACTAACACCGCATTTGGCGGAAGGTTCGGTATTAGTTGACTGCGAAGCCACTTTGTATAATTATTATAATTCATGTTGTCATGAAAGTCCCCTGACTTTGTTCCAGCTTTAAATAAGAGCAGTGCATTGGGAACAAATCCAGCTTCGGATCCAGCATGCACTATCACAATCCTTTGCCCTTTCGAAATGGGTTTTTTAAGCCCCTTCAATGATCCATCTGACCACGCTTTAGAACCTGTAATAAGAGATATAATGATTATTTTTCATAAGTATATCTATAGTAACGAGAACAAAGTATGATAATGATTGTTACATACCTGAATGAGATGAATCAACATAAGACTCATCTGTGTAAATAATCGGTCTTCCTTCTTCCCTTTACTAAGAGTTCTAAGGTACTCTATCCTTAGTAATCTAATGTTGATTTCTCAATTAAAAGTTTTCTATTGTTTTCGGCTTTTTTACACCGGAAGCCTAAGTTATTTATAATTCTGCGCAGACTGCGCTCCGACCCATTTGTCGCGCACGGCGCGAATCGCCATAAAACAATTGGTATGTATCAACACGGCAATATTACATTATATTTTGTAGTGTGGCAACACCACGCTTGGCTTTGACTAATTTTGTTCATGTTGGTACGGTGGTAGAAATATGGCGGGAAAGAGATGGCTGCCGGACAGTCGAACAGGTATTGAAAGGGTGAACAGAGGAGCATGTGGTTAGGAGACAAATTAGAGGTGACGAGCTTCTAAGTGTCCCACCTCATTAGAAAGATCCCGGTGAGTGTTTACTTCATAATATCTTACGTCGACATAAACGTACATGATGAGTGGAGAGATGAGAGGACTCTTACAGTTATATATTCTTCCTTCATTGGTAGTTCAATCTTGCAGTGCATAGCACACTTGGTAGTCAAGGACATTGAACAGTGAAGTCTGGCACTCCCATACATTGTAGTGTGGTCCGGAAACACACTGGCACGGTCGACTGAGCTGGAGCAACCGTGGCGAGGCTATGGGGATGGTGGAGGCCTCCGGGGGGCCATAGGCCCCCTGTCCGGCTAAGTGATTATGCAAACACGTTTAGAATCACCAGGGATACACCCTGTTTAGACCGGAGCAAGTCGACCGATGCCCAGCTAGATAATGGAGGTGCATAGCCATGTAAGGTACGACAATAAGTAAACACCTGCAAATCAGAGAATGGCAAAGCACTTGATAAAACCAATAAGACATGTAGGTGGCATAGCCACATGAGGGAGACTGTACGTCACACGTCACCTTATAGGTATACGCATTTGAGATGTATGAGCATGATGAAACAGGTCGACTCATCTCTCTACCCTCATGACAAATTAATGTGTATATTTAGTGTACCTATGTGGTCCTCACATGTGTGATGCCTACATTTAGTGGTTGGCTTATTATATCGCATGTAGAAGGCACCACATTTTGGTGGAGATGCTGGGATATCATCCCAGAGGGCTTTCACAGGCAAAGTGAAGCAGACATGTACTCTAAATTTCAAAAAGAGGTATCTGAGTTACAAGAACTTACTAACTTAAGTTTTAACTATTATGAGTAACATTGTAGTCCCTTACAGTGTTATTTTATTTTTCAAATGTATTTTATCTAATTTTGACGAATTACGGGTATATAGGAATTTTACGTGCGTTGAAAATATTATGTAAACTACCCTTATGCTCGCGGCACATTATTTTAATTTGGACTATGGTTTGCCTATGGTTTTAGTGTGGTGCCATTGTATGGCATTAAAGTTATTTATATTTGAAATCGATTCGACTTTTAATCGATTTGCTAAGTTTTATTTTGTTTTTATTTTTTTGTACTTTAAAACCGATGTTTATTTTGATATACGTATGTATATACATACTGTGGAATCTAATAATCGGTAAGTAAAAAAAAAATATATTTTTTTACGGTTTTAGCAATCGAGTCTCATGTTCCGCGTGCAACACTACGGACCACATTTGCCGCCCTTTTGGTTGTCATATTTTTCTTTTGTCTATGGTTTTTTCCTTGTTTGTTGCGAACTTGTGAATTTATGTTGTTTTTACTTTTGTTCAAACAGTGAAAATACGTTAAAGTTTAAACATAAATAGGTGAAATTCACATATTTACTACTCGTATGCTTACTTGCATAATCGGCGTCGTCCTATTTTCACCGGTGACGAGTAATAAAAGGTTCGAGGAGAACAAAAAACTTGTAGATATCCGAGGAAAATACGTAAGGGTGAGTCCTACACAATTGTATAAAGTAGGTAACGATAAATCCAATATGTTTTGTGCAATATCTATTGTTTTCCGAACGCGTAGGTCCTACCTACCTGTCTACAGTTAGTCTGTTTCTCATGGTTTCAGAACAATAATGGAAGAAATTCTAATTAAACTATTAGACACGAGAAAGATTAGGCTCCGAGAATATCTCGAAAAAACAAAAACAGACTACGAATCAGGAGAAATGCAACTCACTATGGCTTCGCATATAGTAACCAGGTTAAAGGGCCTAATTATGAAACTGCAGGAACAAATACAGCATTACACCACCTCCTCAACCAACCCTCAGTTAGGCATAGTCACGGAAGCTATGGACGTGCAGCTCAAGGCGGAGGATTTTCTTACAGAAATCGAATCTTCAGTAGAAGTGACTATAGCTTCTGCACAAAGTCCACCTAATGAACAAATCTCTGGTCAACATTTGGGAATTAGACTCCCAAAATTAGAGCTCCCAAAATTTAATGGCGAAAGCCTAAAATGGTTTGAATTTTGGGACCGTTTTCAATCAAATATTGATAACCAACCAATGGCTGATGCGGATAAACTCACATATTTGATTAGCAGTCTACAGGGCAAAGCCCTAGAAGCAGTTGCTGGGCTATCAATTACCAACCATAACTATGCCATCGCCACTGAAACATTAAAATCTCGTTATGGTTCCAATGATACCTTGATAGATGCACATTACATAGCACTGATGAGGTTGGACCGAGCAGAGTATACAGCAGCAAATTGTAGACAAGTGTTAGACGAATAGAAAGACATTTAAGAGTCTTAGAAAAGTTAGGCGAAGATGTTAATGGCAATCACTTGCGTGGCACTATTTTAGGCAAATTTCCTGAGCAAGTGCTCCACCAATACCATATGATACCTCAACAAAATCAAGAGAACTCTACAATAAATGTCAGACAGAACTTGTTAAGTATAGTAATGGCGATGGAAAAGGCCCAGTCAACACCAACAGGATTGACCACCCAACAGGAAAAAGGTATAACAACAGAGGCGCTCCAAACAAAATCTGATTTGAGACGTGAACACAAAGCAACGAACATTACCAACCACACACCAAGTAGACCATTCTTAAAGCGAAAGGCAGACAATCTCTCAAACAATCCACCTAAGAAACGGAGCAGACTGCCATGTATCTTCTGCAAACTTAACAATCACAGTAGTGTGGATTGCAAAAAATATAAGGACGTGCAGTCTCGACAAAAGCAGTTAGGGGAGAGATGTCATAAATGTTTGAAGAGGAATCATAAAACTGAAGAATGCCGTCGAAAAATAACTTGCTTCCGCTGTGGTGAAGGACATCTCCAACTGCTCTGTCCCAAACAAAAGGGTAAATTGATTGCATCAAATGATGAAAATGTTAAAATTCAATGTTATGTGACAAACAACCTTACCTTTTTACAGACAGCAGTAACAACGGCCATAAACCCCCGCAACACAACCAAAAGCCATAAATGCAGGCTTGTACTGGACAGTGGTTCGCAGCGTAGCTACCTTACTACTAAGGTTGCATCCAGATTGCAGCTCACTCCTGATAACGAAGACCAACTCGTAGTGTATACATTTGGAGCAACAGATCCAAAGGAGATATCAAGCCCATCCGTGGATATTGTCTTAGAAACCAAACGAGGCATCAGAAGACAAGTAAGAGTCAATGTTGTACCATATATTACCGAGAGATTACCAATAGCTAAATTTGATTATTCCATGGTTGATTTAGTGGCTGATGATGACTCTACTGGAGAAAATGTAGATCTTTTGATAGGGAATAATTATTTTGTAGGCTTCTTACGAGATACAAAAGAGAAGATTGGTAATAATTTGTATTTGGTGGATTCTGACTTTGGATGGCTATTATCAGGAAACTTTGGACAAAACCGCACTGCGGATCAGGAAAATATATTAACTGTGACTACTTACTGCCACTGTCACAGTTCAAGCTGCCCTTATTTTACCGAACCTGATCTACCTCTCAGAAACATTGATATAAAATTCTTGTGGTCACTTGAGTGTATTGGCATAAGTGATTCCCCTAAGACTACAAGACAAGATGAAGCAGTCAAACACTTTAATGATACTGTAAAATACAACAACGGACGTTATGAAATAACATGGCCATGGATTGAATACCCACCTCAACTCCAAGCAAATTTTGGTATGGCATTGGGAAGACTCAAAAGTTTAATCAACAGGCTAGATAAAGCAACACTGCAAGAATATGACAATATTCTTAAGGAGCAATTAGATGGGAATATTATTGAAATAGTGGAACCACATAGTAATGACATGGGCCATCCTGTACACTATTTACCTCACCATATCGTAAAAAATGAAGGAAAGCGCGGACGTATCGTCTATGACGCTTCAGCGAAAGCAACTGGTAAGAAGAGCCTAAATGAATGTCTCTACAGTGGACCATCTATGCTAGAGGACCTCATAGTTCTCCTCCTGAAATTTAGAACAAAGAAAATAGCTATCGTAGCTGATGTGGAGAAGGCTTTCTTACAAGTGGGGCTCCAAGAAAAGGACCGTGATGTAACCAGATTCCTATGGGTAAAAGATATCACGAAGGATTTAGCGAAAGAAAATCTGTTGTATCTTCGTTTCCGTCGCATGCCCTTCGGAGTGATTTCAAGTCCATTTCTTCTCACAGCAACTATTAAACATCACATGACACAGACTGATGTAAATTTACTTAAAGATATAGCCAATAATTGCTATGTAGACAACTTGGTAACAGGAGCAAACTCGATTCAAGAAGCTCAAGAGGTATATAAAAAAACAAGGGAGTCCTTTGGACAAATTTCTATGAATATAAGAGACTGGCTCTCAAACGAAAAGGAATTCCTTGATCTTATACCTGCAGAGCAACAAGCAAAACATGAGGGCACAGTTAAAGTTCTCGGACTAACATGGAACATAGCAAGAGATACATTAAAACTAAAACTAACGGATCAACATTTTAACAAAGATGCACCAGCTAACACTAAAAGAAAGGTACTTCGTACTTTAGCCCGGATCTATGACCCATGTGGCTTTATCTGTCCATTAACACTGCCATTGAAGATCCTGTTCCGGAACATCTGTGAACAAAAACATAAGTGGGATGCTACCTTACCAGATGAATTGATACAGTCCATGCAGGAAATCTTGAATGTCATAGAGACAGCGGCAGACATAGAGCTGCCAAGATGCGTAACAAATGCTGTTCCAGAGTCTGAGACAACATACCAGTTGAACTGTTTCTCCGATGCCTCGAAGTCCGGATATGCTGCAGTTATATACTTGACATCACGAAGTCAACAGAAAACATCAGTCTCATTCCTAATGGGAAAATCAAGAATAGCCAAAGAAAAGGACAAAAACGAACTTCATATTCCTAAATTGGAACTCCTCGGTCTCTTAATAGCAAGTAGGCTTCTAAAATATGTAAGAGATAACCTATCCTTACCGATAAGCAAAGAAACACTGTGGACAGATAGCTTGGTTGTACTTGGATGGATGAATTCCAACAGACTACTGCCACCCTTTGTATCTAATAGAGTAGAAGAAATAAAAAAAAACCAGATGCAATCTGAAATATACTATATTAATACAAAGATGAACCCAGCTGATGTTGCAACCAGACCCGACAGGTGGAGTCAAGCTAAAGAACTTTGGTTCAACGGCCCAACATTTCTAAAACAAAAGGAATCAGTATGGCCTACAGATAGATATTATATGAACCACATGACAGCTCTTTCTATCGGGGAGGGCCTGGACCACAGTGATAGTAGAAACAGAACAGAACCATACAGTGGTCCAGGAAATCAGGAACTAAATAACAGCCAACAAATGGAAATTGATGACCATAAAGACAATTCAGTCACTGAACCGGCCAACGAAAAGCATGAAAATATAGAAATTAACTCAGCACAACAGAGTCTAGCATCACCAAAGTCAGTGCCTGATGCTCTGGCAAAAATCAAAGAACTGCAAAAACACCATTTTGCAGATGAGCTTTTAGGGAAGAAGACACACCTTAATAGAAACCTCGGTGTCTTCTTAGACGTGGATGGAGTGTTGAGATGTCAGGGACGAATGGTAAACACCACATGGAGTTACGACATGAAACATCCAATATTATTACCCAGAGATTGCGAATTTACAAATAGGATTATTAAGGATACTCATGAAAGGAACTACCATGTTGGTGCCACTCATACACTCAGCCTCATTAGAAAAAGGTATTGGATACCACAAGGGAAACGTCAAGTAGAGCGAGTGATATCAAGATGTCAGCAATGTAAAAGACATGGAGGTGGCCCTTATCGTCTGCCAGCAGCACCGGACTTACCAGCGGAAAGAGTGAACTACAGCACACCATATACCTTCTGTGGGCTCGATTATTTTGGACCTCTATATGTCAACGCACCAAATGGAAAACAGAAGAGGTGGGTAGCTGTATTTACTTGTCTCGCTGTACGAGCCATTCATTTAGAAATAGTAAACGACTTGACAGCAGAAGAATGTCTCCTGGCGCTTAGACGATTTGCTGCCACTAGAAATACACCTAAGCGGATGTATTCCGACAATGCTACATGTTTCAAGCTAACATCTGAAGTGGTCAGTAAACCCTACTGCATTGAGAGGGAAATTGAATGGAGATTCATACCACAGCTTGCTCCATGGCACGGCGGATTTTACGAACGACTGATAGGTATTATAAAACATTCCTTAAAACGCACTCTCGAAAAGCACTTACTTGGAGATAGCAAACTGCTGACAGTGCTAAAAGAAGTGGAAGCAGTCATCAACTCAAGACCACTTACAAAGGTTGGAACTGAAGTGATACACATATTAAGACCAAATGATTTCCTGAGTCTGGGAAAATGCCTGACCTTGACTCCTACTACCGATAGTGTCAATTCCGCTGATAGTTCTAAACTCAAAACCAATTTAATTGAGAGCTGGAAAAGAGGATTGATAATTATTGAGGAATTCAAAAAAATATTTATATCACAGTATCTGACGAGCCTACGTGAGAGGTACCAAAATTCTCCTAAGCAGCCGAGAGTTGTATCTGATTGTACACCTAAAATAGGAGATATCGTACAGGTGAAGTCAGATTTAAAAAACCGTGAAACGTGGAAGGTCGGGAAGATAGACGAACTAATAAAGAGTGCAGATGGCAAACATAGAGTTGCTAAGGTCAAAGTTGGAGACTTGATAATGACTCGGTCTTTAGGTCACCTCTATCCCCTTGAAACCGAACGGGATGACCTAACACAATCCGGATCAACTGAGGAGGTAGCGACGAGTCCACTCCCAAATGTCCCAGTTGTGTACTTAGATATGGATGACACCTCAAGTCGAGTGGATGACATGCAACCACCTTTATCAACCAATCCAGAATCTGAGAATGGTGACAATGAGGTACCCACAACAAATGAGGTAGAGCTAGTCCAAGAACCTATGATTAACACAGGTACATTAGAAGCTACTGTCGACTCTGACGTTTTACAACCAGGGATCAGAAGTAAGAGGGACGCTGCTGTTCGGGCCAGAGAGAAAATACTGGAATGGACGCGTCAACTCTTCACACTACTGCAATAACACCCTCTTTCTGCTTGTGGCAGTGTCGCGCACGGCGCGAATCGCCATAAAACAATTGGTATGTATCAACACGGCAATATTACATTATATTTTGTAGTGTGGCAACACCACGCTTGGCTTTGACTAATTTTGTTCATGTTGGTACGGTGGTAGAAATATGGCGGGAAAGAGATGGCTGCCGGACAGTCGAACAGGTATTGAAAGGGTGAACAGAGGAGCATGTGGTTAGGAGACAAATTAGAGGTGACGAGCTTCTAAGTGTCCCACCTCATTAGAAAGATCCCGGTGAGTGTTTACTTCATAATATCTTACGTCGACATAAACGTACATGATGAGTGGAGAGATGAGAGGACTCTTACAGTTATATATTCTTCCTTCATTGGTAGTTCAATCTTGCAGTGCATAGCACACTTGGTAGTCAAGGACATTGAACAGGGAAGTCTGGCACTCCCATACATTGTAGTGTGGTCCGGAAACACACTGGCACGGTCGACTGAGCTGGAGCAACCGTGGCGAGGCTATGGGGATGGTGGAGGCCTCCGGGGGGCCATAGGCCCCCTGTCCGGCTAAGTGATTATGCAAACACGTTTAGAATCACCAGGGATACACCCTGTTTAGACCGGAGCAAGTCGACCGATGCCCAGCTAGATAATGGAGGTGCATAGCCATGTAAGGTACGACAATAAGTAAACACCTGCAAATCAGAGAATGGCAAAGCACTTGATAAAACCAATAAGACATGTAGGTGGCATAGCCACATGAGGGAGACTGTACGTCACACGTCACCTTATAGGTATACGCATTTGAGATGTATGAGCATGATGAAACAGGTCGACTCATCTCTCTACCCTCATGACAAATTAATGTGTATATTTAGTGTACCTATGTGGTCCTCACATGTGTGATGCCTACATTTAGTGGTTGGCTTATTATATCGCATGTAGAAGGCACCACACCATTAAAATTGATGTCATCTTTTAATTTTTTTCTTAGCTTTTCGGCTGTGGGCAGCTCTTTATTTGTAATGTGGTAATTGTGGATACAAGTTCTTACCACTGATTGGTCAAAAGTGTCGATATCTGTGATCGGCTTTGTTCTATTCCTCTCTTTTCCCGGTGTCCTAAAGACAGTGAGGAATTCGGAATTTCTACCTTCCTTGACTATACGTCTAACTGTTCTTTCTGACGTTTTAGTTGCTTCTGCAGTCCGTTTTACCGTCTCTTTTTCAGTATGAGCTTCTTTCTCCATGAAACAGTACACATCGTATACCATTTTTCTGGCATGTCTGCGTAAAACGGTATTTGGTCCTGGCATTGTAATAAACGTAACAAAAACTAAATTTAAAACAACAAGAATAACAACAACTCGTAACAAAAACTAAAACTGAACTCGTAACAAAAAATCAACAAAAACAAAGGGTACAACTTTCGTGCACGCAAGTGTAATCGGGAGCGAACGGAATGTAGACGCGGTGCGGGAGGCAAGGGTCGACTGACGCACCAATCGCGCGCTCGGATAGGCGCTTCCTCCTACCCCGCGTCCCGCTTGACCACCAAAGAGACCTTAAGAACGACTTCTGCGCATCTAACGACTCTTGCCAAGTTACGTGCCGGGGACTGTATTGTTGTTGCATTGCACTCTAGATAAATTACAAAACAGCTACGCGAATGACTGATAGGAAAGCGGCACAAGCTAAAATCCTTTACAAATAAAGCAAAACAAGGATGCTGCTGCAATTCCATATACAAAAAAAAAATACTCCAAAAATACTTACAAATGAACATAAATTAGAAGTTCCACAATGTATGTGTGATCTTTCACAACAGCATGCTTGAAAGTGTTACACACTCTCAACAATATTTTTAGAGTGAAACTGCTAACTTTTAAAGACCTCACAACTATTTTCTCTTCTTGATTTTCCTGTAAATACAAAGACAATAATTGTTTAATTAACATGAAGGGTATAAGTATCTATGTCAACTCTACCTGCATACCAATAGTAGAGTTGACATTTCCCATTATACCAAGACTTATTTGGTCTTGTTGGTCGAGTGGTAGCAAGCGCGACTGCTAAGCATGAGGTCCTAAGTTCGATTCCCAGTTCAGGTAAAGTGCTATTGGGTTTTTCAATCAGGAATTTCTCAGTAGCAGCCACGGAGTCTGGATTTGTGCCTGGTTGATGGCAATAGGCTCGCTCCCTATTACATGGGACTTAAACATAACTGGCGAAATTTGGATGTACTGTAGGTTCACCTCTGCCTAACCCTACAGTGATTACAGGTGTGATGTTATGTTATTTAGGCAAAATATCCTGAAGTCTTTTGCCAGTTAATCATATGAAGTGCAGAGTTCATTGATACAAACTAACAAGCAGTAGGTAGCTGAAAGATCTTGGTTTAAACTGATTCCACAAATCTAATTTTATTGTTAAGATTTAGAAAACAATAGGCTAGTTTCCACCATCAATAAATTGCAAATCTATTTAGTCCGTCAGTTAGAATATAGGAAAATAAAGGGCACGTATTTTTTGTTTTTGTAAATGAATGAATATTGACAAAGATAAATCGCATCAAATCTTGGGAGTGGGGGCTCGTGACGTCAAAACGCACTAAAAATTATAGCACGGCGTGACGTATTGAGAATTTTAAAACCGTCGTATCTTCGTCAATTTTGGTTTACGTAACAAAAGGAAAAATACGTGTCAATATTTTTTTTAAATCTAACTGACAGACTAATTAGATTTTTTCAGGACCCAAGCCTATTGCTTTAGTTTTCTAAATCTTGGTGGATCCGAATGATAACATACATGCATGCTAGGCCCGTCACAATGAATTATCTAATGAATTACCTGCAAAGCCGTCCTAATATTATTCATGGCCATGGAACACAGGATTCTAGTACAATCATTGTAGATTTTCTTATCCAGTAAATAGTTGGAGTATTTCTCACATATCATGGTATATGCCTTCCACTGCTCAGCCATAGTTTTTACATCAAGGCTTTGAACTATTTCACCAATCTTCAAATTGATGTCTAGAGCTGAGAAATAAAATCTAAATGTTTTTACTTATCATATTATGAAAGCAGCAATGTCTTCGAAAATGTATACAGGTTAAAAGTTATTAGCTAGCAAAACTC
Source organism: Xestia rhomboidea (assembly GCA_963853795.1). Taxonomy (NCBI): domain Eukaryota; kingdom Metazoa; phylum Arthropoda; class Insecta; order Lepidoptera; family Noctuidae; genus Xestia; species Xestia rhomboidea. The sequence continues at coordinate 8,176,686 of OY970771.1, read as the reverse complement.
CACAACACAGAACTACAGATAATTGGAATAATTACATTATTGGAAATAAGCAACATTTCTACAAGACGGGGTAGAAACCCGGGGCTACCCTGGTGCTTACACCTTAAGATTTTATCAATCATAGTTCAGAACTTGGATTTGCCTCAATATTGCATGGCTGGAACTTTTAAGTAACCCGCTCACCTTCAATTAGAATATCCTGCTCTTCTCTTTCAGTCAAATCAAAAATGAAATGTTTTTCTAAAACCATCAAGTATGTCAACTGAAGTTCATGGCACGTCCTGAATAAGTCCTTCAATTGTGTTGCTACACAGTTTAGATAGCTTCCATACAGAGATTCACTGGAAACATACAAACCAATAATAAATTTATAACTGACAATATACCATCAAAATGTGTTTGACTGGAAGAAAACATCATAAATAAAGCTGGAACTTGGGTGACTATTAAAATTACAGCTTGTCAAGAAGTATGAAAAAAGAAGACGTACTGTGCCAACCTTGAATATAATGAAATAGGGGCAGGACAATGAAGATAATGACCAGCTATATATTGAAAGTAGTAGTAGTAAAGTAGTACTGGTTTCCAGAAGTCAGCTATAGAACTGTCAGATTCTGTGAGTGTACATACTACATAGAGCACAACACAACATGGACCCATGTGTTTGGCCTGAAACTCTATGCAGGCATAATTAATTAAAAGAATCCAGTTTTCATTTTATTAATCACTCAAAATAGATTAAGATAAGGACATTAAAAGAATGATCTTGTTTAATAAATCATTTTGCACATACCTATCTTTACAGTGTGCAAAAACCAACATAAGAATGTGGCCTGTTACAGTTGGAAATGTTTTCATAGAACAACCTGCCATAGACATTGTTTCTATGACTTGTTTTATTAAATCTGATAATAACTGCAAGAGGCACATCGCATCATTCATATATCCTTTTAATTTATTCTGTTTCAGACTTGTTTCGGCTAGCAAGTCTGTGATGAGGTCCAAACTCTGAAATGTGAATCATTGGAGTTTTATAAAACAGCTAGGCTTCTGGATATAGGAATTCTGGATTATAAATACATATTTTCAATGAGACTTAGATATTCTTTACCTGGGACACACATGTACAGCAGTCATTTAGGAGAGTTGAAAAGTAAACAGAAAATGTCGACTTCTTGATTTCGTTGCTTATACTTGAAAAAGCTGTCTTTGTATTCAAAACCAAAGATTCGTATGTTACAGTGTCCATCTAATAGCTTAGTCAAGAAATAAATTGTTGGAGATGAAATCAATTGGTTTTTAAACGGACTGAAAGTGGTAAATAAAGTTGTAGAATTAAAAGGATACAATCGCTGGTTCCGTAGGGCTATTGCAAAATATATCGATGCTTTCCGACAAAAAGTCGGAGCTCTGAGAATTGTCCATTTTAAATACAGTGAGTCCATTTACGAACAGATAACATTTAAAAATTCTCACGGCATCACAATTCAACAAAAACAATGTCGTCCCGCTCAAAATAAACGTCACTACCAACTGTCAAATAGACTTGGGTAGTTCCGGAACGAGTCATGAAAATGATATACTTCCAGTCCCGGTACTACACCACTCACTCGTTCACTACCAATTCAAATGTGTCCTTTAGTTCCTCTAGTACCGAGTAGTTCCGACATTTCCGAAGCGCTCTGCTAGCTCTCGCGCCATCGCACATCAACGCACCGCCACGCCTATGATAGAACGAGATGGGAACACATCGTATGTTCGAATGGAAAGAATTATGTAGTATATTATAAATTACCGTATTACCGTATGACAACACACACAGATTAATTATTAGTTCCTTCAACAACTCGTCTAGTTTTTAGTAACGGATTTTTCTTTCAATCATTTCGGTTTTGCTTTGATAGTTCTGAACTACAATGGTACTGGAACTTTTCTGTGGTACTAAACGAATAGTAACGTTCACTAGTTCCTTTAGTACCGGGGAACGCTTTCAGCGTTCCCCGGTACTAAAGGAACTAATGAACTAGATGAGTGGACTAGTTCCGGAAGCAAAAATATACATATCACTCCTTATCTTTTGTTGGACACGTTTTGCGCATCTCTACTGTCAAAGAGTCAATGTCAAATAGCGGAAACCGGAAAGACGTAAGCATCTATGGACTGTAGTGCTACCATGAAAAAAAATGTGATCAAAATATCTAACTACAACAACATGTTCGATTTCGACATAAGTTGCTGGAAGAAGCCATACCTGACGAATGCAACAGTTCGCTGGTGCCCATCTTTAAAAACAAAGGTTATAAAGGTATAGAGGAGTAAAGCTAATGGCATTTATTATGAAAGTTTGGGAGAAAGTTATTGAAAGACGATTAGGAGAAGAGAGTGAAATTTCACTAAATCAATTCGGTTTTATATCTGGTCGGGGAACAACGGAAGCCATTTTTGTCATCCACCAGCTGTGCGAGAAATACAGAAGTGCGCACAAAAACTTGCACATGGTATCCAACGACTTCAAAAAGGCACACCATTAGGTATCTTGTGAGGTTTTGTGGTGGGCCCTTAAAAGAGAAAGGTATGCCTGGGAACTCTGTGCAATTGATCCGAGCGATGTACAGTCGATGTAGTACCCAAGTCCGGTCAACAGCGGGCACACACAGCTTCAATATGGCTGTCGGCTTGCACCAAGGGCCGGCTCTAAGCCAGTACCTCTTTCTGGTAATAATAGATGCACTTGGTCAGATATCCAGGTGTGTTACAGCCACGAATCATATTTTAATCAACATACAACCTGACACTGACCTGCAAATAGCAAAAACGTAAGAAAATTTGAATTTCGCGGGCGTGGAGCTTTCAATTTTTTTTGTATAAACGCTCTTAATACAGACGCCAGCATATCAAGGTACCCGATACTGTCAAATTTTCCCAACCAACCTTGAACCCAGTTGAAAGTTTGAAAAAAAAGTTCGACTGATTGTATGTGTCTATACCTTCGGACCACACACGTTGTTTCAAAAATAATTTGTGTTACTTTGTAGTGGTGTAAGAGTAATCAGATATTTTCGCTTGAGTGATTCTACTTTACGCTTTAAATATTCAGGAAAAGTTTTAATTTAAAAAATATCTTGAGACTCAAGAGGGCAGCTGCCCTCCAGTCTGACGAAGCTCATGCTCCTTTTCCCTCTGAGGAATCTGATCAAAACCACTAAGGTGAAAGCGTCAGAGTTGCCCGCTCCAAGTTCATAAAAGTCGAGGAACGACATTTTCAAGGTCAAAATCATTCCTCGACCTTTATGAACTCGGAGGGTTGTATTGATGATTTTGGTGATTATAATTCTGTAACTACATACGTTTTACAGTCGCGAACAATATTTTAATCAACATACAACCTACCACTGGTCTATAAATTGCAAAAAACGTAAGAAAATTTGAATTTCGCGGGCTACCCTGGAGCATTCCCCGTAAGAATAATTCTTTCTTCTTCTTTATCGTGTGGTTAGTGCCTAACCTGGTGTCAGAGTTTTTAAGCCGCCCATGGGCCTCTGACTTGGCATAACATGCTGTCGAGAAATATCTCAGAGGCGTGCTAGTTTCCTCACGATGTTTTTCCTTCACCGAAGCAAGTGATAATTATACAATACGCAAATGAATCCGAAAATTCAGAGGTGCGTGCCTTGGGTTTGAACTCGAGACCTATGACTTGGCAGTCCGACGGTCACACCACTAGGCTATCACTGCTTAAGAATAATTAATTAACTATGTCGATGTGCAGAATTTGCCGACTTGAATGGCGCAGCGGTATTATAGCTGCCTTACGTTCTTAGGGTCGCGGGTTCGATTCCCGGTAGGAGAAAATGTTAGTGTGATCAGTGATCAGCATGGACATTTGTTTCCGAGTCATGGATGTTTAGATGTATAATAAGTATGTATTTACAAACAAAAAGTATATATGTACCATAAATCAACTATCTGGTGTCCACGACACAAGCCTCGTTGCTTAGTGTGGCACTAAATGGCGCTGTGTGTTATAATGTCCAACGATATTTATTTGGGCGATAATCCCAAAAACTAAGTGCTCAAAGAATTTAAAAAAAAACTAAAATAATCAATAAATCAAAATCAATGAAATTACTGTCAATGTCATTGTGACAGCACCACAGCAACATGGAAATTAATTTCACGTGTTGCTGTACTTTGTAAATGCACAACACGCGGCCGGCTATCGGTTTTATTTCTATTTACGCCAATATTTGTCATAAAACTTTTAGTTTTTGTTTGGCGGAATGATAAAATGTCGGTGTGCAATATGATGATGGCACTGAAAGCAGTAGGCGTCGAAACTAAGACTCCTGAATTAACTAAAACATGTGAAGAACTACAGGTTAGTAATAATTTAATGGTTTTTAAAGTAAATAAACTAGAATGGCCTATCAGCAGAATGGCACCTGGATAATGGGTCATTGGGTAAAAGGATGTGGCATTCTTCTTTCAGTCAATAATAATTAATAAATATTAATTTAGCAAACCATTAATTGTATTACATGTGACATCAACCAAAAAAATCATGTGAAAATTATGCTATGAATATAATGCAATTTTCTAGGCTCTGTAATTAATTGTAGCTGTTTACAAGCAGACATTAAATTTCTATTTATTACACCTGTTGTGTAATATCTATTTTGTCTCATCATTCTGATATAGTACCTACTAACTTAAAATAGGAATCGTTTAGAATTCAAATTATTTCATATTGCTATTTGAAGTTAGTAGGTACTAAATTAGCTTGATCTTTCAATATTTTTTTAAATGTTTTTATTCATTTTTTTTGGATTTAGTTTTTATTTTTTTCAGGTTCCTTTATCGATACTGAACTCACCCCTAAGCTATAGCACACGACTACTTTAACACCCTGTTTAGATAATTATTACTTATTTACTTAATATAAATAAAAACATCCATGACTCGGAAACAAATGTTCATGCTCATCACACAAACATTTACTCCTACCGGGATTCGAACCCGGAACCCTAAGAATGTCAGGCAGCGTCACTACCTCTGTGCGATTTGGGTCGTCAATGATGTGATTACAATTCAATTTACAGGTTCTATGAAAATGCATTATTACTTTTTTATTTTTTCTGTGGCTGCAAGCAAACATAAATGCTATAATAAGCTTTAAAAAAATATTTTTATTTTAATTTTTGCAATTACCCTACTTCGACTTTCTTATTTTTTCAAGATCAATCTCCTCATTTGTATGATCATAAGCATCTATTTAAAAAGTGATGACTTAATGAAATAGCCTTGATATCATACAAGTGTTAAATTCATTGTTTGAACAATGTGTTTACAATCTTCAATGCAAGTCAAGATACATTTTATGTAACCTGTGATGTGTTATATTACTATATTTTTTGATATTTATTTGAAAAAGGCATCACTGAACAGATTCTCTTAGTCTTAGGACTGAGCAAATAAACGAAAACAAAAAAAAAAAGTAAACGGATTAACAATATCATGCGACTTTATCAGTGTGTCTATCATAGCTGTTTTAATTTTTCTATTGCAGGGTTCAATAAATTCCAAATCATTTGAAATACAAAATGCTGTTAAGAAATTATCAGAATTTATACTCAAAATTGAAGATGCAAAACTATTCAAGAAATATCTATCAAATATACTTCTTGCTTTGGTGTCGGCTAAAATTCCATTAAAAAAAGTATTTTTTAATACAAATTATGACACATGCAGCGATGCTGAAAAGACTCGTCACTTGGAGTATTCAATTATATTGGCTGCGTTGAGTGACCATCCAGATGTATTGCAGTAAGTGTTTTTAATCAATTGAAGATCAAGTAACAAGCTAGAAAATTAATTGCATTGTTAATGTATAGTAAAGTATTCAAATATAGCTGAATGTTTGATTTTAAAATCTTTGTTTTTGTTCTATAAGAACTCAAGGAAATTTAATGTGAGAAATATTAAATTATAGAAAAGTTTTCATTATCTGATGGAAACTCATACTAACAAGCCATCCGTTTATTTTAGATATGCTTTAAAATATTTCGAAGTAAATCCCGTGGCGCCATTTGAAGTGTTCTACCATCATGAGGACTCCTACAATGTTGCTCCAAAGAAACGGAGGCTGCTTGATTGTGGGCAGAAGATTCCAGACAAACAGGTTGTATACTGTTGCCATACATTGCTCAGCAAGTTGCCAAATGAAATGTCTGCCAAATGGGATTGGACTAACTTTATTGGAACCTATGGTGACCATGTGATGGCAGAAGTGAGATGGTATGTTGTTCTTTACATTTTTCAGTTATTTGATACTTCCTCTTCGTTGTGTAGCTCTTGGCCTCGCTTTGATGGAAAGCAGATACAGTTCTTACACATAGCACCCATTTGCGCCCGGCGTTGGCAGTGTCTACAGACGTCAGTCTGTGTTAATCAAATGCTCTATGGCTATGACTTATAGTTTTGACTTGTTTACAGTATGTAATTATGTTTTTGCTGAAGTTTTCGACATCTTGTTCCAAAAAAAAACAATACTAGCTTTTGTATGCAAATAACAATTTATTTAAAACACTTTGTAAAACCAACAGGATGGTAAAAGAATGCATGGTCATTCTATCAAATATGACGGATACACAGTCCACCATTCTATCAAACAGAATGGAGCTACAAGAACAAGAAACCCATGAACTTCTGGAGCGAAATAAAACCGAGCCCGTTCATACCATGAGCGAAGTTATCAAAGATTATCTTAGCCCTAATGTTGTCAATATTGATGGTATACTGCTTCCTATATTTGAGAAGGAAAATGTGCAGAACAGCAATTTAGTCCCAGTGAAGTCGACCATCAATAATCTCAGGAGTTTGGCTTTGGCTGTTGCTTCAGGTAAGATTTTTTTTTTAAATATAGGGTCACCGCTTAACTAAAACGGTATCTGAGGTAGCTGACATCCGGGAAGGGTGTGGTCACGTGTTGCGATAGCTCTGATATTTGCCCGTTAATGAGAAATAACACACCCCCGCAGGGGCAGGTTGCATTATTTTCATCTATTTGCTTGTTCTTGCATTAAAATTAGGTTGCGAATCACCATCAATGAACACTCAATAAAAAAAAAAACAATAATTACATGAGGTTGTTTGTGGGTTTGGTTCCCAGGTCAGGCAAAATGCTATTTGCAATGCTATGCAAAATGGTTTTTTCATCTGCAATTTCTCAGTAGCATCACGGCGGCTGAATATGTGCCCAGTTGATGACAATAGACTTGCTTCTATAACATGCGGCTTAAATATAACTGGCAAAATGTGGGTGTTCTATTAGGCACACCGGCCTTAGGGATGATTCTCATTAGAGCGGGCCGTGCCCGGGGCGGGCCGAGGCCGGGGCGGGGACGGGCCGGAGCCCGTCCGTGTTGCACGATTTATATTACACCGAGTGTTAAACGGGTTATAAGTCGACACGGTCGCGTAGTGCTGGGAATAACCCGTACGCAGTACGGAAGAAGTGTTCGCATTACGACGGGACGTGGAGGGAGGGGCGGGACCGTGCAACAACCGTGGCGTCGAGCGGATCCGGACGAGACACGGAACATGCACTGTGTAATATAAATTGCTTTATAGAAAATGTATGTAACGTTTCAAATCCGTGCCCCGTCCGGGCCACGTACACGGCCCGCTCTAATGAGTTTCATCCCTTACCTTTCGGGAATTACAGGCGTGATGTTATATTATCTAAATAAAGATATTATCAACAAATTTCTAAATCCAATTATTTTGCAGGTCAAGCCCTCAGTCTAATGGGCCCAGTAGGTTCAGGAAAGACTTCCCTAGTTGAACATTTGGCTGCTATTACTGGCCGCAAAGGTGTGGCTTTCAAGAAAGTGCAACTAGGAGACCAGACGGATTCCCGCATGTTACTTGGATCGCATCAATGTACTGATATACCCGGAGAATTTGTGTGGAGACCTGGCGTTTTGACTGAGGTATGTCTTTCGTAAACTGTAGACTGACTAAGAAACCACATACTGAACCGCAGTGACTATTAGCATTAAAGGGGAATATATTTGAATGAAGCCTGGCTTTCCTTACTTCAGCCTTTTTATTTTCAAAATAGTAGCCACGCATAAAACCTATTTATGTATAAATCCACGCATATATCAATGACAACTACAACATTTTTAGGAGAGTTAAGATTTGGTCCTTCGAGCCGGATTTTTGTGACAGAAGCTTGTTAGTGCGAAGTTATTACGGTCTGTCCGTGGCTGATGCAAAAAACCTTCTAAAGTGTCACGGTCCCGAGATATAAGCTATCAAAGTTGTAATTTGGCAAAGACGTTATTGTTGTTTGCCATGTGAAGATTTGTAGTAGAATAAATTTGGATCATGCAAGTTCTATAAACTTGCAGCTTTAGAACTTTGCAAAGAAATAAAAACAAACGATTTTAGTTGTTCATATAAAAAATGTATAAAAACTTAATTTGTTTAAACAGATGTTGGTTTGCCATGTGCAAATGCAAACATGTTGAATATGGTATATTTACCCATTAAACCTTTTAAGCACATTTAATTTTAAATGTGCTTAAAAGGTTTAATGGGTGTGGCAATTACATGTTTCCTGCATTGAGTGCATAAAGGGTGTAAATAGACGCTTAACGAAGCCGAAAGGCACTTGATCTCCCCGTCATTGCGATCATTTGTTTGTTCTGGACCATACCTGGGAACCTACTAGTTACGGAGATATTGGAGTTCAAAGATCCATATTTTTTTAAATACTAGTTTTTAAGGTTGACTTCGCGAAGGGTCTGTTTACAACCTGTTTATATTTTTAAACTTTGTCCCTCACTACGACTTTCTCCTGTATCATGGGTGCGTTTACAAACATTTAAACTTACATACACAAACATCCCGACCCGGAACAAGTATCTGTTAGTAGGCCATACGAATATTGGTTCCGTACGGGGATCGAACCCGCGACACGCAACGCAGCAGTCAATCGCTCAGCCACTGCGCCAACCGTGTTGTCAAAAATTAAGACTTTACACTCGACCTGTTGACCTTTCGGCATAAAATTGTTAGATTTCGCTGTCTACATGGGTTGTGGAGGTCAGATAGGTGGCCAGTCCAGTTCAGATATGCCTGGTAGATAGAAGAGAAGCTGACCCCAAAACATTATACATAAAGTTGTCCTTTTTTTGATTTTTCCTTACAAGGTTTTTACACTATACAATTACTTATAGGCCGTACAAAATGGGCACTGGCTCCTATTAGAAGACATCGATTGTGCAGCTCTGGATGTGGCTTCTACCCTCAGTTCTCTACTCGAAAGAAACTCATTATGCGTGCCTGGCTATCGAGATTCTCTGCCAGTCACACCCGGGTTCCAATTGTTTGTCACACAGCGGTAAGTGCAGACATACTAAATTAAACTTAAACTTTCTAGGAATAAAGTTTATTTTCTATTGATAGTTGAAACTGTTTTTTTTTTTTTATAGAACGTTGACTACAAATTACGGTTTTCAAAAGAAAATTTCAAGCAGCAGTACATTGCTTCAAAAACATTTAACACAAATAAACGTTGAACCGCTATCGAGGTCTGAACTAGCAGAGATCATACAAACTCTGTACCCAACTCTTTCAACTATCTGCCCTAGAATTATCGAAGTATTCATGATGTTCTCAGTGGGCAGTCACGACACATCCTTGCAGGCTACCGAAGCAATAGATAGCGATAAACAAAAGAATCTAATTCTCTTACGAGGGTCAAGACTGATTTCAACCAGAGACTTATTAAAATGGTGCTCTAGATCAGTAGTTGGTTTTGACGTCACTAGTCCTGAGTCAGCACTAAAAGTACTACAGGACGCTTTGGATATATTCACTTGTTCAGTCTCCGCCCCTGAACATAGACTCGAATTGGCGAAAAAAGTTGGACTATGCCTCGGGATAGTAGAAACGAAATCGGAATTCTATTGCAAACATTACAAGCCAAATGTGTCACTAAATGCTACCTATCTAGAAGTTGGCAGATCTAGGGTTCCTAGGGTAGAGAAGTGTTTAGAAACGATAGATTTTGATAATAAACAGGCAGTGTTCTCTTTTACGAAGCAGTCTGCCTGTTTGCTTGAGAGGATAGCCTGCTGCGTCACGTCCAATGAGCCTGTACTGCTCGTAGGTGAAACGGGTACTGGTAAAACTTCGTCAGTACAATACATTGCAAAACAGACAGGCCACAAGTTGATCGTCATCAACATGAACCAACAGTCAGACTCAGCTGATCTACTCGGTGGGTATAAACCCGTAGACCTAAAATACGTAATCCGACCCATAAAACTTCAATTTGAGGAACTATTCCGAAATTTCTACAATACTGAGAAAAATCAGAAGTTTTTGGGCCACATTCAGACTTGTTACGATACCGAAAGTTGGACTGCACTACTGGCTCTAATGAAACAGAGTCACAAAGCAGCTATCGCTAGACTTACTGCAGAAAAGTCTACCATAAAACTGAATAGATGGGTAGCCTTTGGGTCTAAACTTGCCAAATTGGAACAGCAAGTAAAGGCAGCTTCGAAATTGACCTTCGCGTTTATTGAGGGTTCTCTAGTCAAAGCTATGCAGGAAGGCCATTGGGTGTTGCTAGACGAAATCAATTTGGCCTCCGCCGAAATTTTAGAATGCCTAGCCGGATTGCTAGAGGACAAAAGTGAGACTATAGACTTGCTGGAAAAGGGCGATAAAGTTCCTATAAAAAGACACCCAGATTTCACGCTATTTGCTTGTATGAATCCAGCTACAGATGTCGGTAAAAAGGACTTGCCTGCAGGTCTTAGGAACCGTTTTACAGAGTTCTTCATTGATGAACTGACTGAACGCAATGATTTGATCTTGCTTATTGGGGACTATTTGTATCATATGAATCATGGTGGGGCCGTTTTGGAGGCGATATACAGTTTTTATGCCAGTATTAAGAAAGAAGCAAAGTTGAATCTTGTGGATGGATCAGGTAACGTATCACCGTTTTTTTTTGTTCTGTTCTTTGAACATCATATTTTTTTATTTTTATAAAACCGTTTTTGTGTTGTGTTTTAGGGAATACACCACATTATTCTCTAAGAACCCTATGCAGAGCCCTAACAGCGGCTGCCAAAGCTAAATGTGGAACAGTATCAAGGTCTTTGTACGAAGCATTTTGCTTATCCTTCCTTACCCAGTTGGATAGTTCTTCGCATCCGAAAGTAGAAGCTATGATTGCCAAGTACGTATGCATTTGAAATAAAGGTACAATTCCGAAGACGATAGTAACCGCACTGAATGTCTAAATGGCCCACAAAACGTGGAACTATGGAAAGCTTCCTGAGATGGTGACATTGCTGCACATAGAAACCAGTCCTGTTTCACGGTAGCCATCGCATTCTGAATTGTACCTTACTTGGCTTACATTGTAATATGAAATTGCATAGTTTCTAATTTTCTTTTGTATTTATTAGGGCAGTGATCGGCAAGAAGAATGTGAAATCAGTAACAAACCAACTAATTCCGGAGCCGCAAGTATTTGGCCAAACGTACTTGCTCTTTGAAGGTCATTGGATCCCTCAAGGCAAACTAGAAATAGCCATACCAGAAGGCTATATCCTAACTCCTACAGTAAAAAAGAATCTTCGTGACATTGCACGAATCATATCACTTGGTCGATTGCCTATCTTGTTACAAGGAGACACATCGGTAGGCAAGACGTCCCTTATAACATATATCGCGAAAGCTTCTGGCAATTATTGTGTCAGGATAAACAATCATGAGCATACAGATTTACAAGAGTATATAGGGTCTTATGCAGCCGATTCGAATGGTAAGCTAGTCTTCAAAGAAGGTGTTCTAGTCGAAGCGATGAGAAAGGGATACTGGATTATCCTCGACGAACTGAATTTAGCTCCAAGTGATGTATTAGAGGCTTTAAACCGTGTGTTAGACGACAACCGAGAACTGTTCATACCAGAAACTCAACAAGTTGTCAAAGCAGATCCCAATTTCATGTTATTCGCTACTCAAAACCCTCCAGGTTTGTACGGTGGCCGAAAAATGCTGTCCCGAGCGTTCAGAAACAGATTCGTCGAGTTGCATTTTGATGAGATACCAAAGAATGAACTGGAAACTATTTTGCACCAGAGATGTCATGTACCGCCGGCCTACAGTAAGAAAATGATAGCGGTCATGGCTGATCTACAGATAAGACGACGTGGTTCCGCAGCCGTTCAGGGCAAAGACGGATTTATTACTCTGCGAGACTTATTCCGATGGGGTCAGAGATACAAATGCACATCTAAAGAATCTTTGACGGATGATAAATTTTACGATTGGGATCAGCATATAGCTGATGAGGGATACCTTATCTTAGCTGGAAAAGTACGTCAACCTGACGAACGATCTATAATCAAAGAAGTTATCGAAAAACACATAAAGAGGACAGTCAATCCTGACAACCTCTTTAGTCTTCATGCGGCTACGTCACCCGTTACCAAGTCTATATTGGAGACAATCTTAAACAACCAGCTTGAAGAGTTTAATCACGTTGTTTGGACATACAATATGAGAAGACTTGCGGTTCTAATAGCCAAGTCATTCACTTTTAATGAACCCGTCTTACTAGTTGGAGAAACTGGTTGCGGTAAGACAACCATCTGTCAAGTACTGGCAGCTTTGAAGAAACGTCAGCTTCTGTCAGTCAACTGTCACATGCACACAGAGAGTTCAGATTTCTTAGGAGGTCTTCGCCCGGTGCGGCAGTACAAACATGATGGCCGACTCTTTGAATGGGTCGATGGACCGCTAATAAAGGCTATGGAGACAGGAAACATGTTCTTAGCTGATGAAATATCTTTGGCTGATGACAGTGTGTTAGAGAGAATGAACTCCTTACTCGAACCTGAAAGACAGTTGGTGTTGGCCGAAAGAGGAACTGATGATAACTCTGACGTGGTCATCATCACAGCAAACGAAAACTTCCACTTTATCGGTACCATGAACCCTGGTGGAGATTTCGGTAAGAAAGAGCTTTCGCCTGCTTTACGTAATAGATTCACAGAAATATGGTGTGACAGTGTCACATCTAGAGAAGACCTATTGAAAGTTCTCGAGAAAAGCGTCAATAAAGGAGTGGCTCTAGGCAACCAAGAGGACGGCAGTTCCGGGATCGGTACCTCTATCTTGAACTTCACTGATTGGCTGAAAAATTCCGAAGTAACGAACAAATTCCCATTCAGTATCCGTGATTTACTCTCGTGGGTACATTTCATAAATATTACAGTAGCAAAAGGTCTTTTAGACACCCCTGAAGCATACGTACACGGTGCTTGTATGACATTCCTAGATTGCTTCGGTACAGCACTAACGGGCCACATCGACACCGAAACTTTAGTCTTACTACGAACAAATGCAATCAACTTCTTGTTAAATCAGATAAAATCAGTTGGCAGCGAATATGTGGACAGTTTACAGGAAATGTTGAGCGATAAAAAGACTCAATTCGTAGCCGAAAGCGGGACCGAAAAGTTTGGAATAAAACCTTTTTACATTGAAGTTGGAGAAAAAACTAAGACCCTCGAACTGCAACTAGAACACCAGTTCACGTTCACTGCTCCAACGACTGGTGCAAATACGTTGAGGCTGTTGCGTGGCTTACAGCTAAACAAAGCAATCCTTCTGGAAGGAAACCCTGGAGTCGGAAAGACGAGTTTAGTAACTGCACTCGCTAAATCATCCAATCGTAAAGTTGTTCGCATCAATTTGAGCGACCAAACTGTAAGTAATTAATTTTTATTTGTTTGTTTAACTCATAAAGGCCAAATTCATGCGTTCAAATAACAGTAATCCTTTTTTTTTCGGATGGGAAATCAACAAATGACTCTGACAGAGTCAGATTTTTACTGACGAAATCCATGTTCCTTCATCGCCCTTTGTGTTCCGAGGCCACGGTATCTTTTTCGAACAGTCCCGCAGCCCCGGGATAAGAGTACTCCTGACACATAGACAAGATCTTTCATTCGACCGCAAAAATGTCACAATCGAGTTTTGATCTGCTTGGATCAAAACTCGATTGTGACATTTTTGCTTGTTTTTTTTTGCGTTGAGCGCGGAGAGTGTTCCATAAATCATAGACTAAGATTGAGCAACATTTCGACTTCCAAGTTTGGCAAACAATCTAGTAGTAGTATCTGTCTAGACTGTATTGTCGAACTGCTAGACCTTCCACTCCTTTTCCACACTCTGCTATTATGTATACTTTTATTGAATTCTAATTTGATTTTATTTTAACAGGATATAACAGACTTATTCGGAACAGACTTACCAACTGAAGATGGTTCCTTCACATTCAAAGAAGGCGCGTTCTTGAGCGCTCTCCAAAATGGCGACTGGATTCTATTAGACGAGCTCAACTTGGCACCTCAGCCGGTTCTAGAAGGTCTTAACGCATGTTTGGATCACAGAGGAGAAGTATTTATTCCTGAACTAGGGAGAAGTTTTAAGGTTAAGGAGCAGACTAAACTGTTTGCTTGCCAGAATCCTTTAAAACAAGGAGGTGCCCGAAGAGGTCTGCCAATTTCCTTCCTTAACAGATTCACTCAAGTTTACATCGACACACTGACTAGAGAAGACTTGATATACATTGTGGAGGCGCAATATGGAAGCCTACCGAAAGACATTCTGCACAAGATCGTCGAATTCAACTGTAAAGTAGCGCATGAAGTAACAGAGATACAATCGTGGGGCCACAAAGGCTCCCCGTGGGAAATGAACCTAAGAGACATACAGAGATGGTGCGAGGCTATCATTCAAGACCAGAATGAAAATATTCCAATAACCCCAGGAAAATACGTTGATATGCTCTACGTGAACCGTATGAGGACCGAAGAAGATAAGCAGAAAATGATCGAGACGTATGATAAAATATTTCTCCCTGTTTATCCAAGGAGTGATAGTAGCCCTCAATTTCACATGTCGCATACACATATTATAATAGGGGACGTTCAACTAGAACGAAACGAGAATAAAGAATTCAAAAATCGAAGAGCTGCTGAAACAAATTTGCTCGTGCCCAGGAATCAACTCGCGACTTTGAAAGCAGTGGCTCAAAGTATCAAGATGAATTGGTTGACGATACTAGTTGGTCCTTCAGCAACTGGTAAGAGTAGTGTAGTACAAGTACTCGCTGACTTGATCGGCAACGAACTGCAAGTCATACCTGTGACGTCAGCAATGGATGTCTCCGACTTACTAGGAGGTTTCGAACAAGTCGATTTTAACCGAAATCTTGAGAGCTTGTATGATAAAATCGAGACTTTAACAATACAAACTGTTAGGTACAAATGGTTTGTCACACAACCGTCTGAATGGAAGACTAACTTGTTACTAAGCGAGCTGTATAAGTACAAATCTCTGCAGAAGGCTTCAAGCACTGATATGTCAGACGACAACATACATAAGTTCAAACAAAAAATTCAGTTCCTTAACGCTCACTGCGAAAAATTGATTGTAAACAACGAGTATCAACCAGATATATTGTCGAAAGTACAAGAGGTTGTGAAACTTTTGAACAAGTTGCAGAACAAAGTGTCTCAAGTGTTTTCTGTCAACGCAGGAGGCAAGTTCGAATTCGTGGACTCTTTGCTTGTGAAAACGATGATCGAAGGCTCGTGGTTACTCTTGGACAATGTCAACCTCACTTCTGCAGCCGTACTTGACAGGCTAAATGGTTTGTTGGAACCAAACGGTGTGTTAAGCATCCCCGAAAGGGGTGACATCAGTGAAATCACACCCCATCCGAATTTTAGAGTATTTTTCACTATGGATCCGAAGTATGGGGAGATTTCGAGAGCTATGAGAAATAGAGGAGTAGAGATATCTTTGCTAAGACCTGATGATTGGCAGATATCGTATGTGTCCGAAACTGAGAACTTGTTCGATTTGACAGCTCTGCTTTCGTCCTGTGGGCTGCCCAGCAAATATCACGACTTGTGTATCAAATGTCATGAACTGATGCAGTCTTTTGTTGAAGGTACGTATTAACACTGATTGTCACACAATAAACTTAAAAAATTAAGATATTTTCATTTATTTTGATACGAAAATAGATGGGAAACAAAATTGTTCTCATTAGTGACATGTCCGCCTAAAATAATGTTTCCTTTCCAGGACTCGATCGTCCGACGATTTCCCATTTACTACAAGCGGCTCACTTGACCTGGCAACAGCTACTCCGCGGTATTTCTATCACTACCGCTTTCGTCAGCAGTTTTTCTGACGTCTACATAAAGCCAAGGTGCGGCGCTGATTTTGCCTCAAGTGTAAACTCCTCACTTGCTGAAATGAAAAACTCGATGTTAAAAGCCCTCGATGAGCTAATAGAAGGAGAGGAACAAGACGAAAGGGGCCCCCTTCCCGCAACAACCAATCACACGCTCACAGTAAAAGGTTTGTGCTCCAATTCCACCATGGAAATCGCCAAACAACTCGCGTACACAGCCGTACAAGAAACAAAAGACGGCACCATAGAATCGTGCCTACACGTCATCTTTAGTTTGTTCACCGTTTACCAGAGATCTCATCCAGCAGTATTAAAGACTGTTTATTCTATCATTCATGACATTATGAGGAAACAATGCCACGCTGCCGACGTACAATACGCAGGCATTCTCAATGACACTGCTTATGAAACCTTCAAATACCACGCCGGCGAGATACAGTCATACAAAAAGTACTATCCTGAACAATACAAATTAGATGAAAGGCACATACGTATTGGCAACAAAGAGGGACTCGTAATGTTCAATAAACTAATGAAGTACTTCTTGATTAACCTCACCCCTGAACCACAAATTTTTACAGTAGCGAATTATTCAAACGCAGTCCTGTCGGGCAAATTGACAGATGATTTTGTCGAATATCCGATACTGAAACATTGTCTGAGATACCTGGACATTATTGAAGAATTTATTGAAAAGAGTATTGATCGATCTGAAAATTCTTTGGATAATAGAACAACTTGTGATATGTTTAAACTTCTAAGCTGGCGTGACAGATTCTTGAAGCTGACAAATGAGCCAATATTCATTGCTAACGAAGCCAGCAGGCGTAGGATATTAAGAGAAGACATTGTTCCCCTTCTATATGCTCACAGTAAATGGTTACAGAAACAATTGATGATACCATTAATGAGCATTACGAGCGACAGCGACGCTATTATAAATGATTTCAATCAAGCCGTGAAAAATATAGAGATGCCAGCTGAGGACGACAACTCAACAGTTACTAAGCTGAGCAAGAAAATCCGCAAGATGTATGGCCAACCGAAGTTATTAGTCGATAAAGAGGAATACGACAAATGTAGCGAGAAGCTTAAAGTTTACAACAAAATGACTTTGGATCTGAGTCAGCCTATTTCAAAGCAACTCAACCGACTTTCTGTGGACAATTATGCTGTTACTGACCTGCATTTAGCTTTGGATGTGCCAAATAACGATACTTTGGAACTGGTACAAAAGAATATTAGCAAGTTGGTTGACAGTCAAGTCCTTGAGAAACCAAGACCCGAAATTAAACTTCTTCCAATTGTCTCGTACGTAGTACAGAGAATATTGACAATCCTACAAAGAGATTTCTTTGACGTAGTAAATCAATTATCAAAGAACGAAGACAAAATATTCGTGAGGATTGAATCTTCAGAAGTGTTGGCCAGTTTGGTACACTTGGGCAAGGTGACCAAAGGGTTTCCACCAGCTTTGCTGAATCTTTTAGAAGTAATGCTCAAACTGCAAGACAGCCAGGGCATTATTAGTGAAAGGTAAGATTTTCAAATATACATAAACTAATGGCTTTCTCTCATAGAGTTAATAGCCAGAAATAACAGATCTATACTTACGTCTTTTACTTCGTTGAAGATTTTCTTTTTTTTTATCTGTTTCTCACACATGGAGGAATACTAAAGCAACGTTTTTTTTATAGGATATCGTCTCTACCTGTCAAATTTTGGGATGAATTTTACAAAGCAGTGGTATATTCGCCTGCCTTCTATCCTTCGCCATTTTTGAACCCATACAATGGCGAGAACTCTGAAGAGAGAGTGGAAGAGATACCGATCAACAGCAAGAGATTGTCCAAGAATATTCCCTTGCTGCCTTATTACCTGCAGAAGTTCACCGTGTCTGATGATGGTCCAGGTATGTTGCATTTTAGTCTTTTCTATTTATGTAGTCACAGAGGCTCCTGGTTAGAAGCGGAGGTTACAGTTGGAGTGAAGGAAGTCGAGATGACGGTGGAATGAGGTAGGAGTGGATGGTGACGTATAAAGGAAAGAGGGTAAGAGACGGGAGAGAACGGTGTCGGGAGTTGGCCATGGGAGGTATAGCTATATCGCCTGGTGGTTTTGTTGCGTCTGTTTCTTACGGAATTAGACAAAAAACAGGGTAGCAACCCCGTGAAGAAGAATCCACCAGACTTGCCTTTAGTCTCTACGCCACCGTAGCGCTCGCCCTCAAAACGCGCCGTCTTACCGCCTCTGAGGAAGGCTGCAAGGTAGGCTTGCAATCTTGCATCTTTACTACCAGCAAAGCATGAGCAAAGTATGTCGTAGTGCAACCGCAAAAGCACCAATACAAACCTTCCCCTGCACGTTAAGGTTATGGACAGACCGACCGACAGTAAGACAGAGTTACTTCCACATTTATAATATTAGTAAAGAATAGGCGAGACGGCAAAAAAATCTAATTAGTCCGTCAGTTAGATTATCAAAAAATATTTAAGCCGTGTTTTTTTTTTGGTACGTAAACCAAAATTGACGAAGATATGACGCTTTTAAAATTCTCAATACGTCACGCCTAGGTATAATTTTTAGCTAGTTCTGACGTCACGAGCCCCCACTCCCGAGTTTTGATGCGTTTTATGTTTTGTCAATATTCATTGATTTACAAAAACAAAAAATACGTGTTCATTAATTTCCAATACTCTAACTGACGGACTAAATAGATTTGCAATTTTTTGATACTGTCGTCATGCCTATTATGGATGGAGGTTTTGATTACTAATTAATATTTCAGAGTCCTGTCATTTACTGGCATATGAAACAGTGTCGATGGAGGACAGGACTGACTATTCTATGCAGCTAGAAACAATCTTGAATATTTTGTGGAAGAATATCGCCACATTGGATGCAGCAGTTGCATTGAAAACGTAAGTTTTATTTTGAAATTTAATTCAGCAAATAAGGAGAAAAAGGGGTATTTGCCCTGCAATGGGACGACACAATCAGAAAACGAATAAGATTTAAAGATGTCACATTGATACCGTATACTTCGCGGCTTTCTTACGACCCTAGGTTTGTTTTTCTATGGAAATTGAACCTAAAGCTCACCTACTAACCTCTTTGGGTTACACACTGCTGTGGCTGCTTATAGAATACACGGTGAAAGCTTTAAAGGGGGCCGGGCATCGGCGCCTATCATTCTAGACTTCTAGTTCGACTGTTGGCGCAAACATCGTTGGTCAATACATACGTACAGACTCGTACGTACGTAATACAAACGTATTGACCAATAATGTTTGAAGCGTTTTTTTTAATAACCGACGAACATTTTTAGCTCTGGTCGTTCTAGAATCATGTACTGTATAAATGTGATGCCAGTTTGCGTATCGATGTCTACCTGTAATAGAAATGTGAATCTAACTCAAGTATTACATTCCAGAATATCAGACGCCAAATTCGAAATTAAGAAGTATGAGCAACTGATACACTATTTACAATCTGCTCTCGAACTCAAAAACAACAAAACATTCAATGACATTTGCACACATACCATCGAGATATTCCGAAATCGTTACAAGGGCACCTCGTTCGGCGATATACTAGCTGATGCGAACAGCGCTTACCACAGACTCAAAAACTCATTACTACTTAAAAACGACGATATGAAGACAAAGATGTACACCGCACAACTATCTTTACAAACAAGCATTTTGTTAACCAAAGTATTATCTGAGATAAATCCTATGGACCACGTCGCGAAATATCGTCTTAAAGTCCAATATATCGAAGAAGATGTGAAAATGTTCGATGCTTTACTCGGCACTTACTACTTCCACGGTCTTGTCTATGGCAATATACCCCATTACGGCAGTATTGAAAAGCCTTCAGAAGCAGTCTTCAGTAAGTTGGACAAAGAGAGTGGGCTATTGAAAGTACATCCTCATTGTAGTGTTCTTTTGGAGCTGAGACAAAGTACTGTTGAAAGAGTTAGCAAGTATAAGCTGGGAAATACTTTTAGGCCTGTAGAACCGTCCTATAACAGTTTTGCTAATGTAAGTATTAGGCATAAAGTTTTTTAGTACCTACTGATCTCATTGCTTTATTATGAAATTGGTTTTGTTCTGTTAATTTAAAGTATCAATGCTTTCTGCGTCTTTTCTTATGTTTATTCATAATAATAATAAAACTTATCTGCCTTTTCAGGACTGCAAACACTTCACAAAATCTGTACTGTCAGCGAAAACAACCCACGACATATGTACCAACCTTATAACAGCTTGCAAGAATTTATACAAAAACCTCCTTAGCAACACTGTGAACAAAACGACCCTCCTTAATGGACACACTGTGGTCAAAGAAACATCTTCCTGGCTGTTTTCTGTCAACGCCTTTTATAAGAAACTCGAGGCATATTCCGAGGCCTTGCCCGACTTAGCAAAACCTCTACAAAGTTCTATATCCCAACTCGTTTATAGCATAAACTCTTTGAACGATTTGACCAAAGAGATCATAGTCAAGATAGAACAAGGTCCGGTGTTAAAAGAGGTTGTAACCGACTTGATGGTGTTCCCTAATGGTATACCGAATAGGAAAAGCAAAGAAGAATATTTGAATAGGTTTGTGTCGACGAAGTTTATGCACCTGTTGAGTAGAAATGTTGTGGCTGGGAATGATAACATATTTGCTGCGGACTTGGAGGGTATTCAGTAAGTATTTTTAAATTATTTTGGTTTGTAGACTTCCCTTATAGTTAAAATACGTTTCTAATGGGCTTGATTGGCGGTGGTCGTTATACTGCATCCATATATTTATTACAACTTCATGGTGATTTGTTTTTAACAGTGCTAACTATCATAAATCACCAAGATTCCGAATCCTAGAATAACTTCATGTCGAAATTTTGTAAACTCCGCCATATACTGCAAAAAAAACCGTGTCTCTGTTTGTGCGAGAGTGCCAGGACACCATCACCCAATTTTTTTAGATATTTAAACCGTTACAGCAGTATTCACAAACGATTCGATTTCGAGTTGGAAAGTCTTATATGTCTATCTCGCTCGCTTACGTTATCCCACAAAAAGATAGACATACGGCTTGTCGAATCGAATCGAAGCGTTTATAAATACGGGGGCAGGTCAGGTAATCTTAACATATGCTTTGTTTTTGTAGGGTTCTAAAAATGAATCTATCAGAGCTGCGTATGTATAGCACGGCGTTAGATAGACTGGACAAGACTACAATGACCTCCGTACTGACCACGTTGGACTCACTCGTGAAAGCGTGGCAGCAACAGCAGAGAGATATCGAAAAGAAAAAGCAGGACGATGAGGCGTTGTATGTTACGAAGTAAGTGTGGACTTTATTTTGTAATGCATAAGGTTTTTAATGTAGATATCTTCTCCCTTTTCTTATACTATGTATGACCACTCAAAATATATGAAATTAAACCGCAAACTGCCGCTGTACTGTCACCCCGTGTTTATCATTGATATTGGGCAACGTTACCGCTGCCATTTGAGCTTAATTTATTTAATTTCATATATTATATTCACTTATTAGTGGTAATTCTTCTGAGTTACTCACCTTTATCGAACGTTACGTTCTTAGGGTCCCGGGTTTGAATCCCGGTAGAAGCAAATGTTTGTGTGGTGAGCATGGACATTTGTTTCCGAGTCAAAATCAAAATCAAAATCAAAGCATTTATTTCAAGTAGGCCAGTTACAGGCACTTTCGAATTGTCGAAACAAAGATGAAAATTAAATGTAGCTACAGTCCCAGTCACAAGGCATAAAAACTGTGAAAGTACTGTAGTTGCCCATTCCCTAGCGTAGATCTCTATGGAGAAGAACGGGCAAGAAACTCCATGGACACTCTTTTAAATCAGAATATTTTTACAAAACCTTGGTTACATCATTCATGTTGAGATGGTACATATACATATACTTTCATGAATGTTATATGTATAATAAGTATGTATTTACAAACAAAAAGTATCTATGTAGTATATCAACTATCTGGTGTCCTCGACACAAGCCTCGTTGCTTAGTGTGGCACTAGATGGCGCTGTGTGCAATGGGTAGCGATATCTATTTATTTATTTTATTTGTAAATCGCCGTATTGTTTATGTAAATGTCATTATTAGAAAGCCGTATCATTAAATCTTCTGGCAAATCTCGTGCGATTTGTGACTGGTTCATCAAAACTTGAATTTCCTGTTATAAATCTTTGTATTTTGATCAAATTTAATAGTCGTTAAAAATCAGTCCGCTGGCTTTAAACAAATGAAACCTTGCAATTAACGGTTGTTCATCTTTCAGATCAAAATGTGAGGATGAAGACGAAGACGCAATAGCCCTCGAAGAAGTGCTAGAAATGTTCCCGACCTACTCAGACCAAGATTTCGCTGAGTTCAAACCACCAACTCTAGAACAAGTCCCAGTTAAAACGCAGAATAACTCTGAAAAGCCAAAACAAAAATACCTACTGTCTCTCGAAGATGTTTCTTTAGTATACAAATGGCATTCAAACATAGTTCGAAATATGACTTCAGCGGAATGGTTACCCGCCCGAAAGAAGTTGGTCGGTAATGATGTGACTAGTGCGTTCTTGCAAAGGTATCCCACATTTAGTCGGGTTATAAACAATGCTTGGGAGGCTTTGGATGCCGAGTTTGAAGGGACAATCTCGCCGAGTTTGATGGTTCTTATTTCACAGATAAAGGCTAAAGTTGATGGACAAGGTAATTAGTATTTTCTAGAGATGTCGGGAAAGTCGACTATCCGGCCATATAACAAATATTGCCGGATAGTCGGACGTACATGAAACCCTTACTAACATTCGGCAATAAACATTATTATCCTGATTATAAGGTACTTATTTGTTGTATAAAAAACCGTTTGACTTGGAAAGTACGGTTTTCGATTTTTGCCCTAAGTTATGCAAATTTTACTGAAACTACTGTGTAACTAATGCCTTCATTTTGTTTTTAGAGTCTTTGAGCAAAGTCGACTTCTACAAATCCGCCTGGGTGTCAGAAACCAAACAGTGCGTGCCCTTACTTCATCGAGTGAAGGAAAACACTAATGCATTACTTGATCAATGGCCTGATTTCCCCACTCTGAAAGAGGTAAGAAAATTACTGCATGTTTACTTCACTACTAGACCCGTACTGTCCCGAATTGATTTTAAATTTTCAACCGGAAACGGTATACAGAACATCATTCCGAAACCCCCACGTAGACTTTATTCGTTGGTTATAAAAAAAATGATTTACTAAATATGTAGCTAATGTCCACCCTGTATAAGTCCATGGTGGAACTGTGAAATTTCTTAATAAGGTTCAATGTCTGGCTCAAGAAAACAACAGAAAGCAAGACAGTTAAAAATTGATAAAAATAATTCGTGGACGGATTTGGTTTGATGCCACAAAAAAGTCAACACAAAACTCGAACTTATTTTTTTTTGGGGGAAGCCTTCAAAAGGCTACCGGTCTTTGGGGACAAGACCGGGGAGTGTATGATGGAATGAGGCCTATTCAGACGTGACTAAGGAAACATAGCATAATCAGCCTATAATGTTCCCACTCCTGGGTCACAGGCCCCCTCTCTACGAGAGGAAATGGGCTATAATCCACCACGTGGGCCCAGTGCGGGTTGGTAGATGTCATTTCTTCGAAATTTTGATTCTAGGACATGTCGGTTTCCGCACGATGTTTTCCTTCATCGTTTTGAGGGCAGTGGTGATGAAATAAATTACACAAAGTAATGCGCCTGCCTAGGTTCAAACCCACGGCTTACTATTCGAAAGTCGGGGCCGCCACTGCGGCTACTGTTGCTCTTACACAGGGCACATCCCTGGAGACAATTTACTCACGTAGTCTCTTCTCCTTCCAGATAATAGTAATAGTAAATAGAATCCTCAGCTTCCCCGTAACAAGCCCCGTGAGTCGTTTCCTCACCGGTATAGAGCTACTGCGGGATAAGATCGAGGAATGGAATAAGAACGCGCACAAAGGCAACAATATGATCGACGTGTCGTTAGCCGTGGGACAACAGATTATAAACTGGAGGAAGTTGGAAATGGCGCACTGGAAGGAGTGTCTTAATAATGTGTTTCATAGGTATGTGTTTGAATGCTGTTTTGACCAAGAATTGACAGTGATAAATTTTATACGTCGTTAAAACATAGTGGTTACATTCTTGTCGGTTCTTCTCCATGGAAACGACCAACGCGAACCGTGCACCTTTTTCGACGTTTTATAAGTGCCCATCTAGGCCTATGTGAAATAAAATATTTTGATTTTTGATTTTGAGTGGAATTTATGATCCATACTTTTAGTAAAAAATCAGCTAATCTTTTGTCAGTAGCCCGAATTGAACCGGCGATGGTCGCTTAATTTCGGGATCCAGTTAGATGTTCGGTAAAGATTATATTATACTACAAACTTGTTTCTAGTTTTTAAACTACATTGCATTGTACTTATCAGCCGTTTTGTCCAATTTTATACAAATTGTATTCTTTCCCGATTATTTCTTCGCTTACAATAAATGATCCTTGCACGAAAGAAAGCAGAACGTGAGAACGTGAACGAGTGATAAAAAAAAATAGTTACTTCCACTCATTTTTATGGGCAACTCACGCCCAAAAAATTGAGTATGCCAAAATTGTTTTCACAAAAAAGAGCTAAAGTTCCCTAAGAAAGTTTTTCGGTATCTCTTATGGATTCGGAAACAATTTCATTTTTCTAGACTGTAATTAAATCTGATATGAGAGTCTGAATCTAGTTTCAACGTTATTTACTGCAGTTAATATTATACATTCCTGGAATATCTCATTGAAACTTAGTTTCTTATTTATTTATTAGCTTTTAAATCTCACAAACTGTTGTGTAGTCTTCAATCTCGTAGCAAGAAGGTTTATGTTTATTGAGTATTTTTTTTCTATGGTTTTTAAGTCCGTTGTGGGTCAGTGCTAACGGCTCTGACTTACCACCACCTACAGGTGGTAAGTCTAGTCGTGGTTTTGAACCCATAAGAAACCCAGGCACACTTCGTGTAATTTCATCCCCCTGGTGTCCAACTTAAAAGAATCACGCTGTATGTTGTTATTCTAGCATACAATTTTGTTTGCACTTGTTTAATACCAATATTACCATTAACAAAATTTACAGAAAACAATCTGAAGCCCACAAGTACTGGTTCTACCTTTACAACGTCGTCAATTCATATTTGGAACCGTCATCGGATCCCGTTCAAGCAGACAGAGTCATATCTGTACTGAAAGACTTCATGGAAACGTCGAACTTAGCAGAGTATGAAATAAGGTTGGATATCGTATTCGTGTACCACTGTCACTTGGTGCATTTGGAGCCTTCTGAGAAACGAGGTAAGGGCCTTCTTAGTTTATGGTTTTAGTTATCTTTAGCACAATCTAAACGTAACTGGGTAATAAGTAGTAAGTTTTTAACGTTGTTGCATGTTTAGTGCTTTTCTATCAAGTGCTTAGCGTGTTGTATTACTCTGTATTTTCTTCGCCGAGTTTCTATTTAAAAACCCGGGTCTTGAAGGAATTTTGACCAAGACCCTTTGAAAAAGCAGCGTAAAGCATAAAAGTTTTCTTCTAGTATCTGCAAAATAACGGAACGAAAGTTTGTTATCTGTATATATTACATACATTATAGATTTATTTAGCAAATAAAAGATTTGGATTTATAATCTTTCAGACGAGCTCCTCTCAATTCTCTGGAACACATACAACTACTACGCGCAGTTCGGCACACAGGTAGCCACCCACATCAAAGAGAAGCGCGCTCCCATCGAAAAGAAACTGCGCGACTTCGTCAAGATTTGCACGTGGGATAGAGACCTTAGCTACTGGAACGTTAAGGACACCGTCGATAAGGCGCATAGGGCGTTGCATAAGCATACTAAGGAGTTTGAGGTTTGTAGCAAAATCGCTTTTATACTTTTGTATGTAAGGCAAGATTTTGACTGAACTTTGCTCAAGTAAAGAAAGCCTTTCATACAACTCTTAACTTTAGTCTAAAAGAATAAGGTTCGTATTCATGTAACTCTTATTCCGAATAGCTCAAAAGAATATGAGAAGGTGAAGGGATGAAGGATATGATATACGCAGAGGAGAGATTTTTTTATGATCGGAAAATGAACCTTAAATAAGGAATTATTAAAGGGCATACTAAAATTGTTACTACTTATAATTTTTAAGTTGCTTAAAGTTTAAGTAACTGAACAAACTCTCAAATTCAGTCGCGACCGGACCCCGGACATTCTTACGTACCCTCAACGTTTACTTCGATAATTAATTTAACTTTGCACTTGATGATTCTAAGAATAAAGTGTATTTTTCAGTGTCTACTACGCGTGAAGTTTTTATAGCTTCTCGTGTATTTTCATACAAGCAATTTAATTAGAACATAATCAGCTTATACCGTTCTTTGCTGGGGCTCTGGCTTCCTGGCTTGTATGATGGAAATGGGCCGTTATCCACCACGCTGTCCCTATTGGTGGATCCCACGTTGGTAGATGTCTTTAAATGGTGATGGCAACTGTGAAACTAATGGCTCTAGGATAGTTTGTTCCAAGCATCGTCATTGGTAGAAATTCTGGTAATATCATTTTATATTTCAAAATGGCTTGACCTCATTGGTCAGATTGGGAACAAACTATGCTAGCGCCATCTGCTTTCAGCTTTCACCGGCCAACCCCATTCGGTTCGGTTCTAGAACATGCCGGTATCGTCACGATGTCTTATTATTCATTTTGTTTTATCTTTAAACTCCAGAACGTTCTAAAAGCGAACGTGACAAGCTGTCTAGTGGACAACTCAACTGAAGTGATTGGGGATCATGTCGGTATATGGGACCGGCCTAAACGCGCCACCACTGCTAATGCCCCTACGGGCGGCGCCTATATGATCGATGTGCAGAACCATATTGTTCTCGCGAGGAATATTAAGGTATGTCGGATTTTATTTTGATTTTGTATCGGTGTACACTTGCGGAACTAAAAAGTTTAGATGTTGTATTATTTTTATTGTTTGTATACAAATAAAGAGTGTCATGCACGCTGCAAGTGATTTAAAACTGTTTTACTTTTTCGTTCCGCGAGTGTGCACGGCGACTAATCAAGTTATACAAAACCAGTTAATGCGGATTTCGCATAATACTCGAAGTTTATACAAAGCGACGCCATGTTTATAAATGTATGGTTGATGTGTCGCTGTG
This sequence comes from Xestia rhomboidea, assembly GCA_963853795.1. Taxonomy (NCBI): domain Eukaryota; kingdom Metazoa; phylum Arthropoda; class Insecta; order Lepidoptera; family Noctuidae; genus Xestia; species Xestia rhomboidea. The sequence continues at coordinate 8,149,143 of OY970771.1, read as the reverse complement.
TGTACGGTCGACCAAGCTATTTGGTTTACATTTTAACATGGAAATTGCATTGTAAAATGTAGACCAAATAGCTTGGTCGACCGTACACAGACGTAGTGGGTTTCTTCGTTCGTCTAATGTTTTGGGTTGGATTTATATCACGAAAGATGTGCTCATCGCATATCCACATCATCGGATTCGTAACGCCAGAACAGGCAGAAAATCAATACTTACTTGTAAAATCGTTTGTTCTGACTAGTGACTATCAACGTATAGCTCAAACCAAATGGACGGATCGACTATAATTTCTTCTTTATCTCAATGTCGACCGAATAGACACAATTCAAGATACGCTCGCGTATCTTCTGTCAGATATCCACTCTTAACCCTTCTGATCTAATGAAGACTTCTTTGAACTTAACTTTTTCTGTTTTCTTTTTCACTTAAGTATCCTTTTATCTTTAATACTAAGCAATAACCTTAACCTTTTAAGCTTGGCTTTTTTAGCACGTAGGTGAAACTTAGTTGATTGGAAGCCTGAAGGCAGCAAAATACGGGGTGGAAGGCACTCGTGACGTCTTGTCACGCTCTTTCATACATTTTGACCTTGTAGGTATTGCACTTTTGTAGGAAACAGCAATTTTTTTCTATCTATGTGGGGGGGGGGGGGGGAGTCTATATTCTTCTTCTTCCACCCTCTATAGATTTGTTGCCCGCCCTATGCCTAATCAGGCTTCCGAACAACTAGAAAAAGTGTGTAGTACCCATGACTTTTTCTCTTGATTTTCTCTAAGCCACTCATCCTCACTTTATTACTACTTGAGTAATAAAGTAATAAAGTTTAGCGTAAGTGTCCGATCGAAAGTCCATTTCTGGCGAAGCTAAAGGTATACCTAAAAACCCTAAGAAATTCAGTTTAAGATTGGCTAGATATAGATATTTTTTTTTTACTTCCAAATTTAAAGTCTACGAGTACGAACAACTTATTTGACACCTGATTAAAATGACCTTGCAACTTGACAACACTTCAAATGCGTGAGCCCCGTGCGTGGCCTCATTCACCGCGATCTCGCGTATTCGTAACAGTTCTTTAAATTTCGGCGCTTGCAAAGAACCTTCGGCTTGGGCCAAAACTTCGGGCCACACTGGCCGAAGCCGAAGGTGCCCGAAGCCGGAGCTTCGGTCGGACACTACAGATATTGTCACACAGCACTATTACAACATAAATGAAACAATTATGCACTCGATCCCTACATTTCCCTCTTACATTTGCTCCTACACTGTATAAATACATACTAATTTTCCTTTTCTGTTTTTAATTCGCAGCCGATACAGGTAGTACTGACTGATCCCATATTTTTTTATTGTTTTTAAACTTTTGAGGCTTCTGTACACAATAAACACTCGCATGTATAGTTATTGCTTCATTTTCGTGTTAGCTTATATGGCTGTATCCTAGTGGATACCCCGACAAAATATTGGCTAGTGCCAGTGTTACTTGGTAGCCAATATCTTTTGATCATCAAACAGCAAGACATGAGAATTAAAAAAAACCTGATAAAACTTAGTTTTCGCGGTCTAATGGCGGTGAATTTACGAGAACGAAACTTACTCTATTGTTCGATTGCATTTACTTTTAGCTAAATATTTTTTTCAAAACATTTTTAAACCAGTTAGGTTCCATTACAACTACAACAAATATGTCAAAATATTTTCAAAACAATTCTTTTTATCTTGGCGAATGTCAATATGACAATGTGTACAGAAGTAATAAGAGTGAATGGTGTTTGTTCAGTAGTTAAATCGTAGCGGTTGCGGGGTAGTTTATTTTTATACATAACCATAGATTTGTTTGTTTTCACATTGCTAACACTACCATACAACATTCATCTTCAAATACTCATTCACCGTTATTCTTTCCTTCTAGAAATACCTGGATGAGTTGGAACAACCTTGCAAGATGATAGAAGACGGCAGTCTTCTGTCGAAAGTGTCCAGTTTACTGAACAAGGCTAAGACTTTATGTAAGGATACCATCACCAATTCTGGGTACCCGTCACTTGTGCAGGCCCTGGATGACTTCGTGACGGTGGTCATTGAGACTAGCACGCATTTGGGATCCTTGGAGGTAATCATCAACACAGTTGATCAGTAGAACAGTTGCAAAATGCAGACGTGTCGTATCAACCGTTGCCGCTATTAAGAGGAAACACAACGGCCGTTTTCCCATACAAACGTAGTCCCCTGTTTCCTCCCTGGATAATACCGGTAGAGCAATATTTTCTTTTCCAAAAAATCTATGACCACTATTGGCATGTCCCTATGTTTTCTTTTTTTTCTTAAATTATTTAATTAAAGAGATAATTATGATCCTTTAAAAACCCCAATAAAATGGCCAGATTTTCCGCTGTGTTCAAACATCCAGAAAACAAATTTGACTAGAAAAAAGAAAACATAGGAACACGGCCAAAACCTTTCTTTTCATGAAAAAAGTAAAGTTAAATCGGTCAAATTTTGGAGAAGTTATCAGGGGACTACGAAACGTTGTTTTTGTGTACTTTTGATTGGTATTTTCTGCTGTTGTCTCTTTCGCGCTCTGCGCGCGTTCTTTTGGGCACTGTGCGACAGCAATACATTTTATAAATACCTATTTCTCAATTCTCTCGCCCTTTTTGTGTCCTCTTAAGTCGGCCGCGCTCGACCCGCTGTCGACACGCACCCGCGTTTTGTGTGAAGGCAAGGAGCAGCGCGTCTCACGTGACGGACACGACCCGACCCGCACCCGTTTATTATATGATTCACGTTTAAAATAACATTTGATTAACTTTTACTGCGATTTTCCAATGGGCAATTATTTCCATTGGTCTACTTTCTACTAGTTTGTCGTTCCCAACTGTCTTTTAATGGTCGAATTGAAATCGATGGTTTGACTTTAACAGGTTGACAGGTCCCTTCCAAAAGAGAAACAGACATCTCAAGCGAAGAACTTCGTGCAACAAAAGCGTAAATCCTTGGCCGATCTGTTCAAGTACTTGACTAAGCTAGGTCTGAACTACCGGACCGGTCTGGTTATACTGGCCGCGTCTGACAAGGAGTTGTATGATTTTACTATACCGCCCGTCGATTTGGAAGCTGCTGTCAGTTATTTGAAGAGCAGGTTTGTAATTATTTATTACTAGCTGTTGCCTGAAACCGTCGTTCGTGTAAAATTATTTATATTATATAAAACTACAAAGCCACTGACTCACTCACTGATTGACATGCCGTTTCTCGGAATGGGTGAGAGATGGGTTAGGGGTATGTTTTGCAATAATGTATAAAACCATAGAGTGAGTAGAGGAAAATTATAGAGGAGATTCAAATCCAAGATGGCGGCCGAGTCCATTTCCGGTTTCGGTGGGGAAAAGACTTGGAGGGGTTTCGACTCATAGGTCCTGTATAAGATCTGGAATGATTTCAAAAAAAAGTAAAAAAAAAAAAAAAAACAAGATGGCGGCTGCGCTGGGACGTTTTGAAAATTGTGACTTTTTCCACTCGACTCTGGCGAATTGTTTTGTTCAACCGATTTCAAACGTTTGCAACACTAAGTATACCAGTCGGGGGCCTATATCCTTGAGATTTCAGAAAAATTGTGACTTTTTGAAAACACAAGATGGCGGACGCTGTGGCGGCCATTTTGTGAACAGTTGGAATTTTCGACTTTTTTCAAATCCATTTTTCGTGTAGTTGGCAACACCTGACGGGTTTGAGTTGTACCGAGCGGTTGTGTGTTACGTCAACGAGTGTTACCTGGTGAAATATTTTTTCCCAGTTTTAGGGTATTTTCCCAGATTTTCCCCAAAAACATGAAAAGTAGAAATAGCGACATTTTAAATGAAGACTTTGACTAGCTGGCAGCATTGGGGTCCCCCAAATGATATTTGACCATTTTGGTGCGTTTTAGTTGGCAACCCCAAAAAATATTGAATATTTTAATTTTTGGGACTTTTTGACTTTGGCGAATTCATTTGTTTTACCAAACTCAAAAGTTGGCAACACCAAGTACACCGGTCGGTAGCCTATATCCTTGAAATTTTAGGAAAATTATGACTTTTCAGAAAAACAAGATGGCGGACATTGTGGCGGCCATCTTGTAAAAATGACGAAAAATCCCAATTTTCGACACGATAAATGGGACAGCTGGCAACCCCCGACTGGATTGTGTTGTATGAACCGGTTGTGTATTTAGTCGAGGAGTGTTGCCTGGTGCAAAAATTTTCCCCATTTTTAGGGAGTTTTCTCAGATTTTCTCCAAAAACATGAAAAGTAGAAATAACTACATTTTGAATGGAGACTTTGACTAGCCGGCAACATTGGGGTCCCCCGAATGACATTTGACCATTTTCATCACTTTCAGCTGGCAACCCCGAGAGCCATTGGGGCTTGAATTTTCGGGTCAGACCCGACTTTGGCGAGTTCTTTTGTTCTACCAAACTCAAAAGTTGGCAACAACAAGTACACCAGTCGGTAGGCTGTATCCTTGAAATTTCAGGAAAATTATGACATTCCAAAAAAACAAGATGGCGGACAGTGTGGCGGCCATCTTGTAAAAATGACGAAAATTCCCAATTTTTGACGCGATAAATGGCACGACTGGCATCCCCCGACTGGATTGTGTTGTATGAACGGGTTTTGTGTTTTGTTGAGGAGTATAGCCTGGTGCAAAAATTCTCCCAATTTTTAGGGTATTTTCCCAGATTTTCCCCAAAAACGTGAAAAGTAGAAATAACGCCATTTTGAATAGAAACTTTGATAAGCCGGCAACTTTGGGATCCCCCAAATGACATTTCACCATTTTCATCACTTTCAGCTGGCAACCCCGAGCGCCATTAGGGCTTGAATTTTCGGGTCAGACCCGACTTTGGCGAGTTCTATTGTTTTACCAAAGTCAACGAACAGCCACCGTTTTTTTACTGACAGGTACCTTGTATCCTGGTTACTTTAGGAAAATTGTGACATTTCAAAAATTCAAGATGGCGACCGTGCCATTTCCGGTTTATTACCACTCACTCACTGACAGAATTGTTCTCCCAGATGGTGGATGGGGAGGTGGGTATTTTTTGACAGATTCGTAAACAACTAACTCTAAAACCTATGGGAAAAGTGCCAAACCTCCCCTTTTCGCCCCCCTTCACCCCCCTCCCTATCGTATCTTGGAAACCATGAGACTTTGAACATTTTTTTTTCAGATTCGTGTAGAGGAGGCTCGGAAAAATAAAAACCAGTTTTCAAAGTTGTCCCCCTTTCCCCCCTTCTCCCCCCCTTTTGGCGGATCTTGGAAGTTAAGAGACTTGGAACATTTTTTTTTTCAGATTTGTATAAAGGGGCTGATTTTTAATTAAAATCATTTTCCAAAACTCCCCCCTCTCCCCCCTTTCACCCCTCCCCCCATCGTATTTCGGAAACTAAGACACGTAGCGGCATTTTGATTTTTACTATACTTTATTATTGGGGGGCGTTGAAATTTTTATACCCTCCCCTCCCCAACCTCCCCTTTGCTCCCCTCCGCTTTCCGGTGGTAGGTAGGTCCTGAATGGAGCGAGCCTGCGAGACCGAGTAGAGCGAAGGGGGGAGGTGGCGAGCGAAGCGAGCCGGCGACCTCCGTAGCGTAACGAAGGTTGAGTGGGTGAAGCTCCCCTCCCCAACCTCCCCTAAAATTGAAAGGGCTGTAACTTCATAACGGTTAGAGATAGCTATTAGGTGTTTGAACAAATATTATAGTAGGCGTTGAAACCTGTTCGGTGGGAGGTAGGTCCATTTTTTTTTTTTTTAGGATGGGAAATCATCAAATGACTTCTCCCGCTCTGGGCGGAGCAGGAGGGAGTGTCAGACTTTTACTGACTAAAACCCATCCATGTTCCTTCCTCGCCCTTTGTGTTCCGGGGCCACGGTATCTCTTTCGAATAGTCCCGCAGCCCCGGGGAGGTAGGTCCTGAGTGGAGCGAAGGGGGGAGGTGGTGAGCGAAGCGAGCCGGCGATCTCCGTAGCGTAACGATGGTTGAGTAGGTGAAGCGTTACTCAGGGGCGACGACAGGCAAACTTTAGGTTAAAAGGTTTTAAATTTAATTAGGGGTTCGTAGGGGTTTTCATACTGTTTTAGGGGTAATTCTAACGGATTTTCCAATTCATTTAAGGATGCTTATAGATAGTCAAAATTTTATAAGGGTAAGTAATACTTCTCAAAAACACCAAACACGCGAGCTGCGCGCAGCTCGCGCACCCAAGCAAACTAGTTATACTATATAAAGCTAGATTACCACTGACTGACTGACAGAATTGTTCTCCCAGATGGTGGATGGGGAGGTGGGTATATTTTGACAGATTCGTAAACAACTAACTCTGAAACCTATGGGAAAAATCCCAAACCTCCCCTTTTCGCCCCCCTTCTCCCCCCTCCTTATCGTATCTCGGAAACCAAGAGACTTGGAACATTTTTTTTTCCAGATTCGTATAGAGGAGGCTCGGAAAAGTAAAAACAAGTTTTCAAAGTTGTCCCCCTTTCCCCCCTTCTCCCCCCCTTTAGGTGGATCTCGGTAGTTAAGAGACTTGGAAAATTTTTTTTTTCAGATTCGTAAGAAGGTGCAAAAAGTTGGTCCAAATCATTTTTCAAAACTCCCCCCTCTCCCCCCTTTCACCCCTCCCCCCATCGTATCTCGGAAACTAGGACACGTAGCGGCATTTTATTTTGAACATACACTATTATTGAGGAGCGTTGAAATTTTTATACCCCCGCCCCCTCCCCAACCTCCCCGTTCCGGTGGTAGGTAGTTCCTGAGTGGAGCGAACCGCGAGACCGAGTTAAGCGAAGGGGGGATGTGGCGAGCGAAGCGAGCCGGCGACCTCCGTAGCGTAACTAAGGTTGAGTGGGTGAAGCTCCCCTCCCCAACCTCCCCTATAATTGAAAAGGGCTGTAACTTAATAACGGTTAGAGATAGATATCAGGTGTTTGAACAAATATTTTAGTAGGTGTCGAAACCTGTCCGGTGGTAGGTAGGTAGGTCCTGAGTGGAGCGAAGGGGGGAGGTGGCGAGCGAAGCGAGCCGGCGACCTCCGTAGCGTAACGAAGGTTGAGTGGGTGAAGCTCCCCTCCCCAACCTCCCCTATAATTGAAAGGGCTGTAACTTCATAACGGTTAGAGGTAGCCATCAGGTGTTTGAACAAATATAATAGTAGGCGTCGAAACCTGTCCGGTGGTAGGTGAGTCCTGACCGGAGCGAACCTGCGAGACCGAGTGGAGCGAACGGGGGAGGTGGCGAGCGAAGCGAGCCGCCGACCTCCGTAGCGTAACGAAGGTTGAGCGGGTGAAGCTCCCCTCCCCAACCTCCCCTATAATTGAAAGGGCTGTAATTTCATAACGGTTAGAGATAGCCATCAGGTGTTTGAACAAATATTATAGTAGGTGTCGAAACCTGTTCGGTGGTAGGTAGGTCCTGAGTGGAGCGAAGGGGGGAGGTGGCGAGCGAAGCGAGCCGGCGACCTCCGTAGCGTAACGATGATTGAATGGGTGAAGCGTAACTCAGCAAACTTTAGAGTTATTTTTTTTATGGAAAAGGTCTGAGTTTTTAAATAAGGTTTTATTAGGGGTCCGTAGGGGTTTTCATACTGTTTTAGGGGTAATTCTAACGGATTTTCCAATTCATTTAGGGGTGCTTATAGATTCTCAAAATTTTATAAGGGTAAGTAATACTTCTCTAAAACACCAAACGCGAGCTGCGCGCAGCTCGCGCACCCAAGCAAACTAGTTATACTATATAAAGCTAGATTACCACTCACTGACTGACAGAATTGTTCTCCTTGATGGTGGATGGGGAGGTAGGTATATTTTGACAGATTCGTAAACAACTAACTCTAAAACCTATGAGAAAAGTGCCAAACCTCCCCTTTTCGCCCCCCTTCACCCCCCTCCCTATTGTATCTTGGAAACCATGAGAATTGGAACATTTTTTTTTTCAGAATCGTATAGAGGACGCTCGGAAAAGTAAAAACCAGTTTTCAAAGTTGTCCCCCTTGTCCCCCTTCTCCCCCCCTTTAGGCGGATCTCGGAAGTTAAGAGACTTGGTACATTTTTTTTTTCAGATTCGTAAGAAGGGGTAAAAAGTTGGTCAAAATCATTTTTCAAAACTCCCCCCTCTCCCCCCTTTCACCCCTCCCCCCATCGTATCTCGGAAACTAGGACACGTAGCGGCATTTTGATTTTGACTATAATTTATTATTGAGGAGCGTTAAAATTTTTATACCCTCCCTTCCCCAACCTCCCCTTTCCGGTGGTAGGTAGCTCCTGAGTGGAGCGAGCCTGCGAGACCGAGTGGAGCGAAGGGGGGAGGTGGCGAGCGAAGCGAGCCGGCGACCTCCGTAGCGTAATGAAGGTTGAGTTGGTGAAGCTCCCCTCCCCAACCTCCCCTATAGTTGAAAAGGGCTGTAACTTAATAACGGTTAGAGATAGCTATCAGGTGTTTGAACAAATATTATAGTAGGCGTCAAAACCTGTCCCGTGGTAGGTAGGTCCTGAGCGGAGCGAGCCTGCGAGACCGAGTGGAGCGAAGGGGGGAGGTGGCGAGCGAAGCGAGCCGCCGACCTCCGTAGCGTAACGATGATTGAGTGGGTGAAGCGTAACTCAGCAAACTTTAGGGTAATGTTTTTTATGGAAAAAGGTCTGAGTTTTCAAATAAGGTTTTATTAGGGGTCCGTAGGGGTTTTCATACTGTTTTAGGGGTAATTCTAACGGATTTTCCAATTCATTTAGGGGTGCCTATAGATTCTCAAAATTTTATAAGGGTAAGTAATACTTCTCAAAAACACCAAACACGCGAGCTGCGCGCAGCTCGCGCACCCAAGCAAACTAGTTATACTATATAAAGCTGAATTACCACTGACTCACTCACTGACAGAATTGATCTCCCAGATGGTGGATGGGGAGGTATGTATATTTTTACAGATTCGTAAACAACTAACTCTCAAACCTACGGGAAAAGTGCCAAACCTCCCCTTTTCACCCCCCTTCTCACCCCTTCCTATCGTATCTCGGAAACCAAGAGATTTGGAACATTATTTTTTTTAGATTCGTATAGAGGAGGCTCGGAAAAGTAAAAACCATTTTTGAAAGTTGGCCCCCTTTCCCCCCTTCTCCCCCCCTTTAGGCGGATCTCGGAAGTTAAGAGACTTGGAACTTTTTTTTTTTCAGATTTGAATAAAGGGGCTGATTTTTAATTAAAATCATTTTCCAAAACTCCCCCCTCTCCCCCCTTTCACCCCTCCCCCCATCGTATTTCGGAAACTAGGACACGTAGCGGCATTTTGATTTTTACTATACTTTATTATTGGGGGGCGTTGAAATTTGTATACCCTCCCCTCCCCAACCTCCCCTTTGCTCCCCTCCGCTTTCCGGTGGTAGGTAGGTCGTGAGTGGAGCGAACCTGCGAGACCGAGTGGAGCGAAGGGGGGAGGTGGCGAGCAAAGCGAGCCTCCGACCTCCGTAGCGTAACGAAGGTTGAGTGGGTGAAGCGTAACTCAGGAACGACGACAAGCAAACCTTAGGGTAATGTTTTTTTTATACTTCTCAAATGTTTTAGGGGTTCTTCAGGGTTCTCGTATTGATTTAGGGGTAATTCTAACGGATTTTCCAATTCTGAGTTTTTAAATAAGGTTTTAGATTTTATTAGGGGTTCGTAGAGGTTCCAAAGTCCCAAACCTCCTCTTTTTTCTCCCCTTCCTCCCCTTCCTCCCCCACCCTATTGTATCTCGGAAACCAAGAGTCTTGAAACATTATTTTTTCAGATTCGTATAGAGGAGGCTTGGGAAAGTAAAAACCAGTTTTCAAAATTGCCCCCTTTCCCCCCTTCTCCCCCCCTTTAGGCGGATCTCGGAAGTTAAGATACTTGGAACATTTTTTTTTTCAGATTCGTATAAAGGGGCACTGCATTAGTCGAAATTATTTTTCAAAACTCCCCACTCTCCCCCCCTTCACCCCTCCCCCCATCGTATCTCGGAAACTAGGACAAGTAGCGGAATTTTGATTTTTGATATACTTTATTATTGGGGGGCGTTGAAATTTTTATACCCTCCCCTCCCCTCCCCAACCTCCCCTAAAAGTCCTGAGTGGAGCGAACCTGCGAGACCGAGTGGAGCGAAGGGGGGAGGTGGCGAGCGAAGCGAGCCGGCGACCTCCGTAGCGTAATGAAGGTTGAGTGGGTGAAGCTCCCCTCCCCAACCTCCCCTATAATTGAAAAGGGCTGTAACTTCATAACGGTTAGAGATAGCCATCAGCTGTTTGAACAAATATTATAGTAGGCGTCGAAACCTGTCCGGTGGTAGGTAGGTCCTTAGCGTAACGACGATAACTCAGCAAACTTTAGAGTTTTTTTTTTATGGAAAAGGTCTGCGTTTTTAAATAAGGTTTTATTAGGGGTCCGTAGGGGTTTTCATACTGTTTTAGGGGTAATTCTAACGGATTTTCCAATTCATTTAGGGGTGCCTATAGATTCTCAAAATTTTATAAGGGTAAGTAACCCTTCTCAAAAACACCAAACACGCGAGCTGCGCGCAGCTCGCGCACCCACGCAAACTAGTTATTATACTATATAAAGCTGAATTACCACTGACTCACTGACAGAATTGTTCTCCCTGATGGTGGATGGGGAGGTAGGTATATTTTGACAGATTCGTAAACAACTAACTCTGAAACCTATGGGAAAAATCCCAAACCTCCCCTTTTCGCCCCCCTTCTCACCCCTCCCTATCGTATCTCGGAAACCAAAAGACTTGGAACATTTTTTTTTTCAGATTCGTATAGAGGAGGCTGGGAAAAGTAAAAACCACTTTTCAGAGTTGTCCCCCTTGTCCCCCTTCTCCACCCCTTTAGGCGGATCTCGGAAGTTAAGAGACTTGGAACATTTTTTTTCAGATTCGTATAAAGGGGCAATGCATTAGTCGAAATCATTTTTCAAAACTCCCCACTCTCCCCCCCTTCACCCCTCCCCCCATCGTATCTCGGAAACTAAGAGACCCGTATTTTGTGTTTTTTACGGATTCGTATAGAGGAGGCTCGGAAAAGTAAAAACCAGTTTTCAAAGTTGTCCCCCTTTCTCCCCTTCTCCCCCCCTTTAGGCGGATCTCGGATGTTAAGAGACTTGGAACATTTTTTTTTTCAGATTTGTATAAAGGGGCCGATTGTTAGTCGAAATCATTTTTCAAAACTCCCCACTCTCCCCCCTTCACCCCTCCCCCCATCGTATCTCAGAAACTAGGACACGTAGCGGAATTTTGATTTTTCCTATACTTTATTATTGAGGGGCGTTGAAATTTGTATTTCCTCCCCTCCCCAACCTCCCCCTTTGCTCCCCTCCGCTTTCCGGTGGTAGGTAGGTCCTGAATGGAGCGAGCCTGCGAGACCGAGTAGAGCGAAGGGGGGAGGTGGCGAGCGAAGCGAGCCGGCGACCGCCGTAGCGTAACGAAGGTTGAGTGGGTGAAGCTCCCCTCCCCAACCTCCCCTAAAATTGAAAGGGCTGTAACTTCATAACGGTTAGAGATAGCTATTAGGTGTTTGAACAAATATAATAGTAGGCGTCGAAACCTGTTCGGTGGGAGGTAGGTCCTTTTTTTTTTTTTTTTAGGATGGGAAATCATCAAATGACTTCTCCCGCTCTTGGCGGAGCAGGAGGGAGTGTCAGACTTTTACTGACTAAAACCCATCCATGTTCCTTCCTCGCCCTTTGTGTTCCGGGGCCACGCTATCTCTTTCGAATAGTCCCGCAGCCCCGGGGAGGTAGGTCCTGAGTGCAGCGAAGGGGGGAGGTGGTGAGCGAAGCGAGCCGGCGACCTCCGTAGCGTAACGATGGTTGAGTAGGTGAAGCGTAACTCAGGGGCGACGACAGGCAAACTTTAGGTTAAAAGGTTTTAGATTTAATTAGGGGTTCGTAGGGGTTTTCATACTATTTTAGGGGTAATTCTAACAGATTTTCCAATTCATTTAAGGATGCTTATAGATTGTCAAAATTTTATAAGGGTAAGTAATACTTCTCAAAAACACCAAACACGCGAGCTGCGCGCAGCTCGCGCACCCAAGCAAACTAGTTATACTATATAAAGCTCGATTACCACTCACTGACTCACTCACTGACAGAATTGTTCTCCCAGATGGTGGATGGGGAGGTGGGTATATTTTGACAGATTCGTAAACAACTAACTCTGAAACCTATGGGAAAAGTGCCAAACCTCCCCTTTTCGCCCCCCTTCTCCCCCCTCCCTATCGTATCTCGGAAACCAAGAGACTTGGAACATTTTTTTTTTCAGCTTCGTATAGAGGAGGCGCGGAAAAGTAAAATCCAGTTTTCAAAGTTGTCCCCCTTTTCCCCCCTCTCCCCCCCTTTAGGCGGATCTCGGAAGTTAAGAGACTTGGAACATTTTTTTTTTCAGATTTGTATAAAGGGGCCGATTGTTAGTCGAAATCATTTTTCAAAACTCCCCACTCTCCCCCCTTCACCCCTCCCCCCATCGTATCTCGGAAACTAGGACACGTAGCGGAATTTTGATTTTTACTATACTTTATTATTGAGGGGCGTTGAAATTTGTATTTCCTCCCCTCCCCAACCTCCCCTTTGCTCCCCCCCGCTTTCCGGTGGTAGGTAGGTCCTGAATGGAGCGAGCCTGCGAGACCGAGTAGAGCGAAGGTTGAGTGAGTGAAGCTCCCCTCCCCAACCTCCCCTAAAATTGAAAGGGCTGTAACTTCATAACGGTTAGAGATAGCTATTAGGTGTTTGAGCAAATATTATAGTAGGCGTCGAAACCTGTTCGGTGGGAGGTAGGTCCTTTTTTTTTTGTTTTTTTTTTTTTTAGGTTGGGAAATCATCAAATGACTTCTCCCGCTCTGGGCGGAGCAGGAGGGAGTGTCAGACTTTTACTGACTAAAACCCATCCATGTTCCTTCCTCGCCCTTTGTGTTCCGGGGCCACGGTATCTCTTTCGAATAGTCCCGCAGCCCCGGGGAGGTAGGTCCTGAGTGGAGCGAAGGGGGGAGGTGGTGAGCGAAGCGAGCCGGCGATCTCCGTAGCGTAACGATGGTTGAGTAGGTGAAGCGTTACTCAGGGGCGACGACAGGCAAACTTTAGGTTAAAAGGTTTTAAATTTAATTAGGGGTTCGTAGGGGTTTTCATACTGTTTTAGGGGTAATTCTAACGGATTTTCCAATTCATTTAAGGATGCTTATAGATAGTCAAAATTTTATAAGGGTAAGTAATACTTCTCAAAAACACCAAACACGCGAGCTGCGCGCAGCTCGCGCACCCAAGCAAACTAGTTATTATATAAATATTACTTCCCTACTTGAACCTGATTTTGTTAAATTTCTAAGGTTTTATTTTTTTTGCACGGAACCCTAATTATTTTTCTAAAATATAAGTTAACGCTCATCTACTCCTTATAACATCAGCTGTCTGCTAGTAAATGTTCTGTGAACATGGGTCTACCCGTATCGGAGATTAGCCGGAACAAACAGACAGAGAAGCAGACCAATTTAAAAAAAAAACTTTTTTTTGTGATAAGTAGGTACTGTTTTGGGTAAATTTAAGTGTTTGTGTGTAATTTTGAAATAACAAACAAACACTTAAAATTAATTTATTTGCATAGATTACTTCCCAGCTGCCAGCTCTATGGACAGGGCAGTACTTATATCTATTTATTACAAACTGTGCTCCTACCCGCGTATATTGTCACAGGAACAGCAGCATTTTTCTATCGTCAAAAGTGCGCGTATCATAATACACAGGAACCTGTATTATGATACGCGTGAGATATGAAATTTAACGACAGTTAGTACGGGTAGCGATAAACATCGTTTACAATTGTGAGTTTTTGGTATAAGTTCACATTCCAAGATTCTATTATAGAACGTGACATATGATAACCATTTCAATGTCTTTCAGACGTTGCGACGCCTCCCTGTCCCTGCTATGGTCTGGTTGTGAGAAATACTTCCAGAAGAACATAGCACGTCATAGAATCCTAACTTTGGCGTTACAAACACCTCACCAGGACCTTGGTATGCAGAACATTGAACGATGCAAGGGATTCGCGGCGCAATTACTGGTAAGAAACTAAATAGGTTTTTTTCACACATACATACATAAATACTCACGCCTTTTTCATGGGGGTAGGCAGAAACCACGGAACGCCACCTACGCCACCTGTTTTTTTTAAAGTATTCATGACTTGGTATCGACTTGCTAAGATGGAGGACCTGGTTATGTATTTTTGTGTTATATACAGGGAAAGATTAGTTAAATGTTAATCGGTTGGGCCTATTAACCAAATATAGGTTAACTCTTATAACATAGGGGTTAACCCGTATAATATATGGGTTATTACCTTGTGTGAATACATCATCTCAATTTTGTTTTCAGAAAATAACAAACACTCAAAAGAAATCCATATCTAAATATTCTCGCTACCTCTGCGACTTGCGCACTCTCACCGCGAACCTAATGAACGCTCTCGACGTCGATAACACAGACACAAACATATCTACATTAAAAACTAAGATCGAACTCCTCACAGAATGCTACGCAAACACAAGTATTGTTCTAGAACAATTTAACGTAGTACTAAAGTCTTGCCCTGAAAAAGGCTTCAACTCAGAAGCAGAACCAGACTTCGATAATGTCCTATCAGACTCCAAAATCGTACGTTGTTATAAAAACAGCGATGAATGGCGCGATCTTAATAAGAGGATAAACACCCTTTTAAGTCAAGTTAATAAGCAAAAGAATGCATTGCATAAAGTATCAAGTAACATGCCTAAGGAAATCGGACAAGATGATACTAACATTCCTGTGGTGTCACAAGCTCATATTGATATTGCAGACGATTGTAGGACTCATTTGAACAATATGCTAAACGACTTTGACGGTTTACTACAAGACTACCAATTCAAATTCAAGTTGACTACCTTAGAAATTGTACCAAACCATCCGTTACTAAAGAGCATAGTAAATCTATCAACTTACTTAAAAGAAACTGTTAATGAGCTCATCAAACTAGATGAAAATACTGACGTATCCATGGATGGAGTGACTAGCGGTCAACTTGTCAATGAAACTGAAGATTTGATAGCTACAATGCTACTTATAATTCAGTCTGTGTACAAGAAACATTCACCACAGGATACTACAGAAAACGCTGAAGTGATAAAGGCTATCGATGACATTATAAGAAGCGATAAAGAAGAATCCGATGACATAATAGAGGACAAACATTTGAAAGAACTTTTGCAAGATAAATTGACAAATGACTCCAGAATGCTCCAACTAGAAATTCTGATTCATAAAACGCAAACACTGTATGGCAACTATGTCGAACATATCGCGAATGGCAATGTTGTAAACGAAGTTAGGAGTGTGGTGATGAGATTGGTGCCAATTTTGGAGCAAACCGTGTTGTTTGTCCAATACTTTGTAACGCAGAAAGTGTCCGTGCATAGGGTTTCGTGCAAGATGCTGTCTGTCCTGTTGAAGATTTTCTCAGATTTGACTTCGAAGGGGTAAGTTAATTTTGTATCACTATCCGATCTGTATCTGAGTATATTTTTTGTTCTTGTTTTCATTTGACTCCCAAGCTAATTAGTGACTGATTTGTGACATCAACTATATATACTTATGGTTTATATTGAAACCAAGACTTTGTAACGAATTTAAAACATTGCTGTTTCTGTCTGAAGATGACAGAACAAGAGTGATATTTTCAAATACGTTAAGCGGTTTGTGATGCAAGTGAGACAAGCCCACCACCACACTAATACCAAACCACTGCAACTCCTGAAAGCCAAAATCAACAGTGGCGACCACCAGAAAAGCGCCGAGACAATGGTGTTGGCCGGTGAAAGCTGAAAGCAGATGGCGCTAGCATAGTTTGTTCCCGATCTGACCAATGAGGTCAAGCCTATTGAAATATAAAATGTCATTACCAGATTTTCTACCAATGACGATGCTTATTGGAACAAACTATGCTAGCGCCATTAGTTTCACAGTTGCCATCCCCATTAATCTCGACGCAGTCCCGATGTTTATTTTCTCTGCAGCTTCTGCAAGCCTTCGGACCTTGATATGGAAGAGGGTGAGGGTGAGGGAGGCCCCGGCAAGTTAACGGGAGGAACCGGGCTTGGTGAAGGCGAGGGACAGAAAGATGTGTCCGATAGGATTGAGAATCAGGTAAGGACGATATAGTGTTACTGTTAGACTATAGAACTCGCGTCTGGAAAAAGTGTAACTCAATGATTTCCATTCCATTCAGTCCAGAGCAAATTGATTTATAAGACTTATAGAACGGACATTTCGAATATTTTCATACAAAAATTTTGACCCCGAACATTTTTGTTTTTTACACACGACATAATGACACACTGATCGATTTGTTACTAAGTAGTAACAAGTATTGGATGAACTTATGAGTGCAATTGTTGTTATAATATTTTATACACCCAGGATCAACTAGACGATGCACGTCGTCCGGGCGAAGAGAAGAATGAAGAAGATAGAGATTGTAAGGAAGAAGAGAAGGGAGTCAACATGACTGATGACTTCGACTCGCATTTGCAGGATGTGGATAAAAAAGGTAAACATACGCGATAGCATTTGATAGACAAACTGCATTACCATACCCAGTATCAACACTACACTGAGAAACTTATTCCGAGAGTTATTAATGTTTTTCTTTTCGTCAGTATAACCAGCACCACCACCCATCACATACCGAGTTTCCTCCGTGCCTCGGAAAGCACGTTAAGCCGTTGGTATCGGCTGTCATTTGTAGATCTTTGACATTCGTTATCTACCTATAACGAATGTTTCCCGAAAGTCTGACAACCAGTCTTACCAAGGGCTATCGTATTACCCAGTACTAACTGGTTTGTGGAGGTCAGATAGGCAGTCGCTCTAAGTAAAATACTGGTATTCAGCTGCAACCCGTTACACTGGAAGCAGACTCCAACATAGTTGGGAAAAAGCTGGCAGATGATGGTTTCGTCAGTATAAATGTGTCTTCTTTTTTAATAAATGTGGTGTATAATGATAATGTTGCAGAAGGTGAACAATCAGATCAAGAGGACGATGACGATGATGCTGATAAACAAATGGGAGACATCGACAATGCTGCAGAAAAGTAAGTAAACAAACAATATTAGTGTAAGTTCCTTCACAAGGACGTTACTTATATGGCCCTCCTGTCAACTGTAGCTAATGCCGACTGATGTTCACACTTCACTCGTTCACGAAACTGCGCTGATAATGATGTTAAGACGTACATGAGTAGCAGGTGATACGACAAAACAAGATAGACACGCGCCACTGCCTTTCGATAAACGCGTCTTAGCACTCGCACGTCATTCGCGTCTACGCTCATGTACGTACCCGACGACACGTAGGAGCTCATCGGGTCCTACGGGACCTACGGGTCTTAAACACTGCCATACGCATGCGGCTCATGATAAGAGTAACACTAGTTCTCGTTGGAAAAAAAAAGGTTTAATCAGTGTTTAATAGAATGTTATTTTCCTACACAGACTGGACCAACAAATCTGGGGTTCGGAAGACGAAGAAGAATTAGACGAAGAACAAAACCAGAAGAAAGATAAAGAAGAGAAAGGTAAAGGTGAGAGTACTGGGGAAAAAGAAATGTCCGCCAAAGATAAGGATGAGGAACAAGGCGCTGATGATGGCGCTGAGGGAAAAGAAAAGAAGAAGAAGAAGGATATCAATGAGATGGACGAACCTGAGGTTGATGATGATCATGTAAGTACTTTTGAAAACAAAAGAGAGAGAGATAAAGCTAGAATGAGATAGACCCTATACACGACGTTGAGCTCAATCTTTTAAGCACCGAAGTAAGGTTAAAATAATAATGTCTTACGAGGTATTGGTGGACCCTCAGAACGTTTTTAAAACAAATGCTTTAGAAAAACACTGCTACTCAGGTATGAGCGACAGACATGTTTCTAAAGCTGGATTGTGCTATGCTTACCACCACATTGTATTATACTACATAGGTTTCCATCAAATAATGCTTTTTGTTTGGGGAGCTCTTGGCTAAATAATAACAACAGCTGCTCGGGTCAATCTTTAGGTTTAGCCTCGTTTGACTAGGTTGGTTTATGGATACATACCGAGTCTCCTCCGTACCTCGGAAAGTACGTTTAACCGTTGGTCCCGACTGTCATTTGTAGATCTTGGACAGTTACAAGTAATCAGTGGCCCGAAAGTCTGACCAGTCTTACTAAGGTGCGCTGAATTGCTGATATCCAGCTGCATCCGGACTGCAGATGATCATGACCTAAAGTTGTTTTTTTGTTTCCTTAGACGGATCCTTATCACGGCAACCAGCAACCTCTACCCGAGCCTGAAGATTTCGAACTGCCTGATAATATGGATATGGACGCTGAAGAACCTGGCGATGAAAATGTAAGATTTCTATATTATAATTATTTATCTTTTGAGCATGTTGAACAAAAAAAAAAAATGTTTTTTTAATCTTCATATAAATTTATTTGAGAAATAAAATTGCGGTTCGACAGTTATTGTAAAATATTTCAACCCGCCATAGTCATTTATTCTTCAGATTCGTTTACTGACGATTTAAAAATCAGCCCTTGCATAATCCCATTTTGTTCCCTTTAGTCTGAAATAAAGTTTAATTTATTGATTTATTTATTACTGGAATTTAAGCTTTTTTGTGAGAAGGACTGGGAATAATCAACATTAAAACAATAATATTGACCAACAGGAAGGCGAAACCGAAACAGAGAATCCTTTCGACATCGACGTAATGAAAGAAAACATACCAGAGGAACCAGAAAAGGAGGGAGACGACAAAGGTCAAGAAGGCAAAGACGCTGACAATGGACTCGATGTGTCCAGTGATGAGGAGGATGGGGACAAGGATGGAGAGGATAGAGAAGGAGGGGATGAGGATAAGGTATGTGTGTTCATTTTGATTAATGAGTATTGTGCTATACTGTGATGTTATTATGTCTATAAGTTAGCTGTAATCTACCCTTAAAAATAACAAATTTCCAAAACTCACAGCTCATTCCACACTAATCATAAATTGCTTACTTTATTAAAAAGCGTTAGTTTAGGAAATCTGAAAAGGAAAACTGGAACTGGAAGGAAAACTGTGTACTTTATGAAGATAAGAACGAAAAGATGTTATCCTAAAAATGTTCGAAGTCGATACTTCAAAGAAGTATGCTTTCAAATCTTATGATTATTAAAATAACTATTCTTGTTCATCAGGACGGAGATGACCCCAAAAAACCAGACGGAGAAGAGGAAGAAGAAAAAGATGGCGGCGAAGAAATAGACACTGAACAACCAACTCCCGACCAACCAGAAGAAACAGAATCCCCTGAAATCGCCGAAAAAGAAGACAAGGAAGAACTTCCAAAGAACCCGGAGAATATTAACGAAGAAGATGAAGTGGAACAGAAGAAGCAAGAAGCTAACCCTCAAGCGAACCCGTCGAATAATGATCCTACTGCAGAGGACAAAGCGGAGAATGCAGAAATGGAGAGGGGGACCGATGATAATGTGGAGACGAATGCTGAGCAACAGAAGGACGAGGAGGCGGCGCCTTATGTAAGTCGATTTTGTATATAATTAGTGATATACAGAGTGGTAGTAAATGGGTACCCGGATAACTTGGTCCAAACTGGCTGGTTTCTCTCTTCGGAGTAATTCCAACATGCAAATGAGGCGTCACTAAGTTCGTTTTATAAATAATGTACTATGACAACGAACGAAATCTGCTCATGTTCAAAATAAAATCCCGTGCACACGATGTCCACATCTGTTTACCACCCTTAACGAATCATCGACACGAAGAAGAAGGACTTCTTCTTCTTCTTCTTTTCTTCTTTCTTCTTCTTCTTCTTTTTCTAAAACGCCGAAAAATATGCGACCCTTTTTTATGTTATCCTTTGTTTTACAAAAATTATATTCTATTGTTTGGTCACATTTTTTGACTAAAAGGAATAAAAACAAAAAAAAAGGACATGGAAGAGAAAGTTTAGCGCTTCAATAGCGGCCGGATGCTGCAAACAAAAAGAGCCGTATTGGTGGTAAGATTTCGTTCGTTGAGATAGTACCTGGCTGGCAAGAATATTTTTGAAACATTTCCAAAATTTTTTTGCTTGGAAAACCTTTCTTACCAGCCAGCCTGTATGAAAAACGGTCACTTTGTTCCGTCAATCTTAAATCAAATGTTTTCTATACTATCCATTCAACAGGAACAAGTCCAAGAGCAAGTCGGCGAAGAGAAACAATCAACGGGTCGTTCAGAACTAGACAAGAGTGATAAAGGACATCGCGGTGAGAAGCAGGCCGCGAGCCGCGCTGATCGGTCGCAGGAACAACGGAAGAAACACGAGAACAAACCCGGCAAGACTGATCAGGAGAGGACGCTTGGTGAGCTTGAATCATCTCCTGCCCTCGTCCCATATTACTTGGGGTCAGCGCAACACGTTTCTTTTCTTCCATTCTCCTCTGTCAACCGCCACGCTATTATTTACACCTTTTTAAGGTTCCGTAACTCAAAAGGTAAAAACAGGAACCCGATCACGCTCTTGTTCGTCTGTCTGTCCGTGTGTTTGAAAACCTTATGGTAGTTCCCGTTGACCTAGAATCACGAAATTTGGCGAGAAGCAATGTCAGCATATGTAAAGGGAAAAATATGAAAACCATAAATATCTCGTAGTTTAATAACAAAAGAAAAGCTATTTTACTATTATTTGCGGATGGTGCAATAGCCGTTTCATGGGATCGAACAGCAAAGTTAAGTTGGTCCTTTAAAAAGTTTGTACGGAACCCTCGGTGCGCGAGTCCGACTCGCTCTTGGCCGATTTTTCTTTCATATCATTCCTCACACAATTCATCCATTGTTTCCTTGGTCATCCTCTACCTCTCCATCCATGTGTTTGAATTTAACATGAAATTTATTTATTTTTGTGAATTTGTCACCACATATTAAAAGTGCTACCTTGTGCGAGTCCGCACATTCGATCCGGCAGTATTTTTTAAATCAATTAACTGAAGCAATTACACATTATCCGCTTTCTTTCGGCTCGTGCCGTTCGGCAAACTTTGTTCAGCTTCTACTATAGCCGTGAAGTATTCTCATCGGCTCGGCACGATCCAGCCAGGGTAACCTGAGCGGCTTTTTCTAGGACGTGTATATTCTTCAATATATATTGATTTTTTCTCGGCTGTGCCGAATAAGCGATGCCGTGCCGAACACGTGCGTATCCCTATGTAGGATATGTCCAGTCGTCCGCGTATCCGAACTTATCTTAACCACTATGACATTCACAGGTGACGTAAACGAGAAGAAACACAAGCAGTCTAAAACTCTGAATGTCGAGCGTGAAGACGAAGCCGAAGATTGTGGGGATAACGACGATGACGCTGAGAAGGAAGCTGATGCCTACCAACATGTGAAGCAGGCTAAGAAGGATGACTTACAGGTACAGTAGCTTTCAAGATGGGTAGTTTAGAAAGTACTCTTCCATTATTTACTACCTACTCTTTTTTTAACCCCCGACAAAAAAGAGGAGTGTGTTAACGTTTTTTTTTCGACGCCCGAATGGCGCAGCGGTACTGAAGCTGCCTTACGTTTTTGGGGTCCCGGGTTGGAATCCCGGTAGGAACAAATGTTTGTGTGATGAGCATGGACATTTGTTTCCGAATCATGGATATAATAAGTATGATAAGTATGTATTTACAAACAAAAAGTATCTATCTATCCCTCGTTGCTTAGTGTGGCACTAGATGGCGCTGTGTGCAATGTCCAGCGATATTTATTTATTTATTGTAAGACTTGCAGATACGAGTCTCTTTCTCTAGCCAAGAGACTTGTAGGACCGATTTTCTACCCCAACATTTTTCATAATCTTGCAGGCAGTAGATGCAGCCACAAAAGAACAAGCAGAAGAACAGCCGACCTTGCAGCAAGAGGAAGACGAACACGCTGAAAAACTCAAAGAAGATGAGGAAGTGCCCATGGATGTAGATGAGGATGAATTACAGGTCAGATTTTATGAGTAGTTTTGAAAAAAAGGAAACAGTGTGAAAGGTATAGGACCATAGGTAATAAGAGATTTAGATGGGTCGCACATTTTACTTCACAGCTTTCATTTCAAAGCCGATCCGAAGCAATTCACACTTAAGCAGCTTTCATTCGGTCCGTGTTTGTCGGCAAACTTCGTTCGGCATCTACTATCGCTGAATCATTTTTGTACACAAGATTCTTTTAAATACAATAAAGCTTTAGAATAATCGTAAAGTTATAAAAGTAAAATATAACATAAAATAGAAAAATATAAAAACTAATAAAAAACGAATTATTTATGTAAAAAATAATACACAAGTCGAATAATGTCTGAAAAATTACAGGTAGAAAAATCAGTAAAAACAAAATATATAAACGAATAGAAAACTAATTATATAGGTAAAAAATAATACAGAAGTCGAATAATACCTGCAAAATTACAGGTAGAAAAATCAGAAGAGTTGAAACCTGAGAAGATGAAAGACGGCAAAGACAAGGAGAATGAAAAGTCGGGCAACAAGAAGGAAGGAGGGGAGGAACCTACCGGGGAGACGGGCATCGAAGTGGAGGGAGACGCCGTAGTCACGGCCCATGTGCCTAGGGGCACGGAAACCACGTATCATACACGGTAAGAACATTTTTTTCACTTCTCATGCTCTAAAAGTTCGTCTTTATGTCGTGCGTAGACGACATAAAGTCGCTTTTTATGCTCTAGACTCTTAGAGCATTAAAAGCGACTTTGACGAAGATTTTACTTTATGCCTAGACTCTAGAGCATAAAGTAAAATCTTCGTCGAAGACCAAGGCATCGGTCCAACCACTTTATTTTAATTCGTTTCGTTAGTATTCTAAAAACAAGGCAAGGATACCAACAGCCAAAGTACACGAAAAAAACTTCATGAAATAAACTTATTTTTTTTTTTCGTCCATTTATTATTTTACATGTTGCTGTTTTATTTCCTGGCAATCGAAGTGAAAAGTAGAGTGTACAACTCGTCCATAAAACCCATTTTACACTCTTGGTGTACAATCTACTATTATACATGTACTTACTTTCTTGATCGTGTGGTTAGAGTGCCTAACCTGGTGTCAGAGTTTTTATGCCGCTCATGGGCCTCTGACTTGGCTTTATTTGCCGTCAAGAAATATCTCTCTGGCGTGCTGGTTTCCTCAGGATGTTTTCCTTCACCGAAGCAAGTGATACACACACACACACACACACACACGCGCACGCACATGAATCCGAAAAATCAGAGATGCGTGTCTTGGGTTCGAACTCGAGACCTATGACTGGGCAGTCTGACGGTCACACCACTAAGCTATCACTGCTATAACATAATTACTTGACATCTTTTCCCATAGGGGTAGTCAGGAACTACAGAACCCCACCTGTTACGATTCTTGCATACTCCTTGTGCTTCGTCAACGTTCATACATCATCTGCGGGCCTAAAATGGCTTCTTTCGAAGAATCATAATATGAATCACGTAAAAAATTTAAAATTCTTATTATGAACATAAACACCATTTTAAGAATTTTAAATTCGGCCATTTTCCCCATTTACCCCCTAACCTTCTTGAACAACGTTAAAATTAACGTTTTTGCGTGAGGTTGTATATGAAGTACAGGTAAACCAGAAACAGTATCTCGGTTATGTTCGTGTTTCCGAATTAGTACGATATTTACTATTTTATGATAATACTTACTACCTCGTTGGTCTGGTAGTCGCAAGCGACTGCTAAGCATGAGGAACTGGGTTCTGGGTTCGATTCCCGGGGCGGGCAAAATGTTGCCACGAAGTCTGGAACGTGCCCAGTTGATGACAATAAGCTCGCCCCCTATGTCATGGGATTTTAACATAACTTGTGGGTGTACCTCTGGTAGCCCTTCGAGGATAATAGGCGTCAAGTGCAATACCCATGTATGGCTAGATATCTAGTGCTAGTACAAGCATGGGTTTTCTAGATTATACTACTTGTCAATTGTTTCATTTACCAAAATAAAACCTATTACATCCATACACCATTGATTCACCATTTAAAAGAGTGTCCATGGAGTTTCATGCCAGTTCTTCTCCAGATCTACGCTTTGGAATGGGTACTACAGTACTTTCACAGTTATTATGCCTTGTGACTGTAGCTTCATTTATTGTTGTTTTTGTTTTCACAATTCAAAAGTGCCTGTAACTGGCCTTCCTGTAATAAAAGCTTTGATTTTGATTGATTCATCAATTCATTCAACTACAGGCTCAACGAATCACAATCTCACTCCGACGACCTCTCATTAGACCAATACATGAGTATCCGCCAGTGGTTGAACAGCGGTCCTACACAGAGCCAAGGTGGGATAACTGTGTCAGTGTGGAGGTCGCTGTGGAGAGATTCGTCTGCGGCTGCAAGGGCGCTGTGTGAGAGACTCAGGCTTGTGCTGGAGCCTACCGGCCGCTCTAGGAGAGCTGGTGAGTTGTTCTGTAGAGTCAATGAGACTCGATATTATATTACGTGTAAAATTAGCCCTAACGAAGCCGAAAGGCACTTGTTCTCCCCGTCATTGCGATATTTTGTTTTTGTTCTAGGCCATACCTTCCTAGTCACGGAGACATTGGGTGTCAAATATATAATTTGGTCACTAGTTTTCCGTACCCGAAGGGTAACCAACGGGACCTTTTTACTAAGCCTCTGCTGTCCGTCTGTCTGTCTGTCAGGGCTGTATCTCAAGATCCGTAATAGGTAGACAGTTGGAATTTTCACGGAATGTGTATTTCTGTTGCTGCTATAGCAACAAATAATAAAAATCTAAATAAATTAAAAATTAAAGGGAGCTCCCCTTCTACTATGATAGCAAGCGCGAATCCGACTCGCACTTTGCCGTTTTTTTTTTATTCATGTTTTTAATGTTATAACTTAACTTTTAAAACCTCCACAACCCCCGTACCATTCAATGAATCCACCAGCACAATGTTTTGAGTGCGTTACATTGAGTCCTACCGTAAAACGTGATTTTTCACCCAAAAAAAAGTTCCGTTTCCAGCAATAATTTTTGCGTAAAGTTACAGAATGCTTGGTTGACGGCTTCGTGAAGGGTCCGTTTACACCCTGTATTGTAAAGATGTGTAGATTGAATACTTTAAAGTGACGTCAATTACGGACTCACTACCTAGTCGTTATCTAAAGATAACTGTTTTGTAAAAATAAAAAGGTTTTTTTTTTAAATCCTGTGATTTCTTTTTTCAATCCCAGGCGACTTCAGAACCGGTCGCGCGATCAACATGCGCCGCGTCATCCCATACATCGCGTCCCACTTCCGGAAGGACCGCATCTGGCTGCGACGCACCAAGCCCGCCAAGCGAGAGTACAAGATCGCTATAGCCGTCGACGACTCCAGCTCCATGTCAGATAATAGAAGCAAGGAGTTGGCATTCGAGAGTTTGGCGCTAGTGTCGCAGGTATGTCTGGAATAATTGTTCCTCCTGCGATAGGAGCTGTGTGTAGGACACGGCTTCTATAGCAGGGCTTTCATTTAGTGGGCAGTTTGAATTACAAAAGGGAATATGCATATATTTTTTCTTCACTTAATAAAATACAGATCCAACGTACCCAAGAAAATAATTAAAAACTAAGTTTTTTTCGTTTTTTTTCGTTCATGAATAACTTCAAATTAGACGAATTCATATTGTAGCGGAATAGTGTGACCTACGTGCATCCATTAAACGCTAATTTGGTCTGTTTCTTTGTCCATTGTTGTTGATGTAATGCATTATATTTCACTATTTTTTTTAAATTTCCTATTTTCCTCAATTATTTCTAAAATATCGAATTTTAAGACTAAGATTTGTTTTACGATGAAATGATGCTTTTTCACAGATAACTGGTTGTAAAAATATTCAAGAAAACCATGTTTACGAGTGAAGTGACTCAAAATGTATTCACAATTATCAGGAAATCGTCTTTATAAAAGATGACGCGATGTGTGACATTAGTTTACTTACATAACATTATTTGTTGGCAGCACAATTGGTCATTGCTAGTTCTCTTCTCGATTATACTCTTCAGCAAATTCCGTTTTATGCGTAATTTACTTTAAATCTACATTTTTCGTTTTATTTCAGGCATTGAACCTGCTCGAATCCGGCGACCTAGCCGTACTCAGCTTTGGCGAGCAACCGAATCTGCTGCACCCTTTCACCGAGCAATTCTCCGAACACTCTGGCTCTAAGATCCTGGAGCAGCTACGTTTCAACCAAACCAAAACAAAAATAGCTCAACTCCTTGACTTTTGTTCGGTATTGTTCGAAGAGCAGACGATGCGAAGTGATGCTGTGAACGCCAAGTTGTTGGTAGTTGTCAGTGATGGTAGAGGAATATTCTCTGAAGGAGAGACGAAGGTGCTGCAAGCGGTTCGGCGTGCCAGGCAGCAAGGGATATTTTTAGTTTACGTTATCATTGATAATCCTGAAAATAGGGTTAGTTTCTTTATCTACATCGTGTTACCATTAGTATGTACTATTGATAACAATAACCCTGTGTCTCTTCCTGTTGATCAATATCTTTTCAAACGGCACCCGGTCAAAAAAAAAACGACAATTGCAAAAATGTGTGCGTGGGCTGATTGTACACACGGTGACACATCAAACTATACCCAAACTACACTAGGTTTCCCCTCCAATGAGAGATCCGTATAATTTTTATAAATTGATTGGTCGTCATGCGTACTCTTTTCAATACGAACCACAAATCACGATGTATAAATTCGTTTAGCGCGAAACGAATTTAAAACATCTTTGCTTAGAATAATATGTAAATCGTTTTTATATAACAGACACAAAATGGTGATTAAAATACTATGATTTGTGTTGAAGTGGGCCCTATTTTGTAAAAGATATTTTCTGATTCAATAATGCGATTTTACCAAAATTTCCCACCGGAAGTAATCCATGTGAAGAAAAATTTATTTTAAGATACTTGTCGCATTAATGACCTATTTATCTAATTTCAGGATTCGATCATGGACATCAGGCGCCCCCTCCTAGATCCGACGACGAACGCTCTCACCGGCTTCGTATCATACTTAGACACATTCCCGTTTCCCTTCTACCTGATACTACGCGATATGTCGGCCCTGCCTACTGTCCTAGGCGACGCCCTTAGGCAATGGTTTGAACTCGCTGCTAATACTGCTAACTAAAAAAATCGGTTACCGAGAAAAAACGATTTCGATAAACTTATAATTTAGAGTGAGATACCGTGATCGCCAGACCTACATTATCATTTTATAAAAGTTAAAACTTTTTCTGTGGAAGTACCTTACTATAAGTAAGAACAATTGGATACTATGAAGTCGGTCGTGGTGGCTTTGGCAGATATCAGGTAACAAAGGTGTGCTAAATAGCTGCTTAGGTACGTCATACTATAAAGCGTGTTTTTAGATATTAAATAAGGGCTAAAATCATGATGAACGTCCTCCATTGCCAGACACTTTGTGTGGTTCCTGTTGTCTTTGTGAGGTAAATCATATGACGTAATTGATCAGCTATTTGGCTTTTATAAAATGACGTTTAATAGGTCTGGCGTTCATGGGATCTTGGTCCAATAGTCATTTAGATATAAGAATGTACGTATACAATTAACGCCTTTTTATCCCTTTGGATTGGAGGTTTAAGAAATAGGTGTCTAATTAACCAAACGGCAGAAAATGCTCAATGTAATGAATAATCTCTTCATTTCATGTTTTCAATGTGTCAAATCATTGTAGTATTCAAGTATCAATATAAAACGATACTTACCATTTTTTGTCTCTAAATAGTTTGTAATTTGTGTCCATGCACAATCGAAGTAGCGTTTTCAATAGAAATATTATGAAACCAGTGAAAGACATCAATCGTTAGATTAACCCTAGGTACTGCGTTAAAAATGGCCACGTTTCTGCTTCTTAATACACTGATATACCGACTACTTTGTCATTTGAGTACTATAACTGTTGCGGAGTGTCGTGCTCACTCATACTCAAAATAGTATCAACTTCCAAACGGGATGTGCGATCTCACTCTACTCAGGGGCACATCTAACAATTTAAATCTTTTAAACCAGTATAAGGGCTACCGCACATTATAGACAAGACTGTCTTTAGACAGACAATTACCCTACTAGTGCGAGCGAGACAGACTATGTATTCTCGCTCGCACTAGTAGGGTAATTGTCTGTCTAAAGACAGTCTTGTCTATAGTGTGCGGTAAAACAATACATTTTGTCATTTCACTTTTAAAATGAGTTAATCATTTCAAATCAGTCTTAGATGTCGTAATTATAATGTAAGGTAATTTAAATGATATTATAAGTCAAAGAAGACTTGAAAAAAAATAAAAATTGAGTGCTAGTTCGCAATGAGCTGTGATTGAGAAGGACTGCTGTAAGCGAAAATACTTTACATACGTATTGTACGTGTTTTTGGAAGAATAAAGGTTTGACTGACAAAAAATATGGTTTTTATTTCACTGCCTTGAATAGTGACACGTATTTTCCTTTCTGTGTTCAATCAGATAGGCTGCGTGAAGTCACCACGCTTTTGTAGTTCGGTTTATCTCCAAAATGTGACGCGAACTGTAGCCATATTTTTTTGACAAATGAAAATGGTTTTTTTCTTGACAAAGGTCTGTCCCCTACTAATCGACAGCGTGTACCAGAAAGGTGTGGTCATATTTCAGGGTGTTATTGAGACCATCAAACTGAACCACTTTCTCCACAAGACCTCCAAAGAAATCGCGTAAAAAAAAATAAGCTGATATATTTTTGGGAATCCCTCTACAAGCCCTGAATAATTCACAACATATGCTATAAATCAATGAACGGGAATCCAGTGGGCGCGAGTCGCACGGTACCGGTTTATGTGGCGACACTTGAGGGAGGCCTATGTCCAGCAGTGGACGTCTTTCAGCTGAAATGATGATGACAGGCTATGAAAAAAAATGCCGTGAACGTCTAGTTTTTAACATATTTATTTACGAAAAACTGTATCTCGAAATGGGTAACTCTGATTCCCAAGTTGTCCATTTTTTAATACGCATTTTAAGACTTGAAAATTGTCTCATGAACACGGAAAAGGAATTTTAACAGGTAACATTTCGTTTTGCTGCAAAAAAAGACCATCTTTTTAAAAAATATTATATTTGTCAACTGAAAATTAAACAATATCTTATTAACATATTTTTTCACTTACCAGTATTACGGGAATTAACACAACTTGTGTAAATCTTTAACATTTAGGCCTATGTTAAATGAATAAATAATTTATTTTACGAACTTTCTACATTACAGATGGTGTTGCTAGTTTCGTATTAAATACCTAAACTTAAAAACCGTGTTTCGAACTGAAACAATCTTAATGCACCTCTTATTATCTAAAAACTCTAATATACATACAAATCTAAAATTAGTTTGGATTGTATACAATTTAATAATGTAATGTGATGCTACTCCGAAATTTATTGCAGCAAATCAAGTATAGAACATTTCTTGCCGAGCCGACATATATGTCGACATCACACGGTATTTGATTTAGAGTATAATTCTTGTCTTTCATCTGTAAGCAATCGTACAATCCTAGCATAAAGTAGGACAGGTTTTATTTAAAAAATATGTTTTCAAATAGTTTCAATAAACAACAAAATACCTACGAAATAATTTTTTTTCCCAGTTTCCCTTTAGTTAAATAAATTTTAGGCCTTTTTGTTTTGTCTCTTATAAACCGTAACACCATGGAATGTTGACCGCACAACGTACACTCGAGCACATTTACCTAAATCGATGTTTGTGTACTAGGAAATGTAGATGTTACAAATGGGTGTTATGGAGACAACAGGTAAATATTTTGTACCATATTACATTTCCAAGCTAAGGGCCTGCGCAGACGAGGGACTTGCCCGCCGGATAGAAATTACCGTTCCTGGGGGTCTAAAATGGCCGCTTTAGCTGAATCAAATGATTCACGTTAAAAATTTAAAATTCTTAAAATGGACTTTATGATAATGACATTAAGGTCCATTTTAAGATTTTTTTTTAACGTGATTCATATTAGGATTCTGCTAAAGCGGCCATTTTAGACTCCCTGTTCATTGGTTTTTGTGTTGTTTTTTCTGCTATTGGTTGACGTCCATTGGTTGTTGTAAATTGTTCGCGGACTAATTGTCCCTCGTTTGCGCAGGCTTAAAGTATTACAACAATTATTGATATAACTTATACATTCAACTTTCTGCTGTCAACGTAAAAGGAAGCAAGATTGTCAAAAATTCAGCTTTAAGATTATTGTAGATTTTGTTGCGTAAGTAACATCGTTGTTTTCCTAGAGTGTTGCATTGGGGCACTAGGTTAGTGAGGTTACTAGTTGTGGAAAGTCAGATGTGTTACTTACATTATTAAATACCTAATAAAGGATGGCTATTTAGCCATGAACCTAACATAACATATTTGATAAAGTGAATCTATACAAATGAATAAAATTGAAGTATCTATTTGTAATTTCACACAACACACAACAGCTTTTTACTAAATGACTAAGAAAGTATATACGGTACTTATAACAAAAACACATTTATTTTAAAATTGGCTGGCTGTCTGTTTGCTCCGGCTAATCTGCATAACGGCCGGACCGATTTTGACGGGACTTTTACTGGCAGATAGCTGATGTTTTACGGAGTAACTTAGGCTACTTTTATTTTAGAAAAATAATTAGGGTACCGTACAAAACAAAATTAAAACTCCTGAAACTGTTAACACACATTCAAATATGTAAGTAATATTTTTATAATAATTTCACGCAGACGACGATCGCAACAGTTAGTATAAATAAAACGAAAAACTTCGCTCTCAAGAGACTTACAAAGCAAGCACCAGAGTTCATATGTAAATATTTAACAAACTATAGAATTTAATTTCAGACTTGCTTCCTTTAATACAGCGTCAGCGACATTCGAAAAAAAAGCAAAATATAGACCTTAATAAAGTTTACAATAAAATAAGCTTAACGTTGCATAATTATGTAAAATATTTATATGTTGACATAACATGACTAAGCCTAAAATATTGTTAAAAACGTCTTATAACCATGATGTCTTACTATCAAATTAATAAATATGATTTAATCCTAAACAAAGAAAACTCCATCTCGGTTTACTTTTGAGCGGTTTAAAGCTGTTAAAAGTCCAGCGAAACAATTTGCAATTTTATTCGTTATCAAAATCATATTCCACTGACCACAAGTCAGTGATGTTGTATAAAAGTTTTACGTTTCTTAAGAGAAATCCACTATAAAGGATTTTTTAACTAGCAAATTTTTATCGAAGGCCATTGTGGTAAACTCGGAGACCGTCCATTTTGAACAAATATTGGGTTTGTATATCACGTCAAGTGTCTGAACTATGACATCTTTACGCTATTAAACAGGGCCGGCAGTTTCGACAGAGATAACGGCAAAATAGCTAACTTTCGATCGCTGATAACTAACGAATAAATTCGGTTGCAATAATGATGCTTGCGAGAATCGCATCTTGTATGTAGAGTCTTGCGTTTCTCGCATTTCGCGATTTGTTTCTTAGCGATTTTGTCGTTATGTCTATTATATAATCAGTATTACTGTATAGTTCATACAGTGGTCTACTGCATTTAAAATTGACTGGTTTTTAACATAATTTTATTAAATACGATTGTATTCGAAGTCAGGGCGTATTCAGAGTTGCAGTAAGGCAACTTGGGACATACACCCTGCTTTTCCCGTCCCGTTGACCATCTGTGTTGAGCTAAATAGACAGAGTTATAAGACACGGGCTGCGAGGTACGGAAGAAATTCTGAAAAAGATCACAGTAGCCACAAGTTTAATAAAATTGATCCCGTGAACGTGACAAATATAAATATAAGGACGTTTATAAGAAACTGGATGCACGCAGTCCAGTCTTTGAATTCGGAGTAGTAAATGTCTATCCACACATATGCGGGTCAGGGCCTTTCGTAATGTGTACCAGGATATGCTCTAACACATCCGTATAACATGACTTGGACAATGTAGCCTTTATTTAGTTAGAATACGGGTTATTTTCATAGTTCATCTTTCTCACATAGTTGATTAAAGTCAGAATCTTGAAGACTTGGACCCAAAACTGTGTGGATAGAACTTAATATTATTTTAATTTTACGCTTCTATTATTAAAATATTGTTTAGTTAATAAACCTGTGTGATGGACAATTGGACAGCGGTCTCTTAAATAAGATTTTCATTTAGCGGAATCCTTGGACGAATGATTGTTGGTCTCTTCAGTCTTATCACTGTCACCGTAGAACTTTGGCTGGAAAATATAATGGAATATTAAATAATAATACTAGAATATATAGGACTATTTTTTTATAATTATTACAATTGTTTTTTGAGAAGAAATTTAAATAAATATCGCTGGACATTACACACAGCGCTATCTAGTGCCACACTAAGCAGCGAGGCTTGTGTCGTGGACACCAGATAGTTGATATACTACATATATAATTTGTGTTTGTAAATACATACGTATTATACATAATGTAAATATCCATGACTCGTCTGAATTGTGTTGAAAGATCCGATAGTGAGTATTAAGAATTTTGGTGCTGGCAAATAAGATATGGTCATGAGATTGTGGTAAAATCCAATTCAATTAATTCAAATCAAGGATGGTGTACCAGTGCCATTAAAAATGTAAAATCTTCCTCTAGACAAAACAATATTATTATGAAAATATGAATATTCTTTTAGCTGGTAAAAAATAAAACGATGAAGACAAACACTATGGATGAGTAGGAAAAAAAACAACACGACAAACGAATTAGTTAAAATCTATTGACAAAGACAAAAAACCAAACAAACTCAAACATAGTGAAGAAACACACAGACAGAACATGAATAAATAAATATTTGAATATAATATTTCGGTGTGCTTTTAAAATAAAGAAAATAATAAACTAATTATATCAGTATTCACATGCCTTGTGTGTTTCTTTACAAAAATATCACTGCCTTTCCTTGATCAATTTAAAACAAGCTTATTCTTAAAACAGTTTTCATTGAACAAGTAAATGTTTTATTTAATTTATGTATATCTCACAAAACGATCACAGGACTAACATTCCGCTGCGTTTACTTTATAAAGGTATTTGTTAGGGTTTCTAGCAAATCTCTAAACTAACTTCAGATGAATGACCAGTACAAACGTGAATGTGGAGAGGAACAAACACATCAAAAATCAACCAGTATGGATTTGTAAAAGCATGATTGAATGCCTAAACAACTTGTTCTAGACTTACACAATTTCATTTTGTACTATACTGTGGTGACTTTATTTCCATATCCGTTTTTGACACCGTTATAACTTGTAAAACCCTAGAAATAAATAAATCTTTTGGTACTGTGTCACGGAACTGTCATATAATGAATGATTTCTAAAATAGTTTTCGAAATACTTGAAACCTAAGCATTAATGACTTTAGTTTTATAAAACAATGACCAAACCGGCTATACCTTGTTTACAGGCCGCTTACGCTTTCATATGTATATGGCGTCCTTATAATTCGCAGCCAATAACAAAACAAAAAGCTCAATATAAAATAGCTCAAGGGATAGCTAGTATGCGGTGAGCTGTATAGGACCGCTCAACGCATACTGAACATAGGATATTTTTAGCATCCCAACCCAGAACCTATAGCATATTTTTCAGCAATCCCTACCCATAACTTATGTGTAGTAGTACTGAGTATGTAGTAAGGACATACCTCATCATGTTTCTCCTCGGCGGTGACGCGGTCATCATCGTCGTCGCTGTCTTCGTCAGCAGACGAGTCGCCGCCTGAACCAGCTGAGTCTTTCACTGGAAAACAAACGGATTTGTTAGATGCCTTTAAGATGCAGGTGTATAATTTTTTGTTTTGTCAAAAAACCCTACTACACGTTACAGTTGCCCTACCTAACACCACTGCTGGACAAAGGCGTCTCTCAATGGCTTCCAGTACTTTCGATCCAGGGTTACTGTGGACCATGGGTCGTTGGTTTTGTTAAGCTTATCCTGCCTTCTTCTACAAGGTCAGCCGCATCGGCTTCTAGCTGTGTCAGGGCGCCATGTTGTGGTTATTTTGGGCCACAGTTCATTGGGCATACGGTAGACGTGGCCAGTGTTTACACGTATAAAATAAATAAAAAACTATTGTTATTTAATAATTATCATGGTCAAGTTAGATGAGAACCAAGCAGATTAGTGTCTGAGATAGTTTTTTTTAAGAAAGGACCGGACTTGGTAGACAACGTTTGTTTGTAATCTTGACAGAGACAAGCAAGCGGAACTGTACTCAAAAGCTTTATTTGGTCATAGACACGGCGCTAGTTAATATTTTAACATCAGTGCAAACTTTGGATTTCCCTGTAACATTATTGAGGTTACAAATTGCTTACATTATTTATTTCTGATTATTCATTTGACCAATAATTGGATAAACCATTTTTCAATAAAACACTAAAACCGCAAATTTATGAACAATTTATAATACAAAGAGTATGATAAGAGTTGTGCATAACCTAGCTCACTAATAATATGAACATGACGTCATTGAATTGATAACAAATTGGCGTAATTTTACATCTGAGTGAGTTTTGACGGAACAGTATTTAACGGGAATTAATAAGTACCTACTCAGTCCCCAGGCGTTAATATGACGCATTGAGGGTTAGAATGAGTGTCACCCAGATATGACGTCATGAGTGAAAGAGACAACGCTCTACAAAACAGAATATTTTCTGAAATTTACTTAGTTTTTGCCTAAACCTTATCAATACGGTCGTGACAACTTTTATATATATATATCATAGGACTTATCCTCAAATCGCGACAAAAAAACTGATAACAAAAATTCATACTTCAAGTAAGTACAAGATCTGGGATAGACCGGCTTAAAAAAAAAAAGTTGGCAGTGACGAGACGCCCGGCACATATGATTATATTAGAATCAATAAAAAGCTATAACGAAATACTTCACTACTACTACGAAATACAAAACACAACTTTATATATTAATGGTAAAAGTTTGATTTTACGTGGCATACATGGGGAGTCACGCCATGACAGTCATGCCATTTCTCGTTACGGCAAACGAGTCGGTTTTACTGCTTGGGCGCACATAAATAATTGAGACAAGTTTAATGTCTTAAGATATTGTTAGACCCATCAAAGTCTGCGTAGATTCCTTAGCTAATTTCATTTGAAATTTGTATATGAATATGGTTGACAATACCAGAGTATTTTGGCCATGGTTCGATTAAAATATAATGGTGTGTAGATAAGTTATCAGTAAGTTTATCTAATCGGCAGTTATAAATTCAATCCAGATAACAATTTTTGGTCCCTACTCCATAATGTTATGTGTTTGTATGTAGTTACTAATTTTATTTGGGGTGATGTTACTGTCCTCTACGATCTCTAGGCTTAGGAACCCATCACATGACACGATCTTACCCTTTTGAACGCCAGAGCATAAACGCATGCGCGTGACCTCCACGCCAAGCCACAATTTCACCTACCATTTTTGTCACATATTCGTGTCGATTGGCGTACGAGACACGCACTTGCTTGTCACGTATTTGTGTTACTTAAACTTTCTGTTTTTTGAAGAACCGTAATGACTCAAAGATCTTCGAATGCCAGCTGGGAACAAAACCCAACATGTTTCCCGAGGCGGAGAGGTCTCCGTGTCTTTGTCTTAACTGAGTCTACAAGATAATAGTAATAACTGGGGATTCTGATAGCCGTTGCTTGCCGACCTAGCGCGCGCTTCAGACTCAGTAGCTTTAAATTTCCTAATTAATCTCGATCGGAAATTGGGATAAGGACAGGAAACTGATGAATGATTCAGCTTGCGCCTTTTGCTTCCTTCCTCCAGCGACGTTCGTCAAGGTCTGTACCATACTGGAATTGTAGTCATTTAGTTTATAAGTATTTTGCCTCGGCTGCAGGCCTTAGAAATAAGAGATCCACAGCATTGGCCGGTTAAGCAGCCAAGATGAGTGATCGTGTGTTACCGGGCGTCATGTTGGCAGCTTGCGCCTGAGTGGGCGGGCGCGCGCGCTCGCGGTTGAGCTCGTCGAAGCACTGCAGGCACACGCGCAGCGGCTTGTCGCTCTGGCCGCGCAGGATGTAGCGCTTGCACGAGCACGGCCCGCACACCACCGAGCCGCACTTACGGCAGTGATGCTGGAAACAACAACTCAGCTAAGATAACATACATACAGGTGTAAACGGACCCTTCACGAAGCCGTCAACCGCAAGCACTCTGTACATCAAACTAAGTCACTCTACGCAAAAATTATTGCTGGGAAACGACTTTTTTTTGGGGTGAAATATCACGTTTTACGGTAAAACCACATCAACCATATCACGTTTTACGGTAAAACCAAATCAACCATATCACGTTTTACGGTAAAACTCAATGTAACGCACTCAAAACATTGTGCTGATGGACGCATTTAATAGTAAACGGGTTATGGAGTTATTTAAAGTAAAGTCATGACTTTAAAAACTAGTATTTGAAAAAAAATACTTGTGAAAAAGTTGGATTTTTGACCTCCAATATCTCCGTAACTAGAAGGTTCCCAGGTATGGCCCAGAACAAAAATATGATCGCAATGA
This sequence comes from Xestia rhomboidea, assembly GCA_963853795.1. Classification (NCBI taxonomy): domain Eukaryota; kingdom Metazoa; phylum Arthropoda; class Insecta; order Lepidoptera; family Noctuidae; genus Xestia; species Xestia rhomboidea. The sequence goes on along the minus strand of OY970771.1, from coordinate 8,112,358 downwards.
CGGGGTGAACAAGTGCCTTTCGGTTTCGTTAAGGGTTTATTTACACCATTTATAAAATTACTGTTTCCTATGCGGAAGGAAACTGAAAACGCCACCTGGTACGACATACTCCTTTTGTATCACCGAAGTTTATACATCTAGTCACACACGCACGCTGGTTACGAGAACTACGCACCAGACCTTTCTAAGGAACATCACCAATAAGGTCAGTGTCATTCTAGGGCGCCCCTTTTCGGCGTTTCCACTAGATGAGCTATGACAATCCACCAATTTGACTGCGTAAGGCTGTTTCCCGCGACTTCATCTGTAGTTTGATGTGTCACCGTGTGTAGGACCACGGACTACATTCGAGCCACCTAAATTTAAACTGTATATAAACAAAAGTATATGAGGTTTCCCTTCTTTAGAACATTAATCTTAACTAGAGAAGTTGTAAAGCTTGTTGTCTTACCCTCCTATTGAGAACAGTGAACTGTGTCTTCTTGCAGTGCATGCAGATTGACGCCTCGTTGTCCGGCACCCAGACCGCGGCATGCTCTGATGGCGGTTGTTTGCCACCTGAAATGTAATACAGAGATTAAATATAACAGTTATGTAATATACTGTCGAAACTACATAATATACTAGTTACGGCGTGGAAGTCAAGCTTAAACTGGTCTTGTCATAATATATCTGGAACGTCCCATAAATGAACACGTTGTATTATCTAGAACACACAAATATTAACCCCAGAATAAGATAATAACCAATGTGTTCTTGATCACACCATCACCTGCCTAGCCTTTTCCCAACTATGTTTGGGTTGGTTTCCAGTCTTACCCGATGCATCTGAAACCAGCATTTTTCATGGAGCGACTACGCACAATGGTCCACTTTTAAGGACTAAGTCCAGAAACCATGACTAGAACTAAATGGAGCGACTGCCTGTCTGACCTCAACAACTCAGTCAGTACTGGGTAATACCCTGGGCAAGACTGGTTGTCACATCCAACAACCCATTTGTTAGTTGTGGTTTAGGTCTGTTGCCTGTCAATTGCCGGCTTTTCTGCTGTGGTTTGGGGTTGCAGTCGCCTTGGGATTTGTCTTACCTCTTAATTCTTCTTCTTTGCGTGTCGATAGACTCTAATAATACCCGACCAGTATGTTGCCACCTGCACGGCTTTGTCGTTGGCTTCGTTTAAATCCTGTAAGGTGCAGGTGGCTGTGCAGGATGGGCAAGAAAGGAGGTGGGGCATATCCTGCAGAGAGGCTCCACAGTGACAATGTATATGGGACGGGTGGATAATACCCCATTTATTTTATTATACCTCTTAATCAAAATTTGTTACTTACTTTTCCTAAGCAAATCTTCTATACATTTTTCTATGTGTGCCATCCATTCTTCTTTCTCAGTGGCTGTCGCGGCGTATACGGCGAAGGATTTGGACGCGGTGCGAATAAGCCAGCCATTGCGATACTCTGAAACAAGGAGTTATAACATGATTCAGCAAAACGGAAAATGCAATGTTGTTTGGTGTTGGTGACTCAAATCGTATTATGATAGGCGTGCTTTTAGTGGTTTTTGCGTTTTCTTCTACAGGTGTTTTTGATAGTTTTGTGGGAGCAAACGCTTCTGATGACCATGGGGTCTTGAGAAAGATTGGAGTGAGTACGGGGATTACAGGCGTGTTGTGATGCAATATAGCATTACAGCATCATAATATACAGTCTATGAATAATTTAAATCTGTGACGTAAATGTTTCGACGTCATCAGGTGCATGAATTACTTTTGTGATGATTCTTTATTTAATGAACTTTGTCGCCCGCTGGTAATTATTATTGCCAAACGAAATATGCGTTAATTGATGTGGCCTGTAATTCACTAGAATTTGTAATTTATTTTGTGTACCACGCATAAAGTGTTCCGGACCATCGTCAACTGTCTACCTTTTCTGGATGGCAACAACAGCTCCACCTACCGGATCGAACTAAAAACCATCCAGGTGACCGCAGTGCTGGGACAAAGACCTAATCTCTAAGAGAGGAAATGGGCTATAATCTACCACGCGGGCCCAGTGCGGATTGGTAGATGTAACATGTCTTCGAATTTTTTGGTTCTAGTACATGCCGGTTTCGTCACGATGTTTTCCTTCATCGTTTTGAGAGCAGTGGTGATGAAATTAATTACACAAAGTAATGCGCCTGCCTGGGTTCGAACCCACGACTTACTGTTCGTAAGTCGGGGCCGCCACCACTGCTGGGTGCTGGGTGACCGCATAAGTGCAAACTAAAGCTTTCATCAAAATAGGTCAAGGCATTTATGGAAGAGACGAATTACGAATACATACTGGCACACCAGATTTTGTAAGGTTATCGTTTCATAAGAAATCTTTGAGAACACTGAAAAAAAATCGATGGCTTCCCTTCCATAGAAAATCAACCTTAGGAAAATCATAAATGGATTATGATTCTTTCTAACCAAATGAGGATGAGAAGTTGCAATCATTATGATACTTCACACTTATCTATTATACAATAAACTGATGCGTAAAAGTGTGGAACTGTGACTCAACTCACTTTAGATCAAAGTCAACATGCATCTAGTTATAATACATAATATTACAGATGACTCACTGGCCATTCACATTAATGAGTCATTCAACCAATAAAATAGTTCTGATTATGCATGACAAAGTAATGACAGCCAATAAGGGTTGATTGAAAATCTAGTTGTTGTTTTGTTTTTATGAATGGCATCTCTCAGGTCAACCATGAGGCTGGCTTCTCCTTAACCGGACCGGTGTAGTGATGCCAGCTGAGTTAGGTCTTATACAAAAAATTGATCAAGTTCGAAATAACAAACTAGTAGTTACTAGTTACTCAAACCCATTTTTAATTATAGAACTTGCTTGTTCTATCTTGACCTTTTCTTTTGACATAAATGTAGACAGTAAAATAACAGATTTCAATATACTAATTACTTAATTTGATTGATAACTATAATCAGAACAGTGTTGATGTTTTAACTTCTTTCCTCTGTACAGTGTTTTCTGACTGTTGCTAAGGTTTTATATTAAAATTAGCTGTTGCCCGCGACTTTCGCCCGCGTGAATTTATTATAAAAATATTAGTTATGTTAAAAATTTCAAGGGTTTTAATTTTTTGCACGGAACCCCTAATCCTTTTTCTAAAATAATAGTAGCTTAATCTACAAATAAAAGTCCCGTCAAAATTCGTCCAGCTCTTTAGGAGATTAGCCAAAACAAACAGACAAATATTTAAAAAATAGTTTTTTTGTTATATGAAGCATTCAGTGAAAGACAAAGGAGTAAATGATGCTGTGATGTCTGACAGTTACGAATGGAAGAAGAAAAAAAGTTGCGGCAACCCTAAGTAGAATGAAATAAGAGCAGATGATGATGCATTATGTTAAAAGCTGACAAGCTGAAAAAATTACAAACAGTCCCTTAAAAAATTTAATTATTTGTAAACAGGGATTGTTTCAAAGTCATCTTGAAGCTGTCAACCAAGCATTCTGTACATGTAACTTTACCCAAAAATTATTGCTGGGAAACAACTTTTTTTTTTGGGGTGATGAATCATGTTTTGTGGTAGAACTCACTGATGGATGGATTGAATAGTACGGGGGTCGTGGAGGTGTTTAAAGTAAAAATCTCATATAAATCATTAATAACTTGTATTTTAAAAAAAACCTTGTCAAAAAGTTGGAACTTTGACCCCCAATATCACTGATATCACTGTAACTAGAAAGTTCCCAAGTATGGTGTAGAACAAAAAAATGATTGCAATGACGGAGAGAACCAGTGGCTTTTGGCTTTGTTAAGAGGTTTTTTTACACCCCTTAGATTATCATGAATTTTATTAACCATCACAATAGCATTAAATAAACAAGGAATTACTCCTAGGCTTTCATCCCTGTTTAAGCAAAGGTAAAAAAAAAAACAATCCAATTAAGTGCAACTTACGTCCTTCATCCTTTAAGGACTCCAACTTGACCTCTTCAAGTGGTATAACATGTTGTTTGTTATATTTCTTCTTGTTTATAACAATATTCCCATAGACAAGTATGTCGTTGAACAGGAAGAACTGTCTGGCTTTCGGTTTCTTGCGGCACATTTTTGTCAAGACACCCTCCCCCACAAGGACCCTGCCTTGTTCTGCCAGAGGCTATAAAAAAAAAGTTTACTTTTTAATATAGGCATAGGATGTGTTTGTGGAGGCTATCTGTCTGATAAGAAATATTTTTTTTTTGTAATGTCAATATAATTTTTTTGTTTACACAGCCAAGTGAGACTGGCAGATAACGTGAAACTGCCAGATATATCAGTCCAAGTATGACATCAAAAGTAAAAAACTTAAATAGCAATTATAATATTATAGTCTCAGACTGGTTCTAATTCATCACACTATGTTTGAAATTAGAAACCTTTCAATAATGCTAATGAGATAATAAATTATATGTTTTCCTATCATGGATTTATAGAATTTTGTTTGTTTATGTTGCAAATAGCAGTCCAAACCAGAATTAGACATTGAAAATAAGACATTGTTGCGAATTGATCAATGAATTGCATATTATGATAAAGTACCTCCGTTCATCATTGATAAGAATATCATGCCTTCAGATGACTCATTTATTTGAATTGAGAATAGTTCAAACAATACATATTTCTAAAACTCTGACTACACAACACCTTGGACTTGATAGTATTCATGGTATATCAATACTTTAATCATAGAATGGCAACATACAATCTTACTGATAATGAACCAGCTAATCAATCCATAATCTATTTAATTCAATTAAAGCTTTTTTTTAATTATAAAGTTGAATCAAAGTTATTACAAGATATTCTACATTTTTCATATTAATTAAAAACAGCGCTGATAAATGTTCGTATCTTCCGTCAGAACAATCCCACCCTAGCGATGTGCCAAAGATTATATCTTACCGAGTTTGTCGGTTGTTATTACGACGGCATTCAACAACTTCTAAACTTAGAAAAAACTTATATTTTGCAACCACAGACGCTCACCTGTCCGGAACTGCCGAAGCAGCTCTCAACCATAGCAATCCTTCTAGCATTGGCCTCACTGTTCACTGTAATAAAGAAAATTACCTACTTAAAAATTGCAGTACGGTATAAAACTTTGACGTCAAAGGAAAGTGAGCGACAAGCAAACAATGAAAGTGATCTCCCACGTAACTATTCTAGATGATTGCACACAAATAACACCACCGTATTCTTACTAGTTTGTCTTTCTTACACGGATATAAATAAATATTTGCCTACCTAAACGGTCCACCATTATCGAAATTTATTTTCTCGTAGATACGACCGGAAAAATGTGTCATTCATTAATAGAATACATAAAAAGATAGCCAACTACAGCGAATAAATTTCTCCTAGCCTCATTAGAACATTTTCAAAAATCTTCGTAAAATATTAATTTCTTAAATATCTATTGTATGTTTTTTAAAACGTACATTATCTTTTTTGTAAATGACTCTTTAAAATATAAAATATCTAACGTAGTTTATTGGGAAATCACTGTTTGAATCTACTAAAACAAAGATTTATCATTTATTGGCAATACTGACGTAACGTTCCGATTAACGTAAAAGAGAATAGGAAATCAAAAACAATAACTTAAAGACATCTAGTTATTGAATCATATAATTTTCTTTAGAGTTCACTAGGATAAGTGTTTCTTACTTTACCTGAAAAGCATACTGTTGATTGTTTATAAAATACAAAAACTTTTGTAAAATAAAGTTACACAACATCCATAGACAATCACAAAGCAAAGATCATGTGAGTATTCATTTTTTGACACCAGCTGACAGCAAGTGGTCGATACAGTCCAATTTTGTGTTCGTAATTCTGATAAATAAACCAGCAAAATGGCCTGCAAATTCTGTGGCCCCAAGCTGTCGCTGTGTGGGCTCGTACTGAGCGTCTGGGGAATCATTCAATTGGTGAGTAGAAACTCTGTAATTTGTATTTTGAGTCTTCGTACTTCAATGCCGTACTAACGCTCGGAACTGTTTCAGACTTTGATGGGCGTCTTCTACTATATAAGAGCTGTAGCTTTGTTGGAAGATCTCCCTCTTGAATCAGAAGGTGGCCACCACACTATCGAAGGTTTCGTCGCTACCGTCGAAGCTGGATACACTCAGGTGAGTCTTAATCTATCTCACAAATTGATATAGTGCATGTCTCAACAATGAAGTAAGTACTAGAACGTGATTATTTTCCTTGATGACCATTCTTTCTTTATGATTTTCCCTTCTTTAATAACTTGTGCAAGGGAAATACCAAGTAGCACTGCAGTTTGTCTGTTTTTTAAGTGTAATAATTGGTTTTCAAACTCATGGCAACTGATAATTCAAGTAAAATTTCGAATTATAATCATGTGCATGCTATAGTCAGTTTAGAAAATCAGTTCATTGTTAGTTTAATCATAATCATAATTTAAAACAAGCAGAAGTTGAAAATAAAAGTTAAATTGGGAAACCTAAGGTTCATCTCATCTAAAAAAAAAACTCAATCTGGATAATAAAATGCTTCAAATAACAACTTAATTTAAAATCCTCAATGTGTAAAATAATATGCAGAAATAAGATTTAATTAATCAATGTCTGCAAAAAGACTTGAAACAGATTTGCATAAAGTTTATCATAATTAAAATCTTCCAATTCTAAAAATCTTTTAACCGTAACCTACTATTATTCTGATTATCAAAGATTACATTCAAGTAGTCCACTAACTTGCAGTGGACCCGCATGGTGGATTATGTTTCTCATTTTATTTGGTAATTTCATTCGTATTATATTCTATGTTATTTACTTTTTATTTTTTCGGAAAACTTACAGGCAGACACAATAGTTTAGTTAATAACATCAATATGGCCAATTACAAGTTTTAAACTAAAAAAAATAAATTATAAGACAGTGGTAAGAATTAGAGCACACAAAAACATTAAAGAAAAAAGAATTACAAAAAAAAAACAGACTACAAAGAGGTCCACTGTGTTAGTAACAATATAACTTACCTTATGATAATCTGATGATTATAGATTTATTCATGTTTGTTTGTTCGTTTGGTGTGACCCCTCAGTAAGTAATTTGACGATTGTGGTTGGCCCAATCGATCTCACAGACTGCAAGCTTGTGTATGTATTTCTAATTAATGAAATAATTTATTTCGTCATTAAAGTTTGACACTATTAAAGTTTGATAACACTATGTCAATTTTTAGCAGTTCATTCATTTAGAATTTTAATGCCGTTTGCTAGAGGTTCAGAAGATACTTTTTTTTTCAGCCAATCACAGAAACAGGCAATGTCTCTATCTAATTTGAAGTCAAAACATATTATAAAATGGCATTGTATCATTACCTAGGTATCAGTTTTTCACTCTCCTGTAAAGTTGATATTTTTGACTTATGTGGTGTCTAACTTCAACGAAGACATAATGTAAAAACAATATTGTCCAAAGGCAAATTTAATGCCTTGGTCATTTTCTACCAATCTACCTTAGGGTGATGTAGAGATAAAGCATAGGAGGTGCAATGTTACAGAAAATTTCCAAGAATAAAATCTAATAAGAAATACAAACAAAAATACATAGTAAAGAGCGATAAAAATACATAAATGGAGAAAAACAACAAATTAATCGTGAGACATGGTGAATAATGCAATTAGCAATAATATACAACAGACAAATTTATTATCTTAACACCACCTTTATGATGGATCTCTTCCAATATCATGAATCCATTATTTGAAGAATTAAAAGAGTTATTATGTATAGAACAAAAAGATTGCATACAATACAAGATTTCATAGGATATGATAAACGGATTTTCTTTTTCCATTTCCAGAATGCCTACAACTGCTGGATCGCTGCACTGTTATACGTCATCACCCTCGTTGTATCAGGACACCAGTTCTGGATGAACAACCGTTCTTCAGTTAGTATGTAAAGTGGTATTATCAATGTAATGATGGGTACTGACGCTGGGGTACAAGTTGTTATGTTACTGTTGAATAACTCCATTCCATTAATAATTTATTTATATTAGCTCTTGAGTCAGAGTTCAAAAAGCATACTTTTGATGTTGTTCCTCTAGTTCTAACACCCTTCATTATAGCGTCTTCAAATTTAAATATTGTATTGGGAATTCTCAACTTTCAATCCTGGTTTCTAAAATGCCTGGTTAAGTTGGCTAATCTGTGGTCAAATGTCACGCTAACCTTATACAGTCCTTTCATATTTACTTCTGATTTCATTTCGGTGTCAAAATTAGAGCAACCTTTATTGTTGTTACCATAAGGTTGCCTATGGGTTGCTGATAGTGAACAATCTTTCAAAATTACGTTAATCTTTATTACAAAATGGTCCCTGGTGGGCTGCCACTATCAGAGACAACTGTGGTAGGACTGTAGTGATTTGTTGGCTTGAAATGTAATTAGACCATAAATAATTACAGATAAAATAAACCATGGTTAAAGTTAGAACTAAAGTAGACATAAGTTAACAGCATGTGAAGGTTGTTATAAATTAGCATTTAATTTACCAACAAAAAAAGTTACACTTGAAGGTGATTTACCAATGTTCATAAATTTTATGAGTCATATATCATTATTATAAATATAAAGCTGTTTTAAGTATATAAAAACCACCCAATGTATGTTTTTCAATGTTCTATAACGACCTTAAAAATTTTAAGATTTAACCTATTGTAATACAATTCTTACCCTTCTTAATGTGAATGGTTTATAACTTAAGTTTCAAGTGATTCAGACTTAAAAATCAATTAAGTTACAGAAATTATTGTGCATAAGTATTACAAATATGAATGAATGCTATAAAATTGTACATAATATATCTATTATTGTAAAACATAGTAAAATGCTTAGTTTTTCTTGAAGTAAAGGTATTGATGTTACAAATTTGTTTAATTTTCTCTTAACTTGTGAACTTTTTGTTAGTTTTTATACCAATTAGATCGCGTAAACGTAAAATTTAATTTGTATTAGAATCAACACTAGAACTAAATAAGTGACGTATGTACAGTCAACAAAAGAGTTAGGTATGCAGGCTAGCAATCTTCTTACTAATATAATAAATGCGAAAGCTGGTGAGGATCGATTTTTGTTATTCTTTCATGTAGAAACTACTGAACGGATTTGGATGAAATTGCCCTTTCGCATTTATAATATTAAGAAGATTGCTAGCCTGCATTCCTAACTCTTTTGTTGACTGTACATAGAAAAACTCACGCCTTTTTCCCGTGGGCCCAGGTGGAAACTCAAGATCCCCACCTACCTACTACTTAGGTTCTTTAGTTTACGATACTTTCATTCTCTTGCATAACCGCCGTCTGTTAACAATACCAGGACACACATATCACGATAGTGTAAATTAGTATACAAGTCTCCCAGAAGACCTGTGTTTTAATATACACAGGTCTTCTGGGAGACTTGTATACTAATTTACATATATTTGCAGTAATCTGCAAATGGATGCAGAAGAACTTGTAAAAATAAGAAAACTTCTAAACATAAGGGAAAACTTGCGTCGAGAGGTCATACTAGAACAATTCCAAACTCATTTACCTAAAGTTATTTGCTTATAATGGCGATGGGAAATGATTTGCTTTTAGAGGAATTTGCTCAATGAGGCCTTCTTAAACCACCTGACCACAGTCGACTTCTTCATAAAACAGAAAATCTGTCATGAAACGTCACTAGAATTTAAAAAGTATTCTACTCTTTGATTCTTTGTGTGACATTACAATTAAATGTTGACTGTTTATTTACAAACGAATAAGGCAGGATATTCTTTGTTTTCATGATGGGCGCCAAAGGACTTATGAATGTTGGGTATTTGTGTTTAATGATCAGCATATGGGGTTCTATTCAGTTGGTATGTAAGTTTTGTTTTTTGTTACGCCCTCTCACAGAAAAGGTCTGGGTATCGATAATCGGAACATAGGTAAATAATAGGCTGTATATCAGTAGCGTCGCATAGTCATAGACAGCCCTTTTATCAAAATTTTGTTATGGAAGGATCCATAACAATTTTTTTTTCCACTGCGGCGAAGCTGTCTAAGCGGGTAGTGTTATTAAACAGGGCTGCGAAACTGACCAACGGGTTGCTCATTAAATTAAAGGCCTGAGCGAACTAAGCAGCGTTCAGCCGGTCATACTACTTATCTTGAATGGATACGAGTCAGGTCTGGAATGAATATTTAATTAATATTTCGTAAGGATGGCTTGAATTACCGATATAGCTTCCAGAGTAAGCAAGCTAAAGTGGCAGTGGGCTGGCCGTGTTTGTTATAGGAAAGGAATGTAAGCCTTTGGTGCAAATGAGTTTTTGAGTGGTTACCGAAAATCTACAAGCATACGCATAGAGCGCCGCGCACCGTTCGTACTGCCAGGCTTCACACGTCACCGAAGAACCGACGACCTTAAGTGGCGGCTGGGACAACGAGGAAGACATGGTCTCACATGGAAAAGACTAGAGTAATGTCTCTTCCAAATTGAACTACTTAAGTAATAAGCAGTAAACCTAAACTGCGATGAGTTAAATTGATTGATTGAGAAAACCCAATGTTGGGCCACAAAAGGGATGAATGAAAGGCATTTGCGTGTCGCGGAGATGAGAATGCTAAGGGGGATGTGTGGTGTTACGCGAATGTTTAAAGTAAGAAATGAGTATTTAAGAGGAAGTCTGAAAGTGGACGGGTATATGAGTAGAGGAAGACCAAAGAAAGGATGGATGGACTGTGAGAAGTATGGAAGAAGAAAACATGCTGCGCCGACCACAAATGAATTGGGATAAGGGCAGGAGAATGATGATGATGAGAAGGCCCTCATGAATCTTTTGTAAAATATATTTTTCATTACTCTTACTCTGAAAGTAGGTATTAAGTTGCCTGAAGAGCGGGTTGAAAGTAATACTTTTCAGCCCTAGGGAGAATCGCTTTCAACTGACAACTGTCAAATTAAAAAAAAAAAATAGTTCATTTTTCTATTGAACCATGTTCCAACTTTCTATACAGCCACGATGTAAAATTTAAATATCATAAAATTATGTATTAATTAAAGAATATATATTTTTAAATAACGTTATTATAATTAAGTTTCAATTATTTCTTTAAAATAACATAGATTTGGGCAAAATATTTACCATTTTTTTCGAGGATGAAAATGAGAAATAGGTGATGGCTGAATAGCTGGCGGCCACAGAAAAAAAAAAAATAGGCGGGAAAGCGGCAATCCGATCTTCATTTGTTTTTTCGAGTTTATTCATGTTTTTATTTTTACTTTCCTTGTATTCGTAATGAAAAGCACAGTGTTTACCTCGGGTTAAAGACCTTATTTAGTCCCTCGAACTATTAGCGCCCTCGCTGCGCTCGGGCACCAAACCCCGTCTCGGGACTAAATAAGTTACTTTCACCCCTAGGGTAACAATGTACTATTCCCTTTGCCTGTAACGTTGTTCGGTATAGGCAGTCTTGACGACATTCCTTCCAGTGCGTCATGGGCTTCTGTTACAAGTGGGAAGCAGTCACTCTTTACGAGGACTGTGAGCCAGAGGAACATTACGACACCTATGAAGAATTTATTGAACAAGTCGAAAAGAATTATGCAGCAGTAAGTAATAACACTTGCTGATATACTACCTACGTTCAGTGCCTTTACTTAATTAGGTAATACACTGAGAGTATAAAGTATTGGTCTGCCTCGTTCGTTGGTCTTGTGTGCGCAAGCGCTAGTGCCAAGCATGATGTCCTGGGCTCGATTCACAGGTTCGGTATGCAAAGTGTTATTTTGAGTTTTTGTATTAGGAACTGTACAACAGTAGAGGCGGCCTTTGCAAAAAAAATTTGGTGCTGTGAAATCTTTTTTGCCGCCTGTCCTCCAAAAACGAAGATAAAGTACAGAAAAACATGCATACAATTTTATGGGTGTGCTTATCTGTAACTCATCCGTATTTTAAGATTTGGCGCCCCTACGCAGGGTGGACCCTTTTATGTACCTGTATTTTTTCGTGAAATTTTGATCCACATTCACAGATAAAAAATAAATTACAGTTAGCAAAAAAAAAAATGCCATTTTAATCATTTTTTTTTTCGCCATAGGGTGTGGCCTGCGGGTGACAGATTTGGGGAGTCTGCCACCTGAACAGACATAAGCCCGAGACAGCGGGGCGCCGTGTTCCGCGCGCGCCCCTCATGAGGAACTAAGGCTGTCCAAGGCCGCAGACGGTGACGGGGTCCGCATATTTATGTGGGCTAAAACCTGGTCGGGGGAGCGTGACGAACTGCGCAAGTACTCCAGCACCCCGGCCCAAGATGCCGAAGAACACCGTGTGGGTTTAGCCAGTAGGTACAAGTCTGACAAAAAGTATAAAACTGACTAACTGACTGCGCTTGCGGGCGGCGGCGTGGCGCTCATATCTAAGACGGCACAGCTCACCCCGCCCTAGGGCCGCCTCTGCTATCCAATAACAGCCACGGAGTTTGGATTTGTGCCCGGTTGATGGCAATAGGCTCACCTCCTATTACATGAGACCTACACACAACTGCCGAAATGTGGGTGTAGGTAATAAGGTAGGTACACCTCTACTTATTATAGATTAGGGATTATAGTCGCGATGTTATGTATGATATTGATGTTGCGCATACATAATAAGGCAATAGTGCACTACCTGCATCACACCTGTAATCCCCGAAGGGTGAGGTAGAGATGTACCTATCTAATAGTACACCGGTACACCCACAATGTTTTTTTAAGTCCACTCTAAGAAAATGTTGCCACCAAAAAGGCACAAAAGAAGACTCCGTGGCTACCACTGGGAAATTCCAAATAAAAAAATCCCAATAACACTTTCGAGCCGAACCCAAGACCTCTTGCTCAGCTGTAACGGTCGCAACCACTGGACCAATGAGGCCCGACCATCTGTGTCCAGGTAACGCCCTCTGCACATACCTACTCAACCAAGCATTGGTCATCACGAGCCGCGTACCAGTGCGGGAAGTGTTTATAACAGGGACCGAAAATATTACCCGTTAGGTGAGAAACCCTGAGTAAAGGTTAAAGGATGACGCACGCTAGACCCTGCCGGGTCCGAGCCGAGTGGCGGCCGTAGCACAATCCATTGTCCGTTGCTCGGAAGCGGCTCGGAAGCGTGAGTGTGTCCATACAAAATTCCACGGTCGACACTCGGCTCGGACCCGACACGGTCTAGAGTGAGTCGAGCTTAACCCGGGATAATCAGCCAATAATAACCTGTTCATGCACAGAGTTCATGTTTGTGAATTAAAATATGCTAGAAAGTGACCAAGATAGCCCGCACTCGGTGCTTTGTGTGTTTCATTATGGATTATCAGAATATCATCGAAGACGCGCTAAATGTCCATTCTCTATCCTAAGAAAGTTTTGATTTTTGAGTACGCCCTCGGAAAACGCAGAATTCGTCAATATAAAGCCGTTAACATAGTATACAGGGTGGACAGGACACTTTCAGCAGGGCAGTAAGGGGCACACCTTAACCGTTGCAGCTACTCGAAAATGGTCTTACAAGACTATCCATAAATTTTGGTGAAATTTTGATACCCGTTCACAGATTTACAAAAAAAGTAGTTGAAAAACCTAAAAAACCCGAGTGTAAAAACGTCGGGATCTTGGTCCAATTTCAACTACTTATTAAGCAATTTAAACTGACCTTATCTCGCAATGATGTTATTTGTTTTCATTATAACAAAGTTTTTTTTGGATTGGTGGATTAATATATGAAATTGGTACATTTTGCCTTGCATCAAATAAGGCACATAAGTAGTTCTGATTTTTATATACATATGTACAACATATGTATATAAAAATCAGAACTACGGTGGTGAAGTAGTTAGTCAAACAGTCAAATCCAATTTCTCGACCTCCAAAACCCTCCGTTATCCTATACAGGTATATATTTTGTGTACTTTATTAACCTATATGAACTCATGCTGTAAAATGGGTCCAAGTCGTCAATGTGATCAACCACATTGACGAAAACTTAAAAAAACGTGAAAAAAATTGGAAATTAAGCAAACTTTGAACAGCTGTATTTTAGAAGCTATTTAGTCTAACACAACCAAATTGCTTTCATTTTATTGCAAATTTAGTCTTCTTAAAAACTTTCATAGTGACTTTACTGTAGCAAAGGTCATTGGTGGAAAACAATGTCAAAAACTATAAAAAGTATTGATTTTTCAAAACTTTAGCAATGATTCGGAGGGTTTCGGAGGTCGAAAAATTGAATTTGACTGAATTTGATTATAAAAAAAGAACTACCTTATTTGATGCAAGGCAACCCACCCCCCTTAAATGGTACGATTTCCATGGACTAGGAACTTCGCCTTATTATACAAACAATGGCTTCTAGCACTTAGCAAACAGTTCATTACCTTTTAACGTCGTATATGCATACATTTACCTACGTAAATACTCATGATACACCGTCTATGCGATGCGATGTCGTGTCGTGTCGTGGAAATCTCAGTGTGCGTCGTAAACAATCACGATAATATGATGTCGTATCGTGGAAAGATCACGGCACATTATAGAAAATACTGGGTCCATCCATTTCTTTCCATCATTGACCTACGCTACGGATGGACCCAGTATTTAATTTAACTGTTTCACGACACGACGTCGAGTCGCGATACGCCACGCAACGCAACGGCAATGGTGGTGGTCAATGGTAGGTAGGTACGCAACGTCGCAAATTGTCACGATGCGATGCGATGTCGTATCGTGTGTAGGTATGTGCTTTGGCCTTGATTATTTAAATCATTTTTTTTCTTTAAGGTCTCATTGGAGTGCTTCTATGCCGCTGCAGTTTACCTCGTCTTGATCTTCATTTCCATAATATGTATTCGCGTAGCGACCCATAAATTGAATCGAGATGTAACAAAATTTGAAGACGACGATAACTTTTGTACTCCAGCAACGCGTTTCTACTAAAGATACTAGTATACGGGTCATAACGTAAAGATGCGTGCCTCTCCACAAAATGGTCACTATTCCAGTGTGAGCTCGCCTCACATGCACATCGCAGAAAAAGCCTAATAAAGAATTACGATAGCAGTTTATATGTACTTTATCAAGGACACTCCCGGCTGATCACTACTAAGCTAATTTTTGCTTGCACTCGCAACATAAAAACGTTCTCTAGCCCCGCCCCGTTGACTTTGTATACAAATAATGAATGAAAGACAATACCGATCGGCCGAGCGCACTGACGACGCACGCCAAACTAGAGTTATTGTTATACTAGCTGACCCGCGCAACTTCGTCTGCGTCATATAAGAGAGACAGAGAGTTGTTTAGAGAGAGTGTGAGACACCCTTAAAAGATAGACATAATAATGCTATCGCGGACATTTTATAGAATTTTTTAAAAGGAACAATTCCGTCATACACGATTGTTGCGTAACTTTAATCGTTTACGCAGCGCACGCAACGAAAGATCTCAAAAGGAATATTTTTTTCCTTTTATTGCAACATTTTTCATTGATGCTCTGCTCCTGTGATGTTATATAAACGTTGCAACGTTGTTGTTCGTTGTTGCCTTCCCCGATAAATGGGCTATCCAACACTAATAGATACTTTCAACTCGAACCAGTAGTTCCTGAAATTAGCGTGTTCAACCAACCAAACAAACACTTCAGCTTTATAATATTAAAGTATATTATAGAATCAAGAAGGTAACAATTTAATTTCTCTGAAATATTTGCATTAATCGCTAAAATATTCTGTTTTTCTAAATAAGGGCTTCCCTCGCCAGCCTCCTCAGCCTTACGTTATCATCCTTAGACACTTGATGACAGTCATACTCCATCTACGTCGAAAGTTCTCATCGAGGTGCATAAAATGAGCCCAAACACGTTATAGATGCTGTAAACTCTTGATGACCTCTTGCAACTGCCTTCCGTCTCCATCGTCGACCTTCGATGAAAGTCATACTCTAGCTAAGTTTAAAGTTTTCATCAAGGACCATGAAATGAGCCCAAACACGATATAGCTGCTGCAAACTGTTGCGAACCTCTTGCAACTGACTTTTGTCTCCACCGTTAGACCTTCGATGACAGTCCAGGCAGGTCTTAAATTCTCACCAAGATGCATGGAATGAGGCCAATAACAATATAGCTGTAAATATAATCTACGTAAACTGCGTATGGATTATTGATTATTGCGAATAGCACAGCACAGTTCTTGCACGTCAAGAACACGTGAATTTATCAGGCTTCCGTTCGCTATACTACTTTTTGGAGAAATCATCATCATACTCCTGCTCCTTATCCAAATTTATTTGGGGTCGGCGCAGCATGATTGTATTCTTCTTCCATACTTCTCTATTACTTTTTGGAAAAAAAATCAGGAAAAAATAAGAAATATAGAAATGCAAACAATTTAAATACAAAAAGAAATATAGGCAATCTAACAGCATCAAAAAATAATTAAACAAATCACAAAAAGTGAAAATAACGTTTCGGGGTTTGAACCTGCAACCCCGTAGTTTGCAAAGCAATCATGAAACCGCTAGGCTATTTACTTCGTTGACATAAGCTACACGAAATTAAACATAAAAAATGACCATATCCTGCGTTTGCAGATGAAAAAAACTAGTACCTACCTACTTAGAAACTAGTAGTTATGTAATTATGAAATCAAGTTAATAAACACTAGCTAAAGTAGTGGAAATAACATCAATTGGAGGTAAGGTACCGGGCGTCCGATTGCTACTACGAGTGGTGATATATTTTTATTTGAAACTATTGATAATTACACACTTCTTCTTAAGAATTTATAATTATTTAGCATAAAATAAACTATTGTAAGCTTCTAAAACTTTTTGTAGTTTCACTTTTTTTACTGAAAGATGGGAGCTCGTGGCTAAATAATATCAGCCACTCGGGTCTATCTTCAGGCTAAGCTGTGCTTGCCTAGGTTGGTCCGTGGATGGGTGACCTCACATAATTTCCGAATTTCCGCTGTGCTTTGAAAGCATATTAAGCTGTTGGTCGCATCCGTCAATTATATTTCTTTGACAGTCGTTAGGTAGTCAGTGGCCCGAAAGTCTGACAACATAGTCTTACCAAGGGTTTCGTATTACCCAGTACTAACTGGGTTGTGGAGGTCAGATAGGCAGTCGCTACATGTAAAATACTGGTATTCAGCTGCATTCGGTAAGACTGGAAGCCGACCCTAACATAGTTGGGAACAAAGTAAGACAGCAGTGGCGAAGGGTTTACTGGGTTCCTATAGGTATGGTCTAAAATAAAACAATAATTGCAATAACGGGGAAACCAAGTAAGTACTTTTCGGATTCGACAAGGTTATTTTTAACACCCATTTTATAGCTTAGTTTCAGCGTAGAACTCTTTCGTAAGTGGTGTTAGGTCATTGTAGTTACATAGAGTTTTGATTGCTTTGTTTTGCATTACTTGTAGGTTAAGAAGATGTGTAATAGCGGCCTGTCCCCATACTTGTATTAAAGAGTCTATGATGCAGTTTGACTAGTGTATGTGTGATTGACCACACATTTAGCAATATTTCACAGAGCTCCAGTAAATGGAATCAATCTGCTTCTTTACGTAACCAATGTGTGGTCTGAATGTCAGTCAAGGTTCTCGCCCGTGGTCCCGGTCCCTTAGTCCCTGGAAGGGACCACGAGTATTTTTTTGTCCTTCCAAGAAATATATACTGCCGCATTAAATTGCACTTAAGTATTTGTGGGCGGCATGGGCACCGGGCCGTAGGCTGACGAAGGAGGCCGGCGGAGGCCCGGCACTTCGGGGACAGAAGTCAAAGAGTGTTATTTTATATGCGAGCGAAGCGAGCGCGCGTCATAAAACCTCTGTGGTCCCTTCCAGGGAATACGAGAAGGGACCAATTGGGGAATTTTCCAGTATTATAGGGACCACGAAGAAAAAAAGCTCCGTAGAGGGACTACGGACCTTTTTTTTTTCGTGGTCCAGGGAATACGAGCAGGGACCACGGGCGAAAAAGGATCAGTCAGTCTCATGATGTGATCTTCACAGCAGTTGGCCATCTACAAGCGGAGGGAAATCAGGAATGTTTTCGTTCTTAGAACACAATACTATGTATGCAGCTTTGTTAACATGAATAGTCAGTAAGTTTTGCTTAAGGTGCTGTAACATATCGTAAGTATATGTACGCAATAACTTCCTGTAACGAAAAAAGTTGTTATTTAAAATTAATAGGTACATTATATTGAAATTAATTTTATTTTTTTTGTTTTACGTTACCTTGTGGAACTCCGCATACTATTTCAGCAGAATAAAAAAAATCATGGATTGTCCCTCTCATGTACCTGAAGGTTGAAAATAAAATACAAAACGCGGTGCCTGCAGACTGTTCTGCAAGCACCACATTCTTTATAAGACTTGTGTATTTTGGACGTAAAACCCAACCTCTCCCTTAAAAACTAATTCCACGGGACGAACTAATAAGACGAACTGCGAATGGGACCAACGGCGAAAGGGACCAACAGCGAATTGGACCAACTGCGAATGGGACTAACTGCGAATGGGACTAACCACGAATGGGATCAACTGAAAAATGGGACTAACTGCGAATGTGACCGTCTGCGAATGGGACTAACTGCGAATGTGACCGTCTGCGAATGGGACTAACTGCGAATGTGACCGTCTGCGAATGGGACTAACTGCGAATGTGACCGTCTGCGAATGGGACGATTTGTGAACGCGGGCGAAGTGCGCATAACCCCTATTTTCAATGCAGCCAGTAAATTGCTTGAGGATTTTTCAAGTATATCTGAATTGAGCTTAAGTCACATGTCAAATTATTTGGACTTTGTAATAAGCTTTTATGATTTTAATACATTGTTATGTGATAGCTTTTGGTGAAATTAACAAATTATTTATTTAAGGTAGCAACCTTTCCATAGTAAGCAACAACGGATAGTAAAAAGTTAAACAAACGTCATAGAAAGAACGTTCCAAAATATTGCTCTACAAAGATTCACTTCTGTGTGGATGCACCATAAGGTTGATGGTTGTTGGAGCTACAGACATTGCTTATCAGCTCACAGCTGGCATCTGTTAAATAGCGGTAAAACTACTCATGAGTAGTTTTCCACCTGTATCCAGTTTTACTAAATTCAATGAGTAAGGTGAAACTTTATCAAATAGGAAGAAAAAAAAATGTGTAAAGCATAATTTGTTTATTAATTTATTCCGTTTCTTCTTTTTTGTTGCTTTATTTCACTTCCTCTAATTTTCTGTCGAAAGTTACAGTGCCAATGTTCACGCTTTTTATTTCTTCTTTGCTGACCTTCGCGTTTTCCTGAAAAATTATGCCTTTTTACACGACTTTCCAAAAAAGAGTATTTATTATATGCTGAGTATTGCTCATGTTGAAGGAACTAGGACAGAAACCCGTCCTGCCCGCGTAGCATGACCGGCGTGGAAGAATCGCCAAAATGGCTGATAAGTGACAGAAGAACAAAAGAAATCTGTCAATTTATCGATTCTTTCTTCGAAGAAACCCATTTCTACAGTGGTCATACTACGCGGGCTGGTAAGACCACGAGCAATAGCAAATGGCGTTACTTTATTACGGTTAAACTTAAATGGTTTTGTTATTATAGGCCACGGTTGCAACTTTTTTGAGGTCCAATTCTGTGTTCTGTTGAAAAACTTGATGGTTATGGCTGGTTATGGTCAGAAAGCACCAAGAAAATCAACGGTTCAGTCACGAAAAGCAGATATCATCACGGCAATTGGCAATTCAAATTCGCTTTCTCCCTTCGTTCATCCAGAATGAGATTATTTGGTTCCAAAGATATTTGCTGATTCGAATTTTCCTCATTTTAAAAATGCATCATCAATATCAATGCTCATTTGATCTAGGAAAAAGACGAAGCCGTAAAGAAGAAAGAAAAAGTCGTTAACTAGGTTCTTGTAATTTAAGACGCGAAAAAGGTAAAATTTTGAAAACCAAAATGTAGGTTTTAGAAAATTTAGAAAACCGGAATGTAGGTTTTAGAACTTCTCAATTTATATACTGAGAAGTGAAAATCAGAAAACATTATTTATTTTTGAAAATGTTCTTGGAAACGGATATAAAGTGCTGAAAGGTGCGTGACCATTGTCGGAATGAATGATATTGTATTTGCAATACAATTTTCATAGACAGTTTTACAAATGATTAGCAATAGCAATGACATTCAAGCGGCAACAGGACCACGCCGCAATATACGCCCATTTACTTTATTTTGAATACATTGCGAACAGACTCTGTCCATGGAGGCAGAAGAAAGTTACGGGAACTCTTCAATGGCTACAACCAGCAGAGATTTCTGTTTTACGTTTCTGTATTACTTGGACCAGCATTCTTAAAATAAAAAAGTGTAATGAGTGAGTGAGCATTAATCTAGTTTTGTACTCTGTGTACTTAAACGAAATGTAGCACGAAGTAGTAAACATATTTGACTTCAGTGCGTACCTAACAGGTAACAGATTTCCTCTTCTGACTTTCTGCGTTTCAAATAAAATAACATTTGGAACTTAGAGAATTTATAAAGAGTTCATAAGTATGCCTTTTCCCAAGGGGGTTTGACAGAAACTTCAGAACGCCACCAGCTGGGATTTTTACATACTCCTTTTGCATCGTCTACATCAGGATATACACACACCCAAAGTAACCTATCAGTTTTCTTTCTTAATAGCAATAGAGTAATGTGGTCACCTGTGATGCCTCCACCTCTTCGTCCTTGTCTGGTTGGGTTGGATTGATCCAGTAGTCTGCCAAAATCTGGGGTATTTTAACGCGCATCTTGAGTGGTGCTAGGATTTTTGTGATCAGCTTGCGACAGTCGGTTGACACCTTCGGCTCACGTGGAAACGACACTTTGTTTTGCACTTGCTGTAAAGAAATAGAGAGTTAGACGTTTTTTGATGGTATAGAAGAAAATCATATGATTATGAGGCAACGGGACAAGCGTTAGCATTAAGAAGAAGAGAATAAGCAAGCTAAATTAGCAAAAGGGTATGCGGCTAGACTAATATAATGTTGGCTAATATGAGACGTATTCTTAAGTGGAGAACGCTAATCGGTAAACGTAAGAAATCGCCTTCAAGCTAGGTGGAATGACGGATTTCCGCAGGGTTACTGGAAACAGTCGGATGCGAGATCCCGATATTTGTGTTGAATGGTGAATAGTAGTGGACTGCTGTAGTTTGATGATGATGATCATGATAGCACTCGAGATAGACCACAAATTCTACAACAGGTCAAGCTAGAACTGTGGTGCATCTTTTCTCGAGTCGATAAGTGCCCATGTACTCGTAGGCCTATGGGAAATAAAATATATTTAGTTTTTTTATTTTACTAAACTGGTACCCCAAAAACTAATCATAAAAGGCTACTAGCAACGGTATTAGACATGGAAGACTGAAAACACAATCGTCTTGTTGTGTCCACCGAAGTAATACCACCACTGCGAGAGTAAACTGTCCTGGAACTTACATCAAGTAGTAGCATTTAAAAATCAATGTACATCTGTGTCAAATCAAAGTGCATTCAATGATAATTGAATGCACGTTGTTTTGACACAGATGTGTGATGTGTGTTCTAGATATAGAACAGTCTAGAAGAGCGAGGTAGTTCGAAGTCACGGATGGTAACGGTAATCGGCATGTCTTAGACCCAAAGATTCAACTGCATGTTACATCCACCAATGACATGTATTGAGCCCACGTGGTTGATTTCGGCCGGTCCCCCCTTAAAAGAGGGAACGCCTATGTCCCAGCAGTGTGAACATTATAGGCTGATTATGAGAATTGGAATCTGTAGGTACCTTTAACAACTGAGTGTAATTCGTGTCGTCGAAAGGCAACCTTCCATACACAATAGCGTAGAGCACCACCCCCATACTCCATATGTCAGAGTCTTGTGGTCTATAAGGAACTCCCTTCAGGATTTCAGGTGAAGCATATGCGTAACTTCCGCAGAAAGTCTCACTAAGCGCAAAAACACCATTCTTAGGCTTCATGTGACCTCGTGCAAATCCAAAATCGGACAGTTTTATATTCAAGCCATGGTCCATAAGCAGGTTCTCGCATTTTATGTCCCTGAAAATGTGCGTAAGTCATTTTTTGATTTTCTAGGTACAGAACTACAAGGTTGGCAAACATTTGTGAAATGTATTGAAAACACAAGGTGGCGCAGTTACTTCCAATTTTAGCGGCTGTATCTGTTTCAACGATCTCACATTATGTAAACAAATTGTCCTATGAGCAACGCCAACCGAATAATTTTAGTGGCTAAGTATTAGAAAAAATCTGTAAGTCGATCGTCTGGAGTTATGGCTAAAATCGGGGTGTTGAAAATCAAAAAATACACTGCAAAGTCAAAAAAAAATCGTGTGGGCTTTTACATCCTGCCCTACCCAAATAATCTGATATGATGCTAAAGTTGGTCTACGTTGTTGTCCGTATAACTTACATACCTATGAACAACTCCTCGTTCATGGCAGTAGTCGACGGCTTCCACAAGTTGGCGGAACCAACGACGACCTCGAACCTCATCGATATGTTGATCCTTGCGTATTATGTCTAGGAGGCTGCCGTTTTCGGCATATTCCATCACAATATAGACCCTGGAAAGCATATTCTTAATAGGCAAAGTGAAGCAATTTTAAGTTACTCTTTTAAGGCTACGTCGAATTTCGTGTCGGCAAACGAAATTACGTGTCGCTTATGCATTTAAGAATAAATAAATAATAAATATCGCTGGACATTAACACACAGCGCCATCTAGTGCCACACTAAGCAACGAGGCTTGTGTCGTGGACACCAGATAGTTGATATACTACATAGATACTTTTTTGTTTGTAAATACATACTTATTATACATATAAACATCCATGACTCGG
This sequence comes from Xestia rhomboidea, assembly GCA_963853795.1. NCBI lineage: Eukaryota > Metazoa > Arthropoda > Insecta > Lepidoptera > Noctuidae > Xestia > Xestia rhomboidea. The sequence continues at coordinate 8,089,374 of OY970771.1, read as the reverse complement.
AAACAAATGTCCATGGTCATCACACAAACATTTGCTCCAACCGGGATTCGAACCCGGGACCCTAAGAACGTAAGGCGGCATCACTACCGCTGCGCCATTCGGGTCGTCTTTGTTGTATTTGTTGTATTGTCGCTTCAACTTTGAACGGAGTTTTAAATGAAACTATCATTCTAAGTCTAATAACTATAACCTGGAAAGTGTGTTAGAGAGAGACCAAAATTTACGTCAAATCAGCTTGAACCGGATAACCGGACGAAACAGCATACCCATGAAATTAAAATGAAAAAAAAAATTAATTGTCTCGTTTCTGCTGGCGACGCGAATTAACACCACGCCGAAATAATTGGGACAAATAATGTGATACGTAATCGATTCAAGCCAGTTTTCACTCTCTATAGAATCACGATAAAAATAGATCTTCTTTAATAACCTTTTTATTTGCAAATCTGCTCTTTAAAGCCGATTAAGGAAGAGTACAATAGTACGGAATCTTTCAGTCTTGAATTAACATTCACACTTGAGCATCTTCTAGACATCGGGCTTTTTAGTCTTTAAAAGGCGGCACCTTGGCCAGTCTAGGTTGTCATTAGTTTACTATTGTTTAAGGTAACAAACTCCCTACATAGGAGTCTCTCAAAGGCGCCATCTCTGTAGCCAAGAGAATTCGGCAAATTTTCACCGAGATGATAAAATTTTAGCCGTGTGGACATTGTTTCATAGAGTTTCTATCAAATTAGATAGCTCGATGATACAACGATTCTCTTTCCCGTGTAAATGGATAAAACTAATAGTACGTTTTAGAAAAAAAAACTCATTACCACTTAGACCGACCCGGGAATCGTACGCCAGGCGCAGTCGCGCGAAAACGAGATCATGCAGATCGATCGATCGGTCCATAACTCAGCAGTAGCCAGGCATGTAGCCAGGACTTTGGAAGTTGGTGGGATGTTGTCTCCGTGCTTTGGAAGACATCGTTAAGCCTTTGGCCCTGCGCCAGATCTCTCTCCGATGACGGATTGTCGTGTCATACGAATACAAAAAACGACCAAAGAGTGCACCTGTATTTGCTCACCTGTACACTATGATATCCTAATCAATTTGGCTAGTCTCCGCTAAGATTGGCGGAAGATTACATTAGTACGTTTTAGAATCAAAGGTTACCTGTGAGTAGTTTCTATTGCTTGTAGAAACCGTATCAGGTTCTCATGTTTAAGACCTTTCACGACTTCTATTTCTCTAGGTAGAAACTTTTTCAAATAATCGCCTGGTGCTTGGAATTTGCTTATGATTTTGATTGCCACTTGACAGTTATGTCGGTCGCTGGTTGCAACCTACAATAGAATTCGAATAATTCGTTAAATATAGATATCGGCGTGATGGGGAAACGACTTTATTGCCATCGTGGTTAACACCTGGATGAGCCTGGCACAGGGGCGTGATGATTGGCAGAAGCAAATACGGGCTTATACTGTGGATGAAGATAATGATAAATTGGTGTCCCCTTTTGTTGATAAGGGCCGGTATTCATCAAATCGGGGTGTTGGAGAGATCTATCGAACACCTCACAATAAGCTTCGAAGTAACAACATTCCGAATGCTTTTGAGAAACATAGAGGTTATAAATACTCGATTCAACCTAGTTCACATTTATAGCTTTAACACAATGACACTGTCTGTTTCAGTGCAGATACAATGATTGAGTAACTATGTCAGGTAGAAGTAACTATAGTGGAGTCTTGATCTCTTGCTGCCCGGCCCGAATTTAGTGAAAATTTCTTTTAGAAATCACTATATTTTGAAACTTGGCAGGATTTTCGAATGACTTCGTCGTATACGCAAAATGTTTCGTAAGTAATGTTTTACAAACACTCTGATACCTTGACTGTGGCATAAGAACCAGACCCTATGGTACGTCCAAGTACATAGCCATGTGACTCGAGGACAGTTAGTTTTCTTTCAGCTTTAGCTTCTACTCCACTATGCACAGTCGTAGTGGGCTCTGTCGACATCTCGCCCAGGACATTTTCATTGGTTCTAACATCAGGTCCAGGCATATCACGGTAATGAACGTATATATACAATTGAAGTTTATTAAAAGTCACATTATATTGAATTTTGCCTCATTTTATTTTTCACATGATGATTTTTATTAGATTGTACATGCTGTCATTTTTGTCAAAACCGATGATTTTTTAATGACACGAGAACGTTGTTTCAAACAAAACTCTTTCCATAGATTATTTTTACATCGCCAGTACGATATGCTGTTATATAAATCAGGATGCTTGGAATCATAAAGTACATAGTTATTCTAAGCTGTCTTGTAGTACTTATTTAGTTCCATGGTCTTTCTAAACGGTTATCATAAAAAATACTGTCTGTTGATTTTTCCTTCTTCTAAAGTCTAAGCTTTTCCCTTTAGATTTTTTCTAGGGCTTTTGCTTCAATGCTTTTTTCTTAAACATGCATGATCAATAAACGGTTACCTTTAACCTGGCTACATAGACACGCACTATCTTACTTGCACAAATTGCAAGCATGCAATTGCATGCAATGCATTGCGTGCATTGCAAGCATCTTCTGTCATGTAATACCTTTCAATACAAATTAATACCAAAAAGAACCCTGAACATTACTACATACTTTCAGGCTTGGAGCATCGGTGACATTAAAAAAAATCGGTCCACTTGATAACCTCCTCTTTTTGGAAGTCGACTAAAAAGAAATTCCGCGACACGAAAACCAACTCTGACAGAATTTCCTAGTTAAAACAATGTTGGTCCATCAAGGCACGCAAAAAAAAAAAAATTGCCGCGATTGTAACGTTGGCACTGGTTGGTCGAGTGAATCGTATCGTGTGCGTCCACCTACCTTAACACAGCTACCAACCAGCTTGGAACCTCAAACTCCATTCAAAACCTTTCTACATACCCAAACTCACTGAAATCTCAAAGGTCAGAGTAAAACTGGTCTGTCGAAATATTCGATGACCTATTTTCGAAACACGTTTTTTGTTTATTTTCATTCATAAAGCTTTTTTCAGTAGATATTCTCCTGTCCTCCGTCTTTTGAACCGACTTTTTGTTACATTTATTGCGTATTCTGTTTGTTTGCGTATTGTTACCTGAATAAACCATTGTTACTTATTGACCTAAGGGGGACGAAAATAGCTACTTTTAGTGATGTTCAGTTATAATATTTCGGTTACTGAACTTTACGAAAGAATTGTAAAGTTTTGGAGTCAGGGAATTAAAATTATTGTGCCCAAGCTAAAAGTCTTATATGCTCTTAGTTTTTGGTCCTTGTACTATGATGGCTTCTGGTGAAATAAATAATTTATATTATTATTATTATAAAGTCTTGTAGCGAGATGAGAAGTTATTTCTGAAATCTATATAAGTATCTACTTATATTTTATAGAGGTAAAATTTGTTGGTTTGTTTGTACATAGGGGGTAATCTCCGCAACGAATGATCCAATTCTAATAATTCTTTCACTAACAGAAAGCTACATTATTCGTGAGTGCCATTAGCCATAAGGCCATAATAGTTATTTGTTATACAAGAGTGCAAAGTTGCTTTTTAACCGCGTGCTCAATTTTGATTACCGAGCAAGTGAAGTATTCTAATATTGAGTCAAAAATTAGAATCCTGAGCGTTAGCGAGGGAATCCAAAGAGCACGAGATGAAAAATCTTTACACTCGAGTGCAACACGTAACTTTTCATCCCACCTCAGCGTGGAAATGACTAACTGCAAAAAAAAACATTTACAATCACAAGAAACTTTTATTTCAGTTTAGGTATTGACTACTACAATAGGATAGGTAAGTATTACAGAATAATCTTTAAATTATAACAAATAATACTTAAGCAAAACTAAGAAAAATTGAAAGTAACGTTGCTACAGTTACTTAGGTTGAGTGTAATATTTTTGTTAGGTACTGTAAAGTAGGTACACCAAGAAGGTTCCGAGTCTTGAGTTTTTAACAAATTAAAAAAGGTTGCATGATAAATTCGGCACCATGGAGGTAGAAGTAAATAGGTTTAATGATGTTTTGAATTCACAAACATAGTGCACACGATGTTCTAAATACAATTTACTTTATCCCAGCGGATAAATCGGAGGCCAAGAGATCCAACAAAAATTATGATCCCATTTTGGAATACAAAATTGATTAAAAACAATGTGTTTCATATGTGTATTTCCATCTTTAATAAATTACCAAGAAATATTAGAGAACTCCCTTTTAAATATTTTAAAAATAAATTGCGCAAATGGTTGACAGAAAATTGTTTTTACAGTTTGCAAGAATTTCTGCAAAACAAAATTTAATTTTAAGATATAAGTATTAGTTTCGTGTGCAATACGTGTTATTTTTTATTTAATAATTTATTTTACTTTACTTAATACATCTTGTTAAATTTCATATAGATACACATTAGACAATAATGTAATGTAAAATTATATTTGCATGCCCTAAAAAGGCAAAATATGGTTTGTGCCTAAACCACCAACTTTAACATCTGGTAACACCTGTATTTTAAGCAAATAAATTATTCTTATTCTTATTCTTATTCTTATAAAAACGGCTTTTGCACTCAGATATCGAAGAGCAAAAATACTCTTTTCACCTCAGCACCTCAAACAAGCAGGTTTTGCTGTTTACAGACAGTGAGCAAAATTCGATTTTGCTGCGAGCGTGAGACAAAGTAACTTTTTAATTTTTTTTTTAAATACCGACAACTGTGCAGGTCTACTCACTAAATTCGAAAGATTTCATTTTCACTTTGTTCTGTCACTTTCATTTCGATACGAAAAAAGCGAGAGATAGGAACAAGTCGATTCGAAATTCGATTTTCAAATTCCATATCTAGTAGGCCCAAAAAAGAAACAAACAATAAAACGTTCGGATACCGATATTGTAAATCGATAAACGTAATATTGCGTGTTTAGGTTGTAAATGAAAAAATGTTATATTTCGAATAATCGAATTATATTTTTTATATCAAGATCAAGAATGTTAAAGAAAAAAATACGAAGTTTATCATGTATCTACTTATTTATTTTTCGTAATAACAATCTTTAATATTGAGACAGAATACCGCGAGTGTAGTTTCAGAACGCATTTTAAAAAAATAGCGGGGTTTAAATTTTTATTGTTTTGTACGCTAGCAATGATTAACTCAATGTTTCTAGCTACAAAGTACAATAAAATTTGGATAATAAAGTAATAATAACAAATTAATATCAGTGAGTCCAGTGAAGAAGTCTGCTATTTAACTCCCGAGGAATTGAAGCATAATGTAAAAAATGCAGAATTAAGTTTCCTGCCTGAAAAGTCTCGCTAAAAATATCTAAAAACTTATGAAATTTTTAAGCATAGCTCCAGTGTTACTTTTTATTTGCAAAACTGCAACCATTTACTTTTAACTTTTGATATTGTTTAAATGTGGTCATCATCATCAGCCTAATAACGTTCCCACTGCTGGGACACGCACGGCCTCCTCTTAATGAGAGGGAATTGGCTATAATCCACCACGCAAGCCCAGTGCGGATTGGTAGATGTCACATGTCTTCGAATTTTTGGTTCTAGGACATGCCGGTTTTCTCACGATGTTTTCCTTTACCGTTTTGAGAGCAGTGGTGATGAAATAAATTACACAAAGTCATGCGCCTGCCTAGGTTCGAACCCACGACTTACTATTCGTAAGTCGGGGGCGCCACCACTGGGCCACCGCTGCTCTCATGTGTCTCATAGTGTGGTGTTCTGATTTAATTTTTACCATGTTGTTTTTTTTACCTTTAGGTATATGTTCTCGCTGCTGAGGTGAAAAGTTGTATGTGTTACACGAGACCAAAGTTATTTGCACCTCGTGTCTTTGAATCCCTCGCTACGCTCAGGATTCTAACCTAGAATCACTCGCTACGCTCGTGATTCAACTATAGAATCCTTCGCTTACTCGGGATTCAAAATCAACACTCGCAGCAAAAACCCACTTTGCTCTCTTGTTGCACAAATAACTATTCCGAGATGGGGGATGAAAAATATATTTATATCATGCATATTAGCCAAGCTATCACAATTTTTGCGGACGAAGTCGCGAGCCAAGTGCTAGTAACTAATATAATTGTATCATAATGTCTGTCTGTTACTTATATTCTTGAAGCTCGTAGCAAATTCTTTAAAAAGTTAAAATTTGTTCACAAACAAGATAAAAGGTAAGGAGACGGCGTTCCCCACATCTCCGCGTCTCTGCGAGGCGTCACATCAAACAATTAAGAGTTATCTCGGGAGTTAGGTACGCGACACGATATATCGCAGACTTGATTACTTTTTCTACTCGGCGAACTAATAAAAGTTGACCAACAGACCGGGAACTAACAAGTCTCGTTTTTAATTGAAACACTCCAGTTTTATGAAGTTATTGATGAATGGTTTTAACTAAGAATTTTCAAGACAGATAAAAAAAATTATTTTTTTATTAGCCTTAGCTGTCCCACTGCTGGGCAAAGGCCCCAACTAACAATTAAAATATGTTAAATCTCAAAGTAAATGCAGCCAAGTAGAACCTTATTGTTAAAACCAGTAAAAGATGCCGTAAATAAGGAAAAAAAGATGTTGTTAATCGGTCTAAAGTTCTTTGCACAGTAATTAAAAATCCATTAAATTAGCTGGAAAAGACGAAAATATCCGCAGAATGAAAGGTTAAAAATATCGCAAAGCGTTCCCTCCCTTCGATCTTAGACGTCAATAATGGACTGAGAAGCAAAAAGTTTAGCTCCGGGCAAGTTATCAATTGTATCTGCCAAGTTGGAGCAGAGTTTTTTATTCATTTATTGCACGCAGAGCGCAAGGAAATGCTTAATGGTTATTCTCTTGGCCGCATTTGATATAAAAGCTGAACTTCGTCGCTATCAGAGAACCTTTGTGGCTTTTTATTTGTTCTAAAAAGTGCAATTTTTGCTAAGTTCGAAGTCTGGGACGATGGAAATGGATTTGTGGAGTAATTCAAATGAAAATGTCTTTCGCCTGTTACAAAATGGATAACATTCTGTTTATTGCAGACTTTGTTCGTAATTTCGCAGAGAGAACTGCTTTTTTGCGTTATTGAACAACTGTGTTATTATTCTCATTAAATGTGTGCACTAAAGATCCTTTTGGTGTGGCATCTGCAGAGCATTCTATTAATATAAACGTACTCTTATAATTTCAACGCTAGATTTATCTTAATTACATCAGTTTGCGCTGACGCCGCAAAATGGACAATTAAATCCATTGTTATTAAAGTTGAGCTGCATTCGTGTTGGGTGCAGGCGGGAGACAGGGCCGTCCCGGAACTCAGTCGTGCCATTGTTTCTCTAAACGGTCCTCTACGGGCGTCCGTCGCAACTCACCCAGTTAGTTTTACGAGTTCTCACCTGTTGGGGGCTGGGGGTCGGCCAGAGACACTGTTGTTTGGTTTCGACTGTTATTATGCTTTTCGTAGTGTACTAATACAATAAAGTCTTACGTAGCTTGAATTTAAATGCAGCATTTGAAATGTTTCTGATTTAGGGAGCTTCTAATAACATTCACCACTTCCCCCCTACCCTCCCTGTCTTCTTCTTCCCTTCTTCTTCAGTAGTAGAAAAAAATCTTGGTTTAACCAAAGTAACATCGTTATTGAACATGATTCAAAATACTTCACCACATGCGTTTGTAATACCAGGAAAATATACTTTTAGATTACGTAGCGTGGGACGTACATTCGAAAATGTGATGTTAATGTGTATAATGGAAATAACTGGGGTTGTATTACATTCCTTTTTAAACACGGGACAGGTAAACAGACAGGGGTCAGTAACACCTCTCGTCCCTTTTGTTATTTGTAGAATTTTAATAGAAAGGTTCGCGTCATGAACCTGCGCCCTAACCTTGAAAGCTTGGCCACGACGCATACGATCGAGCGACAAGCGTGTGTGCGGCAAACAAATTGAAAGAAGCTGCTTAGTGCACGCCATAAGTCAGGTGCTAATGACTTAGGCGACGGATAGGGGCGGTCATTCATTACGTGTGGCAATTTTGGCTAAAAAGGAGGGTCCTCCGACTAGACGGGTGTTGTGTCTGGCGGGCTACTGCTCGACAGTTGTAATGTTGTTGTTTGTTTTCTACTGCGATGTTAGTTCTTCATTTCTGTCATAGATGGCGCTGTAGTACTTTTTGTTCTATGTTGCTGTAGTACTTTTTGTAGTGTCACTACAAAAAATATTGTGCAGGATTTAGCCATATTTTAGTGGAGAAACATGTTTATCTAATTAAAGCCCTCGTAATTTTACACTATTTCTTGTGGGAAAATAAAATTACGTGATGTTTGCCGAGTCCCCCTTCCCCCCTTAACTACGTGAGGCCTCTGACGTAATTAATAAACGCCCCCAAAAAAAAGTAACACATGACGTCGCATCACCTAAAGTCGTGGAAGGGGCGTAGATCGTTTATTATTTTTTTTGCCAAAACCATCTAGAACACATAGCTTCACAATAATAACGGTTAAAACCGACAAAATCCAGGTTCACATGACACGTTTTGTCACAATTACCGTGACAATGTGCGTTATTACAAAATCGACGGCTTATCCGGATTAACCGGTTCATAAATTAAAGTTATTGCGTTTCCCTTGAAGTTATGGCTGATAGTTTAGGGGCGTCCAATTTATTTTGTGACCTTAAATTTTCGAGTCTATGGAATTTTGGTGCTTGACCTAAATCTGTTTGTAAGGGTTAACTGCCGAGCAAAATCCTCTTGTAACATCACTGCACTGTAATGAGGTTTAATTAATCAAATCAGCCTATTGCAGTTCACCGCTGGACATAGGATCCAAAAGATAAAGAAATAAACTAATAACGAGACCAATAAATACTTTTTATTTCTTTCGATAGGCCTCTCCCAAGCTGCACCCTATTCCCTATCTCCTCTGCATTCAGTGACGCAGCAACCTTAAAAATGTCCGCTGGTCCATCTAACTGGGGTATCCCAGGCAACGCTTGCCGATTACGCGGTCTCAGTTCAGCATAGCTTATAACAAGCGCTTCGATTCGATTTCGGTTCGACAAGTCGTATGTCTATCTTTTTTTAACATTACAAAAGCGAGCGAGATAGACATACGACTTTTCGAAAAACGTCAATGTTTTTTGGGCCTGGGGGACCTCCTCCTCATCGTCATCATTTTAGCCGAAAGACGTCCACTGCTGGACATAGGCCTCCCCCGAGTGTCGCCACGTTGACCGGTCCCGTGCGACTCGCATCCAGTGGATCCCCGCAACCTTCACCAGGTCTCGGGGTCCTTTGCGAAATCTTTTAAAAGTTCCTACTTATTTAACTTAATTGGAATAATTTGTGGTAACCCAATATTACGGTTTTTAAAGAGTATTTAATGGCAAGCTCTTAATAGGTCTGCGGTCGCTATTGCACAATATCAGGCTTCAGAGTTAATTACATGTTGATTGTAATCAACACTGTTTGTTAACAGAACGGTGTTATTTAAAGAGTTATAAAGTGGTTGAGTATATTTCCTATTGAGCTTAAATGTGACGCAATATCAAAGCAGTAGCGAAGGGTTAGGCAGACCTCTGCCTAGCACGTGTTACATACATCAAACACACATATAGCCAATTATGTTTAAGTCCTATGTTAGACGAAGCGTGCCTTTTGCCATCAACCGGGCAGAAATCTAGGCTCCGGCCTGCTACTGAGAAATTCCTTATGAAAAAACCAGGTAACACTTAGTCTGACCTAGTTTTCGAACCCAATACATTGTTTCGCAGTATCAAGTATAATTTTGTAAAAATAATTTGTACCTACGAATGCGATCGTTCGTAGCGTGGTTTCGTAGCAGCTACGTGAAGTGCTACGAGAAATGCTACGTGAAGTGCTACGTGAAGTCCTACGCTGTGCTTCGTACTTTTTGAGACGAAATCTAACGATTATGCTACAACGATCCTATGGAGGTTGACGTTGTTAGGGGGTGCAGTTAGTCAAAATTTGATTTAAGATAGTGTCGTTAGTTCCATTTTTAGACACGCTGCAAACGATATTAAAGATATTGTATCGCTTTTTTTTTTTACAAATTAATTAAATTTTTAAATATTAATTTAAAAAAAACATAAAATAATATTTTAAAAATTGTAGCTCATCGGTATCGGGTACAGGGTCCAAGCTACCGGCAGTCAGGGCTCCAGAGAGAGGAAGCTCTGAATCAAGCCCTTGATTCAGCTGTCTAACGAGAGGGTCTTTAGGTATTGATCAAGGCTCTTGGCAATTAAGCCGTTGGTTGTATCGCTTTATTATTATACAAGCTGTTGTCTAGATTCTAGAGTCTTAGATTAAGAAAATGTTTGAAACAATGGTTTAAAAAAATATTCTTTTCCAAACCAAATTAAGTAAAGTACAACAACAGCACATTTCATGAACCATCAAATAACATGACATGAACAAACACGGGAACATTAGCAGGTATTGAAGGTAAGCCCAACGCTTCATACATTCGGTCATTACCATTTATATGTCCGACAGAAACTAATTAAAATGGTCACAGACAATTAGCTACGCTGCAATATTGGTGGAGGGGCCATTAATACATATATACAGTAATATTACGTTCCAATAATAAATGGAGATGGATTGTGTTGCTATCCTTTCGTGTTGACAGAATAGTTTGTTTTGTCAGCTGTTGAAATGTATTGGGTGTAGCTTTAACTAAATTCAAACACTGTTTTAAGCTTTCACGGTTCATAACTATACTTAAAATGTCACTTACGGGATATCTTTGCCCGCGATCATGGCGCTTGCAAAAGCGTCGAAATATCGGGAGCTCAAAACAATTAATAATCACGGAAGATATCCCGTAAGTGACATTTTAAGTTTAACTAAATTGTTTCTAAGCGCATAGAAAAAGATGTAGAATTTTTTTCAATTTATTTATTTAATCAATCTATGATATAACATCACGCCTGTAGCCCCCGAAGGGTAAGGTAGAGGTGTACTTAGGTACACCTCGCGCGAAATGTCGCTGTGCTATTAGGTAGTAGAACACGGACATTTCTCCAGTTAGGTTTCAGTCCCATGTATTTGGGGACGAGCCTATTGCCATCAACCGGACACAACTCCAGACTCCGCGGCGGTTACTGAGAATTTCCTGATGGACCCTATAACAATTTAACTGACTCGGGAATCGAACCCGGGACCTCATGCTCATTAGTTGTATTCGCGATTACTAGACGAACGAGGCTTTATAATTATAAAATGCATACCCCACTGATTTATCATTCCTTCTTCTAAGGTTAAACTAACTAAACAACACAACCCTACATAGCAAGAATTTTATTTGCAATTAAAGATTGCATCAATGTTTCGTTGAGAGTGCTTTCAAGAGGGTTCTACCGACCCCGCTGTTACAGAGTTAAGTAGCGTGAAGTTTGTGTGTTGATCTCTTGATATCAATTTAAATCGCTTTCTCAAGTACTGTGTAAATTTTCGCTTTGATATTTTCCTTTATTAATGTTTTTGCTTTTAGGTGGTAGATATTTTGTAGTGTCATCATCTGTGAATGGGGCTTAAAACTTAACTTTGTTTTACATAAGATTTGTTTCGATTTAAAATCTTATAATTTGTAATCACTTTCACTATCAATTTGTTGACTGCCTCGCTGGTATAGTGGTAGCAAGCGCGACTGCTAAGCATGAGGTTCTAGGTTCGATTCCCTGGTCAGCCAAAGTGATATTGGGTTTTTCCATCAGGAATTTCTCAGTAGCAGCCACAGAGTCTGGATTTATATAAATAAATATCGCTGGACATTAACACACAGCGCCATCTAGTGCCACACTAAGCAACGAGTTTTGTGTCGTGGACACCAGATAGTTGATATACTACGTATATACTTTTTGTTTGTAAATACATGTTTATTATACATATAAACATCCATGACGCGGAAACAATGTCCATGCTCATCACACAAACATTTTCTCCTAACGGGATTCGAACCCGGGTCCCTAAGAACGTAAGGCAGCCGCACTACCGCTGCGCTATTCGGGTCGTCGATTTGCGCACGGTTCATGACAATAAGTTGGCCTCAAATACTGCTGACTGCTGAAATGTACTTACGTACGGATGGATTGTGTGAGGAATGACATGAAAAAAAAAGCAGTAAATGATAGCGTGAGGGTTGACAAGACAAGAATGAAAAAAAAAACGTTTTTAACAATATTCATTACACCATACATACAATAAATGTACATAACAAACCGCCTATCAACTTATCAGCTATTGTTTACAGCGCATAGTTCCTAGAATCAAAGCGTTTTGCGTTTAATTTAATTAATTAGCTCATTAATTACGTTGTTAGGTAACATTTGCACCAAACACGTCTATGTATCACACTAACACTGATATTGCATGAATGTTTCGATAGTCAAGTTAAAGTAATTACTAGAGTTTAAGTAATTAATGCAAATATTTTTATGTAATAGACAAGAATTTGAATGAAGTAAGCACCGTCAAAGAGAGCAAAGCTCAGAATTCTAACTTCGAAAAATCGTGTCGTCGTTGATAAGAATTTTATTCTGTAGTGTACTATTTCTCGAAATATTGAATCTTGAATCTTCCTCGGACAAAAACGAAAATTAGAAAAAAAAGTCGAATTGGTTCCGTTTAGCCGTCCTCGAGTTTGAGATTGATTGATATTGAATACGAAAAATTACTTGCATACAGAAACATGATTTTTTGTGGTATACGAGTACTATAACTAAAAAACCCGACTAGTAAAAAATCACGCTCTAATTAAAATCGGGGTTTACTAGGTAAAATCGACTATTGATGACGTCAGTTAAAATGTAGTGTATGTTACCCTGGCCTTTTTAACGAATCGCTTGACACCTTATTCATCAAAATCGGATGAATAATTTAGGTGTTACGGAGGAACATATATACATAGACTGCTAAAATCATAACCTTTTCTTTTGGCTTTGCCGTAGTCGGGTAAAAAGGACGAGAACTACATTCTTGAACTTCTAACTCCTAATTCAAAACATAACAATCCCAACTCCGGAGTTAAGGATCAAACGAGCGATTACAAAGTGATCAGTTATTAAGACAATGGTCCGACTTCAGAAGTAGAAGTCGATCAGCACTTAGAATTAGTTGAATTGATGTGATGAATCCACTAGTGTAAGCACATTTAGCTTGGCGCTGAGTTAGGATAGTTTATCGTTCCTGTAGATTAGTGACTAACTAACTGTATTAGAGGAATATTAGGTGTCTTACAGGTATTAATACTTGTACCTGTACTATGAATGTAAGTTTTAACGTATGCCGCTCATCAGTCGCACTACGAAAAACGCCTATACTGCTACGACTTAAGAGCGCTGTCAATGACAAATTATACTGCATCGATGTGATTGGCACGATTGACTGTTTCCATCATCATCAGGCTAACACGATCCAGCTGAATACCCGTATTTTACATGGAGCGACTGCCTATCTGGCCTCCACAACCCAGTCAGTACTGGGTAATACGATACCCCTTGATAAGACTGGTTATCAGATTGTCGATAGACAAATGACGGTATCCATGGCCGCAAAATGATATACATAAGTAGGTTTCGAGCAAGATTCCTTTAGCAATTTGTTAGCGTGGTAGTTTTGAAAAAAAAAGAATGCCTAGTTGCTATTCCAGTTCTATCTCTGTGCGTTTCATCCAGATCCTTTCAGCCGCAATTTTCGCATTCATAACAGTCGTAAGATGAACAGTATTTTAACACCAACACATTCGGCCTTATTTCTCGCGACACATCTACTAATTAACCGTAATACTTTAAAAGAAACAATTAATGAAATGAAAAGCTAATCTAGACCTATTAAAGTGCGCTCAGCGGCGCACCTGTACAAATTTGTGTTTCACATTAGCGACGTATGGCGACCATTAGTGAGCGAATATTAAATGGCTTTTAAGTTTTCTTTGTTACTTGTACGTTTTTTTTTGTACTGTGTACATTGGTACTAGGTAAAATGTGGAGAATGAATTTATAAGGCAGATGTGAAATGCAACGCCGGGAGGAGGGACGCCCAAGAAGGAAATTATTCGTGAGGTTTTTCAGGAAAGTCAGGTGCGTAGTAGACCAGATGTGTGACGGTGGACGAGGCAAAAGGAGTATGTATGTAATGATCGTAGCAGGTGACGTTGTGTGGTTTCTGCCTATACCCATGGAAAATGGCGTGATTTTACGTGTAAATGTGTTACGAAATCGAATCAACGCGACGCTAAAGAATTGATTTTAAGGGCCAAAATATTAAACAACTATGTTACTCTGGGATAATATAGCATTTTAATGGTGAAAGAATTTTTGAAATCGGTCCAGTAGTTTTTGAGTTTATTCGTTACAAAAATACAAATCTTTCCTCTTCATAAATTAGTTTAGATATATATTCAGATATCAATTTCAATTGACGGCACGTTTTGCGTAGTGGTTAAGCGATTGGCTGCTGCACTGCGTGTCGCGGGTTCGATTTCCAAACAGAACAAATATTTATATGGCCTACAGGTAGTTGTTCCGGTGCTGGCTATTTGTGAATGTGAGTTTTAAATGTTTTATTATACAACCCACCATACAGGAGAAATTCCTAGTGTGAGGAAACGTATCAAAACAAAATAGAACTGCGGATCAGAAATGGTGAAATAAGTACATATCGACATTACAAAAATAACTGCCTTTTCAAGACTTCAGGATTTTCCTCAGCAAATAAGCTGATGTAGCCAGTAACTCCTGTAACAGACTGAAAGAAAAACACCTCGTATTGGAGTTATACCCGAGTAACTTTGTACAGTTAAGTGAAGGAAGTAGGTCAAAATAATACTCGTAAGAACGGGATTAACACCTTGTCACTAACTTAAGTAGTGGAGAAACTTCTCAACTTATAACGTTATAGCTCTATTTGCTCTTAGTATCGGAAAGTAAAAGAACAGCGGAGTATCTAAACTTTTTATGTGTAATTTAGCTTTATAGATATACTAGCTTCTGCCAGCGGCTTCGCCCGCGTGAAGTTTGATAATAGGCGAGACGACGAAAAAAATCTAATTAGTCCATCAGTTAGATTATCAAAAAATATTTGACCCGTGTTTTTACCTACGCAAACCAAAATTGCTTACGCTTTTCAAATTCTCAATACGTCACGCCTAGGTATAATTTTTAGCTAGTTCTCACGTCACGAGCGGCACTCCCGAGTGTTGATGCGTTTTATCTTTTGTCAATATTCATATCAATGAAAAAAAACAAAAAATCATTGAAATCATTACAAAAACAAAAAATACGTGTCCATTAATTTCCAATACTCCATCTGACGGACTAAATAGATTTGCAATTTTTTGATACTGTCGTCATGCCTATTGTCCCATGGAATCTTACCACCGGGATAAAAAGTATCCTATGTTTTAATCTAGGTTATAAACTATCTGTGTGCTAAATTTCATCAAAGAGTAAGTAACAAACAGACACACATACAAACTTTCGCCTTTATTATAAAGGGTGTAAAGATCCTTTACGAAGCCGAAAGGCATTTATTCTCCTCAAGACGATCAAAATACAAGCCATTCTCCCCATCTCGGTTTACAATAGACGCTGACAGAATAAAACTTTTAAGAAAGATCACGATTTATTAATGTAGGTAGGTTAACCTACAACACACCAATGACCACCAACTTACGATTACTACACAAAATACCACAAAATTAAATTATTACATACAGCGTTTCGTTCTGATTTTGGTAAGGTTTTGCCATTCATGTCAGAACATGAACACCGACGATCACAAAATGGTTGCTAATTTCGCGCTAGTGTCATAGTGGAAAAAATAGTTACTGTAATGAAAGTTACTTGAGTAAGTAGTATCAAAAACAAATCATAGATGGCGTATCGTGTGCTTAACTTCCATAGACTTAGTAAGTATATGTATACTAAGTCTATGTTAACTTCTATTTTTAACACGTTTCTATTAGCTTTACATCGAGCACATTACCTATATGTGCTCGATCTAGCTTCACCTGTAACTACTAACTATTCAAAAAATCTTAGAAGTTAAGTTTGATCCACCTCCCGGTTTCCGATTGAGCTGAAATTGTGCATACTTGCTTAGCTTGATGCAATGCATGGTTAGCTACAAGACGTCATTCCTAAATCCAATATGGCGGACTCCCAAAGATGGCGGACTAGTTATTTTATATGTATTCCTATGATATGGGTAAAATTAAATGAAAGGGTCATTTGATTTTACCCATATCATGGGAAGATAAGAATACGCGAAGTAAAACGCCGTCACTCTAAACCATGTTTTGTAAACTATAATATTTTATACGCAGTTGAAATAGATAGTGGTCAATTAATAAAGTTATACCACGATTCCTAATCTATCTCTATGCCAAATTTCATCCAGTTCCGTTAAGCCGTTATGGCGTGATTGAGTAACAAACTTCCATCCAAACTTTCGCAATTATGTATTATTATGTCATTTTATAAGAGATTGACATATAATACCGAAATTCATGGAAAATCTTTGTACAAATGAAAATGATTTGAAAGCAATTGCCAATTATTGTCTATCCGCAAAATAAAACTTAAAATAATATTACAAAAAATAATTACGAAAACTTAAACATTACAAAAACACCAAAAACCCTTACTCATTCTGTAAACAGAAAAGAGCGTTATAAATAAGCCACAGCGGAAAAATATAAATAAGCCAGCGTTAGCAGAAAAACTATTAGCTATTAAAAGTCGCTTAGCATAAAAACTAATTTTTAAACACGTAGGAGCTCAGACCCTTACTAGTATAATGTCGCTGGATAATCGGAAAATAGTATTTCTGCGAAATTCCTAGAATGTTTGCAAAACAACGTAATATCTTAGGTTAGTGGAAAACAATGACAAAGAGTACTTTAGGGAGTTACTTGAAGATGTAAATAAACTATTTTATTATTTATAATAAAATAGTTTATTTGCATCTTCAAGTAAAAAATATGACTTATAATAAAATAGGCCTTAAGGTAAGTAAAGATGTACGTTAGAATTGCAGCCAATACCTAAACTAAAATCACTGATAGTAGAAACGTTACGCATTTACTGATGCGCAGATTGGTTAAAAGTTTCAATCGAGCTCTCAAGTTTAAAAAAATTACGTTTACAATTGACTCTTATTAGATTAACAGATCAGCAACCAAGTTACAAATCGTTCTAAACAACCTGAGCTAAAAGAGAAAAAATCTAGGATTTTTACATAAATACGATTTTTTTCATATTGCTGCGACATAAATACTGGGAAAACTCATTTTATGGTGCGTGGGCGAAAAATCTTTTAATTAAATTGCTTTCGAAGGGATACAACTGAATTTTTAATCAGGTTTTAACTGTGTTACACGAAACATGTTCTTTATTCACGGAATTTAATTATACGAGACGAGCCGAGTTCTATTTTAGTATATTCATATCGAAAATAACAAAATAATCTAAGTTCAGTTTTTCATATAAAATATTAAAAAACTTTATAATGTCATATAAATATAATTCCATACTTTAAAAAAAATAAACACTTAACGTAAGTTTGCATGCTAAAACAGAAATTGTAGCACATTTATAATGCGCGTATGAGCAGTGCCAAGAATAGCTAACAATATACAAGATAAAATAAAACTCACAATGTTTTAAAAATTATTCCTGGATCCGACAGTATCTTCCAATTTATTTATTTGGTGTAAGATTGTGTTGTGTAAGCGAACGTTAATTTTTAAGCGGCATTGTGTCACGATGTCCATCGCCCAGTCGAGTTATGATGATTGTAGTGGTTTTTTATGACTCCTACTTTATTAGGGAAAGTGGTGGTATAACGTCTCCGCCATTTTGTCGTGATGCGAGCTGTATCTTTTATAAGAGCGCGGACATTTGCAGACAGGTTTATTACTTGTCCTTTTGTAAAACGAGGGTTATGTCCGAGCGTGAGCAAAACAGAAAAGTTTTTACAGTAACTCCGTTTGGAAATGGCTTCTCGTGCTTTCTAAACATGATTCATATTCTGAAGGGTATGCCACCATTTTTAAATGGCCTTAGTCGTAAAATGTGTCTTCAAGCAAATTTCAGCAGGTGGTGATGGTAACTTTGGACCGGAGGCGATGGCGACAGATTGTCCGTTTAAAGAGGTCCAAGGACCACGATCCTCAGTAATGAGGGACTGATTGAAGAAGAAGAAGAAGAAGTCGTAAAAGCTTTTGACAACATTGTGGTTGATACTTCCATGTGTGCTTATCTCGGCTGAATCTTAAACCCGCGGGACATATTGACCAAGATCACAAATACAGAATAAAACCTTGTTCAAACAGCTCTTCAAAGAAAGTACAGAGACGAGCAAAATATCAACAGGGATTCTATTAGTGTGAGGATTGTCAAACACAGATAACGCTGTGGAGCCGCTGTGGTCCTGAGGACCAGAGATCGAATGTAAAAGGGATGTTTGAACAGTATAATAATAGTGAGAGTTCAAGGACGGGCGGCGGGCGCCAATTTCAATATAAATATTATTGCAGTAGCAGGCTAAACGCAGGATAATATTTGCATATTTATAAGAGAGCAACCCTCAGCAAACATGGAGAGAATTGGTTACGAGGTTGGTTTGTTTTTGACATAATGGGCCCTTTGTCGATGTAGGCTGCTCCTTACAGCCATTACTCAGGGCCGTATGAGTTAGCATATTGAGGGTATGCTCGGTACATAAGGCGTAGTAAATTGAAATTAATTGAAATCGAATGTAGCGGTGGATGGTTCGCAATTGTGTTGAGCTTGTATAGAATTACAATAAAGGATTCAATTTTTGCAGACTTTGTATTTGCGTATACATATTGAATTAATGAGTTTGTGTAAAGAAAAGTAACTGTGCTTACTTTATGGGATTATCGGTAAACAAAACCAGTCAAGTGCGAGTCGGACTCGCACACACAGGGTTCCGTAGCACCAATATTTTTAACGTTACTGCTGCAGTTTGACGAAAAAGTTCCATACGTCAAAAACAAAGCTTATTTAAGCCAATTTTCGTTAAAATTTCTTTTTACGTTCTACAAACCAACATTTTTCATAATTTTCCGCCTCTGTCTTTATTAGAGGGGGGACAAAATTCCGCTACCGCTTACCGCTTTAGAAGCAAACACATATATGTCATCAACCATTGACTTAAAAAAAAAGTGGTTTACGAAGCACGATATAATTTTTTTAAAGCAGTCGATAGACACCCCTTACAGTTATATACCTTAATTTTTTACTTCATCCCTCAATTGCATATGGAGAGCCAGCCCTATTTTCATTTTTTTTAATATATAAAATAAATAAAAATGGGATATATCACTTTTCTGTAGCGGTTCTTAGAAGACACCGACACACTCCAAATTTTAACTTTGTGGTGCCAATAATCACGGAGTAAAATGACTGTGACATACGGACGGACAGGGCGAACCTATAACGGTTCCGTATTAGCCGTTTGGCAACGGGACCCTAAAAAGTATTGTAAGTACATAGGTGTCATTTACAAAAATAATCTGCTTTACGTGACCGCTGGAACTTTTCTACGTAAAACTCATATTTCATTTTAGGCTTAGAATAATAAACTAGTTTTTCTTCGACAGTTGGGGGGCATGGCTACGGTCAATGTATCCTTGCAAAAGGCACTTTCATGTTAAATTAGAGTAATTTGCAAATTATTTAGTAATTATAATTTATTTGGATTCACGCTCTCAATTGAGTTTAAGTTTAACCACGAGAGCTAAACTTTTCACTCAATCAAAGTTTTAGTTATATCTAAACAAATAAATGAAATTGAAGTGTCCGTTTATAATTTCAAAACAACAGCTTTTTATTGAATGCATATTATGAAAGTATTTTAAGCGGTACTTACGACAAAAGACACATTTTTTTTGTCTGTCTGTTTGTTTGTTTGTTCCGGCTAATCCCCGAAACAGCTGCACCGATTTTGACGGGACTTATACTGGCAGATAGCTAATGTTATAAAGAGTAACTGAAGCTACTTTTATTTTAGAAAAATAATCAGGGTACCGTGCAAAAAAAACCCTTGAAATTGTTAACATAATCCGATTTAAATAGGGAAGTGATATTTTTGTAATAATTTCACGCGAACGAAGGTCGCGAGCAACAGCTAGTCACTATCACTATCACTATTCACTATCACTATACATATATATCAGTCTAGCCAATGTTTGATGATTAGGGATCACAAACGATCTATAAAATACTTCATAATTTTTTTTCGACATGGCTTCTCGCAGATCAACCTCTGGTTTCTGCTTAACCGGACTATCCTGCGAATGCCTTGAGAGTAAGGCCTCAAAGCCAGAAGAATCGAATTGATTGTCTTTTGTTTTATATAAAAGGTGTTAATAGACCCTTAACGAAGCCGAAAGGCACTAGTTCTCCCGTTATCACGTTACGTTACGTTACGGAGATATTGGAGGTCTTAGTTCCAACTTTTTCACAAGTTTTTTTTTCAAATATTTTTTTAAGGTTATTACTTCACTTTAAATAGGTAGGTAGGTACCTCCATAACCCGTTTACTATTAAATGCGTCCATCAGCACAATGCGTTACATTGAGTTTTACCGTAAAACGAGAGTTTTTACCCCAAAAAAAAGTCGTTTCCCAGTAATAATTTTTGCGTTGAGTTACTTAGTGTGATGTACAGAACGCTTGGTTGACGGCTTCGTGGAGGGTCCGTTTACACCCTGTATATACAAGCCTCATCTAGCACTCAAACTTATTTAACTGAAAACAAACATGCATAAATTTTTCTACATAAATACATACCTATATGTACCTTCGTATAAAATGAATGGCACAATATGTCTGTACGTACGTGATACGTCGCGACGCTGCGTCAGTCAGGTCATTTATCTTAACGTTTTTATTAAATGAATTATTCAAGTTGTTTCTACGTATGTGAATTTATTATTCCATACTTTTGTTTGCGCACAATTAGAGGGTAATGTGAAAGTCTTGTTAGGATCGTCGAGTTGTATTTTTGTACTAGCTTTTAAAATGTGTTTAGCGTGGAGTGGATTTTGTTAGGGACTTCCTGTGATGGCATTACTCTTAAAATAAATAAAATATACTTAAGTTGTGTATCCATTTTATCTTTCATTTATATTATGTTTTATATAAGGAACTTTATACAGTTTTTGGTGATAGGTAATGTCATGTGTCATTTAATTCTGGGGCAGGGTTAAGAATCTTATCTAGTTTGGCGTATAATTCAGAATATGCTGTTTAGTGAATGGTAATTTATTGATCAATCAGTTAAAGTCTGTACAATTTATGATACACATTACTTAAAATCCTATGTTGAATCAGTAATCAGCAGTAGTCAGTACAATTTACGACACACATTACTTAAAATCCTATGTTCAATCAGTAATCAGCAGTAGTCAGTACAATTTATGACACACATTACTTAAAATCCTATTTTCAATCAGTAATTAGCAGTAGTCAGTACAATTTATGACACACATTACTTAAAATCCTATGTTCAATCAGTAATCAGCAGTAGTCAGTACAATTTATGACACACATTACTTAAAATCCTATGTTCAATCAGTAATCAGCAGTAGTCAGTACAATTTACGACACACATTACTTAAAATCCTATGTTCAATCAGTAATCAGCAGTAGTCAGTACAATTTATGACACACATTACTTAAAATCCTATGTTCAATCAGTAATCAGCAGTAGTCAGTACAATTTATGACACACATTACTTAAAATCCTATGTTCAATCAGTAATCAGCAGTAGTCAGTACAATTTATGACACACATTACTTAAAATCCAATGTTCAATCAGTAATCAGCAGTAGTCAGTACAATTTATAACACACATATACTTAAAATCCTATGTTCCCTATATGAGGCAGAAGGCGTCCACAACAGTCCTCCATCGCGAACGGTTTTGTTCTTCACACTTAATTTCGCTCCATGTCATCCCAATGCTCGTCGCTTCTGCCAGCACGACGCCAGGTTTGTCGAGGATGGCCACGCTTCCTTTTTCCTTGAGTATTCCAATCCATCGCTTGGGTATGTGATCAGAATTTCTCCGGAGCGTGTGATCGATCCGTTTCCACTTACGGCGCTTGATCTGGCGGTTGCGGCTTTTCGTAAAATTTCGAGGATGCGACGGAGACAGCGGTTGACAAAGACTTGGATTTGGCGTGAAATGACCTTTGTTGACTACTACGTTTCACACCAGTACAGCAGACGTACAATATTCGACTTTCACTCTGCATGCGTTAGCTCAGTTGCAACACGGGGTGGCGAACGCGCAACTGCGCGGTAGCAGTAGGTCTCGACCTGGGACCACCACGTCTCCGTTCACGTCCCAGTCCATAGTCCTGTCCCGTCCACGAAGGGGACGTGGTTGACTCGGACTGGCTAGGGCTCAGCTTGTACGGCTTTCCTCCACGAGCACAGCCGATGGTTACTTGGCACTTTAAAGGTAATGCTGCTCTCACCAACAGCGATTGCCACCAAGACCATACCCTAACATAAATCAGAATATTTTACAATAAGTAAAATTGAACTAAATGAGATGCACTCAATCTCAAGAAAAAACTGCAGATGCACCCTTCACCAATTTAATTAATGTATGATAATGACCATTTAATACGAAAGCATCGTACGAAACTGACTGCACTGTCATCATTCATACTTTATTAAAACAAATGACCACAATTTATCATAATTTATGTTAAAAAGCGTGAATTTAAAACAACACTGTTATACCTATACTAAGATACATTGCGACCAATTTGAAAAAGAACGAACCATGACATTTGTTGGGTTTAAAATTCATGTTTTGCATTCTTGAAATAAATTCCGTCGCACCCGCCAAATATTGGTGTGTCGCAAGTGGAATTATTCGTGAAATTCAACACTACATTTACACCTGGCATGGCCGTATAAGCCTGACCTCCCACTCCTCCCTTGGGTACATTCCACTCGGTACTAAAGTAAGGTGTTGGTATGTGATGTGAGGGGTCTTGGTAAGAGGTCGTATGGTTCAGTTAACGCTGGTGGCTAAGGACGCGGCATTCGACGACGTCACCCTGAGGTGGCTGCGCTCGAATTCTAGAGACGTTTGTTGCGTTCTCAACGTCTACTCATTTGATTACTGTAATAGATATTAGGAACCCTTTGATAACATTTGTTCTAACATTGTTGTATAACAATTTGCAATCTTCATGTCAAGGCAGGGTAATTACGCATAATGGCACAGTGTGAGATTTTTGGGAGTACCCACGAACCTTAATATGTAATTTGCAATCAAATACGTCAAGTTAATTTGTTTGTCCGAGTGTCGAAGGACAATGATTAGTTTATACTTAATAATTTCTTTATGAGAATTAAATGTCTTTAACCAGAACTTTTAGTTCGGAGATATGGAGATACTCTTAAATTTAACGTTTTCGCAGAAAAACTGCTGACAAACTCTTATAAGTATATACTTTGACATTTTGTCCTACATGAATTTATCAGCGATCTTTATTTTTACAAGTAAGTACCTACGTACTGATACTACTACTTGTTTCAGACTTGTGACAATAATGACATAACCCGAAAAATAAGAAATACAGGAAAGCGTTTCTTTTTAAATTACACTAATGTATTTTCTTAATATTGCCAATATTTGTTTGCAAAACCTTTTATCAAAAGATGAATGGTTTATTTTACGTATTTCGTTACTTAATTGAATACTTACTTTCGATAATTTTATATTCAACTACAAACAACATAGATTTTTTTTCGAGTTATTTACGGAATTTCTAGACGCAGACATTGGTTGACTCATTTTTATTTAACCAAAAATCAGTCTGATTTTAATCAACCAGCCATACCATACGCCAAGATCGTCCATCACCAATTTATTTACACAAAATCAGCCATCCATTTCAACTTTAAATATATTACTAGTTAGATATAGTAACCATTACTGTCGCCATATTTCCGTTAATAAAAAGCAACAGAACACCGGAACAAATCGCCGAATCCCCAGCGATTTAGGGCGTGCAAAATTTAACATAGTAATTTATTTTTATGTCTCTGACGGACGATCCCTTGGCTGCACTTCGTCTCGGGGATTGGGGATTAAATAATCACATCACTGGAAACATTGTTTATCTCTGTTGGCACAGATATTGTTAAAATTGTGGTTTAAACCTTTTGTTTTTCGGTGTTTATTTTGAGTGAGAGAGAAAATAGAGGATAATTTAGTTTTTAGATAGGTGTCACAATCAACTCTAAATATAGTTTCAGTTTTTGTTTACACATGATTAACTTGGCGAAGGTCAGGGACTTCGTTTGAATAGCGTTTATATTATGATAAATTCAGTCGAATGAGACACGTACCTCTGACTTTTTCGGATTCTTGTGCGTATTGTATAATTATCACTTGCTTCGGTAAAGGAAAACATCGTGAGGAAACCAGCATGCCTGAGAGAAATTTCTTGTCGACATGTAACACCAAATCAAAGGATGATATAGGCAGCATAAAAATCTCTGAAACCAGGTTAGTCACTAACCATACGCTAAAACAAAAAATAGAATGAGAGCAGTTCATATTTTTTACTTGTAAAAAATTCTCTCTCCAGCTTAGTCTAGCCGTAATCATTTTTCAGCCCATATGTCAACGAATCTCCCATACTTTAGGATAATCTTCAACATTTATCGCTATCTACAAGAGCCCAAAAACTAGTCACCTTTGCATAATAATTCATCTGCAGATAGCCTTATTTGTTACCCTAATAATTCCTTTCTTTTCACCGAGGTTTAAAAAGTTATCACAAAAAAGGTCTATTGAATATCGCTTAGAGGTCAGCACATTTTATAGGACTAAAGCGATAACTTTTTCTCATTTTCACAAAAGAAGAGGGACTTAAGAAAATATTTTATGCTTCCAAGGTGTCACTATTACAGTGCCTTGTCGATGATAACAGATTAAAACTAAAGAGGGGAAGCGAATCCGAAGTTCTTGATATAATGTTACAATTTCTTATGATGATATTACTGTAGTAGCGTAATTTAGAGTTTGACAATCAATTCGGGTTGTACTCTGCTTGTAATAGTATAATTCAATCATGATTCGAAAGCTACGTGGCGCCATCTATTATCATAAGACCGTTATTGTTGTTTTCCTTGGGAACTGTACTTTTTTTCCGGATGAAAGGTACCCTACGTCCGTTTCTGTACACCTGAAACGTATATGCAAAATTTCATGATGATCGGTTCAGTGGTTTATTAGTATGGATTTTAAGGGCTTTTTCAGAATGCCACAAGACGAAAAAAGGTTCATTTGATAATAAAGTTTTGACACTTAAGTTCCTCACGGGAAATTGCAGCGAGTTAAAATATTTTTTTGACTTAAATTAATTTTAAAAGGATAACCCATTTAGTGGTCACTATGTCGTGGATTTTTTGGTGGGATTTTGATATTGTGTCAGTATTTTATTTTTGTTAGGTCTGATGTGCTTCTCTCTAACACTCGCTCTTTCTTTGTTTGTATATTGTGTTGTTTTGCTGGTCATCAGGCAGGCGTTTGCGGTGCATCCAACAGATCAAAATAACACAAGGTATCATACAGCAAGCAGTAAGTTGCTATAGTGTACATAATTTGTAGTATTGTAGATGGCGTTGAATTCTTATTAGAAAATAAAGGCAATCAACCAAACTGAGCCTAAATTAATAATTCAACCAGCAGAAACTAGTAAACAATATTTGTTATCCTCGAGATTTACAGCATTAACAAAATACAATCCGACTGCAATCCGAGCCTTATGTTTACTTTATGACGTTACATTTTTAAGTATTCCTTCTTGTTTGCAGAATATAAAATTAACCCGTATAATATTTCGATAAAACTGTTAACTGCCAACATTTATTATTTACGGTTGAATTTTATCGTCAATCCGCACCATGGTAGGGTTATCAACGGTGCCATGTCCAGATATTTTATACCTTTAGAGCTCATATTTTAAATATGGCTGCGATTTGATTTACAGTTCATGCGGATATCGATGTTTGGTGTAAAATAAATGGCAGCGATCAGTTTTTATCTCTTTCAGTTTCAGTCAATATCTAATATAACAGCAAGCTTTTTATTCCTGAATTGTTGAATTTCATTAAAGAATATAACAGACCATCAACATCTGTTAAATTTATTTACAAGATAACAATACTGTTATCTTGTAAATAAATTTAACAGATGTTAATATATATTTACACTATATACAAACTACAACTCTAAAATAGTAATAAAAATATGTACAAGTGTCAAAACGGTTACAGGGCGTCAAAAAATTCGACCACATCGCTGTCAACAGGAATGATGCCCAGAAGGCTTGCAGAACAGTTCAACATCTTCAGTTTGAGTTAGCGGACACATTTATGCAACCTACTGATGTTCTTCAGTCGTACCTTATGTTGCTTAGGACTGCTTTACCTCTAGCGTACCCTTTGTGCAGTACAACAATGCGATCGACTCAATTTTGCATCAAGACACGTTAATATATACCATTTTAAAAATTTAAAAAATAGAACGTTTGAAGAACACAGTCATATGTGTTTGGAAAACGGTTGCCGATACTATTATAAACTCATTTATAACGAAAAAATAATGCACTTTTATAAAACTGTACAGACAGTATTGTTTACAAACCCAAGGTGGTTTCTCTAATATGTAATTATGATGTACATACACCAACACTTACGAAAATAGAAAGGCACACACAAAACACAACATTTGTCCACCTTCAAAACACGGAATCTTTTTCGTGTCTTCCAGTGCACAGTTTCAGTAACCCGAGCCAGCTCTCGTTTCAGCCATGCTTCGTTTAATTGAGGCAAGCTAATGAGTAACTGTCCTGGTAGCTTGTGTTGTGGCCTCTCTTCAATTAT
This sequence comes from Xestia rhomboidea, assembly GCA_963853795.1. Classification (NCBI taxonomy): domain Eukaryota; kingdom Metazoa; phylum Arthropoda; class Insecta; order Lepidoptera; family Noctuidae; genus Xestia; species Xestia rhomboidea. Next base: position 8,062,364 of record OY970771.1, on the reverse strand, counting down.
TTGTACCATGAAAAGCTCTAGAAGTTTAAAAAAGTGTCGTCAAATCCTACCCAACCATTTTCGTATGATGTGCACTGTGCAGAAAGATAAACTTGTAGCGGCACTAAAAAAAAGTACTACTGTAACATCAAACAAAAAAGAAAATCAGCGCCATCTATGCCACAAATGAAGAACTCGCGACTATAGATTTAAAAAAAAAACCCGAAAACAACCTTTGGGCAGTCGCCTACCAGACTCAACACCCGTCTGGTCGGAGGATCCTCCCTTTTCTATTGCGGATGAAAAACTTTAACTCTGTTCCTCATACCCCTGTAAACGTCTAAAGCTCCAAAATTCATTTACATTACAACTAACAAGATACATTGAACATCTTACCGAAACCTTGACCAAGATAACCATTCTGTTCACAACAACAGGTCACTGAGCACAAATTCCGAGTGTGAACGACGTGCGTCCTCACCTGAGGGTTCAAAGGGACTTATTAAGCGGCAAACAGACTCTAAGGAGCAGCCATAATGGTTACTCATTAGCTTGCCTCAATTAAACGAGGCACGGCTCGGTTTACTAGAGTTGTGCACTGGAAATCACGAAAAAATAGGCCGTTACAGATTTTCTATCCAATCCTAACCGTTGCAGACTTTAAGTCGATCAAAAAAATCTAAATCAAAATCTATCGACACGTAAAGAAGAAGAAGAATAATTGATTCCCATGTTAATGTATTGTGGAAGCTGCAGAAGATTGTAAAAATATACTTGCATTGTATAGATTCCAGTTTTTAGTATTATATAATTGCATAGCACATGTGTGAGTACTTGTGTACTGGAATGTTCAGCTACCATTTACATTTAGTTATCTTTCATTAACTTGAATATGCCTTGGTGGCTGAGAGAATGTCATGCTCACTCAAATGTCTCGCTGATTGTGGCGGGTGTGTCGGGTCATTTAGTTCCCTTCGATATGGTTGAGTTGAATGGCGCCGGTACATGCGTCTGTTCGTGAACGGGCGCTGTCAGTTGGGACTGGTCATCTCTTAGCTGCCACGGTTCATTTTAATTACTTTATTTTTAAATTGTTGATCTAATCTTTTACTCTGGACGCTCTTAATGTGCACGTCTTTCTACATTGTTCTCACATATATGTTTAATCACAAAATTAATGATGTAACCAAGATTTTGTAACAACATTTTGATTTAAAAGAGTGTCCATGAAGTTTCTTGCCCGTTCTTCTCCATAGAGATCTACGCTAGGGAATGGGCAACTACAGTACTTTCTCAAGTTATTATGCCTCGTGACTGGGACTGTAGCTTTGTTTTTTATTGTATTTTTGACATTCAAAAGTGCCGTAATGGTCTAATTGAAATAAATGCTTTGAGTTTGAAGCTCACCCCCTATTACTTGGGAATTAAACGTTACTGGCGAAATGTGGGAGTTCTATTAGGTACTACCTCTTCCTAACCCTTCAGGGATGCATGCAGAAGTCGTTTTATGTTATAAAAGTAAGTAAGTAAGTGTAATGTAGTATAAATCATGATCTGTCGAATGACCGATTTGGTCGAGACGCCATTGTTTAACTAGGGTGTCTACTTCGTGGACGGATCATGGGATATGGTAAATAAAACTAATTAAAGAATGGTCTGTACAGCAGGCTTAGCCAAGTTGACAATCTACAATCGTTAACACTAGTAGAATGACATCAATCTCAACGTTAAATCACGTGATGAACAAAAATGAATAGAAAATTCGTAGACAAGTTTACATCGTTCAAAATGATAGAATATAATGTTATCGTTTCTACAATGTTGATCGCTATACGCTTTGGTAGGAACGCTCACCATAGACTAAAGTGTAGGTTTTTTCTACAGACGTTAGAGAACGAGCAATCGACTCAGTCCTGTCAACTTGGCTACCAATTTAGCGCTTTCTACAATCGCTTACGCTGAGGCGTTTACGATTGTAGAATGAGAATCGATATAAAACGTTTGTAACTTGGCTAGGCCTGCTGTACTATCTTCTTCTCTATTGAAGAATGTTAAATGCTAAACCAAAAATGTATAACAGCAATAAGTAATTGAGTTCACACAATGTTGTATTGTACGATTAATACAAAGCTCCAAATAGATAACTACGTTGCTAACCTGCAACCTACATACAAATTAAAAAGATATACAATAATGCCAGAATTGTTAGTAAAAGCTAATTAGAAGATGATGAAGATTAGTAGAAAGCAACAAGATAATACAATGGAATATCGAAAATACGGTTTCACTTTGTTTAGGTTTTTGCTGTTAATTGGGTTAAGTAGTTGGCTCCTGACACGGAGGAGTAAGCAAATGGAATGAAAATGAGCGACGAATAGCCATAAGAGAGTCATTGGAGCTGTCACTGCATTGAAAACCACTGCATTGAACACGCTGATACTGTCACGACTTGGTACGGCGATGTTGCAATGGCTTTTTGAAGAGAGATTATTCCTCTTTTGTTTTTTATTTAGAAGAAATACTTCTCATACTAACCTAATTTATTTTATCCTGCCTATCCAAGGACGTAACAAAAGATATAGCGACGAAACCACCGTTCTATGTACCCAGATTATTAAGGTTTTGTAAACGAGCTTTGCTAAAATGTGGCTGGACCTGTACAATAAAGTAGATTCATCAGACATTGGTCTGAAAGGTCTCATCATCTACTGTAAATCATCAAAACGAAGAATGAAAATATCGTGAGGAAACCGAAGACCCAACACCAAAATTTACAGGCAATGTAATATTCATTCATCATTCCGACCTGGGCCCTGGTGGTGGTTGATGGCACACTCCTTAAAAAGAGAAGGATGGTGTCTCAGTAGTGAGAAGATGGGAATGTAATAGGCTGATTATACTGCTCAACATTTTTTACCATACTTCGCTATAAAGACTTTTAAGAAAAAAAAGTTGAGTTTTCATTTACTTCCTACTCCGTGATCTTGTTTAACGCAGGTTAATTCCGTGAGGTTTCTGTAATTCGACGCGGTATTGCAGGGAAACTTCTGTAAGCGCTTTTTAGCACCCTCCGTTAACCCTTCTACTTTGAACTACGTTAGCGTAATCGTTTCACAGGTTTAATGATTTTGTGATTTTATTATGAGTGGAGACTTGGTTTGCAATAATGGACCTACTATCTATCGCTTAGCTCTGAAGTAATCGGAGAGGTCCAGGAGGTAGATCGCCTCGGTTATGGGATTTTTACTGTTGTCTACTATGTACTATCGAGTACACTCCCTCCTGGTCACCACTAAGCCAATTTTTACATGCTTTTACAACATAGAAACGCTCTCTAGCCCCGCCCCGTTGACTTTGTATAGAAATAATGAATGAAAAGATACCGATCGGCCGAGCGCACTGACGACGCACCAAACGAGAGCTATTGTTATTTTGCGCGCCAAATTTAACGTTTTCCTAATAGGCCTAAACTTTAAGGGGACGTGGCGTGACGACTGTACATAGTAGATTTTTAAACAAAATTTAGTATGGGAATATGGATTTGCAACTTGATTGCCTGTTGGTCTTTTAAAGGTTCGATTCTTAGGACAGCAAAGTTTTATTTGGTTTATCCATTAGTAATTTATCTGTACTTAAGAAACTGAAGTCTGGAATTGTGCTTAGTTGATGGCTTCAAGATCGCCCTTGGGGCTTAATCATAACAAGCAAAACATGATATACTATAGGTACCTCTGTGCCTAACAATTTACAAGCTTTAGCATCCTTCTTTGATTAAAATAACTCCATCGAAAGAATCGTCTTGTGATGCTACATTCTCTGCTATACGGTGTGTTTCAGAGAGGTGTGGTCATATTCAAGAGTATGAGTGCAAAATCGAAATCGCAAGAAAAATATCAGCTACCCTATACATCTATATAGTTCGGGCAGGACACCTAGCAAGGCGCGGTGATGGCAGGTGGAGTAAAACTGTGGCCGAGTGGCGTCAAAGAACTGGAAAGAGAAGTGTCGGTCGTCCGGCGGCGAGATGACATTGTTGACATCGCGGGAATATTCTTGATGAGACTGGCACACGAACGTGGAGCTTGGCACAAGCCAAGAGAGGCCTATACCCAGCAGTGTGTAAGTCGGATTGTGGATGATGAGGTATAGAAGTTTTTTTTTTTTTATCTCTGGACATTACACACAGCGCCTTCTAGTGCCACACTAAGCAACGAGGCTTGTGTCATGGACATCAGATAGTTGATATACTACATAGATACTTTTTGTTTGTAAATACATACTTATAATACATATAAATCCATGACTCGGAAACAAATGTTCATGCTCATCACACAAACATTTGCTCCTACCGGGATTCGAACCCGGGACCCTAAGAACGTAAGGCAGCCTCACTACCGCTGCGCCATTCGGGTCGTTCGCGTTTAATTACGATATTGCTCCCGTGGACAGAGTTCAAGTTGCTGTGTCATGATTTTCAAATATGTATTAATTAATAAGATCTTCTGTGATCTATTTTAACTAATATTATGTAGGGTTTTAATGATTTTAATAATAAATAATATAAACGTATATAATAAACGTTTTATTTTTGAGAAATGGCAACACTGCCTATCTGTCAATGTTATAGCGGGAAGGGGTAGTTTATAAAGCATGGCACTCGGCCGAGAGAGGTCAGTTCTTTATGGTACATATGTTCTGTGGGTCAGTTCGTTGAAAGAAATTGTGGAGTTAAGACTAATAGTCGAATCTATGTCCGATATCCGATAACTGTTATAATTATTGTATTTTGTATAGACTGTGAAGTAATAAAAGGAATATACTCAAAAGTTGATATGAGTTACAGTGGTTTTATTACACTAGTCTGTACCAAACCCTTAAATATGATCACACCTTTGTAATACACGCTGTATTAAGGCCGGGTTCTAGTCTTGCCAAACGTGACTCAATGATCGCACCCCGGTGGTTAATTCTGAAATCTTCTGCTTCCTAAAATAGTCAACTTTAGTATCAACCAGTGGATTGCATAAGCAAAGTAGGGCAGGGTCTCAAAGATTTTACTTATGTAAAACCCAGTTTCGTCACAGAATAAATAGATACAGAAGATTAGCTTCATACAATAAACAAAAACGGTCACACACAGACACGCCTCACGTACAACGAGGGCAAGCGTACTCGCGACTGTCATTTGTTTGAGATCGCCGTACGTTCTCGTATAAGTGTGCGTGCACCTGTTTTCTTTCATTGTATGACGTTGACCTTCTGTACCGAGTACTTCGCTTCGTGTATCTTCGGGCTCATTCGATAAAGGTCGGTCAAAGGTGCGTTGATTGTTAGTTATTGTCTCCGAGAAAGTGGCGCTTGTGATAAACTTATCTTTATTCTCTGACGTTGACATATTGTTTATAATTGGATGAGCTATTTTGGTTGCTTATTGATTGGTTACAAGCTCGAGCCGTCTGTCTGGGAGAGAAAGGCAAAAGAAAATATGGATAGATTGTGTGAGGAATGATATGAAAGAATAAGGAATACATGATACCGTGACGTCTGACAAAGGAGAATGGAAGAAGAAAACATGTTGCGCCGACCCTAAGGAGAAAGGGACAACGGTAGCAAATTATGATTAGGCTGTGCGTTGTCTGCCACTGAAGAATGAAGATTTCCAATGTAGATATGCAAAACTACGATGATTAAAAGTTAAATTATCATGAAAACTATTAAAATAAACTAAGCTAACTAACTTAAACTAAAAACTTTTAAAATGGCGTCAAAAAACTCTTCCTCAACGCTGTCAACTGGTAATGTCCCCAAGAGACTGGCGGCGTTACCACGCTGTATGGCAACGCTAAGCCTTTGGCCAAGGTAAAAGCCAACCCTAGGGTCACGGAAAGTGTCAACTAAGCGTTTTGAAATTTCCTTGAAAAGGCTGTGAGCGCTCGGACCCCACGGTCCTAGAGTTTCAACCCCATAACGGCTCGAAAATATAGTTACCAATAAGGCTACTATATTTTCGCCGCTTGAGGTTCTCCGCTGCTGCAGCGGCAGCCCCTGCACAGCACGATGAACTAGGAAGATGGGAAGGCGCAATCAACACATGTAGCATCCCACACTAAAGGCCTACCCATCTTCCATGGAAACAAAGACATGCCGTCCGGTCTCTTGCCATCGTCGCGTGCCAAGCCATTGGGTTCTAATAAAGCTGGAACGCCGACGGTGACAAGAGATCGACGGATGATGTCATTTAAACTCGCGTGCCGTGCAAAACGGCCCGCACTTCGGCTGCATGACAGGCCGTGGTGTCCGAGGCTGTTGACAACTTAAAACTACGATTGTTTTTTAACACGTTTTTATAAGCTTCACTTGTAACTATGTTACGGTTTCCGATTGAGCTGAAGTTTAGCATACATGTTTAGTATATATGACAATGCATGGTTAGCTAAGTGACGACATTCAAAATCCATTATGGCGGACTCCCAAAGATGGCGGACTAGTTATTTTTCTATGCATTCATGATATGATATCAAATCAAAGGGCTTGCTGAGAAAAATACGAGAAATAAAATGTTGTCACACTCTAAAGTGTGTGTAGTTTTTTAAGACTAATGTTATTGTTATCTTGAGCAGACTAGTAAGTCCTGATTGATAAAATACGTATATTAAATCTGGATCAGTTATTATGAATGAATATTAAGATCGGGGTTATCGAGAGTTACACTTGAGTTATTTATGTTACAGGTCATTCGCTGCCCCTCGAGTCGGTAAATCGGGACAAATCTGAGGTCAGTTAAAGCTGAATAAAATGATGAATACAACGTATAACCAAGTTCACTGACGGTCGACCACTTTCAGCCTTATTACTTAGAACATAAGGGTGAAAATGGCAGACTATCAGTGAACTCGCATTAGATTTATTTTTATAAATAAATCTTATGTAAGTTGAATTAATTCATATTCAATTATTTCTTCAAACTACACTGATGTAATGTGTTTACTTATTGTAATGGTGCAAAATAGGCAATTTTCAATACACTTCAGAAAAAAGTAGTATAATCCCAGTCATGTGAACAAGTCGTCGACTACGGAGCAAAAAATGCAAAATTTAATTAACAAAGTTATCTTGGAGCTAAAACACAAGTTTGTAAAGAAAAACGAGCGAAATAGCACGTTAATTTGATTCTTACAATTACGGAGTGGCTGTGTGGAGATCGCTCGTGGGGGGAATGTTAAGACGCTATTGGGATACCTTTAAGTAATAAAACAAATACATGTACACACACATACTAACCCCAGAATAAGTAATAACCAATATTGTCATCAACATCATCAGCCTAGCCTTTTCCCAACTATGTTGGGGTTGGCTTCCAGTCTAACCGGTTGCAGCTGAATACTAGTATTTTACATGGAGCGACTGCCTCTCTGACATCCACAACCCAGTTAGTACTGAGTAATTGCTCTTTTTAAAGCATACTGCCGGACATTTTATACCTGCAGCCTGTGGGTCCGCTATACGCGTAGATCTTTCAATGCCCTACGGGTTCTGTACAATAATGGTTTTAGGATGCTGTTGGGGTTGCCTCGCTTTTGCAGTGCATCAGGTATGTTTGCTAAGACCAGCACTGACTGCTTTAGGGCTATAGTACGGAAAAGAGTGGACTCCCTGATGCATCGCGTGCGGGGCAGCACCAACAGCCTTTTGAATACCATATTGGAAAGGGTTGATTGTCCGGTTGTGAGGCACTGGAATACCGTTCACGGATTTGGCGGGGTCCTTTTCAATGTAAAAAAAATTTCAATATAAAATAAATTAAATGTAATAAATTAATATTTTAAGGTTGAAATTGAATAGTAATATAATAATAATAATAAAATTTATTTCAGACCAAAAGTCTATATACACATACATAAAACACACAAAAAAGAAAAAAACATTCACAAAACATAAAATGAAAAGACACAAAAGACACAAAAACATACATAAAATGAAATGAAATGAATATACAGATATGGATAGTTGTGGATCTTATTTTAAATATTTGTAAGACGCTCGATGAGTGGTCATCCAGTGCCACGTCATTGGACTATCTATTCTGTCGGCCATGATAACCACCAAGCTGTTAGAGCTACCGCGCACTCGCCGCATCAGGGATGCTATTCGTGTCGGCATAAGAGCATAACATAGTTATAAGTATGATTTACTAATTTTTTTGATTCTGATAATAAATGAATAATAAATATTAATACGATACCCCTTGGTAAGACTGAGACGCTTGAGAGATATTTTCATCAGTAATTGTGGCAAATTCAGCAGGTATCGAGCTGAATATAGCTACCTTATCATAACTTTTAGCTGACTGCCCCTGACTGGCGTTTCCATGCTATTAGTAGATCATGAGATTGCACTTTCTACTGCATTACGGAATTTGAATTTTAAAGCCGGGCTTCAAACTATGAAGTGGAACTTTTATGGGTAAAGTATTAGAAGGGTCGTTCGTGTCGATCTTCAGGTTAAGCCGCCCTTGTTTTAGTTGGTCTGTGGATGGGTGACCACCCATTACATAATACCAAGTTTCCTGCGTGCCTCTGAGAGCACGTGAAGCCGGTGGTCCCGGCTGTCATTTGTAGATCTTTGACAGTCGTTACAGGCAATTCGTGGCCCGAAAGTCTGACAACCAATCTAACCAAAGGGACATCGTGTTACTCAGTATTAACTGGCTTGTCTGTAAACCGCGATGGGTTAGGCAATGGTTTATCCTAGTTATATTTAAGTCCCATGTAATATTGGGCTAGCCTATTGCCATTAACTGGGCACAAACTTAGTGGCCTAGAGAGACCCAGACTCTGTGGCTGCTTCAGAGAAATTCTTGATGCCAAACCGAATTAACACTGCCTGGCCCGGGAATCGAATCTAGGACCCCATTCTCAGCAGTGGTGCTTGCGGGCACTAGACCAACGAGGTAGTCAAACATCACAATCCTACTTCCTAAAAAACCGTAAAAACGGCCAACCAATCATAAGAAAAAACAAATGAACCATCCACACGAGTACTATGAGTCGACGGCCCGGTCGCACCACGTACTCTTATATTTTCTTTATGAAGTGGGTCGATCGATCTCGGCTACGTTACTAAGGATCGTCGGCACTTAATCTACGATGTTGCACTTGATAATTTCACGCCAGCCGACGGCAGCGACGGAGGCTTCCTACCCATCAATTCAATTTCATACCTATAAATTTTATCGGAAACTATCTTGGTCCTACGTTGACTTGGTCCTAAGTTATTACTGGTTCTTATGGAGTATGGTTGGAGTTGGAGTGATTTGAGTGCAAGAGAATATATGTTGCAGTTAAGAAATTCGATGGATGGACTGTGTGAAAGATGGTATGGCTAGACAGGAGGTGACTACTGAGACGACGAGTAATAGAGAAGTATGGAAGAAGAAGACATGCTGCGCCGAAAAATAAAATTGTCATAAGGGCAGGAGATTGATGATGATGATGAAACTCGGGATTAGCACACTTAAACTTCGTTTAAGAGTATCAGTAAAATCATTCCTATGGATTGTTGATACTGGCAGCTTTTGAACGGGGTTTAGATGTGAGGTGCTGATCGCGTCCACTTCATTGGTGAAATTCGCCCAGACGAGTTTAACAAAATAAAAAATCCTTATTTTCTTCTTATTCTTTAATGCACACAAAATAGAAAATATACATTCGCCAGCGTATCAAGTCACCACAAACAGCTGTCAAATTATCTCATTCGATTTGGAACTTAACTGTCAACAGATTATGGTTTAAAATCAGTTGGAGAAATTTGACAGCTTGTGGTAACTTTATGTGCTGGAGACTGTATATACAAATTGCAATCTAGTATATTATGTACAATGGCGAGCTTAAGCCAGAATTTTACAACCAGAACCCTTCATAGAATTCTTGAATACCAACTGCCAACATGCTCTGGCATTGACATCACAACCACAATTTGTAAGACAAAATTGGTTCAGTGCTCACCAACCCAATGGCCAACATTTGGAAGGCATCTAAATTAAACGTGGGACTACTTACAATAGAAGGTTTTGACGATTGAAACAAAATAAAACAATTTTTATTTTATTTCCTCGTTGGTCTAGTAGTCGCAAGCGCGACTGCTGAGCATGAGATCCTAGGTTCGATTCCCTGGTCGGACAAAGTGAGATTGGCTTTTTCCATCAGGAATTTCTCACTAGCAGCCACGGAGTCTGGATTTGCGGTTCATGGCAGTAGGGTCGCCCCCTATTACATGTGACTCAAACAAAACTGGCGAAAAATGAGTGTACTATTAGGTAAACCTCTACTTACCCCTTCAGAGATTACAGGCCTGAAGTTATGTTATGTGATGTGAATACAATTTTAGACACAAAGGAGACAAGCAAAGGAACCACACCAAGTAACCATGTATAGTCTAAATATAGCTTTAGAGGCAGCCTATTTGTGGGCGGTTTACTTTTAAATTCTATTTTAAGGGTTTTTCAAGGACCCTAGCAGTAGTATTCTGACCTTTTTCGTTATTTTTCTCCTGGCAAGTATAATTAATATGAAAAAAAAATCTTGCTGTAAAATGATTTATGTTATAAATATGTATTTTTAACCGTGGTGTACATTAACCGTAGAGATGTTCCAAAGATCACCAGACCGTCTGGATTCCCAGTATATCTTTCTAAATAATTGTTTTAGGAATGCATAAAGAGACACGAATACATCCACTAAAATAGCTCCACGTGGAATCACTTAGGCCGTCTTCACAAGGCTCATCGTGAAACATCAATTCCTAGAATAATTTTACTTTCCTTTGCATAAGTGGAGATGAAGAAATTTTTCTCGGAAAAGCTGTGTTTTAAGATGTTGGAGAACTGTACATTATTTAAAAAAAAATGTATTTTTTTTGGAATTTATGAATGTGTAATTGCTGCCCTCGGCTTCGATCGCGTGGAGTTCTGTAATTGTCCCACGGGATCGTACTACCGGGATAAAAAGTATCCTATGTGTTAATCCAGGTTATAGACTATCCGTGTACCAAATTTCATCTAAATCCGGTCAGTAGTTTTTGCGTGAAATAGTAACAAACATCCAGATATCCATATATCTATACATCCTCACAAACTTTCTCATTTATAATTTTAGTAGGATTACGATTGTCATCTTACTTTACTAGTAAAGGTTGGTGTTATGATATGTACTAAAACAAAGTGTGAGGAGCAATATTTCTAACTAGATATTTTTATTTAAGAGTTACTACTACCTACATAAAAAGCGAACAACGCAAAATAAGATTTCACTTCGAAAAATATTTATTGCTGCTATCAGTTTTATAGTGCCGTCTGTGGTACGTTTTAAATTGAATCAAATCACTTTTATATGGAGGATTTATTGAATTACATTATTTAGAAAATAAGTAGATAAAAATGTCAATAAATTTATTTATATCAATAGAGGGGTGGCGCGCGAACAAGCGACGAGTTCGTTTTCGTTCTATCCGATATTGGAGTTACCCTCTGCATGCATACATCAAATGAAGTCTTTTCTAAACTATTCGTCAGAGGAACGATTCGATTGACGAACGGTATACGCTGACTAGGCCATCTTGATTGTTGAAAGTTCTGCAAACGGTATTTATTGCTATTTTTATTTTGGTTACTGTAACCTTAAAGGTGAAGCAACTCATCCATTTTCAATAATTCTTTCACTCATGGAAAGCTGCGCTATTGCCACGATGGGTGGTTTTCTTCGACGCTGACGAAGACGCGTGTAGAAGCCTTTTAAAATTCTCTGAATGTGTTTCTGGTACATTTCAATTCTTTGATAATTTGAAAAACCTGACGAGCTCGTCACTTTTAGGGCCAAGTCCGGAATGGCAGCGGCCGGCAGCGGCCGGCGTCGACGCCAGCGCCTAGTTTCCTCTTAACTAGTTTAGTTTCTACATTTGGCAAGGAAACTCGTGTGTTTGGAGTAAACATGATGGAATTCGTTATTATGGCACTTATTGCGGAAGAAGAAGAAAAAATAAACAAACAAAGGAAAAAAAAGGGATGTGTGTAGGTGAGGAGCGCGCGGCCGCCCGCGGTGCCGCGAGCGGCCTCGCGTCGCCGCTGGCAGCCGTGGGCAGAACCACCGACAAGACGCGCGTGGCGCGATACTGGTCTTTTAAGTATGTAGATAAAGTTCATCGTATTATTTCACACTGAAAGTGCTCGGCGCGTCGCTGCCGGCCGCTGCCATTCCGATGTGACTCGGCCCTAATGCCCGTTTTCATTAACACTAAGTGTCACCTAAGGGCGCGTACACATAGAACATCCGTTTTACAGGTCCGTTTAAACGTATATGTTATTAGCGTATGTAGTTGTATGAGCGAGTTCATACAGAATACAGTATTCCGGATCCAGTAAAAAATACTGATCCGACAAAATAAGCAGCAATCCGTTTTACAGGTCCGTTTAAACGTATACGTTATTAGCGTATGTAGTTGTATGAGCCAGTTCACACAGTATTCCGGATCCAGTAATACTATACTAATCCGTTTTATCGGATTGAAACCGCACGAGGCTTTGCACGGGGGTGCGCGGGGTGCGATGTGCTACACACAGCCGCCATTTGCCGGTTTCATTCCTAGAGTAGTGCACGTGTCCAGTGCTATCATAATCATGGCAAGCAAGGCGTTTGAAAAATATGTTGAGCAAGAAGTTTTGATAAATTGTGTTGAAAGTAGACCAGTTCTTTGGGACAAAACACTGGAGATTTATAAAGATAAAATTGCAAAAACCGCAGCTTGGCGCGAAATATGCGGTATTCTAAAGGAGGATTTTGAAGCTATGGAACAAAAAGAAAGACAAGAATTTGGTAAGTATTTATTTTATATTGTAATGGAGACATTGTTTTTTATTTTAAATAGCTTCATTCTGCCAAGAAACTGACCCAGATTCGGACACGAAATAGTTTTCGAATTCCGTTCGAACTGAATTTGCAGTTCGACCACCTCGTAGCGTTTCATCATCAGGTAGGCTATTGAAATGAAATGCTTCAGATTCGGATGTGTTGCCATCCTTTAAGCCCTCTTTTTCCCTTACAAAGTTGTGTAGAACGGTACATGCCTTAACTATCCATATAGCTGTTGTTTTGTTGACGTCTAGAGGCCGGTGGAATACTCTCCACTTATTAGCAAGAATACCAAATGCACATTCAACGTATCGTCTAGCTCTGGTCAAACGATAGTTATATATTCGCTTATTTACGTCTAAATGCGTCCCGCTAAATGGCCTCATTAAATTTTCGTGTAAACCGAAACCTTCATCGCCGATTATGACGTAGGGAACTCTCGTTTCTGAGCCTGTTATTAATGGGCAAGGTTCTGGTATTTGTAAACTGCCATCTAGCATCATTTTCCAAAATGTCGACTCCTTGAATATTGATGAATCGCATTCTTTTCCATACGACCCAATACTAACATATAGAAAACGATAGTCAGAGTCTACGATCGCTAATAATATGATGGAAAAAAAGTCTTTGTAATTTAGGTACATTGAGCCACTTTTTGCTGGTTTTCGAAGTCTGATGTGTTTACCGTCCACTGCTCCTAAACAGTGGGGAAAATTTGCTTTTGTGTCGAATCCATTTGATATATGCTCCCATTCACTCACTGTTGTAGGAAGTCGCATAAACTCGTCATTCAAGTTGTTCCATATGCATCGTGTAACTTCCTTAATAATGTTGCTTATAGTTGACACACCGACACGAAAGACGTAATAAAGTTCTTGAAATGTACACCCAGACGCTGCATACCTAAAAAAAATAAATTAATCAATTACTATATTATTACACATATATTGACTTCCCATACAAAGTAACGTTAGTGACTGTAAGGGTTTAGTTTTAGTTAATTTTGTCTATTACTGATTATGTATATGTCTATGTTTCGTAGAGGTACTTCTCTATGGTCAGACTATTAAAGATGGCTTGATGAATAAGTCTTGTTTTATTATAAAACTATAAAATATTATAGTGACCAACAAATTTTGTATGGAAAGTCGAAATTTTTATGAGAGTTTTTAGCAAAGTCGTAAATCAAAACTCATACTTATATATATAGTACATAAATAAAATAAAATTAAACTGAACTGAACTAAATTATAAAATTACCTAATTAAAATAAATTGATTTAAACATTAGTAATACTTTTTTGCTTCCCATTATTTACTGACCGATTAGTTCTTGCACTGTCAATTTGACTTATCCACTGACCAATATGGTAATTAATTACTGACAAGTCTATTCTACCTTCTTATTCGCCTTTCACTTACTAAGCTATTGACAACCATCTTATATTATTATTTACTTGCTTCAGGAAAATATGTTATAAAAAAATGGAATTCGACTAGAGATGCCTGGATACGAACATTGAGTGAGAAAAAGAAATTGAAGAAATCTGGAGCTGCTGCCTCAAATACCAAGCCTTACAAATATCACAATCAAATGTTATTTTTGAAAAAGTTGTCACCCCAGGTGATACACACGAGAACGTCCCTGCTAATGACAACATCACGGAAACAGTAGAAAGTAATAAAGACAACGAAGATGAACCTGATCAGATTACGGAACAAAGTGGTAGTGACAGACAAAAGGAAAGACAAAATTTAGCCCCGCCGCAACGCAAGGCAATCAAAAGAAATGTGAATGAAGTAGACGCCAAAATGATTGAATACATGAATGATCAGTTAAAAAAAAGTAAAAATGAGTTTGAAGATCCCAATTTATCGTTCTTCAAAGGTATTTTGCCGCAACTGGCTTCACTTAATGGCGATCAAATTTTAGAATTTCAGTCTGGAGTGATAAACCTTTTACAAAATATTAAAAGTAGAAGATATGGTCAGTCAAACTACGAGTGGCCTCCATATTCACAAAGTTCTAGCACTCCTCACTACCACACCCAAGGTTATTTTAGTAGGCCACATCATCTTGACTCTACACCATCAGTAGAAGGTTCGCCATCAGTAGAATCTACATTCAGCCAGGAGTCAGACTTGCCAGATCTGTCTATGTTTTGAAATAAATCTTCATTTTTGTAAACCTTTTTGTCATTTTAAATTTTAATTGATAATAACAAAAATTAAAGTTCTTACCTTAAAAATATCGCTAGTTTTACTTCAGGGCACAAGCTTTTCCTCCAGTTTGTGTCTTTCTTTTTTAAATCCTTTTCTAATCGTTTAAGAAGGTCATCAAAAGTAGACGTCGTCATTCGGAAATAAGTAAAAAATTTAGATTCGTCTTCTTTCAGCTGACGCACAACAGCACCACGACAAAATCTTTGCCTTAATAGTGGATGTATCCAATAACGCCGGGGCTTCCTCCGCCGCAGACGACGATAGTACCAATACAACACGACAACGTCCATTCTCGTAGAAAGTAGGCGATACACTGAAGAACGAAAGTCCAGTAGCGTCGGATCTGTTAAAATCGGTCCTGTAAATGCTGTGTGAATATTACCTCCAGTAGCGTCGGATCTGTTAAAATCGGTCCTGTAAATGCTGTGTGAATATTACCTCCAGTAGCGACGGATCAGTTAAAAAGGATCCTGTAAAACGGATGTTCTATGTGTACGCGCCGTAACTCAATGACTAGTGACCGTTTTCACCAACACTAAGTGACACGACGATCGAGATTCGTAGAATATCTACATCACAATAATTTCTATGTAAAGACGTATAAAGACCCATGACATGTTTTTTGTGTTTTGTTTTTGTCAACTCGAATCTACAGATCGCCCCATGCTCGGGCAGAAGATATCTCAAGTAGTATAGAGAAGGAGCTTTTTCTGTTCTTGGTAGAATAGAGATGGAATGGCATGCTACGCGTGCTGGAGACAGTCCTCTCCAATATAAAAAAAAAATAAAAAAATTCGCTACGTAGCATCAAGTATCAAGATCTCTTGACACCCCTACATCCCGGATCGATACTCATATGATTGTAAATGTAGATTGATTGGCTGCATCTTTCGTTTCTTTTTCCCGCCGTCCCTGGCCGGTCCATTACGACACTATTCTACGCGATTTAGCGACTGAGTCAACGAAGCTTTTCAACCTGACTTGATTGTTCCACTAGTGCTGAAATAGTGTTTGTGGATTTATTATTACTGAGCTCATGTTTGAGTTTTAAATGCTGTACTGATAATATTGTTGCTTTATTTTTATGGCTTTGCCTTTATTAATGAAATGTTAACATAATTTCTCCTTTTTGCAACTTATCGCCTAGTTCGTTCGTTTATTGTGTATTTATACTAAAAACTTAAAAAAAAAACCTATTGATAGTTTTGCTCTTACTTTGAGCTTTCTATAGCATGTTACTTGTATCAAAAGTTCTGTGATTTATTTCTATTTTATTCTGCTTTTAATTATAAACAAACAAGCACTTCACCCGGGACTTTGTCCGCAAAAATTGTGATAGCTCGGCTAATATATGCATGATATATAGCCTAAGCCACCCACGAATAATGTATGTCTCTTTCTATCAGTGAAAAAAATGTAGGATTGGATCATTAGTTCCGGAGATATTGAAAAACCGAAAATTAAAAACCCACCTATATACAAACTTAAAAACAAATTTTACCTCTTTATAATATAAATATACTAGACTGTTATTGTATTATTTTCAACTCTTTCAGTACAGTGTAGGTTTGCGATTTTTGATTTAATTATAGACTTGCAAAACGTATCACTACCGAGAATTATTGTTACAAAAAGGGTATTAAAAAAAAATTAATACGCTTTTTGTAACAGTCAAACAGAAAACTAAATTTTGTTTTGAGTTAGTAAATTTAAATCTGTAAAATAATTTTTAATTTCGATTTTTTTTTACTGTTCTTCTTTTTATGTCTTGTCGTTTCATTTTCTAATAGTAGTTATTTATTGAGAGCTTGTTCAAATATTCACGGTAATATTGATAATTTTCATATAGTTTAATCTTTATTGAATAGGTGCCTCTTATTGTCGTTTTCAAAGAGAGAAAACAGTCCCAGTCAGTAGTGAGGAAATTGTTGATAGTTCATGCCACGTATATTCGTATATTCTACACGCGTTGCATTAGGAATCATTGGTCCAAATATTCTACATCATTTTCTAATGTAACAGATTCTGGCTGCATCTTTAATCGCATCGCTTTCAAGCCTTTATTCTATGCCCGTCTTCATCACAAGCCATCCATGTGTGTTAGATTTCACGACTACCTATCTGTTGAGGCGTGGAAGCAGAATTAACTCACATACTCACTGAAACGGATATAATTAATAAAGACGAAGGCGACAAGAAAGTGATTGACAGCAAAATAAACCCTAATGACAATAAGTCACAAAATCTTAAATCAAAACTTAATCGTTGACTTACGGTCTTTTCTAAGTTATATTATTTTTGACAAAACCCCGAGCAACCGACTAGCAACATTATTTCAATCATCCTAAAGATCACTTTAATTTGATAGTGATGCAAAATCAATGGTACGTAAAACTCAAAAAAAGAGTGTCATAAAGCTACCAACACGCCAGCAAAACACACTCTCAATAACGTTTACAAAAAGAACGCATGGAACCTCTATACGAGTGTCGAACGGAATTAATCCGAGATCAAAAGTTCCCCGTACACCGTCCGAGTTGGACGTATATTTGCGTTTAGGTCTGCCAGACTCATAAATGCATCTTTTTGCTGTCGCAGCAAACTCCATAGGTCGCAGTCGCTTAGGGTTTTTACAAACAGCGTATGTATTCAAACACTGTTTTAAGCTTTCACGGTTCATAACTATACTTAAAATGTCACTTACGGGATATCTTCCGTGATTATTTATTGTTTTTGAGCTCCCGATATTTTGACGCTGTTGCAAGCGCCATGATCGCGGGTCACGATATCCCGATATCCCGTAAGTGACATTTTAAGTATAGCGTATGTATTAATACATGTCTAATAAATTACATTTTTCTGTAGGCAGTGATAGCCTAGTGGTGTGACTGTCGGATTGCCAAGTCATAGGTCTCTAGTTCGAACCCAAGGCACCTCTGATTTTTCGGATTCATGTGTGTATTGTATAATTATCGCTTGCTTCGGTGACATAAAATACAGTAAGGAAACAAGCATGCCTGAGATACATTTCTCGACGGCTTGTAAAGCTGTCAGAGGTCTATTATAAAACTCTGACACCAGGTTAGGCTAACCACACGATAAAGAAAAAGTGTAGAGATTTGTTTTAGTCGCGCACTTGGTTTTGGGGAGTTCAGAAATAGCGTTAATTACGTTATAACGTTCTGGCATATTATCTTTCGTTGAAAAGAAGAATTGGCAAAAAGCTCCTGTTTAAAGCAATTTTGGATATGCCTAAAAATCAAACCAATGAAGTGCTTGTGGGAGACCTATTCAAACTAACAAAAATCAGTAAACTTAATCCATCCAAAGATTGGATTGGTACGATATCGATAACAATTTGCCAATTCGAAAGACTATATGATCTGCCTCAAAAACTTCCAAAGACAGTGTGCTCGATAAGACTTCGCCTTTTCGTATTTTCACAAAAATGACGGATGACACTTGAGAACCACATTACTCTGGCGCGTAGAAATGACCCTTTTAAGCTTATCAGCACAACGTGAACGGTTTTATCGATCAGACATTCGTCACAACAAACAGTTGACCGCAACCTGTGTGAAAGTCCGAAAATTTTCTTTCCGACCCGAAGTGAACAAAAGGACTCCAATCTGCAATCAGAATTGGTGGTTCGGTAAAAAAAGAATCTTGTCGCTCGGGACTGGAGGCGGTATAGATATTCATCAACAATTCATCCGTAGCCAGCAAAAATATGTCAAGGGTCCTCGTATTTTTGCGCGAAGAATGAGCTCTAGATGTTTGCTTTGCCACAAATCACGAGGACTGACGTAACACGATGGTACGTAAACGGCCGAGCCTTTGTGCTGTCACACTAACTCTTTGTATTATTCCTTTTGAATGGGATTTTTGTTGTCAGTACACCGGGATTTATTCTGGATCTTAAAACAAACATTTTTGAGAATCAGAGAATGGCCAGCGGCTTGAACAGCCTTTTGTTTGGCTTAGCGCGTGCTATTTAACATCTTCTGTACTTGAAGGCACAGTATAAAGATGACCAGTAACCCAACTAAGCCCTTTTTGAAAAACCACACTCGGGTGATTGTTCGCTACAACTCTTTTATTCTTTTGCACTGTGACACATGTGAAACGTGACCATTTGTCTCTACTACGGTAACCTCACGAGTAACCTGTTACCTGAAGCAAGCTTTTAATTCGTGGTAAAGCTTTGCATGTTTCTATGAGCCGATTCTGACCATTTGCATTCTTAGTTGAAAATACCTGACTACTCATTTTCGGGCCCGGGTCCCGTATTTGGGCCCCAAAAAATGAGGATGGGGCAGCATGTCTTCTTTTTCGAGCAGTCAAGTCATAATAATATCATCCTTCTCCCAGTCTATCTAAGTTTGTTACGTAATTGGGGTACAATTCTATTCAACAAAAAATAAATTCAACACACAAAATACAAAATCGACATGCAGTGTCGATTTTATATATTCGCAATGCTTGTTTAGCATACACACTAAAACAAAACAGAGATACAAAACGGCCTTGTTTTCGAAACCAACAGCACAATATCCCTATAAACCCGTTGAATACTCGTACATACAAATACGTACTCAGATATGACAGTTACAGAAAAACATAAACTGTATCAGCTGTTTATCGTTGCGAGCGAGTTGTGGAGTCAATTGGGGGAATTGGGTCAGAATGGCCCAGTCGACAGTGGGGCAGTGGTGGTCGATGGTGGATAGTGGTCGATGTGGGCGAGGGACGAGCATTCGTTTTGTAGCTTTTAAGAGCTTTGCTTTGTTTTGTGACGAGCATGAGCTGCGGACACGAGATAGATGGGTTGGTTGTAGATCATGTGGTTTTAAAGTTGGATTTGAAGACTGAATTGCAATGGATGTTAGGATCGAGGAAATGTGTTTTGGCTATTACGCAGTGGAACAAACGATAGCGACATATGCACGGTCCATCCTTGGAATGAGGTAGTCATGTCTGATTCAAAATACTGTTTCCCATATTGTGAATTAAACATTTTAGAGCTCATCATCTGCTTAGCATTAACCCAACTATGTGGGGTCAGCTTCCAGTCTAAGCGGATGCAGCAGAATACCAGTATTTGACATGGAGTGACTGCGAATCTGACACCCACAGCCGAGTAGTACTGGGTAATACGATACCCCTTCGTAAGACTTAACTAGTTGCCAGACTTTCAGGCCACTGACAACCTGAAACAACTGTCAAAGATCTAGAAATGACCGCCGGTATCAACGGCTTAACGTGCTTTTCGAGGCACGGAGGAAACTTGGTATGTAATGGGCGGTCACCCATCCACGGACCAACCTAGGCAAGCGCGACTTACCCCCGAATACTGAAACGTCACTCAAAATTTAAGTAGCACTTATATTTAACTGATACTCAAAAGTGACGTTTGGCCATACAAAATTTAAAGTTTAGGAGCTGCTCAAATGTTAAGCAGCCCTTAAATTTTGAGTGACGTTTCAGTATTCGGGGGTTAAACTGAAGATCGACCCGAACGGCTATCATTTAGCCACGAGCTCCTCACAGCAAAAACCATCACCAAGAATATGAAATCTGTTCAAATCACAATCCAGCTTTGCAGTCACAAATGGGACACGACTTTCTCTACACAAAACCGACACTAAAATTCCTGTCTTTCCCCATTCCGGTCCAAACGAAGCAGATATATTGAAACGCCCATTCAATGCTTTCTAAAACGTAATTAAGAAAATAATACGTCAACCGACCTATTAAATTCTTAATTAAAGTGATGTCGCACCATCTCACCATCGCTCTTGACTCTGAAAGACGAAAAAAGACGGCACAAGTTAATTGCTTGGCATCAATAAAAAAATGAATTATGTGCAAGTTCAGGAATTGTTCTGGAGGAGGGGAGGACCCTCCGGCCTATGATTCGGGTCCGAGTCGCGTGCGATTGTCGGGGGAGACTGCGACAGTGGCCGGTGTACGCACTGAACTGTTTAGACGTGACGTGACGTTCTTAATCGCAAAATGATGCGTTTTTTTTTGCTGTGGGTTTTTAAATACTCGTTAAGTTTAGAAATGAATGAATGAATGAATTTTGTCATAAATTGCTTACTAATATATTTTTAAATGCTTTTAGCCCTAACTTTTACTGTTATTTGCACAGATCACTTTTCAAGTAGATATCTGACGATTAAGAATGAAAGTAGACTTTCAATATAGCAGTGCCATTACCACAGACAAGTTAAACAAAACCAGAATACCATGGCTTCTAAGAAACAGTTTATAGGATAGTAAAACGCCGCGTCACACCGACAGAGTGTGTTCGGAACAAGCACATCTCAACGAGGGGAAAACGACTCGTTATTTATAATTTATTTCCTTAATTAATATAAATATCGAGTTCCTATATTCTTTCTCTACAACTACGGAAGAAGTTAAACGCAGTGGTTCCCAAGTAACTATCGGTTCAAGAAAAAGTAACGATAAAACAAACTGTGTCAATCTAATATACTTAATAGTCAACACTTTAAACATAGTCGTTTAATTAAAAAAAACAATACCAAGCGATACAATAGAGTCTGTTATATCGCTTGCTATTGTTATTTTTTAGTTTGGATAGTATAGATAAACTAATATTATAAAGAGGAAAGATTTTTTGTTTGTTACGATTTAACTCAAGAACTACTCAACCGATTTGAAAAATATTTTCATCATTAGAAAACTACATCTTTACCGAGTCATAGCCACTTGGCTATGACCCCAGTACAATTCCCCTCTGGACCCCCGTCCAGTACAATTGTACTGGACGGTTCTGAGCGATAGAAAGGAATAGGAGCGTGGAAATAGTACATTGTTACCCTAGGGGTGAAAGTAACTTATTTAGTCCCGAGACGAGGTTTGGTGCCCGAGCGCAGCGAGGGCGCTAATAGTTCGAAGGGCTAAAAAAGTCTTTAACCCGAGGTAAACACTGTGCTTTTCATTACGAATACAAGGAATGTAAAAATAAAAACATGAATTAACTCGAAAAACAAATGAAAATCGGATTGCCGCTTTCCCGCTTATTATGTTTTTTTTTTCTGTGGCCGGCCAGTTATTCAGCCATTACCTATTTTTCATTTTCATCATCGAAAAAATGGTTAATATTTTGCCCCTATTCTATGTTGTTTTAAAGAAATAGTTGACTTAATTATAATAAAGTTATTTAAAAAATATATATTCTTTAATTAACACTTAACTTTATGATATTTCAATTTTACATCGTGGCTGTATAGAAAGTTGGAACATGGTTCAATAGAAAAATGAACTATTTGTTTTTATAATTTGACAGTTGTCAGTTGAAAACGATTCTCCCTAGGGCTGAAAAGTATTACTTTCAACCCGCTCCTCAGGCAACTTCAGACCTACTTTCAGAGTATCAGTAGTGAAAAAACTTTTTGCAACAAAAAAAAAACCGACTTCCTCTTGTGGACCACAGATTTGTAAGCAGACCATAGGTTGAGAACCAATGGTTTTAAGGAACAGATGCTAAGATTCGTTAGTTCGCTGATTCCTTTTTGATTTCCGGACTATCCGTACGATAGTAGAATTGGAATTATTCCGTTGTTTTAACGCTTTTGTAGCACCTGCCTTAGTAAAAACTCTATTGAATTAGTTTGTACGGCTTTGCGAGCGATTATCGGGGAAATAAACGGTTGGCAACTTAGTACTTAGTTTATATCTGTGTTGGTATTTGGCTGGGTAGTTTTAACTCTAACCAAACTGTTTCGGTAGTTTTTTCTGATTAATTTCGTTGCGATATCCAAGACAGTTAAAAAATTGTTTCTCTGGGAATTCGTCGAGCTTCATTGTCTCGGCGCTTTTCTGGTGGTCGCCACTGTTGATTCTGGCTTTCAGGAGTTGCAGTGAGTGGTTTGGTAATAGTGTGGCGGGCTTGACTCAAATATAGATAAATATTACGAATGTTATTTATTCATATTGACTTTGATTGTTTTTGACGCCCCAAATGGCGAAGTGGTAGTGAGATTGCCTTACGTTCTTAGGGTCCCGGGTTCGAATCCCGGTACGACCAAATGTTTGTGTGATGAGCATGAACATTTGTTATTTCCGAGTCATGCATGTTCATATGTTTAATAAGTATGTATTTACAAACAAAAAAGTATCTATGTAGTATATCAACTATCTTGTGTCCACGACACAAGCCTCGTTGCTTAGTGTGGCACTAGATGGCGCTGTGTGTAATGTAAAAAAAAAGTGGTTTTTCCACATTCACTCGGCTCCTACATTCAAATATTTCGCATTTTACTTATGGTTGCATGCAACAAATTTAGTTTAATTTTAAAACCGAATCGAATCGAATCGAAAAATTTTAAAGAGAATTTGTACTTGGAGTATAGAAACAAAAGCTGTTTCTATACTCCAAGTACAAATTTTCTTTAAAAAATGTTGGTACCATTCTATCCAGGACTATTTTAAAAGACCATTCTAAAAGAAATAATCAACAGTGCCAAGAAAGAGTGTGATATCGCGAGATTCGCCATAACCATACCAGGACTACAAACCTTTGGTTATCACAATATCTCCCAACGCCTTCCAGCAAGCTTTAAATTCCTTACTAATTGGATTATTATAAACGATGGCCGCCGCGCGCCGTGTGTCTATCCGGTGCAAGCTGTATCGAATAGTCTCCCAGAACTCGGAAACTGCTAACTTTCCTTATTTTAAAAGTCTTACTTTAATGCAGTTTAAGGTTGGAGTTAGGAAGTGTCTTAACAATTTTATTAAATTTCTATGGCTGTGCTGCGGTACTGGGAGGTAATGAGAATTCTCAGTTTAATTCTTATGAGGCTGTTCTACACTGCGGATAGTGCGAGTACCGTTGTGAATGTTCATTGAGAGAAAGGTGCTGTTGACTGTAGATTAGAATAAAGTTTAAAGCGCACGCGACATGGAGAACATGCAGATGAATAAAGATTTGTTCATTAATCAGCGTCAGCGTCTAATTTGAATATTTCTTCAATCATTAGCCAGTTCGGTACTAGTACTAAAATAACCGGAATTGAAGCTGAGCACGTTAAAGTAAACATCCACGTTCGTATGAATGCACACGGACCGGCGCAGGAGTCCCGCACAATAAATGTTTATTTTATCGATTTTCACACGGGCCCACTACAATGCATCCCGCTGGTACTAACGCCGTACTTGTATTACTTCGACAGAGTTCTAAACTGTTCGAATAAAATTACTGGGGAACAACTTTGTCCAATTAATAATAATGAATGCGCCTGGGAGCCCTACTGTTGTACAAAAAGTTTTTATTTCGATAAAGTTGCACCGCTCTCATGTGATACGGATATTAGGACCCTGTGTAACTTAGTTGGTTTTTGTAGCGTCGGTTTTACTTGTTATTTGAGGCGGTTCAGTAACAATTCATTAATTTTACGATGCGTGTAATTAAAATACATGATTTTATAGTTGGAAAAAAGTTTTATTTACTTTTAGGAGAAGGGATTCAACATTATTATTGTTGGAGCTATAATAGACCTTCCGTTTGTTGAGGAAAAGTCCCTGAAGAGTTTAACAAGACAAATAATGGATTTAAGTACAGGTTGTCGGCTCCATCATTAAGAATGTTCCTACGTACCTCAATTAGTGAAAAAAGCACGAGTTGAGATTTTTTCCCGGAAGGGGAAAGTAATAGGAGCTTTCGCTACGGACTCGACCCCACATTACATCCCAGTTGTTAACCATCAAAGTTGTAATTGCGACCTTACGATTCGCTGAACTGTCACGCCCTCGACATACCCCTAACGAATTTTTAATACAGCTAAAAACGCTTATAAACAAAAGCTCAGAGCCTCTGGCGGCGGCCGGCGCCCTGTCGGGTTTAATTGCAGGTTTAGTGCCGGCGTTCATTAGGATATGCAGGCGCTTTTTTAACGCGATTATGACGTCGCAGGGTCGGCGATAGCCGGCGAGGGTGCGCTGGGGGCGAGGAGGGCTGCGTCACGTGCGAGGTCCGCACTCCGCAGCCCCACGCATGCGAGACCGCGGGGCGCCGGACGCGCAGGCGCGCCCCGTCCCCGGCCCCCGGCCGCCAGTCGTCCGCCGGCCGCCGCGCGCCCTGCCAGTGCCGCGAACCGCCGCGCGCCGCGAGTGTTCCCAAGTGATGTCGACTTGTGACTAGTGCCATGCTCGTGCTGCGCTGTGTCCTGCTGGCGGCACTCGTCGCCGCCGCCGCCGCTGCCTGGCAGGAGAATGTCAGGCCCAAGGTCTTCGCGCAATTAGGTGAGTCCACCGACAATCGGCATAGAAACATGTCGGTGTTAGTGAACTCGTACAACAATAGACTTAATAGCCCTCGAAGCCGATCACGACAGGGACCCCACAAAGTTCGGCACCGCGACTCGCGGAGCATCCAATGTTTATGTTGTTTTGTTTGACGACAACGCGCGAACAAACACTCCATTCAAAAGTTCTCGTGTTTGTGTCAAAAGTGTCACGAGTGACTGCCGCGAGAATCATAATACTTGTTAGATGGAGATCATTAGAAACGTGAAGTAAATGTTGAAATAACTAGATAATTTAAATTAAACAAAAAAAACTTGGCATTTTTAGTCTAATTGGAGTTAACGGAATCATAAAACTTAAACAAGTAACGGTTCACAATTTTAAATGTAAACATGTAAACGATGTAGTATCAGATATAGCTGAATCAGATATAAACAGTAATGTTTTGAACATACCAATCCAGCAAAGTGCACTGTAGTAAACATCATGTCAATGAATGAACCTTTGAATGAATCAGCTTTCCGTTTAGGTTCAGCAGATAAGAGTGTATTAGAGTAAACACAAGACGTATTTCGAGATAGAATCTTTCGAAGCTTAAATTTGAAAAATGGTAAGTGAAACAGACTAGTTTTATAGTCTGTTTCTCTTAACATTTAAATGAACAGAAGTCATAAAGGGACAATCGTGCCACAAAACTGCTACAAAAAGTAGTATCACCAACAAGTTTGGAAACATTCAGCGGCAGCGGCACTCACATTCTAAATAGAATAAACAGAAATGCCTGTAGGAGCGCGCCTTGCGGTACACCCATAACGAGTCGCAGTCACGCGACAGTTAGTCCTGCAGGAATAAAGCCAGAATGCACAACTGTAGCGGCATTGTTTTATTGTGCTGTCTGCATTGCGGGGGACGGCCACGTGGCTCTCATTAGTGCAACACAAAGCGAAGCAGTTTGTTCTGCGTTTTGCAATGTTACGCTCGGATTAGCGATCCACGCGATGTTTAACGTAGCGGACGGAACTTTGTCTGCGCTATTGTATGCCTTTAGTCATCTATTTCCCTTTTTCAAGCTAAATGCTTCTCTATGAATAGTATGATCGATTAATGATGATTCTTGAATTAGAATAGTCGACGCCAATCGTCGAGACGCGAATATGTCGGGAACATATCCTGCCACTGTCGCATATCCGGCGATTGTTTTACTCGCATCGGGTTTAATGCATCGAAATGTTAATGAACTTGACTGAACGGTAATGCAAAGGGAAGTGAGATCATTCTGAAGTGAATCAGGTCAAGTGTGTGGGCACTGTAACATGAAATAT
Source organism: Xestia rhomboidea (assembly GCA_963853795.1). NCBI lineage: Eukaryota > Metazoa > Arthropoda > Insecta > Lepidoptera > Noctuidae > Xestia > Xestia rhomboidea. The sequence goes on along the minus strand of OY970771.1, from coordinate 8,035,661 downwards.
CAATAGGATGTAATAGATTAAACAACTCTCAGATTGTGGAGGAGACGGGTTAATTAGAATGCCATAGTTATCGTGTTTGATGTGGAGACACTCATAGTGTGCGTGTCAACACCTCTCTGGTAATATGATCCCCCAATCGAAATTAGAAGGGTCAAACTGACCGCAGTGTGCGGTTTAATATACGATCTTCGGTCAATATGCTTTGGGTGTACGGAATGACGCTCTCTGTTATAAGGTTTTTATGGTATTCCCTCGCGTTATATTTCGGCCGTTATTAGTGTCACATTTAAGATCTCAGAAATATGATATTTTATCGATATTGAGTTTCATGTGTAGCTATTATTAGGGACTTTTATAAGTACTCAGCTGGGAGTACTTTAACTTATTTTATTACTGAAAAATATGTCTTAAATATATGTATGTGTTAAGCAACAAATGCCATACCATTTAAGACGGTTCGTGTATAAAGATTTTAGAGCTACGGCATTATGTATCATAACGTCGAGATGTTCAGATAAACTTCTAAGACGCAACCGAAATCCACAATCTAAATTCTGGAAAAACATCAAACGAATTACCTAGATTCATCTGATGAAACCGCTGTATAGTATATTCTACTTACTACTAACTCGTAACAACATTTATCATCTACGATCAAGTAAGCAATGCAATCGCTCATTACATTGGAACACATTTAACCATGTCTTCGAAGATAAGTAGTAGCAATCTCACTAACCTAATTTGCGGGTATTGTTGCTGCACTCGCGTCCGCTAGAAACCGATATCAACATTATCTTCAAAGTATGCCAGTGGAATACTGGGTGGTACACTAGGTGCTCTTTAAATTGTAACGGGTACTGCATTTATTTCTAATGTAAATTCTACTTGTAAACGGATCATTGCGAACTACACAGACGTTTCAGACCGACTCTGGTGAGTCAACGTTCATTATTGTGAAATTATGGATGTGGAATCATTTGAAAGATGTTGCATTGTATTCTGGTCATGATATAATGTCAATGCAATTTATGGTACGACTGCTTGAATGGTCAGTTTCACTGAATAATGCATTGACGAATTGCATTGTGACCTAAACGATGAATTAAGCTTCGCTTATGGCTTTACCTTGTTAAAAGTCTAAATTGACTTGCCCAGAAGCCTAGAAAGAAGGTCAGTCCATAAGCTATAAGAGAAATAACATAAATCAGGCAAGCGTTGTCAAGAAATATTTGAAACAGGAAGATAAAGTACCGTTATAAACAGGAATGCCTGCGGTGAAAAATAAAACCAGGTATAATAGAAATCTGTTTATAAAAGAAGATTTCCAGTTTAAGTTCATCTAGACCGGTTCCTTGAGAGTGGGCTGTCGGTGAAGCATGCGGGGAACTGGCTGGGATGAAATCTCTCTGACTCACAGCACGGTGACTCAGTAAGTACTAAGATAAACACAGGCCAGGTTTCTCCCTTTTAATAAACCGATCATAAAAGCGAAGGAAATTAAATTTCGTAATACGATGGCTTCCTTTATAAATTATAAGAAAAAAAAAATACCAAAAGAAATAGAATAATGGAGATAATAAATTCTTAATTAAATATTAAAACGCGATACTCTACATCAAAGATTCGAAGAAGAGAGGAAAAAGTGAATAAAACAAGTTTATTTACTTATGATATTAAACCAGTGTACAATATGGGTTCGTTAAATCCTTAAACATCGTACTTTGCGTGGGTCCCCTTAAAAAGTAGAAGATTTATGGTCCAAGGCTGGAACAGGTGACGTGAGTCTTTAGTTCAATTCTTTGCCGTTTATGGTGTTGCGTTATGGGTTCCAACACCCTCCTTCATACTAGGTTTAAGTGGTCCCATAAAATAACCGTTTAGTTACAACCTGAAGAAGAAATAAATTACTTAACAGGATAATGCTTTTATGTCCCAGGAATATTTTGTACGTGTCGCATGGTGCCTTATGGGTATTTATTGGGTTATTCGTCCGGAACCAATACTTTGGGGAGCTGTTATGTGGTTGGGGTGCATAATATGACGGAGCGTTGTTTATGATTCCAGTGTATGGCTTACAATTTATTAAGTCTCTGTGAGGTCTCTGTATCCGGCTATTAATTTTTTTCTCAATAGGTTTTTGTTTTAGAGCTTTGGAGGGTCTTATTGTGAACGAACTCTATAACTACGCCCTTTGTCATGTTCAAATGACATTGCGTAATTTAGAAATAAGTGACAGCTGTTTTATTTTTCAAAGATTCCTAGAACTAAGTTATACCTACTTAATTATTCAGATTCACCTGAATAATTAAGTAGACCCAGTTTCTAGAAGAAAATGGCAGGACCTGTATTTTTCCTGACCAATCAGTTCTGGTGTTCTTACTCCAAGATTCAATTTATAGATGGACAGTCTGAGTTAAGATGTCACTCGAAATAAATCGAATTTTGATAAGAGTTCCGGTCAGAGAACCAATCAATTTCCGTTGCTCCCGTTACATGCGTTCAAATAATTTAAAACGTCAATATTAATAAAAATCGTACCGCCACCGATAAAAGTCAATCAAAAAAGGACAAAAGTTCAAACATGCTGCAGCACAATTGGTTTTAGAACAGAGGAATGCGGCTGTGAAGGAAAACAAAAATGTGTTTAATGGTAACGTGATACGGTGACTAATAGACTGTGCAGCGTCTTCTTGCGGTTCGATAATATGCGTGAAGAGAAATGTGATTTAGGGTATGGGCATTAGGGTTTTGTTTTGGTTGCGTGGGGTTGTGAATGGTGGAGACAAGTAGCACGCACGTGCGTACGGCGTCGCGGGCGGGGTGGGGCGCGGGGTTTGGGAGGGGTGCCGCCATGGCGCCGCCTGGCGGGAGAGACGCAACTTTATGACGACGCGATGTATTGTCTTCCCAGTGTGGGATTTACCGTTCCTTTTGTTTTTATTTTTTCGGACACGCCGATTAATTTCTTTTAGTGGGCTGTTTGGGGTCGCCGGTTCTGCTTGTACAATCAAATTTTCCTCTTTTGTTTTTGAGGCTTTACTTAAGTGCTTTCGCATTTGCGACTCCTCACATCGCTACTCAATGTACTACAACTGCGAATACTTTGCTATCCGTACATTGTACTATAAATAAGGCTAACCGCATGTGCATGGCATTTGTTTCAGTGTGCGTTTCCTTTGCGGGAGTTCGAAAGTGGTTCTCGAACTTTGTGAATGCGTTTAGAAGACCGTCTACAAGTTGAATTGGCGATTAGAAAAGACTCGCACGTTTGTTACCAGAGTTTAGATATTCAGTGATCGCTTTGAGAGATCGAGTTTAATAAATGATATAAAATAAAGTTTAAAGATCAAAAGCTGAATTCAATCTATTATAATATAATTCCTATTCATATTCTTGATCTTTGCTTTCATCTATGTCTTCTTTTACTGCACGAAAGAGATTTGCACTTAAGGTAATTTCTTCGTTTATTATTATTTCATTTTGTAATTATTCAGATATTTATGTTTTACACTTACCCAATTTTAGAAAGACTATCGAAAAGGCTTTTATTGGAAATTCATACCAAACAGGGTAAGAAAAGCGCCAGCAATCGATCGTACCAGCTGTTCTATTCATATTCACATGAAAAATGGGTTAGAAACGGAATCAAAGAAAGATGGCGGATTGAATGGTGTTTTTATCCCAACCCTTGCTGACGAGGGCTGCGCAAACATTGGTTTAGTAATAAAAATATTTGTCGAAATCCTCAACGGGGAAAGGAAAGTGTATGAACGGTAGACGATTCTTTGCAAAATACAGACAGAGTGCGCCTATGCCATTGTCATGCAGTTTTTAAACCGGGATTAAAATGAGCTAATCATGAGTACGGAAGGGGATGACAATCAGCTCCGCTTTTGTATCTACTATACAAACTTTTTCTACTTTTTTTGAACTCCAAACATAATTAAAAACATTTATTCAAGAGACCCTCATTTTATATCCCAGGTTAAAGGGACAATTAACTAAGTGTTTTCTTGTGTCATGCATTTAGTATTCTACCGTTTAGTTTACTCAAACGTTTACAGCTTCCTATTAATTTATACTATCATCTGTAATTCCAATATCTCTTTAATTACTTCGCTTTATTTAACACGTTATTAATTCAACTTGATAAATCTTGTTTCTATGTAAATCAACTTATTTGTGGCAATTAGTATTCTATACGAGAATGGTAATTTGGAGTTTTGGCATATTTTCACGTTTGTTTTGTTCTCCGTACTCGTCTTGTTGATTAGTCTTCATCCGAAATTTCGTAGAAATTATCTCATTAATTTTATTATCTTCTTAATTTCTCGGAAATTCTTGTTTTCATTCGTATTAAGGTTAGTGTACATAGTCGTTTTCATTACATCCCACTACAATATGTGCGATAAATCTTCATATATACGTTCTCATTTGCAGTGAGTCGCATTTAAAACCCTTCTCATTTGAAAAGGCACCGATGAATGGCTCGGAGTCAATGGATCGTAAGAAATGGGCCAGTGACGTGGAGTAAGGCAAGTGAAACGTGTTCCACGACCATTTTATAAGGGTCCCTCAGAGCTTAGTGGATTCCTCTTGGTGTGTGTACGCGTGCGATAAGTCGTGTCGATGTGCGATTTTTTTTTCTGATAATGTGATTTAGTATAGTCGTGTTGTGATGAGATATGTATGTGCTCGTTATTGGGTTATGGTAGGGGTCTACAAGTGGCTTCGTTCTATCTAAGAATTGTGTTGAAGGGATTTAAATCTGTCGATTATCTTATGCGTTTCATGGACAACGGCAATAAACTTCTCTATAACAGTGAACATTCTGGGTTTAATTATGCATTAGGCACTATCTCCTAATTTTAATGACAGCATGATATGGTGAAATTTTGGGAGACTGTTCAATGTAATTTTGACGTTTAAACTGTGCTGATTTTCAGCATCATATCAATAAATGACATTTATTAGATGAATTAATCGACAATAATATTGCATCAACTCCACACTCAACTGCACTGTCTACTTCAACTATCTTAATTTTTTCATCTCCAGAACCTACATATGCAAACATCTCAGGTGTTTTCGCGTCTGCGTAAACCTGAGGGTTCTGCTAAAGCTGGTGGTGATTCCAGCACCGTTAATGAGCCAGGTGGTTCCTGCACAATGTGGACCGTAACAATAGGAATGTAGCCGCTAAGGGTGGCTCGCATAGTCGCACCCCCTATGAGTACACTGTATGAATTTAAAATGCCGATATTATTCCAATTTTAGTTTTGAAAACCAAAACGGATAAGCTTTTGTTGATGAATAACGATTTCTGTATTATTGATGGAGAGCATAAAATGGTTCTGATTATAGATAAGTTTAACTAAGTTGTTACTGTCAAAGCAAAAATCGAACTTGACATAGAAGTAATGATTAAGAATGTTTATAAACGATGTCTTAAAATTCTGTTCCTTTTTAAGACTTTTCTACTTATTCTTTTAGCACGTGCTAAGGTTTAAAATGATGCTACTTTTGTGAAGGAAAACGGTACTGAATCGGGTTTGCAATGAATGATAAAAATAAAGTTAGCTTTGCAGATTCGACGACTAGGGCAAACCTAGTGCAAACAATTTCTACCGATTCGTTTTAATATAGGAATTATAAAAACCTACATGGTAGAAATGTACGAAGACAAAATTTTCTTCATATCTTTTATTTTATTCATCGCGAAAAAAAAAATCTGCTGTTCCACACATTTTGACGAGTTATGCGAACATAATGGTAGGGAAAGCAGATTTTTTTTTTGCGATTCAGGGTTTAGTCCCATAGTAAAAGTTGTTCATAATAATGAGTACAAAGACTGGTCGAAGTTTATATTATCGTCCGGAAACACGGTGTATAGACGATTATCATTCCAGGGATATCGATCGGGAAATTAGGATTCGCAATAAAATACCAAAAATTACATCCAAGCCAATCAATTCCCAACGTATTTGTGTTCAAACTTCCATCTACCTCACCAACAGCGTGTATAATGACAATTACTCGACCTACATAATATCACAAAAAAGTATCGTTCATGGAATCGTAAAAATATTGTATCACGTTCTAGAGTGGAATTCTCTCATAAACCCGATAAAATTACTCAATGCTCGCCTTTGTCTTTCTATATTGTCCCTTATGCTAGATTGGAAGTGGGTGTATATTTGATTATTTATTGGATCTTCAAGTGGATGACATCAATTCTAACTGCACGACCTCACATGAGACTAAGTGCTCCTTTCATTTCGAGCTCCATTTCAGTTACTTGATATGACTCAAATAAGTTTAAATTAGAATTTAAAGTTTCCCCACGATACAAGTAATGGTTAACTACATTGAATTGCTCAATTTGATAGTTGTGTAATGGCAGTTTATTTTATTGTGTACTTCAAAGATATCTCTATCTATATCATTTTCGAATTGTGTAGAAGTTTTAAAACTTCGACCGTTCACTTCCAAAGCAATATTTTATGATAAATTAATGTTGTTGTTCCTTTAAACTATAGCACTAATGGCCAAACTTAAAACTATAAGCTACTTAAGCATCATAATTCAAACATACGACAGCGTCAGTTTATATTTGATCTTAGCGAACATTTTCGCAAGTGTTTAGTAGACGCTAGCCAATCAACGGGCGCAGGAAACATAACTTGGAACAGTGAACGGGTTCAGTATATTTAGAGCCCTAAAAATAAACGGATCGTGCGGCCCTTCTACACTTGAACTTGAGTCGAGTTCATTGACCGAGCTGAATGATAACTGTGCACTACTGTCTACAGTTCCGCTTCTTTTACCTTGTGAAGTATTCAAGAGATCATTCATCATGTTATATGAAGCACTTTGATTTATTTACGCTTCTTATTTTTGAATGGGAGCTTCAGCTAACAATTGTGGTGCCACACTGCGCGAAGCTACACAAGGGAAAGTTTTTAGTTCAGATATATATTAATATTCGATTGTGTATTGTGCTTAAGTCGTGGCAGCTTCCTACAAGGGACCATCATTTGATGAAGGTATACGATAAATTCTATCCAGTACACAATAGAGTTCAGAATGCAATAAACAGTTTATCACAATTGGTGTCGAGTCTAAATCCCAGTGCTGCCTATTTAAATTATCGAAGATCGAGCCGGAAGCCAGAGTCTGGCAATTGTCAACATCATATTAGACTGAAACACCGATCGATAGAAATGGTGGGAAACCATTAACCCTTACAGTATTTTTTTCTTTTTATTATCGCAATTTTGTTGATCTCATAACAAACATCTATCAGCCAATTAGTTCCTTGACTAATTAGTTCATAAAAATCTGGCCTCAATAAGTAGTAATATTCATGCTTTTATAATCATGATGATTAAAGTTGTTGTGTGTATTGTATAATTATCGCTTCCTTCGGTGAAGGAAAGCATCGTGAGAAAACCAGTATGCCTAAGAGATATTTCTTGGCGGCCAAGTCAGAGGCCTACGGGCGGTATAAAAACTCTGACACTAGGTTAGGCACTAACCACACGATAAAAAACAAGATGACATTATTAATGCTTCCATCTAGAATTAGAGACAGTAGACTTCAATTCATCGAAGAATGGATAAACAAAACTCCACATTTATACTAGTGTTGTTCTTAATACAGTCTCACAGAGTATCGTGTTGACTATCTATCGATTTCTCTATATTCGGAAACAGTCTGCGATGGCTCGTTGTCGTTGTCGACTAGAATAATATCTTCCGCGGCCTTCTTTTATGTTTTATTCTTTTCCTTTGATGTTCACTTTTATGAAGCTAAATCGTTAGTTGGTGTTATAATGTTTGGATTAAATTGTTTCTCGTTTATTGTGTGTAGTAAAGTTGTGTGGTTATTTCTTGTTGTATTATATTTAATCTTTTGTACTTCATTGTCATGTAAAACCTGTGTGTCTTTTATGTTCTTATTATGCACAGTTTATGTTTTGTTACTTTACGCGCCTTTAGCTTTGTTAATATTTTATCTTGTTGTACGTTACTTTTGTTTTCTTGATTAGCAGTAACCTTCTATGCATGCAATTTTGAGCAAGATTTCATAAGGTTTTAATGCGGTTCTGTATTGTATACAACATTTTTACAGAGCTTATTATCATCGTATGTCCTACCAAGAACGATTAGGTTACCCTGCACAAGCTTTCCAAATTCTTACTAAGCTTGTGTAACAAAAGTGTTAGTAAAAAATTCAAACCACATGTTGGAATCAGTCTGCTGTACAGTTAACTCGATCAATACACAGCCGAATAATTGAAGCAATTCGATCTGTTTCGAAATGCCCTGTTTTAAGAAAGTGCATTGGCCGTTTATTTTCATAGAAACGTGAGAGCTTTCGTTTCGTAGTCAGAATTCGGAGAACGATTGAATAAAACGTTAAAAGTTTAAACGTGAATAGAAGTTTGTTAATGTGTTTGAAGAATTTTTATACAGGTCTCATTGTGGTAAAATTATTGTTCACTACAATTTAGATAAACACATCACTGTAGATGATACTTCAAACTCTTTGCCCGTATCATTAAGGGGCTGACAACACCTAATTGATGCTAATCAACCATTTAAGAAAAACTATTTGTTCTAGCATATCAAAAAAATATATAAGCATGTTAATATTCATCATATTTCAAAGACCATGGACGGACTCGATACATATTTGGATGAAATCGGATTGCAAGGAGTGGTTAAAATCATCATTAAACGGTTCTATGTCTTTATTTTTTTGACGTATGGGTCCTCAATTAAAACACTAAGTCAACATATTCATACCTAAACCGCTAACGAGTCATATTTCACAAATAATCCACACTTTTTTTATTTCAATATTTATTAATTATTTTCTTCTAAAACCTGGCCGCCCAGTAACTCTCTCAGCTCAGCTACAAATAGACAGTGTGCGCGCATTTTGGTGTTGACATCCCCTTAATAGTTTGCCACGTATCATTCCTAATATTACACAAATGGATGCTAGATACATATATCATCATCATCATTGTTCTGCCCTTATCCCATTTATTTGGGGTCGGCGCAGCATGTCTTCTTCCTTTCTAGCCCTATCATTATTTACACAGTCCATCCATCGTTTCTTTGGTCTTCCTCCTCTCTCATACCTATCCAAATTGATCCACAAATCTTTCCTCACTAGATTCTAGATACTTATAATCCCCCCAAAATCAATCGGCCACCATGGCTCACGCACAATGGTCCACTTCAAGGACTAAGTGCGGAAACCTAAACCCCACGATAGATGATAGATCCCCCCAAAACCATGCAGCAATAAACAGTTTACCCAGTTCAACTCGTAATTTATAACGAAACGAAGACTGCTACTAATACGCCACAACCTAGCCTTCAATGCAAAAGTCAATAGGAACAAACGTAGGCAAGTATGCTCCATGGAAATGAATCCATTTTTGCTGACTATTACGCGGTTAAACTCTTCCCATGAACACTGGGTAAGTGCTCCAGACGACTGGGAGTCTGAAACTGTTAAAAGTTAAATAAACTGCGGATTTATTTGTTAAAGGGTTTAATTGTGGATTTTTGCGTTTGCGTTGTTGGCTGTATCGTTTGCTTTACGGTCTTTGCCGACTAATTTTAGGTTGCAAAATTATAGATGTTTACTATGGACTGTATTTTTGCAGAGCTTCAATGTTGGCATAATAAGTGTGGCTCATGTAAGTTCCTATATTAATGGAATAATGTAGGATAGCTGTGTCAATTTTCGTTTGTTTCTCTAATGTCAACTTTCGTAAGACTGAAATAAAGAAAAAAATCCTTTAAGTGGACCGGTAGAGTTTAGTCATTCCTCTAATATTCAAAACACATAACACTATACAGAACCAACTAACCGTTCCAGTATAATTGATTCCTTTATTCATTGAAGTGGATAAAACTAGTGGGGAATAGTAAGGTGGCATGAAGCGTAAATGAAAGAGGGCTGTGTGAAGGATGTGAGGGATCTGCCGGGAGCTGAGGATTACGCACGATGACGGTTGTATCCCTTCTGAACATGTGGGCAGGTAGGTAGGTAGGTTATGTAATGGTTGGATGGATGAAGATACGTAGTAAATAAATATAAATATCGCTGGACATTAACACACAGCGCCATCTAGTGCCACACTAAGCAACGAGGCTTGTGTCGTGGACACCAGATAGTTGATATACTACATAGATACTTTTTGTTTGTACATACTTAGTATACATAATATAAACATCCATGACTCGGAAACAAATGTCCATGCTCATCACACAAACATTTGATCCAACCGGGATACGAACCCGGGACCCTAAGAACGTAAGGCAGCCTCACTGCCGCTGCGCCATTCGGGTCGTCAGGGGTAGTCATTGAATGTTGTGGCCTGCGTTCGCAAGTTAGCTCCTAACAATGTAAACAAACACGTCACTAACTTTTAGTAACAATGTGTAGTTGAAGCGATTGGGTATCGAATCATTATTTTTTTTAAATAAGATTTATCATCATTCACCTGCCCATACCCCAATTCATTTGGAGTCGGCGCAGCATGTCTTCTTCTTCCATACTTCTCTATTACTCGTCGTCTCATAAGACACCACCTTTCTTACCATATCATCCTTCACTCAGTCCCTCCATCGTTTCTTTGGTCTTCCTCTACTGGTGAATGTGTCATTCCTACTTAAAACTTTCCTCTAGACATTTTCCTCATTCCTCCGCATCACATGCCCTTATAAGACAACAGACAACCGATTACCACACAACTTTTCAGTCACCGGCACCACTTTCAGACTTCCTTTTATGTACTCATTTCTATTTTATCAATTCGCGTAACACCACACATCACCCCTTAGCATGCTCATCTCAGCTACATGCCTTTAATTGGTTCTGACAATGTGTCTGAAGTGAGTATAAGACAGTGCGAATGAGTCAAATGTTTCATTTTAACACTCTTAAGGTACTTACAAATGTTACAAGAATTCTCAAAAACATTGGGAAAACAATATCAATATTTATAAGGCAGCCAGCCTATGCGGGCAAGCCGTTGGCAACACATTGTTGTCTATCATACAGCCTATAATTAACTACCATTAACAATCGTACATTACATAACATTTACATCAATTTTCTATCTTACATTCAAAGGGATATCAAATTGCATATCGCGCAGTGTCTCAAGACTAATAAATTCGAATCGCCTGTGGCGTCCCCGTGTGGTATATTTATGCGTGATAATTATTAATGAACTTATGCATGGAAGTTGGTTCAAGTTCCCTTCGTACTTTGTTACTTGTGAAGTTGTTGTAAAGTTCCTGTAGGGTAAGGTGGTACTGAAAGAAACCGGTACACAAAAAAAAATTGTTCAATCTATCTAAAAAATATATCTTTTAAGTGAACAAAATATCTTTTAAGTGAACAAAATATCTTTTAAGTGAACAAAAAAATCGCATTTTCACTTGAGAACGCCTAGATCGATTTGCTTAAGGTGAAAGCGTCAGGCTAGCCCGCGAAATTCAAATTTTCTTAGTCGAGGGACGACTGTTTCAAGGTCAAAATCATTCCTCGACCTTTATGAACTCGGAGGGTTGTATTGATGATTATAATTCTGTAACTACATGCGTCTTACAGTCACGAACAATATTCCAATCAACATACAACCTAGCACTGGTCTACAAATTGCAAAAAACGTAAGAAAATTTGAATTTCGCGGGCTACCCTGGAGCATCCACTTTAATTGTTTTTTTATTATTCGTTATACTCACGCCTGTTTCCAATGTGGGTAGGTAGAAACTACAGACCCCACCAGTTACGATCCTTAAATAATCTTTGTTTTTTTTTTCGAAATGACATCTCGTTTCAACCTGAGAGGTTGTCGTCTGCTTAACTGGACTTTTCTGTGGGTGGTGGGTGTGGGTGTGGGTGGGGCCTTAAGTGTAAGGCCTCCAGCCAGGGCAAAATACTCTTTGCACCTCATCCACGTTTCAATATTATCTAGTCATACACGCACGCCTGTTGCGAGCGCCACGCCATAAAAAGCTTAGTAAGTTTATAAATGCTAATTTTAAAGAGAAACCAATGTATTTTATGTATTAGATGGTTATCTATATCTTCTTCCATAAATTGTGTAACTGTGGGATTCCTGTACAGAATGTATTTTCGAGCTACTGAATAATCATTTGTCAAGTTAATTTACTATTGATGTTGATGTCGTAGTGTGTCTGTAACATCAGTCTTATATATTGTGAAGGGTAGGCATAAGTGTACCTACGGTTTCCTATTATTATAATGTAATTACTAGCTTAATAGAAAAACAAGTGCGAGTTGGTTCGCACCAAGGGTTCCGTATAAACTTGTAGATATTTCGTAATTAAACTACATATTTACGGTTTTCAGATTTTTTCATTTACACGTGCTGTAACATTGCTTTTTGCCAAATTTCATGATTCTAGGTCAGCGGGGAGTACCCTTACAGGTTTTGATTCCCTTGTGAATTCGCAAAATATGCGACATAAACGGACATATCTTTCGATCGCGTTGACTAACAAGTTTGATTTTTTCACTGCTCTAAGAGGTAGCACACCGGAGTGTCTGATATTAATATCAGCTTGATAACTTCACGTTCCCGGATGACAGTCGTAATTTTTTATTATTATTTTAGTTCTATTTGTTGTTTTATAAAATGCAATGCACCTTACTGAAATAAATACATTAGACAATAATAACAAAATAACGTACACGCAATACAAAATTATCACTCACTAACCTAAAGTTTTATAGTCTGACGTTTGATCATAACAAAAACAATATCTCAGAAAATCCTGGAACCTATACCGACACGCTGTTACTATTTCGCATTATGTTTACCAGTACAAAATACCGCAGCAAAAACCGCCTATATCGCCTTTATTAAAGTTATTGTGTGCCCCCGCTGTCGCATCGCTACTTATATGACTTTTACGACACATGTCATACGTAATTGCTCAGGCACTGGTGAATCCCTCCAGGCTCCTTACGAAAAACTCCGCCAAGCGATTATAACCTCTGTGGGCGGTACAAACATCCCTATAGGTATAATTTAATATTGTTTATAAGTGCCTATAGCGGTACAGCTGTAAATCCGACAAGCATAAGATCCTGTTTTGAGCGTAATGTTCTGATGGCGAAACGAGTTTTGGATTTGAAAAAAGACCTACAGACTAAGCATGAGGTTATATCATATTATGTTTATATTCATACAAATATAATAATTGAAGGGTGTTTAGAGTTGTATAGTTGTTGTTGTCATGAGGAGCTCTAGGCTTAACAGCCGTACGGGTTGCTATGCCTGCCCAGGTCTGTCCGTGGATGGCTGACCATCTATTTCTTTCCAAGTTTCCTCCGTGCTTCAGAAAGCACATCGAGCTCATGGTCCCATCGTATCACCCAGTGACTGGGTTTTGGAGTTCAGATTGGCAGTCGCTCCACGTAAAATACTGGTATTCATCAGGTTACTGGAAGCTGATCGGATAGGAGGATATAAACATCAACTGTTGTACAGTTGATGTTTATTAAAAGTTACAGTATCTAAAGCGTAAAAAATAAAAGTCGTTATTAGTTAACATTTGTGCTAGAACTGGGTTTATTTTGTCATTCATATCACGCAAAATTGTCTTTAGTATTGTCCGGAATTTCTCACTATTTTCGTCATGGTTTAGAAGATTTATGTTAGTCCCTTTATTGTGGGGAGGGGTGACGAGGCTTAGAGGCATATTAAGAGACAGATTCCACCAAAGGAAAAAGTAACTGGCAATTTTCGAGTGGAGAGACAAAGGACCTCCATGATCAGCCTAGTCTTTTACTAACGATGTTCGGTCGGCTTCCAGTCTAACGGGATGCAGCTGAATAACAGTATTTTACATGCAGCGACTGCCTATCTGACCTCCGCAACCCAGTTAGTGCTGGGTAATACGATACCCTTTGGTAAGACTGGTTGTCGGACTTTTGGGCCACTGACCTGTAACGACTATCAAAGATCTACAAATGACAACTTTGACCAACGTCATAAAGTGCTTTCTGAGGCACGTAGGGAACTCGGTATGTAATGGGTGGACAAAGTTCCTTGCCTGACCTTGCTTGACTAACTTTAGTTCTGCCAAAATGTACTAACCTCATAAGAATGTCTCCCATTTTTCGATGCAGCAGGTACCCATTAAACATTTTTTTTTTAAAACCCCACGCCAGTAGCGAAGGTTCCATTCAACTCGATTTCTACCGGATTCCCTTTGATAAATGGTAGTCAGTATTCTAAAGGGTGTAAAACACCTCTTAACGAAGCCGAAAGGCACTTGTTCTCCCTGTCATTGCGATATTTTTTTTGTTCTACACCATACCTGGGAACCTTCTAGTTACGGAGATATTGAGGGTCAAAGTTCCATTTTTTTTTAAATACAAGATTTTTAAACTTTAAACACCTCCACGACCCCCGTACTATTCAATCCATCCACCTGCACAATGTTTTGAGTGCGTTACATTGAGTTCTACTACAAAACATGATATTTCACCCCAAAAAAAAAAGAAGCAAGAATTTTTGCGTAAAGTTACTTAGTTTGATGTACAGAATGCTTGGTTGACGGCTTCGTGAATAATATAATCACATTATAGATAGCAAATAATATAATGACATTATAGATACTTATACTCCGGGTTACCTCTTACAAAAATTAACCCTTCGCTACTGGTAGATAACATATTTACACAATGTTAGATTAGTTCGAAGTACATACCAGAACTGAAGGCGAAGTATCGAGCTTATATCAGTGTTAATTAAGTTGATTTCAGATTGACTAGTTGATACTATTGCAGTCATATAAATATTTGAAGTTGCAGCGCAAACTGAACTTTGTGTGAGGGTTTCAGAGTTGCTTTACATTTTCATGCTGTGAGATTTTTTCTTGTCGCGAGATGTCATTTGTGGGGGAAAGTGATTACTTAAAAGGTGGGGGGGAAGAGTGTTACATTTTGGGGGAACGTAAGTATCCCTCCTATCCCTCCGTCTAGATTGCAACCCTATGGAGACGTAAATAATGATTTAATACAAGCAACGATATGTAGGGCTAGGTCTATAGTTTGCTTTTAAACCTCTGTTGAGTCAGTCCTTTAGTTTTGCTGAATCCATATTATATTATTTTTAACCTAAGTAGCTCATTCCCCCTATTAAGAAGTTTGGGACGGCTTTGAAGCCATCATAAGCCATATAAGTTGTGGGGGTAGGTCAGACAGCCTTTGTTGGGTCACTCCTTTCCTTTAGCTGATTCCATGTTATTTTTTTTACTAAAGAATCTCATTCAAAAACCCTCAATTATCCTCCGATGATCGCCATCAAACCACTCACTGACCTACTGAGCGCATCAGGAAAAATATCGCACAGAAAGAAATGAGACGCCGACTTTTTCCTTTTTATTAAACGCTATTCCATGGCAGCGGCAGTCGCCATGTGCCAAACATCTGCGCCAACCGATTTTTTACCAACTTCAACTTTTGACCCCACTTCGTACGATCATTCATGTGGGAATGGGATTTTTCACGAAGCAATTTGTAACACAATCGTTCACCCTTATAGTTTATTTTTGCTTGCACACGCTTTTCAAGTGGGTGTTATTCTTATTACAGTATTAATTGCTTTGAATTATTAACGAAATGATATTGTAACATTCTGAAAATAAAGTTTTGAGTGGAGTTCATAAACTCGTGTTATGAGTCTTATGACTTAAGAAATAAAGTATGTTTTATTTGCTGCATTTGTCAAGTAAGATGGATTGGATCGGTACATAAGCTTTACGACTTAGAAACAGTACTAAAACGTGAATAAATATCAACATATACTGTCTAAGATGTTTTTCTTGCGTGTCTTTGAACCCTAATTCAATGAAGTTATGGCATCAAATATTAAATTTTGGCTTTTGTTGGTATTATTAATCACCCTTCGTGCTTGTAATGTTTTTATATTGGTACTTATCTCTGAAGTGAAATGCGAAAAAAAAACTAAAACTTTCGATATCTGGTAGTTATTACTTCCTTATTCTGGAAGTTAACAAGACGATTTGGCGACATATTATTTTCTTTCATTGCGTGACACGAAGCGCCACTGTTTGGTGACCTACGCAATATGGCGGCAGATGGTAACACGTCATTTCCGATTTTTTTTCCCACGAACGAAATACCGTAGTACTTTTGCAAAATTATGTTTTTTTTTTATAAATAAATTTTATTCATCTGCACTGGCTTATTATGATTCTCGCTGACTTAAATGAATAAACAATCATCTCCTCTTTTGTTCACTTATGCTTACTTACTATAGATCCCTCGGATGTTATGTATACAGATTCTTTTATTCATTTTGCACAAAATCGTAAGCTTGACAAATTAAGGTCGTTGCCTTGAGGTGGGACGCGTTGAAAAAGTTCGGGAATTGTTTTAAAACAGTCCCCTTTTATATAATTTGGACATCGTGTTTCGCCGCTTTAACGGTATACCCTCAATTCTAAAAATATGGCCTAGATAATTTTACAAGTTCACGAAAAAGGTTTGTATAATCAAGTTTTGTAACTCGCGGAAAGGTTTCCGAACGGAATCGGTAATTAGGTACACAAGTTCAGTTAAACTTTTGTTTGCCCTCACGGGGAAAATTTTACAACTTTTATCGAGTAGTTCACCAATTACTCCGGCTCTTATTTAGTTTTTCCAATATTTTCAGAATATCCAGTTCGAAGTTTCCGTCGTGTTTGTTGGTGTAGCACAGAATTTTCGATCGTGAATATTGTTAGAGAATTTGCCTTAAATGCCTATGAATTTTGATCATACCCTTTAACCTTATTACCGAATAACGCTGTCCTTCGAGCCGGATGGGGCACACAAATTGGTTCACAATTGAACAAGATCCACAAACAGAATCAATCTCGTTGACTCGTCAGTGGGCAGTGGTACGATATAATAGAGGTTTGCACGTTTGCTTGCACTATTTGTCTCACTCTAATTACTTGAGAGCAGATCTTAATTACAGCCATCCGGCCCGTTTGATTGGGACCCCGCATTGTTTGTGTTCTCGGCTAACAGGACAATTGCAACTGCACTTAGTGACGGAGTCGCGGGGTTAATAATACCTACCCTGGCAGTTCGGCAGCGCGACGGTTAGGCCGTTGAACTGGAACACGTGGCTTCTGAACCAAGCGAGGCGTTGTTTTGTGAGGGTTAGAGAAAAAAGTGATTTTGTTTTGTTTTATTAGTTAAAAGTAGGTCGAGTTGAAGGGTTTAAGTAATGAGGGGCCACTTAAACAGAAAGTAAGCTATCTTATTTTTTTTTCTGTTGGTTTTAATAATTAAATTCCTAAGCTTTTCTGTGGGTGTATTTCAGAACCTACATCATAAATTTACATTATTTTTGAGGTAGATCTCGCAGAAGATGGTGGGACGAGCTGTATACCTATAACCAACGGCCAGTGGCCCTGGATCAAAGGATTTGGTGTCAAAAGAAGAAGAGGAAGAATTTTTACTTTGCTAAAGCCAAACAGAATTATTTAATGCATACGCATACATTCAGCACAAGCATAATGCATATAGGTATAACAGAGGCACTGCATAAAACGGTTCCACAGAGAAAGTGCGGGTTCGTTTCTAATTTCGCTCGTTATATGCTATCGACCGCCATCGACTTAATGCACTTGTGAGGCTAGCGCTGAAGCTAATAGCCCCCTTATTACCGTACTATTACGGCTAACCAACCCATCATTGAGTTATTCATAGTCGTACAATAGGATTATAAACCGAAATCTGAATTATAAATCGATTGATACTAGAAATAGGGACCAATTAGTTTAGCTAGGTTTCAGGCTAGCTAAAGTGGACTTATCTTTCACTTTAAACAGTACCCACTGTTTAAAATGTTACTATAAAATACTGTAAGTGTATACCTATTAACTCCTCACATAGGTATTACAACTGAAAAAATATCGAAAAGTTTTAGTGAATTTTGCATCGATTAAAGTTTGATATGTTAAGGAAGTTTGTTCCAGTTTAGTTTTATTAATGGAAATAAAACCTGGATGGTGTTTGTTTCTATTTTGGAACTAAAAGTCTAACTAAAACTCGTTGGAGTAGTTGAATGTTTCGTGTTTTCGATTCAGTGATTTGTTTTTTACTGGAAAAGCTCTTTGCACAAGGACGACTTAATTTACTAGCTGATCTCAAATCGATTGATGTTTGTAAGTGTGGGATGCAGTTTGTAGTTTCATATAAATAATGATGAATGATTTGAATGGGGAAGATTAATCAGGCTATAATGTTTCCCACTGCTGGGACACAGGTCTCCTCTCTATGAGCGGGCTATAAATCCGCCTCACGGACCCCGTGCGGGTTGGGAGATGTCTCATGTCTTTGAATTTTTGGTTCTAGGATATGCCGGTTTCCTCACGATTAGGTAAACACTGTTTAAAGTTTTCACGGTTTATAACTAAACAAAAACAACAATCACGGAAGATATCCCGTAAGTGACAGTTTATTATATATTTTCCTCGCGATGTTTTACTTCACCGTTTTAAGAGCAGTGGTGATGAAATAATTACACAATGTAATGCGACTGCCTGGGTTCGAACCCACGAACCACGCCACCACGATCCGCCGCTGCGCTGAGAAGAAGGGAAGGGCAGTTCCTTTTTTATATAAACTGCAAAAGCAGAATCCTAATTTTGAATTATACAATTTTCCTATGACGAGAAACAATTAATTCCGATGAAGTTAATAACTTCATCGGAATTAATTGTTTCTCGTCATCAAAAACTTAACGTTATTTGCTTGGAACTTTGGAAGTCAAAAATGAAATGTCAGCTTGGTCTTGGTAGCCTCGTCCAAATATTGTTTCTCCAAATCCAAACAGAAAGTCTGTTTCTGATGTCTAGGCCACAGCCAGTCTAGGTCATAGATCAAGCTGCAACTTTCAAAGTGAACCAGAGATCAAATCTAAGAAAATAAGGCTCCGGCCTATTTCGTAACTTTCCCATTTCGACTACTAAACAAAAAGACAATAACTAAACAAAAAATATAACAGTTGATATTTGTATTGGAAAACAAAAGCTGTATTTTAGGTTTTGCAAAGTCTTTATTTTATGTTTTTTCGGTACTTTATTTTATTTTATTTTGCGGTTTCCTCCGATTCTTCAAATTTGATGGTGGTGTTTGAGGTTGTAGGACATAATAATTAATTTATGTATCTAATGGATGAAATAAAGGGTGACAAAAAAGGTTTATTAAATCGATGGCTTGAATCAATGGCATTTAAAGTTCATATTATTATAAACTTTAAAATCACATTGTACCATTGAACAAAAGTTTTTTTTAAATAAAAGTAAAAAATGCTAATAATGTATCTATCAATTCCAAACAGTAGGAATGTGTCTTATTTCTCTGATTTTAGAAAATATGAATTATGAACGTATACGGACGCAAAAAAAAGATAAAAATTAAAGAAATAAGTTATAAAAGGGTTCCAATTATATACTCAGAATCCTAAAAACCCTAGTTCTGTTCTTCTTCTCCTGTTAAAAACGTCAGTCAGCCTACAGGGTATGTATGTACAGACACATGAAGTATGCTTTTTTTTTTTGGATGGGAAGTCATCACATGACTCCTCCCGCTCTGGGCGGAGCAGGAGGGAGTGTCAGACTTTTACTGACTAAACCTATCCATGTTCCTTCATCGCCCTTTGTGTTCCGGGGCCACGATATCTCTTTCGAATAGTCCCGCAGCCCATGAGGTATGTTTCACAATCACATATAAAATGCATGATTACAGATACTATCTGATTCGTTTCCGTCGCCTCCACGTTCCTCGACTACGTGAGACATGTGGACCCAAATATATTATTTTATATGTATACATCTGTTTGTTTGTGTGATATGATCAATACTTTTGTCTTGTGTCTTCAATACTTGTACTATTCAGAATCAAATTCTAGTGAAACCTCGCAGACGATACCTCAAAATCGATAAAAAAAAGAATTTGATGTTTTTATTTTGGATCTACGGCCGTTGCTAGTGAAGTTGCTTGAAGAATGAGTTATCTACACTAATATTTTAATAATATTATAGAGAGGAAAGATTTGTATTTTTGTATGTAACGAATAAACTTAAAAACTACTGGACCGATTTCAAAAAATCTTTTTCTGTTAGAAAGCTACATTATCACTCAGTAACATAGGCAAATTAGCCGAGATATCACAATTTACGCGGACGAAGTCACAGGCGAAGTGCTAGTAAATAATAATTTGACCTTGTATCAAAGATTTCAATCACCCTTCTTCATCTTGTTTCGTGTGGTTTGTGTTTAACCTGGTGTCAGAGTTTTTTATGACGCCCGTAGGACTAAAAAAAAACTTACCTAATACTGTAACTGAAGCTCGTCCTTTTAAATAAAAAAATATATTTAGTACTTGTAACTGGAATGCTTTTATCAAATTAGGTAGAGTATATCTTTTGGTCACCCTCAAAACCCGATACATTAACGATAAAGATTTTTCAAAAATAATACAAACATCCACCTAAACGTACTTCACAACAAAATCATATCTTCCTCTGACAAAATCAACAAACAAAGTAGCTACATCTTCTATAATACTTCCACAAACAAAAGTATGCTCACGACAGCCAACAAATTAAAAAGCAACAATACGAACGGCGTACATATTTAATATACACGCGTATACATTTCATTCGATCCCAATATCCCCCAGGATGCCCGACTACAAAGACCTTAGAAACGGTTTTTCGCAGAAAAGTGCTGAGTCACCATGAAAAAAAATCACAATGGCCGCGAGCCACAATACATCCCTCCAGTAGGAAACTGATCATTGCGGTCCCGAAATAACAAATGAATTGAGAAAATCTAACCATACATTGATACACCAGAGTAATATGATCTCTCTTGTAACTGGCTGGGAGTGTCCTGTCATTGTCGTGATGCATTATGATCGAAATTGTCGTGTGCAGTCGGTGGAACTTGCTTGTGTATATGTACAATAAGGAAGCTATTGTTTTGGGTTTGACCTTGAATTGTAATTGATTTTTTATTAGGTTCTTGGTGCAAAGGAAATGTGAATTATTATTTACGGTTTAAGAAATTTATTTCGCTCAAAAATAATACAATTATTCACTTCTAGGAGGAAACACATAATTAAGATATATACAATAAACGACGGTTTCGCTTGGTAACAAACTAAAATTAAGTTATAAAAAAAACGGCAAAAACTTACAATTTATAAATTATTTAGGTGGTGTTTTAATAGACTTTTAAAAGTATTTCATTTATTTGGTCAAATGTTTTCGAATCATTCGGATATGATCTAGTCAAAGACATAAGGCGACTACAGGAGCTAAATTAGCAACTTTATTTGTGGTGGTTGAAACTTCGTTTGAAATACTGTTAGAATAAAGTTCTAATCAGCTTGCACTACAAAGTGGTTGTTACGTCGGTCACTGCGGGCCGAATAGTGCGAAATGAGTGTTTTTTTGCGATTTACATGAAATCTATTGATTGGACTAAAAAAATAAAACACTATAATGCTAATATGTTGCTTGTAGAATTATTTAAAAAAACAGAATGATCGCATGTATTTGAGTATGGTTTTTACTCGTTAAAGGAAATTTTTAGAGATAAGTTTGTGATTTTTTTATGGAGTAAAATTTGTTGTATTATGTTTTCAAAACACTATCATACTAGTATATATCCTGAAGAATATCATATATTTTTCGGGTTTTGTTTATTGCAGTGAATCATATGCTTTTTTGCATTATAAAACTAGCGTTTAGCTCCTTATCATCTTATCATTTTTATTTAAGGCGACTACCGCCTTAAATAAAAATCAAGCCAAAAAATGTAGACACAAATATCTAATTTTAAGATAATTTCGAAAACTATTTTCTTCTAACGAAACATCGACCAAGATTGCTCAGCTGGGCGTGAGGGCTCCAATCCGACTGGTCGCACTTTTGCTTTCTCTATCGATTCACGAAGGGGTATTCAGAAAATTTAATTTCCGTAGACAGATCGAACAATTTCGCTTCAATGTGGTGTTCACGGTCTGCAATTGGGTCAACCCAACGGACAATAGACTCTGACAATGTTATTATTAGTAAGTGGATTTCTTATTCACTTACTACATTATTATGCGACGTTTTCAACCGGTCGGTAAGTTGAAGAAAATTATCGTTTTGTGATCGCGGAAAATGAGTTTTCAAATTGAATTCGCAATTCAACAAATCTGATTTTCCGTTTTAGTTGAACCACGGTGACGTTTATTGCTGGTGAGCATATTTTAGGAAACGATTGACTGCCAAGATGATAATAATAGTTAGAATGATGATAGACATGACTCCCTAAAGACAACGTGTAACCAACACAACAATCATTTATTCTGTAACATCACATAAATTGCATTATTTTCTGTACTTATTGTGACACTAACCGGTACAGATGTCAATGCAATTTCTGCAAATATAATAAAATATTTTTTGCATATTTTTTGTTTTCGAGTTCCATGACGACAAACGACGAAGAAATTCAGAAACATGCTAACGATTTTCAAATCGCCTTAAACTTCACCGATCACGATCCAACTCCAAATAAATCCTTGATCGTAGCCAGACAAAACAAGACAATTAATCACGAATACATCTTACTTTTAGCGAGTAATGAATCGAAAAGATTAAGACGCGCCGGAGTTTCGAGGGAGGAATCTAATCAGCACTCCAATTTCCACAAATCGTTCTCACCACTCAAATGTGTGAAGTAAGAATGTCTTCGTTAATCTAACCAATCGATTATTCTGGCGGGTTAATAAAGACTGGCAGACCTTTCGACCAATAGACACAGAGGTTCACGGCAACCTCACACTGAAACGAATTATTTACCCTCAATATAAATCATTGCTCTGTGTTTGTAGTTGGAAAACGAGTCCTTTGAGATTTGTTAGAGCCATACTAAATTCGATTACAGAGGTGACATGGACGTCAATTTTGGATGGAATGTTGGTCAACCGCAAGACAGGTTTCAAACCTCGTTTCAAATTTCAATTAGGTCAGACCCAAACTGTGGGTATTTTCATAGTGTCTCTTTGTAGTGTATTTACGCGATTATGTAACTGATTTTATTCGAAATGATACATAATATAATTTATTAATATTTGGAAACCCTAATGAGAAGAGATGAAACGCATGTGACTAAAAGAGTGATGCATATGAATGTTGATGAAGAGGGAGAGGAAGACCATAGACAAGATGGATGGATTGTGTGAGGAATGATATGTAAGAGAAAGGAGTAAATGATGCCGTCAAGTCAGACAGGGGAGAATGGAAAAAGAAAACGTGTTGCGCCGAACTCAAGTAGAATGTGACAAGGGCAGGAAGATGATGATTTGGAAAACAAAAGATACGCAAAGATAAGTAGAGAAAGACCAAGACACGTTGGGCGGAGTGTGTGTGTGTTTTAAGAATGATATAGCTAGGAAGGAAGTGACTGGTGAGATGACGAGTAATGAAGAAGTATGGAAAAAGAAGGCATGGTGCGCAGACCCCAAATAAATTAGGTTTTTTCAGATTTTACGAAAAAAACATACAACTTACGACGCTCTAAACCGCAATTATTATAAGTATATTTGTAAACAAGATAACACAAGCCTATCACGATCAACTCACAGTTTTATAAAGTTTAATGTTGTTAAAGCTGAGTTAAGAGCCAATAAATTGACGGAGATTAAAGGATTGAATCCGTTACAAGGATGGAAGCAGATTACGGGGCAGAGCTAAGGTGAACTATCGAACGTTGTGTTGTAGTAGTAAGCTTGTGTATCACTTTTATGGCTTCTCCAATGATTTGTACGGATTCTTCACTTGATCATGTCGTGAATTACAATTCGATATGTTTCGTTTTAAATTGTGCGTTGGGCTTATTTTGTATTAGGCTGTTTCCTAATGGTAGGAGACTAGGGGAGCGTGATGTGAGCGTAGATTCTGAACTGCTCTAATTGGAGATACTGAATTCCAGTAATTCAGTTTTAATTTATTGGATAAATTATGAGATAAAGTACGACAATTTCCCAAGATAAGACGGAAACCAGGAAAAACATAACAACAGCATGAAAATCCATTGTATATTTTTACAAAAACCCATTTTCACCCATAAACAATAAAGCTCAAATACTCGACGTTATATCTCAGTTTCCTAGCAATAACCCTTACAATGTGAAAGTTAGTCATACAATAGAATTATTGTGGATCTGGTAAACACAGGGCCGCCCGGCCGGTCGGCAGACGGGCGCTGCACGGTTGGCCGGTTCCCCTCCGGTTCCCCCCCGGCTTGAATGGCGACACACGGCCCGGGGACTGGCACGAGCCCGCGGATCTTTTTGTTGATTTTCTTCCTATTATTATTTTTGTTAGTTCTTTTTTTTTTCGGGATTGTCTGCGGCTTCGTTTTGATTGGTTCTGTTCAGATTTGATCAGTGTGGAATAAAAAGTATGAGGCATTGAAATATGCCACAATGTCTGAAGTCAATAGCGAATTGCGTTTAAAGTTGTTAATATTGTTTAATTTTGTAGTTAGCAAGAAATCCACAACGAAGACGTAATGTAAGTAGAAACTTGATGGAGAGATAAATCATTATTTCCCCGACTCCAACCCCGCCCAAAAAAATGACCTAGAAAACTCAGTAGATCCCATTTACTTTACATATTTAGCGAAATATGTCATGGCAATCTTCAGATTGTATTTCTTTTATCTTAATTATGTTTGCTACAAACTTCTATCTCCATATTCTTTTAAAAAGTTTCCAAGAAACATCCAAAAATTACTTTCGTGTTCTCATCAGTCGATTTGCGCCGGCGGCGGCGTATGTTTATATATATTACGTTGTGTGTCTTCAAACCCTTGTTTGGTATAAACGCCGCTTTGGCAAATATCCACAACAGCCGGTTTTGCTTTTAAAAAAATGTGCCATACGTGCAGAACAGACATAATCGGATCATGAGATTGTATGTAGGGAAATGAAGACTTGATCTGCTTACGCAAATACCTCTTATCTGTTCGCGAGCTTAATTCATAACATATAAACTGATCTAAAATAGAAACGATTACATTAATAGGCGAGATTGCTGTGTTTGGCAAAATGGTGTCTGCGGTACACGATATCTTGGCAAATTGATCGTGGATCCAAAGGAGTTCCATCACGAAACCTTTTTCCGTCAGTTGACCTGTGAAGTCGTACACGATGTTGCCATCCAAGACGCATAGTAGCCACTTTTAATTGTTCCTCCGCTGACGTATTTGAAGCCCAGTAACTGAAAAAGTAAAAAAATAAAAAGAGTTTAAACAAAGTTTAATTTCCGCTAAATTGCAGACTGCACGAAGAAAAAGAATTCGGAAATCTTTTTTGGGCACAAAGACGTAACTTTTTAATTGAGTCTCAAGAAATGAAGACTTACAGATCCGTTATTGAAAGCCTACACTTTTGGGGTATCTCGTTTTGATTCAGTGGCTTTGTGTTTACGGCGTGGTGTGGGTGAGCTTCAAACAAAGAAGTGTAAATATGTCGGGGAGTGTGAGGGAGGTCGGGAGGTCACGTCCGGCACTCCGGCGTCAGAGGACTGGCTTCATGCCTCGATGCCTCCGCCGCTGACGTTGGCAGTCTTCTTCACTGAAGAATATTCAGACGCGCTAATCCTGTTTACTTATTCTTAGACGTACCAACTTCGAATATATTACTCACACACACGTCTGGAAATATTATTTCATAGAATCATTTCTTGCATGTTGTCATCTTCATAAATCGCATAAAGGATTAACTTTTCTTCTTGAATTCAAGGTCGGAATACGATACCCTTTGAATATTCTAGAACGACTTTCAAAATGGTGGAGTACTCAGACTTGTGAACTGTATCTAGAGGTATATTTACATCAATTCTGCGTGCCTGAGACAACCGTATACATTAGTTCAGAGAGTTTAATTTTGACTGACGTTAATTTGATTTATGTAATTTAGAAAACGGCACAAAAGAAAGTATGTAACTTAGTATAAGCTCTGCAGTTTAGGTAAATAAACGCTGAATATAAAACAATCAAACTGTTCTTATTTGTATACCGAAACGTAAAATTACTTTTTTGTACCGTGAACGTATATCACGAAGGGAATCCACAAAAAGTTTCAAGGTTTGCGGTATTCTGTTTTCTGTTTCACGAAATTCAAACTTCTATATATTTTATGGTACCGAAGTTTATATATTCATTATATAATCTATATACTATTATACATATAGATAGTATACGATATTCGCTACTGACAACAATTTATTTTATTTAATCATAAATTACCCGCTATCCGTACCAGTTTTAATAATATTAGTTAGGTGTTCAGTGTAAGAATGTTTATGAACCGTTATATACTTATCGATCAGCCGTATATTAGTAACTATGTAATTTAAAATAGATTAGTAGTTAATAATGAAGTTATTACGTTTGACTGTTTTGTTTGGGCAACGAACGATAAGTAAAAATTTATGTTTACCAATATTTTATTGAACCAAATTTCAAGGTCAACCTACCAGGTTTTTTCAAATGAATCCAAATAAGAAGACCAGTTAATGTCTTGCAAAACGGACGTAATAGTATAAATACTTTAGCAGGATAGCTCATTACCTGTTTAAACTAACTCTCCTCATTACAGTCCCTAGGGGCTACTAGCATTGTAAGAGCATTAGGACATTCGGCAAGCTCTGTTACTAACTACGTGTGGTACTGACAGGTTGTTGCCCTGTTTACGAGTAGAGCTAGTGTAGCTACTCGCTCCATCAGCTTGCTCCAGTAAATTGAACAGTATGGAGAGCTGTTAAACAGTTTATGTCGTCCTTACATTTGTTTGAGATCTATACATAAAAATGTTTTGATAAATTAAAAAAGTGCTTTAGAGAGATATCCACTGTTGTCTTATATAATACTTTAAACAGACTATTTAAAAGACCAAAGAATAACGATGAATATAAAAATGGTAATTTAAGTATTTATTATAAAATTGATGATAATAGTGTGTATGCACATCATGATTTCGAGTTCTTGTTAATTTCGGTGTATGCCTCCTGCTAAGAAACGGATCATAAGAACTTATGTGACATAATACAATCGTTTGTGTTGTGTTTTAACTTTGAAATAACGCGTTGCGGTTTCTTGAAGGCGAAAGATAAAATTTAAATAATATCTATTCGTTGTAAGGGCCGGAAACCGCTAGTCATATCCGGTATATCTCTGTCTGTTATTATATGAATACTGATTAAGCCATAGTGAGACATATCTTTGCTTTTTTTTATGGTGAGTTCAAATGTGCGTGATTTGGAAAATTATTAAATGAATCGCATGCCCCTAATAGTACTGTTATTACTATTCTGTGATGAGAATATTCAATTGTAATAAAAACTGTTCGAATATTACCAAAGTATACCCACGATAAAGTTTTTGTATCTACAATTCTTTGCTCGTCTGAATATTTATGTCTAACTTTTTGACAAGACGAATGGCAACACGTAATTCTTTATAACACTGAAATATGGCAATAATCACATTCTCTGCCTCCGAAATAAAATACGAAACACGTTTCATATTGCATTTGTTATAAACGTACCTATATCAAACATTTTTAGGGACTGAAAAAGTTATTCATAATTTATAAATCCATACGTCAAAAAAGTATCAAATCCCTCTATCAATTTTGAAATAAAGTGAGAGGATACGGAACCCGTATATTTATTCAAAGTCCATTCGGTGTTAGATGCAAATCCTTTGGGTTCACAGCTGCTAAGCAAAAAAGTCACGCTCCGGTAGTAAAAACTATGGGAGACTGGGATGTCACCAGTTGCGAGTCGCGTTGCATCTGAACGCCTTTTTGTGTGACCAGCTTTATTCTCTGTTTGCCTGGTACTTTGGGAATATTATTGTGGATATTTGTATAGTAAACGAGTGGCGTTAATGGTTATATCGGATTACAGGATGAATATTTTGACATGTAATTTCAATAGTTTGCTGATGTAGGTAATTAGGTGCGTAATTAACGGTTCAATAGTTGTTACCTTGTTTTAATTTTATTTAATTGGAGGTTCTCAATATTCTTTCGCAAAAGCATACGATTATTTACTACAAAAAGGTACTAGCTTGCCACAGTTCATCATCGAGAGAAGTAGGTACTCAGTTTAAAAAAAAAGAAATTAAAGACATTTCCTGTAAAAGAACGAATCCGATTGTCCGACTTCATAGCTTGTCGTCGCCATCGATTATTTTTTTTCGCCCCGTCCAAGTTATCTGGAGAACGGCTCGATAGCAACTGGGACGAGAATACGAGAATTACGTGACTCTTTGTAAGGGAATGTCTTATAAATCTCGCTTCGCAGCATTCGGAGCAATTGAAAAAATCAGTGAAGTAATAAATCCACGGTCCTTTCTATGTTACATAGGAAACGATCCAATTGATAAGGATGCAGTGACGTTTTACGCCTCTCAATAGAACCGTGAGCGAATAAGTTTTGTAAGAGAGCTTCAAGTTTACGTCTCCAACTAAATGTATTTACAGTTTTTGTTGTTCTTCCAGACTTCAGTGTTTGAAGTTCTCACTCTACAGGTTAGTGACTTGCAGACCTGAATATTTCTCGATGAAGTTTGTGCGGTTCTCGGAAATAATTAGTAGAGGATATAGGGAAGTTGGCTTTTCAAGAAAGTTCGTTAGTTATAGGGAAGGAAATGAATTTCCTATATCTAGACGTTTACGAGTTTAATAAGTCATAATATGTATATTTCTACAAATAAATATTTCATTTCGAATAATAAACAATATCCGTGATTAAATAACGTAATAGCATGTTGTTCCATTTTCCGAATCGGACAGAGAGCCTATAAGAAAAAGGAAAGTTTCGATTAAAAATACGAATTGATATCGTTAACGATAAAATTCTGCGCGATACGAAGACGTCTTTCGCTATCGGCAACTTGACAGTGACTGATCGCCGGCTGGCCTCGACACCTCCCACCACCCACTGGCACCCCCTCCTCTCGCCCCCACACTCTTGATCCGCCGTCACTTCGATATTCACTTTGTTAAAAGAACATACGTATTCTTCGGGAATATTTTATATTCTAGCTTGAATATTTTGACGTCTATAAACGTTCTTGCTAGCTTTACACTTAATCTAGGTATGAATCCGCCTCTTTACCAAGAACTATATCACGTAATATTAAATGTATTCGAATGTATTGTTATGTTCCAATAACTTTTTCTGCTAAAACAGGACAATAGTGACTTTGTGTCTGAGCCTTTTCGACTTTGCGAATTCTTATTATTCATGCTTCATGTTTTTTTGTTTCGATGATTTTCCTCTTTAAGTTGTTCTGAACTGGTCACGTGTAGTCAACTCGTGACAAAGGGTGCTATAAAATACGAATAAACCCTTTCAGATTCTATTTCACATTTTTTTGTTCTCTCGCTTCGTTTCGTCTTTGGATTCCTCGTAGTCGATTAAAAGGATTAAAGCAGCTGCGGACCTAGACAGCTAGACTGCAAAGACTGATTTTGCAGACAGTTATGTCTAAGTTTCAATCGAGTAGACTCTGATAGTGTTACTTCTATTGCATTTTGTATTTCTGTGGTTTACAATTCGATCTGTCTTTAAAACTCTCCTGTACTATATGATAATTCTAGACAAACGTCACTGCTGTATTTTAATACTTATTTCTATGTAGTTTTCAATTTATTGCTGCAACCAAACACACTAACCGAATTATCTTTATACGAGTATTATGCAAACTTTTAAAACGCAAGTAACTTCATAAGTTTCACAATACACCCAGATTTGATCTAGCCCGAACATTCACGAACCTCTAACTAGGAAACTATCATAACGTTAGAGGCATCGCTTATTGACGCATGCAAGTACATACTTAGCGTTGCACACCAATCGCTACAAGTTTATGTTTAGTTGTTAGTACTTCGGGCTTTACTTAAATGTTAGTGAGTATAAGCTTAAGTTATTGCGTCATAACACTTCAAACGGTGTTTGCTTCAAGTCATGTGGAGGGTGGAATAAGTTGTATGTTTTCTCTTTTTATTTCCTTTTATTTGTTGGTAAATAAAAGCAAATGAGTTACCTACTTACTCCCTTTTTGCTGAATGGGTAACGTAAATGTTGCGATTGGTATCTAAGACTACACTCGAGAGCAATGAATCCGGGTCACTTTAAGAATGTTAAAAATCTCGGAAACTAAAAATGATAGGTTAATGCAATAAATTGTATTTAATAGACAATATAATACTCCTTAAATGAAAGTAAAAAAAATATGAGTCACCATACATTTTATTAACACAAAATTACATAAAGAAAAAAACTGCTGATCTCTCCTTAAAACAAAAATAGGAAACATGAAATTTTTGAACTTTATTACGATTTTCTTGAATTTTAATACTTCGTATTGCCTCCTCGTGCTTCCATTACTGCGTTTACGCGGTTTGGCATGCTGTACACCAAGTTCCTTATACGATTTTGGGGAATATTCTCCCATTCCTCTGTGAGAGCAATATTGAGCTCACGAAGCGTGATTGGGGGAGGGTTTCGTTGTTTTACGCATCTGCCTAGCTCGTCCCAAGCATGCTCGATCGGGTTGATATCCGGGCTGCGCGCTGGCCACTCCATACGAGTAATGTTCATCTCTTGAAGGTAGTCATTCACAATCCTACCTGTATGAGGTCGGGCATTGTCATGCATAAATATAGCATCCTCACCTAAATTGACCATAAATGGACCAACGTGATCATTGAGGATTTCTTCCACATATCTTACGCTAGTTAAAGAGCTGTTTTCTATGATCACCAGCTCTGTGCGACTTTCAGAAGAAATTCCGGCCCACACAAGTACAGACCCACCACCGTAGGCTACTTTTTCTTCGATGCATGCTTGCTTGAATCTTTCCCCTGGTCTTCGATACACTCTGTGTCTTCCATCGTGCTTGTAGAGCATAAATTTTGATTCGTCGGAGAACATAACTTTTGACCAATCTTCAATACTCCAATTTACGTGGCTCTGGGCATATCTTAGTCTTGAAATACGATGCCCACGCTCCAGTTTAGGGCCGTTTGCAGGTCTAAGGGGTTTTAAGTTAGATTCAGCAAGCCGACGTCTTACTGTCCATGCACTTGGGTTACTTCCTCCGAGGCGTCGAAACTGATTTGTGAGTTCAGTTCTTGTGAGAAAGCGATTTCGAAGCATGGTGTTCACCAAGTATCGGTCTTCTCGTGCTGTGGTACACCTGGTTCTGCCCGTTCCTGGTCTGCGTAGGTTAGAACCAGTTTCTTCGTAACGTCGGAGAACTCTTTGTACTGTTGACAGCGACACACCGACAGTCCTGGCTGTATCGCGCTGACTCCGGCCGGTTTCCAGCATTGTAAGTATTCTGGTGCATTCTTCAGGCGTAAGCGACATAATTTCAGCTTGAATAATGAATATAGAGCACTATCAACATGGTTTATGTACCCACATAAATGACAGATTACAAACAAAAGCAAAACCAAATGCTGTAATTTCGTAGTTCCATCTTCGAAAGTGGCCCTTTTTCAAATTTGATTTTTTTATGATATAACTATACAATAACTAAGAAGTTTTAATACCTTCATTTAAGGAGTATTACATTGTCTATTAAATATAATTTATTGCATTAACCTAGCATTTTTAGTTTCCGAGATTTTTAGGATTCTTTAAGTGACCCGGATTCATTGCTCTCGAGTGTATATCACCCAGATACACCAATCTGTAACAATGAAAAAGTTGTTTCCAGCTTTTTTTTGCATAGAATCTATAAATTAGATACCCGATTCTTAACTTTCAATGATGTATGAGTGTAATTAATTGGTATACATGAAGTTAAAATCGAATTTTGGATGATACTAAGATTTGATATAATCCTGGAGCTACGTCATTAGAGTGAATTTCAAAACTGACAAGTACCATACAGTGTTTGATTCACTGAAATAAACCTTTTCTTCGTACTTATTAAGTTGGTTTTTATGTAATGTAAACCCATTGAACATTCTCGCAACATCGAATATTTTTAACTTTAAGGCCTTGCATTGAAAGTCTTGTGGTCTGTTTTTAATGAATGAACCATTGTTCCAGGTAACATGCAAATAATTAACCCCAATACCGGCCTTCATTAAGAAGTAAGCGTTTGCTGATTTTATTATTCAACGACTTTAATTGGATAAGTTGATGGGGTGAAAATAAAATTAACAGTTGAACCTGAAGTTTTGTGCGTTTGTAAGTATCTTAAATAATTATGAAGCCATTAAGGATTTAGGTTGGATTTTTGATTGTGAGATTTAAGGATTTAAATTATTGAAAGTTTCAATTTAAGGTAGTTATTTTGTTTAATGAGTTTTCTGAGATCTTTTGTCTGAATAGCACTTGTTTTAGTTACTTCAATAAAACTATTATTTGACCAGATTATTGAGCCATGTAATGTTATGAAAGTATAAGTTTTTAACCTGACATGGTCACTAACATTATCATTGACACTGAAATTTCAAAATAAATAATAAACATGTTAAATATCCCTTTAACATATTTATAATTTATTTTGAGTTCCCAATATTTCGGCGCTGTCCCGGGCTGTATCCCGTTTTCACTGTTAATGATAATGTTATGAAAGGCACATGTCACTAATGTACTTCATTAACTTGTTATGATTTACTTGTAAATATAATTATCAACTTAATGTAAAGCTCTTACTCTCCAAGAATATTTTTTGTCCTTAACGTAGCATTCTAAAACTTCTGTTCAAAATACTTACCACTTAGTGTCCATCCATCATGTCTATTCTTACAAGAGATCCATTATAGTACTTAGTAATCCAATACTTCATAATAATGAGATCAACCTTTGCATTAAGAAAATTCAAAACGTTCTTAAAAACAAAATGCTTTTATTTTAAAATTCGAATCAGAGAAATAAAGCATAGATGACGTCAATAAATACGTAGCTATTATTTCTAGCTTGGACCACTAAACCGCAGCGAATGCCATTCAGACAAAGGCCTCTCGCGGGCTTAGAGCGTAAGCTCACTGACTCCTTGCATAATGTCAATAGTCTGGGCCCTAAGGACGAAGCTTTCGGTGTAGAAGTGCCACGAGTTTGGCTTTTGTAGGACATGTATCTTTAGGACAAGGTCTGTAGGGTCAAGGGTCATAGACGTGTGGGTTGGAAAGTGGGGTTCGTTTGAAAGCCAACTTCGAAGAATATGGGTGATCATTTGATTTTTCGGTGAAATCTATTCTTGTTAAGTCGTTATTGTGTAATTAAATATTTTATGATTGATTTTATGTTCATTTTGAGACTAGAGATACATTTGTAAGATTTAGACATTGAGATTGCAGTCTGGGCGCTACTATTTCTGACTTAAATCGAATCTACTATCAACAGTTCTCGGTATAAAACTTGTTTCTATTACATAATACGGTTCAACATGATACTATGTACTACATAACAACGCAATTCTAATTGTCACGTGTATTTACGATTTATTTTCTCCCTTATCCTGCTTTTACGCCAACCAACATGGCGTCACGAGGTTGAAGCCCTGCGAGGCGAGACGTCTTTCTCTGGTAGCGTCTAATTTGACGCCTAATGTTCGCTTAGTTAATTATTTAGGTGTTTGTGAGTGAACGGGATTTAGGTCTCTTCGTCGTGTGAATTTGGTGAAATTAGGATCGTGTTAAGTAATTTTCTCAGCGTTTATAAGTGATGAGAGAGTTTAAGTAAAATTGTTTCAGGTTTCAGTTGATTAAAGTAGCTTCTTTGTTTTAATAAACCATCTTGTTTAAATGACACTTCAATGTCAATATAACGTTAATCCCCATCTTTTAGGCGAAACAATAATTGTTCTAATAAAAAAAGTTACAAGCTTTAAACAAAGTCTCCCGCAAATCCATGAAAAAATAAACTAATACAAAAGTTATATAGGCTCTTGAAGTTTTTTTCATTGTTTAATTAAATACAGTCACTGAAAATATACAGCCTTTGTTGGAAGATAATCTGGGGTTTGTCAGAGTGGAACACCATTTAATAATGTTATGAAAATAGTAACTTGAGCGTAATTTTCTCCTTGGCGTTTTATCGCCTCTTTTGGCGCCCAACTGGGCTTAATCCAATACGTGTTTCACACGGTCAGATAACATATTTTAACAAATTAGGTTTTGAAGCAATGGCTATAAGAGTAGAGGAAGACCAAAGAAACAATGGATGGACTGTGCAAAGGATGATATGGTTAAAAAAATGAGGTGTCTGATGAGATGACGAGTAATAGAGAACTATGGAAGAAGCGACCGACCGCCGACCCCGAATATATTCTGATAAGGGCAGGAGAATG
The DNA here is from genome assembly GCA_963853795.1 of Xestia rhomboidea. Classification (NCBI taxonomy): domain Eukaryota; kingdom Metazoa; phylum Arthropoda; class Insecta; order Lepidoptera; family Noctuidae; genus Xestia; species Xestia rhomboidea. Next base: position 8,001,181 of record OY970771.1, on the reverse strand, counting down.
ATGATGAGGTGTATAAGCAATAAATTTTAGTACAAAAACTAAAAAACATAAATTCTTCTGTTCGAAACAATTATTTAAATTAAAAACGTACTTTAATCTCGCACTTAGAAATATTCTGCAATCATGATTAAAGTGCCCTCTACTTGTAATGAAAGAGTCGTAAATTATTCAGTTTTATGAATAAAATAGTCGTTTTAAATTTAAGTGAGTACCCCTACTCTGGAGTAGACTTAGCGTCTTACCTAGAGGAGATATGTAAGATTAAGAGTTGCCAGCGCTATCGTCTGGGTATCGCATACATGATACTGCGAGTTAGAGTAAGTTGCTCCATTCCTGGGACATCATAATATAGTTCATCATCTACATCTTTTTTCGATCTTGCAAGAGGAGGAGATCCGTTTTAGGGTTCCGTACCCGAAGGTTAACCAAAGGGACCCTATTACTAAAGCTTCGCTGTCCGTCCGTCCGTCAGTCTGTCTGTGAGAATGTGTATTTCTGTTGCCGCTATAAAAATAAATAATTAACATTAATTAAAATTACTATGATGGTATATGACCATGCACGAGTCCGACTCGCATTTGGCCGTTTCTATAACTCACATGTTTTGCAAACGTATTTTCTATCGTCATGGACGAGTTCGACTTGCATTTGGCCGGTTTTATAACTCGCATGTTTTCAAAACGTATTTTCAATACACTTCCTCGAAAATGGGTTCCTATTGCACTACGATTAGGTTCAACATGCAATGTATTTCACACGCGTGCGTTTTCTTCATTTTCACGCACGTGTGCGGGAAAAAAATCCACAGGTAACGTACACTTATACGAAGTTCAAATCGGTGCAATGCCTATAGTCGGAGGTTAATGTTTTTTTTTTTAATTTCGGCAAAGCAATGTGCGTCTTTACGGCGTAAATATTTTTTGAATATTAAATTGTGTTTTTAAATAGAATATCATAGATAAACATGATTATTTAAAACTAATATTTACTTAAACAAATTAACATTTATTTGTCATATAAATTGAAAAAAAAATTCATTCATTAAATTGGCTGTTTAACTTTAAGCTTCATACCTTGCTTCTCCTTCAACCTGGCGAAAGCAAAGCGCGGAAAAAAAAAGAAAATTAAAATCATAGTCTCATAATAATTAATGACAAAAATATTTTTCATTCTTTTATTTTATTTCTTCAAAAGTGTATTGACAAACGTCGTTTGATACACGTGGGCATTTGTTATTGCAGTTCTCGGCTCAATAATTTCGCCTCAAATGCAATAACAAACTTTCTCCACTTGTATCAAAATGTACTATTTCAAATAGTAATGAAGGTTTACAAGTAAAGCCCCGATTATTTTATTAACACTAAACTAACCCGCCAATTTGTACCTGCCGAATTACATTTACCTTAATACCTAGTATACTTGAGTTACATATGTTCCAACCCCAATTTATAATTGGCTTAACGCCACACTTGGCACCTGCGATCACATCTATACCTACATTACTAAAATCCTGTTCTACACATCCAAACTAATTAATATTATTAGTGTGGCAACACTTTAGTATAGTGTTGTACCCTAGACACGCTATAGCGTGTCGAGCTAAAACTTTACCGTATTTTTAGCGAAAATAATCGCTAACATGGAATGCGTGTAAATTTTAGTTGGTAAAGTTTTTTTTTCAGTTCAGTCGTTGACCTGAATTAGCTATTCTTCTTTAAGTAAAACGGGACAGGGAAATTAGTTGGTAAAGTTTGTGTGCAATTGTGCAAATTATTGGAAGACGGTTTGGGTTTCCCGAATCAGATTATGTTTTTCCGTTAAGTGTGGGTGTAAAGTTTAAAAAGTAGGGTGTATTACTAACACTAGTATTATTTAGTATAGTAAATTGTAATTTAGTTAGTAATCTAATTCTGAAAAAGTACAGTCGTGCTTTCGACTGTTACTTTGTGATGTATCATCGCCACGCTTGGCAGGTGGGTTTACGATCCCAGTACGGTTGTTACAAAAGCACAGATAATGCTGCTGTCAATTCTCTGGTAAGTCCCTTAGTCGCCTCTTACGTCACCCACTGGAAGATAATATGGGACATACAGTTTTTGTATCATAGGTCTAAGTATATTATCTAATCGTATACAAATGTTTGTTTCGTATCTCTTGAATGTTATAAAAGAAACAATAATAACTATTGTTGTTTATCACAACAGACAAGACTAGAAAAGACAATAATGTTATAACACTAGAATTGTTATGATACCAACACTGTGACGTCACACTTCATCGTGACGGAAACAACTCATTAAAGAGCGGAACCACTTGCATATAACAACGCCCTCTATTTCCACTGACACACATTGTCTTAGAACGGAAAACTTCTAATAAATGCTGCGTTCATATGGAATCTACCCTCCTTTTAAGGAAAAAAAAGTGTTTCTGTAACAACCCTCTTTTCATGGGTAAAACTGTTTTGTGTAAAGAGAGTAATAGAAAGTTTATAAATTCATGAAGCGACCTATAATTGCTTTTGATTGTCATCAGCAGAAAAGTATAGACATTAAAAAATTTAAATACGTGTAAGGCCTGTTGTAAATATGTTTATTGAATTCTTTCGCATTGGAAAATATTCTTTTTTCTTTTTTAATATTTTTTTTTGGTTTCGTTTAATATGTTTGCGTGATTTATTTTTCCATCATGTATGTGATTTATTTTTTAATTTTATTATTTTAATGTACTAGATTTTATTCAACTGAAAAGTCATAAAGAACACTTACACTTACTTACTTAGTAAGTGGTAAGGAATGCTTGGAATATAATATAATGTGATATTGTATTGCTGCTTTCCAAATATCAATAAATTAATTTATCTTTGGATGTCATCCTGAACACCCAGACGCTATAATTAATCAAGAATGGCAAATACAGTGTGATAGTAGCATAATCAAATAATATGTCAATCAATTCTTACGTCAATTGCTTTTGAGATATTGTTCTTAGTAATATATCTAAAGATATCTATAGACGGGAATTCACACATTATCATTCTTATTGAAACCTTGTGCTTATTGCAATTATTAAGATAATCATACATTCTTGGTATTGTTAAAATGCATCTTCGTTTAGTGATTACTTTATTTGTTAAAATAGAGTTGAGGTGATGCCTTTTTATACATACCGAGGTATGATTGGTAATGGCAATTATTAACAAATAAATACTTCTTTTTAGCGTGTCGATGGCAATCTAAATTGTGTCGGTCGGGTAGTTTGGCGCAGTAGCGTCCCTCAGAAAACACTTACTAAATATTACACGTAGCTAGTAATGTTGCTGGGGAGTTTGTTGCGCCACTTCTTCCTCCAAGTTTAATCACTAGGAAGTGGTTAAAAATGACGCTAATCCTAAGCCTAATTGCAATAAGTGAATGAAATTGGTGAGTGTGCTTTGGAATTTTTGTGCGAACCACCAGTCTGTGGAATTCACTGCTGGCTTCTGTGTGTCTCGATCTCTATAATGTTGATCTCTTCAAAGTTCGAGTGAATCTGTTTCTTCTAGGCAAGCGTGCCCCACCCTCGATTATCACTTCTTAAAGCCATTTAGTGTAAAAAAAACTTTTGATTATGATTTTAGCTAAACTTAGCTTCGTAAATGATGTATAATTTCTACTTGATTCAAACCTCTAATCACGTTCCAATCCTGTCTCATAAACATCAATAATTTACACTGCCTATCCCTAAAACAGACACGCAAATAAGGTGTAGATAACAGGATTGTGTGCAAAACACACGTTTGGCTCAGTAAACCCATACAATATTCACTTGCCGCGCCATTTCCCAGTATCAATTAACATGATCATTCACAGGTACAGGCCGGATATCGATAAACAGTCGTGTTTATGCACTGTAGTGTATGTACGTTAATAAAGGTGGGCTTGCACACTAATTAAGGCAGGCTTAGGATGTACCCGTATTTTCAACTATGACTATGCGAATAGATAGGTATGCTAATAATAATCTGAGAATTCTGGGAATCTTTAAGGCAGCCCGCTAATTTCAAATTTTGACAGTGTTAGGTTGTACGTTGATTAAAATAAATAAGGCTTTATGAACTTAGAGGACTGTATTGTTGATTTTAATGATTACAATTCTGGAAAAACGTGCGTATTACGACCACAAATCATATTGCGTTTAACATACAGCCTGACACTGACTAGTAAAATGCAAAAAACGTAAGAAACTTTGAAATTCACAGGCTACCCTGGCGCTTCCACCTTAAGTCACACCTCAGTAGGTTAACTACAAGGTAGATTGTAGAACTGTGCAATTGCACCGAGGAATCACTGACGTTAAAATATGTTAAAATCTCTAATTCTTTCTCTCTTCTTTTAGTTTAAATTTTGATCATGATTTTATGAGATTTTTTAGCCAGGACAACGCAAGTAAGCATACGTCATCTTCGACATATTGTGCTTGATTAGAAAAAAAAACTGTTATCTACTCTAGGTACCTAAGTATTTCAGCTTTGTGTCAGCGAAAGTACTCAAGAAGGCTCTTTTAATGCGCCCTAAATTATTTAAAGTAAGCATTTACCCTAAAAGCTACGCCTAAACGTCCTATACAATTTCATAAGAAACATGGTCACCAAGTTTCAGAAATATTTTTTCTTGTTATCAAGCATCTTGCAGTAAATATGTTTTTCACTAATGAAAAATCGATAGTATAAGGTCAGACCATTACCGAACGGCATCAGCTTGCAATACTTTAATGTTCTGATAAAGAAATAGTCTAGACCTCATGGAAGTCGAGTTGGTATTAGTCCAAGTCTCATTTATCGGTAATTAAGGTTTTTTTAATGATTGGTGATACGTTTTGACCGCCAAAAAATATTTGAGAGTGGCCTCTTAATATTTTTTTTTTTTATTAATTTTAATTGGGTAGATAAATAAAGATTTTTATTATTTGTATTGGAATATGGTAAAAGGTTAGAAAAAATAGTGTATTCTGTGCTATTAGACCAGGTGTAAACCGACTCTTCACGAATTCGTCTACTCAGGATGTGCCCGGTTAATGGCATTAGGCTCAGTCCCATTATTTCGACTTAAAAACATAACAGGCGAAATGTGGGTTTACTATGCTATACCTATACCTTTGCTTTCACCTTCAGGGAACATAGCTTGGAGTTATGTCTGAGGTTAAATAAAATGCTAGAGCAAAAAAATCTAAAAAGGGTTTTAAAATTCTTCTAATTTTTCACTTTGCATGAATTTATTTACATAAAATTGAGAGTTAGATTTAGGATAATTTATTAGTCTATCTACCCAAATGTGCTGGGTTTATTCTACACTCAAAATACAAGTCTATATTTAAGGTCAGAACTTTTGACATTAAAGTCTGTTCATTCTAGACTTATTAATGGTCTTAGTACCTGCGAAATTTTGTTCTTAGTAGAAATTATAGATAATTTATCAGAACATGATATTTTACTAGTTTGTCTGGTAGCTAATTATTTTGATGAGTGTTTATTTAGTAACCATCGCGTCACTATGGTGAAGCGATGTCAATAACCATAAAAAATATGTTCCTAGACCAGAATTATAGATGGGTCTTGGATTTCATACAAATCCGTAAGCTGAGGTTTTGGTGTGAAAGAGTTCAAATAGTAACAAACATCCATCCTTACAAACTTTAGCATTTGTAAATATGTAGTAGTAAAACGATTCCCAATTGGTACTGTACTGTACTGTAGTTATTACCACAACCAACGTCGTGAGCCATCAGAATGCGACCATCATTAGACGATGATGGGAAAGTCAAAATATATACGATTTAGAAAATTTGTAACGATTTCCGCATGTAGGCCGCATTGCAGGCCCTCTATCCTGCAATCGCAACGATATACATCATTAAAAAATACTAAAAAAAATCAGTTCCTAAAATTTTAATTTTAATCTAGTTCCCCAAGTACAGTCACGCCACAAAAGTGTTTAAAATAAAAATAAATAATATTATTAAAGTTTTGGTAGTCCAGCACATGCTGATGGGGTTCGTTGACCGAGTAGCGTCGCGCCCACGGCCGCCCCTATCTCGCTCTATACTATAATATTAAAGTTGCATGCTTTGTGCACTTCAGAACGCACCTTTGTTTGTAAAACTATGTTTGTTCGGACGAAGGACGACGTTTGGACGGCCCTAATGGCCGATAATAGTCGTTATGAAATGTTATAGTTGGTGTATTACTGTTTTTGTCGTATAAGTAAGTAGATATTAGGTTTCTGAAAGGGTTTTATATTTTGATTTGTTTGTATAGCTGTATATATTTTGCGAGTACGGTCAAAATTGCAACTAACAACATTTTGATTTCATAATATAATTTATAAAATACTTTTCAAGTACTTGCCAACGATTGGCACTGTTGACAAAAATTTGAAAATGTCAATGCTTTTCGAACGGCAGAACATTCTTGTATATCTTTAGGCTATTTGTTAAGTGTTTCAACACTAAATAAATAAACTAGAGAGTCCTTGTGTTCCATTTGGTTCGTGTTTCACAAAAAAAACACAATCAATCACTTTGTTATTTGAGACATTGCTCTAATTATTTAAGCCTCAAAATCCTTTTAATGTAATTAAAACATAATAGTGTCGGAGTAGTGCGTGTTATTAAGGGCAAGTTACAAAATTAAACGTAATACGTCATGTGTCATGGCTGACGACTTAACTGTTGACCATGTGTGAAATTAAAATATAGTAATGTGAGCAAAAAATGCGTGTGAATAATAAAGGATTGAAACAGTATGTTTTAACTCTTTATATTGTTTTGAAATCTGTATAGCTAGTTTTGTAAACCTATGCCTAATCCGTAACTAGTACCTACGTTTGTTTTCGTAATTTATTTTTAACTACCTAATTGTGAGACAAAGGTAACTCTAGACAGAGCTGCAAAAATATTGATAATATTAAGTTGAAATAATTATCTGGAGTTGCTTTATAACGGTGCTGCTATTTATCACCCAAAGATTGACTGGGAGAAAATGCCTGTGGCATTAAGTCCACCATTCGTATAATGTATTGCGATTTCTAGATAACAACTTAGCCTATAATCCACATCTACAAAAATAGATAAAGCTTAGCTTTAAAATCAGATAAGTTCTACTTACCATGCTGGAAGTATATACATAAGTAGCTCATTAAGAACTTAGTTATCTTTCTGTCTCCTTTACGGAAACTCACAATGAAGTAACTTTCCGTAACTAATATGGTTGCACGCGACTGTACTGCAGAATTTATAAAACACCTACTCCATCACAATTTTCAATACTCCAATAATTTAAATTGATGAAATCATAATCGTGTAAGGAATACAATGGATAAGTAAACACAACAAATTTTATACCACGTTAATTTTAAGAAAATTTTCCACCGTCTAAGCAGCTAATAAGTTAAGCTTGATATTTAAATGTATCTACTTATAGTAACGGAATTCCAAAAGACCCATAATGAAAACTTAGACCACACTACTTACTGACTTACTTTAGTTCCAAATAAGAATTTAAATTTTAACAATGTTATTTAATGAAAATGTTTGCATGCCGAATGGTGAAATATGGCAGAACTGTGATAAAAACCTACTACCTACTTATGTATAACCCATATTTGCAAATAAATGATATTCTATTCTATTCTATTCTATTTTAGGTATATTAAATCACCAAAAGACCCATGAATTATCTTAGTTTACATTATCATCATTTTAAGCAAAGACACATTCACTGCTGAACGTAGACCATTTCCCAAACCTTCGTTAGCCAGTCCTGTATTTGTCTTATTCATCGGGTCCCATCATCAACCTTCAAAAATCTCCCTAGAATCAAAAAAGAACCATTCAGCTTTATTCTCCAATCTAAATGTAGCCTCGTCATAATTGATTATCGTCTTATCTCATCCAGAATGCTAATTTGCGTATCTTTTCTTTTTTGAACAACAAATTATCAGTTAAGAAAAATCGCGTGCAATTTCGTCAGGCTAATAACTCTTGGGAGACGGTATCTTGTACTAGATGGCAGTAAAATAAGCCAAATTGGACCATCCCTTGAACGAACGCTCGTTTTTATGGCGTCTTATATATCTTCTAGGCTTTTAACTTGGCCACTGATAACATCGATTCGTGATTATGCAGTTTTTAGAGTAAATTGTTTTATGTTAGATGCCTCGTTGGTGGCCGCTAGCGAGGCTGCTCAGCAGGAGGTTCTGTGTTCGATTCTCGGGTTGGGCAAAGTGTTTATTTATTTATTTAACAATAGGCATGACGACAGTATCAAAAAATTGCAAATCTATTTAGTCCGTCAGTAAGAGTATTGGAAATTAATGGACAGGTATTTTTTGTTTTTGTAAATCAATGAATATTGACAAAGATAAAAGGCATCAAAACTCGGGAGTGGGGGCTCGTGACGTCATAACTAGCTAAAAATTATACCATGGCGTGACGTATTGAGAATTTTAAAAGCGTCGTATTTTCGTCAATTTTGGTTTACGTAACAAAAGAAAAAACACGGGTCAAATATTTTTTGATAATCTAAGTGACGGACTAATTAGTTTTTTTTTGTCGTCTCGCCTATTTATGTCCACACTAAATATTTTAAAAAAAGTAGAAAGGAACATAAAATAGCACAAATGTGATGCTTATTTCTAAAGAAATCACTTCCTAAATTCCTGCGAAAGGAGATACTACAAAAAGATATGTAGACATAATGTGTAAAAAAAAAGAAAATGGAATACATAAAACAGATAACTATATTTTTAAACGTATTATTTAGTGTCGAGAACCACAAATTGATTCTTCAGTGAGAGAGAGCATCAATCAATTCCTGGTTCTTGGAAATCATATTTCTGCCCTTGTCCCAAGGGCAGATGGATTCGGCGCAACATGAACTCCTGGTTCTTGGAAATAAACGACGAAAAAGAAAGAAATAGACATTAATCAGTTGATCTATGAATGAAGGTTTTAAGCCTTTTTTTTTTTAGGATGGGAAATCTTCAAATAACTTCTCCCGCTCTGGGCGGAGCAGGAGGGAGTGTCAGACTTTTACTGACTAAAACCCATCCATGTTCCTTCCTCGCCCTTTGTGTTCCGGGGCCACGGTATCTCTTTCGAATAGTCCCGCAGCCCCGGCAGGAAGGTTTTAAGCCTAAGGGTAAGCCTAACGAGCGGCACGTTGCCAACTGCAGATAAACTGCAGCCGTCGTCACACGTCGACGGCTGCCGTCGACGCTTGCAGTTGTGGTGTCGGTGGCTGCCGCCGGCGCGTCGACGGCAGCCGTCGACAGGTGGCGACGCTTGCAGTTGTGGCATGTCGCGTAAATGCCGCTCGTCTGTAAGAACCCTGAGCCGTTTTTGCACTCCTTGAGCAGCGTAGGTGTAATTGGTATTCCATGACAAATTATTCTGTAAGAGTAAGAAGGTGGGCAAGTAAGAATTCCTTGAAAAAGACAGCATGAACCAGTTATTTGATACTGGTTTTGCATTATCATAAGAACGTCTCCATATCCAAATAAAATACGTACTAAGTTCTCAATCACGTTTCTTTACCGTATATGGCTATGTACTGATTGCACTGTGGTACCATTTTATTCGAGTGGGTGGCTGATTGTGTCGATAACTGTCTGTATTATAATACTTATAAAGATCTGATTTCAGAGAGAGAATATAAATGAACCTTGTAGCCATTATATATTATGCTATATGTATCAATTTCAAAAACACATTGTGTATACAAGATACCTCTACACTATCTTAACTTTTTGTCATGTTCTAGATAGAATTGACTGCTTCGTTGGTTGAGTGGTGGCAAGCACGACTGCTAAGCATGAAGCGCTGGGCTCAATTCCCGGGTTGGACAAAGTGTTATTGGGTTTTTCTATCAGGCTTTTCTCAGTATCAGTCACGAAGTCTGGATAAATTTTGTGTCCGGTTGATGGCAATAGGCTCGCCCTATTACATGGGACTTAAACATAACTACCTACTACTAACTAACTATTAGGTTATAGGTACATTATACACCTCTGCCTAACCCTTCAGAGATTCCAGGCGTGATGTTATGTTTTAGATACAAAAGTCTCTACAACTAGTTTTAGGTGTAAAAATTAAACTCAGCATGTAGAATATCTGGGTATAAAAACGGGGTTAGCCATTACTTTTCTGCTGGACAGCAAATAAAGATCAGCACATGCTATAGCATCAATTCAGGGCAGTAAATAATAAATAAAATAAATAAATATCGCTTGACATTACACACAGCGCCATCTAGTGCCACACTAAGCAACGAGGCTTGTGTCGTGGACACGAGATAGTTGATATTATACATAGATACTTTTTGTTTGTAAATACATACTTATTATACATATAAACATCCATGACTCGGTAACAAATGTCCATGCTCATCACACATTTGCTCCTACCGGGATTCGAACCCGGGACCCTTACAACGTAAAGCAGCCTCACTACCTCTGCGCCATTCGGGTTGTCAAATAAATAAATCTTAGCTGAGTATTTCTATGAGGGTCGTTAGGACCCAGCACACCTTAAATTTAAAATTCCACTCAAAGAATTTCAATCTCCTTTGTACGTAAAGGTTTTTAGCAAGCTTTTAGCTTTCTACTTGACTTGATCTTAATAGGCACTTAAGTAACACTTATCTAAACTAGATTCCATTAATTAGCATTAATTTACAAGAGTACCATAATTTTTAATTAGCGATATAGACAGAGGTCTGCGAGGTTATTGTTAATTGAAAATTATCGTCAATTTGTTAATTTGAACGTGAAGTACAGAGAAGTGCATTCGGATACTATACATAGTAGTATAAAATAAAATAAAAAAAATAAAATTCATTTGTTTCTGGTCATTGACCCACCCATATTTGAGAAAATTAAACAAAACTTTTGTCAATTTTACCGTCAGCTGATTATATAGATAACAATAAAAGATAAAGTGAAATCAATGACAGTAGAGAGAGAGAGAGAGAAAATCAGGTAGGAAAATAACGAAAATTGTGGAAAACGTTTCACTGGTTATAGAAAATGTTGCATACTTTTTAATTTGGATTTTAAAACTCAAGATTTCCCGCTTTTTGCGAATCTCCTGGTCGCAGAACACAATTAAGCCATTGAACACAAAACTGCATCGTTGATCTAGGGTCGCAAGCACGACTGCAGACCATGAGGTCCTGGGTTTGATTCCCGTGTCGGGCAAAGCGTTATTGGGTTTTTCCATTAAGAATTTCTCCGTGACAGCCACGGTGTCCGCATTTGCGCCCGGTTGATGGCAAAATAGGCTCGCCCTCTATTACATGGCACTTAAAAATGACTGGCGAAATGTGGGTGTCCTAACACCCTTTGGAGATTACAGGCGTTTTGTTATGTAACACGAAACTTTTTCGACTAAAATAGTGTTACAATGTACCCACGTAATCTAACATAGGCCATTTACACGTGCCCTGTCTGAAGTCATAGATATATTATGTACTTACGTATTAAGGCTAGTCCCTGTTTAGATATTCACCTCCCATTTACCACAGAGTAGGTCCTACAATTGCGGTAGAACGATAGTGCCGCGGTCGGCAGTATACACCGCTGGTTGTACACGTACTTATGTTTCTATAAGGCTAACATTCCTAGCTATGTACAGGGCAGGCCACAATTGAGTCGCTTTCAAATGAAATTCAGCCTCGAGCTTGGTAAGGGCGAAGACAAGACGGAATGTTTGCCCAAGTCTATGTAGACTTGTAATCATGTTTTTTCATTAATTTAAATCTAATTTGTTTGTTCAGCTTTAGGCCAATATTTTGCTTTTTATATTTATTAGCTATCCGATTGACCTCGTGCTGGTCTATAAGTCGTAATTGCAAATGCCGAGCATCAAGTCCCGGATTCTTTCCTCGGGCATTGTAGTTTCTGTTAGGAATTTCAGAGCATCTGCGTAGCAACCTTTTTTTTTTTTCGGATTGGAAATCATCAAATGACTCCTCCCGCTCTGGGCGGAGCAGGAGGGAGTGTCAGACTTTAACTGACTAAATCCCATCCATGTTCTTTAATCGCCCTTTGTGTTCCGGGGCCACGGTATCTCTTTCGAATAGCCCCGCAGCCCCGGCAGGCATTGGCCCTTGCGGACCCCTTATTTCTTGCTGACTCTTTTTGAGGCGCGCGTAGAATACGAACGCACCGTCGATACGGCCTGTCGTCATGAGACGGACGGACGGCGAGCTAGCCCATAGCTCCCCGTCCACAGGCCCGCGCCTACGGTGGCCCCCCGACGCCCGGGGCGTCTCCCGCGGCGGCATCTACGTAGAAGCCTGGGGACTTAATTTTCGTCTAGTTACAAAGAGCTAAGATACATTACAATCGCTGATATATGGGTGGACAATATACGGTAGGAACACCTCTGCCACCACATTGGGAAATGTAGGCAAGCATATTGACTAAATATACGACAAATAACAAACCCATTCTGCTTAAATTTTATAGTTAAACAAATTACAACGCGGTTTTATTTAAACCAGGTCCCTGAGCTCATTCTATCAGCAAAGTAATGTAGTCGCGTAAAATCGTCCTCGGAGTTAACAAGCCCGCCCCTATCGGCCGCAGGCGGATCGCGAATGAAGATATTGTGCGTTTTCGTCACCTTACCCCCAGAACCCCCCCTCTATCATCACCCCCTACCACCTCCCCCCCGTCGTTTGCTCGCAATGACGTAATCTTTAAAGGCGATAACTAATCTTCTTAATTGATCTTTTCCTTGATGAGTTAAACAAATGAGAGAGTACGCGATAATGGGTGTATTATCATGCGCATTTGAAGATGATTTCTGGGTTTCATTTCTGTGGAGTTCGGGGGTTTTATTAAGTTTCGATTATAATAACGACTTTTAAACACTCACTGTTGAATTTCGGGATGACACTCGAAATAATGCCATAAATTCAAATCTTTGTAGGTACTGAACACCAATCAACTCAAGTTTTCAATCTTCCAAAATGCAGCAACAATATCCTAATCGACAGCCATAACAGTTAATCGGAACTGCCGTGTTCAAAGCAGCGGCTACGTCAATATTTAAGCTGGCTATTGCTTAACAAAACATATCCAAACTACCATTTGATTATAGGCAAGAACGGCCAAATACAGACCTCGGCCGGCCTGAGATGCCTTCAAAAGCTATGGAACTTCGGACTTAGAACTTCGTCGTCCCCGAAACAAGCAAGCAACTCCGGAATGGGAAGTAACTGTAAACTTTCACTACGTAAATTTCGTGAAGCTGGGCTCACTGAATAGATTCATTCTAGATTTTATAGCCAACGACGTGCCACCAAGAGACTATGCATGAAATAAACATATCTTTGATCAAATGTAGTGCTCCGTTCTGAATATTATGTGGGGAACGGCGCTGTTACCGGAGCAATGTCGGATTTTATTGTTCCCCTTTTTTATTACTGTACTTTTTCAGCTGAGTCGGCAGTAAAGTGGGGGCTAAATAACAAATTTTGATGTTGTCTTTGAGATTAGACTGTTGATAAATAAAGTACTAGAGGAGCTTGTTTTAATTAACGCGTTTGTCGAAAATAACGAAGGTATTCGACCGTACATACAATCTATTAGTTCTCTAGCCAAAATGCTTTGAGCTCATAGCAAAGTACTACGAGCAAAAACAAAAACTTCCGAATCAGTTAACTGCTTACAAAAGAAATTGCGCTCAAACGTGCCAATATAGTAAAGCCAGAACAGTTTATAAAGCATCAGTTTATTCGATTGTGTAGTTTTCCAACAAATTTCACCGTTTCGGATAGAGAAATAACTGACCCGCGTAATTGGTTATCGTGATGTATAATTTAAAAATTTTCGCCGGAGTAATTTTGGTGGAAGTCGAGCGGTGTTTCATATCGCATGATTTCTCTTCATTTATAATGGGTAGCTTTTTGCTTTTTCGTGCTACGTCTGTCCGCTCAACTTATGAATAAACTAGCTCGTGCCCTGACTTTGTTTGCGTGGTTTACGTGCTTTACAAAGGTTTTTCGTGATGAAAAGTGTGCTGCGCATTTCCTGGAAAGTTTTATCTTGAGAATGTATTCTACAAGTGCATTTTTGTATTTATTGTGGTCTTGTAGGTAAATAAATGCTTACCACATGATCTACATTTAAACGATAAAACTCATAATATTTATATGATTTGAGTGGGAATTTTAACAATTGTAAAATACCAGTCAATTTTTTTCTCGAACTAAGGCTACTTCAAAAAATCCATACACAAAACTGAGGTTCAATTACAATCGGTTTTTCAATCGCCAGTTAACTTTTATCTGATGAATAAGTTTGTCATTTAGACAGTTTTTGTATGGACACTCTGTCAAAACGTAAAATTTACTCTTCAGGTAAAAGCTATCTAATGACTGAAAAATCGGCCCTAGTGTAAAAAATCTAACTGCCCAAATAATATAATATAATTCAGTCTTTTATTTCGTCGATAATATGATGGAAGGGAAATCATTTTAGCGTGTTTTAATTACGCTTATTTATTACATCGCCGATGTAAGCTCGTTATGTGGCCGCTGAAATAAATCGTCATTATTTGCATTGTCGGTATTTTAATTGACTATTGAGGTGTATTTATTGACTGATTGATGTAGCTGGAAACAGTTAATTTTATGTCCTACCCCTGCAATCATAAACGTAATATGTTAAATATGTTATTCATTTTAAGTATTTCAAAACTGGGCGTGGTATAAAAAAACTTAATGAAAACAATAATCAATCTAATGCACTGTTTTGGACTTTCACGGTTTTTCACCACACTTAAAGTACTTACGGGATGATATCCGTGATTTTCCTTTCGGGAGCTCATGGCTACAAACTTTAAGCTTTAAGCTTTAACAAACTTGCAAACTTTAAGTGCAATAAAATTCGTTTACATGCTAAGTATGTTCGTTTTTACTAACACAAAGCTCACCACTATTGGAATATTATTATACGCTTTTATTTAATGATTGATTTAGCTAAGGTCTAAGTGTTACTTTTTCACCCCTAACAAAATTTCTTGAGACTCTGTGTAAAGGCCTCAAACAGTTCCCTTTTTAACCGACTTCCAAAAGGAGGAGGTTATCAATTCGCCGGAATTAAATTTTTTGTATATCTTCGCCAATTGTGAACCAATTTTGATGGTTCTTTCTTTGTTTGGAAGAATATTATTTCACGGATCTGATGCTGGTTTTCGGAGATATACAAGGAAACATCATTACATAACACGTAACATCGCGCCATGTTACGTCATGATGTTGTGTTTACTATAAACATCCAAGCGATTGCAGCAATCACGACCAATTTGCCGTCTATTATTGATGAGTTCCCTGAAAATGAAAAACTTTTTTTAATAAAACTGACTCCATAACACAAAAAAAAAAACGAAAAGTAACGTTAGCTTCAGAAGTCGGTGGCAAAAAAAAAATGTCAGCAGAAGCAGTCAGAAAAAAAAAGTCACCGACTTCTGAAGCTAAAGTTATTTTTCGCGCTTTTTTTTTGTTTTGATGTCGGTTTTATAAAACAACCATTTTTCTAACCTCATACATCATAGGACCAAAATTACCGTTAACATCCTATCATACCCAAAAATGATAATAATAAAAAAATAACCTGTATTACACAACACAGCAATGTTGTCAATCACAAAAAAATACAATGCATTATATTAAAAATTCCCATTAACTGGCAACATTAAGGCCATTGTTCAGCGAGTTGCCATTTAAATTGGCATCTGAAATGGAACTGTCAGTTTATCGCTGGAGTCAAGGGCTGTGTTCACAAGCGAAATAATTATCAGTAACAAGTGTACATGAGTTCGCGAAAAGAATTAATTTGGCGTGAAACAATAAGTGGGTGTGTTAATGCAGTGTGTTATTGGCTTTAGGTTTTTTTTTTGCTGTTGTATTGAATTATGTTGAAGGTGTTTAAATAGGCAGATATATTTTATCATTGAGTCGGTGGTAGCAATTACTTTAGTAGATGAGTAGGTTTTCAGTGTGAAACTACTGCTACTGAGGCCCTATAATGTAAAGATGTACGTCGATATAGTAAGGAAAACACCCGTTTCATATAACGGGTGTATAAAGACCCTTAACAAAGCCGAAAGGCACTTGTTCTCCTCGTCACTGCGATCATTTTTTTTGTTCTGAACCACACCTGGGAACATTCTAGTTACGGAGATATTGGGGGTCAAAGTTCCAACTTTTTCCAGGTCCAGATTTTTTTAAATACAAATTTTGAGTGTATAACTTTACTTTAAATATCTCCATGATCTGTTTACTACTCAATGCATCCAACAGCACAATTTGCTGAGTGCGTTACATTGGGTTTTCCGTAAAATTTGATTTTTCACCCCAAAAAAAAGTAACTTTCCGAGCAACAATTTTTGCGCAGAGTTACTTAGTTTGATGTACAGAATGTTTGGTTGACGGCTTCGTGAAGGGTCTGTTTACACCTTGTATTAATAATCTTTTCATATTTTTTAGGGTTCTGTACAAAAAATGAAAAAAATGGAACCCTTATAGGATCACTCGTGCGTCTGTCTGTACGTCCGTCTGTCACAGCCAATTTGCTCCGAATCTACCGGTTTTATTTCTGCTGTTACCCATACAATTTGACCGCTGTTTTTTTAAAATAATCGACGTAAATTTTTATACGTTACCACGTATTCACTAGAATACGTAGTTACCGGTTTAGCTCCGGTGTCCCTTCCACCTAGTATATTCCAGCATTTTGCAATAAAATTCACAATGTCCACACCCTCAGCGCATAATTTCTAAACCACTGGCAATAAGCCTAGGTAAAATATAGCTGTAAAGTCTAATATCATTGCCGCAGTTCAACCACAAACACAGTACTTACTGTAATACACTAATCGCTGCGTAATCAACGGTTAACTAAGTCAGTAAACCCTAACTGAACCAGTAAACTTAACTGTTCTGACCATTTGCGAGTATTTGCGAAGCATTTATTCCCATCGGTGTAAACAAGGGCTCATTATGTCTCTTACAAATTCGTAAACTGTGTTCATTAATGGAATGGCTTCTAATCTAGGTCGCGCGGTCGAGACAAGTGTCACGAATTTTGTCGTACCTTGAATCTTGTCTCATTTGCCTTTTTATTAGGTTGTAAGGGCTGATATACAGCCTTTCGATGACCGCTAAATGTTGTTTGTGACTTAGTCCTTTTTGTTATCATCATTATCGCAAAAGAAAAGACAGCCCAAGTATTAGTTGGGTATTATGTAGCCATTATAAATAAATATCGCTGGACATTACACACAGCGCCATCTAGTGCCACACTAAGCAACGAGGCTTGTGTCGTGGACACCAGATAGTTGATATACTACATAGATACTTTTTGTTCGTAAATACATACTTATTATAAAGCTCGATTTATACATTTAAACATCCATGACTCGGAAACAAATGTCCATGCTCATCAAACAAACATTTGCTCCTACCGGGATTCGAACCCGGGACCCTAAGAACGTAAGGCAGCCTCAGTACCGCTGCGCCATTTGGGTCGTCAAAGACTATGGGACATGGGACCTAACTGGCGATATGTGGATGTACCTACTATTAGGTACACCTCTGTCTGACACTACGGGAATTACAGGCGTGATGCTATGTTATAAGGATTCAAGATTGGAATCATATTTTGTTTTCAAGTATCAGGGGGCCTAAAATGGCCGCTTTAGCAGAATCTTACTAGAAATCACGTTACAAATTCTAAATTCTTAAAACGGACTTTAGGTTCATAACCATAAAGTCCATTTTAAGAATATAAAATTTTCTAACGTGATTCATATTAAGTCTCTGCTAAAGCGGCCATTTTAGACCCCCTGCTCTCACAATAAGACAAAAGGTCATGCTACAGGAGCAGGGCTGACTACCCAAAGTGATCTAGCCTTAAGGGGACTACAGGAGCTAAACGCGAGTTTTATAATGCAAAAAAGCATATGATTCACTGCAATAAACAAAACCAGAAAAATATATGATATTCTTCAGGATATATGCTAGTATGATAGTGTTTTGAAAACATGATACAATTAATTTTACTTGTTAAAAAAAATCACGAACTTATCCCTAAAAAAATATTTTAACGAGTAAAAACCATAATAAAATACATGCGATCATTCTGATTTTTTGAAAAATAATTCTACAAGCAACATATTAGCATCATAGTGTTTTATTTTTTTAGTCCAATCAACAGATTTTATGTAAATGGATCGAAGCCACTCATTTCGCACTATTCGGGCCGCAGTGACTGACGTAACAACCACTTTGTAGTGCAAGCTGATTAGAACTTTATTCTAACAGTATTTCAAACGAAGTTTGAACCACCATAATTAGAGTTGCTAATTTAGCTCCTATAGTCGCCTTAATCATCACGATTAATTGACAGATTAGTAATTAGGTATCTATTACCAATACATAATTCAAGAGAACACTACGCTCAATACCGTAATCTCTCAATATTCAAAATTCGACAAAAGCTGACACATGTCTTGTCAGATAGTGCGCAGTAGGCCTTTAGTCTGACAACGACTGACAACACCACAATAGGCCGACATGCCGATAGTCTGCGAGCCGCGATAACGCGTTTAAACAATGAGCCTTATATGCCCTGGAGTAGATAGTTCATGAAGTAACAGCGACGAATATTTGTAGATAGGTAGTTTATTTTAATAATAGTTGAGTATAAACAATTAGTGACTGCTTTTCCTCGGGTGTCTTCATATATGAGATAGGAAATATGTGTACTTACAGAAAATAAGAGGTTCTTAAGTGATAATAACAACTTAAGAGTCCTAGACTTTGCCTGTTCAAACGCAAGAAACCACGCCTGTTTAAGCACTAACAAATAACATGAGAAAACGGATTGTCGTGATATGCATTTGTAGCTTGTTATACTGTAAATTAATTCTATTATTGTTAAATTTCATCAATTAATCTGTTAAACACATTGTAAGTTCATGGGCCATACTTTAATTGTCGACAAAATATCTTTAAGCAAATATTTTTAAAATCAGTGGAGTACTGATTTTTACGTGGAGGTGCTGTTGGTTAACACTTGTGAAGTGCATTGAAAAGACAAGATGGCGGGGTTTGTTCCGATGTTGGTAACGCGCCCTAATACCCTTGCAGCTAAACACCAAAATGGCAGCTGCCTTACCCAACCTCCGTAATGATCACTCCATCTACTTATGTATCCGTAACATAAACAAACACTCGTTTATATTTAAGTGCAACTCGCAGTTAAGCTTGAACTCATCCTGTGGGACTGGAATGACTTTTTGCGTTTGTTCTGCTGCTGTTTTGTGGCTGAAATTTGTTTTAACGTGTAATAATGGAAACTGAAGTTGTGTTGTTTTTTGTACTACCGAATTCACTGACGGTCTACCACTTTTCAACTTTATTACTTAAGGCATAAGGTTGTAAACTGACCGACCGTCAGTGTAATCTGTAGTACCTATGTGTTAGCGTGATGTAACTGAGTTTTACAGGGATCTATGTGTATGGTGTTGTGCTTACACTTGGGAGAGGCATATGCGAGTAGACCGACATTGGCGAGTTATGAATTCAATTAATGAAAATTAATAATCCAAAAAAAAAACGCCGTTGATGCTACCATTGGCGTGGTGGCCTACTGGATCTAATTAATTTATCATGTTAATGAAATAACATTTACCAATAATATGGTACTACGGTAAGGTACCGGTGTTGGTACGATAGGTACGGTGGTACGGTGGTACGGTGGTGCGGTATGGTATGGTACTGTTGTGAAATTTTAGAAGGGAAGTTCGATATTTCGAAGTCATTTTATATCTTTAAATAATGTTTAATGTTTTGGCAAGACATAGGATTAGCTTAAAAAATGAGAAAAACATCCACAAAGCTTTACACTGTATTAACATATCACAGAAGTACGTGTATTTATCTCATTGAGTGATTAACAAGAGTTTTTACGAGTATTTACAACGAACTTACAAGTAATTGATTACATTGACAGTTGTAGAAATAATGGCAACATTAGCTTAACCCAAAACAGCAAAACATAAAACCGAGCTAATGTAACATGCCTGTTATCCCCGAACGGGTAGACAGAGGTGTAACAGAGCTTTCTCGAGAGTTAAGATATGAGCAGTACTAAAGTAGATACACATTTTTAAAACTAGCTGTGATTAAGACGGTGCCCATTACACAAATCAACAAAGACTAGAAAAAGACTAAGATATAATGTAACAACAGCCACATGAATCAAAAATATAATTCCGAACAAATAATTCGAATAATCGGGACAAACAATCGAATGATCGCTAATGCTTACAACATTATTTACATTTGTAATAATTTCGATAGTTCAATCGTTCAATTAAAATGGCGGTTCGCAGTTGCATGTCCAGGCTAGTTAATTAAACTCATTTGTTATCCGACATTTCCCTACCTACTAGTGCTCTTCGTTAACTACCCTTATTTAAATTCATTATAAAATCAAGAGGTACATTTTGGCGGGATTATTTTTGAAATAATAGTCTAGCATTGTTTATTTAAGAGGATTTCAGCAATAATACTGAAGCTGTCAATGTCTTAATTGGTATGAAATATTGACACTGACTGTATTTGACATAGCTAAAAGTGACAGTCTTTAGCTACAATTTCTTTTGGCTTTAATTAAACGTGTATACAGTCTACTCGATAAAACATATTTAGACACACATGAAGCTTTCTTATCTAAGGCTATCTTATTTAAGTATGGTAACTAGAACATGACTATAATGGTTTCATTCTTGAAAATAGCTCTATACTAAAGATCACTGACATTCAAAATAAAGGTCAATTAAAGTTAGTACTAATATTTACGATTAATTTAAGACAATTATTTTGAGTGTTAGCTCGCTCTAGAAACTTCATCCTTGCGTTAATTTTATTCTCTGTCTTTAAACAATTTTCAACTTCAACAAACGAAAAAATAGAGCTGAGTTTCGACAAGAATGTAAATATCATTTCGTAAAATTTCCATTATTTCTATAACCAAAGAAAGAAATTACTTCAACATCAATCAATGCCACGAAGAGAAGGAGTAATGTTCCTTTACAGGCACGAACACAGGCTTTTCGACATGTACAGTATGGTGCACAGGTACGTGCACAGTTTGGACCACCGGCAAAGTTTTGATGATCGGAACCTCTTTGATGATGGGTACAGTCTTGATAATAGGGACCTCTTTTATCACAGGAACTGTTTGCACATGGTGGTGGTTTATTGTGTGTACTTCATACGGCACGTGAATTCTCACGCTGTAACAAAAGAAAAAAAAATGAATGGAATAATTGCCAAAATTAAAGAAAAAAGTACAGTTTTTTCAGAAGCGGAAGAACACGTTTTAAACATGGATTTGGGATAAGGCATACTTTTTAAAGGAATTAAATACCTAACTTCTCAAGACACTAAAGCCAAACCACTTTTAAAATGGGACCACCTTTGAAATATGTTGAGCTCTACGAACATAAATGTACGAAGCAGCTGCATTTTTCTGTCAATTTAATATTACAGTAAAACTCTGTAACTACCTAGACTGGCCTGCAAAACTAAGTACTTTACTTTTAAAATTTAATTTTTTTCTAAACTATATAGAAGTTAGAGATTTAAAATAAAACGTTTTATAGCATTTTTTATCAGCTTTCTTTGAAACTATAGACAAAATTAAACCCTGTTTCGGGTCCTTTTTGTTTAGAAAGTATTTCTTGTGTACTTAAAAAGTTATTGCAATTTTGAAAGTGTGATACTTAGTTTTGCAGGCCAGTGTAGTTGGATATATTAATTCCTGCATGATGGGTACTACACTAATCACATAGGTAACGGTAATTTATATCAATACAAGTATTTGTTTCATGCAAGTAACATTCACTACATGATTACCGCAGGCGCCAATGGCGATGGCAATGACGACCCGAATGGCGCAGCGGTAGTGAGGCCACCTTACGTTCTTAGGGTCCCGGGTTCGAATCCCGGTTGGAGCAAATGTTTGTGTGATGAGCATGGACATTTGTTTCCGAGTCATGGATGTTTATATGTATAATAATAATGTATTTACAAACAAAAAGTATCTATGTAGTATATCAACTATCTGGTGTCCACGACACAAGCCTCGTTGCTTAGTGTTGCACTAGATGGCGCTGTGTGTTAATGTCCAGCAAAATTTTTTTTTTTTTTTTTTAATGGCTTAGCCACTGCGGCAACCATGCTGGCAACCACAATATTGTGATCACCCATTGCCGTGCCAATTATTGTATAACCTATTACATAACAATACATATCTTGCCTAATGATCGAATTATGCTGACGTGACAGCGACGAATAAAAGTTTAAAGTTTATTTGATTGTAGGTTTGAGTTAAAATTTTCGTATTGTTTTACCTATGAGTTAATTACGACGAGTATTTTTAAGTCAGTGGTCGAAAGTCTGACATCCAGTCTTACTATCGTATCACTCAGTACTAACTGAGTAGCGAAAGACAGATAGGCAGTCACACCATGTAAAATACTGGTATTCAGCTGCATTTTTTATTAATAGGTACTGATCGCAAGCTTCCGTTTGGTCGCAATTCGCCTCATGTGAAGCCATGATGCGGCCTAAGGTGCATCCGTTTAGACTGAAAGCCGAACCCGATATAGAAGAAAAGGCTAAGCAGATGACGAGACAAGGATTTTAGCTAATTGGTTACCGTAATGATTTTTATCACACTGAAAAGAAATTGAAACAATTTTCTACTAATTTATTACTGTGTACAAACTACTTAACACTTAAACAGAACTGGCGAGATGTCGGTGTACTATTAGGTACCTACAACTCTGCCTATCCCTTCAGGGATTACAAGGCGTGATGTGTAATTTTCCAACATAATAACCTAAGAGAAACAAAACTGTACATGGACTTTTTTCAAGAAATTATTGTAATATATCTCAAAACGGTGAAGGAAAACATCGTAAGGAAACCGGCATGTCCTAGAACCAAAAAACTCGAAGACATGTAAATACCGCGTGGTGGATTATAGCCCATACCCTCTCATAGAGAGGAGGCCTGTGTCCCAGCAGTGGGAACAATTAATAGGCTGATGATGATGTTGATGATTGTAATATTAACTCCAGATTTTTCTATCCTCCCAAAATTAGGTATATACTTTATCATGACGTCACCATTAAGGTTATACATATTAACTATACATAGTTACATTAGCACAACCAAACAGTACATAACTCATGTCGCAGCTGCCATTAACAGTTATGTTAGCAATAAATCTGATGGATAGACAGCGTTAGATATTATCTGTGTTATCAGGAAGATCCCGAATCTACGCGGAGAGAATAATCGTTGGGAAATGAGAAATGTATAGGAAATGGGCCAAATTGCGGTGTTTGTTAGACTTTTTCCACGCTAAGGGTGAACCACGCAAAATTGTACAACAAAAATAAAATGTTTTCTACATAACTTCACGCCTGTAATTCCCAAAGAGTTTGGCAGAGATGTACTTATTAGTAGATTCACATTTCACAAGTTATGTTTAAGTCTCATATAATAGGGGGCGAGCCTATTGCCATCAACTAGGCACAAATCTAGGCTCCGAGGCTGCTACTTGAATTCCTAATAGAAAAACCCTATAACAATTTGCCCGACCCAGAAATCGAACCCGGGAACCTCATGGTCAGCAGTCATGATTGTGACCACTAGCAGTCACCAACGAGACAGTCAAATGTTTTCTCTAGCAATCAATTAAGAATTTATTTCTGCATAGTTTTCGATATGGTAACTGCATACATAAACCTGGCTACACTAGGCTAAATTAAAGGCTTTTTTCAAGTGTTAAAGTCATTATAGTTGATGCCAGTTATGATCGCAATAGCGGTCATTGACCCACCTACATTAATTAAAGTTCATAACCTTGAAATTCAAAAATAAGCCTGTTCAAGTCTTGAATCGTCATCTATCGCAGTGTTCCGCAAAGTGTGTGCCGCGGCACACTGGTGTACCGTGGTCATTCGTTGGTGTGCCTCGGACAAATAAGGTTATCTTTTTATGTTAATAGACAAACTGAGGAAATTACCTTCTTAAACAGCCGCAAAACTTCAACACCTAAAAATGTCACTTAATAATATGTAAAATTGAGTTTTCATTTATGGTGTACCTCCGATATTCTAGATGTTTTTAACAAGAAGATTGCGGACCACTGATCTATCGTGATATTCAACATTTTTTCTAATGAAAAACGATACATGGGTCATTTGTTTTGGTTCGTACGAATAGATATTAGGGAAAGGGCAATGACTGCTATTGCGATCTTAACTGGCACCAACTATAGACAATTTTTACTCCTTAACATCATCGTAGTCTGTTTGAGATCACAAAATAATAATTTTTTTCACAAATAAGAATTCCTATTACTACTTTTTACGTCAGGATTTGTATAAGTACAGTCACCAGTACACCAAGTTACCACAAACTGTGAAATTTTCTCATTCGATTTTGAACTTAACCACCAACATTGTATGGTTCTAAATCATTTTTGAAGAAATCTTCGGTATTTTTTCAGATAGCAAATTTATTAAATTTAATAAGTACTCACTGTGTTCTGTGAACAGGGTCGGGTTCTGGTACGGGGTTCGCTAAGCACATATGGCTTGCAACCACTACGGCCAGGGTCAACTGAAAAATAGAAAAAGGAGTAAATAAAACCATGTGTGTTTCACGCGCGCCTCAAAGAGAGTCAGCAAAAGGAAGGGGTCCGCAAGGGCCGATGCCTGCCGGGGCTGCGGGACTATTCGAAAGAGATACCGTGGCTCTGGAACACAAAGGGCGATGAAGGAACATGGATCTTGGACTAAAAACACATGACATGTGGAGCTAACAATAAGCATGAGTAATTGTGTATACCTAGTAGACGACCCGATTGGCGCAGCGGTAGTGAGGCTGCCTTACGTTCGTAGGGTCCCGGGTTCGAATCCCGGTAGGAGCAAATGTTTGTGTGATGAGCATCGACATTTGTTTCCGAGTCATGGATGTTTATATGAATAATATGTATGTATTTACAAACAAAAAGTATCTATGTAGTATATTAACTATCTGGTGTCCACGACACAAGCCTCGTTGCTTAGTGTGGCACTAAATGGCGCTGTGTGTAATGTCCAGCGATATTTATTATTATTATTTATTATTATTATTACACTGTATAGGTACTCCTCCGCATTTCGCTAGTAATGTTTAAAGTACAATGAAACAAAATTTTGATAAAATGTGGGTTTATAGAAAAAGAAATTTAAGGAAAATTAAATTGACAGTTATGAAGGAGCGTAAACTATATTGTTTGGTGCCACACATCTCTCTGTGATAGACACACAGATCCCTTTGTGCTCTAGTCCGACTCGCCCTTGGCCGGTTTTTATTATTGCTAATACAATTTCACCGAAAATTCAAATCACTTTACTAACAAACCACATGCCACACAATCATGTTTTAATAGAATTGGAATTTTCCAGATGAGCTTACAGAATTCTCAGGATTTTTTAGTCTATTTCGACTTTTTAACAATTCGTAAATTCTTACGAAAAATCTGGTTTGGTTACGAAAAACAACAACAGCTGGAGTTCCAAGAATACAGTTTTTGTTTTTAATACTGTTTTTCGCATTTCGTTTCGAGCATTGTTAGTTTCACGTTTTTTTGTCATAGTACTTATAATTACCGTGATGAGTTTTTAAATCGATTCCAAGCACAATGTAATAAACTATGCATAAACTCATCATTATTTTCAATATTTTAAACATATGTTTTATAAAAACTATTTCACTTTATTTTAATTCACAATGACATAAAAAAAAAAAACATTTTTCCGAGTTCAAGTTGTGCACGTGTGTGTGTGTGTGTGTGCATGTGTGTATTGTTGCACTTAGTAAAATGGGGGCAAATGGACCAAAATATTTATAAACGAACTAACAATAATAAAAAATAACAACTATGTACTCACAGCAATGTTGCGAATCATGTTGGCGTGGCGTGTGGCGTGTCACTGTGTTGGATGCGCGGGCGCAGCCGTTAATATGCACCGCGGTTGTGCAAGCTCCTGCCACCGCCGTTACGGCTCCTGATTCACTGCTGTATGTAACATGTACCTATGACTTGACAATATCGCCTCCTGAAATTGCGAGATGGGGATTTCCAAGTTCGAGGATTTAGAAAGTGGAGTCAATTATCCGTTTTTTATAGGTTTTTGTGTTTTATAAATTGTTTAATATCAAATATTTCAATTACTAAATGTGCCCAGCCCACACTGTTACTGTTAACCTACATCACCCCATTGCTGGACAAAGGCCTCTCCATGATATTTATTACAAATAAAACTACAAACAAAATCCTTCTGACTAACGACGTCAAAAAAAAAGTTTTACCGGTGCGTCACAAATTGTTTCAAAAACTGAAAATAAAAAATGGTATATCAATATAAGTACGCGATTGAATAACCAAATAATAATAAAAACGTCTCAATTACATATCATTAGTTACTTATCACCAACGTAAGACAAAAACCCTTGAAAAATTATGCTCGCACGCACGTTTTTCATTCACAGTTTTTACGAAACATTTATCAATCAGCTTCAATAGCCCGTTTTTCGTAAAACCGCGTATAAGTGCAGTCATTTGTTTGTTTTGTTGTGTTCAATTTGAATATTGAATGCAATATAATAATATTGTAGTGGTTATGAAATCCCCTGGTGTATTCTGGTGCCCTAGTACCTATATAGTCACGCTAGACCGGCGATACATTAGTAATCCTTAGTTATTATTGATGAGTTTCACTAGTGTGTAAATTAAACATTTACACACTTGTGGTGTCAAGGACTTTTCTGTAATTGGCAAGAAAGTTTTTCATTATCTGTAATGTAACGATTGTTCCAAATGCAATGTCTTGGTTGATCGACGGGCGCGAGTGTTGAAAAGTGTGTGGTCAGGACGAATATAATTGTGTTTTGTTGTGTAAATATAATTCGATTAATAAGTTACGTTTGTTATTTAAGACTAATTTATAAAGTGAGTACCTTTACAAGTAATACCTGATACAAATTAAAACTATTGGAATGGATTTAATCATTATTCTTGTCTCTCAAACTTTGACTTTCAACCCTTAGTCATATAGTGGCATCTCAAATAAGGACATTCTTATTTTCTAGTTCACATGAACACACAAAAAAAACATCTATTGCCATAGTGAGTTCCTACAAATAAGAAGTGGGTTGAAATCAAAATGCATCGTGTGTGGAACGCGAACGGGTGCAATCAAGTGTATTTCCCCTGGCACCTCACCTGGCGGGGAGAAACTACGCTCTATAATTTTGATTCTGTTGTTTTTCAAAGAGCGTTGTCAGGGTTGACTGGCAGGGTACCTAACTGCTTATTACGAGTATGTTCATTTTATGTGTGTTAAGGAACATGTAGCGACTGCCTATCTGACCTCCACAACCCAGTTAGTACTGCGTTATACGATACCACTTGGTAAGACTGGTTGCCAAACTATTTTGGGCCACTGACTACCTGTAACGACTGTCAAAGATCTACAAATGACAGCCGGGACCAACAGCTTTACGTGCCGAGGCACGGAGGAAACTTGGTATGTAAGGGTGGTCACCCATCCACAGACCAACCTTGGCAAGCACGGCTTTAACCTAAAGATCGACCCGAGCGGCTGTTAGTGTTTATCTGAATAAAGTAGTAAACGCATGATCAATGAAAGTCTTCTTTTTTTGTTTTTGCGGGTCGTTTGAAATTAAATTTTATCCGACCACTACCTTAGTTGGTAAGCTATCTGTAATAAATATGTGTAACATTAACCATTGGATAAAAAACGTTGTTCCATAAAGTAAGGGCATAAAATCACATAACATGCTGTAAATACAAAACAATTCCTTTGAATAACCCAGACCGTAATCCTTCACATTAGTCAGTTTCCCCTTAAAATAATGCTATACTAATTATATGGACTATCTGTAGAGCTCATAAAACGTCCCCTGAGGTCCATAAGTCCCCGCTTTGAAGCCACGATACTTGAGAGGCTTACAGGTGTAATCCTCGCACAGGTCACTCACGACGTCACCTCACGGATTTACTTTTTTATACAATGTCATATGGTGTGTTTGTATGGCCACGGAAAACAATTTTATGGTTAAAGGGGAGAGGAAAATGTCTGATCTTTTTGCTGTCAGCTTTGTAGATTGGGGTTAAACTGTATCGCTTCCTTGTTTTTAATGCTGGCAATCTAATATTCCTTTTGTATAAAAAAGTGTCAAAACATAAGTTGTTTTCACTATCAAAGATGAAGTTTAGTAAATTGTGTCTGTCTATAAATTATGTCCTTGAACTGTAGACCGATACCGAAGTTAAGACTGATAATTTGAATTTGTTAACAATCAATTCATTCAAGCATAATCTGAGCAGGCAGCCTCAATTTGCTGAAGTAAAGGTTATCTCTTCAGGCGTTCTACACGTGTTTATATAATTTACAACTTTATGAAAATACCGCCTGCAAAATGTGTATTTATCGCAGCTACTAGTAATACACTTAACTTGAAAAAAAAAACGGTAAAAAAAAACATTACATATTTCTGTATTTGCCGCATCAGCCATGCCATGAGTGACGTTCAGCACTGGACTTTATTTTATATGTATGTGAAAATGTTCAATAGGCTGAAAATAAATCAATATTTTTAGCACGGCCGCGTTCATATTTGGCGAGTACGCCACAAATCATTCCCGGCACATGCCATGTATCGGCTGGCATTCATCTCGCGCGCTTTTTGACAGTTCACTGCAGCTGCCATATTGTTGTGACAGGGGAGCGAATTTCAAAATTCTGTGTTGCAAAATAAAAATTGGGATTTATTTTATTCCATAAGGGGTTTTATATTGTTATAATTACATTAAATAATATTCTTATTGTAATAACGCAGTCCATTTAACTCAAATGATCAGCAAATAAGCTCTTCATCTATCTGTTGTTTGTTTCTTATTTTTTGCCATAAAGTAACTTGTTTTTTCGTCGTAATACCTTACAAAAGCTTTCAAGGAAAAATATTTGTGAGAATATAATATTTACTGAAGTTAGTTGCCTATATTATACTACCGTCAATCAACTTGATGAACGCTTGACATTCTGAATACATATTTTTATTATGTTTATCCTCGAAACTCGTAATAAAGGTTTTCCAAGGGAAATGTTGCGTTTTACAATTCAGACAGTTCAGTTGTACGGTTTTATTTTAGAATAGCGTGTTACTTAGTTAGAATATAATTTCCGTTCTGACGTCTAACTTCCATAACGTCGGGCTTATTTTGTGTTTGTATTTATTCAGAAAGTTAATGATAATGTTCCAGACAAAAATACAATCGTTTTTATAATGATCAGTCTGGCAGGAGTAATTATAACAAATTATTTTGTTCAACACACCAATCAATTGTAAACCATAGACACACCTGTCTACCAAAAAGGTTTTTTTTCTAATCGTTATCCATTACACCGCCCCTCCCCAGTTATTTTTAAATTCTCTAACAAGGGAAATAGACTGCTTATTTCCCTATTAACGAACATCTGACGGATTCTCACAGCCTTTAGTTCACGGATAATAACAGACTTCGGCCTAGGTTTAGTTTTAAACACAGGTTTTAACTACCTACTTATATAAATACACTGGCCTGCAAAAATAAGTACTACTTTTAAGATTTCAATTTTTCCTAAACTGTAGAAGTTAGAGATTTAAAATAAAGAAAACGTTTTATAGCAATTTTTATCAGCTTTCTTTGAAACTATAGATACAATTAAACTATTTTTCGAGTCCTTTTTGTTTCGAAAGTATATCTAGTGTACTTAAAAAGTTATTGCAATTTTAAAAGTGTGATACTTATTTTTGCAGGTCAGTGTAGATCAAAAGGGGATTTCACGATATTTAATTCATCATCTATCAATCAATTAGTATGTACAGGGTGAGTTTTTGGGAAAGATTAATATTTGCTGATGTTCATGTTTTTAGACTGTCTCGTTGGTCCAGTGGTTGGAAACGCGACTGCTGAGCATGAGGTCCTAAGTTCGATTCCCGGGTCGGGCAAAGTGTCATTGGGTTTTTCCATCAGGAATTTCTTTTAGCAGCCACCTAGTCTGGATTTGTGATGGCAATAGGCTCGCCCCCTATTACATGGGGATTAAATATAACTGGCGAAATATGGGTGTACTAATTTGCAATCATTCTCTTTAATTGTGGATAACAGGTCATCCGTTCTACGTAAGAGCCGGGGGACCCATAGCCACTAATGCCCTTTTTTAACCCTATAATATTTATTACATGTAACCAAAGAACTTAATTACAATGTAAAATTAATGTATGACCATAATTTGCGTGGGATACTACAACAAAAAAGGATAAAACAAAACAACTTCTTCTAGTGTTACTAAAAAAACAAACCGATGTCCAAAAAGACACTAAAAAAGTCTAAAATTTTACGTGACTTTGTTTGTTTCATTGAATTTTTTGGCAAACATATTTTAATCAACATACAACCTGACACTGATCTGCCTACTGCAAAAAACGTAAGAAAATTTGAATTTCGCGGGCTACCCTGGAGCTTCCACCTTAAAAAAGATGGGATGGTTGTGCTCCATATACTAAACTTTTGATATAATCATGACCCATGATCTATCCACGAAGTAGACACAATAGTTAACAATGGTGTCTCGAACAAATCGGTCCTTTGACAGATCATGATTTAATTGGCAACAGAGGCAGCTCTACCGCTAAACCAATACGGCAGTTTGCTTGTAACATTCTTAACAATAGGATTCTACTTACCCTTGTTACTACAACTATGTATTAACGTGTAACAAACGATATCTTACACACAACACAATATTACTAACTACTGCAATTAATTCACAGTATCGGCATAGTTTCCGACTCGCTATTGCTAAACGTGACATCCACGGACTCAATATAGAGTTATTGCTTCCAAGCGTGTGTTGATTTCTACTCCAATTGAATATTGCACTGTAATGCAATGGAACAGGGTTTAATTCGCAATGTTTTGAGCTAGCAAATCACTCAATTGCTTTGCGACATTCTTGAGTCAATGAACGAATGATACGGTTGACAGTTTATTATCAATTTTGTCGTTAAAGTAATTTAGATTGGTTTATGACGATTCATTCATAATTGGCGTAAGATCTCCAGGGAAAAAGGGGATCGATAAAAATAATCTGCTGTCCCTTATATTTGGGTCGAGTATGTATTGAAGTTTTGTACTTCACAACTGTTTTTTTTTTCGCGATTTCGATGGTGGTCCCGTGGAGAAAGTAGTTCAGTTTGATGCTCTGAATTGTAACCTAAAATATGACCACAACTTTCTATATTGTGTTTTTAGGAAACACGTCAACCACTGCCTCAATAATCCATTACTACGTTTAGCATTTAGATAACCACTCAACCGCCCCTGGCCACCATGGTGGCCAGTAGCTATTTTGCTAAAAGTCCTTCGTCCAACAAATGCAATAAAAATCTACTAAACTGCTATTTCTAGAGCTTATTCCTCTTGTAGCAAACTCTATACTATATTCCTCAACGTTCGGACCAACAATAGCAACACTATTCCATCGACAAATGTTAAAATAAAAGTAAAAACTTTAGTGTAAACAAACTCCGCCATTTCTGACGTGTGGCGTCGTATTTCAATTGTTCTGTTATGTATATTGTTGTTTTCGGATAGTGTTATGTATCAAATTAATCGTATAATAAATCTGTGCTACTATATTATCATAAAGGAAATCTAGTTTTCGAATCTCAAAGTTGAGTATTTCGCCTCCGAAAAAGTGGTAGGTTTAAATACCTATAGTGATTGTGTTTATACAAGAAATAAGTGTTTTTGTGATTAAAACGTGTGTGTTAACGGAAAAACAGTGCATAATTAGTATTGTGAGCATATTGTTAAATTGTATATACAAAAACAAGTAGCTTCATAAAGTTATAGGTACGTAAATAACCGTGTTCAAAAACAGTCGTTGGCGCAGGCCGCGTCAAAATAAACAGTTAGTATCCAAATTCTAATTTAATTCTAATTAGACTATCGTAAATAAACTAATAAGATTATGGTATTGTTGGAAAGGAAATATAATCTAGTTTATTTTAAAATTATTTTAATTGAAATTTAATATTTAGAAAAATTCAAATTAATATTTTAATAGCTAAATATCCGTTTTCATCCCTGTTTTTCAAGTTCTACATTTTTTTTGAGTTTCAAATTAATATTAGTTTTTTTTTTTTTAATATATAGATTCCATAACTATTCAGCTATTCACTGTAAATTTTATTTAGCTATAACTCTTGTAGTTTGCGATTGTCTATCTAAAGATCTAAAGTATCAAATTACATGCGAATATTTCGCAATTTTTTGCACGCGTGGCGGTTTGGTGCAAAAAATTCGCGCGCGGGGCTAGTGAGTGGATAACTGATAATAAAATTAAGTAGTAGTACATACCTACATTCAAAGTTTATTTAGCAAAACTTGGAATGTTTTTTAAAATGTATTTTACCCAGTGTTATCGCAATACCAGATATACGACCAATAGTTAAGTTGGATTACCCGTAGTGATATATGGGAACGCGCGATTGTCGATGCCAAATGTCACGCAGTAGATAGCACAAACAAGGCTTTACGGCTTTGAATCTGTATCGTACTGTCGACCAGCAATAGGTAAATGAAAACACACACAAACAAACATTTACTAGGAGATTTACAATACTACTCGAGCAAAAGCCACGTTTTGTTCAGTCCGTTTACTGAAAACCAAAGACTTTAAAAGAACCTTCAAAAGATTTAAAAGGAATTTATAGAAGACTAATTTACAGACAAAAAGCTAAACCGACCACCCGCTTTCTATACAACTTTAATGCACAAAATGCCACTGCAAAGGTGTAATCCGACGAAATAGAAGAGCGCCCACTTCATTTGATCATCCTACGTAATCGTGTCGTTCTTCACACGATATGGTTACCATTCTGGATGGTTCTTAAAGTATCGAATAACGGGCCGTAAATGGAATTTTCCCTATAACTCGGTCCGAGTGTTAGTATTCGATTACATTTATCACCTTGTTTGTTGGTCGAGTGAAATGCGACAATTCCTCTATTTGGTAATACATGTCTTTTACCAGCCATCAGTCTTTCTACTACACCTAGTTTTCGACTTTACTCCATCATGTTACGATCGGTTTTTCCATGGCCGTGATAAAAGGTGTAATGAAAAAGGTTGGTGGTTCTTAGGATTGTGTAAGCGACTGGTGCCTTAAAAAGATACGCATCAACAGCTGTTTTAGTAGTAAATACAACTGTTACAGCTTAGTTACATAATTAATGTACCAGGGCAACAAGGGTGTGGAGGAATGCCAACTAATTGAATCGCTAATTTTCTTGTTTTCACTTTTATTAGCCTTTTGTGGACTATGTAGAGATTGTAGACCTGCTGGCTTACCATGACGTCTTAAAGCAGCAGCAAAAAAAAAAGCAGAGATAGCGCTAGACGTCCTGTATAGCTCTGTTTCTCACAACGTTCCGTTAAAATAATACTGCTTTATGTGTACTATCGTTTATTTTCGTTCAATGGGGTTTTACTGTTTCGTAAGGCTTCTTTGCAGTTTTGCAGTATTTTTTTTTAAATTTGACAGTGTGTTTGGTTACCGGTTACCGATCCTTTTTAAACTTATTTCCATCAACAAATACACGTTTATTTAAATATTTCTAACCCCACACCCCGCGAATGGCAGCCCTATTTAATAATTTTATAGCCACACTGTTTTAAGCTTTCACGGTTCATAACTATACTTAAAATGGTGGTGGTGCGCGTAGCAAAAGACAAAGAAAGAGGGTAGACAGATTTGTCTGCTCCTAACAATTTTTTCCATCCACCCACATTCTCCAGTTGACCCGCGATCATGGCGCTTGCAACAGCGTCGAAATATCGGGAGCTCAAAAACAATAAATAATCACGGAAGATATCCCGTAAGTGACATTTTAAGTATTTTATAGCCACGTCATTTACCCTGGCAATAAAATCATTTGCACGTCTCTAGATCTCTTACATTACAAGATTTCATTGAACGTACCCAAGATCACCCGATTGGAAAAACAAAATGGCTGCCATTCGCGAAGTGTGGGTTTAGGATTATTTATAAACGTGTATTTGTCGATAGAAATGAGTATCGGTAACCGGTAGCCATACACACTGTATAGGACGAGAGGAACTCAGTCAAATATTTGACGTCCAAATACTTAAGATCTTGTTGCACCGCTATAAACTGCGGTGCAAATCAATATTGGTCTAAGCCAAGTAATTGAAATGTCAATTCCATATGAAGCGTTTATCTACTCTGCAATTCCAATAACCTTAACTTGGTTTACTAGATATCTCAAAGTGGTTTTCCAAGAAGATCCGAAGTCACGTCAATGAGAAATATAGTTGCCTTACCTACCTGCGAAGTACATTAATTTATTGCCACAGAATTTATAGAAACAGAGGGTCCAATCTGGAACGACTACTATTCTACAAGGTGTAGTTTTGCAGAGTCAAAATTCAATAGCTTGTCACAAAAGACATAAATAATCAATTTTAATTACGATACCCGGTCAAATAATTAAATCCATATCTGTCATCGTCGTCCTCATTTGTTGTTGTCGTATCTATAATGGATGAACAGCAATTGTAGGAGCTACATTGTGGATTCCACACTTTGGATGAGTCCAGACACAAAATCCTTTAGTACTCACCATTATGGTGTGGAGTTACGAATCGACCAGATAGGCCGACAATCAAACGCTGGCTGCTGCTAATGCCAAATTATTAAAGAACTGTAAACCGTAAGATGTGAATCACTGAATTGTGGAAGTCAAAGAGGCAGACGCTCCCGGTTTAATAAGATAATTCTATTGCATCCGGTTAGACTGGAAGCTTACCCCAACATAGTTATAAAAGCTAGCCAGGTGATGACAATAGGAAATAAAAATGGCATGAAAACAGCGAGCACAAATCCAATTGCTCAGCCATTACGCCAGTTTCTGAAAAATATTGCACCATAATTAAAAGTATTCAAGGACCGTTGTACCAAGTTAAATTAACAAGCCGTAATGAACAATTATTGTGACAAAAATTCGGTCCCATTTGGTGCTTTTGGCTTTAATCCAAATTCGCTTCTTAGTGTAAGTGCAGGATAACAATTGTCGTACCAGCTGTGTTATTACCATAGTACAACTGTGCTTCTCTTTAGTACATGCATGTATTTTTCTCTATGTTTATTTTAGTACCATTTAGAAGAATTTTAGTGCTTGAAAAATAAGCTATTTTTTTTTATGGCTTGCGTTTGGTCGCAACTCGCCTGATGAAAAACGATGAGGCGGCTTATGGTGGAGCATGCTTGTCTAGAAGAAACCGATTCCCTCGAACTTCGAAGAGATCCAGCTTATAATAATCGGGTATCTGAATCTTCACAAAAAATCCAAGATTCTTACATAGCCTACGTTGGCAACTTGGCAAAACTTGTTTTCGGATACTTTAGCAAACAAGTCTGGTTTATTTTCTCAACTGTCTTTGTGACTTTTGTTACGAGACACTTGAAGTAACAATGTCTATATTATATAAACAGCACTACCAGTTTTCTCAAATATATCATTACTGGTTCAAACACAAAACAACGGGCATCTCAGCTACAGTTTTCTAAGAGAACCTCCTTTTTCTGAAGACACAAACCGTCCTATTCAAACCATTCGTCCTCCAGACAAATTTTTGCCTAACTAAACTAAACCTAACTCCCCAGCAATTCCACGAACCTAACCCATTAACCAGAGCTTTATCCAAAAGTTAAGCCAGTTACGGCATGCATTATACCGAAGTACCACCGATCTCAGTCTCTAGCCATTATCATATTATAATTTGGTGGGAGCTAGCAGGCACGGGTAATATGATATTGAACACGCTCCTGTCATGACGTGACTGCATTGCGCGTTCATTACTGTTATTAAGGGTGAAGAAGTTACTGATGTCACTTGCTGTTCGTAAATCACTGGTGTTGGTAAATGCCATCATAAGACAAGAACGTGAAAAGATGTGATGTAGGTATGATATTTTTTGTGTGATATCTTGTGGTTGATTCGATAATAATGCAATGAAAAAGATAATTTAATTGTTAGTACTTGAACTATCAAAATTATATTGAACACGCTCCTGTCATTACGTGACTGTATTGCACGTTCATTACTGTTCAACATACTGGGAATTGTATTAATATCACTAGCTCTTCATAAATCATGTGATTTGACATCAAGAGTGTTTTAAGATGTACGATATTTTATGACTTCGAAAGTTTTGTTCAGAGTAGTTTCAAACTTATGTCTGTTTCGATAAAGGTGTAATAAAAACGCGTTTAGTTATACATAAATGACAAACACGCTCCTGACATGACGTGACCGCAATCCGTTAATTACCGTTACCAAGGGTGAGGAAGTTACTGATGTCACTTGCTCTTCGCAAATCACTGGTTTTTGATGCGATTGTGGTAGTTTTATAACGTAACATAAATATGTCATCTTGAAAAATGGATGTTTCAACGTTTGATTCATACATTATAAAATGCGTCCAGTCTAGCGACCACCAGTCTATTGGTCAAGGCTGAAATGAGTGCCTAGAGGAGCTTTATAATTATAAAACTATTAATAATCAATCGGTTGAAGTTAAACTTTTAATCTGAGATTTAGCAAAGTAACTACCGCCATCTTTTAATTTTCTTTAACAAAGGAGA
The DNA here is from genome assembly GCA_963853795.1 of Xestia rhomboidea. Lineage (NCBI taxonomy): Eukaryota > Metazoa > Arthropoda > Insecta > Lepidoptera > Noctuidae > Xestia > Xestia rhomboidea. The sequence goes on along the minus strand of OY970771.1, from coordinate 7,964,260 downwards.
TTAATATTCTTATAACCTGTTTAATATAGTTGTTTACAGCAAAAGTCATGATGCAAGAAAATATAAAATTCCTGTTCTCTAAAGCTCTAGCTTTTCACAACTGCATTTTTTTCTTAACAGAATTTTAAAGAAGGAACGAAAGAAAGATAAGTAAGAAACACAATTCGCAGGTTATTTTTCTAATTACGTATTCTCCTTGGTTTCTTTGTTAATGAAATGCATTGGATCGTCAACTTTTGTTCTGAGATAATAAAACTTTTAGGATCAAACATCGTAATAATGGTTTATCCTGTTTTAATGAGTTTTTGTTAGGTGACAGTTTTTTTTTCGTGAGGAAGAATGACCTAAATGTGTCATGTCCGTCGCCCGATGTCGATCGGATCGTGTTTCTACTGAATGTATTTAATGTTGTATTTTGTTCATTAAACTAATTTATTTTGCTCATTCGTGTATATAGCTACTTTTCTTGTATTCGTTCCTTCTTTGAAAATAAAACGAATACACAAACATAAACTAAGAAAATAGTAGAACGAAGTTATATTTTCCTAGGCATCTTGTGTCTAGTCATTTATTATTAAAAAATCTGGTATATTCAAATCTTAAATTCTAACCTTTTACACACATTTTTCCTAAAATAATTACTTACTTTACTAAAAGCTAAAACCTACTAAAAGTTTACCAAGAAACAAATTATAAAAGCCACGCTGTAATTCAGCTGAATTATCTAGTACATTATTTAGGCTTTAGAGCGACCCAGGCGTCGGGTAATTCGATATTAAACACGCGGTTGACAGTGACGTGACTAGAGGCTTTGTCACGCGACCAGTGTGGATCGAGCCTTAGGGCTGACATACCATTGTCCATTGCATTCAAAATTCGAATCTCAACCTTCCCATCAAGCACATTATGCCAAATAATACATATTTTAATCACTGCACTATTTTTTTTTTAACAAAATACCAAAATAATTAAGAGAACTCTCTTTAAAATATTTTAAATCCAAGTTGCTTATATGGCTTATTACTAATATTGCTTTATAGAAAAAAAATATCTTGATAAAAAACGTAACTAATAAACATACGATGGCTACTGAGTAAAGTAGTTTATGTTGTTATTTTTTTATTGGCATCAATTAATTCACTCAAAATCGACGAATCCTTTGTGATCATTAATACTTAAACATATTAGAATATTAATATGTTGACTCATTCTTGTTTCGTATTTTAATTTTTACGTCATGTACGGTCGACCAAGCTATTTGGTTTACATTTTACAATGTAACTAGCATGTTGAAATGGAAACCAAATAGCTTGGTCGACCGTACATCATAACCTAATTACAAGACCCTAATGTACCATGTTATAACACAAAAAAAACACATATATATTCTAGTCTAGCTAGACAAAGAAGTTAACTGATGTTCCTAATGATAATGGTTATGCGTCAGGAATGGCACGGCATTGTCGTGAAATTGGTTTTGACATTTCAGATAGATGGATAAAATAGATTATGATTATAAATAGGTTTATTCTGGATGTACAACTCGCAGTAATGTTTTTTTTTTTGTCGCGTTTTTTTTAAACCGGTTTAAAAAAACGCGATTTAATCCTGTGGTTTAACGTGTACCTAAACTACTATGACACTATTTCTTATTATAAGCCGTTCATTTAAATTAATACGCAAGGAAGTACCTCACCACTTCATCGGTATTCTACATAGAAGGTATGATTCTACGAAAGACAAAGCAGGAGGTATAGTGAAAGAAAGAGCAAGATATAAATACGTTATACAAATAGAGCAGTTTATATTGACAGGCTTGTGTAGGCGGTTGTATGAGATCATCTCAGAAACGTATTTCCCTAAGGCGACCCTTAAAACCTGTTCTGAATTCAAAGTAGCCGAAACAATTCCTATTTTTAATACCAACATCAAATAAAAATGGAAATAATCGGCTCTATGCATTTTTGTGCTTTTTTACGATTACGTTCTACATTCAAATAACTTTTTTGCTATAAATAATTTTAATGTTGGAATAAATATAGAAACAACAAAATGAGGTTCGTGAGTACACCAGACTGCAGATTTGTGGTTATTGCACAGAATATTTCCTTTGCTGTGGTATTTAAAACTTTAGACTTGGAGGGAATATTTTAAAATAAAACATTAAGTAAGGTCTACTTAATGTCGTGTATTTTTTGGTTTTATGCACGAGCATAATTCAGGGTTGCCTATCTTGTTGTGGAATTAACTAGAACTTTGTTCTATACGTCGCGGTCGTAGTTTTCTTGAAATTGGCTACCCTATATTAAAAGCACGCGAGTTAACGTATATACTTAGTTACACTCAAGCGGATTGGTGATAACAGTGTCGTGTTTTATGTTTACAGTGAGAATTTATCCTATTTTACCGAATTAAAGAAAAAGCTTGAACACACGATGTACCTAAATATTTGGTGCAGATAAACACAAACCATGAAAATGTGCATTAATTAATTTATTGAAAAAAAATATTTTGCTCCAGTTATTTGGAATTGGCCAGTCTTACCAAGGGGTATTGTATGACCCAGTACTAACTGGGTTGTGGAGGTCAAATATGTAGTAGCTCCATCTAAAATACTGGTCCAGTGAGACTGGAAGCAGACCCCAACATAGTTTGGAAAAAAGCTAGGCAGATGATGATTTGGGATTGACTCAGCATGTCTTCTTCATTGTCATCCAATTTCCAGTCATATCATCTTTCACACAGTCAATCCATCGTTTCTTTGGTCTTCCTCTACGTGTATACCACGGAGTTATAAGATATCCAGTTCGTTTCGGTTACCGTACCCAGTTAACTAGGCTATCTAGATAGTGATGACCCTAGGCTATGCATCGCGTGTTCTTACTGATGTTTAGTACAGATTTGCGACTCGCGAGCTGGTATCTCCGGCTCGAAAAACCTAACTTATGTCAGTATTAAGTTAAGGATTATACTGGACACTGTAAACTGAAAACTTACATTTAAAATCGTAATATTAACTTTACTTTGCATCAGACCCGTAGTTATATTCCGTTGATGTTTATTTGTTACTATTTTGTCCTTACTGTATTGAAGTCTATGCTATGTTCTTAGGCTGACGTGTATGTAAAATTGTTGCTATTGCCTATCTCCCGTTTCAATATCAGGTTTTATGAAGTCAAAAAGTGTTACATCTTAATTTAAAGTAATAATGATGATAAATATTTAAACATTATCTGTATAGGCGTCGTTTTCTATTTGATTAAACCAAGAATGCAGGGATTGTAGCAGGTGGTGTCCTGTATGTTTCTGCCTACCCCTCGTGGGAAAACGGAGTCAGTTAGATCTTACAGAAGTTAGTAGTAAACTAAGAAATCAAGAGAAGAACAAGCGTTTACAGTAGACCCTGCATATCACCTTTTAAAAAAATGTCGTTTTAATACCGTGCAAAGCAAACAAATCAAACTGCAACATTTATGCAACAAATAAATAGTTCACACCCAACACATGCAGTACCAGGGGATTATAAAGTGTCAGGTTATAACGCTGTGGTTGTCGTAAAGTCATTGTAGTCTGACACATAACGTGACGAGTGAAACCGTGGAAGTATGCAGGAATCGCCCCAACTATTGTACTGTATTAACTCATTGAGCTTCTGGGAGCCTAGTACATACTTATCGAGAAGTTCATATAGTCGCGTTTTATATTTCCACTGCTGATTACAGATAACGAATTATAATAAATTTTGCACCTTTATAAATTTTATATTTCATTGGCAACTGTTCTGTCTAACCAAACGAAACGGAAATTATTAGTTTTGGCAACAATATTAATGATTATACTGATCTTAATTCAGATTAACTTACTAATTATACTATATAAAGCTCGATTACCACTCACTGACTCACTGACTCATTGACATAATTGTTCTCCCAGATGGTGGATGGGGAGGTGGGTATTTTTTGACAGATTCGTAAACAAGTAACTCCCGTGAGTATGGGAAAAGTCCCAAACCTCCCCTTTTCGCCCCCTTCCTCCCCCTCCCAATCGTATCTCGGAAACTAAGGGACCCGTATTTTTTTGTTTTTACGGATTCGTATAGAGGAGGCTTAGAAAAGTAAAAACCAGTTTTCAAAGTTGTCCCCCTTTCCCCCCTTCTCCCCCCCTTTAGGCGGATCTCGGAAGTTAAGAGACTTGGAACATTTTTTTTTTCAGATTCGTAAGAAGGGGCAATGCATTAGTCGAAATCATTTTTCAAAACTCCCCACTCTCCCCTCCTTCACCCCTCCCCCCATCGTATCTCGGAAACTAGAACACGTAGCGGAATTTTGATTTTTACTATACTTTATTATTGGGGGGCGTTGAAATTTTATACCCTCCCCTCCCCTCCCCAACCTCCCCTAAAAGTCCTGAGTGGAGCGAACCTGCGAGACCGAGTGGAGCGAAGGGGGGAGGTGGCGAGGAAAGCGAGCCGGCGACCTCCGTAGCGTAACGAAGGTTGAGTGGGTGAAGCTCCCCTCCCCAACCTCCCCTAAAATTGAAAGGGCTGTAACTTCATAACGGTTAGAGATAGCCATTTTTTTTTCAGATTCGTATAAAGGGTCAATGCATTAGTCGAAATCATATTTCAAAACACCCCACTCTCCCCCCCTTCACCCCCCCCCCCCCATCGTATCTCGGAAACTAGGACACGTAGCGGAATTTTGATTTTTACTATACTTTATTATTGAGGGGCGTTGAAATTTGTATACCCTCCCCTCCCCAACCTCCCCTTTGCTCCCCTCCGCTTTCCGGTGGTAGGTAGGTCCTGAGTGGAGCGAACCAGCGAGACCGAGTAGAGCGAAGGGGGGAGGTGGCGAGCGAAGCGAGCCGGCGACCTCCGTAGCGTAACGATGGTTGAGTGGGTGAAGCTCCCCTCCCCAACCTCCCCTAAAATTGAAAGGGCTGTAACTTCATAACGGTTAGAGAAAGCCATTTTTTTTTCAGATTCGTATAAAGGGGCAATGCATTAGTCGAAATCATTTTTCAAAACTCCCCACTCTCCCCCCCTTCACCCCTCCCCCCATCGTATCTCGGAAACTAGGACACGTAGCGGCATTTTGAAACTAAGGGACCCGTATTTTTTTGTTTTTACGGATTCGTATAGAGGAGGCTCGAAAAAGTAAACACCAGTTTTCAAAGTTGTCCCCCTTTCTCCCATTCTCCCCCCTTTTAGGCGGATCTCGGAAGTTAAGAGACTGGGAACATTTTTTTTTTCAGATTCGTATAAAGGGGCAATGCATTAAACGAAATCATTTTTCAAAACTCCCCACTCTCCCCCCCTTCACCCCTCCCCCCATCGTATCTCGGAAACTAGGACACGTAGCGGCATTTTGATTTTTATTATTATTTATTATTTAGAGGCGTTGAAATTTTCATACCCTCCCCTCCCCAACCTCCCCTATAATTGAAAAGGCTGTAACTTCATAACGGTTAGAGATAGCCATCAGGTGTTTGAATAAATATTATAGTAGGCGTCAAAACCTGTCCGGTGGTAGGTAAAGAGACTTGGAACATTTCTTTTTTCAGATTCGTATAAAGGGGCAATGCATTAGTCGAAATCATTTTTCAAAACTCCCCACTCTCCCCCCTTCACCCCTCCCCCCATCGTATCTCGGAAACTAGGACACGTAGCGGAATTTTGATTTTTACTATACTTTATTATTGAGGGGCGCTGAAATTTGTATTTCCTCCCCTCCCCAACCTCCCCTTTGCTCCCCTCCGCTTTCCGGTGGTAGGTAGTTCCTGAATGGAGCGAGCCTGCGAGACCGAGTAGAGCGAAGGGGGGAGGTGGCGAGCGAAGCGAGCCGGCGACCTCCGTAGCGTAACGAAGGTTGAGTGGGTGAAGCTCCCCTCCCCAACCTCCCCTAAAATTGAAAGGGCTGTAACTTCACAACGGTTAGAGATAGCTATTAGGTGTTTGAACAAATATTATAGTAGGCGTCGAAACCTGTTCGGTGGGAGGTAGGTCCTTTTTTTTTTTTTTTAGGATGGGAAGTCATCAAATGACTTCTCCCGCTCTGGGCGGAGCAGGAGGGAGTGTCAGACTTTTACTGACTAAAACCCATCCATGTTCCTTCCTCGCCCTTTGTGTTCCGGGGCCACGGTATCTCTTTCGAATAGTCCCGCAGCCCCGGGGAGGTAGGTCCTGAGTGGAGCGAAGGGGGGAGGTGGTGAGCGAAGCGAGCCGGCGACCTCCGTAGCGTAACGATGGTTGAGTAGGTGAAGCGTAACTCAGGGGCGACGACAGGCAAACTTTAGGTTAAAAGGTTTTAGATTTAATTAGGGGTCCGTAGGGGTTTTCATACTGTTTTAGGGGTAATTCTAACGGATTTTCCAATTCATTTAGGGGTGCCTATAGATTCTCAAAATTTTATAAGGGTAAGTAATACTTCTCATAAACACCAAACACGCGAGCTGCGCGCAGCTCGCGCACCCAAGCAAACTAGTTATACTATATAAAGCTGAATTACCACTGACTCACTGACAGAATTGTTCTCCCAGATGGTGGATGGGGAGGTGGGTATATTTTGACAGATTCGTAAACAACTAACTCTGAAACCTATGGGAAAAATCCCAAACCTCCCCTTTTCGCCCCCCTTCTCACCCCTCCCTATCGTATCTCGGAAACCAAAAGACTTGGAACATTTTTTTTTTCAGATTCGTATAGAGGAGGCTGGGAAAAGTAAAAACCACTTTTCAGAGTTGTCCCCTTGTCCCCCTTCTCCCCCCCTTTAGGCGGATCTCGGAAGTTAAGAGACTTGGAACATTTTTTTTTTCAGATTCGTATAAAGGGGCAATGCATTAGTCGAAATCATTTTTCAAAACTCCCCAGTCTCCCCCCCTTCACCCCTCCCCCCATCGTATCTCGGAAACTAAGAGACCCGTATTTTGTGTTTTTTACGGATTCGTATAGAGGAGGCTAGGAAAAGTAAAAACCGGTTTTAAAAGTTGCTCCCCTTTCCCCCTTTCTCCCCCCCTTTAGGCAGATCTCGGAAGTTAAGAGACTTGGAACATTTTTTTTTTCAGATTCGTAAGAAGGGGCAAAGAGTTGGTCAAAATCATTTTTCAAAACTCCCCCCTCTCCCCGCCTTCACCCCTCCCCCCATCGTATCTCGGAAACTAGGACACGTAGCGGCATTTTGATTTTGACTGTACTTTATTATTGAGGAGCGTTACAATTTTTATACCCTCCCTTCCCCAACCTCCCCTTTCCGGTGGTAGATAGGTCCTAAGTGGAGCGAACCTGCGAGACCGAGTGGAGCGACGGGGGGAGGTGGCGAGCGAAGCGAGCCGGCGACCTCCGTAGCGTAACGATGATTGAGTGGGTGAAGCGTAACTCAGCAAACTTTAGGGTATTGTTTTTTATGGGAAAAGGTCTGAGTTTTAAATAAGGTTTTAGATTTTATTAGGGGTTCGTAAGGGTTTTCATACTGTTTTATGGGTAATTCTAACGGATTTTCCAATTCATTTAAGGGTGCCTATAGATTCTCAAAATTTTAAAAGGGTAAGTAATACTTCTCAAAAACAGCAAACACGCGAGCTGCGCGCAGCTCGCGCACCCAAGCAAACTAGTTATATTATATAAAGCTGAATTACCACTGACTCACTGACTCATTGACATAATTGTTCTCCCAGATGGTGGATGGGGAGGTGGGTATTTTTTGACCGATTCGTAAACAAGTAACTCCCGCGAGTATGGGAAAAGTGCCAAACCTCCCCTTTTTGCTCCCCTCCCTCCCCCTCCCTATCGTATCTCGGAAACTAAGGGACCCGTATTTTTTTTTTTTACGGATTCGTATAGAGGAGGCTCGGAAAAGTAAAAACCAGTTTTCAAAGTTGTCCCCCTTTCTCCCCTTCTCCCCCCCTTTAGGCGGATCTCGGAAGTTAAGAGACTTGGAACATTTTTTTTTCAGATTTGTATAAAGGGGCCGATTGTTAGTCGAAATCATTTTTCAAAACTCCCACTCTCCCCCCTTCACCCCTCCCCCCATCGTATCTCGGAAACTAGGACACGTAGCGGAATTTTGATTTTTGCTATACTTTATTATTGAGGGGCGTTGAAATTTGTATTTCCTCCCCTCCCCAACCTCCCCTTTGCTCCCCTCCGCTTTCCGGTGGTAGGTAGGTCCTGAATGGAGCGAGCCTGCGAGACCGAGTAGAGCGAAGGGGGAAGGTGGCGAGCGAAGCGAGCCGGCGACCTCCGTAGCGTAACGAAGGTTGAGTGGGTGAAGCTCCCCTCCCCAACCTCCCCTAAAATTGAAAGGGCTGTAACTTCATAACGGTTAGAGATAGCTATTAGGTGTTTGAACAAATATTATAGTAGGCGTCGAAACCTGTTCGGTGGGAGGAAGGTCCTTTTTTTTTTTTTTTTTTTTCTTTTAGGATGGGAAATCATCAAACAACTTCTCCCGCTCTGGGCGGAGCAGGAGGGAGTGTCAGACTTTTACTGACTAAAACCCATCCATGTTCCTTCCTCGCACTTTGTGTTCCGGGGCCACGGTATCTCTTTCGAATAGTCCCGCAGCCCCGGGGAGGTAGGTCCTGAGTGGAGCGAAGGGGGGAGGTGGTGAGCGAAGCGAGCCGGCGACCTCCGTAGCGTAACGATGGTTGAGTAGGTGAAGCGTAACTCAGGGGCGACGACAGGCAAACTTTAGGTTAAAAGGTTTTAGATTTAATTAGGGGTTCGTAGGGGTTTTCATACTGTTTTAGGGGTAATTCTAACGGATTTTCCAATTCATTTAAGGATGCTTATAGATTGTCAAAATTTTATAAGGGTAAGTAATACTTCTCAAAAACACCAAACACGCGAGCTGCGCGCAGCTCGCGCACCCAAGCAAACTAGTTATACTATATAAAGCTCGATTACCACTCACTGACTCACTGACTCATTGACATAATTGTTCTTCCAGATGGTGGATGGGGAGGTGGGTATTTTTTGACAGATTCGTAAACAAGTAACTCCCGTGAGTATGGGAAAAGTCCCAAACCTCCCCTTTTTGCTCCCCTTCCTCCCCCTCCCTATCGTATCTCGGAAACTAAGAGACCCGTATTTTGTTTTTTTTACGGATTCGTATAGAGGACGCTCGGAAAAGTAAAAACAGATTTTCAAAGTTGTCCCCCTTTCCCCCCTTCTCCCCCCCTTTAGGTGGATCTCGGAAGTTAAGAGACTTAGAACATTTTTTTTTTAAAATTCGTATAAAGGGGCAATGCATTAGTCGAAATCATTTTTCAAAACTCCCCACTCTCCCCCCCTCCACCCCTCCCCCCATCGTATCTCGGAAACTAGGACACGTAGCGGCGTTTTGATTTTGACTATACTTTATTATTGAGGAGCGTTAAAATTTTTATACCCTCCCCTCCCCTCCCCAACCTCCCCTAAAAGTCCTGAGTAGAGCGAACCTGCGAGACCGAGTGGAGCGAAGGGGGGAGGTGGCGAGCGAAGCGAGCCGGCGACCTCCGTAGCATAATGAAGGTTGAGTGGGTGAAGCTCCCCTCCCCAACCTCCCCTATAATTGAAAAGGGCTGTAACTTAATAACGGTTAGAGATAGCTATCAGGTGTTTGAACAAATATTATAGTAGGTGTCGAAACCTGTCCGGTGGTAGGTAGGTCTTGAGTGGAGCGAAGGGGGGAGGTGGCGAGCGAAGCGAGCCGGCGACCTCCGTAGCGTAACGATGGTTGAGTGGGTGAAGCGTAACTCAGCAAACTTTTGGGTAATGTTTTTTATGGGAAAAGGTCTCAGTTTTTAAATAAGGTTTTATTAGGGGTCCGTAGGGGTTTTCATACTGTTTTAGGGGTAATTCTAACGGATTTTCCAATTCATTTAGGGGTGCCTATAGATTCTCAAAATTTTATAAGGGTAAGTAATACTTCTCAAAAACACCAAACACGCGAGCTGCGCGCAGCTCGCGCACCCAAGCAAACTAGTTATATTATATAAAGCTGAATTACCACTGACTCACTGATTGACAGAATTGTTCTCCGAGATGGTGGATGGGGAGGTGGGTATATTTTTGCAGATTCGTAAACAACTAACTCTGAATTCTATGGGAAAAGTGCTAACCTCCCCTTTTCACCCCCCTTCTCACCCCTCCCTATCGTATCTCGGAAACAAAGAGACTTGGAACATTTTTTTTTTCAGATTCGTATAGAGGAGGCTGGGAAAAGTAAAAATCATTTTTCAAAGTTGTCCCCCTTTCTCCCCTTCTCCCCCCCTTTAGGCGAATGTCGAAAGTTAAGAGACTTCGAACATTTTTTTTTTCAGATTCGTATAAAGGGGCCGATTTTTAGTTAAATTCTTTTTTCAAAACTCCCCCCTCTCCCCCCCCTTTCACCCCTCCCCCAATCGTATCTCGGAAACAAGGACACGTAGCGGAATTTTGATTTTTACTATACTTTATTATTGGGGGGCGTTGAAATTTTTATACCCTCCCCTCCCCTATAATTGAAAACGGCTGTAACTTAATAACGGTTAGAGATAACTATCAGGTGTTTGAACAAATGTTATAGTAGGTGTCGAAACCTGTCCGGTGGTAGGTAGGGCCTTAGCGTAACGATGGTTGAGTTGGTGAAGCGTAACTCAGCAAACTTTAGGGTAATGTTTTTATGGGAAAAGGTCTCAGTTTTTAAATAAGGTTTTATTAGGGGTTCGTAGGGGTCTTTAGTACTGTTTTAGGGGTAATTCTAACGGATTTTCTAATTCATTTAAGGATGCCTATATATTCTCAAAATTTTGTAAGGGTAAGTAATACTTCTCAAAAACACCAAACACGCGAGCTGCGCGCAGCTCGCGCACCCAAGCAAACTAGTACTTATTATAAATACAAAAAGGTATGATCATGGATGGATGGATGTTTGTTACTCTTAAATTTGGCACATAGATAGTTTATAACCTGGACCTACTTTTTATCCCGGTAGTATGATCCCGTGGGACAATTATCGAAGTCCACGCGGGCGAAGCCGCCACCATAAGCTAGTACCTGAATAAGACGGATTACCAGGAATAATGTATAGTAAAATAAATAAACTAAAAATATCTTGCAAAAAAATAGAAGTTTATCCTAGCTTGACGAAGGCACATAATCTAATCAAGTCAACGACTACTCGACAATCCCATGAACCCTTCCTCTCATAATATAATATTCAAATAACAAACCAGCGCGGTCTAGTGCATCCTCGTTCCATAATGACCTCAATTAACGTTCTCGTTCGTTCACTGGCTCATTCACTCGTTCATTCACTTGAATTTTTCTTCGCCATCTTAATTTGTACGTGACGCCGGCAGTTAATTAGTGCAATTAAAAGATCCTGGCGTTTTTGTTTTAGTACTCACACTGCGAAGCCATTGTTGGAAATTAAATTAGTCCTGAAATTGTTTTACGTCATTAGAATAATATGTGATGTTTTGGGTGCCAAGTAATGGGCGAATGAGAATGAAGATGGCGGGAAACGTATGTGACACGTTCGTTCGTGTGTTTTTTTAAATTAGAAGGCTTGTGTAGTTTCAGTAAAATTGAGGCCAGTTATTTTATGAGCTGTGGAATGTAATTAGGTAATCCTTGTAGAATTTATTGAGTAATCTAGAAGAAATATTATCTAGTTTGTAGAAACGATCATGAAACTGCAGAAGGCATTTTTAGAAAGAGAACAACGTAAAGAGAGCACAATACTATTGTTTGTTTTTAAAAGTGGCATTCATTTTAAATGGCATTGTGTTTGGTAAAAATAAATGCTTTTTACCTTTGTCTACATATTTTAATCTTATAAATTGTGCGTTGTAATAAAAACAAAATAGATTTGACACAACCATGTTTTTTTTTTTTTAATATTAATGAATGCATGCGTCTGTACATTCGATATAGATTTCACAATTACCTAATGATTGAGATTGATTAGGCTATTGATCACAATCAGTCTAATAGATTAATGATGAAAATATAGCCATCACATTATCTACGTATATGTATACAGGGGGTGAGTCAGAAATGCAAACCGCTAATGTGACATATTTGGAAACTAATGTGTTCACAAATTATGTTACGATCGGATGAGAGAAAATTGACATAATTGTAACTGTGAAGTAATTTCGATATGTTCTTGGATTTATGAACGATCTCTCAATATATTAGATGAAAATTTAAATTTAAATAATTTATTTTGACCTATTTTAGAATGATGCTTGCTTTCAAGCGGTATTAGCTGTATAGCGGTATTAATGTAAGTAGACACCCTGTATAGTTAAGTAATTACAGAAAATGAGTTCATTCATTAAGTAATTTGAATTAAAATTAATGATAGTTTACTTTATTGACATGTTTGCAGTGAGGTCTTCATTTTGTTAATGGAAAAGTTATTAATAGTTTTGGAATTAAGTGTTATTTTGAAGATAATTTACAATCAATCTAAGTCAGTTTTATTTGACTAGATATTATAGGCATTTAATATTTTATGTTGTACTTTGTACTAGCTTTTGAACACGGTTTCGCCCTCGTTACCGAGATAGAAGTATCTTTGGTCCTAACTAGTTGCTAGTTTATTCGTGTGCCAAACATCCATATCCACTCCGTAACTAGTTTATGGAGGTCAGATAGGCAGTCGTTCCATGTAAAATATTGATATTCAGCTGCATTCGGTAAGACTGGAAGCCGACCCCAATATAGTTGGGAAAACGCTAAGTAGATGTTGAATATATTTAGCAACAGTTAAAAAACCGGCCAAGAGCGCGTCGGACTCGCGCACCGAGGGTTGCGTACAAACTTTTTAAAGGACAAACTTAACTTTGCTGTTCGATCCCTAGAAACGGCTATTGCACCAACCGGAAATAATAAGTTTGTAATAGTAAAATCGCTTCTTTTTCGTTATTAAACTACATATTTACGGTTTTCAGACTTTTCCCTTTACATGTGCTGTAAAGCCTTGCTTTTTAACAAATTTCGTGATTCTAGGTCAACGGTAACTACCATATAGGTTTTCGAACCAAAACCTATAGGGCACTTCCGGTTGACCTAGAAATGACAATTTTGGTTAAAAGCAAGGTCTTACAGCACAAGTAAAGGGAAAAGTCCGAAAAATAAAAAACGTTGAAAATTAAGGTAAATTTTGGTACTTACAAGTTTTCGCGAAAATCTAAATTTGCCCATATATTGTTATCGTGTTGACCTTGATTTTTATACACGTAATAGGGACTATAAAATTCAGTATATGTTATAAATTTCAACTTGCTAGGTCCACCCGTTCTTGAGAAAATCGGTGGTGACAGACGGACAGACGGACAAATAATATCTTATAAGGGTTCTGTTTTTTCTTTTTGAGGTACGAAACCCTAAAAAGACAAAAAATACTGTAGCTATAAGTAAGAACGTTGGTCAAGCAATGTCCATTCTAAAGCTGCTCTCTATAACATTTAATTATGAGAGAATTTAATAACTGGAACTAAAACAAATTACCTTTCTAATATAATTTACCTTTCCACATGCTCCCGATACAAATAAAAGTTTCCCAGCTTGCGTGCACATAACTAATTATAATGCAAGCCTCGACCACTTGCAAGTTATTTAGGTTAATATCCAGCCTTTTGAACCTAACGTTTTGCTGCTACGTCAAGGCTCAAGTCGTCAGACTTTATTGAATTTTCTCGTGGAGTATGTTACCTGAATGGAAGTGTCACCTAAATGCTTTAAGTGTAGGTCGAGTGGGTATAAGAAGGGTCAGCAGTGATGTCTTGACGTTGTCTATACTGATATTATAAAGAGGTATGTTTGAAAGTTTGTTTGTAGCGGGTATTCTCCGGAACTAATGATCCAATAGGCATGACGACAGTATCAAAAAAATGCAAATCTATTTAGTCTGTCAGTTAGAGTATTGGAAATTAATGAACACGTATTTTTTGTTTTTGTAAATCAATGAATATTGACAAAAAATAAAAAGATCAAAACTCGGGAGTGGGGGCTCGTGACGTCAGAACTAGCTAAAAATTATACCTAGGCATGACGTATTGAGAATTTTAAAAGCATCATATATCTTCGTCAATTTTGGTTTACGTAACAAAAGAAAAAACACGGGTCAAATATTTTTTGATAATCTAACTGTCAAAAAAAATCGAATTAGTCCATTAGATTTTTTTTGCCGTCTCGGCTATTCTAATATTTTTTTAACTGTCAGGAAGCTACATTATTGGTGGACGCTATAGGCTATAATAGGCTAAACGTTTACATGCTTTAAACAGTGTGACCTAAATAAAAATGTAAGGAATCTTACACGCAGTAATCAAAAAATAAATTCATGGATACCTATGTGTGTGACGCGAGGACACTCCCGCCTGATCATCACTAAGCAAATTTTTGCTTGCACTTACAACATAGAAAGGCTCTCTAATCAATAAGTAATAAAAAGATTTAAGCGAAAAAAAAATTAACTGATCAGGCGGAAAAGACCACGACTGTACCTAACTTCAATTGCATACCTTTTTAAATGATAACAGTATAGGTTTGTTGATTTCAAAGAAAGTTATTCACTACCCACGCGATCTAGACAGAAACACGATTACAGAGGTTTCAAACCTAGAATCAAAGTTACAGCACTTCAATTCACTGACCTCATTTCCAAAATGAATCAGCAGAGTACAAACTAATGTTTCTTTTCTCTGTTTCAGGTACGTACAGTTACTAACTTCCCATGTGGATCTCGAGTGAAACAAAAGAGGAGCGAGTCTTGTTTTGTGGAAATTCTTCCGCGCCCCGCTTTCTCGGCCAGCATTGTGTAAAGTCTGAAGTTTTAGGCAAAGTTCTTTGCAACGTGCCCTATAATCTTGCTTTTGCTTATTTTCTTTGAGGTAAGTAATTGAGTTTATTGATGTAGAGAATTTGTATCTTATTTAATGCGTAAAGAGTTTAAATAAGAGTGTGTTCAACTTACTAATAAAAATATAGAGAAGATGTAACTTTTTAACCGACTACGGCGAAGCAAAACGGTGGGTTATGTTTTTGACCGGTGTATGTGTATTGTCATCTGTTCATGTTTGTGCATCTGTTCCCTCATAATTTCTAAACTGCTTGTAATTTGACAATTAATGAGGTATGGTTCGAAGCGTCTTGATCGTCCGCTAGTTATAGGCTATGTGACTTCATTACAACTAGTTGCCACAAAAAAAAAACAGAAGCACTATGAGGAGAGCATTATAAAACAAGAATTTCTAAATGATTAGCCCATCTTACAATACAACTATTTAAATGAATTGGTTAATCAGAATTAATAACCAATTTATCATACTGTGAATGTGATTTATTTTGTGACTTAATAGGGATGATGACTGATTAAAAAATATGATTCTGTTTGGTCCATCAGTTAGATTATCGAAAAATTGGATACGTGTTTTTTGTTTTATCAAATTAATAAAAAATGACGAAGATAAAACGTGTCAAAGATCATGAGTGGGGGCGTGTGACGTCACATTTGAGTAAAAAAATGTACTCAAATGTGACGTCACACGTTTTCGACGCACTGTATCGTCTTATTTTTTTGTTTACGTGAAAAAATAAAAAATATGTGTCCAATATTCTTTGGAAATCTATCTGACGGACTAATTAGATTTCTTTTGTCATCTACCCTATTGCCACCTTACAGTAGGCGTTGAAAGATTAAGCGCATATTCGTAACTGCAAAACTATATAGTGATGTAATAATGTCAAGCATATATTATAGGTCCCCATAATAAATCGTAAGGCATCGCATTAGAACACGCGCGGTGTCACAGCACGCCGTTTATGATAAGGCTATCAAGTTTATTGGTTTTATTACGCCTAAGGTTTTCAGCAAAAACCCAAGCTAACCCCTTATAAAACAACCCTCATCAAAATGTCACACATCCCACTACACGTGTCAAAAGAATTTGTATCATATTTGTAAGAAGTTAAAGTTACATTTTGCTTGTTGGAAGTTAACCCTACCGTGGCTTCGCGACGACATCTTTGATGTGCACCCTCTCGCCTCGAGCATTCAAAGTCTTTCATAGATAAAGTGCATTTCGATATTAGAAGTTTCAAACATAGTTTTAAAGTGAAATTTACGGTATGAAATTGTTTTCTTCGTTCAAAGAGAGACGTGTCGTAACTCTATGGAATGGGTGCGCGGTTTATAATAATGCTACTGGTTTTTATTTGAATTCAGAACGGAATTTCATTGTTTTTTTTTGTTTATGAATGCGTTTTTATTTGAATGAAAGCATTTCGTGCCTGTTTGAAGTTGGTTTATAATTGGGGGAAATAAAATTTATTTGTTCTTGAGGGCTTGTAAATGTCCTTAAAAATCCAATCGGGAATTCTTCACATTATTTTCCAAGGGTTTTTTTCTAGCAGCATAATAAGAAACGGGTTATTACGAGGGGGTAGTTAATTTACCATAAAATATCGTTAAATTCCCCTCCTATTTTCTAATATTAAAATATCAATTAATATTCAAAGAAAGATATATTACTCTAACCTCAATATTAACAAATCGATACATTCAAACAATCGCAATTTACATTACAGAATTAGTTTAACTTTACACAATGCCATATAAACTTTCCAAGATGGCCGCCAAATTATACAGCACTTGGAAACTGATTCCAACAATAGGATACCCACTTAGAAATTACTATAGGAATGTTTTAACAAGAAAATTGACCTGTGAACTATGTTGAGGGCCCTGTAAGGGTTTGGACACAAACTACGCAACTAGTTTACCATATTGTGATTACCCCTGGGACTAAGTTTGGCCGTACGAATGTTAAAATGGATTCCAGTGTAAGATAAGAAAGTTATTGATTTGTTGTGTTGGAGATTGTGACTTATTGCCCTTTTGTATTCTCGTATGATATATAGTATGAGGAGCTCGTGGCGAAATAATAACAGCAATTTCAATTTCAATGTCAATTTCTCAAGGTTAAGCCTCCCTTGCCAAGGTTGGTCTGTGGATGGGTGACCATCATTGCATACTGAGTTTCCTCCGTACCTCGGAGAGCACGTTAAGCCGTTGGTCCCGGCTGTCATTTGTAGATCTTTGACAGTCGCTACAGGTAGTCAGTGGGCCGAAGGTCTGACAACCAGTCTTACCAAGGGATATCGTATTACCCAGTACGACTGGGTCGTGGAGGTCAGATAGGCAGTTGCTGCATATAAAATACTGGTATTCAGCTGCATCCGGCTATCATGGAAGAGTAGAAGCCGACCCCAGTAAATTTGAGAAAAGGCTGGACAGATGATAATAATTCTCGTATGATTACGTAGGTACTCGTTTTATTTGAAGTATGATAGGAAAATAAACAACATGAAATTGGGTAAATCGAAAAACGATAAAGGCAAATAAGGAACAACAAACATACGGGTGCCAAATAGTTGTTAAGAAAAAGACCTATTCAGTGCTTAGCTAACTTTATTTTTCCTTATTCTCGTTGTGTATCAGTAATCAAAAGTTTCTTACTAGATCAAGTTACATTGTTTCTTTCTTTTTTTTTATCCAAAGTCTATGTTAGTCTGTTTTTCTGTGGTTTGGGATACCTACTTACGTTGTAATCAAAAGTGTGGCTGTAATTTATAAATAGTATTTAGTTAATGCATGATTGTCATTATTGTAAGAATGTTCATTGAAATCAATTTAAGAAGATAACGAAGAGCTTTAATGGGAAAATACTTCTTGTATTTTCCCATGAAAGCTCTTCGTTGTCTTAACGTAAAACTTGGTATCGTCTTGATGATTTTGATTAATATAGGATTCCTCCTATATTAATCAAAATCATCAAGATGTACCAAGTTTTACGTTTCCATCTTTACTTTATCTTCGAGATATCGTAACAAGATGGGTCTACGACTACTTGAGTAAAATAAAAACAGACAACCGTTGAGAGAGACACCAAGTGCGTATTTATCACATTAAGTAGTTCCACCTGATCCTATCTCAGTCATTCCAACGTAAGCAATGCACAATATCCTTATTCCATTGTGTTTATTAAATGTAGCCAGCATCGAAAACTCGATTCCTTACGGGAATCGGATTATCCGATTATTTGTAAACGCGGATTTGAGAATGAATCCGATCCGTTCAGCTCACTCGTTACCTTTTCTTGTTACTGTACATATTTTGTATTTGCATAATAAAGGATTTGATGAATAAATACGAATACGGACGTATGTTTTGTTGTTTACCTATTTCTTGCTTAATATAATGTTGTAATTTTAGTTGTTTGAATACATGATTGTGATGAGAAGGATTATCTTGCTCTATGCAATAAAAGTCTGCAAGAAAATCAAAATACAGGCACGTTTGAACTGTCGAAATAAGGACAACAATAAAACGAAGCTACAGACACAAGGCATAATGACTGAAAGTCCTGTAGTTACCCATTCCAAAGCGTAGCTATCTCTATGGGTAAGAATGGGCAAGAAACCTCATGGAGTCTTTTTTAAATCAAGAAGCGCAAGACTCAGGTCGCTTGAACTGCCCCAGGCATTGCATGTATCCTGTATCGGACATCATGATGATGAACAGTGTGTAATTGTGTATACATACTTAAGGGGACTACAGGAGCTAAACGCAAGTGTTATAATGCAGAAAAGTACATGATTCACTGCAATAAACAAAACCAGAACAATATATGGTATTCTTCAGGATAATGCTAGTACGATAGTGTTTTGAAAACAACTAATTTTACTGGATAAAAAAAAAATCAATACTTATCTCTATAAATTCCTTTTAACGAGTAAAAACCATACTAAAATACATGCGATCATTCTGATTTTTGGCAAATAATTCTACAAGCAACATATTAGCATCATAGTGTTTTATTTTTTTAGTCCATTCTATAGATTTTTTGTAAATCGCAAAAAACCACTCATTTCGTACTATTCGGCCCGCAGTGACTGACGTAACAACCACTTTGTAATGCAAGCTGATTAGAACTTTATTTTAACAATATTTCAAACGAAGTTTGAACCACCACAAATAGAGTTGCTAATTTAGCTCCTGTAGTCGCCCTAGAAGATTCAATTTTATCTAAATTAACAGACATATTATGTGTTGCTGTGGATTTTGACCGACACTTCTTCTCTCCAGCTGAAAAACTGTAAGAGAACTGTCTTAATAATATGTTATTTGGACATTCAAAAAGTGGTGATTTTAAGCCTATTTGAACAAACTAATCGTCGTGTAGCTTAAAGTTGTTAAATTTAATATTAACCTGCAATGTTTTGTTAAATCGATGAGGAATAGAGAAGTACGAATAAATTGGGTTAAGGGAAAGAGAATGATAAATGTCTTGTTAAATAAAGTTGTTTACAAAACATAAATTTCCATTAATAATAAAGGCCATACTCCTCAAGAAACTATTTTCACGTCACTAAGCAAATCATGCACATATTTTACTCCGACAACGCGGAAAAACAAATAAATATCGTGCGTTTGTTCTCGTAAAAATGTAATAATACCAACTTTGGTAACGCTTTTGGCGAACTGAAATCGTATTCACCCGGTTTTCCTGAAAAACCTCCCCTTTACAAAGTATATATGTGAATAAATGTATGTATATGTATATAAAAACAATTTTTATATTTTAGCTATTCCCGATGAAACTCTAACTCGCATAATGTGTCGAGTTGTAACGAGTTGTGGGTTTCCTCGCTCGAAATCGAAATTGGTTCCGTATTCGATTCAATCGATTTGCGAACAGCGCTTATCATGCTTTATTTTCATGAGTTTTTATTATATTACTGTATTTTTATGTTGATTTGATTTTAAAGAAGTATTCTATGCTAAAATGGATGTGGGGTATAAAAAATGTTGGCGATCTAAGTTTTTTATGCTTGTTATCAATTTTAGCACACAGATTTCAGTTTGTTTTTATGTAGATGATATAGAAATGACCATAGCATAGGTATTTAGAGTAGAAAATGTATAACTCAGTCGTGTCGCTCCTTGTAGGGAATGGCTCAAGCATACCCCAACGGATAGAAAAGCTCCTCATACAAATATGTTCTAATATACAAAGTAAAAAAAACCAGCTGCTTCCTTCAAAACTGCAATACCTACACGGTCAAAAGCAATATGACAACAAAAAAGTACCACCATCATGTAAATATGGTGACACAAGATCACGACAAGAAAAGCAGCAGTGCTGAGTAAGCTGTTTTTTTTTTAAATTACCTTTGAAAATTTGCTGTGTGGCTTTAGAACGATGCACTAAATACGTTTTATACTTGGTATCCCTTTCACCCTGTACAAAATTAATAAACCCACCATCATTCACTAAGTTTCATATCTACACCCCCTCTCAGCAGCTTATCTTTAATTTCCCCAAGCTTTTAGTATCAAATCACACACAAACACACACACACACAACTAACAGTTTTATGCAAACGTATAAACAGATTACACAGTTTTCTTCAGATGGGCTTACTTTAATGGATTCGCCTGTTTGCCGAACAACTTTCGCAGGAATCACTTAATCTGCCACTCTAGGATATATTTTTATGTGATTTATGAAGGAGTGACGCCAGGGCGGCTAGACGAAAACATTTATTTTGGATTTTCTCAAGTATTTTATGGGAACTGGGAACTAGAGGCTGGCATACAGACACAGTTATATAATATGTGTTTTATATATTACTAGCTGACCCGCGCAACTTCGTCTGCGTTACGTAAGAGAGAGAGAGAGGCTTAGAGAGAGTGTGAGTCAACCTAAAAAAAATGCAGATAATATGCTTTAGCGGACTTTTTAAGAGGAACAATCCCGTCATACATGTATGATTGTTGAGTAACTTTAACCGTTTACGCAGCGCACGGAAAGGAAGCTCTCAAAAGCAATAATTTTTCGCTGTATTTGCAACAATTTTCATTGATGCTCCGCTCCTATTTATTGTAGCGTGATGTTATATAACGTATAGCCTTCCTCGATAAATGGGCTATCCAACACTAAAAGATGTTTTTAACTGGAATCAGTAGTTCCTAAAATTAGCGCGTTCAACCAACCAAACAAACAAACTTTTCTCCTTTATAATAAGTATAGATTCAAGTAGGTAACAATTTAATTTCTCGGAAACATATGCAATCATCGTTAAAATATTGTACTATGTTTTTCCAATTTGGGGCATCCCTCGACAGCCTTAGGTTTTCATCCTTAGACACTCGATGACAGTCATACTCCAGCTAGGTCGAAAGTTCTCATCAAGGTGCATGAATTGAGCCCAAACACGATATAGCTTTTTTTTTTCGGATGGGAATTCATCAAATGACTCCTCCCGGAGCAGGAGGAAGTGTCAGACTTTTACTGACTAAAACCCATCCATGTTCCTTCATCGCCCTTTGTGTTCCGGGGCCACGGTATCTCTTTCGAATAGTCCCGCAGCCCCGGCAGGCGGCATCGGCCTTTGCGGACCCCTTCTTTTTTGCTGACTCTCTTTGAGGCGCGCGTAGAACACGAACGCGCCGTCGACACGGCCTGTCGTCATGAGACGGACGGACGGTGAGCTAGCCCATAGCTCCTCGTCCACAGGCCCGCGCCTACGGTGGCCGGGGGCCAATACGTGGCTCCCGACGCCCGGGGTGTCTCCCGCTGTGGCCGGGACGTAAGGATCTCTCCCTCTCACGTTCCGCCACCTCCTTCGCTAGCATGACTGCTTCGCAGAAGGAGGTGACGGCATCCCATTCCGTCTCGCTCCGGACCATGTATTGAACCAGGGCTGGGAGAGAGAGGTCGCCGCCGCCGATCGCCGCTTCGAGGACACGGCGGTGCTCCGCCCAAGTGGGGCACACCTCCACAGTGTGCTCCACCGTGGCCTCCGGTCGATCCTCATAATGGAAGAACCCGGGCGTCTCCTCCCGCCCGAAAACACGATATGAGGCCAATAACAATTTAGCTGTAAATATAATCTACGTAAACTGCGTATGGATTATTGATTATTGCAAATAGCATAGCACAGTTATTGCACGGCAAGAACACGTGGATTTATCAGGCTTCTGGTGTTCGCTATACTTCTTTTTGGAGAAATCATCCTCATCATCATACTCCTGCCCGTATCCCAATTTATTTGGGGGTAGCATGATTGTATTCTTCTTCCATAAGTACTATCTCTATTACTTTTTGGAAAAATATTTCACGAAAAAAATAGGAAATGCACACAACTTAAATACAAAATGAAATATAGGAAATCTCACAGCATCAAAAAAAAAATTAAACAAATCACAAAAAGTGAAAATAATGTTGGAGGGTTTGAACCTGCAACCCCGTAGTTTACAGAGCGGTCATGAAACCGCAAGGCTATTTACTTCGTTGACATAAGCCACAAATAGCCGTTCTCAATTTCTCATGTACTTACGTCATGACTGAAACGTCAAACAATTGAAGTATACGGAAATAATGCAAAATTGCCTACCCCCTTATGGAAGTAGCGTGATAATATATAGTTTAAATATAGAAGAAGCCTATGCAGTAATTTTGACGTGATGCGCGCACAAACATTTCGTACCAACTACTTAAACCGAGAAAAGCTGATTTTCTTGAGTTCCGCTATTTTGTGCGTATTCATCTCAAAAATCAAATTTCAAGAAAACTGAGAAATTATATTTACCTGTATTAGATATGGAGTATATGTAGCAACTTTAAAAGGTTACACTTCATTGGTTTAGATTGTTTAAGTTTTTGAAGTTTATTAATTTTAAACACAAAACCCTATTTTTTGCGCCTCTGGATAAGATTTTAAAAAAATGCTAAGACAGGTATTTCTTTATTTTTATTAATAAGTATTTATTCTGAGTTTCATGATTCTAGAACAATCTAAAATTTTTTTTTCATACAAACTTTACCCCCCCTTTTCACCCCCTTTTTCCAAAAAAATCCAAAATTTCTATAGCCTATATGTTATTCTGAATGTATTTAAACAGATTTGTGAACATTTCAACAAAATCGGTTCAGCAGTTTTTACGTGATGCGCAGTCAAACAAACAAACAAACAAACAAAATTTTTTTAAATGGTTTTAATATGTTCAGTTACTTATTTCAAGTCACCCTGGCTGGTTTTTTTTTTTTTAATCTTCAATGAACAGATTTTTTGGTCTCAACGATTTTATTATATGTATAGAATAGATTATAGTTGTACGTTATCGTCTGTAAGTGGAGTTTTCCTCAGTCGTGATCTTGTATCTCCATATTTACATGATGGTGGTACTTTTGTGTTGTCATATTGCTACACAGGTTTGCTTGTTATTTGTTGTTCCTTCTATTGTTATGGACGTCAATGAACTTGTCGGCTTATGTTCTGGAAGAAAACATATTTGCTTAAGTAACAAAATTCAACTTGATAAAGTAAAATAGAACTTGATCTATTATGCTTACATGAAAATGAAAACATACCTGATGTATTTACGATAATATACTAATATATACGATGGTAACTATTCGGGCAGTTACCGTCGATTTTATGGTTGTAAACTTGGTTTTAAGGTTGTAACGTCAAAGTCCAAAGATTTTACTTTACTTTCAATATCTCAATGAGTCGTATACTATTCAATGGATCCATCAGCACAATTGTTTTGAGTGCGTTACATTGAGTTTTGCCGTAAAACATAATTTTTCACCCAAAAAAAGTCGTTTCCCATTTTCCAAGTTTACTTAGTTTGTTGTACAGAATGCTTGGTTGGCGGCTTCGCGAAGGGCCCGTTTACACTTTGTATAAAATATATGCAACCTGCACTTATGAAACGTGTTTTCTTAAACAGAATATTAACAAAATATTGGAAATAATGCGACCATACAAACACATAAACTTGTACCTACATAAACAAATACAAACTCATTTATAGCCGGGACAGACAGGTTGGGTACAGCCGAACGAGCTGAATCCTATTCTAATACAGCTGTCGTGTGATTCTGCCGTATTGGCTTAACGCTTCTTCGATTTGACAGCTCAGAAATTAGAGAACTGAGCAGTTTTGGGACAGCTGCATTGCATTACAGTACGGAATTGTATTTTGTTGTGTAGGTATCTATAGACGGGGTTTAATATTCAATGGTGTCTCTTGGATTGGTAATAATGTTTCGATGATGATTACGTGTTCATTTTGTCGATGTTATCTGGCTTTTTTTTATAAAAATTGCCCAGTGCGAGTCGGAGTCTTGCACACAAAGGGTTCCGTAGAATCAAACAATACAGCGTGTATGAGAAAGATGTTGTCGGTGGGATTCGGAGCATCAAAGTGAACAAGTTTTTCCATGGGACCACCATCGAAAACGTGAAAAACGTATCAGCTGTCCAGTACAAAACTTCAATACCTACTCGACCCAAATGTATGGGCCAGCAAAATCGTGATCTTGATGATGGTCCCATGGAGAAAGTTGTTTACTTTGATGGTCTCAACCATCAAAGTAAACAACTCTCTCCATGGGACATACCCTGAAATATGACCACATCTTTCTGGGATATACTGTAACAATATTTTTAACAATTATCAATTTACACTCAACAGCAAAACTAAATTTGTTTTTCGTAGTTTGTTAATGAAAAACTATAAGTTACTGTATGTAGCATGCATAGAACTTAAAAAACTGTGGAAACTGTTTTTTTTGTTCTGTCGTAGCATGCATGTCTGGTCTGCATACCTATTACTTTTGCCGAGTGTACTAGCATAAAATGAGCTGTTTGTTTTGTAATCTATATTCATATCTACCTATATACGTCTAACGATAGATACAAGACACGCTGAGCTCTTGTTAACTTAACACACTTGTAGCACAAGTGTGTTTACGGTAGTTGTCGGAGTTAACAGGAACAATATTGATGTTATGCACTCGTGCTTACATTGCATGCATGTAAGATAGTAGGTACCTATTTTACGAATGTTGGTATACGTATTTTTGTTCTGACTGATGTTTAACTAGTGTTTTAAAAAACATGTCGCACATCCTCTAAAAAACTGTCTTAACACAAAAATTGCAGTTTTGAGATATACGCATTTCGAATTTTTTGTTTTCCTAACGATGCTTTGTGTAAAAAACTTTCTCTTGTTCCATTTGGCCACTTATTTTTGTATACCTAAGGTGGTTTTTTTTTTTAATTATAGAGCAAAGACAATTCAAGTTGAGTGGGATATTATCCAAAATACCTACATATTTTGTGTTATGACAGTTTTTTAGAGGCTGTGCGATGTATGTTTGTCGTTAATATTTTTTTAACGTTTACTTTCTACAAAATGCTGGCGGTCTGGACCAGAGTCAGCTGCTTTAAAAGCATTATATTTTACAGGAAAGGACATTGGTGAAAATTGCAGATTAAAATGAAATAAATAACATACAAAACTGCATACATTTTTGTCTATTTATCGTTATCCGTGATTAAGGTGCTTGCAACAGCGGCGAAATATCGGGAAATCAAAATTAATAGTAAACAACATGGTGAATATCCCGTTTGATACTATCTAGCGTTGTTTGTAAAAAAAACCGCAAGTCATGAATGAGGTTGTGTGTTTTTTTATCGTCCTTTTTTGATTTATTATAAAACGTTTTTACGTATCCTTTTATGTGTCAACCTAAAAGGCTGGACGCCAAATAAAATCAAATGTCAAAAATGTTTTCATTCGATTTTGCACTAGTGCAAATTTTTTTTTATCCCGTTTAGATTTTGATAGATTTTGATTATCCCGATTTAAAAGAAAGAAAGAAGAAGAAAAGAAACAACTTACATCTCTCTCTCTTTCCTTTTTATGTCTATTGTAGAACGCAGAAATTGAAAAGAGTCCTATCCTACATTCGCTTTTTTTACGAACTCAGACGATTCCATGCAGATAATACTTCCAAACAATTGACTGTTCTACCAAAACTAGTTGGGTAATACAGCCATAACTCCAGATAGGAACGCGTCCATCTAAGCAGACATGGCTAATTTGGCCTAATGCCTACCCTCGTCTGCATTAACCATTAAACATTAACTTGTGACATGCTTAATTCGCTAAGTGCCGTGGTCAGTCCTTGGGCAATGGTCGCACATGGCGCGGGGCGCGGATTATAATAATGACTTTGGGAATGTCTAGTAAATTACACTGTTTTTTGGCTTTTAGAAGTTTTATGGGTGGTGTAAAGTAGTGATTGTTTTTAATTGGATTTTTCTAAATAGATTTTCAGTAGTTTACACAAAATTGGTTTTATTAATTTTACTAAAATTCTTAAAAGCCGATTTTGCTGCAGTATTATTTCTAACTTCTTTCCTACGTGCACTCGGCAAAATGGTTTAGTTGAGCTACACAGACATCGAATCCTATGAAAATCTAACTGGGTGTCATATTTTTCTTACCTATCCATACGTTTCTTACATACTTAGATTAGAGATGACGAAGCCTTGAGTACAGACGCCAGCATATCGAGCTTTCAACTTTATTTCTTAGCTTGATGTTCGTCTGTACTATGCCAACTTTATCCCATTTCATTAGCCACCCTTTTACTTTTTCAACAACGCACTGTGTCCATACAGTACCTCAACCAAAGTTCCAACATTAATTTAAACACTCTCAATTAGTTCACTCCCCGCTCCCAAACTAACCTCGCCCTCTCCTGGATCGTAGAATTGACCAAAATGTATTACCCTATTAACTGGACCACCTTTGTTTAACTAAATCTGGGGGCCTGAGTCGAGTTTAAATTATTTATTCATCTGGAAAGGTCAGCAACAAATGTCTTTGGAAGCCTGGGACATGCTCCCGGAGTCGTTGTGGGTAACAATGACAATTTCGGAATTTTTAATCTGATGAACGGTCAATGGGGCTTCTGATTGAATTTAGTGATTTGTGTGGGAATTGTTCTGTTTCGTATTGATGGTTTTAGCGGGAGGATAGTTTATTTATAAATTACTAATGGGTTTCAGAGTAGCGTTTAAAATTCTTTGTTCAGTACGTGATTTGTTTGTTTGTTTTACTTTAACAAAGCTCGACCGGTGACTGAAAAGTTGTGTGGTAATCGGTTAGCTTGGAACTGGTATATGATGCGGAGGAATGACGAAATTGTCGTGAGTAAAGTTTGGAGTATGAATGTACGATGGATGGACTGTGTAAAGGATGATATAGCTAGAAAAGAGGTGTCTGATGAGATGACGAGTAATAGAGAAGTATGGAAGAAGAAGACATGCTACCCTGACCCCATATAAATTGAGATAAGGCCAGGAGAATGATGTCTTTAAAATAGCACCACCAAGGCCTATAACATTTGCCGGGGCTGAGGGACTGTTCGAAAGAGATACCGTGCCCCCGGAACACAAAGGGCGATGAAGGAACATGGATGGGTTTTAGTCAGTAAAAGTCTGACACCTGCTCCGCTTAGAGCGGGAGCAGTCATTTGATGATTTCCAATCTGAAAAAAAGGGCCTATTCCATATGTTGAAGGCATTAGTGATAGCATTTAGCATTCGATTGACATCGTTAGAGAGTCGTCAATGTCGCTTTGGGATTCATCTCAGGAAGACCAACTGCAGCTTCCGCTTATGCAGTTCTAATGTCACTTAGTGATTGCAAATAATTTATCTATCAATTCATCTTTTATAGTATAAACACACCAAGATATGGTGGATGACTCAAGAGATATCCAAGAAGAAAAGTTATCATATCGTATTTGGTCTTATTTCTAAAATGGTCAACATGTCACAAATAAACAGCCAACAACTTCTATCATACTAGTATCATATTGCGATAACCAAACCATCGGTGAGAGCAGCGAGCGGTGGCCCAGTGGTGGCGGCCCCGACTTACGAACAGTAAGTCGTGGGTTCGAATTCGAACCCAGACAGGCGCGTTACTTTGCGTAATTTATTTTATCACCCCTGTTCTTAAAACGGTGACGGAAAACAACGTGAAGACACCGGCATGTCCTAGAACCAAAAATTCGAAGACATGTGACATCTACCAATCCGCACTGGTCCCGCTTGGTGGATTCTAGCCCATTTCCTCTCATTGAGAGGAGGCCGTGCAGTGGAATCATTATAGGCTGATGATGAATCAAACCGTCCATGAACGATAGTGAACCGTCTGTCAATGTTCACCGAAGGACTGCCGCTTTTAACCCTTATGCCCTTAGCAATAAGGTTGAAAATTGGTCGACCGTCACTGAACTCGGTAGTACAAGCCCTTTACGAGACTAAGGGTTCTTACAGACGAGCGGCACATTGCCAACGGCAGGTAAACTGCAGCCGTCGCCACCTGTCGACGACTGCCGTCGACCGGTGACCCTTGCAGTTGTGGCGTGCCGCGTAAATTTTTTGCAGTCGGGGTCGACTGCAAGACGCGTCGACGCGTCGTTGATAGTGGGCGACGGCTGCAGTTTATCTGCCGCTGGCAACGTGCCGCTCGTCTGTCTGAACCCTTACTCGCCTATGGCGTCATATGACATCATCATCTAATGTACTAACACCACAATCTTTCAACCACAAAACATCAACCAAGACTAAGCACCAGTCATTAAGGGGCTGCCTCCACTCATGGGATACATGATAGCCTTTGTTCAGAGGCATGCACGTCACTATTTTTGGCAGGAGTACCTTTGAGAGCCGTCGATAACTCTCAGGCTGTGAGGGGAAAGCCGTGCGACAATATACGTATAAGTACGTAAGTGGATGAAGGGAGATAATTGCTGATAGATGCTTTTAAAGGGAAGAATTTTTTATTTAACGCGAATTATGAAAGGATTTTTTTCTATACAAGGAAGAGGTGGAAGGGACTCAGACGCTTCACTGTTGCAACGGTACACAATTACCGAATGTCATAAGATAATTATGTTTCTTCCATGCGGTGAAAGTCGGGCAGAAGCAGGTATTCTATTTAGTTATGTATGGCGTTTTGAAGTACTATAACGTAGTATGTAGCAGTTGCAGCAAAAAAAAACAGGTGTTATTAACACGCTTCTATTTAAAAATCATGAAAGTTAAATTGGACTCAGTTTTCAGTTTCTGATTGAGCTGAAATTTTGCATACATGTTTATTATTTTTTTTTATTATGGCTGATAATGCGTGGTAAGCTAAGTCACGTAATTCTAAATCCAATATGGCGGACTCCCAAAGATGGCTATTTTTCATACATTCCGTAGGGGTATCAAATGAAAGGGTTTTCTGAGAAAAATACGAGAAATAAAATGACGACACTCCAAAGCGTTTTTATCAAATTACATAATTTATAAATATGTAATAAATAGATAATATAACATGCTTCGGTACCTATCTTATAAAGTCTGTGCCTTGTCCTAGTTTATGATACTTTTAATTAATTACCCAGCTACGAAAACGTCATTAACAATTTTTGTATTAAAGTTAGCGTTGCCCTAATTGAAAAAGTTTACAAGGTCAAAAAACAAAATTGATGAACGTTGTTAAAAAGTTACGTTAAAGTAATTTGCTGGAAAAATCACGATGTTGTGTTGCTTAGTAAGCATAATAGTTTGGTAAGAGTCCAGTGGTTGTTCTAAATAAAAGAAAATAAACGCGCAAGAATACCATCACATTTAATTTTGTACCCAATAAACGCATACTTACAATAAGATTTCATTTTAATTTGCAGATTGTATATCATTTAAGAAAGCGCTTTAAAAATAGCGGTTAATAAATAAACTACTTTTTTTGGTAACTTTTTAGGTTAGGTATGCACGATTTACGTAGGTACGATTTTCATTATGTGGAAAATAGAAACAATGGTTAATATAACAAAATGTGTGGTAAAAAATATGTTTTAACGTCTACATGCTTGCCGTAATGTACAAAAAGTGAAGATACATATTAAAACCTGTTCACACACTGACATCCATCCCACACTTTCCTGTATATTATTCACGGCAGCTACAGAAGAAGCGGCAACAGCAAACTAGATAAGTTTTAAAAGGACTAAGTTAGATGAATCTTGACTACATAATGACGAAGATTAAAAGTTGTTGATTGTGAAAATTCAAAAAGTTTCGGTGCGGACCACGGTAGCTATTAATATAATCTCTGTTACGATGGTATTATGGTACACTTCATAAATAAGGATTACGTTGATATAAGCCCTTTTAAATGTTCGATAAGCTAAGGGGAGGACGGAACGATTATTAAAATTTGGACATGACTTCGGAAATGGTACTAATAGTGTCCAGAATTTGAATAATTTGCGCGTGGGTTTATTTTAAAGAGGATGCGCTTAGGTAGCCCGCGAAATTAAATTTTGACGGATAAAAAACCTGATTAATCACCAAAATATCTGATCTTAAAATAGAAAAAATAAAAGAAATGAATAAAAAAATTAAGGAGTCACTACAAAAAGCATGAAATAAATATTAAATAAAAATTAAAAACGCCCGACACAAAAAAAATATAAACGTGAAACCCTATAAAAAGAAAAAAATAACCTTGAAATTATGACACTACGTGTCGGGGGTTTTTAAAATTTTTAATTTAATGTAACTTGTTTACAATTTACAGGTCAGTGTCAGGTTCTATGTTGATTAAAATGCTTATGATTCACAAAATAATATTTTTGTTAAGCCATATTATATTTGTTTTCACTATATTTTTAAAATATAATCATAAAAATTGTCAATACAACCCTGTAACCCTCTCTTTTTCATAAAATAATCATTTAATGGGATGAACTTTTATATTATAGGAAAATGCTGTTTTTTTTTTAAATAACCGTTGTTTTAACAGCTGTTTTTTTTAATTTATATGTGGAAGGGTTTGGTATGATTTACTGAACACGTGGTAACCGTTTGTGTGTTCCCGCCAGCGTGTATTTTTTTAACAAAAAAAAAATGTTGCCACTTGCAAAATAACATCCACGAAAATTGGGTCAGGAATACTTTTAGTGTCACGAGTGTCACACACACTACCATGCGACCGAACCAAGGGGCGTAATTAACACGGGCTGCCCTCTATCAATAACAGATTAGCATGTAAAAGCGAATGGCCTAATGGCTGGTGTGTGCCGGTAATTGGCCCATAAATTCTGTCTGAACAAGGCTTTATATTGTTGTCTTTGTAAAATTTTTGACAATAGATCCTTTGAAGTGATCGAATTTGGTGATTTTTGTTGACTGGCGTGACCTAGGTAGGGTCTAGGTAGGTTATCTAGAAACTAATGAAGGTCACTTCAAAATGTAATAGGATTTTTTACATAAAAAAACTGCTTGATACAGAGTGATTTACTAAAGGTTGGCAATACTTTAGGGGCGTGTATACTTTACTGATGAAAATGAACAACATTTATAAAAGGACCGACCTTGAAAACATTAAAAAAAATAACAATTGCTCCATCCATTTTTTTGAGTTACGCCACCAGTAATGCATCTTTCAAAATCCGTTGTCCACAGCTGGTCCTGTCGGTTTGACCTAAGGCCCGTATTACAGAACATCACGAAATACTCAAGCATTACCTAAAGCTATATTCAAGCCATTTAATTGGTTGAAACTAGTTTTAAGTAATAAGTGACGTTTAACACGGGGCTAAGGGTTCTTACAGACGAGCGGCACGTTGCTAACTGCAGCCGTCGCCACATGTCGACGGCAGCCGTCGACATGTGGCGACGCTTGCAGTTGTGGCATGCCGTGTAAATGTGTGTTGACGGCTGCCGTCGATGCGTCGGCGTCAGCCGTCGACACCACAACTGCAAGCGTCGACGGCAGCCGTCGATGGGTGGCGACACCTGCAGTTTATCTGCCGTTGGCAACGTGCCGCTCGAAGTAAGAACCCTAAGACCGTTTTCCAGCGGTTAAGGTAGCCTTACTGTCTCCTAAATATCCACCCTGTAATCTAACTTACCATATTAATCCACACACAAAATTAAGTTTATTCAAATTACAATTCCACTCAAAACCAGCTAAATCATGCAACTAAGTATACCGCTACTCCATTAGCACTGCATCATGTACCAAGTTTATTAGCCAGGTGTTCTCAAAGGAGTTCCCAAGTCACCTGCAACTTCATTGGGCACAGTCAATGGACCAAATTGCGGGGTAATGTAGGCAAGGCACGTCCAAGACAGCCGCTGATTAAACTGGCTTACTTGTTGATAAATTATAAGTTGGTATTGATTTAAATATATTCATGTGAGAGTTTTTGCTTCAGGAATTTCTCTGTAGCAGCCACGGAGTTTAGATTTGTGCCCGGTTGTTGGCAATAGGCTCGCCCCCTATTATAGGACTTAAATATAGCTGGAAAAATGTGGGTGTTCTAATGGGTGCATCTCTGCCCAACCCTTCGGGTATTTACCGGCGTGATGTTATGATGTGTTGTCATCTGGTATTATGCTGAGTTGAGGCCCTTGAAGCATTATTAGTTTAGTTTTTATTTATTTTGTTAAATTTTGAAGATGTATTTTTTTTGTTTTTAAGAATGCCGAGTAAACACAATTTTCTTTCTGTCTTTCTTATGTAATGTTATTTAATAGAAACGTATCACGAAAACTGTATTGATACCCTGTATCGTGGGCACATTCCATAGATACAAACGTGTAAGGGTGAGGCCAAACGGTGAGGCCGAGCGTAATTTTGTGAGTCGTGTAAATTCGGTTTCATACATAGTTGGGCGCATTTTACGTCGTCGCGTGACACAAACCAGACTTACGTATGAAAATGTGGCGTAAACTACGCAACTCTTAACTTACGTTCGCTTGGCCTCAATAGTAACCTAATTTCCCTTTGTCAGTCAATAAAGGAAAACTTCCAAGCTACTTCACTGTGACTATCCGTAGGTACCCGTTTGGTATCGATTCCGTCGTGACTAGGTGCCTACAAGATACCCAAAATTTATTTGGTTACCAGCGAACCGGGTTTAACCTCGTATCCTTTGTAAACATTATTTACTCAATAAACCGAGCTTCAATGTTTAATAAGTTAGTTACAAAATTCGGCAGGAAAATATTAATACTTGAATATTTAGTCTTAGGTTGAAGAGTTCGGTTGTTTGACTTTTAAGTTGAAGGAATCTATGTATTCAGCAAGATTAACCTTGTAACTTAGGGTTCACTTCTTGAACTAGAGTTTCTGAATTGAAAACTGGAATTCTCTCGCGGGTAACTCATCCAGGTAGAGTCAATCATACATAAAATCACGCCTGTAATCTCTGAAGGCTTAGGCAGAGGGATACCTAATAGAACACCCACTTTCCGCCAGTTATATTTAAGTCCCATGTAATTGTGCGAGCATATTGCCGTCAAACGGGCACAAATCCAGACTCCGTGGCTGCTACTCAAAAATTCTTGATGGAAAAATCCAATAACACTTTGCCTTTTTTTTTTTCTTCGTTTGGGAAATCATCAAATGACTTCTCCCGCTCTGGGCGGAGCAGGAGGGAGTGTCAGACTTTTACTGACTAAAACCCATCCATGTTCCTTCATCGCCCTTTGTGTTCCGGGGCCACGGTATCTCTTTCGAACCTCTCTCGGTCTCTTCTTTTGGTGTTTTCTTTTTTTTCTTCTTTTTTTTTGCGGGACTATTCGAATAACACTTAGCCTGACTTCGGAATCGAACCCACGAGCGACCATTAGACCAACGAGGTTTTGCATTCTGAGGTGTATTCTTCGTTATATCCAAAGATGTATGAGAATACATCTATGGATGTTATGAAAAATACATAGAGCTTCAGAAACTTGAATCTTATGGAGGATTTAGACCAATTTTGACAAGTGTACTATTGTTTTAAGCTTTCACGGTTTAAAACTAAACTTATGTTGTCACTTACGGGATATCTTCCGCGATTATTATCAGTCAACCCGCGATCATGGCGCTTGCAACAGCGTCGAAATATCGGGAGCTCAAAACAAATAATAATCACGGAAGATATCCCGTAAGTGACAATATAAGTTTAAGTGTACTATTCATCAGCAAACATTATGAAGGACCTTTTAGCAAAATATGCTATATATAGAAATATACTGGCCGATAATATAGTATTATCTGCCATAGCTAGATAGTTAGTTTTAAAGGTCAAATTAACGTATACCTACCTTAATTAGTTTCTATTAAACTTACTCACAATATCAGTGAATAACAATAGGTATTTACCTATTTAAAGCAAATATATTGTTATCAAGGAGACAATGAAGAAAGGTTTCATTATGAAATTAGTAGGTACGCTTTACAATATGTTAGAATATGCTAGCTGTCAGGCGATAATGTTAGGTACATTGTACATATTCTAGTCTGACTAGTATATATAATAGTATTGTCTTACCGCTTTGTGCTAGGTACTCTGACCTTGATAGGGTTCAGAATAGGTAAAGAGCGTTCATATTCTAACAGTTTGTGGTTCTTTAGTCTTTTTAAAGACATGCGCCTGTGTATGTAAACGTATGGAGCAACAAGAGGAACAAGAAGACGGAAAGATCTCATAGCACAGGTTCCTCAAACTAAGACAAAATTTGCTGCCATTCAGTACAATAAACTATCATGCCAACTTTGTAATAGAATAAATAAAAAGATATATGTACACAATAAACAATTACACGAGTGCAAAAAAAATCTAACAAATTGGATAAAGACACTGAGGAACTATTGCAACACACACACACACAAGCAATGTTTATATCTAAGGTACTAAATAAATTAGGGCACGCCACAATAGTGGCGATAAGTCCCCTCTTTGAGGAGTGGCTGGAGAGACGCCACGGCGTCCTCACCTTCCGCCTGACGCAGGTTCTTACCGGACACGATTGTTTCGGTAAGTTCCTGCACCGAATCGGGCGGGAGGAATCGCCCGGGTGCTACCATTGCGAGGATCGACCGGAGGACACGGTGGAGCACACGGTGGAGGTGTGCCCTGCTTGGGTGGAGCACCGCCGTGTCCTCTCGCTTCCGGCCCTGGTTCGTGCCATGGTCCGGAGCGAGATGGAATGGGACGCCGTCACCTCCTTCTGCGAAGCAGTCATGTTAGCGAAGGAGGTGGCGGAGTGGGACAGGGAGAGATCCACACGTCCCGGCCGCCGCGGGAGACGCCCCGGGCGTCGGGGGCCACGTGGTGGCTTCCGGCCACCGTAGGCGCGGGCCCTCGCCGGCCTTCCGTCTCATGACGACAGGCCGTGTCGACGGCGCGTTCGTGTTCCACGCGCGCCTCAAAGAGAGTCAGCAACATTGAAGGGGTCCGCAAGGGCCGAAGCCTGCCGGGGCTGCGGGACTATTCGAAAGAGATACCGTGGCCCCGGAACACAAAGGGCGAGGAAGGAACATGGATGGGTTTTAGTCAGTAAAAGTCTGACACTCCCTCCTGCTCCGCCCAGAGCGGAAGAAGTCATTTGATGATTTCCCATCCTAAAAAAAAAAAAGGTACTAAATAAATTGTATATTGCTGTGGAAGAGCGGAGCCTCCTAACACAGGCATAACTTGCTTAGAAGGAGGCTCCAATCACCAACTAGTAACTACTAATTTGCAGGTAAGTGTCAGGTTGTATGTTGATTAAAATATGATTCGCGGCTGTAAGACGTATGTAGTTACAGAATTATAATCATTAAATTTTCCTTTAGTATATCTTAAGAATTTTTAATCATCATCATCATCATCAGCCTATTAATGTTCCCACTGCTGGGACACAGGCCTCTCTAAGAGAGGGAATGGGCTATAATCTACCACGCGGGCCCAGTGCGGATTGGTAGAAGTCACATGTCTTCCAATTTTTGGTTCTAAGACATGCCGGTGTCCTCACGATGTTTTGCTTCACCGTTTTGAGAGCAGTGGTGATGAAATAAATTACACAAAGTAATGCGCCTGGCTGGGTTCAAACCCACGACTTACTGTTCGTAAGTCGGGGCCACCACCACTGGGCCACCGCTGCTCTCGAATTTTTAATATACCGAAATAAAGATTTTGTATTTTTTTTGTATGGGTAGAATATTTTGAGCGGCAATTTTGAATACTGGATTGTAGAAGCGTTGTTTTGCCGATAATTTAGCCTTTGTCCGCACATAATTCTCACAAAACACCTCATTATAAAATTAACTCTACCATCTACCCAGCCTTTTCCCAACTGAGAAAAGGGGTTGGGGTCGGCTTCCAGTCTAACCGGATGCAGGTGAATACCAGTATTTGCTTGTAGCGACTGCCTATCTGACCTCCACAACTCAGTTAGTACTGGGTAATAAGATACGTTTAGTAAGACATTAAAATTAACTACCAAAGACCGTGTCGTGTAAATCGGCTGTAAGATTGCGAAAACAGTCAGTAGGATTTCAAATTCAAACCGTTCCCAAAAAGGATAGCAAAAAAAGCAGCTAAATGCCTCCTTACACGGCGATAACACGGCAAATAATTTAACCAAGGACATAAATAAAGAGAGAAAAAGAAATTATGAACCCGACAAAATTCGAAGAAAATAAAAACAAATAAGGGGTTCCTTAGTCGGCCATTTAATTTCATGAAAGCAGACGCGTATTCTAATAAGCTTGAAAACATTACTTGGTTTTATTGCGCATTTTCACTTAACTTCGAGTCGGTATTTCTCCTTGGTAGTCATTTCGAGCTATAGTCAGGGCAGTGTGAATTATTTAGAATACGCTTTCCGAAGATACGGCATTAAGAATTCATCGGGGCAGACCTAACGCTTTTGACTGTAGGTACGTTCGAACGAAACTAACACGGTACGGGCCCGACTACACGTCATCGAGTTCTCGGGAGTCAATCGATAAGGTCTGTTGTTTGATCGAATTTAAATAAATAAACTTGTACTGTTGCTGCGTGTTCGTGCCGGGTATGTTTTTGAGTTACTCATGGTTCACTTTGCTATTATATACGGCTTATATTGATTTGATCATGATTACAGGATCGCTTAAGGTCTTCATTTTTTGTCATCTGATGTTTTAGTTTCGGCTCTGCGTATTATGTCCAGTGTTGACCTAATTACCTTCTGATAACTATAGATTGAACTAATATCAATGTTCTGGTCGACTCAGTTACCTACCGGTATAAGATGAGTCGACTATGGTTAGCTACATATAGCGGTCTCCAATGAAATAAGAACTGCCAGCAGATGTCCGTGTCAATCTTCCATAGCAGTTATGACAGCTGCCCTTGAACGCGGTTTAGGCATGCTAATAGTGTTCAATTTCATTTATGAAATTCGCCCTTAGTCAGGGTCTATTGTAAATCAAAAGTCAACAATTCGAAAACCAATATATTGTAGTCATGAACAATACCAGCCCGACTTACACATAGAGATAACTTTACAGTACATAAACTGAAACTATTCGAAATTCAATTCTAATGTTGCCTTTATACATAATGCCTAAAACCAATTTGTAGACTCAGTACCTATTCCAGACCATTGTCCCGAGTCTATTCCAATATGTTGAAGCCTTATTTAACTTTATATCTGAGGATTAACTTGAGCCATTATCCCCCAGATAATTTTAAGGGACTCTGAACCTTTATAATCAAATTAACTTTATTGGACGTAGCGCGTTAAATAAAAGTGGATTACTAATTAATTGTCTTATAATATATATTAATCGTGTGAGGCAATTTTGGAGAATAAAAAATTAAGGTAATTTTCTTTGGAGCTGTTTGTGTTACATTCGTTCGGACGTTATTAAAAAGGTCACGGTTTTTAGTAGTAGTAGTAGTATTATAAAACAATTAGAAAGAGAAAATTACATGTAGGTATTATTTTTCAACGTAACTGAAGAAATTATTTAATTGAAAGGCGACTAACAAAAGGTACATGCAAGGCATATGTGAGTGGCAACGCCGGGAGGGGACGCCCTAGAATAAATAAAGTTAATATAAATATCGCTGGACATTACACATACCGCCATCTAGTGCCACACTAAGCAACGAGGCTTGTGTCGTGGACACCAGATAGTTGATATACTACATAGATACTTTTTGTTTGTAAATACATACTTATTATACATATAAACATCTATGACTCGGAAAGAAATGTCCATGCTCATCACACAAACATTATGCTCCAGCCGGGATTCGAACCCGGGACCCTAAGAACGTAAGGCATTCGGGTCGTCATACACCAACCTTATTGGTTCTCCAGAAACGTCAGGTGCATAGTACTCGCAACTGGCGTGCGTGTATGACCAGATTCATGAACGTGGATGATGAGTATCGTAGCAGGTGGCGTTCTGTGGTTCCTACCTACCAACATACACATATAATACACAGAGGACCTGGAATTATTATATCACTTTCTAGCACAAAAAAAGTACTGTAAAAGTCTGTATTTCTTTAAAGCTCAAAACCCCAAAACTGCGAGAATGAAGAATAGCTGTAGGATATTATTTAGAAGAAAAATAAACGTTTATCGGTC
The DNA here is from genome assembly GCA_963853795.1 of Xestia rhomboidea. Lineage (NCBI taxonomy): Eukaryota > Metazoa > Arthropoda > Insecta > Lepidoptera > Noctuidae > Xestia > Xestia rhomboidea. The sequence goes on along the minus strand of OY970771.1, from coordinate 7,925,955 downwards.
CTCCTATTGGCAGTGCAAGGATCTCGACCCTGTTTAACCTTTGTCACGGTACTGTGACATTTCGATACAAGAGATACCGATACATTACCTAAACGATTACCGGAAACTTGTTTCAGGTATCGATTGTAGTTTTGTTGAGGCAGCCATTTTGTTTTTGTTCTTCGGTGTAAGTTTTTGATTTGATTCTTGGTTGTGCCATTTTTATAGATGTCCTTTTTGTTAAAATAATGCCTGTTAAGTGGTTTCGCAGATAATTTCACGCAAATTCTGTTGTTTGTAGAGAGCTTTAGGGCCTGTTGATGAAACACTAAGAGACATGCCCTAAAGCTAAGTTCTCAGACCTAAGATTTTACTTCAATAGATATCAACTAAAATCATTGTTGTTTAGCAATAACTAAAAAAGCTGACGTTTTACCCACAAAATTGTTTATCTTTTGACAAATGAATGCAAGTAGTGTTATCAAACTTTGTTAGCAGTATTTTTGCAAATGTTGTCGCCAGTTCCAACGTATTGCTCCTATCACACTTTCACAACAAACTACGGAAATGACATATTTTTTCGGTTGTAGTTTTTAGTTTAAACTGGCTACACGTTACTGGCACGGCCTGCCAGTTATGTATGACATCGACTTGTCAGCTCCACTATGTAGTATATGGCATGGTTTCAATGTGTTGTGTCGTTACTGTTATATATTGAGTGGGATGTTGGGTAAGAAGTTTACCTATATTTAACTTGGCTATAAAAGTCGTGTAGACAACTAAAGAACCAACCATCACGCAATAATCGGGTTTTAAATATTATTATAGGTTTTGTAAGGATAGTGGTCGCGAGCGTGACTGCTGAGCATAAGGTCCTGGGTTTGATTCCCGAGTCGGTAATACTGTTATTGTATTTTTCCATCAGGAATTTCTCAGTGGCAGCCACGGAGTCTGATTTTGTGCCCGGTTGATGGCAATAGGCTCGTCCCTTGTTACATGGGACTTAAATATATATTAGGCGAAATGGGTAAATTTATGGAAATAGTTACACCTCTGCCTAACCCTTCGGAGATTACAGGCGGGATGTTATGTATGTTTGTAAGGATTCATCATCATCGTAAACTGCTTTATTACACCCTCTACCGACTAAAGGCCTCCTCCCTTTCATGCTTAAAAATGATAAAATATCAAGTAGTAAATTCGAAGTCTTCTTATTTTTTCTGGGAAAAATCTTTGTGCAAATGATTTCTTCTTGCCAATAAATGCAATCATACACAAATTGCGAACAATCTCCTTCATAACCAACAAATAAACAAAATTCCGATCCGCAAAACATCATCTTAAGGAATCCTTATCCTATTTGGTTCGAAATCGAAAGCGCAGGCGTCACCCGGACACGAATCGAGATTATCCATTTCCTTTCGATAAGTGAGAAGTTTTCCTCGACAAGATTAAATATTGCAGCCCCTTGGTACCCTCTGGCGTGACTAATGTACTGTCAGAATCTAGACGTATATGGAAAAAAGCCGAGAAAACTTACTCGGATCTGTTTTTAAGTCGAAATAGGAGAAACCAATTTGTAATGTTAGTTCTGATTTATGGATAGTGCGGTTTGTTTGTTTAAATTGTGTTAGTCTTGTTGGGGGATTGTGTTTGTGTTTTATTTGTTGGTTGTATAAATTAGTGTTTTTTATTAGTAGTTTGAGAAAATTTTAATGATTATAAAATTTGAATGTTTTTCTTGAGCCGCTATAAAAATCTAAGACGAATAGCGAGTAAATTATGTACCTACATAATGTAGAAGATTATCTATTTGGTTTCTTGCTTAACTCGAAATAAAGAAATTGTGATAGGTAAAGGGCGAGCCTATTGCCATCAATCGGGTGCAGATTCAGACTGCGTGGCTGCTACTGAGAAATTCCTGATGGAAAAACCCAACAACACTTTGCCCGACCTGGGAATCGAACCCAGGACTTTATGCTCAGCAGTCACGCCCTCCAAACCTGTCTCAAGTATTTGGTATTTGAGCGCTTTAAGATCTGCGTAGAGAAGGAAATCGTTTACTTTCAGTTTCTCCAGCAACATAAAGGGTGTAAAAAGACTCTTAACGAAGCCGAAAGGTTCTCCCTGTCTTTGCGACTATTTTTAGGGTTCCGTAGTCCTTACAAGGAATAATACCGACAAAGTGGTAAAATAACATTTGGGAAAATATTTTTTTTTTTGATTTAGCTCCCCTACATGTGGAGTGGGGATGAATTGTTTTTTTCGTCGTCTTCCCGCTGTTTATAACGGATAAAGACTATGCAAGTCTTTACCCGTGAAAAACAAAATCTAAAAACGTAATAAATTATCACAACTTTCACAAAGCTGCCGCTAGATGGCGCTGTACCAACGGGTTCGTTCTATATTGCTACTACGCTGGCTACTACGGAACCCTACACTGCGCGTTAGCCCGACACGTACTTGGCCTGTTTTTTTGTTCTAGACCATACCTGGAATGGATTCTAGTTACGTAGATATTGGGGGTCAAAGTTCCAACTTTTCCACAAGTTTAGTGTTTTTTTTAATACTGGTTTTTAATTTAAGTTTTTTACTGTACTATTCAATCCATCCATTAGCACAATTTTTTGCGAGCGGTACATTTTAGCTTTAACAAGAAAATATGATTTTTCACCCAAAATAAACATTTCCCAGCAATAATTTTTGCGTAAAGTTACTTAGTATGATGTTTAGAATGCTTGGTTGACGGTTTTGTGAAGAGTCTGTTTACACCCTGTATGTAAAAGACAACCTTAAACTTCATATACCTTTCCATGTAGATTCGCATTCAATATATCTAGCGCCCTTCGCAGATCAATTTTCACGGTGGAGCTGCGACTCCACAATGATATCGCTCCATTACTCTCTCCAAATGTGTCGACATCCTGCCGACTCGAACCACAATATTCAATTATTTTTACATTTCGATTCAATTCGGTGAGTATTTTAAGTTTTGGTAGATCGAGCAGAATATTGCATTAGGTATTTAAGTGGAATATAGGTATACGGAAAAGTTGTAGTTTTACATTTAAAGGCAGTATTAAACAGGGATGTATTGAAAGAAAACAAAAAAGTATTCATTGGACTCACACAGGATAAACAATAAAAAAATAAATACGTAAAACAAAACATAGGAACTAAATAAAAACTATGTTTCAAAAATGAGAATAACAAATAATTAAAATGATGTAAAATTAAAACTTACATTAAACTAATTAATAGATCCTGTATGAGGCCAATAGGCCTATAGGCCTTAGCATGGTGCTGCGATAATTAAAAAATTAAGAATGGATTAAGGCTGGCTTTATTTTTCTCAGAGTATCTAAAACCACTCCAGACCATAGTCTAGGCTTACAGAGCATCTATATTTACTGTAATGTTAGTCCCACCCCTGTAAGGGGGCGAGACTATTGCCGTCGTCAGTATATATTTATTGGCTAATAATTTCAGACCTTTCAACACACAAACGTAAACACTAGACCACAATAAATTCATAAACAAGAAAACATCTTGTAATCCGCCAGTAGAACATAACAAAATTCATAAGACAAGGCCCAAGACTAGTGGCATTTGTTACCAAAATGCCAGAAGGCCGATATATATGGCACGGCCGTAGACGATATTATGGATGCTTGGCTGGCACCACGAGGCTTGCCTGGCAGATTGCCACGTGACTGTTACACCATACCCGGGGCTATAAACCGCTCCCAAGTTTGGATTAAGAAAGATTAATTGTCGCATGTGAGGAATTTTACTTCAGCAGTTTCGGGTTGCGCTTTCTGGAATAGCTTGCTGTTTGTTGGGAATATCGAGCTAAGAAGCGAAACGGATTAGGGGTATTATTAATTTTCCTATTTTTCAAAATAAGATCCACTAATTCGCACAGTGCCCGCGTGGTGGATTATGGCCCACTCCCTGTCACATAGAGAAAGCCCGTGTCAACATTGGAAACGTTATGTTTGTGCACCAAACATTCAAAATGTTGACAAGTTTTTAAACGTCGAACATTCTCGGTCCTCAAAATAAAACGAAAATAAAACTAAACGAATTCGTGCCCATTTGAATGCCGAAAAAATGTTTAAAACATACTTTTCACAAAGCACAACACAAGACTGGCACAAAACAAAAAAAAAATGCCTTTCGTACAGCCATTGGATTGCACGTAAGTTGGGTATACGTATACAGCCTGCTTTAATCCAAATAGTTGGCCTAGTCCAAATAGTTTTTCAGGCAAATCTTTATTGCACCCGCTTAATTTCGCGCAACTATGCCGGACGGGGCTAAATGAATTTATTATGCTGCACTCTGTAAACGGTGCTGAATTTTTGGTGCCTCACGTTTCGTCAGAGTTCAAAGGGAATATCTCTGTTTGTTATTGAATTACGCCTTGAAGTTCTTATCTTTGTGAAGTTTGAATGTACTTGTACTGGTCGGTATTGGACGTAGACTGTTGTCCGTTTTGTTTTCCTTTTTGAGTTAATTTGAATTTGGAATGCCAACAGATGTTTCTTGGAGTGTTTTCTTAATTTGAATGTTTAGGTATGTTTAGTTAGTTCTGCGCCTTAAGGCTGTCGGCTGTCGGCTGTCGGTCTTCATTAGGCGAACAGTGAGCGGTTCACTGTCCACTGACTGTTTTTGAGTAGCGAATCGGTCGTCAACTCTATGGATATCGAGTGAGTGGTGAACTGCAACAAATTGGCAGCGAAGCTCGGCAAACTAAATCGTACCGTACTTATAGGGCAGCGCGCGTAGCTACGTGCGCTGCCCTATAAGTACGGTTCGATTAAAGGTTAAAGTAGCTACTTTGACACCGACACAGAAGCAAATTTCGAGCGTATAAATTTAGCTGCAAATCAGCCGCTCACTTAATGAGTCGGTAAGCCAAGCGGCGCAAACTGCGTACAATGCGCGTAGTATAGCCAGTCCATTTAAAATACATAGGAAAGCGAACTGGAAGGAATCAGTCAGCCGCTCAATATTCGCCTAATGCGGCCTATTTACTACGGCGAATGTGTGTTTTCGACATTGTATTTTGTGACATACGTGTATAATGATGTATGTCAAAAACACACAGTAAGATCACTGAACCGTTTGTAATTGTCCACTTTTTAAAGTAACATCAATTAAGTAAATTAAGTAGGCTTACTTAATTGATGTTACTTTAAAAAGTGGACAAAAGTGGACAATGAAATCAGTATTAGTCAATACTCCTGACATTTCATTGTTTTTTATATAAAACTTAATAAGCTTACTATTTTTAACTCTGATTGATTCATCGATTAAAATTAACATGTAAACCTCGTGTCGTGTATAATTGCGGGATATAAATCGTTCATTATACGAGGTAATTACGCTTACATATTGAAGCGATTCGTTGAAAAAGTTACAAGTTACTTACCAATATCCTGTGGCAAGGCCGAGTAGCGTTATTTTATTTATAGAAGAACGCAATCGACCTCGTTTTTTTTCATAAATAATGTATCTTGATACATAATATTATGTCAATCAAGTATGTTGTCAGGTTATAATTTGGTGTAGTCTTTACATAGTTTTTGTGGTTGGAAAATGTTTGATTCCTAAAAGAAATGTGTTTGATTTTTTTAAGGGAAACTTCATGTTATTTCGTGTATAATTTAGAAGGTGAATCAAGGATGAACCTATCTATTAAAAAGCAACAAGCTTAAAACGCATATTTTTTTGCTAAGTATTTAATGGGAACCATATTGTGGGTAAAGCCTGCGGAGAAAATATCCATCAAAATCGTGTTACTTACTCAAACATTGACCAACAACCCACTCCGTGTTAACACCCAAATATGCTCTACTATTTGAACCCGATCATGCATATAGTGCCCTAGTATCAACATATTCTAAGACAAACATGCCAAGTGCATTCGCCACATCGAATATAGAACTGTGGCGTTCGATATTGTACGTCGTCACCGTCTCGATATTATGAAATATTCACATTGCCTTACATATGCTGGTGCCTTAGTACCTATAAATATCGACGTGGTTTGTGTTCGAACATGCTGTAGCATTTTACTCTTGTTAAACTCCGAAATTCAAGTTAAAAAACATCACGTCTGTAGTCACGCGAAGGGTTAGGCAGAAGCGTCCAGGGAGAGAACAGAGGTTTACCTGTAGCACAACCACATTTCGCCAGTTATAGTTAAAGTCCTATTGTCATTAACCGAGTAAAACTTCAGGCTTTGAGCTGCTTCTGAGAAAATCCTGAAAATACACCTAATAGTCCACTCATCCTGGGAATTGAAACAACATTATGCTCCACAGTAGTGCGAGCATCAGACCAACGAGGCAGTTCCAAGTAAAATCTATTTTAAAATCGCGCATTCAATTTTAGTAGCTGGATTTTATCTACCAAATATTTCCACGTATCGTTTGCATACGTAACAACTATTTGTTTGTGCACTACACAAGTACATACCCTAACAAAGCAAATATATTTCTAACACCATTTGTTTTCAACTAACGCTCGATTCATTCACAAAGCGAATCAATCCAAAACTGAAAGCCGTTTTATACGCACGACTACCGCCATATTGTTCGATTTTGACGCATACCGAGCTATCCTAAGACCTAACACGTCTGACAGCGCCCAGATACTCACTAGTCGCTGCACAGAGTGGACGTGTAGACATCCATTCAATATAGTCGGGCACAATGCACTGGGTTTATCCAATACAGATAAGCTTGAATGAGATTGCATGGGTATAATCTTGTATGGACTAGAAACATCTTCGTTTGAAATCCTGAATGGATTTGATGCGAATGTGTTTGTAGTTGTACTGGTTTTCTGCTCTATTTTCTTTTTGTTAGAAGTGGGGCAGGGGACATTAGCATAGGTGAGGAATAAAGGTAGCTGTGCTCTGTCTCTAACCTCTTTTGTAGTACTCGTGGTATTAGATTTTTATATTGTTTTGAATATTACGCTAGCAAATTTGTACCAATTTGGTTCTGTTTTGTGGAAATTCACGGTTTTCCGAATTTCACTCGGTTTTCATTTGTTTTTGCTTGAGATTCCTTCATTATATTAAGTAGATACATTTTATTACCAGCTTAGAATCTATTTTGGCAGAAAACGTTGAAGAAGAAAAAAAACAAAGAAAATTCTTGGCTTACTTACGTTAAAGAAGACAAACAAACAACGTAATATTAACAGGATTAATTAAGGACTTCTTGCTAATATAAAAATATTTGTCCTCCTCTTATTTCCTTTGTAAGATTTTAATCAAATCTCGTGTTGTGTGGAAACGTAAATGTATTACAGTAATTACTTGTGTGCCAGTGGTTGGCAGGCTGGCGTGGCCAGATGCCAGATGCCAGTAACGGCCTTCCTAACAGCTTATCTTAGCTTAGCTACTTTATGTTAGGCCTTGCATTGTTCTAGCTAGCTTTATTTTTATGAACGTCGTTTGGGCAAGCTGTAGACAGTACCTACAAACTGTTTTCTGTTATCAAGAGCAGTTACTGTAGATGGTTTTGTTTTGACAATCTGAAACTGCCTTGCTCTGTATTACTTGTGATTTAGACTCTGTTTTAGATGTTCAAAAGGTACAAGAGATTTTTGATAAGAATTTTGTTTTAAGGACCCGCGTTACTACTTAGTTAATTTTATAGAGTTAGTCATATTATCAACATAGTTGTGAAAAGTAGGCTAGGCAGTTGCTAGCCGTAGCCATGATATTGACTTCAAATAAGAAAAAATGAATGCTATAGCGGGAACTGAAAAAAATACACAATCTAACTGGATTTCGTTGCAATCTGCGCCCCAACTCCGCTTTAGCAAATGTGTGTGTGTTTTAATAGATTTGCAATATAAAATATGAAGTCAAAACCGGACTATCGACAGACCACTAAGCCGTTTGTTAATTAATGCAGATGGTATCCAGATCACCTACATTTGTATCTTATTTCCCAATTCAACAGATATATTCTTATTTAAAACAAAAGCAGCCACCTCTACCACAACCAAACAGAAACTCCACAAAAAAGCCTCAGAAAGCTGCACTAAAGATAGTCAGGCGTCTTAGCGAACTTCAAGGTTCTGTTAAATTATTCACACACAAGTAGGTGTAGCAAAAACGGGACAAAGTGAGTCTCCCGGCGTTCATTACGGGCTCTGCTACTGACACGCCCTCTATGTGAGGACTGAGGAGTTTGTCTGAATTTTGACTAGTATATAGTATGAGAGCGTGGATTGATGAAATATGCAGCATCATTTTGAGCGTATAGTTTTCTCGTTATTTACAGAAATGAACAAAAGAATATATCCATCTTAGGACACATAGGTAAATGATAGATATACTTTTTTGTTCTTTTTCCGTATCGATTGTACGAATTACCTGTCAACAAATTCTTCTACTGTATTGAAAGTAATTTTATGTTGTCAAGAACATACTATTTTGGCACCTGTTTACTATGTATTATGAAATATGGCTGATTTCAAAATTGCAATAGTCCTCACTATTGCAATTTTTGATACTCCGCGAGTCGATAGCGTTTTTTATTTTGCAAGTTAGTGTTTATAACGATGAGCTTACAAAATTATTCCAGTTACAGCTATTTGGGGTCAAATTACGGAAGCAGGCTAGCTAAGTTTTGAGGGAGTTACGAACACTAAACACGTAATTTACTAACTCTGCTTCTTTTCACCACTTAGTAGTGAATATTTTGTTAATTTTATGTTTTGAAAACGAAGTAAGTCTATAACGAAGTTAAAACAGAATGATGGACGCTTGATTCAAAAACTGTTGTTAATAACCCTGTCGTTTGTATGTAAACTTGAAAAATATGGTAATGAATACCAATTCAGTAGGCAAGCTTGGTGATTACGGCATTATCACCCCACGGTCGTTGGTTGCAGAGATCTTGGGGGGAGGCCAAGGAAGCGTCATTTACAGGCTTGTAATGTAATATTACAATTACGATTCGAACATATTTCGTAGAACTTTTATATAGTATTTTTTACCAAAGAAAACATGGATGGATTGTGTGAGGAATGATATCATGGAACAAGGAGTAAATGATAGCGTGACGATTGACAGGGGAGATTGGAAGAAAAAAAACATGTTGCGTCAACCTAAATAACATGGACCAAGGGCAGGAAGTTGATGTTTACTCCCAATGTGTCTCTTTTTTTAATGACTAGTCAAAGAATGAACTATTTACCAAAGTGCTACTTAGTTATTTCGTTTTTTTTGTTCATTTTTTTCGTCTTTTCATTTAACTGTCAAAGAATTACTGTTCTGATTTGTTTATAGCTACGGAGTATTTATGTTGGTGTTCAAGTTGCTAAACAAATAATTTCCACATACTTTACTTAATTATAAAATAATAAATAACAATTATTACATTATTTTAATGAGCTCAACCATTAAAATATTATTCGTAATCAAGTATTAAAATATTGAGCGGAAATATTCCGCATGAAATACGGAAAAAGTGGTTTGCTTTTCTCCGGAAATGTGGGACGTAATGTGCAGTGTCAGCAAAAACAATTCCGTAGAGTATCTACTAGCTGTTTCTAGTGAACTCGTTGTTATTTTACTTTGTCAAAAACACGCAGTGGTGGTGAATAAAAAAATTGTTTTTGAATCCAGATAAGAAGAAGTAACGATGGAGTTTCTGCCTTTTATATTGTTAGATAAATACTACATTCTAAAAGAACTCGTATGTTACTAAAAAATACATACAAAAACCTTTTAAATTAATTGAAATACGTTTATTTCTTATCGCCATAAAAACAAGTGTCCCGAAATATCTAAACTCTCGATCCAGTTAACATTTACTTCTGATATCCCTTTATCCCCGATTCCTCGTCTTTTACACCCTAAAGATCCGGTCGGTTGTTATCTCAAAATCTTTTGTTCTTGTCACGGACAGCCGCATACATATTCCGACTCCCCGCCGTCGCCTATTTCCATATCCCTCAAATATATCATTGCGTTGGGAATATTTTATGCTGTCAGTATCTAACCGGCGTTTTGTGGTAATGTCTTCGTTTGATCTATAGCAGTCAAGAACACTCGTGGTCTAAATATCTTGCCATTATGTATATTGTGGCCACATTAAGACGTAACGTCGCAGAAGGGAGCCACTTAGCGTTTTTTCCCGCGTAATCACGAGCCAGATTGCTCTGTCGCGAAACATAATGCCGCGTTGGGCAGGAAATTTGCTAAAATTATAGACGAACATTTATTTCTCCAGTCGAAATATCGAATATGGTACAGACTTCCTTTTACTAAAAGTCCGATGACATTACCCGGCAAATGGCGCCTCGTTTGTGCTTAATTCGTACATTTGTTTGTGCAATCTTTTTTCAACGAGACACAAGGGCAAAAATAATTGAAACGACCATTTTTCTCCGAACGAAAAATTAGCGCCGAGATTGTTCTTTGTTGAATTTAATTGGATCAGATTATAGACAATGAGTGACATTTTTGCGTGGCGTGGCACGTATGTACGTAATAACCGGATGACGGGGGAAAAGTGAAATATAAACGCGTAATAAAGTAGGGGAACGAAGTGCAAAGAATTTTGTATGAATTACAAATGAATTTTCTGGAGTCGTTCAAAAACTCGCACAGTGAAATCTCCTTCCGCGGCTACTTCGTTAAATAATGTAAGGAACCGTGGAGGTGCGCGAATTGCGGGAACCGACTCGAACAAAACGCGCTGGAGACGCTTGAATTTGCAATTTCAAGGCGTTTCGTTCTCTCACAATTTGCTTATACCGAGCCCCGCGTTGGGCGCCATTCCATGTAATTCGGTCCGCAGCCGCACTAAAGTTAAGTAATCGCACACCGTCGCGCGCGCTCCCAGGACCTCCTTATTTTTTTGGCATCGTTTCAAATTAAAAGCGATAAGAGTGAGCCTGCTCCACTTACAGACCCCCCTGGCACGTCGAAACAAAGCCTCTACTTACAGCATACACAATTTATCACCCTTTGTTGGAAGAGCGTCAGAACTGTCGGCTGTAACTATACAATGAAATTAACAACTAATGACGTTTGCCGCTTTCCCTCTCTTTATGCCGTTCCAATATAATTTCGGTTCACTTCACAAGCGAATTTGAAGTCATCCGCACATAATGCCACATGGGAGTTGAAACTAAATGAATATACAAAATTTTATGAGCAATAATACGAACTAAACCAGCGTCCTCAATAGAGGTCGAGCTCCTTTCATTTTCTCTTCAATAATGAACAAGTGCTGACCCCAGCAAGCTGCGCGAAATTTAATTTTAATACGGCGCTGGTCACTATCTCGGCGACGTCGCCTAACAAAACACGCCTGGCTCGCGGAGATTAGAACGCGCTTACAACATGTTTGTCCACGGCTAATGTTTTTGACGCCATTATACCTACGTGTTAGGACACATTAATCTTAATGGTATACATTACTAACTTCAAGTTCTCAGATAAAGGGTGGTCGGATGGCGAGCCATTACTAACGAAATTATAATGGAACATCCAACATTCTTCGGCGTGTACAATTGGGGCAAAATTCGCTGCAATTTCATGAATTGTCGTCGGCAGTTATTATTCGGCGTGTAAGCGGGAATTTGTCTCTTCAGGACATAGCTGGTTTTGTCCTGGAGTTTCCCGTAAATTCGCATGGTTCGCTGGTTCCTTTGAAAAGTCGCGGTTGGTTTTACGCTTTTGGCGGTATTGTTCGTGGCGTTTTGACTTTGAATTTTAACCAACCTTGTTCACAAATTGCGGTGAGATGAATAATGTTTTGCTGTGCAGTTTGCGCTTGAGTAGTAATTGTGCATTTTGGTTGGAGTTAGTTTCGATTGGCTTGTGATCGCATCTGTCTTAAACAGTTCTTGGATCAAAGAACCCTGACTTAAGTTTGGGTTCTCATATTATTTTATGCTCATCATTAAATTCTGTGAGCAACAGAACGTTTAATTTCAATAATCGTGACTTAATCCCAAGAAATCTTTTCTTAATAAAACGCCTGCATGAAATCAACTTGTACTCCAGCTGTGAATGAAAAAAAATCCGTGGAATCCGCCTCAGTTTTTGCCCTGAGCAGATCTTGGGTGAAAATAACGCTGTACAGATGCATTTGACGTGCTTAATCTCTTAAATCCTGTTGAGATCTCTTCCCCATTGCTCGCGCGGAACACTGGAATGCAGGGCAAACGGTTTTGAAACCAAAATATGAGAAGAATTTTGTCTGCACGTTCGAGTGGGAAATATTGACTTTCACGTTAAAACTGAACTGAAATCGTTCGGAACTGAAATTCGAAAGTGTTACTGTATATTTATTTTAATATTTTAGCTTTATTTAAAGCTTTATATGTAGTTCTATTATTATTTAAATTTCAAATTCGCTTTAGGGATGTTCTTAAAAAATGTTTCGAGACTTCTTCGATCAGTAGCTTTTGAATTAGATTTCCAGAAAGACAATAAGACAAAAAAATGGTCCCACCAGCCATTTTATTGCACAACTACTGACACTGATACTGCAGCTGTAACTACAGCACCACTTACTTCTCTTCATCTTTCTCCAACACACATACAATCATGTGAAAAAGAAAGAGACAAAAACAAAAATATATCAGCTGTTTATGATATAAAACTCTCCGAAGGAATCGGGTTACATTGCTCGCAGACGTCGAGCTAACGACCTCAGAATGTTATTAAACTTGACAATTTATTTCTATACGTGTCAAGTACTCGCGACATCATATTGGTGCTTTAGAAAGCTTGTGCTCAACTTGAATTAGTGTTATGGCTAGAATGATCTTGTGATATGATCCTTTATAACAATTTTCAAGACAAAATTCATGTTGAGAGAACTACTGTATTTAAAGCATGAGTCAAATTGGTACGGAATGACTGCGGACAGACACTGGTGGAAACGTACTTCAGTCTATACAGGGTGGTTACCAAGTATTCAGTACAATATCATGGTACGCCTTTGTACGTCAGTGTTCATCCAGCCTGTATATCTCCTCCTTCCATAAAAATCATTCAGCCTTTTTTATATGTGGAACAAAACTGGTCGTGTGACTTTCATATCTGACAATGTGCAATAGGCATGACGGCAGTATCAAAAAATTGCAAATCTATTTAGTCCGTCAGTTAAGTTTTGGAAAATAATGGTCACGTATTTTTTTCTTTTTGTAAGTCAATGAATATTGACAAAGGTAAAACTCATCATAACTCGGGAGTGGGGACTCGTGACGTCAGAACGCACTAAAAATTATACCACGGCGTGACGTATTGAGAATTTTAAAAGCGCCGTATCTTCGTCAATTTTGGTTTACGTAACAAGAGAAACAATGTTTTTTGGGTCAATGTTAGTGGGTCAAATATTTTTTGGTAATCTAACTGACCGAGGAATTAGATTTTTTCAGTCGACAAGCCTATTGTGAGAATTCAGTGTCCTGTCCTGTGCACCAATCATTTTTTTAGTCTTTAAAAAGTTCAAATGTGCTTGACCCGAAACTCAGCCACGCAAATTCCGCTCATATAGATGTAGTCAATGGATCATAGCAAGATGGAAGGTGGGACGTTGTCTGTGGGGTGACGCCGCATACGCACTTGAGACGTCCATTGCTCCAGTCAACTTAGACTCGAGGTACTCCCTAATGAAAAGCGATCGGAAAAAAGGACTTATATTCGTAGAAATTCAAATATCAATCAGATACCAATCCCCGATCATTAAATTCTGCGTACTGAAAAGACTATTTTCTTAAATCTGATTGTCTTTGTACCGAAGCCTGCCCTGTCGACTGGAACAAATTGTGCTAAATCAAAACCCCGGTTCGGGAATTCTGTCTAGTCTTCTAGATAGTATAATTGCTTTGTCTGAGAATTTTATCCGCGCTTCCCATCGGTATTGGTCGGTTCTTTGTGAGGTTCGTTAGTAAAACGAGGTTATTTTAATTGTGTTAGTAATTTGTGAAGTTTTTAATGTGACTTAATATTTAACATGTTTGTGTTTTTTCTTAGCTTACATTTTTAATGAGAAACATCTACACTGGCCGCATGAGAGCAGCGGTGGCCCACTGGTGGCAGCCCCGACTTACGAATACTAAGTCGTGGGTTTGAACCCAGGCAGGCGCATTACTTTGTGTAATTTATTTCATCACCACTGCTCTCAAAACGGTGAAGGAAAACATCGTGAAGAAACCGGCATGTCCTAGAACCAAAAAATTCGAAGACATGTGACATCTACCAATTCGCACTGGGCCCGCGTGCTAGATTATAGCCCACTCCCTCTCTTAGAGATGAGGCCTGTGTCCCAGCAGTGGGAACATTAATAGGCTGATGATGATGATGATCTACACTGGCCTGCAAAACAAAGTATCGCACTTTTAAAATTGCAATAACTTTTTAAGTACACAAGACATACTTTCGAAACAAAACAGGAAAACCGACTCGTATGCCGTGACGGAAGATGGCGTGATGCCTCTTCTATGCAACGTAAAACCACCCTTTTCCTATTACAATAAAGTTTGTTTTGGAACGTTCCACGCTACTCAAATAAAAGTCCAAATGACTCTTATTATTATAATTAATAATACGAAGATGGGTGATCGATAATGAGGTACATAATGTGTATCTCTGGGTGTTCGTAATCGGATAATTTCGAGGCAAACGTAGGATCTGAGGTCCCAGCAGTGTTATTTTATTTTTCAATGAAGAAATTCTCAATGGAAGCCCTGTGCTAGGATTTTAGAGTCCAAAATATGAAGAACAAGTAATTTGTCTTTGTTACCTAATGTAAAAATTAATTACCTACCTAAAACAGCACAACAGACATAGTTATAAAAACATAACTTTTCTCCTGGTATTGACGGGTTATCCACCATATTTTGGTTTTGGTCGGAATGTTAATAAAAGGAAAATCCCGCTGCCCTTGAGCCTTCTAATTCAGAATACTGTTTATATACGTAAACAAAACAAACAAGCAGCGAGATATCTTCTTCATTTCCTGCGTAATATGGAAAATTCTATTGAAAACATTTCCATTGTGTACTCTGGTTGTGTTACTGTTCCACTATAAGCCCGAATAAAGTGGAATCGGCGTATTTAATGTGATAAATGTTATTTTCCACTCGTGCTGATACGTTTTTACCACAATTCTTTTAATTTTTAAACGATTTTTAATGTTTTTGTGAAGTAAATAAAACGCTTTACTCGTATAACTTTAATTCGTCTAGGTTCAGAATGTCCCATTTAATAATAAAAGTCGGCATTTATAATCTCTACCAGTCGCAATGTCAGTCTTCACATACTTTATAACCATAAATTGTCTTTCTTTTAAACTCAAAATGTTACCAACAAATATGGAGAAACAAAAGCAAAATTCGATTATGGAATGACAATATTTTTAAAAAATACTGTAAAACGAAAGCAGGCAAAGGAAGCACATTTAAAATGCCACTTGGACTCAGAAACCCTGATTCTGCTTCGTTGACGCAATTAATTTTATATTAACGTCAAACGACATCTGGAGTTCTTTAGAGGAAGTTAAAGAAATACGTTTTTTGAGTTTATAAAATGAAAGCATCTTATACTCCAAGTAGATATTGTTCTGTTATCATCAAAGACTTTGTTGGAAAAATAATACACTCATAATATGTTAAAACTCCAATAGCTCATCGGGTAAGTCAGTTACTCGTCAGTGCGAGGTTTCTAGTTCAATTTCCGCCTGTTGCACTTTTGTCTTAAACCCATTTTATTACTAATACAATTTTGAAAACAGAATGTGTGTGGTTGTTGTAGGTGCTACGTAAAAACCTAAACTAAGCTTAATTGTAGGATTTAAAATGTGTAACAGTGCCTGGAATGCTCTAATCAATGTTGCAATATAAACAATCCAGTTGCCCAGTTTAAAACATGACCATTTTTTGTGCCAAAATCTCGTTACTCAAATTGCATGAAACACTGAAATTATTCCTCGAAATACCTGCTGGGCTGAGTACATAAAGTAAATGAAGTGTCCACATTGGGTGTTTGAAGAGGCTGCCATAAAAAAGGTTTCAGACGAAAGTAAATAATGTCTCTTTAATTAATGAACAATGAAATAAACTTTTTTGGATCATTTCACGTTTACTCCTTTTTATTTTTTTGACATTTAATATTTGACTTAGCTTGGTTTTGGTTGACATGTTTTAACCATCTAGCTGCACATGGATTTTTTGGCTTGTGGTCATAATCGAAACCAAAGTTGCCATCTTGTTTTATAATACCATTTCACAAAATAAATGTGCCTCGTTGTTATAGTGGCTGTAAGCATTAGGTCCTGGGTTCGATTCCCAGGTCAGACAAAGTTTTATTGGACTTATATTATGTCGATTTATGCCCGGTTGATGGCAATAGGCTGGCCCCCTGTTACATAAGACTTAAACATAACTGGACAAATAATGGTGTACTAAGTACACCTCATGCCTAGCCCTTGGGCGATTACAGGCGTGATATGTTTTACAAATGTTTAAGTACTAATAAAAAACCCTTGCAAATTCAAAAGATGCTTCTGGCACTGTCATTAGGTAGGTATACCATTCTCACGAATGGTATCTATATAATAAGAACACTTAAGGGGGTGGTATCTGCTAACGAGAGGTTTTCTCCATGTTACTCCTCCTTGATCAGTGAATATAAAGGTGCAAAAAAATACATGTTGCTTAATAGACTTTAAACTTTAATTGGTACAATTGAAATAATTCTAACTTTATTATTACTATCTGAAAAAAATATTCCAAGTGAAGCATTTTTTCTTTGAAATTTCGTACTATTCCTAAACGGCATTCAGTTTTAGTATTTTTGTCACACAAATATTTGTCACTTTTTTCTTCACAAAGTGTACAGTTCTGATCTAATGATTTATTAGGCTACAATTAAATAAAAAACACTCATTTCGCACTATTCGGCCCGCAGTGACTGACGTAACAACCACTTTGTAGTGAAAGCTGATTAGAACTTTATACTAACAGTATTTCAAACGAAGTTTGAACCACCACAAATAGAGTTGCTAATTTAGCAGATACCCCAGCCTTAAACGTTTACTTAGTCTTCTTCACATAGGCAGTCTATTATACACAAGGCTCCAGTATCCTATTCGCATGACTACGCCTCTAATGCTCGTCAAAGCCACTTGTAATACGCATTCTTCAAAGATTTTACCAAAAGTTTAAAACGCTTTACAAAATTAGTGACGATAATATAATTTTAACACTCAAAAGAAATCTTTTGCGCAGCAACTTCAAATGAACCTCTATTATTCATGTGTGCAAAATTTCGTTCGGTCACTGGCCGTAAATAAATTAAATCTTCTAAACCTAGAAATATTCGTAATTTTCATTACTTTACATCCAAAGTGACATTGGGCCAACATTGGGCCGACTTTTCGACTGCCAACGACATTGTCAGGTATTCAATTTGCTGTGCCCACAATCTACTCGACTGATCTCTTATTTCCGCTGTATTATAATTCGATTACTGAAAAGGACGTGGGCATAATTTATGTACTTACTTGTGAAATTATGTATTACTGAAATGTAGATCAACCTTTCTATGTTTAGGTAGGTATATAAATCATTCGTTTAGGCCCGAGCAAAGCCGCTAGCTTACATAATATGTAGGAGGAGGAGACGTTTGAGATTAGTTGTTTGTATGTACCTAGGTTCTGTTGTGTAAGTTAAAAGGTCATTATGTTACCAATTAGTAGTGTTGTGTTGTAACATACGAATTACGTATCGTACATGACATCCGGAAAATCGGATGACATTGCACAATCAGTTTAGGACATACAGGATGCAAAAAACACGGACGTACAAGCTGTTACCACAATTTTCCATCGGTATTTTAAAAAAAAACAACATCAACATCTTTTTCGTTGCACTTTTGTAGGAAACAACTGTTTTTTTTTTTATTACCGATGTAAATTTTCTATGTGGGGTTCAGAATTATGTTCTGAATACGTGGTAACCGTTTGTGTATCGGTGTACCTTCCACCCTGTATTTTGACCGCCAGAGCATAAACGCACGCGGGTGGACTCCACGCCAAGCCATAATTTCACCAAACATTTTTTCACATATTTATGTGTGACGTTTGGCGTACAGGGCAGGCGCTTGCTCGTCACGTATATGTGACTATAGCGGTCATAAGGATAAAATAGTGGATGCCAGTCAGTTGATCCCAGACTCAACACTCTTCTGGTCGAAGGATCCTCTCTCCTTTTCTGTAGAATGAGGAACACTCCACCCTCCTCATATTTTTCAAGTGCCACGAGGAGAGGGAGGCCACGACTGAAAAATATCGCCAATATCTTGTCTGTACCCAGAAACACAGATCGGCGTTTTGTAATTGAAATTTGTAATCGATTGCGTTTTCTTTTGACAAGGTATGTAGGTATTAGACCTTGTCAAAAGTACACACAATATTTTTTTGAATAGACCTGACCGAGGTTTGCTAGTAAATACATACGTATAATCTAGAACCTTGGTCTATTATAACCAACCAAAATTAAGCGTGGCGCATATGCCACGCGTAATTTTGATTGCCAAAGTTAGTTGTTGCTAGGCATCAAATTGTACCATGAATACTAATACCAAGTGTTTGTAATTTGCCGACCTCGAGCGTACCTCAAGTTCTGCTTACCTCATATGGAAGTAAAGAAAACAATAGAGGATCAGTGCAACTGTTTAATAGTTCCTATCCTATAACTGCTTTCAACTTACCGCTTTCCATCCAAGGACAATTTCTAATTATGTTACCCATATGAGAAAATACTTCATGTCTCCGGTTTATTATCATAATATAGGATGAGGCAACACATGTTAAACATGTCGTCTTGTGTATGAAAAATTTTTGGATGTCTCAAAACCTCCAAAATGATTCAACCAAATTGCTGGCCTCTTCCAAGCTGTGCCACAAAGCTTGCCAGCATCCAGTGTGACCCAGACACCTTTACAGGGTCGTCGGTCCATGTACCCACCTGCGGTTCGTCCCACGCTACCCTTGCCAATATTCGGTCTCTCAATTGTTTTATTTACTTGTAAAAGATAGCAATATCTTTAGTCTAATTTGTCCACAGATCCGTTTGAAAACCAAGTGTGTCAGCTTTGACAAACCCACTATGACATTATAAACACTATTTAGTTATTATACAAACAAGTTACTACACAAAATAGACTACGATTTTGTTCTATATGTCTTGAATTGTAACGTACAACAACGTTACCATACAAAACTTTTTTATACAAATAAACTTGCTGCGACAATAGCCATGCAGAGTAGGTGCTGTTGCTTTATCTAGATAAATCTATATCTGTGAACTATTGTCTGCTAGCTGTCCAACAGACTCAAAAGACATGAATATCACTCATTAGCAAATATTCTTTCTATCTTTAAAGGGACTACAGGAGCTAAACGCGAGTTTTATAATGCAAAAAAGCACATGATTCACTGCAATAAACAAAACCAGAAAAATATATGATATTCTTCAGGTTAAGCTAGTATAATAGTGTTTTGAAAATATAATACAACTAATTTTACTCGATAAAAAAATCACGAACATATCTTTAAAAAAATCTTTAACGAGTAAAAAGCATACTGAAATACATGTGATCATACTGATTTTTTGGCAAATAATTCTACAAGCAATATATCAGCATGATAGTGTTTTATTTTTTTATTCCAATCAATAGATTTTTTGTAAAAAAAAAACCACTTATTTCGCACTATTCGGCCCGCAGTGACTGACGTAACAACCACTTTGTAGTGCAAGCTGATTAAAACTTTATTCTAACAGTATTTCAAACGAAATTTGAACCACCACAATTAGAGTTGCTAATTTAGCTCCTGTAGTCGCCTTAAACATTATACATAGATAGATATCTAAAAGGCCAAGACGCAGATTTTTTATTACATTTCACAAGTGCTAATGACTCACAATCAGTCACTGTTGAAGAAATGCTTACGCAGTCCCGATTCATGCGTCAATTTATAGCCTGTGGAAGTGTATGTAACTGGCAAGCGTAATTAATTACCATCGGCTCAGCAGATGGGTGTCACTTGCGAGACTTCGCGATTATAAACGGTTCGCTTCATTTTGTATGTATAGAAGTATATCTATGTTATGTAGGTATGTGTGTTGTCGTGGAGTTACGATGAATTTAGTAGGTTTGGCTCTATTTAGTGGTGTTTTGCGAAGTGTGGTTGTATGGTTCTAAGTTTTCCACGCCGTTTACAGGTGTATTAACAGATGTAAATTGTCAGTAAAATTAGTTCATAAATAATGTCAGCCATGGTGATTTTTCGCAGTTAGGAATATGGCCGCGGCTTCGCCTCCGTGGATGTTGGAAATTATACATAGAAAGTTTATGCCTTGACTGATGTATCTACATTTGCATATTTCGTTGAAACCCGTCCAGCCTTATCAGCGTGAGAATGTAACACACAGTCAAACGGAGACACTTTCGCATCCTGTACCCGACGTTTTACTTGAAAGATTATCCAAAGAACTTCGAAATGTGGCCAACCACATAGTTTACTAAACCCGTAGCTTCAGATATGGTTGCCACCATTCCTGGTGCATCTTATTGTAACCGTTTCAACGTTGTTTTGCCTTTTTTGGGTTGAAAATGTGTGTTAGTAAAAGTGGTTTTCTTCGCAGCATTCCCGATATCCGCATTGCAAAGGTAAGTCGCCAGCGACATCGACATGTACAGATAGGTACATTTTACTTTCGACTTTATGGATTCCTAGGAAAGATCTTGTTTTGTACTAAATTCTAAAATTTTCGTCGTGCTGTTAATAGGCGTGGGTTGAGACAAAGGAGTATGTCTACAGCAGAATAGTATTTTAAACTTGCTTAATTAATAAAACAAGCTTCAATCGCCACCCCGCCTTCTAAGACCCTTATACAGAATTGAAGATTTTTAGTTTGGTGATTCCCACAATGTATCTCGTGAAATGAAAAATAGTACCTCAATAGGCATGACGACATTATCAAAAAAATGCAAATCTATTTATTCCGTCAGTTTGAGTATTGGAAATTAATGGACACGTATTTTTTGTTTTTGTAAATCAATGAATATTGACAAAGATAAAACGCATCAAAACTCGGGAGTGGGGGCTCGTGACGTCAGAACTAGCTAAAAATTATACCATGGCGTGACGTATTGAGAATTTTAAAAGCGTCGTATCTTCGTCAATTTTGGTTTACATAACAAAAGAAAAAACACGGGTCAAATATTTTTTGATAATCTAAGTGTCGCCGTAATTAGATTTTTTTTGTCGTCTCGCCTATTCTGGGCCGACACAATTTATATTGCCATGCTAAAAAGAAGAATGAAAAATCTCTTATGTAATGCTTAACCCATGATCTGTCCACGCAGTAGACACAATAGTTAAACAATGGCGTCTCGACCAAATTGGTCATTTGCCAGATCATGATTTATGTAGCGTTGACAAATTCTTAACTGCAAATGAAACAAAGGGTGATTGTTTTTTCTTATTTTAATTTGGTTACTTACTAACAATAAGTTAAGTTTATATCGAAGCTTTATCAATCAATCAATCTATCAACTTTATTTTCTCACCACAATATACATAAATTATTTTTACATTGGTCAGATTCGACAATGATACACAATACAGGTAAGTATATATTGTGGGAGACTGGTGCCTAAGCTAGGCTCGTGGCCTGTGTTTCAGGACACCAGGATCCCACCCCTTTACATTTTCATTTCATAAATTATGTACTAGGCGCGCTGACAGAATGTAGTAATCATACGACATTTTATAGTATTTTTTTTTTATTATGCTAAGAAATCTAGGTTATGTATGCGAGACGAATGTTAGTAGATGTGTAGTATGGGTGATTGTGTGTGTGTGTGTGTGTGTGTGTGTGGGAGTGTGAGAGTGCTTTATTGTATGTTTAGGTCATTATAAGGATGTTTTCAGTATCATTATAGTTAAATTTTGGTAGCCAGTCAGTTAGCCTCTTTTTACATTTATTTTTTGTGAGGCTAAAGATTTGTAGCACCTTACTTGTTTTATTGTATAAGTAACCACCCAGATAGCAAAAGAAACGCCTTGCAAAGATAGTTTTGTGACGTAGATGATGGCGCTCCACTGGGTCATATCGTCTTTTCCCCCTGGACAACGTTGGATTATAAACCAAGAGAGTATGCTGTTTCAGCAGAATGTGCAATATAAACAGTTGACGCACTGTCAGGACTTCGTTCTCTTTGTATAACTGTTCAGTGGGGTAGCGATACGGTCGAAAAGACGATACTTTCAGTATAGCTCTTTGGGTTCTTTCAATTTCTATTAAGGTAGTTTTTGGAGCTCCATCCCAAGAGGTGATGCAGTAGCATATTATCGATTGAGCAAGGGTATAGTACACTAACTTCATAGTATTTTTATCGAGTACATGTCTCAGCGTTTTGAACACATATATTAGCTTCCGTAATCTGTTACTAAGGGTGGTTATGTGATCTTGAAATCTTAGATTTTTATCGATTGTTATTCCCAGGTATTTTACATTCTCAGCCTTGGTGAGTGGTTCACAGCTACAACTACGGGTGAGTGGGTTTGTGCAAGAGTGAGCTACAATAGCATTAGGTGATGTTTGGGAGGATCCACTGTTTTTCATGGAGAACGCTATGTAATTGGTTTTGGTTGTATTAAGGGTCAACAGGTTGTCACGTAACCAGTTAGATACCATATCAAAGCCTAGTTGTGCACGCTCATAGACATCCTCCCACGAGCTCGCGCTGAACAAGAGGGCAGTGTCATCAGCAAAGCTGATAATTTTGCCATTGGGGATATTGAGTAAACCCAGATCGTTGATATAAATGAGGAATAGTGAAGGTCCGAGGACACTACCTTGAGGCGTGCCGTAGTTAATAATTTGTTCCTCACTGGTGAATTCATCTATCTTTACTCTCTGGGTACGCTCACTCAAATAGTCTTTAAAGAGGTCCAGTGGAAGTCCTCTGATTTCCAAGCTTTCCAACTTACGTACAAGAATTGGGACAGAAACCGTGTCGAAAGCCTTAGCAAGATCTAGAAATATGGCCATAACTTTATCCCCACCGTCCATGTTTGTGACTACATAGTCTGTTAGCTCATGGACCGCGTCAGAGGTGGATTTGCCTGAGCGAAACCCAATCGAAAGCGAAATTTATGGATCTATGGTTAAATTAAATAACTGTAGTTATTTAATTTAACCATAGATCCATAAATTTGTATTATTATTATTATATATATATTATTATTATTTTTATCGCCCTGATGAAAACTAGCATGCTAGTTTTCATCAGGGCGATAAAAATAATATGTTTAACATATCTAGTTAGATACCTACGTTCCTTCTGAGTATTCTACAGATCCACAGCACAAAGTGACACGAGGCGGCAAACACTATTTTACTACAGAATTTAGTTTTAATCTTTTGGTCAACCCCGGATTTGTACTAACCTTGGGAATTATACTCCGCCGAGCTGAAAACACGTGCAAAACATTAAAGAGGAATTAAAACAAATTAACGAATCTCTGAACTCTATTCCGCAGTTTGAGCCGAGTTTAATTATGATCAAAAACGTTACATACACAGAAACTTCTATTAATGATCGTTACAGGACATTCGGCCCACGAACAACATAAAGTAATCTCAGGCCCTCCCATATATCACTACGTGTGACATTCCTAGCTAATAATTCAACACAGAGAATGTTAGCGAAATAGTGTAATTAGGCACGACTGGCCGAAGTTAAACCCACACCACGTGGTAAGTAAAGGAACATAGGGAACAACGTAAACTGGCCGAAACTTCATAATTGCTCAGATAACAATGATTTAAATGAACTTTTGTTTCACACTTCCCTTTTGATGTCGTTTAAATGTTGTAACATAATGTTATATGCTTCTTTTTATCTTTTTAAAGTTCTCGTGGCTACAAAATACCAGCCGCACGCGTCGATCTTCAGGGTTAAACAACTCTTGCTAAAGTTGGTCCGTGGATGGGACCGCAGGCTGTTGGTCTCGGTTGTAATGTGTCGATCTCAGACAGGCGTTGAGGAGCTCGTGGCTAAATAATAACAACCGCTCAGCTCGATCTTTAGGTTAAGCTGTGCCTGCCTAGGTTGGTCAGTGGATGGGTGACCACCTAATACATACCGAGTATCCTCCGTGCCTCGGAAAGTACGTTAAGCCGTTGGTCCCGGCTGTCATTTTATAGATCTGTGACAGACGTTATAGGTAGTCAGTGGCCCGTAAGACTGATAACCATTCTTACCAAGCGGTATCGTATACCCAGTATACTAACTGGGTTATGGAGTTCAGATAGGTAGTCGCTCCATGTAAAATACTGGTATTCAGCTGCATCCGGTTAGACTGCAAACCGACCCCAACATAGTTGAGAAAAGGCTAGGCAAATGATGAGGCAGGCGTTACGTTGTGCGGGACCCCTTGGGCCCTTAGGGTACCGTATTACACGGTTGTGTAGACCGTGGCAGTCGCTCTATATAAAATACTGGTATTCAGCTGCCTCTAGTTAAACGACGACGATGCTTCTCTAAATTTTATCCTTAAGGGGACTACAGGAGCTAAACGTGAGTTTTAGAATGCAAAAAAGCATATGATTCACTGCAATAAATAAAACCAGAAAAATATATGATATTCTTCATTTAAGCTAGTATAATAGTGTTTTGAAAACATAATACAACTCATTTTACACGAAATTAAAACACGAACTTCTCTCTAAAAAATTATTTTAACGAGTAAAAACCATACTAAAATACATGCGATCATTCTGATTTTTTGGCAAATAATTCTACAAGCAACATATTAGCATGATAGTGTTTTATTTTTTAGTCCAATCAATAGATTTTTGGAAATCGCAAAAAAACACTAATTTCGCACTATTCGGCCTGCAGTGACTGACGTAACAACCAATTTGTAGTGCAAGCTGATTAGAACTTTATTCTGACAGCATTTGAAACGAAGTTTGAACCACCACAAATAGAGTTGCTAATTTAGCTCCTGTAGTCGCCTTAAACCTTATAATATGCTAACCGCGTTTCTCATTCCTATTAAAATGTATATTTATGTGGCTACATTGTACTTGGAGCACTTAGGGAAATTTCTCCTCTTTTGTGAACTCACCAAGGCATGAGAGTACGTAAACTGTACTTTTCAGCCGAAATTAAGCCTTGAAATGTACCTGCAAACATAAACATGATGAAACTCGCTGATTCGACAAATGGTTATGTATTTACATGCTTTAACATCTTAATGTCTCGTCAAGAGTATCAACGTTTTCTTGATTCAATTTTGTTTACTTAATAAATGTCTTGTAAATGTAGACATCGCCGTTGTTGGCGTTAAGTCTGCGAGGTTAAAATGGGACTGGGTGGGTCACATTTCCAGAATGGGTCAGGACTGATGAGCCAGAATCGTCACACAGTGGGTGCCTGAAGACGGTCGTCGTCACCGAGGCAGGCCCAAGAAACGCATTCCTGACTGTTTGGCCAGAGAAAGCTAAACACCGGGAGAGTTGGAAAGGAATGGAGGAGGCCTCTGCCCAGCAGTGGGCAGAGCTAAAAAATATATATAAAT
This sequence comes from Xestia rhomboidea, assembly GCA_963853795.1. Taxonomy (NCBI): domain Eukaryota; kingdom Metazoa; phylum Arthropoda; class Insecta; order Lepidoptera; family Noctuidae; genus Xestia; species Xestia rhomboidea. The sequence goes on along the minus strand of OY970771.1, from coordinate 7,900,318 downwards.
ATCCGTGTTATGCGACTTGCTTATTTTCAACGTATTTTATAAACCGTATACAGGGTGTAAACCAACTCATCACGAAGCCGTCAACCAAGCATTCTGTACATCAAACTAAGTAACTTTACACAAAAAAAAACATTTGGGGTAAAAAGTCATGTTTTGTGGTGGAACTCAATGTAACGCACTTTAAACATTGTGCTGATGGATGGATTGAATAGTGGGTAGGGTAGGGTGGGTGGGTAGTGGGGTCGTGGAGGTGTCTAAAGTAAAAATCTTACATTAAAAACTTGTATTTAAAAAAAGTTGTCAAAAAGTTGGAACTTTGACCCCCAATATCTCCGTAACTAGAAGGTTCCCAGGTATGGTGTAGAACAAAATAATGATCGCAACGATGAGGAGAACAAGTGCCTTTCGGCTTCGTTAAGAGGTGTTTTACACCCTTTATATCCACTTTTACCGCCGCCGTTTTCATACCCAATGCGCATCAATTACAGTGCAAAAGAATAACGAGATTACATGACTAAAGTTCAAATTCGTAGAAGAATGCAAATTGGTCTCAAACAGGGAGACACCTCGGCGGAGGTGGTATTTTCAATATTTTCAAACCAATCGTGTCACAGTTTATTCGTACTAAGACACACAAATGGTGTATGGAAACCGACGGCTTGGTTCATGTCAGAAGTGGTGTGTGGAACACACTTTTGACGTCACGAATTTTATTAGTACTGCGGTCTCTCGTCTGCTTCATCAACACTATCGCTACCTACATTGAAAAGTTTACGGCAAGCTCTAAAAGTAACAAAAACATTTTTCCCTGAACCCAACCAAAAATTACAGGTACTTAAACCCACAATGCATCTCAAAAACGCACACAACAATAGCCTTTTTTAAACAATAAACAATGAAAACGAGGTTTTATTCCACCATAACAATAAAAACGCACTACGTTTCTTTACTTTTTTCTTTAAAAATTCAAGCATTAATCTGTACTGCCTGGCCCCTTAGACTGAAACCGTCGTAATGGTTGCATGCCTAATCATTCCCGAAGGCGAATTAGATTTAATTTTTGATTCTGTTTGTTTGACGGTAGTTGTAAAATATTCAGGTGTTACCGGAAGGGTACTTAAACAGGTTGGATTTTTGTGATTGGGAAGCATAGCACTAACGGTCGACCATTGTTCACCTTTATGTCCTGAACAATAAGGTTGAAAACTGGTCGACCATCAGTGAGAATGGTAGTATAATTAACCTTAGAAAACTATGCATAACTGAACGAATAATTGCTATCTGAATTTACATACAGTGAGCTAAGAAAACAAATAGGACAGGTGCTTATCCCGTCTAAAAACCCACCCTGTATTAGCTAGATATTGTTATGAATCTTGAAGTACAGTTTGGTATTATGAAAAAGCAATTTATGTATGAACAATGGTTTGTACGTGTTGATGAAATAGCCTGGTTTGGTTTGATTACGTTGTCTGAAGTTATTATTAAGTTACACAATTGTAGAGTCCGACCGAAGTTTCGGCTTGCGGCTTCGGCCAAAAAAAAACACCTTCGGCTTCGGCCAAAATGGGCCGAAGTTTTGGCCGAACCCATAGGCTTCTTTGCTTCGGCTTCGACCGGAAAACAACCGAAGGTCGGACAATACGTAATTAGAATGAATGTCTCTGCTTTGTAAGAGTATGTGTTATTTTTATAAATGTTGGTATGACCTGGCCTGTCGCATAGAATAAAAAAGAAACCAATCACTTGTTTTTATAACAGTAAGAAGGTTTTTACTGCAATATCCCAATTATCTTTCTAACCAAGCTATTGCAGTGACGATAACTATATTTAAATATCTTTAATCGTTCACCCCATATAAATACCAGCCAAGCCTTTATTAAAACAGTTCTTGAAAAAAAAAACAAAGACGATATAAAGTATTCCACAGGAATAATTATTCTGTGTGCTAGATTGCTATAATCAAGTATTATCAGCCAGACATTTCATTAATCGTCTTATGCCCACTTAGTGCAGTGCACACGAAAACCACCCACTATTCTTAGAATCTACAAAGTAGAAACTGTTTTTCTAGACTTTTTTTTTAGAGGTAGATTACTGTGCCACCGTCTACGTTGTTAAAGGTTTTTAACTCTCGACAAAAAAAGAGGGGTGGATCGATCTGAGTATCAGTGTATACCTGTGTGTCTGTCTATGGCATCATAGCTCCTGAACGGATGAACCGAGTTTGATTATGTTTTTTGTTTGAAAGGTGTCTTAATTGAAAACCACCAATACCCAGTACTATTTGGGTTGTGTAGATCAAATAGGCGCTCCATGTAAAATACTAGTATTCAGCTGCATCTGGCTAGACTGGAAGCCGAAAACAAAATTGGGAAAAGCCAGTTGAAGAACATTACATTACACTTGTATTCCCAGGCAGAGGTGTAATTTAGACTTTACTTACTACTTTTGTAAGTACAATATTTACTTATTATATATCTGCAAACATTCTAAACTCATATTATAAGCACAAAACTATATATAATGTAGTTGGAGCGGAGGATGTTCCGCTACTACATCGTAAACCAACTGCAACTTTGTGGACACACCATCAAAGTCGATTCTAAAATTATCGAGCACTTTACTCGGTAAACGTAGGAACTGAAAATATCGTGTATTTCAGGAATACGTTACTTTTACAGTGAACTGTTTTCATTAGTGGCACACGCGACGTCCGTAGGCAATTTCCTTTAATTCGCTTTATCCATCATTGATTTACAAGTGACGGCTGACGGCTCAAGAAATTTCTTTGGGCTCGTTTAATTTTAGGTAGGTATAGTGTACAGTCATGTGCAGCAATATGAACAGAGTGTATCAGAGGTGTAGTCATGTTTCAGGATGTGGTATTATCATAATTGAACAGATTTCTCCAAAGGACCAATATCGCAATTTAGGTTTGAGTAGGTATTGAAATTTTGGAGTCTGAAAGTGGCGTGTGACATGTGATGCGGAGGTATGAAGAAAATGTCTTAAGGAAAGTATTGAGTACCTATGAATTTGGATGGCTATAAGTGTAGAGGAAGACCAAAGAAACGATGGATGGACTGTGTGAGGATGATATGGGTAGAAAGGAGATAACTGCTGAGATGATTAGTAATACAAGAAGTATGGAAAAAGAAGACTAATGATGAGCAGTGGTGGCCCAGTGGTGGCGGCCCCGACTTACGAACAGTAAGTCGTGGGTTCGAACCCAGGCAGGCGCATTACTTTGTGTAATTTATTTCATCACCGCTGCTCTCAAAACGGTGAAGGAAAACATCGTGAGGAAACCGGCATGTCCTAGAACCAAAAAATTCGAAGACATGTGACATCTACCAATCCGCACTGGACCCGCGTGGTGGATTATAGCCCATTCCCTCTCATAAAGAGGAGGCCTGTGTCCCAGCAGTGGGAACATGAATAGGCTGATGATGATGATGATGATGAATGATGAGGTATTCAGAATTTTGTATGGGACAACTGATTTTTTTTCGTGAATGCGTTATGTTCCCATTGAGGAAGTAATAAGTAGTGATGGTCTGTACCATAGTCTTTAAAACGACCAGACCTTTCCGATACATGTAACTTATAAAAGTGATTTTGTTGAGCGAACATGGTTTTTTGGATTAAAAATTTCGCCATTTCGGTGCTCGTGACTGTACTTGCGTACAAGTTTGTGTTCTTAGGTAAATACAGGCATGCTTTGTTTGGGTTTCGTGTTTGGTGCAACTTGGCAGTTGTGTTGTGTTTGGAAAAACTTAAGGAACATGTTTTCTAGTATGTTTTTGGCTTTTGGCTGGCTCATTATAAAGGTCGTTGGTTTTTTTTACTACTAGCGACCCAAACGCATGGCGCCACCACCTATTGGATCCAAAACTAGCCTATCGTACAAGCTTTAACAAACCTACACATTCAGAAATTAGCTAGTTTTGGAGATTAGTCTATAATAGAGACACAGAGGCCTTGGTGGACCGATGACCTGGCGAAGGATGTCATGGATGCGAGTCGCACGGGACCGGTCAATGTGGCGACACTTGGGGGAGGCCTATGTCCAGCAGTGGACGTCTTTCGGCTGTAATGATGATGATGATGATGATGATGATGACAGGGGCCTTGTGAGTGTGTCGAGATCCACCAAGCGGCTCCAGTGCAAGTGGTAGATCGGTCACAAGTACACATGCCGGGTTCCTCACGATGTTCTCTGCACCGTTTTAAGTGTGTCCTCTTGGTTTTGAATCTACAACTAGTCAGTTGTGGCCCTTTCCACTGGGCCACTGGTCTGTTTTATTTTGACAGGTGATGGACTTGCAACGGTATCTTATAGGTACCTACCCAGTGTGGATATTGTACAAAACACACGGCAAAACGAATACTAATGTTATTAAATTAGAAAAGGACCCTCACAAGCATTCAAACAAACTATACCTACAAACCAATCGTCGGTACGCAACCCTAAAATAGGTATAACCAGGTAGAACCACCAATTGTCGTTACTATGTAATTCATTTTAACCGTATTTCCTAGCACATTAATCGCAGTAAATGCCGGATATGCTGAAAATTATAACGCCCACCTTCCGGCGATGTGCCCTGCCTATACGCAATATATAAAAGGGGTATATAATATATATGTACTTAGATTCATTGTGTTAAGTCGAATGGTTAGATTTATATGTAGACTTGGGTCTGTGAAACGGTTTTATGAGTATATTTTCTTTGAAATATTATGTCCATTGATTTTTTCGTCTTAGATTTAATAATTTAGAAAAAGAAAAGTTATAAGGTGCTTGTTAGTTTGCAGACAAAACATTTTCTAAGTAGGCTTTTACAGTATTTCGTGTATCTCAATACAAGTTTTAAGCAGTGCCAAAATAATATCAACAGATTCAGAACAATACCCTTCTCCAAATAACCATAAAAGTAAGATTTGAATAAAAAGACCGAAAACAGAAAAACATTTTGGGGAGAACTATAAAAATATGGATATAGCTATCATAAATTTATTATTAGTGAAGATGTAAGTTATATAAGGCTATATACTCGTGAAGCTAGCCTTATTAAAAATTCATTTGGTGAGGATCTAGGTGGGCAGACGGGCCGTACACTCTCATCCCACTTTCAAATGAAGTGCGAATGTTTTTATCCCACTACGAATACCTATTTTTATTTTATTGCTTTTAGGAATAAAACAAATAAAAGAGTATATAGTATATTTATTTGCGTCATAATATAACACATTTTAATAAATGCAAACTAGTGAACAGCTTTTCAATATAATATCGGAGACTGATGTTCCAAGCAAAATATCACACTAAAAACAACACACCTCCTAGAAAAATAAAGATCGCCGAACAGCAAATAACGAAAGCGCCAGAATACATATTAAAGTTCGCCAAAAACCAATATCTTCGTCGATATTTGCAGCCGCTCTCATATGGGTCCTATTCAACGGGCTTGCAATGGAGGCCTAGATCCCAATAGGAATTGCAATTAGGCCTCAATTTACGCATAGTTTGGAGTGGAATTTCATTCGTGGGGCTACCTCAGTCTTCCTTAGAAATTCCTCTACTTTCCTTTACGGGGGTACCGAGATGTTGGGATGCCTGTTACCGCGGTGAGGCATCTGCACGACACTTGTATTTGTATTACCATTGCTCAGGAATGGGTAGGTATTGTAAGAAGAATATATTTGGTGTTGTTTTGTGAGGGTGTTCTGTTTGGTATTTAGACTATTGATTGTGCTGGTATGGGTTTGGTAATAGTACGAAGATAATATTCAACCTGTAATAAAAAATGTTGCAACAATAGCAATTAGCAGAAGTGCTAACGTGAAAAAGCAGTTGTTTTAAATGCTAAAATAAAATCAAAAAATGTGGCGCCCCATTATTTGCACACATTTGGTCGAAAAAAGGTGCAACAGTATACGGTATTTCATGTATTTCAAAAAGGACAAAGCCGAGCGCGTAAAATTCTGGATTTCAATCGCCGCGAAAAGTTGGAAACAAAAATGCTTCATTCATTTGTATACAGCAAAAAAACCACGCTATTATTTATGCACAGGAAAGTAAGAAACAAAACGGTAACCGCTTTTCCTATACATAATACAAGTAGGCTTGAAAAACTTTGGGTGTCTGATAGAACTCATAAATTTTAATAAAGAAGTTGGTATCTTGTTTGCGTCATGTCCCACGCTCGGTGTTTATGTAAAAGTTGTAACACACAGCAATACAAGCCGGCAATAAATGTCTCGGCCAAGCCATAAGTTTATTTTTCTATTTAGGTCATCGAACATACCAATAGTCACTTGTAAGTTGTAGCGTTTATGCGTCATCAACAATGGTGGGACGTAGTATATCGATATCCTTTATTTAATGAAGGACGAGTGAGTTTTTCTCCAAATTGAATGGTCCGCGACAATCAGAGTTCCGTCCGCAGATCATATTTCAGCGAACGAGATAAACTCGGACAAAAGAAAGGAATCCCCGTTTACCCAATTGGGTAATGGCCCAGCTCTGTCGTTATCTCTTCCCATTATTTCTGTTTGAAGGAGGCTGTGGTGTTCTACTTAATACTAAGGGTAAAATCTTTACAAAGATCTTTGATAAAGTTCCCCGGTACTTGATCTTCTTGTGAGGAGTAATGTTTGGAGAAATTGCTTTTGCGGTCGCTCAATAAGTTTATGTTACATGCAAGATACCTTGTAAAGGAAGAAAAATATATTAAAAAGAAAAACTTTTAAACCAGCTATTTTAAAATGTTGTAACGCAAAGCATTCTGATCCTTTTCTTATTAAGTTAAAGGCTTTTGTTGATCGTTTAATATTTCAAAGCCTTCATAGTTAATTATTAATACCTGTTTCTAAGTATTGATCAAAGTAATAAATTACTTTGACTAATTACTTACTCAAGTGTTAAGTCAATCAAAGAAAATGAGTATGGCAGAATTTCTGAGCAAGAATTTTAGATGGACGTTCAGACATAATTCGATCAACAAACTCCGTGTGAGTAGTTCCAGATTTCAGATTCTCCCTTTTGCTTAGCTCCATAATTAGATTAATTTTCGACCGCTTGAACATCAAAGGCGCTAAGTCAGCAACAATACGAAAACAAGGGAGCAAACAATTATTTGTTTTTCCTCTCAAGTTGTGGAAGTCATTGACCGAACTTCGAGTACCAAGGTATCTGTTCTAAGCATTTATGTACTTGGCGACAAATCGATAGAAACTTAGTCACCAACTATTCCCGATTATAACAGTAATTCAGGCCAGCTATAGAGACTTAGAAATGTAGGTCGGATTACATCAGATCTGCCGGCTGAAGACGAAAAGCCGCTGTCAAAGGAAGAGAGAAACTTTGCAAACAACTTGAGCTTGATAACCGATGGCGTTTGGCGAGACTCGCGTTTTGATGTTAATGACTTTTTGGAACATTCGCCAGATGTTGGCCTGTTCATATTGTTTAGGAGGTTTCAAGGTCTCCGGATTTTAGTTGTGTCAGAGAATATTGAGAAATTCTAGATTGAGCTGCAAGTTAAGTTTTTGATTTAAATCTTAGTTCTTTATTTCTGTGTTGTGTAGTACAGTCGCCACACCATTAAATTACTACAAAATGTGCAAAATTTCTCATTCGATCTTGAACTTAACCGTCAACATTTTATGGTTCAAAATCATTTGGAGTTTGACAGTTTGTGGTAACTTGATGTGCTGTCTGAACGACAGTTCCTACCAGAAAATTCAAAAACGTTTCACTACTACAAAGTGAAAAGATAAAACATTTCCCTGTCTATACAAGGAGTACCGACAAATACAGCTAGATATTCTCGATAATACGAAAGTAGCACAAAATATAATGCTCTTCCATTTTAAAAGAAAAACTGAAAACACTTGTTTGCTTTTACAACACTTTAAACTGCTGAGGAACATCCTTGAAAGTTTGTCACTCCCATATTTCCTGGCGACGCTTGTATTTTAAAATGTCCGGTGCCCAACTTTGCTCTTATTTGTTTTTGCATGCGGGCCATAATTCACCTCTATTTAACGTGGTAACTCGAAGACATTTTTAAAAACTGCAGTTAACGGTGATTTACCTTTTCAGCTAATTATTTTGGTGATATTTTAGAAGGAGTTTAATTTAATTAAGTTAATCTGCTAGGTTACTTTTTCTTTGCAACTTTTTTACGTCGTTTATGTTCGTTGCAATAAGGTTTAAGAGACTGGTGTTTGTTTGTTGTTTTATATGGCAGCTGGAAAATATAATAAGCTATCTTGATTGTTCAATACATTTCACCAAAATGTTTATTTACAGCTCCCTCCTGTCAACGTTATTCCAACGCCAAATAAATCATGTAGCCTTATATATGTAACCATTCAGCAGTACTATAAAGCAACCATAGAAACATCGCATCTCTTAAACAAATTGACGTAAACAACAGTTTGTTCTAACCCTAAAATGACGGATGCTTTTTCCCGTTCCGTTCAAACTTCACCGTGGCATCGAGTGCGGGCGAGTGTTATGAAGCGTATTCATATCAAACGTTAAGTTTTCGCGAAAACATCCTCCTTTGCAATTGACGAAAGCCACATTACTTTTTAATTTGAACCGTTGGCTCTCTGTGAAAGAGAGACTTTATTACGCTCTGAGGTATCTCTCTTTTGACCCGTACGCCCTTTGTGTGAGCTATTTTTTATTCATTTCAACGGTTTCATACGGGATCCGGGAGTTAGAGCCCCTCAACCGGCTTCCCTTTTCGATGTTGTGTGCGTCGACTCTCGGTTTTTAGTCTAGGAAAAAAGTATTCGTGGGGTTTTTTTTTAATACCAATATTTTGTTATGGCAACATCGTGGGTTGTTGTCAGTGTCAGCTGTTGGTTGTACACAATACGTATAGTTAGTAAAAGTTAACAAGCATCTGGGTGGGAATCTACAAAGCCTATACAATGAATTAAGATAAATATAAATAAATAAATATCGCTGGACATTAACACACAGTGCCATCTAATGCCACACTAAGCAACGAGGCTTTTGTCGTGGACACCAGATAGTTGTTATACTACATAGATACTTTTGTTTGTAAATACATACTTATTATACATAATATAAACATCCATGACTCGGAAACAAATTTCCATGCTCATCACATAAACATTGCTCCAGCCGGGATTCAAACCCGGCACCCTAAGAAAGTAAAGCAGCCTCACTACCACTGCCCCATTCGGGTCGTCAAATCAGATATTCGTGCACTGTAGTTTTTGAATAGTTTAATATTTTTGATCTAGTTAGTAGATCTCGTCTCGTCGTCGTAGACTCGTCGAGTTGTGAAGCTGCGACGCACGGTGTACGCTGCCATGAACGCTATTGTAAACCGCCATGTTTCATAAAAAAAGTTGTATCCTAGCATTTTTTTTTGCGCTGAGTTACTTAGTTTGATGTTCTTGGATTACGGCTTCGTGACTTACACCCTGTATTTACTCTTGTCTCTTATTTAATAGATACTAACCAGTAGCATCTAGAATCACCTTTGTATAGTACAAAGGTGATTCTAGATGCTTTCTGTTACTTTCTACTTTTTTAAATTTAGTGTGTACATAAATTGTTAAATAAATAACCAAGCAAAAGTAATACAAAATCGTCCAACAATAATGTCATATGATTTTTCCTTCCACCGTCTTTTATTATAACTATGAATATTAATTCCGTTCCCTTTTGTTTCAGGTATGCAACGTTCCTCAGCAGACTTCCTCTAGAAATACAAATATTCAGCTTATTACTAAGTGAGGAAAGAAACTAGTTATCATTGCCATTAACATTAATATGCATGTAAAAACTTTTTGTTTGTCTGTAAAGTGCTCTCAAGAATCCTTTAAGGAAGTTACTGGATAGTATAAATAAAGGATTACGAGTCCGGTTTGAGAATGAGAAAGCTAATGCAACATTCACACTTAGAATAAGATGGTTTGTATCTAGTTTTACGGTTACTGTGTGGTGTCCGGTTGTTATTCTATTTCTTATTCACCTAGGTTTCATTCACACGATTTAAATGCCCGTTTAAGGTGTCTGATCACTTCACCGTACCTTACCATGACCGTACTATGAACGTATTAGACACGGAAAGAAATATGACATGGACTAGACACGTATCACCAGCACATCATACCCGTGCATACCGGGAGATCGATCATCCGCGTGTCATATTACACCTCCACGACCCCCGGACTATTCAATGCATCCATACGCACAGTGTTTTAAGTGCGTTATATGGAGTTTTACCGTAAAACGTGATTGTTCACCGCAAAAAGTCGATACCGAGCAATAATTTTTAGTAGTCTTACTTAGTTTGATGTACAAAATGCTGGGTTGCGGGCGTCGTAAAGGGTCCCGTTACACCTTGTGTACAATTAAAAACGATGAGTCATCATCAACATAAGCATCAGCCTTTTCTCAACTGGGTCTGGGAGTTCTGGAGTGGCGACCGCGAACCGGAAGACGTTGCGTTGGAAGGCCTCCCACTAGGTGGACCGATGACCTGGTGAAGGTTGCGGGAATCCGCTGGTTGCTAGTCGCACGGGACCGGTCAATGTGGCGACACTTGGGGGAGGCCTATGTCTAGCAGTGGACGTCTTTCGGCTGAAATGATGATGATGATGATAATGACTGCCTATCTGACCTCCACAACCTAGTTGGTACTGGGTAATACGATACCCCTTGGTAAGACTAGTTGCCAGATTTTTTGGGTCACTGACTACCTGTAACGACGAGTATGAGAAAAAATACATACACAACACGTTCCATGCATATCGGTCACGAGTTCACAACATATAACTAAGGCACAATAAGGCTATTATATAATAGCGTATGGATTGTCCAATGCATACTTAATGACTTTTCCGCTCGAGTCGTTGCATTTGAATTTTCAATTTTGTACTGTATTATAATTTTCGTGTTATTTTTATGCTTAGATTATATAGCGGTTTGACATACCCTAACGATGGTTAGAATTAAATAGAATTAAAGATCCTAGAGGATCTGCAGATGTGGCTACAGACCAAAGAAATTTGAATGCCAAAGGACCAACAATTTTTGGAAGACCAAAGATGTTTCTAAAGACACAAACGGGTTTTTAAGGTCCAACGATGTTCCTACAGACCAATTATGATTTTAGGACCACAAATGCTTCTCGAATTTCGATTACCTTGTCAACAAAGGTGTTGAAAGATTCTTGTTTAAACCGTGGCCTGCCTAACTTCCGCCATTTTGTTTTATTTTCAAAATAGTGGCCACGCATTAAATCTATATGAATAAAAACAGGTTTCAATAAAAACAAACCACTCCGATCCAGCCTGTCCCCTTGCTGTCCTCTCCCAGCGACGCCCTAAGCCGAGGCCCGTACCCCGCAGGAGGTGCCCTTAGCGTGTACCTAGTCGCTTAGTTTGTAAGTTTTTTGCCCTGGCTGGAGGCCTTACACTTAAGGCACCCACAGGAAAGTCCGGATAAGCAGACGACAACCTCTCAGGTAGAAATGCGAGATGCAATTTCGACAAAAAAAAAAAAAAGTTTTTTATGTGAGAAAATTTTCTAAACCATCACGTTTCCGAGAAATATAATAGGTATATACCCCTTTTTTTACCTTATGTACCCTTTATGCTCTTGATAGACTACTGTCGCTCACCATTTGCTAATGGTAAGATATGGTATGGTGGACGATGGAATAGGTACTAATACGGTATACTGCGAGTGCGGTATTCCGTATTTTATTCCGAAATAATATACATAATGGAATTTAATAAAATTATCCAACTATGTAAATAACTCAATCATGTGCAATTTACAATAATCTCTTGGGCATTCATGATTACCTATGTGAGCGTAGTGCATTTTAACAATGTTATAGCTAATCCAGTTAATGTATATTTGATTGTGAATAGTTAGCGATTATTGGGATATCCGTCCGTGAATTGGTAATATGTTTTGAGTTGTTAATTTTGTTTGGCAATTCAATAAAAAATTAACACTATGAGATACAATTGACGAGGAAAGGGTATCTTGCCATTCAGTTACCATTCTGAGTTGTGGAGATCAGTTAGGTAGTCTTTCATGTAAAATACTGGTATTCAGGTGCAGTTTAGACCAAAAAAGTCAACTCCTACATAGTTAGGAAAAGGCTCAGCAGATGATGATGATACCTAATTAAATTGTAATGTTAGCATCATTGAATAGGCGATCGGCGGCGGCGACCTCTCGCTTCCGGCCCTGGTTCGTGCCATGGTCCGGAGCGAGACGGAATGGGACGCCGTCACCTCCTTCTGCGAAGCAGTCATGCTAGCGAAGGAGGTGGCGGAACGTGAGAGGGAGAGATCCTCACGTACCGGCCGTCGCGGGAGACGCCCCGGGCGTCGGGGGGCACGTGGTGGCTTCCGGCCACCGTAGGCGCGGGCCTGTGGACGGGGAGCTATGGGCTAGCTCGCCGTCCGTACGTCTCATGACGACAGGCCGTGTCGACGGCGCGTTCGTGTTCCACGCGCGCCTCAAAGAGAGCAATAGGGAAGGGGACCGCAAGGGCCGAAGCCTGCCGGGGCTGCGGGACTATTCGAAAGAGATACCGTGGCCCCGGAACACAAAGGGCGAGGAAGGAACATGAATGGGTTTTAGTCAGTAAAAGTCTGACACTCCCTCCTGCTCCGCCCAGAGCGGGAGGAGTCATTTGATGATTTCCCATCCGAAAAAAAAAAAGCATTATTGAATAACAAATGATGACCTCATTGTAAAAGACGCTTTTTAAAGTTGGAATAAAAAACCTTGCCTTAATAAAATGTCGTTGACTCAATAATTGAATAAAAGTTGGGAGTTTACTTTATTCCGCCAGGAAAAAAAGTAATATTTGCAATTGAAATAATTTGTACTTTGTACAAGTAATAACTGAAGTTGTTTAGACTGATTTAATATAAAGTTTGTTTCATGTTTTTCCTTGTTAGAAATATTTGATGTACAGTCAAGTCTTTTATAATTTAGTCAGACTTCTTTTTCGTTTGGTTAGTTTAACTGGAGTCAGAGTTTTTATGCCGCCTATGGGCCTCTAACTTAGCTATACATGCCAACGAGAAATATTTGTCAGGTATACTTGTTTCCGCATTCATCAGCATTCCTTCACCGAAGCAAGTGATAATTATACAATAAACACAAGACTCCGAAAAATCAGAAGTGCCTGTCTTGGGTTCGAACTCGAGGCCTATAACTTGGCAGTCCGACGGTCACACAACTAGGCTATCACTGCTATATATATATATATATATATATATATGTATATTTTGTCTGAGTTGTTAATTCTTTCTGTCTTCCTAATATTATAAAGAGGAAATATTTGATTATTTGTTAGTTTGTTACGATTTAACTCAAGAAAATCTCAACCGATTTTAATTTTTTTTCACCATTAGAAAGCTACATCTTTACCAAATAACATAGGCTATAAATTACATTGATATCATCCAAATTAGCCAAGCTATCACAATTTTTGCGGACGAAGTCGCGGGCGAAGTGCTAGTAAAATATAAATTTAAATAGTAACAGGGTTTCCTGTTACTAACCAAAATGGTTGTACTGTTCTATTTTTTCCTGAAAACCTTTTGTGTCTGTTACCATAGGTACATAAGCCTGAGCGAAACCCTTTGACGAGTAAGTACAGGTATTATAGTATCTTATTACTTGATATTTTCTCCGTTCAAGTATCCCTGTTGGTTGCTGGGGAGCGTTTTTCGTCGCGTACTCATTAGCAACCGTATGACCTAGTTTCAATGTCCCTAACATTGTGGTTGGTTCTTTGGGTTGCTTTTTTGTGGTGAGAATATTAGGCATGATCAAATCAAATCAAATCAAATCACTTTTTATTTGTTAACACAGGTACAGAAATACAGATCTTATAATTGACAAAATCGAGCGCTATGTTATGCCAGTAGCAGGCTTACAAATATGGTGAGCACCTAGCTGAAGATTACAATTTAAAGTTTCTAAAAAATATATTGAAAATCATGCATAGGTATTGTATTTAATTAGGAAAAAGTAAAATTGCAAAAATTACATAATATAATATTAACATTTAAACATGGACTAAAGAAATACGCACGATTTATAATGACACATTGTAATAAGTAATTTTAATTGAAATATATAGAGCCATCATGGTAAATAATATTCTTGGATGAAGTATGTACCAAGTAAGGGTTAAATTTTAATGCATGTGCCGCTGTGTCCTTTGTAGTCAAGAATAAAACTGTAGTTTTATCTAACATAACAACACGCCTGTAATCCCCGAGAGGTTAGGCAGACGTGTACCTAATAAAACACCTAAATTAAGCCAGTTATGTTTTAAAATTCTCATGTAATGGGGCCTTTTGCAATGATGTAGGCAGTTATTCAATATGCCTTGCGAAACTAGTTGGACTTATAAAACGCTCGTGGCTAAATAATAACAGTCGCTCGGTTCTCGAACTTCAAGTTAAGCCGCGCTTGCTTAGGTTGGCCAGAGGCTGGGTGACCACCCATTACATACCAAATTTCCTCCGTGCCTCGGAAAGCACGTTGGTTCTAGCCGTTATTTGTGGATCTTTGACAGTCGTTCCAGGAATCAGGGGCCCGTAAGTCTGACAAACAGTCTTACCTACCAAGAGGTATCGTATTACTCAGTACTAACTGGGTTGTGGAGGTCAGATAGGCAGTCGCTCCATGTAAATACTCGTATCCAGCTGCATCTGTTTAGACTGGAAGCCGACCCCATCATAGTTGGGAAAAGGCTAGGCAGATTATGATAACCTAGTTGGACTTAAGTGGCCAGCGTAATACTTATCACATAAACATTAAAAAAAACTATTATTCAGTAGTTTAGTTGCATAAAACCCTACTGCCTGCTGCATAAGTCCCTGTACAAAAATAAAGGCGACAAACTACCGCCCGACGATTTAGTTGGCCGCACCGAAACTAAGCTTTTCCAACTATGTTGGTCTCTAACCAGATGCGGCAAAATGTTGGTATTTTATACTGCTAGCGTAAACAAACTTTTAATTAGAACTGGGTTAATCAAGTCCAATAGAAAGGAGTGCACTTAATTCCATACATTATTTAATACCCCAGCGATATGGTAATTGGAGTAATCTATTTAGCTGTATTTTAATTAATCAATGCATTTGTGTCAGTTAGTTGAATGCAGAAGACTTTGAACAAGGGCTTGTTATGCCATCGTAAGCGAGACGTACTATGTGACGTACCGAAAGAATGAGAAATTACATTTTTTTTAATATACTAGGTGGCTCTGGATAGGAAGGTACGTCGTTGTAGTACTAGACGTGATGTAAAAAAAATAAGAAATCCATTTGCTTTTGTTTGAGATAATATTGGGAACAATTAATCATAATCAGTCAAATGACCAATTTGGTCGAGACGCCATTGTTTAACTATTGTGTCTACTTTGTGGACAGATCATGGGATAAGATTCAAAGTAACAAGAGATTAATAAACATTTTCCTCCACGAAAATTGCAGTTATATCTAATGTCATGTTTTTCCCCATACGGGTAGGCAGAAACAACAGAACAACCACTTCTACGATCATCATTATAAACCAGCCCCGAATCACCCAATGCTGGGTATAGGTCTCCCCTTTCTTCTGCCACGCTTCCCAGTTCTGTGCGACCCTTATCCAGGTGTCTCTCACGATTTTGACCCAACGATCTATAATAATAATAATAATTGCCAAGAGCCTCGATCAATACCTGAGGAGGCTCTCGTTAGGCAGCTGGATCAAGGGCTTGATGCAGAAAGCGGTACTCCTAGACACGGCTCGTATTGTTAGGAGGTTCCTCTCTCTGGAGCCCTGACCGCCGGTAGCTTGAACCCTGCTCCCGATACCGGTGGGCTACAATTTTTTATATTTTTAAATGTTTTTATATTTTTTTTTTGTAAAGAATATTTAAAAATGTAATTAATTTGTTAAAAAATAAAATAAAGGAAATAATAATATAAAATCGTTTATTTATAAAAAGGGGCACATATACAATAGGACGGCCCTGGTTTTTTTGGCTTGTTTTCGTTCCTTACATACAAAAAACTTACATTTAATCCAACCTATCCCACGCATACTAAAACAATCATCTCAAAAACTCAGCTCAAAATATTATTATCGCAAAAAAATCGTATCTGAAGCAAATTATTCCGCAAGGAATCGCTATCAATCCGGTTACAATGCAAGAAAGTCGTGTCGTCGTATGCGGGTCACTGAGGAGCGTCTGGCTTTAATTTTCCGCCTCTCTAGCTACGGACGCAAGTCAGAGTCAGACTTGTTATACCCGCGCTCTGGAGCTTGGGGTGCGTTTAGATTTGAAAGCGCTAGTCTAGTGGAAGAGTAGCTGGAATGAGTGCTGGCGTGATTTGAACGGGCTGTGGTTATTTTTGCTGGCTTACCTAAAAAAATTATACAGGGTATAAAGATCAGCGAAACATTAACAATTACTATGAGTTCAGTATATTAGCGTTGAAATATTCCTTTCGTTTTTTTTTTATAATAACAGTTGTTCCACACATCTAAACCGTGTAGTTTGTGATTGCATGAAATTGCAGATTTTTTATCTCATATAAGTTTTCCATCCTCATTCATTTCATTTATCATTTCAAGAAATTATCAATTTTAGATTTTTTTCAACATTTGTAGTTGTATCATGTGGAGGGCCGAAGGCTTCTGGTGGGATGGGTGTCAGCGCAGGTAAAGCTGCTGGAGCCCAGACCTCTGAGGTGCTACCGCTGCCACGTGGGACACCACGTGCCAGTCCGGTGCGCCTCGGAGGTTGACCGCAGCGGTCTGTGCTTCCGCTGCAGCCAGCCCGGGCATGTGTCCGCGGCTTGCTGCGCCACGCCGCACTGCGACGCATGTGCGGCGGCTGGCAAGCCGGCCGACCACCGGGCTGGGAGCAAGGCCTGCGCTCCGCCCACCAAGGCCACTAGGGTGAAGGGAAGGCCCTCCGCTGCCACCGCCACCGTTGCCACCGCCGCAGCCGCAACCGCCGCCAATGCCGCTCCTGCTGTTACCGCCACAGGGGGGCCCTCACAGGGGGCCAGGGAGAAAGCGTCGATGGAATGCCAATAACGGCTCCACTTCGCTTCCTCCAAGCGAACATCAACCACTGCGCCTGTGCTCAGGATCTGTTGCTCCAGAGCATGGCGCAGTGGTTGATCAACATCGCTGTGGTCACTGAGCCGTATTTCGTCCTGCCCAGGGAAGACTGGGTGGCGGACCTGAGCGGCTCAGTGACCATAGTGTCGTCGGCCGCCGCCGGCACCCCGACCCTTGAAAGTGTCAGGTGGGGTCGGGGGTGCGTAGCAGCCCGGTTTGGGGAGATCGTCGTGGTGGGAGTTTACTTCTCCCCGAGCCGAACTCTCGCCGAGTTCCACAACTCACTCGCAGAGTTGAGCGTTGTCGTCGGAAACCATTCCCTCCCCGTGCTTGTCCTCGGGGACTTCAATGCCAAGAACTTGGCTTTTTTAATTTCGTTCGCTAGCCCCGCTCTGTCGCCGCGTGTCGCTGACTGGCGTGTCATGGAGGGGGTGGAGACCTATTCCGACCACCGGTACATCCGGTTCGACGTCTCCACCCAGACCTCAAGCGCGCCGGTCCAACAGGCCCCGAGTGGTCCGCGTTGGGCGCTGAAGCAGCTGGACCGGGAGCTCCTCCTGGAAGCCTCGATCGTGCAGGCCTGGGTGACATCACCGGACAGGCCTGCCGACGTTAACAATGAGGCAGGGTGGTTCCAGGAGGCCATGTCCGACATCTGTGACGTGGCAATGCCCCGAGTCCAGCCAGGAAGCGCCCGGCGTCAGGTGTACTGGTGGTCGCGTGAGCTGACGTCCTTACGGGAGGCGTGCGTGGCTGCGCGACACCTGTACGCCAGGCACCGCAGGCTCCGCATTCGCCCACCGAATGCGGAAGCCATTGAGGCGGAGCTTTATGAGGGCTACAGAGCGGCGAAGACCGCCCTCCGCGGGGCTGTCCTGCGGGCCAGGGATCTGGCCCGCGAGGAGATGCTGGGGACTCTCGACAGAGATCCGTGGGGGCGCCCTTACAAGATGGTGCGGGATAAACTCCGCACCTGGGCCCCCCCGCTGACGCAGAGTCTCCGGCCTCAGCTCGTGGAGGACGTGGTGAGCGCTCTGTTCCCCTCGCGAGGGGAACACCCGCCCCCGCCTATGGCTCCGCCGGCTGCGGTGCCGGAAGCGGACCACGAAAGCGACGACGACGACGCTCCGGAAGTGACCGGGGTAGAACTGAGAGTGGCGGTGCGCAGGCTCAGTGCTAAAAATATCGCCCCGGGACCCGACGGCTTGCCTGGCAAAGCCTGGGTCCTGGCCTCGGAGGCTCTCGGTCCCCGACTGGAGGGGCTCTTAAGCGCATGCTTGGAGAGGGGCCAGTTCCCGCTTCGCTGGAAGACGGGGAAGCTGGTCCTCATCCGGAAGCCGGGGCGCCCGGCGAACTCTCCGTCCGCCTACCGGCCCGTGGTGTTGCTCGACGAGGTGGGCAAGCTCTTTGAAAGAGTGATTGCAAACCGCTTCGCCGAGCACCTTGCGGGGACGGGGCCGGACCTTGCGGAACACCAATATGGTTTCCGCGCTCTACGGTGGACGCCATCATGCGCGTGAGAGCCCTCACGACGAGGGTTGCGGTGTCCAGGGGTGGGGTGGTCTTGGCGGTGTCTCTCAACATCGCCAACGCCTTCAACTCCATGCCCTGGAGCTGCATAAGGGAGGCACTCCGGTATCACCGGGTGCCGACCTACCTTCGTCGTGTGGTCGGGGACTACCTGACGGATAGGGCCTTCATCTACCCCGGTCGCAGCGGAGACTGGAACTGGCGAGAGATGTCGTGCGGTGTTCCACAGGGATCGGTTCTAGGGCCGTCCTTGTGGAACATCGGGTACGACTGGGTGCTGCGCGCCTACCTCCCTAGCGGTGTCAGCGTAGTTTGCTACGCTGACGACACGCTGGTGCTGGCACAGGGGAGGTCGCACGAGGCGGCGGCCGACACTATGACACGCGGGGTTGCGATAGTCGTGGAGAGAACCCGGCAACTGGGTCTCGAGGTGGCATTGCACAAGTCCGAGGCCATGGGCCTCGGAATGCGCCACCTCCGGGATCCTCCGGGACGGCAGCAGGGGTCTCCATCGGCGTCGGCGACGCTGAAGTACCTGGGACTTGTCCTCGACAGCCGGTGGAACTTCGTGGAGCACTTTCGACGTTTGGGCCCCAAACTGGAGCGGACAGGGGCTGCCTTCAGGCGGCTCCTGCCCAACCTGGGGGGGCCAAACGCCTCCTGCCAGAGGCTCTACGCGGGAGTCGTGCGGTCCATGGCCCTTTACGGGGCCCCGGTGTGGGCACGTTCATTGAGGCGGCGTGCCGCCCACCATTTGAACGTGCCCCAGAAGGTGGTAGCCGTAAGGCTGGTCCGGGGGTACCGCACGATCTCCCGCGAGGTGGCAAACCTCCTTGCCGGATTGCCGCCATGGGATCTGGAGGCGATAGTCCTCGCGCGCCTACATGAGTGGCGCGCGGAGGCGCTACGCCGGGGGGAAACTCCGCTGCCGCGGCAAATTGTCGCTCAGCGGACGGACTTCCGGCGGGATCTCATGGCGACATGGAGAGAGCGACTATCGCAACCCCGTGCAGGGCACGCCACAATAGTGGCGATAAGTCCCCTCTTTGAGGAGTGGCTAGACAGACGCCACGGCGTCCTCACCTTCCGCCTGACGCAGGTTCTTACCGGAGACGGTTGTTTCGGTAAGTTCCTGCACCGAATCGGGCGGGAGGAAACGCCCGGGTGCTACCATTGCGAGGATCGACCGGAGGACACGGTGGAGCACACTGTGGAGGTGTGCCCCGCTTGGATGGAGCACCGCCGTGTCCTCGAGGTGGCGATCGGCGGCGGCGACCTCTCGCTTCCGGCCCTGGTTCGTGCCATGGTCCGGAGCGAGACGGAATGGGACGCCGTCACCTCCTTCTGCGAAGCAGTCATGCTAGCGAAGGAGGTGGCGGAACAGGACAGGGAGAGATCCTCACGTCCCGGCCGCCGCGGGAGACGCCTTGGGCGTCGGGGGCCACGTGGTGGCTTCCGGCCACCGTAGGCGCGGGCCTGTGGACGGGGAGCTATGGGCTAGCTCGCCGTCCGTCCGTCTCATGACGACAGGCCGTGTCGACGGCGCGTTCGTGTTCCACGCGCGCCTCAAAGAGAGTCAGCAACATTGAAGGGGTCCGCAAGGGCCGAAGCCTGCCGGGGCTGCGGGACTATTCGAAAGAGATACCGTGGCCCCGGAACACAAAGGGCGAGGAAGGAACATGGATGGGTTTTAGTCAGTAAAAGTCTGACACTCCCTCCTGCTCCGCCCAGAGCGGGAGAAATCATTTGATGATTTCCCATCCTAAAAAAAAAAAAAAGGTTGTATCATGTACTTATGTTTTAAACGTTCGTATGTTTTAAATTTCCATTCCATTTTAGAATTTGCTAGCACTATGTGAACTTGGCACTATAGGCTAGAAATCAAGACGCGGTCAATCAGAGCGTAGCTTTATGCTGATAATATTTTTTAAAGAATTATCTATTTCGCTTTTATTTTTCAATCTGAATAGGTAGTTCTTTGAATTTACAAATAATTCGTTTTAGTAATATTGATAGAGGATCAGAACATTGAATTTTATAAAGTAACGAATTTGTACTGGTTTAGTCATACAGAATTAATTGTCATAGATGCCAGCACAAAAAAAAACACCTAATTATTATGGAACATTTCCCCCTTAGATTATTACCCTCATTCCCAAAAGCAGAGCCATTACGATTCAGGTCAATTCCTCGAATACTCAACATTCATGAGAAAATCGTATCAATGAATAAAATGCCTAATAAATAATACCTTGTGACCTTACTAAGGTCATTAGCTTAAAATAAAAATAACTCATGAGTAACAAATCATTTTCACATAACATAAAAATCTCGCCTTGTAATCCCTGAGGGGTTAAGCAGAGGTGTGCCTAACAAGTATACATGTAATAGGGGGCGAGCCTATTGCCATCAACCGGGCACAAATCCAGACTCCGTGGCTGCTACTGAGAAATTCCTGATGGAAAAACTCAATAACACTTTGCCCGACCCGGGAATCGAACCTAGGACCGCATGCTTGCGACTACTAGACCAACGAGCCAGTCATATTATTTTCACATGATACGAGTATAATTCGCCACTCTATTTTGTAGTGGGCGTAAATCAAGTTGCACATAAACATCGATATAGGCCTGTATTAATATCGACAAAGCATTATATCGATACATTAACTGATGTCCATAACCGTAAACAAAGGTGTAAAATCGGCCGTAAAATGTTAGGTATGTTTATCTATGGGAAAATGGTTCAATGTTGCTTTGTTAGGCCGTTTAGTTCGGTTTACGAGTTAACTGTAGTTCGGACTGGCTGCCAGATTGTCAGAGTATTACCTAGGAGTACTACAAAATCTCTGGTTTATACTGCTGACTAGAACGGGCTGAGCAGTTTTGTGCCACTACATGTTTATTGGTTTGGGTATAGTCTGTCTACATTTTATAGATTTTTATTGCAGACCTACCGCCGTGGTTTGAATTTAATTCTTTTTTGAATTTGAATTTAATTTGAGTTGAATTTTTAATTTCGAAAGCTGATAATTTGCAAACTTCGTTCATAACTTATTCTACCTCGAAATACATACTCTCTAATTCTGCAAATGCACTTAATTAATTTATAACCATTCAGAGAAAATAAACCAACTAATATATGACTCTAATTTAATGAAATTGGAGTCCAAAACTGGGTTGTTCCCCATCACTAGTTAAATTTTTGACGTGGCTATTTACGGCAACAATTATTTTATGGAAACTAACGTTAATTATATGGAAATGGTGGCGGGAAAATTAGGTAACGAATACTTATAATAACTAACATAAAGCTGTATTATATGTTACCTTATTTTTTATGCTTATAAATTAGTTTGTAGGAAATTAATACTAACAATAATAATGTACCTAATTACTTCATACGTTGGTTGTATTAATTCCATGCTAATGTAAAAAATATTCAGATTAACGGTAAGGTGCCATTATAACTGGCCGCTAGAGTCAACCTAATACTCTTCGGAAAATTCGGTCTATTAAAGCAATAACAAAATGGCGGAATAAAACACATTAACGTTGGTAATTACGGTAATATCAAGGACTACGGTAATTTCTATATTACTCCGGTTTTGATAACGTCTACACCAATTACCAAAGACATGAATATTATACTTTCAATTTATTTGTCCAACATAATATCACGTTGCACTTACTCGGGAAAACACATGAATTTTCGGCATTATTTATTTAGTGTTGGAGCGAGATGGGTGTATAGTATAGGGGTGTGTGTGAGAGGGATGGCTTGAAGAATTTCTAATGAACGTAACATGAGTGCGAGTCGGGTGAGGGGTCAACGACCTTTTCTTTAGGGTGGATCCCCTCGGACTAGGCTCAGGAAGCACGACGGGCGGTTTATTTTGATGCATTTTCTAATTGAAACGTTCATTTGGCTATTTTACTAGTGTAAGCAAAGTTTGTTCTCTATGTTTTTGTTGGTGAATACACCCCTTCTAAGTACCTGTGTGATGTCTCAGTTAACGATTGTAAATATTATGACAGATATGAGTGTATTTGAAGTTTGTATGGCGTTGGATGTAAACGATTCTAAGGGTTATTTGCAATGGTAATCTCTTACTTCCTAATGACTTTCTTTGAACTTATATATCAATGCATACTATTTGTGCAAATACTGATGTAAGCATTCAAAAATATTTTGCAGATGTTGTTAGTAAATAGAATACTATTTGGGTAATATTTGATTGAAAACCTTTTTTAGAAAATACGAGATTAGATTTATAACGTAGACAGGTCTGAAGATTTAGAAATACATCAAAAGGTTTTATTTATTGGACTTGAGCACACGTGGTGAGTTTTATAGCCAAGTGCAATAAGAAATTCTTATTATTTTATTTGTAAATGTGTATTAGTTTCAATATCAGTATATAAATTCTCGAAAACAAGAAGTAATTTTTACATATTATTTTGTACCATAGCACAATGTTGTCCTATTTAAACCCAAAGGTTGACTGGTAGAGAATACCTTTGCACCAATACATACATGAAGTTTAAATAATTAAATAAAATATAATTTATTCACCAGCCACACGTTAAAACACACCCCAAATTTACGCCACGCATATTTTTCCCATGCGGAATGTACACAAGTTACCGTGGCAAACATTCATTTGTTTACCCAATTGGTTCAGATGCAGGCCCTTTATGAGCCCGGTTCCAGTCCAGTCCAGTCCAAACTGGGGCCCATTGGGGCGTGAAAAACGTGTGCAATCGCCACCGACACGCCGCGCCGCATGCGGGTAGTCGAGGATTCTTTTTTTAAATTTAAAATACTGAACGAAAATAAAGTTTTGTGTCCAATTAGTGTTGTTTTTTTTTTTGTGTAGTTTGGTAATGGAATGAAACTTGTTTGTCTGATTAGTTTGTAATCATTATTACCACGGTATTTATTGTCTGTAACCTATGCATGTTTTTAATATACAATAACATCACGCGTGTAATCCTCGAAGGGTTAGACAGTGGTGTACCTAAAGTACACCCACATTTTGCCAGTTATGTTTAAGTCCCATATAATAGTGGACGAGCCTATTGTCACCAACCGGGCGCAAATTTAGACTCCTTGGCTGCTACTGAGAAATTCCTGATGGATAATCCCAATGACACTTTGCCCGACCCGGGAATCGAACCCAGGACCTCATGCTCAGCAGTCGTGCTTGCGAACACTATACCAACGAGGAAGTCAGTAATACAATAATATTATGTTTACAAAAATCTAGACTCAAAACTGTAGTGGTATGATACATAAGACATTTTAGTAAGTGGGTCATATTTTAGACAGCACACACTCACATTTTGTATGCGTTATACTATGTGAAACAATTTTAATTTTAGTACAATTTTAACTTTAATACAATTTTAAATGCAATTAAATTTTTGAACAATTTTAATTTTGTTACAATTTTAATTTTAATTCAATTTTATTTGTAATACGTATGATTTCTTGACATCAAATGCTTTTTATTATTTTTTGTGTCACCTAGTTTTATGTGCATGCTGTGGTCCCCTGTAATTGAAAGAACACACTTATAAGAACCTTTGTATAACTGTGTATCTATGTATCTTTTGTTGGAGACCCAAAAAAAAAAAAAAATAATAATACTACGAAAATATTAACTTTGAATGCAAGTTATTATATACATAACTAGATATTAAATCGCACTACAAAAGCTTCATACACAAGCAAGTTACGAAAGCCAAGTAACTGAACACTGGCTAGCCAAAGCAATGCACAAAACAACTTAGTTACAAAACTGTGCACGCACAAATAACTGTGCATGCACACAACAATAAAACTACTAACATTATTAAAACAGCACAGAAAATGTATTACACAGACATTTTAAACGCTACTCTCA
Organism: Xestia rhomboidea; assembly: GCA_963853795.1. Lineage (NCBI taxonomy): Eukaryota > Metazoa > Arthropoda > Insecta > Lepidoptera > Noctuidae > Xestia > Xestia rhomboidea. The sequence goes on along the minus strand of OY970771.1, from coordinate 7,875,713 downwards.
AATATTTCATTGTGATTTTAGCGTTTACTCAATTTATTTTAAAATATTTGAAATGAAATTAAAAGCTGGCAACATGGTCAGTGTATCGCGATTGAAGCAATTAACGGGAATCAAAGGAGTGAATGGAACGAATGAGTGAACGGTTTTCTTGTGTCGTGTTAAAATGTACTATAGATGAACTGCTTTGGTGTTGAAAAGATTAACCAGTCAGCTGGGTTTATAGCAGGGTTATACTAGTACGCAAAGTACAGTCAAATTGGCACAGACTAATTACGGACACCTAGGTCCTCGTACGCCGGACACGGACAAATACTGTCCGCAATAGGCATGACGACAGTATCAAAAAATTGCAAATCTATTTAGTCTGTCAGTTAGAGTATTGGAAATTAATGGACACGTATTTTTTGTTTTTGTAAATAAATGAATATTGACTAAGATAAAACGCATCAACACTCGGGAGTGGGGGTTCGTGACGTCAGACCTAGCTAAAAATTATATAATAATTATATTTTGGTTTACGTAACAAAAGAAAAAACACGGGTTAAATATTTTTTGATAATCTAAGTGACGGACTAATTAGATTTTTTTTGTCGTCTCGCCTATTTTACCGAATCTGTACTCAAGTATCGTTGCTTGTACAGGTTGTTTTAACGGAAGCTACACCGACTTTTTGCTCATAACTATATAGAAGGAAAACTCGAATTTAAAAAATGCTTTTCTTTAAAAAAATTCGACAAGATCAGTTAATAAAGTATGGCGATGATTCATTCGAAATAAATGACTATACGATTGCTACGCCGTAGCGGACGCGATGATGTCATCGCTACGCCGCCTACGCCGTAGCCATCCGCTACGCGTGGTGCGAATCCATTATATTTTGAACATTGCTGAGAATAAATAGTACGTGTTGGAATTATGAATGTGGTTATTCAGTTTTTTATTTGTTAGTTGGAAATAACCCATTCTCAAAGAAAAGACGAAATTGGAACATGTTTTTATTTTAATTTTGTTTGAAGAATTAAAATTTGTTTAGGAAATACTTAAGTCAATCAAAATCAAAACATTTATTTCAAGTAGGCCAGTTACAGGCACTATTCTACATCTTTAATCAATAAAAGTGATTAAAGATGGTTTAGTTTACACGAACAGTTATAGTCAGATAGTTTATACAGTACTTGGTATATCTATAAAATGTAAATCAACAAAAAATATAGATAATAAAAAAAAATTCGAAGAATTTTATTTTCTCTACGCATTTATTGTGTTACTGTATCCTGGCTTACAGGATTTAGCGGTGGGTGTTAGTGGGCCAACCCCGCGAAATAGATGGCCCGCGAAACTAGGCCAGCGAATATTTTTAGATAGCTACCCCACGTAAAAAATGTGGCTCATAAACAAGATTATAATGAGGGCTACATAATGGGCCTGTTTACGTCTGATAGTAAATTAGGACATCAAGGAGTCGTGGGAGTTAGAATTTCTTAGAATTAATTAGAGAAAGCGATTGTTCGTTAGGAATACTTTAGTTCTTGTCAAGAGGACTTGAAAATTGTATTAATTAGTAAGTAAAATCTCGAGCTGGGTTGTTTTAGCAGATATTTTATCATTTAGATTCTTACTAGTAGTTAAAATACTGAGTATTTTCAAGAAAAATAGCGAGGGTTCCATTAGACTGTCTTAAACAACATTTTATTTTGATTAAACTGTAACATTTATTTCCATATTTACAATAAATCTTCCTTAAAATACTAATAACAGCATGAGACACAAAGAAAACTTTATTTTTATTGCATTTGAGTATATTTTAGTTAGTTCATTCGTCGACCAACTTCGAATAGTTACCCTCTGCCAAATGACACAGTTTCTTAACCCCCTAAAAAAAGAAGATAATTCCGCCGATGAGTCATGACCTAATTCAGCCCTTTTCACCCAAAAAGAGGTTTCATATATCCGAAAACGTAGTTCGATAACACTGAAGAGCTCTGCTTCAAACTCGATATCGTTAAAGGGCGCTTCACACGAGTGAAGGCCGCCGCGAAGTAATTTTGTTAGATCAATTGCAAAACTTTGCGGCCGTTTGCACAACACGGCGGCCATAGTTGAGGATATCGGGCCGTAAGGCTGCGTTTCCACTAAGTCTGTTGAGTAATGATACCGTGATTGCTGACCGGATTAAATGGAAGAAATAAACGTGTTGCACCGACCCCAAGTAAATAAATAAATATAAATAAATAAATATCGCTGGACATTAACACACAGCGCCATCTAGTGCCACACTAAGAAACGAGGCTTGTGTCGTGGACACCTGCAGATAGTTGATATAATACATAGATACTTTTTGTTTGTAAATACATACTTATTATACATATAAACATCCATGACTCGGAAACAAAAATACATGCTCATCACACAAACATTTGCTCCAACCGGGATTCGAACCCGGGACCCTAAGAACGTTAGGCAGCCTCACTACCGCTGCGCCATTCGGGTCGTCAAAGTATTCTTCTTCTTTTTCGTGTGGTTGGTGCCTTAGCTGGTGTCAGAGTTTTATGCTGCCCATGGGCCTCTGACTTGGCTTTACACGCCGTCGACAATTACCCAACCCAACTTGTATGGGAAAAGAGCAGGAACATGATGATGTTTGAGAATGCGGAGCGAGGAATGTGCGTCAAACTAACCATTCAAACGCTTCTTTTTATTTATTAAATACTTCAAGCACAAAGTACAAAGGCGGACTTAATGCCATAGGCATTTTCTACCAGTCAAATCAGTCCAGTTCTTTTCATAGCTTGTGCAAAGATAGCCATGTGATTGGTTAGTTTTACGCAAATCCTCGCTGTTTCTGGTTTAAAGGCTTCGGTGACGGCCTCCGGCGATACGTCAATTCAATTCATTTATTCAATAACGATTTTTACATCGTGTCTGAATGTCTTTATTTAAATTCTAAAAGAACATAAAACAAAACATCATACATGCAATCTATATTAAAATAATCCAAATTAAACATCAAACGACATGCGGCACTTATTTTCTTTGACTCGTGGCAAGAACCAAAAACTTCTGTACATTTTTCCCCCAAAACATTTTTTACGTCAAATTGGTTCAATACTCCTGCAAGTCCTTACAAAACGCTTTAAAAGCGACAGGTTCTTGTTTAGGCTCTCTCTGTATCTATACGTATTTACATGAACATACAAGTTATCTTATAAGTAGCAAAGTCCATATTCCAAAACTCGCCAGCCTGCCCACATCCTTACAAACCGGACGCAAACAAGGCACAAATATGGCTTAACTCGGCCCACACGTAATTTGCCCCGAAAACTTTATTACCGTTATAAGTTTCCAAAATGATATTATCTCTCGTTGAACGTCATCAAGTCACTTGCCTACCTGACGGTGTTTCGGTAATAACTCAGTAAAGGTCTAATAAAGCCGTAAGCTCGTTAGGCCTGCTTCTTCTTGAATCCAAGGTAAATATATAAATACTAATACTAAATGACTGGGTTTGACTGCCTCATTGGCCGAGTGTTCGCAAGTGTGACTTCTTAGGTTCGTAGTCTTAGGTTCAATTCCCGGATCGGGCAAAGTGTTATAGGGGATTTCCATCAGGAATTTCAGCCACGGAGTCTTAGAATTGTGCCCGATTGATGGCAATAGGAGGCTGATTAACAGCTTCCGCACCAAATGGCTGTTGTGCTGTTGTGTTGGCTGGTGTTTGGAGTTTGCTCTCCGCTACAGCTCTCAGGATATATAGACTTTTGGTTATAGTGTAAATTAATATGTCTAAGTTCTTGTTTGTAGTTGTGGGTTGATTCGGTTTTCCGAAAATTTCTATCTGAAAACCGACAGTATTTTACTAAAACCTTTCTTCTTGTACAGCGGATAGGCTCGTAAATAAACCAAGAGTAAACTGTCAGAAATAAACCAAGAGAAAACTGTCAAAAAAAAAGGTAAATATAAAATGAAAGTTAACTCAATAAAAAGTTGTCTTCTAAATATCGAAATGTCATACGCGTTAACGTACAGTAAAGCTTTTAAACACGCTCCATTTATAACACCTAAAAACAATCACGCCACCCGTTAAAACTTCGTTCCAAACACAGAACAAATTGTACGATCCAGACGCCCGTGTGTATCATTATCACACCTCTGATCATGTTTTGTAAACAAAGTTGAAAGAGCTACATATTAAATAGCGTTACAGTAAAAGCGTAGCCGTGTTCGCCAAATTGATTCAATTTGCAAATAATCCGGCGATATTGTTGGCGCCTATAGGATCCGTGCGATCGGGTCGGAACGCTACCGGTCGGTAATTGATGCGTGAATCAGCGTTACCGAACGTTTTCTTGATTTGTATTGAGTGCGAATCGGTGATCATTGAGGTGATTTATTGTTCATTACAATGAAATATTCTATTGAGTTGAGAGTGATTCGGTGTCGTTCAATCGAAAGATTTCGGGGAATAATCGCTGGGTTGGATGATGAGTAAAATGGGACGAATCGTTTATCAGTGTCGAATCTAAGTTCAATTTTATTTTTTACGTTCTCCTGTACCTGCTAAACATTCAAAAAGAACCTATTCCCAGTTTTATGTACTACCGAGTTCACTAACCGTCTGCCGCTTTTCACCCTTATGCCCTAAGTAATAAGGCTAAAAATTGGTCGACCGTCAGTGAATTCGGTTTCGACTATTTTGACTAATTCGCACCACTGCCACTCTTTTTTTGTTTGTTAATTAATGTACTTTAACTTCTTAGCCTAGACGTAGACTAATTGAATATGTGTTTCTATTCAGACCAGCTCTGTGGCCCAAGGCCTCGTTTTAAAAAAATATGCCGAATCACTTGTCACTACGTAAAAGTATCGCAATTAATTCTAAATAACCTCTACGCTGCGAACTTATTAAAAAAGTGATGAGTCAAACGGTTGCTTCGCTTGATATTATAATAAACGCCTTAGACGGTAGGCCGGTGAATTTTGCGTGACAAAAGACCTGTCACTCATTCTATTTTGAGCAATATTTGCTGAGCCATTGTACACGTAAGTCAAGGCTTTGCTTGCGTGATCACTCGGCTTGTACTGTGTTAGTTAGTTAGTTATAACAATACGCATTGTTGGCTTTATTGACTCTATTAAAATAACTGTGAAATTCACAGGGAATTTCATATCAAAAATTTCTTACCAAGCAAAATTTACCACAACAGCTTTGTCTGCCGTTCAAATCCACACAAAGAATGCTACAATATGAAAACTCAGGAAACAAAGAAATAAATGTGTTTGTATGTACAAACACGTGTGTTCGTTCGCTGTAAGACTTTCGTTTGTCACAATACGGAGACGTGTTCCAGGATAAATCTTTATAAAAATGACAATCTGTTGGAAGCCGGCGAGCGCCCCGCATACAAAACTGAGCAAATAGCTATCGGAAAATACCGAAATATGATAGAAATGCAGCACAATGCAGGACGTTGTCACTATTCCGAGTATCTCCCTCGCTGGCCAAAGCCGATTATAATCGCGATAAAAACGCCAGAGCGCCCCCTCGGAGACCACCCCAGCCTTATCCGATCTGCTGTCAAAAGTCTTTCCAATTTATGTATTGCAGCCGACACCCCGCGGTATTATTTATTGCTACGTAGACTACGTACAAACTTTTCTTTTTACCGACGATCGCCACTCGAATCAAGATGTATGGCTTTCGATCCGATACGCTATCACGCCAGAATAACGATGGATAGTTTTAAAATTTTCGGTGGCACAAAGAGCATTGACATTTGTATTTTGAGGACGCAAACCGCTAAACTTTTAGCGGTAACTCGGTATAAACAAACAAAAAATGCGCGGCTGTGTCATTTAGACGCGACAGGTCGCAATCAAAAAAACAATTTAGTTTTTACGTGGAAACTAAAACCGTCCGTACATATAGAAGATAAATGAATAACACCGGTTTTTATTTCTGTTGAATGCGTCCATCGCTCTGGTATGTAGGAGTGTACTCGTTACTTTTCGCTGCAGTTTCATTTTATTATCGAGTGTGGTTGCACTTTAGCTGTCAAAGGTCAAAATATTCATATTTATGGTATGAACTCTGGCCCAAACAGTCGTCTGTTTTCATTTGGCTCACGACAGTCTCCATCAAAATTATTCAGGGACAATTTCATTTGCCAAAACAGCAACTACTACTTGGGAATTCAATTTCTTGCTGAATTTTGTTCGTGTAGACCAGATACTACATATTACAGGACTTATCGCAGAACTTCTTTCATAAGCACACGAGCACCTTTTTTCCTTTGCAACACTGTAGAAACGAGCAGCGGCAATCCTAACTATTCTCCAAGTTCGCACATTTTCATAGTTTTCTCCATGCACATACCACTTAATAGCCCGAGATTATGAAACTACGCTCTGGATATTTATAACTAACATTATTATCTACTTTAGTATACAGTCTTTGACTACATTTAATTCTCAGGAGACGAGTGGCGTTGACATTGCAAATAAACTGAACGAAACAACGAGATAACTTTTAATTATGTAAAGGGATTCTGTTTAATGTTGCATTATGAATTAATGTGTTGCTTTGCGTTTTGTGCATCGATGTTTTCATAAACTACGAAAAATCCCGTAAAATCCGCAAAAGTAAAATACAGAATCAGTCTTGATCTCAATCCGTCTTGCTCTAATTTCACATTTTTAATCCCGAGTAGAGCCTTCAGGTCATGCAATTTCTTTCCTGTTTTAGTAGTGTCAGAGAGGTTCCCTGAAGAGCCAGCTTAGATAGAATAGTGACATTAGGTTCTAAACTTTATTATTAACGTCAGTTCTACAGCTCTGAGAGGACTCTTTACGGTGGACACGCTTTAACAGCCTAATAGTCGTAACATTTTGCACTTACCTACCTCTTAGAAATGAAACCAATGTCGTCTTTACATTCGCCCAGAACGGTATAAAACTAGTCTATTATCTGGAAATATATTTCAATTAATACATGAGGTTCGATTCCCATTTCCAGCAAAGTGTTATTGGGTTTTTTCATCTGGACTTACTTTCTTAGCAGCAGGCCTGATGGATCTGTGCCCTGTTGACGATAATAGGTTCACCCACTACTACAAGTGACTTAAAAATAACTGGCGAAATATGGGTGTGCCTAGTATACATATCTGCCTAACCTTTCGGGATAAACAGGGATGATTCTATGTTACTGTATAACACAAAAACAAAATTTCTCAGTACTACTTAAACACAACTTCCAAACGTAAAAGCGTTGTAAAACAAGGTACTTATACGGAAAAGAAATAAATATAAATTGGAAAAACGCATTTTATTAAGTGCTCCCCGTAGCGGCCATCATGGGTCTTGAGTACCCACCCACGGAGACAAGGGTGGTTGATATTTATTATGAAGATTAATGATATAGACGTAAGAAGTACATAAACAGATTTATGTATGTTTTGTGTGGTGCATGTGCTCGATTACGATTAGGTATGGGATATTTTTAGAGCCGATGCACGTGGTGTTTTTGTTATGTAGCTGATATATATTTGACTTGTATCAAACGCCATACGTATGAGGAAATTTCATAGGTAATTTGTCTTTAGTAGTAGATTATCGTTCTATACATAGAAACTTTTCTGTAATTGTAAAGGTTTGTCTTCTGTTAGTCTAAGAAACATCGTGTTCTTCTATCTGGATTGAGTATTCTTAAAAAATGGTTGTTCGCCGTAGTGATCCTGTAGGGCGGACTTTACCAATGTGCTTGCAACATGTCGTACTATCTTTTGTATGTAGTATCAGACGGATAACTATTCCTATTTTCTTGCAACCTGAGTGTGACAGGTATCCTATTAAATAAAGAGAACAGTAAGATAAAAACAGTACATTCTTTCAAGTATTTCAGTCCACGGGGTTAGGAGGTTAAGTGTTGTTTTATTTTCCATTATATTTATTTCGTTCTTGTAGCTGGTATCCTATCTCTTAAGGCGTGGTTAGACGGTAATTCCACAAGATTGACACCGCGACAAAGTCTTGTCGTATCCGTACCTTGACCGTGACAGGTGGACCAATCGGGACATTGAGGTTTATTTTTGGGTCAGTTTATTTTCTTGCCAATTGTAATTGAGACTGTCTTTTGTTTTTTATGTTACTGCTCTAGTGATCTGCTTCTTCTTCACTCGGGTGTTATTTAAAACATACAAAACATCCTGTTTTATCTATGATATACCTAATCAAAATATTAATTTGTAATACCTACACGATTTTGACGCGTATACCGCGAGGGTTGGTTCAAAGAGGCACGGGAAAAGAGCACATGGAAGGAATTCGGGGAGGCCTTTGCCCAGCAGTAGGACAGTACAGGCTAAAAAAAATACAGGTAAACCTCCCTGAATATTTTTTATAAAAGCTTATTTTTTAAAAGATTGTTTAATTAATAATTTTATTTTTAAATTTTTAGTTTTGTCGTAATCACTGAACTCGTATAAAAAATCGTGTCTGCGCCATTAACCGTTGAGGAGTTCCTTCCTAGAGGAGACGATCCTGGCTGCAGGATGGGTTCTTGACAGAAATCATGTTTATCCATCAAATATGAACGCGTCTACAAATTTTCGTATCCGTGCTATTTACCGTTAAGGAATTCCCTCGTGAGAAGACAATCCTTACTGCAGGATGAAGTCATGATAGAAATCACGATTATCCATCAAATATGAACGTGTCTACAAATTTTCGTGTCCGTGCCATTAACTGTTAAGGAGTTCCCTTTTGCGGAGAAGATCCATGTTATGTTATGTTATGTTTAAAATCATCTTTATCTATCAAAATTGAACGCGTATACAAAGTTTCGTGTCCGCACTATTAACCATTAAAGAGTTCTTTCCTGTGAAGACGATCCTGGCTGCAGAATTAAGTCATGTCGATCATAAAAATGTATTGTCACCAGAACCAAAGGTCAAAAATTCAGCTTAATCGGTTGGGGGGAACTGGTTTGAAATTCAGTTGCAAGATTTGACCAATACATACTAACAAAATAACTAACTAACTACCAAGGAAAGTTGAATAAAAGCTAATAATAACCATTATTTAGAGACATTTTCTCTAGTTTCTGAACTACTCCATGAATTCAATGTTAGTTGTGGTTACAAAAACAAAGAAACACGAAAACCGTCTCTATTTTATAATATGGTAGGTTTTTGACACGGTTTGATCGAGGATAATACTGCATTAAATACAAATCTAAATCCGATTTCGAGTAATCTAAATCTGAATTCGAGTTCTGTTTAACCAGGCTGCCAGTAATTTATAATTTACTTACTTCATATTGCCTCTCTGCCTTTAGGGGGTAATTCTAAGTTTTGTTCCAAATACCTACGCAAGTTACGCCCCATTTCCCAGGAGACTCAGAAAGGTCTTCCTGTCGACCTGAATTCGTGTTTGAAATATGAGAGATGATACTGATAAATGATCCGTGTCAATCTATATTGGTTGTTATGATTTGACATACTAAGGTCTTATTTTGATTATCATGACACCTAAGACCTACTAAAAGCTCAGTAGGCTTAGCCAAGTTGACAATCTACAATCGTTAACGCTAATAGAAAACTAACCAAATGTATGGGAATGACATCTATCAACGATAAGTCACGTGGTCAAAATAAACGAATGGAAACTTTAAAGTTTAGTCAAAACTGTAAGTTGGCTACGATTTATATGGGATGTAGGGATCTCGATTGTAGAAACGAATACATTTCATTCTATCATCTTGATCGATGTAAACTTGTCTACGAAAGTTAATATTCGCTTGTTTTGACCACGTGACTTAACGTTTTCGATTGTAGAAAGAGAATCGATACGAATCGTTTGTAACTTGGCTAGGCCTGCAGATCACCTAAATGCGTTTATCGCTTATCGTCAAGCAAATGCTGAAGAAAGCCTGTTGTTTCTGTCAATAGTTTGAAGATGAAAGAGACAGAATTATGTTTTAAATAGATTTGTTAGTGATAAACGCTTTTTGTGATCTGTTGTCAAGTGTGACTTAGTAATGCAGCGATGTAAAAACACGCTTTGTGCGTCCTCCATTGCACATATTGTATTATTTCCCTTGTGTGCTCTCCTGTGTTATGTCATTGCCGTGCCGTGTCACAACGCATTCGCGACGTCACTTATGCTTTTTGGTGCTGCAACGCTAGTAGTCTCTTTACCCTGTAGTATAATAAAACCTTTACGCTTAGTCCTGAAAGTAGTTCATCTAAATGTATAAAATTAAAAACACAACGCCCCACGTTTAAACTTCGTCCATTCCTGTTGACCTAAAAACTAGATACTGAAAAATGTACGGTACATTTTATCAGCTGGTTACCATCCGTGAGTTGTAAACCCAAGTTCCTCTCAGTTAACTTTTGCTTGCAACAGTAACGTTTAAGCGTTAGGTTACTGTCGACTAACTGTGAGTTCAACCGTTGCGCTAACTACTGGTACTACTTATCTCTTTGCTCCATTGACCTTTAAACCAGTAGTTAAAGGTTTATACACATCGTTTCTCGAAGCTATAAATAAACAGAGTATTATATTGCTTGCTTCCGTGTTTGTGTGTGGAAAAATTGGCATGCATCTTGCTTTATAAGGTGGTTGTTAAATTGAAGGGGTTACTGTTATCTGTTTGTATCATGTTTTGACAGACAGTTCTGTGGCAAAGTTTTGGCTTTTTTTCTCTTGTTAGTATAGTCGACCTCGGTACCTATTGCTTCCACGCTAAGGTTGATTGTCGGTTGTAGAATAAAAAAACGGCAAGTTCTTTTTCTTTATGTGTCAGTTAGATACTTTCAACCCAATTGAAGTTTATACTTGCTGGTAATTGTTGACTAGAGTTAGCAATTAAAGAAATTACGAGATTGACTCCACAAGCCACTGACAGCAAGGTTGATAACATGGACATAAGTCTAGGTACTGTTTACCTTGCTGTAACAGTGTATATTTACCTTTTAGTAACATTAACATTATGTTAACAAATCTGTAGATGTAATACAATATTTGTGCGTACATAGAAACAAATATTAACTTACGCCTACTCTGAAATACAGCTTTGAAGATACTAAGTTGGTTTGAGGTTTCAGACGTCGTCAAATAGAATCTAGATAAATGTAGTAACTGTAGCAATATTTAATAGCGTTATAGATGACATTGAAGAGGTCTCAATGATTTAGGGATAGGTTTAGATAAAAGACCGACCCCAAATGAAAAGTAATAAGGTTAGACAAAAAGAAAGAGATTGCACCTGCAACACCAATCAATTCAAACATCTTCGACACAACTCCTAAAAACTTATACCTGGGTCATAAACTTTCTTATCCACACCGTACATGGTCATCACAGATCACCACAAATCTGAGAAGCCCCACAAAATATGTGGAATCATATCCGAAGCAGCGATAAAGCCACGAGGTTCGCTGTAAAACACAAATATTCCGTCGAGAAGGGAAACTTCCACGGAATTTGTTCGCAGAATGAACTCGATCGGATAATATAGCTATTTATGGTATTTCGCTCGCCTTTTTTTCTATATCGACAGATTTGCCGGCGTGATGCCGTTCGGTAGCGGAAAAGTCGGTTTAGTCGCAATAAATTAGGGTTGTTGTGCTACTATCGTAATGTATAGTGTCAACAACACGTGCCCTAGGGACGTTCTGCCAATATTTATTCTGTTGGATAGTACCTAACTATTCTGAGTTTATTTTAGGTGGTGGTTGTTCTTTTTAGATTTTGATAGGGTGGGTTGGGTTTTTGTGTGTACATTTCGCAAATAGTGGTCTTTTAGGACACAGTTACGCGAATTCACAAGCGTCTTACATTCGATGGGAGCGTTCTTTCAAACTGAGTATCTTTCTACAGTATTTGCTTTACGATATTCTTTGTTTAAAAGATGGTGACGCCATCTATACCTTGGCAAAAACTGAAATTTGTTACACTGTGTTTATGCAACATTAAAATGTGCCTTATTTCTTGCATATGTTATGAAAATGTTTAAATCTTATCATAGAAGTGAATTTGTGTCGTCTTTTTTAGTGAAAAAAGTATCTCAAATCATAAAACATGCATCAATCAATCAACAAAATCTCTTAGTCATAAACTAATGACCCGCACCAATAACTGCATGGACAATTGAACATGTACAAACAAATCGACCTAGCCACACGGCACACGGCAGTATTTGCGCGATTCTGTTGCGGTAGAGCTCGGGGTAATGAATAGCCCAATTTTCCGCATTTTCCGCCATTAACAACATCCGGCCGCCATGGGTGACGTGGCCGCAAATAATGGACGCCCGTATAACCGTTCGTTTGTTTGATATGAGAGCCTTTTTATGAAATAGGGGGCGCCACCGCTTGGCCACGAGCTACGCGAAAGCGATGCGCAATACAGATGAAAAAAGTTGTTTTGAGAATGCCACGTGTGCGATTGGTGTTTGCGACGCGGCGGTATTCAGACGTATTTCTTTTCACGTTGCTATGTCGAAAACGGAGCGCGTAACTGGTCTGGAGAGAGTCTTTTTATGAAATAGGGATTAGACCGCTTAACCAACAGCAACTGCGGTGGAAATAAATTAAAGAACTTGTTAAGAGCGACGGTACTCACACAAAGAAAAGCCCCTGTCGCTTGACGCACGTCAAGTCGCAATTCGCATCGCCCGAAGCCGTGAACGGACCGTTCCCGTTGGTTTGTTTGATATGAGAGCCTTTTTATGAAATAGGGTAGGCTTTAGGCTTCGGACGACCACGTGGGCTTTTGTTTCCCATTTTTTATGACGTGGAGTGTTTGAAGTGGTGCAGTTCATATGATTTTGTGTGGTCGGAGTTGTATGAATATTTTTTGTGCGGTTTTAATTGACTAACGTGTGAGGATTTTAACGTGATTGCAGTTTTATAAGCTTGTTGGTGGGAACCAATGTTAAAGGTACTCCGGTACATACTAAAATAATATTGTAATACCAAATGATTTGAAAAGAGTAACCATGGAGTTTTTTGCCGGTTCTTCTCCATGGAAACGACCAACGCGAACCGTGCACCTTTTACGACGTTTTATAAATGCCCATCTAGGCCTATGTGAAATAAAATATTTTGATTTTACTGCGTTATAGACTAAAAATAATATACCGCTTGTACCAAAAAGGTGTGGTTATATTTTAGGATGTGGTATAGATCATCAAACTGAACAACTTTTTCTATTTGAATACCATCCTAATCGCGAAAAAATTATCAGCTGTATCGTATAAAACTTCAATATCTAAGATAAGATCTATGATGGCACGTGCGTGTCCAGAAGTTGCCTGTTTCTCTTATCTTCTCCTTTCCTGTAAGGTTTTCTATGCCAATAATCTCATCAACGTTTTCCAGCAACTCCTGTAGAGGCAGTTTCCATCATTTAACGAGCCCAAAGATGTATGTCAACAAAAAAAAACACATGTCTGACTAAAAATTCCCAGACTTCCAATTACCATAAAAGCATCAACAAAAATCAGATATATTTACCGTATTTAGTTAGCTTTATAGTCTCTTAAACCTTCCTTAATATAAGCAATAAAAGCTTAACCGCTAACTTGAATAAAATAGAGCACATTGTCTCACGGTCATAAACTGCGCGGTTCTTAGGGCGGGGTTACACTGAGCTCGCCAAATCCCCCGTATGTACTAATAACCCGTAAAGTCGAATTAGTAGTGTGGAACTGTTGTGTTTTCTAGGCCTTGTGTATTATCTGTATAGCTGGCTTGTTCGGAGGTAGATATTTTCGTGAATTAATCGGCGTGAGGTGAGAATATTAATGACTTGGAATAATGACCTAAGTAATTACTCGTGTATTCTTAGCTGGCTTAGCAGTGATAGCCTAGTGTTGTGACCGTCGGACTGCCAAGTCTCGAGACCTATGTCTCGAGTTCGAACCCACGACACGCACCTCTGATTTTTCGAATTCATGTGCGTATTGTATAATTATTACTTGCTTCGGTGAAGGAAAGCTTCGTGAGGAAACCAGCATGCTTGAGAGATATTTCTTGACGGCATGTAAAGCCTAGTCAAAGGCCATTTACTAGTTAGGCACTAAACACACGATTAAGAAGAAGAAGCTGGTTCTGCCGTACACATAGCGACACCTGTAATGTTCTCATTCTGGTACGACACAGGCCTCCTCCCTGTTACAGGTAGGGCGCTGTAACCCACCACGAAGGCCCAATGCGGGTTGGTGGTCTTTGAAGTTTTGGTTCTAAAACATTCTTCAAGCAGTTTCCATTTTACTATTTTGAGAGTGACGTGATATAACTCATAATTCGGTGCCACCCCTACTCCACGTGTTGTACACGTAAGCACACATCTAGTCATCCATAGATCACGAAGAAAAACAAAAACAACCTCAACATCTCTGATACCATCATCCATCACATCACATACCACCCACCTACACACAATATCCTTCAGCTTTATCTCCCGACCTCAAAGCTGGCGCCCACCAATCATAGCGAGGCGAGGCTAACGATTTCCGATATAAACGGTAACCGTTAACGGCAGCAGTTACCGCGCAAACGGCCCGCGATACACAGCCGGCGCGGTATCGCCACGGTAATGAATTTCCTCTTTTCATTTAGTGCCGACCCGGGCTTACCTTCGGCTCGTTTGCCGAAGCACTTTTACAGGATTTTGTTGTTGAAATCAGTGGAGGACGGGCATAAAACTAGATACGGGTGAATTAAACGGCTTAGTTGATACGAGTGGTCCTGTTGGCTGTTGAGTTTTATTGGAGACAAATCTGAGGAGTTACGAGTATTTTTTTGAAGAGATGAGATTGTAATAAATAAAATAAATAAATAAACGTTTATTTCAGATAACTAAAATCCAATTTGTTAGTAGTACATTATCTTATAATTAGTGTTAGTAATACAAACTTAATTTACTCGCCCCCTACCCGACCCATTAATCGATGTATCAATACTCCTGTGAGTACATCGATTCAATGATAATGTTATGTCAGTTTTTTGATGGGCAGAATCATACTTGAGGCTGGAAATAGTAGTTCTCCATTTTCAACTTTAAGATGAAACAGTATGACGCAATAGGGTTGAAAAATTATTAAAAATAAATTATTAATGTTTCGTTTGCTTCAATAATTTTGTACCTAGACTGTTTAATAAGTTGAAGCGAAAATTACTTTTCTGTAATCAGTCACTTGTTGCTACTGGACCAAAAAAACACATCCATAGATCAACAAAAACTTTAGTTAAAAAGGTCATAAAAACAAATAAAAAAAAAACGTTTAAAACTCATCCAAATTGTAATCTAAAACTGCGTTCCTATCTATATTGTTTGTCAGGGCCTGTGTTTTAACGAGTCATAAAGATTTAATTGTCTCTTCGTGGGCTGCCTTAGTAGATCGTCCCTAAGTACTCATTGATAGCTAGTGATTAAGACGTTATGGCAAAAGTTACTAACTTAAACCCGAAACGATAAAAAATAATCGGAGTTTTTGTAGAGGGAGATAGGTAGATGTATATCTCTATTTGAAACCCGAACCTCAGGGTGCTTAGGCTAGGTAAATAGAAACGCCGGGCGGATATGCCCTAGAAGGACTTCATCATCATCATTTCAGCCGAAAGACGTCCACTGCTGGACAAAGGCCTCCCACAAGTGTCGCCAAACCGGTACCGTGCGACTCGCGCCCACTGGATTCCCGTTCATTAATTCATAGCATATGTTGTGAATTTATTCAGGGCTTTTAGAGGAATTTCCAAAAAATCATCAGCTTATTTTTTTACGCGATTTCTTTGGTGGGCTTGTGGAGAAGTACACAGTACCCGGTCCCGAGCGACGGTCATCGGTCCACTTAGTGGGAGGCCTTCCAACGCAACGTCTTCCGGTTCCCGGTTGCCACTCCAGAACTTTTCGGCCCTATTGGCCATCCGTTCTGCGAGCAATGTGCCCTGCCCACTGCCACTTAAGTTCGATAATTATTTTGGTAACATTGGTTCTCTTGCCCTGATCTTATTGGTGAAGTGATCCAGAAAGACCAGGTGCGTGGTACTTGCAACCGGCTAAGTGTATAACTAAAGGTATGAACGTGGACGAGGTGTGACGATCGTAGCACACTTGTCAGTAGTAGGTCTGTAGTTTTTACTTACCTCCATGAGAATAAAGAGCGAGTAAAAGTTTGCAGTTTAAACTATAACTAGTATATTTCCTGTTACGAGAAAGTTAATCAAAAATGTCATAAACACTGTTCATAAAATTAAATGCCAATCATCTGTCAATATTTAATGCGTAATTAAAAACTGTTATTGTTATATTACAACACACAATTCTGTGTCTACTTATCACATTCAACACAACAGTGTACTTACCTAGTAATAATTCTGTAAATTAATAGATAACGGTACTATCACTCAATGCTAGCTCACTAAGTTATTGACCCTCATTAGAGAAGGAAGATGTATTGATGATAACTTTTGCTAACTGTGTGTGTTTCTAAAACGTTGTTTTTTTCTTGTTTTTTTTTTTTTTTTTTTTATCATGAGCAATATTTGTAATCACGTTCTCGAAAACGGCTCACATTTTCGAAACAATTTCGATGAAAATTGCAATATACATAGGGGTTTACAGGGGCGAAAATCAATCAAGGTAGGTCTCATATCTAGGAAAATTCTTTTTCTTTATTTTCACCCCAGCAGAGCTCGGTCACCCAAGAACTTTAAATTAAACTTGTTTTTAAATTAAAATTAGTTTCGAACCTAACAAACAATAGTCTACATTGACTTTAGCCTGGAATAGCTAGAAGTCATGACTTCTCTCCAAAGACCCATTGCGAAGGTCATCATTGTCCAATTAATGCAATGAAAACAATGAGATAATGCCAGTTAAGAGTAGTAAATTAAACCCGAATGATACGAGGGTGTATCACGAATAAAACAAATACTAATAACAGGTTCATGATTGATTCAATATTCTACCAAAATAAGGCACATACATATAATAGTTGTATCCCAAACAAAAAAATAAACCAAATGGGGTAATATTTGTATCCATCAATTCAACCCGCCACTGCCGCTTTGATTTTCCACTGGTCCGACCACGGCTATTGATTCGCATTGATTTCGGGGGACGCTGCTCTTTCCGTTTTAATCGGGAGGGTTATGATTTTAGAAGGGGCGCGGCCGATCTATTTGTGGGAGTGCGGAGTTATTTAAGTATGAAGAGATCCGTCAATCAAAATTCCGATTTTGATTAGACAAATGCTAGAAAACTAAAGTACCTAGGATTTTTCGACGGCCAGTTTAAGAAAAATCCGATACATTTAGATAATACGTTATTGCTGTTTTCTACGGTAACAGTACTTTTTTCAGGTTGAAAGATAACCCTATGTCCGTTCCTGCACACTTGACAACTTATATGTAAAATTTCAGGATAATCGGTTCAGTGGTTTAGGCTTGAAAAGATAACAAACAAACTTACTTTCGCATTTATAATATTACTAGCGGACGTCACGCGGTTTCACCCGCGTAGTTCTCGTTCCCGTGGGAGTACAGGGATAAAATATAGCCTATCTTACTCGCTGATAATGTAGCTATCCATTGCTGAAAGAAGTTTTCAAATCGGTCCAGTAGTTTTTAAGTTTATTCGTTACATACAAAAATACAAATCTTTCCTCTTTATCCCATGATCTGTCCACGAAGCAGACACAATAGTTAAACAATGGCGTCTCGACCAAATTGGTTATTCGACAGATCATGATTTATAATATTAGTATAAGTAGATAACTAAGGATGAGGAGCTTTCGTTCCTGTTCTTCAATGCCTGATAGTTTTATCACAACACTACTAAACGGCTATGGTTAGATGCCTAAATAACTGGCAACCCGCCATTTTGTTTGGATAAATGAACAACCTGCATAGTGCTCATTTGATATTATTTCAATGTGGGCTAATAAAGGAAACCGCAGTAATTATGTTAAACAACTGTTTTGAATTGGAATATGTTGGGTCAATTCGGCTGGTATATGGATGTATCATGTTATTTAGAATATACGTGATGTGTTTGTAAAATTGTTATTCAAACACTTACAATAAATGAGTACTTAAATCGATTAACTGGGCATTTGAATTCGAAATGACGAGCGATAAAAAAAACTTATCGTACGCCTCTTCTTTTATTTGTAATGCAGTTTCAAAAAAAAATACGAGAACTCAACATTCAACATTTTGTGGCTAGCTCAGATCAGAAAACTTCATTATTAGAGAATCCTAACTAATAATCCAAACATGGAGATATTGACCGCTTTCAACATCTAAACTGAATGCGAGCACATGTAAACCACGTTCTAGAGCTGTCTCTCAGTGCTCAATGTCATCATTGCTACGGAATATAGACACTTATAGCTCTTGAACGCAGTTTAAATCTGTTAATATCGTTCAGTTTCATTCGTAAAATGGTCTTAACTTTAGTTGATCGACTGTAAAGCCCGATTATTACACATAAGCTACAAGCCTAGGCCCAACTGCCATAAAAGTATGAAAACATCGGCCATAATTCCATTTAGACTTCAAGTACATGCAATAAACAGAATCACTCAATGAAAAACCGATCCCTCACTTTCACATACCCACTAAATATAAGAAGATACATTTTTCAGTATTATAGACCATAACATTTTTATGAGATGTTCTTTTGACTAGCCCTATTTATGATAGCACTTTGCCTTTTAATATGCTCTGAATATAAATTGGGTTAGCTCCTCGTTGCTTGGTCTAGTGTTCGCGTGTGACTGCAAAGCATGGGGTCTTAGACAGAAGTTCTCTGGTCGGCTTCTGGCATATGTTGGCTGCTGTAGAAATAATCTGGACAAATGAGGTATCATAAACTCGTCCCAAATACAATGCCAGTGTTAAGTCCCTTTGCAGGATAAGCATGGGGTCTTAGACAGAAGTTCTCTGGTAGGCTTCTGGCATATGTTCGCTGCTGTAGAAATAATCTAGACAAATGAGGTTTCACGGAATCGTCCCAAATACAATGCCAGTGTTAAGTCCCTTTGCAGGATAAGCATGGGGTCTTAGACAGAAGTTCCCTGGTAGGCCTCTAGCATATGTTGGCTGCTGTAGAAATAATCTGGACAAATGAGGTACCACGGACTCGTCCCAAATACAATGCCAGTGTTAAGTCCCTTTGCAGGATAAGCATGGGGTCTTAGACAGAAGTTCCCTGGTAGGCCTCTAGCATAATTATGTTGGCTGCTGTAGAAATAATCTGGACAAATGAGGTACCACGGACTCGTCCCAAATACAATGCCAGTGTTAAGTCCCTTTGCAGGATAAGCATGGGGTCTTAGACAGAAGTTCCCTGGTAGGCCTCTAGCATATGTTGGCTGCTGTAGAAATAATCTGGACAAATGAGGTACCACGGACTCGTCCCAAATACAATGCCAGTGTTAAGTCCCTTTGCAGGATAAGCATGGGGTCTTAGACAGAAGTTCCCTGGTAGGCCTCTAGCATAATTATGTTGGCTGCTGTAGAAATAATCTGGACAAATGAGGTACCACGGACTCGTCCCAAATACAATGCCAGTGTTAAGTCCCTTTGCAGGATAAGCATGGGGTCTTAGACAGAAGTTCTCTGGTAGGCTTTTGGCATATGTTGACTGCTGTAGAAATAATCTGGACAAATGAGGTATCACGGACTCGTCCCAAATACAATGCCAGTGTAATGTCCCTTTGCAGGATATGCCCCACCTCCTTTCTTGTCCATTCTGCACAGCCACCTGTACCGTCCAGGATTAAAACGAAAGAGCTGTGCAGGTGCCTATAACTGGTCGGGTATTAATTGAGTCCATCGACACCCACAAAAGCAAGAAGGTCCTGCCCGTCCTGCGATCGATCCTCAGGTAAGGCAGTATTATGGTGTTTTTCCAGTAGTTAGTCACCATCAATAGGTTCGCTCTCCTATAAGGACTCAAACATAATCATAGCTGCATTACAAAATATGTGCGTGGTTTTTATTAATTAAAACACTTTAAAGCTGTTTCATTTTTTATTTTGAAGTGTAATATGAATTCTAAAATTAATCGAAAAAAATAATAATTAAGTAATTGTATTCAAAGTAGATCACTACTTGCTTAGAATGTATAATATCTGATGCTATAAAATAATATCAAGCTATCTCACACAGAAAACACACCATAATACGAAGGTATTAATCCAAAAGCTGCATACAAAATATAATCCCACCCCCCAAGAGCGAGCGTCGCAAAGAGTATCATGATCGACTTAGCCCGCCTTAGTTGCAAATAAATCCTCTTTGCAATGAACACAAGCGTAATAAAACTATTTACATAATAACTCATGTCGTAAGAACCAAGTGTTTCAGAAAAACGTCGTTGGAAAATGAATTTTTCCTCCCGACTTCGCTTTTTAAACTTTTTAAAGTGTCGCTCGGTAGCTCGCGGTGTCTGACGGTACATATATTTCTTTTTCTTTTCTTTTTTTTTTCTGTGGATGGTATACTTTTTTGTTTGCGTAAAGATGTTGCCAGTTAGCTTTAGTAATGTTGTGAAGAAAGGTTGGGGCTTTTATTTTTAATGCTGTTATGGGACAAATATTGTACCAAAAGATAAATACATATTCTGGGTTTGCGTGTCTCAGTGTGTGTTATGAAAGATAAATGTTTCTTTCAGTTTATCAATGTATTTAATTCTAATGCTTCGACATACGAAAGTCGGTTAGTATTTTTATGAAACGTTACTAAGTTTTTTGAACAAAATTGATTAAATCTAAGCACAAACAAGCGAAAACATTCCCCCAAGCTGAAACTACATAAGTAACTAAATTCCATTCATTAATCAAAATAATCCTTAAAACAAGTTACGTCGTAATTAAAGTAATCGGAGCGCGGCCCTTTGTGATAACTTTCGAACAATTTCCACAAAATGAAATCGTCATTATGGCACCTGTTCCACAGAGCGAGGAAGCGACTAGTAGTAGCTTTAAATTTTCTCGCTGTACTAAAGCTTCTACAAAAGAGTAAAAGAGAGATATTGATCGCTGACTGTTCACCTGCCAGCGAGTACTCATTTGTAGCAGTAACAAGCGCTATCAAAGAGTATTACGCTTGGCGAAGAGAACACTAGCTGAGAGGCTCTCGCTTGGTACGTACGACGACCTATCAAGCTATAAAAAATAATATAAGTGGATCTCTCATTGTACTGGACATCTATACAAAGTGAGGCCATGTTGTACTGGAAATGAATAGCTTGATGCCTGACGCTCGCCCACGTGCGAGTGCGCGATGGAAAGCAGCGATTATTCGCACTCATCTGCAGACGTGCGCGAGAGAGACGGATATATCCTATATATAGGGACGAAGCGTTAGAGAGTAGGGCCCCACATCAAGCTGATTTCCCTTATAACGTGTCCTTGCTTTGTATAGATTTCCCGTACAATGAGAGATGCGCATAAACGGGTTTTGTATAGCTTCTCGCTAATCGCTGGTAGTAGGACCAGTGCTTTTCGATCATGGTCGTTTTTGCTCCTTAAATACAAGATCAAGGGGTAGAACAGGCGTCCCAGCCACCGCGGGAGACGCACCGGGCGTCGGGGACCACGTGGTGGCCCCCGGCCACCGTAGGCACAGGCCTGTGGACGGTGAGCTATGGGCTAGCTCGCCGTCCGTCCCTCTTATGACGACAGGCCGTGTCGACAGCGCGTTCGTGTTCCACGCGCGCCTCAAAGAGAGACAGCAAAAGGAAGGGGTCCGCAAGGGCCGATGCCTGCCGGGGCTGCGGGACTGTGAAGACCGATGAAGGAACATGGATGGGTTTTATTCAGTAAAAGTCTGACACTCCTTCCCGCTCCGCCCAGAGCGGGAGGAGTCATTTGATGATTTCCCATCCAAAAAAAAAAGGGGTAGAACAGCAGCTCGGGGACATTGTATCACCAGTATCTATAGACATCTTTAACAGTTAGATAAAGTTAATTGTTCGTATCATAATACTCCATTATTAAAATTTTCTTTCGCTGTGAAAGTTTCTGTTATCTTTGGCCGTCTTCCCCCTCGGTTATAAATGAAGTTATTGAATCATATTAAGTACTATTCTTTGGCTTAATGATTTGAATAGAAGAAAGTTTGGAATTTAAACTTATGAAACTATTACGTTTGTATTTTTAATGTGGTAAGGCAGAGTGTATTATTTTTCTCGTGTATTTCGAGGTTATTTCTTCAACTTGCTATGATGTAAGTCTATACTGGTACTGATAGAAATCGAACAGTATCAAACTCCTAATGCTATTGTATGTTATAAAAAAGTAATATTTAAAAAGGGGCCCGCTGGCTGGACCCTTGTTTAATTAACGAATATCTTCTGAAGTATAGCTCACAGAAAGTAGAAACTTTGTATTTGTAAGGCACAGAATAGTATTTAACTCCGAGCATTATTGAGCGATCTGAAAGTATAATAACAAAAAAAAAATTATAAGGGGCCCGCTAGCTAGACACTTCATAAAACGTCATTTAATCAAAAACTGTCGAGGCACAACATATATCTTATTTATTTTCTTTAGACACAAAATAATGTCTATATGAAAAGCTATCACTTGTTGATAAATCTCGTTGGGGCCTGCCAGATAGACTCACACCAGGAAAAGTTCTTAGTGCACGATCTGGATCTATCGAACCCCAACATTTAGCACAAAATAATCACAAGTCTAGGTATTCAACGAAAACCCTAGCTCTTCTTTAGCAAAACGGATCTAACTCTAAATTTAAAATTCTCCGTTGAAAAAAAGCTTGAATTTAAATTTCCGCACTTGGGCTATAAATCCATCATTCTATCCCTCTGTGTCGAAGTCGCCTGGCTAATTGGATTGGATCAAAGCAGTTGCACTTTCCCTTTTTTTTACTGGCTGGTGTCCGGTAAAAACTGCATTTTTACTCCGAAAAGTTTCCGGACGAAGTTTTTCGGCGATCGTAAATGCTCCCGTTTAATAAATGAATGTTCGTTGTACAAATATATATAGCAGTAAATGTTCAATATTAACATAACGTCACATCACGCCTGTAATCACCGAAGGGTTAGGTAGAAGTGTACACCCATAATTTGCCAGTCATGTTTAAGTCCCATGTAATAGGGGGCGAGCCTATTGCCATCAACCGGGCATAACTCCAGACTCTGTGGCTGCTACTGAGAAATTCCTGATGGAAAAACCCAATAACACTTCGTCCGACCTGGAAATCAAACCCAAGACCGCATGCTCAGCAATTGTAAGTTTCTACCACTAGATTAATACTTATTTTATGTTTTTTTTTCATTTATCAAATGAACGTTACTTCAAGTTAAACCTATCATTAACAACAAAACAATAACTTTCAAAACATCTCATCAAAACTTCTTTATCATAATCAAACGAAAAAAAAATCACCAGCTTTTCCTTGTTCCAAAAACAAAAAACAATCCGACACGCGATGCAGAAAAATAAGGGCGAAACTACATCAATCTTCGTCGACCATCGGCGACTCATCGGCTACGAACGAAGAAAAAAAAAATCAAAAAGCTAACCGGTCGACGACCGACGAATACAGATGCCTTTTTTAAGATTCCCGCCGAAAAGACGCGCCATTATCGACTCATCCTTAGAAGGGAGGGGCACTATTGCGAGTATTTGCCATACTAGTAGTGCAAAGTACTGACGCCATGTTTAGAGTAGCATTTGAGTGTTGAATTCGTAAATATTGGCTCGTTTTTGAGGGACGATAGTGAAACGATTCTTCTAAATAGAGTCATTTGTATTGTAAGGGGAGGGTTGAGTTACATAGTTGTAAGTGTGGCCTTTATTGACCACTTTGTGAGAACCACGTGTGGGTTACCGATTGCTTTGTCAGCTCAATGTGCTCAGAATACAAATTCGTTCTTTTCTACTGTTATGGCTCGGTTTTGGTCAAAGTGTAAAGGTTTAACCGTTCTTTTACAATTATTGTCATCTTTTATTTTATTTGAACGGTTGAAAAGAATGGGAACAATTTTATTTTTCTTTCGATTTTATTATAAACGTGTTTCTTTTGTTGGCACGCGTTCTCGGTTATGAAGACTGATTTCATATTTTAGTCTAGATATGATGTAGACACTAACTAATCAACGTTCCCAAAAAGAAACATATTTCTTAATCCAAAACAGAGTGCCATTAATCATGTCTACGCCACATCCACTACTTGATGTAGGGAAATCCCTAGATACATCAAAAATTCTATCCGTCGGTTGTTTTCAAGTCTTTTCCATATACATAGATGTAATAAATCAAGACAATTTCCTTTTTGGTGTAAACAGAATTGTAAGTAGAACATTACTCTATAGTAGGATAAAATTCTTGAGAGAACATATTTTTATGTTGCTGAAATTGGTGATTTAATAGAAAACGTCAAGACATCTCTTACTGAAAGAAATTCGAGTAATACCAACAAGATCGTGTTCTTAAATTACTAAAAAATATTAGAACAATATTAGGATGATTTTCTCTCCAGTTTTCGGGTTATATTTTGATCTTTCTGCTGTGTTATAGTATGTACTATCGAGGACACTCCCGCCTGATCACCACTAAGCTAATTTTTGTTTGCACTTACAAGATAGAAACGCTTTCTAGACCCGACCCGTTGACTTTGTATAGAAATAATGAATGAAAAGATGCCGATCGGCCGAGCGCACTGACGACACACGCTGAACGAGAGTTATTGTTATTTCGCGCGCCGAATTTGACGCTTTCCTAATAGGCCTAAACTTTAAGGGAGCGTGGCTCGGCGCCTCCGTATGATTTAAGCGAAAAAAAATTAACTGATCAGGCGGAAAAAAACCACGCAACTACACTTCGGTAAGTGTAGTACATCTACTAGCTTTTTTTCAAACACTTAGGACACCAACAATAAATATCTAACAACTACTTATAAAAGCGTGAGTAATAAAGCTTTGTTACAATTTTACTTACAAAAAGAACAATAACCTTAACTTACTGATACCTACGAACCACAACGGAAAATTAACTAATACTCCATTCTTCTTTCGTACTCCAACTTTCTTTACACTCAAAAAACATCTGTAGTTCTAAATCATGTCAAGCACAAAGAAATCTAATGTATAGTGTATATTCGTCTTATATTTGAATGTAGGGCAAATCGTAATTTATACCACTTTTTTTTCGTGTCGTTTGCATTAACACCCGAGGTCGAAATCTGCAAATAATGGCGTATCCAAGCCGTATATTATTATTGAATTTATCAGACCACAAAATATTCTTGTGAAAAATAGACTTTCATCGCGTATAATTGTCGGGTTTTTGACGCCGCAACAAAGGACTTCATATTATTTCAAAACCAGAAAACAAAACAGAAAACGTATAATTAACGCTGTCTCTGTTCACTTATTAAAACAATGGTATACTAAGGTAATATTACACTGATAAAACTCCCCGGACGACGAGGAAGCATCCCACATAATTAATTTTAATTGGTAAATATAGCGCCGACCGTCAAAAACCATATACATAAACAAAAACTAAAATAACGTTACTTACAAAATTACATTTATATTCGTGTGACCACAATTCTCCCCAGGCCGCTGCCGGAAAAGATCATTTTGCAGAAAGCAATTAAACTTTAACTTCATTAATGAAAACACCTTATTTTCTTTCGTTCAAATAATAGGTCGGCCATATTGTTCGAGGCCAAGTCGGGCCCCCATTGTGTCTTGAACAATAAAAGGCGTATTTCAGTCTTCGGGGCAATTGTACGGGGGTCGCGTCACCGTTTTTTTTTACTTTTAATTGGAGCACGTCACAAATATTAAGTGCCTGGGAGGCTCTGAACACAACTTGAATAACGTTGTATTTAAGTCGCTTTCCGCACAAGAACCTTATTTTTTTAAACGTTTTTATTAAGATATAGCCCACGTGGAAATTATCCCAAAGAAACCTACCCAAGGGAACTACCCCGGATATAAAGTATCCTACGTGCTAATCCAGGTCATTAACTATTTGTCAATTCACAACATTTCATCCAAAGCCATTCAGTCATTCGGGCGTGAAAACGTAACATGCAGAGGGCTAATTCACGTAACGTTTTAGACTTTCACGGTTTTTCACTACACTTAAAGTACTTACGGGATGATATCCGTGGTTTTGTTTTTGGTCGATGAGCAAAATGATGAATATATGTATGAAATGATGATGATGGTGATGGTTTTGAACAAAATCACGGATATCATCCCGTAAGTACTTTAAGTGTAATTCACGTAATTTTATAAAGCGTCGATGAAGTTGTAGTGCAGTTGCAGTTAGGTTCAAGTTCGAGTGATAAACGGTATTCTTGTAATCTTTGAACTGTGCGTAAGCTGCGCGTGAACTGCACGTCATTGTACGACAAACTCTACCAAACTGTCTTATCAAAGACGCGCAACAGTAAAATGCCGTTATTGCGCTCGCGTGACGCGAACTTGACGCGAGCGTGTCTGACAGCGGTAGAGAATACGAAAAGCGTTGTTTTTATCGAAAATTAACTGCAACTGCACTGCAACTGCACTGCAACAGCACTTCTTTAGTTACGTGAATTAGCCTACAGATAGCGTTAAGTTCTAATTTAAAAGTATAAAGCCTAAATGACAAGCACATGCATTAAAAATAAGGTTAAAAAGTCGATAAAAAAAGAAAACCCCAAAGGTAAACACAAAAGTAATCGACAGAATGTAAAATTGATCTACCACGTAAAAGTCCTAACATATCACGGTGTCTAAATAAAACCTGGTATTTTTTCGCCTGTGACACTGATTCGGTTACTTCGAAAAAGGGGTTGTCCGCACCCTTTTTTCATTTAGAGTACCTAGTCATTGAACTGAAAGAACCAACCGACTCGGTTCTCGTTTTCGTGTGCAAAGCGCGGACTTTCAATTAACCGGAGTCGTGAAGTTTTTGACACATGGAAAGCAAACCTTTTCTATAACTCACTTACGTATAACTGTCAGTTAATATGCCTACGTCTCGTAGCTATCGGTGTTTCTGTAAACAAAGTTAGCTTGAAATATCCTATCCGCGTCATCTATTCATATTCTGTGACGTTTTGTTTCTAACCGTCCGTAAGCTAAATGTCAAACAACAAATATCGCAACCTACCGATACCTCTCAGTAATTTATTGAAAGTGGCCGTTAGTGATTTCATGAAAGATTGCATGATAAAGTAGGTACTAAATGATTCTTTTGGCGTTTGAATGTCTTTAAAATTGTAATTATCATGTTTGTTAGAGAGATTTGATTTATATGATTAACCTTATCGATTGATGTTGAAAAAGGTACAGAATGTTATTTTTTGTAACTTTAGTCGATCCATCCCGGGTTCGGTTCCCGAGCATGCCAAGCGAATTTTCGAAAATCTGTGAATGCAGATTTGTTTATTTTTAAAAATAAAGGAATGTTTCCTTTGAGTAATATTAGCTATCTCCAGTATTTCGAGTACTTTCCCTCCAGATGGCATTGAAAAATTCCATTCTGTATATATCATGAATATTAGCCGAGCTATCACATTTTTTGTGGACGAAGTCGCGGGTGCAGTGCTAGTTTGTTATATCCGCTGTCGCTGTTGCAAAAAGCGTATCGCTTCAAGCAAGAGGTGCAGTTTACTCAAACAAAAAAAAAGTCGTAACAACTAGATGACTCACACGGGTCCCCCAATACATTTGTTTTAAACATTCCCCGCTGTTTTGAAGCCCTCCCTCCATATCCCATTACGTTTTATAGCACTCGGTTGTAAGACGAATAAGTTCTTAGTTTTTCCATTACTTTTATTGCATTTTCAGCGTGTCTTCCTAATCACTTGAGTGTAATTAGAATCAGGGTTAAGGGTTTAAACTAGCGTCATTAACCGTTTAGTGAGCGGGAACTAAATTAGATTTAATAGTCAGGTGCGTATTTTGTTGTACTAGTTCAGTAATGTTGAGTTTACTTTGCTGTTTGTGTTAATTACTGAGAATTTGTGCGAAAATGTTTCAGTTTAATAGTATTCATTTATACTACTAAGTGTACCACTAAAAGGCTTGAAAGCTGTTCATTAAACCTTCTCAAAAATCTAGGCAGTTTATTGTATGGAATTTCATTACTGCCCTGAAAATCTGGGTAGTAATCCATTACTAACGCGTTGTTTAAAAAAAAAAGTCTTGATGACATTGTAAGCAAGTGTAGTATAAAGCAGTATATATCACTCGAGGGTAAGTACAGATTACTAAACTCGTGTGGTTCACGGCCCTCCGCTTCGCGTCAGGCCTCAAATGCACACTTGATTTGTAATCTTTGCCTTACTCCTCTTGGTGAATAAATAGCTATTTGTACACTTCAAAACACATTGAAGCATTTGATGAATACGCCTGAAATGTTTTTATGGATGCCAGGAATCGATAAACATGCTTTTTGGAGGTCAGAAATTGTCCTACGGGAATGTGCTACTACTAACCTAGGTTATTGTATAACCTTAAACCATTAGATTACTTCTCATTTATTTATAAAATAAGTACAAATGTTGCATGGGTCTGCTTATACCAACATAGATGTTACATAAACATCACGCCTGTAATCCCCGAAGGATTAAGTTGAGGTGTAACTAATACACTGGCCTGCAAAAATAAGTACTACACTTTTAAAATTTAAATGTTTTCTAAACTATAGAAGTTAGAGATCTAAAATAATGAAACGTTTCATACCAATTTTTATCAGCTTTCTTTGAAACTATAGACAAAATTAAACTATTTTTCGAGTCCTTTTTGATTCTAAAGTATATCTTGTGTACTTAAAAAGTTATTGCAATTTTAAAAGTGTGATACTTATTTTTGCAGGCCAGTGTAGTTATCCCACATTTCACCAGTTATGTATAAGTCCCATGTAATAGGGGGCGAGCCTATTGCCACCAACCGGGCTCAAATCCAGACTCCGTGGCTGCTACTGAGAAATTCCTGATAAAAAACCCAATAACAATTTACCCGACCCGGGAATCGAACCCAGGACTTCATGCTCAGCAGTTGAGCTTGCGACCACTAGACCAACGAGCACAGGTATAACAGTTTTTTAGTTATTGTACGACTCAAATGCTCACTCAAATGTCTCGCTGATGGTGGCGCATGTGTCGGATCATTTAGTTCCCTTCAAAATGGTTGAGTTGAATATTGCTGATCTATGCGTCATGTCCGTGAACGGGCGCTGTCAGTTGTGACTGGTCATCTCTCAGTTGCCATGGCTTATTTTAATGAATTATTTTAGTTTTTGACTTGTTTTTTTTATTGTTTTGTTTTACTGTGGACACTTTTAACGTGCACATCTTGCTACATTGTTCTCACATAATATACCATCTCAACATGAATGATGTAACCAAGATTTTGTAACAATATTCTGATTTAAAAGAGTGTCCCCATGGACACTCTTTTAAATCATAGATAGCGTAGATCTCTATGGAGAAGAACGGGCAAGAAACTCTATAGTTTCTTGCTCTGCATAGAGATCTACGCTAGGGAATGGGCAACTACAGTACTTTCACAGTTTTTATGTCTTGTGACTGGGACTGTAGCTACATTTAATTTTCATCTTTGTTTCGACAATTCAAAAGTGCCTGTAACTGGCTTACTTGAAATAAATGCTTTGATTTTGATTTTGACTCACGATGTACAAGTTGATAATAGCATATTTATAATACTACCATCTAGTTGTCCAGTGCAAAAACAAACAAAAAAAAAGACAACCGTCTATACCCGACGACAACCGATCGTTATTCCATAGCAGCACAGGTGCAACCACAGAATATTTACTCTAACAACAACGAGCCACCAGACATATTGCTTGTATGAATTCAAATATACCTGCAAGACTTGCTATCATATTTTGACGTCAAGTAACTGCGTCTGTATTCTGGAGGGAGGCGTAAACGTCCGCCATGTTGGAAGATAAGGCCTCGTGCCGTGTACACTGTGGGTGGTGATGTTTCGGGGTCTATATTTGGTTTCGTGATTATGACAATAGTTTAATATTAACATAGTCATCGTCGTAAGCACCCATCAAACTATAAATAGAAATCTACCTTATTGCCTGCCAATAAGGCTCATTACAAGAGATTAGAACAATTTGGGGACATTAAACTTGCTCAGTACAGAGAGTCACCACAGCTGTTATCGACGTTGAATCGGCATGAGACAGTCAAAGAAAAGAATTTGTGTTTGATTCCGAGGCAATACGTTACTCCTTTAAGGAATTGTTTTATTACCAGAAGTCATGTCCGTTTAATTTTGAAATTAATTATTTCTATGTTGCATCATTGTGTTGATTCTAAAACAATTTACACAATCACATGATTCATTGAAGAGCCTTCAAAGATACTGAAGAATAGGTAGCAATAAACCAGCAGAAAAAAAACAAAAATACCAGTGTTTTTCAAGTCTGTCAATAAAGCATATTTCACCACAAAACAAACTGAATATATGACTCCATATTTTATTAAGAAATACGGCATTTCTGACTTCCGCTTTTTCAGCAACGTAATTTATCTAAAAGCCGTAAAACTAGACGGTTGGAGGCAGACACGTCCGTCTCCGTATAAGTACCCTGGCGAAATGCCAAGGGTGAAGGAATGACCTTCAGGTCATCGTCGTAAGCACCCATCAAACTATAAATAGAAATCTACCTTAGTTCCTGCCAGTAACGCTCAATTTCCTTTGTCACTGAGTCACTTTTTAAACCGTTCGGAATCACCTAAAGTCACTTCAGGCTATCGGCACATCTGGATTGAAATGGAGGTTTGGGATTAGGCTTTATAACGGTGCTAATAAGGTCCAGATTTGATTGTGCTCTACCTGATATTGCATCAAAGTGGTAGTCTGCTGTGTTCTCATTTTTTTTGACGTTGTTATACGTAGATGGCGTTCGCATCAATTTTAGCACTCTTTTACCCCATTGCGGTATTTTGTTTCACATTGTTTATAATAAACAGTGATTTTTGTTGGGGTCGAAATCATTTTACTTTATGTTAACAATCCTGAGTAACGTAGTAGTTCTGTGTTTGTTTGGGACTATTCAATATGTGAACAGTAGTGAAAATATTGTTTATGGATTTAGTCAATGTAAATATAATGTATGAATGTTTGGAGGAATTATATTTTATTGTATCCCGCACCAGTTCCCCAACTTGGTATAGCTAGTAATCCTTGACCTACTTTTTGAGTAAGGATCATACTTCACTATTAAATTAATGACAGCACCCTTCAATATTATTACTCTTTACATATTCCATTTAAAAATTAGAACACCTAACTGATTTAAATAACCTCATCTAACCAAACCAGAGAAAAAAAAAAACTAAAAAAAGGCACACAAGCAAAACCAGCCAGTCTCTAACATTTAAAAAAAAACTTTACCACCGTAATGACTTTACAAGACTTTCCCAGCACACACAACTACTCGCCTAGGATAGTTAAAAGTCTTTAGTAATTTCGCACCAAGCAACCAAGCCTTTGAGCACAACTCTTTGTAAGGCCAGCGGTAATTAGAACGAGGGAACCAAAGACTTTCGTTGGGAAAGGTCCCAACGAAAGTCTTTGGTTCCTTTCTTTTCTTAAAACCGGACACCCTCGATTTGCACCCCTTTATATCTTATTGTTTGGGGTCAACGGACGGGCGGGCTGCATTTGGATTGGAGTCAGCAGTTTTAAATGTTGTGATTTAAAACTTGGTTCATATTATAGTTGGTTTTGTTCGTTTGAAGATTTTTGTAAGCTGGCATCAGATTTTTCCCGGTCACGACTACTCACCGTCCTACACTGTTTAAAAAACGTTTTTACCCAGGTGGCCCAGAAGAAACGGCCGCCATTTATGACCTGAAAGGTCGGCTGGTTGGTAGGTTTAAATCCAGGGAATTATTTCAAATTATTTCATAACCACTGCTCTCCAAACAGTGAAGGAAAATATTGTGCAGAGACCTCATCGAACCGAAAGTCATATGACTTATGCCATTCAACAACATAGACCGCGCCTATTGGTTGTCTACGGCCTATCCTCTATCAGAAGGCCTGTGTCCCAGCATTGGGATCATAAATGTGAATACATTGATAACTTCCAGAATATCATTCAATTAGTCATGACCCACTTACTTCAAGAACTGGTACATAAGAGACTACTTACCTAAAATAATTTTGTACTAAAAAGGCATAACGTTCAGAGTCCCTACCTCCAATAATGCTGACTTCATGAATTCCACATGTAATAGCGTCACACGAGGTCCCCCAAACTGCAAACGACTTTTCAATATTAAAATGTTTTACCTTCAAAACAATTTACCGGCCCTCATTGAATCTAAATTGTTATTAAAGGCACAATCTAAAACTCTTGCGAGTCCTAAACAAATATGTTGAGAGGGCTTATGTAAAAACATTGTGTTGGTACACCTGCATGGTCATCATACGCCGCTCCTCTGGAAAATCGGGCTTATTTCGTTCAGACCATTCCACTTTATTGATATAGAATATTGGAATACAGCAGCATCAGCGACACATTTGAATTCGAAATGTTTTCTGTTACAAGATGTTTGGTGAATAAATTTGAACTCTATTGCTTTTGTGTTGGGTTTAAATTGATGTGGGGTGTTTGGTTGGCGGGCGAGAGAACAGACGCCGATTTGTGAGGCTGATCTGGGTAGTTGGAGCAGTGCCAGCGTAGACTTGGTGCACTGTGTGCCCGGCCGGTGCTTCGGCCGCAACGTTTTATCTATTCAGAATTGAAAGCGTTGATAATAAAATTGTCTGGACACGTTTACAACGCCTGCAGACCGTAACTACATAACGCTAATTGTTTTTCTAACTGTTTAGTTTGTTTCTCTTTGTTGGGCGCTAATAAAGAAAATGCTGAATGGATTTGTTGGCTGATAGAACCGAGTTTGTACTTGTTTTTGAACTTTGTTGGCAAGTAAAGTTAGTGCTCAATGCTATTAGCTTTATGACTACGATAGCAAATTCACAACTGAAAGATTTAAATTGTATTACAGAACATCACGCCTCGGATACCCGAAGTGTTAGGCGGAGGTGAACCTAACAGGACACCCACATTTCGCCAGTTATGTTTGTAATTCCCATGTACTTAGGCGTGCCTATTGCCATAAATGGGGTACAAATCCAGACTCAGTGGCTGCTGCTGATGGAAAGACCCAATAATACTTTACCTGACCTGGGAATCGAATCCAGGTCCTCAAGCTCATCAGTCGCGCCTGCGTCCACCTAGGCCAACGAGGCAGTCACTAAATTGTATTCCGCTGTAATAAAACAAAAAACTAGCGAGGCCTTTGTCCAGCATTGGGACAGTACTTATGTAAAAAGATAAAATGTGCCATATAGCTCTTCTACAAGGCAACCATAAATCTAAAATCACAGACTATCCCTTTTCCTGTTATCACACATATTTCCAAAAACCCTGTAACAGAAAACTGAACTACAAAACTCCGGCACAGCCAGAAATGGCACATGAACAAAAAAGAAGCAAAACTATGATACAGCATTTTTCCTATTACGAAGCGCCATACACTGGCAGCTTTTATTAAAGTAGGGCCAAGTCGCGTTTGTAGCATAATCTAATCAGCTAAAAGGTTCCGAGAGAGCTCTGATTTATACTGTAATCAATCCTGATATTAGTAAACGGATGTGGACGCTTTTTTACATTTATGAGTCTAATACGTCTGGCTTTGCTTATTGGCAACTTTGAGCTTTGAAAATACTTCGAAAACCTTTTTTTTTTGGCATGGGAGACTTGAATTTGGTGGAAAACCAAAATAGGATTGCATTAATTATTTTTTTATTGTAAATCATTAAAAAAAAATTGATCCTGATTAGTTAGGCCGGAATTCTTGTCGCGCTGATGGTCGGTCGCGTGCGGTCGGTGGTGACGTCAGCGAGAACAAATACGGCTATCGGTCGCCGCTGACGTCAGCGTCACAGTATGGTTCTTTATACAACATATTGTATACTCGTACGCGACCGACCGTGCGCAACCGACCGTCAGCGCGACAACAATTCAGGCCTTAGTAGGCTGAACTGGGGGTCTAAAATGGCCGCCTAACAGAATCAAAATATGAATCACGTTAAAAAAATTAAATTCTTAAAATAGACGTTATGACTATGAACATAAAGTCCATTTTAAGAAATAACATTTTTAACGTGATTCATGTTAAGATTGTGGTAAAGCGGCGATTTTAGGCCCCCTGGTGATACCTCGTAGGCTGAATTGGTAACAGTCAAAGAATTTGACATACAGGCTGTACGATTGCAAGACGTTTGCCAACTTCCATAATTTCATCAAATTAAACAAGATTTCCAGAAGTTAATATTTTTAACGGTAAAGAAAATTGTATTTTACTTGACTCAATTAAGAATTCTCACCTAAGTTAATTCTTCTAACCCAATTCTGTACAAATTCGAGAATATTATATGATTAAACTCAGTTTTAATCTTCTAGGTGCATTGGCTGATATTTTATTAAATCTAGCAGCATTCTACAGCCATAGTTATATTTGAATGACCCGCATTGCACCTCTGGGAATAACTGGGTCGGCTTTGAATGTAAGGAATAATTTGGGTCTTACTCGTGTTTCAAAACCTGCTACAACTTGCTGAAATATTTAACTTTTCTTCAAAATGTGTAAATGTTTTTAAGATATTTTTCAAGTTACGAATGGAATGTACTTTTGTGCAAGCTTTAGTTGAAATGTTATAGAACTAACCTGAGAATGAGAACTATAATGATGAATTAACATTGTACCAGATAGTTTATCAATTACTAATTGATTCTGAACAAACCAATTCGAGGACATATGTAAATCTATGCTAAGCTATTTTTGACATTATTTAAGCTATAATATACCCTTAAAGTATACCACAAAACCAATCCATCTGACCCCCACATTGTTTGACATAAATACCACTTTAGAATACCAAAAAAAGGTTCAATATGAATGAGCTCATTACCACAAACCACAAATTGCACCTCATATAATTTGTTGGAATGCACGTTTGTCATTATTAATGCACCCCAGGGACGAGGGTGCCTACACTTATAACGTGCCCTGTATTTTAATTCGGACAAAACACGCACTGAAATTTAATTTCCGTAGTACAATTATTTTTGTGGTCACTCTATTGGTGGAATGGTGGGCAGTCCACGATATTGGATTTCGTATTATGTGTAGGACGAAAATTGGTGGTCTGCATACGTAATGTTTTTGTGTTAAAAAAATAATTATAGGGTGAATTTGAATAGCAGCATAAATATAAGTAGTATGAAGCTGTAATTTTGAAATAGGGCTCAACTAAATAATTTTGAATTCCGACGAACAGAATACGATTGAAGTCAACTCAGCTAAAAACATTTACATCTTGTATATTGAGCGTGTAAAATTCTTAAAGGCGAATTGCACCATCATCATCTTCTGCCTAGCCTGTTCCTAACTGTGTTTTGGTCGGCTTCCAGTCTAACTGGATGCAGCTGAATATCAGTATATTACGCGCGCTGGAGCGGCTGCCTAACTGACCTCTGCAACCGAGTTAGTACTGGGTAATACAATATCCCTTGGCAAGACTAGTTGTCAGATTTTCGGGCCATGGACTAAGCCCTAGCAAACGACGTATTTAAAACGCGCGTTTTCTGCCGATTTTTACGTTTTTATAGATTCAAACGCGCGTGTGAAGCGCGTTTGAAACTCGTTTGAAGCGCGTACAAAGGTCAACTGACGAGGAATCTCTGTCTAAAACGCGGAAGCTACGAGCAACTACAGCGCGTCTGTATCGCTGTATCTGCGCGTATCCGCGCAGTAGACGCGAGTTCCACGATCGCCCCGTGTGCTTAGGTTACAAGGTTGCGTTCAAATCTCGTTTGAAGCGCGTATACGCGCCTCATATGCGCGTCGTCTGCGCGTTTAAAATACGCCGTGTGCTTTGGCCCTAACTGTAACGACTGTCAAATATCTACAAATGACAGCCGGAAAATCACATTGAAACTATCAAACCAGCAAAATAAATATAAGTTTAAAGTGTATAATGTCAAGGGAAAACAATCAGTGTGTATCGAATCAATTTGCCGTGGAGTCGGGTCTGGGCAGTGGGCACTGGGCACTGGGCACTGGGCGGCCCGGTCCGAGATAAACGGATTATGTCAGCCGCTGTCAGCTCGATGGGTGACCCGCTGAGACAAAATGGATTAGAAATGGAAAGAGTTTGTTTTGTTGGAGTGTATAATGGTATGTTGTTTGTTTGTTTATTATAATTTTAATATTCATTGTTGTAACGGCATTTGTCAGTTCATACTTTACTACAACAATAGGTTACTACGTAGTTAACTACTACAAGGATCTTTTGAATGACGCTACCGAAAGCGCCAAATTAGTAGCTCAGTTCTGGGCTGACACAATTTAGATTGCCATCGACACTCTAGGAAGAAGAAAATGATATTGACTCTTGATTTTTTTTTATCATTTAAAAAAAACAAAATGGCGTCTGTTTGGATTTTGGCCACGCACCAACGCAAGGAAATAAGAAATTGTCTCTGGTGCATGTATCTTCTCGAAAAGTTTAGGCGAAATTATTATTTAAATGCACGTGGGACATCTTTAGCGAGTGTTCAAAAGACTATTCTTAGTAAGAGGTTAAATTAGCCTTTAGAATATGCCGTTATAAGATAACAGCACTTTATATACGTAGCTTAGCTTTAAAGTTCTGGACGACCAAGATTGCAATGGTTAAGTCTAAAATGTATACCTAACATGTTTTTTATTAATAAGATTTTGAAAATCATACTCTATACAAATGAAATTAAAAAACATTATTTTAAATTTTCTGTTTGTTTCGGCTAATCTCCGAAATCTTATTTAAAAAAAAGGATTAGGGTTCCGTGATTTTTTTTATAATAATCACGCGGACGATGAAGAAATCGCAGGCAGCTGACAAATATTTTACGTTTTAATATTATCTTCAAAGTAACAATTTTATTTAAAACCACCAACGGATTTTCCCTCCATAAATTACAGATCGGTTGCTTGAATAAATTCACAACTACCCGCAAAGTATTTTAGAATATAAACAAAATTTTATTTGAAAACTTGATGTATGCTCAGCGTTAGAAATAGCTCCACATTGCATAAAACGCTGGGAAAATGCTTTGTATTATGCTAAAACTCTGTCTGGAGGTGTTAAGAAGAATAAAATAGGGATCACTTTAATGCCCAAAGATTTTGAAGAAGAATAGCTGTCAAGCTAGTGCCGACTAGAGTGCATTCTTCCAATCTTTGTAATTTAATTTACGAAATGGAAATACTAGAATGAAGGGGAGACTGGATATTCTACAACAGTTGCCGGAGTATTTATCAAGATTTCCTTTTATAAAAGAATTGTTAGGATACAACTATACGTACAATGTTGAGATTTATAAGTCGTTTTCTTGGAAACTGAACGAGATATTTCTTTTGTTTATTTGTTTATATCATTTAGTTCTGCTAAGCTGGAACTGTTTTGTTAAGAATTAAAGATTTGATGCGAAATTGTTGAGCTTAGATACTTAGGTACTTGTGCCACGAAAAAAGGTGAAGGAAAATTTGCAGTAAGTATCAGTATATTACATATCCTTTCTACTTATTATTATAAATGAGAATGTTTGTGAGGATGTATGGACGTTTGTTCCTCTTTCACGCAAAAGCTACTCACCGGATTTGGATTAAATTTGGCAAAGAGATAGTTTATAACCTGGATTAACACAAAGGATAATTTTTATCCCGGTAGTACGATCCCGTTGGACAATTACTGAATTCCACGCGGGCGAAGCCGCAGGCATGAACTAGTTAGTAATATGTTTGTTCACACGTACCTATGCAATAACCTAATAGCTTGTGTAACAATGTACCAAACCAAATAATTTGACAAAAACAGTTAATAAAAAGCCCACATTTTCTTGGGACCTCAAGACCTTTAAAAAGCGACACCAAAGTCGTTTAATCCTACCCAGAGTAAAGTATGCACGGGACAAAAGAAAACAAAAACCGGTGAAATACATTTCGTAGAGTCTTAAGTTCAGTTCCCGGGTAGGCCGCAATAATGCAACGCCCATTTGTCAGGATAAACACTGAGGAAAGAAAAACTGGCTTCGTTACCCACAAATATTTTGGCAAACTTGTTTGTTTGAGAAAAGTGTTTTCTTTGGGAATTTAAATTAAATTTACGTAGTGGTGAAATGACGGTCGGATAGATTTTAGTGCTGGTTAGTGGTATCTTTCTTACAATCTTTAACTTTGTTTTTAATTTGTATATACGGAGACTTTGTAGATAATAAATACTGGTATTTCATTTAGAATCTGGCTTCTAGTTTTTCCTGATGCAGCTGATTTTTATAATATGGAGTGACTGCCTATTCTGCCTTCCACAACTTAGCCTCTGGGTAACACTATACTCTTGTTAATCCTCATGAGCTTGCTCGCTTGCTTGGGTTTAGTTACCTTTTACCAAGATCTTTCTGTATTTTCTGTCAAGAACCTGTTTGAATCTGTCCTGCTGTCTACACCGAATTAATCTCGTTTAA
This sequence comes from Xestia rhomboidea, assembly GCA_963853795.1. Lineage (NCBI taxonomy): Eukaryota > Metazoa > Arthropoda > Insecta > Lepidoptera > Noctuidae > Xestia > Xestia rhomboidea. The sequence goes on along the minus strand of OY970771.1, from coordinate 7,837,099 downwards.
TGATCTAGTCATCATTAAACTGGAAAAAGAAATTAATCAAAATACCAACCACGCATTCATTCTTTAATGAAGTCATTTAAACAAATTTAAAGTTAGCATTTACTTCACAAAGCGATGCACAAATTATAGTATAATATATGCATAACAGTGCCGGTGAAATAGATTTTTTTGCCTCCTTTGTACACCCGTCAAAATGACGGCAGACTTTTAAATTTCCCATTATTGCTGTAAAAGAACGAAGCCTCAGTTTTTTTAGAAATCTGCCACGACCACTCGGCGTAAATTACACGCTATAGTTCCAAAGTTGACCGTGTGGTGGCGCTGAAAAGCGAAAATTTTCGACTGCCTTTGAACAGCGAATATTCATTCGAAATGGCATTCATTACATCCCTGTTATATCAACTCGGAACGAATGACAAAACAAATAAAGCCACTAATACAAATTATTATAAATGAATAAATTTTCTTATTAAAATTTTAATTCTTTAATTATATTAAAACTGAGCGCAACTCGTACGGAATTCTTCAGTAATCCGTTTCCGATAGTTAAGTATTTCGCACCACCGAAATGTTTTCGCACTTATCATCAATTAAGTGATAAGCTTTTTATTGCATAATATTCGTCGTATCTCGACCAATTCGAGCCAATAACAGTTGAGATTACAATAAAAAACGGATTTTCTCTCGATATTTCTGATTGTGTGGGAATGTATTCATTGTGTACGGGGAAGCCAGGATTATTGCCCTTTCATGGGAAGGAATATAGTATTACGGGTTGATATTCGTTGCCTAGCAACGGGGAACTTTTTGCTTGATTAGATGTTCGGGGTGTGCACGGAAATCACGTTGATTAAGTTCTGTGGCAGAAAGAACATATTATTGTGCCAATTAATATAGTCCAATAACTTTTGGTCGTATGTTGTGGCGTAGTCCGCCTACCTTGTTACTTTATATTGTGTAATACATGGTTTGCCTTCATTTAGACTTAAATTGTGTCATATACGTAACAATAGCGACCCAATTTCAAGCTATTTGTACATGTGAAAAGAGAACATTCTTTATAACAAAATGTTCAAGAAAGAAAATTCATGAAATTTTAAGCTTACGCGCTTACTTGGTCACGCAAGACGTGTGACGAATTAATGGCCTCAAAAGGCTCTATTTTTTAAACCCTAGGTAACCCTTATGTAAAATGTCGGTCCTCTTTTATAGATGAATACCTTACCTAATATTCAAATTTAAAATATTACTCTTAATCGAAATAAAAAAAAACTGAACAAATTAAACGCAAATTCTATTTGCATTTATTTAAATTTTCATAAAATGTAATAAACATATTTTTTAAACATAGGAAAAGTTTTCTGAAAATAAAGTGTTGATGAGATTTCAAGATTAACTTTTCAGTACTATGATAAAAAGTAAGAAAAACACATCTAAAATTCAGAATTTTTCAATTCCAGATTTTTCTCCAATGTTATAAAAAGGATATTTTCAATAAAGTTTGGAGATCGGTTAATCTTTGTCTAAGCTTCTAAGCCTTTGAGTAATTCGTAATCAGTTAGAAGAATTCTGTTGATTTTTCGTTGTAATTGTCATAAATCTGTTGTTTTCTGATCTGATCCTTTATTTATAGAAGTCTTATTTGAATTAAAATGGTGAAAAAGTCGGTCCTCTAACGTTTTTTCTTCTTTGGCAAGAACACAACACTATATACAGTATGAGCTGAATTTAAGATCTACTTGACTTTTTTGACCGTACATAGTATCAAACGATTTTTAATAAATGCACTGTTCAAAATTGTTTTTTTTCTGTTTACTGTTACAAATAAATTGTGTGTTATGTATTTAAAACATGTCGTAATTAGTTACGTCTAAAATACATTTTTTACTATTTTCCTTGTCAGTGTATATGTTTTTGGCCTACAAAGCCCTTATTTAGTTAATACATGGTTTTATGTTGCAAAATAATTGTCGCTGCAAACACAATCTTTTTAATTACATTTTTTTTAACGAATTGCTACGTTAACTTCATGGTCACGAGATGAAAAGAAAACAAGAAGTGAGTGAGCTTCTTATCTTTTCGAGAAAACTTTTCTAACAAAACAAAAGTCCGGTGTCCAGTGTCTGCATACTTTTCCAACTTCCCTTTTACAGTTCTACATTTTTCAGTAGGTTGGTACTTGTAGTAAGTAGCTGTTGTGTTTGTAAAATCTGTATCTCTTTTTACGAAACATAATCTCACCTATAATCCCCGAAGGGCTTGGCAGAGATGTAGATACCTAGAGGTAGAGTCGTGGTCTTTTCCGCATGATCAGTTAAAAAAAATTCGCTTAAATCATGCGGAGGCGCCAAGCCACGCCCTCTTAAAGTTTAGGCCTATTAGGAAAGCGTCAATTTGGCGCGCAAAACAACAATAACTCTTGTTTGGCGTGCGTCGTCAGTGCGCTCGGTCGATCGGTATTGTCTTTCATTCATTATTTCTATACAAAGTCAACGGGGCGGGGCTAGAGAGCGTTTCTGTTGCGAGTGCAAGCACAAATTAGCTTAGTGGTGATCAGGCGGGAGTGTCCTCGATAGTACACCCACATTCCATCAGACCTGGGAATCGAACCCAGGACCTCACGCTCAGCAGTCGCGCTTGCAACCACTAGACCACACAGGCACTCTCTCTTTTTAGTGAAGCAGATAAATTTACGTGGGGTCGGCGCAGCATGGCTTCTTCTTCCATACTACTCCATTACTCGTCATCTCAGCAGTCTCCTCCTTTCTAGTCATGTCATTCTTCACACTTTCCATCTATTGTTACTTTGGTCTTCCTCTACTCTTATACTCATCTACATTCATATTCAACATTTTCCTAATTTCTCCGCACTACATGCCCATTACAACGATCACCGAATACCACACAACTTTTCACGTGTCTCAAGACGGAAGTCTATGACCAGTGTGTGTTGCCAGTGATCACATACGGAACCGAAACGTGGTCGCTCGCCTCCGATCCTCGTGGTCGGTCGGCCTCATCAGAAGGCTTACAGTCACCTTTGGGTGACTTTAAGGAAACTCCGAGCATAGCATAGCTATGCTCGGAGTTTCCAGAGTCAGAAATGAAGACATCCGCAAGAGAACCAAGGTTACCGACGTAGCCCGAAGAATTGCCAAACTTAAGTGGCAGTGGGCAGGGCACATTGCTCGCAGAATGGATGGCCGATGGGGCCGAAAAGTTCTGGAGAGGCGACCGCGAACCGGAAGACGTTGCCTTGGAAGGCCTCCCACTAGGTGGACCGATGACCTGGTGAAGACTGCGGGAATCCGTCGGATGCGAGTCGCACGGGACCGGTCAATGTGGCGACACTTGGGGGAGGCCTATGTCCAGCAGTGGACGTCTTTCGGCTGAAATGATGATGATGATGATGACACAACTTTTCAGTCACCGGTGCCACTTTCAGATTTCCTCTTACTCCTTTCAGGGTTATCTAATACTGCTAATATGATTTTACCAAAATATTATTTGCTTGTAATTTATAATTTGTACTGTAATTCTATTCGTCATCTCTTTGTGTATCGACATGTTTGTGTATTTCTTCTTGAATTCTTGACTGCGTAGGTGATGAAATTCTAGTAACTTTCATGTACTGTCTGCAAGTTATGCATTAAGAATTTATGAATGTTCTTAGGGGCTGTATATTGATACTAGATTTTTGAAATATGTTTTTTGTATCTTGTTAAACACTAGAGTTAAACACTGTTTTAAGCTTTCACGGTTCATAACTATACTTAAAATGTTGACCCGCGATCATGGCGCTTGCAACAGCGTCGAAATATCGGGAACTCAAAAAACAATAAATTATCACGGAAGATATCCCGTAAGTGACATTTTAAGTACCGAGAGAGTTGGAAAGGAACGGGGTCACTTTTGCCCAGCAGTGGTAAAGAATAGGCTAAACAAAAGAAAACAGATCTACCTTTCCTTTTCCTTTCTCTCTCTCTCTCTCTCTCTCTCTATCTCCCTCTCTTCCCTTTAAATGTTATTCATTATCTCTTTTATTATTCACATAAAAACAATTTGTCTATTCATTGTTCTCTCGACCTACAGCTTTCTGAAACAACAATAGACGTACAAAAGCCACATATCCATCCATATTACAGTAATGTAGCACATATGTCTTGATCTAGTGATTTCTACGTTAATTGTGTTTGTTTTCCTTATTTACTTCACCTGTGTTTACGTTCGTAATCATATTATGTACAGAATGCTTTGCTGTGTTAGTTATTGTTGTATTTACTGGGTTATGTTAGTCGTTCACGTTCTTTTTGGCACTAGGATTTTTATTGACTAACTGTGCTCTGACATTTTTACCAGCGATTTTTTATTTACTTTATTTATGTAGATGTAATAAGAAAAGCATTTGTTTCGGATTTTCCTATTAAGCTAAGAATATAGATCTATGTACAATTGTGATTCTCAGTGAGCTGTTTCCTAAATGGTTGATACTTATTCTAAATTAAAGGAGTACATCATGGCAATAGCACATCAACATCTTCCTAGCCACTTCCCAAGTATGTGGGGGTCGACTTCCAGTCTCACAGGATGCAGCTGAATACCAGTATTTTATACGGAGCGACTGCCTATCTGACCTCCACAACCCAGTTAAAACTGACATTGCAATAGGTCAAAAGGGCTAAAAATATTTTAGAAATCATGATAGAATTCTGATAAATTAGATCGATAACATCAGATACAGAATATACAAGATGTAACGTAATTAACGCACACCCTCAGACACCCCAATTAGTTTATTATGTTATAATCATAATACATGCACTGAATTTTTAATTAAACATGTCTAGGCAATGATTATTTAATAAATTGGTTTTCCTAATTCCGGAAGAATGTTGTAGTCACAGTACAAATCAACGAATGCACACAGTCGCATACGTAGGTCTCATACCTACGTATGCGACTGTGTGAGTCTTGCTAGCCTAGTAGGTATTCGCTCGCGTTCGAGACAGCTGTTAACGTCGTCGCTCGACTCAACTTCAATAGAAAAGTTCAATACATTTTAATGCCTGTTTTCTTATTTGATGTTTTTATTTAGAAAGCACTTCGTCATTTTTTATCAAAAGCGTTCACTATCCTATTTTTTAGATCCTCGACACGTCTTGTTGTCGCACTAAAATAAACTAACGATTTAATACGTCCCCACAAAAAAAGTCGTAAAATCAGCTGATTGGGGATTCTCATCGAATTAATCGCATATTTCGTTTTGAAAACGAGTACCTACGTGTACGCCAATCGGCTCCCCTGTCGATGGCTGTGTTCGGACGGAACGTTCCATGGCCACGAAGTAGCAGCTAACATAGTCCTACCCTGCGGTCTACTCTTGTACCAGACCTTTGGTTGACTTGAATGTTCTGCCAGCTAGAACCACACTGCACCGTGCCACAGTCCTCATCGTCCTCCATTAGTCACCATTTCACTGAACATTTTGTGTCAATTATTGGAAAGACATCGCGCGCGAAAAACTATTTGCATAAGTACACTGTACGGAAGTTAGCGCGTGACTAAATATTGTTTACATTTATTTAAGTTAGCTTTGATCGTAGGCGCCGCTGGCGCCGCCCGGTGGCTATCTCGCTCTATCTCAGGTTTTTAATTTGCACGAGAAAGGGAACGAAAACAAGTATGACATATTTTGCATTTTGTTGGTTTATCTATTGTGTCCTTTAACGAGTGCCTGTTTAGTGTGTACGTGCGGTTGAATCGCCAAGTTTACCTAACTGTATTTGTAACGACTTTAACTTACTTGAAACAAGGTTTATTTTTCTTTATTTTGTATTGAATGGCGGAATTTGTATTAATACAAATAAAACTGCACTTTTAAAAGTCTTATAGCCTTGAGTTACGGTCCATTTCAGTTTGCTTGGACTATACAGGGGTAGTGTGGCTATAAATTACGTACGCTTTAATTATTTTTGGGATAAAAAATTACCTATATTAAAAATTATAGAAATCGATTCAGTAAACGATTCTGAACAAAGTAATTTCAGGATGTGCGTTAATTATGTTACATGTTGTATAGATTTTTTGTATAGATAAATAGAGAACCTATTCGATCCTAGAGATCCGAGGACGTTTTTAAGCTAAAACTAACAAAACATTAATTACATATCCAAGTTATTCTTCAAAATTAAAAAGGCAGCTTTGCTATAATGCTGAAATTGATCAACACAACAAGCATTAACATTAACTAACCTACTCCCTAAATATCACAAACAAACACACAATCCCTAAACAGAACATGTAACAATTTCCAAACGAATTTCAACAAAATAACACGTGCTATTCAGATGAATCCGTGATAATTATGTTTGTTACTGAGACTCACATTATTTATTCAAATCGTGTTGGATGTACGCGCGTAAGAGATTTTAATGCTGCTAATTAATTTCGTTAACTGCCACGTGAACGTGCGTGATGATAGCTATCTTGTGACAAAATGATGTCACGTCAATTTGTGGGGAGATACTTGTGACTTATTGGAGAATTAGAGGGGGATGTTGATGTGAGCAATCTTTAAATGGTTCTTAAATTGTCTCTAGTTTATAAGTTGGTCGTGCTGTTTATTGGTAGTAATCTACACTACTCCAGTTAAGGCGACTACAGGAGCTAAATTAGCAACTCTAATTGTGGTGGTTCAAACTTCGTTTGAAATACTGTTAGAATAAAGTTCTAATCAGCTTGTACTACAAAGTGGTTTTTACGTCAGTCACTGCGGGCCGAATAGTGCGAAATGAGTGTTTTTTTGCGATTTACAAAAAATCTATTGATTGGACTAAAAAAAATAAAACACTATCATACTAATATGTTGCTTGTAGAATTATTTGTCAAAAAATCAGAATGATCGCATGTATTTGAGTATGGTTTTTACTCGTTAGAATATTTTTTTAGAGATAAGTTCGTGATATTTTTTAGCGAGTAAAATTAGTTGTATTATGTTTTTAAAACACTAACATACATCCTGAAGAAAATTACATATTTTTCTGGTTTTGTTTATTGCAGTGAATCATATGTTTTTTTTGCATTATAAAACTCGCGTTTAGCTCCTGTAGTCTCCTTATGTGAGAGGTTTTAGTAGCACAATCAGTCTATATTGTTCCCACTGCTGGGACAAAGGCCTCTTCTTTATGATAGGGAATGGGCTTTAATCCACCACGCAGGCCAGTGTGGGTTGGTAGATGTCACATGTCTTCGAATTTTTTGTTCTAGAACATGCCGGTTTCCTTACGCTGTTTTAGAGGTTTTAATCCTGCTAACCAATTTAATTAATACGTTAATTTTGTTAAAACAGCTTCATTCAGAACAATACGTTTCATAATTAACCCCTTAAAAGACAGATTTCCATTCACAGAAGAAATAAAGCTATCATCATAAACACTTAAAAAAATAAAATGTTACCATTACCAAAACAACAAAAAACTAACAAAACTAAACATGAAATGCAAGCCAAACCTGTCAGTAACAAAATAGTGTCCCATATCAGACACGTAGGTATTCGCGTTTCTAACAAAATTTCACCCTATCCGATATCAAATTCGATTTTGGTACAAATTAAACGATTGATTTACCAGGGAACAGGTTTACATTGATACGACGAAGGCACCGAGGCACAGGCCGTTGTGTAGCAGCCTTTATAACCAAATTCGTATACTAATTCGGTGAGCCACGATGACCCAATTCTGGCACTACACGAGGCAAGCTATATATATTCTTGGAAATGTAATGTTAACGTCTGCTTTTGTCTTTTTTCAGGTAATATTTTTTTTCTTCTACTTTGCTGTAGAGCTTTGGAGTCTTGTGGGAAAATTACTGGTTCATCGTAAGTTTTCTTAAGATTGCATGTATTTTTTAAGATTTTTTCAAGAAATGGAGCAAAAAGCGCAATACGCGTTAAAATTTTATCAACCTTATCGGACATTCATTTAGTAGAAAATTTTCCTCGTTTATTATTATACCTATTTATTTTGTACAAATTTTCCTGGAAACCTCTTTTTCCTAAGGGTCTTAAAGTAGGAGTAAGGAAAAGTCACCGGAAGAAAACCCAAGTAGTCAATAAATGTTCAAGAACATACCACATAGTAATAATTAAGTAATGTGCTTTTCAAATCAATCGAATTTTACAATTCAATACGAAAAATCAAAATAGCTATTTCATGTTTCTAATTTTTACAAAAACAAGCTAAACTGTGTGTAGTTCTACACATACATGTAGACCCAGATAAAAGCCTACTCGGTTCCCAAGAAACAAAAAACGACCCGACTCCATCATCAAAGCTCGTAATCCTCCGTCAAAGAATAAATTAAACACAGAGGTGACAAACCGGTCAAATGGATAACACAGTCAAAGGGCAAAACCACTGACGAAGCAAATTTAATGAAACGGAAAAGTGAATTAAAAGGTAAAAAAGGACAGGAAACTCCTTGGCCCTCGATAAGGGAAAATTGCTTAAGTTATTTTTCTTTAATTATTACAGGCTTGAAGGTATTGAGTATCGCCAATTACAGTTGGTCTTTAATTACGTATTGGGAACGATGAATGGAAATGGGGAGCAATTAGTAATTTCGTCGGTTATTTAATGTAGTGGCAGTTGTTTTGTAAATGGTTGGTTAATGGTCGTTTGTTAATTTGTTTACTTGACGTTAAAGTTTAAGTTGTTTATCGTACTGAAGGAATCAAATGTTTATGTGCTACTAACCGTTGACCACGACGTTTTCGTGTGAAATTATTATAAAAATTTTACTTTCCTATTTGAATCGGATTTGGTTAACAAATTCAAAGGCTTTATTTTTTTTTGCACGGAACCCTAACCCTTTTTCAAAATAAAAGTAGCTTACGACATCAGCTATCTAGCCAGTAAAAGTGCCGTAAAAATTGGTATTGGTTGAAATTAGCGAACTAACAGGCAGACGGACAGAAAGACGAAAAGTAAAAGTTTTTTTGTTTTAGCACCATATACATGTACCTACTTTCATTTGCGTTCAGTAAAAAACTGTTATTTTGAAATTACAAAAAGACATCTCAATTTTAATTATTTTTTGTGTTTTGTTCAACATGTTTTCATTCTTGACATATCTGATCTGTTAGTTTTCGTTTTTCTTATAAAAGTTTAGTTTTTACCTCTGAAAAAGAGAAGATAATAAACCAACCTTTTAAAAAAAAATAAACAACCTTTGTCAAACTCAACGCCAGATAAAACAAAAAAAAAAACTCTCAAGCGAACAAAGCAAGCACTCGGGGTATCAAAACTCATGTTTCCCAAGAGTCATAGGTGCAAATCTTATTGCGTAAGGTCTTATCACCGGCTGCCTACGTTATCTTGACAAATGTCCTCGGTAACTCTCAGCCGCTACCAACAACAATAAGACATTTGTTTAGACACTGCGTTACAGTTTTATTTGTGTCTTGGCACTAGATTTTGCTTGGGTGACGTTTGGAAATTTAGGGCTGGTATACAAATATGCACCGACCCGCACTGGCATGGTAGATTTTGGCAGAGAGGAGAAAATAGAGAAAGAAGGCCTGGGCTTCTTTCTCACAGAAGGATACCTGTGTCTCAGCAATGGGAACGTTGAAGGCTGATTATCATACTACTGCTATTACAAATGCGAAAGTTTGTGTGGATGGATGGATGTTTGTTACTCGTTCACGCAAAAACTACTGAACGGATTTGGATGAAATTTAGCACGCAGCTATTTTATAAGCTGGATATAGGATTTTTTCTTTTATACGTACGACCTCGTGGGACAATTTCTGAAGCCCTATGATGGCATTAGTCATAAAAAAACAACGTCTAACGCGCTCAAAAGCATCTGTGCCTGTCATCCTTCTGTTTTTTTCTACCTTACAACCTGATGATCGTCGATTTTGTTCTCGTTCACTGATGACGCTAATACTCTTATATTTATGGTTTACATTATCCCATGATCTGTCCAGGAAGTAGACACAATAGTTAAACAATGGCGTCTCGACCAAATTGGTCATTCGACAGATCATGATTTATACAAAACAAACAAAAATGCTGTGGAATGTGTCATATTTACCATGAACCTTCAGAAAACATCCCCTAAAACATTTTCTCACCAAAAAGATATTATTATCCTAAAAAAACTCAACGCACAGACAGAAGTCAGTAACATTTGTATCATAGCACGGGATTTAGGAAATACGAACACAAAATTATTATGCCTACGGGGCTCCTCTGTTATAGGCATAATCATTTTGATAGACGGCATTCTGTTTTTGTCTGTCACGCACGCATATTGCGTTTTTGTTGCCTCAGGAAAATGGAATGCTAGTTCGATTCGACCTTGAATGTGATGGAAACTAAATCTTGCCTTTTTTTTGTTGTCGGGGTAACACGCATGAACGGTTTTGTTTGTGTTCTGTTAGGATTTTTTTCACTTATACTTTCATAGACTTTCTTTCTGTTAACCAGCGTGGTATTGTTTAACAGTATCAAAGGGCTACATTATCTGTCTCAAAGGTCAAGACAGCCTCCATACTGATGCGATTGTATGTCTATCTTAATGTGAGTCACGACCGTTACAATAGTAAATATATTTGTATTTACAGAATTATAATTATTAGTGTCATCATCACATGTATTTATGGATTGGCACACCGGTAAACCGTGACATGCACACTCTATATCCCGATAGTACGTTCCCGTGGGTTAATTTTCGACCTTCAAACGAGTGAAGCTGCGGGCAGGAGATAATTCGTTTATTCATTCATTCAGTATTCCCTTACAAGAGACCTGTGATTAAGTAGTTTAGTAGATCAGAGGAACATCAAATTACCCGTCTCTAATAACAGAAGCAATCAGTACCTTAACACATGACCAACAAACACCTAATGAAGACCCCCACGCGATTATTGCTTAACATCAAACGCATATTGACTTAACAGTATATTCATATTTATGCACAGATGATTGGCTTGTCATTACTATGCATTTACACACACACTTGCATTGAATATACAATCTACATGTGCATAGTGCACACACACATGTTTACTGTATAAACGCTTGGCCACGACGCACACGAACAAGCGACACGCGAGTTGCCACGGCGACGCGGGGAAAACAAATGAAAGATATGAATGTAAATCATTAGGGCATGCCACGAGTCACCACAAAGCGACTTGCTACGCGGTGGAACTAAAGAGAGACATATACGCTATGTTGTGCACGTGCAACTTTGCCTGTACGGTCAAATTGTACAGGCAAAACAGAACGTGTCTAGGAGAAAATTGTACAGTTATCCTTTTTTTTTTTTTTTTTTAGGATGGGAAATCATCAAATGACTTGTCCCGCTCTGAGCGGAGCGGGAGGGAGTGTCAGACTTTTACTGACTAAAACCCATCCATGTTCCTTCATCGCCCTTTGTGTTCCGGGACCACGGTATCTCTTTCGAATAGTCCCGCAGCCCCGGCAAGTTATCCTGGCCTGTACATAACTTGGAGAACATCGAAATAGATATATTTTCGTTTGCGCGTTTGTACAGACGCGCATAACCGAGCGTGTGTTGCAGGTCGCATGCACACTTGAACAGCTTTCAGTTCTTTTCTATTTTTTATAACAAATAATAAATCCACCAAAGCAACCATAAAGCCGCGCTTGCAAATAAGCCAACTGACAGGTTTGCAGTTACGTATGTGTCGTCAATGGAAGTCGGTTTTGCATGCACTTTTAAAACTGTCATGCATAACCTATCGTCTATGACCTGCTTAACACAATAGACGTAAAACAAAGACGCACGCGCGTGTAGATTGACGCAGGTCACCTAAGTCTCATAGATTAATATAGTGTATGGGGCACTACAAGTGTTTACACCTATGTTCGTACATGTATCCTATAAGATGCAAGCTATAATTTATGGAGGCCAACGTTGCGTGTGTGGCCTGATAGCCCTGAATTACTGTTGCTCACTGATTGATGCAGACAAATATCTTCGGATTAATTAGTGGTCCTGTGCTTAATATTGGCTAATTAACTGGGTAAATATACTGTAGATAGAATTGTGTGTAATGTATCTAGTTGTTAATGATTATTCGGCGAATTAAGTTTCATTGTTCGTCTTGTTTAGGTTGCATAGTGCGAAGTATTAGCGAAACTTAAGTCGCAGTAGGCAGGGTACACTGCTCGCAGAGCGGATAACCGATAGGCTGCGGATGCGCAGCATTAGAAGACCTGGTGGAAGTCGTCAAAATCCTCTGGATGCGGGATGCACAGGATTGTGGTGGCGCTTGGGGCAGGCCTATCTTCATTAACACACACACATCGGTCACATCGGTGCCTTTTTTGGACATATTTCGGCTGAAACAATGATGATAATATTTTTTAAACGAAATATGAAGAGAACTCTCTTATGCCTGCCGGTGCTGCGGGACTGTTCGAAAGAGATACCGTGGCCCCGGAACACAAAGGGCGATGAAGTAACATGGATGGGTTTTAGTCAGTAAAAATCTGACTCTGCTCTGCTCCACCCAGAGCGGGAGGAGTCATTTGATGATTTCCCATCCGAAAAAAAAAAGGAGAACTCTCTTTTACTCCCAGCGTGGTGATCTTATTAACTGTGCTATTTCTACTGACTGGTTTTGAACGCTTCTAAGATTCATGAAGTTCCAATGATCTATAGTTTTATAACAAAGATCTTGACTCAACAATAGAAAGCATCGTTTTCCTTAAACCACAATTACTTTTGATAGTCAATACAATAAGGTTACTCGTGGCAGCGTCTCACCTACGCAGGTAGCCGCATGAGGAAAGTTCTCAGTAGAAACTCATCTCAGTAACACAGGCGGTAAAGTGTTGCTTATTTTTATCTATTCGCCATGAGCTACCCGTGTGCTTTACCAGCACGTGTGACTCCGGAAAAACAAATGAGTGAAGTTGCTAGCCATGCCACGTATCACAGACTTGCGGAACGACGGTATCTACGAAGCTAATTTTATTACAGCTTAAAAGAATTCAAATAAAAGGAAAGCATGAGCTTTCTTGTATTCTTCTCAGCAAACCCTTTCATTTGATACTCATATATAATAAAATAACTAGTCCGCCATCATTGGGAGTCCGCCATATTGAATTTAGAATTACGTCACTTAGCTAATCATGCATTTCATGCAAACTAAACATGTATGCAACATTTCAGCTCAATCGGAAACCGGGAAGTGGGTTAAATTTAACTTCTAAGATTTCTTTACATAGTTACAGATGAAGCCAATAAAAGCGCTACAAAACTCGCTTGAAGTAACGCCCGAGGTCGTGAACGGGGTCTTAGCATGGCCCTCTTTTACCACACTTAATGAAACTGATACTGATTACAGTGTTTTCTCACAATTACTTTATATCTTAAAATACGGGTGATTTTTGTTTAATATTTCTTAGTTACTATCTATTTCCCATATCTAGTTTCACATCTTGCCAATAATTTGTACATAGATAGAACAAAAGCTTTCTACTTGGCAAATGATGAATATTATTTATATTCAATATCTATAAGGTTGCACTGTTTTACACTTTCACGGTTTTTCACTACACTTAAAGAACTTACGGGATGATATCCGTGATTTTCTTTAGGTTCTAATGAGCTCCCGATATTTATCAAGAAAAACCTAGTGATACTGTGAGTGCGTTTTGTCGTGAGTTACAATCGAGTTCCGGTAGTGCGCGTAATAAAAGACTAAGAAAGAGGGAAGACAGATTTGTCTGCTCATAATAAATAATTTTCGTCCCACCCGCATACCTCTTCAGTATTCCCGCGATCATGTTGCTTGCAACAGCGTCGAAATATCGGGAGCTCATCGAACCAAAAGAAAATCACGGATTTCATCCCGTAAGTACTTTAAATCTATAAGGTTGTGTTTAAAACCGGTGCTGAGGATGCATCGATCAATTTGACCCATTCTTAAACAAATCGATTTTCCCATATAACGTCGATTCCCATTAACGATTTCCAGTAACATAATTAGAACAAATATCAGAAATAACCCCAACTAGATATTAGTTCCGGGAAACAAAATTACACACACCTAACATAATGTCAGAAATTCACGGTTAACTCGTTTTAGTACAAAATGTGTTGTTTTGTCCTTGGTCACGATTTACGAGGGTACAGCCGGAAGGCTATGTTAAAAAACAGCATTGGAAAATCAATCTAGAGCTTCATGAACAAGGTTCAATTTTGACTGTCCTTCAACGTCGAGTTACTGTCACATTTTATAACTTAGTTTCGGTTTTAATGTTTGGTCAATACAGATACGGAAATGAATGTATATTAAAGGTGTCCGTATCTTGAATAGAAAGGTTCTGTTAATACCATTTTGAAAACGAAATTTTCTCCCACTTTTGTATGGTCCTCGAAAATGAGCTTAACAATATTAATTTGTTGAGTTATTTTTAAAGTCGGTTCCAAATGAGATTGTATAAGGAAACGGGAGTCGAATATAATTATCAGAATTGTGAAAATAGATCATTTTTGTTCGGAGCTTTTCCTTGTTACTCTTCAAAGGTAGAAAATAACTAAGTTTACAAACATTATCAAACGATCCTGGTTTATTATGTAAAAGGACAAACAAAAAATCGGTGTTTCCAAAAGCGAACGTTTTCTCCGTAAAATAAATTGATCACTTCAATCAGTTGGAACATTGGATAACTTGATGAATTACTACAGTCCCCCGGGAGTTCATTCACAAAAGAAAAATCTTTACGAAACTTGAAAAAAACATGATTTATTATTTTCTTCACATAAATTCCAATGGGAATTTTGATACAAAAATCGAATTTGTTGCGTTCATTTTGATTAAAAACTTGTGAAGCATTTAGTTTTCTCTCAAATAGAATCAAAACTTTATAGGAAAAGGGTACTTATTTTCATATACAGTTTCTTTTTGGGACAACGATTTTATAACAATAAGTTTTTTCGCACAAAACCCTTTTTTATGTTAGTATGTTAATAAAGTTGCGTTTCACCTCAGAACCTAGTTTAACTAACATGTTATTAAATACCATTCAATCCGAATCGAGAGCAGCGGTGGCCCAGAAGCCGTGGTTTCGAACCCAGGCAGACGCATTACTTTGTGTAATTTATTTTACCACCACTGCTCATAAAACGATGAAGGAAAACATCGTGAGGAAACCGACATGTCCTAGAACCAAAAATTCGAAGACATGTGACAACTACCAACCCGCAGTGGGACCGCGTGGTGGATTATAGCCCATTCCCTCTCATAGAGAGGAGGCCTGTGTCCCAGCAGTGAGAACATTATAGGCTGTTTATGCAATCCGAGTCGTTATTTTCAATGTGAACCCTTTTTATCACCTTTTCTTCTTAGAATTCAACCCGAAACTTTAATACATTTCTCTAACACATCCACGCAATAAGTATAACGTTATTCCATCGCTCTTTCCTTCTAAAAACACTAAGAAGACAGACTACCAACTCCAGACATAAATAAAAGCTTGAAAGCCACAACCTTCGCCCTTCAGAACTAAGTGGCGTATTAAGTATCACTTTTGTCCAAATTATATATTTTTCACTCGTCGCCTCCCAACAATGAGGGACGCTTAATGTTATAAATTACCTAATTAAGACGTAAAATGGAAATAGAAGAGAAACCAAGTACCTTACGGTAGTTTACGGAATATTTCCAAGGCTTTTCTGTTTCTGGGTAAAATTTTCTTACGAAGAAAAAAGTTTAATTATTAATTTTTCCGTGAAGGCTGTAGGGATTTGATGGAACTTGAATGATTCAATTTGAATATAATCTTAAAAAAGAAATAAGTGGCCTACAAACGTTACGTTTATGTCACTGAGATAATTATTTGAAAGATAAAAATATTGTTTGAAAAAAAAAATATTGGATGGCTTTTTATTGGGTGGTACTGGAACATGTATGCACACGGGTTTTAGGCCAACAGATTTTAATTTTAGATAAGTTTTACTAACATAGTTTTAAGTAATTACTAAAAATTTATGGATTTTAATCTGAAATGAATGCTTTATCTTAATTTGTATTGCCCACTGCGACAAAATTTAGTTTTTCAAGCCCTTGGCTACAATTTTCACTCCATACTTAGCCTTATACAAAAGACATCATTCTCAGTCGTAACACGACTCTATCATTCCCGCAGCCATGCCCCGTTCTAGCACGCCTCCCACTCGACTAAGACTCCCACAAATTACTGGAACATGCACAATCTAACCCTGCGAATGTCTGCAGAAAACACTCGGGCCACATATCACTTGAAAAGTGGCGGTATTTGCCCGTATCTAGCACTGCTCGGCACTGGCCGTGCACCAATTCACTGTAGCAAGGCCAGCTTTGAATAATTTTGGTGTAACCATGTCGTCGGTGCCAGGCTGGGCCGGCCACCGCTTGGCAGAGTTGCCCCTTGTAATAAATCTACATGTTGGGCCGAGATTGGCTGCAGACATGCTAGGGTTAATCTCGTATGTCACATGTTCAGGTTTATTGTGTAAGCGAAATGGGGTTAGCGAAAAAATCTGGTTAAATTTGTTATATTTGGTTTAGACATGCAATGTGCCATCGATGTATATTTTATTTTCATGTTTCCGGGTATTCCATCGTGGAAGCAATTGTAAGAAACCGCTTGGATGCCTACAACAATTGACATATACAATTCGAGTATTGTTGGAGGTAGTCAATTAGTAAACGCTTACATTTTGCTGTTCCGTAAATAAATAAATATTAATATTGTAACAACTTTACTTACGATACAAACATTGTGTGCAAGTTAAAGCCAAGTGGATGTGGCATATGTGACATCGTTTGCAGAGTGATCAGTGACTGTATTTTGGCAAAAAGATAAAACTAAACAGTGAAAAAAAGTGACTTCGCAAGTTTAAGTTCACATAAAAGTGGGTGTTTTGAAAATAACCTTATCAACTTAACTTCACCTACGATCATTAGTATTACGCGGTAATACGCTTATTTCGACTTAAGATTCAATGCGTCAGTGGCAGTATTCAGAGTGTGACGATTGAGACGCAAAAGCTTGTGAGTTCGAATCCCAGAACAAGAGTTACTTTTTGCATTTTTTTTTGCCAAAATGATTTGCGCTGGTTGTAATGGTACAATTCTCGTTACACAAAAGAGAATTAAATGCTGTTTAAGCAAATGTGTCCTTCAGTACCATTTGGAATGCGTTAAGTACGACGAAGCGCCAACACCTAGGTCTAAATGGACTTGTCCAATCTGCGTATCTGGCCGGCCTAAATTGGACAACACTAATACACCAGTCCATCCTAAAGGTAACATTGTACAAACTGACCAAGCGGGTCCAGTAGCTGAAATGGCTACAATGCATTCCTCTATATCGGGACCGTCTAATAGCCAAAACAAACCAAGCCCAAAACCGGGTCAGAGACTACCGCCAGCTGAGAAATCACCACCAGTCACGCCTCGAGTGGCATGCGTCGGCACTGAAGTCAATTTGCAGGACACAATACTCATAGAAATTCGTAAATTACGGCAGGAAATGAATGAAAAGTTTGATAGTCAACAAGCCTCTTTGGCGAAATTTGAATCCACCCTTGCTACGATCAAAAGGGAAGTTAATGACCTAACCTTGAAATTTTCCTCAATGTGCGAAGACTTTGACGAGTTTAAGAAGACTGTATCGTTTCTTTCTGACGCTTATGACGAGCAAGTCGAGTTAAATGCCCGAAATAATAACAGTATTACCGAACTCCTCAAGAATAACGCCGCGATGAGTGCTCAAGTAAAGGAATTGGAGACTAAATTGCAGCTAATTGATCAATTGGCACGTGAAAGCAATATCGAAATACAGTGCGTTCCTGAACACAAAACCGAAAACCTGTTAATGGTCGTAAAACAGGTGGGTAGAGTTGTGGGAAATGAACTCCAGGATAACGAAATCCAGTCATTTCATAGAGTTGCTAAATTAAACGAAGAGACAAATCGTCCACGTAGCATAGTCGTCAAGTTAGCCAGTCCTCGAATTCGCGATGATCTACTTGCTGCAGTTAGAAACTTTAATAAGAAGAATGAGTCGGAGAAGTTGAACAGCAGCCATATTGGCATTGGTGGAGTAAAGCAGCCGATTTTTGTGACAGAAAATCTGACACTGGCTAACAAAAAACTACATGCAGCGACAAGAATCGCTGCTAAGGGAAAGAAATATAACTTTGTATGGGTTCGGAATGGTCGCATATTTGTCCGGAAGGATGTGACAACTAAATCTCTGCTAGTTAAAAATTTGGCATGTTTAGAATCTTTGTAACTTATTCTATTAGTCACATACTTTGCACGCTTATTAATATTATAATCTATTAAATTCAAGTTTAAAATTTATTATCAAAATGTAAGAGGCTTACGAACCAAGACAGAGGAGTTTTATACTGCAGCTTTAAATTTTGATTACGACATCATTATCGGCACTGAAAGTTGGCTCAATGATACGGTGCTAGACCATGAATTTTTAGATAACCGATACAGAGTTTTCAGGCGCGATAGGTCATCTACGGTATCCTCGACTACAAAAAGAAATGGTGGAGGTGTGTTTGTTGCAACTTTAGAAAAATATGAGGTGTCGCGGAGATTAAATTGGGAGTCCCATTGTGAGGAGTTGTGGATCACAATCAAGTGTGAGACAGGCTTAAGAATTAATATTTGTGCCGTTTATATTCCACCTCCAATTAAACAAGACTATATCGATGGACTGTTTCGAAACTTTACAGAGGTCATTAATAAAAAAAGCAAAATTAATTCTATAAATTTACTAATCGGTGATTTTAATATGGGTAGTATCTATTGGGAATATATTGCGGAATCTGGACTATTGGTCCCCAAAGGATCCAGTAGTAATATAGAACACGGTTTTTTAGACATGATAGCCTTTAATGATCTTCATCAATGCAACACGATACTCAACTCTTCAAACCGTATTTTAGATCTAGTTCTTAGTAATAGTAACAACAAAGTGCTGGTGTCTCAGGCCTCAATTCCGCTTATACCAATTGATCCTCATCATCCAGCGCTAGAGATCACGTTTACATCTAATAATAGCAATCCTCTTGTGCGAAATAAAATCCCATACTTGAACTTTTATCTCTGTAATTATGAAGCGGTCAACGCTGAACTTGCGACAATTGCGTGGTCAGATGAATGGAGTTCTGTAAATAATATTAATGACATGTTGCAAAAATTCTATGATAATCTTATGCCAATTATTAAAATGCACACTCCGATTACAAAACCACGAGATGAACGCTATCCTGTGTGGTACAGTAGAGCTTTACTAAAAGTCATTAAAGAAAAGGCTAAATATCACAATATATATAAAAAATACGGGAATCCCAGAGATAAAATTACGTTTGAATGCCTAAGAAGGCGTTGCAGTGAGTTGATAAAGGACTGTTATGCTAATTTTAAAAATAATATAGCTGAACATCTGCGTACCAATCCTAAGTATGTCTGGAGGTACTTAAAAAATAAACGGATAGGTAACAATTATATTCCCAACAAAATGGTTTTGAATAACACTACTTTTGCCAGGGGCGGTCAGGAAATCTGTGACTTGTTTTCCAAACATTTTCAGTCCATATATAGAGTAGATAGTAACACACTCACTTTAACGCCAGTTGAACCCACTCCCTGTAAAAATGAAACTTTCAGTCGGTGCAAACTTGAAGTGAGAGAAGTTTTTGATTGCTTGTCTTCCTTAGATTGTGATAAAGGACCCGGGCCTGACTCAATCCCTCCTCTCTTCCTTAGAAAATGTGCAGCGAACCTGGCTGGTCCTCTGACTACTATGTTCAACTACTCTTTGGCACAAGGCGTATTCCCTGATCAGTGGAAAATAGCGCACATCACGCCAATCTTTAAATCTGGTCGTGTTGATGATGTTGCAAATTACAGACCAGTGTCCATTTTATCTGCTTGTGGTAAAATTATTGAATCACTTGTTCAGAAAAAAATGTTTTCTCACTTTAAAAGTATACTGGATGATAACCAGCACGGCTTTCGCCCCAAAAAATCGACACTGTCTAACCTAGTCGAGTATGTCTCATATATATCATCTGCATTAGATGACGGTAGGGAAGTCCATGCAATATACACCGACTTTAAAAAGGCCTTCGATTTGGTAGACCACGATATACTAATTGCTAAACTAGAAAGTATGGGCGTTCATGGGTCGTTGCTGCGTTGGTGCGAATCGTGCTTAAAAAATCGCTCACAACTGGTGTATCTCAAGGGTTTTAAATCCAAACGATATTACTTACCATCTGGGGTGCCGCAGGGTTCACACTTGGGGCCTCTTTTTTTCATAGTTTTCATAAACGATTTGGGTTGCAAAATTAATTCGGAATATAAACTTTTTGCTGATGACTTAAAAATATATCGAACTGTATACAACGAATCCGATATTATGCAACTTCAGCTAGATTTATATAACGTACACAATTGGTGCATACAAAATAAAATGTCATTAAATCAAAACAAATGTTACTTTATCAAATTCAGCAAAAAGAGGAAAACGTGTGAATATTATTACTCGATTAATAACAGCCCGCTCCAAGAAGTTGATACTATTAGGGACCTCGGTGTTTTAGTGGATAGTAGTTTAAGTTTTAGGAGTCATTATGACCAAATTATTAGTCAGGCATCTAAATTGTCAGGTTTCATCGTCAGGGAAATGAAAATTTTTAAAGAACCAATTCTGACTATTTCCATCTACAACAGCGTTATTCGAAGTATTCTGGAGTATTGCAGTACGGTGTGGAACCCGTTTT
Organism: Xestia rhomboidea; assembly: GCA_963853795.1. NCBI lineage: Eukaryota > Metazoa > Arthropoda > Insecta > Lepidoptera > Noctuidae > Xestia > Xestia rhomboidea. The sequence goes on along the minus strand of OY970771.1, from coordinate 7,816,261 downwards.
ATCAAGTGCACTCTGATCGTATTGAACGTATTCAAAAAAGGTTCTTATACCACTTAAGTTTCTCGGATAACAAATGTCGTAGTCTGAACTCGTATAACTCTAGGCTGAGTCACTATAAAATGAAACCTTTGAGCGCACGAAGGAAATCTCTGGATTTCATGTTTTTGTTTAAACTAATAAATGGCATAATTGATTCTCCTGAGCTTTTAGAAAGAGTGACATTTAGTATCCCACGTAGTAGCAGCCGCTTAATTAACCGAAGGACTTTCGTCCTGCCCCGTAGTCGAACTAATATAGGTAATTTTTCACCCATTTACCGCATGCTCTCTCTAGCGAACTCCATTCGTAGTGAAATAGATGTCTTTGCTGGTTCTGTAGCCTCAGTTAGGTCTAAACTTAGAGTCTTAATTGTATAATATGTTACTGTTTTTTGTTTTTACATATATTTCTTATGTTTAATTTTCTCTCCTAAAACTTTTTCATAATTGTTGGAAAAGTTCACAATTTGTAAGTTTTATTTATTTGCATGCTAGATTCACATCTAGTAGATGTCAATCAGAAATTCTGTGTTGTACCTTTTTTGTTGCTTTTGTGATTGTACATCAGTTTTGTGAATTAAATAAAAAAAAAAAAAAAAAAAAAAACAAAACTGCGATCACAGATCTTTATATTTTCTCTCGACTGCTTACTGCGCATTTGTAGAGGCCAATCAATAGATGAGTGCAAAGGAAGGAGGTCATGCCTGATTTTTATTGATGCGAAGCCCACATCCTGACGAGCCGTGAAATGAACTATTTGTAAGTGAAATCAAGGTGTTATGTATCCGCTAAGTCTGGCTATAAATTAAGTAGATAAGTTAGTATCTAATATAACAATAATTCACATAATTACAGCTAGTTTCTATGGTGTTGCAACTGTGCCGCCATGGTCCACTTGTTTTTAAGGCTATAAACTAAGATACTGAAACAGGCAGGTTTAGATAATTATACCTTAGAGTAATAGAAAGATAAAAAAATATGTATATTCGCTGTTCTTCAAGCTAGTTTTTAGGATCATTAAGAAATTGGTGATCTTTTTTAAGCAATGGGCAATGAAAGCCAAAACATGTTTGGCAAAATCTCAACATATCCACTCATGCCTTCCAGTTTAACCCACACAATCACATAAAATACTAAATTAATCCCAAAATCGCGTTATCCGCATCATTTACGTATTGTAAGGGTCTTCGGTCATTAAAACGGTTGGGTATGCATGTAAGGGCCGGTGCACACGATGCCGAATCATGAATACAATAACACGGCCCGACCGGGGCGGCTCGGATTAAATTCTCTCGACCGATGAATCTCAAATTCTCGACCTTCGGGTGTATGTAGCCCAATTTAATGATAATAAACTGTTTCTATTGCTTCGAAATGTTTGGTTGTAATAACGGTTTAATTGTAATAATGATATTATATTAAGTTTCCTTCACCGTCATTTGTAGATCTTTGATAGTCGGTACAGGTAGTCAGTGGCCCGAAAGTCTGACAACTAGTCTTAACAAGTGGTATGTGTTGCCCAGTACTAACAGGGTTGTGGAGTTCAGATAGGCAGTCGCTCCATGACGTAGAATATTGGTATTCAGCTGCATTAGGTGAGACTGGTAGCTAACCCCAACATGGTTGGGAAAAGGGTTGGCAGATGATGATTTAATATTTAGTTTCCTCGTCAATTAAAAGTGATTTTTCACTTTTGAATTTCGTAATTGTTTAAGCGATTTACCCATTGTTCTTTGCTAAACAATTACCAATACAGCGTTTGTCATAAAGTAGTCTTAAACATGTAAACATGTGTTCTAGATAAATAACTTGAATACATTATGTTCAGTAAAGCTAGAACTATATTTTTTTATGTATTTTCACTTTGTCATTACGTTCTAGAAAGTTAGATAGAGGGTTTAGATTACTATGAAAAAAAAAATTACCATCATATTCCAAAGCCTTAGAGCCATAGCAAAGAGCGTTTGAAGCGCGTATACGCGCGTCTTCTGTGCGTTTAAAATACGCCGTGATCTTATGCCCTTAGAGTCTCTAATCCTGCACGATTTCCAGCAAAGATCTGGCCATCCCAGTTTCTCCTAAACCTTCAAATCACCTTCACACATATTGACTAACAATCTAAAACCCTTAGAATACGTGAGAGTATCGGTCTCGGCTAATATATTTCCCGCACGGCTGAATGACTGACAGAGGGTAGTCCCAACAAAAGGTGCTGCTTTCAAGTAATCCTGTAGACACGAGGCTGAATTGGCCTCTATTCTTTGTGTGGATGGTTTTGGTTACATTATATTGTTCTGCATGTACAACGATGGACTGCCTCGTTGGTCTAGTGGTGGCACGTGCGATTGCTGAGCGTGAGGTTCGATTCCCAGGTCGGACCAAGTGTTATTGGGTTTTTCCATCATGAACTTTTCGGTACCTGCTATACGGAGTCTGAGTTTGTGCACAGATGATGACAATAGGTTTGCCCCTATGGACCCTAAATATGACTGAAACTGGGCATGTAAGGGGCCATCCATAAATTACGTCACACTTTAAGGGGAGGAAGGGGGTCGACGAAGTATGACATTGTGTGACAAGGGGGTGGGAGGGGTCCTAAATTTCGTGACGTCACATTTCAAAATCTTTAGAATTCTGATTCTTAATCGCTTTTAGTTTTGTAAAATTTTTGAAAGGTTTCATTTGATGTTAATTTTATTAAAAAAAGAATTTAAATCGACTAAAACAACGGATAAAACTAATTTCGGAACTGCTTTTTTAATTCAATAATTTGTAGATGTAAAATTGCAAAATATGTGACGTCACTCGAGGGTTCACAAATGTGACCAGCTATGACAAGGACGGGGGGGGGGGGTCGAAAAATCATGAAATTCGTGTGATGTAATTTATGGATGGCCCCCAATGGGTGGTCACCAACCTAGGCAAGCGCCTTTATTAACCTGAAGATCGACCCCAGTGACTGTTACTATTTAACCACGAACTCCTTGTTAAATGCTACATCACTTAGATTCCCTTCATTTCTCCTTCGCTTTCAAAGACACCATTCCAGAAAATCAACCTCCAATAAATATGATAAAACGCTCCGTAGAGTTGAACCACAAATCAGAAAAAAAGTAAATGACTGTTAAACGTTTTTAACGATAGAAATCGGCTCGAAATGGCCAGTACTTTGCTGACGGAGGCCACATTAGCCAAGTTATGTTTATTTATGGCAACATTCATTGCCAAGAGTTCACCGCTGAAATGAATACTTGGCATGCTGGCTGTTATTGGCGATTATTATAACGAAAATTATTTTTTAAAGTTTACTTGGATGTTTGAACATAGCGTTGTCGTCAATAAGTATCAAAATAAGTTTGAAGGTTCACTATTAACTGCATTTACGTTTCGAGAAATATATATCTCTCTCTATCTTCTTTAATCTTTTACTACCCAATGCTGAATCATCATCATCTGCCTAGCCTTTTCCCAACTGTGTTGGGGTCGGCTTCCAGTCTTACCGGATGCAGCTGAATACTAGTATTTTACATGGAGCGTTGCCTATCTGACCTCCACAACCCAGTTAGTACTGGGTAATACGATACCGCTTGGTAAGACTGGGTCTGGGTGTCAGACTTTTTGGGTGCTTAGTGTAGGTCTCCAGATATGTTAATTCCCATGTAATGCAAATTCACAAAAATAACTGCACACCGTCACCAAAACACTCGCCACAATAATTTTCTGGGACAACTAAGTCGCATGTGACTGGCTAGCTTCCATACTGCCTCTGTTCTACGCAAATCAAACATGGCCGCTTTTGTAGGGTTGCACGAAAATATATTTATTTAGATGATGGTTACCGGTGTTTTTTTTTTTTAAATTAAATAAAAAGGAAGTTAAGTTTTATTCCAATGCACTGGTCTATAACAAGTAGTTTTTTAGGTTTCTTAACTTGTAAACAATAATGTGATACGACTTAATGTTGTTAAATTTAAAATAAGATTATTTAGAGTAGGTAATACAGGTTCTTCTTCGACTGGCATTCACAGAGGGGCACTGTTGGTAGTAAACACATACATAACATCACGCTTATTATCCCCGGAGGGTTAGACAGAGGTGTAGTAGTGCACCCACATTTCGCCAGTTATTTTAAGTCCCTTGTAATAGGGGGCGAGCCACACAAACCTAAACTCCGTGGCTGCTCCTGAGAAATTCGTGACTGAAAAACCCAATAACACTTCCAATAACCTCACGTTCAGGAGTCGGGCTTGCGAACACTAGACCAACGAGACTCTGTTAGTAAAATTGATTGAAATAGCAACACGAAGGTATTTTTTTCCGAAAATGGCTACGCGTTACAAAATTCTTATTTATTTATTATTCAAAAATGGTAAGTAGACTTATAAACTAAGCCCCACAAAACCGTTGCAATGGTTTGACTGTGGGGTCGGTGAGCCTCTATACTTAAACAAAAAACTATATGTGACTTATAAGATAAAATTAAAGTTCATTGCCAACTTCATAGCCTTGTTAGTATTAAGTATTAGTAACAATGGTGCTTAGGTACTAGGTTAGTATTGTTAGTATAATAATCATTACACATCATAAAACCAAGACCTCCGCCGCATATGTCTGTTTGTTCTTGATAAACTCAAAATCTACTGCACCGATTTTCATGCTGTTTTCACCAATGGATAGGCTGGTTCTCGACGTAGGTTTCAATATATGACTTGTAATAAACATTTTAAACTAGATATAACTTGTACAGTTATGCTTCTGTTAACGTATCGAAGTCGCCATGACATTGAATCTCGAACAATGTACACTTCGGCTATCCACAATACGATCTAAGACGAGCTGCTTCAATAGCTACAATACGATCTAAGACGAGCTACGAGTCTTACATAACGTGTACCTATATTTCTTCCGGAACGGTTTCCATGGAGGTCCGTTGTGGCTAAAGTCGTGTGCGACTGTGGCCACCCATTGTACCTTTGTTCTTCGAAAATCAAACATGGCGGCCATTGTTACCTACCCATGGTTAGGGTTGAAAAGTTTCACAAAGAGAAAATGTTGTATTGTCTCATATTTTTGTAAGGTATCCCAATTTGGAAATGGTGAAGGTACATACCGATTCAATGTTTAATTTTCTTTAGAAAATTTCGGCGTTAATAAATCGTAATTTTCTCATTTTTTGTGTTGACTCGTGACTAATGCTACACGTGCCATTCAACCCCTCTTATTTTTCTTAACATTTCCTGGAAAATGACCTTGACAGAGATCTTGGTGAATCGACTTGCGACACGACTGTCGTCAAGCACCCGCGCGTGTGTTCCTTGAGTAGTTCATGACCAAGAAGTACTCACCTAACGCTTTAATTGTCCACGCAGCCATTTTCTAAAACTTAAAAAAAAGCAAGTTTATTGTTGAAGTGTTACCAGCCCTAGCACTAGAGGATCTTAAAGCGAAACTTTAGCATTTCGGGTACCATGCCTCTTTGTGTTTTTCGTGCTCAACGCGGGCATAAAATTACTCAGTAATTAACGCGGAAGTGTGCATTCCGCGGATAACCGCCTAACAAAGTATGTGTACATTTTTGTTCGTGAATTTATTAATATGAAAGGTATATTGTGAGGAGTTTTAGTACGGTGACTTGAAAGTTTTACTTTAAAATGCGCTTGAAGGGTGAAAGAAGCACAAAGAATAGTCAGGTCGTACCAACTCTTAGTGTAAACTGCAGAAATTCGATAACAATGCAAAGCGCAAAAATATTTTTCGTCTCAAATACAAAATTAAAACATTTCACACAATTATTGCAACCTCATGATTAATTTAACACAACCAAACCACCAACCAGTAAGTAACGTAATTAAATAACATCAAAACAATTCTTTCCACAGCATCTCAATCCAATTAGAGACGTTACCGCAACGTACAGTTATCCCAAGAAATTGGCTAGAGTGGTGCAATCTCAGCTGGGATCGTACCAAGCTCATTTACACTGCTGTACTAATTCAGTAAGGATAGGTACGCAATTTTTCGCCCGTTAGACCTCCTTCGCCCCTCCCTTGCACCCCATTCACCCCCTCTAAGGCGCCCCAACGGACGTGATTTGGAAACAAATACGTACATTCGCAGAATACAACATTTGTTGGTGCTAACTTGCCCGTTGTTCCGTCTTGAATACCACGGACAACGTTATTCGAATGGAATCTTGTTACATTATAATAAATGTGTGGGTTCAGTCTAGTGTTAACGTGCTGGCCATAAATATGTCACAGACATATGAGGTCATATGAAATTAGCTAGTGGAACTACACAGACGTGATGAATATCGATATTTATCAACAATGCTGCAGCTGATTACAGTTTCAACGGCCACTGAAAGACAAGGTAACCGTCTCGCCAGCGCATCAAGGATACAAGTTAGTACAAACTGTCAAATTTTCTCATTAAATTTTGAACTTAATGATTAACACTTTATGGTTTAAAATCAGTAGGAGAAATTTGACAGTTTGTGGTAACTTGATGTGCTGGGGACTGTACCTAATTCAAATTATGGTTTAGGTATACAATTTTTTGTTTTGTTTTTGTTTTTATTCTTTTCTACAATCGTGATCGCTACATCCCATATTAATCGTAGCCAACTTACAGTTTTGACTGAACTTAAAAGTTTCTATTCGTTTGTTTCGACCACGTGACTTAACGTTGAAATGATGTCAATCCCATACATTTGGTTAGTTTTCTATTAGCGTTAACGATTGTAGATTGTCAACTTGGCTAAGCCTACAGATTCTTCATAATTGGTGAAGTGTTGCTGTTCCTTTATGTACACCTCTGTCTAACCCTTCGGGGATTGCAGGCGTGAAGTTATGTTATATTTTTCTATTTTAGTTTCGGTCAAGAAATATTTAGCTCTCATAGTGGTACATTGTTATTCGCTTGCTTACTTTGTCGCTATGTAATATTAATAAAGTTTTGCGGCAAAGGTCTGAGGAGTTTGTCTTTTCTTTTTAGAAACTAAAACAGGAACTTTGGCCTGGTCGCTTTATTATTTCAAGTTTTTTGAAATTGAAAACAGTTTTGCGATATACTTAATTGCATGTTTATTTTCGGAGTTTTTCGTTGAATAAAGATGAAGTACGACTTTGGTAGTAAAATGCATAGCATAATCTGCCTATAATGTTCCCACTGCTGGGACACAGGCCTCCTCTCTATAAGAGGGACCTAGTGCGGGTTGGTAGATGTCACGTGTCTTCGAATTTTTGGACTCTAGGACGTTTTTATGTTTCCTCGCGATGTTTACACCGTTTTTGAGAACAGAAGTTATGAAATAAATTACACAAAGTAACGCGCCTGGGTTCAAACCTACCACTTACTGCCACTGGGCCACCACTGGTCTCAAAATAAATAAATATCGCTGGACATTAACACACAGCGCCATCTGGTGCCACACTAAGCAACGAGGCTTGTGTCGTGGACACCAGATAGTTGATATACTACATAGATACTTTTTGTTTGTAAATACATACTTATTATACATATGAACATCCATGACTCGGAAACAAATTTCCTTATCACACAAACATTTGCTCCTACCGGGATTCGAACCCGGGAGCCTAGGAACGTAAGGCAGCCTCAGTAGCGCTGCGCCATTCAAGTCGTCAAGATCTGCGTCATTCGGGTCGTGAAAATCTGTAGTAAAATGAAGTAGGCTCAATTTTACTCACGAAAGCTCTTCATATAGAATAGAAAATCGATAGCCAAGGTCGCTCTCTACTAGATACATGCAAAACAGAACCATCAAAGCACTCCGGGCCCAACATAAAGCGGCGTACATTACTGCCTCGCACTGCTTTATATCACGTCGTCCCACACAAAATCAAGCACATCCCATCCTAGTAATCCAATTACCAAGCAAGTTACTCGGCGTTTTCGCCATTTTCCTACCAAGACCCCATTTCATATCTGTATGGTGTAATTATTATTACTATAGCCATTGTTTCGGTAGTAACAGTAAACAAGGGACCAAGTGAAATATGCGTTTACTGCCCACCTTGCCAGATAACATCAAATCACGTTGCAATAGCAACTATGTCCCTCACAACATAAGGCTCTTAATCACTTGTCTTGTTGCGCGGCTTTCATATCTCTTGCCAGTATGTCACCCTAATTTGAACTCTAATTGGTAAGTGGTAAGGTCGTTGGTGTGTGCGGCTGTCTGATTCAAGATGTTAAGATCCCCTACTAAGATTTAGTGTCAAATCTTCATCTCGAAGACGTCTAGTACGGGAATAGATGACATATCCAATTTAGATGTCTAGCAGTAAGTTATACATGGAGATTCAAGATAATTATATTGTAATTATACAGCCTATATTTGCATGACACTTATATATTTTTTTCGAAATGGCATCTCGTAGTTCAACCTGAGATGTTGTCGTCTGCTTAACCGGACAATCCTGTGGGTGCCTTAAGTGTAAGGCCTCCAGCCAGGGCAAAATAAACTTAAAAACTAAACGACTACACGCTAAGGGCACCCCCTGCGGGGTACGGGCCTCGGCTTAGGGCGTCGCTGGGAGAGGACAGCAGGGGGACAGGCTGGATCGGAGTGGTGTTATTATTTAGGGACTGACTTTGGACTACAGGCTCAGCAACGCGGGCTGGCACGAGCAAAGGACGGGGAGGGTTCGTATCGGGGCGTCGCGACGGGCCTCGACGGCGAGGACGGAATGACGGCTGTTTGCGTCTGTGCTTCTTAAGCGTGCTAGTTTCCTATGACACTTATACTTTGGTCTGCTGTTTTAATATCTTTGTATTACTGCTGTTTAAAAAAGTAAAAACGTCTTATATATCCTTTGATCTGTCCACGAAGTAGACATAATAGTTAAACAATGGTGACAGATCATAATTTAATAAACACGACTTACGCTACAAGTTAGGCACATAAATTGCGACTTTTTTTAATACCAATTTAACACGTGATACAGCACTGTAATTAAATAATTGCATATATTGCATGAGGTCCTGGGTTCGTGTCCCTGGTCGGGCAAAGTGTTATTGGGTTTTATAGTCTCGATTTACGCCCGGTTGATGGCAATAGGCTCGCCCCCTATTACATGGAACTTAAACATAACTGGCAAAATGTGGGTGTACTTTAGGTACACCTCTGCCTGACCCCTACCCCCACCTTGACGCTACCGGAAAACTATCATCGAATTTCGAAAAACCAATCACACTATTGACGTTTCACATAAACGATTCCTTATACATCTGCATCCAATTATGACTGTTATTTACTATAGCCGTTATTCTACGTGATATATACCTAATTTATTCCATCTATATATTGACTCGAAAACTAATAAAACAGCACCCTTAGCCTGATCAAAAATTTACACTCAACTACCGTAGCAAATTGTGAGAACAAATAGTTAGGGTTCCGTGCCCAAGATGTATAGTTAGGGGTCAGTAAAATAACGAACTGCCGAAACCCAATACTAGGCTGAGGATTTATTAGTTCTAATTCAAAATACAGAGGCGGAAACCATTTGTCAGGGGGCTCCTTATACATCGTAATTGTATGGAGAAACTAGAAATATTTTGCTCGTTAAAACATGGGTGGGTGTCTTGTTGGCCATGGTGAATTTACGGGGAGTTGTGGAACTTATTACTTAAGGTTTTTGGTTTATTTTGGAGGGAGCTCATCACAGAGCATCTACTATTGTAATAAAACCACTGTCACTCCAATCAACTCTTGAGTATATTCAAATCCAAGTATTTTATTCCACATAGGCCTAGATGGGCACTTATGAACGTCGACAAGGGTGCACGGTTCGGGTTGGTCGCTTCCATGGAGAAGAACCGGCAAGAAACTTCATGGTTACTCTTTTCAAATTATTTGGTATTACACAATTCTATATTACTGCACGTTTTATGCAAAATGCAATAATTACAACACAGTTATCGGACATAGATTCGACTATTAGTCTTAACACGACAATTTCTTCCAACCAAAATCCCCCTGTCTCGGCCGAGTGCCATGCTTTATAAACTACCCCTTCCCGCTACAACATTGGCGGTTAGGCAGTGTTGTCATTTCTCAAAAATAAAACGAAATATTAAAATCCTTTCCTTAAAATCCTTTCCTTTCCTTTAAAACCCTAAATAATATTATTTTAGATAGATCACAGCAGATCTTATTAATTAATACATATTTGAAAATCATGACACTAGTGTCGTTAAAGAAATAAAAAATAAAAGGTTACGTCACACCGGTACGGAGGAGCTTGGGGCTACATAACAACAGCCACTTGGGTCTATCTTCTGGTTATACAACGCTTGCTTACGTTGGTCCGTAGATAGGTGACACACCGAGTTTCCTCAGTGTCTCGGAAATCACGTTAAGCCGTTGGTCCCGGCTGTCAATTGTAGATCTTTGACAGTCATTAAGTAGTCAGTGGCCCGAAAGTCAGACGACCAGTCTCACCAAGGGACTACCACATACTATTGACAAGACTGTCTTTAGACAGACTATTTCCCTACTAGTGCGAGCGAGACAGACTATTTATCTCTCGTTCGCACTATAGTAGGGAAATAGTCTGTCTAAAGACAGTCTTGTCTATAGTGTGCAATAGCCCTTAGCCAGTACTAACTGGGTTGTGGAGGACAAATTGACAGTCCCTCCATGTGAAATACTGCAATATTCCATGTAATAAAATTCGTCCAGAGCACTTTGGGCAATCAATCGCTGTACCAAGTTTGTTGACCAGTAAATCTCTTCCCCATAGCATAAGCGTGCGTATAGCTTGCGCTGAGCAGACGAAAGATTCGTTTGTTTCCGATTTGTGATTGGTCGATGGTTATATAACACCTGTTACGCCACGTGGTTGCGACAGGTGCTATGTATATTACTGAATGGGAAATGTTCGCATAGCTTTTGCTTAGTCTACAGGTAAGAATAAATGTGTAACAGACTTTCTGCAAAGAAACATGACAGACAAGATGGGCAACTACAGTACTTTCTCAAGTTATTATGCCTTGTGACTGTGACTGTAGCTTTGCTTTTTTTGTATTTTCGACATTCAAAAGTGCCGTAATGGTCTAAATGAAATAAATGATTTGAGTTTGAGTTTGTATGTAAAGAATGACTTAAACACAATCTACTTGTTGTAACTTTTACAGAAACTGTTGTAAGCTTGTACGGTTTATAACTAAACTTACAATGTCACCTCTAATCTAAGGTATATGTCAAAGTAATCACAATAATTGTAAATCACGGAAGATATACTATAAGTGACAGTGTATTATCCTCTTAGAAATTATTTTCATAAAAAATAAATGCAAAACGTCTCAAAGATGCTGGCTTAGGTGCACTACAGCCACTTTAAATGAGTTGGTATTATAAAAAGGCGACATCATGCTGCAAAAAAAAAATCTAAAATAAGACAAGCCAAACGGAATCCTGAATCTCTCAACGAATCTCTCAGATAAACAAAACAAGATTCCGCTTAACATCCAAACATCCACTGAACATTCAAAACATCCACCGAATTCGGCGAATGTTAAACGCGTGATAAACTAACAGCAAATTAAAGTTTGATTCAAGTTTACTGGAAGTGCCACAACTGTCTGCTAAGTTTATATGCTGACGGGACAGGTAAAGCGACCGACATTAAGATTATATCAAAGAGCATTTGTAGAAACAAACATGTTTGCTACCCGGGCAATGAGGTGTAGGAGTGCTAGATGTGGCTTGAGCGTGGTTCGATAGATGTACAGTCGCGGACACTTATAGGTATACGCGTAGCAACGTTTAAAAGTGATTTTCTACGACTGTACTGATTATAACTTTTTGTTGTTACGAACGTTGTATTTTGGAAACCGTGCTATTATGAAAAAAGTCTTATCTCAAAGTAAAAATAGAGAAAGAAAAAGCATTTATTAGCCCGCAATGGACCAATCACACAAAATGAAATGGTTAAATTTACAGTACAACTAATAAAAATTAAACATAGAGAATATATAAACAAAATAAAATAAAAAGAAACAAAATTGGTCCTGTACGAGGCCAAAATTCCCCCTATCTCAGCAGGGTGCCGTAAAATGAAAAAAACGTCACAGCGCTGGTCGTAATGCTAATCGTAATGTTATAAGAAAATTGCTTTTGAACTTTGCTAAGTGTATAGATGTTAGTGCTCGTGACTTTCGAGCCAAATAAAATGAAATAATTTTGGAGAAAATCATTTATAAAGGTTGCTTGGTGTAAAAATACAAATATTCGTGACTGTTAAGTCAGCGAAAGAGATCATTAACTAGTTAAATACATTAATTTTAAGGCATTTTGATCGGAAAAATAAATGTACTTATATTTATACACAACAAGGTTTGAAAATGCTTATTTAGTAAATATCATGTTGACTTATCTTATGATTATCATTACAAACATTTTTGTTATGCATTATGGAAAGAAAATCACTAAAGGCTTACAGCAAATAGTCTTGCTTGGATTGTCTTTACATTTAAAAATATGATCGTTGAATTCGAATGTTAATAATAAACAACGCGTGCATTGTTAAATATTTATACAAAATTTAACGGATAAAATAATAAATTGCTTTCCGTGTATCGTAAGTATTTTATCCGTAAAAAAATTGTGTAAAGAAATCTTCAAAAAGAAAATGATTTTTCATGAATAATTTAATTTTTACTTAATATCTTACATATATCTCGAAACTTTTGTGTTTACACCAAACATTTTATGAATGTTTTTTCCCGGTATACGGATTATTCCGATATTCATATAACATAACACTTCTAGTATTTTACTGTTTATCTCCATGATCATATGGCACATGTAGGTACTACCTAATGAAAGCAAATATCTTCGTTTACTTTGCCTAACTTTGTTCAAAGTTGTTAAATTGTGAGAAATACCTAATAAAGTTATTTTTTTGTTCCAGGTATGTTACTACTTTATAAACAAGAATGGCAGTATTGTAAGTCGGTCTTTTAATGAGCCATAATGAGGCGACACTCGTAACTATGTCTACAAAACTTTTTAACAATACAAACAATTTAATTCCTTTGCAAAGAAACTTACGTAGAAATAAACTCATTGAAGATTATTGTACGACTTTGGATATGAAATGGTATGGAAATGGATAAGTGTGGTTGAAATTGGTCGGATTCTACTAGTCGTTCCGTACGATAATGCACAAATACATTTAGTAAAAACACAATCATAGAATCAAATCTGTAATCGAAATTTGATTTTCATACTCGTAGCGGTGCTGCGAGTTTACGTGTACAACTGCTACGAAAACTACTACGAATGATTGCTGTAGCAATCATTCGAAGTAGTTTTTAGTTGGTTGAACGTAGTCAATAGGCATGACGACAGTATCAAAAAAATGCAAATCTATTTAGTCCGTCAGTTAGAGTAATAGAAATTAATAGACACGTATTTTTTGTTTTTGTAAATCAATGAATATTGCCAAAGATAAAACGCATCAAAACTCAGGAGTGGGGGCTCGTGACGTCAGAAGCTAGCTAAAAATTATACCATGTCGTGACGTATTTAGAATTTGAACCGTGAGAAAGAAAGAAAGAAGAAAAGAAAGAAAGAAAATACATTTATTTGGCACACGCCACAAGTGCACACAGTATAAAAAAATTACAAAAAAAGAAAAATAAAAATGAATAAAAAACATAAAACTTAACAAAAATAATAATAATGTGACACTGTGCGCCTCACGGCTGCGCCAAATAGGCCCAGTTCAGCAAAATGCCGGACAACTAGTGCCCGACGCTGGTTTTCAACTGAACCTGGATTAGTGAGGTTACGGATGTGAACCAGTTTTATGTTTTGTGTCAATGGTGGTGGTGAATAGCATAAATATGTGAAATAGATCTGTATATAAACAAATAAAATAACAAAAAAAAAACAATAAATTACTTATTAGAAAAAATGAACTAGACTGACTGAACGAAAGTGCAAAAACAAAACAGAAATATATATATATATATATATATCAGAAAACAGAAAGATAAAAAACTTTTTTTTTTTTTTTTGACGCGACTAATAAGTTAGGTAGGCAGGGACGTTCATCATATTAGCGATTGATTTAGAGCGACCATATCCAGCTTACGTTGCGCTTCTATGAGGAACTGCCGCAAACGACTTCTGAAAGTACCTATCGTGTTGAGTAGTCTTATTGGTGGTGGCAGGTTATTCCATACTGAGTGAGGAAACCAGCATGCCTGAGAGATATTTCTTGACGGCATGTAAAGCCAAGTCAGAGGCCCATGGGCGGCATAAAAACTCTGACACCAGGTTAGGTAGTAAAAACACGACAAAAAAGAGTAAAGAACTGTTTTAATTGACGTGGTTCTATTATGTTTGACTTCACTTACTCTTAATATCCCAGATACCTACCCAAAAGACTCATCAACAATACGAAAAACCTTAACTAACTTAAACATACTCAACTCGAAATCAAGATAGATAATCAACAAAAAGCATCCAATGGAGACGAGACTCCTAGCAAATTCTCTTGGCAAACACGCCGGGGGTGTCACAGTCGAGTGTCCCGACACTCTCGACACTGTGATCACTCGCACTTTCGTCCCAGACACAAATTAACGAATGTCTGCAATTAGGGGCAGACACTCGAAAATGGCTGGAGCTTTAATATTTTAAGGATGTCATTTAATGAGATTTAATATTGTTGTTCGCACCCTAAATTTGATTTAAGCACGTTTCTTTAATTATTTGATCAATGTTGTCTGCAGCCTTAATAACGTGTTGTGGGAGAATGTATTCGTATTTAAATATTAGAGTTTCTGTTTTCAGAGTAAGCTAAACTTGGGGTAATGCAAATATTGTAGTTGTTCGCGAGTAGTTTTATTAAACAGCTCTTTACGTATTCAAGAGTTTGTATAAACTTTTTGGTGCTTATGTTTAGGACTGCGGCTTATTAATAAAATAAGCCTTCCGAAATACTACAGTACGCGTTTTTTTTTTTTCTTTTATAGCCTCTTGTGCTTTATTAAGATTTGTGACAATGTTTTCCAAATGTTTTTGGTGATCTATTGGGTATTTAATTTCAAAACACGGCCATACGGTAATTTTGTTAGGAATTATAGCATAAGTCATGCCTTTATAATATTACTTAATATACGGCCCACTCAGACAATGACAATGTCCCGGCAAGAATAAATATTGTTTGTGAATTCAAATATCTAATCCAGTATTTACTAGATTTATTCAAATTTGGCGTGGCTTTCGGACGTTTAAAAATCTTTTAACAAAACACTAAGCTCACCATACATTTATCATTTTGATAAATCCAGATTACCATGGTTTTCAAATAAAACATCCCGGATCCAAGTTTTTATTTGTTCGTTTATTTAATAAAATACGGAATCAACTCCGTCCATTGTTTCAGTAATGTAAATAACATTGTACCTACATAAAATAACGAGGAAAACAAAATGGCTGATCGGAATATAATTTGTTGGTTTTGTACGATATAATTTGCGCCTAGTTTCTGTATGGAATATATTAATTATGGTGTTGTATATGTTTTTGTGTGTGTTATTTTGCTCAGTCAGTTGTTTATTTATTTATTTAAACTTCATGTACAAAAGTGTTACATAGGCGGACTTAATGCCAAAAGGCATTCTTTACCAGTCAACCTTTAGTTTAAATAAGACAACATTGACAACAGTACGTCTTTCATGTTTTACCTATAACTTGTCGTTTACTAGGTAGTATTAAATCTGTCTCAAACGTTCTCGCTGCTGGGATACAAGCCCCATCTGCAGAGGGGGAGTCCTGGCGCGGTTTGGTCATCGAATTACTTGACTCTCAGACGGACAAGTACACATAGTGGAGTGACTGCCAGGATAGGGCCAGGGCCACTGGGCTATCAGAAGTCAATAAAGTAAAAAAGAAGTAGACTGTAACCCTATTAGCTTAGTTTTCCGGGCCGCGAGTTGCACTCCCCACTCAAAGCAAATATTTGCCGGCCCGCAGTTCTGGGTTCGACTATTTATGAATGCGACGTTTATGTAAACAAAGTATCGGTACGCTGGAATATTGCGTGGGTTGGAAACTTTTTTAAAAACTGATTTTATATGTAGCCTCGTTGTCTAGTAACAGTGAAGGTTGAGACTGAAAAAAAACCGGATCAGAGCGAGTCGGACTCGCGCACCGAGGGTTCCGTACAAACTTTTTAAAGGACAACTTAACTTTGCTGTTCGATCCCATGAAATGGCTATTGCAACAACCGCAAATAATAAGTTTGTAATAGTAAAATCGCTTTTTTTTGTTATTAAACTACATATTTACGGTTTTCCCTTTTCATGTGATGTAAGACCTTGCTTTTAGCCAAATTTCGTGATGCTAGGTCAACGGGAACAACCATATAGGTTTTCGACCCAAAACATATAGGGTACTACCGGTTGACCTAGAATTGTCAATTTTGGTTAAGAGCAAGGTCTTACAGCGCAAGTAAAGGGAACAGTCCGAAAAATAAAAAAAGTTGAAAATTAAGGTAAATTTTGGTACTTACTAGTTTTCCGCGAAAATCTAAATTTGCCCATATCTTTTTATCGTGTTGACTCAGGACCTTGATTTTTATACAACTAATAGTGACTATAGACCTCAGTATATGGTATACATTTTAACTTGCTAGGTCCACCCGTTCCTGAGAAAATCGTTGGTGACAGACGGACAGACAGACGGACAAGAAAGTGATCTTATAAGGGTTTTTACCTTTTGAGGTACGGAACCCTAAAAACGTGTTGCGTCGTCTCCAAGTAACATGGGACAAGTGCAGGAAGAGAAAGATGACGATGTTGTAAGAGTTGGAGTTGGAATGTGTTATTGGGTTGTTTTCATCAGGAATTTTTCAATACTTTGAAAATATGTTAGGATTTCAATTATTTCAATAAACAATTAAAATTTTAACAAAAGCTCAGAGTCAAGATTCGTGCCCGTACTGCTGGAAATTAAACAAAACTGGCGTTAGGTGTATATACATTTTCCTAACAATTCGAGGATTACAAGTGTAACGTTGTATATGTAACGTTATTTTAAATAGCCAGCGATAAAATAAACCTTTAAAACTTTCTGATTATAGCAGCTAGATCCCACTCAGTGCCACAAGCTCCATTCCACATTTTAATCTATTCAAAATTTTAGTTTTAAAACTCACATTTGCGTTCCCAACATAATTCTCATTTAATATCCACACAACTATACCCATTACAATTTAATCGCGCCCCGAAGAAGCATACTTTGAACATGTTGAGAACAACAATCTTGTACTTTCAACTTGTTCAAGCTCACAAGCGATATTAAATAGAGACAAAGTACAGTCATCAAAAAATATCACCAGCCCAACAAACCAACTTTATTTGGTACCAGATAGACGCGATCTTCTCTCAACTTTTTTTTAAACTTTTTCCTTTTTACAGCCGCAAGGAAATCGTTTAAGTTAACTCGTTTACTCATGAAACTTGCCTTGTGGTGCGGATTACGGAGATAAAACTTAGTTTGGGTGCTTCTATTAAAATGGTTTCGAAAAGTATTTTAATAATTCGCTGACTGTACTTTATCTGTTTGCTGGAGTTTGATTGAGTCTTTAGGAACATTTTGATTTTGGAAAAGATTATGTCGTTTGTAGAAGTTAATTGAATTTTGGTCATATTTAGTAGTTTCTTATTGAAGATTTATAATGCCCTTGAGTAAGTGTTTGTTCTGCCTTTTTCATGAGAGTAATTTACTTTCAGACAGTATTGGTTTTCTTGACAATAATACTAGGTATTGTCTGCGGCTCCGCTAGTGTGGAGGTCAAAAATTATCTCACGGATAGGTACTACCGGGGAGAAAATTTCCCTATATACTCGAATATACTAACCCAGGCCATGCTCTATCTGTGTATAAATATCATTGATATACAGTCAGAGTTACCGTTGCATTTTAGTATTAATTTGAATTAACTTAACGTATTCTTTTCAAAGTGTGGTGCGCTCGTATTATCTACCTACTTTTTCCCAACTATGTTGGGGTCGGCTTCCAGTCTAACCGGTTTCATCTGAATACCAGTATTTACATGAAACGACTGCCTATCTGACTTCCACAACCCAGTTAGTACCCTCTCTCTGTTAGTCTAGTCTGTGATCCGCTTATGTAATCGTCCTTCCATACAAAAATGCGACTTCTTTTTCATATTCAACTCGAATCAAACAAATACAAAAACAAATCAAACTCCACAACAAAGTCAAAGTTATAAATAAATTCGGAAAGTAATAAACACATAACGCAATTCACAAACATGGTGCGTTTCCAAACATATCGACACGCGATCCTAAAGAGCTCGTGATTTATATTCAGAGGCAATTTGCTTCGCGTTTTACGTCCATTATCATATAGCTGTGCTGTGCTGTATAATGAATGTTCTAGATAAAAGTTGATAGAACAATATTTTAAGTATACTACTGGTGAGAGAGAAAGGCATTTAAAGACGTAGACTATACGTTTTTTGATAGTCTTTTTTTATACAGGGTGTAAACAACCTCATCACGAAGCCGTCAACCAAGCATTCTATACATCAAACTAAGTAACTACGCAAAAATTATTGCTGGGGAAACATTTTTATTTTTTTGTGTGAAAAATCATATTTTGCGGTAAAACTCAATAACGCACTCAAAACATTGTGCTGATGGATGGATTGAATAGTACGGGGGTCGTGGGGGTATTTAACGAAAATCTTACATTAAAAACTTGTATAAAAAAAAACTTGTCAAAAAGTTGGAACTTTGACCCCCAATATCTCCGTAACTAGAGGTTCCCATGTATGATGTGGAACAAAAAAATGATCGTAATGACGGGGAGAACAAGTGCCTTTCGGCTTCGAAAAGAACCGATATAGGCTTTGGATATAAGTGCAGTAAAAAAACACACAAGACAAAACAGCTAAGAGAAAGAGCTCTCTTGTAAGAATCACACACACACGCAGTTTGAATTTGATGAAGTAAAATAAAAAGAAAAATTTTGAAAACCACTAGAACTAATATTTTCTCTAATCCTGATTTTTTTTTTAATATTTCTATTTTCTCTAAGACGTTTGCGATAGGTTCCATTATATTTCTGAATATTAGTATTTTTTGAGCCTTCCAATCAGTGTCATTCACATAGCTTGAGTAATTTATGTGACATCATACAAGGACGCACATAAATAAAATGAAAAAAAAACATCTCCCTCCAACACATGATCCTTAAAGCTCACGCGGAAATAATCGTTCGATATTCAAAACGAAGGGTTTCGCTTTTCGCGCAATTAACCGCCGAGTTTAGTCCCTTTGCTTCCGGTCGGGTACTTCCGGTTCGCCCCCTAGTTGATGACTCGCAGTATATTGATTAATGAAAAAATGTATTCTAGAATTTTCGGTGTGAGAAGTTGAAGCGAATCAAGTGACAAGTTTTAAAAATATTTTTAGGGAGAGAGACGCATGAGATTTTTTTGCATGTAGATGAAAAAACCGAGTACGTTAGTCTTTTGCCTAACCCCATATAAAAGTGGTGAGTTAAGTTAAGTATGAGAGACAAAAGTAAGCGATCAAAAATAAAAGATAGAAGGGAAAAATATTTTAAGTGCATGTACCCTTGCCTTACGTCACGACTTTTTTTGGAAATGGTTGGTACTTTCGAGCAAACAGCGCTTAAACGAATACACCCAAACAAAAATACAAGAAGCAGGTGCAACCAGGCCAACGAATTACACACTTCAACTCCCCACCGCACTATGCGAAAATAAGAGAGAAAAAAAAAACTTTTAAATTTCTTGCAAAAATACTCAGGCGTTTCATGCGGAATTGTATTGTTTTCCAACACCCTGGATACCGGCGCGACTGCGGAAAACGATAATGAGGGAGCACTTTTTCCGCTACCCTCACGCTCCTTGAAATGAGGTCGAATTACGAATTGTGTGCTCACTCATAAAAAAAATTACTCCCACCTCGATTGTGCCCGCCGCAAATTAACGATACAGGTATTTTTTTGCACAATCAAATGTGTATTGTAGGTTTTGTGTTTGAGATTTTAGAGCTAGAGTAAAATTCAAGTCGTGGTAATTCATATTGATTTGAAAATTCGACAGGTAGTTCATCTGTTTGAAATAGCTGTCGAGTAAAATCTACAAAAGAAAATATTGTTCGTAGAGAGATTTGAATCTAAATAAATGAGGCTATGTTTTCGTATCGTCATAACCAACAACTATTTATGCCAAAAACTCCTAAATTATGAGTAGCAACTGTCTACAGATTTGACAAAAATAATGATTGTTTAAAAGTAAGCAGCAGAATCTCATTCCACATTCGTTGCTCTCATTCTTTTTGCTGATGTATACTATAGTTGCTCCCAGTTAAGATCGCAATAGCGGTCATTGCCCTTTTCCTAATATCTCTTCCTACGAAACAAAACAAATGAACCATGTATCGTTTTTCATTAGAAAAATGTTGAAGATCACGATAGATTACGATTCAAGACTTGAACAGGCTTATTTTAGGATTTCAAAGTTAAGAACTTTAATAAATGTAGGTGGGACAATGACCGCTTTTGCGATCTTAACTGGCAGCAATTATAGCTTCAGTAACTTCTCTGACGAAATAACGTCGGTTATCTCGGAGGGGTTAAGCCCTCTGCCCTCCCATCTACCTTTAGTGAATCCACTTTTCGCCAGTAGCGTTTAAGTCCTTGGTAGTAGGTACAAATCCTAATTTCGGGCTTCTAATAAAATATTCCAAAAACACTCGACTGACCCGAGAATCAAATCCAGGATCTCATACTTAGCCCCACCACTAGACCAATCACTCAAACGAATCTATAGAATATTAAAGGACATAGACACAGTACATCTAAAACCTCCACCTCTTTCAAACACATATAAAAGAGTTCGTATCAAAAGCCTTCACGTCTATCCTGAAAACGAATCCTCTGCAAATAATAATATGAGAGCAAAATAATCACCTGAACACAGTTCAAAGTACCCCGATCCCAGGCGTTTTGTACCTTCCGATAGAAAAAGGTCTCTCCCCATTGGCAGACAGGCTTTATGTTCACATAAAAAAATTATGACGGTCCCTGAAAACGCCAAATTGAATATGAAATCAGCACGATGAACTTTTAGTCTAAATTTAATGAAGTGAAGTGGGCACGTGTTCCGGACTGGCGGCCATTTTGAACGGCTTTTTGTTTAAATGTTGCTCTGAATATATTTTGGATTTATGGTGAAGCCGGGAAATGTTAAAAGCAATACAAGGTCTCACATTGGTCGCGTGGTCACAAGCGCGACTGCTCAGCATGAGATCCTGGGTTCGATTCCAGGGTTGAGTCTGGATTTGTGCCCGGTTGACGGCAATGGCTCGCCCCCTTTTACATGAGACTTAAACATAACTGGCGAAATGTGGCTGTACTATTAGGTACATCTCTGCCTCACTCTGATTACAGGCGTGATGTTTTGTTATATTAAGCAATTCAATGACAAGTTGAAAAACGTTGAGCAATACCTTGCAAAAAGCAGGTAGCAACCACATCATAGTTGCAATATTACATAAACGGCAATGAATGCCATACATCAATCATCAATGCAAACATGTCAAAAATGTAGGTGTTTTTTCCGTTTGTCAGATTGAGTCTCGAATTATTATGGGATTGTTCTTTATAATACAAAAATTCCGCGCTATACAGGGGTATGCTGGTCTTATTGCCATTTCTGGTCGATTTTAACTGAAGGCATTTTGTGTACGGTACCTAAATCAAACCAGCCAACAAAGAGTTTTTATAATTCAAAAGTACTCCAAAGCATACAAAACGCATTTCATTCAATTAACTAAACACCTCGCCTCACCGCTATCACTAAACCCAAGTTTAATGAATCTTAATATCTGTGAGGGATATATTTCAAGATGTTAGAGCTTTCGGACTTAATGTACCGTTGTAAGATGAACGACACGATTACAACGCGAAGATCGCGAGATACTTCTTATTTATGATCGTTTAACCCTTCAAAAGTAATGTGAGTTTTTTGTCTTTTTTAAACGCATGTTTTACTTTTAATTTTGTAAAACGCATTGTGGTCCATGTTGGCTAAGTTGATGATACTGTAAGGATCATCGTCATCTAACCATATAGCACTCTGTCACTGTTTGCAAGCATCTCCAATCACACGAAAGTATCGTCAATTGACCTTATTTCACCTAATTACCTAAATTGAACACTAATGTTTAAATAATATTAGTCATTATCTAAATATCGACTCTAATTTACCTTTATCATCAATAGCCAAATAGCTGACCGTTCATGTCCGTCATTGTCTGTCTTATTTGACCAGCAGGCCTAGCCAAGTTACAAACGTTTCATATCGATTCTCTTTCTACAAACGTAAACGCCTCGGCGTAAGCGATTGTAGAAAGCGCTAAATTGGTAGCCAAATTGACACGATTGAGTCGATCGGTCCTTCTCTAATGTCTGTAGAAAAAACCTACACTTTAGTCTATGGTGAGCGTTCCTACCAAAGAGTATGGCGATTAACATTGTAGAAACGATAACATTCTATTCTATCATTTTGAACGATGTAAACTTGTCTACGAATTTTCTATTCGTTTGTGTTGATCACGTGATTTAACGTTGAAATGATGTCATTCTACTAGCGTTAATGATTGTAGATTGTCAACTTGGCTAAGCCTGCTGATTACTTTAGTTGAACATTAGATGTTGACTGGATTCGACTAGATTATGGCCGCGGCCTTTGTGTGTAGTTATTCTTGTCACTGCCACACAACTCATCAACTATCTAGCCTTTTTCCCAACTATGTTGGGGTCGGCTTCCAGTCTAACCAGATGCAGTTGAATATCGGTATTTTATATGGAGCGACTGCCTATCTGACCTCTATAACCCAGTTAGTACTGGGCAAAACGATACCCCTTGTTAAAACTGGTTGTCAGACTTTCGGGCCACTGACTGACTACCTTAAACGACTTTCAAAGATCTACAAATACTGCATTTGTATATCTACAAATACTACTCTACAAATATACAAAGATCTACAAATATTGCCATATATCTGTGAGTGCAAAATTGAGACCGGAAGTTGTCTAAGTCAAAGCACGCGAAGTAAGTTTTGTGGATATTTGGCTTCGGAATGCACAGCCGGTTAGACGCAATAACTAAGGATGTTATTTAAATTATCGCTGAAATGTTTTCACATCATTAAATTCAGTTAATTAAGTCCCTTCCGTGTTTAGCCATGAAAATAATTGCGAAATATTTCATTTACCTTTTAAAAGTGTGCTTTTTTAATTCGTTTTCGACTAAAGTAATATTTTTAATTCAGTTCCGTATTTTATGTTTTTGTTGGTGAAATATTTGATTCACAATTTACGGGTTTTTATTTTAGTACCTTAAGTATAAAAAAAATAGTTCTTTTTAAATTTATCATAATTTGAGTAAATGAAACATACAGGTTATTTACTATGTGCAAAAACAACTGAAACCCAAACCCTCTTACTCACAAATGACATAACAAAAACGATTTTATGGTCTAATTCCACTTCAGTTTTACGATCTTTTCGTATAATAACTATGCCAAACACATAAAAAACTGCCTAAACCCCTAAACACTATGTCGATTCATTTAACACACCACATAAACGTTGGTAGGTAAAGAACATTTCGCTCTTAACCTAGCCATCAAGCAATTTTCAGCGCATATTAGTTCTGTGTACGAACACAGTCATTATCGCAACATGCATTAACACAGTACCCAGGGCATCATCGCAGGGTTAATTCTACTTCGAGAGAATCTGCTGAAATGTATGTAATAAAGCCCCCTTACGACCCAACAGTGCGGCTGTATGAAGCACAATTCCAAAATAATATGAAATTATTATCATTTCGCCTCTAGTTTGCCACGCTTCTGTCTGGTTTTCACGACACAGTAAACATGGGTACACAAACAGTCTTTTACTCTATTCCTTAAGGACTAAGGTCTGTTTTTGAGTCTTGTTGTGGAAGTGTTTGGATTATAAAAATGTAACGACTCGTCCTTTTGATCAACGATTGCTACGATTTTAACCAAGCGTGGTATTAGAGTGATTGTTGTGATAACTTTTGTATATCACTTTAGAATTTTGTTGGTAGTTTCAGAGTAGAGGTCGTATAATGAAATTGTATTTATTCTATCTATTGCACTGAAAACGGGCTATTTACCATGTTGACTTTTTTTATTGAGTTCCCGATATTTCAGTGTTAATGATAGTGTTAGTTGACCATGTCAGTTTAAAGAACTTTACATTCAAATACAATGCTTTATTTTCGTGAATTCTTACTCAAAACGCGAGTAACGATTTAGTAATATTAATGTTTTCTGTCATTATCATTAGTGTTTTGTTTTGTTTTTATATCCTGAAACGTGAATAGATGACTGGTGAACTTTTTATCAGTGGACACTTGTAAGTGGCCTTCAAATTAATATCGTTTAAGAATACATGTTTATATTAGCTGTAAGTTTCCCGGATGGAATAAAATAAAATAAAAATGGGAGATCATTGTGTTAACCCCAACACCATGATTCGCTTACATACAAAGTGACCTAGTAACAGATTGACCTAATAAAAATGATGACTACAAAAGGAATTTCCAAAAACGATGACAGAGGGAACAATCAACATACATAAATAATCTACATAGCTCATCAAAAAGTCCATAAAGCAGGGGTCTATTGAAGCCACCTCCCGTTAATTTAGCCCCTGTTTTATAGCCATAAATATTGTTAAAATCTCATTAATCTTTTAATATTGAAGCGAGCCATCGGCGTGGCTACCTAACTTGGTTACTACGCCATTCTGGACACGAGTGTACGTCGAAACACGCTTGTTAAACACACACGGGTCACGGGATGAAAAAGAACGGTAAGTGGGCTTTAGATACTCGTACAATGATTCTGATTTAACAAAAGATAGAAATGAATAAAAACTAGGCACCAAAAGAATATGTAAAGTAACATAGCATAACATCACGCCTGTAATCCGAGAAGGGTTAGGCAAAAGTGTACCTAATACACACCGACATTTCGCCAGTTATGTTTAAGTCCCATGTAATAGGGGGCGAGCCTATTGCCGTCAACCGGGCATAAACATAACCCATGACCCATACCTCATGTTCAGCAGTCACGCTTGCGGCTTCTAGACCAACGAGACAGTCAAAATAACTGTAAAGTACTTATTTTATCATTTTATCATTATTAATTTTCTAATCTTGTTTCGCTTTGTACATGTATCAAAAGGGGAAAAAATAACAGAAGATCAAAACATTTATCCGCATCGCTGTCAAGGGGAAAACTGCTTAGAAGGCAAGCAGTAATGCCGCATTGAATGGCAATGCTGATTCTTTGACCAAAATAATAAAATCAATACAACGCCAGAGAAAAAGCTTCAGTAATCTATCAGCATACGAGTTTACAGACTAATAATTTCACACAGTTTCATAAATCCATTTAACCCTTTCATTTCGGCGTTGCAGTAATACGGTTAAAACTCTGAAAAGACTTACGTTCAAAGCTTCAGTTCAGTTGTTGACTGAAAAGGCAAGTTGTAACTTTGATAGATATAAAACGGCTATCGTGGCAATTCAAACAGAATGCAGTCAGACGCATAGTGGCGGCAGTCGACGTCGCGTCGCGTCGTCTGCACAAGAGCGCGTCATCGCAACACTCATACTTTTGTTGCCTGCCACTTGACCCACATCCTCTCTACATGTCTCCTGTAACAGGAAACTCTCCCCTCCCCACACTACAACAACCACCCCCCACACAAATATAGACCTTAAACCTCAACATACAGGATCTAAACTCGCCCAACACACTACCAACTCAAAGGCGACTCCCCACGCAATTTAACACTTTGTTTTTCCTTCAAACATGGCAGAATATTCAATGTCGGCGGAAAATGAGTTGGATGTTGCTATTTAGCGATTTGCCACTCAACAGCTCAAGTAATAAGTTTCATATTCAAACGGCAAGGAGGTGCGTTCTAATGAATTTTTTATCCTGGTTCGGCCTCCACTAGCTGCAATAATACATGTAATCCGAGTCTTACTGGCATCGCGATCTGTATATTCACAAACGAAATATTTTAAAAATTCATAAAAGGGTTATGGCCATACCTATTTTTTATTTGAGAAATAAGATGAAAGCGAAAACTCATAACAAATACTGTTTTGTAACACAGTACCTGTGTTACACGTTTATACTAACACAATATGAGATCCGTTATGACTTGTTGCTTTTGACAGGGTGGAAAGAGGGGTTGGGGGGCGCCAGCTAAATCATCAATTTATTTTTTCAAAGAGGCACGTAAATACTTTAATTCAAGGTTTTTTCCCTAAATAAATTATATTATTTCTAACGTGATTTGCCTTCCAAAGCAAATCTTTAAAGGGTACATAAAAATCGTTTTCTACCTGTTTCCGTCCCTATTCTTTTTATTCGTAATCAAAACTTTACGGCAATTTTATACGTATCGAAAAGGGTCCATATCAAATAAAATCGGGGGCTAAAGGCTGGCAACTTCTGTGCGAATTTGTTGTGCGTTGAATCAGTTAATGTTGCCAAGTTTTAATTGGTTTAATAATTCGCGTTTTCTGATCTCTGCGTAGGTATAAAGTTTTAACTTTTTCAATTACCGTTAGAGAAGTTTCCTATGCTATGATTGACGCTAACTTTAGCTTAGCCAATGATGTTTCTATTAATTAACGTTTATCGTTTTCATATTAATTTTAATGGTTGGATTCAATGTTCCTATGAATGAAGGATTTCAAGTTGTTGGGGTGAGTCAATTTGACGTGACGGGCTTTAAAGAAATTTAAAAAAGATGTCTTTCAAGTATTATCAACCAAAATCAATGGTGTAGGTGTTAATACACCTACACATTTCTTTTCACGCCTAACCCATTGTTAAGAACATAAAATACTTTTGTACTCAATAAACACACATTTAAGATGACCAAACACACAAAAATATGTAAACAACACAAATCCTCGGTGAATTACAGGAAAAAACGTAGAAAAGTAAAAATAGTTGCTCCCCGACGTTGGCACTAAGGCGTGTAATCCCCTGCTTATACCCAATTTATATGAAAAACGACATCGAAAGAAACAAAGGTTCGTCTGACCTAAGAAATTCAACCATCAGCTACAAACTGCTCGATATAATACACTTGTGGTATGTGTTTGTTATTTGATGAAAGACTTAAGGAGTTATGACGTTTTTGTATTTCTGTGTTAGATTTATATTGGAGTTATAACGTTTTGGTGTTTGATTTGTATTTAAGTTATGACGTTTTTGTATTTGATTTGTATTGGAGTGACGGAACGGGAGCAGGAACCTCCTTACAATGCGTGCCTTCTGAATCAGGCCCTTGATCCAACAAACAAGGTGGAGTCTCGCCAGATCTAAGTCGAGGCATCAGGCCATTTGCCATAACGACTATCGGCACAACGATTGCAGAGTTCACACAACTCAGGTGCCACGTCACGTAAGATAATATTTTATGTGTAAATGTCATATTATATCATGATCTGTCGATATACAATGACCAATTTGGTCGAGACGCCATTGTTTAACTATTGTGTCTACTTCATGGACGGATCATGGGTTAATATTGCATTGAAAAATCTAAACAAGTGCGAGTACTCAACAGCATTTTCCAAAGTTCACTCTTTATAATTATATCCCTGAAACGCTTCCGAAATTGAATAACAAAAAAACCCATATCCTGCATTTCCCTAACTAAAAGCGCTAAAATATCCACCCTATTATTCCAGTTTGGTCACTACTCGTTAGGCAACACACATGTTAGAGATTTATCAAGCAAGTTTGCCAGTGTGGCCCTTTGTTGGTCTAAATTAAACCGTAATTAGTCAGGGCTGGCGCGCTACTGATTTATACCGGTTTTTACGGAAAACCGGCAAACTAATGTTATCATCCACGCAACGGGGCTTGTAATAACTGCGGCCAATGTTTGGGCCAATGTTCGCTGTGATTTGTTGGCTGTTAGTTGTTCGTGTGTGTTTGATTTAGGTGGCATGTTGTTGTTTGTTTTTGTTCGCACTTGAGAATAATTGTTTTCCAATGCTTACCATGGATTTTGAGAATAAATTCAGTGGGTTTTTTCGACGAAACTTGCATTTGAAGTAGACCGACTGATGACCATTTGAATCGTAAATAATATTTTATACAATACAATTGCGCTAGAAAAAAAATACAAATGAAAAATACAGCTTTTCCTTACATTTTTGTTTGTCAGGAGTTTTTTATTTTTTATTTCACGATGACTTGTTAAACAGCAACTTGATATAACACACACTCATACAACACTTTCAATCCAACCACACCTCAATCCCCTATTGAAAAAAAAAACCGAAACAAATATAAATACATTAGGGTTGCCCCTAACGTAATTTGACTAAACGTCAACAGGCTATTACCCCCAGTGACCGATCGGAGCTGACAGCGTTCAATATGAACGTCTGAATGAATGAATGAACGATTCATTCGCAAAATTAAACTGTCAGCTGAGTTGTGTGTTTGTTTGTTATTAACTAATGCACACAGGGGAATTGTTTGACCTTTTATAGAACATATACATTGATTTGAACTGACGCCGTTTATGGTTTGGATTTTTAAGGGATATGTGAAATGTAGTGTGATGAAAATAAAAATGATTGGTTTTGTCTACGTTTTTCTTTTTTATTTTCAATATATCTTCATAATATGTGTGTATGGAGTAGACGGGCGTCGACGCTAAGGGAGGCCACGAAAACGCTGGCGTCAGCGTCAGGACTAAGCGTTTGTGACAGATTGGCCCGAGAAAACTACCCCGCGAGAAGAGTGAAAGGCTATTGGGGAGGCCTTTGCCTAGCAGTGGGACAATATAGGGTATGGAAAAAAAATGCGTGAATTGAATTATTAAATGCATTAAAACTGATTTCGATTAACACACCTGAATCACGTTTAGGAGCTGTCAGTTTCATCATGTAACGGATTATTGACACTGATGCCTTGATCGAGGTTTTAATATGCTGACCGAGATTAGTTTCATTGATGGTATTCGCCCTAAGTTTGTATTTATTAAGATTTATTTATCGCTCTTTTTGGTTTTATGAAATGTGGTTTGATTTTATCTGTCAGTAGATCCTGCAGTTAAACTTGAAAATATATAACAGTAAATCGGATTATAAATAGACAAAGATAAAAACATACAACGTTGTATTTTTGCTGACTTAACTGATTCTCAAACAAACAAACAGTTCATTCGATCGTTATAATGTAATCGTAGAAGCGGCGTAGCGCATCTCGTAGATGCTCGTAGCTTCGTAGCTCGGCGTAGACACTTCGTAGAGCTCGTCGTAGCATTCATTTTGATCGCATTTTATTTATTCACAAGAGTTACTTTTAGCTTTTGCACTAGTTGAAACTTTACTCTGTGTTTTTAACACATTTCTGTTTTATACAATTTTATTTTTCTGTAAATATTTCGTGAAATGAATATTGAACGAGCAAAATTCAAGAGCACGTCGAATATTAAATGTGTGTCCAAACCTAAAATTCTGTAAACACAAAAATCTCACTACCTAATCCCTACCATATTTCACAAACCCCTTCTCACTGCTCAAACTAGCTACACAAACTAATTAACTCGCAAACAAACATAAATTAATCTACATTTGCAGTTTCTATACAATGTCTACGTACATAAATCAAACAGAACCAAAAGGTCCTAAGTGAAAATTAAAATTTCCTCCATTAATACTGTTCAGGTCATTAAGGACACGTGAGCGGACTAGTATACAGGGTGTTTATTAAGCGATACAATCTCCGGTGCGCTATGAATATTCAGCGGGCGTAACGCCCTGCCCTAGTGTGTGTACTTTTTAAATGTGGAACGTTTTGTGTGTATGTGTTGTGTGCTTTTTAAATTGTAGAATTTTTAAAGAGTTTTTAAAGTGTGTTTGCTGTCGTGTAATTGGATCACCCTGTATATTGGGTGCGGTATTGTGATTGTTTTTTTTTTGTTAGCTTGTACTGTGACACTGCTGGGCAAAGGCCTCCTTAATGCCTTCCATGAGCTCTTGTCCCGTGCATCCTCGAACAAACCCACCTCTTTCTGGGCCTCGGTGATAGTTATTTATATTAATTACTGTTAAAGGAAGAATTCGTTGGGTTTGATTTTCTGATCAGTGAATAATACAATTAGATATTTTAGATGTCAATGCCAATAAATGAAAAAAATGCACTGTCTTAACACGAACTAAATGAGAATACACAATCATCATCAGCCTAGCCTTTTCCCAACTATGTTGGTGTCGGCATCCAGTCTTACCGGATTCAGCGGAATACCAGTATGTTACATAGAGCGACTGTTAGTACTGAGTATAATAAGACAAGACAAAAAAAAGAGAGGAGAGGCTAAGACTGGTTGTCAGACTTTCGAGACTTATTACTTTATGAGAATACCTAATACTATGGTAAAATACATTACTGCATTGTGACAGCGGGACCGCACTCTTCATATCAAGGCAGGGCATTTACGCATAATGGCACAGTGTGAGATTTTTGGGAGTACCCACGAACCTAAATAAGTAATTTGCAATCAAATACTTCAAGTTAATTTGTAAGTCCGAGTGTCGAAGGACAATGATTAGTTTTTTAATGTTTAAATGTGTTCTCATGTAAGTGAAATGTAAATTTCTTTATGAGAATTAAATGTCTTTAACCAGAAAATAATAAGCTAGACAACAGAGTGAACTGTAAACATCAGCAGACTTATGAAAACAAAGAAACACAGACAACATTCTGTCCTAACAAATTAATTTCACTATAACACGACGCAGACACCACTTAGCTAAAACACGAATTCACTTTCTTTTAGTTTTTGTTAGTTTTCTAAGAACTGGAAACAGTTAGTAGTGACTAAGGGCTGATTTTGGTGGGATAAATGCTATCTGAGGAACGACGTTGCCGCCGAGGCTAGCCCAGACAGTGATGGCGAGATGACCTGGACGCGCTCTGCGATGGTTCGAGGTCGCGCACGACAAGCGTACCTTGAAAGATATGGGGGAACCGTGTGCCCAGCAGTAGGACATTAATGGCTAATAAAATAAAAAATACTTCCTGACTATTGAAAAATCAGCCTTAGGCCGGAATTCCTCTGCCGGGGCTGCGGGACTATTCGAAAGAGATACCGTGGCCCCGGAACACAAAGGGCGATGAAGGAACATGGATGGGTTTTAGTCAGTAAAAGTCTGACACTCCCTCCTGCTCAGCCCAGAGCGGGAGAAGTCATTTGATGATTTCCCATCCGAAAAAAAAAAAAAAAAAGGCCGGAATTCCTCCTACGCTGACGTCGGTCGCGTACGTCGGTCGCGCGTACGAGTACGCATTGTGTTCTATATAAGCACCATACTGCGATGCTGACGTCAGCGGCGCGTACGTTGCTACTGTATTTCTCGCTGACGTACGCGACCATCCGTACGCGACCGACATCAGCATAGCAGGAATTCAGGCCCAAGGCTATACTCATCATCATCATCATCAGCCTATTAATTGTTTCCACTGCTGGGACTCAGGCCTCCTCTCTATGAGAGGGAATTGGCTTATAATCCACCACGCGGGCCCAGTGCGGATTGGTAGATGTCACATATCTTCAAATTTTTTGGTTCTCGGACATGGCGGTTTCCTCACGATGTTTTCCTTCACCGTTTTGAGAGCAGTGGTGATGAAATAAATAACACAAAGTAATGCGCCTGTCTGGGTTCGAACCCACGACTTACTGTTCGTAAGTCGGGGCCGCCACCACTGGGCCACCGCTGCTCCTAATAATACGATACTAATATTGTTAGGAGCTATAATGCTATACTAATAATTTAAAATCACACACACACTGAAACTCCTTTACATTGCTTTTACAATAACTGTATTTATCAGCAAAACAGACGAACAAAACAATGTCCAGTCACCACAAGTTGGCTGCACTATGATACAACGCAGGTCTTCTTAATGGCACGTATTAATTGTCCCTGAGGAGACTTACCAGACGGCTCTTCCGAACTTTGAACTGGAAGTAGAAGCTAGTGGAAAACAGGACACTGAAAGTATTAACGATATCTTAGTATTTATCAGCAGTCAAAATATAATCAACCCAAATTTAAATTCTGCGACTGTACTTTTCTTTCATTTATCGTCACGCTGGTTTTCCTCGGAGAGGTGGGCAGAGGTAGTACTCCCACTTTTCGCCTGTTACATTTCGTTTCCACGTAATTGGGAACGAGCTTCTCGCCATGAACGTAGCTGCTACTGATAAATTCCTTATGAAAAACTTTAAGAGTAGGTCTTGGGTTTTTCATCAGGAGTTTAGAAAATAGCACTTGCGAAAACTGGAGCAAATAGTTCATTCTTTGGTTCTGGGTGTCCAGCAGCTCTGGGCTCTGGTACCATTAGATAAAAATAATTTAGCAGGAAAATAGGGTAGATGACACAATAAAACAATAATTCCAAGACACCCATCTCTAAAAACAACACTTTATTTTGGGCCTGAAAACCCGATTTATTTTAAATTAAAATTCGATTCTTAGTTGCTTTGAAATCAATAAATAGTTGAGTCATTGAGTTGATTAAATAGTGACGTCACAGTTTGCTATTGCCATACAAAATCTATGAGAGAACCGCGTTTTGACAGCTCTTAAAAAGTATCTCAATTGATTGGTATGTCATCTACCCCATTCCTACATTAGAAAACAGACGTTCAAAATAATGTCCAGTGACAACAAGCTAGCTCCACTGTGACACAGCACAGAGCCCACTCTACTAATAGGTACTATTCATTGCAGCTTCTATGACAGAACGCAGACGGTTCCAAGAAACATACGACTTTGTTAATTACTTTACTTGCTTGCATTGTGCAGAAGTAACGGTGCATAATGATAGTTTGTTTTTGCCTGTCTGGTTTCAAGAAGATGACGTAACGTGGTAAAAATATAAGAATAGACTTGTCAACTGAAAACATCTAATTAGTC
The DNA here is from genome assembly GCA_963853795.1 of Xestia rhomboidea. Classification (NCBI taxonomy): domain Eukaryota; kingdom Metazoa; phylum Arthropoda; class Insecta; order Lepidoptera; family Noctuidae; genus Xestia; species Xestia rhomboidea. The sequence continues at coordinate 7,783,104 of OY970771.1, read as the reverse complement.
AGTTAGATTATCAAAAGATATTTGACCCGTATTTTTTCTTTTGTTACGTAAACCAAAATTGTTGAAGATGCGTGACGTATTGAGAATTTTAAAAGCGTCGTCTTTTAAAATTCTCAATACGACACGCCGTGGTATAATTTTTAGTGCGTTCTGACGTCACGAGCCCCCACTCCCGAGTTTTGATGCGTTTTATCTTTGTCAATATTCATTGATTTACAAAAACAAAAAATACGTGTCCCTTATTTTCCAATACTCTAACTGCGAACTAAATAGATTTAAAATGTATTGATGGTGGAAACTAGCCTATTATATTCAGCTTATTCTCAGTGTTACGGCGTTCTGCTCACACTGTCCAAATTATGATTAAAATGACGTACTCATACATAGTGGGTCTTTATGTGAAGACGGGGAAGAAAAGTTACAGTGTTCCGTTTTAAGTCAACATCTGCCTAGCCTTTTCCCAACTATGTTGGGGTCGGCTTCCAGTCTAATCGAATGCAGGTGAATACCACTGTTTTACATGGAGCGACTGCCTATCTGACCTCCACAACCCTGTTAGTACTGGGTAATACGATACCCCTTGGTAAGACTGGTTGTCAAACTTTCGGGCCACTGACTACCTGTAACGACTGTCAAATATCTACAATTGACAGCCGGGACCAACGGCGTAACGTGCTTTCAGAGGCACGGAGGAAACTCGGTATGTAATGAGTGGTCACCCACCCATGGACCAACCTAGGCAAACGCGGCATAACCTGAAGATCGACCCGAGCGGCTGTTATTATTTAGCCACGAGTTAATTTTGGAGTATTCCGACATTTCTAATGAAGATGAGACCATTTAACCTTATATCTGGAATGGCAACGTACCTAAAATACCACTGCTATTGCAGATGCTAGTTACTATCAGGTCGGCCAAATATTATTTTATACTACTCTTGCTTAGTAAGTGTACCAATACTACCACACTAAAAGGCTTGAAAGCTGTTCATTAAACCTTCTCAAATATCTAGGCAGTAATATTGTATTGAATTTAATTACTGCCCTGAAAATCAGGGTAGTAATCCATTACTTAGTAATCAATTATTCGTTTTGTTTTTTTTTTAAGTCTTGATGACGCTGTAAGCAAGTTTAGTATAAAGCATTATATATCACTCGAGGGTAAGTACAGATTACTAAACTCGTGTGGTTCACGGCCCTCCGCTTCGCGTCGGGCCTCAAATGCACACTCAATTAGAAATCTGTGCCTTACTCCCCTTGGTGAATAAATAGCTATTCCATCCAATGACATAAAGAAAACTACATTGAATTCCTCACTTACCTAACTGCAAGTAGTCCTAGAGCAACCCGCTGCATAGAGGCAATATTAACGTCAATCTATTACATTTGATATACTTCGTAGTTCATATAACTAGAACGTGCCCTACACGTTATTGCATTGCGTTGAAATTCTGATGTATCATGTCAGACATATGCAATTGTGCATCTGTAATTTCACAATATCTAGTCATAGTCCTACCTACTCTCCTGCAAGGAATACGTCGAGTTACCAGTGACCCTGTATACATGAAGACAAGTTGTTATTACGTCTAAAATGCTTTTTAAATTATCTTTTAATATCAGGACAAAATTACGTTGCGTAATTTGGTCTAGTTTGGCGCCCTTATTATATTAAAGAGCTTAGTACTTCTCCCACTTAAATATTCTAGTTATGAAGTAGAAAACCACTTAAGAAGACATACAGATAGTTAATGTTCTCTGTAAGAAGTTATCAATTTATTTACCTACCTTGAACCTAAATCCTTGGACTACTAATTTACCATTTAAGTGAAGGTTTACGTAAGCCTCGCCCTTGTTACAATGTAAGCAGACCTCGAACCCCTCGTAAAGGAGTCCGAAGCAATTTGTTGTTCATTTTAACTTAGTAATAATAACTTTATTATTACTGTATTCTATTGTTAAATCTGTCTATGCTATTATTATTTAAACTAGCGACCCACTCCAACAACCAGTCTTACCAAGGGGTATCGTATTTCCCAGTACTAACTGGGTGGTGGAGGTTAGATAAGCAGTCGCTCGATGTAAAATACTGGTATTCAGCTGCATCTGGTAAGACTGGAAGCCGACCCTAACATAGTTGGGAAAAGGCTAGGCAGATGATGATGACTAGCGACCCGCTCCTAAGTTCGCACAGTTTTACGACTTGTCTATACATCGAAATTTCCTTGTATGTTAGTTTAACATTAATGTATTGTAGACATATACTTTTGGAATAAATTTACTAAACGATGGTGAAGATTACATCGAAATTCATTGAGTAGTTTTGCTACTTAATTTATAATCTTATGTATAGGTGAACAACAATAAATTAATATTCCATTATTTGGATATAACAATAGATAATTAAATAGGTTGTATTGTTATCTGTCTAGACTTTAACAATATTATATTTCAAGATTCATTCCAATATCTTGCCTCGCAGCCATATGCTTTGCAAGATTTTAATTATAGATAAAAGTCAAAATTTTAAGTCGACTTTTGTAGTTTCTGTGAATATTCTGTAACAAAATAATAATGATAAATATTTTGAAGAGATGTTTTTAATTAAAAGTGTGTTTTAATAACTACGAGTGATTAATAGTTTGTTTATTTAAAGAGAAAGGTATTTGTTTTCGTGTAATGAGTTTCATTGTTTTAGAGTATCTTTTCTCTTTGACAGAGTGAATTTAAATAATGATCATTACTATTTCTCTTTTTATTTTACATTCTGCATAATTCATTAGATTGTTTTAGGACTTTTTTTATTTTCAACAAAGATTTTTTTAATACAATTTAGAAAACATCACGCCTGTAATCCCCGAGGGGTTAGGCAGAGGTGTACCTAATAGTACACCCACGTTTCGCAAGTTACCCATGTAATAAAGGGCCAGCCTATTGACATCAACCAGGCACGAATCCAGACGCTGTGAACGCTTTTGAGAAATTCCTAATGGAAAAACCCATTAAAAATTTTGCCCAACCCGGGAATCGAACCCGGGACCTCATGCTCAGCAGTCGCGATTGCAACCACTAGACCAACTAGGCAGTTTAATACAAATTCTACCCATAAAAAAAACTACTACACTCATCTAATCGTATTTACCATAACACTCAAAGTCACAAAAAGGCTGTAAAGTTTGTCTGTGGTCAGTAAATAACCGATAGGCACTGTTATCAGTGGTAGGCAGCGACGGGCAACCTTTTAAAATATGACCCTGTAGCCCAAGGCGGGTAGAAATGACCCCAGTTTATGTACTGTAAAGATAAACACCTATATTGTTCGTGAAAATGTGAAATATGTGAAAATAACATTTTGGACTATATTTTTGCGTTTCTTTGTAACATTTTGTAGTCAATGTTGATGATGGTTCGCGGTGTGATAGTAGTTTTAGTTTTACGTGTGTTTACTATCATATAACCTCCTCATGTCGTGCACGTTGACAACACACGCCTAGGCCTTTTCCCAACTATGTTGGGATCGCGTTCCAGTCTGACCAGATGCAGCTGAATACAAGTATTTTACATGGAGCGACTCCACAACCCAGTTAGTATTGGGAAATACGATACCCCTTGGTACGACTGTTTGTCAGACTTTCGGGTCACTGACTACCTGTAACGACTGTCAAAGATCTACAAATAGTATTTAATAACTTGGTATGTAATAGGTGGTAACTGAAGTACTTACATACTTATGTAATGACTTGGTATGTAAACGCGGCTTAACCTAAAGATCAACCCGAGCGGCTGTTATTTAATATTTCGCCACGAGCTCCTCCGTACAGAAACGACATCTAAAAACGCCGAATGAAAATCTACTAAGACATTTCCACAGCCAATTATTATATTAAGTACTACATACAGGGTGTAAACCATCTCATCACGAAGCCGTCAACCAAGCATTCTGTACATCAAACTAAGTAACTTAACTTAACGCAAAAATTATTGCTGGGAAACGACTTTTTTTTTGGGATGAAAAATCATGATTTGTGGTAAAACTCAATGTAACGCACTCAAAACATTGTGCTGATGGATGGATTGTATAGTACGGGGGTCGTGGAGGTGTTTAAAGTAAAAATCTTACATTAAAATCTTGTATTAAAAATAGTTCCCAGGTATGGTGTAGAACAAAAAAATGATCGCAATGACGAGAAAAACAAGTGCCTTTCGGCTTCGTTAAGAAGTGTTTTATACCCTTTATATAATAACACCACACCACTTTACACTAAGATTAGTGTAAGATTCACCTACAAGCAAACTGATCCCCGATGTGATTGACTAACAAGAAAGGAAAATGATTCGTTCCGCATCTCCAGGGACTTACTTCAACCTGGCTGGGATAAAAATAGCCACGATACTCCGTGACATAAGCCGCGTCCCACTGATGGTTACTCGATATGTGATTGAACAAATACACTAATAAATAATGACGTATTTTCTGGTAGGATTGGTGACTTGTGAGAATAGTGGTGTATTTAAGTGTGCGTGTAAATATTTATGTATGTTTATGTAATTTTCATCCTTATGGCCTATAAAATAAGGTTGAAAAGTAGTCGACCTTCAGTGAACTCGTTAGTATACCTTGTACGAATATCGTGTGGGCCCATCTGAGGAAAGTGGGAAAAAGAATATAATTTTCAAGACTTAACAGTGCAGCTTATAATTCTATATGAAAAAACCTAATAAAGGAGTAGATCACAAGGAAGGGTAAACAAATTGAAAAATAGCATTTCCTTAAACTCCTGATTTAATTCACTTCAACTCCAGTTTTAGATAGGTATTCAGAAGCAGTAAATAGTACTTAATACTCAAAAAACAAATATAGTAAGACTTAGCAAAATTTTGTTTTTGACAATGCAGTGCGTTTTAAATAAATGGATTTTTCTTTGTATGAATAAAATTGATAAAAATCCATAAAAATATAGCCCTAAGAAAATATTGCTAAACTATTTAAAAACCAATAAACTAAATCGAACACCATATGGAAGGAACAGTTCCAGTAAACCCGGTACTTCTCCCGGTAACGCCGGGAGAGTACGAGAGTACGACTCAGTAATTGAATCTGCATCCGCAAGTATACCCGCTCCTTTAATTTGAGTAAGTGTTGCGGTACCGTCGGCAAACACCGCAACGAACCGCATCTAACCGGTTATAACTTGCTGTAACTGGTGTAGGGAAGTTTGAAGTGGTTTTGGCACTAAAATTAGGCTGTGGAAATAATATTGAGTGGGATAGATAATATTTTTAAAGATTTGATGCACTAGCAAATGCTTGTCTATTCAGTTCGTGAATGAGTGGGAATCGTGAGTTAAAATAACACTTGTTTAGAATTTACACCGTATAAAAACCAAGTCGTTTAGATATTCTTAACTACAGATCAACAGCTTACACAAATTATTCATTAAACTAGAGATCATGGCACAGCATAAAGTAAAACCGCACTTTGCTAAAAGGCGTCGATTATATATAGTTTATAACATACCCAAATTTAGAACATCTTTTGCACACAAATTTCACAATTACCTTGGTCCTAGCCTTTACAACAAAATAAGTAAAGATCTAAAATTGAAGAATCTTGATAGCCAAACATGCAAAAAAGCAATTGAACAATATTTGAAAGCACTAGACTACAACAGCACTGAGAATCTAATATAAAACGATGTTATTAACAAGGCACATAAAGTAATAAATAATAAAGCACACTTAACTGTACACATACAGGAACATACATAAAAACATATACACATAATACACATATACATATACACCCAAACACAGACAATTCCAATCATTTGTAACTTAATTAATACAACTATCTGTACCATGATTTATTACCTATACACATACAGTATGTAATCAAACTGCTGCTTTGTGACTTGTAGCGGGAACCTTGTGGGAATCTGTTGTTCTAAGGGTGAGGAAGACTATCCGCTCGTGATACAGTTTTATACTAGTACGAGGGGATAGGGTGAATCAGTCTAAAGACAGCCAAACCATTTTTGCATTGTACCACTTCACATCCAACGATCTGTCTATTTTTGTTTATTATTAAGTTGCTCTGTATGGTTGTCTTAAATTTGTGAATAAATAAATATTATTATTATACTGTTAACATGCCAAAACACCTAGATTTCTGTGCTATACACAGAACATTCACCAGTTTCATTGCACCCGTGCAAAACCGGGACTGGTTGCTAGTAAAATATAATAAATAAATAAATACCGCTGGACATTACACACAGCGCCATCTAGTGCCACACTAAGCAACGAGGCTTGTGTCGTGGACACCAGATAGTTGATATACTACATAGATACTTTTTGTTTGTAAATACATACTTATTATACATATAAACATCCATGACTCGGAAACAAATGTCCATGCTCATCACACAAACATCTGCTCTTACCGGGATTCGAACCCAGGACCCTAAGAACGTAAGGCAGCCTCGCTACCGTTGCGCCATTCGGGTCGTCATAATAAACATGTAAGTAGGTATAAAATCTTCCAACATATAAGAAACCCATTTCAAAACAAAAGGCAACTTTATCTTTCATCACTCCACGCAACATATTTGTCGAAAGGCATCAATACAACGAAAGGCCTACTAAACATCGACAGACAAAAATAAGACACTTGACTTTCCTCAATCGAACGTCTTATTTTGCTGACCGTAAATAAATTTCGGAGGCCCAGCACGTTTCTTCGGACCGTACTTCAGATAGATTATGCTCCCTTTGTCGTAAATTTTACGACTTCAAAAATTAGTCGTCGTGAGCTGACTAGACCGGCTTGAACACGTAATACCAAATTGTTTTACGTTGGTTTTGTGGCCGCACGAGATAATTTTGCTGGTGTCCTGACGATTTTCGATTACAACGTTTTTGTGTGTCGTGAATTTTGTGGTAGTTTCTAGAAAATATGTGAGAGAAAATATTTTGAAGATTTCAGCGACGGATTTTCTGTGTGGAATTACACGAAATTTTGATTTATCCACCAAATATAAATTTTGATGTTGATAAAATGAAAATATTTACAGTACCCTCTGTCCCACACTATAAATCGACTTTTAGAAAATGCCATAATAAAATAGCAGAAAACTTTCTAAAATTACAGTATATCATAGGAGTACATTAAACTAGTATATTATTTAAATTACGCGAATTTTACACACAGAGTACTAAATCAACCATATTTCCCACGGAGTAAAAATTGTACTAGGCTAATCAGTATACCAACGGTACATACTCGTATAGTTAGTAAATTCTTATTTATGACCAATTTTTGCCGTTGCTTAATAATGCAGCAGTAAATTAAGGCTTTAATATAACGCGAAGCCGACGCGGCGGACTGTTCGCTTAGCTTCAGCTCGCTTGCATGTGGGACAAGACATAAGCGGAGCGGGAAATGTGCAGTACCACAATATCAATCAGAATAAAATTAAAACATTATGTAGGAAAGAATGTATATTATGGGTAGAAATTATCGTGACAAAATAAAAAGATAAAGTATTTTTAAAATAGCTATAGTGAGTTCCATTGTTATAGCTTGATCTTCAAGCGATAACAATAAAATACATAATAATAATAATAATAGTATATAAAAATACATTTTTATATATTATAGCTATTAAAAAAAAAAAAAAAAAAATCATATATTTTTTTAAATATTTGTTTCCTTCTGATTTTTTTTCATTTTTGTTATAGAATTTAGTTACGGAATGAGTCTAGGTTTTTAAATATAACTAAGATCTCATTTAATTAACAGAATGTAACTACTTGCAAAAGTAGTCCACATTATGCAAAATTTAATTAAAAATCATATGTGCTATTAATTTTTCATATAATTTGTTGCATTATACTCCATTTTATTATCAGATTAACGAGGACTAGTCCCATTACAAGTTTAATAGCACCTTCGCAACGCCGCTCCCTATTTTAAACAGAACTATTACTCCATTGCGGGTCTTATTCTCTTAATTACTTGTTATTATAACTTTTACGGCGTAATATTCCATTTAGAAAGGTTTATTATGGCCTCTTTAATTACCTATATGATATTAGTAAGTCTAATGAAATGCGAGCAGTGAGTTCATTTATTTATATTTTTGAGGTTTATTGCGTAGAATACAAAATATGTCTGATAATATCCACTTTTTATATATAAATCACAGATAATATTTTATGATATTAACGAGACTAGAAGTTGATATAGTTTTTCTTGATATAAGATAAACTCGAATAAAGGTGTATAAAAGGCATGGTTCACTGATTGATCAAAACAACACCGAATTTAGTTGTCTCTCTTTAAAACCGTTTTTTTTTTTTAAATTATTTATCTGGCCCTACTTAATAACGAACCACAGTAAAGGAAAACTCACCATAAAGTGACTATCAACTCATTAGGATAAGAACAATTTGAGCAATTTTTGCATGAATAGACTACATAGTTTTTTTTTAGACTGTGACCCAAGTCCAACCATACCCGCTGGTCGCTTATAGCTCAGGCCAAATGTACCAGTTACATCGCTACGTGATTTATCGTTCGCTACACCACGCTAACTTATTACCAACGTTTATGTTGAGCGAATATGTACGAGATCATGTATTTTGTATATACCTAGTATATGACTTTAGATACATATGTATATAGGTACATATGTGGCCGCCATTACTTTTATCGTGACTCGTTAACTGTGAGCCACATTCGGTCTCAGATTAAATACGAATATGATCTTATTATTTATGTGTGACTTAAGCTTCTGTGATGTTTCTTTTTTTATTATCTTAGGTATTTTCGAAGGTAGCATTCGGGTTACTCTACTACCTCATGTTTAACTTGCGAGTGCAACTATGTAGATGAAATATTAAATAAGAGTTTTAGTAAAACTAAAGAAGAAGACATGGAAAATTGACCCGTATCAATTCAAAACAAAATATGAAAACATTCGACGTGCAGCGTTACCCGATTGGAAGTTCAAGCTTTTTTTAGTAATTAACTCCTAAAAGAAATACACATATATAACATATTTGCCACCTCATAGCCATTTTATACGTAAAAAGAATCTTCACATGCCGTCATCCTTCCACAATCTACTATTAATCTAATAAACAGATAAAAACAACACACACACACTGATCCCTCAGCAAAAGTCAAAGATGAACCAACGTATTTTTAGAGCTTCAAATAAGAAAAAGATAAAAGGTCAACATACACTTCTCCAGTTCAATTTGTGTGCACAACGTCGATGATTAAAGAGCCTTTTCCGGCGATTCCTTTCATCATAGTTTCTGAGGATTGTGTAGAAAAAAAAAAACTTGAAAATTGAATGGGTTAAACCTCTAAAAGGCTGTCTATGTTCAGTTGTGTCAGGAGATTTCATGGTAAAGATCGTGATTTGAGCCAGTAGTTTATTATCGTAGCATGTAACTTCTAAGGTACAATGGTCCGATTTTGTGTCATATTCGGATTGCATTGTAGCTTTTTATTGAATGCAATGTTGTTTTTAAACTTGGATTTATTTTCTTTAATTGTTTTATCTAATGCCAATTGAATAGACCACATTTGACATCTGTCAGTTTAGTAGCATTACATTTTAAAGTTACCTTATTTTGCCATTATTACAATAAATATGTAATCGTAATTGAAAAAGGTTAAGCAATTGTGCAGTTCTAACTTCGAAGAAATTAAAAATATTTTATGCCAGCCGTTACAAGGTTGCGTTGTTGTATTTTGATGAAGTGTCAAATGTGGTCAATTAAATTGGCCCTACTGTACAGGATAGTCTGGTTAAGCAGAACCCAGCCTCATACATAGGTTGACCTGCGAGATGCCATTAAAAAAAAACAGAAATAAATATTCCTATTGACAGGTTTTGACGTCACGGATCTGTAACACAATATTTTATCTTGGTACTCAACTCAACTGTGTCTTGATTGCAATTTTTTATTGTTCAACATACTCAACTAACGATTTATTTTCTTTTTTTCAGGTAAACGTCCATAAACATTCAAATACAAATACTTCTGAAAAGCTTACAAGGGTAAGCCTTAAGATACTACCGGGTTCACTGACGGTCTTCCATTTTCACCCTTATGCCCTTTTTTTTTTTTTTTTGGATGGGAAATCATCAAATGACTTCTCCCGCTCTGAGCCGAGCAGGAGGGAGTGTCAGACTTTTACTGACTAAAACCCATCCATGTTCCTTCCTCGCCCTTTGTGTTCCGGGGCCACGGTATCTCTTTCGAATAGTCCCGCAGCCCCGGCAGGCTTCGGTCCTTGCGGACCCCTTCTCTATTGCTGACTCTCTTTGAGGCGCGCGTGGAACACGAACGCGCCGTCGACACGGCCTGTCGTCATGAGACGTACGGACGGCGAGCTAGCCCATAGCTCCCCGTCCACAGGCCCGCGCCTACAGTGGCCGGAAGCCACCACGTGGCCCCCGACGCCCGGGGCGTCTCCCGCGGCGGCCGGGACGTGAGGATCTCTCCCTGTCCTGTTTCGCCACCTCCTTCGCTAGCATGACTGCTTCGCAGAAGGAGGTGACGGCGTCCCATTCCGTCTCGCTCCGGACCATGGCACGAACCAGGGCCGGGAGCGAGAGGTCGCCGCCGCCGATCGCCACCTCGAGGACACGGCGGTGCTCCACCCAAGTGGGGCACACCTCCACAGTGTGCTCCACCGTGTCCTCCGGCCTATCCTCACAGTGATAGCACCCGGGCGTTTCCTCCCGCCCGATTCGGTGCAGGAACTTACCGAAGCACACCCTTATGCCCTAAGTAATAAGGTTGTAAAGTGGCCGACCGTCAGTGAGTGCTGTAGTACAGTTGCCAGCGCATCAAATTACCACAAACAGGAAAATTTTCTAATTCGATTTTGAACCTAACCGGCAACCTTTTATGGTTTAAAATCATTTGGAGAAATTTGACACTTATTAAATAACTGTTAAATTTATAAATGTCACCGAGTTATCTAACAATTTTAACTCACCTGCCTAGTCTTTTCCCAAATACCTAAGTTTGGGTCGACTTCCAGTCTAACAATACGACAACAAAACGAATTTTGGTAATTTACATAGAGCGACTGTCAATCTGACCTCTATAACCCAGTAACTGGTTAATACGATACCCCTTGGTAAGACTGATTGTCAAGACTAATATGTCAACGGTCATGTAATATGTATATATATATGTCCCCATATATCCGTTTTCATGACTGTTTTTCAAGTTCTACATTTTTTTTGAGTTTCAAATTAGATGAATCTGTCTATAGTTATGAAATGACAAGTGTAACCGAAGAGCAGCGGGGGCCCAGTGGTGGTGGCCCCGACTTACGAACAGTAAGTCGTGGGTTCAAACCCAGACAGGCGCATTACTTTGTGTAATTTATTTCATCACCACCGCTCTCAAAACGGTGAAGACAAGCATCGTGAGAAAACCGGCATGTCCTAGAACCAAAAATTCGAAGACGTGACATCTACCGATCCGCACTGGGCCCGCGTGGTGGATTATAGCCCATTCCCTCTCGTTGAGAGGAGGCCTGTGTCCCAGCAGTGGGAACATTATAGGCTGATGATGATGATGATTTTTAGTACACATGTGTGAGTACTTTGTACTGTTCAGCCACCACTTACATTTAGTTATCTTTCATTGACTTGAATATGCCTTGGTGGCTAAGAGAGAATGTCATGCTCACTCAAATGTCTCGCTGATGGTGGCGGGTGGGTCATTTAGTTTCCTTAAATATGGTCGAGTTGTTTGGCGCCGATACATGCGTCATGTTCGTGAACGGGCGCTCTCAGTTGGGACTGGTCATCACTTAGCTGCCACGGTTCGTTCATTTTAATAACTTTTTTTTTTTAATTTTTGATTTATTATTTTACTCTGGACGCTCTTAATGTGCACGTCTTTCTACATCGTTCTCACATATATGTTTAATCTCAACATGAATGATGTAACCAAGATTTTGTAACAATATTTTGATTTAAAAGAGTGTCCATGGTGTTTCTTGCCCGTTCTTCTCCATAGAGATCTACGTTAGGGAATGGGCAACTACAGTACTTTCTCAAGTTATTATGCCTTGTGACTGTGACTGTAGCTTTGCTTTTATTGTATTTTCGACTTTCAAAAGTGCCGTAATGGTCTAATTGAAATAAATGATTTGAGTTTGAGTTTGAGTTTGATGAAGTGAATCCGCGCGCTAAGCAAAATATTTAATATTCATTTATGCTAACAACAGCGACATCTGTTGGAGAACAAAAAAGCTAACTAGCTAGCTATCTTCAGTACAAATTGCTTCCAAGGAGTTATAATGTGGCTTGGATTTAAATTATTCCAGTACTTTATGAACGTAATCGACCACATCCAATAGAAGTCACTTCTATTGTGGAATACTATATCTGAAACTTTGACCCTAATGTTTTTAAACTGCTAGAAAAGAGAAAGCTGACCATTTTATTTAGTTTTATTTTAGTGTTCATTTTCCTGAACTATCATTTTTTTTTGTTAGCTTGTTTGAGTGTCCCACTGCTGGGCAAAGGCCTCCCCTTTCTCCTTTCAAACCTCTCTGTCAAACCTGTCTGTGTGCCATATTTGGCCATTAATCAAAAATTAGAAATTTAAATTAGATTGGATACCGAATAAAATACAAAGAAGATGAAACTTTCAAAACATGGCACTTCAAGTATACTTAATTCAACTCGCAAAATTGCGTTCACACGTCTTCCAATACTTATAAGAACAATAACGTATCCTCTCAACTCGAAAACGTTACGAATAACCGTTACTGTAAGCAGTTATCCATAAAATCCCGGAAGTATGTACTGGCAGTTTGACGGGAGTCACCCCTAAATAATGGGCGGAATTTCGCACCATAGACCAGAGCATAAACTATTAAAGAGATGCCAACAACCGGCTATAGTACGATTTTATGACCCGTTTTTGCATATTGAACGGTACGAAGGCACTTCAGTTTGGCAAATAACCGCTTTTTTTCGTTATCAGATGAAACTGGCAACGTGTATATGGTATAAAAACGTTTGCCAAGAGATGTTGAGTTCTGTCATGTTAAGTCAAGTTGGACGAACAATTCAACACTATTGTATAATCGTATAGTAAGTAGACGAAGAAATAGGTTTGCCTGTACAAAATATGAACAAAACAGAACTCGCAGGCATTTAATAAAAATTAATATATTCCCTACCTAATATAATCTACATGTTATTATTAGATATTGAAAGAAATAAACGTTATTATTAACGAAAATATAAGTACATCATATACGATCAACGATGTCTACAAATAATTAGAATGAAATTAATAAACGAACGTAAATCAATCAAAAATTAAACCGAACATATTTCTTCTTCCTTCTTAACTTACTCGGCCGCCGGTTCAGCGGCTTCTAGCGGCGCTTCGTCCTCAGGAGCAGCTTCAGCTGGTGCCTCTTCCTCAGCTGGCGCTTCGGCTGGCACTTCGGCTGGCGCTTCACCTTCGGTTGGAGCTTCAGCTTCGGCCGGCGCTTCGCCCTCAGCTAGAGCTACGCCCTCAGCTGGTGTTTCACCCTCAGGTGGTGCTTCGCCCTCAGCTGGTGCTTCGCCCTCAGCTGGTGCTTCGCCTTCAGCTAGTGCTTCGCCCTCGGCTGGCGCTTCACCCTCCCCTGGTGATCCTTCTTCAGGCACTTCGCTCTCAGCTGCTGGTGTTTCAGCTCCTTCTGCAGGTGTTTCAACTACCGAAGCTTCTTTAGGTTCTTCAGCAGCAGGCGCTGGTGCTGGTTCAGTTGGTGCTGCGGCGGGTGTTTGCTCTCCAGAAGATTTGATTGCAGCTGCTGATTTGGCCGCCACTGCTTTACCTTCCTCTTTTTTGTCTTTTCCTTTTTTCAGTTTTCGCTCCAAAGGCAAATAAAGTTTGTAATCTTGTGGCAGCTCATCTTCCGTGTAAAGCTTTTCACTAAAGTAAATTCGTCTAATTCTTGCATTAGCATGTATTTGCACTCGTAAAGTTTCTATAAATTGGGTCCCGTACGCTCTTCTCGTGAAATCGGCAAGATTAAATTGTATCTGGTTCCAACCACCTGCCAAACCGATAGGCATGCTTGTACAAAATGGCTTGATTTTCGTTGTAGATTGGAAATTAGAAATTCTGAAGCGCCTCCTCATATTTTTATCATCAAGTATAGTTATCTCGAAAGAGAAATAGCGCTTCAAGTTCTTTACAATCATGACAAGAAAGGGTAATTTTATACCTAGTACTTGGTTGTTCTTTGGACATGTTATATACGTTGTTGCAACGTTTGTACTCACGATTTCGAGGACTATAGAATTGACTTCACTGTCAGTGAGCCGTTTTATGTGTCCATTTTTCACTTCCATGTCCCATATCGCGAGAGGGTTAGACCCACAACTGTAAAATATGGACAACAATCCACTTTGGTAGGTGTTTTTGAACATTGTTTATTGATTCGTAGAGCAATAGCAATAAAAATGCTAATAATTATTTGTTTTAGACACGATTGTAGTTATTTCACGTTGATTGTTTATCATATCGGAACACTTTGACGTTTGTCTCTTTGACGTGCTTTAACAGATATCAATTCATAAAAAGTAAAATAAATACAAAAAGGTTTTTTGCAATTGTAATTGCGTCTATTTCAACATCAAGTATTCGTTATAGATTTCATTAACAATAACTTTATTAAAAAAACCGGCCAAGTGCGGGTTTAACTCGCGTGGAGAGGGTTCCGTACAATGCCAAAGTCTTATATTGAGTTTACCACTTCATTTTCAATTGATAGAATCTTTATAGGTATGCCTGTAATCAACAAGCAATGAACTATATTTTGCATTTTTTTTTCAAAATTGTAGATTCAGTATTTTCGGAGATCAGGGGGGCGGAATGGACAATTTTCTTTTATGAAAAAAATCAAAACTATTTACTTTACAATAATAACAAAAATATATTTGAGATCTTCATATCGAGTCCTTTTATTTGATATATAAGTTTTGCAAAACTTTTTTTTTAATTTCCCAATTTGTCCTCTTAAAATGCCCCTTATTTAAAATAGTACATTTTGATACAAGTGGAGAAAGTTTGTTATTGCACTCGAGGCGGAATTAACTCCCGAGCCGTAGGCGATGGTGTTTTTGAGCTGAGAACTGCAATAACAAATGTCCACGTGTATCAAACGACGTTTTTCAATACACTTCTGAAGAAATCAAATAAGATAACTAAAAATATTTTTGTCATAAATTAATAAGAACTATGATTTTACTTTTCATTTTTTCCGCGCTTTGCTTTCGCCAGGTTGAAGGAGAAGCAAAGGTATGAAGCCGCTAAACAGCCTAATATAAAAAATAGTTTTTTTTTTATATTTTTGAATTTAGAACACAAATAAATGTTTATTTGTTTAGAAAAGTATATATTAGTTTTAAATAATCATGTTTATCTATGTTATTCTATTTATAAACACAGTTGAATATTTATGCGGTAAAGACGCATTATTGCTTTGCCAAAATTAAAAAAAACTTTCACCTCGACTTAATGCATTGAACCAATTTGAACTAAGTATAGGTATAGTTATCTGTGGCAATTTTCATGCCCGCACACGTGTTGGGAAATGAAAAAAATCGCACGCGTGTGAAATACATTGCATGTTGAACTTGATCATAGTGCGTTATGAACCAGTTTTCGAGGAAGTGTATTGAAAAATATATTTATTTACTTTGCACATCTGTATTTGGGTCATAAGATTTCACCATCCTACCAAATTTCACCTGATTTGGTCCAGTAGATTCGAAGCAAAATGGCTGTGACAGACAGACGTACCGACAGAACTACGCACGAGTGATCCTATACGGGTTCCGTTGTTTTCATTTTTTGTAAAAAAAAATCTCAGAATAATAATATGGGCGCGCATGGTCGTGGCGTGTGTCTGTATTAAAAAATAGTAGCAGCGCTAATAGGCATGACGATAGTATCAAAAAATGGCAAATCTATTTAATCCGTCAGTTAGAGTATTGGAAATGAATGGACACGTATTTTTTGTTTTTGTAAATCAATGAATATTGACAAAAGATAAAACGCATCTAAACTCGGGAGTGGGGGCTTGTGACGTCAGAACTAGCTAAAAATTATACCAAGGCGTGACGTATTGAGAATTTTAAAAGCGTCATATCTTCTTCAATTTTGGTTTATGTAACAAAAGAAAAAACATGGGTCAAATATTTTTTGATAATCTAACTGACGGACTAATTAGTTTTTTTTGTCGTCTTGCCTATTAGCGCAGGCGCATGCTACTAACTACTACAGCTTTTCTAACCAAAATTTGGCAGGACAACCGTAGATGCCACCCGCTCCGTGCATTCGCGCGGATTTAACGGCGGAATTTCCTCCAAGGCGCTAATCCAAGATTCGATTTGTACAGCAACAAGTGAATCTGAACTGTTACATTACCAGCTAAAGCTCGCGGTATGTAGCGTAAGTTAGAGGTTCGTGCGCAAGTTGTCACAACATGACGCACGCAGAAAGTGACGTTTTGATAGATGTTCGAGGCGTGCTCGGTTCGTGCTCGTGCGCTCCACGGAATCAGGTGTGCATGCAGCTACAGGCAGAGATCGCACCGTGCAAGATAAACTACTACTACGTCACTAGACCGAAAGAAGCAGCTGGTCACAAGACGGGCAGTCGGTCCACGTGCAACCAAAGTGTTTCTGCAGCCAACTGTGCGGCCGCATAGTGCGCGAAGTTCCTATGGGCGTCCTTAAAAACGCGTGGGTGCCATTTCGACAGGAGCACCCGCTCCGTGCAAACGCGAGGTTTTAAGCGGGCGCTCTTAATCTGCCTTTCTGTCACTTTTAAGATAAACACACTGGTAAAAATAATATAATTTAATCAACATTATTAATTAATTGAATTAATTATTTAAATTAAGATTCAATTAATCTATATATTATATAAAAATAAATCCCTATTTCCCTTGGTCACGGCATCACGCGGCATCAACGACTGGACCGATTTCGCTAATTCTTTTTTTGTTGCGTTCGTAATTGTCAGAAGGTTCTTAAGGCGACTACAGGAGCTAAATTAGCAACTCTATTTGTGGTGGTTCAAACTTCGTTTGAAATACTGGTAGAGTAAAGTTCTAATCAGCTTGCTCTACAAAGTGGTTGTTACATCAGTCACTGCGGGCCGAATAGTGCGAAATTAGTGGTTTTTTGCGATTTACAAATAAAATATTGATTGGACTAAAAAAACACACTATCATGCTGCTTGTAGAATTATTTGCTAAAAAATCAGAATGATGGCATGTATTTTAGTATGGTTTTTACTCGTTAAAAGATTTTTTTAGAGATCAGTTCGTGATTTTTTTTATCGAGTAAAATTTGTTGTATTGTGTTTTCATAACACTATCATACTAGCATATATCCTGAAGAATATCATATATTTTTCTGGTTTTGTTTATTGCAGTGAATCCTATGCTTTTTTTGCATTATAAAACTCGCGTTTAGTTCCTGTAGTCCCCTTATGAAAGAAAATTTTGATATTTAAAAAAAACAAGGTAGTAGGTAGGTAGGTAGTAAAAAGTGCATTGCAGCGCATGCTGGGTCCAGCTAGTAAAAAAAATAATTATTAATTGATCATTTAAAAAAATCTCTAAACTCCAAAAAGTTTCTGGTATTAATGCCGTGTTGATTTGTTCAATACCAGTAATTCCTATGTTCACACACTTCAGTGCACTATTTTTCCTGTGTCAGAGCCTATTATGTGTTGAAATGTGATCTCGAACCAATTTTAATTCTATTTGTTTACGACACAGAAACAAAAACCTTAGTTATTTAATTTTATTATATTATTTATTTAATTATCTAATAGGTACATATACATTAGGTACAGATCAATTTATAAAAGCAATTAGTAAATGAATAACACAGAAAAAACCACAATAAAACATGTATAGATTATAAGAAATATAAATTTACAGAAAATGAAAGGTTTGTTTATTTTTAATTTATTTTATTTTATAATTAAAATAATTATTAATTGAATCTTCACAAAAACTATAAATTAAATTAATCTTATAAAAGTAAAATCATAATTGTAACAATATATTTGAAACTATAAGTTGACAAGGAAACAGTTAACTATAACCGCAAATATATATAAACTAACTAATCAACCGATTGTTTCCAAACAAAAAATTAAATTCACTTCTAAAACCAGATGATAATGCAAACTGAGTACTAACTACTAACCATAATAGTATTCAGCATTAATTATTCTTTCTCCATAATCGTCTCTAAACGACCATAACTTTCCGTCCTTTCTGCTACTTCTGCGGCATCAGTTCCTTTATCCTCAACAGATACGGGTTCATATTGTGTTGCAGTTTCTACTAATTCTTTTACCGGTTCAGTAGTTTCTGTAGCAGCCACAGCAACTGGAGCTTCTGCCTCGGCAACCGGAGCTTCTGCCTCGGCAACCGGAGCTTCTGCCTCGGCAACCGGAGCTTCTGCCTCGGCAACCGGAGCTTCTGCCTCGGCAACCGAAGCTTCTGCCTCGGCATCTGAACCTTCTGCCTCGGCAACCGAACCGTCTGCATCGGCAACCGGAGCTTCTGCCTCATCAACTTGCTCCTCAGCCGTAGCATCTGGTTCTATTGTCGCCGCATCACCCTGCTCAGGACCGCCTTCTGCCACAGCGACCATTTCTCCGCCAGCAGTGACCGGCTCTTCACCCGTGGCAACCGGTTCTTCAGACGCCATGGTCTGATCAGGAGCGCCTTCTGTCACAGCAGCTCTAGTCGCTGATTTTGTAGATATTTCACTGGCTGACTTTCCTAAAACCGTAGACGCTGTTTTAGTTGGTACTTTTTCAGGTGCCACAACTTCTTCGTCTGTTTTGGGTTTATCTTTACCTGGCTTTCTTTTCAAAGGGATAAACAGTTTATACTCTGCAGGCATTTGGTCTTCTGCAAAGATTCTGTCTGCAAAATATATACGTCTGACTCGTATATTCGCGTTTATTTTAAATTTCTGTACTTCAACAAATTGTTTGTGGTAAGCTCGTCTACAAAAATCAGACATATTGAACTGGATTTGGTTCCAGCCGTCAGAAAGAGCAATTGGCATTACGGTACATAGCGGTAAGATCTGCGTTGTACTCTGAAAGTTTGATACACGAAATCTTCTCCTAGTTCCTGTGTCATCCAAGATAGTAACTTCGAAAGAAAAATATTTCTTTACGTTCTTTACAATCATGACCAGAAACGGCATCGTTATTCCCAGCACCTGTTTGCCTTTAGGACATATCATGTATGTTGTACTTACATTACATCCTCCTATTTCTAAAACCGTGGACTTTATATCCTCGTCCAAAAACTTAGTTATGAACCCATCTTGGGTGTATGTATCCCAAATTTTCAGAGGCTTAGAACCGCAGCTATAAAATATCGTAAGCAAACCGCGTTGATATGAATCCCTAAACATATTTGTAAAATATTTTATTTTAATATGCTTATTAGAGATGAGGTACTCCGGTCTGTCATTCGATTATTCTGTCAACGCGATGTCAAAGAGAAGCATCTGAAAAATATTTTTTTATATAAATAGGATACATGGTTTTTATTGTGGCTAACACTAAAAGAAGATGCTATATTATATAAAAACTTAGTTGCTTAGGAGAATTGAGTCAACACTAAAAGTACCTACTTCAACACTCGAGAGTTAAAGTTCAATTTTCCTTGAACTATTATTTTACCTTGTTTATAGTCACCGCTGCTATCTGGTTTGTGGGAAACATTTTGCCATTGTTATGAAGAGGTGAAAGACCAAATTCAAAGTCTAAAGTACTTTCGAAGCGACGCCGGCGGAAATTTGCGTTTTTGCCAACTTTAGGAACGTTCACACCCTTTTAACACGATTCGTCTATAAGAGTATTTATCGTAAATTCGCTTTAAGGTGCCATCGTGTTCTTAGAACAATTTAAGGTGAAAACTCAATGGTAGACCGCGAATGTTATAGTTATAGTTTTTCATGAAATAGTCATTAAATGGGATTAAATGAGCTTAGAGGGTTGTATTAATGATTTGTATGATTATAATTATGTAACTACATACGTTGTTACGGTCGCGAATCATATATTTTTTAACATAAATAGCCTGACACTGACTTGCAAATTGAAAATATGAATTTCGCGGGCTACCCTAGCGCTTCGCATTTAACAGCTGATTGTACTGCGTGGTTATTTCGGCGCTAGACATTGTCAAAAGGGCGCTGATGGTAATCGTTTGATGAATTGTTGGTCGAAATTGTATTAAGGTGAATGCTCCAACCAGCCCGAGAAATTCAAATTTTCTTACGTTTTTTTGCAATTTGCAGGCCAGTGCTAGGTTGTATGCTGATTAAAATATTCTTCGCAACTGTAAGACGTATGTAATTACTGAATTATAATCATCAAAATCATCAATACAACCCTCCAAGCGCATAAAGGTGCAGGAGGTTGATCTTGAAAAAGTCATTCTTGCACCTAAAGGCCAATTGCTAGAATAACCATGCTGCACAGAGGCAATAAAGAAATATTACCTTTTTCGCAGGGTAAATTCATTGTGAAAAAAATATATTTATATTCCCATGCAAATATCAGCCAATTGCTACAAATAGGTTACCCTTTACTGTGGGCGTCGATTGACGATTTGTCGCCACTTATGCATTATACCAATCTTGACACCCAATACACATCCAATCACAGATGGAAGGCACCGAATCAGCTGGAATTGACATCGTGGCAAACTATGTTTATTCTGGAAATACTTCACCTACGTTAGTGCTAACTTCAGTCTTTTGTGTACAATTTGACTTGTGCTGGATTGAACCGTCACGTAAAAAGAACGCTGACAGTTCAAGTAAACGCTATAAATTTTATGAACACCACCCTATTCCCTATGAATGGATGGATTGTAGAATCATAATAGATAGCTAGTAAAGTATATATTATGATTCTACAATAAGACAATTACACTTTTAAAGGGTGTAAAAAACCTCTTACCAAAGCCGAAAGGCACTTGTTCTCCCCGTCATTGCGATATTTTTTTTGTTCTACACCATACCGTGGAACCTTCTAGTTACGGAGATATTTGGGGTCAAAGTTCCAACTTTTTGACAAGTTTTTTTAAATACAAGTTTTTAATGCAAGATTTTTACTTTAAACACCTCCACGACCCCCGTATTATTCAATCCATCCATCAGCACATAATCAAACATGATTTTTCACCCCAAAAAAAAAAAAGTTGTTTTCCAGCAATAATTTTTGCTTCAAGTTACTTAGTTTGATGTACAGAATGCTTGGTTGACGGCTTCGTGATGAGGTTGTTTACACCCTGTATTATAAAACAGTATCGGACGCGACTGTATAACGTGCGCAGACACATCCCCTGCACTGCGCTCAGCCTTCTTTTTACGAGACGGGACCTATTCATACTTCTTTAGTACTATAATTTAGTTAGGCAGTTATCAGACATAGCAATACCAACAACAGAACTGTACTGCCTGTGGGCCTACCATGACGTCTTAAAGCAGGATCGTTTTAATCGCGTTCCAGTGTGGGTAAGAGATGTCGCTAGACGTCCTCTATAGCTCCGTCTCTTACCCACACTGGAACGCGATTAAAACGATCCTGCTTTAAGACGTCATGGTAGGCCACCAGTTTCTTTTCGCGGGGGGCGTTATTCGTGAATAAAAATCAATATAACATCAAACCTTAAATCCCCGAAGAGTTAGGCAGAGGTTTACCTAATTGTATACCCACCGTTCGCCAGTTATATTCATGTCCCTTGTAATAGGGTGCGAACCTATTGCCATCAAACGGGCGCAAATCTAGACACCGAGGCTGCTAAATTTCGGATGGAAAATCCCAATAACACTCTACCCGTCCTGGGAATCGAACCACATGACCAACGAGGCAACTATTATAACTTCTACCAAAACTAAAGTAAAACACGTTGTTAACGTAACTTCCAACATCAGACAGATATAACGTCATAATAAATGAGGCGTTCAGACGTAAACACAAAAACTTGTAACATATACGAAGAAATAAAAGTTTTAAAAGAAATTCTCGCTCTCTGTGATTTATCTAGCCATTTGTCATCCTCGACACTAAGAAAATATGTCACGCAAAGCCACAAGTAACGCACACAGGCTCACTGTGTAACGAATATAACATTTTTGTCGTCTCTAAATCACATGACTTTTCCACTATGGCTGGATGCCCTTAGAGACAGTCGTGCACACAAGCAAAAAACATGAGTAGCGGGAACAAAAGAAAAATGAAAAAGTGCCTTTCGACTGTCGTGATAAGGAGTGCATGGGCGTGTTCCCGTTGTTATTGTGACTACAGTGATGCTACACGGCTTTGCTGCTTTTTGCCCCCGGATAACGCGTTCAGAACACTGTGCTTTATGTTAGGGGAACCGGGGACCCAGTTAAGATATCATACCAGTTTTTTTTTTCGAAATTAATGGCGCAGAAAATGTTATCCCGATAGCGCTAACGGATGTCGAAGAGATATAAATGAATTAGAATTGTTTACGTATTTTTCTTTGGGAGAAAACGATTTTATTTGGATCAGGACATGATAGATGGTATTCTAATCGATATTTAACGTTCGGGATGTAATTCGATGCTTGATTCGGCTCCAATGAGGTCAGAGAACCCTGTATGTATATTATGTTGTATTACTTCAGCATTTTATTTCTGTGTAGCGTAACATGGCGTGGCTCGAGACGCGGAAATTATGTAGCTTCTGCTCTGACCTACATACTAAATGATTACTATATTTGTCTAACTGAAATAATAATTTAAGCCTTACAAGAATTTTTGACACGACAACAAACATTGTGATACAATTAGCTATTCAACAGCTTATTTTCTTAATAAGCAAAGAAGGAGTCACGCAATTTCCAAAGCGATCTAAAATGGCGCACAATTCCAAAATGAAAACAGCAAAAAAAAAACAAAACACGACTTTTTAACTGCACAATTCCGAGAAAATTCTAAATTAGAATATCGAAAACTGCAAAAAAGGAAATAGAAACAAAAAAAAAGCAAGAATTCAGATGTGCCTGGTATATTTACAGAGCTCATTGCGCGGAGCAACGGAGCGTGGTCTGCATAATGTATCGAACGGTGCGCGATTCCGGCAAAGCTTTGTCTGCGTTATTTACAACCGACCCGTGTATTCACGCGGAAATTGGATTTGTAAAATAAGACACTGTATAAATAATCTTTATCTAAAGCATATCTCAGCGGAGCCGTTCGCCGCCCAAGTTTCGCACCGTGAGCTCTGAGGTCTGATTCCCAGCGACCGTTTGTCAGATTACGGAACAGAAATATCTGCGACGCTAATAGAGAGAATAAACGCTTCTTTATGTTCGAACTTGTTCTATGCTAAATTCCGCCCCGTACCACGAAATGTGGTGCGATTTTTTGCCGTGTCGCCGACCCTACCGTTACTTCAGGCTAGCCTCTCGTTTGGAAATAATCGCCGTCGCTTCAGTGCCCTGGTAGGGACAATGTATCGAAATTAATATCCGGGGACGAAGCGGGCGAACAATTTGTCCACCCGGAATGCGGATAATTAAACCGGCCTGCAGCCGTTTCCTAGCTTACATGAAGCTGAAAATATATAACGCCGTCTACACGGAATTTAGTTTGGCTTGAAAAGTGGACAGATGTCAGCCGAAAAAAAAAGAAACAAGAACATTTCAGCTACATAGAATATTCGGTTTTATGACAATTGCAGGCCATTGTGCTTAACTGGGGACACTTTAACAAAACACGTAATGGCAGATAAATAACGCTTTATATGACATCTGATATCCGCATTTAAAATTAAAATAATAGACCAGGTAACATTATTAACCCTCTGTACTGAAATAAATACGAAACCAAATGTCAGTGAAACCCATTTATTTAAATGAGAGTAGTTAACTTTTATGCTGATAGCTGTAAAGGTACTTCTATTCAGTACATAGGTACCTAGTTAATAGTGGACCTGGACTTAACCGATACCACTTAAGTTATGCATTAAATGTTATGCAAAATTATGTAGCTTTAATTCCGCGAAAAAGATCCAAGCCTGGATGCAGGATGCAGCACTACCCTCCCGCCCGCAAAAATATAACCGGTACCTATTGTTAATCTGCAGCGATCACTTAATAACTCTTTCAATAAAAATAGTTGGCCTGGAAAAGGTAGCGGACTACAGTACAAAAATCTACGTCTCAAACTACACATTTATCACGATTCCTAATTAGACAAAAAAAGACACACAAATACTTAGCTGCTAGTCCAAACGCATCACATACATTTTCCGGACGGCCATTTTAATCCATCGCCCGGAATCGCATCGTAAATCCGTAACGTCGATTAGGCCACTGTTTGTCCGGGCCGAGGCTAATAAATAGCAATGAACATCTTGACTGTGCGCGACGATACAATAATGCGATATAAGCCGCGATTTGTGATCCGTAATAGGCTTAATTTTTTATTAGTGAAGCACTTTTGTTGGCGATAGTAACTGATGATCGATTGAAAGCTGGCGCTTGGCGTTTGTTTTTGTCTTTCCTTAGTGATCAAGTTTGTCGTGACAGCGAGAAGTTTGTGGTAGTTTTTGTCGACTGGACTGGATCTTTTCTTTATTCGTTTTAACTATAAAAATAACTGCGCTGTAAAACAAGATGTTTAGGTACAAAACGGGTTTTATATGAAAATGGGTGCTTTGAGATTGAAATAAAGGTCCCATATTAATATTCATAAGTTCGCACGAAGTATTTTTATTCACTTACCTACACATTTTGTATATTATACAGGGTTATTTGTAAAACACCGACAACCTCTCAGGACTGTGTTACTAACATCATAATCAACAACTTTTGTTAGCAAAAGAAAGCGATAGTACAATAGTGAGGGGAGCGGGTCAGGGCGGCGAGGGCCCGTAAAAGCGTTCAATTTAAATATTTTTATTTTTTTATGGTTGTCGGTGTTTTACAAATAACCCCGATAATCCACCGTAAACTGTTTTTGTGCCTACCTACTTCACGAATATTGTAAAAAAAAATAAAAAAAATAACTAAAAATTACGTAACATAACATCACGCTTGTAGTCTCCGAAGGGTTAGGCAGAGGTGTACTAATAGTACACCCACATTTCGCCAGTTATGTTTAACTCCCATGTAATAGGGGGCGAGCCTACTGCCATCAAACGGGCGCAAATCCAGACTCGGTGGCTGCTACTAATTAATTTCTGATAGAAAAACCCAATAACACTTTGCCCGACCTGGGAATCGAACCCAGGACCCCATGCTCAGCAGTCGCGCTTGCAACCACTAGACCAACAAGGCAGCCATAAAAAAAATAACTAAAAATTAGTTTTCATATTTACTACAGTGAATTTGTCACATATCAGATATTTTATGCAGTGTAAATAAAGATTCTGCCAAAAGGTCGTGCCAAGACCTGCCAGCTAGGCTCCATCGCGTGCCAATGCCAGATATAAACAAAGTACCTCAAAAATATTGCCAAGTTTTAAATTACATTCCAGATTTAAATAGCTTTTCAAGTTTTTCTTTTCTTTTCCAAATATTCTTTGGCTGCCAATACGAGAAGATTTTTTTTTTCGCCTTCGTTGTCTTTGCTTCACTCACTGCTAGGCATATGTATCTCTTTCAGCATTTACTCAAACTCCTGGACCACTATCCCACGCTGACCTTTTCCTTTACAGTCTAATTTGTCACCAAAGAAAGAACAACCCTTTTATTCGCCAAGAGCACAAAAGAAAGCCATTGACCACCCCTTAATCTGAAGCGTCCATCATTCGCCAGTGTTAAACAAATTTGTTAGGCGTCGCACTGTAAAAAGTTAATGATATGTGAAGAACCCTAGGAAATCCTCCTTTTAATTGTTAGTAAATTAAATGGCTCGTGTAGGGTCGGCTGTGAAATGAGATAGGACAAATTTTGATGCGGTCCGCATGAGTACGTCCCTGGGTGAATTTATGTATACCTATATATAATTTCACCCAGGGACGTACTCGTGCGGACCACGGATGTATTGAGGATTTTATCGTGGGTTCTGTTACTTGCGATATTAATTTCGGATTAGGATACAGTTGATTTTCAAGGTAAATGAATTGGAAAGGGTTGGTTCATTTGTATGCTCATTTAAAACAAATAAATAGCTACCTGCACGATTCAAAACCTTCCTAAAATTAAATTAAATTCTACACTTATTTGCAAAGAGTAAACTCAAATAACTTGTAATCTTGTCAGACGTTACAGGTGGCCCAAAAAGTCTGACAACTAGTCTTACCAAGGGGTATCGTATTACCTAGTATTAACTGAGTTGTTGAGGTCAGATAGGCAGTCGCTTCATGAAAAATACTGGTATTCAGCTGCATCCGGTTAGACTGGAAGCCAGCGGCTACATAGTTAGGAAAACGCTAGGCAGATAATGAAACTCAAATAACTTGTAATGAAACACCTCTAAAACTAAGAAGCATCTTTACAATCCCCTTAAGTCCACATTCCACTAGCACCACCACTTAAAACTGCACTAAGCAGGCTTTCAATAAACTTAAGTGTGAATATAAAAGCGACGTTATAGTCCCTGGTAGTGTTTACAGCCACCACTTACCATCTCTAATGGCCCATGTGCACTTTATTGTCTAAAATTGCATTTTCCCGACGAAAATTCCGACACCTATTTTGTCTTTAGTACTTTTGCCTTTGTGACGGTACCTGGGTTAGTAAAAAAATTGCCCCCAGATGCTCATTGAGCGTCGTTATGGAGAAAAGTGTGGATTGTCGTATTGTATTAGCAGATTGGTTAGTAAAAGCGTTTTGGTGCGGGAATTTTATCAGAGCAATGCGTGAACAACAGCGTGAACAAAAACTTCTATCTTTTAGAAAGGAAGAAAGAAAACATTTTTATTTTAGCTACATTTCTAACCGATCATGTTGACTCCAAAAACTTGTGATCTTCGAGATCATGTGGATAATGAAGTCTTACCTATAAAGGTTAGCTCTTGTCCTATAAAACACTTATTCAATATGTAAAGCAAAACGTATCTCAACGAAACGAGATACGAGATATTTTTTCCTTTAGACTCAAACGCCTACTAAAAAACGTCGGCAGCGCTTTCTAAAAGCCGGTTATTGAATAATAAAAGAGAGTGTTTTTCATTCGCTCTAACGGTGATTAAGATATACAATCGGGGTTCGCAAAATGGAAATCTATCGGATTGCTTAAAGCCATCCCTTAGTTCACGTCGCACTTATCTACGGGATTATCCCTAGTAATGACCATCTCATGTATTTTACTTAGACCTAACGTACCAACCAATGGATGGGATGGGTCACAACCAAAGGTGACGCTACTAATTATATTATTTATCCATCCCTCTCAAATACCTTTATTTAATCACGCGGATTGAGGAAATTCTCAAAATTCTGTAGCTTTTAATAATTCGCTCAGAAATTAAAAAACAAAAAGAATAAAAACGAATAATTTTTTCATTTTGTCGACCATTTTGCTTTTTAAGGAAAAATGAACAGCCGGAAATTAGTTTAATGCCCATTGGGTATCAAATTAAAGCTTTTTTTATGAAAAATAGAATATGTTGGAATAACTAGGTTTACTGAACGAAAAAAGCTAACAAAAAAATTACATAGTATATTTTTTTAAACAGTGGATTGAATTGTTACTGTGTACCAAAGCTGTTTACATTTTATGTGAAGTTTTAGTAGATACTCGTACACAAATATTAAATAAATGTTCGCAAATTTCCTTCTGCTTTTATACAATATTACGTTGAAATATTTACTTAAAGGCCCCGTGTCATTTAACTATGGATATTGTAATCGTTTTTTAAACTTCATGCTTACCTTGCCATCAGAAAAACAAACTGAATAAAATAAAAAGTCGTAAGAAAAAAACGCTTACAAGTTACAATCATTATTACTAAAAACGTGACGGAGCCTAAATCATAAAAAACCACTCCATTTCGAAAAGAACTCGAAGATTACTAGATAAAAGAAATTCCATATATGGTAGACACGGAAACAAATATAATGATGTCTGATCCAAAAAAGGCTGTCGGGTGTCGTCGTAAAAAGTCGTCTGTACGAAATTCCGTTACGCTTTATCAACACTAATGGCTTGCAAATAGCTCCAGCAATCGTCTTACACTCTTATATCATTCCCAGCTCACCCGCTGCATTATTCAGTATTTTGCTTTTTAATATTCAGACGACATATTTGAGTCGCCTTTCAATTTTTTCCCGCGCCTCTCTCGTGTACCGGTGTGCGCGGAATTTTGAAAGCTACTTATTGATGTTCCTTGCTTAATCCCAACATATCACGCAGAAGACGGGTGGCACCATTTATTTTTTTTATCGATACCGCTGTGGGCCCCTCTTGTTCTCCCGTTCCACTCATTTTTTATAACCTATAGACGTTGGATTTATCGTGGTTGATTTTCACCGATATCGATGAAGTCTATATCGGGGCGGCGCTAGTAATTTATACGAGGAAGGAATGGATTCATAGCCGGACGGATTAAAAAGAAAATGAAAGCAAAATATATGGGTCTGTCGATCGAGCGCTGAAATAGCGAGCTGCAGGTTGGTTTAATTATCGGCATTCCTGCAGCGGGCCGACAAATTGTTTTTGTCGGATGGCGTACGTCGGACGATATTTCATTATTATAACCGCGATATCGAGGTGGCGTATGATACGATACGTATTTACGACACTATTTATAGCTGAACGATTAATTTTGTCGTGGTGATTATAATATTAAATTGGTTTAATATTATCGCTCATTTGTTATCGTTGAGTGACGAATGCATTGCTGCTAATGTATTTATGTCATTATGTATGCAGGAAGCTGTGTGCCACAAACGTTTTGGTATGGGTAATATGTTATCCACCGACAGAATATTGTGGACATGGCTTTTATTTTTCAACATCAACGTACTATAAAACATACTACAGTTAAACAGATTACTATAGCACCGACGTCAAAAGATAGAACTTTTTCAATACTAAATCCACTTGACAGCAGTATTGGCCATCGACAATCCCATCGAACTCTTCAAAACAGTAATATCATCGAAACTTGTAAAAGTGAAGCACTCAACTTTGCGGTCAGCCGACGCAGCGCTGATGGCGCCCATAGTCAACGTTGGAGCGAGACTAATAGACAATCGATGTTCCAGGCTATAGACAATCGTTGGGGCTAATATATCCAGTTGTTGGTCCTGATTCGGCAACGCACGCGTTTTACAAGCGCCACTCTATTGCAAACAATGAAATTTCTTCTCTAGATATGCCCCAAATAATAATATATTTACTTTCATGGGGCTTTCACAAAAACATTCTAGAAACAGCGATTTATGTAATTGTTGTATTAGATAATTATATTGTATTTGGTGTACAATAATGAATATTCTGTCAATCTACGATGAAACAGTTGATAGCAATAAATGAAATTGAAATTACAAAAAAAAAATATGTTTGGCATGATGAAACATTCCCAATTGTTGCTCAATATTTATTTAACAGTTTATTTAGACACATATTTAATACAGGGAAGAATAAAGGAATAGAAAAATAGGTACAAAGGTGATGCTTATTTCAAAAGCCACCTCTTCCAAAAAATAATGAAATATCAATTAATCAAATTAACTTATTGTGGGTATTATGGTCAACTGCTGGTTTTATTAACTTCCTTGCTTATTGTTGTCCACCCACATGGTAGCAACGGAAACTAAGGGATATCAATCAACGTTGCAATCAACATCAATCATTTAGCATAGTTTCCGTGACAGTGCGAAAAGAAATGACACACACACACTGACACTCTAATAGCTATACAGGAACAGATGTCCCTAACCACGTAGTGACATATTACGCAACGAATGATCAATATCATATTGCATTTAATGCTTTGTGAATTCGGATGATTGGTGCGTCAGAGATGATGTAGACCAACCTCCAGGGCAGTAAATATGCTGTCAAATGATAGCTAATAGAATCACTAGAAGTCAATATTACCTAATCTAAACATAATAATATTTTTTTTTGTTTGTAAGTTTGTATGTAAGGGGTAATCTCCGGAAGTAATGATACAAATCTAAAAAATCTTTTACTGACAGAAAGCTACATTATTCGTGGGTGCTTATAGGCTATAAATTATATTTATATCATGCAAATTTTCCGAGCTATCACAATTTTTGCGGACGAAGCCGCGGGCGAAGTGCTAGTATCAGATAAAAAAACATTTGATTCGAAAGAAACGTAATAAAGAAACGGGGGGTTAGTTACTGATGACCATACACACTTCTAAGTCCACGTATATCTCCTTCAACACTGAAGTGAGTATTCCTTATAATATCTTTGAACGTCTACAAAATTATAGGCCACGCCCACCAATAAGTTACAAATATTTCCTTACAAAGGCGACACTTCCAGCATCCATTACCCATTTATAAATCAGCGTTGAGTTCATTCCGGCAGATTGCCTGCAGTGACGGTTGCACTTATTGCCGATTCTCCTCTCGACCCCCGACCCTTGAACACTTCGTCCTGTGACCATCCCCTGTCCCCTTCCTCCCCTGGAACCTCCCCTGGTTCATCGTTAACATGCCCACTTCATTTGTTCGAAGGCCGATGAACTTAGCCAGTAATAAAGTACCTTGTAAATGGATTTCAAGGTAGTATGAAAACAAAAGATGTTTTTCCTAGGATGTTGTTTATCGGTTTTTCTGCCAGTGGAAAGTTTTCAACGATGATTTAATCGCTTTTTCGCTGCTCTATATTTTTCTCCGAAAAAACGAAAATTTAATTTTAAAATTCGTCTAAAAAACAGACTAATAATAGTTAAAACAGCTTCACAAAATAAATAGAATAGAGGTTGGAGCAGTTAGGGTAAACATGTCTGAAGGAAAATGACACAATTGTATTGTAACCGAATCTATTTTTGTTATAAACGGAAAAATATCAAAGAACCCGATCTTTTGTTGGTTCGACTTAGTGTACTTTGATGTGCTTATTAATTTGTACGAGAATAAGCATCTTTCCCTGCCTACCTTCCACTTACCCAATTAAACACCTACTGCAGGGGTAACCGATATAATTTTTTCCCCTGTAATTGGGCAATTTTTCCATTCTCGCTGTTGCCACTCAAGTAAATATGACCAATTACCCGGAGCCACCCATTTCACGCTACTTACGTTTAGATGACGGTTAATTTTAAGAAAATTCCTATTAAATTGTTTAGTTGATCGATAAGTAATTATACAGAGGGTAGACTTTGCATGGGGAAGCTTTTGGCTAACATTTTGTTTATCAAGCTACTGGGAACTTCGCAAACGAGTCGATAAAAAAACACGTTATAGGTAACAAAAAGAAATATATGTTAGTTAAGTATATTTTACTTGCTCTATTACAACCTAACTAATTGTGCAAACAACCAACACATTAAAATCTAACAAGAAAAGAAAACAAATCTATTAAAACTCAGTCCGCGTAACTATCGAATTAGTCTTCAACATTTTGACCCCGGGTCTAACTGAGACAAATAGTCTAACAGTTTTTATTCGCAGCCAGGAACCCGTCGGATTCAGAAGTAGAACTAATTACATTATCATTAGATTCGGCACACTGGGCCGTTCAGTTATGGCAACCCTTTTGGTCCGGGATGAAATATTCGGGCACACTGTGCACGGTGATAGCCCCGCCTCGTTTTGTTAGGGTTGATCGTATTGAAATTGCGGGAGTTATTACAGGGTTGGAGATTAATAAACGAGATTGGATTTAGTGGGTGAAGTTTTGAGAATCAGAATTTCAAATTTTGAGAGCTGTAATGATTGTTGAGATGCGTGTAAAGCTTTGAAGGCACTTATAAAGTATTACTAAAATTGTAATACATATTATTAATTTGTTAGTACAAATTTTCCTTTCCTCATCACTTCTTCTTAATTTTTTATCGTGCGGTTAGTGCCTAACCTAGTGTCAGAGTTTTTATGCCGCCCATGGGCCTCTGGACTTGGTTTTACAAGCCATATAAGCTATATAAAATTCTAGCAAGTGTTAATTATGCTATTCGCACATATATCCGACCGCTAGGCTATCACTCCTTATAGATGAAAATAAAGCTCCTGTAACAGAAACTCGTATCTATATAAACTGTCTTTTATTTTGTACAGAAATTCAACATCTCAATAAATAAAAGTTTACAAGCACGATTTACGTAAACTACAACTTATTACGTATTCCTAAACAATTTACTTCTAAATAACATACCAAGTTTTATGTGGCATTCATTGAACACAGATCAATATGCATCGAACCTCTTTTCATACATTACAACAAGATTAGAACGTACTATTTTGTAACAGTAACGTGGTCTTGCTCAACCGTACGTGTCTCGAATAACAATACAACTAACAATTTCCTTTCGTATACAATTTAGAATCAAATCTCTGGTCTGCTTTTTACTCGTAAATACAAAATTACATCGTACCCAGACGCATAAAATAGGAACGCAAGGGAAATATTGTCTAAGTTTTGGCGACCCTAGCTCTGAAAACGAATTGTGATTCTATTTACAGTATTCACTTGTTTCTCAACGTTTTATAGATGTAATAACAATTTGTTTAAGTTTGTTGTACTACACAATTGGTTGTGTGCTCTAGGGTTTATAGCTTTTTATATTCTTATTTCCAAGCACACAGCTGTTTGTACATAAATATTGAGTGAATTCGTTATATTTTCATAATCAAATTCACCCCAGGGTACAACTAGACAGTTTCCAAAGTCGATTTACTAAAACTGAAATTGTTTTTACGAAAATTTCATCAGCTCCACCACGGTTTAGACAATCACTTTTCTTCTACACTTATTCAATTCACGACTAAATCTTACACAAAGTTTGCACAAAATCGTCGGAACAAATTAACTTTTTTATTTCAATTGTTTGTAGCAAACGAGATTGTGCAGTCTGGACGCGCATGTAAACTCAACTTCGACGGGTAGACGCAGCAATTTCCTTGCCAAATCGAGTGTGAACGAGAAACCACCAGTTTAAAGCGATTTCCCTGCGCTTTTTTTTTCTAATACATGGACCGGTTGTTTACAACTGCCAGGGGAGAAAAACATTAAAAATACAGGAGAACAGCGTGTTTTGGTTTTAGCTTGAATATTTGTGTGTTCCAATTTTTGCCAGTTCGGTTTTATTTTGCAGGTAAATACTGCGTTTTATTTTATGTGAAAGCTCCAGCATGGTCGTTCGTATTGTACAATGCGAACATATTGTCAAGTTGGGTACCGTATTAACTTTTATGGCAACAAATAAATTAAATGCAACAAAAATATTTGGAAACATAAATTTTACTGGAATTAAAAACTCGAAACGCGGGATTATCATCGGAATACAAAATCTTTAAAATTAAATCAAGCCTAAATTTACTCAAAATAAAGAGCGGGATGAAACTCCCAAAATCCCCGCACATGACCGGAGGTTAAAAGACAAGTGGGTTGAAGACACGATAACGCCGACGGCGGGGGGGTTGAAATCTAATTTGCAAATGCATTTCCTGCCTTTCAAGCTGCAGTGACGTGTTCCCGCTTTACATTTTTAAACAGAGCAGACAGATTCGAGCGTTCCGACTGTTTTCGGGTTGATAAAACATTGTATTGGGGGATCTTTTGGACCAACACCGCTTCGGAGGGTTAGAATGTATGGAGATGGAAATTATGCTGTATTGGTAAAAGCTCTTTTACATTTTTTGATATTATTTTATACTTTGATGTTCAAAGTAACAAAGGAATTCATTTTGAAAATGGACTAGTTATGAAAACTCATGATTCAGACCTGTTTGAATGCTTTATATTTTACGAAGGTGCTCGACATAAAAGTTTGGACATACCGACCATTCTTGCAAACAAAGTTACTAATTTTAAACGTCACGATACAGAACACAGTCAATAACGACACTTGCCAAAAACACTTTATTCTACGTTCTTT
This sequence comes from Xestia rhomboidea, assembly GCA_963853795.1. NCBI lineage: Eukaryota > Metazoa > Arthropoda > Insecta > Lepidoptera > Noctuidae > Xestia > Xestia rhomboidea. Next base: position 7,748,992 of record OY970771.1, on the reverse strand, counting down.
ATCCTACTTGAAGTAATCACCAGGCGACCAGTGCCTCAAAACATCCTCTATTACCTTTAACACACTCTTAATCGTAGTAGTCTTAACACTATAACCGTCACATCATATAACCGAGACGAGACATCTTGATGGCAAATGAGACCTCTGAGTTTGTTTCGGTGTCGGAGTCATGTAAGAAACACCTACCTCCTTATTTTGTATCTTTTTTAGGGTTCCATACTTCAAAAGGTAAAAAAGGAACCCTTATAAGATGACTTTCTTGTCCGTCTGTCTGTCCGTCTGTCACCACCGATTATCTCAGGAACGGGTGGACCTAGCGAGTTGAAATTTATACCAAACACTGAGGTCTATAGTCCTTATTAGATGTATAAAAATCAAGACCCTGAGTCAACACGATAAAAAGAAATGGGCAAATTTAGATTTTCGCGAAAACTTGTAAATACCAAATTTTACCTTAATTTTCAACGTTTTTTATTTTTCGGACTTTTCCCTTTACTTATGCTGTAAGACCTTGCTTTTAACCAAAATTAACAATTCTAGGTCAACCGGAAGTACCCTATAGGTCTGGGTCGAAAACCTATATGGTAGTTCCCGTTGACCTACAATCACGAAATTTGGCACAAAGCAAGGTCTTACAGCACATGTGAAGGGAAAAATCTGAAAACCGTAAATATGTAGTTTAATAACAAAAAAGCGATTTTACTATTACCAACTTATTATTTGCGGTTAGTGCAATAGCCGTTTCATGGGATCGAACAGCAAAGTTAAGTTTGTCCTTTAAAAAGTTTGTATGGAACCCTCGGTGCGTGAGTCCGACTCGCTATTGGCTGGTTTTTTATATCTTTTTTATATTATTGTGTGTGTGCTTAAATAAAACTGACGTCCAATAAATATTTATTTTTCTTTCTTTCTTTCTTACCTCATTTGGATTTAAAAGTTCAATACTGTTGTACAGTCGCCAACGCATCAAGTTACCACAAACTGTCAAATTTTCTCGTTCAATTTTGAACGTTAACGTTCTCGTTCAACATTTTATGGTTAAAAATCATTTGGGGAAAGCCAGCTTGAGGTACAGACCAAGTAGGCTTGTGCAAAATTTTTAACACAACAGGAATAAATATCTTTTAAGAGAAACTGATCAGTCCATCAGAATCGATCGCTGACAACAAGTACAGACAACTCTATACATTGGGCCCATAGCCGCCACCCGCATCCCGCAGTCCGCTTAATAACGCCGATTGGCGGAATTTCGCCAGAGCTCACGGTCCATTGCCGTCGGAAATTACGTTGCGTAGAAAACCCCGACCCTTTAGCGGGCATGTATTGTGTGTATCGATGCCGACGCTTTTTAAAAAATTGATTGAAATGAAACGTTTGTTTGCGCAGAATGTGCGGTTGTGAAATTATATTTTTCGGAACGGAAATATATTTTAAGATTTTCTTTATTGTGATTCTGTTTTTTTTTCAACAGAGTAGCTAGTAGTTTTATCAAAACAGAAAATGAGTTGCGTTCGACCACAGGCTCTTGACCAATGGCAGACCCCTTCAAAGCGATTCAGATTTCTATAACAATGTTTAACAAGATTGGCATAAGGTTTTCGGTGCTTATGTCAACGTCATTCATTATTAACTTCTCCTTTATTATTATCGCTGTTAGATGTCATATTGACTACGACTAGACTTCCAGGTAAACACCAACAAAAGCCAACATAGACACAAACCATTGCCATTTGCTGCCTTGTTGGTCGAGCGGTTGGCAAGCGTGACTCCTGGGCATGCGGTCCTAGGTTCGATTATCGAGTCGGGCAGAGTGTTATTGGGTTTTCCTATCAGCAATTTCTCAGTAGCAGCCACGGATCGTACCCGGTTGATGGCCATACGCTCGCCCCCTTTTACATGGAACTTAAACATAACAGGCGAAACATAGGTGTAGGTACTATTAGGTACATCTTTGCCTAACACTTCGATTGCAGGCTCTGATGTTATCTTTGTTTATAAACATTATTAACCGCAACAAACCAATATACCATCTGTCACAACACTAAACCTCAACAATCATTCAATCAATTGCCACGTCAAAACTAGCCAACTAATCTCCCAAGTATCAACCTAACACTAAACTTTTCAATTACCGTTCGCGACAAAAGTATATAAGTTGCAAGATCGACTCTGTATGGTCGTTGCACGCATCAAAAAGGCAACTTTTGACACAGCCCGAAGCTCTGAAACTTTTACATTAGGGATGAAGTTTCTCTGAGTAATTCTCTCACTACAGCGGAGTGTTCACGCAACGAACAAATCTTTCAAAGAACTAAACACAGCTGAGAGCAAGCTTTAGTTAAGTGTTTATGGGATTTCATATTTTTGATGTTTTTTGGGTTCGTCTTTTCGTATGTAGAATAGATTTGTTATGTACACCATATGAATTGCAGATTTAAATTTAATAATACGTAGGATGATCGATTTTTATAAAACTAGGTTGTAATTAGGCAGCCTTTTACTAAAAACTCTGTTCATCCAGTCGAAACCTAGAAAATAAGAAGTTTTACAATAAGAAAGCTGACCTCAGAACGACTCGTTTTTAAGTTTAATAATATAATTAACCATAAGGCAGACTGGTAGAAAATGCCCAAGGCATTAAGTCCGCCTTTGTACAGTTTTTATTTGTGCATAAAGTTTTAATAAATAAATAAATAATTATTGTAAAAGGCCTTTTAAACCTTTAGAATGTAACGACCGATCTTCGATAAACATATTACATTTTGTTAACATTTTATATATTTCATTCACACGTACAGTTTTCTTCATTTATATTTTCCAGCTTTTCAGTTCATCCGTAAATATCATTCTTAGACATTTGATTGACATTTCTATTCCTGTATTCTAAATGTCAACTTGGTAATGTTTTAAGGTGTATGCTTTCGGAATTCCGCTTAAGTAATTTCACAAATACTTATCTTCTGGATAAGTAGTAGGCGGTTGTCGGAATTGGACGTGAAAAAAATATAAGTTGAGAGTCCATTGAGAAAACTGTGTAACTTAATATTTTTATTTTTAGCCCAATTTTATGAAACAGTTATGGAACGCGAAAGTTTATAGATGTTGATGTTTTCGGAAACGCTAAAATAGGATGTGATCCTGATGTATTATAATCCGGTAATCGAATCCCTGGAACTATTCAGCAGTGACAGACCAACGAGGTTGCCTATTTAAAAGCACCTACAAACTTCAATAAGAGGTGCTTTACTAGTTAATTATTCTCAACTGTCCAATTACGATCCGTCATCGCAAACGCGCTGTTTTCATTGTGGAAGGCTACAAGTAGTCATTACTGTGATGGGCGTGTTTAAAATTACTTGGCTTGAAATGAGGTTACCACATAATTATATACTTCTTATTATTCGGTTGGTCATTACGTTCTGTAGTTTTTAATTGATATCTACTGAGAAATATTGATTATTTTCTTTGTGAATTTACCATTTGCCTAGCTTTTAACTGAAACGGCTTTCAACTTAACTATATTGTAACAGAATACCAGTATTTTATATGAAGCGACTGCGCATCTGACGTCCACAACCTAGTTTCCCGGTGATACGATACCGTTTGGTAAGACTGGCTGTCAGACTTTCAGACTTCTGACTGGGCATTATAAAACTTATGGAAACGGGTATTTTTTTTACCGCTTTTTTGCCGCTAAATACCCGTTCCCAAATGTTTTATAATGTGGTTTCTGACTGGACATCCATACAACCCGTATTAACTCTGTGAAATACAGGTTTATATTGTTTTGTAATGAGTAAGAAAAGAAAACGAACTATGATATTTAGCGGTCTAGAATCTATATCGCTCGTTTTTGCTACTTTTTAAGCAACAGTGCTTTTTACCCGTACTTGTTCATCCCGGTGAAGTGTAATCACCCTATAGTTATTTCTGCTCCTTGATAGTCACAATAACCTGTGATTTTGTACCAACTTAAATCATAGGACTAGTGGAAAAAAATCCCACTAGTTCTATCGTAGAACTACGTTTGAGGTACCGAAGAATTACTTCTTCGCTGGTTTCTTGGGCAAATTCTTCTTGCTGGAGGTATCCGAGCGCGTCGTCTTCTGCTTCCTTAGTTTTCCCACAGCTCGGACACTAGCCTCCTCCCTGGACCGTATAAGCACTAAACTGCAAGAAAACAACAATTTAATATTCCATTCTATTCTAATAACGAATCCTTTTTTATAATTCAGAATTAATAATAGGGTAGATGACAAAAAAAATCTAATTAGTGCGTCAGTTAAATTTCCAAAAGTATTGGACACATATTTTTTCTTTTATCACGTAAATAAAAAATTAAGACGATACTGTGTGACTGTGTGACGATACTCGTGTGACGTCATAGTTGAGTACATTTTTTACTCAAATGTGACGTCACAAACCCCTACTCATGATCTTTGACACGTTTTATCGTCGTCAAAATTTATTAATTTGATAAAACAAAAAACACGTATCCAATATTTTTCGATAATCTAACTGACGGACTATTTTTTTTAGTCAGTAATCATCCCTATTCTAATTGAATACCCTCGTATTGTAATTCTTGGTATCGCGGTAACATTTCAATCTTAACCTTCGCCTTTATCAGGACCAATGTTCCCAGAAAACTGAAACTAATATACTTACTTATTCAAGCGATATAATAAAAGAAGACATACATAACAGCACGCCTGTGATCTCCGAAGTTTTAGGCAGAGATGTACCTAATAAATAGTACGTACACCCACATTTCGCCAGTTATGTTTTAAGCCCCATGTAATTGGGGGCGAGCCTATTGCCTAATGGCACCTGGTTGATACTAGGGACACATCCAGACTCCGATGATGAATTGATATAAGTTTTTATTGAAAATAAGACATTACAAGAGCATCATAACAGATCATGAGAGCATATTGTTTATTCGTCATTCACCATCTCAAATTGATAGGCGATTGAATGACAATAATCTTCGAGTAACGAATCTAAGTAGGTACTATCGAGGACACTCTCGCCTGATCACCACTAAGCTAATTTTTGCTTGCACTTAAAACATAGAAACACTTTCTATCCCCTCCCCGTTGACTTTATATATAAATAATTAATGAAAAAATACCGATCGGCGACACATGCCAAACGAGAGTTATTGTTATTTTGCGCGCCAGGGTTGACGCTTTCTTAATAGGCCTAAAGTTTAAGGTGGAGTGGTTCAGCGCCTCCGCAAAATTTAAGCGAAAAAAAATGTAACTGATCAGGCGGAAAAGACCACGACTGTACCTGCAAAACGAATACTTAAACGTAAAAAAGAGTAATTACAGGTCATTCTTTAGGGTCATATTTTTTGGAAATTATAAGGTCTCGTCCACTAAACTGTTAATTATGCCTACAATAACGTCAAACACAAGTATCCAAAGAAGAAAGTAGACGTCGTAATTCGAGAAGCCCCATTAAAAATACTGTTACAACTTCCAATCTGATTGAAATATCTAGATAAACCGAAAACTTGAAGCCAATATCGACGTTAACTTGCAAAAATATTACAAAAAGACCCGAAGAAACCTATCTTACGTTGTTTTAAGGTTATTGCCAATCTGAATTTTGGCACCGGGTCCTTTATTATGAGCAAAGTTTGGCACCAATCAATACGTAGCCTAATTTAGTATAAAAGCTCCATTACGCGTCAAATTGATGTCCTATAAATTGTGAAGTCTGATAGTAAATGTTATAATTTAGTCAGATTGCAAAATGTAGTAAAGTTTGATAAAATATCACACTGTTTTGCCAAGGTTTTCGCAGCAGTGAACAAATATTCTTTTTTATTTACCTTTTTTAAGTAACCAATTTTTTATTGGGGTGTTAGTTATTTTTACACACTATGGTTTTGATAAAATATTTCATCAATCATGTTTTACGCTTAAAAAAACGCCACCTAAAAACAGATGACTGATGAAATATTTTGATCGCGTTATTAGGGTTCCGTAGCCAAATGGCAAAAAACGGAACCCCTAAGGATTCGTCATGTCTGTCTGTCCGTCCGTATGTCACAGCCACTTTTTTCAGAAACTATAAGAACTATGCGGTCGAGACTTGGTAAGTAGATGTATTCTGTGAACCACATTAAGATTTTCACACAAAAATAGAAAAAATACAATACATTTTGGGGGTTCCCCATACTTAGAACTGAAACTCAATTTTTCCATCGAAACCAATTTTTTTTTTGTTTCGATTCATCGAACCCATAAGTGTGGGGTATCTATGGATAGGTCTTCAAAAATGAAATTGAGTTTTCTAATATCATTTTTTTTCTAAACTGAATAGTTTGCGCGAGAGACACTTCCAAAGTAGTAAAATGTGTCCCCCCCTGTAACTTTTTAAATTAGAGAATGAGAAACTAAAAAAAATATACGATGTACATTACCATGTAAACTTCCACTGAAAATTGGTTTGAACGAGATCTAGTTAGTAGTTTTTTTTTTAATACGTCATAAATCGTAAACCGCAATTTACATTTCATTTTACTTATCAATAACTTAATTGAAAAAAAAAACACTATTATTTAAACATCGATCAAAGTTACAACGAACTACAAGAACTTTTATATTATGTTACTTGCTTCTACGGAACCCTTCATGGGCGAGTCCGACTCCCACTTGGCCGCTTTTTTTATGATAAACCAATTTATCCAGGAACTTGAGCTGTCTGGCGACAAAGATGGAATGCACAAATTATTCCTTACGCACTGAAGCTTACTTTTACGAGCAGGTTTTGTAAGTAATACAAACTCGCTCTAGGCCAACAGTACTAAATTGAGCAAACTTCCATGATCACTATTTGTATCATTGACTACCTCGTTGGTCTAGTGATCGAAAGCACGACTGCTGAGCATAAAGTCCTGGGTTCGATTCCCGGGTCGGGCAAAGCGATATTCGGTGTTTCCATCAGGAATTTCTCAGTAGCAGCCACCGAGTCTGTATCTGCGCCCGGTTGATGGCAATAAGCTAGCCCCCTATCACATGGGATTTAAACATAACTGGCGGAATGTGGGTGTAGGTACTATGTATTAGATACAGCTCTGTTTAACCCTTCGGGAATTACAGGCGTGATGTAATGTTGATAATTTGTGTCCAAACTCACATTATGACATTCAAATCCTAATAAGTTTGTTTGCTTTTTGCCAGGTAAGGATTACCCTCGCATTTCGAGCACGTAAGTTACTCCAGGACGATAATGAAGACAATGGGGACATTCTCGTTTGTCTAGACTGGAATAGACTAGGTAGTCGTAAAATAAACGAGAAAACTAGGAAGTAGGAACTAAGATGTTGACTACATTTACTTGAGATTAGGAGATATTTTGCCGGTATTAAGAGGTGATACTGTTCGTGTAACATGATTCAGTAATAAAATGGCCTTCTAGAATTTTTTAAACAAAAATCATCAAATTTTCAAAACACTCGCAACTTGCAACCCATCATTCTTAAGCCAAACGTTAGTTTCTCAACTTATAATATTTTTTCTAACCCTAGTATAAATAATATCGCTGGACATTACACACAGCGCTATCTAGAGCCACACTAAGCAACGAGGCTTGTGTCTTGGACACCAGATAGTTGATATATACTACATAGATACTTTTTTTGCTTGTAAATAAATACTTATTATAATTATTTAAAACATCCATGACTCGGAAACAAATGTTCATGCTCGTCACACAAAATTTACTCCTACCGGGATTCGAACCCTGGACCCTAAGGACGTAAAGCAGCCTCACTACCTCTGCGCCATTCGGGTCGCCATATAGTATGAGTAATTAGAGTAATTACTTGTGTTTAAGTAATTACTTACGCAATAAATAAGTATACAAGAATTTGAACAAAGTAAGAACCGTCAAAGAAAGCGAAGATAATAATTCTAACTTTTGTCAGTTCTAACTTCAAGCAATTACTGAACTACAGAATACAAATGATTTGACTTGTTTATAAATACGGGTATAACTTTGAAATCGACGAGGACGTTCAATAGAGCAAACTATATCTCTAATCGATGTTCTGATTTTGGCTAACTTGTATATTGTATATTCACCAACAAAAGTTACAGACATAATAGGCGAGACGACAAAAAAAATCGAATTAGTCCGTCAGTTAGATTATCAAAAAATATTTGACCCGTGTTTTTTCTTTTGTTACGTAAACCAAAATTGACGAAGATAATATGACGCTTTTAAAATTCTCAATACGTCACGCTAAAAGATAAAAATAAAGCGTTTTATCGTTTGGCAATATTCATTTATTTACAAAAACAAAGAATACGTGGCCATTAATTTCCAATACTCTAACTAACGGACTAAATAGATTTGCAATTTTTTGATACTGTCGTCATACCTATTATGTATATAAAACAATACAAATGTTGCAAAATCTGTAAATGAATCACCCTGTATACAATTTCTGACGGACTCTATCGATCGAAGCACGACTACTAATCTCCAAATACTTACTACTTCTTTGTGCGCACCCCTAGTCTCCACCACAGCAATAAAGACCCACCACTTTCATCTTCACAAATACAGACACACAATAATTCGGGGTCATTATAGCCCTCTATGTTACGAAATCCGTTTTATCGATACAATAAAACATCCTTAGCGGTGAGTCGAGCACTCGACTTATATTAATGTACTGGGAATCGATACCGAAGCCTCTCATCTCGATACTCGATAGACCCTTGAATTCGTCAACAAGTTTCGAAGGCTGATTCTACACGTGCTGGCGTGGCCATCGGTGCAAGATATTTGTGGATCGTGTGTACTTGGTTTGTAGGCGTTTGATTTGCTTTGATGTGGTGGAAAGGAACTTCATAATTATTTGTGGGCAATCGTTTTGTTTGTAAATTGTTGAGAATATAACAAGATTTTAATGAGTAATAGATTCCCTTTGGTCTAGTGGTCGCAAACACGACTGCTAAGCATGAAGTCTCGGGTTCGATTTCCGGATCGGGTAAATAGGCATGACGACAGTATTAAAAAATTGCAAATCTATTTAGTCCGTCAGTTACAGTATTGGAAATGAATGGACACGTATTTTTTGTTTTTGTAAATCAATGAATATTGACAAAGATAAAACGCATCAAAACTCGGGAGTGGGGGCTCGTGACGTCAGAACTAGCTAAAAATTATACCATGGCGTGACGTATTGAGAATTTTAAAAGCGTTGTATCTTCGTCAATTTTGGTTTACGTAACAAAAGAAAAAACACGGGTCAAATATTTTTTGATAATCTAAGTGACGAACTAATTAGTTTTTTTTGTCGTCTCGCCTATTGTTATTGGGCTTTTCCATCAAGAATTTCTCAGTAGCAGCCACGAAATCTCAATTTGTACCCGGTTGGTGGCAATAGGCTTACCCCCTATTACATGGGACTTAAACATAACTGGCAGAATGTGGGTGTACTATTAGGTATTAGAAGAAAGAAAAATTTGGTCTGCCTTAGCTACACCTCTGCCCAACCCTTCGGTGATTACAGGCGTGATCTTATGTTTAATGATTAATCTCTATGAAGTACAAAAATGAACTAATACTCGATTCCAGTTTTTCTTGTAAACAAATTCAACAAACGTGTCTCATTTGCCAACCATCGGCCGCTTAAGAGAAGTAGAGGAGCATTGTTCTGCTATACAAAAATCTCATCCAAAAACCGGCCAAGTGCGTGTTGGGCCACGCGCAGTATATAGTTCCATAGTAGCCCGTTATAAACAAGCAACTACTTCATCTTAGTCACTTTAGGGGATTTATTCTAAGGATTTTGTATTTGGTACAAAATTATCCAGCACCCAAGTTCAACGACTATTACTGCTAAACTAATAAAGTTATCGTAACTGCTATAGTTTTCCTCTAAAGTTCATGAAATGCACTATCATCATGATTTTTTCTAGATTTTTCAAGCCAGCAGTTTAGCTTTTAAAGGCGGGGGGGACGCCCTACTAAAACAAAAATTTGCACTTTAAAGTTTAATATTTTGTAAATGGAGCATTAAATTGAAAAGTAGTTTTAGCAAACCCCAACCTTATTTTAAGAGACTTATTTAACGATACCCCACACGATGGGATAGACGACGAAAAATAAAATTCATCTCCACTTCACATGTAGGGAATCTACACCCTACATCTACCCTAAAAAAAATATTTTCCGAAATTTAATTTTATCTTTTTGTCGGCATTATTGATATAAACACCTTTACAAAATTACAGCTTTCTAGTACTAACGGTCTCTTAGGAAAACCTCGGACAGACAGACAGACGGACATGACGAAACTATAAGGGTTCCTTGTCATAACTACGGAACCCTAAAAAAGCACTTAACATGCTCCTAAACATGTCTAGATAATCATCGCGTGTCACCCACTTCCCCAATGCCATTTGCAACGCTGTCATTGATCACGGGCCCTCCAATAACCGTAATGGCATCCGTGCTTGTTCCTTATCGGTCAAGATTATACTTTATACCGTCCCAGTAGACCCCCTAATGTGGTTTGATATATTACTTTATTTGTCAAATATCAATAACGGCGGATCTCGGCCCACTTTGCGGGACGATCCCGCTGAATATGAAATGTATGACTTTGTACGACTTAGGCTGTGTGCTCGCGGACTTATGTATATTGTGTTTATGTTTTGTGGTCTGGTTTTATGAGGATGTTTTTGGTTAGGAAAAAAATGGGGCAGGGAAGTAACTCACTAAAAGCCATTGATTATTATTATCCGTCTACATCAGCATAGTTTTAGCGAAACTTATGTCAATAATAATTAAAAAAAAACCGGCCAAGTGCGAATTGGACTCGCGCATCGAGGGTTCCGTATAAACTTGTAGTATTTCTTTACGGTTTTCAGATTTTTTCCTTTACATGTGCTGTAAGGCATTGCTTTTTGCCAAATTTTATGATTCTAGGTCACAAAAATACCCTGTAGGTTTTGATTCCCTTGTTAAATCGCAAAATATGTGACATAAACGGTCATATCTTTTGATCGCGTTGACTTAAAAGTTTGTTTTATTATTTGCCTCAAGGGGTAGCAGACTTAGGTGGCGATCGGCGGCGGCGACCTCTCGCTCCCGGCCCTGGTTCGTGCCATGGTCCGGAGCGAGACGGAATGGGACGCCGTCACCTCCTTCTGCGAAGCAGTCATGCTAGCGAAGGAGGTGGCGGAACAGGACAGGGAGAGATCCTCACGTCCCGGCCGCCGCGGGAGACGCCCCGGGCGTCGGGGGCCACGTGGTGGCTTCCGGCCACCGTAGGCGCGGGCCTGTGGACGGGGAGCTATGGGCTAGCTCGCCGTCCGTACGTCTCATGACGACAGGCCGTGTCGACGGCGCGTTCGTGTTCCACGCGCGCCTCAAAGAGAGTCAGCAACTGTGAAGGGGTCCGCAAGGGCCGAAGCCTGCCGGGGCTGCGGGACTATTCGAAAGAGATACCGTGGCCCCGGAACACAAAGGGCGATGAAGGAACATGGATGGGTTTTAGTCAGTAAAAGTCTGACACTCCCTCCTGCTCAGCCCAGAGCGGGAGAAGTCATTTGATGATTTCCCATCCGGAAAAAAAAAAAAAAAAAAAGGATAGCTTGAGTATTTGATACTAATTTCAGCTTGATACCTCCACGCGTTCCTAAGAAAAAGTGTTGAAAGACAAACAGACAACAAAGTTAGGTATTATATAGGTATTCTAAAGACATCATACCAGTTTAATTAGCGAACTATATGTTCTACATAGAAATTATTGTTCGTGACACTTGTAATTACCTAATAAACACTACTGAAAATGAAAGATAGGCTCTTCTATTTCAGTGACTGCATTTGACTGTTGAATTTTCAACACAATAGAACTAGAAATTACATTCTGCTAGCTTAAATATCACTATAGCTACATTGCTAGTTACAAAATTGGATCAGCCGCCATTTATAAAATGTATTCAGTGAATCGCCATTATAAAGCTTAGTTTGGACGATATCATCTAAAATCAGAATTTCAAAGTTTGTATGAACAAGAAACTATAGCTGTTATCTTAACTCTTGTCATATCATAACTAAGTTGAACATAGTTTGACGTCTTTAATTTATAATTGCAGCTGTTCTGGACGATTGCTATTTTTGAAAGTTTGAAGTCTGTGGTCCAGTCTATGTTCTATTAGTTTCAAAATAAAGCTTGGTGGCGCTGCATCAGTCTCTACCTAATAAAATTTTGAAAATTAATTTACTTAAAAGTAATTTAAGCGATAAACTTACTGAGATAGACATGTCATGGCCAGATCTTAAAATAGGGTAGATGACACCGCAAAACAATAGTTCCAAGACACCAATCTCTAAAAAACACTTTATTTTTATTAAAAACCCGATTTATTTTCAATTAATTGCCAAATTCGATTTTTAGTTGCTGCGAAATCAATAATTAGTTGAGTCATTGAGTTGACTAAACAGTGACGTCACAGTTTGCTATTGTCATACAACATCTATGAGAGAACCGCGTTTTGACAGCTCTTAAAAAGTATCACAATTGATTGGTGTGTCATCTATCCTATCTCTATACTATCATACAATCATCTATCATACAATTAAATAATAGAATAGGAATAGAATAAAACAATTATAATGTCCAATGCCCATGCCCAAAGTCAATAAAAGCCATTTTCGACTGCCTTTTTTAAAACAAATACTCGTACAAGTAAAAGATTTTTTCTTCAAGTCTTTGCATAACCACTCTTAAAAATATGTCCAAAATTGCCTCCCAATCCTACTTAACCATGTCCTCATGTCGCACGGAAGCCATTACACCGGCTTATGCGGTTCTCCTAGTTAAGAACTACTCAGTAGCTCGGTCCCTACGGCTTGGCCACGACCTACACGATCAAGCGAAACGCGTGTGGGACGAAGACTGCGGAGAAAGAAATTGACACCGCGATGCGACGGTATTAGGTTTATCAAAATTGAACGTGAATACAAAGTTTCATGTCCGTGCTATTAACCGTTGAGGAGTGGCGTGAGAAGACGATCCTGGCTGCAGGATCAAGTTATGTCTGTATAAAAATATATTGTCACCAGAACTAAAGGTGTGTGCAAAATTTCAGCTCAATCGGTTGGGAGGTTCTGGTTTGAAATTCACTTGCAAGATTTGACCATACTTTGGTAATTCTTACTAACTAACTAACAAGGCAAGTTAAATAAAAGCTGATAAAATAAACCTCTTTATTTTTATGCAGTTATGTGTCGCGCGACGCAAGTCGTATCACCTAAAGTCCTGAACGGGGCGTCATGCGGTACCCCTAGTTCAGCACTACTCAGGGTTGTATTCAGCTGGCTCGCACTCGATTGACGGATTAACATCGTAATTGCGTCATTGCGTGATGATATCAATGTAATTGAATGCAGGACAGCCACAAAGGACACCGCTGTCCCGCTTTTTGGTGTAGGGTTGTCGCGTGTAGCGTGCTGATGGACTGTCGTAGTTTTAATCGTTGTCGTCTTATATTTTTTTCAGAATTATTAAAATAACGAATTAGTCAAGTGTCTTTTCTGGTTGAGGTTACTAAACATACGCAGTTTCTAATTATCTTTATTTATATAGTGGTGTTACTGAGATATGAATACTTTAGAAAAGCCTCCGTCACTACGCAAGAATGACCATGCAAAGTGGTCTTCAAAATATCTATTTAGGTTTTCGAATTACTCGTGAGAATATCACGAAAAATAACAATATTATTTTTCTTTTAACGTAATAATTTATCGAAAATCGATGACTATATCTAACATAACAATAAGGAATAATTTTGAATACTACCGACCTCCACACAAAACTTGTCAGAAATTGTTCTGCCAAAAAATAAATTGTGCGTATTTTGCCTGTAACAATTTATCTATACGCTTTTCCGCTTGCTAACGACTAACTTTTACAACTGAATTATTGTGTTGTTAATACGCTGTTATGAATTTTGTTGCGAAGTTTCCCATGGTAACTTACACGTTTATAATTTCTTAATTGTTTCCTTGTTTTTACTAATGACCCATTACATACCAAGTTTCCTCCGTGCCTCAGAAAACAGGTTAAGCGGTTGGTCCCGGTTGTCATTTGTAGATCTTTGACTATCGTTACAGGTAGTCAGTGGCCTGAGTCTGACAACCAGTCTTACCAAATGGTGACGTATTACCCAGGACTAACTGGGTTGTGGAGGTGAGATAGCCAGTTGCTCCATGTAAAATTAAAATTTATTATTATTAAAATACTGGTATTCAGCGAAGCCGAATACGGGAAGCCGACCCCAACATAGTTGGGAAAAGGCTCGGCAGATGATGAACTATCACTGTCAAAACAAGCAGAATTTCAATTGCAAAATCAATTTATCTATCATGTTATACACGCAATACACAAAAGTGATTAAAACCCCCCTTTCCAAAACCAACCATGGAACACCCAAATAAAACGATAATTTAATACCATTAGGTACATTATTCCAATATTTCCCCGTACGTCACAAATGATTAATGAGTTTATTTAAAAACAATACTGCCAACCCTACCTAAGGCGGGCCACTTAGGTCCTCTAATACCCGATACCATTGATTCATTATGCCATTACATATGACGCGACCAATGACAGAGTTGTGGTATTAATTGCTCAATTCACAGAGGAAGTGCAAATAGCTAATATCGTATTTGTGTTAGATCGATCATAACTGGATCAGTAATGATGTGATGTGTGTTTGTGAATTTAGCTGTGAATTTTGAAGTAGCTCGTTGTTGTTTTAGAGTGGTTGAAGTGGTGGTTATTGGTAAGTAATGAGTTTAGTTTTGTTTATAAACATGTTCCATAGTCAATTGTGTGTCTAAAAGTAGTGAGTAGTTAGGTATTACCAAGCCACTTGTTAGAAGACATAACATAACATGACGTCTGTAGACCCCGAAGGTTAAAGATTAGGCAGAGGTGTACCTAATAGGTACACCCACATTTCCAATTCAATTCATTTCAATTCAATGCATATCACATGACTGTGTTTTACAGGATCTTATTATTAAAATAACGTTCACATGGACCCTGTCGGGCACAACAATTTATAATATTATACAGTAAGTAGCATTTAAAAAATCATTATAAATTTGTAAGTTCATTCAAATAAGCAAATAATGTCAAGGGACGAAATAAAAAAAAAAATATATCGCCATTATGTTTAAGTCCCCTGTAATAGAAGGTGCAGGACCAACGCTTTAACGTGCTTTTCGAGGAACGGGGGTACCATAGCGCCAACTTTAAACTCTGAAAATTTTCTAAAGAAAAGACCCTATAGCTCGTTTTGCCCGGCCCGGGAATCGAACCCAGGAACCCATGATGAAATGAAATGAAATTTTGTTTATTTTTGCATGGTTTTTACAAACACTTTTAGACATCATTTTTTAAAACTAGATGGGGCCGGTGTTTCGTACCTTCGATGTTTCGTACCATGGCATGCCTGATCTCTTTCCGGTCGTGTCGCATTGCCGTGTCTCATCGGGCTATGCGAATAAAGGAATAAGTAGTGCACCGGTGTCTGCGCACACGTGCACTATAATATCTCCCGCGCGTCTGCGCACTGAGATTGGCCACCGTGACCGAAAACGGGGGTTGTAATGTAACAAACGGAGTCGTTTGTTACATTACAACCTCCTTTTTTGGCTGCAATGATCTGACTGGCCGCTTTCAGAATTGAAATTTAAACCAAAAAGACAAGTGTCAAAACAATACTTATTCGCGCCTGTCTGATGAAAAGAAAAATCAGTACAACAATTCTCTCTAAACCGTAACCGTACGTCTCAAAACTGAGGAACTCTTATTCTATGTACCTACAACCAATGAGATTTTACCAATAGAGACGTCATACTCATTAAAAAGAAATAAAACATGGCGATATTCGAACGCATCGTTCGAACTGACTACACCGCACGCCATTATCTCGTGCTCTCTGTCACTCATATGCAACGCACTACTTGTCTCGTTCGTGTAGGTGTCAAAGCGGCAACAGCGCGGCAGTGATTTTTGAGTAAAATAAAATTTATGATTTTCTATTTTAAATAGACTAAACAGTGCTAACAAATTAAAAATATACGTCCTTCTTGATTTTTACAGCTGGCCCAGCATAAGTATTGCACTTTCTGAACACACAATTGCCTTATTTGTTTATTTTCATACTCCAAACTCCCGCTTAAACGTCAGTTCGCGTCGCACAGGACGAACTGAGGTCACACAAGCTGATCAGCTTGTGTTTGCATTGCCACGCTGACTTCAGTAAAACGTATCTACCTCAGTATTATATATAACATCATTGCCTACAACTAATAATTGCAAAGTAAACGCAACGAGCATCTCTTAAAACTGTGACCGCTGCGCGCTGCTGTGAAATCAACAAAACAAGGACAGGACGCATGTAACCTAACGGTAAGAGTTTATATCTGTAGCCGAGCGTTTTCTGATCGTTGCAGCCCATCGACAAATCTTCTTGGCTGCTCCCAATTGTGTGGAGGCATTCGGCCTCGCACAACGTTCACTTTAACCACATAGGTTAGGTTAGGTTAGCTACCTCGAAATTGGTCGCAATAAAAAAATAATGCGTTTCGTATCCAATGACCGAGATATTTCTTGACGGCATGTACAACCAAGTCAGAGGCCCATGGTCGGCATAAAAACTTTGACACCAGGTTAAGCACTAACCACACAATAAAAGAGAGAACGCATCTACGTACGATTTTTGATGAAAACTAGCGGACGTCCCGCGGTTTCACCCGCGTAGTTCCCGTTCCCGTGGGAGTACGGGGATTAAATATAAGCTATGTTACTCGCTGATAATGTAACTATCCATGGCTGAAAGAATTTTTCAAATCGGTCCAGTAGTTTTTAAGTTTATTCGTTACATACAAAAAAATACAAATCTTTCCTCTTTATAATATTAGTATAGATACAGATTATACATAAAACCAATATATACTCATTTGAACAAAGTCACTATCCCAAAAAGGTAGACACTGATATATTCTAAACGCCAAACTAATTACAGGCCAGACACTAATGCCATCGGACATAATGTTAAGAGAATTTTCACCTGACGCGGACTAGACAGGGGGATGCACGGATTTGCATAATTTGCTATGTGACATTAATTTAGCCAGACCCAATATCATGGCGTCACCTGCGACCAACAAAATGTTATTACCTACCCTCTCTATTATGTTGTGTATAAGCGCACATATACTCGAAGTTTTGATATGTAAAAACTGGAATCTCTTTTACAAACCTTGATAGGTATACGTATGTCTTTGTATGGACATGTGATGAGGAGGGACGAATCGCGTGTGACTAAAAGAGTGATGAATATAAATGTTGATGGATGGAGAGGGAGAGGAAGACCAAGGAAACGATGGATGGATTGTGTGGGGAATTATATGAGGGAAAAAGGTGTAAATGATAGCGTGATGGTTTACAGAGGAGAATGGAAGAAAAAAATGTGTTGCACCGGCCCCAAGTAACATAGGACAAGGGCAGGGAGATGATGATTATGATAGGCATACTGAAATACACCAACTTGTACATACTTAACCCTTGCTTTAGAGGGCTGTGTACAGTCGTGGTCTTTTCCGCCTGATCAGTTAACAATTTTTTCGCTTAAATCGTGTCGCGCCTCCGGCGCCGAGGCACGTCCCCTTAAAGTTTAGCCCTATTAGGAAAGCGTCAATTTGGCGCGCAAAATAACAATAACTCTCGTTTGCGCGTCGTCAGTGCGCTCGGCCGATCGGTATTGTCTTTCATTCATTATTTCTATACAAAGTCAACGGGACGAGGCTAGAGAGCGTTTCTATGTTGCGAGTGCAAGCAAAAATTAGCTTAGTGGTGATCAGGCGGGAGTGTCCACGATAGTACCTTCCCCTTAAAAAGAAATTATAAAATAACAATGGATTGAAAAACAAATAAAAAGAACATCTGATATTTTCTCGAATAAAAAATCTCAACCACAAAGATTCTACACCACTTACGTATCTAAACAACGCATTGTTTCCTCCACATAATGTGCCGGTTTTGTCTCCACCGCCTAATCACCACAGAGCAACGCTACTTCTCCAATAATTATGCAATTCTCCAGTAAGCACTCGGAAACTGCCACTTAAAACAAGAAAAGCTAGTCTGAACGGAACGTACAACTTGTAAAAATAATCCAATCTTCGACCGCGGTGTCATTCTGAACTAACAAACTAGAAATTTTCAAGTCGATATTCTCGACCCGATTCCCGACCCGCTGCGGGTAAAACGAGCAGAGGAGAATTTCAGACTTGTTACTTTCGGTCGTAGTCTTATTGTGAGAACTTGGTAGACGGAACTGTCGCGGCCATGCCACCATGACACTTACGAACGGTTTTTTCTTGCACACTTTTTTAGTTTGGAACTGCACTTGAGTATTTTATGGTGTGTCTCGTTTACTTGTACGATTAGGGGAAGCAATCGTTAATGATGGGATCCAAGACAGTTAAATCATTGTCGCGGCGCTTTTCTGGTGGTCGCCACTGTTGATTCTGGCTTTTAGGATTCTGGCTTTTAAAAGTTGCAGTGGTTTGGGGACAGAGTGGCGGGCATGTCCCAAAAAAAAATCGGAAATTATGTTTAGTTGTAGCCTTATCCGTGTTTTGGTAAAAAAATAAGTTAGTTGTACGTAGGGCAATTCATTATTTGTGACTTTCGGACCCGAACAAAACGCTTTGCTTCCACATTTATTGTGTGAACTGCCACTCCGTGGAATCCACTGTCAGCTCTGTTTCCCGATCATTATAATCTGAATCTCTTCAAAGTTCGAGTTAATCGATCTGACAACAGATTTTTGCTTGACATGACACTGCAACACTCTAAAACACTCCCTCCTTTAGTCAGCGAGTCGCCTTAGCACAACATTAAGCACATTAAGCGATCCCGTAAAACAAATCAACTGTCCTGAAAACACATTAAACTTAAAACTTAACAAATGTCCTGGACCCTGCATCTCAGACGCTACATTCGCTCATTATTCAGCAAATCGTCTCATTATTCCTCGGCCGCTTAATCCTTGGCTTACATTTCGCTTTTTAATTGTACCTCCATGTCTGACCCTCATCGAGGTCGCTTGTTTTTCACAATTTGCCGTCTCGTTAAACCTCGGCTTGAGTTAGTTTGGACGTGGTATAAGTTGGGAGAAGTCGCGGTGGAGTAACTATATCTTACGAGCTCAAATCATCATGTTCTGGTTTATTTAAAATCTCCATTTTTACATTTATTACATTTATTGAGTTATTCTTAACAATTAGTAACGATATGATGAACATTTTCTTTATTTATTTCTTTACAAATTAATTGCATTTTTAAATATTCCTTACAAAAAAAATATTAAAACATTTAAAAATAGTAGCCCACCGGTATCTGAACAGGGTTCACGCTACTGGCCGGTCAGGGCTCATTATGAACATTATTATTATGAACTGATGAACGCTACCGAAAGCACCAAACTAGTAGCTCCGTTCTGGGCCGACACAATTTAGATTGCCATCGACACGACAAGAAGAAGTGAAGATTTTTTGTTGCTGGTTTGCTTCCTGACTACGCTTATGCATTGTTCAAGACGTTTCTTGAAATAGCATGATGAACATGGTCAGTCGTTGTAGCTGAGAAGCAAATTAGTCTTCTGAGTTCTCATACATAAACAAGTAGATAAAACGAGACCAAGAAACTTAGAAGTTACGCTAAAAAGGATCAGAATTACATTTTTGTTCAGAACCGAACTTTTGTAGCCGTTAAACAGCTGTTTTCACCCAAAACCTAACCCTAATTAACTACCCGAAAAAAAACAAAACCGCTACTCATCAGGAACCCGATTTTTCTCCATCACAAACAGACTAAAGACCAATTAAGTTGGTCTCTTACAATTTGCACCGTCACGGTGCGTCTGTTATCTGGGTTGCGCATCCGTGGGGCCAACCCTTTCGCTACATAATATTGTGATTAATTAAATCCAGTGATGGCGTATATTGCGAAGATGGACACTGTAATTTGTTATGCTGCGTCCTCATCGTAAATTTTTGTGGGAAAATATTTGCATAACTTATTCTTCCTGCAAGGTTTTGATACTTACAGAAAACTTTGTTTTTCCTGGATTGAAAGTAAAGTTCATGGAATGTAAAGTATTCAATTGTAGATTTTTTCGGAATGATAATAAAATATCTTATCGTTATCAACCCATCATACATGGAACGAGTTACTCCAACAAGACATGCGAATATTTCAATAAAAGCAAAGAAGAATGGATTTAGTTAGCAGCAGATAGAGAAAAATTCAAATCAGCCACCCAGGAAATATATCACCTTAGTGAAACTGACAGTGAAACAAATACTACTGACGATGAAAGATATACGCGAACATAATATTTTTATGTAAGACGCGCCAAAAACGAATGGAATCGCAACCACCAGACACGAACATGATTCTCCAATGATAGAAGAGACCAATTGAACGAAGGTCAAAATACCAATACTCATTCCTATGAAATGTACCTGTCTTTACCACTATTCCTATATTGGCTCTAGGCTGCATAGTCGGCTGATTGTGCCCGACTGGCTGCGGTTGGTCGGGCTTCCTCTCCCATCCCAAAGCATGTATTTCCTTACAAAACAGTGCCCCCTGGTGTATCCGGCTTGTCCGGGTCAGACTTGCTCCTGGCTGGGTGTGGTGCTGAATAATCATCATCATCATCATGGAATGTAAAGTACTCAATTGTAGATTTTGTCGGAATGATAATAAAAATATCGTATCGTTATCAACCCATCATTTTCCTGGTTTTTTCCCAATTTATTTCTGGCCAGTGAGTGCAGCACGTGTCCTTCTTCCTTACTTTTCGATTACCTAGTCCTTATTTTAAGATAGTCACCTCCTTTCTAGCCACATCATCTTTTGTGCAGGGGGTTTAAAATGGCTGCTATAACAGAATCATAAATAAATCACGTAAAAAATTTAAAATTCTTAAAATGGACTTTTATGTTCTTATTTGTAAGGTCCATTTTAAGAATTTTAAATTTTTAACGTCATTTATATTAGGATTCTGCTAAAGCGGCCATTTTAGCCCCCAGACCATCCTGCGTTTCTTTGGTCTCATCCTAGGTACTATTTATCTACCAGATCAAAACTAAACCTGATGGTTTTGTTGGTGTGAAGATGGACTAAAAACGATGTTTTTATCGATATAACATTGTTTTTAGTTCATCTTCACGCAACACCTTTATTCTCAACCATTTCCACGATCTCAAATAAACGTGCCTACATTAAAATATCTAGTTACCAACATGACAGTGAAATGCGGACGGCGAGCGAGATATATATCGTCTAATCCACATTACGGTCAAAACGTCCGCTTGTGACAGCCCATAATCCCACATTCAATTGTGGACGTGTGCTCGTGTGCTTACCCTACGATATTACGCATGTAAGGGAGACGGCCCACTCCTCGTCCACTATACCTGATCAACGTCTTACTTTTAAGTGGTTTCGATTTCTACATCCATACGTTTCTATGAAAGTAAATGTTGGGAAAGGAATTGTTCTATTTGATAGAGGTGAAAATATATCTATCTCTCTTTAGTTATGGATGGATATGGATCTCGATGGATACCATTTACCCATCTGTCTTCCGACGTAATTAATATTATCTAATCATTACTGTCTTGCTCTTGGCTCTCTCCCTTTTTCACACACGTCTGTTATGGACTAGTCTTTTCAGCAGAGTTCAAAGCTTAACTCCCGTCAACAACTAAGGCTGAGATGGCTGCCATCTTTGCCTTACCATGCATCAATCCAAGTATTGCCCATTTGTGATCAGGGATAATAATGAAAAGTCTTCATATCCTTAACACGATGTTTTTTTTTAATTATTCTAATCTTTATACAAAAGCCTTTTTCTGATTTTCCTAAAACTAACATAAACCTTCTATCAAATGAAATGAAGAAAATGACAGGAGAAAAATAAGAATAAAACAATATGATTTGAGCTGCAATAAATATTAAAGTTTTATTAGAAAACCTTCAGCGAGTGTTGAGAGTTCCACAAACAATACAAGTAACTTTTCACTATTAACTTAGGATGGCAAACAGTAACTTAGAACAAGTTCTAGGGAATCAAGCTTATAGGGGCCACCTAACGTGAATAACATTCTGAGAAAATAATGTTACTCAGTCTGATTGTTAACACCGACACGTGTAAGGAGCTATAAATAGGTATTAAAGAAGTAATATTATTGTGTGATGTTCAATATTTCAGTAGATTTTTGGACCGTATGAGGGGAGGAGCTCGTGGCTAAATAAAAACAGCCGCTCGGATCGATCTTTAGGTTAAGCCGTGCTTGCCTAGGTAAGTCCGTGGACAGGTGACCCATTATATACCGAGTTTCCTCCGTGCCTCGGAACGCACATAAAGCCGTTGGTCCGGCTGTCATTTCTAGATCTTTGACAGTCGTTACCGGTAGTCAGTGGCCCGAAAGTCTGACAAACAGTCTTACCAAGGGGTATCGTATTACCCAGTGCTAACGGGGTTCTAGATTTGCAGTTCGTTGTTTTGAAATTTAACCACTGCATTATTGACGTCAGACTTCTTGCCTTACACAACCAGCACAGCCAGCCAGCCAGCCAGCCTTCTTGCACATACTGTTTTCCTCCTTATTTTGTATCTTATTTTATATTACTGTGTGTGTCGTGCTTTATTAACTGACGTCAAATAAATATTTTTTCTTTCTTTCTTTCTTTCCTTATACATATAATGATCTTTTTAACAACGTCAATAGTTCTTACACATAATTTGAACAATAACTTCACAACACAGCAGTCAGAGAATAATCAAAATAAAAACATGTTTCTATTTTCGCCAATAGTTCAGAACTCACATGAAACTTGGTTTAAAAAAATCCAATACCGAAGTTCGCCCACTATTCCAATCTCACAAAACATAACACACGCAAATGTGATTCGAACTCACTTACGAACATTTTGCGTAAAGCAATAAGAACATAGAAATCAAAGTTTCCAAAGCTAATATATATTGAATCGTAGTTGGATGGGCAATGCAGTCCGCGTCTCATCCCGAGAGGGAAAGTTTTGCCAATGTATTACTTTGTGACGCTTCGCCCGTACTTCTAGTTCTCAACAAATGCTGCTTACGGCGCGTGAATTGGATATTGCGGCCGTTTGATCAAACTTCAGTCGGAAACTGTATAATAATAGACTTTGTACCACTGTACAGTGTGTTTGACATCTCTATTGTGTAAGGACGGGAAAAATATCCGAGGATAGGACTTTGATGTACCTACGGACAGTGTTTTGGTGGAGTCAGCTTGCAAGAATGTAGGAAAATAAATTGACGTGCAAAGGTGAAAGTGCTAACTATCGGTTTTTCATTTATTTAAGTAGACCAGATAAAGAGTAATCTCTTTCTTAACTATTCTACTTCATCATCATTTGCCTTGCCTTTTTCTTACTATGTTGAGGTCGGATTCCAGTCTAACCGGATGCAGCTGAATACCAGTGTTTTACATGGAGCGACTGCCTATCTGACCTCAACCCAGTATGTACTGGGTTACACGACACCCCTTGTAAAGACTAGTTGTCAGACTAAATTGTTCTACTTACCAAACAAATAATAAAAACTAACATAATTTCTTAACGGGCAGAATTTAGGTACCATAATACCTTTGAAGTATTTTATCTGAATGAAACGATATCGTTTTATCTAACGTCTAAGTCTACTATGTCAACGTAAACCCACAGAACCAATCTAATAACCCATAGTGGTGTCGATTCTGTTGTGCACAAACTAAACTTAATTTAGGCTATTGCTATCTTTTTCTCTCTAATAAAACGAGAAAGAGACGGACGTAATTTAGAGCTGTCAAATTTAGTTGGAACTAAGATTTCCATACAAATGAAGGGTGCACGTAAAAACATGTCGACTAAAAACACGGTGAAGCGCAAGGCATAAACTAGTTTGACATCTCTAACTTAGTTCATCGCTATAGCCGTCCTTTTCTCGCACTGCCTTTTAGTAAAAGATAGCAATAGCCTAAAATAAGTTTAGTTTGTGCACAACAGAATCGACACCAGTATCTAAGCTTTCAAATCTAGAAACTGTCCTCATAAAAGCCTGCCTAAGATAAGACTAGGTCTAGACTTTCCCAACATTCCACTTTACTGGGCAAGTTATCTAGTCCATACATTAATTCCATTAACTGCACATAAGCTACCAGGCCGTGAATTGGGCCTTGGCCACTAACAACCTGTTAATCTGACGTTTGTTAGACAATAAAGTTTACCGGAATGTCTTGTAAGAAAGGTCTGACTGCCTATTTTCTTGGTAGAAGTAGTTTTAGGGAATGACACGCTCTATTTTGAATAGGTCTTCTAGTCTAATAGTTTTCTAGAAGTTGTTCTTAATTTATATTAATTATATTTATATTATATTTATATTTATTTATGTTATAATTGGTAAATAAATAAATAAATAAATAATATAGTACCTGAGCGGCCGAGCCCTGCTCGGGTGGATATAGAATTTTTTTTTTTTCCCAAATATGAGACCTAGGTAGATCGATTTTTCGCCCTCCTAAACTCCTATATTGCAACTTTCATTTAAGTCGTTAGAACCGATTTCAAAACATCACGCCTGTAATCCCCGAGGGGTAGGGTAAGGGTGTACCTAATAGTACACCCATTTTTAAGTCCCATGTGGAGGGCGATTCTACAGCCATCAACCGGGCACAAAACCAGACTCCGTATGGCTACTACTGAGAAATTCCTGAGCGAACTCAATAACACTTTGCCCAACCTGGAAATCAAAACCGGGATCCGATGGTCAGCAATCGCGCTTTCGGCCACAAGCCCAATGAGGTAAGACAAACATCCTAAGGAAACTAGCATGTTCTAAAACTTCGAACCCGCACTGGGCCCGCGTGGTGCATTGCCATCTTTCTCACAGAGAGACCCATGTTGGGTCCAATGTAAAATTAGACAGGTATTTCTAAACCTTAAAACGTACACGAACATAAACCAATCTACCATTAATTCCACACAAATTGTTCGCACAAATCTAGGCACGAACAGGGTCTATAATCTGTGCTCCATCCTTCACAGGCGATACCTATACACAGAATCATAACAAACCATTTAACAAAGACCCCTGATAATTCAAATCATCTTTAGCTTGTATCGGCGTTTCGAGCACAAAGCCTTCAGGTGTAAGGTGAGGTGGGAGGGTGGAGGGATCATCTTATTCGTATCTTGTATCGTTCGGGGGAGCTTCAGAGCGTTCGAGATAACGTAACAATGCAACGTTCACTTCAGAACCATTTATTCGATAGTGTTACCTGTGTACAAAGGTTCTAGGTTTACACAGGGTGTTGGGAATGTAGCGTAATGTAATGGTACGGCTTTCGAATGGCGCCTCTTTAGAAATGAAACGCGCAACTTAATCCTTTGCTGTCGGCGATAAGAGGATACTTGCCTTATTTATTGCGTTAGTAACACATAACGGAATGTTCTAGAATTCTAAATAATGTTGCTTACTTACTAGTCTTGTTTATTACTTACTAATTCTGTTTACAACTGCGTGTATGCATTTGTAATACGGTTGCATATACCTAGATCTTTTGACCCGGGGTAAATCGGAACTTACTTCTGGTTTTTTTAAATACTATTTCACGTTTGTAAGAACAACAACAAAAAATGAACAAAAGGTGATGTTTCTTTAAATTTATTGTGTTTCTAATTTTATTAAACCAAATCATAACAATATTATATAAGTCACGGTAAGTATGATTAATTGAAAAGCGAAGGGGATGGCGGGATACGGAAGCGAATTACCTTGAACGTTCCATTTACTCCGACCAAATAGGTTAGGTTAGAACTGTGACCAACTACGCGCGAGCCGAGCGAGCGAAGCGAGCAGTGCCGCGGCACGCTATGTCGAAATATGCCGCAGTAATAATATTAAGACACTCCGACAATTATGAACCGCAAAATAAACAAAGTAGTACGTGCATTAGCACTTAGAATTGCAACTAACGTACATTTTTCTGCATTTACAGCGTTTATTTATTACATTTATCGGTACTAAGGTTACATTATTAATAATCACCGATAAATGTGATTAATTTCTTACTTTTACCTCGACTTTCGGTAATTATTAATAATTTTCAATTAATCACATTTACCGTAACATATACACTTATAAATTAAAATAACCTAAAGTAATTATCTTAAAATAAACTACAAAATCGCGTCAAAAACTCGTCCTCAACGCTGTCCACTGTTAATGTCCCCAAGAGACTGACGGTGTTGCCACGTTGTATGGCAACGCTAAGCCTCTGGCCAAAATAAAAGCCAGCCCTTGGGTCACGGGAAGTGTCAACTAAAAACTTTCTAATATGAAATACTTACGTGGACACAGAACCTTTCGTTCTCATATCAATTAAAACACGATCAAAAATATTTAGCTCAATGAGGAAACTCACACAGTAAATCACATTACCGACAAATAAAACCAAAAAATATAGCTTTACGTACCTTCCTGCCTCATTTATATTCATGGGAACATATTTAATTTGACATAGTAGCTTCTTTCTATCTTTACATTACACGCTATGGGCCGAGTATCGTGATTAGTTTCCGTAACTAATATAGGTAAAACAATTTATGTTTTTTAATGAGTTTTAAAATGTCATAAAGAATATTAATGACAGTAAATTAAGCGTTAATGGGCGCATTTATAATGTGAGCTGTTGAATTTTGACAACCTATTACGCTGTTATGTATTCATGTGTTCAGGGCTTTAGTTATGGTCATTATTAGGGCTGGGACAGACTGTAGGAACTAATGCTCGTTCTCACTAACGGTCTTTCTACTTTATCGTGTGCTTAGTGCCCAATCTGGTGTCAGAGTTTTTATGCCACCCATGGGCCTCTGACTTAGCCTTACCAACGGTAAGCGATACCTTAGATATATTCCAATTGGTACTAGTAAAAACGGCCAAAAATTGTAGTTATGACAACGCCTTGAGGGGACGCCCTACACGGCGCGTTCGTGTTCCACGCGCGCCTCAAAGAGAGTCAGCAAAAAGGAAGGGGTCCGCAAGGGCCGATGCCTGCCGGGACTGCGGGACTTCGAAAGAGATACCGTGGCCCGGAACACAAAGGGCGATGAAGGAACATTGGGTTTAAGTCAGTAAAATCTTGCTCCGCCCAGAGCGGGAGGAGTCATTTGATGATTTCCCATCCGAAAAAAAAAAGAGGGTTCGCCCTAGAAGGATATAAACTGGCCTTATTGATGAGGTTCTTCAGAAAGGTCAGGTCCTTAGTACTCGCAACTGGCGGCCAGATGTATGAACGTGGACGAGGCAACAAGAGTATGTAAATGTCGTAGCAGTTGGAGTTCTGTAGTTGCTGTCTACCCCCATGGAAAAAGGCGAGAGTTTATGAATTTTGGTCACAACTACTTAGGTCCACTTTCCGTTATTTGTTGTGTCTCACACCCACAGCATTGTTTGTAAAGCTCAGAAAAATAATTCATTGGTCAGCTATTCAAATTAAAACCACTATCATCCGCGTTGCTCTTTCTCAACTTTGTAGCGGTTGGCTCAAATAATAATCTTTTAGTTCCAAAGCGTCTATTAATCAAGATAAACACGTCTTTACCGTCAACATCCATAAAGCTGATTAAAAGAACCATTGATAGACCAAAAATCTATCGTGGGCTCGGAGCCTTAACAGGCGTTACTGAGTAGTGGTAAAGGGGCATAAATCTCAATCATAATTTGTGTCCCGTCAAGCGGAGGCCGGCGAGGCCCAATGATTGATGGGGTACCCGCGCGCTCATTCCGAATTCAAACGAACCAACGCGGCAGCCACGTTGCAAAATGGCCGACACGTAACTAAATTGATTAAACATCTAGTGGTCTAGTTGATTTCCGGTGAAATGTCTTATTTGATACTGATCCTTATGTTACTATACTGGCTTATTATAATACCACTGCGGGACTAAGGCTTATTCTAATAACGAAAAAGGAGCATTGCTTACCGAGTCTCTCCAGTTTTAAACTCATATCTTACTGCTACTACTAGTTCAGACTTTTTCAAGATTGGTTTCTTCGTCGTCAGTCAACAACATCCCGAGGGGGTGAAGGCCTACACAAAGTAAAAGTCTATCGGCCATTGGGATTGAAAAATCAAATATGTACTGGACTGGCTTAAGCTACCGTATAGCTGTAAAAAAACAAATAACTCCCGAAGGAAAACCCCAAAAACACTTTGCCCGACCCGTGAATCGAACCCAGGACTTCGTGCTCAGTAGTCGCGCTTGCGATCACTCGATCAACGAGGCAGTCACCAATTACGCAAAAAAGTATTCGAAAATTTTATCCCATAACCTGAGAGTTATCGAAACATCGGCCAATCTACATTTTATACGGGTTGACGAAGAAACTTAAATTCAAGGTTGAGTGAAACAATTTGCCAGAATATATGAATTCATGTTGCAATATCAAATTTCGTTGAGCTCCTTGAGTTATAGTCGAGCTACACGATATCTGACCAATGCTTGCACTGACTGGACAGGTCCACTCAAATCTATGTGGTTCTTTCTTCAAAAAATCCATCTCAGACACTAATCTGCATAGTCCTCATGTGAATTGAGAAAGATTGTCTGGACTTCAAGAGACTATATGACCTCTGAGTTTGTTTCGGCTGTTTCTTCTCAGAGTAGTCAGGTACGAAACACCGGCCCCATCTAGTTTTTAAAAAATGACGTGTAAAAGTGTTTGTAAAAACCTACTTGCAAAAATAAACATCATTTCAACATCATTTCATTTCAATATGATGTCAACAAATGTTACTCCATTTCCATTTTTCACTCTAATTGCAGAGGGTACTTATTGTAAACACACACTGTATGTTGTATTGAGTATTTGGTTACCTCACGAGTGCGCTATGGGACACTGATCGAGTTGACAAAGCGCATTAGTTGTACTTCAAACTGACTGTGACATGATGCGGAATGCAATCAGAGTTTGTAAACTTTACACCTTGTGTTATAATGGGTATTATTATATTTTGCAAACAGCTATGAGGTAAGGCTCTAGCTAGATAATAAAACAGTCGATATTATCGCGATGTAGATAGCGCAAAGTTTCTAGGTCTGATAATTGACAGGCAACTCAATTGGAAGGATCACATTGAAGCGCTATGTAAGAAAATCAGTAGTTCATCCTATGCCTTATATAAACTTGCCCCAACAGTTAACACAGATGCACTACTTACAGCTTATCATGGTCTTGTTGCATCTGTACTTAGATATGGAATTATATTTTGGGGTAACTCCACAAACAGAGAAGCCGCTTTTAAAGCGCAAAAGCGGTCCATCAGAGCCATGTTTAGACTACAAGTGACGGACAGTTGTGAACCATTCTTCAAAAAGTATAAAATTCTAACTCTACCGTCTTTGTATATTTACGAAACTGCCTTGTTTGTTAAGTCCAATTCACATCTGTTTCCTAACTTGTCAGATACTGTTAAACGTAACAGGCGGTATGATATGCTGCGCGGACGTAAAGCCAAAACCGCTTTAATGTGGAAAAGCATATTCTGTATAGCTCCGCAAGTCTTTAACAAAATCCCAACACAAATCAAAGAGTTAAATTTAAATGCGTTTAGAAAGGAATTCAAAGAATTATTGTGTAAAAAATGTTATTATAATTTAAGCGACTATTTGAATGACACTGACATGCTAATTGAACTGTAATCTTATTAAGTTTGACATATCTCTATAATAATTTGACTAAATGATATTTTGAATGTAATCCTAATAATTTTTTGCAATGATCAGGAAGGTATTTTTTGTCATCATAACAGAGTCTGTCTGTGTATGTTATTCCGTTTGACATTGTTGATAATATATATATTTTTTTAATTTTGTAATTCCAATGACATGCCACTTATTTTAATTTAATTTTATAATTGTAAACCAACTATTTGCATGCCCATGTGACGGCAAAATGTGGAGAACCTTCTTATACTAGAACATCTATGTACTTATAACCCATGTTTGCAAAGTAATAAATGATTTGATTTGATGATTTGATTTGATTTGTGTGATTGAAAAATCAGAAATGTTTCGGATTGACCTATGCTACAAAATAGCTTGTGTTGCAAAAATGTGAAACTTTGAAAGGGAATTCCACTTATCTAGTCCTCTATGTATGCGTAAAAAGCTATTTCAATAAACCATTATAGGAAATGTAAGATAAATTTTTTTTACGTCTTTAAAAACAATGTTTCATACTGGTTTGCTACTATTGGATGCTGGTGACAAGCATTGCAATATTTTTACACCCTTTTTTTTAATAAATAAAACACTAGGATTTTCTCCTGTACCGTGCATGCTTACAAACATTTAAACTCACATAAAACAGTCAGACCGGAACCACTACCTGTAGACCATGCAAATATGTGTTCCATGCGGGAATCGAACCCACGACAAGCAGCGCTGCAGTCGTTCGCTCAGACACTGCGCCAACCAAGCCGTCAAACTTGAGTTAGTTTTAGTTAAGTTTAAGATATTCTTGTTATATTCTTTGACGACCCGAATGGCGCAGCGGTAGTGAGGCTGCCTTACGTTCTTAGAGTCCCGGGTTCGAATCCTGGTAGGAGCAAATGTTTCTGTGATGAGCATGGACATTTGTTTCCAAGTCATGGATGTCTATATGTATAACAAGTATGTATTTACAAACAAAAAGTATCTATGTAGTATATCAACTATCTGGTGTCTACGACACAAGCTTCGTGGCTTACTGTGGCACTAGATGGCGCTGTGTGTAATCTCCAGCGATATTTATTTATTATTATCTTCACAAAAAGATGTTCTTATTTGGTTGTTTCTAACAGTGGTCGAACACCCTATCCGAACAACAATACAATATTCATACTGTCACACTACAACCCGCATAAAGCCTACGTTTGTCTCAGAACTTATCTTATTACCGTCGAAGAAAGGGTCTCGCCCAATTTCGCCAACGAATTCAACCATCAATTTGCCTAAGAAAACTCCATAATATATTAACGGACCCTTCCTGCAACGAATAGTTCGGCTTTATAATATTTGTGGCACGTTTGGACGATCCCAACACGGGACGACCTTAATTTATTAATAGATTGTTTATAGCTTCGCCAGGGGCCCTACCGCCTAATAAATAGATCACCCTTAAAATAATAATGCTCTTTCGGAACACCCTGTACTAACGCATAAATTTTATGAGATTAAAAAGGGTGAGTTGGTGACGGTCCCTGTTTATGAGCTGTTAAAATTTTTGTTAGTTCTAGACGGGTGGCAATTTATTGGTTTCGTTGCTGTTCGGTTTTATAGCCTGGTCGCGAAGAGTTTGTTTGTGGACAAACAAAGAACGTCTAACGCGAGGACTGTATTTTATGTTACTTGCGTAACCCAGCTAACGTACTATTTCAAGTAAATAAATTAGACTAAGTATTTCCGTGTCTCATATCGAGCGGTATTCTTAGCACAGAAACACGAATTTCAGTTGTGATGATGATTTCTGTTTTCATCTTCGAACTCATTATTATATTCTGAGTTCTTCTGTGTTTATTCAATAAGTCCAACTTCAATCTGTAACATGCACGATATTTGACACTGCATGGCGGCGAAAAAATACATTCTATTGTGCCGTAATCGTACCAAATCAGACCGACCCCTAACATTTAACCCTCAGACACTGCACGGACAAAATATAGAGGTTTACCTCTCAATACATCCCAATCACTGAGCACGGAACAATCCCTTAAGATAGGCGTCCTGCATGAGTTCACACGTGAACCTGTGAGCGGAGCATTTTAGCTGATAGCCATCGATACCTTGCAGGAATCCCGAGCGAACCCGATTTATACTGAGCAAAGTCGAACGGCGGAAACCACATTGAGATCCGATCTCTTAGCATGTGTAGCCGTTGTGGGATTAGCAAAGGGATTGGTACTTATTTTAACTGGATTATGGGTGCAGGAAAATGCAGTGCTGTATTTAGGAATAGTTTTAAGAATACCAATAACTTTTCACATCAATAAGATGGTGAATCCTCAGGACACTAGAACATTGCGTATGTTCTATTGTGCTAAAGATTCGGCGTCTATACTAATATTATAACGAGGAAAGATTTGTATTTTGTATGTAACGAATAAACTTAAAAACTACTGGACCGATTTGAAAAATTCTTTCAGCATTGGATAGCTACATTATCAGCGAGTAACAAGGGCTATATTTTATCCCCGTACTACCATGGGAACGGGAACTACGCGGGTGAAACCGCGTGACGTCCGCTAGTGTTAAATAAAGTACATTTCAGCAAAGTTTAAATCTTTGAATTTGGTGGGAACGGGTTCCCATTCAGAACATAAACAATATAATCATCTCATTCATTAACTCTTTTGTTTCCTTTAAAGCTAACAAAATGTCATTCAAAATGCGGCAAGTTTTTGTATTGAAATGCGGTGTGCTACGGACAGATTCGGTTCGTCTTTCCTATGCATAACTACCCCTATATCCCAACCCGGTTATTTAAAATTATACCACTTGCATACAACAAGGAGTGCTTGATTGCAAGTCCTTACAGCGGTGTAATAACACCCTGCCATCATCTGTCTGCCACAGCTTGCGCAAGTAAAAACCATTCATTATGCACTCTGTAATTTTCTTCATCGCTGCGGAAAATAGTTCCTTTACATAATCTAAAGAAAAGCTCAGTAGTAGGTAGAAGCATCAATGTTGTAAAGATGATACAACTTGCTAAAGAATATTTTAAAGTATAATCTAGAATCAAGTTTGCGTTAAAGATTCTTTTAAAACGAGAGTAATTCTAGGAAAGTATCACCAATCCATTAAGTAAGGCATATTACTGCTGCAAACTAAGTACAGTCATTTATTCTTGTTTCTTTTTTAAGAAAAGCATTACTGATACACTCGCGAATGACAAAACGACCCTTCTGTTCTTGATGATCATGGGCTCTTTCTACGATTATCGACTTACCGATACCGATAGTTTTTGATGACTTCTCGCAGCTGGACAGCAATCTGACCGTTTCACGACTCATCTTTTATAAGACACAATCAAAATCATATGAGAAAATAATGGTAACTACTGTTGACAATCATACTATTCCCTTATCCTTGATTAAATCCATTAAATCTGATCAATAATATAGTAATACAGTTAGGCTATATATTAAATCAATTCGTCATTACACCCACTCTACTATATTGCATTAGTTAACACGCAACGCCGTTTCAACTTGCACGTAATCTTATTTGCTTACACAGAGTTACGGTATTCCCTTACTAATGTTGTTATACTGGTATTAGCCGTACGCAAATGTATTCAAATCAGTACTTTTTCGACGAGTCCAATTTTAGTTTATTTTAAACTCAATTCAAAACTTTTATACTAAAATAAAATAAACTTACTTCAAAAGAAAATAAAATTATACGCTTCCATTGTTCGAATCACAAAAAATAATCCGATTAAACCACACCGACCACCATACCATTGAAATAGTGAGATAAATCGCATATTGATTCAATATCTTGCTAGTACAGGAGCCAGTGTGCTACCATTACTGCCCCAAGCGTCAGACGAATAAATATTCATGGGAATAATTCGACAGATTCCCATAACGATGGCACGTCAAAAAGCGAGCCGAGCACAGCCGAGTGAAGCCGATTGAAGCCGAGAGGAGCCGAACATAAACGAAGCTATCCGATTATGTATCGCTAAAATGTTTTTACACGATGTCGTTAAAGTTGCATTGACACGTAGTGGCGTTTTGTTTTGATATCAAAGGCGTGAAAGGTTTTTGCTTTGTAATCAGGCTCTTTTGTTAGATAGCACTTAATGGACGTTGTGTTGACATAATGCTGTGTTGAGCTAATAACTAATGAACTCTGAAAGAAGTATTCTAAGAATCAGATTTTAAATTCGTGTTTTGAATGAAACCAACCAAATATTAAAATTAAAAACTATTTTTGACCGTGGGTTTGCCTGCATTTAAAATTATCCCATGGGATCGTACTGTCGGAATAAGAAGTTACCTATGTCCTGACTTGGGTCGTGGTTTCTCCGTATGCAAAATTCATTTAAATTCGTTGTCTGACCGACCGACAGACAGACTTATTTTCACATTTATAATAATATGTATTAGTATGTATAAAGGCATATAAAATAAGTACCCACCACAAAAAGTACCAAAGCTTTTAAAGAATATTCCAGCATTGACATACCTACGTAAAAATTGTCGTTAAAAAAACGAAGCGTCGTCGTCAAGAGAAACGTAGCACTCGAACACTCGAATACTTGTAATCAAAGTGGTAGTGTCGTTCCATCTGCGGAGACATTAATCACCCTTCCCACATTTATTGCGATTTTCGCGAATGAAAAAACGTCGCAAAAAACGCAAGGCATTACCAACCTACAGTATGAGGGAGAAAAGGGAATATCGCTGATTGCCCTCGTGAAAAATTACACATCATCGTATGCGTCTAAAAGCCTCGACATATGCATAATGTGATGTCGCATATTAGGCTTCTGCGCTCATGAAACAAATTGCTACTGTTGAGAGTGTATTCCTAGCTTTATTTTGTTTTTTAGAGACTTATGGCAATTGTTTTGTCGCCTAGAGGCTGCCAGTTTTCGTGCCATTACATCTTAACTGTCTGAGCCACCGCTGACGAGTAAGCTACTAACTATTGACTAGTTCCTTGCTCAAGTAAAAGTACAAAAGGCTGTTAATATAAGAGATACTTAATATGAGTGTTCACACGCCAGCGAATAATCTGGTATGTCGCAGCGCAAAGAGCCGTCAAAGAGTACCTACTCGGTCAGCGACCCTCGCTTGACTGGCAGTACACTCGCTAACAGAATCCCCTGGAACATACACACACCAGCGAGTATTCGCTCGCCGTCGTGCACTCGCTCATGGCCTATTGACAAATCTTTCCGAACTACATACGCTTGCCTACTTCGTAACTAGTAGTCAGCCCGACTCGCTTATCGCTTGTCGTTGACGTTGAGACAGAAG
Organism: Xestia rhomboidea; assembly: GCA_963853795.1. Lineage (NCBI taxonomy): Eukaryota > Metazoa > Arthropoda > Insecta > Lepidoptera > Noctuidae > Xestia > Xestia rhomboidea. The sequence goes on along the minus strand of OY970771.1, from coordinate 7,713,799 downwards.
CCTTGTTTTTTTAGTGACGTACGGCAATTGTTTTGTCGCCTAGAGGCTGCCAGTATTCTTACCATTTCGACATATTATCTGCCTCATAAGCATGTATACTTGGCAGGGAGAGCATTCCAGTTTGTACCTCGGATTCTTATCTTTATTTCCTTTCGTGCCATAAGAGCGTTCCAAATTAGCTTTCTTTTAAGTGTGTATTACGTAGAATTCAAGACAATTAACCTTTACGTAAAGTACTTACTCGTAAGTGTAAGAAAGTTGGTACTTGATACCACAAACAAAATATTAAATCTTATTTAAAAATATATTTTTCCGAAATTGACAAACCCACTAAAACCTGTAAGAGAAATATGATAAGTCTTTTAGAACTCGATACTTATAAGTTTGGTACTTTAAGCTTTTAGTTATTTCCTAAGTGAAATATAGTTTTTTTGTTGTCCTGAAACTTCGTGAACTGTTTTTACAGATAAATGGGCTTTAGATCTTTTAAAAGTCACAACAACAAGACGTAATGTTTTCTCCACAGTACACTATAATAAACAATTTTCTATTTATATCACTTGTAGTTATTTGATCTTAGTTGAGACGTAGAGGAGTTTTCCGAGAAAACTTGCTGTTGTGAAGTTTCTCCTATCTATTTTTAGAATTATCAATGAAATAGAATAGTATTGACTATTCCATAGGATAGAATATTCCAACCGTTTATTATTTATTTCCAGAAACTTCCATCACCCACACCAAAGCTCTCTCCCACCAAAAAAACACAAACAAAGAAAAGTTCCCTTGCCAGGAAAACCGCCAAAAAAGCTGGCATTATACAAATATACATGGCAAGTAGTACATAACGTGGGCGTATATACTTGATCCGGCAGTAAATGGAGCATAACTAGGCATTAGACAAATTGGCACGGCGCCCGGGCCATGGCAGGCAGTATAGCCAGTGTATCCATGGCTTTAACAGTATGCTGTTGACTTATTATATTTATGCTACGGGTGAATGCGGTATCATTATTTGTGTGGTTTCCGTGAGACTTTTGGTAACTTTGGGCATGCAAAAGGTGTAAGATTTTGGGCGAAGAGTAGTATATTTATATTTATGTGGAGGTACTACCGAGTTCACCGACGGTCGACCAATTATCAACCTTATTTCTTAAGGCATAAGACTGAAAAATGGCAGATCGTCAGTGAAATATGAAGTACGTCAAAAAATTGTTTCAATAATATTCTGATGCTTCAAAGGACATCAATGACTAAATCGTTTTGTGTTAATGAAAAAAGAAAATGGCGACGTTAGTTCCGATTTTCGCCACGCGCCAAAAGTCCGTACAGTTTTTGGATTCAGATTGAATAACACGAATTCAATTAGCTCAATAGATTACTTAATCTACATATATAAACACCGCTAAAGCTAATAAACAAATAATTTGAGTAGTAAATCATATTTAAATGATAAGTATCGTATAAAAAACAGGCATTAACGTTTCATGACACATAATTAAAACAAATTAATTACTGCAATAATAAAATACGGACGTTCCATTATCCAATTATCCGACATGACCTCTCATGCTGATTAAGACTTAATAATTAGTAATTAATTACTCAAAAGCATCGAAACGGATCATTAAACTACATTAAATAACTCGAAATGTTAACTGGGTCACACTAATAAAGTTACCATAATTTCGTGATCGTTTACGCGATTAGCGACTGTAGAATGATGAAGTTAGAGGTTATATTTGGTTGTGTTGTTCCAACAAAGGCTTTGTACGTGGCGTTGCAGCATGCAGTCCCAAAAGCTGGAGCTTGAAGTCGTTAATCTTCATGCAAATTCGTGCGCAGCGTCCCTAATGGTCCCGTATTTACTATTAACATGTCTTATTCTTCACGCTGAGTTGCAGACTTCGGGACGTGGTGCGAATTGCTTGGAATCTCGCCTATGTAGGTACCCTTTACTTGGATTTAAGCGGGAACGTGAATGCTCGTTGAATTTCGAAGAACACCTCCAAGGAGTACCGTTTTGCTTTAGGTTGTATTCAAGGAAAGTCTTGATTAACATTCTTTATTCAAGATCTTTCAGGATGGACCGTGGTGTTCTTAGTAAACGGTTTTTTTTTTTTAAAACCGTGAATAATTTACAGGGTGAAATATTTCACATGCAAAGACGTTTGCGTACTTTACTAACTGAAATCAGACTATTACTGGGCAATAAAATATCTTGAGAACCCACCAATATGGCATTACATAAGACGCCAATGATACTTTCAGAAACATCAGCCTTTAAGAACTTAACGCTTGGATAGCCAAGGTACCTAACAAAAACATTAGGCTCTAACAATACGCGTTAGAAATAACAGTTATTTCCAAATAACAGTAATTTCTTCCACATTTAAATAATAATAGGTATTTATACAAGCAGCAGGCTTTGTGCCAACTCCATTTAGCGTACGTCTCTGCTATAACAACATTATCACGTTATTTCAACCATTATGTCCTCCTGATAATGCCCTCATTAGTTATTTGTGTTTTGCACAGGCTAACACCGAATTGATGTTATTTTGGCTGCCCGAAAATAGTTGTACCTAGTAAACGTCAGCCGCATGAGGACACTTACCGGCAAAAATGTTGGAAAATAACTCAACATTTCGAACGGTACTGCAAAAATGTGGCTAAATGGTTTAAAATGGTTGACTTGTGAAATTTTAAAGGGGTTACAAAATTCTGCTTCTAAGTACAGGTTACAGTGTTAGGTTTTAGCATCCTTTTTTTATTTTCGAATCTCAATAACTCTGGAGTTGGAGTTGAAGTTGGATTTGGTCATAAAGAACACGAAACAAATCATTTGAAGCAGCCTTTACCACATACCTCGTAGAAGAAAAACTTAATATCGATATGTAACAACTCTAAAATCCTACCAAAAAACAACCAAACCCATTTTAGAAGTCTCACCAACCAATAACCAACATTTTCCTCCTTACATTATTAGTATGATACTCACGCGGCCATATTACTTCGAAAAACACACAAATACGGCCTTATTCTGACACGAGAGCGTATACCGCGGCCTTATTCTGACGTGACACGACGTGACGTAGCATGAACACGTGACATTCCCCTCTTTTTGTAAAAACAAAGGACGCGACACTCCGAGCGCATCCCATCTCCTAATTACAATACAAAGACTCAAAAAACTGTGACGCGTTTTTGAGACGACGCTAATATACGTCTTGCTTTTTTAGTTGACGTGAATAGACTTCAGACTTTTTAGAGATGACGTGAAAATACATCACCACTATCTGTACATACATTATTTAAAGACGAAATGAGGACTATATCCTTTTTATATAGTCGGTTGATAACATCGGTGTTCCTCTAATTCCGTGATCCGCGGCTTCATTTAGAGTAATAATCCCGGAAAGTATACACACCTTCCGGGTTATATACCCTATGGATATGTATCTTGTTCTTCTTTGCGTGTCGATGGACTCAAATCATACCCAATAGCCACCTGCACAGCTCATTCGTTGGCTTCGTTTAAACCCAGGAAGAGTGTTTATGTATAAAACAGTGACATTAAACTTACATAAAATAAAGAAATCTTGATGTTCTCCCAATAAAAACCATACGAAGCAGGGGCCGGGTTGCTAGTGAACTAATAATTTCCTCAAACACGAAGCTTATTCGCAGTGATCAGTTAATTAGATCATAAAGACACGAAAGCTTGTCTAAAAATCATGAAAATACGGTTTTTAGAACCGTGTAGAACGAGGTTATTATTGAATTAGTGTTCGCTCAGCGCAATGCAGTCTTTTGACTCAGCAGCGGAAAGACTGGCTGCATTGAACGAATTTAATGTTTTCCTCTCTATATGTGAATTAGTTTTTGAATTCGAACAAAAGGTTTGGGAGTTAGAGGGAAACATTTTAGTAGTGTTTTTGTGGGAGCATTCCTTTTGTGTTGCTTTAATAGGTTTTACGGAAATTCTTTGCACCACAGTTTTTCCGGTAAGGTTGATAACACAAAAGCTAAAGAATCAGTATAACATATTTAAATGATGTGTCCACTATCTTTTTCTTTTGAGCTCGTGACTGAATAATAACTGCCGTTCGGGGTGATCTTTAGGTTAAGCCACGCTTGCATAGGTTGGTTCGTGGATTAACCATCGATTTCACACCGAGTTTCCTGCGTGCCTCGAAAAGGACGTTAAGAAGTTGGTCTCGGCTGTAATTTTTAGATCTTTGACGGTCGTAACAGGTAGTCAGTGGCAAATTGACGTTAATTACCTATTCTCAATACGTCACGCCGTGCTATAATTTTTAGTGCGTTGTGACGTCACAAGCCCCCACTCACGAGTTTTGATGCGTTTTATCTTTGTCAATATTCATTGATTTACAAAAACAAAAAATACGTGTTCATTATTTTTCAATACTCTAACTGACGGACTAAATAGATTTGCAATTTATTGATGGTGGAAACTAGCCTATTCAGGCTGTGGATGATGATGATGAGACTTATTACGCAAATGTCAATTAGTGCTTTTTAAACATTTCACCCACGTTCAGGAGGGATGTCAAATATTAATCAATGCAGCCTCCAGAGTCGCAACGTGATAAAGCAATAATGATGTCATGCGATTGACACATTCGATTCGCTCGTGATGCAAATGAGTAACAAAAATTGTTATGATTTCCGTTGATAGGCTAAATTATGATGTGAACCCAATTGGTCATTATGATAAATGGAATCATTCCCCCTGCGTCGAGTCCCTTTGCGTCGACTCGTGATTTTTCTTGGTTTTGATGCACTGTCTTTTGTTTTGCCTCGACATAGCTGTCACAGAGTACAGTCATATTAAAAACGAAATACGGCTTTTTTTAATTAATAAAGATAGTTTGCTCATCCAGTGATCCGTATTTTAAATAATACATTGAAAACCCACCAAAAAGTACTAGGCTAGCATAAGTTCAAGGAGGTGTGTATTTTATATTCCGGGTATCTGAGTAGGTGTAGGTACTTACTGTCTAATATTGTCACAGTAAACTTGTGATTGAAATACCATCTTCAATTCCTGCTAGCCTAGTACTTTTTTGGCTGGATCGCTGCACGAACTGCAGCAGATGCTCGATGGCCTAGTTGATTATTCAATACGCATTGGCGTCAAGGTGAACTTGGACAAAACCCAGGTTATGTTCAAAGAACAAGTCACCCCAGGATCAATTGTTATCAATGGCGGTCCCCTTGGGCACCTTGGGCAAACTCTGCAGTTTGGTAAGAACAACTTTGCAAGCTGGACTGGGTAGCATTTGGAAAAAAAAGTAAAATTATTATATTAAGGGTAAAAAATAAGATGTAAACAAGGCAGATAGAGGAAAATGACGCCAGCCGCTTTGACAGGAATGGCCGCGAAGTCACGGACGTTTGAACTGTTGTAGAAAATAGTAAAAGTTTAATTGTTTTTGAGCAACAGGCTGTCGTTGAACTATTTTCTTGGGTTTATAGTACTGTACTTTATTGATTTAAGTGAAGAAAAAAATATGTGCATATTATTGCAATGGAAAAATGACAATCTTTGAAAGCGGCCTTCACCTTGAGGGCAGTTTCTGTTCCCCAAAAAATATAAAGAAGAATATTTATTAATTTAAAACTTTTTTTTTCATCGAACATACTTATGTTTTATTCAAAAAACTGTAAACTAATAGGAAACCAAAGGCTTTTTATTTTTTTATCCCAACACAAGGGCGCCACAGCCGATTTCAATTTTAAATGCGTTAGTAATATTGATTAAGAAAAAAACTCCTTTGACCTTTTGGTTAAGTACTATGCACCAGTTATGTCACTCTGTCATTGACGTTTCTCTAAAAATATTAAAACAAAAAAAAACGCCATTCGGTTTTCTGAAATAAAACTATATTTTTATGTTTCATTGCAATTAAAATAATTATACCAATCGGAAAGTCTACTGAGTCGAAAATCTAAATACTGTTAATTTTATATGATTTCATTTTATCTAATTCGTGTTACAATCACTTTATTTTGTTATATCTCGAAATGTATGTAGGTAAATGACCAACACCTGAAGTAAATTCATTTACTATTTCATATGGGACTTAATGAGTTTTGACTTTTTTCTTTTTCTTTTCCGCGCACGTTTTCCACAAGATCTGTGCAGTAAACAGATAAGAAATTCTAAGCTTGCACAAATTGAACATGGTATTTCAATAATTAATTCAACCTTTATTTCAATTTTGTATACTTAGTGGACTCCCTTGAATGTATGCAAGCCTAGTACTTTCGGTCGCCAAAAGGACGATTTTAGTCAATACATATTAGGTATTAATAAGATAAATTCATTTAGAATAGCCTTGTTGTCTCTATTAGAATAGTAAATTTATAATTTGTTTAAAATAAATACAATTTTATTTGCAAATAAAAGCGTTTCACTTTTTGTTTTAAGTGTACTTTTCCAACCTCGTGGTCAAGCGTTAAACTTTTTAAAACAGATGTCATTTGTTTCACGAGTCGACGCAAAGGGAATCGACCCAGGGGGAATGATTCGATAAATGCAGTAAAAATAGAATTGGGTGATAGTAAAAAGTGCTAGTTAACTAATACACAATAAAGAGCAGGTTTATAAAAGCTTCATCTTATTTTACTAATACGGCTCTTGTTTTGTTTGTGAGGCTGGATGGATATATTAATGGATAGATGTTTGTCACTCTTTCACGCAAAAACAACTGAATGGATTTGTATGAAATTTAGCACACAAATAGTTTATAATCTGTGATACTTTTCATCCCGGCAGCACAAACCCGTGCGACTGTTACCGAACTCCATGCAGGTGAAGCCAAAAATGAAATTATACCTACCCCAATATTGAGCGTTGACAACAAGGATCTTTTGTGTGTCACTAAAATCAGGACTGACGCCCCCATCTTGTTTTTTCAGTACAATTTTACGAAACAAACGTTTCCTATCAACGCCCCCCTATCAAAGACATTCAATCGCCAAAACATCCTTGTAACACTGTATCTGAGATTGACTGCCACAATAATCTCAGCCAGACATTTATTGGACAACCTCTAAAAGCATTTCACAACAAGAATTCCAAATCAATAAATGTTCCCTTTGAATTATGTATGAAGAGAGCCTTCAGTTACGTGTCTAGTTTATATAATATAAAATTAATTAACTTAATATCAACGTCTTTGGTTATAAACTAAGATCTACCATCTCATCAAAGTCATCAACGTTCCATTCAGTATGGCTATTTAGTAGCTTCATACAAAGTTAATTTCTTTAGAAATAGCCTTACTCTATTGCCTGTTATATTTTCACGAAACAATTTTACACAAATGTGTACAGACGCGACGCACATTATGCTACTCAAAAGTTCTGTCAAATTTTCTCAATCAACCTTAAACCTAATAGTTTAGCGATAAAGTTGAAAATCGATTAAATAAATTCGACTGATTGTAGTAGCTTGATGAGCTAGCGTGTGTACAACACAAAGATAACTCTTTACTATCATTTAAGCCTAAATATCTTTGTAGCTCTAATAGAAGTTCTGTCATTAGAAGTTCTTCTTCTTCTTCGTGTCAATGATTCGTTAATGGTGGTAAACAGATGTGGACATCGTGTGCACGGGATTTTATTTTAAATATGAGCAGATTTCGTTCGAGCCCATGGTATATAACGCTACACAGCAAAGGTCAATTAAAATAAGTATACATAACATAACATCGCGCATCAAGAAGGCTGGCCCGTGGTGGCGCAGGAGAAGAATACCTGGAAGGATACCCTAGGAAGCCTTTACCCAGCAGTGGGACATTCAGGGCTACTAAAAAAAAAACCTAACATCAAGCCTGTAATCTGCGAAGGAAAGGTGGACCTAATAGTACACCTTTCACACCCACATTTCGCCAGTTATGTTTAAGTCCCATGTAATAAGTAGGGAAGCTATTGACATCAACAGAGCACAAATCCAGATTCCATGGCTGCTATTGAGAAATTCCTAATGGAAAAACCTAATAACACTTTGCCCGACCCGGGAATCGAATCTAAGACCTCATGCTTAGCAGTCGCCCTTACGACCACTGGATCAACGAGCCCGGCTAAAACACTTTAGTAAAAGTCAATTTTCGGAAACACATTTGGTTCTTACAGGCCTTACTTAACACACATTTTGACAATTTCCATCCTGATTTTTACACAAAATACCTATGACAAAAACATGAAACATATGGCCCTATAGTGCTTGTTAATATTGCAGCTACTTACTCAACTAGAACAATTGGCAACAAAAGCCATAAATTATTAAAAAAAGACTAGGTACGTATTCGACTTTACACAGCTATTCAAACCATCCCCCAATGACCTTATTAGGGTGTAATAACCCCATTGTACCCTAAAGCCGACAAGTGCGACAGATGTAGGAATTAAAAATACTGGCCTTTAAATTTATTTACATCACGACATTCTACTATTAATCCAGTACGGGGGCTTAATCTGCTAATGCTCACTTTATTTGATCGCGACTATATGCAACGTGCAAGTTAAAATCATCCTTAACACAATGCACTCAAAACCATATTTGGTTGCAAGTAAAATGTCAGCTGATTTCATAAAAGAATTGGTTCGAAAACTTTGATTCTTATAACGAAGGGGGAAGGTTTAAGTTAGAATACACAGTAGTCATATTTTTAATGAAATTTTTTAACCAAATTACAGGGGAGGTCGGGGAACATTGTATGGGCGTAATTGTAATTTTTGAAGTAACTGCCATAAATGTCCGGTTTGTTAATGTTTATTTCAAATGTAGTGCCACAATGACGGTCGTTAGGTAGAATTGGTGTTTTTGTTCATTTTAATTATGTTTTACTTGATTGCGTTACTCCCCAAACACATTTTGGTATTAAATCATTACCTTGCTATACCCTGAATTAATTAATTTAAAAAATACGTAGATATTTAACTTACTAGACTATTATTTTTATCAAAGCCCAAATCAGTAGACAAAACTAGAAAAAACTTTATAAATGCTAACGTTTTTACAGAATTTCAGGATGCAAAAACAAAATTTCTAATGTTAAGTGGCGAAGCTAGTAATGTATTAGATAAATTATAACACCAAAGCATTATCGTGGTTTACGAATGTAATAATATAAAGATTCTGAAGAATTTCTCACCAAAATATGATACACCAACTCCATATTGTTCAACCTTTATAAGAAACCATAAAAAAGAAAAATGTTCATCAACATTTTCTTCATTACGACGTTTTACAAAGGGGAAGCGCGGCAAATTCCTTGCATATCGGGTTACCCGGCACTTAAGGAGAGCCAAGCCCCGCCCGTATAAGTGACGTCTCGCTAAAAGGTACTCGGTTCTACTACTTATAACTTCCGCAAGCTTTTTTAGAGACATTTATTTTATACCCTGGGTTATTTTAATGGAACAAGGGCTTTAGGATTTTGGGTGTCGATTTTTTGTTGTTTTTTTGTTTTCTTCTACTGTGTATTTAAATTGCTGCCCACATTCACACTGATTGGGATAACTCTTAGACAAAGGCCATCAGAAAAAGTGACTTTAAAGACCACCCATCCTGTTTGCCCTACATGAAAAAAGGTATTTTCCATTCTTCCGTTTTCTGACAACAAATACACGAATCTTAGTTAAAATGTCACTTGCGGGATATCTTCCGTGATTATTTCTTGTTTTGAGCTCCCGATATTTCGACGCTGTTGTAAGCGCCATGATCGCGGGTGAACAGCGTCGAAATATCGGGACAATAAATAATCACGGAAGATATCCCGTAAGTGACATTTTAACTATAGTTATGAACCGTGAAAGTTTAAAACAGTACACGAATCTTGAGGTTTAGTTCATAATGAAACTTATAAACAAACGATAAAAGGACCATTATATTAATTGAACAATTTTGAGGTTCTTCAGGTGCCAAATAAATTTAAACGACAATATTTACAAATTGTGGCAACAATATGTAGATAAGCTCTAAAAGGAAAATATGAAATAAATAACTATGCCCAAAGTCAATATACATGATTACGTGGAAAGGAAAAACTCGTACCGTATCTACTTACTTAGATAGAGTGCGTTGTTCTCTTAACCGTCGAGTTTGCAAACAACATAGTGTAAACAAACAGTTTTTGTTTTTCTACAACGGACTTTTTACAATACATGATAAAGGAGACATTTTTTTGTTTGAAGATTAGGCCACCCACATAAATTATAGCGTTTAATAATGAACGACTTACGTTTCATTATTAAACGCTACAATTTATGTTGACATTGATTTCTTCCATATAATATCTAGATTACAGTGGTTATATTAGCTAAGCCTTGTCTAACCGGAATAAATTCAAAAATGGCAAAAACACTTTTACGAAAATCGAAATAAACAGAAAGAGTAAATGACAAATTATTGAAATTGTCTGTCAACCACTAAAAAGGCGGATTTACAACGCTCCGTGACACGTTGATAAACCATCTACGCGACTTTAGCGTAAACCTTTAAAAATAGCATTAAATTAATTACAGTTTAATAATATTTCATTTTATATTCTAGTCTGTTTTAATTAAAGCAGATATGATTACCACTGGGTACCGTACTTTTTTTGTAAACGGAAAAAAAACGTCCCTATTCACGTAAGCATTTTCTGTCAAATGACATTGACCGCAACAGGAATGATTTGACTCACAAAAAATTATCATAATATAACTTTTTATTATGATTTTAAGATTCCGGTTTCGTTTCCATGTAATCTTTCGTTTGTTACTATGATAAAACTGTTACTTATTATATGAATAATATACACAACGTCCAAGTGGGCCTAAAAAAATTGTCTCCTTTAGTAAAAGTTGTCCGAAAACAGTCCATAAGTAACAGCCTCACAGGTATCCTAAAGTAATTAAACTCAATATTCATCACCTGAACACGATTCAAATTCTCTCTTGTTCTGTACGAATAATGGAACAGTTGAAACTCGAAAATATTTACGTAGGTACGTACCCACTTTAATACGAACATCGACAGAAAGCCACCCACCCCAATGTAAAAACTCAATTCCCAATAAAAGAGTAAAAATTGCTTTCTAAATACGCGACCACTTCATTTGGCATCAACCCAACAGATTATTATTTTTTTTCCAAATATTCAGCGATAAAGTCACCAGACGAAGCAGAGGGGCCGATTACTTTCAATCGGAGTTTTCCTAAGAGGGAAATATTCCCCGTTCAATCTCTCCCTCTTGCTCCATCTTGTACCCTCAGCTCTTGTCGGATACCGCATTGCAGCCGCTGTTATGAGAAATATTTGGATCGGTTTACAGAACAAAAAATGTGGTCGCCATATTTCCAACGAGATGGGATTGCACGCCGACAGCTTATTTTAAAGAAGATAGAAATTTATTCGCACTTGCTTATCTCTGTATTATACCAACAAATAAGAGGAAATGTTTTCTATTTCAAAAATAAGTGGCCGAAAATAATGTAATTTTTATTTTGTTACAGGTATTACATCGCTCCACAAAAGATTTCGCAAAAGGATTTGAAGGCTAAAATCTTAATTCAGTTTTCAAATTTACATAACTCCCAAAGATAAAACTTCGCAAATAGACAAGTAATTACAAGTGAAAGAGTTCTCGGTAAAGAATAAACCTAATTAGACGGTGTATTTGAGAATTTAAAGATGATTGTACAGAGTTTTTCTCTTTAAAATCATGTTTGTGAGTCATTCATTTACAAACTTGGAGTTATTTTTCATTGTTTAATACGGCAAGAGTTTTGTGTTATCTTATTCGCCAGTTGGTTTGTTTATTTTTTCGCAACTCCTTAATTTTTTCGCCGGCAATTTTTTCCGTCGCTAACGATGGAGAATTTGGAATTGCAAATGCCGTTAATTGCCCGATGGAAGTTAGCTCTCGCACTTAGAGGAACGCGGCGCGACTGATTGTTGAAATATTTAACGCTCCCAAAAGCCAAATAATTCAGCGAAATGCTTTTGCTGTCAAATAATCACGCCCTTATTGTCGGACTAATCTGAATTTCTTATTATGTTTGTAAATCTTTTGACTTTAATTAAAGAACGGGGTACGTGTTTGGGAGTCATTATTTCGATGACATAAGAGTATATACTGAATAATATTCCCTCTTGGTGGACAATTGTGAACTGAATAAACAACAACGCGGAGTCGAAGTAAATCTAAATAATCTCAACTTTCCGTTAAGAGGTCTACCGAAATCATTAGTAGGTATTATTTGTTCTGAAATATTGCCAAATTGGTGCCCTATTACATTAAGAGCGCTTAGACTTTCGGGCTTAAATCCATGTAAACGACTCCTTCAGATGTACATAAGCTGAGATTAGGTGCTTTTAATATTTATTCATTATAAGTATTATATTATTTTTATTATGAAGCTAGTTTGTAAAATATAATCCTATTCTGAAGGTAAAGCTTTATCCCAGGATACATAAAACATGAAATAACGACGGATATCAAAGAAACTTCTCTTAAGAAAATAAAGTAATATTAGCAATGGATAAAAGATTCCTCTTCATAGGAAGTAACATAACTTTATTAGAATCAGAAGATATATTCTCTTCTATTCGAACTCAATCCCATTATCCTTTCCGCAAATAGAACACATTTCGATAAATCTGGATATTGAAATCACCATTACAGTAAACAAACTGAATTATGATAGGAAATTTAAAAGCTTTCTACTTATATCACAGTAACATTGCATTTTTTTTAATAAATAAATTATTATGAACAAGGCATCGACGTGTTCCAAAGTACCCCAACTCACCCATTCAAGAACGAACTAAATGAAGCATTTTCCCGAAATTCTTCAGTCGACAAAATTGTTCTCCAAAAATGTGGAACGACTGAGATCGGGTTCACGATTACCCATTCACTCGGTCATAAATTATATTGTTTTTCATATTTATAACTTTTTCTCTATTCACGCTAAATGTTTTTAATATTTTTTTAAAAGCTTGTGTCGTCCATAAAGTGTTATCTTGAACCCTCATCATCCGCGTTCCACTTAGGGTAAGTTGGGGCTAAAAGAGTACGGCGCATGGTAATGTAGCGAAGTAGAGGATATAGGTAACAAAACCCGGGTGGAATGGGAATGTAACCATTTAAGAAATGAATTTGAAACGAATAGCTTACTTGGGGTATCTAATGTTGAGTATTTTTGGAGTTATCGATTGTTTAAATAAATTCCTTTAACGGCTTCAGAGACATAGAAAAGTGACAATTACATTAAGAGAGCTATTACTGTTTTTCTTGTTTTTGATTGTGTTTTAAGAGTCTAGCACTCAAATACAAGAAAATAAATGATTTTTATTTAAAGCGCTGCCAGAGAAATAATCAAACTTTCTCGGGCATATTTTATTTTTTATTTTTTGGCCATATCTAAACCATAATCACACATCTAAACTGAGATGTTTGATGTGTTTGTTTGTTAGTTTGATTATTTCTTTAAGGAGCGCTCTAAATAAAAATCAATTTTTTTTTCTTGTATTTGAATGCTAGACTCTTAAACACTCAAAAACAAGGAAAACTGTAATAGCCCTCTTAAAAGCATTTTGTATTTCTACAACGACTTATTACAGTATATACATAAGCTTTCGGCTACATGAGGTCATGCGGGTTCCTTTTTTCGGGTCGTGATATTCGATTTTCCTATCAGGTATTCCTCAGTAGCAGCAACTCAGGCTATGTGCCCAGTATATGGCAATAGGCTCTCCCCTTATTACCTGCGACTTAAACATAACTGGCGAAATGTGAGTGTACTGTTAGGTACACCCTTCGGAGATTACAAGGCGTTTCGATATCTTATGTCAAACCCATATAATTTTCGTAGCTCTTAGAATGCCACTTTATCTAGGCCCAAAGTTTTGCCTATAACTTAAACACTGCTTCAAGGCAACTCTGTTTAAGAGAAGATAAAAAGTAGTAAAAGTCACCAATAAATCTCAGAAACAGACAAAGTCTCTTTGATAACTGAACTGAATTAAAAATTTACTCTACCCTCCGCATTTGGCAATTAAAACTAAGTCTTCTTAGTTAAAATATCTGCAAATAATGACCGGAGAATAAATTTAAAAGACAATAACTTGCAGAGACGACCAATCTCAGAACAAGTGCATTTAGATTTCAAAGTTAACGGTCGGTCGTCAATAATAAATATAAAAGTTTCTTTAGAACTTTTACCATTTAACTAGTAATTATTAAAGAAACGTATGCCATACCATCATTAAGAATAAACTATAGTAAAAAAATCGTTTAAAAAAACAATGCATAATATAAAAAATAAAATAAATATAAAGATCTCTTTGTGTCATTCAAACTTGTACAATATTATTAAAGAAACGATTTTGTTTATCATGCTAATGTTAAAGTACTTTGAGCTCCCGATACGGACACGCTCACGGATATCATCCCGTAAGTACTTTAAGTGTAGTGAAAAACCGTGAAAGTCTAAAACAGTGCATGCTAATGTAATCATGCATTAAATTAAACTCATTAGGAGCAAACCATAGTAAAAAAATATTTTAAATTAAAAAACAATGCCTATCACAAATAAATTAAGTAAACTATTAGTAATAAATCAATCAAAAACAAAAATATCTGTCAAATTAAATAAATCATTTCATTTCTGTTTAATTTCATTTCATTGTTCGTGTAATGCATAATATTGAAATTTAAAACAATTCAAATTGATCTTGCATAATATTAATTTGCAAAAACAATTTGAATTTGAATTGTCCCGGAAAAACTTTCACTTATATTCAAATGCTTTTCTGGCTTAATCATCAATAGTAGGTATTCTTAATAATCATGGCCCTAAAACCGGTTTAATCCAGTTTGATTTATATGTCGGCGGCCATGACGGCTTCGCAGACTGATTACTTCCTATGCATTAGCACTGATGAATGTATTTGCATTAGAAATCCGTGGATTAGCTGCAGATCAGCTTGGGTGTTTGATACAGATGCTGTAAAGTGAGACGGGAACTATCGAGGGGTTGTTTCTTTGTTTACAGTTTTACGTGTCCCTTTAAGCTGCACTTATTCTGATTAATAATGGAAATTGATTGTTTTAAGAACCTTTTTATATAGATAACACCACACCTTGTTATTCCCGAAAGAATCTCGAAATCTTTCGGGAATTACAAGGTGTGATAGGTACACCTAATAGTACACGTTCGTCTGTTATGTTTAAGTCCTATGTAATAGGGGGCGAGCCTAATGCCATCATCCGGGCACAGATCCACATTCCGTGGCTTCTCCTGAGAAATTCCTGATGAAAAAACTCAATAACACTTTGTTCGACCCTGGAGTCGAACCTAGGACGTCATGCTCAGAAGTCACGCTAGACCACTAGACCAACAAGGCAGTCTATTCACGTAATTTTTTTTATATTTACTTTTTTAGATATTCTAGGATAGAATCTCCTCATCTCCTCAAACTAACAGTTTCCTCCCACTCTCAATCATTAATCAAAATCGTTTTACGTAACAAGTTCTCAAACTGACAATAATTCCAGCCATGACGAATGTTCCACCAATGATTTGCACTTTGATCCAACATTTGGCCACAATATCGCTAGACTTTCAAGTACAGTCCCTTTATAGTATGTTTACTTCTGGCCGTGGCAGCCGAACAAGAACCTTATGTCTATGAACATAAAGGTCACTGTTATTTAACAGATTTATCAAAGGCAGCAACCGAATTACAACCTTAATGTAATTGGATTAAAGATCAATGTTATTTGGACAGCGACGCCAGAAGTAAACGAACTGTGGAAGAACAGTAACTTTCTATATTCAAAGCAAAGTGTGACGTCATCGAAAATAACAATGGCGGCGACAGATGGCGACCTACTATTGGCTAACTTAATCAATTGTTATTGGCTATCGACACATATGAGCCAATCAAGCGGAATGGATCGAGTGTCAGCCGTCTAGTGGTTTCTGATAATGACATTCAATTTTGTAATCGGTATGTCCCCCTTTTTGACAGATAGGGTACTGAAGACCCTAGTTTGCTCGTCACAAGTGCATTTGTTAATAGGGTTGACGACAAAGAAATCTAATTAGTCCGTCAGATAGATTTCCAAAAAATATTGGACACATATTTTTTCTTTTTTCACATAAACAAAAAATGAAGACGATACAGTGCGTTGAATTCTCGTGTGACATCACATTTGAGTACATTTTTACTCAAAGTAATGTGACGTCACAAGGCCCCACTCATGATCTTTGACACGTTTTATCTTCGTCATTTTTTATTAACTTGATAAAACAAAAAACACGTACTTATCCAATATTTTTCGATAATTTAACTGACGGACTAAACAGAATCATATTTTTTTTAGTCAGCCATCATCCCTATTAAACGCGATATGGTACATCAACATGATTAATATTTATTTAAAAAAAAACCGGCCAAGTGCGAGTCGGATTCGCGCTTGAAGCGTTCCGTACCATTGTAGTAGGAGAGCCCCCTTTAATTTTTTGTTTATTTTTATTATTTTTAGTTATGGCGGCAACAGAAATACACATTCTGTCAAAATTTCAAATGTCTCCGTATTACGATGAGATACAGCCCGCTGACAGACGTCAGACGGACAGCGTAGCCTTAGTAATAGGGTCCCGTTGGTTACCCTTTAGGTACGGAACCCTTAAAAAGTAGATTTATTACGAAACTGTAAAAATAATGAACATATTTTTACATATTTCTATAAGATAAGCTTACAAAAGATTTCTAAAAAAATATTCTTAGCAAATCGTAAAACGAAAATTCTCTCCCAAAAATTAAAACATATTTTTGACTTTATTTTACTCTGATCATACTCAGATAAAATTTTTAATCCAATTGAGCTGAAATACTTATCTTTATATTTCACGAACTTACTTAGCATAAAGCACGTTTACTTCTAAAATATAATAAGATTTTCACCAAAGATATGCGGAGAATTTAGGCAATCTGGTTTAAACTAATATTACTTATTTTTAGGCCCTCGAAAACAACAATATTTTTGCAGAAATATTTCTTCCAAATTCTAATTTTCATTATATGTATCCAACTTCACTTCAACATGATTCTTAATATGTCCCTAGATATTATAACAAGGAAAATAGCTTCCATACAATTTTATTTTTTTGTTTTGCACTTATTTATTTAACATAACAAAACCAATGGCACGGAAAAGAAGACAAGAGGGTACTTCAATACTAAATTTAAACAAACTAAAAAGCAAAATACGGATGCAAATCAAGAAACAATTAAGATGGGTCTTAATTGTTTCTTGATTTGCATCCGTATTTTGCTTTTTAGTTTGACCCATTTCATCCCCTATAAACGGTAACCACCGATACTAAATACGGTACAAAGAAAAGATACCTAAGTGCATACATAAGCAAGCAACTTCGTTTGCTATACAACCCGCCCACTTCAGATTTGTAAGTAAAATTCGGAGTCAACCGACTTAAATAAATTGCTTGCGAAAACATGAGGAAAGAAAAAAAGTACTGTTATAGAATCAGGAGTCGCAATTAATGTAGACGGCCAAAAGAAATATAACGAATGGCCTAGCGTTTGTCCTGTGACGCCAGTAAGTAAACTCAGCGATATTCACGTCTATTTTTAACGAACGTCAAATGGTTTTCATTGATCCTTTTATTTTCTTTTCTTGTCTTTCATTCAATTGCTTCCAGAAATTGTGGGAATGTGATGAATTTTTAAAGTGTAAGCGACGAAATTCTTCGCTTTCTTTTCTTTACATATTCTTCTCTCAGAATACATTTGTATAAAACATGATTTTACGTTTAAAGCAACTGGCAATAGTATTGTAATGTTTGAATAATTAAATCCGAATGGCTCAATACTGAAATCCAAATATAGATTTGAAACTAAATTCATGGGATCCAAACCACATAAATTATTAGCTGCAACTAATACCCCTCGAATCTCGTTTCGCTTAATGGAGATCTCGGGGGTCGAAATTGTTCCCGTTAAATTAGTAATAACAGTACCATATGAGCGTTTGGATAGAAACAATCCGAGCCACGTGAAATAATAGCCTTAGTAATAACATCTAACTACGGTCACAGAATATATGGTTAATGCTGTTAACTTGAAATGAAACGAAAATACCTAGCTGTGGCTAATTAGATTACTCACTTAGTTACAAGCTTCGAAATATTAGTTCCAGGAAAGATTTAGTTCTAAATCCGAAGTAATAATTTCATTGTAAGTTTATAAAATCAAAATCATAAGGCCTAGTTTATTATCTTTAAAACTAAACTTCTTTATTATAATCAACGTTCGAAATGTTGCCACAGATTATTTATCAACGAGCTACTTTAAAAAAAATATGTTCCGACAAATATGTGATTATTGCCACACAACCAAATTACAGGCAAACAAAACCATAGTAATATTGAACCCAATGAAATTAAGACGGCTAAACCAATACTGTATTCAAATAATGGCACAAAATCGGTGCGCCAGAGGTCCTAGCAAGTCTGACTTTACCGACCGCAGCAGATTGCAGAACGCGTGCAGTGATTGCCAAGCCACAGTGATGCGCCAATTAATACCGAATCAATAATACCGATTAATCGGGACTGGTTGATTATACCCGGTGACCAGGCTACATACCGAGGTAATCCAATTCGGTACCAGTCGGTGACCGGGACTCAACTTAGATTAAACGGCCCTAATGCATATATTTATTTTCTTTTGTCCCTAAGCTCTGAGAAGAGGTTTTCTTTTGTCCGTCTTAAATGTTAGTTGGGTTTTATTGAACGTAATTGGTACCGAAAGAAAATAAAGTTATTTTTCATTACTCATACTCTGAAAGTAGGTCTGAAGTTCCCTGAGGAGCGGGTTGAAAGTAATACTTTTCAGCCCTAGGGAGAATCGTTTTCAACTGACAACTGTCAAATTATAAAAAAAAATAGTTCATTTTTCTATTGAACCATGTTCCAACTTTCTATACAGCCACGATGTAAAATTGAAATAACAATTTTAATTAATTAATTAAAGAATAGATATTTTTTAAATAACTTTATTATAATTAAGTTTCAACTATTTCTTTAAAATAACATAGATTTGGGCAAAATATAAAACCATTTATTCGATGATGAAAATGAAAAATAGGTAATGGATGTATAGCTGGCCGGCCACAGAAAAAAAAACGAAGTAGGCGGGAAAGCGGCAATCCGATCTTCATTTGGTTTTTCGAGTTGATTTATATTTTTATTTTTACTTTCCTTGTATTCGTAATGAAAAGCACAGTGTTTACCTCGGGTTAAAGACTTATTTAGTCCCTCGAACTATTAGCGCCCTCGTTGCGCTCGGGCACCAAACCCCGTCTCGGGACTAAATAAGTTACTTTCACCCCTAGGGTAACAATGTACTATTGTTTTTGTTTTTTTTTTAAAGTTTTAAGATCTATTTTAAAAGACTTTCTTATTTATTCTAAGTATAGTTGCGAGCACTAATAAGATCAATATCACGCCGCGTCTTCTCCAGAAACGTATTCCAAGTATTATTTACAAGTTTCTCCCGATGAAATATGACTAGAATATCTCGCGGCACCACTCGCTCTCGGCGTAGGAAAAAACATTAATTTCGACACATTCGTAAACCCGGGTTTGCGTCTCGCAATATCCATCAAGCGTCTATTTGCATAGAGGGTGATAAATCTAGGAAAGAAATCTTATATGGAGACGATATTGGCGACGAGAAGGGCGATGTATCATCGCGGATTCATTTGTTGACTTATTGCCCTATATTCCAGTAGCGAGTTCGAATACTCCAATTTGATAACATGGAGGACGGTTCTAGTGCTACCCTGTGTAAAAAAAATATTGCATTACGTATGCGAGATGGATTCGCGAAGCTATAATGGGAGTGTAACTTTTATTTTTTACTTGCAATCGTGAGATAGAAGTGTAGAGTCTGTAATACAACGTTTGGCGCATCATTATAAACTATTTGTATCTTTAAATCTGCATAAGGACCTAGGACCTCATTAATCTTAATGTCAAATGATACTTATACCATCTATATACGTTTCAGTTCATTAATTTATCTTTTCGTTTCTATAATATTATTTCGCTCTATTGGGATACGTGTGCTAATAATGTTCCCGCTAAACTAAATAGACTAATAGAGTTAAAGGTAACTCTAACTATATCCAAACTTTAGTGCAAAGGCTACTATTAACTATACTACCGAAAATGTTCGAATTACCTTACTTGTACAATTTACTGCTGCATTTGAAGATATAACTACATTTCGATATAACTTTAGTATAATGCTGAATGTATAACGTGAATATCAGTTATTGTTTATTATGTTATGTATGAGTATTCGGTTTTAATTGTATGTACTTTTCCCGATAAATTTGTGGTTTGCCCAACTAATTTCGGACTCACACTATGTCCTTGCATGATCACAATCAATGATTTTAGCCGAGTTCGAAACTAGTCGGAAAACGAGTATATTAAAACGTGAATTGACTCCATACTTGTCTCACACTCACTAACATAAATAATGCTTATAATATTTATTAGAAATTTCATTATTATTGTCGCTTTCTTCAAGATTGTTTAATAATAAATTTCTTCAGTTTCAGGTGAGTCTGTCCTCTTGTCGAGGGACTCGTAAGGTACACAAGTGTCACTATAGGAATGATTGTTGTATTAATTAATTTCCCAAGTTATTTTCAGTTCTCAATTGGCTGATAAATATATTATATTAAATGCGTGTAAGTAAGGTATGTTGGATTTCATTGAAAACTCTGATAAAGATAAAATCAAAGTAAATGAAATCACAGTCCATTTGATTCTGGACGATGCTGTCATCGGAAGTAAAAGAATATTTAAAAATCGCCAAACTTTTGTTATTTTAAAATGGAATCCAACTGTCGATAGCCTTAATTGAAACGATTCAGACAAAACGAGCTTAGCTCACTCTCAAAAATGCAAAGATTCATCGAAATTAAATTCACTTTTGTTTCATTTCTGTCTTTTCATTTGCTGTTGTTGTTTTGTTTTTGATAAAGACGCATTCACATTCGCACAGTCTCCTAAAACTTTGAATTTTGTTCAGTTATTTTTATTTCTGCCTTAAATGTTTCACATAACATGATGACTGACTGTCTTCATTACTCTCTCACTGTTAGCTCGTTACTCTCTATCTGCTTTGTGTGTCATCGTAGTAGTTCTGTCATTGTCTGCGGTGTTTTTAGTTTGTTTTTACCCTTTTTGTTACATTTTATATGAAATGCAGTTGTTTGCATCTAAGTGTTCAGTAGTTATTGGGTATTTAGATAAATGTGTAATAAAGTAGTGTTTATTTTGTCAATATTTAGTACCTAAACTTACTAAGTTGAAGATGGTAAGACACACTTAAACATACAACACAACTGCATAAACGTGCTTGATTCGTTCACTGCTATTCCCGCATCCTGAAAACTTCTTCTTAAATCACTTTTGCACTAAATCATGAAGTCCAAAGAATAATTGCGCGACCCTGGAATAATTGTTGAATCGTGACTCGAGTAGATTTAATTACACGACAAAACCGAAGCATCATGGAACTACTAAAAATTTCATAAGTTCCTGAGCTTGCAGACCTCAAAATATTGATCGTGGCTCTCTCTCATTCATGCTAACGTGTGACAAAGCCCGCTTTGGCTCACTGCTGGGTAAGCCACGCACACATACACACAATAGTCCAACACATACGTGCTATTAAAACCGTTTCAGCGGGCGTCAGCTGACTGGGGGAGTCGTTGCGGGGAGCTGGGGGAGGAGGCCGTTATGAACAACGCATGCGCTGTGGCGAGTAAAGCGGCTGCAGCGCTTTATTTCCGAGCCAAGTGTTAGAGTAACAAGCTGCGGTTAAAGCTAGCCGCGTTTGCTGGAGTTAAATCGACACCCATTCAGAAAACAAACTGCGTATCACGGCCGTTACGTCGGTTGACGTAATTAGTTCCATGGAATCCGCATGCTGGCTTCACGTATGAACACTTACAACATGTTGAGTCGGAGATGACAGATAAACGTGATGGCAGGCTTATTATAAACAGCTGTTCCTCATATTCTTCCTTGGAATTATGAGATAAGTGACACAAACAGTCATAAATGTTTTTCAATTTGATTAAATAAAACTTTAACCCAATTTAGAACCGGAAATCTATGAAAATTTCGTAGCACACAGTTGAACACTAAAGTATGTGCTTTCCACTTTAAGCACAAAACTTCTGGCCGTATCATAAACCAGAGGAACATAAACAAAAATGCAATTAACAATCCGATTACTGCTGAAGTACGTGAACCTATAAATGAGGTGCAACGCCAGTAAAATATTTTGTAAAATACAGTCGTACGCAAAAATTCCGATGCAAAACGTATTTCACCGTTCGCAATTCCATCTGATTTTTAATTCGGCGCGCATATTCTCGTCACGTTCGGTTGCAATAAACAATTATTAATGCGTTGTTCGAGGCACATGTTCACAGTTTCCGAGTGTGGCAGACTTTTTAAGTGTTCGTTAATTTCGAGAGGACTGGAAAAGTCCAGCTCGGGAATGAGGCAATCGCTTTAACACTTCAACCACTTTCGTCTCTATCGAAAAATCGGGTCCGCACATGATAAATTTGGCCGACTGTATCTAGATAAAACGCGGCCATTTTCACTCGATTTACTGAGGGATTTTGGTTAGAAAGGCTAAAATAATTTGAGCGTTTGTTAGACTCGGATTTATTGGAGGTGCTAAGGTTCCTAAATGTTTGATTTATAGTCCTTTAAGATGCTTTTGTACCCTCAACATAAAAAATAGGGTATCCGACAAAGTGAGCGAATCAAATGTGGAGAAATGCGGGCTTCACTTTTTCACTTCATGAAGGAGAGATTTATCTTTAACGTAATGATGCGTACTTGAAATTTCTCAATTGTATCATTCTTCAATTAATTATTGGAATTCTTATCAAGGGCACTTAAGTGGCGTTTAATTAAGGGAGAGTCCTTTACAAAGGCGTCCCTCAATACAAAAGTTATCCAAATCTTTTCCTTGTCTTAACCAACTCTCATTCTACTTTCTCTATTGTGTGCTTCTTCACAAATTAAAACTTTCCCACTGGAGTAATCTATACAGATTTCGTCTTTAGATTCCATTCTGAAATCCGTGTGATTGAAAATGGATTAATAAATATTTTTTGTCGTTACCGGTGTTGTAAAAATGTCAATCGGTATTAGGCCGAATAAGGGCGCGAAACATTGAGTCGATGATCCGTGATAGGGTTTAAACATCCATTTAATTAAAAAGGCCGGGATTTAATTGGAAAAGTATACATTTACATAGTCTTTTGTTTGTTCCCGTTGTGATTTATATTCGGTGACGTGAAGCGGGATCAGTGAATAGAAACGGGAATGGTGCGACTTTTTTGCTCCATTACATGGGATTTTATTTTGACACGTTGGTTTTTTGTTAGGTACGCAAAGATAATAGAATGTGTTATTCGAATAATTTAAATAAACAAACGGGTTTGCGGGAGTACCTATTGGTATTGTACTCTTTTGATACCGTTTTGCAACTTTTATGGCCGGATGTAGCCATACTCTTTATGTCATTTAATTCCGACTGAATTGCGATTTATTCCCTCAGTGTGGTTAAATATAAATAAGGATTTAACCTTAAAAAAAGGTAGCTGATAAAAGATATCAACACTAACTACTCTTTCGAGCTTATATTGCCATTAGCAACGTACCTACATTTAAAACGACACAACGCTTATAAATTAATTCCTTCCTGCTCGTAATCTCCTCTTTGGCGTTATTAATCGCGGCATCCCTTGGTCCTTTATATGAAGGTTTCACCGCCCTGATCCTCAGCAATAAAGTCAAAAATCTATTGAGATCAGTTTCTGTCATCCACACTCCTACCCGATCATAACATCCCATATTTTATCTCTAAGTTCGATTCTCTCGAATATTCTTTATTTTCTTTGTCAAAATTTTCTGCGATCGTATTTGCTGGATATTTTTCAAGTTACACCTCAGTGCACAGTTACCCTATGATCGGTGAAATGTTTTGCATATAAGCAAGCTAGTTTTGTCTAACGTGGTGAGCAGAACTGGTTGGGATATAGTATTTTTATATCCACAATTACATAGTAAGCAGATGAGTTTGCCAATCCTTTGGCAACTACGGGATTTAAACATTTGTATATGTTATTTTACAAAAATGGTTAGGTATGTATGTGGAAGAAATGGGTATATTCTCATCCTTTAATCAAAAAAAATCATTCGTTTACAAAGTGTAGTCATTGTGATATAAAATAAATACATACGTGTTACGATCGCGAGTCAGACTTTGTTCAACATAAAGCCTGACACTGACGTTGCAAACGTCAGTTGCAAACCTCGTTTTTTGCAAATTGCATAAAACGTCAGACAGAGGCCACAATAAAAACCCTTTCCTTGACTTAAAACAGTACACAGCTGACACGATTACTGGGTCAACTTACACAAAAAAAAAAACAGAAACACACTCCTCCATACATATAAATAATCAAATTACGTTGGTATATTACAGTGCCCTACAGGACCTTTGAAATAGATGCTCCAAGGGGCTCTGTCGTAAACTACATCGAAGGCTTATGGAAAAATTTACCGTACTTACTCGTACGTTACATCGTGTGGGCTATATTTGTGGTGAACTATTGGTAGACTGGTGTTTTGCGTAGTGTTCTTAAAGTAACCGTGTAATGCTGTGGTACATAACATCGCGTCTGTTATCCTCGAAGGGGTTGGAATTGGTGTACCTAGTATTACCTCCACATTTTACCAATTATGTTTTAGCTCCCATATAATAAGGGGCGATCCTATTGCCAACAAACGGGCGCAATTCCAGTCTCCGTGGCTGCTACTGAGAAATTATTGATGGATATACACAATAACACGTTACTTTGCCTGATCCGGGAATCGAACGAAGGTCCTCATGCTGAGCAGAGCCTGCAACCGTTTGACCACCGAGATAGCGGGTCGAGTCGGGATGCTATGGTCTGGATGTGAAATGGCCACTATTTTCTTTTGCTCTTTTACTCACCTGCTTTTTGTCTATTTCTCTTTCAACTTCCACTCCAATATTATCTCCCAGTAAAATTAAATCCGTATTTAAACGGCGATGTTGTATTACCCGAAAATATAGCAATTTGTACGGCTAATGGACATCCCTCGACATTTTTTCGCGAAGCCGATACAAGCGGGCATCATTACAACTTTTTCGGATTGTCCCACAAGGATTTTCCTTATCTTATCCCTCCTTTATTTCCACCATAATTACAGCTAAATCTATCCTTAGCTGTAATGTACAATGGTTTTTGTTTATTTACACTTGAACAATTACTTTTTGTGTAGCCTTTGTGGTAGGGTAGCTGTTTTTGGGATTGTGGTTATAATTCTTTTGTGGCAGTAATCATTTAATCAAAGCTAGCGAATATTCATGCTTGGTATAGCTTGTCCGATTTAGCTATTTATCCTCTAATATTGTTATGATCGTATACGGTGGCATCCTGCAGTACCTACCTCCTTCGTGAGAAAAAAAAAGCGTGTGTTTATGTATTTAATAAACGACCAACGAATAATGTCAAAGGCTGATTTTTGCCGCAGACCTCTGCCAAACACGCCTTTCAAATACATGGTTTTGGGTATGCTTCACTATATTATTATTGTACACATAGATTCAAAGATTTCGTAAAATAAAACCAGTTTCAAAAGCTATCCGCTCGAAGCTGAAGAGATGAAGAACTTACGAATAAAACTTTAAACATTATTATGTATAAAGCTTTAACTGCATTTACATTCTAATTCTACATCTTCACCAAAATTGTGCAAGTTTATATGAAAACCATTTTCTCTACCAAAACCACGTCACGAAATAATCTACAAACACTCCCCGAGTCCCCACACAACATCAATACATTCCACCTCTAGCACTTACTGCATGACCCTGAACCCAGCACTATGTATGCAAACCAAACGCGGCCTAAAGTAATAAATAAGACTTCAACCGCGCCGTATTTCAGAAGTCGCTTCCGACTTCCGACGGCGACAAAATATCTGCAAGTCTAATGCCGCAAGTTGCAGCGGAGAGGCCATGCATTACAAATGCAGGCGCCACAGAGTACGGAGAAGCGTCAGGGGCTGGTGCTAGAGGTGGCAATATGACATCCTCCATACAAACCATGTGTCACTGCGCGTCACTAGACTCATACATTTTGACCACGAGTTACTCCCACGTATGTTGCGGCTGTGACTACGGAGAAAACAAATTAAAGAAATTGCTAAGAGTATGCTGCTTCACTAGTCACGGGTCACTGTGATGCGGCTTGAGTTGCCATGCGTCGGTTCTTACGAGAAAGGAACAAGTGACGCACGGCAAGTTTCTCTTGAAGCAAGTACCGCCGCCCGAAGTCGCAAAAACGGCTTTGGGCGGCCCGTGACAATTCTGGCGTGACTGTGACAATTGAATTTGTACTAAGAAGTAATTACTCAGGCAAGAATTTTATGAGTATATACCATACTTATAATAGTCTTTCTGCGCTTGAATGATAAAACCAGGAAGATAGTATTGGTAAACGTTTGTGAAATTGCGTATAGAAACTTTATTGACAAAGCAAAATGGCGGAGTTGGTTTAGATTTAAGCCACGCGCCAAAAGATACACAAAAAAAAGGTACACTCCCAAAAAGTAACCACAAACTGTAAAATTTTCTCATTCGAATTTGAACTTAACCGACAACAATTTATGTTTTTTTCGAGCCGTTTGGGGCTGAAACTCTGGGGCCGTGGGGTCTTAGTGCCCATAGCCTGTTCAAGGAAATTTCAAAACGCCTAGTTGACGCTTCCCGTGACCCAAGGGCTGGCTTTTACCTTGGTCAGAGGCTAAGTGTTGCCATACAACGTGCCAACGCCGCCAGTCTCTTGGGCACATTACCAGCTGACAGCATTGAGGAGGAGTTTTTCGATGCTCTTTTATAGTTTGTTGTTAGTTAGTTTATTTACTTTAGTTTTTTAATAGTTTTTAATTAATTATGTATATAGTTAGTTTATGATTAGATAAATACATTTTATGGTTTAAAATCATTTGGAGAAATTTGTCAGTTTGTGGTGTGCAGGCGTTGATGTGATCTGCAGGCGACTGTAAAACCATACTGGTATCTCCAATCACTGCCGACGCGGAGGTTCCGTACTCTGTGGTAGACGTAGGTAGGTGCAAGTCGCAGACGCATGCCATTATCGCCCGTCTGGCTTATGTTGGGGTAAAATTTTGCCTTTGTGCATAAATAGGGACAGTAATAACATGATTGAGATAGCACGTGCTTGAAATTCTCTTGTGTGTTGTTCGTGGTTTATGGGCTTCGAAAAAGGGTCTTGACGAGTGTGAAAATGATCATACTGCTACCTTCTTTGTTTATACAAGGCCATAGATTAGCTAAAGAAAGTCCACAGACGTTATGTGTGTTGATATCAGTCTGAATGTGATGAGCAAAAGATCAAGGATGTCTGACAGGGGAGAATGGACGAAGAAAACGTGTTGCTCCGACGCCAATTTAGTAAAAAAAAACCGGCCAAGTGCGAGTTGACAAATGATTTTGATTTCTTTTTAATTTGAATTTGAACTCGCGTGGAGAGGGTTCCGTAAAATGCAGAAGTCATATTTTCCGCAAGTGAACGTATTATATTGAGTTCACCACTTTATTTTCAATTGATAGAATTCTTATAGGTTTTCCTGTAATCTCCAACCAATGAACTAGATTTTGTATTTTTTCAAAATTTTAGGCTCAGTACTTTCGGAGATCAGGGGGGAATGGTCAATTTTCGTCTTCTTTCATGAATAAAATCAAAACTATTTGTTTTACAATAATAACAAAAATATATTTGAAATCCTCATAATGAGACCTTTTATTTGATATATGACACACTAAGGTTTGCAAAACTTTTTTTAAATATCCTAATTTGTTCCCCGAAAAGGACACTTATTAAAAAAAAAATACTTTGCAAAGTATCTGTGTATGGGTCATAGGGTTACACCATCCTACCAAATTTCACCTGATTTGGTCCAGTAGATTTGGAGCAAATTGGCTGTGACAGACAGTCGTACAGACAGACAGACGCACGAGTGATCCTATTAGGGTTCCGTTTTTCAACAATAATGATTAGTTTAATTTTTTTTATGTGTGTTTATTTATTTTTTTGTGGAAACTTGATTAGCGTCCGCTGTTGACCCTGTATAAGTTTCTCTCTCATAGCCACCACCTTCTTTAATTAGGCTAGCATCATAGCCCATAAATTCAACAACAAATCAAAAGAAATATCGTCTATTTATGACACAAGACTTACAGTGTTAAGTTTCTAGTCAGATAGTAAAACTGATGAACACAATAAAGGCATTATTAATGTTCGCCTTCACTATTAATCTTAATCTCCCAAGCACATAGTTATGGGCGTCATAAAATCTGAAACAAAGCACTTTTCTTATTTCTTATTTTTAAGTCCGTCCGCTGAGCGACAATTTGCCGCGGCAGCGGAGTTTCCCCCCGGCGTAGCGCCTCCGCGCGCCACTCGTGCAGGCGCGCGAGGTCTATCGCCTCCAGATTCCATGGCGGCAATCCGGCAAGGAGGCCCGCTGCCTCGCGGGAGATCGTGCAGTACCCACGGACCAGCCTTACGGCCACCACCTTTTGGGGCGCGTTCAGATAGTGGGCGGCTCGACGCCTCAATGAACGCGCCCACACCGGAGCCCTGTAAAGGGCCATGAACTGCACGACTCCCGCATAGAGCCTCCGGCAGGAGGCGTTTGCCCCCCCCAGGTTGGGCAGGAGCCGCCTGAAAGCAGTTTGTTTTTTTTTTTTTTTTGTTTTTTTTTTTTTTGTCCTTTCCAGTTTGGGGCCAAACGTCGTAAATGCTCCACGAAGTTCCACCGGCTGTCGAGGACAAGTCCCAGGTACTTCGTCCTATAGACAGGCTGCGGGACTGTTCGAAAGAGATAGCGTGGCCCCGGAACACAAAGAGCGAAGAAGGAACATGGATGGGTTTTAGTCAGTAAAAGTCTGATACTCCCTCCCGCTCCGCCCAGAGCGGGAGGAGTCATTTGATGATACCCTATTCGAAAAAAAAATGTATCCTATAGAATCTATAGGAGACTGTCTGTAGGGGTCTGTGACATTTTTAAAGGGAAATCCGGTAGGAATCGATTTGTATGGAACCTTCGCCACTGCTGAGTCGATGTAAGATAAAACAGACATACAAAGGGCATAACAGTTCGCCGCTTAGCAGCCACCCTTAAAACAACTTATACGGTTCAGAATTAAAATGATTGACGGCCCTATTATGTTTCGTGTAGAAAATATTCTTTTATAACAACCCAATTACTTAGTTCTATTACAAAGTTTTAACCTGCTTTGTTTTAGAAACATTGTAAATGGTTTTGCTTGAAATTACGAAACACCTGGAATTCAGAATACACCTGTACCTACGCAAGAACATGTGAAGGACGGACGCGAACATTTATGACGAACGTTATTCGATTATAATAGTCGACCACTCGGCAGGAACACTTTGACCTTGAAGCTAGTCTAACGTAGTACGGAGTTTGAATGGGATTAGAGGCCAGCTTATACTAGTTTTGTTATCATTGAGGTACGCCCCATTGTACAAGCAAAAATATATTTGCTTGCATATATAGTATTGTGTGCGTTTCAATTTTCTGTCCTAACCTTAATAGACCACTTTGATGAACATTCTCAGTTGGAACTCATAAAGTCATAACTCATACCTCTCGTTCATCCATCAACTTTCGACGACCCAAATGGCGCAGCGGTAGTGAGGCTGCCTTATGTTCTTAGGGTCCCGGGTTCGAATCCCGGTAAGAACAAATGTTTGTGTGATGAGCATAGACATTTGTTTCCGAGTCATGGATGTTTATATGCATAATAAATATTTATTTACAAACAAAAAGTATATAAGTAGTATACAACTATATGATGTCCACGACACAAGCTTCGTTGCTTTGTGTGGCACTAGATGGTGCTGTGTGTAATGTCCAGCGATATTTATTTATTTAATCACTTAACAATACTGGACGTCGATGATTACCAGGCCATTGCATTAAGTATATAAGTACTTGATTGACTATTGAAAATAATGAATATCAAGTGCGTGCTTGGAAATTGACCTTCAATAATTTGCGTCCATTTGACGACACACATCACGTGGCGTTTCACAGGATTTGCCTACCATTATGGGTGAATCGAAGTACTGAAAAAATCATGGTGGAAAATCCCAATAACAATTTTCCCGGCCCGGGAATCGAACCCAGGAACTCACGCTCAGTAGTCGTGATTGCGACAACGGAATCTGGATGTGTGCCCGGTTGAATAAGCTCGTGCCCTATTACATGGGACTTAAGGAATCATTCCCCCTGCATCAATTCCCTTTGCGTCGACTCAAAACAAATGACATCTGTTTTAAAAAGTTTACGCTTAACCACGAGGTTGGAAAAGTACACTTAAAACAAAAAGTGAAACGCTTTTATTTGCAAATAAAATTGTATTTATTTTACACAAATTATAAATTTACTATTCTAATAGAGACATCAAGGTTATTCCAAATTAACTTATCTTATTAATACCTAATATGTATTGACTAAAATCGTCCTTTTGGCGACCGAAAGTACTAGGCTTGCATGAGGTACCTAAGTACACACCCAGTATACTCCTATCTATCGCCCCGAACACTGAGCCAGAACCTATTAATTTTCCCCAAATATTTCCTCTTCTATACTTCACGAGCAGTTACAAAACCGCCCGCAGCGCACTTTGTCCGGACACTGGCCACAAGTCGGACAAGGCACTAGCCCGGACAAGGCACGATCCGGACAAGGCACTAGGCACTACGAGGCACTAGGAAATACGAGCATGCCTCGGGCGCTCTAACGCTTTGAGTGAAAACCCGTGTATAGCAAACTACTGTGATGCATAAATATGGCGGATGTGATATAAAACGGGTGGATATTGGATATTGTGGTGTGAAGTGTGTTTTTGTTGGTGGAGAAATAATAATTGAGAGTTTTATGTATGTTTTGCCAATGATGTTGAATTATCTCTGCGAATCGGAATTGCTCAGTTCTTCTGTTACTTTGTTCATAGTTTCATTAAATCAGCATTAATTCAGCATTTCTTAGGCCTATTGGTTCTCGAGTTCGAACCCAAGACTTCTGATTTGTCGGATTCATGTGCGTAATGTATAATTATCACTTGCTTCGGTGAAGGAAAACATCGTAAAACCAAGTCAGAGGCCAAAATCACTGACACCAGGTTAGGCACTAACCATACGAAAAAGTAAGCATATCTCAGTTCACTGCTGTACATTGCTTCTCGGCTCCCATGCCGTGCCCCAACACCCAGTTCTTCATTGTCTGCACCCAGTTATAGTTAAGATTTCACTTTTTCTCATCTCTTGTACTCATTCATTATCACCAATGAAATGATAGACGTATGAAATCCGAACCCAACATCAAACATTACAAAATGGTTTACCAAAAATAATAGGTATGGTTGCGTTGAGGTTTCGCATTCACCAATTAAAATCCGCTGTACTAAACCATTACTTTAAAACATTATAATTCTATAAATAAATAAAATGTCGGCATAACGAACCGCAGACAGAAAATAAACGATGGAATACAAAATAATAATTGTTAAACTTCCCCGTCTAACTATGTAAATCAATTAGTCGGTCGGGAGGTCTTCAAAATAATTGGATCAAATGAAAAGCTCTCATTTCAATAAACAATCCATAGACATCACAAGTCAGGGCTGTCACTCATTAAACGTGTTTCGTCTGGAGTTTTCGTCTATGAAAGTTCCTGTATGATTGCTTTTAGTAATCGATGGGCAATAAATTGTTTTGAACTTGTCCCAGTTTCAAGAATTTGTGAATTGATAGCTGCTGAGTTTATTCTCTGGATTGCTTCTCCGGTCTTCGGATATTTAGGTCCGAAAATTCTCAATCATCATCATCATCATTCTTTTGCCCTTACCCCAATTCATTTGGGGTCGGCGCAGCATGTCTTCTTCTTACATTTACTTACTCGCTCGGTTTCGTAATGTCAAAAAAGATAGACATACGACTTTCCGAATCGAAGCGTTGTGAATAAGGGGCCAGGCCTCTTGTTACTATACTACTTGTACGGTATGTACTGATCCCAAAACCAAAAACTTGGGCCAATTAGGTTACACAACGCAAGGTACAAATAAGGTTATACACAAGGTTCGAAGATTCGAATTCATGCGATATCAAGTGCAGGGGCTCTAAAAGTGGTGGCAACCCTGCTCCTTCGTGTACAAATTTCAAGATTTAATGATCGGAACAATGTTAATGAAGTATGGAAAGAAATCAATCCCTATTCATCAGGACTTTCAAACATATTGCTTAACAAAACAAGTACAACAGATTTTCTTTGTTTATGACTTCATGCAACTCACCAAATCACACATATTTTCGATTGTGTGTTTTGCTTCACCGAGGCAAGTAATAATTATACAATACGCACATGAATCCGAAAAATCAGAGGTTCGAACTCGAAACCGAACTTGACAGTCCGACGGACACACCGCTAGGCTATCACTGCTTCAAGTCAAGTAGTAATATCTAAGTAGTAAAAAATAACATCAGAACGAATGAAGAAATCCATTACAATTTTTTCTTATCCTGTCATGTGTCCCACTGCTGGGCAAAGGGGAGGCCCCCTTTCTCCTTCCAAACCTCAAGATCAGATCGTCAGACCGCCTTCGCCGCGGTCTACCTCGACAGCGATTCCCTCCGTCAGGCGTCCAGTGAGTGGCGATCTTTGCCCACCTCTCCGGATGCATTCGCGCTACGTAGCCAACCCACTCCCACTTTAGCTTGCCTGTTTTTTCTCCGACATCTGTCAAAACATCTGACAAAAGACATCTAACATAAATCTAGATACAATTAACTCCCTTCACAATAACACAATGTTCTCATATCCAAATATAGGATATTCTTCATTTCCACAACAGGCATCCCATAGCCCCTTCCATACCCTGGGAAACCACAGCTGCGTACATTAAAATATCTTCAGCTAAAAACGTTTCTTTTGTACGTCAATGTCTAACCCGCGGCGCTACTTGCTTTATTTCTCTGATAGTTTAAGTGCACTGTCATTGTGGAAATGTATTTGGGATATGAATTGTTAGAATCTTTATTTTTAATAGTGGAATAAACGGATGGTTTTTCAGTGATATTTTATATCTAAAAGAATACTTGTAAGAAATGATCACATTACATTGACCTCAATACACAAACAACTTAAGTACCAATAGAGGTCAAATAATAAGAAATTCAGTAGTGGTGTGACCGTCAGACTACCAAGTCATAGGTCTCGAGCTCGAACCTAAAACACGCACCTCTGATTTTTCAGATTCATGTGCGTATTATATAACTATCACTTGCTTCGATGAAGCAAAACATCGTGAAGAAACCAGCATGCCTGAGAGATATATCGTATGGAGAAAAACACGTTAGAGCGTTCTTTCGTTCTTCTAAAATATGCTACCATGCTGTAGAGAGCATAAAGCCCAAAATTGGATTTTCTGTTTTTTTTTTAACTTTGCCCATATTTGTAATTTCTCCTGTATTGTGGGTGCGTTTACAAACATTTAAGCTCACATATACAAACAGCCATACCCGAAACAATGAAGTGTAGCCATTCAAATATTTGTTCCGTACTGGAATCCAACCCGCGACACACAGCGCAGCAGCGAATCCCTCCGCCACTGCGCCAACTGTACCGTACTATGAAACTACACTAGCACTGCGCTTTGTTTTTGGATTCCAAATTCGTTGCCGCTTAAAAACTCGAATTCCGAGCTGCTTTTAAGCAGCTGTAGAAGTTTGACATTGACTAAAAAGCAATGATTATTTTGACACAAAAATACAACAACACAATTCTTTCAAAACATTCACTAAACAATATTCAAGTTCGGTTTCCACGAACCGGTTACAAAGACAATGCTTACGTCCAACGAAGATTGATTCCGGCGAGCATCGTCCATCACGCGATAGTGCCGGTATACACTATACAGTTCCTATACACACAATGCTTCTTTCATTAGTAAACAAAAACGTGTCAAGAAGCACAATATTAATGATTTTGGGTAATTAAAAAAAAAATGATGGCGAAATTGAATTTTTGGCGTGTTGCTCTATTAGTAAGTTCTTCACGCGAATTTTGGATAATAAGAATAAGAATAATTTATATAAAAGTAGATAATACAAAAGTGTACATTTAAGTGCAGTAGTGTTATTTCTTAAACCATTGTATAATTAGTGCTTAGAAGTAAACTATCACTACAAAATATTTAACAGTCACAAGTAACGAAAATGTCGAATTCAAATGTTAGGTAGCGACCTGCCTGATCTAGGTTTATTTAAACCTGTGTTTCAGGCCATCACTTTACATTACATAAATTAATTAGGACGGTAAAAGTTTTAAATAAAATAAATCTATTAACAACTATAACACAAATCAAATAATGTCACGCCTGTAGTCATCGAAGGGTTAGCTAGAGGTGGACCTTATAGTACACGCACATTTCGCCAGTTATGTTTAAGTCCTATTTAATTGGGGACGAGCCTATTACCATCAACTGGGCGTAAATCCAGATTCAGTGGCAGTTACAGAGAAATTCCTGATGGAAATATCCAATACCACTTTGCCCAACCTGGGAATCGAACCCAGGACCTCATGCTCAGCAGTTACGCTTGGAACCACTAGACTAGTTTCGAAATAAGTTCAAGTGAAAACAGGAGAACTTGTCATGGCAAAGTTAAACTGGACCATATGTATAAAACTTTAATGACTGAATTCGTGGACCGTGTAAAATACTCGAACATACATACTTCATCAATATAGATGTACATTAACTGAACTCTGAATAAAATATGTTCTTCCAATGATATACCCAAAAGGATACATGGTAACATACGACCAAATTACACTGACCTCGATACACTAACGACTTGAGTACCAACAGAGGTCAAATAAAACTGCCCGGTACATAATGTCTGTTATGGCCAAAGTTAAAATAACATGAAAATATTATGGAGGTCACACATGCTGCCCTTCCAGACGCCAACATCCTGCGGTCAGAGGCATAAATTCTCTTATGTAAACCGAGGCCTATTTAATATTAAGATGATCTGATACTACAACTCTTGTTTCTATTGTGGTATTAAAAACGCATTAAAAATACACTAGAACAGGAATTTTCTAGAATGTTGGTTGTTTAATTGAAGAGGCAATTACACTTAATTTAAGACGTATTTGGATATCTGACTCAAACTATAGTTTTACCTACATATGTATATGACTACATTACATATGTACCTACATGACTACATTACATATGCACATGACTACATTACATATGCACATGACTACATCATCATCATCATCATATCAGCCCGGAATCACCCACTGCTGGGTACAGGCCTCCCCTTTTTTCTGCCATACTTCCCAGTTCTGTGCGTCCCTGATCCAGGTGTTCCCCGCGACTTTGACGATATTATCCACCCAACGAGCTTAGGACGCCTCTGGTATCTTTGGCCTAACCTTAGCCACCAATCGGCCAAAACCTTGCTCCATCGGCCATCTCAGCGTCTAGCTAGATGTGCGTCTAAACATGACTACATGATAATTAATTAATACAAACCGAGAAAAACAAGCACATTAACCGAAGCAAAAACTTTAATATACACACACTCTCTCAAAAAGATGTGCTTGTTCTACAAAATTTCCAAGACATTTAATCCCGAATCAACTGCATATAGAAGTTGCAAAATAGCGAGCTGCGAATTAAACATAATTCTCGACTCCCAACTCTGAAACTTCTATCAAGAAAGAAATAAGTTTCGCACTCTGAAATTAGATTTGAGAAACTAATTTAGCCACAAATAGGATTGTTGTATAACTACTTAGAGAAAATTCAAATGCTAGTCTTTAGTATAAATTAAATCTGAACTGAGTGGGTGAAAATATGTGCTTGTAAGATTTTATATTCGAGGTGGGATACCTAACACAGGCCACAGTTACATTTTTACTCACTGCACATCATTTTATGTTCACTGAGGGTCTACCACTTTTCACCCTTATGCCTTAAGTAATAAGGTGGAAAAGTGGGCGACCGTCAGTGAACTCGGTTAGTGCCTACGACAGCTGTCTCAGTTAAGCTGTCGTACCTATCATTCCAGCTTTCAGATAGATGAATACCTCAGAAAGCCTAAGATCATCATAGAAGCATAAAAAACTACATTCAAACCATTTATCCATCATTTAGCCGAAAACTTATCCAGGTTTCTGCTTTCATATCCACGTAAAACCAACCAGCAGTGCAGCACATAAAATTCTCCCCCAAAAATACAAAGCGTGGTAACCACCAATTTCAAAACAATAGAAAACAACAAAAACCGGGGGCCAGTTTCGAGATCAAACACCCAGATATGTCGCCTTTCAATCAACCCCCAAACGCAAACCTAACATTAAAAGCACTACCTAGAATTTTGAACAAATTTCACGAAGTCCTATCTATCTGACGGGCCCATTGATCGTGAAATAAAAAGGCAGTGTTCACAAGGGGCGGAGAGACGCATTACGCTGCGTTCAGACGGCATTCTGCGTCGCCCGCGGGTTGTGCCGTAATCAACGGGGCTTTGTACCAAGAGATGGGAATTACAGATACGCAACGGCCCTAGGCAGTGCGGGCGCGTTGTGATTGCGGCGGGCGAGTGCCGCGGTCTTTATATTTATGTCCTGGTGGTGCATGTGCGAATAAAAGTTTATTGGAGATAGAATAGTGGGTAGGATGCAATTGGGTGTTATTGTTGTGTGTTGGTGTTAGTTTTAATTGGGAAACCTTAGATCGAGACAACATCAAGATTTTTGTTGTGTTTTTCCACTCGAAAGCTCATAATTCCATTTCAAACGCTACTAAGCAGAAACTAACAATACACACACATAATGATAAAACGAAAAAAAATCTCATAAGTTTCCCAGTCAAGCAACTCTCCCATGCAAACGAGGCTCCTCACATATGTTTGCACACATTTTGTTCACACGCCTTTGCAGCCCACGTCAACGGAGAAGCTTTTGTTCTTTCCATTAGGTAGGGCCCAATGCTAACTGTGTCTGAACACACCCTTGTCAAAAACTTGTCTAATAGACGCATGGCGAGAAATCACTGGAAAGTTGAAGATGGACAATATGTCATACAATAAAGCTTTGATATTCAAAAAGATCGCTGTTTTCTTTGAAAACAAGCAACAAGAGCGGTTTACCTTAAAAGTGGTACACCTGCATTTCACCAGTGATTCTTAAGTCTCATGTAAGGTAACAGGGGACGAGCCTATTGTTGGCAATCGGACAAAGGCGAGACGACAAAAAATATCTAATTAGTCTGTCAGTTAGATTATCCAAAAATATTTGACCCGTGTTTTTTCTTTTGTTACGTAAACCAAAATTGACGAAGATATGACGCTTTTAAAATTCTCAATACGTCACACCTAGGTATAAATTTTAGCTTGTTCTGACGTCATGAGCCCCCACTCCCGAGTTTTGATGCGTTTTATCTTTTGTCAATATTCATTGATTTACAAAAACAAAAAATACGTGTCCATTAATTTGCAATACTCTAGCTGACGGACTAAATAGATTTGCATGTTTTTGATACTCACGAGCCCCCACTCCCGAGTGGGGGCTCGTGACGTCAGAACTAGCTAAAACTTGTAGCATGGCGTGACGTATTGAGAATTTTAAAAGCGTCGTATCTTCGTCAATTTTGGTTTACGTAATAAAAGAAAAAACACGGGTCAAATATTTTTTGATAATCTAAGTGACGGACTAATTAGATTTTTTTGTCGTCTCGCCCTTTCAACTCTTCTTCTTTATCAATACAATAATCATCAACATCAGCCTATAATGTTCCCACTGCTGGGACACGGCTTCCTCTCAATGAGAGGGAATACAATAGTTCTTAAGTATATTCACAATGTGGAACTCACCCCATAACGTTCTCAATTCTAGGACAGGGATACAGGCCGTTTCTGTCTGCGAAAGCAATTCAGAATCCACCAAGGGAACCCAGTACTGGTTGGTGGTCTTTTCGGTTCTAGGACATGCCGATTGGCTCACCATGTTTTCTTCCACCGTTTACACAGATAATAATCTATTCAATTCAATTCTATACATTCTGATGATGAAATGATGTTGATTTTGCAAGTACGTTTTTAAAAACACTTTTACACGTCACTCTTTTTAAAAAACTAGATGGGAACGGTGTGTCGTACCTGACTACTCTGTGAAGTAACAGCCCAAACAAAACTCAGAGGTCTAGTCTAGTCTCTTTTAAGGTCCAGACATAATCTTGGTCAAATCACATGAGGACTATACAGATGCAGACTAGCGTCTATTTTTTTAATTTATTTATTCAAAATCTGTATAACAATAACATATAAAAAGTCTGTCAAATTGCAAAACAGTTTGTCGGCAGTTGTTCTCGGTTCACAATATCATTATTACAAATTTCGATTCATTATATTTTATCAAAAATTTGATTAATTTCAATCGTCTGAAATGGTCTTTAACCATACAGATTGGAGTGGACCTGTCCAGTCAGTGCAAGCATTTGTCAGGCATGATAATACATACATAATGTAATGTAGTAGTACATTGCACCAACTACAGTACCTCAAAGAATAAATACATCTTTAAAATGATTCTCAAAACTTTACCTGCACAGAAAACTAATAGCCCTCTCACAAAGCAACCGTACATTCAATACACGTCTCACCAAGTCTCATAAGTCTCGCGACAATTTTAGTTATTTATAGGATACATTGACACTTATTGGTATTGTCGAGTAAGAGGCATGTTTACGGAGCGGGTGATGGATGGCGCGGCATCAGAGCCGAATCAATCTTCGTTCGTTCGGAACGTTATCAAACAGTTAAGTCGAAAGCCATACAATGTTTGGAGAGGACATTAAAAGTTATTTTGTAATGTTGTTGCTATAATGTTCTTGTGGGGTTGGTTTTAGTTGGACTCGGGGATATAAAGGAGAGAAATATGTTTTTTTTATGGTTCTGATACTTTTGCAACGTAAAGTTGGTTGTACAAACTCCATAGCGTAAGAATCATTTTTGCTTTATAAATGATACGATACTTCGAGAAGGTTTAAACTTCATGAAAAACAAGTGCATCTTGCATCTTATAATACGTCTTGACACTTTATAGGTATTGCTCTAATTCATCGACAACATGCTGTATTCTTTTTAAATGATTTAAAATGCTCCGTCGAAAATCCTTTAGTAAAGATTTGAATTTCAACAATTCGCGCATTCGTTTTTTTATTAATATACTATGAGAGGCAATCTGTCATTTGATGGGAGAAATTGGTGATAATAAATCTCTATCATATTTTGAGTCATACAGCACAAATCACATGCATAAACACACTAATATTGAACCCAAAAACTCAACAAGAACTCGCCAGTCCCCATACAGATAGCGATCTATGGAGTATCCATACCCCTGTAACTGCCCGAAGCCCAACTAAACGCCCCTAAAAAGTTATTTCATCGCCCATTGTAGCAGTATACCTAGACATAAAAGCTGAAACCACGAAAAAGCCAAAGTACCGAAATGCCCGCGTAGGGCGGGCGCACATTTTCCACCCGGAAGTTCGCTGGGCGGACTCGAACAGCGGATTTATGGCGCCACATCCGCTTCCGCCCCCCGCGACATACACATTATATCGATTTTCGATTCATTCATATTTTTTGTTAGTGCGACTCTCGCGATCTGATGTTTTTGGACTGACCATTGTATGTATATAACCAAGTTCATACGTTTTATGCATTGTTGTTATCACATTGAAACTACACTCTCCTGCAAAACTAAGTATCACACTTTTAAAATTGTAATTACTTTTTAAGTTCACAATATATACTTTCGAAACAAAAAGGACTCGAAAAAGAGTTTAATAATGTCTATAGTTTCAAAGAATGCTGATAAAAACTGCTATAAAACGTTTTATTTTAAATCTCTAACTTCTATAGTTTAGAAAAAAATGAAATTTTAAAAGTGCAGTACTTAGTTTTGCAGGCCAGTGTAAATAGATTGTGAACCTAAAATATAATGTGAGCAAACTTGTGTTTTATGATAAAATCATCATCTGCCTATATAGCCTTTTCCCAACCATATTGGGTTCGGCTTCCAGTCTAACCGGACGCAGCTGAATACCAGTATTTTACATAGAATTACTGCCTATCTGGCCTCCACAACCCAGCTAGTTCTGCGTGATACGATACCTCTTGGTAAGACTGATTGCCAGACTATCAGGTCACTGATTGCCTTTTTTTTGGAAATCATCAAATGACTTCTCCCGTTCTGGGCGGAGCAGGAGGGAGTGTCAGACTTTTACTGACTAAAACCCATCCATGTTCCTTCCTCGCCCTTTGTGTTCCGGGGCCACGGTATCTCTTTCGAATAGTCCCGCAGCCCGTCACTGACTGCCTGAAACTACTGTCAAAGATCTACGACAAATGACAGCCGGGACCAACGGCTTAATGTCTTTTCCGAGGCACTGATGATTTTAAGATAAAATAAAAGATATAAAACAGATTATTTAGTTAGGCTGGCCATTCAGTCTCTCAATTGACAACCTTTTATTTTATAACCTCAGATATTAAATGATATTTAAACCGTTTCAGTACAAGTACCTATTATAATAATGGAATGCGAACAAAAAGCGTTGGCATTGTTTAAAAATATCTGAATTATGTTACTAACAAAATAATATTCAGAATTTTATAATTGTTCAAATGAATGGGTAACTCTTTATCATCATCATTTCAGCCGAAAGACGTCCACTGCTGGACATAGGCCTCCCCCAAGTGTCGCCACATTGACCGGTCCCGTGAGAATCGCATCCAGCGGATTCTCGCAACCTTCACCAGGTGACCAGGACATTTATGCAAGTGTTAAGCAACTGCTACGTTTTAATTATTTCTATTTTAACAGAAAATCTTTAAGGTTTTTATAAAGTTCGATACGATAACGCCTTGTTCTCAAACGCGTTGCCTAGCAACAAGGTTGAGGATGGCTGACGTTACTGCAAAGAAACAGAGCTGAAAGATGAAGATTCTAAGGCCTGAATTCCTGCTACGCTGACGTCGGTCGCGTACGTCGGTCGCGCGTACGAGTACACATTGTGTTCTATATAGCGCCATACTGCGACGCTGATGTCAGCGGCGCGGATGTTGCTACTGTTTTTTCGCAGACGTACACGACCCACCATACGCGACCGACATCAGCGTAGCAGGAATTTAGGCTTAAGGCAGACATCATTTAGCATTAGTTAGCTCATTCTTTGACTTAGATAAGTCCCACCTCTGTGTTCCACTTGATGTTTGGCAAATGTACGAGAGTCACAGGAATTTCGCATAGCCAGAGTGGGTACGATTTCGTAGCACGATGCCTACTTTCGCTCTTTGACTACTTTTTTGTACTTTCAAGTAATCGGTAGCACGATGGCAACATGGTACTACCGAGTTCACTGACGGTCTGCCAGTTTTCACCATTATGCCCTGAATAATAAGGTTGAAAATTGGTCGACCATCAGTGAACTCAGTAGTACAATATTATGTATAATTCAAACTGAAACTAATTTGGTTTTTTTTTTTCATTTTTTTCTCAATCTCGTAGACCAAGTATAGACGTTCAACTCCGATCAAAAACGTCTCATCTCATTAACATTTTGATCATACACGTGGCCTGTTCTTATCATGCTGCGAAGCGTACACAAAGAAAGCACACAACATAGCTAATGCTATATTTAGTAAAAGTACATTACGTTAACCCCCGAACGGCATAACGGGCTGCTTCCCCTATATAACCGCTGAAAATCGATACGCACACTTAATTTTGGTTCAGATATTCGTCGCTTATCTTCTTACGTAGATTTTTGAAAGTCTGAGGAAATAGAACGTTCTAAAATTGGTTCTCTGCTGGAGAAAAACTTGAGACTAAAATTCTAGAATGTACCATTCGTAAGTGATTCGCTGGATCACAAAATATCCCATTGAATGATCTAGTTGCGAGTACCGGAATGTTTTATGAATCACAATAGTCTACCGCAGTGCTTTAGTGGTGTAGTATATCCATTAATGTAGATAGATTTTTGTTCTTAAGAGCAGAACAGCACCCACAAAACATTATGTGTCAATCAATGTTATTTTGTTTGTATGGACAAAATTGAGTTACATTTTACCCGGCGGCAAACCTGTAAGCTATCGCAGGTTTATATTTTTTTGGACAAACATCCAACATATTTTACCAAAAACATCTTAACTTACACACACACAGAAACACCCAGCTGCCCTAAAATCCAAACAACACAAAGGCATATAAATTAACAATTAAATAACACCACAAAGGCCACGCAGTCCTACAGAACGACCGCATTAAGATTAATAAATACAGTTTATTCGTAATTATTCGACTTTATTCGATCCGAGTAATAAAATAACTGCCCAAATATCGGTCGAAGGGGTTCTCTGCCTACCCTCTATTTCCCTTGGCAGTGTTTAGGAGTAAATTGTGGCAATATTTTCTATAGTAATTGTGGTTTACACCTGAGGTACCTCGCCTGTTTAGAGTCGATTTTATTTTAATATTATTCCGTTCAACCGAATGAGATACTTTAAAAGATATTGTGGGGTTACTGTCAATGTGTTGAATATTTTATATGTTAGAAACTGGTTTTTATCTCAAACAAAATTACTTATTCGGGTATGTCGAAGGGGAAAATGTATACAGATGTTTACAGATTGTAGATCTAAAATCTAGTGAGGCGACTGAATTATTTATCTAGTTTTTTCTTTCTTTCTTTATCGAGTGGTTAGTGCCTAACCTGGTGTCTGAGTTTTTATGCCGCCGATGTGCCTCTAAATTGGCGTATCTAGTCATAATTACTCTAAAGTATAAAGTATGTATTAGGCGAGACAACAAAAAAAAATGTAATAAGTCAGTCAGTTAGATTATCAAAAAATATTTGACCCGTGTTTTTTCTTTTATTACGTAAACCAAAATTGACGAAGATATGACGCTTTTAAAATTCTCAATACGTCACGCCTAGGTATAATTTTTAGCTAGTTCTGACGTCACGAGCCCCCGAGTTTTGATGCGTTTTTTCTTTTGTCAATATTCATTGATTTACAAAAACTAAAAATCCATGTCCATTAATTTCCAATACTCTAACTGACGGACTAAATAGATTTGCAATTTTTTGATACTGTCGTCATGCCTATTAATTTATAAGTAGCTGAAGTACACAGCCAGAGACAGAAACAGAGGGAGAAAGATCATCTGAGAGAAGGTGATACAAAAAGGAGGTCACGACCCTCAACATTGAGGACTACGACGCAAGGAGGTGGAGGTACACAACATACCAGGATGTCTTAAACAGTGACGGGCCTAGGGGCCAACAATAAGGCAAGCAGACTGTTCAGAAACTCTAGTATCTTTCAAGCAAGCCAAGCTGTTAGGCTTGTTTGGAAGTACCACTATAAAACAATTCATGAATATTTTCATGGTGTCAAAATAACTAGACGTGACCTCTTTAAATCCACCACAAAGGTATTTGTTTTTACAACGACTGTCATAAAGGTATAAAATCCCCTGAAAAATAAGTATAGTTTATCCATGTTTCGTCGTATGTGAAAACTAAAGTGCCAGCCGCTAACGGTTCCGACTGCGTTCGATTTTCTATTTTAAGCTCACCTGGTTTCTTTTTAAACGGCTCTCGTATTTATAGCACCTTACCTAAGTACATGTACATACTTAAAATAAATTCCAAATGTACTTATACAGAATTAAAATCTAGATTAAAGTACGGTAAGTTCGGTTGCTATGAGCTCGAAATATAAACCGTAAACGACCACTATAACTAAACCTTAGACTGCTACTTACACATGAAAAACCCGGCCAAGTGCGAGTCGGACTCGCGCATGAAGGGTTTCGTACCCGATGGTACTACGATTAGTACGGGCGCCCCCTTTAATATTTATTATTTGTTGATAGAGCGGCAACAGAAATAGATCATCTGTGAAAATTTCAACTCTCTAGCTATCACGGTTCATGAGATACAGCCTGGTGACAGACAGACAGACGGATAGTGGAGTCTTAGTAATAGGGTCTCGTTGTTACCCTTTGGGTACGGAACCCTAAAAAAGAGGTCAGCGTTTGATGAACTTGTAGTTTTAGTCAAAGCCTAGGGAAGAAAGCAGTCTAAACTCCAACTGTCCCCTCTGAATGAAAATGGGCTCTCAACATTATAGATAGAGTTGAATATTACCTTATGACGTGTCTATGAATTCAATAGCACCAATGTCCTTCTTATTTAAATGCCCGCAATACTGCGTGACAGCAATAGTGTTAATAGGAACAGTTCCAACATTTTAAAGGACTAGAGTGTACCAATCATTTGTAAATTACTGGCTGGATCACCAACCTATTTTATTCATCTTCTGCCAGCCTTTTCCAAACCTATGTTGG
The DNA here is from genome assembly GCA_963853795.1 of Xestia rhomboidea. Classification (NCBI taxonomy): domain Eukaryota; kingdom Metazoa; phylum Arthropoda; class Insecta; order Lepidoptera; family Noctuidae; genus Xestia; species Xestia rhomboidea. The sequence continues at coordinate 7,669,051 of OY970771.1, read as the reverse complement.
GGTCGGCTTCCAGTCTAACCGGATGCAGCTGAATACCAGTTTTTACATGTAGCGACTGCCTATCGGACCTCCACAACCCGGTTAGTACTGGGTAATACGATACCACTTGATAAGATTGGTGGTCAGACTATCGGGCCACTGACTACCTGTAACGACTGTCAAAGATCTACAAATAACAGCTGGGACCAACGGATTAACGTGCTTTCCGAGGCACGGAGGGAACTGCGGCTGTCATTGCAGCCACGAGCTTCCAACCTATTTTAATATAGACCAAAAATAACAAAACACCAACCAAAAATAAAATGCATTTCAACCCTCATCTGCAAGATCAGAGCACTCACAACACAGTCACTTAAAAAGCATTCCCGCATTCATCTGCTTTCAGCTTTATATCGCGATGCGATCGGTCGCATTGACCCAAATGAGCAGGCATTTGGCGACGCGCCCGTGCCGCATGTCGCCCCGAACCGCGGAGGGTTATGTTACGATACTTTCGAATCGACTGCCATCCATAGACGGGTATGATAGCTGTTTCGATAGTAATTGGAGTTGCGGTGGCGCAATGGATTGTGGTATGGGAAAATTGTTGTGTATTTTTCTGTTTTGGAATGTTCAAGTGCGACGATACTTTGCTGTTTTAGTATGTTTGAATTTTCTTCATTGAAAGGGTGCGACTACTTAGAGGATGACTAGTAGGTACATGCTACACCAAATCAAAATAAATTCCCTTTTTGTTGATGATATTGTTGAAAGAGAGACCCATTATTAAATGTCAGTTCATTTTCGAAGCGTTTGTAGTTCTTGTAAAGCGTACTTAGTCATACATAATTCTAGATTCTCTTTTTTCAGACCCAAAGTTTAGAGAAAAGTCAGTTCTAGAGCAAAGGTTTGGACAGTTTAAATACATTCGTATAGGTGTAAAAAACTACAATTATTTGACCATTAAAAACTCAGTTTATATGCCTAGCGGATATGGACTAGATTTTACATCCTCCATAATGTGTTTGTCCAATACAAGAAAAAACAAGTAAGGCGTACATTTTTACGAGATGGTCTAGGTCGGACCTAAAACTATAAATTACTTGTTATGTGCTCAATATTTTATTTTGTAGGAGACGTTTATATTTTGGTTTATTTTTTTAAACTAGTGTTCATCTCGTGGTTGACCACGTAAAGTGAAGCAAGTCCAGCAAAAATCCAAACAGTTGCAATCTGTTCATGATCATTTTTTTTTGGATGGGTAATTATCAAATGACTCCTCCCGCCCTGGGCGGAGCGGGGGGGGAGTGTCAGACTTTTACTGACTAAAACCCATCCATGTTTCTTCATCGCCCTTTGTGTTCCGGAGCCACGGTATCTCTTTCGAACAGTTCCGCAGCCCCGGATGATCATCATCATTTGCAGCTTTTTACACTAACTGCGGCCTCCTTCTTTTAGTATCATGCTTCCCTGGTACATGCCAGTCTTATTCAAGCTTTTCCTGCTATCTTCTGTAGGTCCTTTACTCTTCTGGCTGCTGCAATCTCTACACTGCATACACATTAATCCCTTGAAAATACACCAGCTAAATAATTTCTCAAAATTATGCATCTAATCTTGTGAGGTCAGCTGGTTTGTCTACATTTAAAATACAGTTTTGCATTTTACTTCGCAGGACTGACAAAACTAATGTTAAAATTTGAATTTAGTTTAACCCACGTAATTCGGTTTAGGACAAAAATAAACCAAAAGCATGATAAAAAGATGAGCCTTATTTTGACTTCAAAGAAGAAGGATTTCATAGAAGTTGTAGGAATAAATCTCGTAGGCGAGTTTCGTAGCAGAGACTTTGTAGCTCTACGGCGTAGGCGAAATGTCGTAGACATTTCGTAGCGCCAACAAGATGTCATAGGCGAGGCCATCACAAACACATTTTGAAACGGCAGGCGTAATTTCGTATACAATGTGAATTTGATAAGATATCCCACACTGTGGGAATTTTCTGGCACGAATGAGCAGAAAGCTGTTATCGTTTCCCACAGGTCATGAACTTGGGAATAAACGTGTTCATATATGAAATTTTCATGAGAACACCAACGGCAATACAACATTAATCAATACATTTTATCTACACGTATCCTACACACGTAACGACAGCCAAAGGAATACATAATTAAATTCATTAAATCACTGGCAGGCACAGAATGCGTAATGAAAAACACTGGACCATCGGAACGACGATCACGTCACATAAATCGAACTATTTTTATTGGCAACTGGCTAGCGTTGGCGAAAAACGGGTATGCCGACTATTTGATTGCTGAAGTATGTCCATATTTTTTGCCGACGCCAGCGTTTTATGTTTTGCAGCGCCATCTGACGGGCGACGTATAAGTCGAGCGCAGATGTCGCCGAGCGACCCGAAAATAATAAATGAGAAGGCCCTGCGGGAAATTAAAAATAGTTTGGCGCAAATCAACGCTTCAGGGCTGAATATTGAACTATAACTTCGTTGCCTCTCATTGTTTTTATGATCGAACTCACATCGGAAGGGTGTAGTACAAGTTTTCAATTAAATTCCTTACGTTGCCATCCGAATACGTATTGCGGATTATTAAATTTCTATCTAAATGTGATTTTACTCCGAAACGGGGAGTGATCTCCCAAATTGACATAAAATTACATGATTTGAATAGCAAATGAGATGATATCGATTGGTTGTTACTTGTTTACATAAATAACAGTGCGACGGTTCAGTTGATAGACATGTTTATTTATTTAGACGGAGAGAATTACAAATGAGGAGATTTAATTTAATTGATTGAATGTTTTTATGAGTTAGGTTAAAAAAGAATGAATCGTAAAATGTATTCTTGAAAACGGTCTTATTTTTCATTTAAGTCAATGCGTATATAATTCCATCGTCGTACATATTTTATGACGACTGTACCGGTACACTCACGAACGTTACAAACAGCAACTTTGTTCCATTATTGGTACTTCCAATCAACTTTCGTCGCCTTTACCTGAACAAGTTGCAAACAACAGTTACTGAAAACTTACGTTTCCACACAAAACCGAATATTTTTGTCGCAATATTTCGCAGAAATAGTACAAAGTGAATGGATGTGAACGTAAATGAAAAGTTGCACAACTTGAAAACATTTTAGAGCGCTTGTTCTGATTTACAATACTATATTTCTTCGAGTTTTCATAAAGGCCAAGTGGGTAGTGCCCATGTTTTTATGGGTATTTTTATATCTCGTGCCAGAGGCAAACAATGGAGATTTTAGAGCTAGCTTTGGCAATCAGTTATCTTTATAGGAGTGTTCTAAAGGTTTCCAATTTTTATATTAAATCTATGAAGAACTAAAATAACTTATACGAAAATGATATCGAAGTTCAGCTGCTAGTTGAAATATTTGAAAAGTTTTGCATTTAAGGTACCATTATACGGCACTCTCATAAATCTTTTCCGACTTTTAGATAGAATTATAATCGACCAAATGTTCCACTGTCAGCTGTTTTTTTCACTCGATCTTTTTTCAGTTTTCGTTTGTGCAGTTTTCCTGTTGACAGCGATGTGGACGATTTTTTTGACGCCCTGTAACCGTTTTGTTACTTGTACATATTTTTATTATTATTTAGAGTTGTAGTTTGTATATAAGTAGTGTAATTATTTTAATAACATATTTGAAAGTTTTAGCTTATAAATGTAAAATAAATGTTTTCCTTTTTTTATTCATATCTAAACTGATAAAATGAACGTTATGGTCGATAATAAAACAAACCTACCCCAAAAGACACCTCGCCAGTTAAAAACATTACCAAACCTCTTTAACAAAAATACCCCTCATAACAACAAGCAATAGAAACACTTACAGACTCATTTCAAAGGTAATATAACCTTTTTAAATAAACAGTCGAGGAAGTTTCTACGGAAATACTCTTTTCGCTGACATTATCGAGACCAAGTTCCCAGTTATCGGACTTCACAATCAAAATATGAATATTTATTCGACGCCGAAATTAACTCGATCGCCATTCGTTTCGATCATTTTCGTTCATTCGATGCTTATTGGAAGAGAGATCAATAGAATGGAAATGATTGAGAAAAAAATGGCGTTTTTAATGGGTATTTTTATTAAGTTTTCGGTCATGTTTTGATATCTCTTCTTTAGCTAAATTGTTATTGTTACAATTATCCTGTGTCATCCCACTGCTGGGCAAAGGCCTCCCAGGGGCCAATGTCTGGTCGTTGGTTCTATCCAGCTCGTCACACCATCTCCTGCGTTGTCTAACGCATCGTCTTTCGGCTGTGTCAGGGCACCACAACGCGCAACGTGATTATTTTGGCTCACAGTTCATTGTTATTTTGATATATAAATCCTTTTTTCAGTGTCCATAGTTATTAGCGATTTCTTGTTTTCTCTAAATATTTTACTTTTCGCTTTTCGGCTTACGATAAGCCTATTTCATTATAAAAACGAGGCTTCTTTGTATATTCATCCTATCATAAAGTTTAATACTCAGTATCTTCAAAAAATCCAATATGTTTCAACCATAACCGACTCGTAACGTGTTTCCCTCATGTGGGATACACGAATTTGATACAGAAGTTAAATATTATTTAGCACTTTTACGACCGACATTTAGAAGTTCAGTAAACCGCTTCGTAAACCTTCTATGTGCTGTTAAGATTATCCTTAAAACACACACTAATATTATGTGGTAATTCTAAACTATAGTTGACCAACAAACCTTAAGAACTTTTGTTCATTTTCTGCCACATGTTTTGAGCAAATATCATATTGTTGGCAAACAGAAGAAGAAAAAAGACATCGAGATGCGTAAAATAATGAATACAAACGTTTATTTTAATTTAGGAATAAAATATCAATCAGAAACTAAGATAAACTACCACAAATCATAACGAATTCAATTAACACGTAATTGTTGAGCAAAATAGCGGGTAAGTACACAAAAAAGGAAATTATAAATCTTACAGCTTTTCGACAAGCCTCACACCCGACCAGAGACAATTAGAAGTCGTCGCTCCTTTTCATAGAACTAATATGTGCTACGTACAACCCCATTAAGAAATCGGGTTGTACCTAATAATAATATCATACCTGTCTCCGTGCATCTTACTTTGGCTGTTTACTTGGGTGGTACATCTTAATCTAAGACCAATTTATCCAACGAAAATAACAACCATTTTTCATTCAATCAAATCTCCAAAAACATTATCAATCTTATTCTTACTCCCCGCTTACATATCTGAAATACATAACCAACCACCCTATGTAATCCACACCAGAAACACCCCTTGCATCTTACGTACGTAGGTACAAGTACGTAGGTGCTTAAGAATGGCGGATAATATTTATTTACACAAATAAATCGCGTCGTCAAGTAGCACAGGCTTCTGCGAGGATCGTGTGCAGGAAATTAAAATCAGCGGCAGGTGCGAATAATGAGATTCCCATTACTCAAACCCCGCCCGACTGTACAAGTTTTCTTGCTAAATTAACGCTATAATCTAGGATATCTTGCTGGGAATCTGAGGGCGAAAATATTGCGGTTTTTTGTCGAAGACTTGATGAAGGTTTTTTTTTATATTTTGTGTGGATCTTTACCAATTTTATTTGCATATTAAACCGTTGGGCCCGGCTGTCGTTTGTAGATATTTGACAGTCGTTACAGGTAGTCAGTGACCCGAAAATCTGACAAGCAGTTACCAAGGGGTATCCTATTACCCAGTATTAACTGGGTTGTGGAGCTCAGATAGGCAGTCACTCCAAGTAAAATACTGGTATTCAGTTGATCATGGAGCGTTTTACCTCGTCCGAGCAATGCGTTCTTTGTTATGTGCGAGTAAGGTTTCAAGTCTCTATTAAACTCTTTTACGAGAATAAAGTGCTGAATCTCCTCAACTACATTCTCTAAGAAAGTTGCAGTTTTTAGATGATGCTAATTCATGACTTTTCTGGCTTCATTACTTCCAAATCTCGGTAGCACGACATCTATAGGTAGGATAAGTAGTTTATGTCAGTATCTCGCTAGGTAAAATACAATATTTCCATTTATATTTCAACATCATCTGCTTAGCCTTTTCCCAACTATGTTGGGGTCGGCTTCCAGTCTAACCGGATGCAGCTGAATACCAGTATTTTACATGGAGAGACTGCCTATCTGACCTCCACAACCCAGTTAGTACTAAGTAATACTTTATACCCTTTCGTAAGAATGATTGTCCGAGTTTCGGGCCACTGACTCTGTAACGACTGTGACAGATCTATAAATGACAGCAAGAACCAACGAATTTCATCTTTGTTTGACATTTAAAATATGTGTGGGTAGACAAGTCGCGGGCACTCTTCACAGTTTGACTTAACACGCCAAAGTAAAAATAAATCTAAAAGTAATTCTTTTCTAGTATTATCCATTTTTAATATGTAGAGTACCGTTTTCACTGTCGAATATATCTAGACGACATTTTTTTTGTAAAGAAGGTAAAGAAATTCTTCTATCCTTCATTTTGATCTTTCATATCCAACGACTTGGACACAAAGAGTGTTACAAATTACCTACCTAGTGGGTTGAATGGACAACGGTTCGAACAAACGGTTTCGAAATGTACGGAAAAGCTGTTTTTTTTTTTTAATTACAAAATGATGTGTATAAACGAATATTTGGAAAACGTTTATACGTCTGTATGCCTTCCACCCTGGATATGTTTAGAATACCATAGAAATATAAGACATTAATGACAACCAGACCAGTAAGTACGAATGTAGTAGATACCATGTATAACACCGTATTAAGCTTTCAATTTGATTGCAAGGACATTTTATTAAAATACACACGTTAATGTGACAATCTGAAACGCTTAAGAGCGCTTACCTGCGTAATTTCTCAGAATTAAATGTCAAGTGAGTCTGTGCGCTCAACACGCTCTGTGCGCTCGTTTCGCTAGTTTCACTCGCGATGCTCGATGCGCTCGCGATAATTCTCGGCTGAGTTGCAGAAATACTGCGTGTAGGTTCGTGCTATACATGCATGACTTAATTATAATGTCGTGCCAGCAATATCTTTAACTTATGTGGCATACTGGCTATAAGGTTTTGATGACTTTGCAATAGTAAGACCGTTTGTTGGGTTTTGTCTGTTCTAATGAACTTGCTCGATCGAATGGTATATCCTCTCACGAGTTATAAATTTACTGATAGTTCATTAGTTAGTTAGCCTGTTTCATGCTGATGGATACTGTTATCTATGTCTCTATCTCGATCGCTGATCAGTTTGTCACACCATCTTCGCCACGTTCTACCTTGACATTGATGGCCTCCATCAAGCGTCCATCTCTTGTCCATCTCTTTGGGTGCAAACATAAACAACAATACTAACCTACTACTTTCTAACTGCAGAATGAAAGCTATGCTCATTCTCTGTATGACAGAAGCCTCATCCATCCCCACAACTATGTTGGAGTCGGCTTCTAGTACAACCAGATGCAGCTGAATACAAGTATTTACATGGAGCGACATTAGACACCACGCTTACTCAAAGCGGATTGTAAAGTATTACCTACAAAAAGCGTAGTTAAAAATTACGTCGCCAGCGAAATCCCCACGTTCCGACACACGCTAAGAGCGTCTCCACATAACAGCATTAGTCGCGCGGCGCTAATGTCGGAGGAAGAGCGTCTTGCGTCTCCCGCGCGTTTTCTAACAGCGTTACCTCTAATCTATCGCGTTAAGCTGCAGACGATGTTAGGCCTTGTAACTGGTTTGCATAGATTGCTACCTGATGTGGTGGTGTATTGAAACCTGATTATGGTTTTACACCAAGCAGCTACCAGTCTTACCAAGGGATATCGTGTTGTCCAGTAACTGAGTTGTGGAGGTCAGATAGGCAGTAGCTCTGATATTCAGCTTTATCCGGGTAGACTGAACACAGAACAGAACACACTACACACAGAACTTGTAATGCTAGAAACTAAAAATCTTACAATGAAGGTATAAGTTTATAAACGACTAGCTGATGCCCGCGGCTTCGCCCGCTTGACAAATTATATACCAAAACCTTCCTCTTGAATCACTCTATCTATTAAAAAATCGCCGCATCAAAATCCGTTGCTTAGTTTTAAAGATCTAAGCATACATAGGGACAGACAGACGCGGCTGGGGACTTTGTTTTATAATATGTAGTGATAGTGATGTAGTGATGCTCTTTCTTATGTGCGAGTTTTATTTATTTATTTATTAATATAGGTTCACCAACAGCTTCTCTGTACAGCATTTAGGTATACATAGGTTTTAAAGTCTTGCACTTACAACCAATAGGCTTGTGTCCTGAAATCTAATTAGTCCGTCAGTTAGATTATCAAAAAATATTTGACACGTATTTTATCTTTTGTTACGTAAACCAAAATTGTCGAAGATACGACGCTTTTCAAATTCTCAATACGTCACGCCGTGTTATAATTTTTAGTGCGTTGTGGAATCTCGAGTTTTGATGCGTTTTATCTTTGTCAATATTCATTGATTTACAAAAACAAAAAATACGTGTCCATTATTTTCCAATACTCTAACTGACGGACTAAATAGATTTGCAATTAATTGATGGTGGAAACTAGGCTATTACAGGTTAACCAGCATTCATTTTATTAATGGCTACCGGTGTTTTATGTACCATTAAAGGAACTCTGGAATGCTTTTTACCTGTAAAACTAAAACTGTTGCCCGCGACTTCAAAAAAAGGAACCTATTTACCGCTATTCCAGACTATAATCTATATCTGTGCCAAATTTCATCCAGATCCGTTTTACCGTTCTGGCGTGATTAAGTAACAAACATCCATCCATCCAAACTTTCGCATTTTTAATAGTAATAAATAAGTGGGGCTCCACTATACAGTCAACATTTCAATGCTTTTGCAAATGGCAATAGATCACTCTCGGCACTAACAGGCTTGCGTACCTATATCCTTCTATTGGCGTACGTCTGACGTCTAAACTGTTGCTGTCTTTGATTGGATTAAATTACTCGGAGAAAACACAAAGGTTAAGCCAAAAATAATCTTGGTAAAGAGTCGGTAACGATGGCACAACTCTGTCTAATCCTTGAAATTGGCTGTCGGTAATAACACATAGAATATACTCGTAATTCCAGCTCAAAATGGTACCAGAAATCTGGTAGCGTAACAGCAAACTGCAAAGCCTCACTCGCTAAACCAACCTCCTTGAACTAAGCTATCTAACATGCAACATTAACATAAGCGGTGTGTTATCGTAAAAATATGCAAACGCCAGAATTACACATTAAATATTCGTCTCCAACTGTACTTGGAAGATAGTGGGCCAACGTGGCCCATAGTGGGCCATAGTGGAGGCTTGCGTTTACACTGCTGTAAAATATTACGGGCTCAAGTCTTGTCTCATGGATTATGCAATACTGCACGTTAATAAAGCAAGATAACAGGTGAATGCGACACAGTTCTAAGTGCGCTTTTGTTGTATTCCTGCATCTGGGGTTATAGTACTTTGTCGAATTTAAACTACAGGTGTGAGTTGAAGATTTTAGTGCACGTTTGCTAAGCCTAAGTAGTTTACATTTACGCATTAGTTTGTATTTTCCGGTGTTTTCCACAGGTTGGTTGGTTATAAAGATCCTTATTATTTAAAGATTTCATATAAAACATTAGAGAGATGAATTCAAAACATTTTTGAACCATCTCTTCAGCTGAAGCATTAGGAACTGTGAAGTGGTCTTTTTAAATGGATATGTGCCACACCAACACAAATGTTTTAATTTTGGGAAGGCACTAACGTCTTAACATGACCATGACATCCGTAAAGCCTATCATTATACTCAAAGAACATGAAAACTATTAAAACTGCCCCATCTCCTTCAAAAACTCTAATAGTTAGGTACTCATATCCAACAAGGTTCACGACAAACACCAGTCCTACCTAACTAATTAGTTTTGTCCTACACCATCGATCTACCTGTATAAAACCTATCCGGACAAAGAATCACAGAGCAACAATAAGAGCACAAAACAAAGCTAGCAACGGTTACAGCAACCGATACAGGCACAAAATGAGTCTAGGAACGAATTAAAGGAAGTATTCCGTGTGCGGTAGAAGGAAATTCGTTAGATTAAGACTATAGTTAGAATCAGTCGTGATTCGAAAGGAATTGGATGGTCTCATTAAGTATAGATGGTAGTGATGAAGATAGACAGGATATTTGTTTTTTTAATACTTTATAAAGAAGATAAAGAAGACAGTGATGCAAGAATTACCTTTCATCACCTTGCATTACATTTTTTTTAATAAAACTCTTTAAGTTGTTGTCACTGTATGAAACAGTGACAACATTGTTACAGACATCTTAAGATACAAAATATGGGCATTATGTCACACAGATAGGTCCCTCACCCCCCCTGCCTCCCAAATTAGGTTTTCACCTGTGACTTGGGAGACAATTGCTTTGGTGTTTCGTGGAAAGCCATGATGACCATTTAATGACCTTTTTTCATGACCTATGAAGTCTTATTTAAAAGTAACTACTGAGTAAACAAATGTATGTTCGCAACTCAAATAGTTTTTAAATCAACCACTGTCCAGTTGAAAGTCAAAAGAATTTCAGATTTTAAGAAGTTAAATAAATCCCGACTTAAAAAATCTCCCCACAACACTTGCAAACGTAACGAAACGTCCACTTAAACTATTCCCATAATAGGTCCGCAGGCCAGCCCGGTGGCCGGAACAAAATAAGTAAGTACACAAGATTAATTGTCCCTAGCGGACAGCAGCGGAAGCGCATTCGCTGGCGCCGCCATTTTGTGCAGATAACACCGGTGTACACTGTCGAAATGTATAGCCTGTCGATGCGGCTAACGTCTTTGTTGAACTAGCCTTATTTAGGCTACGGTACTTGGTGATTTAGAAGTTAGCGATATTTTTGATAGGGCTCATTTACTTAATCATTTCCTTCACGATTGAATGGAGTATTCAGTCACAAAGTGGACATGAGCCCTTGATTACCGATGTCCATCATCTGCCTAGCCTTTTCCCAACTATGTTGGGGTCGGCTTCCAATCTAACCGGATGCAGCTGACTACCAGTATTTTACATGGAGCGACTGCCTATCTGACCTCCACAACCCAGTTAGTACTGGTTAGTACGATACCCCTTGGTAGACTGGTTGTCAGACATTTTTGGGCCACTACCTGTAATGGCTTTCAAAGATCTACAAATGATAGCCGGGACCAGCTGCTTAACGTGCTTTCCGAGGCACGGACTCGGTACGTAATGGGTGGTCACCCATCCACAGACCAACCTAGGCAAGCACGGCTTAAGGGCGCGTTTGCATATCAGGTAAAATTATGCTGTTTTTCGGTACAATTTTATGGCATAACCAAACAAAATCCAATATAACTAATAACTACCTCGTATCGTCCTCGTGGTTCTTCATCTTCAAATAATAGGTACTTGATCGTTGAAAATTTTAGTTTTTTATAATGTAAAATCGATCTGTCGTTGCCATTTTCCATAAAATTAACGATACAGGGTTGAGTTTAGGTACATTTTTTGTACTATTATTAACATATTTTACTATTTCTAAAAATACTGTATGTTGGCAAACATAATCAATTCTTAATGCAAGGATTTTTTTTTATCTAAATGATTTATATAGTTGCAGAAGAAATGAAAACCAAATCTTATTTTTTTAAAATTTTTGGCTATTCTGGATGAATCTTAATCGAATTGCATTAGGGGTTATTTTATTTTGGATACCCGTCTTGATTTATTGCACAAACACTTTGAATTAAACTTCGACGACACGTAACGCCTGTTTGGAGCGGCTCGAGTTGAAAAAGATCGCTGTACAAACACAAAATATTCGATAAACCAAATTTGATACTAGGTAAGATTTTTATTAGTTATGATGAGACCTTACCTCCGGACTTGATGAAGTGATTGGTGACTGCTACTGGAACTCCTTGACGGTGTTGTACTGGGTGAGTCGAGTTTGGGCTCGTTTTGTTAGTTATTTATATTCAACACGTCAAGGAGTTCCAGTAGCATTCACCGAAGTACACCTTCAGGTCACGCCATCAGTTCCGGAGGTAAGGTCTCATCATAACTAACAAAACGAGCCCAAACTCGGCTCACCTAGTGCAACACGTCAAGGAGTTCCAGTAGCAGTCACCGAAGTACACCTTCATGTCACTGCATCAGGTCCGGAGGTAAGGTCTCATCATTACTAACAAAACGAGCCCAAACTCGGGTCACCTATTACAACACGTCAAGGAGTTCCAGTAGCAGTCACCGAAGTACACCTTCATGTCACTCCATCAGGTCCGGAGGTAAGGTCTCATCATAACTAACAAAACGAGCCCAAACTCGGGTCACCTAGTACAACATGTCAAGGAGTTCCAGTAGCAGTCACCGATGTACACCTTCAGGTCGCTCCATCAAGTCCGGAGGTAAGGTATCGTCATGACTAGCAAAACGAGCCCAAACTCGGCTCACCTAGTACAACACGTCAAGGAGTTCCAGTAGCAGTCACCGTAGTACACCTTCATGTCACTCCATCAGGTCCGGAGGTAAGGTCTCATCATAACTAACAAAACGAGCCCAAACTCGGGTCACCTAGTACAACATGTCAAGGAGTTCCAGTAGCAGTCACCGAAGTACACCTTCAGGACACTCCATCAAGTCCGGAGGTAAGATCTCATCATAACTAACAAAACGAGCCAAAACTAGACTCACCTAGTACAACACGTCAAGGAGTTCCAGTAGCAGTCACCGATGTACACCTTCAGGTCGCTCCATCAAGTCCGGAGGTAAGGTATCATCATGACTAACAAAACGAGCCCAAACTCGGCTCACCTAGTACAACACGTCGAGAAGTTCCAGTAGCAGTCACTGAAGTATACCTTCAGGTCACTCCATCAAGTCCGGAGGTAATTCGTAAAAACAGCAAAAATATTTTTTTTGTAGGGACCTACCATAATTTTATTTCTAAGAAATACGTAAAAATCTTTCAAAGCATCAAAATGAGTTCACTTGACTACTATTCTCGCAGTTAGTCGTGCGTACACTTGTGTGTATGACCCGTGTCAATGTAGTAGTTCGATTCTGTACCTATCAATTTTGCAAACGCGTCCTTAATCTAAAGATCGACCCGAGCGGTTGTTATTATTTAGCCACGAGCTACTCCCTTGATTACCGATGTGATATCCACAAACCACATTATCACGTAATACCTAATCAATAAATCTAATTCAACTTAGTAAATGCTTCATAAAATGATCTTTTAAAGGACTCTCAAGCGCGACTGCTAAGCATGAGGTCCTGGGTTCGATTCCCGGGTCAGGCAAAGTGTTATTGGGTTTTTCCATCAGGAATTTCACAGTAGGAACCATGGAGTCAGGATTTGCGCCCGTTTGATGGCAATAGGCTCGCCCCCTATTACATGAGACTTAAACTTAAGTCGTGAAATGTGGTTGTACTATTAGGTACACCTCTGCCAATCCTTCGGAGATTACAAGCGTGATGTTATGTTATGTGAATGGAGTATTCAGTCTTAATGAGGACATGAGCCCTTGATTACCGACGCGATATCCACGAAACAGATTATCACGTAATACCTATCCAATAGGTAATATGAGGCAACATTTAATTTAGTAATAAACCATATTTACATACTAAAACTAGAACTCTATATAATTACAAAAATAAAACTAAACGTAAGTTCCTACATATACAACGACTTTAATAGGCGGCAAAGTACTCCTCCGCATTGCTGTCATCCGGAAACGTGCCCAGAAGACTGGCAGCATTGTCACGTTGACTGGCAATGCTAATTCTTTGGCCAAAGAAAGAGCCAGCCCTCTTGTCACGCTAAGTGTCGACCAATCGGTGAGAGATTTCCTTGAAAAGGAGACGCGCACTCTCCAATAGGTCTAATTCAGCTGATAGTAGTACATACTTCATAAAATTATCTTATAAAAGGAAATAAGAGAGTTATTCATTAGTTACTAAGTTAATCTCATCGAAGCATCGACCCAAATCCGACAGCCCACCGACTTTAATCGCTCCGATCTCTATCAATCCGAAGCCGAGCAAAATGCATCGTCATTCTTTGCATCCAACTTGTCCCTCAAAGCAGTGAACTTTATCGCCATCCGAACTTAGTCCACATATCACAGCCCGGCTTACAGAGGATCAGGGCTAATCAGAATCCCCGCTCCGAAGGCTTATTCGTCGCCTCAGTATAAGCAGTGTAAAAAGATCGCTAAAACAAGATAAAGCTTGGTGACAACTTGTGTAACTCGACAACCCTGCTTGTGACGGCCCTGCGAATGACAGCCAACCCCCCCTCCGTCCCGCAACCCGCCTCAAACCCCCACCAGCCTCGCAAACCACTTTGCACCGTCCGATACTATCTCTTACAATGCATTTTCCTTAGGAATATAAATTTATTCTCATCCCATTGAGATATCGAGAAGTCTCCGAGTTTAAAATCCGTCCGATTTCAAAGTTTATCCTTTGAAGTCTTGGATGGAATTATGTTCATTGAGAAACTTATAGGAGTTTGAGTAGCCTGTGAACTTGAAAATATTTGGATGTCTTACTTAATGTTTGTGTAAGGTCGTTCGGATGGATTAAAAGGAATTTGGCACGTGTATTTAATCTGTAATTTCCAACTTCCTTTCAACAGTAACTATCTTAAAACAGTTTTAAGATTACCAACTAAAATAACCTTAAGAGTTTTAGAGATTTTAAGATAAACTTACAGAGACGCCAATATATTTAGAAATTAGCTACAGATTATATCTACATAATATAAATGCTTCAAAGTTAGCCAACAAAGTATGACCATTCAAGAAACACACATTAATGGAGGAGGCGAGGCTAAAATCCTTACAAACGAGAAGTTTCCTCGAAATAAGAGTCATCTGTCAGTACTAATTATACGTACTTAGTGCAATGCCCGAAGAGCTGTGCTCATTGCATATTTTTGCACACATTTCCTGTCTTAACGATTTAAAGCGAATAGTATACCTATTTCTCTTATTTTTGCTCAGCCATTCCTTAAGGACCCCTCCAGCTTTTATACCTGTACAGTTATGATTCGTGCCATAAATCAAATCCGATGCCCCATTGCCATGGTCAGCTTATTGAAATGGTCTGCAATACGAATGGAACGAACCTCCGGACCTATTCGAGTATTGGACATGTCTGAATACATATGTAAACATGGTGTCCTGCTTTTTATTCAAGTTGGTCACTAAAAGTACTTCTAATCCATTTTATAACTTATATGGGTCTCTCCAAACTATGTAGCTCAATACTTTTTACTTTACCTTCGAAATTCACTTTGTCAGCAATGTGTGTGCTTTACTCTGTCATTTTTATCATAATCTTACTGTGGCTTTATGATGTTCGTGTATTAATTTGTTGCAAGTTATTTGGGTTCATTACCGTGTACTTTTCTTTCATATACGTCTCTCTTACCTCTACATTGTTCACTTCATGAAAATATACAAAATATGCTTACGACGTTTATTAAACGTCTTACGAAGGTAGGTACGTCAAAATCTGTATAAATCTCTTCTGTATTTGTGTTCTCTTAAATACGTTTAACGAATGTTGTTCGTTGTTTCAAACAAACATTTCCCTTAACAGAATTACTGAAGCTTGAAGTTGAAATTGGCACATTGCTGAGAAGACTTTTATTTTGAATCCTGCTTCAAACAAAAACTTTTGAAGTCGACTGTAGTTTTAACTCAATACAATTTCGGTTACAAAAGAAAGTTTTGGGAGTATTAGTGAAATTTTCTGATAAGTTTTACACAGGATTTCAGTTTCAATAAACGTAGCTCCTGTATCGACTTAAATTTCAGTTTCAATCACCATTGTTTCTCAGCCAAGTCAAAGGCCCGTGGGTGTTATAAAAACTCAGACACCAGGTTAGGCACTAGCCACACGATAAAGAAAAATATTCACCTACAAAATCTGAAAATAATTAACTAAATTTATGACACCACTGGCGAAAGACGAAATGATAGTTAGAAGATTAAAACGTACAGCCACCTATTTTGTTTCACTCACCACACGCTATATTTCATCGAGCAAGAAAGAGACAAATGGAACATCCCAGCTCTCATGTTCTGTGTAATTATTCATGAAGTCTGGGACAGCGTATGCTTTTTATATACTTTTCAACACTCGTCCTAGCTTAGGGTTTATCAAGTCATGCTTGCATTGTGTGCTCTTTACAGGATATGTTCATTTCTGCAACTCGTTTGTCTGCTTTCCATAATTATTGTCAAGCATTTTGTTTCTGTTTAAAAAAAAACCATTTCATCTGAAATATTATCCTTAATTTATAACATTTAAATATTAGTTTTGTTCTTGATTGTAACTTACACTCTCTCTCTCTAGACGAAGGTATGATAGACATCAAATTCAGAGTCAATAAACTGGAGTAATTGAAATAGGCCTTACAACACAATAAATGGACGAAATGATTGGCAACCGCTAATTCATTTTACTGGCAACCGCTAATTTATTTGTAATATCACTGTGCCGCAACGAATTAATGTGCTAACACGCGTCTGATAAATTCTACATAAGTTTCATTTGTCCACAAGAAATCAACGTTTCCAACAGCTAAAAACCTAGCAACGTAGTTACGTCCTATTTATGTTGTCTGTAAATATTGTATTTCATATCACGTTACCAGGCAGAACAATGATAATAGCGCCCAACATTCTAAATCTCATAATCCCATGATCACACAAAAGGGATTCTTTCTTTGAAGAAGCCACCGTAATCCCTTAAGTACGAAAATATAAAAAAATATAAATCACGGTCCAGCTTCCAGCTTCACTGCTGTCTTGCCACTTTTAATCTCCGTCACAATGTGTACTGGAATATCGTAAATCATCCCGCTATCGAAGACGGTTATAAAATATTGAAAATGTTCAGTTTCGAGTCATTCATCTCTGGTTGTATGTACATCGCTTAATGGACTTGAGAGCCAAATATTTGGAGAGTTCGAATTGATGTATGGGCGAAGTGGATGTTATAGTTGTGTTCAAGTATTGGAAACGCTGTTGGTTAAAATGATGCATCGTTCTTGTTGTTGTCAACAGCACTGTTATTAATGAAAGAGCCTTCAGTCAATACATTATGAAAATTTCAAGAGATACAAAATAAGTGTTTGGTTCTTGCATTCAAAAGCCAATGAATGCATTAGATGATAAGTACACCTATTGACATAACACTTCCGAGTACCCATTAAGTATATAGTACACATTCAACCTTAAAGCACTCACAAAGAAACATATTATAAACACACACACAAAGAGTCCACAAACTATCACAAAACTAATCAGTTCCCAACGCAAACCCATCGACTACATTCCTAATGAGACTCGCTCGTAAAATCTATCTATCTGTCCCATACGTCGAAACTTACGATCTTCCGCTACTGCAACCACTACTTCCACCTAGGTAACGCTAGGTGTGCAAGATTAATCGCCAGTGCCTCTCAGAATGGTACGGAAACGCATCCATATCTGTCCAGGGACGACCATTCACCATCCCACGGTTTCCTTAGCCCAGTAAATATGTATTCGGCTTGTGTGCCAACCAACCACTTAAGAGTAGTGTTACAAAACGCATTTGCAAAATCGATGGATGCTCAATAGATTTTGACTTGTTTAAAGTTTGTGTTTGAACGCTCAAATAAGAAGAAGGAGTGTTGTTTATTTTGTGTTAAAGATGTAAAAATCTTGAGCTTTTCATTCTAAAGTTTGCTCAACTCAACGATAAACAGTTTTTAATTTGTCTAATAAAACTCCAGGCAATTTCCAAAAGCATGGCAAGCTTTTGGAAATTGCCTGGAGTTTTATTAGACAAATTAAAAACTGTTTATCGTTGAGTTTAAACACCGAAACCTTATTTATTGGATGAAAATACACTATAGGCACTTAAAATTTGTTTTCAATCCTATATTATCGTTTGTGTATTCATTATCGAAAAATCATTTCCCCAGTTTCCAACACACAGCTAAACATGCACTTACTCCTTCAGATTTTAAACAGCAATTAATAACGCATTTATAATTCGAACAACGAAACTCACACGAACTCGAAAGACAATAAACAGAAAACTTCGCCGACTGCAGACAAAAATAAGAAGGTACTTACTTTGCGAACTTGGAACACAGTCAACTCTGAGATCCTCTCGAACACCGATTAACGAACCCCATTAGATCATCTTAGGGTGATTATTATTTAAATGCGGTTCACGTTGGCAACTTCTTGAATCACCTGCAACCCTGCCCCCTTCGACATTTGTAAGCACTTCGGGACTTCCCCCCTCTCCCCTCCAACGGCTTCCGAACGAGGAATAAACGTACCTCGTTTCTGCTAGAAGAGCTTGATCTGTTTTTATGAAAAGGAAATTGCATTATTGAGAAAGTTGTCCGGGGAATATTAATTTCCGATTAGTGTTTGGAATATGATTATGTTTTAAGATATTGTGCCTTTGATGGCTTAGATTGTGGATGTTTTTTCAACATTCTGTTCTGTATTTTAATAAAGATGTAATGGGGTAAGTAGACGAGGTCTGTGCTGAATCATTCCTAAATACTCATGTTTTAAAAGTTAACAAAATGACGCTTTCCTACGACAATATCTACATTTAGGTAGCTATTCAGCACCTATGTAAGATACTTATGTATCTTATTACACCACTGTGCGGAATACACGCATTACAACCATTTTCTCAAAACATTTCCTGTTTAAACACATCTTTTACGTTGATAACGTTGCGACTTCCAGTTTCTTAATGCTCGCGGGGAAGCGGGGCGCGAACAGCACGGTGGTAGTACACAGGAAATTAAATCAGTGCCACCTTACTTATATAATCGTGTGCCACTCGCAATTTTGCCGCTTTAAGAAAATGCGGGTCAAGTATGACCTGAATTTTTATACGGTTACACTGAATCGAACGTTTCATTGTTTTTCATAGAACATACAGACTTTCGTCTATGGTTTTGATATGGTTCAGTGAAAATAAGTTCGGCCTCCTAATTTGCTCTTTCCATAAACAATAAACACCTCTGAAATTGAAACGATCGAAGTAGGTACTTCCAGTTTACTTCGTAGAAATAAAAACCAAATATAAAAGCGATACTCCTTCTTTATTCCCTCACAAAAATTTTGATTAACCTCACCTTTTCAACACACCGAAGACACTAAAATGGAAGCCTTCTAAGGATGCTCATTAAATCCCTACAAGTAAGTCTTATTTACGCACAACTGATTTATTTCCAATCCCTAATTTTATCAAAATTCCTCTTTAGAAGACGCTCCTCTGAACTGGAAGACCTTCGAATGTATATTTTAAGATTAATTTATCCTCAACGATCGCTCCTTTTGTGTGTTCATGGGGACGGGTGGTCCGTTTTTCCCTTACCTCCTCTTATTTGATAGCATGACAAACTGAGCAACAAAAGGTTGTTTGGTTTATTTTGTAGTATCATCACAAAATGGAAATAAAATGTAGTTCAGTATATTTGTACATACAGTGTGTTGTTAAGTAAAAAGTTAAATAAAGAGTTTCAAATTGTAAAATAAAAATAAACACCCACCATTATTACTAGGCCCTAAATAAATACCCTAACTGCAGACTTATTGCTCTCGATCCTAAATACATAATTTTCACAGCTAAACGTGAGGTAACGATAAACAATTGTAAATCATTCCAAAACTGGACCAAGGACTTTCCCGTAACTTTCCTTGGAACCTTCAATTATACTCCTTACTTAAATAAATAAATACAGAGCACCCAAACCTCTCAATTTAAATTAAACAAGAAAAGCAGCACTTAGCCTGCAGTAATAGACTCAAATAGAGCATAAACTTGAAACTAAGCTTTAGTTAACTTGAATAATTGCCGCTGTTGTCCAAACTTAAGCTAACTTGAGCCGGCTAGTGTGTCTGAAGGTTTACTCAGGTATTACCGGTGACATACGGACAGACAGACCGATTAGATTTGGACGAATTGCGTCGCTTGACCAGTGTTTTGTGAAGGACTACACTGGCATAATATAGGCTGTTGTATATTGGTCAAGGAATACATTTACTGATGAAGGTTTGTAAATTCACCCTAGTCTTCAATTACAAATACGACACGAGATAAAAGTAAAGGTCAAATTAAATTATCTAGCGAAACCTGCGAAATATTTCACGAAAAATAAAAGAAAACTTTTTTTGACTAACTTCATAACGTAATAACATTGTTTACTCTCCATTACAATTATAGCTCAAAAAAAAAAAAACCAAATCTCAAAGTACACTCAAGTGATTGGCAAAGCCCAACTACATACCTACAAATACAACACACAAACACAAATAGAATACGTCACGACAATCCCAAGCAAAATTAACTACTATCATTCACTATGCCATTATTGCTACTGTCATTGACACATACAGTACTCGAAACACATAATCAAATAAACGTCTACCGTGCAATTTACCTAATCACTTGCTGACTCAGATACAATCAGATACATATAATATGTACACAGGTATTATAATAGAGAGACAATGTATATGAAGGAGACATACATCTGGCTCTATACATATAAAACAGTTCCGTGTGACTGATTGAGTGATTGACTAACAGAATTTAGCATGAACAGCTGCAGATATTAGAAATGGAAGAATAAGGAATATTTGGAAGATGTCTCCGTGGTAGAGGGGTATTGGTGATGCTAAATATGGATGTATAAAAACTAATTTGAAATGATTAGGTCTATACATATATATAGGTCTTACACAAAGTTTCAGTTTGTATGTTTTTAAATAAAACGAATACAGCAACAAACTAATATACAATATGAGTGAGTAATAATAAATCAACCCATCCGAATTTCAGTCACGGTAACACAAACGGGGTCTCCCCGTTTTTTATATTTGCGCCTTACAATTTTGTTAACACCCTTGACGCAACCCCTTAAATCACACATCTTTGTTTCGCACAGGAAGGTACAGGATGTCCTATTCTGATTCAGGGACCACCTAGTCACTTAACTCGTTGTCATGGTAACTTCAAAGTGTTCCTGGCAATACTTAAGTTTTATTACTTTAATGAGGGTGTATCCGTGTGTCCAGGTTAAATGTGTGGCTGTTACTTAGATGCCTCGTGGGTCACGTGGTTGCAAGTTGCAAGAGCAACTGCTGAACGAGGGTTTGTTTCCCAGGTTGGGCGAAGTAAAATTGGAATATTTCCGTAGGAATTTCTCAGTAGCAGCCCGGAGGTGATGCAGGTAAAGCCTTTGGGCCAGCGCGTTTGTGTTACACAAATTAGTCAGTAAAAGTCTGACACTCCCTCCCGCTCCCAGAGCGGGACGAGCCATTTGATGATTTCCCATCCGAAAAAAAAAAAAAAACGGACCAAGAACCAAAATATTTTGCTGTTCTATACCAAAGTACCAGCTCGGCCAAAATAAATGGTACAGCTGATTATTTTATTATGATTGACAAAACGTTTATGGATCCATGGTAAAAATTTGGCCACGATGTACATTTAATTCACAGCGCATCTACTGCATGGATGTTACAAAAGGCGAATGAGCTCAAAGCATTCCCGAAGCTTTCCGAAGTTATCCGAACAACAGAGCAGTGTGTGTTCATAATACTCAGGTTAATAGCAGGTAGTCTAAACTGAATTAACCCAGTCCAGAGCACTGGTAACTTTGAGCTACTGAACACCATCAAGTTTCATGAAAGACTCGACACTATTTACGAAAAGCACTAACTTTAAGTTAAGGCGGTCAAAATAATTATGTTTTAGTATAAAATAAAAGGAGGTATGGAATAACGAAACCTCTTTTATTTTTCATTATAAGGAAGGAAGGAAGTCACAAGGTGGTGACCCAAACTACCAAAGAATAATATCACTGGAATCTGAGAAACTCCTATATAACGACGAAATAGTAAGTCACATGAAAATCGCATCAGTAGGAACGGGGTTGTCGAGGGTTGTTGGGAGGAGCTCGTGGCCAAGTAACAGCCGCACTGTTCGATCTTCAAGGTTAAGCCGCGCTGGACAAGGTCGGTCTGTGGATGGGTGACCATCATTACATACAGAGTTTCCTCCGTGTCTCGGAAAGCACATTAAACCGTTGGTACCGACTGTCATCTGTAGATCTTTGACAGTCGTCACAAGTGGCCCGAAAGTCTGACAACCAGTCTTACCAAGGGGTACCGTATTACCTAGTAATAAGTAGGTTTGGTGAACTGGTATTGATTAAGACTGGAAGCTGACCCCAATAAATTTGGGAAAAGACGGCAGATGATGAGGTACAGGGATGAAACATATATTGTCACTTACGGGATATCTTCCGTGATTATTATTATTATTTGTTTGAGCTCCCGATATTTCGACGCTGTTGCAAGCACCATAATCGCGGGTTGAAAACAAATAATAAACACGGAAGATATTCCGTAAGTGACAATATAATTTTCGTTTTAAACCGCGAAAGCTTAAAACAGTGTAGGTCCAGGGATTGTTGAAATGAGTACTTTTTTTAGTTTGTATTAGTTTCTTTCACACAACGATGTACAATAACTTTGTAAATAAGGATTACACTATTTCGAAAACCACCTCATATACTCGTACATATTAAAATTATTCCACATACATACACAACGCTCACAAACAAGTATTATTTTCCCGCCTGCTTATTAAACCTAACAAAGGCAACAACTCAATTGACGTTGATCTTTTTCCTCTGGCAACGCCCGCAAATAATAATTTACACGGGCAACATTTCAATGATAAAGCGAAGATTTTTCGTGGCATTGTCCGGTAAAAATAGAAGGCGATAACATACGAGCGTTGTTAGTCGTTACCATGGCAGGCTCGGCCATTAAACCTAACGAGCCAAGCTCGCGAGGACAAAATGTCCTGCCTGCCAACAATGACCGGTAGGGATGTGGCGCAGTTAGTCGATAGTATCGGGCTGCGTGTAACCGATTTGGTAACTTGACTTACCTACATCAAATATTGATACTAGACACCTATGTCGAATATCGATGCTGGACTTGTGGTGTCTGTTAAAATAAGTTACATACACGAAATACCGCTGTATCTAATAGGGATGCTGACTGGCTAAAACAAACATGATTCTGTTTAAATTATCGAAGAATATTGGATACGTGTTTTTTGTAATATGAAATTAGTAAAAATTGACGAAGATAAGACGTGTCCAAGATCGTGAGTCGGGGGCTTGTGACGTCACAGTTGAGTAAAAAATGTATTCAAATGTGACGCCACACGAGTTTTCGACGCACTGTATCGTCTTCATTTTTTGTTTACATGAAAAAGAAAAAATATGTGTCCAATATTTTTATGAAATCTATCTGACGGACTAATTAGATTTTTTTTGTCATCTACCCTATTCATCATCATCTATTGTGCCTTCAAAACACATTTCACATATCGAAAATACTTTTCAAAATTAAGGTATTATTTTGAAAAGTATTTTCGATACGTGATGTTAGACAAAAAAAAAGATTCTAAATACACATTACATACATTACGTACATTATGATATAAGTGCGGTAAGTTGAAAATTACAGCCGAGGCGATATTGCTTGCCCGAGCCGTAGGCGAGGGCGATAAAAAAGCAGAGGCAGTAATTATCAAAGCGCACGTATGTCATACGACGTTTTATAACATATTTGCGAGGAAATAAATAAAACAACAAAAACAATACAGCGAAAAAAAAAAGCGCGCGGAATAATTTTTACTTGTTCACAAATTAGCGAGGCGCGCGCATCAGCGCTTTTTTTTAAGGCAAAGACACTAAAAACAGCCAGTATTACTAATAAATTAAATTAATATTTTTGTGTTTTTTTACAGATAGATGAAAATGATAAATTTATTGTCAAAATTAATTAAATTAAAGAATTAAATGTTCATTTATAATATTTCATCTCCCAAATTTAATTTTATTCATAAAATGTTGACCACTTTTCTGACATAAAAACTCTTTGCTAAGATTTAAAAAAGTATAAACCGTGCATTTTACTTTACAGCACAAGTACGTAATGAGAGATATTACGTTATTGAAATTGGTGAAATAAGAGACCCTTTTCGAGCAAATGTGTTATAAAAGGAGTTTATTTTGCACAGAAACACATGCAAGTGTATTCGTATTCCTTTTCAATTTCAAGTTTTCAGTTACAACTGAATTGTCTGTTCCTATGTAGATAACACAAACATTATCTTTTGTTATGATGAACTTTAATCCTGAACCAATTACAGTTTACACAAACCTGAACGTGAACAATCCAGTTTCATATCTACATTGTCAAGAATCTCGTCAGTGTCTGCAAACGCTCTCGTATTCGATTTCTCCGAATAATCGCCAGGTTACACGATACTCGGTAAAAGTCGGTGCCCCATCCCTAGTAACGCAATATGTAAGTGACGCATGTTCTGTAGTTGTTAGCGGAGGACCTTTTCACTCGGATAATTCATCGTGTCTTCACTTCAGTCGAAAAAACCGTTACGATACAATACTGCTACCATCAGGATTGTTTTGTAAAAAAATCTAAGTATATTTTTCTTTCATCTTTGTGTTATTTTCTTCACTTGTGTGTGATGAAAACACTGCAGATTCTTAAACTTGAATAGTTACATGTTCTTAGTAGTGACATGTTCTTTTCGAGTCAAAAATTAAGCAGTCAACAAATACTTTAAAACAAATTCAAATTATAAAGCCACTTCACCGACTGCTTCTAAATACTTCATTAAACGTCTGATTAAATTAACAATCGATCAATCGTATCAGTTGGCATCTCAGACCAAATAAAAAGGTAAAGAACAGCAAAAGTGAGGCCATCAATATATACTCAGACCAAAAAAAACTGTTAACACGGAACTCTGCGAACAGAGAAGTGAGGCCGGTTTCTTAAACATGTTGTGCATTCATTGAGGCGAAGTTTAATTGTAGTTTGATGTAAATGTGTGCGTGTGAGCGTGTATGAAGAGAGCGAGACGTAATTTGCGCTGGCCTCACTGTATTGTTCGTAGCGCCATGTCTTGGTTTTTTACTTGGTCTGAGGTTGTCATGAGGTTAAACCTTAACTCGAGAGGACTAGAATACAAATGGCATTAATTAACATTTCAGAAAAAAGGAGTAAGTAACATTACATATTGCATTCCTGTCACAGGTCCGTTGGAAGAGATTTCTAAATGAAATAAGCAGTACCTTTGTGCTCTTTTGCCTGTATGTTATTTCCTGTATACGTGTTTTGTGTGTACATAAATAAATAATATTGCTAAGTCACTTAAGCTGAATTTCACCAATTTCACCAAACCAAAAACTGAGGAAATTCAGCTCTTTTAAACCTCGTTTTAGAGATTTCAGAATCAATATTCCGACGCAATATTATCACTGACAGCTCTCGAACTAAATCACCATCTCTAAAAAGAAGTACAGTACAGCACACAAGTTTCGCGTTATTATAACTAAACCACGATTTATATCGCTCACCACTTGTGGTGCCGAATGTAACAGCGGTCCCCGCTAATGATGACGGATGCCAACATCATGAGGACTGCGGTTTTTATATCCCTTAGAGAAAAGTACCCGCTTCTACAATATACTGGGACAAGCTTCTTGGG
This sequence comes from Xestia rhomboidea, assembly GCA_963853795.1. Taxonomy (NCBI): domain Eukaryota; kingdom Metazoa; phylum Arthropoda; class Insecta; order Lepidoptera; family Noctuidae; genus Xestia; species Xestia rhomboidea. Next base: position 7,643,331 of record OY970771.1, on the reverse strand, counting down.
AGAATTCTTGATACATAAATCGTAGGTTGTGACGAGTTTTAAATGAAAAGGATGTGGAGCAAAGGTTTTCTTTTAGAATTCTGGATCGACTATAATCTATCATATTTGTTTTGACTTTTTATAAGGATTAATTAGAATTGTAATTACGGTTTTTCTTAAACATATTTATACTTCTGTTAGTAAACTAGGTACGATTGATTCATGGAATAACTCATTGGTATACCTACACTAGGATTTAGTGTAAAATTTAGAATCTAGTGTATATCAATGAAGTATTCTAGTGACTAGATGAAGAAGGTACTTCTCATAGGTACAATTTGTGATCATAGTGTTATATACAGCATAGGTACGTTTATATAGGAAGCTTATAGAAACAGGAGTTGTTTACAGCCATTCCCCTGATGTAAACATTTAGCACTTTACGACAGCCATGGGAAATGTGGGGCTGTATTCATAGTGTAGACTTTACACAAACCCCATTTAGTTTATAGGCACCACATTTTTCATGTTTTTTTTTATTTAATATTTTTATTTCAAAGTACGGGTACCCTGAAAGAAACAAAGAATTGTTTTTCAGTTGATTGATAACAGTTTTGTGGATAAAGATATTATTTTTCACTTCTATCTTTTATTGTCAGACTGATTAATTGTCTCGAGTTCTTCGTTTTTTTCCCATCGCTTTTCTCTGGATGACAGTTTTATTTTTATTTAGGAATGAGTTTTATTGTAAGTTCAGATGAAAAGTTGGCTAATTTCGATCTGATAATAATTACAACTTAGCTTTTTATTGCGTTGAATAATAATGCTAAAATCTAAAAATAATGATTGATCTGTATTTCGCGATGATTGTTCAGTCTAGAGAGACTGGCTTCTGCATAACCGGGCTAATCCTGTGGATGCCTTGAATTTAAGACCTCCAGTCAGGGGCAAAATAACTATTAACTAAGCGACCACGCACTAAGGGCACCCTATACTTTCATCGGTACTCATTTTAAAGCTAAGGACCGAGCGAGATAAGACGATTTTCAGCCAATACAAGAAAAAGCCACAATGGCGGCGAGCCAGGTGGGCGAGACGAAACACATCGGATATCATCGTCGTAAAACGTTATCTCGCTCGTTATGCCGACAACACGCTAAGTGTGACTTTTATTCAGTACAGAATTCTGTATTCCTTTTTTAATCCAAAAATTGTTGAAGAAAATCCGCAAATGTTTGTTCTCATTAGCTTGTTGCAAAATGGCTTCTACTTGCTTTAATTGTGCAACATCTTTGTAACAAATTGAGATCGGATCAAATTAACTTTTGAGTGTTATTTACACGCCTTGATCTTTCAGCTATTGTGGTTACTTACAAATTTCGCCCCAAAACCGATATAATATGGAATTGCGCATGGAAATATCGACTTACCATACAATCCACATTTACGAACATAGCCACGCATGACCAACAAACAAATAAGCAGAAAACCTCCATACATTTTCTTATACGATACCCTAAATATAATGTCTTTGGCAAAGAGAGCAGGGTCATAAAACCTTGACTATGAATAAGAGTTGTAAAGATGATGTTACACGCCATGACGCGTGTAGCGATAAAAACTTTAACTTTTACCATGGGAAATGGCCGCTTTGAGTTTTGGCTCCTATTGTGTGGCCTGATGTAGTTTATAACAGGTTTTTATGTTTATCCTGCATCTTTAAAACGATTTTTTCATGTCACACATTTGCCTTTGATATAGATGCTGGGCCCGCGTGGTTGTTTATTGCCCATTCCCTCTCATAGAGAGGAGGCCTGTGTTTCAGCAGTGGGAACGATATTGGCTGATTATGCTTATGCTTTAAATGCATTTACGAAAAATCTTTCCTTCACTCCCGGACCCACAAAACGTTACAAATGATGGACCCTTACATCAGCAATTCAAAATTCATTAATTGATTTTCCATCCCATAATGAAATTGAAAATAGTGCCATAATTCGGGTGTAATTCGGAATTCTTGGGTTACCACTAAGGATTTCAAAAAGCCGAACCGAACCGAGCAAATACCTTCAAGTAAACATCTTCAAAATTCAATCACGCTTTCCCCATCCCTCTCATCATAAAATCTCCTCATCCACTAATTAATACCGTCTCTCATAAGTCACAACTTCACAGCAGAACCTGCATCCAGCGTACATTTAATTTCCGCACATAAACGTAGCTATCTCGGAAAGGAAACCGAAACTATCTCGAATCTAATTTAGGACATCTCTAGCACGCATACTCGCGTCCCGAACTAAATTAGCTCTGTAGAAAAATGTACTATGATACTGGCACGCTAAAAGCGAATAAGGTTTTTCAAAAAAAAGAACGTGTTTCGGTAAGTTTACTCTGGAATGTTCTTTGTGACCAAATTGGCGTAATTTTTGCTTTACGGTAACGTCACGGCTTTTAAAACTTTTGTTTTGAATTTTTGCGAAAAAATTAATATGGTTTAACTTTTTCCATGGACGAAGGATTATGTAAGAGTGGTTTAATGAGTTTTTATTGTTGGTAACTTTTTTCAACCGAAATGTAGAACAATCTCATTGCATAATTTAATTAAAGAGTTCATTTTGGCAGATTTTATTTCTTCCAACAAAGACGGCACAATAAACTACAATACCTACCTAATGCTGCAAGAAAATAACAATCCAAGATAGCTAATAATGCCTTTAGGGAAAATAAAAAAGATATAATTCACAACAAAGGAACCATCGCATGCTACCTTATCTTTCTTTATCTTATCTAATGAAAAAGGAAAACCATTACGTTTTTCTTTCAGTTATCGTCGCGTTAAAGTTTAACAAGGTCTCTTCGACCTTTCATTATTTTAAAACTAATTAAAAAGTCCCGTTTCGGCCCAAGGCGGTGACGGGACGCGTGAAGATGCTTTGAATATATCGGCCAAGGACGCCATTTTGTTGCTGACAGGGTCCACAAATAAAAAAGTTTAGACGCCCCTTGTTAGTAGGGATTAAACCTAAATATCCCAAAAGTTAGATATTCAGATCGGGTCAAGAGACATATTTAGACCGAGACTAACGATGTCAAACGTTCGTACGTAAATTCATGCATTCAAAAGGGTATCTTTTTTACTGATTTCTTCGATCCTTCGGAAAACGAGATAGGGGGAGAGATCGCAAACGATTGTGGAGGCTAATATCCCATGATCGACACTCCCACTCGTGAATGGCGTATATATGGAAAAAATGTTCACCCCAATACCATATACTGGCACCCAATTTATTTTTTTGCCATTTCAGTTGACACGACACGCTTCAATACTGTGAGCCAAGTAAACAACAACTGTGGTTTCTCACTAACGATGTAAATGAAAACAAAATGAATCAAATAACAACAGGCTTTACAATTTAATCTGTTGACAAGTAATTTGACTGATTGTTTCATCCTTACTCTCTATATTTTCTTGTTTATAACAAACATAAACGTTTTACCGTTACATTAACAAATTAAAGACAATTAAGAAACTTAAGTATATCCAGTTTACAGCTAGAAATAAATCTAAAAGTCCGTCGGAGTGTGCCATAAGACATTTAGATTAAATATAAAGAAAACAATGTGAACATTATGATGATACAGCACATATTAAGATGTTAGTTTTAGATACTTCTCCAAACATTTACCTACCGACGTATCTTGGCAGTACTTGACAAGGCACCTATATAAACAAAGTGAACACATCGGCACCGGCGGCGGTGCTAGGTTATATAGTAGTATACAAGAGAGTACCTACTCAAATATCCCGTCTGACACGTATCAAAAGAAGCTCTTAAGGACAAATTTTATTCCTTGGCCAAGAAATAAGCCTCTGCAATGTTAGTACTTATGATATGTCGGGTAAATTAAAGTAAAACGTAGGTGCTACATCGAAAAGGGAGAGATCCCTACGTCCCCGCCGCCGCAAGAGACGCCCCGGGCGTCAGGGGCCACGTGGTGGCCCCCGGCCACCGTAAGCGCGGGCCTGTGGCTAGCTCGCCGTCCGTCCGACTCATGACGACAGGCCGTGTCGATGGCGCGTTCGTGTTCCACGCGCGCCTCAAAGAGAGTCAGCAATAAGGAAGGGGTTCCCAAGGGCCGAAGCCTGCCGGGGCTGCGGGACTATTCGAAAGAGATACCGTGGCCCCGGAACACAAAGGGCGATGAAGGAACATGGATGGGTTTTAGTCAGTAAAAGTCTGACACTCCCTCCTGCTCCGCCCAGAGCGGGAGGAGTCATTTGATGATTTCCCATCCGAAAAAAAAAGGTGCTACATCGAAAAAGGTACGAACTATAGAAACTAAAAGTGCTTCCATAACGTTCAGAATGAGTACTTTTTAACAATATCTCAATCATTTGAAAAACTTAAAACTCGCGTAAGCTAGCTCGTGTACTTGCAAAGTTTTAAAACTTTCTCAAGTTCTTTTTTATTACAGCCTTTTTTAAAAGATTGATAAAGGATCTTTGTGGTCTGTAAAACTACGGCCGTAGCTTAAATGACATTTCTGAATGTTCGAACACCCGGGGCTCGGGGTTATTGTCTAAAACTGAAACCTTTTCTTTTCAAAACTTCCATTACTTTTAATTATGGATTCCGTTCTGAAACCGAATGTTTTGAAAATTTTGTCCAACTAAAATGTAGTTAGTTTCCGCACTCAAAACACGACTATTACATTCATTTTCATACACAAACTCCTATAAAAATTTGCATACAAACTATCCACAGGAAAAGCACGGAAAAATAGCTTTTGTATTAAAAATTTAGAATTAAAACAAACAACAAAATGGCGGGTAAAATGATACGCGAACCACCGCGAGCGTGTTGAAACTCGGTACAGAATACATGTTTTAATTCCCACAGCTATATAAAATTTAATTACCGTTTTCGTGTATTTTTATGTGTATGTATAAAGAGCGTAAGCAGAAGTTTACTTGACAGATGGCGTAGAAAAAGATGATGAGGAAATCTCACTAGAACATTGAAATATTACACTTCACTAATGTCGACAGGCCAAGTGCTACTACCAGGGAATGAAGGGGTATTGTATTACCCAGTTACTGGGTTGTGCGGGACGGATTGGCCGTCACTCCTTATTAAATACCGTTATTCAGCTGCGTTCAGTTTGGAAAAGGCTAGGCAGATAATGATAACCAATACGCTATAGTTATATGAAGTTGTTTGAGAGGTCTCGACACGGCGTATTTTAAACGCGCAGACGATGCTCGTTTCAGGAACGCGCGTTTTCTGCGCCGTAGATGCCGATTTTTGCGTTTTTATAGATTCAAACACGCGCAAAATGCGATACAAACGCGCATGTGAAGCGCTTTCGAAACTCGTTTGAAGCGCGCACAAAGTGTTGTCTCAACCGACGCCATTGTACAACTGACGCAGGATGACCAAAACGCGGAAGCTACGACCGATTACAGCGCGTCTGTATCGCTGTATCTGCGCATTACGCGCAGTAGACGCGCGTTTCACGATCGCCCCGTGTGCTTAGGTTACAAGGTTGCTTTCAAATTGCGTTTGAAGCGCGTATACGCGCGTCATCTGCGAGTAGTCTGCGCGTTTAAAATACGCAGAAGATCAAAAAAATCAACTTACAGATAAAATCGACAACATACATGCAGTGTTGCAAGATTTAAAAACATAATTGTTGGGGATGCCAACAAAAGCAAGTGTAAAATGATCATCATTGCCAGCGCTTTCTCCGCTATATGAAAGGCTTTTGCCCCACAGAAAGTCAAGTATCTGGTTCTGGTATCTGGCTGATATTATACAGGCAGAAGTCGTAACAAAATTTTACTAATTCTCTCGAATTTAGCACAGGAAATCCAGGTAGTTTCTAAGCTAATCTTGGGAAGCCAGTATTAATTATTCTTGGGAGTTAACTAAATAGTTTATTGCGAAAGAAAGTGTCGGAAGTGCTAGAAGCCACAACGTAGTTACCTTGTGTAGCTTAATAGCGTGATAAGAGTTTATAGTGTACCTTAATTACAAGTCGTTTTGGCAAAAAGGACTTGGCAGAGGTCTGTAGACATTACTCAATACGTATTTTGACTAACGGCCGTTTTCAATAACTTACTTACGTATAACTGTTAGTTAAAATGCCTATGTATTGTAGCCATCGGTGTTTCTATAAACAAAGTTAGCTTGAAATAGCTTATCCGCGTCACCTACCTGTCACTTGCAAGCTTTTCTGTGACGTTTTGTTTCTAGCGGTACGTAAGCTAAATGTCAAACAGACAGAGATCGATTGGTTACCTGTTAGTAAGTTATTGAAAATGGCCGTTAAACATGTTTCCGTCTCTATCGGCATTATAGTTTGACAGTTGTGCGACAGTGACAGGAATAACGCTAATGTAACATGCCTAATAACACTATAACATCAAACGAATGCCACCTAAATATTATTTTAATGTTAGAATTTCAATTCTCGGCGTTAATCTGACGGTCGAAAATCCAACATAGCACTTTTATTTAGGTATTGCCTCAATGAAAACAAGTATAAGACTTCGTCTAGTAACTTAAAAAATCAATCAATCTGTATACGACGTCTACATATGCCAAACTAGTGATTTAATGTAGCTATGCGTGCCATGTGTTCCCAGAAAATGATTGGTTCCCGCACCTACCACCAAGTAATCTATTAGTGTTTTTAAACGGTTTTTCCATTTGATTGACGTTGCGTTGAACCCTCTCGTGAACCTATCTGGCATAAAAAAGTCACTTTGAAGTAATCGGCGATTTTATCGCAGTGATGGGACGAGAACTGTCTACTCGAATCAATTTCGATTAAGTTTCTTTCCGTTCCGCGTAGTTTTTTAGATGGTTGAAGAAGTTTTACGCGATAATTTTGATCTTTGGGATCGTGATTTTGTTGTGGATTCGAAATTGCTGCTGATCAATCCACAAGCATCCAGGCATATTCAATTATTGTTTTTGGAATCATTCTTCGATACACTTAACAATAAATTTCGTGCATTTAATCGAGGGTGACAACATTGAATGAGCAAAGTTATATAAAAGAAAAATCATTTGACTCAATACAGCGAACATGTTTGTCGTTTTCACGCCAATTAACCCATTACCATTCACAATTAAAATCGAATAATTATATAGTATTTATTCGAAGAGAAGAAGAAGAGAAGAGCAGCGGTGGCCCAGTGGTGGCGGCCCCGACTTACGAACAGTAAGTCGTGGGTTCGAACCCAGGCAGGCGCATTACTTTGTGTAATTTATTTCATTACCACTGCTCTCAAAAACGTAGAAGGAAAACAACGTGAGGAAACCGGCATGTCCTAGAACCAAAAATTCGAAGATATGTGACATCTACCAATCCGCACTGGGCCCGCGTGGTGGATTATAGCCCATTCCCTCTCATAGAGAGGAGGCCTGTGTCCCAGCAGTGGGAACATTAATAGGCTGATGAGGATGACATCACTACTTTCTCGCACTTGCTGTTCAAGCATTTTGCTAGTCATCTAACTCTGAGATTTTATCACTTTCGAATAAAAAACGTTGTCGTTTTTACGAATATTGTTTTACGCATAGCTGCACTCTTTCATTTAGTAACAATGTAAGAGCTAACAAATTTCACGGTTCTTGCCTTTACGATCTGAAGGCAATCAGTTTCAGGTAATCCTAAATGATACTACATTAGCCATATAACCAGGAATAAAGCCCTTTCGCTCAATTTCTGGGTTATTCAGCAATATTTCCGAATCTTTTCAATTTCTTACATAATACTCCGAAGCTCAGAACGATAGGACGACTGCAACAAAGCTGAAGTGGCAATGCAGACGTGTTCTTGAGGAGAGACCGCGAATCGGCAAACGTAGTGTAGGAGGACGCTCTCGACCTGGGGTGGAAGGAACGACGATTTTCGCAAGACTGGCTTTAGATGGTTGTAAATGGCCCAGCATTGAGTTTAGTGGCGTGAGATTGGTGACGCCTATGTCCAACAGTGATCGATATAAAGGCTGGGTATCATGATACACGAAAGAAAACTCTTTATATTGTATCCATTAGCACCCTATAAACAAAAAACAACAGAGCCTTACAAAGGCGTGACTTTGAAAAAACAGCCAAGGTTATCTTATCTCGTGAATGTTTTCTTCGAAACATCTTTCCTCTTACGAAACAAAGAGTGCTTTATCACAAAAGGGATAAAATGGAAAATCGTTTACAAATTCCAAATAGGAATCAGATGTCAAAAGACTAAGTTCGGATCACGACAAAAGGAGTTTAATGAGGGCCACGCCCATTATTTCAGACCTCATTTAGACTGGAGTTTAAGCCTTTGGGTCGTATTAGAGGCATCTTCATGAAGTGTGCTATGAATTTTAATGTGTCTTCAAAGAGATTATTAGTAGCTAGCGAGTTAAATTGTTATAGATTTTTGTTTGAAAAGGGTTGTCACTAAAAGTAACGTAATTTCAAGGCAGTATTGAAAATGTTAACTCCCATCGTAAATTAAATTAAATTCACCTAGTTACTGTTATCATTACTGTGAACGTATCAGACAGCTATTTCGTTTAATTCTTCTGGTGTCAACTACGTACAGTAAGGATCCTGAGATTTTCCATTCTAAAATTGACAGACACAGCTCAAATCTGAGAAAGAAACGTCATATTATCATTGCATAGATATTTGTAAGGTTTTAAAAATCATAACTGCAATAACTAAAAGCAGTCAATCTTCAAAAGTCGCTCGTACAAACTTCTCCTTACAGGACATTGTACCCATTTAAAACAAGTCAGGTGACAAATAAGTACCTACCGTCACTAATGGATATGCAAATTTCTTCGGATCCACACAATATTGTAACCTGAAACTAATAAGGAAAAACCGTATCTAACCTTTACCTGCTTTTACCGTAATTGGATTTAGATAAACGTGGATACGTTGTTCAGAGGCACCAAACAAGGCGAAAGCTTCTGTATTTAAAATTAGATTATTTTAGTGTTACCTCTAACAATTTTATCGATAGGTACGTCATTATGGTTCGACGAGTTTCCGACAGACAAGACAGTAGAATCGTAACCGATTCAAAAAAAAATGTCAAGTAAAAATGTCAAGTATTAAGAAAACAAAAAAAATGTCAAGTAAAAATGTAAAAATGTCAAGTATCAAGAAAACAAACGTCAAAAATATGCCGATTGTGTGTAAAATGTGTGAAGTTAGCTTTGGTACAAGGATTATAGTTACCGTACTGATATTTATATGTGTTAGAAATAAGTGTAATTTAATATTTATTTTGTTAAGTATTTCGATGTCGTAGTTATAGTGTAGTTTCATTTTCAGCTTTATTTTTTTGTTACGATTGATCTAACCTATATTATTTTTTGTAAAAAATTACTGTCTGCTGCCTTGAGAAAACCTATTTACTCCATTTATTCGTAATAATTAAGGGCGCCAATTAACTAATTAGACTTTTTTGGTGTTGTTTCAGGAGTTGATGATACGCACAAGTTCCTGGGAAACGATACACATACAGATTACTTCAGATTATTATTAAGAGATGGAAATTATCTCCTGGTCGGCGGCAGGTGAGTGTCCTCATTATAACCATAAATATTGATGGAGAAACTTTCCGCTCTTACAAGTATAACAAATTCCAATTATGACTTGAGAAAAAAGGGCCGTTTAACGACGCATAACGACGTATAACGTCACACCCGAAATTATAACGGAAATTGTGAAATCTACGAGCTGTTTGTATTCGTACCTTTTGGGAAAAAATGGTAACATAATGAAAACTTCGAAGAATCGCTTGTTATACAAAATTGTAACTCGAATTAATTCGGTCCACAAACTGCCACAGTTTAATATGAAACACGTGTTAAAAACATAAATAATGCCGCCGCTACTCGCTGTAACACCTATTTCGTTTTAAAGACTCCAAGTTATACATTCAAATGAGATACTTAGTTATTTGTTTTTCCCAACTCCACTCCAATTCGTTGCAAAGTTGGGGTACCCTTAACCGCACCGACTGAAGCGGTAAGAACGTGCTGTATCTACCCGCAACCGCAGAGCTAACTCAGATGCACCTGACGCCGTCCCTCTCGCACCCACGTAGATGTAGATAGCCCCGTCTCGTTTGCATTTATAAAGATTTTTGGCTTGTGTTTGGATGGAGGCAAGACGACTTAAAAACACCCGCCCGGCCGCCGCCTACAGTCGCCATTTTATTACGATTTTGTGAGGAGCGACTGTCGATAAGTTATCTAAAATGTATTAAGCACTTGATATTGAAGTGTGCTCAAATATATCCTACTGATCTTTCAAGAAGGGATAATCTTCACTGTAGCGAGCTGAAAGGTTCCATGAAAATGAAATAGTCGACTTGTTGTTTTTGTATGTCGATAAGATCGCATAATTTTCGTGAAATGAAGGACAAGGACGAAATTCTATTAGAGAACATTTTCTGAAAACATTAATCTCCTCATAGCTTGATGAATTAACTTCAAAAACTCTTGAACATATTCCAACGCTCTAGATAAAAGTTTATGTTAATTAAGACGCTGCGAAATTATGTTAGGTATAAAGCGGAAGCTTTTTATACGTATAAAAGTTCTAAAACACTTCCATTTAAGAGATAAAAATATTAACATCCTTCACTCATTTGACAAAATGAAACATAATCATTATTAAAGATTTAATATCAAGTCAAGTCTTCAAAGAAAACTCTCCAGTTTTCAAACAGATTTTCAAAGAGAAATGTTGCCATAATGACAATAGTTTCGCAATTTTATCGACATGCTACCCTCACTAAGGCAGGCAGAGCCACGCGACACATCTGCCATCCTCGTGGCCGCAAGCCACTGTTTACATTCCACCGAATATAATTCTTTGTTTTTATGTAAATACTGCTCGCGTGCCTCCACTTCTGTAAACCCTTTGTTAAATAAATAACAACAATTCTAGCCTGTAATTTTCCACAGTAATCGTAGGGGCGAGGAAGAATGCTCTTTAGTTTCGAAAAAAACACGCCCTGTATAAGAACTGGGAAAAATCTTTACATTCCCATTTAGTGAGGAAAGTAGTCGTGTTTACAAAAGCAAATGTAATAAATGGTAAACATTCTGTTCTGTCTAACATTTTGTTTTGTGATTTTATCTTTTTGCTCGCAATTGTAGCGTCTCATTACAAAAATGTTTTTGATGTTTGCGTAAAATGTTTGATAAATGTTTTTAACTGGAATGAAACGTGTTTTAACAACTCGTTTTAAAATATTTGTTTGTAGAACCTAATAGCCCGATATAAAACGAAATGAAATGAAACACATCAACAAGTAAATTGTGACAAACTGTCAAAAGGTTAAAGAATGAATTTCATTTGGCAACGTCGGGGTGGTCGATTATTATATAAATAAAACAAACGTCTGGTGTTCCAGGATGAGTCCATAAAACAGTAGATATGTAGCAAATTGGACAATATTTTCCACAACGAACGACGACTGTGTCTGTATAATTTGAAATATTCATCCGTTCTAGCAAAGTTTGCATTTCTTTCCAAATCAGATTTACATGACAATGGTCACGTCTTCTCCGATGAAATTCTCATTGCTGGAACTTGGCTGTGTGGGATTTATTAAAGGGAGCAAAAAGGTTTGTATTAAAACCGATGTCGAGACGGTTCCTGACGGCCCGAGGACTGGATCGGACAACTGGAGATCACTTTTGTTTACACTTTGCTGGTTATCATTGTCTGTGCGAATTTGCTGACGTGTAGGCCTGTTCGATGTCTGTTTCAACGGGTACACTACATAAGTTTGAAAAACTTTATTCCGAAAGTCACAATTCCGAATTTCAAAATACCGATTTACATAATTCCGAATGGTTCAAAATTCCGAATATAACAACTCCGATTTATCATTAATCCTATTTCCTAAATTCCTAAATTTCAATATTCCGAGAATATCGAAAAATACCGAATTTCAATAGTCCGACTTGATAATACGAAACATTAAAAATACGAATCCATTTTTTTTTTACCCACATGTCGAGAATAAGGCCCCGACGACGGTCCCACTATGACGTGACGATTAATTTATTATTGGTTTTTAGTTGGCAAAACTCGTGGACGACAGTAATCGTGTCGTCCTATATGTGAACACCTCCATTTAAATATACAAGCCACGACACTTAATACTACACGATTATCTGTTGTCGCGACATAACGGGGCCTTATTCGGCAGGGGGCGTTAAGTGGTCAATTTTTTCATTATACAGGACAGGATAAGCAAATTTAGAACCTGCTACGACTCCATGACGCGCGCTCGCTGTGCTCGCATTTTACATTACACACCCACTTTCGGTCACAAATGTTTAAGTCGCTCCGCCGGCCTTCGGCCTACGCTCTTCATGCTAGATAGCAAGACTTTTAGGACAATTTTAGCAGTTCATCGTTTTTCGGACTAACGATCCATCGAATATTTGATTCTTCGGACATATGAAAATCAGACAATTCGTATTTATGAATTTCGGGATTTTAAATGTCATTATAATTTTTCGGAATAATGAAATTCGGTCCTTTGATAATCAGAATTTAGTTTTTCGGAATTTTTGGGTGTTCCCCTGTTTCAACTTACGATGCTAGTGGTAATCGGTTTCAAAGTATTTCGTGTTTCAACAGGAATAATATAAGAATAGTTTTTTTGGTAGTCTATGTCAATATAACGCATTTTTTACTTTTCCATCATCCTTGTCGCTGATAGAACGCCAGTTTTTTTTCTAAACTGGTGTTTGTCGAAATAGACAAAAACAAAAAACCTGAAAATGCTTGTAGTCCATTAAGAGTATCTCATTGCATTAAAAAAAAACAATACATAATAATGTTGCATTTGAATTTACATTTTTAACCTACTGCAAATACATATATATGCAGATACATCTAGGTACCTATTGTAGACACCTAGACACTACGTAGAGTGCCTTGTTTCCGAAGGGTAGCCGGCAGGAATCGGGTTCTTAGGTGCCTTCGGGCCTGGTACCTAACACTCATAATCTAAAGGTACAGTTACACATGCTCATTTTACTAGCACGAAAGCATGCCACTATTGAGCAATTGCTACTTTGTAGCATGCGTGTCGAAAAATTGCTAATTATGAGCATGCTCATTTCAAGTTTGTTGAAAAATTGACAGTCGTGCGATTTTTAAGCATGCTACCTGCAGCGCGCGTGAAACGGGGCGTGCTTTAAGCGCGTCTGAACAGGTTTGCTTATTGAGCATGCTAGTCAAAATTAGCAAAAAATCATGCTTGAAGCAGTTTGGAAAGCACGCTTGTTTTAAGCATGCTAATACGCATGACATTTTATGAGCATGTGTAACTGTACCTTAATAATACACAAGCGTTCTCAAGTCGAACCCAATAAGAATAAATATTCTCTGAGTGTCATCTGTCGTTGAAGTATTAATGCCATTATAAAGTCAAATAAATAAAATTCAGAAGTCATCTGATTATACGGCAGACATTGATTTAAATAAGTTACCCAAAAATAACGTTGAGATAAGGTCGTTAGACAGTCGTGACCTAATGTAGGTATGAAAATCTATAAATAAACAGTAGTAAAAGCTGCTTTATTTTGTCGTGGGTAGTTTAAGGGAACTGTGAATACGAGTAACTGGAAAAAAAAAAACAATATTTTTTTCCTAGCTACAACAAATTGGTGAAGAGTGGGCGTTTCTGGGGATTGTGTTAGGAACTGTTTTAGACTTTCACGGTTTTTCACTACACTTAAAGTAGGGACGTTTACGGGTATTATCCCGTAAGTACTTTAAGTGCTGTGTTAGGTAATTTTGACCTGCAATATTAGTGTTTTTCTGTCTAATATAATTAATATTACATTATTGCAAAGGCCGTGAAATAGGTAATTGCAGGTCGAGTATGACTTCACTAATACGAGACAGGCAATTGCCATTTCCGCCGAGGCATATTTAGTGCTTTTCTCAAAATAATGCAGGGAAACAAAACACACTTTTTATAATACACATTTAATTTAATTAATATTAAAAGTTACATTAGTCATATTGGGGCAAACCTAGGCAAAAAGAAAACTTTACCTTTTTAGTTTTAGCAATCTCATTAAAATACGCCAAAAATACTGTTTCGGAGAAAATGTTCACTTTAGTTAAAAGTGAACATTTTCTCCGTTTTTCCAAATAAAAAAAAAACATATAATAAGTACTTTCTTTTGACTTCGCTGGTAGCAGGTTTTCTATTGCCAATTTGGCTTCTGATCTTAAATCTGGTGGAGTACAATCAATCTCCATTTCACTCTCTGAACCGTTGGAACTCATTTTAATTATTTATTCTTAATAAGAAGTGTGTAAATAAAAAATCAAGACGAATTTTCAGCTTTGCCGCCCATTTTTTATTTATCACCTGTGCCGAAAGGCAATAACGCATTTATGGCTATACAGCCACGTGAACGCAATTTGTACTAAGCAAAGAGACTTACTTTGGTATGCCAAGAATGATAAAAGAGATATCTATCTAATACATTGATTTGCTTGATCTTAACTATGCAAAAACCAAGCAAGATTCAATGAGTCTTGCCTTTTGGTTTTGATTGATTTTAAAACCTAATGAGGTTTTAAAATAAACACAGGTACTAGACAAATGAGTATATCGGAGGCAGTTCATAAGCTACATTTTTAAAATAAGAATTTTCTGCTTTTTCAGACCTTTTTTTAAAATTACCTTAAAAAAGTAGCACGCATTAGGTTTTTAGTAAACACACAGACCTTATTATGCCGCCCGCACTCGATTTAATCTCCATTGGCCTAATGAAATTCAAATACTGTGTATGATAATATCAGCAAAACATACTGTTTTATATAACACATGTCGTTTTGTTGTGGCTTCGACGAAGGCGGAACCTCTAAATAGGTTTTTATCTTTATAAGGGCGTATCTACTTATGGAGCCGTGTAGATGAGACTGGTGTGCTGAAATTGGTAAAATTAAGAGCCTTACAGAGTAGCAGGTTTCGATTGTGACTAAACAATAGGTCGTTGTTGGAGTTGTGACTGCCTCTTAAATCCACGAAGTAGACATAAGTCATAAGTCATTTATTTCAGAACAATATACATTGTGTAGAAATTTTGTAAAATAAAACAGTACAAAAATTAAATTGTGTAAAAAAGATTAATAACATATCATCTAACTTTCTGTGAATAATCAATAATAATAATAGAATGTCAAATATAAGTAAAAAGAAAATGAAAACATTTTTTTTATAAAAAGGTCCGTAATAATATGTCATCTAATTGTAAAAATAAAATGTCAGACTTAAAATTTATAATTATATTAGAGATATTAATTATGTCATTTAATAATCTATGTGATCCCTCGATCCTCGATCTCTGTGATCCTCGTTGATCTAGTAGCGGCTGCTGAGTATGAGTATCCGAGATCGATTTTCCGGTCGGGCAAATTGTTATAGGATTTTTCCATCAGTAAGTTCTCGGTAGCAGCTACCGAGTCGGGATTGACAATAAGCTCGCCTCCTATTGCATGGGACTTAAAAGTAACTGGCGAAATGTGGGTGTACCATTAGGTACACCTCTGCCTAACCCTTTTTTAAACCTTTGTGTATTACAGGCGTGATATTATATTAACAACAGATACCATTTGATTTACTTACCAACATCATAATCTTCTGATATAGGTACTGACTTTTGCAAATCTGTGCAATATACAAAAATCGCTCTAACCGTATGTTCTTCTGCGTTCTGAAAGCCTCATTAAGATCGTTTTCATCTGTAAATTTTCCTTTCATATCTTCTCCTTTAAAATCATGCAGCCCCTACATTTAATAGCCCTTATTACGCGCTCCAACATCCCATGTTAAGCGGAGAAGGCTACGAGATACGTTTATCTCTACTGTCGAAAACCCTTTCGTATCCAGACGAAGTTACACTAGTATAGTGCAGGTTCTGCAGGCCGCGTTGCTCCCCGCCCGTTTCACACCCGCACCCTTAATTTTATAAGGTCGCTTACCGAACGGAAACGTTATTCGGTGCGCGTCCCATGTAATGGTATTCCCCTGTAGTGTGATCCTCTTTTGTGCGGCCTTTTAACGAAATTAACGTTGTTTCGACCGGCGCATATGTACCTACACGATGTTATTAAAGCACCAGCGTTTACATAAACCCGTTCAGATTTTGGCGGGAACCAATCCCAAGATTGCGCGTCGATTTTTATGATGAGGGTCGGGCGAAAGAATTGATTTGAATTGAGCCTAGCGTTCAGTTAGTTTCATGTTTTATTACAATAATACTGTTTGCAGAAAAATATCTGGCAGTTATTCTATTTTGCTCCATGATTCTATTTTTGAAAATGAAAAAAAGCTACGTTTATTTGTCTACGCAATTTTTTCTTTTTTCGGAAACTCGCTGGCCACATTGCCGAAAATAAGTATATACTAACTTATTTTCTTTTTCCCTCTAACTATAGAAAAAAAAGTATCATTATGCGGCTTATGCGTGGTTTCAAGTTCACTTCACCATTCTTCGTATACCCATCCTCATATAAGAGTACGTGTGTATCATTATGTAGGTGAGTTTTCTCTCAGCATATTATACGGAGGACGTTAGCAGGGGCTCGCAAACACCGGCAAATGGCCACTTGTGGCCTTATCACACGCACACCCACTTTTACATAATGGCCGTCAAAATGATACTTGCTGATTTCGTTTTTACGTCGCCACCTAAAAGCATAAAGTGTGTAGGTGTATCTTTGTGTACCTGGTGGCTGGCGAAGGTACTTTATATTGAGTAAGTTTCAGAATAAAAATGGGAATATTTGTTTTTTTTCATAATGGTTATGATTTTCTAAGCTTTACGTTTTCGGGTCTACTTATTTTACAATACATTTTTTTACAATTCCGTCCTATATAGCCAAGTTACAAAATCCTTTTTTTGAAATATCGTCAAAAGTGGATTGTTTGTGTACAAACAATCCACTTTTGACGATATTTCACAATCTACAAACCCATCTAAACTAAAGTACGAACACAAAATTCGGTGACCGTAAAAATCCGCACCAAAAATAACAATTTCAAAATATTTCCTAACCTATTTCGAAAATACAATTTTCATTTCGTAGTTTCTAGTCAATTGGCGCGTTACTCTTTTTACGCTGTATTCATGTGCGTCCATCGTATTATAAACTCGACGCAGTCAATTTTCGTGCAGCATTGTATATCACGTAATAACATCGGGGTTGAATAAAGGCTGAATAAACAAATCGGGTCCTAATTAATCATATTCATACGGGCCCCAGTCGGAAAATCAATTTTGAATATGAAAACATTTGGCGGATAAAAAGTCGTAACTACAAGTTTTTAAGCGTATTATATCTTGAACATTTCGCTCTTATCGTGTTTGCGCAAAGTTTTAGGTGGTACCCTTCCTTCGTTAGGTAGGTTTGTAAAGTCAGTTTACCTTTGCGAACACTAATTAAATAGAAAAACAAGGCTTAAAGTATTTCTAGATTCAGGATAAACCATTTAGGTCGTTTTTTATGTTTATAAAGTAGTCCCTATTTTTTTTAAACAGTTGTGCCCTACATAATTATTTTATTTGCAATAAGGAAACACTTAACTCATGCTTACAGTCATTTACTTTATTATTTATTTACCAGCTATATTGTATTTCCAATGCAGCTAGACCGTATTACCATTGCGTAAAGTAGAACATTGCATGAATATCGATGCGGACGTCCAGCGTCACCTCGTGCATGCTCGCGGCTCGTTTATCATCAGTCCATCCAGTAATTTGCTCGACCATTTTTTCGTCCTGTCTGAGCTGACCGTTAGGGTATGAAATACCTTATTTACTGTCAGGTAAAGAAAGGGACCTGTTAATTATAATACAAATAAAATAAAACCCAAATCTAAACTTTCAGCACTAATAAAATCCAACCTAAAACATCCTATTACGAGAAGAGGTCGAAAAAACAAAAAAAGCGGCGAAAGTCGAGCGTTCGTGGCAAAAAAGGAACGAAGGTAATCAGCGCATCAATCACGGAGCTACCAGGCCCTGGAGTGGTCCCCGGGGGCCCAGGGCAGGAGCCGCAGCTCAGCTCTGATTGTGACGTATTTATAAGAGCTTTGGAACTGACGGAATGGCGCCACTGATGACGTAATTGTCGTCGAAAAGTTTTGCTTTAAATAAAGTTGTCGAATGATTTTCTTTAGGGGATAGAAATGGGTTGATATGTATTAAAAAAATCTCAGTATGAGCCCAGTCTAAATTCAAGCCAGGTTGATGGCAATAGGTCCCAATTACATGACACTTAATCATAACTGGTGAAAAATGGATGTACTACATACTACAGACCTCTGCCTAACCCTTAGGTGCGACTTTATGTTATTTATGAAAGAAAGAAAGAAATAATAAAAGGGAACCTACTTGAAAGGCTTTTGAAACTATGCGCGTAACAATTTATTTAAGTTATAGAATAAATATCGTTGGAATAAAGAAATAGTACAGAATACTGATACCATTTCATTAGAGTTTACGAAGAAAATTGAGTTCCTAATACGACAAGGTATAAACAATTTTCTACTGTTTCCCGCAGTCTTTTCAAGTATATTTTTTTATGTTACACTGGAATATTATTAACTTCTTTTTTTAATTTTGAGGAAACTGAGCCCATACTTCTTATGTTATTACGCAGGTCTTACATTACCTCAATTTTTCTCAGAAACCAATGCCTCTAGTTAGACGTAACTTTAAGACAACTTAAATTACTCTTACATTTTCCTCAGAAACCACAAACCGATTCCTCTAGGAGCAACAAGCATGAAATATTACTGGCAGGCAACACACACAGAACTGTACCTACGTCTGTAACATTTCCAAATTAGTATCTATTGTATAAACAATGTAGAGGGCGACTGTACCCCACTGGGGTACGTACGTACCCGGGGTATAGGGGACCCTTCAATTAGAATTAGTGAAATGAGAGGGCGTATGGAAACTCCTACTTAGAGCACAAAATAACATAAGTCAATAAATAGCATTCCCTGCCATTTGTGTATGGAATGGCGAAAGGGGGAAATGACGTCATATTACCTCCGTTTCCGTTTACACTTGAGAATAATAAAATTACTGAAATAATGTCAAAGTTTGGTTTCGTTTACTGGTTACTATGCGTTCCGATTTGTCCGGAAATGTCCGGCTTTTTGACGCTCTGAATCTGGAGTGTATCCGGCATTGTCATTTGTCCGGACTTATTGAATAAAGCGTTAGCGTAGTTAAATGAGTAGGAACAGAAAATCAGGAAGTGAAGTGTTCGGACTTTTTTTACAAAAGTCCGGCCTTTTCAACATATTGAATTCCACATTATCGCTTCTTGCAACTGTTAAATATATTCTAGTTATAGTTTACTTTCCTGCACTAATTATACCATTGTTTGAGAAATAACACTACTGCACCTAAATGTACACTTTTGTAATACTTTTTTTTAAATAAATTATTCTTATTCTTATTCTTTTGTCAAGACTTTCAAATTTTCGTAATGGTTACCCTAGCCTCATTGTAATTGGTAACTTATGGCTGATAAAGTTGAATATGAAGTAATAGGAGTAGGAAAATCATTTCCCCCATCTGTATTAGTAATGTATGGTCGCGAAACCCCTTGTGTATTAGATAGGGTTTCCAGTGATATTAATTTACACTAATATTGATATCGGTGGAAACCTACGGCATGGCCTGAAGCTATATTACGTAGTAAGTCGTGGGTTCGAACCCAGACAGGCGCATTACTTTGTGTAATTTATTTCATCACCACTGCTCTCAAAACGGTGAAGGAAAACATCGTGAGGAAACCGGCATGTCCTAGAACAGAACAGAAGACATGTGACATCTACCAATTCGCACTGGGCCCGCGTGGTAGATTATAGCCCATTCCCTCTCATAGAGAGGAGGCCTGCGTCCCAGCAGTGGGAACATTAATAGGCTGATGATGATGATGATGAATCGGAAGCCTATAACTTTGGGTAAATTATTTCATCATCAGTGCTCCCAAGACAGTGATGGTAAACATCATGACATTCATCAACACGCACTGGGTCCGTATGGTGGAAAACGGCGGCTCATTCCCTCACAAAGAGGGGAGGCCTAAGTCACTGCAGTGTGAACATTGTAGGCTGTTTATCTGTCCGCCTAATTCATCATCATCATACCCATTCACTGGATGAAAATGATAATGATGATGATGTTTTTTTACACAAACTATACAAAAAAATCTTCATAAATATTGCAAATTCAAACGACATTGATCCTCTCCAAAAAGAAACTGCAGTAATTATGGTAAATAGTTAAACAAACTATAGCAGCAATAGGTACAAAACTTGACCTTTTAATAATACAAAAATACCTCAGAACATTCCACAATTCCTTTGAATACGCCATTAACGAACCACAAAACTTCCACCGGCCTCGAGAAAATCAATAAGCAAACTTCTAAACACAAGTGTTTTATATACAAACGAGTAAATAAAACTACCTTATTATTACTGCCATACGTTTGCCGGCCGTTCTTTTGATTAAACAATACAAGAGTTAGGGGCAATTTGAGGCAGTTCGGGGAAACTTACCCAAGAGAAGCTATTTGTTGTGGCCTAAACAAATAAAGTAGTTTGGGGGAAAACAGATCAGTTAACTTCTTAAGTGTGTAAGGACGGCACCTTGCGCGTTTGGATTCGTTACAAATTGCCCGACCTACTGTTTACCCCACCCTTCCAGATTTGCCTGGAGAGCACAGTTCTTTGATGCCCTACTTTTATTAATTTATTTTTTTGCAAGATGGAAATATACGTGTCATTACTTCCCAGAATTTGATCCCTATTAGCGACACTTTCTGTATATATCGAATGGTATAATAATGCAATGCGTTTATTTTAAATAAGAATATTTTTACAAAACCTTGGTAACATCATTCATGTTGAGATGGTACATTATGTGAGAACAATGTAGCAAGATGTGCACGTTGAAAGTGTCCATGGTAAAAACAAACATTTCAAAAATAAAATAATTAATTCAAATAAGCCGTGGCATCCAAGAGCTGACCAGTCCCAACTGACAGCACCCGTTCACGAACATGACGCATGTATCAGCACCATTCAACTCAACCATTATGAAGGGAACTAAATGATAAGTGAGACACTTGAGGGAGCATGACATACTCTTAGCCGCCAAGGCACATTCAAGTCAAGAAAAGACATAGGTTTCCAGAGACTGATAGCATTCTAGTACATAGCACTCACACAATATGGGATATTAATAATATTAATATTGAATTTATATAATACAAAGATAGTTGTACAATCTTCAGCAGCTCTAACAATACAATTAGTGCTCTCCATTTATGCGCCCCTGTCCTTGTGGAGCAGGACCGGCATTGAGCCAAGCATTTTTATCAGCGATATAATTGTCCAATTTGTAATATGCTTGCTTACGTGCGTTTAATGCATGTTTTAAATGTTGTTTCATTCAGTTCAAGAATGCTTTGTTGGATTTTATTATAGCATTTCAAACAGTACCTCATGAAAGATGAGTCTACTTTAGCGAGTCTGAAGCCGGGCTGAACTAATTGGTCCCTATTTCTAGTACTGTAATTGTGTCTGTCACCTCTTTTACCAAAAAGATGTATATTTACATACGCCTAGATATTAAATTTTGTGATTTTTTCTTCTAAAATTAAGGACTTTCCTTACACATCTTCATCCCCTTTTTTAACCCTTTGGGGGTGGAATTATCAAAAACGCTGAGACACGTATAAATTAATTTTTAATCGTCAGCCTAAACACAAAGTTTTAAGATCCTAACTTTAAACTAACGGACTTTCATACAAACTTCAATCCCCTACTTAACTCCCTTAGAGGTTGAATTTCGAAAAATCCTTCCTTATTCCTTGTCTACATTATAAAGGAAACCACTGTGCAAAATTTCAGTTTTCTAGGTCCAAGGGCTTGGGCTTGGTGTTGATCGGAACGGGGTGTGACACTTTTTCGTGCGTGCAGCCGGTGTTCATCGATTTATAAGAAGTTATCAGGTCAAAAAATCATCCTGTATAGTTACATTGCTTATCACTGTATATCTAAAATTACAATGATTATGAGCATAATTTGTAGCCATGTGACCGTTAATTTGTAACATTGGTTTTGCTAAGACCTTGACAGAAACCACTTAGGAATTAAATAATTAAAACTTATCTTGTCAGGAGTTATTTTCGTTAAAGACAAGAAATATTTCCTTCAAAGGATCTTGTTTATGATTATTCCATCATCACTTTAGACGGTTCTAGCATCCCTATAATCTTTAACTAGTAATCGTTAAGTACTGATAAAATATTGCTATAAACGGTGTAAAAAACCTCTTAACGCAGCTGAAAGGCACTTATTCTCCCCGTCATTGCGATCATTTTTTTGTTCTACACCGTACTTGGGAACCTGCTAGTTACGGAGATATTGGGAGTCAAAGTTCCAAAGTTTTTGTCTAGAGTTTTTGTTAAATACGTTTTTTAATGTAATATTTTTCCTCCGCGAATACGGCGGTATTATTCAATCCATCCATCAGCACAATGCATCTGGTAAGACTGAAAGCCGACCCTAACATAGATGGGAAAAGGCTAGGCAGATGAGGATCTGAAGTGTATCCATAAGGATACGTGGCAGATGGAAACGACTGTTCATTCCAAAGTTCCTTTTATTAATGCCAACTATAACATACCATTCTTATAGCTAACTTAAATTACTTAATTACTAGAATATTATTGCTTTGCTTGCGAAACGTGACATGTTACTGGACCGACGACTGTCTTAATGGGGATCAGCAAAGGCATGTCCTTACAGATCTTTGAAATACATAAGAATTCACCCAATAATCGTCAAAATCTTCTCACAGCTGTACCTAATATAGCTCAATAATCGCTATATCACATCATTGGCTGCTGGGCGTGACGCTTCAACGAAATTAGGGAATATCGTTCTCACCTCAATCAATCGGTAATCCGGTAAGTGATTGACATGTTTATCGTTAAATATTTAGCGTTTCAAGCGATTGTGAGCGCTTCTGCGGTGGACTGTCGAATTGTGAGTTAGATGTGATGTTTATCGTGATCTAGTTTCTTGGGTAGAACTGAAATGTAGGCCACAGTTAGACCGGGCTTAGGTTAATTGGTAATTATTAAAGTGCTTACCATGATGCTTTGAATCGTAGCTGACACACGTTGACTTGTGCCTTAAGTTCATGTTACGAGGTTGATTCTTGTGAGACACAGATATTTTTAATGAACTAGTGGTAATAATTTGCGGTTCGACTGGTTTTGAGAAAGAAATGAGTTCTAATCACATCAATAGTTTAGATGGTAGTAGAAGTAAAAAGTGGGACAAAAGTGAACAAAAAAACATAAATAAACTTGTATAGCTACAGCATCAGACTGAACAATGACAAATGTGCGACAATGTTTCCGAAGGATTACTTGCGCAAATATCATAACCCTTTCGTGACGCCCGCGCAAAAATGTCAATTATCATTTCGTGTATTCCAGTGAAAGATGAAACCCAACCCTTCCCATTTACACTCGCCATAAATCACGGCGGTGTCAGAACGAGACAACAATAGAGCCTGCGCGGTCGGCGTTTTGAGCTCTTTTAATTAAAATGTTAAGAATTTGTATTCTGCATGCGGGCCGTTGATACCCAACCCACCCAGACCCCTCCTTCTCAACCAAACTTAAGGAACGCAAAGAAATGCCAGAGACCAACTACAGTGGTCTTACCGATGCTGAAAAGAACACCTTTGTGTAAAAAGGTAATAACTCACACAAAGAATATGAAAGAAAAATCGTTGCCGAAAATACGTAACGTTTTTAATTCGTTTACATAAATAAACATTTTCGTGTTGTGTGTTGTTTTGTATTCATTTCAGTTCGTTAGGTAAGCGACCGTGTTCATATCTAATATATTTTTTTGTTTCCACCGTTTTCAAACCGGAAATAAAGCGCCACCGTGGGAACCAGTATGTATTTTTTCGTAAGTTATTTTATTTTCGTTCGAATGCTGGCTATTTGTTCGTGACTGTATAAAAATGGCCTTCTGTACCGAAAAAAAATAAAATGAACGAACGAACTCTAAGCAGCCATCTCTAAAAATATCCAACTCCCTCAGACATCATAACATAAAACTAAAGAATTCACGAATAAAACATTTATGCAATAGCAGAGCATTCAAAACAAGCGCAGCGCCCAAACGTCATGGATTCGATGAAATAAACGATGGATATTGTTGAGAAACAATTGCAATAAATCGTGAAACATGTGAAGCGCAATTTCTCGGCGGCCGATGGTGCAAACTTTCGCAATATTGACGGCTCCTACCGATACTGACGGCAACGGGCTGCATCTAAAACAGGGAAAAAGATTAAAACGTAAAAAACGTTTAGTAAGACAAAGACAAAGTGCTCTTTAAAGTGATATTGAAAAGTGCGGCTTAAGAGTAGACGATGTCCGTAAAATACGACAAAAACGCTTATAGTGGACGTGGCTTCAAACAAAGTCAAAGCATACAAACCCGAAAAATGAAACCACAAAAAATGAGCCGGCACACGCCAAAACACAGAAAATAAACCGCACAAGTCGTAATTCCTGCTAAAAACATAACGGAAAGGTTCCATTCAGAGAAAAGTCTTCATGATATGTCAAGTGTATTTACTAGGAATCGGCAGTAAGATGGCTGACTCGCTTACACATCAACCAATCCGTGTGAGTGCCTATTTGACAGGCGAATGCTAATGACGTACAACTTCCGCGACTCGATTTAACTTTAGTGCCTTCAAATGGAACGTTTGATGGTTCGCGGTTATTTTTATGTTATTTTTTGCGACTCTGTATGCTAAAATTCGGTGACATTTACTTTCACAGAAGTCATTAGTTGGATGCCTCACGAAAATGGAATTCGTAGAGCTTGGCATTGTAGTGACGTTAAATGTAATGAACTCAGACAAATATGAGAGGGTTTTGGTAGAAATATCTCGTTTGCTGGGAGTTTTTAATTATTTGTCACAATTCTAGATCTTATGCATCAGTAGGTAAATAATAAACATAGTTGAGGTGCTGGCAAGTACGTTGCTACATTCTCAATATGTCGGGCACGTACACCAATGTCCTATTGATATTGTTCTAAACGGAACTCGTAAAGTTTTCCAATATCGGGAGCGTGTCGAGTGCATGCAAACAAATTGCATCTGTCGACGTCCCAATTCGTCGGTTCGGCGATGAAATATGAAATTTTTGACATCGCCCCTTTTGAAAAACGTTGCGTTGCACAAAGTCTTTATAGGTTGTGTTCAATGGTCGGTTTTTGATCGATAGTAAACCTGTTAAATGTTAAAATGTATTTTAAAAGAAAATACACCAACCTGTTTTATTAAAATAAATAAGAAAATCACAAAAAGAGACAATATTTTTAATATCATCCGTCGCTGCATAGAGTAACGCCATCAAGTTGTTGGCAACAACAGAATTTCTTTCTGTTCCTTTACCCATTAAGCGGTTTTCCAGAGCCAAAGAGATACGCTTTTCATCCCATCTCCCCCAACATTTAGCAACTAATTACGAAAATATCCTGACAAAAGCAATCCCTGCTTTGCATTACATAGTCAAAATAAACGCCACCTGTAGTTTTTCACTGATTAAGGATAAAGAAATGTACTATAGAGGGGGATGTTTTTTGTGTACACGAGATAAAGTCACATTGTTACACTATCTATAATTTATTCGTGTGACGACAGTTGCCCTGTCTCCCCAACTTCCCCTCTTGTTGTGCCGAGCCTAGTTAGAAGACATTTTATGGACCCTTAGTAATCCCCTGACGTGGTTGAGGCACACATATCCAGCAGATTCTGAAAACAGGGCAAAATAAATAAATATTGAATATACTAGCAGGATTGAATTATTTATTCGAAGTTTCTCTAGGAGTGGTAAATAGAGGAGGCGAAAATTGAATTGGTTAGTATGTCGGCGTATAAAGGGTAATATTATGTGAGTTATGTTTATTTTCATTATTCAGCTCTATATCCTCGAATTCAAGGAATCCTATTACAGCCTTATGAAAATAACTGAGCGAAAAAAAATAACAAACCAAAGACTAGGCGTGTTCGTATTTCACTAGCTAGCAACAGCAACGTGAATCAGTTTCCACTTATTCAATCAAATTCTCGTGTATGAAAAATACTTTTTTGGCAAAGCACACAATCGAATAACAGGCGCTATGAACAAACTCGTTTTCCTTTTTTCATTGAGTACCTACGTAAGTTATTTTCTCGTAAATATCGATGCCATTTGTGGGATCTATTTAGACACATTTTCCACGTACTGAGAATTTAAATGAAAAAAAAACAAAAGTGTAAGTATTGGATAATTGTAGAATAATGTGATAACGTGTCACACATGCCTGTATGGCGATAAATCACATTAAACGCTTCACAAAATATGAATGTGACGTATCTCGTGACGTCCTCCAAAAACAGTCATTCGAATTAAACCAATAATATTATTTATTATGTAAATCTCGCTTTAAAAGCGCCACCACGTTTGACGTTTTCATTTGGATTCGATCATTGGCTGTGTGTCCGTCATGTATATTGATGAGTATAACTCTGATTGGCTGAGCATCCGCTTTTGTTCCACGAAATCAATTTATACCCAGATAGCACCCACCCAGATATTTACTTTAATCCGGATAAAGAAAATTCTCCGAGATTAATTTATTTTGCCAAGAATGAGAGACAAAAAATAAATAATCACGAAGACACGAAAATAATTGTAAGTTCAGACCATCAATCAGCGAGTCGGCCCGGATTGGACAGAACACAAAAACATGGGCGAGTGACCGAACAATAGATGGCGCTGACGATCCGTCGCACACAGTCCAAGATGGCCGCCGCCTTTTGGCGGGAACCACTGAAGCGAATAATTGACAAAGGATACAGTCTTTGTGTGCTTGGGCCAGTTCGCCTGTCCGCCAAAATATTACCCAAGAATGTTCCAAAATATTTAGATTTTTTGTTACAAATAAGGTTCGTTTCCAAGAAGTAAATTCGAATCGAGGCCCGGATACATCATTATTTATGCTTTCAAAAAGATGATAGGTACTTGTTAAAATACAAAGAACTTAGGACAATATTTTCGCTGGTTTAGACTTAAAGGTCTATCCTCCAAGTCTCCTTTATTTGTCAATAAACTAAACACAATGAAACAACAAATCATATTATTCTGAGAAGCAATCATTGTGTAGGTAGTCTGCTTATTACACAATCTACTCACGCCCAAATAATTGTCGTATTCACATGTACATATATCTGTGTAACCGGATTAGCCATTAGTTGTTGTTAGTGCTCGGATCACTTGATTGCATCATGTCACTTCGTTACCCAACAAAAAACGGTTTGTTCGTAAAATACGAGCAGGGTCTGCCCACAAATTGGCTCCCCCAACATTGGTGAATTACAGGCATTTCCCTTATTTAAGAATAAGTGCCGCAGGACCCTCGACAATAGACTACAAAGAACATTATTCGCATGCAAGACGTCGAATGTGAATGCCTTATTTACAACATAATGGAAGTGAAAAATTTCATTTCGAACCATTTCAGTAGTTGTATTTGAATTTTCTATGAGGAAGAAACAGACAAACGGCAGGCTTTAAAATCTGAAAATAAATAAAATGGAAATATTAGATAGTTTTTCCGTATTTCATTTCTTTATTGCACGGACCTTTCAGCGCAATTAACAAGTTAATTACCTCAATATTACAGCGAAATAGGGTAATTAAATTAGCTCTTCATAGAAAATACGTTCATTATGTTAATTGATTGAAAATTTAATTCGTAGAAGGGAGGAGCAAGCTTCCTAAACAACCTTCAATTTCTATGAAGAGAAGCTATTTACATATTAACGTAGGTACCCATAAAATATTATGTACTCTTCGTTCATTGAGAATGGTTTTCCTTTTGAACAAATGGAATATGAAATACAAATTCTTTTACTGCTCTCCGTAAACAATTTTTACAATTTCGTTTCAATAAAGCTGACATAGTTCCGAGATCGGAAAGTCATAAGTACCTATAGGTTCTCCAATACGTTGTCGTTCGACGAAAACAAAGAAGAACTATAAAAACTTCATGGGATTGCCATTTAAAGAGTGTATTGTAATATCAATAAAGTCGGAGTTACAATCCGGTAACGGACCGGCCTCTACTTCCTACTTTGTCTGTTCAATCTCTAGAATATTATGTAAGTCACACCGGCTATTCGTTGCGCTATAATTGGCAAAGTTTACGTCATAATTTCTTTATGAAATTTTCGTGCCAAATATCTTAATTAAGGGTTGAAGGACTTTCGCAATTATGCCAGACAGAACGCAGGTATGCTCAGCAAGTTTAATGAATTGCTCCAACTTGTGTCACAATTCATATTAAATTGTGTACACTCGTAATGTCACTTTGACATTAGTTTTCAAAACTACAGTTAGTTGCGGTGTTATAATCGTTAACTGCGCCTAATCACGCAGTTAAAGTCGTTTAGTAAAGTTCAATTTGATTTAGTTGAAGTTCTATATTTTTTTATCGTACGTCAAATCCAGCCGAAAGCGGCTCACAATAGTATGTCGCTGCGTCACCCCACATTGTGTAATATTTTGCTTTGTAAGCTTACAAGAAAATCTGTCATGGTGAACTTTGGCCTGCCACCAACATTGACATCCACCTTATTTACTATATCGCACACAATAGCAATATACGGCTGTCAATAACCGATTCGGGATCCTACGATATAACAAAGGTAGACAGTTACGTGCTTCGGTATCTGGTATTACTCTCCTAATCGAACGTAGCCGCAGCCTAAATTAAATACGATGTAATGGCTGAATAATTATTGGTAAATAGTCCTAATTTTGCGTGTAACGTTTCACGAAGCTATTCAGTAGATCGGCTAACCCGCACGAGGGCGCGACAAATTGTCGCCGCAGCGCCTACCCGCAGAATAAAGGCCGCGGCAATAGGAACCATTCCAACTAACTTCACCTGAAATCCTCAACTCCAAGTGCGATTAAAACCACAAACAAACATTCAGCTAACAACTATGAGTTGAGTTTCTACCTTAAAATGAACTGCGAGGTTTGAACGAAGTAGAACTAGCAAAAGGTTCTGAACCAATGGTCGGAGTTCTGTGTTATTTGGTTACGTTTGTTGGCCGGCTTGCTAGAAGAGGCGCAAGTAATTGGCCACAATAACAAGTCGAGTAACAACTATTTTTAGCATCTGTTTTTGTATTACTAAGGCTTATTAGTTCGGTCGCAAAATAATACAACTATTGTCTGTATAGCAACAACTTTGTGTAAATGGTTCGTACAAAAAATTGTACCATCTCACTTATTTCTGCTGCCAAATCTCGGTTACATTTTTTACAGCCAATAGAGACATTTCAACTTGGTCTCAAAAGAGGGCAATATCGTTTGACTGTATGCTGTTACTAAAGCATGCAGTAGGTAAACCGTAATCAATTTAAGGCCCAATCACAAATAATAAAAAGATTCTGCTTTATCATTGTAACTAATTACAAATACAATACCTCTGACACAGTTAGGGTCCAGCATGAACCCAGTAGTCAGGAGTCATCATTTAGACTACCACAAAAGTGATAATCTGCATTGTTATTGTTACCTATAATAAAATATGGATCGACTGCCTATCTGACCTTCAAAACCCAGTTAGTACCGGGTAATACGATACCCTTTAGTAAGACTGGTTGTTAGACTTTCAGGCCACGTCAAAGATCTACACTCCTTACTGTATCATTATGCAAATTCCTTGCCTTATAACATAAAATCACGCGTGGAATCCCCAAAGGGTTAGGTAGAGGTGTAACTTATAGCACACCTACATTTCCTTGTCTTATCTGAGTGTTATTTGTTTCAGAAACGTGGTGTACAACCTCAGTCTGACTGACCTGACAGAGCAGCGCCGGCTAGTCTGGTACTCGCCGGAGAATGACGTCAAGATGTGCGTCGTCAAGGGGAAGGACGAGGTGAGTTGAAGAACTGTCTTATATCACCACTTGTCCCACTGCTGGGTCTACAGTAAAGGTCTAGGACCTTTCCTGTATTTTGAGGACATAGCGCGTTTTACTGGTTTAAAATCGAGGAGTTCTCCGATTCGTCTGCGGCTTATAGAATAAACTCGAAAACTTACAGGAATTTTATTTCTTTGAGAATTGTTTATGATAGACGAACAAGCAGATTTCTTAATAATTCTCGACTTACTTAAAAAACAAAACATTTTATTCTTTGTAGACTTCCATTTAGATTTAATCCGATACATCTTAGAAATTTCAAGTTCTAAAGACTGAGAAGATATTCTGGGTAAAATAATTTCCACGTCTGAAAGCATACTGAAATTCCATTCCACGAAATCGTGTCCCAGCAGACAGTAACTTTGCTTTCTTGGAAAGAAATGACTTGTACATCAATTTAACTTCTAACACATTTATGTAGATTGTAACATGCTACGGCGTAGGCGGTTGTTACGAACTTTCGTAGCGCTACGATAAAACGTAGCAAATTGTTCTTGATTTCAATAATTTAATATTAAATAACTGTTCCAAGAAACTATTTCATATATTGATAACTACTTAATTTAAGCTTCTAATAACCACAATAGGGTATATGATTTTAAGTAAAGAACAATGAAAGAGCGCCCGCAGCTCAATATCAATGTTACCTGCCGCCATCTTGAGGCGAATAATTGAATTTTGAACGAGTCGGTCGCGTATGAAACGAGGCCTTATTCCGCTAAACGTCTCTCTACCGAATACCGGCAAATTAAAAAGCCAATCGAGTGGAAATTCTCGCTAGACTCGCACGGAAGATGCTCCAGGAGGTCGTATAACTTTATTTTAGTTCGAGTTAATGAGCGACCTCATTTCGGGATTACGGAATATGAATGTGAGCTCCCGCACGGGTATATATATGGTGGCAATAACCCGGATAATATATGTAGAAATTTGTATTAACTTACTCTTGTGCCATTCGACGGATCCGGGGAATCGTAAGATCGTCGCAAGAATGTCTTGCATTGCGAATTTGAGATGCACTACGACATGAAGTTAATTAATAGTTCGTTTAGTTAACTTACTTTTGTGAACTGCATCTTTACTGCTGAATAGACTATTTCAACGTCTTCCGTTATTTGATAAGTTTTTAATGGCGGTCTTATCTCTGATAGCCGTTTCTTCCAGACAACCTTTAGATGGCCTGACCGAACTTTAAATAAACATGAGTGGCGGTAGTCAGTGGTGTACGCTATAATAATAAAATACAAAAACCGGCCAAGTGCCAGTTGGACTCGTGCACCGCGGGTTCCGTATAAACTTGTAGGTAATTGGTTATTACATTACATATTTACGATTTTCAGATGTGCTGTAAGATATTTCTTCTTGTCAATGACCTACAATCATGAAATTCCGTACGGTACGGAACCCTAAAAGCCAATCGATTTTCAAGCTAACCTTTATCTTCCTTCTACTTAGCAACCCCTTCATTCATACAACACAAAACAACCACAACATTTACGACGTTTCCCTCAAAAATTTGCATAAACTGCAATAAATAGGGGCCCATTAAAAATAACTGTAAACTATTCAAGTAATCGTGTTTGTTTTATGGCCGTACACCGGGTTCCGTAGGGAAAATTAAAAGGCTGTTAAGTAAAATTACCTTTTTACGAACCTGTTATTATTGGGCAACATTTTTACGGCGGTCGTATAGGTATTTCAACCTTTTAATGGCGTAAAAATGGGAACTGGTGTTATAGAAGGCTCTTGAATTGAATGGCAAGGACATGCTGATATTTTCAGCGTTCATTTAGTTTATAATATGTGTCATAACATCACGCCTGTAGTCCCCGAAGGGTTAGGCAGCGGTGTGCCTAATAGTACACCCACATTTCGCCTGCAGTTATGTTTAAGAGCCATGTAACATGTACCGAGAATACTGCCATCAAATGGGCACAAATCCTGACTTCGCGGCTGCTACTCACTCAGAAATTCCTTTTCCCGACCCGGGAATCGAACCCAAGACATCATGCTCAGTAGTCACGATTACCACCTATAGTCTAACGAGACTATTAAAAGAGTTTTTGCCGTATCTCTACTTTCAAAAAATAGTGCTTACATTCACGTTTCGTGTTTGTTTATGTGACTAGTTATTCTTCTAAGCTAGACAACGGATTTTGATGAGGTTCACCATCAGTATTTGTTCCAGAAATGAACCTTTTATTTTTAGGAATAAGACATTAAAATAAATATCGATGTTTAGCCATGTTGTAAAATCCGTGCGAAGCAGGAGCGGGTTAGTTGCGTGATAAAACTTTTAATTTCGGAATTATTATCAAGAATAATTATTATTATTATCCTTAAAAACAATTTTTGTAACCAACCTAAGATACAAGATAGATCTCACAAAGAAAACAAAATTCTATTTCGTTTTATTAATCCACCGAACAAACGTTTCGCCTTAACCAAACGAATTTCTTAGACTATTTACAAATTCACTCGAATTTCTCTAGGAAAACGTGCAAGTAGAAGAAGTTTTTAAACGTTTATGCATTCATTAGTGGTGTGTAGTAACGAGTTTCGATTAATGTAACTGCCGCCATTTGGTCGCAGCTCTCGTTTTAATAAGTTTTTTGCTCGACTAATTGGAAACTATAATTTATTTCTTTTAGTAAGACGTGGATACGCGAGGAATGTCGGTAATCGTGAGTTACTGCTTTGGGGTTGCAGTTTTATCGTTTCCTGTTGAGGTTCTGTCACTAGAATTTTTCATAAATGTACCTTAGAGGTGGTAGGTGGTCCACATTGGCCTTGGATCGAAATAACTGGAAGTCATAGGGAGAGGTACTAGTATTTAAGAGGAAGTCTAAAAGTAGCGCCGATCGGTGGTATGAGCATGTGATGCGGAAGAATGAGGAAAAGTTAATTAATAAATAAATAAATATCGCTGGACATTAACACACAGCGCCATCTGGTGCCACACTAAGCAACGAGGCTTGTGTCGTGGACACCAGATAGTTGATATACTACATAGATACTTTTTGTTTGTAAATACATACTTATTATACATATAAACATCCATGACTTGGAAACAAATGTCCATGCTCATCACACAAACATTTGCTCCAACCGGGATTCGAACCCAGGACCCTAAGAACGTAAGGCAGCCTTACTACCGCTGCGCCATTCGGGTCGTCGTCGTCAGTTGGAATTAATGTAAATGTTTTCCTAATCTACACTAATATTATAAAGAGGAAAGATTTGTATTTTTGTGTGTGTGTATGTTTGTAAGGAATAAACTCAAAAACTACTGCGCCGATTTCAAAAATTCTTTCACCATTAGAAAGTCGTCTTTACTGAGTAACATAGGCTATATTTTATCCCCGTGCTCCCACGGGAACGGGAACTACGCGGGTGAAACCGCGTGACGTCCGCTAGTATGTTATAATTATCTACCTAATCCGATTAATATTCAAAGCTGTATCGAGACCTATTAAAACAAAAAGGCCATCTGTTTTAATACCTAATCATAAACCACAAAACAACTGAGTATTTTCCATGATGATTTATCCCAGAAAACCTGTTAGTTGTCACGTTTACCTACACAGTCCAGCTAATCTTTGTAATTCTGTTATCTCAAACACTTCTTAAAGAAACCTATAAATAAATAGTTTGGGATCACTTACGACTTCACCAGTACGTGATAAACAAGCTCCAAATGGTATTAGGAATCAACGATATCGGAGTATCTTTTACTTTATTTTAGTGGTTTTTCTTCAAAATGGTTTCCCTTTCTTAAAATATATTTTAGAAAGTGACAGTTGTTTATAGTTTATTAAGTACTGGCCTACAAAAACTGCGTTATTGGATTTCTTCAGCTTCAAATTGCGAATATATAATGATGTCTTGAGAATTACATGCGAGGACTATAACAAACTAGCATTTGCTAGAATATTAGATAAATATTTTAGTATTAAATTACTAACGAAAACAAAGGCCAGAGTTAATTAAACAAAACATACCTCATTCTTAGAACTTTCTGACGTAAATAATGACTTTTTTAATCTTTTAGCGTACAAAGAAACAACTATTACGAAACTTTAAAAGCTAAAGTTAACGACCTTCACCGCCAGAGGGCGTTACGGTCGACAGAAGGCTAATTAAAGCTCGGTTTAAAAATATATGCTGTGTTGAAAGTAGGTCATTCCTGCCCCGAAAAATAATGTTTGAAAGTTTTTCAGCAATATTAATAATGTAAAGGAAATGTGTACAGTTTTAACGAGAACGTAATGAGTTAAGCTCGTAATATGGGAATTGTGTTATGTGTTTTAGTGTAATTAATATTGAGGTAACTTGTAGCTAATGATGTTTTCCTGGTTGTTCCCCGCCAGAAGGCAAATGATCTTGTTACAAAGACGATTGTATGCCTCATTATTATTTTACACATAAATACATAAAGTCCGCCTTTTTTCATGGAGATAGATCCTGCTAAGATTACCTTACATACTCCTTTTTCATCTGCTCATTTGGTTATTTTACCACCAATGTATGAAAAGTCGGTTTATTCAAAAAGGCCAGTTTTGTAAGAATCTTTATAACACATTTGCTCGTAAAAGGTCTCTTATTTCACCAATTTCAATATCGTATTGTATCTCCTTACGTACTTGTGCGTTATTGTAATGTAAAACGCACGGTTTATCAAAATGCTCCGTCTAAAACGAACGGTACTTTTTTAAATCTTAACAAAGAGTAATTATGTCAGAAAAGTGGTCAACATTTTATGAATAAAATTAATTTTGGGAGATGAAATATATAAATAAACATTTTAATCCTTAGTTTAATTAATTTTGACAATAAATTACAACCATTTATCTGTAACAAAAATATTAATTTACTTTATTAGTAATAGGTACTGACTGTTTCTTGTGTCTTTGCCTTAAAAAAACGCGCTGATGCGCGCGCCTCGCTAATTTGTGAACAAGTAAAAATTATTCCGCGCGCTTTTTCTTTTCGCTGTATTGTTTTTATTTATTTTATTTATGGGCTAGCAATATCGCCTCGGCTGTAATTTTTAACTTACCGCACTTATATCATAATGTACTATTATGATTTATCATATTCACGATGAAAACAGACACAACATAAAATTAACACACAACTGAGAAATTAAACACTGAGAAGATTTTAGGAATAACGTTAATAATTCTATTCTGAGGAGCTCGTGGCTAAATAATAACAGACGCTCGGGTCGGTCTCTAGGTTAAGCCGTGCTTGCCTAGGTTGGTCTGTGGATGGGTGACCACCCATTATATAGGTACCTAGTTTCTTCCGTGCCTCGGAAAGCACGTTAAACAACTGCTTCCAACTGGTCCCGGCTATCATTTGTAGATCTTTGACAGTCGTGACAGGTAGTCAGTGGCCCAAAAAGTCTTGACAACCAGTCTTACCAAGGGGTATCGTATTACCCAGTACTAACTGGGTGGAGGTCAGATAGGCAGTCGCTTCATGTCAAATTCAGCTGCCACCGCTTAGACTGAAAGCCGACCCCATCATAGTTGGGAAAAGGCTAGGCAGGTGATGATGATGATAATAATTCTATTCTATCGTAAAAAGTATTGTAATCTAACGTTTCTACGATATGTTTATTGTAGTACATTTAAATTGTATATTTTGTGGTTTACTACTGTTACGAGCTGGGTATGGGATTAATTAAACACTACCGATTCAACAGCGAATATCTTTATTAATCACAAAATATTTATTTCACTATCACAAATGGACCACTGATTACTATTCACTTAGATATCGCACTTATATATAGTTCACTTTAATTCGCTTCGTTGTATCGTCAAAATGTCGTCAAACACGACGACACTAACTAATTATATGTATTACCTTTTTTTCGAGAAAGCTTCACAACAATCTGAAACCTTCTTCAAAGCTCCATAGTGGAACATTTTAGGATTATTATCGAATCTTCCACACAGTTCCGAGACACTTTTCAAAAATGGGTGTAATACCCTATTGTGTGTTGCCTTTCTTGGTCGTGATACCTGTTCTTATACTAGAATAATACATAAACAATTTCTGTTGGCTAGACATTTCCATTGCTACTTTTCAAAGCACTCTGTCCGCTGACCACAATTTAAAAAAATAAATATTTTAAATTTTACCAAAGTTTGTTGACCACAAACAAAAGGTACGTTCTTTTTGCGTCCCAGAGGTTCGTCGCTCAGTTGATTGCTCGGAGCTCGCGGGACGTCGCAAATTCATGCTTCAATTGCAAGCAAGGCTTGGCTGGCCGTCTACCTGCACGCCATTTTACTTGGTCCCGAACTGCAGCCGACGTGAGCCGACTGCCATTGGCTCCTAAACAGATTTGTTGAATTCCGTCTTCGAGAACATTCGAGTAGCATTGTGAATTAGATTATGTAGGTGCAAAGTGGAATTTATCAATTGGAAGGTACGTTTGATATACAGATTTTTAACTTGGATAACTTCAAAGGATGTTTTCTGTACGTTTCTGTCGTGAGACAAAAGACCGTGAAATTTAAAATCAGATACTGAAAAAAACCGGTAACGTAAACCAAACAAGACAACAATAGATTACCAGCGTAATAAATCTAACATTTAATCAAAACATTCTTCATCATACTCAATATCCGATTTAATTATTCCTTCTGTGTACTCTATTAACATCAATAACCATCGTTGTATGACTTATAACATCGCTCTAGCAAATCCGATTACATCCAGCCTGTATTTAGGATTAGCTGTAATCCTAGAACAAACTGGGCGTGTTTTATCCTAGATTTATCCGAAATGGGCTAGCATTTAGTATTCGGGTTGGAGTGCTCTGAATTAGAAAGTAACTGATCAAGTGAGGGTGGTGTGCGAATCGAAATGCGAACTGTTACAAAGCTCCGGTCTCGCTGCCGTAACGCACGTAATGGAGGATCAGGGATGCCACTGGCCACTGGTTTGCTAGTTAATTGTCCGAGAAAGGAGATACAATGAATAAAGAAATAGTTGTATGTTGTATGACAAGTTCAATAATTAAGCCATGATCTGTCCACGAAGTAGACACAATAGTTAAACAATGGCGTCTCGACCAAATCGGTCATTCGACAGATCATGATCTATGTTGATCTTGTTGAAATCTTTACATATGTATCATACCCAGGTTGGGCAATTTATTTGGTTTTTTCACTAGGGATTTCTCAGTAATAGCCACGGACTCTGGATTTGATTTGATTAGATAGATTTGACTCCGATTCTTTTTTAACATAATTAGCGAAATGAGGGTGTACTATTAGGTCCCTCTGCCTAACCCTTCTGAGATTACAAACGTGTTGTAATGTCAGACTTCCACCACTGTCAATAACTTCCCCAAATAATCCCACTTGTATCAACCCTACGCGGTATTGCGGGATGCGTTGCGTGGGATGGGCCGTAACGTAATGGTCGCAGCTGACGGTACTGTGGACAACGGGCTCGATCGAGGCTTCGAGAAACTTCGAGCACCGCCTAACATGTTCTACGTATTAGGACATCAGGGTACTAAGCTCATTAGGGGCCTGGATTTTAAAGTAATAATAAATAATAAGGGATTTTGTGCGGATTTTTTTTTAGGTTTATTGAAAAAAGCGTTTATATTAAAGCTATTATCTATGAGTTTACTAAAGTGAAGGCGATCTTTTTTACCCGACTGCAAGGAAAGGGTTATGTTTTTCGCGCCTATCTTTTTTGTAATTACTTTATTTCAATTCTATGTGTTATTACTTAATTACCATTATCGTTTTAAGAAACTATTTTAAGACTCTTTCCCAAATAAATTTAATAAAGTTTAACACAAAGTCTCTTTTCGGATAGTTTGTATTTCTAAATGAAACAGTGATTAATTTGATCGTCATTTAAAAAGTTTAACCCCTATATAAAACTTTAATATTTAACTTGACATAGCACAGACATCGCGATATTTTACATGCCGTCACTCTAGGAGATTTCATCCGTGCATAACAGGGGTGACTAGTATAGAAATTTATTTAATTAAACTTCATTTACAAGAGTGGTACATAAGCGGACTTAATGCCACAAGGCATTCTCTTCCAGTCAACCTTTGGGACAAACAGAACAGCATTGTGATAGAGTACAAAAAAATAAACAAGAATATATCGTGTATCTTTCATTTATGTGTCAAAAGTCATTATATCACAGCAGTGTCTAAACATAATACGTCACCCGCTCGGCTAGTCAATCACAACAGTAATTGATGCAAGTCAATAACTGAAGCTAGGCTAAGCCAACACAATAACCATTGTTATGTAATGTGCGTGAGTTTGAGCTAACTTAGATCTCTATTCGGATAAGTTACTGTTGACATTTAACAGATACATAGATATTGGTTTTATGAACCTAGGCATTTGAAATTAGCCATGTTTTCGAATGTCGTTTTTTTAGGGTTCCGTACCCAAAGGGTAAAAACGGGACCCTATTACTAAGACTCCGCTGTCCGTCCGTCTGTCACCAGGCTGTATCTCATGAACCGTGACCGCTAGACAGTTGAAATTTTCACGGATGATGTATTTCTGTTGCCGCTATAACAACAAATAAAAACAGAATAAAATAAATATTTAAGGGGAGCTCCCATACAACAAACGAGTTTTTTTGGCCGTTTTGTCTTGTGTTGTATAGATATTGGTACGGAACCCTTCGTGCGCGAGTCCGATTCGCACTTGGCCGGCTTTTTAAATTAGTACGAACATGCGGGCTAAACAACGTAAATTCGAATTATTATAAAATTTAAAGTACTCGTTTGACACATAGTATTGGGACAATTTTAATACTTTATTTATACTAGTGTGAATATATGACATAAATCGTGCTTATCGCAAAAAAAAAATGAACAAAAATGTTATAGGATTGTTTAATTTTCGATTAAAAAATCATTCGAATTTATGTTACGACCCATTTTTTTTTATTTTACAAAGCTCACTAATAATTAAGTGAAGATCCAAGTGATTGACAGTATGATAGTCGATTTGCTAAAACTGCCTTATAATAATAGGCAGATTTATACTGCTTCCAATAACATGACTTCTTAAAAAGGAGTTGGTTACTTGGTATTTTGCTCCAAAGCGCCACCCAGAAAGCGCTTTAAATCCCACTGTTACTTTAAATTATCTGTATAAAATATGACCAAGAAAATACTGCTAGAACACTAGGTCACTAAGAAACTTTTAAGATACCATAAAACTATTAAAATAAAACTGGAACTGTAAGATTTATGGTACCGGTAAAATACCGTTCTTTAAAACTGTTTTAATGATAAAAACTTAATTCGTCTTAAAGATTTTAAGATTTTTTTAAGTAATGTATTTCGATATTTAATGTTGGAGATAGTCTTGAGGGGTAAGAAAGTCCATGAAACCTAACAAAAAGAAAAGCGCTTTTGGGTATTTCAAAATATGCAGTGTGTGTGTGTTATCTCTAACAACAAAAAAACACTGCCTGAATTCGTCTACCGTCCTCCACATCACTCCCAACGCTTGCTACTTAAATTTTTCTTACAAAAATTGCCAATCATGTCTATACCTTCATCTTACCTAACCAAGTACTACCGGCAGGCTCAACTAGTTATACCAAACGACGTGTATGTCTGTCTGTATGCCTGTCAGCGTGGCCGGATCCCATTGCGACGGAATAGGATTACGGAACGTACATCTGGTGGCTCATGGAAATGCAAATGCAATCATATTACCGAACTATATCGCCGATATACCTGTGCGGACATGGATTTACTTGGACTTAATTTTACTAGCGACATGCCGGGAACTCGGGCTCGATTAATTTTGTGGTATGGTATGGTGGTTTGCGTTGAAGTTGCGGCCTAAATCTAAAATTATTGATTAAATACCTATAGTGAGGAAATATGAGTATCTCATTATAATTCGAAGGGAAAAATTGTTGGTCGACTCTTCACGTGACCAGAGGGTGGGCCTAGGCGTTTACAACAGCGTCGAAATATCGGGAGCTCAAAACAAATTATAATCACGGAAGATATCCCGTAAGTGACAATATAAGTTTAGTTTTAAACTTGGCCGAAGTATCAGCATTGCCATCCAACGTGGCAATGCTGCCAGCCTTCTGGGTACTTTTCCTGTTGACAGCGATGTGGACGAATTCTTCGACGCCCTGTAACCCTTTTTGATACTTATAAATATTTTTATTTCTATTATACAGAATGTAGAGTTATGTGTAAACTAGTATTTGCGTGGGTGCGCGAGCTGCGCGCAGCTCGCGGGTTTCGTGTTTTTGAGAAGTATTCCTTACCCTAATAAAAATTAGAGAATCCATAGGAATCCTTAAATGTATTAGTCCTTAAAAGATTTTGAAACCCCTTAAAAACCCCTAATACATTATGAAAACACTCCAGATTAGATTCGAGTTTTTTAAGACTTTACGTACTGTTTATTACCGGCTGTTGTTAAGGGCTAGAATAACCCCAAATTGTGAATTTTTTGTTTTAATATTACTGTAGCATTCACTTTGTGCAAAGTTGAGGACTACTAAGTTTTACATGTTTCGAAAACACGATTCCGTAACATTTTCTCGATAGGCTCAACGGCTTTGTCGTGGGACAATAATATTATGTATAATCGCTCGTTCACTCGGCTTAGCCCGCGTGGAGGTTAGTTGGATCCTTCGGAGAATTTGTACCGAGATAAACACCTATATGTATACGTGCTAACCAGCAAATTATAATCTTTCTGTGTACCCATTTTCTTAGAAATCCGTTCAGTGATTGAAGCTTCAAAAGGGTAAATAGTGAAAGAGCTACTTTCGCATTTATAATAGTATGGAAGTATGGGTTCCAGTTCTTTCCCAGCTCTTGTGATAACTTCGTCCAGTTCAACCTTTCAAACCACTACATCTTTCACAGGAGAGCTGCCAGAACTACATCCGCGTACTGGTCTCCCTGGGTCCTGGGAGGCTGCTGGTCTGCGGCACGAACAGCTTCAGGCCCTTCTGCAGAGAATACAGCGTGCAGCGAGACTCCTACCACATGGAGCGGGAGAAGTCAGGCCAGGCCGTCTGTCCGTATGACCCTGAACATAACTCCACTGCCGTTTATGCTGGTAAGTGATAGCTGTAATTTCATAAAAGTGTGAAATACTTTCTAAGTCACTATTAAACTAGAGGGCCTTGACAAACTGACACTATTGTCTTAGAAAACAATTGACACATATCAAACCAAAAAACATTTCTAGTCTAAACTACAACTACAACAAAAACATGCATTTATTTGCAGGCAACTTTGGCCCATAGATATATACCTTACAGACTAACATACATAAGATGAAATAAAATTGTGAATAGAACCTTAAAACTGACAGTTTACGTCGTCAATTTAAACGAAACCTTGACATGACTAAACCTATTCGGGGCCAGCCACGTGGGCCAATGATATTATTTTAGTCTTTGGCGTTCTCAATATAAAATAAAACGGAATAATAAGGCACAAAATGCAGCCCTATCCCTAAGAGCAATATTTTAAAAAAACTTAATAACCTTTCACAATTTTAACGTATAATTTGAAAGCACAGATAAAGGTAAAAACATCTACTGCCACTGCCACACTCACAGCAAATAGTCTGGCAACCCCAGCTGCCAATTAGTGCGACACTGGAATATTTAAATTCGGAACATTTTTTTGATCAGTGAGAGGAAATTTTGTTGTGGTTATGTGTGGCCAGTCTACTCAGACTGGCCAGTATCATAAAATAGCTATAACGAGGTACGTGCATAATTCTACCTTTTTGGTGACGTTTGGTTGCTTAATATTTTAAAGAGTT
The DNA here is from genome assembly GCA_963853795.1 of Xestia rhomboidea. Classification (NCBI taxonomy): domain Eukaryota; kingdom Metazoa; phylum Arthropoda; class Insecta; order Lepidoptera; family Noctuidae; genus Xestia; species Xestia rhomboidea. Next base: position 7,601,331 of record OY970771.1, on the reverse strand, counting down.
TGTAGATAACTGAAACTTGGACGTAAAATAAATATCTAGTTGGCTACGATATAGTGCGGAAACTATTCATTTGATACTATACTGGGCAAGTAAATATAACATGCATAAATCCCTTTGAAGTATCTGTCTGTTCAGTAGCTGTGTACAAAACGTAAGCATACATAATCAGCCAGTGTCCCACTGCTGGGACTCAGATATTCTCTCTGTGAGAGGGAGTAGGCCATAATCCACCACGCTCGCACCCAATGACTATTGGTGAATGTCATGTCATATATGTGAACATATAGATACTTACTATTTTTATTAAACCATTAAAGTAATATCCCTCATCCGTGTTTCGTTATATCACGGTAAAATGGGGTGTATGGAAACGCAGGGGTGAATCAAGACAAAACTTTGAAAGGGATTTTAACGTTGAATTGATATGACATGTTACGAAAAAAATGCATTATTTTATTTGCTTAATTTTACTTGAGATATCGCGATTGTTGGCAGCATACCATAATTACTATTTCAACGTTATAATCCTTCTCAAAGTTTTGTCTCGATTCACCCCTGCGTTTCTATACTCCCCATTTTACGGTCCCTTTAATATTTTCGCTTACCTACACCTGCAAAACTAAGTACTGCACTTTTAAAAATTAAATTTTTTCTAAACTATAGAAGTTAGAGATTCAAAATAAAAAACGTTTTATAGCAATTTTTATCAGCTTTCTTTAAAACTATAGAAAAAATTAAACTCATTTTCGGGTGCTTTTTTGTTTCGAAAGAAAGAAAGAAAAAATATTTATTTGACGTCAGTTAATAAAGCACACACACAATAATATAAAAAAGATACAAAATAAGAAGGAAAACAAAAGACGAAAGTATATCTTGTGTACTTAAAAAGTTATTGCAATTATAAAAGTGTGATACTTAGTTTTGCAGGCCAGTGTAGGTCAGTCCGTGAAAGGGACCATCCATTACATACCGAATTTCCTCAGTGCCTTGGAAAGCACGTTGAACCATTCGACCTGGCTATCATTTGTAGATCTTTGACAGTCCTTAGAGGTAGTGGCCCGAAATATTGACCACCAATCTTACTACGTTAACTGCCACACTGTATTTGTCAATACAACAACAATAATCCCATCAACACAACTAAGTTTATAATCCAATTTACAAATACACATCGCACAATACCCACATGACTTATCTAACGATATATCTCAAGATATATCTTCGGACTATGTAAGCACGGCCCGGCTGGACTGTAGGCATTACCACGCCCGTTAATGGGATACAACGACGGTCATGTAATACTTGGACACCAATTAGGCATTGTGTATTTCCTGAAACTATGTATACTGATAGAAGTTGCTGTAATGCTGTTGTTTTTGGTACATCTTATTATAACATAACTTCACGCCTGTGATCCCCAAAGGGTTATACAAAGGTGTACTTAATAGTACACCTACATTTCACCAGTTATATTTAAGTTCCATACAATGGGGGGTGAGCCTATTGCCATCAACCGGGCACAAATCTTCGTAAATGCACCTTGCCCGACCTGGGAATCGAACTCAAAGCCTCATGCTCAGCTGTACAGCTTGCGACCCCATTAGATCAACGAAGCAGTCTTAGTATTATTTTATAATAATTTAAAAGGAAAGAGATGCCTACACCCAGCAGTGGGTGAATTCAAGCTTTGGATGATGATGAATACGTAAAATTATATTAATTATAAGTGTAGAAACACAGTGGAAGAGGCGCGGGCGGCGGGAGCGGCGCATGCGGCGGGAGCGGATGCGGGTATCGTTAACACCGCTCACCCGCGCCGCTGTAACTATGCTCACACGCAGAAGAAGCTGTATGTTAACGACATCCGCTTGCGGACTTCGCCGCCCGCACCGCTCTCACTATGTTTGAACACTTAAGTCCTGTACGAGGCCAAACGTCCCCTAACTCAGCATGGTGCTGCGACTTTTAAATAAAATAGATGGCGCAGAGACTGCATTGAAGATAACTAAATAAGGTGACATCCTCAAACCATGTAAATATTCCCCTTCCTAAGATCACAATAACATCACCTGCAACAGTATTGTCGATAAAATGACAATGAAAAACTACTTACAGATAAAAGCGTATCTCACCCTCTGAGTACGTACCACAATCGGTATCGATAAACCTCAGGTGTGTATCATTAGGAGCTCCACATTTCCTGAGGGTGATACCGTGGCTCAGAATATTGGTATCGATCCCATCTTACAATATAAAAAAAGAAAACAAAATATAACATAACGCTTGAAACAGGTTAGGCATAATCTAAAATCATCAAAATCAAAATATTGATTTCACATAGACATAGAGGATCGAGCAAAAGGTGCACGGTTCGAGATGGTCGTTTTCTATAGAGAAGAACCGGCAAGAAACTCCATTGTTGCTGTACCCACACGTAACTATACCAGTGGTCTAACTATACCCCCATGTAATAAGAGGCGACCCTATTGTCATCAACAGGGCACAAGTCCAGACTTCGGGCTGTTACTGAGAAATTTCCGATGGTTAACACTTTGCCTAGCCTGGAAATCGAACCCAAGACCTGGCCCCTTATTCACAACGCTTCGATTCGATTTTCGATTCGGAAAGTCGTATTTCTATCTTTTTTTTGAAATTACGAAATCGAGCGAGATAGGCATACGACTTTCCGAATCGAAAATCGAATCGAAGCGTTGTGAATAGCTATGCTGCGGCCACTAGACAGTATGAAGAAGAAGTCCTCAATTTCAGCAAACGAACCCCAAAACAGTCCTCCAAATAAGCAGGATCTTCGCAACATAACAAAACCTTGTTATCAGGCTAAGAATACTTGTAACATTTCACCGGAACCCTTCCCAGTAACGGGGTCACATATGTTAAGGGAGTCCATGGTCGTTCCATTGTCAGGAAATTAGGAAAAAAGGAAAATCTTTTTTCATAACGATTGAACCCACTTTCACAGTCGGACGGCGTACAATGGCCACTCATTGTTGCATTGAAAAGAGGACCGTTCAATGGCACGACGAGTGGATTATGACGTGACTGTTATACATATTATTTGTGTACCTAGGTACGGTAGGTGCGGGACGGGACGTATACTATACATGTCACCGTAAAATTGTAAATACCGTTAGATTATAGTCTATCTCGCGAGATTGTAAACTCTCGAAAGATTGTGAACACGGATCGCACCTCGCGCGCTGATTGGTGAACGTCATGTGCCCCGCGCCGCCATAATCGTTTGTTGTCGAATGTATACGAACAGTGTTTTGGTGTTTGTTAATTGATTTCGTGTTGAAAATAACTCACAGCTTTAGAATTCGCTATATGAAATGGTGGTAGAAGTAAAATGAATCTGAAACAAACAGAACGGCCTACTGTAAGACCGACCAATCAGGGACAGGTTCACAATCTTTCGAGAGTTTGCAATGTCATGAGATAGATTATAATCTAACGGTATTTACAATTTTACGGTGACGTACATATCTACATCTTTCATAGGTCTCTACCTACTGTACGGACTGTACACTTTGCCCATTTAACGTATCTGAATTTGAACAACATAAAACATTACTTTATGTATCCCACAAAAACATTCCTACAACCTACTAGGCAGGTAAATTAAATATACTCACTCACAGACATAGACCCCGCAATTTAGATAAAACCCTTCAATACTGAATCCAGCGAATATTAAAACCGCCCACGTTACTCCTAACAATAGGTGATATTCCAAGACGATGTCACCAACCGACTTTATAAGCCAGACTAAAATAGAAAACAATACCCGGCGTATTTCATAAACAATAATGCGCAACTTACATCCGAATAAAGGATCTGTTCGTTATTACCCGTGCGTATACGCGGATTTGTGTATAGCTTTTAATATAATGCGTTCGTTATTGGGCACTGTTCTAGAATATAGTTAAGTTGTTAAGAACCATCTCTTATTGATCTGAAAACGAAATTAATAATAACTCATAATATCCCTATGTTTTTTTGCTGATTACAAACTAACTTTCCAAGTCTGCCAAATATCTAAATCGGTTTCGTTATTAATTTGGGAATATGCTTTTAAATAAGAACAGTCGAGGTGATAGAAACTCATGAAAAACTCAATTGTGAACACAATCAGAATCACCATCTGAAGGATTTGGAAATTAGTAATCCTTAAAGGTATAATAATTCATCAAATTATAATGAGACCACCGCGCGAGCTTCCTCTAACAAATGAAAAACAAATCACGAAAATCGAACCAGTAATCCTCCTCCTTTTTTAGAAATCGGTTAAAAATAGGACCAAACTCACAATTTTAACAGCTTCGAAATAGGTCCAAACTGTTATTGAACAAAAGGCGAGCCTCAAACAATTTACTTTAATGAACCGGGTTTACGTACTATCAACTTATTTACTCTGTCATTTGTCCATTTACGTTACTGCGTTAACGGTTTAAACGCCTGTTACAATGAATATTATGAACCTTTCTTCGCATTAATTCTGGAATCTATTTTGCTTTTTTATGTCCTGTCAGAAAACCCGCCATTTCTCCCAACTAGTGTTGCCAGTACAAGCAACTCTTAGCTTAGCTTATGTCAACAACATTACGACACTTTTTTACTTTTGCAACATCGTTACCGCTCGTAGAATGTCACTTTGTTTAGGTCCTGATGTGTCATCCATGGAAATATAGAAAGGACAATACTGGTTGCATGTATCCTACTGTTCCCCTTCATCTACGGACCAGGCTTTCTACATAATTTAAGCCTGAAACCGAAACTGAATAGTAATAAAGCCCCCGGGTGCATGAGAGCTAATACTGCGAGCATATTCTGAATTTATCCTTTGCAGTGGTGCATAAATATCTAGTAGGCTTTACCAGAATACAAGGTCCAAAATGTAAGGTTTTATGAGAACTTTATTCTATTGTAAATTTCATACCAATATGAAGACCGTGTGAGTCCGCTGGATGGCGACTTTTGGGGGAGGCCTAAGTTCACCAGTAGTTGTCTTTTGGGAGATATTATACTGCTCATGATGATGTTAATTTTGCCACTAGAATTTATGTAGAACACGTCTTTGTGTTCTAGAAAGGTTTTGAATATAATCTGCTTTTTGGCCATTCAAAGACTATTTTACAGACTCGAATTCTAGTTTGTCTATTGTAATCTGTATGTTATGTCTTCAATAAAAAATAGACTAGGAGTCAAATATAGATACATAAAACATAACATCACGCCTGTAATACCCGAAGGGTTATGCAGAGGTGTATCTAATAGTACACACACATTTCATCAGTATTGTTTAAGTCCCATGTAATATTGGCAAACCTACTCCCATCAACCGGACACAAATCTAGATTCCGTGGTTGCTACTGAGAAATTCCTGTTAGAAAAAACCTGATAACAATTTGCCCGACCCGGGAATCGAACCCAGGACCTCATGCTCAGCAGTCGCGATTGCGACCACTATACCAACTGTCAAATATAGATAACACTATTATTACCACAGATAAAAAAAAAGTATCAGTTATTTCGCGGAAACACTTTTTACTTTTCGCATGACTATTAATAAACCAAGTCACCGCTACCCGAGTACCTACCACAAAATACCTGTATTAGCCGACTTTACCCAAGTACCCTCCATGTTACAGCACAGTTGTGAGTACCTCCATATTGTACCTACTCCATTGTATTCAGACAAAACACGTTGAAAAGGACAAGAGATTATCCCGAACAAACAATCGACGTTTTTATATAGAAACCTTTCTGAAAAAATATATTTACGAAACTAAGAGAGGTATTCTGAAATTAATTTGGGTTCTACATAATGTAGTACATTACAAGTGGACATGTACTTAATATTCGCTTCGTTATTTTATGGCCTGTGTACGTGTTTTAGTATGCACTATATTTCATGCTTAGGTCGTGTGTAACTAGCTTTATGATAAACGTAAAATTATGGCCCGTGTGATTTTATTGTGCAAGCAATTTAACGTTTATGACTATGGTAAAAGCTTGGGGTTTTGATGTGACAACATGTGTTGAAAATTATAATTTTAATTATTATAGTTTACTATTTACATTAAAATAAAGTTTAAAATTCATTCAGTGGCATAAAACTGACTAAAGTATAATTGTTTAATCAACGAAGTTATAAATAATTAAACTTTTTGGTAGAATTATATATTCATCTATTTTGCTGTGTCATAAGTTAACTTAAACGAAATCCAATCATTTAAAATTCTCATATCGAATAACTGACCTCGCTTATATAAAATCTTCTTAGATCAAATTCAATATACCGCTACAAATCTCGTTTAAATCCTTAAACATTGTCACGACGCGACGTCACAAAAATCTACCTAGTTACCATGGCAACAATACAAATCCCCCACACAAACAGTTTCCTATGGTGCTGAACCATCAATTACCGTCACCCTGTCCCTTTGTGCAATTTTCTTTGCATTATAGCATCCCCTTGCAAATTCACACCCATTTATTACACGCAACAAAACTATCGTTGCTTGCTTGTCTTATCTATGGCAACACTGTGGTGTTGCTAGCTTTATTTTATGGAGAACAGGGGATGTTTTTTGTTTAAGCTCTATTTACATGAAGGAACTGTTGATTATATCTTTAATACTGCGGAATGTTAGTAGAGAAAAATAGCTGTATTAAATAATAGAAGCCATATTTAACATGATAATAATCTGGCTTTAAAAATAAAATTGATACCTACAGTATGTCCACTCATTTAAAACACGTTAAAAGTATTCCACTTCAAAATTCATGTGAGTAATTAAAAACCGTGTTCACGGTTTGTCGTTGGACAGAAACGAAAAAAAGTAAAACGTTTACATTAATTGAATTTAACAAAAGCACAGTTGCCGGTTTGTTATATTATTTCATATAAAAGTGGGGCTAACTTTTGCACATTTATGTTGGAAACTTTTAAAATAAAACGTCCACGTGTTGTGTTCAGTAATTCACTCATTCACGCGAACGTTACCTATTTATACGGACACACATTTTGGTCAAACACACACATAGCCCTTTGTCACATGGCGTAAAAGAGTAAATGTATAAACGAAACTTTTGTATAAAAATGTGAGGGAAAGAATTTTTGCGTTAGTGCGTGTGTCAAAGTGACCACTTAAATCCGCGTCACACATAAAAGCACTAGTTTACATATATTTTTTCGTGCACACACACATGCACGATGTATCCACATGCACATTAGATACGTGGTGCGGACACAGGACGGTTAGTTATCTCCTATTGATCTGGTCCAATTAAGTGCACGGACGCCCTGGGGAGCAGTGCCCGTACACCGGCAGCTGGTCTTACGTCCACGGTATATACCCAATACCTACGTATCGGTTGCTTCCGTGTCGTAATTTTGCTGATGGTGTAGGTAACAGCACAATTCGCGACGATCGTGTCCGGTCGGAGATTGCGCAGGACTTAAACTATTGTGCTAAATACTCATTGTCTTGATGCTGATGCGGCGGTAAATATTGACAGAACAGTTTTGATTGGAGAATGGACGGAATAGTTTGTAATTTGATTGTTGAATAAATTTTATAAATGTTATGGAACCTAGTGGCGAGACCATATACATTTCTTTATACCATCTGTTTAAAAGGGTCCTTTTCATGGCTGTGTTCTTCCATATACATACATACCTAAAATGCGTGTAGTTCGTTCAAAATTCCTGGAAAACTTTAAATGGACGGCTATATCAAAGCTTCTATTCAGTTTCCATGCGTTTAAAATTCATTAGGGACCTATCTATCGTTCTCATATAGAACCTCTAAGCACAAAACCAATTGTTACAGACTCTCACGAGCAACCTTATTGCAGCAACCGTTTAGATACTATAATTTTGTCAGTCAAAATCTGAAAGAAATGTGAAATACTACAGAAGTCTGGACTGTATGTACTAGTACCGAGTTCATTGACCAGCGATATTTATTTATTTATTTATTGACGGCCGACCACTTTTCAACATTATTACTTAGAGGCAGACGGTCAGTTAACTCGGTAGTACAATCAGTTCAAAAATTCATTTCAAAATGTGCATAGAAAAAAGCGTAGTGAAATTGATTTATATGCTCAGCGATAGCTCTATATCATCTTGATTAATACAGACGATAATTACCGAGAAACATACAAAATTACACGAGTTAAATCGGCAAAAGCGAACACGGCTTAAACTGCTTAAACTTGCACTGTTTAGTGTTTACCCCATAAATTGAAACAACAAACGGCCCGCAGCCAACAATGTCCAACTAACCACACACTGGTGTCCACAGTACCTCGTCTCGAATACCTGCCCAGGTAGACACTACCTACTACCGCTGCCTACTCCAGTTTAGGCCCTTATCGCGTTTTACGACACCCACGGGAAATGAGGGGGTTGGGCCGTTGGTCCATTCGTAACAGACTGAACATTGTATTGTTATCTAGTTAATCAAATTAGTGCTTGGTTTAGATAGCTGGGTGAGATGTAGTGTCTATTAATGGCGTAGGTAATCTAATGAGTTTTAGTGATTTTGATTATAGAGGCGGTGGAAATTAGAATCTTTGTAAGAGTCGTTTTTGCTGTCTGGAAAGTGGAATGTCTTATTAAGGGCGTTAATTATGACAATGAAAAGATTAGATATAAATCGATATACCGATTTCGAAATTTCACATCAACACTTGAAAAGAAGAAGAAGAATCTAATCACCATCAAATCTAATGTGTCAAAACAAAACAATCTACATATGTACGGACACAAATTAATTAATGGCACCTCCACCATAGCAATCTCTCCGCCAATTCACGCAGCTACATTTGGGCAATTCACACAGTTACATTTGGGCAATTCACACAGACACATTTGGGCAATTAACGGGCACACACATCTCATATGCGAGTCACGTAAGCTGATGGCATGTAACGCACTTCGGTACTTACCACTGCATTATAGGGCTTACCAATGAGTTTACCCTTGGGAAAATTATACGTAGACAGAATATACTGTGATGTTTCATAAAAAGTAATGAGAATGTAGAAATACGAAAGAAAAAGAATTTCATGTTTCGGGTTAACGTTTTCATATAACTGCGTCATCATTTTGATCGTTATTTTTAAGCCTCTGCTGAAAATAACGACCGTTCTTTATAACACCACAAATGAATATTTGATGCAATTCTAACTTTACTACGACGAATAATATTTCAAGTATACACATTTTATTTATCGGATTATATTTTTTTTCAGACGGCGAGTTGTATTCGGGTACTGTCGCAGACTTCAGCGGCATGGAGCCGATAATCTATCGAGAACCATTACAAACGGAGCCGTATGATTCAATGACGCTAAACGGTAAGCATTTCTATCCTAAATGCCACATATAAACCTAATAAATCATTATGAACAGCTCCTAAACGTCAGATTACAATCAAATAGAAGCAAACAATAAACATAATGGAAACACCACACAAGCATTGTTTACAATATGTATTTACATATCCACAGGCGATTGATTCTCAATATGACTGTCAAACAGACATCCGCCATTATAATTGAATTCAGAAGCGCGGGAACTCCTTGTCACTCGCGTGACGTTTGACGTGTCAACAATCGCTAAATCCGATTAAGATCGTATTAGAAATTATCGACTGAGCAGCGATAGGGTTACATCACTTGGCGTAATTGGGTGTTAAAATTCACTTTGTGACAGAATATCGAGGAGTAGGTACCGTTTGACTTTAGTGATGTAGTCTAATAATGGTGTATTTCTTATTCACAGCTCCGGACTTCGTGAATTCTTTGGTACACGGAAACTTCGTGTACTTCTTCTTTAGAGAAACAGCTGTTGAATACATCAATTGCGGGAAGGTAAGATAGTATTTCTTTCTCATTTCTTCTAAGTTTTTTAACAAATCGATTTTAGTTACTTAAGAAAGTTAGAAGAAATAGTTACAATAAATAAATATTCTATTCTGTTGTTGTTTAGCCCTAACTATTAACATCTAACTTCTATAGATAAAATTTTCTCTTCCGCGAGTCCTAGATCAACCAAATCTTAAATAAGCCTATTACCAAAACAGCACTCTGATGGCGCATATTCCGACCTATTATCACCCCTAGTAGTTTCATTAAAGATCTCTTATTGATGAACCCATTCGTTCCAACACGGAATGCTCTAGTCGAGCGTGTTCTGCTGCACTACGAGTAGTAATTCACTCGCGGCGTGACACGGTACGTTTCCCCGTCCTCACGGCGTGACACGTCTACAATTCATTGCTTACATGCGGTTTTACTGTAGCGTTTGCAGGTAGTTGTGAATTAGATTGGAGGTGCTGTTGTAATTGAATAAAATAGGTAATTCAAGATATTTTCGGTATCTTGAATTATATTTTATAATTACATACTATACATATGTATATTATAACAACTCAACTTAACGCCCCGGATTTATTGGTGGGACAACAAACACAAACACAAACTGGGGTGAGAATCCGCTCTTAGGAAGGTTTTTTTACTCATCACCTACAAATTATTTCTAAGTATAATCTCCAACTCGGCAAAATCTACAGATAAGCAGTGCAAAGGCAGCATTGGAACTTACGGCCGCACATGCTCACTAACCCAATCTTTTTTTTTAAACCAATCCGATACTTACTCGTGTGACTATGTAATGGTCTCACACAGTTTAAGGGACTATCGATCAGTTCTAGCTGGGTTCTAGATAAAATATGCGTAATTGTTCATAATTTTTAAGCTCATTTACAAAACCATAACAATCAGGATAACAACCAAGGATCCAAAGTTAATTTATTCTATTATGCTCGTCATTCAGGCTGTGTACTCCCGCGTGGCACGAGTCTGTCGGGACGACCGCGGTGGACCTCACCGCTTCAAGCAGCGCTGGACGTCTTTCCTCAAGTCCCGGCTCAACTGCTCCGTCGCCGGAGACTTCCCCTTCTACTTCAATGAGATACGTAAGTATACTAGTGCTTGTTATAAGTACTAACTAAACGAAAGCAAAGATGTAAAACTATATTTTTTGGAGAGCCTGGAAGGTTTAACCGTTGTTGTAACTACAGGAAAACGGTCGTAGGTGACTGTCCTTGACATTCAGAGCCAGGACAGTCTCCTTCGAAGTTCTTTTGTAACTACAACAGTTAATTAACCAGTTCAAAAATTCACCCAGTATAAGGTGGCGTCATTAGAAATGTGGAGAAAAGCTATCTGTGCTGTTGCGTCCCGATATGGACAAGATACGTCAGTAATATCATCAGGAATCTGGCTATCGAGCATGGTGAGAATGTTTCTCCAAACATAACATGGAATGGCACCCCAAAAGCTTGCTATGATGCAGAAAGCCAGAAACTTCCATGGTTTGACAACAGAGACAGAAACATATAAGTTTTGCCTTTTTTTTAATCGAAGGGTTAGACAAAAGTGGGGTGGCGGCGACCTTTTGCGTCCGGCCCTGGTTCAATCCATGGTCCGGAACGAGACGGAATGGGAAGCCGTCACCTCTTTCTACGAAGCAGTCATGCTAGCGAAGGAGGTGACGCAACCTCACGCGCCACTACCGTAGGGGCGGGCCTATGGACGGTGAGCTATGGGCTAGCTCGCCGTCCGTCCGTCTTAGGCCGTGTCGACAGCGCGTTCGTGTTCCACGCGCGCCTCAAAAAGATGTCAGCAAAAGGAAGGGGTCCGCAAGGGCCGATGCCTGCCGGGGCTGCGGGACGGTTCGTAAGAAATACCGCGGCCCCGGAACACAAAGGGCTAAGAAGGAACATGGATGGGTTTTAGTCAGTAAAAGTCTGACACTCCCTTCCGCTCTGCCCAGAGCGGGAGGAGTCATTTGATGATTTCCCATCCGAAAAAAAAAGGATAAGACAAACGTGTAGCTTTAGTACACCCACATTTCGTCAGGTAACCTTTCTATCTCTGCTTCCAGAATCAACAACAGAACTAATAGAAGGAGTGTACGGAGGTCTCAACGCGCAGTTGATCTACGGAACCTTCACGACTCCGCCCAACAGTATATCGGGCAGCGCCGTCTGCGCGTTCAGTATGCAGGACATCGCTGATACCTTCGAGGGAACCTTCAAGGAACAGAGCGCGATCAATTCTAATTGGTTACCTGTTAATAGTGCTAAAGTAAGTTCTGTTCAGATGACGTGACTGTGTGACTTTATTGGTCATGTTTAAGAAATTAATAAATCCATTTCAAACTTCACATTTTTCTAATCCTTTAGCCTGCGTAAGATTATGAAAGTCCCTAATTTTGGGCGACAGTCCGATTTTTATTTAACATCGCTTCAAAATGTTGGAAATTTTGGCAAAAACTTTAAGTTCGTGCGTGTTTATGTCTAAAAATATAACATCTTCTCTATAGGTACCGGAGCCCCGTCCGGGGACCTGTAACAACGACTCCAGACAGCTGCCCGACCAGACGCTGAACTTTATAAAGACGCATGCGCTGATGGACGAGTCTGTGCCAGCCTTCTTCGGAGAGCCCATCGTTATTCGTACCAGTTTTCAGTAAGTTACATAAAATTATACGTTTTATTAGTAAGTATAGGTTAGTTGTGGTACAGAAGTTAATGTTTATTTGTTTGTTTCCAGCTATCGATTTACGCAGATAGCAGTAGACCCACAAGTGAAAACTCCTGGAGGGAAAGCGTATGATGTCTTATTCATTGGCACAGGTGAGTCCCAACATCCATCTCGATAGAGCTTTCAAAGACTACTTAGAAAACAATTCCCTCTCCCCCCGGTTCCCGGTTCCTATTCCCTCGGTTTTGGAAAAAAATTGCTGTAATATTTAAGAGAAATCCTTTTTTGTCAAAAATTAATTTAATGTCTTCTTCAACAGACAACGGCAAAATCATAAAAGCCATCAACGCAGTCTCCTACGACTCGAACAAGCGTGCAGTTCCTGTGGTCATCGAGGAGCTACAGGCATTCGCAGCCGGTTCACCGGTGAGAGCCCTGAGGGTTGCGAGGGCTGGTCGTGATGCAGCCAGGCTGATTGCTGTCTCAGACCGACAAGTTTTGAGTCTGAGGCTTCATCGGTGCTCCAGTGATAAGATCAGTTCTTGCTCGTAAGTGTGAATTATAATTTCCTTTTGGACTTCATCTTGAAAATCAACTTTCTTTATGTCTTTTGACTTGTTCCGTTTGCTCAAAATGTTTTAATTTTATAGTGATTCTAAAATGGCAATCGGCAGTCACCTGAATTACTCAATGAAATGAGGATAACCCACTTATCGTTATTTTGTTTCAGCGAATGTGTGGCGTTACAAGACCCGTATTGTGCGTGGGACAAGCAAGCGGGTCGGTGTCGCGCTTTCTCTCACGGCGTCAGTCGGTGGCTCGACGAGAACTCCTTCTACCAAAGCGTCAGCACTGGCAGCCACACTGCCTGCCCTCACAGTAAGTACTGAAAACAGTGAAAGTAATATAAATAATATAATTAATAGTTGGCATGTAACGGAGAGCTCGATAGAGACCACGAAACTGCAAGTAGAAATGAATTTGGCATTATTTAAAAGAGAAGAGATTAGAAATACATAGATACAGATATGAAAAACAACATCTCAACAAATACCATTCTTTCCCTAGGTAAAGATGCTGGCGCAGTAGGTGGTCTCAGTTCAGGTCTATACGATGATGCCAGAGGTGAGACAAAAGGAGAAGTCATCAACATCGTGCAAGACAAGGACGGAAAAGGAGGAGGTGGAGGTAACGAAGGTACTTTTACTATCATGTTTCATTATTTGAAGAACATCCCATTTCATCACATTCTGAAACATTATCAGCACCATTAACAAGATCCGAATTACAACAAATTCTTTTCTTTTTAGGTCCTGAAGTTCTGGCAGCAGACCCTCCGCCGGCTGCGTACTCAGTAGAAACCTTAGCATTAGCAGTAGCTGCAGGTGCTTTAGCTGCATTAGGAGCAGGGTTCGCGGCCGGCTACATCTGCGGCAGAAGATGCAAGAAGGATGATGACGACAATATGCCTTACCCTGATACAGAGTATGAGTATTTTGAACAAAGGCAGAATATTAATAGGTTTGTATTTTGTTTAGGGTTAGAATGAAATGTGTAATTTGTGACTAACAAACAACCATTAAATGTAAACTAACACCAGACATCAGCATACATTCTTAACAAATAACAAAATATTAGTGTTCTGTACTGTTGGAGATTCACAATGGAAATTCCAATATTCATGATTAACGTCTTTACAGAATCCAAGCAGAGCCCAAGCTTCTTCAGCAAGTAGAGGAAGTGACGTACGCCGAGCCGGTGCTGGCCCCGCAGCCCAAGCCGGCGTCCCCGCGCGCCACGCTGCGCAAGCACCCCCCGTACCACCCGCACCACGAGACGCTGTTCCAGTTCCAACCCGACGCCTACCGTCGCGATAACTTCGGAACTCTTCGCTCGCATCAGGTCAATGTCAGTTATTCTCTTTTTTATTCTCTTGCATGGCTTGCTGTGATCGTTTTTACAGGTATGAGTAAGAATAGCCGTTTACAACACATGAGAAGAACAGTTTACTCAATAACATCCTTATTATCTGGAGTAAACAGATGAGACTTGAAACATTTACGAATGTTCAATGCTGCTGGATGTAATTGCTGTCGTTACTTTTCATACCTGTATGAAGATTCAGTGATTTGCATGACTTTCCAATAACCACTGAAATAATACTTCTGTGTCTACGCGCATTTAACCCTTTTTCCAATATTAATGTTAGTAACTACTAGTAGAACAATCGAATAAAACAAAGTAAGTTTCTTATTGAACTAATTTCATCGCCTTGCTCTATTCAATCATCAAGTCATCTGTCACTTTGCATGATTCATCTTAATTCATGGTGTCTTATCCATCTCTTCAATCTTTTCTTCAATGTTTCATTAAATCACTTACGAATCTGTTAACTAATCAAATTAATAAATCATTTCATTTCCATGGCCTAACCATTGAGGTTGAAATGTTTGTGAGATTATTATAAATAATAATATCATCTACATACACAAAGTAATATTTTGTAGAAAAAATCTTAATCTTTCTCAAATTATCTAAATATCAATTGAGCAATAATTATAAAAAGGTTAATTACTAAGTTTTAAATATTATTACACCAGTCTCCCGTTTCTAATTTAATGTTTTAGAGAAAATCTCACGTTCATTTCAATCTGATAATAACCAATCATTCGTTCCACTAACTCACGCACGCTTATTCACCTAGGCATGTCAGTTAACACAGGAATATTCGGACCGCAGGGCGATGGGTACCGGCGGGGCAACGACAATGGCTTCTCGACCACGCGCTCAGTGAAGAAGGTGTACCTCTGAGAAACAAGCGGGGCGGACTCGCGCGACCAAATGCATCATCATAAACATAATACGCACCATCACCATACATTGGGTGAGTTCAAGATTTTATGTAATTTTAAAACCTTCTCTTTATTTTTTTAATAGATTAGTCTTTAACTTTAGATTAATTTTAAAGAAAATTATATAAGGAGATTAAGCAAATCTATTCGAAGGGACATTAAACCAATGCATTTAACACAGCTTCCATCAGGAACTTTGAACCATAACTGAGACGTATTCCCTATGTTGCAGTGTCGCAGCGCAGCAGCGGCTCGGCGTCGTTGTCGGCGAGCGGTGGCGGGTCCTCCTCGTCGCCGTCGCCGCCGTCGTCGTCGCCGTCGCCGTCGGGCGAGCGGCCGCCCACGCCGCCGCCGCCCGCGCCGCAGCCCTGCGCGTACATCTACCGCAACTAGCGCGCCGCCCCGCTACCCGCACCGCACGACAGACGTGAACTATACGTGATAAAGACACCACCCTATACCTACGCGCACGTGACGTCACCCGCGGACGTGATCGAAACATTCCAAAATTAAACGACATTGTTATTCGAATCGTGTTCGACTGAGTGACGTTCGATCGAACGCGTTTTGTTATTGCCGACGATTATGACCCTGTAGTGAGTTACTGTGGATACGACGTCGTATTTTACCTGTATTATACATTGGAACTGTTATGCGTTTATCGGAAACGCACTTTCGGAATGGCTGAATTCTAAATGATTTGTAACTTGATAGAATAGATAATGTAATATGTTTAAATGTGGATTGTTAAAATAAATGCGAACACAAAACATTCTTCCATGAAAATAAATATATACGTACTGGTGATTATCCACAATCTAAAGTGATCGTATCTATGGTCAGAGGATGTGAGACAAAAAAATATGTATTTTTTTTAAAAGACGGAACAATATTATCGATTGATGTATGTAAGATGAATAATGTAACAAATTGTAGATTGTTTAGAATATACATAGTTTACAAATAATGTAGGAGAAAATATAAGTTTTTGTTGGTAACATGTTAACGAATAGTTAATTTAAAACTGTGATTGTCATTGCAGTTTTTTCAACACTGTTCAATCAGCATTGTTGTCAACAAAATGGAAGAGTTGCAATGGAGTCACAAACGCTTTTTTTACATAAACTACTATTTTAAGCATAACGTCATTAAATATAGGGAGGGTTCTCTTATTCTAAAGTTTAGCGTTACTGTAACTCGACAACATTAGTGTCAACACCACGATGATCATCTAATGATAAAGACGTCAAAATCTTTTTTAATGTACTTGGAAAATATGCGGTGTTGTGTAATTTTGCCGAGCTATACCTAGTTTAAACGATGATTAAAACATTATAGTTGAACAATGACATTATGAACCACAAAATATGATATAAATTATATTTACCATGTATAAAAATGATATGTAAAGTTCTGATACTTATTCATTCATTAAAAAGTGCTTCTTATGGGTGTATTTAGATTACTAGGAGATCGTTTTGATAATTATTGGATAATGTTATAGATTTAGCTATTATGTATACATAGATACATATTATTAAAATAGTTAAGGCGGCACTGTGATGCCACATTGCCAATTTAGATTGTTGGTGCGCCATTGTATAGTTACAACCCGTAACTGTGATCATTGTGTACATACATTCTGTGACACAAACGACGTCTCCTTTTGTCTACTGTCGTTTCTATAAATTAAACTTTTCAGAAATGTGGGCCAAAACGTTTGTAAAAATCCTTTTCGAAAGACGTTCCTGTTGCTAATTTTGTAATAACCGAGGGACTAGAATTTTCTCGTTGAATAATATCGCTTAATGAATTATTTTGTAAACTAGCTAGCAGTTACTTTTGACCCCGAGATTGTATAGTGTTCAGACTCATCTTCGCTCATTGTTGACAATTGAATGTGTGTAAAGAAAATGTCAATTCTATTTGTAATGACTTAGTGCCTAAGTGTGTGCGACAGGATTGTAATTTGTACATTACAATGATTCAGTTTTTCTGTTGGACTGATGTTAGTGCGGACATTAGCGCACCTTTAGAGTAGCGATTACAGTAGACAAGACGTAATAAAACACGATAGAGACTGCCTCAGAACTCTGGTGAGATCTCCCAAACTGCGCAACAAACAATAAACAACTGTAATATAACTTAAAATCCACATAAAATCTTTGATGCCCCTAACTGGAGATTTAACACTTGTCAGAGTTATTTGGCAGTAAACAGAACATAATTTTTATACGCCATAATAATAAAAAAGGCATTCTCGACATTGCCTTCATAATACTCATGTTTAATTTCATTTTTATATAATACCAAAGATGCCATGATTTTAATGTAAATTATTTATTTATAGTAGTGATTGCTAATAACATTTATTACTTAATCAAGTTGTTATTTTATGTGAATATAACTGCCAATTTGTATACTTACTTTATAATTAACCAAAGCAACGCACAGTTTATTTTTTAAATTAATTAATCCATACGATATGTAGATGCTTTAACATGGCAGAATGTTTGGAAATTGTATATGTACAGACCGCGAAAATGGCAAACAAATTGTAATATTTAAACGTTAAGCTTGCAGTCCTTAGTCATGTAGTCTAAAGAATATTTATCATGTTACAGATTTAATGTTATGGCGTCTTTAAGAGTTGATTGTATTTATAGTCCGTTCGTTATAAATTGACCCTCTAGCGACGCGGTTTGTACGATGTCGTCGAGTCATACCTGGGGTTGCCACTCAGCCCAATCCATTAACTCGTGATTGCCATTTTCACAGTTTGTAATGCGGAAATTAATTAACACGTACATACGTAAGTGAGGCTAGTACTTGTAAATAGCAAGTTCTGTAATGTAATTAGTCTTGTCGAGTAAATAAATTAAGCGTTAGAGTATAAGCGCAAGAAATTTTTGAAACTGAATGTTAAGAATTGTTTTGTGTATTACTTAAAAAATAATATTGATGAAATGTACAATAACCATTTCTACGTTTAAATTACTGAACCACCTTTTTATACTCGTAAAGTTAATTGTAATCATAAACATGCCTAGAAGTTTCTTTGTACTAAGCGTAAAATATTGATTTATAATATATTGAGAATTATATAGATCGTATGGTAACGTAGATTATAATAGACCGCTTAATTTTGTTTGAAACTCGAAGCCTTAGTGTTAGAAATTGAAGACTTTTATTGAAATAAAGAAATAAGTAACAGATTGGATTAAACAAAGATGATCCACAACTTTTATTAAAAAAAATATAATGTTAAGGTATAGCTCGTTACGTCACGTTACTCTCAAACTATCCATCACATAACTACTCTATGTTTATAGCATGTAAATACGAGGATTGAGTTCTAGAGCAAGGCAGGGAAGCGCCCTCGTTCACTGAGACGCGGTGTGGAGTTTACGCGACACGCTATTCGTTAAGAATTTACAGAACGTTAAAGTATACCCTAATAAATTATATTCACTTTTAATGACTATTGCCTTAGTGCAGAATTAGATATATGCCACGATACTCAGTGAACTGTAGGCCTCTACAGATAAGAAAATACGTTATGTTTCGCTGCGTGTGCAATATTTTTCTACTTGGAAAGTTATCTCGGAATTCTAATTTCAAAATTGTGTCATAAGAATTTTAAAATTAGAATTGTTGGCAACAACGCATTTTTTGTTCTCTACGTAAAGAATTTCTTTATCACAAAATGTTAAGAAAAAATATTAGGTAGGTATAGAATTAAGAAAATTGAAAATGTCGCTAACATTGATACAGCATTTAGTAAACGGCTCCGTTTACTATATATTTTGACATAAAACCATTCGCTCCAAAACAAAATCTCCATTGAGCATTTTGTGATAAAGAGAAGCGGACGGTATATCATGAAGTAACTAATGGGAAGTGCCTAACTATATTACCTATTTGCACCAGTAGTTTACGGACCCGTTAATTCCCATGAACCGACCATTATCTCATTACCAGATTTATAAGCTTTACTTTAAATTTATTCTATGTCCTGGCCACTATGCAAATGTTACCGGAAACAGGACATAGTTTAGACTTAAACACTTACCTTCCAAGCTAAGTGATAGTGAGTTTCTAATAGTGTGCCTTTAGTATCGCATAGTTACCGCCCTTTAGAAACTCGAAGAAAGAATATTGGAATAGGTCTATCAATTTATTTTTGAACCTCATTACCAGTCATTACTTCGTACAATTTTACTAGTAGTCATAACGTATACGTCATCATTTACAGATAAATTCACTTATTACCTACATTACCTGTTATTCCAATTCACTATTTCTATACCTGATGATAGTTTGGTAATCTATATGATAAACCTATGATTATAAATTACCTTTTTCATTCTCATAAACTTATTCATGTTTTGTACTATCTTATGATTTGCTCTTAACTCCAGCGACATTAAAGATGTGGGCTCTGCTTTAAGTGTAATCTATGTTTTAGCCTCTGAAACATTGTTACAAGGAGAGAACATGTTGTAAACTTAAACCAGAGTCGTTTTTAGTTTCTTTTAAGGCATAGGTTTAAGTAGGGGTTTTATAAATAATAATGCAAACGCAATTGCAGTGATAGAACTGTTACACCTTATTCGCTGCCCGTATTTATAGAGTGCAATTTTTTTATAACTAGAGACAAATAGATTGTAAAACATTGATTTGCAAAATATGAAATAGTAAGCTCGAAGAAAGCAAGGTTTTATATTTTACTCTTCATTGTTTGAAATGTTATGATCATTTTCTCATTAAAATATTATTAATATTATGCTAAATATTTTAGCAAAGGATAAAATGTATTCCTTTTCTTTAGTAAATAAAATATTGAAACTCGATTTTTTTGCTTTTTTTTTCGACTACCCTTCCCTGTAAATGACAATAGTTCAACGGTTGAAGTGCGGAGCAAGAGATCTCATCAGTTCAATCCCCACCGATTGAATTAAAACATCAACCGACTTCCAGCGAATTGTTAACGCTATCCTTGTGATCGGACATTTACTAGTAATTATAAATATTAACGGTATAACAGTCCCGCATGACGAGAACCTCGTAAAAGCAGAGAAAGATAAACAATTCAAATATCTTGATCTGGCTCGCGAGGTTGTTGACATGTGGGACGAGTACAGCAAGTCATTGTGCCGAGAGTCGTGTCGGCCAATGGCGTTATAGTCAAGAGTTTTCAATTAAATTCTTTCACCATTAGAAAGCTACATCTTTACGGAGTAACATGGGGTACAAATTATATTGATATCATGCATATTAGCCGAGCTATCACAATTTTTGCAGACGAAGTCGCGGGCGAAATCGGGCTATCAAGCTACGTTCATTCGCAAACCTAGGTCTTCGTGGAGAAGAATGGATAAGAAACTCCACGGTAACATCTTTTAAAGTATTATGTTAGTATAATTAAACGTTTTCCTGGACCATTCTCAAGTTATAGGAGTTTATCAGTGTGGATAAACAATATGCAATATAGGCCAAATTATAACATATTTCTATCACTTTTAAATCAGTAATATTCAAAGTATAATATCAAATAACTTACATTAACATTGTAAAACACGAGGGTAATTATTATCATCTATACAATTCAATCAACTTTGGATCATACAATTAAACGAAACTATTAATCTAATTAAAAAATTACATTTATAGGAGATCACCCAGATATAAACATTTTTTAATATGCCACCCAAGTGTTCTAACCAAGTTTTAAATAAATAATAATGATTCCTATACCATAAAAGCGGTCGATGAAGACGCAAATGAAGATCTGCCGATCTCCTGTTTATCCTGCCCCTGTGTAACCTAACCGTTTTTTTTTTTTTTTTTGACGCTGGGAAAAAATGCATTACGCATACCCTCCCGTCTGGGGACGGGAGGGGTATGTGGGACTCCCCGGGCGGTCGAACCCGGTATACCCACTAAAACGACCCAGCGCATTCCCGCTTCGTCAAAGTGGAGGGGGACTGGGAATCCGGCACAGCCTTTACTTCCAGTCCCCCGCCGACGAACACAAGGCGGACCCCCCCTCTTGCCCTCACGGCACGGGCGTGGAGGAGGGGGTTCGGGAATGACCGACGGAGGTGACGGGTGCAATGCGGGCGGAGGCACCCCCGCGCCTGTCGCCCGCCCGTCACCGTGAGGAGGGAGGGCAAACGCCCCTTCCCCCCCTCTCCGCCCGCGGAGCAGCGCAGCGAGAGGATCAAGGTCCTCCCACGCGCGCTCCGCCTATCCGCTATGTGTAACCTAACCTTTTTTTTTTTTTTTTTTTTTCACGATGTGGAAATCCTCAATGGATGTCCTCCGCCCTGGGGAGAGCGGAGGGGTCTGTCAGACTCGTACTGACTAAAACCACACCGGTGTTCCATCGCACACTTGCGTCGGGGGGCAGCGGGATCTGATGCGACTTCCGCTGCCCCGGACTAGTGCCGGCCTCGTCCCGGGGGGAGTGAGGTGTCAAACTCCCCCCGCTACGTCTCGGAGAGGCGCGCGTGGAACACGACGCGCCGCCGTCTCGGGTCCAGTGTCATGGGGGGCGACGGATGTCCCCGAATCCGTCGCCCCTGGACCTATTTAGGGGGGCCGGAAGAGGGCGTTATCAGCCCTCTGCCGACGCCCGGTGCGTCTGCTGCGGGTCGGGAGGGTGTTCTCGACCTCCCTCAACCTCTCCGCAGCCTCCTTCTGCGACATGACGGTTTCGCAGAAGGACACCACTGCGTCCCAGGACTCTGCACTGCCAACCATCGCGCGAGCGACGGCCGGCAGCGACAGGTCTCCTCCAACCTCTGCTACGAGGGCACGGCGCGGCTCATCCCACGCGGCACACTCGGCCAGAGTATGCCGCGCCGTATCCTCCGTGCAGTGGACGCAGTGATGGCACCGGGCGTCCGGCTCCCTGCTTAAATCATGATCTGTCAAAGGACCAATTTGTTCGAGACACCATTGTTTAACTATTGTGTCTACTTCGTGGACAGATCAAGGGTAACGACACAGGTACTTCACGAAGCAGCCGTGCCCCGAGAGCACCTGCGTCGCCCGAAACGTCAGGGAGCCGTGCTTCCTCCCGAGCCAGTCGTCGAGTACTGGCCGGATCGCCTCGATTGTGTCGAGGCCGGAAGGAAGCTCTAGCCTCCCCCGCCATTCCGCCACCATGACCTGTCGGAGCTGAGACCGGTACACCGTAATCTGTCGGTGCACCAGCCTCTCGCCCCGATGTTTGGCCACCTCGCGCCACTGGTACAGTGTCGCGAGGGTCTTCGCCTCTAGGTCCCATGGCGGGGATCCGGCCAGTACACAAGCCGCCTCGTACGAGATCGTGCGATATCCCCGTACGACCCTGACGGCCATCGCTCTCTGCGGTTTGCGCAGGACTGCGATGGTGCGGGCCGTCAGGTCGGTCGCCCATATTGGGGCCCCATAAAGGGCCATTGATCGCACGATCCCGACGTACAACCGCCTGCAGGCGGAGCTCGGGCCCCCCAAATTGGGAAGCAGCGTTGACAGCGCGCCCGCCGCGCCCATCAACTTCGGATGTGTAACCTAACCTAACCTAACCTATGGTGCAAAAGTCGTTTTTATCCGCTAGAGGATAAAGTAAATTGAATGTAGAACATCGTGTGCACTAAGTTTGTGAATTCAAAACATCATTAAACCTATTTACTTCTACCTCCGTGGTGCCGAATTTATCATACAACCTTTTTTATTTTTTTTTAAACTCAGACTCGGAACCTTCTTTTTGAATTTGTTTCGCGCGCGCCATTTTCTTCATACAACATTCTTCGTACAACTAATAAGTATGACAGATAGTTTACTGAAAAACAGTACACAAGTCACTAACCAAAAATATTACACTCAACATATGTAACTGTAGCAACGTTAATTTCAATTTTTCGTAATTATACCTAAGAATTATTTGTTATAATGTAATTATTCTGTATACTTACCTATCATAATGTAGTAGTTAATACCTAAACTGAAATAAAAGTATCTTGTAATTGTAAATGTTTTTTTTTGCATTTAGTCATTTCCTCGCTGAGGTGGGATGAAAAGTTACGTGTTGCACTCGAGTGCAAAGATTTTTCACCTCGTGCTCTTTTGGTTCCCTCGCTTTTGAATCCTTCGCTTGCTCGGTCATCAAAAGTGAGCACGCGGTTAAAAAGCAACTTTGCGCTCTTGTATAACAATAGTTATTTGTTATACAAGAGTGCAAAGTTGCTTTAACGTTTTTTAAAGTTTTTTTTGTAGTAGCTTTTTAACCGCGTGCTCAATTTTGATAACCGAGCAAGCGAAGGATTCTAAAATTGAGTCACGAGCGCAGCGAGTGATTCAAAAATTAGAATCCTGAGCGTTAGCGAGGGAATCAAAAGAGCACGAGGTGAAAAATCTTTGCACTCGAGTGCAACACGTAACTTTTCATCCCACCTCAGCGAGGAAATGACTAAATGCAAAAAAAAAAACATTTACAATCACAAGATACTTTTACTTTTATTTCAGTTTAGGTGTTAACTACTACATTATGGTAGGTAAGTATTACAGAATAATCTTTAAATTATAACAAATAATACTTAGGTACAATTAAGAAAAATTTAAAGTAACGTTGCTACAGTTAGTTAGGTTGAGTGTAATATTTATTTATTTATTTATTTATTAAAACTTTATGCACAAGTAAAAACTGTACAAAGGCGGACTTAATGCCTTGGGCATTTTCTACCTATTTTTTTTCTATTTTTTTAATTTCGTACTGTTTCAAATCCTTCTCGCGTGATTGTTGAGGGAGAAAGCTCATTTGCGCATTATTAACAGTTTCAGTCAATTCTGTTGGCGTCAAATAAACTTCTTGGTCGCCAAAACCACTTATTTTACGTTTTTCACTTGTTTTTAACCTAAGGTTTTAACAATTGACCTGACAAGAAAATGGCGCGCGCAAAGCAAATTATAAAAGTACACCAAGAAGGTTCCGAGTCTGAGTTTTTAACAAATTAAAAAAGGTTGTACCTATGATAAATTTGGCACCATGGAGGTAGAAGTAAATAGGTTTAATGATGTTTTGAATTCACAAACTTAGTGCACACGATGTTCTAAATTCAATTTACTTTATCCTCTAGAGGATAAAAACGACTTTTGCACTCAGATATCGAAGAGCAAAAATACTCTTTCCGAGATAGGGGGATGAAAATAAGTATTACATAAATAAGCTCTATTTAATTTGTGCGTTTATTTCAGATATTTTGTGGTTGAATATCTTCTCGATGAATTGACTTACGACTTTGGTGTAATAATAAAAAGGTTTATTATGTTATGTTCTATCCAAATAATAAGTTTATTTTTGTCCGGCACTTTTGAAAATAGCCCAAAAATGTATGGAAGCCGGTTGATCTCCTTTCAAATTATAATTATATTAATTCTTAAAAAATGTTTTTTTTTTTTTTTAATTAGCCTCTTCTGTCCCACTGTTGGGCAAAGGCCTCCCCATATCCTTCCATCGCTCCCGGCGCTGTTGGGCCTCCTCTGGCCAATCAGTCATGAACGAGTCCAAATCGTCACGCCAGCGTTTCTTGGGCCTGCCTCGGTGACGACGACCGTCTTCAGGCACCCACTGTGTGACGATTCTGGCCCATCCGTCCTGACCCATTCTGGAAATGTGACCCGCCCAGTCCCATTTTAACCTCGCAGACTTATCGCCAACCTCGGCGATGCCTGTCTTGGAGCGTATTGTGGTGTTGCGTGTTCGATCGGTGATTTTGATGTTTAAAATGCTACGCTCCATCGCTCTTAGGCAAACCTTGAGTTTGGACTTCTGAGCCACCGTCAAAGACCAAGTCTGGGCGCCATAGGTTAGGATAGGCAGAATACACACAATTAATAATAAGTAGATAAACAAAATTAAATTAAATTATTTCCATATTAGTCGGTAGTTCAGTACGTGAATCATGCAGCAGTAGTTCACGTACTGGCATTGCCTCGAAAAACAAGAAAAGTTTCATAGAGGTACGTTTTGAACACATTTTTCGAAAGATTCATTCGTGAATGAGCTATCGGTTTGACATCCTGAACGAAGTAGATTTCTCACAATCGGCAATTATTTAAGGTGGAGAGGTTGGAACCAAAAAACCCCAGTTTGGACCACAAGTTATCGGGGTCAAAATAGGTGCAAATTAAGTCCAGTATCACCGATTTCAAGGAATGCACCCAATTACCAAAATTTACCCTGTTTAATTAATACAAAAGCTTTCGAAATAAATGTTCTAAATAAGAGTGAAAACCGCACATAACATGATACATTTACTAAAGTAGATAGCTCATAATATAAATAATCAGTCAAACTGTAAATGCTTCTATTATGTTTCGCATGATATTCAATCATTTACTTATTTGAATTGAATAATAGTTACTTACTATGAACATTATAACTATAAATAGATCTAAAATAATATTACAAAAACCGGCTTAGTACAAGTCGGACTCGCGCATGAAGGGTTCCGTACCGGGAACACCCAAAACTTCCGAAAAACTAAATTCCGATTGTCAAAAGTCCAAATTTCATAATTCCGAAAAATTATAATGTTTATTATTTAAAATCCCGAAATTCATAATTCCGAAAGTCATAAATACGAATTGTTTGTTGTCCGATTTTCATATGTCCGAAGAATCAAATATTCGATGGATCGTTAGTCCGAAAAACGATTTTCCGATACTTCGAATAAACTGCTAAAATTTGTCCTGTAAGTCTTGCTAGCGGGCATGAGGAGCGTAGGCCGAAGGCCGGCGGAGCGAGGACGACATTTGTGACAGAAAGTGGGTGTGTAATGTAAAATGCAAGCGTAGCGAGCGCGCGTTACGGAGTCGTAGCAGGTTCTAAATTTGCTTATATCTCGAAAACGGTGCTTCCTATCGCAAAAATAATGAAAATTTTGCCCCCTTAATAAATCCACTGCCGCGTAATTCTCAACATGTATGTATTGAAATTTAGGAATTATGAAAATAGGATTAAAGATATCTGATTATTGATATTTTTTATTTGATTTTTGAATTTTGACCAATCGGAATTATGAAAATCGGTATTTTGAAATTCGGAATTGTGATTTTCGGAATAAAGTTTTTCGGACATTTATGTAGTGTACCCCTTCCGTACCATCATTGTAGCCCCATTTAATTTTTAAAACAGAAATACACCATCTGTGAAAGTTTAAAGTATTAAGAGAACCCAGAGCGAGCGAAACGAGCTCGAAAAGGAGAAAGGCTGGGCTCCAGTCTAGCCCGGGCCCGGGTACCAAATGTATGAACAAAATCGAAGTAAACCTATTTGAAACAAGACATCTAGTTATGCAGTCCAGTTTGAATAGTAAGCCCATGGTTAATTCACGTTAATTATAGATGCCAGACATTTCTATAAATAATAGAATTATTATGCAAGGTGTAACCCATGGAGAAGGCCCTTAGTGAAACCAGCTCCTAAAAAGATCGTGTTTCAAATAAATAAAAAAAACAACTATCATAGAGAGACCGCGTTCCATACAGTTACAATTTTCAGCATGAGTTTGACATTGACACTGACAGTGACATTCGGAAGATGCAAGACTGAAGACTGCCAGTGCTTCGCAGTTGTTGTGCACATGTGAAATGTTTATTTATTTTTGTAGGCTTTATAAAGGCTCGAAAAAATGGGAACTAATGTATTAAGACACTTTGCTGTTAATTATAAAGAAATAATTATAGATGAAGTCGCTTTAGAAGGGCTAGAAGGCATAGGACTTGATCATTTATGGCGGCGACTACAATATCGTTTATCTGCAGAGGTAACAGAGAAAATGAAAGCCCGATTCTGGGCATTTGTTGTGTATTGTGGCAGAATATCTATTTATCAACTACCAGAGCCCCTACCCAACGTAGAAATACTTGACAGATTTGAAATAGTCGACGAAGCAACCGGCCACCTGAAAGAGCCTGTAAGTTTGAATTGATATTTATTCTGTATTTAAACGATACGTTTCGTAACGTTTTCTATATCTCTTAAAGATAGACTCTATGATTATTTATGTCTACTACAAAACTAGTTATTTCTATGTTCTCTGCCCCCAGTTAAAAATCACAACAGAGTGGTGTCTGATTAATAAATTACTCTGCACTTAAATACAGCTTTTGTATTTTGTTAAAAACCTGACATAAGATACTTCATGAAGTTTAATATCACTAAATATGTGTTATGTGTTGTGTGTGTTGTGTGTTGTGTGTGTACTCATTCTCTTTTTTTTTTATTTCTTTACATAGACATCTTATGTAACCGCCACCCTTAGTTGACTGGAAATTTATGCCTAAAGCATCATATCTGCCTCATTATTTGTAATGTTGGTCATTCTTCCAGGACGACTATCTAGATGGCCCTTATGAATATAGTCCAGTTGAAGGTGAACACGGTTCCTGCAAATATTATCATACAAGACAACTAATACCTATAGCAGAACTAAGGGCAAAAACATGTGAGGTTATAATGGCTGAATATGGGGACACCTTAGCTCTGGTAGCTGACAAGGAAGAAAGATGGCATGCCTTGGCTCCACATATGCCTACAAACTATTTGGCACAGATGACCACCATACATTATTGTTCTTTGGAGCTGATTGGCAGATCCAGGGGTAATGTAGGTATCTTTTTCATTCATATTCATTTTAAAAAGTTCTTAGGACTTATAGACATTAGACTGTATTTTTTGTTAAACAAGAACACTTGTGATTAAATAACAAAAGTTTCATGGCCATACATACAGTCGTAGTCTTTTCCTCCTGATTAGTTAATTATTTTTTCGCTTAAATCATGCGGAGGCGTCCAGCCACAGCCCCTTAAAGTTTAGACGATTTAGGAAAGCGTCAACTTTGGCGCGCAAAATAACAATAACTCTCGTTTGGCGTGCGTCGTCAGTGCGCTCGGCCGATTGGTATCAAAGTCAACGGGGCGGGGCTAGAGAGCGTTTATATGTTGTAACTGCGAGCAAAAATAAGCTTAGTGGTGATCAGGCGGGAGTGTCCTCGATAGTACATTGTTTTGAAAATTACTGTAATCATTTACTGAGTTATAATAAGTTAAGAAACATATTAAAAAATTACATTGATTGAAACAACTAAATTTAATTTCATGTAGTCCCTTTTATCAGTATCAGTTACGTTTATCTAATTTTTAAATACAAAATATGTGTTGAGGTAAACTTATTTTCTATATCCTTTAATAAGTAAGTACCTGGCGATCAAGCTCCCAGAACACCACTTGCGAACCTTACATTCTCCTTTTGCCTCATCCACGTTCATACAACTGGTCATACATGCACATCATTTTTATTGTATTGTTATGATATATCTGTAACTTTGTTGATTAAAAAATTATTAACTTAAAGCAAGCTATATTGTTAATTCAAATACCATTCACACATAAAATGTAATACCAATTTCAGGGACAATCAACAATTGGCTTAACAAACTTAACCAAAGTAATAAAAGACCCCAAGACTTTATTCTACAACAGGAAGTACCTCCGTAGCCTGGACCTCATAAGGACCTGCAACATGACTGAAGTGATCGCAGGTAAAGGGGTCAAGGCACTGCTGGTCAGGCTAAAAAGGTTCTACACCCCTAGTGTGATGTCTATGCCCAAATCAGGCGTCCTTCGCGATGTCATAGAGTATTTGCTGCAGCAACCGGACTATAGTGAGAAAACTGAAATTATTGTGAAGAAAGGCTTGATCTCGCAGAAGCAGAACAGGAGGTTGCAGAAGACCGTGAATATTTTTAATTTTGTAAGTATTGTTCCATTTGAATTAATTTTTCAAGTAAAAGTTCTTTCGGAAGTCGTGAGGAGAGGTTTTTGCCCAACAGTAGTTTGTAGTTTGATATAAATTAATAAAATTGTAATGGATACATAATGAAAACCTGCTCGAAATTCGAAAGTTTTTATTTTGGCACGCTAACCATTTTAGTTTTTTCCATCTTTCGCTTTCTGTATTTCACACAACATCACGGAGGTATTTACTAGTACACCCACATTTCACCTCATGGTGAAATGTGGGTGTGTGTGGCCTATTTCATAATAGGGGACGACCCTATTGCTTCTTTAATTCTTAACTGAATAATGTAGCATCAATATTTTCAGGAAGAACGAACTGTAGCAGCGGAAGACAAAAACAAGAAATCAAAGACTATCCTCAAAAGAAAATTCATCTACCTTTCATCCAAAGCTGACGAATCGTCGGAATCTGAGGAAGAGGTACAAGAACCAACCCTTGAGTGCCAGTACAAGGTCGGTGTGAGCCTCATGAGACAGGCTTATGAACGGTTCCTAGATGCAGGACTTGAAGGCCTCACTCAAGTACAGCTGGCACAGTTGCTTGGCATAGAGTTTTATACTAGTCGAGGAATCTGTAGGATCTTTAAATTGAGGAATATTGTTAGGGAGTATCTTGAAGATAAAGGGAAACAGAGGACTGCAAGGTAAATCACTTAAATGTTTCTCTTACGAAACTTGAATTATTTTCTTTAAGGTGAATGCGCCAGGGTGGCCCGCGAAATTCAAATTTTCTTACGTTTTTTGCAATTTGCAGGTCAGTGTCAGGTTGTATGTTGATTAAACTATGAATCGCGGCTGTAAGACGTATGTAGTTACAGAATTATAATCATCAAAATCATCAATACAACCCCAAGGTCCCCATACTACCTACCCCATAACACCTCCATACACACACACTATATACACCCCCACACAAACACACAAACACGCAAACACACTCACACTTTCACGAACACTCACGCACACTTATGGCAACTCCTTTTCCAAACACTTTACGATACAAATAAGTTTCGATACCTAGTCGACAACCCTTTTACATTTATTATTGTTACATCTTTGCTGCACATTTTTATTTTTGTTTACCCTAATGCCTATCATTGTAACGGCTGACAAGACCCCAAGAAGGAACCACTGGCTCTGAAGATACAGGTTATGCCTAAGGTCAAAGTCATTCCTGCACCTTTATGCGCTTGGAGGGTTGTAGCAAAAAACATAAGAAAATTTGAATTTCGCGGGCTACTCTGGAGCATCCTTACCTTAAATGTACATAATTTTGATTGCCATATTCCAGATTTATTGCTATAGCTGCCACAGGAGAAATGGATGTCAAATACGCAGACGAAAAGAAGAAGTTCTTAGAGTACTTAAAACAGAACCAAACTCCTAAAGAACCAGTAGAGGAAGAGACAGATAGTACACCAGCGCCTGACAGTACACCAGCTCTTGATAGTACACCAGTCCCCAATGATGAACCACCACAGAAAAGAATTAAACTAGAAACTGAAAAGAAAAAAGAAGATAATCCTCCTGGAACAAGCTCAAATACTGTCGTGGAAACGGCAGAAAACGAAAGCGTTATCACAGAGGTCAAGGTTCTCGAAGGCTTTGAAAGCGGAAAAACGCTCGGAAACTTCAAGAAAAACCCGACACTGAGACAATTGACATTCGCTAATGGTGTCTTCAAAGTACTCAAAGATAAACAGTGTGTTTGTGGCTACATCACACTCAGCAATCTAGCTTCCAAAGAAATAAACGAACCCCCCATGGATACCAAAGCACTGAAGTCCTTCATACAAAAGCTGGTCACCGATGGCCATATTAAAATTTATAAAGTCAAGTGGCCTGGCATTCAAAAGTACTCCGTCTTAATTTGCGCTCCTCACGTTAAGGCAACAGACCCTTTAGTAAAAGCGAAATACAAGGAGATTTGCATGAGAGCAGTCACTAATAAAACGAGGGTTTCCGTCAAAAAAGATAATGTGGAAAATACTAGCCCATCTCTCTCACAATTTTCAAATCCTCGGTATATGAAAATACAAAAACTTCACGAATTTCTCATGCGCTTCGCATACTTTGAACATGTGCCACCTGAATCACATTCCCTACCTGCAGGGTTCGTGAGCATAGTCGATTTCATCCAAGAGGTAACCATAGAGTTTGTTATCAACAACATGGGCAGTATGGGCATCACAGAAGTAAACCAGTTAATAAATGAAAGCCAGCTCCAAATAAAACTTAAAGACGCACCACCGCACATTTATGAAACTCTGATGAGATCAAACACGCTACAGAACGCGATCAGATTAAATCTGAAGGTGTTAGGGATGTTGGGTCTCATACAGCTAGTCCGTCAGGCGCAGTCGAGCAATACCAGTACCCTGGTCACCTATACTAGTTTCTTATTCTATGTAAATCGCCACGCCAAAATACTAGACACATCAGGCATTTGGCCCAGGACAACTGACGAGAAAGCTGTAGAAAAATCTTTTTACTTTGAAACATTTGAAGACGTCTCTAACTACTGGAGTGAAGTGTATACGATCAGCACTAACACTGTCATTGAGTTAACGAAGCGCGATAGGAAGCAGCTCAAGCCGCCGCAGCGCACCGAGGAAGAGGTGTACAAGTATGACACGGGAGCTCGGTACGGCGACGGCAATGGACCCTGTGGATTCGACTCGTGCTTCTATATGGAAATACCACGGCTTTGGCAAACGTACTACATGAGACCAGTCAAAAGTCACATGATGTCAAAGAAAAAGGTCATTAAAATGCCTAAATTGAAAACAAGTAAGAAAATTAAGCCAGAAACAAAGAAGGTTCCTCCAAAAATTGTGGCTGAGAGACTATCGAACGAAAAGTTAACGCGAAAGAGGAACGATTCTTCGATAAAATGGTCAAAGGCGGAAGACATGATAATAACCATGTGTAAAGCTGCGATAACGATCTTGAGTCCCATCTCGCAACCCGGCAGTCTCATAGTCAGAAACATTGTCGCGAAAGATTTACTTTCCATCAATGATCCGAAAAAGACGAAAGGTGTGTGCCACAGTAGAGCCTCCACTCTTGAAACAAACTTGACATTGATACACGAAAAGCAGTGCATTATAAACGAACTGAGAAGAAGGCGGAATCTGATTCAAAAGTATGAAGGACTTTTGAAAAAGCTTAGACTTCGATACTCAACAAATATGTCGAAGTTTATCAACAAGTCTCGGGTACCTATGATGGAACTGGTTTGGACTATATCTGAAGTTATGAAATCTAAATCGTACATACAGAAGGTTCCATGTGTCGCAGTGAACCTGGCAGACTTCCACGAACATTTCACAATAATAACATCAACTGCCAACAAACTATGCAACATGTTCAAGACGCCTGAACATGCCACTCTGAAGGAGGCGATAGTGCTCACGATAATGCAAACAATAGATTCTGAGATTAGTACTGAAATGGGCAAGAAAATATACAAGACTTTCAAAGAGTATCCTGAGGGCTCCTTGCGGACTGCCGTGGAACAACTACGTAAATGCGGCGCCATTGCCGCAAAAGAGAAAATATTTAACAATCAAATGCGTAAACTTGATTTGGAAGATATTTGTCAGTCGTCATATAAAATATCTGCGTTCTATCAACGGAAGTGGGTGAATCGGCTGAGCTCGGAGTTTACTGAGAGTTTGAACAGTATAATGGACACAGAGCTAACTGACAATGACGTGAAGGGGTCTGCAGAGATCAACTGTATGTACTGTGAGATGCATGCGTATGACGTCATGGACGTTATATGCACCACCGCGCCCGTTATCACGGATCCATCGGGCGCTCCCATCTTGCCCGAAGAGATCAATGTTCTAGTCATAGACACTAAATACAAATTGAAGACGGGAACGTTGAGGTGGAAAAATAAATCTGAATTTAGCAAACTTTCTGAATTGTACCAGCATTTGGACATCAAGCATAGTGAGAAGTATTTATCAAGGTAATTAGTACTTTTATTAACTTAAGCTGTTCATACCAATCCGGTCTCCATTATGACCTTAAAAGTTAGTTTTTCCTCAAAGCATAATAATATACTGTTAGTCTGTTATTACACCTTAATTAAAACCAGTCAAACTCACACGACGCGTTATTGCAAAATGCTACCAACTATAATAATTCCCCTTGTTGCAGTTATACTTCGGTAGAAGTTAAAGAAATTAAACCAAGCCTGGATTTAAAAGATCCGATACTATCCCATTTGGACAAAAAAGGTGAAACAGGAGCAACATACCAGGAGCTACAGGTATCTAGAACTTTACTTAAATAATGATGTGATCTCAAATGTATAGGCTGACTACTTAACTAAAATTGTGTCTGGGGTAGCTGCGCGGTGCGATAGGGTAGGTGTGCTGGCGAATCGTTCAGCTCAATCATTCACCCGCTGACAGACATCTCTCAGACTCAGACACCTAGAAGCTAAATGGTGGGCTTCTGTACAGCTATAATTATTATGAAAACTAGAACTATTTCCGCAGGAACTTTCCGGATTAGACGACAAGGAGCTGATAGAAAAACTACAGAAACTTGAATGCAAGAAAACTGCTAAACGGGTCGGCTTCTACGAAAACATAATCGTACTTACTAAATACATACAACCTTGGTCTGTAAAGATAGGCGACAAATACATAGTAACCACACCATGGCTCTCTTTAACTGGTAAAGTCAGACTAGATATATTTTTTAAATGGTGCGGTGTTGTTATGAATCTAGTATTCGAGAAGCCTGGTTCATCAGTAGTATATTTAGCAGATAAATGTGAATACTTAACCTACAGATCGGTGCAAGATCTTTGCATGTTTTTGGAGAAGTATGAATGCATTAAACTCATTATTGTGAAAAGCGTTCAAATAGATTTATTTTCAGACGAAGATGCTGAACCACTTATTACCGAATTCAATCCTTATGAAACTCCGGAAAACATAATAGCGCATCCCATGAAAAATTCTCTGACAAAATACTGTTATATAAAGAAAAATGTATTAGATTCACATAATTCACAGACAAATAATGCACTAATGGATAAGATTTTCAAATGTTAATTTAGTTTTAAGAGTCGAGTTTATTATTATTGCTATTAAAAATAGAGGATCTAAATTAAAAAACTGATGGTTTTTTTATCCATAGCATTGCATTCAGCCATTGCACTGATGTAACTACAATCTTTTGTATTAAAGGTTCAGATCCTGATGTTCCTGTGATGTTGATCCTGAAAATCTTATTAGAAGTGGACCCGGCGGAGTTTGCCTACCTCTAACCACATCTTCATTGAATTTATACATCATTTTGCCGCCATTTTATAGTCGCAGGCACTACTGCTAAGTATAGGGTACCGTGTTCAATCAGCTGGCGTAAAGTGTAATTGAACTTCTCCCCATGCAATTAAATTCTTAGAAACGGACCGGAGCTGCGGAGTCTGGAATTGTTTGACTAGAACTTTCCTTTTAAACATAACTGGGATTTCTGAACACTGTGTTCTGTGTACCCCTTCAAGATATACAGGCGCGATAATACACAATTGGAACTGCAATCAGGGGCGGATACAGGGGGGGGGGGGGGGGCAATGGGTGCTATTGCCTGCCAAGCTTGAACTAGTTTGACGGAATTTAAACTAAATATTCTAGTCATCTAGTATCATCATTCTAGTATCTTGTCATGGGCGTCGCCAGGAGATGGCAGCTGCCCCTAGAGGCTCATGATTTTTAAAAGTTATAGCTTTTCCTGCCTTATGCCATAGAATGGTATTGTACGTAATAAATTGTAGCGTAAAATGGAATCACTCAAATTAATTAAGATATTGTTTAACCCTGCGAAAAAACATTTATCAAAAGGCTCCTTTTTCTACCTCTGGATCTCAGACCAAATAAAAAGGTAAAGACGGAACCCTGCGAACAGCAAAGTGAGGCCGGTTTCGTAAACATGTGCATTTATTGAGGCATACTTTAATTGTATGAACAGAACGAGACGTAATTTGCGCTGGCCTCACTTTATTGTTCGCAGCGCTGTCTTGGTTTTTTACTTGGTCTGAGCTCTGGATTGGCACTCCTATTGGATTTTTGCATGATCGATCTACATAGACAGAGCCTGAAATGAATTAGGAGCCCCTTGCCCCGAGGCCTTTTATGGATGCAATTATAGCATAACTATCTGAGGCAATGATGTTAAAAATTAAATTTCGAGCGCATTTCGCTCGCTCTTGCAGCCTGGTTTTTCTTGAGTCTTAAGGGCGCGTTTGCATATCAGGTAAAATTATGCTGTTTTTCGGTACAATTTTATGGCATAACCAAACAAAATCCAATATAACTAATAACTACCTCGTATAGATTGGTTCTTCATCTTCAAATAATAGGAACTTGATCATTGAAAATTTTAGTTTTTTATAATGTAAAATCGATCTGTCGTTGCCATTTTCCCTAAAATTAACGATACAGGGTTGAGTTTAGGTACATTTTTTGTGCTATTATTAACATATTTTACTATTTCTAAAAATACTGTATGTTGGTAAACATAATCAATTCTTAATGCAA
Source organism: Xestia rhomboidea (assembly GCA_963853795.1). Classification (NCBI taxonomy): domain Eukaryota; kingdom Metazoa; phylum Arthropoda; class Insecta; order Lepidoptera; family Noctuidae; genus Xestia; species Xestia rhomboidea. The sequence continues at coordinate 7,565,480 of OY970771.1, read as the reverse complement.
GGATTTTTTTTTTATCTAAATGATTTATATAGTTGCAGAAAAAATGAAAACCAAATCTTATTTTTTTACATTTTTTGCTATTCTGGATGAATCTTAATTAATCGATTGCATTAGGGGTTATTTTATTTTGGATACCCGTCTTGATTTATTGCACAAACACTTTGAATGAAACTTTAGTCCGCGCACGGCCGCCGTCGAGAGTGGACACGTAACGCCTGTTTGGAGCGCCTCGAGTTGAAAAAGATCGCTGTACAAACACAAAATATTCGATAAACCAAATTTGATACTTGACAAGGCAAGATTTTTATTATTTATTAGTTATGATGAGACCTTACCTCCGGACTTGATGAAGTGATTGGTGACTGCTACTGGAACTCCTTGACGTGTTGTACTAGGTGAGCTGAGTTTGGGCTCGTTTTGTTAGTTATGATGAAACCTTACCTCCGGACCTGATGTAGTGAACTGAAGATGTACTTCGATGATTGCTACTGGAACTCCTTGACGTGTTGTACTGGGTGAGCCGAGTTTGGGCTCGTTTTGTTGGTTATGATGAGACTTTACCTCCGGACTTGATGGAGTGACCTGAAGGTGTACTTCGGTGATTGCTACTGGAACTCCTTCACATGTTGTACTAGGTGAGCCGAGTTTGGGCTCGTTTTGTTAGTTATGATGAGACCTTACCTCCGGACTTGATGGAGTGACCTGAAGGCGTACTTCGATGATTGCTACTGGAACTCCTTGACGTGTTGTACTGGGTGAGCCGAGTTTGGGCTCGTTTTGTTTGTTATGATGAGACTTTACCTCCGGACTTGATGGAGTGACCTGAAGGTGTACTTCGGTGATTGCTACTGGAACTCCTCCACATGTTGTACTAGGTGAGCCGAGTTTGGGCTCGTTTTGTTAGTTATGATGAGACCTTACCTCCGGACTTGATGGAGTGACCTGAAGGTGTACTTCGGTGATTGCCACTGGAACTCCTTCACATGTTGTACTAGGTGAGCCGAGTTTGGGCTTGTTTTGTTAGTTATGATGAGACCTTACCTCCGGACTTGATGGAGTGACCTGAAGGTGTACTTCGATGATTGCTACTGGAACTCCTTGACGTGTTGTACTGGGTGAGCCGAGTTTGGGCTCGTTTTGTTAGTTATGATGAGACTTTACCTCCGGACTTGATGGAGTGACCTGAAGGTGTACTTCGGTGATTGCTACTGGAACTCCTTCACATGTTGTACTAGGTGAGCCAAGTTTGGGCTCGTTTTGTTAGTTATGATGAGACCTTACCTCCGGACTTGATGGAGTGACCTGAAGGTGTACTTCGATGATTGCTACTGGAACTCCTTCACATGTTGTACTAGGTGAGCCGAGTTTGGGCTCGCCAACTCCGTCAAGGAGTTCCAGTAGCAATCATCGAAGTACACCTTCAGGTCCGGAGGTAAGGTCTCATCATAACTAACAAAACGAGCCCAAACTCGGCTCACCTAGTACAACACATCGCGGAGTTCCAGTAGCAGTCACCGAAGTACACTTTCAGGTCACTCCATCAAGTCCGGAGGTAAGGTCTCATCATAACTAACAAAACGAGCCCAAACTCGGCTCACCCAGTACAACACGTCAAGGAGTTCCAGTAGCAATCATCGAAGTACACCTTCAGGTCACTCCATCAAGTCCGGAGCTAAGGTCTCATCATAACTAACAAAACGAGCCCAAACTCGGCTCACCTAGTACAACATGTGAAGGAGTTCCAGTAGCAATCACCGAAGTACACCTTCAGGTCACTCCATCAAGTCCGGAGGTAAGGTCTCATCATAACTAACAAAACGAGCCCAAACTCGGCTCACCTAGTACAACATGTGAAGGAGTTCCAGTAGCAATCACCGAAGTACACCTTCAGGTCACTCCATCAAGTCCGGAGGTAAGGTCTCATCATAACTAACAAAACGAGCCCAAACTCGGCTCACCTAGTACAACATGTGAAGGAGTTCCAGTAGCAATCACCGAAGTACACCTTCAGGTCACTCCATCAAGTCCGGAGGTAAAGTCTCATCATAACTAACAAAACGAGCCCAAACTCGGCTCACCCAGTACAACACGTCAAGGAGTTCCAGTAGCAGTCACCGATGTACACCTTCAGGTCGCTCCATCAAGTCCGGAGGTAAGGTATCATCATGACTAACAAAACGAGCCCAAACTCGGCTCACCTAGTACAACACGTCGAGAAGTTCCAGTAGCAGTCACTGAAGTATACCTTCAGGTCACTCCATCAAGTCCGGAGGTAATTCGTAAAAACAGCAAAAATATTTTTTTTGTAGGGACCTACCATAATTTTATTTCTAAGAAATACGTAAAAATCTTTCAAAGCATCAAAATGAGTTCACTTGACTACTATTCTCGAAGTTAGTCGTGCGTACACTTGTGTGTATGACCCGTGTCAATGTAGTAGTTCGATTCTGTACCTATCAATTTTGCAAACGCGTCCTTAACTTTGTCTGTAAGAGCCCCAGGTAACTCTAGAAGGTCGGTAGGAGAAGTGTTAATTTTTTTATTTCATTTATCTAAATGTTGAACAAGTAACTCCTATATCGTAAACTCCTATATCGGATCGAATCCATTCTAACTTGTCCAAGGCAAGGTGTCAAGAATTTCTCGCTACGCTCCCCCCCCCCTCCCCCCCCCCCCCCTCTGGCCCAAAAGCTGGCGACTACCTTGTATCTTGCTTATCATGGTATCTGTAAAGTAACGCCTGATTCCATTTATTAATAAAAAAAATAAAAAATTGCCCCCCTTTAAAGGAAATCCTGTATCCGCGCCTGACTGCAATCAATTTTGGCATTAAGTATAAATTAAATAGCAAAAATGGATAACAGATCTCCAAGCTTCTAAAATTATAGCTAGAATTGTGTCGCAGTAAACAACTAAACTGGTATGAATTAAAACAAGTTTCCTTTTATCCTACGGTAACGAGTCGTGTGTTACCTAAGCGAGTTACGTATGATGTGATTCGGCCTTGAGTGCTGCCAATACGGCGATAGCGATCAGTCACCGATACAAATGACCGGCAGAACATAAGTGGGTGTAAGCTAAACAACCATGAAAATAAAGTTGGCTGCAAGTTTATTATTGGCAAGCTGTTTCGTGATTACTGGGACCGCAAGAAATGTAAAACCGCGCATCATAAAAAATCAAACCCAACATGTCACACTCTGCGACGATCAAGAGGATATATTATGTGAGGGTAAGTTCAAAATTCGCGGTTAATCCATAAAGGTCTCTTTCATGATAAGTTTCGATACCATAGTGTTGAACTATAGCTGAAAAAATTTATATAAATTCTTTAGGAAAGAACCAACAAATGGACGTGTGAAAGTAATATTACCAGCCAGATGGCGCCACTAGTCAAGCTATTTGTAAAACACATTTCAATTTTTTCCCTGCTATTATTATTTTAATTACACAATTATTAGAACTAGCGTTAAACAAAGCGATAAAGATGCTTACACCTAACACCAGTGCACTGTCTTCTAAAATCTCCAAATCGCTAGTCACAGGCCCACTACAGAGTACTGTAAAGGCCACAGCCGTCTCGCGCCAGTAAGTTTGGCTCCTTCCATTCCCGGTGGCGCGAAATCTCTCGCTCTTGCATCCAAGTCGAGGGAGTCGGCGGCTTCGCGGAGCTCTTACGGGGTTTTTTTTTGTTTGTTTTAGGTTGATTGATAGGTTTATAACGCGACGCTCAACAGATGGTCGGAATGGGATAAAACACAAACAAAAAGACTCGATTCATAAAAAGAAAATCCTCAGGCTGGAATCCGAACTCGAGTCACAAGCTTGTATCCCAGCGCTCTGTGCCCCGAGACTAGCTAGCTTGTTGAAAACTGAGGCGATTAATGTAGATCTCAACAAGGTCGGTAATGTTCGGGCCTACTGTCGCGGGTCGGTCATATCGAGCCAGTGTCTGTCGACTGCTTAGAGCAGATATAGTATGCATCGTATGCCTAAAGTTTTAAATGCGAACTTATTCTTCTATGGTTAACTGCCTCGCACATGACGTGTGGTAAGTGTGTTCCTGACTTTAGAAATAGTGAAAGAACCATTGTTTCAAATATTTTCTTACCCGTAACCCAACAACCTAATAAAGATTTAGCCAAGACTTAAAATAAATTAGGTAAATTATTATTAGAATTAAATTATTGAAGACCAATTTTATTTTGGTTGAAGTTTGAAGTCACAGACTAGCCGGTCTGTCGATCGATTGTCATTTATTTGGCTTGTCTATGAACTTTTTTTTTTCTTGTAGCAATTATTTCAAAGGGAGTGAGTGAAGTGAAGTGAAGTAGGGCAATCCAAAATTCGCCATTTTTGCTTTTAGTGAAGGGAGATTTTTTATTTGTCAGGCTGGAGGACAAGGAATATTCAGTAAAAAGTGTGTCATTAGATTTAATTTCTCGTAGCGAAGACTTTATTTGAACAGAATCTTAGTATAATAGTGTGGTTTTATTTATTACTAACGTTTGTATGTAGTGCTACTTCCCCATCGTAAAATTTGCTCGTTGGTGTGTCGCTTTAGCTAATTCAATGGCTATAATATCGAAGTTTTAATCTATCGTGTCGCTTAGACGTTCTCCTCACGGGATAATATCGAGAAAGAGAGGCGACGCCTTTAGAAATGAGCAGGCCTCAAGGCGGACGCATTCAAGTCCCGGATGACCTTAGAGAGATCTTATTGGAGTTCACCATAAGTTATCTGCTGGAGCAACCGGGAGACGTGATCAACTACGCGGTCGAGTTCTTCTCAAGATTACAAAACAACAGGACGACCACCGTAGTGAGGGCCCCCACTGCAGCCGCCGGCACCCCTGATGAGTCCATAATATCAGACGAAGAAGGTACTACTCCTCTCATACTTACTAGACACAGTATACAATAACAATCTTACCGGTTTACCGCAATGACTTGAGGTGGGTTTGGTAGGGCTATGCCAGTAGTTGCTAGGATTCCAACATCCCCCTATGAGTGATAGTGTACCCATGTGAGTAGGTACCCTGTCCACAGTTCACGTCAAGATCCACATTATCAGTGACCAAATAATTTGAATTTATTGCATCCGATATGAATTGATTGATTATATTATTGAGACATTATGATATTCATATCTTGCCATGCATACAAGGATAACACAAAAAATAACATGGAGCTCACTAGTTTATTCATCAATCAGCAGCTGAAAAATGTAACAATCTACTAGTAGTAAATAGTAATACTAGTAAATATTTAATTTAAATTGGTAAACTGTCCTACTTTTTGTGGTGTTACAGTGACCTAATTAACACTTATGTGTTGGAATACACATCAGTGTTTAGTAAAAAAAAGTTAATCTTTCTCATTAAATCATTAAAATGTTTATCTATCAATCTCATCTAGTTCATCGATAATGATTTGCTCTTTGATAGCGTTTGTCGAGTACACATAGGCACTTAGTTTAGTTTTAGCTAATTTTATGCTAGCACCCTCTAGCATTGTGACAAATTGAATACTATAATCTAAATTTACAATTTTGAATATAGACTTGATAAAAAAGAATTATAAATACTCTCATATAGCCAACATCTGTAATGATTCAATTTTTGGCACACTGCCATTACAGTTTCAATGGTATATAATTTTATTTATGGAGAATATAATTTTTAACTGTTGCCAAGTGATAAATTACAAGGAAAGACATAATAATGACCAGTTTTACAATAAAATTATCTCAAATGTTCATCTATATAATCAGAAACTATTACCTAACAATATTTACATTCCTTATTTGGTGTTAAAACAAATTTAAATAAAGCGTTGTAAACACAGATCTAGAGATCAACAAGATATAAAAGTGTCAAATGATAAGCAAACGGTTGAAATAATAAAACCCATTCAGTGTGAAAAAGTACTGAAAGAGAAGACTTGAAGCTTCGGAGAACTCAACAACGAATGCAGGTTTTTACATGAAAATTGTTTGGAGAGGCATAAATTTACAGTGTTTACTATACGCTCATCCTATTTGTGTGTTTGTTTTTAACGCTTTGAAGTTGTGTGATGATGAGATTGGCTTATTTTTCCATGTCCGCCGCTGAGTTTAACGTCGTGAACCGAACCAGATGTCGGCGATATACACGCGTGTTACGTAAAATTAGCTGAGCCTATGTAATGACAGGTAGCACAGTACCACAACAAAATGGTTCAGGTGCTAACCAGACCTTGAGTTTTGTTTGTGTAAGAGATTTTCTCTCTCATTGTTAGGATCATTATTTTGAACAACGTACCATTTACCTACTTGAATAGAAATAACCGCATTAAGATTTAAATGAAGTTGATGACTCTTTTTGAGACAATACATTTTTGACGCAGCTACTATATGAAACAAAATGGGGCAATTACCTTATTTCAGCGGTGAATTAGTAAGCACCTGTTGATTAATATGATGTGATGTCATGCTCTCTATAATTAGCCAAAATGTTTTAAAAAGTGTTTACCATGGCTTACTAGATTAATCTGTGAATTTTCACTCAGTACTAGTGGATGAGATCATTTTCACACCCTTTTTCAAGCATTAATATTCCATACAAATTGAAATCATAAGTTAGTGATAGGTAGATGAATTTTTCACATTCATAATGAAATGGATCAATGTACAATACAACAATGGTTCACATCCTGGATTGTTTAACGGTACACAATGTTATCTGTGGAGTAGATAGTGTCATAGAACATTCATTAACTTCAATGGCTAACTGTGAAAGAAGCGTGTAAAAAATATAATTACTGTACAGTTCAAAGTTATTAACATTTTTAATCATACATTCAGGCAATTAAGTACTAGGTGTAGGAATTGTGTACGTCATTTTATAGTAAAGAAGACACGTTTCGAAATTTTAATGACTGAAGAGCAAGAAAGATGAGTACTTACTTAATTCTAAAAAGATGGTTCTATTGTTTCGCAAAAATCCTTAGGGGCCGTTATAATATAAATTACAACTTTATATTATGGTGTGAATACGTTTCTATGTTTCGATTAGCTCTCGAGACTACTCTACTCCTGCTGTGGTTTGGCCTCCGCCGTGAGAGTGTCTTGGCGTGTTATTAATAATGCAGTTTGCTACAATGCCGGCCCTGCAACACATACTAAACACTTCCACTAACTTCACTTTCTCTGAACGCACCATACTGATATTTTCTATAGGCACACTGGTGCACACAATTATTTAATCAGGCACATGTATCGGCTAGATTTTCTTTTGCGTGTTTCTACAATCGATTGGACCTTAGTTAAGTGCACGCAATACAAGTGCAAGAAATTAAAACTTTAATCGAAAATAAAAGTCGTAAAATATTAGCAGCTGTGGCCTAGCTCAGTAATTGTCAAGTCGGTTTTCCGTAATTCTGTAACAATGATGAGCATAATTATCGCCAGCCGTTTAGCCTTCGAGTATCTAGCACGAGTCGCTAAATAATAGCTTACACATAAAATTATCCGTGTCCCTAATGCTGGTTAGAGATCTTCCGAGGCTAGGCTCGTCAGAACACGGATGTTTAATGCATTAAACTGAATTCACCTTCGGGAAGTCGATAGGCTCATGGTTACATTGCAAACCTTTACATGATTACTAACTATTGGAACAAAGTACGTGCTAAGAATTTAGAAGTCGCGACAAATACGAGTAGTGGGCCATTTTGGGAAGATGCCCGTGATTCGGCAAACAACTTGTAAACGATGTTTGTGTTTTAAATAACATTACGTACACCTAAACTACACATGTGTCGACCGAATCATCTGTCTTACGAATGTGTTTGCGTCATAATAGTACAAATATGTTTCCAAAGTAAACTTCTTCGTTACAAAACGTTTGGGAACAGATGCAACCAAAACACACCTGGTCACATGCCTAGGGAACGTTGTGAGGCCTTCAGCACATGTGCAAATGTTCGCCTACATATTTGGTACCATAATGATGTCCGCATTAAACTTGTAGATATTTACGGAGCGATAAAACTAGTGTCCACTTCGGAATCCGAAAACTAAAATTATATAATGTTATTTATGAAGCAATAATAACGTATCATTGTGATAATAATAGGCCCTTCAGGTACTCGATACGTTTAAAATAACAATTGAGTGCTTTGTTTGAGTTTAAAATCATTAATGGTGTGAATTACGCTATTACACAGAGCCTGTTAAACGCCTATATAAGCGCATAAGAAAGCACAATTTATTTCATAATACTTAAGTAAACAATAAGTTTAAACTGTTTTTATTAATGCAGTTACCAATAACCAAAGGTAAAGCAAGAAAATTCTTATAACAAATAACTTTTGGCTGCATTAATAAAGTGTTTTAACGTGTACGACAGAGCCGCCAGTGGCGCGCTTCAACACTCGACGCAAGTCGGTGTTCGCGGAGACTTACGACCCCGAAGAAGATGACTCGGACGAGGGAACCACGACCGTGTTCCCGAAGTCGGACGCGCAACGCCAGCGTCTGGCCGAGGCGGTGCGCAGCATCCTGCTGTTCCGCTCACTCGACGCTCAGCAAATGCAGCAGGTCAGTACAAACTTGGCAGAGCTTTGTCCACGAGAGACTAATTTCAATTAGTACAGTCCCTCGTGTACGAAGTAACTCTATCACAAAGTTAGGGCTCCATTATAGACTTACAGTCAGACATTAAATGTCAGAGTTCTCTAGCTTTCCTGCTCTATCTTTGGAGATAAACTTTCTATCTGATAGAGTTTCACTGTTCCGCCTGCTCTGTACGCAGTTTGGCGTGGAACAATCGTCAATCATTCGCAAACTAAGATAAATGAATCACTATTTCTCAGCTAGGATAGCTGTGCGCTTTCTAATATAGCCTGATCCCTGTTTTGTTTCCAAATGTCGTAAAAGGCTTTAAGAAGTTAGGTTCATAACAAGACTGGAAAGTTATAAAACAAGCATAAAAAAGCAAGTCGTTGAGACAGCGATATTAAAATTTTAAAAACTTTGCCTTATGTAATTACTAGCTGATGCTCGCGGCTTCGCCCGCCCGCAAATTATATACTAAAACCTTCCTCTTGAATCCTCTATCTATTAAAAAAACCCGCATCAAAATCCGTTGCGTAATTTTAAAGATCTAAGCATACATATGGACAGACGCGGCGGGCGACTTTGTGTTACATTTGGATGAAGAGTAATTAGGTCCTCGTGACTACTCGCCAATGCATAAACAACTGGTGACATTTTACGTCTCATTTCCCACTAATATCTGAAAATCTCTGTCATCACGATGGAACAACGAAAAAATATGTTCTCCATTTCACCCAAGACTTGCACAAATCTTTACTCGGTTCAGGAACTTTTCTCGCTTGCTACACATATTATAAACAGAGTGAGTCTGTCGACACATGACGTGGTTTGCGTAGGTGCTGGACGCGATGTTCGAGAAGCGCACGGAGCCCGGAGAGTACCTGATCAGGCAGGGAGACGACGGGGACAACTTCTACGTCATCGAGAATGGCATGTTCGACGTGCTCGTCACCGGCGAAGATCGCATTGAGAAGGTATGTTGAGATTTCGCCGGAACACTGTGTCAAAACTGTGTGAAAATAGTGGTTTCACTTCACGTCAAATGAATGCAGTGAGGCTCAGTGATGTCAGCCTCAATTTAAGAGCTGTAGATCGTAGATTTGAACCCAAGCACATACTTTTCTTGGTGTTATTTATTTCATCGCCACGGCTCTCTAAATGGTGAGAGAAAACATCGTGAGGAAAGCCTTTGGGTCCAGTAGTAATTTCCAAAACAAAAAAATCTCGTATTGAACTACTAACCCGTTATAAAAGGTCACCCTTTAGTTTAATGTTGCACACTCCATGTAGTTACAGCACAGGTTATTGGCCTCGGCGTACACATTTCTCAATGTCGTCGTCAACCTTAAAATAAAAGTCCAGCATACTCCACGGGCCAGCTCATTAGGTACTACCTAATTTACGTGGTATGTGGCACAAATTATGTGGGCCCGAATTACTTACTGTGTTTGTGTATACCACGACTCTTTATAAAGGAAAGCAAGGTTCTGCATAAGCTAAAGCATAGCATAATCAGCCTGTAATAATCCCACTGCTGATACACAGGCCTCCTATCAGTGCGAATTGGAAGTCACAATGATTTTATTGGTTGTCTGTTTTGTTGCCTCTATAATAGGGCATGCCGGTTTGTTTCCTCACGATTTTTTCCGTTTAAATTCATACTGGATTAGTATGAATTCAAAAGGAAAAAATCGCTCAGGCTTGGAACCAATACAAGTTTTGATGTGTTCAAATAAAAAAAAAAAGCTATTGTAATCACTTGGCCGTTAACTCCATTAAGTAGATTAGTCATGAAATCTAATCGATGTTAATTTGGCATCAATAGAAATTAATCAAAACATCTTCATACCCACTTCAAAAAGATACGACGAACTGTTTGTCGGGTGCCTTCAATCGTTAACAAGCAATGCCAAGATTTTTTTTACTAAATGAAAATATCATTCGACATTCCTGAACAAAAATGTACTATGTAGTAGAACCGTTTTAGATATTGGACAACAGGACAATCTTATTCTTTGTTTTGAGTACTTTGTAATAAAGTTGTTATGGCAGATGGCATACGTGTAGAGTGAATAAGTGACATGGGGCCACTAACATGTTATTTATCACCAATCCCCTGTGTTGTATGATAACATTGGTGACTAAGCACACTGCCTGTCACAAGCTTGTGCCATTTGGACTAGACTCTTCATTACCCATTTCTAATGGGATACTCTAAATTTCCTTGGGTTTTGTTTACAACAGTCTATAATTACGAGCTAGTATTATTTATATCCACAAACAGCATTTAAGACTGTCAAAATCTATCTAAAACTCAGACTGACTCAACAGGCATACATACAGACATTTATTTTGAAGTGGAGATGAACCTAATTCGAAGAAGACGTTCTATCTTTTAAGATGTGTATTGTTATGCTATTGCACTTAAGATACATTATTGCCTACAGATTTATTATATAACCTGTAGACAGTGCAACTCTAGTTTTAGCGTGCAGGTATTTAGGTCCAGTTCAGACAATAAGTTCACAATTCCCACCAGGTGGTGCACACATACGAGGGCTCGGGCTCGTTCGGCGAGCTGGCGCTCATGTACAACATGCCCCGCGCGGCGTCGGTGCGCGCGCAGACGCCAGGCCAGCTGTGGGCCATGGACCGCCACACCTTCCGCCGCATCCTGCTCAAGAGCGCCTTCAAGAAGCGCAAGCTCTACGAAGATCTCCTGGAGAAGGTGCCCATGCTGAAGGCGTTGCAGGTATGTCCCTGACTGTAATTATTTCAGCGGTAATCAAATGTTAGAACTCGGCGTGCTTGAAAGCGCAAGGAGAGCAGCAGTCAGAGGAATGCCGATACATAGTTCGAACCGTTTCTTTCCCGACCGCTCTTTCAATAGTTCGGTGCAGAAGCCCAACTCCCAAACGTTTTGTCCGTATATTCGGATCTATCCGTCTCTCTCGCGCACGTCTGCAGATGACTGCGAGTCTGCCTCAGTATTGACAGAGCGGTCGAGGAAGAAACGGTTCGAACCACCGCCAGCGGCGACAGGTACAGCGTTACTCTCTACAAGGTAGACCCATGACCTGTTGACAGTTTCGTGAATACGCTGGAAACAAGTAGAACAGTACTTGTGGATGTAGCTACGTGTGCAACGGTGCACTTCGATCGACTAGTGATAATGATGAACCCAAAGGTTATGTGTTGTCAGATTGGCGTGCGCTAATGTACCCACTTCATGCTTATTTAGTCAGGGGATACTTGAGGTCCTAGGAAACCAAGTAATCTTGTATTATAAATGCAAAAGTTTGTGAGGATCGATCTTTGTAACTCTTTCACGCAAAAACTTTTATACCGTACCGGTTTATATAGATGTAATTTGGCACACATGGTTTAAAACTTAGATTAATAGATACACTACTACCTAAGATACTTTTTATCGCGGTACTACGATTCCGTGTCACAATTACCGAACTCTACGCGAACGACCATAAGTTTGTTGATTCATAAAATTAGACCTGTATCGTTGTACGCGCACTTCATATTTACGAATTTGCATATTTCGTGCTGCAAGAGATATTTGTAAATACTCACCTAAACTTGTGAACTGCGCTCATTTCGATTTGTGAAAATTATGAACTATTGGTAGTGGTTGGAAGCTATTATGATTTTCTGTTTTTCAAATAATGGTGTGGCAGTTGTGTGCGCTAAATTGAAACCTCATAATTTATAAGTCCCAGTCACTGTTTCGGAAATAGCTTATTAAGATCTAAGACAGGAGGCTTCTTATTATTTATTTCCTGATGGGCATGCTCTTCACCTCAAATAAGTCTGTTAGAAGAGAGCGTTGAATGAGGTCTACGGTGGAACAAGCCTGCTCAAATGGTGGTTACCCGTGGTCCCAGTGGGTCGACCCATTACCGGGTCCATGGGTAATTAAATTACCCGTGGTCCCATGGCATTAGGGATTGTTCCTGGACTTCTGAAAATATCGACAGAAAATACAAAGCCATAGTAACAGCATATCATATCCCACAGGGACCACGGGTGTGATTGCATAATTTGGCTTCGGGTTTATTGGTTTTCTATTTTTTTTTATTTATCTACCAACTACCAGGAAGGCAGAACCATAAAGGAGGTATTTTATATTTTTAATAGGAATCTCAATCAATCCGTGTACATTTCGAGTATCACGCAGTACGCAATGTAGAAAACAAAATACTTCTTCATGATTCTGGCGTCCTGGTAGTTTGTGAGATTTTACTATCCTTAAAAAAACCAATAAACCCATTGTCAATTTATGCAATGACTTGTTACCCGTGGTCCCGGTGGGATATGATATGCTGTTACTATGGCTTTGTATTTTCTATCGATATTTTCAGAAGTCAAGGAAACAATCCCTAATGCCATGGGACCACGGGTAATTAAAATTACCCATGGACCCGGTAATGGGTCGACCCACCGGGACCACGGGTAACGACCCGTTCAAATGATGGTGGTTAATTCTTGTTTTGAAGGCTGTCGTATTATAGGTGGAATTGGACCACAGACGCTGGCAAGAGCAGGTAATGCTGTTTTAGATCTTTGAAGCCTGTATTCATACTTCATTGAGTTCACATATTGAAAATGTAGGCGCAGTAAACCAGTTATATCATAACAACTTGCTCACGGACAAATGGGTGTAATTGCATATAAATGATTGTTAGATCAAAGATAAATGTCCGTTCTGTGATTAGCTGCCGATATGACGGGAAGTATTTATCAGTAACGGGTTTTCAGAAATACTGCAAATCTCTAAACAAACATTTCACGAGAATCCATTCAATATTGTTTGGAGAATCTGTTTCTAAAAAACGCCATTCATATTGTAAACAATCGGACTTTAAACCGAGTTTTTCTCAACCAAAAATGGTTGCGTGGGAAGTTATCATTACGATTACCGCTTTGTCCAACTATCTATAATACCTGCTTATGTCTGGCATTAAGACATGTTTCGCGCAGTCGCAGCTGACATACATCGAACAAACTGGAATTCCTTGAGAAATAAGCACTTATGAACTACACTTTAACGTTAATCTGATCACTAATCTTTCCCACAATGCTATAAAACTTACATTAACTTATTACAACAAGCTTTGAAAGATTTTAGAAAATATCTTCTTATTATAATGTCTATGAAAAAAATTTAAAGCACCAGTCATTCAAAATCTAATAATTATTTAACGCGTTTTTTGTTTCATAGTTTTTGTGATACTATAAAACAATCACGTGGATGCTGATAGAACAAGCAAGGTTTTTGACATGTAATAAAAAAAAAACTATCATTAATAGTACTACTAGCGCGACTAGGCGGTATATAAATAGCTTATTTGCCTCTGTTGAAACAATTCTAGACACTCAGAAAATCGGTATTACTAAATTAGTTGATGAGAAAGTGCTTCTTCTTAGCGTGTCGATGGCAATCTGAATTGTGTCGGCCCAGAACTGAGCGACTAGTTTGGCGCTTTCGGTAGCGTCCATCAGTTCCTGTAGTGAACAAACACAGGACACGATATTAAGTGCCCCATCGTTTGTGGATCAGCACCACATTTACACTCCAGGGCAGATTCATTAATGAATCTCCACCTGAGCAGGTTTTCTTTGCTGCAGCCAACCTGGGTCCGGAGTCTATTTAAAGACTTCCAGCAGGGCTATTACGTATCTTCCTGATATCCAGTGACTATCAAGCTTCGGTTGTACACCGAACTTTATGACAACCGTGAATGTCATAATATTGGTATTACATATCACACGGAGTGGATGTCGCTTTAGGGTGACTAACAGGATCATACATAATACGAAACTAACCTTTTGACAGTTAATTGATGGACACTGAGCCCATTTACTATCGTTTCGAGCTGTCAACAGAGATACTTAATAGCCCTACAGGTCAGCCATGACAACTCATGTCCAGGTGGGCGATTTTCAGCAGGTGGAACGAATGGGATTGGATGGGATGCACTACCTCGCCACAGCTTTAGTCTTTCCGTGGAGCGCTCGCCACTCAGTAGGGTGACACACTTCAGAAAGCTGTTTCGGCCTTTCAGTCTTTGCGACACGAGGGTATTTAGGTGTAAAGAGTGTCGTGTGTCAGAAACCATTTTGGCTCTTTCGCTAGAGCTTGCCACTGTTCTGCGAACTTCTGGTGGCGCCATTCCTGCTGGTGGGTGCAGCATCTGTACCGGGGTTGGTTTAAGGCAACCAGTGATGATCCGGCACGTTTCATTCAGAGCTGTGTCCACTAACTTTGCATGGGCTGAACGGCTCCACACGAGGCACGCAAATTCGTCAGCTGAAAAAGATAGCGCCAGCGCAGTAGTCCGCAAGACATGAAAGAACAGAAAGAAAGTACTAATTAGTAATAACCACAAGAGTTGGCTACATGAACAAATCTCCTTCGCCGCCAACTTGGGAAGCTCATAAGTTTTCTTTGGTTTCAGTTTGCTGACCTTACAACTGGGAATGTTGTTGTGTTGTGCATTTTCAATCAATGCTTAAAATAATGGAAAACGCATCTTCTCTTTACTTGAATCTCTTAATAGATGTAACGATAAGATAGAAGCCATTACCAAACTGCTGCAAAAATAATTTTGTCTAACCATGAACGTCGTTGTTGTAGTATTCAACTTGAGAGTTTAACTGCAAAGCATACAAATCCGAACTACAACTTACACAACGTACATAATTCTACTGAAACATTAGAAATATTGAAACTAGAGTGTCAACGCCCCTCAACGCGTTTGCACGCGAACGGATACGTTGCCCAGCGTCCCGAAAATATTGCCTGACCACGCTCGAAGTCGACTCGACAATCAATATGTTGCCTCGTCTACACCTTCCTTTATAGGATTTTTTTCAACCATTTACATATCGACATGCTCTATCAAAGAATAAGAGTGTGTTTCAGTTTTATCAATAAAATATTGATGGAATTTTCAATTTTATCGCAACTTTATTCTCTCATGCAGACCTCTATAACTGGGGGTTCGCGTCATGGGAGCTATTTGGCACACACATTCAGAAAAACATGTAGGTAACAAATAGCAATAGGTCATACGAATATTTTATGCTTGATACGGGACTTGATTACGCGACCCTGAATACAGAAGGGCGTCCCGAACTCTCGACATTGCGCCATTCCTGTCGCCAAAATATAAAACGACTAGTAATATTACCGACGATTAATTTATCTTATGAGTTCGATAGATATTCGGCTAATTGACATGGAGGTAGTATGACGTAATAAATGCTTCGTCAATGGCCATATTCATTAATACACGTTACTTTCTGCCCATATCCCCAAGTTATTTGTGGTGAGAGAAATGCCTGAGAAAATCTTTCTCTTCCATACATCTACGGACTACAGGAGCTAAACGCGAGTTTTATAATGCAAAAAAGCATATGATTCACTGCAATAAACAAAACCAGAAAAATATATGATATTCTTCAGGATATATGCTATTATGATAGTGTTTTGAAAACATAATGCAACTAATTTTACTCGATAAAAAAAAATCACGAACTTATCTCTAAAAGTTTCTTTTAACGAGTAAAAATCATACTAAAATACATGCGATCATTCTGATTTTTCGGGCAAATAATTCTGCAAGCAACATATTAGCATCATGGTGTTTTCTTTTTTTAGTCCAATCAATAGATTTTTTGTAAATCTCAAAAACCACTCATTTCGCACTATTCGGCCCGCAGTGACTGACGTAACCACCACTTTGTAGTGCAAGCTGATTAGAACTTTATTCTAACAGTATTTCAAACGAAGTTTGAACCACCACAAATAGAGTGGCTAATTTAGCTCATGTAGTCGCCTTAAACGAATAAAAAAAACAAACGTAAATTGCTTAAGAATTTCTTGTTGCGAGATTTTTCACGATTTATCCTTCCCAGAAGATCGGCTACTGTGAACGGAGAAGGCCAATCCTCCGACTTCCCAGTAATACCCCTACAATGAATGGACACAAGGGACTTAAGCCGCAAACACTACGCTTAGAAAACGGATTAGCGATCATGAAAAATAAAGCGATACGACGTTCCATGGGAAATCTTTTTCAATCTTCCACTCCGTCCGTTTCCCACTTCAATGGACAGGCGCCTTAATTGCTTTTAGATAGTAGCATAACAAGTTGTAACTACTTATTACATTATATCAACGTTTAGATATCAGAAAGATTACATGCAAAGAAACTCGTTGTGTTTCCGCTCCAAAAACGTTGTAATTTTGTCATATTTGACGCTCGTCGTGTACAGAAATAGAGTGGTGTATTAATATTTTTCCTAGGTTATTTCGAAGCATATTTAATAGAGTTAAACGCAATATACCTTGCGGCGTAGGGGAGGATAACTCAATGCAAATTATACAATTTATGCGTCAACCCATGACGTAAACAACTTTTCACGCTAGTTTTAAAACGTTTTTGCGTTTTCCACATAGTTTTATGTAGATTTAAATAGTACCTACCTATTTTCATATGGTGTGCCATGCTATTTCAAAGATTATGCGCCCATTCCTCGACACGATTTATTACTTGAGTTAGCACCAGCGCGATTGTAAATCATATTTATTGTTATAATATTATCATAACAATGAACTTATGTCATTATAAAGTAGTTAACACGCGCCTTTCATTATTGTTTCATGTACAATTAAAGAAACCGCGTTGTCTTTTAACAGCGGTGACGTCAGGCCTTATTGATTTACCATGAAACATTTTCACGAATATTTTATGACACTTGTGACGTTTTTATTATCTGGATTATAATAATAAATAGGTACTATACCAATGCCAATTGAAAAGCGTAAGAAGCAATCGAATGATAAGGCGATAGGAGATATTATTGTAATAGTGGCTAGCGTCGCGTGATACGTGCGTACGTAACGCGATAACACTTATCAGTTAATACTGATTTAAGCTAAGATTAGGTGTTGATAAGGGGCGCCCAACGTCCACCACGTTCTTGGGCGCTCACTCTCGGACAAAAGTCCTTTAGTACTGTGTGATGTGAATGCTAAGCGTGTGTTGTACCGCCCGTAGCCTGGTACAGAAACTAGGTCGGGTTTGAAGATTCTAATAGTGTGTAAGTTGTCGCCGTAGCAAGTTGCCAACCGGCGTCTAGGACACGACGCTCCACGCTCATACAGCCAGATCGAATTCTTCACGTCGCACACACATGCAACTCAAATACAGAAACAACTAGATCAGATAGAAATGCCTATAGGCAGCATAGGCGTACTATTTGTCCCTATAGGTACGAGAGTGAACAGTGAACGACGAGGGCGGAGACTGCGCCGAAACCTAATTGGCACGAAATTACCAGTTGATAAGAAGTTTAATGTATTATGTCTGTGTAGAAGTGTGGGATATTGGTTTACCTGTAGGGCTATTACGTATGTCTGTTGTGAGCTCGAAATGATAGTAACTGGGCTCAGTGTCCATCAATTAACTGTCAAAAGGTTAGTTTCGTATTATGTATGACCCTGTTAGTCACCGTAAAGTGATATCCACTCAGTGTGATACGTAATACCAATATTATGACATTAACGGTTGTCATCAAAGTTCGGTGTACAACCGAAGCTTGTTAGTCACTGGATATCAGAAAGATACGTAATAGCCCTGCAGTACCTACACACTGCACAGTAAATGACACTTGAACTACACAATCATGAGCATTGATACCTTCTTTATTTCACTGGCTTATCCCAAAAATAGACGATATAAATTGCAATCTTTACACTTCAAATAAAGTCAAAAGAATTCCTTTCACAGTTATTTGCATATCGTACTTTAATGACCGAGCTCTTACTGTACTCCGTCAAACGCCATCATCATTCTCCTGACTTTATCCCAATTTATTTGCGGTCGAAGCAGCATGTCTTTTTTCATAGGTACGTCTTTATCACTCGCCATTTCAGCAGTCGCCTCTTTTCTAGCATATCATCTTTAAACCAATAAAACCTCATAATATTTCAAAAGTTTTGTCAGACACGGCGTGCGGCGGCGCCACGGTATAATCTGTCAATTCCTGATTATCCTCGCTTATTGTGCGCGTCACAGGTCTTTGACACGCTCCCACTGTGTCTGTTTACATACACATTAACACCGAAGTACTTGCAGTCTAAAATTATTCTCTTGGCGAGCGACCCACATTATGTGTGAAGTTCCATCATGTTAGAAGAAAATCCGTTTAAATCGTATCAAATTCCTCCTGCCCGTATCCCAATTTATTTGCGGTCAGAGCAGCAAGGGGCTTCACCTTGCATACTTCTCTATTAGTTGTAATCTTGGAAGACACCCCCTTTTCTAGCCATATCTTTTGCATAATCCACCCAGAGGTTCTTTGGTCTTCCCCATTGATTGGTTTTTTTCTTAATCGATATTCTCCATTTTAAAACGAAGCTCCCAATCATTGATTGAAATTGGGAGAAACAGCAGTTCGCGAGTAATTCACATTGGAAGTTTTCTTATCGTCACACATAACTGCCAGACGCCTCTGCTCGTAAAACCAACAAGTAATTACTGAAATCATGATAAATACTAAAACGCAACGCAACGCACAAGATGCAACGAACCTTATGTTTTAAAACACGAATATGTGTGTACTGAATGTTGATCTACATAATTAGCTGCCCAATCTACCTGATATATAAGGGTTGCTGTTATAGGACAACGCAAAACTTAACCATAACTGGCGACCCTCTGGATACCCCTTGAGCGAATACAAGCGTGATGTTATAAATAGGAACTACTGAAAAGCATTGTGTGCATAATTATGTAGTCTGCTTAATTAGCCGTATGATACCCGGCCGTGAATAGTTTCCATAGACCCATTTGTTCCCATGTTTCACTAAGATTAGGTTCAAGTGGATGAGCAGTGGTTAAAATAGATTGCTGTAACAATATCATAGTGTCGTTTGACTACACAGAATCGCACGCTTTGCTGAAATTGTTTGTCACACGTCAGTTGCATTGTGGGGTACCACACAAAGCGGGTCACAAAAAACGTCAACAACCACGACATGGGCAGACCTAGACTGTAAAGGCGCGGTGAGTTTAACGCACAAGCAGGATTGGTCCTTGTTGAAAAGAAGGCATTTACCCTGCAGTGAAACGTATAAAATCACTTTGATCAAAGAAACCAATATTGATCCCTGAGATTTCATAGAGATTGTATGAACAGTCGACAAACAATCTTTGCAAACTCTCGACTAACGGAAAAGGGTCAGTTTGCCGCCCGCAGGTAATTAGCTAACAAGCTGTCACTAATGCCCGACTCTACCCCTAAGGAAAGGGGTGAAAGCGACACATAGACACACGGGCGCAATAGTTTCGTTGTAGGGTTTAAACGTGATGGAGAGCACCTCTTCACATGGCGGGCTTTCTGTGGTACTATGGCAAATAAAGGCACGAAGGCACGCTTGTTTCCATGGGGGTCAGACAAAAAGTACAGATCGCCCCATGCTCTATGTAAATGCTTATTAATTATACAAACAACAAAACCGTAGTGTGGTTTGGCATTATTTCTTTTAGTTTTTCATAAACCATCTGAGATTGTTTCATTTTGCATTCAAATTGCATATCAAAAATGTTTGAAAACGATTTAGCAGTCCTACTAATTTTAGAACTTCACTCTGGTAAATGTTGTATGAACACCCACTCAATTTTGCTTCTCCTGTCACAATCCATGCATCTTTAAATGCGCGCCGGCACCGAATTCCGCGTACCTTACCTTTCTGAGGCAGTTCTCAAATTAGATTTTTCGTGGTGATAACATAATTCCCGATTTACCGGAAATTGCTCGAGATTGGAAGTTTCCTCAATAAATGTTTACGATTTGGTCCCATCACAATTTGATTCTAATAGTGTAGCAGTAGGTGTAAATACATACATGCTAAAACTCATCTCCGGTCCTATCGCTTTAGGAAAACACTCACAAATCTCATTTGCATGAAAATACACATGTAAATCTGCTCATAAATACCATTACTGTGTTTGGACAGCATAAAAACTGATCCAATTGTTTTTTCAAGTAAATCTGGCAATAAAAGATAAGCGATGCTACCGCTGCGCCGTCAAAGGCGGTTCCCGTTCGTGTGTAGATAATAATTGTCTGACAAGCGAGGCGAGAGATAACAGCCACCGGACGCCGATGTTCCTATCGAATTTATTCACCTTCCGGCCCGTGACGTCACGGCTTTATCTTAGACTCACACGTCACGCTGAAACTCGGGTGGCGACAGTGCATTTTAGCACAACCGGACGACGTTTTGATGACGTTCACTTTGTTATTTCAGTTGTAATCCTACGTAGACATTGATATTATTGATAAAGTAATCTTCCATACGTTTTAAAATTCCTGAATAGAGATTAACCTCATCATCTGCCTTGCCTTTTCCCAACTATGTTGGGGTCGGCTTCAATCTAACCGGATGCAGCTGAATACCAGAATTTTACATGGAGCGACTGCCTAACTGACCTCCACAACCCAGTTAGTACTGGGTAATACGATACCCTTTGGTAAGACTGGTTGTCAGACTGTTTGGGCCACTGACTACCTGTAACGACTGGCAAAGATCTACAAATGACAGCCGGGACCAACAGCTTAACATTCTTTCCGAAGCACGGAGCTAACTCAAAAAATCAAAATCAAAATCAAAGCATTTATTTCAAGTAAGCCAGTTACAGGCACTTTTGAATTGTCGAAACAAAGATGAAAATTAAATGTAGCTACAGTCCCAGTCACAAGACATAAAAACTGTGAAAGTACTGTAGTTGCCCATTCCCTAGCGTAGATCTCTATGGAGAAGAACGGGCAAGAAACTCCATGGACACTCTTTTAAATCAGAATATTGTTACAAAATCTTGGTTACATCATTCATGTTGAGATGGTATATTATGTGGGAACAATGTAGCAAGATGTGCACGTTAAAAGTGTCCACAGTAAAACAAAACAGAAAAAAAAAAACAATTCAAAAACTAAAATAATTCATTAAAATAAGCCATGGCAACTGAGAGATGACCAGTCACAACCGACAGCGCCCGTTCACGGACATGACGCATAGATCAGCACCATTCAACTCAACCATTTTGAAGGGAACTAAATGATCCGACACATGCGCCACCATCAGCGAGACTTTTGAGTGAGCATGACATATTCTCAACCGCCAGGGCACATTCAAGTCAAGAAAAGACGTAGGTTTCCAGTGAATGATAGCTTTCTAGTACATAGTACTCACACAATATGGGCTATGCGATTATATAATACTAAAGAGATTGAATCTATACAATGCAAAGATAGTTGTACAATCTTCAGCAGCTCCAACAATACCATTTAATGCTATCAATTTAAGCGCCCCTGTCCTTGTGGAGCAGGACCAGCATTGAGCCAAGCATTTTTATCAGCGATATAATCGCTCAACTTGTAATATGCTTGCTTACATAGTGTGCGTTTAATACATGTTTTAAATTTCGTCTCATTCAGTTCAAGAATACTTTGTGGAATTTTATTATAGCATCTCAAACAGTACCCCATGAAAGATGAGTCTACTTTAGCGAGTCTGAAGCCTGGCTGAACTAGTTGGTCCCTATTTCTAGTACTGTAATTATGTCTGTCACCCCTTTTACCAAAAAGGTGCAGATTTTTTCTGACGTACATTATGTTTTCGTAGATGTATTGACAATGTACTGTCATGATGCCAATATCCTTAAACAGTTCCCTTAGAGAATCGCGCCTACGAAGATTATATATGGCTCTGATGGCTCTTTTCTGCAGAATAAATATAGACTCAATATCTGCAGCCCGTCCCCATAGCAAAATGCCATAAGACATTATACTATGAAAGTAACTAAAATAAACCAGTCTAGCGGTATCTACATCAGTATACTGACGGATTTTTCTAATGGCATATGCTGCTGAACTTAGCCGCCCCGCAAGAGATGTTAAATGAGAACCCCATTGTAGCCTTGAATCAAGCGTAATCCCCAGGAAAACCGTTTTATCTACGAATTCAAGTTTCTCTTTATTCAGTACTATATCACAATCACTACTTTTAACATTCGGTAAAGCAAATCTTATGCATTTGGTTTTTTTTTCATTTAATACCAAATTGTTTGCTGTGAACCAATTTTGGACCTGAAGTAGGGCATTATTTACGTCATCTAGATTTTGGGCCCGCCTATTTATCTTAAAAATTAAGGAAGTGTCATCAGCAAATAACACCATATTTTGAGGTTGGTTTTTCAATAAATAGGGTAGATCATTTATATATACTAGAAAAAGGAAAGGACCCAATATTGAGCCTTGTGGAACCCCCATTTTTACTTTTAAACCATGTGAATTAACACCATTTATTTGAACATGTTGTTGTCTATCATTCAAATAAGATTTTACCAAACTAATTGCAAGTTTACCCAGTCCGTAATGCTCAAGTTTCAAAAGTAATGTGTCGTGATTTACACAATCAAACGCTTTGGAGAGGTCACAAAAAATTCCTATGGCGTCTTGAGACTCTTCCCACGCAGTAAATATGTGCTTTAATAAGGTTACACCGGCGTCAGTTGTACAACGTCCCTTGGTGAAACCATACTGTTGATCATGTAAGATTCTGTTAGTGTTAAAATGATAGAGCATTTGATTAAGCATTACCTTTTCAAAAACCTTGCTAAAAGCTGGTAAAACCGATACAGGTCTATAATTATTAGTGTCTTTACTGTCCCCGGATTTGAAAAGAGGTATGACTTTACTGTATTTCATTAAATCAGGGAAAACTCCTTGGTCCACACATAAATTAAAAATTAAAGCTAGGTAAGGGGCTATAGTCTCAAGTATGGATGTACAAACTTTGATAGACATTCCCCATAGATCTTCGGTCAGTTTGATTTTTATTTGCCGGAAAGCTTTAATAACTATCATAGGGTTAATGTGTTTAAATTTAAATTCAGCCAGGCAGCCAGACACATTCGCCTTTAATAAACCAATTGAGAGTTCAGGTGAGGAAATAAGAGCCTCTGTAGTTTTTAATGGTACATCGGTAAAGAAATTTACAAATTCTTGAGCTACTTCCTGATCAGAGCTTTTAGGACCACATGCTGTATCTAATGTGTAGCTAGTGTTACGTATTTTCTTCCTGTTAGTCTCGTTATTTATGACTTTCCAAACTGTCTTTATTTTATTTTCTGCTGTTTTGATCTTGTTGCTAATGTGCAGGGCTTTAGCAACCTTGCATGTATTTCTAAAAATTTTTGAATACTTAGCAACATACTTGTTAAAAGTTTCAGTGTTTATAAAAGGCTTAAGGCCATAAAGCTCAAATAGTCTTTCCCTACTTTTTCGGATACCTCTAGTTGCCCAATCACTAAATATGAATTTAGGGCAAATACTTTTTGTCTTCTTTTCAAAAGTTTTATTGAATTCCGTGTGAACTATTGAAAAGAAACGATCATACAATTGATTTATATTAATATCGTCAAGGCTCATAGCACTTAACTTGTTTTGTAGCGAAATATTATACCTATTTAATCTGCTAGAAGTTATAGGTCTAAATTTAATTTGAACTTTTTGCAATGGGGGTATATTACACCTAAAAGTTACAGTTTGTCCGCTATGGTCAGAAGGCAGACAATTTACTATGGCCTTATCTAAGTAATCACAATCGCAGAAAACATTATCTATGCAAGTAGCAGTAGAAGGAGTGACTCTAGTAGGTTCTATAAAAGTGTTGGTCAAGTCAAATGACTTAAAAAGATTTAATAACCGACTGCTATTTGAACTTTCTTCTAAAATATTGATATTGAAATCACCACAAATAATTGTAGATTTATTACTGGCTGCAAGTTTTGCCAGGACATCTTCCATTATTGATTCAAATAAGGAAAAGTTTTGATAGTTTGGGGGTCTGTACACACACACAATTACATGCTTATCTAGCTCAACACAGGACAGTTCGACGCAATGTTCAACTGAGAGACCTACTATGTCATTACGTTGCTTATATTTAAAACAATTTTTTATTAATATTAGGGAACCTCCACGAAGCATAGTTTTACGGTTAAAGCAGCTACCCACCATATAGTTCTCATAATTGATAAGCATTTGGTAATCCTTTAGCCAATGTTCAGTAAAACAAATAATGTCAAACTTACTATTTTCTAAAAACAATTCAATTTCTAATAATTTGGAAGAAATGCCTTGGATATTTTGGTGGAATAATTTCAAAGTGTTCTGCTGAGGCCCTTTTTTACTAACTAATTGAGTGCAAGAAGATACCTTGCTGTTGGTAGGATTAACAATATTGTTAATGGTACCTTCTGTTGTCTCACTTTCTAGTTTAAATTAATATTTGGAGTGAGGCCGGAGACTCCCGTGCCATCCTCAGACAACAAGACCCTATCACTAATATACCCTAAATGAGACCCTAAATGAGAATTCTCCACGGTGACACATGGATCCTCCTCAGTACAATGATTGTAAACATTTATAGCACTAATGCTATATTCATTTAAAGTCACCTGTACATTAGTATTACTACTAATAGTCGCAGTGTTAATAATAGGACTAAACTTAGACATACTATTTATGTCTGTGTGAATATTATAAGCTAATAGCCGAGCTATTTTGTGTCTACATCTAATAGGTAGATACACCTTACCCCGTGTCGACTTCAGTTTACCAACAATAGTGTTGATATCCAGATATATAAGTCTGTCACTATAGTGACCTACTAAAAAATGTACATGGTTATTTAACATATGTATATAATTGTTTTTTCCATTACCCAAATTTTCAAAATAGGGAAAAGCACACAATATGATTTTACCACATTTTAACTTTAACAACTCTGAGACACAGTCAGTAATGTCTTCCTTTTTAATCTTAGAGCTATTACCAACACATATAGTAATGGCAGTATTAGGATTACAAACAGTTTTTGTTACTGATGCCATAACCTGCTTGTAGGTCGACCCAGGCATACAATAATTTTGCGTACAATAACTCAGGTTATTACTGATTAATTTCCCTAGCCCTCTACCTATACTATCAGAGAACATAACTGAAAAATTAGTATCAAGACTATTAGGTGAGACAAAATTACCTAAGTCAGGTATTGTATCTTGGCTAGAAATACAGTCCTGAGTACTCACAGCTAGGGACGGGTCCTCCTTTGCCTCAAGCTGGAGGGCACCATTGCTGGATTCCCTCTGACAAGTACACTGAGTGTTGCTGAGAGTCAGCGAGTCCACTTTGTCTACCAATGCATTTGTAGCAAGAATATGCTCTTTAATTTGATTTTGAGAATGTTCATATTTATTATACAAAGACTTTAGTGATTTATTAAGAGCCTGTATTTCTGATTGTAAGCGCTGAGTGTCAATTTCATAAATGTTTATACTATCTTCCAATTTAATCTGATAGTTATTTAATTTATTAACTAGAGAAACACGTTCTTTCCTTAATTGTATGTTTTTGGAATGGTGTTTTTGTTGTTTCTTGTATTTATTACATTTGTTAATGATTCTATTTAATCGTGCATATTACTATAACTCTAAACTATATTATTATAACTCGATATGTAAGGGTGGTCACGCATCCACAGACCAACCTAGGCAAGCACGGCTTAACCTAAAGATCGACCCCGAGTGGCTGTTATTATTTAGCCACGAGCTAGCGATTAACCTAACTCTAGTTTATTTGGTAAACTGATCTAAAGCTGATAATTTTGTAACTGTGTGTATACTTTGTATAGCACTATCTATTATCATTCTCCTGCCCTTTTTTTTGGATGGGGAATCATCAAATGACTCCTCCCGCTCTGTGCGAAGCGGGAGGGAGTGGCAGACTTTTACTGACTAAAACCCATCCATGTTCCTTCTTCGCCCTTTGTGTTCCGGGGGCACGGTATCTCTTTCAAACAGTCCCGCAGCCCCGGCAGGCATCGGCCTTTGCTTGGCTTCCTTTCTGCTGATATCTCTTTTTGGCGCGCGTGGAACACGAACGCGCCGTCGACACGGCCTGTCGTCATAAGACGGACGAACGGCAAGCTAGCCCATAGCTCACCGTCCACAGGCCCGATCATTCTCCTGCCCTTACAATTTATTTGGGGTCGGCCGAGGCATGTCTTCTTCTTCTATACTTCTATATTACTCATATCTAATCGGACACCTCTTTTCTAGCCTTAGCATTTTTTCTTTGGCCTTCCTCCACTCTTTTGCCCATCAGCATTCACACTCAAAACTTTGTATAGCACAAGCCATGCAAAAAAAATGCAATATTGCATGCTTGTTGCGTCTTTTATTTTCGCTTGCACTCGAAATTGAATTTGTTTCTCGGTAAAAACTTATTTTAACGAGTCTGTTTTCTTTAAAAACGTAAAAACTCCAACAGTTTCTTGTTAACGCTTTCAAATAGGTCATACGCCGCACACAGGGGTATTTGAGCGATTTGGCCGGCCAAAACTTTTTCTTAACTTTAATCAATGATAATAGTGCTCATAGGTGGATTTTTATAATTTCAGTTGATTTTTATGCATTTACATGAAAAAAAAAAAACACTTTTACTGTTAAAATACTTATTTTATTCATTAATGAATACATATAATTACAATGTCTTAGAGAAATCACCATAAACTATTTAACTAGAAGAAGAACACGGTTCTTCATCTGAAGAACCATAGCCTGACATCGTATCTGATGATGACTCATCATCATATGTACGATGTCAGGCTCAGCCGAAAGTAACAAACCTATCGTTTCCTTCATAAAAGGTTTGGTTTTCTTTTTTGGAATGGGTCGCATTCCTGTTAATAGCGGATCAGAACTAAGGAGTAGCCTATTAATAACATCCATGTTACAGGCTTCTCGAGAGAATTTTCTTGCGAAATTCTGGCGATACAAACGTATATGTTTATTACGTGCTTCCGCAGCTTCTTCTGATAATTGACCAATCGGAAGCAATGCTTTATCTATAATTTCAGATCCATGCATCAGAATTTTGTGCAATGTTGGCGTCATGGGATGCCATGGGTAAAGCGCAACATACTGCTCTGCTGTTTCCTTGGCATAAATAGAATTTTTTTCTGTGTCGATCTTGTGTCCACTCGACAATGCTTCTAAAATTACTTTAAGGCGGTATAGACAATTTACATCAATTCCCGTGATTTCAGCAGACAATTCATGATCTGCAAAAAAATCTTCTGCTGGTGTTGCCATCGTTCGTGATTCCGAATTTTTTCTTCGTTTACTTCTTTCACTTAACTCTGAAAAACAATAATGTGGTCGTCCTGTTCGGATGGCGACTTTTGGTATAACAAATGTGCTTTCTAGCCATGTGTCATTGTTTTTCAGAAAAGAATCTTCTTTATGGTGAGATTCAGTCCATCTCCTTTTAATTTCCGACTTGAAATGTGATAAATGTTGCTTAATTTTTTTCATATCCTCGTCAGAAAATGAGCCAAATTTTAGAACGTATCTTTCCAAAAACTGTAACTTTTCATTAATATTATTTAAATTTTCTGCCATCATAATACTAAACAAATGTTTTCGAGTCATAACTCGGACGTTTGACGACCCTAGAACAAAAAAGTGACAATTTATAGCAACAAATAAGAAATCGATATTTTTGGTGTTTATTTTCCAGTCGGCTACATTAAGCTATATTTTCAAATATCGGATAAAACCGGATAACATTTTACACGTACTGTCAAGACTAAAACACAGGGTATTCGAAATGACTAAAATCAATATCAGGAAATGCCGGGAAATATAACAAAATTGCTAAAATATAAAATAAATATAAAAAATAATGCCTTTAAAACAGCACTTGCTAGAAAAATTGTATTAAATAGATTTCTGAGCTATTATTACGAGAAAAATATAAAAAGTATACACATTTACCTGCTTTATCGCAATCCATAACTTTCACTTTATTTAATTTGGTAACAAATATAGAAATGTAATCAAAACTTTCGTTTGCGCAGCGAACACCAAACATTGATACATGCACTCAAATGAACGATCAAGTTTGGACTGACCGTCCCGCATGGTAGTTCCGGAAAAGAAACAATGAAGTATTGTCTACGTTTAACTATTAGCTACCTGAGTACCCTTCTTTGATCTACCTGCTTTGAATTTTAGGAAATTGAATTTTGGCCGGCCAAATCACTCAAATACCCGTGTGTGCGCCGCCGACCAACGGGAACTAGTTTAGAAACATTCCCGGATATTATTTATTTACCATCATTTGTCAAACACATGTCCGCAATTTATCATTATGTATAAACGGAGAACCAAAACCCACACATTCATTATAAAAATGAAAAATGGCGGCCAACCGTGGGACATACTAATATTTTTAACCAGACATAAAAAAATGCAGCATGTTCTCAAAAATTACAATAATCGTGTCGTCGGAAATAACAGAAGAAATAAAAAATGAAACAACCACCCAAACAAATCGGCATTTTGAATAGGTAGAACAAAATCAACAAATCAATCAATGACCATCCAACCCGCCTAATATTCTAGCACTTTGTTATAGGTATTTTTTTTTTTGGTTGGGAAATCGTCAAATGACTCGTCCCGCTCTGGGCGGAGCAGGAGGGAGTGTCAGACTTTTACTGACTAAAACCCATCCATGTTCCTTCATCGCCCTTTGTGTTTGGGGCCACGGTATCTCTTTCGAACAGTCCCGCAGCTCCGGCTTTGTTATAGGTCCCGTCACGTAAAAGAACGCTGACCGCTCAAATAAACATTACACTGACTACTGAGTAGCTAGTAAAGTATCTATTAAGATACTACAATAAGACAATAATACTTATATTATAAAACAATAGCCCTAGTACTTCAGAACGGGGTTGTATAACGTGCGCAGACAAATCCCCTCCACTGCGCTCAGCGTTCTTTTTACGTGACGGGACCTGTAAAGTGGACTTTAATAAATTGTTATTAAAGACCTCTTCAATAAAATGATGTCGCAAAACCCACGGCTAATCAAGTTTAGGAGTAGCGGACAGTATTTTTGGCGTTAGTTCGTATAATTAGTGCACGTCAGTCAAGTCTAGCTGTCTAGCTAGGTCTTATATCTGTCTTTTCAAGGTCCTGTGCTCAATTCTTTGGTTATACGGAAGCATAGATGCTTAAAAAAGGACCCATAACCTGGCCATCGTTATCTGAGCGTACTGTTCTAGTTTTTAATAGACTCGTCTCATCTTGGCTAACCGAGACGTCTCTAAGCAAACTCTGGAGACGGGTTGAGGTGTATGCGCAAATGTGGTGCTGTTCCACAAGCGATGGGACACCTAATTTCGTGTCCTGCGTGCCCTGATGCTTGCAAGCCAGAGGAGATGATGGACGATAGTGATAACGCCAACCTCGTATCAAAGCACTTGAGTATGCTAGAAACGACCTATTCACTTTTGACTTAAAGACTTGATTTTACCCAGGCATACGAACGCGCCAACCTCGCCGACGCGCTGCTGCCGCGCACGCTCATCGACGGCGAGCTCATCATCCGCCAGGGCGACACCGCCGACGGCATGTACTTCGTGGAGGACGGCGCCATCAGCATCCGCATCACCCGCGACGACGGCAACGAGCATGAGATCAAGCGTCTTGGTAAGTAATGACTAACAAACACTCGTCTACAGACTTCCACGAAACTGTTTGCTCTTCAGCATCGCCTGTGTTCAATTAAAAAATTAAAAAACCCGACTGTGTAAAAAATAACTTTAAATAAAAACAAGAACAAATAATAAATTCTACATATTAACTGCAACAGTCGGGACCACCCATATTGGATGTAATGATTTTAGTCTAGATTATGTTGCAGTCAATATGTTCCGTATTAGAATTTATTATTTGTTCTTGTTTTTATCTTTCTATCAACTGTCATCTGTTGTAATCAGCCTAACCCAACAAATCTTCGTGAAAAACTACCCAAGTGATTACAATCAAGTCCGCCTCTGTAAATATTTGTGCTAATATAATCAATTACCAAAGTTCCTTTAAAATTGTTTGGTCGAAATCGACGCAAACGGGTACATACTATTACTGGCGAACTTCTGCCGAGTATTCCCTTAATATTATATTTCGAGAGGGTCTTCATGTCCGAAGCTAGTCATATTTGCACACTATAAACATTTTATAGTTCTAAACACGATTTCTAAATCAATTATAAGAGAAGGGTGTATCCTTCAGAACATGTACATATGTACTTAGCTGTGTTTATTAAGTAATAGATACAGGACAGACGGAGCATGTAACAACGTCATCTATAAGAGCGTTGAGTAATCAATAACCTATTAGTTCGCTCACACAGGCTGCTCCGAATGACGGGCGAATGATCGATTGTTCTTAGAACCGCATGTGTAATATTCTTCTATAAATATTTAGGGCGCAAACACACACAGTTTGTTGTTGCTGTGGCTGTCGACCTAATAGATTACCCTTTGCCTTTTATAAATAAGATTATGGATTGGATACAATGTCCGAGACAGTTTCATGCCAAAAAAACAATCCGTCTCCTTTCTTCTCGAGGGTTATGGAGGTTTGATTGAATGCGTCCATGCACAATGTTTTGAGTGTGTGACATAATTACGTTCAGTTTTTTTTTGTGTAGAGTTACTTAGTTTGATGTACAGAATGCTTAGTTGACGGCTTCGTGAAGGGTCCGTTTACACCCTGTATATCGATAGAATCGTTACCCTTGGGAACTAATAACAGTATCTCAAATCTATCGATAGTAACGACTTGATAGTATCGATAGTTTTAATGTTAGATTCGGCTATTGATAGTACTAACGACACATTAGCCTATAGATCATAATCATCCAACTCTGGATCTTCCTATTGGTCAATTACTAGGTCTAGATACTATTTTCATGTTTTTCAATGAGTGTTTGTATAGTATGGTACTAATAATTGTCTTTTGTGGCCAACAGGCGCTGGTGGGTACTTTGGTGAGCTGGCTCTCGTCACCCACAAGCCGCGCGCCGCTTCTGCTTACGCCGTTGGACCCACCAGGGTGGCATGTAAGTATAATATAAGTCATGCAATTTGTGACTACGGCGTTGGTCTAGTGACGCAAGCATGACTGTCTAGCCTTTTCCCAACTATGTTGGGGTCGGCTTCCAGTCTAACCGGATGCAGCTGAATACTAGTATTTTACATGGAGCGACTCAACCACCCAGTTATAGTCTGCGCCAGATAAGTAGGAAATAAAGGTCCCGCATACATTTATTCAAATACATAATTCCGAAAACAGAAATAATGACATAAACTTGTCCTGAAACTACCTTTATCGAGATCCTTGACTTTTTCTAGTAATAAAAAACGATTAATAGTGTATTGTCGGGGTACCTACGCAGAGAATTAAGGAAAGAGCAATGACCTTTAATTCCTACTTATCTGGCGCAGACTATATGTAGTACTGGGTAATACGATACCCCTTGTAAGTTATGGTTTCGACCACTATACCAAAATCGCGTTAAATTTCCGAAGCAGACAAAGCATTGGTGTATCATTCCATCAGGATGAAAGCTTCAGTAGAGGCCAAGAAACTAGACTTGTGCCAGGTAGTTGGAAATAGGCTCATTCTCCATTACATGGTACTTAAGAAAAGGTGTATCATAAGCAAGCGCCTCTAGCTCACCTTTAGCCCTTTAAGGGAAAACGTGATGAAGCACATAATTAAACGGATTTTTTTTCCACTGGCCAACTATTTATCAGTTCAGCCAACCCAACAAAACGAGAACATCGTACAGGTGTTTATTGCCGGCCAGAAAGCGTTAGTATTAGCATTTTATTCTTGTGCCGGGCTCATTTGCATGTCGCCGGTGACAGCCCCGCTGCAGCATTCATCTCCATACATTAACTTCGTTTTCCTCTTATTGTCAAGCGTTTATTGATGGAACAATGCCTCTAATATAGATTAGGCCTGTAATATATTTAGGAGGGAATCACGGTATATTCGCGGATGTAATGTAAGAATGATTCGTGCGAAATTATTTACCAATTCATGGAGATTTCGAACAAGTTATCATGGCCACATCTGTCTGTATATTCGAATGTGACTTTGAGTTCTCTTATGCTTGTCGATTGTACTAAAATTTTATCCGACCCACTATGTAGGAACCTGCACATAGGCTTTGACTTAAAACTACGGGATTTAATGGTGTTCTAAAAGCTAGCTAGCTTTTATAAACGTATAGAACTATTCAATATATTATATTCGCCACGCTTTAAATAACCGGGACCTTACCAACATGAGTGAAGTTTGGTTATAAAAGCAGGTCTAAGAAGGTGTATCCAATACGCATTTTGGCAATTATATCACAAGGTTTTTTGTCACTGGATCGTGACTATCATGCTTATTAGTGTCGTTTGTTTTATTAAAGTCTGCCGCCTGCGATATATGTTTCAATAAAAACATCACCTGGCTACGTGCCAATTTTGTCATCACAAAAAAGTGCATACATCGAATGCTTGAAATTCTTCCAGTGTGACATAATTACTATCTTGTAGCGGTCTTACGGTTCAATTCACTGTTATATCTACGAAGCGATCATTATTGAGTAATTAAACGCTATCAAATAATAACTTGTTATCACGAAGTACAGATCGATATACAAACAAGTTCTATTGGTATGTTTGGATTCATTTTCGTAACCTTCGTTTAATTATTCTACTTTATTCATGTTCATAATTCGTAGAAACTATAAGTACTAATTAGGAAGCCTATCCAACAATTTAATGCAATCAAAATAAAATGTAGATTGAAACTATATAATAATACTTTGTGCCCCAAAATATAATATTTTGTATATTCTTCTTCTTCAACCTTTGGCCCCCAATGCTGAGTGTAGGTCTCTTCCAAATCTTCACTTTTGGCAACTTTGTGTCATGGCTTTCCAGTCCCTTCCGGCCACTTTAATGAGATCGTCTGCCCATCTAGTCAGTTGTCTTCAGTCTTCACATTTTAAAAACTTCAAATTCTAGTTTTGTTTATTTACCAAAAGTTTTGAAACAAAATATTATTGTTTTCCTCATTAAAATAAATATTCTTTTACCTAAACTTTACTAAAGTATACATATATACGATATTATGATACATTCAAACCAATGTGTTAGGATTAATGCTATTGGTAGGGGAGCATAGAGGGTTTTTAGGAAGCATATTCAGCAAGAAAGCTTGATAGCAGAGTATGCGTGATCGGAGAACAATATAACTATAATACCAAAAGTTTGGGCAGTGGCCTACTTTCAAATTTCAAAAAACAATTAGTTTTCATGCTCAACATGCCGTTTGAAAAAGCTCTGGACTCCCCATGCCACAGTTCTCAGTCGTCCTAAATCGACTCATTATCTGGCAACAACCGCTGCTGCATAGCAGTACCTACGTTTTTTTATTGTTCACTGAGTAAGCAGGCCACAGCCAGATAGTGATACACAAATACGAATAGATTCATAACATTCGACTTAAATGTTCCAGTCCTCGACGTGGAGACGTTCGAGCGCCTGCTGGGCCCGTGCATGGAGATCATGAAGCGCAACATCGACGACTACGAGGAGCAGCTGGTGAAGCTGTTCGGCGACAAGAGCAACCTCACCGACGTGCGATGAACGTCCGCGCGCACGCACACGCGCACGTACTTGTTTCCCTTCCACACACCGTAATCACTCCTCTATTCATTCCCGAAGCTTTATGTGGGGTTATGCTGACTTGTAGTAAGACTTCTTCGCACATTACTCATCTAAATTATAGTTGAAATTGAAATATGTCATGTTAACGTTTTAGTTAATTTCTTACCATATTGAAACTACTGCTATTGAATGTGATGATTTTTAAGAACTGTTTGATTGGGGATATAAAATAGTTGAGTTAAGCATGCCAATACATGACAATGATAACGTTTTAATATTAAAATAACTTAATTAAGGCTCACACGGTAGCTTTTACGTATTTATTGAACAGCATAACCTCATAGAAATCAAGTCAGTTTGTGCTCATAAAGCGACTAATAGCTTATTGTAACATATTTTGTGCTTAACCAACTAAATGTTGTACAAGTACAAATACACAGGTTAAAATTGATTTCATTTGAAGTAGTGCCATGTTGTTTATTTAATTTGAACTTAATTGTAGTAGATATAAAAGGGATTACGCGTTGAATGGAAGGTGAAACGATGACTACAAAACGAGCGCTCAATAATATTGCATTGATACAAATATACGCTTATTTTAGATAGAGAAATGCCTTAGTAGCTAAGTAAATATAAGGTACACCGAGGAGGTGGCGGCGAGGCGAGCGCGTAGAAAACAAAATGTTGACGAGACATTATGCTCAGTTTATGTGCCATAACTATACCGAGACCATCGACAACGCGGTATGAACTTATTCATCGCTTTGAGGTTTTGAGGTTCTTATTAATTCTTCTATCACAATTCTGTAGCTTTTTCGTGTGCAATATAATTATTATTTAATTAAAGGCGTGTCACAACAGATTTTGTTTTCTACGGAAGTCGTCACCACACACGAACATGTCAACAGCTGACGATAACAATAAAAGAATTTATGACTCGAGGGTATAAGGCATTAGTGTTAAACTTTGACATAAATATGTTAACGTAGTGAGTGGTACAATGCAATACTATTCGGCACTCGACCACGTGTATATCTTGGGATATTCTCAATCGCTATCGCCGTTTCTATTAACTTAAGATATTTCCACTGACACAGGCTTTTCTGAATGATAACAAAATTATATACCTATTAGGTAAATTATATACTTAGTTGTATTCTTTATTTTTTTTTTGTGATTAGATTAAATCTATCACTTTCTATTTTTATTTATTTTTTAGCTCGGTTAATGGTTTTTCGTCAATATATGTATATGGAGATGTAATGCGAAGATCAGCTTAATATATTATACCAAATTATAAATAATAGTTTACGTAATGTCATTCGAACAAGACAACTTATGAATTTTATGTTTTTGGGACATTTTTGATTGTGAAGTCTACATTCAGACTTGATATCGAAAGGAAAATTCAGTTATTATTTAAATACATATACTTACATAAATATATATAAATTATTTATTTAGTTTCGCAGAGTATTTTTATTACGATTGTTTCATAGTAATTTTGTTAAGCAAAAGGAATTGTTTATGTTGTCTTTTAATTAATTTAAATCTTCTTTTCTGTTGTAGAGAGTTCCTATTGTTTTGTTTGCTCTTTAACAATTTTACATTATAATAGATCTGAGGTGTTTATCTTTGTAATACTTTTATAGCGAACACAAAGCTCCAATGAACAAATAGTAGAAGCCCATCGTTGATCGTTATTGTTTCTTAAGTCCCTGTAAGAGATTGGTGTATAAACTGTAACGGTTCAGTTCAGTGGACACGTGTAAGGTAGTCCCCTACTGGTAGCGGACAGACCTGCCGGCGCAGGCGCACTCGGCGACCCTCAGGTACAACTTTCCAGTATTATTTGAATTAGAACACCCTACCACCTTTATTTGTGAAGTCAGCCAAAGTAGGTGAGTGCGTAAAAATCATGTGTAGCGCTAAATATTTAAGTATATATTTACTATGTAGTAGTTAGTTTTCGTCATTTCTTATTGTAATTTAAATATTAGTAGATTAGGAAATTTTAATGGAATATAGTCAAATCCTGAGGGGTGAGGTGTATCGTTTTTGACGCCATGTACAAAAGTGTACAAATTGATTTCAGATGCCATAGAAGATTTTATTTTATTGAATGAATATAATGTTATTTTATTGTGAAATATAAATGTGCCGCTTTCTTATTTCACTGGTTAACTAAGTGCAGACATGGCTCTGTGTTAGCACTTCATACATGTCGGCCTTCGCTTCGCTGCTTCTCGTTATCAATAGCATTCGTTATGTATCTAACTACTGGTTTGGGTTTGACGTAGCTAATACATTCCCTTTAATGGTTGACATTGTATTTATTTGTTTTATTTCTGAGAATATTGTTGTCCGCCCATCGATTTTCTATAGTTAAATTCTCACTCGAAGTGCCTATTTCGTACGACAACTTGATTCAGGAAACAATTTTCTTAGTACACTCTCTCACTAACAATTATAATATTATTAATCTCGTGTTTTAACTTACTACTAAAACTGCCTTTACTATGTGAAATTGTGAATCGTGTTGTGAGATATGTGTATTTAGTGCGTCGGACATTAAACAGTCATCCAGTAGTTCTGGTTCATGATATGAAACCACTCTTTTTACTATATTATCACAACGAAGCTCATAATATTTACCGTTTACGGATGCGTTTTGTGACTTGTGAAAAAACTTGACGAAAAAATCTCATGCAGTAAATATTTTGACTTTCAATTAAGAACATGACTTTTTAATAGTTAGTTGGAAGCTGTCAAATCCACAATTGATCCATGAGCACTGGTAACTTTGGGGAGTGTGATGTTCGGTTGATTTTCCTATGATCGTGTACATGGTCTGATATTGCCGTTTATAACGTTGTGTTCGTTACATTGTACAGGTGAGGTGCGTCACATGTCGTCACCACGTTGTCTGTGTCCCCGTGTAATGAACCCAGTAGTTAATATTATCGTGCAATAACTAATAACTGTCATTTATCTATGTCGTTTACATCAATATCATGTGTTAAATTTTGTCTGTGTGAAATTTATTTATTAGAATTTAATAAAATATAAATAGAATAAGAAATATATATCGCTCTTAATACTGGTGTTTAAGAATATTTAGCATCGGTAAAGTAGGAAATGCTAATCAAATTACACTTGTATATTCAGTTTTTTATTGAAAATTAATCGACACGCAACATCCTTAATGTTAACATAGAAGCACAAATGTCTAGAATGCGTGATTGTGATCGATGGGAGGTTTTCATTCTGTTGTCTTCCACGGGACCCACAGGCTGCTATTCCAAGTTCGAACATCCCAACGCATCATTCGGAGCGCTATAATATGCATTCTCTGGCATACTGATGTAAAATTGAAATTCAATACGCTTAACCGTAGCGTAACTTTTTATAAATTATACTAGTCATTGGTGTCTAATGTAGATTTGTAACCTGACAGCACATTGGAATGGAACATACTCCAAGTCTTCAGTCACAGTAGGTGTAAGTCGTCATCCCTGTTCCATACAAAGTGAAGCATATCAGCGCGGCGGTCGCGTCGCACCTATGATTACTATGCACCACATGTGTACATCCGGTAGCCAGTTGAGAACTAGTACCGCTTTTCCCACGTCATGAGCTTACCCTGTACATTTATAAAAATTATGTATCGTAAAATGTTAGAAAACTGAATTATATTTGTTTGTAGATCTAAGTGTTGTTTATTTTATATACCCTCTTTCCCTTAAAAAGCTAATTAATTCGATTAATCAAGTACACAATAGTACATTGCAATACAAGGGGCTAAAATGACCCATTATCTAAGAGGTCAAAATCAAAGCATTTATTTCAAGTAAGCCAGTTACAGGCACTTTTGAATTGTCGAAACAAAGATGAAAATTAAATGTAGCTACAGTCCCAGTCACAAGACATAAAAACTGTGAAAGTACTGTAGTTGCCCATTCCCTAGCGTAGATCTCTATGGAGAAGAACGGGCAAGAAACTCCATGGACACTCTTTTAAATCAGAATATTGTTACAAAATCTTGGTTACATCATTCATGTTGAGATGGTATATTATGTGAGAACAATGTAGCAAGATGTGCACGTTAAAAGTGTCCACAGTAAAACAAAACAAAAAAAAAAACAATTCATAAACTAAAATAATTCATTAAAATAAGCGATGGCAACTGAGAGATGACCAGTCACAACTGACAGCGCCCGTTCACGGACATGACGCATAGATCAGCACCATTCAACTCAACCATTTTGAAGGGAACTAAATGATCCGACACATGCGCCACCATCAGCGAGACTTTTGAGTGAGCATGACATATTCTCAACCGCCAGGGCACAATCAAGTCAAGAAAAGACGTAGGTTTCCAGTGAATGATAGCTTTCTAGTACATAATACTCACACAATATGGGCTATGCGATTATATAATACTAAAGAGATTGAATCTATACAATGCAAAGATAGTTGTACAATCTTCAGTAGCTCCAACAATACCAATAATTGCAATCAATTTAAGCGCCCCTGTCCTTGTGGAGCAGGACCAGCATTGAGCCAAGCATTTATATCAGCGATATAATCGCTCAACTTGTAATATGCTTGCTAAATAGTGTGCGTTTTAATGCATGTTTTAAATTTCGTCTCATTCAGTTCAAGAATACTTTGTGGAATTTTATTATAGCATCTCAAACAGTACCCCATGAAAGATGAGTCTACTTTAGCGAGTCTGAAGCCTGGCTGAACTAGTTGGTCCCTATTTCTAGTACTGTAATTATGTCTGTCACCCCTTTTATCAAAAAGGTGCAGATTTTTTCTGACGTACATTATGTTTTCGTAGATGTATTGGCAATGTACTGTCATGATGCCAATATCCTTAAACAGTTCCCTTAGAGAATCGCGCCTACGAAGATTATATATGGCTCTGATGGCTCTTTTCTGCAGAATAAATATAGACTCAATATCTGCAGCCCGTCCCCATAGCAAAATGCCATAAGACATTATACTATGAAAGTAACTAAAATAAACCAGTCTAGCGGTATCTACATCAGTATATTGACGGATTTTTCTAATGGCACATGCTGCTGAACTTAGCCGCCCCGCAAGAGATGTTAAATGAGAACCCCATTGTAGCCTTGAATCAAGCGTAATCCCCAGGAAAACCGTTTTATCTACGAATTCAAGTTTCTCTTTATTCAGTACTATATCACAATCACTACTTTTAACATTCGGTAAAGCAAATCTTATGCATTTGGTTTTTTTTTTCATATAATACCAAATTGTTTGCTGTGAACCAATTTTGGACCTGTAGGGCATTATTTACGTCATCTAGATTTTGGGCCCGCCTATTTATCTTAAAAATTAAGGAAGTGTCATCAGCAAATAACACCATATTTTGAGGTTGGTTTTTCAATAAATAGGGTAGATCATTTATATATACTAGAAAAAGGAAAGGACCCAATATTGAGCCTTGTGGAACCCCCATTTTTACTTTTAAACCATGTGAATTAACACCATTTATTTGAACATGTTGTTGTCTATCATTCAAATAAGATTTTACCAAATTATGTGCAAGTTTACCCAGTCCGTAATGCTCAAGTTTCAAAAGTAATGTGTCGTGATTTACACAATCAAACGCTTTGGAGAGGTCACAAAAAATTCCTATGGCGTCTTGAGACTCTTCCCACGCAGTAAATATGTGCTTTAATAAGGTTACACCGGCGTCAGTTGTACAACGTCCCTTGGTGAAACCATACTGTTGATCATGTAAGATTCTGTTGGTGTTAAAATGATGGAGCATTTGATTAAGCATTACCTTTTCAAAAACCTTGCTAAAAGCTGGTAAAACCGATACAGGTCTATAATTATTAGTGTCTTTACTGTCCCCGGATTTGAAAAGAGGTAGGACTTTACTGTATTTCATTAAATCAGGGAAAACTCCTTGGTCTACACATAAATTAAAAATTAAAGCTAGGTAAGGGGCTATAGTCTCAAGTATGGATGTACAAACTTTGATGGACATTCCCCATAGATCTTCGGTAGTTTTACTACCGAGCTTTAGCGAGTTAGTATATAGGAACCGAGATATAATGGGATTTTAGCGCCGTGTGTTACACTGTGCTTTTCACTTAGAGTGCGAGAAAAATAGTAAATTTAGTCAGACGGACATACAGATGGACAGCAGAGTCTTAGTAATAGGGTCCCGTTTTAGCCTTTTGAGTTTGTCTATGTCACATGAAGGAAATTACGGACAAGAAAGTGATCTTATAAGGGTTCCTTTTTTTACCTTTTTAGGTACGGAACCCTAAAATCTAATTACTTTTACTCCCTAATTCCCTAATGCCCGCGAAATTCAAATTTACCTAAGTTTCTTTAAATTTTACTTGAAATGGGGGTAGTTCCGAAACCTAGATGCTTTGACATCTTCATTGCACCAGTGTAAGAGTGTAAGCAGGGGACCATGCATGATAATGCCCGTTTTAACATAAGTCGATAACGATATCGTGGTGGGACAGGTACTTTAAATACCTTTTTAAACAAATGGTTTCACATTGTCGTTATCGCCTAATGTGAAAACAGCCATTATGTTTGTTAATGAAAAAGGACTTAGATGAAAACAAATGATATTAAAAATATATATATATTTAAGATAGAATCATACAAACGGAAATGATAAATAATTACCTATTTGCAGAATTTATAAACTAAATCAACAAGTTCACTCTTTTTTAAGCCTGTCAAAGCAGGTAAGCCAGGATTTTCCTTATATTTTAATATATCTTTTAATTGAGCAACTGTGTAATCCTTTACTTTCATGTTATCAAGTCTACTTTTCAATAATTCTTCATCAATATTTT
The DNA here is from genome assembly GCA_963853795.1 of Xestia rhomboidea. Taxonomy (NCBI): domain Eukaryota; kingdom Metazoa; phylum Arthropoda; class Insecta; order Lepidoptera; family Noctuidae; genus Xestia; species Xestia rhomboidea. Next base: position 7,524,349 of record OY970771.1, on the reverse strand, counting down.
CAAATTTAGCCCTCTTGCTCTCAGGGCCACCTTCTCTTGATGATGCAGGTTTCTTTACAGCACTTGCTCCAAATGGACCAAACAGTTCTAGAAATAAGTCATCTTGTATTCCTTGAAAATTCTTTATGTCTGGTTTTGTGGTATCAATGAATGGTTCAACCTCCTCATCTTCCAGAGCAATTGCTTCTATAGCATTATATTGCGCTTGAAGTTTCGGATTTTCAAACATATCAGGTTTATAATCAAACCGTAAGCTATTCAAGATGTCCTTCATAACAGTTTTATTTGCCGCTGGGATTTCCATATCTTCATCTTCTTCGCATACAGGAACATTTCGAACATTTTCCACAAAAGGAACATGAATGATGTTAAATCCAATTTCCACATTTAGACCAAGAGGCTTAGAGGTGGGACAAAGAGCTACAATAGTGGGCCTAGCATTTACCCTAGTACATAACACACAAATTGCTACTTTTTTCATCTCTTCACAAGCCTGATGTAATGCTTTGAATGCTACAATGGAGCCTTCTATTATACTTTCATTTGGAAATAAGAAAAAACCTGATTTGAAGTACCATTTCTCTTTGCACAAAATACTGGCAGGTTTAAATCCAAGAAGTTTTAACATGGGTGGCCCAAACGGATTACTAAGCGTCTTCCTTTCATCTACTGTAAACTCAATTTTTTCATCACCATAGTTGACAAAGTGAATTTCTTCTGATTTTAGTAATGGCACTGGCTTTGATTCTTGTTCAGTATCTTGCTCATCAACATCCATGTGTTCACCATTACCCACTTTGACTTTCATTGTTTTATTAACACTGGTAAGAATTGCATTGGTTTCTCTATGTAAATCAACAGTTTTCTGTTGAGTGTACCCTGAACTCTTTAATAGATTGTATACTCCTACCCCAATAGCCAATCCCTCACCAATTTCAAAACTTAATCGGGCAACAGCTAAATGGCGATGTGATTGCTGATGCATCAATTGTTCAACTTCCTTGTGATCCCAAATAGGTTTTGGTAAAGCAACATCTTCTCCTTTATTTGCTTCAATTAAAAACTTTGTATAGAATGTATTTATCTCGTAATCACTTTCAGAAATATTGATGAGCTTTATTTCAATATTAGAATCTACTAAGTCGACAACTCGTTTAAGTGCCGGTTTTTCATCAGATTTTATTGGAGGTATATCAAAACGAGATAATATGATGACGGTTCTGGTTGAGAGCTGTTTTTTGCAACTTGCAAATGCCTTATTGCAATACCAGAGGACATCGGAAAGTATCAACTCTTTTGCTTGCTTTATTGAAGAAACATCGATATTTTGGAGCTTCTTATAATCATCTAAACTTGGCAATGATAGTGGAAAAACTTCTTCAACACTTTTTATACCAAAAACTGATGTGTTTGATCCTTCGGTACCGTATAAACATACTCCGATATGTTGAGAACTTGATGTTCGTAGATACTGTCGTATCATTCGACAAGTAGCGGTGTGAGCTACTAGAGCCGAGTTCAGTTTCCCAGGACCGTAGGTGTTGATGCATATTAAAGTGGCGGGAATGCCTTTCCATGAAGAAAATTCTTCTGTTTCTTCGTCAGAGCTCATTATGTCGTAATTATTCGCACGTTACAAGTTCTATGATGGTATTCACTTTGTAAATTACACTACACAGCTCTTTCTTTTTAAATTGCACTCGAAAAACTTTGATTTTGATTGGGAAAACTGTATCTAAGACAAGACAACAAACAAGTGGCGACAAGTTTCGAATTTTTTAAACTTGACGTACGTAATTGACTCATGACGACCACTCATGATTGACACTTGACTTTGACTGACCAGTGTTGCCACCTTACTTTTTGAAGAGAAGCCAACGAAGCTAAAACGAGCCAAAGATACTTAGTTATCAGTTTTAAAAAAAGGGCTAAACACCAAAAAGGATAAAACAAAACTAAAATATTTACAAAAATAAAAATGTTATATTTTAAACAGTAGTGTTCATCATCATTATCATCCACAGCCCGAACTCACCCGCTGCTGAGTCAATCTCCACGGTCCCGTGCCAGTCTCATCCAGGTTTTTCCCCCGATGGAAACTATGTCATCTGCCCATCTCGCTGCTGGACGACCCACGCTTCTTTTGCCAGTTCTTGAAAGCCATCCGGTGACAGCCTTAGTCCACCTGTCGTCACTGCGCCTTCTTAAGTGTCACCCAACTCGGCAACTCCGTTTCAGTTCCGTAACGCGATTTCCAATATCGGAAACCTTAGTGCGTTTTCGGATTTAGACGTTAGGAACCCGATCTATCAGTTTTATGCCGAGCATGGAACGCTCCATGGCTCTCCGTGCAACTCTCGGTATCGTCCTCGTGAGTCCTGCGTGAGCGTCCATGTTTCAGCACGGCAACACAGAACAGGCAGAACATACTGGTTATAGAGGCGGGACTTTAGACAGCGATATATATTTTGGCTGATTTCAAAATATCATCCAATGAGGTGTTTTCAGGGCCAGCTTCTAATGAAAAATTATAGATGGCACTGTGCAAGATCCCTCTTGCACAGTGCCATCTATAATTTTGCAAGAGGGAGTGTACTTTTTGAATTTGCTATTTGAAGCTAGCTTTCATTAGGACTTACTTAACGGTTCGACATCGTAATCCATGAAATCAGAGTCTATATTTGTAGTGTAAATAAACTGGAATATTTTTTCATCGGAAACCGCTCATCTAACTTCATTGCTTTCATCCAAACAGATCGTCGAATCTTGTCTTGTGGTGTTTTATGACGCCTAACATGTTTGCACCCAGGCACAATACAAATACCCATATTATATCAAGGAGTAAGTATACAATACTCCACTTACGTTTTATTCATTTATTCAAGCAAGCAAGAAAGGAACAAATAAAGCACCCACAGATATTTACTAGCCAGTATTTCATTTTTAAAAGACAATGAATACCAGCTCCCTAAACTTAGCTAAAAAAAATACACTCCTTCTTGTACAGCGCCATCTATAATTTTTCGTTAGAAGCAGGCCCTGGAAACACCTAATTTGCTAAACGCGACCCACCCAAGCTGTATTCTTCGGGATATCTTCTTTTGTTGATGCTCTTTGCCAAATGAAAGCATATGGTCAAGATAGAATAATATGGACATCGTCCCAGGTTCGAATCCCGGTAGGAGCAAATGTTTGTGTGATGAGCATGGACATTTGTTTCCGAGTCATGTATGTTTATATGTATAATAAGTATGTATTTATATTTACAAACAAAAAAGTATCTATGTAGTATATCAACTATCTGGTGTCCACGACACAAGCCTCGTTGCTTAGTGTGGCATTTAGATTGGCGCTATGTGTAATGTCCAGCGATATTTATTTATTTATATTATGTGTGACACCTATGTAAAAAAAATATTCTAACAAATAAATCTATTATTATTATAGACTAGACTGGTCAACCATCTCTAACTCTTCATTTCCAACGTTGATAGAATTTGAACAGGGATTTACCCAGTTTTGCTAGATAATTTATTATGTCACTTCATAGCATAGTCCTTCGTAGTTTTTCCTTTATTGTTTGTATTGGAAAACAAGTTTTTGTCTAACCATCTCCTATGTCAACCATCACGCTGTCATTTACTCCTTTTTCTTTTATATCATTCCTCTGTTCCTCACACAATCCATCCATTGTTTCCATCCATCAACATTTTTGTCTAACTACCTAATGAAATGTTGACTTAGATTGAGAATAAGGAATATAAAAAATACAAGAATTTCACACATAATATCTTTATTTACTAGCACTTGGAATAAACACAATATCTTATTTCTATATGGGTTCAGGCTCCCTGCTGTAAACTTGCATAATTTTCTCCATTATTTCCCAATTTTTCTCCTTCTGCAAGTCTTTAGTAAATACCTGAAATACATTTAATTGATTTTAAAATGAAATAAGGCCAGGGGGCAAAATGGCCGCTTTAGCAGAATCAAAACATGAATCACGTTCAAAATTTTAAAATAGACTCTATGATTATGCCTATAAAGTCCATTTTAAGAAATAACATTGACGTGATTCATATTAAGATTCTACTAAAGCGGCCATTTTAGGCCCCCTGTAATCATCAGATTGTACGACTATTGTAAAGATCCAAGAAAAAAAATCGAGTTGTAAAGTTATATTTTTTAGGTCTAGATGGCCATGAAAATGTACACATATGTAATTATTAGCACATTTTTGGAATCTTATCTGTGTACCTAATACCTCAGGAGCACTGACTTAAAAACATTGCACTTTAACTTCTACAATGCAAACTTAGACTTTTATTTTTCTATTCTAAAACAAAAGCCCCTGCACTCTAAATTGCAGTCAATTAGTAAACTCACCGAATACCAAGCAGCATCATCATCTAGTGTTGATGCTAATGGTACGGACACTCCCAGGACATGCAGAGCTAGAGTCAGGCATGCCACTGCTACATGCGGAGCTCTGTAGTCCAATATAGATGGGGAGTGATGAAAATCTTGCAGGAAAGCCATCGCGGTGCGGGCTATGGGGGCAGAGCGCCACTGTGACGGTGGAAACCATTCCTGAAGAGAGCGCAAATAGTGGAGCAAATATCTGTGTGGAGATGGCGCATCCAAGTTGAAACCAAGTAGCCGCAGTACCAGCAACTCTGCCTGAGCGACCGCGCCCCGCCAAGTCCAGTACTCGTCGCCCAACTCCAAAGGTCCCGCACCACGATTGATAGAATTGTGTGCAACGTTCACGGCATCTCTCAGTCTCACAGGTTCATCTCTCGACTTCCCAGCCGCACATAAACATGCAGTACATATCACATAGCAATCGTAATCATTTTTATCAGCTTCCTTGAAGAACTTGTGATAAAATACAGCAGCTGTAGCGACGGTCGCTGGTTGCAAACCAAGTTTTATCCCACACTCAAAAATGAAATTTGTCGCTAAACTATGGCTTGGAGCACTGCGGTAGTCAGGTAACCTTCTCTCACGTCTACTGCTCTGTAGAGCTAACACGTCAATTACGTCTTTCATTGCTTAGAAAGTAAAAACACAATTTTCGGATTTTGTTTGTTTTGATATTTAGACGCCAAAAGCGAGCAGCAGAGAGGTTAACAATAGACAACATTTTTATTTCTGGCTTTTTTTTTTTTAAATGGCATCTCGCATTTCAACCAAAGAGGTTCCAGCCAGGGTAAAAAACTTACAGACTAAACGACTACACGCTAAGGGCACCCCCAGCGGGGTTCGGGCCTCGGCTTAGGGCGTCGCTGGGAGAGGACAGCAAGGGTCAGGCTTGATCGGAGTGGTTTTTTCGGGCTTCGCACGGTTTGTGCATTTAGCCCATATTGGTATCATTTAGGCTATTGCTATCTTTTACTAAAAGACAGTGCGAGAAAAGGACGGCTATAGCTATGAACTAAGTTAGAGATGTCAAACTAGTTTATGCCTTGCGCTTCACCGTATTTTTAGTCGACATGTTTTTACGTGCATGTTTCATTTGTATGGAAATATTTGTTCCAATTAAAGGAGACAATTTTTTTTAGGCCCACTTGGACGTTGCGTTTATTATTCTTAAGTAACAGTTATAGTAACAAACGAAAGATTACATAGAAACGCAACCGGAATCTTAAAATCATAATAAAAAGTAATATTATGATATTTGTTTGCGAGTCAAATCATTCCTGTTGTGGTCAATGTCATTTGACAGAAAATACTTACGACAGCTCTAAATTACGTCCGTCTCTTTCTCGTTCTACTAGAGAGAAAAAGAAAAAGTTTAGTTTGGGCACAACAGAATCGACACCACTGTCATGTTATTTAATGTAGGAGACAAAACAAACTGGAATTTATAAATATTATCTAAAACGGAATTTGGGATTTATGATCAGTAGGATTATAACCAAGTATATTCATGAATGATGATATACAATAAATTGACGAAAAAAAAAATCTAAAGATCAGATTTTATAGACGGAAAAACATTGATTACATAATCTCTCTCTAGCGTTCTTATGTGTGGTCTATGGTTTTTAGGACCATGGTTAGACCGGTTCAGACTGAAGGCCAGGGCCACCGACGTGGATTAGTAGGACTGGTCTGGTTGGTGGGTTTCAAAAATTAAGGGCTTAGAAAATACAGTATAACGGATACAGATCCGTTAAGGTGAAAGCGTCAGGGTAGCTAGCGAAACTCATATTTTCATCGACATACAACACTGACCTGCAAATTGCAAAAAACGTAAGAAAATTTGAATTTTGCGGGCTACCCTGATGATTCCATACTAACAGTAGTAAGTGCTATAATTTCATGAGTAAGTGTCAAGGGCGTCAACAGCTTTTGAGTTATAGGGGGCTCATAGAGGAATAAGCTATGGAAGAAGCAAGGACCTAATCGCCGAACAAAAGGAGATGTTTCAAAATGTATGAAACCCCGGCTAGGTCTTTGTACACTATACTCAAAAATTGGGAAATACAACAGTTTTCAATTATCCAATTACTTTGGCTTTGTTTGGAGGTAAAACACAAGAATACACACTTGAAATTGCAACACACAACAAAAGCTCGTCCTAAATGCTGTTTTTTTTTATTTACGTTTGACATGTTTATTTCTAACGTGCAGTGGCCAGCAGGGTAGCCAATAGCAAAGTATAATGAAACTTTGCTATTGGCTAACCTGCTGGCCCATCCACGATTCCTCTACCATCGTTAGTGACAAAATCAATGTTGTCGCTGTTAAAAAAATCGTTCATAGCTATATCCCTAATGTGCACTGCCCTGTCGGGCACAGCATTTTTTTTATAAGTAGAGAGAGAGGAAGGCTGATTTTATATTTTATATCCTTATTAATTGCGACCACAACTCGAATATTTTGAGGAGCTCGTGGCTAAAGAATAACAGCCGCTCGGGTCGATCTTTAAGTTAAGCCGTACTTCTCTAGGTTGGTCTTTGGATGGGTGACCACCCATTACCTACATAGCGACTTTCCTCCGTGTCTCGGAAAGCACGTTAAGCAGTTGGTTCCAGCAGTCATTTGTAGATCTTTGACAGTCGTTACAGGTGGCCAAAAAGTCTGACAACCAGTCTTACCAAGGGGTCCAGTATTACCCAGTACTGACTGGGTTGTGGAGGCCAGACAGACAGTCGCTCCATGTAAATGACTGGTATTCAGCTGCATCCGGTTAGATTGGAAGCCAACCCCAACATAGTTGGGAAAAAGGCTAGGCAGATGATGAACTCAAATATCTTTCAGCAATTAGAAATGTGGCCACAGTCGCAGTCCGTTGACTTCAAAGAAACGCCCGAAACGCAGACGTAACCCGATAGTAGCAACCCTAGCCCTCTGATCGACAGTATATACGTGTACATGAGTGGGTAAACGGAACAGAGTTGTTGTTAGCCACTCGTCTTGGAAAAAGTTCGGGAGAACCGACCTCGCAGTAGGATCCTCCTTCACCACGACAACGCCTCGTCGCACACCGCCAAGCAAACAATCGACTACTTGGCGACGTTAGACGTGGAATTACTGGGTCACCCGCCCTTGCACGCAAGCAAGTGATCACACAATCCCTTCTTAAACCTTCCCATATTAAAGCCCCCCCCCCCCCCCCCCCACTACTACACACTTCTTTTTCTCCTACAGACCACCTTCCCACTATAAATCAGTTACTAGAAAAAAAAAGAAAACATTAACCTCTATACTTATGCGCCTGGCTTTCGTGGACTCGCTGGCTTTTGACAGTAAAACACAACGCCACATTCTGCTCTACGAAGCCAAGAGAGGAAACTTCGAGATTCTGTAGGCTCAAAATTGCCAAAGGAGTAAAACAAGGTGACCCACTCTCACCTAAACTATCCACAAGCACCCTTGAGAAGGTATTCAAATGCCGGGGCTGCGGGACTGTTCGAAAGAGGAACTGGGGACTGGAACACAAAGGGGTAAGAAGGAACATGGCTGGGTTTTAGTCAGTAAAAGTCTGACACTCCCTTCTGCTCCGCCCAGAGCGGAAGGGGTCATTTGATGATTTCCCATCCGCAAAAAAAAACCTTGCTGACACATGGACAACGCAAGGCATTCCGATCAGTGATAAAATGCTATCAAACCTTCGTTTTGCAGACGATATTATTCGTTGTTTATAAAGCAGATCAACTGCAACAAATGCTCCAAGACCACTGAGCACTGCAAGCCTTGAGGTTGAACCGACGATGAATCAGTCAAAGATCTCACCTAAGTGTAAGGTCGTCGACATGTATTCCGCCTATCGTACGTAACCTATGGCAACGGGGCGTCCAGCCTTGGTCGGAGGCTCAGATGTCCAAACTCAAGGCTTGCCAGAGAGCGAACGAAATGAAGCGAACTAAAAAATAAACGAAAATTTTGAATTTACTTTTCTTTTATTTAATTTTCAATGCTTGCCGGCGGCGGCGCCATTTCCTGTAAATACGCCACTGATTGACGTTTCCATGGAATACCGATATTTCTATTTGATGAGATTGGCAGGATCGGCAACAACTCGAAACTGCGGTAATTCCTAGTTTTGCAGTCAGCCTATGAATTTCAAGAATTGCTAGCCCAACCACGAACAAATTTGTTGTTTCCTATTAAAGGTAAACGCACACCTATCAGAACCGAAGGAAGCGAAAGAGCCAAATTTTAGAATTACTTGTAATCCTATCCTATGAAACCTCGCACACCTATCCGCGCCGATTAGGACGAATAGATAACATTATACGTATGAAAGGTTTCGTTCGGCGCGGACAAGTGTGCGTTTACCTTTAGAAGCTACCACTACGATAGCTTGTTAAATCAAAGGCAAGGCGACCAAGGAGTATGTGAAGGGAACTAAATAAAACAAACATTTATTTGAACATAAAAATTAGAATATAATCATTTTCAGTAATTATTTAAAATTATACACTTAAAGTACATTTATAGTAAATTCAATAAAAAATACCAGTGCAGACAAGATACAAATAAGAGAAAATATTGTTGTTTACATCGTTGGTTAAATACATCGCTTTCAGTAAATGCAATACAAAAAATAAGTCGAAAAACAATGAAATCAAAGTTGAATGTCACTCGATATAGAAAAATAAAGATAAGATTGAATCACATTCAAAAATTACCCACTAGTGACTAAAAATTTTACTTTCTTAAACGTTTGTTCAATAATCGGGATCGCTCGGCGCCATTGGCACTTGGCACAGTGGCAGGGAGGGCCTGCACTCGGGTCATCGGGTGCCGTCCAGACTCCAGCCGTGCCACGAGCGCAACCTCGCGCCCCGAGCGATCCCTCGCACGCGCTAGAAATAAATGTTTACATGTTCATCAATTCTAAATAAGATATTTTCAACATTGTACTCTGATCAGTACGATACGACTATATTCGACGCTGGGGCCGCGCCGACGGCGATACGTGCGCCGCGCCTCCGCCCTTACCGCGAATCCCAGACATAATTTAGTTATCGAAGAACATACAGTAGGTATAAATAGTGAGGTTAGTATTAACTTTGGCAAATATGAATGAAGCATGGTGATATTGTTTTAGATGGACAACATCTCGACAATACTCAGCGTTAATATTAAAAATTATACTGAACGTCGCTCATTTCGCGAATACCAACAGTAGAATGTCGATACAGGTAGTCTTCGAATTATCTCATGCCACATCACAATTAGAATAAGACATATGCCTCAAACCCGATCACTAAACGCTACTCCCTTAAAAAAACTTTGCAATAACTTCCCCAGTTGTGGATCTAATAAAGCGCGAGAATATTTGAGCCGCAACAATTCAGTCTTCAAATAAGAAGCTAACGCACATACCACGTGTCGTGCGTCCCGTGCCGTGCCATGGCATGCCATGCATGTGGCACTCGCGGCGCTGGAGCTGCGTCGCGCCGTGCGAGCGGTACGTCCTCATACTTTGTGCGCACGTTTTGTGTCCCAGACAAACATGTTACATGTGGCTTGTGCGATTCGTTCACTGTCTCAAATCTTATAAACTAAATGTGATTCGAGCGAATAAACAATGCGGCAGTGTACAAAATTTACATCACATTCACTCGAAATATAAGCATACAAGTTAAATGTTCTGCGGCGGAGGAACACATCGAAATGCAAAACTGTCGACAAAGACTGGATGTCATGCGACAACCGATCGTCAACTCGCGACTGTGGCGGGCGGCGGGCGGCGGGCTGGCGGACGAGCGACCTGGTGCCGGGGCACAGGCGCCCGCACACAGCTCGCCACGCCACACGGCACCGACACTCGTGTACGAGCCCATCGTAATTATGTATGGGGCCTTCATACTGAAGACGGCGAATGATTATATCCACATCGTTCACTCATTAAAAAAACTTTTAAATGTAACGTGAAGCTTACTTAAATGTAGGTTGAATGTAGAACTGCGCTAATATTATTTTTTATTAGTTTTACGTACACATATTGTTACATAACAGTAAAAAACCTACCTAGCAACAAGCGAGCGACGAGCGCTCGAGCCGCGGGCCACTACCGTAAGATCACGATCCGGAGATCAACACGTTTTATTCATCTAACAATTTATTTATCAATTTTAAAGGAAAGTTAATGCGAGCATTATTCTACAATTAAAGTTGGTGACAACTTTCATGTTCTGGATAGTACATTTTCGATATTGAGATGGAGTGGAACAGTGAATATTAACAATATCTTTGGTCTTCAGCAAGCTCGCACAGGGAGCCGGCGGAGTGGTGAATGGCCCGCGCGGTCACAGTGTAGGTGTACATTTTCATTTAATCACTTTTTACATACTCATAAACGTAAAATGAAAATAAATCACCTAACTATGACAATAGTAAAGGTTACTGTCTAATTGCATTATTAATTAATGTTTATTGATACAGTTACTGTCCTAATGCTTAAAAGTAAGATTTTTATTTTATTATTAATAATAAATTATGTTATAGTATATATAAGTGGTTGATTACGCCAATTCGCGAGTGTATACAAAGTTTATATACTCACATATCTTACACGGACGATCGTCCGCGGACTACGCGCGAGGGGCGTGTGCGCTACTCAAGCCGACTCGGCAACGTATCTAGCTGTAAATACACGTACATAACTGCTTAGTTATTATATCAATACACCTCACTTCCTTACATTACAGTTACAGACTCCACCCACTTCACAAAAAAATGACGAAGATTAACATGATCATAAACATTGGTTAATTACCTTTAAATATAAAATTAAACATGACAAGTTTACATATACCACGTTTAATACAAGTACTCTAGATAAAATAAATACCTAACATGATTTCAATAATTGAATACAAGAATAGATCTTAAATGGCTACACCTTAAGGATAACTGTAAAATGATATAGAAAAATATGAACACAAAAGAAAAATATTCAGAATTGTATATGGCGTAACAAATGAATGCTCTTATTGGAATAAATAATTTGTGCGTAATACGATGCTTAACTTAAATAATAACATTGGATGACGGGACTTAGCTTACAGTATGATCGTAGATACGTAACATAAACGACGTCGTCTTATTCCATAGAGCGGTTACAGTTGTGCATTCAAAAGTTTATAAAAAATAATTTCTCATTATAAGTGATATAATACTTAATAATGGAATGATGTTTTGTAATCAGTTTAAGTAGGCCTGCGAACGTATTCATGCATCTCACTACCGTGTTTAATTCAAGACTAAATATTGGTTCCTTTCAGTGTTTGGTCCGTAAGAGAGTGAGTATATAAGCACATATGTTACCGGGGCTCCGCTCGGCCGCGCTCCTGTGACGTCACGCGGCCGCTCCCGACGGACCCGACAGCGCGCCACTACGCCGACAACATCCACTTGTGCCAACGAAACACTATACCAAATGCCTAGCACCAAAATTTAGAATTGAACACTAGATCACTAATTCACATTAATCGAAAACGATCCCAACGGACCGCGTCGCCGAAACAAGAACCAAACTACGGTTTTATATTACAGGGGGAAATGAAACGCTACCTGTTGTCGGCTCCAGTCGCGCACTGTCGGTGGGAGCACTTGAAAATCATACACAATGCCCCAAGCCATGTGACACATGATATCTGCACATCGGCGGTATATCCAGTAAGCTTACTTTCCATAAAAATATATAGGTAATTATAATACGCGTAGCTGCGGCGTGAGCGGCCCGCGACGCTCGCGCCCCGCGCCGGCCACATTGATATGCACAGAGCTACACGGAGACATCAACACGAGCGCACTGCGGGGCTGGGAGCGTCGCGGGACTGAGGAACAACGTCTCGAACTACGACCACAAAACTGCACCCGACGTCCAACGTGGGATCGCGTCATGCGGAGGTGAGTCGGCAACAGTGTGAGCGTTGCGTATGTTTTGTGATCGTATTCGCAGTGGGGTGGCTGGCTCGTTCCTCGGCTCTAGTAGAGGCCGCAGCCGCGCAGGTTGTTGGCGATGATGACGTCGGTGACGGCGTCGAACACGAACTGGATGTTGTTGGTGTCGGTGGCGCAGGTCATGTGGCAGTAGATCTCCTTGGTGGTCGACTTGTTCTTCGCCTCGAACTGGGCCTGGATGTACGCGGCCGCCTCGCCGTATTCTTGCGCGCCTGCACACGGAAACAACGGTTACGATGATAGGTTGGATTCTAAGATCAGAAAAGAGTAAGTGTTATGATGCATTGCATTCCGGTTTTAAATATTTATGGAACGCATACACAACGACTTACGGCAATTCAACAAGCCATCTGCATGGAAAGCCTTCATCTCGCCAACATCTCTACTCACTACGCTACTTGTCTGCTAACTTACCCGTGTATTCAGGAAAGCATATGGTGAGCGGCGACTTGCGTATCTTCTCCTCGAACAGATCCTTCTTGTTGAGGAATAGGATGATGCTGGTGTCGGTGAACCACTTGTTGTTGCAGATCGAGTCGAACAGCTTTAGACTCTCCTGCATACGGTTCTGGAATATTATAATTATGTTTTAGTCTAGGATGCTTTAAAAACGATACACAAAATAGTACTGGCTGCATATGTGAAAGCCTGTTTCGAATGGTGATATTACTAGCAGTTCATTTGTGTAACACACTCCTGTCTACATTTTTCAATAAAAAATAATGCTTATCGTTGATCTATCAGCATCTAAGATCATCATACATGCATTGCATTCGCGTTGGTAATCATTTGAAGTGTCCGTGTCCGTTCAAAGGACAAGCCGGAATAAAAACCCGGAAGAGTGCAAGCAATAACATACCCAAACAGGTTCTGGAGCTTATTGGTTGTATATAGCATGCACGCATTTGGGGCGAATTAAAATATCATGAGTGGCCATACTGATTTAAACGTTTAGCTCATCATAGATTCGATACCACATTGCTAACTAGCTAATACAAGAAAATAAGCCTGCATTCACGGGCGGGATACTAAATATCGCGGATAGGACTTCCAAACACCACGTTTTTCTTAGTGAAGGTACCTTCATGATGTAGGGATTTCTGAACAGTCTGCTTGCCTTATGGGCTTGCCATACTTTTGGCCCCTTGGAACGCCGCTGACTTTTTGACAAAAACCCTACGCAAAAACATCACACTAGTATTTCTTAAGTGATGGGCAGAGATGAAATGAGAGCAGCGGTGGCCCAGTGGTGGCAGCCACGACTTACGAACAGTAAGCCGTGGGTTCGAACCCAGACAGGCGCATTACTTTGTGTAATTTATTTCATCACCACTGCTCTCAAAAACGGTGAAGGAAAACATCGTGAGGAAACCGGCATGACTTAGAACCAAAATATTCGAAGACATGTGACATCTACCAATCCGCACTGGGCGTGGTGGATAATAGCCTGATATAGGCTGATGATGATGATGATGATGGGCAGAGATATAGTGAAATCTTATTGTTCTTTTAAGTTAGTGAGTTTATTTTTTAGCAGCTTCTGTTTAGCTTTGTTAGGTCCTCAAACATACAGTTGACATATCCTACAGTTCATCATCATCTACCTAACATTTTCCCAACTATGTTGGGGTCGGCTTCCAGTCTAACCGGGTGCAGCGGAATACCAGTATTTTACATGGAGCGACTGCCTATCTGACCTCGACAACCCAGTTAGCACTGGGTAATACGCGCCCCTTGGTAAGACTGTTTGTCAGACTTTCGGGACACTGACTACCTGTAACGACTGTTAAGGATCTACAAATAACAGCCGGGACCAACGGCTTAACGTGCTTTCCGAATCACGGAGGAAACTCTGTATGTAATGGGTATTCACCCATCCACGGACCAACCCATGCAAGCACGGCTTAACCTGAAGATCGACCCGAACAGCTGTTATTATTTAGGTACGAGCTCCTCCAGTTGACATATCCTACAGTTGTGTTACAAAAACCCTTGTAAAGAAGCTAGTACGAGTAATGCTTACCGTTGTCTCATCCTCGTGCAGCACCTGGTCGTACTCCGACATGGCCACACAGAATATGATCGCGGTCACATCCTCGAAGCAATGGATCCATTTCTTTCTCTCGGACCGCTGTCCGCCCACGTCGAACAATCTGGAAACGTACATGGTTTATGTTAGTTTGAGGGAAATACATACATTATAGGTGAAGTTTCAGCTGCATCCAGTTCAACTGGAAGTCAACCCGAATTAAATTGGGAGAAGACTTCTACTAAGTCAAAGCTAAATTCATGTTAAGTGGACATTATTTCATTGACAAGTAACAGAATTATCAATTATTTGTGTATAATATGACAACATTATGCAGATTTTTTTTTCCCAGCTTAAATGCAAATGACCTCTAAGCAAGCCTAAGTCTCAGTCTTTGCAGACTTGACAAATCGAACAAATACTCACTTGAAATTAAGGTTTTTGAAGGAGAAGTGCACTTCGACGATGCCGGTGGTTTTGACTCTAGTCCTTAAAATATCTTGCTCGGTGGGCTGGTAATCTCGTGCACCTAACCGGTCCAAGTCATCCAAGAAACTGGAATAAGCAGAAAATACCCGTTAGAAAGTTACCATCATCATAAAAACGTTACAACACAAATCATTATCGAGAACAACTCATCTAATTTACATTAAAATTGTTATTCAACCATTAGTTGTGAAGCCGTCAAAAACTAGACCGAATGGTAAGTTCTATTTTCGTCATGCCATTTACTATGTAGGATCAATAAATCAAGTCCACGGGACCGAATCACCGAAGCCACGGAAAAGCTAATATGTTGTATAATGTAAATCATGAATATTAAAAGACTACGTAACTACGATTGCTTGAATACAACAATTAGAGTACAACGCCTTCGGTGCTTTTTTTGTTGAATTTTCAGTGAAAAAACACATCGTTTAACGCTGTATAAAACTGATCGATTATGCTACATATTTCATGTTAATCGAACGTATCAAGTTTAATGTGTAAGCGATTAAGTAAACCTGCAATCAGAGGGCTCGAAATAAAACAGTTTATTTACAAACAATGAAATCGTTCGAGGTAGTACGGAAAGCATATAATTATGTCGTTAAGTTTGTCAAATATAGAGCGGCTAGTTAGGGGCTTTGACGGAAAGGTAGTTTTGGATTTGCTTTTTTTTACCCTTGATTTTATTTCAATGTCGTGGTAATTTTCCTAGCGTGTTGAAAAAAATCAAAGTTCGTTGTATTAACATGTATAAATACTCAATTTCGTGCCCTCATTGACCCCGATTATTGGTTAGGTTTGGTCTGTTCAGTTTCCTGGCATAGTGGAACGCTCATTAGACGCATTTCTAGTTCATTGCACCCGCGATATAAACATACCCTGAGTTTGTATGTATTGTATGAAGTGACGTTGCCGTCAATACAACTATTTGGGAAGGTAGTTCTTTCCATGGCTATCAGAGGAAACCGCTGTTTATTTAAAATATAATAATGTAAAGTCTTTTAATATTAATAAATTAACCATGGCAGTGAATAACAATTTTGAACAAAAAATAATCTAAAATGCATAAAAGGTGTTCGTCATAAATTTTCCAATGCATGTCACATTACCATATAATTTGCAAGTAATAAATTAAAATATTGTTCTGTTCACGTGATACGTGGCGGCCATCACGCATTCCACTTTAGCACCGTCCGCTTGCCGCACTCTTTTGTGAAGACAATCAAATATTTGTATACACATTTGGCAAGTATTAAATTCATTGTAATGTACTGATTGCAACCCGCTTAGAATTCGTATTGAATGATGTCAATATATCTGTAATTCTGTTTGAAACACTTGTTTGTACCTATTACTGGACAATATGAGTCAACTCATTAGTTTTGTGATGCCAAGAATGTACAAAAACGAACCGGAAAACGGATGCTGTTCAGTGGTCACTAACCGGAATGAATCAATAGTGCTAAAGATTTTGGAAAAACCCAAAGTCCTTGTAAGTACGATGGAAACATTTTCAATCTAAACGAGGCCTCAACCAGTCTCCGAAAGTCTGTGATCAGTAAATCAACAATGATCGTTTGACCAAAATAAGATCACTTACATCAGTAACTGACTTCGTATTTAAGTATGGAGGGATTTAGACGGAAAATTGAACGATAATTAAAATGAAATGCGCATGTTAATTCCAAGTAACAATACGTTTCGCGTTCATAATGAGACAGGAAGCATTAAGTTCAATAAACAGTGCTAAGTTTTATTGATTATTCCGCAAGCTATATCAGCAGACATCCGGCCGGCACGGCCACTAGTTGCAGTCGCCACGCCACGCTAAACGACGCAACGACGCCGGGCGACGCCACCGCATACATATTAACGAGCTGCGAGCCGTAGACAACACGCTATACTTCACATTGCCAGCTCATAACTTATCTTCATACTGGCGCTCCCCAAAACAAACAATTATATGTAAACATATTTATAGAACATGTTTTCAACTAAACCTTGAGAAAAGATCATGATCGCATGCCTCTGCCTTGAAGAGAAAGGTGTACACAACACAAACACAGTACACATTAGTTTATTTCCAACGTGTACTTTCGTTAATCCTAAACTAAGTCTCAAATGGTAAAGTATTTGATAGAACTCGTATACAATGACGTCATAGTACCCAACCTTCATTTTCCGCAGCAGCTGGCTGGCACACGTGCAACTATGTACTACAGAGCGTTGGCTCCTCTCGTAAATCGTCACATAGACCGCTCCATTGAGTAAAATGCTATAATGGCATCGCTTGTCGAGCGAATTTGTGTTACAGAATTATCTTATTTGCACAGGGTGAAGGCTACTCTATTTAATTGTCAAGCTTACTGGTGTATTTAGTGGAAGCATCCGCCCACTATGACCGCTGCATTGCAGTTCCGAGTTTTACGAGAATGAGACAAGAACATTTTTATGTTGTCCAATTATAAAAAAGGCGTAAAACGAAGTTGTTGCGGAACTGCCCATGTACAATTCCCCCATCTTCATACAGTTGTACAGTCACTAAACTATGATGCTGGTGACTGGTACCTGTAAGAAATAGTCAATGTCACAGGACCACGAGATAGTAAATCGTAAGTGAGTCAGTCTGTGACGCCATCAAGCGGTTGACTGTACCGAGAAACGTGACTTTGAACTTCTTCGATCTCGACTAAGATTAATAACAAAACAACGCCAGTGTTCGCTCAGATTGCTTAAGATAACATTTTCACACAAACAATCACGTCTGGTGAATTATTTGATAAAAATATATATTATTATGTTAAGTATTGAATAATCACAAAAATCTAATGGAATCTTAAACTTGTTAAGGTCTAAATTTGCTAACACGCATTTGCTCGGTCTTTCTCTGTACGAGAAAATGCTTTGGCATTGCAGATTTCGCAGTGGGACAAATTATGGCTGGTTGCTGAATAGCTACCAATAACCACAATCAATTTTCAGTGCTTTTTGGTTTTAGTTTTTAGTATAGGAATGCACTACCAGTCATTATTCTGTGATTAGCAGTACAATTGTGCAAAACATGTCATTGTAGCACAGCACTACAATCGTGTGCTTAACCAAAATCTGCAATACAACACTAATAAATTTTCATTGTATGAAGGTTTATTAAAATTAACAATTCAAATAGGTCAAAGTATCTTAATTGCAAGTGGGCATGTATCGGCGCCGTAGTTACCTTTCGTGTGAAAGGCCAACGTTGACACGATACACCGGTAACTCCCAACCTAAATGAAAAACCACGTTGGCAACACGCAACCTTTTGTATAGTGAAAAACTTTGCTATATTAACCATTCGTAATTATGGCGATTCTATTTAAACGACAATTTACTAGTTTTGGAAGAATCTAAGCTAGGGTTAGCGATTGTACAATTTTTGCATGTTGTGAATCCTAAGTTAAGGATTTATAAATACAATCAAGTATTCAATTAGATATATTATGCAGTGCCACGAAGACAGTCCGAAACCCAGAATACTGTAGTAGAAGAACAGACGATTAATGTATTCGGTTCAGCGGAAAAAAGAATAGGAGAGCAAGGCCAAGCCATCCAAGAACGGACGACACTCAGATATATCATAGAGATTGTAGGCAATAACAATTTAGCAGAAATATAATTTACTAATCATAGCAGAATGAGCCATAATATCGGAACTGTCCGAAGTGATCTTCGAAACGTCAAACATTTAGTGGACTGAATGCTATATGATTTATGCAAACGACAATTAGGTTTATGTCATGATTGGTGTCAGAAACAACTGAAATTCAAGGCCAGTATGTATAGATCGCAGATCTGACACCGTTGGCCCGATGCCAGATTGCCTAGAACAGCCAAACTTAGACAAGTTAGCGATGAAGCAAGGGTTGATACTGAGCTAAGCTATCATTCCGATCTCGGTTTCAACAACAATATGTTTGAAGTAGGTTATAAGTTTATTGTTAAGTAATATTTAAGCACTGCTAAAAAATTGAACTCCAAACACATCGAATGGTTGCTAATAAGTAACATAGAAAAGTAAAGGAGTTACGCCATAAGGTACGTCAAAAGACAAAACACGCTCTGTAAGTTGTCCAAATGTGCTATGGGAGTAAGAAGTAGGGTATTATGTTCCAATGTCAGTTGAATTGTTGGCGCTTTTGGACGGGTGCCAACAGAAAGGACATCTACGACCCTTACTTAACTACCAGAGCGAAACTGTCTTATATTTCGCCGATACGGAATATCTTTGTGTTTCGTATCGAAGCTGGTCGTAGTCGTAGGCACGTTCCGAGCGAGGGACTACTTACAACTGGTAAATCCCCTGCAATATGAGGTGTCGCAGTGCGAATTACTGCAGATACAGGACAACAAACGTAGAAAATCAATAAATAAATTGTTACTTTGACCTCGCGAAACACCTTTACTATTATTAGAAGTCTACTTTCTGAGCCTTTGACATTTATTTCATCGTTATTACAGTTACTAGTAATATTTCAACGAGATCTGTCAGTACGAATCATATTCATGGAACAATATACTTTATTTTGGCCAATATATATCCTGTACGTCGGAGTGGCAGTTGAAGGAGCACTGATAACCCTCTGGAAGATCGCTCTTATAATTAAAACATATCATAAACATTACAAACATACGTGTTAAATTTTCTAACCCGAGTGTTTATCATACTGGCGCTTTTTCGCGTCGGTCCTGGGCGTTGCTGACGTCAAACCTCTGTCAACATTAACTGGGTCAGTAAACAAGGATGAATTACATTCGGAGCAGACGAAATCATTTCATTATACTATTGAACGCCGCCGGTGTTATTGAACGTGGATGTATTGATGACAGCGTTTAGCGGTGACGCGGCGGACGGGATGTTGCAAAGTCCTGCGAGTATCGATTTCCCTAGCATTCTCCTTCAGGTATTTGATCTCTTGACCTGTACCTAGTTATTAGCTGCCCTTTATGCAACTAAGTATCCTGAATTTAATTTTACATTATCTATCTGGGTTCTGACTCCAATATTCTTATTTGGTGTGCAAAATTAACAATCCTGATTGAACTGCCCAAAATGACTGAATTTTTGGCCAGCGCTGCCTATCTCATTTCAAGAGGCTTTATCTCGCAAAGAAGATCGATAGCTAAAACGGGCAGATGAAATCCTTGCACTGATTGCAAGCTGTGTAATGCATAAAATCCATGTATGGTGGTGTTGTCGGCTGAGCGCGGCCTCCGCCCGGCAACAGGTCCGGCCGCGCGATCAATACGCCGCGCGCCGCCGCACGCCGCGCCGAGCCGAGCCCTTTCGATAACTACGCGCTACGCCGCGCCGGCCGAACCGCGGCGCGCGCCCGAAGCGACGCGAACCCGTGATCGCGTCACGCACAGCCGACTTGCACACAGCCATCGACCAACATCGACCGACTTCGCTGCTTCACTATCAGTAATGCGTTGTTGACTATCACAATTGTCTGCCATTTCTCAACAATTTGCTCCATTTTGGGCTGAGCACAGAAAACCAGGATGTTGCAAATTTTTGAGATTTGCGAGTAATGTCGCAGACCGAAGAAAAGGTGGTGTCACTAGCATACATTCAGAATATGACTCTGATCATAAAACTAGCTGGACTACACCAAGAATAGGAGGGCAAAGTGGCAATTCTAATCCTGACACGATAGCTATTCATGGAATACAACGGCTAAAATCTTTCTAAATCTGATACCAGTTCGGATAAACGCGCAACTAGCTAGTTTGTTTATAATGTCCATAACACGAAACACTTGTCAGCTTCATCGTGGGAACAGAGAGATCTATAAAAAGACCGCTAAGACACCAGAAAGGAACATTTTTAACGAACCCTACGTAACAGTTTTTGTTTAGTTGGGGTTGAACGGATTCAGTTGAAAGTTCACGCAATGGTGTGACTACACCAATAAAAGTCGTTGGTGACACATTACCCCCGAAAGCGGCGGCGATAGGGGTTCATGAAGTGTTACGGAGTTAGATGGAGGGTGTAGGTAGTTCAGGGCTTAAGCAGCCGGTGGCGCTGTGAAGTGCTTCCGGAATTAGCGCGGGCGTCATGCGATCGGCACATAAATCTGTCGCCGGTGGCGTTCCGCGCGCCACGCGCCATGAGCAGACGACGTGGGCGGCGGCGGTTGCAATCGCGAACTCACCGATACTATCTCGATTGCTTTACGACCGCTGACAATCTTTTAAAACACATGTATGACGAGGACACTGCATTTACAAATAAGTTATCTTGAAGTATCATGCGATGCGATCGCTTCCCGCCACCAGATTGATATCAAACGATGTCAGACTAACTTGTTCAGGGGATTGAATCGCCCAATCTAAATGACAAGAGCCATTAGCAGGTGTAAAGTATGAAAACGCTGACGTAACATCCCTACTAAAAATTGAATATCGCATTAAAGCAGTTGTCGCTCGGAATTATAGCGACCTGAGGTGTAATTGTCAAACAGCCACAGGCGATGATGTAGCGAATATTTTCCGCTTTTGACTACACAATATTTTACAACAATTTTATTGTTAGATTTTGTGGCGCCAGAGCGGCGATACAATGAATAAAACATCTATGTATTTTAGAAGGTTCCGACGATACCCACCCTTTCAAAGGTCGCTTCTTGTAATTTTAAACTATGTTTAAGTTGGTGACTTGCTCGAGCCTAGACTATTGAAGTATATTGGTATGGAATATGAAAACAAAATGCCTTCTATATTGTTGATTACTTAGGATAGCTTTAGCTATCAATACAGTCGACAACTTACTATTTCAGACCAAACTCGGTGTAGGTACTCTGTTCCAACCTTCCAACGTCAGACCTACAAATTTATTTATTCAATGAACACGTATTTTCTAACCTAAGTCCACCGCTTAGTCATATCTGCGGTAAACACTGCATGCGATCGATATTTTTATAACGGACACCAACTTAGCAAAAAGCGCAATTATCATCAAATCAAGTAAGAAATTATGTGATTCGTAGAGGTATTTCCAAGACGAACGATCTTAAAGAGTAATAAGTCAAAACATACAATAATTTCTTTTGCATTGAGTAACTGGGTATCACTTAGTTCCGCAAGGTATATCGGTAATGCAACGCAACAGCCAAGTTAGACATCATTTTTCGCCAATTGAGCATCGGAGTCAATGCTTAGCGGTGAAGTAATATGCGAATAACTAATGTGCTGGTGACAGTTGCGGACTACTTGGTTATTTTCGACATAATACAAAATCTTTGATGGAAAGACAATAAATCGTCATCGGTTCTAAGATTTCAGCAGTGAACATTGTGCCAAATCAAGCAAGAAGACCATACTTCCACTACTGCTTAAACATTTAATTTAATAAGTGAATAGCTCAAAGGTCCTGATATACACAACATTGTATTTACTACAGCGAACATTCCGTATGTGATTTTCCTCATGATTGATGAGACACACAGATACGAGCGTTGAACCGCGCACAAAGGGTTCCTTGTGACTGTTGCAAGAGCATCCGTCGACCGCGATTCTCGCCACACAGTACAAAACAACTATCCTTATCGTGTTACTGAGGGACTACTAAATGGTACACCAGTTTTATGCTGCTCCGAGAGAAAATGTGAGGCGTATCAGGAATTCAAGGGATCAGATGCTTTTCAGAGAAAGAGTTGATTTGATAACTGAAAGATCGTTTACGAAAAGAGACAAAATATGCTTTCTGCGAGTGTTATTAGCTTTATGAGAACGCCAAGTAGTGATGGCAGAAGAGAGCCCTCTACTTGGGAGGATTTGCCGGCCGGGGAGACATGAACATGACGTGTTTTCGATGATTAATAGACATTGGTTTGTATTCAATAGAGTAGGAATGTGTCATTTTATTATTGTAAGTTTTATCAATTTATACGTGGTTACTGAGGTTAGAACAGTAGCAAAAAGCACTAATCGTAACAGCTAACTCGTCAAGGATTATAGACTTGATAATATAATGCAAGTATGTAAACCGTACCTGTTTATGGGAACGTGTTCATCACGATGATTCAGTAAACAAATAAATAATAGCCATTTATCATTCTGCGTAAGTTGGAATCAACTGAGCGGAACCAACGCTTTATTGTTAGCTGTTGGAGAACCAGTAATCACTTGGTGTAGGTACTGTTGTTGCATGTATGCTTCGTCCAGCACCATAGAAAGGATAGTTAATAAATCGATGGTTATTTAACTCTCACGAGTCAAACTCTAGGTAAGATCTATCAGTAGGAACATAACGGACTAGCAAAAAGTTCAGGATGGTGATGAAGTAAGGAGTGATGCTCTTAATTTAGAATTGATGAAGGGGAAACATTTCACTATAAACATGTTCAGGATGGGTGGGATTGCGGAAGAAACACAAATGTACACAGTGAGCTGCGACCGGACGAGTCAATCGGCGCGCGAGCACCGCTCCCTGCTTCCATCGGGGATTGACAAATTGAATTGATGGCACTGACGTCACACGTAATACACATCAACACTGAACATCAAATTATCGGAATGTACTAATGTGTACGTACAAACTGCCAACGCTCATAATCGTTACAGCAAGGTTGTTATCACACCAGACTTTTAATTAATCGCGACCCCATTTTGCAAATTAAATACGTGAGTAAAATTAATTTAAACGTTTTGATCGGGGCATTCTAATTTTATCTCCTGTATGCGTGGTATCTTAACATCATGCGAATTACTTGTATGACTAGTTAGTGGACTAACCACTTCATTAACCGTACAATTAGCGATGTCATTAAAACATTTTATTGCTTCACACAGGCTTTTTGTTCTAAACGGTGAATAAACAGTTTACGAAATAATTTGCGAAGTCAAATTGAAAACCCTAGCGATGACTTGCATGTTCCTTTAGATAGTTTCTAATATTAACAGGCACACTCAAAGTGGTGTCATCACACTTGCGACATTAAGGCGCTACATATTCGAAACTAAGTACATATTTTCAAACTGTTTTATGTGTAAAGTATTAGGAGCACCTTAATCACCATGGATGTCGTAGAATGCAAGAAAGGGATTTTACAAGAAAATTAGCACTTGAGAGTTTATAAATCCAAGATATTTTTAAAAGTGTAGACTCTAAATTATCTATTTATCAGGAGACTGGAATCAAAATAGATTTAAGTAATGAAAACATCATCCCTCCAGATGTGAGTGAGAGGTTTGTAACATCAATCGAGGTTGTATTTATTTGTACGCATGCGTGTGTACTGCGTCAACTCGGCCGGGTGGCGTAGATTACGACATCAGCGACGCTGAAAACGTAACATGGTAGCCCCCACTGCTTCCTCTGAAGTGGTAAACTTAGGGGCTGAAGCTCAAGCCATTGACAACTCGTACGCGATGAGCAACGCGCGGTGCTACACGGTGATGCCGGGCCCCAGGCCCCTGCCTATATTCGGCAACAGTTGGCGATTTGCTATAGGGAAGAACCCATGGAGAACCCGAGCTTTGGACGTTTCGCTCTGGTTCCTGAGAGCTTTAGCAGGCGCCGGGGGAGCGGCAAAAGTGGCAAGACTGTTTGGACATCCCGATTTGGTGTTTCCGTTCTGTGCAGAGGAAACCGCAAGAATTTACAGACGGGAAGACTCAATGCCACACAGAGCAAAAGCGCCTTGCCTCAGCCATTACAAGCAAGATTTGAGAAAGGATTTCTTTGGGAACGAGCCTGGACTGATTGGAGTGTAAGGATTAAATACTTTTCTGCTGATGTTAAGATAATAAGTTAAAGTGTTGTAAGTTGTGTTTATTTCCTGCAGACATGGCGAGCCGTGGTCTAGATTTAGATCCAAAGTATCTAAAGCATTGATTGCGCCGGAGGCAGCAAGGGCTGCGGTGCCCAATTTAGAACATGTGACCGACGATTTTGTGCACAGGTATGTCTCGTGGGTATCAAGTCTTTTGTTCTTTATCTTAAAAAAGCGATTTGTTTAATTTACTGAGCTATTCTCGTAATGTTATTTTGGAAAGAAAACATGATAGTGATAAATCACTGTCATCATAATGGAACTATAGTGTCTAACATTACGATGTGTACCATCAATGTAGGTGTTTAAAGAACAAATTTAGAGAACTATTTATTTTAAGTTTTTGTAAGATTACACATTTGTTTCATAACTGCAAACAACAACAACTGCATTTAAGAACAAAAAAACCGATAAGTCTTTACGAACGCATTATCATAAAGGGTTCGTGGTCGTCGTAAACGCATGCGGCAAATTTGTGGAATAGTACTTTGTTTTGCCTCTAGTGATCTGAGTGTGGAATCTCAGTTTAATGACCACATCCCGTTTTTAACAACGGCGCGCGGCGTCTGCGCATTTGTTTTGAGCGACGGCTACTGACACTGAGTCATGGTGAACAACAAACCTCATTCAATGAGAAATGTTACGTTTCGTTTGACTGACTTTAACGCGAAATATTTAACGCTTAGATGAATTTAATTGAGAAACACAATTTACATGTGAGCTTTAAATGAATTAGGTTTTGATTAGCAGCTAGGCAACGTGAAAATTGGGGTAGAGCAATTTAAATTAAGCACGCGAACGTTAAATATTAGTCAACATTTTAAAATATTTTCGTTACAGAATGGAATGCATTCTCGACGATAATCGTGAGCTGCCGAAAGATTTTCTCACGGAACTCTACAAATGGGCCCTTGAGTGTAAGTGCTACTTGACGAGCGGCGCCACCTTCTGTGAACTCTATTGTGCTTTTCCACAAAAACTTGTTTCAAGATGGTAATTCAACGCCTAAAGAAAACACTCCTCTTTGTTCTAGCTGTGGGTGCTTGGGCACTGGGGACAAGACTGGGCTGCCTCCGAGATAATGATGCGGAAGCGAAAGACATAATAAGATGCATCCATGGATTCTTCCATAGTGTTCCTGTCTTGGAACTCTCGGCACCATTGTGGCGAATCTACTCAACACCCGCCTACAAAACCTATATCGAAGCTTTAGATGCCTTTAGATCACTCTGTTTAAAAAGATTGACTGATAAAGGTATATGCTCACAAATAGCGAAAGCTTCCGGTGAAAAGGTGGCTACTATATTGGCATTGGATCTGCTATTGGTCGGTGTGGATACCACGGCGGCTGCTGCGGCGAGTACTATGTATTTATTGGCCAATAATGACAGAGCACAGAGAAAACTACAAATTGAACTTGATAATAATCTCCCAAGAGGCAGAAGATTGACCAGCAAGGATTTGGATAAGCTGCCTTATCTCAAAGCTTGTATAAAGGAATCATTGAGGTGAGTTATAACTCAAGAAAGAAAATACATATATCTACTTTTGCCTACTTTTAGTTCAGACATTTTAACCCCTAATAGTAATGTTATCTTAAAGGCGTCTATCGGGCGACTATCTAAGTACACGAGAGTATCGCACGGTGGCAGTTAGTATAATATTTACATTACAAGGCTAATGTTATTGGAGGAGCAGCAAACATTGGAGGATCCCGATATAACTGTGTACCCTTAGTAGTTAACGTGGGGCAGCATCACCGTACTATATACTAAGCAAGCAAGTGAGAGTCGTTCAATGGTGATAATTTGTCCTTTGTTGGCCTGTTACTCATCACCCTGAATATCTGACAGTTTGCGGTTTCGCTAGCCTACATATTTCATGCGAATATTTTTACGGGTACAAACTTCCTTCCTGATTATCTCATATTAGTTTGTTTCGTATCTCTTAAAAATACTTTACAGTTTTATTAGGGTATTCTTATGTGGTTTTGTGCTGAGAATGTCATTATCAGTAACAAGAGATTTTCCTCGTGGCACGAGTACAGTAACCTCCAATGAGCCTATAGGATAAAAACTTGATACAAATGTATCGTCTTATTGTAACGTGACCAATGATGGTCAGCGTCAGGTTACATTTGCACCTGAGTCGCTATAAGGACCTCAGTCCACAAGCCGAGTGTAACAATACTAGTGTTTATAGCAAGTTATATAAATAATATTCATGCAGTACAGGTTCGCATGCACCGATAAGTACAAAGAATTCGTAATTGACATGTGGGTGACGGGTTTTATAATGTTGTTAATGATCTCATACGCGCTGGAATTTGATGAACGTAATCAAACTGAAAAAGTGGCCATTTCAGTTCTTTTTATTTTAATTCGTTATACGTTTCCTTTTAACCACATTCAAATGATGATCATTTACAAAAATAACTATTTGTCGCTACTATTGAGGACATTTGAAGGTAAAAAGCAATTACAAATACACTTTCTTCGAGATAGAATTAGTTTTTTTAAGTTGAATTAGAAGGAGGACATTAACCTTTGTACCCTGAACAGGAAAAAGTGTAATTTCTATTTGCATTTATAATAAGCAGTTGATTTTACATTGACTTCAGTTCAATAGGTATCTCGTAATTATCCTTAAAACATTGTTTGAGGTATTACTATTTTGTTTGGTGTTGTACTGTTGATTATTGTTCTGTAATTATTTCAGAATCAAACCAGTTATTTTGGGGAATGGAAGGTGCATTCAGACAGATGCTGTTATATCTGGATATGAAGTCCCCAAAGGGGTAAGTAGCACAACTAATTATTGATGAAGCATTATAGTAAATGCACATATATAATACTTTGCATGAGAAAATTGTCACCTGAGCAGTAACATGTCCTTATTTTATACTGCCGACTAGAGGAAAGTCAGAATATTAGGTATACTTTATATTCCTTTTTCCTATTTCAGTCGCACATAGTTTTCCCGCATTACATCCTATCTAACGAGGAGCGATACTTCCCGTCACCGAAGGAGTACGTTCCCGAGCGATGGCTGCGAGACACCGAACTTCGGGAGTCCACGGAAAAACCCGAAGGATCGATAGTTCATGGTGGAAAGTCGGGTTGTCCCTACAGCCGAGCGACGGAGGTGTGTCGCAAGCAAAAGGAAGTAGGGATCCACCCGTTCGCATCACTTCCTTTCGGCTTTGGTCGACGAATGTGTATCGGGAAGAGATTTGCTGAAGCTGAGTTGCAACTTCTACTTGCTAAGGTGAGTTTCACTCTTTAATTTTGTAAAAAATGAGGGCAGCAAAGATTTGTCATCAGTTTTAAGAAAAGGGAAAATTAAATATGAAATAGAGCACAAACGGCTCATTATAAGTTACAAAATAATAAACAAGGCAATGTTCTTACTTTGAAAATAATTCTGTGATTGGGTTTTGCAATACGTATTCCTTATTCTATTTTTTTGTACCCAGACATTCCATAAATACGAGGTATCGTGGCGCTACGGCGAGCTAACCTACAGCGTTACGCCGACGTATGTGCCAAACGAACCGTTGCGGTTCGCACTCCGCAAGAGAAACGTTAACAACACCAGCCTATAATCTTCTATGTTAAACACGTATTTAATGTTTTACTGTTAACTGCCAAACGTTTTTTTGCAAATAGAATTTAGGTCGTTTGTGTTTTGTAAAGTTTGGTAATATAGCTTAGTCATGTAAGTTTTTACTTAATGAGACTTTTTGAATAAAGCCTGATAGTTGTACTTTATTGCTTTATTCTAAGATAGGTACTGCCATATCCGTAAAAGCTGAGCCTAACCTTGATTTTTCTCCAAACATAGCATTTAGCCATCATCACTCTGTTGTCGTTGATATTCCTCGTAAGTTTTCCAGCCACCATTTTGTTTGACGTCGTCCGTGGCATATTTTCATAAGCAAGTATGTACTTACTATTTGGCGGAGTCGTTGAGCTGGTACTCGTTGGAGCGGCCGAAGCACTCCTGCACGCCGGCGTCCGCCCAGAGCCTCTTCATCGCCGCCAGCAACTCCTCGCTGAACGGCTCCGTGTCCTCCATCCGTTGGATCACGTCAAACACCATCTTGCCATCGCTCTGCAACAGATACATACAATAAGTCCTCTGAATTATCAAGCATGTAGGTATTCCCCCTGAGGGGATTTTTGATGTGTCAATAGAACTAAAGACTAAAGAGACACTTCGACTATAATAGTATCGGGTACGAGCCTATTGCCATTAATTGGTTACAAATCCAGAGTCCTTGCTGCTACTAAGAATTTACTGGGAGAAAAACCCTGGGAGGTGATTGCAAAATGTACACAAACCCATATATCGTTAATACCAAAAATGGGTACTTGTTTTCTCTGGGTGAACATAATAAACCCATCCTAAAAAGGAAAGAAGGTCAGCACTCGACGGCACAGCAAAGAAGTTGGCAGTACAGCCAACACTTTTACTGATGCCGACAGCTATCATTTACGAATTCTGTTTCGTATACACATAGGTGCCAATGTACCACTGCAGTGCAAGGTACGGGGCAAGGGGCAATGCCACCGGGAAGACACTTCTGGTGTCTTGCCAGGGTGCATTAAAATGTCCAAAGCTGCCACCTTCTTGACTGGCTTTTACCACACCTTGAGCTATTCTCATTAGTTGTGGCAATACAAAAGAACAGTTCCCCCCATCCTTGTACTCTAATATATATTATAGTATAATTTCTGACATCACTCAAGGCCAGACAGTTCAAAGTTAATTAAAGTCTATTCCTGAAAGAGCACTCGGGCAATAATGACACCTTAGATCCAAAGTAGAATTCTTATTTTGATGTAGGGACGTCTTTGTATTCAGTTTGATGGTCTCGTGCCGACAACCGAGCTAACTATCGATTCGTATTAATAAGCTAGGTATCATGGAGCTTAGTATCCATCTAATTTATGAATAAAGCAATTAGTTGATACCGATATAAACCTTGATATACGAAGCTTCTAGATTAACATCGGTCAATGTGTCTAAATACAGAAACCTGGTCAACCAAATGGTCGAAGTGGTAGATTCGTAGTTCCACCAGTCGTTCCCCACAATTCCCACAAAACAAATTACCGCTACATGAACGAATAATGAGGAAATGTTTTATTTCAATAACTCTTTAAAATATCGAATTGGGGATTCCAACGTGCAATTGTTTTTGATGATGAGCCATCCGTTGCACAAAGTGCATGTCCTCATGAAGTAATAATTATGTTTGTGTTATCTTCAGATGACACCCTTGAGACCAGAAAAGATCTTTGAATCTTGAATGAATCATTTAAGGGTGAATTTTCGATGCAATTAGTGTAAGCTGCATTGATATAAGCATGACGAAAACGTGAACAAAAAATGCATTGATGGAAGTGATTAAGTATTAACGACTTAATGGTCTATGCATAACTCATTAGTGCTGTGTTGACCTATTTAATACAGTTAGACACTTCTTATTTGTAGCAATGAAAGTGAGATACGTGAGCTTCCAATCACAAACTAGCATTAGCACTTATAAAATGATAAAAAATGACACCATTTTTTATAGCAGTTGAAGATTAGGAAGAAAGGATACATTTCACAATCATTTACCACAAAGTCCCAAAAAGAATATTTGGAAAAAGTGTGATAACGTTAGTAGACCATCATTCAATCAGTTATTTCACTACATACAGCCTACCTCACCTGCATAAAAATTGGTGACCTTTATTTCATGATCAGTGTTACAAGTCTCTATCATGCAGTAACATCCATTGCCTAACTTTAAAAGCTATAAACGCAGCCATAAAGAACGGTGAGTCATAATAATTCGTGTTGAAGAGCAATATCGTCTCAATTGGAGTTGAGTGACCCAGCATCTTCGACATACGCTAATCCGATTAGTAATCCATTTAGCAAACTCGTCTCGGAGAACCGTACGCTTTCGTTACGCAACCCGCTAACCGCCAACTCAAAGAATTCCGACTAATGAGTAAAGAGAATCTCCAAAATTCTGATGTGTTTAGTCTTCGTCTAAAAGTTTCATGTGTTTGTTGACGAGTAAACTGCAATGCATCATGAATACTCATCCTTTATGTAGCAGAGATAAGTCCAGTGACAGTCTGCCCTGGGTGTTATAAATGTTTTAAATACTAGCGGCATTGCGGCATGAAATGCCATGCTATGAAATAAATAACTCGTACATCAGGCTTGTGCTTTGCTGGTTGCAGAGGTTTCTGCGAAATAGACTGTAATTATGACGGGTGTTGCGGGTAGCGGGGCGCATGCGCGACGCCCGGCTCGGCTGACGGGAAGCCGCGCCATTCACAACCCCTCCTCGGAATAACCCGCCACCCTTGTTGCTTACATATTCATTTAAATACATCGACGACCATTAGCTCGTTACCTAGTCTGGCATTAAAGCATTGCTTATTTGTAAAGCACTTAGAAGGTTTTGATTGTGATGTTCAAAAACGAAACGTAATTTTCTTTTTGCAGTTACTGTTATTTCGTTTGAGACAAAGTATGGAATTTAACAAATTGATGTTACATCTCTTTTGTAAGATTCCATGGTGGTTTTGTCATGCCTAGCGTCACTAAAACCGCCTGTACATCTTTACATTCTCGTGTATTGTAAGTACGGGAAAACTGAGGCACATCTAAAGGCTAAAATGAAGGTCACAATACTGAACCCGTTCAGCGTTCTCTATGTAAGCATAGAGCATCGTCTAAACATAGGGGACAATGCTGAGACAACCCTCATGTGATTCATTGTGCGTGTACTTAAGTTTTGTTTCAACATGTTTGCGCCGGATAGGGCTGTCACGTCCACTGCTTTCATGTCGGTGATAAAGAGATAGGTGCACGAGGTTATAGTCATAGACGTGTCATATGCACACTAGCATAGCTCGCGATGCGGACAATATGCAAAACTAATGGGGGACGGTAGAGGGTATGTCTCATTAGGGGAATACAGGGAAGGGGATCGATCTCCGGACATTGCGTGAAAAGTGGAAAATACGCTGAACTGCGTGTTGTAGGTGAAGTACTAACGATTCGTACTGCAATCTGGTTTGTATAATCACTACTTGAGAAGGAAATTACAGATATTTTTTTATGCTCGCCGCCTCTTTAAAGATCCGTTTACGACGTACCTATGTCAAACGGTACGTGCGTCACATCTCGTGACGAGTAAATTAATTACAGTTTTCAGAGCAGCTTCTCGTTCGTTGCGTAACCGATGACGTTGACATGAACGACTCTTCAACAGGTCGGAACGGAACTGAGATACCTTATCTGTCAGATATTCCGAACAGGTACTCTCCATGATAACACTGGCCGATGTATCCCTTTCAGATTTTATTACACGTTTGGTGGTTGTTCGCAGCTTGCTAATAGAATCGCGCACTATCGCAAACATGACATTGCCACTTTATCTGGTTTACTGTAAATTATTCAGTTTGCAATATGTCGTTAACGTTAGCACAATAACCAAGTTTACGAATTGACTTGGTCTTATTCAATTGATTAATGTTTGTGGGTAAATGAGACTAACAACACTGCAATGTCATGTATTGTATCTTACAATCATACACTAAAGAAACCAATTTAATCTCAAAGATAACCTTGGCGAAAGTCTCCTTGTATTTTCAAGTCAATAAAAATTGGAAATAACTCTTTTAAAAAAGAGAAAGCTTTACAATAACGGTAATATTTGTTTTGGAACATATTCATAGCAAACAAATAATGCAATAAGCTGCTATGTGGAGTGCAGGCGGGGTGGGACGACCGGTATGCAACGAGCCACTCTCATGAATAACGAATACCCAATATTGATCTCCATAGAGAGAACATTTTCGCGGAATCGAACGAGTCCCGGGAAATACAGATGCAATTTTCGTTTCATGGAAGCCTGTAAATTATGTCGAGGATACTTGTACAATAGCATACGAGATTTTTTTAATTGGAATTGAAAAAATCCATTAATATTATTGGGAACATGACTTAAAATTGAGCTACAGCTGGCACTACATTCAGCATCAAAATGAATCTACGACTAATGGTTAGTATGCAATAGGAATCTTAACACTCCAGCCTCGAGCTCAAATTGCTTCATAATCAGCATTAGCGGCCAACGGAAGCCCCGAAGCACTTATTCCCGATGTAGACTTCGATGCAATCGACATTATTTTTACTGACGATCGCCCATTATTTATAGAATACATCCAACACGTTATCCACGCAGTTTATCGTTCACGCAACGAATACTCGCTTTGATTTTCGATTTTTAGTAAACTAATGAGTACTGTACGATTGATATCTTCGAATAAATATTTCAATTTGATCAGTGTACTTATCACTGTGATCATATTGAGTGTTTCGTGGGAGGTGTTTTCATGTTTGATGACCGAGGAAAAGTAATCTCAAGATTTGCGTTATGCTGATCAGCCAAAAGATTTTGAACCATCTCATTATTTATTTATTTGCAAATAAATGATTTAAGTCTGAATTCTAAGACCTCTGATTCCAAGTCCTCTAATATCTGTAGCCAAAACAAAGAAATCTAGATTTGGAGAACCCTAGCCACTTGCACAACTCAGTCAAAAGGTTCTGGTGTGACTGTTAACTGTTGTACTGAGTTTTGTTTTTGGCACATTTACCAGACGATTTGGGAGTCTGATCTGGCCAAGTGTATTCAGTGTTTTGAAGACATTCACGATGTAGCCCGAAAACCAAGCATTTCGGGCAGATGTTTTTCTTCTTGTTGATAAAAGTTAGAAAATGAATAGTTTACCTCTCGGTCCTTATTGCCGTAGGTGATGCCCAGGTTGGGCATAGCACGCAAGATGGCGACGAGCGACTGAATCGTGTTGCTGTACACCACCGGCCGGTACTGTTTGAAGTCTTCATTTGTAAAGCCACTTTCGTGGATAATTCTGTTGGAGAGAAAGTTACGTAAGTAAATGAATGATACATTTATTTGCAAGAATATAGGTTGTTAACATAAGTTCTTAATATCTAAAGGTTTCACTATATTCATTTTATTAAAGTTTAGTTAGTATTGTAAAGATAATAATACGCGTGATATCTCCCACAAAAGTTCCAAAGGACCAATACAGTGTTTGTTCTGAAGGCGTAACAACAAGATTGTTAAATGAAGACGTAAGGAGAATAATTATCACGATTTGTACTATGACACAGCAAATAATTGACCAAATTGAGAGAACGAGTTAATAAAAGGCGTAAATATGTATTAGTCATCGATCGCCTTGTGATTCATAGGGCCAATAGTGCGGTATTTTAACGAGATTGTTAAGCTCCAGCCTCGAACAATGTGATTTCATCACGTAGCCATTAATATTACGGGAATGTACAAGAAATTAGCAGTAAATTTTGTAGTTTGTGCAGTTTCCATATTGTAGTTTGTGCAGTTTCCATAATGCATTCACATTAAATTGATGTCATATTATTGATCATATTGAGATAGCTTTGTGTGGAACTATTATGCTTCTTTTACACACATAATTATATCGGGTAGTAATTTACTTATTCATCCTTTAGAAGGCTATCACATTTTTTCTTATATTTGAGTGTTTTAAGAGTCTAACACTCACGAGATTTTTGATGTGTGATTATGGTTTGGATATGGCCACAAAATTAACAAAAAAATATGCCCGAGAAAGTTTATTATTTCTTTAAGGAGCGCTTTAAATAAAAATCATTTTTTTTTTGTATTTGAGTGCTAGAGTCTTAAAACACTCAAAAACCAGAAAAACTGTAATAGCCCTCTTAAATGCAACTAATCTGTTGCCAAATTGGCAATGACATCAAAGGGACAGGTCATCTTTCAAGCACTTCCATATAATACATCTGATGCAGGTGTGTTGTTCCCGAACTACAGCAGGTGCAGTTTGTAAGAAGAGCTCCTTTTAATCTCTACACAAAGGACACGATTCGTAACATCTATTGGAACCTATCAAAATCATATAATGTGACAATGTATCTTACATTTGCTATAAAAAAATGACTCTTAAAATCTTCTTGGCGAATTTGATTTTCCTATTCCTGTATTATTTAACTCCAGTCCTCACCGAAATTTCATATTTATGATGCATTCGTATTGTCCAGATCTGTCTGTATTTAATTATTTAGTCGATCAGACATTTAAATTGCATGTACATAAATAAGCTATGTGGGTGAGGGCGGTAGGCTCGACTCAATGACAAACAAGAATATTGCCAATGCGAAGCGAGATAAAATGTGCCACTGAATATGGATTTCGCGAAACTGTCCTTTTTTGTTGTTTCAATTTTGACTCAACAGTCAATTTGTTTTGTGTAGTTTGGTTGACATTTTTGTAGCATTGAGTTTCTTAGCTTTAAGTTCTCTGTAAGCATATGCAGTTTTTACTGATGCCGACCCGATTGAAGAGAAGATTCTGCAGGCACTACGTGAAATAATATGCCATGGTATTTCTATAGGATTGTTTTTTTAAAATTATGAAAACCTGGTGTCAATTTATATGGAGTGATATGTAAAATATTATAACTAGTATTTTACGGATTGGAACAATGGGGGCGTTGTGTGTAATATGATGCACTCTGGCGAATAAAAACAATCGTACCATGCAGACGGCGCAAACGATCTTACAATTCCAGGTATTCTATCTCCATTTCTACAAGATTTCGACCTGTTCTATTTTTCTCATTTAGAGGTTAAAGTTCGTTAAACTTACTAATAGTATCAAGTCACTCAAGAAAACGATGTTACACAATAATGTTCTTAGACTTAATTGAAAATTCCAAAACATATTCTATCAAATGAATTGGTTCTTGATGACAAAATTGGCCCATTTTATTTTTTTTCAAGCATTACATTGAGTGTCGATAAAATAATTTGATTTCGCACGTCTGGCGTGCCATGGATCTGTAGCATCCGGGCCGCGGATGACGTCATCGACGGCATGGTGCAAACACCCACAACACATTCATCTCGCTAACATTAGCGTAGGTAAGTAGTTAAGTACTGTTGTGCAATATCGATGATTGTGCTCATTAATTCATGATGTATGACTTGGCCATGTTCTATTCTATTGACAACTTATCGAGATTTGTTGACATTAAGTATCTACTAATAGCAAACACTTTGATTAGATAACGACCAAAATTGTTACTATTGTCAACTACTAGATGTAAAGGGTTTTTTCTTATTTTCATGATACTCAAATAGAAAAACCCTAATTTAAAAATTAAGTAAGTAGGTGAATGAGTCATGATATTTGAATCAGAAGCATGTTTGACACAGATTAGGCATGTGCAGTTTTCACTGACCATCATCAACTATTTGGCAGGGCTAATAGCCTCTTCGACGTCGTTTGGTGACGTCACGTACAAATGATTATATTCGTATGGGTTGGTGACAGTTTGCGGCGTGACGTGAAGATACATAAATCTTCTAATTTAAATAACACGAACAAACGTATCAACGGAACATATCTACGTATGCATTACCTAGGCAATTCGCATCTGACGTAGGTACATGTGTGTTCACAAAATTATAACTATTTTGCGATAACAAGGCAATGGTGATAATCGACATTTATCAATGCAACATGCAAATTGTTATAGCATACAGAATTGAAACATATTTTTAAACAAACCGATGCAACGTTCATTGTTCCAAGACGTATTATTTGAAATCTACGTAGAGCCACAGTATAAATATGGACAGTACGGAAACTACCTACAAACGCTCGAAACCGCTCTCTCACACAAACATACGCACCCCCAGGACCCCTAAGCGGACTATCGGTGCTGTCAGTATTGCGCGCCGAGACGAGTGGTCACGTATAAAATGCGCTGTGGCGGTGGCTAGCGCGCGCTCGCACGAAACGTTATCTTCAAACCGCGGCCCGCTCCCTCCAAAACTTGTAAAAGGTTACGCCGTAATTAAGTAAGTTAAAGATCTGTATTTCTACAATTGTTGTGTTAATATTAAACTGTTTTCCGTGTTAAAACTATCGTCTTTTTAGGGTTCCGTACCTCAAAAGGTAAAAAAAGAACCCTTATAAGATCACTTTCTTGTCCGTCTGTCACCACCAATTTTCTCAGGAACGGGTAGACCTAGAAGGTTGAAATTTATACCAGATACTGAGGTCTATAGTCCCTATTAGTTGTAAAAAATCAAGGTCATGAGTCAACACGATAAAAAGATATGGGCAAATTTAGATTTTTTGCGAAAACTTGCATGTGCCAAAATTTACTGTTTTAGGCTCACGGTTTTTCACTACATTTAAAGTACTTACGGGATGATATCCGTGATTTTCTGTTGTTACTATGAGCTTCCGATATTATCCCGTAAGTACTTTAAGTGTAGCAAAATTTACCTTAATGTTCAACTTTTTTATTTTTCGTACTTTTTCCTTTACCTGTGCTGTAAGACCTTGCTTATGCCGGGGCTGCGGGACTGTTCGAAAGAGATACCGTGGCCCCGGAACACAAAGGGCGATGAAGGAACATGGATAGGTTTTAGTCAGTAAAAGTCTGACACTCCCTCCTGCTCCGCCCAGAGCAGGAGGAGTCATTTGATGATTACCCATCCAAAAAAAAAAGACCTTGCTTTTAACCAAAATTGACAATTCTAGGTCAACCGGAAGTATGGCTTCATTGGAGTGTAGGTAATTATTGCATCAACTAGGCTTAGTTTCGGTACTGTCCATATTTATACTGTGGTAGAGCATTGGTAACATCAAACAGTATACATAGAAAGATATTGCTTAACACTGACATTTTCTCAATACATTGCAACAAAATTTTCATAAAACCTAATCTTTTATCTTCAAAATGTAAAACGGTTGTTGACAAGTCGTAGATAGGGAGATAGCAGGCAATCGACCGATGTTTTATATCTCTAAACAATAATATTGATTAAGATATCGACTGAATGTAATTGATAACAATGTACGACAAACTGTGGCGAAATACAATACGCTCAAGTTGCGATGCAAATATGAAAATTGGAAACGATATAGTTCTCAAAAGGAGTGCGTTATATCTTGCGAACACTAATAAAGATAAGCTTGTACAAGGGTGACACTGAAAGTTCTTAGAAAATCTAAAACTGAACAAACTAGCAAGTTATTAGTTTTATAATATCTTTTCAAAATAGTGTCAATTTCCATCAATACATCGCTGCATCTGATGGAACCACTGAGAAAAGCACTTTGCCCCCTCGTCCTTAAGGGTCTCTTCGACTGCATTTTGAAACGCAGCCACTACTTCCTGGGCGTCCATAAAACGTTTTCCTCTAAGTTTTTATTTATTTTCGGAAATAAATAAAAATCGCAAGGTGCGAGGTCGGGGCTATAGGGCGGGTGACCCAGTAATTCCATATCTGACGGCGCCAAGTAGTCGATTTTTGCTTGGCGGTGTGCGCCGAGGCGTTGTCGTGGTGAAGGAGGATCCTACTGCGAGGTCGTTTCTCCCGAACTTTTTCCAAGACAAGTGGCAAACAATTGTTAGTGTACCACTCTGCAGTAACTGCTTTTCGATCCTCTAAAAGAATTGTTGCGTAATGACCTGTCCTTTCGAAGAACGAGTCCACAATATTTTTTCTCACGCTTCTACTTCTCGGAAGGAAACACCCAGACAGCAGACTGTCTCTTAGTTTCAGGATCATAACAATAAATCTAGCTTTCGTCACCCGTAAGTGCAATCCGTGCCACTGATGAGACCTGTCACACCACTTGTATAAGAGTTAATTGTGTAACGAAATACTTATTTTGACATCTTTATAGGTGTACAGGTCGTAAACCATTTTCCTACTTTGTCTTCTTCATGTTTTACCTCGAGACATAACCAAGATTTCACAAAGTTTCACTCGTTACAAGTGATGAGACAGGTCTCATCTTTCGTGTCACGGTGTGTACGTGTGTCGAACACAGCATTTGAGTCACCTCCGTTAAATCTTTGAGTTTGAACCACTTCACGACAGCAATCAACACGACGGAGTTTTTGAGCCTCTGTCAAATTAGGTCTTTCTCTGTCAATTCGGTCAGCAAGCTTTGTGCCCGGTGCATAATGTTCATAGAGGATTTTGTGCACTTGACTCATACCGATGCCTAAGTTTGTCCGAATCTGCTGATAAGTCACTCTTTTGTCAGTCTCTATCATACGCCGCACAACACTGATGTTATGTTATCTTCAGTCATCGCCGTAGAAGGCCGTCCCTCACGCAGATCATCGGTGAGATTAGTGCGACCACGTTTAAACTCATTAAACCAGTCTGTTATAAACAGTGGCACGAAATGGGGCTTCATCGTGAAAGGCCAATCAAAGTCTATCTATATAACTATCTTGTTGACTAAAATGACATCAAAAGTCATAAAAAATCCTGGTACGAAAATTTTCTCGCGTTATCCCTTGATCTGTCCACGAAGTAGACACAATAGTTAAACCATGGCGTCTTGATCAAATTGGTCATTTGACAGATCATGATATAAATTCATGCTGACGTGACACAGACAATTTTCAATTTGCCGCTAAATCGAAAACCAATGAATAAAATACATAAGTACACAATAATATTGGCAGAGTTCCATTTTCATTTTTTTTTTTTTTTATCGTTTACAAGTGGCCAGTTCTAAAAACTGTCTGTATCACCCTCGTAATAACTACTAAAAATCTAGAATGGCTAATTGAACAGGTGGACACAACGTTTGATAGATTGTGCCTACTTCTACTTCTTGGACTGAACATAGTTTATAGATTTTATCGCGAAAATGAAAAAATACGTATATGTCACGCCATACAATTTTGCATCAACCCTAAATTGTTCTACTAGATAAGTTAAAATAGGAAGGTGCCCTTGAAATTAGTCAAATTTAAAACTTGGGAAGATCCTGCATAATGTAAGAATTCTGTAAATATACCTGCACAGGTCTTAACAAATCAGAACCACCACTTGCGCTCCATATCTCGAGTAGCAGATGTTGGAGAAAAAATGGGTGTATGCCGTCCGCATGGACTATATCACCGGATGCATACAAGAGGATGGGCAAAGATCGACACTAACTGGACAACAAGTTGACCACTTTGGGTTGGTTCTTTCATTAGGAAATGGTTTGTTCCTTGGCAACATTTAGTTCATGAATATATTTCTGAGTACCATGTCTTGTTCTAAATTTTCACCTAGGTAGAGCTGCTCTTCGTATTCAAACGGTGTATTTGATAAAAACTAGCCTTGCTATCACATAAATGTTTAAAAAAAAACAGATATCTATGCTTGCTAGACACCGGCTGTTGATGTTATATTATTTATGCTGCTCACTTCTTTGCTGTCTATCTATTGAAATTAAAAATGCAAAGGTATGTACCTTACCTTAAGTTTTATCGTAAGTCCATCAAAGCGGCTTGGCGCAGCTTCTAAATTTTTGCAAGCACAAAGCACATGCTTTACCGACCGGCAAACCGCCAAACCGCGCCAAGCCGCTTTGATGGACTTACGATAAAACTTAAACTATTAGTTAGGAGATCGTAATATCTTTAGACATTGTCACATTATAGAGTGTCTCTAATTTTTAAAGTTCCGTACCTCAAAAGGAAAAAACGGAACCCTTATAAGATCACTTTCTTGTCCGTCTGTCTGTCACCACCGATTTTCTCAGGAACGGGTGGACCTAGCAAGTTGAAATTTATACCATATACTAAGGTCTATTATAGTCCCTTTTAGGTGTATAAAAATCAAGGTCCTGAGTCA
The DNA here is from genome assembly GCA_963853795.1 of Xestia rhomboidea. Lineage (NCBI taxonomy): Eukaryota > Metazoa > Arthropoda > Insecta > Lepidoptera > Noctuidae > Xestia > Xestia rhomboidea. The sequence continues at coordinate 7,483,816 of OY970771.1, read as the reverse complement.
ACACGATAAAAAGATATGGGCTAATTTAGATTTTCGCGAAAACTTGTTAGTACCAAAATTTACCTTTTTTTATTTTTCGGACACTTTTACCTGTGCTGTAACTCTGTTAGACCTTGCTTTTAACCAAAATTGACAATTCTAGGTCAACCGGAAGTACCCTATAGGTTTTGGGTCGTAAATATGTAGTTAAATAACAACAAAAAAAGCGATTTTACTATTACAAACTTATTATTTGCGGTTGGAGCAATAGCCGTTTCTAGGGATCGAACAGCAAAGTTAAGTTTGTCCTTTAATAAGTTTGTACGGAACCCTCGGTGCGCGAGTCCGACTCGTCTTGGCCGGTTTTCTCGATACTGGATCTACCTTTGTACCCAATCTACCTTTCAAATATTTTAGATTCCGATTCCAATAGAAAATTCTCTTACATTTTAATAATAACAAATAGGTGGTATACTTACTTCATTTGTTTGACTATAGTACTTTTGCCGGATTCACCAGCACCTGTAAACAAAAACACAAATTAAATACTATTCGTGCTTTATAAATTTACTACTTAGTACGTTGCGATTTGTTTAATATTATTTAATCATTACATTACAACAATTGATTAAGTGGAGTTAGGCGACCGACATTACATAAAAGCTGCTTTTCTTCAAAGCATATATTTCGCCAAACCACGTAATAAAACACGCGATGATATAAAAACATTTAATTACCGCCTAAATGTAAACTGTTTCAGTCCACATTATGCACGTCTCGTTGAGTGAAAATAGCATGGAAAAATAAATTAACGTTTACTGTGAACTGTGCGCGGACGTAGGAAGGGTCTACCACGCTGATCGATACAGTGTTTGCAGCTCTGCGCACACTGGCCAGGCCTTCGGGTTTTCCACTTAATTCCTAGAATACAATCGATTCCCTACGGCAACACTACGCAACTAGCCCACGTTTTGGACCTTGTTTAATTGAATTATCTGTTAACTCTGAACAATGGTTATGACTCGATGACAAAATGTAATCAACCGTAGATTGTTGAAGAATAGAAATAATTGTCTCTTATATATTATCTACATGTACCTTAATCAAACGAGCCCTATAAAACAGTTATGTAAGCGTAATTACTACAGACAATATTTATTTACCGTTATACCATGTCCTGGGTACGTAGATATGAATTGGCTAATAAAGTGACGAAATTACGTGGGTGTAGTAAAACGAACCCTGTCAAATACAGGTTCTTGGTATCATGACCCCTGTTGGCTCTAATTGGTCGCCAGCGCGAATGGCCGATCTCTGACCTCCGATATTATACACATTATCACTACACAAGTGCACTCCCGATTCCTGCATTGCAACTTGTACAGCCATTCATACCTTCGATTGTAATGTCTGAGCTTAAGTAAATATAATAATACGCAATGCACCTTTTATTTTGATATATGAATGCACTGTCTGTCTGTCTGTCTGTCTGTATGTATGTATGTATACATTAGAACACGTGAAGTGACGCCTTGTACAAGACAATGCATTCATATATCAAAATAAAAGGTATCATCACATATTTTTTATTATTATTCACAGTGGAACAACTTTCACAATAAAGTGGATGGTAATCGCGTGCCAAGAAAGTATTCCCACGAACACCTAATATAATAACTTTTAAAACAGTGAATGTCATGTTGGATTATATAGTTAAATAGTGAATGCTTAAGAATTCGAACAGTTCAGAAGTTATCTCACGCAGATCAAACGATCGGAGCAGGGAATAAACGGCACATTACTTCACTATCGTGGTTTTAGATCCTAGGGTTCCGTACCTGCGAACGATGCCATAAGCCATGATTTTATTGTCTTCAGATTAACGTTTAGAGTACTTTTTCGCATGAACCAGCGGAATGTTTTATCGTGGAGTAAACCTCGATAAACATAATGTATCGAATCGAACTTCTGTATCGCTGGGGTGACAGGATGAGTAGACGTCGCCTCTGTGCCTTTTTGCGCTATCATCACGATAACATCGTCGCGTGCTCGAATGCCGCTTGTCTGATAAAATACCTGTCTGTAATGTCCGTTCGATCGCCTCTTCAACGTTAACCTGACAACATTTGCCTATTCACGAACAACTTACGATTCAAGAAGTTGTACGTGTAATAAACTTGAAAAATATCAAGAAGTTTTTGCGCCTATCTAATCCAAATGACAATACTTATAGGATTATAAAACATTTATCTTTTTAATAACTTCAATATTGACCGATTAGTGCAATAGATAATCATCAATTGCCTTACGAGTTTACATGACGATGGTATTACAATTTTATTGAATTATTTTAAGTACCAAAATCTACACGCCCGATGTGAAATTGTTACGTTTGGAATTATTTCGGTAAAAAAGGTAGGTGGATAGCCTGGACAGGGCAATAAGTAGCGTTAAACAACACTACGCACGTAACAAATGGTATTTAGTGTATGCGTAATGGTGTTGATTTAAAGATTTTTTTTTGGCAAATGACGTCGAAAAAACCCAAGCAAGAAGCCCAAGCTTCAAATACTGTTCTAGATCTTTGACTTCGATTTAGTTAGCCACAACGTTAATTTTGAAACATAATAACAAGTATTTTTGAATCAACACAATATTTTGTGGAAATAAGACAGTGAACAAAACTGTGTGTTTACAATAATGAATAACCAGTGGCACACCAGTGGGTTATTCATTATTTCATTATTGTACAAAATTAATTAATTATTTTACTTTTGAATTTCAATCATTTAAACATGATCAAAGCCTTTCCTCTTTTATATTCTAACTGAAACTTTGAATACTCAAGTCTGATTTAAGAGACGATAATTTCCATGGATTTTTCCGAAGTGAGACATGTCAGGAGTGGCTCATTAAAGCAAAACGCCATTCATGGTCAGATATGCACGCACTGGCAGCCACGGCGGCGTGCCGTGACACCTCAATTAATTTCTAGCACAAGATACCTAGTTGACACACTTGTCACATATGATTGGTCACCTCATACTCATTATGTAATTGCGAAACATTTTTTTTTTGTTGTGGTTTCATTTTCCTTGAAATATCTACACCAGAAAAGTTTAAAAGGAAAAATCTAATGTTATCCTGGTCATTGCCTAATACTCATTGGGCAATGAATGTCATTGAACATCGAAAACATGAAAGAGCATCTAAACTGTTCATACCCTCAGTTGTTTCTCAAAAATGACTTAATATGAAAGGTAGAGGTACCAAGTATTGTTACATTTCATTTGCCTTATTACGGTTTTGATACATCTACATAATTATAGAGATCAATTTAAACCATAGAAATTGACATTGTGGTTTTGTATGGTATTGTCACAATGCAAACAGAATATAACAATGGCATGAATACACCATGGAATGAGTAAAATAACTTGTCATACTATAACGGTAAAGGTTTTATTATTATTATTTATTATAACCAAATGGAAGAAAATAAAATTTAGCAAACAACAGAATCAACCAAGAATGTTCACATTGCCAGGACTGTGCATTGGCGATTTCCTTTTGAGAGGGAGTGGAACACATAATTACTAAATAAGGATGATATTTGATCTGTGTTTTGTAAACCAATAGTGGTGTGGTGTGTGCATGTTAAGATAGTCATTAGTGCAAATCATGATCAAAATGTCAAGTGCAAAAAATTACCAATTGCGTCATATCATCCAAACATGTACCTGTTGTAGTTAGTGTACAAAATGTATATCAACAGAACTTATGAGTAATAACTATAAGGTTTATATGAACCATAGAAATTGTTGATCATGCCAACTGCCTACTTCATTGTACTATTGACTCATTCTGGGTGTAAAATTACTAAGTAATTGACTTTGAATGGTGTGCATAATTCTGTAGTGTAGGTAAAGATTGGATAGTGCTAATGCCAATTGAAATGATCCAACAAGTTGATTAAACGGAACAATGTTGTCCAGACACATGTTTTCACAAAACAGAGGCATGTATGGCCCATATTTAAAAAGCTATTTGAGGACATAGTCACAAAATAAAATTAATTACAAACTTTAAAATAAATCACTATGGCCATTGAGAGAAAAGACAGGTGCTCACCATCTGTGAGTGTGACACATCACAAATAGCACGGCTCGTGTCAATGCACTCACATCACTATCAGTGTCAAGATCAAGGCAACCTGCTTCTGCAAGACATTACATTATATTTAATTAAAATTTTACTGCAAATTCAACCTCCATTTTGAATTATGGATGGTCCCAATGTCCCACATAAGTTAATGTGAAAGTTTAGCATTCAACAGTTCATATTATGTTAATGACTCAACTGGAACAAAATGCTGAATGCTTTTTCTTTTTTCTTTCTAATAGAGTTGACTGAATACCATGTCAATAGGTATTCAAATTTTCTGAAACGGTTACTGAGATCATCCTAAACGGTTTTGTATTGTTGTTACATTGCAATGAAAAGGAAAAAATATTTATATAGTAAATATTACCTCCATAAAATACAAAATTGTTTCAATAGAGTTTTTTGTTAAGTTTCCTCTAGTGATTGTATTTAAATATAAATAAGTATTGTGCCATTTATCGTTGGACATGAATGACATTGTTCTGGTGAAATATTGGCAAGCATTCAAAACACTGCCAACAGGTACTGTTTACAGTGATTAAAATTCTTTAAATACTAGTTGATTGTTTACTGACAACATTACATGCGGTTTTGGAATAACTAAAACAACTTGTATACAATTTATGTGTTTATAAAGGGTTTACCTTTTGGTTAGCATGAAAAGCAATAAATATGTTTTATTTCTGCATTAGCTTGTACTAAATGTGTTTTATTTTGACTCAAGTGTCTAAGTATAGGCTGCATGTTTAGTTTCCATTGTGATTCTGATTTTCTTTTGTGTTTTATCAGCCTGAAAATGTTATCACATCAAGGTCATCTATGTAAAGCAGGAAAACTACCAGCGAGCACAATAGAGCAGTCTCCTTGCCAACTAAGTCCCAGCCGATAAGATCTTCAGTTATTGTGCTGGATGACTGTTACACATTTCTCATGAAATATTGACATCATTAGTGGGTGAGTGTGTTATTATAGAAGAGTGCTTGAGATTTATTATTCAGTGAAGGTGTGCGGAGATAGTCGTTCAACATGCACTAATACCTCTATCGGAATTAGAGGTTCCACTGTCTATAATTTGTTTATTTTGCAGTGTTATTAGTGTAGGAATTTGTAATGGCAGCCAATGATTTTCCTAAGTACTCTAGAACTGTTAATTTAGCAGAGATAAGGAAAATACTTTATAAGCATATCTTGTGAGATTTGACATGGTGGGTTCAAATAAATGTTGGCAATCTCATTAGTTTGTTAAAATAAATAGTGGCAATGTTAAAACGCGTCGCGTGGTACCTGTTTCGAAAAACGATAAGGAAAACCCCCTCCTGAATTGAGGTACATGACATTGGAACAGAAATCAACCATGATTAGCATAGAAATGACTAGACAATGAGTTCATACACATGTTTCCTAAATGTGAAACAAATAGGAACTTTCATTTGCGCACGGAACTACCGTACATACCGGCATAATGATTAGTTCCAAGTGAAAGCAACTAACCATTTCTACTTCTCCCTCAAAATTTGCAAGAAGCTAATAGGATGCATGAAGAGCGTTAGGACGCTACCCACTGGGACATCATGAAAGTCGAGATCGTTGAACGGGATGCCCAAATTTCTGCAATAACCCCGAAACATGGGTGCGGCCACGGATCGCGACCAAATAATAGAATTACACTGTACCTAATAAGAGCAACTTGATATCTTTGGAAGCCTGGATTCCGTCCTCTTTAAGGTTCCTCTCGATCTGTCGGCTGCGGGCTGCAGCCGCGCGCTCCTCGGCCGACTGGGCGCACCCCATGTCGGCAGCTGTGCCTGTTCCTTGGCCGCCGGCCGCCCCGACCCCTGAGCCGGGCGCGCTCTCACCGCTCTCTCTGCATGCGCTCCGCACGCGTCCTGCCGCTCCGGCGAGACCGGAGCCACCCTACACAACGTTAGCACCCAACACACAGTAACCTAACAGTACCACTATCACTGTTCATACGACTCCGAAACACACAATCTTTGGATAAACGATCGCGGCTCGATATTTTCCGGGGTTTTATACTGCACCGAACACTAAAAACACGAAACGACAATGCAAACTTTAATTGATTTTACAAATCCGTTTAAATACGAGATAATGGCGGCCGGATGACAAGCACCAACTCCGCTCCGTGACAGCGACCGCGCCCCGCTCGACTGACGTTCGGGTGCGTTCGGAAATCTTCGTTCGGACTCGCTCACACATGCGTGAAGGCACATTCACACGCGAAAGAGAACACGAGCACTGCGCTAAAATCAAAGATTTGTCAAAGACAATTTTCTACTTTTTTCAGCTAAAAATGTAATGGCGCGCATTTTAAATTAAGGTCGTCGGTCGTCGTAGCTTTTAGATTAATTATTTTTTCGAGAATATTTCACAAACATATTTTGAGTAATTTTCAACCGTATCTGAGTGTAAGGATTCAAAAATATCATACATCTAACGTTCAATTTGTCGTAATATACTCAATTGCAGCAGAAATCTTGAATAAAATAGCTTGTAAAATAAAAACAAGTCCGAACTAATCAAGCAGAGAAGCTTGATTAGTTCGGTCTTGTTTTTATTTTATTTTATGAGCTCATGTTGTCCCACTAATGGTTATGGCTTTCGCCGCAATTCGGAATTTTACTTTTCTTATAAAATAAATAAGTAATTACAATAATTAAAAGCAGCTAGGTGAAACGAGTAGGGAAACTAATATAAATTAATCAAACACTCATTAAAATTAAATAAATAGGATACGAACCTAAAACAATAACAAAAACTTTATCATGGCATTTTATGCATCAATAGGCATCGAGAAGAATGCAATGTACCTATAATAAAAGTATATTTACATAAGAAACATTGACAAAAAAAGCTCGTATTAATGTTTGGCCCAAAATTTTGCCCTGATACCTGCGCATTGCAAACATAGACAGCATCAGTGAGTGGAGATCGCGTACTTAAATTTTGGGCCAAACTTATTTGATCATTGTATAGATTGCTTTTTGTGAATCATGCAGTCGGTAGGTAAGTTCCATTGTCCAAGGACCTTAGTAGCTATCATGTTCATCTTCGGCCTGTGGCTAGGTTGTTTACACTTTGATATGGTCATTAGTTCGGAAAATCAGTATTATCCTAGAACCTGCTTGTTCAGATACATACATATACCTAGGTACTTAAGAAGGTAGGTAAGTAAACACAACAAATCAATCATCAGAATATATTTTATGTCACAATCACAGTTTTCCTTCTATTCTATTTACCTGACTGTCGTCAAGTGCAGCTACGTCATAGGTGCCTAGGTATCTTACTGGGAAAGATTAACTTCCCCAAATCCTAGAAAGATATGGTCAGGAAGTAACAGAACTAGCCAAAGTCGTAAAGTAAGTGCGGTATTATGCCCACGATTCCACGAATAAACGTCAGCTTGGGGCACTCTGAAGGGTCTAACTAAAGGTTGTGCTGGAAAAAAATATAAAATCCTGGAGCTTTAGCTTATGAACCGGTAGAATAGGTACGCCATATAAGGGTAGGAGCGCCTCTGTTTGTTTTTCTACTCGGTTAATGTTTACAAAAGCATGTGTTACCTATAGCAAAAATTGTTTGTCTCAAGCTCAACTGGTCAAGTTTAGCTATGTTTTTATACAGTTTCTGGTCGCGTATGTGTTTACGCAATCAACTAGTAGAGCAGCATAATAATAGGTAGGTACCTAGTCCCCAAACATGGCCCTTAAGCAAAGTTCTGGAGGTCACTGATCTTTCTGCCACTATTACCAACCATGATTCAACATACCGTTCTTCTTATCATTTTCCCGAATCACTTTTTAGGACATCCACTCCACTAGGTACATACTGTAGTTGCTCAGGGCGGAGGACTACGCGACAAGCAACAGGGCCTGTTGATAATATATCTAAGTGAGACATACCTACCTATGGCTATAAAATTACCTATCTGCCACGTTTATTGCGCTTTCAGGTTACATGCATATTAGGCTTTCGTAATAGGACTAGTAGGTCCTGTCTTAATTGTGTGTTGTCTAACTTTGTAACTTTTCTGCAGATGGCCTAAAGCTCTCCTTATGCTAGTAACATAGAATATTCTTGCTATTCCTTGATCTAAAGATTGCCAGGTCAGTTATACTTACTTATGTGAAATGTTGTGTTGAAGTTCAAGATCATGGATGTCAATACTATTATTGAATGCCAATGTGTTGGTTGTGTTATTATCTAGATTCTAGTTTTACAACCAGAAGAGCAGTGATTTCCTAGTATAATAATCACTTATCCTACTTATCATTAATGAAGAAAACATTGATTTGGAAACCTAAATTGAGACCACCTCGTAGTGTTTTGTAGACATATCAGTGAGTTGTTTTCTCCTCGCAATATCCAATCCAAAATGCATACCTATCCAAGAAGTCAATGCATTTATCTACATTGCCAAAACGGAGAAGTGCCGGCTTCATAGTCTGAGTCAATAGAGCTCGAGCCGGCGGCGTGCGCGCGCACCTGGTACCCTAGACAGAGATAGAGGAAAGCTCCATTACCAAGGAGCAGCAGCTTGATATCCTTGGCAGCCTGGATGCCATCCTCCTTCAGGTTCTTCTCGATCAGCTTGCTGCGCGCAATGGCGGCGCGCTCCTCGGCGGACGAGGCGCAGCCCATGGCGATGGCGCGCACGGCCTGGCTCGCTACGCGCGGCAGCGCCGTGCCCCTAGCATGCTCGCGGCCCGTCGTCGCGCGCACTTGGCGCCGCGCACGCGCGAGCGAGCGCACGCGTGCCTCGGGGACCAGGGGGACACGCACCACCACGAGACCGGCGACGATCCGGCCTGACGCACGCGAGATGAGCGCGACGGAGTTCGGGGGGCGAGCGGAGCGCTAGTTACGGTCGAGGTGGCGACGCGGCGTTAACCCGCGAACGAATGACGGATCGCGCAGGCCTGGAGCGGCGCGCGTACTGCGCAGGCTCCGCCGCCGCCACCGCGCGCCGGCTGCCGGTCGCACGCTGCCCGCCCTGCTCCTCCTCCCTCACATACCCACTAACACCCTACGTCAAACCTTCGCGGCGCCTACACAATGACACAAAAATGAACGAACACTTACACAGTTCAGGCAAGCACATTTACCTAATACGACTTTCAGGGGGTTTTCTTAAATAATTTCCGATAAACAATATATACCTACCTCTGTAGGTACCGTTGGTAGGTACATGACTTTACAAGGTAGCAAGGTGTCTGATTAGAGCATTTTGTCTAGGTTAAATGCTCTAAGGTGACATGTCCGGCATAATCCACAAAAAAAAAATTGTAGGTACTTATACATACTAAGTACTAAGGGACGGACCTGGCATAGCAAGATAATGCGATATAACGCGTAGGTACCTAGCTAAGTACGTCTCCATTATGTTATATTTCTTATAAAGTAATAGAAATAGACAGGTACGGCCTCTCGTTGTTTAGGGTACTATATCTGTTATTTTCCACAAACGCTCGTCAAGTCATTGTTGAATGTAAGTGTAGCCATCACAGCATCCCTGGCAGTGTTTTTAAATCGTCTAATTAGTCCGACATATCAGCACGGCGTTATGCGCGTGATTGCTTTTTCTCGTTCTAATTCTAAACAAAGGATGTGAAATGAATAAGTAGATACAATCGCGTGTAGAAAATCGCAGTCATAAAATTACATATCTTGATAATTAGCTCTGCTGACTGAACGATCGAGAACCGAGAAGCTAGTGATTTCTGGAAAATGTTGCATCAACTGATGCAATCGGCAATTTGTGAGTTACAGTCATATCTAATTACTTCATTGGTCTAGTCTAGTCGATCAATATGCCCGATACATAGGGGCTTGTAAAAGTACCTTTGTAGGTCATCAATGAGCTATAAAACTGCCTATAGTAGCTGTTTATTTTACAATTCATTGTTGACGAATTTGTTAGTAACGATTCGTGTCCGTGCTATTAACCGTTGAGGAGTTCTCTCGTACGGAGGCGATCCTAGCTGCAGTATAGTCATGACAGTCATAAAAATGTATTGTCACCACTCACCAGAACCAAAGCTGTGTGCAAAGTTTCAGCTCAATCGGTTGGGAGGATGAGAGGATCTGGTTCGAATTACAGTTGCAAGATTTGACCAATGTACCTATCTACTTATACCGACTGACTAACAGGGCAAGCTAAATATAAGTTTACCTATTAAAATGTTTGATCAACATGCAAGATCACCTAAAATATTCAGAGATATAAAATTATAGATCAAAACTAACAACCTACTTAGTAACTACTCACTCACTAGAGTCACTAGTCACTACCCCTTCTACACTCGAGAGCAATGAATCCGGGTCACTTAAAGAATCCTAAAAATCTCGGAAACTAAAAATTCTAGGTTAATGCAATAAATTATATTTAATAGACAATGTAATACTCCTTATGAAGGTATTAAAACTTCTTAGTTATTGTATAGTTATATCATAAAAAAATCAAATTTGAAAAAGGGCCACTTTCGAAGATGGAACTACGAAATTACAGCATTTGGTTTTGCTTTTGTTTGTAATCTGTCATTTATGTGGGTACATAAACTATGTTGATAGTGCTCTATATTCATTATTCATGCTGAAATTATGTCGCTTACGCCTGAAGAATGCACCAGAATACTTACAATGCTGGAGACCGGCCGGAGTCAGCGCGATACAGCCAGGACTGTCGGTGTGTCGCTGTCAACAGTACAAAGAGTTCTCCGACGTTACGAAGAAACTGGTTCTAACCTACGCAGACCAGGAACGGGCAGAACCAGGTGTACCACAGCACGAGAAGACCGATACTTGGTGAACACCATGCTTCGAAATCGCTTTCTCACAGGAACTGAACTCACAAATCAGTTTCGACGCCTCGGAGGAAGTAACCCAAGTGCATGGACAGTAAGACGTCGGCTTGCTGAATCTAACTTAAAACCCCTTAGACCTGCAAACGGCCCTAAACTGGAGCGTGGGCATCGTATTTCAAGACTAAGATATGCCCAGAGCCACGTAAATTGGAGTATTGAAGATTGGTCAAAAGTTATGTTCTCCGACGAATCAAAATTTATGCTCTACAAGCACGATGGAAGACACAGAGTGTATCGAAGACCAGGGGAAAGATTCAAGCAAGCATGCATCGAAGAAAAAGTAGCCTACGGTGGTGGGTCTGTACTTGTGTGGGCCGGAATTTCTTCTGAAAGTCGCACAGAGCTGGTGATCATAGAAAACGGCTCTTTAACTAGCGTAAGATATGTGGAAGAAATCCTCAATGATCACGTTGGTCCATTTATGGTCAATTTAGGTGAGGATGCTATATTTATGCATGACAATGCCCGACCTCATACAGGTAGGATTGTGAATGACTACCTTCAAGAGATGAACATTACTCGTATGGAGTGGCCAGCGCGCAGCCCGGATATCAACCCGATCGAGCATGCTTGGGACGAGCTAGGCAGATGCGTAAAACAACGAAACCCTCCCCCAATCACGCTTCGTGAGCTCAAAATTGCTCTCACAGAGGAATGGGAGAATATTCCCCAAAATCGTATAAGGAACTTGGTGTACAGCATGCCAAACCGCGTAAACGCAGTAATGGAAGCACGAGGAGGCAATACGAAGTATTAAAATTCAAGAAAATCGTAATAAAGTTCAAAAATTTCATGTTTCCTATTTTTGTTTTAAGGAGAGAGATCAGCAGTTTTTTTCTTTATGTAATTTTGTGTTAATAAAATGTATGGTGACTCATATTTTTTTTACTTTCATTTAAGGAGTATTACATTGTCTATTAAATACAATTTATTGCATTAACCTATCATTTTTAGTTTCCGAGATTTTTAACATTCTTTAAGTGACCCGGATTCATTGCTCTCGAGTGTATTTCGAAAAAACAACTTGTTCGCGGTCGCGGGTTCGATTTCCACAGGGAATATGTGATCGAGTCTGTATTGGAAATCTTATAACGGTTTGCACATGAATGTTCCAGGTTTGGAGTGGCTGTTTGTGTACATGGGAGACCGCAAAATTGTTTATCAACAGAAAAAAAACGTGAGTAGAAAATTTATCATGGGGCAAAATAAAATCCGGCGACCTTTATGGTCGCAATCATCAGGACCTCTAACATAAGAGGATTGCATTCGTTGATTTTCCCAACCTTACTAGGAGCCACTGTGCGCAGGTGTTCTAATTCGGGGCGGATCTGTATTTATGCTTTCGCGGTTGCACAACGACATGCTTGCATGGTAGCATAGATGCAGGTCTACCTTACTGCCTCCCTCAGAGGCGGTAGGGTGGCGGGGTCTTGAGGGAGAGCGCTACGGTCGTGTAGATCCTCAAGGCAAGTCTGGTGTGTTCACCTTCACGTGGTTGCCGCCCTGTTCTTGGTCTAATTCCATAAGAAATAGACGCAACAAAAACCACCAGGCGCTTTCTGGGGGGGGGGGGGCACATCGCACTTAGTATGATCGACTCCCGTCATGCGAAGTGCGGTGTGCGTTTCCCCCGCGTGCCCCTCTGAGCAGCGGGCGTAGCAGAGGGCATGGCAGGGGAGTGGGGTCCTCCTTTTGCGAGGTTCTCGCAGAAGGAGGAGGCGGAGCGGCGCGGCGAGAGGATCATGAACACCCGCATGATCCTCTCGCTGCGCCGCTCCGCGGGCGGAGAGGGGGGGAAGGGGCGTTTGCCCTCCCTCCTCACGGTGACGGGCGGGCGACAGGCGCGGAGGTGCCTCCGCCCGCATTGCACCCGTCACCCCGCGGGGGACTGGGCCTCCCGCTTCCCGGCGTGCGTGCGTGAACACCATGCTGGGGAGCGAGGAGAGGAGGCCTGGTCAGCGGTAGCCTCCCTTTGCGAGGTTCTCGCAGAGGGAGGAGGCGGGGCGGCGCGGTGGGAGGATCATGAGCAAAACATGATCCTCTCGCCGCACCGCTCCGTGGGCGGTGAGGGGGGGAAGGGGCGTTTGCCCTCCCTCCTCACGGTGACGGGCGGGCGACAGGCACGGAGGTGCCTCCGCCCGCATTGCACCCGTCACCTCGCGGGCGACTGGGCCTTCCGCTTCCCGGCGTGCGTTGGCGGACGCCATGCTGGGGAGCGCGGAGGCCTGGTCAGCGGTAGCCTCCTTTTGCGATTTCGCAAAAGGAGGAGGCGGAGCGCGCGCGGGAGGTCTCTCTCTCGCTGCGCTGCTCCGCGGGCGGAGAGGGGGGGAAGGGGCATTTGCCCTCCTTCCTCACGGTGACGGGCGGGCGACAGGCGCGGGGGTGCCTCCGCCCGCATTGCACCCGTCACCTCCGTCGGTCATTCCCGAACCCCCTCCTCCACGCCCGTGCCGTGAGGGCAAGAGGGGGGGTCCGCCTTGTGTTCGTCGGCGGGGGACTGGAAGTAAAGGCTGTGCCGGATTCCCAGTCCCCCTCCACTATGACGAAGCGGGAATGCGCTGGGTCGTTTTAGTGGGTATACCGGGTTTTGCACGCCCGGGGAGTCCCACATACCCCTCCCGTCCCCCGACGTAATGCGTAATGCATTTTTTCCCAGCGTGAAAAAAAAAAAAAAAAAAAAAGGTGTTCTAATTCGTTTTACCTATGAGCTCCTCCGGACCTCCGTATAAGCTGAAGACAGAACGGATTCAGCTTTATATTATACCTACTTAGGTACGTAGGATGAGATTTTTGCATTTACTAGTGTCACTCCTTTTTTTTCGGGTTCGAATCATCAAACGACCCTCCAGCTCTGGGCGGAGCGGAATGGAGTGTCAGACTTGTAAAACCCATTCATTTTTCTTCTTAAGCCCTTTGAGTTCCAGGGCCGCGGTATCTCTTTCAAACAGTCCCGCAGCCCCGGCAAACGGACCCCTTCCGGTTTGCTGACATCTCTTTGAGGCGCGCGTGGCACACAAACGCGTCGTTGGCACGGCTTGTCGTCAATAAACGGATGGACGGCGACTTAGCCCATTACTCACCGTCCACAGGCCTGCGCCTACGATGGCCGGGAACCACCACGTGGCCCCCGACGCAGCGACGCCCAGGGCGTCTCCCGCGGTGGCTGGGACGTGGAGCTATCTCCCTCTTACATTCCGCCACCTCCTTCGCTAGCCTATGACTGCGTCCCATTCCCTCTCGCTCCGGACCATGGATTGAACCAGGGCCAGACGCGTGAAGTCACCAATCGCCGCTACGAGGACACGGCGGTGCTCCGCCCAAGCGGAACTGACCTCCACGGTGTGCTCCACCGTGTCCTCCAGGCGATCCTCGCAGTAGTAACATCCGGGAGTTTCGTCCGCCCGATTCGTCGCAGGTACCTCCCGATACAACCGTGTCTGGCGAGGACCTGCGTCAGGCGGAAGGTGCCTCGTGCCAGCCTTTTTTTCGGATGGGAAATCATCAAAACCCCTCCCGCTCTGGGCGGGGCGGAAGGGAGTGTCAGCCTTTACCGACTAAAACGCGTCCATGTTCCTTTATCGCCCTTTGTGTTCCGGGGTACGGGGTACGGTATCTCTTTCGAACAGTCCCGCAGCCCTGGAACAGACCCGCAGCCCCGCGTCGTGTCACCCCTTACGTTACAATCAATTGTCTTTGAACTCTACTAGTTGGTTAGTAAACTATGAATGGAGTGGCTTGAGGAGTGACCACACTTCTTCTAAGCGTGTCGATGGCAAATATGTATTAAATATGTTTGGCCCAAAATTCAGCTATGTGAATTCCGCTCGCTGATGCAGTCATGAGATCGTAAAGTGTGCAGGTGTCAGGGCGTGCGGCGCAAGATGGAAGATGGGCCATTGTCTGTGGAGACACGCCGCACATACATTTAAGATCACACATATAGACGCGGAATTGGCTCGAGCTGGTCTGAAAGAGCTTTATTTTCATGCAATGAAAGCAAAAAAGTCGTCTTTCGCCTCGGAGACGCAAAACGGAACGAGGCGAATGATAAACGAACGACACGAACTAAATGCAACAAAATAATGTTGAGACTTGTGATCGTGAGCTTAAGTTTCAAGCATAACATATTCCTCATTGGTTAGTGAGGTCACTCCCAAAGTTGGTTTATTTTTGTGTACTGTGTATTGGTTATTAGTGTACCATTGCTATCATTTTAATTTTTAAATGTAAAGAAAACATAAATTGCAATAAAACATTTCAATAAACTTAAAAAGAGTCTTTTAATTCTATTAAATAATAATTCCAAGTACACTGACAACATTCAAATTCACTGAGGCAATTATTTTAAATATAAAGGGAGCCATCAGCAGGCCCTAAGTGGTGTATCCCAATAAGCAAGGCATCCACAAGAGTCCAGACACCCAGTCCCCCAAAACTAAACAGTTTGCCTATTCCCTCTTGCCAGTGGCCCAGGTAGAACCGATCAGCACCGAATCCTCCAAGTGTCAGGGCGAGGATGACTGCGGTACCCCAGCGAGTGCCTGCAGTCCATGAGCAGCGGATCTTCTTCAGGAACCTACGCTTCCCTAGGCACACAACATCGTCAGATACTGTGCAGTTTGTCCTGAAAATGTAATTAGAAATTATTTAACTTCATGTAGGCATATGTAAAATGTAATATTGTTTTGTTTGGTGACAAATTACTTTGCAAGTAGGTTCATTTATATAAATCATAGATAAGATTTATATAACTGAAACCTATTACAACAGTATTGCATTTTTGCTTACAAGTAATATTTCAGTGGTGAAGCCAAAGAATTACAGTTCGCTTTCTGGTCACAGCGATGTTCCCATTTCTCAGTCTGGTAACAAAACCTGCACATGGCTGTTCTGTTAAATGTTTTGGTGCCCTGGAATATAAAGAGACACATTACTGTTGGAAAATAGACTCTTCCAGAATTCTCTTTAGAGTGAAGTTATGTTTACAGCAGCTACTTACATTACAAACAATTTTTGGTTTGACAGTGCAGGAATAATTGTAAAAGCCTCCATATCGACAATCTATGCTTCTATCACAATTTATACAGGGATACTGCAATGAGGCACACTCAGAAATGTCCTGGTCAACAGAAGGACAACTCTTTAAGTATTCTTCATTCTCACTGAAATTCACTCCTTTGTCACTCGAATCGTCCTTTATTTTGTTTTCTTTGCTTTGTATATCCATATTGTTATTAGCTACGACACAAAACTATGTTAAAACAACAGAATAATAATGTAAATTGATAATTTACTTAGCATTGTTTCAGATTTACTTACCCATATCAGTAATGTGAATTGTATTAAATATAACTAAAAGAACTAAAACTAAACAGTCTCTTATACTTATTCTTAGCGGCAAACTTCTCGGCATTGTGTTATTTAGAACATTTTACTAGTAATTAAATAAAAACGAGCAAAGCTCAGGCTCGATGTGAAATCAACAATATTGTCTTTAGAGATGGGTCTAAAATTAATAAGCTGCTAAATTAACACTGCTAAATTTTTTTAGTGTCAACACCTGTTAAATAAGTTCTGAGATAGCTGTTAAATTTAGCAGTCACAACTCAGTACTCAACTACTCACAACAAAACAACACGGACGCCGGATATATATTTGTCTCGCTTTATCCCATTACTGCAGGCTGCAGGCTGACGCGACGGCAACAACCAAGAAAAGGACACACGATACACGTGTTCCGTTTCCGTCTTTATTGAATTGTTTTCAACATAGCGATTTATTTAGCAACTACTAATTTTGTGTTTAGTGTTCAGTCACAGTTAGAATGTTAAGGTCGAGCGAGTTCATTTAATTAACTGCTAAGTGCGAACTGTTGAATTTGGAAATAGTATAGTATAATATTTAACTAGTGTTAAATAAAGACTGATTTTCGTTACGAAGGTTTACGCGAGTTTGTTATCTAGGTAGTAGGTAGTTAGTGTTGTGAGTGAAAATTCCAATTGTTTGACTGTTTGTGTAGTGTTGTTTGCGTTTGAAACAGAATACTTACAAATTGGAAGAAAACAACTAAAAAGTTGACAGTCCTAAGCCTGTAAAAAGTATGAAGGAAATGAGAATTTTATGTTAAAAATCTGTCTCTGACTAAATTTAACAGTCGCTAAAAATAACTGCTAATTTTAACTGTTAATTATTTTTAGCATTAGCATTTAGCAGTGTTATTATTTTTTAACGTTTAAGCCCATCTCTAATTGTCTTTGCTTTGACAGTAATGACAGAAACACTGACAGCAGGATGGCGTGATTGGGTTCAATGAGTGCGATAAAGACAGAACGGCAGAATTTATGCTCAAGATATTTACAAACTGTTCTCTGAAACGCAATACGTCAATACATGAGAGGAAGAAACTAAAGGTCATGGCACACTATACCGGCACCGCTCCAACCCAGCAATTAACTTGCCATTCAAATTAGAGCATTAAATTGTGAGTCGTATAATATATTTTTCAATACACTTCCTCGAAAACTGGTTCTTAACGCACTATGATTAGGTTCAACATGCAATGTATTTCACACCCGTGCGATTTTATTCATTTTCCAACACGTGTGCGGGAATGAAAATTGCCACAGATAACCTTAGTCCAAATTGGTTCAATGCCTATAGTCGGAATTGAATGTTTTTTTTATTTCGGCAAAGTAATAATGCGTCTGTACGGCGTAAATGTTTTTTGAATATTCAAATTGTGTTTATAAATAGAATATCATAGATAAAAATGATTATAACTAATATTCATTAACATTTATTTGTGTTCTAAATTCATAAATACAAAAAAAACAACTATTTTTTATATTAGGCTGTATAACGGCTTCATACCTTTGCTTCTCCTTCAACCTGGCGAAAGCAAAGCGCGGAAAAAAAGAACAGAAAATCTATAGTTTCCTAATAATTCATGACAAAAATATTTTAAGTTCTTTTATTTAATTTATTCAAAAGTGTATTGAAAAACGTCGTTTGATACACGTGGACATTTGTTATTGCGGTTCTCGGCTCATAAACACCCTCGCCTACGGCTCGAGAGTTAATTCCGCCTCGGACGCAATAAAAAACTTTCTCCACTTGTATCAAAATGTACTATTATAATGTCTACATGAAAAAGCTTACGGCGGGCAGGCGGCGCGCTTGCCGCTACAAGTCAACTCGACTCGCGGGCGACTCTGAGTAGGCGCGCAGCAAGCACGCCGACCACATGCTGCGCGCAGACGAGTGACTCTAGTGAGAAAGATAGTTGAATCATAGCGTTCTCGACTTTATTTTCATAGGCGTAATATAAAAAAATCGTACCAAGTCATTCGAAGACTGTTTGAACCCAGGACGTAAAACGGTTTCATCGTCACAGAACACAAAACGGTCTTTGAAAACGGTTCGTCGTCGCAACGCCCACCACTACAATACATTTCCACGCTTGCTACAGGCGAAAAAGGATTTTAGGGACAATATTGTAAATATGTATCGGAAGTTTACATTATGTTGCTAGCACACTAGTATTATAATGGCGAAAGTTTGTATGTGTGTTACTCTTTAACGCAAAAACTACTGAACGGCTTTGGATGAAATTTTGCACTCAGATAGTTTTTAACCTGGATTGACACACACCCATGGGACAATAAACAATTATCAAACTTCACGCGGGCTGAAGCAAGTACGTAATAAAATAAACTGTAAAGGAAGTTACTGGTAGATACTTAGAATGAATGACAGGACCTTACTCTTACTGACCGTCGTGTTTGGTAAGATTGTTTGATTAGGAAGGAAGCTTTTGGCTGCTATATATTATTGTATTTCACAGTTATTCTTTTTATATTGAGTACAGTCGCTATACTCTCAATTTTCTTGACTAGCGCACCGCTACCTACAGAATTGAGTAAGTATAAATAATAAATATCGCTGGACATTACACACAGCGCCATCTAGTGCCACACTAAGCAACGAGGCTTGTGTCGTGGACACCAGATAGTTGATATACTTCATAGATACTTTTTGTTTGTAAATACATACTTATTATACATATTATAAACATCCACGACTCGGAAACAAATGTCCATGCTCATCACACAAACATTTGCTCCTACCGGAATTCGAACCCGGGACCCTAAGAACGTAAGGCAGCCTCAGTACCGCTGCGCCATTTGGATGGTAGGTAAGTATGCTCAATGAGTAATTCGTCTTTGGAGAAAGATCTTATTTTTAATATCATTGTAAATATAGGCACTCTTGTTCATTTAAAGTTCTGAATTAGGTATGTTTTTAGTATTCACAACAGTGAAACACGAAACACAGAATCGGTTGAAGTTTACGGATACTAGCACACAAAGTAAGTATCGTATCTATAATTCGCGTAAGCTTCAACAATTGGTTTTTTGCGTCACTAATGTTGGTTCGTATTTATATAATAATATGAACAAAACATTGATCATCTATCCTCTTTCCAGGGTAGAGTGCAAAAAGAAAGTGTTCTCGTGGCTTCAAGGCATTGACTACAGTGCAACAGAACGTTTGTTGAAACCCCTGAACTAATACATGGAACGATATACTACTCATACACGAGTTGTTCTTCACACTATTTGATTATTATGCGAAGAATCATTTCTCTCACACTCTCACTGACACACACACACACACACCTACACACACGCTCCACCAAACCAAATATAACCCATTCTTGTCATCTCAAATGTCTACTTTTACTTCTACTTTTATTTATTTTGAAATGATTACCTTATTAATCTTTGAATTGATTAATTGAATATAAAATTGTTAATTTATTTGCTAATTTTAATTTACTTAATTACTTATGTTAAATTCATCTTGTATGAAAATTGAATGCAGTTAAATGTCATTAGATAAATGTCCGACGGAGGGTCAGCCTGGTGATCTGTAATACAGGTTTTACCTAAAACAGACACCAGTCTCTTTGTAGTGAAAATTGACTTTGTACTGTTTATGCATAAGAGAAAATAAATGAATTTATTATTTATTTATTATTATAATGATACTTATCAAGCCGCCTTTATCTGTCCTACTAAAACTGAGCGACAATCCGCAGCAATGGGCGATTCCTTAAGTCTTGGAGCTATAGGTACAGTTTAATCCAGTTTATCTTCAAGGACCCACCAAGCAGACCCACCGGTGGGTCTCCGAATACTGATGTAGACACATCAGTCTACCCTAAGGGCCACCCTAGACCTACTAGTGGGTCCCACTTCAACATTTTTTGCTGCAGCTATGCAGTCAAATCTATTAACATTTTAAGTTCAAATATTGTCAGCTGAACATGAATGATAGCTAGCTGCTAGTGATTATATAAATGTGAACGAAAAAAAAAATACAATTTTGCTGTAATCCACTACTGATATACTGCCTGTATAAGAACTAAATTTTCCTGTCAAAAAACATAACATAAGTACCTGATACTGAGCGCCCACTCCCGGCCGCTATCCCACTAAAGCTGCTGGGTTTCCCCCCTGGTCCGGTTCGCCCCTCCTTAGATGACCTGCATCCCTCAGGCAATAAACTAACGCCTTTTTCCCGTGGGAGTAGGCAGAAATTACAGAACGCCACTTACTACTATATACTATCTTTACATACATACTCTTTTTGCTTATTCCACAAAAAAAAAAAACTAGGTACAGAGGATAATGCTTTTCACGAGCGTGCATCATATGACTTCATTAAAACAAGTCATTATAACAAAGTAGAAATTGGAATGGCGATAACACGTTTGTAAAATTGTACTCCTAGAATTGCCAATAAAAAAAAAATATAGAAAAATTATTGAACATTTAATGCATTAAAAAATCATCAATAAATAAAAAAACTAACAAAACAAACATTATCAACTAGATTTTTTTGTAGCACCAGGCTGGAATGGATTAAAGACTAAAATTAGAATCAAAAACACTTAGTGAGTTGAAATCGTTTCCAGTAAGACCCTCTAAATCTTCTACCGGAGGCTTTCTGCTGCTGTCATTTTCTCTGGACATTTCTGTGATGGTTGATAAGTCTGGTATGGCGCACGCAATAGGGAACAAATGTTTTAGATTGGAGCCGTAGCTTACGCTGCTCAACATCGTTGATCCTGCCCCGACCAGGTTGGTGTTAGTTTCATCCTCGCTGAGCAGGTACCATTTGGAAAGGGGCGCGGGCGTGGGGGACCCCTCCGACAAGTCCTCGGTGATCAGGCTGTTGTGTGACGCTTCAGTGCCTAATGGGCTATGGTAGACTGTTTCGCTTGTACTGGCCATGTCTGAATAAGCTTCTGCAAACAGGAATGGTTGTATAGTGACTTTGGGTTTAGGTTGGTATACTATTGGTAAATAAAAAAAAAATAGTATTATCTGTTAGACTGGAACGCGATCTCAACATCTAATATTATGAAGTCTAGGTTTATAGATTTAATATCTTAAAAAATATATTAATTTAAACATCGTATGTTGGTATTATGAAAGCATAATAAATTTGTATGTCGTCTTTCAAACGTGTAATTGTTGCCTCTCTTACAAAACTTAACGATTTAACATACTGACTGGTTATTGTCTTCAAAGGATAATTATGCAGACGAGGCCAGAAATCGACTAGCCCGAGTTTTAGGGCGTATACACGTAGAACGCTGGCTACCGGCGCCGACCGGTTCCGATAAGCGCTGGCAGATCGACGCCGCCGGTAGCCAGCGTTCTACATGTATACGCCCTAAGTGTGTACATGATCCCAGTCAATTAACCCTAAGTTAAGTTTTATGAAATAAGGTAGATGACAAAAAAAATCTAATTAGTCCGTCAGATAGTTTTTCTTTTTTCACGTAAACAAAAAATGAAGACGATACAGTGCGTCAAAACTCGTGTGACGTTATATTTGAGTACAATTTTGACTCAAATGTGACGTTAAAAGCCCCTACTCATGATCTTTGACACGTTTTATCTTCGTCAATTTTTATTAATTTGACAAAACAAAAAACACGTATTCAATATTTTTCGATAATCGAACTGACGGACTAAACACAATCATATTTTTTTTATTCAGTCATCATCCCTATTATGGACGAGATCACGAGAAAGCATTCAAGATCTATGAATTTGAACTATGATAAAAGATAGGTTTTGACGGGTTGCACGACATTGGTCAAGTCTGATATTCGTCAAATCGGCAATTCGTCAAATTTGATATTGTGTCACAGCTGTAGTTCGTCAAATCGTCTGTTTGTACAGTTATGAAATTTGCCAAATACGCTATTGGTCAAGTCATATAAGTACAATCAACTGTAAAAATGAAAGAAATGTCTTTCTTGTACTTCCCTCATTACCGATGCCAAACTTCGACTGCGTTGGTGGTTCTATGGCGTTCAGTTGCACAACACCACATGTCCTGAGAAATTCTTATTGCCATTTTCCACCTAGATCCTACTCTTACAGATTCGAAGGAGGTAACAATCGAAACAATTTAAACCTCAGAATACAAAATTACTATTTACTACATTTTAATGATGTTTGTGTTCCTACAAGGTAAGATAAGTGAATTCAAAACACTTATTTTCATCGACTGTACATGGACTTTACCAATAGCGTATTTGGCAAATTTCGTAATTGAACAAAAAGACGATTTGACGAACTACAGCTTTGCCCAATATCAAATTTGACGAATTGCCGATTTGACGAATATCAGACTTGACCAATGTCGTGCAACCCGTTTTGACTTACTATTATAAAAGCTGACATCTTGAGCATTGTTGCAGAACAAATCAGGCGACGTGCTGGGTTCATCATTGTTCTCACATCGACTGCTCCATGCGTTATCACCGGACTGGATCGAATCGGCCAGCGTTATCGCAGACTTCGAGTTCTCTACGAACTCTATACTGTCGCCCACACACTCATTGGCAAGCAGACACGTTTCAGAGTGATTGTGTATTAGATCCACACTATCGTTTGCAGGAACAAATACTTCGGACTCTGAGTCATTTATACCGCTATCAGTGAATATAGATATTCTGCTTGCATCCTGGGCAGATTTAGTACTGAGCCTCTCTGCAGCCTTTTTAGATTTAGGTCTTTGTATTTTAACTCTGATGATGTCTTTCTTCTTCTTGGCTTTTGGTTTTTCATTCGCGATAGTAAGGTTAGCTATATTAATTTCTTCTGTTACAGCATTGTCATCGCGCAGATTTGTGTTAAATAGAGGTGGACAAGACTTCCTGCCACTGTGGGAACAAGACTCCACATGTTGCTCTTCCACTACGGGATCTACTGTAGGAGCGACTGATTTCTTTGTCCCTTTCCTTTTTTGCGGAGTGGAACATCTCTTTTTACTAGCCCTGGGCTTCTTTTGGACTTCGACAGTAGAAACATCTACATCCATCATGCTAGCTTCTTTTTGCGCACTTTCAGATCCGGTCGTTTTTTGAGCACTTTCCAAAAGTAAATCGTGCAGTTTTTTATTCAGAGTATCTGTTACATTATCGTTTATATTAAAATTGCCAATTGTTTTTACCAATGATTCTGTAACTAAACTTTTTGGTTCAGTTGACATTTCGGTTACTGTGTTACAATTTTTTAATTCACAGTCCTGGTTCATCAGCGGTAAGGAGATATTGACTTCTGATATCATATACTTGCTGCACATTGTTACAGTTGCGTCTTTCGATTCATTACATTGCATTTCATTGATAGTAGGGTAATCTTCAACAGAGTTGAGCATCTCCTTGGATACAGACATGTTTTCCACAATTGATAATTCTGGCGACATGGGCAGAGATACATTACTGGAACTACCGACGTCGCTAGTCATTTGGAAAGAGGGACTAGTTGGCCCCTTATTAATTCGAGCCGATATTTCGTTTCTACATATTGACTCCATGTTTCTGATAAAGTAGGTTTCATTGTACATTGGCGTTGTTTCATCTATTGGTTCGAGTTGTTTCGATGAAACCTTTGCTTGAGGATTCAGATGTTGGTAAGACTCGGATCTGTAAGCTTCTGAGTTCAAACTAGAATTTTCTCGAGTAACTACCTGTACAGTTGCGTCTACCGACGAATTACTTGAATCGTTGTATGCATCATGGTATTCATATGGGTGAGTTTTTCTTCTCGAACTGCGCCGTAATGAATTTCTGGTTTTGATTACCAAGCTTGACATATCGTTTGTTTTCTTCTTCCTAGTTTCTGTATTGGCAGGACTGTCGTCGGTATTTTGATATCCTTGAGTACTGTCTATGGAAGCTAGCGAGGCAGTATCGGGCGAAGACAATATCTTCGGGGCTTCCTCCGAACTGTTAAGAAGGACAGTAAGATGTGCATATTAAAGCAAACACACACACAAAACAGCAGAAGCTAAAGTGCACAAATGCAGTGAAAAATATGCGACAAGCAACATGCAGTATGATATGATACTCATAATGGAAGCAGGTTTACAAAGAAACATTAAGTTCAAAATGCACTCACCGACATATTACGCTTTATGAGTACAACACAAAACACAATTAACTAAAATAAAATAATCATTACTGACTTATCTATCAGAGAAAATAGAAATAATACACAGTTCACAGTTGAAAAGTTTATTGATCAAAGTATTTCCACCTGCTCCCATTCACAGATACATAATTGATTTAGTATAAAATACATGGTCGGGCCCTTTAACTACTGCTTTTGTTATTTACAGAAAATGCAAAATTTTAGCGTCAGTGCCTTTTTAGCACATACTTCTAATAACCACACATATATTAGTTTGAATAGACCATCATTGAGACTTAATTGAATATAAAATGTATACTGCTTCATAGCATGCGATATGATTTGTCATACAACTCAATATGCGTAATTGCGTACGTTACTTGTACTTTTAAAATATTATTTCTACACATACTTCACATTGAGTACTCATAGTCATAAATTACATTTACCTTGCTACCACAAATATATTAACTTACATTTAAGACGGATATTCTAAGTACATCTCATGTATACACAATAATTTTGTGTAAATAATTTAAAAGCTATTGCAATTTAACCCCAGCAATAAATAATTAAATGTCAAAAAAATATTGAAGATTTATAGAAGAATAGGTAGTTAAGATCAAAGAAGGATGGTAATTTACATTTTTTAAAATATACTGGAAATCGAACATCTGTTTAAAATAAAACCTACATTTTAATTTAATAAAGGGGCCTTTGGCTAAGCTCTGTATTTCTACAGGTTAAGATCTCAATATTTTTATAAAATTCCTAATTAGGTGATTTAGAAATTAAAGCATAGATACTTGGTGATAGTAGCAAGTAGTATAAAATAATGTGGTACTTGGGATTAATATTATAAATATTATGGTAAACGCACACTTAAACATAACTGCGAAATATGGGTGTACTATTAGGTACACTTGCCCCTCACCCTTCGGGGAATACAGGCGTGATGTTTTATAATAATAATTATGGTAAAATAAAATCTACAGAGTGATATTCTAATACATATTAAGATCGTACGTTAATGTTAGTGCCCATCCGATATTTGACTTGCACTTCCTAGTACATTTTTTTAAATAACCTAAGTTTAAAGATTTAAATAGTTAGATTAAAAAAAACCGCGTCAAAAATGATCACGTTTCTGTTAAATCAAAAATGAAAAGTATTGTCTCGCTCGTACTTGAAATTGTATACAGTGGAGCCTCTTTAACTCGAACTTCAAACCTTCGAGATAAGGAGTTTTTAAACTGTCAATTTCGACTTTAAGGGCATTATGTCATGGCATCATGTCATGTAGTCATGATAAATTAAAAATTCAACTTTTAGTGATTTCGAGATAGTCTTACGGTCAGAATTTCGATTTACAGAGGCCGTTAAGTTACGGCTAATCTCGTAGAAGCAATCTTCTACGAAATTATAGAGTCGGCTAGATTTGTAGTTCGAGTTAAAGAGTGTGGAAATCATATTCAATTATTCAGTTAGAGTTATAGCGTCTAAATAATTCGAGTTAGGGTTAGGGATAGGGTTTTTTGTACTTCAACGGAGGGGAATAATCAATTTCTTTGTCTTAGAGAGGATTTCGAGTTAACGGGGTTCGAGTTAACGGGGTTCGAGTTAAAGAGGTTCCGCTGTATTTCGATTCATGCGGGAAGTGCGAGCTGACACTTTTCAATTTCGATTTATTTGCACAACCTATGCATGGTGAAGGATCATCTAACCGTTTAAATCTTCGCCTACATTATAATTCAGTTACAACTAAACTCTTTACCTTTTCTTTTTATTTGTCTTTTTGCTAGCTGACCGCTTGTTGGTTTGTGGCGGTAACATGTATCTCACTTCTTCGTCTTCATTAGCTTTGGTTGTGTTCAATTTTTGTGTTGATCTCCGAGTCTGCATCGTTTTTGGTTCGTTTACGTTCACTGTCTCTGTTGAGATCAAATGAATAAATGATTAATAAAACATACAGCAACACTTTTTAAAAGTACAATATTTTATTAGTATTGGGATTTTCTTCAAACAGCCCATTGCCCAAATCATTCGCTTGCTGTTACTGTACTCGTATTTATTTGAGATCAGCGCAGTGTGGCTTCTTTCATTCTTCTCTATTAGTCGTCTGGACTGAGTTACCTGAGATAGAGCTTTATTACTAGTTTAGATAGAATCCAATTATTAAATACCTATAATTTTAAGGTCCTAATTTTGCATTTTGTTGTATATCAATTATTTCACCTAATCATATAATCTTTCACACAGTCTTATCCATTGTTTCTTTGATCTTCACCAGATCTTTTAGCTAACCACATTCATAATCAAAACACACAAGCATTCATAAAAAAATAAGATTTTTGTATCTACGTATGGGTGGATGGTATCTATACTTATAATATTATAAAGAGGAAAGATTTGTATTTTTTTTTATAAATAAACTTAAAAACTTCTGGACCGATTTGAAAAAATCTTTCACCGTTGGGAAGCTAAACTATCTCCGGGTGACTTTTTATCCCTGTATTCCCACGGGAACGGGAACTATGCGGGTGAAACCGCGTGACGTCTGCTAGTCATTCATAAAAATGTAATTATAGCGAAATGCATGGCTTACCATTTAAAATTTTACGAGGAGTCCGCGTCTGGCGATTTGGTGAATTTTCTTGAGTATTATTATTTTCAGTCTCTTTGGCGTTCTGCGTGCGTGTGCTACTACTTTCCTCAGATTCCTTTGTTGCCTGACCATTGGTAGTTTTTGGTTGCTCTGGACTGAGAGTGACTGATGATGATGATTTTCGTGCTCGGCCCATTTTCCTAGAAGATAGAATAGCCCTTCTAAATAGTGGGTTATGTAAGTATGCACTCTTCTCTGTAATACTCAGGTAAAAATAAGCTGACCATCCTGTGTTAAGGTGGAAGCGTTTTTTGCAATTTGCAGGTCAGTGTCAGGTTGTATGTTGATTAAAATATGATTCGCGACCGTAACAAATATTGCTTAACAGAATTATAATCATTCGAAACAGTTTTTCATGAAATATTCATTGGGATTACATGAATGGGCTACCCTGGCGCTTCCCCCTTAAGGAACATAACTTGTGTCTGTTTTCACTACCACCAAGTGACACTTATTTTGTGCAGTTGGAATCTCAACCACCGGCGCTAAGCCTAGCGTTGAAAATTCAACAGACCGTTAAATTTTCAACGTTGATAGGCGAGAGTGGAAGAAGAAAACATGGTGTGCCAACTCGAAGTATCATGGGACAAGGCTACACGGGCAGGAAGATGATGAATTTAAGTCGTGTTAGTCAAAACAGGCACTATATGTTTAAAGTTATGGTTGACATCGCTTTGCTAAAAATGTCTGGCCAAACAATAGATAATGTAGGCAAGCTTTACCTTGTAGTGACGTTGGTTGCTTTTCCGTTTGGCTGATTCTGTTCCTCTTTATCGCGTTCTTCAATCTCTTTGAATATTTCATTTTCTAATTCATTGACTTTTTCGTGTATTTCTGTAAAAATTATAATGTCCGCTTGAATTTTTTTTTTACCTACACGTTGATAAATACGCGGCACGGGAGTTATTAAGGAGGGAAATTTTTCATAAAAAAAAAAATCGAGATATAAGCAATTTTAGAACCTGCTACGACTACATGACGCGCCCTCGCTACGCTCGCATTTTACATTACACACCCACTTTCTGTCACAAATGTCGTCGTCGCTCCGCCCCGGCCGTCGGCCGACGCTCCTCATGCTAGCAAGACTTTCAGAACTATTTTAGCAGTTTATTCGAAGTATCGGAATATCGTTTTTCGGACTAACGATCCATCGAACATTTGATTCTTCGGACATATGGAAATCGGACAAGCAACAATTCGTACTTACGACTTTTGGAAACATGAATTTCGGGATTCAAAATAATAGACAATTCACGACATTTTCTTCGGAATTATGAAATTCGGATATTTGATAATCGGAATATCGAAATTCGGAATAAAGTTTTTCGGAATTTTTGGGTGTTCCCTGGTACTGTGAAGGGCAGAACACAATTACGGAGTCCTCAGTCTATTCAGGTGCGGGCCAGCAGTCTTGGTCGCCCCATGGCGCGTGTCACCAGCTACCAAGTACGATAAGAAGACCGCAGCTGCTTCATATTTCTTAGCTGTTACATACAGACCTAAGATTTACGAGTCCATTGGCTAGAAAATCTGTTTTATAACTTACCAGGGTCAACAACAGTAGTCATATTCATGATGATAGGCGTCGACCTCCCACTACTGGCCTCCTTGGGTTGATCAGGGTTTGAGACTGTCAGCCTGGACTTGTTATCTTTGGCTGGCTGCTCGGCCTCCTTGTGGAATATTTGCACAACCTGCTCTAAGACTGGATGGATCTGTGGCCAGTGACCTTCGAGGTAGACCTCCTGAAATGTGGACTAAATTAGTATGGAGCATGACAGATCATTTGGAACTACGAACATCGCCTTTCTTGCTGGAATAAAGGCACTATTCCCATGGATTGGCGGTTAACTCATGAAAATAAACAAAAAATGTGATGGAAATCCTACCTCATTGTTCTTTGTAAATTTTATTTTTATTTTCTCAGGGGACCTTGGTTTTGGTTCTTCTTTCTTTTCATCGGGCGGTGCAGCTATTTCATTTGCTAAAAAATATGATTCGGTCTGTTACAAAATATAAATATTAAGCATTACCATCACATTAAATAGAAATTTAATACATACCGACGCCATTCGAAGGCATAGCCTGACTAGATTTTCTTGGGTCCCTAAAAAAATGCCGAAACACAACATTAATATTTTGGTTCAATTTTGGTGCGAGGCATATTACAGAGAATTAGCACCACTATAGCTTGAAATTAATTATGTCCGAACAAAACATAAAACGAAATGAATAGTCGACGTTGATGTATAAATAAGAATGTATAAAAAATGGAAACTGAGACATACCTAAGCGGGGCAGCTTCGTTAACAGGAGCGGATATTCCTATGATCTCCTGCGGCTCGATAGCTTCCTTTAATAACCTGTTAAAATTACAATAGTAAAATGTAATTAAAACTCTATGCACAAAGTGTATCTACCACAGATTGCGCATCTGGGAGCGCTTCCTAGACGCGGGATTGTCAACACTTTATATGCAACAAACCCAAGATCTCGCATTATTTCAATGAGGACAATGTCGATAATAGTTTGACAGTAAAATATGCTCTGCGCTGTGCTCCGCCATATGTGCGCCGGCCCTAACGAAGTCGAAAGGCACTTGTTCTGTGTTGTGCTCTGTAGCCACGCCACCGTATATTTTTATAATATGATATAACCCATTTTTATGTACGGCCGACGGTCATGACTTACATGCATTGTTTGTGAATGTACGACTTTTAAATTAAAAGAAAAAAGTAAATTAATGTGGCGTTGCTTCGGAAAATTCTCTGTAGCCAAACACAAAATACTACCACACTTAAATTCCTTGTTTAATTTTGTCACGATTTTTAATTTTCTTTATTTCTTAGTCAGTGTTAACATAAATTATTGTATAGTGTTGAATATCTAAATTTTGTAGTCTACCATCTATCTGTTGGAATTGTCATCTATTAATTCTATAATTATAATAACGAAATTTTGTCCATGGAAGTGTACTGATCTCCAAGATACAGCTTCTTTACCTAGTTTGGAAGTCAGGCGTCCATTTAGTTTTTTTGCAGCCTTTTTGTACACCCCCTAATGGATGACATTGTATTAGGCTATATTTTACTGAGTCCAATAAACGATTATTATTATTATACATTAGTTTAAAATACTAGGGGATAATTTGTGAGTTTAGAATTAACATATTTTTTCATACTTATCACGTGTACATAATACACAGCGTACGTTCGTACATTATGTAACTTCAGTGAAATAGCTGAAATTGTATCTACAAATGTTGATTACAGGTGGCGTGGCTACAGAGAATTTTCCGCAGCAACGCCACATTACTTTACTATTTTCTTTTAAATTAAAAGTCGTACATTCACAAACAGTGCATGTACGTCATGACCGTCGGCCGTACATAAAAATGGGTTATATCATAATAAAAAAATATACGGTGGCGTGGCTACAGAGCACAACACCTTGTTCTCCCCGTCAGCGTCATTGCGATCACTTTTTTGTTCCAGACCATCGCTGGAAATCTTCTAGTTATGGAGATATTGGGGGTCAAAGTTCCAACTTTTTCACAAGTTTTTATTGATATACATTTCAATTAAAAACCTCCAAGACCTCCGTACTATTTAATGCATCCATCAGAAAAAAAAAGTCGTTTCCCAGCAATAATTTTCGCATAGAGCTACTTAGTTTGATGTACAAAATGCTTGGTTGTCGGCTTCGTGAAGGGTCCGTTTACACCCTGTAAAGAAACTGACAACCAACCAACTGGCTTTGATGGCAACCATGAAAGAAGTTGTGTGCTCAGTGCACTTTCGGAGCATCGAATTTTATTACTACAGCCGTCTCTACCTGCTGCTGGTGTTCACGAACTGTGGTATCTACGATGCTATCAACACTTACATATTTAATTCAGCTGCTTTCTTTCTCGCGTCCGCATATTTCAGTTTCCAGTAGTTATTGGCCTCGTCTGAATCACCTGAGATGTAACAAATCATCAATAAGAATGACATTTATCCAACTATTAGATGAATAAAATGCAAATGCTGTACCTAAGCGTAATATGGCACACCAAGCTTTCATAGTTATGGTAGCTCCAACAGCAGCAATCAATTTGCAATCTTATTGTCACGAGAATAAAGTCACTCTGATTTTGACAGACGTGTTTTTGGCAGCAACCTCTTAGGCCCCGTTCCCACTATATCGTGACGATAATTTAACGTTGGTTTTTAGTTGGCAAAACTCGTGGACGACAGTAATCGTGTCGTCCTATATATGAACATCTCCATTAAAATACACCAGCCACAACACGTAAAACTACACGATTATCGGCATAGTGGTAACGGGGCCTTTTTTTTTTTTTTTTAGGATGGGAAATCATCAAATGACTTCTCCCGCTCTGGGCTGAGCAGGAGGGAGTGTCAGACTTTTACTGACTAAAACCCATCCATGTTCCTTCATCGCCCTTTGTGTTCCGGGGCCACGGTATCTCTTTCGAATAGTCCCGCAGCCCCGGCAGGCTTCGGCCCTTGCGGACCCCTTCACAGTTGCCGACTCTCTTTGAGGCGCGCGTGGAACACTCCTGCGCCGTCGACACGGCCTGTCGTCATGAGACGTACGGACGGCGAGCTAGCCCATAGCTCCCCGTCCACAGGCCCGCGTGGTAACGGGGCCTTAGGTGGTGATACAGACCAAAATTGGACTTCACATGCAAAATATAGCATCAGTTAACGTAATTAGTATGAAAAGTATTTTTTTTTCGTTCCCTTTTTATTTAGATTAACTTGTATTGTCCTGTTTGGTGGTCTAACTAAATCACCACCTAAGAGGAATTTCGCTTTGTGCTGTGGAAGGATTGAATGAGTGACACACGGACAAACAAGCTCTACCAAAACGAATGTTTCGTAAACTAGATATGCTATATTAACTTAACAGCCGGTTCCTGTGCATTTGTACAAAATACATACTCTCTGGTAAATAAGTGACGTAATTCTTGATAATTTTGCCCTCCTTAATTACTGGATAGATTTTCTTTCCATACATGACGAAGAGTCCACCATCTTCTTCTAGTGCCGATACCCTGTGGCTGTGTGGCTTCCTGCAAGTAAAATATTTTTTTTAATGTAACTTTAAACGAAATAGGTCGCAAGTGCAAATTAACAACCGATTCTATAATACCTTTTGTAAAAATTAACAAACGGATCATCAAAGCGAAATGAAGAAATTTTTTATACAAGGGTTTCGGGAAGGATTTCATAAGGTTATTTTGTTTGAAGAATTTTCTTTTAAATTTTGTGTTCCAAGTATGTTGAAAGGACTCTTGGAAGGTCGTAAGCATGCTTATCCCGTTAGGTGTGAATAATAAAAATATTACGAAAACTTCTGGTAAGTACTCCTACATATATTTTTAAACGGACATGGTCAGGTCATATGTAATGTCTATCTTCTGTAGAATTGTGAAATTTTAGGGGTGTACACACTTGTTCGGCCATAATATTCGATTCGGCATTAATTGTTGTCCAACAAAGTCAATCCAAGCAATTACTGCAATGCAAAAACTGCATTCGGCATCTACCCACGCCCAATTGACTTGTTCCAAAAAAAAAAAATACATCGTTTTTTAAATGTAATTTATATCTTTATCATAAATTATATTAATGATAGAAGCGAAAAACTCTTAATTCTTTTTATTTTAATTATTATAGACAATTTAAAATTGATAAAATTTTGAAATTAGTCACGTAACTAGAAACGCGCCAAAATCGGTCACCATGTTGGTGACGTCACAATGGTGAAGGAATTGCTCAACAACACAGTGTCAATTTTCGTGAACTTTCAGCATTCGATTTTATAATGAAAAATATGTCACGGCAGCTGTTTCATACTATAAGTTTGTAGTTAATAGCTACAATAACGTGTTGAGGGCGGTAAATCAACATCAGTCTATTGCAAAATATGTGTAAAATACATATATTCCATTACACCCAACTACACCCTTACAAAAAATAGGTAACAATGCACTGGAAATATTGTACATAAACAAGCTTCTCGTTAGCTAATAAAACTCGAAAGGTCAAAATGAAAACAGTAACATTCTATCTGCGTTCTTATTTTCGTCATTATTCATACAACATTTTCATACAAAACACAATAAAAGTCTTTACAATATTATTAGAAAAAAACCATGTTGCAACATAACGCTTCTTATAATAGTGCTGACCGCAAACCCAAGTGTGTTTTTTTTTTTTTTTTTCTGGCTTCGCACTGTTTGTGCATTTAGCCAATGTCATGTTATTTAGTTGCGACAAAGTTAAGGAAACGGGAATTTATAAATGTTATCTAAAACGGAATTTGGGATATAGGATCAGTAGGTTTCTATCTAATTATATTACTAATTACTAATGAAGATGAGATACAATAAATGGACAAAACAACCAAAAAAAAATGTATATTACAATTTAATATTATTAATGGTAATGAATGAAGTTATACATTTATATACAGGTAAACTATTTGTACAAAATAAAGAAAGAACTGAAGTTGGAAAAGGAATACGGAGAGACAATAGATCACTGAGAAAGGAAGAACGGTCATATAGTGGACAGGGGAAAAGAATGTGGTTCAAGTCGCCCACATCTGTGCCACACGAACAAGTGGGGTCGTCAATGATATGTAGTTTGGCAAGATGGGCTGGAGTGCAAACATGACCCAGTCTCATCCGTATAAGAATGGAGGTCTCCATCTTACCAAACTCAGCCCTACCAAACCACGGTCTTTCCGGAATGTCGGGTTGGATAAATGAAAAATAATAGCCCTTCGATTTGCTACTGATATCCCATGCTATCTTCTAAGAGTGTCCCGAAGAAAAGTTTTTGGTAGAGTCACAAGATCAGTGCTAAAATTTACATAGGGAACTAAGTCTCCACACTGCACCGCATCACCGGCAAGTGTATCCGCCACTTCATTGCCGTGGATTCCAGCATGGGCCGGAATCCACGCAAACTGTATTGAATTACCCTCAGAGATGGTTCTGAACGCAAATTCTCTTATTAAATAAATGATAGGAAACTGCGATTTATGTTCGAAAGGGGATTTGTTGATGGCTAGAAGAGCACTTTTGAGTTTAAAAAGGCGAGAATATTCTAATGCTTTTAAAATGCCGAAACATTCCCTCGTAAAAACAGAAGTTTCCGGAGGCAGTTTTATTTTTTGTACAATGTTATATTGAGAGTGATACGTACCTATCCCAACACAACCCGTAGGAGAAAGCTTGGCAGCATCCGTAAATACATGGTAATACTCCAAGTGTTCAACCAAAAAAAAAAATTAAAACTTGAATTTCTGTCAGGGTCTGATTTTTGAACACAGGTAAAATTTAGGGTGGGGCTGAACAGTAAACTTTCATAACTGCAGTTATTGGAACGGTGAATAGGGGAAGAAAGTGAAAGGATTTTTTTATAGCTTATAACTAGACAGGGAGCACGTTTATGGGACCAGTAGTCTGATGATTCTATTTGTAACACTAAAGAGTCTAGTTTAGGAATGAGAGGATGAGTTGATGACTGAAGAATCCGGAACAAATATTTGTCAGACAGGAATTGTCGTCTCAGATGTAAAGGTTCTTCCCCGCATTCAATTTGGAGTGCATTAATGGGACTGGACTTCATGACACCCGAAACAATGCGTAGAGCTTTGGATTGGATGCGATCCAACTTTTTAAAGGCCATAACGCTACCAGGCTCTAGTAGAAACAATCCATAATCCAGAGTGCTTCTGATGATTGCGTTGTAGATAAGTTTCAATGAAAAGGGGTGCGCACCCCACCATACACCAGAGAGGCATCTAAGCATGTTTAGGTGATTTTCACATTTGTTAACAATATAATCACAATGAGGAACACTATTTAATTTACAGTCAAGTATTACACCTAGATATCTGAAATTATCTTTAATCGGGATAGGAGTTTCTTTATAGAAGAGATTTATTGTGGGAATATTTCTCTTTCGGGTGAATACAACGGCCGCGCTTTTAGACGTGGATATATCCAAGACATTAAGATGTAACCATGACTCCAAATTAGATAAAGCGGAATTGATAGCCTGGCTAGCCTGTTCGACAGATTGGCTAGAAGAATATAACAACAAATCGTCGGCATATTGAAGAACCCTAACATGGTCAGCTAAGGACGAGTCTAAATCAAAAGTGTAAATATTGTATAAAAGGGGACTGAGCACAGAACCCTGTGGGAGGCCTTTCCATACAAGGTGAGATACCTCTTGATCTCCAATTAACATACTAATAGAGCGTTCAGTCAGGATATTAATAATAAAATTCGACAAATTCAATGAAACCCGTAAGGCTCTTAATTTATTTTGTAAAACTGATAATACAACATTATCATAAGCTGAATTAATGTCGAGGAAAACCGCGACCGTGAATTGATTAGTAGAAAATGAAATCCGAATATCCGATGTTAGAATGCTTAAACAGTCACTGGTACTTCTACCTTTTCTAAAGCCATATTGTGATTCTGCCAAAAGACCCTTACTTTCAACAAACCATTCTAGACGATTTTTAATTAAGTGTTCAGCTAATTTCATCAGAACTGAAGACAAAACTGTGGGACGGTATGAAGAAGCGTCAGATGGGATTCTATTTGGTTTGAGGAATGGCAACACCATTTGACGTTTCCATTCAACAGGTATGTTTCCAGTGATCATAATGGAATTGATAAGATGTAAATAATAACTGTTGACGTCTTCATTTAAATTAGCAAAAAAAGAATATGGGATGCCATCACTGCCTGGTGCAGAATCCTTAGTTTTATGAATACACCTTTTAATTCAGTAAGAGTGAATGGGCCATCTAGAGTCATATGGGTGTCATGGTTATGGGATCGGTTGGTTATTGACAGTATTGGTAAGGACAGGTCCTAACCTGTCCTTACCAATACTGTTACTGTTACTGTGTACTGTTAATAGCCTCAGGAACCCAAGGCGGCGCTAAATTATCCAAAAATTCGCTGGCTAAAGAATCCGGTATCGGGGAAGGGTTCTTATAAATGGATCTAAATCTACGGATATTACGCCAGACAATCGTTGGGTGAGTGTTCGGTGAAATTGATGAGCAGAAGTTACGCCAAGATTCAAATTTTTTCTTCTTAAAAAGTTTATAAGTTTCGTTAATTAAGTTAGTAACAGTTGCAAAATTAATATCAGACATATTAAGGTTATAATTGTATTCCGCCTCTTTACGTTTGTTAACTAATTCTGTACACTCAGAGTCCCACCATGGAGGCGAGAGAATTGTACTATTATTGTTATTTTTTACAGGAAAAACTACATCTGCAGCTTCAATTAACAAAAGTGCTAAAGCTTCAGCACAGCTGTTTTCATTGCCATTAGAAATTACAGGCAAGGAACAAAGCTTACTGTCAACAATGCTTCTAAATTTGTCCCAGTCATTATTATTTCTACTAGGTAATTTATGTTTTAAGTTAGATCTCCTTGATGATGCCTTTGATTTGGAAAGAGGGTAAGAAATAACTATTGGGAAATGGTCACTACCATGAGTGGAGGTTAGAGTTTGCCAAGTTAATAAAGAGGCCAAGTTTGGGGAACAGATAGAAAGGTCAATTGCACTTT
This sequence comes from Xestia rhomboidea, assembly GCA_963853795.1. Classification (NCBI taxonomy): domain Eukaryota; kingdom Metazoa; phylum Arthropoda; class Insecta; order Lepidoptera; family Noctuidae; genus Xestia; species Xestia rhomboidea. Next base: position 7,446,996 of record OY970771.1, on the reverse strand, counting down.
GGTTTTGGTTGGGATCTGAACGGCGAGTTGCAGCTCCCGAGTTCAAGATGCATAAGTTATGTGAGTCTATTATTTCTAGTAATTCCTCTCCATGACAATTAGAAACAGAACAACCCCATGATTTGTGATGGCAATTCGTCCCCCAATATTAAGAAAGGCTTTGGAAGAAAAGAAAAGAGATTATTCATCTCTTGAAGAATAGAAGAAGGGTGAGGAATGTAAATAGAAACAAAACAAGTTTGGTGCACCTTAATAGCTACAATAGAAATTTCCTCACTATGAGGAGGTAATGAAACAATAGAGAAAGGAAAAGAGTTCTTGATAAGTATAGCTACACCACCATACCCATCAGATCTATCCTCCCTAATGGTTAAATAACCATTAATTTTAAAAATTTGATTTGAGCCAAGTCTCTGCTAAAGCAAAGACAAACTCAAACTCAAACTCAAACTCAAATAATTTATTTCAATTAGACCATTACGGCACTTTTGAAAGTCGAAAATACAATAAAAGCAAAGCTACAGTCACAGTCACAAGGCATAATAACTTGAGAAAGTACTGTAGTTGCCCGTTCCCTAACGTAGATCTCTATGGAGAAGAACGGGCAAGAAACTCCATGGACACTCTTTTAAATCAAAATATTGTTACAAAATCTTGGTTACATCATTCATGTTGAGATTATACATATATGTGAGAACGATGTAGAAAGACGTGCACATTAAGAGCGTCCAGAGTAAAATAATAAATCAAAAATTTAAAAAAAAAGTAAATAAAATGAACGAACCGTGGCAGCCAAGAGATGACCAGTCCCAACTGAGAGCGCCCGTTCACGAACATGACGCATGTATCGGCGCCAAACAACTCGACCATATTTAAGGGAACTAAATGACCCGACACACCCGCCACCATCAGCGAGACATTTGAGTGAACATGACATTCTCTCTTAGCCACCAAGGCATATTCAAGTCAATGAAAGATAACTAAATGTAAGTGGTGGCTGAACAGTACAAAGTACTCACACATGTGCTATGCAATTACATAATACTAAAAACTGGAATCTATATAATGCAAGTAGGTATATTTTAACAATCTTCTGCAGCTTCCACAATACATTAACAAGGGAATCAATTCTTCTTCTACTTCTTTCCGTGTTGATAGACTCAAATAATGCCCGACCAGTGCAATCAATTAGTTTGCAACTATGGTTGTGGAGCAGGACCAGCATGTAGCCAAGCATTTTTATCATCAATGTAATCCCCCAACTTATAATATGCTTGCCTACATAGTGTGCGTTTTATACAAGATTTAAATTTCGTCTCATTCAGTTGAAGAATGTGGGGAGGTATTTTATTGTAACATTATTTTATTGTAATATTAACAACAAATGGCTCATATTTGTTTAAAAGGTATATAACATCACTCTTTTTGTTTACTAGACTGCGGCAGTTCCACTGGATTATATTGGATGTGTTCTCCATTATGAATGGATTGAGGTACATTGAAAGTTGAGGCAACGTTGGACGGTGAGATGTTGAACTGAGAAAGAAGATTGTGTAATGCAGAGAGAAAATCATTTATAGAAAAGTTTACATCATTTTTATCATTATTTTGATTATTAGAAAAAGCACAACCATTAGATGGCTGTCTGTGCTGTATATTGTTGGGTTGGTTTTAGTACGGTCTACAATGTACTATAAAATATTAAGATTACCTTTTTAAAAGCTTAAAACATTATTATAATAAATATTTATTGTTTTTACGCTTAAAACAAAATTATTTTAATTTCCATCTGTCGATTTTTCAGATTCCTCCATCAAGTCCGGAGGTAAGGTTTCATCATAACTATCAAAACGAGCCCAAACTCGGCTCACCCAGTACAACACGTCAAGGAGTTCCAGTAGCAATCACCGAAGTACACCTTCAGGTCACTCCATCAAGTCCGGAGGTAAAGTCTCATCATAACTAACAAAACGAGCCCAAACTCGGCTCACCCAGTACAACACGTCAAGGAGTTCCAGTAGCAATCATCGAAGTACACCTTCAGGTCACTCCATCAAGTCCGGAGGTAAGGTCTCATCATAACTAACAAAACGAGCCCAAACTCGGCTCACTCTGTACAACACGTCAAGGAGTTCCAGTAGCAGTCACCAATCACTTCATCAAGTCCGGAGGCAAGGTCTCATCATAACTAATAAAAATCTTACCTAGTATCAAATTTGGTTTATCGAATATTTTGTATTTGTACAGCGATCTTTTTCAACTCGAGCCGCTCCAAACAGGCGTTACGTGTCCACTCTCAACGGCGGCCGTGCGCGGAGTAAATTTTCATTCAAAGTGTTTGTGCAATCAATCAAGACGGGTATCCAAAATAAAATAACCCCTAATGCAATGGATTAGATTCATCCAGAATAGCAAAAAATGTGAAAAAATAAGATTTGGTTTTCATTTTTTCTGCAACTATATTAATCATTTAGATAAAAGAAAAATCCTTGCATTAAGAATTGATTATGTTTGCCAACATACAGTATTTTTAGAAATAGTAAAATATGTTAATAATAGCACAAAAAAATTACCTAAACTCAACCCTGTATCGTTAATTTCATGGAAAATGGCAACGACAGATCGATTTTACATTATAAAAAACCAAAAATTTTCAATGATCAAGTACCTATTATTTGAAGATGAAGAACCAATCTTTACGAGGTAGTTATTAGTTATATTGGATTTTGTTTGGTTATGCCATAAAATTGTACCGAAAAACAGCATAATTTTACCTGATATGCAAACGCGCCCTTAAATCCAGCTAAGCTGAGCGAGATCTTAAGAGCTTAATGATTTGTTCGAAATTATAAGAGCCAATCACATCACTTTACATCCTAAAAGAAAGAATCGTAGAAGAAATCGACAATCTTCCAAAATAAATACTTACCGATATTTCCTAGTCGGTCTGTTTTTCCGGCTGCGCGGTGGTGACACAAAGCTATCGCTACCACTCTCTGAAGAACAATCGCTTGAATGTGAGGCAGGCGGAGCAGTGTGGCTGAAATACCATTTAACTGTTTATAAGGTTCAAAATGCAGCAATAAAAGTCTAGAAACAACCATGCTTAAAATGGATGGTATGAATGCAAAAGGGACAAAAGTGAAAACTATTTTGTACCCATGAGATGGTAGTAAACGTTTTACTTACTGTGAAGCAGCATTATTGTGTGATATGGTCCTTGTGCGACGACTTAACTGGTGTTTACGCTTTGCACCGACTCCACCTATGAAACAAAAGAATACTACTAATTTCTAGAAACACGTGAATGCACTTTTTTATTTATGTAAAACATAGGGGCATGCAAGATCTGAATAAAGCAAGGTATACCCTAATGATGACATGCAAACCCAATCATAAAACTTGAAAAGTGCCAGGCTTGAGCATCCAGAAGCGAGGTTTAAACATTCCTGATTTATAGACAGATGATAAAACATCATGTCCTAATACTGTGTCTATGTAATGATACCAATGAATTATATGAATAAGATGTTTCTGAAAACCCATGCACGCATGAATGTCGTGATTTTAAACCTATCTAATATTGAACATGGTTAAAAATCAATGCAATTCATGCTTGTTGAGCCCAATCAAATCCATATCTAAAAAACCGGCAAAGTGCGAGTTGAACTCGCGTGGAGAGGGTTCCGTACAATGCCAGTTTTATATTGAGTTTACCACTTTATTTTCAATTGATAGGATTCTTATAGATTTTCCTGTAATCTACAAGCACTTTTCCTAATTTTTGGCTCTGCAGTTTCGGAGATCAAAGGGTCAATGGTCAATTTTCGTCTTCTTTCATGAATAAAATCAAAACTATTTATTTTACAACAATAACAAAAATATATGGGATCCTCATAACGAGCCCTTTCATTTGATATAAATGACACAGTAAGGTTTGCAATTTTTTTTTCCTAATTTGTCCCCCGAAAATGACCTTTATTCAAAAAAATATTTATTTACTTTGTACATATGTGTTTGGGTCATAAGATTACACCATCCTACCAAATTTCACCTGATTCGGTCAAGTAGATTCGGAGCAAATTGGCTAAAATGGCTGCATTAGCAGAATCATAATATAATCAATTATTTATTCGAGTAACATAACTCATAATTACAACTCAACTGAATCATAATATGAATCACGTTAAAAAAAAATTCTTAAAATGGACTTAATGGTTATGAACATAAAGTCCATTTTAAGAATTTAATTTTTATTATGATTCTGCTACAACAGCCATTTTAGACCCCCAGACCGACGCACGAGTGATCCTATAAGGGTTCGGTTTTTTTCATTTTTTGTATGAAACCCTAAAAATACCTTATTTTATGAAGCTCGACTGTGCATTCAACTGTACCCAAAGTAAGTCTAACATTCCACATGCCATATTATGTTATTGTACAAGCAGTGACACATGATGCATAAAATTATCCCTAACTGCGTAACTTACCACTGGTGCGTCCAAACATGTTGGATACAGCTTTGTCTCTTTCCGTTTTGCATGACAAAACTCCAGCATGCTGCTTCTTCTTGGGCAAAGGACGAACTTCCTCCGTATCAGACTCCGAGTGGGACCTCTGAACCAGTACATCTTTTGACTGTTTCGACACAGAAGCCTCCTGTTTATCCGCTTGAGTTTCTTTCTTATTTTGTTCAGTATCACTTGACTCTGACATATTATATCTAGGCTTATTAAATTGTTCATCAAACAGACTAATGTTTTGCAAGCAAGGGTTCTTGATATCTGGGGACTTTTTTTCAGTTTCTATTATGTTTATTACATGAGCTTCAAAACTTGTTGAAGGCTTGCCAGGGTCCATCGGCTGATCTCCAAGCCAGGGTTTTTTAATAACATCCGGTTTGATGGATTCTTCATTTTCTTTTAGCTTGTCCTCTGCCGTTGCATCTAAGTGAGATTCTGTACCCTTTGATTCTGCTTTTGCTAGAGCCTGTAACTTGCTATCTAGTTTCTTTTTCTTAAAGTCGTGTGTAATAGTGCTTGAACTACCTTCAGAATAAGATCGCTTCCTTCCAACTTTCTTTGGACTCTCTGGTGTTTTGATGTTTTTGTTTAAACCTTCAGGATTATTCGGTAGCGAAGCGTCTACCGAATTGTTTAGGCGACCTGACTGTACAGGATTTACAGAATCTTGAGCAACCTCAGGAGTTGTTGATTTGCAAGTGTTGACATCAGCATCATGACTCTTTTCAGACCCATTCTCTACTGTCATTGAAGAAATTTTATCATCCAAATTGTCTACTAGTAAGTCTTCTATTTTGTCTGTTACGTTACGAGTTTTCTCCTTAGGAGACATATTTTCTGGTTTGCTACCACCATCTAAGTTTTGAGCAAAAACTTCCTCAACTACTTCAGCAGTGAGTCCTTCAGCATTTTTAGCGACATCAGTGACTGCACTTTTCGCTGTTATAGAAATTTCATTGTCAGGTTCAGGAATCTCCTGAAGATCTTCTGGTACATTTTCAACTATCTCCATTTGGCCTTCCCTGTCTGAATCTTCAGGTTCCGATGCAAAATCATCCCAGACTTCTTGCAGCATAGGTGTCAAAGGTTCAGAATAAGTGATGCAATCCCTGAATGATTTGGATTTCGATGCTGCTGGATTTTCATCAGATCCGTTGGATTCCAAAACCTTTTGAATTTGTTCAGCAGTCTCATAGCTGTGTTCTAGTATTACAGTGTCAGCCGAAGATCTATTTCTTACAGATACCTTTGAACATTGTATATTCTCACCTGCTGTGGTCTCCCCTTCATTGGACAGCTCATTATCCTTCGGAATATGACCTACAATAAATGAAACTATGTACAATCAATTGAATTCATTTGGAAGAAGAGATAGAGAATTAGTGCTCCAGTTGAATTTATAATAAGCCATTTTTATTATTTATCGAGTTCTACATCGCAGTGGCATTTTAGCATCCATGTTTTTAATATGGGATTTGGAGTGAAAATGAAAGGTGCAGTGCTTATTTTTTTTAATAGAAAACTTTGTGTTAGTGGGCTTAATAGATAGATAAATAAATACAATTTTATTAAATATAACAATTTAAAACATGAGTTACAACATTTGCTTTCTTTATTCTTTATAATGAGAAACATGGAACAACCACATTTGCATAGGCAATTAGGCATGAATAAGGCAATGCTCCAAAATCAAAAGTACTTTTGAAGAGTTGCATTGAACCATACCATTTGAGTTGGAGTCGTCACTTATAGTCTGAATTTCAAGTTTACTTTTATTCTTATCCGCAAGATCACATCTGAAAAAAAAAAAAAATATTATATTACATTTCATAATATTAACCCAACTATAAGTTACAGTGCAGTTGGATATAAATGCCCATTTTCACAAACACAAAGGTATGACTACAACTACATTAGTGACTAAATATTATCAGTTAATAAGTCACACTATGAATGAAACATGAAGACTCATTTTCTTTTTGTGTGATTAACAACCAAATCTAACCATCCTATGTACTTCATTAATCAGTGTTTTTGGGTTTTTCCATAATTAGGGCAAAATACAGGCAGTATGTTTAAACGAATAAGGACAAGAATAATTTTACCTAGATCTAAAGCTGCTTATTTGTTCGTTAGTTAGGTTGTAGTATGGATTATGAATGTCCGGTAAAATCCGTTTCAAGAATGCTTCCTTTAAACTCTGCCATGTCCTCGTTGTACGCTAAAATACAACATTTTAAAATTAACATTCTCCGTTTGTTAGTCTACTCATAACATTATAGATTAAGAAAACTTGAATAATTTCTTACAAGATTCAGCATTGTTACCTTTGAATTGGCAAAATCCACCCACATCTTCCTAGCTTTGATTTCACCATATAGCTTATTTTCAACTAAATAGTCCAATATTGTTTTGAGCTCTTGAGTGTTATACGGTCTTCTACAAATAAAATAAAAAGATAAAAGCAAAGAGCAGACCTTGTTATAGTTTGATTGTAGGTAGGTGCCTGTATTTAGAATATACCGAAATTTTATGAAAATACATGAATCCCAGGATGCAACTTTGAATGCAAATGAATCTCATAATAAAATAGTGATTTTAAGTCTTACCCCGACATTTTGATGCGTATTTTCTATTGTGATCAGTCTAAAATGCTGATGGTCAATGTAGATAGACAATATTCTGCAGACGCTCCAGTCAGCTCATAGTCATCTCAGGGTCGCTTGACGAATGTCTATTATTTCCTAAAAAATGTTTCTGGGAATGCACGATGAAGTCTTGACTTTTGTCTTTCCTAAAACAACCTGAGTTTTCGGTAAAATTTTATCAACCTGCCGACAAACACTTTCAGAGTTTCAGACGCAAGCCAACGATTAAGCGATATTGCCAGCCAGAAATAAAAATATTATTTAAATATTCGTTTAGAAAGTTTAGTTTATTTTATTTACTAATATTAACAGATTAAAACATACTTTAAACTACTACAATATTAACTTTTATAATATTAACATATATAAAACATTAAGAGTAGAAACTCACGCCTTTTTTTGATGGGGGTACGCAGAAACTACATTATGCCTCCTGCTACGATCTTATCATAAACATTTTGCCTCTACCAATGAACTTATATACTAACTGGAATGAGTACGAACAAAATGCTACAAAAATAAAAAAAAACTATCTCAAAAGCTTACGAGTTTTAATTTGTACAATGGATTCAATAGAAGAAAAAAAAACGTTCCGAGCGAGAAAACGAGTTAAGTGGATGGTGTCTCTGTTTGCCTTGTCACCGATCTAAACAATATAACCAAGAAGAAAAAGAACAAAGATTATTACAATAAACACAATACGATTAATACGTTATCAAAGAAAAGAAATAATAATTGAAGAAAAGGGATTATACGCTGTTATCACAAATGAGAATAATTGAAATTATATAAAATAAGGAAATTGACAATAAATACAATACAATTATAAATTAATACAATTCATTAATAAAAATAATAAAAAATAAATAATTCACACTATTTCTTATTGTCATTGGCTAATATTTTAAAAACTTTGGACTTAAATTTCGATTTGGAACATTCAAAAATATCAATATCAATGAAGTGGCTATTATATGATTCCCCCATACGACGAATAGGGCAACGTAATCCTGAATTAGTCCGACAGGTATTTACAGCGAACAATGTACCTGCACGGACACTACGCTTATTTACAGTACGGGGGACTACATAGCATATCTTACTCGTGAGATCAATGGAATCGAAGTGATTATGAACCATACCATGTAGTACGTTGGCTTCTAGAAACTTTCGTCTAGATTCTAATGTTAACATATTATATTTATTCAGTAATTGTGAATATGACAAAAACCTTCTATAACACCTAAAGTACACGGCGCTACTTAAATTTTGTGATAAATTTATTTTTTGTGAAATTTATAATGACATTTGGATATGCTTAGGTGTAATTTGTTGTCAAGGCTGAGACAGTCTTCTATTGTTGTAACGAGGCTTTTTAGCTCGTCACATGGATGCATATTCTCGTCGTTTGTAGTGACTGTTTAGCTTTGGTGTTGCCTTATAAAAAAAACATTGTTTGGTTGACTTGGATTTGTGTAGTGGTCACACAGATTTTTCTTTTTCGCTGTCAAGTTCACTTTCACATTTCTCACTTTTCGACTCGTCAATTTTTGGGTTATGGCGAAATTGCACCGCTCCTAAAATAAATCTGGAGATATACCTTCAGTCATATATACCTTCTAGTCCCAATTATGTGGTAGCCGATTGCCCTTGCCCCACATCTTGGTTGGATAGCATATATTTTTGATGGTAAGCGAATTTTTCGTAATTCCAGTTCGTTCCACATGTCTTGGTTATTTTCATAACAGACGCTTATAGTTTCCGATATTTAATTGTTTCAGGATCTTTTAACTTGAACATATGTTTGCTTGGATTGCGTCGTCTACTGATGAACACATTTAAATATTTTGGAGGAAACGGTGAGTTTAATCGCATTTGTTCGTGACATCGCCATTTTTTATCCACGCTGCACATCAGCTAACGATTATTAATGTTTGTTTACAGCCCCATGGCGTTTCTTTGTCTTCTTATATTTTTCTTCAACTTAAATAATTGAACGCTCGCCTCTACCAAAGTTTATCATGGACGCCGTTGGCATCTCGGCGGAGGTCACCAGGATGAGCATGTTTGGACTCCTCGGGTTTAGTTAATTCGACGGAGTTTAGTATGGTTTGTGGTACTTATTTTAGATTTTCAAAAGTGCAATAATGACAGGCCATAAAATAACAATTATTCCATCTTAGTTTTATACCTCTAGTTAGAACCATATCTGTTAATTTAAGAGAGTTTTTCTCCCAACCAGCAGCCTTCGGGTAATAAAATAGATCTGTAACTTTCATGGTCGATTTTTATTGATACCTTCCCACTTGAAGATTAAAAGCCAGCTCCCGCAGGTAAGTCTATCCTAGGCATAGTTTTGTGTGTACTCCTGGCGCCCGAATTTTCACTTTTACTTATTGTGGTGTTCTGCGTACACTAGTTAGGGTTTAGAGTAAAACCACCATATATCAGTGTGGTGTCTTTGTTCAGGGTTGTACAAATAAAACACTGTATCCAATATTACGGCGTTAGACGTGCTGTCGCTACGACCGTTCCGACTAGACAGAGCTCGGTACATCGGCCCGCGCTCTCTCTAGCGTGCATCCCCACCACAGCACGCATAACTCATTTATTAAACACCACACTTATTGTTTTTATTTGGAGCACACCACACATTTATAACATCATACAAAACCCCTTTTTTTCTTTTTTTTATCATTACATTGTATTAATAATTTTAACTTGTCTGTATGGTGTCGGACGTAAAGAATAGCACTATCCCATATCTTCCCGTGGGTGTCGTAAGAGGCGACTAAGGGACTTACTAGAGAATGGGCAGCAGCGTTCTCTGTGCTTTTGTAACAACCGTACTGCGATCGCCAACCCGCCTGCCAAGCGTGGCGATTATGGCAAAACCCCCCACATGAAAAGCGCATCAAAGAAATGGCCCCTAGTGCCCGGCAGCCCGTCTACCCTCGACTACGGCAGCGGTCGAGGCTACGGCGTGGCAAGGGGTGCGAAGAATCTCCGGAAGGGATCCGGCTGCCAATACCAGCGACTGGACCTGGCAACATATAACACACGCACACTCCGGACCGACGAGAAGATAACGGAACTCGAAGAGGAATTGAGTAGGCTGCGATGGAGTATTGTGGGATTATCAGAAGTCCGAAGAGAGGGGGAGGACACGATAATCCTGGAATCCGGCAACCTGCTCTATTTCCGAGAGGGTGACCGGCAGTCCCAGGGTGGTGTCGGGTTTATCGTCCACAAGTCCCTCGTGAACAACGTAGTGAAGATCGAGAGTGTGTCGACCAGGGTGGCGTACCTTATACTCAGAATATCCTCAAGATATTCGCTGAAGGTCATACAGGTTTACGCCCCGACCTCGGCACACCCCGACGACGAAGTGGAGACCATGTATGAGGATATTACTAAAGCCATGCATGGTTCCAAAACTCACTTTACCGTTGTCATGGGGGACTTCAACGCGAAACTGGGCAAACGAGACGGGGATGAGCTGCAGGTGGGGCAATTTGGAGTTGGACGTCGGAATCGCCGGGGTCACCAACTGGCTAGTTTTATGGAGAAGGAGGGCCTCTATATGATGAACTCCTTCTTCAAAAAGCCTGAGCACAGAAAGTGGACCTGGCAGAGCCCCGATGGTGCAACGAGAAATGAGATTGACTTCATCATGTCTACCAAGAAGCAAATGTTCAATGATGTCTCTGTGATTAATTCGGTGAAAACCGGGAGCGATCACCGCATGGTAAGAGGCACATTGAACATCAATATCAAGCTTGAAAGGTATCGACTGATGAAGTCTACGCTCCGACCAGCACAGATCCAAATCCAAAACCCCGAGAGCTTCCAGCTTGAACTCCAGAACCGTTTCGAGTGCCTAGGAAGCTCAGTGGACGAATATAACGATGGGTTCGTGGAAGCTGTCCATGCGACCGGGTCTAAGTTCTTCAAGGCACGTCGTACAGATCAGAACAAGAGACTCTCCGATCACACTCTCAAGCTCATGAAGGAGCGGCGTGAGATGATCCAGCAGTCTTCAGACGAAGCGTGTAAATACCGGCAGCTCAATAGACGGATCTCTAAATCCTTGAAGAGCGACCTCCGCCGCTTTAATACCGAGCGTATTAAAGACGCGATTGAGCGGAATAAAGGCTCCAAGGTATTTGCAAGAGATCTGGCTATTGGGCAGAGCCAGCTCACGAAACTGAAGACCGACGATGGCAGGATCTTGTCCGCCAAACCGGAGCTTCTGAGGGAGATCGAGAGCTATTATGGACAGTTGTACACGTCAACCAATAAACCCGTCGTAGATCTAGCAAACGACCCAAGAGCTAGACTGACCCGACACTATACCGAAGACATCCCGGACGTCAGCCTGTACGAGATTAGGATGGCTCTGAAGCAACTCAAAAACAACAAGGCACCGGGTGATGACGGAATTACAGCCGAACTCCTGAAGGCGGGTGGAAAACCGGTTCTTAAGGCCCTTCAGAAGCTGTTTAATTCCGTCATACTTAAGGGAAATACGCCACAGGCATGGTGCGGTGGTGTGGTGGTACTCTTCTTCAAGAAGGGCGACAATGCCCGGTTGAAGAATTATAGGCCCATCTCACTTCTAAGCCATGTCTACAAGTTGTTTTCAAGAGTCATCACGAATCGTCTCGCGCGCAGGTTTGACGATTTCCAGCCTACCGAACAAGCCGGTTTCCGAAAAGGCTTTAGCACCGTGGACCACATACATACGCTGCGGCAGGTTATACAGAAGACCGAAGAGTATTACCTGCCCCTCTGTTTAGCGTTTGTGGACTACGAGAAAGCCTTCGATTCGATCGAGACCTGGGCTGTACTGCAGTCTCTCCAACGGTGCCAAATTGACTATCGGTACATCGAGGTGTTGAAGTGTTTGTACAAAAACGCCACCATGTCAGTCCGACTTCAGGACCAAGCCTCGGAACCTATCCTCCTGCAGCGAGGTGTGAGACAGGGAGACGTCATATCTCCGAAAATATTCACCGCTGCACTGGAGGATGTCTTCAAGGTTCTGGACTGGAGAGGGCTAGGCATCAACGTCAATGGCGAGTACATCACTCACCTTCGGTTTGCCGACGATATAGTGGTCATGGCTGAGACCATGGAGGACCTCAGGACGATGCTCGATGACCTCAGTAGAGCTTCCGGAAGAGTGGGTCTTAAAATGAACATGGACAAAACCAAGGTCATGTTGAATGCCCATGTCACACCCACTCCTATCAAAATCGGAGACTCTATACTCGAAGTTGTAGACGATTATGTGTACCTGGGACAAACGGTCCAGTTAGGTAGGTCTAACTTCGAGAAAGAGGTCAATCGTCGAATCCGACTCGGCTGGGCAGCGTTCGGGAAGTTGCGCGGTATCTTCTCGTCCAACTTACCGCAGTGTCTCAAGACGAAAGTCTATGACCAGTGTGTGTTGCCAGTGATTACATACGGGACCGAAACGTGGTCGCTCACAATGGGCCTCATCAGAAGGCTTAAAGTCACCCAAAGGGCAATGGAGAGGGCTATGCTCGGAGTTTCCTTGCGCGATCGAATCAGAAATGAAGACATCCGCAAGAGAACCAAGGTTACCGACGTAGCCCGAAGAATTGCCAAACTTAAGTGGCAGTGGGCAGGTCACATTGCTCGCAGAACGGATGGCCGATGGGGCCGAAAAGTTCTGGAGTGGCGACCGCGAACCGGAAGACGTTGCGTTGGAAGACCTCCCACTAGGTGGACCGATGACCTGGTGAAGGTTGCGGGAGTCCGCTGGATGCGAGTCGCATGGGACCGGTCAATGTGGCGACACTTGGGGGAGGCCTATGTCCAGCAGTTGACGTCTTTCGGCTGAAATGATGATGATGAAATGATGAATAATTTTAAAAGCTTTTAAATCATCGGCATACATAAGAAATTTAGTTCTTAAAAACCATTTCCAAATGTCATTTATATATATTAAATAGGAGTTGTCCCAGGATTGAGCCCTATGGAACACCAGAGGTTAAGTAAGCAAGTTCGAAGTTTCAAACATCGTTGTCGTACATAGTAATCAAAAGTATATTTTTATTTTATAAATTATAAACATCGCACATGGTGTCGGTAGTAACTAGTTTGCTTTTTTAATAGAAATTTGAAAAGAAAAGAGTTCGCCGCAACGTGCCGTGCCATGACGGTCCTAAGGATTTTTCCATGCTTCTCCAGCAAAAGAATCAATTTGGCGAGCTGCAAGTGAAAATGATTGGTTTCGGAAGGTAAAATAAATATTGGCGAATGTTACTAAAACATTTTAGGTAAACAGTCATAGCATGAATAAGCGATTTTCCATGTCTGAAAAAATATATAGTCCTCGAATCTCCGAATACGAAAGTCGTCTGGATAGACAGGTTGCAAAATTGATAGTTTGCAACTGGACTGTACAGATATGTATATACAACAACCTTCTGTGTTCTATTTTGAATGTAGGATGAAAACCACCGGAGCAAGTTTTCCCCGTATGCCATTAAATGCAATTTTATTAAGTAAAATTTCATGATCGACCTGATATATAGGGCTAACAATGTTTTAGATTGACAAACGGGAAATATCCAATTACATTAAGTAAGCAAGTTCGAAGTTTCAAACATCGTTGTCGTACATAGTAATCAAAAGTATATTTTTATTTTATAAATTATAAACATCGCACATGGTGTCGGTAGTAACTAGTTTGCTTTTTTAATAGAAATTTGAAAAGAAAAGAGTCCGTCGCACCGTGTTGTGCCATGACGGTCTTAAGGATTATTCCATGCTTCTCTAGCAAAAGAATCCATTTGGCGAACTGCAAGTGAAAATGATTGGTTTTGGAAGGTAAAATAAATATTGGCGAATGTTACTAAAACATTTTAGGTAAACAGTCATAGCATGAATATGCGATTTTCCATGTCTGAAATCTGAAAAAATATATAATTTTAACGGTGTCCTCGAATCCCCGAATACGAAAGTCATCTGGATAGACAGGTTGCAAAATGGATAGTTTGCAACTGGACTGTACAGATATATATTTAAGTTATAGGTAATAAGTTAACATAAAAAGTTAATGAAATCCACTCTTGTAGCTATCTCGCCTAGAATGCACTCAAACGCAAAAACGTTCCGAGCGAGAAAGCATCGATTGTGGATGTTGTCTCTTTCTAATAGGGTGTCCAATAATCATACTAACTCTTGAGATAGTTACAGACTACTGTTATTTTACTATTCAATTATGATGACCTGCAAATCAATAGTATTATAGGCGAAATAGCTACAAGAGTGGATGTCATTAACTTTTTATGTTAACTTAAATATAATTATATCTGTACAGTCCAGTTGCAAACTATCAATTTTGCAACCTGTCTATCCAGACGACTTTCGTATTCGGAGATTCGAGGACTATATATTTTTTCAGACATGGAAAATCGCTTATTCATGCTATGACTGTTTACCTAAAATGTTTTAGTAACATTCGCCAATATTTATTTTACCTTCCGAAACCAATCATTTTCACTTGCAGCTCGCCAAATTGATTCTTTTGCTGGAGAAGCATGGAAAAATCCTTAGGACCGTCATGGCACGGCACGGTGCGGCGAACTCTTTTCTTTTCAAAAATTCTCTCTATAAAGCAAACTAGTTACTACCGACACCATGTGCGATGTTTAGAATTTATAAAATAAAAATATACTTTTGATTACTATGTACGACAACGATGTTTGAAACTTCAAACTTACTTACTTAATGTAATTGGATATTTCCCGTTTGTCAATCTAAAACAATGGTAAACTTAGTCGTAATAAACAACCAAAGTTAAAAAACTTACCTGAAAAACGAAATTCCACATCCAGGATACCCCTCATTACTAACCCCTTCACACAACACAATATTACCATATTTAAAGCGGATTATTTCACTTAAATACAATAAAAAGCACATATATGACTTCAACACGAAACTGTATCGGCCACATTGTGTACATCGGTGACAAGGCAAGACAGAGACACCATCCATCTATGTCGGTTTCTCGCTCGGAACGTTTTTTGTTTTTTCTTGTCTATTGAATCCATTGTACAACTGTACAATTGTACAAATTGAAACTCTATCCTTCTGAGATAGAGTTTATTTTCATTTTTTTAGCATTTTGTTTGTACTCATTCCAGTTAGTATATAAGTTCATTGATCGTTTGAAAGTCGATGCGGGTACTGGCAACACTGAACTAAACAGTCCTTAAAAATGACGTCACTTTGACATTTTGTCATTGTTATTGTCTAGGTTTGTTATTTTGTCAAAACGCGCCAACCGCCAAAAATTGCAACAAAACAAACGAAAAAGGAGTGAAATTCTTTGATTTTTATAACAATTTACTATGGATATTAGCGGTTACCTATCTATATCAGATATCCTAGTAACAAATGAGAAAATTCCTTGCAAATTTTTACACGACCTTCCAAAAATGGGTTAGTAAGACTTTACCAAAACCGGCATTTGTTTGTGATTAGGTTTAGTTAATATGTTTGTTTACTTTCCGTTTCAGGTTTCTTAGATCCCTCCGCTGCAGAAGATGATTTAAAAGCAGGAACAAATGTGGAAATACCTTTGTGGTTAGCTGAATCCTTATACTCCAGAAGACCACCCTTGGTTTCTGTGGACTTACCCAAAATTTATAAAGATTCGTATAGAGAAATTCTTAACGCAGATGCTTGTTCTGTAGATATGCATAAATTAAGCCAATACTTTTATGAATTTGGATGTTACATAGCAAAACATGATATAAAAGGTGAAGTGTCGTCTACTCTCATAAATGTAAGTAACAAACTTGATGTTATCTTGTCAACCTAAAATACGGGCATGTTGTGATTTCAGGAAGAATCCTAATCAAAACCAACTTATTTAACTCTGAAGGAAAGCCCCTGCAAATCCTACAATTATTCATTAAAATTATACTTTAACCTCTGCCTGACCCTTCAGGGAATACAGCTGTGATGTTATAAACCCCAATAAATTGTCTATACTGATTACTAATTTTGACTTTGCTGAATGTGGCAACCCTAATGTGAGAAAAACCCCCGAATACTGAAACGTCACTCAAAATTTAAGGGCTGCTTAACATTTGAGCAGCTCTTAAACTTTCAATTTCGTATGGCCAAACGTCACTTTTGAGTATCTGTTAAATATAAGTATTACTTAAATTTTGAGTGACGTTTCAGTATTCGGCGGAAAGCCAGTCAAACATAATGAATTAAAAAACCTCACTCACACTATGCTGACAATGAGTACATCAATACCCAGATTTGTTCAAGCGTATTACCAAAAAGCATTATTAACTCCATCCAAGATATCTCTTAGGTTACAATATAAAATAAGATAATGTTAGTTACAGAATGATAGTCTAATTTCTTTTCAGACATTCAGGCAAAGATTCCGAATGCTGCTATCTGCCAGCGTTTCTACAGACTCGGTAGGTGCTATACAACCTCTGTCAGTGAGTGAACGCCTCCAGGCCGCTGAGGCTGCAAACACTGAGAGAGCCCTCTCAACCTGGCTACAGAGGGGAGAAAGTGTGCTTACTACTGCTAATATGGTGGCTAACCACCGTAAAAGGAAAAGGGCTGAAATGGAAATGCTTTAGCTATAAATTATTGTATAAGAATCATTTTAATATATTGGTTTGAGTTGACAGTTATTTCAATTGTAATATGACTAGCTGACCCGCGCAACTTCGTCTGCGTTACGTAAGAGAGAGAGAGGCTTAGAGAGAGTGTGAGTCAACCTAAAAAAAATGCAGATAATATGCTTTAGCGGACTTTTTAAGAGGAACATTTCCGTCATACATGTATGATTGTTGAGTAACTTTAACCGTTTACGCAGCGCACGGAAAGGAAGCTCTCAAAAGCAATAATTTTTCGCTGTATTTGCAACAATTTTCATTTCTGCTCCGCTCCTATTGATTGTAGCGTGATGTTATATAACGTATAGCCTTCCTCGATAAATGGGCTATCCAACACTAAAAGATGTTTTTAACTGGAATCAGTAGTTCCTAAAATTAGCACGTTCAAGCAACCAAACAAACAAACTTTTCTCCTTTATAATAATAAGTATAGATTCAAGTAGGTAACAATTTAATTTCTCGGAATTATATGCAATCATCGTTAAAATATTGTACTATGTTTTTCCAATTTGGGGCTTCCCTCGACAGCCTTAGGTTTTCATCCTTAGACACTCGATGACAGTCATACTCCAGCTAGGTCGAAAGTTCTCATCAAGGTGCATGAATGAGCCCAAACACGATATAGCTTTTTTTTTCGGATGGGAAATCATCAAATGACTCCTCCCGGAGCAGGAGGAAGTGTCAGACTTTTACTGACTAAAACCCATCCATGTTCCTTCATCGCCCTTTGTGTTCCGGGGCCACGGTACCTCTTTCGAATAGTCCCGCAGCCCCGGCAGGCATCGGCCCTTGCGGACCCCTTCTTTTTTGCTGACTCTCTTTGAGGCGCGCGTAGAACACGAACGCGCCGTCGACACGGCCTGTCGTCATGAGACGGACGGACGGCGAGCTAGCCCATAGCTCCTCGTCCACAGGCCCGCGCCTGCGGTGGCCGGGGGCCAATACGTGGCTTCCGACGCCCGGGGTGTCTCCCGCTGTGGCCGGGACGTGAGGATCTCTCCCTCTCACGTTCCGCCACCTCCTTCGCTAGCATGACTGCTTCGCAGAAGGAGGTGATGGCATCCCATTCCGTCTCGCTCCGGACCATGTATTGAACCAGGGCTGGGAGAGAGAGGTCGCCGCCGCCGATCGCCGCTTCGAGGACACGGCGGTGCTCCGCCCAAGTGGGGCACACCTCCACAGTGTGCTCCACCGTGGCCTCCGGTCGGTCCTCACAATGGAAGAACCCGGGCGTCTCCTCCCGCCCGAAAACACGATATGAGGCCAATAACAATTTAGCTGTAAATATAATCTACGTAAACTGCGTATGGATTATTGATTATTGCGAATAGCATAGCACAGTTCTTGCACGGCAAGAACACGTGGATTTATCAGGCTTCTGGTGTTCGCTATACTTCTTTTTGGAGAAATCATCCTCTTCATCATACTCCTGCCCTTATCCCAATTTTTTTGGGGGTAGCATGATTGTATTCTTCTTCCTTATGTACTACTCTATTACTTTTTGGAAAAATATTTCACGAAAAAAATAAGAAATGCACACAACTTATACAAAATGAAATATAGGAAATCTCACAGCATCGAAAAAAAAATTAAACAAATCACAAAAAGTGAAAATAATGTTGGAGGGTTTGAACCTGCAACCCCGTAGTTTACAGAGCGGTCATGAAACTGCAAGGCTATTTACTTCGTTGACATAAGCCACAAATAGCCGTTCTCATGTACTTACGTCATGACTGAAACGTCAAACAATTGAAGTATACGGAAATAATGCAAAATTGCCTACCCCCTTAAGGAAGTAGCGTGATAATATATAGTTTAAATATTGAAGAAGCATATGCAGTAATTTTGACGTGATGCGCGCACAAACATTTCGTACCAACTACTTAAACCGAGGAAAGCTGATTTTCTTGAGTTCCGCTATTTTGTGCGTATTCACCTCCAAAATCAAATTTCAAGAAAACTGAGAAATTAAATTTACCTGTATTAGATATGGAGTATATGTAGCAACTTTAAAAGGTTACACTTCATTGGTTTTGATTGTATAGGTGTTTGAAGTTTATTAATTTTAAACACAAAACCCTCTTTTTTGCGCCTCTGGATGAGATTTAAAAAAAATGCTAAGACAGGTATTTCTTTATTTTTATTAATAAGTATTTATTCTGAGTTTCATGATTCTAGAACAATCTAATTTTTTTTTTCATACAAACTTTACCCCCCCTTTTTCCAAAAAAATCAAAATTTCTATAGCCTATATGTTATTCTGAATGTATTTAAACAGATTTGTGAACATTTCAACAAAATCGGTTCAGCAGTTTTTACGTGATGCGCGGTCAAACAAACAAACAAACAAATTTTTTTTTAATGGTTTTAATATGTTCAGTTACTTATTTCAAGTCACCCTGGCTGGTTTTTTTTTTTAAATCTTCAATGAACAGATTTTTTGGTCTCAACGATTTTATTATATGTATAGATTACAAAACAAAGTTCAATTGGTTTTTTTTTCAACTGCATTTGTATGGAGTAATTCATTTGAATTGCTAATAAACAGGCGCAGATACAGGGGGGGGCAGTGGGTGCAATTGCCCCCCCCCCTGAACCAGACCAAATACGTCACGCCACGTCAAGCCAAACTTGAACTAGTTTGATGGAATTTAAACTAAATATTCTAGTTGTATATCTTGTCATGGGCGTTCTACCTCTGGATTGGCTCTCCTGTTGGATTTTTGCATGATCGACCGGTATAGACAGACCCTGAAATCAATTAGGAGGCCCTTGCACCAAGGCCTTATATGCAATTTTAGCTTATTTTATCTGAGGCAATGATGAAAAAATTTCGTGCTCGTTCCGATCACTCTCAAAGCCTAGTTTTCTTGAGTCTGACCTTTGTCTATACGAGGGTCAGGTAACTTCAGTAGGTTGGTAGGAAGAGTGTTAAAAATTTCGAGCTCGCTCTACAGACTACTTTCTCTTGAATTTATCTAATAGTCTGCCAAGTAACTCCTATATGAAGGATCGAAACCATTCTAACCTGTCCAAGGCAAGGTGTCATAAGAATTTCTCGCTACGCTCCCCCCCCCGGCCTAAAAGCTGGTGACCCCCTTGTTACTTGTATCTTGCATCATGGATTTCTGTAAAGTAACGCCTGATTCCATTTATTATCAAAAGTTCATAATTTTTTTTTTGTTAATTTGCCGTAGGTAAAATCGAAACAAAAATTGCCCCCTCCTTAAAGGAAATCCTGTATCCGCGCCTGAATAAAACTGACTCACATTATCTTAAAAATAAGTTAAATTATTTTTACTCTTCAGAAAGGTCCGAAGTACTCACCACCGGTGTGCGTGTATGCACAAGGCGCAAGGATACCTATGTAATGGCGCTCTGTCACCAGGAGCAATTATCTGTAATGTCTTGACAGATTCAAGTTGCATAATAATTTACAGTTGCAAAATGTTCAAATCAAAAATGAATGTATGACCTCTATGCTAAATTACTGATCCGATTGTGATGAAACTTTTGTAGGTTCTTCTATCGTCCACGAAGGTTCTTGGCCTAAATAGGTTGTATGATTTTTCCGGCCAGGAACTTTTCATGGCATTGCAATGCATTGTACAGGTAGTTAAAATGTAGAAAAGCTAAGTTATTTTTGTATTGGGGTGCGAAATTTTCGAGCTCCCTTCGTTCGCTCATGCAGCTCAGGTTCCTTTAATTCTTAGGCTTTTTAACCGACGAAAAAAGCAAGGGGGTTCTCAATTTGACGAAAATTTTAAAAGTGTGTACACTCCCGCCTGAATACTCGGAGGCAGGGCGAGTACGAGGGTGGTAATGATAAATGATGTTTATTTTGCAAATAAGTTTTTGAAGACACTTTTACAGTGGTAGTCCTAATCTTAAGCATCCACTAGTATTTGGCATGGATACTCCTTACCACGTAGGTACAGTCGTGGTCTTTTCCGCCTGATCAGTTAAATTTTTTTTCGCTTAAATCATGCGGAGGCGTCGAGCCCCTCCACCTTAAACTTTAGGCCTATTAGGAAAGCGTCTACTTTGGCGCGCAAAATAACAATAACTCACGTTTGGCATGCGTCGCCGATCGATATTTTTTCATTAATTATTTCTATATAAAGTCAACGGGGCGGGGATAGAGAGCGTTTCTATGTTTCAAGTGCAAGCAAAAATTAGCTTAGTGGTGATCAGGCGGGAGTGTCCTCGATAGTACATACAACCTAGCACTGGCCTGCAAATTGCAAAAAACGTCAGAAAATTTGAATTTCGCGGGCTACCCTGGAGCATCCACCTTTTTGGCGGAAGGTGAGGACGCCGTGGCGTCTCTCAAGCCACTCCTCAAAGAGGGGACTTATCGCCACTATTGTGGCTTGCCCTGCACGGGGTTGCGACAGTCGCTCTCTCCATGTCGCCATGAGATCACGCCGGAAGTCCGTCCGCTGAGCGACAATTTGCCGCGGCAGCGGAGTTTCCCCCCGGCGTAGCGCATCCGCGCGCCACTCGTGCAGGCGCGCGAGGACTATCGCCTCCAGATCCCATGGCGGCAATCCGGCAAGGAGGGTCGCCGCCTCGCGGGAGATGGTGCGGTATCCACGGACCATCCTTACGGCTACCACCTTTTGGCGGCGAGCCGCCCACTATTTGAACGCGCCCGCACCGGGGCCCCGTAAAGGGCCATGGACCGCACGACTCCCGCGTAGAGCCTCCGGCAGGATAAGGCGTTTGCCCCCCCCCAGGTTGGGCAGGAGCCGCCTGAAGGCAGCCCCGGCCCGTTCCAGTTTGGGGGCCAAACGTCGGAAATGCTCCACGAAGTTCCACCGGCTGTCGAAGTCCCAGGTACTTCAGCGTCGACTCGACGCCGATGGAAACCCCTCCTACCGTCACTGAGGATCCCGGAGGTGGCGCATTTCGAGGCCCATGAAAGCACATGGCCTCGGACTTGTGGAGCATCCACCTTAATATATAAATATTAAGGTGGATGCTCGTATCTCCCGGGCTTCCGACTCATGGCAGTAATACTTGCCCGTCACCTTTTTCTCCCCGGTATTCGAATACCTTTGGAAGATTATCCAATGTTGTTTGCTTAATTTTGTGTGTGGTTCGATAGAAACTCTGCATACCTGTTCCAATTTAGAAGACCTAAGCTATACTATAAGGCTTCCCCATCCCATTGATAATACAGGCGTCATGTTTCCCTACCTTCGTATCTACCTACTAATTAAATAAGAAACTAACATATCTTACTAGAGCAGACAGCAGACGACAAGTAAACAAGAAAGACCTAATTGCCCGATAGAAATTCGATCATTATTCTAATAATAATCCGATCGGAACAGAGGATCAGCGTTTGAATGTCAGGCTATTTATACAGTTGAGAAAGTTCGAGCGTCCAGCCGTCCATCAATGACTGGTGTCGATGTTTGTTACGTAGGGGTGAACCATGTATTCAAAAGTTAACTTTGCCTTAAGGTACTCGTCCGTCGTAAGGTCCTCGGGTACCTTTTGGACGCCATTGTCACAATACGTGTCAAGCAAGCGCGTGCGCTTTAGCAGAAGGCTTAAAGTTTCCCAAAGGGCAATGGAGAGGGCTATGCTCGGAATTTCCTTGCGTGATCGAATCAGAAATGAGGACATCCGTAAGAGAACCAAGGTTAACGACTTAGCCCGAAGAATTGCCAAACTTAAGTGGCAGTGGGCAGGGCACATTGCTCGCAGAATGGATGGCCAAAGGGGCCGAAAAGTTCTCGAGTGGCGATCGCGAACCGGAAGACGTTGCGTTGGAAAATCTCCCACTAGGTGGACCGATGACCTGGTGAAGGTTGCGGGAATCCGTTGGATGCGAGTCGCACGGGACCGGTCAATGTGGCGACACTTGGGGGAAGCCTATGTCCAACAGTGGACGTCTTTCGGCTGAAATGATGATGTGGAGGGCTCACGTGAGCGTTTATGCCCTATTGGCGTTCAAATGGTTAAGGTATATAGGCAAGGCAGACTCCTGTTGGTGTTTTGATGAAACCATCGCTATTATATTCTTATTCATAGCAATAGGGTAAGTAGGTGGATAGTAACACAAATTTGAGCTCTAGCATTTGCAGTTTTAAATGAATAATTATCATTATCATCTTCACGCTACTACTTAAAGGGGTAAGTATGACTAGGGATGAGAACGGCACGATACGTTCCTTGCCAATTTAGGTACTATGTATACTTATGTAACAAATTCGTACTTTTCTAATAAGAGGCAACCATGCCAAATATTTAGTATAGGAAGTATAGTTGGCTATAAAAGCATTTGGCACAGTCT
Source organism: Xestia rhomboidea (assembly GCA_963853795.1). NCBI lineage: Eukaryota > Metazoa > Arthropoda > Insecta > Lepidoptera > Noctuidae > Xestia > Xestia rhomboidea. The sequence continues at coordinate 7,423,826 of OY970771.1, read as the reverse complement.
GATGCGGCTCAGTCGTTGCTATTGTTTACTTGTGTTCGAACGTCGCACATCGAATCATAAGATGGCGTTCCCTAGAATAATTCCAGGTCGGTGGCTATCAGAACAAAACTTCAGCATGTGCATGCCACAGGACTTCCTATATCCATTCTACGATACGAATTCCAATTATTTTCGTTCTTGGAAGTGTTATGATAACAACCAAACTATTTCTAAAGAATTCGGATCCACAATAGAAAACGAGAAAGGTAACTATAAAATTACATTGGATGTTAAACACTTTCGTCCGGACGACATCAGCGTGAGAGTGACGAATACTGAAATAATAGTTGAAGCGAAACATGAAGAGAGACAGGACACGCACGGATTTATTTCGAGGCAGTTTAAAAGGCGCTATCCCTTGCCAAGCCATTGTCCCGCGGAGAACGTCGCGTCTACAATGTCTTCAGACGGTGTCCTCACTATTATTGCTGAGAAGAGATCATATAGTGAAACGGAAAAAATTGTACCAATCAAGATGTGCGGCGCGAGTTCCAGAAAGACTCAAAACGAAAGCAAAATGTCTTCAACACAAAATTCTGCTAACAAAAATATAAGGGATACTGAAGATATGGCGTGTAGCAAAGATAGAATTCAAATATTGCTGAAAGAAGACCATAGTCGTCTTCTAAAACCAGAACTACTCAAGGAGGCAGTCTCAAGCACTAATGGGGAGAAGACGTCATCCAAACAGGTCTTAGAAATTGTTGATAGATCTGAAAAAAAGGACGCCACGAATGCTGGTGCCATGTCGAACAAGATCGAGGAACCACTTGCGAAATCAAGTCTGGGGTTGTCCGGGCTGACTGAACAATTGGAACAAACTTTAGCTTCTACTTTAGACATGTGTGGAATGAAAGGCATGTCTAGCATGTCAAAGACATCAATAGAGGAAAGTTCATCGTCATATAAGTCGTCGTCATCCATGTCTTCTACCATGAAGAGCAGTGGGAAGATCGGTGAATATGTCAGTGACATTATCAGCGCGGAATTGAAGGAAGCTGCTGAAAACATATAAAAATGTCGGCTGGTTTTTACAATGTTTATTACTTAACTATAAAAGATTTTGTTTATTACAAATTCGAATCTTAATTTATATTAAGTCATTAATTTGTAAACTTACTAACAAGAGCGTTATTAATTAATTTAAATGTCTATAAACTCATAATCTCTTTAATTATTAAACCCTCACTTTGGTGAAGCATGTTAATATCAATACAATAAATAAGCAATAAGAGATCATTGAAGACTAATATCAAGTATACATCAACAGTATGAGCCTAGCTTGAACAACTTCATGATAATTGTTGTTATCTTGATGATGCAATAGAAGTCATTTCAAGTCAACAATTGATTAGTATGTACAAATGTAACAAATAATATGAATAATTACTAGCTTCTTTCTCAATTTAATGTCTAATAATCTCTAACGCTAGCCGCACACTAGACGTAAAACTGAAAAAATAAAACGTAACAGAATAACAATCTTATAGACAAATACAAACATCACAATGACTATAAATTCACTGGGTCCATTATACGTATAAGGGTCATTATTCTTATATTCTATTTAAGTCTCTTCGTCACAACACTCTTGCACCTCATCATTGTTTTTATCACTAACCAGTAGTTCTGAGGTGCAGCGGTAAGGACGTATTGATTGTTAACATCGGTCATTCTTGACCGACGGGTTGAGGTCGTGGAAGTAGGCATGGGCCATGGCATCATCAGCAGGCATCCTTAGTGCTGGGTTGCAGGTGAGGAGGCGGGCAAGAAGGTCCCGCCCTCTGGCAGGCAGGCGGGGCACTACCTGGGCCAGCCCTAAACTAGGCTGATATATCGGCAGAGGCTTGTAGTCAGGCAGTTGAGTCACACCAGGCCATGTGTCTTCATTTGGAGTACCTGGAAAATGTAATAAAATAAACAGATAAATACTTTGTATTGAAACACTTACATCTTGATAAGTAGGACGACTGACAGTTTATTTAATTTAATAAGAACAGCACTGTGGACACGCACATACACACATTTTATGCATGTTTTTGTTCTGTAATTTGCAAAGCCTGCTTACTTTTGAAAAGCATCATATTTATAAAGGTTTACTGATGATTTTGTAAGTAATAGCCAAAAACATTATAAAGTTTATTACTTTATAATGTTTTTAACAATTACTCAAAAAGTTCATTTCAGTATGTTACAAGTTAATTCACTGTACACATCAAATTAAATATACCACCAAAATTGGATTTCTCTCCATAAAACAGCAGTCCTTTACCAACATAAAGATTTCTTTTGCACACATTTGTGTATTAACTAAGGTGTAACTCTTTGATGATAGTTACATAAAGTTCAAAAGACTACTTACCAAGAAGTTTGAAAATCCTTTTCAATTGATCATCAACATCAGACCCAGGGAACAGTGGTCGTCCAGAGTTGGCTAGCTCTGCAAATATGCACCCTGCTGACCACATGTCAATGCTTGTCGTGTAAAGCTTGGCGCCGAACAGGACATCCGGGGGCCGGTACCAGAGCGTTACCACCTCCGCCGAGTAACACTTCACAGGAATACCAAATGCTCTAGCCAGGCCAAAGTCAGCTAATTTCAATTCCCCGTTTTTATTAATCAACAAATTCTGAGGTTTCAAATCTCGGTGCAGAACATTGTGGCTGTGACAAAAGGCTAGTCCTCGGAGCAGCTGATACATAAACGATTTGACGACATCCAAATCTATCTCACCATTCAAACTGTCGAAATACTTCTTCAAATCTTGATCGCAATGCTCAAATACAAGAGTTAATTTCTTTTCACTGTGCAAGACGTCGTATAGCCGAACGATATTCTTGTGCTTTAACTCTTTCAGAAGGCATATTTCGCGTAAAGCAGAGGATGGTACTCCTTCATCATCATCATCTAACCTCACCCTCTTCAGGGCCACTATTTCATGTGTCTCTTTGTTTTTAGCTTTGAACACTGTGCCGTACGTCCCCTCACCAATTTTCTCTAATTTCTCGTACTTCTGCATTATTTTTAATTACAAAGTAAATCAGCAGAGTAAAATCGATTGTTTATTCCGCTTCGCCAAGTACCTCCTCCCAGGATTTATGACATTGACAAGTTGACATTGACATTGACAACTGTCAAAGGCAGTTTATAAAGCTTATTATGAAGTTACATGAAAAAACAATAAGTTGTGTGTTAATTATTTTCGAATATGTTTTTGCTAATAACAAACAAAAAATATACATATATATACATATAATACTAGCGATTTGGACTAATGATAAGAGCGAATTAAATTTCACAAAAATTTATGTTTGTAACTGTCCTATAGACGTGTACGTTCAGAACATATCACCGTAATTAAGCTCATAGTTATGTAATTTCATTAGTTTATTGTAAGAATATATGACGTATTATTTTACAGTCAGTTCTATATTGTCTTGCAATAACACATCAGTACATGTTCATCAAAATATGTGGTGACCCGAAAAGTATTTGTTTCTATATTCGGAACGCCTTCTGTGTTTGCAAAATAACATTCATTCAATGATCAATCAAATCAATTCATTCATTAAAAACTCAAGTCAAATCCAAAAAGTTGAATTGTCATATTTTCATTATTATTTTTTTTGGGAAAGTGATCTATATTTTTAGGTATTTCAAACATTGAACTGCTAAGGTAAGAGTGTTGTAGTAATTTCATAAAATTTTGTATGTTTATACGACGTGTGATGAGTAGAATGTATGGAAAGTAAACATTATTACGTATGAACACATTATCACGAGCGCGTGTTTGTAGATGAGCGAGGGCGAAGGAACACTGGTGGACAAGTCGGAAAGCAGCTCGTTCGAGGACCTCACAGCTGCGGCGGCACATGAGATCGAGGAGGCGAAGCTGGCCGAAGCAGCCGCTTCTAGAGCGGAGAGAGAGGAGAAGTCAGATGACACAAAAACTGATGAGTGGCAAGATTTGCTAGGGTCAGGCGCACTACTTAAAAAGGTCAGCTGAGTCTTTGATTAACTTAGTGGATCCACAATATTATTATTATCAAATATTTTCTATTTGTTTCTTGTTTGGTTAAGATTGTAAGTACTATCTTTCATTTGGTGTAATATAACATTTAACAATCAAGATTATTTTTAAACTCTCTAGAATCTTACTGGAGAAAACTTACCTTACTTAATTTTGGGTCATTTTTAATTCGTTTTGTAACTTCGCTAGTCTACTTTGGACTAAGTTTTGATAGCTTGTATGTAAAATAAAATTATGTAAATAAGAAACGGTTTCTTACCAATCATGATTTCTTTTGTTTTGCTAGTGATTCATATAACAATAATGTAGCTTGATTTATAAGTCATTGGTGTCTACATTCAAATATTATTGGCTTCTAGTCCTTCTGACTTGATTTGTTCAATAAACAAAACATTATTAGCTATGCCGTGACAAACTCTTTTGCATTATATAAAAATCAATAATTTTTTTTTAAATTCTTTTACAGATAATAAAAGTAGGTGAAGATGCAAATGGCTTGCGACCCCACAGGAGTGATATTTGCAGAATTAGTTATGAGGTCAAAATTAAAGATACTGACAATGTTGTGGAAAAGCGAGATCATGTCAAGATTTACTTGGGAGACAATGAAGTAAGTAAATTGGTATCTTTTATGGTCCTAAAACTATTTAAAAAATTTGTGGGATTCGTTTTGACCATGTAGGTATTAACACAAAACAGCAGTTTTTTCTTTAATAACCAATAAAAAAAATCTGTGCTCAGATTGATGTACTGAATATGCGGTAATCGTTTTCGCATCGGTGTCACTTCCACCCCATATCGGTTTGATATGTCTACACGCTAAGAAGAAGTTATGTCTTGTATAAAAAAATTAGTATAGCAAGAAATTTTTATGGGTAAAAAAATATTACTCTCCTTTTGGGCTGTGTTGCAGTCAGGTAAAAAACCAAAACAAGGAAAAGCTGGGATGGAGAACTTGTTCTAATACAGGTTTAAAAATATGTGCCTAAATGACTAACTAAATAAAAAACTTTCATAGACCAGTGAGATAATGGTCAAACTTGAGCCAGAAAACACAAAACTTGCAAGTCACTATGAAAGGATTATTTAATCCTGTCATGATGAGATGCAACTTTTGTATTGAAGTTATTGTTGTTAGGCAACGTAATGCAAATTATTTTGTTGCTCAAATTCAATATGCTGTTTAAAATCATGAATAGATTGATATAAAGATATAGATATTAAGAATACTTTATACAACCCTGTATAGAGTATTCCTAATATCTAAACAGACCCTTCACAAAACCATCAACCAAGCATTCTGTACATCAAACTAAGTAACTCTACACAAAAAATATAGCTTGGAAACAACTTTTTTTTTGGGGTCAAAAATCACGTTTTATGGTAGAACTCAATGTAACACATTCAAAACATTGTGGATGGATTGAATAGTATGGGGGTCGTGGAGGTGTTGAAAGTAAAAATCTTACAATAAAAACATGTATTAAAAAAAAAATTGTGAAAAAGTTGTTACTTTGACCCTCAATATCTCCTTAACTAGAAGGTTCCCCTTCCCAGATATGATCTAGAACATAAAGATCGCAATGACAGGGAGAACAAGTGCCTTTCAGTTTCTTTAAGGGTCTTTTTACACCCTTTATTATGTACTACACCATACAAATTACATTGTAATATTTTAAATAAATATTATTTTAAATGCACTAATATAAATAATCAGGTATTGACTTTGTATTTTCTAGAACAATAGACCAAATTATCTAATCTTGCATCTGTCTATCTGCGATAGTATTTGTTCTGAAAGTTTGTTTGAGTTTCCAATCAAAGGAATTGTGAAATTGTCCAAGATAATCTTATCAGGCCTTTATAAAGGATTCTATTGTTTATATTGGTATATATAAGCATGATTGTGATTGTTATTCTATTTTATTTACTATGTTGTTTTATGCTGGATTAGGTTTTATGTTAGGTATACAGGATGTAAGGCTTTAGTAATGACTTAAGTTGACTAGAACACTTGACTTAACTAGAAGACTTGTATGTTATTAAGCTTAAATCTAGCTATATTGTTGCTGGATATAGTAGACAAAGGTTATTATGCTATTGTTGTTAAAAAAGTGGATCTCTGCCAAATTGGAACAAAGAAAGCACTTTCAATAGTACTTAAGTGAAATGTTAAGATTCATTTTTGATGGTAGCAATATAAACATTTGTTTTATCGCCACAACCCAAATAAAATTTTTAGAAATTCTGATTCGAAAATATTTAATTTTTAGATCCTACAAGGCCTGGACTTAGCAGTAACAATGATGTACAAAGGTGAAGAATGTCTTCTACAATTGGCCCCACGATTTGGTTTCGGTGAAAATGGCCTGAAGCCTGGTGAGAGTTTGGGCCTCATTGGTGTGATTGATGGGCCCAAGTATGACGGCCCTGTCATAAATGGAGAAACTTGGCTTGATGCCCGCGTTGAACTTCACGACTGGGAGGAAGAACCTGAACATGAAACTATATCTGTTGTTGAGAAAATGGAAACTGGGTAAGTAAAAAAGCCAACCAACATTGTTTTTATGAACATTCATAAAATGATGATTTTTCTAATTGAATGACGTAGTTAATTTGGGTTTTTTGGTCCTGAACAACTTGAACACGAAAAAGTTTCATTTTCGAGTTCAAGTTGTTGCAGCATGGTTGTCTTTGGTACTGTCTGTAACCGAAATTTGAGACCCGAGACAGACCCAATGTTTATCTTCAAAAATTAATTTAAGTGTGTTGAACCTGTACTATAAAAAACATGTAATTGGACGGTTGTTGTGCCACTTTTTACACCATAACAGGTTACTCAGGTTATTGACCTTAGAAATATTATCTTGGCACGTAATTTGATTTAATATCCCAAAATAATACTGAAGATAAAAAAATATTGTGTAGATATGCTAATTAGGGCTACATGCTCCGGGTTTATTTTTAAATTGGTAGGTAACATAAGTTTTTCTTGCATGTCAAGTGCAAATTCAGCTAATCATAATGGCAACTAGGTTCAATAAGTAGATTGTTCGACTGTTCACTATGTGCAAAAATAATATAGTAGGTCATTGATATAATAACATTAAAAGCAATAGGTATTGTAAAATTAGAAAGTTGTCAATGCTGTTGTCCTGTTCCCATGTGTAATGTCAAATCAAACGAATGTATTATTCCGACGATTGTTTCAAAGTAGTCTCGCCCTTGAATATATTTACATAAAACTCAGTTTGATGTAGATAGCGGAACCTTGACACATTAAATTTAAACATTGACAAAAATGCTTGCTTTATTGTGATTACTTATATATTGGGGTCAGTGTTTGCGTATCGTACAGTTTTCTTTATCATTCGTTTGGATAGACTATCAAACTATAACAGACTAGCACTTGGCCCGCGACTTCGTCCGTGAAAATTGTGATAGCTTGGCTAATTTGCATGATATCAATATAATTTATAGCCTATGTTATTCGGTAAAGATGTAACTTTCTATTAATGAAAGAATTTTTAAAATCGGTCCAGTAGTTTTTAAGTTACCTATTCGTTACATACAAAAATACAAATCTTTCCTCTTTATAATATTAGTGTAGTAGATATATTTGATTATCGAAACAATGATGAGCGAAATATTCTTTGCGTTCGTTTTTATTATTAACCTGACATTGATTTGATCTTCGATCGCCTTATTGCCTTAGTTTGCTTGGCCGAAACTACATTTTATTTTATAGTTGATTCTAGGGCCATTTCATGGCTACGGTGGCCATGAAAATGCCAAAAAGTCCATTTTTTTTTAGAAACCACGCATTTTGCCATAAAAAGCAAGTTTACACTTGTTGACCTTTAACATAAAATTCATGTCTCATCAAGTGGGTGTGTCTCGTAGTAAACTATGGAAACAGCTGCGCAGCGATTTCGCATAATAGGTATGATTACTTGTTCAATTTGTGAGTATATAACCAGGAAGTAACAGACAGGAAATTACAGTATTTTATGTTGGGGAATGGGGATATTGGGGCTAAAAATTCAAAACATTGGTTTATTTATGTTTTGTGAATGTGACGTAATACTAACTATATTCGTTAGACAGTCCCAGCGCATCGAGTTACTACAAACTGTCAAATTTCCTCATTCGATTTCTAGCCCTGAATGCCCGACAGATCTTAGTAACACCACTGCCCAATCTGAACGTTAAATTTAAGACCCAATGAAATTTTTTGAATTCTGAAATAAAAAAAACAGAATTGGCGAATTGAAGGAATTCGCCATTTCTGACATTTTTATTTCAGAATTTAAAAAAAATCCTGTATTATTTTTATAATACAGGAATTTTTCAGTGGTCAGTGGCGTGGATGGCCGAATTCAAACACCCACCTGAAAAATTCACTCTGTATAGTATCATACAAAAAACAATGTTAGGTCTGAAAATATTAGTTCCAGTTTTGGTTGACCTATTTTGACTTTACTCTGCATACTCATAAGGTCCACTATCTTACAGCGTCCGTCGCCGTGCCCGCGGCAACTGGTGGTATGGCCGTGGGGAGCCAACTCTAGCCGTTCAGCTATACAGGCGCGCTCTAGACATCTTGGACGAGAATGATGGCGGAATCACTGCGCCGACGCCGACTGGCGAGATCCCGGCCACCTCGGATGATCTGCAGGCGCTGTTGGATGAACGACTCCGGGTACATAACAATATGGCTGCCGCACAGTTGAAGGCGGGAGCGTTTGAGGCTGCTTTGCAGGTATGTTGCAAAATCTATGTGGAATAAAGAGATGTTCTCTTATTCACCATCAATGACATAAAACCTAGTCTTTTACGAGTAGGTGAATTAGCATGTTCATAACATGTTCAATATTAATAACTAGAAAGCATTCCCTATCTTTATGACCATTTCTGACAACCAGAGGACGCAGAAGTCTTCTGTCTTGAGTTCAGGTGCAAACCTGAATATAATTATGTGGTCCCGTTCAGGTAATTTCAAATCTCCAATATCATAAATCTTGTTTAATGTTACAGGCAGTAACTAGAGTGCTAACCTGCCAGCCGCAGAACGCAAAGGCCTTATACCGCAAATCTCGTATCCTATCCTCGATGGGGCGCAACTCGGAGGCCCTGGAGGCCGCGCGGGCCGCTGCGGCCGCGGCCCCGGAGGACTCGGGGGCCCGCAAGGAACTGCAGCGATGTGAACAGAGGGCTACTAGGGAGAGATCGGTGGAGAGGAAGCTAGCGAAGCGTATGCTCGGTACCACACAGCCCAAGGGCGGTTCGCCCGACAAGAAACCTAGTAGAGCTAAGGTGAGAACTTTTTATACATGCAATGTAGCTAAAGTTTAGAATGTTATGAAGTATGAGGTATAACGACAGGAAAACCTGAGTAATGGAGTGGTGTGGTATAGACACCTGTATTGGAATGAAAAGCAACCTCGACGAATATATTATGTAGGAACGCCTTCGGGTACTTATAACATAGCGCTTGTAATTTTTTATAACAACTATTTATTGTGTAAAAAGTGTCAAGTAGGTATACATGGGATATAAGAAAATATGAATGGACAATCCATCCAAAAAAAAAGCCATGAAAGGAATAAAAAGATATGCTGCGCCGACCCCCAATAAATTAGCATAGCGGCGGGACAATGATTATGCTTATGTGTACTCATAACCAACCATAACCTCGCTTCAATGTGTGTAGTAATAAGTAATATTGTGGTGCGCACAGATGCTGGTGTGGGGCTCGATCATACTGAGCATCCTGATGGGCGTGGCGAGCGTGCTGGTGTACCGCTACAAGCTGCAGGCGCACTGACGGCACGGCGCCACAAGTAAGTCCTCTGCTAGACACGCCACTTACTCGTAGCTCGCTCATACTGAGCATCCCGATGGGCGTGGCGAGCGTGCTGGTGTACCGCTACAAGCTGCAGGCGCACTGACGGCACGGCGCCACAAGTAAGTCCTCTGCTAGACACGCCACTTACTCGTAGCTCGCTCATACTGAGCATCCCGATGGGCGTGGCGAGCGTGCTGGTGTACCGCTACAAGCTGCAGGCGCACTGACGGCACGGCGCCACAAGTAAGTCCTCTGCTAGACACGCCACTTACTCGTAGCTCGCTCATACTGAGCATCCCGATGGGCGTGGCGAGCGTGCTGGTGTACCGCTACAAGCTGCAGGCGCACTGACGGCACGGCGCCACAAGTAAGTCCTCTGCTAGACACGCCACTTACTCGTAGCTCGCTCATACTGAGCATCCCGATGGGCGTGGCGAGCGTGCTGGTGTACCGCTACAAGCTGCAGGCGCACTGACGGCACGGCGCCACAAGTAAGTCCTCTGCTAGACACGCCACTTACTCGTAGCTCGCTCATACTGAGCATCCCGATGGGCGTGGCGAGCGTGCTGGTGTACCGCTACAAGCTGCAGGCGCACTGACGGCACGGCGCCACAAGTAAGTCCTCTGCTAGACACGCCACTTACTCGTAGCTCGCTCATACTGAGCATCCCGATGGGCGTGGCGAGCGTGCTGGTGTACCGCTACAAGCTGCAGGCGCACTGACGGCACGGCGCCACAAGTAAGTCCTCTGCTAGACACGCCACTTACTCGTAGCTCGCTCATACTGAGCATCCCGATGGGCGTGGCGAGCGTGCTGGTGTACCGCTACAAGCTGCAGGCGCACTGACGGCACGGCGCCACAAGTAAGTCCTCTGCTAGACACGCCACTTACTCGTAGCTCGCTCATACTGAGCATCCCGATGGGCGTGGCGAGCGTGCTGGTGTACCGCTACAAGCTGCAGGCGCACTGACGGCACGGCGCCACAAGTAAGTCCTCTGCTAGACACGCCACTTACTCGTAGCTCGCTCATACTGAGCATCCCGATGGGCGTGGCGAGCGTGCTGGTGTACCGCTACAAGCTGCAGGCGCACTGACGGCACGGCGCCACAAGTAAGTCCTCTGCTAGACACGCCACTTACTCGTAGCTCGCTCATACTGAGCATCCCGATGGGCGTGGCGAGCGTGCTGGTGTACCGCTACAAGCTGCAGGCGCACTGACGGCACGGCGCCACAAGTAAGTCCTCTGCTAGACACGCCACTTACTCGTAGCTCGCTCATACTGAGCATCCCGATGGGCGTGGCGAGCGTGCTGGTGTACCGCTACAAGCTGCAGGCGCACTGACGGCACGGCGCCACAAGTAAGTCCTCTGCTAGACACGCCACTTACTCGTAGCTCGCTCATACTGAGCATCCCGATGGGCGTGGCGAGCGTGCTGGTGTACCGCTACAAGCTGCAGGCGCACTGACGGCACGGCGCCACAAGTAAGTCCTCTGCTAGACACGCCACTTACTCGTAGCTCGCTCATACTGAGCATCCCGATGGGCGTGGCGAGCGTGCTGGTGTACCGCTACAAGCTGCAGGCGCACTGACGGCACGGCGCCACAAGTAAGTCCTCTGCTAGACACGCCACTTACTCGTAGCTCGCTCATACTGAGCATCCCGATGGGCGTGGCGAGCGTGCTGGTGTACCGCTACAAGCTGCAGGCGCACTGACGGCACGGCGCCACAAGTAAGTCCTCTGCTAGACACGCCACTTACTCGTAGCTCGCTCATACTGAGCATCCCGATGGGCGTGGCGAGCGTGCTGGTGTACCGCTACAAGCTGCAGGCGCACTGACGGCACGGCGCCACAAGTAAGTCCTCTGCTAGACACGCCACTTACTCGTAGCTCGCTCATACTGAGCATCCCGATGGGCGTGGCGAGCGTGCTGGTGTACCGCTACAAGCTGCAGGCGCACTGACGGCACGGCGCCACAAGTAAGTCCTCTGCTAGACACGCCACTTACTCGTAGCTCGCTCATACTGAGCATCCCGATGGGCGTGGCGAGCGTGCTGGTGTACCGCTACAAGCTGCAGGCGCACTGACGGCACGGCGCCACAAGTAAGTCCTCTGCTAGACACGCCACTTACTCGTAGCTCGCTCATACTGAGCATCCCGATGGGCGTGGCGAGCGTGCTGGTGTACCGCTACAAGCTGCAGGCGCACTGACGGCACGGCGCCACAAGTAAGTCCTCTGCTAGACACGCCACTTACTCGTAGCTCGCTCATACTGAGCATCCCGATGGGCGTGGCGAGCGTGCTGGTGTACCGCTACAAGCTGCAGGCGCACTGACGGCACGGCGCCACAAGTAAGTCCTCTGCTAGACACGCCACTTACTCGTAGCTCGCTCATACTGAGCATCCCGATGGGCGTGGCGAGCGTGCTGGTGTACCGCTACAAGCTGCAGGCGCACTGACGGCACGGCGCCACAAGTAAGTCCTCTGCTAGACACGCCACTTACTCGTAGCTCGCTCATACTGAGCATCCCGATGGGCGTGGCGAGCGTGCTGGTGTACCGCTACAAGCTGCAGGCGCACTGACGGCACGGCGCCACAAGTAAGTCCTCTGCTAGACACGCCACTTACTCGTAGCTCGCTCATACTGAGCATCCCGATGGGCGTGGCGAGCGTGCTGGTGTACCGCTACAAGCTGCAGGCGCACTGACGGCACGGCGCCACAAGTAAGTCCTCTGCTAGACACGCCACTTACTCGTAGCTCGCTCATACTGAGCATCCCGATGGGCGTGGCGAGCGTGCTGGTGTACCGCTACAAGCTGCAGGCGCACTGACGGCACGGCGCCACAAGTAAGTCCTCTGCTAGACACGCCACTTACTCGTAGCTCGCTCATACTGAGCATCCCGATGGGCGTGGCGAGCGTGCTGGTGTACCGCTACAAGCTGCAGGCGCACTGACGGCACGGCGCCACAAGTAAGTCCTCTGCTAGACACGCCACTTACTCGTAGCTCGCTCATACTGAGCATCCCGATGGGCGTGGCGAGCGTGCTGGTGTACCGCTACAAGCTGCAGGCGCACTGACGGCACGGCGCCACAAGTAAGTCCTCTGCTAGACACGCCACTTACTCGTAGCTCGCTCATACTGAGCATCCCGATGGGCGTGGCGAGCGTGCTGGTGTACCGCTACAAGCTGCAGGCGCACTGACGGCACGGCGCCACAAGTAAGTCCTCTGCTAGACACGCCACTTACTCGTAGCTCGCTCATACTGAGCATCCCGATGGGCGTGGCGAGCGTGCTGGTGTACCGCTACAAGCTGCAGGCGCACTGACGGCACGGCGCCACAAGTAAGTCCTCTGCTAGACACGCCACTTACTCGTAGCTCGCTCATACTGAGCATCCCGATGGGCGTGGCGAGCGTGCTGGTGTACCGCTACAAGCTGCAGGCGCACTGACGGCACGGCGCCACAAGTAAGTCCTCTGCTAGACACGCCACTTACTCGTAGCTCGCTCATACTGAGCATCCCGATGGGCGTGGCGAGCGTGCTGGTGTACCGCTACAAGCTGCAGGCGCACTGACGGCACGGCGCCACAAGTAAGTCCTCTGCTAGACACGCCACTTACTCGTAGCTCGCTCATACTGAGCATCCCGATGGGCGTGGCGAGCGTGCTGGTGTACCGCTACAAGCTGCAGGCGCACTGACGGCACGGCGCCACAAGTAAGTCCTCTGCTAGACACGCCACTTACTCGTAGCTCGCTCATACTGAGCATCCCGATGGGCGTGGCGAGCGTGCTGGTGTACCGCTACAAGCTGCAGGCGCACTGACGGCACGGCGCCACAAGTAAGTCCTCTGCTAGACACGCCACTTACTCGTAGCTCGCTCATACTGAGCATCCCGATGGGCGTGGCGAGCGTGCTGGTGTACCGCTACAAGCTGCAGGCGCACTGACGGCACGGCGCCACAAGTAAGTCCTCTGCTAGACACGCCACTTACTCGTAGCTCGCTCATACTGAGCATCCCGATGGGCGTGGCGAGCGTGCTGGTGTACCGCTACAAGCTGCAGGCGCACTGACGGCACGGCGCCACAAGTAAGTCCTCTGCTAGACACGCCACTTACTCGTAGCTCGCTCATACTGAGCATCCCGATGGGCGTGGCGAGCGTGCTGGTGTACCGCTACAAGCTGCAGGCGCACTGACGGCACGGCGCCACAAGTAAGTCCTCTGCTAGACACGCCACTTACTCGTAGCTCGCTCATACTGAGCATCCCGATGGGCGTGGCGAGCGTGCTGGTGTACCGCTACAAGCTGCAGGCGCACTGACGGCACGGCGCCACAAGTAAGTCCTCTGCTAGACACGCCACTTACTCGTAGCTCGCTCATACTGAGCATCCCGATGGGCGTGGCGAGCGTGCTGGTGTACCGCTACAAGCTGCAGGCGCACTGACGGCACGGCGCCACAAGTAAGTCCTCTGCTAGACACGCCACTTACTCGTAGCTCGCTCATACTGAGCATCCCGATGGGCGTGGCGAGCGTGCTGGTGTACCGCTACAAGCTGCAGGCGCACTGACGGCACGGCGCCACAAGTAAGTCCTCTGCTAGACACGCCACTTACTCGTAGCTCGCTCATACTGAGCATCCCGATGGGCGTGGCGAGCGTGCTGGTGTACCGCTACAAGCTGCAGGCGCACTGACGGCACGGCGCCACAAGTAAGTCCTCTGCTAGACACGCCACTTACTCGTAGCTCGCTCATACTGAGCATCCCGATGGGCGTGGCGAGCGTGCTGGTGTACCGCTACAAGCTGCAGGCGCACTGACGGCACGGCGCCACAAGTAAGTCCTCTGCTAGACACGCCACTTACTCGTAGCTCGCTCATACTGAGCATCCCGATGGGCGTGGCGAGCGTGCTGGTGTACCGCTACAAGCTGCAGGCGCACTGACGGCACGGCGCCACAAGTAAGTCCTCTGCTAGACACGCCACTTACTCGTAGCTCGCTCATACTGAGCATCCCGATGGGCGTGGCGAGCGTGCTGGTGTACCGCTACAAGCTGCAGGCGCACTGACGGCACGGCGCCACAAGTAAGTCCTCTGCTAGACACGCCACTTACTCGTAGCTCGCTCATACTGAGCATCCCGATGGGCGTGGCGAGCGTGCTGGTGTACCGCTACAAGCTGCAGGCGCACTGACGGCACGGCGCCACAAGTAAGTCCTCTGCTAGACACGCCACTTACTCGTAGCTCGCTCATACTGAGCATCCCGATGGGCGTGGCGAGCGTGCTGGTGTACCGCTACAAGCTGCAGGCGCACTGACGGCACGGCGCCACAAGTAAGTCCTCTGCTAGACACGCCACTTACTCGTAGCTCGCTCATACTGAGCATCCCGATGGGCGTGGCGAGCGTGCTGGTGTACCGCTACAAGCTGCAGGCGCACTGACGGCACGGCGCCACAAGTAAGTCCTCTGCTAGACACGCCACTTACTCGTAGCTCGCTCATACTGAGCATCCCGATGGGCGTGGCGAGCGTGCTGGTGTACCGCTACAAGCTGCAGGCGCACTGACGGCACGGCGCCACAAGTAAGTCCTCTGCTAGACACGCCACTTACTCGTAGCTCGCTCATACTGAGCATCCCGATGGGCGTGGCGAGCGTGCTGGTGTACCGCTACAAGCTGCAGGCGCACTGACGGCACGGCGCCACAAGTAAGTCCTCTGCTAGACACGCCACTTACTCGTAGCTCGCTCATACTGAGCATCCCGATGGGCGTGGCGAGCGTGCTGGTGTACCGCTACAAGCTGCAGGCGCACTGACGGCACGGCGCCACAAGTAAGTCCTCTGCTAGACACGCCACTTACTCGTAGCTCGCTCATACTGAGCATCCCGATGGGCGTGGCGAGCGTGCTGGTGTACCGCTACAAGCTGCAGGCGCACTGACGGCACGGCGCCACAAGTAAGTCCTCTGCTAGACACGCCACTTACTCGTAGCTCGCTCATACTGAGCATCCCGATGGGCGTGGCGAGCGTGCTGGTGTACCGCTACAAGCTGCAGGCGCACTGACGGCACGGCGCCACAAGTAAGTCCTCTGCTAGACACGCCACTTACTCGTAGCTCGCTCATACTGAGCATCCCGATGGGCGTGGCGAGCGTGCTGGTGTACCGCTACAAGCTGCAGGCGCACTGACGGCACGGCGCCACAAGTAAGTCCTCTGCTAGACACGCCACTTACTCGTAGCTCGCTCATACTGAGCATCCCGATGGGCGTGGCGAGCGTGCTGGTGTACCGCTACAAGCTGCAGGCGCACTGACGGCACGGCGCCACAAGTAAGTCCTCTGCTAGACACGCCACTTACTCGTAGCTCGCTCATACTGAGCATCCCGATGGGCGTGGCGAGCGTGCTGGTGTACCGCTACAAGCTGCAGGCGCACTGACGGCACGGCGCCACAAGTAAGTCCTCTGCTAGACACGCCACTTACTCGTAGCTCGCTCATACTGAGCATCCCGATGGGCGTGGCGAGCGTGCTGGTGTACCGCTACAAGCTGCAGGCGCACTGACGGCACGGCGCCACAAGTAAGTCCTCTGCTAGACACGCCACTTACTCGTAGCTCGCTCATACTGAGCATCCCGATGGGCGTGGCGAGCGTGCTGGTGTACCGCTACAAGCTGCAGGCGCACTGACGGCACGGCGCCACAAGTAAGTCCTCTGCTAGACACGCCACTTACTCGTAGCTCGCTCATACTGAGCATCCCGATGGGCGTGGCGAGCGTGCTGGTGTACCGCTACAAGCTGCAGGCGCACTGACGGCACGGCGCCACAAGTAAGTCCTCTGCTAGACACGCCACTTACTCGTAGCTCGCTCATACTGAGCATCCCGATGGGCGTGGCGAGCGTGCTGGTGTACCGCTACAAGCTGCAGGCGCACTGACGGCACGGCGCCACAAGTAAGTCCTCTGCTAGACACGCCACTTACTCGTAGCTCGCTCATACTGAGCATCCCGATGGGCGTGGCGAGCGTGCTGGTGTACCGCTACAAGCTGCAGGCGCACTGACGGCACGGCGCCACAAGTAAGTCCTCTGCTAGACACGCCACTTACTCGTAGCTCGCTCATACTGAGCATCCCGATGGGCGTGGCGAGCGTGCTGGTGTACCGCTACAAGCTGCAGGCGCACTGACGGCACGGCGCCACAAGTAAGTCCTCTGCTAGACACGCCACTTACTCGTAGCTCGCTCATACTGAGCATCCCGATGGGCGTGGCGAGCGTGCTGGTGTACCGCTACAAGCTGCAGGCGCACTGACGGCACGGCGCCACAAGTAAGTCCTCTGCTAGACACGCCACTTACTCGTAGCTCGCTCATACTGAGCATCCCGATGGGCGTGGCGAGCGTGCTGGTGTACCGCTACAAGCTGCAGGCGCACTGACGGCACGGCGCCACAAGTAAGTCCTCTGCTAGACACGCCACTTACTCGTAGCTCGCTCATACTGAGCATCCCGATGGGCGTGGCGAGCGTGCTGGTGTACCGCTACAAGCTGCAGGCGCACTGACGGCACGGCGCCACAAGTAAGTCCTCTGCTAGACACGCCACTTACTCGTAGCTCGCTCATACTGAGCATCCCGATGGGCGTGGCGAGCGTGCTGGTGTACCGCTACAAGCTGCAGGCGCACTGACGGCACGGCGCCACAAGTAAGTCCTCTGCTAGACACGCCACTTACTCGTAGCTCGCTCATACTGAGCATCCCGATGGGCGTGGCGAGCGTGCTGGTGTACCGCTACAAGCTGCAGGCGCACTGACGGCACGGCGCCACAAGTAAGTCCTCTGCTAGACACGCCACTTACTCGTAGCTCGCTCATACTGAGCATCCCGATGGGCGTGGCGAGCGTGCTGGTGTACCGCTACAAGCTGCAGGCGCACTGACGGCACGGCGCCACAAGTAAGTCCTCTGCTAGACACGCCACTTACTCGTAGCTCGCTCATACTGAGCATCCCGATGGGCGTGGCGAGCGTGCTGGTGTACCGCTACAAGCTGCAGGCGCACTGACGGCACGGCGCCACAAGTAAGTCCTCTGCTAGACACGCCACTTACTCGTAGCTCGCTCATACTGAGCATCCCGATGGGCGTGGCGAGCGTGCTGGTGTACCGCTACAAGCTGCAGGCGCACTGACGGCACGGCGCCACAAGTAAGTCCTCTGCTAGACACGCCACTTACTCGTAGCTCGCTCATACTGAGCATCCCGATGGGCGTGGCGAGCGTGCTGGTGTACCGCTACAAGCTGCAGGCGCACTGACGGCACGGCGCCACAAGTAAGTCCTCTGCTAGACACGCCACTTACTCGTAGCTCGCTCATACTGAGCATCCCGATGGGCGTGGCGAGCGTGCTGGTGTACCGCTACAAGCTGCAGGCGCACTGACGGCACGGCGCCACAAGTAAGTCCTCTGCTAGACACGCCACTTACTCGTAGCTCGCTCATACTGAGCATCCCGATGGGCGTGGCGAGCGTGCTGGTGTACCGCTACAAGCTGCAGGCGCACTGACGGCACGGCGCCACAAGTAAGTCCTCTGCTAGACACGCCACTTACTCGTAGCTCGCTCATACTGAGCATCCCGATGGGCGTGGCGAGCGTGCTGGTGTACCGCTACAAGCTGCAGGCGCACTGACGGCACGGCGCCACAAGTAAGTCCTCTGCTAGACACGCCACTTACTCGTAGCTCGCTCATACTGAGCATCCCGATGGGCGTGGCGAGCGTGCTGGTGTACCGCTACAAGCTGCAGGCGCACTGACGGCACGGCGCCACAAGTAAGTCCTCTGCTAGACACGCCACTTACTCGTAGCTCGCTCATACTGAGCATCCCGATGGGCGTGGCGAGCGTGCTGGTGTACCGCTACAAGCTGCAGGCGCACTGACGGCACGGCGCCACAAGTAAGTCCTCTGCTAGACACGCCACTTACTCGTAGCTCGCTCATACTGAGCATCCCGATGGGCGTGGCGAGCGTGCTGGTGTACCGCTACAAGCTGCAGGCGCACTGACGGCACGGCGCCACAAGTAAGTCCTCTGCTAGACACGCCACTTACTCGTAGCTCGCTCATACTGAGCATCCCGATGGGCGTGGCGAGCGTGCTGGTGTACCGCTACAAGCTGCAGGCGCACTGACGGCACGGCGCCACAAGTAAGTCCTCTGCTAGACACGCCACTTACTCGTAGCTCGCTCATACTGAGCATCCCGATGGGCGTGGCGAGCGTGCTGGTGTACCGCTACAAGCTGCAGGCGCACTGACGGCACGGCGCCACAAGTAAGTCCTCTGCTAGACACGCCACTTACTCGTAGCTCGCTCATACTGAGCATCCCGATGGGCGTGGCGAGCGTGCTGGTGTACCGCTACAAGCTGCAGGCGCACTGACGGCACGGCGCCACAAGTAAGTCCTCTGCTAGACACGCCACTTACTCGTAGCTCGATTCTCGGCAACTCTCAACCAGCAGCTACCAGCCACCCTGCTGAAATTGTCGCTTCACTTAGCCTGAGGGCGTCCCTCAACACGTCTATTCCACGTGTCCGTTTCGACTGCTCGGCCACGGTGTCGGAGAAGAAAACCGACTACGTCAACATTACGAAGGAATTTGTAAAACACTAACAATGAAAGTCGCAAATTCGTAGATCCAATATTCAGAACGTTATAAAGGTATAACCATGGCCGCGCGGTCCCCACATGGAGAACCGCGCGGCCACGCAGTTCTCTTAAACGGAGCTTCGTAGAGGTCCCATTCTTTTTGCTAACCACTGATACGATTTCGAAGAAAATGTAGATAGTATAATTAAAGCTCTAATGTTTGGATTTCATGACTTACAGCACTTAAATGCTATGGCCGCGCGGTCCGCACATGGAGAACCGCGCGGCCACGCAGTTCTCTTAAACGGAGCTTAGTAAAGGTCCCATTCTTTTTGCTAACCACTGATACGATTTCGAAGAAAATGTAGACAGTATGAATAAAGCCCTAATGTTTGGATTTAACGTCCTACAGCACTTAAACCTATAATGCAAGTTAAAAGTAGGGTGACCAAGATTTATGGTGCGTCAATCAGACATTTACAAAAGCGTCGTTTTTATATGACCGTAGGTAAGTAGTATCTAATATCATAATGAGGGAATAAGTATGGTTAATTGGATGGAGAAGTACTCATGCGAAAATATTAACACCGTATTCGTATACTTAAGGGCGCGTTTGCATATCAGGTAAAATTATGCTGTTTTTCGGTACAATTTTATGGCATAACCAAACAAAATCCAATATAACTAATAACTACCTCGTATAGATTGGTTCTTCATCTTCAAATAATAGGAACTTGATCATTGAAAATTTTAGTTTTTTATAATGTAAAATCGATCTGTCGTTGCCATTTTCCCTAAAATTAACGATACAGGGTTGAGTTTAGGTACATTTTTTGTGCTATTATTAACATATTTTACTATTTCTAAAAATACTGTATGTTGGCAAACATAATCAATTCTTAATGCAAGGATTTTTTTTTTATCTAAATGATTTATATAGTTGCAGAAAAAATGAAAACCAAATCTTATTTTTTCACATTTTTTGCTATTCTGGATGAATCTTAATCGATTGCATTAGGGGTTATTTTATTTTGGATACCCGTCTTGATTTATTGCACAAACACTTTGAATGAAACTTTAGTCCGCGCACGGCCGCCGTCGAGAGTGGACACGTAACGCCTGTTTGGAGCGGCTCGAGTTGAAAAAGATCGCTGTACAAACACAAAATATTCGATAAACCAAATTTGATACTTGACAAGGCAAGATTTTTATTATTTATTAGTTATGATGAGACCTTACCTCCGGACTTGATGAAGTGATTGGTGACTGCTACTGGAACTCTTTGACGTGTTGTACTAGGTGAGCTGAGTTTGGGCTCGTTTTGTTAGTTATGATGAAACCTTACCTCCGGACCTGATGTAGTGAACTAAAGATGTACTTCGATGATTGCTACTGGAACTCCTTGACGTGTTGTACTGGGTGAGCCTAGTTTGGGCTCGTTTTGTAAGTTATGATGAGACTTTACCTCCGGACTTGATGGAGTGACCTGAAGGTGTACTTCGGTGATTGCCACTGGAACTCCTTCACATGTTGTACTAGGTGAGCCGAGTTTGGGCTTGTTTTGTTAGTTATGATGAGACCTTGCCTCCGGACTTGATGGAGTGACCTGAAGGTGTACTTCGGTGATTGCCACTGGAACTCCTTCACATGTTGTACTAGGTGAGCCGAGTTTGGGCTCGCCAACTCCGTCAAGGAGTTCCAGTAGCAATCATCGAAGTACACCTTCAGGTCACTCCATCAGGTCCGGAGGTAAGCTGTCATCATAACTAACAAAACGAGCCCAAACTCGGCTCACCTAGTACAACATATGAAGGAGTTCCAGTAGCAATCACCGAAGTACACCTTCAAGTCACTCCATCAAGTCCGGAGGTAAGGTCTCATCATAACTAACAAAACGAGCCCAAACTCGGCTCACCTAGTACAACATATGAAGGAGTTCCAGTAGCAATCACCGAAGTACACCTTCAGGTCACTCCATCAAGTCCGGAGGTAAGGTCTCATCATAACTAACAAAACGAGCCCAAACTCGGCTCACCTAGTACAACATGTGAAGGAGTTCCAGTAGCAATCACCGAAGTACACCTTCAGGTCACTCCATCAAGTCCGGAGGTAAGGTCTCATCATAACTAACAAAACGAGCCCAAACTCGGCTCACCTAGTACAACATGTGAAGGAGTTCCAGTAGCAATCACCGAAGTACACCTTCAGGTCACTCCATCAAGTCCGGAGGTAAAGTCTCATCATAACTAACAAAACGAGCCCAAACTCGGCTCACCCAGTACAACACATCAAGGAGTTCCAGTAGCAACCATCGAAGTACACCTTCAGGACACTCCATCAAGTCCGGAGGTAAGGTCTCATCATAACTAACAAAACGAGTCCAAACTCGACTCACCTAATACAACACGTCAAGGAGTTCCAGTAGCAGTCACCGATGTACACCTTCAGGTCGCTCCATCAAGTCCGGAGGTAAGGTATCATCATGACTAACAAAACGAGCCCAAACTCGGCTCACCTAGTACAACACGTCGAGAAGTTCCAGTAGCAGTCACTGAAGTATACCTTCAGGTCACTCCATCAAGTCCGGAGGTAATTCGTAAAAACCGTAATAAAAAAAGACCTACCATAATTTTATTTCTAAGAAATACGTAAAAATCTTTCAAAGCATCAAAATGAGTTCACTTGACTACTATTCTCGCAGTTAGTCGTGCGTACACTTGTGTGTATGACCCGTGTCAATGTAGTAGTTCGATTCTGTACCTATCAATTTTGCAAACGCGTCCTTAAATATACATTTTAACATTTTGCTAAAGAAAACACTCATTTATATTCCTGTAAATTAACTATTATGCAACGTCATAAGATTTGTATACAATTGTTTAGTTTTATTTATGTACCTACCTTCTTGATCATCTCGGGATTGACACTATTTTGTCCATGGAAGTGTACTGATTTCCAAGATACAGGTTCTTTACCTAGTTTGGAAGCCAGGCGTCCATTTAGTTTTTTGCAGCCTTTTTTGTACACCCCCTAATGGATGACATTGTATTAGGCTATATTTTACTGAATCCAATAAACGATTATTATTACCTTCGTTTTTTTCAGGTAATGGCGAGTCCAATGGTGTTATTGGAGGGGAATGGTGCACACTATACTTAAGGCCACGTCATATCTTCGCTGATAAAGAATCATAAGCCTTCGTTAATCCATCGATCTTTACCCTACGTATTGATAACGAGGAATACTATGTATAGTTATTGTTACTGCTGTAAATAATTACTTTAAAAAAAAGTTCTCGTTAGAATTGCCAGAGTGCAATCTCATTATTTTTTTATATTTATACAAGTTACGACTTATTTTGTCTATGACAACTACAGCAGACTTTGATTATGTGGACGTCAGACAGTATTTGAATAGAACAAATTCGGATTGATTTAGTGGATTAAAGCCTGAATTCTTGTCACGCTGACGGTCGGTCGTACGAGTATACATTGTGTTCTAAATAGCACCATACTGCGACGCTGACGTCATGCGGCGACCGACTGCCGTATTTTGTTCTCGCCGACGTCACGATCGACCGTCAGCGCGACAAGAATTCGGGCCCTAATGTGCATGTCTAGGTAAGGCGTTTTATGTGTAGGTAATATTGCACGCAACAAGACTCATCGCCTTTAGACGGGCACCTTTAAAGATATATCAGTAATCTAAAAAAAATGTATTTTCGTCGTATTTTTGAACTACAATCCTAAATAAATCTAGGATTCCAATAATAATTGTTATTCTTAATAGGCAATACTAAATGTACCTTCTGTATTGTAAAATGGGGTGTATAGGTGTAGTTAATTAGATATTTGCAGTTATTTTAATCATTGGCTTAATTCGACCGTTCGCCACTATGTGCATTTACGAGTACGTCTAAATTTCTTGTGTATATACTTATAAATTTGTGTGTAAATTCTGTTTATAGTTAGTGCCAAAATGTATCATAATATTATAATGTTTAGGTATATATTATGATAGTGTCTGAAATCGCATTCTGCAGAAGATATTTATAAGAAAAACAAAAGTCAAACTAATTACATATTTTTCGACTCTATATTTGAAAAGGAAGAAGATGGAAGCATTCGGGTTAATATTTGAAGCATTCCAACTTGTTTTTATTTAGAACACAATATTTTTTTATGAAACGTTGGGAGGCGCTTTCGTCCAGATGTAAGGGGTGTGTGAGGGTGCTTTTCACTCGCATTTATGTATCCATATCAGTTTCACTACCAACTGATCAATCCCAGGTAGCTATACACTAGATAAATTACGTAGTTCACGTTTATCTCCTAGATATCGCTTACAGGTGGTGAAACTGTAGATCAACAATTCAGTACCAGTGATTATTTTCACAGAGTATAGTATCCTTCGTAATATATAGTTATTTTTTGTCAATTGAATTATAATGCACACAAAGTAATGTAAAATTAGGTTTATTTAGGACAACGGTTTGGTTAGGGGTCGCTGCGACGCCTATAGAATATCATTATCAATAAAAAACAAAAAAAAAAAATGGTGGTTCCAGTATACAATTACACTAATAAAAAAATTGTTAAGATAATTTGTTTATTATTTTTGCTCCTGTAACATTGATAAATAAAGTATAGCATGCCGTTAATGCAATAAAAATATTGGTAACATACAAAAATAATTTGTTCAAGGAATAACTTTTTTCAACGGTGACCACATTCTTCAGTACATTATTATGTACCCTAAAAAAATTGCTGTTTCCTATAAAACTGCAATACCAATAACCTACACGTCAAAATGTAAGGAACACCTGTTTTTTTTAAATTACTGAGTCGGACCAAATAAAAAACCAAGACACACACAAGCAAACAAACAAACGCGAACAATAAAGTGAAGCCAGCGCAATCCTAAGCTCCGCTCTGTGCGTACACGCTCACACGCACACATTTACCTACATCAAACTACAATTAAACTAAGCTCAAAAAATGCACACATGTTTACGAAACCGGCTTCACTTTAATGTTTGCAGCGCTGTGTCTTGGTTTTTATTTGGTCTGAGATTAGTGATTAAAAATGATGAGAATCAGATCAGAATGGTGTACTGAATACATGGAGGGTTACCATGTATTCAGTACACATAATTCTGAACTGATCTTGTGTCTCTTTCACCCAGTATACATAATCATCATCATTTCAGCCGAAAGACGTCCACTGCTGGACAAAGGCCTCCCCCAAGTGTCGCCACATTGACCGGTCCCTTGCGACTCGCATCCAACGGATTCCCGCAACCTTCACCAGGTCATCGGTCCACCTAGTGGGAGGTCTTCCAACGCAACGTCTTACGGTTCGCGGTCGCCACTCCAGAACTACATACATACATAATACTTAACACACATTATGAATTACTCTAAAAGTCTTAAGTTGTTATTGCTATGTTAATATACCATCATTGTAAGTACAGCATGGTTCTATTGACGCTTGCCCATAGTCGGAACAAACACCGTCATTTTATTTTTACTATCAAATGTTTACCAACAGCGTCCCGAAAATGTCATTCAAATGCAGACAGAACCATGCTTATTAGTTTGCCTTATATTTAACGAAAGCTTGTACTTCCACAAAGCCTCTTACAACCCGTCGTGTAACTATACAAATAACAACATGACACCTGTATTTCCCCGGAGCAGTAGGCAGAGGAACGCACGCCTACAAATCAAGCTATACAAAACCAAATTATGGTGATCTCTCACTGTACGGGGGAAGCTCATACAAAGTGAGCTCAGGTCATACTGGATATGTATAGCTTGATTTGTCGCCGTGTGTGCTATAGCAAACTTATCATCCAATAAAGTTAATAATTCACAAAATATTGGACGTTGCTATAAATAAATATCGCTGGACATTACACACAGCGCCATCTAGTGCCACACTAAGCAAGGAGGCTTGTGTATTGGATAACAGATAGTTGATATACTACATAGATACTTTTCGTTTTATGTGATTACCGCATAATATATGCGGTAATCACATACAATTAATGGCAATATTTAACATTTATGCGTATAGTCTCTCAATTCAAATAAGGGTTTCGGCAACATAGAATACCTTTGGTAACTATAAGATGGAACTATATCACAGTCTTGACTTGAAGGTGAACATCCTGGCTAGCCAGTTGATGATATGCGCTAGTGCTTCTAGCTGTGCGATCGTGCTTAGTGCCTGGATGCTGAACAATGTTGTTACGAAGTCGTACACCAGTTTAGGCGAGAACACACTCCACACAAACAAGTGATTTCGGAACACTCTAGCTACAATACAGTACACTAGTACGGCGTATATTCGATGTAACGCGAGGATGTTCGTCGCTCGCCATATTGTTTGTAAATACCTGGAAACAATTTAAAGTGTTAGGTCCTTCCTCACCTAGATTTATCTGAATATACATATTATGTAACATTGAACTCGAGGTAGATCGGACGTGTATCACTGGTTTAGCTCGAGGCCTAGAACTGTAGGGCTATTAAGTATCTCTGTTGACAGCTTAAAATGACAGTAACTGGTAATGAAAGTATCCATCAATTAAGCGTCAAAAGGTAAGTTTCGTATTATGTATACCCTAGTCACCATAAAGTGATATCCACTCAGTGTGATACATCATCAGCCTATTAATGTTCCCACTGCTGGGACACAGGCCTCCTCTCTAAGAGAGGGAATGGGCTATAATCTACAGTGCGGATACATAATACCAATATAATGACATTCACGGTTGTCATCAAAGTTCGGTGTACAACCGAAGCTTGATAGTCACTGGATTTCAGAAAGATACGTAATACACTGTTTTAGACTTTCACGGTTTTTCACTTCACTTAAAGTACTTACGGGATGATATCCGTGATTTTCCTTAGGCATCCCGTAAGCACTTAAAGTGTAGATACGTAATAGCCCTGCTGATCCTTGTGTAACTCCATCATTATAGCAACATTTCACATAATAGACTCAACTTATTTATTTTAAACGTCATGTACAATTATCTACCAGCCAACCTTTGGGTCAAATAGGACGACATTCAGGGCCGCATTTAAAGGTGTGGAGACCCTGGGGCAATCAAAAAGTGGACGCGTGTTATGTCTCGGACCATGAACCTGTACATGAACACAAATAATGTATTTTTCAATACACTTCCTCGAAAACGGGTCCGTATCGCACTACGATTAGGTTCAACATGCCATGTATTTCACACACGTGGATTGTTTTCATTTTCCATTACCACGTGCTGTGCCGCGTGCAGAAAGGAGCCAATTTCGCACGCGGCACAGACGCGGGTGTTGGAAAATTGCCACAGATAAAACTATACCTATACTTAGTACAAATTGGTGCAATGCCTATAGTCGGCGGTGAGTTTCTTTTTCGTTATTTTATTTTTTCAAAAGTGTATTGAAAAACGTTTGATACACGTGGACATTTGTTATTCCAGTTCTCGGCTTAAAAACACCCTCGACTACGGCTCGGGAGTTAATTCCGCCTCGGATGCAATAACAAACTTTCTCCACTTGTATCAAAATGTACTATTTTCTTATGCATAAAAAAAACAAGTTTTGGAGGCCCCTTCCTTGTGGAGGCCCGGGGCAAATGCCCCTGTTGCCCTGCCCTAAATCCGGCGCTGACGACATTGTGATGCTTCGCTCGACGGCCACATTTTTAATCACAGGTTGTAATAGTTCAATAGGTACTCACTGTCGCCACGTGTCGGCCCTGGCGGCTATGGCACAGAAGAGCGCGGCGCCGGCGAGCGCGGGCCCGGCGTACGCGTGCAGCCCCATGCGCAGCGCCACGCGCACGGGGCAGTACTCGCGCAGCCCCACGTAGCCCGAGCCCAGGTCCACTGACGACAGGCTGTTGGAGTTGCCCTGAGACGAACGTTATGGTCATACAGTGTTTGGGGACGTCTGAAGAAACAACAATTAGTTTTGGAAGGTATGAGCGCTGTTGAAATTATAAGCTCATGAGCAATTTTAGTTGGGTCTCTAAAGCCGGGTCCAGACGTGTGTAACGCGTTATGTAAGAATACGTGTAATTTAGCGTCAATAGTGTGGACGGCACTGCGAGCGCCTTTGTGTTCGCCGGCGCAGGCGTTACATGTAATTCTCGTAGTGCCGTTCGCACTCCACACACAGAATTCGCGTTACATTTCACGGTACATTACATTACGCGTTGTATCCGGCTTAAGGTTGGCAACACTTTGGCGAATCCCTTGGTGTTGCTATGCTATACTTAGATTTTTATCAGTAGGTGATTACAATTTTTCATCAAGTTAAACCCTTGGCTAAATTATTAGTAGTAAAGATTAATAACATAGTCTAATTAGGCAAAACTCACCTGATAAAAGAAGAACAGGTTCCCGATCCACATGTGCACTAGCGTTCTACTAATAATATCAACAACTTCACTCTTTCTAACCGACTTAGAATGTAACAGTTTGTGGTCCATACACTCAGAGGTCAACATACACGTTATATAAATACTGGGCACCATTATCACATTGTGTGGTCTCATTAATAACAAAACAATCAACATGAGATTGTTCAGCATGAGGTGGCACGCTGACCGAACAAGATTTAATTTCACTTC
Organism: Xestia rhomboidea; assembly: GCA_963853795.1. Taxonomy (NCBI): domain Eukaryota; kingdom Metazoa; phylum Arthropoda; class Insecta; order Lepidoptera; family Noctuidae; genus Xestia; species Xestia rhomboidea. Next base: position 7,395,657 of record OY970771.1, on the reverse strand, counting down.
TTCAACATTCCATGGCTCTTCGATCAAAGTATCATAGAAGTAATCCTCAGTTTTCGCCTTTGGCTTATTATACACGAACTTAGTAGCGCTTGAGGTCGATAAATCTATGGGCTTCAAGCCGCAGTACTTCAACGATCCAACATACGAAAACATTTCGAGTAGGAACTGGACTATAAGTATGGCCCAGAACATGTTGACTATTAGCACTGGGTCCCAAGACTTTATTTCCTCGATTGGTGTTTCCAGGGCTTTGGATGCGATTCGGTAGCAAAATATGCACCCCACCGCGCCAATGGTCAACACTGATTGGATGTAAACGACGTTGTTGTGGTAGCGATGGTTCCGTAAACATATAATTAATGTTGCTATTGTGCCTGGAAAAACAAAAATAGGATTGTAGAATCAAATGATAATGTGGTTAATTTTGTTTTGGACTTGATGTATGTCAGACTTTACCTATAACTAGGTGGGCTTGAAGATAGAAGGCATTTTCTGGTGCATTTAACCAGTCCGCTGTATCTGGGAGGAACAACCAGCGGTCCCCAGTCTGGTTCATTGTTCTTAGATACCTGGAGCAATAAGTTAATAAAATCAAGATCTGTTATATGACATGCGTCAGCCTATGTAGAAGATAAAGGACTCCTTAAAATATGCTGCTGATTTTGTTGCATCAACACGGTACGTACATCAATTTTGGTATAGTGGCTATAAAATGGATTTTTCTTTTTGTATTTTTGACATACAAAATTGCCGTAATGGTCTAATTGAAATAAATGGTTTGAGTTTGAGAAGAATTCGATGTTTCAAAGTGAATTTTGAAGAATATAAGTCAGACAGAAAAAAAAGGTATAAAATATCACTTACCTATGCAAAGCTATAAGCAGCACCCATTTGGGCAGTATCCCCACTCCTATCGCACTCATCTTCTGCGCTAGCTCCGGTTTCTCCTGCACTTCCGTAGCGCCACTCCATCTCTTACTCAAGTATATGAGCAGCACCACCACCGTCCTCACTAATATGAAGAACATCAACGTGTTCCAGAAGAAATACCACGTCATATGCTCTTCTTCAATGAAACTGGTTCCGAAGAACGACCAGCAATGGAATATTGTCGCACCAATTAGCAAGTAATCTGTTGCATTCAATTCTCTCAACGGAGATAAATCTTTGATCCTTTCTATACCAGTTTTTATTAAGAAATACGTGGATGTGAATGTGCAGGAGGTTGCAAATAAAGCGACATTCCAAGGAGGTTTGAATGCGCATAGCTGACTTTCGGTTTCCGAGATGTAACAGGCCATGATAAGACTTGCCGTGACTAAAACTAAGACGACGATGAAAGCGAGGATAGATCCCACACGGGAGCGGCGCAGGGAGCGGCTAGTGATGGTGTCTTTGAGACGAGCTTCCGGTTGGAAGGAGTACAGAGTGACTAGTAGTAGGCATGTGGCGATCTGAAACAAAATATTATAAAACGTCAAAATTTTCCAAATTAAGAAGTCTCTCACGAGTCCTCAAATCAATGCATGGACAATAGGCATGACGACAGTATCAAAAAATTGCAAATCTATTTAGTCCGTCAGTTGGAGTATTAGAAATTAATGGACACGTATTTTTTGTTTTTGTAAATCAATGAATATTGACAAAGATAAAACGCATCAAAACTCGGGGGTCGTGACGTCAGAACTAGCTAAAAATTATACCATGGCGTGACGTATTGAGAATTTTAAAAGCGTCGTATTTTCGTCAATTTTGGTTTACGTAACAAAAGAAAAAAAACGGGTCAAATATTTTTTGATAATCTAAGTGTCGGACTAATTAGATTTATTTTGTCGTCTCGCCTATTAACGATATATATATAACATGGTAGATTGTCAGCACCATTGGGATTCCTGCGTGATAGTACTCATATCCAAACTGCATGACAAAACAACAAACAAAACAAAGCAAGCAAAGCAAAGCATGACATAGATTTATCTTCTGAAACATTCTTAGTTCTTACATACATACGTAGAACTCCTCTGCGATTTAATACACTGATAAAATTTTAGATTTCAAGGGTTTGAACGCCCTCTGTCTAAGGCCATGACGATGGGAGATGTGAGGCTAAGGATACTTTTTTCACAACATCCACTACGTTCGCGTGGGATAATTTTCGACATTCAAGCGGGCAAAAGCAAGAAGCTTATAACTTACCAAATACAGAAGAATAATAGCTATGTGGATAGCGAACAAGTCCTGCTCAGTCTCGGTCCCGGCGAGCAATAGCGACATCTGTTTAAGCGACTCTTCGTAGAAGTGCTTGGCTATCTTAGCAGCGGACTGCTGGCCGGTCGCGAGGTAGTGCGCGAATTGCTTCTCTGCGCGTCGAAACTGGTTGTAGTATTCTACAGATGAGAGTTGGTATGGTAAGAACTTTGAGTCTGTGATTAGAATAGGTACTTTGGGCTACAATCCAGTTTGTTTTTCATGCATGCAGAAACTGAAGAACATTGCTAAAAAGCAATGCTTATTCAGGCATGAGTTTCGAATGGGGCGTGATACCATATTTATAATATTTAGCCATGTAAAATTTCTTTTTCAATACACTTCCTCGAAAACGGGTTCTTATCGCACTACGATTAGGTTCAACATGCCATGTATTTCACACACGTGGATTGTTTTCATTTTCCATCACCGCGTGCAGAAAGGAGCCATTTTCGCACGCGGCACAGCACACGGGTGTTGGAAAATTGCCTCAGATAAAACTATACCTATACTTAGTACAAATTGGTGCAATAATATGCCTATAGTCAGCGGTGATTATTTTTTTTTTCATTATTTTATTTCTTCAAAAGTGTATTGAAAAACGTCGTTTGATACACGTGGACATTTGTTATTGCAGTTCTCGGCTCAAAAACAATTCCGCCTCGAATGCAATAACAAACTTTCTCCACTTCTATCAAAATGTACTATTACCGTTCAAGGGTGTTCTATCACTAAGTTCGAATTCGTTCCAGTTGTTTTTTATTTTTCAGTTGGATTTTTATAATTACCATTTTATTGGTAAGTTCGAAACCACGCTGGCAAAAATTAAATCGGGAAAGGAAAAACAGTAACGTTGTTCAGTTAGAGGTCTCATGTATTAAGTTTAGAGAGATTCTTGGCACGAATACATCCCAAATTTGTAGCGGTGCTGTTCGGTCCCACTAATTAAAGGTCATTAAAGATATGTTGTGACATCAATTAAGGTAGAAGCTCCACGGTAGCCCGCGAAATTCATTTTTTTTTACGTTTTTTGCAATTTGCAGGTCAGTGTCAGGTTGTATGTTGATTAAAATATGATTCGCGGCTTTAACACGTATGTAGTTACAGAATTATAATCATTAAAATCATCAATACAACCCTTTAAGTTCATGTAACTGTATTGAACGACCTTTTCATGAAATAGACATCGAATACAGTGACATGAACTTAGAGGGTTGTATTGATGATTTTAATGATTATAATTCTGTAAGGCCATATTTGTTACGGCCGCGAATCATATTTTGTTCAACTTACAGCCTGACCAGCGAATTGCAATAAACATAAGAAAATTTTAATTTCGCGGGCCACCCTGGCGCATTCACCTGAAGCCTTGTAATCTTCTCTACATACCCATATCAGTAGGCAGTTGTTTTGAAAACTGCAGTGCATGCACATGTTGTAGATACAGGTACTGCCGTGTGTCTTGTGGCATTAAGGCAGGCAAGATGTGGCCTGCGTTGTCTTTCGGGAACTGAACGCCCAACAGCCATGATATAGTGGGCGCCACATCCACTTGGGCCACTACGGGCCCTAGGCTTGGATAGCTGCGGAAGTTAGAATGTTGCTTCGAAAATGGCGGTCATTCATCACATTATTACGCTGGGTGATTTATCCAGGTGGGTAGTGCCGTATGAACTATACTGAAACTATTACCTAGTAGTAGAATTTTAAATAAAAGACCGGCCAATTGCGAGTTGAACTCGCGTGGAGAGGTTTCCGTACAATGCCAAAGTCTTATATTGAGTTTACTACTTTATTTTCAAGCAATGAACAATATTTTTTTTTGTATTTTTGTTTTCAAAATTTTAGGTTCAGTAGGTTCGGATATCAGGGGGATCTGGGGAATGGTCCATTTTCCTCTTCTTTCATGAATACAATCAAAACTATTTATTTTACAATGATAACAACACACACATATATTTGAGATCCTCATAACGAGCCCTTTCATTTGATATAAATGACACAGTAAGGTTTGCAATTTTTTTTTTCCTAATTTGTCCCCCGAAAATGACCCTTATTTTAAAAACATATTCATTTACTTTGCACATCTGTGTTTGGGTCATAGGATTACACCATCCTACCATATTTCACTTGATTTGGTCCAGTAGATTCGAAGCAAATTGGCTTTTCTGTACAGACGGACGGACAGACAGACAGACGCACGAGTGCTCCTATAAGGGTTCCGTTTTTTTCATTTTTTGTACGGAACCCTAAAAAAAGATCAGGGGCCTAAAATGGCCGCTTTAGCAGAATTATAAAAGGATAATAATATAAAAAGTTACGTTAAAAATCTTAAAATGGTCACAGACGCACATCAGACGTAGTAGTTAATATTATGAATTATCACTTTTTAACGAATTGTAACGTAATTCATCATATCAAATCATATTCCCCCAGTTTTTGCCAACTCATGCATAGTAAAAACAAGTTTTCACGTGAGTTCTCACGCCTTTTTTTCGGTTTACGTACAGGCTAGCAAGTCGCTGACGCTGCGACCTCCTTTCGTTAATTTATTTTATATAATTTTATTATATTAAACGCCAGTTGAGTATTACCTACCTTAGCGATAATTAGCATCTGACATAACTTGTGTGTAACTTTACAATAAACTTGAAATCTGTGGTTTTCGTCAACTCACCTCACTGCAACTTGACCATTCTGAGCCGTACATGAGGATAAGCAGAAACTTCACAAAGACATCTAATACGATCTTTGTATACTCCTTTTGCTGCGTTCACCTTCATACATCTAGTCATACACATTCGCGAGTACTACACATCTGAAAAACATCACTAACTAGCTGATGCCCGCGGCTTTGCCCGCCCGCAAATTAAATACTAAAACCGTCCTCTTGAATCATTCTATCTATTAAAAAAACCGCATCAAAATCCGTTGCGTAGTTTTAAAGATTTAAGCATACATAGATATATAGGGACAGAGAAAGCGACTTTGTTTTATACTATGTAGTGATAAGGTGTATGTCCTTCTAGGGCGTACCCTCCCGGCGTTGCCTTGTAAGTACCTTACGTCAGCGCCTTCCACTCATACAGTCAACATTCATAGCATAAAAACTCGTGTCAAATGATACAAGAGGCTATACATACTCATGACACTGGAAGTTAGAACTCCTTATTACAACGAGCGGTACCAGCGCCTCACTGGGTGTGGAGCCACCGTGGCCGCCCGCGTCCAGCATGCCGTGGTCTCCGCACACAATAAGGACGCCTGTGCGGTCCTGGAATCAATACGCCAGTTCTTGGTTTAAAATCTTGTTCATATCGACGCAATCGGCCAGATTCATCCGTAATCATCGGCTTAGCATTTTCCGACTATGTTGAGGTCGGCTTCCAGTCTGATCGGATACAGCTGAATACCAGTAATGCATTGAGTTACTGCCTATCTGACCTCCAGAACCCACTTTAGTACTGGGTAACCATTCTCCTTGGTAAGACTGGTTGTCAGACTTTCGGGCCACTGTCTACGTGTAACGACTGTCGCAGGTGTACAAATGACAGCCGGGACCAGCGGCTTAATGTGCTTTCGGAGGTATGGAGAAACTCGTTATTTAATGGGTGGTCACCCGTCCAAGGACTAACCAAGGCAGGAGTACCCTAACCTGAAGATCGACCCAAGCGGTTGTTATTATTTAGCCACAAGCTCTTCCATACAAATATAATAAATGCATATAAAGTAATTGTCTGTCTGTCTGCTCAAGCCTTGACGGCTCAACGAATTTCGATGAAATTTGGCAATCACGGCCATGACCTGGGTTAGGTCATTATAGGATTTTTAATCTCGGTAGTACGACATTCGCGCGGGTAAAAGCCATTCTTAAAAATAATAAATATTTTCAAAATTATTTCATTAAAAGCAAGCAACACTACTGCCGAGTGGTTTGGAATGTGTTTTCACGCGGGTAAACTAATTGGACGAAGTACGGACGGGGACGGGTTGGGGACGAAGGTACCAAAGAAGCCCATTCCCACCGACATCCCTTCAGAAATTCGGAACACAAACACTTGACCGTCATTGAAAAATGGCACAATTAGTACTGTTAAACGAAGTGTTAAATGCATGATTACATACTAACCCATTTCTGCATGGCAGTGTATATCTTCTTAACAATTTCATCCATCTCCAACAACTTTGGTTTAATCTTAGAACTGCGCGCGCCCTCCAAATGACCGATATGGTCTAAACCCAGGTAATGTAATACTAGGAAGTCAAAGTTCGGCTTCTTTTTCTCGTCAGGTGTTAATATTTTGTCTAGATGTCTTGTTACGTTGTTGTCAACCTGAAAAAATAAAAAAATTGTAGCATGAAGAAATAAACAGTACAACTCACTTCGAAATGCTAATTCCATCGTTCCAGAGTAATAACCAAAGCCACAATCTGTCCCAATACAATTGAATCTCTAAAAGATTAAACTGGGCGTATTATACGCCCCGAAATTGTGAGCGAAGTATTGCTATACCATCGTGAACCTATTGGTAGCAAGCATTGTTTCCTTTTTTCTATGATAAGCCGACAAATTAGATTTAATTTACCCCAAAGCTCAGGGTAATAGTGAAAAAGTCACCCTCTAGTAGTACCTCTGTATAATCCGAGACGTAGAAGGAGGTGGTGCCATCGGACTCGGTCCAGAGCCCCGGGAACAGTCTGAGCCAAGTGTCGTCGCCATACATCACTGTACGGCGCCCCCTGGACTTGGCTACGCGCAACACGCTGTCTCCACGCACGGCCGGCGCGCCGAAGTTAAGAGCTACGTCCGCAAATGTAGATACACTGCCTGTCATCATGGCCTGGTAGAAAAAATATTGGTTATTATTAAGACAAAACAGTTTTATAATTTATCGATAAAAACGTATCGTAGCGATTGCTAAGTTATAGCCCGATCAAGAGAATTAGACAACTGGGTGGATTGCAGACTTGTTGCACGAGCTGCGCGTTTACTGCCTAAAATAAATTGCATCGTAATTTTTTATTACTATATCCAACAAAAAGTTTTCTAATTCATTTGGTCGGATGGTACAGAGTATTCCAAATGATGCATATGCAGCCGGCAACACAAAATTGTTGGATTGGACGGAAACAAAACAATAATTATACTGCCATCACAATCAAGCCAAGAATAGAGCAATGATGATGTTGTTAGGACGTCTACTTTACTATAATATGTTAGCGTTCATTGTTCATTTGTGCGTAAGTATTTATCAATTTCGAAAATGATGCATGGATGGAACTATATTTTTTAGATTTCGACAGTTATAGGTGACGGATTTTGCAGCCCACAATGTGTGTACATAACAAAAATTTATGAGCCTACAAGTTCAAACATTACAAAATGGTTTGCTGACAATAATTGTAGCTACACATTGCTTGAAAATATTGTCCGCATAGGAGCCCCTTTACTAAAACAATAGCACCAAACACGCATAATCTAAGACGGAAATGTAAGAAATACGACCGTTCTGCAGTCTTCTACGAAAAGCCCATAATTGTGCAGCCAAGCCAACATGCATAGCGACAAAACGTTGTTGTAGCATTGTCTCGCGACGAAGCGAGATGGATTATACTTCGTCTCGTTAACGTTTCGACATAATGCAACGACAAATATTTGTCAAGAATAGTAGTAATGTAGAGAAAGGGAGCAATAAGGAAGGGAAAGTGCAACAGATATCAAAGTAATGCATGCTCTTCCTAAGGTGATGCGCATGACTGCAGCAATAATATTTACGGTGTGCAATGACTCGGAACCACAGGAACTAATGTAACATTGGTAATTAATTGAGTAATATCCATTCATATAATCGGTGAATAGACGTTCTAATTAATTTTTGTAGTCTTAATTAGTGAGATTCCAAGAGAACAAGAAAAGGCCACACCAGGCCACACACACATTTGCCGAGCATCTGGCAAAAGTATTCCCTCCTAACTAAAACAAGATCTTCAAATGTCACCTCCACAGCGGCGCGGCGGTCCGTCACTGTCAGAGAAGTCTGGGCTGCAACAAAAAACCTCGGTAGTAGAAAAGCACCCGGCTTTGACCTCATCACGAAGGAAGTCACACAGCAACTACCGAAAAAAACCGTCGTGTTTCTAACGGCACTATACATCGGGGTTCTAAGAATGCAGTACTTTCCACAGAAATGGAAGGTATCACAGATACTTAAATAACCCTATACCTTGTCACCAATTTGGATTCAGACTTGTTTTCCTCACAACTTCTATGGGCTAATGGAAAGTTACCTATCAGACAGACTTTTTCAAGTCAAAGAAGCTGAGGCAACGTCGGAGATACTGGAAATAAATGCAGGTGTCCGCAAAGGATCAGTGTTAGGGCCAATTTTGTACACATCAACAGACTTGTCAGCAGAGGACAGAGTGATTGCAACCACAACCCCACAATGACTTCACAAACGCTACAAAAAAGTCTAGGCAAAACGAAAAATTAAATTGGTCTATTGTACCAGATATTTATTGCAGATTGTTGGCATAAAAAAATCTAAATAAAATATTATCCACATTTTATTTATATAAATAATAATTAATAAAATACCCGCTGCTGATGTATTAACTATCTATAAATTAATGTAGAAAATGTACTAACTAGTGGCATATCTTCATGCTAGACGCTTAGACACGCTAGCCATACCAAAACACGAGAAGCATGTTGTACCAAACTCTGATGTTAAAATGTAGCTTAGTTATGAAAATTTAAAATACATACATATTTTATTCTACAGCCGTTGCACAAGCAGAAATGCAATGTGATAATTGTTTGTTCCCAACAACACTAATAAAATGTTAAACTGTTCTATAATTAGAGACTTAAATGATTGAATTTCTTAGAAGTTTGAACTAATTTATTATTGGCAAACTGTATTGACAAAAAATTCAAAAAGATGGTGGAAATTAGAGAGTCAGCCATGCAGTAAATAAATGAGTGGGAAAAGCACAAATAAAATAATGATTCAGACACAAGACCAAAGAAAAAACATGTACTTTGAGACTTTTTGGAGAAATTGCATTAATAATATTGTAAAGAATTGATTTCAGCTAAGTTTTTTGTTTTTTCTTTGTCTCTACGATCATGTATGGAAAGGTGAATAAATATAAGTATTCTTAATAAGTAAAGGTGACACTTGCAAATGTATCCCGCCAGAAGTTTATTGTGCGCCTCCACTGTGCCTTTTCCTTCTTTCTCTCAGGTGACTGTACACAACAAAATAATTAAGAATTTTACAGTAATTATTATACTAATTCAGAAAAAAGACTGTGAAATTATAATTGAATTTTAAACTTTTTTTCTTTGGTTTTGTGATTGGAAACAAATTAGGCATAGCATTGTTTTTTTTTCAAGTTTTTAGCATTTTTTCTATTATATCAGATAGTGAGGTATTAAAGTAGGTACTTACAAAACAATATTTGTTTTCTTCTTTTTAAAGTTCATAGTATTTTCTTTTAAACTTATCTTACCTTAATCCTAGGCATGGTGACAGTAGGTGGTTCAGCCAGGGCTACATAAATGCATGCAGACTTATTCTTAATCATCTGTCCAGTGTATGGCATGTACTCTTCTGTTACAAAGTCATAACGAATCCCATCTATCACCATGAGAACCACACTGTTCTCACCTGAATTGTACACTTCCTGGCCATCAATACTGCAAGTTAGAAAAAAGAATATAAAAAAAAGTTGTTAGCAAATTGTGTGAATTTCCTATAATCTTCAAGCTAGCATATTAAATAAAGTTTTAACTTAAGGGAGGGTCCATGCCACCAGCGGCCAGGGCTCCAGAGAGAGGAACCTCCTAACAATTCACACCGTGTAACAGTGCGAGTCTCCTTAGATGTTGATTGATGCTCTTGGCAATTAAATCATTGACTGACACTGATAGCTAAGTCCACATGTAATTTCAACCTCACAAGCCAAGAGAGTTTGTAGAAAAACAATGATTCACCTACCTAAGTATTTGTTTTCTTTGCAGGATTTGTGAAAATAATAATTTAAAAAATAAACAATCAAACTAACCTGACACCATCTATGAAGTTTGGTAGATCATCTTTATCTGATAGCTTCCCTGAATCGAATTTCATTGGGAAAAACCCATACAGGAACATCATGAAGACTAGAAGGCCCGTCACAATGAGACAGAGGCCGGTCCATCGGTGCTGTATCCAAGGCAGCATGATGATCGACGTTTGCCGCGTTTCACTTGAATCATCCACTAAGACTAATTCTGAATTACCGGCACTCGACGAATTTTACGCTACGTACACACACTTTCGCTTCTGCAATATTTCATATCAGTACATGTCTTCCCGTTAGAGGAAATCGCATTGTGCAATGAGGATGAGGTTTACTCCATTCAATACACAACGACGTGTATCTGTCTGCGCACCTATTATCAGCAGTAGGTACTCACGAATTGTACGACAATACGATAAGATACTTGCGTAGTTTTTATCATGAAAGTACTTCACGTTGAGGTATCAATACAATAAACCAATTAAAGTTTATTGGAAGAGCATTAAATTGAGCAGAATACAAGGACATGAGCATAGGACAGAAGCTGAAGTATTTTAGTCTTTTGAAAGCTGTACTTTTCGAAAGATGAACAAAATAATCCTATCAAATCAAATCGGAAAATGGAAAACAATAGAAGATAAGTAGATAACATCAACATCAGCTAGGGAATAGGGATGATCGATACTTATCGATAAATTTCGACGTTTTTAAAGCGAATGTGATGTCCATGTAAACGTCGAAACATTGATGATGAATAATGGAACATCGTTAAAGGGAACGTGCAGGAACTATAGGTGGCAGCACTAAATCGACAAAAGAGACACTATGCGGACAGTAAAGGAAACTTATCAGCTGTCATCGTGCTTTCAAAGTTACAAAAATAAATCTTAATTTTTCTTTTGCTGCGTATATTCATTTTTTGCGTTTTTCACTTAAATATGGCATGAGAGTACTATTCTTTGGAAAGTAATAAAATTTTACGCTATTTGATTTATTTTCATTTTTGTGGATGTATTGGTACATCCAGAAATGCAACAATGCATTATGATTAGCTAGAATAATAATTTTCACTTATAAAATTAATTCTGTTTACTTGTTTTATAATGTCAATGTCAAGTATTAATAGAGTACAAGATTCGGATTGGCGACGCCAGTCAGCAGCACTTTCGTTGTGCACGTTCCCTATACTCTACTACTTTACTCTTCCAAAACTCCTACACCTAATTCACACTAGGTATATGGCTACCTAGTGTGAATTAGGTGTAGGAGTTTTTGCTGACAAGTGTTGTTAGCATTAGGTGAAAAAAGTAGCCATTTTATCATTGGGCTGCACAACATTGGACATGTAAATAAAACACGACGCTGGCGATATGTGAAATGTGAACTCGGCTGTCATTGTAACGATTGTTACAGGTAAAAGTACAAGAAAATAAAATAATAATTTTGAGGAACCATTCTTTCATTAATTTTAATGGATGACGAAGAGAATTTATGTTGACCTGGAAGTTAATGATGAAATCAAGTCTTTGGAAAAAGTTAGTCATCTACCCTCGATGGATAAATTTCTTGGCTCTGTAACTCGGGCATTGATAATGCAAAGCGTGCATACGAACATCATCGAACCAAGGAACTTCAACGCGCATCATCACATCACTATAATAACTGGTGCGTCCTGTCGTGTTTGTTTTGCTGTCATCTGTCACTAACACTGACAGTGGCATATATGCTTCACTGACAGTATTTCCAGTGGCTTTTTTAAAGTTTTAATACTAGTCTTTTTAAGGCTTGTAGCCCAATTTATTTTACGGGACTGCATGTATAAAACTAACTGGTAAATAGGGTATTTTACTCTTTATGAGAAAAAAAACTAAAAATATATTATTGACATAGCTTAGGCAAAAAGCAGTCGGAAAACGTTAGTTTTAGTTAATAAAATAGCAAACTACAGGTGATGACACACAGGTGTAAAGGTGCAGGAATGACTTTGACTTTGAAAAAGTAATTCCTGCACCTTTGCGGGCTACCCTGGAGCATCCACCTTAAGTCATTTGGAACCCAGACCACATACCTACTATTATAAAAATGTAAGGTATTAACAAATCGTTTTTGTCGTTAGCTAAATGTGTGTACAACCGTGACTGTATCTAATAGTACACTACACTCACAATAGGGTATTACACCCATTTTTGAAAAGTGTTTTAATTTGATTCTATATTGCTAATGAACCACTAAAAAATTCACAAACATTTTACTCAATCGTTAAGTGCGAAATGCATTTCAATTTAGCATTTTCAAATTTCGCGCGTAACTTGACGAACGCAGTGGACGCCATATTGCTCTGTGGCTATGACGTCAGATGGCTATGTAAACAAATGCAGTGATATTTGAAGTTGACAGTTGACACTTCTTTGTTTACATAGCCTTATGACGTAATAACGTGGCGACTTCTAAAATAGTTTAAAAAAGTTTAAAAAGTTTATTGACCAATAAAAGAACCACCCTAACACACAAATCGCAACAGTCCTGTGATTTGTGTCTGATAATACACAATTAAAATGTTTGTGTGATGAGCATGGACATTTGTTTCCGAGTCATGGATGTTTATATGTATCATAAGTATGTATTTACAAACAAAAAGTATCTATGTTGTATATCAACTATCTGGTGTCCACGACACAAGCCTCGTTGCTTAGTGTGGCACTAGATGGCGCTGTGTGTTAATGTCCAGCGATATTTATATTTATTTATTTATTATTACTATTAACATTTATTTAATTCGGATTCGTATATAGGAGACTAGGAAAAGTAAAAAGTTGTCCCCCTTCCCCCCTTCTCCCCCCATTTAGGCGGGTCTCGGAAGTTAAGAGACATGGAACATTTTTTTTTCAGATTCGTATCAAGGGGCTCCGAATTAGTCGAAATAATTTTTCAAAACTCCCCCCTCTCCCCCCCTTTACTCCTCCCCCTATCGTATCTCGGAAACTAGGACACATAGCGGCATTTTGATTTTGACATACTTTATTATTGAGGAGCGTTGAAATTTTTATACCCTCCCCTCCCCAACCTCCCCTAAAAGTCTAGAGTGGAGCGAACCTGCGAGACCGAGTAGAGCGACGGGGGGAGGTGGCGAGCGAAGCGAGCCGGCGACCTCCGTAGCGTAACGAAGGTTGAGTGGGTGAAGCTCCCCTCCCCAACCTCCCCTAAAATTGAAAGGGCTGTAACTTCATAACGGTTAGCCGTAGCCATCAGGTGTTTGAACAAATATTATAGTAGGCGTCGAAACTTGTCCGGTGGTAGGTAGGTCCAGAGCGGAGCGAACCTGCGAGACCGAGTGGAGCGAAGGGGGGAGGGGGCGAGCGAAGCGAGCCGCCGACCTCCGTAGCGTAACGAAGGTTGAGTGGGTGAAGCGTAACTCAGGGACGACGACAAGCAAACCTTAGGGTAATGTTTTTTTTCTACTTCTCAAATGTTTTAGGGGTTCTTAAGGGTTCTCATACTGATTTAGGGGTAATTCTAACGGATTTTCCAATTCATTTAAGGATTCCTATGGTTTCTCAAAATTTTATAAGGATAGGGAAATACTTCTCAAAAAGACCAAACCGCGAGCTGCGTGCAGCTCGCGCACCCAAGCAAACTAGTTATAATTCTAAAACTACATAACGTCTTACAGTCGCGACTAATATTTTAATCAACATACAACCTAGCACTGGCCTGCAAATTGCAAAAAACGTAAGAAAATTTGAATTTTGCGGGCTACCCTGGAGCAGGGTATAGGTAAGTAGGTATGTACCTACTCTTACTTCGAAAGTTTGAAACAGCGTATAATGGGGAAGGCTGGTCAAAGCTGTCCATAGCTTAGACCCAGTCTGACCAATGAGGTCAAAGAATATAAAATGACATTGACAGATTTTCAACCAATGACGATGTTCACGATGTTCGATGTCCACCAGTTGCCCACCCCATTACAATTAAAACATTGAGAGAAACCCAACTTTCAATTGGATGTTATGTTCTGTACAGTATAATTATACTATTGTAGTCTTTGGTTATGTAAATCTTTCAGGAATTTCTTAGTAGTAGTAGCCCGAAGGCGGGGGCTGGATTGGGCCCGGTTCATGGCGATATGCTTGCCCCCTATTACACGGGACTTAAACATAACTGGTGAAATGTGTGATTCGGCTAGTTATAGGTACATCTCTGGCTTATCTTAGGGACTACAGGCGTAATGTTATGTTATTTCTCTTCTGCGTGATCCTTTTGGAAGAGCGGTCGTTGGTTAACACGAAGCGACTTCTTTAGATGCAGATGTTATTCGCCTTACTATCATTCGCCACTTCTTCTTGGTGGCCGACATCCTGTTGCATTCGTGTAAGGGACCGCCTACAGCAGACTGGTGCCCTGCATGACAATGCGTTAGATGGAGTCTCCCTCGCGCCGGGAGACGTGTCCGATGAACTTTCAATAGGCGATTCTGTACCACCGCTGAAAGACGTTGTTCAACGCCGAGTTCTTGTGTTGTATTGAGATGTGGATGCGAAATTTGATCCAAGAGACTCCCAGTACCTCATCTCCAGACCGTATAAAAGAGGCGAAAAACATGTGTTTGAGCGAGCAGCAGCTTTAGTTGTTTCGGTTCTTCCATATTTTCTTCAGCCTGTTCATTGCAGTTATATCTAGGTAATGTCATTCGTCGCTTTACTTCTACGCAACACCACTGTTCTAGTCTAGATTATAGCTCCAAGATAAATGCAGGATTAGCGACTTCGGGCGAACTGTCGGCTGTTCTATTTTATTCTGAACTAGTTTTATAAAATTAACGCATTTAATCAAATTCAAACAATTTAATCAAATTGGACATAAGTACAATTCCTTGGCATCGCTCGAGAAAAAATCGTGAGTATTCGGGAGACATGATTAACATCGTATTTACACCACAATGTTATTCAGAAAGCGTTGGCCGAAGTATTCTTCACGTCTATTTATAATCTTGTACAATCATCAACTCTTGTATTGGGATAAAATTGTCACGGACTAAAAATAGGGGGTTTATTTTGATCACTCGTGAAGTCGTGACGTCGGTACTTGAGATGACAATGATTCTTATTACAGTTTACTATGATAAGCAGTACCTACGTCGGTGATGTCGTAGTTAGCATCATCATCATCCCACGTTTTTCAGGAAAGTGGATTTGTTCTCGAATGACACCTACTGATTTTCAATGGGAAAATAAAGTCGTAAATCTACTGAGTCATCATAATTATGGTGACCATGATTTTTATATTCTCCTATATTAGCTATGCTTCGAGAATATAAAATGTGTTTCGTGTCCATGTCTGATGGAATTCTACCCTTGACAGTGCCCTGTGAGAAATATAGTAGGTAGTCATGTAATTCCTGAAATGATCGAAAAGTGAGAGTGGAAAGGAGAAAGGAGAAAAGGAAAGGAGAAAAAAATACTGTCGTATACTCGTAGCTGCTATAATTCAGCGGTAAATAAGGACTTTCCAAATGTTTGCTATACCTAAATTGTGATTGAACCGCCTAGCTGTGGACTTATTAGTATTAAATTTTTCGTAAATTCCGAAATAGATAGTTTTTTTATTATATCAGCCTAATCTTATATTGTCACTTACCGGATATCTTCCGTGATTATTATTTGTATATCCCGTTAAGACAAGATAATCAAGATCGAACTTCACTTCAGGTAAGCTCGTTTGATCAGGTAATCATTTGCCTTCTCCGACCAATCCACTATGAATGAGTCCAGATCGTAGCGCCAGCATTTGTTGGGACTGCCTCGGTTCCATAGATAGACAGTTTCTTGAGGTTTATTTTAAGATAAAGAATACCTTGATTATGATTGTTTTGCGTACTTTCTGTATTTTAAAGATTAATAAACGATTTGAAAATCAGGAAAATCTTAAACATAAATCTTGGCTACCACTACAGGTTTCTATTACTAACTCCGCCAAAAGGTTCCATGGACCATACACGGCAATTTCCCGCTGAAAAGTCCATCGTACGGTAATGAATGATGCCGTACTTATTGCTCCAAGTTCAAGGTGTATCCTCGTGAATCAGCTCGTGTGGGCCGCTGAAAATTCTATTTAAATCACATTATATGGCGTTCGTCTCTAGTCTCGAGTCCAGAGCGGCGCGCGCTTGCAACGAACTAACAACCACAAAGGTGAATTGTTTTTTTTTTTAAATAGTGATATGTGTTTTTCTTTTGTGATTTTTAAAGGTAATGTAGGTTTTGTTTTTGGTATTTCAATTTGTTATTTATTTCGACAGGCTTGAGAGATTCGATTAGTTTTTCTACCGAGGAAACTGTAAGATTTCGTATTATTATTCTGAGAATGAAGCAGCATTTGAAATAATAGTGGTGTTTGAACAGGTTAAAGGTTTCTTAACTTGTACCTACATTTAATTAGTTATGCAGTTTATGAATTTTTGATCGGATACATGAACACCTTAGTACATAAAACAACACATAATTATGGCCAGTTTCAGAAACTTTCTAACGTTCATGTATCCTACCTGTAAAAATGTAGGCATGTATTTGTACAGGTGCCTATCTCAATAACTAACAACTCTGAAACATCTCATCCCGAAGAAATTCCACCTCACATTGTTTACATCAACACTCGATCTAAATATATCCTATTACAAAACTAATAATGTCGCATAACTTTCATCATAGCATAGCACGAAAACATTCGGTTCAGCGGGTTGTTGCATCAGTTCTAAAACGGTTCCCAGGTGACTCATGCATGGTGGAATCCTTCCAGAATTTCGTCGATTATTATGTGCACGTATTATTGCTTGTAAATGTAAACAAACCTGGTGAACTTCAACAAGCTTTTCGTTTTAGCAATAAAATAACTGTTAATCTTGTAATTGAATTTGGTTAAACAGCTCTATTGATAGTATTTTGTTTGGATGTACTTACGATACCTGATACGCGTTCTTGATTTTCTTGCGGGTTTCCTATTCTGGATTGATAACGATTTAGATTTTATGAATCTGTTTAGGTTTACAAAAACGGAATATGTCAGAACCTAAAACGAATATTTTTCGTATTTTGCGTGGTTTTGCTTATTTAAATATTAGTTTCTTTATAGCATTTTTGGCTGACGATCACTTCATAGCTAAGCTGTTGCTTCTGATAGGAGAAATTAAATCAACTGGCAGTTTTGAACTCACGTGCCTACTCTCTGTTGTCTCTCGGACGCTCTGACCTTTGAGCTATTGCCCTAACAATTTTCGTAAAAAAGAAGTTTTAACAATAAAATACCTTAACATAGCTAATGCGCATTCAAATAACGCCCGTCATACATTACAAGCGCATAGGATACCTATGCAGCCGCTGAAAATACACGCGCCATGAAAATATCCGCTATTTAAATCTACGCGATGAATAGACAATGTTGTTGATTTATTTCAGTCCAAAGATAAGTTTTACGAGTGTTCGCGCGAGTATCGACTAGTCTATGGTTTCCATGACCGATTTGATTGTTGTTTACGACTTGGCACCGTGTAATGTTATAAGACAGTCATGAGGATGTTTTATATTATAAGTTTTAGATTTATCGTATGGGGAGGAGTTGGTTTCATGGAAGTTTGAACTGAAGGTGACTGGGGTCACACTTGGATAATAGGTATTTATTCGGGAATTGTCAAGGATTTGAAATGATTGGAGATAGGGTTTTTCAATCTAAGACTAATTTTACAATGCAATGAACGAAACTTTCGGTTTCTGAAAGAGTAAATCTTGGTTTCTGGAAGACTGTTGATAGATACCGTAGTAATATCATAAGTAATTTAATGAATAGTTATACACCTTGACAAGTCTACCTGAAACCAGCGCTTGAAATGCTTAAATGCTTATATTCCTTACCTTCTGGGCAGTTAATTAAGAACAGTCCCAGATAGCTTCTAACACACATAATTATTATTGTGTAGCAGCAAATTAACTAATATTCTGAACCCCTACATCCTCTATTTCCAGATGTCGATAGTACCTCTGATGTTCCGTGACTGGTGGGACGAGTGGGACAGGCCCTCCCGCCTGCTGGACCAGCACTTCGGCATGGGGCTGAAGAGGGACGAGCTCCTGTCTTCCCTCTCCACACTGCCAACCTCCTCGCTGTTCAGAAACTCGTACTTCAGACCCTGGAGAACGAGTCTGACGAGGCAAGAATCTGCTTCTACTATTAACCTGACTAAGGACAAGTTTGAGGTAAGATAGTTATTCGATTTTTTAAAATCTTTGTGCTAACGATCTTTGCCATTATAATTCTTTAACTCCGCTTAACTTGGAAGTAAAAAAAGATGGTTTTATAATAATATCCAAATTTACAAATCGTTAATTTGCTTTAACAGTTACTATTATTATGGTCTTTGTTTATTTCAAGTCATATGAATTTAGCTCAAATTTTCTCTACTTCACTATATATTTAGCGTTGTACCTACGAAGTCTATATCAGTCGGCCTGATTAAATTTGGCACAGTCAATAAAGCGAGTTAAGACTGGTAAACGTGGCTTGTTATGACATTAGTCATGGTACACATACCTGTCTAGTGTCTGGCTAACAGTTCAATTATTCCGTCAACTCTACCTTTACTACTATTAACTCGATTAAGGAATTATACTCGGTCTTGTAGGTAATAAAGTCTTATTTGCTGATCTGCTCTATTCCAGGTCATCCTCGACGTCCAGCAATTCACACCTGAAGAAATCACAGTAAAGGCCACGAACAACAGCATATTGGTCGAGGGTAGGCATGAAGAGAAGCAGGACGAACACGGTTTCATCTCCCGTCAGTTCACTCGCCGGTACATCCTCCCCGGAAGCTACGACGTCCAGGACCTCGTTAGCACACTGTCCTCTGACGGCGTCCTCACCATCACAGCCCCCAAACGACCCCCTCCCAATGCAGGCGAAAGGATAGTCCCCATCACGAAGACAGGCCCCGCCAAGCAACCTGAACCCATCCACATTGAACAACCCCGCGAACAAACAGTTCCTATCGTTACTTCCCCTTAATTTTATTATCACCCCTTCATTAAACGAGTTACGAGATATCGATGCTCATAGTAATCGATGTTCAACGATCGAATCATAAATAGCATTTATTATAAGCGCCGTTGTTGGCCAATAACGACTAGCTATTCGAAATGAACGAATTAGGTTTTTTATATTAATTTGTATAAAAGAGGAATGCAATATCATTGTTTATAATAAAAATTAATAAACGATTCCTATCATCACTGGTTATTTTAATATTGAAACCGCTGATTGAGTAGGACTTTCGAAGACTTAACTGGAGGCATTATTGGTGAGAAGTATGTGTGCAAATTGACATTTATGACAAAAACCGGCCAAGTGCGAATGGAACTCCCGTGAAGAGGGTTCCGTACGATGAATATTTTTATCTACCATGAACATAACATTTTAGTTACCATGGCTAAGTGTGCCATACAATGTGGCTACGCCGCCCAGTCTCTTGGGCACATTACCAGCTGACGCAACCAGAAAATCATCACATCATCATCACAAGATTGAATATACACCTTAACTTGGTTAATCGTATAGTATTTCAATTGATTTACATAATTATGTGTATTCTGCTTAACTTATCTATTTTGGAACAAACAAATAATTTAACGATTTTGTAATTGGTTCCCCTAAAACCTACTTATATGTTAGTCTATCTGCAAGCAGGTGCGGCAAGCAACTATTCACTCTCACGTTTATAAGTGACAGAACGCATTACTAAGAAACACTTAACCGAGGCTCGGAGCAAACCGCGAGCGTACATTAATGCTTAGCAAAACGGGCTAGCCACAAAGAAGAAAGAACACCAACAAAACTATACTGAACTACAAATAATGAACAATAATTCCTGCACTAGTTAATGTAAAACACAAACAGCGGTGTGTCAAGTGTGAGCTGTCACGACTGTAATGACAAACTTTCTATAAGTCAACGTAGCGAATGGTCCTGGGGCAATAAGGGCTGCGTTTGACTAATTTAATTTTCCCGCGAAGTGTTGAGTCTAATAGTATTGTTAATTTATCATTGGGACGAGGGTTGGGGCTAAGGGGAGATTCCGCAAGTTAAAATTTTTTATTGATGATCAAAAGAACGCCAAGATATTTTTATCAACCAAAAAGTCTGGTAAAATTGAGATAGCCAAAAAAAGTCCCAGTAAGTTTTAATTATTTTACTCTTGAGTTTAACGTTCAATGTTCCTGATTTATGCCCCAATCAATACGCTAACGCCATCTATGTAGCCATAGAGGAACCAAAACAGCGCCATCTATGAATCTTGAAGTGAACCTTGTTTATAGATCTTTGCATAGATCATTATTACCAAACAGTTTAGTAGAACAGAATTAGAACCGTTTACTCTACAAGATGTTTATCGCGTATTTAAATATTTGCCAACAATTTCATTATCTACAGCGGACAATTAAATAATAATGTTTAAAGCTTATAGATTCAATGCAACAGCAAATGGTTGTTTAGTTCAATCTTCTCAAAGAGAGTCCTTGAATAGTTATAGAAAGCATGTCTGAGCATAACCTGGAGAGTAGGAGACGTTAGGAGTTTCAATAGAATAAAAAGGCCAACTTATCCTGATTTGGTTAGACCTGGCTAAGAACAGATTAAGGAACCAGTTTATTGGTATTTTTTAAGTCTGGTCTCCGCATAGAACCTTCTGAAAGATAGAGGGCCCTTCCCGGCCCGTCTATCGTCAAAGCGAGCATGGTCGAAAAGCTTGTTGTTTCATCCAGAGCCACAGCGGCGATATTCTTTCAACTACCCTGTCTTACGTAGCCCCGACCCCGCACTACACGTCTCCCGCGCACCTCATACCGCCTAACGCGAGAACATTAAAAAAATAGTGCTTGATTTTTTTTTTAACTTGTTCCAGAAAATACGTGTTTTTGACTAAGTCTTAGAACTTTGTGAAATAAATATTTGTCATTTAGAATCTCCACTACATTTGCAAGGCTTCTATCAGGATGTTTTCTTTACTTTTACAATTTATGAGTACATTATTAACGGCCAAAGTTGAGGTAAAATTTGTGCAAAACGGCAATTTTTGGAGGCTTGTACAGAATTTGTTTCTACATTTTTTAATTTTTTGCTTTAATAGAAGCCTAGATATAGTGTACAAGATACCTATTAATTAACAAAAATCAAAGATATATGTGTAACAACGACTTAATCACGTACGAGCGTTTGTCAAAATTCTTGCGAAAAGTATGGCCGGTTGGCCGCTCTTAATGGGTGCCGCAGAATTAACCCACTAAAAATAATTTGCATGAAAATCGGTCTAATGCGTATTGGAAAGTTGAGACAAAAGTAACAATTAGCCGAAGCTCATCTTAAACCCAGCAAGAAAGAATGTGCACTTCGCAAAATGTGCACTTGACGCAAAATGTGCACTTCGCAAAATAAGCAATTCGAAAAATGTGCATTTCTCAAAATGAGCACTTATCAAAATGAGTGTGAATTTTATCACAATGGGTCAAAAAGCAAGTATGCAGCATGTTTTCACAAAAAAAAAAAACTATTCTTATATAAACACTGCTGAGACCACAAACTAACGCTGTGTGCAATTTTTAGCAAAAATAAAACAAATTGAAGGCTGTAAACGTGAGTTTAGCAACACGCTGTCAACTCGATTTCGTCAAGAGCGCATTGTGATCCACATTTTATTAAATTTGTAACATGGTAGTTTTTTGTAACAAACGTGGTTATAGATCCATAATACAATTAAAGAGACCAGTCTAATGGACCACCAGCACTATGACTAGTTCAAATCTTCTCTTTATAGAGTAGCAGTTCCATCTAGAAAATAGGTTGGTCTGTGGATGGGTGACCGCGCTTTACTTACCGAGCTTCCTCGGTACCTCAGAGAGCACTTTAAGCCGTAGGTCCACGCTGTCATTTATAATAGATATTTGATAGTCGTTACATGTAGTCAATGGCCCAAAAGTTGGACAACCAGTCTTAGTATCACAATATTTAGTACTAATTGGGTTGTGGAGGTCCGATAGGTAGTCGCTCCATGTAAAATTCCGGTATTCAGTTGCACTCGGTTAGACTGGAATTCGACCCCAACATAGTTGATTGTGACATGATTTGGTGATTTTGACATTATTGTTTTATGATTTTGACATTTTTATTATTAATTATTTTGACATTATTAATAATTATTAACAAAATTTTACAAAATATAATTAGGTACTAACACTAGTGTTTAAGATGTGTATGTACTACTAACAAATTGGATTGTATGATCTGTTAAATAAATGATTATTATATAGTTGGGAAAAGGCTAGGCAGATGGTGATGGTTCCCTGCAGCAAAATGTATACGTTACTTTCAAGGCAAGCGTCGACCCATCATCACTTCCTTTAAGGTAAAATAGTGGTCAAACCGCTAAAGTGGAGAGATTTGGACCTACACTCAGCATTGGGTGACTAAAGGTTGAAGAAGAATTGGTCAAACGAGAGCCTTCGAATAGTAAAAATATTGCATTGTAAATGGGAATTGCTTTATAAAAAGTGTACAAGACAATAATGGCCAACCATTAACAGAATACTCTGTCTCAACAGAGTTTTTATATCAGCTGAATAACTATCACCACACAGTATCAACTCCACATTTATTCAAACTTGCAAAACTTTGTTATTAGTCACTTTCGTGAATTAGTGATGCGTTTTTGAGAAGTAACTATCGCTAAAAGCCTATCTATTGTTTCTCCATCGATATTTGCAAAATGATTTAAGAAATATCAAAACGAACAAGAGCCAACTTCAATCTATTTTTAAATCGGTAGCTAGACATTTTCTAAATTCAAATGGACCTACAATTAAGCATGATAGAACCGTGTAAAATAAAACAGAGTTTGCAGGGCATTGTGGTAATGTAGCCAGGGTAATAGATCTCATAGTCATGGATCACTCGGGCTAAACGGCGGGGGAGTCCACTCCGACCAGCGAGGTGGGAGGGGGTGTTCATCAATCAGCCCGGAGCGATTACAGGGGCGGTGGTGCAAGGTAGGAGCGAGTAATTGAAATAGGTGAGTAATTGTTTCAGAATTTCGAGGTCGTCGAAGTAAAAATACGCCACTAACACTATAAAAAGACATAATGAAAGCAGAGGATGTGAGGAGGTTTTGGTCTTGCTCTTGTTTTTTTTCAAGTAACCATTTTCCAATAGTAGCAGAAGTGCTTCCTGGTTCGAATCCATTTAATTATAAAAGAAACTTGGCTATGCTTGCGCCCCATGTTAACGCAGTGCTACACAGTGTCTACGCAGTTGCAACGCACTGCTACACCTTCCCTACACAAAGCTACGCGGTGCCTATGCAGTTCCTACTCAGTGCTACGTCTTGCTACACAGTCTCTACGCAGTTGCAACGCAGTGCTACGCCGTGCCTACGCAGAGCTACGCCGTGACTACGCAGCTTCAACGCGTAGCTCCGCAGCACCTGCGTATAAGTCGTATTCTATATTCTGTCCGACTTATGCTTGTTCTGGATAGACGTTCGGAGACAAGAAGCTCTTTTGTGTAGACCCCGCTTCTTTGATCGCCAATTATATTTTAGGTGCCTTTTTACCCGACTGCGGCCGCAGTCCAAACGGAGGGTTATGTATTTGACCTATGTGTATGTCCGTTTCTTTGTTCCCTCTCGTAACTCCCAAACGGATCAATCGATTTAATATAATAATAATATAACAATAAATTATAAGTCTCTAGATTTTTTTTAGTGGCGCGAGTGTCTGATGAATCAATGATGATTACATAAAAAAAGGATTTTGGGCGTTATATTGTGGAGTTCGATTATTATTTTTCATTGGAGCTTTCTCCCATACCTTACACCACACAAAACCGCTTGCAGTGTTCGACAAGCGATTGATCTGCCGGCCGTATTAATTGTTGCTGTCTGTACTATACTACACAGCACCTATACAAGTATGTAGTACAGGAGGTACTTTTGTTTGTATTGTCTGCTCCCGACTACATCGTGAAAACGAAAGCTCATTCTAATTGAGTTTCGGAAATATCGATTAATTGGAGTCGATTAGGTAAAATAAGTTACATTGTTTCCAGTTTTTATTAGAACGGAACTTATGAGGTCCTGGGTTCGATTCCCAGGTTGTGCAAAGTGTTATTGGGTTTTTCTATCAGGAATTTCTCAGCAGCAGCTACGGAGTCTGGATTTGTGCCCCGTTGGTGGCAATAGGGTTGCCCCCTATTACATGGGACCTAAACATAAATGGCGGAATGTGGGTTTACCTACTATTAGGTTCGCCTCTGCCTAATCCTTTAGGGATACAAGAATGACAATCCATAAAGCACACATTTAGAGGGGGGCATTACTTTGATTGAAAATATAGCTTAAAGCTAATACCTACTGATTGCAGATAAAGAAAGGAAAAAAAAATTGTTGTCAGTAAATTGTTTTGTGTCGGTTTACCGACGATAATTTTACGTGATAACGTCATTTTTCATGATATCAGTTAGTGAATTTAACTTAAAAAACAAAATTTCACCCCCCTTTTCACCCCCTTAAGGATTGAAATTCTAACAACACCGTTGCGATTACGAAGATTGTTGATTTTAAATGTTTTGTTTTTTTGTATTTGTGATTTTTACTTCTAAAATTAAGGTCTTTCCATACACAACTTCATCCCCTTTTTTAAACCTTCGGGAGTGGAATTATCAAAAACGCTGAGACAAATATAAATTAATTTTCAAACGGCAGCATAAACAAAATTTTAAGATCCTAACTTTAAAACTGACGGACTTTCATACAAACTTTCAACCCCTATTTAACTCCCTTAGGAATTGAATTTCGAAAAATCCTTCCTTTTCCTTGTCTACATTATAAAGGGAACCACTGTGCAAATTTTCAGTTTTCTAGGTCCAAGGGTTTGGGCTGGGCGTTGATCGACTGGCGCGCGGAACGGTCTGACACTTTTTCGTGCGTGTACCCGGTGTTCATCGATTTATTAGACGTTATCACGTCAGAAACATGAAATTAAAAAGGATGCAATTTTTCGTTTCTGATTCTTGTCTACTGTCACAGGGGTTCCTGACTGTGTACTGTCTGTATCTTTTCTTTCGTGCCTTCCTCCAGAGTTTTTATTAGAAGATTGATCATGATCCATGGTTACACAATAGGCTTGTGTCCTGAAAAAATCTAATTAGTCCGTCAGTTAGATTATCAAAAAATATTTGACCCGTGTTTTTTCTTTTGTTACGTAGACCAAAATAGACGACCCTTTAAATATTGTCAATACGTCGCCGTGCTATAATTTTTTGTGCGTTGTGACGTCACGAGCCCCCCTCCCGAGTTTTGATGCGTTTTATCTTTGTCAATATTCAATGATTTACAAAAAAAAAAAATACGTGTCCATTATTTGCCAATACTCAAACTGAGTGTCATCCTGAACTTCGACAGTTAATTATTTCGACACGGTCTCAATTTCGAATTGACGGACTAAACAGATTTGCAATTTATTGATGGTGGAAACTAGCCTATTAAGGTTCTCTGGGTCTCTTATGGCAGAAGGGGCCAGTTGAAACATTGCTTTGACTTACGAGTCGTGGTTTCCTACTAACTCGAAGGCTGTCACTTTGTGTAATTCACATCTTCACCACTGCTTTCAAAACAGTGAAAGAAATACACCGAGGGAAATCCGCCACGTCCTAGAACCAAAAATTGAAAGAAATGTGACATCCGACAAGCTGCTCTGGGGTTTCGTGGTGGATAATGGTCCACCTCCTGTCCCAAGGAGGACGCAGGCCTGTGTCCCCGCAGTGCGAATAGTCATCATCTGTCTAGCCTTTTCCTTCTATGTTGGGGTCGGCTTCCAGTCTAACCTGATGCAGCTGAATACCATTATTTTACATGGAGCGACTGCCTATCTGACCTCCACAACCCAGTTAGTACTGAGTAATACGATAGCCCTTGGTAAGACAGCTTATTAGGCTGTTTGGACCACTGACTACCTGTAACGTCTGAAAAAGATTTACAAATGACAGCAGCGATTGATAATGCTTATTACTCTATTAAGTTTACAGGGCAGCAGTGCGAATAGTATAAATTGATAATGCTTACTCTATTAAGTTTACAGGGTGATTTTTTCAAGTGGGCGTGGATTGCCAAATCCGAAACTATGAGGAATAGCGAAAAATGATCAAAGGAGTCACGGTCCCGATTTTGATGAAAACTAAAACTGAATCAGTCGTCTAATTGAAAACAAGGTAACGGCTAGGTACCTATTGCAAATTGCAAAGTAAGGGGCCTGGGATCCGGGACTGCGGGACTATTCGAAAGAGATACCGTGGCCCCGGAACATAAAGGGCGATGAAGGAACATGGATGGGTTTTAGTCAGTAAAAGCCATACACTTCCCTCCTGCTACGCCCAGAGCGGGAGGAGTCATTTGATGATTTCCCATCAGAAAAAAAAAAATGGGGCCTGGGATGGACCCTGTGGACATAACTGTGTCAAGGTCACTGACTCTGATCACTGACAATAGTTTGTAGATTTTGAGTCATATTTTGGATAGATTTTATACATGACATACAGTGTGTAGAGATTCTAAATTTTTTTATATTTTCTTCTTCAATCCTCTCTAAACATGCATGGTTTTGCACTTTTAGGGCAATTTCAGGGATTTAATATTTAAAATTAAAATGAGATTTTAAATTAATTTCTCAAATGAATAAAGAAATGTTTTTTTTGTCAGTTGAAATCAAATTTAACCAATTTTCTTTCACCCAAATATTGAAAATCTTAAAACATTTTAGGGTTATCTATAGCTGTTATAATAAATACATTTCGATTAGGTTTTTATGTTTTGTACTACCTTAATACCAATATTTATAATACTCGGGTGGCAGTGCTACGCCAACTAGGTTATACCTATACATGTGCTTAGGCTAAGTAAAGACTTCAACGCGTTATATAAAGTAGCCACAACACAATGCCATCCAAAGCAATTCCTGAATTAATTTATTTAAAAACTGTTAGAAAGCCTATACCAATCATATTAAATTTCCCAAGAACCAATTAAAATGAAACAGATTGGTGAATGAACGGATTGTTCATTTAACAGCCGACCTCATTCATCCGATCCATTAATCAAACGCAGCTATACGTACAGTAACAAAACTAACACTAACAGGCTCATTAAATGCGCAAACGAAACCCCGATTAAGGCGCATTAATATCGCGTTTCACTATCGCTATTAATCACAAAGAACGATCAACGCCACGCGATTATTTTATAGCTTGAATAAAAACAATATAAGTGTAGCGGGCGGAGCGTGAGGCTGAAATATCAGTTTGATATCGCGCGGTTTGATTCGCCGTGACGCGGCCGCCTCTAGGCGGGGCCTCGCAGAGCGGGGCGAGCGGCGAGCTGGCGCGCCATACCATTCCGTGCGAGCACACGCAACGCTCGTTTCTCGCCTCTACGGCCCGTGATCCCGTTGTATGTCCGACGCGAGTGTGTGAGCTAAGCACGTGCCCTTCCGTGGCGTATTCGTTGCACCGTGCTTTGTAAAAGCCGCCAAGATTCGGGTGAAGAACCGTGAGCCGGTGCCGGCGTACGCCATGGCCGACGCCGACCGTGATTCGGACCTTGGCGACGACAGTCCAGTGGTGAGTTGTCTTTTGTTTTAATTTACTCCTAACAACAAAGGTGACGATGAAACTGTGCTGCAAGTTTGACTGCCACTAACAACTTTATGTGGGTAAATGAGTATTTTCTAGCTCCGTTTTTTATTAGTTCGTGTTCCTGTATTCCCATGCGGTTGTTTTCAGTCGTTCTGTCAGTCTGTCGGCATCTCTGTCGGCCCTGGAAGGTATGTTTGAAGTGTTGTTAGCAAGCGTTTTGTTGAGCCGGTTGCGACGCGTTGTTATGTTGCCGACTGCAACCGGTTGTTATGACAACCGTAACCTGATAAGCTACCAACTTACTTACGTATGTATTTATGATGAAGTAAAATAATTGTTTTATGTTAATCAGTTTTTAGAAGAAGATATATTTTAAAATGAGGGTAGGTCGAAATGAATTGATGAAGATTACTTGAGTCGCTTAAATGACAGATGTTTAGAAAAGTAATGATGAATAAGATGATAGTATAAATACAAGATTTATGAAGTACCTGACTCAAGAGCCATGTGTTGTCAACAAACCATCGGCCGATGCTAGGCGCAAAAATATTCGTTCACAACATAAACCTATTTATTTGTTAACTCATAAATAAATATGTACATACGCTATGTTGATATGTCCTAAATATGAGTACGGCTCAAGTATGTAAATTACACATAAACATACATACAAATGAATGCCATTTCACCGGATTTGTTCAGCAATATTACATTCATTTACATTGGAAAGGAGTTTCAATGGGGAAAATATAAAAGAAACTATAAATTTAATTTGCTTAACCCTTTGATGAGAAGGCGAACCTTTCTGGGTATAAGAATATCAATGATTGAGTACTTTGACGTTTCAGCCCACAGAATATAATAATATTTTGACATTAGAGTTTCAGCTAAAAACAATCTTACAGATAGATGTTATTTTAATATTGACCCCCCAAGACCATGTTTCATATACTCGTATATCCAGGTTTTTGTAGTATCATTTAATCTTTATCAATAGTATTTTCAAAGGCTCTTCTGATTGATGTTGTCTTTCATGTTCTCAAACATTTTATCCAACTGTATTATATTTTCATCGGATGAACTTTATATCTATGGTGAAGATAAATAACTAATTATGTCAGATAAGGGGTTTATAAATGAACATAATTCAGTATTAATTTTGTGGGTTCAGTTAAGCAGTTTTTCTATCAAGTTTAAGAGAAAAGAAAAGATGACTTTGCTATATGTGAAGTCAACCCTGATGGCTAATAGATATACGACATACTTATGGTTGGGTTAGACTTGATGTGGAATACGGAGGACCGAATGCAGTGGCGTGGCTTGGGAGAAGCCTTTGTCCACCAGTTTGATAGCCTCAGTTCATTGAGACATGTTTAAAGGCAAGCTAGAAACGTATACAATGCACATACCTTTACCTAATTGAAAATTCCTATAAGAGCTAAAAGAAAAATTGTTTCTTGGAAGCCAGTATAGTTTTGAAATAAGCATAATTTTGGTTAATATTATCTTCTACCATTTATTTATTTGGACAATAAAATGAAGCCATTCAAACACAGCTATATGCATTAATCCCTCGTGGTGTTTTCTTCAATAGAAAAAAAACTTATCATCAATTGTTTTGGACCGATAACTGCGCCTGAGCCACATCTGGCATCCTTTCCTCCTATTGTCCCAGTCAGGTACTAAAAGTTATTGTAGGTACATAGGGTTTATGGCACTTTCATTTTGTTTTCGAATCCATGCATCGATGAGCAGGCCCTGTGGTCTTTTGGTTCGAAAATAATAATCGGAGGAGCGCCACTTTTCAGCTTTTACGACTGGTGTTAGCATAGGGCAAAGTTTCTTGTCTTGTCTTGGTACGCGATATTCTCCGTTTTTGAAGCTGTACTTTTCAACTCATACCGAGTTCCTCGAAATCGGCAAATTTAAAAATCCAAATGTAGGAAGTCGACGACGCGTCGCAACGTTCAAAGTACTATAGGCAGTATCAGTTGTGTGAGTGACAGAAAGCGTGGGAGTGATTATAAAAAAAAAACATTGCTAATGCAAGCAGTCTAATGCATGACTTCACAAAGTTTCTGAAGATAATTTAAGAGTGGAGAAAGACACTGCCACTCATAACAATCCTGTACAAAAACTATAATTGCGAAGCCTTTTAAAAGAAATGAAATAAACAAAATTCGCAGCTCTAACAACACGCAGTAAACAAAAATGCATGTTTGGCGACATCTATGCAACACATGTGTCGCCGTCAATGTGGCGGCTTCAACAAAATGGCGCCGATATGATTATTAATAACGAATTCGGCTGCGATTCGGTTTCAAGCTTGTTTTATTGCAGGACGAAGGTTCCCATCTGCGGCGGCTCTACGAAATTTGACTGCACATTGTTTATTTAGCGGAACTGTTTTTGTCCATGCTCCTGATTCGTCAAAGGAACGGCATCGATTTTTGGCGTCTGTTTTTTGTGCTCCCCGCAAAGGCACCGGTTTATGGTTTCTATGCTAATAGTGCCGTTGTCATTGATAAGATGTTACTTACGTTATTAGTCTTGTAATAATGGTTGTTATCGAACGATACCCTAGTACTAAATACGGCACCTGTGATTCATGACAGTCATACATTCGACAATAATACACACGCTGTCACATGATTTACTGTTTCAAACACAAATATAATAATAGAATAATCTAGATTCGAAACTAAAATAACTGAAGCTGCATCAAATGTCTCCGAAACAAATATAATCTGAAACATTTTGAGCGCGTCAGAATTGATGAACAATCCGGGAATTCTAATGATGTAAAGTAAGGAGATCTGAAGACTTTATTATCGCTTACCTGTATAACACATCATTAGCCGTTTATTTCTGTCCCGACACATATAATGTTTGCGTTTGACTCAATCATTTATTCAGCGGTGCGTCGGTCTTTGGCGACATCTCACGGGAGGCCAGGACGCACGATTTATTATCCCCACTCGGCGAATAGAGGGCCACGAATTAATTAATCAAGCCTAGCTGTCACTCAGTGCACAATCGCGGTCTATACTTAGCTCATATCCCGAACGCACGCTTCCTTTTCCTGTCGACACCGCGACGTACCATTAATTGAAATAATTGGCGGGCTTGGAGATTTTATTTTTTCGCGTTGACAACACCGCTTGGCGGTTTGCATTAATTTTAATTAACTATGCTTGTGTGGCACTTATTTTTACGCTATTTCTTGGTATTTCGATGAAAAATTACGTTATTCAGTTATGAACTTATGAAAGTTATTTTTGAAAAGGTGTTGACTTTTGCTGTCGTAATGACATATTTATTTATTAACGTTAAAGTCGAGTTATTCGGGTTAAAAACATGTTTTGTTTTGTTGTTTAAACAAGGAAAATATTGAATTTGTTAGTATACTTTTTCCTTTATATTTGCATGTCTTATCAGAAAATGGAAACTGTAGTTATATTAACTATGTAATATTTGAACGCGTGAATCAGTTTATTGCATAACATTGCGCGTTAGAATATTTATTAGGCCTCATTTCAAATGCATTCTGTAGGTAGAGGAACGAACTTTAGTTCAAAAAAGTCCGTATAATTTAATTCTATCGGTAAATCAAAAGAGCAGATGTTTCTAAATCACGTATCAATTTGGATTATAAAAATTGAACAGAAATATTGAAAGATTTTTTTATCTAAGCTATTGAAATCTTTAATTACAAATGACTAATTAGTAATTTTATTGGACTTGACGAATCGAAATTCAATTCTACATTACATCGAATAAAAAAAGATACTTAGGTTTATAAGAAAACTCGGTTTTAGTCATTCTTCAACAATAAGTTGAACTAAAGCTACATATACCTAACCTGACGGTTAATATCACTTCATTACATTCAATATTTTGACGTTAGTTTTTTTGCTGACGTAACCCACTTCTAGCACAAAGAGGTGTAACACACAGTTGTTGGCAGGTGGAACGCACCACGCTACCTGGTCGCGTGCTAACCACAATGGTAGGTGGGCTATGATGTGCATCCACCCTATCTCATCTATTGCTCTAGTCGGATGAGGAAAAAAAAAACATTCACACGTTTTTAACGTGACTTGTTAGCGCCATCTATATAAGGTTCTTTTATTGTGTCTATAATATAAATAACGATAAAGTTAAGTTAAATCATTGACCAATCAGATATTTTTTTCAGCATTCATCATGACTTTCAGTAAACTAAGTTCATCTGATTAGCAAGTCAAACAAAACGGTAAAATGAAGTGTCCGACCGAGGCTTCGGCTTCGACCAAAACTTCAGCCCGTTTTGGCCGAAGCCGAAGGTTTCTAGCAAGCGCCGAAATTGAACGAACTGTTACGAATGCGGGAGATCGCGGTGGAATGAATGCCACACGCGGGGGGCAGGGGTCACATATTTAGAAATGTTATTATTTTCTTCAAGTTACAAGGTCTTTAATCAAGTGTCAATTATTTTTTTCGTAGACTTAATTAAGAAAGTTGAACAAAAATCATTTGATTAGTCAGTTCTATCCAATTTTGAACTGACTTACTTAGACTTATTGAACTTTCGGCTTCGGCTTCGGCTTTGGCCAGTAATCGGCCTCCGGTCGGACACTAGCAAAATGTGATAAATACGATATGTTCATCTTCAATTAAACTAGCTGGAAAAACCGATATTTCTATTGTTTTTACGTGTTTATTTAAGTGACCCTGTACTTACATGGTTCTTAGTGTTTTTGCTTTACTGTTAACTTATATTATGTAGGCATTTACCTACATACCTATCCCTTTTGTATTTTTTATGCGAACCTGCATATCAAATTGACAAAATGTTCAGATATTTTGATTATCCGACACGAACGGCCTTTTGTTGAACATTTTAATTTGCATACAAATAAAATGGCTGACTCGACAAAAGAACCATTGTCACTGTTCTTTATACAGAAATCGAACTTGATCCTTTATCTCTCATTTATATTCAACATATCTGTCGTAAATAATCGTATTGACATTCAATATTTATAAAGGAAAGGTTGCGTGGGTTCGCGTCGGCTGTCCCTCACACCGACGCGTAGCGCCCTGAAGCGATTCTATTATTGCTACTATCTGTGATCACGGATAGACTTAAGTCCGTATTTTGCTCCGTTAATCCTAGCTAATTCGTTAAATGTCAGTGTGTATGTGGGTTTGTTTGACTCTTGATAACTCAGCAGCTTTTTGACAAATGGAATCAGATTGTGTTTAATTCCTGTTTGAAATCTATGAACCACATTCTAAGACATTATAAATAGAGCAATTGTGTAACATACCCGTCCTAACAATACAATCTGAGCACGTCCTATCATAGAAAACTATGTAGTACTTTCCCCCCAACTGCATAACGCAACATAGTGTGAGGTGGCGACCTCATGTGTCACACTAGGGAACTCACAATAGAGATGCATTATTCCAATAATATCCCTGTTTATCAGAGGCAGCATCAGTATTCGCATCTCATAATGTTTACTCGGAATATCCGAGAATTACAATATAGTGTCACTTGATACTAATGACAAAAGGCGCGGTTTCCTGTCGTTTACTTTATATAAATGTATTACGGTATGATTAAGAGAGTATCATCACCAGCTAGTGTTGGTGAAAACGCCCCTTAATAGTGGTCTCTTAAAGAGGTACAGTCAGATATAAGCCTTACAATATAAACAATAGAATTATATTAAAAAAACGACCATAAGGATAGAAAATTATATTAGAGTACGTGAGCTTGGAAAATTCCACACAAACGTTTGTCAAAGAAAAGTTGAAAAGTAAATTCCATTGATAAATATTTTGATATAACATTCTGGATGTTCTCAATTATTATTTTTAATTCACTCCATATTGACATTTGCTTTGCTGTAAAACCGTGGTTTAGTTGTAAAATAACACAAGAGTGCACTATGGTTTGTTTACAGCACTATGTAGTATTCTATTACGTGTTTGCAAATTAAATCACGTCAAAATATCTATGAACCGTAGAATGAAAGGAAATTACTTTTCTATTTTTTTATCGATGTGGCGTGTACAAATATTAAAATGTTCTGTTTGATTTTGTAAAATAACAAGTCTTATGTGTAATTTTAATACGTGTGCAATCCATAATCCACAATAATTTATTGAATGGCTAATAGTTTTTGCAGTATTTTTCTAAATTGTTTTTATTGAAAATGATTGATGGCAATGTCAATGAATTAAGGGGGTAACGTGATTGATATTATTTAAGTGGGACTGGGGGCAATGAATGTGAGTATTTAAAAAAAGATCATCAAATATAATAACGGTTGATAATCATTATTGACATTATGTATACCTATGTACGTATCAATACTAAGTACTTATATGATTAAATTATTTTTGGCTCCTGTATAATCAAGCGGGTTAATTATACCAGCAAAATAATAATAACAGCAATGCCTCACAGCAAGATGTGATTTCTGGCGGGACTTACTTAGGGGCTTACGGCTTCATCGAGCCATCTAAAAGCCTTCCTTCCAGGTCATGCTTTGCTGTGGCCGACTTGGAAATCTCTAAATAGACTCTGAACACAAGCCGGTCGTAGCAAAGAAAATCTCTTCAGATTGTGGTTCATGGACGGCTCTGATATCAAGTGTGTATGCGGTGGGTCTCCACAGATAAGGGCCCACCTTCCATCTTGCGCTGCATGCCCTGACACCTGCGCTCTTGACTATCCTTTGACTGCATCAGCGGGTGGAGTTCGCATAGCTGAATTTTGTGCCAAACATATTTAATGAAAATTTGCCATCGACACGCTAAGAAGAAGAAGTAGATGACACAATCCTGTACGTTACTTTGCTTTATCTGCTTATGGCTACCGCACACCATAGACAAGACTGTCTTTAGACAGACAAAAGGCGAGACGACAAAAAAATCTAATTAGTCAGTCAGTTAGATTATCAAAAAATATTTGACCCGTGTTTTTTCTTTTGCTCCGTAAACCAAAATTGACGAAGATATGACGCTTTTAAAATTCTCAATACGTCACGCCTAGGTATAATTTTTAGCTAGTTCTGACGTCACGAGCCCCCACTCCACCCCCGAGTTTGGATGCGTTTTATCTTTTGTCAATATTCATTGATTTACAAAAACAAAAAATACGTGTCCATTAATATTTCCAATACTAAATAATACGGACTAAATAGATTTGCAATTTTTTGATACTGTCGTCATGCCTATTACCCTACTAGTGCGAGCGTGACAGACTATGTATTCTCGCTCACACTAGTAGGGTAATTGTCTGTCTTAAGACAGTCTTGTCTATAGTGTGCGGTAGCCCTTAAACTATATGTTTTGTTTTTATTACAATGAATACTCAGATTAATAAAATGAGCCCGTTCTTCGTTGGTGATGTTTCAGAATTATCTGTTACTTGTGAACTTGTTTATAGTTTTAGAATCAAACACAAATATTTAGTAGGTTAATTATCTTTTTAATCTTTTAGATTCGTAAATTGTGTAGTAATTTAAAGCATTTGATACATTCTTTGTTTTTCTTTGCTCCAGATTGCTGGTCTGGCAGTAAAAGAAAGGAACGGATTCACACTCAATGTATGTTGTTGTTTTTTTTTATATAACGTCCTTTTTATCGAAATAAGTACCTACCTACATTTTGTCATGTCAATATTATTCGCTTAGTAATTTGAATTTCCAACATGCATCAACAAAACCCGTAGCAATTCTTAGCAAAACCTTATCGGTTACCTACTATAATATTTTTCTATCAACTATTAAATTATAGGCACTATTACAATTCACTATTATTTATAACTTATACATTCTGTGGAATACTGAAATGACATTTATTGTTGTCAGCATAGAGTTTGTTTTGGAATGTTGTTCGTGTGGTGTTATGATGTTTTGCTAGGTCAGTTCGGTGACGCCGGCAACTGCGCGGGCGCCCGCATATTCGTACTTAACAGAAACAATTTATTCCATAATACCTTCCCTATTGGTTAATATAGCATTCCTATTAATATCGTTGATTAACAATTCATGTTGGTTAACGGTTTTGTGGTTTATAACGAATTTATTGATTGGTCTTTTGGACTTTCGGGAGCTTCAACTTTAGCAATAACTTTATAGTTTGACAAATAATCATATTACTGAGT
The DNA here is from genome assembly GCA_963853795.1 of Xestia rhomboidea. Lineage (NCBI taxonomy): Eukaryota > Metazoa > Arthropoda > Insecta > Lepidoptera > Noctuidae > Xestia > Xestia rhomboidea. The sequence goes on along the minus strand of OY970771.1, from coordinate 7,359,459 downwards.
TTCTGTGTTGTCGATTTTCTTTTAGATAACTGTATATTGTCTTTTTACTAACATAATTTCATAGTTCGATGGTATATCTAACGATACATGTAGCACCAACATTTTCGTCTCATCTAATGAAGCGGCACCTCCGCCGTTTAATTACATTTCATTGATAGTGTTTGTTTGTCTGTCATTACATAGCGTCTCATTTGCATGCACATAAGCACGTTAGATGATAGGGCGGCGACTCACCGGCAACATTTTATTCAAATCTAGCCGAGGAGAAACTGCGAAAGATTCATTTACTGCGACATCTCCACAAGCTTTCTTTTGCGTTCATTCAAACTAACTAGCACCTCTATTATAACTTGTCTTGTTTATATTGAATCTTGATTCATTAATCGAAGTTCTCTGAAATTACTTTTAATTTAAAATTATTGCTAATTTTATATCATGTTTATTAGACATCATCGGTTTTAATTTATTTGTAAGCACAAGATTCTCGCTTCAAGGGCTAAGCAGTGATTATTCAATTGTTTTATCTGCTCTGACGTCACTAATAAACATGTTGGTCAATCATAATTTTATGTTCGGATATTATACCGTTTGTTAGCATGTTATTAAGGTGTAATAACTATAAAACATCAGGGTTTGGTACGGTCGACCAAGCTATTTGGTTTACATTTTACAATGTATTTTGCATGTTAAAATGTAAACCTAATAGCTTAGTCGACCGTAAGTACTAAAAATTCAAGCGATACATTTTAACAAATTGTTCTAATGTAATTAAGTGTAACATCTCATCAATATTTCTGAGAAATCGATGATTGTATTTCATACTTCTATGATACAACTAGTTAGTCATACAAAATTATGTCTGATACGCAAATATAAGATTGCAAACATTCGCACCGTAACGGATCATAAACGTCGCCAGCTAAAGAAATAAACACCTTGACTCATTCAATTTAACTGTTAAGGAAGTAATATTTCACACAATTGTGTTAAATCAACACGAGAAAAACATGGTCACGCTTACATTTGCAAAAGGGATGAATAGGAAAGTTCAAAACCTTCAATTAGCGATGATGTGTCTACACCTCCAAATGCATCAAGTTTCCAGAATTTACTAGTTTTTGTTCTGCCTATTGTGATAACCAAATAATACTCCTGGCTTCCTGGACTACTTAGTCGAGTCGCGTGGATAATTATGTCAGGTAGACCGAAAATGGGAAAAGTATGATGATCAGAGTTTGCTACAGAAACGTTCTTGTTCAGGAATCTTAGCAAATTTCCACCATTACTCTCAGAATCTCTGCTGTAACACCTGACCTGGAAGATAACAAAGTAAGATATAGAAACCGGCATTCATTTTGACTGATGCACAAATTGCAGTGCACACAAGAATATTGATGATTCAAAGCTTAAAGCTGTTTATTTTACAAGACCTAATGCGTTGGGAGAGCAAACAAAGGTCGATAAACGCACATACGACACGAATACCGATGCATTAACATTGCTTATTAAAAGCCTTTCTCTAACCGGAATGTTATTTTAATAGAAGATATTCGTTAGCAATAAGTGGTGGATCGAGGGTAAAGCCACGCTTACCGAGATCAGTCCGGGGATGGGTAACCTGCATTCATCATATATCCTCCTCCATGCCTTAGGAGCACGTGAAGCTGTTGGCTGTCATTTGTAGATCTTTGACAGTAGTTACGAGTAGTCACAGTGGCCTGAAAGTCTGACAACCAGTCTTACTAAGAGTACCGTATTTTTAGTAACTGGGTTGTGGTCGTCAGATACCATGTCGCTTCATCTATACTAATATTACAAAGAGGCTTTTATTTGTAATTTTCTATAAAGGGTGTAAAACACCTCTTAACGAAGCCGAAAGGCATTTGTTCTCCTCGTCATTGCGATCATTTTTTTGTTCTACACCATACCTGGGAACCTTCTAGTTACGGAGATATTGGAGGTCAAAGTTCCAACTTTTTTTTTAAATACAAGTTTTTACTTTAAACACCTACACGACCCCCGTACTATTCAATCCATCCATCAGCACAATGTTTTGAGTGCGTTACTTTGAGTTCTACCACAAAACATGATTATTAACCCAAAAAAAAAAGTCGTTTCCCAGCAATAATTTTCACGTAAAGTTACTTAGTTTGATGTAGAGAATGCTTGGTTGACGGCTTCGTGATGAGGTGGTTTACACCCTGTATAGGAGTAATCTTCGGAACTACTGATGCTACATTATCCCCGAGTGTCACAGGTTAAAACGTTCCCGTGGGTTCATTTCCGTACACACCGGGAGCGAAGCCGCGAGAAAAAGTTAGTGTAAAATATTTCAGGTTATACTCGAAGACGACCCTCAAAAGGTAAAAGCCTAGTTGATGATGTTCGTTAGTAATAACAAACATAGCGTTATGTAAGTCGACACCGCGCGTATCACTGCACCGGTGGGTCTTCGCGAAGTCATACGAACATTATAATCGCGTTCCGATATTGCGATCAGTGCACGCCTGTCCTTAATTAAAAAGTCGCGCGTGCATGTCGGACTTTACTCGTCTAGTGTGAAGGAATTGTCTATGCTTGTAGATTTCCTATAGCGGACTATTTCATACTTGGCAATTTTTGGATTTGATTGGATTTTCTCTTATTAATCTTTGGTTCTGTTGGTCAAAGAAAACTAATAAAGAGTTGTAGCCAAATATTCCATGAATAAAGTTTCTTCCTTAACGTTCTTTGACAGATGAATATGCCAATTTAGTGGGAGCTTAAGCTTTCTTCCATGTCTGTCAATGTCATCGACACGTAGAAGTCTACGTGTCGATGACAGTTCAAAATGAGTCGTGAGCCCAAAATCTGGCGACGACTGGCCCGAAATTTGGCACTTTCAGTAGCGTCCATCAGCTCCTGTGATGTGCAAAACAGTAGGTCAGGCAGGACACAATATCAAGTTTCCTAACATTTGTGGGGCAGCACCACTTTTACACTCCAGGGCAGAGTCATCTATGAATCTCCACCTGAACAGGTTTTCCTTACTTCGGCCAATTTCTTCCATATTATTGACGAAGTGCTGATGCATGCTGTTGACTATTTGTCAGTTTCCGACCACACACACCTACAAATACCATTATGATAAACAACAACAGAAAAAAACTACTCGTAGAAGTAATTAACGTACTTTAAACTGAACTAACACTATAAACTGAAGTGAAGCTAAAGAAGAAACGTTACTAACTCACTAATGACGTTTTACATGGCTGCTATCCAATATTAAGGTAAAAAGTAATGGCGAAGATGCACGATCGCAAGGTAGGGGGCGGGGTGGGGATGATTGATACAGCCGCATGCGCGCGCGCAGCTCAAGCGGTCACGACGCGCAAGTAATCGTTGCTTTTTAATATTTCCATAATTTTCTCCTTGTTGAGACCTTACAATGAGTTTCGCAGCTTTGGCGAGGTTGTGGTGGTTTCATTGGGTTAGGTGTCTTATGTTCATTGATTAGCGTGTTATGAAAAAGGTTAATAGGAATTGATTCAGAGGTGTAGCGATTAATTGAATATTATATGTCATTGGAAGCTATGTATGCCAAGCAGTTCTCTAATTTATTCAGTGCTAAACATATTTGAAACATCGTTATTTTTCTTTAAATCCTTTGTAGATGACCGGGATAGAATGATGTTGTAAAAAGTATTTAGTGAATTAGGGATGGTGCAATCTTTAAATTCTTATTGTCTACTGCTCAACCTTATTTAAGCCCCTAAAAGGACCTATTTGTGTCTGAATGTGAATAGGTAATTTAACAGAGGTAGAAGGAATTGATTTTCTTAATCAAATTTATTCAATCACTTCCCTTGGCGTGTCAAGTTTATACAGTAACTCGATGCTTCTTACAAGGTAGGTCGTCTTTATCGATTGGTGCAATATGATAGTGATATGAACATTGAACAATCAATACTCCTTGGTCTGTATTTCCGTCTGTCTCCTAGCCCTGATTTAGGAAGTGACACATTTTTTTTTCTGACTTGTAGGAGTTAGAATTCGTATGAAAGTGTAAATTAGGAAGGAGAGTGTTCTTTGCAAATTCCCGTTAAACTTAAGGGGAAGATTTATAAAACAATGGTAAGACCTGCTGTCTTGTATGGATCTGGATATGGGTGGATGTGGATAAAGGGATGAATTTAAGGTATTTGAATATCTGAGAAGGATGTGTGTTGTTACGAGAATGGATAAAATAAGAAATGAGTACATAAGAGGAAGTCTGAAAGTGGCGCCGGCGGCGGTGCCTGAAAAGTTGTGTGGTAATCGGTTGTCGTGGTATGGGGGTACGAGGAAAATGACCTAAGGATAAAGTTTTGAGTTAGAATGTGGATGTGTATAAGAGTACACGAAGACCAAAGAAACGAAGGATGGACATTGTAAATGATGATATTGCAAGGAAGGAGGTGTCTGATGAGATGACGAGTAATAGAGAAGTATGGAAGAAGAAGACATGACGACCCCAAATGAATTGGGATAGGGGCAAAATAATGATGATGAGTGTTCTTTGCGAATTTACAAGACTTCATTCATTCTTGCCAATTATTAATAAATAAACTAAACTAAACTAATTTGAAAAATAATGTTGATGGATGGAGAGGGAGAGGAAGTCCAAAGAAAAGCTGGATGGATTGTGTGAGGAATGATATGAAAGAGAAAGGAGTAAATGATCCTGTGGCTGTGACGTCTGACAGGGGAGAATGGGAGAAGAATACGTGTTGCGAGTGTCAAGTTCTCAAGTAGAATGGGAGAAGGGCAGATAGGTGATGATGAATTTGAAAAATAAACTAAAATGAAAAATTAAATGGGCGTAATTGGTGTAGGTGGTATAGGTCACGTATATATTAATACGATAAAGATTCGGTTGACTGTAAATTATGAAGGAAGAATTTTAAAAAAGCAACATAACAAATAAATGTACAATCGTTCACAGTTACTTTTACTTCTGACAGGGTTTTGACAACAGCAACCGACCAGCAACCTTATAGCAGCGGGAATAAAAGATCATTTTATTTAACCAGTGACGCTAAACAGCGTCGAAATATTATTGTGACAGGACTATAATTACCTACTATACCTAGCCAGCATAAGCTGAAAATCAAAGTAACCGTCATTAAAATTCATAATAGTATTAAAACCCCTATTTATAATACAATAATTGTGGAAGGTTTTGATACCATACCTTGCAGATTAGATCGCATTACCCTGCGTAGGGCTTCCCAAGACTTCTTGCTTGAAATACGATAGGCTCGGATTGTAATCAATAATATAATTAATATATTGCCACAGACACGGAACTGTATTGCTGTGGTTTATGATATATTTATGTTAGGTAGGTACCAAGGTTTTTAGGCGTTAGTAAATATTTTCGAGGCAAGTTTTATACATTAGCTAACATTTACCCCTCAAAGTACCACTAGTAGTAGTGAATTAGTTTATTTCAATCATTATGTTCGGAACAAAGAATTTGTAAACGTTTTTTTCATGATCATCATTATTTTAGTCTTCGGGCAGATTATAAAATAACACATTTTTTTTGTTATTGTTTGTGTTTATGACGAAGCATGTTTGAATTTCGTTTTATTGTTTCGTTTTTATTTTATTATCTTTTAGTTTTAATAAAAGATACTGTGCGTTTTTTTAAAGTAAAAATTACTTAGGTACTCATGTGTAATAATTAAATTACATTACAGATAAACACAGAGTATAATATAATCACTAGGTTAATTGGCAAACACCTTCACAAAACCATTCCGATAAAATAAACGCTCAAAAGGAAATAAAATTATTCATTCATATTGCTCTAATGCCATCCGACAATTTTTTTTATGAAAAGTGGCCAGTAGTGATGCGATCTAAGGAAGGCTGAATTTAGCAATAACCTCATTTCAATAATAAGTTTCTAAGGAGTTTGTATCAATGGTATTTTGTCCTTTGTTTAGGGATGAATGACATTGTCAAGAGGACATTGTTGGTATATAAACATAAGTGAAATTATCTACTGTTTGTGTTTATGTCACATCGTGTATGACTTCCGCTGTAAGTTATTTTATTAGTATACATATTTTTTCATTATAGAAGAGATTATTAAACAGTATTTGTATTATGATGAAAATAATCAATTCTCAATACAACAGAACACTGGCCAATACCTTCAGAAAAATATTACGGTGACGTTAAACACAAACAAAATAAAATCATTTACTTTTATTTTAATTTTTATGTCACCTGAAGATTTTCTTTTTAAAATGTGGCCAGTAGATAAATATAATTTACGAGAAGGTTGACTAAAGCATTGAACTCTTTTAGGAAGTTTTGCAAAAAGTTTTGTATTAGTTGTGCTTTTTCTTTATTTACTAAGAAAGTAGGTAGACTAAATACCCAACTATTTCGTATTCCATTGTTTAATTAAAGTCTTATTTCCCCGCCATGATTACGCGCGCGTGCGGCGTCATTCAATCGACGTTGCCCACATAAACTACTCACTAAAGAAGCTTCCTTCGCATCAAATTAGGCGCTTTAATTATTTACTAGCACTAAAACGTACTGTTAACACTTACAAAATATAACTTGACCTACCCTCACCCTCTTTTTACTACCGGGGCAAAGAGGCGGAGGGGAAAATAAAAGGCTCTTCAAGGATCAAATTAGGGTAGTCTTTTCGGACACTAAAACGCTGGAGGAAATAAAAGTGATGTGAGGAACAGACCGCTCAGGCAGGTGTATTTTTCCTTTGGGGATAAATAATTCTTTCTTTAATTTTGTATAAGTGCCTACACAGGTCTTATGTCTTCATATTCAAGCTTGAGTTGAAAATACGACGAACAGTAATTGTGGGTAGTACAAGGTAATTAGTTTGAGCATTAATATCGAATTATCTAAAATGGGAGTTTTCCATTTCATTAGTAAAGCTTTTAAGGATACAAGTCCATTATTTATTTCGTCCGACCATCTGAATGTCGCTGGCAAGGCTAGTGAGGCTCCTGTCTCAATCGCACATAACATCTGTAGAACGCTTGTCATTATAATAATTATGATTTGAGTTAATCTCGCACATATCCTACGCATCAAGATTTGCGTCATTCATTATTTACGCTGCGTGTGCGACTTTACAACATAACATTCGAGTGCGCAAGTTTATACATTACACAAAAGAATTTAACAAGTCGTCTAAGAATATGTTTGTATTTAACGATTGATATTACCGGATACGTTAGATTTGCCAACGCCATCTTCGTAGGTTGACCTTAAGCTCAAAAGACGTAGGTTTTATATGTTCTATTCAGCTGTGACTAACAGCAATTCATGTTTGACAATTTTACGAGCGCGACGATTCACCAATGGCGTCCACTTATAACTGCCGGTTACGCTCAATAAAATGATCATTTATTGCGTGTACGGCGAGTTAGTTTTATTGGGAAAATGTACTAACATTTTTGTTGCGCTACAAGGAAATTTATTTGTAAACACATTCGCCATGTACGTAAAATGACGAGATTTATTGATAAACTCTCGCAAAATATTGTAAGCTGTGTAGGTGGACATTTGGATTGCAAACTTTTTGGAGTTTATCATTCTAATTTTGAAAATGCTTGTGCTCTAGTTATGCAGTGGGAATTTCTGAGCTGAGCACTAATTTGGTCTTTATGAGATGATGTAGTTTAATTTGTGAATGCGTTTTAGCTATAATAAAGCAACAGTTTTAAAACTTGGTTCAACAGGTGATTGACTATTAAGATGTCCATCAGTATCAGTACTGTGCATTTTGGATTTTAAGAAAAATTATATAATTTAGGGTATAAAAAGTAGTGAATAAAGGCTTTCACATTCAATGTTATTATGAAAGCACACATATATTTTTAAGAAACTACTTAAAGATATATTCATTATATCCATCAAATAAATAACTAATAGAATTGTGTGACCGAGTTTGTCGACATCGATGCACAAGTATGGCCACGTTGGCACACTCGGTATCATGGCATGCTGTTTACACAAACACCACAAAGGTGCCGCCCCACACCGGAATGTAAAGAGACCGTAGAAGAGGTAATGAATGGAGTAGCAGTCCCCTGGAAATTGAATAGATTTAAATTACAAATCCAATCTAAGGCCAAAGAAGATCCCAATCCTTTGCAGTTTATGTCTAAAAACGCGAGTTATGGAATCTGGCGTTACTTTGCGGAAATCTATAACAGTATTTTTGCATAACACTTTATGTTATTCCAAAATATTTACAAAAAAATGCACTTTGGCAAATGAACTGGAAATGTTCGGATCTCTTAGTGCACGAGTCCGATTCCCACTTGGCCAGTTTTTTTGTTTGCTTACGAGCTACGAACTCACAGTAATTCGTAGCACATAGCATAGTAATCTCCACCATATTTTCTTTCAAAACAATTTGCTGTTTTTATAGTATGTCATGTTTTGCAGACAGGATGAGAAAATTAGATGCTACTTAGTACATTTTCATACTTTTCATTTACATTTACATTTCTGCTTCGGTTTTTAGTTCAGTTGATAATACTGCCATACTAATAGATTAAATTAAACAGAATAAGAACTCAGAATAAATAGATCTCGGTGTTGCATTAAATATAAAAAAATACTACTTATTGATACTTAATTACAAAAAAAAAACTTTTTGCAGTTAGATTTGAGATTTTTATTTTGAGTTTACCTTTATCTTATTTATGTTTCAAGGTATAACAGTGCCAAAAAAGTCACGGCTTTATATAATACACGATGGTAAAAGTAAAATAACCACACAATATTCCACAAAAATATAGGATATCTACATACACATACTTATACAATTTCATCATTCATTCACAAATTCACCTTTTGAAAAGTCAATAGGCATATAATTTCACTTAATTTTGTCTCATTAGAAACGTTGAATGATAAGCAGTTAACACAATAGACAAAAAAACCTATTTTGTCTCATCCTTTATTGTTAAATCTATCTCGGAAAGTTCTCCGAAGGGTGTGGGGTATTTCCCTTACGTCACTAAGATCCGAATCTGTCAAAGACCAATCTTGATCTTTGACACATTTATACGATGATTGCTTATGATAATTATGTTTATCGTAATTTATAGCGACGTAGTAAATGGTAATATTCTTTTGTTGGATAAAATGCATAAAGTGCTCTGAGAAGCTCTCGCGTTCATGCATGTAACACTTAAAACTCAACATTAGAGACCGGATTACATGCGACTTAAAATCGTTGAAATATGCATACACATGTTCATAATAAATGCTCCAAATATGTAACAAAAGTGCCAAAATATGCAACAAGACATTGAAATACGCATTACAAAATAGTTTTTTACTTAATTTATTACATTTTCAACGAGGTATTATTATTTTATCTTGAAAACCGGGTACTGTTCCAAATATCAGTAGTATAAATTCAACTTTATTTTTAAAACTTGAAAACGATCGTCTGTATCCACTTATGTCATTGGGCACTAATTGAATTTGGTGCATTTTTGCGGATTTCACTTCTGGCATATTTTAGAATTAATTTCCAGTTTACAGATAAAGTCCAAGTTACAGGAAACATGCCCAAAAATGATAATATGTCGATTTTAACCTGAATATTCATTATCTTTATATGCAAATTTAAATGCAAATAAGCTTTTGCATGTAATCCGGTCTCTAACTCATCATAATACAACTACTTATAAGATAAAGTTTTGAAAAACATTTACTCTTGTGCGTACATAACATTTGTAATATATTTGTACTTATTGTTAGAACTCGTCGTAGTAGGCGTATTTTCTTATTACTTGTTGTGAAAATATTAGAAATCTGGAATAACCGTAGTTTAAGATTACCCATAAGGGCGTGTAAACCATCGGCTTAAATCTAAGATTAGAAACCATAGAAAATGGATACAGTTCTATCCTCATTATAAAACGTGATGACGGGTGAGTATTAACGATCAATAATAATTTTAATAATTATCATACACTTCAAATCTAAATAAGTATTTGTTGATGTCATTACTTATTCGATTGACGGAACATTAGCTAGTATCAAGTAGGTTAGCGTGGAGTTTTTGCGAGGGATTGAAGACTTTGAAGTGTGATCTCTCTAGTACCGTTAGCGGTCGAATATAAGATGTTTGCGCAAACTATTTCACGTGTACTTTACATAAAGTTTATTGAACGATGGCCGAATGTGATTCGAACTGAATTACTGTTACGTGAGATGACTTGTGTTTGGTGTTTCTTTTAGAGGAGTCTCTCTAAGTGGTATACATTGTCAAGTATGTAAGAACTTCAGAATTACCTACAGAACACCAAACAAGTTTGGACTACCACTATCACTACCTACTAGTTGTAACTGAAAACCTCTGAAGGGGTCATTGTACACTTTATTATGAACAAAAAAAAACTTCTATGTTCCTTACATTTTCTCGAGTTAATCGAAATTAAAAATACCTATGGAGCAGCTGGTGTTTTTTTTCGGTCCCAGTTTTGACCCCACAGTACCTAAAAGTGGTGTAAGTTTCGGTTTAACTTTATACGAAACATTTTATAGTGCAATTTAGTTCACAATTTGATTTAGTGAAACTGAAAAACAAAACTGGAAAAAGTGCTCACCTCTGCCTAACTCTTCGAAGACTACAGGCGTGATGGTATGTTACGAAATTGAAAAAAAATTCCAAAAAATGTCTTCGTATATTAATCCAATCAATTAAAAGTCCCTCCCAAAGCGTCAGGATCATGGCTATCAAGTTGTTTATAAACAGACGAGTTTAGTAACGACGCGTGCGCACTTTGATCTCCCCTCTCACACCCACGGAGACGATTAATTCGTTCTCTTGTTTGTTAATTTGTTACCAAGCTTTTATAAGGAAGGGTTACATTTATTGTTTTAATGGCTATAGTGGTGTTTACATAACTACGAAGGGTACTTTTTTGGCTTAAATATACAAACTGGTCCTTAGAAATAAAACTTGTGATACATAAGTACATTCTTTTGATAAGTGAAATCGTGGAAATAAATTGTATTATAATTCAAAGAGTTGTCTTTGTGACACATCAACATAATAAATAAACGTCCCAAAGCCCTCACACAAAATGTCAACCATTGCGAAATATCATTTCATCTACCCGACTAAGTGTTCAACTTTTATTCATCATGAATAACAAATTCATCAGCCACGCACAAAAAATATTAATACGACTTAGTAACAAACAAACGCGACAAAAACGAGCGACCGCATTAAATATAATTAATTAACGCCACATAAAAGAGCATTAAGCGATCTTCACAAACGCTATTCAATGGCCGAATGTTTCTTTTCAAGTAGCTGTCTCTATAAACGTGCGGTGCTAGTGATGTGGCGCATGCGTAATCGACGTGATTGATTGTCTAATCACGGCCAGCTATAAAAAATCTCTTTATAATTTAAAGGTAATGTAGGGAAGGCGACATAAAGATTGAAATGATAATCATGTGCGGACAGTTGCGGATTATTACTACACTAATAGTTTTTTGTATGACGTGCTTGTGTATTATTTATAAATTGGTTTACTTTTTTTGACAAAGTTGATAAACACTACAATCATTAATGAGTGTCTACTCATTGAAGCCATGCAATAACGTGTTGAGGACATACATGATTCAAGGATATATTTAAACCTTAATTCAATCAAAACTTGGTCCTTCGGTCCTCAAAATATTTTCTAAAACTGGTCCTAATCTATGCAACACGTCTTTTGACCCCTAAACAAAACATCAGTAGCCCAAGTAGCTCCATAACCAAACAAAACAAGAACAGCGTGACATTGATCCGCCGTCAATCTAGCAGGTACGAGATATCGCACAGATTCTCACGGGCCGCTCACGCCACCGGACTGTAGTTAGCGGGATCATGCAGACGATCCCGATTCTCGGAATAATGATGTGTATCGCAGCCCTAATGATATGTTTCCTATGCTTGAAGATATAACAATCAAAATCTAAACGGAGCCTGTTAGGTACTATAGACTATTTGGTGTTTGTTTTTAATGAGGACAGAAAAACAAGGCAACGTTGTTTGGTACAGAATTATGGAAGAGCAACAAATATGATTTGAAACTTTTCTAAATATAACAAAAAAATAACCTGAAGAACTACTATTTAGTTCAAACTCAAAATTTATTATGTTGTTTCCCTATGTTTTCTTACTGTGTGTGCATAAATTACGAATTTATGAATAAAGAAATAAAGAAAACTTTGAATTCAGCAACTTTTGGATTTAAACGGCTAAATGCATTTGTCTGCAAAAGCTTAGTCATAACAGAATTAGATAGTTCATTAACACCTTGGAATAATCATAGAAGCTTATCATTTTATCTTCCTATCGACGTTATAGCAAATAGACGACTTCGTAGAAAATGATACATGTTACGAATACTCAGTAATCATTTATCGCAATAGTAATTCACTAGAGTCAACATTTAATTAAAACTTTATCATCCATTGACATTCAGGTTTCACCTTCTATCTATTTACGCATCCAATAGTTCAACACCTTTGAGATAATAATAGCAACTAAGCGCTTTCACTAACTTCGAATTAAAGCTTCGAAGTACTTATGATACTCAATTAATGAATGACATGTTATATGAGTAAATACAGCGATAAGGAATTAGCGAAAATTTCATCATTGAAAAGTTTTGAATGCTATGGAGAGATATTAAGACAAAGTGCTATGAAGACAAAACTTTCATGGCAACAGGGCAACAGCCAATGTCTAAGTTTGAGACACTGAATCTCCATAGAGTTTGTGTCCGGTGTTGTGTTGCTACTGTTTAATAGCGGGCGTTTTGATTACAGATTACAGTAATTACGTATCTGGATCCCTCACGAGACACGCGCGGCGGAGGGCGGAGCGCACGCGCACGCTAGCGTGGCCGTCACTATACAATATTTTTGTATTTAAGAAATTAAAAGCAAATTAACTTAAAACACAAGAAGTTATATTGAAAAGAACATCTACGGATTTACGGAACCGTTTCTGAGCTAATGGCTTGAAAATCGAATAAATGCAAAACGTCGATTATGTGTCCAGTGATGAAAATAGACGGCAATCAGCTAACTCCGAACGTTTCTCATACATTAGAAAGCAATTATTCGACGGGTTTACGCCCATTTTACGCCACATGTAACACCGCGTCGATCAAGTGAATTATATTTCCAGTTTATAATATCCAATATTATTACTATTGCGTTGGGAGGCACCGGTAGCGGATAATTAGAGGATAGCGGGCAGGTCGCGCGATAACTAGTCTTAATGACGTGAAATCGCACTCCGACGCCCGCCGCCATCTTGAAAATGAAGCAGCGATGGCGGGAAAGCTTGCAATTAGCCATAACCGCACACCGCTTGATCACGGCATATCGAGCTTTGCCACACATCTCCAGGAATATGACGACTAGGAATGTCTTTACAGCCAATACAATTGTCATCAATTTAAAATAAACTTTCTATTGCCTAAAAGTTATCATCATCATCATCATCATCTGCCTAGCCTTTTCCCAACTATGTTGGGGTCGACTTCCAGTCTGACCGGATTCAGCTGAGTACCAGTATTTGTATTGGCTAGAAGTTATCATAATTGCATTTATGGTCATTCTGGACTCCTTATTTGGCTAGTTAGTTAGCCCGTGTTCCAGAACATCATTAAATCCAATTCAAAACTCCCACGGGTGACTTAGACAGCTAGTTTGTGAAATAAAAAACTACCCACCACTTAGATACCAATTTAATGAAAATTATATCGAGCTCTACAAGAAAGAAATCGCATTGATGCATTTTTTTGTCATTTCAGACAAAGAACTACGAAGTAATCGATTCCCACAATTTAGCAGTGAGTTTGATCGGCTGTGGGATCCGTTGATCGTCTCGTCCTTACTTCGGCTCTGACAGGCAGCAATTTGGAGCCACGATCAGTGCTACTGTTCCCCTGAAGCAATGATTTGGACACGCAAACTCCAACATGGAGAAAAATAGCACCTTGAATAAATGACGATGATAGATTGTGTTAAGATAACTTTCTTTGATGTAACGCTTTGCCATAAAAACCCTACATACTTTTCGATATTATTTAGATTACTGAAGTTCTGGGGCCCAATTCTGTAAATTAACCAACTTGCCAATAGTGTCGGTAGTGTGTAAGTAGTGTCTCAATAGGCTAATCATTGTCATTTGGTATTCTACGAACTGTTGTCATGATTGACTTCTTAGACAATGAAGATTTGTCAAAATGAAAAACCGCGCAACTGACAGTTGCGCGGTTTAAAACATCGAAGGACCAAAAACTGTATTGCTTTATAGTTAAAAAAAATACATAACAAATAAAATATTGGCTGATTGAGCTCGTTTCGGAAGCTAAGACGTCTTTTTTTTTAAACTATCACTTTGATAATGCTCATCAAAACATTTTTCTGACAGAGGATAATGGAAGAAAAACGTGTTGCGCGCGCCCCAAGTAACATGGGACAAAGTCAAGAAGATGATAATGAATGATAGAATTGATAGATTATTGAATAGATTGCCACATATTGCATTCAAATTCTTAAAGTAACTTATGACGACTTCCAAAATCTTCATTGTTATTAGATGCTAATTTGATAGGAATCGGTTTTCGCACATGTCTGCAAAACTATTTTGTTGTTAAATTGAGATGATTATGTTCAAATGACTACTAAAATGTGGATCCATCGACAATTGAGCTCGGCTGTCGCCGCCGGCGCTCGTGACGACACGCGAATCTAACTCGATGCTCCTGCGCAACTCTATTTAGTTTTAATTTGAAACTAATTCATTCTCTCTAATCATTATACTTTTTCATCGATGGAATGTGAAAATTATGTTGGTTTTTATGTGAATGCAATTTGACAGCAATTATTTTTGAGATTTCTGTAACTTCAAACAAGATAAATGCATTTCGTTGCCCATTATTAAGCTACAAATATGCTGGCAAAAAATATTTTGCCATCGGGAAAATCTTGGCCATTTACGTAGGTAATAATGATAAAGAAATTTTCGAAAAGGAGCTGTTGTCATGTCTTATGGTGCATATTTTCGAAATACATGTACAAAGTGTGCATACTTGTTATTGCTAATATTTGCATTGCCATTATATGCGCTGTAGTTAGTTAATTACAATATTGTATTTATGTTAGTAGACATGAGACACATGATTATGTATTGGGTAACACTTTGGAAGTGACACAAAGTTTCATAAATTATTTTCGATTCTATCGAAATAGAGGGAGCGTGCCCAGCTCCCGCCTTTAATAATATTTAAATTTAGAACAGCGAAGGGATGGGACATGTGTGTTGTAACGCGTTTGGCGAAATGTGATTACAGTCGGTAATTAACGAGCCGCTATTTATGGGTTGCCCTACGCGACATTATTTAAATATTGTCTTTTCATATTCTAAAAATGGCGTTGCGTACAGGCCTGGCCGTTTCGGAATCATACTCTTTTGTAATAATTATCATTGTATTCGTGAAAGTGTTTTACCGTTGGCCAACCGTGTCATGTCCGTTTTGTCCGGTCTCTTGAAATAAAGCACGCTTTCAATTGCAGACTAATTATTCCAACACGAGAAACTCATTCGGTGCCGTCAGTTTTTACGTGTAAAGAGATTAGTCCACTTAAACGACACTCGCACTCAAAGGAGCATTGTGATGCGGACCGATAATGATGATACGTTAAGAAAAGTATTACATTCTGTCCATAATGGGCTGTTGAAAAGGAGCGTTTCTTATAAAATTTCATTTGGATTCAGTGCTCGTCGCGCCGGTGTGTCACAGACTCTCCGCGTATGAATAAATTACGGTTGTACATTAATTTATTGATTGTTATTCAAATTGGGTTTCTCAATCGGAGGTTGGAGGTGATGTGTCTCGTCTCGGCTTTTTGTCCTCTCTGATGTTTTGAGGTTGAGTTGTGCTCGTTCTACGCGACGGAAAATTGTTTTCGAATGCTCAACAAGGTTTGAATAGATACCTACTCGTGATATTATTGTGGTTTACTATATCTGCGTCATTCCGCATTGATATCTCGAACGTATCTAATTATATTGTGTATGAGTTTGTGATTTGTGACTGACGACTGGAAAATTTATACAAATCATCATTTTACCGAGTTTGGATTCTAGAAATAACTTTGCACTTGGGATTATTTATTGGTAAATCTCTTTTATGTTTGTTTTTACATATTCTGTTTATGGATTAGCCCTGCAATATTTTGTATTTGATCTACAGATCTACTCATACTGTTAACAAGAAATAAGACATTGAATCGTAGAAGTTATGTGATATTAACTGGAAAATAGAAGATGATTTTAACAAAACATGACCATTTAAGGAAAATATAAAGAAAAACTTATTTGAAAATGACTCATCTTCCAGATAAAGATCGAGACATCTTTAGAAACTTTGTGAGCGATCCGTTATAAAATGTACGTGTCCGGACTTCATTACAAATAACGTTTCGTCCTCAATAGTTTCAGACACAGTCATACGTCGTATGAAACTATAATACACAATATAGTAAGTAATTATTATATCCGCCATATTGGCGATTTGCGCGCACGCCGTCCGATTGGTTAACGTCTGAAAACCGATTCATCGTCTATACGGAGTTATTATTATTCCTGGCGTTATGGTGTTTCTAAGAATGTTCGTCGCCTCGACTGTTTGTAATGACAAAGGCACTTTTTATTATTTGATCGCTCGCTCGTTTCTGTTAATTGTTCCGGAGACGTGATTTTAATATATCATGCATGTTGACTGGTCTCTTTTATCGTGTATGCAAATGTATCGATCCGCGTCGTGGGCCAGCGCCCGGCCGCTCGGCTCTCGGCGCGAGACCTGCGCGCGCGCAACCGCCTGCGAATGGCACATAAAACAGTCGTTTAGCGCTCGTTGCTTTGTTTTGGGGTACCTTTTTGCGTTGAATTGAATTAGGCATTTGTTCGTCAAAGCTTGAATGTGGAACTTTATTCTATACCTACAGTCGAACAATGAAGGCATTACTTAAGGTTGCACTAGTCAACATTTTTTCCATACAAATTTCGGGGGGGTATTACTCCACTGTTTGACACTGTACATCCAAAGTTAAACATGATATCGTTTTGACTCATTATTAATTTTGTCTGTACGGAAGCAGAATAGTAAAATAAAAAGCCATTAAAAAGTTACGAGCTACCAAAGATTCGTTTTTATTGCCAATTTTAACGCAACTTTAGGCGTAAATTAGTTATAAAAGAAGTGTCAAATTTCCAAAACTAAGTCCGTACCGACAAAGCACAAGTATCGCAGAATTCAATAAATTTTACTTGTAATTGATTAATGCAGTGGTTTTTTCATAAAACACGATTTTCCAAAGGCCTTTTCGTATTTTTTTACGCGCACTTTTACTATGAAATATCGTGCATCTCACTGAATACTGTTTCCCCCGGGCGGGCGGTGCGGTGCGGGAGAACGACGTTCACGCACACATCAACAATATGTCACACGCGCGGTACCGCGCGCGCGTATTCCAGTTTTATTTGAATCTGCTTCTGCGGCCTATGTCACTCGTATGACGTTTGACGTATAACTGTTTGGCGGTTTTGATAAAAATTGGAATTTTTGGTTTGAGTGGACGCTGTGCTAGTGACTAAGAAACAATGGGTAGGTAAATCATATAATTTGTTACACCTTATCTATTTAGTGTTCTTACATACGAGCGACACGCGTCATCGACATCAGAGGTACGTTGTCGATGGCGACTTCGACCAGTAGTGATATTCCCTAAGAACACAGAGTGACCGGGCGGCGCGGCTTTGTGTAGGTACATAGGCAGTAGGCACCCTATGTAGGCAAGGCAGTCGATCTGAGCGCGACGCGATGCGCTCTTGACTTTTATTTTGTATGCTTATGGAAATGGAAATGGTTGCTCAAAAAGTAGTGCCTATACATATATATACCCACCTCTGGCACGGTAAAAACTGATGAAATCTATACTGCGCTTCTGGCAGTCGGGATACCTTATTGATAACGTAGGTATGTACCTAGTTCTATATCGTATTAAGTACCCATTTAATATGTATGCTTTTACTAGGATTTCGTTACTCGCGTTCCCGTAGGAACCTATTTACTGCTCCGCTCATATACGAGTAACATAACCTTTTTCAATAATTGACTACCTAACAAAAACTAAAAAGATTTATTTATCTGGTAGGTATCTAGTTTGGGAGATCAGAGACAGGTATCTAGTAGGCGTTAAAACAAACGACCTCTTCAGCTTTAAAATATTAGTAGGTAGTACTAATATATACCTGATAATATAAAATAACAAACATAATAAATTAAATGAAAGGAAAACCATGAATAAAAGTGCTTTATCTCATTGAATCTATCCCATTGAATTTATAACTGTTCTTTAGATTTCATGATTTTCCCTTCATTTAATTAATCATGTTTGTTAGAGAGATTTGATTCATATGATTGCCCCCTATTGATTGATGTAAAAAAGGTACAGAATGTTATTTTTTCGAACTTTAGTCTATCCATCCCGGGTGCGATGCCCGAATGTGGCAAGCGAATTTTCGAAAACCTGTGAATGCAGATTTGTTTCTTTTTAAAAATAAAGGAATGTTTCCTTTGAGTAAAATTTGCTATCTTCAGTATTTAGAGTACTTTCCCTCCAGGTGGCATTGAAATATTCCACCCTGTCTATGTAGGTACCTTATAAAGTGCTTACCTTTATAAATCAAGGAATTGACATCAGCTGATCATCATGAGGTAGCAAACGCCGCGTCGCGTTGCATCGGTAGGTACTCGCCACGCGCTTCGCACTCGCGTCCGATGTCGCGTATCCGAGGGTTGTCACAAATTATTATGTGACTTTAATAGTTATCTTTTTTAACCGACTTCATTACTTACTTCAATGAAATTCTAGGAACATATCTACAGTTTTTAGAAGCCTTACACATCGTTAGAAGGCTGCCTACAAAAATAAATTAACAAACTCATATTATAATTAACAAATAAATAACGGCATAGTTATGAATAAAAACATTACTTTCATAAAATAAATAAATTATAGTGTTTATTTTATAATGCTGCTATTTTTATTAAACAGATACAAAAGATTGGCGAATAGGAAAAAAAGGGCGCCTAAAACTAAGTGCCCCTCGCAAGAAGAAGTTCAAAAGAACATTGAGGGGATGGTTCATAAATAAAGAAAATATTCCTCCTGTACTGTGTGTCTATCCGTCTGTCTGTTCGTCTGTCTGTCCGTCCGCCTGTCCGTCCGTCTGTCCGTCTGTCTGTCCATCTGTCTGTCTGTCTAACCGTCTGTCTGTCCGTCCGTCCGTTTGACTAAATTGACTATTTTTCTCGCACTCAAAGTGAAAGAAAAAAAAAAAGAAAAGTACAGTGTAACACACGGCGCTCAAATCCCATTATGACTCGGTTCCTATTTACTACCTCGCTAAAGCTCGGTAGTAAAACTACCTGGTATATAAAGGGTCATTTTACACACACGTGCGTAAATTACGGTTACATTCGTCTACTCGTTTGTAAAAACCAACTTTCCACACTAGTATCATAAATACCAATTTTTCTGTTTATTAGGAATAATTTATTTTGAGCTATAGTGGCGGTAATTACAAACCGCAGACGTAAAAAGAAACAATGTCAGTAATTGTGTTATTAATTCAATAATAATAATAAATTAATTAGACAAGAGCCTCGACTAACATCTGAGGAGACTCTCGCTAGGCAGCTGGATCAGGCGCTTGATTCAGAAAGCAGTTATCCTGGACACGGCGCGTATTGCACCCAGCTTGGACCCTGTTCCCGATGCTAGCGGGCTACCTATTTTTATTGTTTTTAATAGTTTTGTTACTAAAATTTAAAAATGTAAATTTATTACATTTTTAAATATTTTTAGAAATATGTATTCATTTTGGGCATTAAATAATTCTTTATTCGTTTTCTATACATATTTAATGTAGCTTTTTTTAAATTGTTTTTTATAAAAATGTGATGACCATGTATGAAAATGTTATGAAAAAAAAAAAAAAGATTTACAATAGTACATTTTGATACAAGTGGAGAATGTTTGTTATTGCGTTCGAGGCGGAATTAACACCCGAGCCGTAGGCGAGGTTGTTTTTGAACCGAGAACTGCAATAACAAATGCCCACGTGCATCAAACGACGTTTTTCAATACACTTTTGAAGAAATAAAATAAAAGAACGAAAAATATTTTTGTCATGAATTATTAGGAGACTATGATTTAAATTTTCTTTTTTTTTCCGCGCTTTGCTTTCACCAGGTTGAAGGAGAAGCAAATGTTTATAGCGGCTAAACAGCCTAATATGAAAAATAGAAAATTCAAATGTTTTTGAGTTTAGAACACAAATAAATGTTAATTGGTTCATAAACGTTTTAATGTAATAATAATGGTTTTAGATGATATTCTATTTATAAACATTATTTAAATATTAAAAAAATATTAAAAAAAAACGCATATCGCTTTGCCGAGTTTAAAAAAGACATTCACCTCCGAATCGAGAGGACCGTTTCCCGCCAGTTTCATTTTGGGACTTGGCACCGGCAACTCGGCAAGTGTCAAAATGAAACTGGCGCAAGACAGTTGTGAATAGAGGCATTGAACCAATTTGGACTAAGTATAGATAAAAGTTATCTGTGGCAAGAATGAAACTGGCGCAAGACAGTTGTGAATAGAGGCATTGAACCAATTTGGACTAAGTATAGGTAAAAGTTATCTGTGGCAATTTTCACACACGTGTTTGGAAAATGAAAATCGCACACGTGTGAGTATTTCACACGCATATATGAGATTTTTCATTTTGCATTGTGAACCTAATCGTAGTGCGATATGAACCAGTTTTCGAGAAAGTGTATTGAAAAACAGTTTAGTGTTATTTGTTTTATTCGATAAATAAAAATAAGTAATGAAAGCACCCCTAAAATAATTGAGTAAGCAACTTACAACCCTTGTAGCAATCTGCCGTTACTCTCTACGTTTCGCACATGCCTAAAAATCATGTTGTAATTATGTTACTTGGTTTATACTAATAATAATTTCTCTCAATTGACAACCTTAATTTTTCGTTAGTAGGTATCTATTTGATGTAAGGAGTTGTTCAGCCTTTGGCGGCGGACAAAGTAGGTAGGTATATGTGGGATTATCATAGGTACATACTTACTGTTATAATTACCTATGTACCTACAATTCAACAAAAATGTTACAAACCGTCGCCGCGTCGTGGACACTAAAATATAACCTTTAGGTAGGTACGTAGGTAGGTACATGGTAGGTACTAAGAAAACAATACTGATGTGTCATTTGTCTGGATGAAAACATGTGTTTACATTTAGTGATATTGAGTATAATATATACCTAAAAAAGTAAGAAGGTAAGTAGGTAATTTGGAAAACAATTTATGAAGGCCATTAGGCAGAACTAATTACAATTATTAGGTATTCACTCGGACATAAGACCAACCCGCACTGGGGCCGCATGGTGGATTACAGCCAATTCCCTCTCACAGAGAGGAGCCGTGTCCCAGCAGTGGGAACATTATAGGCTGATTATGCTGCTGCAACAAAACTCTTGAGCGATCGCTGCATGACCACCCGGGGAAAATGAAACATAATAAGCAATATATATTAGGTACTAAGAGAGCCATACAGGTATAAAATGATAACGCAGCGCCTCCTACAGGCCCTACTTTAGTACGAGTTTGTAGGTACCTACTTGCTGATTTCTCGGCGAGTGTCGAGGGGCTTCGAATGGCATATCAATGGTGTGCATCGTGTAAAAGTTCGTTTTTGTTCGGAACGCTTCGGAACGCTGTGTGTGTGCGTACGAACTAGACGTGCGTGAAGACTAGCGCCTAACTGCTCATCACTGATACTATCTCTGTCGGGCACGATGCTAGGTGAGACAGCGTGCTTTTTGGCCACGCCCACCAGCGAGTTCGAGCCCGTGACTTGTGTCACCTTAAGCGTTAATTTGCATACAAATGGATTAATGAACTTTTAGTAAAACAGAAATGTATTACTTGGTTTTAAATATTGGTCTACTACTGCGGGTACTAAGAAAGCGTCAGTATTTTTCTTATAAAATGAAATGAGTTCGGGCAAACAAATGAGCTGTATCTCGGCTCATTGTATAAATTCAGTAGCTACACTTCAAGCGCCTCCGTAAGGCTTTTACTACACTACAATAGTAACTACAGGCAGCTTCAAAGATATCGTTATCGGAGATATTATTATGAACGACAATTTTTAAAAATCATTATCATATTTTACGATATTCGGTTTCAGTTATTGCATTAGAAATTTTCTTTACACATAAACATAAGGAAAAGCTCTAATAAAAGTACCTATATACGAACAATAAATTGCTATTAATTTATGTCAAATTGGCAACACAAAAAAAAACAGGTGATTGCAGAAACAAACAAAACTGTCGAACAAGCTAAGTATCAATGAATTCATTTCATTCGGTTTTAAAAGCCTCAAGCTACATTCAGTCTTACCGCATTGAGTAGACTCAACCCTAAAATGACTCGCGTATTTCTTGCTCCATTTGACTTGCTGATGGTAACACCGGTGGTCCTACGGGACCCGGGATCTCTCCGACCTCTTCTATTTGTTAATAAGCACCCACTCGTGAGTATTCGAGGGTTATGTATGCATATCATTATGGTAATGTTATCGTCAGATATAATTTTCCGTTTTTATCAACTGAATTTGATTGTAATTAATTATTCAATAGCCATTGTTATGTTAAACGTGGAAGGTTATTATTAGTTTTCAGCTCACCTTGATCTTGACTTTCAGTTTCATGACAATCATACTTGTTTTCTGTTTCGTTTATAATTGTGGATTCAGGTTTAAATAGATGGATAGAGTTATGCAGGGTGTAAATAACCTCATCACGAAGCCGCCAACCAAGCATTCCGTACATCAAAATAAGTAACTTTACGCAAAAATGATTGCTGGGAAACGACTTTTTTTTTTGGGGTGAAAAATCATATTGTGGTAGAACTCAATGTAACGCACTCAAAACATTGTGTCGTGGAGGTGTTTCAAGTAAAAATCTTACATTAAAAACTTGTATTTAAAAAAAAACTGTCAAAAAGTTGGACCTTTGACCCCCAATATCTCCGTTACTAGAAGGTTCCCAGGTATGGTGTAGAACAAAAAAATGATCGCAATGATCCCCATCATTATGGTGCAGAACAAGTGCCTTTCGGCTTCGTTTAGAGATTTTTTACACCCTTTATACTTTTCAATACGCTTCCTCGAAAACTGGTTCATATCGCACTACGATTAGGTTTACAAGGCAATGTTTTTCACACGTGAGCGATTTTTCATTTTCCAACACGTGTGCGGGAATGAAAATTGCCACAGATAACTTATACCTATACTTATTCCAAATTGGTTCAATGCCTCTATTCACAACCGTCTACCGTCACGGTTCTCTCTATTCGGAAGTGAATGTCTTTTTTTTAATCTCGGCAAAGAGATATGCGTCTTAACAGCGGTAATATTTTTTGAATATGTATTTAAATAATGTTTATAAATAGAATATCATCAAAACCATGATTATTACAATAAAAAACGTTTATGAACAAATTAACATTTATTTGTGTTCTAAACTCAAAAACATTTGAATTTTCTATTTTTCATATTAGGCTGTTAAGCGGCTTTATACATTTGCTTCTCCTTCAACCTGGCGAAAGCAAAGCGCGGAAAAAAAAAGAAAATTTTAATCATATTTCCTAATAATTCGTGACAAATTTTCAATACACTTCCTCGAAAACGGGTTCTTATCGCACTACGATTAGTCAACATGCAATGTATTTCACACACGTCGATCTTTGTCATTTTCCACCACCGCGTGCTGTGCCGCGTGCGGAAAGGAGCCATTCCCACACGCGGCACAGCACGCGGGTGTTGGAAAATTGCCACAGATAAAACTATACCTATTCTTAGTACAAATTGGTGCAATGCCTATAGTCGGCGGTGATTGTTTTTTTTTCGTTATTTTATTTTATTTCTTCAAAAGTGTATTGAAAAACGTCGTTTGATACACGTGGACATTTTTTCTCGCCTCAAAAATCTCGCCTACGGCTCGGGTGTTAATGCCGCCTCGAATGCAATAACAGACTTTCTCCACTTATATCAAAATGTACTATTATTGTAGCCCAAATTGTTACACCGCTGCCAAGTTGTAACCTACAAGTCCGATAGACTTAGATTATATTGAATTCGTTTTCTGTTTTTAATAATAAAATATTAGCAAGCAGTTGTTTTCCTGGTCAGTATCTATTTAACAGCTGACTTTTCTGCTACCAGAAATGTGTCAAGCAGAATATGCTGTAACTGTTCAACATCTACAGCATATTCTACTTCACACTTTCTGGTCCTAATCACCGAAAACCATTGGTCCTTCCTCCTCCAATTACCGTTTCTCTTCTATTGTCTTAATTTCATTGTCAATACCCAAAACATCGCCGATACCTGATCCCTCCCAGCTCGGGCCTCCCAGGAGGGCTCTCATCTGAGGGTCATCACTACCGTGTTACGGATCGCCCCCTCACTGTTTACCCTCTCAAGCTCTTGGTCCACGTTGTCACATAATTGGCTACGTGTGGTCCGTAACTGTGGTAGCTCGTCCACTTGTTTGCTGTATAATGAACTGCCTAGTGGTTTTAGTGGAAATTAATGGACGTTTTAAGTTCTTCAAATGGATTTGTAATTAACTTTCTTCTCGTTAAAATATTTTTAGCTTAAGCTAACATAAAGTCTAGTGTTGATATACTAAAATAGTAGCTTATTTTGATTTGAAATCTTCAAAAAAATGAGAAATGCATATAAAACCTACGATAAACAGACACAAATCTCTTAATTCCCACTTTAGATAATGACGGGCTCCTGCTACATATTTAAGTGGCAATTATAGCATTTTTCCTTCGTTATATATGACGCAAGTTATTAATGTCCTTATGATATTGGGAGTGGGCTCAGTGTTGCCAGTGTGTTCCCCGAACAGTCGCTAATGTGCGGTGACCACGCCCCTTCCTGTCGCCTCTCGGCTCACCCCCGGACACGACGTGCATGCGCCGATGACACTGCGCAGCTGAAGGTTCAGGATAAATATAATCACTTAGCTTTCAGAAATGCATCTATGCAGTTTATGATTCGTTAATTTTGGTACTGCGAAGATTTTTTATGTGGTTTAAAATGTAATGTTAACTTCTAATCATTAGATGGATAATTGAAGATGGTGTGTTTTACAATGAATCATTTAGAGGGCTTTCTACCAGCGGTTAAGATGATAGACGAAGCCAATGTCAATCATGTTGAAAACCGTTGTACATAAACGAAATGTTTTAAAACCGACCGCCACTTGTATAAGCCCTCACAATACGATATTCATCTACTGACATCACTTGATAGATTTCAAGATAGAAAACACTGATTCTGTAGAAATTCCCAGTCCTATTAAACAATTCCAAAATCATATTAAAATGTCTTTCAAATGAATGTGACTTATTTAAATGTGTGTTAAAGTCCAACTCTAATTGATCGAAAGAGTGCCAAAGGACCAATATCAAGAACAGGTCATATAATACATTCTTCAATATCTCATAGTATGACAAATAGATCTATAAACGCACAGTAGTTTACTTCTCGCCAATCAGGTTTGTGATACGAAGGCTCGAAGTTGTACAATGAGTAATCGCCATTGAGTCATTGATTAATGTTATCAATCAGACTTTATTATCTGATTTTATTTTGATCGTTATGTCCTGATAAGTTTCGATATTATTTCTGATCTAAAGTTGGACTGGTCATTTGTATAGTTAATATTTCTAAGTTAGATGTCTTTCAAGAAAGTTTATTTTCTCTAAGGACTGCAATCCTTTTTTTATCTTCTTGTTGTACTACATCTTTACTTAGGCTGCACGGGTTAATTTTTTTGGTGTATGTAGAATGTATCCTCGATATTCATACATCGATGGGCCTGGTTCCCAACTTAACAGCACCCAGACCTAGTTTCTGATGTTTCATTAGCCATTTTCCTTATGTTACACCTGATTGCTCAATTTAATAGCAAGATACAGCTGCATTGCTTCTGCAACGTGCAGTTGCACTTAAAACGTCAGTGTTAGTGACTTATGCGTCTCGTTGTCGGGTGTCATCGGGTGTCGTCGGTGCGTCTGGCTACCGACGCGGGCGCAGCTTCGCCCACACGACCTTCACTGCTTATTCTCCATCTCGTACATTAATTTTATTGTTTTCGTTACTGTGTAATTAAATCATCTGAAACCCGTTTTCCTTATCTGGAAGTCTTGTTTGCTGTACAATGCAAAGGTTTTAATTTTTGAGTGGTTTCTGAAAGGTAGCTAAGACCATTAGCAGTATCGTACTACTTACTAAATGTTGTCTAGCAATGATAGATTACTTATCTACAAACACCTATTAAGACAGGTTTTCGAGTGGATAATGATGTCTATTGCTCCGAAATCCGAATTCTTCGCGCGTGCACCGCTTTTTATTGGAAAGAGATTTCACCTCTCGATGTTACTGAATATTTGTAGATAATGGATACATGCGAATATTGAAGAATTCGTATTTCGAAAATCCCTACGTTTATGTTTCAGATTAGAAATTATTTGCTAAGTCCCACGCAACCAATTACTTTCACTAAGGATACATTCATCATTTTGAGCAACGCAATCGCGTTTCAATTTGTGTGACGTGTCGTGTGCCTCCAAAAGCTACTAGTTTACCTGTAAAGTATACTAAGTGCTATAGTGTTTTTCTAAGGACCGATGTTGACTTGCGTCCGTGTGTGGTCCTATGGCCGCACGTGGTCCTAAACAAAATGCTATAACTCACCCAATTCGTCAAACAAACTTGCATCTTATTTCTACTTTTTAAAGACACAATTCAGCTCGTTCAAATATTGACTTACCAGATTGCCTCCCGAATGTTTGGCTAAATAAGACAGTGTTGCCTTTGAAAAAAAAGAAGGATAATAGCGAAAGTGTTAAGTCGGTCTGGTTTGTTAACTTTTTGTAAACACATAAATTGAATTTACGTTATTTTTAGACACGAATGACGTGTGTAGATATGCAAATTGTTTCAAATTGCAAGAGGATGTACAAGTTTCACGCCAGACGTTGCGTGGGAGAGCCATTGTGTTCTGTGAAATACTGGCGAGCATGCTATTACGCATTCAATGTCGCAAACTTTAATTAGATCATTTAAATCGTCACATCATGGAACGATATCACTGCAATTATTTTCTTTATCGCGATCAAATTCCGCAAGAATAACAAATACAATTTTTAACAAAACGAAAGATAAAATGACACAAAAGGGTTCCACTGTATTGAGTCGTCATGTTTGTCTGTAAAATTAATGAGTACACAGAGTGAGACAAAGGGCCAATAAAACTCAAATAACTTTTTATTCTATCAAAATGGCGTTCGGCGGCCATTAATAAGCTAATGACAGGCAAGTTTGACAGCCCGTTATCGCGCCATCTAGCGGGAACAGTTTAATATCGAGCACGTTTCTCTACGTCAAAATGTTATGATAGACGGTCACTTATTCTTTTTGATTTAGTGCCCCTTGCGTTGAGAACTGCATTGATTTATCAATTATTTCAGGTATGCGAGCTTGGTATTTTTAAGACACGATCTTACTTTCATGTCATACCGTTTGAATTAAATCATCAATTACTGTGTTCGATGCGTATTTTGGTATTATCTGATTGGTATGAGTGATACTGTTAATAAATGAAACGAGATTGAAATAACAACGATAAAGGTAAGGTTTTATAAAGCTATTAAAGGATGAATCGGATGCGAATGTGAATGGTTGCGTGGAGTATTGTTTGTAAATGGGGTGCGCCTGCGCAGCGGGGTGCGCCGTTTTATTAGGAAGTGACAGGATCTGAGGCTCCGAAATGACATTGTCACTTCATCTTTTTTTTCTCCTTTGTGTCGTGTTAGTGGCCGTGTCGGTATAATTTGCGACAAAAAGTTCAGGTGTGGAAACATTCTAGACATCTGAACTCAGTCAATTTCACCAACGAAACTGAACGCGATCACCACATCTAAACCACGTTCAATAGCTGTCACTGTCAGTAATCTATAGCATGCCACTGAAAGTTTGAATCATTTGCTGAAATTTAGATTTCAGTAAAGGAAAACAACCGGCTAAATTTTACCGTTGTTTCTAAGCAATGGCCAAGTTCAAGTCATAGATTAAAATCAATCGATTTATTATAATAATATGATAAGTTGTGTTCGATACAAATATTATAATACAATGATGGTTGACAGATTGTTGGTCTTCGATTACGATTCTTTTGGAACCCGAGGTTTTTTTGTCGATTTGCTTTTATTTGAATCGACATGGTTTATTTGAACGCTATCGGGAAGGGTTCACGTTATTGATTTTTAAAATGCATGTTTGTTTTGATGGACTGACTCTTTAGGATGGTTTTAATAAGAATAATGGATTCGACACCGGTGGTTTTTGTGGCCGTTGATAGTGATACAGAGATATGCTTTTCTGGAGATTGAATTTTGTTATCATTCGAAGAGTAGCTGCCGAAAATAAATAGAAAAGTTTTGATTTTTCGCAAAATTTCAGCAGTATCTTTTAGGGTGGTAAAACGAATATCCACTTGTTAACATGAAGGCAAAGAAAATGAAATAAACTGAGAAGTAGATGAAGGTAACACAATTGTAGAAACATTGCACAATTTTATCAACACCAGCAAAAATTAAAGCAGTAAGGAACGTGTTACAGGAACCGCAGCTTGTTGATAAAATGAATGTTGACAAAACAAATGTTGCTGCAAATATTGGAATCAAGTGTTTAAATAAACTTGAAAACTATAGAAGGTGATCCTAGACGTCATATATCTTCTAAGAATGACGTTGCATCACGATAATGATTCATTAGCTCAAAGAATTAAATAAAAATGATTTGCATAAGCAATAAAGATAAACAAAACGTTGAGTACTTTTATTTGTATTGATGTATTTCTGAAAATGTTTTGCAATAAACTAGGAGAAAGATGAGAAGGAAAAATAACAATAAATCTACAGAATTGAAATCTAATTCATAGGAGTACTAGGTGCTGGCGTTAAAAAAAACTAAACATAAAGATGCTGAAATGGACAAAGACAATGATGATTCTAGTTCTTAGGAAACACATTTCAGAGCAAAAGTTGTAAAAAGAAACTAAGAGGCAGAAACATTTAAGGACCTTTTTTTTTTTTTTTTTGGATAGGAAATCATCAAATGACTTCTCCCGCTCTGGGCTGAGCAGGAGGGAGTGTCAGACTTTTACTGACTAAAACCCATCCATGTTCCTTCCTCGCCCTTTGTGTTCCGGGGCCACGGTATCTCTTTCGAATAGTCCCGCAGCCCCGGCAACATTTAAGGACCTTAAGGTAATCATTTATCACCCTAACAAACACACGACACAACATAACCACATTAATATTTCAAAAAAAAAAACACGATCG
The DNA here is from genome assembly GCA_963853795.1 of Xestia rhomboidea. NCBI lineage: Eukaryota > Metazoa > Arthropoda > Insecta > Lepidoptera > Noctuidae > Xestia > Xestia rhomboidea. The sequence goes on along the minus strand of OY970771.1, from coordinate 7,329,821 downwards.
GAATCCTTCGTGTATCATCGGGATCGATATAAACGATGTCAGTGGGTCGATAAGTGTCACTACAGCACTACTCGGTACCACAGCCTACTACAGGCAGAGATTGATAACGTAGCAGGTACACATCAATTCTCTCTTTGATTAATGATACCAATGAATTGTATTGACGTACTGCGAATCGTTTTGTTTGTATCAAATTCCTGGGCTTATTCAAGTTGGCTTCGCTTTGCTGAACTTTTCTCATAGATTAATCAAGACTTTGATATTCAAAACGATCGAAGTTAATTAAAATAAAATTTGGAGTGGATCTCATGTTTTGATGAGCTTTATCCTTATATTTTAGATTTTGATATTCGTAATGGTCGATATCATCAAACTCATTTGTGCTTAAGTTTTGCTTTAGTTTACCCGTTCCTTTTCCGTGGTTTTGGTTAGCTTTAGTAATTAATCAAGCTTGAAATTTTTGTGTCTTCAATATTTTTTCCTGGTTTTCGATCAAAATGGTCACTAGGCGACCTGATTGCAACTCAAGGGCTGTGGCTGAGGTTGTGTCCTCATCGAAGTACTTGAAACAAAGTAAACGCATCCGTTTCACTAGACAAGTGACCTACCTGCGGTCAGGGCATTAGTTTCCTGAAGTGTTTACGAGCACCGCAAGCCTTAGGTAATTAAACTTCGTTTAGGGCTTGGTTTAACGATACGGTTTACAGCCGTCACGCGGCCATTGTATGTGCCATATCTAGTATTACCAAATGGGCAACTATGTAAATAGACAATGAGATTTCAAATATTTTGTACTTATCGATTCTCAGGCCTTCACTTCCACAAAGTTCCCGAGAATTGCCCTGTTCTACCTCTCGCTGCCTCAATGCCTTGGAAATCTTCAAGTTGTCTGAAGGTTAGGTTTCATCAAGATTAAGCTTCATATTTGCCTTCTTTTTTGTTTTTGGTCATCCCACGTCATTAAACCACAACTTTTCGTATCTTATCCAAACGTGAGTGACATTGTAAATATTGCTCAAGGCAGTCAAAAATTCTCCAAGTTCTTAATTACTCATGAGGTGACAGGTCACCTGCCTATAAACGGAACGATTGACGATTTCCACAAAGGAAGTGACACAAGTCGGCCATCTTATATACAAATACAGAGAACACATCCGTTTGGCGCCTCTATTGATCAGCTTCAGTCAATAGGTACTGCGAAGATTAGTATAAATTGTTTTATTGGAAATTAGCTTTTAAACGTTCGTAATAGATTAGTTTATTGCTTACGTTTAGTTGGGTACAGTCATTTGTATTGCGGTGATTTCCTTAGATGGATTGCGTGTTAAAAGATTTTCTATCAGCACTAAATTTTCCTGTTGACATTTGTGACATACAAACAATAATAAAGATACAATATGAGAGATGGTACTGAGATGCTTTATCAGGGATTTAATGTAGGTACGAGTACAATTCATTGATTGATATCCAATAAAACACAACAAAAATTCATTTTTTTTGCAGCCTCATGAACCATGTCATTTTTATACAAATATTGTTGATAGTCATGATCCTGATGTCGATCATCCACACTCACGAATCCATTAGAGCTTTTGCTTGATCATTTGCAAATCTTCCTCGTCGCCCGGGGAAATTGACCCAGGGTCGCTTTAGCGAATCAATGACTCTTCCCTTTAAAAATAATGAGTCAAGCCAAACACGCTTAGCGTCACAAAGAACTTTATACACGATGATGGCTGTTTGCCGCTTTGCAGAATAAGTTAATAATGCAAATAAAGGCTGAGCTTGGAAGTTTACCTGACATGTTCACATTTCACACGGTAACTCCGCGATGCGTCAGCGGATCAACAGATAAATCGATGACAAAAGCCCTGCATACAGGCGTATAGGTCGTGTGTTCCAACGAAATCACGCGTTAAGGACCGCTCCAGTTTGTCGGTCCACTTAACGTCCGTCTCGCGTTCGATTCGTCGGCAAACGTCATTTCACATTAAGGTTCCTCGAAATGTCACCATCGGCCGGCGCGCCTACACACGCCACGCAATAAAAGCGATCGATTATTACCTATATGTGTGAAAAGCGGAAGGAATAGGGCGCGAGCGTCCAGCCGCGGCCGCGTCCGCCGACGCTCGTGAGAACTGTCAATATTTGACCCTGGCTCGTTGCTACGCTTCGAAATTGTCTCAACGATTTCGATATTTTCCAATCACAAATATTATCTTAATAACTGACAGTGCCCGATTCCCTACGTATTAATCGGCCGTCGACGTTGCTCGTCCGCGTCGGATCGCGCACCGCGGCTCTTCGTAAACATCGATTCATTATCTCAATCGCAATGTTAAAGAACTCGTTTTTATTTGCGCTTTCTACGCATAAATAAATATGTATAAAGGTATATTACTGCGGAATCTGGCACGCGTCAATCAAACGGAACGTACACGAAACCCAACGATTTGTCACTCCGCCATTTTGAGGCATCCACAATAACAGCCGCCATTTTAGTGACAATAATTAACAGATAGGCACTTCGCCCGACCGCTTTCTAGTTTTTGTTTTCCAAAAATAATTATCATCACAATAACCGACGCGATCTCTTTCTACTTACCGCTGTTGCGGTATTTTGAATAAAATTAAGGGGCCAAATGATTTCAAATTCAATAGCGTCGGTACAGTTGTAATGAGCATCTATTAGAAACCGTGGAACAAATGTTTATGTACCTGACACTCAAGAAACAAGTCGTACCTCCGGCGTTATCCTCTCGATGCTAAATAAAATATGTTGTGTAGTGAATCGGTCGGCGAGTTCGCAACGGCTCCATTCAACTCGGTAGCCGTCGGTCGCTAAATAGTCGACGCTGAAAATATTTCAGCGCGGCATTTGAAGCGTTAAACAGCTGTTGAACGAGAGTTTAGCGCCGGTGGCGGGTCGCGGGCGTCGCGCGGCGCGTGAGTGGTGCGCCCGCGCCGCTCGCCGTCAATGGCCCGGGTTATTTACCTCTCCTTATCATCTTTTGTTTTGCTCAAATACTTGTCTCGTTTCGTGTGACACTCGTAGCTTCCTGATACGCTACTGCACGAATGCTCTATGCGACGTGCACCGACGCGACGTTTGTACGTCAACGTAGTAGTATAAAAAGTATGTACTAGGATTGTATAGACTATCTGTACATTTAAAAAATATATCGTATTTATAAGATTCCGAATCAGGTAATCAACATGTTGAATTTTAACATAAAAAGCTTCAAAGAGAAAAAACGACAAAGAATCCGAGGCATGTTTGCACAAGATATCGAGGATATCGAGCATCACAGTGAAATAGAAGAAGCCACAGCTATTGGAAGGGCTAACAATAAACGCATCGGAGGCCGATCGGCGATACAGGTCCTTGTGTCCACATTAGCATCTCGAGCCAGGAGTGTGTGCAAACACCGAGGGTCATCTGATGAAATGTTCAAAGGCTTTTAGTTCCCGAGAATTATTAAATGAAGCCCCAGGATCGTAATGTAAACACTGTGTGTTTGTCGAACCAAGAACCTGTTGCTTTGTCGACGTTTTGATGCGTGCTTCGGCTTATTGGCGGTTATTTTATGTCTGCTAATGTTAATGCGAGTGCGGCAGTTAATGTGGCAACATTGTGACACCAAACACATTTCCCTAGACCCGGTATTCTCGCCTTCTTTGTTGGATTTCAGCTCATTACTTCGTAGTTCGTACGGTCTAACATTCTTCAAATCATATTCCGTTTTCAAATTGATGGAAACTTGGAAGCCAACATCCACCATCACAACGCGAAACGTCTTCAGTTGGCACAGAATGGCTGCATTTGCAAGTTATTTGTGTGAAGCATCTTGTACAATCAGCATTCCCTCGTATATTACGCAAACACTAAGGCAGATTTCCCTTCGACGTCAACAATACATTGCTCAAATGAGTGTTGCAACGACCTCAGCGAAACACCAGATATGTGTGGATATCTAGGCAAATACGGAGGGGTTATGTCTAGGTAAACATGCAGGTAGCCATCCCGGGCGCTAACACTGCTAATGTGTGTGGACAAAGCTCGTCGTGACGGATCCTGCTAATAAATATTCCAGGGAGTGTGGATGCGCGAACATTACCATCACGCCGCCGCGTCGCCGTCCGACGGGAACCTAATGAACTTCTTTGTCCTTTATGCGAACTTCACACACATTTGTTCAGCAGAGTCGCAGCAGACTCTGCTGAACAAATGTGTGTGAAGTTTCTGCATGCTTTATTGAAAACTCTGAAGTATAAGTATTGAAACAACTCCAGTACCTTTAGCAAATTTTTCTTACAACATTGTAGAAATCAGAATTAGATCTCGACCTATCGACGAATTTGCATTTTCGAGTTCTTATACTGCCTGTTAATGAGTATTTCTAAGTCCTCGTGCCGGATTTGTTAATTGTCGTGTGTTCGATCAATTCACACAGTCATCAATGTTTTCACCTCGCACAGCGACGATATCTCTGCCGACATTAACAACTAAATGTTCAATATTTTATTACCACACGTATTTGTCTTGCATACCGACCAAACATGTTAAGCGCACACGACATCTTTCATTACAAGTTTCTATTTGATTTCGCCTCATAAAATCTACTCGCATAGACGCGATTATGATTTCTATCACAAATATTACATTGTATAAAGTGTCTGAAAGTTTGCTTTTTATAATATTCAACGGTGTTTCGATGATATAGAGTTCAATATTAGGTGTTTTGACTCCAGAACGATTGATGGCTAAGGCGGCAGCACCTGTGTCATCGACATAGAGTATATTTTCCACTAAAGCTAATATCGTGTTGTTATCTTCATTGATATCGGTAGCTGTAAATCATGCTCTATTTAGAATTGAGCTTAATTCTGAATGGTTTAAGACCACTTTTGGTAGCGTAGTGTTGGCAGTAAAAGGCGCTAATCAACGGTGTGTCCTCCTGCTTATATCTGGGTATTACTTCGGGATTCTTCTGAGAACAACATCGAGTCCATTCCCTGTTTGTTCAAATAATAAGCAAGTGGGTTGTTTAATGGTTCCGATGGATGAATTCTTTCACTTTCCGTTTCTTTGTTGGGGTCACGATCACGATTTAAAACGTATCAGAGTGTTTTGTTTACAAATTACAAATTGGGTTTAGTAGTTAGTGCTGTGTCAAGTGTTCGCTTCGCTGGTAGATGCCGGCGACGTTTCATTCTTCATTTCCCTTGGCACCGTGTTAACGTGTAGTGAAATTCCGGTCGCTTTTATTGACTCGCCCATTACAACGCATCTTTTCATCGGCCCACTAAACAGCTTACAGTTAATATTATATTATAAAATCACGCGAGGGATTCCACAAAGCTGCTAAGTTGCTCCGATTCTGTTTGTAGAGGCGTTAGCGCGGGCTGTGCTAACGTTATCCTACTTATCGGAGCGTGCAACTGTTGATTTTTACAGTTCGTCACATGATAATAACATCAACATTTAGTATGCCGTGTTTGTTTAGTTCACTGAATTTTGTAAATCCGCAGCTTATAAGGTAGACGAACTTAAAATAAACGCGTTAAGTGGCTCATTTTATTGATATAACGTTTAAATAAAATTGCGGTCACCTTAAAAAGTAATAAAAGGTGGATGGAATCCAGTAGCAGTCTGGAGCCATGAGAAAGAAAAGTCGAATGAAATGACAGGGTGTGGATACGGGAGCGCGATTAATGTGATTATAGGGTTCCGCAGCCGGAGTAGAGCGTTCCATGTGAGATTATACTCTCTTGAATGGTGATAAAGTGACGCCTAAATGTAATAAAACTCAAGGCATTTTGATTGCAAATACTTTCTGGTGGGTCAATGACACTGCCATTTTTGTCAAAAAGTGATCAAGCTTGGTATTTTATATACCTACAGCAAAGTTTTGTTGCTATTAAAAGTACAAAAGGTGCGTACGCCATGAATCACGAATCATGTGTAGCCTTCAGGATACTTTTTTTTTGACGCGAAGCATTTACCCAATTTGGGAAAAAGCCGCCAAGTATTCAGAACCACGATAAATTGTTGCATATTAATTGATATAACACGCGGAACCCTGAAGTGGGCCTGTGAAGGAAGCTTGCGTGTCGTTCGGAGGCGAACGTTTATCCGAACGAAACATTTCACCGATAATAACTCCACACAATATAATAATGCGAATAATAAATAAAAATGGAAATAAAATAATAATTTTAATGTCGTAATTGTGGGCCGGGGGCTGTGTCGGCGCAAAACGCGCTCATTTCGAACAACGATTTGATTGCGGCTCGCAACACTTGCCTTATATTGATTCCGATGGAACTTTAACTGCATTAATACTGGGACTGGTTTCGCATAGTCGGTACTTGTGTTTCTTGCTGTGGAATGATGCATTACGCGCGGAGACCTGCCATTAATTTCCATGTGCCGAGTACTGCCAGCGATCGTGGATTTCCGTGAATCCGATTAAATTCACTCAATTGCTGTAATAGTTGTAATCATAGAACGGTAGATGATTGTATTAGTACTGGAACATGCCTAGTTGCTTTCTAGGAACACAACTAGGTTCATTTTTCATATTTAATTTTACAAACAATGCTGTATTCAGTGCAATGTTGTATTCCCCAAAAGAAAAAAAACGGAACCATTATAAGATCACTTTCTTGTCCATCTGTCCGTCTGTCACCACCGAACGGAACAGGAACGGGTGGACCTAGCAACTTGAAATTTATACCATATACTGAGGTCTATAGTTCCTATTAGGGTATAAAAATCAAGGTCCTGTGTCAACACGATAAAAAGATATGGGCAAATTTAGATTTTCGGGAAAACTACCAAAAGAAAAACTAAACGAACTAAAACTACCAATAAGTACCAAAATTTACAGAGCTTGAGTTTGTCAGTGCTTTTTTTAAACTTTATAACGTTGTCCGATCATCGATCTACTATGTTGATGTGGAGCAATTCTGCTAGTTGTTACAATTACAATTCTTGACTAATAAGGCTGGTTTCAGCAAATGTTGTAGGCCCTAGGCGACGTATTGCGGCCGCCACATGTTACTCTGCCGATATCGTTATAAACAAAGAATAAGTCTAAATAATTGAACAAATTTAACTCCTCGGGCAATCCAGCAACGGAAGCTCACGGCAAATTGTGTTTATTAAATGTAAGCATCGGCAAGTAAACAATTGTAGATTAAATGCGAATCGAAGGTGAATAATAGTTTGTACTAATTATACTGAATACATTGTTATTACTTTATTAGCAGTTAACCCTCTGTATGCCGACGATCGTCCCTGAACGATGCTCTTGGAAAAAAATCTTAATTATACGCATTCATGAGCAGTTTACGTCAAATATAGACATTTTTATTTATAGAAACTTATTTTAACAATAACTTGGACATGTAAAGAGTATTGTTAACGTGTCATCTTCGTATTTTTCTACATTTACGTGTAAGTTTGACGCCTTGCGACATTTATAGGTAATTGCAGTTAAACCGACCAGTCTTGGCCGCAGCTGCCACTTGCTTATAATTTAAAAATAAGTCACATATATGAAACCTAGCTGTAAGCTGTAATTATCTTAACGTTATACTGGAAATGTCTATGATTTATCAAGAAACCTTATTTCCGGTTATAATGTTATTCCGGATAAACCGGGTAATTTAGATCACTGCTGCAGTTTTGGGTTAATGATTATAATTGAATAACGTTTCAATGTTAGATTTGTTTACGTTATTGAATTAGATTCGTCTGTTTTATTGTAATTGTTAGATTAAGCTATATTATTGTTCATTGCTTCCGCTACTAATTTATAATAATAACGCCCTGGTTCTATAAGTAGTAGACAGCCAGTGCTAAGTTATGTTTGATTTCGCTATTGAATATTTTGCTGAAATAAAGCTAATCACGATCAGCAGCATTGTTTAAGAGGGAAGTTTTGCCCACGAAATTAAAATTTTCTCACGTCTTGTAGCCTGATACTGACCTGCGAATTGCAAAAAACCTAAGAAAACAACAAAAAGAAACAAAAAGAAAAGAAAAAAAATTCAAGCGAAATATGAATTTCGCTTTCCCCTTGGAAGCGCCAGGGTAGCTCGCGAACTTTCTTCTTTGTCGTGTGGTTAGGGTCAGAGTTCTTATGCCGCCAATGGCCTCATCCGAATCCGAAAAATCAAAATCCGTGCTTCCCCCTTAACAGCTGTCATTGCCATCATTGTTATGGGATATTGACAAAGAAAAATCTTGCACGAGGTTTAATTGGTGAAATCCGTCCTAAATAGCACAATTCCACAGTTTGTCCCTAAATGGTCTTACTATTTATATATATTAATTTTCCTCCCATCTTTACCGAAATAACAGCAGAGTTCTCAACCAACATTTCCTTTGTTCCAGTCCGCACGGTCTGAAGGCGAGTCTTCCGGGGAGCAATCCTGCGAGAGCTCCGACGAGGGTGTGGGGCGGGACGCTCCGGCTCCCCACCCGCACCAGCCGCACCAACCGCTGCCACTGCAGACGCACCAGGCGCTGCAGCACCAGCCCCTGCAGCACCAGCCCTCGCACAATCTGGGCCACCACGCCTCCGTGCAGCATCAGCCGCTGAACCATCAGATGACGCATCCGCACCAGAGGAACTCGCCGAGACCTCTTGAGAGGGAACTTAAAGTAAGTCACTTACCGTTTCTTTTAGCCTGTATCATCATATTGCTAGGCAAAGACTTCTCCCTACGAAATCCATTCTGCATCGCTAAGTGATCAATGATCAAGTTACTTTAGAATAGCCAATTTCGACATAGCTAAAGGTTTGATAAACAGCAATTGTGAGAAGGGTTTGATTGGTTGGATTGCCTTTGGATCTATCTCAGTCTAATGATGTTTTCGAAACACCTACTCATGCTAATTTTGACGTGCTCATCTCGAACGATGTATTTATGCAATTTGCATCGTCATATTAATTATTGTGACAGACTTACGTTAGATATCGGCACAAATAAATAATATAAGTTACAATAGACCGAAGAAAAAAGTTGTATGGAATAAATGGTTTTTTAGGACCCCGACGTCCGACATCAAGATTTAATAAATTGTTTCATCTTGCTATATTATTTGTCAACCCAATCTTTCATCCATCAGGTACGTGACGACTTCGAGTCCCTGAAGTCTTCTCTCCACCCACACTTATCATCACTGGCGTCTCTAGCTCAGGGAGCCCCGCTGTCGACCCCCAGTAGTGTGTTCGCTCTGGCCGGCGCGGGGGCGACTGGGGGCTTCCCTTACGCACCCCCAGCGTTCTTGGCCCCCGCTCCACCGCCGCCGGCGCAGCCTGCTGGCTCTGCGTCATCATCATCGTCGGAAGGCAGTGCTGCTGGATGGAGCTTTGAAGAACAGTATAAGCAGGTCCGTCAGGTAAGTTCGGCTGTCATTCGTTTGTATTTTTTTCCAGAGATTATTCCACCTGAAAAAGTCAATAATTAGGAGGAGGGCGACGAATTCCACCAGGAAACTAAAAGTGACTAAAAACCTCCAAAGTTGCACGATTCAAACAGAAACCCACATGGGCAAAATATTTTACTACCTACATTACAAAGACATTCAAATATTTGATAATAATATTTAAGAGATAGATAGAGACAGGACAAGAAGAAAAAAATCGTAGGTAATCCAATACTTGTTATTACTTAGTAACAAGTCGGTCTGTCTAGTGTCAAACGCCGCTTGTCAAATTTTTTGAATGAATCAAAATTTTTGCATGGAAATATTTCCAATGGCCGCTTTACAAATCTTCGCTACATTATAAAATCAATAAGACAATAACCATTCCAATAGTCAAAGCAAAGTAACAACGTAATAGCTCAACCGTTGCATAATATATCATAAACGATTTCACTACCTAGAGCAATCAAATAAAATCGCGTCAACCCTCACACAACCCTGCTGAATTATTCAGAACCACACATTACGTGTCTATGTGTCCAATAAAATGGATTCCTAAATCGCTACATAATGGTCGGTTCAACTCGTTCCTTTGTTACATATTTCATTGGTTTTGCGAAGGGTTGTCAAAACATGTGAGGGGTCATTGGGGCCCCCGGATGAATAATAATCCGCTGTAGCGTTGGAGGGTTGACGGCAGATTGACAATGTTCTTTATGACTTTATTGCGGTCGTACAAGGGTTCTGTGGTGACGTTTTTATTATTATCATATTTGGACGTTTGAAAAAGGAATGTGTCAGTTGAATTATTTTTTTCACACAAGATTCGTTTCGCAGCAACAAAAAAGGTTGTAATCTTTCTTTTTCTTCAAGGATTACCCTTTCACTCCCGTTTTTACTTTTTCGGCACCATTAACTCCATTTAGCAGACAGTTAACAAGTCCCGTAATTTTGTGATACAAAAGCATTAATAAGTATTTTATTTTCACCTCACGACCTTACTGAACAAGCTGTTAAGTATTTTATCAAAGGGAAGAAAGGGAAGAAAAGTATAAAATTGTTTAAATTGTTGTGGCTGATCACGCCTCGGTTCTATTGTTCCTTAATTAACTGGGGGCAGGCTTGTGTGCCTTCACGTAATACCGAATAAGGTCTCACATTAACGGTAAAACTTTTTTGCTTTAAGTTCCGGCAGTTTTAAACATATTTCGAATATCTTGGAACACATTGATAAATTGATTTTGGTTAGAATATCTCCTAGCATTACTAGGGGGATAATGATAGTCTTTTTTTTACTAGCATTACTAGAAGGAAGACGGTTCAAAGTTAATTCTTATACTTTGTTTAGTTTAGTTACAATTATAATAGTGATATCGTGATACTCGTGATCCTAGTGCATCAAATCCGTGATTTACCATTTCTAGATAGATCCTCACTTGGCAAGCATAAATGTATAGGTGTTGCAAATTATTACAACATGAAGTTGTGTTACTAAGGCAACATGATTATGTATTGCTAGAATGAAAATTAAATTGTTGAAAACTGTAACAATTGTATCGTTTGCTGGGGAGTTTGTTCAGCCACTTCTTTACAGCTAAAATACTAGAAATTTGGCGTTTTGGGTGACTGTCTCTTATAAAAGACGCTCAAAAAATGCTGCTTATTATATGCCCTTGTTTCAATCGGTAACTCTTCATTTTGATACAACATCTAAGTTGACGAAGGTTGAAAATCATAGCAAAACAAGCTTTTACCTAATTATTTAATAGCTTTCACAGCTTCTTCTCTAGACATTAATTAAAGTATTTCAATAAAATATACAAGTAGCAAATGCATCGTAGCATCCATGGCCACCTTTCAAGCGTACATATGGCGTCTTATTGAAGTCAAATTATCGAGTGGTATTGTCTCTTTTATCTCAGTATCCTCGGGTGCCTCGCACGTTAACGAGGTTCACAATGACTCCATTGATACCTACCCAAAGGATCAATTATAAACCGAATGTTCAAAGGAAATATGGCGGCGAGACATTGTTGAAATGTACTTTCGAATTTAATATGTTCAGGCTTTTGGGTGTGATCGGCATCAATAGGTTCAGCAGGGCTATTACGTATCTTTCCATCTTATCCAGTGACTACCAAACTTCGGTTGTACACCGAACTTTGATGACAGCCGTGAATGTCATAATATTGGTATACGTATCACACTGAGTGGATATCACTTTACGGTGACTAACAGGGTCATACATAATACGAAACTAACCTTTTCACCGTTAATTGATGGACACTGAGCCCAGTTACTATCATTTCGAGCTGTCGACAGAGATACGTAATAGCCCTACAGGTTGTACCATTTTTTTTTGCAGGTTTCTAAGTAGACTCATTTGAATTCTGAATGAATTATTACCCAAATTTTTAAATTAACTCAATTGGTTCTCTTTCCATCATTACTCCATTACTTCCATTATCCTTTTATAGGTTGGGGAAGGTGATACTAGCAAGCACTCTTTTGTAAACTCTTGCCTTACAATCTTACATAGAAATGTGACGGGACCATGATTAAAATAATATCAAAACGCTTCATCTGTACTAATATTGTATAGAGGTAAAATTTGTTTGTAAGTTTAGTATGTAGGGGGTAATCTCCCTAACTAATGATCCAATTTTTTCATTGAAGAAAGCTACGTTATTCGTGGGTGATATAAGATATACATTAGATTTATAACATGCCTATTAGCCGAGCTATTACCCTTTTTTCGGACGAAGTCGCGGGTGAAGCGCTAGTTATTAATATGACCGTGTTTCACAAGTCTTACAATTTCAGTAGAAGCTTAAACACCATGTTTTCCATGTTTCAAGGCGAAAGTAATTTCGGGAACGAGCCAGTTACAGACAATGGCTTAAATATTGTAATTTGTTGTTTAATTTAGGCTTTTAAGTCTTTGTGGTCTTACAGGCCATAAGGCGTAGACTATTTTTTTGTGTCTAGTTTAAAGTTTAGCACGTTAATTCGTTCTACATATCGTAATTTGCGACACAATGTGTGTGCTAACAATGAGGACAAAGGCCCATGAGCTCTCACAAAGCAACATAGGCAACGTGTTAATGTATTGCAATTGGATGTTGACTGGAGCTTTCAGGAACTCAGTTTATGGCCTGTTATTGGTATTTATTCGGTTTAATGCATCCTTCCTTTGTGATAGTAGCTTGTATATGAAAGAAACTACATTGTTGATTGATTATTCTTGATTAATAAAAGTGTGAGCTTTTATGTGGTTAGGTGCTTTGGTACAATGTTGCGGAGCAAATCTGGCGCTGCCGTTAATTTTGATATGAAATGAAGACTATTTATGAAGTCTTACTAGATGAATAAGTGTTAGTGTGTCTCTTTGTAACAAAATTATAGTTTAGTTTAATGGTAGCCCAGTCTGGCCTTTTGCGTAGCTATTGATTCAAATATGCACTTATCTTTATTTTCTGAAGCTATTCATCATGCCTAGCTTTTTCCCGAATACATTGGAAACGGCTTCCAGTCTGACTGAATGCAGCTGAAGACCATAAGTTTATATGACGTGATTGCCTGTCTGACCTGCAGAACCCAGTTACTGGGTAGTTGTTGATACTCCACAGTAAAACGGGTCGGTAGAATTTCGGGGTTTGACTGCCCGTAACTACTTTAAAAGATCTATTTATGACAGGCAGTACCAATTGTGTACCGTGCTTTCTGAGGCATGGAGTGGTCTCGATACTGGTGGTCAGTCAATCCTCGGATCTTTTTCGCTAAGTGCTGCTTAACGTCCGATCGACCGGTGTGTACTTTGTCAAGAGAGAATTTTAGCTATCTAGGAAAGCTATTCAACAATGCTCTCTCATTTTTACCTAGACCACACACCAACCATACAACGCTAGCAACAGATTAATTACAATACAAGAAATCTCAGAATAGCATTTCGATAGTCGTCACCAATCGCGCCGACCGTAACAAACGCGCGTCACGATAATCGCACGGCTGCACGCGCGGGCGATAATCGCGCATTTGACGCGCGACTGCGGTGCGTTTGCACACATACACCGGTCCACTTGCGAAGCGTCACGGTGCCTTTGTGCGAAAGCCGCTGTTTAGTTAGATACTGTTCTTATACTTCTAATGCTCTACTTAATATGGGTTCAGATGTATATTAAACGCTTTATTATGTTTCAAGCTGGTTTAAGCTTGGTGTTGGTTTAAGAAATCGTGCAACTGCTTTTTCTGAATCGGAGCTGTAATCATAGTATGTCTTTGACATACCCCATTATCTGCCTAGCTTTTTCACAACTAAGTTGGAGTCGGCTTCCAGTCTAACCAGATGCATCTGAATACCAGTATTTTACATAAAGCGACTGTCTATCTGACTTCCACATCCCAGTTAGTACTAAGTAACGACCGTCAAAGCTCTACAAATGACAGCCGGGACCAACGGCTCAACGTGCTTTCCGAGGCACGGAGGAAACTCTGTATATAAAGGGTTGTCACCCATCCACGGACCAGCCCAGGCAAGCATGGGTTAACCTGAAGATCGACTCGAGCGGCTGTTATTATTTACCACCAGCTCCTGGTCCAATTCTTGGTATTTTCAATAGTTTATCTTTGCTGCATTTTAACCTGCAACTGGGTTAGAAACAAAAAGATCATTTTTTTTAGTACGAAACACGACGTCAAACTGAATAAGTTTTTCATTGACTGATACTCCAGAGCGGGCTTACTAATACCTAAAAAATTAAAGGTCTATCACGCACGCATGCTTGATTGTTGTTAGGCTGGTTTCTGTACAAGACATAAATAAGACGAGTCGTATCACACTTTGCTGTTATAATTCTATCACTTTCCTATATTTGATCAATCCACTTTGTACCTCCTAGCCTATTGACACAGAGAGTGATGAATTTGACGATTGAATGAAGTCTCTGCTAACGTTTACTCAAGGGACTTAGTAAATACGTTCCATTCATTCGTTCTTCATTCTTCAATTAAAGATAAACTGTGCCGTGATTATGAACGGATCGCACCTCTACGTGAGTTTAATGACAAGTTTCAAACTCTTGCAACTTTAATTACATAGTGGACGTTGTTTGCGTGCGTATTTAGAAAATGATACATTTATGTATTACCTTTATAAATAATAACCCGCTATTAACCGTTATACAGTTGCTTACCAAATCATAAATACAAAGTCGTAGATAAACGGTAGAGTAATAAAGTAAAAAAATACGACTTTTTCCCCCTCGCTCCTCCCACATAATTTCTTCCCTATGACGAAAATGACAAGGTTGATACTCCTGCGACGTTCCGTGTGTATAAACATTTATATTCCGCTAATAGTATGATTATCGCGCCCTCTTTAGGGCGTTGTCGTTGAATTAACAGTTATTTGTGCAAAAAGCGGAATCTGTTCGATTTTCCACCTTGTGGCGAGGTGGTAGGGTTATAATTTAAAGAGTGTGGAACTAACGTGAGACTTGAAGTCCATAAACGGCGGCCATGTTGGAAAGTCCGCTGTTTTCCGACCCTAAATCATCCGCGTGGATTATTGTTGTTCCTTTTATTAGTGACTACTGTGTTGCTACTTGTCTGATAGCATATTCATAGAGTAATTTTAAAGCCTACAACATTGTGTTTACGTGTATGTGCAATCCTTTTTAGATCTACCTATTTTGTGTCACAGAACCGAAAATGTTGAGCGTTTGAGGTGTGTCGTTTCCGCCACGTCACACCTGTGTTTAGGAAACTTTCCAACTTATAAGTACGCAATGTATATAGTACGAGCTTTGTACCTAATCTTGGGTTCCGTGATGTACTTGAGTACTTATCCGATTCCGAATATCTTCGTTTCTAAAACAAATAGCTTTACATCTTTACCTAACTTACTCTTTATCTAACTTTCTAGAATGTAGAAAGAAGCATTTCCTGTCCCTGTGTGTGTGTACAAGATAAAAGTCCTCCTACTTCTCCTAGTTCCATTCAAGGCATCACATACACATCTTAAACAGTTTCGTGTGAAAACAAAATGAGCCCTTTTTCAATTCAAGGGGGCCTTAAATGGCCGCTTTAGCAGAATCATAATAGGATAATAATATGAATTACGTTACAATTTGTAAAATGGTCGCAAAGTAACAATTCATAACATTAACTGCGTTTGTGACCATTTTAAGAATTTTACCCTTTTTTGGCCATTTTAAGCCCCCAGATTTTGAGGTAAGCTGCACTTGTTTTATATAAAGATATTCAAACACCTTCACTTGTTTAACAGTATTATTACGAGCTCCTATAAAGTCCCTCTGTCCAAGATTCAGTATTGTCACGTCTCTGCGCGCACGCCGCTCGTCCATTACTCAGGCACCCCGCGCAGGCGCAGTGAATGCGACACGTTTGATTTTATACTATTTATCATTGCTATAAATTGCTTACATTGCGAAACACGTTGCTTGCTACAAATAGATGGGGTTATAGGCCGATTGTGAGGTTGAAATTGATTGTGGAATTAATCATGAGGACAAAAAGTTATACAAGATATTATTTTATTCAGGAAACACGCCAAGCACATCAAGTTACCCGAAACTGTCAAATTTTCCCAATAAACCTTAAGGCGACTACAGGAGCGAAATTAGCAACTCTATTTGTGGTGGTTCAAACTTCGTTTGAAATACTGTTAGAATAAAGTTCTAATCAGCTTGCACTACAAAGTGGTTGTTCACTGCGGGCCGAACATTGCGAAATGAGTGGTTTTTTGCGATTTACAAAAATCTATTGATTGAACTAAAAAAATAAAACACTATCATGCTAATATGTTGCTTGAGAATTATTTGCCAAAAAATCTGAATGATCGCATGTATTTTAGTATGATTTTTAATCGTTAAAAGAAATTTTTAGAGATGAGTTCGTGATTTTTTTTATCGAGTATTATTAGTTGTATTATGTTTTCAAAACACTATCATACTAGCATAATATATCCTGAAGAATATCTTATATTTTTTTGGTTTTGTTTATTGCAGTGAATAATATGCTTTTATGCATTACTCGCGTTTAGCTCCTGTAGTCCCCTCAAACCTAATGATTTAGCGATAAATTTGAAAATCTATTAAAGAAAGACATATTGTTGTGGCTCGATGTGCTGGCTCTGTCTCTGTACTATAGGTAGGTACTAGATTTGGCTTCGAAGCAGAAACCAGCAAAAAATAATTTTCCATGATACTTTACATAACATAATCATGAGATGGTTTTCGTTTTGTTGTGTAGCTGGCTTAAACATAATTCTTGTTTCTTTTGGTATTTGTCAAAAAAGCTCAATTTATCACCATAAATGTTTCGCCACTAAACAGCTCTCTTTCGTTGCCTTACTTTTTCTCAACCCCTAACTGATTCATTTGTTATCAGTAACTGTTTCACTGTTTTGCTCCCTGTGGTTAGTAAGTCCATAAGATTGCAAATCGCTTGATTTTTTTCCGAAAGTGTGTAGCTAGGTAGTTAAAAAGTAAACAACACCACCACACCCAAAAGTTCTGTAATCTCAAAACGTGGTTGTTTTAAAAGCACGTGAACTATTAGATTCGCCGTAAACCTTTTAAAGTGGCAGTAAGGTTATGGGTGCGTTCGTACAAAAAAAAAGTTAACTTATTTTTTAACTGGCAACCCAAACGATTAGCCAAGTGAGCCATCGTGCTGGTATTCGAGTGTTTTGGATATTTATTCCGTCTAGACGGTTTATCTAGTGGAAACTTTTATCAGGGTGGAATGTTTTATACACTTGAAATTGGAAAGTTAACGACGAATGAGCTTTTAAGCTTTTTTTTCTGCAGAGTGTAAACGTTTAAGCCGTTTAAAAGACGAAATAATTGTCTATGGTTTGCTGTTATCATTTTAACAGACACTTTTGTATCTTGTTCTGTATTGAAATGTGGTAAATATTTAAGTTATGTGCCGTAGAAGTTTTTATTTTCCTTATAGAATTATTTGGCTACACATATTTTTCTGCCAATTAGTCTTAATTTTAATGGCGTCTCGAATTATAATAAGCTCTCGTTTCCAACAGTACTTTCGGCGTTATCGAGGTACTTTCTCGTGACGTCACACTTACAGCTACATAACAAACAAATTAGTCAAACATTAAAAAGTATTCGAGACTTCCGATCCTAATTAAGGAGTGTTCACTGTTCAAGCTCGTTATTGTTGTTTTTTCTTCAGATTTAGATGCGGCTATTATCGTTAAATAGCCGATTTGTCGTCGCAATTAGCCTTAAAATGTTGAGTTGTACATAAATCGGTACGATTACGTATATCGGCCTCATTATCGAGCGGGCAGCCGTTTATCTTGTACTATGTGTTACACGGATAGTTAACATTGAAGTTTTTATTTTTCTGATATCTAGGAGTATCATTCTACCCTCCCTGCCTATACAGGGTCAGGGTGGAAGGGACATCGACGCACAAAAGGGTAACCACAATATTCTGAACCCCACATTGACATTTTTCATCGATAAAGTAATAAAAAATCAGCTGTTCCATACATTTTTGCGTGTACGTATTGCACTTTTGTATGAAACAGCAGATTTCCACCGGTCGGTCGGTGCCACTTCGACCGAGTAGGATGTAAAATTTTCACAAAACTTAAGAAAGCAAGCTTTGAAGCAAACAATTCTGCTTCACCAAAAGAAAAGTTTCGATGTCAATTTAAATATGGAAATTATTTACTTTAGTACCTAGTCAGGATTAGATACTCTCAAATCTATTATGCCATATTGAAGGCTCAGCCAATGACTAAAAAAACCAGTTGTAATATGAAGGATACTGGATATCATACACAACATTAGATTAATGTCAAGACATAATTCAGATACAACTTAGTATCAAGCTACAAAGTTACCTTCAGCAATGACTTCACCGCAGTTATCAATTGTTATTTTAATGTAGTAATTATCATTAATATTTACTTTGTCTGAACATACGTTAATGTATTCAACGGACTAAATACAAAATATCGATACATTTAACTAGTGAAGCAATAATTACGAGGACATTATCTAGTGACGTGCTCTGATTGCTCGATGTTGAATGTCATTCTTACTATAATGACATTTTGACGAGACGTTGTAACTAATTGCTGACAATTGTACGTATTGTTTGGTTTATATTTTTAAGATTAGATTAGTTCAGTTTTGTAACAGATTTTTCCTTAAGTTAAGCTTCATTACTTGCTTAGTTTTAGGTTGTAATAAAAAAAAATATCCCTCAGACATTTTAACAATTCATCCTTTGCGTTAGTTACGTTGTCGATTAGACGAATTTTGAAAACATAAATAGCAATGAATTAAATTCCTATCAAAATCTAGTTATAATTTTTATTGTAACTCATTGATATTATAGTTTTCCATTTTCACACAAACTTTCCATTTTCTTCACCTGCTTCCAAAAATCCACCAATTTTATCAAGATAACTTGATCAGTATAGAGTTACCTTCTATTTAGACGACATATCACGCGCATGCGTGGTTCTCGGCGTGATACCGGCGCTGACGCACCCCAGCTGATCGCTATTTCTGGGGGCTTGCATGGGGCCCCTACGGTGGTGCAAGTCAAGCGTCTTGGGAGTCGGGAGATGTGCAGTTATGGGAACTGGTGATGGGATGAGTCTTAGTCAAACATAATAAAGAGATTCATAAATTAAGAGTCGGTCCGTCAAAATCACAGTCACTCCACTAGTAATGGGGTAGGCAACTGGTGGAACTAATGGCGCTAGCATCGCTTTAATCAAACATCGTCATTGGTTGAAAATCTGTCAATGTCATTTTATATTTCAAAATAGTTTGACTTCATTGGTCAGATTGGGTCTTAGCTATGGACGCGCCATCTACAATCAGCTTTGACCAGCCTTCCCCATTGAGTATGTATACGAGGGTTTATGTCATGTAACTAAGCTTACGATTCTTTTACTTGTTACCTCTCCTCATCTTCAAACTTGTAAAGTGACCGAGTCCACGATACCCGTTTCAGTACTATTCTCTCCTATCAGTTCAGTCTCGCTATACACAAATTATAGGCTTCTTCTTCGTCGGGTCGATTAATTCTTGCACATACATATTCGGAATTCTTCACTATTCTTTTTTTTATTTTCGCGGTTGTGCTAAGTTTTCTGATTTCTTAAGTTTCTGATAAATTTTCAGACATTTGCATAATTATTCTTTGTTATTTTTTCTTTTCCAGCTTTGTCGTACATTTTGGTTGAGTAATCGCTATCTCTTGTATCTTGGAGCTGATTGCATCGTCTAACAGTGGGAGTGCTATCAATGCGTGCAACATGCCGCATGTGGCGTATTAATTCGATATCCTTTTTATTCGCATATGCACCGACCAATAAATATGGTCGTTGATCAAAATAGTTTGATTCTATTAATATTTTCTGGTGCTAATACAGTTACTAAATCGAAAGGACCAAAGTATCTATACCTAACAGACAGATGTGTTGCTGGAGTGATTGTTCTGCCTCTTCTTTTTCCCAGCTAACGGGGTTTCGGGGGACTGTGTCTTGTAAATAACGTTCAAAAAGTGCTGATTATCTGATAATCAGCACTTTTGATGATGCTGAGGCTGATGCCTAATTTGCGGGGCTGCGGGACTATTCGGGGCTGCGGGACTATTCGAAAGAGATACCGTGGCCCCGGAACACAAAGGGCAATGAAGGAACATGGATGGGTTTTAGTCAGTAAGTCCTGCTCCGCCCAGAGCGGGAGGAGTCATTTGATGATTTCCCATCCGAAAAAACAAAAAAGGCCTAATTTGAATAAATGACTTTGGATTTTCATTCCATAGCTTTTTAAGTTACTCTAATGCGTTATTTTTGTATCTTTCATTTAAGAAAGTTCGTTATAAGCATGATTTGGATTTTGGACATTTATTATCATTAGAGTCATCCAAATAAATACCGTAGTTTATTCGCAATAACCCTGTCAGTACAGAATGGGTGATATCATTCGCAACTAGAATCAGCCCAGTTGTTGAAATACAAAAAGAAACAAATCTCTACTATAACACTTTCGATAGTAGAATCCAGCATACGAGTAGGTACTACAAGATATTTCGGTATCAAATGATTACTACATCGTGAAATTATTGGCTCTTCTACTTATAGATGAAATATCGTATCAACGATTACGTTAACTTGCTGATAGACGGAAATAATATTGATGGCAAATGGATGGTAATTGAGCCTGTTGCCAGCTTTGTTTTCGCCATTCCCATAAGTACATTGTTTAAGAGTATAAACTGATTTATTATTTGATATGATCCGTCGACTGACGGCTCACACTCGCAATACAAACTTGTTAGAAATATGTTTTTATTGTGTGTTAATTCTACGTTTCTAGTAACCTGCGTCCGTAAGCGATTCCTTGTGATTTAAGAATGTTTATTTGCTCTCCGTATTTTTGGAACTGTGTACGTTTAGAGTCTTTTTTTTGTATTTGTAGTTTTTTGTTTAACGGATCACTATGCAATTTTTTTTTCGTATTCTAAGAATGAATGGTTGCGTGAATGATTTTCCTCGTGTTTTTGAAGACAGGTGCTTTTATTATACTGAACATGTTAGCCTAGATCTTAGTTTGTTAGAACTATTGATCTATGATGTTTGGATCACTAGACTTTCTTCCTACATACTTAATGCACACTCGGACTTTGTAAATCTTGAACAACATTGTTGTTGTTTGAACCCAGGTGTTTTCTTCATAATGCTGTAATTTTCCGAATCTCTCGGAATCAAAGCTCATGTAGCTTCTCCATAAAATTTAACCAATATTGAATCAGCAATCTAATTTCTATCTGCAATTTCGAAATAGTGTGGATGGCCATCGCCATCGGCCATCGGTGTAGACACGTGGGCCATATGTATCGAGTCATGGCGCATTAACGTGTCGGGTGACCGTCACTCCGCAACCGTGCAACACGTTATTAATAGCCCAACCGGGATTCTGTTATCATTGTCTGACGAATCAAATGATGAAATTGATGGAGTATTGAAGATTGCAAATGGATTTGATGAAGATTTTGCGACAGTTGTAGGTAGGGAACTTCCTCAAATGTTTCTGCTTGGCATAGATTTTTTTCTCATGGACGATTATTTACTAACAAGGCTGCTTTTTGCCTCATTTAGTTCTTCCGTTCTTCTCCATAGAGATCCACGCTATAGGGAATAGGCAACAACAGTACTTTCTCAAGTTATTATGCCTTGTGACTGTGACTGTAGCTTTGCTTTTTTGTATTTTTGAGATTCAAGAGTGCCGTAATGGTCTAATTGAAATAAATGCTTTGAGTTTGAGTTTACAAGACTACAAGTGCTTATTGAAGATAATATACCCCGAGGTGTAAAATATTGTCACTACATACTGTATTGTTATTAATATAAATGGAAATGACTACATATTACGCAATTTTCTTCTCCATTTTTGTCATCCTGTCGATCCTATCCATGTAAGAAATTGGTCGTTTTTGCAACAGTCCTTTTCAGCTTCTTTCTGTCTTTGCCATCGTTCGAAGTTGGTCTAATTTTATATCATCTTTTTTTGCCGTAACGTCTTCCGTACCTCACCCCATAATATATATACCTTGAATTACTTACGATACGTACATTAAATCAGTGATCTGATCTACCCCTCTTGGCCACGCGTCTTATTCTCGTGTTACTGGAGTGGCTCGCGCCGAGGGTAGCTAGGGTGGAGGCGCCGTAAATAGCGCACACGCAGCATCTGCCGATATTAATAGCCCCCCAAAGAGAATGTAGTATCAAGGACGCGGACGTTTATATCGCGTGATTACTTACTATGGAGCGGGATTGGATGGCGCGATGTTTGGGCAAGGGCGTGAATTCATAGAAATATTAGCCTTGAATTGTGATTCGTTACTTGAATTATAAGTAAAGCCTTTGAATATGAGCAGAAGCTTATGCTGTGCCATCAAGTTAGAGGGTTGTGATAGGAGACAATTCAGGAATCATATTTGGTATAATATGAATATTAACGTGCCTCTCAATGCTTGCAATAATGTTAATGCTCTTTGGTTTATATTTTCCCTTTTCATCAAAAGTTGTTTTGTCAATTGCTTCTTCTTCTCATTCTTTGGGTTTATTTGCCAATAATAATTCGATTACTGAAACCTGTATTCCGATATGAGAAACTGCTTGTCCTAATATTATATACATTATCATTGTACAGTAATTTAGCAAATACGGACTTCCTTTAACAAGTTGATGAATGCCTCCGTTCCTTTGTCCCAAAACCACGGACGTAGATTTATTATTTATATTACAACTTCCTTTACGTGAAACCCCTAAATCGATACGAACATTTGGTTAGCAGTTTTTGCTCCAAACATTCCTATAAAATGTTTATCACCGATGCCTCGTACACATGTGGCGGCAGCCCTCTTGACTAAAGATTATTCTAAAATTTCCAGATTGCCACCCCGAGCAAAAAATAAATAAATCCATGCTTATGGACAAAAAATGTCCCGAATCGTCGAGTTGATGATTACAATCCCCTTGAAATACAGATTTACAGTTATCGCTGTCACGAACCCTGAGAAGTAATCTGCCGTCTTTATGAGTGTTTTTAATATTTGTTTCATAATTCTTTCAGTATGTGGCAATCATTTTATTCTCTAAAGGGGGATGGATATTATGGAATAAACTATCAGTTCGATTCATTACATCGTTGCTGTTACTTTGTTGCATAGTAAGATCATCTCTACTATAATTTCCGTTTCTGAAATATGTACCTACATATTATTGTTTTGTTAATTATTTTCCTTTGCCATATGTCCCTCTCAAATAAATTTTCTATTCTTCAATACTCTTTTGACCCTGACTTCTTTCCTCTAAAATAATTCATCAGTGTGCGTAATTTAATTGCCATCTCCCTCATGTAGGCGTGCCTATTTTGTTTATGTCAGTGTTATTTGCATGTGTTGGTGCGCGATGCCGGGGGTGCGCGGGCGCAGACGACCCGCGGGTTATCATTTCCTGTTCTTATTTTAAATTTTACAACATAATATTTTTTGCTTACGGCGGGATGCTGAAACGCTTTTATTACTTTGTAGCTGCTGAATGTTTTGTGAAGAGATGGTTGCGTCGGAATCAGAACTTTTTGATGAAAATATATTTTTGAGTTGTCTTTTGCTTGATCGAAGGTCTTTTTTGCATTGCAAAAGCATTGTGAATGGTTACAATTCAAGAATGACTTGTCGCTTGATTTCTTTTAACGACATGAAAACATGTTCCGAGCAATTGTAGAAAGACTCGATTGTTCCATTTAATTTTTAAATTCACGGCTTCCTCGCAATTTCTCAGCTTGCCTACATGGATTGGCGGCACAGTCGATTCGGTCGATAAAACTGCAAACAACAATAATTTTATTGTTTATATACACGTAATTGTTTATTAGGGCGAGCTCGGTCGCAAGTCGGTTGCCGGCGCCTTTTGTCGGTCGATACGTCAATATGATTTTATTACAAGCGATTCGCTGCGGCCGCACCTATGTGTAAGAACCTTTATATTTTGCGATTCCAATGCAACACTTGACCTAACCTGTATGTTTTGAATCATTGTTTCTATTCAGTAGCTTAAAATGTATGTCTTGTTCTGACGTTCGAACTTCGGAGCCGACCGTTGTACTTCAGGAGCTCAGTTTCCGGTCTATAGAGAGCCTTCATATATTATTGATTAAACTAGTAAGACATTTTAACCAGTAAACGTATACTGGCTAACAATTAAACAGTTTTTGGCCGCAGGATGTGGTGTTCCGTCGCTTCCGCGGACAAATTCCACAAGAACGCACAAAACATCGTGCAAGTGAAGTGCTACTAACATAGTTTAAGTTGCATATACTAACAAAAATTGTTATTAGTATGTATTATTAGGTTAAGGTATTTATGTATGGGTCTTTGTTACCTGAAATAAATGGAGTATTATTATTATTATAAAGTCTGATCTGAATCTGATTTAGCTAAGTAAATTTAAAGAAGCCTCTCTAATTGACTGCAACTGAAGACAATACAATTAAAGAAAATATTCCATTCCAATAAAAATCTTAATAGCGCAATTAGAAGAAACTCAACAATCAAATCACCCCCAACAGCAAGACCAATGATCTACCAAAGGAAAACCTAACAATCCTCATGTCAAAACATTGGTCCTTTGACCAGAGTCCAATTAAACGTTTTCTAGGAAAATCACTTAATGAGTTGCACGTAAACAGCTGTGGCTTGTAGCACTTAGAGTTGATGCACTTACGTCTGGGGACTAAGTAGAAGAGCAGGTGCTTAGTATCACTGGTCCTTTGGTTCGGTCTTTGTGGACACGATTAAAGTTGATACTTATTGTTTTTGGTCACTTTTAGGATCTTCAAATGATAACTTTTGTTTGGGGACCAATTGTTTTCTTTGGCAGAAAATTCTTGGTTGTTTAATTGACTAGGCGTATTAGATGTTCTAATAGTCCTAGCTTATAAAAGTTCACTGCTGTGTGTTGTCAAAAAGGAGTTTTCCTGGTTTCTAAGCTGATTTAAGTGTCAAATTCTACATAAAGCCATAAGGCAAAAAAGGGTGCGCTCGGAATATTAAGACCACAGTGAAACTTTACCTCAACCTATTAAAATAAAAGCACAATAAAGCCCAATCAATCGCTTGAGCACGCTTCAAGCGCTAGCCGGTAGCGTACACGTCATCCTCGCTAGAGGAGTGCGCTTGATTTGTTTAGACAGCGGCGATCACAAAGCGCCGACGATCAGCCTGTAACGTTTCCTCTTTACGACCTCCCCAACTGTGGAACACTTTGTATAGTTATCCATTGTTTTATCAATTTCAATAATTTATCACTTGTGTCGAGAACGGAACGCGTCCGTCGCCACGTCGGTCCAACGTGTGATTCTTGATATTCTTAGAAGTAAACATGCAACTGTTACGATTGCTGATGGCTTTTTTATTACGTTTGGTTGCTGTAATCTGTTCGCTGTTGTGCAAGGAGGTTTGTCAAATATTTGTAGTGTGTGATGAAGTAAATGATGCAGTTGTTTACGAGCTTGCTATGTACTGAACGTTAGTTATGGTTTTAGCATAAACACCGTGCACTGATGTTAGTGACGCATTTTCTTGCGAAAAAGTTTGTACACTCTCACAAGATAAACTTGCCATCTTATTTGAAACTGAATCGAACATGCTCATTAGAGAAAAGTAAACTAGAACGCCTTTGAAATTCTAATTGAAAATCAATAATTTCCCAAATGGTAACATTGTTGAAACAAGAGAACTACCAAATAAGAATTATCAAGCTGAATCTTACTTGCCAAGTCGCAAAACTAAATAGTCCTTTCAGATAGAAACTTTAAACGAAGTCAATCTAATTAAAAATCAAACATTTGTGATAGCTAGAACAATAGTAGCGACGGGCGCGCCACCTAGGGCGCGGGGCTGTAAACGAAGCGCCATTAACGGTCTGTTTAAAGGCGCTTTAAACACTACTTTAATTAAGTAAGTCGCTTATGTTACGTTGCGAGTTATAGCTGGTGTAACGCCGGCAAACGCATTGAATTTCTTTATGTATTGTCACGATCTGAGCTTTGAAAGGGAAATTTTGAGAGACAAGACTATTTGCTGGTACTCTAAGAGCGAAAGAGAGAGTAATATCTTTCTATTCGATACTGTGTTTCATATAACAAGATATGGACATTTGCTTCTTCAAATGAGCAATATTCGTTATCAAGCAGGTAGAATTTACTAGATGCTTCGAGTAGTTGTTTACAATTCGTAAGTAGGGCTAGTAATGCGTTGTCGGGCCGTTATCTGTTGAAAACCATTTAACCCTCTTCTTAGAAGACTTTTACAACTTATGTGGGAAGATAAGCCGTTGATTGATTCCACGTTTAGTTTCATCACGGTAAAACAAAACGAATAGAATTGCCATAGAAATGAATATTCATAAAATCATACTAATGAAACTGAGCGAGATAGTGACATTAAAAACCAAAATAAAAAGATGTTTTACGATTTAGATCCATCTTAAATATTAGTATTCAAAACGGTCTCATGCGAAAATAAAACTCTTTCATCAATATTAATTTTTATAGCAACCAAAGTTGTAAAAAATATTTATTTTCTTTTTCTAAAATACCTTTAATCTTGACTTGGTTTAAATCTGTTGTAAAACCGCAAGTGTTTACGCTTTCAGTAAATATTGACGATGAAATTATTGAATTAATAGGCGTTACTCAGAAATCGGAATCAAGTGGCATTTACGTAGGCTTATTCTCTCATTATGTTTGTCTAAAAATGCATCACGGGATTCCCATTGACATCTTGGCTTACAACAATAAAACGCGTAAGATTTCTCTTTTATATGCGCAAACAATTATGTATGTGTTTTGTTGCTATTAAAGTGAGTAAAACGTAAAGATTAATAATATCGATTCGAATATATAATTTGACGACCCGAATAACGCAGCGGTAGTGAGGCTGCCTTACGTTCGTTGGGTCCCGGGTTCGAATCCCGGTTGGAGCAAATGTTTGTGTGATGAGCATGGACATTTGTTTCGAGTCATGGATGTTTATATGTATAATAAGTATGTATTTAAAAACAAAAAGTATTTATGTAGTATATCAACTATCTGGTGTCCACGACACAAGCTTCGTTACTTAGTGTGGCACTAGATGGCGCTGTGTGTTAATGTCCAGCGATATTTATTTATTTTATTTATTTTATATCATAAAGTAAGTTTTCTAATAATGCATTAATTTGCTACTGCTATCTCTTATAGCTTTTCAAGGAGCTTTTTCTGTAGCTTTCCTTCTTTCTCTCGATTAATTGAATTCCAAGTATTCGCGATTATAATAATTACTTTATTTACAATCATTAACTGAACATCACCATTGTTATTTTATTTGTTGTTTCATTTTGCACCAATCATTCTTTCCTTTGTAATGGCTTTCGATCACGTTACGGTTTACCCGCGCTCACCCAAAAATTGAGCTATCACGAGCTTAATTATACTCACTAGGAGGGGAGATCCGGGCAATCGGGAACTATTGACTATCACGTGTTAATTAAAATCGCGCGACGATAAATCTTCGCCCCGTGCGAAACGAAGAGTGTTGCCAAAAGGCAATTAGGGATGATACTTGAACTATCTGAGGGTAGCTTAAATATCTATTGTAATTGTTAGGCCATTATTGATGCTAATAATTATCATCCCACACTACAAAGATGGCAGAATGGATATTTTATTTGATGGTTATATTACAAATTACTATGTTCAGAGCTATAAAATACAGACTGCAGTAAAAATAATCATAAAAAGAATCCTTTTTTCTAACAAAAGAGTTGTCTCCAAACTCTAATTACACGTTCCGGATTGGTGCACTGATAATGAAATTACTAGTCGATGGCATAATATCGTAGCTTAACACGCACTCACTCAATACAATAATATCAGTTATAAGAATGTTAATTACATAAGTATTTTTGGAGTAGATAATCCTAGAATGGGTTAAAAATGTGGTAAATATCCATCTGGAGTACACATTTTTCTGAATCCTCGATGTTTTATATTTACCCAGATTGTTCCTCGTCGGGTTGATGCTAAAGTTAGCCTAGGACGCGCACGGGTCAATAGGCCTATGTCAGAGGTCGATCATGGACGTACTCGCATTAATTTGGTCGAGTAGGCTTGATCCCAAAGCCACAAGGGTAATAAAAAATGCTACAACCCTTGTTTAGTAATCAAGTGAACGCTAATAGAAAAGAAGTAGGCCTAAGGTTCACATAACTCAAAATTAACTAAAACGTGACTCACAAACAAGTACCTATTCACACAAACATTATTAGTATTTAAAGTCGAACATTTGTTTCTGATTACGTTGGAATTTTTCGTATCCATTTCATTGTAATTGCTTTGTACTAAATCTTTATTGTACATCTTTCATCTCACCCACATGGTGAATAAAAACTATTGGTGTCCGTCTGGCCCATTGTTTCACGTTTTCACAGAATATTTCGTAGAATCGTGCCCAATAATACTCCGTATCTATTGACTTCCTTTCCGATAATAAAGATTCTTCGACGTTCTATTGTTTGTACGACAAAAATAATATTTTAATCGGTATTTAAACTTTTTTGCCAGAATTACCCAGTCGACCCATTCTATTGTGATTTTTATTGCAGTTAGATGTTATTATGCTTAGGATAGTAAGTTTGGTGATAGTGGTATCGTAGGCAATTAGGCATTTCGTTGTAAATTTTATTATGGTTGAAATTGTTTCAATACATTTACTTTTAAATTCAGGTAAGCTTTTAGAATTGACTTAAGCTTTCGATATCACGGACAATGTTGATGTTGTTTTAAACAGAAATATTAATTTTGTAATCGAAGTATAAATTGTTTGTTTAAATGATAGTTTTCCAAAAAATAACTGCGACAAATGAATAAGGAGAAAATGTTCACTACTTGCAGAATTTTTAGCTGTCCAAGGTTGAAAGGTTATTTCAAACACTTAAGAGACCACATGCTAAAATCGAGAAAATTACGAACTTAAATTGCACAAGCGTAGGCGAATAAAGTCTCTAAAATAAACATAAGGAAAAGTCAACCGCCGTTAGTTCAAAAGGTGTGCTTTCCGATCCCATAAGGGATGGAATGACGTCACCGGGATTTTTTCGGCGTCTATTCAGTGGATTCCCGAAATAACGGCACCGCGGCGGCGGTCGGGCGTTCCAAGGAGATTTATTGGAATCGTGGTTATTTACGCAAAACTCCCTCTTTTTTGCGTTTATTGGATCCTGATGCAAAAATACTATTTGACTATTTGTATTTTTATAGGTTTCAGTGTTGAGTTTCAAGAGCTTGACATGTCTACATAAACCTTTAATGTAAACATTTTTCTCGTCGAAAAAGTGATTTAGGTAAACCTGATTCAAATGCTTCATAGATTATTCAAATCAATAGTGATTCTCTCGCACTCAATAACAAAAACATAATAAGCTTATTACTGATGAATTCTGTTCTATTTTCCAAGAAATTCAACAATGAATAGTTAACCCGTTGAATGACCCAATGGACCTGTCACAACATAGCTAACCCTGCCAAATCCACCCGTATCAATTCAAGTGCCCGTATGACCAGATTCGCCCACTTTACCCCATTTATAAAGATTTCAATAACAGGATAAACTCGCCCCATGCAATCCTGTGACATTTCAATAGTAGGAATTTAATTGATTATTTGTGAAACGACGAAATTATATTGTAGCGAAATTATTATGGGACCCCTCATCGCCTGTACAATTACACAATTTCTGAGGGTCTGTGAGATTATTCGCTAGTGGAGTTTATGCGATAATTTGACAGGTCATCGGCAGAATGTTACTGTCATCCGTTTTGCCGTAATTCGCTATGATTTCCGTGAATATTTTACCAACGCTTCACCTATATCCATTAACACCAAAATATTTAAGGGTTCTTCAGTTAAAATGTGATGCATGAATTATTTGTTCATTCCGTCTCATATCTTCGTTTACGCGTTTAATGCGTGTTCGTGTGTCGTTGACTGTGGTGTTTATTGGTTTTCAATAGGTATAACCGATGGTAAATTACGATTCTGTTAACCTAAATGTTGTTTGAAAACATAAATACATATCTAAGAATCTCTTTGTACTTTTATGTGTTGTTTTGCTCACAATTCACGCACTAATTTAAAACAGTATCTTTCAATCATCAATGTTAAATTATAAAACAAGACAAATTCTCAGAATAGCCTTGCGCATTGTATCCACGCGTTTGCTATTTATAATTACAACTTAAAAAATCATGTTCTAGAAAAGCTTATTTATCTTGTTGGTGTACATAAAAATGTTTTTTTTTGTAAAAGGAATAAAGTTCATAATCGTTTGAATAAGTTGGTGTTGTTTCGGTTTAGTAAGCAGGTAGGAATTTTAAATTTCGTAGCGATCTCGTCTGGCGACAACCCCTGCGCCGCCAATGTCGATGGGGTGGAGCGGAGCTGTCTCGCAGGTCGCGCTATCTCGCTCGCTCCTCGCCGCTCCGTTTATCTCTGTCTCGCCTATTATTGTCATATCAAGATTCGAACATTGCATTTTGTTTCCAATTTTCAATTTAGTTTATATCGGATGTTGGCAAGAGCAAGACGTCTGGCGTGCCGCCATACTTCATTGTGCACGTGTTTATGTCGCGCGCTCGACTTATTACATATTTGAATTATTAGTTCGCGGTAAATAATTGAGTTCCTATTGTTGTTTAGTGTGAGTTATTGGACTTTGATAGTAGTACAATTAAATGGAATTCATGGATTTCTTCAACACATTTATGGAGGATCGTCATCATCATCATCAGAACTCGCACAGCGAGCCTCCGAAGATGCCGAATTTTTTCGAAGTTGATAAGAAAAAGGTTGGCTATTTATTTAGTTATAATTAATTATAATTACTTACATTATTATTCAACGCTTAAGCAAACTTTTTTTTATTACTTACTCAATATTTGCTTTTCTTTTTTATCTACCTTTTTTAGATTTTTTTACATATCGTAGTTTACTAAAACGGAACACGGGCAGTGACAGGTTAATGACAGTTGACAGTGACAGTTCAATACTTTTTGCGCATTTTTTTTCTAAATGCGCCTTATTACTTGAATACAATTAAAACTTCTTTTATTAATATTCTAATTATAATTTATTAACTATTAATCAATTAAAGGATACTTATCTACACTTACATAATTTGGAAAAATACCGTTGATATTTTTTTGTACCATCAAGTAACATCCTATTTTATCTGTTGACTTCCTCTTATTATCATCATTCCACTAATTTTATATTATTTAGATACCCGTGTTTGCTTAGCATGGCGGTGTTTTATTTATTTCACAATAATGATTTTGTTAATACGAACAATCGGGCGCTAACGATCACAAATGATTTAAAAAGTTAATTAAGGTTTCGAATGAAAAGAAAATAATGTTTGTTTAATTAATTATTTATTAAACAAACAATATATTAACCATTAAACTAATTCTTAATTAGTTTATTCTAAAGTCGTAGGCTATGCAATGTTAGTGGGTTGACTCACAAACAAGTTACCGACAACTAAGTTGCTCCAAAATTGCAATAACTATTCTGCAGTTTTATATTGGCACATAAAATTATGTTATTATGAATTCCATTTTAATAATTCAAATATCGAACAGAGAATGAGCTAACGAACGGGTTTCGAATGGCGGACTTAAACAATATAAAATAAATTAGTAATAAAATAGAGGAATGAAGCGTAAAAGATTTATATGAATATTAAATCGCTTAATAAAAACTGGCGATCTGTTTAAAGGGACCTTTTTATGTGGAAGTTAATTATAGTTTTAATATAAAACGATGCCGAATTAATAACGAGAAGCGGACGGATTAAAAAAATGGATTCGATATAAATTTCGATTATTTATGGGACATTTAATAGGCGTTTAATTTCGTGTCATTATGAATTAAACTTTTGGTATACCTACTTCAGGTTTCTGTGTTTGTATGTCAAGTAAACGTTATGCTATGTCGGTAGTTCTGTGCAAGTTTTTGCTGGGTGGTCTCCTTTCTAAGAATAGGTGATCCTGATTCCGCCTATGGGGTTGTACTCTGGTGTTTCTAAAGTTTAGAGATACCAGAGTACAACCCCATATGCCTTTGCTTTTTAATCGTTTAGAGTCTAAACGATTAAAAAGCAAAGGGATTTGATAAACATACATTATGAAAACAACAACATTACATACTCGTAACACTAATTATATGTTTGTCAATCCTCGTTTTCGTTAGCCATCCTTCCAGAGAGTTCTTTCCAGAAAATTCCAGAAAACTTGAGTATGAGAAAGAAAACTACTTAAGTTTTGTCACAGTATTTTTTTAATCTTTTGGGCACCTGTTGTGCACAAGTTTCCTGACATAAATATACGAGGGGTTTTTCATTTACATAGGAAAAGTTCCCTAAAATCTCGTCTCGATATTAATCACGGCCTCAGACCAAATAAAAACCCTAAACCTTTTTATTTGGTCTGAGATTACGACAGAAGAAAAGTGGTCAAATTATGGTTTGGCCAGTATTTCAGTCAGCTTTTTGTAGGATTAGTCAGGTAGCATGGTAGCGACGTCAGTTAAAATGTAAACCAAACCGAAATTAGTTCCACAATGTAGGTCGCTTTCTTAGGCGTATCTTATCTAGTTGACAAAGTTGTAGTGATTGTGATGTCAGGGGTGGTCAAACTCGCGCCCGTTTACTTTTATGACGTACCTCCGTTTTATCACCGGATAATGCGTGAAACGGATCATTTTATAACGACAACATATCTTAATGATCGGATTAGATCCCTTTTTTATCCACATTGATTTATCTCTACATATCACTTAAATTTTATCGGTCTAACTTTTAACTGCTACTTTTGAGTAATGGCGTCATGAAAACTGTTGTAATTATAGTTTTTAAGATAGATAAATAAAACGAACGTGCGCTTGGCTGACAAAAACGGACGGAAGGAAGTTTATTATTTTTTTTTAAAACAAATCATAGACACACGACAATAGATAATGTAGAACTAACTAATTAGAACAAGGTATTTTGAGCATATTTCAACACCCCCACTCTCAAAATACAAATATTTTATATTAAAATACAACAGTAACAATACCTAACATTTTTACAAACTTATAATGTTTCGCTGAACTTAAGCTTTTGGTAAGTATGTCTGCTGGCATATCTTCAGATGGCAGATAATTAACTTTAACAATTTTATTACTAATTATTTCTCGACAATAGTGATAACGTACATCAATATGTTTTGATCTGTTATGGAATACAGGATTTCCTGACAATTTCAGAGCACTTTGATTATCATTATATAATTTAATTGTATACATCTGTTCAGTTATTTCATTCTGTAAAGTAATAAGATACACAGCTTCTCTGCAACCCTCTGTAATAGCCATATACTCGGCCTCTGTACTTGAAAGTGCTACTGTTCTTTGTTTTTTACAACCCCATGAGATTACTGAACCTGATAACATAAAACAGAAACCAGAATAAGATCTTCTGTCTATGGAATTATTTGCCCAATCAGCATCAATATAACCCTCAATATTAACATTTCCATTTTTACAATACTTTAAACCTAAACATCTAGTTTTTTTTAAATATTTTAATATTCTTTTAGCATATAACCAGTGTTCATTATTATGACAGTTATTAAATTGACTTAGGTATCCTACAGCATAGGATATGTCTGGTCTAGTCAGTACAGCTAAGTACATTAGGCTCCCTATGAGCTGCTGATATGGATTTTGACTTTTAACATCTTGACTTTTTACAATATTCAATTTAGCCTCCATGGGTGTATCTACAGAATTACACTCAGTCATATTAAATTTATACAATAAATTATCAATATAGGTTTCTTGACTCAAGGTAATGACTTTGTTCTCTTTATCAGTACTTACATTTATACCAAGACATTGTTTAATTTGCCCTAAATCTTTGATTTCAAATTGACTGCTTAAAGTTTCTTTTAACAATTCTGTTTCCTTTTTATCATTAGAAAAAACAAAAAAGTCATCGACATATAATGTCACAATAGTCCTGAGACCATTCACAATCTTTGTATACAAACAGGGTTCCAATTTAGATTTTTTATAACCATTAGCCAACATTACATTATCAACTTTCTTATGCCATGCCCTTGAGGCTTGTTTGAGACCATATATAGCTTTATTCAACTTAAGAACTTTTGTTTTATTGTTATTAGAACACTCAAAACAATCTGGTTTCTGCATATATATGATTTCTTCCAATTCTCCATTTAGAAACGCAGTCTTAACATCTAAATGGGCAGTATCTAAATTAAGTTGCACAGCTAAAGCAAATAATAACCTTAATGTAGTATGCCGGACTACAGGGGAGAAAGTCTCAGTATAGTCAATACCACTTTTCTGATTATATCCTTTCGCAACTAACCTGGCACGATAACGAATGTTATTTTCCCTATCACACTTTTTCTTAAGCACCCACTTACATTTAACAACAGTTCCACTTTTTGGGGCATCTGCAAGCTCCCAAGCACTGTTAGCTTCAAAGCACTGTAGCTCCTCTTGGACTGCACGCAACCAATGCTCCTTCTCTGGACCTTGTAGAGCTTCCTCTAAAGACAACTCACCAATATCTACATTAGTACTTTCTGTACACATATTTGAAAAACCATATCTTTCTGGTTTCCTCCTGTGTCTCGCAGGTAATGTCTGTACTACACTGCCTGTACTTCCCATAGAACTGTCCGAGTCTTCATTTCCACTTGGCACATATGTAAGATCATTGCTGTTATCTACAGAGATAAATGAATCATCTGACTCATTGTCCCCCACTGAATCCAAACTCTTCTCTTCATTTTCAATGCAAGTTTCTGAATTCTTATTCTCAGTAACAGTCACACTGCTTACATCCAAATCCTTCTCAATAATGACTACATCCCGACTAGTTGTAATCATCTTTGACTTAGGATTATATATTCTATATCCCTTTATATCTTCAGAATAACCCACTAGGATACACTTGTCAGATTTCTTATCCCATTTTAACCTTTTTTCTTTGGGTACATGTGCCATTACAGTGCTTCCAAATATCCTCAGATGACTTACATTAGGTTTATTATTATTCCATAACTCAAATGGAGTTTTATTATTTAGGCAAGCTGATACTGTTCGGTTCTGTAAATAAACGGCTGTATTAGTCGCCTCTGCCCAGAACTCCTTCTTCAAATCAGCATCAAATAATAAACAACGAGCCTTTTCAATAATAGTACGGTTCATCCTTTCGCTAAGACCATTTTGCTCAGGTGTGTATGGGTTGGACTTTTGATGAATTATGCCCTTCTGCCTTAGAAAATTATCAAATTGGCCATTGCAAAATTCACGACCATTATCACTGCGTAATACTTTGATTTTTCTACTAAGTGAGTTCTCTACTTTGGCTGCATAATCTCTAAAATATTGAAAAGCTTCACTTTTATTTTTCATGAAGTAAATATGAGTCATACGGCTATAATCATCAACAAATATTATAAAGTACCTTGATCCGCCCAGGGAGACACTCTCCATTGGTCCACACACGTCGGTATGCACCACTTCTAGTAGCTGAGAGCATCTGTTGCCACTACTTGGGAAAGGTAAACGACTTTGCTTCCCTTCACAACAGGTAACACATGAAGTTGTATTTATTGCTGCCTTGTCAATGGAAAAACCTTCAACTGCATTCTGCATTCTATTAAGATAGGTACTGTTGACATGACCAAGTCTCCGGTGCCACATCTCACTGGTTACCATCGCTGAAGCTGACAGGTGTACTGGTGTATTTAGCTTATACACCCCATTAACTAACGTAGCTGAAGCCACCATGACTCCTTTTCTGTTGTAGATATCACAACCACTGTCTCTAAAGGTCACTTTATTACCTTTCTTTATTAATTGACTCACTGACAAAAGATTTGTCGTGAGATCCGGAACACACATAACCTCTTCTATAGTTACGTCAAAGTTGCATTTATCTGTACAAGTAATAATTTGCACATTACCGGAACATTTAACGGGCACTTTGTTCTCGTTCGCAACAATAATATCCTTCGTGCATTGTTCGTAAGATGCATTTATGATCCAATGTTCATTTGTTGTCAAATGTACGCTCGCTCCAGAGTCAACATACCAGTCAGATTTACTGTAGGACCCGCTTAAAAACACTGCACTAAACGCATTAGTTTGTTTCTGATCCATTTCTTTAGAATCTGTTGTATTTGTACACTGATTTCGGTAATGTCCCACTTGTTTACATTTATAACATCTAACTTTCGACTTTGACTGCTGCCCGCCGCCATCTTTTTCACGACTTGGCTTGACATTTTTCTTATGTTGGCCAGATAAGCCAGATTGGTTTTTTCGTTGAAAACTACCAAACGCAGCACTGTCGCTTCCACTGACTTCCAACTCCATATCTAGTAATTTAGATTTAATGGCGTCTGTTGTGATGGACATCCCCGAATGCTCGATGGCCATTATCATTGGGGAAAATTTGTCTGTTAATCCAGCAAGCAATAATGAACCGATCCATTCATCATTTATATTGAATCCAGTTCCCGCCAATTTCTGACCCGTTTCCACTAATTGAGTAACGTAGGAATTCATGGAGATACAATTTTCTAGTCGAATTGATATGAGATTTCTTAACAAACTTATTCTTCTAGTAAATCCCGAATCATCATACAAGGATTTCAATTTATCCCAAAGTTCCTTTGTTGTTTTAACTTCTTTAATGTGGACATAAATAGAGGGATCTATCGTCAATATCAACTTTGCTCTGGTCTTGACATCTTCTGCAGCTGCAACTGCTGCTTGACCTTGCTCTGGCTTGATGCATCCTAGCATTCCTTCCAATACTAAGAAGTTTTCTGCCGCAAAGCACCACTCACTATAGTTTTCGCGCCCTTTGAGTTTCGGTACGCTCACGACATAGGAGTTCGACGCCATTACGATTTTTGTTCACAGCACGACTGCACACAACTGTTCTCTCTTATTTGTACTGCAACTTATTATTGTTCAGATAATACACTGTCGCTGAGAAAAACTAGTTTACCGGGATTCAGGATGATGTCCTGGGCCCATAACCTGTTGTAATTATAGTTTTTAAGATAGATAAATAAAACGAACGTGCGCTTGGCTGACAAAAACGGACGGAAGGAAGTTTATTATTTTTTTTTAAAACAAATCATAGACACACGACAATAGATAATGTAGAACTAACTAATTAGAACAAGGTATTTTGAGCATATTTCAACAAAAACAAGATTATCCGGAGACTCTGGAGTAACAAGTCCCTATGGTACCTATGGTACTCAAATAGTACATGTGCAGTCATAATTGTAGGTTCACTTTTGTTCGTAGTAACAAAAGTATTGCAAATATGCCTGGAGCCGGGTGTCATTTGTATTTATACGTACAGAGCGATTGTTGGGCTTGGTAAGAAATTAGCATGTCGTCGCTCAGTGCGGTGTGGTCATCCCCCCGCCCCCTGCTCCCCCCGCGTCGTGTGTGTACAACTATGTTGGTCGCTGGTGTTAGGGTGTGTTGGTGACGCACACAGCCGCCAGAGAGCGTTGACCGCCCGTTTGTTACACCTGCAAATAAACTGGAGTCCATTCGCGGGACCAATAAATGCATGTTTCCATGTAGTGTGTATTCATTAAGCACCTTATACGGTGAAAATCTTGGCTTTGTGAGCACGGTAACATGCGATCTTTATGTCTGTGTGTTAATGTTGTACATACAAACACTGTATAGAATTTAACACGTTTTATTATTTAGGCATAGCGTTTGAATAATTTGTTTAAATAGAAATCATTGTATATTATCGTTGAGGCCTGTTTTGGTCGGCATTTGTTTTTACAAGTAGACGGAATGTTTAGTAATGTGAAATCAATTTGATAATATTTCTGTTGAAGCAATAAATATCAAGTTAGTTGTCACTTAAACAGGAAATTGGTCGGTTATTTACTATGCGGGCTATTTACCTCCAGTTTTTGCATCGGCATAGTATCTGATACTCTAGCTAGAATAAAATTATCGTTTACATTAGTCAAACATCGTCGATTTTATAATTCTAAATAGTTATAATATATTTTTCAAGTGTACCTAACAAACTAACTAAACTACGAATGTATGGTCCCAATGCTGGACAAAAGTCCACCCCCCTATCTTCTCCAAAGAATTCTATGTTTTCCTAGTGACGGCTCGTAATTTTTGCCAGGATCCATACGCTTGTACCGCTATTTTTGCCATTGAATATTTTCTATTTCAAAAATGTGTCTTATTTTCCTAAAATAAATATGTTAATGAACAAAAACCAATATTTTATTAAATATCTGAAACTTTAACTCTCACCATAAGTTCAGCACTGTGCAGTCCGGGCCTTACACAACGTATGTCTGAATGGATGCGTATGCGCATGTGTGCGTCACCCGCTAATGCCTCCGACACGCACTGACCGACGACATTTAGCGTGTTTCCCTGAGCGAGGTGAAAACATGCGGGAAATGTCGGAAAAATAATATTGTATAGAACTAAGAATAAATAAAATGTAGAAGCGCTTTAAGATTTATGTTGTATTTGCACTTTTACAGTGTGCTTGAGGTACCTGTGGATTGTCAGTTTCTAGTATTCTTGTCGTTACAATAAGTTTCTTGAGGACTGTAAAACTATAGTCAATATTTGTTATTGCTAAATTTCAGCAACATGTATTAACCATTAAAAAAAACACACAATACTGACAACCACTTTCAAGGCGTTTAAAAATAACAATGAAAAAAACAGCGAAAATAAGTAAAAATACAGTATGGGCCTTTTGCAACCAAACTCTTCAAACATTAATTTGTGTGATTAATCTTAATACTATTGTTATGTACCAGAGGAAACTTCGCAAAAAAACATAAGCGCCAAATAAAAGATAAATATAGACGTAGGAAGCTACTCAACAGCCGAGAAAATCTTTCATCACTGGCAGGTACGGAATTCTGTCAAAACAAATGAGTTTCTACTTTAAAACTGTGATATCTTTATAGCTAATTGTTTTCACGAAACTATTCAAATAAAGACATACCAAATAACATGGAATTAATTCCTTCAATTCAGAAGGATTTTATTCCTCATAAAAATAATAATTCCATATCTATCACAATTATTTTTTATGAACGATAATACTATACGATTTTCCCATACTACGATCGCTCATTTTATTTTATTTCCAGCTGGCCTGTAATAGGTTTTCTATTGAAGAGTGTTAAACTTATAGAAATGTCCAACACTGGGTGTAAATCGACAATTTATCGCTCAAACTGATCTGAAAGAGTTTTCTATCCGTTTCCTATTCCAACACGTTTTCACGGATTCTTTCAATTTATTTTTGTAATAGGGGATCAAATAATCGATAATAAAAAAAAATAGATTGGTCAGTGTAGCGGTTTTTTGCAAACGCGTCCAAATCTACAGATTTACTGGTACAGTCACGCTCACAAGCACCAATATGTATACACTGTCCTTAATTTAAAAGCAATTTTCGCGAGGAATAGCGATTGTAACTTGGATATAGGATCTTTTTCATAAAAATATGAGTTGGTTGGTTGATTGGTTGGTTGGTTGGTTGTTGAGTTGATGTTCGTAACAACATGAAAGGACAAATGCTCATGGATCTATGGAATTCCGTACCATCCTGCAAAATCAAACTTTAATTTTGTAGTCTACACTTATCATTATTAACCCAAGTTTCTTTTGTAAACAAAACCTGATTTTCGGAGTAATTTTATAAAATCAAAAATAACCTCAAACCATGCAACTAGAAAATGAACAATTTTATTGATACATCGGTTTTGCAGGGGTGACTGACGGCGTCATTCGATTGACCCCACGACTACATATTTGCACAATACATAGAAATAAGTTCACAAAATACAAACAAGTTCTACTACACAATACAATAATTTATTAAGGTGGATGCTCCAACCAGCCCGCGAAATTCAAATTTTCTTACGTTTTTTGCAATTTGCAGGCCGGTGCTAGGTTGTATGTTGATTAAAATATTGCTCGCGACTGTAAGACGTATGTGTGATGGAATTATAATCATCATAATCATCAATACAACGCTTGTATAACTTTTGACCTTGAAAAAGTCATTCCTGCACCTGTATGAGCCTGGAGGGTATATTGTATATTGTTTTACTCCCTAGTAAAACAATATTCATACTTCTATAATTTAAATTAAATCCCCCATTCAAAAATCAAATCCGCGACGCGTAATGTCGTAAAAATCATCAAAATAATTACTATAAAATTTTGATCTTGATGCATGAGACTTTTTGGTACCACTTTTGGTCATTCTCCTTTTAATAAGAACAGTTGGTGAAAATCACTTTTGAAAGTGTGAAGTGCTCCTGACTGTACCTATTGGAACTTAAGTCAATCAATGAATTAGACGTCATATTTGATGTCATATTTGTATCGTTCGATAGCTTAAAAGTCTTACGTATAACAGAATCACGACAAAAATATAATAATATCTCCAGTAATATCCACTCATTATTACATCAATACTAGTTTACACTCGACCGATCCGGGTCTAACCGGCTAAAACCGGCGACAACCGACTTAATCCCTGCCGGATAATTGCGGCCAGCAATACGAGGCTTTGCGGGCGGGCGGATTAATTTTCCCCGCCCTAGCTCGTGCCGCCCGCCCCAGTACTATGTTATTATTTCAGATTGATTATTTTTATGAATTGGTTTTGTTTTCTTGAATAGAAATGTTGAGGTAGTAAGTAGAAGGGGTGCGAACGGTCCTGTTATCGGAAACTTGACAAATTAATGTCGTTGTATCCTCGTCGTAGTGATTATTCAAAATTGGGTCACGGTCAACGTGACCTTAAACCTGTTTTGTTTTTGAATTCCCAATTCTCACAGTTGTATTTTGTTGTTCTTGGTCCATAATTTTAAACTCCATAAATTATCACCCATAAATCCTTGTCCACAAAATGATCTAATTTGGCACAGTTGGGAAAGTAATTCACACCCTCGCCCCGGCCGGACGAGCACGAGCATATTTATTTACAATCGGTGGCTCCCCTATCATACGGCAGATATGCGGAACCCCAAAATGTTCATCTAATTGGAGATCAAAGGGAGGGCGTGTAATCGTGTACACTTTGTGTATACTCTATAGTTGAGCGTACAAGGATGTGTGAAATACGGAAGCGTCAAGTAGATTTGTTTCAATCGTCTTTGATAACTGTTC
The DNA here is from genome assembly GCA_963853795.1 of Xestia rhomboidea. Taxonomy (NCBI): domain Eukaryota; kingdom Metazoa; phylum Arthropoda; class Insecta; order Lepidoptera; family Noctuidae; genus Xestia; species Xestia rhomboidea. Next base: position 7,288,457 of record OY970771.1, on the reverse strand, counting down.
TTTTTTTCTACGCTCACTTATTCTTGACATGATTTTCAAATTCATTTATTGGTGTGATTTTTGGTACATTTTACATGAGATCTAAATAATTAATAACTAGTTCCTCAAAAATCTACACTCTTTTACATAATCAGTCGTGTCAGTGATTGACATTATTATTTTGAAATGTTTCTTGCACAGTAGGTCAAATATTACAATCTAATAATTATTGACAATCTATTCGCGTTTCTTACTGTATCCTTTGTTGGAGCTCTTGATTAAGTATGAACTTATTGATATGAGAACTTTAGTCCTCAAACTAGTGTCGCTTATCGTGTGATGTTTATAATGAAAATGCAACATTTAACAAAACACTAAATGATTTCCTTCTTTTTCCTAGTTTTTTTGTTTACATTCGTGTGTCTTTTGCAGTGGTCAATGCTAAGGCTACAAACTCATTGCGTCCCTTTAGTTTGTCGTTTCCAGTGCCCAATAATCCTTGTCCCTATGCGTTGATGACCACGCGGTGTATTGTTTTCGTCAATTACGGGATTACTTGCCCGGAATAATTCCACCAGAGGGCGCTATCCGACTCCCTGGACATAAGCCGCTCACTATTATGTAGTTTCATGTATATAATGTACTCTTCCGTGTGTAATTAATTGTTCAAAGACCCGAATTTATGCCTGGGTTGTTAAACTGGAAGATTAAATTGAGTCATTGATCAATTTTACAGATATAGCCGGGCTTTTCTTTTAAGTTTAGGTATTATTTTACAGCAAAACTTAATGTTTCAATAATTGACTATATTATTAGGCAAATCTATTGATCGTTGAATCAATTAATACACATTTGTATCAATGAAATCTTCACTCCAACAAATGAGAACACACCGTCCCATCTATCAGCACTCTCACGAATTGGTATTTCGAAACCATTAATAATTCATATCAACATCAACATCAAACAAGTATAAATTAATCTAATTGTAGGTGGAAATGATAATGATACAAGTGTGTGCAACGTTACCTATCAATCCGGCAGAGTACTGGCTTTCAAATGAGAAGTAATTTATGTGTAAACATTATGGGAAGGGAATCACTTAGCGCTTTCGTACTTGCTATCAAAGAGCACACCGATTGGGGACGACCCATTCATGAGAAAACCAAGACACTACTTTCCGTGAGTTTCTGAGAATTCACAGATTCGAAATAGAATTTGGCTTTGTAATGAGTCATGTTGGAATTGGAAACTATTAATTTATTTTCATTGGGGCATTACAATTCGTTTAGCATGGGGTATTTAGTCAATGTAGTTGTTTTATGATTTTAATTATTATTTATTTGTTTAACAGTTTATGTGAACAAATGGCATGAATAGGAAGAGGTGAGAATCAGAAAAATACGCAAAACCAGCAAATTATCAGCCGTACCACATCAAAAGCTTTGTAAAAGAATAAGCTAACTTTATTCCTCCCAATCAATATTAATAACGACAACCTTAAACAATCATAATTACACTATTATGTTCTAAATTAAATGTCCTATGTATGATTTAAACAATTAAACATTATTTTGCCGTTGATTGGTTCAAACAGTTGGTTCCATCGGCCATAACTTGTCCTCTATTAGTAGAAGTTGCTACTCTCCGGTTTCGACAATAGGCACAACTATCAATTGAGGCATTGTTTTTGCGGCCAACGCTCCCTCGGCTACTTTGCTGTGTTTTACATATAATGCGTACATTAAACCAAGTCATAGGCAGAAGCGATTCTCGTCGTGTTCTTTCGCTCGTCACTGAAGTGGAACTATTTTTTGATGCTTTGAAAATTAATATACAGGGTGTAGCCAACCTCGTCACGAAGCCATCAACCAAGCATTCTGTACATCTAACTAAGTAACTTTACGCAAAAATTATTGCTGGGAAACGTCTTACTTTTTGGGGTGAAAAATCATGTTTTGTGGTGAAACTGTGTAACGCACTCAAAACATTGTGCTGATGGATGGATTGAATAGTACGGGGGTCGTGGAGGTAAAAACCTTACAGTAAAAACTTGTTTAAAAAAAAAAAGCTTGTTAAAAAGTTGTAACTTTGACCCCCAACATCTCCGTAACTAGAAGGTTCCCAGGTATGGTGTAGAACAAAAAAATTATCGCAATGAATGACGGGGAGAACAAGTGCCTTTCGGCTTCGTTAAGAGGTTTTACACCCATTATTATAGAAACCAGACAGTTATGCCAAACATCCATCACTTTTCCATCCTCTATTTCTGAGTAACTTTATTCTAATTCTTTAGTGCACACAGAACCAAAAGCTATACACAGAAAATTACAATATTAGCTTATGTGTAACTGTTTTTGTGTGGTCACTCGCAAGTATTTCCAAATCAACGTCACATTTTCCATCTGTAGCGCCCAAAGCATTTACAATTTCAAGTCCAATGACTCAGGGACTAGGACTTCCCACACTTTCATTACTTTACATTTTAAACCAGCTCGAATTATGCAACTACTCCGTATCCTCACAAGCGAAATTAAGTGCTTTTTCTTACCCAACAATGGAGTTACCAGCATCGCTGTCACTTACACCTTGTTCCACAACCCCCCAGCGTTTGTTTACCTCATTACAGCTCCGGTTAAAACTGTGCTACACACAATACAGACGCGACACCTGCCGGCTCTTCGACAACTCTCTCTCATTTCATTATTCTATTGATTTCAGCTTTTAACTAATTCGCTGGTAGAGGTCGGTTATGGGTTATAGAAATGTTCTTCTGTTTGTTTCGGTTTTGTAATTAATGTTATTCCCTAATAACTTGCAGCAGTTTACTGCTGGACATGGGCGTCTTCAATCGCTTGCTATTCAACCTAGCCTGAGGGCGTCCTATATTATGTTTACCGATTCGCGGTCTTCACGAATGTTATTTACTTTTGGCTTGATTGTGACAAAGATTTGAAATACCCCTAACATGATCGTTACCAAAACCACAGACGGAATTTGGTAGAGACATCTAAAGTTCTATGGGGCTCGTTGAATGTTGATAGATGCAACAAAGTACTATCGAGGACACTCCCGCCTGATCACCACTAAGCTAATTTTTGCTTGCACTCGCAACATAGAAACGCTCTCTAGCCCCGCCCTGTTGACTTTGTGTAGAAATAATTCGGATCGGCCGAGCGCACTGACGACGCACGCCAAACGAGAGTTATTGTTATTTTGCGCGCAAAATTGACGCTTTCTCGTTAGGCCTAAACTTTAAGGGGGCGAGGCTCGCCGCCTCTGCATGATTTAAGCGAAAAAAAAATTAACTGATCAGGCGGAAAAGACCACGACTGTACATACTAAAAAGCTTTTCAAATTTTGCTTTCCCTACTGACACAGCACGGAGTCTAGCCAGGTGCAAAACGCTCTACTCAACATTTTTTTTTCTTAGAAACTCCAAAATAAATTCATTTACTGTTTTACTTTATGTAATAGCCAGTTATATTTAATCGTGAGCTTCGTGTTCCACCTCACATTAAGTGCTTACATTGTCACTCCATGATAGATTGCAGTTGCATTCATTCAAATTATTTGCTATCATGATCTCTATCTAAATAGTATTGTGTGGGAAGATGATTAGATCTTACATGTGTCTCACGATCTTCTTAATGATGTATATTAATTGTTTAGTTCATTTTACCAGCAATTGACTCGTTATCATTGTAGGAAGTTGCCGGTGAGTCTTCTTTTTATTTCAAATCGTTGAAATCTTTTGGGATGTCTGTATCTGCCCATTTCAAGATTTAAAGGGGTTAGTCCAGCAAACATAGTATCTCTTTCTTCATTCTGGTAATAGTTTTAATTCATATTCATATTCATATTCTTTATTGCACACGAAATTAAAAAATATACACGCACAAAATTCAAATATATAGCTTATGTACAACGGCGAGCTTAACCCAGAATTGGGTTTTCTTACAGCAAACCTTATTTTTGTTGCGAGATTTTCAGAAGAGGATATACCTATGTGTACAAACAATACAGTTAAAAACTTAAATTAACTTATTTTATACACTAAACTAATACATACAATGTAATATACGTAATACATACAATACATATATTTATGTATAGATACAGTTACTTAAAAAACACTATTTACAAACTATTATTATGTTGACAGGAAATGTTCCTTTATTCTTTCTTTCTTTTGCTACCTTTCCTATTATTAAAGTTTCAATCATTCCGAATATTTCTCCATGTCCTTTGCGAGACGGAACAGGTGGAATGTGATATTTAAAGGACCATCTTCTAATGCTACAAGTGTATGCAACAGAGGCAATACGCATTTTTGTACAAAATACCTAGTTTTTATGTTTTTTCATTATTATCGTATCACTCTACTTCTACTTAGACATAAAGTGCTATCTCAGGTACAAACAGTGCGTGACTGCGACAATCTACAGCAACTTAGCATTTGACACTTATCAATACATTTTAATTTATTACAAACGGAAAACTGCGACTGTCGCTTATAATTATAGCATTCGAGCGATCGGTTGGTGCTTACAATATGGGTCGCATTATCGACATAATGTGCGCGAATACACGAGCAGGCATTACCATTTTAGTGCTCTTGCTGATTGCAATGATACATTGTCATTGTTACCTTCGCGGCTTCGGCGCAATGGAAAATCAATTTCCTTAGTCGATTGGTACTTAGTATATGTGTTATGTTTTTCTTTTGAACTTGCCACGTTATTGCTGCTACTCATGTGTGTTATAATACTTTGTTACAATGTTTTGATATTATAGAAGCGATGAAAATAAACAAGTGAATCAGTAATTCTAATAATCAACTAAAACAATGTAGATTGCAGTTTCATTCCAAGATCTATAAAACGTTTCGAATGATGTAACCTTTATTTAATGTTGTAAAGAAACGTAAAACAACAATAAAACAAAAAGAAAGTGCAATAAATTCTTGATAATTAACACCGTAATGTCCGTAATGAATCACGCTATAAATGGCAGACGTTAAACGCAACAGCAATCTATTTGTTATTAAACAAAACACGAACAAACGTAGAAACTAGTCTAACACCGACCATATTGTATGCAAAGGGAAATTTATACAGTAATTTCTCCCGTAAACCATCAAAAGCAATAAGTATAAATCTCTTACATTACCATAAACGCTGTTACTATTATGTTTAGATACCCACCACGAGTTTATTTATAAACGCATCCTTCTTAAATATTACGCCTTTAAATTATTGCAAGCAATTTGAAATTGTCTCGCGGCGCGGGCGCTTGCGAGGCACGCAGCGAGGCAAAGCAGCTTCGCTCGCAGTCTATGTTATTTAACGTAAGCGCCAATGTGTCGACAAGTGCAGTGTAAATTGTATTGAAATTCATGAGAAGACTATATGAATCAGTCTCAGTACCTCAGTGCCTCAGTGGTTACGAAAACGGAACTGATATGGACTGATGTTGACCTGTATTGTGATTTGAAGAAAGTTGTACGCATTGTCTAGTTCAAACTTGTTTGTTTGACATACGCAGTACCTGACTTTCGATGTTGATAAGATATAGCTTTTACTTGATTGAGAAGTAGTGTAGATAACGTAAATGTAACTACACAACACCACTCTTTCGCATTTTTTTTTGCAGACGGTTCGTCGCGCTAGTTCTTATCGTTTCCTTTCAGCTGCGTTAACAGTCGCTGCTTTAAAACCAAATGAACTTTCAGATAGCAACATACTTACATACCCCTCCAATGATATTCATCATTCAAATCCCACATTATGTCGTTGCAATGAAGGCCTTAAAAGTTATAAAAATCCGTTCATAAATCTATCTTCGTACACAATAGTCTATCAGAGTGGTCGCGCCTACGTGTCCAAACTGAACGTTTCCAATATAAAGGTAATGGCGACTACACCTTGTAACATTTGCTAGCGATTCAGTGTTGAACATAGATTTATATTATTCGATACATCAATGCGTTGGTTTGGTTCTTTTACTCAATTTTGGTAGGACTGTTTTAGGAACTGAAATGTTGAGGCATGTTAACTTATACTGTCAATTCTGGGATATATTCATTCTTCTGTGATTATCAGTTATTTTAACCTCCCCGGATAATCACGGAAGATATAGGAAGTGACAGTTAAAGTGTAGTTTTAAACCGTGAAAGCTTAAAGCTGTGATTGAGGCATGTTGCTTAGTTTGTTACTACTTGCAAAACAAGGTTAACCATAGCGAAGAAAATAAAAAATATTCCAATAAAACAAAAAAAAAACTTCTGGTAAAAATATACAAACATTAAAATGTTACATGGCAATGAGAGTAAAACAAGCTTAAGTTATCTGAATAGTTTTCAATCGATTTCGTCGTCGGCTTTACAGCACAATAATAACACAAGATTGATTTTAAAATCACCTCGAGTTAAAGGCCACATCGATAAAATATGTATGGGGCCGATTGTTGACGACATCGGGCAAACGACAGTGATTGGCGCTTATTGTATTATTGTTGTACATAAGCGAGGCGATCGTAAACGCTGTTGCAAAGACTAATAATGTGTGCGATCGATTCGTCTAGTTTGTGATTCTATTCGACGTGCGTATCGATATCGATATTTGTGTTCTCTTGATTGGTTCTCGGTTATGTCAATGGTAATATTTCTTGGTTTGAGTTATTAATGCAATGGCTTTTCATCTTAAAGACGCTGAGGTTGTCTTCCATTTTAACCATACTTCCAGTCAGTGATGGCCGTTTTCTTCATTCTTGATTGATTTGTATGACCAGATGTGTCTAAGTATGTCAACTTATAATATAAATATTTACTTCTCATGTTATTCGATTTTGTCTTCTATCGAGTCATCGATACATTGTCTTTTCTGCACACCAGTCAGTAGTTAAGTATTTATGAACATCATTGTAATCATAATTTTATTGTTTCAAAACTATAAAATTACACGATTTATGTTATTTATAACTTTGTCCCATTTTATTAATAAATTGCCATATTTTCATACAATGTCTATAGCTGTAAGTGTTAATAGTAATATTTTAAATAAATTGAACAACCAGGAAATGTGCGATGTATTTCGGTATAAATGATACAAAAACATTTCAATTTTTATGTGTGAACTTTGACGCGGAGTTTTATCACATAATAGACCTCAGTGTATTTGAAAAAGAATTATTTTTAAATCTCTGTGGCCACCACGGTACAATGATCATGTTTTCAAAATATTTATTTATTTATTCAAGCGGAAGGGGAGAGCTCGTTAATTGGCACATCACAATAGAGATTACGGAGATTACCCGGCCAGTTTTGTGATTCAAATATGGCCGCGGTGGGCGACGGTATCCCGGCCCTGTTATGATAATATTCCCGTCATTTCATACAATAATTTGTTCGGGAATTGTTCGGGTGGACGTTGTAATACCCTTATAACACTCGACGTCTGTTTTGCGATAATTGGAATGCATAATGTAGTAGTCTTACCCTATGAGAGTTACGACTTAAGATAGTTCGGGGTCAATTTTGAGGAATTGCTTATTTTCTAAAGAATATTTTCTGTAAAGATTAATCCTCTCTATTATTCGACATTTTAGTTCCTGCTTTTTTGTACCGGTTCAAGTTTTAACAAAACTATCAGAGAGAGTCATAATCAATTAAGAATTCCGCATCTAAAACTGTAAATGTATTTACGTATCGCTGGCCACGTGTTACCCAGGTGTTGTTACGTTAGTCGTGTCGGTGTCAATAGACGATCATGAGCGTTTGCGAGAGGGCTTGACTCTTAATAGCGGCAACAGGCGATCGCCTCTCGCATCAATCTTCTGGATCGTCACTGTCTGGCCGGACTCGCCCCCCGCGATTAATCACCAGCCAGAACGTTTTCGATTAGCGCCGAATAGCACACATGGAATAAAAAGAGCACGTTTCATTTTCGAACGATCACCTTAAACCATTTGTTTTAGCGTTTGGTCGCGGTCAAATGTGTCCCGCTCTCGAAGGGTTAACCACGTAATAGTTTTTTTTTTGCAAGAACAATCTATCTTTAATGAGTATACAAAGGTGTTAGACGGAAACAGGAAGTGTCAAATGGCGTTTCGTTGTCTCTCCACGGCCCAGTTCTTCGTAGCGCTAAGTGCGTCGATGTAATTGCCCGGGCAATGCAAATAGCTCGGTGTTTGATCGCGTGTACGAAGGCGCCGACATGTATAGAGCTATGGGACACTTTTGCCCGCTCTTCAATGTAAACCGGACGAGTTGCGCATGATTGTTTAACGGGATTCCCTTTGTTTGTGTGTGATGTCAGGATCACGCTTTCGCGGCGACATGTGGCGTTATTACGATGATAATTTGTCAATATAACAGATTCGAATGGATTTTCTATGAATCTCGACGAGAACAATTAACACTGCGCGTCATTGGGAGGTGTAATACAAACTGAATGGCTTAACAATGTATTCAGAATCTTGCGCCATTTGATAAAGTGATTAATATGTACAACCATAAGCAACATGGAATGACTCAAGCAGTTTCCGACACAAGAAACTAAACAGTTTCGCAAGTAGCCAAGAACCGTCACTCAAACTTAAAAACAAAAGAAGTAGGTATTAATTAATACAATACCTACCTTCTGCGTCCTCCTGACCAATCAAGTGAGTCGGTTTTATCTGCAGTAGTTAGTGATACGACCATGTTATCAGTATTTAAATTGACGAGTGCATTTAAATGGCGGATATCGAGCTAATTATGTAGAAGACACGCCTTCTGCGGCTTTGAGTATTTCCAGCAGTCTTATCTGGAACCCCTGGGTTTCTGTATAATTAAATATAAAAGCACGAGTGCGAATGTAAAGGCAAAGTACAAACTGTGAATTAATTTCTTGATCAAATTGGATTTGGACCTTCTTTTCCTAATCTTGTTCTTTTGCGTCTTAAACATGGTGTCGTTCCTCATTTCTCATCATTCTCTTGCCCTTATCTCAATTTATTTGTGCTCGGCACAGCATGTCATCTTCGGTTTAAAGAAATTTATTTCTCAAAAAGAACATACATAGTTCACTTATATATGAGAAACTTAGCATCAAAAAAAAAACTTTAATAGTAAATTATTTGTCGTTCTAACAATCGAGTACAAAATGTAGGTAGCGGTACATATTATTGTTGGTTGGCCAAATACAACTTTAACCTATTTTTAAATATATTAATTGATGAGGAATCCCTTATGTCCTTTGGTAATTTATTATAAATCTGCGCTCCCTCAAACTGAATAGTTCTTCTTCCATATAAAGTTCTTACTGAAGGTAGTTCTATACTATCCCTATTCCTAGCGTAGTAGTGGTATGTTTTACGTTTGAAAGTGATTTGTGAGTGTATTTTGTTCGTTAGAATTTTTTTAATTAGTATGCATGTGTGGTATGTGTATAATTTTTGTAGGTTAAATAGTTTAGTTTTAGCATAAAGTTCTTTTGTAGGTGTTAAGTAGTTGTAATTGAATAGAGTTTTAATTGCTTTATTTTGAGATACTTGTAGGTCATGAAGATGTGTAATAGCGGCTTGTCCCCATACTTGTATTAAATAGTCTAAGTGCGGTTTGATGAGTGTGTTATAAATCGTGTAGCGTAAATGAAATGGCACACATTTAGCGATACTTCGCAGAGCTCCCGTTAACGGTATCAATTTGTTTCTGACGTAATCAATGTGTGGTCTGAATGTAAGTCTACTGTCCAAGATCAGGCCTAAGTATTTCTCATGGTTTGATCTTAAAAGCTGTTGGCTATCTACCACAAGAGGAGGAAAATCAGGAATCTTTTTGTTTTTAGGAGAAAATATTATGTAAGCAGTTTTGTTTACATTAATAGTTAGTAAGTTTCGCTTAAGCCACGTATTTAAGATATGAAGGTCTTGCTGTGCTTCAGCAATAACCTTAAGTATGGAGTTACCAAAATAAAAAAGACATGTGTCGTCTGCGTATAGTGAGATACGTCCCGCTAAACCAATATTACTTATGTTATTTATATAAATTAAGAAAAGCAGTGGGCCTAAAACTGATCCCTGCGGTACTCCGCATACTATTTACTTCTCCTTTATTTACTATTACTTCTCCTTTATCTTCCTCCATACTTCTCTATTACTCGTCATCTCATCAGACACCTCCTCTCTTGCGGTATCATCCTTTACACAGACCATCCATAGTTTCTTCGGTCTTCCTCTATACCCATCCACATTCAAACAAAACTTTCCTCACACAATTTCTCTCATTCCTCCTTACGCATCGATTTTCTAAACCAATGATATCATTCTAAACTCCAGTGTTTAAATTCCCATAATGTTTATAAACTTGGCTTGGTATCTCGATATTTGACAAGTCAATTTGACAATAAATCAATTCCAACTATCTAAAAAAAGAACTTAATCGTCCAATTGAATAGTCAGCTGAACACTCATATCTAAAGTATGAGAATTAAATAAGTTGTAATGCAGTTCCTATGTTCTCTGTTTATGCGGGCGCACGTGGTCGCCGCGCTCCGTTGAACATCGCTTCCTATTCGGAATATTAATATCTTCATTATTACAACTGTTTTATGTGAAAATAAATAGTTTTTCTAAGTTGTTTTAGTTGTACCCGCAAGTGGTGGTACATGAATTAGTTGATTACAAACCGTGTAACCGATTCCAAACGGCAAATATGATGAACTTCCATACGAACTGTTATTATAGTGTTTTATGGAACTCTTGAGCAAAATTGTATGGTTGCTACCAGCAGTTCAAACTGTACATTTAGGATTGTTATTTAGTAGATAAGAGATAAGATTCGTTTGCACCTTGAGTAAAATCATCCATAGTTCAATTACATCCTCACCAAATCATCAATACAGTAACGTTTAAGTCCTAACTTTTTAAAATTATTCTTCTGCCTTATTTATCTACAGTTTAACATCTATCTCATCTCATCTCATGTGGCCCTAAGTTCTGCATCCTCGCTCAACTTTATTTATTTCATCTGGACTCCTAAATCCTCCAAAGAAACTCCTTAGACCCACAACCCAAATTCTATGTTCGCTTCTATCAAAATAATAATATTCTTCTTTATTTCCAGTTATACGAGATCAGCGACGATCCACAAAGGAAGGAATTCCTGGATGACCTGTTCTCCTTCATGCAAAAGCGAGGTAAGTGCGCTTCCCACATCATTCATCCCTAAGGTTGCGGTTTGGGGCCCAGCGAGAGCGGTGTACTTACCCGTAAAGAGTTTATGGCCAAAGAAACAAACGCTTTCGATTTAATCCGATTCTTGAAAGATGTTCCGTGTTAAAAAGCTGAGCAGGATGGAGCCTAAGAGAAATTTTAATTTCAGACGGTGATTTAAATAGTCAACTTTTCTCATTTTATCATTCTATTGTTTCAATCGTTTCTGTTCAAAAATAATTTCGATTTTGCTCAGAAATTATAAAAAGCTTGGCGGTTGAGTTTACGTCGCTATATCTCCATCTGTAACCTCAGCTTAACAACTTATTTTGATTAATCCTTTGTAACGATTGATATTCATTGTAATTTATCACTACTCCAAATGCTCCATTCACGATCATCGATCCGAATGATACGAAACAATCAAGTTTAGTAAGATATCTCGTCTCTAACAATTAATTATGGAACAGGGTCCAACCTATTATGGTCTTTAGATACAAATCAGATACAGAGTAATATCAGTCATTGGTTGTATAAACGGTTTTATATTGTGGAGATCGGTGATCGGGTGATAAGATCACGGGTGATGGACGAGCATGGCCCATGATGGTCGAACTATGAGATATTAATGAAGTTTAGCTACGAGATTTGTACGACGTCAAATTAATAGGGGGTAATTTCAATCAGGGCATGATTGTGTTCGAGAAAACCTCCTTTTATTTCTGCGAAGTCTAGCTTTTATTTTATGAACTTTAATTCATCGTCGTCAATGTAAGAACGCATTTAATTTCGTTCAAGCAATGTCAAACAAAAATATGTTGCTGTCAATCAAAACTAAAAACTAGATCACCAATAGTTTTCTTTTGCTCAAACACAATCTGTAAAACACAATCAACATTAATTTCTGTAGCGAGCGTGTAAAACCTAAGCGACTAGAATACAGCAATTCTAAGAGCATATTGCATTATTTCTTGCAGTTCTCAATCATCCATTAGATTTATAGACGTAAAACATTCAAAACTGTGGGAATTCGCCAAACGAGACTTATCCGTGGAGATAATCATTATATTTTAAATATCATAATAGAAATAATTAAGCGGGAGATCGTCCGATCGCTTCGGGCGTGGAGATCGTGCGCGGGCGCGTGATTGATAACTCGACACCTGTCTCTTTCACTCGCGTCTGTTTCTGTATCTCTGTCCTTGTCTAGCATTAATTGATCTTCGTTGTAAATGGCGCCGATTGTCGCTAGATAGATCATGTTGATATCTGGCCGCCTAGTTGTTAGTCAAATCAATGGTTATTGTTGCAGTTGCAGCTTCGTGCTTGCCTTGTGTAGGATTCGATATTAATTATGCATTTTCTAAAGTAATTAACTGTGTTCATTGGTTGTGATTTCTCTTTGTTATCGTTCTATTCATTTGTAGCATTTCTTGGTGGATTCCCGTTGGCCCCAACGCTCAAGAGGTGTTATAAGCGGTTTTGTAATTCTGTCACTGGTTGAAGTGTCTCCAAAACGTTTCAAGAAAATTTAAAACGATATCCCTGATTAATTGCTTATTTATGCACACAGAAAACAAGTTAAGTTCAGCCGAAGAAAAAGCGTTGATGCTTGATGATTGTAAAACAGCAATTTCCACTTTCTTTAATTTCATTATGTCCCAGTTAAAAGATTAGAAACATTTAAAGGCTAAGGGCATGTTTCCCATTTGCAAGCAGTTAAGTTAAGTTGGGAATGGTAATAAGTAATTAAGCAGATGTAACTGTCAGCTGTACCTAAGTGTAATTTACTGCCAAACCTGTTTATTTAAAAATACGAATCAATTTTCTGAAGAATTCTCTACTCTTTTTACACAGTACAGTTTTATATAAAGTTGAGAGGGATCAATGAAGTGGGAATTATGAAAATACAATATGCATAATATGTTAAAGGACCACTTGACCGGGATGTCCTTATCATAGACTTAGTAAAGTATATACTAAGTCTATGGTCCTGCTACTCGTATGAATCAGTAGAAACGAAGTGCCCTGTATAACGCAAGGACTGTCAAAATCTTAGAACAAAAGGGTGCTGGTCTGCTGGTGTGGAACCAGAGTGCCTAAAATGGCCGCTTTAGCAGAATCATAATAGGATAATAATATGAATTACGGTACAATTCCTAAAATTGTCACAAAGTAACAATATAGGGTAGATGTCAAAAAATATCTAATTAGTCCGTCAGATAGATTAAAAAAAAATATTGAACATATATTTTTTCATTTTTCACGTACACAAAAAATAAAGACGATACAGTGCGTCGAAAACATTTGAGAAATTTTTTTACTCAAATGTGACTCATGACTCTGACACGTTTTATCTTCGTCAATTTTTATTAATTTGATAAAACAAAAAACACGTATCCAATATTTTTCAATAATCTAACTGACGGACTAAACAGAATCATATTTTTTATTCAGTCATCATCCCTATTCATAATATAACCTAACTGCGTATGTTTAACTGTCCTAAGCGGCGTTTTTAGACCAGGTCCTTTTCCCAAAACAAAATTTCATCAGGCTTAGTATGTTACGGGTGGTTTTCTTCACGACTCTCGCTGGTAAGGGTAGGGTTGGTTCTCGTATAAAAACCCGATAGCTTCATCAGGGGTTGGCATCGGGGGCGGCTCCACTCGCTCGGCAGTTTGTTAGCCCCTGCGTGTAATTGAAACAGAATGTTGGCAGCACCTCACACCGATGTTCTGCGCCGAATGTTGCTTGTGCAACAAAATATAGCTGAAAATTGATTTCTGTACCAAAAACTTAACTAATGTGTAGCTAGTTGTAAACTATTTTACATTAAGTACTTTAAAAAACTGTCTTAATGCTCCTAGGCGGTCTGCTTCGAAAGTGTTAGGAAAGATTTCATTATTACATTTAGGTATTTTTAGTTATTTTATAACGATAGAGTAGGTGTCGATCTATTGTTATGCAGCTGTTAGGTTTTGCCATCAATCGAAGGTTACATTACTGACTGTTATTGTAAAATCGTAGATTTCAACAATTTCGTAGCCCATCGTAGCAGCGTCTACGAATACGGCTACGAAATTTTTGGGACATCATAAATTGGACAGATTTCACGTTATTTTAATTTGATTAGGTCAAAATTACTGCAATTATGTTATGCTTCGGTGTAATACGCATCCGCTCACACGTTGAGAGTATCACAGCTCGCGATCTGAGCGCAGCCTTATCTTGTTCAGAATAAATTATTATTCAATTTATCATTCTGGGGAACCGGCCAATAAACTTCTGGTTATTATTACGCGGCCAGATAACACAGGAAACTAATCGCATAAGACTGATTACGATTTGTTGGCTAGACTAGTAGAAATCCAAGTTTATTCCCTAATCAAATAAATCCATTTTCAATTCTGCATAAATATTTAATTCAAAAGCTACAAATAGTATCAGCCTGAGGGAGGAAACAACATTTAATAATTAGAATTAATTTATTCGACGTAGGTTAGCATGTGTGAGCCATCAAACGGAGTGATCTCCTCGTATTAATAATGTTTTATCATTTATTATTGCTGGTGAGTAATGAAAGTTAGCCTGCCACGCCCCGCGCGTTCTCCGCACTCTGTCTTCGTCTCAGTTCAAAAAAAGAAATTAAATCTTTTTTTTTAATTTTATCGAGTCCCGACTCGGTTTTAATGCGAGCGACAAACGTTTATGTAAATGTTAATCAAAACTGTGCATACGTTACACGGCTGGCGAAGTGGGTGTTCTAAATTTGAAAATAAATCGATTAGTTTTTTTGTATCGAGGCTAATGCTGCTATTGCAAATCGATGAACGAGTTTGATTGAAGGAAAATTACTCGATAATTTGACGGCGATTGATGTCTAATTTGTTATTGATGATTTAAATGTAAGTTGCATTTAATTTGTTTTTATTCGGCTTACAATGAAATGAACTCGAGAAGTAACAAGCCTGTCAAAATTTTAAATTACTTCTGTTTTATACAGGGTGCAATAAAAAGTCCTTTATCAATTTTATATTTTGGTCTATTTGTCTATTTTATCAGCTAATTATGATAGAAGATATGGTAAGAGTGTTCGATGCTGTGACCACGTAACCGGCTCGTTAGCAGCTGATTGATCGGCCAGCGGCCGCTCCTTGCTGTCTCTTACATACAGGTTGATTTGAAATATTTTACTTTTAAAGTATTTTAATTTAAATGATAATTTGTTAGACGTTTATAAAGTTAATACATATATCTAAAGTAAAGCAAATAATTTCGATAAAAACTTACCATATTTTCACTTGTAATATAGTATAGGTATTTTTTTCTTTGGACAATCATGATAAGTGTTTTTCATATCAAATGTGTCATTCTAAATGTTCCGGAATTTAGATTTATTTTCTAGATAATTGACAAGTTCTACATATGTAACAAACATTTAACATATAAAATGTCTTATCACGATATTGATAAAACATTCACTAATTGCTAAATAAACGAACGGTTGTTTCTTCCTGTCTGAAAGAACAATTAACGCCATATCATATTAGTGCTGAATAAGCGCACATTCACAATGCAATTTAATTATAAACTAAAGTTAACCCCCGTTTAACGATCACCATGTACAGTCGGGCTATTGTTTCACTTGGTAATAGCGAGTGTGGTATAACTAATAACATCTCATTCGGATTCATTTCCCGTGATTAATTATCTGTTTAATCGATATAAGATGTTGTGCCAACAGCCTTCTCGGGTTTCTACACGGACCTTACCTTCGAAATTTGAACCATAGTGTACCAGGATAGAGTGTTATTCAGGTTGATGTTTAACAGATGATAGATTAGGTTAAAGAGTTGATCTATCAAATTTTTTTCGTCTCATTGAAGATAGCCTTTGTTGGAGGTTTAATTGGTGTCTTAAACATGCATGGCCGTTAATTCGATTTCAAGTTTGGGCTTCGCTCATTTGTTTTTGTCTGTTTAGCCTTTAGTTTAGACGAGTGTTAATCTAAAGTTGATTGATTAGAAGCGACTTCGATGTATTAATGGGCGTGGATCTTATTACGTTTTGAAAGTGGATTGTGGATTTAATATGAATGAAAAAATGTAATTTTGTTTTTGTTGATCTAGATGATTTGTTTTTGAGTCCCTGTCTATACTCTATTGTCTGAATAGGTTTGTGACTGATGGTAATCGAGCTTGATGGTTCTGTCAACGGATTGGAGATTATGTTCATTTTAATTGGATTTGAAAACTGTCCTGTACTACATACTAACAATAAATAAATAAGATCGGAATTGAAAAAGGATGAGAAAGGACTTTTTATTACTAGACCTTCATGTTTGAGATCTTTGCCTTCCGAATCGACCCTTAGAAGCGGCCAACCAGCCATGATTTTCGCGAGAATTTTGGCAAACGCTCGTACGTGATTATGCCGTTGTTACACATATATATATTCGTTTTTTTTTTAATTGATAGGTATCTTTTACAGTTTATCTAGGCTTCTATCAAAGCTAAAAATAAAAGTTTGTAGAAACAAATTCATTGTAAGCCTCCAAAAATTGCGGTTTTGCACAAATTTTACTTCAACTTTGGCCGTTCATAATGTACTCATAAATTGTAAAAGTAAAGAAAGCATCCTGATAGAAGCCTTTCAAATGTAGTGGAGATTCTAAATGACAAATATTTATTTCACAAACTTGTAAGATTTATTCAAAAACACGTATTTCCTGGAACAAGTTTTATAACACAATTTCGAACAGTTTCGAACACAATTTTTCGTTCTATGTCCTCGCGTTAGGCGTTATGAGGTGCGCGGGAGACAAGTAGTGCGGGGTCGGGGCTAGGTGAGACAGGGGAGTTGAAAGAATACCACCGCTGTGGCTCTGGATGAAACAACAAGCTTTTCGACGTTGCTCGCATTGACGATAGGCGGGCCGGGAAGGGCCCGCCTCGAACTTAAACTTCACTCTTTTCTTACATCATCATCTGCCTGGCCTTTTCCCAACTATGTTGGGGTCGACTTCCAGTCTAACCGGATGCAGCTGAATACCAGTATTTTACATGGAGTGACTGCCTGACCTCCACAACCCAGTTAGTACTGGGTATACGATACCCTTTCGTAAGACTGTTTGTCAGACTTTCGGCACTGACTACCTGTAACGACTGTCAAAGATCTACAAATGACAGCCGGGACCAACGCGGCTAACATCATCAAACATTTTAAAAACAAATGAACACTTTAATATTCAAAACCCAATGTTTCGTATTCGTCACGGCCCCGTTTATTGAAGTAACAAGTCTAGGCATGTCCCATGCTTTAAATAACTGAAGATTGATGGCGAGGAGTCCCCGATTAGGACAAGGGGGAAGATTAATGGAGCTTCAGTTAGTAATCATTGTCAGAATGATGTGCTTACAGTTGTTACAGTTTTAATTGAATTTTTGTAGCAGAATTGCAATAGGCATGACGACAGTATCAAAAAATTGCAAATCTATTTCGTCCGTCAGTTAGAGTATTGATAATTAACGGACACGTAATTTTTGTTTTTGTAAATCAATGAATATTGACAAAGATAAAACGCATCAAAACTCGGGAGTGGGGGCTCGTGACGTCAGAACAAGCTAAAAATTATACCATGGCGTGGCGTACTGAGAATTTTAAAAGCGTCGTATCTTCGTCAATTTTGGTTTACGTAACTAAAAAAAAACACGCGTCAAATAGTTTTTGATAATCTAAGTGACGGACTAATTAGGTTTTTATTGTCGTCTCGCCTATTCTTGTGTTAATTCGTTTTTGGTTTTCCTCAATATCGTCGTCTTCTTGTCATTGTCCTATATTATTTGGGGTCGGTACAACTTGTTTTTTCTTTCGTTGGTGTCAAACGTCACGCTATCATTTATGCCATTTTCTTTCACCAAAGATTTAAAATGAAGTAAAGTTTTTTAATGAAGCATAGGTAGGGTGGGGTGCCTATACTATAAATGGCGTTTAGAAGTGTTCAATAATATAATAGTCACAATAAAGACTGGAAGGAACACCAACTCACAAACGCTTACCACGAATTCAGTACCTATTTTAAAACAAAACAGCCGTTCCGTATATTTTGACGTGTAAGTATTCCATTTTTGTAGGAAACAGCAGATTTTTGGGGGTTAAGAATGATGTACTGCGCAGGTAACCGTTTGTGCGGTGTCACTTCCACCCTGTATGTCATTTTAGTAACGGGACATCATTGTGCAATTATTGTTTTAAAAGTTAATTTATTTTACCCCGGGTAAATAATATAGCCGGATAAAGAATAGCTGTTTTCTCCAGAATACGATTTCTTTTAAACGATTTATCAAACCAAGGTGCAAACAGGAAATCAGATTATTATTCACTTAATTTTATTATTTGATTATATTTCGGCTTATCTTTTGATGGCACTTTTTAGACCAAATTCCCGCGTAGTCACGTACCTTGATATTTAAATATCTATGAAAATTTGCGGATATGACTTGGTAAACATTTGGCTTTTATAATTAACTCGACTTAGAGCTTATTTATTAGTGGACATCAAAGCGCAGGATCACCGCTTATAGCTTTACTATTAACGCGGTGTCGTATTTAATTAATCCTTTTAACAATTTCAGAAGTTTTTTTTTTCTTTTTAATGGACAACAGATTTTTACCGTTAGGTAATATGAAACACACTGTATAACATACTGCCAGGGAAGTGGATTGTTAAGCAAATTAACACTTTATTTCAATTAGCCGTGTGCTAGCTGTGATTTGAGTATACGGACAATTTAGGCTGGTAGTCAGTCCGCTTCACTTTAAATTTTCCTACCTTAAAACGATTCAACGGATCGTTTCCAATTAAAACAAACTATTCATCCTTATGACCTAAATAATAAGGTTAAAAATTGGTCGGCCGTCAGTGAACTCGGTAGTAGTACATGGACATACTAGTTCTTCGTTCGAAAATTTGTTCCAAATTCGTATCCTTACTCCATTTCCCTAAACTGCCAGCACGCGGCGTCATGTCAGTCAGTAGTGAGCAGTGAGGAGGTGCACATCGGACATTGTGACGGTCATCTCGCGCCAATAACGGTCCGGATATCGCTGCGTCACGATAGCAGACCCGCACCGTGACGTGGTTTAAGGGATAGGCGGAAGAAGTGAAAACTATAATATATAGGGTATAAAACACCTCTTAACAAAGCCGAAAGGCACTTGTTCTCCTTATCATTGCGATCATTTTTTTGTTCTACACCATACCTGGGAACCTTCTAGTTACGGAGATATTGGGGGTCAATGTTCCAACTTTTTGACAACTTTTTTTTTTAAATACAAGTTCTTAAAGTAATATTTTTACTTCAAACACCTCCACAACCCCCGTAATATTCAATCCATCCATCAGCACAATGTTTTGAGTGCGTTACATTGAGTTCTACCACAAAACGTGATTTTTCACTCAAAAAAAAAAGTACTTTCCCAGCAATCATTTTTGCGTAAAGTTACTTAGTTTGATGTACAGAATGCTTGGACGGCTTCGTGATGAGGTGGTTTACACCCTGTATAATATAAACGATATTAGCCACGCAATTATTATAAGTTTGCATACAGGAGCTGGCTAACCAACGGGACGGAACTTCTGGTATCGTCGATGATAAACGTCTTCTTCTTATCGTATCGAGGTTTCTCCCATTTACACGGTTTGGGCCCAGTAGGTGGCCACCGTTATTGCAGCGGTAGAGGCGCTATACAGGTCGTCAAGAGTGCAGGTAAACGGACACCTGGGGCACTCCAGCAGGTGGGGCATTGTTTGGTCCGGAGCGCCGCACTCGCACTCGGTGTTGGAAAAACCAATTAAAGATAATTTAGTGATGAGGAAAATAATCAACACATTAACTAATATAAAAGAAAAAGAAAATGGGTAGTTCTAAGGGTTCCGTACCCAAAGGGTAAAAACGGGACCCTATTACTAAGACTCCTCTGTCCGTCCGTCTGTCTGTCACCAAGCTGTATCTCATATACCGTGATAGCTAGAGAAGTTGAAATTTTCACAGATGATGTATTT
This sequence comes from Xestia rhomboidea, assembly GCA_963853795.1. Lineage (NCBI taxonomy): Eukaryota > Metazoa > Arthropoda > Insecta > Lepidoptera > Noctuidae > Xestia > Xestia rhomboidea. The sequence continues at coordinate 7,268,215 of OY970771.1, read as the reverse complement.
CTGTTGCAGCTATAACAACAAATACTAAAAACAGAATAAAATAAATATTTAAAGGGGGCTCCCCCTCCCATACAACAAACGTGTTTTTTGCCGTTTTGTCTAATGTTGTATAGATAATGGTACGGATCTGTACTTTGTGCTTGAGAGTGTTAAATAAATTATAAGAAAAATGGGTAGTTCTAGATCTCTTTTAAATCTTTTTAGTAAAATTGGTTTTAAAACTTTATAATAAAATCAAATAAACAAAGCAAATGTTTTGGTAGCTCTTCAATTGTCTAAAATTCAGTTGCTACTTGCTACACGTTCGTAGCTACATAAGTACATAGGAAAATCGATAAATCCCTTTATTTAATTACTAGCAAATAATTTACTAAAACCTTCCTCTTGAATCATTCTATCGATTAAAAAAACCCGCATCAAAATCCGTTGCGTAGTTTTAAAGATCTAAGTAAACATAGGGACAGACGCAGCGGGCGAGTTGTTTTATAATATGTAGTGATGTTAAATATATTCCAGAATAGGCTTGTGTCCTGAAAAAATCTAATTAGTCCGTCAGTTTGTATATCAAAAAATATTTGACATATTTGGCATATTTTTTCTTTTCTTTTCTTATGTAAACCAAAATAGACGAAGATACGACGCTTTTAAAATTCTCAATACTCTTATTCTATAATTTTTAGTGCGTTGTGACGTCACGAGCCCCCACTCCCGAGTTTTGATGTGTTTTGTCTTTGTCAATATTCATTACAAACTATTCTACTCGATCTCTCTATTCTATTCTATTCTATTCTATTCTTCTTCTTCTTTTTTTTACTATTCTTTTTCATATTGATTTACAAAAACAAAAATACGTGTCCATTATTTTCCAACACTCTAACTGACGGACTAAATAGATTTGCAATTTATTGATGGTGGAACTAGAGGACTAGCCTATTGTACCGCTACTTGCTGCTAGACATTTTTATCTATGTTAATAGTTAGTGGCGGTATTTTCATACAATAAAAGCTTGGCTTGAACTTATAACCTACTCTTCATGATTTTAAGGTTTCTAACAGTCTGCTTGCCTTATATCAGCTTGCTGTTGCTGTATTGTTGGCTCCTAGACACGCCACTGATTAGTCCTATACTCTTACAGTGAAATGCTGCTTCTGCTCATAACTTAGGCCTGCGACAGTTGTATGGTTGTATGCAAAGAGGCAAGACTATCAGACTATGTATGCTTGCGGTGAACGAATGCCTAACTTGAAAAAGGTAGTAACTGTATTAAATTCTTTCTAATAAATAGCTCCTGTTAAAAGGCTCTTTAAAAAGTCTGTCTTGTTTATCACAGAGGCACAGATAATATTATACTCAGGTTAAGGTTATTATCATAGACCTTACGAAAATATGATATTGCATCTCGTATTTTCTTAAATTAATTATTCCAATCACACTCGTACAGTTAGTACGTTACTCAAATATTCCACTACACACATAATAATGACGACATCAGACATTAAGCTATGCGCTTTCCCAATTAGCCGACTTTCCCTACGTGTGCGTCTGATAATTATGCCGTTTACACAAGTCTGGTAGCCGCTACTGGTTTGTTTGTTCATCTCTCATTCCATGTTCATCGAATAACTCATTCGTTCAACATTATTTTGATAACTGCTTGAATTTTTAAACCATCATTGCGTTCTTTTTTGTTTTAATTGTGAATTAATGTTCCATTTTTAAAAGTGTTGGTGTGCCAGTTTAATTTATCGGATTATTAGAGTTCCATTTGAAATTCAAAAAGCATTTCATTTATTTTTATACAACAGACGATCTAAAAAGATTTTAATTAAAAATACAACTATCTCATTTCTTAGAATTCTTCAAGATTATGATCGATTATTTTTGTCGTGTTTTCGTCGTGTCGTGAAAAATGCTCGCGACATTATGTCGACGCGCTCTGCGGCGTATCGGGATCAAAAGCTCGGTGCCAGCTGCTTGATTCTTATACAAATAAAAGTGGAATTAATCAACGCACTGCTAGTGTTGGGACCGTTTCTAGTTTTTTATAGAAAAATGTGAATGACCGGTGAAAAATCTGAAACCGGTGATAAAAATCAAAACCGTGTCTTTCAATTGGAATAAAAATTAAGTTTGACTCAGTCTGTTTTCAAAGACTTAATAAGTCTTAAATTATAGCCAGTATTATTTAATTTATTTTTAATTTTCTCTGAATAGTTCTGAAATGCTAGGTCTCCGCACTAGCGGAGGCGCGGATGAGCGGTTCCCGCGGTTTCCTGCGAATGCGGCGGCAGTCGGCACATACGATGACAATCTCGCGCCGAAACGTGGATTAATATATCAAAGTCGCGGAATGTCCGACTTACACATTTTTAATTTAACGAAATCGTCCCGCCAACGTTTACCGCTCTATTAATAATTTTTATCGCATCTTAAACGTTCCTTTTGTTTTTGCTACCAATAAAATTATTTTATTAGTCTTTATGCGACGCGCTTTGATCTCGGAAACGCTATATATCTGTTTCCATAACGCATTTGAATGTTACTTTTATGTTGGACACTGTCATTTGTAAGTTTTTATCGGATACAAATTACAAAGTCTGAGCGTCGTTCATATTTACGATCGCTTAATGAACCGGTTTCCTTCATAATGCTAATGTTTATTGTTTCACAAATTCGGCTCTCTTAAAGGCCGATCCATCAGATTCCCAGAGGTTAATATTTATTCTTGGGACGAGGTTGAATGAGTTCTGCTTGCATATATTTAGTGTTCATTAATAAAAGTCAAGTCAAAATACGCTATGGGTCGCGGTCACGACGCGGTTAAACTTGGTTTAACGTGAACTTCCAGGGATTAAGTGATTGTAATGTTAATATGACTTGTCGAACTTTTCAATTTGTAAATAACTCCGACAATCCGGTGTACCCAGCTTCCCATAATTAAGTTGTCCAAACCAGTTTCGTAAGTAGTAGTAGAAAAAAATACTACAGAATAATAAATAATAATAACGTGGCCACATCAAACCAACAAAACGGCGCCAAAATTCACTATAATTTATAATATCTTCGTTTATACATCAACACCACATCAATTCACTGCTGTAAAGTAGATAAACATAATTTTCCTGTAATAAATCTTTGGATTCTATCGACATAGCGACCTGTCACTTTATGAGAGGAGAGTTTAGATTGTGATGGTGCCATCGACTGAAGTCCGGTCCAGTGGGTGTGGTATATATCATCTCGCCAAATTAATACCGCGAATAAATCACAGAGAATAAAAGAAAACAGTGTTAATGCATATTTTAATGACAAATACAGGAACTGAGTAATGTGTGCGAATGTTGAGTATGTCAGCTGTGACAATATAGTATTTTTTTTTGTAGAATTTAATTTAGATTTAGAGTGCAGCGTTTTAGCGGTGATGTTTATAGACTGATATCAATTTGAATAACTATACACGCTTAAAGAAATGGATTGTTTGCTTTGCGTATCTATTTCAAAAGAGTACAGCTGTTTAGAATTTTCTAATAACTTAAATTGTCTGACTATAAGTAGGTAGGTACCTGCTAATTAATTTTGACTTTATTCAATCACTAGGTAGGCACTTAATCGTGTTTGAATGCCTTAATTTTCCATAAGTTAGAACACTTTTAACGGAAAGATCGCTCTTATACAAATATATTTTAAAAAGTAGTTGTCCGTAGTTGTCTGAGCAAAGTCACCTTACTGAATCTCAGTAATTCAAAGATTTGCTTAAAACAAAAGCCGTTTATAACACAAACGTGATTCATAAACACTATATTCATCACATGACTGGTCCTAATTCTGCCAAAAATAATCTTGAGTCGAAACTGCATTGTATTCGAATCGAGTGCGTGTTTAATCGATTATGTTTAGGTATCGAATTCGGACGGCGAAATTTGCAATTTAATTGACCTTTCGACATTCGAAACTTTTGATTTTCCTTTTTAATTTTTCGGTAACAATGGCTGGCCTCTTTACAGTGTTTCCAGCTTTAGTTTTGTAAATTGATTAATTTATGCATTATAATATTATTATTAATGAGGATCATGCATATATCATGAACTCAAACGCCTGTAACTCGGTGTTTTTTTTCATAAAGAGTTTGTGAACAAACAAGTAAGTACGTAGGGTAGGTAGGTAATTGATTGAAAATGTGGTCATTGACAAGCGTAAATGATAAACGTACCTAATAATAATAAATTGCGTTGTGGTCTCCAGACGACAGGAAATCGTAACCAGTCATAATGAAAGCGGTGTAAGTGTAAGGTTAACGGACAGTACATTTGAATACTCGATTACTGGCCACCTTTCATTTCAATTTAACACAATAAAAGCGAGCGATAAAAATAATCGAGCATTTGTTTCCGAGAAGTATAGGTAATAAAAAAAAGTTATTCAGGCTGAGTAGGGGGAGTGTGACCGCATTATAATACTAAAACATGGCGCGAGTTCCTTCCCCGCCGGTCTGTACGACCCTATTGTTGTCCGCCTGTCCATCCGCATCAAATACGCCCGTAAATCATATTCGTCGTAAATTCGATACGAGTTACAATGAAAGATCTGTTCTTATTTTGAATCACAACGATTTCTGTGTGACATTCTTTTTATGAAAACAAATTGTATGAACGCAGAGGACGTGTTCTTTAGAATTTGGTACGCAAATTACTGTGTATAAGAATTGCTTTGTGACCATTATAATGATGACTATTGAAGTTAAACTTGTGCAACACAAACCCGAGGCTACGAAAATCGGGGAAAATAAATATTTTTTCTTTGGTGGTAATTATGGTGTATTATAGAGTAGAATCACAAATTGCACAGTAGCTATTGTTGCGTGGTCGGCCCCACACATCATCGCGTGTTTACGCAACAAGCACGTACGTTTTACTTTGTCGCCGGCGACATCTGCTACACTAAGTTGACGAATGATACGCCTTTATCACAAGGTAATAAGGTTGAGAATTGATGAGCTTTGTGTCAAGCTTTAAGAAGCTGACCTATCAGACGTGTGGTCAATTCTATATACAGCCGTGTAAAAGAATTTTTATTGACTTTATTTCAAGCTCTTGTTTTTATGAAATTGTAGTTTTTTTTTGTCACTGGCCATTGTAGAATCAATAAAATCAAATCGATTTTTATCCAATAAGGTTTTAAGTATAATTATACAAGTGAAGTTATAGCGTGAACGTCTTCATCGGAGGTCTTGTAAAATGACCAATTTGTTATCTAACAAAAACAAATACGTGATCACCTACACAATATGACATGGATCTCCATCGAAAAAACAACTTTAACACTGACTAACTTAAGTTGAAGTTACTTTGGATATTTCTACACTGTGACAAAAAAGTGATAAGTCCTTTGTAATCCTTCTGACGCCACGGAGGCTTACTCAAGTTAATTGCTTTGAAATAGTTTTTTTTCAACTTAAATGTTTTATTATTGTATTCCGTCTACCTGAATTGGTGGAGACAGTATCGCTAAGCTGCAATAGATACGTAGACGTTGAAAAAACTCGATAATTTGTCGCCTGAGTCACGATTCAGCAATGTTATCGATTCGAAGGAATGTTTTTATCGAATTTTGTTTGTTTTGGTTTGTCGTACTTAATTAAGATATTTAGTTACATTGAAGTTTCAGTATGTAACTGATAGGATGTATTTAGGTATGTTATGTAATGTTACATAATTTTCCATTTCATATGAAACTTATTTAAAACTTTTTCGTTTAAATCTTCCTTTACAGGATTCCCTGTACCTATTCGTTTCTATTGTACATTAGAATAATTTTTAATAACTTACTGACACAATTACAAACAGTAAAAGTTGCAAAAGCCAAGTCCTAATATTGTTGTGATCAGCCCCATTTTATGACCAGCCATTTGGGCCCAGACGTCCGTCGGGACTTTCCACAATGACAGCTTTTACTTACACCGCCATCGCCATTGTCTATCATTGGCTTCTCCACAAACATCCCAATTTCTTTTCAATGTACACAGCCCCTATAAAATATAGCGACAGAAAAAACTGGCCGGTTTTAATTTTTTTCGACAGTTCTTATTACTTACATTATTTAATGTCGTGTTATTTTCTGAGAATTTGAAACGGCATTCTAGAATTTTATAATTAAGAACAATGTGTTCGAATTTCAAAATTCATTATTCTTTTTTGTAGCATCTAGTAAAGATTTACAACCAGTGTATACTGTAACATAAAATTCCCCCATCCCTATTTTAAAATAGTGTTGTATCAATGTAAACTTATTACATGGAACTATTTAAAATGTACGTGCTAACCAAAATAGGCTTCTCACGCAGCCGCCTTATTGACGGCAATAAGTGAGTACAGTTCGTTCAAATAAAACGTTTCAAGTTATTAAACGGCTCCACCACACCCAACAAAGGACTATTCTGGTAATGTCAACACGCGTTTCCGTCGCAAACGAGGCATGAGGAAACAAATGAAGTAAAACAAATGATTCGCAACTTTGTTACTGTTTCATGAGTCGATATCGAACTAATTAACTCCTAATATTGGTGCTCCAAGCAAATAGACGACTTCAATAAAAAAATAGTTTTAAAACAATTATTGTAACTTTTCATTATTGTTTTTACGAAGCGATTATGACTAGCCATCGAATAAGATGCAAAATTATTCTGAATGAGAAAATTAGGTTAGTAAAATTATATTGACTTTCAAGAATCTTATAACTACCTATCATGAACAAACTCAACTGTACTAAACCATCCCACCATCTTGAAGTTTACAACTATTTCCAACAAGCACTCTTGCGCCTCATTTACAGCTAGCCAGCCCTTCCCGATATCGATCGTGTTCGAGATCGCGCTGCAATTTGCCGATAGATGACGTTTCGCGGAAGCGGCGTTCGACGTCACGCTGCGCCCGCGCACCCACCATTGCCATATAATTTATCGGCCATTTCGCTGTAATTGTACCCTTGCCGCCCTCTACTAAATGTTTCTTCTCCTTAGTTCTTAGCGTGTTGCACAACAATGTTATAAGGCTATAATTTTATCTACGACTCAATTGAGTCGGTTGCGTTTCGGTTCAGTAGTTAGGACAATTGTAATACCAATCAGAATAACGCGCTTTTCTTATTGGTTGCTGTTGAATGACATTTAGAAGAGTATGGCGCACGTTCATTCTCGTGAGATAAACCTTCGGACAACTTATAGGACGATGTTCTTTTGTCCGATTGAATTTTGATTTAAAAGCTCTGCGAGCCGAAAATGGCCGCTTTGCAGAATCATAACATGAATCACGTTAAAAATGACAAAATTCTTAAAATGGACTTCATGGTTATAACCATAAAGTCAATAGTCAAAACATGGAACAAAGATGCCAGTTACGATGATGATGATGACTCAGTCCGGACTTAATCTAGAAAATAAACTCTATGTGACGTTGTTACAACATCTTGCTCAATTTGTGGCTCCATACATTTTCCTTTAACTAAATATGTACATATCTAGTAAAAGATTATCCATTCAACAAATCCAGATATTGACCAACTCATTATAATTGGATGAGTGCACTGGCGGGTAGTACTCGCCGCTAGTAGTCACGGTACTTAACCGCCAGTTGTGCAGACAAACATGGCGTCTGGCGCAGGCGCAGGCCGTTTCCTAATTGTTTTCATCGGCCTTTCTATTGATCGTGACACAATATCGGTGAGCAGTAATCTGAAAATACCCAAGTTGGGACTGTGTTCACTAAAACGTAGTCTGAGCTTTGTCACCCCTCGAATATTTCAACAGAATACCCACATGGAATTCGAAGTTACTCATCCTGCAAATAGCCAAAGTGATGGGTTAGTATGTAACCTGTTTATTGAACGTCGTATCCTCAGTCTTCAACTTCTTAGCATGTCGATGACAATTCAAATTGAGTCAGCCCATTTGGCGACGATTTAGCATTTTCCGTAGCGTCCATCAGCTCTTGTGATGTGCCAACAACAGGACAGGCAGGACATTCCGTCTTATAAAACTAAAGTTAAAAAATATAACAAAAACGCAAAATTAAATCTTCTAACTGCATTTATGTAGCTTAATCTACATGATCTATTTCATAAAACATTCACCAGCAATTATAACGCCATTGTGGTGAATCCCAAGCGAGTAGTGGCGGGAAACAATTGTGTGGTACTTCATTAAAATAATTGTCCAATTGTCGCGGCCATTGCGACTGCTCTGATGGATAACGTGCGAATCACACCTTACCATCTTGATTTGTAACTATAACAGTGGATATACAATTTTCAATTTACAAGTATGTGTCTGACGTAAATGACTTTATATGAGTAGATAATTATACTTCAGGTGCAGTAGGTACATGGGCTGACATTTTGTTTAAACTTACTCATGGTTCAGGTTCAACTACAGTACTTTCACAGTTTTTATGCCTTGTGACTGGGACTGTAGCTACATTTAATTTTCATCTTTGTTTCGACAATTCAAAAGTGCCTGTAACTGGCCTACTTGAAATAAATGCTTTGATTTTGATTGATTTTGATTGAGGTATAATTATTTTGAAAGACGAGCAAAAGAAAGTTGGGACTGTGAAAAAATTAAGCACTAGTGGGAAAGGTTGATTGGTGGTTATTGGCTCTTTATCAGCCTTTGAAAATAATTTTGAACCGGTTTTTGTTAATAAACAGTTTCAGCTTGCAAAACTATCATAATTCCTTGAAGTTAATGATTCAGTAGTATTTACTGAAAATGTATTTATACATCAAAAGTATCCGAAATAGTTCGACCGACAAAGACTTAAACAATTTTGTTTTAAAATGAAATCAAGATTATTATTTAAACATATAACATGAATTTATAAACTGTACGAAAAACTCGGGAATCGAAATAGTCCAATGTTGTAATGGTCTAATTCCAGATAAATGGAATAATGTGGAGGTCATGCTGTTGGCTCTGAACCGCCACATATTGTGACTGGTAACACGACACTGACATCTCATTTATTCCGACTTTAATGTACGTTATCACTGGTCAAATTGAAATGTATTTTGATAACTAAAAATTTCGTGAAAATTCTTTCAATTAATTTTGAATATTTTCAGTGACCGAACTAAATGGAAGCTGTGACAGAATCTTGTGCCGATTTTGTTCGTGTTTTCACATTCCAGTGTCTTGTGACTTTGCACTCACATTGTGGTTGGTATCAAGACTCAAGTGTTTGGCCTATTTCGATGTCAACAAACGCTAATTCCCTCCTGCCGGTGACTAGGTTATAAATAAAAACGGCCACGATTAGCGTCTGTCTCATTAATCATCCAGTGTATAGTGTCACAACACGTCCACGCACTCTGTGATCTCGGTACCATTCAAAAATTACACTTTCCAACTCTCTTGTGTTATAACAGAAACGCTGGAAGCTAATTGCTTTTAAATTGTGTTTCTTTTATTTTCTTCTTCACATGAAATAAGTAGGACACTTGAAATTCTCTTTCAATTCAGTTTGTCACATAAGATTAACTACATAGATCGTTATTTGTCGCATTATAATAATTACGTGCCTTCGGTGTCAACTCGTCTACCTTAACGACATCGTTCCAGCCAGTACCCTATTCCTCACAATCAAAATACAATAGTTCATATTTATTATTGGATTGCGGAAACGTGTTTGGCTCTGTTCCATCGTGTGGTTATTGTAAAATTTCCACGGGCTCTATCAAAAACAATATGAAGGTATTACTCAAATTGCACTTCTGAACCAAATGAATTTTGATCTAGTAGGCATCCATCATATTAATTTCCTTTAAAGTCACCATTAAGAGCAATAATGATTTGATTTAGATGAATTTAACACAATGTTTGCTCCGGCATCTTTCGGCGAGGTGCCAACATCCATAATAACAACACTTGCCCACAATTAGCCGAGTGGTGGATGATAAAATAATTCGCCATGTCTCAGCAATCGCTTTATGTGTAGCATTGTTTCAACATGATCTAGTGCCGCGCTCTGATCAAAGGCGGCTGCACCCGTTACAGTTGTTTCGCGAGAATGATATTAATCAAACACATTTATTGCGGTCGCATTCAAAATTAACAACCGTATATTAAATTTGAGTTCTGAGAACTGTTGGCTATCAAATATTTCCTACAATAAACCAGTTGGGCCCGCTGTTAAACTTCCCAGATTCTTGTGCCATCTAAACATTACAACCACAATAACAGCGACGTCATATTTCTGGATAGCAGCCAATGCTTTATGGACATTTATTATGGTTAATATAATAATGTCATTTAGCTCTAATAACATGTCGTTGTTGGAAATTCGGTGCGCACTAGAGTCCGGAATCAAGCGCACCTATTGTGATGCGATTCGTAACGCGCTCACTGTTAAAACAGATGTGGCTCTCGCTCGTGCTTCTAATACATAAAAGAATTGAAATAAATAACAAAGCACCGATCAAAGAATCCAGCCGGCAAACAAGAAGACATGAAATCTCCCGCGACGTCTGTCAAATTAGCATCACAAACGAAAATAGCGTCATTCTAATTATTTTGATGACTCAACCGAAATACAATTAATCTTGCCGGTTCTGTGAACTGTCCAAGTGACGGACGGACGAAAATATCGTCGCATTTCGCGATAAATAAACTTGTGAGTCGAATATCGGATTTCGATTCCATCGGTGCTGCGTATCAAAGATTTTATACGCGTGTTGGATGCGGCCAGCGGAGCGCAATGCCGCACCCGCCACCGGCGCGCGCGCACCGTCACGTCACTGCACAGCCTGCCAATACTACAGAAAGTAATTGAACGCATTCTGTTAACAGAAACTGCAAAATCTAGCCACAAAATCCATCAGATCCGCAACATCTGCTCATTAGACTGCCAACATAATTTTAGTAACAATCTTCATTCTGACAGGATTGAATCGGAGACTTGGTGCTATCTAGTGCTCGCGCTACCTCGGGCCGGAAATCAGCTGTCGTATCCCGATTCTTAGTGGGAGATCGGCCAATGCGTCGCAGTCTACGATTACATTAGATCGAGTTGGTTCCTAGAGTTCTGATTGGAAACTCGAGATGGCTTGTGTTCACCGGAACACTGTCTCGGTTAATTAGACTGCTTTGTAAAAATAGATTTGCCATCGACTTTCGAATCGTGTTCCACAATGATTCATCTCGTCTGCAATCATTACTAATCTCCTTACAGACCTTACATTTGTTACTATTATCTTGATCGGACGGCGCGTTTATTTTATTATAATTCTCCATTCGTCTGCCAACGAGAGAACAGAAAACTATCTAGCGTTACATAAAACTGAATAATCAGATAGGAAAACAAAGAAAAATGTGAACGTTGGATTTTCCACCATTAAAAAGTTTAGATAAGGTGTTTAACATTACAATTTTCATGTAATAACTTTACAAAACGCGATAAAAGACATCAAACACCATGTAAACTTGAGCGTAGAGCGTGAGCACAATGCTCTGATTCGTCACTGTTCGTTTCGGTCGTAATCCAATTTCAGCCTTTAACTTATTCCAATCGATATCCTTGACTTGAGTATAAGGGGCGTTAATGTTACTATTTTATAGCTAGTCGTCATCATGGTGATACAGAGAACACTGCGAACAGTGGCTCATTGTGCGCCGCGTGACGATGCGTCTGCGCGCCGTCTAGCGTCGATCTGGCCGCTCGTAAATCACCCGCGCCACAAATTGGAAACCCACCGCTAAACAGCTCGCCACTATAAAAATCTCAAATAATAACTTCGGATCTAAATCTCATAAAAATATGATTTCCAGTATTTTCGAGTGGGTTTTTAATCCCGTCGTGGTTTTACGATGTTGTAAAATTTGATTAATAACAGTTGTGTGTAGGTCTACAGAGGTCGGACATTGTTGCGGTGACCCATTAATACGGGGCGTGATTGTGCCGTATTTTGGCGGTGGCGCTCCGCAGACCAAACAAGCCGCAACATGGCGTGACCCTGTAACATGACTCATTTTAATCAAGGCCTTGTTCTCTTACGTAATAAGAAACTGCTCCTAACACCCTAAAACGACTGTCGCCAGAAGTAAAGCTATTTGACTGCTTGAGTTAATAACCATATAAATTATCTATACTCACAAAATTAATCCATCTGTCACTAGGAAATATTTATGCGCTTGTATCTGTCCCTGTTCTGTGAGTTTATGTATTGACACAAGTAAAGTTAAACCTAATTTTATTACAGAGATGTATAGTAAAATAATAATAATTACTTCTAAACTTCATAAATCAAGACAAGAAAACTGTGTTCCTGTCAATTCTTCACACTTGACGTAATTAGATGTACCTACATTGCATTAAAAATAAAACACAGCTATCGTGTGTGTGGGTGTGACAATAAGTCATTATGTATGTAGGCACAGCCGTCAATCCACGTCCGCTGTCACTTCAATTTTTCTATTCTATTTTTCTCCTATTTTCTGTTAGATTTCCACATTGTGTTGCGTCTGCGCCGCGACCGACGTACGGATGCGACGTTATTCCACGATCCGTCACATGATTTGAACGGTATCGTATTTAGCTCTTGACAATGAAGGAACGTTACCGACTTCTTTTTTATTATTGCTTTGTTTGATATTTTTAGATTTGATTCCGTTTTTAAATTAGACGATAGACGACCCGATTGGCGCAGCGGTTGTGAGGCTGCTTTACGTTCTTCGGGTCCCGGGTTCGAATCCCGGTAAGAGCAAATGTTTGTGTGATGAGCATGGACATTTGTTTCCGAGTCATGGATGTTTATATATATATAATAAGTATGTATTTACAAACAAAAAGTATCCATGTAGTATATCAACTATCTGGTGTCCACGACACAAGCCTCGTTGCTTAGTGTGGCACTAGATGGCGCTGTGTGTAATGTCCAGCAATATTTATTTATTTATTTAAATTGGATTTGGCTGTAACGAGTTTTAAAATTAGAGAGGTTTTTTTTTGGGAGTTTTCTGACAGTTGTATGTCATTGTTTTTACGTAACATCAGCAACAGACGTGGGATTTGTTTCCGGGCTATCTATAATTACAACTACTCTAATCCCCAACAAATTAATTGCTCCATCTATTAATAAATCACTTTCCAAAATTAAACATACCACTAACTCATCTCAAAATATTTACACCATTTCCTTACATTGATAACATAAGTTGTAATGGGATGCCACAGCCGATACATCTCGTTACGAATCGAATTTATTCATCGGCATTATATATTTTATAGTGTTAGCCTTGGGCCCAGGCCCGCCGCGGGGGCCTATAAAATCACACGGATAAATAAGCACACGATCGGCCCGTAATTAAAAACATAACTTATTAATATCGTTTATTAACGCTCGCGGGTCGTACGCGCACTCGACTCGTCCCGTGCCTCGTTTGGACGTCTCGCACCTTCTTCCGATAAATCTACTATGTCTTCAATTTCATTATAATTGTCTTATTTATTGCATATGGCTTGGTCGTAATCGTGTTTGATTTAATTTGATTTGTTTAGTGGTTAGTTTGTAAATGTTAATTTGGTTGCTTTATGCCAATGGGTGCGTACATCGAAAATCAAAGTGCAAACATTGTGTCCAAATCAAATGGCAGAATTCTACAACTAAAATTGACACTAATTGACAAGTTTAGAAATTTGAAATTGATTGGTTTTGAGAAACATTAATGACCTGAAATGTTTTGAGAGTGCTACATCGGTTACATATTTATGTAATATTCAGCTTCGGGCGCTTACAATATCGTATGTCGTTACACAATTATTTTGACCATTGCAACATGAGGTCGAGTAACATGTTTATACTCATTGCGTGGTACAATAATGTGCGGATTACTGTGGCCAGCCCGCCGGCATATGCAATATTTATAAGACAGCAAGTCGCGTGCTGTTCTCGATGATTTGTAGATATTTAAACACACGCTATCTAATAATTATGTCTAGATATTATATTGATAACAATTTGTTATTCATGATTCTCGTTCTAAGTGGAGTAAACTTAAATGAGGTATTAATCGAGAGGATTTAAATAGACAAAATAATGCCCAGCATCATTGGCAAAATATTACATAGGCTACAGTTGCACGTATTACAAAATGTATCGCGCATTACAACCGCACAGAAAGCACAATATTCGTCTCCCAAAACAACAATAGTCGCAAAGGCGAGAAGAGAACAATAAACTGGCTGATTTATTTTAATAAAGTAATTTATGGGCCCTTACAAATTGGCCTCATGACGGCCGCCTTATCGAGTGGCGAGAATCGATAAAATCGTTGGCGATGTATCGATACAAGGTTATTAATGGAGAGCTTATTGTACTCGGTAATGAGATAACATTTGTTTTCTTACTACTTGTCGTGGTTGACGTGAATGTAATTTTTGTTGATTGTGAAATTGTGAATCAGTAAAAAAATAAATAATTGTTTCATTTAATATCAAATTCACAATTTATTGGAATAGTGGGAAGGCTCGAAAATGAAACTGTAGACTACAAAACTAAAATTATAAAACTGAAAGCAATCGATTAAAAAATCTTACGATCGAAAATGATCACAACTGATAGCTGATATTGCACAAAAACGCACCTACAAAAACGCAGTAAACCTCAGAACAGTGTGAAAACAATATTTTTTCGTCAATTGGCCGTCCCATAAAGCAATGGTATCGACGATCGCTGATAATTCATCTGGCTGGATCGTAAATCGAAACGGGCTCCATAACTCGCGCGGCTTAATTACGAATAAATAAATAAATAATTGAATGTGAGCGGCCGCGGGCCTAATCGATCGTGTTCCGAGGTGTCGGAGGTGCTAACAAGGGCCCGCCAGCATTCGAAACGTTTGCTTTGTGATCGTGTACGAGTCGACAGCGAAGCGAAAACCCCGCTACCGCACGAGATAACACAATTGGATGCAGCAATTTATTGTTATCATAATCTCGTTGAGTTAATTGATTTAGAGAATATTCATCTTTTGATTAAAATAAATCATGCAGTATTCTCCGTTGTTTTAAACTGCCAGATGCTAACACACTCATTGAAATCCGAGCAACTCACGTCGTTCCAATTCAGACACCTCCTTCTAATATCTTCCATTCAGCTTTTAAGAAGGTCAGAAGTCAATTCCACTGGTCCATTGAAACGGACACCATCTAAACATAGCAGCACGGAAGCCGCACATTGTTCTTTTCATAACGCTTTTTTCGTGTGTCGGACGATTGACGCGTATCCATTTCCTCGGACGAGAATAGTAGCCGGAGAGTCGTACTATAAAATAAAGAGTATCACTCAACGACCACCGACCATCTAGATATTAGGAGATGTCGCTGATTGCCGGTCGTTAGAATCTAATTAGCCCACGGATCACTCATCGTCGTCTATTTCAATGGTTGTGGAAAATAATGTAGGTATATTTTGATTCGGCCTTCCCACTCAGTTGTTATTCGCGAAAAATCAAACGTCTGCCGTCGCGTCAAGTTGAAATGTGCAACCTACACGAATCCGATCTGCTCATGTGACCACGCATATAACAATATGCGATATTTATTATTTTATCTTACTACTTTTAAAAGGAACTTGCCTAGTGGAGCTCTACGTATGCTCATAATTGTGATTGTCGTCTCCTTGCCAAAATTGTTAAAGATTCCATCCTTGATGGAACGTTGTCAATGAAAGTAGCTTCAAGTGAACGACTTATGATTTTATTTTCGGTACTCTACTTTGATTTCTATAAGCAATAAGTCCGTGTCACTAAAATGCCTGCCTTAATTAATATATGTATTTGTACTCATTTAATAAATGTATAACTGTGAACAACTTGTGTGCAACAAACGACGTGCGTGTGTGTACAATTGGACATGATCACATGACAAGAGGTTTAGTGCAGATTTTCTTAGTGAATCCGTGACGACGATCATACTAACTTATCTGTACCTATGATAAAGGTGTCAACACAGGAACTTACTAATATGGTCTGTTAACACAATCATTATTAATTTACAAACCATACATTACACACAACAAACATCATCCATGTAAATCCAAAAAAAAACCTTGTCCATTAAACCGCAAGGTTTTTAAATATTCTTAATTGAAAGCTAAATCCAGGTCGGTGCGAAGGTGTGCTTGATGGATGAGCAGCTAAATTACCTCTCCCCCCCTCGCCCTCGCACTGGCTTCCCCCACTAACGACCTGTTGGCCAAAAGTGATTATTTATTCTGGTGATGACAGCACTTCCGGCGTTATAACTGGTGATTAAGACGCTGCCCGATTGAAATCTAGGACTATTCTAATAGACACAGGTGCTGAATATATTCTGAATAATAAAATATGACTAGTGGTTGAAACTGTAGATGTGGATAATAATATGACGGTTGAGAGTGTCGTTTTCGGAAGAGCTTCAAAGAATGTGTTCGATGACAGCTTTTTGACATGACGGATTTTTGAATATTTTGAAGTTGTGTAATTCTCAAAACTGTATTTTTATCCGGGAGATAGTTTTGTTACCTCATCATTCATAGCTTTTATATGTTTTACATGTCTTCAAATTATTATGTAATAGTAGTAGGTCGAAGCTCACATTAAATTCTGGCTAACAATCAAAGATCATCATCATCTGCCCAGCCTTTTCCCAACTATGTTGGGGTCGGCTTCCAATCTAACCGGATGCAGCTGAATACCAGTATTTTACATGAAGCGACTGCCTATCTGACCTCCACAACACAGTCAGTACTGGGTAATACGATACCCGTTGGAGAGACTGGTTGTCAGACTTTCGGGCCAGTGACTACTTGTAACGACTGCCAAAGATCTACGAATGACAGCCGGGACGAACGGCTTAACGTGCTTTCCGAGGTACGGAGGAACACTATATGTAATCGGTGATCACCAATCCATGATCGAAGCTAGATCTAATATTATTTTGCCATTTGAACCCAGTCATCATAAAGCCAATTACGTAACCCAAATATTGACAGTATTAGTTAATATCCGCCGATCGACTAATCTAAAGGTGCCGGATACCCGTTATCTGCGTACACATGGCAACACAGCTTGCTTACGGTCTCAAACAAATTGTCACGAGTGTACGGCACAACTTTAGTGGGCCGGTGTACACTACATATCTCATATCCGCGAAATGCAATAATGTGTGTCTTTCCCACGGATGTCCACGTTTGGGCATCGTTAACATATTTTAATTATCATATGATGTGATTGTTAATATTTTGTATTACTTTTGCAACTTCTAATTGTATGTAGCTGCAACACTGCTGACATTTTTTAAACCAACGCAGCTTTTTAGATGTTCATTACTATATTTCGACCTTTTAGATTAGGTACAATTTCTTCACAAAAAATGTTGTTAGTATATTTAGGTTAAGGAAAGAAATAAATGGTTTATTATTATTAAATAACTATATAAGGAACTGATTTATACTGACCTCACTCTTAATTTGTAGTAACACGGGTAGGCGGCGCCGGCCCGCCCTAGATCCCCTCCCGCCCTGCGAGCTGGGCGGATCTCGTAAAGCGGGAAAGCTTATTGCATTTATAGGACTATCAATTTAATAGGGAGAGGGACATAGAACAGGAGGAAATAGGCAATCTATGTATTATAAAGGTAATTAAGTAACTACTTGTAGGCATAATGCTTGTAGGCGTAAACGGAGGGGTGAAATCAAAACATAGGAATGTTATTATGACCGAAAACGTACAAGACTGACTTAGCGGTGAACTAGAAAACCTTGTAGTAGAAATGAATGAAAACAAAGAAAATAAAAATGTTGACGGTATCAAACATCAAACTTTTCAAGGAAAACACACCCACAAATCCCACAATCAAACTATATCAACAAATATCAACCCACTAATACATAATGACGGAAATCAGTACGCGACACAATATCTACACGTATCTAAATGTAATCTATTATATAGATACGGATAGGGTCGAGGCGGGGCGGCAGGAAGTTCCAGATATAACGCCGAGATAAGCTAAACCTATCGTCTCATCGGATTACTTCACAAAGAATATCGATCCATCTCAGATATAGAACCCTAATTCGATTACTGTAAATGTCAAAGTTCAGGGAAGCCAATTTCGTTGTGCACGATGTTGAAGAGGAAATGTTGGAGATGAAGATTTTGTGTCAAAAGATTTAAAAGATGGTGCAATTTTCATGCTAATAGATTATATTGATGTAAAAGAAGCAATAACTCATTAATAAATAAAGAACGGAAGAGAACTACCTAATCTTGAATCAAAAGAATCAAACTAAACTGAATACATAAATGATCACTCAAACTTTAATATCACTAAACCAACATCCATCATAACCAAACAGTTACCCCACTGACGATATTCATGAGAGAATCAATAATAATAATTGTCCTTTCTTCTCGTTTATGAACCACTGTCGAATGTCACCCTCTTCCTTCATCCCATCTTCCATCCATTTATGTAAATGCAGCATTGTGGCAGACACCTCATTTGTTCTATCTGCCAAGCACGGCTATTGTCAAAACTTCTTGCCCTTTGACTCCATTGTCTGTTTTTTGTCAACCAACACCAGATTATTTTATTTCCGTTATAAGTTTGTTATTCTTATTCTTTGTTGGCTCTTGTTTATCAATATTAGCTTCGATAGCTTTTTATGTTTTTTATTGTGATATGCTAGTTTATAATTTTTTGGGCGTGGACCGTTAAACTTGGTTTCAAAGATGACATTCACCACAGATTTATTAGACGTTTGGGGTTTTACGTAACGCTTGCTTCTGTTTCTCTTGCACATTCCATAATAGATTTCATGTAAACTACGTAATTTGATCTAATCTTAAAACAACCCAACCCAAAAAAATTAAGAAAATCATACCTCTTAATAAAATCTTTTATGGGTTATTAACAGTATTATTCTGTTGAATAATGCTGTAGGTGTTCGTTCCAAATGTGCTTCGTCATCACCGGGACGCCGTTCCACATTATAATTTAAATTGTCATTCAAATTACCATTGAGAGGAGACAGTAAACGCGGTGGCACTCGAATTCTCGACACCTTCGTCTAGACACGTTCAAACATGAAGCTTTTATGAATTCTATTATTTGGGTACAACACACGTGAATATGGAAATATTTTGAGCATATGTTTTTTGTTAATAATAAGGATAATTCTGGTGCAGTCAAGCTAAGGGATAATTCCTAACCTCAAGACATACCTGAAACTTTTTATAGGTTTTCTTCAAAACCAATCTTTGCCCAGGAACATCGTAAACAAAGATTAGCAACAGTGTATTACAACAAAAGGACTGATACACAAATTAAGGGTTTCCATCCCGATGATATTTTACGATAGCCGTAAGCGACAAAACGAGAGTCATAAAAGAGACGATGTAGTAAGTAGAGATGGCGAATATTTGTGGTACCTGCACAATAGCTGCCAAGTCTGTTCGGTGTACGACTGTGAGAAAGACTAAATATCTGCACGTATAGTATTTATAGAACACAATTTTGATTAGAAGCAACACCATAATGATGTTGGTCGATGTGTAATTATGTACAGTCGTGGAAACAACATTGTAAGCACCAGACTCGTT
Source organism: Xestia rhomboidea (assembly GCA_963853795.1). Taxonomy (NCBI): domain Eukaryota; kingdom Metazoa; phylum Arthropoda; class Insecta; order Lepidoptera; family Noctuidae; genus Xestia; species Xestia rhomboidea. Next base: position 7,248,581 of record OY970771.1, on the reverse strand, counting down.
TTGTCGGTCAATTTTCTCCGCACCCATAAAAAGCGCAAACATGACTACGTTAATAATAAATTACATACATCGCAGCCAGACGATACTACCATTCGGAAACAACAAATGCTAATAATTACTTTTCACATTTTAAATGTTCGAAGGGTCGAAGCGCACTCGGTCGGACCGACCCGAAACAATGATTATTATTGATCGTCTTAGAGACTTAATAATAATACCAGCCTATTACTGTCCCACTGCTGGGCAAAGGCCTCTTCTCGTACAGAGAAGGCACGAGCACTGATCACCACGCTTGCTCAAGACGGGTTGGCGATTTCAGACTTATATTAATTATAAGTCCAGGTTTCCTCACGATGTTTTCCTTCACCGATGTCTGTGATGTCTAAGATAAACTTAGAAAAGTACATATGAATTGAATAAGTCACATTGGTACTTCCCCGGATTTTAACCCACAACCTCATACATGGGAGGCGAGGTCTCAACCTCTGGGCCATCACACCAGAGACTTATTGAAGAATAAACCCGAGAGGCTTCTTGAGTTACAGTGCATCGGATGCCTTTGTTGTGATATCTGGCGAGTTGCTCCGACGAGCCTGCTGCATTAAACAAACATTTTACGACCCACATTTATATGAGACGTCGCATAGCTACATTTTCCCTAGATTTAAACTTCTCCCGCAAAGCAGGTGGAATACAGTAATGGTATTCGTTCGTTAGCATTGTGTGCGCATGCGCAGTTTTATTACAATTACATTATGTTGGTATTGTTCGTATCTGTCGAGTGTCATAACGGCGGCCGAGTCGCCGGATAGCTCAGCTTTACGGCCGTCGATAGTTGCCACCTTCGTTTGGAGGATTCCATTGTTGCATTCATCGCAATGATCCGGCGTAGTCGCATCGTCGTCTTTCAGCCGCATCCGACATTTCCATTGTTGCAATTTTATTGCCGGTGTTACCGTGCTGGCGGAGATCGTAAACTACGCACCAGCGCTCGATACTATCGGCGGCGGCGCGCTGATGGCCGATGGAAGTGATGGGCCCGCGACCGCACCGCGCCGCATTATCGCCCGCCACCGCCACCGCAGCCGCGATTTTCATTCGTTTCTAATAAATTGATACGAGGGCTACGCGACGCGCCATTGGTCGACTGGCTCCCCGGACTTCAATCCCCGGACCCTGACTGTAAATCAACTTTACAACCTTTAATTACAGATATTTGCCGTCTCATGTGAGCGTACGGGATATCGGAGGGCTGTGCTCGCGAAAATATAGCATAATAATGGGTATTGACCCGTAATGGCTCGCCTGTAGGTACTATCGGCCGCCTTTGTCTTGATTGTTCGAGCGAGAGTATATTCTTTTCTGAATGATTGCCAATTACATCGAATGGCCTCCTGAATTCCACTGAGAGCGATACTTTAATCTTTCTCGGTTTTGATTTGCATTCGAATAAAATGATTTATGTGTTATTGGGATCCTGGGTTTATGTTGTGACGTTTTTTTGATTCATTGGTGGTTTGTAATGTTGTCAAATTTCGAAGTGGGATCGTGCTTAACGCGAGCAGTAATTACAAATTGAAATGACTGCAGCGAGTGCAGTCAGTGTGCAGTGTGCAGTGATTGCGCCGCGCGCTGGGCCGGTGCGGTGCTGGTGCGCGGGGCGATGGCTGCCACATTGTTGCACCGGATAGGGCCGGCCGCTGTTTTAATGTCTCTCAGACGGAATTACGCTGGATTGTTCTCAACTTTACTGCTCCCTTCATGATTGATCGTTGTATCCTCAGCCTTATGTCATTTTCGCGCCGTATCTCCTGGAATTTGTACTACAAGCAATAAATATTACATTGAGTTATGGTAATTTCGCAAAATTATAGTATATGACTCTTTGACTGGCGTTGTGTATTATTAGGTCTTAACATATGTAAAAGAACATATTATGAGTTTTAATAAATAATTATTAGCTCGTATTAGAAGAGGGATATGTGCGTGTGTGCACGTGTTTTGTTCCGAAGTGTGGAAATTAACACTAGAATGATCGTATTTCTAAATTAAAACCTCGCTCCGAGGAGCCATAAATTCTTCCGCCCATAAACTTATAACGACTGTCTAAATAGAGGCTAGCTGTCGTTTATAGCCTTAATACTCGAATAAGAAATAAACTAAACACTATGCACTTATGTTTTTGATCCATTTTGCACACCTTTTTAATTGCGAATAATATTAAAATTACATGTAAGAAAAAAAAATGTAAGTTAAATGATTAATCGTAGTATTTTTACGACTTTCATTTGCGGTTTTTATTTCTCAATAATTGGAGGTGTTTTGATTAAAGAATGTCGAGCAAATTGGAATGAATTTCCCAGTTAGTCTGTCTGTCGACTAATATTTGGAATTAGTAAATAATGTTGAAGTTTCAGGTTTTTAACAAGTTTATCGTGATGTTATATTGTTAACTTCATATGCGTTTATTTTCAGTACAAGTTAGTAATATGAGTAGGGTTTTACTTTGAAAGATTTTTACATGTGAACGTAGTTTTATGAAAATTATTCATAATTAATGTAGGTTTATTTGTCACATAAGCATTAATTTATCTAAAATCGTAAATGTTTTAGTGTTGTATTGGGTTTTCTGTATATGTATGTTTCTCAGTACTTATATGTATACGCGACTAAGAATAACTGATCCTACTAAACTACCCATTATTGTACTTATGTAGGTATGTTTCATTACTGTTTGCGTTTTATTTTGATTAATAATTTAATAATATATCATAAATATTGCGTCAATGTTCAACCACATAACCTTGTTTTTAATGTTTTATAGTAGTAAAGTCCGAACTCACTGTACAAGAACTCTACCGAATATCTAATTCTGCTAGTGTACGAATTGTGGAACAAATTCCCTGATGTTAATGTGCAATTAAACGCGGCTGAGCCCGACCACTTGGAGTAGTACCAACACTCACGAATAATTGAGATTGATCGAGCCGTGAATCGAGTGGGGCGGTGCAATCAAAAGCGTATCAGACCAATGGGCGGCCGCGCCGGGCTCGCGGGCGCCTCTCATTGGCCCGCCGCGGGGTAGTCGGGCTCCAAGGGACTTGATACTGCTCTCGATAAGCGGGAGGCGTCGAATGTCGATTCGATCGATTATCGCCCGTGTCGTCGCGCGCCGACGACCGCGGCGCCGCGCGGCTCCTCCGCGCGACCGCTACACTTGACATTTTCATGACCCGCGCTGCGTCATTAATACTTCCATGTCATCACACTACTTTATCACCGTATTTATTAACCAAATCACCATTTTACACTAATAAAACGTCGCCCAGAATTTATTAACGCACCTCAACAAAATTAAATTTCCAACTTAATCTGGCTGTAAAACGGTGCGCAAATCAAAGTTGCAATCTGCAACACTTAAAAGAGATTAGTTGGCTAATCGGGCGTTATTTACAATCCTTTATCAGCACTCGGGAGGCGTTCGGTTTGACGATTTACGACACTCGCGAGTTGCCAGCACAAAAGAATTAGCCTTTCTAAGCGACACCGAGTGCCAATAAATATCGGGCGAGGTGCGAATAATCGCGGGCAACACTGTAGCGGGCAACACTCGGAATTTATTCCGTATGCAGTTCCATAAAGCGTACGTTAGTCCATAAAGTGAAATTCATAATACAAATTTAGCGTAAGGTTTCGTAGGAAAAGCAATAATTTGTCACAATTGGGCACGATTAGATTGGCTCCGCTGGCGATTAGACATAGCTCGTAAATAACGCTTCGGGCGGCCGAATTGAGTGAGCCGTCAGCCGCGCTACGTTGTGTGGGCCTTTATAAATGGTACGTGTATGCAAATAGCGCGCGCGGCTCGGCGCACGCGCATCGAATCGCGCGTTTTCCGCCGCCGGCGAGCCCGTGCGTTTTGTGGAAATCGTTATTGGGGTGATTGCTTTCATAAACAATAGCTTTTGTCCATGGGTTCTTGTAAGCGCTGTTATTTAGACGGATAACGGGACTGTTGGCGCGCCCCACCTGATAACGCACCCAGCAGCGTTTATGCAATGTTGTTTAGAAGCCATTCGATGTTGGAAATCGTGCTTTATCTGTACCATGTTCAATTGCGGGTAATTTGTATTATGTATTTACGATATTCTCGTAATTCACCGTAACCACTGACCCATAAGTTTTCTTGCCTCATTTAACTGTGATTTCATCATTATTTTGTAAGCTAAAACCAAGAATCTACAGAGTAAGCACACTTTTCCCTGCTACTTGAACTTTCCTCTTTGTACTAAGTAACCACTTCGACTTGTCATCTCTAAGACATCCGTCAGTTTATTTGAATTTCCATAAGTATAATAATTTATGACCGCAGCATGTCATTAGTATTTATTTAGGCGACCTTAACACTAAGGTTTCACTTTATGGTGACCATTACACACGTCACGGCATAGAAAAGTTACACATAATCTTGCACATCAAAGCGAGGTACACTATCAAAAGATGACCAGTATTTCTTGGACCTTTTACTCTATAAGGTGTGAATCAGAGTATTGAAAAGTCACAGGTCATTTTAGTGTGGGTGAAATGTTGGCCGTAAAAGTCGCTATCGGGCTCAAAGCAACTTAGTAGGGTGCAATAAAGGTTGTCAACGTGGTGTGACGAGCGTGGGTGGCGAGTGCAGAGCGAATCGAGAGAGAATCGATAGTAAGGATTAGTGATGCACGGATATTGATTTGTGAAATGCTAATGATGGGATATTATCAGATGTAGGTGAAGGGGTAACAGCTAAAGTACGTATTAGTAAAACTACTAAAACCTAGTAAAATCGTAGTTTTCATTAATGTTTGGAAGTTAAAATTTAGATCTGTTGGCTTTATTGTAAGAACACTCAATAGACCAAGAGAGTCAAATGCCTTACAAGAATCTAATATAATACGTCAATCATTTAATTTTATCTGGAATCATTTCTGATCAGTCTTCTCTTTGCAGAAATTCTGCTTACTTTTTCTGCTTGATGAAAAACTTACGAATTCCGAACTCCTTGGCTCACTGACTGTTATCATGAGTCATCTATTGTTACATTTTGTTATTGACTGCCGGTTACATGGCTCAGTTTACGTTATCTTGTTAGTATTTAGGTGCTACCGTTAGTCATAGCTGCTTGCCGATCATCTTTTGTAAGCATTCGGTATTTCCGACCGTTTACATATTGTATAGTATTTTCGTCTCTGTACTTTCCAGATTTAGGTTGGTTTTATGTAGTCATGAGTGTCATAATTGATAGTACTTTATTATTAATAAGTTTTCTGCAACGTTAACTATTATTGGAATTGTTAATGGTACTTAATGATGATCGTTCATTTCTTTTTCAATCTTCTGTTTTTATTTGCTTCTTCATCTTTTAGTACATATTCAATTGTTGATAATATTCATGAACTTGATTTGATTTGCTCATTAGTGTAGTGAAATTTTGTAAAATAGAGAATCTAGCTCAAGTTAGTGACCGTATACCTACGTAAATTCGGAAATGAACACATTGCTTAAAATGATTATTTTCGATTTCCAAGTGATGTTTAGACGATACTATTTAAGTTTATTGCTGACACCGGTCATGATAGATTAACAGACATAGTCAGCTCATCTAATAACAAAATACCAGGTATCTTACACAATACCCAACAAGTACTCTACACCAATTCTGCGCATCATGTTGCTCCATTTACTCTTCAAACGTGGCAATTAATCTGAACGGGTGACGTTGCCACCCCTTCAGCCACCACCCCCGGACACCCCGCCTCACCCCCGCTCACCCCCGGCCCAGATAACCGGGGGAATGATTAACTGCAGACAGGAAGACGGATTGACAAATAGTCGTTTAGGTATTTTGCTAATGTTTCGCTCTCATCAATAAACGATCATGGGAGGGCTGTTCTTGTTTCGGGAATTTGGTATAAGGTTGAAGGTTTTATTGGTTTGTCGAAGGTCAGAAGTTGTAAAGACATTTTAATAAATGAGTATGGCAGAAGCACGTCATCCAAAGCGAAGGTCAATTCTCGACTAGTATATCATTAATTTATCAGCAAATGGCATTTTAGCATCTGCCTATACACAATTACGTTGGGGTCGGCTTCCAGTTTAACAAGATGCGACCCGAATGACATTTAGACCTCTTATATTGATCTATTTCCAAAGTTGTAGCAACTAAAAAAATTACTTAAGTAATGAACAATACTTTAGATTTTATTCTAAATTGAATGGTATTTTGATTGAAAGAGTTATTTTGTTTTCCTAAATGTGAAAAATCCTGTAAACGCTTCAATAGAAACCAATCGACACATTACCATTCAAGAGTAACCCGTAATGCCGGCAGGCGCGAACTGAGACAGCTTGTAACTCGATATCGAGCGCGAGGTGACTGTGCAAATGTAACGAATTGTTTGCAACAATCATTTAGACAATGTTGATTGATTGCCGCTTGCCGCTGCCGACGCGTTCCAACAAGTCAAATTGAAATAACTTTCAGAAGCTCGCGTCGGAGATGAATGTAATGAACTTGGTATAATTGGTGATGTTCTATTGTTTTCTGATATAACAGTATTTGCTAGTGATGCCTTGAAGGATATTTAGAAAACTGATGAGATTATAAAACTATTTGGGAAGACATTGATGTGATCATTTAGTGAAGACTTAACACTTCCTAGGTGGTAATTTGACATCCACTTCGTAGTAACAAGTGCGAATGTAACTCCGTCTGTCGGCGAAGTAATGGGATATAAACACTGTTGTTTTCTTGTTCCAAAGATGTAAACATCACAAGCTGACAGTTCTACTGTCTCACAAGCGTAACTAAGTGGCTAACAGTTCCTTATTGTAAATCGCAGTATTAGCGTTGTGGGTACGGATTCGTCACGTCATCGGGTGAGTTAACAGCCAAATTACAGTAAATCAAATAGTCGCAAACTAGCCACATAGAACAAACGGGCCTGGCTTCCGTGGCCACACGGGCTGTGCTAAATCGGGGCCACTAATGCTGCGCGCGCGCATCGTAAAAGCGCGATCTGACTCGCTCGCGCCCGTAAATCATCGATCGTGCGATGCGATGCGATTTAGCACGCTCGCCTTGTTGCCCACTTGACGCGCGTTGACCCAGCAAGCGCTGTAAAGCATGTTTTGATAGATTGTTTAACCTGCAACTTTTTTGTCCTCATCTCATAGAAAATTGTCACGTGAAGCGCTTTTTAGCTTGTTTTTATAGGCTCTGGTATCTGACAAGCAATGTTTTACCTCTACAGGCTGTGGTGTTGTTGTAAGATCACATTAAAGCGTGTAATGTCGTCGTATAAAGTTGTGATTAATGTCTCCTAAGGGATACAGGTGCCGATAAGTTATGGTTGTCAACGTAATCAGCTTTTCTTCTCATTTTATCGTCATTGTTAGATATGCGGTTAGAGCAGTAAAACAAATTATATTCTTCCAATAGCTTTATTCATTTTGTTGGAGGATCTTTGGACTAAACAATAAAATTGGTAGTATTAAATTTGAAATATTCCCTTTAGAATTTCAGCTTAATCCAGCGCTGTATCTGTTTCTGTATTTCTATATAGATGTAGTTTGCTTTTACGATCTTTATGAAGTACGCAGTAAAGGGTTTTACAACTTGCAATAGTGAGGGAATGTACTCCTCTATTGGAAGTTACGTAGTGATGAACATGTTCCCAGTGTTCGTGAAGAATCTTTTGTTACATTACGATATATTTGCTATCCTCGATTTTGAATTGCTGCTGTTGTATTTTGAGAAATTTTATTGCTGACGGAAGTTAGAACAAGTTGATGTTCTTCCAATACCGGGGTAGTTAAGTTATCCTTACTTCAGTGCCTAGTTCGTTATGGTACTTTATGTGTAGCATTGGGTTTCTCTGTCTGTAGAATTTCGTTATTACTGAACACTTCATACACTATTCTAAAGATGGTGTTTATGTTGATGACGGTGATTATGTTAGTCTTAATTTAATGTACAATAACATACACAACACGTGTAAATTCAGCAACTAGCTCACTTTGATTAAATTTATCTTTCTACCAGTATGTATATTATTTAACTTTTAGCTTGATTTCTTTTAATGTCTTGTTCATAATCATTTTGATTTCTTTTAATAAAAAAAAAAAAAAAACTTATTACCTTCCTATTGCTGTAACGCAGGCTACTGCTGTGAAAGGTAGTGGACAAAATCCACTGCTCTGTGTTTTAGTAAGCAAAAGTCACATGTCATCCATTCTAACCCTGAACTATCTATTGTTGCAGGCACTCCAATCAACCGGCTACCGATAATGGCGAAGTCGGTGCTGGACCTGTACGAGCTGTACAACCTGGTGATAGCCCGCGGTGGGCTGGTGGAGGTCATTAACAAGAAGCTGTGGCAGGAGATCATCAAGGGGCTGCGGCTGCCGTCGTCCATCACGTCAGCTGCCTTCACGTTGCGCACACAGTAAGTACCTCGAACCTACATATGGAGTCCTAGTAGGTATCTCTAAAGCCTCATATCATGGTAATATAGAGATCATCATTTAATTTGATTTACAGCAAAGAAGAATGTTTGTGTCCTAACTGTGGGAATGTTAGAATATGGTTAAGTTGTAAACAGTGGTTTATTCCTTTCTTCCTTCAGAAAGGAGTGCAAATCTGTTTGATATTGGATTAGAGCATGATAAGTAATTTTCTAGGAACTAGAGTCTGCAAAGATTTTCAACCATTCAAGAGGAGATTGAAACTTTTTGGAGACGTGACACATCTCAAAATGAAATCCTTTCGAATAGTTTTCACTGTAAAGGCCTCTACCATATCCTCAAACCAAATAAACATATCAGTATCCGTCATCCTTCAATCTAGAACATGATCGACAAAAGATGTGTCTGTGTGGTCCCACAAGTCAGGAGCTCGCTCCATATTCGACCTGCTTTGTATCACATCCTCATTCAAATTCTCACGAGGTGGAGACAAAAGATGGCCCACAATGGGCACTACGTGAGCGTCCGACGCGACAATATGACAACTTCATAATTAATAACCTCAGCTCATCTCAGCCGATATAATTTCCCATTTATCTCGCTAGAGTTCCTTCACCTCGTCTTTTGTCGGATGTCATAAAGGTGGTTTACGTTTATGATTCAAAATGTACGACGGTTACGCACGAACCGATGATTTCGAACGCAGCTTCTTTTATTTCGATCTGTTTCTGTATGCGTCTCGTTACGTTGATTTTCATAGTGTGTTTAGACTTTGAAGTGATTTTGTAACTAAATGTTTCAAACGATGTCTCGCTGATGGTTGACCTAAATAGGTATTGTGATACTAGAAAGCTTACTATTGTTTGGATTGTTCACAAAATTGCTTCATTAAAGCAAACCATTTCCAAATTTATGTTAGCTAGACATCCATTTTCAAGTATCGACTCTTTTATTCACAATTTGTCTTCAACGTAATGATTTCTAGTTCCTATGCTAAAAATCATTAGTCATACGTTAACATTCTATCGAGACAAAACTATTCTAATGCCAAAGCTTACATCTAGCAACATTCATAAAATTAGACTAACCGTAATGACAAATGTCGTATATATAGATCGCTTGTGACAGTTTTAGAGGTGGCGTTTTTATGAGACGGCGGTTCTCATTGTGTTACGCATTAAATATGTGACCGCTTAATATGACATATGGGAGGTACTCGTGACAATGGGGTCATATAAAATTGACACGTTACAGAATAGGCTTAGGATTGTAATGGTACGCATTATACTTGAAGGATAGACTTTTGATAATAATTGGGCTTGTAATATGATTTATAAGGCTGTCAGCTACGGGTGTAGTAATAAAGTTATTATTAGATTAGTTCGTTCTAAAGGATTGAATGGTGACATCTTTTGATTTATTTCCGAGTTGATAGATATGGAGATTATTTTGGATGATAAAAGAATCGAAACGTGCTTTGATGGTGCCGCTTTGCCATCAACTCTTGTCCTTCATATTATTTTTGTTAAAATTCCATGTATGTTGTTAATAGCTCAAGATAAATTGTTATTCTAAATATCTTCACTATAAGTTTCTACTGTAGACAAGCTACAATCAGCACATTTGTCATATTTTTGTAAGCTATGCTCAAACTACGTAAATTCGTCATCAGCCAAGAGTATGAAACACCTTTCAAAAGAAAAACCAATCGGCTCCTTATAACAGTTCTATGATTTCTTTCCAGATACATGAAATACCTGTACGACTACGAGTGCGAGAAGAAGAACCTATCAACCAGGAGTGAGCTGGACGCAGCTATTGAAGGCAACAAGCGTGAGGGTCGCCGCGCCTCAGGGCAGTACGACGCACAAGCTGCTTTAGCTATGGTACGTATTATCATAACTTCAGATTTGGAAGTATTTCCTGCCATATGATGCCCGTAAGATAGATACAGTATATTTTTACTAAGACACACCTACATGATAAACTAGAATATATGTAATTCGACACAGTCCATAATACAAGTCCAATTTCAAACATAGCAACATAAAATTCATGCTCCCAGTTGGGAATATACTGTTCAGTTGTATAGCCCATTGGATATAAATGACTGCCAGTATTCTCATGCATTCTGATGAATTTTCAACCTTTTTTACCCGTACTTCCATCATTCATATCATTAATATTGTCTTAGTGTTCACTTCCTCCCTGGTGACACCTTCTTTCACACAGAAGGCACCTCTTTTAAAAAAAAAATCGTACACAAAAAACCTATCTTGAAAAAAGTGATAAATTCCAACCTCGGGTGTCAGATCATCACCATCTAACGTCGTCACCCCCCTAAACACGCTTGGAACCACTGCTTGGAAAAAGATGTATTGTTAAATATTTGATGCCTGACCATCACCACCTAACGTCTCCTTTAAATAACATAACATTACGTCTGTAATGGGGCGAGCCTATCGCAATCAACCGTGTACAAATCCAGTCTTCTATACACGCTTGGAAAAACTCTTACTTGTAGTCAAACGTCTGGTGCTTGATCATCACCACCTAACGTCCCATCTTCTTGCAGCCCCCACTAAACCGCGTGCCCGCGTCTCTCGCGCAGCTGTCGCAGCACATGCAGCCGCTGTCACTGTCGCTGGGGGGCGTGGCCCCGCGCCTGCCACCGCTGCCGCCGCACGCGCCTCACCTGGCGCAGCACGACATCGAGTACAGGGTGCGCGAGTACATGAAGATGATACAGCAGCAGAGGGAGCTTATGAGAAATGGTGAGTTTTACTTGTTTATTTTTGGTTTCTTATTCTTAATCTCAATCCTTAATCATTGTGATTAAAAAGTGCGTTTAATGTTGTATGTGCATTTCTCATTACAACAATGTTAAGTTGTATCCAATTTCACCCTGGCTGTACTCTAGAAGTTTCTCTTATAACAATTTTTCTCCTTTTCACAGGCTCCGAATCACCCCCCAACAACGGCCAAGCGCCAATAATGTCACCGCGCGACGCGGCCCTCAGTGCCATCGACGTCTCCCGCCTCACCCTCTGGTCGCTCTACAACAATAACAACAACAACAGCCCACAACCCGACCTTGAGCCACAACGGTAAGTTGATATTACTTGAAAACTAAATATGAAATTTATATGGACCCAAGATAGTTCCCTAGGGTACACTCTACTTTTTGCTGGTCATAATCACAGGGTACTTTGTAAGACTTATCAGATTTAATTACTTCTCAGAATAGATAACAATTTTAGGATTGTGTAGGTGTTATGTCGATTGAAAGCCATTGTGAGATAAAAAAGAGCTTGTTTGTGATTGTAAATTCACATGGGCAATTGATTAAGGAATTAGAGTAGGTACTACATATATCTCTTTCGTCACGTATATTATAAGGTCAACCCCGGTTGACACATTCTGACACTCTCCTTATCCTCAGTATGGGTTACAGCGAGGCTCTGAACCTGAGCGAGAGCCCCAACTCGCTCACGAGCGGCGGCAAGCGCGAGGCGTGCCGCTCCCCCGCGCCGCCCGCCAAGCGCCGCACGCCGCGCCCCGCGTCCCGCCCCGCCTCGCCCCGCGACCTCCTGCACTCGCCGCCACAGCACCGCCACAGCCGCAGGGACGTCGCCTCACCGCCACAGATCAATGGCATGCCCAATACTAATGGTGTCAATGGAGCTGCCTTCAAGATTACAACCAGAGGTAAGCATCTTAAATGTTGTGTTTGTTTCTACTTTTTGTTACTGCAGCTTTAGCTTTAGTCTTTGTTGGCTACAACTTTTGTTTATCTAATGTATGGTTTCCTTGTCACATAATTCATTCTTGAATTTTTGCTTTTGCTGGATCCAATTTTTCTTTTTGAAAAGGATCGTGTTCTTTTCCGTCTTGTTTCCAATAATAATGTCTAGTTCTCTTTGTTATTGTTGATTGACATTCTGCACTTCAAGTCTGATTGTTTTAGGCCTGTCTTTCATTGGCTGGTGCTTTTAGGTATCTAATAAAAGATCTTCCTCTATCGTCATAATGTAATTTTAAATTTTCTTGTCCCTCAGGAGACGCAAGCACAGGAGACCAGCAACTTGTAGTGTCAATAGAGCTGAACGGAGTAACGTATGAAGGTGTACTCTTTCCCTCAGGCAACGGTCAGAATGGACACAGACAAATGGTGTCCTAAACACACACACACATATTATAGCGTAGTCGTTAACTGCTGCGGTTTCAAGCATCGAGTATTTATTGAATACCGACTCTTAGGACTTGGTACTGCACAAAATATCTGGCATCAAGGAAGCAAAATAATATGTTACTTTTAAAAGGTAATCTCCGGAAATAGATTTAAATTTACTACTGTTAACGCTTTGAGAAATTTATCACAATCATATACAGTATGTTGACGAATTGTCCATGTTTAGGAGTTGTGTTGAGTGAGGAAGACGCGGTCACTATTTAACGGGAAAAAGTCGATGACTCTGACATCCGTCATCCATGTTTTAATACCATCATGTATACTATAAAATATTCCAATTTCATCCCGGTTCCATTTCTCCCTGCTCTCCTCTTCAGAGCATAGGCAGTCAGTTTCGTCATCAGAATGTGTATTACAGTTGAGTTTATATCTTAGATTGCTTGAAAACTAACATAAAACATGAGGATCATCGAACAGCTCTCTTTTAAGTTGAGCTACCTGTATTGTCAGAATTGTCTTGGAAACATCTTGAAATTAGTCTGATGTGAACTCAACAGCAGCGTCCAATTTGTAGTTTTATATTTTTCTCTGGCGTTTTCTCTTTGTAAATACTCGGGACTTGTAACCGTAAATTACAAAAAAGTATTGTTTTAAAGATTGAACTCAAATTATTCGACATAAGTACAAAAGTTCACCTTACGGATCATCCAATAAAGATATTATCGTATGTACTTAGTTATTTTTAAATGTGATTAAGTTTTTTTTTTTTGTATTTTTCAAAGTATTTATAGTTCTCAAAAACTAAATTACACTGCCTAAGAAGAACGTGAAATTATTTGTAAATAAAAAAGTATAAAATAATTTCATTGCTGTTCTTTAATGGATGTTTTGTATGATAATTTTAATACATTTTTATGATGTCATACAGTAATGACAATTTGTGTAAATATAGTTTTTAGTTTAAACGTTATTTATAATTTGACAGATGTGTGATGAGTGGACGTCGCGTCTGGGCTTGTGTTTGTGTGGTGACGGAACTTATTTAGATTATGTTGGTCTATGTATACTCAGCGGCAGAAGTGAGTGAGCAAATTAGAAATGCAAAGTGCCATTGAACGTGTTAAAGTTGATGTATGGGTACTTAATTTTGTACTTCTAATTTGGTTCCTTATTACTGCGCCGGCAGCTTGTGTCTAGCTCAATTATTAGTTGCAGCACATTATTAATCTATTTAAAAACTCATTAAAGTGACAAGTAATTTTAAATACTTAAGTAGGTATAATGTGTTTTTGTAAATACTAACGCGTTACAACTAATAATGTGAGTTATATTACGTCTATACTTGGTGAACGTAATCTAAATGTGTTTGTCGTATTTGTATATTATTGTAAATAGAGATATTGTTGTGTGGAAGTAGTGCAGCGTTTTATACACCATGTCGTACGTTTGTGATTCTTAATTCAAAAGGTGTATATTTTATTTTTTTTCTATGAAGATGTCAGTATTGTACTTAGTGAGTAGGTATTTATAAATTGTGGATTGAAACTTTGTGCACCTTGGATGGAAAAGTCGATTGAATAGGCACCTACGTACTGGTGATTGAAGAATCATTTTGTCATGGGTTTATTTCGACTTACTCGTTCAAGGTGTACGTTGTTTTGTCTAATAAAGTAGACGTTTATGGAAATAATGAATGTTACTAAAATTGTACGCGTTTTTTTTACTTTTATATTTCAACTTTGTCACAGTTTCTTTTTATTGACATTTTCGGTTGCAAAGTTGATCAATGAAAATTGTGACTTAGCTGAAAGTAATTCTCGAATAGACGTTTGATGTAGTCAAACCATTTTTATTATTTTATTGAATAATTCAGACAAAGGTATTATTGTTTGGACGAAACATTTCAGGCTACTTAAAGTTCACAAATAGTTCGTTTAGCATCACAACATGCCATTTTATTAGTTTTAATTAAGTGTAATTTAAGTAACGTTTGTCGAAGTGATTGAATGAGTCCGTTGAGCTGAGCAGTCGAGCAGTCGAGTTGTGGAGCTATGGCAGCTTGCCCTATTCATAAGTTTTCATAAATTATAATAATCGTAGTGCAATAAGCAATATCCAAAATTAAGAAAAAAAATCTCCAGTAAATTAGAAAAAATCTTATTGTAGCGTTGTTGTAAAAAATATTGAAAAAATGATTTTTTTGTAAATGACTGATTTAATGTTTTATAATCTTAGTTAATTTAATGTATTTAATTTTAAAGATTATCGTGTAAAATTCAATTTACTGTTAGCCGCATTATTGGAGCTAAGTAGTGGTAGATGTTAGTACATTCCTGACGATGTACAATACTTGTTAAGAGCAACAATATATATACTGGCCTACTTATATACAGGTAGCTAGGCCAGGGGATTGCGCATTAGCGAATTTCGTATTACACCAAAAATTTTTGATGTATTCAAATAATTATACACAATTAAATAATTATGTATTACGAATTAAATATTTTATTTTTAATGACGTTATCCCTACAACTCCCCAATCCTAAGTTAATAGTGATTGTTCTCTATGGTTAATCTTAAAAAGGCCATTTAGGTATAATAAATAATAATAATAAATATCGCTGGACATTACACACAGCGCCATCTAGTGCCACACTAAGCAACGAGGCTTGTGTCGTGACACCAGATAGTTGATTTACTACATAGATACTTTTTGTTTGTAAATACATACTTATTATACATATAAACATCCATGACTCGGAAACAAATGTCCATGCTCATCACACAAACATTTGCTCCAACCGGGATTCGAACCCAGGACCCTAAGAACGTAAGGCAGCCTCACTACCGCTGCGCCATTCATAATTATCATTGTCTTAAGAATCGACGAGGATCATCATAAATAGGTAAAAAATTACCACTTACTTAAGGATTAATATATGTATTTTGATAAGCAGACACGATACTCGAACCTATTTCATTATTATGTGGGTACTCTGCTGCCATTTGGAATACAGGTATGGCGTTATCAAGATTTCAATATTCAGCACCCATGTCCTCCGTTGCGTGCCACTAATAATCACAAAGATCTTGATAAAAATATTTTCTGTGTCTAGTCTAGTTATTTTACTTAGCATAACGCCATCTATATTGTGCTAATGAAACTTAAAATAATAGTACTAGTAGCGACATCTATACCAACCTTCCTAAACGAGAACGCAGTGGCTAGGCGTTGATTCTGCGATGAGTTGGCAACAGAACGGTTGACCTCTCTCCGCTCGAGGTGTTAGCAGTTCCCATAATTGAACTGTAGATGGCGTTGCAAGTCAGATCCAAACTATGTTTTAGGGCATTATTTTTATTAAATTAATGAGACATTTAAAATCGAAGAAACGAATTATTACAAACCAGTGGAAAGACAAATCATGAATGTAAAAGTAAATCACAAAAAACTTTTTTGCAAAAAAAAAACAAGTATTTCAAAAAGTGCGAAATTACTTTACTTTCGGAAGTTGATGACTTTTGGTTGTGTCATAAATCGACTTTTTGCCAAGAAGAAAATAAACGTATTCAAGGAGCTAACTCATAAACTGCTCAAGCAAAGTCGATCAAAAATTATGGAACCACTGCGTGGATTTCATCAACTAAATGAAAATAAATCAAGTCAATCGACCCAGTAATTATAGATAAATCGGTATACATGGGTACCTAAAAAAAGGTCATAGCAAAACTAGATACATAGGTACTAATAAGACTAAGAAGTCGGTTAAAGATCATATCTCATTGACATCGTAAACTAATTAATAAAAAGAAAATTCCTGTTAGAAAAACCCCATAACACTTTGCCCGACCAGGGAATCGAACCAAGGACCTCATGCTCAGCAGTCACGCTGGCGACCAGAATAGAATAGAATAGAATAGAATAAATGTTTATTTCTTTGGTTTATGTCTTATAAATAGGGATCATTACAGGTATATTTGGCGCAGTTTGTTCGGAGGGGGATCTTTTGCGACCTATTATGTAATTCTTTTCACACACAGTTGAATTATATAAAGCAAGTGTGAGAAGTATTGGATTTAGGATCCCATCAGGTACAGACCTGAAGTTACTTAAAAACTAGGAACGACTGTACGAGCTGGCGATCACTAGACTAACGAGACAGTCTTTTCTGCGAGTCGATAAGAAACTGCTACTGCCGCTGCTGCTAATTTGCAGTTCTAGGTACCAGAAGAAACAATGAAAACCCATTATGTCACATATGGAAAAGATAAGTTATGCAAAAAATTGTACTTCTTAAAATAACAAATATTAGGTGTATTTGGAATTGAAAGTACTATGGCAGCAACAGGGTTGAAAATGCTTGTTTACAAGCAAATATTAACAAGCATCGTTAGAAATGATTACCCCATAATAGGGCAAGAAGCAGAACTGAGTAAAATAGCGTTTAACTGCAATCATAATTCATAGATAACCTAAGCTACAGCGTTTTATGAATGAATATTTTAGAAACCCTTCTATCATTATTTGTTTTATGGTTGCAAAAGGAACCGTTTGTCGATGTACGAGCGTAGGCATTAGCTGCTCGGCAGTTTGCTGAACTGGGCCTATTTGGCACAGCCGTGAGACACACAATATTTTTATTTATTTATTTTTCAGTTTTTTAACTGTGTAGACTAAGTTTTAAGTTTCTAATGTTTGTTTTGTTGTGTGCACTTGTGGCATTTACTGATGTGCCAAATAAATATATTTTCTTTCATTCTTTCATGTATTGTAAAGTTCACATAATCTCACGCCTTTTTCTCGTGGGGTTAGTCAGAAACCACCGAACACCACCTGCTACGATCATCATCATCATCTGCCTAGCCAACTACCTAACTACTATGTTGGGATCGGCTTCCAGTCTAAGCGGATGCAGCTGAATACCAGTGTTTTACATGGAGCAACTGCCTATCTGACCCAGTCAGTACTGGGTTATACGCTACCCCTTGGTAAGACTGATTGTCAGACTTTTTGGGCCACTGACTACCTGTAACGACTGTCAAAGATCGACAAATGACAACCAGGATCAACGGCTTCGGGGCTGCGGGACTATTCGAAAGAGATACCGTGGCGTTGGAACACAAAGGCCGATGAAGGAACATGGATACTTCTGACACTCCCTCCTGCTCCGCCCAGAGCGGGAGGAGTCATTTGATGATTACCCATCCGAAAAAAAAAGGATCAACGGCTTAACGTGCTTTTTGAGGCACGGAGGAAAGCACCTGCTACGATACACTAAAGTATCCAGAAAACTAGAAGGCAATCGTCATTTCTGTCAAAACTTCATATTTACAGAAGTACTCATTGTGAAAACGATTCTGGGCAACATACACTTAGTAGAATAATCCCCTCCTCTGAGTATTCTAATGTTCATTCCTAACGTTTCTAAGGTATGCAAATCAAATCAGTTGAACCGTTCGAGACACAATTAATAAAGAGACAAGAATCTTGTGGTCCTGCCCCAAACATCTTAAGTGTCATTCCGAAAACCTAAACACAAACTTCATCCGACTTCTACCCAACCCTGAACTTGTAAACTTCTAAATTGTGTACTTCCAGGGGTCCAAAATTAACATTTGAATAGGGCTTAAGTAGTTAAGTTGACCCCTAGTGGTGGGCCTTGGGCCCGACGATGTTAGCTTAGGACCTTTGGCGTATGGCTCGGGGAATACATACAGAATCTCATCAGTTATCTTCTGTTATCACTAGAAAGAGGTTTTCATTGATAAGCATATTGGCACGATAGATTGGTTTTAAAGTTGTGTGGATAGGAAAATCATTGATTCATGAGTTGATACGCTGGTTTTGGACCTTGAATCAAGTTCTACATGCTATACGATGATGGTGTCAATTTAGTCAACGAACTAACATTTGGACTTTGAAGTAATCTTACGAGTACGAAGTTTCAATACAATATAATGTGAAATGTCACTTACGGGATATCTTCCGTGATTATTTATTGTTTTTGAGCTCCCGATATTTCGACGCTGTTGCAAGCGCCATGATCGCGGGTCAGTTGACCCGCGATCATGGCGCTTGCAACAGCAAGCAAAAAAAACAAAAAAAAAAAAAAAAAAAACAAAGCGAAGAAATATCGGGAGCTCGAAAACAATAAATAATCACGGAAGATATCCCGTAAGTGACATTTTAAGTATAGTTATGAACCGTGAAAGCTTAAAACAGTGTTTGAATATAATGTGAGGCCAACTTGGTGAGAGTGGACTGCTCGCCACCCTGAATATGCTTTCGGGTATCGTTTCGAGTATGTACTCGACATAAACACGTATTGACAATGTAGCATGCTTCTATTTCACGCTGCAGAACCTATATTAGACGCTTCACTTACTATTTATACTCGCTTTTCACTTGGTATCTTTAATTCGTATTCGTCTTGTTCTTCTGCTCACAATGAAAATGAATGAATTAGTGAACCTATGTAGAATTGCTAAATTGCGACACTCTACGGCATCTTTCATTGGCCTACGAAATGATCGAAAAATAAATAAATATCGCTGGACATTACACACAGCGCCATCTAGTGCCACACTAAGCAACAAAGCTTGTGGCGTCGACACCAGATAATTAGTTGGTATACTACATAGATACTTTTTGTTTGTAAATACATACTTATTATACATAATATAAACATCCATGACTAGGAAACAAATGTCCATGCTCATCACAAAAACATTTGCTACTACCGGGATTCCAACCCGAGACCCTAAGAACGTAAGGCAGCCTCACTACCGCTGCGCCATCGGTCGTAAAGGAAGTAATTTAGTTCATCAGTGTATTAATTAAGTTCATTCCTATACAATTTAAACGGTGTCGTGAAAACATGGCATGAAACAAAAGGAAACAGTCACCTGAGTGAACCATTCACTCAAGTGATGGCGTCTGATATCAGCCTAACGTTTCAGTCGCAATCCGTCGCTGGACGTGATGCAATAAATCAATGCGGATTGCTGTGGCGGTAATTCGTGTCATCGACGGCGCAGATTTCAGAGTGTTGACACGGAATAATTGATGGCACTACCGCACGGTTGATCCGGCCATCGACGCTGTCTCTATGGGATGGTTCTGGCAACATTCCGGGAATTCGAAATGAGCGTGAGGTTTTCTCAATTAGGTACACCTAAACTTAAAGTACTTACGGGATGATATCCGTGATTTTGTTTTCGTTCGATGAGCTCCCGATATTTCGACGCTGTTGCAAGCATCATGATCGCGGGAATACTGAAGAGGTATGCGGGTGGGACGAAAATTATACACATATTTATCAAAAAGTCGTGTATATCATGAACTGTCAAAGGACCGATTTGATCGAGACACCATTGTTTAACTATTGTGTCTACTTCGTGGACAGATCAAGGGCAACAGCGAAAAAAAAAAAAAACTTTTTTTGTTACTTTTTTGACTTCTGCTTCGTCTTAACAGACGGAAAAAGAAAGGCAATCTGAATGTAGTGAACAAAGATTGTTGAAGAATGAGACTCGCATAAAACACAACATCATGCTCATTTTCCCGGGTAGGGCAGAGGTAATCCTATACACCACCCACACTTGGCCAGTTATATGTTTTAATTCCCATGGAATAGGGGTCGAGACCAATGAACTCGACCCGGGCACATAACCAGACACCAGCAGGCCTAACCAAGTTACAAACGATTCCTATCGATTCTCTTTCTACAATCGTAAACGTTAAGTCACGTGGTCAAAACAAACGAATAGAAACTTCGTAGACAAGTTTACATCGATCAAGATGATAGAATGAAATGTATTCGTTTCTACAATAGTGATCGCTAGATCCCATATAAATCGTAGCCAACTTACAGTTTTGACTGAACTTTAAAGTTTCTATTCGTTTGCTTTGACCACGTGACTTAACGTTGAAATGATGTCATTCCATACATTTGGTTAGTTTTCTATCAGCGTTAACGATTGTAGATTGTCAACTTGGCTAAGCCTACAGATAGCTACTGAGAAGTTCCTGTGTGTGAGGTACATATTATTACAGTCGTAAGTCCATGGTTGTCACAAAACCAGAATAAGTTCAAAGTAACATTAACGTGGTGCGTGTCAATATAACCCAATGTGTCCCCAGCAACAGCACCACACCGCGATATCGCGCAATCCACGCCGGGGGGAGATCGGAATGCAAACAACAACACTACCAAAATGGAATAAAAATGTTTTCACTCAATTAATTTTAACTTCTGCCTATTACATAATTTTTACATTCTCTTAACACGTAACTATACTTTGGACTCTACATTTATATTAGATTTCCCTACTAGAGGCTCTCCTATCGTCCATCAATTTCTCACTATCTAGGGCTATTTTGGACTAGTCTTTATGAAAAGACTCCGGTTCATCCTGCGATCTCCAGCTGGACCTGACTATGTCGCCTGCTTTGTGAAGGGACACCACCAGACACTTTTTTCTTTTTTTTAGGGTGTGGAAAATCCACACGGACTCTAAGCGACTAAAAACCACCCCGGTGTATTCCCACACTTGCACCGGATCATGGGATCATGGGAACTAGTGCGCCTTCCACGATACCCGGCTAGTGCCGGCCCGCGTCTGCGGGCCTCCTCAAGTCTGCGGAGAGAGTGAGGAGCGCACGCGGAACACTACGCGCCACCGCCTCGGGTCCAGTTAAACGGGGGGGCGGCGGCCTGTTTATGCGACACAGGTACTTCCCGAAGCAACCATGCTCCGAGAACACCTGCGTCGCTCGAAACGACAGGGAGCCGTGCCTCCTCTCGAGCCATTCCTTGAGCACCGGTCGGATCGCCTCGGTGGTAGCGAGGCTGGCGGTAGCCACCCCCCGCCACTCCAACACCAGGACCTCGTGGAGCTGAGACCAACGCTGATCGATCTCTCGCTGCATCGATCTACCGCCCCGCATTCGCGCGTCCTCGCGCCACCGGTACAGTGACGTGTGGACACTCGCCTCTAGGTCTCAGGGTGGCGACCCGGCCAGTGCACAAGCCGCCTCGTAGGAGATTGTGCGATAACCCCTGATAGACTTGACGGCTATCGCCCTCTGCGGTTTTCGCAACATCGCGATGCTGCCGGCCGTCAGGTCAGAGACCCACACCACCATGGATCGCAAAATCCCTAGGTACAATCTCCTACAGGTGGTGCTCGGGCCCCCCAGATTGGGATGCAGCGTTGCGAGCGTGCCCACTGCTCCCATCACCATGGGGGCCAAAGTTCCAACGGCTGTCGAGCACCAATCCCAGATACTTCATAGTGGACTCAACAGCAATTGGGGTCCCCCCGACCACAATAAGTGATCCCGGCGGCGGCGCCCGCCGGAAGCCGTGGAATACCACGGCCTCCGACTTGTTGAGAGCCACCTCCAAGCCAAGGCCGCAGCCTACAACCTGTGAGACCGCAGAGGTCGTCAGCAACGCTGCCTCCCTGTACGAGCTCCTCCGGGCCGTGACCAGTGTGACCAGACACTAACCCAAATATGGACTCTGAAATAATATAGACTAGACTAACTACTTATTCGCAAATCAGACACAATAGTTTAACAATCAGAACAGCCCACATACGAGGCATACGATTGTGAACATCGAGAGGCCTTTACCCTGGAGTAGAACAATACGGGCACTTAATAACAATGGCCCAAATCTGGGACATCACACTGTGAATGGAATAAATTTAAATCGGTACTTTTTATGAATGTTTTGGAAATCTCCAACTACATACTCGTAAGGTGACAGGTTCGAAAAGAGATCACATGACTAGGTCGCGGTTCTAACGTCTTCTAAAGACTTCTTGAATATTTTATGTTATGGTTGGATTATCTCTTTCGCTAATTTCCATTTCCTCTTTGGGGAATACCACAGAACTTGGAGGAATACTTTCTTGAGCAGCTAAATACAGACGGTAACAATAACTTATTGTTCGTTGTTACCTAGTAACAAAAACTATGTTCAGTAGTTTGATTTTTTGATGAGATATTATTATAAATAAATCCTACTAATATTATAAATGCGAAGGTTTGTGAGTATGGATGTATAGATGTATGGATGTTTGTTACTCATTCACGCAAAAACTACTAAACGGATTTGGATGAAATTTCGCACACAGATAGTTTATAACCTAGATTAAAACATAGGAAACTTTTTTATCCCGGTAGTAAGATCCCATGGGACAATTGTCAAACATCACGCAGGCGAAGCCGCTGGCAGAAGCTAGTTATTTATAATTAACATTACATAAATCTATTATTGATCGAAGACATAAATAGACTTCTAAGACACTAGTCTTAATGAAATTAGGTCTGAATAGTTTTAAGCTAATTTAGGTGATTGTAACCACCTGAGGAATTTAAGAGTCATGTTATTTTCAAATTAAAACGTAAGATACATTATTCATCGAGTGAAGATTTTCCTAAAGAAAGAGAAAAAAAAATCCGTCCTATGAACTTCCAAACTATTGTCATACGACTTTAGTGGAAATGCAGCAAAACTTTTTTGATTTGGAATATAGTGAGCGGAGGGTTATGTCGAACTCTAACCGATTAAGGCGCTGACAACACCTTTTTTAAGAAAAACTATTTGTTCCAGCATATCAAAAAAAATTGGTAATATTCATCATATTTCAAATACCGTGGACGGACTCGATACATAATTGGACGAAATCGGGTCGATAGAAAATAATTGCAAAGAGTGGTCTTAAAAATCATCATTAAACGGTTTTATGTCTTTATTTTTTTGACGTATGGGTCTGCAATTAAAATCATGAATTCAACATATTCATACCTAAACCGCTAACGAGTCATATTTCACAAATATACCACACTTTTTTTATTTGAATATTTATTAATTATTTTCTTCTAAAACCTGGCCGCCCAGTAACTCTTTCGCTCTCGTTTACAAATAGACACTGAACGTGCATTTTGATGTTGGCATCCCCTTAAAAACCCATTGTTACTGCTATTAGGCGTTCCATATTGTTAGTACCTTTGTAGGCAATGTGACTAAGTATCTCACAAGACATTACAAGCAAGTGAAGGCAGTTGTTGTGCTTTCTCCGACAAACCACAAAAAAGGGTCAAAAGACAACTGTCTAAATAAATTAATTCCGTAAATAACTCAACCAACTACTGCTGAAATGGGAGATCTTTATGACCTCTAATCCTCATGGAATACAATCATTACGACACCTTGATAGCGGAAAACGAATCGTGTAATTCTTCTATGGTTGATATTCCCTTGGCGACAATTCAATGACAAGAAAACAAAAATAGTTTTGGAATAGTACTGCTCATAAAATTATTCATAATATATCTGACCCCTTAGAAGTGTACACCAAATAGTATACCCAACTTGGGATTCGAACGCAAGACCTCATGCTGACATTAAGTAGGCAAAAATTAACATAGCAACACGCCTGTTATCCCGGCCCAGGCCTCTGTCTAACCCTCCACACGTGTATTTCGCCAGTTATGTTTAAATCCCATGTTATAGCAAGCAACCTTATTGTCATCAACCAGGTACATATTTTCCTAACTCCATGGCAGCTACACTTTCCACGACTTGGGAATTGAACCCGGGACCCATCTTGCTTAGCAATCACAGAGTAACGAGACAGCCAAAATGTACATATTAGTACATACTGAATAAATAAATAAATATCACCTGATAGTTGATATATATACTACACTACATAGATGCAAACCAAGAACTGATTAAGTACATCATTTTACTTAACATTTAACGATGGTACTTTACCTTACCGTTAGGGGTGGACGGCATTATTAAAATTGTTTCGAAGATGCGTATCATGTTTCTCGTGAACTCGGCAATCAACAGGTTCTGGGTATCGTAAGACGATATCGCAAAGTAATAAACAGTATTTGAGAGCTTGAAATTCTTGAACATTTCATAACTTACTTTACGCCCTTGTAAAATTCTTTAATTTAAGTTAAGCAGTCTAACTGTAACAGTGTAACTTTAAATTATGATAATGTTAAAGAGTTACTCCTTCGCCTTGTTGGCGTAGTGATAGCAATCGCCACATTTTAGTTTACCAATTGATTGATTATGGTGGATTCCTCACGGAATTTTTATCACCAACTGTCAGAATTACATTAAAAAATATGATAAATGAAAACATGGTATGATGTAGTAAATGGCTTAAGAGTCTACAAAATGTTGTCTATGACGCTACGCGCTACGCCGTAGTAACTACGTCCCTTTTTCGTAGCGTCATCGTAGCGAGCCCTTTTAACATAAATCTATTTTTTTTTTCAAACCATACTATTTAAAAAAAAACTGCAAATAAGTTCTTGAAACTACATTCACAATTCTCCTTTACTAGTTTCAGTAGTTTATCCTTCAGAGAACGGTGATCGAGCGGTATTTCACGGAATCCATTGTGCTCCATTTCAGTACGAATTAGTCGTAAGTTGAAATCCGACTCTATTACCAAACACACGTGTGTTTATGTAGGTATGTCGTAAGTATGGGCGCGTTTGAATGTGCTAATAAGCTGTGAAATACACGCATTTCGCATGGCTATGTGAAATGTTCGGGTAGATCAGGTCAATTTGGTGTTGTTGATAGACAGACGATTCGGTTGTAGGAGATTTCGTGGGAATTAGGGATAGCGGAGAGATCCCGAGGGATTAGTCGTAAGTACTACAAAGCTAGACAATAATCTTGAAACCAGTCCAATAAACGTCAAATGGAAAGTCAACATCATCATTTCAGCCGAAAGTCTACTGCTGGACAAAGGTCTCCCCCAAGTGTCGCCACATTGACCGATCCCGTGCGACTCGCATCCAGCGGATTCCCGCAGTCTTCACCAGGTCATCGGTCCACCTAGTGGGAGGCCTTCCAACGCAACGTCTTCCGGGTCGCGGTCGCCACTCCAGAACTTTTCGGCCCCATCGGATATCCATTCTGCGAGCAATGTGCCCTGCCCACTGCCACTTAAGTTTGGCAATTCTTCGGGCTACGTCGGTAACCTTGGTTCTCTAGCGGATGTCTTCATTTCTGTTTTGAAAAAATATGAACAGATCAGACATGATGGAAGTATGGGTATACTTCCATGATGTCTGATCTGTTCATATTTAAAAAAACAAGTCGGTCCAGCCATCTTCGAGTAATCGGGGAACATAAATAAAAAAAAAGGTTCCGAGGAATTGAGAATCTCCTCCTTTTTAAAGTCGGTTAAAAATCAACAAATAGGAAAAGGCTGAAAAACACGCGTTATATCGACAGACAGTTCACTACACAGAATGTATGTATCTACGAACAGAAAATAAAAAAGATTTCAGAGTGTGTTGTCACGAAAGTCCCCAGAGAATGCCAATTACTGGCTCGGTCGGAAATCAGGAAATTTTTGGAAATTGAGCTTCAAGATTTTCTATATAAACATACAAGATAGTAGAGTGTGTGTGTGTTATTTACAAAATAAACATCATATATCATAGGTACGTACATACATGTTTGACTAAAATAATTTGTAGGTGAAGTAAGTTTTGCTCGTGTACGTTTTGGTATACGTACTTGATTATCCGTTACAAACACGAATATTTTCAATAAATATCCTAGCTTTCGTAACAGGTAGTCAGTGGCCCAAAAGTCTGACAACCAGTCTTACTAAGGGGTATCGTTTTACCCAGTACTGATTGGGTTGTGGAGGTCAGATATTCAGTCGCCCCATTTAAAATAATGGTATTCAGCTATGCAGTT
Organism: Xestia rhomboidea; assembly: GCA_963853795.1. Lineage (NCBI taxonomy): Eukaryota > Metazoa > Arthropoda > Insecta > Lepidoptera > Noctuidae > Xestia > Xestia rhomboidea. The sequence goes on along the minus strand of OY970771.1, from coordinate 7,222,124 downwards.
GAATACCGGTTATACAGGAGGCCGACAACAACTGGGAAAAGGCTAAGCAGATGTTGAAGATCCTCATATCTTTTCATTAACATTATCCCTTGATCTGTCCACGAAGTAGACACAATAGTTAAACAATGGTGTCTCGAACAAATTGGTCCTTTGACAGATCATGATTTATACCGTATTTTCCTCGCAAGGTGAGACAAAGGTGTGCTTACACCTACGTATGTACACCAAGATATATTTAACCAGTTATATTTAAGTCCCATCTGATCGGGGGTGAGCCTATTACCATCAATTGGACACAAATCCAGGGCAGCTACTGAGAAATTCCTGATGAAAAACCCAGACCTTATGCTTAGCGGTAGCACCTGTGACCACTACAGCAACGAAGCAGTCAATTTTTATTCTTAATTTCTTCATTTTCTTTAGTACGCATAATCCATGACAAAATCTTGAAATCTAATTTGTAACTTTGATACAGCTCCAATAAATTCTATATTTTAATGTAGCGCCAACAACTACATCAAACAAAAACACTAGGTTATTACTTTCTTTGTCTTGTAATTACAATTTTACGTGAACGTGTCGACTTGTCCAGCCCACGCCTAGTCTGGCACTAAACATATCAAAGATGACCAAAACAATTTATTTTTCTTTGGTCTTTAATATTACTGAAACATTACATTTATATTTAGAATCTCTATTACTTGAATTAAGCTCCCTAGATTTATTTTTTTCTGAGTTTATTTTCTGTAATTTTCCCTGGAAAATGCCATTTCTATTTAGTATTTCATTGTAAAAACACAACAGTGTTACTTGTAAAGGTATCTTTATACGATATCACCACTACTCATCATAGTAATCATCTGCCAGTCGAATCGGATGCAGTATTGCCAAACGCCAATTCTACGTTAATAGCATTAATATTTACAACCTCCTAAATAAAAAGTTTAAAATTTATTCGTGCCCTAAATATAAATGTAAAAACGTACTCAGAGATTATCTCCAAACACTAAGTTATGATGACACTGAGGATCTTCTGCTGGGTAATTTACGATGATAAGGTTCTACACATAAGAATTTTAGTCTAAATCTAACCATAAACGGATGTGTACTGGTCACACACCATTCTTTTTCACTACACACACCCTACACCTGCACACCACATACGCACTCACACACATCCAACACTTACTCACTACACACACACACACACTCGGACCCTACATTTATTCACCTCACCACACACATAAACGATTTTTATATTGTGTTTACTCTATACATAGATTAAAAATATCTTTCTTTTACACCATTTGCTTATTGTTGTAACGTCCTGATTTATTTATTAGCTCTGGCTTTGTCTTGTTTGTTATGGAGAATCACTGACTCCTAAGACACAGGCACATACACCTAGTTTAGGAGTCAGGGAATTAAAATTATTGTGTCCTAGTTATAAGCCTTATTATATGCTCTTAGTTTTTTGTCCTTTGTACTATGATGGCTTTGGTGAAATAAAGAATTTATTTATTTATTTAGTATTTGACATGGAATTTTGTAATTTTATTTCACAAAAAGACACGAATTTAAGTTCGCAACTATGTTGAAAAGAAAACACTTGTAGAATGTAGCTAGATCGAAAAACAAGTTACCAACTGACGTTCTCAATACATCACACACGCAAGTCATCAACAAACTATTAGAATTAGCATATTAATGAAACAACAGTATTAAAAGTGTGTTATACTAGTTGGTGGTTATGCGAACGGTTTTCGCTTGGGCGGTGGCGAGGCGATGGGCGGGCGGGGAATCGTCGCCAGTCGTCATGCACCCGCGGCCGGAGGTGCACGTCGCGTCGTTTTCGCAAGCACCCTCCGACATCGCCGACTCGTCTGAGTACCAGACCTCCCCTGCCCCCCGCGGCTAGTCCTCCGCAAGGCGACAGAGGGGAACGCGGATTATCACAAAAGTATCCCGTGATTGGACGTCGTGATTGTCGAAAATTGACGTTTCACGAAAACTAGAGTTGTGTGTTTAATGTGTTTTTGTGTGTTGTGTGTGAATTAGGTAAGTGGGCGTCGTTTTATTATTATGTTATTTATTTTGACGTGTTGTTGTAGTCAGCTGATTGTTCAGAATTAAGTTTGAAATTGACACGCTCCAGAAATTGATGAACAGAAATTGCGAGTAAATATTTCTTCTCATTCTTGTCGTAGCTTTCGACGCTGTACCCTTATTACGAAAAAACATAAAGTACAATAATTGGTAGCTTTTCTTGTGTCTTAAGGAAAATCCGAGAGAAACGTTCGCACAGTGTAATCCCGCCAAAATTAATCCCAAGTCTTATGTCACTGTTGTTAGCGTATCCAAACAATATGTTGTATTATATTTTGTCATATTTTATGCAAAACTGTGGTAAAGTCTTATCTGGGTGATAATTTATAACAATGTTCTCGGAAAATGCTGATATCACTGTTTCAGCTTGATTATATGTGTTTTTAGGAAATGGAGAGGGTTCAACATAGTGTTTGAGTGAGAATAGAATGTTCCACAAGCCCTTAGTAACTTTCATAATTAAGTGATACTGATACTGAGTGTGATATTGTGTAATACTGATACAGTTAGCCTGTGACATCCCACTGCTGGGCCTTTAAGCCTCTCCCCATGACGTCCAAGTTCCAGTGTTTCGATCCAGGACTAATGTGAGCCACTGGTCGTTGGGTTTGTCCAGCTCACCCCGCCATCTTCTTCTTCACCGTAATTGTGTGGAAGTTCGTTCGCTATAAAAATAACTCTAGTGCCAAATTACAGTACATTTTCTTTCACTGAATTAATGAATTAAGAAGTTGATCTGCTATTCCTCAATTTAAATAGCACACTATAAAGTGGCAATCTCTTAACAGCTCTGTCATCTAACTGGTGAGCAAGACTTACAGAGTTCGTTACCCGTCTGTTGCACTATTTTGACGTGAACTCTGCTATCACGCCTATCACTAACATCTTAATTAAGAGATATTTCTGTTTATTTATTTATTTATGTACGCACAAAATACTTAACAGGACAATATATTAACGTAGAAGAGCACAAAGGTACTGCTTATTTCATAAGAAATTCTATCTAATGTGCCACCCACTTAATTAGTTATCTTTGTTTTTAAGATAAAACAAGACAAATAACATAAAAAATAATAAAGAGCACACATAACACAACTTTGGTATCTTCTAATGACTTCAATACTAAGTCCATCTACATTCGCAAATTTTAGATAATTTCTAGTTTTTACTAAAAATCTACTTCAATTTTTCTAAATCTAATGAGATTTTTATTTCTTTGTACATCATTTTCTACCTTTTATTTTCGATTGGGAATTTCCTCATGGATACTTTCTGTCTGGGGCGAACGGAGGATTATATCGGACAATAATAGGCGTGATGACAAAAAAAAAACTAATTAGTCCGTCACTTAGATTATCAAAAAATATTTAACCCGGGTTTTTTCTTTTGTTACGTAAACCAACATTGACGAAAATAAGACGCTTTTAAAATTCTCAATACGTCACGCCATGGTATAATTTTAAGCTAGTTCTGACGTCACGAGCCCCAACTCCCGAGTTTTGATGCGTTTTATCTTTGTCAATATTCATTGATTTACAAAAACAAAAAATACGTGTCCATTAATTTCCAATACTCTAACTGACGGACTAAATAGATTTGCAATTTTTTGATACTGTCGTCATGCCTATTGTTGCTGGTATCTTGCTAACTGGATGCAGCTGTATTTTTTTCCGACTGCCGATCTGTCCAACCAGTAAGCAATAAAGTTTTATTTTTGTATTTGATTTCTTTGCACATTTTTAGAGTTCCGTACCTCAAAAGGAAAAAACGGAACCCTTATAAGATCACTTTCTTGTCTGCCTGTCCGTCTGTCACCACCGATTTTCTCAGGAACGGGTGGACCTATCAAGTTGAAATTTATACCATATACTAAGGTCTATGTGTATACGTATATAGGTGTATAAAAATCAAGCTCCTGAGTCAGCACGATAATAAGATAAGGCAAAATTTTGATTTTCGCGAAAACTTGTAAGTACCAAATTTACCTTAAATTTTAACTTTATTTTTATTTTTCAGACTTTTCCCTTTACTTGTGCTCTAAGAAAAAGAAAGCAAGGACTTTTAACCAAAATTGACAATTCTAGGTCAACCAGAAGTACCCTATAGGTTTTGGGTCGAAAACCTATATGGTAGTTCCCGTTGACCTAGAATCACGAAATTTGGCAAAAAGCAAGGTCTTAAAGCACATGTAAAGGGAAAAGTCTGAAAACCGTAAATATGTAGTTTAATAACAAAAAATAAGCGATTTTACTATTACAAACTTATTATTTGCGGTTGGAGCAAGATCCGTTTCTAGGGATCGAACAGCAAAGTTAAGTTTGTCCTTTAAAAAGTTTATGATCCCTCGGTGCGCGAGTCCGACTCGCTCTTGGCCGGTTTTTTTCAATGTCGGTGATTTCAGAAAGCTTTTAGGTGCTCAAATAGTTACAGACGGTCTCCTAAGATCGTGATTCATATAAATGCAACGTTTAAACGTGTACAATAAACGTCTTAAAAGTCCAACCTTAGCGAATGTAAAGAAAATAAACAGTTGAGTTAAACTCTAGTCTAAGATATAAGACGTCTCAACGTCTCGCCGGTTATCTTAAAACATTCTAAGCAGTAATCGTGGAACGTGAAGAATGTTAAGCACTTAACTATTAAGAGATATCTTGGCTTAAAGAGTCGGTGAGGCGGAGAGTTAAAGATTTATACAAGACTAGCTTATACCCGCAGTTTCGCCGCGTAGAGGTCGGGAGTTATCCCAGGAGAATGTTAATTCTAGGATAAAAGTCAGGTAAAATCCAGAAGGATAGCCAGACAGACAGGCAACCTAGATACTGTGACGTTTATAATATTACTATGTAGTTTAGTCATTGAATAATATAGCTTGTTTAGTGTGAAGATTCCCTTGTGGTTTTGTCGTGTTTCCCTAGAAATGCTAAGCCTTAACAAACTTCTCTTAGTTCGTGTATTCGTTGAAAACAGGATTCTTGTATTCGTTGAAAACGACTAGAATTTTCTTTAAACAACAGCAACTCCTCGATTCTTTCTACTTATAAAAACAAACAGTTGTAATAAGTCTGTATTTCAAGCGTGGAAAATATCAAAAATTTTCCTTTTGTAGTAATCGGCACAGCAACTTTTAAAAGTAGGTACATCATCACTACATATTATAAAATAAAGTCGCCCGCTGCGTCTGTCTGTCCCCATGTATGCTTAGATCTTTAGAACTACGCAATGGATTTGGATGCGGGTTATTTTAATAGATAGAGTGAATCAAGAGGAATGTTTTAGTTTGCGGGCGGGCGAAGCCGCGGGCATCAGCTAGTGTTTGATAAAATCCTTAGGATAGATACTGGGGTCGATTCTGTCGAAACTTATTTAGGTTATTGCTATTTTTTTCTCTCTAATAAGACGAGAAAGAGACGGACGTAATTTAGAGCTGTCAAATTTTATTGGAACAAATATTTCCATACAAATGAAGGGTGCACGTAAAAACATGTCGACTAAAAACACGGTGAAGCGCAAGGCATAAACTAGTTTGACATCTCTAACTTAGTTCATAGCTATAGCCGTCCTTTTCTCGCACTGCCTTTTAGTAAAAGATAGCAATAGCCTAAATTCAGTTTAGTTTGTGCACAACAGAATCGACACCACTAACTGCTCAATAGCAGTTAGTAACTATAGCAGTTAGTTTTAAATGAATTGGCAATCCAATCCATTTAAATATTCGTTACTCAAACCCCTATTTATAGGTCCAAACCTTTTAAAGTCTAAATACTTAAATTCGTTTTTGACAAGCAAGTTGCTCCGACGTTTTTTACTGAAGGGCTAAAGCCACTTAAAACCGTTTTAGATTAAAAGATTTTGTTTTAAAAAAGAAAAGAAGCAGTCGGGAATAAAAGCGCTTTTCTATTGTTTTTCTTCGTGTAGTGTATGCAGTTAGAGAGTCAAGTGATACTAATCAGCTTTATTTGAAAGTTTTCGCATTAAACTGAAAAAAGACAAGAAAAGATAACGTGAATAAATGGAAATCGCGTGCAAATCATTAAGGGGACTACAAAAAAAGCATATGATTCACTATCATATGCTTTTTTGCATTATAAAACTCGCGTTTAGCTCCGGTAGTCCCCTTAATGATTTGCACGCGATTTCCATTTATTCACGTTATCTTTTCTTATCTTTTTTCAGTTTAATGCGAAAACTTTCAAATAAATAAAACCAGAAAAATCAACAATAAACAAAACCAGAAAAAATATATGATATTCTTCAGGATATATGCTAGTATGATAGCGTTTTGAAAACATAATGCGACTAATTTTACTCGATAAAAAAAAATCACGAACTTATCTCTAAAAATTTCTTTTAACGTGTAAAAACCATACTCAAATACATGCGATTATTCTGATTTTTTGGCAAATAATTCTACAAGCAACATATTAGCATCATAGTGTTTTATTTTTTAGTCCGATCAATAGATTTTTTGTAAATCGCAAAAAAACACTCATTTCGCACTATTCGGCCCGCAGTGACTGACGTAACCACCAGTTTGTAGTGCAAGCTGATTAGAACTTTATTCTAACTGCATTTCAAACGAAGTTTGAAACACCACAAATAGAGTTGCTAATTTAGTTTTTTTTTTTTTCCGAAATGGCATCTCGCAGTTCAACCTGAGAGGTTGTCGTCTGCTTAACCGGACTTTCCTGTGGGTCCCTTAAGTGTAAGGCCTCCAGCCAGGGCAAAAAACTTACAAACTAAGCGACTACACGCTAAGGGCACCCCCTGCGGGGTACGGGCCTCGGCTTAGGGCGTCGCTGGGAGAGGACAGCAAGGGGACAGGCTGGATCGGAGTGGGTTGCTAATTTAGCTCATGTGGTCGCCTTAAGTATTTCTACAACTGTTTTCAGTAGGATAGGCCCATAGGCTTTTCCGTAGTTTAAGTGAACCCATTTATTTTTTTTAGTTACAGATAAATTAGCTGTAAATAACTAGGTGGCAATCAAAGTAGCTTAGTTGATACTAAGCCACTTTCAGGACATTTATATTTTACTTAAAATTCTTATTAGTTTACACTAATTACTTAATTTATTATACTTTTGTATGCGAAATAATACTACTGTGCCTAAATATTTTTAAAAACATGCTTTTTTTAAATAAATAAAATACAGTAATACATAAATTCACGACTTTTTACCGTAAGGGCAGAAACCACAGAACGCCACCTGCTACCGTTCCTTTATTAATTAAAATATTCTATTCTATCTTAAATACGACGCAAACGAACGTAAAAACTCTTTTTATTTTTTTACTGCTGATGATAGGCACTTCCAAATCATATTTTGCTCACTGCCAGAAAGATCTTGATGACCGCGCCAAACGTTCGACTTATCTCGATGTTCATTCATCCGATGTACCCCGTTCCTTTTGTAGTATTGTTCAGCGAACCTAACAAAGGAAATATAATATACTTCATAAAATTCACTTATATTCCATTATCGAGGTCGTCTACCCCTTCATTGTTGGCAAAAGATTTTTTAAATCAATTTCCACGGCGATCGGGGTATAAGAAAAACCGGCCAAGTGCGAGTCGGACTCGCGCAGGAAGGGTTCCGTACCATCATAGTAAGGGAGGCCCCTTTAATTTTAAAATTTATTATTTGTTGTTTAGCGGCAACAGAAATACATCATCTGTGAAAATTTGAACTATCTAGCTATCGGCGTTCATGAGATACAGACAGTGGAGTTGTGGTGGAGTCTTAGTAATAGGGTCCCGTTTTTACACTTTGGGTACGGAACCCTGAAACTGCGTATCTGTATTTTTATGTCGAATATTTGGAGGTTGTTTTGACACGTTCAGAAACCTTTTACTGTTTGGTAATACCGTGAATGATGGGTCTTTTCGTAAGGATTTAAAAGGAAACAATGAAATAAAATGGAGGAAAACATAATTCTTTTCTTTATTAAATCGAGTTTTTTTATAAAGTCTCATTGTTGGTAACGTGTTCTTTAAAAGCTTACAATCTTTTACATTCTTAACACATAGCTCGCAATTTCTTGTACTTTTTATAACTATGGAGTGTTACCATCTTAGGCAACAGTTACTCTTAAAATTAATGACAATTAGTTTATTACTGTTTCCTCACTTCATAAAAGACAGCATAATGAGGTAGGATAATTTTATCCAAACAAAGCTTTTGTCAAATTAGAAGATGTTGTGATGATTAAATATTTTATAAGCGCTTCTTTTTCCACACTAACACTTTTACTACTGATTATACCTTTTTTGTAGAATAGACGAGTTGCAGAATGAAAATATTATTTATTTTGATTTTCATCAACTTGTCCCAAATTCTTCTTTATCGTGTGTTGAGTGCCTAACCTGGTGTCAGAGTTTTTAAGCCGCCCATGGGCCTCTGACTTGGTTTAACATGCCGTAGAGAAATATCTCTCAGGCATGCTGGTTTCCTCACGATGTTTTTCCTTCACCGAAGCTAGTGATTATTATACAATACGCACATGAATCCGAAAAATCAAACGGGGCGTGCCATGTGGGACCAGTTGATGAATTACTCTTAAACGAAAGGTATCTTCGAGAAAATTCAATGCATTTTCCTTTACACCGTCCGTCTGTTCTTATACTACTTTGGCAATAACAAGAATTTATTATCGTGCTCCTATGTAATAAATAAAAACTATAAGAACATATCTACCGATAGCAAATATTCATCGATAGCAATAAAACCCTGAAGAATTCACCTACGTCTTAACCCATATCGTAAGACATATGAAAAAAGGACAGTCCAGTCCGTGACCCACAAATCGATCATTGGGACTGACAAATAACTTTCAGGGGTCCCCAATGACTATTGCCCTAAAGCTGTATTTACACGGTATGTTGTTAGTTGAGCAATATTTTTAGTAAAGCAATCTGTCCTATGACGTACATTGCTCTTTATTTTGACAGTTCAACAAAATTCATAACATCACGCCTGTAATCTCCAAAGGGTAAGGCAGAGGTGGCCTAATAGTACACACACTTCGTGGGGTCCGAGTGCCCATAGCCTGTTCAAAGAAGTTTCAAAACGCCTAGTTGACGCTTCCCGTGACCCAAGGGCTGGCTTTTACCTTGGTCAGAGGCTAAGTGTTGCCATACAAAGTGGCAATGCCGCCAGTCTCTTGGGCACGTTACCAGCTGACAGCGTTGAGGAGAATTTTTTCGATGCCGTGTAGTTTGTTGTTAGTTTATTTATTTTAGTTTATTTAAGTTTTTTATTAAATATACAGCTGTCTAAATAATATTAACCTAATAAATTTCGGCAGTTATGTTCAAATCCCATTTGATAGGGGGCGAGCCTGTTGCCATCAACCGGGCACAAATCCAGTCTCCGTGGCTGCTACTGAGAAAATTCTTAATGGAAAAACCCAATAACACTTTGGGAATCGAACCTAGGACTTTATGCTCAGCAGTCGCGCTTGCGATCACTAAACTAACTAAACATTCATTACGTTTTTGAGTAGACAAATTATTACCAATCATACAATACAAAAATAAAGTAAATAGGCATTTACAATTTTTTTTTCGAATTGTGATTGAAAGTGTGTCGAGTTTAGTGCGTAACCGCGAGTAACCTATATTTTTAAATTGCCCGAAATCAGTCAATACGTAGCGTAGCCGTATCTCCAGCGATAATTTATACATGTTGCCATGACACTGAATTGCATGATATTACCCTTGACGCACAATTCAACCAATATTGCTACAACATGATATTTAACAATTTAAGTCGCCCGTGTAGCGTTTACCTTAACCTTAAAAGGAAAAGACGTTCGGAATACGTTTCAATGGAACCCCAATAGTTTTCCCTGAGGTGACCGCTCTTGAGTGCTTTTCCAAACCGCCGTCCTTTTTCTGTCGACGACAATTTTCAAGGATAAGTCGATAATTGTGACCTACGTTTATTTAATTAGTGGTCAACTCAATCGTGGGCTGCAAATAAAACATTCTGGAAATCTTTTTAAACAGTTACTCCAAAGACGCATTGACGCATTGTCTTGATCTGTACCTATAAACAAATACTGTTTCTAGTTCTATAACAATGATCAGACCAAGTACGTGGCGTGTCGATAGCAATCTAAATTGAATCAGTCCCATAGGCGACGAGTTTAGCACCTGCAGATAGCGTCCATCAGCTCCTATAGTGTCCAAACAATAGGACAGCAAGAGTTTTATTGTTTGTGGCACAACATCACTTTTAGACCTGAGTTCTTGTCGCGCTGACGGTCGGTCGCGTACGGTCGGTCGTGACGTCAGCGAGAACAAAATACGGCTGTCGGTCGCCGCTGACGTCATCGTCTCAGTATGGTGCTATAGAGAACACAATGTTTACTTGTACGCGACCGACCGTCAGCGAATGTAATGTAATGAATGTAAATGTAATGAATGTAAATGTAGTGCGCCAATGTAAAGTATATCTAAAGAGCAATACATAAAGCCCATATTTGTATTATATTCTTTTTGCCGGATGGGAGCGGAGTCGTTTATGTGGGCTAAGACCTTAAGGCCTGAATTCTTGTCGCGCTGACGGTCGGTCGCGTACGAGTATACATTGTCGTCATTGTTGTTGAGTAGACGCTGACGCTGACGCTGACGTCACGACCGGCCGCACGCGACCGACCGTCAGCGCGACAAGAATTCAGGTCTAAATGTGATGTTGCAGCTTGAGCTTAAACACTCCAGTGCAGAGTCATCTATGAATCTCTAGTTGAACAAGTTTTTCTTTCTCACTACATAAAGATATCCTAACAAGTCCTTCGTCACTAGTTCTATTCCTACTTTTATTAGTGGCAGCCAACCAATCACAATAACTGAAATTGATGTAATTGGTAAAGACAGGTTAAGTTTTAATTTGTAAACTGGAAAAGAACTATTTGTCTACCGGTCTTTTCGAAGACCGTTTAAACTTCTAATTTTAACTATCACCAAAACTATATCAGTCGAGACTTTTCCACTGATGGACTAAAACGAACAGTCGTGTAAAAAACAATGAAACATTCAACATCATATGAATAAGGAAATCAAGAAAGAGAAAAAAGCGACGATCGATTTTCACTCCTTCAATTTAGCATTCATATTCCAATTCATTCGAACATTCGATTCTCGAACACTCCTCTCAATTTTTGGAACTCTCTAATGAATTTATAGGAAATCCTGTTACTAGGTGGAATGGAGTTGTTCAATTAATCCATTAGTCTTTGTTAATAAAAGGGTCTGTCTAAAATCTACGCCTTCGCCGCGCCTCTTACAAATTACTCCGTTAGTTTCCTGCTATCTCTGCGAATCTCTGTGAAGATAGACAAAAAATATATGGGAACCTATTATCATCATTACCAAAAGCCTGAATTCCTCTGAAAAACTGAAATTCCTCTGAAAAACCTCTGTGCTAGACAGAGGTTTTTCAGAGGAATTTCAGTTTTTCCCAACTAAGTTGGGGTCGGCTTTCAGTCTAACCGGATGCAGCTGTATACCAGTATTTTACACGGAGCGACTGCCTATCTGACCTCCACAGCCAGTTAGTACTAGGTAATTTTTGACGACCCACATGGCGCAGCGGTAATGAGGTTACCTTACGTTCTTGGGTCCCCGGGTTCGAATCCGGAGCAAATATTTGTGTGTTGAACATGGACATTTGTTTCTGAGTCATGGATGTTTATATGTATAATAAGTATGTATTTACAAACGAAAAGTATCTATGTAGTATCTCAACTATCTGGTGTCCACAACACAAGCCTCGTTGCTTAGTGTGGCACAAGATTGCGCTGTGTGTAATGTCCAGCGATATTTATTATTTATATTTATTTAATACCCCTTGGTAAGACTGGTTGTCAGACTACTGGGTATAGGTGTATTTTTTTTTGTACCATTTCCCAGTTTCCAGTGCCAGCTTCACCCAGATTTCCTCCGGTGGTGGCAACAATGTCATCTGCCAATCTCGCCGTCGAACGACTACCAATTCATTTCCATCCCTTGGACGCCACTCAGTGACAGCTTTACTCCTCCTATCATGACCAGATCATGTACGCCTTCGAATTATTACGCCTTCACCGGGAAGTCCAGGATAGCCTGAATCTTTGTATTTAAAGGCTTGATTCCACCTGCTGAAACATCGTGGCCCAGGGAACTTACTTTCTCTTGTCCGAATGTGTAGTCCATACTCTGATAACCTTTCAAAGAGTTGCTACAGGCTGTTGATGCTGGACGACGTTGGTATTGGAGATTAGGATGTCATCCAGGTAGGTATAACAGAAGTCTAGGCCCCGGAGCTGCACCTCGTCCATAAACCGCTGAAATGTTTGTGCATTGCGAGTTTGCCTACTTGCCACAACACGATGGGTCATATAGTTTTGTATGGTATGGAAACAAAGTTATGAACAAGAGGGTGTAGCAGCTACTAAAAATATAAAATGAATAAGAAAATAAACGAAATACAAGATGTTTCTCCATTTTAATCGATAACAGCCGGCAAACCGAACCTAAACAAACAGATTCAGTACAAATATTGAATCGAGATCAAAAGAGTTTTTAAAAGGGTTCTCAGTTCAAATGCTGGACTTTCATCAGTTTTAGACCAATTTTCTTTCAGCCTGTAACATGTTGGATACAGAAATATATTGGTTCTGAACAATATACGTGATCCATACGCATAATCGGCCTATAACCGTTCCCACTGCTGGGACATAGGCCTACTTTCTATGAGAGGAAATGATCCAGAGGCCATAATCCTCTGCATCTAGTGGGACTGGGTCGATGTTACATGCATGCGTTTTGGTTCTAGCACCTTTGTCTATTTACCCGACTGCGACAGAAGGAGGGTTATGTTTTTCGAGAGTATGTATGTAGGTATGGATGTATGTATAATTGTTTGGCACGCTCTGTGGCCTGAACGGCTCGATGGATTTTAGCTTGAAAGGTGTCGTTAGATTTGTATTTACTGTTAAAGTGACACTGGGTATATCAAAATAAAAAAAAAAACAAAATGGTGGATTTTTGGCGCGAAATTCAAATGTTTGGCACGCTCTGCAGCTTGAACGGCTCGATGGATTTTAGCTTGAGAGGTGTCGTGAGATTTGTATTTACTGTGAGAGTGACACTGGGTATATCAAAATAAAAAATGAAACAAAATGGCGAATTTTTGGCGCCAAATTCAAATGTTTGGCAGGCTCTGCAGCCTGAACGGCTCGATGAAGGGCTCATCATGAGGATTTTAAAATGGTATATCTAAAAAGTGTAATAAAAAAAAAAAAAAAAAAAAAAAAAAACCCGACTGCTTAAAAAATAACTAATAACTTTAAATAAAAACACACACAAACTACACATACATATTGACTGCAACAGTCGGGACCCATTAAATAATCTAGACTAAAATCATTACACCCAATATGGGTCCCGACTGTTGCAGTCAATTTGTCCTGTGTCCTGAACATGTTTTTTTCTTTTCAGTTTTTATTTAAAGTTATTAGTTATTTTTTAAGCAGTCGGGTTTTTTAACTTTTTTAATAATTTTTTTTTCTCACCGTATTTACAGTTAAAAACACTGATTGCTACAAACTGAAATGCCAATAGCCAATTTGGTTTTTCGGGTTGATGTCCGTCTGTCTATCTCTCATGACCCTTTTTACATGAAAATTCTTATATGGTCATAGAAAGAGAACGGGCACAACATCTTCTACAATCATTGAGCTATTACAACTACGTATAGAGAAGACAGAGATACAAAACAAAATCAGTGCGGGGCGCGCGGGGGCGGCTAACCACGGGGGTATATAATGCTGTGGGGAGCAAGCGACTGAGTGAACTGCAGCCGGCCGACAGCAGTTGAACGGAGCACAGATTTTGTTCGCGCTGTCTTCTCTATACGTAGTAGTAATAGCTCACTGGCTATAATACTGTTTGTTCAATGCTGCGTTTGTAAGCATAATCAAACAACTTGAAAAATAAAACCAACAAGCACACACCTATATTTTCCTTTTCCTAGACCTCTAGTATATCTACGGCAAATACTCGTTCAACGCTAAGTTATAGCCGCTCTGCTATGAGTGCGGCTATACGTCTACTACACGGCTATCGAGGCCACGCTAACTATTTCGTCATGCTGACGTTTCGTTGTTGACATAACACTCTCGGGACTTCCTGAATTCATAATACTTGACTGCAGGCAGGTATTACTTGGTGTTTCAGGCAAGGGAAGTTTACTCCAGGCGATATTTTTTAAATTAATATAAGTGGATTCGCTACATACTACGTTTTGTTATAATTTGGTTCAGTGTCTTGTTTTGTGAATGTTTGTAATGCGTTTTCAATAATAATCTCAGCCAAAAAAATGCCCGCTGCAGGCTCGGCGAAGGCCTTCGGCTATCATGAGATTTGACAGGTTGTTTGTTTAAATTTTTGTGTTGGCCTTTCAGAAACCAGTAGCTTTTAAATTTTGAAAAAAAAAAGTATTGAGCTGTCAATAAAATGCAGTGTTTGTTATCTGAGTAAAACTATTGAGTTTCTGTTTGTACAGTATCAATTTTTTTTTTTTATCATAAATTAACACAGGTGAGTGCAGCCATATATGTTTATCGTTATATTCTACATCTACACAACAGTAAATTATGTTAATAAATGTTATTTAAACACGGCTGTTTGTTTGTTTATCGCTCAAACTCGTATAGACTGTGTTCTTTTTTTTATTATTTTTATTATTGTTTTACACTCGTAACACCTTTTATTCTAGAGATTTCTTGTTGATTTCCACAAAGTGGCTGCTAAATTCGCAAAAACGTTTTTGTCTATGATTACTCAATTTTAGTAAAAGCAATTTCTTGTAAGTACTTCCCTTGAAGACTACATTATTTTCAGAAGAGTACATCAATAACACCAATAAATACATCCCATTAAACTTTGGCAATCATACCTTTACAAATATTACGAACTTTTGAAATAAAACTTTCCAAAAAAGTTATAAAGTACATACCTATCTGCGGGCTACTGCTCTGTAAATTCAAAGCCTCAAGCTTCGAATTTACTGAATTTGAAATCAACTGCAGACGAAAGGTGTCAGAAAACATTAATATTTAACGAAACTGAATGGAATAGAAACACTTTTAGTAACATAAAACAAATACAGCAGGTAAAAGACCCTTAGACTTTAAAGTTTAAATAGTTATAAAACCATTTTCAACAAAATTTTTAGAATATATTTTACAAGCTTATTTTCTTAAACACTTTTAGTAGCCGAGTACGTAAAGTAAATAATAAAACAAAATAGTATGAGACCTAAAACGAAGGTTGGCCCTTCACCTCAAAGTGTTCTTCTATAGTCGACTACTAAATCATTCTCTAAAACAAATATTAACGATATTTACATTATATACATACTAGTACTCTATATAATTACAAAAATAAAACTAAACGTAAGTACCTACATATATCCAACGACGTCAATAGGCGTTAAAGTACTCTTCCGCATCGCTAACATTCGGAATCGTGCCCAGAAGACTGGCAGCATTACCACGTTGAATGGCAATGCTAATTCTTTGGCCAAAGAAAGAGCCAGCCCTCTGGTCACGCGAAGTGTCGACCAATCGGTGAGAGGTTTACCAGTCATAAATCTCAGAAGCGAGGTTGTCCAAGGCATATATATCCTCATTCGTAAATACTGTTTTGTATAATAATACAAACCAAGCAAATTCAAGGAAATCAAAAGTATTTGGAAAGCATTGCGTCAACGACGAAATTATATCCACCGTATTTGACGCAACCACAAAAAATGTGCGAAATGAAAATCCGTTCTACAAAAATCCGTGCCACCATTCAACAGGTAGTAGGTAGGGGGCATTAGTTCTAATACATTGTGTATGATAAGCGGTCTCATCATTCGTTATCACAGCGATAAATAAAGATAAGAGGGTACAGAGCACTTAGCCGAGTTATCTCTCGGGTCACAGTAGTCTTAAAATAGTTGGGCAATTTGTGACGCACGCCCGGAGGATGCATTACTTACATATTTTATTTTGGAACTGTTGGATTATGGGGCTTATAGATTGGCTTTTTTGGCCACCGACAATCTAGACCCGAGAACTTGCCACACTTAAGTGGCAGTGGGCAGGGCACATTGCTCGCAGAACGGATGGCCGATGGGGCCGAAAAGTTCTAGAGTGGCGACCGCGAACCGGATTACGCTGCGTTGGAAGGCCTCCCACTAGGTGGACCGATGACCTGGTGAAGGTTGCAGGTATCCCCTGGATGAGACCGATTAATGTGGCGACACTTGTTGGAGGCCTATGTCCAGCAGTCGACGTCTTTCGGCTGAAATGATGATGATGCTAATGAGTCTAGACAAACATTCACAAGTTCTGATCTCTTTGCGGAATATAAATTGACGATCGACTCTTACACATTGCTAAAATCAGTTTTATATGGCACTTAGAACTTACTGGTCAAACAAAATTTGAGTTAATCGACACGTTAAGAAAAAAAAAGAAGAAGTCTTATATAGATAGACTGAAACTTTGTAGTTGGACAAGGAAAGTAGTTTTAGGAAATGATGACGTAGGAAACATGTTGTGTACAATATGGAAAGGGAGATTACGAGGGTCATTTAAAGGATAGAACGCAAATGTTGGGAAAAGACGACAAACATTTGTCGATTGATTCCATCAGTTGGCAAAAACTGGTATACTTGCCGCGTGCCGACTGATGAAGTCGACTCACAGTCACAAATTCAAGATGATTGAATCTGATAATCTAGATCAATCGTTGTGTGAAATATTATGATAGTTATGAAAGAAGTAAACTGTGAAGTTACGTTAGAGATCAAAGGGAATTAATAGAAAGAGGTTTTCAACATCTGGCTAGACGCAGAGATGGTCGATGGAGTGAAGCTTTTATCGCGCTGTAGCCACGGGGTTGAGCCAAAGAACCTAGCCGTCTTACCGCGCATTGGGTTGACGACATTGTCAAAATCGAGGGAAACATTACGATGATGACGGGGAACTAGGAATTATGGCAGAAGAAAACTAACCAAAGACTTCCAAGCGTTCGATGTGTTGACGATATCGTCAAAATTGCGGGAAACATTTGAATGATGACGGGGAAGGAAGACTGACAGAAGAAAGAGGAGGCCTATACTATCAGTCGGTGATTCCAAGCTAAAATGATGATGATGATGGACACACGTACAGGATAGTACGGAAAGGAAAATTGCCATCATTTGAGCAGATCAGTAGTCACCTCTATTTCCGACCGTTAGACCTAGAGTTTCGGTTTGATAAACCGGTATTATGATTAATGTATTTTTTATCTTTAGAGCCCTAATGTTAGTGTTGTTATGACGTGTGTGCTGTAATGGCTGCAGTATCAAGGACCATCGGTGGAGCAATTTCGACGTTCTTAACGTTATTTGGGGTCGGGAGGCTTTTGGGACCAGAACCGAGGTCCCGGAATGTACTTCACTCTATGAGATCTCCGTTCAATTGTTTTGAAAGCTAGATCAGTGTCAGTTTTTAAAAAAAAGGAGCTCGTGGCTAAATAACAACAGCCACTTGGGTCAAAAGTCAAAGTGAAATTTTGCATTTTTTTTTTTTTTTGTATTGTTTTTTCGATTTTTAGGTTAAGCCTGACTAGGTTTGTCCGTAGATGGGTGACCACCCATTACAAACTAAGTTTCCTCCGTGCCTCAGAAAGCACGTTAAGCCGTTGGCCGGCTGTCATTTGTAGATCTTTGGCAGTCGTTACAGGTAGATAGTGCACAGTGGCCCGAAAGTCTTGACAACCAGTCTTACCAAGGGGTATCGTATTACCCAGTACTAACTGGGTTGCGGAGGTCAGATAAGCAGTCGCTCCATGTAAAATACAGCTGTATACGGTCAGACTGGAAGCCGACCCTAACATTGTTGGAAAAGGCTAGGCAGATCATGATCAGTGTTAGTTTGATTTCTCCTGATATAAATGTTAAAACTTTTCAAGGATCTTTCAACGGGAGGCCTAAATCGGACGTCACCATCTTGTTTTTTAAATATATTTCACAGATATTCACAAATAGCGACCCTCTGTCAAACTCATTTGAGCACCAAAAGATCCGTCTGTCATTTAAGACTGTGACAGCTGCTGTTCTTGAAATTTTCGTTACTGTGATACGGGCTTTAGAGCTGTCATCTAGATCTTACATTGAAATAGACGATGATTGTCGGATTATATACGATATAACTTCAAAGTACTTAAGCCAAGGGCACTGTAACAAGCATTCCAGTTTTTGGATTGAATCGATGTCTTCTAATTCATCTGCATCTGCCTAGCCTTTTCCTTATATCTGACCTCCACAAACCAGTTAGTACTGGGTAATACGATACCCCTTGGTAAGACTGGTTGTCAGATTTTCGGCCCACTGACTACCTGTAACGACTGTCAAAGATCTGCAAATGACCGCCGGGACCAAAACGGCTTAACGTTCTTTCTGAGGCATGGGGGAACTCTATACCTATGTAATGGGTGGTCTCCCATCCACGGACCAACCTAAGCAAGCGCGGCTTAACCTGAAGATTGACCCGAGCTACTGTTATCTATTATTGTTACGAAAAATTCTCACTAGCAGCCCGGGATTTCCAATATTGTCTCCCATAAATGGCAATATGGCTGGCCTTATTATAAGCCACCATGGGCCCAAGACTGCCATAGGGTAAATGTCAAACCCACCTCTTACTACTTTTTTCCTTTATCTATACTAATACTATAAAGAGGAAAGATTTGTATTTTTGTGTGTTTATGTTTGTAATGAATAAACTCAAAAACTACTGCGCCGATTTCAAAAATTCTTTCACCATTAGAAAGCCACGTCTTTACTGAGTAACATAGGCTATATTTTATCCCCGTACTCCCCGAACTACGCGGGTGAAACCGCGTGACGTCCGGTAGTAGAATATAATATTACTGTAGAGACCAAGAATTTGTAGTAAAAAAGATGTTACGCAGTGAATGGAGAGTAAACGCAAGGAATTTGATTTAGTCGGGTACACAATTTATTCGGAATTCCATACATACTGGATCAGATGGAGATATATCTTTCTTTATAGGGTTGTTCTAGATCTAGGAATCGAGAAACGTTTTGTAGTTTGTATTTGTATATTGTTTGTCCATGTTTGATTTCAATTTGTTTTTTCTCTGTAATTTTTATTATTGTTGTTTCATTTGGAGTGCTCTTATTTTCTCGTTAATTATAAAACATATTAAATCTTTTTGCTACTAAAATCTTATTAAAGTTAAGTTCCCAATTGCGTTAACGTAAAAATACTTTGGGGATCTTGTTGAATTTATCTTCCGAAGTTTCTGGGCAAATATTATTTCACCTGATACGTTTACTTTAATCTTTGATGTCTTATAAATATTGCATTACAAAATTGTATTAATTTTCATGAGAATTTTTGTATCACCGGAAATATTTCAGATATTTTTTATTGGATTCTATGTGTCAAAATATTCAGCCAGTAAACTGCGTATCCATCTCTACGTATCTACTTCTAAAACCGATTATTGGTCGAAAAGCCGTCTTCATCATAATAATCATCACCATCATTAATTAACTAGCCTTTTCCAAACTATGTTTAGTCGGCTATAATACCTGTGTTGTGTGTATCTGAATACCTGTAGAGTGACCGTCTATCTGATCTCTAAAACCCCGTTTCTGGGTAACACGACACCCATTGCTAAGACTGGTTGTCAGATTTTCGAACTTCTTACTACCCATAACGACGAAGTGTTCGTAGTCGCGAAATATTGATTATTTATTTATTCATCAACAATGTAATGTTGTTGCCCATGTCACACCCACTCCTATCAAGATCGGAGACACTATACTCGAAGTTGTAGACGATTATGTGTACCTGGGACAAACGGTCCAGTTAGGTAGGTCTACCTTCGAGAAAGAGGTCAATCGTCGAATCCGACTCGGCTGGGCAGCGTTCGGGAAGTTTCGCGGTATCTTCTCGTCCAACTTACCGTAGTGTCTCAAGACGAAAGTCTATGATCAGTGTGTGTTGCCAGTGATAACATACGGGACCGAAACGTGGTCGCTCACAATGGGTCTCATCAGAAGGCTTAAAGTCACCCAAAGGGCAATGGAGAGGGCTATGCTCGGAGTTTCCTTGCGCGATCGACTCAGAAATGAAGACATCCGCAAGAGAACCAAGGTTACCAACGTAGCCCGAAGAATTGTCAAACTTAAGTGGCAGTGGGCAGGTCAGTGGCAGTGGCCGAAAAGTTCTGGAGTGGCGACCGCGATCCGGAAGACGTTGCGTTGGAAGGCCTCCCACTAGGTGGACCGATAACCTGGTAAAGGTTGCGGGAGTCCGCTGGATGCAAGTCGCATGGGACCGGTCAATGTGGCGACACTTGGGGGAGGCCTATGTCCAGCAGTGGACGTCATTCGGCTGAAATGATGATGATGAATGTAAATAAAATCAGAAGTACATTGTCTTCTCTTTGCATCATCATACTGTTTACACTCTGACGTAGCAAATACCAGTGTTGCCATAATAACAGTCTAAACAAAGCCAAGTATTTCATCGACCTGCTGTAGTGACGACATTTGTGTTTCGTATGGCGAATCTAAAATACTCCACTGACGATGCGCTGACGTCATATTATAAATAACTTTCGCTGTTGAGTCCGTTAGGCATTCGATGCAATCGAATACGAAAATCGAGAAGATTTGAATGAGGAACGATGTTTTTTGGAGAGGCATATATTTTCAATTAGGTATTCATTAAAAAAAAACAGAATACGAATTCAAGAACAGATATTTTTTTAATTTGATTGTTATTGATAATGGTTTCTGTTCCGAAATTAGCTTTTATATTTTTGGATCTACAATACTCTTTCTCTGTATTCTTACCTCTAGATTCTTTTCATACATGCGATCTACTCTAAAAATATTACGTATACCAATATGTGTTTGTCTATGAAATAGAAAGCAGAAATAGAGGCTACTACATTTGTATGACTGAACAGTTTTATTTGAAGTGAAGTCCTTGATTTTTTGCGTCAAATCAAAACGATACGTGAGTGCAGATATGGTTGAGAGCATAAAAAACTGACGAGATATCGAACATGTTTTCTAAAGGAAATTGGAAAATTGGTAAACTTTATTTGCACTGCACTGTTTGATTTGGTACAATGCGTGGCAGATCGTACGGTTTCGGGAACGCCGTGTAGAATGTAGATTGGGTTATTCATCCGTATTTGTTCGGACATATTTGTCATTTTGGAACTCCGTCCAGACTTAAAGACTAACGAGAGGTTTTCTCCATGTAACTCCTCTTTGATGAGTGAATATAAATGTGCAAAAAATTGAAATAATTCTAACTTTATTATTACTATATGAAAAAAATATTCAAAGTGAAGCGTTTTTTCTTTGAAATTTCGTGCAAACGGTAAACAGCATTATGTTTTAGTTAGTACAAATATTTGTCACTTTTTTCTTCACAAAGTGTACAGTTGGCATTTTGATCTAATGATTTATTAGGCTACAATTGAATAAAAACCACTCATTTCGCACTAGACTGACGTAACAACCACTGTGTAGTGCAAGCTGATTAGAACTTTATTCTAACAGTTTTTGAAACGCAGTTGGAATCACCACAAATAGAGTTGCTAATTTAGCAGATACCCCAGCCTTAAGGGTGTTTTGAAATAAAGTAGACAAAGCTTTTTTTGCAAATATCCGATTTTTCTTCAAGACTTTACAAATTATAATCCTACATGTAGATAAACAACATAATTATGTACTTATGCAGCACTTTTATGTGTGAACCATTCCGTCTAAGTTTTCATATCTTTACGATTGTCAAATGTTTTTGCCCCCGTTTCGATTGACCCCAATTTGATCTGCCCTATGTGAAGTGTTAATAAGTGTTTCTGCAATTGAGTGCTCTCGCAGATTGCTTCCATGGTGTTAAGTATAAATTCGGTGTATGTCAGTCACAATCTTACTGTGAATCGATCGCTTTTGGGCGCCATTTTATCTGATTCGAACATCGATGCATTCGTTTCTGATATGATGTCAGCGTATAGTGCTTTTTTATTCCCGGAATTTTATATCAATGCTGTCACGGGTGTTACATCTAGTTAATATTGGAGTATTTAGATGAAATGAAATTTCGACGGAAAAAGCTTCAGATGCCGCAAAAGATCGTACGCAATATTCGGCGTTCTTTCTTTTTTTTCTCTGAAAAAATATTTACATTCTTATATTTAATTTTATTTACTTTCGAAGTTGCATTTGTTGAATACCTTTTTATTAGGTTGGTGTAATAATATGTCAGTAACAGGGTTTAAAACCGCTAGAGGAGGCCTTTAACATTCAGCAAAATTATTCTTGATAGGAAAAAAAAGGGTGTTGGTATTCGTTAGATTATAGTACTTTTAATATTTTTTACTTTTGTTATTAGAATCTAGTATATCCCGCGTTCAGTAATCAAAGGCTATTTTTATTTCACTATATTTTATTTAACAGGATATAATTTATTTTTTGCACAACTCATGTTATATTATTTCCGTCAAGGCTTATAGACGGAATTGAACCTCAATCCCCACTTTGAAAATCTAAGCACGTAAACAAGCGGACAGTTACATTAGTCATATTGTAATTAACTTTCGCGTATACGTGTGACTGGCATTAATTGATCGCCTGCAACCAATCACAGGTGTCTTTAGTCACAATTAAAACGTGTCTGTCTGTTTGACTGACTTACTGAGTGACGTCGTGTTATGAATGAGAGGCTTATCAGGGCGTTTCATCTTTTGATTGTGAATGGAATACAAAGGAGACGGATTTTCGGTGGTTTATACTGCTGGTTTGATTACAAAATACTTACTTATACGGTATAATTATGTTGTTGTGTGTTATGGAATACCTACGACCCGCTTCTGCTTGGCAGATTTCATTAAAACAACAGCGATAGCATTGTGGTGGGTAACCTTCTGACTGCCAAGTCATAGGTCTCAAGTTCGAACCTCTGATTTTTCGGAGTCATTTGCATATTGTATAATTATCACTTGCTTTGGTGAAGGCAAACATCGTGACGAAACCAGCATGCCTAAGAGATATTTGTCGACGGCATGTTAAGCCAAGTCAGGGGCCCATCGGCGGCATAAAAACTCTGACACCAATTTAGGCATTAACCACACGATAAAAAAAATCTTTATTACACGTAAGTTTTCAGAAATAAGTTCTCTAATGTTGGTAAGAATCGCATCAAAATCTGTTGCGCAGTTTTGAAGAACAATGCGGTAACACAAATTGAAACGAAAACCGACTTTATTGTAACAAGCATGAATTTGCATACTTCCGAATTGGTTAAGATTATGTTAATTCTAAGCCCTGAGACATAAATTAATATTATTACAAGCCGCAGATATTTCCTCTAGCTCCCTCCTAACTCCTCGCTTCATCGGAGTACAGTTCCTTTGCATCGCGTCAACGGGAACACCGCTTATCTTGCATGTACACTCGCGCACATCACATTCGTCTATAGAAATATGTAGGTTTATTGCGATACTGTTTTAAAGCTCTTTATTGTTCGGCTGTGTAGGTAGGAATATGAATCTGAATATTTTATTCTAACATAAACACAACATCACGCCTGTAATTCTCGAAGGAATTGGTAGAGGTGTACCGTATAGTACACCCAGATTTGGCCAGTTGTGTTTATCATCATCATCATTTCAGCCGAAAGACGTCTACTGCTGGACATAGGCCTCCCCCAAGTGTCGCCACATTGACCATTCCCGTGGCACTCGCATCCAGCGGATTCCCGCAACCTTCACCAGGTCATCGGTCCACCTAGTGGGAGGCCTTCCAACGCAACGTCTTCCGGTTCGCGGTCGCCACTCCAGAACTTTTCGGCCCCATCGGCCATCCGTTCTGCGAGCAATGTGCCCTGCCCACTGCCACTTAAGTTTTTTTTTCCACTTTAGTTTAAGTCAGTTGTGTTTAAGGCCCTTGTAATGAACTGAACTTAATGCTATTAAACACAAATCCAGATTCCGTCATTGCTACTGAGAAATTTCTGATGGAAAAACCAATAACACACCCTGAACCGGTTCATTTTAAGTTAGCTGGCTAAACTCCGCAGGCCTTTTGGAATGAGAGATGGATATTAAATAATTTAGGTGATATTGTGGGGAATCTGTACAGACAGACGCAGCGACACTTTTCACATTGCAAAAAAGACTGATAAGAATATTAGTAAATATAAAACACACCAACAGCCGTAAACCTCATTTTCAAGAACATAAATTATTGACCCTCCCCTGCTTATACATTCTAGAAATTTGCAAATTTGTTCGAAAGTACCCACATTTTTACACTACACGAGAAAATATACAGTGAAGATACACATTACGTCATAAAAATAGACTAAACCTACCAAGCTCTAAGCTAAAAATGCATTGAACAAGTACTCTAGTCATGTCAATGATACTTTATAATAAATTGCCGGAAATAATTACAAAGGAACAAAAATTTAATTCATTCTTTAATAAATTACAACAATTTTTATTATATAAAAGCTATTACACTATTAATGAACATCTAAATGACAAATTTTAAATTAATACACATATATTTTTTATTTTAAGTATTGTTACTTTTGTATTACCAACTAATTAGAAAAATTAAAACCCTCTTTCGTTCCCTTCTTTGCTGTGTCCTTAGAGGGTCCATATTTATGTACCTAGCTTTAAGCCCTCTGTAACATATTTTATACAATATGGAATGCAAAATAAATAAATATGAAATCTGAAAATAAATATGTATAACCTAGTAGATACCTAAAATAGTAATATCAACATTGATGCTTTTATAAATTAGTCACAGCTA
Organism: Xestia rhomboidea; assembly: GCA_963853795.1. Taxonomy (NCBI): domain Eukaryota; kingdom Metazoa; phylum Arthropoda; class Insecta; order Lepidoptera; family Noctuidae; genus Xestia; species Xestia rhomboidea. The sequence goes on along the minus strand of OY970771.1, from coordinate 7,197,120 downwards.
AGTATAAACTGATGGTTTTAAAACCCTTAAGCTGACAGCAACAAAATAGTTTGAGTTTACTTATATTAAACTACTGTAATAAACCCACTGTAACTCCAATCAACTCTTGAGTTTATTCCATTAATTACTTCACAGTTTATACAAAATACAACAATTATAACATTTATCGGATATCGGGCATAGATTCGACTATTAGTCTTAACACCACAATTTCTTTCAAGGAACTGACCTCTCTCGGTTTTTTTTTTTTTTTTTTCTTTTTCCGAAATGGCATCTCGCAGTTCAACCAGAGAGGTTGTCGTCTGCTTAACCGGACTTTCCTGTGGGTGCCTTAAGTGTAAGGCCTCCAGCCAGGGCAAAAAACTTACAAACTAAGCGACTACACGCTAAGGGCACCCCCTGCGGGGTACGGGCCTCGGCTTAGGGCGTCGCTGGGAGAGGACAGCAAGGGGACAGGCTGGATCGGAGTGGGACCTCTCTCGGCCGAGTGCCATGCTTTATAAACTACCCCTTCCCGCTTCACATTGACGGTTAGGCAGTGTTGCCATTTCTCAAAAATATAAAATGAATTATTAAAATCTTTAAAAGCCTACATAATATTAGTTTAAATAGATCACAGCAGATCTTATTAATTAATACATATTTGAAAATCATGACACTAGCTTAAACTCGACGCGTTGAGATCGGTAATTGTCCCACGAGATCGTACTACAGGGATAAAAAGTATTTTATGTATTAATCCAGGTTGTAAACTATCCGTGTGCTAAATTTCATTTAAATCCGTTCAGTAGTTTTTGCGTGAAGGAGTAACAAACATACATCCATCAAATAATATAGAAAATAATTTTTGGCCCGTCAGCGTAAATTATTTATTTATTTTTGCTTTCAAACGTGTCCTATTGAAACATAAAAGTAATCATTCTCTTGAGACCAATTACAAAAACATGCTATTAAACAATCAAAAGCTAAACAAACCTGTAGCCCTACCTATAGTTTGACCATAAAGTATTCGCGAGACCTTCTGGTCATTACAAACATTATAACGAAGCTCCATTAAAATAATTAATAATTCCAAAGTAACCTTTGTCAGCCATGACATCGGGTTAAATCGCCATTTTGTTTAACTAACGCAAACAAATTCAGTTCAATTTTCCTCTTTATTTTACTATTTTAGGGTCGATTTTTCCTTGACCTGAATGTGACAAATCGGTGGATAGGTTTTCTCGGGGGTGTTTGAGTTTTATTGGAATTAAATGCTCCGGGAGTCGTTGTTGTCACTTATTTTGTTTTGGGGTTTTCCGATATCAAAATCCGCTAGACCAAATACAATTCAGTTTTACCACAAAAAGACAATATTGATCATCTTAATCACAATATTATCTTGGTCATCTAGTTTCTTATTTTTTAATTTCCCTTGTCTTATTGTTTTTATATTCTTACATTTACAGCAAAACCACTAATCACTTTTATAATCAATAATTTTTATTACACAAGAAAGTGGTCAAAACATTGTTTGAAGTACCTGACTCTTGTGCTAGGTGATAGAGCTGTGTTACAAGAGCCAGTGCTCTCTCCCAGGAGGAGAATCCAACGTTACAAAAAAGAAGAATGGCAGGGCTCTATGCAATAAATAGGGCACGCCACAATAGTGGCGGTAAGTCCCCTTTTTGAGGAGTGGCTGGAAAGATGCCACGGCGACCTCACCTTCCGCCTGACGCAGGTTCTTACCGGACACAGATGTTTCGGTAAGTTTCTGCACCGAATCGGGCGGGAGCAGACGCCCGGGTGCTTTCACTGTGAGGATCGACCGGAGGACACGGTGGCGCACACTGTGGAGGTGCGCCCCGCTTGGGCGGAGCACCGCCGTGTCCTCGAAGCGGTGATCGGCGGCGGCGAACTCTCGCTCCCGGCCCTGGTTCAATCCATGGTCCGAAAAAAAGGGCGCTATGCAATCTGGCGCTTCTGAAGTTAAGCGACACCACCAATGCCATTCTTCTTTCACCGTCAGCTTTGCTAGTCGGTACTGTAAAGTTACATTGTTACAACACGCTGACAGATCTATTTAACAACGTAACATAACATAAAAGGGGTAACTTTGTACACCAGTTTTTTTTGCCTGCAACTTCGTTCCATGAAATTGCTAGATTCCACTTTTTTCATTTTTTAAATCCTGTGATGTCTTTCAGAAATACATTTTCCTAAAACTCAGAGATAGTTAGAATTTTATTAAGATCAGCTGTCTTTTTTTTTTTTTTTCCGAAATGACATCTCGCAGTTCAACCAGAGAGGTTGTCGTCTGCTTAACCGGACTTTCCTGTGGGTGCCTTAAGTGTAAGGCCTCCAGCCAGGGCAAAAACTTACAAACTAAGCGACTACACGCTAAGGGCAACCCCTGCGGGGTACGGGCCTCGGCTTAGGGCGTCGCTGGGAGAGGACAGCAAGGGGACAGGCTGGATCGGAGTGGAAGATCAGCTGTCCTAAAAGCTTTCAAAATGAGAATTATATTTTGACGAGTTTCTTTTTTTAATTAGAAGTTCTTTTTAATATTAGTCATGCTTTTATCTCAGAGCTTACTTTGGAATATTTTCCTAATTGGACAAGAATTAAAATACCTACTTGGTTTCCTAAAAAAAAGTTTGAATATCGGAGAGATAGAGAAGTCTTTATAAAGCCTCCAGAAACTTGTATAAACATCCTTTGGAAACTCACGGTGTTTATGATACTATATTATTACTTAACTTATTATTACATACCTATTAATAAATAATATTCTCTATGTTTGTACCGTCTAATGTCTTCTAAAGACTTGACCCACTGACGAACTCTGAAGGGTAGCTACCCTTAGGTAAAACATAGATAAACGCTTAAATAACTTATGCAAACCTATTGTCCCTATTCTAAAGGGATTAAATTTTACTGCGTAACCCAATTGGGCCTTCAATTTGCGAAGTTATTTTAGTTATACTAAAATTTTCATTGAAATTCTGTCCTTCTGTTTTTGATTTGATTTAATTATTTCTAAACCGGGTTTTATAATTTCTTGTTTTGATTGTAGTATTATGTAGGTGTAGGTACTATTAAGGAAAACGCTTAGTTTATTTATTTATTTAGTTTAAAAAGTTTATTGACCATTAAAAGATCAACCTTAACATACAAATCGCAACAGTCCTGTGATTTGTGTCTGCTAATATAGGTACATTTATAATTACGTATTATAAATAGTAGTAGGATTAATAAGGCTTTTGAGTTTGCCTAGAGTATTTGTTTGGCTTAGATTGTATAAGTTGTCGGTTCTTCTCGTATTGCTTTGTTGTGTATGTTTTTATTGGCCTAGAACTTCCATGGTGCCATCGATGGCATGAAATGGAGGATATTAGTCAGTTTGATATGCAGTACGTACCTCACGCGCTTATATGCTATACCTACACAAATAGGGCTTGCTAATTGACCTCTGAATGTTTTAGAAGACTACTAACCTAAAACACTTGCCCTCAACAGACTCCTATTCCAGTACTCATTAATTGTTGAACCCTGCAATGAAATAACTTACCAAAAAGTACTTAAGAACATAACAGATCCCAAATTACCTCATTAAACCACCTGCCTCACCGTAATACTATAAAATTATCAGCTTAAACCTTAGGCCTAACGATGTTCTCACTAAACCGAATTATTTTCAAATAATGGCCTCAAGGGAGCTCGGAGGATCGAAGACAGCTCCTTCCCCCTATTTCTTGTGGTAACAAATGCTCTAGAGCTGCCCTCGTTATTAATAGAGGTGTGCTGACCCGAGCAAATGAAGTTGTCTGGACAATCGAGATGTATTGTCAATTGAGTGGATGTCTTACTTAATTTGTTGCGTTTGATAGTGTTTGGTAAATCGAATACTTTTTACCCGACTCAGGAGGGTAATGTGTTTATCAACCTATGTTTGTTCTTTTGTGGCGCTCTAGAGACCAAATGCGCGGATCGATTTTGATGATTCTTAACTCAATCGATTTGTCGATCGATTTGTTTGATTTGTTTGATCTTGCGATTACTGCCATGTCTTTAGTGGCAAGACATGGCAGTAATAAGAAATATTAATATATTAATTCAAATTTGAAAATAAGTAGGTATTAGGATAAATAGGTAAAATATAAAATAAATCATATTTTAGAAGAAATGTAGATAATACAAAGTTTGATGGATCAAAAAAAAATTCCACCATGTAAAACCGGCGAGCTAAAAAGAAAAGATCGATGTAAAAAGTTTCCACCACTCTTTGTTGTGAGTTTCAAAGGAGATTCGTATGGTTTTGTGGCCAGTCTTATTGCTGGCTATAAATTATTACGATACTCACAGCAAACGGTCCACTTTCCACTAATTGGCCACTAGTTATTGTGCAGTTATAATGCGTTGTAAATCACGGCCGTCAGTTCCTCAAGGATTAACTTGGAATTTAATGGTAAGAAAATGGAAAATAAAACTGGACCTAGTGCTGGAAGCAGACTTCGAGACGTAACTTCCTCTCTTTCTGTCTATAACTTGTGGTTAGTGCAGACTATATTTATGCCGCCGTGGCCTCTGACTTGGCTTACATGCCCTCGCGAAATATCATGCATGCATAGCATGCCGTCGTAACTTTTAAGCACATTTTATTTTCAAGAAATGAATCCAAGTGTCAAAAAACTTTGACGACTCCAATGGCGCAGCGGTACTCAGACTGCCTTACGTTCTTAGGGTCCCGGGTTCGAACCCTGGTAGGAGCAAATGTTTGTGTGATGAGTATAATAAGTATGTATTTACAAACAAAAAGTATCTATGTAGTATATCAATTATCTGTTGTCCACGACACTAGCCTCGTTGCTTAGTGTGGCACTAGATGGCGCTGTGTGTAATGTCCAGCGATATTTATTTATTAAACTATATTGATTTCTTAAATTCTGTGTGACAGTTTTTTTCTACTTGTTTGTTGTAGGTATATCACTGTCCTTTAATATTTCAAGAAATAAACAAAGTATTAAAAAAAAATCGTGTTCTGCCATGTCATTCGCCAATTTGTATAGGTAAGATCAACGGGCGCCGGATATTTTAATTATACTCTGCCACTTTAGCTACGGAACCCTCAAGAAGTGCCTACTCAAGCACTTGACCGATTTTCATTATTGCCTAGGTCCGGGAAAACGGAAAAATCTTGTTTAACGGAAAACTTGCCATTAATCACAAGAAAAACGATAAAAACGAATGCATAATACTTCAAATACAAACTGCATTAATAAATAACACGAGTTCAACAGTACTTAAGTCCACATGCTATCTTCCTGCAAACTACCTGTGCAAATACAAAAAAAACAGAAATAGATAGGTATATTCGTAGGTGAGTTCGTTCTGAGTGGGAAATGATTGTTCTAGAACAAATATCAGTTTGCGTCAACAACGGCTGTGGCGATGTTCTGTGTATTGATGAGAACGGATCTTTCTTCTCCTGCATTCTTTTTATTTCGCTTATAACTTAGATTTCACATAGCTTTTATTCTATAACTGAATTTCCCGAAAAATCCAATTGTCAATCCTACCATTACCGGAATGTATTGTACAGAATTACGTCAAATATTCTGTTAACAATTTCTTTGTTTTTTTCTTTTGTTTTGTGTTGAGTAACTTTGAAACACTGGTCTTACCCCCAAATACTGAAACGTCACTTAAAATTTAAGGGCTGCTTAACATTTGAGCAGCTCCTAAACTTTAAATTTTGTATGGCCAAACGTCAGATTTGAGTATCTGTTAAATATAAGTGCTACTTAAATTTTGAGTGACGTTTCAGTATTCGGCCATTAGTTACGTAATTTAAGGTTTGTTTCACATTTAGTAATGGATTTTGAAATAAGCATCTAATACTTTAAATGTTTGCATACCAATTTTATGGCGAAATGTGTCATTGCACTATATATTATTTTTACCATATTTTGTACCACATTTATTGCAAACATATATATTTGACTTTTGACTTTGGAAATATTTTTATATGCGTAGGAAGACACAAATAAAGAATTCTAATATCCGTACTTGGCTTGACTAACAAAAACAATAAATAATTTGGCGCTAATATAAACCAATTTAAAACATAGCTCAAACCACTTTGGAAGAATTATTATTTCAATCGTTCTAAATTGATAGAAATAGAACGATGATTTAATGAACTGCGAGTACGTATGTAAATATATCTAGTATTTTTTGGCGCAAGTTGGCCATAGTGCGCATAATATCAGAAAGAAGAAATGTGTCCCTACGTCGACTCGATGCAATGCTTTTATTAATGTTTCCTCCCAGAGAATATCAATACTACCGCAACCAAAATATAATACTTAGAATACCGAGGTTTGAACTAGAATCAATACTCTAAGTAAAAGCAACTGCCAATCCGCAAATGTCTTACCTCAATATTGTCAATATTGGAATTTAGTGCAAGTATTCTACTGTTAATAATAACTTCGAGCTGTGATATTGCACAGTTCGTAACGTTCGTGTTTGAAACTTTTAAGGTAAATAGTTAAGGTTAAAGATCAAGGAGCCTAGTTTGTATTAGTTCTTTATTTATCTTTGTATTTAAATAAAATAGGCATGACGACAGTATCAAAAAATTGCAAATCTATTTAGTCCGACAGTTAGAGTATTGGAAATCAATGGACACGTATTTTTTGTTTTTGTAAATCAATGAATATTGACCAAGATAAAACGCATCAAAACTCGGGAGTGGGGGCTCGTGACGTCAGAACTAGCTAAAAATTAAACCATGGCGTGACGTATTGAGAATGTTAAAAGCGTCGTATCTTCGTCAATTTTGGTTTACGTAACAAAAGAAAAAACACGGGTCAAATATATTTTGATAATCTAAGTGACGGACTAGGTAATTAGATTTTTTTTTGTCGTTTCGCCTATTTAGCCCTCAATTTACAGCATTGCTTCTAGGACAGTTTATCTCTGCACTACCCAAACGACCCAATTGTTTGGTTTCACCAGGGTATCCCTGGTTTTTACCAGGGATACCCTGACAAATAAATGACATGTAAGTTTAACTATGACTTTTGTCATAGTTAAACTTACATGTCATCTTCCTTTATTTGTCACTAGTTTCTGCCCGTGATTTCGTCCGCGAAATATTATAATACCTTATGGCACTCGGTGTAGCTATAGCAATAGTGTAACTTTCTTTTCTTGATATTTAAAAAATCGGTTTCATGATTTCGAAGATAACCTCATACTGTATCCAAACTTATATTACGTCTTTATAATATTCGTGTAGTTACACTGTTAAAAGTAATTTAGGTCGTCAAAATAAATTAAGATTTTAATAAAGTTCTCTAGCGAAATAAATTAATTGTGCTTTGAAGTATTAAGGCTCTAATTCAAAACATTGTAATTCAAGGTACTACAGTAAAAGGTCACGTAGATTCTAGTATTACAGGGATAAATATGATGAACTAGGTGATAGCACCGATTCGTTAACAAAACTTTAATACCTAGATACTCGAGGGTTTGAGTTCTTCGGTGATCTCATACGTGCTGACAAACACACACACACACACACACCATTACTGAACATTAGAAATCTTTTTATTTTTATTATTGTTTTCTCATTTAATTTCAAATTATTATTATATTATTATTATTACACGTTACCAGCTGACAGCATTGAGGAGGAGTTTTTCGATGCCTTTTTATAGTTTGTTTATTTTAGTTTAACTAAGATTTTATTAATTATGTAAATTAAATATGTAGTTTAATAACAGCTAAAATAAATTCAAGTTTAAAACAAACTCACAAAAAAAAAATCAAATAAGGTGATCCAATTACCTTTTTACCAAACTTTTTTATTATAATTATTCTTATTTTATTTTTACCCAGTTCTTTTTTAGGTAACCCTTTCCTTTATTTTGTTTCGGCACGAGTTTTAGGAGAAGCAGAAGGCATGTAGTGATCAACATTAGCTATTCGGCAGGTTAATAGCGTAATGATTACTTACTATGGTCACTTATAAAGGCACTTTTCTTGCACTTTAATAAAAACTTTTATGTTCTCTTCTAGGTTTCTATGCTTTTTGGTCTTGTAAAATTGTTTGTTGGACAGACAATCACGAAATAGCTCGATATCATATCCAAAAAGCAGGTTTAAACTCCATCATTAATCTCCTACCCTTATCCTAATTTATTTTATCTAATCCTAATTTGTATATTTTTTTAATATGTCAATTGCATATTTTATTTTACCTATGGATAATTGTCAAATTTCAAATAATACACTTTAAGTACCTACTTCCAATTTTAACTTTAGATTCTTGACTTATTTTTTTTGCTAAAATTAAAATGTTATAAGTAATAAATAAGCCGGAGAGGTGATCTGTACCTCAGGATTTTCCTACTTCAGACACCTTTCTCTATTTAAGATTGTGCATATACCAGCGCCTGTAATTTCTGATGTCGAGATAAATAAAGATTTATGATTATGATTATGATTATTTGTGGTCGGCGCAGCATGTCTTCTTCTTCCATACTTCTCTATTACTCGTCATCTCAACAGTCATCTCCTTTCTGGTCATATCATCTTTCACACAGTCCATCCAGCGCTTCTTTGTCTTCCTCTACTCTTATATCTTCATACTCAACATTCTCCTCAGGTTTAATCACTTAAGCAGATTTAAACTCCATATAATTGAATTTTCCATCGATACGACTTTCCGCCAAAGATATTAACATCTTCCTGTAGGTAACAGCTTCTAAGATAAAAAAAAAACACGGACGGGATCAATTTAAATTTTCTCAGACAAACTAAAATTCGTGTAGGTGAGCTGAGATGAAAAATACAGGGATTACGAGATGAGGGAGGATGACGTTCTCAGCTAGTACTTGACCTACTTCTGATAAAAATGATAAATATTCTCTGCTTGAGAATGTCGCGGTGTTTTTATTTTATTTTATATAATAACCCGAGGTGTTCGCGGATCGATGGGCTGAAATGTTTTGTTGAAGGAATTTATGTTGAGTTTCAGTGCTTTATTAAGGTTTTGTGTTGTAAGAATTTAAACTTTTCGAAACACACCGGGGATCATTAGGTGTAGTCGCACAGTTTCTGCATTTATTACTCGCTGCTAAGTTGGTCATTATAATCGTGTTACTGATGAAGTTTCCCTAGGAAAATCGGCGATTTTACGGTGGTAAATCTATTTCTCGACATGGGTACTAAAATATGGCTTACCTGGCCTTGTCCGTTTACATTAACCCATGAACTGTCCACGATGTAGAAACAATAGTTAAACAGTGGCGTCTCCACCAAATTGGTCATTTGACAGATCAAGATTTAAGGGTTGGAAGACTACTAAGTTCAGTAAATTATGTTTTAGGTACTTAACGCCAACTATATAGGCACCGTAAGTAACTAGAAGGTGACCTGAAATGAGGTTTTTTAAATGTTGTAGAATGTTCTCCGTTCATATTTACGTGAATCATAACAAATCTGCAATATAAATTCGAGCTACGTTACAATTATCTACGTTGAAATACAGGTAAAAATAAGAACGAAACTTATGTTTACAGTCGAAGAATTCCTTTTATCTCCTTCGACAAAAATGATGTTGATGTTTTGTAAAAGTCTGAGTAATATTTTGGTAAACATTTGCAATTCAAATAGTGTCAGAGGTCGAGACAGGAGTCTCGGTATTCCAAACGAGGCTTATTCTACCATTACAGCGTTATGACAACTCCTTGAACTTATGCTAGCCTAGTACTTTTTGATGGGTTATCAATGTATTAGGTATTTAAAATACGGATCACCGGATGAGCAAAATAACTTTATTAATTAAAAAGCTGTATTTCGTTTTTAATGTGACTGTATTCTGTGACAGCTTTATCGAGGTGAAACAAAAGACAGTACATCAAAAATAAGAAAAATTACGCGTCGACGTAAAGGGACTCGACGCAGGGGGAATGATTCCTCAAAACTAAGACTAACAAATTGATTATGTTTATTATTAATAAATAATTATACCTAGACTGGGTCAGGTCAACTATTAAGACTTAGTTCTTCATTTATTAAATTCTTATATTATAATGTCCTCAATTCAATGTACTTACATAATTTAATTTTGTAAAATTCGCACCTCCGACCCACAAGATATTATTATATGTGAGTTTTTCTGTGCCTCTATAACATCTATCAGAATAATGACCTGGAGGAGTCAACCCCGCTACCACCTTGCTGACTCACAATTGACCGCCTCCAAACGTTGCTGATTGGTTGATATTCTTACCACAGAATGACTTTATTTTCACTCAGTTCCTGCCTTTAGATGACAACATCTGCTGTACAATATGATTTCTAGCGCGAACGAGCTAAAACAGCGCCAAGTGCTAATAACACGATAAATGATACTGCAAAGTGAATATATCAGGCAACTTGTAAATCAAATTAACTCGATTGTCTTACAGAAACAAAAGCGGTTTACAATCCTGTAAGATACCTTTCACACGTCGTGAAAGAATCGCGCGTGACGTTGTGTGAAGTACAATAACGTTGCGACGCTTCGCAGCGACGTGTCGTGGTGTCGCGACGTCGACGCGCGGTTTATTGTGGTAGCGGGAACACGTCAGGTGGTGAATCGGATAGGTACGGTGTGACCACTAGACTGAAAACATATATTTATTTGGATATACTGCGTGTAGTTTTGTACTGGTCGGTTGCTTTTTATTCGCGATTTCGACGATGGTCCCATTGCGAAAGTTGTTGAGTTTGATGGAATCACACCGTGGAATATGACCACACCTTTCTGGTACACGCTGTAGATATTTTTTTGCACCAGGGTGTTATAATTATGATAATAAGAAAGCGAGGGCTTGCACTAGGGACAATCGCTTTCAAAGCATTTCTACTGCAGTTTCAATAGGATTGGCTTGAATTTTCAGCACCTATTGACTTTCCCCTCATCGTTCAAAATCAAAAACAGAATCAAAGCATTTATTTCAAGTAGGCCAGTTACAGGCACTTTTGAATTGTCGAAACAAAGATGAAAATTAAATGTAGCTACAGTCCCAGTCACAAGACATAAAAACTGTGAAAGTACTGTAGTTGCCCATTCCCTAGCGTAGATCTCTATGGAGAAGAACGGGCAAGAAAATCCATCTTTTAAATCAAAATATTGTTACAAAATTTTGGTTACATCATTCATGTTGAGATGGTATATTATGTGAGAACAATGTAGCAAGATGTGCACGTTAAAGTGTCCATAGTAGAAACGCAACAGAAAAAGAAAATACAATTCAAAAACAAAATAATTCATTCAAATAAGCCATGGCAACTGAGAGATGACCAGTCACAACTGATAGCGCCCGTTCACGAACATGACGCATGGATCAGCACCATTCAACTCAACCATTTTGAAGGGAACTAAATGATCCGACACATGCGCCACCATCAGCGAGGCATTTGAGTGAGCATGACATACGTTATCGATAGGTATACAAGGAATAAACTAAATATTCACGAACCCGACAACAAAGCATTCTGTACATCAAACTAAGTAACTCTACGAACCTTTCAAACCCTGTATACAGGCCTAACACACATTAGAATCCATGTAACGTGTCAAGGTACAAAAGCGTCGCTGTCTCGACGGGCCATGCATTGTGGGTGAAGGAAAACATACGTTGGCCGACACAGCGAAAATGTAGCTTAATTTTTTATCATAGAACCCGGAAAACGCAGAGAATATTGTGTTACAGGTTAGCATTGATTACATTTGTTTTAAGATGAAAAGTAACTTAGCATAATAGGCATGACGACAGTGTCAAAAAATTTCAAATCTATTTAGTCCGTCAGTTAGAGTATTGGAAATTAATGGACACGTATTTTTTGTTTTTGTAAATCAATGAATATTGACAAAAGATAAAACGCATCAAAACTCGGGAGTGGGGGCTCGTGACGTCAGAACTAGCTAAAAATATTATACCTAGGCGTGACGTATTGAGAATTTTAAAAGCGTCATATCTTCGTGAATTTTGGTTTACGTAACAAAAGAAAAAACACGGGTCAAATATTTTATGATAATCTAACTGACGGACTAATTAGATTTTTTTTGTCGTCTCGCCTATTTGCTGAAATACAAATAATATCTGGCTGGACGGGGAGATGGCCGATGGAGCAGGCTTTGACCGAGTGACCAGGAAACCAGGGTTGTCCTAGAGTTCGTTGGGTTGACGATATCGTTAAGGTCCCGGGAAACACCCTGGATCAGGGATGCACGGAACTGGGAAGTGTGGCAGAAAAAAGGGGATGCCTATACCCAGCAGTGCGTGATTCCGGGCTGATATGTTGACGAAGATGACAAATCATTTATTATTATTATACACAGATAAATTGTTTCCAGGGCTGCGGGACTATTCGAAAGAGATACCGTGGCCCCGGAACACAAAGGGCGATGAAGGAACATGGATGGGTTTTAGTCAGTAAAAGTCTGACACTCCCTCCTGCTCCGCCCAGAGCGGGAGGAGTCATTTGATGAATTGCCATCAGCAAAAAAAAAAGGGCTATGACACCGGCCACCTATCTGTGAGGCTGAGCGGTCCCAGTACGTACTGGATGTCACTGTCATGTATCTTTCATACATTTTTTAAGATCTTTTCTTTCATCATTTTGAAAAGTAACTTATCTTAACTGTTTATCGTCTGAAATGAACTGAAATTACCATAACCTATCAATGTATGGCCACTGGCAAAAGAATTCGTTCAGAAAACATTTCGAACTAAAATGTTTATTTCAGTTTTAACACCACACTTTATTTTATACGCTGCAAACAATAGCATTTCCTATCGATCGGCCCCTATACGCTTACTAACTGTATTCTCCGTAATTAGAATATAAACACTTAATTAGTCCAATTAGTTGAAACTATTAGCTTACCCCAGTTCACATAACAGACAGAATACGCCATTGATAAACGTGTGCAAGGCACAAGGCCAAATGTGCAGCATCGATCAAATAATTGTTAGGGGAATGAATAATAGTGAATGATAGTATAAAAAGGTTTTCTATAGGTGATTTTATGAGATATGTGGAAGGAAATTACACCCTACCGTGTCATTGCGGAATGGTACTGCTCAACTGCCTAGCCTTTTCGCAACTACGTATGTTGGGGTCAGCTTCCAATCTAACCGAATGCAGCAGAATAACAGTATTTTACGTGGAGCGACTGCCTATCTGACCTCCACAACCCAGGAAGTACTTGGTAATACGATAACCCCTTGGTAAGATTTTTGGTCCGAATTTTGGGTCACTGACTACCTGTAACGACTGTCAAAGATCTACAAAATGACAGCCGGAACCAACGGCTTAACGTGCTTTCCAAGGCACAGAGGAATGGGTGGTCACCCATCCACAAACCATCCTAGCCTCCATCCATTGCCTCGACGATTTGGTCCCTTGTAATTTTGTACAGAATAGGCATGACGACAGTATCAAACAATTGCAAATCTATTTAGTGCGTCAGTTAGAGTATTGGAAATTAATGGACACGTATTTTTGTTTTTGTAAATCAATGAATATTGACAAAGATAAAACGCATCAAAACTCGGGAGTGGGGGCTCGTGACGTCAGAACTAGCTAAAAATTATACCATGGCGTGACGTATTGAGAATTTTAAAAGCGTCGTATCTTCGTCAATTTTGGTTTACGTAACAAAAGAAAAAACACGGGTCAAATATTTTTTGATAATCTAAGTGACGGACTAATTAGTTTTTTTTTGTCGTCTCGCCTATTCAACACTTTGTCAAATCATTGATGTTATTGTTGAGTTGAGTTAGATGTTTTTCATGTACTTTACGCGGCAGTCATTAGTTCAGACGTTGACTTTGATAAATTCAACGGAGAACAAACACAGTAAAGCTAACTCCGTTGTGTAGACAAGGTAATTTGTCAGTCGTTTATATGCGACGGGAACGCATTTAGAATGACTCAATGTAGTTTTTCTTCAGCAAAAGTTTCAAAGTTTATTTTTTGCTTTCGAACTGGCGGTTTTTACAGAGGAATGAGGACTCTTGTTCCGGTTGCAACTAGAAAAGTAAAGTTCATTTAAATATTTAAAATAAACGGTATTTTATGACTAGATAAATATTCAAAAAAAAATTAATTTATTTTGCACAAAATCTGAGTCATACACCTAATTGGTGACAAATTAAATTTTGCGTACGACTTGAAACTTGGCATTGATCTTAAAAAACATGCCACTACCCGACACCCACAAATTAGCGATTTAACTAATTCCAACGGCCGTCACAATTTATTAATTTTAACATGGATCCCGTCGCTCATAATTACTCCGCATTATTTCACAAGATAAAAGCTAGAGACAGATTTGCCACAGAACACGCGAGCTCAATTTCTCTTCTCTTATCTTTATTGCACAACAAATATACATATATAAGTTGCAATAATATAGCTTATGTACAAAGGCGAGCTTAACCCAGAATTGTGTTTTCTTACAGCAAACCTAATTTGGACACTTGTTGAAAACAAACGCTCTTAACATAGTAGTTACTAGCGACCAACAGTATAGACCGAATAATACCTAAGTCCTCTTCTAAACCAAATGGGCATTTTGCAAAGCTTTTTGTAGATGGTGGAAAATTACCTGCCTAGGCTCTAACGTTTTCCAGTCTTACCGGATGCAGCTGAATACCAGCATTATAAACGGAGCAACTGCCTTTCTGACCTCCACAGCTCATTAAGTACGGGGTAATACGATGCGGTAAGACTGGTTGCTAGATTTTTGGGCCATTGACTACCTGTAACGACTGTAAAAGATCTACAAATGATAGTCGGGACCGAAGGCTTAAAGTGCTTTCCGAGGCACCAAAAGGAACCAAAATGTGGTGTAAAATAAGAGTGGAAATATGTTTGTGAGTAGGTTTATGCTGAAATCACTAAAACCTGTAGCGTACGGAATGTAGCTTAACGTCATGCAAAAAAAAGAAAGAAAATATTTGACTGCTGAAATGTGAATCCCTCTTAGCCGCGTGGTTTGTTGTAAATGTGTTCCCACCTTTTCTCACTAATAATAAAATGTGTTGAAACGCGACATTTCATGACGCAGGTCGTCATCAACTCAAAGCTTTTTCTATATTAACATTTAATTTTATGTGTGTCTGTGTGTCGAATGATTTCAGCCTAACGACCTGACCAGCGTTTGATGATTCTTTTGATACGAAATAATTTATCAATTTGATGCAATTATTATATTTAGATGTTACACAAGTTTCTATGAAAACAGAGTATTTCGTGGAAACTGTTTTGTGTGCGAAATGTGTTTGAATTCCTGAATTACAGGGAAGTGTATATCCGTCAACAAATAATGAAGCGTTTATAGGAGTTATTACGGTCGTGCATTTAATAATCGGTACTGACGGAAAATAAGTTTTATTGGAAAATGTTCACACCGTTTGCTCTTTGTTAATTCTGGAAACCCAATTTGAGTTTATACAAAACCAAACATGCAACATAATTATATCATATTACTTCTTAAACTTATAAACCAACCGTTATAAATTAGTTCCGCTGATGATTACAACACTGAAATCTTGCAAAACATACTTTATAGGCTGATGATCTCCAAACTGAACCAATGAACATAATGTTTCACCATAGACATATTAATGTATCTCTCAAAAGAAATGGCTCCCTATCAAATTCGTAGTCAACGACAGGTTTATATCAGCCCGTGGGCGGTCGCCACTCTATCTCTAGATTGACAGCTACAATAACAAACACCGTTCTTTTACACCCACCGTAAAACTTTAATTACGAATCACCATCACAAATGTAACTCAGAGAAACTGAATTTACTGCCGATAAAATTTGTCCGAAGAAAAATATATTATCGCGTATTAATTTAATCTTATGAAGTGTGTAGACGAGCGACTGTTAATGTTGCCGACTGTTGGCCAGAAACGACAGTATACGATAGAATAGACTTTATTTGCCAATTAATGTTGTAACAGGCGTGCGTATATGACCCAAACATAATACGAACATGGACGAAGCAGAAATATCGTAAGTGGCGTTCTGTGATTTCTGTTATGTCTATGGAAAAATACGTGTGAATATGCATTTATGAGTAGGTACTGTTAATCCAAACGTTAGAAAAGATAACCTCACGATTCACGATATCTTAATGTTTGACCTGGTAGGAAGAAGTGACGTAAAATTGGGATATTTTCACGCCGCTTCTTCTTTAGGTCTTGTAAGAAATTAAATTTAAAATAAATACAGTACGTCCAGCAAGAACTGGCTCAAGTATTTATGACCATCAACAGTATATTAGCTATATCTAAACAGAAAAAACAACTGATGATTTGGCAACGCAAGCGCTCAATCGCACACTGTATCTGTAGAGTTGTAGCAAATTCAGATACCGATAAAAATCGATATTGTTCCCGATTAAATCGGTCGTTAGCATAGAACAACTAGTTCCACGAAACAGATGGCTCCCGTTGTTTTTGCAAGTTGATTGGTCATCCTCTGGTTTAATTATGTTATCTTAGCGCTGACGTTAATGGTTAAAGAAATTAACACTTTTTCTTTCAAAGTGGAATGTTAAGATAAATTCAATGGCGGATTATTATGATAAGCAATGGAACTTGCGTCATTGGAAAATACTGTAATGGGTAGTAATGCAGCCGTTTGATGTCAAACATTTGACTGAGCTGTAGACTGAGAACGATTTGCGAATGGACCAGAATGTCCATGAGCAGTTCCAACTCGCAAAAGACAAGGAGAAACATTCGGAGTGCAGAGTAATAGACATGACGACAGTATCAAAAATTGCAAATCTATTTAGTCCGTCAGTTAGAGTATTGGAAATTAATGGACACGTATTTTTTGTTTTTGTAAATCAATGAATATTGACAAAGATAAAACGCATAAAAACTCGGGAGTGGGGGCTTGTGACGTCAGAACTAGCTAAAAATTATTTCATTGTGTGACGTATTGAGAATTTTAAAAGCGTCGTATCTTCGTCAATTTTGGTTTACGTAACAAAAGAAAAAACACGGGTTAAATATTTTTTGATAATCTAAGTGACGGACTAATTAGATTTTTTTTGTCGTCTCGCCTATTGGAGAGGCACCAGAAGAAGAAGAAGTACACTCACTGCCTCGTCGGTCTAGTAGTCAGAAACGCTACTGCTGATGATGAGCATGAGGTCCTGGGTTTGAGCTTTCATTAGGATTTTCGACGACCCGAATGGCGCAGCGGTAGTGAGGCTGCTTTACGTTCTTAGGGTCCCGGGTTCGAATCCCGGTTGGAGCAAATGTTTGTGTGATGAGCATGGACATTTGTTTCCGAGTCATGGATGTTTATATGTATAATAAGTATGTATTTACAAACAAAAAGTATCTATGTAGTATATCAACTATCTGGTGTCCACGACACAAGCCTCGTTGCTTAGTGTGGCATTAGATGGCGCTGTGTGTTAATGTCCAGCGATATTTATTTATTTTTCTGTAAGATTCGATTCTCTAAGATTCTGTAAGATTCGTCGTAATAACTGGCCAAATGTGGGGCATAGCATAGAGTACTTTCATAATAATTTAGTACACCTGTATTTGTAATGTGAGTACATAATAAATCTAGTCTAAACTCCCCGATAACTTGAAGTTTTAGGCCGAAATCCTTAACCAGGTGCCTTGTTGTATATTTTGCTTTTATAGGATTCGGCCGACCGAAGCAGACAGATTAGATTCCGTAGAATCAAAGCCGTTTCTAACACCTCGATTTTGGTAGCGAGGATTTCTTAAGATTTTTCTTTGTAGACCGAAATGACTGCTCGGCATTTTAGACAGATGATCTTGTATCCCATCATCTATATGCGTAAACATCACGCCTTATCTCCGAAGGGTTAACCAGAGAGAGGAGGTGGGCTTTTAATACCACATTTACCAAATTTCGCCAGATTTATTTTATTCCAGAAGGATTTAGCAAAATACTTATAATAGTCAGAAGCCTGAAAGTCTGTCAACCAGTCTTACTAAGGGGTATCGTAGTACCCAGTAAGTGGTGGAGTTTGGATAAGCAGCCGTTCCATGTAAAATACTGGTATGCAGCTGCATCTGGTTAGACTGGAAGCCGTCTTCACCTAAGTTGGAAAAGGCTAGGCTAGGATAAAGATCATGTGTTAGGCAGACGTGTACTGGTAGTGCACCCGTGCTCGCCGCAGTTATATTGGAGTTAGAAGAAGTAGAACTTCTTCTTAGTTTGAAGCTAACTCATTCAACAAAACAAACAAACAAAGAACAAATCTCTGAAATCTGTGAAACTCCTGATGGAAAAATCCATTAGCTTTGTGTCCGACCTGAGAGTTGAACCTGCAGTAGTGGACCAAAAGCAATTTTGTTCAAAATATGAGTTGAGACAAAATTACTCCATTAGAACGAAAATTAAAAATATATACAGTACATTTTCCTTCTTTTCCACAACGTTATAAGGAAAAGGAAGCTTTTAATATGGAGATTCGATGGAGACTTTTCTTATTTTCTCATGCATCTTGGTAGATGATAAATATTACAGGCCCATCTTCCTCAATCAGAAGATGATTTTTAGAAAAACCCTTATTTTTTGGGCTAAATAAATAATTTTAACACAAAACATCTTTTTAACACGATTCTCTTAAGCTTTTTAGTAAGAACCGACCCTTTGTTCACTTGGTCAGGGCACTTACGGTTAGTTTGAATATCCCCAAATAAATTCCATTATGGATTAGGTGAAAAAAATTCGTAGTCCCATAATGGAACTACTGGGATACGCCGAAATTTTGTGCCACCTTTAAATAAATTTGTCTAGTAGTATAAGTAGATCGTGTCTTTGACGTGACTCTGAAACTGGGGCCCTACTCCCTAACGCTTCGTCCGTATATTCGGATCTATCCGTCTCTCTCGCGCACGTCTGCAGATGAGTGCGAGTGAGAGAGACGGATAGATCAAAATATACGGACGAAGCGTTAGGGAGTAGGGCCTCTGGCCCTTCATCATCATCTGTCTAGCCTTTTCCCAACTAAGTTGGGATCGGCTTCCAGTCTAACCGGATGCAGCTGAATACCAGTATTTTACATGGAGCGCCTGCCTATCTGACCTCCACGACCCAGTTAGTACCAGGTATAATTGGTTGTCAAACTTTCGAACCACTACTTAACGACTGTCAAAGTTTTACTTTTAACAGCCGGGATCAACGGGTTAACGTGCGTTCCGAGGCACGGAAAAACTCGGTATGTAATTGGTGGTCCCCCATCTACGGACCAACCTAGGCGACATCGAACCGAGCGGCTGTTATTATTTAGCCACGAGCTTCTCCGAAACTGGCTCCTAATAGTATACAATTGATCGATGTTACAACATGATTTCTTGGACAGGAAGTAGCTAGGTAATAAATCTATCCAAATATCATCGACTTTGTACCAAAAGGCAAGGTACCTTATAAACAAAACAAATTAACTTTACGTGCTTAGACTATAGTACTATGTTGTCAATTAATTTGGAATATAATTAATTAAATGCAATGTTTTATTACTTCTTATAAATGGTCTGATGGGACGTGTCACAGAATTCATTAATAGAAGTTATTATTGATTTGGTACGTTGTATAGCATATTATATCTCCATAGTGTAGTCGAATAAGAAAAACAGGTTGCATATTATAAATAGTTAGATTGTCAATATTTGTGCCATTTATTGCCCGTGGGGTGGTACCACGGGTAAAGCAAAACTTCACGTGGCACCACTGGATCGCTTGGTGGCACAGTCGTGGTCTTTTCCGCCTGATCAGTTACAATTTTTTAGCTTAAATCATGCGGAGGCGCCGAGCCTATTGAGTAAGTAACCTAAGTTTAGGCCTAATAAGAAAGCGTCAATTTGGCGCGCAAAATAATAATAACTCTCGTTTGGCGTGCGTCGTCACTGCGCTCGGCCGATCGCTATTGTCTTTAATTCATTATTTCTTACAAAGAAGAGAGCGTTTCTATGTTGCGAGTGCAAGCAAAAATAAGCTTAGTGGTGATCAGGCGGGAGTGTCCTCGATAGTACTACGGGATATTTTTTTATCCGTGGTACCACTGGTGGTACCACGGGTAAACCATTTGTGCCAGGATGGTGGCAATTTTGGCAATACACGCCTATTGCAAAGTAAATATCATTGTAGTAGTGGTTTTCACTGCTGTAAAATGTATATACAATAGTCAATTCTATGTGTTTTTTTTTTAATATTCTTGTGGTTCTAGGATAGGTAAAACGAAATTATAAATGAAATCTTGAATTACATTCTTCACTAACTGTTGCCCGCAACCTTCTTGTGTGTATTGTATGTGTGTATTATAAAAATAGAATTTTCCCAGTTATTGCAACATTTTTCATTGATGCTCCGCTCCTATTGGTTGTAGCGTGATGCTATATAGCCTGCTTCGATAAATCGGCTATAGAACACTAAAATACTTTTTCAATTCTAACCAGTACTTTCTGAGAAAAGCGCGTTCGACAAAATATAGAGTGTGTTTTTAATCTTTATAATATTAGTATAGAAAGAACAACCAGCAATATGATTGTAACTATCCATACAAACAACACTACTAAACTACAAAAATAAAACCATTTCCGTGTAGCTCTTGTCTCAGTATATCAGGGGTCATTACTCGACCCATAAACAATTGCGTGGTGCCCCCGCACTACAAGATAATCGCATCACTACGTCCCGCACTAGTCCGATATGATTACATCACTACTTACGTTTATTTTGACTGTAAACTACGTCTTTCGGGATAAAAGCTACTCTTTAGACTTTAATGGATGATCCAGTTATTTTGGGAATCATTTTGACTTGCTTTTTGATGAGAGAGATTATTTTTGTTGTTTTCATTTGACTCGATTACCTGGAACGGGTACGGTATCTGAACACTGATTGTATAAGCAAAGCATTTCAAATTTTACATTGTTTTACTAATTGTGTCACTGCTAGATCTTCTATACCTAATCTCTAAATAGACTGCGTCCCCAAGTCGGCCGTAGCAAAGACAATCGTCAGATGGGGGTTCATAGACGACTCAGGGGGCCTAAAATGGCCGCTTTAGCAGAATCATAATAAATCAGTTAAAAAAAATTAAATTCTTAAAATGGGCTTTATGTTCATAACCATAAAGTCCATTTTAATAATTTTAATTTTTTCTATCTCAAGTGTGTATGCGGTGTGTTTCCACAGACAATGGCCCTCCTTGCGCTGCATGCCCTGACACCTGCGCACTTGATGATCATATGACTGCATCGGCGAGCGGAGTTCGCATAGCTGAATTTTGGGCCAAATATATTTAATGAAAATTTGCCATCGACACGCTAAGAAGAAATAAATCCTAGATCCATCCTATCCTTATTTAGGGACTCCATACTATTGTAACAGTTACAGAAAATTATGTAACAAAAAAATCGTCTTGTAAAAAGCCGTAAGTAAGGCTGCTTCAAACGCAAATAATTTTTTCCGTCACGTAACCTCATTCAGCGCTTTCTCTTTCAAAAACACAATCACCGCACGGCGCACATGCCCCACGTTGATCAGATAAATACAATTATTCGACAACTTGGCATTCAGGTCCTCGGCCTGAAAGCCGTTCATCACTCACAATAACTCATGCATGAAGTAGGTACACCGGTACCTAGAGTATGTTTAAATCTTTATTTCGAATCAATGTTTTTTGACTTGATAAATATCAGCTTTAGGTTAGTTTATATTAGGTTGGTTTTAAAATGAACGACCATTATACAATACTCATATAGAAAACGGTGAAAAAAATTGATGACGTTGTGTAGCAAACTGAACTTGGTAATTTTGGTATCTTATTTTATAGTGATTTTTTTAAATACGCAAATGTGTTTGTCGTGAGGAAATTTTTGAGTATAAATGTAAACCAAAGAAACGAATGACGGACTGCTAAAAAAACGAGTAATAAAATGGAAGAAGAAGATATGATGCGACGACCCAAATAAATTGGGATCAGGGCAGGAAAACGACGATGACGCAGATGGAAACCAAATTGTGAATGCAGAATACCTTGCAGAGAGTACTTCACTGAATAAGATATGACAACAATTGTGTAAGATCGTTGGCACGTGGGCCTTTGCCCTTACATGACATGTTTACAGGAATATACTCCGCATTCTAATGGCGTATCTATGGCGTGGACTCGGCTTTAGAATAGTTAGCGATCAGCTGATATTTCTGACATTGTATGGGTTCAAGTTTGATCGCTATCACTTCTTTTGTTAAGAGATGAGTAGTTGCCGCTTGTCTGGAAGTAATGGCACACACATGCTTAGGGTTCTTACAGACGAGCGGCACGTTTCTAACGGTAGATAAACTGCAGCCGTCGCCACCTGTCGACGGCTGCCGTCGGCGCGCCGGGCGACAGCTGCCGAAGCGTCGACGACTGCCGTCGACGGGTCGCGACGTTTATCTGCAGTTGGCAACGTGCCGATCGTCTATTAGAACCCTAAGCATGTGTGTGCCATTACTTCCAGACAAGCGGCAACTACTCATCTCTTAACAAAAGAAGAGATAGCGATCAAGCTTGAACCCATTCGCTACCTTTGTATAGGTATGTGATTTTTCATCATTACCCATTACATACCGAGTTTGTCTCCGTGCCTCGGAAAGCACGTTACGCCGTTGGTCCCGGCCGGCAATTGTAGCTAGAAAGTCTAACAACCAGTCTTACCTAGGCGAGCTTAACTCAAAATTGGCGTCTTTTCCTTTCTAGACCTGTTTTTAACCAACTTCCAAATGAAGGAGGTTTCTAAAGATTGTTTTTTTTTTAATTATCCTTCCATGTTCAGTGATAGTGTCTGACAACCAGTCTTACCAAGGAGTATCGTATTACCTAGGACTAACTGGGTTGTGGAGGTCAGATAGGCTGTCGCTCTTTGTAAATAATACTGGTATTCAGCTGCATCCGGTGAGACGATTTATTCCATTCTAATACCAAAAACTAATACCACTGGTATTTGTTTCAACTCATATTTTTTTTCTATTCCGAACCGATACCATTGTTTAAACTAATACCAAAACAAGTTCAAAGATATAAGGTACAGTCAGTAAAAATGCTTTGTATGTAAATATAAGACCTTTAATTGAAAAAAAAAACAGATAACTCCAAAAAAAACAAATTTTGTTAGCAAACGTCTTGTTCAATGATAAAATATCACTTAAATAATCAACTTTAATATAATTTTAGTTCCTCTCTATACCTGTATAATATTTTTTTTTGCAAAAACATCAAACAGGAAGAATTTACTTACAATCTAAAAATTACAAAATATCTCAAAAAATTAACTCTTAATTTATATTGAAATTTATCTGACATAGTTATTTATTCACGTCTACCTATCTCATAACAACTATGTCAGGTAAATTTTTAACAAAAATAAATCACTTTTTATCTAACAATTGTAAAATATCACAGAAAAATCAACTTTTTGTATAATCTAATCAGTCATTCATCACCTACATAGCAATGAATCAGCATTTTTTTTTGCAACAATATCTAATATGAAAAATTCACTTTAAATCTAACAATTATAAAATATCACAGAAAATCAACTTTTTGTATAATCAAATCAGTCATTCATCACTTACATAGCAATGAATCAGCAATTTTTTTTGCAATGAATTCTAACCTTACCTAACAATTGTAAAATTTCACAGAAAATCAACTTTTTGTTTAATCAAATCAGTCATTCTTCACCTATATAGCAATGAATCAGCATTTTTTTTTTGCAAAAACGTCATATATGAATAATTCACTTATAATCTAAGAATTATAAAATATCACAGAAAATCAACTATTAGTATAATCAGCTAAATGACGTGTAAATTTCTTATATTTCAACAATTAGTAGCTAAACCCTTAATTTTTCTAAGCAGTGACCTACGGAGATTTTGTTTTTGAGGAGTTGGTCAGTTACGTATGTGATCCACGAATTTTTCATAATAGTTGTCTGTGCACATCGTTTTGCGGGGGGTGCGTTTGATTTATATTGAGTAACAACCACTGTTTGTAAATCTGCGTCCTCTTTCAGCACGTTCAGAAGCTGATATAAATTAGCATTCTTTGGCACAGCCGAGTTTAATTTCTTATGCCAAGATTCTACGGCATTTGTGGTTCGATGGCGTTCACCATGAACGCACCAAATGTCTACAAAACTCTCGTTCTCTAGCCATTGTGACACCATGTAGTCATTAAATGTTTGAATGGCGTCAGTATCAGGACAGTCTTCCATTATTTAGCACCATCCTTCTGATATGAATTTACGAGGAAGTAAAGGCAGTAAAGCTGAAAGTCTTACATGTCTTTGGGTGATAGCATCTTTTGTCAGATCCAACTGTTTTGCTTTTTTCCATACATTTTTGGAATAATGAAAGTAGCATCCTTTAATCACAACTGACGGAAAAACGATTGTAATGGCGTTCATTGCGGCTAGTTCAAAATCTGTTAAAAATTTTACGGGTTCCCACCCAGGAATGTTTTGTTTCAAAATTTCAAATAATTTTTTGTATGTTTCTTCTGTTTTTTTGTTAAGTAAAACATAAATAAGAGGAACTATACGAGTGTGATCTTCGTCACTTCCCAGATCTCCGTGGATAGTATATAACTGCACAAAAGGCTCAGGGGTGCAATCGAATGTTCCGTCGCTTTCAAAAAATTTAATGCTCGGAATTTTCTCTAGTTGATTTGGACTGACCAAGATTATTATTCGGGTATTGGAAGACTCATCTTTATAATCGTAAAACAAAAAATCTCTAAATTGTAATGGAACTTCTACTTCATCAATTGATTTACATTTAATTTTTTTTACACCAGCTGCGTTGTTTCTTGCATAATACAATTTTGATTTGATGTTTGCAAACGATGGGATATTTCTCACCAAATCTGATTCAGTAGCGCAGAATTGTGATTTGAATTTGTTATATATGTTTGGTATTGGGGCGAAATCAGACTTCATCACTTTATCTCTTAAATCATCCAGCTTTTTTGCCATTACATTTTTGAATTCATCGGGCTCGCAGCTATGATTTTTCTCATTGGAAATATTGCCATCCTGTGAGGACAACAAAATAGCTTTAGCAAAATAGTTTTCGGATAAAAATACATATTGAAAGATGGAACACTAACTGTCTTATTCATAATATAACGCTTACCGAAGGTATAAACCTTCATTAGTTAAAACATGTTTTAAGGTGGATGCTCCAGGGTGGCCCGCAAAATTCAAATTATCGTAAGTTTTTTGCAATTTGCAGCTCAGTATGGGATAGTATGGTAATAGAAACTAAATTCGCGGTACTGGCATGTATGTATTTATATCATTATATTAGTTAAATTTATCAATGTAACCCACTAAGTTAAAATTTATATTAAACGTAAAGTTATTATTAAAATGGCACATTTTATCTTTTCTCTAAGTTAGACAATTATATTGAAGGTTTTAATAAGTATAATTGTGTAAATACATACATGCCGGTACCGCGAATTTAGTTTCTATTAATAAAATATCCGATACTCAGCTGCTAATTGCAGAAAACGTATGGAAATTTGAATTTCGCGGGCTACCCTGGAGCATTCACCTTAAGCCTACCGAACGTTCGATAAAAATTCTTATTCATAATCGTTTCTTAGAGCTCCCATAACTAAACGCCACTATCGTACACAATGTTGCCATTTTGTAGAAAAATATGCGATTTTAGTCGATTTTAACGTTTGTTTGCCTCTGGTCACAGAAAATTTGTCTATGCATTTTTAAACACTGTCATAAAAAACGTACACCAAGGTAAAGAAGGGAATAGTTTGAACTACCTAGTCTTTTGAACAATTTGTTGAATTTGTTATCATGCAATCTGGGAAAAAGCGGCAAAGGCCGTTGCCGTTAATACTTGTAATTCTGGTGAAGTACCACACCACCGACTAAATTAATTATAAAAGCAGCCGTTTCTTTGGAAAAACTGTACCATTTACGAAATTCTTCGTCATCCAGATAAAATGCATCGAATCTCTGCTAATACAATTTTATACGCGAACAACCACAATGCTATGTAGGGATTTTAAAGTAGGTATTTTAATACTAACTGACTGACATTGTAAACCGAACGTCAAACACGAAACAACTGATCGATGTCGGCCATTTGTTTTCCTTTTTTTTTGTTTATCTAGTGTTTTTTTTTTTACTCTTGCTATTCCAATTCACTTTTGACAATGGCAGAATTGTCGACAACGGCATCGGTACTAATTGCCATTTAAAGAAATAGAATAGAATTGATGTCGGCCATTTTATTGTATACGAACGTTTAAAGAAGGGTCATGGCTTCTTTAAATCAAATTAACTTTAATGGAGAAATAAAGAGTGTTTTTACCTCTAAAATACGATTATGAATACCATTTTTTTAACAAGCTTCCTACAAAGGCCTTATAAAGCTCCACTAATCCATTATAAATAAGCCAGTTAAACTCTATGTAAGAAGTTGGTAACATACCTTTATCTGTAAAGATCCACTGCACTCTTTAACATTCACACATCTCCAATGGGTCCATCCATTTTTATTTTCCCTTTTTTTTGTGTACTGGTAACCAGCTCTCATTAAAACCAAGCCACCATTTCTTGTTATGAAAGTCAAGCTTCCTGTTTTTCCCGAAGATGTTGAGGGCTGATTATCAGCTTCCTCAGACATATCTAAAAAAAATTATATATTGTATGTAACTTTTACATTTGATTGGATTATGATAAAAAAATCAAATAATAGGTATTTTAAATAACACTAATTTTAATAAAGAGAGGTAAATTATACAAAAGAACAAATTAATATACTCACTTAATAAATAAAAATCACTGTCACTCTGATACCAATACGCCACCGCCACCGCACGGAAATGTACTGAGGAATTTATGTAGATAAAATTTCTCTCCGAGTCAAAGCACAACATTCCAGTCACACTTGACTCTGATTGGTTGTTTCGAATTTTGGAACAATAGAGCAAACTCACCCTTTCTCGCAGGTAAAAAAAATAGCAAGATGATTCACTAAAACTACTCTTACCTATGCTAACCTTTGTAAAAATATTGGAGTGAAGTGAATTTGGAAAGTTTTAAGCATTATATTACGATTACATAAAAATATTGAAAAACAAATTTACTTTGATTAGGTTTGACTGCGCTGACTGTACCAAATTCAAGTTGTTGGTATTCGTTCGTACATTAAATTAAATTATTTAAAAAGTGGTATCCGTTCGGAATAGAAAAAAAATATGAGTTGAAACAAATACCAGTGGTATTAGTTTTTGGTATTAGAATGGAATAAATCGGTGAGACTGGTAGCCGACCCCTACATATAGTTGGAAAAAGGCTGGGCAGATGATGATTTATTTCATTTAACTGTACATTGAAAGACACTACCGTAGTAAACTGAGTTTTTTCAGCCCCCAAAAAACTCTGTTTCTCCTGTAAGGGGAACAATTCTATCCATTATTAAACACGATTTCCCTTTCACACTTTGTATCAAAAAGATTCAGCAGTCCAGTAAACAGAGACGCCAATTCCTGAAACTCAATGACGTCATGACAACAAGGAGTATTGTTAAATGTCCATCCTTTCCGAAAATAATACCTTATTCACCTTTTAAAATCTATTTGTGGCCCAGATCGCACGAGATCGACCGTTTCGTACCCAAACATATTGAATTTTCGTTAATTATTTATAAACTTGATACGGTACCGACTGGGGTTGTAATTGTAACTTTTCACGAAAGGTTGGTTCGAAAAGCTGGCTTTTTCGATGAGTTTACCGGTGAAAAAGCCATTTCGTTTCAAGGAATTTTATGGTTTTATGCATAGATAATGAACATTGAAAAAACCTGCTGCAATGTTATGTTTATTTGTTTTATTAGAAAAAGCTTATTTACACGAAAACATTTACTCGTGGAATAATTCATAAGACAGCGTGTACGGTGTAGCGAATATTGAATAACCATCTCTTATTACTAAACTAACCGAAAATCCGATAACCTCACGAGACACGCTTCAGTTGTTCACGAGATTAGTTCTCATATATTTACACTACGTTATATACCTACCTAAATAATAGTATTTATGAACGTTTCCACACATAATAATTACCATAGATAAGTAACAACACGGTCAAAGTCACTGAGACACATTTTAGCAAAACCAAAAACAAAAGACGACTCCGCGGGAACGCTTCAAAAAATTGACGGATGGCGGGAAAACATTCCAATTAGTAGCTGTCAAAAGACAGATATTATATTTTAACTAGCATGCAAATTGTTTCACAGTAAGGAAATCTTTGACGGTTACGGTGCCATATTGTTGTTTTAATCGCATGATGGATGTTTTCGGTCACATTATTGAGTTTTTAAGTAAGTAATTGGCGTGGCCAATGTTCTAATTTGACAGGCGTGACGTAGAACGAGGTCCTTGACATACTGGAGTGTTATCTCGTTGAGAGGTTCACTTATGTGTTAGCGATAATGTGGCATGGCGTTTTCGTTGTGTTTGTATATAATAATAAATGGTAGTTTACGTTAAAATGCTGGCTCTAGGCTCTAACATAATTTGCGTGCAAGTCTCACATCTTTGATAGCGTTTAACTCGCATATTGATAAATTGTTCTATATTGGGACAATCTGGTACGTCGTGTTCATGTGGCTTTGTAAGTTGCTAATACAGTGTGACAAAGCTAGTCAACCGCGATAACAGGCCTCAGTGATTCGACAAATGCTATTAAGTCTATGAAAACGGTAACTGTAAAGTGGGAATGTCGTAATTTACGGAATAGATTTCATAGAGTTACCAATACTGAAGGATTTTTTTCATGCATTATGCTTTGTTATTCAAATGTCAAGTAAATATTTATGAAAGCAAAAATATGAACTGAGAATTATTTTAATTAATCACTCAAAATCTCATCGGCCATATTCGAGCCAGCAGCTGTCCCGAGTGACACTCGTGGCACTCATGCCACTCGTGAGTGACGCGTGATGTAGGACCACATAATGAGCTCTTCAGTAATGTGGAGCACTAACCCGCCTGAATATTAAGTAGAAACTGCTGAGAATATGAGGGACTAGCTTTTACCAGCGCACATAATCAAGTCGACAACATATACCAGTGACATCTATGACTCAAATGAAGAAACCTAAGTCGAAATCCAAAATAGCGATATGATAATTTTTAACTAACTGTAGCGTTTCATTTAAATCCTTTCAGTCGTTTGGGCCCGATTTTCTTACAGATAATTGGATTGGTATTATTATATGTATTCGTATGAATACTAGTCATTGACTACTGTTTTAATGGTGTTCAAGATAAATTAAACTACAAGCTAAAAAAAAACTACAAGCTGAAAATCAATATGTTTCTATCGCAAATTGTACAAGCAATTTAATAAAAGCACATACGTATAACACGGCAGCATTAGCAAAGAGCCTCCCATAGATAAAATATGCAAAACTATCGATTAGGCCATCACTATCGCAGACCATAGCGTGATCGATGTTCTAACAATGCAAACTGAATCGAATCACTGGTGTTGTGATTCAATATTCCCATGTCCTAGCAATTTGAGTATGGATAGTGGTCACAAAGACTACAGCACGAGCAGTACGTGGTCCTGGATTTGATTTCCAGGTTGGGCAAAGTGTTATTGGGTTTTTCTATCAGGAATTTCTCAGTAACAGCTGAGTCTGGATTTATGCGATTGATGGCAAAAGGCTCGTCTTCTAATACATGGGGCTCAAACATAACTGGGGAATTCTAGTTGTACTATTGGTAAACATCTGCCTAATAGTAAGTAGAGTACTGGAGTGCTATTATGTACTCGATGTTATAATAAACACTAGAATAGTTTACCAAATATCACTTAGTTTGAAGTGATAGTATAAAGTTTCAGTATCGAGATAGTTACTTATCTTGTGGAGCTTAGAAAAACGATATTATTGGATCAGCACAAACTAAAATGGAACTAGAAAAATCAAATCAAAATATCATGCCTGAAGCCTGAAGGGTTTGGCAGAGATGTAAGAACTATACCTGCATCTACATCCACTTTTAGCTGCGCATTCACTAAGCACAAAACTCATCACCCGGGCGAAGGTATGTGACGAATGAAGATCGGTTGCTCAATAAATCATTATCTTCTTAACACCTTTCTTCTTTTTTTCGGATGGGAAATCATCAAATGACTCCTCCCGCTCTGACTTTTACTGACTAAAACCCATCCATGTTCCTTCATCGCCCTTTGTGTTCCGGGGCCACGGTATCTCTTTCGAATAGTCCCGCAGCCCCGGCAGGCTTCGGCCCTTGCGGACCCCTTCATTGTTGCTGACTCTCTTTGAGGCGCGCGTGGAACACGAACGCGCCGTCGACACGGCCTGTCGTCATGAGACGGAAGGACGGCGAGCTAGATCTACTTAACACCTGTGAACACAATTTGCAGAGCCATCTCAGTGCAGAATTTTACACATTTTTTGAGAACATGTTGTAACAACAACAATTATTCTTTTTGTCATCTTGGTAATGATAAAAAGGACCCAGACACTATGGAAGTTCAAAAATGAGAATAATTACATAGCATTAAGATAGATACTTAGAATGTAAAGAGATATTTATTATCTCCGCTCTTTATTTTGTTATTATTTTGCAGACAAAGTTATGTACTTTTTAGGCTGTGTAGTGTGTGTATCGCAGTTCTGCTGGACAAGATAACTCCGAGTTTAGCTAAAGTCCACAATTCTAAAAGACGAAGTATCCATTAAATATAAGAGCTGCATCAATTAACATCCTCTAGATAATATTAAAAGCGTTACTTCTGAAATATCTCGTAGTACTCTACGTCCATTAACATTACTCGACAGACAAATGGAGAGATTATACGCTTCTATTTAGATAAGGCATTGAGTAATCAACTTTTGAAAGAAAAACATAACATCACGTTATCCCCAAAGGGTTAGACAGAGGTGTATCTAATACTACACCCACATTTCGCCAGTTATGTTTAAGTCCCATGTAATAGGGGTCGAGCCTATTGCCATCAACCGGGCACAAATCCAGACTCCGTGACGGCTACTAAGAAATTCCTGAAAATTTACAGGTTGGGCAAAGTTTTGTTGGGTTTTCACCAACAAAACTTTGCCCAACCTGGAAATCGAACCCAGGACCTCATTAAACCAACGAGGTAGTTGAAAGAAAACATTAAATACATATTTTGTTATACTATGGACTCATACCGCCTGCTCACGACCTACTCGCCCAAGCGATACGCGTCATACTTTAACTTTTCTTGTGGTCCCAAAATACCACTCAAAAATAATTAGGGGGAATCCGGGACCGCGGTCCCGGTCCCAAAAGCCCCACGACCCGTCTTACGACAGTGACCGTCGAGAAATCAAATGAAAGGAGAATGCCATGATTCACCGCGGCAGAACTTGCAGTACCGTGCGTGAAGGAAGCGCGCGCGTGTTTCTTAACGCTATTCGCAACTCCCGAGGCCGTGTATAAAGCCTTTGGGTCAGTCCATTACTGCGGAGAGCTCAAATAGTTATGATAACAAATAGGTGATGTTGGTGACACGTCCTGTCCATGTTGAGTACCTTTTAGCGGTATAAAGCTTGTACAATAGGCGTTTTGTCGCTAGGAATTCTAGAATGTGTAAGATGAATGGATTCCCCCTACATTTGAAGTGTAGATGGACATTTATTACCTTTTTTCACGTGTTTATTTATGTGTCTCTAGAGAGCTTAAAGGTTAATTCTTTTATGTTATTTTACATGAGAGAATCACACGTAGTGATTTTAGATAGGCAGTCGTTCCACATAAAATACTGCATTCGGTTAGAGTGGAAGACCCCAACACAGTTGGGATAAGGCTAAGCATATGATGTTCTGTAAAATGCTTTTGCATAACCCCCTACATTAATTACAATTAAGCACATTCTAGCGAGACTAATCAATCATGCTAATCTTCATACAGCCGTCTAATAGCCATTGTTCCACACCTCGTTCATTTTGACGTCCCCGCACTCACCATTATTGTGTTAGACCATTATTTGATAATTCCACTTTCGATATTACGTATTTCGTAGCTTACAATTTTCCTGTCCCTTGAATAAAGTTTTGGAAAACTTCTAAAATGACTTGGACGGCTTTAATCAGATTTGAAAGACAGGCTAGTGGCGTACACCTGGTTGGAGGTTCATTTTAAACTAGATTTTGAACGTGGTTTCGTCTGTGCCGAGGTTGTAAGTTATCCTGCGGGAATGTACTCATCATCCCTAGCCTTTTCCCAACTATGTGTGGGTCGGCTTCCAGTTTAACCGGATGCAGCTGAATACCAGTATTTTACATGGAGTGGCTGCCTACCTGACCTCTACAACCAATTTAGTATTGGGTAATAGATACCCCTTGGTAAGGATCTGGGTCTTTTGCAATGATGGAAAAACCAAAAAAATTCCATGGCGCCATCTTTGATTTTGATTTTGACCTCATTTTCGTAATAAGGTACCCCGAAAAGCATGGAAACGACACCTATGGCGGAAAAACCATCTTCAAGTAATGACAAGCGTGATGTTATGTTTCTGTACAGAGTAAACCTCAGTGGCCATTAAGTCGCGCAAAAGTCCATTCGCGCAAGTGTCCTTTCGCGCAAAAGTCCATTCGCGCAAGTGTCTTAGCGCGCAAAAGTCCGTTCGCGCAAACATCCAATCGCGCAAAAGTCCATTCGCGCAAGTGTCCTGGCGCGCAATAGTCTGTTCGCGCAAAAGTCCATTCGCGCTTTTGTCTTTTTGCGCAAGTGGGTTCGCGCAAGTGTCTTTCGCGCAAATGTCTTTCGCTCAAGTGTCCTGATACCACACTTATAGTACTTACGGGATGATATCCGTGATTTTGTTTTGGTTTGATGAGCTCCCGATATTTCGACGCTGTTGCAAGCATCATGATCGCGGGAATACTGAAGAGGTATGCGGGTGGGGCGAAAATTATTTATTATGAGCAGACAAATCTGTCTACCCTCTTTCTTAGTCTTTTATTACGCGCACTACTGGAACTCGATTGTAACTCACGACAAAACGCACTCACAGTATCACTAGGTTTTTCTTGATAATGGAGAAAGAAAAAAAAAGAAAGAAGAAAGAAGAAAGAGGGTAGACAGATTTGTCTGCTCATAATAAATAATTTTCATCCCACCCGCATACCTCTTCAGTATTCCCGCGATCATGATGCTTGCAACAGCGTCGAAATATCGGGAGCTCATCAAACCAAAACAAAATCACGGATATCATCCCGTAAGTACTATAAGTGTAGTGAAAAACCGTGAAAGTCCAAAACAGTCCTGATACCCCTTGGTAAGACTAGTTGTCAGACTTTCGGGCCACTGACTACCTGCAACGACTGTCAAAGATCTACAAATGACAGCTAGATCCGACGGTTTAACATGTTTTCCGAGGCAGAGACGGATTTCCTACGGGAATGTACTACCGGGATTAAGAAGTGTTATGTCCTAATCCAGGTCATGGTCTGCCTACGTGCAAAATTTCGTCGAAATTCGTTTAGCAGTGTGTAAATAGGTCAGACTGACGCACAAAATTCCAACTACTGAGTATGAATTTGTAAGGAAGAAGAATTCGTAGGAAAGGAATGGGGAAAGCGTTTGTCCAAGCAGAGAGGGACAGAACAGACAAATAGAAAATTGTATTCACCTTGGAGTGTCCATTTCATTTTAGACATAAAAATTGGTACGTCCTATCTCGTAACTTAGGTCTAAATTGATTGTTTTTTGGTTTTTATTTAAAGTAAAGAAGAAAATATTTTTAGATGAGAATGAAAAGGTGACTTGGAGAATCTAGACTCAAACAACCTAAAACCTACCCTAACCTAAATTAAGTTAATTTCAGAATGAACTGCATTATTCTGGCTTTTACCAGCGGCGGCTAAGTGTTGCCATACAACGCGGTAACGCCGCCAGTCTCTTGGGCACATCACCAGATTATTTTGGAAATAAAATTGCGAACAATGTTTAACTTACAATGTTGCAAAATACAATGATATCATTGAATACAATCTTTGTTTACCACATCACGATGTGGGCCTCTGGCCTGCATTCTCTAGGCCTCTGGGGGTCAGGACTTGACTTTAAAAGGCAGACATTTTGTTTGCTATATTTCTCAAATAACAGCAAAAGATTTTTATATGATGTAGAGGATAATGGTGATGCTACGTGGTGATATGGTCAAAGCCTAATAACAATAGTTTGTGCTTTTTTTTTTTTAACAACCCTTTCTAAAAAACGTTGCCCAACACGAGGAATTTCTCCTGTATCGTGGCTGCGTTTGCAAACATTTAAACTCACATACACAATCAGCAAGACCCGGAACAACTATCTGTAGGCCATACAAATATTTGATCCGTACGGGGATCGAACCCGCGATACGCAGTGCAGCGCCACTCGCTCAGCCACTGCGCTAACCGTGACCGAATTAACGGCCAATTGGAAAAATGTCAACATTGGCTGCGATGTGAGGGTACCTATATTCATTTAAAGTACAGCGGCAGGAGTAATGTCATCAAAGTAAACAAATAATGAAGTATCCGAACCAACAGGCTAGGTTTAGAAATTTATCTATTTCGCAAAAAGGAGATCCGTCACAAATAAGGTTGTGAAAGGACCCAAATCAAATGTTTTAGACATGACTGTCTGACAGCAAAGAATCACTAGAACTAACGAATAAGTATTCGTAACATTAATCTAATACAAAGGAAGACAGAAACAACACAAAACATCACGCCTGTTATCCCCGAAGGGTTGGACAGAGGTGTACTCAATTATAGTACACCCACATTTCGCCAGTTATGTTTGAGTTCCATGTAATAGGGGGCGAGCCTATGGCCATTAACAGGGCGCAAATCCAGACTCCGTAGCTGCTACTGAGAAATTCCTGATGGAAAAATTCAATAACACTTTGCCCGACCCGGAAATCGAACCCAGGACCGCATGCTCAGCAGTCACGCTTGTGACCACTCGCCCAATGAGACGGTTAATAATAACCAAATCTTAGTTATTAATCTTACTATTATTATTATTAACTAATCCTATTAATTTTAATATTATAAATGCGAAAGTTTGTGAGGATGAATGGATGTTTGTCTCTCTTTCACTCAAAAACTGCAGAACTGATTTGGATGAAATTTGGCGCACAGATAGTTTATAACCTGGATTAACACATAAAACGTTTTATACCTATAGTATGATCCCGTGGGACAATAGGGTAGATGACAAAAAAAATCTAATTAGTCCGTCAGATAGATTTCCAAAAAATTTGGAACACTTATTTATTCTTTTTTCACGTAAACAAAAAAAGAAGACGATACAGTGCGTGGAAAACTCGTGTGACGTCACATTTCAGTATTTCACTCAATTATGACGTCACAAGCCGCCACTTCTCATCTTAAACACGTTTTATCTTCATAAATTTTTATTAATTTGATAAAACAAAAAATACGTTTCCAATATTTTTCGATAATCTAACTGACGGACTAAACATAATCATATTTTTTTTATTCAGTTATCATCCTTAATAACGAACTCCACGCGGGCATAAGCTTGTAATAGGCATGACGACAGTATCAAAAAATAGCAAATCTATTTAGTCTGTCAGTTAGAGTATTGGAAATTAATGGACCCGTATTTTTTGTTTTTTGTAAATCAATGAATATTGACAAAGATAAAACGCATCAAAACTCGGGAGTGGGGGCTCGTGACGTCAGAACTAGCTAAAAATTATACTATGGCGTGATGTATTGAGAATTTAAAAAGCGTCGTATCTTCGTCAATTTTGGTTTACGTATCAAAAGAAAAAACACGGGTCAACTATTTTTTGATAATCTAAGTGACGGACTAATTCGATTTTTTTTTGTCGTCTCGCCTATAATATAAACCAAAGTGGTTTATCTTGATTCTAACAACAATATTCCCAACCTGAATTCACTAATTCATGCAAATACTATTCTCACACTAATAGATCATTAAAGATAATTCTCCGAAGTGAATATTAAGGAAATGACAGCCTCTATTATCATACAGACGGCAAAGGAAACTCGTTACCAATATGTCTAGTATTTCATTCAACTGTAAACAGTAATCCTCTCATTAGCAGAATATATCAATACTAAGAAATACTATTAGGTAGATATTTGTAAGAATCTGCTGTGTAACAAGAAGTAGAAAATAATTATGACATTTTCTATGACGTCCGGCTGGACCTTGGGGCCCTACTCTCTTTTCAATTCGGATCTATCCATCTCTCTCGCGCACGTCTGCATATGAGTGCGAGTGAGAGAGACAGACAGATCCGATATTAAGGACGAAGCGTTAGGGAGTAGGGCCTCTGCCACGACGCGCGCGTGCCGCTTTTCACGTATACATTTTATTTAAAAAGTAATCTATCCAATAATATCCTTGTCAAACCCGATTAGTAAATGAAATGTTAAATTTACATAAAAAAATGCGTTCCTCCAAGTCCCATACAACTTAATAATACTTTCAAAATCGACTTACTTTTGTTTTTCTTTATCGAGCAAGATGTTAAATATTGTATTTTTAACAAAAAAACTCACTAAATCAAACATGTGTCTGTACTATATATTTTTTATGAATTTAAATATATGGTGATTTCTCTTAAAAAAGTTTTTTACTCGATCTAGAAACGGAAATCTCGGAAATGTACCATATATTTTTAGGAATTTAAATAATATGGAGATTTCTGTAAAAAAAACTACTCGATCTAGAAACGTAAATCTCTAATCTAAAATTAAAGTTTTCCTGGATTTCGGATTTACATACATTGGTACATACATTAACTTGCGTTTTTTTTCCGTGTGGGTAGGCAGAAACCACAGGACGCCAACCTGCTAGGTTCCTTACATGCTCCTTTTGTCTTGTTCACATTCATACATCTGGTCATACACGCACGCCGGTTACGACTACTACTTTTTTTTTTGGATAGGGCATTTCGCAGTTCAGTCTAGAGAGACTGGCTACTACTTAACTGGGCTAGTCCTGTGGATGCCTTGAATTTAAGGCCTCCAGTCAGGCATAATAACTATGAACTAAGCGACCATGCCTAAGGGCACCCCCTGTGGGGTACGAACCTCGGCTTAGGGCGTCGCTGGGGGCAGTAAGGGGGCAGGCTGGATCTGAGTTGCATTATTTAGGGGCTCGTTTAACATTACTGAATCAGCATCGCGGGCTGGCTCAATCAAGGTTCGGGGGGGACCTGGCGGCGAGGTCGGTATGTTGCCGGTTTGTATTTGTATTTTCTACGTACTGTGCTGGTGTCTTTGCTACTTTCCTGTAACAGGGTGATAGCGTCGTCAGGGGTGATACGAACCTACGGTACTACGCACCTGACCTTTCTGAAGAACCTCACCAAAAAGGTCGTCTTACTGCATCCAAAACCGGAAGATTTCGTTGCACCGTGGTTAAAAGACCACGAACCCTCCTTCCTTTTTCCTTTCCGCCCCATATTCCCATGTCCATGAATGAAAAGACCATCACCGACTCCTGAACATTTTCATAAGGAAAATGCCCTTGACCCAATCATTGTCCCTACTTAACAATATAAATTGAAAAGTTATAAGGGTTGAAGTTATGAGAATGAGAGCAGCCATTTAACGGAATCGAAAACTCAAGAAATAATTAGCTAGAGGCGGAAATATTTCAGCAATGTGGCTAATTAAAAGTAGCTTATTGTGAAACACAAACAATTTTGGGTAATATTATTTTGAACAAGGTTTTCCTTTCAAAACATTTATAATTTTGCTACTTGTAGTGGAAAATCATGTATATGGTGATCATTTGCAAGTCCATATAGTCTTATTCTATAACCTTACATATAAATTACAAAGTTACTAGAAAAGCTCATTTAAAAAAGCGAGCTTACCTGAAAATTGGCGTCTTTTCTTTTCAAGACCTGTTTTTAACCAACTTCCAAAAGGAGGTTTCTAATGATTGTTTTTTTAAATAATCCTTCCATGTTCAGTGAGTGTGTGAGTCTTACCAAGGCGTACCATATTACCCAGTACTAACTGGGTTGTGGAGATCAGATAGGCATATCGCTCCATGTAAAATACTGGTATTCAGCTGCATCTGGTTAGACTGGAAGCCGACCCCAAAATAGTTGGGAAAAGGCTAGGCACATGATGATGTTTAGTAATAGTTTTCAACAGTTTTCTTGCTCTAAAATCATTGTAAAATTTTATTTTCACAATTCTTGCATCAGCCTATGATTTGTTCTAAGTCTGCATATTCGCGTAGGTAGGTAATACGTGCACATAACATCACCCACGACACTATAACTTTGCTATAAGTATGACTAAACCGGTTATTATTACAATTCCAGACCGCGGAACAAATCTGCGTTCGCGCCTAAATCGTATTTTCATAGTCATGTCAGTTATGATGCCAAGGTTCCAGAATATTCTCTGAAAATGTACGTATCATAAACATTGTCCAGTATAACGAAGTCTTGTTTATAAAACCAGAGGCCGAAGAAAATGTAGCGTCAAGGATTACTTTATGTACGGTGAGTCGGTGAGGTGAGGAAAATTCCTAGGATACTGAATTTTAATAAATAGGTCGGTCTTAGGAGGTGTCGCCTTGGGACCTAATTTATTTACGGTATTTACGGTTGGGTCATTGGGTACGACCGGCTCGGATATTGCGGATGCTCCATACACGGATAGTGAAAAAGATGAACGAATCCGTTACACGTCATCTAAAATAAAGAAGGAAAATTCACAGTTTTCACTGCCTAGAAATAAAACGCGCTGATAGATTTTCGATTTTCGGAACCGAGTTGAGTGTTGTTTTATTCCCCTTGCTATTTTGGGCGTTCATTTAGGTTTCTCTCAGTGTTCGTGAAAAGGGCACGACAGGCACCATGATGTTTACACATACGAGTAGCTATATATCAATACAACAACACACAGACGACGGCAAGTAAACGAAAGAAAAGACGAGAAAAAACCCGCCAATAATGCTACCAGCTGGAAAAACCACATCTTTGTATAAACGTACCAGGAGTTAATAGAAGCAAGAAGCATGTTGTTAATATTTGTATGCCCGTTTATTGCTTTTTTGCGGTTTTCTGCTCCATCAACATAATTTGCATTGGCTTATTACTTCGCCTACACATCTTATATTCATAGCTAATTATAGTTTAGCTCCTTCCGTGTTGAAAGACTATTAGAGAAACTAATACGCGTTTATTATTGACTAATAGTTTGTGTGGTTCCTGTGATTAAGTGACTTGAAATGTTGAAACTATGTAGTCAAGTGGCTCCAAATGTTGCAAAATTATGATATTGAGTAACTTCAAAATGTTGAAACTGTCTATTATAATGCTTTCGAATATTGGAACTGGTTATTTAGATAGAAGAATAAAAGAGTTCTTCATTCAAATTCAAAAATCATTTTCTACAATTACTTTTTTCCTCGATGATTTCAAAATAACGAATTTCTATTTCCCAAGTTTTAATAATGATTTTTTTGTTATATTACGTCCGTGCGTAACATCAAACCTTCTTTTGTTTTTCGTGTCTGCATTGTTCATACATTTGTGATCATGTTTTATGATTTGTTATTGTCTGTACTTCTGACAGAAAACAGAGTTTAACAACATGTTTAATGGCGATCAGTCGTCATGCAGACTTTATTTTGAAGAGTGGACCATTGTATGTCACTATATAAACATGTTGCATACAAATGTAACACGGAGCCTTTCTCTGTATACATTTTTCCCGCCATATCATAATCCTGTATCGTTTTATTGTAACGGGAAGATAAATGTGCATGACGCCATACTGACACCTGCGTATCTACATAATTATAAATGCAGAGCAATGTTCATGTGAAAAGCAACTTTAACGTGATGTAGGAGAGTTTTTATTGGTGTTTTGACTGGTTTTTGATTTTGGAAATGGAACGTGGCCTTGACATAGGGATCACCTGGACATGGCAGTTTTGACTGGTGGCGAAAATTCTATTGTCATACTATATTTCTGTCGAAAAAATATTAATAAAGACAGGTGTGTGGTTTGTATGTCACAATTTAGGTACCTGCTTTAATTTGGTATAGCTGATTCATCAATAAGTGTTAATTTCCATATAAATTTTAGTACGAAAACAGTATATCTCAATATCAAAACAATAATAAAACTCACAAAATAAATAACCCTTCTCCATATTCATATTGTAGGATTTCTCCAATTTCGGTACCCCAGATATAAAAATAGCTTGGAAGCGCGAAGGTGTCGGGTTGTAAGTGATCGATCATCGTCTCTGCCAGCTCCGAGATAATAGGCTGGATTGATGACACTTTCTGAAGGGAACTAAGGTTCATTAATACAATGATTTACTACGGTTTCTGTTAACACAGCTGAGTTTTCAATGTTTGTTTTTGTTGCTGATTAAAAGGGTTTAAACGGGAACAAAGTTTGTTAAACTATTTTTTAGTCAATGGAAGGTCTTTTTTTTTTTTCTTATTTATTTTCCGAAATGGTGTGAGGAAATTATGAGGAAAAGTTAAATAAAAGTAAACAGTCTGACTGTTTACTTACTTTTATTTAAAACAAATGTTTCCTTCGGTGTTGTATAAATCAACAATGACAATCTTGCAAATATTTATCATAAAATCATATTGTAAGTCTATGTATAGCTGTAGAAAGCAGAAAAAAATACGAGTTTGGATTATAGTAACGCTGACCATTGATTTAATAAAAATGAGGAAAATCATCATCATCTTTCTGACCTTGTCCCACGTACAGCGCAACACACAATACATCTGACAACCCGAATGGCGCAGCGGTAGTGAGGCTGCCTTACGTTCTTAGGGTCCCGGGTTCGAATCCCGGTAGGAGCAAATGTTTGTGTGATGAGCATGGACATTTGTTTCCGAGTCATGGATGTTCATATGTATAATAAGTATGTAATTACAAACAAAAAGTATCTATGTCGTATATCAACTATCTGGTGTCCACGACACAAGCCTCGTTGCTTAGTGTGGCACTAGATGGCGCTGTGTGTAATGTCCAGCGATATTTATTTATTTATGATTCACTCCTTTTCTTTCATATCCCTCCTCACTCAAACCAAAATGAGGAAAATGTATTATTTGTCGTTACCTTTCCTTAAATCTTCTCCTCCAGCATTACTTAGTACATCATACCACTTCTAGCAGTCTATATCCACGTTATAACGATACTACACGATTTTCGGGAAAACTGTTGATGTACAGCACTCAACTACATCTCAACAATGTGCTCTATGTTTATTAGTTTCAAGGTTGATATTCGGTAGTTGTGTACTATACTGACCTTGGTTAATGGTGGCAGATTAATGCGTCATAATCTCGATTATCTGACGGTGGTAAGCAAACATGCTGCACAACGTATAACTAGGTTATTAGGCTATGTAGCCCTTTCTTTAGGTAGCGTTGACAAATCATATCATCAGCCTATTAATGTTCCCACTGCTGGGACACAGGCCTCCTCTCTATGAGAGGGAATGGGCTATAATCCACCACGCGGGCCCAGTGCGGATTGGTAGATGTCACACGTCTTCGAAATTTTTGGTTTTGGGACATGCCGGTTTCCTCACGATGTTTTCCATCACCGTTTTGAGAGCAGTGGTGATGAATGAATGACAAATCATATGCCTCTCAATAAATTCGTTTTTGAAGACATTTGAGTACTAGAAATATTTCACATATTTTATGTGTTTTTGAGTCTGAAGAAAGCAGTTTAGGTAATCATGAAATAACATCACGCCTGTAATCGACGAAGTTTTAGGCAGAGGTGTAGCTAATAGTACACCCATATTTAAGTCCAATATAATAGGGGGCAGGCGTATTGCCATCAACTGGGTACGAATACAGACTTCGTGACTGAGAAATTCCTGGTGGAAAAAACCCTTATTAGCCCGACCGGCACCGATAGAACCCACGACCTCAGGCTCATTTGTATCTTGCGACCACTTAAGTGGTCTAGCGGTGGCCACTAAGTTAGAGTTAGGTCACTAGACCTCTGGGCTAATGAAATAATGAGAACTAATCATATCTTCACTTAAAGTACTTACGGGATGATATCCGTGATTTTCCTTAGTTACTATGAGCTCCCGATATTTCGACGCTGTAGCATGCATCATGATCGCGGGAATACTGAAGAGTATGCGGGTAGGACGAAAAGCAAAGTACTCGTAAGTACTTTAAGTGTAGTAAAAAACCGTGAAAGTCTAAAACAGTGCATTAATCATATCTTTTACTGATCAAGTGATTTGATTACATAACCTTTGATATGGATCCATTTCCAATCTCAGGAGTTCAAGACACTGAATAACAGTTTTAGGTAATTATTATATAAGCTTTCAGAAACCGGAGATTTAATACCTATGTGATCAGTGACCTAATTTATTTTCTGCCGCACTATGTAGAGAAAAAATAAATATTGGGGGTAGCTATCGAAAATCTTATTTGCCGACCTTCCGAGTATAATTAGAGCTTCATAATTTATTAGAGCACTTTTTTAAACCTTCTCGGAAACTACTTTTACAGAGCTGAGTAAAATACTTAATTGCTTTAATTTTCGTTTTTATTTCTAGTTGCATTCGTAGAAATATTTTAGTGTTTCAGCCTTGAAATTTTATATCTTCTTTAGCTAATAGCTACTGAAGATATAAATGGAAGGTGGTGATAATTTAGAATGATGCAGCATTATGATCTTGAAATTACGTTTTTTTTAAATAGACGCTTCTAATTTTAAAGTTGTAATATTGCTGGCACATAGGAATAGATGACAAGAATTTATCGTAACTGTCAGCTATAAAATGTCAATTTTATGCAGTAACGAAAATAGGAATGACGTTTCGACATAATGGAGAAGGCTGGTCGAAGCTGATTGTAGATGGCGTGTCCATAGCTTAGACCCAATCTCGACGACCCGAATGGCGCAGCGGTAGTGAGACTGCCTTATGTTCCAGGGTCCCGGGTTCGAATCCCGGTAGGAGCAAATGTTTGTGTGATGAGCATGGACATTTGTTTCAGAGTCATGGATATTATATGTATAGTAAGTATGTATTTACAAACAAAAAGTATCTATGTAGTATATCAACTATCTGGTGTCCACGACACAAACCTCGTTGCTTATTGTGGCACTAGATGGCGCTGTGTGTAATGTCCAGCAATATTTAA
This sequence comes from Xestia rhomboidea, assembly GCA_963853795.1. Lineage (NCBI taxonomy): Eukaryota > Metazoa > Arthropoda > Insecta > Lepidoptera > Noctuidae > Xestia > Xestia rhomboidea. The sequence continues at coordinate 7,153,774 of OY970771.1, read as the reverse complement.
ATTTATTTATTTTATTATAATCTGACCAATGAGGTCAAACTATTTTGAAATATAAAATGACATTGACAGATTTTCAACCAATGACGATGTTTGGTTCATGCGATGCTAGCGCCATTAGTTCCACCAGTTGCCCACCCCATTACCGAGGATGAAGTTTTCAAGTAAACAAAAATATTCTTTCCCAATAAACTTTTAGGTACATACACAAGTCCAACCCAGATTCTTATTTTAATCAAAACACAAAATAAGAAACAAAAATGTTATATGTATACTTTACTTTATATTGACTTACACAATAACTCCTAAAAATCAAACAATTATTACTTACCTACACATTCTTTGTTTTATTTCTGATTGACGTCAAAGAACTTTTTTTTTACGAAAATTGTTCTTTTTTCGTCCACCGTGACATTTGTAGGAACACAGTCGATATTGACGTCTTCAGTCGCTGTGGGTGTCAGGTCAACACCGAGGTGACGATAACGTAATTTTGGACGAAAATCTGTTGTTAATATCATATCAGCTCAGCAATATCTTCAGCATAATTGCTAAAGAATCCTTAGATAATTCTAAGGATTGCAGTCACAGCTGCAATCCTTAGATAATTGCTGAAGACATTTTTGATGTTTTGGACCTACTAAATGAGGAGTACTTTAAAATGACGCTTTTTAAAGCATATTGTCAGACACTGTACACGTGTAGCCTCTGGACAAGCTGTACGCAGAGAGCCATCAATGCTCTTCGAGTTCAGTATAACAATGCATTCAGGATGCTGCTGGGGCTGCCACGCTTCTGTAGTGCGTCGGGAATGTTTGCTGATGCGCACACTGATGGCTTCGTAGCTATCAGACGTAAGTGTGCTGCGTCGATACTGCAGAGGGTACGGGGCAGCTCGAACAGTCTCCTGAATGTCATTGCCGAAATTTGATTGCACGTTATGCATTTCATGTCAAACCTATATGTTCTACTAACATAGTTTTAAAGGTCATGTTTACTAACAATTTATATGGATGTAAAATATATCATCTGAAATAAAATGATTATTATTATTTTAGTCTGACAATATTTAAAGGCCTCGCTGGTCTATAAGTGGTCGCAAGTGCCACTCCTAAGCATGAGGTCCTTTTTTTTCGGATGGGAAATCATCAAATGACTCCTCCCGCTCTGGGCGGAGCAGAAGGGAGTGTCAGACTTTTACTGACTAAAACCCATCCATGTTCCTTCATCGCCCTTTGTGTTCCGGGGCCACGGTATCTCTTCCGAATAGTTCTGCAGCCCCGGCAGGCTTCGGCCCTTCCTAAACCAGCATACCTGCGAGTTATTTCTCGACGACATGTAAAGCCAAGTCAGAGGCGGCAAATAAACTCTGACACCAGGTTAGGCACTAACCACACGAAAAAGAAAGAAGAACTTAGGTTTTCATTGACTTAAGTTCAGATTAATGCCAAGCTCTTTTTACCTATCCCAGCAGAATAAATTAACTCTTCTGCAACAAACTATAGAGTGAAACACACACACACACACTATATTGTTATGTGCTTGTATGTATAGTGTTCCTACGAGCATCGGACAGCACTATCGCCTATCGCGCTATCTGACACCAGTCAGTTCGACGGCAAGTTCCCTACTCTGTGGTGAAGTACTAAGTATGTTACACGTATTCTCGTATAGCTGCTCTGTGGCGCGGGGAAGAACTTTTTAACACGTAAATAGAAAATGACGTGGAAGCATGAATAAGTAATGTAGATAGGTATTTAAGCAAGTACGAAAATTAATCATTAATTTGACAGTGCTGTAGTTATAGATTATTTTGTATTGAAAGTTTGCTATAATATTAAATGAAATATCAAACTTTTTAGTAAGTACAAATATTAGGGAGGTGCCTATTTATTTTTTGCATTTGTACCTAATTTTAATACGGAAAATCCAAATAAATAATATCACTTCTTTGTCCAACTTACCGCAGTGTATCAAGACGAAAGTCTATGACCAGTGTGTGTTGCCAGTGATAACATACGGGACCGAAACGTGGTCGTTCACAATGGGCCTCATCAGAAGGCTTAAAGTCACCCAAAGAGCAATGTAGAAGGCTATGCTCGAAGTTTCCTTGCGTAATCGAATTAGAACTGAAGGCATCCTTAAGTGGCAGTGGGCAGGGCACATTGCTCGCAGAACGGATGGCCGATGAGGCCGAAAGACGTTGCGTTGGATGACCTTCCACTAGGTGGACCTATGACCTGGTGAAGTTTGCGGTGTTCCGTTGGATGCGAGTGCCACGGGAATGGCCAATGTGGCGACACTTGGGGGAGGCCTATGTCCAGCAATGGACGTCTTTCGGCTGAAATGATGATGATGAGGACTCCTTTGTAGTCAGAAACAACAACAAATGGCTGCGCTCCTTAAATTTATTAGATTTTCTGAATTAGTATGGTAATATTTATCTGGTTAAGCTGTTGGTCCCGGCAGTCATTTGTAGATCTTTGACTGAAAGTCGGACAGCCATTCTTACCAAGGGTCAGATAGGCAGTCGTTCCATGTAAAATACTGGCATTCAGCTGCATCTGGTTAGACTGGAAGCCAACCCCAACACAGTTGGGAAAAGGCTAGGCAGATGATGATGATGTTTACCTGGTATTCTATTTTATTTTCATTCGAAATTGGAATCGGAAATATTGAATAACCATCAAATTATGAATATTAAAAGTCTGATCATTCTAAGCACAGGAAAAATTGAGATGAATTTAAAAAAACGTTAACCTATTTTAGTGAGAGCCTTGTTCGTCTCAACGAACATTTTTAATGGATTAGCCCAAAACAATCGAAATAAAGGTTTCAAAATATTCCTTTATTTTCGGAACACAAACTCCCCTTTTAATTTCAAAATCTTATAAAAATATCAAGACGAAAAATAAGGTTAGTGAGACTGTTTTTAAAGTTATACGTTAACGCTTTTGCATAACAAACAATTAATGATGACGTGGAAACTACGCAATGGACTGAAAACAATAGCAACTACGATTACTTTGGCACACGATCAAGGGGTTTTACTAAGAAAACATTTAGTGTTACTTCATAAGAACTTCACTGTGTAGTCAAGTAGTTAAAACAGACGAGAACAATACTGTTTTCAGTGTGACTTATGCACACATTTGTATCAGGGGTTCTAGACAAACCGTTTGGCCACACTACAGTCAGAAGCGACACACGTGTTGCCACTGCGACTGTGCAGATAACAAATGAAAGAAACTGCTAAGGGCTACCGCACACCATAGATAAGATTGTCTTTAGACAGACAATTACCCTACTAGTGCGAGCGAGACAGACTATGTATTCTCGCTCGCACTAATAGGGAAATTGTCTGTCTTTAAGACAGTCTTGTCTATGGTGTGCGGTAGCCCTAAGAGCATGCAACAAGTTACCGCGACGCGGCTTGCGAGTTTACGACGCGACGGAACTCAGGCAAAGGAAAAAGTGACGACAGTCGCATTACCTAAGGGCGTAAGGGTCATGGAAGAAATAATTGGATTGACAGTACCCACCGAAAACTTATAGTCACATAACTCAACATCAAGCCTGTTATCCCTGAAGACTTAGGCAGAGGTGTACTTAACAGTACACCCACATTTCGCCAGTTATGTTTCATCATCATCATTTCAGCCGAAAGACGTCCACTACTGGTCATGGGCCTCCCCCAAAAGGGGGGTTTTTGCCATAATCGCCACGCTTGGCAGGCGGGTTGGCGATCGCAGTGCGGTTGTTACAAAAGCACAGAGAACGCTGCAGCCCATTCTCTGATAAGTCCCTTAGTCGCCTCTTACGACACCCACGGGAAGATATGGGATGGTGCTATTCTTTACGTCCGACACCATACAGAACCTTTACGTCCGACACCATACAGAACCAGTTATGTTTAAGTCCCATATAATAGAGGGCGATCGAGCCTATTGCCATCAACCAGACACAAATCGAGACTCCGTGACTGCTACTGAGAAATTCCTGTTGGAAAACCCAATAACAATTGGCCCAACCTGGGAATCTAACTCAGGACCTCGTGACCTCACTAGATCACCGAGGCAGTCAGTGTTTAGTAATTTCGTGTCAAACATAGAGCCCTTTTTTTTCGGATAGGAAATCATTAAATGGCTCCTCCCGCTCTGGGCGGAGCGGGAGGGAGTGTCAGACTTTTACTGACTAAAACCCATCCATGATCTTTCTTCGCCCTTTGTGTTCCGGGGCTTCACGGTATCTCTTTCGAACAGTCCCGCAGACCCGGCAGGTGCGTTCCTGAAACAAAAAAAAATAATGAAATCCCTTAAAATGATGTATCAACCTTAAACCTGATTAAACCATTCTTAAGTCCAGTGGTTAATCAAGCTCACGGGATTATAAAGTGAGATGAAACACCGTTCCGCTTCTGAGTGATCTCTTTTGCAATGTCTTTTGTTACTGAAAACCAGTATAAATCAACAACACAACACATTATTATTGAGTTAAATGCACATTGTAATATATCGGCTGTAAATGTCTATTTTAAATGTATGTAGGTTATAAACCAGCCACATACCTACCGTATGCAGCTTGTAAATACAAGAATTCTGCGAAGAGATGGGATAACGGGAATAGTTACACACAAATATTCACGCTAGAATTTGAAATGCTGTAAGGTGGAGATCGCTATTAGATTTTCAGCTCTCACTTTAGTACTGAAAGTTGAAAATTCAACAGCAAACTTGGTGTCCTTTGGGACATTTCAAATATTTTACGTCAATATGTGTTTTGGATTACCAAATAATAGAATTAATACACTTGATCAGTTGCTATTGTATTTAAAGTGTATTTCTAGTAATTTGTTAGAGTAAAATTCTGGTTTTACAGAAAAATCGTGTTTGATTTTAGAGTAGAAGAAATCCATTCATCTTATTTCGTTTTTTAATAGAATCTAATCCACTGTTGATTCTAGGAATAGAACTGCAGTGTAAATTATTTTTGTAGAGGTTCGCTTTAGAAGTTTAAGTAGGTATTCCGATAGGGTATAGATATTCTTGCAATAACTCTTGATTAAACCGAATAATCTTTCCATTTAAACAAAATGTGCAATCTTTCTTTACCATGGGTTTTAAGGGGCTGACAACACATTATTGATGTTACTTAAAATCATCATTAAACGGTTCTATGTCTTTATTTTTTTGACGTATAGGTCTGCAATTAAAAAAATAAAGTCAACATATTCATGCCTAAACCGCTAACGAGTCATATTTCACAAATATTCCACACGTTTTTTTGTTCGATAGGTATTTATTCATTACTAGCTGACCCGCGCAACTTCGTCTGCGTTATATAAGAGAGACAGAGAGATGGTTAGAGAGAGTGTGAGACACCCTTAAAAGATAGACATAATAATGCTATCGCGGATTTTTATAGATTTTTTTTCGTCATACACGATTGTTGCGTAACTTTAACCGTTTACGCAGCGCACGCAACGAAAGATCTCAAAAAGAATATTTTTTTCCTTTTTTTGCAACATTTTTCATTGATGCTCTGCTCCTATTGATTGTAGCGTGATTTTATATAAACGTTGTAACGTTGTTGTTCGTTGTTGCCTTCCCCGATTAATGGGCTATCCAACAGTAATAGATACTTTCAACTCGAACCAGTAGTTCCTGAAATTAGCGTGTTCAACCAACCAAACAAACACAGCTTTATAATATTAGGTATAGTATAGAATTGCTGACTCTCTTTGAGGCGCGCGTGGAACACGAACGCGCCGTCGACACGGCCTGTCGTCATGAGACGGACGGACGGCGAGCTAGCCCATAGCTCCCCGTCCACAGGCCCGCGCCTACGGTGGCCGGAAGCCACCACGTGGCCCCCGACGCCCGGGGCGTCTCCCGCGGCGGCCGGGACGTGAGGATATCTCCCTCTCACGTTCCGCCACCTCCTTCGCTAGCATGACTGCTTCGCAGAAGGAGGTGACGGCGTCCCATTCCGTCTCGCTCCGGACCATGGCACGAAACAGGGCCGGAAGCGAGAGGTCGCCGCCGCCGATCGCCACCTCAAGGAAACGGCGGTGCTCCACCCAAGCAGGGCACACCTCCACCGTGTGCTCCACCGTGTCCTCCGGTCGATCCTCACAATGGAAACACCGGGGCGTCTCCTCCCGCCCGATTCGGTGCAGGAACTTACCGAAACATCCGTGTCCGGTAAGAACCTGCGTCAGGCGGAAGGTGAGGACGCCGTGGCGTCTCTCCAGCCACTCCTCAAAGAGGGGACTTACCGCCACTATCGTGGCGTGCCCTAGCCTCCTCAGCCTTACGTTATCATCCTTAGACACTTGATGACAGTCATACTCCATCTACGTCGAAAGTTCTCATCAAAAGGTGCATAAAATGAGCCCAAACACGATATAGATGCTGTAAACTCTTGATGACCTCTTGCAACTGCCTTCCGTCTCCATCGTCGACCTTCGATGAAAGTCATACTAAGTCTAGCTAAGTTTAAAGTTTTCATCAAGGTCCATGAAATGAGCCCAAACACGATTTAGCTGCTGCAAACTGTTGCGAACCTCTTGCAACTGAATTTTGTCTCCACCGTCAGACCTTCGATGACAGTCCAGGCAGGTCTTAAATTCTCACCAAGATGCATGGAATGAGGCCAATAACAATATAGCTGTAAATATAATCTACGTAAACTGCGTATGCACAGCACAGTTCTTGCACGTCAAGAACACGTGAATTTATCAGGCTTCCGTTCGCTATACTACTTTTTGGAGAAATCATCATCATACTCCTGCTCCTTATCCCAATTTATTTGGGGTCGGCGCAGCATGATAGTATTCTTCTTCCATACTTCTCTATTACTTTTTGGAAAAAAAAAAACACGAAAAAGTAAGAAATTTAGAAATGCAAACAATTTAAATACAAAAAGAAATATAGGCAATCTAAAAGCCTCAAAAAAAAAATTAACAAATCACAAAAAGTGAAAATAATCTTGCGGGGTTTGAACCTGCAACCCCGTAGTTTGCAGAGCGGTCATGAAACCGCCAGGCTATTTACTTCGTCGACATAAGTTACAAATAGCCGTTCTCATGTACTTACGTCATGACTGAAACGTCAAACAATTGGAATATACGGACATAATGTTAAATTGCCTACCCCCTTAAGGAAGTAGCGTGATAATATATACCATAAATATTTAAGAAGCCTATGCAGTAGTTTTGACGTGATGCGCGCACAAACATTTTGTAGTAACTACTTTTACCGAAGAAAGTTGATTTCTTGAGTTCCACTACTTTGTGCGTATTCACCTCAAAAATCAAATTTCAAGAAAACTGAGAAATTATATTTACCGGTATTAGATATGAAGTATATGTAGCAACTTTAAAAGGTTACACTTCATTGGTTTTGATTGTATAGGTGTTTGAAGTTTATTAATTTTAAACACAAAACCCTCTTTTTTGCGTCTCTGGGTAAGATTTAAAAAAAATGCTAAAACAGGTGTTTCTTTATTTTTATTAATAAGTATTTATTCTGAGTTTCATGATTCTAGAACAATCAAAAAAATTTTTTTCATACAAACTTTTCCCTCCCTTTTCACCCCCTTTTTCCAAAAAAATCCAAAATTTCTATAGCCTATATGTTATTTTGAATGTATTTAAATAGGTTTGTGAACATTTCAACAATATCGGTTCAGTAGTTTTCACGTGATGCGCGGTCAAACAAACAAACAAACAAAAATTTTTGAAATGGTTTTAATATGTTCAGTTACTTATTTTATGTCACCCTGGCTGGTTTTTTTTTTTAATCTTCAATGTACAGATTTTTTGGTCTCAACGATTTTATTATATGTATAGAAGCCTATGCAGTAGTTTTGACGTGATGCGCGCACAAACATTTCGTAGTAACTACTTTTACCGAAGAAAGTTGATTTTCTTGAGTTCCACAATTTAGTGCGTATTCACCTCAAAAATCAAATTTCAAGAAAACTGAGAAATTATACTTACCGGTATTAGATATGAAGTATATGTAGCAACTTTAAAAGGTTACACTTCATTGGTTTTGATTGTATAGGTGTTTGAAGTTTATTAATTTTAAACACAAAACCCTCTTTTTTGCGTCTCTGGGTGAGATTTAAAAAATATGCTAAAACAGGTGTTTCTTTATTTTTATTAATAAGTATTTACTCTGAGTTTCATGATTCTAGAACAATCTAAAAATTTTTTTTCATACAAACTTTTCCCCCCCTTTTCACCCCCTTTTTCCAAAAAAATCCAAAATTTCTATAGCCTATATGTTATTCTGAATGTATTTAAATAGGTTTGTGAACATTTCAACAATATCGGTTCAGTAGTTTTCACGTGATGCGCGGTCAAACAAACAAACAAACAAAGAAACAAAAATTTTTAAAATGGATTTAATATGTTCTGTTACTTATTTTAAGTCACCCTGGCTGGTTTTTTTTTTAAATCTTCAATGAACAGATTTTTTGGTCTCAACGATTTTATTATATGTATAGAAGATATTCTTCTAAAACCTGGCCGCCCAGTAACTCTCTCGCTCTCGTTAGTCCGATATAAATAGACAGTGTGCGCGCATTTTGGTGTTGACATCCCCAAGTGGAGAGGAGATTGGTTAAACTAGTATATGAAATACCTCATATTTGTAACTCATTATCATTCTTCTGCCTTTATCCCAATTTACTTGTGGTCGGCGCAGCATATCTTCTTCTTCCATATTTCTCTATTACTCGTCATCTCATCAGACACGTCCTTTCTTGCCATATCATCCTTCACATAAATGTCATCTTATAAATAACTGAGAAATTCAAAATTCTCGTAAAATTAATTCATTTCCCAGATACATTAATAAAAAAACAAACATCCAGCTTGTTTCTGGTTTAATTAGAAACAGTAGAGTTGAAACAAGATAATATAATTTATCTAAAAAAGTAGGATTTAGATTTGCCATTGCCTTCACAGGGCGAATTATAGTCTAGATCAAACGTGTCATAATATAGTATATACTGGAACATAACACAATATATCCTAGGTCGTATGCATCTAGGTAAGCCTAGCACCATGTAGCGTCTAGTTTCGGTTTGATAGTCCACACAAATCACTGGATATGCGGTCCGTCTTCACTCGTCTTTGTCAACACGGTTCGGACACGGCAACCGGATCGTTGCACGTGATTAACTACTCTGACTTGTTACCTAGAATATCTGCAAGTGTACACTTGATAGGGATGTGATAAGCTAGTACCAGAAAGTGAGGTCATATTTCAGGGTGAGACTCAGATTAGCAAGCTGAACAATAGGGTAGATGACACCATAATACAATAATTCCAAGACACTAATCTCTTAAAAAAAAACACTTTATTTTGGGCCTGAAAACCCGATTAATTTTCAATTAATTGCCAAATTCGATTTTTAGTTGCTTTGAAATCAATAAATAGTTGAGACATTGAGTTGACCAAACAGTGACGTCACAGCGTGCTATTCCCATACAAATTTATGAGAGAACCGCGTTTTGACAGCTCTTAAAAAGTACGTCAATTGATTGGTGTGTCATCTACCCTATTTTCTCCAAGACACCACCCCGCCCACCACAGAAATCGATATTCGGTATTGAAGTCAAGGCAGATGATTATAAGTCTATTTAGCTAGAAACGTCACACGCTACGCTTACCAATACCGAGTCTCTACTCTAAGAATCGCTTCATCAATCATACATCGTCCTCATCATCATCAGCCCATTAGTGTTCCCACTGCTGGGACACAGGCCTCTCTATGAGAGGGTATGGGCTATATTCCACCACGCGGGCCCAGTGCGGATTGATAGATGTCACATGACTTCGATTTTTTTGGTTCTAGGACATGCTGGTTTCCTCACGATATTTTTCTTTCACCATTTTGAGAGCAGTGGTGATGAAATAAATTACACAAAGTATTACGCCTGTGTGAGTTCGAACCCACGACTTACTGTTCGTAAGTCGGGGCCGCCACCACTGGGCCACCGCTGCTCTTACTTACATCGATCATACGCAGTGATTTTATAATAGAATTATTATTTTTATAGGCAGAACATTAAAAAATACAAAGGAATGTTAGTTAAAGCTAGAGACTCTCTAAGATAAAATTCTGGGAAACTTAAGTAAGTAGGTTAGATCAAACACCAAACTTAATAATTAATTTCACCAAAGTTAATTTAATAATGCAATTTTATGTTAAAAGGTGTCAAAGAAGTCTTTTAAACGGTTTTAGATCTAGTATATTATTTGTCCAAGGCTAAACTCACTTTATTGATACTTCACGTCCAATATCAATATCGGTTCGTTCCTACATCAAAGAGGACATCTAAATCAAAATCGGAGCTCGAGTAATTGGAGCAGGCAAACATAGTGCCTATACGACATGCCTCGAGGCAATATGGCTGATATAGGTACATACATATGTAGGCATTCGTCCGGAAAGGTCCTGTTTCCACAGTATGTTGGACGAACTTAGCATTTTCAAAACAAACGTTAAAGAATAGAATAGAATAATTTTTATTTGCTTAAAAACATGGTAAAAAAAAACAAGAGTATACATATTTTTGCTTAACAGTGATAAGCGTACAAAATTTTTAAGACAATTTTTAACATTTATTGTCAAAGAAGTCTTTGACACTATAAAAACTATGACTACACAACCATTCATGAAATTTATTTCTAAATGATCTTACATTTAACATCTTAAGATTACTTGGTATCTTATTATATATACGCACACACATAGATATACAACTTTTATTATATTTAGCTAGTCTTGGAAGAATATCCAGAACTAGCTTATGGGGGTCTCGTCGGTTACGAGGATATAAATCATCTGCGTTATCCGAGTTTAAGGTGTCAAATTTGTATTAAACAACTCTTAAGCTGAAACAACTGACAATAGGCTAGTTTCCACCATCAATAAATTGCAAATCTATTTAGTCCGTCAGTTAGAGTATTGAAAAATAATGGGCACGTATTTTTTCTTTTTGTAAATCAATAAATATTGACAAAGATAAAACGCATCAAAACTCGGGAGCGGGGGCTTGTGACGTCACAAGGCACTAAAAATTATAGCATGGCGTGACGTATTGAGAATTTTGAAAGCGTCGTATCTTCGTCAATTTTGGTTTACATAACAAAAGAAAAAAATACCTTCGTGTCAAATATTTTTTGATAATATGCTAAAAACAACCAGCCAAGCTCGAGTTGAACTTGGGCACCGAGGTTTCCATGCAAACTTCACAATGCAGGCCGGTTTTTTTTATATTATTTACGGTTTTCATATTTTTCCTTTACATGTTCTGTAAGACATTGCTTCTTGCCAATGAAAATAATTGTAGGTCAATCTGCGAAAATATGCGACATAAACGGTTATATATTTTGATCGCGTTTGACCTACAAGTTTGTTTTCTTCACAGCCAGAAGATTGAGAATGAGGCATATTGCGAATAAGTCCAAAAACGACTACAGGTCATTTCGCAAATAAGTCTAATGTCTACTAAGTCGACCCGAGTATTTGATATTTTCAACTTAATCCCTCTACGCGTTCCTGAGAAAAAGGATTTTGACAGACAGACGGACAACAAAGTGATCGTTTAAGCGTTCCTTTTGAGGTACGGATCCTCAAAAAAACCACTTTGTTTAGGCTCTAAGTTTTAGAAATCGATCCGTAACAAGACGAGTGTGTCTAAGATAGAACGTCTTTAGAATGGAAAGTTCTAGAAACATTATGTAGTAGAAATGGAAGGACGAGCTATTGTTTTCATATGGCCTAGATTCAGGTGAGAATATGAATAATGTGCATTTAAACATGAAGTCACGTTTTAGAAACTAACATGTTGTGTGTAAATAACAGGCACAGTTTTCCTTACGTTGTTTCCTTTAAATTACTGATCTGTAGGCCTAGCCAAGTTACAAACGATTCGTATCGATTCTCTTTCTACAATCGTAAACGTTAAGTCACGTGGTCAAAACAAACGAATATAAACTTTCGTAGACAAGTTTACATCGATCAAGATGATAAAATGAAATGTATTCGTTTCTATAATCGTGATCCCTACATCCCATATAAATCGTAGCCAACTTACAGTTTTGACTAAACTTTAAAGTTTCCATTCGTTTGTTTTGACCATGTGACTTATCGTTGATAGATGTCATTCTCATACATTTGGTTAGTTTTCTATTAGCGTTAACGATTGTAGATTGTCAACTTGGCTAAGCCTACTGATTTAAAAACAAGTCGAGAAATAAACGAAAAGATTTAAAACATGTTCCACAACAGCTGAAATATGGGAAGTCAACAGCAACAGAATATTATATTTACATCACCATAATAACTTTTTAAAATTCTTCTTTCTCACTACTCTCTATTCTATTACTCTTCTACTGTTCTCACTACGCGTCATTAACGATTTCATTTCAATGGTGTACTTGCAAGTCCATCACAAAGGGTGTTAATAATACGTTACCCATAGACCAGTCTATTAACAGTCTTCGTCTTCGATTACCAAGCCTCGTTTAGTCAAAACTACAAAAACATATGCAAGCTTTGCACACTTTGTTAAACTTACTAGAATGAGTAATCGGAGCTCGAAACCTCCACCATCCATTTTACATTACATATGCAAAACACTGCCTGAACAGAAACTGAAAGACGCTTCGCCTGACAGAATGCTGGTTTTGAATAATAAATACGTTTGAGTAAGTAGAGCGAATGCATCACTTCGACAGCTCGATTGAAATTTTTTGAAATTTGAAACTTGATCATTACGGACTAGGTAAACTTGCACTTAGTTTGGTAAAATCTTATTTGAGTGATAGACAACAATATGTTCAAATAAATGGTGTTAATTCACAGGGTTTAAAAGTCAAAATGGGGGTTCCGCAAGGCTCAATATTGGGTCCTTTCCTCTTCTTAGTATATATAAATGATCTACCGTATTTACTGAAAAACCAACCTCAAAATATGGTGTTATTTGCCGATGACACTTCCCTAATTTTTAAGATAAATAGACGAACCCAAAATCTAGACGACGTGAATAATGCCCTACTTCAAGTCCATAATTGGTTCACAGCAAACAATTTGGTACTCAATGAAAAAAAAACGAAATGCATAAGATTTGCTTTACCGAATGTCAAAAGTAGCGATTGTGATATAGTATTGAATAAAGAGAAACTTGAATTCGTAGATAAAACGGTTTTCCTGGAGATTACGCTTGATTCAAGGCTTCAATGGGGTTCTCATTTAACATCTCTGGCGGGGCGGCTAAGTTCAGCAGCATATGCTATTAGAAAAATCCGTCAATTTACTGATGTAGATACTGCTAGATTGGTCTATTTTAGTTACTTTCATAGTATAATGTCTTATGGCATTTTATTATGGGGACGAGAGAGAGACGAGCTGCAGACATTGAATCTATATTTATTCTGCAAAAAAGAGCCATCAGAGCCATATACAATCTTCGTAGGCGCGATTTTCTGAGGGAACTGTTTAAGGAAATTAACATCATGACGGTACATTGTCTATACATCTACGAAAACATAATGTACGTGAGGAAAAATCTACATCTTTTTGGTAAAAGAGGTGACAGACACAATTACAGTACTAGAAATAGGGACCAATTAGTTCAGCCAGGCTTCAGACTCGCTAAAGTAGACTCTTCTTTCATGGGGTACTGTTTGAGATGCTATAATAAAATTCCACAAAGCATTCTTGAACTGAATGAAACAAAATTTAAAACATGCATTAAACGCACATTGAGTAAGCAAGCATATTACAAATTGGACGATTATATCGCTGATAAAAATGCTTGGCTCAATGCCGGTCCTGCTCCACAAGGACAGGGGCGCATAAATGGATAGCACTAATTATATTGTTTGGAGCTGCTGAAGATTGTACAACTATCTTTGCATTGTATAGATTTAATCTCTTTAGTATTATATAATCACATAGCCCATATTGTGTGAGTGCTATGTACTAGAATGCTATCAGTCGCTGGAAACCTACATCTTTTCTTGAGTTGAATGTGCCCTGGCGGTCGAGAATATGTCATGCTCACTCAAAAGTCTCGCTGATGGTGGCGCATGTGTCGAATCATTTAGTTCCCTTCAAAATGGTTGAGTTGAATGGTGCTGATCTATGCGTCATGTCCGTGAACGGGCGCTGTCAGTTGTGACTGGTCATCTCTCAGTTGCCATGGCTTATTTTAATGAATTATTTTAGTTTTTGAATTGTTTTTTTTTCTGTTTTGTTTTACTGTGGACACTTTTAACGTGCACATCTTGCTACATTGTTCTCACATAATATACCATCTCAACATGAATGATGTAACCAAGATTTTGTAACAATATTCTGATTTAAAAGAGTGTCCATGGAGTTTCTTGCCCGTTCTTCTCCATAGAGATCTACGCTAGGGAATGGGCAACTACAGTACTTTCACAGTTTTTATGCCTTGTGACTGGGACTGTAGCTACATTTAATTTTCATCTTTGTTTCGACAATTCAAAAGTGCCTGTAACTGGCCTACTTGAAATAAATGCTTTGATTTTGATTTGATTTTGATTTTGATTGTTTTATTTTAAAACCGGCAATGTTTTATTAGGCTGCGTTTACACCGAAGCGTAAAGTCGGTCAGCGACTGTGAGCATTCAGAAGCCCAAGTTTGTTTTACAATGAAATGGTGCCAGAATAGCCGATCATTGACACTGTTATTATTGACACTTTTCTTCGTCGTGGCTTCAATGATTTCCTAATTGACAGGTGTCATTGTGGTATTCCGGCGTCAGTATCAAAGCTGTCATTGTTTGGCCTCGTGGCGCGTCGTCTCTTTTCCACAAGCTTTTTTAAATTTGCTTTTTACTTTTGTACAATTCAACCCAAAGCGAATATTAAGGGACCTACAATTTTAAGCAAAATGGTAATGGCGTTGTCCTGGTTTGTATGTGAAGAAAAATCTATAAAAATAGCAAGACTCCGTTCGGCAGCGAACATTTAGTACGAACGTGGCCTTATTCGTTTTAAAATATCATATGCAGTATTTCTTCATTAATAATGCTGCCTGTTCAACAGATTGGCAGGAGATTGACAGGTTTACAGCAATAGAAGAAGCTCTTTACAATACTTATTTTCAATAAAGTCTAGCGAGTTAGACTCGTCCGAGCTGCCGTGAAAGCGAAACGTAATTTAAAACAAAGGGTATCATCTGCCTAGCCTTTTCCTAACTATGTTGCGGTCGGCTTCTCTAACCAGATGCAGCTGAATACTAGTATTTTACATGGAGCGACTGCCTATCTGACCTCCACAACCCAGTTAGTAATGGGTAATACGAAACCCCTTGGAAAGACTGATTGTCAAATTTTTTGGGCCTTTGACCACCTGTAGCGACTGCCAAAGATCTGCAAATGACAGCCGGGACCAAAAGCTCACCGTGCTTTCCGAGGCATGGAGGAAACTCGGTATGTAATGGGTGGTCACCCATCCACAGACCACCACCTAGGCAAGCACAGCTTAACCTAAAGATCGACCCTAGCGGCTGTTATTATTTAGCCACAAGCTCCTCCTAATTTAAAACAAAGGTAAAAATATCAAATAACGACATCACCCACACGTAAATAACTATAACTAGCAATTGTACATTTACTACGAGACATTAAAACACGAAGATAATTAACAAGTTTTATCGTCTGCTCACAAAATGTGGGAAGATTCGTGGAAACTTGGAACGACTGTGTCTTATGCCCCCGCTTAAACAAACACTAAGCCACACCTTTTTTTTGTTTTTTTTTTAGGATGGGAAACCATCAAATAACTCCTCCCGCTCTGGGCGGAGCAGGAGGGAGTGTCAGACTTTTACTGACTAAAACCCATCCATGTTCCTTCATCGCCCTTTGTGTTCCGGGGCCACGGTATCTCTTTCGAATAGTCCCGCAGCCCCAGCAGGCTTCGGCCCTTGCGGACCCCTTCCCTATTGCTGACTCTCTTTGAGGCGCGCGTGGGACACGAACGCGCCGTCGACACGGCCTGTCGTCATGAGACGTACGGACGGCGAGCTAGCCCATAGCTCCCCATCCACAGGCCCGCGCCTACGGTGGCCGGAAGCTACCACGTGGCCCCCGACGGGACGTGAGGATCTCTCCCTCTCACGATCCGCCACCTGCTTCGCTAGCATGACTGATTCGCAGAAGGAGGTGACGGCGTCCCATTCCGTCTAGCTCCGGACCATGGCACGAACCAGGGCCGGAAATCGCCGCCGCCGATCGTCACCTCGAGGACACGGCGGTGCTCCACCCAAGCGGGGCACACCTCCACAGTGTGCTTCACCGTGTCCTCCAGTCGATCCTCGCAATGGAAACACCCGGGCGTCTCCTCCCGCCCGATTCGGTGCATGAACTTCCCGAAACATCCGTGTCCGGTAAGAACCTGCGTCAAGCGGAAGGTGAGGACGCCGTGGCGTCTCTCCAGCCCCTCCTCAAAGAGGGGACTTATCGCCACTATTGTGGCGTGCCCTGCACGGGGTTGCGACAGTCGCTCTCTCCATGTCGCCATGAGATCCCGCCGGAAGTCCGTCCGCTGAGCGACAATTTGCCGCGGCAGCGGAGTTTCCCCCCGGCGTAGCGCCTCCGCGACTAAGCGACACCTAACGTACTGTTGAATTTTCAACGCAAACGCAAGTGCAGATATTTAAAATTCCAACAGTGTAACAATAATTAGACATAAATAAATTTATATCTGGCATAGAATACGTAAAGCGAAGAGTATTTTAGCGCCGCTCCCAATGCATCAACATCAATGTACGTGCCAATAACACATCTTTAACGTATCCAGCTGTCTAATAAATTCTTGGAAGGAGCCACTTCGGCACAAAATATACGCCCGACCAAATATTCGCTCTTTGGGTTTGGACGGCCGCCAAATATCAACAGGTGTAACTTAGGGTGGACTCCCTTTACTACTCACCCCCCTATGGCGTAGGGATCACGGCTGTACGGAGCGTTTCGGGTGAGCTATCAACAATTATGTTTACATGTCCACATGATTAAGTATTTTTCCGGCCCTTTGTGCCTTGGCTTTTCCTGTTTTTTTTCAGGGTTGACTTAGTGAGGGAAGGTCGTTGACTTATGACTTTATGAGTTTGTTATTGGACCTACCTTAATATGTCTTTTATAATCCAGTACATTTTTAATAGGATAATATACACACAATGTGTAGTGCATAACTGCTACTAATCCATTCAAATCCATATTTCCATTCTAATCATATTTTAAATGCGAAAGTAAGTAGTCTTAATATTTTATTTAGTACTAGCGGACGTCACGCGGTTTCACCCGCGTAGTTCCTGTTCCCGTGAGAATACGGGGATAAAATATAGCCTATGTTTCTCGCTGATAATATACATAGCTCCATCCATTCCTGACAGAATTTTTCAAATCGGTGTAGTAGTTTTTAAGTTTATTCGTTATATACAAAAATACAATTCTCCCTCTTTATAATATTATATATATTTATAATATATATGATAATATTAAGTACTAGTCGTTGCCCGCTAGTCCCGCGACCTTCAGCCGCGTGAAATTATTATAAAAAAAATATTACTTTCCTTTTCCCCACGAAACCCAAATAATTTATGTAAAATAAAAGTAGCCTAAGTTAGACCTTTTATCATCGGCTTATTTTGATATTAAAAACAGACACTTCAATTTTATTTATTTGTTTAGATGTATAGATTAATTTCGATAGTAACTCCATCGAAAACGACACGAAAACGACTAAACAACTGAACCGATCGGTAGTCTGGGAGCTGGAGAAGGACATTTGCTACTTATCATCTTTCATTGCAGGCGAAGTCGCAGACAACAGAACAAGTTCATCATTTATTTCTCATGATCTTTATGTACACCCTTTGTTGGAGCTCCTAAATAAATAAACACTTTGTAGTTTTTATACAAAAAAAAAACTTCAGTTAATATCAAACGGTGCTAACTAGACCAGGAAAGTGACAATTCTATAAGTGTTTTACCTGTTGATGATTATTGAAAAATAAAACAATGATGCCGATAATATGAAACGTTAACAAAAATTGAATCCTCTTTGATATACTATATTCTTTGTTAAGTACATTATTTGTTTTTTTTTTACCCGTAAACTGAGCACAGCCATGCTGATTAGTTTGAGAAGCAGTTTGTAACAAAATGTGTGTGCGTTATAACTGTTTTCTGAATACTACATTTTTGTAATATGTACTTATACTTCCAGCAATGTTTGTGCCTTTAATTAAGGAAAAAATAATTAATATTATGCTTGAGAGTTTGCTGTTTCGAACGGCCAATTTTAAATGAATGACAGTGACAAAATGTGTGGAAAGTTTACATTCTTTGTGATTCTTTATTGTAATTGATTGGTAAGTTTGGTTTCACCTGTTTGCACATAAAATACTACTTATTTTAAAGTTATAATAGTAATGAAATTAACGCCTTAAGGAATGTAGAGAATGCCGGGGCTGCGGGACTATTCGAAAGAGATACCGTGGCCCCGGAACACAAAGGGCGATGAAGGAACATGGATTGGTTTTAGTCAGTAAAAGTCTGACACTCCCTCCTGCTCCGCCCAGAGCGGGAGGAGTCATTTGATAATTTCCCATCCGAAAAAAAAAAGGAATGTAGAGAATTAGGAAAAACTTAACTGATATTGATATATCATTGAACGCAGCTTTGCATATGCTCATTCGGTCCATTCATTTTTGAATACAAGTTATTATTTGCTCAGCCTCAGTATAAGGAATCTGAAAACAGCTGCATGACCATTTTTACAACGTAAAAAACTTTCACTGAAGTACACACTATTATACTCTAAAACTTGTAACACTATACAGTGTGTTAGTTTAAACAAGGGGCATATTCAAACCCGCAATAGTGCATGCTTACATGATACTAATAAAAATATGAACAAAAAAAAAACAGTGATAAATAACAGATAGAACCATACCAAAAATTTCGCAAAAGTCTCGCAACCTGTATACACCCTTGCGCCTAACGCAGAACATGTGCGCGGGTCAATGACTTTTAGGTATAATCCATTTTCCCTTTACTACTTTAAACCTGGCTTACGACAGGCAAAAATATCTAGCTACTGCTACTAGGTACTGACCGAATGTTCGCAGTCGTTGGTTGATGATACCTAGCATAAGTTTATACGACGGAATCTGGCGGTTGGGAAACATCTCTCAGTACAAATCGATAGCTCCTCGCACACTTTCATTAGATAACAAGTAGGCACGAACCACTTCCCAATATTCTTCACTGGAATATTGATAAGACGTCATTTTTGGTTATTCGAGAACACCCGGAAGCGCACATGCGGAGTTAGCGGCGCGCGCGCCTAGACTGGCTGGGGTCAGCGCGGGGTGGCGCGGGAGTGTGCCCTGTCGGTACATCGGGGACAACACAAAGGAAAGGGGCGGGGTTTGCGCAAGAGCTTCTTTTTCGGCAGAATCGGCGCGTGTTTTGCCGCGTGATTATTTTACTGTTTACTAGTTCACTTCTTGCGCGCGCTCAGTGTCCATGAATAGTGTATTTTATTGGACAATTACGTCACAAATTAAGGTTATATTTTTTTTACATATTTGGGACGAGAATCGAATACTGAATACCTTCTCTCATAATGTCCCTCGTTTAACCTAACATACTGTGTATACAAGGTGTAACATAATAAACGCAAGACCGCCGGTGTGGTTCAGTTTCACGGTCAGACTCACCACACGAGAGGTCTTGCATTTATTCTGTTTCACCCTGTATTTTTATTCTGTACCTGCGTTACAAGTTACAACCCTACCTCACACGCCCAGCTCCCAGCCCCCAGTGCTCTGGACAGCTCATTGTTGCCGCCGCCATGACACCTACATTCAATTAACAACACAATTCGTTTAATTTCAACTAAACAATCGTATCTCACTTCTTTGTTTTTGCCAATCTCACTAGACGGAAGAATCGAGTGACGTCATAGAAAAGGGTACTTACCGCCAGATGTACCAAGTACAGACGTCAGCACATCTAGCAACTACAATCTGTCAAACTAATGGATTTTCAACTTTATAGCCAAAGCGTTAGGTTTAAGGTTGATTGGGCAAATTTGTCAGTTTCTGGCTTCTGTAGCTGTACTGAAGGATTTGTTTATTTTTATAGAAAGTACTAAGTACTAGTACTCTTAGTTTCTTAGATAATATTTAGGTATAAGCGCTTGAGTGAGTTATCTGAGACTTGAGACGTTTATTCCTAGTTCAGGTAGAATCCAATTATTGTATAGTTACCTATAGTTTTAAAAGCCATTTTGTAATATTTTTGTATTTCAATTATTTCAATAAACAATCAATCAATACTTTAATATGAGGTCAGAAGGATGTTTTCTATAGACGAGAGAGTTCCAATAGTGAAATCTCTAATTAAAATAGATCTCAATTCTATTTTAATCAGAGATTTCACAATTGGTTTTATTTGCTGATTAAAATAGATGTCTGTTGATCTTTAGAAATAAGGAGAACGTAAATATTTTGGGAATTGTTTTGAAACTAATGAGAAAACAGAATTTAGCCCAATGCATTTTCTAAAATAATGCATTTGGCTAAATTCTTAAACATAACAAGGACATATAAAAATCTTCTGTTTTCTTACATTCATGGATATGATGTTTTAGAAAAAATATATCGTCCTGAGATCTACGTAAATATGAACACATTTACTACAGCATAAAATTTCAACGACACATTTAAGAGAGCAGCTTCGTCGAGTAATTCGAAACAGTGTCATTTATCATTTCTCACAATTTATCAACGGAACCCATTAGCTAATTAGAGCGGCCATCTTCGTTTTGTATGAATATTTTAAAATAATATTTTAGTTCCTGCCTTTGTATTGTTTTAGTCCCGAGTAAACTTGAGGCACTGCCTCATTGGCCGAGAAGTCAAGCGCGACTACGAGCATAAGGCCCTGGGTTCGATTCCAAGGTCGGGCAAAGTGTTATTGGGTTTTTCCATCTCGATTTTCACAGTGTCAGTCACGGGGTCTGGATTTGTGTCCAGTTGATGGAAATAGACTCGCCCCCTCCTACATAGACTTAAAACATTTCGACGAAATATCCCTCCCGTCGGGGATTCCTCTGCCTAACCCGTCGGAGATTACAGCCTTAATGCTTTGTAAACTTGAGGTACTTTTGGGCTGAGTTCGCCCTCCAGCTTTTTATAGCCACTCCCTGGTCTAAGTACCTTTGGGTACGTCTGGACTACGCAACGCAAAGTCAACATTTTGTTTGATTTAAGACGACAATGTTTTTGCTTGCTTAGCTTAGGTATGGACATAAACTAGAAGTTAAAGAGTGTAGAGACTACAGAGTACTACAGTCTAAAATAGCTAGTTTTGTTTGAGTAGGTAGTTTTAGGTAGGTAAATACTAACCTAGATTCTCTCGAGGCAGACTCAGGCTATTAATACTTATGCTTTTATAAAGCAATTCACTCTTCTGTAAGCTTGAAGCGTTGTTAATCCTTTTTTTTCCGGATGGAAAATCATCAAATGACTTGACATCAAAAGTCTGACACTCCCTCCCTCTGGGCGAAGCAGGAGGGAGTGTCAGACTTTTACTGACTATATCCCATCCATGTTCCTTCTTCGCCCTTTGTGTTCCAGGGCCATGGTATCTCTTTCGAACAGTCCCGCAGCCCCGGCAGGCGTCGGCCCTTGCGAACCCCTTCCTTTTGCTGACATCTCTTTGAGGCGCGCGTGGAACACGAATGCGCCGTTGACACGGCCTGTCGTCAAGACGGACGGACGGCGAGTTAGCCCATAGGTCACCGCCCACAGGCCCGCGCCTACGGTGGCCGGGGGCCACTACGTGGCGTGGAGGTTCTCTCCCTCTCACGTTCCACCACCTCCTGCGCTAGCATGACTGCCTCGCAGAAGGAGGTGACGGCGTCCCATTCCGTCTCGCTCCGGACCATGGCCTGAACCAGGGCCGGATGCGAGAGGTCGCCGACGCCGATCGCCGCTACGAGGACACGGCGGTATTCCAGCAGATGCGTTGTTAATCCTGAAACAAACAAAAATAATGAAATCCCTTAAAATTATGTATCAACCTTAAACCTGATAAAACCATTCTTAAGTCAAGCTCACGGGATTATAAAGTGAGATGAAACACGGTTTCGCTTCTGAGTGATCTCTTTTGCAATGTCTTTTGGCTTGACAAGCCTGAATTATAAAGCTTTATACAAGGTGTAAACGAAAACGGACCCTTCAAGAAGACGGCAAGCAAGCATTCTGTTCATCAATAGTAGATTGTATCATAAGGGAGCAAAATAATAATCACGACGAGGGCGCGTTTTTTATTCCAGAGCGAAGTGAAGGATTCTAGAGTAGAATCCCGAGCGTTGCGAGGGATTCTTTAATAGAATCCTGAACGTAGCGAGGGATTCAAAGTATTTTGCGCCCGAGTGATACACTCTACTTTTCATCACCCACTATGAGAAAATAAATAGCGCCATACATTTTATTCACTGTCACTTGAAGTACTAAGAAAACACCACCTTTGGGCGCACTTAAAGGCGAACCAAGTCGTCCTTTTCGAATAGATGGCATGAAAACTAAGTTACTCTACGCAAAACTAATATCTTTCGGCTTCGTTTAGTGTATTTTTACACCCATTATAGAGTGTTTTTATTCCTAATTTACCAACTTCATTAACTTTCTGCCCTTGCCACATATTTCTGAGATCGGTTGCAACCAATATTCTTCTTCCATTCTCTCCTGTCAACCGCTACTCTATCATTTACTCCTTTTTCTTTCATATCCACAATATGTATATTGTGGATATGAAAGAAATACATATTGTGGAAATAAAATAAAAAAATAAAATAAATGTCGCTGGTCATTAACACACAGCGCTATCTAGTGCCACACTAAGCAACGAGACTTGTGTCGTGGACATCAAATAGTTGATATACTA
The DNA here is from genome assembly GCA_963853795.1 of Xestia rhomboidea. Classification (NCBI taxonomy): domain Eukaryota; kingdom Metazoa; phylum Arthropoda; class Insecta; order Lepidoptera; family Noctuidae; genus Xestia; species Xestia rhomboidea. Next base: position 7,130,762 of record OY970771.1, on the reverse strand, counting down.
CATTTATACTTTTTGTTTGTAAATACATACTTATTATACATGAAAAAATGAAATGAACGAAAAATACATATTGTGGATATGAAAGAAAAAGGAGTAAATAAAATAATACATAAATTGTAAAATTTGAAACAAATTGGATTGTGTACAATCCATTCATATTTTCTTTGGTCCATCCTTTTCCAAGTTACCTACCAACAAACAGTCGCAGAACCAAAACATTTTTCACACTCAAAAGAAAAGATTATTATATTTTTTCTGTAGAGAATTATTTATGTTCGATAGCTCTGCCAAATTAGAGCAACGAGCATTTTCATTTTATTAAAAGAATAGAAAAACTCGCTTCTTAAAATTTTATGCCAAAAACATTACGTTATATTGTGTAAGTTTTATGATTTAAACAAAAATAAAACTAAACTTTCCCAAGACAATATAAAAAAATGTTAGAAACACTCTCAGAGGATCTCATTGCTGTATTATAAAAATAGAAATATATTGGGTTCCGTAGTCAGCCATTTTGAAACTGCATTCTTTAACAACCCCCGTGGAACTCTAACTACCGGTAGTTCAGCTCTATTGCAATTTCAAATGGTGTATAACGGTCAACGGATGCAGTTTTATTCAAAAAACTTCTTCGTCTTCCTAGCGTGTCGATGGCAAATTTTTGTTAAATATGTTCTAAAAAACTTCTTTAAAATAAGTCTGTATTTTTGTTTTACTCTGATTCACATTGTGTTTTAGGGAATTCTTCGGTAAGAGTTTTTTTCCTTTAAAACCATAAGAAAATCAGAGTTCTATCTTGGAATTAAATAAGTCCATAGACAATCATATTACGATTAATATTACACTAACCCAATTTACCTATACGCTAAAGCACAGAAAATATTTGAAAACAAAATAGATAACCTCAAAAATTTAACACTTCTAAACAAAATCCTTTAAAATGAAAAGAAAAGTTAAAAATTCACAAGCAAACTCCAAACAAGATCTTCTCCGTAGAAACACGACACCGCATAAGATTACCATTCGCAGTAACAATAGAATAGATGCTACATTGTACCACAGTGAAATTTGTTCTACTGAGTTCGTATTGAACCACAGAATAATATAGTACAGAAAGTCAGTTTTATACATCGAGTGAACAAAGGTGTACGCAAACGAAGAAGTTTGCGAACTCAAACAAATGACAGTAGCAACCAGTTTAGTCCTCTTGCACTCGTCTGTACGACAGTCTCAAAAGTATCGACAAAACAAGCGAAAGCACATTCTTTAGTAAATTCGACCAAATTATTTTTGTATAAACAGCAGGCTTAGCCAAGTTGACACTACAATCGTTAACTCTAGTAGAATGACATCATCTCAACGTTAAATCACGTGATCAACACAAACGAATGGAAAATTCGCAGACAAGTTTACATCGTTCAAAATGATAGAATAGAATTGTTATCGTTTCTACAATGTTGATCACTATACTCTTTGGTGTTTACTAGTGAGCGTTCTTCTCATCATAGACTAAAGTGTAGGTTTTTTCTACAGACATTAGAGAACGAGTGATCGACTCAGTCGTGTCAACTTGGCTACCAAATTAGCGCTTTCTACAATCGCTTACGCCGAGGCGTTTACGATTGTAGAAAGAGAATCGATATGAAATGTTTGTAACTTGGCTAGACCTGCAGGAATATAGTTACTCTATCCATTATAAAATGTCGAGAACGAATGTCAAGAAAAGAAAGCTATTTCTCCTTGTTCTAAAGACCTAGTCAAGTTATTGGTAATAGCGTTCAAAGCGTTCCGAATTCCTACATCATCGTTTGACATAAACTTTTCGGTAGCTTACGTCAACTCAATTCATTTTTTACTTTTCATCATAGTTTTTGCTGACAGTATGTCATTTTATCTAGGCCTGCTGTTCCTATGTTGGTTTGGTCTAAAACGACCTTTAATGGGCTGAAACTAGTGGCAAGTGCACTTGCACTCGCTGTACGTGAACCGTGTCATTGTGTTCGTGCGTTTTCGCTCGTTGTAAGAAGTCGTTCTTCTGCATCTATCTATTCTGTGACAAAGGCTCCTCAGAAATCTAATCCTAGATAGCGAAGCATGAAATTTGATCTTCAATACTCTTTTATGTCTCACCTATGATTTTCTCTGGTTGACAGAATCTCGAATCTTTTAGTTTTGCTAGCGTGAGATTTTATAAGGTAGACTCTTTTATTCAGTTTTGGCTGACTTGGTGTTTGATGCGTGGATTTATGGCTTTGGTTGATTAGACTTGTTTTTAAATGCAATAATATTGATATAAGAAAATCGGAGTTCGTGAAAACATGATCAATTGGGCACAATGTTTCTATAGAGAAGCCGATATTATTCCATATTTTGGATGGTTTTGTATCTTAAGTGGTTTATGAAAACTGTTTTAATTATATTAGTAAGATTGGTAGGAAATAAATGTACCTAATTAATGTTGTTATTTCTTTGTTTTCAGGTAAGTCCGATTTCTGATCAAGAATTTACTCTTGTCGTACATCAAAAGGTAATTTACTTTGTTTTATTAAGAAGCAGAAGGTCAAACAGTACGAAGACATAACACAAACATTCTTCTAGAAAATAAGCTAAGAAATAGTATCATTTATATAAACACGAAAACATGATTTATTTCATTACATTTTCTCAGATAGGGACTCACAAACACCCGGGAATTTAATAACATAACATACATTTATTAATAAATAGGTATATTTCGTTCAGTCTGCTTGTTGCGTAGGGCTTTAACGCCAAATAGATGCTTACAAAAGGTCAGTTTCATACAACAAGCGAAAACAAGATCACGCACACGGACGCGTATGTTCAGCGATTTCAAACAAATGACAGTCTCAAGTGCGCTTGCACTCGCTGACTCGCTGTACGTGAAGCGTGTCTATGTGTGCGTGGAGATCATACACAAATGATAGCCGCAAGTGCGCTTGCATTCATGCAAACAAATGATAGTCGCGAGTGCGCCTGCACTCGCTGTTCGTGAAGCGTATTTATTAGTGCGTCTGCTTGGAGATCACAAACAAATGACAGTAGCGAGTGTGCTTGCACTCGCTGTTCGTGAAACGTGTCTATGTGTGCGTGCGATTCTCAAACAAATGCCGGTCGTGAGTGCGCTTGCACTCGCTGTACGTAAAGTGAGTCTATGAGTGCGTACGATTCTTAAACAAGTGCTAGGCGCAAGTGCGCTTGCACTCGCCGTGAGTGAAGCATGTCAACGTGTTCGTGCGTTTTCGCTTATTCTATTGAGCCTTCTGTACTACGTATTTTGTGGCCGAAGGCAGCAACAGGTCAATTACGGAGAGATCACGAGGTCATTACTAAGTGAAATGTATTGAATTTGTGCCCTAAGTTAGACCATTAAGTTACGATGTTTATCAAATACACTGTCACTTAATGGTCAGAGGTTATAGTTTTGACAAAGTAGATGGTATTGAAATGGAGTTACTAAAAAATGAATACTTAGTAATTTGAATATCATTATAAGTAATATAATATCATTATTAATAACGGACCAAACTAGTTTTGCCCACGGCTTCACCCGCATTATGATCGAAAGTTATCCCACGGGAACGTTTAAAATATACCTATGTAGTTTGGACACTCGGGAATAATGTAACTGCCGATAAGTGAAAGAATTTTTAGAATCAAATCAGTAGTTCGAAAGATTACCCCTTACATCGAAATCTACAAACTTTACCTCTTATAATACGAGTATAAGTATAAATGTATGTACATAATAAGGAATACTGTCGCTGTTAAGATAACCTCTATTATTGTTTCGATTCAAAATTATTTGTAAGTACAATTAATAGTGAACGACTATCGTTTAAAAAAATTAAATGAAGTGCAATATCACAAATAATGGTCAAAAGTGTCAATTTCGTCAAACTAAATAGTCTTTTCACTGATTATCGTTGTACCAAATAAATTCAACTGGGTACACCTGTCATTTATTGGTGAAAAGTGACAGGAACATCGAACTAAACGGCCAAAAGCCTCCGGCTCATTCAAACGAAGTCATTAACACAATGAACTATCGTTATTATTTGACTATCGTTTACCTAAATTAATTGATTTGTTTGATCATTCGCCGTATTCACAACATCAACATGTCGTAAATGAAATGTGTATTAACTAATGAGAATTTGTAATATGAAAGTGAGTCTCGAAAATGTATTTATTTGAGTAAGTAATTGAAGAAATATGACTGTCATGGCAATCATGAGTTTAATTTGTTTAAATGTAATCGGTAATTTAGCAAACAAACTCAAACTCAAAGTATTTATTTCAATTAGACCATTACGGCACTTTTGAATGACAAAAATACAAAAAAAAACAAAGCTACAGCCCAGTCACAAGGCATAATAACTTGAGAAAGTACTGTAGTTGCCCATCCCCTAGCGTAGATCTCTATGGAGAAGAACGGGCAAGAAACTCCATGGACACTCTTTTAAATCAACATGTTGTTACAAAATCTTGGTTACATCATTAACGTGCACATTAAGAGCGTCCAGAGTAAAAGATTAGATCAACAATTTAAAATTAAATCATGATCTGTCAAATGACCGATTTGGTCGAGACGCCATTGTTTAACTATTGTGTCTTCTTCGTGGACAGATCATGGGTTATAGTACAAACTGACAATATACCTACTACTATTGTTTACAGAACCATATAGTATAGATAGAGCATCAAATTGAACCACATTCAGTAACGTAAGATAATCACGAAACAATCAAAATCAGCTGTTTAATATTTTCAATACGTACCCAATTACTCATCTCATACAAAAAATGCACTGTTGCGGCAAGACGCTGGCGTTAATGTAATTAATCTTCATGCAGACATCATTAGATCATCATCTGCCAAGCCTTTTCCCAACTATGTTGGGGTCGGCATCCAGTCTAACCACATGCAACCGAATACCAGTATTTTACATGGAGCGTTTGCCTATTTGTCGAAAACTGTCGACTGTCAAAGATCTACAAATGACAGCCGGGGCTAACGGCTTAACGTGCTTTCCGAGGCACGGATACAACTCGGTATGTAATGGATCACCCATTCACGGAACGACTTTGGCCAGCGTGGCTTAACCTTGAATTGAACCCGTTATTATTCAGCAACGAACTCCTCCACGCTCAACAACAGACAACTCTAAATAATTCCCCACAAAACATCATCTCGTAAAACATAAGTCCATTATAACTAACGTGTTGGTGTGAAACATTGTACTAAAACCGATCATCAATACAGCTGCCAAGTTTATGTCAAACTGCCGGAGTGACACGTCAACACCGATCCGTGGATAAAGACATTTTGTCACAGAACACTATTTTCCACGAAATCCGCCGGCTGTCTAGTATCGTGACAGATTGAAAATCAGTCCTGACAAACCACAAATTGGCTTTATTGGAAACAGTTCCCATTAAAACCACTGACTGTGAGAAGGTTTCACGACGTATTGTAATTATTGTTACTGATTTACTTTACAGTTTATTAGTGAACTAGCTTATTGCCCGCGGTTTCGCCCGAGTTCGTTTATTGCCCACGGGATCGTACTTCCAGGCTAGAAAGTAGCCTATGTCCCATTCCAGACTATAATCTAATTCTGTGCCAAATTTCAACCAGATCCGTTCAGCCGTTCCGGCGTAATTGGGTAACAAACATCCGTCCATGAATACACTTTTTAGAAATTGGAATTAGAATTTTTACGTTCTGTTAAGAAGTTGCATTTCCAAAAACACAATATATTTGTTTAGGCATAACTTAACATCGTAGCATAATATCACGCCTGTAATACCTGAAGGGTTAAGCAGAGGTGTACCTAATACAGGGTGTAAAACACCTCTTAACGAAGCCGAAAGGCACTTGTTCTCCTCGTCATTACGATATTTTTTTATTCTACACCATATCTGGGACCACCACCTTCTAGTTACGGAGATATTGGGGGTCAAAGTTCCAACTTTTTGACAAGATTTTTTTTATATGCAAGTTTTTAATGTAAGATTTTTTATTTTAAACACCTCCACCATCCATCAGCACAATGTTTTGAGTGCGTTACATTGAGTTTTACCACAATACATGATTTTTCACCCCAAAAAAAAATGTCGTTTCCCAGCAATGATTTTTGTGTAAAGTTACTTAGTTAGATGTACATAATGCTTGGTTGACGGCTCCGTGATGAGGTGGTTTACACCCTGTAGAAGACCCACATTAATTCGCCAGTTATAAGTCCCATGTAATATGGGGCGAGCCATTTGTTCAGGCACATGAAACAAATCGCGAACGCAGTTTAGGTAGATTCCATCAAGCCGTACCACGGAATAAATAATAGTATAAGCGATCGGACCTACATGTTGTGCATTAGTTGGCCAAAGTCGTAAAGAAACTAAAAATACTGTAACATCCCCGCAAATACTCATATACCCACGTTACCTAGAAACGTGGTGTTATGAAAGAGATTGTAAATTATTATGAATGTAATATCATGCGCTTCAGTACGTTTTCCTTGGATATGAACCTGCATTTTTCCTGGAGTAAAGGTTCTAAAGCTTAATAAAAGAGAAGGAAGTTAATTTGTTTACTATTTTGCTGGTGTAGAAAATATTTTCATGTTTTAACACCCGCTATTTCGCTGCCACATATGTTAAGTTCCATGTACCAGCTCGCATTCCACTTCCACTACTTCTAACTACGACTGTCTTTGTCAAAACGAAACGGTATACATCTCAAAAAATTCCACTTTTTAGGTTTCCGTTTCCGAAGCGGGACCCTATTACACTAAGTGTATGGCCAGAGTGCCCGCTCGAATCGAGCGTACGGCGTGGCGGGGCGTGCAGCGTTCATGTCAAACACGTGCATTTATACGTGAGTGGCCTGTTGGCTTAGCCAAGTTGACAATCTACAATCGTTAACGCTAATAGAAAACTAACCAAATGTATGGGAATGACATCACGTGGCCAAAACAAGCGAATAGAAACTTCGTAGACAAGTTTACATCGGTTAAGACGATAGAATGAAATGTATTCGTTTCTACAATCGTGATCTCTACATCCCATATAAATCGTAGCCAACTTACAGTTTTGACTGAACTTAAAAAATTCTTTTCGTTTGTTTCGACCACGTGACTTAACGTTTACGATTGTAGAAAGAGAATCGATACGAATCGTTTGTAACTTGGCTAGGTCTGCTGAGTAGACGCCCGCCGCGCGGCGGCTGCAGCGTGTGAGTTTGTGTCTTGCGGCAAAGCACTATGGCCATTCATTGAACGCGCTGTCGGCCGCTCGCCGCCCCGCAGAACGCCCCGCCGAACGCTATTGCACCCGTAAACTAAGCCTCTGCTCTCCGTCTGTCCGTCAGTCTGTCTGTCAGCGGGCTGTATCTCATGCTCCATAATAGGCAGACAGTGGAAATTTTCACAGAATATGTATTTTGTATTGCCGCTATATCAACAAATAATAAAAATGAAAATTAAAGGGGGTCCCATTAAATCTTCTACGATGGTACGGAACCGTTCATGCGCGATTCCGACTTGCATTTGGTCGGTTTTTAGTTGACGACTCCATAATAGTCGGGAACACACTATCGCATTCAGACAGAGGCAAAAGCTTAGCAATAAGGAAGGAACCACCGTATTTTTCTCTATTTGTCGGATCCGAAAATAGAGCTGGAATGAATCGGATCCACTCGATCCGATTGGTCGTACGTGACACGATTACCATTCAGCTGTCTCAATTAAAGACCAATCCTCAAAATTGTACCAAGTGATTCTTTCCTAACACTCTCTCGACGGGTCTGTGGATGCTGGGTACAGGTAGATAAACCGCATCATTTATGCGACCCGATTTCCCTTTTTCATCTGTGCAAATGGAGGTTGAGTGTTTTTCTCAAAGTTTGAGGTTTTCGGGGTGTGTAGGGTTAGGATTTCTTGTGAGGTTTCAATAGATCACCTCTCCATAGTAACATTACGAATAAAGTGCGAAATATGTCTGTCTGTAGTGTGATTTATATGAACATCACAAGGACAAACTATGAGTTGCTTGAACTGAACGTAAGATAATTTTATCTCGGTGGTATCATTCATGCCTCGTCGGAGGTCGCAAGCGCATCTGCTGAGCATGAGATCTTGGGTTCGATTCCCAGGTGGGACAAAGTGGTATTGAGTTTTTACATCTCAAATTTCTCAGTAGCAGCCACGGAGTTTGGATTTGAGCCCTGTTGATGGCAATAGGATCGCCCTCTATTAATTAAACATAATTGGCGAAATGTGGGTGTACTATTTGGTACTCGTCTGCCTAACCTTTTGGGGAAAACAGGTACGGTGTTACATTTATGTTAGTATCTTTCCGTTGGATAATTTCCGACTACACGTGTAAATGCTAGGTATAAAACAAGAAAGATAAAAATAACAAAAAGAAAGATTATAAATATCTCTATAAGCTATAATAGACAAATACTTATCTTAGCACGTAAGTACCTGATCTTTGTTTGAGGAAAGACTTGAAGGTACAATCCAAAACATAAAAGAAAAACCTTTTGTAAGTTGGATAAAAATCTCACAATTAAATTCTTTCAATTTAATTGCATAACATACGACAAAGGTAACTTCGTCAAACAATAGGACGAACATTCTATTGTAACACAACAGTGTGTTCTCGAAACATCCATGTGTAACCGGTCTACACCACATAGTTATACTCACACGCATGACAATTCAATTATTCCTATATCAACTCGTCTCAGGTAGGGTACGTTGAACGTACTAGCAACTACTATTGGAATCTCCTCAGACTTGGTTTATTGTTGGCGGAGGTCTAAAGTAAACGCTTATTGTTTGTGAACTATGAGACATTAGGACAAGGAACATGGAAATGTAAGAAATGCAGGAAATATAGCTCTTCAAAAGTCAATTAATGTTACAGAACTTGAGATACCTGAAAAAAAAGGTACTTTGAAAGATTATCAGTTTATGTATTGCCATAATTTTCTTTATTTATTTATATACACATTAATTACGTAGGTATTTGAATATTTCAATCTAAAATAATATTTAAAAATAGTGTCCCACCGGTATCGGGGACCCTGTTGGTCCAAGCAAGCCCAAGTCAGAGCTCCAGAGAAAAGAGATAGCGTGGCTTTCGAACACAAAGGGCTAAGAAGGAACATGGATGGGTTTAAGCCAGTACAAGTCTGACACTCCCTTCCGCTCCGCCCAGAGCAGGAGGGAGTCATTTCATGATTTCCCATCCGAAAAAAAAGGGCTCGAAAGAAAGGAACCTCACTCCTCGCCTCGAACCACGCCTAGAAATATCGCTACAAACCGTGTCAAGTGATAAATAAGGCTTCCGCCTTATCAAGTTGAAGAAGAAGAAAATCTAAATCATTTAAGTACAAATGTCGCTGTACTTTTTTTACACTAAATAGGCTTGCGTTTGACCGCAACTCGCCTGATGTGGAGCAATGACGCAGCCTACTAGGGTGTAGCATACTTGCCTAGAAGAAACCGATTCACTCGAACTTTGAAGAGATGATCTAGCTAGATTATAATGATCGGGTAACAATAAATAAATATCGCTGGACATTACACGCAGAGCCATCTAGTGCCACACTAAGCAACGAGGCTTGTGTCGTGGACACCAGATAGTTGATATGCTACATAGATACTTTTTGTTTGTAAATACATACTAATTATACTTATAAACATCCATGACTCGGAAACAAATGTCCATGTACATCACACAAACATTTGCTCCTACCGGGATTCGAACCCGGGACCCTAAGAACGTAAAGCAGCCTCATTACCGCTGCGCCATTGGGGTCGTTAACAGAGCCTATCACTTGCACCACCTCCTACTATAGACCAGCTTGTTATAGTTGTCCAACTCTACGGGGATTATTGTTTATAGGTCCCTCTCGAACATTGTTCCAAACCATAAATTGGCAAACTACTGAGTGATACGAGTGGATTATCGAGGATCTCCAATTAGAACTATGATGAGGATTTGATTCTATTGTTTTGATTTATACCTAGTTGTTGAGAGGATTAGTGACTTTAATCCGAACCTGAACCGAAATCCTAACCCGGTCGTGGCTTTGAAAACAGTAGAGTGTTTTTAAAATTAATGTTGGCTCATTGGTTTTATCTGAATCATACAAATCAACAAAAAATGAAGTGTCTGTAGTTTCAAAATAACAGCTTTTTACTGAATGCAGCATATGAAAGGCACATACAACCAAAATACGTTTTTTTTTTATTTGTCTGTCTGTCTGTTTGTTCCAGTTAATCTCCAAAACAGCTGGACCGATTTTGACAGGACTTTTACTGATGTTATAAAAGAAGTAACATAAAATACTTTAATTCTTAGAAAAACGATTAGGTTAATAGGGTTCCGTGCAAATAATGAAACCCGTAAAATTGTTAACAGAAAAACGACGGTTGCGGGCAACAGAAGCCCTACAACACAATAAAAGATCATGATTATTTGTTGTGGTATTTTCTTCGTTTTGCCAAAGAAACAAAACAATTCTCTGAAGTCAATGACTCCAACAAACAACACAGTAAGAATACTTAAGAAGGTCTCTCGGCGTTAAGATATATTTTCTTGCTCTTTGGCGGAATTTCAGAGGGTGACACTTAGTTTGTTGTCCACTGTGTAATTTGTGTGTTTCTAACCAGACCCGTTACTTGGGACTGGATAATTAGCAATTTATGATTTCTTTTGTTAGCTTAGGTTTTACCTGTTAAAACAAATGTATGTGTTCATGAATAAATAATGAACACTTCAGCCACTTCTTTTTCTTATCGTATCGATGTTCATTTCAATTACACGAGATTGAAATCATTTATATAATATTGGTTAGAAGAAGACGATGATTGTGATCATCCATCAATGTCTCCAACTCCAATTGACTTCACTACCCCAACACCATTGATAGACTCTGCAGCCACGGAATTGACTGCAAATAGAATGTAATCGACTTTAATAAAGTCAGCGCAAATGTCTGATGGAAGACATTTCTCACCAGATACAGACATCCATGGCTCGGAAACAAATGTCCATGCTCATCACACAAACATTTGCTCCAACCGGGATTCTAACCCGAGACCCTAAGAACGTAAGGCAGCCTCACTACCGCTGCGCCATTCGGGTCGTCAAATTTTCTTCTTTCTTTATTTGTTACGGGAATTTAAGGTCCTATGTCGCCAGTTTCACATGACTCCTGTTACTAGTCTGATGTCATCATCGAAACTTTTATGCGGTCTGCTTCTCTTCCTTTTGCCTTCTCTGGGGTACCATCGTGTCGCTCTTTTGCTCCATTTGTCGTGTCCTCTTATTACGTGGCCAACCCTCATCCATTTAAGTCTTTTGATTTTTATTGTTACATCTGTAGTTTTTGTTTTATTTCTAATGTACAGGTTTTTCAATCTGTCCGACTTTTTGACATTTAGCACGCTCCTTGCCATTGCATATTGGCAAGTGCAGAGTAGCACAAGAAAGGAAATAATGGAAAAGGTTGGAGGAGGCCTTTGCCGACTGGCAAACAGATCTAGGAAAGATAACAAAACAACAGATATTAGTATAAATAGAGTAGTGTTTAAGCCGTGTAATTTTTTTTTGGTTTATTTTATTGTAAAGAGATCTGAATAAAAGGCTGTAGTATTATTATGTCGAGCAGTTTACTTCGAAATCGTAAAACACTTCTCAACTACCTAATACTAGCTTATGCCCGCAGCTTCGCTCGCGTGGAGTTCGATATATAATTATCCCACAGGATCATACCACCGGGATAAAAAGCTATCTTGATACAAAATTTCATCCAAATCCGTTAGGCCGTTTGAGCGTAAAGGAGTAAGAAACATGCTTACATACAAACCAAAAGTTCATTAAGTGAAAATAAAACGGACAGCTTGACAACAGTATTCTCAGAAACTGTTGCTGAAACTGATATAATTGCTTAAATCAGCCTTCACTGACGGGTAATTAAGCAATTATAAATGTATTGGCCGCTCTGCTTTTGTTGTTCAATTAACTGGAATTCACTTATTGACAGATTTCAGGAAGTAAACGTGGTTATTCACAGTTAATGTTCTCTTTGTTTTTTCAGACAGATGATGTGTCGGTTTTATGCCCTGAGATAATCAGTGCTTTAATGTTTACTCTTGAAATCGCAACAGATGGATTATTAACGGGTTACCTGGCTTCTAGGTGTAGATGAGATATGCAGAACCCAAACCAGTTCAATTATTTTCGATAAATAATTTAGTAATTGCAAGACTAGTGCCTTGCGTAATAGATCAGCTCGTTTCACAATTCTGATTATTCGGCCGCATGGTTGTCACTGCTGTACATAAAACTCCTCTGAGAGTCGCTATATCGAACGTTCCTAAGAGCCAGTAGCAACATTCTATCAACCATAGCAGACAGCGAGTTTTTAACAACATTTAGGTGGTTTAGTTCAATCCTGTTGAATGTTGCAGAAACAGGAAACGCAACAGCTACTCGACTAAGTCATCTGCGCATGTTGTATTGACCAACCGAATGAAGCCTACACACCAAAGCCAATATTGGAAGATTGATTTTTTATAATACATAATAAGGTTTGCGTTTGGTCGTAATTCTTCCGATGCGAAGCGAAGATGCGGCCTAGGGCACGCTTGCCTAGAAGGAACAGATTCACCCGAACTTTGAATGGATCCAGATTATAATGGTCATGGAACAGAAAACCCTGCAGTCAATTCCACAGACTGGCGGGGCGCACAATAAACAATGAATCATGTGTAATAATGTCTACTGAACGCGTACACTCCGCTATCCTTCCGAATATCCAGAAATTGGCTACAAAAGACAATTCAAACACAATAGAAGAGGAACCAATTTTTCGTTCCATTTGGTGATATCAATGACACATTCGCCGTATCATAGAAAAAAATAATAAGACTTCATTGTATGTTTTCCTACGAGTCGAAGTCAACACGGCGAAATGGATTAATATTGTGTTAGTCGACGATAGCTTAGTATCACTAGTTACACAGTGGTGTTTGTATTTTATACCTGTCTTCAGTTAGCCTGGAGCTTTTTATAAGTCGATATTTTTCTCGTTTTGATGGAATATTATTGCTAAAACAATAACAAGAGTTACTTTTTTTATTTGCAATGTTTATTTGTTTATTTAGGTACCGCTGGAAACCATGTGATATATGAGTAAAATGATATGATGAAACACACTGTTGATAGACGCAATCAAAATATTTTTCTTGTATTGAGTTTGCTTGACGACTAAAAGCTACATTGACATTTCGTTTGAGTACGATATTTCTATCAGGAGTTTCTACATTTCGCTGTTTACATACAAATGCTTGTTTTCGCTTAAATAAGGTTAATGCTTGAGCTGTCACAAGCAGAAATACGTGACACAATCGCCAAACATCAACAGGCAAAAAATAAGTAAAATACAGACCTTTACGCAAAATACTCAACGAATTGTTATTTCACGTTTATATTTATATCTTTCACCTTCCCTGTTCAATTTCCTTTGCGAGAGGGGACTAAATAATCTTCCCTTGGGGTGTGATAAAAATGTCGAATTGGCGAAAATTACTGGAATATTGTCGTGAATCTTTCAACACGTCGGTAACGGTTCCCGGATTTGACGGGGTTGGTTTGGGAGTACCTTGGGGATGCTCGGGCAAATAAAAAAAACATTGTATGCTGACAAGTTTGTTATAACTTAACTAGAGTGTTGTTAAGTTTTTATTGGCATCGAAAGAATTGGTTTGAAACAAAAGGTCAACTTTGGAATAGACGTTGGGCTTTCTATGGTGTGGTGTGTTCGTGTGTAATGTATAAGTTAGTAATTATTTTTGATTTTTTCTTTATCATGAGGTTAGCGCTTAACCTGGTGTCAAAGTTTTATACCGCCCATGGGCTTGTGACTCGGCTTTACGTGCGTCGTACGACGAGAAATATCTCTCAGGCATGCTGGTTTCCTAGCGTTTACCTTCACTGAAGCAAGTGATGATTATAAATACAATACGCAGATGAATCCCAAAAATTAGAGAGGCGCGTATCTTGATTTAAAAAAAATCTTGATTAAAATGTCCGATTACAGATTTTCGCAACTCCTTCAATATGGGTATCAAATGAAAGGGCTTTACTAGTAGAATACTATACTCTATGATAAATTTCAAATCCATGATGGTCGCACCACGAAATGGCGAATTATATATTATTTTTCACAACTGCCTCAATATGGGTATCAAATGAAAGGGCTTGACTAGTAGAATAATGTACACTATATTGAAAGGAAATGAGGAATATTTACTAACGAAATGAAAACTAAAAACTTGAAAAAAATGTTTTTGTCGATAGTGATGAATTATTTTTAGTTAGCGTTTTGACGGCTAAAAAACCTGATTAAACACCAAATTACCCGAATCTTAAAACGCAAGAAAATAAAAGAAATGTAATAAAAAATTAAGGAGTCCCTACAAAAAGCATGAAATAAAAAATTAAAAAAACCCCCGACAAAAAAGTATATTTAAACGTCAAACTCTATAAAATGAAAAAAAAAATAACCTTGAAATTATGACCCTACGTGTCGGGGGTTTTTTAATTTTTTTAATTTAATGTATCTTGTATCAATATCCATTATCTATTCTTCAGGCTATACTCGGATTTAAATCGAAATCAATGTCTCTGATTGCCAATAACTGGCAATTTAAATAATTAATCAAATTACAGCCTCCTTTGAGAGACAGAAAACTAAAGTGGCTGGCGAGAGTGTGCCAGTAAATTGTATTGGTTGGGATCGAATGAATAAATTAAAAGGCAGCCTTTTATTATGAGATACCGTGACGTGGTGTGACGTCATATGGACAAAGGGTAGGGATAAAAATAGGGCTAAGGGTTCTTGCTGACGGCGCGGACGGCGTGCGTTCTTTTGTCAAGTGTTTAGCGATGGACGATCAATATATTTGAAGTTGGGGTATTTTTAGTGCAGTCCGTATATTTCGTTGTTTATGGTTTAGTGGTAAACTTACATGGCAGAAGAGAGCCACACTGTCGTTGCTGCAGTGAATGGAAAAGGCTTAAAAACTTATTTTTTGCAGGACACCATAGTTATATTTCACAGAACTATCAATATTAAAGACGTGCCTCAAAATTGTGTTTGCAATGTTAAGCTCATGGCCTCTTATCAGATTCTTAAAAAGTCGTAGCTACCTGCTTACGTACCTAATTGTAATCTGTAACCTAGATCTTTAAATATTCAACACAACGAGCAAACCTGAATGTTTTCACACTAATTACTATTTCTGTTCAGTATTCAATTAATAATATCTACTCGTACTAACCAAATTAAGGGTAGCATAGTAAGCTCTCACATTACAACTATATTCAGCTAATTGGTGAGTGAGGAAGCCTCCTCTAATTACTACAATGTAGATACCATGACGACCAATTAGCTCCACGCCTGTAAGTACCCTACCAATTTCAGGTAAGTCAATGACCTTATATTTACGAAAATTAAACTTCGTTTTACGTGAAATCACTTTAGAGTGATTTACAAAACAAAAGTTCCGTACTATTCAATGCATCCGTACCATCAGCACAATGTTTTGAGTGCGTTACGTTGAGTCCTACCGTAAAACGAGATTATTCACCCCCAAAAAAGAGTTCATTTTCCAGCAATGATTTTGGCGTAGAGTATGCTTGGTTGACGGCTTTGTGAAAGGTTCGTTTACATCTTGTATATTTGAAACCAATTTAAAAATGTTGTAAAATTACTGTGTATCAATTTTGGTGTACAATAAAATATATACAAATACAAATAATTTATTTTCTTTCACAAGTTACGTACTACATCTAGTGGTTGAAGTGACCTTTTAGACAAAAAAAAATGCCTGCGTTAGGTCGCTTGGCTCTTCCAAAGCTTAAAGTTACGTGGTGTACCAACAATTTTAAATCTTATTGTCTTAAGAAAACCTTTCAAAGTAATTTTACAAAAAGACAAAGATATTAATAAAAAATACAAAAGCAAAAGTAAGTAATTTAGTTGCTAATAATACTCATATTTATACATTTATATATAACAGTAGTAGTGGTGTGCATGTTTTGTGGTAATAAGATAAGTCAGTGGGTTTTTTTCTGTGATGTATGAGTGTGATGTATGTGTGTATGAGAAGTGTATATGTTTTTGTGAGTGGGTGTTGGTGTGGATGACAGTGTTACGAATCAGGGTGTAAGAGGGCCTCAGTTTCCTCATATGTAAAAAGTTTAATCCATTTAGTTAAAAGTTTTTTGCATTAACCCTTGATCTGTCCACGTCTCCAAAATATTTTTTGTTGTATAATTGTGTAAGTATATTCTATCTACATACATATTGGTTGAATCAAGATTCTTCGAGACCTGAATAGTCCTCCACTCATAAAAAGCAACCATCTATAACTCCACAACATTCCACATCTCAATCCCTCACATATTCCTTCAGTGCACTCCCATATCTAAGACTAGACTAAGAAATACGATATTGTCAATAATAAACAAGATTCGTTATGATCTCGTACTCCGGACTGCATCGCAATGCGCCTCGCGTGTCATATTCGTGTCACGAACAGAACTATACGTGACCCGTGCCGGAGAGAGACGCATGATTTCGCTTTCTACGATGAAATTGAACTCTGATATTGAAAAGTGCAGTAGACAGTGGAGAAGTGAAATGTTTTATGTCACGGAATTGAGTTGAGAATTTGGATTTTAAAACGCAACGGGAAATACATTTACTTAGCTTGTTGGGGAATGCTGGTTTGATGTTTTGAGGTTCATACTTACTTACTTAGTAGGTATGTTGAATACATTCTTGGAATATAATATGATAGGGTCTGTATCGTTGGTCTAGAGGTTGCAAACGCGACTACGGAGCATAAGGTCCAGGGTTCAATTCCCGGGTCGGGCAAATTTTTATTGGGTTTTTCCAGCGGGAATTCTCAGTAGCAGCCACGGAGTCTCGATTTGTGCCCGGTTGATGGAAATAGGCTCGCCCTCTATCACAAAACAGGGTCCATAATTGTTGTTAGCTGTGAGCCTTTTTGATATTGTGGAACGCAAATAAAATGAATATCAATATACATGGGACTTGAAACATAACTGGCCACATGTACGTACACCATTAGGTATATCTAGCTCTGCCTTACCCGTCGGAGATTACAATCGTAATGAAGTTCCATTAATTAAATAAAACCTGCAGTTTCACTTGCGTGTATTAGCGCTTTAATATTATAACGTTTTCTGTAAAAATGTAATTGATTACTTCTAACTCAGAAATAAACCCAGAAAAAAAGACTCAGAAATATATATTTATTTAATTTTCTTTTTCAGTGTCTGTCAAGGTACAGAACAAAGAAAATACTTTTGACATAAATCAAAAAGTAACTGAAATGTAATGCAATGAGACATTTGTTGCGTGGCAGTAATCTTTTTACTTAATAGTGACGTCACAGAATAAATTAATGAATGTCTACTGAATGGGTCTGGAAACAAAGGGTGCCATTTAAATTAAAGTTAAGTATTAGGCCGATTCTGTTAGGTGTGATTTGATTTTAATGTTAAAATAGACATAAATAGGTATGCCATTAGTTACATTTGAAAGACATCAGATGTTGGAGGTTTAATACTTTTATTACCCGACTGGGACAAAGCCCAAAAGCAGGATTATGTTTTTAGTTGGGTATGTCTGTGTCTGTGTTCCTCTCCTAAAGGCGTGGACCGATTTCAACACAACGATAACAATCTCAACGATCAACGATCACGATCTCATCCTTGGCTTAACATAGGTTGCATCAGACTGATTGAGTGATAATAAAATTATTATTTATTTTCGTTTATTCATTTTACAACATTTTTAAATATTCCTAATATAGAAACAATATAAATAAAAACATTTAAAAAAATAAAAATAGTAGCCCACCAGCGCTGCGAACAGGGTCCGAGCTTCCGGTGGTCAGGGCTTTTGAGAGAGGAACCTCCTAACAATACGTGCCGTGTCCAAAAGTACTGCTTTCTGAATCAAGCCCTTGATCCAGCTGCCAAGCGAGAGCCTCCTAAGATGTTGGTCGAGGCTCTTGGCTATTAAGCCATTGGCCGACACGACTATCGGCACAATGACTGCTGTACTCACGTCCCACATGTCAACAACCTCGCGAGCCAGATCAAGATATTTGAATTGTTTTTCTTTATTTATTTAATTATTTTTATTCCAAATTAGTAAGTAATCATATTATAAACTAAGCCCCACAAATTGCAATGATTTGACTGTGGGGTCGGTGAGCCTCTAGACATTCATACTTGAAAATGTTTTTTTTTGGTTCTACTAGTAAAGATTTATTTAAATAATTACACTACTTTTATACAAACTATAACTCTAAATAATAATAAAAATATGTACAAGTAACAACCTGTAACCGTTACAGGGCGTCAAAAAATTCGTCCACATCGCTGTCAACACGAAAAGTGCCCAGAAGGCAGGCAGCATTGCCACGTTGGATGGCAATGCTGATGCTTTGAAATTAAATAAATAATACATTTGAACTTTTTAGTTGCAGTTTATTTATAATTAAAAAAAGAGAGTTTATAGAGCACTGCCAGCAGTATAATGAGTTTGAAAAGTTGGAATATGTGCATTTGTACAAACTTAGTAAAGGAGAACGGGTCCCGAAGTATAGGCATCTGCACCAAGGTCCAATATCCCATAATTAATGACTCTCAGACTCTGAATCGAAAGAAGTCGCCATAATAAGAAATGTTATTCTTGAAGAGATCTGTCTATTGTTATATCTTAACGCTATTGGACGCTGGGGCAATTTTGCCCATTCTCCTTTTTCACGGTAGATATACACTGAAGTGACGTACTTTGTTTATTACCTACTTCCATCTCTTTCATAGTCTACCCCAGCGACGTTTTCAATTAAATTACTCGATACTTTACAGAATCGACCTCGAATCGATTATTATTCGTTTTCATAACACTCGGATACAAAGTTTAATGGAAGCCCTTTTATAATGATTGCTTTTGTCACCTCATTATATTAAGTAATATAGTGAAAGCTTTTGAATCATTTTAATTAATGGAATATGAAAGCTTTTGTGCGACAACCGGCCAAGTGCGAGTCGGACTGCGCATGAAGTGTTCCGTACCATCGTTGGAGCGGAGCCCTCCTTAATTTTAAATATTTTATTATTATTATTTGTTGTTATAGCGGCAACGAAAATACACATTCTGTGAATTTTAACTGTCTTCCTATTACGGATCATGAGATAAAGTCTGCTGACAGACAGACGGACATCGGAGACTTAGTTATAGGGTCCCGTTGGTTACTCTTCGGGTACGGAACCCTAAAACTGTGGCGGTGTGTCTGATGTTTGTGTGTGTCGGTTTGCCTTTCGTTTGAAAAGCTGTGGCTATTGTTACAGCTAGGTTTAATAGATTAACGAATTGTAGTCGTAGTTAAAGACGCTTTCGGAGAGTTGGCAACGTCGCAAATAACTGTCATGCCAATTATAACGGTGTTTTGATGAATGTTGTAATAATGTAATAATAATAAAATACTAACTCTGAATTAGGTGTTGTGTTGTTACAGTTTAAATGCAAAAATAGATATGTTTGAAAGTTTATTTCATCATCATCATCAGACTATTAATGTCCCACTGCTGGGACACAGGCCTCCTCTCTAAGAGAGGGAATGGGCTAATAATCTACCACGCGGGCCCAGTGCGGATTGGTAGATGTCACATGTCTTCGAATTTGTTGGTTCTAGGGCATGCCGGTTTCCTCACGATGTTTTCCTTCACCGTTTTGAGAGCAGTGGTGATGAAATAAATTACATAAAGTAATGCGCCTGTCTGGGTTCGAACCCACGACTTACTGTTCGTAAGTCGGAGCCGCCACCACTGGGCCACCGCTGCTCAGTTTATTTGTTATTTTTAGCTAGTTCTGACGTTACGAGCCCCCACTCCCGAGTTTTGATGCGTTTTATCTTTTGTCAATATTCATTGACAAAAGATAAAACGCCTTGCCCTAAATTTATATTTAGTGATTGGGCAACTAGAGGTATCAGAAAAAGTAGGGAAACACTATTTGAGCTTTATGGCCTTAAGCCTTATATAAACACTGAAACTTTTAACAAATATGTTGCTAAGTATTCATAAATTTTTAGAAATACATGCAAGGTTGCCAAAGCCCTGCACGTTAGCAACAAGATCAAAACAGCAGAAAATAAAATAAAGACAGTTTGGAAAGTCATAAATAGCGAGACTAACAGGAAGAAAATACGTAATACTAGCTATACATTAAATACAGCATGTGGTCCTAAAAGCTCTAATCAGGAGCTCAAGAATTTGTAAATTTCTTTACCGATATACCGTTAAAAACTACGGAGGCTCTTAATTCCTCTCCTGAAGTCTCAATTGATTTATTAAAGGCGAATGTGTCTGGATGCCAGGCTGAATTTAAATTTGAACACATAAACCCTATGATAGTTATTAAAGCTTTCCGGAAAATAAAAATTAAACTGACCGAAGATCTATGGGGAATGTCTATCAAAGTTTGTACATCCATACTTGAGACTATAGCTCCTTACTTAGCTTTAATTTTTAATTTGTGCGTAGACCAAGGAGTTTTCCCTGATTTAATGAAATACAGTAAAGTCATACCTCTTTTCAAATCCGGGGATAGTAAAGATACTAATAATTATAGGCCTGTATCCGTGTTGCCAGTTTTTAGCAAGGTGTTCGAAAAGGTAATGCTTAATCAAATGCTCCATAATTTTAACACCAACAGAATCTTACACGATCAACAGTATGGTTTCACTAAGGGACGTTGTACTACTGACGCTGGTGTAACTTTATTAAAGCACATATTTGCGGCGTGGGAAGAGTCCCAAGACGCTGTAGGAATATTTTGTGACCTCTCCAAAGCATTTGATTGTGTAAATCACGACACATTACTTTTGAAACTTGAGCATTACAGACTAGGTAAACTTGCACTTAGTTTGGTAAAATCTTATTTGAGTGATAGACAACAATATGTTCAAATAAATGGTGTTAATTCACAGGGTTTAAAAGTTAAAATGGGGGTTCCGCAAGGCTCAATATTGGGTCCTTTCCTCTTCTTAGTATATATAAATGATCTACCGTATTTACTGAAAAACCAACCTCAAAATATGGTGTTATTTGCCGATGACACTTCCCTAATTTTTAAGATAAATAGACGAGCCCAAAATCTAGACGACGTGAATAATGCCCTACTTCAAGTCCATAATTGGTTCACAGCAAACAATTTGGTACTCAATGAAAAAAAAACGAAATGCATAAGATTTGCTTTACCGAATGTCAAAAGTAGCGATTGTGATATACACTCGAGAGCAATGAATCCGGGTCACCTAAAGAATGTTAAAAATCTCGGAAACTAAAAATGATAGGTTAATGCAATAAATTGTATTTAATAGACAATGTAATACTCCTTAAATGAAAGTAAAAAAAATATGAGTCACCATACATTTTATTAACACAAAATTGCATAAAGAAAAAAACTGCTGATCTCTCTTTAAAACAAAAATAGGAAACATGAAATTTTTGAACTTTATTACGATTTTCTTGAATTTTAATACTTCGTATTGCCTCCTCGTGCTTCCATTACTGCGTTTACGCGGTTTGGCATGCTGTACACCAAGTTCCTTATACGATTTTGGGGAATATTCTCCCATTCCTCTGTGAGAGCAATTTTGAGCTCACGAAGCGTGATTGGGGGAGGGTTTCGTTGTTTTACGCATCTGCCTAGCTCGTCCCAAGCATGCTCGATCGGGTTGATATCCGGGCTGCGCGCTGGCCACTCCATACGAGTAATGTTCATCTCTTGAAGGTAGTCATTCACAATCCTACCTGAATGAGGTCGGGCATTGTCATGCATAAATATAGCATCCTCACCTAAATTGACCATAAATGGACCAACGTGATCATTGAGGATTTCTTCCACATATCTTACGCTAGTTAAAGAGCCGTTTTCTATGATCACCAGCTCTGTGCGACTTTCAGAAGAAATTCCGGCCCACACAAGTACAGACCCACCACCGTAGGCTACTTTTTCTTCGATGCATGCTTGCTTGAATCTTTCCCCTGGTCTTCGATACACTCTGTGTCTTCCATCGTGCTTGTAGAGCATAAATTTTGATTCGTCGGAGAACATAACTTTTGACCAATCTTCAATACTCCAATTTACGTGGCTCTGGGCATATCTTAGTCTTGAAATACGATGCCCACGCTCCAGTTTAGGGCCGTTTGCAGGTCTAAGGGGTTTTAAGTTAGATTCAGCAAGCCGACGTCTTACTGTCCATGCACTTGGGTTACTTCCTCCGAGGCGTCGAAACTGATTTGTGAGTTCAGTTCCTGTGAGAAAGCGATTTCGAAGCATGGTGTTCACCAAGTATCGGTCTTCTCGTGCTGTGGTACACCTGGTTCTGCCCGTTCCTGGTCTGCGTAGGTTAGAACCAGTTTCTTCGTAACGTCGGAGAACTCTTTGTACTGTTGACAGCGACACACCGACAGTCCTGGCTGTATCGCGCTGACTCCGGCCGGTTTCCAGCATTGTAAGTATTCTGGTGCATTCTTCAGGCGTAAGCGACATAATTTCAGCTTGAATAATGAATATAGAGCACTATCAACATGGTTTATGTACCCACATAAATGACAGATTACAAACAAAAGCAAAACCAAATGCTGTAATTTCGTAGTTCCATCTTCGAAAGTGGCCCTTTTTCAAATTTGATTTTTTTATGATATAACTATACAATAACTAAGAAGTTTTAATACCTTCATTTAAGGAGTATTACATTGTCTATTAAATATAATTTATTGCATTAACCTAGCATTTTTAGTTTCCGAGATTTTTAGGATTCTTTAAGTGACCCGGATTCATTGCTCTCGAGTGTAGTATTGAATAAAGAGAAACTTGAATTCGTAGATAAAACGGTTTTCCTGGGGATTACGCTTGATTCAAGCCTTCAATGGGGTTCTCATTTAACATCTCTGGCGGGGCGGCTAAGTTCAGCAGCATATGCTATTAGAAAAATCCGTCAATTTACTGATGTAGATACTGCTAGATTGGTCTATTTTAGTTACTTTCATAGTATAATGTCTTATGGCATTTTATTATGGGGACGGGCTGCAGACATTGAGTCTATATTTATTCTGCAAAAAAGAGCCATCAGAGCCATATACAATCTTCGTAGGCGCGATTCTCTGAGGGAACTGTTTAAGGAAATTAACATCATGACGGTACATTGTCAATACATCTACGAAAACATAATGTACGTGAGGAAAAATCTACATCTTTTTGGTAAAAGAGGTGTCAGACACAATTACAGTACTAGAAATAGGGACCAATTAGTTCAGCCAGGCTTCAGACTCGCTAAAGTAGACTCTTCTTTCATGGGGTACTGTTTGAGATGCTATAATAAAATTCCACAAAGCATTCTTGAACTGAATGAAACAAAATTTAAAACATGCATTAAACGCACATTGAGTAAGCAAGCATATCACAAATTGGACGATTATATCGCTGATAAAAATGCTTGGCTCAATGCCGGTCCTGCTCCACAAGGACAGGGGCGCATAAATGGATAGCACTAATTGTATTGTTGGAGCTGCTGAAGATTGTACAACTATCTTTGCATTGTATAGATTCAATCTCTTTAGTATTATATAATCGCATAGCCCATATTGTGTGAGTGCTATGTACTAGAATGCTATCAGTCGCTAGAAACCTACATCTTTTCTTGACTTGAATGTGCCCTGGCGGTTGAGAAAATGTCATGCTCACTCAAAAGTCTCGCTGATGGTGGCGCATGTGTCGGATCATTTAGTTCCCTTCAAAATGGTTGAGTTGAATGGTGCTGATCTATGCGTCATGTCCGTGAACGGGCGCTGTCAGTTGTGACTGGTCATCTCTCAGTTGCCATGGCTTATTTTAATGAATTATTTTAGTTTTTGAATTGTTTTTTTTTTCTGTTTTGTTTTACTGTGGACATTTTTAACGTGCACATCTTGCTACATTGTTCTCACATAATATACCATCTCAACATGAATGATGTAACCAAGATTTTGTAGCAATATTCTGATTTAAAAGAGTGTCCATGGAGTTTCTTGCCCGTTCTTCTCCATAGAGATCTACGCTAGGGAATGGGCAACTACAGTACTTTCACAGTTTTTATGCCTTGTGACTGGGACTGTAGCTACATTTAATTTTCATCTTTGTTTCGACAATTCAAAAGTGCCTGTAACTGGCCTACTTGAAATAAATGCTTTGATTTTGATTTTGATTGATTTACAAAAACAAAAAATACGTGTCCATTAATTTACAATACTCTAACTGACGGACTAAATAGATTTGCAATTTTTTGATACTGTCGTCATGCCTATTGTTGCAAATTCGTAATCTATATTTTAGTACTCTATAGACCATTATTTCATAGCTTAACTGAACTTACAGTAATTATAATCATCTGCCGTAGCCTTTACCCAACTTTATTGGAGTCGGCTTCTGGTCTTACTGGATCTGCGTCCAGTAAAACTGGAAGCCGAACACTGGCGGCGGGCCGTCACTCCACAACCCAGCTAGTACTAGGTAAAACGATCCCCCTCGGTAAGACTGGTGTTCAGACTTTCAGGCCACTGACTACTTGTAACGACTCTCAAAGATCTACGAATGACAGCTGAGACTTAACGTGGTTTTCAAGGCACTTAGGAAAGCTGCGGGACTATTCGAAAGAGATACCGTGCCCCCGGAACACAAAGGGCGATGAAGGAACATGGATGGGTTTTAGTCAGTAAAAGTCTGACACTCCCTCCTGCTCCGCCCAGAGCGGGACGAGCCATTTGATGATTTCGAATACGAAGAAAAAAAAGGCACTTAGGAAACTCTGTATGTCACTCGGTGGTCACCCATCCGCGGAGCGACCTAGGCAAGCGCGGCTTAACCTGAAGATCGGCCCAAGCGGCTGTTATTATTTAGCTATGAGCTCGAGTAATATTAATATTGGTAAATTATTCAAACGCCAAAATAGTAGACAGCTCTTTGCGATGTTGCGAACGACCAAAACGCACCCTCTTACAAAAGTTTAGAGCCAAATACTGTACGTACTCTAGGCTTTTATAGCATAGATTTATACTTGTTACTAAGCAAGGGGCCTCCCCTATTATAGACCTCGATTTTGCATTACCGAGGAGGGTTGGTAATCAACCATACGACGACATATTGGGTGAGGGAAAGAAAATACACTCCGCGAGTCGTTTCAAAAGTAAAATAGGTATATCAGTACTCCACTACTCAGTAGGGTAAATGCCAAAATTGAAATGAATAATACTTACTTCAGTCAAGTAAGCATGAGGTACTGGGTTCGATTCCCAGGTCGAACAAAGTTTTATTGGGTTTTACAATCAGGAAAAAAAAAAACCACAGTAACAGCCAGATTTGTGCCCGTTTGATGGCAACATGCTTGCCGCATGGGACTTAAACAAAACTGGCGAAATGTAGGTGAAATATTAGGTACCTCTGTCTAACCCTTCGGGGATTACAAACGTGATGATGATGATGATATGTAATACTTCTGTTGAGTTATGATGACTTAAATGAGGCAAATGGCAGTGCTTACCAGATCACTATACTGTATGATGATCACTATATGTATTGATCGGAAAAAAATTTAGCCATCGATCGATTCGAGAAGAAGAGATATTGCTGCACGTACTTCTGAAGTTCTGAGTCAGACTCATCATCATTCTCTTGCCCTTATCTCAATGTATTTGTGGTCGCCGCAGCATATCTTTTTATTCCATATTTCTCTATTACTCGTCATCTCATCAGTTTTAGATCTGAGTCAAACTAAACTATCTTTACATAGATAAAGTAGTCTAGAATCTACAAAAAAAAAAGTATTTTAACTCAAGACAAAGCTGTACTGTCTACAACTGAAAAAAATGTTTTGTCGTTTTAATTTTTGTCGTAAAGTTAAGTTACATTGTTCTAAAATAATAGTCCTTGAACATTTAAAAATGCGTTCTTTAACGTTTTACTCCCCTTTTAAACACAAAAAGTCTCAACAAGATAAGCCAATTACGTTTTAAAAATGATTGTCGTGTTTCTTTTAAACAAATGATAAATTGTACCTAAAGTACATACAAAAAGAAAAGTTTTCACGGGGCATACTTCAGAGGATCATGAAAAATCTTTTTCATGTTTCTTTTATTCGTGAAGGTTGTAAATAAATGTCAGAGAAAGCCAGTGAAGGATGGTACTCCTCTCATATTTAGGCGGGTATGAATGTAAGTACAGTCGTAAAGATAAGTTTTTACTGTGGGTGGTGCGAGAAATAATTTTAGATGAGTAGTGTTTTATTATAATGGGTTTTTTGGCTTGTTATAATACTTAGTGAAAGCTTTCGTTCTTAGGCCATTAACCTTCTTAAGGGGTGTTCCCTCTTTATTTAAAATAAGTTACACAAGTTACATAGTAAAACTGTAGAAAAATCAGCGTTAAGTCAAAAACATGTCATATACAAATTTGTCAAATTAGCTATAAGCAAATTTAATTATGATTACATTTAACTTATGCTGTAATTGCTTTTCCTGTAACGATAACTAACGGCGAATACTTATGTTCAGGCATTTCTATAGATATTACTTGTTTAGCTCGATAGTACTTAGTCTCGTTACTCCGCTTGCATTGGCACTTTGTCTTACAACTGAAAATTATTTCACGGGATGGCAGACATATTTTATAGTTATTTGTTAAAACTCTGCATTTGTAGGGCAATAACCCTTTGGATCATGTGTGTGGGTTTTGATAGAACAAGAATATGTGTAGATCTGTGATGTAAAACTCTATACAAAAATATTGATTACAATAGTTTTTTTTGTTTGAGCTCACACCTTCGTACTTTTTTAAAACAACTCAACCACTGCCTAGAAAGTAGTGTTACGTTCTCAGGCTTCATGTGTTTAAATGTTTTTGTTTTTAAATGACAATTTACAATAATGTGTAGACATGATTGCGTTTGACCACTGCAGCACTGGCTATCTCACTTGATGAAAAATGGCAGACAACTGCGCGGTCAACAAGGAATTGGAACCACGTCGTTTAAGAAAACATCTATCAAATCTTTCCCTTTTTAATATACTTAAGAGGAAACAGTAAGGGCGAGAGAATTGAAAAATAGGTATTTGTAAAATGTTTTGCTGTCGCGCAGTGCCCAAACGACCGCGTGCAGAGCGCGAAAGAGACAACAGCAGAAAATAACAATTAAAAGTACATAAAAACAACGTTTCGCAGGCCCCTGATTACTTCTCCAAATCTTCACCGATTTTGCTACTTTTTTCATTGAAAATTTAAAAAAGGTTTTGGCCGTGTTCATATGTTTTCCTTGTTTTATTACAATCTAGTCAAATTTGTTTTTTGGATGTTTGAACACAGCGAAAAATCTGGCCATTTTTTAGGTTTTTGAGGGTTCATATCTCTTTTAATAAACAATTATGAAAAAAAAAAAGAAAACATAGGGACATGCTAATAGTGGTCATAGATTTTTTTTAAAAGAAAATATTGCTCTACTGGCATTATCCAGGGGGGAAACAGGGGACTACGTTTGTATGGAAAAACGGAAGTGCTGTTTCCTCTTAAGTACTTACTACTATCTAACTTAACCATTGTCGTTTTATGGTTTAAAATCATTTGAAGAAATTTGACAGTTTGTGGTAACTTGATGGGTTGTTGACTGTACCTGCAGAAGTTGATAGATTGGTAGAACGTGTGCAAATGTTTCGAATCTTTGCGTTTAATCATGTGAAATTTGTGTCTGTCCGCACCCACACCCGGGACGTGAGAAATTAAAGTCTGGAGAAGCTTTCAAATACGGATTTAGGTAATCTTAAACCGTTTAGCCATAATTTATGGCATGTCTTTCTGAAAGTAAAGCTATGTGTATAGGTACACCCAGAATCCACAGCATCGGCAAACCCGTCGATTGACAATTTTGTGTCTTATACGAACACCAAGTCTTACCAAGGGGTATCGCATTGCCCAGTACTAACTGGGTTGTGGAGGTCAAATAGGAAGTCGCTCCAAGTAAAATACTGGTATTCAGCTGCATCCGGTTAACACCGCAACATAGTTGGGAAATGGCTTGGCAGATGACAAACAACGGGCTATTTAACTTGCACGATGCAAAAATTGGAAGAGCCACAAGATCATTACAGCAATTTATCTTCATTTGGCTTCATTATAGAAAATCTTGTCGTATTTTCCCACCTTTTAAATAAAACAGGTTAATGGTTTTGTACTAATGACTATGACGTCATCTTGTCAATTTTAAGTAACACCTGTCCGCATGATAATTAGAAGATAGTGGTGTACTACAATTTTTACAACTTGTCATTAGTTTTATGGTCGAGTAATCATATGAATAGTTTGAAAGTGTCATTGATTTTTGAGTGTCATTTTGTTCTACTAATTTAACCACGGTAGATTTCCCATTCGGTTGCCGTAATTTGTTTTAATAAAATAAAACAGGCTATATAGGCTTGCACGCTTGCCTAGAATAAACCGATTCACTCGAACTTTAAATAAATCCAGATTATAATGATCAGGGAACAGAAAAAAGAAGGAATTATAAGTTTGGCGGATATTCTGTATAATAATATCAGCCTATTACTGTCCCACTGCTGGGAAAAGGCCTCTTCTCATACAGAGAAGGCACGAGCATTGATCACGGATATTCTGATCGAAACAATATTAAAAGCGAAAATTGCCAGCCATTCCTAATGGTTTGGCGAAATACGGAACCTACAAAAATTCGCAATTTGTTTCGCAGCTTTATATTCAATTCACATTTATTTACGAAAACCACATTGTTTCAACCCTTGTTACATTCCGTCAGCAACTCAAAGAAACACATTTTAATTAGACCCCTATAGCTTTTTCAACACAACTGTACTGGAAAGGAGAATTTATTGTTTCATATATTTCGAGCATCTGTTGAAGATGAAGACATAAATTTTATGTTACTTACAAATTAAATTGTTTTCCCATATGAGAGTAAAACACATATTTATTTGGGTTGATTGTTATACCCTTGACTAATCAAGCCAACATGAAACCGTGTTAAAGCGACTACAGGAGCTAAATTAGCAACTCTATTTGTGGTGGTTCAAACTTCGTTTGAAATACTGTTAGAATAAAGTTCTAATCAGCTTGCACTACAAAGTGGTTGTTACGTCAGTCACTCCGGGCCGAATAGTGCGAAATGTGTTTTTTTTGCGATTCACAAAAAATCTATTGATTGGTCTAAAAAAATAAAATACTATCATGCTAATATGTTGCTTGTAGAATTATTTGACAAAAAATCAGAATGATCGCATGTATTTGAGTATGGTTTTTACTCGATAAAAAATTTTTTTAGAGATAAGTTCGTGATTTTTTTTATCGAGTAAATTAGTTGTATTATGTTTCCAAAATACTATCATACAAGCATATATCCTGAAGAATATCATATATTTTTCTGGTTTTGTTTATTGCAGTGAATCATATGCTTTTTTGGATTATAAAACTCGCTTTAAGCTCCTGTAGTCCCCTTAATTTAAGGTCTCATAATAATCGGGCCTGTGGACGGTGAGCAATGGGCTAGCTCGTAATCCGTCCATCTGATGACGACAGGCCGAGTCGACGGCGCGTTCGTGTTACAACTATCGTGTGACGACCCGAATGGCGCAGCGGTAGTGAGGCTGCCTTACGTTCTTAGGGTCCCGGGTTCGAATCCTGGTTGGGGCAAATGTTTGTGTGATGAGCATGGACATTTGTTTCCGAGTCATGGATGTTTACATGTATAATAAGTATGTATTTACAAACAAAAAGTATTTATGTAGTATATCAACTATCTAGTGTCCACGACACAAGCCTCGTTGCTTAGTGTGGCACTAGATAGCGCTGTGTGTTAATGTCCAGCGATATTTATTTAATTTATTTATTTATTTTAACTATCACGCGCGCCTCAAAGAGATGTCAACAAAAGGAAGGGATCCGCAAGGTCCGATGCCTGCCGGGGCTGCGGGACTGTTCGAAAAAGATACCGTTGCCCCGGAACACAAAGGGCTAAGAAGGAACATGGATGGGTTTTAGTCAGTGACACTCCCTTCCGCTCCGCCCAGAGCGGGAGGGAGTGTCAGACTTTAATTTTCGGAGCTCATAACAAGTACTGTTTAAATTACACCTAAATCAAAGCCGGTGGTCCCGGCTGTCATTTGAGATCTTTGACAGTCATTTCAGGTACTACCCTGACGAGGAATGGCCCGAAATTCTGACAACCAGGCTTGCCAAAAAAGTATCGCATTACCCAGTTCTAACTACACTGGCCTGCAAAAATACTTATACTTATCACACTTTTAAAATTGCAATTACTTTTTAAGTACACAAGATATACTTTCGAAACAAAAAGGACTCGAAAAATAGTTTAATTTTGTCTATAGTTTCAAAGTAATCTGATAAAAATTGCTTTATAACGTTTTTTTATTTTAAATCTCTAACTTCTATAGTTTAGGAAAAATTTAAATTTTAAAAGTGTAGTACTTATTTTTGCCGGTCAGTATATTTTATGTTGTGGAGGTCAGATAGACAGTCGCTCCATGTAAAATACTAGTATTCAGCTGCGTCTGGTCAGACAAAAAGACTAGGCAGATGATGATGATTGTCTAAATAAATGCGGTTTTCGACACTCGGCTCAAGTTAGGTCGGTAAGTGGAAAATCCAACAACATACTTAGAACTTTATACATTACTGACGTGTAGGTCAGGGTGTGTAAGTAGGTAGTTGCATTTCTGGGAATCACAATCGTAATAGTACATTGTGTATTAAGGACGGTAAGTAAGGAATTACGATCGAGGCTCTAGTAGAAGCCCGAAGTTGATGACTGAGGGCTTTCTGAGTCGAGGTTTGTAATTCCCGTAACGTCCGTGATACATACAAAGTTTTTCATCACATTCGCGAGAAAAAAATACAATTATAGGGCAGAAAAACTTATTACTTAAAATAAAAAAAATATATATTAATAATGAAATACAGCTTTACTACACAAGTCAGCACAACTAATATTACGAAATTCATGATTTTTTTTCTAAGCGGATGGCGGGTTTTTAGCCCACACCACAGATAATACAAATGTTTCGTTCAGAAACATTAGGGGCATAAACGTATATTTACGGTGTAAAAGTAATATGTAGCGAGATTGCAATAAAATTCCTGTTTAGATAACATTTGAAGACATTTTTTTAATTTCGATCTGATGTAAACTCCTTGCTTGAACTTGAACCTGCATGACCTGTGTGCAGTGCTACAAATTAAAAAAAAATACTTCCCGAGCTTGGGCTTCATGAGAAGAAAAAGGGTCGAGGGTTTTATACGGGGCATTGTGATTAAGTTAACCTGCATGTTATGATACTGTTTACTTGTAAGTGTGATAAAAAATATTTTTTATTCATTATTTTCATTGCAAATACTCCGTAATCATTCCGTAACCTATTTAAATATTCTCTACACCACGGCAGCTGCTTTTCTAACTCATTTCCCCTCCCCAGAGAAACATAATAATAAATACAAAAATAAAATAAAACCAGTTTAATATTCGTAATCCCATAAGGTTTACTTGTTTTCCGTTTCCGTACCTTCATAATTAAAAGATCGGTGTTAATTTCTATTTTGGTTTCTGTACAGAGAAGACTGGCTCGTTGGACTAGAGGTCGCAAGCGCGACTGTTGAGCATGAGGTCCTGGGTTCGATTCCCAGGTCGGGCAAAGTGTCATTGGGTTTTTCCATTAGGAACTTCTCAGTAGCAGCCACGTCGTCTGGATTTGCGCCCGGTTGATGGCAATAGGCCTACGCCTAACTGGCAAAATGTGGGTATTCTATTAAGTACACCTCTGCTTAACTCTTCGGGGATTACAGGCGTGATGTTATGTAATAATACATTTTCAGTGTCCCAATTGACTGTACCATGTCAACATCCTGTCGTAACGGCTGTTTCAAGCAGTGATCCTTAGATTTTTCAAATTCAGCTGCAGTTATTTTATGAACAGGCCGTGTCGATGGCGCGTTCGTGTTCCACGCGTGCCTCAAAGAGAGTCAGCAATAAGGAAGGGGTCCGCAAGGGCCGAAGCCTGCCGGGGCTGCGGGACTATTCGAAAGAGATACTGTGGCCCCGGAACACAAAGGGCGTCAGTAAAAGTCTGACACTCCCTCCTGCTCCGCCCAGAGCGGGAGGAGTCTTATGATGATTTCCCAAAAGAAAAAAAAAAGTTATTTTATGTAAATCAAAAGTCCTTGATTCAAATTAGGCTGAGTATGAGAACTTTTTGATTGTCAAAATTACATTTAAGACATTACTCCACCTACACTAGTGGCGTGGCTAGGGGTCAACAATACGTTCATAAAGCAGACAGGCTGTTCAGAAATCCTAACATCATGAGGAGGCATCATAAGGGCAATCCAAGTTTTTAGGCTTGTATAAAGTAGCCCCGAAACGCCCGCCCTTCATAACTTCCTAGTGTTTTAGCTCTGAGGAGAAGTGACAAAATATTTGGCAAACATCTGTTTGTTAAGGTAGAAGAACTTATTTCTACAAAGGGTGTTAAACACCTCTTAACGAAGCCGAAAGGCACTTCTTCTCCTCGTTATTGCAATAATTTTTTTGTTCAACACCATACCTGGACCCACCTTCTAGTTACGGAGATATTGGGGCTCAAAGTTCCAACTTTTTTTTTAAATACAAGTTTTCAATGTAAGATTTTTACTTTAAACACCTCCACGACCCCCGTACTATTCAATCCATCCATCAGCACAATGTTTTGAGTGCGTTACATTTAGTTCTACCACGAAACATGATTTTTCACCCCAAATAAAAAGTCGTTTCCCAGCAATAACTTAGCGTAAAGCAGCGTAAAGTTACTTAGTTTGATGTACAGAATACTTGGTTGACGGCTTCGTGATGAGGTGGTTTACACCCTGTATAATGTGCATTAACAGGGTGTAAAGGAAACCTATCCGTCATAAATCCGTCAACCAAGATTCCAGAGGCATTGAAAACATTGTGCTATTTAGTAAGTCATAACATTTAAAGCTAATAATTTTAATATGATACAAAACGGATATGATCAGATAACGTGGGAAAAAGTTGGAACATTGACTCTCAATATCTCCGTAATTATGAGGTGTGAACCAGTACAAAAAAATTATCTCAAAACGGGAAAATCACGTGCCTCTCGGTATCGTTGGGTGTGCTTTTACACCCCTTATATTTAGAATATCACAAAAACGTTAAAGTATTTAATAAGTAGGAGAACCAAGAAAAATTAGCTCAGAAAAAGATTTTTGTTCAAATTTCTCGTAGAAAGATCAAGATATGAAACCAGTGTCCCATTAAAAAGGTTTGTCATCGTAATATTTATTTTATATAAAGTCCGTTTTAAAAGGAATCCGTACCTCATTGCCTCAGGGCAGGTTTTCTCAGAAAAACGGTCAGTTTCAACGAACCCCGGGCGATATTACATAACCTTACAAATAAAATTGTAACGTCAATTATTTAAAAGATTTTTACTTTTCTTTTGTGATGTTGTGGCCTTATTAAGATGTTTTTATTTCATTAAAAAGTTTGCGACAAAATTTTGTGAACGAAGTTAAAGAATAATCATGTCGAAATTAGTTTGTGTAAACGCGCTTGTTAGTATTTCCACGTTTTTCAATACATTTTCGATAAGTAAATTATGATCACATACCTTATGTATTGTATTTATGTTTATTTTGTTTAGCCTGAAGTCTTTGTTTTAGTGCCTTTTAAATATATTTTTTTTATTGTTTATGTTCACTAAGCTGTGTTTTGTTATAATCTAAGTACTGTCTGTTTTATTTTAGTTATTCATATAATCAAATATCACTGTATTCGCTTCCGTACGTTTTTTCACGGGTGACCACTGAAAACCAGGGCTGTGCTGTGGGGCCCCCATAGCACAGCACCATGCTGAGTGGTTTAACCTGTTTGTCGCACTCACGACGTGCAAGCTGTCAACTTTTTTTCTGTTCCGTTCTGTTGTATTTTAGATAGATAGATTCATTTATTTGCCTGAAATATGGTATTTTACAGATTTTACACTTCTTCTTTAGTTTTTCATATTCCGCCAACTATGTAAATTCGGCATGCAAATTTTGTGACAATAACAATGACTCTAATTTAGCAAAATAATTGAGGGGTGTAGAAACAAAGTGCCCTTAGTCCAATTTTTGATTTTTTTTATCTGTTTATGTTATTTTGTTCCTGTTGTCTATGGCTACTCTTCCATAAGAAAATAATACATTCAAAATGGCTTTAGTCCTAAGTATTTTCACATCAAAAATCAGCATTACAAGCAAAGACGCCTCAGTCCTCAAAATGTGACAAGCAAAGTGGCCTCGGTCCATTTCGACCAATCACAAGCCTAAATTTTCAAAATTTAAACATGGCTGATCGGTTGGTTTTCAAGGCGAATCTGTGACTTATGAGCTGTCATATCAATTTAAAACATGCAAATACACCTCAGTCCATCGATAAAATACAAAGATGCCTGAGTCCATAATAATTTCGTGATTTTTGTTACTTTCTGATCTACTTTTATTCGAAGTTACCTTTTTTGAGACATGATAATACACACGGATCTTAGTATCCATATTTTTTTTAAATAAAAGTCATTTGTTCTAGTTGAAACAAAAAACATGATTTTCTGTAATTTCAACTTCCTTGGACTGAGGTCACTTTGTTTCTAGACCCGTCAATTAAATTACAATGTCAAAAAATAATAATAAGTACCTACTAAATCAAGAATTGTCAAAACTATCAAATTACAAATGTCAAATGAAAATATTTTTTTTTTTTTTTCTAAAAATCAACTTACAAATGATAAATTAAGAAATACAATTATAAAATATGTCAATTGCTTAAAATAAAATGTCAAATCTAGTTTACATGTCATGCAATTTTTCCCTTTGACCTAGAATTCATAAATTCGTTAATACTATAAAAACAGTTTTCTATAAGCCATGCTATGAGATGCTTTTGAAATAAGCTGGTTCGCAGTTCTCTAATATCCTTCGGTATATTATTAAATATCTGTATTCATTCTACTCGTGTAAATGTCTGTTATGCGTTGTAAGTTTTCTGTTGATTTTTTCTAAGGCTGTATGCACGCCATGTGCCTGCGGCAAATAAATGTTTTTTCTTTCTTTCTATGTATCTACATAGTTACATAAGGTAAACGTAGCTACTGTGCACCCAATTAATATCTTGAGTAGTATCAACAATACGTTATGTGTGCATTTGACAACTATCTCATCTGATGGTAAACGAAGATGTGGTCGACTATGGACTGCGCTTGCCTAGAAGTAGCAACCTTATTAAAAAACCGGCCAAGAGCGAGTCGGGCTCGCGCACTGAGGGTTCCGTGCGAACTTTTTAAAGGACAAATTTAACTTTGCTGTTCGATCCCATTAAACGGCTATTGCACCAACCGCAAATAATCAGTTTGTAAAAGAAAAATAGTTTTATTTTTGTTATACCTACATATTTTTCAGATTTTTCCTTTTACATGTGCTGTAAGACTTTGCTTCTCGCCAAATTTCGTGATTCTAGGTTAACGGGAACTACCATATAGATTTTCGATCCAAAATCTATAGGGTACTTCCGGTTGACCTAGAATTTCCAATTTTGGTTAAAAAGCAAGGTCTTACAGCACAAGTAAAGAGAATAGTGTGAAAATAAAAATAGTTGAAAATTAAGGTAAATTTTGGTACTTACAAGTTTTCGTGAAAATCTAAATTTGCGCATATCTTTTTATCGTGTTGACTCAGGACCTTGATTTTTATACGTCTAACAGGGACTATAGACTTCAATATCTGGTATAAATTTCAACTTGCTAAGTCTCGGGTAGACTTAGCAAGTTGAAATTTATACCTTCTTGAGAAAATCTGTGGTGACAGACGGACAGTCGGACAAGAAAGTGATCTGATAAGGGTTTTTTACCTTTTGAGGTACGGAACCCTAAAAAATACAACATTATAAAACCTTTATAATTATCTATTCAATTTTATAAAGTGTACAAAATACTGAGTATCTACATATCATAATATTCGTCTAACATTAAAGCATCCTTATCAACGGCAAAATAATTTATGTTAAAAAATACTTGCGTCGGTAGATTTGTTACCAAGGAGATAAGTATTCTCCGTAAATAGAGCATTTCTAAGACGTCAAAAGCTGTGGTACACGAGACGTAGGTAATAATGTTATTTTAGAACTATTCTCTCTACTTATTATTCATTCACGACAACGTGCGTTGCCGGCAGGTCAAGAAAGAAGCATAAAAAAATGAATATGAAGTCATGCTCTTCTTGGGGCTGCGGGACTATTCGAAAGAGATACCGTGGCCCCGGAACACAAAGGGCGATGAAGGAACATGGATGGGTTTTAGTCAGTAAAAGTCTGACACTCCCTCCGCCATCATGCCGCAAGTCTTGAATCGTCATCTATCTTGATCTTCAACATTTTTTCTAATGAAAAACGATACATGGTTCATTTTTTTTATTCATACGAAGAGATATTAGGGAAAGGGCAATGACCGCTATTGCGATCTTAACTGGGAGCAACTATAGTAGAAAACTAAAAATGAAATATTGACCGTACAATTTCTATTTTTCGTACCTTTATAGTTAAACTAGCTGACCCGCGCAACTTCGTCTGCGTTACGTAAGAGAGAGAGAGAGGCTTAGAGAGAGTGTGAGTCAACCTAAAAAAAATGCAGATAATATGCTTTAGCGGACTTTTTAAGAGGAACAATCCCGTCAAACATGTATGATTGTTAAGTTACTTTAACCGTTTACGCAGCGCACGGAACGGAAGCTCTCAAAAGCAATAGTTTTTCGCTGTATTTGCAACAATTTTCATTGATGCTCCGCTCCTATTGATTGTAGCGTGATGTTATATGACGTATAGCCTTCCTCGATAAATGGGCTATCCAACACGAATAGATGTTTTTCACTGGAATCAGTAGTTCCTAAAATTAGCGCGTTCAACCAACCACACAAACAAACTTTTCTCCTTTACAATAAGTATAGATTCAAGTAGGTAACAATTTAATTTCTCGGAAATATATGCAATCATCGTTAAAATATTGTACTATGTTTTTCCAATTTGGGACTTCCCTCGACCGCCTTAGGTTTTCATCCTTAGACACTCGATGACAGTCATTCTCCAGCTAGGTCAAAAGTTCTCATCAAGGTGCATGAATTGAGCCCAAACACAATACTTATAGTTTATTTTTTTTTCGGATGGGAAATCATCAAATGACTCCTCCCGGAGCAGGAGGAAGTGTCAGACTTTTACTGACTAAAACCCATCCATGTTCCTTCATCGCCCTTTGTGTTCCGGGGCCACGGTATCTCTTTCGAATAGTCCCGCAGCCCCGGCAGGCATCGGCCCTTGCGGACCCCTTCTTTTTTGCTGACTCTCTTTGAGGCGCGCGTAGAACACGAACGCGCCGTCGACACGGCCTGTCGTCATGAGACGGACGGACGGCGAGCTAGCCCATAGCTCCCCGTCCACAGGCCCGCGCCTACGGTGGCCGGGGGCCACCACGTGGCTCCCGACGCCCGGGGCGTCTCCCGCGGTTTCCGGGACGTAAGGATCTCTCCCTCTCACGTTCCGCCACCTCCTTCGCTAACATGACTGCTTCGCAGAAGGAGGTGACGGCGTCCCATTCCGTCTCGCTCCGGACCATGTATTGAACCAGGACCGGGAGAGAGAGGTCGCCGCCGCCGATCGCCGCTTCGAGGACACGGCGGTGCTCCGCCCAAGTGGGGCACACCCCCACAGTGTGCTCCACCGTGTCCTCCGGTCGATCCTCACAATGGAAGAACCCGGGCGTCTCCTCTCGCCCGAAAATACGATATGAGGCCAATAACAATTTAGCTGTAAATATAATCTACTTAAACTGCGTATGGATTATTGATTATTGCGAATAGCATAGCACAGTTCTTGCACGGCAGGAACACGTAGATTTATCAGGCTTCTGGTGTTCGCTATACTACTTTTTGGAGAAATCATCCTCATCATCATACTCCTGCCTTTATCCCAATTTATTTGGGGGTAGCATGATTGTATTCTTCTTCCAGAAGTACTACTCTATTACTTTTTGGAAAAATATTTCACGAAAAAAAATAAGAAATATAGAAATGCACACAATTTAAATACAAAAATTCAACAAATCACAAAAAGTGAAAATAATGTTGGAGGGTTTGAACCTGCAACCCCGTAGTTTACGTACAGAGCGGTAGCGGAGGCTATTTACTTCATTGACATAAGCCACAAATAGCCGTTCTCATGTACTTACGTCATGACTGAAACGTCAAACAATTGAAGTATACGGAAATAATGCAAAATTGCCTACCCCCTTAAGGAAGTGGCGTGATAATATGTAGTCTAAATATTAAAGAAGCCTATGCAGTAATTTTGACGTGATGCGCAAGCCTATGCAGTAATTTTGACGTGATGCGCGCAGAAACATTTCGTACCAACTACTTATACCGAAGAAAGCTGATTTTCTTGAGTTCCGCTATTTTGTGCGTATTCACGTCAAAAATCAAATTTCAAGAAAATTGAGAAATTATATTTACCTGTATTAGATATGGAGTATATGTAGCAACTTTAAAAGGTTACACTTCATTAGATTTGATTGTATAGGTGTTTGAAGTTTATTAATTTTAAACACAAAACCCTCTTTTTTGCGTCTCTGCATGAGATTTAAAACAAACGCTGAAACAGGTATTTCTTTATTTTTATTAATAAGTATTTATTCTAAGTTTCATGATTCTAGAACAATCAATTTTTTTTTTCATACAAACTTTTCCCCCCCATTTCACCCCCTTTTTCCAAAAAAGTCCAAAATTTTTATAGCCTATATGTTATTCTGAATGTATTTTAATAGATTTGTGAACATTTCATCAATATCGGTTCAGTAGTTTATACGTGATGCGCGGTCAAACAAACAAACAAACAAACAAACAAAAATTTTTAAAATGGTTTTAATATCTTCAGTTACTTATTTTAAGTCACCCTGGCTGGTTTTTTTTTTTAATCTTCAATGAACAGATTTTTTGGTCTCAACGATTTTATTATATGTATAGAAGATAGACGAAATTATCTATTGTTCCGTTTCTGTTCCCTTTCAAAATAAATCTATTTTGTCGTTGCCCATTAGTAAACAAACCACTAGAAACAAAGAAAGAATGCTAAACATAAGAACATGAAGTTATAATTAAAAAACTTGTCCCAACGGTAAGTAGACGTAAGCTGAAACTTATTGAGGCACTCGGGAACTGATACAAAGAGTTTATGGCATTATGTTTTATAGGAAAACTTTCTTTTCTTACTTTGTGACGAACATAATAAGGGTTTCTGAAGATAAAAGATACTTATTACTTTTTAGGGTTCCGTAGCCCCTGCAGGGGCTGCGGGACCTGCCGGGGCTGCGGGCACTGCCGGGGCTGCCGGCCCTGCCGGGGCTGCCGGCCCTGCCCGGGCTGCCGGCCCTGCCGGGGCTGCGGGACTATTCGAAAGAGATACCGCGGCCCCGGAACGCAAAGGGCGATGAAGGAACATGGATGGGTTTTAGTCCGTAAAAGTCTGACACTCCCTCCTGATTATTTATTATCCCTATTACTAAACCTCCCTCCGCTGTCCGTCCGTCTGTCTGTCAATGGGCTCCGTAATAAGTAGGCAGTTGAAATTTTAACACAATGTGTATTTCTTATGCCGATATACCTACAATTAATAATAACAAAACACATATAAATTAAAACCCTAATACGATGGTACGAAACCCTTCATGCGCGACTCCGACTCTCAATTGGCCGGCTTTTTTGGATATGTTATAGGGCAAAGAACCTAACCGTTCTTTACGTACATACTTTTAGAGGTCACCTATGGAAAATAAATCTCCGATTGTACCCTTTTAACGCTCAACGATAGGGTTCATTCATATACGCACCATTTGTCTATAATAGGTATAGGTAGATAATATATGTATTTCTTCAGGTTCATATTTATAGTACCAGGCTATTTTGGAATCGAACGGCATCCTTATTTGAATTCAGAACTAGAACTCATAAATAACTTTGGCAGGTTTTCTCTGAAACTGTGGTCAGATGACCCAAGGCAACACCAAAACCGGCCAAGTGCGTGTCGGGCCACGCGCAGTGTAGGGTTCCGTAGTAGCCCGTTATATTTTAGATTTTGTTTTTCAATGCAAGTCTTTACCCGTTATAAACAAGCAGCTACTTCATCTTAGTCACTTTAAAGGATTTATTCTAAGGATTTTGTATTTGGTACAAAATTATCCAACACCCAAGTTCAACGACTATTACTGCTAAACTAATAAAGTTATCTTGACCGCTATATTTTTCTTTTTAAGTTGATAAAATTCACTATCATGTTGTTTTTTTCCAGATTTTTCAAGCCAGCAGAAAACCCTAAGTCATTTTAAAAAAGTTATTACACAATAGGGTAGAGATTAAAATCAACCCCACTTCACAATGTAGTAAAAAAAAAAAAAATTACCACTTTGTCGGCGTAATTGATATACACATACACACCCCTACAAAATTACAGCTTTCTAGTACTAACCGTCTCTTAGCAAAACCTCGGACAGACAGACGGACGGACATGACGAAACTTTATGTGTTCCTTGTCAGAACTACGGAACCCTAAAAA
Source organism: Xestia rhomboidea (assembly GCA_963853795.1). Classification (NCBI taxonomy): domain Eukaryota; kingdom Metazoa; phylum Arthropoda; class Insecta; order Lepidoptera; family Noctuidae; genus Xestia; species Xestia rhomboidea. The sequence goes on along the minus strand of OY970771.1, from coordinate 7,089,859 downwards.
GGATAATTTTATAAATCACTAGATTCTAGTAACATGGGACAAGGGCGGGAAGATGACTGGCTTCTGATCACGACGTGGTTCTTGTAAATTTAATTATATCTAACATAAAACATTCTTCAGTGAAATATTTTTTGAAATCGGTTAAGTTGTTACGAAGATTACCTCCATATAATATTTCTAATGATTCCCTTCTCCTTGTTGCAGATAAAACAATGCTATCAAAGTTCAGTGTGAGTGTTAGTGCCAAAGTGTAGTGCCAACATGGGGTGCACCCCAAGCATGTTGCTTGACCACAAGAGTCGTCGCCGCGACAGCACTGGGTCCCAGGAGGCGGCTCTGGCTAAGGTGGCCCCTACCCCGGTCTGCAACAAGGCCGTACAAGCTGCCAAAGCCCCCAGGGCCTCCTTAGAGTCTGATGGCTTCAGCATCCAGCTTTCTAGCAAGAAGGACAGCTATGTCTCGCAAATGGGGAACAACTTCGCGACACAGCTGCATATTAAGAGGATATCTGGTGAGTTGTGATCTTGCTATTTATCATCATAATCATGTACTATCGAGGACACTCCCGCCTGATCACCACTAAGCTAATTTTTGCTTGCACGTTGACTTTATTATTTATTATAAAGTCAATGTCAAAAGACAGTTAATGAAAAATATACCGATCGGCGACACATGCCAAACGAGAGTTATTGTTATTTTGCGCGCCAAATTTGACGCTTTCCTAATAGGCCTAAAGTTCAAGGTGGAGTGGCTCGGCGCCTCCGCATGATTTAAGCGAAAAAAATTTTAACTGATCAGGCGGAAAAGACCACGACTGTACTACCGAGTTCACTAACGGTCTGCCAGTTTTCACCCTTATGACCTAAGTAATAAGGTTGAATAATGTCGACCGTCAGTGAACTCGGTAGCGGGTGTATGGCGCTCCGTGGACCCGTGGGAATTTTTGGCGTACCTACTAAGATTCACGACTTCAGCAACATTCAAAAGTGCCTGTATACATCGTTAAACATAACATAACACCACGCCTCTAATTTAAAAAAGGACAAAAAGAAAACCATCCCCGAAGGGTAAGGTGGTACACCCACATTTCGCCAGTTATGTTTAAGTCCCATGTAAGAGGGGGCGAGCCTATTTCCATCAATCGGGCACAAATCCAGACAGCGTGGCTACTATTTAAAAAATCTTGATAGTAAATTCCAATAACACTTTGCCCGACCTGTATCGAACCCGGACTTCATGCTTTGCAGTCGCGCTTACGAAGTTACTAGACCACCCTGGACTAGAACAGGCAAGTTTCCACCATCAATAAATTGCAAATCTATTTAGTTCGTCAGTTAGAGTATTGGAAAAAAATGGACACGTAGTTTTTTGTTTTGTAAATCAATGAATATTGACAAAAGATAAAACGCATCAAAACTCGTAGTGCTCGTGACGTCACATCATCATCATCAGCCTATTAATGTTCCCACTGCTGGAACACAGGCCTCCTCTCTAAGAGAGGAAATGGGCTATAATCTACCACGCGGGCCCAGTGCGGATTGGTAGATGTCACATGTCTTCGAATTTTTTGGATCTAGGACACGCCGGTTTCCTCACGATGTTTTCCTTCACCGTTTTGAGAGCAGTGGTGATGAAATAAATTACACAAAGTAATGCGCCTGCCTGGGTTCGAACCCACGACTTACTGTTCGTAAGTCGGGGCCACCACCACCACACACGTCACAACGCACTAAAAATTATAGCACGGAGTGACGTATTGAGAATTTTGAAAGCGTCGTATCTTCGTCAATTTTGGTTTACATAACAATAGACAAAATACGTGTCAAATATTTTTTCATAATCTAACTGAAGGACTAATTAGATTTTTCAGGACACAAGCCTATTACCCTACTAGTGCGAGCGAGAATACATAGTCTGTCTCGCTCGCACTAGTAGGGTAATTGTCTGTCTAAAGACAGTCTTGTGTATAGTGTGCGGTAGCCCTAACGATGCAGTCCCATCATTAAAACTTAAATTTTAACAACGAACAGTGTTACCGTGACGAGGTTTTAACTAAATCTCTAATATATAACATTTCATATCCTCATGCACGATAGTTTAAAAGTTAACGCAGTAAATCAGTTTAAACCAGAAAATGTTTGTGCAATTTTCAGAGTTTTGCTTGTTAAAATTGTTCTGATCTGCTAACTCAATCCGTTCGTAGGTATATGTAATGCAATGCGTAGTTTCTGTAGTTTTATAACAAGAATAGTGAAAATTTTAATAACTTGAACTTAGGGAATCTAGAAACCATAATTTTCTATGGCTTTTTTAAAAAAAAAAACACAATAGGCATGACGACAATATCAAAAAATTGCAAATCCATTTAGTCCGTCAGAGTATTGGAAATTAATGGACACGTATTTTTTGTTTTTGTAAATCAATGAATATCGACAAAAGATAAAACGCATCAAAACTCGGGAGTGGGGGCTCGTGACGTCAGAACTAGCTAAAAATTATACCTAGGCGTGACGTATTGAGAATTTTAAAAGCGTCATATCTTCGTCAATTTTGGTTTACGAAACAAAAGAAAAAACACGGGTGAAATATTTTTTGATAATCTGACTGACGGACTAATTAGATTTTTTTGTCGTCTCGCCTATTAATACGTATAATAATATATTATCATCATCATCCACAGCCCGAACTCGACCACTGCTGGGTATAGGCCTTTTTTTCTAGTGCCAATCTCCACGGTCCTGTGCCAGCCTCATAAATACAGGGTGTAAACAACCTCATCACGAAGCCGTTAACCATCAAACTAAGTAACTTTACGCAAAAATTATTGCAAACGACTTTTTTTTGGGGTGAAAAATCATGTTTTGTGGTAAAGCTCAATGTACCGCACTCAAAACATTGTGCTGATGGATGGATTGAATAATACGGGAGTCGCGGAGTTGTTTATAGTAAATATCTTACATTCAAAACTTGTATTAAAAAAAAAAGTTGGAACTTTGACCCCCAATATCTCCGTAACTAGAAGGTTCCCAGGTATGGTGTAGAACAAAAAAATGATCGCATTGACGGGGAGAACAAGTGCCTTTCGGCTTCGTTAAAACGTTTTCTAATCCCTTTATAGTTTACCCAAAAGCTATCCACAAACAGCACGAGTAGGTACTACCTTTTTTTTTTGTTACGTGTGGAAATTCTCAATGGATGTCCTCCGCCGTGGGGCCGAAGGAGTTTGCCAGACTCCTACTGACTGAAACCACACGGTATTCCTCCTCGTCACTTAGAGCTGGGGTGCGGGAACACAATTGTATTCTCCACAATACTACGTTACTTCAATCACAACTGAAACCAAATCAAACAAGAATTTGTGTGGTACTTATATATTAGAATCGTTAGTATAATAAAGCGATATTTATAATTATGAGTGACTAACCCCCAAATACTGAAACGTCACTCAAAACTTAAGGGCTGCTTAACATTTGAGCAGCCCCTAATATTTAAATTTCGTATGACCAAACGTCACTTTTGAGTATCTGTTAAATATAAGTGCTACTTAAATTTTGAGTGACGTTTCAGTATTCGGGGTAAGAAAAATAAAGGAGTTATCCAGTTCGCAACATGAAAATTTGAAAAATATTTTGAGTTCTTAAGGTACTAACACTCGGACGCACGAGTCGACCGCCCTTTGCCGTATTTTATTTTTGTGACTCCTGTGCAGATCCATACTAAACATTTTTCTTTTTCTTGTCATTCTTTCTTTACATAGTTACTGTACTAAAATCATTCCTTATCGCTGAAGAGAGTAATTGTGCATAATATTGTGCGCTTTGAGCAATTATTCCGATGCGTTCACAGTGGCCGCTCTCAGTAATTGCTTGCAGTCTGTATCAGGCGTTAATCGTTGGCTAGACCCATTAATTGAGTTAACTAGTTTAACGTCTTCTGTTTAATCTGTCTTGAGAGGAAATTACTGAGGTGGGATGAGTAAGAAAAGCATGGGAATAATGTTATCGCTACTTTAGAAAAATAATAAGAAACTCAGGCAGGTATTTTGCTTTGCTTTTTGCTTTGCTTTTTTGCTCATCTAATAGTGGTGAAGGAAAAAACTGCAAGGAAACAGGTCCTAGGACCAAAAAATCAAAGACATGAAGGACATGCACACTGGGCCCTTTTGTTTTTTTTTTCAGATGGGAAGTCATCAAATGACTCCTCCCGCTCTGGGCGGAGCAGGAGAGAGTGTCAGACTTTTACTGACTAAAACCCATCCATGTTCCTTCATCGCCCTCTGTTCCGGGGCCACGGTATCTCTTTCGAACAGTCCCGCAGCCCCGGCAGACATGGGCCCTTGCGGACACCTTTCTTTTTGCTGGCTCTCTTTGAGGCGCGCGTGGAACACGAACGTGTGTCGACACTGTACACTGGGCCCGGGTGGTGGATTACGTCTGTGGCTAACTATGTTGTTGATGTGGTCTCTGCAGATAGGTGGAAGAGAGACTGATGCTGATGAATAACCGACAAAAGTTTTCTATTCGGGGGGGGGGGGGGGGTTCAGATTGCAGAACTTACTAGCCGGTTTCGGTAGGTTTCTATCTCTGTCTGTTTGACATTTTGCTTACTGGACGGTTACAAACAAAACGTCACAGAAAAGTTTTTTTGATTTAACTACGAATCAAGTGACAGTTAGGTGACGCGGATAGGATATTATTTCTTTGTTTATAGAGACAATGATAGCTACGGAAGTATTAGGCATATTCACCAACAGTTATACTTAAGTAAGTTATAGAAAATGGCCGTTACTGAATACGTGGTAACGTTTTAGCGTCGGTGTCTCTTTCACCCTTTAAAGTATCTAACTAATCAGATTTCCGGTACTATAATCATATCGTTTTATCTTTTGGAGCTTTACATATCTACCTAACAAGCTTACATCACATCACTTTGAAGAAAACTTACCAAAATATTTCAATACATTTCGTCTACCGGATCACGGAATGATTCGGTCCTTATATAACCGTTTTAGAGATCTCATAATTTCATTATACTAAAGTAAGTATCATGAAATTATGTGTAAATATATAACGGAGTTTATCGCTAATAATTTTTGATATCCCAAGGCTGTTGGGTAAATACACCCGGGGGATTTCCATTTTATTGTTCGTACCTACAATTTGTTTGATGATCTGAAGGATCTTATTAAGGTAAAGTTGATATTTATATGTTGGCCTGGGGCTCTAAGAGCATGGAAAGGGATTTATTATTTATGTGAGCGTCCCTTCCATATTTTGGAACACAATTTTGTTTGTGGCAAAGTTGGGATTTGGTTTTTTTGGGCTAAAGCCACGTTTTGATTGTCAGTCAGGCTCACATGTCACTCACGCATCGGTTTGGTGTGAACGAAACATGTGCATGCAAAAGCAGTAAACAGCGTATCACTCCATTCACTATGTGTACCTTGTACCTACCACGTTGTATGTTTCGCTTAATTACCGTCACGTCGCACGTCACGTCCACGACGCTACTGGTTGCATGGTTTAAGGTGGATGCTCCAGGGTAGCCCGCGAAATTCAAATTTTCTTACGTTTTTTGCAATTTCCAGGTCAGTGTCAGGTTGTATGTTGATTAAAATATGCGCAAAAAAGCGCATAAAGGTGCAGGAACGACTTTGACCTTGAAAAAGTAAATTCCTACACCTTTATGAGCTTGGAGGGTTGTATTGATGATTTTGATGATTATAATTCTATACCTAACTACATACGTCTTACAGCCGCGAATCATATTTTAATCAACATACAACCTGACACTGACCTGCAAATTGCAAAAAACGTAAGAAAATTTGAATTTCGCGGGCTACCCTACAGCATCCACCTTAAGTAATTTCTGTCAATTTTTTCTCCGCAGTTGCTGTCGAAAAGCGTATATCTATCGCTTGAGCATGTACTTTCTGCCCAAGACATCACGTTTAGCGTAAACGCGGCTTTACTTACCTACTTTTCGTTCTTCATGTGTTTTTCAAACCTCCATGACAACAAAGGGACAATAAAAATTGATAATTGTTGATTTATAAAAAATCTATTTTTATAAATCAACCGGATGCTCGATAGTGCGTAGTTAATCGGATAAGCTGATTGATTGATAGTTTCATTTCAATACGATACCGTTTCCAAGTGAATGGAAAATAAACGAAAACTCGTCAGTTTGAAATAGGTGTGACATCTGCATGATAGGTATCTCCCTGTCAATACGGGATGAAGTTAGGGACAATTTTATTTCGGTATTTTATCATGGATACCTAAGAGGTAGTTTGCAAGTGGTACCTGTTATACAAAAGACGAAGAGGAGTCGTCTGTCTTGGTATGGACATGTGATGAGGAGGGATGTAACACATGTGACTAAAGGAGTCAAAAGGAGTAAATGATAGCGTGACGATAGACAGGGGAAAATGGAAAAAAACAACGTGTGTAACCAAATGACACGGACGAGGGTAGGAAGATGATGATTTTGGAAAACTGAGATTCAGTAAACAAGTCAACTTGAAGTAAACTCTATAAAGAAGGTTTAATAAGTAGACGAATACTTTGGTTATCTGCATTAGGGGGACTGACGAAAAAAGTACGATTCTGTTTAATCCGTCAGTTAGATTATCGAAAAATATTGGACAAGTGTTTTATGTTTTGTCGAATTAATAGAAAATTGACGAAGATAAAACGTGTCAAAGATCATGAGTGGGGGCGTGTGACGTCACATTTGAGTAAAAAATGTACTCAAATGTGACGTCACACGAGTTTTCGACGCACTGCATCATCTTCATTTTTTGTTTGCGTGAAGAAAGAAAAAATATGTGTCCAATATATTTTGAAAATCTATCTGACGGACTAATTAGATTTTTTTTTGTCATCTACCCTATAGCCGCTAGATTTGATTCCTCAAAAAGACTCCATACATTAACATAAACTGACTGAAGTTTTTTTTTTTATAAATAAATATATTTATTTCTCTAACTTCAATAAACATTACATCAATGTGGTCTCAACCCCTAAACTAGGACAACCTGTATGACAGGGGTTGAGGTTTTTCCGATTACATACAGGGTGTAAACAGACCCTTCACGAAGTCGTCAACCAAGAATTCTGCACATCAACTAATTAACTTTACGCTAAAATTATTGCTGGGAAACGACTTTTTTTTATTGGGTGAAAAATCACGTTTTACGGTCTCAATGTAACGCACTCAAAACATTGTGCTGATGGATGGATAGATGGAATAGTAAGGGGGTCGTGGAACTCGTGGTGGTGTTTAAAGTAAAAATCTTACATTAAAAACATGTACTTATTAAAAAAAAACTTGTGAAAAAGTTGGAACTTTGACCCTCAATATCTCAGTAACTAGAAGTTTCCCAGGCACAATTTAGAACAAAAAAATATCGCAATGACAGGGAAAACAAGTGCCCTTCGGCTTCGTTATGAGTCTTCTCACACCCTTATAGATATGAAGCGTAGACTGCTGTCTGCAACTACTGCAGAAAATGACAACTAAAGTGAAGTAAGGTGGATACAATGTTTCCGTACTTTTTCCATCACGTTTCGTCTCTTGGTAGAATCTGTTTACACTCACTGTTGATGTTCAATGTCGATCACGTCATTTTTGACGTAGGTAGGTAAGTATGAAATACACAAAAATGTGATTACGTAGCATAACAGTAAACAGCTTTAGAAGACTCGGTGCCAAAGTAAATATTGTGAGGAAATGATGAGGTCTGACGTCTTATAAAATGTTAATTCTTTGTTGTTAAAGAAATCTGTTTGAAGACTTCAGTAATAAATTAACATTGGTTGCTTTTAGGTAAATAAAGGAATCATTGCCCCTGCGTCCAGTCCCTTTACGTCGACTCGTGTTTTTTCTTGGTTTTGATGCACTGTCTTTAGTTTCACCTTGACATAGCTGTCACAGAGTACAGTCACATTAAAAACGAAATACGGCTTTTTAATTAACAAAGTTATTTTGCTCATCCAGTGATCTGTATTTAAAATAATACATTGAAAACCCACCAAAAAGTACTAGGCTAGCATAAGTTCAAAAGGTCAGGAGTTTCACTTATCTGAGCAGGTACTTATGTAGTAATCTAGGCTCTGGGCCTCTACTACGAAATTCCTGATCGAAAAACCCACTTGAGTCGACATCTGGACTTTTGCCCGGTTGACGGCAATATGCTCGCCCCCTTTTAAAATAGCACTTAAGAGGGCTATCATATTTTTTCTTGTAAACCATAATCACACATCAAAAATCTCAGTTTAGATGTGTGAAGGTCTAAATATGGCCACAAATATAAAAAAAATATGCCCGAGAAAGTTTGATTATTTCTACATATAGGGAGCGCTTTAAATAAAAATTTAAATAAAATCTTGTATTTGAGTGCTAGACTCTTAAAACACTCAAAAACAAGAAAAACTGTAATAGCCCTCTTAATGAAATCAGGCGAAATGTGGGTTACCTGTTTTAGAAATCTTCCCCTTTACCTTTTAACCCTCTAGAATTTCAGTCGTGATTTTATGTGACTTTTACCTAGTAATGTTAGTCTACCAGAAATTCTATAGGCTTGTTCGTAGTTTTTTTTTTTTTACTAACATCAAACTTGTTTATTGAGTTTGCAAACAAAGTTCAGACACATACATATAAGTACTAATGTTGAATATTTATTTATTTATGTACACACAAAATACTCTACAGGACAATATATTAACCTAGAAGAGCACAAAGGTACTGCTTATTTCATAAGAAATTTCTTCCAGCAGACCTGCGAGAGGAAAGTTAGATAAGAAATGTAGACACAGTGTGTAGAGAAGTCAAACAAGAAAATTTAAATTAAAACTTAAAACAAAACTATATACTCACTACTATTTTTTTTTCTGAGCTTTTAAAACAATTCAAATAAAGTCACACGAATGTATTGTAACAATTAATTGTAAACTGTACAGACTGACGCAGTCAATTGTCTGCCCGTGGTGTGAGCGTGGAACGGAGCGATATGCCAGTGCCTCCGGAGATCGGGAAGTTAATTTATGTGAATGAAAAGCTGTTGAATGGGACCGATAATATTCTTTTAATTGAAACAGGAACAGTATAAAAGGTCACAGTAATTAAATATAAAATTAATCTGTAAAAATGTGTTTAAGACCTTGTGTTGTTTGAACTTTTTGATTATTTACAAGCGAGCGAGAGACTTTAAAAATTTACAAAGTAGGTACAATTTAGCTGCCTGTAGAATTCAACAAATAGAAGCAACAATAATAACTATTGTATCACCTGATCATATCTACAAGTTCGACGTAATATTTGTTATCCTATGATCAGTTCACGAAGTAGATACAATAGTTAAACAATGGCTTCTCGACCAAATTGGTCATTCGACAGATCATGATTTATTTTGTAAAAGTTTTACGCGCTACAAGCGCATATTTATCATTATTATTGGCATCTTTCTCCTATCTACTACGGAGTCTCCTGCCGTATGCGCCATACTTCCCTGGTTTGCGCAAATTTAAACCTTAGTCAACAACATTGCCTGTGTAAATGCCTACAGTATTTTTTCTGTCTTTTGACTACCTTATTAGTCTAAACGTCGCAAGCGCGACTGCTGAACTGGTCCTGGGTTCGATTCCCCGGTCGGGCAAAGCGTTTTCGGGGTTTTTCCATCAGGCAGGCATTTCTCAGTAACAATCACGAAGCCTAGATCTGTGCCGGGTTGATGACAAAAGACTCGCCCCCTATTACTACCCCTATTAGTTCGAAGACTTACTCCTTCGGAGATTACAGGAGTAATGTTTATATTTTTCCTCAAGGTTCAGTTTACAAACAGTTATATACAGTTATAATATATATTGTAGGCATTGTTGGGTTTATCAAAACCCAACAATGCCTACAATATTGCAATATAAAGGGTGTTAAAAGACCCTTAACGAAGCCAAGAGATACCTGTCACTGTTTACACCTCCCCGTCATATGCGATATTTTTTTTTGTTCTGGGACCATACCTTCTAGTTACAGATATAAAAAAGTTCCCAAGTTTTTTTTGTAATACAAATTCTAAGTATTCTATCTCTACTTTAACTAAGTCCTCTAAGACCCATGTATCTACTATTTAATGCACCCATTAGTACAATGTTTTGAGTCCGTTACAATGAGTCCTACCTAAAAGATTTTTCATCCCCAAAAAAAAAATCGATGCCCAGCAATATTGTTTTGCGTACACTTACTTAGTTTGATGTACAGAATGCTTGTTTGACGGCTTCGTGAAAAGTCCGTTTACACCATGTATGAATAACTTAGCAACTACAACCAACTTAAGTCAGAGTTACCTACATGCATACCAAGTTGTACCGTCAAGTTCGGTTCAACCACTTTAAGTTGCTTGCAAGACACCTATTTGCATGTAGACTCTACCTAACAACATTATGTTCGTACTTTAGTTTGATGGTTAAGTAGAAACATGGAAAGTTTTAAAAAGTTACTTAGTTAAGTGCTATAAAGGGTGTAAAAAACCTGTTAACGAAGCCGAAAGGCACTTGTTCTCCCCGTCATTGCGATCATTTTTTTTGTTAGACACCATACCTGGGAACCTTCTAGTTTCGGAGATATTGGGGGTCAAAGTTCCAACTTTTTTTTAAATATTAGTTTTTATTGCAAGATTTTCACTTTAACCACCTCCACGACCCCCGTACTATTCAATCCATCCATCAGCACAATGTTTTGAGTGCGTTACATTGAGTTCTACGACAAAACATGATTTTTCACCCCAAAAAAAAAGTCGTTTCCCAGCAATAATTTTTGCATAAAGTTACTCAGTTTATGTACAGAATGCTTGGTTGACGGCTTCGTGATGAGGTTGTTTACACCCTGCATTAGATCTGCCTTTCCTGTATTAGATCTAAGATATAATAAGTTTTTTAGAAAACAGTAGCTCTCTTGTGAAGCATTATTGTTTATAGGTATTCTTGCGTTTGGCTGCAACTCGCCTAATGTGAAGTAGTAGTGTAGTGTGTGAAGTATAACGTATGTTACTAAAAACGCTAAGGCGTGTTTTTCATATTCCTAAACACGCCAATTCTACGCATTCCTAATATCGCCAAAACGCCAAAAATATCGTCGAGTAATTAGAAATTAGCGAGCTTGTTTTCAATTTCCTCTTTCATCGATTACAAATTAATTGCCAAATTGTACAGCAGCAAAAATTTACAAAGAAAAATTAAAATTGACAGCTGCATACCTAATTAATATAACTTTCGACAACCCCACTAACCCCGTAACAAATCCACTAACAAAACATAGTAGGTAATGCATTTTCAATGGAACAAAAGTTTTCACAGTTAATTTGTGGTGAGAATTGCAATCCTTGAATGGCGTGCCAGTTGTGCGCCATTATGGAACTACTCTATCTTTACATAGTGCCACTCTAGTCTCTTTGTGGCACTGCACGATACCTATGACGTCATAATCGGTGGACACTGAGGTGGAATGCCTAAAGCCTCGGTCACACGGTATGTGACAGGCTATTCACTGCGAATAGATTCAGTCGCCGTGAGCTAAATTCGCCGCGATTTGAATTGAGCATGTTCAATTTTACTCTCGGCCAATGCGCATTCGCATACGAACCAATTTTCGCTTCTTCATCTTCTTGTGGGTTGTGAGCTTAATCAGCATTTGGTTTGCTAACTCTGCACATGCCAACCGAATACACTGACGTGTGCGACGAGCAGACGACATTTTGAATTTGCGCACCAACAGACTGTCGAAATTCTCGTGTAGAACTCGCTGTGTGTGACAGGTAGGCAGAGAATTGTCGCTGCGATCATTATTTGCAGCGAATGCACTCGCAGCGAGTATTCGCTGTGCGTGACCGAGGCTAAAGTGCCAGCACATATGGCATACTTTTAGTATCAGTCTGCAGTGACCGTTCTGTGATTTCAGAAAGCCTGAACAATTTTATCTGCGGTCAACATTTGACTGGCTCATTCAAGCTCATCAGCTGCAGATTTAAATAATAAAATACCTTATGAGGCTTCCAAGACTTGAAGGTGGACCTGGCTTCGAAGGTTTTTGAGAACCCATGACATGGGATTCTGAAACGGGATCTTCGTGAAGAACTCAATAACGAGGGAAGCAATGATTACAATATCTTACCACGTCCGTAACAGTAAAAAAACAAAGTTACTCACATACATATTCTCGCGCCTTTTTCCCGTGAGGATAGGCAGAAGCTACAAAATGCTAACTGCTACGATCCTAACATACTCCTTGCACCTCGTCCACGTTCATACATTTGTTCATACACGCATGCTGGTTGCGAGTGCTACGCGCATTGACTTTACTGGTGAGGTTCTTCAGAGAGGTCCACCTGACCTTTATGAAGAACCTCACCAATGAAGTCAATGTATGTCCTTCGAAAAAATAATCCAACTAGATTATGTTCTTTTAAAAGTAAAGATTTTTGAACACTATTTCATGTAAGCAAACGGCAAAACGTCCAGTTCGGTGTGGTCGTGCAAACGTTATTCGCCGAAGTTAAAAGTGCCTGTGTTTTAACTTCGGTGAATAACGTTGTAGTGTTTGACGTCACTGTACACAGTCTAGTGACGTAGCTATTTGACGACCCGAATGACGCAGAGGTAGTGAGACTGCCTTACGTTCTTAGGGTCCCGGGTTCGAATGAGCATGGACATTTGTTTCCGAGGATGTTTATATGTATAATAAGTATGTATTTACAAACAAAAAAGTATGTATCAACTATCTGGTGTCCACACACAAGCCTCTTTGCTTAGTGTGGCACTAGATGGCGCTGTGTGTAATGGCCAGCGATGTTGATTATTTATTATTATTGCACGTAAACGGTTAAACGCTTCTTTGGAACACGTACGGTATGCTGCCACCTACATATGTTGCTTATATACTTACTTTTGTGGGAGTGGGAATGGGTGCTGATGGTGTTGGGCGGGTGAAAATGCTCTCGGTATACGAAAGCATTATATTTCCTTTTGTAGCTTTTGAAAATCAACTTTTAACTATCCCACTGCTAGGTAAAGGCCTGTTCTTATACAGAGAAGATACGAACATTATATCAACGCTCAAGACGGGTTTGGCATTTCAGACTTATATTAATTAATTATATGTCCAGTTTCCCTCACGAAGTTTTCCTTCACCGATGACAGTAATGCTCAAGATAGTGTGTGAATTATTGTTTAAAAGTCGTGTCAAAGACATGCTCGGATTTGAACCCACAACCAAGTTTCACCACCACTCAAGTCCAGTTCAACCACTTTTCACCCTTAGGGGCCGTCCATTAATTACGTGAGGTAATTTTAGCGATTCCTCGACCCCTCCCCCCTTGGTGAGATGTCATGAGATTTGAGTTGACCCCTCAACCCTCCCCCTAATCTCACGTGAGATTTATCAAAATGCGTAGTTAAGTGTTAATTTGTGTTTGCGTTCGTAATTGTTTTGAATTTATTTGAGAAACAGATTTTATTTTCATTGAATATTTATTATTAAAAATTGTTGTTTTAGCCATATTTTAGTGACATGTTTAATTAATTAGTTACCTGGATTCACACAATTTCTCATTGTTTCTTGCGCGAAAAAAAAATTACGTGATATTTTCCGAGACCCCCCCTCTCTCTCGTGAGATTGGGTGAGATTCTTTTGTAAGAGTTAAAAGTTTTTTTTTCTTGTTTGTAGAGTTATAAATCTTAAAAGTCTCTATGACTTTTAGATTTATAACTAATTCTAATTTAAGTCATATTTTCGTAATTAACACTTCAAAGTTTTTTTTTTGTATTTTGGTGTTTTTAAGGCATAACTTAGTTATTATTATTTGCAAGAATAAAAGCTTTAATTTTCTTTAGCACACACCGATCCTAAACGTAACTCAAGATTTTTACCCTTAAAAATTTCCTTACCAAATGCTCCACATTCTGGCCTGTCCGGGGACTACAGGAGCTAAACGCGAATTTTATAATGCAAAAAAGCATATGATTCACTGCAATAAACATAACCAGAAAAATATATGATATTCTTCAGGATATATGTTAGTATGATAGTGTTTTAAAAACAAAATACAATTAATTTGACTTGATAAAAAAATATCACGAATTTATCTCTAAAAATTTCTTTTAACGAGTAAAAACCATACTAAAATACATGTGATCATTCTGATTTTTTGGCAAATAATTCTACAGGCAACATATTAGCATCAAAGTGTTTTATTTTTTTAGTCCAATCCATAGATTTTTTGTAAATCGCAAAAAATACTCATTTCGCACTATTTGGCCCGCAGTGGCTGACGTAACAACCACTTTGTAGTTGCAAGCTGATTAGAACTTTATTCTAACAGTATTTCAAACGAAGTTTGAACCACCACAAATAGAGTTGCTAATTTAGCTCCTAAAACCAACACCAAATAACACCTAAATTAATGCATTAATATAAGCGCACATTAGAATCACAACACTCGGCTCATCTCCGAGAATTGAAATTCCAACAGTGCCTATTTAAGCATTAACTTAGGTATGACTTAGTGTTAGTGAAAACTACGATAAAACAGTTCACGGCAACTTCGCACTTTACTTCTCACTTTACTTCTTTTTTAGTTCTCGCCAAATAATATTCTTTAGTATTATTTTAACCATCTCACTAGTACCAAATCCCCTTTCAAAGAACTAAAGAGTCCTTGCGAGAGGTTCTAAAGAAGCATGCTGCTAGATTCATTATAGGTGAAGTAAGCTCATTTAAACTAGTTTACTCCCATATTCTCCAGATATTCTGTGGATTTTAAATTAGTACTAAGCCATCAGGTGAAACTATAAACTTCTAAACAATTCATAAATACAAAGTAAAAAACAACTCCATAAGAGTTGAAACACCATAAAAGTTACAATACGGGCCATGAATTGAAGCTCAAGCCTCAATAAATTATACGTAAGCATTCAGAATAGTAGGTATCCGTTGTCACCTCTTCTAAGAAAATATAATAAAGTAAGAAAAAACGTTGCAATTTAATAAAGTCTTCGTATTTCGTAGAAAAATGTCTAGTGTAAGACTACCTTCGTTATTTGCAGCATTCCATTAATCTCTATCGTGTTTATACATTTTTATATCTGTTATTAAATTATTATTTTCTTTCTTAGTAACGCCCACACTGTTAATATGATATTTTCTTTATTTATCAACAACAGTTTTTCAATTGGAGGTGGTTTGTTTTGATTTATTTCGTAACAATATTTTTTTGTTTCGTAAAAAAGATTGGAAGTTAAAACTCAAATATTGTAAGGCGAAGGGAGATAATTATCTCAAATTCTCATCCAAATAGACATTCTGTCTACAACAGAATATGAACATGTTGGTTGCTAACAAAAATATTTCTCCGCATTCGGATAGCCGATGCGTTGACGTTGAATTATTAATTAAAACTTTTAAAACATCGTCTCTTAAACAGAAAATAAAGGGGTGGGCCGATTTTTTTGCACGCAAGTGTACCTATAAAGTGTAGGTAAACTGCATCCAAGACTTTACATAGGTATAGCTGTCGCTCTAGCAAATGACATGGTCTAATTAACCTTACTGCTTTAAACCTAATTAGCCCATGTAATTTATTTGAGCAGGCTTCCAGTACTTTGATCAGAAAAGTCCTGACGCAAGGATTTTTCAAAGCGTTTCCTACAGGAGTTACGAGTTTTAATGGCAACGTCATTTAAGGTGGATGCTCCAGGGTAGCCCGCGAAATTAATATTTTCTTACGTTTTTTGCAATTTGCAGGTCAGTGTCAGGTTGTATGTTGAATAAAATATGATTCGCGGCAGTAACACGTATGTAGTTATAGAATTATAATCATCAAATTCATCAATACAACCCTCCAATATATATATAATAAATGTGCATGAATGACTTTGACCTTGAAAAAGTAAATTCATACACCTTTATGAGCTATGAATTTCGCGGGCTACCCTGGAGCATCCACATTAAGAGTTACTTACACTATTTTTTTTAACTTTGCTCCACTCAGTAATTTCTCCTGTATCGTGAGTGTGTTTACAAACATTTAGCTCACATACACCCAGTACAACTACCTGAAGTAGACCATACAATACATATTTGATCCGTGTGGGGATCGAATCGCGACACGGAGCGCAGCACGCAGTCGCTCATCACTGCGCCAACCATCCGTCTTTGACTCACGGTACACGTCTTTTAGAAGCCAAGCTACCAATTCCCTTGCATCAAAATATTCAAAATTCGTCATAGCAATATTGATGAAACAGTGCGGATCCAAATGAGGCCTACGGTAAATAGGTACATGTAAATTAGTAACCGCTGTCACCCGTGCGTCATAGCCGTGATAACGATAGCAGCTGATAAGGTGATTTGAAGGATCAGGGATCTACATAACTTTGATAACCAACCTAATACCGTAAAAATAGAGTTGACAATCGATTGGGGCGGGGTAACAGTGTTTTTTGACAATATTCGAGTTACCAAAAGTAACGTTTTGTTATGTTTGTATCAAATGTTTCAATTAATTGTGTTGTTTTTTTTTAGTTTGTTTTATCAAACTATTTATCTATGTAGGTCATCTAATAACGGTTGCTCTAGATATGTGTCATGATAGATTTCATTTACAAAAATTAGTGAGGTATACATCTACGGCTTTGTAGGTTGATCCCCAAATATATTGAAGGCAGATGGGTGACAATTTCTTTCATTATGTTTCGTATTTCTTCAACAATATTCCGCAGGAGCATTATTTCTAGTAGCTTCAGTCAATCCCACAATTTTTTGATTATCACAATAGGCTTTCATATATTTTAGGAAGAAAGAAACACTAGATTGTTCTATAATTATTTATAAACAATCATTTATTACAATGAACATTTTATGGATCTATCAAAATCGAACGCGTTTACAAAGTTTCGTGTTCGTGCTATTATAAACTGGCCTGCAAAACAAAGTATCACACTTTTAAAATTGCAACAACTATTTAAGTATACAAGATTATACTTTTGAAACGAAAAGGACTCGAAAAATAGTTTAACTTTGTCTATAGTTTCAAAGAAAGCTGATAAAAATTTCTTTATAACGTTTTTTTTATTTTAAATCTCTAACTTCTATAGTTTAGGAAAAATTGAAATTTTAAAAGTGTAGTACTTATTTTTGCAGGTCAGTGTATATCTATTCTATTAAACGTTGAGGAGACGGCTCACGAGAGACTCCCGAAACACGAACTCCTCAATCCTAGCAGCAGTGTCAGCAGGCCTAGCCAAGTTACAAACGATTCGTATCGATTCTCTTTCTACAATCGTAAACGTTAAGTCACGTGGTCAAAACAAACGAATAGAAACTTCGTAGACAAGTTTACATCGATCAAGATGATCGAATTAAATGGATTCGTTTCTACAATCGGGATCGCTACATCCCTTAAAAATCGTAGCCAACTTACAGTTTTGACTGAACTTTAAAGTTTCTATTCGTTTGTTTTGACCACGTGACTTAACGTTGAAATGATGTCATTCCCATTTGGTTAGCTTTCTAAGCGTTAACGGTTGTAGATTGTCAACTTGGCTAAGTTTACAGGTCTATCATAAAAATGTATTGTCACCAGAAACAAAGGTGTGTCAATCGATTGGGGGAACGGCTAGCAAGATTTGACCAATTTATACTAACTAACAAGGCATGGTTAATAGAAGTGTTTGACAAGTAATTATGTATTTCCAAAAGAAACATCTTATTGTGTACTTCATATTAAATATAAATAAATTCCAGATGGTAGGTATATTATTTGGTATTCAGTGGCCCGAAAGTCTGACAACCAGGGGCCCAAGTCTGCTATTTTTATAAATTCGTCATTCCAATACGATCCCATTGTCATTTTGCTAAAAGTTAGCAATCTGCTAAATTCATAATGGTCGATCATTGGCCGGTCAATGGTCTCGTAATAGAATCTTAAATGACATTGTCGGATTGCCATTATTATATAATCCGCCAGCTTTCATTTTTATATATTTTAGTAATTAGTATTATAAGCAATCTGAAGTACTTAGTAGGTAAGAAGTTTGTTAATAGTACCAGTCATTCATTTGTCATTGTGTACGAGATTACCATTCCATGCCATTTCTTTCAATGGAGTGTCAGTGGTTGACCATTGGAAAGTCATAATGACGCCACCATATTAGTAGATTACCAAACTTGTCAAAATCAACAATTATGAAATCAATGATAGACCATTGACACTATTGTAATAGCAGACTTGAGGCCCAGTCTTACCAAGGGGTATAATAGGTACTGACTGGGTTATGTGGAGATCAAATAGGCAATCGCTCCATGTATAATAATGGTATTCAGCTGCATCCTAATATTCATCCATATTCTAAAATAGTTAGGATAAAGCTAGGCAGTTGATGATGATGATATCTTAACATTAACTTAAACATCTATGTACAACCAAGTCAGGTCAGGGTGAAACAAACCTCAACAAACTATCCATTATATTATACATAGCCCCTACAGAATATATACCACCATCAATTCTGTTAACATTCTTCCTGCCCGCGTAATATTTTCCATAATTCCCGGATCTGTATGAAAATTCGTGTTCACATCCGGTTTTCCGGGAAACCAGTGGCAATTAGGTTTAATTTCAACGAGCATTGTTATTTGTGGCTGACAGGCTGGCCTCGTACGAGTAAGCCGGATTAGAGGGCTTTGGGAAACAAACTGCCTGAGCCTTGGTGTGGGATGTATTAAAATCGTGTTTTAGGTTTTTTTTTGTTCGAGGGAAAAGGCACTGAAAACCGTGATACAGACATTGCCTAGTTCGGATAATTATACATTAATACTGTCAAACTCTGTTCTATAAAATATTTCTAAGGTTTTTGAGAATTATAGGAGATAGACAAAACGTGCCCCAAAGTGTACAAAAAAAATGTATTACAAACGATTACAAAAAATATTATTAAAATATTGTAAATTGTTTAACGTACTGCAGACGTGAAAAGAACTTTTATTAAAAAGAAGTTATCTTTTTGATTTAACTCTAAAAGTCGAAAATACCCTCAACGTTACCATACAAAATTGACCAAGAACACAACAAAAAAAAAAAATATTAAGTAAACTCAAAAAAACATTCTTAGTTACCGCTTATGAGGTACACTGTAAGTCGAGATGATCGATTTTCGATATAAAATTGATACGACAGGTTAGCAACCTCTCGGTACTAAAACAGTTACCTACTATCTTAATCCCGGATTACGCTAATCGTGACTTTGTGTGGCGCTAACACATTTAGGGCATTTCCACACGCCTTTGAAGCAACAAGTGGTGGTTCCGTGATACTGGCCGCAAGAGTATTTTGTAAGAAGATGCAGATTAGGTTTTCAAACGGCAACATTAATAATAGCAAAGCCAGGAATCACGCAACGCGGTTACTAAAAATTTTGTGAACCTACGGATTTTTCCATTGTTAATTTATGTTATATGTAAAGTAAAATGGCTACCGTAAAAATATCCATAATACGATAGGATGTCGTCGAGTTAAATTGACAATATTTTCCTTTCTAGTGTCAAACACGATCTAGCAGTCGCGCAAAAGAGATGAGTGAATTACGCTTGTGATTTTGTAAAAGAACGAATCAACTATTTTCTTTGACGCTGTCCTTATTAATTGGTCACTATGTGCACACCATTGGTGGAGCTATAAGATCATCAAGAGCACCACCTGCGCACTTGATGGCATCAAGCCGAGATCAAAGGTGCGGTAGTGTCTGTGGAGAGACGCCGCAAACGCACTTTAGATCTGAGTTGTCCGTGATCCTCCATCTGTATTGATTGTCTTTGCTCCGGCTGCCCAGGGTACGAAGTCTTTTTAGAGATTTCCAAGTCCACCACGGCAACGCTTGCCCGGAAGGAAGGTTCTCAGATGGCTCCATAGAGCCGTTTAAAGGCCGATAAAAAAATAGTAAAAACAAAAAAAAACACCGCTCCAGACTATCCAAAGTATTATATATATGTATAGATCACAAGTGTATAATAATAAAAATTCTCTCATTATTCGTGAGACGGAAAGCCCTGGTATAAAGTTTATGGGCATCGATTACGGACGCGTTTAATAAAACGCTCACTGTATGGATGTGTGTAATAATATAGGTAACATTATATAGTCACTGTATCTAATCGGCTTTGTCGGTTTAACGCGTTAACATTCGAGGTGGCTTACACGAACTCTTTGATCGGCCAAATCGAAATGTTTTTTTTTGGTCCGAATCGAGGACTCTGTGTGTATGTTTTGTTTATAATTTTTTAACATGCAGACATAGAAATTGTTTAAATGAGAATGTTGAAACCTTTGAAGACCAGCGGATGAAAGATTTTAATAGCAGGCGAGACCAACTATTAAATACCTATTAAATGGCTTAATTGGCAAGAGCCTCAACTAATATCTTAGGAGACTCTCGTTATGCAGCTGGATCAAGGGCTTGATTTGGCTTGACTCCTGGACACGGCTCGTATTGTTAGGAGGTTCCTCTCTTTGGAGCCCTGACCGCTGCCACCGCCGGTAGCTTGAACCCTATTCCCGATACCGGTGGGCTACAATTTTATATATTTTAAAAAAATATTATTTTAGATTTAAATACCTATTTAAAAACGTAATTAATGTGTATAGATATAAATAAAGGAAAAATAGAATCACAAGAAGACCATGATCATGATAAGCGTAACATTCGTGAAAAACTTTTAAGTCCATCTGTTTTATCATGAACTAAACCGTAATAACGGAATTCAGTCGAGTGTACTATAAGTACTATATCAACAAATAAGAAGAGACCTTCCTAGTTGTCATACACTCGAGCGAATTATCGAATTGATAAAACACTTATCGATTACGTTACAAGTGACGTCATAAGCAACACTGCGGTTTTAATAATGAATGAAAAACCTTTAAGCACCTATAATATTTTCATTATGTTAGTGAAAATCGTAACAAACAAAATTGTCAGAAAATTTGTTAAAAAAGGCAAGCTCAAAATAGTAGCCAGTCTCCTCTAGACTGAACTGCGAGATGCCATAGTAAAAAAAAAAAAGATGACGTAATTTGAAAAAAGGTTTTCGTGCAAAAAAAATACAATGCATCAAGAGCTTATCTACTCAACGGGGTGAGGAAATGGAAAACGCATTAGGTACGCACTGAATTCATGATGTAAGGAAAACAACACGATTTTTTTGCGGGGTCATCAAAATAACGTTACAACGCCTTTCACAAACCATGTTATACAGCTAGTCACGGGAGTACAATATTATGCGAATTATTCATATTAATTTATTTAGTAAATTATGACTTACCATAATTCATAACCGATGTTGTTGTTACCTAGTTCATTTTAGTTCCAAAACACTATTTAGTTCGTTACAACATAAAATAGGCATGAGGACAGTATCGAAAAATTGCAAATCTATTTAGTCCGTCAGTTAGAGTATTGGAAATGAATGGACACGTATTTTTTGTTTTTGTAAATCAATGAATATTGACAAAGATAAAACGCATCAAAACTCGGGAGTGGGGGCTCGGGACGTCACAACTAGCTAAAAATTATACCATGGTGTGACGTATTAAGAATTTTAAAAGCGTAGTATCTTCGTCAATTTTGGTTTACGTAACAAAAGAAAAAACACGGGTCAAATAATTTTTTGATAATCTAACTGACAGACTAATTAGATTTTTTTTGTCGTCTCGCTTATTACAAACAATAGGTAATGTAGAATAATTACAACAAATAAGTACCTACTGGAGGTTTATTTCTTATAATTTATCAAACCGTTTAGGGCCTTCCACATTATCAATCTAGGAACTTAAAGCTTTCCCAATAATTTCACTATTAGTTCTTCTCTTATTATTTTTATAATATAATAGTGGCCATAGTCACACAGTGATGTATGCAATTTTATCGATGTTTTTTTGATAGGCAGACGAGATAAAAGTGTTAAGTAATGAGATTGGTTTTACACATTAAGATAAGAATTATTACGCGCGTGCGATGACATTAACTTGCACTTAGAACACCTGTATTTAACATTAAGGTACTTTTGAGTTGCAACTTGTTAAACATGTAGAAAAATTTGTAGGATACGTAAACAAAACAAGCTTGGTATAGTTTTATTTTCCTGGAGTGTTTTCTAAACAACGAACAACGAAAGCAGATCATTGAATAAAAGTTGCTGTAGTCACACAGTTAAACAGTAATCAATCGTCGTCCCTGAGAACGATTTCGGAGTTTGGCATATAAAAAACATAAAACGAAAAAAAAAGTGACTGTTAAATCAACAATCTAAGAAAAATATCTGTTTTTTTTAGCAAGGACTGCGGTTTATAAATAAAAGTAACACCTATACTTCATTTTTTTGTACCAATTAGCAAAATTCCAGCCGTAATATTAACGTTCCTATACGTTACGTCAGATCCACGCAGTGAGACCGTACCCTTGTGAAAAATGTTCAACTTAGATAAAATCTACGAGTCCAATTGATTGAAGAGTAATCGTTACGTCACCTTGATTATCACGTTGTTTTTTATAATTAGCGGTCAAGTGTCGTATCGTAAATGTAGTTTTTATGCGTTATAATCAGAAGACAATTAATCAATATGTGCATTTTTATTCACTTCACTTGTGTGTAAAAAGTTTCGACCCATTTTCTTCAAAAACGCGTGTTACGGCGTTACTGACGTCACTAACAAACATTTTTCGTCAGTAACAATGTCTTGACGTCACACGCCGTCACGTAATCTAAGTTTACCTGAACTTCTTCAAACAATAGAACAAATGGTTAATCTTAGGATGCGATGACGATAATCGCTCGATAAGGCTAATTGGTAATCGATGTCAGAGGCGGTCTCGTCGACCTTCGCTCACGTGGACCGCGCAAATATGCCAATGTTTTTATCTCCTCGCTAACTCGACTCTAACGCGATGTTATAACATTAAAAATGGAGTGTAGACACGCAGAATATCTTGTAGTTCATGACTGCGTGCCGCGGCCTGCGCCGGCGCTTATCAGTCGACCTCCAGTTACGTGCAACGACGCTCTATTAATTAGATAAAAAATAAATTAAATAGTGTATCGCTACTAAATATTTGTGGACACACTTCACACTTACTGTGTTAAATATCGTAACGCGAACCACGTGGGGAACGTGACGGAGTTTGTGACAAACGTGTGATTTTACTTAGAATGAATTTGTATTGTGGTTTAATAGGCAATAGTTAATAGGCAAAGGCTCTGGGACTGACCAGTGACCAGTCAGTGATACATTGAAAGTAAATGGCGAATTCAATTTCGAACGTCGAAGGATGTGGTTGAAAACGGCGGCTAAAGACGTTGATCGTAATTATTAATTCATAAAATGCTGCGTTCCAAAACAAAAATAATGTGTTATAAAAATCTGTGTTTTCTAGTGCGCAGGCGTTTAATGAGCACTGACTGCCGCTTTGTTTACGGCTGTGTATCATGTTACTGTAGACGATAACGTGTTGCCTAGTCAGTGATATTCAACGCGTTCGACGTTCGGTAAACTGTCCTATGTAGCTGCTACAGTGTGCGACTTCCTTGCTACGAAATATTTGTTTAAAAAATTATATCGATAAACGGAGTGCACGTCACTAGTGCTGAGATTTAACTTGACATAAGTCTTTGACTAGGTGAACGTCTTGAAATATATCTGCTTAATTTATTAACTTTTTATTTTAACGGAAAATGTGGCAAAATGATGGACTTTCAGTGAAGAACATTATGTGTGTGTGTTAGTTTTTGGCACTATGGAAATGGATAATGAAGAAAACACAGGTGAAGTTTTTATTTAAACTATATTTGACGTAACATTATTAACTGAGGAAATATCTTTACAATCTTGTCACGCCTAGCACAAAGTCCGTGATTTGACCTCTCCGTAACTTAGAACTAGGCATTTTGACCTAGTCACACAACCACCTGAATATCTTATTTATAAATTATTATACAAATTTTATTTAATATTTGCGGTTAAATAATAGTTATATTTGAAATATTAATTATTTATTAACATTATTATTGATCTACATGCCTGTGACGTAGGCCCTACTACTAGGTAGTTATTATTAGTATGTATTACATAGTGGTTTATTATCTGTGGGTACATAAACACGTACGTGCGGTCACAGAGACTTCATTAGTAGGCAATTAATGAGAAGGAAAAGTGAGATTCCGGTTATTTTTAGGTACTCTGTAAATATAAGAAGTTCATTGTTATTTTGTTCATTATGTTATAGTTATTAAAACAACAATTCTTTTGTTATATATTTTTCAGAAACTATTGGATATAAAAAAAACTTTTTTTAATGTTTAATTTGTGTATCACCATCCAATTTGCAATGGATACTGTATTTGATTATTATGTAGTGTCAGTCAATAATATCTGTTTGTGCAACTCTTGCATTCAAAAAGACCGTTCCAAATTCAAACAGAAAGTAAAAAAAAAAATTCATCCCTATAATTATGTACCTAATATGCTCATCACTAGTTAAGTATTTTTCATCCCATCTATTTGAAAAGGGCGACTTGGTTCGCCTGTAAGTGCACCCAAAGGTGGTGTTTTCTATAAGAAACTTTTAGCGGGCAGTAATGAGTTTTTAATCCTCTTTATAAGTGCGCCGAATTTGGAACATCTTAGTGTTCAGCGCCATAGTAATCGCACTCAAATATTGTTTGAATAAAGACTGGCTGGTACGACGGCCTATAGTCGCACCGCCGGCTGAATAAAAAAAGAAACCAAATTAACAAATTAAACTACAGCCCGCGTTTTCGTCAATTTTCACGGATTGTTAGAAATTCATGGTTTTGTTTTGAAAAATGAGTTCTTCAAGTAACAGTGAATGAAATATGAGGCACCATTTATTTTCTCATAGTGGGTGATGAAAAGTAGAGTGTATCACTCGGGTGCAAAATATATTTTTGGCTCGGGCGACGTACTTTGAATCCCTCGCTACGTTCAGGATTCTACTAAAGAATCCCTCACTTCTCCTATCCTCCTATCCTCACTTTTATAGACGAGGGCGCTTTTTTGAATCCAGAGCGGATTCAAAAAAGCGCCCTCGCCTATAAATATTTTTTTGCTCTCTTATGATACAATCTACTATAGCAGTTTAGGCTATCATATCACACTTATTTCTATTGGCGTTGGCGCCAAATATTTCCCGCCAAAACTGCATTCACTTTGATCGGTTTACAGATAGACTGATGTATCAAGTAGATAGGCACTGACCGTATTGCAAGTTGACATGAATGTTAGTAAAATATTTTTTTTTTTACTTATCTAATAGCAAAAAAACTCCACCAGAAGGTCTAACTGACATTCTATTACCGATAACAGCGATGTTTTTTTTTGTTAAATGCATTAGATATACATAAGGTACCGAAAAGTTAATAATAATCCTTTTGAAACTCTTTGTAGACAAGTGGTATTCATTTTTAAAGCGTTTTGTAAAACGCTTTAAAAATGATTACCACTTGTCTATGTCTAAAATCCTATGGTGGTACTACCGAGTTCACTGACGGACGATTTTTTTTTTGCTAATGTATCTCGCAGGTCAACCGAGGTTGTCGTCTGCTTAACCGGACTATCCTCTGGGTGCCTTGAGATTAAGGCCTCCAACCACAACCTTATTACTAAGGGCATAAAGGGCAAGAAGCACTAAGGTTGCCATTCCAAAGACAAAATTGAAACGTCATGTGCCTGTAACTGGATCTGAACATACCATTGTCCGTAAAATTGCCTTGAATATGACTTTTATGAAGGCTATATCAAGTTATTCAGTAACAAAAGTCGTCTCTTCATTAGGTGCCCACCTGACACCGGCCTTCTTGATGAAATTACTAAAATAATAGCACATTATGTGGAATTACGAGCGAAATATGAAACTTAATTAAATTCTTGTTAGCGCGGTGAGCGGTTGGAACTTATTTTACTCAAGTGTGACCACGTGGAAATTCCTTTGAGAAACTTGTGAATGTTGTCTGAAGATAAATTCATTAGTTTATCTGTTTTACATTTGGAAATAACATCAAAAATAAAGATAGAATTAAAGAAACAACATAAGGTTGAATATTGCCTTAATCAACCTTATTCGTTTATAAATCATTTTTTTTTATCAAAATTAAAATAAAATAGTAGCCCACTGGTATTGGGAACAGGGTCCAAGCTACGCGGTCAGGGCTCCAGAGAAAGGAACCTCCTAACAATACGAGCCGTATCCAGGGAGTACCGCTTCGCGGGCCTGTGGACGGGGAGCTATGGGCTAGCTCGCCGTCCGTACGTCTCATAACGACAGGCCGTGTCGACGGCGCGTTCGTGTTCCACGCGCGCCTCAAAGAGAGTCAGCAATAAGGAAGGGGTCCGCAAGGACCGAAGCCTGCCGGGGCTGCGGGACTATTCGAAAGAGATACCGTGGCCCAGGAACACAAAGGGCGAGGAAGGAACCTGGATGGGTTTTAGTCAGTAAAAGTCTGACACTCCCTCCTGCTCCGCCCAGAGCGGGAGAAGTCATTTGATGATTTCCCATCCAAAAAAAATAAAAAAAGGGAGTACCGCTTTCTCAATCAAGCAATATTGCCTTTATTTTCACGTTTAGCAAAGTATATGTTAAGTACTCACAGTACACAAACTTATACGCAAAATGGACGTAATAATGAACCCTCTAAAACCAAACACATAGATTCAATTTCAATCAACCGTTAAAACAAACTTTTCCACGAAACACCAACTAGGTGCTATTGAATTACGCAAGTTTGGTAACCGTTCATTTCCCAATATTCCACCAAAATGGCCTGAAGCTATTTATTTACCCGGTCGCCGTAAAAAATGGCCGATCGTGTGACGTGAAAAGTCTCTGTGATCGAGGAAACATGGCCGAATAATAGCCAGACATCCGCAGTCAAAATATTTATTAATTTTCCTCCTTCATTATCTTGTAAATATTTTTTCTCGGTTCCTGTTGCTTTTCGATCAGCTGTGATCTGTGATCTTGTGCGTCAATATTTTTTTAACGTCGGTTGTTGAGGAAAACGGCCTTGCGTGGGTATGACGTAAATGGGTAAAAGTGTAACATGCGTGCTTCATATAAATGAAAAGATACGATTCGAATTGTGTTCAATCAAAGTAAAGCTCACACTATGAAATGGGTTTGATGGGACATTTACATCAAGGTGCTTAATTTTCCAGAATTCAATTAGATTATTCCTGTTAACCTGTATTTAGAGATAATATTTTTTTTTTTTGTAAGGTAAAACGTGATTTTGGGTAGAGGGGGAGGGCTAGTCTAAAACCTCACCACATAACACCATGGGGGAGGGGGGGGGGTTAAAAAGTTGCTAAAAAAATCACGTGATTAATAGACGACCCCCTAGCATGACAGATGTGGACCTACCAAGTCTGTGATGCGATGTACGAAAGCCATAGCATACTTATAAGCATTGCACTGGATCGCTATAACCTTATCCCATTTTTACCCACTGATCCTGCAGGCCTAGCCAAGTTACAAACGATTCGTATCTTTCTACAATCGTAAACGTTAAGTCACGTGGTCAAAACAAACAAATGGAAACATCATCGTAGACAAGTTTACATCGATCAAGATGATAGAGTGAAATGTATTCCTTTCTACAATCGTGATCGCTACATCCCATATAAATAGTAGCCAACTTAAAGTTTTGACTGAACTTTAATGTTTCTATTCGTTTGTTTTGACCACGTGACTTAACGTTGAAATGATGTCATTCCCATACATTTGGTTAGTTGTCTATGCGTTAACGATTGTAGATTGTCAACTTGGCTAAGCCAACTGATTTGAGGCGATACAATTATTGCGCTTGTGTGCTTTGCAATTTTGTCGAAAAAATCCTGAACAGCTCTAATTGAGGTGACGATGATCCCATGCTGTGTTTATAACTGTGTTTGGTCAACACACAGTTATAAACACAGCATTTAATTAAGACTCATACTGCGTGCTGCGTGTAAGGCCAGCAGATCTTAAACGTTTTCTTTCTTTGTTACGGAAGCATTTCAACCCGGCTATGTTTCCCACATGTTCCACGTACTCTGAACACCTGTTAATCTGTATCGCAGGCGCCATCTGTACCTTGAACCCATTGACTGTTACATGTTACACGTGTCACTGTGTTGAGATGAGAAAACAGCAAGTCTAGTGTAGTTTGAAAAAGCCATGTGAAAATTAAAAAAAATAACAAATTTTATAATAATTATAATAATATCGCTGGACATTACACACAGCACCATCTAGTGCCACACTAAGCAACGAGGCTTGTGTCGTGAACACCAGATAGTTGATATACTACATAGATACTTTTTGTTTATAAATACATACTTATTATACATATAAACATCCATGACTAGGAAACAAATGTCCATGCTCATCACACAAACATTTGCTCCTACCGGGATTCGAACCCGGGACCCTAAGAATGTAAGGCAGCCTCACTACCGCTGCGCCATTCGGGTCGACAGAATTCTGCTAGTCTGTTCTACTTTATCTTCTACCTCAGATGTTTATTAATATAAATTTTAGCCAGAATATCGTAAAATAACACAAATTTCCCACTGCTGGGAGACCGGGCTCTGTGAGAAAGATCAGGCCATCCAATGCTCGGGTTCCGAACGGATCATATCTTACTGTTGCCAAATTACATGTACTTACACTCATATTTTTTCGCATCGATTTGATATATATTGTTTGATATGAAACAAATCATAGAAGATCCGTCGGTGCTTTAAAAAATATTAATTTTCTATACTTCCTAGAGATAGAACCAACACTGTAGCTTTCTTAAATAAACTTAAGAAAACACATAAGTAGTACTTTCTCGTCTAAATAAATTGACGTTTATTATTTTAGCCGCACGCATTTTCAGTAACATGTCCCTTTATCAGTAGTACGGACGCATTATGGGCAAAAATCAATAATACATGTTTACTCGAATACGTAGATAACGACATAGGGTATATATAATATGTATACCTGTATTATGTACCTAGCTGTGTATGTGGTGTGTAACAGCTACCGCATGGCATTATCTGTACATAATTAAACTATGTTGTGGAATAAGGACTGAACTATGAAAGAGAATATGTGTAGAGGATGAGCAGCGATGTCACCAATGTCTACGTAAAACAAAAGACTGTGATCCTCCATTTTCATCTTAATTATGGCGATTCCATCATCCATTATCACCCTTTAATATTCCCGCCTAGTGGTGTGACCGTTTGAACTGCAAAGTCATAGGTCCCAAGTTCGAACCCAAGACATGCACCTCTGATTTTTCGGATTCATGTGCGTAATATGTAATTATCACTTGCTTCGGTGAATGAAAAACATCGTGAGGAAAGCAGCACGCCTCAGATATATGCTCGACGGCATGTAAAACCAATTCAGAGGCCCATGGGCATTTTAAAAACTCCGGCACTAGGATAGTCACTAACCACACGATAAAGTAGAAGAAAGAATGTTCCCACTGCTGGGAAATATGTCTCCTCTCATAAGTTCAGATTGAAGCAAAAGCGTGTCCAAAAAAAATCCTCAAACATGGCGATTGCCTCTGGCGATTTTCCCCAAATTCTTTTTTGTTTCCGCCTGCCGCTATCAGCAACGTATAAACAGTAATATGGGTATGTTGTGCCGTCCTTTTCCTCTTCCTGAGTTCTACAATTTGGAAAAGATCCAATTTCCGCGAATTTCAAAGTCTTGTCCAAAAGAAAATAAAGATCGTAATCGAAACTCACTTTTGTCCACGGTTCCGCTCGCGTTCATTTAGAATTTGACAATCAATTCGGGTTGTACTCTGCTTGTAATAATATAATTTAATCATGATTCGAAAGACACGTGGCGCCATCTATTATCATAGGAACATTATTGTTGTTTTCCTCGGGAACAGTACTTTTTTCGGGATGTCATGTCCGTTTCTGTACACCTGAAAACGTATATGCAAAATTTCAGTATCACCGGTTCAGTGGTTTAGGCGTGAAAAGATAACAAACAAATTTACTTTCGCTTTTATAATATAAGGATATACTAATAGTAATATATACTAATATATTAGTAAGGAAGTAAGGGTAATCGACGTACCTACGTCTTTCCCGTTCATTGGATAGTGGTGCATCCAATCCTGAGTAGCTTGGAAATCAAAAAAAAAAAAAACCGTCTCATTTCATTTCAATTTCATTACAGGTTTTCCGCAGGCTTTTCTTAGAAACCTTTTGAGAGCAGAGCTCATACTGGATACCTCGTTTCGCTCATTCTATTTCGTTTCGATTAGTTATTTTACTTTTAGCTGTACGTACAGACGTACAGCTAAAAGTAAAATACTAATACTGTGGTTAGGAACAGACCTAAGCACATGAATTGATGGCGATTAAATCATGATCTGTCAAATGACCAATTTGTGCGAGACACCATTGTTTAACTATTGTGTCTACTTCGTGGACAGATCCAGAGTTAACCCGAAATAGGTCGGTAGATACATCTCTCAGGTTCATCACCATCAATCTATGTGGGAAACACAATCTATAAAAATATTTTAGTAACTTAAAATGGGTATTAAAAAGAGCAATTATTAATAGGCTCGCCCCCACATAACGGGCGCAATGTGGGTTAAATACTAATATTAGACCCACACCGTTAATTAAAGCATTACAGACGTGAGGTTATGTTTATATTCAAATTGGTGTTCACTAGAAACACTAGTTCGGGTTTAGAACAAAACCACCAAATTATCAGTAAGTAGATGAATTACTTTAAGTACTTTACTGTACGTGCACTCGCTGCCCGGGATAAATGCGGACTAGTCGACACACGGAACCTTAAAGCTCACGCTACGTTTATTAGTATATCACATCTAGGTGTACCTAATATTACACCCACACCGTTTAGTATATCACATCTAGGTGTACCTAATATTACACCCAGACCGTTTAGTATATCACATCTAGGTGTACCTAATATTACACCCACACCGTTTAGTATAGCACATCTAGGTGTACCTAATATTACACCCACATCGTTTAGTATATCACATCTAGGTGTACCTAATATTACACCCACATCGTTTAGTATATCACATCTAGGTGTACCTAATATTACACCCACACCGTTTAGTATAGCACATCTAGGTGTACCGAATATTACACCCACATCGTTAAGTATATCACATCTAGGTGTACCTAACATTA
Source organism: Xestia rhomboidea (assembly GCA_963853795.1). Lineage (NCBI taxonomy): Eukaryota > Metazoa > Arthropoda > Insecta > Lepidoptera > Noctuidae > Xestia > Xestia rhomboidea. The sequence goes on along the minus strand of OY970771.1, from coordinate 7,058,568 downwards.
CACCCACATCGTTTAGTATATCACATCTAGGTGTACTATCGAGGACACTCCCGCCTGATCACCACTAAGCTTATTTTTGCTTGCACTTAAAACATAGAAACGCTCTCTATCCCCGCCCCGTTGACTTTATAATAAATAATTAATGCAAAAAAATACCGATCGGCGACACATGCCAAACGAGAGTTATTGTTATTTTGCGCGCCAAAGTTGACGCTTTCCTAATAGGCCTAAAGTTTAAGGTGGAGTGTCTCGGCGCCTCCGCATGATTTAAGCGAAAAAACTTTTAACTGATCAGGCGGAAAAGACCACGACTGTACCTAATATTACACTCACACCGTTTAGTATATCACATCTAGGTGTACCTAATATTACACCCACATCGTTTAGTATATCACATCTAGGTGTACCTAATATTACACCCACACCGTTTAGTATATCACATCTAGGTGTACCTAATATTACACCCACATCGTTTAGTACATCACATCTAGGTGTACCTAATATTACACCCACACCGTTTAGTATAGCACATCTAGGTGTACCTAATATTATTACACCCACATCGTTTAGTATATCACATCTAGGTGTACCTAATATTACACCCACATCGTTTAGTATATCACATCATCTAGGTGTACCTAATATTACACTCACACCGTTTAGTATATCACATCTAAGTGTACCTAATATTACACCCACATCGTTTAGTATATCACATCATCTAGGTGTACCTAATATTACACTCACACCGTTTAGTATATCACATCTAGGTGTACCTAATATTACACCCACATCGTTTAGTATATCACATCATCTAGGTGTACCTAATATTACACCCACATCGTTTAGTATATCACATCATCTAGGTGTACCTAATATTACACTCACACCGTTTAGTATATCACATCTAGGTGTACCTAATATTACACCCACATCGTTTAGTATATCACATCATCTAGGTGTACCTAATATTACACCCACATCGTTTAGTATATCACATTTAGGTGTACCTAATATTACACCCACACCGTTTAAGGCTTAAACATAACCTCACGTTTGTAATTAAACGTGAGGTTATGTTTATGTTCAAATATTAAAATTAACATAACGTACAACTTTTCCAAATCAAAACCACGTTGTTTCCTCAGTTTACAACAACAAAGTACTTTGCCAAACGGCACAGCAAGTTTCCGGCAGTCCGTGACAAGTAAATAAACTTTCCAATATTACCGTCACATTTTGCCACTTAACCGCAACTGGCAGATGTCGGCTCGAATCTGCCAACTAATTGCCAGTTGAGTGGCAACTACTGACAACACAGCTGTTAACGATCACAGTTTGTTTTTGCATCAATTTATGCCATTGAAGCGTTCATGGAAATTGTAAATAGTAACAGATGGCTAAAGAAACCTTAATACATCAGACTTGTAATCTTTATAATATACCCTATATATCATCACAATTTATACCCGACTTGAACAAAATACTACATAACATACTATTTAAGAACTGAAAAAAATATATAATTTTGAATAAAACAATAATAATATCTAAAACTCTTCAGAATCAGTTCAGTAGTTTTCGAGATCGGGGCAAATATGCAGACAGGCAAACATAAATACTTTGTGTGGACATAGTGATAAGAATGATTGTTGGAAAATAAGGCGTTTGGGAGGTCGTTTGTTTAAACAAGATAATGTACACATTGTTCATTTATAGTTAAATTTATAAGAAAAATTAGAAACGATGAATCTCTATTCTCATAGTGTTGTCAATGGCCACTAAAGGTTCCGTATGTACCTAGAGAAGTGGAATTGTTTTCTTAAATAATGTCAATACATTTTTACTTTTATTTATCGTTGATATAATGCGAATGTATCATCAGATGATGATACATTAGCCTAGCCTTTTCCCAACTATGTTGGGGTCGGCTTCCAGTCTAACCGAATACAGCTGAATACCAGTATTTTATATGGAGCGACTCATCTGACCTCCACTCCACAATCCAGTTAGTACTTTGTAATACGATACCCCTTTGTAGGAAGTAGGACTTGTTTGATTGACTCATGTACACGAGTTAAAATGTTTGTAAACGCACCCACGATACAGGCGAAATTCCTAATTAGGGGCAAAATTTAAAAAAAAATGATACTAACTGTTTTTTTTGTTTGCCAACCCTTTACCTCACGTATGGTGGCAAATTCTATACATTCAAATTTGAACTTCGATCGCATTTTTTTTTTATTTTAAGAGCGGGACCAATCTACTAAGGAAAATGACATAAAAATAATATTTTAGTAAACCGATCCCGCGGGATCCAAATGAGCGGGATCAGTTGACTAAAAAGCCAATTGCGGCGACACCCAAAATATTACAGAACAACGATGTAAAAGCGGTCTTTCTAACTTTATATTAGGCCAGCTACAACAAAATACCTGAAAGTACATTTCGAAAACATTTTAGCATCGCTGTCTTTGACGGCAGACTTTTAAAAAGTGCCTTAAAAAGCTTTGAGAAAGGTCAATACCCTTTCATGTCGTGAGAAGTTGGCATCCACATTCACTTCGACCCAAAAGTTTTGATGGCACTTTAGACCTTTATCGAGGCCCAGCCATTAATAAGTTTTAGTTTATAGATGAACAACATATACTTAATTGAATATAAAAGCATTGGTAAAATAGTTCTAAAGCTATTGATGAAATATTCAGCAATACGGGAGGTCCTACTGGAATTAAGGCTTCTTTGGAGAAAAAGTTCATAGTGGTTTCACTGCTGGTCTTCTGCATTTTCCAGAATTAGTATCCCTGTGCTCAAGTTAGACTTTAAGACTAAATTCTGCACTTTTCGAGAAGGGAAATATTCAAAAAATCACGAGCAAGAAAGACAGGCCTTTAGTTTTCTCGTAACTTTTCAAACGTTTATCGCCGGTCGGGAAAACCCTCCACCATCCAATTTAGAATAAGTATAAAAACAAATAGAACACAGATATAAAAGCAACTGATAACGGCCACAATAAAATAACCGCGTTACAGGAATGCCTGATAGAAATAGAGATGTTACGTCGACGACATGATGGACGCGAGCCAAATGTCACACAACAAACCGAATGATAGGGTTGAGCGTTCATATCGTGAAAGACGTTTTTTGACTTTTATGTTTGATGGAGTTTCATTGGCGTCTCGTAACGTAGAAAAGATGCTATATATGTATATAAAGATGCTATATATTTGTGACACTGTAGCACTTTAAACTATTTATATTGCTGTGCCCTAGCAGGGTTCATGTATGAAACCTATATACTTTGTAACAACTTGTAAACTACATGAACGCAATAAATATAATATAATATAAATCTTTATTCAGAATTTCAGAAGGTAAAAATACAATATGAATCTAAAAACTAATAATTTAAGTATAATAATGTAAGTAATAAATGATGATTATGATTATGATTATATGTAGATAAAGTAGGTACATGCTGTAAACAAGAGTTGAAAGGGAATCGACGGTCTTCGTATGGACATGTGATGAGGAGAGACGAATCGCACGTGAGTAAAAGAATGATGATGAATATAAATGTTGATGGATGGAGTGGGAGAAGAAGCCACTCCGATCCAACCTGTCCCCTTGCTGTCCTCTCCCAGCAACGCCCTAAGCCGAGGCCCGTACCCCGCAAGGGGTGCCCTTAGTGTGTAGTCGCTTAGTTTGTAAGTTTTTGCCCTGGCTGGAGGCCTTACACTTAAGGCACCCACAGGAAAGTCCGGTTAAGCAGACGACAACCTCTCAGGTTGAACTGCGAGATGCCATTTCGGAAAAAAAAAATGGGAGAGGAAGACCAAGGAAACGAAGGATGAATTGTATGATGAATGATATGAAATAAAAAGGTGTAAATGATTGCGTGACAGTTGACAGGGGAGAATGGATGAAAAAAACGTGTTGCGCCAACCACAAGTAACATGGGACAAGGGCAGACATGAAGACATGTTTTATACAGCATCTTTTGATGACAAAATGTCTGAAATAGTGAATCAATTGATATATACATATTTTATTATATACTCAACGTGCTTGGACCACGTGAAAATTTTTGCATTGACAAGAATGAGAGCGCACATCCCACATGGAACGTTACCATTTTCAGGACGAGCAGACAAAATAAATTCTTCTTAGCTTATTTGGCACATCCAGAACACTCCATCAGTTCCTGTAACGTGGAGACCACAGGACAAGCAGAACACCATTAAGTGTCCCATTGTTTGTGCGACAACACCACAAAATTCCAATCAAACGTAATTTTCAATGAAATAATAATAATCATAATACCAGCCTATTACTGTCCCACTGCTGGGGCTGCTGGGCACAGGCCTCTTCTCAACAAATTTTCAATGAAACCATTTTTTGACACGTTGGATATGTAACAATTTCAATCTTTGTCAGTAGACTTTTTTCTGTACTGTTTAAGTGCTGATGTTTCCCTAGAGAGGTTTGACCATGAAAAAAGACCAACCATGTGAGAACGCTTGATAAAAATGAGTGTGTAATCGTGAACTCCATAGTTATAGCAACAGTTGTATAATTATAGCAACAGTTGTATAATTATAGCAACAGTTGTATAATTATAGCAACAGTTGTATAATTATAGCAACAGTTGTATAATTAAACAAAATAACGTTATCTTAATCTTTTTATCAGAAGAGACAACACTACGAACAATATACGGTGACAATACAGAATAAAAATATTTAGACTGGAATACAAAAAAAAAATTGCCAGTATCTATGAAAGAAATCAAAATGAAAGCTCGAGGTATTTCTAATATCTTTTATAAGTAGGGTTGCCATTATTGTTGAGAACTGATACGGGACTTAATAGTGGCAAATAAATAAAAACTGAAAATATAGTAACAGTTTATCATTATAAAAAATAAATGGAAAACAACGACAACAAAAACAATTCACTCCAATCATGATAAATTAATCGAAAACCAGCTCAATAACTGTTGAGAAGAACCACCAGGAAGAGGTTCCTGTTTTTTCGCCCAGTGGTATATATTTGTAGTATATTTTGACGTAGATTTTACTTAATTGATTGAAATATTGATAAACGGGACAAAAACGGGATAGGTAACAATACGGGACGTGATATTAAAATACGGTGACAGCCCCGTATATACGGGACGTATGGCAACCCTATTTATAAGGTGGTATTTTCAAATAAGTCTGCCTTTGTGGTATGCCTACCAATTCAGTATTAAGACCAGGTACTTATTATATCTAGATTTTGAGCAGCTCACGGCTTTATTCTTTGAATTCATTTACATATTCAATGAGATTTTTTTAGGAGAAGAAAGAATAGCATTCACACCTATCTTTAGACATATTTATTTAAGTCTAGCTTAAAATTACCTGGAGCCCGTTGGCTTTGCGTCTTCGAATAGTGAATCCTTACAAATGAGGTATTACAGAATTGCCGTTCGTGAATCTAATCAGCAATGTGATGATAATGACAGACTGAAAAATGTTGTACAGTAGCCCGCAGCGTCAGTGCTGACAACACCAGTATAAACTTGCCTTTTGACCTTCACAGGTACAGACCTGTTGCCATAATAGGCATGACGACAGTATCAAAAAATTGCAAATCTATTTAGTCCGTCAGTTAGAGTATTGGAAATTAATGGACACGTATTTTTTGTTTTTGTAAATCATTGAATATTGACAAAAAATCAAACGCATCAAAACTCGGGAGTGGGGGCTCGTGACGTCAGAACTAGCTAAAAATTATACCTAGGCGTGACGTATTGAGAATTTTAAAAGCGTCATATCTTCGTCAATTTTCTGTTTACGTAACAAAAGAAAAAACACGGGTCAAATATTTTTTGATAATCTAACTGGCGGACTAATTAGATTTTTTTTGTCTTCTCGCTTATTATGCTCTTGATCATTATAGATAAACTCACGCCTTTTTCCCATGGGGGTAGTTTCTACTATGGGGGTAGTTTTACCCGAATGGCGCAGCGGTAGTGAGGCTGCTTTACGTTGTTAGGGTCCCGGGTTCGAATCCCGGTTGGAGCAAATGTTTGTGTGATGAGCATGGACATTTGTTTCCGAGTCATGGATGTTTATATGTATAATAAGTATGTATTTACAAACAAAAAGTATATATGTAGTATATCAACTATCTGGTGTCCACGACACAAGTCTTGTTACTTAGTGTGGCATTAGATGGCGCTGTGTGTTGACGTCCAGCGATATTTATTTACTATAGAACGCCACCTGCTATACGATCCTTACATACTCATTTCACTTCATACACGTCCATGCATCTAGTCACTGACGTACGCCGGTTGTGAGCAATACGCACAAGATCTTTTCCAAGTACCTCACAAATGTCATCCCGTCAGTAATCCCCGAAGATTGTATACCACCCCATGATTGTACACCTACATATCGCCAGTTATGTTTAAGTCCCATGTAATAAGGGCGAGCGTATTGCCGTCCAGACTCCGTGGCTGCTACTGTGAAATTCCTGATCGAAAAACCCAATAAGAATTTGCCCGACCCGGGAATCGAACCCAGGACCTCGTGCTCAGCAGTCGCGATTACGACCACTAGACCAACGAGGAAGTACTTTACCTTTGCTTTACCGTATTGCCAAAACTTCTATGGCAGTAGCATAAAGACAACATATTCTCTTAAGGTGGCACTAGTCGCGGGCTCGAACTCATTGGTGGGCGTGGCCAAAAAGCACGCTGTCTCACCTGTCATCGTGCCCGACAGAGTGAGTTCAGTGATATCCACGATAATTCATAGTAAAAAGCGCGCGTAAGAAAAGACGAAAAGGCCTTTGGAAAATCGAGTTTTATGAAAAAACCACTGCATAAATCAATTACAAATAAAATTGATTAGATTTTTCGATAGTTGTGCTTTGTCGGTATCGACTTTGTTATGGAAATTTGACACTTCTTCTATTATTAATTTACGCCCAAAGTTGCGTTAAAACTGGCAATAAAAACGAATCTTTGGTAGCTCGTAAGTTTTTAATGGCTTTTTATTTTACTATTCTGTTTCCGTACAGACAAAATTAATAATGAGACAAAACGATATCATGTTTAACTTTGGATGTACAGTGTCAAACGGTGGAGTAATACCCTCCCGAAATTTCTAAGGAAAAAATGTCGACTAGTGTCACCTTACTGCCCCCGACACCTTGCGCGTCCAATATAACAAAGCCTTCAGAATGCTATTGCGGCTCCCACGTTTCTGAAGCGCATCTGCTATGTTCATGGAGGCTCGAACAGACGGATTCGCAGCTATACTGCGCAAGAAAGTCGCTTCGTTATTGAGCAGAGTTCGTGCTAGCGGCAATGGTATTCTGGCGGTCATTGCGGACAAATTTGACTGCCCTATTTTATGTCATCACATTAGGGTACTCACAAAAAGGATCAACACGAAATGATGGAATTATTACTTAATTTATTATTATTATAATTGAAGAATGATCTGAATGAATGTAACTAAATCACCTAATTTCTCACCGCTAACATAGTTCTTAAGTACTCTTTTACTAACCCTTATGGACCTTGTTGTTCGCAATAAATAATTATTTGATTTGATTTTTTTGAATAATCAGAAAATTTTAATTTGATTGAATGAAAGAGTTGACACCCCTACATACTCTGCAGTATGTTACTTGTTGATGACAGGTACGTCACGGTCGCATTGATGTTGTGTCAGGGGTGTTAAATATTTGCTTATAGATTGACTGGACAAGAGTTGGCTCTCTCTGTATCAACATTTAATTAAATACCTAATAGTTTTACCTATGGATCCCTTATCGCTTTCCATTTTTAGGGTTCCGTACCTTAAAAGGTAAAAAAGAAACCCTTATAAGATCACTCTCTTGTCCGGCTGTCTGTCTGTCATCACCGATTTTCACAGGAACGGGTAGACCTAGCAAGTTTTAATGAAAAAAAATGAAATGAAATTTATACCAGATACTGAGGTCTATAGTCCCCCCCTATTAGGTGTATAAAAATCAAGACCCTGAGTCAACACGATAAAAAGATATGGGCAAATATAGATTTTCGCGAAAACCGGAAATACCCTATAGGTTTTGGGTCAAAAACATATATGGTAGTTCCCGTTACCTAGAATCACGAAATATGGCGAGAAGCAATGTTTTACAGCACATGTAAAGGGAAAAATCTGAAAACCGTAAATGTGTAGTTTACTAACAAAAAAAAAAGCGATTTTACTATTACAAACTTATTTATTATTTGCGGTTGGTGCAATAGCCGTTTCATGGGATCGAACAGCAAAGTTAAGTTTGTTCTTTAAAAAGTTTGTACGGAACCCTCGGTGCGCGAATCCGACTCGCTCTTGGCCGGTTTTTTTTTTAATGAATTTTGCTGTTTCATTAATGAAACTAAAGAGTCAATCAACTTGTGTGGCTGAGTATGTTGCAAGAGGTTTAAACGGACCTTTCACGAAGCCGTCAACCAAGCATTCTGTACATCATACTAAGTAGCTCTACGAAAAAATATTTGCTGCGAAATAAGTGACCAAGCGAAGTACCAAACTTCAGTAGAATACGAGTCCAACTTATGCTGGCTTACTACCACTTACTTGCGGCCAGTCAGGAAAAACTAATCATTTGAACATCAGCTCCCATAATATTCCACACTTCTGTAATGTAACTTAAACCTATCACATTTCATTTACTACATAACCGTATTATAATAAAACTAATAGCACATAATTTTGATTCATCATTACATCGCTTTGAAATTCAATATTCACATAAAACCACGTCATTTGCCGGTAACTATCTATTGAAATGCCTCTGATATTAGGCATCAATGTGGTTTATTGTTATTTTTTTAGTGGACAGATTATGATTTAGGTAATTTGCCTATTTTGTACATTTAATTGCTGACTTATCTCATAAAGATGCCAAATTAAAATGGGACTGGGCAGGCCATGTCTGCCGGTTGTCGGCAAAGCTGTTGGCCCACATAATTATCACAAAACTGGAGCCCTGAGACATCTAGACCAGGTCGCGGCAGGCCGAGGAGAAGATGGCGGGAAGCCTTTTTTTTTCGGATTGGAAATCATCAAATGACTCCTTTCGCTGTGGGCGGAGTGGAAGGGAGGGGGTGTCAGACTTTTATTGACTAAAACCCAGCTATGTTCCTCCTTTGCACTTTGTGTTCCGGGCCCTGGTATCTCTTTCGAACAGTCCCACAGCCCCGGCAGGTGTCGGCCCTTGCGAACCCCTTCCTTTTGCTGACATCCCTTTGAGGCGCGCGTGGAACACTAGCGCGCCGTCGACACGGCCTGTCGTCATAAGACGGACGGACGGCGAGCTAGCCCATAGCTCACCGTCCACAGGCCAGCGCCTACAGTGGCCGGAGGCCACCACGTGGCCCCCGACACCCGGTGCGTCTCCCGCGGCGGCTGGGACGTGAGGTTCTCTCCCTCTCACGTTCCGGCACCTCCTTCGCTGGCATGACTGCATCGCAGAAGGAGGTGACGGCGGCCCATTCCGTCTCGCTCCGGACCATGGCCTGAACCAGGGCCGGACGCGAGAGGACGCCGCCGCCGATCGGCGCTTCGAGGACACGGCGTTACTCCGCCCAAGTCCGTCCTCCGGTCGATCCTTGCAAATTCCGGGAAGCCTTGGTTGGCTTTTTATTTAATTGGCGAGAAGAGGCCCAGCATCGAGAAAAGTGGAAGGAATAGGGGAATGCCTTTATCCAGCAGTGGGCTAACAAAAAAAAAAATCTATAACGGCTTTTACCAACGATTCAGGTAAAAACTACTAAAATAATCACTAAATGTTTAGCGGCCTTCACAATTTGTGAAGGTGAAACCCTTTAAGACCGACCAAGGTACCCTGAGTCCTGAGTGAAACCAACTCTAAAACTAGTCGTCGAAAGTTGAAAATGGTAGTAACATTCACAATCGCTTTCTCCAGTAAAATACCTTGGGATTTCGTAGAAATATCTCATATCAAAAGATAACCCCCCTTGTCACCCACCACTCCAAACTTGAAAGTAGGTACTCTAAACTCTTGCGAAGATACTTTAAAGTTCTAACCTCCGAATAAGCCAAACTTTGTCTAGAAAACTCAAAAATGCACAGCGCCTCGTTTAAAAGTAAACTACGTATGTAGTGTTGCCAGACTCCACAACATTCACTTACGACCGGTACCGAGTAAATATGAAAAGTTGCCCGTTTCAAAAATTGCATTTGCATGCGAAGTTGGCTAGAGGAATATTATGCCCCCATATGAATAAAGTTGATCCGATATACAGGGTGTTGACTTTGTAGAGACTTCTGTTCGTTTTAGTATTTCCAACCGCCCCAACACCAACAAATAGGAAACTAACCTACTTTTATTTTAATAACCCGAAAGGCTGACAACCCGTATTTTATCTTATTATCCAGTAACTGAGTTGTGGAGGTCAGATTGGCATTCGCCCCATATTAAATTTAACGGACTTCAAAAAAAAAACACTAAAAGAAGAAAAAATATGTATTAGAGAAGGTGACTTGTAAACTTCACGAGCAATGTGAATAAAATTTATATGGGAGCACCTTTCAAGGTTCTTCTGCCAAATGAAATACGGAACCCTAAAAAGAATCACGTAAATCGGACCAGTAATCACGGAGTTATGAGGTATTTTTTTTTAATACAGCTGTATGGAGGACCTTCTCCTTTTTAGAAGTCGGTTGAAAATCGAGTCGAGATCTTTTTCACAGCCCAGCATTTTGATCCATACAGTACACAATATGAATAATAACAATATAATGAAGGTTTCGAATTAACCAAGCATACAGAATTCAAAATTCACTTTGACTGCTCTAAAGCGGAAGCTTTTTAGTTTCGTAAATGCTCATTATCTACTTTATTCTATTTTCAAATGAATTTTTTCAATTTACTTGCGTACTTATTTTTAGTCCTAATTGTCATTTGTTTGTAGATCTTTCACAGTCGTTAAATTTTACAGCCAGTCGTACCAAGGAGCATTCGGTTGGACTGGAAGCCGACAGCGGACCTCAACATAGTTATGGTGTTATGTTAAGGGGGAAGCGCCAAACGTGAGAGGGTGAGAACCTCACGTCCTCACAATACTGGACCGATTTGAAAAATTTTTTCAGCAATGGATAGCTACATTATCAGCGAGTAATATAGGACGTCCACTAGTAATAAATAAAAATCAATAAGATTTCCTCTCAGCCTGTACTTTCGTTACTCCATTCAACTATGTCACGGCAGAGATCGCAAACATTTTCAAGTGCTACCGCGAAGGTACCGCGCACACGAGGTTTCTATTCAATTTGCCGAGACCTCTTACACAAACTTTTTCCACAACTCCGCATTACACGGTGGAAGTGAACGAAAACTAAATATATACAGGTTTCATGTTGTTGGGAGTCAACAAATTGTAATGGCACTTTTAGTGGGTAGTAAATGGAAATGAGTGGAATCCGGAGCGATGCGAATCGATAATGTTCGCATCGATAAAGTCTTGGTGCTGAATTGGTTTCATAACTAACTCGAGGAAAAGGGCTTAACACATACATGCGATACGACGTCGCTTCTTGGCACGTTACGACATCTGAAAATACAAATTATAAAAGAATACAAAAATATTTATTACTTCTCAAGCATTGTGTCATACATAAATTGAGGCAGCCTCTTCTGCTTCTCTACCTTACTGTTAAACTCTGCGAGGTGCATTGTAAAAAATAACCGTGATAGGATGGACAGTAGATCACTAAAACTACAGGTTCCATTTGTTTTTCCATCATTGGCAGCAGGATTATATCATCAGTTTCCACGACACGATGCGATGACTGAGTGTCGCGATTGTCTGCGATGCACGTTGCAGATTTCTAGGAAAAGACGACGCATCGGGACACGAGGTACCGAATCGTATGTATTTGTTTTGACCCTAACCCGGTTAACTTTCTATCATTATCAGTATTCAGACATTTTAAAAGCGAATCAATTCACATGATAATGGTCCTATAAACTCGCGATTGCATCGGAATAGCCACAAGAAGCGTCTGGAATAAATTAGTGCACGAGCCGCTACTTACAACCTGATGAAAATATAAACTTTAAATAAAACGTTCACTAGTACCCGATCCAAAAGAATGAAGTATTAAATAAACATTTTTGCTTTCTCTTTCTACGTTAACGGTACTTATTTACTTAAAAACATGACTGTTTACAAAAAGAACAGTATTTTATTTTTCAAGAGAATTAAGAATGAACTGGAATCCTGTTTTAAAAATATATCATGATTAATGTTAAAAATAAGGTACGAATGTTTACAAAATAAACAGTATTTTATTTTTCAGGAGGATTTAAAATAACAAGGGTCTCCGCTTTAATTCTGAATATTTCTTGTTTTTTGTTAAAAATAAAGTAGACATATACATTTGCTGATAATAAAGGATTTGGTCGTTATGTTGGGGAAATTTAAAATAAACAAACAAAATGTAAGAAGGTTGACGACATCATTAAGAAGGGAGTCGCCGAAAAAATAAAAATTATGCCTGACCGGTGAAGTGTAAAACACAATTTATTGGATTTGAAATGAAGTTTCATAGTTACCACATAAATCTATCTTCATACAACATGGAATACTATTTCCCTAAATTTTAATACGCAGTATGCGAGAACTTTAGTCTTTTTTACTGGTGAATATTACTACAGAACATTAATTTGTGGTTTTCAGACTAATAGCTTTGCCGTTCTGCGGTGAAAACTACTGCGTAGTTATAGTGGTTTTAGGTACGCAGTTATTTAGTTACATAACACATTACAGTTATTCAAGAGTAGCTGACTAGGTATGGACTACAGTCTCAGGCATCAAGACGATTCTTCATGTTCAATACACACAGACATAAACTCACACCTTTAAACACTGTTTAAAGGAGGGGGTGTGTGTTGTTTTGTGTTTCTTCACGTTCAATACACACAGACATAAACTCACACCTTTAAACACTGTTTAAAGGAGCGTGTGTGTTGTTTTGTGTTTCTTCACGTTTAATACACACAGACATAAACTCACACCTTTAAACACTGTTTAAAGGAGGAGGTGTGTGTTGTTTTGTGTTTTTTCACGTTCAATACACACAGACATAAACTCACACCTTTAAACACTGTTTAAAGGAGCGTGTGTGTTGTTTTGTGTTTCTTCACGTTCAATACACACAGACATAAACTCACACCTTTAAACACTGTTTAAAGGAGGGGGTGTGTGTTGTTTTGTGTTTCTTCACGTTCAATACACACAGGCATAAACTCACACCTTTAAACACTGTTTAAAGGAGGGGGTGTGTGTTGTTTTGTGTTTCTTCACGTTTAATACACACAGACATAGACTCACACCTTTAAACACTGTTTAAAGGAGCGTGTGTGTTGTTTTGTGTTTCTTCACGTTCAATACACACAGACATAAACTCACACCTTTAAACACTGTTTAAAGGAGGAGGTGTGTGTTGTTTTGTGTTTCTTCACGTTTAATACACACAGACATAAACTCACACCTTTAAACACTGTTTAAAGGAGGGGGTGTGTGTTGTTTTGTGTTTCTTCACGTTCAATACACACAGACATAAACTCACACCTTTAAACACTGTTTAAAGGAGGGGGTGTGTGTTGTTTTGTGTTTCTTCACGTTCAATACACACAGACATAAACTCACACCTTTAAACACTGTTTAAAGGAGGGGGTGTGTGTTGTTTTGTGTTTCTTCACGTTCAATACACACAGACATAAACTCACACCTTTAAACACTGTTTAAAGGAGGGGGTGTGTGTTGTTTTATGTTTTGTTGTTCGTGTAAACTCACAACTTTATCCCACGGCAGTAAGTAGAAACTACAAAACACCACCTGCTACGACAATTACACCTCTCACACGAATTCATTATACATATTCACTTTTTCTTATGATTGTCAAATTGCCAAATTAAATGCTTTGAAGTGTGAAAATATAAAATGTATGCTCCTTTACTTTAGTAAGTAAGTACACTCCTTTATAACTGTATCATGTGGACGACCCGAATGGCGCAGCGGTAGTGAGGCTGTCTTACGTTTGTTGGGTCCCGGGTTCGAATCCCGGTAGGAGCAAATGTTTGTGTGATGAGCATGGACATTTGTTTCCGAGTCATGGATGTTTATATGTATATTAAGTATGTATTTACAAACCAAAAAGTATCTATGTAGTATATCAACTATCTGGTGTCCACGATTCAAGCCTCGTTGCTTAGTGTGGCGCTAGATGGCGCTGTGTGTAATGTCCAGCGATATTTATATTTATTTATGTACGCTGAGTTTGCACTATATCATAACCCATGATCTGTCCACGAAGTAGACACAATAGTTACGGCGTCTCGACCAAATTAGTTAATAATAAGAGTTTCTTTTATAATTATTCATTTAGTCATTAAATAGTAGGTACTTTACAGATGTGGTTGTTTCCTTTGAAACCACCCCTTAGGGACCCCAACATCTTGCATGCTTCTGCTGGACTCTGCCAAGGGGATTCTAAATAGTTTGATCAGAATGTCAGTGTTTCAGCATAATTAATTACCTCAATGTTATAATCCTTTGGCAATAGTATGGTCCGTTAAGTATTTCTGACCATATTTGTTAGCAACATTACACCTTATTCTTTAGTACTATCATTGACACTGAAAACGGGATATTTACCATGTATAATATTTGTTTGTTTTGATTGTAGCTTATCCGTGATCATGATGCTTGCAACAGCGCCGAAATATCGGGAATTTAAAACAAATAGTAAACTTGTTAAATATCCCGTTTTCAGTGTTAATGATACTGTTAGAAACCATGTCAGTTTAAAAACTTAAATCCTTGGTAACTCGTCATCTGCCAGCCTTTTCCCAACTATGTTGGGGTCGACTTCCAGTCTAACCGGATACAGCTGAATACCAGTATTTTACATGGAGCGACTGCCTATCTGACCTCAACAACCCAGTTAGTACTGGGTATTACGATTTCCCTTGGTAAAATTGGTTGTCAGACTTTTTTGAGCCACTGACTGACTACCTGTAACGACTGTCAAAGATCTACAAATGACAGCCGGGACCAACAGCTTAACGTGTTTTCCGAGGCACGGCGGAAACTCGGTATGTAAGGGTGGTCACCCATCCACAGACCAACCTAGGCAGCAAGCACGGCTTAACCTAAAGATCGACCCGAGCGGCTGTTATTATTTAGCCACGAGCTCCTCCTAAATCCTTGGTAACTGAATCACCTAATTAACTGCACACATAATACCTCATTCCACATTTTACCTATGCACAGCACAAAGGATTAATTTAGCCCAATCAAGCCACGTTTTGTTTGCTATTCTTGAACGTAGAAAATAAACACAGGAGCGGTTCCTGCAAGCCATTTGTAATGTAAATGCGGCTCATCGAGGTACAATTTGAACTGCCGTGCCACGATGGTCGCCCTGATTTGAATATTAAATCCAGCAGAAATTTTCTTTGCTATAAACGTGTCGTTATTCAAACGGGCTGTTTGAAGGAATTTAAATTGCTTGTAGTTTTAAATAAGAAGAACTGTAGAAACGAGACTGGGTTGTGTATTAATGAAGTTTGCTGCAGGTTTTCCTTAGCAGCTGTTTTGGAATTATTACAAAGGTTTATTACATATAAATTGCGTTTGCAGGAATATCGGTCGTAATAGAAATAGACTAACGGCCATTTTCTATAACTTGCTGTTCGGTTTCGGTAGGTTGCTATCTCTGTCTGTTTGACATTTTGCTAACCGTCGGTTAGAAACAAAACGTGACAGAATATCTTTGATTTTTCTATGAATAAACAAACGACAACAATGACAGGTAGGACACGCGGATAGGATATTTCGAGCTAACTTTATAGAAACACCGATAGCTGCAAGACGTGGCATATTAACTGACAGTTTTACGTAAGTAAGCTATAGAAAACGGGCCTAAGCGACGTTCTATCAACGATTAGAATGATAGGATGATCTAAAACTACGGGTCTGTCGTAACCTATAGGCAGTCGCTCCATGTAAAATACTGGTATTCAGCAGCATCCGGTTAGACTGGAAGCTTAGACTGGAAGGATAGTTGTGTACCGAAATGCCTATGTCAATCTTGTGTTTGAATTTAGTGTAAATTCGAAACACTTTATAAGCGATGCTCATTTGTCTAGGACTCCAATTACTTATACATAATTTATTCATAGATCGTAATGTTTAAATAAGCTCTACAATAATCACGCGCCAGTTAGCTTACACAAGAGACAGCTTTATGTGTCTTACAGTCCAGAACGAGATGAACTATCTACACACCAAATTGCCATGTAAACATGTTCTGCCGATTCAACAACAACATTAACAAGGGAAACAAACCCATGTACCTGACATGTGTAATCCATTTACAAATCCGTGGATTATTAGCATGTCGCCCATATACCCGTGTTTATTTGTCTTCATGCACTAATACCACAGAGTAGATAAGTACAGACAGAAGGTCGGCCGTTTACGCAGAGTGAAATTGCACTCACACATAGACATGATTCACGTACAGCGAGTGATTGGTTTGAGATCTCCACGCACACATAGACACGCTTCACGTACAGCGAGTGCAAGCGCACTTCGTGACTGGCGTTTGTTTGAGATCTTCTCGTACACATAAAGGGTGTAAAACACCTCTTAACGAAGCCGAAAGGCACTTGTTCTCCTTGTCATTGCGATCATTTTTTTGTTCTACACCATACCTGGGAACCTTCTAGTTACGGAGATATTGGGGGTCAAAGTTCCAACTTTTTGACAAGTTTTTTTTTTAATACGTGTTTTTAATGTAATACTTTTACTTTAAACACCTCCACGACCCCCGTACTATTCAATCCATCCATCAGCACAATGTTTTGAGTGCGTTACATTGAGTACTATCACAAAACATGACTTTTCGCCCCAAAAAAAAAGTCGTTTCCCGGCAAAATTTTTTGCGTAAGTTAATAAGATTGATGTACAGAATGCTTGGTTCACAGCTTCGTGATGAGGTGGTTTACACCCTGTAGACGCATTCACTTACAGCGAGTGCAAGCACACTTGCAACACAACTCTCATTTGTTTTGTTTGTTATCGCCGCTTGTACGCGTCTATGTGTGCGTAAGCCTGTTTTCACTCATTGTACAAATTGGACCTTCTGTCTTGGTACTACTATCTATTTTGTTATGCTAATAGTCTGGCCACTGGCAGACCGCCATGCTTCCATTCACCTCCCACAGAAATAATATTGCTCTAAATAATCGAACGTGTGTAACACTTTTGTTCATGATTGTATTGAATGAATCATTGAATCAAAATATAAACATGTTAACGCTGATTTCGATTGGAATTTATAAGTTTAATGAAAACAGTGTTCGTGTGTTTTCTACAAAGTAATGAATCTATACCTACTAATAATAATTAAATACGTATACTTTTAATTTTATAAAGAGGAAAGATTAGATTTTTTGTTTGTGTGTTTGTTACGATTTAACTTTAAAGCTACTTGACCGATTTTAAAAATTCTTTCAACAATGGATAGCTACATTATCCGCGAGTAACATAGGCTATATTTCCCCCGTACTCCAACGGGAACGGGAACTACGCGGGTGAAACCGCGTGACGTCAGCTAGTGTTTTACAAAATAACTTTATAACACATTTGCTCGTAAAGGGTCTCTTATTTCACCAATTTCAATATCGTAATGTATCTCATTACGTACTTGTGCTGTAAAGTAAAATGCACGGATTATACTTTTTTAAATCTTAGCAAAGAGTTTTTATGTCAGAAAAGTGGTCAACATTTTATGAATAAAATTAACTTTGGGAGATGAAATATAATAAATAAACATTTAATTCTTTAATTTAAATAATTTTGACAATAAATTACAACCATTTGTCTGTAACAAAAACACAAAAATATTAATTTACTTTATTAGTAATACTGGCTGTTTTTTGTGTTTATGGTTTAAAAAAAAGCGCTGATGCGCGCGCCTCGCTAATTTGTGAACAAGTAAAAATTATTACGCGCGCTTTTTCTTTTCGCTGTATTGTTTTTATTTGTTTTATTTATTTCCTCGCAAATATGTTATAAAACGTCGTATGACATACGTGCGCTTTGATAATTACAGCCTCTGCTTTTTTATCGCCCTCGCCTACGGCTCAGGCTAGCTATATCGCCTCGGCTGTAATTTTCAACTTACCGCACTTATATCATAATGTACTATTACGAGATGCGTGATGAGGGACATAAGAATGCATAGATGTATTAAATCCAAAGTAGCTTCAGTAATTTCAGTCTGCGGAGAATATCTCTTCATTTACTAGATGAGTCTGATGGTAAACCTTATTTTCATCATAGGCTTCAATTGAGTTTAGTATTCCTTCTTCTTCATCTTCCATATAACATCAGATCTACTTTCGAGTACTAGCCCTTGCGAATGCTCCACTCCATACATAGAAAATGTAGGTCATCATCTGGCTAGCCTTTTTCCTACTATATGTTAGGGTTGGCTTAAAGTCTAACCGGATGCAGCTGAATACCAGTATTTTACATGGAGCGACTGCCTATCTGACCTCCACAACCAAGTCAATACTGGGTAATACTGTCAAAGATCGACAAATGACAGCCGAGATCAAGAAACACGAAGGAAACTCCAATATAATGTAGTTCTTCCGGTCGATAAATCATTCGCCCGGAAAATTTAAACATTTTATTAGGCCATCAAATTATTTTTACAGCCTTACCTAATAAATTATAACACAATATCCAAGAAAATCGATTTCCTTTCCTCGTTTTTCCTATAATTACATTTATTACGCGTCCGTATAATGTTGTAATGTAAAACGGATGGCGTCGCCCATGTGTGGGTCGTGTTAACTGCAAGGCCGCTATAAACTGTAAGTAAGATGGCTATTTCAGACTGCCATACCTGTTTTATGCTTCCTAGTTGACTAGTAGTAGGTTGGAGTAGTTGGATTTTGATAAAACAACTATAATGGGATTAAGAAATCTCTTAACGAAGCCAAAAGGCACTTGACTGATGTTTTTTAGGTTTTGGGCCATACCTGGGAACCTTTTAGTTACGGATATATTGACGGTCAAATTTCCAACCTTTTCACCAGTTTTTTTTTTAAATACAATTCATAATATATTAAATAAATAAATTAAATAAGTTCATACATTTACTATAAATACCTCCATAACCCGTTTACTATTAAATGCGTCCATAAGCATAATGTTTTGAGTGCTTTATATTAAGTTTTACCATAAAACGTGATTTTTCACCCCAAAATAAAAGTCGTCTCCCAGCAATAATTTTTGCGTAGAGTTACTTAGTTTAAGACGACTACAGGAGTTAAATTAGCAACTCCATTTGTGGTGGTTCAAACTTCGTTTGAAATACTGTTAGAATAAAGTTCTAATCAGCTTGCACTAAAAAGTGGTTGTTACGTCAGTCACTGCGGGCCGAATAGATCGAAAAGTTTTTTGCGATTTACATAAAATCTATTGATTGGACTAAAAAAATAAAACACTATCATGCTAATATGTTGCTTGTATAAATCAGAATGATCGCATGTATTTTAGTATGGTTTTTACTCGCAAAAAAAATTTTTTGGAGATAAGTGAGTGATTTTTTTTATCGAGTAAATTAGTTGTATTATGTTTTCAAAACACTATGATACTAGCATATATCCTGAAGAATATTATACATTTTTCTGGATTGGTTTATTGCAGTGAATCATATGCTTTTTTGCAATATAAAGCTCGCGTTTAGCTCCTGTAGTCGCCTTAATGTACAGAATGATTGGTCTACTGCTTCGTGAAGCGTCCGTTTACACCTTCTATTCATAGTCCCACTAGTAGGTTAGCTTGTATATGTGTGTGGGTTTATGTGGCTTAATCTATGTATATTCCCTACAGCTAGCTTACAAACAGGTAGTGTTAGTTGCCGGTGAGCCCCATGATTTGATTTCCAGAGAGAGACAAAGGTGATTAAAGTGTGGTTGTGCGGAATTGATTGTGTGTGTGTGTATGTGTAATGTATGTCAGTTTGCGTGTTTACTCCCATTATTTGAAGTGTCATATAAATGACAGATCATCATTTCAGCCGAAAGACGTCCACTGCTGGACATAGGCCTCCCCCAAGTGTCGCCACATTGACCGGTCCCGTGCGACTCGCATCTGACGGATTCCCGCAACCTTCACCAGGTCATCGATCAAATGACAGATCTATATATTTAATTCATCATGAAAAAAGTATATGCGGCTCTATGGCAAATCGACATGAAGCTTGTCTATCTTCTTGGATTTTTAAAACTAGATCCGCCAATGGCACCTTTGCTGACTAATTTATATTTGTACCAATGTACCTTGTACAAACAGTAGCGTATCGCCTACGTTTTTCATTACTGTATTTCCCCCATTTGATGCTGATAACTTGCGCACAATGATAAGGGACACGTCACACGCGCATTTTATTCATATCTTTCTATTTGAAGCGAAAAACAAATAGATATGTAATGATACTGATTCTTATTTTTTACACACAAGAACCACAAGAAAATATTTTAAAGTGTGTAAATGGTAATTTCACCACCTACATAAGCGTTTTCATCGGATTTACTAGAGAACAGATTGCAGGATTTCATTTAGAATTTTACCTTAAATGCACAAACAACAAGGTCTAGGTGATCCAATTAAAACATATATCTTAATTACTGAAAAAAACTTTAGTATAATTATTATATCTCCGTAACCACCCAACCGATTTCAATTAAATTTGTGAATGAATATGGTTTCATCTACCAACCCGCACCGGGCCGGCAGTCTCGACATAGATAACGACACTATCGCAAACTTTCGATCGCTGATTACTAACGAATAAATTCGGTTGCAATAATTATGCTTGCGAGAAACTCAAGTCTCTACATTCAAGATGCGTTTCTCGCAAGCATTATTATTGCAAGTTAGCTATTTTGTCGTTATCTCTGTCAAGACTGCCGGCCCTGGCGAAAATCGCTACATGCGTTTCCCGCAAGCATCATTATTGCAACCGATTTTTTCATTGTTATTTTAGCGATCAAAAGTTAACGACAGCGTCGTTATCTATGTCTACACTGCCGGCCCTGAGCCCACGTGTTGGATTATAGCCCATTCCCTCTCATATAGAGGAGGCCTGTGTCCCAGCAGTGGGACATTATAGACTAATTTATGCTTATTATGCTTATATGGTTGGTTCCATGGCAGCTTAAAATATATAATAGTTTTGAACCCGTTATGTAGTGTTGTTGTTAGTAAATTCCACCCATGCGAAGCCGAGGCGGATCGCTAGTATATGTATATAATGTAGCAGACACTGATTGATACTGTTTTAATTCAATGGCAGAATCCTTTGTCATTATTAAATGCAATAAAAAGAAACAAGTAGTGCATTAGCAATCATCTGTCATTATTTTTTCCTTAATTGCAGTTATTTCAAAGGCAATCAAAATAATAACAATTAATTACTACAATCTTGATCTACAACCATGTAATCTACGTTTTATTTATCTTTATTTTTCAATTTTTAGCTTCTTTTTACAGGAATTACAAAAAAAATATATAAAAAAAAAAAAAAAAAAAAAAATCATTTAATTCAGGTCCTTGACCCATATTTGAGATTATTAAACAAAACACACATTTTTACATTCAGCTGATTATATGATAACAAAAAAGAAAAGTTAAATCAATGACACAAATAATTAAAATAAAATAAACAAATAAATGTCAGATCAAATTAATTTATGTCAAACTCACAAAACAAAATAAAATAAAAATTAAATATAACAATGAATTAAATTAACGAATAAAGTTGATGTCAGAGGCAAAGAAATAAATAATAATAAATAAAATGACAAATTAAGCACCAGCAATATGCCTGCTACAACAATGCCCAACGTAGGGGCAATCCAGTCGCTGAGCAATCATCGCCAGGACCGTGTTGGAGCTAGCCCGCACCCTGCGCACCAAGGACGCGCACCGCTTGCGCATGGTGGCGTGGAAACAGTCGGTGCGCGCTTCCGCAAACATGCCCGAGGCGCTGCAGAAGCGGGGCAGCCCCAACACTGCCCTGAACGCGTTGTTGTATTGGACACGAAGGGCACTGTAAGCAGCTTGTGAGTAAGATGCTTGTGATAAAGTCGATAAATATTTACAAAATAGAAGGCTTGGTGACTAAAATCTGACTGAAAATGTCATACGAAAAGAAAATAATGGGCAATGTTTTATAGGTTTTATCATCTCAAAAAATAAAAACATTCATAATTTATCGATTCAAAAACTTCAAGCGGACGTTTAAGACGTTAGCATCTTATGAGGGGCATATGGGACAGAATGACAGAGTTAATAAGTTTATTGTACTCTCTTAAAGTCATAATGACATGTGATTTGATAGGTGCAATAAAACCCAAAAATACACTGGTTTATTCACCTATTTTACCAAAATCTTATCTTAGACGTACTCAAACATGATTAATGACAAATAAAAATTCCTCGCAATTTATTTGTGAGACTGAATAAAAAACGAAATGAAAGCATGAAAGATTTTGTAACGGATTAAAAAACAACACTAACTTTTAAACCCAACCAATGGCAATAATGTCATTGATACATTATGATGTAGATACTGTGTGTAGATATTGTAGGGATAGGAAACTTAAAACGTTTAGTAACCTTACAGAATACCCAGATTTAATCAATTAACATAGCCTATCACAGTTTAGAGCAGTCACTGATAGCATAGTCGTGTCACTGTCGAACTGCCAAGCCATAGGTCTTAAGTTCGAACCCAACACACGCACCTCTGATTTTTCGGATTCATGTGTGTATTGAATAATTATCATTTGCTTCGGTGAAGGAAAACATCGTGAGGAAACCAGCATGCTTGCGAGATATTTCTCGACGGCATGTAAAGCCAAGTCAGAAGCCCATGGGCGCCATAAAAACTCTGACACCAGGTTAGGCACTAACCACACGATAAAGAAGACATTCCACTGCTGGCTGTAGGCCCAGCCCTAATTCCGTCACAACACCCAGAGCTCTATCACGATTCCGAATCAAGTCTGATCCAGCCACCTTTGTAACTTCATCGGTACATCTAGCTGTAGGTGTTTTTTTTTCAGTAAAATTACAGTTTAATAAAATAAATTAGTCTACAATCAAACTTGATTATTCATTAAAAGAAAACTATGAGCAATATTTTATAGGTTTTTATATCATCTGAAATAAATGATCTCATTCGTCGTGCTCTTGCCACCGCGCCGGGATGCCGCGCTGTCTTAGAACCCAATGGTTTGGAAGGCGTCGATGGGAAGAGACCAGATGGCCATAATGCCATGGAAGTTGGGTAGGCCTTTGGTGTGGGACGCAACTTGCGTCGACACCCTTGCGCCATCCCATCTTCCTAGCACAGTAGGCTGCACTGGGCTGGCTGCTGTAGGTGCTGAAAACCTCAAACGGCGCAAATACAATAATTTAAATAATTAATTTCATTTTTTATTTTTTTTATAATTCGTATTTATGTGTTTGAGCCGTTTGGGGTTGAAACACTAGGGCCATGGGGTCTGAGTGCCCACCTAGTATTTCGGGAAATTGCCAAGCGGTTTTTCATTTCTTCACGTGACCAGAGAGCGGGCCTATTTTTGGCCAAAGAATTGACATCCAACGTGGCAATGCTGCCAGCCTTCTGGGCACTTTTCCTGTTGACAGCGATGTGGACGAATTTTTTGACGCCCTGTAACCCTTTTTGATACTTGTACATATTTTTATTACTATTACAGAGTTACAGTGTGTAAATAATGTAAATAATACTGTTATCATTAAGTACAATTAAATGTGAAGTCATGGAAACAAAATAAAAATGCACTCAAGACGTTTGTCGTTAAACCCTTTTCCCGCCGCGTCACACATTTGTCCACTGCCAACAATCATTGACAACAATTGCACCTACGGAGACATCGTATCTCCTTATCAATTGTTTACGTCAGATTGCATGATAACGCCGCCAAGAACACCACGAAGATATTTTTTGTTAGTTTTTGTGCTGAAGCGAAACAATCGTGGCCGCTTTTTGCTTTACCGTGAGAAATGATATCGTGAAGTGGTTTGTGTGGCCATCATGCACAGACATAATTGGAAGGTTCGCCAGGGTGAGTGGCTCTTATATTTTTATTACTAGTGCTCCCAGCTTCGACTGCGTGAAGTTGGGTTATTATCCAACGGGATCGTACTACCAGGATTAAAAGAATCCCTTGTGATATAATCCAGGTTATAAACTATCTGTGTGCTAAATTTCATAAAGATCTGTAAAGTAGTTTTTGCGTGAAAGAGTTACTAACAAATATCCTCACAAACTTTCGTATTTATATTTTATATTATGATGATTTCTATTTTTGTTAGCCTGTGGTCTGTCCCACTTCTGAGCAAAGGTCTCCCCATTCCTTCCACTTCTCTCGATATTGTGCTTTTTCTCGCCATTATTATAGTATATTCGTAATAATCTACATTACCTACATGTGGCTATTTTAGGGATTATCTTTTTGTTTTTCGCGACGTAGCTGGTAAGTAGCTTTTACGTCGTGGTAATTAGGACGAAAACAATGTTCTATTCGTTCCATTGTTTGTCACCTGTGATTAGGTTGTTTTTATTTTCATATCTGGCTGGAAAAAATCAACCAATATCAACGCGATTCAATCGCGTTACAAACAATAGTTAAAATGATATTGAAAGGCGTGATAATACAAAAAAGAACAATACGTGACATTTCTGATTTCCCGCGCGTTTCTTCTCCTAGAACCAAGCCAAGGAACAAAAACATTCAGCTTTGTTTCCTTTTAATCGCTTCCAGCGCAAGAAGGTTACATGTTCCTACTAAAACTCCTTACATCGTTCCGTGTAACATTCCCAACAAAGTTTATAGCAAACACACATTTTAATTACCCTAATATATTCCACATATAAACGACATACGTAGGCACACTATTTCACAGATTTATACCCCCGAGTGGAGTAAACGGGCTCGTAAATCCCTTTAACAGTTGGCCGAGGACGAGGTAGTAAAAATATTCATTAAATGTGGTTTTACACAAGAGGTGATAAGATGACTGCTCGTGGTTTATGATGGCCCACAGTGTTGGCAGATTAGTTTATGCAATTAGTTTTGGTTAGAAAGAAGTAGAAACAAAGAAGTCGCCTGCTTTTTTCTTGTCTCACTGGCACGATATATTGTCAGTGGCTTCGCTACTTCCGCGGCTTCATTTATGGCAGAAGTCATCTTGCTGCATATTTTGAGACATAGATAGAAGGTGGAGAATATAGCTTGAGACACACCTTCACCTGCCACTGAAGAGAAGTGATCAGACAGCTTCTTTCTTCTGCAGGGAATCTGGATTTTGCGGTTATCACAATTAGACTGCTAATTTAAACCTTCGGGTCGGTAGTTTAGTTTCGTAAATTTGACCTTTTTTCACTGTCGTAATTATTACGAGTATCATTGTGAACTGCAGCCAATGTAATTTGGAAAAGCCTGTGGAGAATTCTGGGAACAATATTCAATTCAATTCAAAACATTTATTTCAGACTTTTCGGTCCATAGAGTGTTATTAGTACATCAAGATGACTTAAAGCTATGTTAGTAACTCACAAATACACACAAAAAAAAAAAACAATATAAGAACGCCAGTCAGCCTACAATATGTGCAGCCCAATCCAATGCCTCCAAATAGGACTATGGATATTATAATGCCATTCAACATTTGTCTACTTGCTGCAGCTGTCACTAATTCACAATGATAGTTGAGTTTAATTACCTTGCTGATAACGTAATGTAGATAAATAGGATAGGCAAGTGACACTTTTTATGACATCTTCATTAGACGAGACAATCGTCTATAGTAACCATAAGATTCATTAAACTGCATACGTGGATATACCCGGTTTTAGTAGAAAATTCCTCATGGAAACCCACGGTCATAAGCGAGCTGACGGGTATGTTGGCCTCTAATCGTTTAAAAACCCACTGTTCTACTAACATGTGTCGGTGGCTAAGGAGATACAAGAGCATTCGCGCGCACACTTCTTTGTGTGTCAAACAAAAACCGGCCAAGAGCGAGTCGGACTCGAGCACCAAGGGTTCCGTACAAACTTTTTAAAGGCAAACTTAACTTTGCTGTTCGATCCCTAGAAATGGCTATTGCACCAACTGCAAATAATAAGTTTGTAATAAAATCGCTTTTTTTTTGTTATTAAACCACATATTTACGTTTTTCAGACTTTTCCCCTTACATGTGCTGTAAGATCTTGCTTTTTGCCAAATTTCGTGATTCTACTCGTAGGTCAACGGGAACTACCATATAGGTTTTCGACCCAAAACCTATAGGGTACTTCCGGTTGACCTAGAATTGTCAATTTTGATTAAAAACAAGGTTTTACAGCACAAGTAAAGGGAAGAGTCCGAAAAATAAAAAAGTTTAAAATTAAGGTAAATTTTAGTACTTACAAGTTTTAGAGAAATTCTAAATTTGCCCATATCTTTTTATCGTGTTGACTCAGGACCTTGATTTTTATACACCTAATAGGGACTATAAAGTTATTCAGTATATGGTAGAAATTTCATTTTGCTAGGTCTACCCGTTCCTGAGAAAATCGGTGGTGACAGACGGACAGACAGACGGACAAGAAATTGATCTTATTAAGGTTCCGTTTTTTTTCCTTTTGAGGTACGGAACCTTTAAAACTGGGTGTTTGTTAAACTGGGTGTTGGTGACGGAAATGTTAACATTTCCATGATATCAGCCGAAGATGTCCACTGCTAGACATAGAGGCCTCCTCCAATTCGGAAAGGTTCTAGAGAGACGAATGCGTACGGAAAAGCGCAGCGTTTACAGGTCTCCCAAAAGGTAGCCCGACATGACCTGGGGGCCTTAAATGGCTGCTTTAGCAGAATTATATAGGACAATAATACGAATTACGTTACAATTGCTAAAGCGGCCATTTTAGGCCCTCTGATGACGTCAGCGTGAATCCGCTAGATGCAAGAAGCACAAGCCCAGACGATATAGCGATTACCCTAATAAAGTTATTTTATGGTTAGCCATTATCTTATCAAGCACGCTTTATTAATGACAACATAGCTTTATCTTTGCAAGGTTTACCTCAAAATATTGCCGGTAAATAACATGTCTATTTTGCTTACGCTAGGTACACCCAAATGATTGAATCTCCTAAACTCCTACATCATCACCTGCCAAGCCTTTTCCCAACTATGTCAGGGTCGGCTTCCAGTCTAACCGAATGCAGCTGAATATCAGTATTTTACATGGAGCGACTGCCTATCTGACCTCCACATCACAGTTAGTAGGTACAGGGTAATACGATACCCCTTGGTGAGACTGGGTGTCAGACTTTCGGGCCACTGACTGCCTGCAACGGCTGTCAAAGATCTACAAAATAATAAAATCCGGACCAACAGCTTAACATGCTATCGGAGGCACGGAAGAAACTCGGTATGTAATATTTGGGCACTCATCCATGGACCAACCTAGGCAAGCATGGCTTTACCTGAAGATTGATCCAAGCGGCTGCTATTATTTAGCTACGAACTCCCCTTACACGGAGCTGACATCTGTGTAGTATTTAGTCTAATTAAAATTTCATCACGCCATATATGCTCAAATCTGAACATCTGACAAATCTTTCAAAGTACATACCGTTTCCTTTAGATTAAGCCTGAACTAAGAATAAACTCTCACTCGAAGAACGCTCAAACTCGAAGAAACTTGTGTATAAAATCGAATTACTTACGCCTCACTTTGAACCGAGTTTAAAGTATAAGCCGCTCCATACATTGTCTTTCCTGTGTTTTTCTTTGCGGCTCCCCGCGGTAAATCCCCGGGTATAGGGAATAGAACATTTAGATAGGGTTGTCGAGAATCAGAAAAGTTTAGTCTTGTAAATCTGAGCAAATTTAAAGTATCATCAATTCATCAGCGATGAATTAGGTCCTTAATTCGTAGTTAAGTGGCCACTACATAATTAAAACACTGAATAACATCGAAGAACATCTTCAATCATAACATTAAATTGTAGAACATCCTCAATCACCTGGCTGGAGGCCTTACTCTCATCCAGAGGATAGTCCGGCTAAGCAGAAGCCAGCCTCAAAGTTGACCTGCGAGACACCAATAAGAAAAACATCTTCAGTTCAATTACCTCGGACAAGACTGATAACAACACTTTCTATATATTTTGGGTATTTTTTTTTTTCGAAATGGCATCTCGCAGTTCAACCAGAGAGGTTGTCGTCTGCTTAACCGGACTTTCCTATGGGTGCCTTAAGTGTAAGGCCTCCAGCCAGGGCACCCCCTGCGGGGTACGGGCCTCGGCTTAGGGCGTCGCTGGGAGAGGACAGCAAGGGGACAGGCTGGATCGGAGTGGATATATTTTGGGTAATACAAATTGGAGATAAAATAACTTATTGAGTAAAGTATATAAATTGCCTGTTTATTTTTATGGCAAAAGATTCTCCACATTGATCACAATAATCCGACAATATGGTCAGCACGACACGATTTTCTTGTAAATTACTTTTATTCAAGAAATACCTCGTATTTTGTTTCCATATAGGTAACATCCTTTCCCTGCAACAACAATGAGACAAGTGACAACCCTATAGGAACGTCTCAATCTGATATTGAAATATGGCTTCGACTTGAACATAAAATGCATTTAAATGCAATATAAACGGAAGCCTGTCGTCTCCATAGCATGGTGTAATCATATTGTATGATATTTATTGTATGGATATAGGAATTTACAGATACATGAGCAGTTTTGCTGTCTCAGTGTTGCTCTTAGTGATCTTACGTGCTACTGTTAAGCATGAAGACTTGGGTTCGATTCTAGACAAAAGTGTTATTGAATTTTTCCACAAATAATTTGTCAGCTCAGAGTTTTGTTTTTAGTGCCCAGTTGATAGACATAAGCTCGCCTCCTTTCACATGGGATTTAAACATAACTGGTGAAATGTGGGTACATACGGCATCACATCAATTTATGCATTTCCAGTATAACATGAACTCTCTTTGTATACATTTTCAGTACAATGAGAGATCTTCATTAACTACTTTTGTATAGCTTGATTATTCGCTGTACGTACCATGGTTGCACCTCTGCACAACCTCTCCGGAAATAACCACCGTGATGTTGTGTTATGAGCACTTGTGAAATTGAAAAGGTACTTCCAAAAACAAATTTTGCTTGGTTGCCCTCAAAGTTTATTAGAAACTTTTCGCAAGCCGCCATCATTATCTCGTTATGCAAATTGACTAACCTAGTAATTATTCCCAGTCCTACAAATTAGATTCTCTTGTGGGATTAATTAATTTGTAAAATTCATTCTCCGGAGTGTCGTGAAGTGGCAACTTGATAACTGAAGGATTTTATGATCTAAATGGGTCAACCGTCGTTCTATGTTAAATGCTTTCTCAGCAACTGACTGGATTTTTGTGATAAAATGGAGTAAATATGTCAACCCCATCAATGACTAGCAAAATTATTTAGATTACTACCCACCTTGTGAATACTTCTAATGACATTGCAATAAAATGTAATGATGTTCTACTACACTTGCTTAATAAGTGTACCAATACTATCCCACTAAAAGGGTTGAAAGCTGTTCATTAAACCTTTTTAAAAATCTAGGCAGTTAAGGAATTACATTACTGCCCTGAAAATCAGGGTAGTAATCCATTACTAACGCGTTTTGTTTTTAAAAAAAAGTCTTGATCACGTTGTAAGCAAGTGTAGTATAAAGTTATATGTATCACTCGAGGGTAAGTACAGATTACTAAACTCGTGTGGTTCACGGCCATCCGCTTCGCGTCGGGCCTCAAATGCACACTCGATTAGTAATCTGTGCCTTACTCCCCTTGGTGAATAAATTGCTATTATTTCTATTGTACAGCTTTAACGACACTTTTAGAAGTATTTTTTTTGTCACTAGATATCCTGGCCCACATAATCCCTGAAAAAAAATTTACGAAAACATAATAGCTTCTTAAAGTAAAAAAAAAAACATAATAGACAGTACCTCCTAGTCATCATCATCAGCCTATTAATGTTCCCACTGCTGGGACACAGGCCTCCTCTCTATGAGAGTTAATGGGCTATAATCCACCACGCGGGCCCAGTGCGGATTGGTAGATGTCACATGAATACCTCCTAGTAATTATGAAAAACTGAAACGAACAGCCTGGAAAATTAAAACATTCCAAAAAAATATTTTTGCAAATAAAATGGCAAAAATATTACTTCGTATAATCCTACTGTAGTTTCACTATGTAATTTACAATCCGGGCGCCATCGCCACCGGCGCCTTTCACAATGGGCTCGTGATTCCGAATTTAGGACATCCTGTAGCAAAGCGCCGCTGTTCATTATTAGCTGACTGTGAGCGATGAACGGGTATTACAGGTGCTTTTAGTATCACGTTATTTCAACACCTGAAACTCTGAAGTATTTTGTTTAGAATCAAATTCAGTTAGTTAGACCATATCCATGAACGCATTTAAATTACTTAGCAATTGTAACCGTTTTTATGTTTTTTTTTTTTATTCATATGTTGCTGTAAGTAACACTAAACGCCGGGTATACCTGTAACGGGCGTTTACCAGCACTCCTATTTTCTCCCTGTTTTAAGGGTTCCGTAGCCAAATGGCAAAAAACGGAACCCTTATGGATTCGTCATGTCTGTCTGTCTGCCCGTCCGTATGTCACAGCCACTTTTTTCCGTAACTATAAGAACTATGCTGTTGAAACTTGGTAAGTAGATGTATTCTGTGAACCGCATTAAGATTTTCACACAAAACTAGAAAAAAAAACAACACATTTTGGGGGTTCCCCATAGTTAGAACTGAATCTTTAAGTTTTTTTTTAATGAAACCCATACGTGTGGACTATCTATGGATAGGTCTTAAAAAATGAATTGAGGTTTTTAATATATTTTTTTTCTAAACTGAACAATTTGCGCGAGAGACACTTCCAAAGTGGTAAAATGTGTCCCCCCCCCCTGTAACTTCTAAAATAAGAGAATGATAAAACTAAAAAAATATATGATGAAAACATTCCATGTAATCTTCCACCGAAAATTGGTTTGAACGAGATCTAGTAAGCAGTTTTTTTTAATACGTCATAAATCGTAAACCGCAATTTACCTTTCATTTTACTTATCAATAACTTAATTTAAAAAAATACAATATTATTAAAACATCGATTAAAGTTACAAAGAACTACAAGAACTTTTATATTATGTTACTTGGTGCTACGGAACCCTTCGTGGGCGAATCCCACTCGCACATGGCCACTTTTTCATAATGTAGTTTTGTATATGTATTGTTGGTGTACCAATGAATAAAAATTAACATTACGCCTATGATCCCTAAAAGCTGAAGCGTACCTAAAGTAAACATAAACTGTCACTTACGGGATATCTTCCCATGAAGATATCCCATATTTAATTAAGTGACGGCTTAAGATTAGTTATAAACCGTGTAAGCTTGAAACAGTGCTTGTACCTAAAGTAAGGCAATATGCCAGTTGCGTGTCATCATCATCATTAGCCTATTATGTTCCCACTGCTGGGACACAGGCCTCCTCTCTATGAGAGGGAATGGGCTATAATCCACCACGCGGGCCCAGTGCGGATTGGTAGATGTCACGTCTTCGATTTTTTTGGTTCTAGGACATGCCGGTTTCCTCACGATGTTTTCCTTCACCGTTTTGAGACTAGCGGTAATGAAATAAATTACACAAAGTAATGCGCCTGCCTGGGTTTGAACCCACGACTTTACTGTTCGTAAGCTGACGCCGCCACCACAGAGCCACCGCTGCTCTCCGGTTGCGTGTAAATCCCAACTAATAGCCTAGTGTCTCCTCCACAATTTTCTGAGCACCTAATATTCTCAGAGATTCTATAGGAAAACTTGTTGCAGAAAAAATATTTTCCCCATCTTAAATACCCAGGAAAATGGAACCGCATGTGTGCTATTTACCGTTATAAACTTATAAGTATGTTACTCGTAACAAGGTTTGATGCACGTCAAAATTTTACAGGTCATAAACATGAATACATTTTTATTCGCATCGTAAAAGTGATTCAGTAGCCATAAAAGGACTTTTTGCGGTTCAAAAAGTTTATAATATGGTTCTTCAAGAATCCTTGTTTTTTAAGGAACATCGTCAACCAGTTTTTGTGCCATTGATCACAGTAAAAATACGTTCGATATGTTTTCTGTACATTTCAGACCAAAATAAAAAAATGCTACTGACCGACCCTCAAAATTTTCAGGCCATTGAAACCATTTTGGTAGACGACTAAGACGACAGTGAATGGTGTATGCTGTCTTGATTTTTGTTATTATTACTCTAAACAAATTAATCATTATCATAATGATCGATCGGTATCACTTTTTAGTGTACACTGTTTAAAAAGTATTCACTCTGAGAGAAATTTAATATCCTCTTGTTTTTTCTATAAGTACATATTTTTTAAATCAATCACATTTTTTTAATATTGTAAAGAAATAAAAAGTATTTATTTTTGGTAATCTTTGCCCACACTAGGAATTTCTCCTGTAACATGGTGCGTTTATTTTTAAAGTTATCAAGAATGTACATAATTATAGTTGTCTATGCAATAGTGTCGGTGCTTCAAAGGTGTGTTCTGCCCTGATAAAAAAAAACTGACGAAAGTATAAAAACCTTGACTGTACGTCCACCCAAATCTTACGCAACTCTAATCATGAGTACACAGTCATTGACTGAACGAAATGAGCTATCTGCGCAAGCGACTCGCGCGTCGCCATCTTGATATAGGACACGACCAGCTCATTAAACTGAGACCGCTGACCGATGGCTGCCCTAAATACTGATACACACCGATCACTATGATTAATATGATTGTTTAGAACCAATGATTTAAATCGATAGACCGCGTCAAGAAAAAATCACGTTTTTTTTCGTTTACATTTGTATAACATTGTCTCGCTCTGACATACTGTAAATCGTATTATATCGTTTCATGTGGGATGTGTGACTCACTCTTCTCTGTGTAAATACTTTTTCTAAATAGTGATACCGACCGATCATTATGATAATGATTAATATATTTAGCATGACAGAAAATAAAATAAAATTGCTATTTATTTTACTATGATTTCTCACGACGAGTATGAAGGACGCAAATATTAAAAGTAATTTACATTGTGTTTTGTTATTTTTAAGAATAGTCGGCAGCGTCATTTATTTACCACTTAGAACCGTAGACATCATCTTTATGTCCTTGTTCCATGATACTCTGAGTTGGCGCAACTCGTTTTTTTCTTACACTCTTCCCTGTCTATCTTTTTAGACGACCCGAATGGCTCAGCGGTAGTGAGGCTGCCTTACGTTCGTTGGGTCCCGGGTTCGAATCCCAGTAAAAGCAAATGTTTGTGTCATGAGCATTTGTTTCCGAGTCATGGATGATTATCTGTCTAATAAGTATTTATTTACAAACAAAAAATATCTATGTAGTATTTCAACTACCTGGTGTCCACGACACAAGCCTCGTTGCTTAGTGTGGTGCTAGATAGCGCGGTGTGTAATGTAAAAAAAAATAAAAATCGTCTCTCTTATACATGTTAACAACACCTTTATTTGAAAATTCCTCAAACTTCCACAAGTAAGTTGGAGGAAAAAAACGATATCACACAAAAACAAAATAAATATGTTTCTTCGAAGTGTTTTGAACAGCTGTACTTACCTATATTACACCCATATTTCGCTACTGAAGTATGCGAGCATCAACTGGGCTCAAATCCAGATTCCTGGCTGATTGACTGGAATGCCGGGTGAAAAAACCCAATAACACTTTACCTGACGCGACAAAACCAGCACCTCCTACCCAGTGTTAGCACTTGCGACTTCTAAACCAACAAGGCAGCTAGATAGACACTTTGATATCAAATTCCGATCACGTTTTATCTGTAACTGGATTGCAGAAGTTAATCAAACTTGAACTTGATCAACGTGTCTGGTAGTTTTAATACTTGTGATATTAGCTGCAGTCAATTTTATTTGCCGGAAACTTTGTCTGCGATCTCTTGCGATACGCTCCGACCGCGACCTCAGGCGTTGCAACTCGCGACGTGTCTTGCCTCACTTGTTTCCTTAGCGGGGGTACAGTCGCGATGAAAATCGCGTCAAGGTGTCTCGTGGCATGCTCTTAACAACTTATTTTATTTATATTCTCGGGAATCGCTATCACAATATGCGCTTGATCGTGCAGCTCGTGGCTTAGACTTAATTCTTTTAATTTGAATACTTTAGCTGCAGTCATAATATAAGAGTAATGGAAAACCAAACAAACGATGGATGGACAGTGTGAAGGATGATATGGCAAGAAAGGAGGTGACTGCTGAGATGACGAGTAATAGAGAAGTATGGAATAAAAGGACATATTGCGTCGACCTCAAAGAAATTGGGATAAGGGCAGAAGAATGTTGCCTTTAGCTGCAGTCAATGGAGGAGACCGTTAAAAGCTTAGTGTAGATGGCGCGGCCATAGCTAGTTCTCAATCTAACCAATGAGATCAAGCTATTTTGAAATATAAAATGACATTACCAGATTTTCAACCAATCACGATGTTAGGAACCGACTAGACCCGACGCCGAGCGACTTTGATGTGTCGATCGGGATGACTCGGATAACATGAAAGCTGGATAAACCAACAGTTTAATTATTGACTTTTATGGATATTGTACTTCACCCGTTTAGTTCGTTAACTTTTTAAGAAATCTTAGCAGTTGAATTTCAAAGAGAAACTTGGGTCTTTCTGTACTTGGCAAGTTTTGTAATAATTTACCTGAGTGGTCTCAATTTCTTGGCAGTGTAGGATCGCTTTGAATTCCATAACCCAAGAGAAGGTTTATTTGCTTTGCCAAACTATTTAAAGGTATAGACAGTCGTCAGTTTTTAAACTCTTTTCTTTATCAAGTCGCCCTGGCCCGGCTTGCGAGAAACGCATCTTGGATGTAGAGACTTGCATTTCCCGCAAGCATCGTTATTGCAACCGAATTTTTTCGTTAGTAATCAGCGATCAAAAGTTAGCGATTTTGTCGTTAGCTATGTCGAGACTGCTAGCCCTGAACTGCACTAATTTATAAATTACTTGATTGTATACAGGGTGTAAACCACCTCATCACGAAGCCGTCAACCAAGCATTCTGTACACCAAACTAAGTAACTTTATGCAAAAATTATTGCTGGGAAACGACTTTTTTTTTGGGGTGAAAAATCATGTTTTGTGGTAGAACTCAATGTAACGCACTCAAAACATTGTGCTTATGTATGGATTTAACAGTACGGGGGTCGTGGAGTTGTTAAAAGTAAAAATCTTGCATTAAAAACTTGTATTTTAAAAAAAAGTTGTCAAAAAGTTGGAACTTTGACCCCCAATATCTCGTAACTAGAAGGTTGCCAGGTATGGTGTAGAACAAAAAATGATCGCAATGACGAGGAGAACAAGTGCCTTTCGGCTTCGTTAAGAGGTGTTTGACACCATTTATACTTCCTATTCAACCAAAAGTTGGTGAGTATATTAACCTCAAGGCAGCTTGAATCCTCATCAATCACTACAATTCCTTTTTCTTATTTTAACGACTAACTTAGTACGCACAGAGTAAAAAACATTGTCACGTGTAGTCGTACAAGTAACCCAGGAAGCACTTTAACAAAGGAATAGTAAACTTATTTAGAACTTAAGGCCCGTATAAACTCTTAAATGTATAACTTCACCGAGCATCTTGATGCTTTATATTGGTATTTTAAAACTATTATGATGCTTTGCACTGTATAACGGTTAGATAATGGCATATCAAAATGCTTTTATAAAACCTTTAGTTGGAGTGCAGCAAACCACAAAGCAGCTGTACAGCTTTCAGCTGTTTATAGTGCTTTTGGAACTACACTAACATTTTAAGTAGTAAATAAATGCTTACTGTTGTTTAATAGCATAAACATGAACCATTATAATGCCACGTAAATCGGCTATACAGCTTTCAGATGTTTTTAGTGCCTTAAGGTCTACAATAGCACTTGTAAGTAGTAAGATAATGCCCAATGCTGCTTAATAGCATAAAGTTTTACCATTATAATGCAACGTAAATCCGTTATACAGCTTTGAGCTGTTTTGAGTGCCCTTTGTTGTGTAAAAGCACTTTTAAGTGGTAAGTAAAATCCTAGTACTGCTGAACAGCATCAACGTGAATCAATGTAATGTTTGCATTTTTAAAGATCAACTGAGTTCTGTTGTACAGCTAACAACTCTTTAATTAAATACACGTGAGTTGTTGTAATGCGTAAAGCTGTATATAAATTCATTTTACTGTATTCGTAAATATTTGTATTTGTCGGCCATATTGGGGAAAATCACATAATTAAATGATCAACAAAACGACAGCAATTTTTATGGTGGATTTTTTCTTAATTTTGAACTATGGTTGTCCGGAGTGCAACCATGCCTGTGTCATTCGCGTCTGTGTCTGATTTTTTTTTCCATTATGGATAATTCAAGTCTACTGGTATACCGGTGAACACATATAGAACTACTTTATAGACAATGACACTACAGTGGTACATCAAAAGTCTCCTCTCTGGCCTCTGGCTTAGTAATTGTTCACGTGTGAATATTTATACTGCTGGGGGCATTAATTTGCCTTTATAAGGGCTCACCGAGTTGCTATAGACCGACACCATTTTGTAAATATTTTATAACCAACAAATATTATGAGTCGGACCTTCATAAAAATGCAATAGACCTATATCATAATGATATAACTAAATTCAATACTGCCCAACCAATACTACTATGTTAATTAAGGAAAATTCCTTCAATACTAGGAATACACAATTGTTTTGGTTATTTCACACATTTCTTTAGACAACATTTTATATGTAAACCACAAAATATCGAAGGCGCGTGAAAATTTTCAATGAAACCTATATAGACATTTACAGTAAACTACATTGCGAATAATATTTGAAGGCATAAAATAAGAAAAGAGTGAAAAACGTATCCAGTATTATTAAATATGGTGTCATTCACTCAGTTTTGACCGTCTTCGTCCATAATATATTGCTAGTTAATTGTGTTATAACATTTGTACCGTGGGATTAGAGATGTTTTTGCAATGATGTAGGGTTTATTTAAGTTCTAACTGTGAACACTTAAATAGCCTCAATCATTCTTTTAGAACAATCTAATGCTAGTCTAATGCTTTTGTAATGCAATTAACATCTTCATTATCAATAATATTGCTAATATAATGTTTCTGTAATGCGATTGGCAACTTCATTGACCGTAATAATGTTTCTTTAATGCGATTCGCAACTTATTTGGTCACACCAATGCTAATATAATGCGCCTGTAATGCAATTAAACAACTAATTGTGAACTTATTTATGATTAAAAGCCGTATAATTTGTGCCCAAATAAGCATTACAGTAGTCGTATAAACGTTTGTAATGCTATCATAGAACTAACTCAGAATGTGAAAACGATACAGAAATGCTGTAAGTCGGCCGATATACTGCTTTGATGTGTTACTTGTACGTAACTAGTTTATCAAACCGTCCACATACATTCTGATTGAATGTACTACCTAATGACCTGAGAAACCTAACCTTATCTATAGTAATTATATGTCTGACAGTCGTTTGCTAATCTCAACGGGACTTACACGCGTTTCTGTGTCAATAATATTATCAGTGCACGTTTGTTTTTTAATTATGTTTTTTTTTATTCGTCTATGGTTGTAGAGTGAACAAGTGAAGTCGGTAAATGTGATCGAGGAAGGAGGTGTGATGTGTTTTGTGATAGTGTGACAGTTTAAATGCAAAATGAAATGGTGTTGTGGATCAACTTTTAGGAAGCATTTGAATGGATTAGACTCTGAATTTGGTAAAGTTTTTTTAAAATTAAATACTAGCTATGCCCGCCTATTATACTATAATATTGCCCCACGGGATCATACTACCGGGATACAAAGTCCTATGTGATAATCCAGGTTATAAACTATCTGTCTGCAAAATTTCATCCAAATCTGTTCAGTAGTTTTTGCGTGAAAGAGTATCAAACATCTATCTTCACAAACTATCGCATTTATAATATAATAGTTACTTCGTCTCTTTTAAAGTGATACAGGTTCGCTTGTAAATTAGTTACGTAACTGAAGTAAATACACACATTATACGGAAGCAAATTGACTTGTTTTCAAAATAAATTATCGTGCATTCATAATACATCACTGGGACCCAGCACAAGCGCGCGGTGTGAACGTAACGTAAACGCGTCGATTTTAAAATTAAAAATACTCGTTTCACATTTATTTATTAAAACTTTATGCACTAGTAAAAACTGTACAAAGGCGGACTTAATGCCTTGGGCATTCTCTACCAGTCTACCTTAGGGTGATGCAGAGACAATACACAGTAGGTGCAATAACAGAAAAAAAAGACTAGAAAAAATTATATCTGAAACTTATGAATAAATACATATATACAAAATGTATAAAGTTAAGAGAGAACATACATATGTTACAATAAAATACCTCCCAACATTCTTCAACTGAATGAGACGAAATTTAAATCTTGTATAAAACGCACACTATGTAGGCAAGCATACTATAAGTTGGGGGATTACATTGATGATAAAAATGCTTGGCTACATACTGGTCCTGCTCCACAACCATAGTTGCAAACTAATTGATTGCACTGGTCGGGCATTATTTGAGTCTATCGACACGGAAAGAAGTAGAAGAAGAATTGATTCCCATGTTAATGTATTGTGGAAGCTGCGGAAGATTGTAAAAATATACCTATATGCATTGTATAGATTCCAGTTTTTAGTATTATATAATCTCATAGCACATGTGTGAGTACTTTGTACTGTTCAGCCACCACTTACATTTAGTTATCTTTCATTGACTTGAATATGCCTTGGTGGCTAAGAGAGAATGTCATGCTCACTCAAATGTCTCGCTGATGGTGGCGGGTGTGTCGGGTCATTTAATTCCCTTAAATATGGTCGAGTTGTTTGGCGCCGATACATGCGTCATGTTCGTGAACGGGCGCTCTCAGTTGGGACTGGTCATCTCTTGGCTGCCACGGTTCGTTCATTTTAATTACTTTTATTTTTTTTTTAATTTTTGATTTATTATTTTACTCTGGACGCTCTTAATGTGCACGTCTTTCTACATCGTTCTCACATATATGTATAATCTCAACATGAATGATGTAACCAAGATTTTGTAACAATATTTTGATTTAAAAGAGTGTCCATGGAGTTTCTTGCCCGTTCTTCTCCATAGAGATCTACGTTAGGGAACGGGCAACTACAGTACTTTCTCAAGTTATTATGCCTTGTGACTGTGACTGTAGCTTTGCTTTTATTGTATTTTCGACTTTCAAAAGTGCCGTAATGGTCTAATTGAAATAAATGATTTGAGTTTGAGTTTTTGAGTTTTTTGAGACAAACAAGAATAACTATAACAACTTAGTAATAATAGTAATAATTTAATATTTTCATAATTTTAAGAATTTATTCATATCTATGGATTATACTGATTGTGCTTGTTGTAAACAATTTACTTAAAGTGCAATAGGATAATTGAATTTGCGATAAAAAAAATCGACGTATGTACTTAGTTCAGTGCTAGCGCCTCTGTTCTTTCGAAGTGACGCTTTTCAAATGTGTTTCGTTAAAATGTGGTCAATAACCTTCTAAACACCATCCTCTATATACACATTAGATTCCTGAATGACGATAACTATTGAAAAAGTAATTAAATGTCTGAAGATTTAGCGCAAACTGTACTATAAACGTGGGTGTAACGGTTGATTTTCCACAAACGCGTCATGACATATTTTGTTAACATGTTTGGAAACTAAATCACTAACGCAGTTTCATAATTCATGAGTATGAGTAGAGTTGATATGACAGGGTTGTGAGCTCAACAATACACAACCTGTTGAGTCCAAGACTCAAACATGACAGTATCACTTGACGTAATCCTCTCACTTAGCTGTTCTGAGCACATTATAACATGAATACAGGACAGTTTCATTCAGACCTCACGTTGACCTTGTATAACCTTTTGTCAATGTATATGTACTATTAATATTGTAGTAGGTACATAGTAATTGGTGGATAGTAAAGTAATAATCTCGCCACGTATGACGTGGGACTTGAACATAACTGGCGGAATATGGGTATATCTTCTACTCGGTACACCTCTGCCTAACCCTACAGTCTTCAGGAGTATAGGCGTGATGTTTTGTTATAATTATTGAAAACTGGTGTATGCCCACGGTTCGCCCGTGTGGAGATCGAAAATTGTCCAACGGGATCGTATACTTCCGATATAAAACATCTCATTTGTATTAATTCAGGTGATAAACTATCTGTGAGCCAATTTTCATCCAAATCCGTTTTGTAGTTTTTGCGTGAAAGAGCAACAAACAACCATCCATTCAAACTTGCATTTATAACTGCATGGAGGCATTTAATTTCTAGTTTAGTTTAAATGTTAGTATGTTGACATTTTTATCTTCCTGGCTGGAGGCCTTACTCTTAAGGCACCCACAGGATTGTCTGGTTAAGCAGACGACCACCTCTCAGGTTGAACTGCGAGATGCCATTTCGGAAAAAATTAAAATTAACAACAAACTTTCCAAGATATTACTAGAACCACCAAGTTTTAAGAAAGCCTTTCTAATATTAAAATACTTAAAGAGTCTAAGCCAAGGATTTACTACATCTTGCAAGTTTTGAGAATACCTTTTATATTAAAAATTACCAGATTGCTAACATGAAAGTCTAAGCTAATATTTGCACCTGAAGTTACTAACTTAACTTCCAAGCCAGTGCCGAGAATATTCAAACTAGGCAACTTTACTAAACGGACACTAAGTACTGCACGTTTTTACTAAAACCACTCTGTTGGATTTGATTTGATCATCAAGTCAGGATCTGATGATGGGATCCTGGAGAGAATTCTTCAAATTTATAGGCACACTCAAGCTCAAGCGGGCTCGAGCAATTTGGGTAGTTTCTGGAAGAGTACCTTCTCGGAGTGGTCCCATTTTAATTTGGTGAAGATCTGATGAAGATCTTTGGAGATAGGCAACGGAACTCCTCAATAAATAATAGCAAATGGACTGGGATTGTTGAAATCTTATGTCTGTCTATTGTTTACACCAGTTCATAACATAACATCAGGCCGGTACGCTGTGAAAGGGTAAGCACATGTGAATTGTGAACCACTAAAAAGTGAAAAATAAAAACTTTTTTGCAAAAAATAAAACCGACTTCAAAAAACACAAAAAAAGTGAAAAATAACTTCAGCTTCAGAAGTCGGTGACAAAAAAACTAAATCAATCAAACAAAGATCACCGACTTCTGAAGCTGAAGTTATTTTTCACTTTTTTGTGTTTTTTGAAGTCGGTTTTATTTTTTGCAAAAAAGTTTTAAACATCATCTGCTAAGTCTTTTCCGAAGCATATTGTGTTAAGAACGGCTTCCAGTCTAACCAGATACAGCTGAGTACCAGTATTTTACATGGAGCGGCTGCCTATCTGACCTCCACAACCCAGTTAGACTGGGTAACACGATATCCCTTGGTAAGCCTGGTTGTCAGAATTTTGGGCCACTGACTACCTGTAACGACTGTCAAAGATCTACAAATGACTACCGGGACCAACAGCTTAATGTGCTTTCCGAGGCACGGAGGAAACTCGGTGGTCACCTATCCACAGACCAACCTAAAGATTGATCAGAGCGGCTCTTATTATTTTGCCACTAGCTCCTCTTGAAAAACCTCACGAGTTGAAAAACCAACAGTGCAACATCAGGCATTCATCTAGATGCAGCATAGTGTTAGTGAAAATGGATGACAAAGTTAATAAATAAAAGTGAACGCTAGTTCAAACAAACTCGGGCGGCAAGCTTTACTTACTCGAGTTAGTAGTGTGAATAATGGCAAGATTAACTCGTTAGCCGGTCCCCACAGTTTTATTTATTTTTACGGTGTTTTACAAGGCTCATAAAGTATCATGTTAGGTTGTGTTTGGATTTGAAACGTTGATATATGGGACGAATTTAGTGGGGAAAAGTCAACTGAGTGAAATATTGTACGTTTAGTTTGTGGTCGTGGTCATCATCCATCGTTTTCAGTAACTCTGGTAGAAAACTTAGCTCTATAGTGGGACGGTTTAAATATTTTAGGGTGGGTATCGCAAATCAAAATTGAACCCAGTGTAGTTTAACTCAGGAGATCTCTGTTTTTTCCAGAAAATATTGAATTGATCGAAACTGAAACAATAGGCATGACGACAGAATCAAAAAATTGCAAAGCTATTTAGTCCGTCAGTTATAGTATTGGAAATTAATGGACACGTATTTTTTGATTTTGTAAATCAATAATTATTGACAAAGATAAAACGCATCAAAACTTGGGAGTGGGGGCTCGTGACGTCAGAACTAGCTAAAAATTATACCATGGCGTGACGTATTGAGAATTTTAAAAGCGTCGTATCTTCGTCAATTTTGGTTTACGTAACAAAAGAAAAAACACGGGTCAAATATTATTTGATAATCTAAGTGACGGACTAATTAGTTTTTTTTTGTCGTCTCGCCTATTGAAGCTGTTCCACAAACGGTGGAGTACCTGATATCATTTCCTGCGTACACTGATACCTGCAGCCACATGATGTGATAGCTTGTGGCTAAGTTCTGGGGGTTTGAAATAGCCGCTTTAGCAGAATCGTAACCACTACATAATTATAAAACAAAGTCCCCCGCTGCGTCTGCCTGTCTGTTCGCGATAAACTCAAAAACGACTGCACCTATTTTCATCTGTTTTCGCCAATGGATATAGTGGTTCTCGAGAAAGGTTTTAGTATATAATTTGTCAAGTTTTTAGATACATTGGCTAATATATATTATAATGATATTTGTTGGAGGTGTCGGAAAAAAATAAGCCGTCTGGGAGCTTTACTTTTGGTCGCGATAACCGACATCCACGCAGGCGAAGCCGCGGGCATCAGCTTGTAGGACAATAATATGAAACACGATACAATTCGTGAAATGGTCACAAAGTGACAATTCAAAATATTTGTATATAGTTATATTTTAAGAATTTTAAACATTAGTATCCTATTATGATTCTGCGAAAGTGGCCATCTTAGGCCTTAAAGACTCAAGATAGATTGCAATCGGTTAGCCAAGAAAAAAGTCAAAAGACTGACTTTTTTCTATACAACATTAGGCAAAAAAACACGTTTATACGCAAATACATCATCTGTGAAAATTTCAACTATCTAGCTATCACGGTTCATGAGATACAGCCTGGTGACAGACAGACGGACGGACAGAGGAGTCAATAGGGTCCCGTTTTTATCCTTTGGGTACGGAACCCTAAAAAAAAAGAGAGAAGTAGTAGTAGAAATAATGAATGTATTGTTTCACCCAAAGGACTCGAATCACGGCCCTGTACATATTATATAAATACCAAAATCACGAAACTTAATAGTATTTGGTGTGTGTTAGACCCGTGATAATTTAAATCCTAATTTAACATTGATAAGCGATACGATAACAGATCTCAAATGACGAAAATACGTAAACAAATCAAAATGATGTAATTAGTGGGATTCCCCATATTTATTGAATTTACCTTACTAAATACTTTGTAATGTCACATGGAAATGAATGTTTCTAAGAATGACATACTGTAAAGTAGCAATCTAGATGTCAAGATACTTAATAATTTATGAACAATTAAAACGATAATAAAATATGACGTAAAGTACTCACCAGCATCTTTTTATGCATATTAAGTTGATCTGTGCACTCACTGCAGTTGATAACAACCTCATTACACTAGCTTAGTTTTAAATCTAAATAAATGGCTGAAGCCTCTGGCTACTTGCCACGACTGTCAAAGATCTTCGAGTGGCAGCCGGAATCATTTGCTTCACGTGCTTTCCGAGACACGGTAGATTCTTGGTATGTAAGGGATGGTCACCCATCCATGGACAGACCTCGGCATGTGTTGCTTAACCTTAAAAACCGGTGCGAAGGTTATATTTAGCCACAAGCCCGGGCTAAAACGACCAGCCACGTTGTCTAAAATTTTCCGTTAGTTCCTTCTAAGTTTAGGCAGGTGCGTAATTTTGTCGTGCGGCACGCCTATTAGGACATTCCCTAGAATTAACCCGTAACGTGTGATAACTGATAACTAAGATTTTTAACTGAGAGACTAAAAAAAATGTAAACTGAAACTTGTTTTCATCATTGGAAACAATGTTACGCAACAGCTGCGAACAACTGTTTTGCGGAACAGCACATGTTGCTGCAACAATTTTGCCAGTCTTTTCTTTACCATAAATATGGAAAATTATTAGGTACAGTTATCTGCAGCATTGTATGTTTTCCATATCACAATAGCAATGTTTCTGGAACCAATATTGTGCAACTATTGTTTATACAAAACATTTGCTTGTTACCGGCAAAAATTTTCCCGCAGAACAATGTTCCACCAACTTTGTTTACCAATGAACATGCGGCTTTACTGTCTTCCGCATTTGTGGTCACAATGCAATGCAACCAAGTCACTGGTCAGCTGTCTAAACCACATTGGCGGTCACATTTACAAGTAGAGA
Organism: Xestia rhomboidea; assembly: GCA_963853795.1. NCBI lineage: Eukaryota > Metazoa > Arthropoda > Insecta > Lepidoptera > Noctuidae > Xestia > Xestia rhomboidea. Next base: position 7,013,705 of record OY970771.1, on the reverse strand, counting down.
GTGTCCACACCACTTCCTCAATTCGATGGACAATAAAACGTTGACGAGCATTCTCTCACTGAGGGTGGAGTTCAATGTTCACCGCAAATTGGACTCCATCATAACTCACAGTAGGTATATACATACCGCTATATGCAAATGCAGCCTTATCTTTGAAGGTAGATAATACCTATTAACACTGTTTTTTTTTAATCCCAGCAGGTACATTCCCTGGCAAAGCTGCTTTACGGATATGACCAAACAAAGAATTTAAATCTTTAAAATACAAAAATAAATAGATACTTTTTTGATATCCGTGATAAAGCAAAGAATTTGTTAAGACATGACCTCATCATCATTCACTCTTATCTCAATAGGGAATATGCATGTAACTTTTTTTTCATTTAAATCAATAAAATACAGTATTATCAATCCAAGAAAAGTATTAAAAGTTAAGTTCAACTACTGCTTGTCGCTCAAAAATAATATTAAACCTCTGCAATTTTCTGTGACAGTTCAAACATCCGTGACTGTCGCGGCCATGATGTGACGCCATTTACCTCAGTCTGCCTTGTTTACATCTAATTTTCTGGCCTTACTATAGTAATTTTACTAATTGTATGTGCTTTAATTAAGCAAAAATTGCGATACCATATTACAATAAAATTTCAATGAAAATTTAACTACTTTCAAATAAAAGTGTTTTTTTTTTATACATAGACTTGGACGTCACTACTGGCGTTATCGAGGACGACGCGTTTTGAGAGTGCGTTCCGTTTCACCAAAAACATGCTACTTAAAACAGTAAATTGTAAAATAAGTGATGTTTTAGAAACTTAAACAAGTGGACCACAATGTTTTAATGCTCCAATACAAGGAACTTCTAAAAAATAAAAAGAGTTTTGTATTTCTTGCATATTCCCTTATCATTTGGGGTCGGCGCAGCATTTCTTGATTCCTATTCTTCGATAGGTACTTCTCTATTATTCGTCATCTCATCAGACACGTCCTTTCTTGCCATAGCGTCATCCTTTACACAGTCCACTCATCGTTTCTTTGGTTTTTCTCTACAAGAGTAGCAGAATACCAGAAGTTTGGATGAGTATGAGAATATTCATCCAAATCTGTCTATTCAAAATTATGCTGCTTACAGACGAGCGGCACGTTGCCAACTGCAGATAAACGGCAGCCGTCGACGCTTGCAGTTGTGGTGTCGGCGTGTCGGCGGCTGCCGTTGCAGTTTATCTGCAGTTGGCAACGTGCCGCTCGTCTGTAAGAACCCTTAATTCGTACAATTTTACGAAAAAGTTGATTGATTTTTGCCGCAACATTATAAGCGCAAAACCTGCTCTTACCAACTGCAATTTGGTATTAAAATATCTTGCAAGTCAAGGTTTATTATTCTTAATCTTTTAAGACTGGTACAGCAAAAAACATAGGTAACATTTAGGAAATTACTAAACATAGTTTTCAACTTTAATCAATTTTGACTCACTATAACTAGTTGGCATTATCTATTTGCAACTAGAGGTCTTTGATCAGACGTAGGTACACTTAGTACTTTCGTAGTTATTTTACCACACCAACAACAACCTTATGGTAATGAATATAAAGGTCAGTCAGATTTTAAACAGCCTCATCAGTGGCAGAAAACTAAAAGCAATTTAACCATATTCTAACTGAAAATCTAATGAGTTTAAGATCATTCTCATTTGACAGTGATGCAGATGTCAGAGGTAATTTAAGTCTGAAAGGACTATAGTACCCAATTAGTTTTTGTTTCTGCAATATTCTAGATCGGTCAAAATCAAGGTAACCAGACGGTTGATTAAAATATTAACATTCGTTCTGATACAGACTATTTACGTGTCAAACTACGTAATTGTCAATGGTTGCGTCAGTAGGTATGGCAAAAGTACCTAGATGGCAAATGTACTTACTGTATTATATCAGATTAAAAATCTAATACGAAATATTTCATCGATTCGATATCGTCCAGGATAATCCACTATACAGTGCGTCACGGTAATTTCAGCACTAGAGTAACATTGCCAGGAGGACGCTGTTTGTATTGAATAAAACAAGATGGCGCGAAAACATCCATGTTGCACTATTTTCTTGTTTATGTAAAGGTCACCGCACCGTTCTCCCATATTAACCAGTCAGCATTGAACAATTCGAATTCAAATAAAATTAGTCACCGCAGATTCCATTTTCAAAATCCTTGCAACCACAGACTAAAATATTTACGCAGCTTTTAGTAAATCCTCTTTGCTTTGTACACGTGGTTGTTAGTCGGTACACGGCACAGCATAAATCATTTCGTAAGTGGGAGCGGAGAAGCGAGCGTGTGTACTGATAATAGCGCAGTGATTAATTGAGCCCACCTGGCCACCAGTCGCTATTAAGCCTTATTTGAGACTCGATTATATACCCCGTGTATTAGCTATCAGATAGCTGAACTATTATTGCGTGAACTAACATATTTGCGGTATTGTGTGCAGTTGATACCTACTTGTTATGAAATGTGTAACTTCCTAATATTGCTAAATACTAGACTGGTTCAAAAATGAATGACCTAAGTAAAGTTTAGGTTTATTTATGTTAGGGATATTAATATCAAAAAATGAAAAAAATGTTTACTAGAGCGCATTTCAGGCAGTTCATTGCCCGATGTTCTAAATGTCTAATTTATTCATAAATATTTATTCCTTAATTAGCTCATTAGCCAATTTTGAGTAAACCGAAAGCCTATAGTAGTCTACGGGTAACAAAAAATCGGACCAGCCATCCATTAGTTTTAGCCTTGACGTCATGTTTTGAATAAAGTGAAATATGAATTACCTAATACCTACTTCATTCAAGGAGACCATGCATTGACATTAAAACACATAAATCTATTATTATCAAAGAAAGTCTTGAACAGACAGGAAATCGTACTAAACGCCTAAAGTACTAACCTGTTTTGCTGTGTCCACCAAACACTGGGTTTCTATCACAACCTACAATGTACTAGACTGTAACTAAGTCTATACTATGTCAATATAGTATAGACCTTTTTTTTTTTTAGGATGGGAAATCATCAAATGACTTCTCCCGCTCTGGGCGGAGCAGGAGGGAGTGTCAGACTTTTACTGACTAAAACCCATCCATGTTCCTTCACCGCCCTTTGTGTTCCGGGGCCACGGTATCTCTTTCGAATAGTCCCGCAGCCCCGGCAGGCTTCGGCCCTTGCGGACCCCTTCCCTATTGCTGACTCTCTTTGAGGCGCGCGTGGAACACGAACGCGCCATAAAGTATAGACCTTAGTTAGTGTCTAGAACACTACACACCTTCACTTAAAGTATATAGCAGTTTAAGTGAATGATCGCGGGAATACACCCGCGATCATTCACTTAATCATCATCATCATGATGCTTGCAACAGCGTCGAGATATCGGGAGCTCATAGTAATAAAAGAAAATCACGGATATCATCCCGTAAGTACTTTAAGTGTAGTGAAAAACCGTGAAAGTCTAAACACTACACACACACACCTTCATAGAATACATAGGTATTTACGACGAATGTCCTTGTGCACTTGATACGGCTGGCCGATAAGACACCACGGTGCAGTGACGTCACATTTATGTACATTGATATTACGAGACATTAAAAAATGTAACACACTCGCCGACACACTTATCTTTGCGCGTCATAATGGCGTTGCTCGCTAAGGAAAGACGTTTGACATCTGTCAAACCCAGTACATTTTACTTTAGTTCTCTTTTTCGCCACGAGCGTAAATAACTGTGTTGGGGTTTATCAGATTGTACGTCACTTACTGTATTTATACAGTTGAATTTAGAATTGCTTATTTGTTTCGTACGTACCTACATATATTTATTGTTTTGCTTCGAGAGGTAAACATATATTCAGTCCCTTCCTGAATCGTGCTTCGCTGATATTCTGAATGTTACAAATTGTTTCATGAATAAACATTTTTAAATGGCAGTAAAACTGCTTTGATAGGTTGTTAAAGTTGTATATAGTTTTTTTTTACTCTGGACCAAAATTCGAGTGTCAATGGTGTCGATTCTGTTGTGCACAAACTAAACTTAATTTAGGCTACTGCTATCTTTTACTAAGAGGCAGTGCGAGAAAAGGACGGCTATAGCTATGAACTAAGTTAGAGATGTCAAACTAGTTTATGCCTTGCGCTTCACCGAGTTTTAGTCGACATGTTTTTACGTTCAACTTTCATTTGTATGGAAATATTAGTTCCAACTAAATTTGACAGCTCTTAATTACGTCCGTCTCTTTAGAAAAGATAGCAATAGCCTAAATTAAGTTAAGTTTGTGCACAGCTGAATCGACACCAATAACTGAAATTGGCAGACTTATTAAATTACACAACTATCCATTTTAACAAAAAAACAAAAAAAAAGAAAACGATGGGGCACTTATTACCGTGTCCTGCGTCCGTCAAACTAGTAGCTCACTTCTGGGTTGACACAATTTAGATTGCCATCGACACGCTAAGGGTTCTAACGTGCCGCTCATCTGTAAGAACCCTAAGAAGAAGAACAGAAAAAAAATGCCTTAATTCCCTCTCAATAGTATAATCCTAATAGAGATGTCACTGTCACAACGACAGTGCCTGTTCGTTTACATTTTCTGAAATTTGAACCTATTGAAAAACAAGAACGCGGCAAAGAACCATGTTCTATTTACTTGATCAATAGTAATGTCACCGTCTCAGTACTTTCACTTTATTTGCTGTTAAGATCAACATTAAAAAAATTTTAAGATTTTTTAATGTTGTATTATATCATGATCTGTCAAATGACCAATTTGGTCGAGACGCCATTGTTTAACTATTGTGTCTACTTCGTGGACACAGATCATGGGTTAAATTGATTTGAATAACAATAGGCGCTACACATTACCATCACCATATATTTCATCAATACTGCTCTCAAAACGGTTAAGGAAAACATCGTGAGGAAACCGGCATGCCCTAGAACCGAAAATTCGAAGACATGTGACTTCTACAAATACGATTGGCTCGCGTGGTGGATGATAGCCCGTTCCTTTTCATGGAGAGGAGGCCTGTGTCCCAGCAGTGGGAACATTATTGGCTGATTATGAATTATGTAGGCACAACACATCACTTTCACTCCACACATGGCTCAAAGATTAAACCCAACACACATAACAAACCAGTTCTATTTTTCTCTACCTCCCGTCAATACGGCCCTATTGTTTTTCATATCGTAACAATCGTTCTCGTGATACAAGCATTAGGAGCTGACAGTATCTGTGCCTTGATAACTGACAGCCTTGTGCTAATTTCGCTTATTATTACCTATTACGTCGGTACTGTGAGCGATTTGCATGTTGAATTTTAGTTAGGGGTCATTTTATTAGTTAGACTGGGCCTCAAGTCTGTTATTACAATAGTGTCAGAATAGTGTATCATTGATTTTATAATTGTTGATTTTGACAAGTTTGTTATTCTACTAATATGATGGCGTCATTTTGACTTTCCAATGGTCAACCACTGACACTCCATTGAAAGAAATGGCATAGAATGGTTATCTCGTACATAATGACAAATGAATGACTGGTGCTATTTACGAACTTCTTACTACTTCAGATTGCTTTAAAACACTAATAAATAACATATAGAAATATTAAATGAAATCTGAAGGGTTTTATAATAATGGCAATATGACAATGTCATTATAACACAATTCTATTACGAGACCACTGACCGACCATTGATCGACCATTATGAATTTAGTAGATTACGAACTTTTAGCAAAATGACAATGGGATGAAAATGGGATCGTGTTAGAATGTCGAATTTATAAAAATAGCAGACTTGAGCCCCTGGTATAGTGTGGCAGTGGTCTGAAGGGAACAATATAGAAAACTCAATTGTTCAACGTAGAAAATAAAAATGAGTACTTATAGGTAAAGTTAGACCACGAAAAATGTATGGTACCTCACTATAAGACTGACTTTACTCAATGTTAATTAAAACGTAGGTACTCGAGGGGTTGAAGTACTCCTCCTCATTGCTGTCATCAGGAAAAATACCCAGAAGACTGATAGCATTGCCACATTTAATGGTAATTCTTTGGCCAAAGACAGAGCCATCCCATTGATCATGCAAATTTAAATTTCTATCAAAGTGTTTCTTCCATGGGTTTTATGTTTTCATTTTTTTCAACCATGTTGATAGGTAGAAAATGCTTTAAAAAACTTTAATCTCACGTCATAAATCTTTTCTGAATCACCATTCTTCATATTAGCAAGTGTTTATTTAAGACGAAAGAATTTCCAGAAATCATCCAAAATTTAAAGTAGAACTCGAAAAATATTTGGTAATTACAGATTTCGCAAGTGCCGTCGTCGTCGGTTGAAAAGCTGAAGGTCTGACATTTAGACACTCTTAAAGAATAATGAGAAGAATTATTATTATTGTTTTTAACGAACAAAAAACTGTGTGACAGTCTGTCTGCTTGTAACAGGGTCCATGATGAAGTATCTGTTATCAAGATTGCAGTTGACATTTTCGCCAAGACAATGAAACTTCCAAATGATTTTGTAAGAAAAACTTACAAAGTAGGCTATATAAGAAAGTTGGGTACCTAAGCCAGTTTTAATATTTATTTTTTACTTAGGTAGATATTTTAAAAGCACTAGACTGGAACTTGTGAAGTATCATCCATAATCTTCAATCTTTTCATCTTAAATCCTTGATGAAACTCGGTTATGTGATTGTGCTTTCAGTAGGAAAATACGAGAAGAAACGTTTTATTAAGTACTTTCGTTTTTTAGGGTTCCTCAAAAGGTAAAAAAGGAACTCTCTCTCTATCACTCTCTTGTCCGTCTGTCTGTCCGTGTGTTCGAAAACCTATATGGTAGTTCCCCTTGACCTAGAATCACTAAATTTGGCGAGAACCAATGTCTTACAGCACATGTAAAGGGGAAAATCTGAAAACCGTACATATATATATATATATATTATATATATATATATATTATATATATATATATATTATATATATATATATTATATATATATATATATATTATATTATTATATAAAAAAAACGATTTTACTATTACTCATATACGATGTTACGTTCTTCATAATCCAATCAATTAATCACAATTTAATCAATCATAATTTTTAATCAGTAATTTTACATCCCAATATCTTTACCTTTTTAGTTTGTATACAACAGCTAATGAATGATTTGATAGTTTCTCTATTAGTAAGTATTTTATTTATTCTTTGTTTGTATAAGTTTCTAATGTCAATAATTTATAAACATGTTATGTTAAACCGTTTTTTGTGCATGTGGTGTTAACCTGTAATTAATTGTTGCACTTGTAAATGTTACTCTAGTCATTAAGTCAGAAATGTACATAGTGTAAACAATTGTTGATTTTAACCTAAAATAAAATAAATAAATAAAAATAAATTACAAACCTATTATTTGCGGTTGGTGCAATAGCCGTTTCACGGGATCGAACAGCAAAGTTAAGTTGGTCCTTTAAAAAGTTTGTACGGAACCCTCGGGCGGGAGTCCAACTCGCACTTGGCCGGTTTTTCCTATTTCTTTTCATCAAACACCAAAATACAGTAGATATAAACCCGCTAGATGTTAATAATAATCTATATATATTTACTGTTGCCATACCTACCAACATTATTATGATTTACGGATATTTACGGGCTTATGTGGTTTTCGCATCAGTGTTCGGTGTAACCGCGCGGATATGATATCTCATTAAATTAAATTCTTACATAAACAAATATGGTTGAATCAGGAAGTATGTGTTATTTATTGTGGTATGATGTATTTGTTTTTTCTGTGTACCTACAATAAAATTCCCGGCTCAAACAGTGTTATTAGGTCTTCCATGAGAAAGGAACATGAGCAATTTTCAATTTAAGCTAACGTTGAGATATATATTTCAATTCTGTTGGACTTACGCTCGTTTTGACCAAGACCCTTTTTAAGTCGCAGCTGAGTTTGAATTTGCTTTGTTTTAAACATTATTGATTGCTGCAGATAACATAACATAACGTCTGTTTTTCCCGAAAGTTCATACAGAAGTGTCCATAACAATTTCACCAGTTAACTCGTATTATGTCTAAGTCTCACGGAATTAGGGGCAAGCTTATTGCCGTCAACCGGACACAAATTCTATTTTAAACAACCCCATATTTTCCCTCTTCACCTAACTGTCTAAACTTTCATTAATTATAATTTGTTGCGTAAAACTGTCAGATTTTATTTAAGCTAATGAAATTTTTAAATCCTAATTGTTTACCAAGAGTTTGAGGTCCGGGTCGAGAATCCCATTTGTAATATTTGTTACAATTTTCTTTCTCCGAATACAATAAGCTACTTCATTATCCACAGAATTTTATTCATTTATTCCCTGAAATCGTTTCGTTGGAAGGCCTCACACTAGGCGGACCGATGACCTGGTGAAGGTTGCAGGGATCCGCTGGTTGCGAGTCGCACGGGACCGGTCAATGTTTTCGACTCTTGAGGGAGGCCTATGTCCAGCAGTGGACGTCTTTCGTCTGAAATCATGATGATGATTCCATGAAACAGCCGTTACCCACCAATCCACCGTCTAAATAAAAGCAAAAAAAAGGATTCCATCGTACATGACAAAGGTTGATTTTTTAAAATACATCCCCTAAAGGGGTAACATTAGGTTTATTTTTATTGTTTTACTCTCTGTATAAGTCAGCTTCCTTATTTCATTTAAAATCTATATTATTCCGTGGACAATAGTGTGGGTTATGCATTTTTTTGACTATTATACCTACTTACACTAATATTAATATTGTAACCATGTAACGTATAACTGTTTTCTGTCCCAAATAAATATATAAACAAGGGATGAAAGTTTGTATAGAAGTTCATAATTTTTCCGATCTTGAATCTTATCAAGCTCACATATTGAATACTATTTTTTCTGCATAAATATCAGACGTGTGCTGTAGAGGTACGTCCTCTCCCTAACGCCAACAGCCCTTGAAAGAGCGTCTCCACAATCATGCGTCATAGCACATAAACTACGCAGAAAATTAACTCCACTATGATGTGTGGGAAACGTCCTCCACAAACGGTAATGTTTTCAGGGACGTTAGTCTTAAAAGGGTACGTACGACGGTAGGGTCTTTGTAAGACTCTTATTTTTATGTATAACTAGCTTATGTCTGCGGCTTCACCCGCGTGAAGTTCGGTGATTGTCCCACGACATCATACTACCGGGATAAAAAGTATCCTACCTGTGTTAATCTAGGTTATAAACTATCTGTGTGCCAAATTTCATCCAAATCCAGTCAGTAGTTTTTGCGTGAAAGAGGAACAAACATCCATCCGTCCTCATGAACTTTCGGATTTTTAATATTAGTAACAGCTTTTTACTGTTTTTTCAATGTGGGTTAAACTTTTTCAAGCATCATTTGTTTTCGAAAAAATTAATTTCTGTCAAACTCAAAGCATTTATTTCGATTAGACCATGACGGCACTTTTGAATGTCAAAAATACAAAAAAAAAACAAAGCTACAGTCCCAGTCACAAGGCATAATAACTTGAGAAAGTACTGTAGTTGCCCATTCCCTAGCGTAGATCTCTATGGAGAAGAACGGGCAAGAAACTCCATGGACGATGGTCTGTCATCATCACCATCTTTCTGTCCTTGTCCCACGTTACTTGAGGTCGGCGCAACACGTTTTCTTCTTTCATTCTCCCCTGTCAACCGTCACGCTATCATTTACTCCTTTATCTTTCATATCATTTCTCACACAGTCCATCCATCGTTTCTTTGGTCTTACTCCATCCATCACATTTATATTCATCACTCTTTTATTCACGTGCAATTCGTCCCTCCTCCATCCACCATGACAATCGCTTCCCTTTCAACTTTTCGTGTGTAATGGTTGAAAATGCTGCCATAAATTTAAGTTGTTTCTCTTTAGAAGAAACTTTTCAGAACTTACACCCAATAGGTACATCCCCTCAAAACGAGATCTAAACTCTATTTAAATCTCAAAGTAATCAACTGAAGTAAAATTGAAGTTAGCGATATCTTACGAGAATTTCAAAGCTGCAACTTAATTTAACTTAGTCAGTACGAATTCAAGAAATAGAACTTTGCACAGGTCTGCCCACCTTACTTGTGAAATTACCTCCATTCCGACTGTTCTTCAAAATTAACTTACTGAGAATCTAGCTGCTGTGTATTCTGGGTCTCTTAATTAAGTTCCAGTGGATGTTCCCTTAATTAGCTGTCTTCTAGCTCGTAGGGAGTGCAGTGGGTACTATAGATACCTCTATGGTTATTTAAGAATAAACTGGTATATTGAAAAGCAAAGAAGATAAGCATTATTTTCTAATGGTAAGACAGAGCCAACGCTATCCTTGAGTCCAAACGCTGTAACAAGTAACATTGCAAAACAAAATATTTGATAAAAGTGACCATGGAGTTTCTTGCCGGTTTTTCTCCATAGATAACGATCAACCCAAACCGTGCAACTTACTTTTGATGTTTTTTAAGTGCCCATGTAGGCCTATCTATATTTCTATACTAATATTATGAAGAGGAAAGATATGTATTTTTGTATGTAACGAATAAACTTAAAAACTACTGGACCGATTTGAAAAATTCTTTCAGTAATGGATAGCTACATTATCAGCGAGTAACATGGGCTATATTTTATTCCCGCACTCCCACGGGAACGGGAACTACGCGGGTGAAACCACGTGACGTCCGCTAGTCTGAAATAAAATATATTTTGGAACCAATTTTGAGCCTAAAGCCGCTGACGGTGCGCAATATAAAAATGTAATTCATAATAATAATTATTGATTCTAGCCCCAATACGTCTTTTATTTGTGACACTACCTGCAGTTCCCATGTACATGAGAGAGAGAGAGAGATACTATGTATGTGAGGACGAAGATGTATTCTGTATACCATGTACAGTCACGAGCGAGATATGTATACACTTTCCTATATTTTAAAGCAGTTTTCGCGAGAAATAACAATTGTAACTTGGATCTTTTTCATAAAATATGAGTTCCAAAATACTATGTTCGTAACAACATGATAATATTTTAATCAGAACAGTAGAAGAAAAACACTTTTAAAAGTTGTTAGGTGTTAACATATTGATACTGTTCTACAGAGTTCACTGACCGTCTGCCACTTCTCACCCTTATGCCCTAAGTAATAGGGTTGAAAAGTGGTCGATCGCCAGTGAAGTCGGTCTTACGTGTGATATGTGTATCTTGGCTGTTAACACCTTTATATTGTTGTAGATCAGAGATTAGTGGGCCTAGTTCGAACGCGCGGAGCAAACGTAACGTACTCGTAAATGTAGAGGGTTCTAAAACCAGAAATTCTCGTTTAAGTTTTAAGACTTTTTTTTTTATAAACAAATGCATTTTATTTCAAACTAAAAATGGGTAAAATACAAAATGTATCTTAACATAACAATGTAGCTCTTACAGTTGTGCTTTTCGTAAAATTAATAACGAAAAATTTAATACGTTAGTTGTATTTCCTATTCAAAAATCGTTTGTATTTATGTAACGATAAGAGGCCCTAGCTAAACTTAACGTAAAAACATCGATTTTAAAATTAAAAATACTCGTATCACAATTAATATTTTCGTAATTTCAAGAATTTATTCATATTTATGTATGATACTAATTGTGCTTGTTGTAAGCAATTGAGCTAAACTAAAACATTAAAATCAAATGATAATTGTATTTTCGATTAAAAAATCGACGTATTAACGTTAAGTTTACACCGCGCGTTCGTACCTCTGGTTACGTAGGGTATAGGTTCGTGCAAGGGCCTCTGTTGTCGCCTGTAAAACAAAGCAAGTCGGCTCTTATTAAAGATGGCGTCTGTTGTGATTGTGACATATTTCCCCTCAATCTTTGTTTGTTGTGAGAAAAGGAGGTGTTTTCTATATAAAGGCTTTATTATAAGCCTCTCTTATTAAAATGGGACGTTTTTCTACTGTCTATTTGGTCTAGTTTGGTCACTGCTGACTGCTGAGTATGAGGTGTTGTGTTCGATTCCCAGATCTGGATACGTGATAATGGACATTAGGACTTTTTCAGCAGTAGTCCCTGGATTTGTGCTTGGTTGATGGCAATAGGTTCACCCCCTAATGCTAGGGACTTAAACACGACTGTTGGGCTTATTCTTTTATTAAGCGGGTAATTTGAATGTTTTTCTTTTTTATTTTATCTTATTGTTTTTTTAATCTTTTAATTATTATTTTATTGTAATTTAAATTTGAATGTTTTATTTATCTTATTTTAATTTTGAATTAATTTTAAATTTTATTTTGATCCTGATTATTTTAATAATTGATGGTAATTTATTTTTTGTGATAATTTATTTTATTTTTTAATACTAATTTTAATTTCACTGTATTGATCATGTTATCTGAATGATTTTTTTTTTTAAATTAATATAGATAAATAATTACTATAGATATACCTCTACATAATACGTGGGGGTTATCAGGCGTGATGTATAAGTATGATGGTATATATGCTAATAGATAAAAAAGTTTCTTTATTAAAACATTTAATATGAATCATAAATAGAGTAGGTCCTATACCTATAGACTTCAGAAGAGTTGATTGACATTTAATTTAGTATAAATTGAAGGTCATATAGTGACATTTGTGTCAATCATGCCACTTGCGAGTCACGAAATCACGATAGTGTTGAATACACGCTCAATGCATCACGTGTGTGCCTAAAAACGTGATATTCCTTTTTGTGTCCTCAACTCCTCTCCTTAGATACGTGAATCTGAGGGCGAAGAAATTTATCTGTCTGTCTCAGAACCTTAACGTTAAACAGAAAATGTGACAAGAAAAGAAAAAAGATTTCATTTTTTTGACGTCGGTACAGATACCTAAAAAGATAGAACAAAAAAGTATAGTACGAAAGTACTTACTGTGAAAAAGTATTATCAGAGATATAAATAGTTACGTAAATTTTCCCAAACCAGACTATTTAAATGTGCCCCACCCAACCAAGCACTTTAACAAAAGCCTCAAAAATATCCTTTTAAGAGGACACAAAACGGCCGTTTTTCCATACAAACGTAGTCCCATGTTTCCTCCCTGGATAATGCCGGTAGCAATATTTTCTTTTCCAAAACATCCATAGCCACTATTGGCATGTCACTATGTTTTCTTTTTTTTTTCATAAATTATTTATTAAAAGAGATATGAACCTAAAAAAAATTGCCAGATTTTCCGCTGTGTTCAAACATTCAGAAAACAAATTTGACTAGATTATATAAAAAAGGATAACATAGGAACACGGTCAAAACCTTTCTTAAATTTTTAATGAAAAAAGTAGTTAAATCGTTCAAGTGTTGGAGAAGTAATCAGGGAACTACGAAACGTTGTTTATGTGTACTTTTAATTGGTATTTTCTTCTGTTGTCTCTTTCGCGCTCTGCGCGCGGTCGTTTGGGCACTGTGCGACAGCAATACATTTTACAAATACCTATTTCTCAATTCTCTCGCCCTTTTTGTTTCCTCTTAAAGCTTCACAAAACATCTTCAGTTATTTACCTAATAATATTTCAATGCAAGCTGGCAAATAACATAAACCCTATTAAAATAAGTCTAGCAGGCAGGATCCTGATATAAACAAGGTCAGGGACGCTCAATGATGTTCTGGCGGAAACGGTGCGGATCTAATAAACGTTAGCATCTCATAAAGCTAAATACTTTGGACTCGTAATATATGGCGCCGGAAATGTATGGTACGACTCTATACCCTCTCTACTAAGAATTTCACTAATTAAACTGAACGCGATTAGCATAATTATTTAAACTGCGTTCGAGAGCTGTTACTGTCAATTGTTACGGAAAACAACACTGACAGTTTTTGAACTAAACTCTTCATCGTGTGTGTGCTTTAATAACTGCCGTCAAATAAATATTTTTTTAATACACTTCCTCGAAACGGGTTCTTATCGCACTACGATTAGGTTCAACATGCAATGTATTTCACACACGTGCGTTTTCTTCATTTTCCCGCACGTGTGCTGGAAAAAAATTCACATACTTATTATACGAAGTTGAAATCGGTTCAATGCCTATAGTCAGTGAATGTTTTTTTTTTATTTCGGCAAAGCAATGCGTCTTTACGGCGTAAATATTTTTTTTGAATATTTAAATTGTGTTTATAAATAGAATCATAGATAAACATGATTATTTAAAACTATAATTTACTTTTTAAACAAATCAACATTTATTTGTGTTCTTAATTCAAAAGTGCAAAAACAAAACTATTTTCATATTAGGCTGTTTAACGGCTTTATACCTTTGCTTCTCCTTCAACCTGGCAAAGCAAAGCACGGAAAAAAAAGAAAATTACAATTATAGTATCGGCTAAATAACACCCTCGCCGATGGCTCGTGTGTTAATTCCGCCTCGAATGCAATATCAAACATTCTCGTCTTGTATCAAAATGTGCTTTTCTTTCTTTGTTTTCTTTCTATCTGCCTAGCCTTTTCCCAACTTTCAGTCTGACCGGATGCAGCTGAATACTAGTATTTTACATGGAGCGACTGCCTATATGACCTCCACAACCCAGTTAGTACTGGGTAATACGATATCTTTTGATAAGACTGGTTGTCAGACTTTTGGGCCAGTGACTACCTGTAACGATTGTCAAAGATCTGCAAATTACAGCCGGAACCAACGGCTTAACGTGTTTTCCGAGGCATGGAAGAAACTCGGTATGTAATAGGTGGTCACCCATCCACGGAGCAACCTAGGCAAGGGCGGCTTAACCTAAAGATCGACCAGAGCAGCTGAGCTCTTCCAATTTGTTTAAAAATAACAACGGAAAATCACGCTGAAATTGAATGATTGATATGAAAATAATGTTATATTTATCTTGTTTAGTTCCTGCTAATAACGGACCCATACTTACTTTGATCTTTATTTCTTTGATGAATTCAGTACTTATAAAAACAAATTAATAAACATATTCGCATATCATGTTTATTTAACAAAAACTTGAGCTGAGTTACAATTTTACACTACAACTAAGTACACTCAACAAAGGTCAGAATTGTGATCTCTACAAGTACGTACCCGAAGGGTAACCAATTAAGCCTCCACTGTTCATCCGCCAGTCCGTCCGTCCGTCTATCTGTATCTCATGATCCGTTATACTACTGTCTACCCATTTTAAATCTTCACAGAATGTGTATTTCTGTTGCCGCTATGAAAACAAATACAAAATAAATTAAAAAATAAAGGTGGCTCTCCTTTTTTTTTTCGGATGGGAAATCATCAAATGACTCCTCCCGCTCTGGGCGGAGCAGGAGAGAGTGTCAGACTTTTACTGGCTAAAACCCATCCATGTTCCTTCATCGTCCTTTGTGTTCCGGGGCCACGGTATCTCTTTCGAATAGTCCCGCAGCAAAGGTGGCTCTCCTACTACGATGTTACGAAACCTTTCATGCGCGATTCCGACACGCACTTGGCCGGTTTATTATCCTGAGAAATCTATAAGCTCAACTACTCAAACTAAAATCATCCAATCCATTACACAACCACAACAATAACAACGACATGAAACAGTAAAGATAGATGTAATTTCATCACAAATGCAGTAGCCAGCCATCGATCATTCACTTCTGAATCCATACTATTAACCGGTTTGAACAATAGGCGACTAGCCGACTACTAGTTGCGATTATGGAATGATAAACGCAACTCCATATGAAGTTAGTGCCGTCGATTTAAAGAAGCTAGATGAGACAGAACTTTCTATTTTCGAAACTTTGTCGTCCGATGACTAATTTATGTCGTGAGAAAAGCTTTTGAGTATGAATGTGGATAGGTATAAGAGTGGAGGAAGACCAAAGAAACGAAGGATGGACTGTGTAAATAATGAAATGGAAACAAAAGACGTGTCTGATGAGATGACGAGTAATAAGGAAGTATGGAAGAAGAAGATATGCTGCGCCGACCTCAAATGAATCGGGATAAGGGCTATAGAATGATGATGGATGACTAATTCACGTGTTTTCAAAGCTAAAATATATACATTCACGCATACAGAGATTACCACACGCAGAAACATACTTCTGTTTGGCTTATCATCGTGTCCTCTAGTTTTTTGTTCAATACAAACTTGGACAAAGTTCAAATACAATAATAAGCATATAGATAGAGCCTCCTTCGATTTATCGGAAAACCCCACATTTGAAACGGCAAATAAACCAACATAATATGTACTAAGTGAGTATGACTTATTATTGAATTAAAATATTTGAGCAATGAGTTGATCATCATTAAACAAAACTGTTATAAGCCAATTATGCCAAAAATTAAAAGTGATTCATTCAATTTCTTAAACAACCTTCCCATCTTAAATATATTTCATGATCTGTCAAAGGACCGACTTGTGGACAGATCAAGGGATATTTCAGGTAGCGATCCGGCCATGCATAAAATATGTATTACCAGTAACTTGTATTAGCTTCGTAGAATTAACTTGCAAAATAGTACTACCTCCTGCATACAACCTACTTGCTTTACTCCTCGTAATTTTCTCCTGACATCAAACTTGGCGGGAAAACTAGGAACCTTTCTACAATGACGCGTTCGGAATATTACCAAAACGTTACTCCACTAGAAGGAGTGTTCTGATTAATATTTGGAGTTTCAAAGGAGTATTGAAATTAATGAGTTTCAATACATCTTTGATGTGAGCTGTATCATTTTGACATGAATGAGTTTGTGTACTGTGTAGATCTTTGTGTGTTGATTTAGATTCTGACTTTCGAGTCAGAGAGACGGCAATCTGGATGATTATTTAGTCAGATAACGGGAAGCCAGAGTACTGCAGTAAGCTTGTGGTAGTAAGCCAATCTTATTCGTTGGTGCCAACGATGTTTTTAATAATGCTTTAGTTTATTTATTTATTAAAACTTTATGCACATAGGTAATGAAGGCGGACTTAATGCCTTGGGCATTTTCTACCAGTCTACCTTAGGGTGATGCAGAGACAAAACAGTTTATCTGTTGCAGTAATCTCATTCGCTTAGTTTTTATATTTTTTTCTGCTCCAACTATTATAACCAAGTTAAGCTAAGGGCTAAATGGAACCAGACCAAACCATCCTATACGAGAAGGGCTGAAAAATATTTCTGGACTGATAGTATAAAATATAAATAAATATCCCTGGGCATTACACACAGCGCCATCTAGTGCCACACTAAGCAACGAGACTTGTGTCGTGGACACCAGATAGTTGATATACTATATAGATAATTTTTGTTTGTAAATACATATTTATTAAACATATAAACATCCTTGACTCGGAAACAAATGTCCATGCTCATCACACAAACATTTGCTCCAACCGGGATTCGAACCAACCATGCAACCTCACTACCGCTGCGCCATTCGGGTCGTCAAAATATCCATCTTATCTGCTAAACTGTAGAAAAATAAATGATTTCTTTTTCTGCTGGTATTAAATGAGTGATCAATCTACCCAAAAATCCGATTCAGATTTTTCTAGTCTCAATATTTTGAACAGATGACAAATTGTTCTAAATATTTGGCAACTGATAGGAATGCGACTCTCAATTCTTGAGGCCACGTGATTAGTGTGAAAGTTGTTTGGACTCACTTAGGCAAAACGGAATAATCGCCATTGGACCTCCCACTCATAAATTACTAAACACAGTCTCTTTTGCGCAATTAATGGCTGTAATTTATTATATATTTATTTGTAACTAGTCTTTTCATGGTCGAATTTATGAAAAATCTTAATTTGCCTTCAGAAATTAATGCGTTTAGGTCTTGTGTCCTGTCCAATTTATTTTGAAAAACACGCGCATAAAACTTCAACTCAATCGATTAACATTCTAACAGCCAACTAATACACTATTAAGTAATCTGTGCCAATACTTCAAGTTCTTAAACGTACAGAAAAAACTTACAAGTAAAGTCAATGATTTATTTATAACGGTCTAGTTGACTGCACTATCAATTTCATACAGAGGCTTCGTTCCCATGACATTTAAACTTCGAAACTGGACCAGATTCCGTGCGTAAATATGCAAGCAATTCGACGCGAACCTAAAAAGCGACCACCACAATTTGTCAACGAGAAACACTGGCAGTATATCACATCACAGAGCTATCAACAGGCTGTCAGTATCCCTTCCAGCGGGTTAATGTATGCTCAGACCACACTCGTCCTACATTCACCCCCCTTCTTCGATCAACTGTCTCGGCTTGACGGCCATTACCTAACCGACCGCTTGCGCGCTCTACAAACTCCACACCACGACACCAACATACAAACGCGCTTAAAAAACTACCAAACTCTCTTATCACACCGTATTATGGTTGAGATTTTAATTACACAAGTGCAAAATTAATTTGGCTTCATCTACTCTACTCGCTGTTTACACTCGCCCGTCGACGTTCGTCATTTAATTAATTCGATATTTGAACGCGGCAAAGTGCTGTCATTTCTTTCGGCCAGTGTTTTTTTACGTTGTATTTTTAGTATAGGTAACCATCCTTTTGCGATGAAGAAGTAAAATTAAAAAATAATAAAGAAGAAGAATATTTATAAAAAAAAATCTTGTGTTTAGTGAAATTATTAGAAATGTGTTGAGTTTAAATCTAAATGTGTGTGGTGGTGTTTGGAATGCTGTGATTTAATACTATGTGAATGATAATGTTGGCTGGTCAAGAAGCCAGCATCGAATTGGTGCAAAGGTGGCTTCAGAGACGAGGAAGTGATGACACCGACACAGGTTAATAAAACTACTTATTAATTTATGAACCCTAATAAACACTATTTTAGAAATAAAAATACATCATGAATCTCATTCTTATTTTTATACTCAAAGTTTCTAGGAACTCAGATAGATTAGAAGTTTCTAAAACTCAGTGCAGTAAGTTAGGTACCTAATCTTAATTTTGTAATGTTTCGTTTGTGTATAATTTTAAAACTTTTCTAAAAGTTTACTACACTAAACAGACCCAACAGGCAGATCAATATATTTAATCTATCCTTATTATATTATCTCTATTATCCTTTACAACCTAAACTTAGCATCAATAAATATGCCAATGCCTAATTTTAAAACCTGTAGACCGTATTAGTTACAAATTGACTCACAAATATAGTACAGATAAAGACTCGTTTTTTAAGGAAAAAGCTAAAAATAAACTTTTTTTTTTTACCTAATTGTGTAGCCAAAAATTTATGACGCGTCGTAATCGGCAGTAGTGGAATTCTGCTGATGTACGTTTCCGATTTTTTCAAGGAATTTACAGGGTTGAAGACATCGTCTCACACACTGTTTCCGCGTGTTCAGTACGTCATTCTGTCTGAACCCACACATAGAAATTAGTAATCGTGTTCGTTCGTTCGTTTCGTGATCTGTGTAATCTTGACAAAAGATACATAAAAAAAAACTAAAAGTTGAAAAAAAAAAACATACGGCCTTAGTTCAGAAAAACCCTAGTAAAAATTACTATATTAATGCTCAATACCTAGTTTATTTTTGGTCGAATTTATATCAGAACCAAAACACCAACTATAGAATACCTGTAGTGATAATACACATTATTTCAAGTACAATTGGGTTTTCAATGCGTTTTATAAAACATTCCGTAAACATTTGCGATTGTTTATCCAACCGGTATTTCCTGAATTGTGTGTAATCAATAGGTATTACCGTTAAAAGTAAGTTAAGTACAGGGAAAATACCTGTTGTTACTTTTAGGAAGTTTTAACAGATAGATAGGTACTCAATGAATAGGTATCAACGTCAACTAAAGGATTTTAGAGCCATTAAAAGCTGCCTTGTATTGTCTATTTGATGACTGAAACAAAGCTGACGTTGTCTGGATTCTGAGGTCTAGATAAAGTGAAATTACACATAACATCACGCTTGTAGTCCCTGAAAGAAGAGGCAGAAGTGAATACCTATTAGTACAATATTTCGCCTGTTATGTTTTTAACAGACTACAAAAAGGAGGTTCTCAATTCTATTAGTTTTTTTTTGTTGTATGTACATACACCGATTACGCTGAGATTTATTTCTTTAGTTTGATGCGGAATAGTTGCCATTTGGTCTCATAAAAATTTAACATAGTTTGGCCCAGTAGTTTTTAAGTCCCATATGTAAGGCAGATGATATATGTATATTTATATATTTTTGTGAATTGAAGAACGAAGCCACGTGATGATTTGCCAAGCAATGAATCTATAACACATGCCTCGAACAAAAATGCGGCACAGCGTTGAAGTTCATCGTGTAGCTTAGCCCTAAGGTTCTTAGCGTGGTGATTATGTCACTGCAGGTACTATCGTGGACACTCCCGCCTGATCACCACTAAGCTAATTTTTGCTTGCACTTGCAACATAGAAACGCTCTCTAGCGCCGTCCCGTTGACTTTGTATAGAAATAATGAATGAAAGACTACACCGATCGGCCGAGCGCACTGACGACGCACGCCAAACGAGAGTTATTGTTATTTTGGGCGCCAAATTGACGCTTTCCTAATAGGGCTAAACTTTAAGGGTGCGTGACTCGGCGCCTCCGCATGATTTAAGCGAAAAAAATGTTAACTGATCAGGCGGAAAAGACCACGACTGTACAGCCATTATCACTCCTTATGATGATGATGATGATTACGGTGCCATCCAATGATTATTAACCTGACCACTATCAGAAGATGATAGTAGACGGTTGCGTGTTGAATATTAATAGGTATACCAATGATTTATGACTGGTCTTGTTTCACCGAGTACAAAAATCTCAGTTTAGTTGAAAGTTATGTTTGTTTACCCTAAACCTCATTAAGGGGGCATTGCTCTCGTCCATAAGAACTTTTACTATTAACTTCGGAACCAACTACTTAATTAGGGAAATCAGTGGTTTTCACATCACTTATGTAAATCGTCAAAATGTAGGGAACAGCTGATTATTTTATTCGCGATTTGAGGATTCGTCATGTGTTAGTTAGAAGTTTGTTATACTACTGATGCGTACAAGACTACAAGTGCCCGTTACGGCGTTCAGCTTAACCAAAAATTAAGGCCTGAACCACTCGATAATTCGCCGTCATCGGCCACAGCATCAGAAGATCGGTTGTGCACTATAGTGGGCCAAACTGTAAGCAATAAAATGTCGCCGCGCATCTTCTGATACGGAATTTTCGCCTAGTGTTGACCTACCCAATCTCCAAAGGACTAAATAGTTGAAATGAAATGATGATGATGAAATGATGTTTATTTTTGCAAGTAGGTTTTTACAAACACTTTTACACGTCACTTTTTAAAACTCGATGGGGCCGGTGTTTCGTTCCTGACTACTCTGAGTCTCTTTTGAAGTCCAGACATAATTTTGCTCAATTCACATGAGGACTATGCAGATTAGTGTCTGAGATGGTCTTTTGAAGAAAGAACCACACAGATTTGAGTGGACCTGTCCAGTCAGTGCAAGCATTTGTCAGTTATCGTGTAGCTCGACTTATAACTCAAGGAGCTCAACGAAACGTTATATTGTATCGTATAATAATGTGTTATTTCTGTTGTTGCAGGCAGCTCGAGCGGGTCGCCGGGGGCTCGCACCGGCCGTCGCTCCTCGCTCGCGCTCACGCCGGAGGACGAGCCCCTAGTGGATGTCGCCGTAAGTTGCTCTTCACATAATAGTATATCAGTCACTCTCATTTCCACCACCACACGCCTACACACCAACACATCCTCACACGGACGTCATAGCCATGTGACGTCACAAACATAAGCTGTGTAAGTTACCGCTAAGTTATGAGCCACACGCGTGTGGTGAGAACGCCTGCGGATAAAACAAATGAAACTGTTGAACTGTGCAACTGTTTGAAGCATGCCACAAGTTACCGCGTCCGCGACATTGTTGCGATGCGACAGTACTCACACGAGTAGGAAACAAGTGACACGCCACGCGCGTGTCGTTTGACGAAAGTCGGGTCGCAATTCACAAGTCGCGCAAAATACAGTCTTCCGCCAGTTTCGCCCGGAGTCAGGGGAGCCCCTCTTTAAAATGGACGCTCTAGCAGAATCAATATTAGGATAATAATATTAATCACGTAAATATTCTTAGAATGATCACTTACAAGCGCAATTAATATTATAAACTCTCACTGTGACCATTTTACAAATTGTCACCTTGTCACTGTCATGGAAAAAACTATGTTGATAAACCCTTAAAATGAATCCTTGAAGAGACAGCTTAGGTTTTCCTCACATAACTCTTCTATGATAAATTTCATTGATCATAATTTATTGGCTTCAACAGCATTTCGTTATTCCTAAGTAGGTATAAATAACCAGTTTTGGAGTGTTCGCTTACAAATACGGTAGTCACATGTTAATTCTAAACTGAATAAGTTTGTCAGTCAAGCCGTCAGACAGACACTTTCGCTTTCTTGTCGGCCCATTCACGCATAGGTATATTCGTAAAGACGATTTAATTATGTATTAAGTAATAATAATTTTATTACTAAGAAAAGTTATCGGAAGATTTAAAAATCGATTCCCTTGTTTAGTTTCTCGATACAGGCATTCATACTTACTTATCATATGAAAATTTGACCTTTTGGGTGCCGCAACATTTGGGTAAAAGTCGGCCGTTTTTGGGACATGCATTCAAAAACATATTTTTGAATGTACCTACTTTAGTATTTTAAATGTTTCACGACTAGTGAGTGTGAATTGGCTGTAGGTATAGGAGCTCATAAAAACGATTAGTGATAATGTTATATCACGACCCACGAATAACAATTCACTCATGTGTTAATAGGCTGTTTCTAGCCTCTATTACCATAAATATGAACTGCAAGCTTAGAAACAATGAAAACATTGTTCAGTGAGTTATGTAAATGTTCTTAAGGTTTAACTAATTTGATGTCGTTAACACTTAACCTCAGAATCGTTAACTACTTATTCAAGACATGTAGAAAATTAATTCTTGCTGGGCAACTTTGACCTTACGTGGTGCAAAGTATTTATATTGCTATGACGTTTTATGTTGCTTCATGAATATTATTTTGCTGAAGTTTTTCTTTTCGTTGTAGTAGGTAAAATTTACTAGTAGGTAATTTGTAAGTGTTGAGGATGTGTTTTTTTAAGGACCTGTTTAAGGTAAGACTAAGAGCATAATTCGAAATATTTTTGACAATATAGAGGCATTCATTAAGATCAAGTTCCACATCTGGAACAATTTTACTGAAGAAATCTGAGCTGAGACAATTCTCGTAATTGGTGATTTTATTATCATAATAAACTAACTGTATAAATTATCACAATTAAAAACGATTCAAAATATACTGGAATAACTAAACTTAACTAACAACAAACTATTAAAGAGCATCAAAACACTCCAGAACGCTGACAGCTGGTAATGTGGCCCAAAGACTGGCGGCGTACTAATAATACTAATCATTCAATGAAGATCAAATATAACTCAAAATACCACATTGCCAAAAGGGGGAAACAACGGAATAATAGTCTGTGTTTCGTGGTCTACGGCCCCTACCAATTCACAAGTCCACAACAATACCACACAATAACACAACACCCATTAATAAAACAGCCCAATTCCTTGTCCTCTAATTAACGAAGCTCTTAATTCGCAATAACGTATTCAAAAGACTGAATTGCTGATTGAATTCTGGCGCCGAACCAATCAGAAGGGTCAAGGTTCATATCCGCGTGAGGCAAAACGCCTCACTTGAGAATTAAAGATGGCGTCGCAAGATTCAGTCCATTTGTAGAGATTGATGATGATATGATCTTTTTTATGAGGTGTTGATTGGTGCAAAAAGGCTTTTTAATTCAAAAGAATGAAGGAGTTATGTAGGTCAGTTTGTATTTATGTAAATTGTTGAGGTGAGCTGGGTTCGCTTTTTACGGGACTCATTCCAAAGCGTTTCCTTTAATTTTACGACTTCAACCGAAGAATGTCACTTTACAGTTGACAAGCTCTCTTCAACTTGAGGACGTTTAAAGAGCTTTTGGTAAAGTTCACATAAAATAAAATAGTGACAAAAATTGACACACAAATAAGTAAATATAGAGCTCGTGGCTAAATAATAACAGCCGCTCGGGTCGATCTTCAGGTTAAGCCATGCTTGCTAGGTTGATCAGTGGATGAGTGACCATTACGTACGAGTTTTCTTCTAATACTAACTAGGTTGGGTCAAAAAGGCAGTCACTCTATGTAAAATACTAGTATTCAGCTGCACCCGGTTAGACTAGAAGCCGATCCCAACATTGTTGGTAAAAGGCTAGGCTAGGATGATTAGTGAGAAATTATAGCAAAACAATCACAATGAGCAGCTTTTTAAATGAAAGTGACCGTGGGCCTCAAACTTGCCACAGAGCCTGTATCTTGGTAGACCTAATAATACAGGCGGACATAGTGGACTTCAATATAGCATAGCATAATCTGCCTATAATGTTCTTAAACTGCTGGGTACATTTATGAAATAGTAAAAGACAAACAAAACGCAACCGAAGGAATGTTTGAATTAGTATCTAATACATGCAAAACATCACAGTAGTAATTACTGTAGATAATACGAGATAACACACAACCTTAAGATCTTAATGAGGATAAACACGACAGACGACATCTTGAACAAACTACGTATTACGATCATTAGCTAATTACGTTTCATTCGCTTCCAATCAGCCATCTGTCTATGAAGCCCAGCACTTATAATTATAATACTAGTCAACTGATGTTATCTTGACGTGGAAAATGGCATTCTTGCAGATAATTCGATCAGTGATGTTAATCTGTTAAGCTAGTGTTGGCGAGGTTAATCTGTGGATGGGATTCTCACCATAATGCACTTCTACTATTTTCTTTTAAGTATTGGTAAGACTGTTCCAACCTGACGGTCTACAAAAATTGCAGCAGCTTTCAATTCATTTTGTATTTTCGTCTTTCACTTGATTAACACACGCTTTTCGTTAGTCACTCCAATGCATTTTCAGCTTTACTTTTGTCGTTGTCTTGAATCAACAATCAACTCACGTCTCTATTTGTATGCCCCAAAGCCCGAACATGATGGATCTTTTTGTTTATGAACAACTTGCATATCTTGTAGATATGTTTACTCATGTTTCTACAAATAAATGTCTTGTCTTGTCAAATTAATTTGACAAAAGCCAGGTGACTGACCTAACTACCAGGGCTGGACACAAAATTGACTTACGAACGTCATTTCACTATCTCCATAATAGGTACGCTGTCAATTAGTAATTTCAATGCGATGATAGAATTTGCAGAAATTTTTGTTGAATTTTCCCTTTCAATTTGTAAACTGATAGTGTTTGATTTGCAATTATTTTTATAATGATGAGTTTTGCAGACAATGCTGAATACACGGATTGGAATGAAATTGAATTACTTGCTGCGTTTCCATTAATTCAATAAGCTGTTGATTTAGTTGTTTTAATGTGCTCCCAATTATTTTGTATCAATAGTTTTTTTTTTGTAATCCGTAACTTAAAGTAGGTAATAAAAATATTAAATCAATGTTGTATCCTTGACCAACTGATGATTGAAGTAATGCCATATAATTATTTAATCTACATTTTCAAATAACTTATAAAACGTAATCAGTGCGAGTCTAATCGATAAGTGTTATCATATTGAATACAATGATTCTTAGTGTTTTAGTTTGATATAAAACGCCGTGTGAATAAGTCACGGAGGATGTACGAATCGAACTAAATCCACGTGCGAATTCAATAACTAGTGATGTAACGGTGAAAATATTTTGTGATTCAAGTGATACTTTTTTTACTGTGTTACATAAGTGAAAACGTGGTAATGGTCTTAATAACACGTCTGTTGAATTTACGAACATAAAATCAAGGTGTGAACGCAATCGTTGGCAGTTGGCACTGCCTGAAGAGCATTTTAATGTCGATGCGTCAATAAATGTTTTGAGTAACAGTTTTTACTTTAAATCAAGCAACATGTAACAGTTTCGAAATCAACTATTAATATAATCATCATTATCAAGCAACAGGAACTATTTGTTATCTACATAATCAGTAGTGTTTAGATAGGCATTGATTTTGATTAGGAGAGATTAACTCACGCGCTAGTAAATTCATTATGTGAACGATTATAGTGTAAGGGGTTCTGTTTATCCTAGTGAAGAAACGAGGAAACAACAAAAATGGATAAAACTAACGTAGTAGTAGAAAATCAACCGGTGGTGGATCCAAAAAAGAATTTGAGCTGCTGGGCTCGTTTCAAGAGCTTGTTCGAAGACAGAGGTTTCGATTTAGAGTATGAATATGGGCCGCGAACCCCAAGACCTATCAGCTTACTTGGCGAAGACCAGGACGCAGAAGGCTATAGAAGAATATCTGAAATGAAACAATCTGTCACTAGGGTTAGCAAAAAGGCTCAAGTCAATAATAATTCGTCTAATAACACTAACGTAGATTTGAGTGGCGCGGTTAATTTTTATGAACAATTTACTACTTTAAATGATGAGGAGACAAAGGAAGAACCTGATCTGTTTAGAAAGTCGGTCAGGCATCGAGTGTCCATGAGACCTAGTGCCATCCTAACTAATATTATGGAGGAACCAGACGACGAAATTGAAGTGGTAAGTGAAAATTCTGTTTCTGTTATCCCGCATTAGCCCACTCCGGCGCTAAAAGCCTTCCCCCATGACTACCGCTGGTCCCAACGACCAGCGGTAGTCATGGGGGAAGGCTTTTAGCGCTGGCTGGCTTTTTGTCTAAATCAGTGGTTCCCAACCTTTCTTAGACCGGGGACCACTTTGGTGTCTTTATTGTTAGCAGGGACCATAAGGTCCTAGATAAACATGGACACCGACAGGATTATATCTAGGGGGTGAATCTTTAACTCACAAAATGCGATTCAATTAGGTTGGGTTGAGCTGGCATCTTCTGTAGAAGTTGAAAAGTGCGAATAACATTTTAACCTTTCGCTGACCATATTCGAGACAGACCATAGGTTGGGAACCACTGGTCTAAATCTTCCCGCCATCTTTTACGAGGTCTGCCTTCTGGCTCTTGCCCCCCCAGCTCAAAGGGCATATGTCAGACGTGGCCAGCCCAGTTCATCTGTTCTTTGAGGAAATTAAATTTTAAAAAATGCATTGTAATGTTTGGAGTTGGATATAAACATTATGATTAAGATTTCATTGGAAATTATGCATCACGGAAATCCGATCTTGGAAGCGTAATCTTATCAAAGAATAACAAATGGTATCAAATTAAGTTTATACAAAAAAATGCGACTCAATTGCTTTCCTGTTCCTGGGGTTATCTTGATACAGCATTTTAATTAGAAAGAAGTAGCCATTTATTATCGCAAACCATACTAACTTAATTAAATTTAGAAGTTTGGTTACTGACTTGGTGAAACTTAAAACTAGATTTTTTTTCTTTTATCCTATTGAGAGACCAATGCAACTGGTTTTCGATTTATTATCTGTGCGTTGGTGACAGATTAACCTGTCAGTGCAAGCGTAGATTGGAATTAATCTGATAGGTCAGTAAACGCCTCTGGCAACACTGTCGGACGGCGAAACATGACTTTCTCTATAATTGGATTGCGATCAGATTTGACAGGATGTGGAGCAATTACGCGGCCATTGTGTGCTGATTGTGATATAGAGATTCTGGGGGGTATTTGGAATATTGTTTATGCGTTCGGACTCCCGGAGTGACAGTTGAAGTTAACATCATTTATCATCTGCCTAGCCTTTACCCAACTAAACATGTAGGTAATTGATGAAAAAGTATTACTTGCACTGGGGATGTTTTTTAAATTGAGAAGGCATTAAACTGAAATACCATTTTAAATCTATACTAATATTATAAAGCTGAAGAGTTTGTTTGTTTGGTTGGTTGAACGCGCCAATCTCAGGAACGGTTGGAATTGAAAAATTATCTTTGTGTCGAAAAATAAACTTTTGTAGTCCATTTATCGAGGAAGGTTATATTATATAGGCTATAAAACATCACGCTATGACCAATAGGAGCGGAGCATAAATAAAATATGTTGCAAAAACGGGGATTTATTTCTTTTGTAAGCTTTTTCTCTCTCATGTGACGCAGACGAAGTTGCGTGGGTCAGCTAGTATTAAATATAATGTAAAGAGCTTGGGAAACATTTATTACGCAGCTACCTATGCATTGGGCCAGCCATTCTGGATCTGGTGATAAAAAAAACAACAAACAATGAAACTTATGTAAGCACTTAAGTGAGTCGCGTGATTCCTGTTGAAAAACCTTCGTTGATTGACTTAAAATAACCAAACACTCATGGTTGTGCCAACACTCAACTTGAAGTCCTATAAACAGTGCTAGTGATTGTCAAGTGGCGAGAGATAAGTAGAGTAGGTACCTAACTAATTTAGAATATGAGTTAATGATAGTTTCTGATACTAATACGTTGGTTTACGTAACAAAAGAAAAAACACGGGTCAAATATTTTTTGATAATCTAAGTGACGGACTAATTAGATTTTTTTTGTCGACTCGCCTATTGTGGTTCATCTCTAGACTTGAAAAATAATAAGAAAAAAAAATGAGAATGTTAATTTTTTTTAAAACACCTTTATGTTACGTTGGTTCGAGCTTCAAACGATCATTGCCTATCATGGTAATGATGGCTTGAAGCTCGAACAAACGCGTAACGTTCAAACTTAGAACGTGACACATGCTGAAAAGCAGTAGCAAAATATACTACCTACCTACCCTTTAAAAATATATTTCATCTTTAGTTCAACCCTTATGGAAATCAGGACCGGTCCTTTTAAGCAATGTGGATCCAGGCATTATACCTAACATATACTTAGATCGTCCTTGAGTGATTGTCCTACATTAACATAGGCACTAACTCTAAAATATCTCTTTTTCGCCCAGTGCTGCCTGATTCTTTTCTATTCTATTGATTTTATCAACGACCTTAACTACAGGAGCTAAATTAGCAAATCTATTTGTGGTGGTTCAAAAACTTCGTTTGAAATACTGTTAGAATAAAGTTCTAATCTTGCACTACAAAGTGGTTGTTACGTCAGTCACTGCGGGCCGAATAGTGCGAAATGAGTGGTTTTTTGCGATTTACAAAAAATCTATTGATTGGACTAAAAAATAAAATTAAATCATTCTAAATGTTGCTTGTACAATTATTTGCCAAAAAATCAGAATGATCGCATGTATTGTATGTATTATAGTAGGGTTTTTACTCGTTAGAAGAAATTTTTAGAGATAAGTTTGTGATTTTTTTTTATCGAGTAAAATTAGTTGTATTATGTTTTCAAAACACTATCATACTAGCATATATCCTCAAGAAAAAAACATTGATTGCAACATTTATTCCTAAAGAATAATATATATTTTTCTGGTTTTGTTTATTGCAGTGAATCATTTGCTTTTTTGCATTATAAAACTCGCGTTTAGCTCCTGTAGTCGTCTTAACACCAAAGGGTTTATTCATATGGGTTAATTAAAGTAAAATAATGATAATCGACTGTTTAACCGTAAGACTGCCTCGTTGGTCGAGTGGTCGCAAGTGCGACTGTTGAGCATGAGGTCCTGGGTTCGATTCCCGGGTCGGGTAAAGTGTTATTATGGTTTTCTATCAGAAATCTCTCAGTAGCAGACACGGAGTCTGGATTTGTGCCCGGTTGATGGCAAAAGGCTCGCCCCTGTTATATAGGGTGTAAAACACCTCTTAACGAAGCCGAAAGGCACTTGTTCTCCTCATCATTGCGATATTTCTTTTGTTCTACACCATACCTGGGAACCTTCTAGTAACAGAGATATTAGGGGTCAAAGTTCCAACTTTTTGACAATTTTTTTTAAATACAAGTTTTTAATGTAAGATTTTTACTTTAAACACCTCCACGACTCCCGTACTATTCAATCCATCCATCAACACAATGTTTTGAGTGCGTTACATTGAATTCTACCACAAAATTGATGATTGACATGATTTTCATGATTTTTTTGATATCAGCAATAATTTTTGCGTAAAGTTACTTAGTTTGATGTACATAATGCTTGGTTGAGGGCTTCGTGATGAGGTGGTTTACACTCTGTATATGGGACTTAAAACATAACTAACGAAATGTTAGTGAACTAATGGGTACACCTCTGCCTAACTATTCGGAGATTACAGGAGGAGAAATTCCTGATGGAATAACCCAATAACACTTTGCCTGACCCGGGAATCGAACCCAAGACCTCCTGCTCAGAAGTTGCGCTTGCGACCACTCTATCAACGATTTTCATATCAGGAGAATAAACCTAAAAGGCTTTTAGGCCTATGATTGACAGTAATTCACCTGTCCGCTGTCCGAGAGCGAATATTCGATTACAGTCGTTACAATAGGCTCGGACAATACTGGGCCTTGGCGGGCGGACAATGGTGGATAATGGTCGACCATGGGCCACAATGGCAGCTGTGGGGATGCCCATTCACCGAATATCCCTGATGTGACGGGTTGTCGATCAGGCAACTTTTGTGTAGGACTAGCACAGGTTTTAATTTAGGAACGTCCTTTTGATTAGAATAATAAGGTCTGGAAGTTCAGATTCGGATAATTTGATTAAGGTACAACCTTAACCTTAACCCTGTCTTTTGAATACAAAATAATCAAAACGTTTGGCTTTTATTTAGGCTAACCACTAAAATAAAGTCTGACAACGAGTATCGGTGGTACCCAGTACTAACTGGTTAATGGAGGTCAGATAGGCAGTCGCTCCATGTAAAATACTGGTATTCAGCTGCATCTGGTTAGACTGGAAGCCAACCTCAACATGGTTGGGAAAAGGCTAGGCAGATGATGATAATGACTAAAAAAAATGTCACTAAAACTCGATTCGAAAACTCATTTGTTTAACCAACACAATTCGGTTAATCCCATTTTGACAGCCCTTGTAATAATAGATAGCAAATAATAAAAGAGCAAAATATTTACGTTGTTATCGACAATTTGTGTAGACATTACATTAGTTATACGCATTTTTTTTTTATCATTTAAGATGATTAGATGAAATATTGTTTTGATGTCAAATGCCTATTTTAAGAACCATTTATTGACTATGATATCTGTTTATCTAACCTGATACGCACTTTGATATATATTTATCTAACCTGTCAATAGGCTCGTCCTAATATACTTTCCAAATAGGTACAACACTGCCTAACCCTTCAGGAACAACAGGCGTGTTGTTAAGATATAAACACACTCCTTTTTGTAAGTAGAGTATGTTTTTCACGACATTTTCTGAAACACAATTACCTACTTATAAACAGAACCTGTGTCAAATGACATTTTTCTCTCTTAGGGCTCTTCTTTTCAATGTTGCTTTAACAATTTCCTGGAAAATGTGTAAGAGCACACGGCGTATTTTAAACGCGCAGATGACGCGCGTATACGCCCTTCAAACAAGATTTGAACGCAACCGTGTAACCTAAGCACACGGAGCGACCGTGAAACGCGTCTACTGCGCGTATACGCGCAGATGCAGCTATACAGACGCGCGTTTGTATCGCGTTTTAAAAATCGGCATCTATGGCGCAGAAAACGTACGGTCTATGCGTTTAAAATACACCGTGTGCTCTTACACATTTTCCAGGAAAATGAAGGAAATGAGGAAGGGAAGGGAGGAAAGGGAATGAGGAAATTGTTAAAGCAACATTGAAAAGAAAATTTTGCCACGAAATTAGCTAACGTGAAATACAAAGTTACTACGACCTTATAGGTAGTAGGACGGACTCCTAGGAGCCTGGACTAGTTTGACCTACTGACCCCATTTTATTCATGATGATCAGAATCTGACAAATAGAATCGGAAATTTACGGGTTGATTTATGTTCATCATATTAATATATAGAAGACCTTGCATCAATTGGCATAATTTGTTTTTCACATTCAAATTGATTTATTGTCCATCATGGGTGATGAAGATGTTTGTACAATAACAACTTTGGTTAAATATGTTGTGTGGACATCGTTCATTGGAGTATCTTGTTATCATGATAAGTGATAGTACTCAAGGCCCGCATGCACCACAAATCACGTAATGAGATGTTAATGTGTTTAACCCTAAACAATTAAACATAATAGTTGTAAAAATACCCTCTCCGTCATTGCGTTTTTTTTTTTGTTCTGGAGCATACCTTCGAATTACAGAGAAGATATTTGGGTCTAAGTTCCAACTTAATTAGGTACAATTTTTTTTTTTTATATTATAACTTTACTTTAAATAGGTCTCCATGATCCTCGTACTATTCAATTAATCTATCAGCACTATGTTTTGAGTGTGTTACCAATGTAAGACACTCAAAACGATACGGTACGACTCAATAGTCGTACCGTAAAATGTGACATTTCATCCTCATCATCATTTTTAAAAAAATAGTCGTTTTCCAGCAATAATTTTTTGCGTAGAGTTATATAATTTGATGTATAAGATGCTTTTTTTTTTCTTCCGAATGGGAAATCATCAAATGACTCCTCCTGCTCTGGGCGGAGCAGGAGGGAGTGCTTGGTTGGATTTGTGAAGGGTCTGTTTACACCTAGTACTTAATAAAACTTCG
Organism: Xestia rhomboidea; assembly: GCA_963853795.1. Taxonomy (NCBI): domain Eukaryota; kingdom Metazoa; phylum Arthropoda; class Insecta; order Lepidoptera; family Noctuidae; genus Xestia; species Xestia rhomboidea. Next base: position 6,981,007 of record OY970771.1, on the reverse strand, counting down.
TTCTGTTTTTGATAATCGTATGAAGTTGACACAGGCAGAACGATGCTTTGAATATTTTTAACCCCTAACTGTGCGTTCGTTCTGGCAAAACATTCATAAGCCACGCGATGTCTGACAGAGATAGAGAGAGATCAAATAAGAGAAAAGAGAGAGAAAGAAAATTAGGGATTTCAATATTTATATATCACCTTACATAACTTAACTTGAATTGTTACTTATAATTAATGCCTATAACTAATTACAAACAAAGCGTAAATGTGTTTTAATGAATAAGTTTTGCTATAGCCAATGCCGTTAGACTTACAATCAAAAATCTACATGTAAAAGTAAATTAGAAACGTCATAGATACTAGCTAGTTACTTGATCTAATCTCCGATTAATTACCAACCTAAAAAACATGTATCGACATTGAAACAAACGTCACTTTAAAATGTTTTGAGGCTACCGGGCCTAATTTACGATATCTTGATTTAATTACCTATTATATTAAATTCCCTTCGTTGCGTATCAGTCAGCTGTAGTATAAAGTACTATAACCGCCGCATTGTCAAACGACACGTAACGCTTGTGGATGTACATACGCTAGTACCTACATCAAGCTTCTACAATCTGTCAAAAGAGACAATTTGTTTTGTTCGGAGATTAGGCCACCCTCATAAATTGTAGCGTTTAATAATGAAACGTACATTGATTCCGTCCCTAAAATATCTAGATTACAGTGGTTATATTAGCTAAGCCTTGTCTAACCGGAATAAATGCGAAAACTGCAAAAACACTTTTACGAAAAAAACAGAAAATGAAAATAAACAGAAAGAGTAAATGTCAAAATAATGAAGTTGCCTGTCAACCACTAAAAAGGCGGATTTACAACGCTTCGTGACACGTTTATTGTTTAAACCATCTACGCGATTTTAGCGTAAACCTTTAAAAATAGCATTAAAATGCTCACAGTTTAATAATATTTCTTTTTATATTCTATTCTGTTTTAATTAAAGCAGATATGATTACCACTGGGTACCGTACTTTTTTTTGTAAACGGAAAAAACATCCCTATTCACGTAAGTATTTTCTGTCAAATGACATTGACCACAACAGGAATGATTTGACTCGCAAAAAAATATCATAATATAACTTTTTATTATGATTTTAGGATTCCGGTTTCGTTTCTATGTAATGTTTCGTTTGTTACTATGATATAAGTGTTACTTATTTTTGGTGTAATATGAATAATAAACGCAACGTTCAAGTGGGCCTAAAATAAATTGTCTCCTTTCTTTAATTAGATATTCAACTTTATCGCTAAAGCATTAAATACCCGAAACTGTCAAATTTTCCCAATCAACCTTGAAAGGTTGATTGGGAAAATTTGACAGTTTCGGGTATTTTGATGTGCTGGCGTCTGTACTTAAAGATACCCTTTGTTTTAAGCAATGATGTTATTTATAATACTGGGGTAGATACGTTTTACCGACGTCAGCGTGGCAATGCAAACACAAGCTGATCAGCTTGTGTGACCTCAGTCCGTCCTGTGCGACGCGAACTGACGTTTAAGCGGGAGTTTGGTGTATGAAAATAAACAAATAAGGCAAATTGTGTGTTCAGAAAGTGCAATACTTATACTGGGCCAGCTGTAAAAAACAAGAAGGACGTATCTTTTCATTTGTTAGTACTGTTTAGTCTATTTAAAACGGAAAAGCATAAATTTAATTTACTCAAAAATCACTGCCGCGCTGTTGCCGCCTTGACACCTACACGAACGAGACAAGTAGTGCGTTGCATATGAGTGACAGAGAGCACGAGATAATGGCGTGCGGTGTTGTCAGTTCGAACGACGCGTTCGAATATCGCCATGTTTTTTATTTCTTTTTAATGAGTATGATGTCTCTATTGGTAAAATCTCATTGGTTTTAAGACTCTACCTACAGCACCACCTACAGCTTACATTGACTGCGGCAAGATGAGACTTAACGGCGACTTAGATTTGAGTGTTGTTTAAGAATTCGGCCGTAAGTAATTCACAGATCACTTAGATATGATAAGGAACAAGTAGACATTAACTGGGCTGATAAGATTATCTTATCTCTTGCACTTATATATTTTATATCTTAACAATTTTACGTACGGAATGGCTGTCGTTTCTTGATATAGAATAGTAAACAAGGTGAAACCGGTATTTTGTGAGTTTATTCGTAAAATAAGTCTGAAAAAATGTCCAACTGGTAAACTACACTCAGCATTATAACTCCTAAAAAGTCATGTTTGAGAATTTTAGAATCCTATTATTATAATTATGTAAATGCGAATGTTTGTGAGGATGGATGGAAGGGAGTTTGTTAGTCTTTCGCGCAAAAACTACTAAACGGACTTGGATGAAATTTTGCACACAGATAGTTTATAACCTAGGCTTACACATAGAATACTTTTTATCCCGGTATCATGATCCTGTAGGACAATAATTATCGAACTTAAGCTAGTATAAAATATTTTAATATCGATTTTTTGCATTGTAATGACAGCAGTCTTGAATTTGAAACTGGCCTAAAGGTCAAAGTAACGTTCTATCAGTGAAAACGATACTGGAAAAGTAAAAAAATTGTGTTAGAATAACATAAGCTACCGAAAAGCGACATAAAGTAACAAATCATTGTCAAAACCTATCATGTTTCTACAACGGCTGTCAAAAGGATTTACAGAAGCTTTCCGGTAGCACACGTCAATCGGGTATATTTCTGACTTTTCCATCATTGTTATCGATATTAAGATGTCAATATGATATACCTAGACCTGTTGATCAGTGGCGGAAATGATTGTTTTTTGTTTGCCATTTTGTGTAGAGAAGGCATAATTTATTTAACAGGAATTTAATCTATTATAATTAGTATTTAAATCTACTCGGTTTTTGATGGATTGCCTTACGTTTTTTTAATTAGACCTAACATCAAAATACCTTTAAAAAACAAATACAATAAAAAGCACGGATTATTAAAATAAAAGCATATCCTAATTTGTGATAATTATTTTATCGTTAATTCTAAATCTCTGTTGAAGGTGTTGTAAATTACTTCGCGAATTTAAATAGATTATCACATAAGTAATATTGTTGTTAGTACTTCCTGACTGATGACGATGAAGATAATTACGGAAGAATGGATTTTAAATCAATTATCCCAAGTAGCAAAGATTATAATTGAATTTGTTTTCTTCTTGTACATTGTTTGAGTATATACATATTGAAAACTGCCACGACTTCCGAGAGATAGAACCAAGACAGGACCTTATTTTGTGTATATTATACAGGGTGTTAAAGTAGTCGCGTGCCATAGCTTAGGGGTGAGTTCAGTATCGATAAACCCGTAAAAAATAAAAATAAATCTAAAAAAAATAATTACTTAATAATAAAAACACGAAAAAAATTATTGCAAGATCAACCTAATTTTGTACCTACTAACTTAAAATAGCAATCGTTTAGAATTAAAATTATTTTATATTGTTTTTATTTATTTTTTAGGAAATATTTGTTTTGGATTTATTTTTTATTTTTTACGGGTTCCTTTATCGATACTGAACTTACCCCTAAGCTATGGCACGCGACTACTTTAACACCCTGTATAATATACACAAAATAAGGTCCTGTCTTGGTTCTATCTCTCGGAAGTCGTGGCAGTGTAAAACACCTCTTAACGAAGCCGAAATGCACTTTTTCTCCTCGTCATTCCGATTATTTTTTTGTTCCACACCATACCTGGGAACCTTCTATTTACGGAGATATTGGGGGTCAAAGATCTAACTTTTTGGCAACTTTTTTTTAAATACAAGTATTTAATGTAAGATTTTTACTTTAAACACCTCCACGACGCCCGTACTATTCAATCCAGCCATCGTCATAGTGTTTTGAGTGCGTTACATTGAGTACTACCACAAAATATGATTTTTCACCCCAAAATAAAAAAGTAGTTTCCCATCAATAATTTTTGCGTAAAGTTATTAGTTTGATGTACAGAATGCTTGGTTGACGGCTTCGTGATGAGGTGGTTTACACCCTGTATTTTTGTTAGCTAGGCCAGGAAATACAACATGTAACCGTTTAAAGGGTCATGTATTTTTGAAGCGTATGAAATGTGGCTTTTGCCGTGTTTGAATAGTAAAAATGAAATAGAAATATCGGAAAACAGAAACACAATTTTACTAAAATGCTAACAATGTTGATCAAGGCTGTGTTTGAATTTAGATTTATGCCTGGAGCAAAATAAATACCGCACGGCTCAGCCAACTGAAAAAAAAAATGCAAATTCGTTTCGACTAGGTTGAGAGTTTTATCCCGATAGTACCGGTAACATCGTGGGATAATTTTCGCCCTTCATGCTAGCGAAGCATGGGTAAACGCTAGTCAGCAAAACAGTAGAGGCGTCATCACAAATGCTAAACATTAAGTTTTCAGTAGGTATCTGATAATAATTTTCAAGGAAATATGAGTAGGTCAGCAATCAACAAATTGTGACGTATAAAATTAAAAGTTATTATCGTTTAACGGAAATCCTGGTACAGACCAGCACATCAAGCTACTAAAATCTGTAGATTTTCAACTTTATCGCCAAAGCATTAAGTTCAAGATTGATTGGGAAATATTGACAGTTTCGGGTAGCTGAATATGCTGCTGAAATCGGCGTCTGTAAATAAATCCAGGCAAATTTCAGATGGGGTGGTAAAAACTAGAAAGCTGATTAAGTGCAAACGAGCTGGCAGAACAGTAAACAAAACTGTCGTAGAGGAGTTCTAATGTTGACTACAAAAGACAGCACGGTGTCAAAACAAATAATGGTCCGTACCAAAAACCCGGTAAATCCCGCGGGGCTATTACGCTGGATCAATTACCTTCAAGCGAGGGATCGACGTCAGCCTGTCGTAAGGACTAGACTACAGCACTCCATCGGCTAGCTTATTAGGACCCGTCAACGGCAAACTTCCCCCACGGATGAGATTGGGAGCAGAAGGCCGGTTGCTAACAACGTGTGAAAACGGCGCACGCACACATAGACGCATACTTACGGCGATCTCAAACAAATGACAGTCGCGAGTGCGCTTTGCAGTCGCTGTACGTAAAGCGTGTCTATGTGTGCGTGGAGATCTCAAACAAATGACAGTCGCGAGTGCACTTGCACTCGCTGTGCGTGAAGCGTGTCTATGTGTGCGTGGAGATCTCAAAAAATGACAGTCACGAGTGCACTTGCACTCGCCGTACATGAAGCGTGTCTATGTGTGCGTGCGTTTTCGAGTAAAACTTCTGTATCTATCTATTCTGTGATTCCAAAAAGAGGATTATGTTCCATGTTCATTATGCACAGGAAATAGCTCTCGAAATTCAGTAAGCTTTAGAATTATTTGCCTTGGTCTGCAAAAGTTTAGGTTGAAAATCATTTGGCACGTTGACCATTTATTAATGAGGTTGTACAGTTTACAGTTTCGCATGAATGAGCTTCATTGATAAATCGAAAACGATAATTTTGATGGGATTTCGTACAAACTACGAGGTGCACATGTATTTGTATGTATGGAAGGCACAATCACAAAATGATGAATGTTTTTCATTATTGAATGAAATAATAACCAGCACGACTGTTTTGCTCAAAGGGTTGGGCAGAGGTGCACTTACAGTTCATACGCAGTTGCCATTAACCGGGCGCAACGCCCGGCTCTAGGCGTAGTAGCCCAAATTAGTAGAAATTCCTAATTGAAAACCCAATAACACTCTCCTCGATCTGAGAAACAAACCCAGGACGTCATACTTAGTAGTCGCGCTTGCAACCACTGGACCATGGTAAATTAAACAATTACTTTAAAAAGCCACTGCTGCAGAATCACAGATAATTTTGTAGTGATGCGAGATAAATTGCCCGTGCACAGCCAACCGATGTGAATTGTTCTACTAACCAGAGTGTGCCGTCACGATGCACTAGACTCAGGCATCAAAATGTCAACACATAGAACATATGAATTATGTAGACACGCTATATTGTTACTATTATATTTTGTTAAACAGCTCTAGATAAGAACAACTCAGAGTTACATACATTGCACACATAAATATAGAAATAATTCTGATTCACGAGATCAAGCTGTAACTAAAGTATTCCTGCTCCATCACATTGAAAGGCCCTGACTCTTACTCTCATTGAAACTGCTCTTATAACTGAGATTTGTATTTTCACTTTCAACCAGTACACTATTTGAGTGCTTTTTGAGAGTTTTTTTTTTTTTAAACTGTTTTTTTTTGTTACTTGGTTGGTAACTTTGACTTATGATCAGACAGAATTTCTTTTAACAGTTAAAAAGTAAATAGGTGTCTAATATTGTTTGTATATGAAGGTAGTAGATATATATATGTATATATATTATTATTGATCAATATCTTTTTGTACAACTTTACAGTAGATTTATGTTGTGTTATTTTTTGTTTTATTTTTACTCTTTCTTTATTTTTTTTAGCAATATTTTTATAATGTTTCACAGTTACATAAGTTCGAGGTTGTGTCTTCTACAGCTCACTAACCCTATAATACAAGCTGGACTTAGAGAATTTCATAATTCTATGTGACAGCGTACAACCTCTAAAGTAAGATATAAATTGTTATTAGATTAAAATAGTACATTTTGATCCAAGTGAAGAAAGTTTGTTATTGCATCCGAGGCGGAATTAACTCCCGAGCCGCAGGCGAGGGTGTTTTTGAGCCGAGCACTGCAATAACAAATGTCCACGTGTATGAAACGACGTTTTTCAATACACTTTTGAAGAAATAAAATAAAAGAACAAAAAATATTTTTTGTCATGAATTAATAAGAAACTATGATTTTAATTTTCTTTTTGCCGCGCTTTGCTTTCGCCAGGTTGAAGCAGAAGCAAGGGTACGAAGCAGCTAAACAGTCTAATATGAAAAATAGATAATTTAAATATTTTTGAGTTTAGAACACTAATAAATGTTAATTTGTTTGTAAAAGTAAATATTAGGTTTAAATAATCATGTTTATTTATGAATATTCTATTTATAAACACAATTTGAATATTCAAAAAATATTTACGCCGTAAAGACGCATTATTGCTTTGCCAAAATTAAAAAAAAACATTCACCTCCGACTTTATGCATTGAACCAATTTGGACTAAGTGTAGGTATAGTTATCTGTGGCAATTTTCATTCCCGCACACGTGTTGGAAAATGAAAAAAATCGCACGCGTGTGAAATACATTGCATGTTGAACCTAATCGTAATGCGTTATGAACCAGTTTTCGAGGAAGTGTATTAAAAAAATATTTTATAACACATTTGCTCGTAAAGGGTCTCTTATTTCACCAATTTCAATATCGTAATGTATCTCATTACGTGCTTGTGCTGTAAATTAAAATGCACGGCTTATACTTTTTTAAATCTTAGCAAAGAGTTTTTATGTCAGAAAAGTGGTCATCATTTTAATAATAAAATTAACTTTGGGAGATGAAATATAATAAATAGACATTTAATTTTTTAATTTAATCAATTTAGACAATAAATTACAACAATTTATCTGTAACAAAAACACAAAAATATTAATTTACTTTATTATTAATACTGGCTGTTTTTTGTGTCTTTGCCTTTAAAAAAAGCGCTGATGCGCATGCCTCGCTAATTTGAGAACAAGTAAAAATTATTCCGCGCGCTTTTTCTTTTCGCTGTATTGTTTTTATTTGTTTTATTTATTTCCTCGCAAATATGTTATAAAACGTCGTATGACATACGTGCGCTTTGATAATTCCAGTCACTGCTTTTTTTTCGCCCTCGCCTACGGCTCGGGCTAGCAATATCGCCTCGGCTGTAATTTTCAACTTACCGCACTTATATCATAATGTAATTACCTACCTTGATGGAAATAAATATATTATATTACTGTTAGCCAGTGTCATCCCACTGCTGGGCTAAAGCCTTTCCCCATGACTTCCAAATTCTTCGATCCAGGCCAATGTGGACCACTGGTCGTTGGTTTTGTCCAGCTCGTCCCGCCATCTCCTGCGAGGTCTACCGCGTCGCCTTCAAAAGAAACGCTTTACAAGCTGGAAAGAACATCGGGATCTCATGGCGACATGGAGAGAGCGACTATCGCAACCCCGTGCAGGGCACGCCACAATAGTGGCGATAAGTCCCCTCTTTGAGGAGTGGCTGGAGAGACGCCACGGCGTCCTCACCTTCCGCCTGACGCAGGTTCTTACCGGACACGGATGCTTCGGTAAGTTCCTGCACCGAATCGGGCGGGAGGCAACGCCCGGGTGTCACCGTTGTGAGGATCGACCGGAGGACACGGTGGAGGCGTGCCCCGCTTGGGCGGAGCACCGCCGTGTCCTCGTAGCGGCGATTGACGGCGGCGACCTCTCGCTCCCGGCCTTGGTTCAATCCATGGTCCGGAGCAAGACGGAATGGGACGCCGTCACCTCCTTCTGCGAAGCAGTCATGCTAGCGAAGGAGGTGGCGGAACAGGACAGGGAGAGATCCTCACGTCCCGGCCGCCGCGAGAGACGCCCCGGGCGTAGGCGCGGGCCTGTGGACGGGGAGCTATGGGCTAGCTCGCCATCCGTCCGTCTCATGACGACAGGCCGTGTCGACGGCGCGTTCGTGTTCCACGCGCGCCTCAAAGAGAGTCAGCAACATTGAAGGGGTCCGCAAGGGCCGAAGCCTGCCGGGGCTGCGGGACTATTCGAAAGAGATACCGTGGCCCCGGAACACAAAGGGCGAGGAAGGAACATGGATGGGTTTTAGTCAGTAAAAGTCTGACACTCCCTCCTGCTCCACCCAGAGCGGGAGAAGTCATTTGATGATTTCCCATCCAAAAAAAAAAAAAAAAAAGGTGGAAAGAAAATCGACGCACATACTGTTACCATGTAGTCAGTAAATCATTCTGAACTCGGGGCGACATAGAATTATATTATACGATTGGTAATTTAAAAAATAATCTGACGTTTCCTAAAAAAATGCAATACCTACACAGTCAAAATAAAACCGATTTCAAAAAAACACAAAAAAGTCGGTTTTATTTTTTGCAAAAAAAAAAAATATTTTTCCATTTTTAGTTGTTCCCAAACACATATTTGCCATGAATTTATTTTTTATTGTTAACAATACATGTAATAGGCTTATCCCCAATAAATGGAACTAAACATACTTAGCTGTCAAAATCTAGGTGTATTGTACACATCTGCGTACCCCCTCAGAGTATGCAGGCGTGATCTTACGTCATGATGTTGTATAAACAATAAACATCCAAGCGATTGCAGCAATCACGGCAGATTTGCCGTCTATTTTTGAAAAGTTCCATTGTATATCTCCGAGGATCAGCATCAGGTCTTTACCAAATTTTTCAATTATTTCAACAACAGAATGCCACCCACTGCAACCCTTGTATATTCTTCCCAGGACAGCGTTCTTCATCTGGTTATCCCAGTTTTATTACAGCAAAAAAAAAATGCTGAAAAAACTTCGAAGTAAATTCTCAGCCAAAAAGTTTAGAAATGAAAGGGCAGTCCAAGGAAAACATAAACATTTTCCCAATGTCGTTTCTTTAGCAAACAAAGCATCTAATTAGGTTAAGATCCCGGCTATAAACTGTATTAAATCTTTGCTGTTATTGCATGAGAGATAATACCTACAAAGGATTACCTTGCAGTTGAGGAGTAAAAAAAAACTTTATATTCTTTCAAAGAAGGATTGAGTCAGCTCCAAGGTTGGCAAAAAGAAAATATCTGATGAAACTTTTTCCGCTATCTGATCCATTAAAATGGTGCCTGCAAAAAGTTTGGAAATGAACAGTCGGTCAAAGAGACAAGAGACAAAGACATTTATTCGTTGGATATGGTAGGCACAGAGTTGTTAAACAAAACAAGCAGGACAGAACATATCCGCCGCTAGTCGCGGCATACGAATATTTACATATGTAGCTATAGTCCGAGGTACAGTTAGCGTTAAAACGATTACAATGACATCGCAAGCTATCTAAGGATTAGTAATATTATTGAATGTGCCTCCAGAGAATTCTCAATCCATTTAAGACTTTAGTTTCACATCATAGAATACAGTATAATTAGATGTCCAGCGATATTTATTTAGATTCGATATCTATCAAATAATTTCGCGAACTCATTAGAAAACGTAATCAGCTCGCTGTAATTGATGATGTTGTATTAAATTACACATTACTAGCACATTATGACCCGAGTGCGTAAAATTTGTCATTGCACTCGAGGATTGACTCTTGAGGCAAAGACTATAAAAAATACCACCTTTCGAGCGAGTGTGTTGAAAGCAATATTATAGCTTGATTCTTTACTGAAAAACACACCACATACATGTATACCTTCAAAAGATAAAGATCTGAAACTATAATGTTGGTCATAATTAGTATTTTATCTGGTGAAGAATCGGCTAATTTGTTTGACGCCATATTGTTACTGGCAAATAAAGTCATGTCCGACGAGATTTTGTGTTTATCTGAACTTGATATCTTTAATCACAAATTACGTTCTTGTATTTTCACGTTGTAGATATGTACGGCAAGATTTTGTCTGATACTGACAATGGGCATCGAATCAAATCGCCCAAAATCTTGATAAGTTTGGCTGAACCAAGTTGAATAATTAAAATATATTGATTCGAAGACATTGGAACCAATTTCTAGCTATAATTTATTGTGCTAGAGCATTGCACATATTATCTCGTTTTATGCAAGCCCGCACCTATATTACACCATCCCAAATAAAAGTAAAAGTCAATAGTTACAATCAAGCACAAAAGTATTACTCAGCAAATAAAATAAAGCTGCCGTAAATCCAATATTAGTTGTTTGATATTCGAGTATTGAAAGATTTACACCGTTGACATTAATCTTACTTGCGTACGTGTACCAGGGACGTACTGGGATGGACGCGGGATTTTCCTACACATATTATCACGCCTGCTATCTCCAAGGGGTTTAGCAGAGGTGTACCTATAGGTACTCTGTTAAAGGCCGGGCCGGGGTGTCCTATTTGCTGTTAATTCTATTTTTAGTATTTGTTTCCGTTATACAGATCTCAGTAAGTACACCGGTATGCAATGTGTAAAGCTATTGTTTGTACCATAAAATAGTTAAAATATAGTACCTACCGAATTGTTTGTTTGTTTTTTAAAACGTTGTCCCACTCTAAGTATTTGTCCTGTTTTGTCAGTGGGTTTACAAACACTTAACCTCACATACACAAAACCCGAATTGACTGGAGATGCCAAGCTTTTCCTGATTGGGACGATACAACGAAAATCACAAGCGATTTTAAACCTTACAATGTTCCTCCATTATTTAAAAACCCCAACAAAGAGAGCAATCTAATAAAACTCCGAAATGATCGTGACCTCACGCTGTTTTTGTAAACAAATCGCTGGAGTGTTCGCAAATAGTTGCAAATTGATATTTATTCGTTACGCTTTGGTGTCACTGCGGCCCACACGTTGCGCGTCGGCACTCTGATTTATATCGTCGTGAATTAGTTAACACCTTTTTGTTGTCTGTACCTACCTACTCTTTGGCCGTTTGTTCGTGGCGTGATTGAGACCGTATTTGTGTAGTGTTTTAAAGAATGTAAAATGAACTGTTTTGTTTGAAGTTTGACCTATATACGGCTGATTGACTGACTGACTGCCAAGACACGTCTTTAATCATCGAAAATGTAAACGTTTTCGTTAGAAGCACAGTTAGAAATAAACATCAGTTATTTTCAAAGGTAATATCAGAATATCCTTTACCCATTGCATGGTAAAGGCCTCTTCTCTGAGTATACCTAGGTGTGAACGAATATATAAAAACCGCTAATTTCAGACTTTGTTCAGAGACAAGCGCGGCAGCGGTAATCGCTTTCGATGCCTTTTATTTTTCTAGTCTACATCGATTTAAACTTTTCGGTAGCTTATGTCAGTCAGAGACAAGACAGGGTTCGACAGGGTTCCAAAACGGGCATAGTGGATGTTGGCATGAAAGCTGCTAGGCTAAAATGGGATTGAACGGGTCACGTCAGTCGCATGCACGATGACCGCTGGGCAAAAGTCTCCACACGATGGTTGCCGGAAGAGGCCAACCCAGAAAAAGGTGGCGAGACGATTTGGAAGCGTACCGCGAGGTTTGGTCCGAGAAGGCACGGAAAAAGAGCAAATGGAAGGAATTGGGGAAGGCCTTTGCTCAGCAGTGGGACAGTACAGGATAACAAAAAAAAATGTCAGTTGAAAACATTTGTGACATTTCTATCCTCGTAATCATCAAATGCCTAGCCTTTTCCCAACTATGTTGGGGTTGGCTTCCAGTCTAACCGGATGCAGCTGAGTACCAGTATTTTACATGGAGCGACTGCCTATCTGACCTCCACAAAAACTGTAACTAATACGATACCCCTTGGTAAGACTGTTTGTCAGACTTTCGGGCCACTGACTACCTGTAACGACAGTCAAAGAACTACAATTGACAGCCGCGACCAACAGCTTAACGGGATATCCGAAGCACAGCAGAAAATTGGTATGTAATGGGTGGTCACCCATCCACGGAGCAACCTAGGCAAGCACGGCTTAACCTGACAATGGACACGAGCGGCTGCTATTATTTAGCCACGAGCTCCTCCTCTCTTCTATTCTTATAATCGCTGATCGAATTTCCTTGTTCTGCTCTCAAGTTTTCTCCCAATGTTTTCCGTCACCGTTGTCAGTTTGCTACAAAATACAAGAAGATCGTTTTGAGGCCATTATCTCCTGTAAAAGAAGGGAAATTTCCGATACGCCCAAGCCACTCCGCTGCAACAAGAGGCAAGAATATTGGAAAACATGGGCAATACAATAGCTTATAGCTCGATAATACAAAACGACTACTTTGAATAGACTACGATACCTGCTATTGACTTAAATTGAGGTATCGTGGTCTTGGAGTAAGGCAGAGCACACTTTAAAGGTAAAACACTAGTATGAACTGGGCCCTTATTCTGCTGAAACTCTGTACTAAGCTAGGCCAGCTGATAGTAGTATTATCATCGGCGCACGGTGTAATGTAGATGAAAAATTGCAGTGGCTTGTCTTATAACAGCTTCTAATGCTTCGATCGAAGATGAAATATTCATAGTAATAATTTACACTTGCTTTATACAATACGGTTATTACCGTCTTTATAATTATAAACACTTCACTTTGTAATACATACTTATGATGGTAGAATATAGATATATGATGATTAATAAAATTGTTGTCACGGCTTTTAGTGTCCTAGACGCTTGGGTATTGTGTTCAAAATAGAATGGAGGTCTATTTAACATTGAGGTTGTTTAATGAGCTGATCTTCTACTTCATAGAAATATTATTTTCACTGACGGTCAACGCACACCAACTGAGCATATGTAGAAGCATTATAAGTTAGCCGGGAAGAAGTGGCGACAAAACTCCCCAGCAACACATCTGTCTGTTAGGTTAGATTCCCTAAAGGTCTTAGATAAGGAATACTTAACAGTATTCAAACGAAGTTTGAACCACCACAAATAGAGCACCACTATGTAGTGCAAGCTGATTAGAACTTTATTTTAACGAATAAAGTACTAATCAGCTTGCACTACACAGTGGTTGTTACGTCAATCACTGCGGGCCGAATAGTGCGAAATGAGGGTTTTTTGCGATTTACATAAAATCTTTTGATTGGACTAAAAAAATAAAACACTGTCATGCTAATATGTTGCTTGTAGAATTATTTGCCAAAAATTCAGAATGATTGCATGTATTTTAGAATGGTTTTTACTCGTTAAAAGAAATTTTTAGAGATAAGTTCGTGATTTTTTTCTATCGAGTCAAATTAGTTGTATTAGGTTTTCAAAACACTATCGTACTAGCATATATCCTGAAGAATATCATATATTTTTGTGGTTTTGTTTATTGCAGTGCAGTGAATCATATGCTTTTTTGCATTATAAAACTCGCGTTTAGCTCCTGTAGTCGCCTTAATAGCGCTTACGTATCCCTCAATCAAAACTCCAAAGGCGAGTCTAATCATCATTCAAAATCTACATGCGTAAAACAATAGACCATCGCTATAGAAACAGTTATCAGTCATCATCGATGATTTCACACGTCACAGATAGTAGATCAATGAATAAAGATTATGACGCCAAAGACTTATGACAATTCAGTGACGCGAAAATGATCCTTGTCTGTTCAAGAATGAGCTCGAAAATCGTGAAAACGAACACATAGCTGAATGATTACGCCAGGAATGTATATAATCTGAAAATCAATGAAAAATTGAATACCTACGTCGTCGGTTCGGGTTTTATCGTACGCGAAAATGACGCATTGATTATTTTTGTAAACGGTTAGATGTATTTTCTTATTGCTATGCGCATTTTTCTAATTGTATTTAAGCTTGGTCATAATTAACATGACCTGACTGATTATGATTGGCATTTTTGTAACCTGTTAGCCTACCTACGTCATAATTATTAGTCTGGCTGGGCACGGAGACGCCTTGGCGACCGCTGCTATAATAGAGGTAGTATTTTCTACACTTTCTGTACTAAGCGTTTTTCGCGTATCGTTCCCTAAGGACGTCTGCATGTGACCCCTTTGACGTTTTGAAAGCCATTGTCACATATACGTGACAAGCAAGTGCGTGCCCTGTTCGCCAAACGACACAAATATGTGACAAAATGGTAGGTGAAACTGTGGCTTCGTGTGGAGGGCATTGCGCGTGCGTTTATGCTCTGGTGGTCAAAAGGTTAAAGGGCGGTTCATGACAGAAGTTGTGCGCTTAACGCAATTTTAACGCCACGAATTTCATCAGACCCGATTCCGTGCGTGGGCTGTATCTATAAAGATAGGTAGATTCTGCTGTAAATGTGTCTGCAAATAAAGTTTTTATTTTACCTTGAAACGAAAGGTACTGCATATTTAATCGTTACAATGAAAATCGCTTGCAGAGAAAAGTAACTGAAATATTCACAAATCAAATTTTAGTTTTTCCGTCGACAGCGAGAAAATATAAAAAGTGAAAAGCATTTGTTTGTCTTCTTTTTTGTTTTGTTTTTCCCTTTAACATGACAATGAAAATAAAAGTTTTCTCTCTTGAAAGTAAAAACGAGTTGTTTTTTGACTGCAATTTGCATCAAATAAATCAAGAGCAGTGCAGGCCAGGTAGTATGCCTCAAACCGAGGCAGCTACTTTAGTCCTGGAACCAAAGGCCAGCCTGGCAGACTATGGCCCACTCCCTCACATGAGAGGAGATGTGTATCCTAGGACACAGGGGACACAGGCCTAGTTGCCCTGGTAGTCCTGCAGGCTTAACCAAGTTGACAATCTACAATCGTTAACGCTAGTAGAATGACATCATCTCAACGTTAAATCACGTGATCAACAAAAACGAATAGAAAATTCGTAGACAAGTTTACATCGTTCAAAATGATAGAATAGAATGTTATCGTTTCTACAATGTTGATCACTATACTCTTTGGTAGGAACGCTCATCATAGACTAAAGTTTAGGTTTTTTCTACAGACATTAGAGAACGAGTGATCGACTCAGTCGTGTCAACTTGGCTACCAATTTAGCGCTTTCTACAATCGCTTACGCCGAGGCGTTTACGATTGTAGAAAGAGAATCGATATGAAATGTTTGTAACTTGGCTAGACCTGCTGGTTATGCTCATGTTTCAAGCAAAGTTGATGGTTAATAGAAGTAAGTTTTCTCCCCTATTCATGTTTACGGCGTGTGCGAAAAGCCACTGATGTGTGTGACCATTGGTTGCCAGATCGGTTTAAAATTGATAAGCGATTACGCATAGGTAGGCACGTCATGACGGTGTGCCACGGCGCACGTGTTTGTGGCTCGGTGTCTACATGATTTACTATCTGTTTATTTTCTGGTATCAGTGACGATAACTTTCGTGTTTACGAGGAAGAAATCACTGCACGGATTAAGCTTTGCCTTTTACTCGAGCCGTTTGGAATTCTAGCTATGAAACTCCATTCTTATTCTAATGCACAAAGCAACGTACTACTGAATTCACTAACTCTCGACTTCAAGTATTCATCCTTTATTACTTAGGATATAAGGGTGAAAAATCAGTGAACTTGGTAGTACCTACTAAGATAGAGCTATAACTGTGCTAGCTATGAGCTTAGTTTCAACGAAAGTATTGTCCTAGCAACAATTGTGGTTAAGCTTTGTTTTAACGGTTTTGACTGTTGTATTTTTTATGACCACTTTCTTTATTATATTAGAATATAATATATTAGAATAAAATAGAATACATGTAGTTGCCAGAATATTGTACAAAGCTGTTATGTTCATTATATTGTATTTCAATCACAATATTGTACCGTTTACGGCGTACAAATATGGTTTGTAAAATTATGGGTCATCATAACATTACAATTAAATTATCAATCATTTTAATTTGAATTACAAATAATTTAAATGAATATAAGGATGGTATGACTTAGAATTGTCACAACCAAATCAGGAAGAGGAAACTTATGTTTGGTTAGTTACATAAAATAAACAAACATTTTGTTTACTTAATGATTTGACGACATAGGTGTATCATACATGATTTTGTAATGACCATCTGCGTCAGTATCCATAAAAAAAAAATCACAAATTATCACAACAAACACTATCTCTCAAATATAACAAAACAAAACACCGAGAGCCTTCAAAGTTGAACGGAACAAGCCTACTAGGAGCAATTAGTAAACATTACGGCAACGTCGCGCTATGGCGCCCTGGGTATACCGGGCTATATTGCCCTCTTGCCCCGCTTTCTACCCAAGGTGCTATAATAAAACTTTTAGGAGAATCTGCCAGTACGTTGTTATTTTTTGTTTCGTTTAATAAAGCTGACTCATGTTTGTTTAAGCTTATTTATGTTTTTTATAATATATGCACGTGTGACAATGAAACATTATCTTTCTTTTTTTATTTCTGCTGCAGCTGACAGAAACACATCATCGCGTAATAACTTAACTTAAATATTAACAATCAATATTTTAATGAGTGTTTTGAGCTCAAAACAAATAATAATCACGGAAGATATCCCGTAAGTGACATTATAGGTTTAGTTTTAAACCGTGAAAGCTTAAAACAATATTTTAATGGTAATTAGTTCTATTTTTCGTTTTTAAATTCACCATTGTCCGTCTGTTCAACATCCTAATACACTTAACGGTATCAAAGAATAAAGGCCTTGTGCAAAACAATTTGTAATTCAAAGTTGTTTCCCAACTCTCTTGCAAACGGAGTCACGGGTTCAACTAGTTTTCAAACTAAATAATATATTGAAACCACCAAGAAATAGGCGACGATTTTTCCCGAGTTTTCATTTAGATTTTGTTAAAAAGTAAACAAAACAAACTTACTTTGTATGCGGATTCGACTTTATTTTAGAAAGCTCTGGGTTATATGAAATTTGAATACTCAAGCATTTAAACATTTTATTCTATTTACTCTAGTTTCTGATTAACTTAAAATGAAAACTTAATAATCCAATTATAAATTTCTTCGTAACTACATAGCAAAAATATACTTTATTAAATCACATTCGAGTCGTTCTTTATTTCAGTAGACTGGGACTCGCTTAAGTCGCATATGAATTTCAATTTTTAATTGGTAAAATTAGCTGTAGTAATTGTTTTAGATACAACTGCACGTTAAGCCGTTGGTGTCGGCTGTCATTTGTATATCATTGACAGTCGAAATATTAATTAAAAATTTGCACTTCACAAAAGTTTTGTAAAAGAATTTGTATCTTAGTCAGGAACTTGTCTGAAATATGCTTAATCTGCGACTGCTTGACCGTCGGGTAAGCCCCAACTGCAGTTTTATAATTTGAAAACTTAAAAACTGCAACATAATTGGGAAACTTGGAAAACCAATTAAAGTTAGCTTGTTGTTTTTATTAATTTTAACCGGCCTGACTGGATTATGCAACTACGATGGATGGTACATGATTGTCCTCCCTTACTATTCGTGTACTGGGGCACTTAATATTGTGTCCTGCGTGTCCTGTGTTTGTTCACTACAGGAACTGATGGACGCTACCGAAAGCGCCAAACTAGTCGCTCAGTTCTGGGCCGACACAATTCAGTTTGCCATCGACACGCTAAGAAGTTTCGTGTTTCACACTTCGACACATGTATTTCCTGAATTTGTCTATTTCTATTTATTGGACTTCCAACTACCTATACAAGGTTACTGTTAGCCTATGTCTTCCCACTGCTGGGTACAGGCGTCTCCGGATGACTTCCATATTCTTTGATCCAGTGCCAATGTGGTCGTTGGTTTTGTCCAGCTCGTCCCGCCATCTCCTGCGAGGTCTACCGCGTTGCTGCATGGCGACCCATACAAGGTGTAACATAATAATAAATGCTAGCCCTCCCGTGTTGTCTCTTGGACCACTGAACAACTTTTGTTCTACGAGTTCTTGAAATTCGCAAAAAAAAATGGATTTTCTATAGCAATATACGCTACCAGCTGATCGACGTGTGGTAAAACTAAAAACCGGTGCGTGTCGGGCCCACGCGCAGTAGGGTTCCGTAGTAGCCCGATATATTTTAGATTCTGTTTTTAAATGCAAGTCTTCACCTGTTATAAACAAGCAACTACTTCATCTTAGTCGCTTTATAGGATTTATTGTAAGGCTTTGTATTTGGTACAAAATTATCCAACACCCTAGTTCAACGACTATTACTGTTAAACTAATAAAGTTATCTTAACCGCTATAGTTTTTCTTTAAAGTCCAAAAAATGCACTACCATCATGGATTTTTCCAGATTTTTCAAGCAGTTTAGCTTTTAGAGGTGGGGGACGCTGGAACAAAAATTTGCACTTTAAAATTTAATATTTCGTAAATGGAGCATTAAATCGAAAAGTAATATTAGCAACCCTAAATTATTTTAAAATAACTATTCAACGATACCCCACACGATGGGGTAGACGACGAAAAAAAAATTCATCCCCACTTCATGTGAAGTGGGGATGCTACCCCAAAAAAATTTTTGTTCCAAAATTTTATTTTACCACTTTGTCGGCGTAATTGATATACACACGCCTACAAAATTACAGCGTTTTAGTACTAACGGTATCTTAACAAAACCTCGGACAAACAGATAGACAGACAGTCGGACATGGCGAAACTATAAGGGTTCCTTGTCAGGACTATGGAACCCTAAAACGTTGTGAATTTCCAAAACTCATAGAACAAAAATAGTTTAGTTTCAGGGTCTGAAACACCACCGAGAGGTCTTGTATGGAGAAAGTTATTCAGTTTGATGGTTTCTAACTCACCCTTAATTAAGAGCACACCTACCTCATACATATTGTAGATGAGAGACGTGGAATAGAAATACTCCTTTCATTTAAGGATAAAGAAATATTCCTGAAATACGACTTTTCATTAAAGGATTTTCCCTTCAATGCAGCAAACAGCAAGACGTTTGAGCCATGTCGTTTGCATAGCAAATATTAAATATAAAAGCGCATTGTGTTGGTAGATTCACTTTGTAGCTTCTATTTAGCTTTCAAAGTCCTACAGCTTTATGCATTTTCTTCTTTTATATTTTTCCTTATTTTTTCGTAATCTACTGAGATAAAAGAATATCATCACTTATGTATATTTATCATCTATTCTGGGAACGCTTTTACTTAGACAATATTTTAAGACTTTAAGCACATTATAGACAAGACTGTCTCTAGACAGACAATTACCCTACTAGTGCGAGCGAGAATACATAGTCTGTCTCGCTCTAGCCCTAACAACGAACATAAATACTGTAAAGACCAAAAATATGCGTTCATACCTACCTTTGCTATACTCGTACAGCCCCATCAATTTATTATTTATTTGCTAAAGAGTCCAATTGCCTAAATCAACAATTTGGGACATCCCTAAAAGGTGCTCATTTACGGCCGACTGGCGTTAAGGTCCATTACTATTCGATCGCATAATTATTTAAGGGTTCTTCCTCATCGCATTACTCTCAAGGAAGGGTACTATGTAATTAATTATTGAGTAGTGAACGTTGACTGAATCGATTTGTTTGGGCTGAATAGATCGAGAACCTCAGAAATAATGTTTGTTTCACGATAACTTTACGGTCATTGAAATTGCAGTCTTACAGTTCGAGTAGGTCAGTAATTTACAAAGTTTGGCTTGCGTTTGACCGCAATTTGCCAGCAGGGCTATTACGTATCTTTCTGATATCCAGTGACTATCAAGCTTCGGTTGCACACCGAACTTTGATGACAACCGTGAATGTCATAATATTGGTATTACGTATCACACTGAGTGGATATCCTTTACGGTGACTAACAGGGTCTTACATAATACGTAACTAACCTTTTGACAGTTAATTGATGGACACTGAGCCCAGTTACTATAATTTCGCGCTGTCAACAGAGATACGTAATAGCCCTACTGATGTGAAGCGATGACGCGGTCTAGCACGCTTGCCTAGAAGAAACCGACTCACTCGAACTTTGATCTGAATTGATCCAGATTATAATGATCAGGGAACAGAGAAGCCGGCAGTGAATTCCATAGACTGGTGGTTCGCGCAATGAATGTGGAAGCAAAGCACTTTGTTTCGGATTCATGTGCGTTTTGTATAATCATTACTTGCTTCGGGGTAAGAAAACATCGTGAGGAAACCAAACCAGCATGCCAGATAGATATTTGTCGACGGCATTTAAATCCAAATCTGAGTCCCATGGGCGGTATAAAAACTCTGACACCAGCAGGCTTAGCCAAGTTGACAATCTACAATCGTTAACGCTAGTAGAATGACATCATCTCAACGTTAAATCACGTGATCAACACAAACGAATAGAAAATTCGTAGACAAGTTTACATCGTCCAAAATGATAGAATAGAATGTTATCGTTTCTACAATGTTGATCGCTATACTCTTTGGTAGGAACGCTCACCATAGACTAAAGTGTAGTTTTTTTCTACAGACATTAGAGAACGAGCGATCGACTCAGTCGTGTCAACTTGGCTACCAATTTAGCGCTTTCTACAATCGCTTACGCCGCGCCGCCGAGGCGTTTACGATTGTAGAAAGAGAATCGATATGAAACGTTTGTAACTTGGCTAGGCCTGCAGGTTAGGCACAAACTACACGAG
This sequence comes from Xestia rhomboidea, assembly GCA_963853795.1. Taxonomy (NCBI): domain Eukaryota; kingdom Metazoa; phylum Arthropoda; class Insecta; order Lepidoptera; family Noctuidae; genus Xestia; species Xestia rhomboidea. The sequence continues at coordinate 6,959,824 of OY970771.1, read as the reverse complement.
AAAGTAAAGCTAAACTTAGGTACATATTGAGTGTATTTCGGTGCAAGCGGGTCAACCCTTGAGTACTATACGTAATTATGTTTAAAACTTTAATGGTTTTCAATTTAAATTAAGATTAATTTTATGCAGTAATTAATTTAGTCAACGTACTCGTTATTATTACTGGTTGCAGTAATTGAATTAACTCGTGGATTTAATTATAGAGTTTAAATTATACTTGCAAATATTACTTTATGGGTAATTTATAGCGTCCATAATATAGAAAGTAACTCAACGGAAGTAATTTAATGACGACGTCCATTATTCGGGCGTTTAGGTATTGAATAATTTCTTATTTTGTTATTTATCGGCGCTTCTAAGAAAAAGGAAAGCGTTATGACCGGATATTATAATAGTGTCAGGTACGTACTACAGGCGAATTCGATTATGTTTAAATAATATCAATTTTGTCCAATCTTATTAACCCCCGACGCAAAAACGACGGGGTGTAAGTTTGACGTGTCTGTGTGTCTGTCTGTGGCATCGTAGCTCCCGAACGGATGAACCGATTTTGATTTTGTTTTTTTTTGTTTGAAAGGTGAATGCCCTAGATTGAGGAGGAAAGTGGAGTGATGACTGGTACCTAAGACCTGAAGAATTATTTTTATTTCGCTTTTTGACGGATAAAAAACCTGATAAAACACCAAATTACCTGAATCTTAACACGCATAAAAAAAATGATATAAAACAAATAGTATACACGTGAAACCCTATAAAAAGAAAAAAATAACCTTGAAATTATAACCCTATGTGTCCGGGTTTTTTTTAAATTTTAAATTTAATGTCTGTTTAAAAGTGACACCATTTGTACTTATAATCCTCCTTTCCTTGTCGAGTGGTTAGTTCCTAACCTGGTGTCAAAGTTTTTATGCCGCCCATGGGCCTCTGACTTGGCTTTACATGCCGTCGAGAAATATTTCGCAGGCATGATTGTTTCCTGACGATGTTTTCATATAATACTAATCTTCATACATCTTGAGTTAATCATAATTTTGAGATGAAACTAAAACTACTAAGAACCTACATACTTTCAAGTAAGTAGGTAAGTAGGCACTTACACTTAGGTTAATCTTCACATTTACTAACTACATAAATATTTATGAGATCATTAAGAGATATTCTTTAGAATAAAAGTTTCCAAATTCTAGTTGGAATAACCCTTAAATACCTACTTAGTTTTATTCAGTTTTCAGCATCTGAAATCTTTTCAAACTTCTCCTAACACTCATAAAATTAATAACTGAAACATAAAAATAAATTGACGATATAATAATATTGAGGTTCGATATAAGATAATTTGACCGCAGTTTAAATCGTATACAGAATCAGTAGTTAAGTTAATCCATTCATAGCCGTTCAAAACAAAGGCTAATGAATGTCAATTAGATCCGATTTGTGGCCATTGTTCTCCAAGTGAGTGCTCATATCTATACCCAATTGGCTTGGGGCAATTGACTGTGATCGAATTATTAGTTTGTGGGGAAAATGGGCCGGTGACGGTCTCATTAGGAAATAATAATACTTTTAAGAGCATTCGTTACTTTTAATAAATATTTATAATTTCGCTGAACACACAGCGCCATCTAGTGCCACACTAAGCAACGAGGCTTGTGTCGTGAACACCAGATAGTTGATATACTACATAGATACTTTTTGTTTACAAAAGCTCGTCTTTAAAGCTCGTGTTGTACGTTTTTAGGACGATTTTTATTACATGTTAAATTCTATTAGCCTTTAGGGATATGAAGAACAGGGTGTAAAGTACTTCATCCCCATACTGGTGACCCCTACGTGATTGTGATGACGTCACGTTGCTCGAAGGTTGCGTTGACGTTCATTTCGGGGTCGCCAGTTTAGGGGTATAAAGAACAGGGTGCAATTTTTTTCATCCCCCATGGAAAAAGGGAAGATCCTACCTTATTTTAACTTTTTGGATAATTGACGACCCGAATGGCGCAGCGGTAGTGAAGCATCCTTACGTTCTTAGGGTTCCGGATTCAAATCCCGGTAGGAGCAAATGTTTGTGTGATGAGCATGGACATTCAGTTTCCGAGTCATGGATGTTTATATGTATAATAACTATGTATTTACAAACAAAAAGTATCTATGTAGTACCTATATCAACTATCTGGTGTCCACGACACAAGCCTCGTTGCCTAGTGTGGCACTAGGTGGCAGTGTGTGTAATGTCCAGCGATATTTATTTATTTATAATTGTCTAATCGATTATTAGTCTAGTTTAATTTTTAAGAATTACAGGTAAATTTTATATAAAAAGTGAAAACACAAATCATTAAAAAGAGTATCGAATACAAAATTAAAATTATCATCAATTAAAATAACAATCTAACTGGCTGACTTTATTATATCTGGTAATCTAAGGTAGGTAGGTAGAGTACATGTTTTTATTATAGGAGTTGGCATTCTCATACATGACTTTATTAAAGGATTACTATTACAAATGCATCAATCTTACATCGATGCACCCTATTAAAACCTAATTTAAAAACTCGCTCTAATTTTCTAAATAGCTCACAGCTACGGAACGTAAGCCGTAATCGGATCAAAGAGGCACTCACGCGGTCCCGCAGGCGGTCCTCCGGGATATCCCGGACTCTCCTCGGGGAACACTATCCCGGGATCCAGTAATACGCCCTCATTCCCGCAACCGCGTGAGATTACCCCGGGGCTTTCTTAAGGCAGATGCGGAGGCAGGCTTTATGACTGTCCTAAATAATTTTATAGGCTTCGATAAGGCGCCAAACTGACTGATATGCTGGTTATTTCTGTGTTTTTGATAAAAATTATACAAACGTGAAGGTCGGCAATCCTGCAATTTTCAAATCCAACTATAAAAAATCGTATAAAGTCATACAATCAGTTTTAATAGAAATAAATATTTCCAATAAAGTTTATATTTTTTTTTTATATCCAAGATGAAAATCAGTCTATATTCCTTCACCCACCAGGTCTAGTCACAGACTACCTATAAAGGGTGTAAAACACCTCTTAACGAAGCCGAAAGGCACTTGTTTTCCTCGTCATTGCGATCATTTTTTTTACCTTACCTGACCTTAAACTTACGGAGATATTGGGGGTCAAAGTTCCAACTTTTTGGCAACTTTTTTTTAAATACAAGTTTTTAATGTAAGATTTTTACTTTAAACACCTCCACGGCCCCCATGCTATTCAATCCATCCACCAGCAAAATGTTTTGAGTGCGTTACATTGAGTTTTACCACAAAACATGATCTTTCACCCCAAAAAAAAAATCGTTTCCCAGCAATCATTTTTGCGTAAAGTTACTTAGTTTGATGAAAATAATGCTAGGTTGACAGGTTCGTGATGAGGTGGTTTACACCTTGTATATGTCTTTCATAACGATCGATTCAGTTTAGGTCTGATACAGGTAAGGTAACAGACAGACTCTTTCTTTCACATTTTTAATATTTGAATGGATTTGTGAACCACTAAACAACAGGACTTTTTGTAGTTAATCGCTTGCCCTTATTTAGATTTGAAGGTGTTTGATCATTATCATAAGATAGGCACAAGAGCCAATCGATTGAGATACTCGTAGATAACAGTTTATGTGGTAAATTACACACTGCATTTGTATTTCAGTTGTACACACAGCTGCATTAATTTGGTATCCGCCACGCATTAAGACACTCAATAAAAGGGTATTGAATTAATGCAGCCGTCTGTGCCTTAAGGGGACTACAGGAGCTAAACGCGATTTTTATAACGCAAAAAAGCATATGATTCACTGCAATAAACAAAACCAGAAAAATATATGATATTCTTTAGGATATATGCTAGTATGATAGTGTTTGAAAACATAATACAACTAATTTTACTCGATAAACTTTTCTCTAAAAATTTCTTTTAACGAGTAAAAACCATACTCAAACACATGCGATCATTCTGATTTTTTGGTAAATAATTCTACGTATTAGCATGATAGTGTTTTATTTTTCTAGTCCAATCAATAGATTTTTTGTAAATCGCAAAAAAACCACTCATTTCGCACTATTCGGCCCGCAGTGACTGTCGTAACAACCACTTTGTAGTGCAAGCTGATTAGAACTTTATTCTAACTGTATTTCAAACGAAGTTTGAACCACCACAATTAGAGATGCTTATATAGATCCTGTAGTCGCCTTAAGTATCATCTCGACTTGATCGGTGCCTATAGTTATTTAAAGGCGCTTATAGCTCCATAGGTACATTATAAAAAGTAAAAAAAACTCAGCCATTCCTAAAAATGTTTCTCAATACCAGACTATACTTCAGCCATCTGTATCATTGACCCATTTTGCCTGTAATTCAGCATGTTCAGGCAATTTGATTGATCGAATCGGAGCGAACCAAATGACGCAGATAAAAAGCCCGTCTTAACCCCCCGCCTACGCTGATTATTAACTGAGCATTATCAATACGTATACCTGTAGGCATCTTGAAGGTTGACCTTGACCTTGTAGGTTGAATATAAAGAGTGGTGTTTAGGTCACGAACCTCTATTAAATCATAAGTAATGGTAGTAGGTATAGCGCGGTTATGACAAAGGTTTAATTATTAACCGCATATGCACTTCAATGGCAGATGAAATGTAAGATAGCAGTGATAGCCTAGTGGTGTGTGTGACCGTGGCGTCGGACTGCTAGGTCTCGAGTTCGAACCCAAGGCACGCACTTATTTTTCAGATTCATGTGCATATTGTATAATTTTCATTAGCTTTGATGAAGAAAAACATAGTGAGGAAACCAAACCTGCATTCCTGAGGGATATTTCGCGACGGCATGTAAAGTCAAGTCAGGTGGCATAAAAACTCTGACTACTACGTATCTTTCTGATATCCAGTGACTATCAAGCTTCGGTTGTACACCGAACTTTGATGACAATCGTGAATGTCATAATATTGGTATTAGGTACGTATCACACTGAGTGGATATCACTTTACGGTGACTAACAGGGTCATACATAATACCAAACTAACCTTTTGACAATTAATTGATGGACACTGAGCCCAGTTACTATCATTTCGAGCTGTCAACAGAGATACGTAATAGCCCTACAGGTGAGGCAATAGGGACTAACCACACGAAAAAGGGAACGAGTGTAAGATAATTACTATTATACTCATAGTTGTTAACAAAGAATTTTATGGTCCTGGGGTCCATCATTCGATATTTCTCAGTAGCACTCCAGATTCCAGAATTGTTCCCGGTGTTCATTACAGGCAATTTGATTGATCGAATCGAAGCATACCTAATGACGCAGATAAACAGCCCGTCTTAACCCCTGAATATTAATTGCGCATTACATACCTGGAGATACTGTGAGGGTTAACCTTGACCTTGTAGGTCTAGGGTATGAAAGGGTTAAGGTCACCTTTGATAAATCATAAGTGCATGTAGTATAGCGTAGATTTTAGAGAGGTTTGAAACTTTGAATATTAATGAACTGCAAGGTATTATTTTGATATTATTCATGGTGGTAGGTAACGTAAGGTGGGACGCCCTCAGGTCCTGCCGGGGCTGTGGGCCTGCCGGGGCTGCAGGACTTTTCGAAAGAGATACCGTGGCCCCCAAAAGGCGAAGAAGGAACATGGATGGGTTTTAGTCAGTAAAAGTCTGACACTCCCTCCTGCTCCGCCCAGAGCGAGAGGAGTCATTTGATGAAATCCCATCCGAAAGAAAAAAAAGTGTTAGGATTTTATATTTTTGCAGGGTGGCTGGTAGCAACTGGATGAGAGTTGTTGAGAATCGAGTTGAGTGGCGTGCAATTTAGGAGGCCTAAGTTCAGCAGTGGACTGCTGTAGGCTGATGATGATGATGATTAAAGGTCGTAAACAAAAATTTTGTGGTCCTGGGATTTCCATTATTAGGTATTTCTCAGGCAGTCCAGAGTCTAATGCCCGTTTTATGGCAATAGCCTTTGTCTTAACGATTTAAATAGTTAGATGTGCCGTCACCGTACTTAGGTAGAACGATAGTTACCTATAATTGTGAAAATAAATGAGCACCACAATACTTTTTAAAATGGAATGTTATCTTTTTTTAACGCAGTAGGGCGAAGTTACCGATGTAAATCTTTGCTTCGTCCCTAACTTAAGCATAAAGCTCCTTCTAACAAGTTATGCTTTTAAACAAAAACATTACTAGTTATTATAATACATAGACACAGCGACAGTGCATGTCGTGTTTCGCAGAGTCGTCTAACATTCCAAGAACTCGGAAATACACGACACCTTTCCACCGTATGGAATATATGATTGTGACGCACTGAATTTAAAATAATGACGTTGACATGGTGGTGGAGCAGGAACATGTAAATGAGAACATACATGAACGTATAATGTTCTTTGAAATGTAATATAGGTAGGTACACTGATAAACAATAGGTACTTTACTTACTTTACTTTTTTTATACTTAAATGTTATACGAACACAATATAATTACTTGGGGGGTCATGTTCTTTCTTACACTGCAATTACACGGAAGCTTTTTCATTAGGTTACGTACACACGGCGACACATTAAGCTATAAATTTCCTGTATAACATGGCCTCGCTTTGTATCGATTTCCCGTGCAATGAGAGATCCGCATAAACTAGTTTTGTATAGCTTGATTGGTAATAAGGTTACAGGTAATAGGTAACACACACATTATTATTGGTCAACAGGATCTTATGAAATACACATTAAAATGGCTTGAATACCATGATTATTATCTTGCTTCTAAATACACAAAGTTTTACACACTACGCACATGTAGGGTCGGTTTAGAACAGCCCTGCCCCTAACCACTGTCTTACTGTGTAGACACGGACTCCCGGTAGTCGATCGTCGTGTGTTCGCATACGTCCGATACACGCTAGGCGTCTAGCGAAGGCACAGGGCGGTTGCAATGATTCTACGCGAGGCTCTAGAGTCTAGGCACTAAGCACCTGTCAGTGCGTTCGTAGCCTAAGGAATGTTACATATTAAAATTCACGGGTATCAATATCAATAACATTACCGCTGTACACGGGACGGTGTTTAATTAAGCACATATTATATCTTATAGTCTTCTCAGAACATTTTATGGAACATTAAATTGTGTTGACCGCGCGCATTGTTATTAACTTCGGGAAGTTTCATATTCTGTGGTCTTGTAATGTTTTCCAGTTCGTAATTATAAGAAGTTTAAAACTGTTAAATGTGCGGGTTTACAACATATAAAGCGGATGCATTCATAATGTTATACCCACCTGAAAAATTGACACAATATGGACTTGCGAATTGTTTTGAGTAGAAAGCGTTGATCAACTGTGTTTAAACTAGCTCAAATAATGTTTGGTATCCTAGGTACTAATATTATAAATGCGAAAGTTTGTGAGGATGGATGGATGAAAGGATGGATGGATGTTGGTTACTCTTTCACGCAAGAACTACTGAGCGGATTTGGGTTTTTGGCACACAGGTAGTTTACAACCTTTTTTTTTTCGCATGGGAAATCATCAAATGACTCCTCCCGCTCTGGGCGGAGCAGGAGGGAGTGTCAGACTTTTACTGACTAAAACCCATCCATGTTCCTTTGTGTCCCGGGGCCACGGTATCTCTTTCGAATAGTCCCGCAGCCCCGGCAGGCATCGGCCCTTGCGGACCCCTTCTTTTTTGCTGACTCTTCGATGCGCGCGTGGAACACGAACGCGCCGTCGACACGGCCTGTCGTCATGGGACGGACGGACGGCGAGCTAGCCCATAGCTCCCCGTCCACAGGCCCGCGCCTACAGTGGCCCCCGACGCCCGGGGGGTCTCCCCTATGATTAACATTTTAGGATACTTTTTATTACGGTAGTACGATATCGTGGGACAGTTACCGGACTCCACCTTTGGCCGGGCAAAGCCGCAGGCATGAGCTAGTTTAACAATAAATCATCAAGTATAGGAACACTTAATACTCTATCCTTTATTGACCTACTGTTTTTGAAAGCCTTCCCCTTTTGCCAAATCTGTTAACAACTTATACTTTAAGGGGTACCGCACACTATAGACAAGACTGTCTTTAGACAGACTTTATGTATTCTCGCTCGCACTAGTAGGGTAATAGGCATGACGACAGTATCAAAAAATTGCAAATCTATTTAGTCCGTCAGTTAGAGTATTGGAAATTAATGGACACGTTTTTTTTGTTTTTGTAAATCAATGAATATTGACAAAGATAAAACGCATCAAAACTCGGGAGTGGGGGCTCGTGACGTCAGATCTAGCTATATAAAAATTATACCATGGCGTGACGTATTGAGAATTTTAAAAGCGTCGTATCTTCGTCAATTTTGGTTTACGTTACAAAAGAAAAAACACGGGTCAAATTTTTTTGATAATCTAAGTGACGTACTAATTAGATTTTCTTTGTCGTCTCGCCTATTGTCTGTCTAAAGACAGTCTTGTCTATTGTGTGCGGTAGCTCTAATACAACTATGTGTTTGGCTATCTTAATTCGCTCAACCAAACACATCAGGTACATGATTTCAGTCGGGAAGAGCATTCAGGCATGGTTATTGGTGTAAAATGTTAATGTTAAGTAAATATAATGTTAATGTATATTACACAGTGGTATCTCTTTGCAGAACAGGTCGCCGCCGCCCGCGCACATCCCCAATGCTATGCTGTACTCGCCGCCGGAGCCTCTAGAGGTGAGACAAAATTACATATTATCTTATTATAATTATAAATAAATAAATATCGCGGGACATTACGCACTGCGCCATCTAGTGCCACACTAAGCAACGAGGCTTGTGTCGTGGACACCAGATAGTTGATATAATACATAGATACTTTTTGTTTGTAAATACATACTTATTAAACATATAACATCCATGACTCGGAAACAAATGTCCACGCTCATCACACAAATATTTACTCCCACCTGGATTCGAACCCGGGCCCCTAAGAACGTAAGGCAGCCTCACTACCGCTGCGCCATTAGGGGCATAATTATTTAAGGGACGTCATTAGAAACACCGTGCATACCAATATTTTTAAGAAGGAAGACAAAAGGCGTTTAAACTTATACTGTAACTTACGGGATATCTTCCGTTATTATCCATTATTATAAGCTCCCGATATCCCGATTAAGACATCCCGGATGTGACAGTTAAGTTTAGTTATAAACCAAAGCGGCGTTTAGCCCATACAAACTTAATCATCTATTTTCTATTGTTTTTTTTCTTTATAAGTAAAAGTTATTTGGGGTCGGCGTAACACGTTTTTTTCTTCATTCACCCCTGTCAATCGTCACGCTATCATCTACTCCTCCATCATAATTATCATTCCTCACACAATCTATCCATCTCTTCTCTGGTCTTCCTCGCCCTCTCCATCTAGCAACATTTATATTCATCAAATCAAATCAAAATTGTTTAAAAAAATCGAAATTGTTTATTTCTTCAACAACATTACAACAAATAGTTTGTGATTGGAGCCTTTTTTTAAGCAAACAATGCCTGTATTAGAAGACTCCGCTCTTCCATAACAAATTAACAAATAATTTTTTTAATAACATATTTACCATAGGTAAGTAGACAAGATTGGCATAACTATAGTTTGTGTGTGTGAGTGTGTGTGTGTGTATTTGTGTGTTATGTATGCCTGTATGAGAGTACAGGTTATGTCGTTGGTTTCAAAAGCTCTTCCGTTTCCTTATAAGTAAGAGGTTTGATCCATTTCAGTATATTTTTTTTGCATTCATAATATTGGTTTTTATATATACATATTGCTTTATTTATTCTATTATATAATCGAGCAGAGCGAGTATTAAATTGCATGGAGGCAACCAAAGTTTTTGTTTGGGGAACTTCTGCAACAGCATGCTTTCTTCGTTTTGCTAGTTTAAATGCATTATAAGGTAGGGTTTTTCATCACTCTTTTAGCCACAGGTGTGTAAGTGGGCGACGTGAAACAAGCCGTTTCTCAAGGAAATATCCCATAACATCCCAAAAGACAACCCTCTCATTACCACTAACGGTCCGTTAACAATGCCTAACTTGATTAAAACGTCTCGTAGTTAACCGTTCTTATGTAACAGGCATCAAATATTCATGTTGCAATTAAAACTAATCGCTATAAGATTTCACAAGTTTGCTGTAATAAGACACTTGTGGATTATGACTGTAGGTAGCGGTAGTTTGGGTTCCGTAATGAAATGGATTTTCCGATTCCAAAGTAAAATGTTATGTAATATCAATAGCGTACCTAGGCTTAATCACTTTATAATGTTCGCACACTCTGCTGTGACACAGGTATATTCCTCCACCTGTGAGAGAGTAGTATGTCGTCCATTATCCAACAGTTGGGTCCAGTGCAGGGCAGACGTCGCGTTTTCTATTAAAAATAATAATAATAATAAATTTCTTTATTAGCATAAAAACAGGTTACAGACAAATGTGAGACCCTGGCTCCAGGGCTAGGTTAGAGTACCTGTATTTCAGGAACCAGTGACAAAAAAGTCTCTTAAATTCCGGCAAAAACTAAATTCAGGCTTGGATGCAGTATGCACCGCCCTTTCTCTACTCAACTATACCTCTTATGAGTAACAGGGATCTTAGCAAGTAGCGTTCTGTTGTTTCTGCCTACCCCAATAAGGTGTATCTGTCACAGTCAAAACTGTTAATAAGTCAAAACTACTTTTGACCGGTGAAAACTATTTTAACAATAACTAACATTTACTTAGAAACTTATTAGGTTGTTGAGTTTTTTTTCGTGACCCTTTGTAAAACATCAAGTAATTCTAGTACTAGGTAATTACAACTGAGGCGTTCTAAACCAAACGCATTTTAACTTCATAAGGGTTTTGACTGACACCAGTCAAAAGTGGTTTTGACCGATTAACAGTTTTGACTGTAACATATCTATTCATACACGAAATATTTTCAGGGAATCATCTAACGGCTGTATCGAAACCATTTCAAGAAAAAAAAAATTGAATATTAAAAAAAAAAACTACTTGACCCACTATATAGTGCCTTATATACTCATATTTGCAGAAGGTGCGATACCTAATTGTTGTCCCTCCACGGGGCATCCTCAGGAGATGAGGACCCATCGTCCTTACACGTTACGTTCACGCTAAAACTGTTTTGAGAAATAATAATATGATTCGCTTATTTTTATAAGCTCGCAGTAACAAAACTCACTTTATAAATTATTATTACATTATGTATGTTTAACTGTTTTCGTTCAAGTTCTAAAAATTAACGAACAAATAATATGAAAAATAAAATAAAATTGGAACACTGTAAATCCTACTTATACGTCACATGCGGAACCAAAACAAAATAAAACAAAAACGCGGAATTTTTACAAGCTCGTTGTAACAATATTCCCTTTATAGTGTACACTGTAAAACGGAGCAGTGTTACCAACTGCCATTAGCAATTAACACTGGCAACACCGTTAATTAAAATATTTTAACACAATCTGTGGTAACGCGGGATGCGGTGCCTTTAAATTGGACTAAAAGTACAAAATAAACGGCGGCTCACAAAGGTGGCCCTTTGTGAGCCGCCTTTTATTTTGTGTAGTGTTTTGGAATTGCGTAAACCGCACTCGTTAACATAAACGTATTTTCTTCCAACTATGCTTTAATTTCATCACAATCACACTAAAAACTCAGTACAAAGCGAGTCTTTAATGCTCTAGAGCAATAAAAATGTATGAAATTTCATTGTTGCACAGTTTTTTTTTTAATCGTACCAAAAGGTGCCAATCTCAATGGATTAGCTCTATTCAGCCAGCCGATATCAATACTTTTTTTTTACGTACGTATTATTCGTTTCTATCCAACTTGTTTCAAAATTAAAAAATGATTGCTGCTAACTCTGATTTAAAAATGAAAGAAATTTAAAAAAGTGATTTGGCGGGAACTTTGTTAATTTTGCTTGACAATATTTTTGGAAACGATAAAGTGTGATACTACCTGTTTTTGAGTGCTTCGGCTTCGAATTAAAATTGAATCATCTAGCGACACATTAACTCCGGAAAACATTCTAAATGAAGCCGACAGTGTTATAGAAAATCTTTTACCCTTAAAATCTCGAGTACAATACGTAAAATCTTATGAGAAATTTATTGATTGGAAAGATAGAAATGGAGCAAAGTCAATACCTACGTTTACCTTACGTTTAATAATTGCTCAAGTATAACTTTTAATTTCAATAATTAAACTTCTATTTTAACTGTTTGATATGAGTTTCTTTTATCTACTATTCCTATAGGTAATAGTTGAAAGAAAAGCAGATTATGCACCTCGCCTTAAGTAATTTATATTGCCCTCGTGCCTGTTAGATTAGAGCCCTCGCTGACGCTCGGGCTCTAAATCAGGCACTCGCTGCAATATTAAATTACTTTGTGCTCGATGCAATAATCTTCTATTATGTTTTTTCTTGATCAAAACTAACGTACTTTCTTCGCATGGAAAACAATTAATAAGCTGATTTAACATAACATAACATCACGCCTGTAATCCCCGAAGGGTTAGGCAGAGGTGTGCCTAATAGTACACCCACATTTCGCCAGTCATGTTTAATTCTTATGAAATAGGGGGCGAGCCTATAGTTATCAACCGGGCGCAAATCTAGACTCCGTGGCTACTACTGAGAAAACCCAATGTTATTTTTCCCGACCCGGGAATCGAACCCACGACCTCATGGTCAGCAGTCGTGTTTACGACCACTAGACCAACCAGGCTCATTTATTTAGATGATAATATTCTCGCTAGCTACATGTCATTATTGTCTAAAAGATGGTACCACCTACCTACTGTTTGCGGATGGAAAATAAAAAAAAAAACGAACCGCGAATTGCGTCTTTGTAAGGTTTTTATAGGTATTCATAAAAATCTAGCATAATTTCTTCTTTATAAAAGATGTCTTTTGAAAATTACAGCTCTATTCAAAGCCCGCTTATTTTCTATTCTTTCATTTGCCGGTCTTTTATATCGATTGAATAGCAGGAATAAATCGCTTTCACACCACCTTTTTGTTAAGCAAAGACTATTTTTTTCACAAGTTTTTTTTTTATTCACTTTTTGTCTCATATCTTTACTTAAATACCTCCATCATACATGACCCCCAAACTATTCAAATTGCATCCATTAGCACTATGTTTTGACTGCGTTACATTGAGTCCTGCCGTTCTATGTGATTTTTCACCTCAAAAAGAAGTCGTTTTCAGCAATATTTTCAAAGTCAAAGTCAAAGTCAAAACATTTATTACGAACCAAGTGTACAATGAGGTGTTACGTTATGTTAGTACTTATGACTTAGCGGCCTTTTACAAGCATTGCAATTTCATATTATATTTAATTTAAATAGGCATGCATTAAACATTGTTTCATCAACACATTCGATAGCGAAAATAATACCTAGTTATGTCAAAATTTAAATGTCAATAATAGTGAATTTAATACAATTTATATATAATAGTTAAGGCAAAATTTAATGTCAATAATAGTGAGTTTAAAATTATAAATAATAGTAATGTCAAAATTAAATGTCAGTTAATACAAATATTCTGGAATGTCAATATCATCCTTTTCAGGTAGTACGAATTTTAATTTGATATGTAGTTAAATAGGGTAGACTCAATCTTACTGTTTCAATAGGACAGATCGCCACTTTTGTACATGAGACAAAATCGTTATTTTAAGCTAGACTCTAAAATTCTTTTACCGAGTAGAATAATTTTTGGATAAGGTACAGTTATAGCCTTTTTTGAAATATTATTATAGATTTTTCAGTTTAAAACATGTTGAGCTTATTATATATTTTTTGCGTTGAGTTACTTAATTTGATGTACAGAATGCTTGGTTGACGGCTTCATGAATGGTCCATTTACACTTTGTATTATCTGTGTCAGTAGTCACCCGCTTCTAGCGATATTATATCATCACTAGCTTCTGCCAGCGGATTCGCCCGCGTGAATTTTGATAATTGTCCCATGGAATCTTACTATGTGCAGTAAGGAAAATAAGGCAGTTAACTGATGTAGCTACAGCTAGGTTGGTATACTATGCTTATTTCCACAGTATTATGTCTTATGGCAATCTGCTGTGGGGATCAGCAGCTGACGTTGACTCAATTTTCATTCTACAAAAGAGGGCAGTCCGCGCGATCTATAAAATGGGTCCTCGTGAGTCACTCAGAGAAAAATTTAAAGATATCGATATACTGACTCTGCCTTCACTCTATATCCTTAAATGCATTTTATATGTCCGCAAAAATCGAGGGCTTTTCAAAATTAGAAGAGACTTCCATAATAAAAACACACGCAGTAAACATGAAATTGTAATACCTAAATTCAGATTAACAAAAACTAGCAAGTCTTTTATTATAAACAGTATACGCTTTTATAACATGTTGCCTAAGTCAATTATAGAACTGACCGATGGAAAGTTCAAAAACTATATCAAACGTGTCCTTATTAAAAAAGCATATTACAAAATCAAGGACTACGTTGAAGACAAAGAAGTTTGGCTCTAGTTCCTTCTGCGCATGCGGCTTCCCTGGTAGCTCATAAACGGCACAAATTTGTGGATGTCTCTAACTATTCTCAATCTCATTTTTTCTATTCTTTCCATTCAGATTTTTACAATAGTTTTCAAATCATTTCTTATTTTTTACATCTTTTGCTCAGAATAGTTACAGCACTGATGACAATATTTGTGTCACTTGTATAATTTGTTTTTTTTTTTATTATTTTCATTTTTTTTCTACCTTTGTATAGATTCTTTTTTTACCTATTATTTGTGAATGAGTGAACATTGTAGGTTTTTCCCAGATGCTTGTTAAATTTTGTTAAATCTGTTTTACGCTTTTTGTATTGTAAACAACGACCTATTGTCGGGCCTACGCTGTCCCCCTATACTTATGTACTAATGCTGTAACAAAATAATATTGTAATACCAAATGATTTGAAAAGAGTAACCATGGAGTTTCTTGCCGGTTCTTCTCCATGGAAACGACCAACGCGAACCGTGCACCTTATTCGACGTTTTATAAGTGCCCATCTAGGCCTATGTGAAATAAAATATTTTGATTTTTTTTTTATTGACTACCGGAATAAAAAGTATAAAGTATATGTGTGTAAAATTTCATACAAATCCGTTCAGTAGTTTTTGCGTAAAAGAGTAACAAACATCCATACATACATCCATACTTACTCACAAACTTTCGTATTTATAATATTAGTAGGATTCACACAGTTCATCCATTGTTTTTTTGTCTTTTCTTACTCTTACTGCTCCACATTCATACTCAAAACATAACTCAGGATATTTTCCTCAATCTTACATATCACACAAGTATTAGTTATTACTAGTAAAGAGTTTTAAACACTCTTTAACCAAAAAGCCTTCTTAAGAGTTGTCAAAATTGTTGAATTATGAATAGGGGCCAAGCAAGGGGAGTTGAAGACAGTTCTCTACTAAAACCCGCTCTCGGTAGATTCGACCTTTCTAATTGATTTATGTCACTCTAATGACATTTTCAGTTAAATTTTGGACCTCAGCATTAATCAATACTGTCATCCTTGGACTAAGTAATTGGATGGAACTGAACTTCATAAAAACAGCCGCGGAAATTAATAATTGTGTACTATTAAGTTTGTTGTGTTACAGCTGTTTTGGTGCATCCACACCGCTGCAGTTACTTTTTGTAGAACAACATTTCGAAGAGTTATTTATTGCTAGTATCTGTTGACATGTTATGTTAAGTAATGTTGCCTAACTTTTGAAAATAGTCAACAATTGATAACATTGTTAGAGAATGTTACCTCAACATGCAGTGTGGATGCACCATTTCATAAAACTATCAAGAGTTGCAGTTGCGTTTTTTTTTATTTCCCTGACTTGATTTTGCCCTGACTTTTTGCTTATGACACAACGACAAACAAGACAAAACACTAGTAAATACGTTTATTTGGTTGTACAATGTACAGTCCAACAAGCTATTTGGTATACCGACGGTAACTTGCTGTTTACACCTACTTGTTGTGAGTGTGTTGAGTAGTCAATTCTTTTAAAAATCACTCTTATGACACACAATAAAATTGAATATTGTCATATAATGGAAAGAAAAATATTTTTACCTGAAAACCAAACTGTTAGCCTGTACGTACATCATGGCACATTGTCGGTGAACAATAGGAACCTGAAGGCCTATTCTGACAACCCCAATACACTGAAAATACGCCGTGAATGAAGAAATCGTTCATTGAATGAACGGCCTGTGTTGGTGAGTGAATGAGAATAGATTCTGAACAATGGCTGCCGGTGAGGAACGTGAAACACAAGGCTCAAAGAAAGAGAAGCCTACTAAAGAGTTATTTGAACATCAAAAGATGTTACCACGAGCTATGGAACATCGTAAAGTCTGCATCATTATTAAAAGAAATAATAAAAATTGAGCAGATTTTAAGACACAATTGCCACTACAACTCACTCAATGCGTTCAACACTACATGCTTATTTAAAACCTCATTTTGTCTTGGTCGTGAGTCTGTTGACTACAACAGACTCTGTTAATGCTTTTTTGTTGTACTATCTTAGTGGTCGTTGAAATCTATATCAGTCATCGTCATGATGGTTACTTCATCATACGATTCCACACGCCATATTATAACAACTGTGCCATGTTTCTTTGCACGAGCTATAATTTCCCATAGTATTGTTTGCTTATATGATTTGTATTGTTTCTTGTCAGTTACTTTGCGTGTTCCCGGAGCGACAGTCACGCGTGTGCGCGGCTGCGTGCAGCGCAGTCGCGCGGGCTGGCGGCGAGGCACGCTCGGTGCGGAGCGCTCGCGACGCGCTGGAAGCGCTGCGACGCGACTCCGACGCCAAGCTGCCGCACGTCATCATCGTGGACGCGCGGCAACCGCAAACGCTTGACGCGTCACTTCTAGCCAGGTTGGTATCAACACTTAATAATAATAGTGCTCCTGACCGTGTTTCGGTTACGGCGGCTAATCACAGCTGATATCCATCAGCGCAGCCATCGGCGCGGGAAATATTAAAGTGCACAAGTGTATGCTCCGGCATTGATGAACTTTTTCTTCCCTCACTCTGAAAGTCCGATTGCAATCACGTCTGCAGGCTTGCAGCATGTTAATCTCGTGCAGTGTTTAAGAGTGTGCGTTGACCTACATAGCTATTCACAACGCTTCGATTCGATTTTCATGTCAAAAAAATATAGACATACAACTTTCCGAATCGAAAATCGAATCGAAGCGTTGTGAATAAGGGGCCTGTACTCTGAAATTAGCTTGTGAATGCGGCTTCGCGGAGTTCGGTAAATGTCCCACGGGATCAATACACCGGGATAAAAAGTATCCTATGTGTTAACCCATGTTATAAGCCATCTGTGTATAAAACCCGTTATGTAGTTTTTAAGTGAAAGTGTTACAACCATCCATCCATTCTCACAAAGTTTTAGAACGTTTTAATAGTATTAAGATTTATAAAATATTCGTTTGTTTGGTTGGTATTACAGATTGTGAGTAATTTATTGCTTTCTTTGCTAGTTGAATTATGTTCATATTATAGACTTCTTAACAATTTACTTTATGATCTGTTTTAATTTCAGTTTGGAAAATTAAAGTCTAGATCAAACTAAGTTTAATCGCAAATTAAATTAAATTAAATGTATTGTTATTCATTGTTTTTCTTTGTGTCTAAAGAGTGAAAACTAGGATCATTCAAAGTTAATTTTCGAATGTTAGCACTACAAACAGTCATACCTTCGAAAGGTCGCCAACAAAAGTGAGTGCCCTCTACAATCAATCTCCATTATGATCATGGAAGCAACTTGTGAGCATCGCTGTACCCGACGGAACACAATTTGCGTCCTGTCCGCGCGGCCATGTTAAATTGGACGTCATGACGTGGTCCACGCACCGACAAATTGAAGTGCACTCCTTCCGTACCGACTTACAAATAAACAACGTTCTAAACTGTATTCGTGTTCAAGTTTCTGAACATGTAAACAAATAAATGTGTCCTGCAAAAACAATTTAAAAAACTACACATAAAGTTCAGTTTGCGCTTCAAAGTTTTCACTAATTTTTCTATGGTTCTGTCACTTTTGCAATAGTCATTCTAATATCAACTTAAGGCGACCACAGGAGCTAAATTGGCCACTCTATTTGTGGTGGTTCAAACTTCGTTTAAAATACTGTTAGAATAAAGTTTTAATCAGCTTGCACTACAAAGTGGTTGTTACGTCAGTCACTGCGGGCCGAATAGTGCGAAATTAGTGGTTTTTTGCGATTTACAAAAAATCTATTGATTGGAATACAAAAATAAAACACTATCATGCTAATATGTTGCTTGTAGAATTATTTGCCAAAAAATCACAATGATCGCATGTATTCTATTATGGTTTTTACTCGTTAAAAGAAATTTTTAGAGATAAATTCGAGATTTCTTTTTTAAGTAAAATTAGTTGTATTATGTTTTCAAAACACTATCATACTTGCATATATCCTAAGGAATATCATATATTTTTCTGGTTTTGTTTATTGCAGTGAACCATATGCTTTTTTGCATTATAAAACTCGCGTTTAGCTCCTATAATCCCCTTAACTTTCACGCCTCTAAAGTTGATATTCGTTTAAATTGCAATAACATCAAATGGAAACAAGGACTTGAATAGAGTTTACGTACTGTAGTAAACAGTGGAGTCGTGGACTGTAATTTGGTTTGGCTTTTAACGTACAAAATGTACTTACTAGTTGGAAACTTCATGTTTATAGCACAGTACCTCTACCTGCTGTACCTAATTTGTATGTCGGGTGTAGTTTGTCAATCAGACCGACGGCGGTCCATCTGATTTAAGACCAGTTCCTACTTCCTATGACATTCAATCAGTTAATTGAATAACGTGTATTAGCGCGTGCTATTGAAGCCATTACATGAGTGATAACAAGATCACCAAGCATTTTTGTTTGTAGGGGAAACTGGGCTTTTATATAGAGTGGAAGAGACACCGTCGCACAAACGAATACCTCATGTACATCATTCTGAACCCCCCCCCCCCGCCCCTCCCCCCCATAGATATAGAACAGCTTTGTAGGAAACAGCTGGTTTTTAGGGTTCCGTAGTCCTGACAAGGAACCCTTATAGTTTCGTCTGTCTGTCTTTCCGAGGTTTTGCCAAGAGACCGTTAGTACTAAAAAGCTGTAATTTTGTAGGGGTGTGTATATCAATTACGCCGACAAAGTGGTAAAAAATATTTTTGGGTTAGCTCCCCTACATGTGAATTGGGGATGATTCCTTATCACACAATCTTATGGCAGAAAAAAAGTGTAATATCATGTTATCCACTGACAAACTCTTTTACAAATGGTTCCATTAAAAGCTCTGCTTGCAAAAAATCTAGAACTACTCTGTCTGACGTCAAATCACTATATATAAAGTGTATTTATAATGTATATATAAAGTGCATAAAGTACTCCTCACACAGTCGGAAATCCCGCGCAAAGTTTGCTCTCCCAATATTTTCTCAGTCAATATTGACGTTTACTCAAACATAAAATGTTGACAGGCCCACCCGGTTATTTAAAGTTACAGATCCCTGATTTGTTCAAATATTTTCGTTTTGCATAATGTTTGCGTTGGATGACATCGATCAATGTTGCTTGTGATATTTTTGTCATTTGCAAAAAAGTTTTCAGTTTTACAAAGTTCATTTTTAGATCAGCTAATAGAGCGTTTATTTAGCTCTTCCGTTTTCGTGACTATCTGAAGCTATTACAATGTCACAAATGTGTTAGTAGACAGTATTTTATATTTTGTCGGCAAAAAACTTCGCCACTTCTTTGGCGTCATTGGTGGCAGTGCAAAGATCACTTCGGTTGAATGTTTTGGTGTTCAGAGGACAGGATAGGACGTGGGGTGTGTGTTAGTTATTACTTCGATCGCTAAGGCTCACTTACGTAACGTGACTTATACTTTACAGTTTCCATAGTACTACCTACTTAGTTCTTAAAAGTTGAAGTAACAATAGCTGTTAGTGGAGTTGAAAAAGACAAATGGCTACTTCCAAAACCTACAAGGCCTAGTACATAAAGTGCCAATAGCATTGAGATTTTGATAGAAGCTGAAACCAATTCTTTGCACAATTTCAAAGCCCGCTGGAACACCTAACTTTCAATAGCGAGAGAGCAATTAAAAGTTTCTCTCGTTACAACAACACCAACTTACTACCGAAACTCTTGCCTGACCCACTACAGATGGACGGTTTACCAATAACTCAATTTGGACTGTCATGAACTTTTAACTACATCCAAGATCATTGCAGTTCCGTTTCAGTAAATAACCGAAACGATTAACAGCTAAAGTTTATTTTTCAACGGTACCTATAATTATTACCTTATTCGGAAAAACAAGACCGGAATTATAAAAAACCGACCACCGACCGGAATGATAAACCCTCCTCTCAAATAATTCCATTGTTAAAGCTGTCAATCCTACTAAACTCTAAAACAATTCTTGTAAAGTTCTATGATGTCATCATCATACTCTTGCATCCCAATTCATTTGGGGTCGACGCAGTATGTCTTCTTCTTCCATACTTCTTTATTGCCCGCCATCTCATCAGACATCACCTACCGTGCCATATCATCCTTCACACAGTCTATCCATCGTTTCTTTGGTCTTCCTCTACTCTTATACCCATCTACATTCATACTCAAAACTTTCCTCACGACATTTTCCTCATTCCTCCGCATCACGACAACCGATAACCGACAACCTACCACACAATTTTTCAGTCACCGCCGCCACTTTCAGACTTCTACTCATTTCTTATTTTATCCTTTCACGTAATACCCAGATACTCCTTAGTATTCTATGTATCTATTTTATGTGTGTCCAAAAAACTTGTAGGTCCTTAAAACCGAATCTTTTCACTACTTTTCCAATTCCACTTAAGTACTTCCAATGTTGGGCGACTTCTTGAAGTGTTAAAGTAATTGGTCGAGATTGAATCAGATTCATCAAATATTGGTTGTAAAACAGCTAAATCCTGTTTAATCTTAGTCACCTTTTCATCGTTAGCATTCTATCTATCTGACAGCTGTCACGGGGTCTCCATTACTCTTTTACTAAATACAAAGAATTTGAATAAGTAATATATTCAGTAAGACCTTTTCTGTGTTTGAAAGAATTCCTTTCTGAAAAGATATGAGTATCTCTTAACGGAATGTGAGTGCACTGCTTTTACATAATTTATTGTAGTCTAATAAAGGGGTCCTTAAAATATAATCTTGTGGCACACGATGATTTTTCTAATAGAATGTCTAAACTTTGTGAGGATTCTTCTTGTTTTATGGAGTCATTTAAGTTGACATAGTCAGTTAGGTACCAGAAACCCTTATCCCCAAAAGCAAACGTTGCTCTTTGTAATTTTCGATATTTTGTAACTGTTTATGTTAACAAGACATTTGCCCCCAATTCTTCATATTCTAATGAAAATGACGAATTGGGGGCAATTTTCTAAAATGAAGACGTTCCGACGCCATATCCTTTACTTAATCATCAAGTATTTATTACCCAAATCTCCCATATAAATAGCCTATTGATTATTGCTTATTGCCTCTTAGTTGGGTCCAATTCAGGACGATTGCCCCTGATGGAATAATGAGCCTGTTGTCTGTACACAAACGACTACAACCTTGATATGCTTGGGTTCGCATGCCATTCCATTATGTACATTGCTGTGTTGGAATTTCAGTCCATTTTAAAACGTATTCCTATCTAAACTCTCTCTAAAAAAATAACCATAATTCTTATTTCAACAACGTGTCCATACACGTTGTTGAAATTATATTAAGGTTATTTTCTGAAATAAAATATATATTTTGAGTACATCATGATTAATGATGGTTTGAAAGAATCCAAGCCCACTTTCCAGTAATATTGTCTTAGCAAAATGTATATGTGTTACGCTTAGTTCAAAGAACGATGGTTACCATTACTATACATACATGTTGTAGGTTCATTTGATTTCCAGGGTTATTTTTCGGATATTTGAGTCGATCTCGAGTAGGTATATAGACTACTACCGGACGTCACGCGGTTTCACCCGCGTAGTTCCCGTTCCCGTGGTAATACGGGGATAAAATATAGCCTATATTACTCAGTAAAGACGTGGCTTTCAAATGGTGAAAGATTTTTGATATTTTTATTTGATTTTTGAAGGTGATTTTTGAAGGTGATTTTTGAAATGGGCGCAGGAGTTTTTGAGTTTATTCATTACAAACATGCACACAAAAATACAAATCTTTCCTCTTTATAATATTAGTTTAGATGTAGATTTCTCCCTATACGGTGAACTAAAAGAGCTTTTCTGTCTTTTTTATAGTGTGGTTTGTGCCTAACCTGGTGTCAGAGTTTTTATGCCGCCCAAGGGAAAAAGAAAGAAAGATCTTTTATAAGTCTGCGTGTTCATCGTTTCTTCCCCTATTTGTATTTTCTATTTCTCACACTTCGCCACACAAGATTTCCATTAACGTCGCGTGTGTATTATCCCTTTCACGAACTGGTATCCGAGGGTCGGGAATTCAATTCGCGTTCAGGACAACTTTGTTAAGTCCAACATGATGAGGTTTGTGGTCATTTCTTAAAAGGAGTAAGTTCGGAGAATATGTTTCTCGTAAACAATACGTTGGTTCTCAACCGTAATGATTGTTTCAAAATGTTTAAAACTTTTCTCATCGTCTGCCTGGATTTTGCCAACTATGTTAGGGTCGGCTTTTAGTCTAACTAAATGTAACGAATTTTACATGGAGTGACTGCCTTTACCTACAACCTAGTTGTGACGTAGCATTTATAACTATTATATCTTACTAAATATAACCATAAAACTTTCTTATAACTTAAAACACTAATATTACTTTTATCAATTTCAATAAAAACTATTCAAAGTCCTCTAGCAATCCGTAGTACCAAAACATGAAATATTCAGCAGAAACCTCTCAAATATAAACTCAGATACTTACGCATCATATTAAGGCATTACATTCAACTAAATATTCCCGTGACGGTGGAAATGCGTCGCCATTTTGAACGGAAAATAAGTTATGTCCCGGCAGTTATTTCAACCATTCCATTTCCCTACATTTTTGTACGGGCGCACATTGCTAGGAAATCGACGATGACAGTACTTAAATGTTTTTCGCGCGGAGATTCGATCACGGTCGGAAATGTTGACCATTTATGTTGTTGTCTTGTTTACCTATATCACGTCGGGGTCACCAGAGAATGAGGAACAGAGTGTACACTTCAACCAACTTATCTGTGCTGGCGGGAAAACACAGAACTAAACACATTTTGACTTAGCGATGCAAATTTTCTTGACAAGTAACGCTATCTTGAACTGCATACTTAATAATAATAACAAACCATTTATTTCAGGTAACAAAGACCTATAGATAATAGTACATTATGATATAAGTGCGGTAAGTTGAAAATGACAGCCGAGGCGATATTGCTAGCCCGAGCCGTAGGCGAGGGCTATAAGAAAGCAGAGGCTGTAATTATCCAAGCGCACGTATGTCATACAACGTTTTATAACATATTTGCGAGGAAATAAATAATACAAATAAAACAATACAGCGAAAAGAAAAAGCGCGCGGAATAATTTTTACTTGTTCACAAATTAGCGATGCGCGCGCATTAGCGCTTTTTTTTGAGGCAAAAACACAAAAAACGGCCAGTATTACTAATAAAGTAAATTAATATATTTGTGTTTTTGTTACAGATAAAATGGTTGTAATTTATTGTCAAAATTAATTAAAGTTAAATGTTTGTTTAATATGTTAATTTTATTCATAAAATGTTGACCACTTTTCTGACATAAAAACTCTTTGCTAAGATTTAAAATAGTACCATTCGGTTTAGACGGAGAATCTTGATAAACGTGCATTTTACTTTACAATAACGCACAGGTAGGTAATGAGATACATTACGATATTGAAATTGGTGAAATAAGAGACCCTTTACGAGCAAATATGTTATAAATACCTTAACCTAAAAATACATACTAATAACAATTTTTGTTAGTCTATGCAACTTAAAAAACTATGTTATTAGCACTTCACTCTAAACTATGACACACGAAGTGACGGCGTCTTGTTACGCTGCGCGGTGTCACGTAGCCTGCCGCGAAACCGTCGGTAGACTACACCCTTCGGCCAAAACTTTTCCTTGAGAAAATTGTCGAGATGTTGTGTCGGAACTCGCACCACAAACGACTTGAAGTTAGTGTTGTGACGCGGCTCCAACTTCTCGACCCTCAAGGGCAGCTGGTGTACTCTACGATCTCCTCAACCTTCGTGGAGTGATGCAGTCGGGACACAAACAGCAACGTCGATGGTATCGCTGCATCTTGAAACCAATCAAATCCGGAAGGTTAGTCCCAAAGCACCCTATAATGTGGAATCGATCTGTTGTTTCAACAATCAAATAAATTCTGATACTAAATTAAGCTGTGCAAAATCAAAATCACTATCAAAAGAACCGTTTTATATTGAAAGGAAGAAACTGAAAAATCTAAAAACCTATTTGTCTTCTTCTAAATCACGCAAAGAATTTTAAGTTGGTTTTTACCACCGTTTAGAAAAAGAATAAAAGTTTATGTACCTACATGGATAAATGAATATCATACTTACATAATTATCTAGGCACAGCTCTAGGTTTTTTCAAGTAGTAAAACGCAAACGCAGTAATACGATGCAGGGACCCGTCTTGCTAGTATTATAACAAAATGGCAGGCTAGTGAAAACGGTTGGCTTCTGATTAAGACCTCGCACAAAACTGGTAATTATTTCCAGAAATATTTTGTCGCAGCGCTTACCCAAAGACAGGAGAAAAGAGAAAACCTTTTAGCACAGCTGTTGATATGAAAAATTAATGGTAGCAGTTAGTGACACTTTTCGGAATACTTTTTAAATATTAACGCGAATTGCAAATGGCTGAAACGTCGTCGTCATAAGTGGATTTTGAGATTTTTCTTGTCAGCCTTTATTTGACAATTTTTTTTTACGCCAGAAGAAAAATCTTTGTTTTGTTATTTCTTTTGTAATCAGCCTACTAGCCTAGACTCTTTCCTAACTATGTTGGGGTTGCTTTCCAGTCTAACTGGATGCAGCTGAGTAGAGTAGAAAGAAAAGTAAAATACTGGTCGTATTTTACTTTTCTTTTGCAATATGACTCGTTATTCGTATTTTATAATGTGTGCTGCAAATATCATAAAGTTAATATTAAAAGTCGTGGTTCTGGAAAACCCCATTGTAACCGCGTTGGCCGTGCACCAATTTTTTTTTTAATTCAAATCAGAAGCCGCACGCAATCAACTTAACTGCAGCTATTCGAAATTCGAATGCATGCGACCGCATCGCGACATGCAAGCTCATGTAGGGTTCCCGATTCGGAATTTGAACAGTCCTGAGAAAGAGCCAGTCATTTGGATACAAGTTGAGACATTTTACCTTTTTAATATACCCATTTTACACTGGTGGAGAAAACAATTAGGCCATCTCTATTTTTACGTTTTATTAATTAATAACATTTTGTTCTAAATTAAGTAAACATTAAACGAATAAAGTTTTTCAACTTAAATGTAGGTACGGTATTTCAATTAATAATCAACAAACAATTAACAAAAAATGTATTCTAAGTCAGTATCTTCAAACATAGTCACGACAGCCGATCCTAATAGGCGACCAATTTTTTTTGTCCACCAGTATGTTGGACAAATATCTTTCCCTAGAAAAGCCTGAACAAATTTCAAGGGCAGGTAGCCAAAAAGTCCGATATTTATGTTCAATTAAATGCAGATGACTGGTAACCCTAAGCGCATGGTACCCATAGGTCTGAGCATAATGCCTGTGATTAGTGATGGAGTATAACAAGTGTTAATTGCTATTGTTTGTGGTTAGGCCCACGATATAGGCAAGCTTTGATGCCCGTTTCAACTAACACTTAGCCTCACCCAAATGAATCTTCATTCTCTTGCCCTTAGTCTACTTTATTTGGAGCCGACGCCAGCCGTCATCTCAGAAGCAGTCCTTTTTCGTATCCACTTTTAATAAAGTCCATCCATCCGTTTTTCGTTTCAGGAATATTATTATAACAATTCACTTGTCAGTCCTATTCTAATGGCGTCGCCTCACCTCCTGTCCTGCTCTTTGTGCAACTCCACCTGCACTTTAAGTGACCTGTTCGAAGCCACTACCATACCAACGCCGTAGGTGTGATTGAGTTCTGCATAGCTATTCACAACGCTTCGATTCGATTTTCGATTCGGAAAGTCGTATGTCTATCTCGCTCGATTTCGTAATGTCAAAAAAAGATAGACATACGACTTCGACTAAAAATCGAATCGAAGCGTTGTGAATAATGGGCCGGGTCGATAATTTTTTTTATGAAATATCTATGAGAACCATCGACACGAGGAAGAATAACTTGTAAGCACATGACGCACGTATCTTTTAGTTTGTGTCAGAATCTGTTGTTTCGCGATTACCGTATCGTTCTATTCTGCTAAGCAATTAATTTATCAACGAAAATTAGTTTATTACTTCTGCTTTGCTTATGTCAGCCAGGCTTTTCGAAAATAGCTCATGCCACAGATTAGCCTGCCAGTCAGCACATTTAAAGTGCGCTGACTACCCAGAATTCGCCAACCGCGCTTAATTATCTTCACTCATGGAGGCGCTTGCACCCTGATTTTCAAAGTACCTACCTAGTTAAAATGTAATTATCAATGTTCGTTTTGACACGCTATGGCAATTACTGAGTTCAATTATTTTTCCCATGTAAACTATTCAGGCAGTATTGCCATATGAAGCCATAGACAAAACTGTAAATCAGCCAAAACTATAATATTTTATTTATTTATTTCAATAGGTTCACCAACGGCTTCTGTTTACATTACGGATAGTATATGCTAAGTCTATGGTTTACATAATTTCTTAAGTATAGGTTTTTACTGTCTTGGACTTACACAGTAGCCAATTACTGGTTCCAGCATTCACAAAAATAAATGAAATAAGAAAATATAAAAATTAAACGAGTGGCTCTAGAAATGAAATACAACAGTAAACTCCTTAACTTTTGACCGGTTAACGGTTGTAACTATTTAAACGATTACCGGCTTTTCCTTAGAAACTTGTTAACTTTTTTGTGATCCTTTAAAAAAATATAGTAATTTTAGGCAATGGTAACCGCTTCCCATAATAAATAATGATCTGTCAAATGACCAATTTTTTTTTTTCGAAATGGCATCTCGCAGTTCAACCTGAGAGGTTGTCGTCTGCTTAACCGGACTTTCCTGTGGGTGCCTTAAGTGTAAGGCCTCCAGCCAGGGCAAAAACTTACAAACTAAGCGACTACACGCTAAGAGCACCCCATGCGGGGTACGGGCCTCGGCTTAGGGCGTCGCTGGGAGAGGACAGCAAGGGGACAAGCTGGATCGGAGTGGTGTCATTATTTAGGGACTGACTTTGGACTGACAGGCTCAGCAACGCGGGCTGGCACGAGCAAGGGACGGGGAGGGTTCGTAACGGGGCGTCGCGACGGGCTTCGACGGCGAGGATGGAATGACGGCTGTTTGCATCTGTGCTTCTTAAGCGTGCTAGTTTCCTTCCTGCTCTCCTGGAGGAGGGTTGTAGCGTCATCGGGATCGACTAAAGCAGGCCTTGGGCGGCGGACCTGACTGATTCGCGAGGGTTCGTAACGGGCGGCAAACCAATTTGGTCGAGACGCTATTGTTTAACTATTGTGTCTACTTCGTGGACAGATCATTGGATAAGCAGATTTTTTTATAGACAAAACGAGCTGTAACTCAATAGCGGTTTTGACGGATGACCGATGAAAATGTTGACTGGCACATCTTTTCCAGTAAACAAATACAAGTTCACAAGCAAAATTAAATTCAAATAAAAACCACATCACATTGGAATTTATTACCAGAATGCTATTAATTTCAATAAACAAGTATCCAATACTTTACAATGTCAATAAATATGGTTGGCATTTCGTACCCAGCTTAAATGAAATCCAGATGATATGCGGGGTCTCCATTTTTTAATCGAGCGTATGAAACTGTCATAAGTATTGCACACTGCGGTTTTAATTACTGGGAAAATGTTTTTACATATTTATGAATCGATTTAACTCTACAGTATGTACGGGCGATTTGACAGCTTCATAAAGTAAAAAAGAATGTCTATGTATAGTTTTTATTTATGAGGTTACTCGAATCATTTCGAAGTCGTAATTTTCTGATTGAACTTGCAATGAAGTAATGCATAAGCTCTCGAATTTCACCTTACCCTTACGCCCGAACCTTGTTTTTAGGGTTCCGTACCTCGAAAACGGAACCCTTATAGGATTACTTTATTGTCCGTCCGTCTGTCTGTTAAGACCATTTATCTCGGGAACGCGTGGAGGTATCGTGTTGAAATGAATACCATATCTCAAGTCTACGCCGGTCCCTTAAAGCTGTGAAAAATCAACCTTATAAGTTAACGCAAAAGAAAGATACGGGCGTTAATGCCGCAAAAAACGTATTTTTCGAAACTCTCAAGGGAATCAAAATGCATAGGATACTTCCCGTTGGCCTAGAACTATGAAATTTGGCAAGTAATCTCATCTTATATTGCAAATACAGGGGGAAAAAAAAGTTTTTATTAAAAGTACGCCGTCTTCTGTCAAGACCGTTGATCTCGGGAACTCGTCGAGGTATCGAAGTGAAATTAAAACTATCCTACTCAAAGTCTACAATCCTTTGAAGCTATGGAAAAATCCACCTTCTAATTTAATGTAAAAAAGATACGGGCGTTTATGTCGCAAAAAAAACGTATATATCGACACTCTCAAGGGAATCAAAATGTATAGGGTACTTCCCGTTGACCTGGAATGTTAAAATTTGGCAAAAAGCAATGTCTTACAACACATGTAAAGGAAAAAATCTGGAAACCGTAAATATATAGCTTAATAACCAAATACCTAAAGGTTTATACGGAACCCTTGGTGCGCGAGTCCAAGGAGTTTTTTTTAGTTCGCCCGTATCGTCCCACTCCTGGGCAAAGGCCTCCCCATTTCTTCCACTTCTTCCGATGGTGTGATTTTTCTCGCCATTTCGCGAGGAAGCCATCCAAGGCCTCCCGCCATCTTCTCCTCGGTCTGCCGCGACCCCGTCTAGTTGTCCCAGAGCTCCAGTCTCGCAAACGTTAACTTATTAAAATTCATCTGTGATTTTTTTGTGTAATATGACATAATATAAAACATAAACAATTTTCCCGAAGTGTTAGAAGGAGATGTAGACTTATAGTACACCCACATTACGACAATAGGCATGACGACAGTATAAAAAAATTGCAAATCTATTTAGTCCGTCAGTTAGAGTATTGGAAATTAATGGACACGTATTTTTTGTTTTTGTAAATCAATGAATATTGACAAATATAAAACGCATCAAAACTCGGGAGTGGGGGCTCGTGACGTCAGAAGTAGCTAAAAATTATACCATGGCGTGACGTATTGAGAATTTTAAAAGCGTCATATCTTCGTAAATTTTGGTTTACGTTACAAAAAAAAAAACACGTCAAAAATTTTTTGATAATCTAAGTGACGGACTAATTAGTTTATTTTTGTCGTCTCGCCTATTATTTATAATTAAGTCCAATCCTATTCTTTTCTTTAACTTTCTCTAAGTTTCAGCATAGTTTTCTGTTACATTTTAAGAATGATTCAGTAAATACCGATACATCGCAAGTTTTCCATTGACTTTTAGAAAAGCTATTTTAAAACTGACATCTAATTTTCAATTTAAGTTCAATCGCTATCAAATAGTAATTGATGACCCCGTCATATCCCTAACGGGCTTATAACTGCAATTTAATTATTCCAAAGCAATTTGCGTCTTACCTACCGGAATTTAGATTGAATTTCTAGCGACAGACGATCGGTCATAACATTTTATAGGGATTCATTTTCATTTTCCAAGGTAATACGTTAGGTGGTTGTCGTAAGTTTGCAGAATTGGTTTTTGAAACTTTTATGCGCCATTTTGTATTAGGATCGAAATTTGGTATTGAGGTGGAGTCATATTTCTAGATCTTGATACTTTCATTAATACAATGTTTCGAAGGAGTCTGCAAAAGTTCATAAAATAGTTTTCATTTATAAAGGTAAATAAATAAATAAATAAATATCGCCGGACATTACACACAGCGCCATCTAGTGCCACACTAAGTAACAAGGCTTGTGTCGTGGACACCAGATAGTTGTTATACTACATAGATACTTTTTGTTTGTAAATACATACTTATTATACATATAAACATCCATGACTCGGAAACAAATGTCCATGCTCATCACACAAACATTTGCTCCTACCGGGATTCCAACCCGGGACCCTAAGACCGTAAGGCAGCCTCACTACCGCTGCGCCATTAGGGTCGTCAAAAAAGACGGCCGGGTAAGGTTAGGGTAGTTAATAAATGAGGGAGGACGTTCTCCATAATTTAACCAAATAATATTTAAAAATGTAGGTATTGTTTGTATTGTTGCCAATGTAACGTATAAGATTACAATGTATTGCAATTCATAAAGTACTTACTACTAATAGATACTGATAACACTTTTCTAATGAAAATATCAGCCTATTAGTTTGAGCGGAATGACACGACACAAAACATTATAACTTACTAAAAGCATCTGAAACATTTGTGTAACTACCGACTTTACATTCCAATTAATTCCACGACGCAGTTCAAATAACACATTAGTCCAATATAAACACGGTACGATACGGTTGTTTTGGTGGCAGGAATTCGACCCCGCTGGGTGCTGACAATTGAAGACTCGAGCGCATTCCTGACCTAAGCACTTTCGGTATATTCTCGTATAAGGAAATTAGACGTCACATGCTCTGCTCGCATTCTTTAGTGAGTATCTTTACGGTTGTATTAACTTTGGAAGGCAGTAGAAATGTTTATATTAAAGTCAGCGAATAGTTGTCTTGACTTTTTGATAGTGGGGAGTTTCAGCTTAAGATGGAACCGCCAGGGTAGTGCGCGAAATTCATATCTTTTTATTCTTTTTTGCAATTTGTCGGTCAGTGTCAGGCTGTATCTTAAACAAAATATGATTCGTGCCACTTTCGCACAACTGTCTAACTACAGTAGAAACGAAAATATTAGTAAGCCAAAGTAAGTGCTAAGGAACGTTGAGAGATGGTCGGATCGGTCATGCGTTGTTTAGATTGATTGAGTCAATAGATGGATTAATTAACGAAAAATATGGAGTAGTAATTAGTATACCATAGGTCTGTCGAACACAAATCATCACCATCTTGTTGTAGTAAAACGAGACCCTTTGAAAGTTGTGTAGGCGCTTAATATTCGAAGATTCGTCATCTGCTTAGCTAGCCTTTTCCCAACTATGTTGGGGTCGGCTTCCAGTCTAATCAGATGAAACTGCTTACCAGTATTGTACACGGAGCAACTGCCTATCTGACCTCCACAACCCAGTTAGTACAGGGTAATACGATACCCATTGGTAAGACTGGTCAAACACAAATATCTGAAAATATCTCCACGACAAGATCACGCGTGAAATTGACAGAATAAACTGAAGTTTCAAACATCCTAATTAAATCAATTCAAATTGCATAACGGACTTCAAAGTTAGTATCCCGGAGCGGTCGCACGGACACTTGGACTTTGTAGTCGCTCCAAGAACAAAGTTATTTCAATTATTGCCTTCTAATTGATTCGACTGGGTCCACAAACTTCAAGAGAACAGGAACAAATTCTTTGTGAAAATAGATGCTGATTTTATTAACGGACTCGACAAAGTGGTCGTCTGAACTATAGAAATATTTTTAAGAATAAAAAGTTTGGAATGCTTTCAAGGCTATACAATTTTGATTATTTATATATTATAGCTTTTGACTACCTCGTTGGTCTCGTGGTTGCGCGACTGCTGAGCGTGAGGTCCTGGGTGCGATTCCCGGGTCGGGCAAATTGTTATTGTGTTTTTCCATCAGGAATTTCTCAGTAGCGGCCACGGAGTCTGGATTCGAGCCCGATTGATGGCAATAGGCTCGCCCTCTATTACATGGGACTTAAACATGACAGGCGAAATGTGGGTCTACTATTAGGTACACGTCTGCCTAACCCCTCGGGGATTGCAGGCGTGATGTTTTTTTTTGTATGTATGGCTTAAGATTACTTCGAAATAAGACTGCCACTATCGCCCACTTACTGCTATTAAGAACAAACCTAAAGCAATCATATATCTACACAACTAACTCCAAAGTTTTCCCACAATCATCTGATATACCTTTGCTATCTTAATTCACTAAGTTCTATAACTTACATTAGTATTCTAGATCTACGCTCTTCTATCTAGACTTGTAGCTAGATATCCACAAATTAATAATCACGGAAACTTTTAATTAGTGCTAATATAAAACGCAACGAACATAAACTCTCCTTTTTATTTAAACTTTGTTAATTTTATTTTTAATTAAAACCTTCTTTAGTTTTCTACAGCGAGTGATACGGAATAAAATATATGGAACAGTAAAAACTTAATAACATTTAATTGGTGGGACAGTTGATTTAAAACTGTCTATCGATATAATTAATGAATCCATCGTACCCTCTCTATTATTTTATCATGCATGGTTGCGCTCTGAGGAATAAGCGTGTAATATTTTTAATTTGAATTCTTGAGCGCAACCAACGGTTGCGCTTGCAGGAATAATTTAGTTGCGCTTAGAGGGTTGTTCTTAAAAATAGGTACGCTCTGAGGAATACCTCGAAAATTACTCCTATCCTCTGGAAGATGTTATTTGCGCGTCCAATATAACAATGCCTTCAAAATGCTATTGCGGCTGCTAGGTTTCTGCAGCGCATCTGCTATTTTCATGAAGGCTCGAACGGACGGATTTGCAGCTATACTGTGCAAAAAAGTTGCTTCGTTATTGAGCAGAGTTCGTGCTAGCGGCAATGGCATTCTGGCGGTCATTGCGGACAAATTTGACTGCCCTATTTTATGTCATTACATTAGGGTACTGACAAAAAGGAACAACACGAAATGATGGTATTATTAATTAACTAATTTATTATTTGAACAATGATCTGAATAAAAGAGAACATCATATAGAGCAGCGGTGGCCCCGTGGTGGTGGCCCTGACTTACGAACAGTAAGTCGTGGGTTCGAACCCAGGCAGGCCATTACTTTGTGTAATTTATTTCATCACCGCTGCTCTCAAAACGGTGAAGGAAAACATCGTGAGGAAACCGCATGTCCTAGAACCAAAAAATTCGAAGACATGTGACATCTACCAATCCGCACTAGGCCCGCGTGGTAGATTATAGCCCATTCCCTCTCATAGAGAGGAGGCCTGTGTCCCAGCAGTGGGAACATTAATAGGCTGATGATGATGATCTGAATATGAATGAGTGTAACTAAATCACCTAATTTCTCACCGCTAACATAGTTAAGTACTCTTTTACGAACCCCTATGGACCTTGTGGTTCGCAATAAATAATTATTTGATTTGATTAAAAGCGAGTCAATTCCGGTTGCTTTTTCCCCAAATATATTAGGTTCGCACTCCAGTCTCACCGGATACCGCTGAATACCAGTATTTGACCTGCCTATCTGACCTCCACAACCCAGTTAGTACCGGGTAATACACACTTGGTAAGACTGGTTGTCAGACTTATGGACCACTGACTACCTGTAACGACTGTCAAAGATCTACAAAATAATGACAGCCGGGATCAACAGCTTAAGGGGGTGGTATCTGCTAACGAGGTTTTCTCCATATAACTCCTCTTTGATGAGTGAATATAAATGTGCAAGAAAAATATATGTTGCTTATTAGACTCTAAACTTTAATTGGTACAATTGAAATAATTCTAACTTTATTATTACTATATGAAAAAAATATTCAAAGTGAAGCATTTTTTCTTTGAAATTTCGTAACTACTTCTAAACGGCATTAAGTTTTAGTTTTTTTTTCACACAATTATTTGCCACTTTTTTTTTTCACAAAGTGTACAATTAGCATTTTGATCTAATGATTTATTTGGCTACAATTAAATAAAAACCACTCATTTCACACTATTCGGCCCGCAGTGACTGACGTAACAACCACTTTCTGGTGCAAGCTGATTAGAACTTCATTCGAACAGTATTTCAAACGAAGTTTGAAACACCACAAATAGAGTTGCTAATTTAACAGATACCCCAGCCTTAATGCGTTTTCCGAGGTACGGAGGAAACAAGGTATGCAATGGGCGATCATCCCGTCCACGGACCAATCTAGTCAAGCGCGACATAACCTAAAGACCAACCTGAGCAGTTATTAGTCTTAAGCCACGACACGAGCTATCATTACATTACGGAACTTAAATATAATTTATGTTGAACGCAAACTTTGATTCGTTGAAGGTTTCCCAAATTTTTACCGTTTCACTGGCTTCTTGAAAATTTTCTTCGAAACTTTGCGAGATGCTGAATTTATTCTGTACCTATAGTGATTCCGAAACCCATAAGATGTGATCATTATTTCTATATACACTGGTTATACTGGGGAAGTGGGGACCCTACGACTATTACCTTTGTACATCACTACATACTCGTATTATAAAACAAAGTCCCCCGCCGCGTCTGTCTGTCCCTATGTATGCTTAGATCTTTAAAACTAGGCAACGGATTTTGATGCGGTGTTTTTTAATAGATAGAGTGATTCAAAAGGAAGGTTTTAGTATATAATGTGTCAAGCGGGTGAAGCCGCGGGCATCATAAAGTTTGTGACGATGTATGTATGAACAAATTACTGACTGGGTTCGAATGTTTGGCAGAAAGATAGTTTATAACCCGCATTATCACATAGGATACTTTTTATCCCAGTAGGATGATCACGTGGGATAATTATCGAAAGCGGGCGAAGCCTTTTATGAATAACAGAAGTTGAAAGTGGAGTTAGTTTCACGAACAAGACCAGATTCGAATGATTTTACAACAAAGGGTTGGACCCTTTGTTTCTAACAAACTAAAACTCATTACGCCCCACAGAATCCTATTCCAAAAACCTTTAATTAACAAATCCCTGTCGAACAAATCAAGTCAGCATCAGGACACAATGTAGTCAATGACCCGTGCCAGAGGAACCTCAAGTACTCATTAAGCTGAAGCACAAAATATAGGTACCTACAGAAGTTCTGCTTTATACATCGTGCGAAAACACACGATGTGCGAGTCATGTATCGTACATGGTACGCGCGCATTGCATAGATCAGCACCTTCCCGTCACCTTGCACAAATTATAGTGTAAAGCGACAGTACACAATCAGCGTTCATAGTCAACTGTACTCATTCACGCATTATTCATATAGCATTAGTTATGTGGTAGTTAAATATTTTTTCAATAAAACATCATCTTTGGCTATCCGTGACTCATTCAGCAGCGCATACACACAAACACATAAATGCAGGCGCAACTAAGGGCGCGTGGCTAAATAATAACAGCTTATCGCAACGATCGAAAGTTAAGCTACGCTTGCCGAGGTCGGTCAATGGATGGGTGACCGTCTCTTATATACCGAGACCCTTTACTTCGGAAAGTACGTTTATTTGTCCCCTGTGCTTCGTACATCTTCGACAGTCGTTACGAGTAAGAAGCCAGACTGTGACAACCAGCTGCATCCGATTAGACTGGAAACCGACCTGATGATGTGATATACAGGTTGGAACGGATATCGACGCACAAACGAATACCACGTAATTCAGTAAAAATAACTAACACCTCCACCTTGAAAATTTTTATCGTAAATGTAAAAAAAAAACAGTTTTTTCCTACAAAACTGCAACTAAATTACGTTTAGTGACTTCAAAGCGCACCAGTGACTGGCATTTGTTTGACATCGTTTGAGATGGTCGTATGTACGTCTCGTATATGCGTGCCCCTGTTTTCGCTTCTTGTTTAGCATCGACCTTCTATACTTACCTACTTTGTGGCTAAAGGTACCTCATTGACGTCAGGTAAACCCCTTGACAGGTAACTAATGAAATGGGGCAGACCTGTGTTTACGCAGCAGTCTACTTTATAGGGTTATTTCCGCCTGTTGGACCTTTGTTTGGTCTGTACTTATTTCCGGGGTTTGTTGATAATTGCTATTTCACTAGTTGTAATAACTGAAAAAAAACATTAGTGTGAAATACATTGCATGTTGAACCTAATCGTAGTGCGACAAGAGCCAGTTTTCGAGGGAGTGTATTTAAAATACTGTTCAGTCAAAATTAAGTTACATGTTTTCTTACTTATACAAATAAATCCAATTTCAAAGCCCTTTTAAGTGGCCACTATTTTAGTAGTCAAGTTACAACAAAACGTTATTTACACAAACGGCCACTCACTATTAAACTTTTCTGCAAACCATACAATACTTCAACGTCAACAGTTCCCAACTGTTCCGCAGAACATGAGTGTTCAAACCTTCGTTCAAACAAACGGCCAGCTGACAGCCAACTATTTCACACAAAATGGCCGACTTTCCAAACTACCAGTACGAAATGCCAGCATTTTGAGTAGTTAATTTACGTCAAAACTAAGAGAAAAAGTATTGAGAACCTGCAATTTTCCTTTGTGTTTCTTTATTCATCGGTATTCTTCTTTTTAGCTGTTGGTTCTTCTGTACTTGAATGAATTTAGTGGGCCGTAGTGATAAGCTCACCATCATCATCACCCACAGCCCGACTTCACCCACTGCCGGGTATAGGCCTCTCTTTGCTCGTACCAAGCTCCACGTGCTTGTTGCCTTATCCAAGATATTCCCGCGATGACAACAATGTCTTCTGCCCATCTTCTGCTTATCATCTGCCGCCGAACGACCAACACATTCTTTTTCCAGTCCTTGGACGCCACTCGGTCATCCTAGTTCATTTAGGGTTCAGCGTGTATGTATACACGTCATCTCATCAGGATTCTTCTTTCTTGCCATTTCGTCCTTTACACAGTCCATCTATCGTTTCTTTGGTCTTCCTCTACTCTTACTTTTTGATCTATCCACATTCATACTCAAAACTTTCCACACGACATTTTCCTCATTCCTCCGCATCACATACCTATTACGTATAACAAATGTCTATCAAACAATCTCTCTTATCACTCTCTCATCACTTTGAATGCTATATATCTTCTGATTTACGTGATTTTTCGCTTGAGCTCCAAGTTGTAGTTTCCACGCTTGCGCTCCTATATCCAACTAGTTTACAAACTAAATGTATGTACAGCAAAATATCTCATCTTTCAGATAACTGAAAACTTAATTAATATTGTAGATCGTTAGAGCCTCTCGTGCGTTATTGAGACCTCAGAGAGGTAATTACGAAATTCCGTGCGGGCACAATGTAACGTGTGTTTACGCACACTATTGTGTAGAAAATAGTTATTTGTGTTTATTGTGACTTGCGACAAATTGTTTATTCATTTTGAATTGAACAGTAACCTGTATATATTCGTGAGAGCTAGGGATTTATTGTGTGTGAAGTAGCCGAATTCGTTTTCCAGCTCAGAATAGTGTTATTAGGGATTTTTCTTATAAAATTTCTCAGTAGCAACAACGAGTCTGCGATTCTTCCCGAATGATGGTAGTAGACCTGCCCTTGATATAGGACTGAAATATAATATATAGAAATATGGCACGCCTGATTTCTTCTGCCTGTGATTTATGAAGTAGTCGATTTGTTGCTTTCCAAATAAAACTAACAGGTAATCAATTATCGTTTCATATTCAAGACAAGATTTGAAACATTGTATCATTTGTGTTTACCTCGATTCTAAGAGTTTTGCTGCTTTAAACTTTTAATTAGATTGCGTTCAGCGTTGCCAATTATTACTTTCATGTTTCTTGGCGGCAGCAAGATACTTTGAGAAGCAAGGAAGTAAGTTAATTTAGAAATAAACTATACAACAATTTTGCTCTGAGCCGAACATGAAAAATTCAAGAGCAGGCTTTTATTTAGGCAATTGTTGAGGTGACGCCTCCTATAGTGATGACGGGTATAGATTTGTTGCCTTACCACTAGCTAGGGTAGGCATTCAGTTAATTAATACCACATTGCCTCAAGCATTATCACCTGCAACGCTGCAACACACTCTGTGTAATATCACCATGCACTGAAAACGAGGGGGGGGGACGTAAACCCTATTTAATAACGTTAACGCTAAACGCGGCCCAAACAATAACCTGGATTACCAGGATTATACGAGTAGTAAGCATCTAAAATTAATTTGTGAACACTTTATTTTGTAATTAGATTTCGTAATAGGCATCACGACAGTATCAACAAATTGCAAATCTATTTAGTCCGTCAGTTAGAGTATTGGAAATTAATGGACACGTATTTTTTGTAAATCAATGTATATTGACAAAGATAAAACGCATTAAAACTCGGGAGTGGGGGCTCGTGACGTCAGAACTAGCTAAAAATTAGACCATGGCGTGACGTATTGAGAATTTTAAAAGCGTCTTATCTTCGTCAATTTTGGTTTACGTAACAAAAGAAAAAACACGGGTCAAATATTTTTTGATAATCTAACTGACGGACTAATTAGATTATTTTTGTCGTCTCGCCTATTGTCCACGGAAAATAAATCCAAAGTTGTTTCACTGATTTTCAATGTTTATTTTCTCCTTTAAGCAACTTATCTGGTACAGAAAAATGTACCACTATTTTAGTATTATAAATGAAAACCAATTTCTCTATTTTGAAAGATATCGGTGTTTCAATGTTCATCATATTTAGTAGTGGGAATAAAAACACTAGTATAATTTTCAAAAATAATATTTTACTTTTCATACAAACTCAGCTTAAATTTTAAGTAACCAGAATTTGTAATTTAAATGAAGCCGTGTTTTTCGTTTAAAGGGTATTTGTAGAATTCTAAACTAGGATATATTTAGTATTTAAGTCGCGAGTTAATAGGCTTCTTAGCTCTTTCCATTGTGGAGCTCATCTCTCTCCTCAAGGACTAGACTCGATTGAGGTCAAGAGTAGGCCCATT
Source organism: Xestia rhomboidea (assembly GCA_963853795.1). Classification (NCBI taxonomy): domain Eukaryota; kingdom Metazoa; phylum Arthropoda; class Insecta; order Lepidoptera; family Noctuidae; genus Xestia; species Xestia rhomboidea. Next base: position 6,920,642 of record OY970771.1, on the reverse strand, counting down.
TAATATTTAAAAAAAAAACCGGCCAAGAGCGAGTCGGACTCGCGCACCGAGGGTTCCGTACAAACTTTTTAAAGGACAAACTTAACTTTGCTGTTCGATCCCAAGAAGCGGCTATTGCACCAACCGCAAATAATAAGTTTGTAATAGTAAAATCGCCGTTTTTGTCAAGTATAACTACATATTCTCGGTTTTCAGATTTTTTCCTTTACATGTGCTGTAAGACATTGCTTCTCGCCAAATTTCGTGATTCTAGGTCAACGGGAACTACCATACACTATACTATAGACCTCAGTATGTGGTATAAATTTCAACTGTAGGTCCCCCCGTTCCTGAGAAAATCGGTGGTGACAGACGCACAGACAGACGGACAAGAAAGTGATCTTATCTTCCTTTTTTATCTTTTGAGGTACGGAACCCTAACTAGACTACCTAAAACCTCAACCTCTGTAGACATTGATCGTTATAAACAAACTATTTATATATTTTCGCCAATTGTCAAAAAAGACCCGTAAACCCTACTCAATAGTGATGTTTTGTGTAACAAGAATCGTGTTGTCAGTTGTCACGTTATCCTATTTCTGTAATAACAATGTCGATTTAAGCTCCTTTGCAATATAATATCATAACAAAGCCAGCTTTTTACACAGTTACTACGTAGGAAGGTATAAACAAGGACTTTTCTCTTTGTGAATCGTGTGTTCTGCTGGTTAAAACTTTTTTGTGAGAGTTACTGGCAATCGGAAAGATTTACGATTATTTAGTTGTAGACTGATCGGGATTCAAAATTATAATGATTTGATTAACTTGTTTTGCATTTGCATAAAATCATCATCAATAATCATTATTTTAACTCATTTTTTTCCGATGCCCTGACACACGTTGGTGAAACATGAAGAATTAGAAGATCCTTTTCTATATTCAAATACCTCACAATGTAACAATATTTCAGTATAGACATTATACAATTTTCAATCCCACCATACATTATCTATGTGTAAAGGCGGAAACCCACCGCAGCGCACAGAAAGGCTACGCACGTGTTCTAAGCTTCGCTTTGCAAGAAAATGTATGTGATTGTTTCCACTGCAAACCACGAATGCGCTATGCACGAATCGACATCATAGTACACGCGTGGCTTGCTCTAATAAGGCGCTCACATAGCTCAACTCTGTCAACGCTATATGCACGCTGTGCACGCGGTATACGCTAAACAGGTAGTCTTGGTAAAAAAACGTGTGTAGCCTCTCCGCGCACCGCGTGGGCCATCCACGTGTACTGCAGTGGAAACGTAGACCCACGTTGCCAAACAAATGCATCCACGCAGCTAACGTGCGCCGCGTGCCCGTGCACTGCGTGCCCCGCGGTGGGTTTGCGCCTTTACTCTAACAGTTTATGCTGCCCAAGCCAAGTTAGCTTTCAGATGACGGGAATTTTTAACTTTATTGACACTTGTCGATATATTTTTGCGATAAATGTATAAAAATAAATATAATACATATTTAAACTGTATCAACAAAAATACCTCACTTAAAGACGAATTCACACTCCTTAATCCTCCATCCACGTTTAATATTTACATGTCGTTGTGTAGTGTAGGTACAAAGCGAATTACGTACGCAACATCGGGTCCGAAGTAGTCCCTCGTTCGAGACTGATTTTGCCTACCCGGGTATATTCTACTTACCCGGGTGCCCGGTTTCATGTTGGCTACTTACCCGGTTACATTTCCGTGTGATCGGTCTCGGCTTTGGAATAAGCGGGAACGGAATTTCTAAGTCGAACAAGGATGGTTGGAATAAAATTGTACCCACACTGTGTCGTACACAAATTAATATCCTCTTCTTAGTAAAAATGCAGGGTGTACACTACAATTACACTAACTGCGACCGTTAACCACGTAATAAGTAGTAGTTAGTGTTATCTTTATTTGCTATTGATATAGAAAGAAAGAAAAAAAGATCTTTGTGTATCGTTTTTTTTTTCTCTAAAAATCTTTTTATATATTATCTTTTTACTCAGTAAATTATTCCCCTTTTCTCTTAATTCATTTACTAAATAGCATATACTAGCTGTGCCCACAGCTTCGCTGTATTTTTGCGACTTTAAGCGACCCAGAAAAAGGTGGCGAGACGATTTGGACGCGTACCGCGAGGGTTGGTCCGAGGAGCCACGGGAAAAGAGCAAATGGAAGGAATTGGGGGAGGCCTTTGCCCAGCAGTGGGACAGTACAGGTTAACAAAAAAATAGCGATTATTACGATATAAAAACGAAAATATTATAAACTGACATCTATTAATTAAAACTAAAACTTGTTAATTGTGTCGTGGACACCATATAGTTGATATACTACATAATTATACTACATATTATACTTTTTGTTTGTAATTTGAATTTATGTTTGTTTCAGAGCGATACGAGGAACTAAGAACACGCAGCACATCATTCTCGTCGCTGTCGTCAAGAAAAGGTACGTTTTTGTCTAATTTACAAAGAAATTATATTAAGCTTCTTACAACCGTACTTTGTATTATTTTCTTTTAAGGGAACGTTTTATTCATTGTGAAAAGAAAAAGTATTTCGGGACCGGTTTACACGTGTATTGTAATTTATATTATAATTTACAAATGGTTTCGCTAGTACAGTTTTAGTATTCAGGCTAACTTTTCAATCTTCTTCGATCTTTTATAGGGTTCCGTACCCGAAGAGTTACCAACGGGACCCTATTACTAAGCCTCCGCTGTCCGTCCGTCCGTCTGTCTGTCTATAATCGGGCTGTATCTCATGATCCGTAGTAAACATTTGAAATTTTCACAGAATGTGTATTTCTTATGCCGCTAGACGAAAAAATAAAAAAGGGGGCTCCCATACTACGATGGTACGGAACCCTTCCGTGAGTCCGACTCGGACTTGGCCGGTTTTTTTTTTTCGGATGGTAAATCATCAAATGACTCCTCAGCTCTGGGCGGAGCAGGAGGGAGTGTCAGACTTTTACTGTCTAAAACGCATCCATGTTCCTTCATCACCCTTTGGGTTCCGGGGCCACGGTATCTCTTTCGAACAGTCCCGCAGCCCCGGAATTGGCCGGTTACTTTCAAAACTTACAAAAAACCGAAATGGCAAATAACTTTAGTGTTTTTATTTACTTCTCTATATCAACCGAAACAAATGATTATCATTCCGTAGATCACCTCAAATAAACGAATTCCACATTATTAATGAATTTGCGACAAATAAAAACAACGAAATAAAAACTTAAAGCTTCAACTAGTAAAATGGCTGCCATGCCACGGTCGTCCATGAAATATATAAACACAGCTACGAAGCCACATTGAGCTCAACGTAAAATGTACGAAGAGACATTTATTGAGATAGCTTGCGACCTTCACAGGTATTCGAGTGTGCAAGGACGGGGTAATATGATCCATTTTCTCCGCATCAAAGATATTCAATACATTCTAATGCACGTTGAAAATATCTTTGATAAATATCTAGCTAGAGTATGTGCTTAGGGGACAAAACAAGTATTCAAAGTGCAATAGACTACTAATTGGTGAAACGTTGTTCTTCTCAGGGTTCGCTTTATACCTACAACAATTTAATAAAAATTTACGCTGTAAAATGAAAATTTGTTACGTGAATGCAATATTCTGTGGGGTGAATTATAGTCATATGTGGCTGGATATGTTATTCATATGAGCACGTATTAACAAGGTGACAACTTACTATTGTTTCACACATGAAAAGCATTCAATATAGCCATACTACATAATAATGATTGTATGTATATTACACAACATAGTTTTAACATACTGAAATGTAGGTGAAATGTAGGTGAAATGTAGGTGAAATGTAGGTGAAATGTAGGTGAAATGTAGGTGAAATGTAGGTGCTTCAAAACTAATAAGCTTGGTCGTCCTCATTCTCCGGTCTCCTGACCTTATCCCAATTCATTTGGGGTCGGCGCAGCATGTCTTGTGGTCACGCCAACAATAATTCGGTCTTGAAAAGTATCAGAACCAACCTTCGATACTAGCGGACGTGTTAATTACAGTGAACCGGCAGTGACAAAAGTCGAGGCGGAAAAGAGAGGAAGAGAAGGGACATGCAGCACTCACCAGGGGCAGGCCAGCGGGATCCAATCTCCTTCGGCTTTCACACAGCAGAGTATCACTACGCGGGTCGCGCGACCAATATTTGCATATAGTTTTAGTTCTTATTACACTGGGTAATCAAACACAACGCATTTGGCGGAGCGGGAGTGTATTGAATATTGCAGAGAAAGGCTCGAGATGATCCTCGTCTCTTCGCGGGTGATCAGACGAAAAGGCTCGTCATGTGGTGCGGAGGTGGTTCGAGAGATCCGTTAAACACGGTTGCACGTGCGTCCATGTGCAAGTTCTTCGTCAAACTGACAGCTGTCGGTCCTCGTTCTCATGTTCCTATTTTGAATGATGCTAAAAGCGCTGCATGTGCAGGTTGGGAAAAGGAGCGGGAAATACAAACTGCCTCATATTATAAGAGTGAATCTATCAAATCAGTGTTGGCGTTACCTTCTTCTTCTTTCATACTTCTCTATTACTCGTCATCTCAGCAGTCACCTCCTTTCTAGCCATAATATCTTTCACACAGTCCATCCATCGTTTCTTTGGTCTTTCTCTACTCTTATACACCCTGCTCAACATTTTCCCCAATACATTTTCCTCATGTTGGGTAATTAATCAGAAAATAATATAATTATATACCCACCTAATTAGTTAAAAAGTTCTTTAGGGTACTTTTTATAAGACGCCCCTTCCCTCGTTCCCGGTCATCTTTAGGGGTAAAAGTTGGGTGGAACGTTATATTGTTAGCTAGAAAATGTTTTGGGTTAGTCTCAGACGAAATTCTTTAAATACTCGTATGATTGAGGGTTGGGAACCGATTCTGTTGGACTTGTAAGTCATGACAGACCGGTTTCGGGAAATCCCAAGCATAGAGTTTTAGTCGATAATTATCCTCACGAAGGTTTCATGTCTATTTTACTACTGATTCTGTTATTATTTTATCATCTGATATATTTTGTAGAACCAATTTTTGTGGGTCAAGAGTGTGATTCTTCTTTCGTCTCCGCATGTAGTTAAAGCGAAAGCTAGTCTGTTCATGTGATGTGAGATGAGAGGCTTTCTAAAACAAGCTCTGTTTCTACCTACAAAAAATCAGTCGTCGATTTATTCTACATTCAACCTTACTCACAGTACTTCAAAACACATTCTTCATACCTTTTATACCAAGTTTGAAGGTAAGGTTACTTAAAAACTTCTCTTACAACAGATACATTGCAAATTCGCCGAGTTTAAGAGTTTCGTTTGACAGCGCGAATCGATACGAGCTCTGTAAAACGTAGTCTCAAATGCTTTAATTAAATAACTTTTAAAACTGAGTTTATTGGCTATTTGTTAGAGAGGCTGATGGCCTTATGCCTTAGCTATTATGAATTTGGGATTGTTTGTACACTTTGTCGAGGATTAGTTAGAGAGGTTTTTGCTTTGTAGTATAGCGTTATTGCGCTGATCAATTATAAATGGAATTATGTTGTACACTCTGTTGTTATGGGCCAGTGGTAGCTCACTGGTTACGGTCCTTATTTACATGTCGTGGGTGCAAATTCTGGCAATTCGTTACAATCATACTCAAGGTTGAGTAAAACATCGTGAGTAGACGCCCATGTCCTTCTTGCATCAAACATTCAAGGCTGACATCTATTTTTTCAGGTGTCCCGACCTTTGCAACATCACATTTCAGAATAGTTGGTTAGAGACAGAAATAACCGTATAATATCTCTTAGAATAACAAAAGGCATGACGACAGTACCAAAAAAAATGCAAATCTATTTAGTCCGTCAGTTAAGAGTATTGGAAAATAATGGACACGTATTTTTTGTTTTTGTAAATCAATGAATATTGACAAAAGATAAAACGCATCAAAACTCGGGAGTGGGGGCTCGTGACGTCAGAACTAGCTAAGAATTATACCTAGGCGTGACGTATTGAGAATTTTAAAAGCGTCGTATCTTCGTCAATTTTGGTTTACGTAACAAAAGAAAAAACACGGGTCAAATATTTTTGGAAATCTTACTGACGGATTAATTCGTTTTTTTTGTCGTCTCGCCTATTATGACCTACTTACTTAAAGACTTTCATTTAAGAAACAAAAGTTACTTCAGTACGTGGTAAAAGTCGAATCTCAGCATACTTCCTTTTCGTAGGAGTTTTCCAAGTTTGTTTCAGTTTTGTATGCTAATGCTCTGAATATTTGAGCATGTTTATTTATGCGTACTTACGGGTGTAACAAGATATGTTTGCATAAAGGTAATGAGATTTTGCAGAATTCATTTAGGCGTCTTGCTGATTTGTTTCTTCGTTTAGTTCCTTTTTCTCTCTAAGTTTACACCTTTTGATAACATCGTGAAAGCATCATGAGCCTAGCCTTGGCCCAATCATGTTAAAGACAGTCTACCGGTATTTTACATGGAGTTCTGACTTCTACAACCCAGATACATTGTTTGGTAAAACTGGTGGTCAGACTTTCGGGCTTCTGTCAACCATAAATGAAACCATGAATTTTTCGAACCAAATTTTGAATTCATACTATATTCATACCTTTTAATAACTTCGCAAAATACACAACAATAAAATCAAATTCTACATAATGCCACCACCACCACCACCAGCCATTTCCACAGAAATCTATATTCTACCACAACTAATAAATGGGTAAGAACTTGATTCGTTCCAATTTCACTATAACTTCGACGTCGACGGACGTCGAACAAACTTCCCCCACACAAGTACTAAGGTACTTTACCTGTAAGGGGTGCAACACATACTCCGCTCGGTTTAATTCGGCTGGCCAGCAAAATCGTTCTGAAAAAAACAGCTTCGGCTTACCTCTCTCTTGAAAAAGCCACGTAATAGCAGATTTTTAGAGCGCAGTCGACCGACTGTTGGTCTGGTTTGCACATTTGTCACCAACCCGACCGTTTAGTTGGCTTGTACACGCTAGCTGTCCAACCTAACTACTACTACTAAAGTGTGCAGTGTGCGGGGACTATTAACGTGTATGTGTAGCATGGTAGCACCCCTTTGCTTCAGTACACGTCCACGCCACCGCCCCACGTCGTTACATTACCATCGAAACTTGTGTTTTACGATGAACATACTACGACGAACTACAATTTAGATGCAACAACGACTCAACTTCGTGGCAGTTTTGAATGTACTGAAATTACCATGAGACTACTAGGCTACATGTCCATTGTAACGGAGCTGCACGAAGCTAGGAGAATGTTAAGCAATATAATTTCTCTAAATTCAAGTCTCCACACAGTTTAAAGACATGAGAGAGTGTGCTTATATTCAGGGTGATTGATTTAACGTAGTGCTCATAAATACGAGCATCTTTTACCTCGGGACTAACTGTAATATGAAAAAAAAGTTTCCCAAATTTTTTCGAGTTATGCGACCATAAGTGTTATGGGGCAGCTGATATTTTTCGTGATTTCATGTATGATCCCATAGTAAAAGTTGTTCATTTTCATGAGTACTACACGCTCTTAAAGTATTGCCCACGTTCATCAAATCACCCAGTATAAATCATGATCTGTCAAATGACCAATTTGGTCGAGACGCTATTGTTTAACTATTGTGTCTACTTCGTGGACAGATCAAGGGATAAGCGGAAAATGGTTTAACACATTTCATAACCGCGTATTGTAGACAGCGTTGTTTCAGCGTACTTGTTCTGCATCTGGACCTCTCAATTAACAAAAATACAGACTATACATTGCTCTCTCTCTTTCTTCACGTACTCTTCATCGTTATCGCTAAAAGATGACAAATGCTGGACAAACGCCTTCCCAATACATCCCCAAAGTGAACGGGCCTCTTGCCTCTTCCTCTCACTCGCTCCACTCCAATGGACAGGCATCTTTATGTTGAAGTTTCACCATTGCGTAGCTTTTATTGTCCTTCGCAAAACGTGTACATCACTCACAAACATTTTAATGCGAGTTTCAAAGGAATCGGTGAGTCGAATGCTCTCAGTTTGTAATAAATGAGAATTCTTTAAAATTCAACAAAGTATGGCGAAGTAAGAGAACGTTTGTTCTGAGTTGTTTATTGTGTAATTGCTTATTCTTTTCGCTTTTTATTTAATTTGTTTAATTGGACGGAAGAAAACATTCTGAGGATTTGCTTCGATTAACAGCTTATGAAAATAAAATGAATTAATTGTCCCTATCTTAAATCTATCATTGCCCTATTTTAAGTTTTAGCCACTATTGTTAAATTATGTAAAGAATCTAATAGTAAGCCACGACGACTAATCAAGTTATACAACACCAGTTTAAGCGGATCTCTCATTGTACAGGAAATCGCTACAAAGCGAGATCATGTTATGCCGGGAATCCATAGTTTAAAGTGTCGGTACACGCACATTTCACCAGTTATGTTTAAGTCCCATGGAATAGGGAGCGAGCCTATTGCCATCAACCAGGCACGAATCTAGGCTCCGTGGCTGCTACTAAGAAATTCCCCCCCGTTCCATATATCCCTACCGACATATCCCCACTGGTAGGGATACTTGGATTTTTTTTCTAACGATCGCTACCGGTTGGGATATATGGAACTTACTACTCCATGTATCCCTACTGACCCGCACTGGTGGGGATAGTTGGATTTTTTTTTCCATTTATCGCTACCAGTAGGGATACGTTTTCAAGGGTTTCTTTATATGATTAATTAGTGGTTCCTGAATTACTTGTTAGCCTTCCTGATGGATAAAACCTTTGCAAATAACACTTTTTTTGCCTGACCTGGGAATCGAACCCAAGACCTCGTGCTCAGCAGTCGCGATTACGACCACTAGACCAACATGAAAATGATCTAATATTATATTATCTAATAGAATACCTACTAGTTAAAAGTCAGGCCACACACCGCACACAACTACTAACTAACAGTCAGTAAATTACAACTCACAAAGTCAAACAACCAAATACAACTACAAAACAAATGTTACCAGCCCTAAAAGAGAAATTTAAATACGGGTAGGTACACATCAGCTATTTCGGGATCTAAAACCGTGAATCCGTGACGAACAAACAAAGCCACAGGGTTGATTCTAAAAGCGTTCCATTCGTTCACCGGTGCACGCTATGGCCCAAAATGTCTATTTACGAGTTGATGCCATCGGGCCAATAACCACCGACCAACCAAACATTTACAGGCACTAGTGGTCTGGGATTTTTATGGAACGGCGAGGCAATTGCGTTATACGTTAATTCAACAACATTAAATTGCGTTTTTACATCGCCAAGCAGACGATTATTTTCGAACAAATTAAGCAATGAATTACGTTAAAAAAGCAATTCATTATTATTCAGGTTTACACGAAAGATAACCAACGGGGCCCTCCGTCCATCCGTCCATCTGTCTATCAGCGGGCTGTATCTCTTGATCCGTAATAGGTATACAGTTGAAAATTGCACAAAATGTGTTTTGTTGCCGCTATAACAACAAATACTAAATTAAAAATTAAAGGGGGCTCCCCGACTGCGATAGTACGGAACCCTTCATGCGTGTGAGTCCGACTCGCACTTGACCGACTTTTTTTGGTTTTTTAATTCTTCGAAATATAATTTAAATTTGAATGTATGTTATGCAATTGTGGTCCTGAGCTTATTTTGGAACAAACAGATTTTTTGTTATAATAGGCGAGACGACAAAAAAAATCGAATTGGTCCGTCAGTTAGATTATCAAAAAATATTTGACCCGTGTTTTATCTTTTGTTACGTAAACCAAAATTGACGAAGATATGACGCTTTTACAATTCTCAATACGTCACGCCTAGGTATAATTTTTAGCTAGTTCTGACGTCACGAGCCCCCACTCCCGAGTTTTGATGCGTTTTATCTTTTGTCAATATTCATTGATTTACAAAAACAAAAAATACGTGTCTGTTAATTTCTATTCCTCTAACTGACGGACTAAACAAATTCGCAACTTTTTGATACTGTCGTCATGCCTATTACGGTACATACTTTCATAATTATGCATTCAGTGACAAGCTGTTATTTTAAAATTACAAACAGTAAAATTACAACAAGAGATCTCAATTTTATTTATTTGTACAGATGTATAGATGAATATTGGTCCGATCGGTCACGTCGATCGTATTTCGCTGAAACGAAAAACACAAACGATATTTAATTAATTAAAGCGGGGAGGGTTGACAGAGGACTTCCCGGATGTGACGGTAATACGAACCCGGATGTGTGGCTATGTACTCGTATGTGACCGGTACGGGGTATATTTTGGTCTCTGTAAAACGTTGAGAGGGTAAAAGGTCATCGATATACCCCGGAAGCCGGGTGTTACTAAAATATTACCTAGAAGAGTGGAGATGTTTCCATAAAACATCACTAAGACAACAGAAATTGGACAGAATATGTGAAACAAATACATTATAGTAAGAGTGAATTCCAAAATAGATAAAAAAATCTTATTATTCCTTGAACGAACTGAGTTGGAGGGAAGTAAGGGATTTTTTTAAAGACTTTAAGTTTTTGTTTTCCTTATTAAATGTTACATCGTATAATGCCATAAAAAACCAAAATAATTTTAGTCATCATTTTTAGCTTCATACTTCCACGAATTATTAAAAAGTTTCGTAGATTTCAAAGTAATGTTTAACACAGTTATCTCGAAGCAATTCCAAAGCGGTAAAGACCAAAGTTTGCTTAAACTAAGTTCAGTTTGTATTCACTTTTGGCTATTAAAGTTTCACGCAAGTCTGTATGGAAGCTCCTGTCTTGTAGCGTGACTTGTACGGGCTACATCAGTTTGTTTAAGTTATTACTAAGTCTGGAAGTTATGATCGTTTTAGTCTTTTGGACTATGTTTTAGAGGGATTAGTCTTCGAATATTTGGACTACCTCGTTGGTCTAGTGAACGCAATCACGACTGCTGAGCATGAAGTCCTGGGTTCGATTCCCTGGTCGGGCAAATTGTCATTGGTGATGAATGACGACCTCCGCATATAAAAATTGTAAAACAACTCTTAACAAAGCCGAAAGGCACTTGTTCTCCTCGTCATTGCGATCATTTTTTTGTTCTACACCATACCTGGGCACCTTCTAGTTACGGAGATATTGGGGTCAAATTTTTAAATACCAGTTTTTATTGTAAGATTTTAACTTTAAACACCTCCACGACCCCCGTACTATTCAATCCATCCATCAGCACAGTGTTTTGAGTGCGTTACATTGAGTTCTACCACAAAACATGATTTTTCACCTCAAAAAAAAAGTCGTTTCCCAGCAATAATTTTTGCGTCAAGTTACTTAGTTTGATGTACAGAATGCTTGGTTGACAGCTTCGTGATGAAGTGGTTTACACCCTGTATGTAGGTAAATTATTTACAGTCATTTCGTAAAATGTTTCTGAATTGCAACATTATAAAACACACACTGCGCGGAAACCAACTTTCCTATGAAACTTTGTTACGTAATTTAAATAAAATACTCCATCAGTGAACTAATTAATATATTTAACTTTGATTATAAATTAGACAATAATACAGATCACCTACAAATTATACCCACAAATAAAATATTATCAGGATTTATTCCGAAGATACTTTGGTAACGATATAACTCGATAAAGTTCCGAAGTAATGGTCCAAACGGAGAAACGTCGGCGCAAAAGGAAACACCTTTAGAAGATAAATAAAGAAGTCATCATTACGATCGGAAGTTCGTGACTGAAACCAGAGATAGGGCTGTCCTGTGAAATTATAACAAAGTGCAAAGAGTCTTTGATACATTAGGTATGTTAAAAATATATCTATTATTACTTGTCTTTACTTATAGCAGTTCTAGAAAAGACTTTCATCGGCAGGGTGTCAAAAAAAGCAATTCAGTCGAACAATTTAATGACCTGTTTTTATATATTTACTGCCTAAAACCTAACCTAACCCTTGATCCTTGGGAGGTTTTTGAGAGAAGCAAGAATAAACAGGAACACTCTTTATTACAAGTCTCAATATTTTCCATAAAATTATCGTCTAAGATTAAAAGAAAGAAACCAATACAATATTTTCCAGACTAACTTGCGTCTTGCCAACCCTATCAGCTGAGGTAGGAGTGTCGAATAAATGGCGTACAATTTAGGTGACTAATAAGTTTTCTTGTTATACCCTCGTTGCGGCCATCTTAATATTTACCACGTGTTATACCGTTAAATAAGTTGTCTACAGGACACAGCTTTTCCAACAACTAAGAGCGGTTTTAGCATTTTTCGGCGCGTATTTAAACTCGTATCGGATTACCCAAGTACACGAATTTTGCACTTCAAACAATCTACAAAAATCAACACTCTTTTTGTAGCAATATGTCAGTATCTCCCGCAGCTCGCGCTTATAAGCGCAAAAGGCACACATAGGCACATACACGCGCTTCAAAAAACGAGCTTATACGTGCCGAAAATGCGATAATCATCATGGCCGACTTTTCAACTGTTTCCGTCCATCGTTTTGAAAGCTGCGATTGGTGACTCGTGGCATGTTCTTTTGTTTTGCTGGCTTTAGCGCTAGAATTGCGATATAGGGGCACGTGTCTCCCCGCGAAGGTGTATTTATAGGCCTATATGCTGATTCAAGCCTTCCTTACGTGTGGAAGGCAAATAATTAGTTTTCTGATAAAGAAGGTCGAAGAAGTTTAGTTAAGCCGCATTTCCATATGCGAAGAAACTTGGGCAAGAAATGTCAGTGCCCCACATAATTTAGCCGATAGTAAAAGATACGAAGCTATACACAACCAGTTTATGAAGATATCTCATTGTATCAGAAATCATACAAAGCGAGGCCACGTTATAATGTAAATGTATAGCTTGATTTGTCGCCGTGTGTACACACAAGTGTCTATCGGACGCTTCGCTGTCAATTCTTATTGCAGATTTGATTAGATTTACTCCTTTTTTGGAAAATGTGGATGCAGGAAAGCAGTCTTCAGAATTAGCTCTTAATTTTTCACCGTGTTCTAAGAATGTATGAATATACATAACTGCACGTAATTACTCTGTACCTAGATTTTAAATATTGTATTCTTGGCCAATAACTTGATAGCAATGATTATGCGGCTTTCATGTCTGATTAAAGTTTTAACCATTCATACCTAACTTTTAAGTTCTTTTAGTAATCAGACTCATTTGACTTCATTCCCACATTGCCCCTTAACAAAGTACTTAGTCACTGAGGTGTACGTATGGAGCGCTATAGTGACGCTTTTACCCTAGTTTCGTAAGCGTTGGAGATGTTCTTCAGACATGTAGTGCTTTCCACCTACATTCTAAAGCGGCTTTTTGTGTGTTTTTTTTTAATGAATGTTATAAGAATTCTGGTATTTGATATATTGTGTGATGACGACACTGGCAAATTAATAGCTGCACATGTGTCATAGAAATATTTTTTTAAATTGACTGTCAACTTGAACTGTCTGTATTCAAATCACTATTTTACTTTTTGACAGTTTTATGAAATGATTATTACACGGTATATTGACGAAGTTTATTAATTTGCTTAACAATTCAAATGCTCGATTTTCCTAACTGTTCGAGGGCAGTATATTATGACACAATCAATTTCAAGAATCAGTTCGAACTCAGGACAAATGGTATCGCCCTCACGTATTTAGCAGTACAATTATAACTTTAACACATTTAACGTTCTCCTATTTTTTACAAAACAGCAACAGCTTAAAGATATCTTTCCCAACTACGTTCGCAATTTAATCCTATATCCTGAAAATCCTTGGTTTAGCTCTTAAAACCGAGTCGGCTTGTATAACATTCTCAAAGGAGCCTGCAACGCGAGATAAGTGGGAGTCTGTAACCTTAGACGAAATATACCGAGCCTGGGGGTAATTAGTGAATGCTAAAAATACACGTTAGTCTGCCCCAAGAGTCTAGTGAAAATTGCTTGGTAACCGTAAGTATTTTTGAGTAAAAAGGTCTCAATGCTGTCTCTAAGTTACTAACACTTGTATCGAGTAGTCAAGTTAAAGAAATGACTTGAGTTTAACTGATTATTTTTATGCAACCTTTTTTATGAAATATACAAGAATTTGAACAAAAAACCGTCAAAGAAAACAAAGCTAAGGATTCTAACTTTTGCCTGTTTTAACTTTTAAGCGATTACTAAATAAATTACAGACTAAAATCGTATCTATACATATAATAAAATCGTTGAGACCAAAAAATCTGTTCATTGAAGATTAAAAAAAAAAACCAGCCAGGGTGACTTGAAATAAGTAACTGAACATATTAAAACCATTTAAAAAATTTTTGTTTGTTTGTTTGTTTGTTTGACCGCGCATCACGTAAAAACTGCTGAACCGATTTTGTTGAAATGTTCACAAATCTGTTTAAATACATTCAGAATAACATATAGGCTATAGAAATTTTTGATTTTTTTGGAAAAAGGGGGTGAAAAGGGGGGGTAAAGTTTGTATGAAAAAAAAAATTTAGATTGTTCTAGAATCATGAAACTCAGAATGAATACTTATTAATAAAAATAAAGAAATACCTGTCTTAGCATTTTTTTTAAATCTCATCCAGAGGCGCAAAAAAGAGGGTTTTGTGTTTAAAATTAATAAACTTCAAACACCTATACAATCAAAACCAATGAAGTGTAACATTTTAAAGTTGCTACATATACTCCATATCTAATACAGGTAAATATAATTTTTCAGTTTTCTTGAAATTTGATTTTTGAGGTGAATACGCACAAAATAGCGGAACTCAAGAAAATCAGCTTTCCTCGGTTTAAGTAGTTGGTGCGAAATGTTTGTGCGCGCATCACGTCAAAATTACTGCATAGGCTTCTTCAATATTTAAACTATATATTATCACGCTACTTCCTTAAGGGGGTAGGCAATTTTGCATTATTTCCGTATACTTCAATTGTTTGACGTTTCAGTCATGACGTAAGTACATGAGAACGGCTATTTGTGGCTTATGTCAACGAAGTAAATAGCCTTGCAGTTTCATGACCGCTCTGTAAACTACGGGGTTGCAGGTTCAAACCCTCCAACATTATTTTCACTTTTTGTGATTTGTTTAATTTTTTTTTTTGATGCTGTGAGATTTCCTATATTTCATTTTGTATAAGTTACACAACTTATACAAAATGAATTTCTTATTTATTTCGTGAAATATTTTTCCAAAAAGTAATAGAGTAGTACATAAGGAAGAAGAATACAATCATGCTACGCCCAAATAAATTGGGATAAGGGCAGGAGTATGATGATGAGGATGATTTCTCCAAAAAGTAGTATAGCGAACACGAAGCCTGATAAATCCAAGTGTTCTTGCCGTGCAAGAACTGTGCTATGCTATTCGCAATAATCAATAATCCATACGCAGTTTACGTAGATTATATTTACAGCTAAATTGTTATTGGCCTCATATCGTGTTTTCGGGCGGGAGGAGACGCCCGGATTCTTCCATTGTAAGGATCGACCGGAGGCCACGGTGGAGCACACTGTGGAGGTGTGCCCCACTTGGGCGGAGCACCGCCGTGTCCTCGAAGCGGCGATCGGCGGCGGCGACCTCTCTCTCCCAGCCCTGGTTCAAAACATGGTCCGGAGCGAGACGGAATGGGATGCCATCACCTCCTTCTGCGAAGCAGTCATGCTAGCGAAGGAGGTGGCGGAACGTGAGAGGGATAGATCCTCACGTCCCGGCCACAGCGGGAGACACCCCGGGCGTCGGGAGCCACGTATTGGCCCCCGGCCACCGTAGGCGCGGGCCTGTGGACGAGGAGCTATGGGCTAGCTCGCCGTCCGTCCGTCTCATGACGACAGGCCGTGTCGACGGCGCGTTCGTGTTCTACGCGCGCCTCAAAGAGAGTCAGCAAAAAAGAAGGGGTCCGCAAGGGCCGATGCCTGCCGGGGCTGCGGGACTATTCGAAAGAGATATCGTGGCCCCGGAATACAAAGGGCGATGAAGGAACATGGATGGGTTTTAGTCAGTAAAAGTCTGACACTTCCTCCTGCTCCGGGAGGAGTCATTTGATGATTTCCCATCCGAAAAAAAAAGCTATATCGTGTATCGTGGCTCATTCATGCACCTTGATGAGAACTTTCGACCTAGCTGGAGTATGACTGTCATCGAGTGTCTAAGGATGAAAACCTAAGGCTGTCGAGGGAAGCCCCAAATTGGAAAAACATACTACAATATTTTAACGATGATTGCATATAATTCCGAGAAATTAAATTGTTACCTACTTGAATCTATACTTATTATTATAAAGGAGAAAAGTTTGTTTGTTTGGTTGGTTGAACGCGCTAATTTTAGGAACTACTGATTCCAGTTAAAAACATCTTTTAGTGTTGGATAGCCCATTTATCGAGGAAGGCTATACGTTATATAACATCACGCTACAATCAATAGGAGCGGAGCATCAATGAAAATTGTTGCAAATACAGCGAAAAATTATTGCTTTTGAGAGCTTCCTTTCCGTGCGCTGCGTAAACGGTTAAAGTTACTCAACAATATATGTATGACGGGATTGTTCCTCTTAAAAAGTCCGCTAAAGCATATTATCTGCATTTTTTTAGGTTGACTCACACTCTCTCTAAGCCTCTCTCTCTCTTACGTAACGCAGACGAAGTTGCGCGGGTCAGCTAGTCTTAAATAATTACTTTTACTCAAGTTATCATTTTGACTGGTTTATAGATACGGGTGTTAGTGTTTATTATTTGGGGAGATGCAGCAAATGTTGTTTTGTGTTTTTTTTATTCCACTAGCAGAATTGGCCAAAAAGGTTTAAGGTTTTGAAGTAGCCCGGATTTTACCAGTGACGATAAACTATGTCATTGAAAAGAGAAGTAGGTGCGAAATAAACGACATGATGTCGTCATCACTTTCCTTTCATAAACTTTTTCATCCCCCCATCTCGGAAAGAGTATTTTTGCTCTTCGATATCTGAGTGCAAAAGTCGTTTTTATCCTCTAGAGGATAAAGTAAATTGAATTTAGAACATCGTGTGCACTAAGTTTGTGAATTCAAAACATCATTAAACCTATTTACTTCTACCTCCATGGTGCCGAATTTATCATAGGTACAACCTTTTTTAATTTGTTAAAAACTCAGACTCGGAACCTTCTTGGTGTACTTTTATAATTTGCTTTGCGCGCGCCATTTTCTTGTCAGGTCAATTGTTAAAACCTTTGGTTAAAAACAAGTGAAAAACGTAAAATAAGTGGTTTTGGCGACGAAGAAGTTTATTTGACGCCAACAGAATTGACTGAAACTGTTAATAATGCGCAAATGAGCTTTCTCCCTCAACAATCACGCGAGAAGTATTTGAAACAGTACGATATTAAAAAAATTGAAAAAAAATGGGTAGAAAATGCCCAAGGCATTAAGTCCGCCTTTGTACAGTTTTTACTTGTGCATAAAGTTTTAATAAATAAATAAATAAATATTACACTCAACTCTAACTAACTGTAGCAACGTTACTTTAAATTTGTCTTAATTGTACCTAAGTATTATTTGTTTTAATTTAAAGATTATTCTGTAATACTTACCTATCATAATGTAGTAGTTAACACCTAAACTGAAATAAAAGTATCTTGTGATTGTAAATGTTTTTTTTTTGCATTTAGTAATTTCCTCGCTGAGGTGGGATGAAAAGTTACGTGTTGCACTCGAGTGCAAAGATTTTTCACCTCGTGCTCTTTTGATTCCCTCGCTAACGCTCAGGATTCTAATTTTTGAATCACTCGCTGCGCTCGTGACTCAATTTTAGGATCCTTCGCTTGCTCGGTTATCAAAATTGAGCACGCGGTTAAAAGCAACTTTGCACTCTTGTATAACAAATAACTATTCTTTATTGCGCCAACTTTCTCTGTTAAACTTTTTTTTTTTAATTCTGTTAGAAAGCTTATAAAGCCTTTCTTGATTCAATTGCTTTGTTTATCTATGCATGCGATGCGGAAAATTTTTAATTATTCCCGCTGAAGTTCCGCTCATCATACCGCTTTGTTTTTTGACCTATGCTATCTGGCTGACCTAAATGAGATTTCTGAGGATTTTCTAATAACTTTGTCGGAAATGTTTCGACTCAAACACTGTTTTAAGCTTTCACGGTTTATAACTAAACTTATACTGTCACTTATAGGATATCTTCCGTGATTGTTATTAATAAGCGTGATGGTTGTTATTTTGTCAACCCGCGGTCACGGCGCTTGCAACAGCGTCGAAATATCGGGAGCTCAAAATAAATAAGAATCACGGAAGATATCCCGTAAGCAATGATGTTATATATAATACAAATTTTTTGGCCAAAGAATCAGCATTGCCATCCATATGTGCATTGCTCAAAAAAGACGTCGTTACCTTCATATTACTTTGGCTTATTAACTTAAAATAGATAATGGCGTGATTTCATGTTATGTTATAGGTTTAGGAACAATTGATGATGAATGACATATATGGAAGTACTCTCTAATCTTCAAATAATACAATAATAATTCTATATAGTTACTTTATTTCATTCGTGGTGCTTTTTTATGCGTCTATTTCAGACACAGACTATCGAAATGAAAGGATTATACGTACGTGGCCAGTCATAAATGCATGCATAAAAATGTAACGAGTTCTGTGGAGTTTGAATGTAAAACCTTTTTGAAAACAGAAATGAATATCGACATAGTCATTTTGCCCTATGGAACGTTTAAATTCCAATATTCGAAAATGGTTCTAAATCAAAATTAGTTTCGT
Source organism: Xestia rhomboidea (assembly GCA_963853795.1). NCBI lineage: Eukaryota > Metazoa > Arthropoda > Insecta > Lepidoptera > Noctuidae > Xestia > Xestia rhomboidea. Next base: position 6,901,820 of record OY970771.1, on the reverse strand, counting down.
TCCATTTTTAAATATTCGTCGATTTGAAAGATGAGAGTGTAAATAAAAAACCGGCCAAGTGCGAGTCGGACCCGCGCACGAAGGGTTCCGTACCATTATCTATGCAACATCAGGCAAAACGGCAAAAAAATCAAGTTTGTTGTATGGGAGCCCCCCTTAAATATTTATTTTTATTTAGTAGTTAGTATTTGTTGATACAGCGGCAACAGAAATACATCATCTGTGATAATTTCAACTGTCTAGCTATCACGGTTCATGAGATACAGCCTTGTGTCAGACAGACGGACAGACGGACAGTGGAGTCTTAGTAATAGGGCGGGACCCTATTACTAAGACTCCACAGTCCGTCTGTCCGTTTTTACCCTTTGGGTACGCAACCCTAAAAAGGAACCCATAGACGATAAAAGTGTTTGCCTCTCTGTGTACCAAAAAGTTAATAGATTAAAAACTAAAAAGCCATTAGCCTAAAAGGCTCATTTCACATTAACCACGATGTTAAATAATAAACCACTTACCAAATTGGATTATATTATTATGCACTGAACTCGAGGCAAATACTTTAAACATTTAATATTTGACTTTAACCGCTCTGAAACAGTTTGAACTGGACTGGGAGTTCCAGTTACTGTATCAACCCAATTTTCCCTGAAGTTAATTACGTAGAAAAATCCATTTTCGCGTGGCCATTGGAAAATTTTACCGTTTACCGGGCTACTGTTCTGTTAATAGTGTTAAGGCGACTACAGGAGCTAAACGCGAGTTTTATAATGCAAAAAAGCATATGATTCACTGCAATAAATAAAACCAGAAAAATAGATGATATTCTTCAAGATATATGCTAGTATGATAGTCACTGTTTCAAACTTTCACGGTTTGAGTATTCCCGCAATCATGATGCTTGCAACAGCGTCGAAATATCGGGAGCTCATCGAACCAAAAGAAAATCACGGATATCATCCCGTAAGTACTTTAAGTACTACTTCCCGTAAGTACTTTTACTATGATAGTGTTTTGAAAACGTAATACAACAATTTTACTCGAAAAAAAAAAATCACAAACTTATCTTTCTTTTAACGAGTAAAAACCATACTATATATACATACATGCGATCATTCTGATTTTTTGACAAATAATTCTACAAGAAACATATTAGCATGTTTACTTTTTTTAGTCCAATCAATAGATTTTATGTAAATCACTCTGATTAGAACTTTATTCTAACAGTATTTCAAACGAAGTTTGTACCACCACAAATAGAGTTGCTAATTTAGCTCCTGTAGTCGCCTTAACATCTTTATTTGTCTTATCTTTTATCTTGCATTGTTGCCTTGTAACTTTAAACTTTATGAAAAGCTTGTTTATTGTTTGAAATTGTAACTACGGGTATCTTTAAAATGTACGAGGTTTTACACGTTTGTAAGACGACCAAACAGGAATGACTGATGAAATTATTTTAATAAATATTTCGTTTACTAATTTGGATAGCTCGCTAAACCAAAAGATTTATTCTATGGAAGCTTACAACTGAACTTAACTAAAACAATTAACTACATTTTCAGCAACAGTTTCCCCATTACAAGCGTCTATTACAAAATAATTGGGCAACAATACTACTGCTGCTTGCTATTCGTCATAAAAACTTCCATTTTACATCGTTTTATTAACTATGTAGTCCAATATATTATCGAAATCCCCGCAATATAGCCCGAATTGGTTCACGATCATGATTTTTAATGCGACATAAAGCTGTTACATCAAAAAGTTATTATTTATCGCATAAAACTGTTGACGCAAAACAAGTAACGCGTTTCGGCTTTTCACGACGCATAAAAACGCTTTTGTGATAAATGATTCAGAAGCTGGTTTGTGTTTGATTGCATTGGGCCAGTATTGCTGATTCAAAAATGGAAAATGTTTGTAGATTTACAAAATAATATCCTTTGATCCTATTTTGAAATATCCATGAATAATAGGAGTAATTACTTTATTTTTAATCATGACAACAGCATTTATATGATACGTTTTAGTTTGAGGACACTTTCTATCTTCGAGATCGAGGTATGTGCTCATAACTCATAACACACGTAGATGCACTGAACTTGATCATGAATCACATGAGCACCTCACCTCATGTTTGCTAGCTTATCCCGATATATACCTAAGAATCCATTGCTGTTATGGAGTTTCATGGAAGAAAAGTGGACTGCCCGAGTTGATACGATGCCGGTTTGCTCTCATTTTCATATTTCAGTAAACACAGAAGTAAGGCAACTGTCCAATCGTGTTGTCATTAATTCTTAGTTCGAACCCTTTTTTTTTTCGTATGGGAAATCATCAAATGACTCCTCCAGCTCTGGGCGGAGCAGGAGGGAGTGTCAGACTTTTACTGATACCCAACCATGTTTCTTCATCGCCCTTTGTGTTCCGGGGCCACGGTATCTCTTTCGAATAGTCCCGCAGCCCCAGCAGGCTTCGGCCCTTGCGGACCCCTTCCCTATTGCTGACTCTCTTTGAGGCGCGCGTGGAACACGAACGCGCCGTCGACACGGCCTGTCGTCATGAGACGAACGGACGGCGAGCTAGCCCATAGCTCCCCGTCCACAGGCCCGCGTTAGTTCGAACCCTGAACTAGTCTTATGTGATAAGGTATGTGTGTTTATAATGTGATATGGATTACTATATGGAAACTACGGATTCCGTGCTTAGAGAGTAGAACTTATACGGTGCAGTGCTTTAAGTGTTAATTTATTACTTTTTTTAATGAAAAAAAAAAAGTTTTTTTGTGATAATTACCAGGATTAAAAAACCATCTTCTTAACTACCGAGGCTTCTTTTGCAAGAGCACCCAAAGCCAATTCACTAACAAATACTGAGAATGTATATAAAACTAAGTATTTGTTGCAAACGATACACCGAAAATATGTAACTCATCCAAGTAGCCAGTCAACTTGTGGGAACGAAAACAAACATCCAGCTTACAAAAAAAAAAAAACAAATATAATGTTTTTAACGCCGACCATTTAAAATCCGTATGAAAAACTGATTGACCAACTTTAATTTGAAAATACGAGTAGCTTTAGTAAATAAATGGTGAAACATTATTTTGAAATGATATACAAACATTGCTCGATAAACTATCAAGAATTATTTGCAAAGGTTTTTGAGTTTATACTTGGGCTGAAAGCGTTTAATATGGGCTTTTCTTTTTTTACTGTAAGCAACCTTTTCAATATAAAAATAATAATAATAATACCAGCCTATTACTGTCCCAGTGCTGGGCTCCAAGGCCTCTTCTCATACAGAGAAGGCACGAGCATTGATCACCACGCTTGCTCAAGACGGGTTGGTGATTTCAGACTTATATAAATTATAAGTCCAGGTTTCCTCACGATGTTTTCCTTCACCGATGTCTGTGATGTCCAAGATAAACATAGAAAGTACATATGAATTGAAAAAAATCACATTGGTACTTACCCAGATTTGAACCCTCAACCTCATGCTTGAGAGGCGAGGCCTTAACCTCTGGGCCATCGACACGACACTTTTTCAATATCTGATTTTATATAAGACCCAGGTCTTATTCAGAGTTAAGAGCGGCCAACCCGCCATACTTTTAGCGAGAATTTTGACAAACGCTCGTGCTTGATTATGCCGTTGTTGAACATAATTATATCTTTGGTTTTTTTGAACTAATATGTATTTTGTACACTATATCTAGGCTTCTATCAAAGCATAAAATAAAAATTTGTAAAAACAAATTCAGTATAAGCCTCCAAAAATTGCTGTTTTGCACAAATTTTACCTCAACTTAGGCCGTTCATAATGTACTCTTAAATTGTAAAAGTAAAGAAAGCATCCTGATACCTTGCAAATGTAGTGGAGATTCTTAATATTTATTTAGAATCTCCACTACAATTTGAGAATTTATTTATTTAGACAAATATTTATTTCACATACTTGAAAGAATTAGTCAAAACCACGGATTTCGTGAAACAAGTTTTATACATTTTCGAACACTATTTTTCGTTCAATGTCCTCGGGTTAGGCGGTATGAAGTGCGCGGGAGACGAGTAGTGCGGGGTCGGGGCTAGGTAAGACAGGGGAGTTGAAAGAATACCGCCACTGTGGCTCTGGATGAAACAACAAGCTTTTCGACCATGCTTGCGTTGACGATAGGCGGGCCGGGTAGGACCCTCTTAAGAGAGCTTAATTTTATTTGTCAACTAAATTAGATCTTACATTGAGAACCCAGATTTACATTTAAACCTTACATTCAAATTTCAACATTGAATTAATAAAAGAAAACCTTTGAATCAAAATTAGATTTAACCCTCACTCCGCCGATTCTGTGTAATATAATATAATTCCAGTTTTACTTTTACTACTAGCACCCGAATAACGACTTTAATTCTACATCTTGTTTTACAACTCATCCCTTATTTAATGGTTACCATTGCTTTCAGTTTTAGTGGTTTAGCCTTTCAACAAAATAAAACAACCCAACGGCCATATCCTTTGATCTGAGTCACAGTATTTGGAATTATAATTACGGAAAGGGTTATTAGGAAATCCTTTTTGAGGTTATTTAGGAGGTATATAAATAGCAGGTTACTGTATTTGTTGGAAATTCAAGTACCAGGTAGAGAACTAGTTATATTTAGCTGGAGATTATGATGTTAATTGATAGTGTTGATAGGGTAGATAGATATAATGGTTTGTCCAAATATTATCTCTGCTCAATAAGCGCTGTTATATTATCTTTCTTTTTCAACAAACAGCTGAAAAGAACCAAGTCTCGAAAAATCTAAGTTGCAAAATGCTTACATCTAAAAAGTTTAAGTTGCAAAATGTTCAAGTCTCAAAACATCCACGTCTCTTTTGAGATTATGAACGTTTTGCAAACGTTTTTTATTTTGCAACTTGAATGTTTTAAGACTAATCCGTCTCTGTTTAACAAAAACTATTGTTTCGCACTACTTTCTACCAGTTATAATCCCCTTGAAGATCAAAAGAGTCTTAAATCCATGTCAGTTGTTAACATTCCGCCACTTTTCCCGCGTCCAACTGAAACCGAATAAAACTCGCCGCGTAGATGATGGAGCGAAACTAATAGGGTTGCCTTCTAACGGGCCGTATTATTATGACTGGCAACATTGCACTTACACTAAGGAATAAAATCCTTTAATCCAATTTCTGGCAATGTTGTGCATAAAAGATACACTGGATCGGTAACCTAACCTTTTTTTTTTTTGGGTGGGAAATAATCATAATTATGACTCCTCCCGCTCTGGGCGGAGCAGGAGGGAGTGTCAGACTTCTACTGACTAAAACCCATCCATGTTCCTTCATCGCCCTTTGTGTTCCGGGTTCCGGGGCCACGGTATCTCTTTCGAACAGTCCCGCGGCCCCGGCAGGCATCGGCCCTTGCGGACCCCTTCCTCTTCCTCTTTGAGGCGCGCGTGGAACACGAACGCGCCGTCGACACGGCCTGTCATCATGAGACGGACGGACGGCAAGCTAGTCCATAGCTCCCCGTTCAAAGGCCCGCGCCTACGGTGGCCGGGGGCCACCACGTGGCCCCCGACGCCCGGGGCCACTCCCGCGGCGGCCGGGACGTGAGGTTCTCTCCCTCTCAGGTTCCGCCACCTCTTTCGCTAGCATGACTGCATCTCGCATCGGTATCCTCACCTCAGTTTTGCTATCTGTATCCCGATCGGATGCGATGCCGTTGTCTATATTAATATTATAAAGAGGGTATGTAATTTTTTAGTTTGTATGTAAGGACAGGGAGTAATCTCCGGACCCAATGATCCAATTCTAAAAATTCTTTGCAGAAAGGTACATTATTCGAGGGTGCTATAGGTTATAAATTATATTTATATCATACATATTAGTCGAGCTACCACAATTTTTGCGAACGAAGTTGCGGACGGAGTGCTAGTGGCTTATAAATGTGCACTCCGCAGTGCACATTTATTGAGTTTCATAAACAGAATCCCGAACGTCTCGAATTGAAGGTTACTTTTAGTCTACTGGTTAATAATTACAATAAATTGGTTAATCCACTTGTACATATTAGCGTCACTGTGTAAGGATATCACGATGAATACAGACCACGTGGTCAGTTAATATCCTTAAAACCGAGAACTCATATACTTGTTGTACCAACCCTAACCGGAACTAAATAGGGTCGCCATGAATTGTAGTTAGTGGACACGAGCCAACGTGAGGGGATGAGACGCAATTTAATTTTGTGCTCAGATAAATTGGAACTGGCCAAGCCACGGCACTAAATAGATTGTCAAGTGCAAACTGTACCGGGAAAAGCTGTGAGTGATCTTCTAGGTGTTGGGTTTTTCTTTAAATTGAGTGTTAGACTAGAGTCTCGACTGAAAAATTGAGATAGAAGTGAGTTGCCCTAAGTAACGTCTTTTTGGTACCCTAAGTCACGTCTTTGTGATATTTGTTAGTGCAATGAACATTTACTTGGCAACACCTAAAAGTTTATTTAGTACCCTTTTACTTTTCTCGAGTGAACGTTGACGTTGATTTTTGATATATAGATTAGCCAGTCGGTATAGTTTGAAAGCACAGCTAACAGCATTTTTTTTGCTTTTGACCTATTATCTTATTATTTGTATTTTCAGTCGTGAAAGACAATCATTTCTATAGAGCATTACAAAAAGCTGATCTAAGTACATACTGTAATTATTATAGTACCTACAAACTAGCACAATACATATTAGGTAGGTAATCATAAACATCCAAGCTAAACCACAAGCAATTCTCGCCTCTACCTAACTATTTGGATAAACAATGTAAGGTTAATGATTTTGGGGAGACAACTAAGATTAATTAATATCTATTTGACGGGTCAAACTGTGTCACAACCTCTTTTGAGGAGAGGAACGAGGAGTATTTACATTATCACCTCAGTTTTGTCATCAGCCTGGTCTTATGTTAACAAATTCCTTGCTGTACGCGTTCACAACTCGTTTATCGTGTCTTTAATTATGTGTATTGTATTTTTCGATCTAAAGAGGTGAATTACAAAGGTTTTTTTTTTAATTATTCCTTTCTAAAAAGCCAAGAAGACATAAAACAAATTTCGAACGGGAAGCCATTCGATGCTTTTTGAAAAGCTTCTTATATTTTTTTACGATACTCGATCTCAACTTCGTTATTGCCTGTTGCAAACTCTTTGAAACTAGGTTATGTTTCAATTTTCTATTAAAAACATAGAATCACTTGTTGGAATTGGAACGGGATTAAGTATAGTTTTATTTTGTCCGTTATACAATTTGATGAAAGGCAAACAAAATTGTAATGACTAAATAAATAAGTTCTAAGTAAGTTTTTTTTGAGTGAACAAGGCCAAAAAACTTTATTAGAATAATTTTAGGACAAGGGAACAATTAATCTGTTTTATCATCATCATCGGCTGAAATCAGCCGATAGGCGTCCACTGCTGGACAAATGCCTCCCCCAAGTGTCGCCACATTGACCGTTCCCGTGCGACTTGCATCCAGCAGATTCCCGCAACCTTCACCAGGTCATCGGTCCACCTAGTGGGAGGCCTTCCTTTAAATACATCTGTTTCATACTGTAAGTAGAGTGTAGCTAAAATAATATCAGCCCAAAGCTCAAAATTATGCAAACACAACACCGATCGAGATTATTTCAGCTTGTTATTACTATTGACTAAATCAAACAGTGATTTAAACCACATCTGTTCGTTCACAGGGACCCGAAATCAAAATATATTACAAAATCATTTTCACGTCTATTTCCGCTGTACACTTTCCGTCTCATATTATTGAATATACAGTCAAATAAGCAATTTAGTATACAGGCAAAAATGTTTTAATCTTTCCAATTCACCGACTGTTTTTTTTCTGTTGGTTTTCATTTTTATTATGTGCAAAAAAAATATTTACACTCATAACATTGTTTAAAAGTAGATGCAATTTACCGGCTTATTTACAAAGTAGCTTGTTTGATTGTACATATCGTCCATGTCCATGTCGCCATTGTTTAACTATTGTGTCTACTTCGTGGATAGTATTTCAAAGCGCTAGGTAACTTTTTCTCACACTGGTCAAGTCATTCAATCATTCAGCCTTGTCTTAATTATTCATAGCCGAGAAAGTATATTTTAATTTAACTTTTTTGCAGAGGCAGTCCCAGACATAATGGAATTAAATTAGTCAGTAAATTAATACTTTAACAGCATGAAAATTAATCTCAAAAAGGGTTTTATTTTTCTCTTTATTTTTGCAAAATACAGTGGCAGTCATGAATTCATTATCCCTGCCTACTTTTCTTCCAAGAATTCAAAAGTCTTTTGCTAAAGCTCCGAGCAGAGTAATAAAATTCCTTCATATTTACGAGTATTTTGAGTAAATAAATCATAAATGGTAATATGAAATGAAAATCTCGGGCCAAACATGGATGAAAGTCGTTAAAAATGTAATAAAAATCGAATATTAAGCATGCAATAATCGTTTAGAATTAATCTTCAATAAATCAAGTATTTCGCCAAAACAATGCTTGACTTGATTTAGTTCCCTTCAAAATGGTTGAGTTGAATGGTGCTGATCTATGCGTCATGTCCGTGAACGGGCGCTGTCGGTGGTGACTGGTCATCTCTCAGTTGCCATGGCTTATTTTAATGAATTATTTTAGTTTTTGAATTGTTTTTTTTTCTGTTTTGTTTTACTGTGGACACTTTTAACGTGCACATCTTGCTACATTGTTCTCACATAATATACCATCTCAACATGAATGATGTAACCAAGATTTTGTAACAATATTCTGATTTAAAAGAGTGTCCATGGAGTTTCTTGCCCGTTCTTCTCCATAGAGATCTACGCTAGGGAATGGGCAACTACAGTACTTTCACAGTTTTTATGTCTTGTGACTGGGACTGTAGCTTCATCTTTGTTTCGACAATTCAAAAGTGCCTGTAATTGGCTTACTTGAAATAAATGCTTTGATTTTGATTTTGATTTTTGATTTTGACTTGAATTAATTTACAGTAGATTATTTTTACAACTGGCCTTTTGGAATAAAATTGAACTTACAGAAAAAAAAAACAATACAATAGCACTACGATAACTACGGAAAGCTAATAAAAATACCAACCAAACGTTAAAACATAATTATACGCTATTCATAAAATAACCAACCAAGGTTTGTACACAGCGTCCTAAAATAAAGCTTATTAAGAAAATGTCCACTTTTTGTTTATTATTTTTAACAAAACGTCATAAAAGTTACAGCGACGTTGTAATTTCACGTTATTATTAAACTCCACAAAGTTTTCAAGGTACAAAGACCAGTTAACACAAAATTGACGAGGAAGTATTTTGCTTTGACTTGAGTTCAGTTTTAAAGGTACTTCTTTGTTGTTTTATTAATCTACTTTATCATCAAAGCTAATAAAGTTCTCTCTTGAATGTACTGTGGTTTCTATTGTGTCGTTTGAAGAATAAAAAACAAAGCGTGTCAGGCATCGCCAACCCTTTTTTCCTGGTGAGAACTTGTGGTCAACTTTTTGCAGAAACTTTATTTTTCAGACAGTAATAAGCGCTTTTTCGAGGGTAAAAACAAGTTACAATCGTTTTTAAAGCGTTTTGTATTCCTGCGACGACTATCAAAAGTTTTAATATAAGTTTGTCTGAAGTTTACGTCAATCTTTTATATTTTTATAAGCTTTTATTGAACCTTGTCTTATTCGTTAGTTGGTTAGTATGTTTTGATCATATCTTGCAACTGAATTTCAAACCAGTTCCTCCCAACCGATTGAGTTGGAATTTTGCAAACAAAATTTGATCCTGCAGCCAAGATCCCCTCCTCAAGAGATTACTCTTCAACGGTTAATAACCGACACGAAACTTTATTCAATGTTGCGTCCCCTCCCCTGCGTCCCCCTGGATGCTCGCCCGTCATTCGTTTTTCACCTGGCAACGTTACTCAACATTCTAGTCAACACGTCTTCTCCGTGTTGCCACAATTGTTGTCTAGCGAAATACTAAACTCTATATCCAATAGTTATACTTATAAGGTGTATTTACGTTACCTGTATTGTGCTGTACGACGCGTCTATTGTCTTCTGCCGGGAGACGTTCTGACATAATCCATTAAACCTCCTTTGTCAACACCCAGGAGATGACACATTCATTAAACAGCCTGCTCTGTGACTTTCTTTTGTCTTCTACTGTTTGTAGGGTGAGGTGGAAACAATAGATGTTAATATCAAAGAGAGGTCACCTTCTTGCCGGTCATTTTTATAATTTACTAATTTATGAATACAGATACTTGCTGCACTTTCAGTTTGTACCAAAGTGTGCTGCAAGCCAACAACATGACATTGACTAAAAAACTTTAAGCAACAATTAAGCATAACTTTACTGATACTCGTTAACATATCAAGATCCGGTTCCTGGGCAATCAGGGCGTTTTCCAAATTCATCGTCTGAGTTGTGGGCGCATATCGAGCAGTTTGGGTACGCACATAAGGGGCCGTGAACAGACCCTGCGAGGCACATGTAGTATAATGTGCCATATCAATACCTCTTTTCACTGCGTAAAGCAGTTATTTGACCGATTAACATATTAAGTTCAGAAACCCAAAAATAACCGTCAAGCAATAACCCACCAGACCTAACACCAGTCTGGCCGCAGGATTCTTCATTTTCAATGGAGGATGAGAAATTCTTCACCAACTGGGTGGAGAATTTCTCGTACACAACATTAAAATATATATTTTTTAACACACTTTTCTTACCCAAAATCCAAAATCCAATCAAGAACTAACAAATATGTATTCCTACAAAGAATGTCATAAATAAACCTCGAATTTAATTTTTTAAAACACACAGATTAATTAAATTCCCTCGAAAAATTATCTGCGTCCCGAACAATGTTAATAGTCAAACGTTCAGCAACATGACTCGTAAACCATTTTGTTTCGCTCCGAAACGGTACGGCTTTATATTACTATTTAATATCAGAAAATTGCCTCCGAAAGACACGTCGTTGGTCTAGGCCGCTGAGTATGAGGGCCTGTCTTACGATTCCCTGGTCGTGCAAAGGGTTAATGGGTTCTTTCATCAGGATTTTCTCCGTAACACCCGGTTGATGACAATAGCCTATTCCATGTGATTCAACTCACATTTCACCAGTTTAAGTCACATGTTATAGGTTACAGACTTAAACTGGTGAACATGAAATAAATAAATATAGCTGGACGTTAACACACAGCGCCATCTAGTGCCACACTAAGCAACGAGGCTTGTGTCGTGGACACCAGATAGTTGTTACTAAATAGATACTTTTTGTTTGTAAATACATACTTATTATACATATAAACGTCCATGACTCGGAAACAAATGGGATTCGAACCCGGGACCCTAAGAACGTAAGGCAGCCTCACTACCGCTGCGCTATTCGGGTTGTCAAATGAATGTTAGAATACTATTAGGTACACCTCTGTCTAACCTATTAGTATTACAGACGTGATGTTATGTTACTTTATTTCAAATAACAAAATATGAATAATTTCCCGCACTTCCCTTGTTGGTCATTTCGTACACATGTTTCGGCAATTTGTACTTTTTAATGTCGTCCGTAGCACTATTGTCAACTGTGCTACGCTTGCTCCGCCCCCCGCTACGCCGTAGCACGACTATTTGATTTGTTTTTATTTGTAGCATAAAGTGGACGGTTTATTGTTTTGAATAATAATTCTTTTGTTGAATTCTAACTTTGCTTTAGATTATTTTTATTTGTTTCAGTTTTGTGCTAGCACTTTTTAATTCTATTCTTACAAAATTTCATTGTTTATATGGTTTAGTTTTTTGTAAAAGTGTTGAAGTTTTCAATGCGAAATGAAAGGATTTTCTTTTGACAATGGAGTTACGTACAGACTTATCTTCGTCGGCAATGTTTTTCTTTCATCCACTCGACTGGATCCAAAGTCTGAGGGTGGTGTTTTTTGGCCGAGTTAGAAAACTTACTTTTCTGTCACCCTGTAACCCCAACCGCAATACCTAGAACCAACAAATTAAACGTTCGAATACATAAAAAAAAGAATAAATGCGATGCAATATTCTGTACCGATCCATCCCTTTAATGAAGCAATCCCTTTTACTGGCCATAAAGAGCGCGGCGACCCGTCCGAGGGACCTAAAATGTTGTGCACCCCTGTACCTACTTTTAAATTTTGCACTGCTACACTGTCTTTTAATGTCTTTTTACGACAGTATACTGTATCATTAGTAAAGCTCGTTGATTTCGCCAGTTATGCCATCAACCTGGTTCAAATTCAGGCTACGTGGGTGCTACTGAGATATTCCGATATGAAATTTAGGCTTGGTCTGTTTTACTTGCTGCCAAATCTTTTTGTAAAATAGTAAGCTATCGTTACTTTTGGCAAGCAAACAACAACTAAGTGAATTTTGAAACCAGATCACAGATTTTTGTCTCCTAAGATGTTACATACAAGAATAACCCTTTTTAACCGACTTCAAAAAAAGGTCATCCAACAAAATTGCTTCACCAATCCAAACTTCAGCTCCACTTGTTAAAGTAAACTCTGACAGTCACCCGAAAGGCTTTGCCCGAACACGAACGCGACGCGAATCGCGTTTACGCTGCGTCAACGTGACGTCAACGTCCAACTTGTTGACAGGCCAGAAAGCGACTTTTGGCAGCGTACAGGGATCAAAAGAATGATCAAAACATACCTAAAGGTCTACTCGTATAGTTTCCTTTTGTGTACGTGTCGTTTGTAATTAGAGTGTGCGCTTTTGACGTTGAAACTTTGAAGGACTGTGACACGCGGCCGGCTGTGCGTGTGGAGATGCTTTTACCTTTGTTTTATGCTTTTAATTCTGCAGTTATGGCTGAAAAATGTGCCAGGGTTTTAGTAGAGTGCAATAAAACAAAAAGGTGGAACGAATTTGATTCGGATTTTCATGGGACTTATTTTTTACTTTTATCTCCACACGTAAAGTTTGGTATGACTTGCTTTGAAATGAAACTTTAAAATCATGTTTTGGTGTACTTATATTAAGTGAAGATGTTTGTTTATAGTCGTTATTTAAACAAAAAAAAACTTGTAAAATTTTAAATCTTTTTGCTTTCATTATAAAATATAACGTCATAATTTACTACTCTCTTCTTTTTACTTTCTAAACAAAGAGTTTATTTAGAAAAGCTTTCAGACAAAGCTTTATTAATTTTGTCAGATAAGCCACGGTTTTTGTTGAGGCTGCATTAAGTTAATATCGTTATAATATCAGCTTCTATCCCAGCTTTCACAAGATAATGCTGTTCTTTATTTAAACTAAGTAAACAAACGAAATTGCAAAAGTGTGGAGCTTTTCTTCTACTGCGTGAGATACCTGATAAAACCTTTATTTACCTTTGAAAATTGCAAGAGCAGTAGGGTAGGGTTTATTAGGTGTAATTACAGTTTTTAAATGAACAGACAGATATATACAGATACAATCAAACGGGGCTATTTGGGTTTTTTGGGGTTATTTGGTACCATATATACCAAAATGTTATTGAGTTTTTCCATCAGGAATTTCTCAGTAGCAGCCAATCAAAGTGTTGCTAGAGTTTGTAAAATATCTTCTACCATACACCAACTGACATAGTTATCAATATATTTTTCTAAATAATGGGTTGTCCCAAATAGCCCCCAAAATCCAAATAGCCCCGTTTTACGATACATATATATTTTCTCCTCTGATTACATCGTAACTCTTTACTTATAAAGGGTGTTAAAAGAACCTTTATGAAGCCGAATGGCACTTGTGCTCCCCGTCATTGCGATATTTTTTTTGTTCTGGACTAAACCTAGGGACCATCTAGTTACGGAGATATTGGAGGTCAAAGTTCCAACTTTTCGCAAGTTTTTTTTTACTGGATTTTATTCACAGGTCACTTAGTTTAATGTAGGTACAGAATGCTTGGTTGACTTTTCGTTGGCTTCGTGAACGGTCCGTATATACCTTGTATATTGGTAAATAACAAAAATACCAAAACCAGCATACATCCTCCCTAATTCCCTCTTAAGTTTATACACCAAACGATATAGGTTCCTTAATATAAGGAATTCCACGTATTCCAATCACATAATCCCGGGAATATTTCGTTGAAGGAAATTACTTCGGCAATTTCGTCTCGTATCATTGAATACCGTATAACAGTTTGTGACGTCATTCTTGTTCTTATAAATAGTTATTTACTGATGGCTGATGGCCTTATGACGTTTGCCGTGAAATTACAGATTGCTAATTTTCCGGCACTTTATTGAACGTTATTTGGGAAACTAGCAGTTAGCTAGGTATATGTATTTTTCAATACACTTCCTCGAAAACGGGTTCTTATCGCACTACGATTAGTTTCAACATGCAATGTATTTCACACACGTGGATCTTTGCCACGATAAAACTATACCTATACTTAGTCCAAATTGGTTCAATGCCTATAGTCGGCGGTGATTATTTTTTTTTCGTTATTCTATTTTATTTAGAATAAAAATAGAATAGAATAGAATAATCATTTATTCGTTAATGGACAGCAGCAACACAATAGAGCAACACATACATATACATATAACAACAAACAGAACAATGAATTAAACAGCTCAACTGCGCTGAGCATGCCCATAACGAAAGGGTAACCAACTCAGCATATGCTGGGTGTAAAACACTCAGCGCTGGTTTTCAGTAGGCCCCCCGCAGTGACACACGGATGAGGGTAGTAGGTAGTAAATAAATAATGTTATTCTATTAAATGGGCGTTTCTAAGTGTGCAATAAATAAATAATATACAATGAATATTTTTTGTCACAGAGGATAACATAATTATATTAGTAATAATAGACACGAAGAAACCTGCTAAATAAATAAGTACTTGTCCGAAAACGAAACACAGTTTATTGACATGACGCACTTCGATGCAGCATCGACCTATGCATTTTTTTAAATTGCAATACCGCAATGACATTTCAGTGAGAGTGAGACTACTGCCTGGTTGATATTATTATTATTAGACTAATAATGCTGAGCATTAAGATCCAAGACAAAACTAGTTATCACAATGGAATATGGAATTACAAAGGAAGTCGGAGCAAAAGGATGATTGTGCAAATGTACGGGTGTTTATGTATGTGTGATTGTACACACACATGGATTCTGGCGATCGCAGACAACGGATTTACGGATTTACCACCGCCGCGCAACTACCCACATTATTTACCGGTGAGTTTCTATGAAATACATTCGAAATAGTAGTAAATAATGGCTAGATAATAATTAGATTGTTAAATTATATAAACGATTTGTCAATATTTATATCATTAAATTCAATTTGTGAACGAATTATAAATGTCTTAAGCCTTACCTTAAATGTATTTATGTTTTCTAAGTCCCTAATTGGTGGAGGAATATTATTCCAACATTTGGAGGCTGCGTACCGGAAGCTTCCACGAAAGGCTGCAGTTCTAGTAGTTCAGTATATTTCTTCAAAAGTGTATTGAAAAACGTCGTTTGATACACGTGGACATTTGTTATTGCAGTTGTCGACTCAAAAACACCCTCGCCTACGGCTCGTGTGTTAATTCAGCCTCGAATGCAATAACAAACTTTTTCCACTTGTATCAAAATGTACTATTTATTTATTACACATAACATCACGCCTCTAATACTAGAAAGGTTAGGCAGACTGACTGACTAGCACACCCACATTTCGCCAGTTACGTTTAAGTCTCATGTAATAAAGGCGAGTGCATTGCCCTCAACCGGACACGAATCCAGACTCCGTGACTCCTACTGAGAAATGCCTAATAGAAAAACCCCATAGCAACAAGGACCTCATTCTCAACAGTCGCGTTTGCTACCACTAAACCAAAGAGGCAGTCAGTAAGTGTCAGTTAATAATAATAAATAATAATAATATCTTTATTTCCCAAAAACACAGATAATTGTACATACAGTAAACAATTTTGAATTAGTGATATAACACTTACATTAAACATTTGGATGCTTCAGAAATCTGTACACAAGAGATTAAACTCTGTCTCTTAAACTAGGGTATCCTGTATCTTAAGAGACAGTGTTTCATAATGAGGTTCCAATTGATTGATGCATGAGTGGACTGTGTCGATTGACCATCAGAAGGGAGAGAGGTTATTGCTTACATTAGTTTTTTTTTTAGTTGTATCTATAGCTACACGTCTATACTAATATTATAAAGACGTCAAATTTTGTTTGTATGTTTGTAATCTTTGGAAATAGGTACAGCCATTCCGAAAAATCTTTCACTAACGGGAGGCTACATTACCCCCAGGGCTATTCGCTACATTAAAAACGTTCCCGTGTATTAATTTCCATATACATAACAGGAGCGAAGCCGCGAGCAAAAGCCAGTTTATCATATGTATGTATTTTAGGTTATTTTCATCGAAGTGTACAAGCTCTTAAATTAACAAAGCACTTAAATTAGGGACTTAAAATCACAATAAAATAGAAATTATGTTTTAACAGAGAAAAGTAAGTCTTTACACAACATAATTATGTTTCACAATCATATATTAATGGCTACACTTTGTAAAACAAAGAAGTATAAAATGTGAGCTGAAATTAAAATGTAAGTTGAACAACATTTTCCAAAAACAATATATACGACAATGAATGCACCTATTTACAGAATATTTATATCGTATTCCTTTTATGTTGTCATGTTCTGAAAATGTTTTGAATAATATTTTGCATGTTTTATTACATTTAAAGTAAACGCAGTAAGTACAATTTTTACTTGCAAAATCTCGAAAGCAGAAGTTTTATTCAGCAAACATTACCATGATTTAGTCCTTTTAAAAGTTGTACGATTTAATTAAAATAAAATTTAGAAATGAAAGAATTCCAAAACTCATAAAAAATCTAAACAAATTATAAATCATAAAAAGAAAATACAAACAAAGTACAGCTACTAAAAAACAACGCAAATTGAAACAAGAAAATCTCAACGCAAACAAAACTTAAACCAACTGTTGCCCGCACTATACAACAAAGTTATCTTCTTTCAAAGATTATCACAATGCACAACAAAAGCCATCACATAACAAACTAAAGGGTCAAGTTCCATCGAAGCGGTAAACCACTGTGAGAAATCTTTGACTGGATTTTTGCTGAGCCCCCTCCATTTTCGGCCCACTGGGCCGGAAAAGCTTCTCGCGTCCACTTTGTACATCCCGCTACACAATTTTTTGTAAAGATAATAATAGATGAAGTGGATTAACTATCATGGAAATGTTGCTACTGAAAATCTGCAAACCGAAAAACTTCTTCGAGGACGCATGTCTTTGAAATGCTTGCTTGCAAAGTCGTTATTTAGTCGTTTTGTAAAAAGAAGAGCGGTAGAGAGGAGAAAAGAGAGGTTTTGTGAGAGACTGTAATTCATAATTAGGGAGTATTAACAACAGATAAGTACTTATTTCTTAAAGCTCAGGTCAAACTGAATCGAACCCCGATGCGGGACAATTTTTTTTCGCGCCGATTATTGTGTAAACTGACATATTTGGAGAGTTGCAACTGGCAGGAATATTCACGTGAGTTCCTTAATCATTAATAATACAAGGTGTAAACGGACTTTTCACGAAGCCGTCAACCAAGCATTCTGTAAGTATATCAAACTAAGTAACTCGACGCAAAGATAATTGCTGGGAAACGACTTTTTTTGGGATGAAAAATTATGAAACGCGGTCTTTTAACTCACTTAAACGCTTCTCAATCCCACGCAACGATATTATTCGTACACAAAAAGTCAACGATTTCAATACACTTCATAAACCAATCGAGAACCAAACCACTTCATAATCAATCACTATCATAAGATTCCTCATATCCAGCCAATCGTGTCGAAATTGCTTTTCACTCAATATTTCGTGTTTTTTTTTCTTAACAAAAAGTTATTATGGAATTGCGAAGTCCATTAGATACCCTTTGTGTTGGCCTCTTTACTCTGTGTTTGGGTAATGAATGGAAGCTACGATCCTTCAAATGTGTACTTCAGAAAGCTTTTTGGAGGCTCTCATAATGTATCGAATATTATTTGTATTTTTACATGCATTTAATGTACTATCTTCTACCTGCGGCTTTGCCTGCACTCGGCAACAGTATAACTTTCCATACGTGTTTTTTAAATCGGCTGACATGTTTTGGAGATGCTCTCTTACATCCAAAACAACCTTATTTCTTTATAATATAAGTATTGATTTTCACTTGTTAGACTGTGATGAAGTCGTTTTCCGAGTTTTGTTATCTAATTTGGCATCTATGTAAGCTTAACAACATAAAACATTTCGATTATAAAACATTTGTAAAGATGAGCTTTTACTGCGGTCAAGATCGAAGAAACTGAAATGGTAACTCTGTCTCTCTCTAATAAGATATAGAAAACCCCAATCATTTTAAGTTCATTAGAATTTGGAGGTCTTTGTATTTGAAGAAGCACAAATAAGAAACATCTTTAATCTTTCATTAGATGCTTTTACGTTAATTCAAGGATTTCTTTCTTTCCGCATTTCTGGATTAAAGTAATAACTCCGCCTTTCAATACATCAAGGAAAATTGCAAATATTTCTTGTATTTATTTACAAGCTAAAGAAGAGAATGCAGGTAGCAAACCTGTTTATACATTAGCCTTTGCCCAATCACATTAGGGGCAGCTTCATATGGAGCGACTGTCTAACTGACCTATTCAGCTGTCATTATTAAGACACGAGCTCCTAGACTAGTTTATATGTCATCTTAAGATAATATTTGAAAGTAACTACCCAACAATGGACCAAGTAGTATATTCAGATGTCAATCAATATGGCACCCACAACTACTTATGAAGATATGAGTTACACAGATCTGTTTCATAACACCATTTGGTTGGAGACGCTACACAATAAATCAATCTGTTGCCATGACAACATAGCCTCTTGGCCCCGAGTTCAAGCCATACGCGCGTGGAGACAGCATCTGCGGAAAAACAAATTACTTAAGGGGCTGACAACACCTAATTGATGTTATTTAATCAGTTTTTTTAAGAAAAACTATTTGTTCTAGCACATCAACAAAAAAAATACCTATGTTAATATTCATCATATTTCAAAGACCATGGACGGACTCGATACATAATTGGACGAAATCGGCTCGATAGAAAATAATTGCAAAGAGTGGTCTTAAAATCATCATTAAACGGTTCTATGTCTTTATTTTTTTTTTGACGTATCGATATTATATTGCATATTCATGCCTAAATCGCTAACGAGTCATTTCACAAATAATCCACACCTTTTTTTATTTCAATATTTATTCATTATATTCTTCTAAAACCTGGCCGCCCAGTAACTCTCTCGCTCTCGTTTACTCCGATACATATAGACGGCGTGCGCGCATTTTGGTGTTGACATCCCCATGCGACTCTCACACGACACCACGTGGTCTGCCGGTGTACGTACGTTAGCCATCAACGGATTTTATACAAACCAATGCGACCTGAGATCCGCTTCACCGCCCGACTTGTGAGAATCGCCTTCGAACGTGCCACGAGTAACCGCAATGCAACTTGCGATGCGTCGATGCACACGCGAAGGAAACATGAAGCGCACGTGTGTTTCGCTTAAAGTAACTCACATCGTCTAAAGCTAGCCATACACATTAGGTTGTCTATCATCATCATTTGCCAAGCCTTTTCCCAACTATGTTGGGGTCGAAAGTTTGCAACAACGAATGTTGTGACGACGAAAGCATTCAGCAACGCATTTAGATTTTTCGTTGTCATGCATTGTTGGCCATGGCAACATATCAAGAATGAATGACAACATTGCTGAATATTAAATTTAAAAACATTTTCACAAAGAATCATTTAGTCTAATAGTAATATTAGCTTTCGACGCGTTCGAATCAACGCTGTGATGTTTGCTAGTACAATTGCAAGAGATTTTTCTTTTTATTAAATCATCAATTTGGTTGTGTGGGAAATGAAACGAAAGCAATTTTCTAAATGCTTCAAAAATATAAAATGGCTGTAATACATATTTTCTAATTTGCCTAGCGACCCATCTAGAACAAGAACTTAATTATAATTCTCTCTAAAATGAAGACTCTGATAAATAAAACCTCAGAATTTAATCAAAGGTTGCCATGGCAACGAACCTAAAACTACCTAGCTTTCCACAAACAAGCAAATGAAGTTGGATTAAAACCTTCACGCAAAACTACGAAACAAAACAATTTAACAAAACCAAATCCAACTGTACATTAGGATACCCAACTAAACTTGTATAAAACATGCTTTGTCTCTTATCAAGATTAATTGTTGTATGCAAATAATTAAGCCAACGCAATTTATTCACGAAGTACAGTCACGGGCATAAATACCTGATGTGCCGGTTTTTTTTTATGAATGACCACTCGACTGTCAACCCATGGAGGTTTTCGTCTGCTTAACCTCAAGCTAACTTTGTTTGTAATAAAAGACGTAGGCATATTAACTAACAGTTATACGTAAGTAAGTTAAATAAAACGGCCGTTAGTCTCCTGCATTTGTCATGTCATGATTCCACCTGTCAAGTTTTGCTATGCAACTCATAAAAAATAACCTTCAGAATTTTATCAGTATATTTTTACATTTATGCCTGCGACTGTATAATATAAGCTACGTTGAACCGTGATCACAAATCCTAGCAATTTGTTTTGATAAAGTAAAGTGACAGTGACGAAAGCTGGGACATTTGCGACCATTATACTGGGCGGTATGACAAGATTGGAACTGGAAGGCGCGCTTGTACCTCGGGGATAAAACCAGTAGTGTCATTTGTAGTCTGATGCAGGTGTTAGATTGGAATTGGAAGGGGCGCTTGTACCTCGAGGATAAAACAGTAGTGTCATTTGTAGTCTAATGCAGGTGTTAGATTGGAATTGGAAGGGGCGCTTGTACCTCGAGAATAAAACCAGTAGTGTCATTTGTAGTCTGATGCAGGTGTTAGATTGGAACTTGAAGGGGCGCTTGTACCTCGAGGATAAAACCAGTAGTGTCATTTGTAGTCTGATGCAGGTGTTAGATTGGAACTTGAAGGGGTGCTTGTACCTCGAGGATAAAACAGTAGTGTCATTTGTAGTCTGATGCAGGTGTTAGATTGGAACTTGAAGGGGTGCTTATACCTCGAGGATAAAACCAGTAGTGTCATTTGTAGTCTGATGCAGGTGTTAGATTGGAACTTGAAGGGGTGCTTATACCTCGAGGATAAAACCAGTAGTGTCATTTGTAGTCTGATGCAGGTGTTAGATTGGAACTTGAAGGGGTGCTTGTACCTCGAGGATAAAAGAGTAGTGTCATTTGTAGTCTGATGCAGCTGCTACGAATGGGGATAGGTGGAGGTACTTAAATGATCGTCTGGCGTATTCTGGGCAGTCAGCCTCTATAACACCTTGCTACATAGCAACTACTTTTACCATGAAAGATACAAACTATTCAGAAAAAGTTAATCATCATCTGCCTTTTCTTCTGGCCTCCAATCTTACCGGATGCAGCTAAATACCAGTATTTTACATGAAGCGACTGCCTATCTAGTACTGGGTAATACGAAACCCCTTGGTAAGAGTGGTTGTCGGACTTTCGGCCCACAAATGACAACTGGCACCACGGCTTAACGTGCTTTCCGAAGCACGGAGGCAACTCGGTATTAAATGGGTGGTACTCATCCACGGACCAACCTAGGCAAACACGCCTTAACCTAAAGAGCGAACCAAGCGGCTGTTACTATTTAACCAAGAGCTCCTTCACAAAATAAAAAAAAATACACAAAAAGCTGATACGAAAGACGAAGCTAAACATGTTTGAACCAGAAATCTTAGACATTAGAGAAGATAGACAAGACAGTGCTGTCATCACTACATATTTTGTTGAGAGAATCACGCAAATCATAGGAAACAAAAACAACCGCGAACTAATGTTTATTTTACTGTCATTCTACCTGTTGTTATGCTTCCATCACAAACTCCATACAAACACCTACGTGTCTTAGGGTCGAAAGCTTTCATACATATACACATTCAGGGCCGTTATCAACCTAGCCTTCGGGTCCTATTGTCTGTCGGCAGTCCCAGGTCCGATTTCGGACAGAATTGTAAATTGTGTAGACAGAGACAATGTTCGCAGATAATATTGTTGGAGTTGCTGCTTTTCTATGGAGGCAGAGTCCTCCTTCTGATGGATTGATGAATGGACTCTAAGTCTCGAATGGAAGTGTACACGGAGCACAGGATTAGTGCAAATTAATTTACGAACAGCCTCTGTGTAGCCTTGACACAATTACTTGGTAATGCTTTGTTTTGTTTTGTTTCCCTTTGTTTGTTTTGGGTGATTATATTTTATTGCAATACGGGTTTTGGCTTTTACGAATCTTTTTTATTATTCTCTTATTTTATTTGTGTTAGCGAGAAGTGTTTCTAAATGTGGAGGCTTCTAAATGTCTTGTCGTGCATTACCACTATTACTTTGGTATTGTTAGCTTGTAAGCCACTCAGACAGAATCATAAATCAGCCTTTAACGTTCCCACTGCTGAGACACACGGCCTCCTCTCAATGAGAGGGAATGGACTATAATCCACCACGCAAGCCCAGTGCGCGTTGGTAGATGACACATGACGATTCCCCAAACAAGATATTAAATTAAATAATCGGTTTAATTAATTAGTTTTGCCTTTACTTTATGTTAGATCAATTAAAAATTAATCAAATAAAAAGATGCTTGAAGCCCCACATCAAACAATGAAACCGAGTTTCCGAGACGTTTTATTCGGTAAACATTTTACTGAATACAAAAACTTTCCGCAGCTTTCATTAAGTTCCCCGTATCTTTTCACCGTGTTCGTAAAACTCTTCTTTTCTAAAGCAATATTATTTCCACATGAACTGCTAAAAGCCAAGCGCGTTACTCATTATATAAACATGGTATTTTTCAGAAACCTTTTACGCGTGAAAACAATATAATGTAACGTACCTACGCACTTGATTTGCGAGAAACTGTCACGATCCAAAACGGAGGTAATTTTTCCCTCGACAGTGAATAAATAATCCGTGAAAATTGCTTCTAGGGATTTAACAATCTGAGACGTATTTGTTTATATAAAAGAAAAGGCATTCTCCTTAGAACACCCACACCTTTAAAATACTAAAGCACTTAGCAAGACTTGTGAAAAATAAGTATCTCAAATCCACAGCAAGAAGCAAATACATACTTATGTATAATACCTATCTAAAAAAAATAAGCAAAATAAAAACACAACTTCCTCAAGCTTTTAAAAATAATTAGTTATTCATTTCAAAAGCAATGCTTACATACAAACGAAATACAGTTTCTACGTATACCACGCTCTGTGGAACGGGCGGAAGTTATTCATTGCGAATCGGAAAACAACTCGAGTTTCATGAAACTACTCACTAAAGGAACTGTCGAAAGCATTCAGTTAAAATCAGCTAAATGCTGCACCGTCGCGGTAAAATTACTTTGAAACTACCATCAGCAAAATGCGAGAAGTTACTTAGTTTAATATTTTAATAAATAGAAACATATTTTAGTTGAGATGTTGGAGAAATTGTAGGACGATATTTCTAGGAACGCTTTTAGATGTTATGTCTATATGAAGAGCAATTCTAACTAATCTTTAGATTACCTACTGATAAACCCTTCCCCTGATCTACGCTACACACAATGGTTTTTTAATCGTGTCTGTAATTACGGCGCAAACGAGGGGTTAATATAAAGGGTGTAAAACACCTCTTAACGAAGCCGAAAGGCACTTGTTCTCCTTATCATTTCGATATTTTTTTTGTTCTACACCATACCTGGGAACCTTCTACTTACGGAGATATTGGGGGTCAAAGTTCCAACTTTTTGACAACTTTTTTTTTAAATACAAGTTTTTAATGTAAGATTTTTACTGTAAACACCTCCACGACCCCCGTACTATTTAATCCATCCATCAGCACAATGTTATAGTGCGTTACATTGAGTTCTACCACAAAACATGATTTTATACCCCAAAAAAAAGTCGTTTCCCAGCAATATTTTTTGAGTAAAGTTACTTAGTTTGATGTACAGAATGCTTGGTTGACGGCTTCGTGATGAGGTGGTTTACACCCTGTACATAAAGGAAATGCATTTCAAAGGTGCAGCTCCGTACATTTGAATTTGAATGTCTTGTAATCAGTTTGGAAAAGTCTCCCGCTAGTTAAGAAATCAGCGTGCCTAGGGGCCAACAAGACGGCAAGCCCTTAAGGCAAGTAGACTGTTCAAAAAGAGGAGTACCTAAGTCATAAGGTCTAGCCAAGCTTTTAGGCTTCGTTTAAAGTACCGCTATTATATAATCTCACCATCATCGATCAAGGGTTATTGAAGGTTGCGGGAAACTGCATAGATTTCTAAACAGGTCTTGTCGTTCCGGTAGTCTTTCAGTTGAGATCATGTTGAAATGATGATAATAGATTATCATCACAATAAATTACTCTTATTCTTATCACGCTTGGTAGCTGGATGGGTGAAGGACGGGTGACTAAAGGAAGGGTACTAAGAACTTTCAAAATGTGGATGAACTATAGGTACGTCTCGGTTGGGCTGAGACGACTTCAGACAAGACAGGCTTGATGTCAAAGATTGAGTGACAATAATTTCTGAATCCTCCTACTCAATACCTCAATAGGATTTGACATCCATTGTTGTACGAAACTCTTCAAAATGAAAGACGTTGTACAAATTCCTAATTTATTATCTCTTTTGTTACAGTGCTTACCTGAAAGACGACTTTGCGGTGCTTCCCTTCCTGGATGCTGGCTTCAACCGGGTGAGTTTATATATAAACTGGACTTTAGTATAGAATAGAAACTGAAACAAGAAAGCTTTCAGAGTTAGAGGACTTTGTGCTGCGCGGGCAGAGCTTTACTGGTAGCTATGAACGCTAAGGTTCTTTTCAGTTGAGTGTAAAACATTATAATATTGGACTTAAAACATAACTGGCAAAATGCGCGCATATGGTGTAACTATTATGTCATTTCTGCCTAACCCTTTGGATAAAACAGGCCTGATGTTATGTTACGGTATTAAGTAATATTCTAAAGTGATACAAACCGTTGATTCACAACATACGTGTAGTCTACAAAAGATTTTATAAAAGAGGTCATGAGGCTCACTGTGTCGGCTGCGCTGCACTGGCGTGGAAGGAACTCGTCAGCTCTTCTACTTCTGCTTAGACGACGGGCATGACCTTCAGGAATGAAGAAAACGACAAAGAATAACAAAAAGTAGTATCTAATTCATTTATTGTAAGCAAAGACAACCGCAGGTTGCTGGCAAACATTCGCATGACTTACAAAAGGTTCGGTCTATCGGTACTTCAGGCTTACAGATAGATCGGTCAGTGTCCGGTGGTTCAACCAAACCTTCACAGTGTATGTTGTCGACGTAAGACGGACATTAGGCGACCAGTGAATATCGTCTGTGTGCCAACGACAATTACTGGTCAACCGTTGTCGACGGTCACATCGCACATGATTTGTCGTCGGCAAAAAACACGGTAAAACATATTATTATATTTATTTTGTAAAAACATTAGTGAACGTATACAGTATACAGCAGGCTTAGCCAAGTTGACAATCTACAATCGTTAACGCTAGTGGAATGACATCATCTCAACGTTAAATCACGTGATCAACACAAACGAATTGAAAATTCGTAGACAAGTTTACATCGTTCAAAATGATAGAATAGAATGTTATCGTTTCTACAATGTTGATCTCTTTGGTAGGAACGCTCAGCATAGACTAAAGCATAGGTTTTTAGCGCTCGACTCTGTCGTGTCAACTTGGCTGCCAATTTAGCGCTTTCTACAATCGCTTACGCCGAGGCGTTTACGATTGTAGAAAGAGAATCGACATGAAACGTTTGTAACTTGGCTAAGCCTGCAGGCCTTATAAAAGAAAGTAGCTACATGTTTTGCCATTTAGGTATGGCGGACAAAAAAGTTTTGCTAAAAACATAAGGTGAAGTTACTTAACATAAAATAACGTAAAAACAAAAAAATAATGTTGCAATTGAGTTCCAGACGCATTTTTCCTTCATTCAGTTGATTAAAATATTCCTCGCGACTGTAAGACATATTAATTACAGAATTATAATCATCAATATAACCCTCCAAGCTCATACAGGTGCAAGAATTACTTTTTCAAGGTCAAAGTCGTTCCTGCACCTTTATGCGCTTGGAGGGTTGTATTGATGATTTAATCAACATACAACCTAGCACTGGCCTGCAATTTGCAAATAACGTAAGAAAATTTGAATTTCGCGGGCTAACCTGGAGCATCCACCTTAATATGTTTAGAGATCTTGTTATAAATGATTGGTGACAAATAGAGATTACTTTTATGCATCAGTGCCGTGCATTTCTAATTTATCACGACGACTGCGAATTTAACTCTTGTCATCTTTTTGACTAAAAAAAGGCATGTTTAAAAATATATGTGTGTGTTATGTATGATAGATAGGTATATAGACTGAAAGTTAGAAGCAGTAACTACGTAAAGGATACAATATGTTTACAATCTCGTGTCTGTATCTTTGGTTTTACTGTATAAAATGTTGTACCAACAGAGTCGGTTTTACGTTACGGCTAACAACTTGACTAGATACGGATAGGCTGCGTCTTGCTTACGATCAGTTTAATAACCATTCACAACAAACTATGTTGGAACTTTTTACGTTATAAGAACGTTTTGTACATCGTTTTACAAGTTAAAAGCAGTAAAAAGAACAATATCATGTGCTTACAATCTTACAGGAGTTTTTTTACAACTTTTTTAACCGTGATAAAGTGTTTTAAAAGTCTCACAATACAAACAACAAGAATAAACTTAACAGTCATTGCGTTGCGATAAAAGTTGGAAAGGTGAATTTTAAAAACATACTCCTTAAAATAAACATTCTCAACTTCAAACTGTAGCGTTTCTTTTCACCTTCATTTTCGTTTTGGTTTCAAGTCTAACCGGATTCAGCTGAATACCAGTATATTAACTTAGGTAAATACTAACAATATTATAATATCCACCTCAATTGTGGCAACTCTGTAGACATATTTATAGAAATGAACATTAAATGAAAATAAAGCGCATCTGGTTTTAAAACATTTAAGTACTTCATTCTTCAATTTTATAATACTAGACAATCGTAGTGCTCCAGTAGAACTTTACCATTGTATACCCAATTCAGAAATAACATGGTTAGTAGGTATAAAAATGTAGTAACGCGGCAGAAATTAGCTTTATTTCCATGCCATACGTCTTAATTTAAAAATAAAAAGTCGAGGTAAAACCGAAAAAACTCAGAGTTAATGCATCAATGTCTAGAATTCTGAAAAGGACGTAATTATTATTAGAACAAATAATAATAATAATTAAACGACGAAATAACGACGATGACGTAATTATTGTTATTTTGATTATTTTCTGAAAAGAAAACAGTTTAACTTTCTAAGAATTAAAAATGTGCTGTGAGCCAGTTTAACGAGTTCTTAGGTGTTATGAAATTCCCAGTATTATTTCTTGCAGAGATATCCTTAATTAGATCCGACACAGGCGCTTCTAGATAACAAAATTCAACGAATTTCTATTTTCCGCACTGGTCTTTACGTAGTTATTTAATTCTGTAATTTAGTTATATTAATCTGAAATATCGTGATCAATTATTTCTAAGATTGCACCAGCATTGTAACTCAAGCAAAAAGTCTTACAAACAACTATTTACATTTAAAAAAAACCTTCAATAAATGGCCACAATAAACAGCTTACGAACAACAGAACATTAAATACCCATGTTTACCCTTGTAAACACAACAATATCATTATCATAACACTGGCACAACTTACCCTGGATGCATATATTACCTAGTTTTCAGTCAATGTGAGGAGACAAGAGGGCCGACCTGAACTAACGCAGTTTACAATGACTTCAGTGAATAGCAATGAGTTTATGTAAATGCGAGCCACTTTGCTCGAGCGCCGGCTTTAATCTGACCTAGTAATACATGTAATAAGAAGCCATAGCCAGCCATTGTGTACGGAGAGGGGCGCCAGTACTCGCCACTACTTGCCAGTTGTCGCCTTTAATTTCCCTATAGTGGGTTTAAATGGGTCTTGAGGGCATTTTGCGTCTTTGTTTAAGTGGCCAGCCTATGCAGTAAATACATTTACCAAGGCTCTGTTATCTGAGGTCTAAAGGTTCTAAGTATATTTCATCATCATTATCTGCCTTGTCCTGTTCAGGCCTCCTTCTTTTTGTCCCTGGTCTGAAGTTACTACAAATAATTTCAAAGAACTAACTGTGATATATACTGCTTCGTGTTTAAGCAGGTACAAATACGCACCTACTTTACAACTACGAAAATATCACTTAAAAACATTACTTGACAAAGTTCAACTTTAAAGCATTACAAAAATTCTTGCTCCCAACCAACTTACCAAAACGTCTAGACATATCCTCACAAAACTAGATGGATAGGTAGAATAGTCCAACAAAAGTTGGTAAAAAACAACACAGAGGAACAATGGCTTCGTCTGAAGTTTGTTCTCTCATCTCTAGTCTAGTAATGAGCTCCGAACGAACAACTTGTAAGCCACCCCTATCGAACACGTAGGTATTCGTATCGTATGACAACAATTCATTACATTCGAGAATGCTTAGTAACGCAGCCTTGGGTAGGTATGAGTTTTGGGTAGTTTACTTAATTTAATTTTAAATACACTCACGTTCATCATAACATCACGCCTTTAATTCCCGAATGATTACGCAGAGGTGTACAGTCGTGGTCTTTTCCGCCTGATCAGTTAAAAAAAAATCGCTTAAATCATGCGGAGGCGCAAAGCAAAGTTTAGGCCTATTAGGAACCGAGAGGCTGTCCTGCGGGCCAGGGATCTGGCCCGCGAGGAGATGCTGGGGACTCTCGACAGAGATCCGTGGGGGCGCTCTTACAAGATGGTGCGGGATAAACTCCGCACCTGGGCCCCCCCGCTGACGCAGAGTCTCCGGCCTCAGCTCGTGGAGGACGTGGTGAGCGCTCTGTTCACAAGAACACCCACCCCCGCCTATGGCTCCGCTGGCTGCGGTGCCGGAAGCGGACCATGAAAGTGACGACGACGACGCTCCGGAAGTGACCGGGGTAGAACTGAGAGTGGCGGTACGCAGGCTCAGTGCCAAAAATACCGCCCCGGGACCCGACGGCTTGCCTGGCAAAGCCTGGGTCCTGGCCTCGGAGGCTCTCGGTCCCCGACTGGAGGGGTTCTTAAGTGCATGCTTGGAGAGGGGCCAGTTCCCGCTTCGCTGGAAGACGGGGAAGCTGGTCCTCATCCGGAAGCCGGGGCGCCCGGCGGACTCTCCGTCCGCCTACCGGCCCGTGGTGCTGCTTGACGAGGTGGGCAAGCTCTTTGAAAGAGTCATTGCAAACCGCCTCGCCGAGCACCTTGCGGGGACGGAGCCGGACCTTGCGGAACACCAATATGGTTTCCGCAAGGCGCGCTCTACGGTGGACGCCATCATGCGCGTGAGGGCCCTCACGACGAGGGATGCGGTGTCCAGGGGTGGGGTTGTCTTGGCGGTGTCTCTCGACATCGCTAACGCCTTCAACTCCATGCCCTGGAGCTGCATAAGGGAGGCACTCTGGTATCACCGGGTGCCGACCTACCTTCGTCGTGTGGTCGGGGACTACCTGACGGATAGGCCCGTCATTTACCCCGGTCGCAGCGGAGACTGAAACCGGCGAGAGATGTCGTGCGGTGTTCCACAGGGATCGGTTCTAGGGCCGTCCTTGTGGAACATCGGGTACGGCTGGGTGCTGCGCGCCGACCTCCCTAGCGGTGTCAGCGTAGTCTGCAACGCTGACGACACGCTGGTGCTGGCACAGGGGAGGTCGCACGAGGTGGCGGCCGAAGTTATGACACGCGGGGTTGCGATAGTCGTTGAGAGGATCCGGTAACTGGGTCTCGAGGTGGCATTGCACAAGTCCGAGGCCATGTGCTTTCATGGGCCTCGGAATGCGCCACCTCCGGGATCCTCAGTGATGGCAGGAGGGGTTTCCATCGGCGTCGAGTCGACGCGGAAGTACCTGGGACTTGTCCTCGACAGCCGGTGGAACTTCGTGGAGCATTTCCGACGTTTGGCCCCCAAACTGGAGCGGACAGGGGCTGCCTTCAGGCGGCTCCTGCCCAACCTGGGGGGGCCAAACGCCTCCTGCCGGAGGCTCTACATGGGAGTCGTGCGGTCCATGGCCCTTTACGGGGCCCCGGTGTGGGCACGTTCATTGAGGCGGCGTGCCGCCCACCATTTGAACGTGCCCCAGAAGGTGGTAGCCGTAAGGCTGGTCCGGGGGCACCGCACGATCTCCCGCGAGGCGGCAAACCTCCTTGCCGGATTGCCGCCATGGGATCTGGAGGCGATAGTCCTCGCGCGCCTACATGAGTGGCGCGCGGAGGCGCTACGCCGGGGGGAAACTCCGCTGGCGCGGCAAATTGTCGCTCAGCGGACGGACTTCTGGCGGGATCTCATGGCGACATGGAGAGAGCTGAGACCGGACACGGCTGTTTCGGTAAGTTCCTGCACCGAATCGGGCGGGAGGAGACGCCCGGGTGTCACCATTGTGAGGATCGACCGGAGGACACGGTGGAGCACACGGTGGAGGTGTGCCCCGCTTGGGTGGAGCTCCGCCGTGTCCTCGTAACGGCGATTGGCGGCGGCGACCTCTCGCTCCCGGCCTTGGTTCAATCCATGGTCCGGAGCGAGACGGAATGGGACGCCGTCACCTCCTTCTGCGAAGCAGTCATGCTAGCGAAGGAGGTGGCGGAACAGGACAGGGAGAGATCCTCACGTCCCGGCCGCCGCGGGAGACGCCCCGGGCGTCGGGGGCCACGTGGTGGCTTCCGGCCACCGTAGGCGCGGGCCTGTGGACGGGGAGCTGTGGGCTAACTCGCCGTCCGTCCGTCTCATGACGACAGGCCGTGTCGACGGCGCGTTCGTGGTCCACGCGCGCCTCAAAGAGAGTCAGCAACATTGAAGGCGAAGCCTGCCGGGAAGCATTGAAAGAAAGGGCCGAAGCCTGCCGGGGCTACGGGACTATTCGAAAGAGATACCGTGGCCCCGGAACACAAAGGGCGATGAAGGAACATGGATGGGTTTTAGTCAGTAAAAGTCTGACACTCCCTCCTGCTCCGCCCAGAGCGGGAGAAGTCATTTGATGATTTCCCATCCAAAAAAAAAGGCCTATTAGGAAAATGGCGCGCAAAATAACAATAACTCTCCTTTGACGTGCGTCGTCAGTGCGCTCGGCTGATTGGTATCTTTTAATTCATTGTTTCTATACAAAGTCAACGGGGCGGGGCTAGAGAGTGTTTCTATGTTAAGAGTGCAAGCAAAAATTAGCTTAGTGGTGATCAGGCGGAAGTGTCCTCGATAGTACCTACTACTATACGGACATTTCGAAAGTTATGTTTAAGTCCCATGTAATAGGGGGTGAGCCTATCGCCATCAATCGAGTACAATTCCAGACTCCGTGGCTGCTACTGAGAAATTACTGATGAAAAAACCCAATACCACTTTGTCCGAACTGGCAATCGAACCCAGAACCTCATGCTCAACAGTCGTGCTTGGTCCACTACAACAACGAGGCAGTCACTCACTTTTAGCTTCATCAACATCATCATCATCACTAATTACTAGCACCCCGCCTTTTCTTCACACGGCCAACCATTCTCAAAATTTATTGAAATTGGTCAGATGGTTTCACCTCGAAACCATCTGACCAATTTCATGCGTACGAACATAGTGAATTTTATACTTAGATCATAAAAAAAAAAACTTAGTTTACGAATGAAACCTTATTTGTTAACCAATAAAAAGGC
Source organism: Xestia rhomboidea (assembly GCA_963853795.1). Lineage (NCBI taxonomy): Eukaryota > Metazoa > Arthropoda > Insecta > Lepidoptera > Noctuidae > Xestia > Xestia rhomboidea. The sequence continues at coordinate 6,869,813 of OY970771.1, read as the reverse complement.
TAATCAGCTTCATTCTTGACCTTTATCCTAATTGTGTAGATTAATAAATCTATATGATCACCTCAGTCTTAAAATTACACAAGGTACTATTCAGATCATTTAAATGCGTTTGGGTAAATACAAGCCCGCACTAGTTGATCAAATCATAAAATTGAAATAGCGTTTCGTGATAAAGTCATTCCAGAAACATTTAACTTTTCAAATAAAACGAATATTTCATTCAACTATCAGTATTCGCTGCTAATAAATGCCAAAACTAGTTCAATTTGTTTTCAAGAGAATGGCGCCAAATAGTCTCATTGCTTTCAAAGAATTTCAAATCGAGAATATTTATTTTAGACTCACACCAAAAATCCTCCTGGCACTCTATTTTTAAAAGCAAAATAATTGGTGTGTAGTGATTTAAAAAAAATACGTTCCAATTTTTAAATCATAAAAGAACTATAGAGGAATGAAATCCTCGCGAAGAAGCAAAAATATAAATTATTCAAAAAATAACGCGTGTTTTGTTTAGTTTTGCCTGACAATGAGCCTGACAACAAATATTTCGAAATGTTCTTACTAAATAAAGGTACGGTATTCACATTTCCGTACTGTAAATTTTCGCTCATTACATAAATTCTAGCGCGAAGCAAAATTGCAGACATTTTCAATGCAAAGGAAATATGAGTACTCTTTGTCGCTGCGCTGTGTGCGGGAGCGTCTATAATTTCGTTATCATTTAGATATGAAATAGTAATAAAATAACAGACGTCCGTATTATGTAGGTACCTATTCCGTTCGTCTGGACAGATCTCGACTAATGAGTTTCCTTATAAGTAACGGGGATAGATAAACAAAGTGTGTAGGTTCCTACCACATCAGGAATACGTTGAGGTTGAGCATTTTGTGAGTCGCAACGTCGCTGTTTTGATAAATTAATCAATACTAAATTAACAAGGAGAATAGCAAAACATAATACTTATCAATATATTCGTTTGATTCACTTTCTTTGCCACCGACTTCCGAAAGTAATTCTTTTAAAACTGCACTAATCTAAATGATCTCTCACCCTCAACAGGTGATGGTGGAAACCCTGAGTGTCACAGCGTGGTGCGCTGAAGTGCTGCAGTCGCGCGCCGCGGGAGCCTCACTGCGCGCGCATGTGGCTGCCGTGGCTGCGCTCGCCGCTGCCGCCGACCGCTGCCGCGACCTGGTCGCCGTCACTGATGACCAGCAGAGGATACTTGTAAGTACATTCACCTTAGTAGAAGAGGAGCTGGCATTTTGACTAACACAGTGTGGTCCACTGAAATGCTTCAGTCTCGCTCCGTGGGCGCATCGATGTGCGCGCATGTCGCCGTCGCCGACGACCAGCGAGGATACTCGTACGTAAATCTGAAGGCTCAACACCACCTCTTAAAGTATTAATTAAGTACCTATTATGTTAATTTTGCCACTCAGTAATACTAAAATAATGCACACTACTTCAAGAGGTGGTCGAAGCACCCTTGGCATCACAATTGGTGATATAGTTGAGCATTGTCATAAACCACTGGCTAAGCTTTCGCGTGGAGCGAGCGGGCTTGTCCAGTAGTGGCCCAGTGGGTAACGCATTATCGAAGTGGAAGAAACAGGTAATCTCTATCTAAATGGTGGGTCCTTGGGGGCTTATTCATACTTTTAAAACTGTGTTTATATCCATTAATTTTATTTTTATCTAAAATATGGAAGAAAACTAGTAATGCTTTAATGCTAAGAACCTTGTGAAAGCTGAGAAAGAAATACCAATAAAATATCTCGACTTGGCACACGAGGTTGTCGACATATGGGATGTATACTTGGCCATCAATGTGCCGTCAATGTGTTAAGGCCAATGGCTAAGAGACTTGACGAACATCTTTCGAGGCTCTCGCTACGCGGTTGGATCAAGGACCTGATTCAGAAAGCAGTACTCCTGGATACGGCTCGCATTGAGGAGGTGTCCGTCTCTGGAGCCCTAACCACTGGTAGCTCAGATCCTGCTCCCAACACCGGCGGACAACTCATCATCATTCATCATCAATTCGGACAACTATTTTTTCAGTAATGTTTTTAAATGTTAAAAAATAAAGTAAAAAATGTGTTGTAAAAATGAGTACAGAAAATGATCTATGTACTATTCGTGTGTAATTGCGTCAACTTGTTCAGTATCGCGGTGCAAGCGCAACAGTGCACGCCTATGTTTTGATACGGCGCGAAACTTTTTATAAATAAGTCGTAATAACATAAAACTGTGTGTTGTCCAACAGCTGGCTAATAAATCCTGGTGCAAAGTCCTTGGCTGGCGTGTAGACGAGGGTCCAAAGCTCCTGACGGAGACCGCAGGGGGCGAAGCCCTGCGACTGGCTAACAGCGGCGCACGTGACTGGGAGGCGCCGGTCACGCTGCGTCGTCGCGCCGCTCCTGACCCCATCCTGCTGCCTTGCCGAGGAGCTGCTATTGGACTCACCAAGTAAGTTATTTATATCTAGACTAGCTGATGCCCGCGGCTTCGCCCGCTTGACAAATTATTACTAAAACCTCCCTCTTCTTCTTTCTTTATCGTGTGGGTAGCGGCTAACCTGGTGTCAGAGTTTTCCTCTTGAATCACTCTATCTATTAAAAAAACCCGCTTCAAAATCCGCTGCGTAGTTTTAAAGATCTACTTAAGCATACATAGGGACAAACAGACGCGGCGGGGGACTTTATTTATAATATTAAGTGATTTTACAATCCGTACCTCAAATAATTAAATACGTAGAGAATGTTAAAGGAGTGGAGTCTAAACAAGATATTTAGTAATCCTTATTAGATATTTATTACTCCTTCCGTAGACGTTTCTTGTAAAATGTGATACTGGTTTACACATCTTTGGAGGAATACCGAAACATGTAGCATATTTTGGATATACCTACGTTTACAGTTTTGTACAGACGCCAACAAATCAGGCTACCCGAAACTATCAAATGTTTCCAATGAACCTCGAACCTAATGTTCTAGCGATAAAGTTGAAAATCCATTAAAGAAATTTGACAGATTGTAGAAGCTCGATGTGCTGGCTGTGCTGGAGGATTTTTAATCCGAATAAAAATTTCCAGTAGTTTCTAGCTACCGTCCACGACGCCATTACCGAAATTACGTTTTAATTTTAACAATGGATTCGTTTAAGCTTACAAATAAGTGGCTTTTTTCCTCGATCTGACCAAGTTATCAATAAAAAACACAGAAAATTACCAAACTATAATTATCCTCATTGTGACGTTTGTTTAATTAACGTTCGAAACACTAATTAAAATCATGCGTCTACCTAAATAAAACAGGAAAAATAATTAAATTAAATTATGTAGTATAGTAAATGCGCAGTTCACATTTCTGTGGTTATCCCTGCTAACCACAGTTGTCATGAACGTAGATCAAGAGATAATAGAACAGTTTTCGCAATATCTTCCGGTATACGGTTTCTTTCAAGGTATTTTGTACACAATAATAATATTCTGTTGATTTTATCAATTTCCGTCACTAAAATTGGGCGGATATTGGTATCTTTGAAAAGGTGGTGCATTCAGTCACGTTTAACTGGTAAAATTAGACCACACAGGCCTAAAATATTTGTGCGATATATTTACCGACCTTTAATACGCAATATCCTATACCTGGGCGTTTATTGTTTTTTATCAAGCATAAATCTAATTTCTAGGATAACATTTGTAGTTGTGTGTGATCAGCCTGAATTGACAGACTCCAAGTTGTAACGTTCAACAACATTAGCAGACCTATGATAAGGGGGAGGGAGGGGACGAAGTCTCGTTCGTATCGTTTTAAGTTTTATTAAATTTTTGAAATGTTTCATTTGATGTTAATTTTATTTAAAAAGAATTAAAATCGAAATAAAACTAATTTCGGAACTGCTTTTTTAATTCAATAATTTGTAGATGCAAAATTGCAAAATATGTGACGTCACACTAGGGCGGGTGGGGTCTCACAAATGTGACCAGCTGTGACAAGAACGGGGGTCCAAAAAATCATTAAATTCGTGTGACGTAATTTATGGATGGCTCCTTTCCTCTCACATAGTTTTCCCGACGTATCTCATTTCTCTTTCTAATTCTGTTCTCTTTTCCACAGGAGCACTTCGCATATAGTGTTTGTGTGCGAGCCGACTCACGCGATAGAGAACGAGCGTGGACGAGGATCCCTGCACTCCATCCGGCGAGGGTCCCTGGATGTACGCTCAGTGGCATCCGATGGCTTGCGAAGAACTTCTCTTGCGAAGCTGCAAGGGTTGCCGCTTGAAGCTCCTATTACGAAGGTTTGGAGAACATTGTTTTTTTTAAGTGGAACTTAGAAGCGCAGAATGTTATTGACAACCCAGGATACACCACTCTGGCGCAGACGCACAAGGAGAATAGGGCAAGAAGATATTTTCATGTTGGAGGAAGAATACATCTCCATTTTCTTTAAATGTTGCTAACAGTTGAGTCGTAATTTATTGACGTCTGTTTAACAATATTTTTGACGTTTAAGCATCTTTGAACATCGTTTTTAAAGGTAGGTAGCGTGTTTGAGTTTACTACAGTTATTTTGAGAGTTGGTCCCTTGTAACTTGGTAATACCAGAACTATATTCTTAGATAGAGAAAAAAAACACTTAATATTTAGCACACAGAAACTTGTGAACCAATAAAGCAAGAATTCGCTGTGAAGCACTATTGTTATGAGAAATGTTTACAGCTAGTACTTAAAGGAAGGATAAAATGATAGAGCATATAGCTTTCATAGACAAGAAATTATATTTTATGCGACACACGTGGCCCACTAAATTTTATTACAATATATTTCATCAAACAGCATTTCGTACGATATATGAGTCTCTTTATGTCCACATATTAATATTATAGCCTTTGTTTCATGATAGTTGCAGTATCTACGTTATAACGAACTTTCGGTTACCTTGATAAAGTTGGGGGTAATAAATTTTCATAGCCACTGATAGTCGTAATGAGAATATAGTGGTCTCATACAAAACTTAGTTTCATACAATACCTGCAATTATCTTTGACTTTGCTTATAAAACATTATTTTTATAATTATGTCCTTTCTGGACCAGCGCGGCGGGATATGGTCCAAACAAAACACAAAACACCCCATAAATGGACCTCCCGGCTTTTGCCCAGTAGTGGGACAGCATAGACAAATTAAAAAAAAAATGTCCTTTTTACATTTCGCCTCTCTGAGTCACACAATCCCTTTGTAATCACTTAATTTACTCTAACAATGATATCATTAAAATAAGCAAAATTGCAACACATTTTGTTGGAAAACAATGATTCAGTTTATATTAATTCATCCTTTATGTGATATAGAAGTACCTATGAATAGTGTGCATCGTCCGATAAAAAAGCTGTGATTAAACTGACTTTTACTTTGTAACATTCATCAGTTTTAATAAAAAAGAACACGGTGAAGCTTGTTTTGGAGCATATTATAAATCGTTAAATGAACTTCATAGTGCAAATAACAAGGTCCAAAATCACAGTGTCATTGTTTTTTCATTAGGTGATATCTCTGCTATCTGCGGCAACAGAGGGTGCCCCTCCATCAACAGTGGCGTGCATCGACAGGGCAGTGGACATGCTGAGGACCTCTGAGCTGTATTCTCCTCAAATGAGGGGAAATGATGACCCCCGAATGCGCGGAGTTGAAGACCCCATCGCCACTGACCTCATCGGAGCCTTACTTTCGGTGAGTTGAAATCCTCTTTTGAAAGACAGCAGAAGCTTTCTAGCAAATTGCAATAATTATATATATTTCGTGTTAAATTCAGTGTGTATGTGCAATCGTTCTTACCAAGACACGTAATACTACCCTGCACAACTCCGTTCAATTACTACAAATCAAATTGATGTTCTCTAATCACATAGTGATAACTATAATGAATTTCAATATTACGTCTATATAGATGATATTAATAAAACACGATGTTTGAATTATTTTTATTTATTATCCTTATTTTTGATGTGATGATTGTAGATATTGATTATTTATAGTACTGTACGCATGTATTGTTGTTTATATTTGTACTAACGTTGGTATTTATTTGTTTACGATCCTGTTCGCGTGGGGAAGAGGGAGATGGTGAACACTAGCCTATTCTTTATGGTAGGAGGTTTGGAATTACCAGTCTGTCTATGTCTATACCTTCAAACATATAGACTATTTAGATAGTACATAGATCTTTGTGATTCATGCTTTCGTTTCTTTTACACAGGGCTCATTTTTAAGTAATTTCTACTATTATTTATTATAATATTAATTATGTATTGTATATATTATTGTAGGTTTTATATTTAATTATAAAATATATCGTTTGGCTTTCTAGAATAGCAACTAACACGTAAAATGCGGTAACAGTATAAGCACAATCTAACAACCTAAATATAATTATGTAGATATTGAACCATATTTAGATTTTTTAAATAGGAATACCGTAAAATGAACCCTGGGTAACATAATTTCCGTCTGTCACGAATCTATTCAGCGTTTCGGAATGTTCCACTATAAATATTGTGTGTAGCACAATTTTCTATATTAATCTTTCTAACGTGTATTTTAATCTTATAAATCATAAAAAATACTATTATTATTTAACTAGTCATTTCTTATTAACTAACCAATGACACAAATTACTATTAATTTTGTATTTAGGTAATGCGAAATCAGCTACGCTATAATGCAAAGTAAATTAAAACAAAATAACAAAGCTTCAAAAAAAACCGTCTAAACCTTCTGAAAAAAAAATATTTACAGAAGACGGCATGCTTTCTTAAAAGAACTACCTGAACACAACTTAAAAAGCCTTAGAAATTTAGAGCATGCTTCAGATCTCGTAGAATACCTACCTACACTCTGTAAAAAAAACATTATTTGTACTACTCATTAAAGAGACTATTAATAAAAAAAAAACGTTAATTCAATTACAGCAAGGGCCGACCAACACGTTGTCCTCTCGGCGTAGCAGCAATGACTCTACTGTCGTCAGATCGCAGACCAACAGGACCAACATCAAGCACAAGGTAAGCATAGTAATAATGTCTTTGACTATTTCAATTGTTCTAAACAAAAAATTCAACTAAGAGGATTGGCTATTTCAATTGTCGAGGTGTCGAGGTTTCATTTTATTTTTATTGAAAGGAACATATCAAGTACAAAATTAAATTTTAAAATTTACCCCACAACGCAGACCACAGGTAGAATGGAAGTTTAAAGTGAAAGAGTATCTAATCAAGTTTGGTTTGAAACCGAGTACATTTTGATTCTAATTCTGTCTTTAGCTTTAGCTAATCCATAGATCAGAATTATTTAGAATCATTCCTCCGTTGCTCATCTTTTTTTAATGCCATCAAGTTTACCCTGAATTGAATATCAAATAACGCTTTTAAAAGTGGCTTCTTTGTCGAAGAATTGTATGTGTGCGTATTTATAAAGTCAACATTTCCACCGTAAAAGAAAAAATGAGCTCCTTGTGATTTGACACCTTAATGCTTTCTTCACCCACGACACCTTCAAGCATTGTCACTGGCGTTCTTAGAAAAGCTTTCTTATATTTAAAAAATATCTGAAAAGTGTTCTTCCAAACTCGTTAGGAACTTATATATTTATATTGCCTTGTAACGGCACATTTCTATTAAACCCACGCAGCTTGCGTGGGTTTCAGCATGTCACAATTTTCTATAATTAGTTATGTACTACAAATGATAATTTTTATTAGGTTTTCTTTTATTTTTGTCCATTTTATCATATTTTGATATCAATACTCCGTGACGTCTGGCATTTCACCAGTTAGGCTAAACCTGTATTTCTTCTTACATTACACTTATTAATTCGGTAGTAAGCTCTTTGGTAAAGAAAGGAAGTTTTCTTTTTGAAGGCTTTGGGTGCCAGTGCAAAAAGACTTTTCAACTAGGTACTTCGTGATTTCAGTGAACACCTTCAAGTGGGTTACCTAATAACATGAAAAAAAACACGGATCAGAGTTGACTTACAGCCAATTTGATACTTATTTTCAGACAACAGGCCAGCTCCGCGAACTCCTAGACACAGCTTTAAGCTGGGAGTTCGAGATCTTCAAGCTAGAAGACATGACGCGCGGCCGGCCGCTCGCACATCTTGGTCTCGCTCTAATGGGAGGACGCTTCGACGTTTGCGCTGCACTTGAATGCGATGAACGGACGCTACTGCACTGGCTGACTATTGTGGAGACCAACTACCATGCTGTCAATACGTATCACAATTCTACGCATGCCGCTGATGTGCTTCAGGTAAATAAACATTTTTAAACGTCTAAAAACTCGAACGCACAAAGAATTATTTGTGCATTCATGTTTTTAGACAATAGGTATTTAAAAAAAACTATGATCTTGACTATACAAAGTTGAAACTTCCAATTTTTGATTTGAGGAAAGCTTTTCATTTCGTACGGCCCGACATTCTATTAAATGGTTAAACAATAACAAGGTGTACCATAGGGTACTAATCTTAGCCTAATTCCGTTTCTTACTTGAATTTTGCTTATTTTCCAGGCGGTAGCATTCTTTCTGGAGAAGGACCGGCTGAAGTCGGTGCTGGAGCCCCTGGAGGCCGCGGCCGCTCTCATAGCGGCCGCAGCGCACGACGTGGACCACCCGGGAACATCGTCAGCTTTCCTCTGCAATGCTCGGCACCCTCTTGCTGTACTGTACAATGATGTTAGCGTGCTGGAGTCGCATCACGCTGCCTTGACCTTCAAGCTGACTCTTAGTAAGTGTATATTTGTTATGATCCTTATGAGCTCTAAACGGAATTGTCGTAAGTCTTTGAGAAATGATGAAAATTTTTCTGTCATCCTTATATTTCTAATAAAAGAGTGCATTTTACCTCCAAAATCCCATGCCATTAACCTGATAATACCTACCGTGTGACTGACATAATGTACCTTCATTTTGGTGATAGCTATAGTCAGCGCCCCAAAAATAATGTAAAACATTCGACAACCCAATCCCATAACCTTCGCTCTGTTACGGCCGCCGCAGTTCAAGGGATAAGTGCATGATATCTTATTATTGCTCGTACCGTCCGCTTCTGCTTAAATCATGATCTGTCAAATGACCAATTTGGTCGAGACGCCATTGTTTAACTATTGTGCCTACTTCGTGGACAGATCATGGGATAATGTTCGAACTATAAAATTAAATTGTACTCTCCGCAGATGATGACCGAGTGAACATCTTCAAGAACATGGACCGCGACACATACAAGCAAGTGCGCCACAACGTCATCGACATGATCCTCGCCACGGAGATGACAAAGCACTTCGAGCATCTCGCCAAGTTCGTCAACGTCTTCTACGCCAAGTCTAGTGGCAGCAAGGAGGATAATATGCATACTGATGTGAGTAGCATTAGAATTGTATTCTACGTGAACTGCTCTTCCATACAAGTGCAAATAGCGGGTACCTAAACTCTTTGCAACTGGAAAAGAAACTCTTCTAAACACAATTTTTCTACAATTTCCAGCAAGAACCACTAGCACTGGATACGACAGCGCTGTCGTCGCCGGACAACGTGGTGCTCGTGAAGAGGATGATGATCAAGTGCGCCGACGTGTCCAATGCGTCGCGACCGCAGAAGTTCGCCTTCGAGTGGGCTAGGAGGTCAGGGCATGATATTTATATTGAAACACTACTAGTTACTTAGGTAGGCCTTGGAAATACCATAAAATAGTTTTCAATAAATCCCAACTCCCCAATGTACAGAAGTCCACATTAACGATGAGCCAGACCCTTACGTCCTCTTTAAAGCAGCAATTAAACCTTTCGTCTCTGGGGAAGAAGATAACCAGAATAATATTATAATGTCCTGGAAGGGAGTCGAAGCATCCTACAAAAAGAGCAAAAAGTAAAAGTCGGTAAAACACGTCGCATGGATGAATGCTGGATGGAAGATCTACTGAAGACAAAATGAAAAATTGTGTAAAACTATGCCACCATTACAAATCTGCAACTAAAACCAATAGTATTAAATCTCAATTTCTCATATTCCAGGATCGCAGAAGAATACTTCTTGCAAACGGACGAGGAGAAAGCTAAAGAGTTGCCGGTGGTGATGCCCATGTTCGACCGCGCGACCTGCTCCATCCCGCGCTCGCAGATCGGCTTCATTGACTACATCATCATCGACATGATGGAGGCCTGGTCTGGTGAGTACCGAAACGAAACTGAGAGTAATAGTCAGGACAGGGTTTCCACCAAAGCAAAGATGAGCAGACCGGTGCGGAGACATACAAGATTCGATTACAGGAGAGACAAAAGATGCGATGCGAATTCCAACTTATGTGATTGGTCGATTTCTGCACGTCTCCTCCACTCGTCTTCGCTTTGTTGGAAACCGGGCCTAAAGGTCGGTGCAATGTCTTATCTTGGTACTACCATCCTTCCGAATTCTGCTGTCAAGCAATCTTACTGTATTTCTAAATCTCTTTGATTTTAAACAAGACTTTTCAGCTTTATCTCTGTGCCTGTTTTGCCTCTGGTATTGTAGATGTCCAAGCGGCTGTAACCATTTACCATCAGGTTTTAAGCATATTTTATTTATGGATCCCTCTGAGCCTTTCTAAGACGATGAAGGCTCAGAGGGATCCAGAGCTAGCGGAAGACTCTTCGTCTTCCTATTGAAGTATCAAGCACTTCAAAAAACCACGTCCTAACTGTCTACCCATGTCGTGTTCCAGCATTCATCGACATGCCGGAGCTAGTGAACCACGCGCGCATGAACCACGCGCGCTGGCGCGAGCTGGATGACGCCGGCGTGACCACGCTGGCCGACGTGCGGCGCGCGCAGGGCCAGGCGCGCAACAACGCGCACGCCACGGCCGAGGAGTAGTCGGCCGCGCTCGGCAGCGCTCGGAAGCGCTCGGGAGCCCTCGCCAATGTTCGGCATAGTTCGGTGCGCGGCCGGACAGGTACGGATGTCAACGTTATAAGTCTGAAACGGATCATAGGCACACGCCTGACGGATGAGTCCGATAATACGCTTATTTTATACTTATATATCCGTGTTAGTGTGGATATCACTAATTATAATTGTTGATATCTACTTTTTTAAGTAGTCGTATTTATTAGGTAATATTTGAATGCAAAATATTTACTGCATCGATGTATCATTGGATTTTTTCATTAACTGTCCACAGATGGCATGATTTTGTCTGGCTTTGTGTGTACTTAAATGTCTTAACTTGTGTGATAGAATATGTTTACTAGTGATGTGCTGAACTATACATATTGGCCTTATCGTAGCCCTGAACTTTATCGTATTGAATATGTCGAGTCAGGAGTCCTCATATAAGCTTATATTGTCCTATTAATAAAAGCAATTTATGACATGAATAGCAAAGGCAGAAATGGCATTCATTATAAAACGTTGTGCTTATCCAAATATTGTCTACTATTATGTCGTCTGTGGAATCACTAGACAATCGGCATTATCCACTAATTGTTGTATTCAAGTTGCCATATACACGGGTAGGTATCTTAGTAACATAATGTGTAATGTTATAATGATGTCCGTGATATAAGTGCCATATTAACGGTTGGCCATGTTTTATTCATTTTAGCGGTGTTACGATCAGTTCCCACTGCATCCCATGACAGTACCTTTATCACCCACACCTCACCATTTACTTACTGATAGAGTAATGATTCATATACAGAGAGGGCGTCTAGTCGCTTTTTTTAACCGAACTAAGATCAATGTAGGAATCTTGCTTGTTTATGACACTTTTATCCATGGAGTCTGGGGTTCCCCGTCAATCTGCTACCTGCATCTTTGACGCCCTCGCTATAAGATTCGCACTAAAATTGGAAAGTATTTCTCTAATTCTTATATTGTTATACTATTGAACGATTGGTCCATTTATACACTTGAGCTTTCAAAGAAATTCCTATTTTTATAAAAAAAAACTTTTTGTAGTGCACACTTTCGGCCTCAATCATATCAAAAATCCAAAATTTTTCTAATCATTTTGATACAAAAACTGTTGAACAATAAATCTACCTAGACTCTTTTGTTTCATTCCTGGGGAATATTTTATAACATTTTATACTTAACAATTATAAATGTTAATGTTATTTATTAATAGATATATTAGAACACTTGAATATTTCTTTAATAAAATAATTTATTGTATTAGAATAAGGTCTAACATTATGTGTAATAGCGATTTATTGAATTATGTATTCGTCTATGTGACGCTGGTATATTAAGAGTTGTACTATAGTTGATACAATTGTAATGAGATCATAAATAAATAAATAAAATACGCTTCCTTGTGCTCAATGTCAATACATAGCGGTCTAATGTTAATGTTATACATACCTACTTCAATATTCATCAACTTTATACATATTATACGTAGTTCAATTTGCTACTTCAATATTGTACTACATTAAATAGAACGCGGTGTTAATCTCGTAATTGTTTAATATGAACCTACCAAAACGTACTTTATACGCCTACTAACAAACTCTAATGATCAAATTAGTTAATTTTTGTTATAGTTAGCTCAATTTAATTAGATTTTAATGATTATGTATTCTTGATTTGGGAGTGTCCTTCGGTGAAAATGATTTCGTCCTCTCCAAGATTTAACGTAGTCTCCTACAATGCTTTGTACATGTTTTTGTTAATGTAGAAGATCAAGACCTAATCAAACTGATTTCTATTTATTTTGAGTTTAATGTAAGTTGGTCATGTTTGAGAAATTATAACTAATAAGATACCGGGGGCTGGTCCCCATATTTAAATGTGAAGAATAGATAAAATTACATTGTTGTGAATTTTATATGCGGAGACGTGTGCTATGCATAACTTGTATAAGTACCAATTAATTAATGTAATGTAAATGAATAAAGATTCAAAAACTTCACAAAGAAGTGACGAAACAAGCCTGTTTTATTTGCCAGCATTATGTTTTCCCGACCCGGTTCCCCGAAGTGCGCAAACATCCTTGTAACGACAAAGATATCAAATAAAACACGGAAAAGGAAATGTTTGCATGCATGCAAGGTTTACGCTACTTTCCGAGGATACGCGAGAATGCTCGAGCATTGACAGGAACTTAATACAATACTTATGATGTATTACGAGGATTAAAAAAACGAGTTCTTTCCATAAAACATTTTATTATAAACAATAATTATTAAAAAAACATACTTTATATAACTTAATACAATTGCAACATTGCGGTATTATAAATGCAATTTCTTTACACTTTCGCTCAGGTTTTAACTTTTAAAGTGACGTAATATTAACCTATAACCTTTTTACTACACACAACAAAAAAGTTATCAGTTCAACATTACCTAACAACAAATAATTTGAGACAAACGTGAAATTCTGTACAATATTATATAATATTTGAAGTTCGTCAAGTAACCTTTAGTTATTTAACCTATTTTATTTTTAAATGTATACAAAATCAGATATTCGATAAAAGCTGGAATGGAAGTCTGCTTCATACAAGTAAAATAACATTAATAAAAAATAATATGAAAGTAAAACGTAAGTAATACTATCGTTTATGGGCACAATAAATAGTTTTGACCAAACAAAGGACCTAGAAATATTAAATAAAGTTTCATCCAGACGCATAAAAAATAGATTATTCAAAATGTCAATTCCCGGTAATCAGTAATTAATTCCTATAACAATTATTTAAATTTTATGTGACATATACGTAAGCCAACTCGTCTAGATTTCATTTGGTCAAAAACCGAAGTAACATAGTTGATATAATATTAAGAACTACATTTATTTAGTCCCACCCTGTACATGAAATGGATTAGAGACCGTAGACTTGAGAAAAAACCGAAGCGAGGACAGAAAACACGTGAAGACGACTTTTTCAGAATATTTTTATACTTGAAAATGGTTCGTTCATGTTTTAGTACTCGCAGTCGGCCTTACCCGAGGCTACAACCCAGAAAGTGCTAAAGTACGTGTATTCTTTCGCAAAACTTATCTAACTGAACACATTAGTCTATCACCATCCTTGAATATTACCCTCTTCTCTTCACAAACAACAAGACCTTCTATAAAAGATAAGTACTAATTTAAATCTTTCCATATAAAGACATCTTTGCTATACAATTTTGCCAATTAGTATTATATTGTTCAGCCATAAAGTTCAATTCGGCGTGACAATCTACGTCAGGTACTTGCACGCGCCTTGAAAAGAAATTTCGCCAGAGATTCCTCAATAGGGATGATGACTGACTAAAAAAATATGATTCTGTTTAGTCCCGTCAGTTAGATTGACGAAAAATATTGGATTCATGTTTTTTGTTTTATCAAATTAATAAAAACATACGAAGATAAAACGTGTCAAAGATCATGAGTGGGGGCTTGTGACGTCATATTTGAGTAAAAAATGTACTCAAATGTGACGTCACACGAGTTTTCGACGCACTGTATTGTCTTTATTTTTTGTTTACGTGAAAAAAAATGTGTCCCAATATTTTTTGGAAATCTATCTGACGGACTAATTAGATTTTTTTGGTCATCTACCCTATTTACACTCATTTACGTTAAAAGAGTCCAATAAATAAGAGCCACAATATCCACCCAACATTTATTTATTTACAAAAGGCATTTTAGACATGTTTATAGCCGAGTCTCCGGAAGAATCAGTACGTAAGTTGAATTACGGAGACTGGCCATACCAATGTTAGAAAACTTTCTCTATAGCCATAGATAACAATGCCTGTACACCATCGATACAGTTGAAGTAGTAATTCTCTCATATTTTTTCCAATAAAAGCTTCTTTTTAATACCTACAAAAGTTATAATATATGTTCAGACAAGTCTACATCCTTAACGATACCGCGTTGTTTAAACTCGAAAAAAATAGAATACATACAATCAAATCATAGTATATGCAGTCAAAAGTGCTTTAGAAATGTTTATTTTTTCACAATATCGCCTTTAAATAATTGTATCGACTCTTAACGAGTATTCATATTATATTTTATAGATTTAAATTGTATAAATTTTATTATATAGTAACACTCAACGACATAGGTACATTATAATATTTTACAGTGTGTTCTACAATTCTTCACACATTAAAATACAATTTACAAGGTTTTAAGAACTCTGCTTTGAGAAATTATAGTTTGACAGCAAAATATATTTTATTACTAAGTAGATTGCTACTTATTATATCTATTCGATTTTATAATTAGGAAAAAAACATTATAATTGAGAATTAAAAATAAACCAATCCAAATTAAATATTAAATAATAATTATTTTGATCATACAATATACTAATTATGACACCGGCTTATCTAGCACGATTACTTACCAATCCAATATTTTATAACCAAGTACAGTTCGATAATTAGAGCATAACAGGCGGACACGTGACGTTCGCTCTCTTTCTAGCGTTTAGCCGACACATAGCGACATCCCACTCTGTCATTCCGGAAACAATCGTTACAAAAATAAACTCTAATTCGTAACGACATCAATTAAAAAACTGTCCACTTAAGCCCGGGTCTATTTTCAAACGAAAATGTTCCTGCAGTTTCGTGTAAAAATTAGACTCGGGCACCGAGATCGCGAAGAAAATACAATTATTGAACGGAGTACGATGAAACAGGAATCCTTAACATCACCCTGAATAAAACCTTTAACATTACATAACACCTATTTAAACGTCTAATAATAGCACTACACTTCGGTTGGGAATTCTCAGTTCACGGGAGATTTTGTCTCTTTCTCACCAACGGAAATAGAAAAAGACAGCTTTCTGAGAAAAATATTATTCGAAGTTACGAAATGTAGTGCCGGTACGGGTTTTATAATGGTTCATCACCTGTTGGGGTGTGCGCCATTACTGGTGGGAGGTACTTAGTCCTCCGGGTGTGGTGTCGCGCCGCTAGATGGCGATAGGCTTGTCGCGACACTGCTCCACCACGTAGTTGGTGAACCGCTTGAGGAACTTGGGGTACTCGCGCTTGTACACGGCGCGCAGCACCCCGGCCGGCGCCCAGCCTCCCGGGTTCACTGGAACACAAACAAGAATATTAGTCAAAATGTACAACACAGAATAGTTGGTTAATGGTTGTGGTTGGTTGGTTTGTTTATACATTCCTCAAAAAATAAGAGACTACATTCAACGTCATGACTCGCGGCCTCAAAATGTGAGACTAGGATGGAATTTTTATGAGAACGAAATGTGAGACATAACGCCTACTATTCATATAAGTAATATTAAATTCACTGGCAGACATCACACAACCTTAATCTAGACACATGTGATCACGAGCTCAGGACTATTTCTTAGTGTTCACTCACGTTATTCGTGTCGTCAAAAAATGAGCAACTAAAGTTTTAAGTATTAAATAGGGGACGAAAGTTTTTATAAAAGTTCCTTGTTTATGCCTATGGGAAGTCTCATCCGGCACACGGCGTGTATATATGATAAATAATAAGCTGTATGTACCTGTACTGCAGTAAGCTATGTCGGTGGTGATGTTATTCCTGGTGGGCTGCTCGCCGGCCGGGTACGTGGTGCGGCACGCCAGGCACACCGTCACGAACAGGCGGATGCACGCGCCTGTGTTTGACTGAAAATAAAAAATAAAACTTTTTATAAGACTTAACGTTTATCATGAACTGTCGACCCGACCGATTCGGTCGAAATGCCATTGTTTAACTATTGTCTACTTCGTGAACAGATCTTGGGATCAATATCACATCTGTTATAATCGAAAGGTTTGGCAGAAGTGTACTATTGTACACCAATATTTAGTCACTGTGTGAAATCCCATTTAATAAAGGGCGAGTCTACTGCCATCAACCAGGCGCAAATACAGACGCCGTGCTACTAGACGCAAAAACGTTTTACCTCCATGCAAGTAATTCCATGGTACACAGCTCTAACAGCTCATCACCAAGCGATCGGTTTTCTTAAAATAGTCAATAACCGCCGAAGCGTACTTCTCCTGGCAGATCAGTACAAGTAACATCACTTACCGGATAGTCAGCATTGGTGGTGGAATGGTTGGTGACGGCGTAGGTGTTGTCGCTGGACTGGCGCACGTGCGACCAGAACAGCGCGTCCCGCTGCGACGCCGGCCAGATGCGCTTGAACGTCTGGTGGAACACCAGCGCGTCTGCGGAGAGCTCTTCCACTATTGTCATCGTTTCTAGCGTGGCTGGAATAGAGAAACAATAATTGTTCAGACATGTTCAGTACATCATACACACACAAATACACACGTCATTATAATGCCACATATTTTCTGACGTGATAACGTCTTATAAATCGATGAACACCGGCTGCACGCACGAAAAGTGTCACACCGTCCCGCGCGCCAGTCGATCAACGCCCAGCCCAAACCCTGGGACCCAGAAAACTGAATTTTTTGCACAGTGGTTTCCTTTATAATATAGACAAGGAATAAGCAAGGTTTTTTTGAAATTCAACCCCTATGGGAGTAAAATAGGGGATGAAAGTCCGTCAGTATTAAAGTTAAGATCTTAAAATTTTTTGTTTGCTGACGATTGAAAATTAATTTACACGTGTCTCAGCGTTTTTGATAATTCCACCCCCAAAGGGTTAAAAAGGGGATGAAGTTGTGTATGGAAAGTCCTTAATTTTTGAAGTAAAAATCACAAAATTTATTATCTACGCGTATGGTTGGAAGCTAACGCAACAGTGTTGTTAAAATCCTTAAGGGGGTGAAAAGGGGGATGATATTTTGTTTTTTAAGCTAAAATCACATGAAAAACGACGTTATCACGTAAAATTATCGTCCGTAAACCGACATTACAGACAACCATTTTCTTTTTCGTTTTCCTTTTTGTCCCTTGCCTGTATGTATGCCAATTGGGCATGAGACAATTAATATAAGTTTGAGATGCAGACCCGTCATAGTGATTCGTGAAAGCGGTGCTCGCTGAAATATTAACAAAAAAACCTTTGTGGACCTGTGACATCTTTTACATTCTCATTACCAAAGAATGCTCGCGGCGTGGACGTACCTTAGGTTAGAACTGTTGGGAGGTTATTTCAAGGTAATACAATCATATATTCAAGATGATTTTGTACATTGGATTTAAAATTCTCTAGGTCTTTGACATGCCTACAACAATAATTTATCATCAGTATAATCTTTAAGGGTATTTATTGTGCTTGTCTGCCGAAAAATAACAAAATGTTTATTCTTGATGTGATCCGAGGCACTCAGAGATATACGTTTAAGTAGGTATCGAAGGACAATGAACAAGAAGGTTTTAGTATAATTAACCTTATACAATGCTTGTATAATATTTATTTTTTTGAGTATATATTGACAGTTCACAAGATAATCTTACACGAAATTGTGGCCATGTTTTATTTATTGTAAATCATAAATGTAAAATCTTTAATTCTTTAGTATTTTAATAATTCATTAGGAACGCGTGGCACTGGCACTGGCGGGTCTCGGTATGCTAGGGTCCTAGCACAAATCTAGCAGATCAGTCTGTGTGGCTGTTATTATGTAGCCACGACCCCTACAGCCGGACCTAATAGAGTATATTCCTGGAGTGTAAATGTGGTGCTGTTCCACAAACGATGGGGCACTGCATATCGTGTCCTGTGTTTGTTCACTACAGGAACTGATGGACGCTACCGAAAGCGCCAAACTAGTCGCTCAGTTCTGGGCGGACACAATTTAGATTGCCATCGGCACGCTAAGAAGATGAGTATATTCCTTATTTTATAAACACATTAGCTTCTGCCAGCGGCTTTGCCCGCGTGAATTTTGATAATTGTCCCATGGGATCTTACTACCGGGATAAAAACTCCTATGCGTTAATCCAGGTTATAAACTTTCTGTGTGCAAAATTTCATCCAAATCCGTTCAGTAGTTTTGCGTGAAAGAGTAACAAACATACATCCATACTCACAAACTTTCGCATTTATTTCGTGTTTTACAGGGTGTAAAATAGTAGATTGTATCTTAAGGGAGCAAAATTATATTTTTACGGCGAGGGCGCTTTTTTGAATCCAGAGCGAAGTGTGGGATTCTAGAGTAGAATCCCGAGGTATGCGAGGGATTCTTTAGTAGAGTCCTGAACGTAGAGAGGGATTCAAAGTACGTCGCCCGAGCTAAAAATATATTTGCGCCCGTGTGATACACTCTACTTTTCATCACCCACTATGAGAAAATAAATGGCGCCTCATATTTTATTCACTGTCACTTGAAGATCCAATTTTTCAAAACAAAACCATGGATTTCTAACAATAAAAAATAAAATAAATAAATAAATATCGCTGGACATTAACACACAGCGCCATCTAGTGCCACACTAAGCAACGAGGCTTGTGTCGTGGACACCAGACAGTTGATATACAACATAGATACTTTTTGTTTGTAAATACATACTTATTATACATATAAACATCCATGACTCGGAAACAAATGTCCATGTTCATCACAAAAACATTTGCTCCAACCGGGATTCGAACCCGTGACCCTAAGAACATAAGGTAGCCTCACTACCGCTGCGCCATTCGGGTCGTCCGTGAAAATTGACGAAAACGCGGGCTGTAGTTCGCGCGTTTTTAATTTGATTTCTTTTTTTTTTATTCAGCCGGTGGCGGCGCGACTGTAGGCCGTCGTACCAGCCAGTCTTTATTCAAACAATATTTGCGTTCGATTTCTTTGGCGCTGAACAATAAGATGATCCAAATTCAATAAGTGCGCGTAAAAGATTATTGCGGCACACTTATAAAGAGGATTAAAAACTCATTACTGCCCGCTAAAAGTTTCTTATAGAAAACACCACTTTTGGGTGCACTTAAAGGCGAACCAAGTCGTCCTTTTCGAATAGATGGGATGAAAAACCTCTTAACTAAGCCGAAAGGCACTTGTTCTCCCCGTGATTGCGACCATTTTTTTGTTTTACACCATACCTGGGAACCTTATAGTTACGAAGATATTGGGGGGTCAAAGTTTCAACTTTTTCATAAGTTTTTTTTTTAAATACAAGTTTTTAATGTAAGATTTTTACTTTAAACACCTCCACGACCCCCGTACTATTTAATCCATCCATCAGCACAATGTTTTGAGTGCGTTACATTGAGTTCTACCACAAAACATAATTTTTCACCCAAAAAAAAAGTCGTTTACCAGCAATATTTTTTGCTTAAAGTTACTTAGTTTGTACAGAATACTTGGTTGACGGCTTCGTGATGAGGTTGTTTACACCCTGTATAATATAGCAGGATATTGTTAACGTTATAATAGATAAAACCAGTTTGTATTAAAAGTTTACTTTTGCCTCGGTAGATGGCGTTAACCGGTTTAAATGCAGGCTATCGTTTGATTCACTCGCCAGGTATAAGTAATTTTGATATTAAAAAAATACATGTCTTCGTTCAAGTACGTGGTGTGTTTCATTTCTCTAACCTACCCGATTCACCGGTGAACAATATAGTTGTACATAATACTCACTTTCCCACTCATACCGGTAGCGCGGGTTGAAGAAGTAGTGGCACATCTCGCGCGCGGTCACTCCGCGCACCTTGTGCATCGCCTTCAGAGGATCGGTCACCATGCCGTCCACCTCCATCTCCCTGAGAAAGTACAGCAATTGAGCACCCGGGGACATCTGGGACTACAGTACCCGTGTTATGTGTTCGTGCAAAGTTAGCCCTGTGATTTATGTTCACAAATAGGTATGGAATCCTAGAGATTCAAATAATGGGTGTTAAAATACCCTTAACGAAGCCGAAAGACACTTGTTATCCCCGTCATTGTGATCTTTTTTTTGTTTTAGACGTAACTAGAAGGTTCCCAGGTATGGACCTGGAAACCTTCTAGTTACGGAGATATTGGGGGTCAAAGTTCCAACTTTTTCACAAGTATTTTTTTAAGTACATGTTTTTAATGTAAGATTTTTACTTTAAACACCTCCACGACCTCTGTACAATTACATTGAGTTCTACTGTAAAACGTGATTTTTCTCCCCAAAAATAAAGTCTAATTTTTGCGTAAAGTTACTTAGTTTGATGTACAGAATGCTTGGTTGACGGCTTCGTGAAGAATCCGTTTACACCCTGTATGTCTGTAGCATCCCTTACACAGCCCCAAAAAAAACAAATGCACAAACACAACTTCACACTTTACACTATCTCCAATCCAAAAAGAAACTTCACATTTTATTTACATTATTAACCAATCCCAGAAAACCATAAAATATCGAATGCAAGAAGAACCAAAACAAAATGTCTACTCTACAAACTCGCTCAAACTTTCCAAGCAATACTGTCACTACAAACTACCAGCTCACATTACAGATTTTACAATAAAGTTGGTCTTCTGAACATTAATGTTTCTCATCGCGATTGGACGACGTTGAGGCTTTGGTTTGCAGTTCAGAAGACCACCTTATAGCTACATTTTTACCCCCTTATTCATAAAAACATTAATTAACTCGTTATAATATAAATTAGAAGAGTCATCTTGGATCTACGCATCAAGTTCAAAGTCTTTTCAAACCCTGGCTCACTTAGCTGCCACGAGCGCGAGCGGGAGAATTGCGGTGATGGTCTCGTTCCCATCAAATTCAATCGAAGTTATGAATTAATTTTAAAACTCGATTAAGGTTAGTGTTGCCGCGATGCTGTAGCATTTTCAGATGACGCCCTAGACCTTAAGCATTCCAGAGTACACTCGGACGTACAAATGCTAAGCCCGAAAGGCATTGCGCCGGAATAGGCTAGTTTCCACCATCGATAAATTGCAAATCTATTTAGTCCGTCATCAGTTAGAGTATTGGAAAATAATGGACACGTATTTTTTTGTTTTTGTAAATCAATGAATATTGACAAAGATAAAACGCATCAAAACTTGGGAGTCGGCTCGTGACGTCAGAACGCACTAATAATTATACCACGGCGTGAAGTATTGAGAGTTTTAAAAGCGTCGTATCTTCGTCAATTTTGGTTTACGTAACAAAAGAAAAAATACGTGTCCAATATTTTAAGGAAATCTGTCTGACGGACTAATTAGATTTGTTTAGTCATCTACCCTATTGCGTGGTAATAAGCTTTATATTTTTTTACGCTAAAGTCCACCGCTCACCAACTGAGCTATCCAAGGCTTGAATCATGAATAAAGGGGTAAAACATAGGTAAGCAAAAGTAGTATAAGAATCGTATCCACATACCCACTTCTACAAACATTTTCCACGTACCTCCTGTACATCCTCATATCGCCCTCCTCGGCGAACAGCTGCCACCCGATCTCGCCGCCGACGCCTTCGAACGCCGCCTGGATCTGCTCCGTCGATATCCTGTCGATCTGGAAACATCGAGACCAAAATTAATATTTTGGGGGAAGTTGGCACTACCTCAAGTATAACTTTTTCTTATATTTGTTCTAGTTTCGAAAAAAATACATTAAGTACGAGCGACGCACAACCAAAATGTGGTAAAGATTTCTGGTATAAAACATATAAGTAAAGGTGGTTTGCATAAATAAATCTTTCGTGTTTCAGGTGGATGCCCCAGGGTAGCCCGCGAAATTCAAAATTTCTTACGTTTTTTGCAAGCGCATAAAGGTGCAGAAGTGACTTTGACCTTGAAAAAGTAAATTCCTACACCTTTATGCGCTTGGAGGGTTGTATTGATGATTTTAATGATTATAATTCTATAACTACATACGTGTTACACCCGCGAATCAAATTTTAATCAACATACAACCTGACATTGACCTGGTAATTGCAAACAACGTAAGAAAATTTGAATTTCGCGGGCTACCCTCGGGCATCCACCTTAAGCGACGGTGATGATGGTTACTGCATTGAATTTCTGATTTTCTCGTCAAATAGTTTCAATAGCTCATATGTCATCTGACTAAACCGTCTTTCTGATTTCTGTGGAGGACTGTCACAGGACTCAGCGATTTTTTCAGACACGAAATGCTGATCTTGCATGAAGTGTTCTGATACAATATCCCAGAGTATAAACCCAACGGACCGCACAGCGTACTGGCTGCGGACATTTGATATTTCAGTACATTATCTGTCCGGTCCCCTCTTCAGTTCACTGGGTTTGACCGCCCCTTAACAGAACACGCATTCAAAAATGCGTGTTGTCGTTAACAGGAGGCACTACGAAAAAAGATACACGAAATGTTTCCCTTATCTTGCCATTAACCCAGAATATTAATACCACGGTATTTTTGGTATCCTACCTGGCCTGTGGTAATTTGGTTGGCATTAAGTTTTTTGGGCCAACGGCGAACTGGGACAGACTTAGTTGAAAGGCTTGATCCAAATAATCCGTCTACTATAATTTATTATTGTCTACTATAATATTTTCTCGGATACACTAAAAGTTGAACTAAATAAATGAGGAATTGGGTTATACAGACCTATAATCACATTCGGTAAGCTAAAAAAATAAACACCACCTTCATCTGTCCACGAAGTAGACACAATAGTTAAACAATGGTGTCTCGAACAAATCGGTCCTTTGACAGATCATGATTTATTATGGGAAGACTCATAGTATGGCTAACAGGAAAGTCTGGCAAGAAACCTTGATTTGCCCAGAAGTCGATCCAGTAAGCAAAGATGTGTCATTGTCGAACGAACTTTACAACGAGTCGTGAAACGCGAACTGCCCCATCGCCCTTCAAGGAAGTAACTAGCTGCCGACTATTTTCTCGCTCAAGAAACGTACAAAAGGTATACACACCGCTAGAAAGAACTCAACAAACAACTCGTTTTAGCTGCTAGCTCTCTACACGGCTGGGACAAGTGCCTAAAGAAACACGATCTCCTTACCTCAGCAGGTGCACTCCACCTGCCCGCGTAGCATGACCACCGTAGACAAGAAAGAGAATCGACAAATCTTTTGTTCATCTGTCATTTTGTCGATTTAATGACAGGTGAACAAAAGATTTGTCGATTCTCTTTCGTGTCTACGGTGGTCATGCTACGCGGGCTGGTCACGCGTGTGGACGCTGTCGCTATAAGCCGGTGGTAGAACAGGTACCTAGGAAACATGATCTATGATCTCCTTACCTCAGACCACAAAGTGTGCACGGTGAGTCGGTTATCAATGGCCGGCGGGGGCAACTCCACCTGGTCACGTGTGTGCACGCTAGGGGGCACCACGCGAGCACACCTCTCCTCCTCCATCTTGTCGAAGCCTGTCTCCACTGCATCGTAGAACTCGTCGTCTGGCAGTGTGGAGTGTGGACCCTCCTGTTGACAAAGGAAAATCATTTTAATATTATTTATATATTTGTGAGATCTTAACAACCACCCTGGACAGTCATCGAATGCAGTCGGCTAGATGGCATCATCGTCACATCATTTATTTATTGGTCTATCTACAATCGTTGAACTATTTAACATATTGATGCTAGACAAGTGCACAATATTAATCATTAGACACAACATGCAATATCTTTTTCGCAGAATATTCAATTGCTAACCTCGGCCCACGACTGTGGTTCGATGAATGTTATTTGAAGAACAGAATCGTGACCATCTAGACTTCCAGAGGTGAGCGAGTGCCAAAAAGGATCACTATTATAGTCGATGGATTAACCATAAATACGTTTTTATTTTTATTTGGAACGTCATGCTAGGCAAAAGACCTTCACTCATTAAAACAACACCACAACTTGTCTCCACTTTTTAGAAAATTCGAAATTTCGTTGAAAATGAAAATGCTTCATTTTAAGTCTGCGTTCACCGACATATTTAGATGCCCAATTAGTTCCCAGTCGTAACTTTGCGGAATTAAATTAGTCACACGAACTGTGCCCAGTCAGACTAATGCAAACATGAGTGCATTTCATTTTCTAACTAGTTGAGAGTTTTAAGCTATTTCCGTTTTAGGAATATCTTTGCTTATTAATTTAACATCCTTATCATGATCCCCTTAGCTTAATATATAATGCATCACCACACACTCTCAAAAGGTTTTATAAGTCTCAATAAATGGCATTTACGAAATCCACAAATGTTCATATATTCACATTTTTTATTGCACACAAAATTTAAAAAAAATATACACACAAAATTTAACGGAAAAAAATGAAACGAAAAATAAAAAGAAATGATGATTGAAATGTTGTACGGAGACGCATTATAATGGCATGGTATTTACTTACTAAAGCATTATCTCGAGTTTTCCTATCCAGGTACTTTATCTTAACTAACGTAGACTCAAACTCGAGTAATTTACAATAAATAGTCCTATGTACATAAACAGAACAGCCCATAACACAAAGACAACTACCAAACGTAAGCAAATATGATAAAGTAGTAAGTATCCGTAGCCTCTAGATAATATTATTCCGTGTCGTTCCGACCTACATACACAGACACAGCCGTGAGGACACGTTAGTAAATGAAATTTGGTTGATTGCACGATCCACGTGATGGCTCGCCCCGCATAATTATTAGCTATGGCTTGCGGCTTGATACGACTGTCAAGCACAAGGGCGTTAGGATTACCGAAACAGGAATAAATATTTTTCATTACTCATACTCTGAAAGTAGGTCTGAAGTTGCCTCTAGAGCGGGTTGAAAGTAATACTTTTCAGCAGTAGGGAGAATCGTTTTCAACTGACAAATGTCAAATTAAAAAAAAAATAGTTCATTTTTCTATTGAACCATGTTCCAACTTTCTATACAGCCACGATGTAAAATTGAAATAACAAAGTTAAGGATTAATTAAAGAATATATATTTCTAAAATAACTTTATTATAATTAAGTTTCAACTATTTCTTTAAAATGACATAGATTTGGGCAAAATATTTACTACTTTTTCGATGATGAAAATGAAAAATAGGTAATGGCTGGCTGGCCGGCCATAGAAAAAAAAAACAAAGTAGGCGGAAAAGCATTACATTTTTTATCGAGTTGTTTTTTATTTTATTTTTACTTTCCTTGTAGGTATTCGTAATGAAAAGCACAGTGTTTACCTCGGGTTAAAGACTTATTTAATAAGTTACTTTCACCCCTAGGGTAACAATGTACTATTTGACATTATCTTAGCTAATGATGAAAGTTTTACATGATAAGAACAACATAGATGTTATTCATACAATGGTTTTTCTGTTGCATTACTTTAGCACCTCAAAGTTCAACTTATAGTAAGACTGCACGGGAACAGCATCCCCCAACTCAAACCGTTCGGGATTCTTTCTATAACTCCATACTGCAACGGGAGGGATGGCCTCAAATCAGAATCATTTTATTATATTTATTCGGGAAACAAACAATTACTCACTTAGAATTACAAAAAGATAGGATACATAAATTATACAAATGTGAAATCAACCACGTTCTCCACAGATACATAATGAGGCAATTTTGTAAACAAGACTAGCGTTGTAAACAATTATTTTAAAAAAAAACCGGCCGAAGGGTTCCGAACCATTGTAGGAGGGTTGACCCTGTTGTTTTTCATTTATTTCTATTATTTGTTGTTATAGTGGCAACAGAAATACATCATGTGTGAAAATTTCAGCTGTCTAGCTGTCACGGTTCATGAGATTACAGCCTGGTGACAGACAGACGGACAGTGCAGTCTAGTAAAAGGGGTTCCGTTTTTACCCTTTGGCTACTGAACCCTATAAAGAGGAATATTAATAGCAAAGTATCAACAAAACATCAAGCTGCCAATAGTGCCTCATAAGTGGGACAACAGTGTCACATTAATTTTTCAATATGTTCATGGAGCTAGTAAAACAGATGTAGTGATGCATAATTGTGTGCTTATGGAGAGCTTTTTGAATGGAGCGGATACAGAATCGTTCCTTTGTTCAAGGTTACAATAGGCATGACGACAGTATCAAAAAATTGCAAATCTATTTAGTCCGTCAGTTAAGAGTATTGGAAATTAATGGACACGTATTTTTTGTTTTTGTAAATCAATGAGTATTGACAAAAGATAAAACGCATAAAAACTCGGGAGTGGGAGCTCGTGACGTCAGGACTAGCTAAAAATTATACCTAGGCGTGACGTAATGAGAATTTTAAAAACGTCATATCTTCGTAATTTTTGGTTTACGTAACAAAAGAAAAAACACGGGTCAAATATTTTTTGATAATCTAACTGACGTTAGATTATCAAAAGATATTTGACCCGTGTCTAATTAGGACTAATTGGATTTTTTTTTGTCGTCTCGCCTAATAAGACACCTAAGAGAAGAGTGCGAGAACCGCAGGACCAATTGTCTTGGCGCCATCAAGACGATGCTTATGTCCAACAGAGGACTTTGATTTAATGGTGAAGAAGATAAAACTTAATCGTTTAACAAATTGTAATGCCCATATCCAGCTGGCAGGCAAGCATGCCATTAGATCCAAGCGTATGTTGGAAAATCGATGCGACGCTAAGGCCAACGCTTTACGATGTCCATTTAAAACCAAGCTAAGTTATTTATTATCTAGGTTGCTAAGTAATTTATAATTGTACGAATTAAAGTTTAAATTATAGCTATTGGTTTCGGTATCACGCCTGGATGAGTGAGTGATGAGTCGTTTAAAATAAGGGAAAATTTATGAAGCTATGTCTGTTGGTGTCTCATGCCTTAACCGGCTGAATGGATTTCCATACTTCTTTCTCTATTACTCGTCATCTCATCAGGCACCTGGGGTAAAACGTAGTATAGTTTTAAGCCCGTAACCGTTCCTATGGGCAAAACTACTCGTAGTTTAGATATATCTTAAAGTAAAAGTATGATCAAATACATGTTTTCTAGAGATGTACAAAGTCACGAACTTTTTAAAACCTCAACAAAAGCGACTAAAACTATAAAAAATATTAAACTTAAACGAACTAATCGAATACTTAACCACCAGCTCTTGAAGATACATTAACAGCCCATAACATGCCATAATATTTTCTGTTTCTGTCAATAAACGAATGATATTTAAGGTCAAAGAGTGTGAATTTGAAATACATAAGCCAAAAAAGTTTTTTTTTTCTGAGCTGAAGTTGTCTATGATTACATCCAAACAAAAAGGTTTATAATACTATTACTGGATTAACACAATAAGTCACTAACCTTTTCTTTTGGCAAGTCAACATGGAAATTACGAATTTTGGGTGAGGCCCGCCTATCCATCATCAGTCCAATCAATTTACACAGACAGACAGCAACGCATACTGATACTTTGTTGTGATTGTTTGTTAGGTAAAAGGAAAATAAGTATATCAGTTTCCTTTGCCAATGAGGAGAATGATTAGGATGAAGTGGCAACACTGCCCGAGTGACATGTCAAAATTTTGTTCCGTATTTTAAAATTAAATTAAATTAATAATTAAGTTAAATTAAGGTGTAATTATATGTAATATCGTATTTTAAATGTGTAAATACCGAGGAAAATTATTTTCCCGTTAATTAATAAAGGATTCGGTTGTACGGCGACGTTACCGGTAACCTAAAAACAACAGCTGATGTCGGACTACGGATTCATACGGGGAGTATTTGTTTACTTTCATATTAGAATAGCACACAATCGTCCCTTAATCGTAACTATATAACATGTCCACGTCAATTTAAGTATAGATTTTTTACTTTTTTTGCTAAATTATTACCCATAATTCTAAATTGCTTTGTTGACAAATGTCATTTCGTAAAAAGTAAAACTTTAATGATCTAAACTTGTCTAAGTACATCAATCTTTTCAATATTAGTTAAATATAAAGTTCGTGATAGTTATTTTATTAACGTCTTGAAGTAATATTGTAATAATCTTAAGTTTTTAATCTAGGCAATCTACCCACATGAAAAAGTAAAATCAGTAAAATTCTTATTGAAGCAATAAAATTAATTATTCAGTAAGATAAAATCATTCTTATCAAGCTAATATAGCAGCCTACCTCATTTTATTTGAGTAACACAAACTTTTTACCTGTTTTTCCCCTTATTTAATTCTAAATTTTCTTCATTGGTCTATCCTATTAGTTCTCACCGTTTCCTTATTTCTAATTTTCAGTAACCAATCCGGAAACCATGCCTGTGATGACCCGTAAGGCTACTGCTCAGGATTTGGAGCTAAAATTGAGAACGGCTCTCCAAGAACTTAAGGACTCTAAACTCCAATGCCAACAGCTGTTGCAGGAGAGAGAAGACAGTGAGGAGGAGGTCATTAACGTGAATAGCAAAAACTCGAGCTTAAAACGGGAACTAGTAGACCTTCATCAGGAATTCTTGAATGTTGTCAATGAACGGGATCAACTAAGGGCGGTCACGGATGGGTTCAACTCTTGTAGCAACTTGTATGAGGAGGCTTTATGTAAAATTAGGGACCTAGAGGATGAATTAATCCATGCAAACGTCAAACTTTTAAATTTGAAAAAGGAAAAAGATCATACTCAGGCTATGGAAACTGAACATTTGTATAATGAATTAGTTAATACAAATTGCCACCCTCATTCCATTATAACAATAGACCTTACAGAGGACTCTTTACTAAAGCATAATTATAGCCATAAAATCAGTCAAAATAAAATGAAGAAATATGCACGATTAAATAGAATCATTAAAAAATGTAATAAATACAAGAAACAACAAAAACACCATTCCAAAAACATACAATTAAGGAAAGAACGTGTTTTTCTAGTTAATAAATTAAATAACTATCAGATTAAATTGGAAGATAGTATAAATATTTATGAAATTGACACTCAACGCTTACAATCAGAAATACAGGCTCTTAATAAGTCACTAAAGTCTTTATATAATAAATATGAACATTCTCAAAATCAAATTAAAGAGCATATTCTTGCTACAAATGCATTGGTAGACAAAGTGGACTCGCTGACTCTCAGCAACACTCAGTGTACTTGTCAGAGGGAATCCAGCAATGGTGCCCTCCAGCTTGAGGCAACGGAGGACCCGTCCCTAGCTGTGAGTACTCAGGACTGTATTTCTAGCCAAGATACAATACCTGACTTAGGTAATTTTGTCTCACCTAATAGTCTTGATACTAATCTTTCAGTTATGTTCTCTGATAGTATAGGTAGAGGGCTAGGGAAATTAATCAGCAATAACCTGAGTTATTGTACGCAAAATTATTGTATGCCTGGGTCGACCTACAAGCAGGTTATGGCATCAGTAACAAAAACTGTTTGTAATCCTAATACTGCCATTACTATATGTGTTGGTAATAGCTCTAAGATTAAAAAGGAAGACATTACTGACTGTGTCTCAGAGTTGTTAAAGTTAAAATGTGGTAAAATCATATTGTGTGCTTTTCCCTATTTTGAAAATTTGGGTAATAGAAAAAACAATTATATACATATGTTAAATAACCATGTACATTTTTTAGTAGGTCACTATAGTGACAGACTTATATATCTGGATATCAACACTATTGTTGGTAAACTGAAGTCGACACGGGGTAAGGTGTATCTACCTATTAGATGTAGACACAAAATAGCTCGGCTATTAGCTTATAATATTCACACAGACATAAATAGTATGTCTAAGTTTAGTCCTATTATTAACACTGCGACTATTAGTAGTAATACTAATGTACAGGTGACTTTAAATGAATATAGCATTAGTGCTATAAATGTTTACAATCATTGTACTGAGGAGGATCCATGTGTCACCGTGGAGAATTCTCATTTAGGGTCTCATTTAGGGTATATTAGTGATAGGGTCTTGTTGTCTGAGGATGGCACGGGAGTCTCCGGCCTCACTCCAAATATTAATTTAAACTAGAACGTGAGACAACAGAAGGTACCATTAACAATATTGTTAATCCTACCAACCGCAAGGTATCTTCTTGCACTCAATTAGTTAGTAAAAAAGGGCCTCAGCAGAACACTTTGAAATTATTCCACCAAAATATCCAAGGCATTTCTTCCAAATTATTAGAAATTGAATTGTTTTTAGAAAATAGTAAGTTTGACATTATTTGTTTTACTGAACATTGGCTAAAGGATTACCAAATGCTTATCAATTATGAGAACTATATGGTGGGTAGCTGCTTTAACCGTAAAACTATGCTTCGTGGAGGTTCCCTAATATTAATAAAAAATTGTTTTAAATATAAGCAACGTAATGACATAGTAGGTCTCTCAGTTGAACATTGCGTCGAACTGTCCTGTGTTGAGCTAGATAAGCATGTAATTGTGTGTGTGTACAGACCCCCAAACTATCAAAACTTTTCCTTATTTGAATCAATAATGGAAGATGTCCTGGCAAAACTTGCAGCCAGTAATAAATCTACAATTATTTGTGGTGATTTCAATATCAATATTTTAGAAGAAAGTTCAAATAGCAGTCGGTTATTAAATCTTTTTAAGTCATTTGACTTGACCAACACTTTTATAGAACCTACTAGAGTCACTCCTTCTACTGCTACTTGCATAGATAATGTTTTCTGCGATTGTGATTACTTAGATAAGGCCATAGTAAATTGTCTGCCTTCTGACCATAGCGGACAAACTGTAACTTTTAGGTGTAATACACCCCCATTGCAAAAAGTTCAAATTAAATTTAGACCTATAACTTCTAGCAGATTAAAGAGGTATAATATTTCGCTACAAAACAAGTTAAGTGCTATGAGCCTTGACGATATTAATATAAATCAATTCTATGATCGTTTCTTTTCAATAGTTCACACGGAATTCAATAAAACTTTTGAAAAGAAGACAAAAAGTATTTGCCCTAAATTCATATTTAGTGATTGGGCAACTAGAGGTATCCGAAAAAGTAGGGAAAGACTATTTGAGCTTTATGGCCTTAAGCCTTTTATAAACACTGAAACTTTTAACAAGTATGTTGCTAAGTATTCAAAAATTTTTAGAAATACATGCAAGGTTGCTAAAGCCCTGCACATTAGCAACAAGATCAAAACAGCAGAAAATAAAATAAAGACAGTTTGGAAAGTCATAAATAACGAGACTAACAGGAAGAAAATACGTAACACTAGCTACACATTAGATACAGCATGTGGTCCTAAAAGCTCTGATAAGGAAGTAGCTCAAGAATTTGTAAATTTCTTTACCGATGTACCATTAAAAACTACAGAGGCTCTTATTTCCTCACCTGAACTCTCAATTGGTTTATTAAAGGCGAATGTGTCTGGCTGCCTGGCTGAATTTAAATTTAAACACATTAACCCTATGATAGTTATTAAAGCTTTCCGGCAAATAAAAATCAAACTGACCGAAGATCTATGGGGAATGTCTATCAAAGTTTGTACATCCATACTTGAGACTATAGCCCCTTACCTAGCTTTAATTTTTAATTTATGTGTAGACCAAGGAGTTTTCCCTGATTTAATGAAATACAGTAAAGTCATACCTCTTTTCAAATCCGGGGACAGTAAAGACACTAATAATTATAGACCTGTATCGGTTTTACCAGCTTTTAGCAAGGTTTTTGAAAAGGTAATGCTTAATCAAATGCTCTATCATTTTAACACCAACAGAATCTTACATGATCAACAGTATGGTTTCACCAAGGGACGTTGTACAACTGACGCCGGTGTAACCTTATTAAAGCACATATTTACTGCGTGGGAAGAGTCTCAAGACGCCATAGGAATTTTTTGTGACCTCTCCAAAGCGTTTGATTGTGTAAATCACGACACATTACTTTTGAAACTTGAGCATTACGGACTGGGTAAACTTGCACTTAGTTTGGTAAAATCTTATTTGAATGATAGACAACAACATGTTCAAATAAATGGTGTTAATTCACATGGTTTAAAAGTAAAAATGGGGGTTCCACAAGGCTCAATATTGGGTCCTTTCCTTTTTCTAGTATATATAAATGATCTACCCTATTTATTGAAAAACCAACCTCAAAATATGGTATTATTTGCTGATGACACTTCCTTAATTTTTAAGATAAATAGGCGGGCCCAAAATCTAGATGACGTAAATAATGCCCTACTTCAGGTCCAAAATTGGTTCACAGCAAACAATTTGGTATTAAATGAAAAAAAAACCAAATGCATAAGATTTGCTTTACCGAATGTTAAAAGTAGTGATTGTGATATAGTACTGAATAAAGAGAAACTTGAATTCGTAGATAAAACGATTTTCCTGGGGATTACGCTTGATTCAAGGCTACAATGGGGTTCTCATTTAACATCTCTTGCGGGGCGGCTAAGTTCAGCAGCATATGCCATTAGAAAAATCCGTCAGTATACTGATGTAGATACCGCTAGACTGGTTTATTTTAGTTACTTTCATAGTATAATGTCTTATGGCATTTTGCTATGGGGACGGGCTGCAGATATTGAGTCTATATTTATTCTGCAGAAAAGAGCCATCAGAGCCATATATAATCTTCGTAGGCGCGATTCTCTAAGGGAACTGTTTAAGGATATTGGCATCATGACAGTACATTGTCAATACATCTACGAAAACATAATGTACGTCAGAAAAAATCTGCACCTTTTTGGTAAAAGGGGTGACAGACATAATTACAGTACTAGAAATAGGGACCAACTAGTTCAGCCAGGCTTCAGACTCGCTAAAGTAGACTCATCTTTCATGGGGTACTGTTTGAGATGCTATAATAAAATTCCACAAAGTATTCTTGAACTGAATGAGACGAAATTTAAAACATGTATTAAACGCACACTATGTAAGCAAGCATATTACAAGTTGAGCGATTATATCGCTGATAAAAATGCTTGGCTCAATGCCGGTCCTGCTCCACAAGGACAGGGGCGCTTAAATTGATAGCATTAAATGGTATTGTTGGAGCTGCTGAAGATTGTACAACTATCTTTGCATTGTATAGATTCAATCTCTTTAGTATTATATAATCGCATAGCCCATATTGTGTGAGTACTATGTACTAGAAAGCTATCATTCACTGGAAACCTACGTCTTTTCTTGACTTGAATGTGCCCTGGCGGTTGAGAATATGTCATGCTCACTCAAAAGTCTCGCTGATGGTGGCGCATGTGTCGGATCATTTAGTTCCCTTCAAAATGGTTGAGTTGAATGGTGCTGATCTATGCGTCATGTCCGTGAACGGGCGCTGTCGGTTGTGACTGGTCATCTCTCAGTTGCCATGGCTTATTTTAATGAATTATTTTAGTTTTTGAATTGTTTTTTTTTTCTGTTTTGTTTTACTGTGGACACTTTTAACGTGCACATCTTGCTACATTGTTCTCACATAATATACCATCTCAACATGAATGATGTAACCAAGATTTTGTAACAATATTCTGATTTAAAAGAGTGTCCATGGAGTTTCTTGCCCGTTCTTCTCCATAGAGATCTACGCTAGGGAATGGGCAACTACAGTACTTTCACAGTTTTTATGTCTTGTGACTGGGACTGTAGCTACATTTAATTTTCATCTTTATTTCGACAATTCAAAAGTGCCTGTAACTGGCTTACTTGAAATAAATGCTTTGATTTTGATTTTGATTTTGAATGTTTTCGGAATCAATCATGTATATTTGTGCACACAGATCGGCTACGGATATTTCCGTACACTACTATGTATCAACCATTAACTCAAACCGTAGCCAGCAGAGCGTTTAAACAATGAACTCAGTGCTCATATCATGTAATGATGCATGAAGGTCATTTACGACAATAGTTTGGGATATCGCAATATCATGCATACAATGTTATTTATTATGATCAAATCTGCGTAGGTATAAAGCTGCTAGATCCGATAACATCATAACGGCAAACCGTAATTTGTAGGAGCGAGCGAAAACAGAGCAGATGAAAAAGAAAAAGACAATTTCGATTTTTCAATTCAATTTTTTTTCGTGCTCTATTAACAACAATGGCATATTTAATGGTATACTAATATTTTATACAAATCGAGTAATAGGGAAATACGGAAGAAGAAGACATGTTGCGCCGACCCCAAATAAATTGGGATAAGGGCAGTAAAATTATGATGATGACCAATATTTTAGATGCAAAAGTAACTCTGTCCGTCTTTTACTTTGGCACGTCTTAATGGCAGCACGAATTTGGACGAAATTTGGCAGACAGGTAGTCCATGACCTGGGTTAAGGCAAAGGATATTATTATCTCGGTAGTACGTTCCCGTAGCATAGGTAATTTCCGAAGGCCAAAAGCAAAACCGCGAGCAAAAGATATTCATGAATATAGAACAAACAAATCTTTTCATACCAGCAGATGCGGAAATGGTTCAATTAATACCCGAAGAATATTTATAGGTACATCTGATTGTACGAGATGAAACCGCGAATGAGGCAACCATGTCGAAGTCAGGGCAGATATAAATACTATGAAGTACCCGGTGTAACCCGGTGAGTGGATCATACTAGCACAAGGGCTTAAAATACCATCACGTAAACACATTTGAATACACCGGTGTATTGAAATGTGTACAGTGAAGTCCCTTGATGAATTTATGCATCTGGAGAAATGGTAGATTGGTTATTTTGCAAGAGTTAAGACTGCCAGAAAAATCATGCTCCCAATTTCTTTGGGATCGGCGCAGCATTTGTTCTGCTTCCATACTTCTCTATTAGTAGTCATCCCAACAATCCGCCCGTTTTAGCTACATCCACACCACAGAATATACATCATTTCTTTAGTCTTACCTTATAGCCACTGAAAAATAGAGCGCTCTGTGCTAATTTTGTACAACTAAAAATTGAATTCGAAGATTAGAAATTTTCCTTTATAAATAGTTGTCATGATTGTAAGATAATTCCCACATTAAATACCATTGTTGAATCTACACTAATATTATAAAGAAGAAAGATTTGTATTTTTGTGTGTGTGTATGTTTGTAATGAATAAACAACTATTCAATTGCACCCTACCCTCACTGCCCAAAACTTTTGTGTTCTTTCTTGTTTCTTGTGTGTAACCTACCTTCTTCTGATTTGTTAATTTTGTACTTGTTATGCTAAAACGATGAATGCTAAGTCGAAGTATTATTGTAACGTAGTTTTAAGATGCATATTTGTTTTTGTTTTTATCGACGCTTAACTGGCAGATAACATTGTAAACGTATTTATGTTTTTCTCTGTAAGTGAATTTGTAATTCTTTTGAGAAATAAAATATCTTTAACCGTAAACTCAAAAACTACTGCGCCGATTTCAAAAAATCTTTCACCATTAGAAAGCCACGTCTTTACTGAGTAACATAGGCTATATTTTATCCCCGTACTCCCACGGGAACGGGAACTACGTGGGTGAAACTGCGTGACGTCCGCTAGTTAACAATAAGACACTATCTCGATAGGAAAATAAAACACCACCTGAAAATTACCCAGGGTATCCCGAAAATTCTCCAAGGACAAAACAAACATGCTGTTCAAGCACACTTTATCTTTATGAGACAAAGCTTTTAAACAACAATATTCATAAATTGTATACTCGGGAACATTTTGCCACCTGTTAGTATGATCCCCTGACACCGTAATGTAGGTTAGATTTGCTTTACGCCCTAAATAAGAACAATGGCTGTCTAGGGGTACCTTTAGTGACCTCGATGGGTTGTCTGTTGGTACTTTTAGTGACCTCGATTGATGGTGTGATAGTGTCTGGGTTAACGAAGGGTAATTAGCGGGCTAGTGTCTATATATCTGTTGTTTTAGGATATTTGGGTTAAAAGAACGCTCCCTTTTGTCTTGATGTTATTATAAGCTAGTTAACACAATGTAACCATACAGGGTGGAATCGGACATCGTGACAAAAACTTTACCCATTGATTCAGTACATGATACTATCATCATCTGCCTAGCCTTTTAGCCGACTATGATAGGGTCGGCTTCCAGTCCCACTGCTCACCCATCCACAGACCAACCTAGGCAAGCGCGGCTTAACCTGAAGATCGACCCGACTGGCTGTTATTATTTAGCCACTAGCTTTTCTTAGTACCTACATGATTCTATAATCACCATTAAAATATTTATAAACTTTTTACGTTAAAAACTTTTCCATACATTTTGACAAATATCAATTGACATTATGCATCTTCATAATAGGCGAGACGACAAAAAAATCTAATTAGTCCGTCAGTTAGATTATCAAAAAATATTTGACCCGTGTTTTTTCTTTTGTTACGTAAACCAAAATTGACGAAGATATGACGCTTTTAAAATTCTCAATACGTCACGCCTAGGTATAATTTTTAGCTAGTTCTGACGTCACGAGCCCCCACTCCCGAGTTTTGATGCGTTTTACTCTAACTGACGGACTAAATAACGTTGCATTTTTTTGATACTGTCGTCATGCCTATTGATGGAACTTTTCGGGACTGTTTCACAAAGTTGCTCTAATTGTGTTTTCAAATAAGGTAACATTACCTGTGCATCACATACATATTGTCCTTATCTGACAACGACGTAAACATCTCATGACATATACTAGGTACATGTTTTATGGTTATAATAATGTCTTACAACAAGTACATAGAGGTAACAAACGTTTCCAACATTCCGTCTGACGACAGTAATTGTTTTAAAACCTAGTAATTTGTAAAGAGTTTATCTTTACTTCTATTTGTTAAATGTCAGATATTATTTATTTAGGTACTGTAGAACAGAACTAATGAGATATGTAAATGACAACATTTACTTTATGGTGTTCAGATAACTAGTACGATAACACGACTGACATTGGTAGAACGAGCATTTCGATGGAAACCTTATTTCAAGGGTATAAGATTGGTTATTCAGTACACTAGATATGTTTCCCATTACTTGATTTGAAAGTTAAACGCCTAAACATTACCAGCATTCAAATAAAACAGAGTTAAAACCTCACAATTATTAATTCTTTACGAATTTCACAAAACAATTTATTCGTAACAAAACTGTTACTAAGCTCAATTAAGCTAATTTAACTAACGCATTTCATCGCGTGTATATTTAAAGTAATAAAATGAAATGCCATTTGAGTATTTGAACATTCGTGCAATATGCGGGATGGCTAAAATTCCCGCAACACAGTCCCGCAGTCCCGCTGAAGGGTAGCCGGCGCACCCCGTTTGTGTCGAGCAGTGCGCTAGTGACGTCAGCTGGGCACTCCCCAGTCCCCCATAGAAACAACATGCTATACATAAATAGATGGTCCCTTGACGATCCGTAACCGTAGTGATTGCTATTTTCAGACACGATTCCGGCAATAGTGTTGAATATTTCAGAGAGGAAATAAAATTTTCGTGTGATAATGTCAATAGCGTGAACAAAACAGAAAATGTAATTCAGATAAGATGTCTTAGTAAAAACTAAATGTCCCTTTTAGCTAGTTTACTAACTGAATAGACGTTTTGTTCAGTTAGTAAACTAGCTAGCTGCTAGTGCATTCATCAGGAGAAGATTATAAAAACCGGCCAAGTGCGAGTTGCACTCGCGCACGAAGTATACTATACCATTATCTATACAACACAAGACAAAACGTAAAAAAATCACGTTTGTTGTATGGGAGCCCCCTTAAATATTTATTATTGTTTTTAGTTAGTTGTTGTTAAAGCGGCAACAGAAATACATCATCTGTGAAAATTTCAACTGTCTAGCTCAGACGGTTCATGAGATACAGCCTGGTGACTGACAGACGGACGGACAGCGAAGTCTTAGTCATAGGGTCCCGTTTCTACCCTTTGGGTACGGAACCCTAAAAACAGGCTGATCACATCACAAGAGACTGTTTGATAAGTAAAAAAACTTGCTAATTAAAAAAACACAACATAATTATTATGATTCGCTTCCTATAACGGCGATCATGTCACCATCATTCAACAAATTCAGCAGTATAAACGAATTACTATCATAATAATACTATAATTCAGGTTATAGATTTAATAAACAAATGTTCATTCCATAAAATCAATCTCTCTTCCACAATAACAATTATTTTCGATGTCACATCTTATATTTCACTATGGTATCTAATTTAAATGCCAGCACTTTTTGATAGCAGTGACAGTCCGTGATTCAGACCATTAAATTTACTAGCATTACGTTTATTTTATGATAGAATTGTCACGCGAGGCCCGCTTTAATTTCGCATGTTTCTATATGACTTTTTGGGATTCTATGCAATTCTCACATAATGATTTTTGACACTCATTTTAAATAATGATTATCGCTTTGCGAGTGTTCGTTTCTGGAAGTCGGTGACTAAAGTGGGGTCCTTAAAATACTGTATTAAAGAGATCATGAACCTTCCAAAGGGAAATCAATATATGTAGTTCATTCTGTAACCATGCAACACATCAAAATCATAGCTATAATTCTTCGATTGAGTTTTACGTAAACATAGTAATTTTCTATGGTTTACTTACAGAGCATTTCTTACAAGCTATGCATAAGCGAGTCAAGCAAACCTTGTTGCTCCTTTGTCAACTGACAATAACATGCATGAAGCATGCATGTAAGAACTTAATGTCATTTTAGCGCCATTTTTTAAGCAATAATGGTGTGACCTTCGTCTTCAAAACCGTAAATAACAAAACATTTTCCTCTTTTGAAATTAGAATCCCAATCGAATCCACTAAAAAAGATTTCAAAATATCGAGATCTTATCACTCTGAGGCACATCAAGCCATACGAATTATATTACTACCACATACGGCTCAAGGTTACCCGATTACATCAACTGTGAGACCGGTACATCTGTACCCACAATTGTGCTTTGTTCTGGGATATAGTGAGGGAATTAGCACATCAAAGAAATCCTGACGTACAACGTGTTTGGTCGTTAGCAGAACACTAAACACTTATTGGTTGGTTTTATGATAACAGGTGGTAACTGACGTTTTTTGTTTTGGTGATCGGCTTGTGTTGTGAAAAATCTGAATATAGTGCCGATAATTTGCATTCTTATCTCTAAAAACATATAACGTATATGTTTGTGTACAGTTTCGTCAACATCAAGTGATGTTGACGAAACTGAAGTCTGTAATCTATGTGAGATTCTTGGGAAATTTAAATCACTAGTTGTGACACTAAATTAATGCCTGAATTTCAACTCTGTGCATTAGTGATAACGTACATGAGACTTTTACCACATGTTTCCTTGTAAAAAAAAGTATCTATAATTTTATTGATTAGCCACTACTTATAGAAAAAAATTATCTGTTTGCTATGGCTTAAGACGCAATTTGTTTACCGATGACTTTCATAATACCTGTCGTTTACAAATTGCAGGTCAATGAAATTAATATATGTTCAGTTCTTTATATTATTATTACCCTGTAGTGTAGTTTTTTTTTCAGGTGTCGATAACAATCAGTAATTTTACTAAACCTTCTACTTCTTTGAAATCTTAAAGTCATTCACTCACTGACAGAGAAAGCACAGCCTAAATGGTCTTGAAATTGGGTAACTGGATCGAGAAGCTTGAAATTTTGCAACGAAAATGAGCATATGGAAGGATTCCAGAAAAATCATTCCCTAAATTCGAAAATTTTGCGATGGGAAATTCCATCAGGCACACGGCTTGTTAATTAATAAATTTTAATAATAACGTTTGATATTTCGATATCCGGTAATCTACAATTAATAAGTCCGTGAGTATTCTAATGACAGTGTTAGAACCTGGTGTCTCGTACATTAATATAACAATTAGTAGCACCCTATAAATTATAGGAAGTCAACACAGTAACGTTTTGTATAGCTCTAAATGCTTTAAAGTCTATTTAACACTCATCATCCATAATACTCCTACAAATCTGCATAATGGATTCTGCAACTCTCGTCTATT
Source organism: Xestia rhomboidea (assembly GCA_963853795.1). Classification (NCBI taxonomy): domain Eukaryota; kingdom Metazoa; phylum Arthropoda; class Insecta; order Lepidoptera; family Noctuidae; genus Xestia; species Xestia rhomboidea. Next base: position 6,829,058 of record OY970771.1, on the reverse strand, counting down.
TTCTACCGAGTCCAGCTCTAGTACAAAACGAAGACCACCTCACGTCCACAAAAACAGCCTGGCTGCTGTCAACTCAGCAGGCCTAGCCAAGTTACAAACGATTCGTATCGATTCTCTTTCTACAATCGTAAACGTTAAGTCACGTGCTCAAAACAAGCAAATAAAAACTTCGTAGACAAGTTTACATGATTGAATGAAATGTATTCGTTTCTACTATCGTGACTGCTACATCCCATATAAATCGTAGCCAACTTACAGTTTTGACTGAACTTAAAAGTTTCTATTGGTTTGTTTCGACCACGTGACTTAACGTTGAAATGATGTCATTCCCATACATTTGGGTAGTTTTCTATTAGCGTTAACGATTGTAGATTGTCAACTTGGCAAAGCCTACAGGGTCGACACAAAACTTTCCATTCTCTCCTGACCATCTTCCAACTCCTTTTGCTCTCACACCATTTCCTTCTATAAACATAATACAAAATTATACTTCTCAATACAATAAAAACAGCCTATCATCCGGACAAAACAACTACCTAACTCAATGACATCATAACGAACCCTAAGTTGCGCCATCAGAGTCGCTTGTTACGGGAGACGGGAGTATGACGTCAGAACCGCCAAACGTCATGATGAGGGGAAATAAAGTGCCTTTTTTTAGTACCGACGCGGTATTTGAGAGACCTTACCAATGATGATGTCATGGAATTGAGTGGAAGGTCAGTAGATAGTCTTGGATTGATCTGCACTGTATTGTTATATGGAGAATATTACATCTATACCAATATTATAAAGAGGAAAGATTTGTATTTTTGTATGTAACGAATAAACTTAAAAACTACTGGACCGATTTGAAAAATTCTTTCAGCAATGGATAGCTACATTATCAGCGAGTAACATAGGCTATATTTTATCCCCGTACTCTCACGGGAACGGGAATTACGCGGGTGAAACCGCGTGACGTCCGCTAGTGGATTAATATAGGTAATTGTAGATGAATTTTATACTCTCTTTTATGTCTTGGGGGGCCAGATGTCCCGTAACACAAGTATTGTATGCCTATTTCGGGCACCAGTCTCTCACAAATGTTTACCCTGTGTGTTAGATTTAATAATTCCTGCTCACTGTAACGTTTGTAATGACAAAATTAACCTTTTTGTTTATTAATTTTATACTAGCTTTTGAAGGGTTTCAGAAATTATTCCTCTATCAAGGTAGAAAGTACTTACTCCTATGTTTAATCTCAGGTCTATAGCTGTGTGCCAAAGTTCATCGAAATCGGTTGAGGTGTTAAGGCGTGAAAAGATAAAAGACAGAAGGATCTAAAAAAAAATTAAAATGCGAAAGTAACTCGAGCAAAATATTAGGTACGAAAAAAAAGTATGGTGTTTGAATTACTAATAAACCCATGAATAATAACTAAACCGCATGGCTCCAACCACGATAAGAAAACAATGCGAATACGAGGATCATTGTTGCAGTTGATCACAATGCTGTCAACAATAATTACGTAATAAACATGTTTTAAATAATCAAATTCGTAATTTTCCTGATAATCTAAACAAATTCAATACATAAACTGTTTGGGAAGGAAACAATAACGAGTTAATGGCGGCTTGAATACGGAAGAACAATGAACAACGTATCAAACAGCGATAATTGGCACCTACAAGCTACAATCTACATGAGCTGCCATTATAACTTTCGTTTGGTTTGGTTGTTGACGGACAACATGCCAGTCTAAACCAATCATGTTAAGGGGCTGACAACCACTAATTGATGTTTTTTCAACAGTTCTTTAAGAAGAACTATCTGTTCTAACACATCAAAAAAATAATAATTTGTTATTTTTTATTTTTTTAAACTTTATGTACAAGAGTGGTACATAGGCGGACTTAATGCAATATTCATCATTCATTTCAAAGACCGTGGACGGACTCGATACCTACATAATTGGATGACATCGGCTCGACAGAAAATAATTGCAAAGAGTGGTCTTAAAATCATCATTTTCACGGTTCTATGTCTTTATTTTTTTGACGTATTGGTCTGCAATTAAAAACATGACGTCAACATATTCATACCTAAACCGCTAACGAGTCATATTTCACAAATAATCCACATTTTTCTTCTAAAACCTGACCGCCCAGTAACTCTCTCGCTCTCGTTTACTCCGATACAAATAGACAGTGTGCGCGCATTTTGGTGTTGACATCCCCTTAACTATCGAACACAAACTGACTAAAACCACGTTTGAATGCATAAAAAATATCATTAGTAGTGGCGGTACTGTCATAAGTTTTAAAGCTCGGCTTGCCTTTATAAATGCTATATACTCTTCATGATTTTAGGGTTTCTGAGCAGTCTGTTTGCCTTATTGGCTTGCCTTGCCGTATTATTGGCCCCTAGACACGCTACTAATCGTTAGGCCCATTTATAGCTCAAATTAACATGTAGCGGTAAACAAATTTAAAAGCATTGTCTTGATTCTATCAATAATTTCAAGATGAGCGAGACAGAGAAAGAGCAATTTTTTTTAATGTTTAGATTAGCGTTAATAGCATTTAAGTAGTAATTTGTGGTGCATACAGGCGTTTGAGCCCAAAGCCGTACAATGCCCCCTCTGTTCCTAGGAACAAGAGTGACGTAGAAAGCATAAACAAAATGATGGTGGTACCTACAACAACTTTCCATGGAATCGAAACCTTTTAAGAGCGTATTGAACGTCAATTAATTATACTTCAGCACACAAATGAAAGTGGTCTCATTAATTATACTTGACTATGGCGGACTTTGATTGGGTGTTCTTTTTACAATATTAGAACGTAATGACTATGACCTAAGCCCAAAAAAATAATAGAAGGGTAATCAATGGGTTAACAACCGAAAATTAATATAACCAAGTTGTAAATTGTGAAGAAATAATTGAACCCTTAAAAAAAACTAGACGGTACGATAACACTTAAGAAAACGACGTGTTAATAGTTCCAGACACCCGATTTAATAGGGTAAAATATAGTCTAGTAATGTAATGACAACAATTGAATGAATTAGAGCCCAAACTTTTTAACTCATTTGACCTTCAGACTTTAAATTTTCATAGTAGAGTGTTCAGCCATGAACATCTCTCTCTAGCAACAAAAGAAATTCAAATGTAACTTGACTTCAACAATTACTTAGTATGATTGGGTAAATATAATGCTTTTCATCGAAATAATTTTTATGCAAAGGGGAAAATGGTATAGTGTAAACATTCACACAACATTTAGTTAGATCGAGTTAATATAAATAGAGAGCTAGTATTTTCAGCAGACTATTATAACGGGTGTAAAACACCTCTTAACGAAGCCGAAAGGCACTTGTTCTCCTCGTCATTGCATGTATTTTGTTCTACACCATACATGGGAACCTTCTAGTTACGGAGATATTGGGGGTCAAAGTTCCAACTTTTTGGCAAGTTTTTAATGTATTGTTTTTACTTTAAACACCTCCACGACCCCCGCACTATTCAACCCATCCCTCAGCACAATGTTTTCAGTGCGTTAAATTGAATTCTACCCCAAACATGATTTTTCACTCCAAAAAAAAAAGTCGTTTCCCAGCAATATTTTTTGCGTAAAGTTACCTAATTTGATGTATGCTTGGTTGACGACTTCGTGATGAGGTGGCTTACACCCTGTATAAAAGGATACTTTTTGCACATACGGCATTAAAATAATTAAGACAGGGCCGGGTTTCGATTAGCTGCACTGACCAGAAAAGATTCCCCACGTTTATGAATTCTAAAACCGCATTAAAACACAAATAATTGAAACGTTTACTGAAACCTTCAGAGCTTCAATATGTTAATAATAGGGTTATTATAAACAGTCTGAGATTGACATTCAAAGCCGCGTGGGACTGGCCGTGGCCTTAAACAAATACCACCATCACACTACAAACATAAACCAAAACCCAACTGAAAATAAACAAAAAACAAATCTATTGACGTTGACTTAAATGTCAAGATATCAGTAAATGTTTTGACAGGCAACGCGTTAGATATAAATAAAGTTTACCACGAAACAGGGTTAGAAAATCGATAGGCATTGTATTCGTTAACCTTCGACTAATCGGTTTACACTCAATCGGAACCGATTTCGAGTAGATTATCGTGGGTGAAATAACGATGGAAATAAATGACCTGGAAATAAGAGTAGCAAGGTCATGGCGATAGGATAAACTACGTTTTGTTGCAGTCACACATAATTTTGTCCGCTGTAACGATAACTACTTATGTAGTAGTGGGTTGTAGTAGTGAATGTTTGGTGACAGTTTCGAGTGGTACTTTTGTTCGACACTGTGTATCTTGGGTTATTTATATATATATAATGGATGAAATGTATTTTAAACATAACATCACGCCTGTACTGAGTTACCTCCCTGTCACTTGTAGATCGTCAGTCGTTACAGGTAGGCAATCGCCTGGAAGTCTGTCAACCAGTCTTACCAAGGGGTACCGTATTACCCAGTACTAACTGGGGTGTGGAGGTCAGATAGGCAGTCGCTCCATGTAAAATACTTCTGCATCATCAAATTCAGATGTATCCGGTTAAATCATGATCTGTCAAATGACCAATTTAGTCGAGACGCCATTGTTTAACTATTGTGTCTACTTCGTGGACAGATCATGGGTTAAACTGGAAGCCGGTGCTAACATAGTTGGGAAAAGGCTAGGCAGATGATGATCACGCCTGTCAAAATCCAAGGGATAGGCAGAGGTGTATCTATAGCAGGTACAGCCACATGAAATGTGTGTTTAGTGAAAAGAAATCGTGATGACAACATGAGTATATTTTTACTGAAGCTGCCTTTCAATTTAAAACTTAAGCCTCAAATATCCGATGCTGTTTGATCTGATTATTTAGTTATTTATAGCAAAGACAACATGTACAGATAAGATATATCATGTATGACTAATAAAACGCTAAGTATCATCTCCAAAAATAATTTCATCATTCATGACATGTTTTCCTATCTAGCGGAAACCTTTGAAATGTTCAGCAGAAATCAATCGTTTCATGAGGTGACTTAGTCACCTTATTCTAAGTACTTTTTAATGAGTAAATTTTTTATAGGACATCGGGCATCATCATATTTATTTTTAAAAACACATTGCTATTGTTTATGGCCCTGATGATGAATCACAAATTGTAGTAGCCAAGTTTTAATATTCTTTAATGCGATTAGAATGCAGGCCGGTCATTGTCTTAGAATCACATTACCCGTTGCTCGTCGACTTTCGTCCGCGTGAAATTATTATGAAAATATTACTTCCATATTTGAATCGGATTTTGTTAACAATTTCAAGGGTTCACGGAACCCTAATGTTTTTTCTAAAATAAAAGTTATCCTTATAACATCAGCTATCTGCCCGTAAAAGTCCCGTCAAAATCGGTCAAGCGATTTTGGAGATTAGCAGGAACAAACATACTGACAGACAGACAAAAATTGAAAAAAAAAGACGTATTTTTTTTGTCTGTTGTTTTGAAATAACAAACAGACATTTCAATTTATTTGTATAGATAAAATGTATGATGGAAAGGCATTGCGTGTTGGAACTCTTGGAACCACCTCACACATAATGCTTAAGACGTAAATAGCACAGAAAATACAGTTCTTACTTTATGATTATGTGATAGTGCAAGTGTTATAAATTAGTGCAAGGCGAGCGAGTTTTCAAACGAGAAATGGCCAGATGGTGGCCATGAGGCAGCTAAGATCGCCGGCAGACGAGACTGGTTTTAGTTTTAGGACACTGGACACGTTTCATGGACGGATTGCATCTCGGAAGTCGTACTAATTCCAATATTTTATAAAAATCCCAGTATTAAATATGATGCTCTCTGCCTGAAATGTATTTTAGGTTTCGCAGATGAGAGATAAAAAGTCGTCGAAATGCCATAGATAATAGTGATGATTCAATGGGGATGGCAACTGTGAAACTAATGGCGCTAGCATAGTTTGTTCCAAGCATCGTCATTGGTAGAAAATCTGGTAATGTCATTTTATATTTCAAAATGGCTTGACCTCATTGGTCAGATTGGGAACAAACTATGCTAGCGCCATCTGCTTTCAGCTTTCACCGACCAACCCCATTGAAAATGTAGTGAAACCTCTTTTTGAAACTCTTTGGTTTTACTGTTTTATATGTTTCTTGTCCTCATTGTGCTTCAATAAAAACTGTAAGATACTTGGCCAATTTTAATCGGTAATTCTCAACCACGTAACATGTACAGGGGCAATAATAAGGCGTTTAATCGAACAGAATGACAGAATATAGTCGTTAAATAGTGTTGTTATAGATGAGTTGAACTTAAGCTTCTACAAAGCAAACTACGACAGCTACACAATCGTGGCTGTATGAGTCCATGTCACATGTTTAATTAATGCTAAGCTTATTTCTGCCCAGAAGGCTAATTCACGTAACTAAAGAAGTGCTGTTGCAGTGCAGTTGCAGTTAAGTTTCGATCAAAACAACTCTTTTCGTATTCTCTACCACTGTCAAACACGCTCGCGTCAAGTTCGCGTCACGCGAGCGCAAAAACGGCATAGTACTGTTGCGCGTCTTTGGTGCGTACTTCGGAACGCAACATGATTGGTATTCTACTAAGTAAGAAATAGTACTAAAATCTGTGCTGGGGTGTTATTTTAACTGCCACTGCACTACAACTTCATAGGCGCGTCATAAAATTACGTGCATTGGCCCTCTGATAAAGACCAGCTCTAGATAGTCTCTCTAAGTACATTACATAACATAACGCCTGTAATCCCCGAAGGATCAGGCAGAGAAGTATCCATTAGTACACCCACATTTCGCCAGTTATGTTTAAGTCCCATGTAAAAGGAGGCGACCCTATTGCCATCAACCGGGCACAAATCCAGACCCCGTGGCTGCTACTGAGAAATGACTAATGGAAAACCCAATACCACTTTGCCCGAACTGGTAATCGAACCCAGGACCTCGAGCTTGTCTCTCTGAGTAGTTATCGAGAAAGGACAACCGCTTTAAAAAATGGGACCACTACAGAAGCATCTCTTTTAAATAAAAAAGAATCATCAAAGCCGGTTCATGAACGACGATAAAAAAAAATACGGTCTAATTGAGAAACCTCCTTTTTTAAGTCGATTAAAAATATCATTATCAATTCTTTCTCATTTAAATTTACTATTATCCTTCGAAAAAAATCCAAGCGAAAGTTATTTTATTAAACTACCCTTAATTTACCGACTTTTACCAAGAATGGTATGTCAAGTATTCAAAGCCTTACATATTTAATTACCAAGCTATTTAAAGGCCACCATATTTCTTTACAATTTACGATCGCATGCAGTGATTGAGGTTAAACGTCTCTATCAACTAGAGTGCGTATGGCTTTAAATCATAGAAGAATTTTTTGATTGACTGGAGTAGTATGACGATTGATTGCGTGAGGAATGATATGAAAGAGAAAGGAGTTAATGATGCCGGGATGATGACAGGAGAGAATGGTAGAAGAAAACGTGTTGCGCCGACCCCAAGTAGGATGGGGCGAGGGCAGGAAGGAATATGATGATGGATCGGTATGAGACCATTTTTACGAGCAAGCAATCAGAACTAGGAATCTGAAAAGTAGCTTTCAACTTTGCCCCCAATAAGATATCCCATTAAGGGCAAAATTGACGTCGAATTAGGTTAACAAAGTTAGACGCAATCACACCGTGTTACGTTTAGAAATGGCGCCAATTATGGTTGCCCCGAATGACTGGAACCTTTTTCTCTCGTTTCTGCTTTAAACTGCTTTAGCTGAACTGGCACAATTTTAGCCATCAAGCAAGGTTGTTGCGAGGCAGCCTGCCCAGTGTCTCAGACGTACGTGCAATACCTTTTAGGTGGTTATCCAGATCATACTGGACACTTAGCACTGAGCACTTAGGAACATGGGTCGAAAAAAAGAACTTTGACTTTCCGTACAAAATGTCACATCAGCTGGCGAAATTAGTATGTAGAGTCCCAGTTTTTGCGACACATTCTTTTCTAATTAAAGTTGTCACATTTGGCGGTCTCAATCTTTAACCATCGCCACTTATGGAGATGCTGAATTTCACATAGTTACCAATACTAGTTTAAGAAAGAACACGTAATTCGGAAGTACCTCTTTATTATTGTTTCTATCAGCAATAATGACCTACTAATTCTAACAAGAAACACGCAAATCATGTAAATTAAATACCTCGCCGTATGACTCAAGCTTAGCCAAGTTTCAGTCTAGTACCTTTAACACAATAATAACATAACCGCCGCCCGATCAATGACAAGTGGGCCGGTTATTGAACCCCACCCCAGTACTTGCACCGAACTTAACAACCTTAGTAGTTTGTAGTATTTAACGTAAATATTCAATAGTGTACGTCAATCAAAGTCCGAAGATAAATTACACGTTGGATGCAGAAATAAGTAAATAGGTTTCTTTAATGTTTATTTCCATTATCTTTCAAGTATATAATAATTGTTACAATTGATACTTTATATTATTTATTGCTTAGCAAGTGTACCAAAACTACCCCACTAAAAGGCTTGAAAGCTGTTCAATAAACCTTCTCAAAAATCTAGGCAGTTATATTGAATGGAATTTCATTACTGCCCTGAAAATCAGGGTAGTAATTCATTACTGACGGGTTTTGTTTTTTTTTTTAAGTCTTGATAACGTTGTAAGCAAGTGTAGTATAAAGCAGTATATAGGGTGTAAACCACCTCATCACGAAGCCGTCAACCAAGCACACATCAAGTTAGGTAACTTTACGCAAAAAATATTGCTGGGAAACGACTTTTTTTTTGGAGTGAAAAATCATGTTTCGTGGTAAAACTCAATGTAACGCACTCAAAACATTGTGCTGGTGAATGGATTGATAGTACGTGGGTGTGGAGGTGTTTAAAGTAAAAATCTTACATTAAAAACTTGTATAATTTAAAAAAAAAGTGTCAAAAAGTTGAAAATTTGACCCCCAATATCTCCGTAACTAGAAGGTTCCCAGGTATGGGTATGGTGTAGAACAAAAAAAATGGTCACAATGACGAGGAGAACAATTGTCTTTCGGCTTCGTTAAGAGGTGTTTTACACCCTTTATATCACTCGAGGGTAAGTACAGATTACTAAACTAGTGTGGTTCACGGCCCTCCGCTTCGCGTCGGGCCTCAAATGCACGCTCGATTGGTAATCTGTGCCTTACTCCCCTTGGTGACTAAATAGCTATAATACGTGTCAAAATTGTCAAAACAATCCCCGTGTTTTTTCTTGGACATAATCAAAGTTATGATAATATTGTCCCGAATGCTAGGTTAATCAGCAAAATCTCCTTTGTTTTGTAGACTGTTTATTTGATTTTGATACCAAGCGTACCATGCAAACTGAGTTACGAAACGAAAACAGCAGACTTTAAAACCTTTTAGTTTTTTTGGTACTATCACCAAAACGATTAAACATTACAGTCGTATCGAACGAATACAATAAAAATCTGCATTTTTCAAGCAACAATTTCAGCAGATAAATTCCAAGTGCATAGCAGTCGAACGGTTCAATGAATGGAATAAAAATATATGCAAATATACAATCCTACATTGTTTATGCTACTTGCATATAAAACGGATGAGTGTCGTTTAAGTGCATTTGGCACATTGTCAATGATCCATTGTCCTATAACCAGTTACTGGAGCCATGTGGCATGTTGACCTAGGCGCCGTGCCAGGTGGCTTGGCTTTAGGGTTGACACTCTCAAGATTTTTCAAAACATTGGGGCAGACGTAGCAAGAGTCACCCAGAAGGTAACTGTCATAGAGAAATGTAGAACATCGTCTCTGCACATGTTTTTAGGGTTCCGTACCTCAAAAAGTAAAAAAGGAACCCTTATAAGATCACTCTCTGGTCCGTCTGTCACCACCGATTTTCTCAGGAACGGGTGGACCTAGCAAGTTGAAATTTATACCAGATACAGAGGTCTATAGTGCCTATTAGATGCATAAAAATCAAGGTCAACACGATAAAAAGATATGGCCAATGTTTTTTTAAACACAGGATCCTCAATGTATGGTCGCGTACTGAATTTTAATCGCAGATAGGTACAGTTACACAATGCCAATCTTACGATCCATAAAGTAGAAACATACAATCATCCTACACTGACGCAGCAAAGGAAAAACGATACAAAAATCCAACTAAAAGATGCGTCACGCATCAAGAAAAACAATTCAATTTTCCTCTTTCTTTTACGCCTCAAATACAAATTCAGTACCTATTTTATTTAAAGTATGAATCACTTTTAAACTTGACATATTTAGTATAACTTACGATCGAGTGTAAATCTGTGGTAACCCTAGCAAATCTAGAAGTATTACGGGCTAGGCTAACTTAAGATGTAGTAAGCACACACATGAGCTCTCGAGATTGGCAGGCGGATTAGACTGTTTGCGATTATCTGGCACATGCCATGCCAGCACTAATCTGTCGACATTCCAGACTGGCTAGGTTAATTCAATGACGGATGATACACAATTACACATTATTATGAATGTATGTAAAAATATGTCATGTAACTATGTCGGAGAAAAAACAGGCAAGCTAAAGTGGGAGTGGGCTGGCCACGTAGCGCGAATGCACCCGGAGAGGTGGGCAAAGATCGTCACTCACTGGACGCCTGACAGAGGAAATCGCCGCCGAGGTAGACCGCGGCGAAGGTGGTGTGACGATCTGATCTTGTTCGCGGGGCGAACATGGCCAGATATCGCACAAGATAGACAAGTTTGGAAGGAGAAAAGGGAGGCCTTTGCCCAGCAGTGGGACACATGACAGGCAAAGAAAAAAAAACTAATAGATGTCCTGTTCAAGGTGGAGCAAAAATTAAATGAAATTGACCATGACATTCAAATGACGTCAATCAAAAAGGTTTTACTTCGTTTTCAGTTTAAATCTAAAGAGCTGCCGATAGTCTATGCAACGAAGCAAAGGACCGACCCACTTTTCAAAACTTTGCGTCGTTTAAGAATTTCCTTATCACATTAAGATTACAGAAATTCTGAGACAAGATCACATGTTCTTAGACAAACACCTGAAGAGAATACGTGGCCCGTCTTATCTACATCTCGCGAATTATGAAGGTGTTAAGCTGAATTGTTTTAACCCAGATCATCAATATTAGCTCTGCCCTTTTTGCACCGCGCATGAGTCCGGGGGGCCTAAAATGGCCGCTATAGCGGTATCATAAGAATTGTATTGAATTGTTGTATGAATCACTTTAAAATTCATAAAATGGTCACAGACAGTTCATTACCATCTTTCTGCCCTTTTCCCAGGTTACTTGGGGGTCGGCGCAAAACGTTTTTTTTCTTCTATTCTGCTCTGTCAACCGTCACGCTATCGGTAACTCCTTTTTCTTTTGGTCACAGACGCAGTTAATATTATGTATTGTCGGCCATTTTAGGCCCCCAGATCTTTACAGAAACATATCCGATTATGTGTGCCAGACAGAACCGCAGTCCAATCACGTTTTACGTAAGGACAGTCGTCTTGCGATGATATACAATGTCGTAGTGCCCTATACTTATTTAGCGATCAATGGTGTCGTCCTACAATGTTTATCGAAGAAAATACATCTTTGCCTTTGTAGCATCGTTTTATTACAGAAAATATTTGCTTTTCACGTTTGCACGGTAAACGATGTGTGTCATAAATCTGTAATTGCTGCTATTTGAAAACATTTTATGCACGAGAATTGCAGTGAAGAGTAAATACATAGTTGTGTTGGTTTTTGTAATTTGTAGTAGATCTTTATGTAGGTAAGTAGTCATTACTAAGGTACTGTCCCCTGGGTTATAACTTATTTTAGTATGGTAACGAGTACATAGGAGCTTATGAGGAAGGATTCACAATATTATATTATGAACTAAAACAAAAAATAATCTACAGCAAGTGACGGGCCCATTCCATGACTAACAACATTGATGGGGCAAGAAACAGCTGATTCATCTCATTCCCTAAATCATCCAAGATAACAAATCAATCATAACCACAAAGGAAATTGTAGGTACTATTGTTTGTCAACACTTTTCTATATGTATAGTTCTTTTATTGCTCTTTCTACAGGCTTCAACTACAAGTTACATGATCGAAACTTTCCAATGATACGGTTTTCCGCGCACTTTGTTTTTATCGAAGAAAGAATGTAGGCAATGATTCAGAAAAAAATAAGTAAACACCACAGTGTCTTAAATGTCAAAAAACCCGCTAAAACGCAACTGTTCAACTTTGCGAGTTACGCAAGACTTGAACCAAATCGTCAAATTGCGCGCCAGTGCACTCTTTTTGGGCGTCAATTTGTTGTTCAAATTACATAATACTATTTTACTATCAACTGTATTATTAACCACAACGAGTGAAGTATGCAACAACTATCGCAAAGAGCATTCTCACTACTGCATGAGCGATATCAGACGATTCGCAAAAGGGGCTTACATAATATCGACGTAAGTGGTAATGAGCGAAAAATATAATACGTACATTCCTAGGAAGTTAACGTAATAAAACATGTGCATAATCCTTTCACTTTATTTTTAATCTTTCTTTACGTTTTTAAAAGGAATAGCTTCCTTTCGTAATTAGCAAGCGTGAAGTAATTAGTAGTCCACTCAGTATTTGTCACAAGGACTTATTTGCACGGAAAGGGGTCTCTAGGACCACAATTTCAACATTATTTCTTGGGCAATCGAAATATGGGGCAATGATGCTAGTCAAAAGCTGGTTCATCCCCAATCCCCGACGACCCGAATGGCGCAGCGGTAATGAGGCCGCCTTACGTTCTTAGGGGCCCGGGTACGAATCCCGGTAGGAGAAAATGTTTGTGTGATGAGCATGGACATTTGTTTCCGAGTCATGTGTATAATAAGTATGTATTTACAAACAAAAAGTATCTATGTAGTATATCAACTATCTGGTGTCCACGATACAAGCCTTGTGGCACTAGATGGCGTTGTGTGTAATGTCCAGCGATATTTATTTATTTATCTTTATTTCGGGAAAATCTTAACTTGTCCTTTATATCCGTTATAAACAAAATCTGATGTTCTATTTAACGTAAATTGATATAAATGTAGTCCTAAAAGACCGCCAAAAGTGGAGAGATTTGGAAGAGACGTACCTACACTACGAATTAGGTGGCCAAAGGTGAAAAAGAAGATAGACCACTTTAGATTACATACAGAGTGTAAACAACCTCATTACGAAGCAGTCAACCAAGCATTCTGTACATCAAACTAAGTAACTTTACGCAAAAATTATTGCCGGAAAACGACTTTTCTTTTTGGGGTGAATAATCATGTTTTGTAGTAAAACTCAATGTAACGCACTCAAAACATTGTGCTGATGAATGGATTGAATAGTACGGGGGTCGTGGAGGTGTTTAAAGTAAAAATCTTACATTAAAAAAATGTATTGAAAAAAAAAACTTGACAAAAAGTTGAAACTTTGACCCCCAATATCTCCGTAACTGGTATGGTGTAGAACAAAAAAATGACCGCAATGACGGGGAGAACAAGTGCCTTTCGGTTTCGTTAAGAGGTTTTTTTACACCCTTTATTGTGACTATTTCAGACTATCAGGGACTTTAGTTTGAACCTTGGTAACTGATTGATAGTTATGCAATTGGACTAACGGACGAAGTAGTTAACATTGATAAGTAATGTCAATTTGCATTAACTTATTGGTGTAATTAATGCCATCACTTCTCATCTCACCAATATTTTAATTCTGTATCCATCTTTGTTAAGATTAATTAAGTTATTAATCATGATTGGAAGAGATACAGGTATTGTTTGTAGGTCAGTGTACAAACTAGGTGCGACGGATCTCAAACCGGCTGCTGCGGCCGTATGATGCGTATGCCTTTGCCTCTCTACGTGTTACAACTGCACTATGCAGTCTGTATAATAGTTGGACATCATTTTATTGACAGTGGGGGCTTTGAAAAGACAATGATTTTCAGGTACTTAATGCCAGAAAAATTTAGGAGCAAAGTTGACAAGTAAGTTAACTTTGCCGATAAAAGAGATTCGAACGTTATCAACTTAAATGAATCCTAGACATCTAACCGTTTATTATATTGTTATTGTTATAGAATTCTGAATAAGTTAGTTGTGTTAAGTGATATCATTACCAACACTGTTAAATTATCAGTTGACGGATTAAATCAAATAGTTGCAAGTAGATTAACAACTATAGAAAGGCTACTTTTTGTAGCAAAGAAAGAAATTAATTTCGAATTGCCTCTTTTGTAGAAAAAAGTAGTATTACAAGAAAGTCTGCCCTTGGTTTGTTCAAGTCGATAATCTGGTAATCACACTTCGCCTTGCACCAAATACCACAAAGGCTTGCACCACATACCACCATACATGAATCGAGAGGTTACCAAAATTAGGTTTGTGTGATTTACGAAATTACTTTAACGAAAGTGTGGTTCCCATATGAGAGTTTGATGCTAAAGTTACCTGGTGAAGCATTTTTCCATTCCCCAAAGTATTGGAAATGTAAAAAAAAACATGATGTGTTTTCATTACGCAGAAACCGATAACAGCATTGAAGCGTTCTAGGAAAAAATAATGAAACACTTGCTCAAACAAACCACGTAATTTACTCTGAAAACTGCACAGGTAACAAAGTGACCCAACATGAAACACAGCTATTTATACCTAATAAATCATGCAATCCATCATGTAAACATTCAGTTAATCGAACTGTAACATCGTCAACTCAACAACATACCTGACGCAGAATCTTCTTGAAAATTTTAAACTTCATATCGGCAAAATGAACTCACTTCAACACAATATAAACATCACAGAACTTAATGGTAACTAATTTTATATCAAGGCTAGAGATAAAAGCACAGAAATAGCGGCAAAGTCAACGGAACGCGAAAGTAAATAAATAAAAAGTAAACTGTGCATGGACGGACGTCCGCTCTGTATGGCGTCCGCGCCCGAAGTGACGCTCGGGTAGAAAATAATTCTGTACACGATACGCCAATAAAACATTGTATAGTATACAGCAACGTGGATATATCGCTAAGTAATTTTCACTTCCATAAAAACTGGGAAAGTTGTCTTGCAGCTGTTAACATAGATTGGTATCTGTGACATCGATACTGTAATCATGATTTTTAGATCTTATTTTGCTCGATTATAAGGTACGCTGTATCTGAACATCGAATGCATATAAAGTGCAGTTTCTCTGATCTTGCTCGTGGTGGCATTTCTGTTAATGTTTACAAATTCTGACAATTCTGGCACGCGTATGAGAGGCAAAGCAGAATTTGGAATGAATAGATGTAAGGATGTTGCTGTAAAAATAGAGCCACAAAAAAAGACAATTCGATCAAAATGTTGATATCGCAACTATGAATTGACGCAGTTTATTGGCAATTGCATCTATTCAAATCAATTTTATGAGAGGAGTATCAGCCATTACTGTAAATATCATCGATACGGAAAGATATGGGACGTTGCAGGATGTTGCTGTAAAAATAAAGCCTCAAAAAAAAGACGTCATCATCTTCCTGCCCGGTAATAAAGATTTTTTTAATATTCATTAAATCATGAACGGTCGACCCGACCGATTCGGACCAGGACGCCATTGTTTCACTGTTGTGTCTACTTCGTGGACAGATCATGGTTGATGATTTTTATTTAATTCGAGATTAATCTGTAATTCTGCGAATCTGTCATTATCAGATCTTGTCATTTTGCGACACCTTTATGCGTTTCTGACAATTCGCTAATCTGTCATTTTGCGTTTCTCAAAGCCATGTTACTTGAGGTCGGCGCAACACGTCTTCTTCTTCCATTCTCCCCTGTCAACCGTCACGCAATCATTTACACCTTTTACCATCATATTCCTCACACAATCCATCCATCGTTTCCTTGATCTTCCTCTCCCTCTCCATCCATCCACATTTATATTCATAACTCTTTAAGTCATATGCGATTCTTCCCTCCTCGTCACATGCCCATACCAAAACAGTCTATTCCCTTTCAACTTTTCTGTAACAGGCGCAACTTTCAAACTTCCTCTAATATACCCTATTTTATCCATTCTGGTCACACCACACATCCACCTCAACATTCTCATCTCCGCTACATGCAATCTTTTATCATCCATCTTCTTCACAGCCCAGCATTCCGATCCATACAGTATGACAAGTCAAATCACGGACTTATATATTTTCCCCTTTAACTTGAGGGGCATCAGTGGGTTGCAAGTTGTTCCAGTGACCTGTCGCCATTTCATCCATCCTGAGTTAATAAAGACAATAGGGTATTTTACTTTATATGAGAAAAAATCTAAAAATATATTATTAGGATAGCTTAGGCAAAAAGCAGTCGGAAAACGTTAGTTTTGGTTCATTAAATAGCAAACTAAATTTTAAAATTCAATTCAAAGGTTTCAGTTTTTTTAATCTGTTTCATAACACCATTATAGTAGTCGCCATGTTATTACGTCATAAGGCTATGTAAACATAGAAGTGTCACCTGTCAACTTCAAATATCACTGCATTTGTTTACATAGCCAAGTGACGTCATGACCACAGAGCAATATAGCGTCCAGCGTTTTCGTCAAATTACGCGCGAAATTTGAAAATTTTTATGGCACCTGACGATTGAATAAAATTTTCGTGAATTTTATAGTTTATTAGCACTATAGAATGTAATTGAAACACTTTTTAAAAATAGGTGTATAAAAATAGCCTATTCGGTTGATATTGCAACTACAAATGGATGCAGTTTATTTGCATTTCATCTATTTAAATCAATTTTGTGAGAGGAGCATCAGTCATAACTGCAACGATCGTATAGATACGAAAAGATATGGCATATATAGTAAACTTTACATCAATATTATCAAATTAATCTGATCATAACTGTCATTGATTAACAATGTTATCTCAACTAATTGATGAGTAATTAATATTTTACTCATCAAACACATTTAAACTGATCACATGGGCTGTTCTAGTTTTACTTACTAATAATAATACCAATTACCAGTCTATTACTGTCGTACTGCTGGGCAAATTCCTCTTCACACATAGAGAAGGCACGAGCATTGATCACCCCTCTTGAGTTTTACTTGAATTTTATTAATGGCAACATTATAAGTATGATGGATGTTTCGATATTTTTTTTTGGGAATCTTAGTAACACCAACAGAGGGGTTATCTTTGGGTGTCCGAATCCGATCGTGGACCGATGACCTGGTGAAGCTTGCGGGAATCCGCTGAATGCGATTCGCACGGGACCGGTCAATGTGCCGATACTTGGGAGGCCTATGTTCAGCAGTGGACGTCTTTCGGCTGAAATGATAATGATGATGAATGACGATCTACACAGCCGTCTTGACAAAAACGGTAGCCTATCTATAGAGTTTGAACACATGAATGAAAACTAACAATATATGGCTTCTCTAAAAGGGGGTGATGCCAAGATGAGTCTTGAAAGGTAATATAAATGTTTAGAAGTAACTAATAGACGATATTATGCGTAGGCCTCAAATCTAAATTAATTCTGATAAAGACAGGCAGATAATGCGTCAAATGACGGAACAATACACTGAAATCAATGACGTCCACGTTAAGCTGGAATTGGGTAACCATTGACCAGTTATCTATCAATGCTTCAGGCCCCTTATTCACAACGCTTCGATTCGATTTTCGATTCGGAAAGTCTTAGGTCTATCTTTTTTTGACATAACGAAATCGAGCGAGATAGACATACGACTTTCCGAATCGAAAATCGAATCGATGCGTTGTGAATAGCTATGCTGGTACCATTTGGCATTGTTCCGCTGAACTTGTCCGATGAAGGCGTACTCGATGTTGTTCGCTTAAACTTGGCCGCTAGCTCGAATGCCATATGCATCCGAATACGGGTCAACGACCAAATGTAATTGCCCCATTACACAACTTGACATAAAAAGTTCAAGATCATATCTGTAGCATAATCATTGCAGATGAATCTTAGTAATTGCTTCATGATATGTTTAGTGATTTTGATGTCATTATGTATAGTATTTTGGAACAGAACCACAAACCAAGCGTTGACAAAGCTGACTCTAGTGGCGGCTAACTAAAAAATAATAATAATATCTTAAAGATTAGAACAATATTATCAGTAATTCAATGTTTTAGCTTAAAAAAACAGTGGGTGTATCATGTTTCCCGGCAAAGGATGGGCCATTTCGTTATCGCCAGAAGTGACTAATATGATTGTGCCACTATGATGGTTCTTTCGCCTATCTGTCTTTCAAATGATCAGTTCAAAATATTACGCGGGACGTGGAGAATAGCAATATTAGTCACTCGTGAATCATGAGACAGTCTTACTAAGATTATAAATGCGACGTTTGTTACTCTTTCATGCAAAAACTACTGAACGGATTTGAATGAAATTTAGCACACAGATAGTTTATAACCTGGATTAACACATAGGATACTTTTTATCCCGGTAGTATGATCCCGTGGGGCAATTATCGAACATCACGCGGGCGAGGCCGCGGGTATAGGCAAGGGCCATATAACATCATAACATCATTCTCAACGCGTAGCTATGTTGTACAAAATGATATAGACTAGAAGTCAGCAGGTGCGAAATAATGTGAAACCTTTTTTTAGTTCAATGTATGCAATAGATAAATCAATCATTTTGTAACTTCCGGTAACAATGAAAGTCAATAGATTGATTACTTACTAATTTGGTCAGCACTTAAGACTTCTGTATAAAACGATACATTTTAGTAGAAGCCGCGGGCACGAAAGTATTTCAAATTATATTAAAACAGCGCCACTTCCACGGTGTTGTCTATGGCAATGTAAAAGTCACTTTGACGGCCCCTACCCATGCCCAGAGCAATATGCACTATTTACACGATAATTTTAAAAGAGCCGATATTTTATAAGTAGAGAGAAAAGACAATATTTTCCCTCTGGACTAAGAATAATAGGGTAGAAGACAAAAAAATCGAATTAGTCCGTCAGATAGATTTCTAAAAAATATTGGACACATATTTTTTCTTTTTTCACGTTAACACAAAATTAAGACGATAGTGCGTCGAAAACTCGTGTGACGTCACATTTGAATACATTTTTTACTCAAATGTGACGTCACAAGCCCCCACTCTCGATCTTTGACACGTTTTATCTTCGTCAATATTTATTAATTTGATAAAATGAAAAAGACGTATCCAATATTTTACGATAATCTAACTGACGGACTAAACAGAATCATATGTTTTTAGTCAGTCATCATCCCTATTAACCTAAAATGTCCCCACCGCTGGGACACAGGCATACTCTCTGAGTGGGCACGGGTGTTATCACCCACACTGGTCCAGTGCGGGTTGGTAGATGCCTCGAATCATGTCTTCGTTCTTTTGGTAATAGGGCAAACTGGTCTCCTCGCGATGTTTTCCTTCGCCGTTTTATTAAGGGCAGTCTCACAAAGTAACGCGCCAGCCTGGATTTGAACCTACAAACCTCCGTACATAAGTCAAGGTTGTTACCGCTCCTGCCGGGGCTGCGGGACTGTCCGAAAGAGATACCCTGGCCCCGGAACACAAAGGGCGAAGAAGGAACATAGATGGGTTTTAGTCAGTAAAAGTCTGACACTCCCTCCCGCCCAGAGCCGCGGAGAGCCATTTGATGTTTTCCCATCCGAAAACAAAAACAAAGAAGGTTGTTACCGCTGGGCCACCACTGCTCACAGACATAACATAATGTTACTCAGTCAGCGTACACTATACAAATTGTACAGACGAGATGGCGACACGGTACACCGCAACACTAAATCTTAATATACAACATGTAACGTAATTAACGCACACCCTCAGACACCCCAATTAGTTTATTATGTTATAATCATAATACATGCACTGAATTTTTAATTAAACATGTATAAGCAATAATTATTTAATAAATTAGTTTTCCTAATTCCGGAAGAATGTTGTAGTCACAGTACAAATCAACGAACGCACACAGTCGCATACGTAGGTCTCATACCTACGTATGCGACTGTGTGAGTCTTGCTAGCCTAGTAGGTATTCGCTCGCGTTCGAGACAGCTGTTAACGTCGTCGCTCGACTCAACTTCAATAGAAAAGTTCAATACATTTTAATGCCTGTTTTCTTAATTGATGTTTTAATTTAGAAAGCACTTCGTAATTTTTTATCAAAAGCGTTCACTATCCTATTTTTTAGATCCTCGGCACATACGTCCCCACAAAAAAAGTCGTAATATCAGCTGATTGGGGATTCTCATCGAATTAATCCCATATTTCGTTTTGAAAACGAGTACCTACGTGTACGCCAATCGGCTCCCCTGTCGATGGCTGTGTTCGGACGGAACGTTCCATGGCCACGAAGTAGCAGCTAACATAGTCCTACCCTTTTTTTTTCGGATGGGAAATCATCAAATGACTTCTCCCGCTCTGGGCTGAGCAGGAGGGAGTGTCAGACTTTTACTGACTAAAACCCATCCATGTTCCTTCATCGCCCTTTGTGTTCCGGGGCCACGGTATCTCTTTCGAATAGTCCCGCAGCCCCGGCAGGCTTCGGCCCTTGCGGACCCCTTCCTTATTGCTGACTCTCTTTGAGGCGCGCGTGGAACACGAACGCGCCGTCGACACGGCCTGTCGTCATGAGACGTACGGACGGCGAGCTAGCCCATAGCTCCCCGTCCACAGGCCCGCGCCTACGGTGGCCACATAGTCCTACCCTGCGGTCTACTCTTGTACCATACCTTTGGTTGACTTGAATGTTCTGCCAGCTAGAACCACATTATCACCACACTGCACCGTGCCACAATCCTCACCATTAGTCACCATTTCACTGAACTTTTGTGTCAATTATTGCAAAGAATCGCGCGCGAAAAACTATTTGCATAAGTACACTGTACGGAAGTTAGCGCGTGACTAAATATTGTTTACATTTATTTAAGTTAGCTTTGATTGTAGGCGCCGCCGGCGCCGCCCGGTGGCTATCTCGCTCTATCCCAGGTTTTTAATTTGCACGAGAAAGGGAACGAAAACAAAAGTATGACATATTTCGCATTTTGTTGGTATGGGTAACTATTGTTTCCTTTGTATCCAGTGTCTGTTAGTGTGTGTGTGCGGTTAAATCGTTAAATTTTACTTCAACTGTTTTTGTAAAGACTAACTTGCTTGAAATAAGGTTCATTTTTCTTTATTTTGTATTGAATGACGGAATTTGTATTAATACAAATAAAACTGCACTTTTAAAAGTCTTATTGCCTTGAGTTACGGTCCATTTCAGTTTGTTTGGACTATACAAGGGTAGTGTGACTATAAATTACGTAGCTTTAATTATTTTTGGGATAAAAAATTACCTATATTAAAAATTATACAAATCGATTCAGTAAACGATTCTGAACAAAGTAATTTCAGGATGTGCGTTAATTATGTTACATGTTGTATATAAAAAATCACGTGTTTTATGTCCGTACACGCTAAAACTCCGTAACCACCCAAAAGATTTCAATGACATTTTTTGAATGTGTAAGTTTGGTCCCAGCCAGCATTTCAAAACCCTTAGTTGACACTTCCAGTGACCCAAGGGCTGGCTTTTACCTTGGCCAGAGGTTTAGCGTTGCCATACAACGTGGCGACGCCGCCAGTCTCTTGGGGACAGGGTTGAGATGTTTTTTGATGCCATTAAATTTTCTTTCAGCTTGAAATATAGGATATTGTGGAATCGGTAGATGGCGCTGTTGCGCTCAAATATACGCGTGGACGAAGTCGCCGGCGAAATGCTAGTAATATAATTTAGGTTGTCTTAGAGCCTCGTTCTAGTGATCTAACTAACCCGGTATGCAATTTGCATGCCAGTAACATACGTATTTGCTTTTATAAATTCTTCAGCTATTAAATATGTCTGGGCTAATTTTGTGTAAAATTTGAACAACATTTTACACATTTTTTTTTGTTAAATTAAATTTCCTAATCTTACTTTCCTTGGCTTACATGGAATTTAAATTGCTCTTAAATTTATTCTCCTATTCAAAAAAGGTTTTTTAATACATATACTTAACTAGAAAAGGCCTCGAGTTAAGAAAGCATATAATAAAACAAAATGTTAGTGTCATAATAAATAAATATAATATAACATAAGTTATATTTTGAATAAACATACATTTAATATAATAAACACATACTATAAGCAGGATACCTATCACCGTTAAAATATATAAATACACATAAACTTGGTTCAATATAATATTTATTATGCGAATCACAAGACGTTTGACGTCACTTAAACCAATAGAATTTCATCAATAACAATTTATTGTTTTTCAATTTTATAAACCGATCATGGTATACATACTAACAGACTAAAACGAAACACTAATACCATTGTCTATCTACACAAAAATGAGATACCTAAATAATAATATAAAAAAAAAAACAATGTACTTATTCGTATTGTTTTTTTTTTTGCTTTTCTTAAAAGACGTTTAAATAATTCTACTATAGAAGTGCAGTGACTGTGAGATAGGCCATCACAGCTAGGCTGGCTGTAACAATATACGTCTTGGTTTATCAACTTATTGTGTCAAACCGACCCTCGGCTTCGGGTACCTTCGGTTTCAGACCAACTGGGTCAAAGTTTTGGCCGAAGCCAAAGGTTCCTAGCAAGCGCCGAAATAGCACGAGCTTGTTACGAATGGGTGATAGCGCCATGAAAGAACGCGCGGGGGCAGAGGTCACATTTCGAAGTGTTATTATTATTTTTGAGTTGTTTATATTTAGTCAAAATAGACTTTTAATTTCAAAGTATAAAAAATAATATAATATTATACTTTTGGTCAATCTTGAGAAGGGCTTAAACAAAGCAAAGCTTTTGTTTTTAATGCTTTAACGCGACGCGAGGTACTTGAAAAAGAAACGGGCGATGACATAGCACAAAATAACACAAATGTAAAGAAAGTACTACAATCCGAAATCTATGCAATGTTCTACTAACAATATAATACAAAGGTAGGTACACTGCTTTAAGGAAGTAGATGTTATATAATTATTATAAGTTAGGACTCACCTCATGGTCTGGTCCTGGTTTCGATGCCAACCTGGCTTCTGTCAGCTGATTCTTCAAAGCCCTGCAGAAGAACAACAATTTATAAATCTCGTATATTATTATATCGAAATGCAGTTTTCACCACATGTCAGTAGCGCCATCTAGTAAGATACAGTACTCTACGAATTTTGGATTATCATCGAATCAACGGAAACAGAATTCAAGCTAGACCTACCAGGCATCCCTCTAAACCTCTAATCACATGCGACTAGCTTCTTGATCTGATGTTGTTGTATTTGAAAAATTCGCGTTATTTTGCTTATAACAAAATTTAATTCAATAGACCTTTTGTTTTTGTTTTGTAGTGACCAAATAGCGTCAATCACCATCATTCTCCTGCCCTTATCCCAATTTATTTGGGGTCGGCGCAATGTCTTCTTCTTCCATACTTCTCTATTACTCATTTCCCGTCATATTTGACCAAATAGCGCCAATATTTGGGCAAATATACCAAACAGAGTAGTGCCAAAGTTATATGTGCCAGTACGCAGTGCTAAGCAGAATCGATCTTAGCCTCTCGGATAATCAGATTAGCTGGCATCCCGTATTATTTAAATTTATCGTCACACTTGAATCCCAGAAAGTTGAGGTAGGAGTGTACTTAAAGTACACGTCGTAATAGGGGTCAATCCTATTGCCATCAACTGGGCACGTGTTCGAACTACGGGCTGGTACTGAGAATTTCCTAATGGAATATCCAGTACATTTAGCCCGACCTGGAAATCAAACCCAAGACCTCATGCTTTAGTACTTACATGTAAAGCTCCTCAGCCTTGCTAGCCTGCTTCTCCCGACGCCGGAGCAGGTCAGCACAGTGTTGCAGCGTGGCGATGGTGGCGCCACACGTCGCCCGGAAGGACGCACTAGTTGCCCGGACCTCACCCACGTGCAGGCTCAGGTCGTTTCCTGGTAAATAGATTATTATTAAACATGTTTTCCATAAAGAACAAACCAGAGGTTCCTGCTCATTTATTCTGCCGATTTCAAAAACACTGCTCCGGCTGCCTCGTTGGTCTACTGATTTTAGTGGTTCAATTCCCTGTGCGGGCCGTGTTATTTAATTTGTTGATGGCAATAGCGCCTTCCTCTAATACATGGAACTTCAATAAAACTGGCGGACTGTGATACATACTATAATTTAATGCCTAGCTCTCCAGAAAAACAGGTCTAATATTATAAAATCATAAAACCACAGTTAAGATGGTCGCGGGAATAACGGTCATAATATCTAAACTGGAACTAACCAAGACTTCTCGAACCCCGGGAATTAACAGATCGCATAGTGCATATTAGGGTCAATCTTCTATGAATCGTCTATGTCAAATTGATGAGTCATTAAGCTTCAAGTCAACATTACTATATTGAAGTATTGTATTTAAATGAAAACCTTCTAATATGTCCGCCTCGCATAATTTATCCGACACAATTATAGTGTTACATTTATTTTACATAGTTTAGTAACAAAAGACTGCTATCCATTGGAGCCGAACGGCGCGAAATTGACCAATAGAAACACTATAAAAAAGTCTTAAATTTACTAACAGATCCAGACCACCTCCAATTTAAACTATGGCAGAAGATTTCCATAGATAAAGAAGGTGAGTACCATGAAATTACTTGAAAATTCACATCCTGAAGGGTTTAATGGGGAATTTTCCAGGGCTTTTTATGAACGAACTAGATGGCGCTAATCAACCTTGGAAATAATAAAATGGCTCGTTTTTATGTCCACAAAGCCAAACTGAAGTACGGAGGAACCTAAGCTCTACTCGACGCACCAGGAGTTTAGACGTAACGCAAAAACACTCAGAAGAACAATAGCAAAAACCATGCAAAAACTTGTAGTTCAGTACAGTGATGCAAAAGAACAGTAGATTTTTTAGATTAAAAATGTTTGACAGAAAAAAAGGTTCTTTGCAGTTCTCACTTTATAACAACAATAAATAATAAAGAAATTTTACTATACAATGAGTTTGATATACAGTGTCAGTGTGTCTAGGAGTTTTTTTTTGCCCTGCTAAAAGATTTTACCATTGACCTATAATATAATACATAGTAAATTCTATTTTCATTGGATTTACTTGAATGCCGCTTAAAAAATTATTCCCAAAGCTGATCAGCACCATCTATTGATATATACTGAAGCGTTGTGACAAACGTCAGTGGAAAATTCCTCATTGGGATGAACTGTTGTGTAGAAGTACGTCATTTCTGTCAAGTTAATCAAGTGTCTACTACAGTACCCTGACAATCAATTGACCATCGGACATAATAATCTAATTTGAAAGCAATTCATTCAATCTCAAAAATTAACAGCCTTGTGCAAAACAATTGAATATGATGTCACAGTATGAAGCTGTTCATTTATTTCTCACATTTAGAAGCAATAAGAATAATGTACCCAGGACTTGGTAATACCTATCATCTGTACTAATATTTAAAGAGGTAAGTTTTGTATGATGTAGGGGGTAATCTTCGGAATTACTGATCCGATTCCGAAAACTCTTTCACTAACGGAAAACTACATTATACCCGAGCGTTATAGGTGACATTTAAAAAGTTCCCTTCAGTTAATGTCCGTAAAAAAAAGGGAGCGAAGCAGAGAGCAAAAGCTAATGATTTATAAGAGTGTCCATAGACAATTCTAGCTCTTTCTAATATTCTTTTTTTTTTAACTCAAAACATAGACCTCTTCTTAGAGGTATATATTTTGAAATGGGTTTCATCAGCAACAGCTTCAGCTTCCTGATTAACTTATTAGCTATTCGACAATTCAAATTGCCTGCAAATGGTTTATTTAATACTTTAACTAACTGAAATTGCGTGAAAAACTGATAAGTGATAATAATAAACAGGCAGGAAATGTTTCGAAATTTTATTATTTCTATATCAGCTGTATGGTTGGTCGGATCGATTACGGAAATATGTTTTTTGACGTTTATCATAAATAAGGTAATATCCTTATATATACACACACACTCCTTATATGGTCACAAACCATATTATTTATATAATACATTTTCAAAAAAAAAATGGAATTTTGGTTTAGAGCATTAAAAACATGCTAAAATATACTAAAACATCAGAGAGAGACAGATTTCAGTTTCTATGCTACCTAGATCGCAATCTTTAGTTGATCTTCGTTTTTGCCTATCCTGGGACTATTAATGAAGCTGAATGCAAAATAGCAAGCACATGAAATGAAGGACTTCGTCAAACAGGCATGACGACAGTCTCAAAATATTGCAAATCTATTTAGTCCGTCACTTAGAGTATTGGAAATTAATGGACACGTATTTTTTGTTTTTGTAAAACAATGAATATTGGCAAAAGATAAAACGCATCAAACCTCGGGAGTGGGGGCTCTTGACGTCAGAACTAGCTAAAAATTATACCAAGACGTGACGTATTGAGAATTTTAAAAGCGTCATTTCTTCGTCAATTTTGGTTTACGTAACAAAAAAAAAACACGGCTCAAATATTTTTTGATAATCTAACTGACGGACTAATTAGATTTTTTTTGTCGTCTCGCCTATTGAGTAGAAAATACAATGTAAATCTAAATAATGATTGAGTCAGTGATACCACAGACGTTTTCCAAGTACACCTGTGCAATGTAGCACATTTAAACTGCTGGGTTTGGTGAGGAGTAAAACCACTGATGAGCTTCTTTCTTCGGTTTATTGGGAGAGAGCTTTCCTTATAGGTAGCTTGCTGCTGACTGTGTCGAATGACCAAAATGGCCCGTTTTTTATACGTAATTTTTTAAGTGACTAACCAATCACATTCGTTTACAATAATCCAAAAAACGCGGGAAAAACTAAAAGCCAATCAAATTAAGGCAAAAAAGCGGGAAAATATTACAAATGTAGCTTAACTACGAAGAAACTTTACCGTAATGAGAACCGCGTGACAATATTCGCGTTTTTTACTAACTTTGTGTTAGAAAACCTATATAAAACTATGTGTTATTGAGATCTATGTATCAGGAACTATCATACAAAAATATAAAATCAACAAAAAACATAACATAATAAACTTATATACGAACGGAACGCTAAGCCTACTATGTACACAAAACAAAATGCTAAAATCTATCAGTCTATGAACTAAGCTATTAAATTCAATAGTTTTACTGCTTATGTACTATCCTATCAGTGCCTATGTACCCTATATACCTATATACTATCTTCGTTTTAAACACTATCTTCGTTGTCCCGCACATCACTCCCGCCGTGCGACCGCGTCGCATCAGCTGCCGGTGCGGGCTCGACGTCCGTAGGCAGGGGCAGGATCACCAGCTTCCTCACTGGCCGGCGCAGGATGCCTCCTCTGGTCAGCACGTCCACCGTCCGCACGATGTTGTCGGGGCCCGGATACGTAGCGACGACTCTTCCTCTGATCCACACGTTGCGGGGCAGGTTCGGGTCGACGATCTGTACGAGGTCATTGACCTGTACTGCTTGACCTCGTCCGTGGGGCTCCCGCCGGTGTTGGAGCTCAGGGAGGTACTCCTTAATCCAGCGTAGCCAGAAGACGTCGGCTAGCCTCTGTGCAGCTCGCCAGCTGGATCGTGAGATGGTGTCTTGCTCGGTGAATGTGCCTAGCGGCGGCACTCGCCCTGGGCCTCCCAACAAGAAGTGATTGGGAGTGAGGGCTTCTGGATCTTCTGGGCTGACTGAGACGTGGGTCAGCGGACGACTGTTGACAGTGTACTCTACTTCGGCAAGTAGGGTTGTGAGGACTTCTTCTGCTGGGTGACGTTCATGTAACGTCGCGGTGAGCGCCGTCTTCACTGAGCGAACCATTCGCTCCCAAGCTCCGCCCATGAATGGAGCTCCAGGCGGAATGTAGCGCCAGGAGATGGTCCTCTTCGCCGCTTCCCCTGCAGTCGCTGTGTCGATCGCTTGTCGTAGTTCCTTGTCGGCAGCCTTAAGGTTGGTGCCGTTGTCTGACCAGATTTCAGTTGGGCAGCCTCGTCGTGCGATCAGCCTTCTGACCGCCATCACCGCTGAGTCGGCGCTGAGTGAGCCGGCGACTTCCAGGTGTATCGCTCGCGTCGTGAGACATGTGAAAATGGCCACATATCTCTTCTGTCGAGTTCGTCCGACGGTCACGGAGAGAGGTCCGAAGTAGTCGACTCCGGTGAAGGTGAAGGGTCGCTTGTGATGAGCTAAGCGACAAGCTGGCAGGTCCCCGGTTCTTGGATGCGGTGGTACTTGTGTCTTCATTCTGCAGAACAGGCATCGTCGCAGTAGTGTGCGTGTAATAGGGCGTAGTCGTAGTACCCAATACTGCTGTCTGCACTCGTTGATTGTGGCTTCTACGCCGGAGTGATGTAGTTGCCGATGAATGTTCAGTACCCAGAGCTTGACCGTAGGATGATCACCGTCGATTACCAGCGGGTTCGTGAATTCTTCCTTCATGTCTTTGACTGCTTGAATGCGACTTCGTAGTCGGATCGTGCCGTTTACGGACACGACGCTGAGCTGGTGAAGGCGGCTTTCTTTGTCGATGGGCTTCCCGTTGTTCAGGCTGTGTATTTCCTCTGTAAATGACTCTTCTTGAGAGGATCGCATCAGAAGTTCTTCAGCTGTTTTGAGCAGCTCTGCTGTGACCGGTAGCAGCTTCTTCTCTTCTTGTGACGACTTTTTTGTCGTCGTGGGCGCCTGCCTCTTTACTGTTGTTTTGTTCTTCTTCCAAGCTGGATCTGCTTCTTTATTCTTCTTTGTACTTCTGTAGTTGACTCTTTGTTTGGTGGCTCTGCAGAGTTGGATAAACTGCAGAACACGCGCTGTTGAGTATCGGAGTCGGCCCCAGCTGGAGAATTTCGATGGGTCAGGCAGACCTTCTGCGAGCTTCAGTCTTCTCTTGTCGCTCACGTGATGCGTCTTCTCTTCCTCAGAAGATTCTTCTGCTGCTGTTCTTGTGGTTTCTGTTGGCCATGACTCTTCAGTTAGGTATAAGAAGTCAGGCCCTTTGAACCACCGATGATCTCTGTTGAATGTTGCTGGTACGTCTCGTGTGGCGTCGTCTGCCACGTTTAGCTTCGTTGGAACCCAGCGCCAGTCGTTGACTTTGGAACTCTCCTCTATCGCCGCTAGACGATGAGCCACGTAAGGTTTGTAGGAACGTGACCCTGTCCTTATCCAGGTTAGAACGGTCTTGCTGTCTGTCCAGAACACTTTGCGGTCGGGCTTCCTCTCGTGTTCTTCAATCACTGTGTCTGCGAGTCTGGTGCCCATGACCGCTGCTTGTAGCTCCAACCTGGGTATCGACGTCAGCTTCAATGGCGCCACCTTTGCTTTGGCCATGATGAGGGATAGGGCGACCTCGCCGTCAGCTGCTACCGATCTCCAGAAGAGGACTGCAGAGTAGGCAGACTCGCTGGCATCGCTGAAGATGTGAAGTTCTAAGGAGGCGGCGTCACTGTAGTGTAGGTATTGCCGCGGGATTGCTACTTCGTGGAGGCTCTTTAGGTGTGCCATCCAGGTTTCCCACTGCTCCGCCAGGTCTTCATCGATCTTGTCATCCCATGCTGTTCCTCTGCGCCAGACTTCTTGTAGGAGTTGCTTCGCCCTGATTGTGATAGGCGAGGCGAAGCCGAGCGGGTCGAAGAGCGACATCACTATCCTCAATGCTTCTCTTTTCGTTGGTTGTTTACCCTCTATGAGTATTGAAGGTATTCTGGCTAAGTTGAGGTTGAAGGTGAGCTCGTCCGAGTTGATCTTCCATATGACGCCCAGGACTCGTTCAGTCTTTTCTTCTGTTCTGTAGAGTTCGATGTCTTCTGTCTGTCTATCTTCTCCGAGTGTTTCTATGAGTGACGTTGAGTTCGACTTCCATTGCTTCAACTCGAAGCTGGCCTTCATGTGCACTTCTCGCACACTCTTCGTAATGCGTTTGGCATCTTCAAGGCTTCTGAAGCTGTCTAAGTAGTCGTCGACGTAATGCTTCTGTATGATGGCAGCGGCGGCTTCGGGGTAAGTATCTTCATGTTGTTTTGCGTTCAAGTTCTTGACGTAGATTGCTGTTGATGGCGAACTTGATGCGCCGAAGATTAATGACGTCATTCTGTATTCTTCAGGAGGTTGGTTGTCTCGTCGATCCCCGCGCCATAGGTACCGCAGTGCATCTCTGTCTTCTGTTTTCAGCTTGACTTGCATGAACATCTCCCTGATGTCCGCTGTGACTGCGACCATGTGTTGTCGGAATCGCATGACGACGCCTGGCAGCGACTGTAATAGGTCAGGACCTTTGAGCAGCATGTCATTGAGTGCCACCCCTTTGGTCTTAGCCGCCGCGTCGTGTACTACCCGAAGTTTGTCTGGCTTCATCGGGTTGATAACTGCGAAGTGAGGCAGGTACCAAGTCTTGTCAGCTGTCTTGTGTTTTGGGGCAGGTTCAGCGTACCCCTTTGCGATGAGAGCGTCCATCTGTTCGACGTACTTCTTCTTCAGTACGGGGTCACGATCGATCTTCTTTTCTATGCTGAAGAGCCTCTTCAGTGAGTTTTCATAGTTGTCTGGGAACTTGACACCTTCTTTGCGCCAGAGAAGACCGGTCTGGAATCTTCCTTCTTCTATCTTCGTGGTGGTCTTCTCCAGAATACGAAGTGCTTGTTCTTCTGGGTCAGTCTTCGGTCTCTTGGGGTTGATGCAGAGTGCGTCCATCTCAAAATATTGCTTCACGAGGTCTTCTAAGTTGTCTTCTGGATCTTCTGCGATGTGTGACACGAAGTCGATCTTCTGGCCGAAGGTTCGCGTCTAACTGCCGTGGAGTACCCAACCTAGTGGCGTGAGAGATGCCACTGGGTGGTTCTTGTCTCCTCTTCTGGTTTCCGATGTCAGCAGAAGATGCCAGTTGTCTTGACCGATGAGGACTCGTGGTTTCGCATTTGCATATGTAAGGTGTCCTCGGATGTCGCATAAGTGTTGACACCCTTCCACTAATTCTTGTGGAACCCGTTGAGACGAAACAAGCAGATTCTTCACTGTGCGTGCTTGTATTTGCTCTTCATGCTCGTTGAGCCCCTTCAGCTTGATGGTGACTCTTCTGGATGCTGATTCTGATGACTTCATATCGTTGATGGTTTCTATCTTCAGTGGATCTATGGGTCCTGTTGCTCCGATGCTCGTTGCCACGCTGTCGTCGACGAGCGTGACTGTCGACCCGTCGTCCATCAACGCGAAGGTGTTGATAGCCCCTTTTGGTCCCTCCACCTGGACCGGTAGGATCTTCAAGTAGGACTGCTTCTTGACTGTCCAAGTCGAATTGATGACTTCTGTTTTTTCTTTATCTTCTGTTGCTTCTGTCTTCTTTTCGTAGTGCAGCATCTTGTTATGAGAGTACTTGCAGCTGTTGACACCACATGGTTTAGGTTTGCAGTGGTGTGTCTTGGTTCTGTAGCGAAGACATCTGAAGCAGAGGCGTTTGGACTTGGCCATGTCCCATCTTGCGTTCGCGTCCAACTTCTCGAATTGTTCACATTCTGTTGCGTTGCTGTGCCCCGTGTTGTCACATACGGTGCACTTCGATGTCTGTGACTTCTCAGTTACGTTGTTGACCCGTTGCGTCTTCTTTTGTTGTGCGGCTGAAGTAGGTGCTGCCATCTGTTCAGGCAGTGCGTAAGGTCCGCATAACTCTGCTTCCCTTTTGAAGAACTTCTCTATCTTGATGAGGCAAGGATCTTCACGTGGCTGCGTGGCTGAGAAGTCGTAGTATCTATATCGTAGAGTCGGCGTCAGCTTGTCCACTAATGTCTTCGCGAGTTCAGGGTTGTACATGTAGTTGAAACAACCAGTCTTCAGTGTCGCCACTACGTTGGAGACTTTAGTGGCGAATATGCAGATGTCCCTCGGCGACTCAGTAAGGCGTGGCAGGTTTCGAAGTGTCTCCATCTCCAGCATGGCTATTGACTCTGGTCTTCCGAATCTTGACTCCAAAGTCTTCATAACTTCAGCTGGATGCGCGTTGGTTATGAGTAGACCTTCGACCGCTTCTCTGGCCTTTCCCTTCAAGTTTCTTCTAAGTCGATTCGTATTTTCAACTGAGGTGAACATTGCTTCTGTTTCGTAGTAAGCGGCGCGAAAAGGTAGCCACTCTTGATGAGACCCACTGAAGAATGGTAACTCGATGAACTTGGGTCGCTGGGTGGCGCCGATAGCCCTGGTGATGGCTTCAGCTAGGAGGGCCATGTCGGTTTGACCTCCCGCCGGTGACTGACGTGTTTCTTCATGCTTCGCTGGCCTTGGTTCTTCAATGTGGATGACCGTCGGTTCTTCTGGGGGGTTGTGTGGTTCGTCGGCGATCGCTAAAACCGGACGAGCCACTTGATGCTCCAACCAGTTGTCCACTCTTGCATTAACTTCTGACTTCGAGTAGAGAGTGACGTCATCTTCTTCTTCTTCTTCAGAGTCTTCCTTCTCCAAGGCAGCTAGGCGTGCTGCGGCTAGTTCCACTTGAAGGCGAAGTAAATCTTCTTTCGCCTTCGCAAGCTTGAGTTGCTTTGTTCTGCTATGCGTTGATCCCCCCCCTCCCCCCTTCTTACTAGGGGGGCGGAGGTGCTGTAGTCCGGTCGTCTTCGGTGGACCGGCGTTGCTTTTCAAAACTTGCTTCACTGTAGCGGTTTCTGTTTCTTGACGAGTTTCTTTGTTGACAGTAGCGGGCGGCTTCATCAGCTGCTTGGCCTTTGTCCCCGCAGTAAGCGTCGTTGTAACGGAGGGGGTTACGGACGGAGCGGCGGCGCTAGCGGGGTGCGAGGCGGGGGGGGCGGTTGCAGTTGAGGCGGCGGTCGCGGCAGTCGAGGTGGTTGCTTCGGTGGCGGAAGTCACGGTGGATGGATCAGTCGCCGCGGAGGTGTCTGTTCGTTCTGAAGTCTCCGTGGCGGTCGTCCCTGTTGCTGTAGATTCTTCCGTGCTGGCTTCCGCGCTGGTACCGGTCGCCGAGGTTGTGGTCTCGGACGACGACGGCTTTTGTTCCACCGGCGGCTTGCGTCCTCTTCCCTCGGAGCGCGTAACAGGCATGCTTGATTCTTGAAAACACTCTTCCCTAATGAATCTTCCCTAATACTGTAGCACGACGTCTTCTGATGGAGAAATCTTCCCTAATCACTGTGGGACGAAGTCTTCCCTAATAACTGTAGCACGACGTCTTCGGATGGAGAAATCTTCCCTAATCACTGTGGGACGAAGTCTTCCCTAATAACTGTAGCACGACGTCTTCAGGAGGAGGATTCTTCTGACTGTAGCACGAAGTCTTCTGCTGTTCCCCACGATATCCGGCTGGCGAAGGACCATTAAATGTGCAATGTAGCACATTTAAACTGCTGGGTTTGGTGAGGAGTAAAACCACTGATGAGCTTCTTTCTTCGGTTTATTGGGAGAGAGCTTTCCTTATAGGTAGCTTGCTGCTGACTGTGTCGAATGACCAAAATGGCCCGTTTTTTATACGTAATTTTTTAAGTGACTAACCAATCACATTCGTTTACAATAATCCAAAAAACGCGGGAAAAACTAAAAGCCAATCAAATTAAGGCAAAAAAAGCGGGAAAATATTACAAATGTAGCTTAACTACGAAGAAACTTTACCGTAATGAGAACCGCGTGACAATATTCGCGTTTTTTACTAACTTTGTGTTAGTAAACCTATATAAAACTATGTGTTATTGAGATCTATGTATCAGGAACTATCATACAAAAATATAAAATCAACAAAAAACATAACATAATAAACTTATATACGAACGGAACGCTAAGCCTACTATGTACACAAAACAAAATGCTAAAATCTATCAGTCTATGAACTAAGCTATTAAATTCAATAGTTTTACTGCTTATGTACTATCCTATCAGTGCCTATGTACCCTATATACCTATATACTATCTTCGTTTTAAACACTATCTTCGTTGTCCCGCACAACACCTTATATCGTTTATCCTTGGACGTAAACTAATTACGTTAGTGCCTTCTTCCCATTTACGCCAGCAATGAAACTGATATTGCGATCAAACCATGCTTTCACACAAAATTAAATCCCTTACTTACTTAATGAACATAACAAAACCAATTTCAACGTACCATCAGCAAGTTTAACAGCATCGATGGCTTCCGACGCATCATCATTGATCTGAGGGTAGGCCGCGACGCACTTGTCGAAGTACTGCTGTAACTGCACGGCCTGCTTCGAAAGTAGCTCGTTGTATGTGTCAAGCTCCGCGATCTTCTCTTGCAGGCGACGGGCTGTGCGACCTGGGGAGACAAGGTAATAAAAAAGAATCTTTTAAAACTGCATTTACACCAGTACAGGTGTGCAAAAAATAATGCTGGGAAACGGACTTTTTTTGGGGGGGTGAATAATCACGTTGTACGGTAGGAATCAATGTGACGCACTCAAACATTGTGTTGATGGATGGATTGAATAGTACGGGGGGCGTGGAGGTGTTTAAAGTAAAAATCTTACATTAAAAACATGTATTAAAAAAAAAACACCACCACACACATACGCTGCGGTAGGTTATACAGAAGACCGAAGAGTATAACCTGCCTCTCTGTTTAGCGTTTGTGGACTACGAGAAAGCCTTCGATTCGATCGAGACGAGGGCTGTACTGCAGTCTCTCCAACGGTGCCAAATCGACTTCCGGTACATCGAGGTGTTGAATTGTTTGTACAAAAACGCCACCATGTCAGTCCGACTTCAGAACCAAGCCGCGGAGCCTATCCTTCTGCAGTGAGGTGTGAGACAGGGAGATGTTATATCTCCGAAACTGTTCACCGCTGCACTGGAGGATGTCTTCAAGGTTCTGGACTGGAGCGGGCTAGGCATCAACGTCAATGGTGAGTACATCACTCACCTTCGCTTTGCCGACGATATAGTGGTCATAGCTGAGACCGTGGAGCACCTCAGTACAATGCTCGATGACCTCAATAGAGCTTCCGAAAGAGTGGAGCTAAAAATGAACATGGACAAAACCAAGGTCATGTTGAATGCAAAAATTGACAATACACTCGAAGCTGTAGACGATTATGTGCACCTGGGACAAACAGTCCAGTTAGGTAGGTATAACTTCGAGAAAGAGGTCAATCGTCGAATCCGACTCGGCTGGGCAGCGTTCGGGAAGCTGCGCGGTATCTTCTCGTCCATCTTACCACAGTGTCTCAAGACGAAAGTCTATGTGTGTGTTGCCAGTGATTACATACGCGACCGAAACGTGGTCGCTCACAATGGGCCTTATCAGAAGGCTTAAAGTCACCCAAAGGGCAATGGACAGGGGCTATGCTCGGAGTTTCCTTGCGTGATCGAATCAGAAATGACGACATCCGCAATAGAACCAAGGTCACCGACGTAGCCCGAAGAATTGCCAACCTAAGTGGCAATGGGCAGGGCACGTTGCTCGCAGAACGGATGACCGATGCGGCCGAAAAGTTCTGGAGTGGCGACCGCGAACCGCGACCTCCCACTAGGTGGACCGATGACCTGGTGAAGGTTGCGGGAATCCGTTGGATGCGAGTCGCACGGGACCGGTCAATGTTGCGACACTTGGGGGAGGCCTATGCCCAGCAGTGAACGTCTTTCGGCTGAAATGATGATGATGATTAAAAAAAAACTTGTAACTTTGACCCCCAATATCTCCGTAACTAGAAGGTTCCCAGGTATGGTCTAGGACTCGACTCTAGAACAAAATAATGATCTCAATGACGCGACGGGGAGACCAAGTACCTTTCGGACCCTATAAACAAGTGTTGTTATAAAGACTTGTTAAAGTTTTACCTACATTTTGTAATGAGGAAGGATAATACGTACATGAGTTATTGAATAGGGAATATGCATGAAATACAAAACTCTTTTTATTTATGAAAAATGCCTTGTATTGGCGCATAAAAACATTGTGGTACACTTGTTTAAGTTTCTAATACATCACTTATTTTACAATTTACTGGTTTATGTAGCATGTTTTTGATGAAACGGAACGCACTGTCAAAACACACCGTCCTCGATAACGCCGGTATTGACGTCAAAGTTCATTGTGTCAAAAAACCACTTTTATTTGAAAAGTGCTAAAAGTTTCACTATTTTTTTTTTTAATATTGTTATTGCAATTTTTACTTGAAAAAAGCACATACAATAATTGTTAAAATTATTTTATTAAGGCCAAAAAAATTAGATGTAAACAAGGCAGATTGTGGATAATGACGTCACATCATGGCCGCGACAGCTACGGACGTTTGAACTGTCGTAGAAAATTACGTGAATATTCCCTATTCCACCTGCTTTCCATTAACAGTGAAAAGGGATATTTAGATAGTGCTGGTAATTTGATAAATCAGTTTTTTATTGTTTTTACGGTAAAACTTAATTAACGCACTCAAAGCATTGTGCTTATGGACGCATTTATATGCAATAGTAAACGGGTTAAAGTCACCAAATATTATGTAACATAGCCAGAAATATCCGGATATTTTAGTTTATTGCAGTAAAACCCAAACAGTGGTCCCAATAACCCTAATGCCTGTTTTGAGTAACACTAAATTTAAATTAATGCCTAAATAAATGCAAACTTTTATATTTTCATCGCTCAACTCAACCCAGAAAGTTTAAAATCCAAACATGCAAACAATAATAAATACAAATGCAGCGGATAAAATTGATGGGCCATTTATCAGGCACTGGGCGTGTAGACATGTGCGCACAGATGTCCATGTTGCCAAATAAATGTATTTGTTTATATATTGTAATTTTGTTATTTACTAACAATAGGTTCAGATTGTACTAACAATTCAATTCAATTCTTTATTGCATTTCACTAGGGCTTTTTCATTCATTATTTGCTTTTCTCCATAAATTATGATGTTTTGAGCTGGGAAATGAGGGTTTTGAATCCATATTTTCCATATTTCAAGGTTAAGACAATATTTTTCGAATTTAATTACATTAGTCCATATTTCCGATTTTTAATAATTAAACTACATAAAACTGCATAATGTTTGCTTCTATAGCGCCGCGCCGCGGGAATAAATTGTCGTTGCGGGGCATACACGAATGAAGGTAAAATCGTGGGGGACTCGTGCGCTATTTTTGAAGTGGTAAAATCGAAAATAAGGTCTGTCCTCGAAAATAATAAAGGATTTACGACGCTACAAAAAATGAACAATATTCTCAGTGGAACACCAAACGGCAATCTAGAGGCAGAGTTGTGCCAATTTAAGTTTGCGCCAGTTACTTCCTGCGACGTAGAGTGGTCATTCAGTCAATATAAAGCGTTTTTCCGATCAACCAGCTTCAATTTTGAAAATTTGAAGAAACATGTCGTTGTATACTGCAACAACTCGAATAACGAGGCACACTAAATTTTAGCTACTAAATTTTAGCTAAACAATTTAATTTCGTTGATTTTTTATATATTTTTTCAAACAATTATGTTACAATAAAGTGTTTTATGTTTGGTAATAGTTGACTTTTTTTGTCCATATTTTTCCATATTTCCGTTTTTTAGACCCATATTATATGTACATATTTTGGGATTTTTAGCACATATTTATCCGAGCCCTACACATCACATGTGTTTTACGTGATTAAATATGTTTATTAATTTAATAATACTTAGGTGTCGCCTAGACACTTAGTGTAGGTGAAAACAGGCATAAGGCCCTGCAAAATACAAGCACATCTTCGTCTCATAATAACTAATAACTATCTCTCAATGCTAGATAAATTACATGATACAGACACGCAAGTCGACGCGGTACATTCATAATTACATAATTATATGCAAACTGAGTCTTATCTTTGGATTATAAGGATAAAAAGAAATGTTCATCCATCCATATATTACCATAGCCAGCCAGAACTGTACTAGTGTAAGTGAATAAATCTATATTCCAACAAAGAGGGTAGTATTCGTTCGCACTAAATCAGAAAATGTTAGCCACAGCTTATTTCCAGAGCAGGACTCAATGATCAAAAAGCGAACTACGCTCATAGGCCTGGTCTGCAACATAAAAGAAGAGCTTGTCACTACAAGCTACAACTTTTGATAGGCGGTTGACGCTATTTCGTTTAGAGAAGTTTGACGTTTAATGGAAATACTACCGAGATGCAGATCAAATTCGAAGACATGTGACATCTACCAGCCCGCACTGGGCACGCGTGGTGGGCCGCTCACAGAAAGTGGTCTTGTGTCCCAGCAGTGGGTACAAAATAGGCTGATTATGTTGTGATGCATTTGCTAAAAGAAACGCGCACTTTTCGCCTTCGTGCAAGACTTAATTATATTTTGTTGTTACCAAGTATTACCATAACATGCAATTACCAGTGACTATTTTAAGGTCGTCCATTGTTTTATAATGGAGTAGGACGATCATAGCTGACGGAGTACTCAAGAGTAGATAGGCATTGGCTTGCAGTAACACGTGATTTTGTAAAGTGGTACAGAATTGCGCCGTGACACGATAGGAGGCCACTTTAAATGATATGATCGGTACGATAAACGTTAATGAAAGACAAATAAAAGATTTGCGTTGCCGGCGACAAATACCTACTTATTAAAACATACGATATAGTATCGCAAAATTGAACGAATATCTCAGTAGAAGAAACAAGTAATATACAATGAAGGTTAAATTAAATTGAGTAGCGAGTCTTCACAAATGTGATGTGAATTATTAGTTTTGTAAACTAAGAACAATACCGAACTGCAATAAAAATACTGTAAACTAACACGCACCAGGGCTGCTTGTTGGATTACAGCCCACTCTCTCTCGTAGAAAGAGGACCTTTGCCTCAGTAGCGCGAACATATTATAAGTAGATTATGTAATAAAATTAAATAAATAATTACCATGAGAGCCAGTTGATTGCAACGAAGTAGCTGAGCCATGTCTTCGGAGACCACCACCATTGGAACTGCTGTCTGAACTGGTCCCGTACCCCGATTCCACCTGAGAATTAAATTAACATAGGTTATTAATATCTTAAACAAACAAACAACAACGAGTTTTCAAATTGTTCACTATAACTATTTAATAACTCATTAACAATATGACTGTAAGAGACAATTATGTGGTAATTAAAACTATATTAGTAATGTAAAAACCTTATAACATCATTTCAATAATGTGACAATGCCTTTATTTTTAATAATGTGTCCTCTGGTGTTTGAATTTTATTGTAATACTAGCTGTGCCCTGCAACCTTCGGAAATGAGTGTAAAAATATGACTTCCTATTTGAATCAGATTTTGAAGTTTAGTTAGTAAGTTACTCCTTCTAACATCAGCTATATTCTGCCAGTAAGTCCTGTCAAAATTGTTCCAGCCGTTTCGGAGATTGTCCGGAACAAACAGACAGAGACAAAAATTTTAAAAAATGCTTTAAGTACCGTATATACTTTCATATTACTATGCATTCAGTAAAAAGAAAAGCTGTTATTTTCAAATTACAACACTTCAATTTTATTTATTTGTATAGATGTAAATCAATAGGATTAAAAGGAACGCGAATTTAGTAATTGTTCATAAAAAGCAGATTTTCTCATAATAATAGCGAGGGCAAATAGCAGTACATACCAGCCCTGAAAAGTAAATAGTTCGAGCATTGTCATTCATAATATGTACCAACATTCAAGCAAAATGTGACATACAACTGGGCTGCATTATCTCATTAAGTTAGCATTGGGTGCTTTCGCCTAAACAATTGTGTACTGAAAAACCATTTTCTACATATTTTCACAGTTCTGCAGGGCTATTACGTATCTTTCTGATATCCAGTGACTATCAAGCTTCGGTTGTACATCGAACTTTGATAACCACCGTGAATGTCATAATATTGGTATTACGTATCACACTGTGTTGATATCACTTTACGGTGTAACACTGTACGGCTAACAGGGTCATACATAATACGAAACTAACCTTTTGACCGTTAATTGATGGACACTGAGCCCAGTTACTATCATTTCGAGCTGTCAACAGAGATACGTAATAGCCCTACTGATCCTTGGGTATGCCAGAAACCGATGATTCATTCCTTAATAATAAAAATAAAATAAAAAAAACACAACTGAGGAATACACACAATCTTATCATAAAATCTCTCAATTCCTATGTTAAGAACAATTGAATACAATCCTATGTTACATAGAGTATAGTATCAGTTCTTATCAGCATTACTCACTAAGCTGATATGAGTAGTATTATAACACAGGCAAAACAGTTGTAGGCCAAATAGCGCAGTGATGACTCATTATAAGAAGTAATAAATTAAATAATTACTATAGAGAAATAATATGATTCATGTACTGTATCTAAACAAAACAACAGCATTGCTTTCAGAAAGTGTTGGCTTATAACAATTAGTACTGTCAACTTAATAAAAAAAAACAGTGATAAGTAGTAGTTACTTCAAAATGTAGTAGTAGTTACATATAATTATGTTATCTATCAAAATATGTTAAGGTCAGAAATAAATATAATTACTTTGACAGTAATTCTGAAATATACATTACATGAATTTTCAGAGAGAATATCATAATTACAATGTGCATTATAAGTATTGGATGTTCATGAGTAATACGAAACTTCAATGTTTGATAACAAGACAACCACACATATATACGCTAAGTACTCTGATTGAATGTATTGGCTGAATTATACACATTGACTTGTCATAAACATCACATGATAATGATAATGTTTATTACTACTTTTTATTTATGAGGTTATAACTTGATTGTGAACGTCATCCTACTTCATTTAAAATGGTGCTCAAGGTGATCATCTCAATTTAGATATATGGTAATTTTAATGCTACCAGAATAATTTGATCTGATTAAATGTTATTTAAGTCGGCATTCTACCAAAAAATTCTAATGTATCTCTAACTTTGTATGTACTAACAAGAGTGGATGTTTTGAAATGGGGTAAACAAACACGATAACAAGTCATTGTAAACAATGAAAACAAGTGGTTGCTGTTGACATACGTCTTTTAAATGTTTGTAGAATTGTGTAGGATACATATTGAGGGTACCTACTTAAATAATGCTAGCTATCCGGTTACAACCAATAAGTTTAACAATTTATGTTGATATTATGATAATTTTTTGTCATACTCACTTTGAATGACTCCAAAACATCAATCCATTGCTGCTTCTCCTCAGGGCTCGTCGCCCTCAAGTACCAAACACAGTCATTTACTGACACATCAAATCTGCAGTCGTCAAATTCATGAGGCTGAAATAATAAACATTCAAGGTCGAATATCTGAATATTAGATCACATGCTAAGTCCGTTTGTTCTCAAGCTGAAACCGTTGCGAAAAAAAAAAGCCAAGACGCAACAAGGACAAATTAATCTTTTTATTGGACTTCGGCGCTCTAACAACTATGCATAGTCACCTTGACTTTGGCTTTCTTCAGACATAAGGCACCTCGGCATCCAAGATTACTCTCCAGCTCACTCTTGTAGTACGATAAAGTAGAATCCTTCAAAACAATAAACCTGTCCTGCCAACCGTGAATGTAATTTGTCCATTTACTCAAGTATCCGCGAAGTTCAGGATTTCCGCCATCCTCTAAATCCGAGTTATCGCTCACTGTTATATTTTCTTCAATCATGTTGCAAATGTTAAGAATTAATATTTACATTAAATTCTACACAAAAACAAACAAAACGAAAAATAATAATTATTAAAAACTCGTTACATGGGAAGATACACAACGAAAATTGTTGCTGTTGTTTGACGTTTAATTTCAGTTCCACGTTCCACAGACTATAAATAAAGATTGCAAGCACAGATCCTTAATCATAGTCAAAAGTAGGCGTTGTGTTATCATGTGACAAACGGAAACGACACTTCCCTGAATTTAGTCAAGTATATTCGCAATGAGTAGCTTGCTAAATTCAGTAACGACTGAATAATTCAGTGAAGTGTAATAAGCGCTTAATCAATTTGGTCTATTTTAAAACTACAAAAAGTAGTGATTTTGGCACGATGTTTGTTCGTAGTGAATGGTTTACTTTGCAAAAAAACTTTATGGGATTATTTTTTCCTCTCCGATACAACTATGATATTGATGCAATCAGTTGTTTAACTACTCATTTACACCAACTCTTTTTCATCTGACAATTTCAATTCCAGCTGTTGCCGCATTGTAACCAAGTAACAATAATGATCTGGTATTTGAATGCTCCCAGTTTGACATTTCAACGAGTGCCACTATTTCCGGAAACAATGTTCTTTTGCGTATCGATTTTGGTCGTCTTGTAATGTTATTGGTGGAAATACATTAACCGCCAAAACAACATGATACCGGCCAATAGCACAGCGCCATTCTACAAATAACTCACCATATCCGTTCAAGATGGCCGACAAAACTATGCCTATTTTTGTTCCATCAGAAAAACCTTTGAAAGTAGTAAAGTGGAAAGTAAAACAAGGTGTTTTTGTGTCGCAAGGTCAGATATTATTTTTATACAACGATTCATCGGGCTCAGGCACTGAATTAAAGAAATACAAGGCAATACGCGCTGGTACTATCTCATCGATCAAGGTGAAGGAAGGAGACATTGCAGAGCCTGGGTAAGTGACGTCACATTATAAATGCGCTATAAAATAATATTTATCAATTTTAAATGCAAAATATCCATAGCAAACAATAATAATTTGCATAATATTCTGCATCAGGTTACTCTTTATTTAGGGTGCAGTTGCATTGTTTGCGCGGCAAATACAACTGCAGCAAAAGCTTCCCGCGTAAAATGTAACCTGTATATAAAAAAACAAACATTGCAGATGTTTTGATAATTTTATTCAATGAGGCTTTGACTTGAACTTTACCCGATATTACCTGACGAAGGAACCAACCCATCCTAGATACCTTTAAATTGTCAACAAATCAATAAAGACAAAGTTGTTGTTGAAAGGATTGTGTCGCTATCTCTCAAACTTGAAAACAATGCCTTCATTTTTATTACCATGTCTCATCTAGATAAGCGAAAGATAAATCCCAAATTAAACAATTCCAATAATGAAACCATTGTAACTTTTCAGTGCACCCATAGCACAGCTTGAAGAATGTCGCCATCCTACTGTGATGAAGGAGATGTGTGCAGAGTGCGGCGCCGACCTGCGCACAGACGAGGTGAACAACAGGGATGTCGCCGTAGTGCCCATGGTACACTCTGTACCTGAATTGAAGGTGAGACCAAGATCATCAAAATGTACTAAAGCAAATTAGCCGTAATCGACGAATACAGTGTGTTTGCATACAAATAAATGAATTTAAAGTTCTAAGGGCCAATAATTTGCATCTGAAGACTACCATCTACTTGGTTGTCAATTTGTCTAAATTTAACAAATAAAACACATTTGTAAAATACATTTTATATTATAGTAATATGTCAAACAAGTATTGGCCGTTTAGTTATAAGTTTAAAACTGGATTAGATAGATACAAGTTTTAACTTTGAGTAATGGTTAAAACTTCACTTGCAATCCAGAGAGCAAACCAGGTCCTTCTGAAGAC
Organism: Xestia rhomboidea; assembly: GCA_963853795.1. Taxonomy (NCBI): domain Eukaryota; kingdom Metazoa; phylum Arthropoda; class Insecta; order Lepidoptera; family Noctuidae; genus Xestia; species Xestia rhomboidea. The sequence goes on along the minus strand of OY970771.1, from coordinate 6,785,337 downwards.
TTTCTTTTTTTGAGCTTTTAAAGAAAGACAGATACGAGGGCTACATTCACTAAAGTAAAAATTGACATACAAATCCACAGTTTTTACTTTTTTATTTTCTTGTTGATTGAACTTTTTGGTTACTTGCATATTTGAAAAGGCTTCATATTTCATTTTTTCTTTATTTCAACTTGTTATTGGATTCCCTTTCACAGATAGACCTTTTCACAGTTTCTAATAACACATGATTTTTTATTAATTATATCTATTTACAGGTGTCTGAAGAGCTGGCACAAAAATTGGGTCGAGAGGATGCTGACCGTCTCCTAAAGGATAGGAAACTAGTATTACTTGTGGACCTTGATCAAACATTGGTTCACACAACTAATGATAATATACCACCTAACTTGAAGGTAAATATTGTGAAAATACTCATGATGAACTAAATTCCTGTTACCGTTTTGACTCTCATGGATAAATTAATAGTAGTAGTCCTAGTTAAAACCGTTCACGACGACATCGTTTAGGACAACATTGTTCATAACAAAATACCAGTTATATTGACCAAAATCATAGGTCCCGGCTGAATGCTATATGACATGATCGCTTTTTATAAACACTGCTTTTTACGACATTGCTTATTACGAGATTAGCGACTTTATTTAACAAATATTTTCGGAGAATTGTATCTGTTAGAACTACCCTGTATTGCTAACAATTTGGTCAATGGCTATTATGATCGCAAAAGTAAATAAACACGTCACATGTCTAGTTTATGGTCTTTTGTAATTCTCTGAAACAAAATGCACAATGCAAGCAGTAAAATCAAAGCTCGCTTTCTCATAATTATCTATTCGGTCAGTTTTGTTACTCATACAAGACGCACACACAAGACGCAGTTATAAAATTACTTTGTATGTTTTCTTTAGCCTCAAAAATATCACTGGTTGCTACCACTATCGGTTTTTACGACTAAATATGAGTAGTCGCTTCAATGTCGTTAAAACAGATTTCGACATGTGAAAAACTAAATTATAGTTCAACAACTGGTCTATAAAATTTAAATTTCTGATTGCAGGGTGTCCTTCACTTCTTCCTGCGTGGTCCAGGTGCTCCCGGGAGCTGGTGCCATACGCGCCTTCGACCACGAACTCAAGAGTTCCTGGAATCTGCCTCCAAGAACTATGAACTTCACGTGTGCACCTTTGGCGCCCGCCAATATGCCCACGCCATTGCCGACTTACTTGATCCAGAGAAAAAGTATTTTTCTCATAGAATCCTGTCCAGGGATGAGTGCTTTGATGCAAGAACGAAAGCAGCTAATTTGAAGTAAGTTGATTACCATAATATACATATAATATTGCATCCTGTGAAGTAAGGTCTCACCAATCAAATCATCCAAACCAGCTGGCGGTAAATCTGAGGAACACCCTCAGAAACATTCCTCAAGACCTAATTTAGGAGATTTTTACAGCCTCCGTACAAACATATTACTGAATATAATATAGTGATAGAATGCAATAAAAAAAAATGTAATATTGCATATTTCTCCCTTAACCCTTGATCTGTCCACGAAGTAGACACAATAGTTAATCAATTGTGTCTCGAACAAATCGCGTCCGTTGACAGATCATGATTTATGAATTTATCATGTCTGTAAAACTTTTCAGAGCATTATTCCCTTGTGGCGACAACATGGTGTGTATTATCGACGATCGTGAGGACGTATGGCGACACGCAACCAATCTGATTCACGTCAGGCCTTACTCCTTCTTCCAGTCTACAGGAGATATAAATGCGCCTCCCCCACCTGGTAAGACACTTTTATTAGAATTTATTAAGAGGGTGCATCTAAAAAGTTGGCAACATAGCAAATAGTTGTCAAATATTTTCCTATTTTAATTAATTGCAATATTACTGTATGGAAATAAGAAATGTCAAAATATGGCTAAATAATAAAAATAGAAATAGTGACTAGCAATTAAAACACTGAATTTGATGTTGTATCCGTTTTAGGTGTAGAAAAAGCATTTGCAAAGTTTCCAAATACTTTTTTTTACATTAAAAACTGATTATTCGGTGTAACGATATTAATTATTGCATTTCATAATCAATATTTTAGTTCTCTAGTTAGCCATATTTCTTTTTCCATACAATATTGCCAAATTAATCAACACGGCGAAATATTTGACAGCTATTTGCGACGTTGCCCACTTTCTGTATAAACGCTCTTAATAATAAAACTGATATTTGTATCACCTTCCTGCCTTTGTCCCATGTTACTTGGGTTCGTCGTCGTCCCCTGTGTGAACCAATAAAGTGATGAGTGCCTTAAACATGTAAATGTTACAGAAAACGAAAAACCTAAAGACAAACTAGCAAGCGGCAAAAACGGCGCCCAAAATCAGATGCCCACCCTAGACGCCGAGCCAGAACAAAAGGACGCATCAAAGAACAAGGAAGAAGGTTTTAATGGTATAGTAGTTGCTAAAGAAAAAGAAGTAAAGAGTTCTAATACGGAGAAAAAGGAAAGTGAAGAAGCTGATCAGGAGGGTGATGAGAGGATAGCGCAGGACCCGGCAGAGCCGCGGTGGGTGGAGACCTCGGATGGACAGATAGAGGTGGAGGACCCTGATGACTACTTAATTTACTTGGATGATATACTTAAAAGAATACATACGTAAGTAGCAATAGAAGTATTGTGTTTATTGTTCACAGTGTGGAAGTGTTTGTATCAACACCTCTAAGTAGCAGTATCCTTCTGCAATGAATCGAAATAAAATATTGTAAAAATCATATTAGCATTACAAAAACACATAAACGGGCATGGATTCGTTTTCTGCAATACTTTATTGTTTATGTAGAGTAGTTACTATGTTTTTCTTACTTTTCCAGGCACTTCTACGATAACTACGACAAAATGGGTAAGAATCAAATTCCAGACTTGAAGTCTATTATCCCAGAAGTGAAATGCGAAGTATTAGCGGGTACTAGTCTAGTCTTCAGTGGTTTAGTGCCGACGCACCAGCGTTTGGAAACGTCGAGGGCGTATCAAGTGGCAAGAAGTCTTGGAGCCGAAGTTACGCAGGATTATTCTGATAAGACTACACATTTGGTAGCAGTAAGAGCAGGTAGGCATTGTAGCAGTTGGTTATAGTCAATTATCCCAGCTAAGTGCATAATTTAAATGCTTGTTTCAAATGTTTAACAGGAACAGCAAAAGTGAATGCAAGCAGGCGAATTGGTGAAGGCAAATCGAGCAAATTACATGTAGTGACTCCAGAATGGCTGTGGACGTGCGCCGAGAGATGGGAGCGAGTCGACGAGAGACTATACCCTTTACAAAGAGGGGGACAGGTACAGTAACTAAACAACTTTAACTTTTAAAGGTCCTAAAAACGCTGAAACGTTTGAATCATTTCAAAGGATAGGCCTATCCATTAAAAAAAAGGATTGCATTTTTTGAAATGTAATCCCATTCACTAGTTCTGTTATCTCTAGCTAAAATGATAATTATGACGATCTGTCGCCTTCCGCGGTCTTAGCTGTAACTTACGCCTATGAGGCCAAAGTTATAGAAAATGTCTTTAGCATTAAATGAGATGAGTGCATGACGAAGCAAGTTCCGTATCCACAGAGCAGTTCCCGCCGGCCGCCGGCACACTGCAGCAGTCCTCCGCCGGCGCCGGCACCCGTGGCCGCACTGCGAAAACGCACGCCTTCCGGGCGGTTCATGGACACGATCAACCCACTGCTGTCTTTCTCGAGCGATGATATCGCTGATATGGATAGAGAAGTAAGTTACAATTCCAATAAAATCTATGTATGGGGTAACGGCCTTCAACATATAAGAGGCCTCTTGCCCTCACAATTTTTGTAAAAGTACATGTTCTTCTTGTTTTACAGGTGGAAGACATATTCAATGAATCAGACGAAAGTTCTTCAGATGAGGAGAAACCAGGTGATGATGACCTGGATGATGAAGAGAATCCTCCTGAGGATAGGCTGATATCAGTCAGCGCAGAAAATAGCATGCAGGACAGCTTACAGGACAGGTAAGGAAGATAATCATGTTGCTTATCCATATCAGTGTCACCCATGCAACAATGAGAGGGCTAGTGGCCGTAACACAGCTTTCTGTGTTATTTGCCATTAGCTGCTGTAATGTGAAACTTAATTCTATATTTTTGTTTTTTCAGATTACAAGATTCGCAAGAGGCCACAAATGACTCTGAAATGGGTAAGTATTTTCAGTTTTTACTCTCCAAATCAGCAAGGCATACTCACTTATTTCTCATAGTTGTTTCGTAAAATCAATCGTTTTGTAGTTTCTGTCTATATATATCTATGGGAAAACGGCGTAAGTTCAAAAGTGCTATGATGATATAAGTGGTTATGTAAAATCAATCTTGGATTTTTTTCACACATAAAATCCTAAAATTACACTCAACCCTAATATTTTTTTCTTTATTCCTAGACGACGAATCCCGCCCTCGCAAGAGACCGCGAAGATCGTCTCCACCATCAGATGAGGAACCACCAGATGACGACGACAGCTCTTGGAACCTCATGGGCGCGGCGTTGGAGAAAGAACTCCTGGCACAGGACTGATGCCACCCATACAAGCAATCTTGACAAATTATGAGCCCTATGGCTAAGAATAAAATAAATGCTCTTTTCTTTAGAAATTTTTGTTTGTTTTTATTTTAAACCCAATTCTAAGGATTGACTTTATGTTGTCTGGACTAATAATTATGCTAAGTGTAATATGATTAAAGAAATAAAAGTGCACACGGTATAGCATTTTATGTTTACCCAATGTAAATTCATAAGTAGTGTACGTTACCCCAGCAGGAAAGTGTCTCCTAGAGTAGCCAGTAGTAAATGGCATCAAAAATTATTTCCCTTTATAGCATTGAACACTGTCTATTATCTTTGTCACAACTAGCATGAATTTACGTTAATTAGAGGCTAGGCAGATGAGATAACATTGATTTTAGTAGTGTCTTTTATAATGCATAAGCACTTAGAAGTTTTGCACACAAGAAGCAAAGTGAGGATACATGGAAATTCAAAAAAGTGAAATAGGGAATGGTAATTTTGAGATTCATCACTTTAGCTGAAGGGATACTCTCCTTGTTGCACAGATGGACTTTGAATTTTATGAATTTAAAAAAATAATTATGCTCTGATATCACGTGAGTGAATGAAGATTGAATTATGTTATCAGTTTATTAACTCCCATCTATGTTCAGTTGAAATTTTTGGTGTGATTAAACAAATCTCAGCTAGTTTCAAGTGATAATAATGAGACATAGATAACTAACTAAATATTTAATTGCTAAATTATTACACTATACAACACTAGCTAACTTAAATGGCATAAGGATCATTTTCATCAAACACATGGAACTTGGTGTATGTAGGTTTTGATGTAAAGTCTTTCTTTCCATCTTGCCAGCCTCGCTCTGGTGCCTTATCATGATCAAAGGTAGAATCTAATTTTCCATACAGCTCTGCTTGCCTGTCCATGTCTTCTCTGTACTGTTCTTTAGCAACCTTTTTGCCAGTGATAGGGTCAGTAATGTCACCGAAAGGGTACACAACCTCTTTGACTTCATGAGTAATTAACTTGGTCAATTTTTGTTGTAGTGACTGTATGAGGACAATATCGCCAGTCTTACAGACCTTTTTGGGATCATGGCAGTAGTAAAATTCATCCTTTCTAAAGTACTGAAATAGAAAGAAGAAAGTTTTCAGAGAAATTAGTGATAATATCTCATATTTGTAGTCCTTTTCGTTATAAAAATACAAACCATCAGTAAATTCTCGTCCAATTCTAACCTCTTCACTCTGATTTTGGCAGCATTTTGTTTAACAGTAGGAACACATTGGCCTAACAGTAGGAATTTCTTCGCAGTCTCTGCTACATTACGAGCCATTGTTAATTGTAATTCAATGCAAGTTAAACCACTAACTATAACTGAAAATAAAAATATCAAAATACAAATTGGTACTTTTTTTTTTTTTTAAATCGTTTAGATCAATGACAGATCAACTGACAGTTAGTCTTTTTTTTTTTAATATATCCTAGATGATCCTAGTTCCTGACGGAACAGGCTAAGGTCTGAGACCATGCTGCCTAGTCATCAGTTGACATTTTTCTTGAATGATAGATCCAGTTCAATTCATCAGTATGACAGTTGGTCTGTTGGAGTTGTTGACGATTTTTTTTGGGGCATTGCCTTTTAAACTCGTCATGCGCTAGAAATATTGTATGATTTTTTGCATTACTGCTTTTTGAAAAACTTATCCCCTATAAATACTATTTATTATTAAATAAATAATAATAAATATCGCTGGACGTTACACACAGCGCCATCTAGTGCCACATTAAGCAACAAGGCTTGTACCGTGGACACAAAGCTAAGGGAGCGTGGACACTGGTTATACTACATAGATGCTTTTTGTTTGTAAATACATATTTATTATACATCTAAACATCCATGACTCTGTAACAAATGTCCATGCTCATCACACTAACATTTGCTCCTACCGGGATTCGAACCCGGGACTCTAAGTACGTAACGCAGCTTCACTACCGCTGCGCCATTCGGGTCGTTATTGCTTCAATAAAACTAATCTACTGCTGTACATTAGGCCTCCGCATTTTAGGGTATATATGTTCTGTGATTTCAATAGCCATTTCTATGTTCAGAGTTCCAGACTTGTCAGAATAGACCTCAAAACTCAAGCACTAAAGAACTGACTAAATAGGGCTGTACCAACACCACTGCCTAGTTGAGTTATCATAAACCTTTATGTTTTTAAGTTTTAATTATAGAAAAGTTGTATTATGTATGTTGTAAATAAATAAATCAAGCGGATTATGCATAATTATGTAATTTTGTGTTGTAGCAATAAAAGATTCATAGGCTAAACTAAAAAGATTTAATATTCCGTATAAACTTATAACCCATAACAATTATACCAGATAACACAGTTACAATGTGTTACAAAAGAGATTATTAACAATAAACTAGGTACTGATTAGTTTGATACAAACTCAAAATATTAATAATTCGAAAATTCCCATCTTTGTTTACATTATTTCATACATAATTTTAAAGAGCTTTCTCCAAAAAATTACTTAATAATTAAGGCCGATTTGCTCGCGAAAATCTCTGGCACTTTTACCTACAATTTACATTTTAAATTTTCTTGAACATATACAAACTCAAATATGAAATATCACAATCTACATATTTAAGTCCAGCACCATTTTAAACAAATCATTCAAATATGAACTATGTTCAAGCAGGGACCAATTTTGTAATTGGTTTGACAACAGTCACTAATGCAGCCACTGATGATACTGCTCCCAGAACGCCTACAGTACTCGGACTTAGTTTAGTAAATCCTAATGCAGTCAACGGAATGAATATGTCACAAGAATTCTTTAAAGTATCAATAAAAACATCTTTGTGACAAGTGATCAACATATACATATACTTCATCCCACCATTCCAATCATAGTTTGTCATTGAAGTATTCAAAAGTGCAGATGGCTTCAAGAATGTTGACTTATGCAAATCCATGAGATGAACAATTTCAAAGAAGTCTCTAGCTAAATTCGCAATGATTGAAAGAAGCCAAAATTTATTTGCCGTTCTGTTCCATTTTTCTGAGTCGGTTTTAAGGAATCCACTTTTGGTGAGCCAGACTACATGATCGGAGTAAAGAAACAATGCATGTGCCAATTTGCTGATTGTCAATGTTACCCTTAATATGGGATCTTCAATGTGCATGCTATTTAAGGCAGTGTAACAGATGTCTATGCATCTTCCAAGTCTTAAAACTGAAAAAAAAAGTTAGTTTGACTCTGCTTCTGTTGCCAGGTTTATGCTGTTGTTGGAAACAATTAGCAATAAACAGTAAAATAAAAAAGAATAATTTGGAGACTGACTTCTTAGGCATTCAAGTATTGCTTATTTTAAGTGAAATCAGGCAGGTAACTGAAACTAGAGATGATACGGTCTACAGATAATAATTTGGCCGGATACGGATATTTGGCAAGCTTCGAGGCCGGCCGCCTGGATATCCGGCTGCCAGATATTCGACCCTTTATCACGTTACATGTTGTGACGAGCTTGGTTTGAATTAAAACTGCCGCACAAGTGCAGTGTTTATGAAGCAAAGTGATATCGCTTTTTACCATCAAATACTCGAAATTTTGTGTTTATTTACCATAATGTTCCACTTATTAATTTTGAGTACCAAATTATTTTCAATTTTCAATAATAATATGTTTAGCTAGTAAATAAAGTTAAAATTTTGCATTTTTAATCATAAATAAATTTTGATTATACTCTACCGTCGCATGATTTATCTTGTGTTAATGAGGAATTATTGATTCCTTTCATATTCGGTAACCTGCCGGATAGTGGGATTAGTGGGTTACTATCTGATATCCAGCTGGATAGCAAAAATTCACCGGATAATTAATTGTTACTGGATATGCTTTTCATCTCTAATTCAAACCCTCCACAATAAAACAGAGATAGCTGCAGTTGACTTACTTTTTCTGAAAGAACTAAAAGTGAGTTCCAGATTTTTTATTCTATCAACAGAGTATTTGTTTGCATTTCTTATTTCCAATTGGTGCCAGACGAGTCGACTTGTATATTGAATGAGTCTGAAAATATTGAAAAGTTATAATAGGCTTGAATTGAAATATTAATATTATTAGTGACTGTGGCCAATGTGGACTAGTAATTCAGCCGTTACGGCTTGTAAATGACAGACAGACAAATAGAGTGCTGTTAATATGGATTAAATATTAAATTAATAAAGTTACAATATCAATGGATACTGACCTGGCTAGTTTATCTCTACCATTTGATTGGTTATTTACTTTTATAATAACGTCCATCCTGGCATCGGTGTGGTCTTGAATTAATGACAATAAGCTGCAAATCTTCAGTAATAAAAATTGTTATCTGACGAAATTAGTCACTATCAGCAAGCTATCACACATTTTAATTACATGGATATTAGATATTGTACATATTAGCACTTTGTTTACGTTTCCGTACTATTCCGTAGCGTCGATATGAACCTTGAACTGTGTACGAATAAAGTTTTGTTCTGTTGAACTCAACTAATTTACATTACTAGAATTAACCCAATTTTCTGCAGTACCTTTGACGCGACTTCAGAAACGGAACTGAAAATACTGTACTATTTGAACTGAAGCTGTAATGAGCTCATAATAAACCTATTAAAATATAGGTAATTACAATGAATTATTTAATGATTTCTTCCATTAAACTCAATTTTAAAGTCAACAACAAACTTGAAAGCTGGTTTTCATCATTTGACATTGTTTTTTTTTAAATTGTTCTTGCGGTGTTGCCTTCATTATTTTTAACCGGGTAAACTGGTTTAGTAAATTTTCTCCATTTACCAGAGCTTGTGAAGCGTTTTTCCAAATTGCAAACTAGTGTCTTATCTTGCCCGGCTCATTAACATCATCTGCAAACTGAAATCAATCATCCACTTCTAGAGTTCTAGGTGTAGGCGTCTCCTTGTGGCTCGTTACCGTCGTCTGGCCATTTTCACCTTTACATTTACAAGAATAGAGATATAGGTTTACTCCACCTGTCATCACCGCGCCTTGCTAGAAACAACCTAACCTAGATAAATTTGCATATCGAGCATTTCATTACCGATAAGAATAAGAATAAGAATAATTTATTTAAAAAGTAGATAATACAAAAGTGTACATTTAAGTGCAGTAGTGTTATTTCTTAAACTATTGTATAATTAGTGCTTAGAAGTAAACTATCACTACAAAATATTTAACAGTCACAAGTAACGAAAATGTCGAGTTCAAATGTTAGGTAGCGACCTGCCTGATCTAGGTTTATTTAAACCTGTGTTTCAGGCCATCAATGACCGATGTCCTTTATACGACATTTCAACGATAAATACACGGCTGCACGACGCAAATTTAAAGATGCTCTGTGGCACGACGCAAAGATGGTTGTTGACCATAATTGGGTAGCGGTGATTGCAGAAAGACAGACATGGATTTATTAAAGGAAATCTAGAAAAAAATAATCTCATCGTCTGATTTGCCAAAAGACGGGGTTTTGTGATGTGATTGGAGAAGAATGAATGACCATTGAACGAACAAAGCGGATGTTGCAAGTTTACAACCTGCAGACTCGATTATGAATGTCGGTGAAGTGGGGCGGCGCCGCAGCGTCACGTCACGTCGTCGTCAATCAAGCGGCAGCGGGCGGCACTCCTCGGCAGCCATATTGAATTTATTTTTTTGTTGCGCGATGCTTGTGTGACCCAGCTATCGAAATTTCTATTTGTTTTACGTTTCGTGATCGTCTATATTCTGTGATTATCGACTATATATTGTGCAGAGTGGAGGTGTTCTGTGAACTAAGTGACTGAAGTCGCTAATTTCGTTGTGGTAAGACTAAAACATTAATGTGCGTTGCGGTGATTTATCTTCTGGAACAAAGCGACATTTTGAAGTGACGTGTAATGTTGTGCATTTCAGATAGTGGTTCGTCGTACTGAGCTTTCATGATTGGATTACCGCGTAGCGATAGAGATAGAGATCGAATAACGGTGAAAATTCGTAACATGAAGAGGAGTTCCTCAAGAGATAGTATGCCGCGATCGAAAAGGACACGCAGTAGTATAGGCAGGTATGACGATAGCTCCGATGAGCGTGTCACTCCCGAGCGGGTGCGCCGACGGGTGCGCTCGCCGAGCCCCCGGGGGCGATACGTGTCGCCGCACCGCGAGGACTATGTGAGGTCCCGGGACGTCAGAGAAGACTCAACTCGCCCATATTACAAAGTGCTCTGCGTTAGTGCACTCCATCCAAAAGCTTCTGATGAAATCGTCAAGGATACCCTGTACAGAGAATACAAGAAGTTTGGTGATTTTAGCATCAAGATTTCTCATGAATTAGATGAGAGGGTTGCTTATGTTTGCTTCCGTAGTGCAGAAGACGCGAGAGACGCTAAACATGCCAAGCCAAGGATTATATTGTATGATAAAGTAGCTATTGTTGACCCTGTTTATGAGCCGGTTCGTGCTGAATACAGAAGTAGGCCTAGAAGCATTACACCCCCCGATTATGAACGCCCTTATTCCTATGCTTGGTCACCAGTTCCTGAGAGACGTAGACCACCTCCTGATGATAGGGCTTATGGTATTCCCCCGACAGTACCTCCCCACCACAGAGATTTTCGCCCCCCAATGCATGAATACCCTATGGCTGGGCCCCATGGACCTCCAATGCATCACAGACCACCTATGCATCATCCACCTCACCCTCATTACATGCCCCGTCCATATATGCCCCGCCCCCACCATCCTCCATTTGAGAAAATGGAAAATAAAAAAGACAAATTCCCCAATTATCTACATCATGTTCAGCCAGAAGATGATCCACTGGCTACTAGGACTCTCTTTGCTGGTAACTTGGAGATCAACATTTCAGATGAAGAGCTCCGACGCATCTTTGGCCGTTACGGCATTGTTGAAGACATTGACATTAAACGCCCACCACCGGGTACAGGAAATGCATTTGCATTTGTTCGCTATCAGACTTTAGACATGGCTCATAGGGCTAAAGTAGAACTTTCCGGCCAGTATATTGGCAAATTCCAATGTAAAATAGGATATGGTAAAGCCACACCTACTACTCGAATCTGGGTAGGTGGTCTTGGTCCCTGGACATCTGTTGCCCAGTTGGAAAGGGAGTTTGATAGGTTTGGGGCCATTAAAAAGATTGAATATGCTAAAGGAGAACCTCATGCATACATTTTGTATGACTCAATTGATGCAGCTCAAGCTGCCGTTAAAGAGATGAGAGGTTTTCCTCTCGGTGGTCCAGAGAGACGACTACGAATTGATTTCGCCGATGTCGGCACTGGGGGCCCATACAGGCCAAAGCCTTATGCGCCTCCTGTTGGGGAAGACGGTAGACCTGTTGAAGGTTATGAAGGGTATGAGGGCTGGGAGGAGGGGTCGGCAGGTTATCCTGCCTATGGTACCCCTGGCTACAGAGGAAGAGGTGGTCGCGGCCGAGGGCGAGGGATGTATAGAGGCGTATATCACGGCTCGGGAGATTATCGCGACGAAGAGTGGAGGCGTGCCCCAACAGATCCTGAATACGAAGGACGAGCCCGTCGTTCTGGTTCACGGGAGCCAGGTGTGGACCGCTCTCGCTCACGAACACCGCGGCGTCGCTCTCCTGACAGTGACTCCGACGGGTCGCCTCGTCGTGGTGGCGGCATGCTAGCGTCCGCAAGGACATTGCCTGAGGTGGTACGTAAAGCTACCACAATATGGAATGGTGCCCTGATCTTGAAGAACTCCTTATTCCCAACTAAGTTCCACCTGACTGATGGTGATTCAGAGATTATCGACAGTCTGATGAAAGATGAAGATGGCAAAAATCAACTGAGAATAACACAGAGACTGCGTTTAGATCAACCAAAGCTGGATGATGTTCAGAAGCGCATTGCCACATCCAGTTCACATGCCATTTTCTTGGGAGTGGCAGGGTCGACAGCGTCCATCACAAATGAAGATGCAAGTATCCAGACCAGACCAATGAGGAACTTGGTGTCTTACTTAAAGCAAAAAGAAGCAGCAGGTGTTATTTCACTCCTGAACAAAGAGACAGAGGCTACTGGCGTACTGTACTCTTTTCCACCTTGTGAATTCTCAACTGAGCTTCTCAAGCGGACATGTCACAACCTAACTGAAGAGAGTTTAAAGGAAGACCATCTGGTAATAGTGGTAGTTAGGGGTGGGTCAGCCTAGTATGAACTTCTGAGCTCCCAAACTGAAGAGGTCACAACCTGACCAACAAGTTTGTAGTGAGATCAGTAAAAGTGGTGGTGATGGGTGGTTCTGCATAGAACAAACTAATTTATTAGATTTACTCATTTGAGTTTACATTACTAGCTTAAGTTCTGATTAAAGTTCTCTTGTCTTCTTCAGAAATTTAACAAAATGTATACTTGTGATGTGTAGTGAGGTGAGGTGTTTGTAAATCTAAGTTGGTGAAGTTTCACATTTCTTGTGCAAGTGCTGTGTTAGCCTTGTAGTGACAGCAATAATCATATTATTGCAAAAATGTAGATGAACGATAGTTTTGCTAGAATTGCCGCAAAGATTTTTTTTTAAACTTTTAAGTGTATATTTATTATGATAAAAAGTTATAGTGTATACTTATTCAGTGTATGTTAGGTGATGTGTAGTGTAAGTGTGTGAGTTGCAAATAGAATATTTCATCATAAGATGTAGTTTTTTTATACCTTGTGAGTTGTGATCAGGCAAGTGCAGTTGTTGATACAGTGACTGGTTTGTGATGTTCAAATGTGCCCTCAGTGAACAATAATCACTTGAGTGAATTTCCTAATGACTTGGAAAGTCACTTCTAAGTAATCAAGTGAAAAAGCTTCAACCCTAAAATGATTCAGTGAAGCCATGTGTTTGTGTTGTGGTCCATAGAGACTAAAATATGACAATAACAAAGTGTAGGTAGACATGGTGATTGTTCAAAAGGCTGTGTTAAATATTAAAGTTATAGTTTGTTTTATCATAGTGATCAAAATAATAGTGACACAGTTAGGAATGAAACAATCATTTTAGTTCCACCACTTGGTAAGTATTTTGTGGGTATGGACACATCCCCCTGCTTTTGAAGCTTTTGATTGACCCCCTGCTCAATGTTACATCTAATTCTAGTTCATGGTAGTCTTCACTATAAACATTTGGCCATATTTATAGGGTCAAATTAAATTATCTGGCATAACTTCATGGTTGTGATGAGTAAGTGTCACATGTAAGATCAAAACAACTAGGTAACTGTTTTTCTTAATCATCTGCTTAAATTGTGAATTCAGTTTGTTATGTTATCCATAGTAGATAACAAACACAGAGGCTGGCTGGTCTGTTTTTGTTGTGATATTACTGACTTCTGAAGTCTTGCCAAATAATTACATTTTAAGAAGCAGGTACCGTATACCGGTAACAGCTAGCTTGAGAATGATTGTCCGAAACAATTCATTGTTTTTTTTTTCTCTAATGACATCTTAACTGGCATGAAATTTTTGATTTTAGTAAAATATGACCCGTTTAAAAGCACATTAACCTCTAAACACGACTTTAAATCTAAAGAACTATACATACAACCTCGCTATTCTCATACCAGCCTAAACTTAATTCCAGAAAGTAATTAAGTAATACAGTAATTAGGTATCATCTAGTTGTCATTTCGTTTCATCATCAATTTGATAGGTTCATAATAATAAATTGAAAGTTGGTTTCCATCGACTGGGATAAGTGTGTGACGAGACAATTCAAATATTTTTGACCATTGCTTAATCAACAAAATTTTATACCAATGACTCCTTGTCTTGCCAATCCCAATCTGTGGAACCACTTCTTTATTCGAACTACCGAGTAGGTAATTAAGTAAATATACGCTGCCATTTTGAACTTATTTAGCCGACAACCGCTGCATTGGGCAGAAGAATAATCCTGAAATCAATCGATTTCGTAAGTATCTGTGGCAGTGGTAAGCATTTGGGAGTTCCTATTCTGAAGCAAGCAATGTAAATAATTACTGCTCTCTACTGTGGGTGAGCGAATGGCTACCTACTGCGCTGCGGGTCGCCGGTTCGATTCCCGCACGGAATTAATATTTCGATGGATACAGGTACTGGTAAAATAGGGTGAATAGAAATCGTGGGGTGAATAGAAACAAATCTTGGAGTTTATTGTTGTTGTCTCCAATTTGTTTATAGTCGGTTATCATACATTTATTTCTACTTTTTATTAAACTGCAACATTTTTCCATTATACTGGCTAACCCAACATTTACGCCAAGTTTAATGCCACAGGGAAAAACGCGGTTAAAGTGACGTCCGCGTGTGCTACCAATTTTAGCCTGTGTAAACTTTTCTCTAACTTAAATTGTTCAGTGAAAACTGCTACAAAATGATATAATTAATTAAGGAAGTTTCCCATCTTCTAGCAATACAAAGGTGAGTCATAGACTCACCTTTGTATTTTCGTATTTTAAGTAAAATCGGGACACTGACACTTTTTCCTATTTTCGAGTGAATAGATACGAGTGAGGGGCTAATAGAAACGAAAAAGAGGTCAATAGAAACATGATTTTCAGGGTTGTCAATCGAGGACTATTTCATCACTTGGAAGTGATTTTCAAATTAAATGTTAAATTTTGATATATTCTATCCTCATTGGCTTTGGTCAAATTAATTATAAATTATATTTTCTTACCTAACTACCTACCTAGACATAATAGGTAGATGGAGAAAACTGATTTAATAATTAGTAAAAAATTGATTTAATAAAAAGAAAAAACATCATTTTGTTATTTGAAAAATATACCTACTTATAATAAAGTTGATTTTGACAGCCCTAGTTTTTCTCTATTCACCCCTCTCTCGTATCTTTTGACCCCAGTTTCCAGGTAAATAGAAACCGCCTTCCTTTTTCTATTTTACAAATGATTGACATTTTTTATAGCATTGGTAAATGGTTAAATACAATGAGACTCACAATTTCAAAATGCTATAACAGCCTTCATAAAATATATCTGAGAAAATCAGTGTGGAAGTTGAAAGTTGTGTCTATTCACCCCATTTTACGGTAGTTGTTGTTTGATATTCGTAAAACACACCCACCACTACATGAGAAATCCAAGTGTGGGGCAACGTTTTTTTGAAACATGGAAAAAAAAAACATCGCTGAGTATCATCAGCATCTCAGGCTCAGATTATCGCTAGCAAGTTTACACTGGGCTTATTACACTTTGGCCAAAGCAATCCAGCCTTTACATAATGGGAAGTACAGAAATCTTAATAATAATATTTCTGTGGGTAATACCAAGTCTATTCAGACCAATATTTCAGCAGCCTCAAGTCTGCCTGCTTCGAAAGAGATCACTTTGGCTTTACCTAATCGAGGCCACTAAATTTAGGTACAACAGCCACCAATAACGACTAAGAGTAATTTAAACAGCCAACGACCTTGATGCTTTCGGCTCGTACACATAAACACGATTTTTCGCATCGTGCTACGACACTGCATCGTTTCACGATGCGACGTCGTATCGTGGGAATCTATATCAAAACAAGTAGCAATAAATCTGCAGTGTTCGCAGAAAATAGGTCGTATTTCCCTGTACTAAAGCACCAGTAAAAAAAGATAAGCAGTCTGTTGACTTGAAACGTAAATAGACTCCCACGATACGACGTCGCATCGTGAAACGATGCCGCGTTGCCGACGTCGTTTCGTGTTTATGTGCGAGCCGCTACACGAAGATTATTTACCTTTTTTTGCAAGCATTCACGTCTTAGTTCAGCACGTACTGCCTAATCATTTTTGCATAATTTTCGAAAAACTAACGGGAACTTGCAGGATAAGGCTGTAGATGCACTAAAACTTCACTCCTGCAGTGTGTTTACTAACGAAAGCGTACGTGTGTACCGCTTTGATTCTTTATTTATAGGTCCAAAGGTCGACGACCCGAAGATAAAAGTTCGCCAACAAGACTAGTAATGAGGTCGTATCGGTGTTATTTACTTGTGCATTTCTGTGTAACTGTGGTTTATCAATAAACGTTTCTTTAGTACAAGTTTGTGTTTTTTTTTATTGGTCCTGAATCTAATTACCTTTCTAATATTTAGAATTTAGATGAACAATTAATACAAGCACACACCTACATAAGTTTTAATTAGATTAGTTAGATAGCTATGTTACAGTTAAAACGCGTTTTCCCTAGTTATAACTAGTTTTTCCTAGGAAAAACTAGTTTCAACCAGGGAAAACAAGTAAATAAAAACTACTGCAACTACATAGAACAAAAAGTACTACAGCGCCATCTATGACAAAGATGATGAACCGACGAACCCGACATCAACAGCTGTCGGGCAGTGGCCTACCAGACATAACACCCGTCTGGTCGGAGGATCCTCCCTTTTCCACAGGGTATGAAGAGCTTTACACCCTGTTCTTCATACCCCCAAAAGCTTAACGTGCTTTTGGAGGCACGGAGTCGCTTGGGTCGATCTTTAGGTTAAGCCGTGCTTGCCTAGGTTGGTCTGTGAATGGGTGACCACCCTTACATACTGAGTTTCCTCCGTGCCTCGGAAAGCACGTAAAGCTTTTGGTCCCTTCTGTCATTTGTAGATCTTTGACAGTCGTTACAGGTAGTCAGTGGCCCAAAAAGTAAAAAAAAAAATAGAGCTCGCTCATGCAGTCAAGTTCCTCTTGAATAATTAGCTCAACCAAGTAACTCCTGTATGAAGTGGCGAAACGATTCTAATCTGTTGAAATTTTCGAGATCGCTTCGCTCGCTCTTGGAGCCTTTTTTCTTTTAAAATTGTCTCTTAGCATCGATTTATATAAATCAAGTTCCTAACCTTTTTCAAATAACTCTTCAAAACCTAAACTAACCAATCCGAGGACACGGAGGTGTTAACATTTTTGAAGTGCATTTTAGATTCTTAGATGCACTTTAGCTGGATCCGTTAATAGTAAACTTACAAATCGGTTTTTACTTGCACCCTTCTGCCCCCCCCTGGCCCAAAAGCTGGCGACGCGGGATTAGTGATCGCAGATAGGATCGTATCGTAGTTATTGACCCATAAACATAATAATGAACATGATAAATAAAATTATACTGTCACTTACGGGATATCTTCCGTGATTAGCACTCAACAAACCAGCCAGTATGGATCAGATAGAACATTGATCCTCCATGAAACCAAGGATAGTTATTAGGAAGGTCGACGGTATTTTCAGCAGTGGCGGCCGTTCCATCGTGGGATGGGGATATATCGGATCTGCGAGAGACTCTAAAAACCGGAAGTATTGCAGAAAGTAACTGAAGCCTAGATGATAAACAGTGGGTGATTCATTCCAGGCTGATACACCAAACAAACTGTATTTTTAGGGGGGTTTTTTGGTGTTGGTAAACATATTTTGTAAAATAAAATTGTCTGAATATTGTCAGTGATAACGGCCCCAACTTACGATTGGCAGGGCGCGGCACCACAGCTCTCAAAACGGTAAAGAAAAACATCTACGAGGTAACCGGCATATCTTAGAACTAAGCCTTCGAAGACGTGACGTCTACCAACCCGCACTGGACCAGTGTGCTGGATTACCTATATAAAGAGGAGGCGTGTGTCCCAGGCAGCAGTGGGAACATTATAGGCGGATTATGCTGGATATTGAGGTATATTTGCGAGGTGAAATTGTGGCTTTGCGTGGAAGGCCCGCGCGTGCGTTATGCATTAGTGTTCAAAAGGTTAACCTCAAGTCAACTAATATTATACAGGGTGATATTTGTGTGCGTTTCGATGGCTCGACTACGGCGTTTTTTTTTTTAAAAAAAAAACATGCGAAGTTTTTGTAAAAGTTGATTCCCAAAGCCTTAAATTTGTCAAAGTTATGGTTAAAAAGTTTTAAGGGTTTGAACGTGGCCGCGCCATCGAAACGCGGAGAACCGCGCGGCCACTTGAAGTGTGTTGAACTACACCCTGTTCTTTATACTCATAATGAAAGAAATTTTTACGATTCAATCGCTGGTAGAGATTGAATAGGTACTTATACAACGTATTACATACTCATTGATCTCATAAAAAAACCACTTCATCTGTCACCATATATTAAAGAGGAAAAAGCTTATTCCTCTAAGTCTGTCACTCATTTTTCATTGAATATCAGCAATGGTGGATTTTACTCTTTGATCCCAGCGTTTTCTTAGTACAACAACTCACCGATGTAATAATTTTCACTAAGAACGTTTTAAAACTGGTCTCAACAATGCAAGTTGAAAAGGATTCATCTTTAGCGGAGCGAATTATGGACGCTAAGTCGTTAGAAAGTACGTGCCTACTTTCAAAATAGCATAATAGGTATTTTCTCATATTGGGGCATCTGGCATAGGCCCATCTGATGAGACAGAAGGTAGGCTGTAATTCCCCAGTCACCACGCAGGCCAATTGCAGGTTGGGAGCTCAGACTAAATAAAAAGGTAGGTTAAGACTCTGCGAACAGCAAAGTGAGGCCGGTTTCGTAAACATGTTGTGCATTTATTGAGGCATAGTTTAATTGTAGTTTGATGTAAATGACTGCGTGCGAGCGTGTATGAACAGAGCGAGAGGTAATTTGTTCTGGCCTCGTTTATTGTTCGCAGCGCTATGTCTTGGTTTTTTACTTGGTTTGAGGTTTTGGGAGATGTTACAATGCAATGTCACAATTGTTTTGCTTCTGGAGCATGTCTGTTTCCTTACGATATTGCATAGGTTTCTTTCCCCGTTTTGAGATCAACCATGATGACATACTTAGTGCAGTACCTAATTATTACACAATGAATGTTTGGCTACGAACTACGTCCTAGGAAGTGGATCCGGGCCGGTTACAGTCACCCCCAAAAAGATGTAAGTAGGTAAACACGGACAGTGGCGGATTTACACACTTCCCGCCAGTTGGCCTTTCAAATTTTGCCGCCCCTACTGCAAGAAATAGTTTTTGTATACATTTCTGAGGTAATAAAAAGAAGACAGAAATTCGTAAACATGGGCAAGAATGATCAAACCTTCGGTAGAAGCCTGAATGAACCTTCACTTAGCTCTTTCTTTCCAAAAAACTTTCCACACCAACGATTATGTAACTACTGCCGTTTCCAGTTTTTCTAAAAGTATTCCCGTCGCTTTTTTTCAATAAACGCGATTCAATAAACTGTAGAAAAAAGTCATCTCACTGCTGAAACATTTACATATTAAATTGTTTGTGTGGACCTAATAACATTTAGGAATATAAATATATTAATTTCAGCAAGACATAAAAAGTAAATTGGCCCCATATTTGCCGCCCCTAAAATATAGGCTCCAGCCTAGGGCGGGCCCTACTCAGCCTATTGGTAGATCCGCCACTGAACAAACGACAAATAAAATGGTTTCTTGTCCGTACAAGAAACCATTTTATTTGTCCACAAACATTATTCCAAAATTGTGTTGTACCTATGTTTGTTTTGGTCATAGGGTGCATTATTATGCGTCCGGCCTATGAGGAAGTTTTGGTGAAATATATAATTTACTGTTTTGTAGCTTTACATTGTGTAGACAATAATGTATAAAATGGTACCTAGTAGACAGTGTAATGGTTCCTTGTTCGTGAGTTGCGTGTGTGTGATGTTTTTGGGGCTGACTGTACCATGTATGTAAAATATAAAGCATGCACTTTTATCACAGACTTTTTGAACCATGGGAGGGCAAAGTTAGCGTCTCATAAAGCTCTTCACACTAGAGAAACACAATATGATGAATATCTGATGGCTATGAAACGGGTCTACCATCGGCACTCTGCTTCCCACGAGATACCGCACGAGATTGAGACTCCAAGAGAACGCAGAAGAAAACAAAGCTCGTCGAAACAGCCTAGGTATGAAATAAATGATGATAAGATACCTATAGTTTTGTATGTCTGTTCCTACCAATTTTAGTTTTATGTCCAAGTAGGTAATTCTGCAAATACTTATCAAAAATTGATAAAGCTAGACAGAATAAAATTATAGGTACCTACTGAAGAAAGAAAAGTCCAGAATTCAGGATTTTTTTACGGAAATCTTATTTAAGGATCCGGGAACTCTAGACATATTCATATTCCTACAATTTATTAAATGCCACCTGGAGGGAAATTAGTACTCTAAATACTGGTCTTTAAGCAAATTTTACTCAAAGGAAACATTCCTCTGCATTCACAGATTTTCGAAAATTCACTTGCCACATTCGGGCATCGAAAGTTCGAAAAAATAACTTTCTGTACCTTTTTGACATCAATCGATAGGGTCAATCATATCGCTCAAATCTCTCTAACAAATTTACATGGTAAAGTAAATGAAATGAAACCCATGAATCAAAGTGCTTTAGCTTATTGAATTTATTCCCATTGAATTTATAACTGTTAATTAGATTTCATGATTTTCCCTTCATTTGATTTATCATGTTTGTTAGAGATATTTGATCCATATGATTGCCCCTATCGATTGATGTCAAAAAAGTACAGGATGTAATTTCTTCGAACTTTAGTCGGTTCGATTCCCGAGCGTGGCAAGCGAATTTTCGAAAAACTGTGAATACAGATTTGTTTCTTTTTAAAAATAAAGGAATGTTTCCTTTGAGTAAAATAGTACTTTCCCTCCAGGTGGTATTGAAAAATTCCACCATGTTTATACAGGGTGTTAAAGTAGTCGCGTGCCATAGCCTAGGGGTGAGTTCAGTATGGATAAAGGAACCCGTAAAAAAAAACCATAAAAAATATTTCCAAAAATCAATAATTCAATATAAAATAATTTTAATTTAATTGCTATTTTAAGTTAGTAGGTACTAAATTATGTTGATCTTGCAATAATTTTTTTTGTTTTTATTATTAATTTTATTTTTTGGATTTTTTTTTCGGGTTCCTTTATCGATACTGAACTCACCCCACCGCACGAGACTACTACTACCTAAATAAACATACCTGCTGCGGGTAAGGCCGTAGGAAAACCTAGAGAAGATTATCATACCTAGTCATTGAAAGGCTACCTACCTATCTACGCACAGACTGATAAACTTCCAAAATATGGGTTTAGAGGTGTACCTCTAAACCCATATTTTGGAAGTTTGGCCCGAGTTTAAGTCTTAGTAGGTAATTAGGTATTGTTAAACCTCTGCCAAATATTGCGGGGATTACAGGTGCAATACTACCTATTTATTAAATAACTATTCCTCAGGTTGGATAGCCAAGATAATTACTCTATGACCGATGCGGCTCGAATGGGAACCATAGCGTCCATGGTTCCCGATGAGATCATTTACAAGCATAGCGATTATTCTATCAGGAGCTACGAGACTGCGTTGATGTTTTGTGATGTTTCTGGTAAGTAGGTATTTTGCTGTCCCCATGATTGTTTAGGTCACGGGCTTTAGTTAATTTTAAAATTAGACGTCTTTAAGGTCCATTTGAGAGTCCTATAAATAGTTGGTGGAGGCTAATCTTGATAGCAATTAGGTACCACGCTTACTCAAAATTGATTGTTGGTAATATGCTGGAAGTCTGCGTCGAAGAGCGAGCGTAGCGAGTTTCAAAACCCGACCAAGTGCGTGTTGGGCCACGCGCAGTAACCCGTTATAAACAAGCAACTACTTCATCTTAGTCACTTTATAGGATTTATTCTAAGGATTTTGTATTTGGTACAAAATTATCCAACATCCTAGTTTAACGACTATTACTGCTAAACTAATAACGTTATCGTAACCAATATTGTTTTCCTTTAAAGTTCATGAAATACACTATCATCATGAATTTTTCCAGATTTTTCAATTTTTTTAGAGAGGGTACGCTCTACTGGAACAAAAATTTGCACTATAAAGTTTAATACTTCGTAAATGGAGCATTAAATCGAAAAGTAGTATTAGCAAAACCTCTAAATAATTTTAAAAGACCTATTCAACGATACCCCACACGATGGGGTAGACGACGAAAAAAAAGCATCCCCACTTCACATGTAGGGGAGCTACCCTAAAAAAAATATTTTCTTAATTAATTTTATTTTACCACTTTGTCGGCGTTATTGATATACACACCTCTAGAAAATTACAGCTTTCTAGTACTAACGGTCTCTGAGCAAAACCTTGGAGAGACAGACAGACGGACATGACGAAACTATAAGGGTTCCTTGTCAGGACTACGGAACCCTAAAAATTGAAGGTTTTTGGGCTGCGATAGCTAAAGTTGTCACTAATTATTATTATTACGAGCCTTATTATATCAATAAAAAAACCGGCCAAGAGCGAGTAGGACTCGCGCACCGAGGGTTCCGTACAAACTTTTTAAAGGACGAACTTAACTTTGCTGTTCAATCCCTAGAAACGGCTATTGCACCAACCGCAAATAATAAGTTTGTAATAGTAAAATCATTTTTTTTTTGTTATTAAACTTATATAATTACGGTTTTCAGATTTTTCCCTTTAAATGTGCTGTAAGACCTTGCTTTTGCCAAATTTCGTGATTCTAGGTCAACGGGAACTACCAGGTTTTCGACCCAAAACCTATGGTACTTCCGATTGACCTAGAATGGTCAATTTTGGTCAAAAGCAAGGTCTTACAGCACAAGGAAAGGGAAAAGTCTGAAAAATAAAAAACTGTTTAAATTAAGGTAAATTTTGGTAAGTACTTACAAGTTTTCGATATCTTTTTATCGTGTTGATCTTGATTTTTATACACGTAATATGGACGCAGACGACGCAGTATCTGGTATAAATTTCAACTTGATAGGTCCACCCGTTCCTTAGAAAATCGGTGGTGACAGACGAGACGGACAGACTGACAGACGGACAAGAAAGTGATCTTATAAGGGTTCCTCTTTTTTACCTTTTGAGGTACGGAACTCTAAAAAAAGGAGGTTGTAGGAAGATTTTATGGTTTTGCCTCTACTCGTCGGGCGGGCACCGTGCCATTGATCCGGCTGATACGGCGGTAGCTTTGCCCCTGTGTTAACGTGTTAACAGTTGGAATACGTCTTAGTCTAAACTCCTTATCCTTATTAAGAATGAATAAAATAACACTTCCTTCAATAAGTGCTTACAAAACTCCGACAGCCTTGTTCTTGTTCCTAGTGGATGCAAACGCGGCAGCTGTGCGCAGGGTCCTATGACCACAGAAATCCCCAGCATAGATCCACATTCCAAGGTCAGGCACAGTGTTAATGGGGTTCTCCATTAAGAATTTCTCAGTGGCCCAGAGTCTGTATTCCTGGCTGGGTTGATAGCAATTAGGCTCGCTGCTAACATAACTGGCGGAATATACATTAAATACATAAAATAGGTGTGTAGGCAGGTATCTACTTAGTCACGGAAATAACAGAAACTCAAAAAAAAAAAAATTGTTTGAAGGTTTCACTAACCTCTGCGAAAAATACACAACCTTCGGCCGCGGCGGGCCTTCGAGATTGACGAAAGTTTTGAACTCCTACATCGGAGCCATGGTTCAGGAGATACTGACGCACAACGGAGACGTGCTGAAGTTCTCTGGTGACGCCTTCCTGTCCATGTGGAAGAAGACTGAGCAGTTATCCATGCAAGATGTGGTGCACAATGCTATTGATTGCGGACTCATTATTCAGAAGAACTACGGTACTTTTACCACAGATGTTGGAGTGGTTCTTAAGGGTTGGTTATTTGTTCATTATTTAGGTACCTACCGTACCTACCTATGGCTTCTGTTGTTTTAATCCAGTAGACTGTATATATATATATATATATATATATATATATATATATATATATATATATATATATATAGTATTTAGCTAATGGGTATGAAAATCAGAAGACTGATTGTTAGTGTTAACGTTATGTTAACCTAGGTCACCTATCTGTCTAATTTCAATGAACATTAAAGAACTGTAAATATTGTGGCTGGAAACTGGCTGATTGCCTGGATAAGCAACATTCAACCTGGTTCCACCCCGAAAAGTAAAAATGAAAGATGAAAATGAATGAAAAATGTGTAGAATGGAAGGAGGACACACGGGTTCGCATGAAATGGAAAGAGTGGAGGATGGCCTTGGCCCAGGAGTGGGTCAGAGCAGGCTAGTAGTAAAAAAAATCAGCCCAATCGGTTGGGGGGAACCGGTGTTGGGGGAAATTCAGTTGCAACTTGACTCACACATACTAACTAAGTAACTACACTCGAGAGCAATGAATCCGGGTCACTTAAAGAATCCTAAAAATCTCGGAAACTAAAAATGCTAGGTTAATGCAATAAATTATATTTAATAGACAATGTAATACTCCTTAAATGAAGGTATTAAAACTTCTTAGTTATTGTATAGTTATATCATAAAAAAATCAAATTTGAAAAAGGGCCACTTTCGAAGATGGAACTACGAAATTACAGCATTTGGTTTTGCTTTTGTTTGTAATCTGTCATTTATGTGGGTACATAAACCATGTTGATAGTGCTCTATATTCATTATTCAAGCTGAAATTATGTCGCTTACGCCTGAAGAATGCACCAGAATACTTACAATGCTGGAAACCGGCCGGAGTCAGCGCGATACAGCCAGGACTGTCGGTGTGTCGCTGTCAACAGTACAAAGAGTTCTCCGACGTTACGAAGAAACTGGTTCTAACCTACGCAGACCAGAAACGGGCAGAACCAGGTGTACCACAGCACGAGAAGACCGATATTTGGTAAACACCATGCTTCGAAATCGCTTGCTCACAGGAACTGAACTCACAAATCAGTTTTGACGCCTCGGAGGAAGTAACCCAAGTGCATGGACAGTAAGACGTCGGCTTGCTGAATCTAACTTAAAACCCCTTAGACCTGCAAACGGCCCTAAACTGGAGCGTGGGCATCGTATTTCAAGACTAAGATATGCCCAGAGCCACGTAAATTGGAGTATTGAAGATTGGTCAAAAGTTATGTTCTCCGACGAATCAAAATTTATGATCTACAAGCACGATGGAAGACACAGAGTGTATCGAAGACCAGGGGAAAGATTCAAGCAAGCATGCATCGAAGAAAAAGTAGCCTACGGTGGTGGGTCTGTACTTGTGTGGGCCGGAATTTCTTCTGAAAGTCGCACAGAGCTGGTGATCATAGAAAACGGCTCTTTAACTAGCGTAAGATATGTGGAAGAAATCCTCAATGATCACGTTGGTCCATTTATGGTCAATTTAGGTGAGGATGCTATATTTATGCATGACAATGCCCGACCTCATACAGGTAGGATTGTGAATGACTACCTTCAAGAGATGAACATTACTCGTATGGAGTGGCCAGCGCGCAGCCCGGATATCAACCCGATCGAGCATGCTTGGGACGAGCTAGGCAGATGCGTAAAACAACGAAACCCTCCCCAATCACGCTTCGTGAGCTCAAAATTGCTCTCACAGAGGAATGGGAGAATATTCCCCAAAATCGTATAAGGAACTTGGTGTACAGCATGCCAAACCGCGTAAACGCAGTAATGGAAGCACGAGGAGGCAATACGAAGTATTAAAATTCAAGAAAATCGTAATAAAGTTCAAAAATTTCATGTTTCCTATTTTTGTTTTAAGGAGAGATCAGCAGTTTTTTTCTTTATGTAATTTTGTGTTAATAAAATGTATGGTGACTCATATTTTTTTTACTTTCATTTAAGGAGTATTACATTGTCTATTAAATACAATTTATTGCATTAACCTATCATTTTTAGTTTCCGAGATTTTTAACATTCTTTAAGTGACCCGGATTCATTGCTCTCGAGTGTATAAAAGCTTATAAAAAAGTAGAATAACCCTTGGAGGAGTTTTTACGCGTTTTTAATTACATAGGTATTATGTCTTGGTTGACGGACACACATTAACATATCCCTCGTATGTAGGTACTAACCGTAATGAAAAAATAAACCTAAATATCTTTGCTGAACTAGTAAAAGTCGCGATCTCGGCCGGCGTGTCCCACTTCTCAATCATCGGCGACGAGTCGTTAATCCAGTCGAGTTCCTCGAGCTACGTCATCATCGGTCAGCCAGTGTGGGACGTCAAGATGGCGCAGTACATGTCTAAGTCAGGAGATGTACTCACAGCCGCAAGTGCCTGGATGTATGTTAACGAAGCCGAGTATTGGACGCAGCCTTGCGGTGATGGGAGACATACTAAGGTACTATCGAGGACACTCCCGCTTGATCACCACTAAGCCAATTTTTGCTTGCACAAGTATAACATAGAGACACTCTCTAGCCTCGCCCCGATGACTTTGTATAGTAATAATGAATTAAAAGATACCAATCGACCGAGCGCACTGACGACGCACGCCAAACGAGAGTTATTGTAATTTTGCGCGCCAAAGTTGACGCTTTCCTAATAGGCCTAAACTTTAAGGGGGCGGGGCTCGGCGCCTCCGCATAAAAAAAATTAATTGATCTGGCGGAAAATACCAACGACCGTACCTACCTTACAAAAAATTACATGAGTATACAATCAATCCATGTTAGCACCTTAGCTTTAGCACCATAAATGCGAAGCCTTTCTGTCGGTTTGTTTCCTAAACAACTAAATTAATTTTCATGAAAATAAAATTTTGTACAGATATAAGTAGCTCAATTCCTGGCGCAGGATAATACACGCAGGTACCTTATGGCCACCAGGCCAGGCACACCAGGCCAGGCACACCAGGCTTATCAGATACATGCTATGCAGCTACTTCTTATAAAGTGCTCAAGTGTTGTAGGGTAAAACTTTGAGTGGAAAATTCGAAATCCACACGGACGGATTTACGTGAAAAGTGTTGCTGATGCTGTTTCATTTTGTTTTTTTTTTACGTTAGGTTCTTGGAGTTGGAGCTTCATGGAAAAGGGTGGAAAAACTACAAGAAAACAAAAAAAGTAAGTCACTTGGTTACCTAACTCATATTCTCTCTGATCTATATAAAAACTTTTTTGCAAAAAATAAACCGACTTCAAAAAACACAAAAAAGTGAAAAATAACTTTAGCTTCTGAAGTCGGTGACAAAAAAACTAAATCAATCAAACAAAGGTCACCAAGGTTTTTGCAAAAAAGTTTTTATTTTTCCCTTTTAGTGGTTCACATGTGCTTACCTCTTCACAGCGTACCGGCGTGATGTTTATTGTTTACACCAGTTCATAATATAACATGTTATGAACTGGTGTAAACAATAAACAGACATGAGATTTCCGCAATCCCAGTCAATTTGCTATCATTTATTGAGTAGTTCCCTACCTACGAAGTTCTTTATCAGATCTTCACCAAATTGAAATGGGACCCCTCCGAGAAAGTACTCTTCCAAAAACTACCCAAACCACTTCAAGTTTGTCTATAAAATTTGAAGAGTTCTCTCTATTTCTCCAAGATCCCATCATCAGATCCTGACTTGATGATCATAGGACCACCTGGGAAGTATACCCTTTCAAACAAAAAAAAATCCAAATCGGTCCAGCCATCTTCGAGTAATCGGGGAATATATCTAAAGAAAAAAAAAAAAAGGTTCCGAGGAATTGAGAACCTCCTCCTTTTTGAAGTCCGTTAAAAATAAAATAAAAATGAAGTTTCTGTTTATAAAAATATGAATGCGAATGCATGTGAAAGTTTGTACCTATAGGGTGCTTATAACAAAACAACATTTATTTTAACTTTTATCTGTCTGTCTGTTTGTTCCGGCTAATCTCCGAAACAGCTGGACCGATTTTACTGGCTGATATTAGAAGGAGTAACTTGGGTGGGCTACATTTATTTCTGAAAAGGATTACTTACCTTACCTATTTAAAGACCCTTTGAAATTGTAAACAAAATCAGATTCAATTCAATAATTTCACGCGTTCGAATTTCGCGGGCAGTACCGCATTAACCCAGTAGCAGGAGTAGCTATTGCTACGGGTCCCGCGCAAACGGGGGCCCCGCGTATCCAAACCTGCCCATCGCCGCCGTTGAGGGTTCAAAACCTCCGAAATCTCGGACAACTATAGAAAAACCAACCTATCCCAGGTGAAACACTACAATTTTCGAGCTCGCTTCGCTCGCTAATACATCCTACTTAGGTACTCAATTCAATATAAGTTCATAAGTGATGAGCAATGACCAGAAAGAAACTAATTCATCTGAGGAGTGTTTTCAAATTTTTGAGCTCGCTTCGCTAGCTCTTGCATTCTCTTGTTTCTAGAATTTTCTCTGCATTAGTCGACAAAGTATATGCATAACTTCTATTTCATTATGAATGGTCAGAAAAAAAATATAACTAGGTATAAGTTCTATATAAAAAAATATAAGTGCAAAAAGTTTGCTTCCACGAGATATTTTTATAAATTGGCAGAATTCGTTCTATTTTTTATATTCACCTCGAATTTTATGAGGTTTCGCTACAAAAGAAAACTCATAAAATTCGAGGTGAATTCTAAAATGTTCGAGCTCGCTACGCTCGCTCTTCAATCCTACGTTTTCTCAATTGTTAAGCTTTTCTATAAATCGATATAGTAGATAGTTTGTGGTAACAAAAGCTACAACAGTAAATTATACACACCACAAATTATTTATGAACGAAAATATTTTTTGAGTTGTTGGGTCCTTTGATAGAATTTGCTACGGGGCCCCCCGCGTTTGCATAATCCGGCACTGTTCGCGGGCAACAGCTAGTCTTACATAAATATATGGACTAATCTCGTTTTCAGTATCGGATTCTCCAAAACAGTCTCCATATACAGAATCAAGTGAAGGATCACTTGGTAATTTGTATAAGAAATTTTCTCGTAAGTTGATCAACTTTGGACATATTTGTATCATACGTTTGTCTTTGAATAACCCACTTCTGTGCCTAGGTGGTACAGACGCCACCTCATGAAGCTACCCGAAAACCTTGAACTTAAATGCTTTAGGGAAAAAGTTGAATTTTTTTAAAGAAATTTGACTGATTGCAGTAGCTGATTGTAGTAGATGTGCTGGCTGGCGTCTGTACATTCCCTTCAAAATACGAAATATTTGGGTGCGTTTCGTGACACAAAATACCTATCACATGCAGAATTTTAGATCCAAAAATAAATTTCATGAATAAGTAGGTACTGTCAGTAAATCAAATCCTGTGAAACTGACGATGTTCAGTTCTGTGTCCGTACCGTAATTACTATCTATTTGATTTGCGCAATGATTCCTCATTGCGCCAATCAAGTGGATAGTAATTTTCTCATTTCATGACAAAAACTCTTACGCGATGATTTCTGCACTGTAACCGTACGTCGTTGTACCGTGAATCCAATTCCGCAATCTGCAAGAACCGTAAGAAATTATGAATTTCATGGGCTACCTTGGTATCTTGATCCCAAAACAGCCAAATCGAAAACTATTCTATTAATTTTAGTTCGCCACGCCGTGACCGCAGCAGTCCAAACCTCATGGTTTCCGGGCCTCCGTCGTTTCATGGCAACGCCTGTCCTTCGGGCAGTGGACAACGAAGAGCCCATGGAGTTCCTGACCGAAGTCCGTCGGGTCGTCGTGGTGTTCCTCAATATTATCACGAAGACTGTCACTGATGAAGCGCTTATTGCACTAGTTGATGGAGTTTATAAACTTGTTTCAAGGTATTATGTTCAATAGTAACAGATAGATTCTGGCCTACAAATACCAACGCATGTACTTATGTGTGAGTTACGTATTCATCAAAATTCATCTTAGTAGGTACTGCCCAGGTACTGGTCATATTTTCTCCTTAATCATCACGAAGCACGTATTTGAGAAAGCAATGCATTAGCGTGAGTAGGCGGCACAGTATAAATACCGGTCTACATCCAATTTGGTCACCCAACTTGTATCGATTCCGGCCACCAAAACAAAATTACTGACCTCGACGCACAAACTCACGGGTGACTTCGTAGAAATAATGATTTGTTGATCTTCCACCTAAAACATCAAAGTTTCAAGATATTCTTCTTCGTCATTCCCTCAATACTAAGGATTGCGACTGTATAATGTGATACGTTTTGAGGCCTTCCGAAGTATTGGCTAGTAAGTAAATTACGAACGTATATTTTCGGTATCGTTCGTTACAGCGTCACATTAGAAGCAGACGGGTTGGTGAACAAAGTGTCGATGTTCGACAAAGACATGATGTTTCTCATCGTCTTCGGACTGCGAGGCCTCAGCCACGAAGATGAGGCGCAACACGCCCTGCTCTGCGCATTTATGCTTAAAGACAAGATCGTCGATGAGAATATTATCGGCGTTTCTATTGGGGTTACTTCTGGTAAGATATGATTCATATGCCATGATGTTCTCTCTTCTGGCGTAGGTACTTATTGGCCAAATAGATCGTGATCTCGAAGCACTGAGGTGCGTAGTTGTAAAGAAATTGTAAGTCGTTTGCAAACTTCTTCGTGAGTGAAAATAAAAGTTAGTCTTGGGTTGTTTGTTTGTCATTTTAAAGGAAAGAACTTATAAAAAATTAAAGTCATGGTTGATGAATGATGTGGTCTTCGCGGCCGTCCTTCGAATTCTGTCGAATGACAGATGTTCTGACTGCAGCGTACCTTCTTTCTCTTTATTGCGATGGTAACAGCATACAGCACTCATGCATAAATAACTACAAAAGATGATGATGATGCCCTTCCATCTTCTTTGATAGGCTATCATCGATTCCCACTCAAAAGTCTCTTTTTCAATGAATCCTTTTAATCTGTTCAGGAACAACTTATTGTGGAGTTGTTGGACATGAACTGCGAAGAGAATACACTGTTATTGGACCTGCAGTCAATAAGGTAGATGACATACCGACCCCTCTCGTTAGGCCTTTGTAGATTTTGACAGTCGTTACAACTACCCAGTCGTAAGCTCGGAAGTTTGACGACCAGTTTTACCAAAGGGTATCGTATTACCGCAGTAACTGGATTTTGGAGGTCAGATAGAGTCCTCCATGTAAAAGACAGATTCAGCTGCATCCGGTTCCGGTTAGCCTGAAGCCGACCACAACATAGTTAGGAAAGGGCTAGGCAGATGATTATGAAGAAAAGACTGACCACACTTAGCCATGACGACGATGGCAGACGCGAGGCACTTGGTGGACTCGGCCACTGCCCGTCGCGCGGTTTAAGCCAAATAGAAACTCCGACGCAGTCTCCTGCTGATATGAAGGGAAGTGGAAATTATGATTTTCCTACTCCTCCGCTATCTGATTAATTTCGTTACGGGCACTTAAATTGTTTCTCTGGGATTTCGTCGAGCTTCTCGGCGCTTTTCTGGTGGTCGCCACTGTTGATTTTGGCTTCCAGGAGTTGCAGTGGTTTGGGAATTGTGTCGTTACGGGCTTGTCCCATAAAAAAAAATCCGCCGCAGTGTCGAGTCGCGTCGTCCGAATGAGATAAATGTGTTTTTCGGCGTTTTTTTTTTTGCATACATAAAGCTCATTCTCTCTGGCTCAACCGGATTCCACGTCTACACATCTAAGTGTGTGGGGAAACAGCAAAAGTATCTCGGGAGGTGGGTATTTCGGTTTGTAATGATTTTTTATCCTTAAAGGCAGCAAGACTGATGATGACGTATCTGAATAAAGTTACTTGTGATAAAGAGACCTTTCTGAGGAGCAAGATTGAACACGAGCTCTTCAGGCAAATTGAATCGAAACCTTTGAAGGGTATTGCGGAGCCCGGACCGGTGTACGAGTTTGATTATTACGGGTTAGTACATATTTTTACTATTTCGCTGATAATGATTATGATATCACTCCTTTATTACCAGAAGAAGCGAAGGTAGAGGTTGTATACTTTGCCTTACCTTCGATAGAACACACGGCTCACGTTTTAGTCGTTCATATAATATAAATTGCATTCGCTTTTGTGGTTTCTTTTCATCGCAAGGTGAGGAATTCAAACAAAGTACTCTTTTGTTAAACAGTTGTAAGTTCTTATAATGTTACTGTTTGCTGTTCTTTTCAATAAATAATAAAATAAAATAAAATCACGCTATCGTCTTGACCAAGGGTTAGGTACCTCTCCTCTCCCATATCCATAAAGTTTTTCTCACGCAAAAACATGGAAATACGCATTATACATAAAAAGTAGGTAGGTAATCAAAAAAAGAACTGCAAGTATGTAGATTTTTCAAGTCCAAGTTGCTAGATTCGTCCATTTCCCCAAGAATGTTTTTATTTATCTTCGAAAAGGGAAAAAAACCTACAGAAGCTGTACAGATTCCGTCCGTTGTAAATAGGTGGCCGGAGCGTCCTCCCGGTAGTCGTCACCCACTGCTGGGCCGAAACGAAGAGGTGCGCAAATTCAAGAAGGCCCTCCAAAATGCGCTGGAGGAACAGGCTAAACCCTTTACTCGCTACCGGGACCATGTATACGGAGTGGCTTTTACCGTTAGTATTTAGGTATTTAGCAAGCATACATAAATCAGCCTGAGGAGCTCGTGGCTAAATAATAACAGCCGCTCGGGTCGATGTTTAGGTTAAGCCGCGCTTGTCTAGGTTGGTCTGTGGATGGGTGACCACCCATTACATACCGAGTTTCCTCCGTGCTTCGGAAAGCACGTTAAGCAGTTGGTCCCGGCTGTCATTTGTAGATCTTTGACAGTCGTTACAGGTAGTCAGTGGCCCAAAAAGTCTGACAACCAGTCTTACCAAGAGGAACAGTATTATTCAATACTAACTGGAGGTGGAGGTCAGCTAGGCAGTCGCTCCATGTAAAATACAGGTATTCAGCTGCATTCGGTTAGACTGGAAGCCGACCCCAACATAGTTTTGAAAAGGCTAGGTAGATGATGATACATAAATCAGCCTATAGGGTCCCCACTGTTGGCACACAACTTTCTCTGTATGAGAGGAAGTGGGCCACCACGGGACCATGGCATCTACCACGTAATGCGCCTGCTTATCTTCACTAAGTAATGTTATAAAGAGGAAAGATTTGTATTTTTGTGTGTGTGTATGTTTGTAATGAATAAACTCAAAAACTACTGCGCCGATTTCAAAAATTCTTTTACCGTTAGAAAGCCACGTCTTTACTGAGTAACATAGGCTATATTTTATCCCCGTACTCCCACGGGAACGGGAACTTGTTCAATATATTACGACTAACAAACTCATAAGTTACTGCCGATGCCACTGAGCGACAAACTGCACAAAACTAGAAACATAATTAGTATTAAAACTAGATATGAGTTTTTATGTTATTGCTAGGTAATCAAGCCAGCAGCCACATGGAAGCTATCTGAAATATAAAATGTCTGAATGTACTTTTAATTGCACACCAGCACCATTCAAACAAGACCACCAGACTTCCATTTTAGTTATTTTATAATTAAACATCACGCCTGTAATTCCCGAAGGGTTAGGGAGAGGTGTACATAATAGTGCAAGCTACATTTCGCCAAAAGTCCCAACCCCATGTAATAAGGGGGCGAGCCTATTGCCATCAACCGGGCACAAATCTAGACTCCGTGGCAGCTACTCCTAATGGTGCTCCCACATTGCCGTTATAAAATGTTTAATAACGTTAGTAAACATTTGTTAGCAAAAATTTAATCACAAATAAATTTTCATGTTAGAAAATGTTTAGTAATGTTAGTAAACATTTTATAACAAAACAAATTATAACAAAATAAAACATGTGTTATCTTTTGTTTGTAAACATTTTATAAGGGTGATGGCGGGATAGGCGGTGCGGTGCGGTGGGGGTTAGAGTACGCAGGTCGCTGCGCGTGGTGTCTCGCTTGTCAGTCCCTTTGTGTCAGCGTGCATCGCTGTGCGTGTGTATTAGTGGTTGCGCGTGCGCCAAGCAATAAAATATGTCCGGTAATTGGAATAACGATGATGTTTACAAACTGATTGAAATGTTTCAAGCAAGAGAAGTACTATGGAACACGATGTCAGAGAGCTACAAAGACCGAAATAAAAAACACGATGCTTGGATGGAAATTGCCAGTGAATTTAATATGGATAAAAAAGTAATTGAAAAAAAGATTCGATCACTCGTAGGTCAATTTAACCGAGAATGTAAATCTAATAAATCTGGTGCAGGAGCTAATGAGTCAAGTAAATGGTTTGCATTTAAAAAACTCATGTTCCTTAAAGGCAAAAATATTCCAAGTTTAACTGTCGATGGAGGGTTGCAGGTGAGTTTTATTTTAACGTCTTTTAATAATATTTAGATGCCCAGTCCAAAAACCCTTCATTTGAAAAATATTCTGCGAATTCTTTTCTTATTTCTTTCCCATCATCTGTCAGGGATTCACATGCTTCAAGTGGTGTTAATTGCTGCTGTTCTAATCTCCATTGTCCATCGATACGTGTACCAGTTACTATGTCATCTCCATCATAGTATTGAGATGGAGCGTAAATCATGCTCGATTCAGTTTTTCTTATAAAATTATGCAGTAGCACGCATGTCATAATTAAAGTAGTAGTTTTTTCTGGATCTAATAATATTGTAGTTCGTAAAACTCTAAATCTGGCTGACAAAATCCCAAATGCGTTCTCTACTGTTCTCCTCGCACGACTCAGTCTATAACTGAAGATTCTTTCCTTAGAATTGCTATCCTGTGGTCCTGGAAAAGGTTTTAATAAGTGTTTTTCTAAAGGGAACGCATCATCTGTTACGAACACATAAGGAACAGGTTTGTTTCTGCCTGGTAGTGAGCTGTCACTGGGTATAAAAAATACTGGATACAACTCTGAACCAAATCTATCCACTTTTTCGGAAAATAATGCTGACTGTAGCTCGAGAGGATACTACACCGCACCGAGTCCCTCGGCTTCATTTGAAACCAGTTCTTCGGATAACTCCAGGACACATACTCGTACCAGCGCAAGAACACAGAGTCCGTCTAATTTATCGGAATCAAGCCAAGATTCGACCCAATCATTAAACGATTTGTTGGAATCAATCAAAAATTAAAAAATACATGTTTGGTTTGTTAATTATTAAAAAAAATATTAGTAAGGTAAGGTAGGTACCTACCTAAAGTATGATTAGATTAGATCATATTAAAAGTAAATAAAAAAATAATTAAAAATGTTGTTTGACTTACCTGTATGTATTCCTTTAAAACCTCATTGAGAGCCTCGCACACTTCTGGTACGATAATAGATATCACTTGGTCTGACAACTTGAACACATTTCCAAGACTTTTATAACTGCTACCAGTTGCCAAAAATCTTAACGTTACCGCAAGTCTTTCCGTCACACTTACAGATTTTCTAAATGTAGTGTCTCGTTTGCCTATTTTTGCCCCAATTAAATTTTGTAGATATTCAAATTCGGAACTGTTCATTCTTATAAAATCTTTTAAGCAACCGTCAATACCCAAATCCTTGAGATAGTCTGTGGCACTATATTTTCCTCTAGCTTTTAGCGTTTGGCGCATCCAATAAGAGCGCTTTTTCTTCTTTTTTAAACAAAAAATAAAAGCTATTCCAATGAGCAAATCTTCTTCCATTTTCGTGTAGACGTCCTCGGCCCTCAGAAGGCGAAACCAAACTGCGAGCCAATACTAGATGTTATAAAATGTTTAAACATTTTCCATCAATGTAGGAGCACTTATAACATGTAACAGTTTCTAACAAAGTGCAACAATTGTTAACATTTGTTAGTAAATGTTTTGGTGTTATAAAATGTTTACAAACATTTTATAACGGCAATGTGGGAGCACCATAATGGAAAATACCCAATGACACTGCCTGACTCAATCCAAAAATGAACCGCTAACCAAGGTTTGGTTAGCGGTCGATTTGTAGTGAAGGTGAGATACCGACATAGCTAAAATAGACCAAGTGTTTTTTTTGTAACTTCAGGGTCCGCTTAATGTTGGGAAGACACGTTTATTGGAAGAATGTCTGTTTGCCACTCCGGATTTCATACGCAAGGGAAAAATAGTTTTAACTGAAAAGGAAAAGGTATTTATTTGACGCTTTTATTGCCTTCACCTGTAACTATTTACGTAAAAAAAATTAGAAATTCAACCGGACACGAATGAATTATACGACGTGTTTCTGGACAATATCGTTAAACTTCGACCGGTCATTGTAGTACTCATCATTATGAACAAGTTTTACTATGGGACCAAACCCTGAATCGCGAAATACTTAACGGGAAACAATTTGTATTATAGGTTTTAAGAATTTTATCGTTTTACATATATCTTTGTCCGCGAATTCATTACAGCATTGTCACCATACAAAAAAGTGTTTCCATTCCTGCCACCATTTAAATAAAATACACGGTGTTTCCGGACGATATTGACAAACTTCGACCCGTCATTGTACTCATCATTATGAACAACTTTTACTATGGGACCAAACCCTAAATCGCGAAAAAAAAAATCATCTGTTCCATACATTTTGACGAGATAAGCGAACATAATTGTAGGGAACAGCTGATTTTTTTTCGCGATTCAGAGTTTGATCCCATAGTAAAAGTTGTTCATAATGATGAGTACAATGACGGGTCGAAGTTTATCGATATCGTCCGGAAACACAGTGTCTATTACAATAAATAAAATGACGTCACTCTATAGCGTGTTTTTTTTTTATTAAACGATATTAATATTTGGTAGACTAATTACATTTGTATCACGAATTCTTTCTCTGTCATTTAAGAGATTTCTTTCTTTTTTGGAATTTTGAAGGGAACATAGAATGCACTGTGTTTGCACACAGTTGCGCACTAAGTTACTTGCTACTCCTTCTTGCTTCTCTTCTTCCAATCTCCGTTGACATTGGCAGCCATGGCCAAAATTCGGTCGGGAGGATTATTCTTCCTTAACTTGACCATTATCTTTTAGGTGCCGTACTATCTCTTTCGGAAGATCATGGTGAAGCATTTCAAGCGAGGAAGTACACGGAATCCGAGGGAAAACCAAGAGAACAAAATAAGACAGGCGTATGTTTTTAAGTTTTATTTTGCTCGTAATTTTGGCTTTGGTCTTTAAAGCCAGTGCTTTTGCATCTATAATAAAATTAATAAAATATTTCGGCAAACAAAGACATTCCCAATAAATGGCCATCAGGAATATAAATGCCATATATTGTCATCACGAGTACTAGACGTCCCTAAAGTAATTCAAACGACAAAAAAATAGTATTGTATACAGGGTGTTAAAGAAGTCGCGTGCACTATCTTTTTACCTACTATCGAACGCGTTGTCATTTTGTCCTTCCGATGGTAGGTATGTAATTAAAGCATTTAAACAAACAAATAAAATAATTTTAATCCTAAACGATTGCTATTTTAAGTTAGTAGGTACCTACTAAATTAGGTTGATCTTACAATTCTTTTTTTTATGTTTGTATTTTTTTTTACGGCTTCCTTTAACGATACTGAACTCACACCTAAGCTATGACACGCGACTCCTTTAACACTCTGTATAGGTGGCCTACCATGACGTCATAAAGCAGGATCGTTTTAATCGCGTTCCAGTGTGGGTAAGAGACGGAGCTATAGAGGACGTCTAGCGCCATCACTTTCCCACACTGGCACGAAATTAAAACGATCTTGCTTTAAGACGTCATGGTAGGCCCGTAGTTCTTAAAAATATTTAAAAAAAAACACATGGCAATAATTCCCTTCTCCTATTAATTTTTTTTTCCATTAGCATCGCCATGGAGAACATAGCCCCACTTCAGATCCACGGCATCAACACCATTTTTAACTGCCAGTTTCCGTTGCCAGAAAACTTTTGTTACAAAGGTGATGTCCTATCAGAGACCACGGTTAAGATGATCGTACGGGAAATTTGCATGAAGGTAAAATCTGCTATGGTACCTATAGATGCCAAGGTAGATGAAATTCTGTTCCTGTATCTGGAATCCAGACGCCCTCTGAAATATTCCTCAAGAGCCATCGAACAGATGAAACAATCTAGATCTCCAGGTTTGATCTCCAATCCTTAAGTCTCGAGAAAATGTCAAGGTCATGTATGCCTTCCAGTTGATCTTCAAGTTCGATATTTCATCCCATGCCTTCCAGTTGATCTTCCATTTCGATATTTCATCCCCTATGTAACCTAGTCCTTTATGGACCTACGTTATATCCGGAACTCTCAACCCTTTTTTTTTTCGGATGGGAAATCATCAAATGACTCTCTCGCTCTGGGCGGAGCGGGAGGGAGTGTCAGACTTTTACTGACTAAACCCATCCATGTTCCTTTATCGCCCTTTGTGTTTCGTGGCCACGGTATCTCTTTAGAACAGTCCCGCAGCCCCGGCAGGCATCGGCCCTTGCGGACCCCTTCCTTTTTGCTGACATCTCTTTGAGGCGCGCGTGGAACACGAACGCGCCGTCGACACGGCCTGTCGTCATGAGACGGACGGACGGCGAGCTAGCCCATAGCTCACCGTCCACAGGCCCGCCCCTACGATGGCCCCCGGCCACCATGTCCGTGCACCCGGTGCTTCTCCCGCGGAGGAACTAGGTGTACAATTTAATGCTTCTTTTTTTTATTTATTACATATAGTCTCAATACAGGTTATGTTTGTTTTGTGGTACTCACATTCGCTTAATCACTACTAAATAAATAATCACTACTAAAAAAATCTAGAGTATAATAGACGAGGACGATGAGAAAACTTTAATTGTAGTTACCTGACTATTACCTATAGTATAAGTGTTTATTGCGTTTGGTTAATGGCTGGATAACGAAATCCAATGTTTTAAGGTTCTTAACCAGTTTTCGCTGGTGGCCGTCGATGACGCTCAGAACATGGACACCGAATCTTGGCGTCTTATGCTGCTCCTGCTAGAGACTAAGATGATATTCTTCGTCCTATCCATCACCAATGCTGACAGCCTTCCTGGTAAAACCATATTATTTTTTTCAGTGTTAAAAGTATTTGGTTTCACTATTAAATAACTTTTGAGGTTAGCGCTCTACACGGTATCGTAGCATTCATCACCTGAATTCGAGCTCTTACTGAAACTCTTATTCCCAACCATAACCTCCTTACTACATGCCTATGCTACGTCATGTCTAATGTCAACCTTAGGCCTTTGGCCTTTGGCCCTAGCAATCCTTAATCCTCATTCCATCTCTTTACACTACTATATTCAAATTGATCTGCACATTCGCTTAACTGCAACTTACCTTTTACATTCATAAGAACCGTAACGCCATTGCTTCGGATCTGCATTACCAAGTCAAGATTAGATGTCAGTCCGATGCATTGCTTATAGGCGTCATTATGAGCTTTAATTTGAACTATTAGGCAGTACAAGAGAGAGCAGCGGCGGCCCCGACATACGAACAGTAAGTCGTGGGTTCGAACCCAGGCAGGAGCATTACTTTGTGTAATTTATTTCATCACCACTGCTCTCAAAACGGTGAAGGGAAACATCGTGAGGAAACTGGCATGTCCTAGAACCAAAAAAATTGAAGACATGTGACATCTACCAACCCGCACTGGGCCCGCGTGGTGGATTTGTTTATAGCCCATTCCCTCTCATAGAAAGGAGGCCAGTGTCCCAGCAGTGGGAACATTATTAGGCTAATGATGATGATGATGAGGCATTACAAAGGTTGCGTCATACCTTCTTATGACTTGACTTACTTCGCCTTTCAGATATGGCAAAAACCTGTCTGCAGAACAACATGATATTGAAGATTCCACTGTCAGGCATCGACCGCACGTACCACGCTGCGCTAGCTTGTCAGCTACTCGACGTGCAAGCCATTCCTGCTGATTTGGACAAGTAATCACTCTACTCTATTACCACCACCAACCCCTACCATTTAAATACTACCGTCATCATAGTTGTGGCTGTTCCTATTCCAAGAGTATCACATTGAAGGATATGAGAGGTTTCGGTTAAGGGATGGCAAGATTCAATTTTTTTTTGTATTATTTGCTGATTATCTATACTATTGACGAAGCCGAAAGGCAATTGTTCTCCCCATCATTGCAATCATTTTTTTGTTCTACACCATACCTGTGAAACTTCTAGTTACGGAGATATTGGGGGTCAAAGTTCAAGTTTTTTTTAACTATCAGTTTTGAATGTAAGATTTTTACTTTAAACACCTCCACGACTCCCGTACTATTCAATGCATCCACCAGCACAACGTATGTGTGCATTACATTGAGTTCTACCACAAAACATGATTTTTCACCCCAAAAAAAAAGTCGTTTCCCAGCAATAATTTTTGCGTAAAGTTACTTAGTTTGATGTACAGAATGCTTGGTTAACGGCTTCGTGATGAGGTTGTTTATACCCTGTAGGTAACGGTAGTCAATTCATAACGGGCCGTCAGCCTCTTCCACGAAAATTATAGGCGTAGTTTCTTTAGAATTCATTAGGAATTAATTTTCAGGGTAATCGAAAGCGCGAGTAGTGGAATGCCGGGTTGGATTCAAAACTTTCTAATAGGCCTGGTTCAGAGGGGGGCCCTGACTATAGCCACGCTTACTCGCAGTGAGGCCGCAAAGAAGCCTGGAGTGGTAATGCCTGCGCAGTCGTTGTTACACAAACCCTCTGAGTTTGAAGGGGACCAGTTAGCACGCATCCGTAGTGCCCAGGTACTTATAAAATGTTCATAAGCCGTTGGACTAAATCATCAGGAAACTAACATGATCTAGAATATTCTAGAATAAAAAATCGAAAAAAATCATCACAAATTTTCAGTGCCAAGTAGGTTGGCGTGATGGATTACGGCCCACCCCGTCCCAAAAAGATTAGGGCTCCGCCACGGCAGTCAAATGAATTTTCACAATCTGATGTCCCCAACATTAAAGGCTATTATATATTATAACTAGCGGCCCGTCCCGGCTTCGCACGGGTTTGGTAATTTTTTTTTTTTTTTGTTTTATTGTAAATCCTTTAGTCCACCAAATAGATGAATATAATCTGCCGACATATGTACCTATTCATATTTTTTTACTAATAATAACAGACAAATAATTAGCTGAATTATACGGTATTTCGTTCACTACAAAATAAATTTAATTAATTTTATAGCGTCAACAACACGTGGTAATTATGCTGTTAAAATGTAGCTTATATGACACGTTCGTAGATTTACCATAGCAGCGCCATCTATTGATTACTTACTCAACCCAGTCGAAAGGTATCGACATCTGTTAGAATCATTTGGAGTTAACATATAATTGTGACTGTCAAATAATAACAGACAAATAATTAGCAATAAATTAAAATTGCGACTATAATTTGAGATTTAAACTATCCTATCTCTCAAGTTGGATCGAACTGCACATGGTGTGCGAATTTTATTATAATCGGTTAAGTGGTTTAGGAGTTTATTGAGGACAAACATTGTGACACGAGATTTATATATATTAAGATGTTATAACATTAGCATAAAGAAACCCTAAAACAAGTTCAGAAGTTGGTTTATATGAACAAAAAATGATTTATCAAAATAACGTGTTAAAATAACAATAAGGAACTAAGGAGCCGTGACTCGTGCGGTACGGTGCGGTTTATCAGCCTATCTCGTTCCCACTGCTGGGACACCAGCCTCCTCCTTGTAAGAGAGAGCGGACTGTAACCCCCTACGCAGGCCTAGTATGATATAGTAGCTCGATGTCATGTCACATGTCTTCGAATCTTCGCATTTCAGAGTATTTACAGTGAACTCGTCGGCTTAAATATACAAAGCAAACCTGAGACTATGGTCAACAATGAAGATAAGGAGACCATTCAAGTGGCCGTGATGGCTGATTCCTACTCATTCGAGGATTTGAAAGTCGATATGGCTATGGATGGTAAATTCTTGGCAAGAACTTTGTTTTTTTTTAAGTCAAGCAATTTCACAACTGATCATTCTGTGTATTTCTAATATCCACAGAATGTATTCAGAGTTCCTCTTTTGTCTCTTGTTTTATTACGGAAAAGCAGTAAGCCATCGTTTGGAAAATTATTTGGTAAATCATTGCAATAAGCTTGCTCTATCTCATAGTTCTGAATATCGGCACAATACGGAATCAACGGGTAGGTACGTACAAGACTCCTTTTCACACACACACTCCTCGGCCAAAGGTAGTTGAAGGACACCAAGTGGTTTTTCCCAATAAGAGTTTGACAGACCCTCTCGCCCACCTCTACCCGCGTAGCATGACCACCGCAGAAACGGGTTTCTTCGAAGAAAGAATCGACAAAATTTCAGATTTCTTTTGTTCATCTGTCATTTTGTCGACATTGCCTTTGTTGCCTGTCTTCTTTGTCATTCGTAGATTCAGTGATTATTTTAAAAAATCCCTTCGGCAAGCCGCAGAAGGAGGTAGATTTCGAAGAAGGTTCCACTCATATTTTTTTCAACCCCTTGGATCAAAAAACTTTTTCTTTTGTTCATCTGTCTTTTTGTCGATTTTTCCGTTTCTACTGTGGTCATGCTACGCGGGCAGGACGGGAGGACATCTAGTTATCGATTTCCTCACAAATAACAGTTCATGGCAAGCAACTTTCGCAGCAATAATCCTGAAAACATACGACGCTTTGTCACCGTTTGAGAAGATGCTGCTAAAATGTAGCTCGGTGCTGGGAGATATATTCTCCAGACGAATGCTCATGAATTTACTTCAAAGCGATTGTCCCAGGAAAGTTGCTGAAGGTAGGACCTCTTTCATGAAT
The DNA here is from genome assembly GCA_963853795.1 of Xestia rhomboidea. Classification (NCBI taxonomy): domain Eukaryota; kingdom Metazoa; phylum Arthropoda; class Insecta; order Lepidoptera; family Noctuidae; genus Xestia; species Xestia rhomboidea. The sequence continues at coordinate 6,742,163 of OY970771.1, read as the reverse complement.
TCTAAATCCCTAAAGCTATGCCAGGTTGACCATTGTGTGGTGTGTATAGTTTTCAGGTCGTTAAGCAAATATGGAATTAGATTTTTTGAAAAATCTTAGATAAGTGATTATTTAAAAAAAAAACATTGTTTCTCATTTCTTTTTGATCTCGGTTGGATACTTATTGGTGTCAAATTTAAGAGACACTCAATTTCACGTATGGTTATAGGAATAGAAATGACTTTAGTCTCATTTTTACACAGCTGTGGCAAAGCTCTTCAGCATCAGAGTACTGGAGTGTGAAGGAGGGGACTTCACCCACGACACCTCGCTAGTGTTGGTGCACCCGGCGCCGGTGCTGTCCAATCCCACGCCGCCATACTGCGCCTGCTTGGGGACTAGGAAACCTCGTAAGTCAAGGGGGAAGGAAGCGCCCGGGTAGCTCGCGGAATTCGAATATTCTTAAATTTTTACAGGTCAGAGTCTGGTTGTATGTGGATTAAAATATGATTCGCGACCGATCGCCAAAGCCATATTTGGTACGGACCAAATATTATGGCTTTAAGTACAGAATTATAAAAAAACAATTAGTCCGTCAGTTAGATTATCAAAAAATATTTCACACGTATTTTTTCTTTTGTTACGTAAACCAAAATTGACGAAGTTACGACGCTTTTAAAATTCTCAATACGTCACTCCGTGCTATAATTTTTAGTGCGTTGTGACGTCACGAGCCCCCAGTTTTGATGCGTTTTGTCTTTGTTTTACATAAACAAAAAAAACGTGTCCATTATTTTCTAATACTCTACTCTATAACTGACGGACTAAATAGATTTGCAATTTATTGATGGTGGAAACTAGCCTATTCTAGCTGCATTTTGAGTGACCTGTCCGAAACCACCACCAACGCTGTCGAGGTGGCAGTCATTCATCATCATTTCAGCCGAAAGACGTCCACTGCTAGACATAGGCCTCCCCCAGGTAGGCAGGTAGGTCGAGGTGGCAGTAGCCGAGTGCAATAGACAAAAATACTCAAAAAGTGGAACGAAGTTTATAGTGATTTATATTCATGGAACTTTTGAACATCCAACCACTATAAACTTCAATCTACCTATTTAAATATGTCTTAATGCACTCGTCTACAGACTTCAGGTTAAAGCTAATTTGATACAAAGAAGAATGGTTTTTTCAAAAATACCTATACCATTTAATCTTTTTTTATTGTTCTACTAACTTTTGCCGGCGTTTTCGCCCGCGTGGAGTTCGATAATTGTCCCACGGGATCATACGACCGGGATAAAAAGTATCTTATGTGTTAATCCAGACTATAAACTAACTGTGTGCTTCTGTTCAGTAGTTTTTGCGTGAGAGTAACAAATATCCATATCCATCGATCCATCCATCCACACAAATTGTTTCATCACTATCACTACATAGTATAAAACAGAGTCGCTTTCTCTGTCCCTATATTATCCCTATGTATGCTTAAATCTTTAAAACTACGCAACGGATTTTGATGCGGGTTTTTTTAATATATAGAGTGATTCAAGAGGAAGGTTTTAGTATATAATTTGCGGGCGGGCGAAGCCGCGGGCAACAGCTAGTTTATAATATTTGTAGGATTTAAATTACGTTACTGCAAAATGGTTTTAAATAAATTGTCATTATTTGCAGCTCATTGCAGAGATCTTCCAATGTACGCGTTCTGTGGCTACATGAAGTTCCGCCACACCTTGTTCAGGACAACCACTTACGATTTATTGACAGAGACACAAAAGGTATGATAACAACGAACACGTATGATCCTATCTACCGATATTTTCTTTGAGGGATTATACGCGAAGCCACAAGTGAAAATGACTAGGTTTTCTTCATGAGATAAATGCCGTGATATAAAGTATTTCGCACTATCAAGAGATCAGCAGGCCTAGCCAAGTTACAAACGATTCGTATCGATTCTCTTTCTAGAATCGTAAACGTCAGGTGGTCAAAACATACGAATAGAAACTTCGAAGACAAGTTTACATCGATCAAGATGATAGAATGAAATGTATTCGTTTCTACAATAGTGATCGCTACATCCCATATAAATCGTAGCCAACTTACAGTTTTGACTGAACTTTAAAGTTTCTATTTGTTTGTTTTGACCACGTGACTTAACGTTGAAATGATGTCATTCCCATACATTTGGTTAGTTGTTGATTTGATTGTAGATTGTCAACTTGGCTAAGCCTACAGGTTAGCAAAAGATATAACTTGACATCACGCCTATAATCCCCGAAGCGTTAGGTAGTCGTGTACCTACCTTAGTACACCCACATTTTGCCAGTTTTGTTATAGTGGACGAGCCTATTGCCATTAACCGGGCAGAAAATCCAGACTCCGTGAGAAATTTCTGATGGAAAAACCCAATAGCACAAATATACAGATCTAAGGGTTCTTACAGACGACCGGCACGTTGCCAACGGCAGATAAACTGCAACCGTCGCCACCTGTCGACGGCTGCCGTCGACGCTTGCAGTTGTGGTGTCGGCGGCTGCCACACATTTACTCAGCATGCCACAACTGCAAGCGTCGCGACCCGTCGACGGCTGCAGTTTATCTGCAGTTGGCAACGTGCCGCTCGTCTGTAAGAACCCTAAGCAAACCAAACATCACGCCCTTTTTACCTCTAAGGGCAAGGCAGACGTGTATCACAGTACAACCATGTTTAAGCTATCAGCTCATGTAATCAGGAGGCCAGTCTATTGCCATCAACCGGGACTAATCCAGATACCATGGGTTTGGGCGAAGAACGTCAGAAACGCAAAATGACAGATTAGCGAATTGTCAGGTGTTTATTATTTATTTAGTACAGTATTTAAAACCATTACTTAACACTAAATTAAATACCTAATCCCTTTATTCGGTCTTCTCGCAGAACCACAAACATTCCAACATTATCGTCTTAGTATTGTTAGTATTTTGTCAGAAATGGTCAGAAACGGAACAAGACAGATTAGCAAAATGATTAAATGACAGGTTCGCAATATAGACGCGGAAAACGTCAGAAACGTTTTTTTGCCGAGAGTTCCTAAAACCCAATACAACTTTGTCTGGTCTCTGAATCAAAGTCAGAACCACTGTACCAACAAACAAGCCTAACTGACATTTTTATTATTTCTATCATAGCTCAAAATGCATGGGCGTGCCTTGCTTTTCCTTGAGCGCTACACAAGAAGATGTAGAAGCTGCGGCGTTGGCTGCTTCGTGAAGCTTCTAGGACTGCGGTGTGATGACGTATGTGTTACTAGCTACTGCGAACTGCGATAACTACCCATGTTGATGGGTGGAGCGCGTGGTTAAATAATAACAACCGCTCGGGTCGTATTCAGGTTAAGTTGGGAAAAGGCTAGCGAGGTTATGATGATGATTGATGGATGGGAAAAGGAAGACCAAAGAAACTTGATATGATTATGTCAAGCCTGAAGCGTGTGCCAGACTGTTGTAAACAAGCCCTCCACATCGGTCTCCACCGGCGGGTTACAACAGTGCGTCAACAGTGCGTGCTGTTGTAAACCGCCGGTGGAGACCGATGTGAAGGTGTGTGGAGGGTTTGTTTACAACAGTCTGGCACACGCTTGAGGAATGATAGTATAACTAAAATGTGGGAGATTGGGAAAGAAAATAGTTCCTATCAAAGTAATGTCGGACTTCTTACGACTTGACAATCTGACACATAGACACGAATCAATTAGATTTCAAATGCCGTTCTATCAAATAAGTGCACAATCATCACCTACTTAACCTTTTCCCAACTATGTTGGGGTTGGCTTCCCGTGTAACCGGATGCAGCGAATTAGGGTTGCCAACCGTACTATAATATATAGTATTGTACTATATTTCGGGTCTGCGTACTATATACTGTTGAAGAAATATATAGTACGCAAAAATACTATATTTACAACGAAATCTAACAAACAAATTCTTCATTTTAAAAAGGCTCGAAAAATTATTAAAATTAACGTTTGACTGATGCCATCATCAACAAACATCTGTCAAAAGTAAAAGATTGTAGTGAGTTTCTCTCCTCGATCGCTCCACGCGTTCCCGAGATAAAGGGTTTTGACAGACAGGCAGACAACAAAGTGATCCTATAGGGGTTCCGTTTTTTTCCTTTTGAGGTATGGAATCCTAAAAATGAGTTTTTGATTTCCATTAATTTAATAATTGAATGTAATAAAGCATATTTTATATTTTTTTTTTAAATAAATAATGAACAAAAATACTTAAAAACATACTTTTTTGCTTTTTCGAAAAAAAACTATTTTTTTTTAAGGTGTACTATATTTTTTTATAGCTTATTTTGTTAAATACTATATTTTACTGAAGACATTTTGGCAGCCCTAAGCTGAAAACAAGTATGTTTTTACAAATAAGTCCACAAAAGAAATCAAATTCAAATACAGTTAAAACAAGCAGCCCATAACCAATTCAGCTTGCTTTCAAGCCGAGTAGGTATTGGCATTAAAATATGTATTTGAGTCGAGTTTTTATGTGCATTATTATAATTAGTTTTGAGTTAAGATTTTCATGATGTCTCTTAACTTCAGGGTCTTATCGAAGAGTCGAAAGAACTAAAGAAAACGCGTCTCCAAATATGTGCTCTAAGCGCTGAAGCCCGGATGAGCGGTGAAGACACGAATTACTTGTACAATGACAATAATTTAACGGTACCAACCTTTTTTATAGCCATAATGGGAATGTGAAGGAAAACATCGTGAGGAAACCGGCATATCCTAGAACCAAAAAATTCGAAGACATGTGACATCTACCAATCCGCACTGGGCCCGCGAGGTGGATTATAGCCCATTCCCTCTCATAGAGAGGAGGCCTGTGTCCCAGCAGTGGGAACATTAATAGGCTGATGATGAATGGGAATGCCGAGATATAGTAGTAGTCTTTCAACAGCCAGATGGTTGTCTGGTCTACAGAAGATCTCGAGGAAGACCTGGTAGCTTGCCATCGCTTTTTACCCGACTAGGGCGAAGCCAAAAGGAAGGGTTATTAAATAAATATAAATATCGCTGGACATTACACACAGCGCCATCTAGTGCCACACTAAGCAACGAAGCTTGTGTCGTGGACACCAAATAGTTATATACTACATAGATACTTTTTGTTTGTAAATATATACTTATTATACATATAAACATTCATGACTCTGAAACAAATGTCCATGCTCATCATGCAAACATTTGCTCCTACCGGGATTCGAACTCGGAACCCTAAGAACGTAAGGCAGCCTCACTACCGCTGTGCTATTCGGGACGTCAAAAATTATAACGGGTGTAAAACACCTCTTAACGAAGCCGAAAGGCACTTGTTCTCCTCGTCATTGCGATCATTTGTTTGTTCCACACCATACCTGGGAACCTTCTAGTTACGGAGGTCGGAGATATCGGGGGTCAAAGTTACAACAACAACAACAACAACAACAACTTTTTTTTAAAATAAGTACAAGTTTTTAATGTGAGATGTTTACTTTAAACACCTCCACGACCCCCGTACTATTCTATCCATCCATCAGCACAATGTTTTGAGTGCGTCGCATTGAGTTCTGCCACAAAAAATGATTTTTCGCCCAAAAAAAAAGTCGTTTCCCAGTAATCATTTTTGCGTAAAGTTACTTACATTGATGTACGTAGATGTATGTAGAATGCTTGGTTGACGGCTTCGTGATGAGGTGGTTTACACCCTGTATAAATTTGTAGAAATATTGTTTTTATCTTACTTCAATGTGGTTAAGAGACGGAGAAGGATAATATATTTTTTTAAATAAGGGTCATTTTCGGGGGACATATTAGGAAATTAATTTTGTTTATTTTTTTTAAAGTATTGTAAAATAAATAGTTTTGATTTTATTCCTGAAAGAAGACGAAAATTGACCATTATCTTCTTTTTTTTATATTATATTATAATTGATAAAATTTTGAAAAATCAAAATACAAAATACAGGGTGTAAACAGACTCATCACAAAGCCGTCATCCAAGCATTCTGTACATGAAACTTAAGCAACTTACGCAAACATTATTGCTGGGAAACGATTTTTTTTTTGGGGTGAAAAGTCATATATGTTTTGTGGTAGAACTCAATGTAATGTAACGCACTCAAAACAATGTGCTGATGGATGGATTGATTAGTACGGGAGTCGTGGAGGTGTCTTACATTAAAAATTGTAAATAAAAAAAACTTGTGAAAAAGTTGGAACTTTGACCCCCAAAATCTCCTTAACTAGAAGGTTCCCAGGTATGGTGTAGAACAAAAAAATATCGCAATGACGGGAGAACAAGTGCCTTTCGGCTTCGTTGAGATGTTTTTTACACCCTTTATAGTTCATTGCTTGTAGATTAGGTACAGGAAAACATATAAGAATATTATCAATTGAAAATAAAGCGGTAAACTCAATGTAAGACTTTGGCATTGTACTTACGTAACCCTCTCCACGCGAGTTCATCTCGTACTCGTCCGGTTTTTTTGTCTCTCTCATCTCGTACTTCTTCACACTTGTGCACTATAATAACATCTCCCGCGCCGGTAGGTAATCTCCGTTGACATTGACCGACATGGCCCAAAAAAAAAACTCAAGGGGCTATTTTCACTGTCATTCAGAAAGATATAAGACGTACACTCATGAGCAATAATAATAAATTCATTTGTTTCAGATAAATAACACCCATTGCCAAATAAAAATTAATAAAAGATAAAAACATCATTACTAACAATAAAAAAGATAAAATCAGACTCAATCAATGTTTTAATAAGTATGTAATAAGTATTTACAAACAAAAAGTATCTGTGTAGTATATCAACTATCTGATGTCCACGACACAAGCCTCGTTGCTTAGTGTGGCACTAGATAGCGCTGTGTGTAATGTCCAGCAATATTTATTTTTTAATCAACTAGCAATAATCTACTTTTATATGTGATTTTTTCCCATTTTATTCATTAAATTACTTAGTATTTTGGAAGCCCATACTATTACGAAATAGGTCTAATAATTTATTAATATAAATAGGATAATATGTATAATATAAATAGGAGAAAGTCGCTTCTGAATTTTGCATTTCGTTGATTTTATAACCTTCAACCGGAAAGTTTTTAAGTAGTTAGCGCAATATTCTATTAATAAGTATATTTCATAATTGTAAAAAAAAAATCGTTTTAGATTGAAATGTGGCCAGAAGACTTGTCTAGCTACGATATGTTTCACACCGCGGGGCATTTGAGGGATTTTAAATTAAGTAAATGATTTATTTTTATTTATAAAATTGTAATTAATAATTTTAGATTATAATGTAATTTACTTTGGGTACCGAAAATGAAATTGCAAAAAAAATCTGCTGCTCGATATGTCGCGTCTAAAAACTTTAGGCAACAGCAGATTTTTTTTTTGTATTTCGTTGTTAGTCCCATAATATACAAGTTGCTCATATTTTAAGAGAACTTCATTCTCTTAAAGTTTATTCAAATACCCTGTTTAAAAAGACATCACACTGACAGTCGGCGCGGCGGCGTGGGCCTCGCGGTAGATTACAATAATAGACAATGACAAGCTTAACCTAAAGTCACATCTTGTCACTGGAAAGTCTTTGATCAATGAGAAGTGGTTTGGAATAAACTTTTGTACCAGAAATATGAAACTTCGAAGTTAGAGCAACTAAGTATGCGGGAGCCACACACAAATTGGGGGTGTCCTATGTCCAGCAGTGAACGTTTTGCGGCAGATCCAATGACGGCTCCTTCTAACGGATGAGACTGCGTTTGATCGTCATCATAAATGACATGGATATTTGAGGCGACTAATCTGACATGTAGCGACACAGCCAGCAGTACAAAAAGAATAGCAGCGACATCTATGACAATAAAAATCCTGCGTCGCGCAAGAACAACAACCCGTTTATAACAGTTGGGCAGTAGTAGCCCGCCAGACAGATGAGCATCTTAAGAACCTGTTCCTCATAACACTAAAGGCACAGCATTTGTTCTGTTTGCAGCGTCAAGTCGTGATGGTCTACAGTCAAGGGACCTCTATTCGAAGAACAAGCGTGTCCGTTCCTTCTCCTCCTTGGAGATGGAGAACTGTGAATGTTTAGCGATCCTGATGAGTTTCTACTCACAGGTCATTGACCATTGTCGTGGAGCTGGTGAGGATGAAGTGTTTATATTTTTTTATAGGGATAACGAGGAGAATAGAAGAAAAAAAACGTGATGCGCCAACCCTCAGTAACATGAACAAGGGCAGCCGTGTGATTCTGTAAGATCTCATTTGAAACTTCGAATCTCAATTCGCTGTGAATTTCTTGATTGGCATTCTAAAAACTCGGTTGAATATTCGAATTTACACTAGCGCCACCCTTGCGAGCGTGTCAGCGAGTTGAATTAAATTAACAGGGAGATTTTGACAGATAAAGTATGAGATGACGTAAGAAGTGGGATTGGTCGCTTCGGAGCACACTTCACTTTGCAAGTGACTAGGTGATGCTTACAGAATGCAAAATCAAGGTCATTTTGAACCTTATACGAAGTGAGAGTGAATAGCGATGTGAGATGCGAGTTGTTGTTTGAATTTTACAGAATCGACCTACAGGAAAATGATGATTATGATAGGGATAAAGAGATTTAATAACTTCATCAAGTGTGAGATACTGGCTTAACTTATAAGATGTAAAATTTTACCTGGCCAGCATGGTGGATTATGGGCCATTTCTTGCCACAGCGAGGACGAGGAGGCTTGTGTCCTACTGGGAACAATATACGCTGATTATGCTAACTACTAAGGAAGGAGGAGCTCGTGGCTAAATAATAACAGCCGCTCGGCGGGTTGTAGATCTTTGACAGTCGTTACAATAGTCTGTGGCCCGAAAGTCTGACAACCAGTCTTACCAAGGGGTATCATATTACCCTGTACTAACTGGGTTGTGGAGGTCAAATAGGCAGTAGCTCCATGTAAAATACTAGTATTTAGCTGCATCCGGTTAGACTGCATGGAAGCCGACCCCACCACGAAAAGGCTAGGCAGATGATTATCCTAAATATTGAGGAAGTTTCACCATTGCCCAGCCAGTAGGTTTGTCAAGTCAACATGGTACCGGCCGAGGGCGTCATTCAGTGAAATGATTTCAGAAATAACATATTAACCTAAGATAAAATTGCTTCTTACTTAATTTAAATTTCTTTGGATAAAATACGCGTATGTTTGTGTCCGTCTTTGCAGGCGAATTCCAGAAACTGTACGACGCGTATTTGGAGTATACAGATCTGTGCATTAACATAAATTCGAACATACCACAGGCTGTTCGATTGCTGATTGAGGTTGAGGACTTTGTTCAGGTATAAGTTTTATGAATTAGTTGATACCTAGGTCATAAATTCATAATGTAGCAGCTCATAAAGCAGAAATGTCCTTCTAGTAATAAATAATCACACAATGTGGTCAAAGATGTACTTAAAGAAAATGAAAGGAACTACACTGATCGGCGGAATTGGCTGGCGTCGGTTAGAAAGACCTTTATTGGGTTCATGAAATAGAAGCGAAGAAGACCGCATTCGCGTCATTTGAGTTTGGACGACGCGACTCCACACCATGTCACAGAATTCGGTTTTATTCGATTCGATTCGCTAGGTTTGGGTCACTCTCGAAGCCTATATATGAGAGGCAGATTAAATGCCGAGATTCGGCAAGCTATCACAAAGGCACGAAACCATTATTTTACGAAACATTCGCGCGAAAACGGCACAAGTCAGGAACACATCGCCCACATCCATGGACATTGGGCACCGATTATTTCCAGAGGGGTGGAACGTCATTTCCTTGAAAACAGCTTGATTTTTTTTTGCACACCAGCCCTATCCAAGATAATTATGTTACATTTTTGTTTGTCAATTTGTACGAGAAAATGGAAAAGAAACCTATTATAATTATATTCTGCCTATTTATAAAGAAAATCTTATGCACGCAAAGGACAAAAGATGTCTGAGCGAGCGAAGCGAACTCAAATATTTTAGGATGTGCTCGAATAAATTAGGTTATATTTGCTCGTACAAACGAGAACTCCACATCCCATCCCAGAGTGCTCCTTCCTAATTAATGAGTATCTTTTAGAATGAGAATTTCTACCCAAAGGACATGAACAAGCAATGGGTTAAAGATTTTAGCATGGCGGGTGTATACTCACTGCGAGGAATATGTATGCTAGAGTCTGGAGACCATGGTGAAGCTAGGAAGCAACTGTTTCATGCTATGCAGCTGTATAATCATCCTTTCCCTACTTCCAAGTGAGTGTTTGACCTATTGAATTTAGCTTGTAACCTATTCTTACAACCTATAAACTTTACTTTATGAGCAGTGGTAGTCTAATAGTGTGACCGTCGGACTGCCAAGTCATAGGTCTAAAGTTCGAACACACATACCTCTGATTTTTCGGATTGCCGATTTATTGCTTTTAGGCACAAGAGAAGATTCTGTAACTGGAGCGCGTCGTTTCATCAAAAGATGGCACTTTATGTTGCCCCGCACCTCTATATTGAAAAAGACAGCGGCATCATTGGCAACTTCTACGAGGATATCGCTATTACTCTGTTTAGAATGTACCGACTTTTCACGGTAAGTTAAAGGTATTCAATATAAGGGTCTTCTGTATGATAGCGAGTAACATAAAATTACGCCTACTTTTCCCGAAGCTGTACCTACTCCTATATTTCTCTGTTATTTGCTATCAACCGACCCCAAATACAAACTGCTACTGAGAAATTCCAGATGAAAAACACTTACCACTAAGCTACCCTGCACTAATCAGTTTTATTGCGAGTAAAATTCAATATTTTAAGGGCATTCTTATTGAAATTGGTTAGATAGATAGATTCATTTGATTTTGATTTTATTTTTTAATGATCTACAGGAAGTGAAGGAACCAGAAAACGCAACTTTAGCAGCTAAGTGGTGTTTGCACTACGCTCTGCGGACTAACTCCAACTTCCGGCTTCTGTGCATCAGCTATGCGAATATGATAAGGGATTATGGACATAAACAACGAGTAAAATATTTTCCTTTTTTGTAAGAATTTAATCTACCCAGTTCTTTCTGAAGACTTCAGAGAGTCTAAAATGGCCGCTTTAGAAGAATCATATAAATAGGATAATAATATGAGTTACTCTACAATTCGTAAAATGGTTACAAAGTAACATATTGACCGAATCTGTTTGGCCATTTAGACCCTCTAAATTCTTCAAACAGTACAGTCAGCCTCTGTTCATACTACAGCAACTATCTGGTGTCCACGACACAAGCCTCGTTGCTTAGTGTGGCACTAGGTGGCGCTGTGTGTAATGTCCAGCAATATTTATTTATTTTATTTATATTTATTAGTTCTCTGCGTGTCAAAAGCTGGAACACCGAGCGATGGAGGTGTGTCGTCGTAAACGAGGGCAGCTGGACGTTACCGAGGTCCCAGCGGTCTGCTATTTGTACACCAGCATATTCCTTACCTAGTTAGTATTGTATTAATTTCCTTTAGCAGTAAGATTGGTAGAAATAGCAACCTATAAGCTGACATTACACTTACGGCCATTTATTTTCAATAACTTACTAACGGTAACGAAAGGTTGCTAATCCCTGTCTGTTTGACATTTAGCTTACGGACCTTAGAAACAAAATAGATACGAATCTCGGTCCACCTGCATAGCTATTCACAAAGCTTCGATTCGGAAAGTCGTATGTCTATCTCGCTCGATTTCGTAATGTCAAAGAAAGATAGACATACGACTTTCCGAATCCAAAATCGAATCGAAGCGTTGTGAATAGCTATGCTGATCTCTTCTTATATTGTTTCTGTCGTTGGACTTGTGGTTCCCGCACGACTTCATCGGCAACCGCAAGAAACAAGGATTTAGATTTGAATTTATTTATCAATCATAATTTATATATTACATGCTAATATTATACATACGAAAGTATCTCGTGTCTGTAACCTTTTCACGCCTAAACCACTGAACCGTACTAAAATGTCAATGCCGCACCTTGAACTTCCTAGTTCAAGGTGCGGCTTTATATTTTTCTTTTTAACAATAGCTTGGAACCTGGAGACGGGTACTCCTGTGAGACAAATTCCGACCACCATGCGGGTAAAGCCGCTGGCAACAGCTAGTTTGTTTTAATCGCAAACACTTGTAATGTTCCTTTTCGTTTCTTTGATTTGAGAGAGATACCTTTGCAGCAGCCTCTCACAATGAGATATTACAAGTTAAACTTAACATTACAGTGTTGATCGCGGGAAGAAGATCGAAAGTCTGGAGTTTGGTCTCTCAGTGATGCACATGGTAACCACTCGGACAGAGATGAACACGCGGGAGTCCTTGGTGCTGTGCATGCTGAAGCTACTGCTGGATGACCTGAAGATACATGAGATGGTCACTATTATGAGGGAGTTCTTCTACTTGACTGATCATTACGACTTGTGCTGTAAGTAGCATATAAGGTTGTGCTTTAGAAGACGGCAATTTCTTAACCAATTTGGTTTACATCAAAGCTATGCAACTATAGCAGCTATAGCTCAGGTTTTGGCGTAGTTTAGGCATCAATCATAAATCGCTAGCTCCCCTGAACCCACACCTATAAAAATAATTCAATGTATTTACGGCCTAACTTTGGTATTATCATTATCTACCTAGGTAGATACTGTTTTCCAAACTATATTGCCTATTTGGGGTCGGCTTCTAGACTAACTGGAAGCAGCTGAATACCAATAGTTTACATGGATCGACTCCCTATCGACCGCGAACCGGAAGACGTTGCGTTGGAAGGCCTCCCACTAGGCGGACCGATGACCTGGTGAAGGTTGCGGTGTTCCGTTGGATGCGAGTGCCACGGGAATGGCCAATGTGGCGACACTTGGGGGAGGCCTATGTCCATCAGTGGACGTCTTTCGGCTGAAATGATGATGATGATGATGACTCTCTATCTGACGTTCACGATCCGGTTATTAGGTAATGCCATCTCGTGTGACGACATCGTCAATACTTTTGGACCTCTGGGGATCTGGTCTCTACCTTGGTATTTCCTACAAAAAAGTTTTCCAATAATATTGATAATTTCCAGCTGAAACCTGGTACTATTACTATGCAATAGTGATTATGCTCGACACTGGATATTGCGTGGAGTCATACACGGCGTGTGAGACGTTTTACATGAAGAAGGGAGATGCCTTACTTAGGACCAAAATACCGGAAGCCGCTTGGAATTTCTTCGTTTGCATGTGGCTGGTGTAAGCTAAATTTATTTAGTTTAGTTGAATGGGCGGAATTCGTCCATGGGGGGGGGGGGTTTTTGAAAATCAGTTTTTTGGCCATAACTTTTTTTCTATGGAATTGAAATTTTTTTGGTTGAAATTTCCAATATTTAAAAAAAAAAAAAACACGTCTCCAAAACGGTAATAGTACATTTTGATACAAGTGGAGAAAGTTTGTTATTGCACCCGAGGCGAAATTAACTCCCGAGCCGTAGGCGAGGGTGTTTTTGAGCCGAGAACTGCAATAACAAATGTCCACGTGTATCAAATGACGTTTTTCAATACACTTTTGAAGAAATTAAATAAAAGCACAAAAAATATTTTTGTCATGAATTATTAGGAAACTATGATTTTCTTTTCTTTTTTTCCGCGCTTTGCTTTCGCCAGGTTGAAGGAGAAGCAAAGGTATGAAGCCGTTAAACAGCCTAATATAAAAAATAGTTTTTTTTTTGTATTTTTAAATTTAGAACACAAATAAATGTTAATTTGTTTAAAAAAGTGAATATTAGTTTTAAATAATCATGTTTATCTATGATATTCTATTTATAAACACAATTTGAATTGAATTACTTTGCCGAAATAAAAAAAAACATTAACCTCCGACTATAGGTATTGAACCAATTTGGACTAAGTATAGGTATAGTTATCTGTGGCAATTTTCATTCCCACACACGTGTTGGAAAATGAAAAAAAACGCACGCGTGTGAAATACATTGCATGTTGAACCTAATCGTAGTGCGTTATGAACCAGTTTTCGAGGAAGTGTATTGAAAACGTTTTTACAGTCGCAAATATTTTGTTTTGAAAGCAAATTGTTTACTCTACAATTTTTAATTTGAAAGTTTAGCGATAAAACTTTGTTTTCAAAATAAAAACTTTATGCTATAAGACATAATACTGTTGAAATAAGCATAGTATACTAACCTAGCTGTAGCTACATCAGTTAATTGCCTTATTTTCCTTACTGCATATACAGCTGAGCTTAACCTACCTGAAAAAGTTCTAATGTGCGCGCCCCACTGCAATTTTGAATCGATAGTAATCCCTAAGAATACAGTTTCCGCTATAACATCAAGTTTATTGCTGTCTAGATTTAAATTTAGGTCCCGTTGTGGTACATTAGGTAAAGAGAACTTTAGACATTTCGTTTTCGTTTTCGCGAACCATTTCGAGAGGACAGTTAGACTTTCGTTGACATGTAAGACATTCGTATATTTCTATTTTAAAAATTAGCGAGGTGTAATCAGCAAATAGAATTATATCCGATAATTTGGCCATTATATAAGGGATATCATTAATGTAAACAAAAAATAGGAAAGGACCGAGAATTGAACTTTGAGGCACGCCCATTTTGACTAGAGATCCGGAGGACGTCGCCCCATAAAGGAAGTCTTTTGGCAACCGACGTATTCATAAAGGAGGTACTTCTAAATAGTATTATTTTAGTCACAACATAGAGGCAGTCACGTGACAGGCCTCTTTGGCGGCCTGGACGTTTCAGAGTAAATTTTTTCGGACTAAGTTTTACTTCAGTCGTGTGGTCTAAAGCACACTCGTTTTTTTATGCAGTAGGTAGGATAAAACCTGTAATGCAAACAAAAAAAAAAAAAACCCGGCAAAATCTACACTTAAGAAATTGGCCAACGCAACTGTCGCTTGCTAGCTAGCCTCTGAATTTCCTGAAGAAATATGGGTGGAACCTTCTTCGAAATCTACCTCCTCTTGCGGCTTGTCGAAGGGATTTTTTTTAAAACGGTCTATCATACTCTGTTGCTTCCTTTCTTACTTTTCAGAACTATCCGAATAGGTGCATGGGAGAGGACCGTCGGATGGGAGGAAAAGATCAAACAGCTGATGTCTATAAAGTTAACGCATGATTTTAACATGATGATAGTCATTCGATTAGTCGAGGGTCTTCTCATAATGCTTGTGAGAGAGGTAAGTGTCTTGTTTTGCCAGCAAAAGTATAGTCAGCAAGCGCAACCGTAATATTCAATCAGCGGGATATCCGTTGCCAGATGGCAAAAAACGGAATCGACATGGATTCGTCCTTATGTCCCAGACATTTTACTCCGAGAATGTTGGCACCACACAGTTGAAATTTGGAGAGTAGGTGTCTTCTATAAAATCTACACTAAAGTGTGAAACCCTTTGTGTGCGAGTACGACTCGCACTTGGCCTTCCGACCTAGACTTTCTGCCTGTCCGGCTATCGAACTCATCCTTTACTTTAGTTAATTATAGCATTTCCGAGTAGAAAACTGACCTACCGTGTGATTCTGTAAGATCTCATTCTAAACTTCGGATGCGAATTCGTTGTGAGTTTCTTGATTGGCATTCTAAAAACTCCGTTGATAGTTAGGATTTACACTAGCGCTACCCTTGCGAGCGTATCAGCGAGTTGAACTAAATTAACAGGGAGATTTTGACAGATAAAGTATGAGATGACGTAAGAAGTGGCATTGGTCGCTTCGGAGCTCACTTCACTTCGCAAGTGACTAGGTGATGCTTACAGAATGCAAAATCAAGGTCATTTTGCAACCATAAGCGAAGTGAGAGTGAATAGCGATGTGAGATGCATGCATGAATTTTACAGAATCGACCTACTGATCTTTATTACAATTACACATTATTAAACAGTTTTACGGGCATTATGCCCGTTATAAACTTCCGCTTGAATTCAGTTTACAAACAGATTGTTATTCAAATACATAATTATTTTGCTTGTTTTTTTGACAGATGGACAACCTGAATTTTAAAAAAGTCGTGGTGTTGGAGAGACACCTAAAATCACTGTTCAAAGATATGAAAAAAGCATGTGATAGAACTCCAATTCATAAATCAAGGTAATACCATAATTAGGTACTAAAATACAAAGTAAAATTAGCTAGCCAAACTGTAGCCGTGATGGGTAAACCTATCGACATAAAATGACGACTTTTTTTTTGTTAGTCTATTTGAGTGTTCCACAGCTGGGCAAAGGCCTCGCCTTTATCTTTCCAAACCTCTCTATTTCTGTGCAATATCCGGCCATGTTTACCCCGTAAAAGAGATGAGATCGTCACACCACCTTCGCCGCGGTCTATCTATATTTTTTAAACTTAATTTTAAAGTGACCATTCTTTCAGCAGCTGTAATTTTCTGTAGGCAGTTACTTAAATTATGAGGTAAGATGTTTTTATGACTTCCTCGTGCTTGCCGCAATCGTGACTGCTGAGCATGTGGTCCCGGGTTCGATTCCCAGGTCGAGCGAATTGCTATTGGGTTTTTCAATCAGGAATTTCTCAGTAGCAGCCACGGAGTCAGGATTTGTGTCCTGTTGATGTTAATAGACACGCCCCCTATTAGGTAATGTTATGTTAATTTTTTATTATCATTAGATTTCGATATCCATCACGTCTGAAGTTTCGCCAACTAATTTAATTTAAGTAGGTACCTTTGTATACTTATTGGTTGTAAAAAGATCCACAACGAAGCTGAAAGGCACTTTTACTCCCCGTCAATCCGATTTTTGTTTTGTTTTGGAACATACCTGGGAACCTTACTCTTACCTTCTAGTTACGGAGATATTGGAGGGTTAAGTTCCAACGTTCTCAGAAGTTGTTTTTGACGTGATAACGTCTTTAAAATCGTTTTAGTCGGGTGACATGTTCAGAAACTTGTGTCACACCAAAACCTCACGAGCGCGATCGCAGGTATAACGAGAGAGAGACGGACCGATCTCCCGTCTCATCTCGAGCGCTGCCAGTCATTCCGTGAAACTTGTCACGCGGAATCCTCACGAGCGGAGGCTGGCATAGCGTTCGAGTGAGTGGACCGATCTTCCGTCTCTCTCACTCTAGCGGCATACAAAAAAATTGTTATCTTCATTAATTCCTTACTTCCCAAAAACTTATATCACCAATAAGACGTTATCACGTAAACATCTCGATCGTAAACCTACTTTACAAACAACCAATTTTTTTTTAAAGCAAGTTTTTTTAAAACAAGTTTTTAATGTTATTTACTTACTTTACATCATCATCATACATCCATCAGCACAAGCAAAATTTTTGCGTAGAATTTGGGTTCATAATTAATTTAATGTTCTGAATTATAGTAGGTACCTATGGCTTCGTGAAGGGACGGACCCTTAACGCCTTGTATTTTGACACAACTTGAGCGTATCTCGCGAATTTTGACTATAGGTTCGTTAATTTCTAGGTATTGCCTGATGTTCGCCTACTACAACTACATAAGCGGAAATAAGCACAGTGCGTATACGTACCTAAAAATGGCGCGGGACCTTGCCAACGAGTACTCGCATCTGGTTCTCGTGATCTGGGTTGAGCATACTCGTGATGTGAGTAACTAGCATTCTTCATCTGCTTCATTGCTTCAGAGTTCTATTCTTCGGATTCAAGATCTAGGGCCTAGACTTCATTATCAAAACATTGACACGTTCACTTGTTTTCGCTTATTTGTATGACCAGTTAGGGGTTCTCCTTTAATCACGTGAGGCTTTTAGGCTACTTTTATGCCCCTCCCTCCCCCTTGGGGATACGTCGTGTGGTTTTAGGTTAAACCTCCTTCTTGCATCACGTTTATTTTATACTATTGAATCGAATAAGTTTGTAGTAGGTACCTACAGTGATTTTTTTTCTGACCCTCTCCACCCCTGTTCGAACCTCACGTGATTAAAGGACGACCCCTTACCCTACCCGATAGGTAGGTATTCTGCAATCTGAAATAACTGATCAATTAATCAGTTTGATGATACGATGAGCTTAGACAATAGTACAAATGCTTCTTCAACTTGATGTTCAAATTTCTAGATTTAATTGGCGTTTAAGAAAGATTAGCGTTAAATTAACGCTATAAGGCCGTTTTCTATAATTTAGGTACTTACGTATAACTGTCAGTTTATATGCCTACGCTTCGTAGCTATCGGTGTTTCTATAAAAAAAGTTAGCTTGAAATAGAAAATTCAAAAAAGCTTTTCTGTGACGTTTCGTTTCTAACCGTCCGTAAGCTAAATGTCAAACAGACAGGAGATAGCAACCTACCGATACTTGTTGGTAAGTTATTGAAAATGGCCGTTAGTAGATTTGACACAATGACTAAAGATAGTTTTCTTATTATGTAACTTGCCTAATGTCTCAGGAGCCTTGAGAACTGAGATGAATGTTCTATGTGGGTAGATAATAAATGAGATAGGTGCCTTCGTAATGTTCACCGACACACTTGATTCACACGGGCCAAATTACTAAATTCGTGTCGCGGTAATTTTCGGCAAATTAGGTTGGAGCAATTTATTCAATTTTGACTGTTGTTGCAAAAGGTCAGGATGGGTCGCACAATCTGACTTCATAATTTCAATTATAGTACAAATACACCGTCATTGCTCATTAGGCACTCAACACATACTTGGGTGGCATGTCCAAGCATATGTAGGTACACCTAAAGCATTTTCTTCAGATTTACCTATTTTACGTATACATTTTTCGGGGTTCAAGGCATATTTTATTCATTAAAATAATAGTATTGTATGTTTTCAGCACTGGAAAGGGGCTCTAAGCCCTAAGTACGTAGACTACTGGTGTGATCACGTTGAACAGAACAATTTGTTGGACTACAGAGATTTTGATTCGGAGATTGATACAATAGTACCCTATACTTTGCCTCTACCCGCAGATTTAGACAAATAGATGTTTCTTCTATTTTTTCAGTAATTATTTTTTACCTCTCGAAGAGAGGGAGCCTGTTTTCCCAGCAGTGGGACTGTCATAGGCTCATGCTAGTTATTTTTTAAGTGTCTCTAACAATTTTATTTAGACACTGTTTATAACTAATCTTTAAACTGTCACTTACGGAATGTCTTCCGTGATTGTTATGTTGTTTTGTTATTCGTCGAAATATCGGGAGCTCAAAATTAATAACAATCCCGGACGATATCCCGTAAGTGACAGTTTAAGTTTAATTTTATTTAGTTTAAAAGGAAAATTACTACACTAACTTATTATTAAAAGCATTAAAAGTAACTTTAAGTGAGTTTCAATTAAAATCCAATAAGTGATAGGCGAAATAATTTTATTGAAGGTAATAAAATTCGACAGCTACCATTTAAATAGAGCTGGTGTAAACGAGACCTTGTTAAAGAGCTGGTATTTTTTTTGGCATATTGATATTAGTTTACGTACTTATTAAGTAGGTACTTAAGTCACATTTTCATAGTAAATGGACCCTTAACAAAGCCGAAAAACACTTCACTTAGTCTCCCCATCATTGCGATGGTTTTTTATTCTGGACCATAATTGGGGAACCTTCTAGTTACGGAGACAACTCTTCAAAAATATCTACAAAAGCGTGGCACTTTTACTACCTTTTATTTGCCTTTTAGACAAAAACAAATGGTATAGTCTCGTCTACACCGACTAAGTGCTTCAAATCCAGGTTGCAAAAATAATCCTACATACAGCCATTCTTTAATAAAACATCAATGAAAGTATCGTAACATGAACCAACTTTACATTCTAATAACTTATGATGGAATGAAAAAAAATATATACAAAGGTAAATATCCAATTGTGTGGTCAAAATATTTGAGAAACATGTCGCTGTTATTGACCAAACCCAATTTTTAGATAAACTGGCTTGGCTGGGACAAAACTAGTTCTTTCCAAGCTCTGGGTCGTTTAGCCGAAGAAAATCTTGAATATCTAAGCAGGTACCTTGCGGCCGAAGACCTGAGTTCTACTGGAACCAACCAAGGGCGTACACCTCGTTCGAGACCCGCGAACACAGAGGTATTTCGTGGCCGAGGTAAAAAAAAAAACTAAAAACTTTTTTAGGCTCGAGATTCCTAGGCTTGAAAAGTGTTAAGGGTGCTTTCAGCTAAGACGAAACGAACGAGGAGGTGTACAGGAATCGACCTCGACCAATCACATTCGTTGAACTCCACATCACGTTCTCGCTTGTAATTGGTTGATTCGGCCTCTGTGGAAATGCATCCTTACACACTGAACAATACATAGTTTAAATTCGGAAATTGGGTTTGGCTTGAAACGTTACACTTATTTTAAAGCTAAGGACATAATTGTGTTGTAGTATTTTTAAGATGTCTGTAATTTGAGAACCTATCAACTTTAACATTTCTAAAACAACACTAATATCTTTTGAATGCTACATCATATTTTGAAAAGAAAGAAAAAAACAAATGTTTTATTTTCAGAGATAACTAAACACCACATAAAAAAATTGAAGTAAAATGTTGTAGTCTCCTTTGCCCTTGCCTTTAAAATAAGAGAGGCACCATGGACAATAGTTAATTGTTCCATATTTATGTTACTTAGTTGTCCGTGTATTTAACAAATTTTACATTGTCTTTCTCTATTCCTAATTCAGTGGAACAGTGATTTCCTTAAGCTAACTCAAAAATAATAAATAAATTTATAAGTTTAAATTTCATGGTTTTCCCTTCATTTAATTTATCATGATTGTTAGAGAGATTTCATCCATATGATTGATCCTAGCGGTTGATGTGAAATGAAAGATGTTATTTTTTCGAACTTTAGTCGGTTCGATTCCCGAGAGTGGCAAGCGAATTTTCGAAAATCTGTGAATGCGGGTTTGTTTCTTTATAAAAACAAAGGAATGTTTCCTTTGAGTAAAGTTTGCTATCTCCAGTATTTAGAGTACTTGCCCTCCGGGTGGCATTGAAAAATTCCACCCTGTATATGAGTTGACTACTGCAGATCCAAATTATTTAAACCAGTGATTTGCTACTATTTATTGCTTCCTTCTCAGTTGTTAAAAATAAAAACAGCTAACACTACCAAGGAAAAGCGTATTAAAGACTAAGATTTAATTGTTAAAAACTTAACTCATTTCTCCATCCTAACAATTCACAACTTTTCAATTACGAATATCATTAAGAAAGCATTTTATCAAAATTGTAAGATTAAAATTATATTTAAATAAATTAATGATGACTTGTACAAATTAACTGGTACAAATTACATTTGCACAAGTTAGGGATGCTACACACATGTCCGAGTTGGCACAGTCGGGCGGGAAAATGCCGCTTGGCTTAGGTCTTAGGCCTATTTCAGAGTGAGACCGGCGCCGGTCGGTCGTTTCGTTACGGCATTACGTGCGATTTTGACGACCGGCGTTGAACAGTGAGCAGTATCTTACAAATCTATGGATACGGAAACACCCGACCGGCGGCGCTCGGCGCACGCAACCGGCGCCGGTCTCGGCTCTGAAATAGGCCTTATGTTACTGATACCGAGTCAACCCTAATAATTATATGATTCAGTGATGGTAGACGCCGATCGGCACGGGCCGAATGAAAACCGGATAATTATGTGTTGTTGGTCCAGGGGGCCTAAAATGGCCGCTTTAGCAGAATCATAATATAAATCACGTTAAAAATTTAAAATCCTTAAAATAGACTTTATGGTTATGACCATAAAGTCCATTTTAAGAATTTTTTTATCGTGATTCATACTAAGATTCTGTTACAGCGGCCATTTTAGACCCCCAGTGACTTTTTTATTCAAGAAATACAGCTAAGTCGATTGTGTCGAACCGAAACAGGTATAGAATCCCTTACAAATCACTAGTACGTATTCGTTTTTTACGTAATGTGCACTTTCATTCATTCAATTATTGCGAAATATTATCATTCAATCGTCAACATACCTAGTTCCCACATATTATAAAGCTAACCTTCAACCATTTACAATTTCTTGGGTGACACATAATGAATTATTTATAATCTAATTTTTAGTGATGGTACTTGTCACAGTGACATTTTATTTCTTCTCTCTTTTTGAACTAATGTTTATGTTAACCTTATTAAGCAAAAACAGTTTTTTCAAGAGCCATCACTAAACAACGTAGGCACAACTCGTGCCACGAGAGATGAGACTAGAACTACTTGTATATAATACCTCTTTTGACATATAGGTGTACACGTCGTAAACCATCTTCTTAATGTGTCTTCTTAATGTTTTACCTCTAGGCTATAATCAAAATTTCACAAAGTTTCACTCGTTTCAAGTTATGTGACAGGTCTCATCTTTCGTGGCACGGACTGTACAGACCTGGGGGCCTAAAATAGCCGCTTTAGCGGAATCCTAATATGAATCACGTTAAAAATGTTATTTCTTAAAATGGACTTTATAGTCATATTCATAGGGTCTATTTTAAGTGGTTTTTTTTTATTCTTATAGAGAAGCCATTTTAGACCCCTGTAGGGCTATTACGTATCTCTGTTGACAGCTCGATATGATAGTAACTGGGCTCAGTGTCCATCAATTAACTGTCAAAAGGTTAGTTTCTTATTGTGTATGACCCTGTTAGTCACCGTAAAGTGATATCCATTCAGTTTGATATTTAATACCATTATTATGACATTCACGGTTGTCATCAAAGTTCGGTGACGAAGCTTGATAGTCACGGGATATCAGAATGATACGTAATAGCCCTGCTGTACTGTTCTTGCAATAGGGTAGTTGCACCAGTAACCAATAATTCAAAGACACAACTTCTCTAAAATAACATTAAATTGAATGCACCTGAAAACCTAATTAATTTTTAATTTACTGTAAAATCAGTTTTTTTTTCATGTATTTACAAATATTAAAAAAAAACTAATGTCGTGAATATGTTTCCTCAGTCTTTTAATGCCAAGTTTAACAACAATTACATTCATGAATTAAACATTGGATTTAAACTTTAGGAACCAAGAGGTATAAAAACTCTATTAATACGATAGTCTATCTACACATTCTTGTCTATAGGTACTAAAAGATTGTAAAGGGCTGTAAATTAATAAATTGAACTCCAACAGTACCTTTTACACATTTTCAGTAAATTCCCATTATATTTTATGTTTCTGAAGGTCTACTCTCTAAGGCCGAAATACGTAGTTTCGGCCGAAGTTACGGTCGTTTCCTACTCCGTATCACTTACGGACATAGATTTGTTAGGGGCTCGAATTAAAAATGAATAACAACACGATTGGTCAGCTGTCCTTGCTTCCGATGTGACTTCAAAACACATGAATCCGAAAATTTTAGGGATTAGGGTTCATATCAAAGTATAAACAACTTTTGGGCGGGCTCCATATCTTTGTTGACGGACTTAGGGAGTAGACCCTCTAAACCCTCAAATAAAAAAAT
The DNA here is from genome assembly GCA_963853795.1 of Xestia rhomboidea. NCBI lineage: Eukaryota > Metazoa > Arthropoda > Insecta > Lepidoptera > Noctuidae > Xestia > Xestia rhomboidea. The sequence goes on along the minus strand of OY970771.1, from coordinate 6,718,689 downwards.
TAAAAAAATATTATCAATTTTTGCACCGCTCTCTTGCCTATAGCCACTTCATGATGATTTTCACACATTTCTAGATCTAAATTTGAAATATAAAAATTTAAATAGTAGATACAATATCACCCTAGTCATTGTTTTTAAAAGAACAGTTGTTTGCCTTATTGTCAAACATTTCACACTTTGCTTTAAGCCCAATTCTATGAAAGTAAAAAGTCTTTTAAGCACTTAGGCAAAGGTAAAGCCTTTATCGAGCCATTATTCACATATTGTAGAATTGCATCTCTGCAAACACTTTGTAATGTTTTCACTGAAATAAATAATAAAAATCGTGTTAATGATTATAAGACAACACAACACACTTGTTACAGAGATTCAACTACTTTCAACAAGTAGCTAGGGAGAAAACAATGTAAAATATATAAATTTTATTAAAAAGAATTTCAATTATTTTTACTTTTCTAAACAAAATAAACAAAACAACATTTGAGTAGTTTCAATAATAATGGTTGACTCACCTCCATACAGTTGAACAATCTTCACTTGCTTGGTAGTGCCATAAACATCGACAACCGCATGTAGGGGTCCTCTGGTGTATGGGATAGCCTTTGTGCAAGGCCCCTGGTCCTCACCATTTATAATAAAATGCATCTCTGCTAAGTCCTGTTCATCTTTATTTACTTTGGCACAAGGAACAAACATAACACCAATGCGACTGCCAGCATCCATTGGTAATATACCTTGTGGAAATCCACTCTGTGATAGTAGTTGTGGTCTGAGAACCATCTTGGACACGAAGCCGCGCGGCGTCTTAACGACGTGCCCGTCGCCCAGCACAGACACGCGTGGCTCGTTTTCTCTCCGCCCATTAGCTACTTGATTCACAAGTTCTACAAGCACATTGTTCTGTGATTTTGAAATGGGAAATATCCATGACATGCCAGTGTTTGCAAGGTCAGGCAGCGCATACTGAGGCAATCCTTTATCACCCAGTGCAGCCGTCTGAGGATCGAGCAATGTCAGCCCGAGTCGCATGTGACCACTCCAACCGCGTTCAGTTTTCTCAATTTCCACGAGAAATATTTCCCCAGGTAGCAGGGGTTTCTCGCTAAAGGTTAACCCATGGGCAAAGCTCGCTTTTCTATACGCAACGGTATTATCCTCGAATAAAATAATATTTGATCCGTGGTAATGGTGAAATCTCGACAACATATTCACAAACACATTTGAGCTTCTATGAAGAATGAGAACACTACATAACACTGTTATTTTGTAAATACACTTTATTACGTTTTAATGTTTTTGTAATGAACATCAGAACGGCAAATATTAAACAAAAACCCTAACAAATAACTCGACGTCCATCCGTCGTTGTTCATAAAGATAGAATTTGTTGACATTCACTTTACGACATGACAGTGAGTGAGATTAGAAATGTCAAGCATATTTTTGACAGTAAGGTTCAACATTGAATTCAATGAACTTATATACTAACTGGAATGAGTACAAACAAAATGCCAAAAAAATAATAAAACTCATCTCAATAGCTTAGAGTTTAAATTTGTACAACGGATGCAATAGTAAAGAAAAAAAAAAACGTTCCGAGCGAGAAACCGACCATGGTGGATGGTGTCTCTGTCTTGCCTTGTCACCGATGTAAACAATATGGCCGATACAGTTTCGTGTTGAAGTCATCTAAGTGCTTTTTATTGTATTTAAGTGAAATAATCCGCTCTAAATATGGTAAAATTGTCTTGTGTGAAGGGGTGTAGTAGTGAGGGGTATGCTGGATGTGGAATTTCGTTTTTCAGGTAAGTTTTTTACCTTTGGTTATTTATTACGACTAGGGTTACCAATGTTTTAGATTGACAAACGGGAAATATCCAATTATATTAAGTAAGTAAGTTCGAAGTTTCGAACATCGTTGTCGTACATAATAATCAAAAGTATATTTTAATTTTATAAATTACAAACATCGCACATGGTGTCGGTAGTAACTAGTTTGCTATAAAGAAATATTGAAAAGAAAAGAGTCCGCCGCACCGTGCCGTGCCATGACGGTCCTAAGGATTTTTCCATGCTTCTCCAGCAAAAGAATACATTTGGCGAGCTGCAAGTGAAAATGATTGGTTTCGGAAGGTAAAATAAATATTGGCGAATGTTACTAAAACATTTTTGGTTAACAGTCATAGCATGAATATGCGTGTTTCATTGTCTGAAAAAATATATCATATTAACGGAGTCCTCGAATTCCCGAATACAAAAGTCGTCTGGATAGACAGGTTGCAAAATAGATAGTTTGCAACTGGACAATAACTGGATTTTTATAGGTAATAAGTTAACATAAAAAGTTAATGACATCCACTCTTGTAGCTATCTCGCCCTAGAATGCTATTGATTTGCAGGTCCTCATAAATAAATAATAAAATAACAGTAGTCTGTAACTGTCTCAAGAGTTAGTATGATTATTGGACATCCTATAACATCCACTCCCGAAGCTTTCTCGCTCGGAACGTTTTTGCGTTGCCCGTCCTCATTCCAGTTAGTATATAAGTTCATTGATACGACCGTCTCGCGCCAGTGTAATTTTTGGATGTTTTTTTTTGCACTTTTGCGTTTGGCTTATAACCTTGGAAAGACGTATTCATTCATTATTTATGAATTCGGGTTGGTTTTTTGTTTGTTTGAAGTTGATTGATAGGTTTAAAAAGCCAAATTAAAATTTTTGAATAAACCCACGACGGTTCTGTACTTAATTGAAAAAGCCCGACCTCCGAATTAAAAAAAAAAACCAAGAATACTCGTCGGGGGCTGCCATTATATGAACTATTTTTGCAGTATTATAGTAACGTTCTTTTTCTTTTAGGAAGATAATTGGAGATTATTTAGCGCTATAATTACACCCAGGTAGGCCGTGCTCTTACAAGGTGATGATGATACTTATTTTTATTTGATGGCAGGCCTCAACGGATGTTCTTGGTTTTTTTTTTATTTGGGGGTTTTTATATTCTTTATCTATTTTTTTTCAAAATTTTCAATTTCATTTTTTATTTTAAACTTTTTTAGCATAGATAATAAGTACATTACGCGCCGCCCCGGGCGTTCGCCCAAATGCCCCTATGGAAGATACGCCTCTGCTACAGAACGAGTTCACAAAAATTGTTCGTCGTTTAAAGTTGCCTTCGTCTTTTGCTCCACATAAATGTCTTACTGCATCAAAACCGGACTAGTAGTTTTGGTTTTGCACAAACAAATGTTTGCTGCAGCGCCCCCTGGTGACTTGTCACCGTAACACATATCTTAGAACATGCACCAATCAATCCCGAACCCATAACTGAAAACGGCATCAAAATCGTACTAGTAGTTTTGGAGAAAAATGGCAACATGGATTTGTACGAACAAACAAACATCCTCTCACCCCAAACGCATAATCATACCGTCTCCGTTCCGTCGTGGGTAAAAGCGTAGTCGACGCTCAACAGATGGTCGGAACAGGCAAAAAAAAAATTGCTGCTCTATCTCCCGTCAGCCATGTCATCGTCGCTCCACCGGCCTTCGGCCTACGCTCCTCATATCCCAAAATCTGACTTTTGGGACCAAATTTTAATTCCGGGTGCAATAAAATAATAAAAAACAAACACATAAAATAAATAAATAAATTAAATAAACACATAAAGAAAATAAAAACAAAATGACTCGATTCTCAAAAAGAAAATCCTTGGGCTGGAATCGAACTGGATGTCACGTTACTATCATTTCGAGCTGTCAACAGAGATACGTAATAGCCCTACTTGTTCCTTGGCATAATAAATACGTCCATGGTCGCCAGGCAGGCCCAAAGCCAACAAAAAAAAAACAAAATGTCACTCTCCGGCAAAGTAGTCACGCGGGTTTTTCAATTAAATTTACGAAATAATATTTTAAATATCAGGCAACGAACATGTTCAGTTATTTTAGAACAACCTAAACACCATTATAGTGCTTTTTATTTAAAGCAGAAGGTCTTTGATACCAAAAGGTTTTTGAATACCACCATGTCAACAAAGACAGCAGAGCCGTAAGTCGTTTAATTTTTGCTCTATTTTATACGAGTAGCAATCACTGAAAAGTGCAATTAAGTTTAAAATTCTTCAAACTCTTTTAAAAAGTATATATTACACTACAATATTTCAGTTAGAATTCTCATTGTTTGCAAATAATCATTGTTGATGAATATTATTTTTAATGTTTACATCATTGCATTGTATCTTTCTATCTTTTTGAACGAAGTTACTAAACGTAAATGCTGCACTATCATTTAGTGCAACAAATAAAAGTGCCGCGTCAAGTAAAGAAGAACTGGAAATAGTTTCCCAAGTTTTACTTAACAACACGTACAATATTTTATATAATAGTGTGAGCTACAAATATTTAGTATCTCTACTCTTATTATCACTTTAAAGGTAAGTTTGTACAGTGTAATAACATAACCTTTACATGATTAAATGTGTTTGATTAATTCAATAAACTTTTAATAATTTGTATTGTTATGATTTCCACGATATTTACACTTCGTAAACAGAAAAATAACTTCTGGTGCCTAGAATTTACCTACGCAATATTTTACTATGATTAAGTTTTTAATATTAATTTGTGTAATCTATGAAATTAATTACTTATTGTTCTATATTATCAGTTAGCAAATTTTTGCAACCTTAAACCTGAATGCCTGAATGTTGCAGGATAAATGCAGAGGGCATTCATTCGCCATCTACATTTATTTGCAAAGTGCATTAACAACAGCAGAGATAAAAATAAAACAGATTGAATAGAAAGAAGTTCTTAGACATAAATAACTCACTATAAAATTATGAAACAGTAGCAACTAGTATAAAATTATGTACATTCAACTCATTTTTTGAGTAATGTACCAAGTCATTATCATCTTTGCACTACTTAGGGTGGATTTTCAGGATTGAGCCGTAGGGACCTTAACCATTGTAGTTACAGCAGTGGTTCCCAACCTATGGTCTGCGGACCAGCGGTGGTCCGCGGGAGCCTCGAATATGGTCCACGAAGGGTTAAAAACTACATACGTACTTTTGAACTTCTACAGAAGATGCAAGTTCAACCCAACCTAATTGGCGAGGTGCTATAATTTTTGAGAATCCTCTGACTGATTCCTTTTTCCAGATGAGTGATTGCAAAAATTTTCGAGCTCACTTTGTATACTTTTGTATCTTTCTCGTCTTAATTCTAAAGGTTTCATCCTATTTTTCCATTTCTTGCATTTATTTTTAATTTTTGCATTTTGTGAGTTAAGATGTAATCCTATAGGTGTCCATGTTTATCTAGGACCTTATGGCCCCTGCTAACAGTAAATTTTTAATTATTATTTATTATCTACACTAATATTATAAAGAGGAAAGATTTGTATTTTTGTGTGTGTGTATGGGTGGGGCTCAAAAAAGATGTACTTCTTGAAAAAATTTTGCGGTCACCTGTTTGTCCCTAAATTTTAGTACGACTAAAAAAGTTTTTTTAAAGAATTTTATTTTTTGCATTAAATTTAAAACATCACAAAGGGATGGGTGTGAATAAAGTACACAAAACTTCAATATTCACAAAATTATAGTTCATCAAACTTTTTATATTTTTTTTGCTCCATACAAAACATAAATGTCCCAGCGCCGTCCGTCAACAATGTTTGATTTTTAATTTTTTTATTTCGTTGTTAATGTTATTTCTTTTTGTCTTTATTGTTAGTATGGGAGTTAATTTAAAGTACTTTGTCAGAAAATCTAGCAAAATATTACAATTACTTAAAATACAACAAATTTAAAAAATGTCCGTGAAAATCTTCTAGTGTGTTACAAGTAATGTGTTGCTCGGTAACTTTCGTATTTTAGTCATAATCCCACCAGAACTTGTTTTGTAGGGTGGCAGCACCATTTATCAAATGTCAATTTAATGTCAACCATTTTAGTCTACCCACAAAAGTGAGGTGACTTGTTGGGGTGTTTTTGGTCATCAAAATTATTGGATATTAAACAAAGAATTTTCAAGAGACGTGTTTATTTTTCACTATAATGAAGATACAGATACTAAATAAATACCTTTGTATGTCGTCTATTATGGATTTCCTTCCTAAATTTCTTTGAATCAAATAAACACTAAAATGTTCTCGTGTGTTCGCTCCGGTGTGTTATGGTGTGTTACATGGTGTGTTACGTAACACACTGGATAGCATTAAGCTTGGTTTACATTGTCTTTAACCGACTGCGGCGGTGTCCAAAAAGGGGATATTATTTTTGCTTGCGTGTGCATAAACGAGTATAAGAATCTCACATTTTGACCTAGAAGAGCAAATATTACTAAGAAGACAATGGAGATAAAAACGATCCACATAAGAACCAATACAGAGCTGCTTTTTGCAACTTAGGAAAATTTAATTTTCGCGGGCTAGGTCAATGGCGTGACCGTTTAGATAACATTAATATTTGTTTTTGATTGTAATAATATTTCTAACGTTAAGAAAAGCAAGTTCCTCTTTAATTTAAACTATAAACATAATTAAGTATTTCAATTTCCATTTGAGAAAAGAATAATAAAACGGAGTGCAAAAAGCTTACCTAAGGTTTAAAAACCTAAGGGACCCCTTAGGTTTTTAAACCTTAGGTAAGCTTTTTAGGTAAGCAAGGGCCGAAGCCTGCCGGGGCTGCGGGACTATTCGAAAGAGATACTGTGGCCTCGGAACACAAAGGGCGAGGAAGGAACATGGATGGGTTTTAGTCAGTAAAAGTCTGACACTCCCTCCTGCTCCGCCCAGAGCGGGAGGTCATTTGATGATTTCCCATCCTAAAAAAATAAAAATATAAAAGGTTTAAAAACCTAACAGTGACTTATATTTTTGTAATTGTCTCCTCAAACCCTTTATTTTGATATCCCACACATGGTCATCATTACTCGTAAATGTGGTAAGCTTTTTTAGTAAATGTTCGTACTGTAATCCTGCCTTTATAGAGTTCTAGCGTGTTACAATATTTCCCGTGTGTTGCATACGAACATGTGTGTTACAATTTCTAGTGCGTTATGGTACAAATTTTGTGAGCCCCACCCGTATGTTTGTAATGAATAAACTCAAAAACTTCTCGACCAATTTTAAAAATTCTTTCGCCATTAGAAAGCCGCGTCTTTACTGAGTAACATAGGCTATATTTTATCCCTGTACTCCCACGGGAACGGGAGCTACGCGGGTGAAACCGCTTGACGTCAGCTAGTAGGCTATAAATTATATTGATATCTTGCATATGAGCTGAGCTATCATAATTTTTGTCTAGCCAGGTGGAAAGAAATGCCTCTAAAACAGTTATTTGTTGACAACTGTCAAGACATGGAAATTGAAAAAAAATAAAAATGCCTGCCACGTCGCGGACTTTTTTTACTTTGAATTTATTTTTAACTTTTTAGGGTTCCGTACCTCAAAAGGAAAAAACGGAACCCTTATAAGATCACTTTCTTGTCCATCTCTCTGTCTGTCCGTCTGTCACCACCGATTTTCTCAGGAACGGATGGACCTAGCAAGTTGAAAGTTATACCAGATACTGAGGTCTATAGTCCCTATTAGGTTTATAAAAATCAAGGTCCTGAGTCAACACGATAAAAAGATATGGGCAAATTTAGATTTTCGTGAAATCTTGTAAGTTCCAAAATTTACCTTTTTTTTTCAACTTTTCTTATTTTTCGGACTTTTCCCTTTACTTAAGCTGTAAGACCTTGCTTTTAACCAAAATTGACAATTCTAGGTCAACTGGAAGTACTTACCCTATAGGTTTTGGGTCGAAAACCTATATGGTAGTTCCCGTTGACCTAGAATCACGAAATTTTGCACAAAGCTAGGTCTTACAGCACATGTAAAGGGAAAACCGGTCTGTACCTATTTGTGGTTGGTGCAATAGCCGTTTCCAGGGATCGAACAGCAAAGTTAAGTTTGTACTTTAAAAAGTTTGTAACGAGAGTCCGACTCGCTCTTGGCCGGTTTTTTAATTTAAGTGCATTATTTATAGATCTATATTTTTTGGTAGCCTATTTGTGGGTCCCACTGCTGGACAAAGGCCTCCCTTTTCTCCCTCCAAACAAATAATAATTACAAAAAAATAATATGTTTATGTATCAAAAGGGGAAAAAGAATTACAGAGCGTCAATAAAAACGTCCACATCACTGTCAAAGTAATAGTGGTATGGGAACATGCTTTTATAAGTTTTTTTTTATGAATATTTTATTATTAAATTGTTTTTCCTTTAAACTTATAGTTTGGGATGCAATTAGAGCTTATTTATGAGGAAATATTAGTACTTAACACAAATATAATATTATATGAAGTGAAGCGTCTCGAAAATAAACACAAATAAAATTCAGAAACTCTTGCATTTATTGATTAATAAATAAAAATAGTGAGCCCGAAAAGTTTCGGCCAGCCTGGATAGGGGATCTATTCAGTATTATATTCAAGGTCCACCGACTGCCTCCTAGGGTAAAAGTACGAAATCCAAACTAGTTCTTCGGTAACGAAAATGACACATGTAAATTCAACTTCAACGCAAATCAGCCCTGATTTGCGTTTAATTAATCAACCAAATCGCATGCCCATGCGATTTAGTTGATTGATAATTCGTTCAACCAAACACTGCAGTTGGCGCGCGCTTGACAATTTGTTAGCTACCTAATTTTTGTGTTCAAGAAACCGGAGTGTGGATTTGCCAAACTGGTTGTTGTGGTGATGCTTAGAAAAAGCCTGATATGCCCAGTAGAAGTCCATTGGCAGATGATGTTTATCACCAGTCTATACCAGTCCACTGCTGAAAATAGGCTTCCACTGTACTCGATCCACTTTCGACTTTTAAAAGATGAGCAAAGGTTGCCGTAAAAGATCAGTCTCTAGATGGGAACCCCAGCCAGTGGATCAGGTTGACGACTGCCAACGCGCATACCTTTGTTCTGTTCGGTTCACTCTAGAAGCCTATTGGCGAACCTGTAGGTATGCTGGAGAGTAACTCGGGTGCCGTGCGACGTCTTTTAAACTTAACCGCAGAAGACAACTTTATCAACTGCTACCATTACTGCGACATGCTATCTTCTTGCACCCTATTTGCCGCCAGTGTACAGATAGCTTATGAAAAAAAAAAACTGATGAAAAAGAATTTAGAGACTTGTCAAAAATTCCGTTTTAATATTGTCTATGTAAACGAGTATACTTTTGTGAATATTATTAGTTTGTAACCAGTTGTGACTGTTATTTATACAAATCTTGTTACAATTAAAACACTACCTATTATTTATGTCAAAATTTCGACTGATGACAAGAACAATTCACTAAGGTTGAGTCCCACGGTTATCACAAAAATGTCGACGATTAAGAAGATACATTCGCAGATCTCGAATTGCGAAGCTTGCCAAGCGATTTCCGTAAAAATGATAACTAATGAGGAGATCCAATGTCCAAACTTGAGCTTCAAAGACAGCGTGTGTGGGCAGTACGGCGAAAACTGTAAATGTAAAGAAGAAATTCCCACGAAAAGGTTGGCTCAGATCCAATCAGTTAAAGCGAGTTGCGCAGAGTGCAACAAAGCGTTAATGTTGAAAAATGAGGAGACTCTTTTGTCAACGTTGAACTACAGTGGCGAAGCGCTCGTGTCTGATCAGAGGCAATCATTAAATGGCGAAACCAACATTCCTTCCGAAGGGTATCCCTCAAAAATGTCGACTAATGAGGAGATCTGTACACGAAGCAGTTGTAGCGATGCGCTTCTCACAAGAATGTCTTATGTTGACGATATGAGCTCCATTGATGCAGCCTTTATCAAAAAACTTTTGTCTAATTCTGAACATACAATGTGTCAGAGTCAATCAAGCAATTGCCAAGCGTTGCACGGCAAAATGTTGAATGACGAGGAGAATCATTTGTTAGTACAGAACTTATGTAGCGGAGCGCTTCCCACAAAAATGGTGACTGATCAGAGCCAATCACAAAGCTGTGAAACCCACGCTTGCCAAGGGTGTTCCACAAAAATGTCGACTGATGAGGAGATCCATACACGAAGCCGTTGTAGCGATGCGCTTCTCAGTGTTGAGGATCTGAGCTCCACTGATGAAGCCATTATCAATAAACTTTTGTCTGATTCTGAACATACAATGTGTCAGAGTCAATCAAGCAGTAAGCGCATTGCTTGCGAGTTTATTAAAAAAATGTTGACTAATGAGTCGTTATTGTCATCATCAAGATTCAGTAACAAATCACTTTCAACAAAATCGTATTCTTGTCATAGCCAATCATTATGTTGCGAAAGCCTCATTCCTGAGCCTCCTGCAGAAACATCCGACGAGGAGACCTATTCACGAAGCAGTATTTGCGAAGCGCTTCTCAAAACAATATTGTCTACTGATGAGGAGATTCATTTAGCATCTACGAGCTATAGTGAGGAAGGCCTTTCCACAAAAATGTTGTCTGATCACGAACAAACACTACGCTGCGGAACCCGTGTTGCTTTTGAAGGGTCTCCCCCAAAAATGTCGACTGCAGGCTCACAAACCTTAAAGTCTGTTACAGATAGTCCGAATGCGTATGTATTTCTTTGTTCTATGTCATGCTATATCGGCACTATAATAATTTTCTTTTATTCGGCATAGATCTTGGGTACTAGTCGATATTACGCGCTGGAAGGCATCGCGCTTCGTGTTTGGAACTCCTTATTCATGACAGCGCGGCCGAGGTCAAAATAACGGCCGATTTCTTTATTAACATTAAATTGGTGTAGCTCACCAATCCTTCATACTGCTCGCCTATACACAAATCTTACTCCTCTAATATTGATCTGCTATTATGTTAAACATAAGCGCTACGTTCGTCCATTCACTATGTACGAAGCCTAACTTTCTAATCTTTTCAATCTACATAGTTATCGCTAAAGAGAATATTGATCATTCTGTGTACCATTGTGTTAGAAACGTTGTGCAGTGAGGACGTGCCTCACAATGGCCGATAAATTTAGTATTTTACTATCATGTTTCGTTATTGTTCTGTGTTTTAGTCAAATCAGAGCCATGCGTGCCTTGAGTCCCCTTGATCCATCTTCGTATTCGCGGCCGGGTAAGTTATTAAAGATTTTACTATATTTTATCTCCTTTAGAATAAGCTTTTTGGCGTTAATAAAGGGTGTAAAAAACCTCTTTACGAAGCCGAAAGGCACTTGTTCTCCCCGTCATCATTGCGATAATTTTTTTGTTCTACACCATACCTGGGATCCTTCTAGTTATGGAGATATTGGGGGGGTCAAAGTTCCAACTTTTGACAAGTTTTTAATGAAAGGTTTTTACTTTAAACACCTACACGACCGCCGTATTATTCAATCCATCCATCAGCACAATGTTTTGAGTGCGTTACATTGAGTTTTACAACAAAAAATCATTTTTCACCCCAAAAAAAGACGTTTTCCAGCAATATTTTTTCGTATAGTTACTTAGTTTGATGTACAGAATGCTTGGTTGACGGCTTCGTGATGAGGTTGTTTACACCCTGTATGAAACGTCTCGTACGGTCGACTAAGCTATTTGGTTTACATTTTTACAATGTAATTTGCATGTTAAATGTAAACCAAATAGCTTGGTCGACCGTACCTACAAAATGTAGACATGTCGAATGTAATTATTGGAATAATCTAGGCATTATGCCTGACAATTATAGGTCTCAAGTTGATGAGATAACCCCTTTTCTGTAGATCCCGATTAAACAATGTAAGTACTCTGCCGGACACGGACGGTTGTACCTTTGAATGAAAATTTCGATTCAAGAAATAAACTTAAAATGTTGATGATAGGAGAACAAAACTCATTACTTTCAAAAACCAATCAATTGACTAGTTTTTTACCCGACTACGGCGAAGCCAAAAGGAAGGGTTATGATTTTAGCAGTCAATGTATGTTTGTTTGTTTGTATTTACGTGTGTACCCTCGTGGCGCCTAAACTATTCATCCGATATTGATGAATAAGGTGTCAATCAATTCGTTAATATTATGGCCCGGATAACATAGGCTACATTTTAACCGACTTCAACAGTAGTCGGGGTTTTTAGTGTATACCACATAAATTCTTGTTCATTATAATGCTTGATGTATTATGTGTTCTTGTTACAGAACTGGCGATAATAAAACACATTTCATTGAATTTAAACGTCGACTTTGAGACGCACGTCCTGGGTGGACAGGCGAAGCTAGACTTCGATGTTTTACACGACATCAACGAGTTGGTAAGTTAACAAAGATCGAGTATGGCGAAATCGTATTACCCAGTACTAACTGGGTTGTGGAGGTCAGATAGGCAGGCACTCCATGTAAAATACTGGTATTCAGCTGCATCCGGTTAGACTGGAAGCCGACCCCGACATAGTTGGGAAAAGGCTAGGCAGATGATGAGTATGACGGAATTAGAAGTGTCGTTATTTCGGGGAGATTGCAAATTACACTTTGTACGCGTCGAAGAAACGTACTCTATGTATACAAGGTGTAAACAACCTCATCACGAAGCCGTCAATCAAGCCTTCTGTACATCAAAGTAAGTAACTTTACGTAAAAATTATTGCTGGGAAACGACTTTTTTTTGGGATAAAAATTGATGTTTTGTGGTAGAACTCAATGTAACGCACTCAAAACATTGTGCTGATGGATGAATTGAATAGTACGGGGGTCGTGGAGGAGTTTAAAGTAAAAAAAAATACATTAAAAAAATGTATTGAACCAAAAAATGATCGCAATGACGGGGAGAACAAGTGCCTTTCGGCTTCGTTAAGAGGTTTTTTACACCCTGTAGTACCTACTCGGATATAATAGTATAGTTTCCCATCAGTGAAATATGTTTTCCAATCGGATGCATATAGTTTCGAAGATTACCTACCTCCTACATCCAAACTAGCATAGTACCTTGTATTTACTACACGTCTTTTAAAAAATTTGAATAGTGATTATGCTATGATTATTTAAATCTAATTAGTTCTTCTCTTCCAAATATTTGGTATCCATGATAGTCAAAAGTCACTCACTTCTATATAAAGGGTGAAAAAACCTCTTAACAAAGCCGAAAGGCACTTGTTCTCCCCGTCATTGCGATCATTGTTTGGTTCTAGACCATAAGTTTTTTTTTTAATACATTTTTTATTGTATTTTCTTACTTTAAACTCCTCCACGACTCCCGTACTATTCAATTCATCCATCATACTATTCAATTCATCTATCAGCACAATGTTTTGAGTGCGTTACATTGAGTTCTACCATAAAACATATTTTTTACCCCAAAAAAAAAGTCGTTTCCAAGCAATATTTTTTGCGTAAAGTTACTTAGTTTTATGTACAGAATGCTTGGTGGACGGCTTCGTGATGAAGTTGTTTACACCCTGTATATATAAAATATCAATTTCTCGTTTACATCTGTTTTAATTTTATTTGTATGGTGATCACATAAAAAGAATACTAGCTGTTTCCCGTGACTTTGATCCGCGTGAAATTATTATAAAAATCTTACTTCCCTATTTCAATCGGAATAAAACGTAGGGCATTAAGGTAGATGCTCCAACCAGCCCGCGAAATTCAAATTTTCTTTAAGCTCATACAGGTGCAGGAATGACTTCTTCAATATCAAAGTCATTCCTGCACCTTTTTGCGCTTGGAGATGATGATGATATTGATGATTATAATTCTATAACCACATACGTCTTACAGTCTCGAGTATTTTAATCAATATACAAACTAGCCTAATTGCAAAAAACGTAAGAAATTTTGAATTTCGCGGGCTTTTTTTCGGATGGGAAATCATCAAATGACTCCTCCCGCTCTGGGCGGAGCAGGAGGGAGTGTCAGACTTTCTGACTAAAACCCATCCATGTTCCTTCATCGCCCTTTGTGTTCCGGGGCCACGGTATCTCTTTTGAACAGTCCCGCAGCGATATTTCGGCGGGCTGGTTGGAGCATCCTCCTTAAATCTTTCTAGTTAAGTATATAAAAGATCCATGGGATGATGCGGTCTGAGATAAGAGAGACAAACATCAGTTTAGATAATAATTTACAGTCGCAAGTATCGATATGTCACTCATTTTTGAGATAATCAATTGAAAATATCAAAAGTACTTAGATATCTGGCAGGCGTCGGCGTCGTATTCAGAACGTAGACTATTCTGTGTTTGAAATTTTATTTTTTCAAATAAATATATACAAAATAAAGCTTACCCAATAAACATTTACATTAATTATGAAACATCCATCTCAAAAACCAGATTAATGAATAATTTTTTAAACTCCGTCAGGTCTATCTATTAAAATTTTACGTAGTCTACTTTTACAGCACGTGGTAATCTATTGTAAATAATTGTTAATGACATAAGCATTAACCAACTTGAATTTAGCCATTCAAAGATACTTACTGTTTTCCTGTTATTTGAAATATTAATCCATACTTACCTACTACTTATAATCTTTTGATCTAGTTTAATTCAATAATGTTTTTGAAATTTAAATGTAAATGTAATTCTGATATTTCGCTAATTTATGTGTTTGTATTTGGTCTTTCTACATTTTTCTTGAATAAAATGTTTATTTTTATTTATTATAATAAATGGGAGAGTTACTCCGCCTCTCTGTTGGTTACCTCTTCATCCCTTAACGGCAGTAGGATACTTTTTATCCCGGTAGAACGTTTCCGTGGGATATCTTCCGACTAGCAGGCAAGCGAAGCTGCGGGAAAAAGCTAATAGTTTAACATAAATTAGGCTCAACGCTTAATACTACACCTATTTCAGGAACTAGACGCAAGCAATCTCAAAATCGAGTCCATAAAAGCGGAAGATGGCGCGACACTACTGTTCGAAATGGGGCAACATTTGCCTAACATGGGGTCCAAGCTGACCATCATTTTGCCACAGCAGTTAACTGCAGGGAAAAAGTAAGTTGATTTAAGATATCTATGATTATTTTAATCGGTTTTAGGAACTTCAGGAGAAAATCTAGCCGCAAAATCGAATCAGATCAAAATCGAAACCGTGGTGCAGATTCAGTACTGGTTTAGGTTGTTGGTAGAATTTAAAATAATAACACAACACGTTTCGCCAGTTATGTTAAAGTCCCATGTAATGGGGGCCTATTCACCCAGACACAAATCCGCGCTCTGGGCTGTGTGCACTTGTGCAGTGAGAGATTCCTGACGGAAAAGCCCAATAGGACTGCCCGACCTGGGGGGCGAGTCTGCTATTACAATAGTGTCTCAATAGTCTATCATTGATCTCATAATTGTTGAATTTGACAAGTTTGGTAATTTTCTAATATAGTGGCGTCATTATGACTTTCCAATGATCAACCACTGACACTCCATTGAAAGAAATGGCATAGAATGGTAATCTCGTACACAATGACAAATGAATGACTGACTTACGCGGGAATCTGTAAAAATTTTGACAGTTCCAGCCGAAATTTGCTCAATTAGCACCATTTTGTATTACCATAAATATAGGCTTCTATAATAAAGATAATTTAAAACACTTAAATGAAAATAAAATCAAAACACCGACCGTTAGAAATAAAAACAGATAAAACGTCAGTAAGCAGTAATTTCACATTTGACTTTGACAGCTGAACAGATAAAATTTTATTATTAAATTGTATAGTTTCACATTAATCCGCGTTACACATAACTTAATGTTTTTTTGCTATTTACGAACTTCTTACTACTTCAGATTGCATAGAACACTAATAAATAATATGTAAAAACATATATAAATGAAATCTGGCATGATTAGAAGTTCAAATTTAATTCTAGTTTTTCGAAAATCATTTCTATTATGGTTTTTTAATAATGGCAATACAACAATGTCATTATAACACAATTCTATTACGAGACCATTGACCGAACAATGATCGCCCATAATGAATTTAGCAGATTACGAATTTTTAGCAAAATGACCATTGTCATCGATCAACAATTATAAAATCAATGATAGACCATTGTGACACTATTGTAATAGCAGACTCGGCCCCCTGGTTATAGTACTGTCCCCAGACCCCATCAGCAGTAGCGCTTTGCGACTAGGCGAGGCAACTTGATAACGATGTATATTGTAGTTTTGGCCAAAAAATAATAACCATGACATAGATGGAAATGTAATGAACGAACCATTTCGCAATATCGATAAAAAATCAAATGTATTTTCTGATGTAAGGCACGTTTTGTATTAGGTGCCTACAAATGAAGGCCGTAGTTTAATGAAATAGTAACTGGCTATAAATGTTCGCTTAACAAGATAACTCCAGTACATTGGTTTTTGGCGGTGAGCTCGTTTGGAATTGATGTTTTAATTTGACAAAAACTCACTCTTTCGCGCAGGTGAGATACAAAAATAAACAAAAATATTAATTATTCTTATTCATTATTGCACACAAAAAAAAACAAATATACATATAAATTGCAATTATATGTATAACATAGGTACAAAGGCGAGCTTAACCCAGAATTGGGTTTTCTTACTGCAATCCTAATTTTGATAGCGAGATTTGCAGAAGAGGATACACTTATGAATGTGCATTAACATTATAAGCCGTTAAATTAATTAATTTTATAAACTAAACTACAAACATACAATATAGTATACGTAATACATACAGTATATATATACATATCTATAAAATCCTATATATATAAACATACATACATACATATCACTTCTCAATGATGAAGAGCTATATACTGATTCTACCTGGCCAAAACACAGGTGGGCCCCCCCACCACCGGCGACGCTAAAACGATGTCCATTCCACGTAGACATCGTTAATTAAAAAAAAATGATGTACCATACATTTTGACCGTGAGATATTGCAACACATTTTGGAAGAAAATACCCTAACCAGGTTAGGTTTTTGCTTCCGAACAAAATAAATCAGTATTAACTTACCCTTTTTCTTTGTAAAGAAATGAGGATTACTGCATAACGAGAGCTGAAGGTGCCTCGAGGAAACCTTGTCCAAAAGACAGCAAGAGCCATTACGACAAGTTTACATTAACCCTCCCTGTAACGTTTAACGGATTTGTATACGAACCAACAATGGGTTGTTCTAAATGCGGGGTGCCGTCCTCAAGAGAGGCATCTTCTACTACCTTGGGCGGGTGCTGTGACGATAATATTTCAGCAACGGCGTATCAAGGATATAGGTCAGCAGCAAGAAGTCTGTAAAGACTGGAGGATTAAAACCTCGTTTTGCTAGGGCCTCAATGCAAGTAGCTGAATTTATTATGGTTCAAACAAATTGAACTTTTTGTCTTCGATAATATCTTCGATTTAGGTTTGGATCTCCAGTTTTTACAATTTTCGGCAGTAGTTCAGAAGTATATTGTTTGGTCCATCTCATTGTGTAATTATAGAACTAAAAAAAAAAAAGGTTGCTCCAAAGTTTAATAATGTATTATCCAATGTTCGTGGTGGTTTTTGGGATACGGTTGTCAAAAGACGAAATTGAAGATTCTGGTTCATTAGCTAGAATTGTGACATTAAATGATTAGCATTTGAATTTCACCGTAATAAGTCTAAGAACATTCTCGAATTCCATAATTAACTCTCTTTTATTTATTTCCCCAGAGTATCCGTTACCATAAAGTACAGCACAGATCCTCACGCGTCTGCCTTGCAATGGCTGGACCCAGAGCAGACCTCGGGCAAGAAACACCCATACTTATTCAGTCAATGTCAGGTCAGTTTAAACATAAATAAATAAGGTTTCGAAAGTTCTCGACTGTACTCGTATTGTGACTTACGAAGTCAGAGTTCATGACTTCTTTTCTCGATAAGCGCCTGCGCAGATGACGGACTTTTGTTGCCGGATTGAAATGACCGTTCCTGTTCATTGGTTGTTGTGCTGTTTTTTCACGTTAGGGGCCATCCATAAATTCGTCACACGTTAAGGGGAAGGAAGGGGGTCGACGAAGTGTGACATTGTGTGGACCCCCACACAATGTCACACTTCGTCGACCCCCTCCCGAGGAGGAGGTTTGTAGATGTAAAATTGCAAAATATGTGACGTCACACTAGGGCGGAGGGGTCAAAAATCATGAAATTCGTGTGACATAATTTATGGATGGCCCCTTATTGGTTGACGTCCATTGGTTGTTGCAAATTGTTCGCGGACAAATTTATCTGTATCTCGAAATTTCAGGACAGGAAAAACATACAAGAACATTTGGGCAACTACAGTACTTTCACAAGTTATTATGCCTTGTGTCTGGGACTATAGCTTCGTCCTTTTGTTGTTGACCTTCAAAAATTTCTGTAACGGTCTAATTTAAATAAATGCTTTGAGTTTGAGTTTATCAGTTTAGTAAACTATGCTGGTATATAACCAGATGCCATAACATATCAGTATTTTACACAGATCAACTGTCATCTGGCTTCTTATCTAACTAACGGGGAATATCTAGTTAAATATTTACACTTGTATCGACATCTATTGAGTCCATCATCTATCATATCTATTGAGTCATAGTAAGAAACATAACATCACGCCTGTAATCCCCAAAGGGTAAGGTAAGGCAGAGGTGTACAGTCGTGGTCTTTTTTCCCCCTGATCAGTTAAAAATTTTTTCGCTTAAATCATGCGGAGGCGCCGTGCCATTTGACGCTTTCCTAAACTTTAAGGGGGCGTCCCCTTAAAGTTTAGGAAAGCGTCAAATGGCGCGCAAAATAACTCTCGTTTGGCGTGCGTCGTCAGTGCGCTCGGCCGATCGGTATTGTCTTTCATTCATTATTTCTATACAAAGTCAACGGGGCGGGGCTAGAGAGCGTTTCTGTGCTGCGAGTGCAAGAAAAATTAGCTTAGTGGTGATCAGGCGAGAGTGTTCTCGATAGTACCTAATAGAAGACCCACATTTTGCCAATTATGTATAAGTCCCATGTAATAGGGGGCGAGCCTATTGCCATCAACCGGGCACGAATCCAGATTACGTGACTGCTACTGAGAAATTCCTGATAGAAAAACCCGATAACAATTTGGTCGACCCGAGAATTGAACCCAAGACCTCATGCTCACAGCAGTCGCGCTTGCGACCACTAGACCAACGACTAACGAGGCCGTCAGGCATAGTAAGAAACAAATCAGTGATTCTCATATTTCAAACAATGAAAATCAGTAATAGGAAAACAATCGAATGAACAATATAAATGATAATAGTATAAATTATGATACAAGTGAGCTAAGTTGCTCATTATACACGAGGGTGTGGGTTGCAACCCGAGCCGTAGGCGAGGGCGTAAATCAGCCGAGTGTCTAGTGAGCAAGTTGCCCACGAGTTTCATACGCACTTTTTCAACACACTTGCGAGGAATGCGATACAAACAAAATAATATGAAAATTATGGGAAATGGCGCGCAAGTTTTTTTTTGCACGCGCCAAATGTGAATTGATAGATACAGCCTACTTCAACATTATAATTTTAGTGATAAAATGCAAATAATATAAAACAAATTATTGTGCATTAAAAAATAATTTGATCATAACAAATGTTTCTTCGTCTTAATTATTGGACACATGACATATTATATTTATTCCAAAAATGTAAATGGATTTTCAGCGGCATAAAACCTCTTTGTTGTTACAAAAATAAATTGTATTTTCCAGTTAAATTGAAAATGCTTTGTTTACTCGCATATAATTTGCAGTTAGGTACTAACTTAACTTTGTAGGAATGATTCTATTATGCACTAGTGTGTAGTATTATTAAGCACGTGTGTGTTATAGTTCGTTTTATGGCCATAAGAACGATGTATTAGGGCTCACTTTACGAGCACGTGTGTTGAAAAAGCATTAGTTTGTGTCGGGATGCGGTACATTAAATGTAATACTCTGATACACATGACAACATGTGTAATTTATTGGGCCGTAGGTAATGTGAAGACTTTGATTATACCGAAATAACATTGATGCGGCCGATTCCGCCTTGAATTGGTGGATGGGTAACCATCTTTTACGGATGTGTTATCACAAGCATAATTGGCTTGCTCTGCTGGCGGCGCGGCCGAACACCAAGCGGCCACTGCCTTCAGTTTGCGATTATTTCATATCAGGCTCGAAGGCACCCAAGAAGCCGATTCCTGCCGGGTTCTCTTCGGGAACAAGGCACTCTACGTCTAGGTGTCTACTTTAGTCAAATACTTACCTACTGTCTTTATTGATTTACCTACATACTATTTTCGACGACCCGAATGGCGCAGCGGTAGTGAGGCTGCCTTACGTTCTTAGGGTCCCGGGTTCGAATCCCGGTAGGAGCAAATGTTTGTGTGATGAACATGGACATCTGTTTCCTAGTCATGGATGTTTATATGTATAATAAGTATGTATTTACAAACAAAAAGTATCTATGTAGTATATCAACTATCTGGTGTTCACGACACAAGCCTCGTTGCTTAGTGTGGCACTAGATGGCGCTGTGTCCAGCGATATTTATTTATTTTCATCTAAACTTAACTTTTCTCCATAGCCAATCCACGCCCGCTCCATCCTACCTTGTCAAGACACCCCTGCTGTCAAGTTCACCTATGACGCAGAAGTGACGGCTCCTGAGGAGTTCACAGTCCTCATGAGCGCCCTGAGGGGTGAGCAGAAAAGTAACAAGACCACGTTCAGACAGCCCATGCCGCTACCTTCGTATCTTGTGGCCCTAGCTGTAGGCGTGCTGGAGTCCAGGACGCTTGGACCTAGGTGAGTGGATACAGGCTAGGTTTTAATGTAGTAAACTGTCGTAAGTCATTTATTCATTTGTTTAACACAGGTACAATAATAATGGTATTTTTTTATTCCCGCTCTGGGCGGAGCAGGAGGGAGTGTCAGACTTTTACAGACTAAAACCCATCCATGTTTCTTCATCGCCCTATAATACTGGTATCAAGGCAATAAAGAGTGCGCTATGTTATGCCATAGAGCGTACAAATGTTTGTTAAAAAAAACAAAAACAATATAATTTAATTTGGAAATCAAGGCAGCCAAGTCCAAATAATAAAAAAAACCTGGCCACTAAAAAAAAAAACAATTATAAGGAATCGCATTCTAAAATTAATTAATAATAAATAACAATAGAAATCAATGTCAATAAAAAATAAAATAAAAAACACCAAATACACACCACATAGAACTCCAATATACCAATTGAGTGCAAAATTTATTTATTTAATTAATTAGCTAGTAGAAGAAACAAGATCTGCTAAGAGTGCCCATGTATGGTTTCCCTTGAGAATTTACCAAGAAACCTGGTAGAAAGCCTATTGACCTTTTTAGAATGTGTTACAGGGACATGATGTATTATCGAGTTCACTGGCGGTCTGCCACTTTCCCCCTTCTGTCCTAAGCAATAAGGTTGAATATTGGTCGACCGTCAGTGTACTCAGTATATGGAATCTGTCCAATCAACTGTCCTGCCACGATAAAAGGAGCCCCTTCCTCGAATTCTAATCGAGTCTCATTTTATTGTACAAATAACTCGCGTAGTTCCCGTTCCCGTGGGAGTACGGGGATAAAATATACTTACTCGCTGATAATATAGCTATCCATTGCTGAAAGTATTTTTTAAATCGGTCCAGTAGTTTTTAAGTTTATTCGTTACATACAAAATACAAATCTTTCCTTTTTATAATATTAGTACAGATATAGAAGTATAGAAATAAAATTATATTAAATTTAATTTTAAATGAAATTATTTATAAAAAAATAACAACATACATTGAGAGTGTCCAACAAATGCAATCTTGTAATAAAAATCACAGTACCTATTCATTAATTCTAACATCTCTTTCAGATCAAAAGTATGGTCAGAGAAAGAAGAAATCGAGCGCAGCGCGTGGGAGTTCGCGGAGACTGAGAAATACCTGCAAGCTGCTGAGAAGCTGTGCGGTCCATATGAGTGGACGCAGTACGATCTGCTGGTACTGCCGCCCTCCTTCCCCTATGGGGGGATGGAGAACCCCTGCTTGACCTTCGTCACTCCTACGCTTTTGGTAAGTTGGTGTAGGGAACTAGAATAGGAGCTCGTGGCTAAATAATAACAACCGCTCGGGTCGATCTTTAGGTTAAGCCGTGCTTGCCTAGGTTGGTCTGTGGATGGGTGACCACCCTTACATACCGAGTTTCCTCCGTGCCTCGTAAAGCACGTTAAACTGTTGGTCCCGGCTGTCAATTGTAGATTTTTGACAATCGTTACAGGTAGTCAGTGGCCCAAAAATTCTGACAACCAGTCTTACCAAGGGGTATCGTATTACCCAGTACTAGCTGGGTTGTGGAGGTCAGATAGGCAGTCGCTCCATGTAAAATACTTGTATTCAGCTGTATCCGGTAAGACTGGAAGCCGACCCCAACATAGTTGGGAAAAGGCTAGGCAGATGATGATGCAGGGAACTAGAATACCCGAATATAAGAGAGGTAGTGCACGACCTCCGGCTACGTGGTGGACTAGCATGATGAAGCCCCTGTTGGAGGAAGAACTGCCCGAGCCGACGTCTCAGGACAGACTGCACTGGGGCCAGAATATTAGGAGAGTCGATCCCACCTAAAGTGGGATACCGCTAGGAAAACGAAGGTGTAGAGAACTAGCTTTTTCGGAGCCCGCATATGTATAAAAGTCTTAAAAGTCTTTTTGTCACCTGAGCATTAGTGTAGCTTCTATCTGCTAGAATTTCTTGTACTTTTATAAAAGGTCCAAAAGAAAGCTACGAGTGCAATTGTAAGCGTGTTGGATTCTCCGTTCAGGCGAAGTAACATCGACGATTTTCGTTGGAAAATCAAGTAGCAGCCAGAATATTGGACATGTGCCCAGTTCGTGGTGTGGTAGCCTCTATGACATGGAACCTTTAAATAACTTGTGAAAGTGAATGTATCGTGCATACCCCTTTAACCCATGATCTGTCCATGAAGTAGACACAATAGTTAAACAATGGCGTCTCGACCAAATCGGTCATTCGACAGATCATGATCTGCGAAATTCAAATTTTCTTACGTTTTTTGCAATTTGCAGGCCAGTGCTAGGTTGTATGTTGGTTAAAATATTGTTCGTGACTGTAAGACGTAGGTAGTTACAGAATTTTAATCATCAAAATCAATACAACCCTCCAATAATAATATTCTCAATAATAACTATACTTACATATATACATATTATAAATCTGTAGAAAAATCGTATTTGTAGATCGAAAATATTTCGAAAATAAATTGCCAGGGCGTGAGGTCTGTTGTGGGGTGTTGTGTGGGTGTGACCAACAGAACGCATTTCCAGCATTTTTGGAACTTTTGTCTGTTTGTCTGTTTCGATGATCAAGCATCACGTAAAATTTACGAAACCAATGTAGATAACTTTTATACATATAAATTGTGCGTATCTTGAGGTATTATTTAGTTTTTGTTTCATCGTGATCGGTTAATTCTATCAAAAGATATATGAATTTAAAGTGTTCAAGAAGAACCAATCATCAAATGTAAAATGCAGCGACACGTCGGTTCGAAACCTATAGACTCCTTAACGACGAAACTGATTTTGATGAAATTTTGCACAGTTGTTCTACATACGCCTGCGAAGGTTCTGAAGGGTAATCAGGCGGGGACCTAGGAAGGATAGGTAGGTAGGGAAGAGTAATAGAAAGTATAAGGCGGGATAAGGAGGTAGTAGGTAGGAAAAGGCTGTGCGGGAAAATAAGGGATTCGCTGAATGAATAATTGCAAGAATGCTCGATGCAAAATAATAAAATATATCCGGCTCGAAGGACCATGTGCGGGAAAATAAGGGATTTGCTGAATGAATAATTGCAAGAATGCTCGATGCAAAATAATAAAATATATCCGGCTCGAAGGACCATGTGCGGGAAAATAAGGGATTTGCTGAATGAATAATTGCAAGAATGCTCGATGCAAAATAATAAAATATATTCAGTGTTAACTAGACGGGGTTTTACAGACAAGTGACTGCCAATGACAGCAGATGACAGAAGAGTAATAAAACTGAACATGGATACATTAAGTACCTACAAAATAACTAGACAAAGGCGATTTGCAACGCATGTTTCTTCTCAGAATGTTTTAAAACATAACATGATGTGTAACAGTGTCTTGTAAAACCAATTTACAGAAAATATAGGGTGTAAACAAACTCTTCACAAAGCCGTTAACCAAGCATTCTGTCCATCAAACTAAGTAACCCTACGCAAAAATTATTGCTGGGAAATTACTTTTTTTTTTGGGGTGCAAAATCACGTTTTACGTTAAAACTCAATGGAACGCACTCAAAACATTGTGCTGGTGGATGGATTGAATGAATAGTGTGGGGGTCGTGGAGGTGTTAAAAACATGTATTTAAAAAAAAACTTGTTAAAATGTAGGAACTTTGACCCCTAATATCTCCGTAACTAGAAGGTTCCCAGGTATGGTCTAGAACAAAAAAAATATCGCAATGACGAGGAGAACAAATGCCTTTCGGCTTCGTTAAGAGTCTTTTTACCCTTTATAATTTAAATAATATACATATATTAAAATACATTAAATAAACACCATAAGATTTGGATATGATATTTTGAATCGGTACTCCTTAGTGTCAAAGCAACGTCTTGTCTCGATTTTGAATCCAAATAACATGAAATAAGCCCATAAAAAATAAAATCGAAAATATGTAAAATTCAATGTTAATCACTACACCGGTTAACGTTAAAAATTGAGCGTTTGCTTGGTAATTTACTTAATATAAAGTATCAAGTAATTGCAATCAAGGACATGACAAAAACGCATTGGATCTAAAGCTATTGCGATTTTTATAGAAACCATAGAAAAAAGTAAAAAAAAATTATATCTCCAGATTGGGACAAAATTGCCACACGGGTATTTTACTATTATTTTAAAAATAACCTGTTCTATTTAATAAGTTAATAAAAAGGGGATGTCCGCTTTTCGGGGCAATAATAACACTGTGCAACGTAATTACAATCTCACGAATGTAATTGCTAATTAACACAGAGATTAACAATCAATGCTTTATGTTCTGATTACACTTTCACTTGATGAGATAAGCAATAAATTGCAATGCAATTTTCTTTGATGATCATGGATCGCATTAATCTCTTGATCAAGCAATCAAAACATTATTAGTAATATAACTGAAAACGATTGAATAGATCAGATAGATGTCTATGCCTTGCATTTTGTCAACATAATTACTCGGCAAATTGCGTTGTAAACATTATCGACAAGACTAACATGTGATGGTTTTTTTTTAAACTTAACCTGCCACTTCGTAATTATTTATTATTTTGAACTCGATATTTCGTCGCTGTTGCAAGCGCCATGATCGCGGGATGACGCCGCGTGTCATCTCGGGAGTTCAGCCGCTCGGGTCGATCTTTAGGTTAAGCCTTGCTTGCCTAGGTTGATCTGTGGATGGGTGACCACCCTTACATACGAGTTTCCTCCGTGCCTCGGAAAGCACGTTAAGCTGTTGGTCCCGGTTGTTGTAGATCTTTGAGAGCCGTTACAGGCAGTCAGTGGCCCAAAAAGTCTGACAACTAGTCTTATATATATATCGTATTACCCAGTACTAACTGGGTTGTGGAGGTCAGATAGGCAGTCGCTCTATGTAAAATACTGGTATTCAGCTCCAACTGGTTAGACTGAAAGCCGACCCCAACATAGTTGGGAAAAGGCGCAGCAGATAATGGTATCCCGTAAGAGACAGTATAAGTTAAGTTAAACCGTGAAAGTTTAAAGCAGTGTTTTTTTTTTTCATAATCCTTTGGATCCGTTATGTTAAAAGGATTTCATGTTCATATACTGCATCGATCTGGCTTACTTATACAGGGTGACTGGGTCTGCACCCGCCAATGCAAATTCGTATATAGAGGATTTACTGCATTTACTAATTATTGAACCCTATTTTCTCTAGCCAAAGTTTTATAGTTTGGGAGATATTTCAATTTTTATACTCTATTGAGATCTTTCGAAACTTTTTTTTTTTTGCATTATTTTAGTAGCTTTTTTATTATTTGTTGGTAATAAACATTGGTGATTAAAATACCTCGCAACTTTCCTTAAACTAGGATTAAAAAATAAGATAGCAGGCTACTAAGAAAAAAAAAATACAAAAAAAATCTTAACTAAAAAGTCTGAAGTAGGGTCCAATAATTAGCAAATGACCTCCTCTATATGCGCATTTTCTATGGCAGGTCCAGACTCATTCACCTTATACTCATGTACATTATACCTCTCCAGGCAGGCGACAGGAGCCAAGCCGACGTCATAGTCCACGAGATAATGCACAGCTGGACCGGCAACCTTGTGACGAACAGGAACTTCGAGCACTTCTGGCTCAACGAGGGCTTCACCGTGTTCCTGGAGCGGAAGGTCGGCGCCTCCCTCATCAATGACTCGGTTGAGGCCAAGAGGAGCAGGGACTTCCATAGCTTGCTGGGGCTTCAAGAACTGAATGAGGCGGTGAGTTAAAAATAAATGTAGAAAGTTTTTTGTGTTAGTTGAAGGCTATGTATAAAAGTTTAGCCCACATAAACGACTCCGCTCCCACACGGCAAAAAGAATATAATTCAAATATGGCTTTTATGTATTGCTCTTTAGATATACTTTACATTGGCAACATAAACAGCGAGCTGTCTGCTAATTTATGTGGGCTAAGACCTTAATACTTTTCCTATAAAATTCCGTAAAAGTTCTGAGGGCTCGACAGAAAGCACTGGTCTACAAATATTTATCTTCTTACCTATTTATAAAATTGTATATAAGATATCTTTTTTCACTTCAATGCAGCTTGCAATCTGTTATGTAAAAGTATGTTTTAATTTTTCAGTTTTTTTTTTTCTATTTAGTCTGGGTGGATCTCCTCACTAATGTAGTATTAACTTTCTGTTTCTATTGTTTGTAAAATAACCTTTCTAATATTACACTGCACTGAATAGCCTTTAAACAAAAAATCCTTTAACGCGGTGAGCACAAGCACAAGACGCAGTGAG
The DNA here is from genome assembly GCA_963853795.1 of Xestia rhomboidea. NCBI lineage: Eukaryota > Metazoa > Arthropoda > Insecta > Lepidoptera > Noctuidae > Xestia > Xestia rhomboidea. Next base: position 6,691,656 of record OY970771.1, on the reverse strand, counting down.
CTGCAAAAAGGTGCAATGCGAAAACCAACCAAAATAAACTTAACAAAAGGCATCTCACCTTGCTGCGTCGTTGTGCTAACTGCTTAAATCAGAGGTTCCCAAACTTTTTTTTTCTGGTAAACCACTTTCAAAATTTTCTGGTTTCGGTGCACTGCATTTTATTCAAACCCGTGGACCATAAAAAAACAGCATTCAATTTGCAATATTATTTTTAGCGCTATCTGTTAGAATTGCATGAGGACCGTAGCTCCTAAGATATTTTTTTGGCAAAAAATCTGAAAATTAAAATCTTGTAGCTTCGAAATGCCGATTAGAAATATTTTTTTAAAGTCCAATACGACCATTTTCACCGAAACACTTTTCAATACACTTCCTCGAAAACTGGTTCTTATCGCACTACGATTAGGTTGAACATGCAATGTATTTCACACGCGTGCGATTTTTTGCATTTTCCAACACATGTGTGGGAATGAAAATTGTCACAGATAAAACTCAATAAAAACTCAAAACTCAAATCATTTATTTCAATTAGACCATTACGGCACTTTTGAATGTCGAAAATACAAAAAAGCAAAGCTACAGTCACAGTCACAAGGCATAATAACTTGAGAAAGTACTGTAGTTGCCCATTCCCTAACGTAGATCTCTATGGAGAAGAATGGGCAAGAAACTCCATGGACACTCTTTTAAATCAAAATATTGTTACAAAATCTTGGTTACATCATTCATGTTGAGATTAAACATATGTGAGAACCATGTAGAAAGACGTGCACATTAAGAGCGTCCAGAGTAAAATAATAAATCAAAAATTAAAAAATAAAGTAATTAAAATGAACGAACCTCTTCATCTCTTAGCTGCCACAGCTAAGAGATGACCAGTCCCAACTGACAGCGCCCGTTCACGAACATGACGCATGTATCGGCGCCATTCAACTCGACCATATTTAAGGGAACCAAATGACCCGACACACCCGCCACCATCAGCGAGACATTTGAGTGAGCATGACATTCTCTCAGCCACCAAGGCATATTCAAGTCAATGAAAGATAACTAAATGTAAGTGGTGGCTGAACAGTACAAAGTACTCGCACATGTGCTATGCAATTATATAATACTAAAAACCGGAATCTATACAATGCAAGTAGATATATTTTTACAATCTTCTGCAGCTATATACCACCGATACCTATACTTAGTCCAAATTGTTACAATGCCTATAGTCGGAGGTGAATGTTTTTTTTTTAATTTTGGCTAAGCAATATTGCGTCTTAACATAAACATTTGTTGAATATTCAAATTGTGTTTATAAATAGAATATCATAGATAAACATGATAATTTAACACTAATATTTACTTTTATAAACAAATTAACATCTAAGTATTTGTGTTCTAAATCCAAAAATATAAAAAAAAAACAATTTATAATAGGCTGTTTAGCGGCTTCAACTTTGCTTCTCTCTTCTTTTTTTTTTTCTTTTCTTTACCTTTGCTTACTCTTCCTTCAACCTGGCGAAAGCAAAGCGCGGAAAAAAATTAAATTAAAATCATAGTTTCCTAATAATTCATGACAAAAATATTTTTCGATCTTTTATTTTATTTCTTCAAAAGTGTATTGAAAAACTGCCTACATTGATAGATAAAGCCAAAAAGATGATTTGATTTTACAACATTTTTGTTCTTTAGTATCGAAACCAGATAATTTTTCGTGGACTCCCACTTACAACTTATGAACCCCTATTTTTTTACGCCAACGTAGACCCCCGACGGGTCTCCCGTGGACCCGTGGGGGTCCATCTGGACCACTTTGGGAATCACTGGCTTAAATACTAAATTGAAAGAAAGCGCAAAATTACAGATCCAAGTCTTCGGCAGTACTAGTCCCCTAACGTACCTCGTGGTAAACCTAGACGGGATCCACCCAGACGACGCCTTCTCACGGGTGCCTTACGAGAAGGGATCCCTCTTCCTTCGCTATTTGGAAGACTTAGCTGGAGGCCCTGGTAAGTCCTGACCCTCCAGTCTCTGTTCTAGATCAATGATGTACTGGGTCCTACGAACAAATTGACGGCACTGGTGGTAGATTTGAATGGAGTCCACCCTGATGACGCGTTTTCGATTGTTCCTTACGAGAAAGGGTCGTTATTCTTGAGGTATTTGGAGGACTTGTTCGGTGGACCTGGTGAGTTAGAAAAGATATTTGCAAAGATAAGTAAATTAGTTAAATACAGGGTTTCGTTATTATTATTATCAACCATTTGTGTCCCGCTGCAGGGCAAAGGCCTCCCTTCCCTCTTTCCACTTGGGATATCCAGTGATGTCATTTGCCAATCCTTGTGAAAAGAGTCGAATTCGTCCCGCCTTCGCCATTTCGTTCTAAAGGGTTTCGTTGGTGTCATTAATTGTATGGGGATATTTGACCTGCAACTGGATTAACTGGGTTGTAATATGTAAATATTTCACGCTTCTGATTTTGTCGTTTCCGTGCGGCCTTATCTTATAGCCAGTTATGGTAATTGAGTGCCATTCAACCATGCTATATTTAAGGTTTTTACTAAATCTGGTATTTTTTAAACGTCATAATCTACGTTTTTGTGATATCTATAATTGAATTTGACCACAGTTCACATTATTATTATTATCAGCCATTTTTGTTCCACTGCAGGGCAAAGGCCTCGCTTCTCTCTTTCCACTTATCCCTATCCAGTGCTGTTGTTCGCCAATCCTTATGGAAAGAGTCGAGTTCGTCCTTCTGGGCCTGCCGCGTTGCCTTTTGCTGCTTGGACCCATTGTGTACTTACTTAGTTCCCATAACAATAACTAAATATGTTATAACTAAACAACGCCAATCACTTGCCTTCTCTCCAACCTCTTTTCTCTTCACAGAAGTGTTCGATGACTTCCTCAGAGCGTACCTGACCAAGTTCAGGAAGAAGTCGCTGGACACTATACAGTTCAAGAGCTTCTTCGTCAACTACTTCAAGGATAACGAGGCTCTGAAGAATGTTGACTGGGACCTGTGGCTGTACAAGGCTGGTATGCCGCCGGTTATTCCTGCGTGAGTTTTATCATTTATTAAGGTGGATCCTCCAGGGTAGCCCGCGAAATTCAAATTTTCTTTCGTTTTTTGCAATTTGGTTGTATGTTGATTAAAATGTGATTCGCGACCGTAACAAATATGGATTTACAGTTAAGATTATTAAAATCATCAATACAACCCTCTAAGTTCATATAATCTCGTTAATCTCAGTTGCAGTACATGCAGTGGGAATGAACGGCTTATGAAAAATAAATAGTTTTTGTTATAATTTCTTCAAAAATGTATTCTGTTATACATCGAAGTGGCATAGACCACACTTTATTTTTTCAAACTTGGCATTTGTCAATAGATTTATTCAATTTAATAAAAATATCATGTCTTTAAATTGATAGTCTATAACTAAAATGTCCCTGATATATCTCACAGGTACGACACAACAATGACAAAAGCGATAATGGCCCTCATCGTGAAGATTGACGACCCGAGCGCGAAGTTATCCCACGAGGACGTGGAGACGTTCACCCCTCACCAGATGATACACATGCTGCAGCAGCTGATCGACCGCCCAGCGTTGCCGCTCGACAGGCTCGCCACTCTTGGCACTGAGTACCGAGTTAACGGGAATAAGAATACCGAGATTCTGTATAGGTGGGTTTGTTTACATTTTATTACCCGCTCTTAAGATTTTTACCCGACTGTGGCAAAGCCGAAAAGGAGGGTTATGTGTTTGGCCTGTATGTATCTCCTTTCCTTGTCCCTTCGTGACTCCAAAACGGATTAACCGATTTCGATTTTGTTAACGTTGCTAGATTTGTCTATGTGACGCGAATGTCACTGGTTTACATTAAAATAAAAGTAAGAAATTGGCGGATTTTGAATGCCGTGGCATTTGGGGTATCAAAATTAAAGGTTTATCAAGATTATTTAATAACGGTGATTATAAAAATAAATAAAAGTAATTTGAAATGCCAAATCGTGAAAAAATTATATAGTAAGAAGTTAAATCGTCCGCGAAATCTTTCACATTATTAAACTAAACCATGGAAATTATTGCTATGTGTATAGTTTAGAAAACTGTGTAGTAGCGCAATCAAGGCTAATAGTAGCATGGTTCAATGCAAAGCGCATTGAAAAATCTATAAGCAATTTGTTCAATGCAATTAATTCTTAATGGAAAAAAAAAACCCGACTGCGTAAAAAATTACTTTAAATAAAAACTGAAAAGAGAAAAACAAGAACAAATAATAAATTCTAATACGGAACATATTGAATGCAACAGTCGGGACCCATATTGGATGTAATGAATTTAGTCTAGATTATTTAATGGGTCCCGACTGTCCGAATCCTCATGATTAGCCCTTTAATTTGATACCCATATTGCAGTATCCAATTTTTTTTTTTAATTTTCACTGGCCGATGTTACCCAAGGATTCTAACGATACGGTTTAGGCGTTTAGAAGTTATGGTGGAATAAATAAACTCACAAACATACATACATACTTACCTAACACGAACCTTGAAAACATAACACTCCTTTTTTGGGCAGTCGTGTAATAATCTTTTATTTAGCTGTTTCACAAATTTCTGCTTTATGATGTTTGGATTTAACATCCATGTTAGCCTAGCGGTACTTTGAAATTATTTAAATTAAGTTTCAGCATCATAACATCTAACAAATGATATTATTTGATTTCCAGATGGTTGAGACTGTGCATCAAAAGCAGAGACCAGTCCAAGATCAGCGAAGTATTCAACTTTGTAAACAGTCAGGGCCGCATGAAGTACGTCCGTCCTATTTACAGGGACCTCTACGCCTGGGAGGACATCCGGCAACAGGCCATAGACAACTTCCTCAAGAACGAGAAATACATGATGCATGTTTCAGCTTATACCTTGAGAAAGGACCTCCATCTCGTGGAAAATGAGAATACAGAATAGTATTTTTACATGTTTATAATGTAAGATAGTGTATCAATAATTAATACCATACTGGTTTTTTAAAATTATTATTTTATGATGGTTAATAATTGTTTTATTCTTACCTTTTTTGAGCAGTATTCTAAATTATTACTGTTGCCCATCGTTCGCGTGGAAATTTTGATGCGTATGTGTCAGACTAAAAAATAGCCTACGATCTATTCTGACCTACCAAATATACACAAAACTTTTTTTTGAAAAAATAAAACAGACTTCAAACAAAAAAGTGAAAAAAAAACTTTAGCTTCATACCTGACCATGACCTTTGTTTGATTGATTTAGTTTTTTTGTCACCGACTTCTGAAACTAAAGTTACTTTTCACATTTTTGTTTGAAATCAGTTTTATTTTTTGAAAAAAAGTTTTTTATTTTTCCATTTTTAGTTGTTCCCAAACAAATATTTGCCATGAATTTATTTGACATTGTTAAAAATACATGTCATGGTAATAGGCGTATCCCCAATATAATTATGGAACTTAACATACCTTTTTTTTTCGGATGGGAAATCGTCAAAACACCCCGGAGCGGGAGTGTCAGACTTTTACTGACTAAAACCCATCCATGTTCCTTCTTAGCGCTTTGTGTTCCGGGGCCACGGTATCTCTTTCGAACAGTCCCGCAGCCCCGGCAGGCATCGGACCTTGCGGACCCCTTCCTTTTGCTGACATCTCTTTGATGCGCGCACGTAAGAAGAACGCGCCAACTTAACGCACCAAATTTTTTTTTTTAATATCTCGACATTAACACACACAGCGCCATCTAGTGCCACACTAAGCAACGAGGCTTGTGTCGTGGACACCAGATTGATATACTATATTTTTGTTTGTAAATACATACTTATTACACATAAACATCCATGACTCGGAAAACAAATTTCCATGCTCATCACACAAAAATTTGCTCCAACCGGGATTCGAACCCGGGACCCTAAGAACGTAAGGCAGCCTCACTTCCGCTGCGCTATTCGGGTCGTCTAAACTGTCGAAATCTGGGTGTATTGTACACATCTGCGTACCCCCTCAGACAGGCGTGATTTTACGTCATGATGTTGTATAGACAATAAACATCCAAGCGATTGCAGCAATCACGGCAGGTTTGCCGTCTATTTTTGAAGAGTTCCATTGTATATCTCCGAAGAACAGTATCAGATGTTAACAAAATTTAAATGGGACCACATGTGAAGCACCAGCTTTCAAATAAAAAAGGAACCATCAAAATGGTTCATCCAGTCGAAAGTTCTGAGGTAACAAACATAAAAAAAATACAGTCTAATTGAGAATGTCTTCTTTTTGGATGTCGGTAGAAAATCATAAAAATCGGTTAAGCCGTTTCAGAGGTATGTAAGTATGCAACTGTACACTAGCATACCTCTCAGACGTACAGTTGATGGGGTGGATTTAACAAAGGGGAATAGGAAGGGAATACATATAAAATATGTCTTCATGGTAGATTCCAGGAAACGCATCTTCTAGATTAGGGTTATCTAAATAAAATCTTAGGGCATACGATAAAACACGCGCGGGTACATGGGCTCGCTGTCATTAGAAAATTCGTCCCAAGCGCCCGCGCCTTTTAGTGCTTGCTCATTTTTTTTCAATACAGACTTCCGAGCGTTTCCCCGCAACCGCGTGTATTTTTTCTAAATAAAGCCGCGTTGAAACGATTAGGAGTATGCTCGGACCGAGGACTCCGATACCTAATAATATGGCCCATAAGCCGAGCGCACTCGGATGGGTTGCCACAATACGAGTTGCGTCCGAGGAGGTATCCGAGTCCACTCGGTCCGAGCATACTCTGATCATGTCAAGGCAGCTTGAATCTACCAGCAAGATAGCAAGAAGAGTGAGGGGTTAGGTTGCAAAGAAAACTGAAACTGGCGTTACAGAACGAATTGAAAACTGTCACTAAAAAATCAAAAATAGTTTTGACATTGACATACAAACAAATATAACCTAGAAATTGCTGGAGGTAGATTGCATTTTTGCGAATCTAATAATATTTTTTTTCGATTTGGTAACAAAAACGGAGTTTAAACATCATGACTGCAGCTAAAAGAGTACAGGTAACATTCTATCAACATCTTTTATGTCAACGTTTGCCATTTATCCTGTGTAAAACAACAATTTCTGAAGATAACCTAACCTAACAAAAACAATATTATTTTCAGCAATGGGCCACTTTTGCTCGTAGTTGGCACGTATATGACTGTAAGTGGCAAGACCCATATGAATCTGCCAACGTTATTAAGAAATATCTGATGGGTTTGCATAAGCCCATCTATCATCCTATGAACGACTGCGGAGATGTTGTAGTGTGTATCAATAGTCGGGATATCGCGTTGAGAGGGGATGAATGGCGTAAAAGAGCCTATTTTCACCACACTGGGTACCCTGGAGGAGCTTCATGGACATTAGCGTGGGAACTTCACAATAAAGACCCAACTATGGTAAGCAATAACTTGATCATTGGACATCATGAAGTGTAGTAGGAAACCTGGCTTATTGGATAATAGAGTTTAATGTCAGCTCAGTACCATTTGTTGTGTCTTCTGAGTATAGAATAGGCAGCACATTAGTAAACAATTGCTGAGAGTCAAGACAAAATTATACTCAAACTTACTTAGATAATAATTGCTCATACAAACAAAAGCTAGCTGTGGCGAAAAAATACATCCCTGCCTGACTCAGCATATTTTTCGATATATCAATCAATTCTGGGGGCACATGGACATTTAGGAATGCGAAAAAATGTCTGACACTGAGCACACCCAGTACTCAGGATTTTACTGCACTTCTAACCTCTATCTAAGTTATAAAAAATCCGGCCAAGTGTGTGTCGGGCCACACACAGTGTAGGGTTCTGTAGTAGCCCGTTATATTTTAGATTTTGTTTTTCAATGCAAATCTTCACCTGTTGTATTGTATTGTATTGTATAGCGGGCTGGTGTCCGCAACTCCACGTCAAAGCGCGTATTTTGCGTGCGGGTGGGAAATTATTCTATCCATCCCAAATCCCTGAAAAAGGCCAGCAGCGCCCCGATGTTGCTGACTATCTCGCGGAGAGTACCTGGGTTACCAAAATACTTTGCCCTGTATGTTGCAACCACTGGGCAGTGCAGAAGCACGTGGGCTGCTGTCTCGTCTTCCTCCATGCAAGCACGGCACAGGGGGCTGTCTGTGACTCCTAAGACAAAGAGGTGTTTATTAAAAGAGCCGTGTCCGGTAATGGCGGCTGTAACTGTGCGCAGCTGTGGTTTTGTCAACCAAAGTGCGCGTTTGGTGAAGCGGCCGTTGATTGTAGGAAGTGCTTCCATGGCCTGCCTGCACTCGCCGTGGTCCAGCCACAGCTTGTGGTGTTGTTCACTAGTTCGTTTCCTTACCAGTGTGCGTAGGTATCCGAAAAGGAGTGGTACTATAGGTTCGGGTCCCACCGCTTCCGTGCTCGATCCCCTTCTAGCGAGTTCGTCCGCCGCGTCTTCACCTGTTATAAACAAGCAACTACTTCATCTTAGTCACTTTATAGGATTTATTCTAAGGATTTTGTATTTGGTACAAAATTATCCAACACCCTAGTTCAACGACTATTACTGCTAAAGTAATAAAGTTGTCTTAACAGCTATAGTTTTCCTTTTAAGTTCATGAAATGCACTATCATCAAGAATTTTTCCAGATTTTTCAAGCCAGCAGTTTAGCTTTTAGAGGGGGGGGGAGGGGACGCCTCACTGGAACTTAAATTTGCACTTTAAAGTTTAATATTTCGTTTCGTAAATGGAGCATTAAATCGGAAAGTAGTATTAGCTACCCCTAAATCATTTTAAAAGACCTATTCACCGATACCCCACACATTGATAGGACGACGAAAAAAAAATTCATACTCACTTCACATGTAGGGGTGCTACACTAAAAAAAAATATTTTCCAAAATTTTATTTTACCTCTTTCTCGGCGTTATTGATATACATACGATTACAAACACACAAGATTACAGCTTTCTAGTACTTACGGTCTCTTAGCAAAACCTCAGACAGACAGACAGACGAACATGGCGAAACTATAAGGGTTCCCTGTCAGGACTACGGAACCCTAAAAAGGTACAACATTTCCAACTATCCCATCCTGATCAAAGTTGATGTGTATGAATGGCGGGGGCAGGAACAAATAGGGTTGTAAAAACATGTTTTTGCTACAAATACTTTCTCCTATTTCTTTTTCAGATCATCAAAAAAGCAGTTTATAGAGCAATGAAAGGCAATCTGCAAAGACGTCACACGATGGAGCGACTCTTCATATATCCTGGTGAAAAAGTGCCTGAAGATGTTCTGCAAAATGTGACCAATCAGATCCGTCAGCTGCGTCTTGTACCAACCAGGCTTGATCAAATACCTGAGGAGGTGACAAAGACCTATCCCAAAGTAATGGAATACCCCGAAGACTATGTGCTGAAATAAATTGGTTTAAATGTAATGTAAATATTAAGTAGATAAGATTAGATTGTTAATAAATAAACGAGGATTAATGAGTTGCCTGTTCCTTTTAAACATTTGTCATATTATCACGCCTGTATTTACCGGAAGATTTAGCAGAAGTGTATAGTTTGCCTACATTTCGCCAGGGGAGAGTATTGCAAGGTGCAGTACTAGACCAGTCTGGTGCACCCTGGTTCTGGGTGCAGGTGGGCATGACGTATGAATAACCGCTGAAAAACGAAGCATTGAACTCGTTATTGTCGCCCATTGTGTTGTTGTTTAATGTGGAATAATGTCGGTCGACTTACGGCATGCGGACAAGTCTTTGATTTTGATGGCACTCACGGCAATACAGCCCGAAGCGACGCTACGCCTACCGTCATCGGATTTCAAAACCCACTTAATCACACAATGGGTAGGTAATTATCTCCTAGTAATCAGCTAAGTTATCTATAAAAATAAGTATAATATTTTGGTTTTACCCAGTAATTAATTTTTAATACTAATTAGGGCTTTACAAAATTAAATTATCTTATCAAACACTTGGACGACATCAGTGGTATTTCCTTTTTTTGAATGGTAAACAAGTTGTAGATTTTATCCTGTTATAGTGTTTTTCTTATCAGCTCGAATGAATAAAAAGTCTAAGATGAGGATGGTGTGCTGATGCTGGGTATTATTATCTCAAGTCTTCTCTCCCTTGTGCCAAACCTATATCATCTGCTCTGATCATTCAGATCTTGTATAATTCCTACTCTGTCATAGTCATCAACAGTTTATATGATTTAACGGCTTAGTAACCAACAAATCTGTTTATTTGTTTCACTCAGGTACTAGATAACTAAGTACTCGGTTTCGTGCCGATTTTAAGAATTAAGGAATGTAGACAGGATGAGAGGTAACTATAGGTAACGTAAAAGACCAGTATTGTTTGGTATTCCCTTGTTTTATTTTGGTCCTGATAAATTACAAAATCAGTGTGGTGTAAAAATAACATTTATTTGTGAGATTGTGTACAGAGAAAATAAAGATTGTGTCGCTTAACCAAAATTACAACCGTCGATAGTATATTTCATAACTTAACGCAACATTTCGTTGTCGTAGATCTTGCCAGGGTACCTGGGGAAGCCGTCGGCTACAGGTGCTACATCTACGACCTTCACTGCGGAAACATCTTCAGCAACATCAGTGGCAGCACTTGGGACATCTTCGGCGTTGTCGACGAAGTGAACAGGCTCAGAAAGGATCTCCTCAGCGTTAACTTCCTCCTCAGCGAAATCTACGAAGTTGACGGCATCAGCGGGAATTTCCTCAGCAGCGGGAGCGGCGATTTCCTCTTCGGCGACTTCGCTGTATTCAATGTTCTCGGCGACATCAACAAAGTTGACGGCATCAGCGGGAATTTCTTCAGCAGCGGGGGCGGCGATTTCCTCATCGGCGACATCAACAAAGTTGACGGCGTCAGCGGGAATTTCCTCAGCAGCGGGGGCGGCGATTTCCTCTTCGGCGACATCGCTGTATTCTATGTACTCGGCGACATCAACAAAGTTGACGGCGTCAGCGGGAATTTCCTCAGCAGCGGGGGCGTCAATTTCCTCTTGGGCGACATCGCTGTATTCAATGTTCTCGGCGACATCAACAAAGTTGACGGCGTCAGCGGGAATTTCCTCAGCAGCGGGAGCGGCGACTTCCTCAGCGTTTTCGCTGTATTCAGCGTCCTCAGCGACATCTACGAAGTTAACAGCATCAGCGAGAATCTCTTCATCAGCAGGGGCGACGAGCTCCTCTGCAGCGATATCTTGGTCTTGTTCGTATACAACGTATTCCACGACGTGAACATCCTCAACTTCTTGCTGCATAGCCTCAAAAACTGCTTTGGCGTCAGAAGGGACCTCCTGTTCCTCTGCTAGCCTGAGGGCCTCAACGATCTCCTGGGGGACGAAGAGAGGCTTGAGGGCGATGGGCTCAATCATAGGCACGTACGGCATGTCTTCGAATTCGGGCAGGGGAGCCTCGGGCATGGTGATAGGCTGAACCAATGGGGTGGCCATAGCCACGGTGGCGAGTGCGAGTACGATGAAGAGCTTCATATTTGCTGAAAATAGAAAATTAACACTCAAAATCAGTCGGTTTAATCAATTACTTGTGAGTTTTCTTTTAGTCTAGAATATAGATTGTGAAATGTTTCAATTAAAATGTATCGTACGTTTATACTGAATCCAAAAAATCTTATCTATTGTCAAACAGGGCAAAGTGTTCTAAGATTAATTGAATTTGATAGCCAGATCAAGGTGACAAGATTTTGAAAACACTTTAGGTATGATTATTTTTCATACAACTGCGGCAACAATAAAATAAAATATTACAAATATTTTGAAAATTACGCAGCAGTATAAAACGGTTGTGTAATCACTACTTCTATACTTATTCATCAAGACAACAGACTTATTTGTAGATTAATTCTTGGGTAGGTAAACAGTAGGCTTAGCCAAGTTGACAATCTACAATCGTTAACGACATCATTTCAACGTTAAGTCACGTGGTCGAAACAAACGAATAGAAACTTTTAAGTTCAGTCAAAACTGTAAATTGGTTACGATTTATGTGGGATGTAGCGATCACGATTGTAGAAACGAATACATTTCATTCTATCATCTTAACCGATGTAAACTTGTCTACGAAGTTTTTATTCGCTTGTTTTGACCACGTGACTTAACGTTTACGATTGAAGAAAGAGAATCGATACGAATCGTTTGTAACTTGGCTAGGCCTGCTGATTTCTTATCGAAGAAGCGAAAAGTTGAAAACAACGCCTAAATAAATAAATAATTAATTTAAAATGTGCTGGAATCGAAAACTCACCTGTTCGTTTTGTTCAACAAATAAACTGTCGTTAATTAAATTTGCTTTATTATATATAGTTGCGCTTATCCTAATCTTAAGATAAGTCTATCGACTGATCTGATTTGTCCACGTAGGTACTTTGATTTTTTTAAATTAATGCTTTATTGTTACTTATGTAGTGACTAAACCAGGCAGCAAGCTATAATTAATTAGTCAGACAGTTGATTATCTTTACCAAACAATAATATAAGTATACGTATCGTACCATCATCTTTGGAGGATCTTCCTTAAAGGTGCTATATTAATTTTTTTTTTATTCATGTAGGTAAACACAAATATTGAACAGAACATTACATTATAAAAGAAGAGCACTAAGGCTAATTTTTGCAAGACTGCCCAAAAAGGAGTGTTATGTCTTTTTTATTTCTTATTTCATGCTATCAGCGTAGTTAAAGCAACCGCTCGACAAATCTTATATCATCCAAACACTCAACGAAGTTGTTTTGAGTTAAATAACGCTATGCTGCAAAATAAAATGTAGTACGGGTTGATTTTTTTTTTTTGGCATGGGAAAGTCCTAATGGATGCACTCTCCTACTGGGGAGAACAGAGGGTTATGTCAGACTCGTACCTAAAAAGCTACAGTCCCTTCAACTACAATGAGTCGGAAGATACCTACAAATACATTCGCTCAGACATTCACACTCCCGGTATCAGCCCGCTGTCGACATCGTGATGATTAAGACCCCAAGTGCCGATCCCACAACTGCAACGAGGAACACTGCACGCCACCTCTTTGAGTTGAGTCGATTTGCCATCAGTAAATGATACGTTCATCAATATTGAATAAAAAAACTTGTTTCAAATAAACTGCCTTCCTTTCGACTCAAATTAATGTCCGCATAATGTAGATACTCAAATAGTCAGATTTTAACTAGGTGCTTGTTCCAACTCCAAGTAAACCAGAACTAGGTAATTAAGACATTATTAAGTAGATGACTTCGCAGAAGAAAGGGCTTCCTCAGGGTAGAATACGGTGCCGGGGCTGCGGGACTGTTCGAAAGAGATACCGTGGCCCCGGAACACAAAGGGCGATGAAGGAACATGGATGGGTTTTAGTCAGTAAAAGTGACACTCCCTCTTGTTCCGCCCAGAGCGGGAGGAGTCATTTGATGATTTCCCATACGAAAAAAAAAAGCGTACTATACTGGGACTACGAGTATCTTATACTTTGCAACTCCAATCGGCCTTTAGCGAAAATAAATGTTTTTTTCTTTCTTCCGTTTAAGTCGATCATTGCCTGTCCAGGGTGCACCAGACAAACTTATGCCCGTTTTCACGCAAAAATTGGTGACAACTCTTTTCACCTGTTACAACACACTGCCTCAGCCGATCACAGCGCGCCACTCTAGCAGGCCAATCGCAGTCAAGCCAAGCCACCGCCATAACTGCCGGAGGCCGCCGGCGCCGGTGGGGGGAGAGCTACATAAGGCCCTACAAGCTCATTTTCGCTCTCCTGTCGCTGCGATTATACGATTAAGCTGAAACTATGTTCAAATTGTGTTGAAGTAATTAAATCAAGTGTGATTATACAGTCTGCCTTTCTGATTATTGCCCTTCTGTTTCACACCAACCCTGAAGATTGAGAGGATCATTAATTCAAGTTATTCTGTCGTCATAGCCCTCAGTAAAGAAAGTTTTCGTACAGGTTGAATTTCAGATTGCAGATTTTCGTATAAATCTCATTCACAAATTACAAGACGTGTTTTTTAATTTATATCACCAATCAGCTTATCCGTTACTGATTTATCATTATTTTTGTCTAAGAGATTATAATAATAAAAATCACTCCTTAAGTAGATTACGGGTTTCGGTATCTGCAATAATTAGTTAGTGCCCATGTGAATCGCAAATATTACTCATTCACTTCCAACAGATTATCATCAATCTATTAATAAACGTTAATAGAATTGAGGAGGATAAAAACAACGTAAATTGGAGAATCCAAAAACCATCTTCATCGATCATTGCATAATCCATTGCTGCCACGCGTTCATATGTATCATTGAAGTTATACATGTTCTCTGTGATCATGCGCTTTTATTAAGGTACCTATAATAATTATTTATAGTCTGGTAAATTGATTGTTAAGCAAATTGACATTGGTGTCGATTCTGTTGTGCACAAACTAAACTTAATTTAGGCTATTGCTGCTATCTTTTACTGAAAGGCAGTGCGAGAAAAGGACGGCTATAGCTATGAACTAAGTTAGAGATGTCAAACTAGTTTATGCCTTGCGCTTCACCGTGTTTTTAGTCGACATGTTTTTACACGCACCCTTCATTTGTATGGAAATATTAGTTCCAATTAAATTTGACAGCTCTAAATCACATCCGTCTCTTTCTCGTTTTATTAGTGAGGAAAAGATAGCAATAGCCTAAATTAAGTTTGTGCACAACATAATTGACACCATTGTTTCTCGTTTTGTCTTAAAAATATTTCCCTGACGGTAGGTATATAACTTTCACTTTTTGCCTGACCCGGGACTCGAACCCAGGACCCCACGCTCAGCAGTCCACGAAACAGTCAGGGCTTTTCAGCGTTGAGCTTACATCGCTACAATACTTTATTTGGCACCGTCTAGCTCCAAACCTCGTTTTCTCGTAAGAAAGTAAAAACTTAACCACTTCTAAACTTATTAGCCGATCAATTATTAGCTAGTTGTATTAATTTCTGTTGCAAGCCATTTCGTTCTCTGCAGGCTATTTAGTTAGCTAGCTATAGTTCGCAGATGTGATGCATCGATATCTAAACACAATAAAACAATCTTTATTTTGAGATAAACTACCACACATTTAGTGTACTACTTGAAATATCATTTTAAAACAGAGTTATTTTTTGTGTTAACTTCACTTAATGTACTTGATGAATATCGGTACCTACATAAACACGATAAAACAAATAAAAACTGATACTTAAACTAAATATAAGCAGCAATTGTTGATCCCAAAAAACCTCTATTTTCTCTTTTGTTTTATCGTGTGTGTGATGTGTCGCTATCTAGTTTTATTTGACCCGGTAAAGGCATAAAGCTAAAAATAATCAACGGACGGAACCGCACGCACACCTTAGTGTTTTATATTAGTACTTAGATTATGATTGTATAAGATATTTATATGAAATAGATAGTTACCGATAGCTAATTTCCGTCTTAATTTTATTGGGGTTTTGCCTCGTACAGGAAAAACTAAGCGACATATCGACACAGCTACTGATATAGACAACAATCTTTTGTTTCCTCCACTGAGGTATAATGTCCATTTTGATTTTCGTGGATTTAAGCTTATTTATGGACAAGTACGGAGTAAATTTTACATAATTCAAACGATTTTACGTTTCGTTCACAAAATATTTACTTGGTTCAAAGACTTTGGAAAATTTTGTAATTGATAGTCTTAGTTTGTTGTATGTTTGATTTGAAATAGTTGAATTTACTTTTTATTTGAATTTAATATATATATATATTTTTTTTTTTTTTTTTTTAATTTAATATATGAAATATTAATAGTTGAATTTACGTTTACGCTCGCGTTCGTCACCCAAGGGTGGACAAGAGAATGGCAGATATCCTGTAATTGCCAAACTGTAGTGTAAATTCATGTGTGTTTAAAACGTAATGTTTTGTATTGATCATAATGAAGGTTTGATAAACAACGCGTCATCATTCGCTTAACCTTTTCCCGATGTTACAGGGTCTGCATCCAGTCTAACTAAATAAGAATAAGATTTTTTTTTTTTTTTAAGTAGGTATTACAGAACTGTACATTTGGGTGCAGTAGTGTTATTTAAGACAATTGTATAAAACAACAAATAATATAAAAAAAATATATTTATATTGAATTGTATAATTGTATTTTGTGTGTGTATTGTTGTGTTGTGTATTGTATTGTTGTGTTGTTGTATTGTATTGTGTTGTTGTGTGTGTTGTTTGTTGTGTGTTGTAAATGCAGCTAAATACTAGTATTTACACGGAACGACTGCCTATCTGACCTCGCCAACCCAGTTACTACATACATAACTTCACGCCTGTAATCCCTGAAGTGTTACACAGAGGTGTACCGAATAATACACTCACATTCCGCTAGTTTTGTTTATTAAGTACCATTTCCAGACTCCGTGACTGAGAAATTGCTGAAAATTCAAACTCAAATCATTTATTTCAATTAGACCATTACGGCACTTTTGAATGTCCAAAATACAAAAAAAGCAAAGCTACAGTCACAGTCACAATATATAATAACTTGAGAAAGTACTGTAGTTGCCCATTCCCTAACGTAGATCTCTATGGAGAAGAACGGGCAAGAAACTCCATGGACACTCTTTTAAATCAAAATATTGTTACAAAATCTTGGTTACATCATTCATGTTGAGATTATACATATATGTGAGAACGATGTAGAAAGACGTGCACATTAAGAGCGTCCAGAGTAAAATGACAAATCAAAAAAAAAAAAAAAAGTAATTAAAATGAACGAACTGTGGCAGCTAAGAGATGACCAGTCCCAACTGAGAGCGCCCGTTCACGAACATGACGCATGTATCGGCACCATTCATGATGATGATCATGCTGATGGAACAAACTCAATAACACTTTTGCCCGGTCTGGGAATCGAATCCGGGACCTCGGCCAACGAGGTAAACCATGGCAGTTACTGGCACACCAGTCATAGCACACACCATTAGTTTCTCAGTCCCAATACCATCACAATAGCCTAGCCCTGCGTAAGAGTTTCGGGCTTCTGACTCCCGTAACGGCTATCAAAGGGAACTAAGCAAGGATAACACAATCATTGAAATTGAAACCAACATTATATACTTTATTCATAATTATTCATCTCTTCCATTACACCAAATTACCACTAAAATATATTTGGCAATATAAAAAATAAGGAATACATTAGACTCGAATTTTCTTTCAATCATACTACCTAATATTCATATCTAATGTAAATATTGTGTTACGGTCAGAGTAATGAATTCGGACAAAATGGAAATTTACAAGTTACGATTATAAAACCACAACATAGGTATAACGTAATAATAATACCGACCAACATCGATATTACATAACAAAACATTTTTGAAAAATTCTAATCGTACTACCAACTATTAGTATAAAAAATCTCCAATTTAATACTTTGACTGTAACATACGCATAACCATTCTTTTGGAATACAATTCTAATATGCAATATCTAGTATTCTTACATTTAAGATAAAAAACAAATGACTATATAAAAATATACAAGGATGATATAACAAATTCTTAAGAATTATTCGTGAAATGAATATAACGAAGCGATGAGCGTGGTCTTGCGATGAAACTATACCTCTACTATAACCCCAATTCGCAAGGGTATCTAACTGCGATGACTTTTTTGCCGAGCACTGGATTTTCAGCTCTAAGCGTTGAGTCGAGCGTTGAGAATCAAACGAAGCACATTCCTCGCGCGTTAAAGAAGCTTACGGATGGATTTCCAATCCTCAGTTTAACATTTAGAGTTGAAAATCGCAGGTCACATGTGCTTTAGAATAGAACTACCACTTGAGAAGGAAAATGATCTTAATATATTTATTATAACACACAGTAATGGATGTTAAGTGTGGGCTAGAAGCCTAAAACAGCATTAAATAAATAGTGAAAAATACAAAAAACACTATCTTAAGTTTCTTAACATTATTAAATATAAAAATGGCAATAAAATACCGGATAAGAGAGGTAGTTCAAAAGTGCCAGATACTGTGTGACAAAAATACAATATTAAATAAAATAATAAATAAATATTATATCGCTGGACAATGCACGCAGCGCCATCTAGTGCCACACTAAGCAACGAGGCTTGTGTCGTGGACACCAGATAGTTGATATACTACATAGATACTTTTTGTTTGCGTTACATACTTATTATACAATATATAAACATCCATGAGTCTGAAATAAATGTCCATGCTCATCACACAAACATTTGCTCCTACCGGGATTCGAACCCGGGACCCTAAGAACGTAAGGCAGCCTCACTACCGCTGCGCCATTCGGGTCGTCAAAATTAATCGTTTAAACTCTCCCAAAATCCTTTGTTTCGATTTTATATAGGTTCATCGCAAGTAATAATAGCAAAATTCTAAATTATAATTTAATACATAAATGAACGTTTCCTTATAGGTAATGTCGACAAAAAAGGAATACATCACATTTTTCTATAATATAGAAATATAAATAAATTGAAGCCTGACTGAAAATGTGCGAAGCAATCAAATGCAAGCTGTTCATAAGTTTTATAGAAATATTATTTTGTTTATAATATAAAGAAAGATGTTGGAATTGAGCGTATTTCATGGGATGACCTTAGCGATATATAATTAATTTTTTGTCTATAATTTAAGGTCTGTAGTTGGTTAGTTTGGTCAACCAATCAAGTAAGCTGATTTGAGATTTAACAGTAAAGATCGAGTCGCGACATCCAGTAGCGGCCTGCGCGGCCATTAATATAAACCCAACGAGAACAATACAATGCACATAACAGCTAACGATAGTAAAACTAAATGCTGAATGTAAAAAATATAAATTGATCTATCTACAATTTTACTAAACATACGTCTCGCGCAAACACTACCTTTATAGAAGTGCCGACTGTTTACATTCGTAGTGCTCACGCGAGCGTTCAAATACATTTGAGCTAAATGCGCACGTGCAAGCACCTGCCCCTGCCTGCACTCCAATTGGCCTATTAAACCGGATAAAATTGGACCATACTTCATTTTACTATAGTGGTTTATCAGATCAATGAAATTTTACACAAAGAATAATGTTAGTTAATGGTCTGACAAAAATTGAAAAATACTGGTTAAGTTAATTTTAGTCTCTAAAATCTAGAGGAACATAATTCGAGACAAAATGTTATTATTTCAAAATCCAGGCTTCAATTTCTACTAAACAATTACGTACCGGGTAAAACGGAGTGAATAGAGACACAAGGGTAAATCGATACAAAAGTTCAAAATCAATGTTTCGTAGTCCCCTGATTACTTCTCCAAAACTTGACTGATTTAATTACTTTTTCCAATAAAAATTAAAGAAAGGTTTTGGGCGTGTTCCTATGTTTTCCTTTCTTTTATATAATCTAAACAAATTTGTTTTCTGGATGTTTGAACACAGCGGAAAATCTGGCGATTTTTTTTAGGTTTTTGAAGGTTCATCTTTTTTAATAATTAGTTTAAGAAAAAAAGGAAAAAATAGGGACATGCCAATAGTGGCCATAGATTTTTTGGAATAAAAAATATTGTTCTACTGGCATTACCCAGAGAGGAAACAGCGGACTACGTTTGTAAGGAAAAACGCCGTTGCGTTTCCTCTTAACATTGAATTCACATGATATGTTATCAACAGGCACTCTATTTTATTAACTTAATTATACTTAATTATTTAGAGACTTTGTTGGCAACATACCATATTAATTCAAAGTTTAAATAAATCCCTTTCTAAGTTTTGTTTTGATTAACCGTCACTTCTATTCACCTCGTTTTACGGTATACATTTTAATTTATATTCATATAAAAACGTAGAGATCAATTTGATGAACAAACGTTTTTTTGGACCTTTGAAAATCATCGTGTCTAGCGCGGACTGAGGCGTGCAATCTAAATTGAACTGTATTGAATTGAAAATAAGTCTTACATTTGTTTAATATTATAATATACAGTTTAGATTACATGGACATGTGATATTTTAACCATTTTTATTATTGTTAAAAGTATCTCATGTCTTTACTGGAATCAAATAACGTTAGTAAATGATTTTAAAATGCCGATATAATGCAATAAAATGGTTATTTTAAACTATAGAATCAATTTGGAATGTAATTTTTTATTTGGCATTAAAATTCCGCTTACTTTATTCAGAAATTACGTAGCTATTTTCCAGATGACATTATTTACGAGTTACACTAGATTTAGGTTCGTTTACAATACCGAATTCAATGTTATTTATGAAAACTATTCTTGTCAAATTATAACACGTTCTAAAATACAATTTAAACCTAAAAACAATTACATTTTAGGTATTAATATAATCTATACTTAAGTATATATTTATTGTATTATGTTATCTATAAAATTATAAAAAAGGAAAAATATTAAAAATCCTCAAAGCTCTAGAAACCCTTGTGATGGTCAGAATTAATTTTAGCTAGTTTATTGACATGGGTCATTAATTTTACAAAGAATTTGAAAATGATTGAGTAATCTCTAGAAATAAACTTTGACTATACTCAGACGGTGTCTGTCTGTGCGTTTGATCTCGAAAACCACTGAGCAAATTTCAATACAATTGCCACCATATATCGAGAATATAAATAAAACTAAAAGGGTTTTTATTTAATTATTGCAAAGCTGCTATTTAAACAAGACATACTTTTTGTACTCTGGGAGTAACATGCAAGTTTTTTTAAAGAAATAAACAGAGTGCCTTTAACAAATTCTTTTCTTAACTTCAACTTGCCTATTTCAAAGGCATGACGGGGTCCTTCCATTAAACACCACATCGTAAGGCTTAATTTTTTTACCGAAAATATACAAACAAACATTTTAGACGTACTCATATAAACACTCTATTTATCCCCCTCACGTTTTTTATACTCAAAACAGTACCTCCGTATTTATGAAAAACGAAAGTTTTACAACAATGTATCGGCAACATGTTTTATGTTGCACGAAACATGTTGGCAACAAAATAAACATGGTGTTAGTGTTTTCAAAAACACAAAAACATGTTGCACAATTTTCGTTTGCAACGTATATGGGGCTGAACTCTCTATAAGGAAGGTAGTATGAAATTCATTTACTAACGTTAAGCGATGGTCGACGCGTTAGGTGTGAGGCGCGCGCGGTCGCCGTCACTCCGCCACTCATTTGATGGCTCGAGCTTCTGGCAAGAACGCGTCCCAGTAGCGAATTGCCTGTAAATAATATAATGCATCATTATTTTCATGATCTGCCTAGCCTTACGGCTATTTTCAATAACTAACTGTTTGGTTTCGGTAGATTCGACTTTTGCGATAGAAGATCGCAAAAGCGGTCATTTCTTAAAGTTCTTAATTAATCCAAAAATAAGCCTGTTCAAGTCTTGAATCGTCATCTATCGTGATCTTCAACACTTTTTCTAGTGAAAAACGATACATAGTTCATTTGTTTCGTAGGAAGAGATATTAGGGAAAGGGCAATGACCGCTATTACGATCTTAACTGGCACCAACTAAATCTCTGTGTGTTTGACATTTTGCTAACAGACGGTTACGAACATAACGTCACAGAAAATCTTCTTTGATTTTTCTATGAATCAAGTGACAGGTGAGTAGGATATTGCAAGCTAACTTTGTTTATAGAAACACCGACAGCTGCGAGACGTGGCATATTAACTGACAATAGGCGAGACGACAAAAAAAATCTAATTAGTCCGTCAGTTAGATTATCAAAAAATATTTGACCCGTGTTTTTTCTTTTGTCACGTAAACCAAAATTGACGAAGATATGACGCTTTTAAAATTCTCAATACGTCACGCCTAGGTATCATTTTTAGCTAGTTCCGACGTCACAAGCCCCCACTCCCGAGTTTTGATGCGTTTTATCTTTTGTCAAAATTCATTGATTTACAAAAACAAAAAATACGTGTCCATTAATTTCCAATACTCTAACTGACGGACTAAATAGATTTGCAATTTTTTGATACTGTCGTCATGCCTATTATACGTAAGTTATAGAAAACGGGCCTTAGCCGACTATGTTAGGGTCGGCCGTTAGTCTAACCGGATGCAGCTGAATACATCCAAGCATCCACCTATCTGACCTTCACCACAGATAATATAATACTTCCTTCACAAAACAGTTACTGCATAACATGATATCTCTTAGCACAGATAATATAATACTTCTCTTAGTAAGGACGGTAGTCAGGCTTTCGAGGGTCGAGGCTAATGGAGGAAGACGTTTGTCCAGCAGTTGGAACAACAAAGGCTAGATATAACACAATAATTCAGTCGAACCCAAGGCACCTCTGATTTTTAGGATACGTGTGCGTATTGTATCGGTGAAGGAAAACATCGTAAGGAAGGGCAGCATGCCTGAGAGATATTTCTTGACGGCATGTAAAAATTCTGATACCAGGTTAACCACACGATTAAGGAGACGGTAAGTGTAATATGTCGCAGGTTTTTCGTAAAATTAGGTTTTGGATGTAAAATTTTGATAAATAAATAATTGTTTTCTTTCTACTAAGTTGCAAATGATGATGGATTGTTTATTTATTTGTCATAAAACAAAGCAAACCCGTGATTTTGACAAGAACTTTATCATAAACCCAAACTAGTTCAGGTTTTTGATAAAAAATCTGAACTAGTCTGGATTGTTACAGGTTTATGATGAAATTGAGTTTAAAATGTGTCATCTTCCGGTTTTTGATCAAAAACCTAATTTTATGAAAAACCTGCGACATATACACCGTGTTTCCGGACGATATCGATAAACTTCGACCGGTCATTAAATAAATAAAAATGTATGGAACAGCTGATTTTTTTTCGCGATTCAGGGTTTGGTCCCATAGTAAAAGTTGTTCATAATGTCGTCCGGAAACACGGTATAAAAGTGATGATTGATACCTGTGCCTGATGCTTCATGTGCTCGTCCAGATAGCGCAGCAGAGCGGCGCGGAGCTCGTTGATGCGTAGTTCGTCCCATCGTTCCAACTCCTTCTTTATGACGCGCGATATTGTGTCGAACTCTTGTTGGCCGCGTTCTACCTTCGCCTCCCACTGCGGACAATAACCTCATTTTATTAAGCAGGACTCATAATCGTCGATTTCCATCAAAATGTTGAACGAGTATGTTGTTTGCACATCAAAAATGGATGTTTAATAAGTATGTATTTAAAAAAAAGTATCTATGTTGTATATCAACTATCTTGTGTCCACGACACAAGCCTCGTTGATTAGTGTAGCACTAGATGGCGGTGTGTGTAAATGTCCAGCGTTATTTATTTATTTACCTGGACGGACAGAGATCCTAACTTGATTATATGTACGAGTGGAAAACGGTAAAATTGCATTAGGATAATACGTGAAAAGTAGTTAGCCGCCTTTTTTTCACCGCAAACACACTTTCAACGGAATTGCAGTGGTTTTTAGGTGACAAGCAACAGAGTTCACCGCCCGCAAATGACACTGATGCACTGATAGCTTACTTGTGTGACCGTCGTACTGCCAAAGTCAAGTTTCAAGATCGAACCCAAGACACGCAACTCTGATTTTTCGGATTCATGTGCGTATTCTATAATATCACTTGCTTCGGTGAAGGAAAACATCGTGAGGAAACCAGCATGCCTGAGAGATATTTCTCGACGGCATGTTAAGCCAAGTCAGAGGCCCATGGGCGACATAAAACTCTGACACTAAGTTAGGCACCAACCACACGATAAAGAAAGATAGACCACACGCAAATGTGAAGGTAGCAAGCACGTTGTAAGTTGTAATACGCACCTCAATAATCTCATTGGCTGCTTGTTCGATTTTCTCGGGCCGGTTGGCGAGCTCGGCCTTCGCTTTGTTCTCTCTCCGCTTCGTCAGCTGCATCTGAGCGTGCTGCCAGTTCTGGAACACCTGACAACATAGACCTTAGTGTTAGTGTTGTCGACTGAAAAAATCTAATTAGTCCGTCAGTTAGATTATCTTAAAATACTGGGCGGGGGAGCTGAGGTCGCGGAGGGGGCGGCGAGCTGAGGTCGCGGAGAGGGCGGGGAGCTCAGGTCGCGGAGGGGGCGGGGAGCTGAGGTCGCAGAGGGGGCGGGGAGCTGAGGTCGCGGAGAGGGCGGGGAGCTGAGGTCGCGGAGGGGGCGGGGAGCTGAGGTCGCGGAGGGGGCGGGGAGCCGAGGTCGTGGAGGGGGCGGGGAGCTGAGGTCGCGGAGTCAGAAAGTCAATATAATATAATCAATATTAGTTCGAACTACTATTATCATTGAGAAACTCTTCTATGCTGTAATAACATTTCTTCAATAACAATGACTTTAATTTTCTCTTAAATTCGTTTGGATTCATGGAGTTTTTAAGTTGAACTGGCAATTTATTGAACATATTTACTGATTGCACCCTTGAGGCATGTTTAACGACGTTAAGCTTAGGCTGTATGAAATAGATCCTTTCTTCGCGTTTTTGTTCTGATATTATCTCTTTTTGTTATTATATATGATATTAAATGTATGTGATGTGGAAGTGGTAGTACTTAGTACTACATGAATGTCCCACAGCCCGCGTAGCATGACCACCGTAGAAACAGTTTCATCTGTCATTGAATCGACAAAATGACGGAAGAACGAAAGACTTGTCGACTTTTTCTTCGAAGAAACTGTTTCTACGGTGGTCATGCTACGCGGGCAGGTGGAGAAAGGTCTCTCCCATATTTTTCCAGGTACTCTTTTCATGCGATACCTTGAACCAGTCTTCCCAGTGCCGGGTCATCTCACCGCCGTACTGTGGGGACGTCATTGCATGGAGACTTGAATTTAAATATCAGGAAAAAAAAATTATTACCTTCACCCTCTCATGGAAAACGTCCTTGATGGCGCCGATAAGTCCGAGGTAATCTTTTACATGTTCAGCCAGCACATAGAAGTCTGTGTTCGACTGCTCCAGTCTTAAGTGTTCTATCTGTAAAACAATAGGAAATCCTTGCTAAGTAATCAAAATCAAAAGCATTTATTTCAAGTAGGCCAGTTACAGGCACTTTTGAATTGTCGAAACAAAGATGAAAATTAAATGTAGCTACAGTCCCAGTCACAAGGCATAAAAACTGTAAAAGTACTGTAGTTGCCCATTCCTTAGCGTAGATCAATATGGAGAAGAACGGGCAAGAAACTCCATGGACACTCTTTTAAATCGAAATATTGTTACAAAATCTTGGTTACATCATTCATGTTGAGATGGTATATTATGTGAGAACAATGTAGCAAGATGTGCACGTTAGTGTCCATAGAAAATCTATGAGGATAACTTCATTGTCAACATTGTATTCTGTGCTTCTCAAATAACGAATAGTTAAAAACCAGAAAAAGCTTCGATTATCAATAATTCACAGCAATTTCCGTATTTCAGTATTACTCCAAGCGTCGTGCTTCAGAATAACCCCCACAGAGGTAAACCTTTTTACTCTTTTTGGCCGGTTTTGTTGTAGTGCACAATCACTGTGTGTGTGTAAAGTTTTCTCTGTGTCAGGTTACCTATTCTGCTGCAGAACTGTCCGAAAGAGATACTGCAGCCCTGGAACACAAAGGGCTAAGAAGGAACATGGATGCGTTTTAGTCAGTACAAGTCTGACACTCTCTTCCGCTCCGCCCAGAGCGGGATTTTTTACCTATTCTGGTTATTTAGAAGCCGTACGTGGGACGTGACGTGTGTTAGAGGTGGGCGTATCATTTATGAGATTGAAACATTTGCATCTCGATTACTGAAATGATCCGAATCACAGATATGTTTCATTTGACTCATTTGGATCATCGGCTCAAAGGATATAAAATACCAACGTAAAACTATAACTTGTTAGTGCAAACATTTTATGCAAAAAACGACCGTATAGTATTTGATGCGTAAGCGCCTTAGTGGTCATTTTTACGTGCATGGATGACGACAACGAAAATCTGTGAGAGTATGAGTGATACACGTCTCATTTGGTATCTCTTTCTGACTTGTATAGAATTATAATTATGTCGCCCGGTCACTCGCGTCGCGAGTCTTTGTAATAATAGTTAAGTAACTTGTCTCAGTCTCCCTCTCTCGCTCCCTCACTGTTCAGTCGCCTCGCGAGCGACGCGTCGCGCGCGGAGTGAGAAAAAGCAAAGTAATGTTTCAGATCCAAATGTTGCGTTTGAAACGTTGTTACTGAACCAATCTTTTGAATCACTTCAATGATCCGGATCAGTGAGTCGGTTCCGTAAAGAGTTACACACGCCTAGCGTGTGTTGCACGTTCTTGGGAGCGGTATGGTTCGGTAAGGCGCGGGGCCGGTGTCATCCTTAATATCATGTGCCATGCCAGTATTATGTAAGTTGCAACAAGCTCCCCGCTCCTGTACCTTCTCGTGTAGGTCGGCGGTGTGCGACAGCGCGCGGGACAGCGGCGCGTGCGGGTCGGCGCCGGACAGCGCGGCGCAGGCGCGGGCCGCGTCGTGCGCGCGCAGGCTGAGCTCGCGCCGCTCGCCCGCCAGCGCCTCGCACGCGCCGAACATGCGCCGGAGGCACGCTTCCAGCGCTTCTATACGGGTCGAGCGCTCTTCGAACCACTGGGGATCAGAAAAGTCATGTTGCAGGATGGATAGAAGACTAGAAGAGCTACACATCGAACAAAGGGAAAAACAAAATAATTCTACAATGGACTGTTGAAATAGTTTAGTTTATAAATACATTAGCTGATGCCCGCGGCTTCGCCAGCGTGGATGTCGGTTATCGCGACCAAAAGTAAAGCTCTTATTTTTTTCCGACACCTCCAACAAATATCGTTATATTGTAACCGATGTAAGTATACAAAAACTTGACTAATTATATACTAAAACCTTCCTCGAGAACAACTCTATGCATTGGTGCAGTGCAAAACAGCATGATCGGTGCAGTAGTTTTTGAGTTTATCGCGAGCAGACAGACAGACGCGGCGGAGGACTTTGTTTTATAATACGTAGATATGTTAGTGAGTATTTTAAGTTGTAAATATCGGAAAAGCAGTCGGTTCAGATTAAGTACTGGTATTCAACTGCATCTAGTTGAACTAGAAGCTGACTCCAACATGTTGGGACAAAGGTTTAGCAGATCAAGATGGTTAAAATTCATGTACATTCACAAGCATTGAAATGTACAATGACAGCTTTTAAAAGTGATTTCCTTCTATTGGATAGATTGTATTTTTTTTTATGAATATTGACACAATAGTTTACAAACTTAAAATAATAATAAAAATATGTTTAAAAATCGATCAAATTTTATTTCGTTTTTTAATATGAATATCTATACATATAATAAAATCGTTGAGACCAAAAAATCTGTTCATTGACGATTTAAAAAAAAAAACCAGCCAGGGTGACTTAAAATAAGTAACTGAAGATATTAAAACCATTTAAAAAAAATTTGTTTGTTTGTTTGTTTGACCGCGCATCACGTAAAAACTACTGAACCGATATTGTTGGAATGTTCACAAATCTATTTAAATACATTTAGAATAACATATAGGCTATAGAAATTTTGGATTTTTTTGGAAAAAGGGGGGGTAACGTTTATATGAAAAAAAAAATTTAGATTGTTCTAGAATCATGAAATTTAGAATAAATACTTATTAATAAAAATAAAGCAATACCTGTTTAAGCATTTTTTTTTAAATCTCATCCAGAGACGCAAAAAAGAGGGTTTTGTGTTTAAAATTAATAAACTTCAAACACCTATAACAATCAAATCCAATGAAGTGTAACCTTTTAAAGTTGCTACATATACTTCGTATCTAATACAGGTAAACAAAATTTCTCAATTTTCTTGAAATTTGATTTTTGACGTGAATACGCACAAAATAGCGGAACTCAAGAAAATCAGCTTTCTTCGGTATAAGTAGTTGGTACGAAATGTTTGTGCGCGCATCACGTCAAAATTACTGCATAGGCTTGCGCATCACGTCAAAATTACTGCATAGGCTTCTTTAATATTTAGACTACATATTATCACGCTACTTCCTTAAGGGGGTAGGCAATTTTGCATTATTTCCGTATACTTCAATTGTTTGACGTTTCAGTCATGACGTAAGTACATGAGAACGGCTATTTGTGGCTTATGTCAATGAAGTAAATAGCCTCCGCTACCGCTCTGTAAACTACGGGGTTGCAGGTTCAAACCCACCAACATTATTTTCACTTTTTGTGATTTGTTTAATTTTTTTTTGATGCTGTGAGATTTCCTATATTTCATTTTGTATTTAAATTGTGTGCATTTCTATATTTCTTATTTTTTTCGTGAAATATTTTTCCAAAAAGTAATAGAGAAGTATGGAAGAATGAATACAATCATGCTGCGCCGACCCCAAATAAATTGGGATAAGGGCAGGAGTATGATGATGAGGATGATTTCTCCAAAAAGTAGTATAGCGAACATCAGAAGCCTGATAAATCCACGTGTTCCTGCCGTGCAAGAACTGTGCTATGCTATTCGCAATAATCAATAATCCATACGCAGTTTACGTAGATTATATTTACAGCTCAATTGTTATTGGCCTCATATCGTATTTTCGGGCGAGAGGAGACGCCCGGGTTCTTCCATTGTGAGGATCGACCGGAGGACACGGTGGAGCACACTGTGGAGGTGTGCCCCACTTGGGCGGAGCACCGCCGTGTCCTCGAAGCGGCGATCGGCGGCGGCGACCTCTCTCTCCCGGCCCTGGTTCAATACATGGTCCGGAGCGAGACGGAATGGGACGCCGTCACCTCCTTCTGCGAAGCAGTCATGTTAGCGAAGGAGGTGGCGGAACGTGAGAGGGAGAGATCCTTACGTCCCGGCCACCGCGGGAGACGCCCCGGGCGTCGGGAGCCACGTGGTGGCCCCCGGCCACCGTAGGCGTAGGCCTGTAGACGGGGAGCTATGGGCTAGCTCGCCGTCCGTCCGTCTCATGACGACAGGCCATGTCGACGGCGCGTTCGTGTTCTACGCGCGCCTCAAAGAGAGTCAGCAAAAAAGAATTGGTCCGCAAGGGCCGATGCCTGCCGGGGCTGCGGGACTATTCGAAAGAGATACCGTGTCCCCGGAACACAAAGGGCGATGAAGGAACATGGATGGGTTTTAGTCAGTAAAAGTCTGACACTTCCTCCTGCTCCGAGAGGAGTCATTTGATGATTTCCCATCCGAAAAAAAATAAGCTATAAGTATCGTGTTTGGGCTCAATTCATGCACCTTGATGAGAACTTTCGACCTAGCTGGAGTATGACTGTCATCGAGTGTCTAAGGATGAAAACCTAAGGCTGTCGAGGGAAGTCCCAAATTGGAAAAACATAGTACAATATTTTAACGATGATTGCATATATTTCCGAGAAATTAAATTGTTACCTACTTGAATCTATACTTATTATAAAGGAGTAAAGTTTGTTTGTTTGGTTGGTTGAACGCGCTAATTTAGGAACTACTGATTCCAGTGAAAAAAATCTTTTAGTGTTGGATAGCCCATTTATCGAGGAAGGCTATACGTTATATAACATCACGATACAATCAATAGGAGCGGAGTATCAATGAAAATTGTTGCAAATACAGCGAAAAACTATTGCTTTTGAGAGCTTCCGTTCCGTGCGTTGCGTAAACGGTTAATGTAACTCAACAATCATACATGTATGACGGGATTGTTCCTCTTAAAAAGTCCGCTAAAGAATATTATCTGCATTTTTTTTAGGTTGACTCACACTCTCTCTAAGCCTCTCTCTCTCTTAAGTAATGCAGACGAAGTTGCGCGGGTCAGCTAGTTATAAATAATAATATTATCTTTAAGTTGCATTTACACGACAAATTATTCCACGAGAAAATCGCTTTTGAACTTTACTAAGTATAAACATATTACTGGACAGAACGAGATTCTTAACCACTCAAAGAAACACAATTATCATTCTAAACACATTCAGGAATTATTCAGAACAAAGAGCAACAACTTAAAACAAATAAACAGGTACATTACCGGGTCAGACTCGTCCATTCTGTACGTGATCTTGTTGACGGTCTCGCCGACCTTGTTGAACAGACGCAGCACTCCTGCGCCGCTCAGCGCCGAAGTACTCGTTGCTTTTGGCAACTCTGTGTCTGTAGGGACAGGAATATTGCGTATGAAATGAAATGAAATGATTTTTTTTTTCAAATAGGATATTAAATCACTTTTACACGACAATATTTTGTTTTCAGAGAACGTTGGCGCCGCCATTTCCTAACTGACTACCCCTGAGAAGAAATACCGAAACAAACTCAAGGATATTACACAGGTATATTTGTGGTTGTAAAACACACACATCAAGTAACCACAAACTGTCAAAGGAGATCATTCATTTTCGCCAGCAATGAAAAGATTTTTGTCAAATAAAACGTACGGCAATTCTATTTTGCAATCAAAAATATCAGCTGAAGGAATGGTTTTAGAGACTTTAAAAAATACTCAGACTGACTTCCTTAAGAGTGGTGACACGTTTGTTTTCGTTTGCACTTTGACTTTTAGGCCGAACTTTGTATGAACCGTGAATGGAGGCCTTTCTCCAAACGATTATGAACCATAAAATGTTGAAGGTTAACTTCAAATTCGAATGAGAAAATTTGACAGTTTGTGTTAACTTTGATGTGGTGGCGACAGTATGTCTCTGCATTACGGAACTCAAATGAAAACTATTTAAAAGTATTTGCGTCTGTTCTATGAAGTTCCAAAGGCGTACCTGCCAGTGATAAGACTATGGCAAAGCTCGCTCTTCTCTTCGCAATTTGGCCGCCTTCGAATTGAGATTCCAAGGCGGCCAAATTCATACTCAAAAGACCAACTATTTTCCTAGCTCGATCAGGAGACGAAACGAGCTGCGAGTGAGAACCGTGGCTCCAACATCAACGACGGCAGTAACTCGAAAATGGTCAGAAATTTGGAATTGTTTTTATGACTTATTAATTCCTCTTTTATCGCCTATTTTACGGAGACGAATTCTTTGTACAATTCAAAAGGGTGTCCCTAATGCATAAACCTTGATCTGTCCACGAAGTAGACACAATAGTTAATCAATTGTGTCTCGAACAAATCGGTCCGTTGACAGATCATGATTTATACTGACCTGACTCTAGAAACTCCCTGAAGTCGGGATCGATGCACAACACGGGGTGCTGTGCCACTCGGTTGAGGAAGCGCTCCAGCGCTGCACGACGCCTCTCTACGAACTGGGATTGAACGCTTCCAGCTGCTACGCTGCCGTTTGCGCTTTCCGTTGATGGTGTGGATGTCATCTTTAGTTTTGTGGTGCCTGAGAAAAGGAAATTATTAGAATTACGCCATGCATCGATACCAATTTATACTGCTTAAGTAGCAAGAAACAGCTTTAAGGCGCCTCCCTCAAATGACCTTGAGCGAGCAGTTTTTTGGAGCCTACTCCTCTCTATCCAAAAGAAAAACGAACTAATAAAAATACATTACATTTCTACATATTCTTGACTCCAAAATTGACGTTTTTTTTTTAAAAGTAGCCTATTGTTTAATAAATCCCCTCACAAAGAAATTGATTTGCTACTTATACTAATGGATAGGCAATTTAATCATGAACATAATTGTCGTTTTTTTTATAAAAACCACTCATTTCGCAGTATTCAACCTGCAGTGACCGACGTAACAACCACTTTGTAGTGCAAGCTGATTAGAACCCTATTCTAACAGTATTTCAAACGAAGTTAATCCAGCATTATGTATGTCTGTAATCTTTTTTCAACCCACTCCTGCGCAATTATTTTTTGATTAATTTCGTTGCGGGATCCAAGGCAGTTAAATTGTTTTTCTCGGACTTCGTCAAGCTTCATTATCTCGGCGCTTTTCTGGTGGTTGCCCCTGTTGAATTTGGCTTTCAGGAGATGCAGTGGTTTGGGTTTAGTATGGCGGGCTTGTACAAAAAAAAAAAACTTTATTCAAGCTATTTCTAGTTGAGCATGATTAACTCTACCAAACGGGATGTCTGTTTGGTCGAGTTTACCGTGCCACAACTTTCTAAACGATTTTTATATGGAAATACTGCATACTTTGTAAATGACTACACATCAGACAGACTGACTTCACGCAATATTGGACATAGTACATAAAGGGTGTAAAACAACTCTTAACGAAGCCGAAAGGCACTTGTTCTCCTCGTCATTGCGATATTTTTTTTGTTCTACACCATACCTGGGAACTAGAGATGCAACGAATATTCGGCAACTATTCGGTATTCGGCCTATTCGGCCAGTTTTTTCAGTATTCGGTATTCGGCCGAATAGTAAGTAGTATTCGGCCGAATACCGAATACATAAAAAAGTAGCAAATATCTTATAAAAGGAAATAAAAAAAGCAATTTAATCGAAACATTTAATTATCCAACAGTCATTTATTGCGAAAACAAGAATACAACATCAGTATTTTTAATAATTGAAATTAAGTAAAGGCAAATTGTGGTGAATAAAGACAAGTTTTTCTACATTTGTTGGTAAGAGACGATTGCGCTTTTCTTCATATACAATACCTGCTTCTGAGAATAGTCTCTCACTGTAAACACTACTGCACGGTGACGACAGGTATTTTTTAACAAAATATATAAGCTTTGGGTCCGTCCGCCCCGTCACCGCCGCACGCACCGCATCAAAACGTGTCGTTACTTGTTAGCGTCGACGTCAATTGTACTGGAACACCCGCCGAATATTCGGTATTCAGCTGAGAGCGCCGCCGAATATTCGGTATTCGGCCAAATCACTATTCGTTGCATCTCTACTGGGAACCTTCTAGTTAAGGAGATATTGGGGGGGGGGTCAAAGTTCCAACTTTTTGAAAACTTTTTTTTAAATACAAGTTTTTAATGTAAGATTTTTACTTTAAACACCTCCACGACCCCCGTACTATTCAATCCATCCATCAGCACAATGTTTTGAGTGGGTTACATTGAGTTCTACCACAAAACGTGATTTTTCACCCTAAAAAAAAAGTCGTTTCCCAGCAATAATTTTTGCTTAAAGATACTTAGTTTAATGTACAGAATGCTTGGTTGACGGCTTCGTGATGAGGTTGCTTACACCCTGTATATGTCCAATATTTTTATATCTAATATTGCGTGAAGTCAGATACCACTTTCTGCTGGTGCCAAATAATAAAGTGGAACTAGTGACAACAAAATTCACATTATTTCCATTATTTTCAGATTCTTTTAAAATTGAACTAGTGATTAAAAAAATATCAGTAGTTCCATCATGGAACTGTTAATAGTACTAGTGGCAGCGAAGGATCTCGTCCAGGTTGTACCAGAGCAGTAGAAACAATTTCGTTCGCCCATCTCTCGGGCTGACAACCGATAACACACGCCAAATGACTATAGATAGAATGAAATCACCCGAAAAATTGCAAAAAATGTGTCGCTATTAAAATTTACTTTAAAAAAAATCTTCATCTACCCACCGACTATACTTTTCTCAGGCGCTGGCGGTATTATCCTCCCCGATCGCAGATACTTCTCGGTCAGCTTCTCGTGTAGCCCCAGAAAATCGCTAAACCTCCTTAGTACTGCAAAGTCATGCTTGCTGAATATAGGCATGTTGGTCTTCGTGAGGACTCGGTACGCGACGTAAGAGCTCATGCCTTCGCCTATCTTCTGTGGTTCCGTTATTGTGATAATGATGTTGTTCGCACGTTCTGTTGCTATCTGTGGAATAATATAGTTTTTATATTTGTCAGTGTTCGTGCTAGGCGAATGTTATCTTTTGATGACGTCAGATTGGGTCTGGCTTTGTAGATAGATAATATTTTTATTTTAAGCTATAAAGACGTAGGCTTTAGCTTTCGGCCGTGATTTTTTGACGGCTGAGAATGTTCTAGAACTCCACCGACGGGTATATTATTTGTATTGTATATATTTGGGTATATTATTTAAACAAGACGTTCAAACAAAACTATAATTCTCCTGCCCATAAGCATGTATTTTCTTCCATACTTCTCTATTACTTGATATCTCTGCAGTCACATCCATATACTGTCTATCCAGCGATTCTTTGGTATTCCATATTCTACTCTTTTATTCAATTATTATTTATCCACATTCATACTCAGAACTTTCCTTATAAGACTTTTCTTATTCCTCCGCACCACATGCAAATAAAGTGTTAACAAAATATCTCATCCTTTACGAGACCACACGACCCTGAGTCTGGATGGAAAGCCCTGAATATGACCTACATAATGTCTGTCCGTTTTGATCACCACCTAGATACGAGACTGCAGCCTTCGTCGCCCGCTGCACGCAATGCTATTTGCACGAAAGTGTTCAAGAGTGACATAAATAGGACACGTTCGTATAGGATTCTATGTCTATATCGGACCATTATGCCTGCCTTGTCACAGCTATGTTAGCGTCGGCTTCCAGTCTAACCGGATGTAGTTGAATACCAGTATTTTACATGGAGCGACTGCCTGTCTGACCTCCACAACCCAGTTAGGGACTTTCGGGCTTCTTACTACACGAAACGACTATCAAAGATATACAAATGTTGGCGGTACCAAGGCCTAAACGTGCTTTCCGAAGTACGGAGGGAACTCGCTACGTGATGGCTGATCACCCATCCACAGACCTACCTCGGCAAGCGTAGCTTAACCATGAAGATCGATCTGTGCGGCTGTAATTATAATATTTATCTTTTATCAAGAGCCCGTGGTAAATACACAAAGTCGTAATGTAGCACTGAAAGTTAATTGTGTTTCATAAAACGTAATGGGTGTTAATTAAATGATGATGGTAATTGAAGTTTAGACATTAATATGACCTTTATTTTCATTACTTTGTTCTTTTAAAATTGTGCTAGTTAGAATCAGCGTTAGGATGTAAGTCCTAAAACATCTAGTAGCCGCACAAGCGCGACTGCCGAGTATACGGCAGTAGGTTCGATCCCTAGATTTGTCCGGTTCATGCTCTAAAAGGCGCCCCATTGCATGACAATTTATACATAACAACCATTTAAATTATTACTTAATGCAAAAACTTATTTTACACAAGTTTCAGTTATATAGAGGATTTGGTATAGTAATAATTAAAAAATAATAATATCAAATAAATAATTTCAAGATTTATGTATTTAGATTTGTTCTTTGAATAATAACTATTTTATTTATATTATTATTCAATAATTAAATTTCTGTGTTTTACAAGTACAGCCTAGTGCAGGAAGTCTTTGAAATTGCATTACTGTTTACTCGTAAGAATTGTTAAAGCTTTGTAACTAAATAAATAGCAAATGTTCTAGACACGTACTATCGAAGACACTCCCGCCTGATCACCACTAAGCTAATTTTTGCTTGCACTTACAACATAGAAACGCTCTCTAGCCCCGCCCCGAAGACTTTATATGGAAATAATTAATGAAAAGATACCGATCGGCCGAGCGCACTGACGACGCACGCCAAACGAGAGTTATTGTTATTTTGCGCGCCAAAGTTGACACTTTCCTAATAGGCCTAAACTTTAAGGGGGCGTAGCCCGGCGCCACCGCATAATTTAAACGAAAAAAAAAAATTTACTGATCAGGCGGAAAAGACCACGACTGTACCTATATTTCTCAACCTCCTATATTTAACGTAACCGATTAATAAACTCATTCTTGTTTTACAAACGAAATGTGTTTTAAACACTTCTACCTATCCCTTCGAAGAATACAAGCAAAATATTACGCACTAGCTGTGGCCCGTGGTTTCACCCGCCGCTTGACTTGTTTTCGTTTTGCTCAGCTTCTCTTGGGCGTAGCGTGGTTTTATAAGTATAGCTTAAAGCCTAAAATATTTCCAAGTATATCCAAGACTAAAATTCCATATATCCAAGACTAAAATATTTATAATTCGAACCTGAGATTAGCGCGTTCAACCAAACAAACTCTTTAGCTTTATCATTTTTATATAGATTTTGAACGTTTCATAATCACTGAAAAATTACAATGTAATAACCAAGATCTAAGCAACCTACTTCGCTAACTATTACTAGACAATTATCGGTCGCGCATGACTCGTTTCTCGTCGACTGATCTCGTGTCTGGTCGCGGATTCAAAATCCGCTCTTTATTAGCCGATTACTTCGATCGCCGACCTTGTACGTGCGCAGGCATCGCCGAGGCTTACCGATTTATTTTACACGACTGAAGCCATACTGAGCGGTTAATTATGGTACTTTTGTAAGGATTACTTGGTCATTATAGCTAGTTGTTTGCTATAGTAGGTATTTTTGTTAAGAAGAGGCATGGGCTGTGATTTCTCCATAAAAATTTTGACGAAATCGACGTTTCGTATTTCCTTTTTTCTCCCTGAATAATAGAGCTCTCTAAAGCTATCATTTTTTTTTTCATAAAATCAAGGTCTACTGTAGACACGTCCCTGTCATTTTATTTTATTTTCTTACTTTTTTTCAGCAAGGGCGCATATATGGCGGAGCGCAGCGCAGAGCATGCCCGCGAAGTATTAAGAGCATGCTCGCGCATCCGCGCGGAGGATGCGCGCGGATGCGCGAGCACTGCGCTCCGTCGTCAACTCGTCATTCGTTTTGCAATTTTTCACTCGGCGACCGACAGCGGATGCGCGCGGAGTAGCGCGCAGTCGCGTTCCTGCGCGCTACCTTTCGCATGTAGTCGCATCGATGCTCCAGGAATAAATTGTCGTGTTAAATCTCGTATATAACTCATAGCTTAACTGGTGTCTGAAGGGCTACCGCACATTATAGATAAGACTGTCTTTATTAGACAGACAATTACCCTACTAGTGCGAGCGAGACAGACTATGTATTCTCGCGCGCACTATAGTGTGCGTTAGCCCTTAGAACTAATTTACTTGCTACAATCTTATTTTACTGATCTATTGTGAATTGCTGAGATCCTGAGATCAAGATTGGGCGAAGTAGTATTTTTAACCTGTTAACATCAAATTTTTACAAGAAAATAATTACTTTAATTAAAGTTTTTAATTTGTACCTCTTCCATGATAGGGCTGCTCAGTGAAGTGGTGATAGAAGGTACTGCATCGCTAATGCTGACCTTCTCCAGACCTTCACGGGCTCCATTCACCTCTGGGTCCAGGCTCACTTCCTGTAACAGACAACAAACTCTTTAACTACTTAATAGATCTTCAATTTATAACAATAGGCCAATAGCTAGAAGTTTAGTAGTGTGAGAGAGTCGAGGTGGCTCTGTGATGTCGGCCTCGACTTAAGACCTGTAGCTCGTGGGTTCAAACCCAAGCTACGAGCGTTATTATTTATTGGAACGCACGGTAGGCGCAGTGGCTGAGAGACTGGCCGCTGCGCTGCGTCTCGCGGAACCGCACGGAATATTTTTTTTGTATGGCGTACAGCCCTACAGGTAGTTGTTTTGGGTTTGGCTATTTGCGTATGTGAGTTTATATGCTTGTAAACGCACTCACGATACAAGAGAAATTTCAAGAGTGGGGCAACGTTTTTTTTTCTTCGTTTGTTAGCCTGTACTGTCCCACTGTTGGGCAAAGGCCTCCCCCAATTCCTTCCATTTGCTCTTTTCCCGTGCCTCCTCGAACCGCGGTACGCGTCCAAATCGTCTCGCCACCTTTTTCTGGGTCGGCCTCGGCGGCGCCATCCGTCTTCGGCAACCATCGTGTGGAGACTTTTGCCCAACGGTCATCGTGCATGCGACTGACGTGACCCGTTCAATCCCATTTTAGCTTAGCAGCTTTCATGCCAACGTCCACTATGCCCGTTTTGGAACGCAGCGTGGTGTTTCGAACCCTGTCTTGCCTTTTGACACCCAGAATGCAGCGTTCCATTGCGCTTTGGCAAACTCCAAGGCGGAGCTTCTGAGACTCAGCGAGCGACCAGGTCTGAGCACCGTAGGTTAGGACGTTTGACGTTTAAAAAAAAAACTCAATACAGTGTATGAATATATCGTTACAAAACAAACGGGGCTATTTGGGTTTTGGGAGCTATTTGGGAGGACACAGAACAAAAATATCGATAACTGTCGGTTGGTGTGTGGTAGAAGTTATTTAACAAACTCTAGCAACACTTTGATTAACTGGTACTTAGAAATTCCTGATGGAAAAACTCAATTACATTTTAGTATATAATGTACCATTGCTTTACTCCTAGAACCAAATATCTTACTAACCCTACTAATATTATAAATGCGAAAGTTTGTGAGGATGGATGGATGGATGGATGGATGTTTGTTACTCTTTCACGCGAAAACTAGTGAGCGGATTTGGATGAAATTTGGCACGTAGATAGTTTATATCCTGGATTATTTTGACGACCCGATTGGCGCAGCGGTAGTGAGGCTGCCTTACGTTTGTAGGGTCCCGGGTTCGAATCCCGGTAGGAGCAAATGTTTGTGTGATGAGTGATGAGCATCGACATTTGTTTCCGAGTCATGGATGTTTATATGTATAATAAGTATGTATTTACAAACAAAAAGTATCTATGTAGTATATTAACTATCTGGTGTCCACGACACAAGCCTCGTTGCTTAGTGTGGCACTAAATGGCGCTGTGTGTAATGTCCAGCGATATTTATTTATTTATTATTTATTATCATATAGGATACTTTTTATCCCGGCAGTATGATCCCATGGGACAGTTACCGGACTTCACGCGGGCGAGGCCGTGGGCATAAGCCAGTTCGAAGATATAATGCGACATCCACCTGCATTGGCCCCGCGTGATAAATTACGACCTTCTCACAGAGCAGATGCCTGTGTTCTAGTGGTGGGAGTGTTATAATCTGATTATAATTAGGCTTTAGTGTGAATGTAGTTGGGTTGATCGGTTTAAAAATCTTTCTCTCAAGTAGATTCGTCCTCTTTTCCTGAATGATTACTTTGTTTTGTATCCACAAAGAGCATTGAATAGCCAATGTTTTTCTCAAGAAATATTTTGATTTCAATAACTACAGTCAAATGTAAGTTCTGTGAGAACAGTTTTAAATAAGAAAATCCTTTGCTTGCAGCAGATGTAAGGTGTTAATGTTTTGTTTAAAATATGTAAAATATTTTATTTTTAATGCTATTTTTACCATTTTTATAAAATTTATCATGAGAAGACCGAATAAAAGGATTAGGTATTTAATTTAGTGTTAATGGTTTTAAATACTGTACTAAATAAACAATAATAATGAAATATATATCCAATAAAAAGAAAGTTGTGGGATTTACGGGGGCGCAAAATCGATCTATCCGATCTCGATGTTTTGACATGTCGTCATTGCGACCAGGCGAAGCAGGGATGGGTCGCTACTTCTCAATAAAAAGAGTACCAAGGTTGGTGAAAACAATGATTTGGCTATTTGAAACATCCAACAAAATGTTTCAATTATGTGTCACACTCGCTGTCTGTTAGTTGGGTTATCTAGTAGTAGTGCCTTATCTGCTTTAATAAAAGCATAAAATGTTGATATTTAATTCTTGTAATCTAATCTTACATTGCTACAACGTAACATCAATTAATTGTTCAGCAAATAATGTTCCCACTGCTGGGACTCAGACCATATTCCTCTAAGAGGGAGTGGGTTATAAGTAAGTCCAGTGTGGGTCACATAGTCTTTGAATTTTAAGTCTAGAATAGGCAGATAATCTCTAATGTTGTTAGACTGAATTTATGGTAATATGGTTATAAACTATCTTGTGTGCGAAATTTCATCCAAATCCGTTCAGTAGTCTTTGCATGAGAGTAACAAACATCCGTACATCCAGACATCCTCACAAACTTTCGCATTTATAATATTATTAGTAGGATAAAATGAAATAAAGTCTGTTTAGTAAAATTAAATATGGTGCAGAAAAATACTTGTGCTGTATGCGCATTATTAGCTTGTACAAACCTGGTTTCAAGTTTTAAGTTGTTATAATGACCACAATACAGGAGAAATTGTGTGGGGCAACATTTTCTCAAACAAAAACAAATAATATGAGGGTATATAACATTCACTTAAATGTATGTCCAGCACCTCTTGGGCAATTGAACTATTGCTACCACCTTGAGAACTTTAAAATATTTTTTCCATGGCATGGTATTTTGTGCTAATACTAGAGAAACAGATCAGCTTATTAATAAATCTACCCACATGCAAGTGATTCATAATGTTATATGTATTTATTTTCTACAATTTCTTGGAAGTTTTCCATGTTCACTGAAATAAAGCAATTGATAAGACACTTTGTTTGGGTTTTGCAAAACATTGTGATTATAAGATGTTTTGAAGTTAAACAATGACGTTTTGTTTTTTAATATTGAGTTTGTTTTATTTACAATGTGAAGTGTGTACTTTTTTTTCTGAATAATTGCCATGGGTCTTTTTTGCTAGCTTCAAGGAAAATAATTGATATTATTTTTATAATAATAAAAGGAAACAAAATGGATCAAACAACATAATCAGAAATGTTGTTAGAAGGATATATGAATTCTATGCAGGAAACATTCAATTACCGTTAATTACTTTTATTTTTAACATTCTTTCAATAATATGGCAACTGATTAAACACAGCAGTCTTTCATAAACTTGTGGCTTCCTATTGGAATGGTGACATTGAAACAGAATGAATCAATTTACATTGCCACCAACATGCTAGGATAAAGAGTTGAAATAAGGAGTCACTATATGATTAAAAAGATTGTTTTTCAAAAATACCTGCACAAATGTAAACACAGGATTAAATTCAAAAGCCATTGTAGTTACTGAACTGACACTATCTTCCAAAAACAAAGTACTATTATTATTGATAACTAAAACAACAACTGAGAGAACAAACAGCTATCAGAAAGTGACTAATACTAGATAATACACTGAGTTCTTACACATAAGGCATTGATTCAGTAATTAAATTAACTTTCAAGGATGTTTCAAAGAGAAATCAAGTTCTATAGAACACTGTATCTTGTGAAAAAATGATATTTACGATTCTTATGCAAATTTTGGTTGAATGATGGTAATAGGCGATAATTAACAGTAATAAAGCAGCATCAGCAACAAGAGGTCCGTGGAATTTTGTAAATTCGTTTATTTCACATCATGCACAGGGGCGTCAACGATCTGCCGGGCCCCGGGGGGCGGACGCGAACACAACAAGTTATTAAAACAGGATTCCAATAAGATACCTGGACCGCAGACGCGAAAAGATCTTCGTCATCCCTGTTATCATTGTTGATATCCACTGTGCTGAAGGGCGGCGTATCAGGCTCTTCCGACATGGTTAAATTGCACTAAAAGTAGACAACCTCAAATAACTAAACGAACAGTAGAGCGTCTAATCAAATTTATCCCGAAAACAGCGAGATAACTTTCCGATACCAAGGTTCGCTTGACAGAAATGAACAACCCCCCGTCTGCAATTAGGACTATAAATTAAATACAATTTTTAACATGTTTAAAATGACGTTCTCAATAAATCCATAAGATGTGAAAGAGACAAAGTAAGAATAATGTTTAAAATGTATACATTTTTACAACCATGGTTCTGTCGGATGCCAAATGTCAGATTTTTTGTGACGTATTCAATTCTGTTTACGAATACAGCTTCGTACAAGTGTAGAAAAATATTTAAGATAAATTGTATTTATTTATGAATCAATAAACTTATTAAATTACAGGTAATATTTTACTTTGTTGTATTGTACTGATTTCTATTGCAAACTGCAATAAATAATAAATAAAATAATGTGTTTGATTAACTTTTGGTAAACGTTTGCAGAAATGCTACTTTTTACTGTCAATGTCAACATTGTCAACCTATGCCTTTCTTTTATCAGCTGTCAAATCGTAAATAAATCCACGAAATTGTTTTGTTGTGAAGGTAAAAACATGTTTTTTTCACATTTAATGTGTGCTTACTTACATTTATTGAGATAATTATAGTTATCGTGTATTTCTTTCTTTGTAGTCAGTAAAAAGGAAGGTTTGGCGTTGTATTCTAAAGTTGTTTTTGTAGTAGTGATAGGAAACAGCGATACAAAATGAGTGGGTTGGATAAGAAGCTGAAAATCCCTCAGCCACCGGCGCCTGCAGGTGGTACCGGTAACCTGCTGTCAAGTGTGGCCCCGCCGTCGCAGCTGCCTAACTTCGTGACTGCTAGTCCCGTAATTCCAGTTGCCGAGGTATTTGACATTTGTTTACAACTTCGCTAGCATATGTTTTGAAACAAAATCAAGTATTTGGTGTGAAGGGACCGTCTATAGAATTAAAGTATCCAAAAATCTGTTTCATTTTCTTGTCTTATAAGGTCATTGTCTGATAATTCTAATAATGTCAGTCTGTCTGCCAAAATTTTCACTATTTTACCATGATTGCAGATACCCCAAGCACCTGTAGGCCAGTCCCTACCAGCCCCGGTGCCCGTTCAGCCAATCATAGTGCAGACAAGAGATGCGCCTCCCCCGCAAGTTGAAAATGAGGAGAAATTCAGGTAATGTGGAGTTTTCTTTCTGTTGCATAATGTTTAATAATATTTCTGATTGAAAATTGTTATACAAAACTAGACTATTATTACCTAGTAAGTAAGTTTCTAATATGAATCCTCTTGTAATCAATTGTGATTCTTATCAGGATATCCTGTATCCGTGACCAATTAACTATCTATGTTAAGCACAATTATATTATAAGGCATTCAGTACAACATATTAAATTAATTTAAAAGGTTTCACTGTGGCCAAATTTTCTGGATATCTCATGTCTTCAAAAAACTCATACAGAAATATCAGTTTTCATATTCACATTTAAAGTTTTTGTGTGCTTACGATAAACTTGCTGTAAAAAACTGTTGCTTGTGCCAAACAGTGACTTATTTTCACAGTAGTGTTAAGGCATGTTTTTTTTAAATTATGGACCGAGGATAGTTGAACTAAAGTTGGGTAGTATCTAAAAAGCTAATATTTTTGTGTAATCACAGTTTTTAATAGGACATGCTTTTTTTTTCACATTTAGATTTATCAGAATTGATTGAATTGTGATAATATATTATTATTCAGATATTAACCCAAACACAAATTAAGACACACTATTACACTTTTAATCTATAAACACTTCAACAATGAGTTGAAGCATGTACAGAATCTAATGGTAAGTACTTGAACACAGTCATAAAATAATGCAAGTAACTGTAGATACATTCAATATGCAGAAATTATAATGCTTTCTGTGACAAATTGTATGGAAATATTAACATAATTTGCAAGTTACCTTTTGATTTGATAATACCTAAAATAACCATAAAGAAATAGTACATTAATTTGATGTCCAGTGTATACGACGTGTTTTCGGACGATTATCAATAAACTTCGACCGGTCATTGTACTCATCATTATGAACAACTTTTACTATGGGACCAAACTCTGAATCGCGAAAAATAAATCAGTTGTTCCATACATTTTGACGAGTTATGCGAACATAATTGTAGGGAACAACTGTTTTTTTTTGCGATTCTGACTTTGGTACCATAGTAAAAGTTGTTCTTATTGATGAGTATAATGACGGGTCGAAGTTTATCGATATCGTCCGGAAACACAGTGTATAATATATTCCAAAATATTAGAATGATTTTCAGATCAAATTACACAAGACTAAAACAACTGTTTTGTGCATCTATACTTATATTACTTATTACTTATATATAATATTATAAATGCGAAAGTAACTCTGTTTGTTTGTTACCTTTTCACGACCAAACGGCTGATCAGATTGTAATGAAATTGGGCAAAGAGATAGATTATATCCTGGAGAAGGACATAGGTTTTCATTTTTTTTTCTCACGCATCAACATCAACATTTCCACGCGCATGTCGCAGGCAACAGCTAGTATATTATTATACAAGTAATCAAATTTGTCTAAGTTAATGAATATTCTTGGTTGCAGCCCAGCAATTCCTTTGAGTAAGGGGGAGCCACTGATGTCCATTAGGTCCCCTGAAGACTCGCAGGCCACACCATCTCCAGAATCATTGCCTGACTCCACATCAGATGTTGAAAAACTTGGTGAGTCTGTTAAAGGCGTTATAGGCTACTTTGAACTGCAGCTATTGTTCACCTGGACATCCATTATCATCTCAGGCTTGCAGTGCTGTCCTTAGCCTCGTCTACGTCACCCAAACATCAGTCTGACAAAACTGATCTGTCATTTCTTGAAAGATGTGGTATGGTTAACTGAAGCAGCAAATATTATACACTAATATCAAGACTCTTTTAATTGGCTTTTATGAAAGCGAGTGCAGGAAGGTAAAATTGTCAAGGCAATATAAACCATAACAACTCAAATTTAGGTGCTTTTCTCAAAAGCAGAAAAAGTAATTCTTATCCAATTAATGTTTTTATG
Source organism: Xestia rhomboidea (assembly GCA_963853795.1). NCBI lineage: Eukaryota > Metazoa > Arthropoda > Insecta > Lepidoptera > Noctuidae > Xestia > Xestia rhomboidea. The sequence continues at coordinate 6,647,192 of OY970771.1, read as the reverse complement.
GTTGTTTTTAATTTCTTTCGATAGAGCTGATTTTTTTCACTTTTAATATTTTGTGATGTGAATGGTTTTGCTGAGCGACAGAACTATCGTCTACCTAAGTACCTACAGTGCTACAGGGATGTTATGACGCTTGAATGACATTGATAGTGGGGCGTGGTATGTAAACATTACTGATAGATTTTCGTGAAAGTTTATTTAAAAAAAAATAAGATGACGGCTATTTCCGGTTTTCGCCACGCGCCAATATACGGCTATAAAACTACACATCGCAATTGTGGTTGGAGTCAACAAAAAGGGGCTTGTTTTAAATAATAGTTCAAATAATAATTTGAACTTTGCCAGCCTAAAACTTTTTTAGCTTTTAGTAATTAGTCAGTCTGTCTATTCAATAAACTATTTTAATATTAGTTTCTGAATGACCAAACGGCAGGGTGTAAAAAACCCTTAACGAAACCGCCACTTGTTCTCGTCGTCATTGCGATCATTTTTTTGTTCTACCTGCGAACCTTCTTGTTACGGAGATATTGGGGATCAAAGTTCCAACTTTTTCACAAGTTTTTTTTTTAAATACCTAAATGTTTTTAATTTAAGATTTTTACTTTAAACCTTCACGAGCCCCATACTATTCAATCCATCCATCAGCACAGAAAAACGTGATTTTTCACCCCAAGTAAAGTAATTTCCCAGCAAAAACTTTCGCGTAGAGTTACTTAGTTTGATGTACAGAATGCTTGGAGTCAACCAAGCATTCTGGACATCAAACTTGCTGCAGGCTTCGTGAAGGGTCTGTTTACCTGTATATCACAATTATAATGACCAGGTGACATAATGCCAGGAAGTGGCATCTTCACTTGGATGAAGGGCGCAGTCTCCACGGGAGGCATCCTGCAGCGGGTGGCGGAGAAAGCGAAGAGTTCTGTCGACTCCATGATCTTCACTCTCGATCCTCAGATGAAGGAGTATCTCAGTAAGTACACACGTGGAACGAAACGGTTAATGTGTATCCATATGTTGCGCCTAATATTATTATGTGAGCGGTGGTTTTCCAGTTCCAAGTTCCAACCCAGACGCACATAACTTTGCGTTATTTTTTTATGACTGCTCTCAAAACGGTTAAGGAGATATTGTGAGGGAACCAGCATGTTCTAAATCCAAAACTTCGAAGAAGTGTGACCAGGCTTTGTCCCAGCTATGTAAATATGTTACAGACTGATATAATTTTATGAGAAGTCCATACAGGTCATCATCATCCGCCTAGCCTTTTCTCAACTATGTTGGGGTCGGCTTCCAGTCAAACGGGATGTAGCAGAGTACCAATATTTGTCATGGAGTGACTGCTTATCACACCTCCACAAACCAGTTAGTACTGGGTATTGGGTAATATGATATCCCTTGGTAAGACTGGTTATCAGACTTTCGGGCAACTGCATTCCGAGGCACACAGGAAACTCGGATGTAATGTATGTAATGGGTGGTCACCCATCCATTATTCACAAGCGCGGCTTAACCTGAAGATCGACCCTGTCGGCTGATATTATTTAAATATAGGTTATCTATGTTTCAGATGTATTAAATATCTGAATTGGTTTCAGGAAGCGGTGGAGACTTGTTAGTGGTTGTTGCATCAGATAAAGAAGTAAAGGTCTCACCAGTCAGAGAAGCATTTCAGGCGGTCTTCGGCAAAGCTAATGTAGTGTAAGTATTTTATGTGAACATAGATCTCTCAATCTCTTTCAATTTCAAATGATTGATAGAAATAGAACAATGATTTAAAGAAGAAGGCTCAAAATTCACCAACGTCCTACAGTAAAGAGAAATATCTCAAAAGAATGATAAAAATGTGTACAAAAAGATGGCATACTTGCCTGAGGCGGACCGTGGACCGTGAGTTTGTTGGGCCCTGGGCTGATACTACTTGGGGGCCTGCCAAAGGGTGTCGCCAGCTTTTTGGCCAGTGGGGGGGGGGGGGGGGGGCAGAACGTTGCGAGTGACTGGGGGCCCTTTATATCCACGGGGCCCTGGGCTGTAGCCCAAAAGCCCTTATATAGTTCCGCCCCTGACTTCCGATAGGCTAACTTACAGTAGACTGTAAGTTAGCCTATCGGAAGTCAGGGGCGGACATACAAAAAAAAAAACTGCTATTAAATATCATATCAGTATGGCAGTAATATCATAATATGTACAAGAATAGAAGTACAATATTAAGAAATACTTGGCTATCCTGACTTGTAATCAAACAATCTTTTTATACTTTTTGTGTGCGTGTGTATAAGGTCTTTGGGTTGTGTGTACGGAGAGAAATGAAATGCTGCAGAACTTGGTAATTACTTTACTTATTACAAAAAATTACAAGGCAGTAGCTAATCTGATTCAGAGCGCGTCTATAGTTTACGGTGGTTACGGGCGAACTGTCGCCGCCGGGCGCCGCACGTATCATGAATACAAAACGATGTGTCAGCGCTCCTACATACTCATTTTATATTTTTTTGAGATACTTCTCTTTGCTGTAGGACGTGTGTTAATTTTCTATGGGCTGTGAGCCTTGTTCTTTTGTCAAACATATTTACTTATTGGTAGCGCAAGCCGGCTTTAGTCAAGCATTCTTGGAAACAGAGCCTTCAGACCTCTTTATCTTTTAGACCACCTCTCTCTTTCTCTCCTATTTTTTAATTTAGCTTCTATAGTTATGTAACAATCAATAACCCAACTTAAACCGTACTGAATAAGGAACAATTTTCAAATTTATAAATATAACTTGCATACTTGTACGTAAAATAATTAATAGAGACATACATACACACAAATAACATTTACAAAAAGAATGCAAATTTAAAAGCGCTTTACGAGGCAGGCTAACCATATAATTTTAAGAGCACCGAGGACAAACTACGGTAGAAAGACTGTCCTATATGAGGGGGCTGAACTCTATAACTCTTTACCTAAAGAAATCAAGGAATCGAAATCACTTCCAACTTTTAAAAGACTGTAAGAACACCACCTAAGTAATTTATAAATTGCAAGTTTTTGCCTTTTTTTATAACTTAATTTTAGTTTATTACCAAGCGAAACCGTCGTTTATAGTATCTTAATTATTATGTGTTTCCTCATAGAAGTGAGTAATTGTGTTCTTTTTGAGCGAAATAAATTTCTTAAACCGTAAACCCTATTTCCAGTGGCTACGCGGCACAGAGTGACGTCACAGCAGATCAGCCGGTCGGCTACGCGGCCGCGTACGCAGCGGCCAAACAACGCATTGCTCACATACGATCCGTGCACGGAGAACTGAATAACAACATTCCTGTGCTCGCCGTAGAGGGGTATCTACACGAATCTGTTACTGACAGGTTAGTAAATATAAATATATCGCTGGACACACAGCGCCATCTAGTGCCACACTAAGCAACGAGGCTTGTGTCGTGGACATTAGATAGTTGATATACTACATATATACTTTTTGTTTGTAAATACATACTTATTATACATATAAACATCCATGACTCGGAAAACAAATGTCCATGCTCATCACACAGAACGTAAGGCAGCCTCGCTACCGCTGCGCCATTCGGGTCGAAGTAGTAGTATCAAAGAGGTAGATTATCAGGATTTTAAAAGCTAGCGAATAGGCTTCGATCAATAATAGTACTAGATTCCCGATGAGCGCTTCAAAAACGGCTCGAAAAATAAGACCACAAATACTTTTGTGGTCTTATTTCAAATTCCAATCATAGCCAACATGAAGACGTCAAAGTTGCGCAGTGTGCGTTCATAAACTGTGTAAATAACCACCCTAACATCAAGGTTTTGGAAGGAATATCTTTTTTTTGGTAAGTTTATATCATTAAGTGTTTTTCATAAAATAAAAACAATTAAATAGTAAATATAATTCAATTATCTAATATTGTAATTGTTTGGCCAATGTTTGCTACAACGCACCAACTATTGTATCAAACATCGACTGTCTTTGAATAGGGAATGCATGGAGTAGTGTTGTTATTTTATAATCTTATTTTTGTTTGTAGATTTCCTAGCAACCCATTTCGCTGTGCAGAATATCTATTGTAGCAAAAGAAAGAGGAGAAGAAATATACAACCCATATAAAAATTCGAGAATATGTTCGACTCATTTTGACAGATTCGACATTTCTGGAAACACGCAAAGGCGTAGATGATTAATAACAACGGTTCCCAAATTGCAGTTAATTATTATAAAGTATTAAAATAGTCGGTGTACTATAATGTTTCGATAAAATAGTAAGTTGATTATGACTTTTTTTTAGATTCACGGACCAATTTTTATTGGTTTGTGAATCTAAAAACAAGTCATTTATAATTGACGAAAGATTTATCAAATCAGGTTTTGTAAAAATCTTTATCAGATGAAACTATTTTTTTAAATAGGTATTTTTAAAATGTAATAGCGGCAATTTAAAATAGTCTCAACTACTTTTTTTAATCGGTCAAAAAATATTTGCCACCATACAAAACAAACCTAAAAAAATATAATTCTGCAACTCTACGTCTTTCAATACTTTCTGTGTTCTGAGCATTGAAATGTAACACCAAGAACTACGTCTAGTTCCACAATAGAATAAGCACGAAATTGTAAACAAAAGTGTTTTAACCTTAAAACTTAAACTTTAAGTTTTATTTTAGAATAAATAGTTTTGTACTGATGACTTTTTATTTTCAAGCGATATTTTAAATTTAATCCTTTTATCCTTTCTCCGATGGAAGGACTTAAATAAATACATTTTGCAATGTTATTCAAACTTTATGTGTAAGCATTAAGGTTTATAATAAACTGTAGTTGTTAATATTATTAAACTTTTTTCTAAGAAATGTAGATGTTTACGTGTGTGCAAACGTGGCCACTTCAGCGACTTATTTTTGTTCCTGATCCTTAATCTTTTTTCTCTTTTTCTTTCTTTTTTTTCTTTTTCTTTTTCTCTTTTTTTTGTTTCTTTTACTATTATTGATCGAAGCGAATAGGCGTTATTTCATTTATAAAAACTTATTATTATATTATTTATTTTTAAAGTGAATTTACAACTAAATATTCTGTGAATATTTCAAGTGTCTACCTGTGACCGTTATAATTATTTAGCAAAAAAAGGCAAAAAAGTTTTTTTTTTTGTTTAACATGTAGCTGTGTTAGTTAAAAACAATTTATGGATTGAAACCCGTTCATCATTCAATCAAGTCAATCAATGAATCAAGAATATAGAGCAAGATCCCAGGGGCACCAGTCCTTACTTATTTTGTCATGAACAAAATGTGTGGTGGCATCAAGTAGTATTAGTATGCTGTACGAAATAAAATGCGTGGGAACTTTAAACTTTGGAGTTAAATTATGGAGGTACACCATATATGAAAAATCAATTTTTACATAATAATAATAAACATTTATTATTATAGTTTTGCGGTTGTTTTAGTAGTTATTTTTGTTCCGTCTGTAACATTATTTTTTCCAAGGCACACCAACTAATGACCACGCTATCTCTTCTCCCCCCCAGGTGGTACGACATGTCCCTGCTCATCCTTTGCCAGCCCTCCCTCGGCATCGAGCTGCAGCTGCAGTCGCAGGGCACGCCCGTGCCGGCCGCAGCCGTGGCCGCCGCGAGCGCCGCCACGCCGCAGGACTATGCGCACGCGCAGACCGGGTACAGCGTCACAATTGGATCTATTATGGGAGCTAGCTTACAGGTGAGGCCACTATAAGATGTATGAATAGTCTCAAGACATGCCGGTGAATGCCACAAGTATATTTCAGTACCATACAGTCAGCCATACAAAAGCTGTCGTTCTGGTGAATTAAAGTGCAAGGATTGCTCTACGCCACGTTTTAGTAAACTTTATTTTTCGGCAACAGCGACCTCGAAAACTATAGAATCATATCCAAAGCTGATAAAACATGCATAATGTGCATACTTTCCCGGCTGCTATTTTGAATTTTAATTTCGTCCGTATTGGCAAATCAGCGACAAAAAATAATGGAAAGCCATGGTTTGGTCGACAGTGTGGCGCTTCTCGCACGTCTCATTACGGTTCTGACTGAACTGATGCCTGGATGAATTACTGTATGTTTGGTTCTAGTCTCTGACTGACTAAAGTTATATTTAACCGACTTCGATAAAAGGAGGTTATAGTATATATTCCACCAGTATCTTTTTTAATTTTCCCTAGCTGATGTCGGTGGATGTCTGTTATCGCGACCAAAAGTAAAGCTCCCAGACGGCTTATTTTATTCCGACACCTCCAACAATGTATACAAAAACTTGACAAATTATATACTATACCTTACTCGAAAACTCTATCCATTGGTGAAAACAGCATGGAAATCGGTGCAGTAGTTTTTGAGTTTATCGCGAACATTATCATATGTAGTGATGACCTAGTTTCGTTTAGTGTCTTTTTAGTGTTTTTATTAAAAGTAATGTTTTTTTTTTAAATCCTCTGGTTTTGCGTCGCTTCACAAAATCATAGCAATTTTTATCCTCGATGCAATAAGCTGCTATTGGGATATTGAACAAGTGCCAATGACACGTTGATTTTGATTTTGATTTTGAATAACTGTAAAAGTACTGTATTCTATCCTATCGTCCACCAGGTACCCCACAACCAATGGCAGGAGGCTTCGACTGGCGTTTCAAGGCGTGAACTGCTGCAGCTAGCGGCGCGGTCTCTTGCGGGCTCTTACAAGAAACTGCTGGCCGTGTCGGCGGCCGAGGCGTAGAGCAAAGACTGGATGATTATCGACGGATTTGAGAATGGAATGTACAGTAAGTACGTAAATTATGTATAAAGGGTGTAAAATACCTCTTAAAGAAGCCGAAAGGCACTTGTTCTCCCCGTCATTGCGATCATTTTTTTGTTCTACACCATACCTGGAAACCTTCTAGTTACGGAGATATTGGGGTCAAAATTCCAACTATTTGCCATTTTTTTTAAATATACAAGTTTTTAATGTATATTTTTTGATTTTTCTTTAAACACCTCCACGATCCCCGTACTATTGATTCTATTCATCAGCACAATGTTTTAAGTGTGTTACATTGAGTCCTACCGAAAAACGTTTTTCACCCAAAACAAAAGTCATTACCCAGCAATAATTTTTGCGTAAAGTTACTTAGTTTGATGTATAGAATGCTTGGTTGACGGCTTCGTGATTGTATGTCACAGTCGAAATTGTTAATCAGTCAAAACTACTTTGGACCGATGAAAACTATTTTAAAATAAAAATAAATAAATTGACTGCAACATATACATTTTGAATGTAGCTGACTATACGAGTAGAGGACGTAAAGTAACAATAAATTGACTTTGTGAAGGTATGGCTTCAAATTAAGTGCTGACTGTTGAGATACTCTTGGTTGCCACGGCTTATTTGAATTGATATTTTTATTTTTGAATTGTTTGTTTGCACATCTTGCTACATTGTTCTCACATAATGTACCATCTCAACATGAATGATGTAACCAAGGTTTTGTAAAAATATTCTGATTTAAAAGAGTGTCCATGGAGTTCTTCTCCATAGAGATCTACGCTAGGGAATGGGCAACTACAGTACTTTCACAGTTTTTATGCCTTGTGACTGGGACTGTAGCTACATTTAATTTTCATCTTTGTTTCGACAATTCAAAAGTGCTTTTATCTGGCCTAATTAAAATAAATGCTTTGATGACGAGTAACAGAAAAGTATGGAAGAAGACATGCTGCGCCGACCCCTAATAAATTGAGATACGAGAAGGAGAATGATGACTTATAATGTACATAAATGACAACATACAGTGGAAAAATTAATAACATTCAACTAGATTTTCTTAAAGGAATTGCATCTTGTTTTAATGACACACTGTAATAAACCTGTCATATTGGCTTTTGCCATGGCGAAAACATGAAATAGATTTTTTAACATTTCACGAAAACAGCAACCCTTTACAACGCCACTGGGTCAAGATCAAAATGGATAAGTCTTAAAACAAAAATTGCGACATTGATATCCTAAATCCGGCCAATCCTAAGGCTTATCCTTTACAGCTACAAATAACATAAAGCTCGTCCCCGTAACAGTTAAATGATTATATTATCTACAGCTGTAGGTACCGACATAGAGCAATAATTATCTTCTTGCAAACAAAATTTATATTAGAAATTAAAACTGTTTATGGAATGCTATAAAAATAAAATTACATGTTTTGTTTCAGGGACACGAGAAGAATGTAAAGAATCTATAGAAGAATATATCGTAAATTATAACTTATTAATTATAAAAATAAAATATCTATAATTAAGAGTTACTACAATAAAATTTATTTGGGGCCAAATGTGTTTTCTTTCTTTTTTCTGCGTTCTGGTTTTAGTGGTTTCCTTAAAAAAAAAACATAAATAAGACCATAGAGCACAGAAACACCATGGTGGCCACGACATGATGCTATGATGTATAATGTCAACGCTTCACCAAGCGTTAGACCACGTTAGACCCTGACGGCTGAAAATGTCAGACAATTCCTCAAACAGATGGACCTGTGCTCAGCGCTTATAAAATTGTGCAGGCCCGAATATTAGTACCAGGTAAAACGGAGTGAATAGAAACACGGTACGCAAAATCGAGTAGTTCTTGTTGGTACCATAATATCATAACATCTGGATGACCGAGCTTTGCTCGGTTTTTTTTCAAAAAATAAAACCTAGCTGGATCGATTTATCGCCCCCGAAACCCCCTGCATACTAAATTTCATGAAAATCGATAAAGCCGTTTCTGAGAATCAGATTATATAAACAAGAATTGCTTGTTTGAAGGTATTAGATTAATTCAATGGGTCCCTTTCAAAGTTTTGTCTCGATTTACCCTCGCATCTCTATTCACCTCGTTTTTTTTTTCAAATCCAAATCATCTATTTCTTCGCAAGCATGGGTAATTGGTACGTAGATGTTTTCTTGTATAATACTAGCTGTGGCCCGCGGCTTCGCCCGCGTATTGTTCGGTTACTGTCCCACTGGATCAAAATAAAGGGATAAATAGTATCCTACATGTTAATCAATCACTGTCACAATCACTGCCACAATTACTGTCACAATCACTGTCACAATCACTGTCACAATCACTGGTCACAATCACTGTCACAATCACTGTCACAATCACTGTCACAATCACTGTCACAATCATTACCATCGTTTTCATAATCGTTATCACAATCATTGTCACCGTAATCACAATCAACATCATCGTTATCACAATAAATCTAAAATAACCCTGTATAGAAGTCAAATCCACCATCTTCTGGATCTCAAAATAAATGCCATATTCGTAATCAGCACCCTTGATAACCTCGGTATCGACACCCATATTGATTTTTAAACATTTCAACCCCATCGCACCCCAATAGGGGATGATGGTATTTCAGGTCCGCCATTTTCAATCTTAAAATCGTTGTTTTTGTAATACACCATACAAACTATACCAATGTTGATTTTCAGACTGTCACCCCATTTCCCCCTCTTAGGGGTTGAATTCTGGAAAAACCCGAACCCCCTTTTATACTTATTTATCAATAGGAGCACTCCAGTGAAGTTTCGAATAAACTAGTCTAAGTAATCTTGTTTCCCCATACAAACTTTGGAACCCCGTTTAACCCTCTTAGGGGTGGAATTTGAAGAAATCCTTTCTTAGTGCACCCCTAGACCACATAAGGAACCTACTTGCCAAATTTGGAATCTGTAGACCCAGTGGTTTAGGCTATTCTGTGATTTTTAGACTTTGTCACCTTATTCCCCCCTCTTAGGGGTTGAATTCTGAAAAAACCTGAAACCCGTTTCTACTCATTTATCCATAGGAGCACTCCTGCGAAGTTTCGAATAAACTAGTCTAAGTAATCTTGTTTCCCCATACAAACTTTGGAACCCCGTTTATCCCTCTTAGGGGATGAATTTAGAAAAATCTTTTCTTAGTGCACCCCTAGACCACATAAGGAACCTACTTGCCAAATTTGGAATCTGTAGACCCAGTGGTTTAGGCTATTTTGTGATTTTTAGACTTTGTCACCTCATTCTCCCCTCTTAGGGGTTGAATTCTGAAAAAACCTGAAACCCGTTTCTACTCATTTATCAATAGGAGCACTCCTGCGAAGTTTCGAATAAAATAGTCTAAGTAATCTTGTTTGCCCATACAAACTTTGGAACCCCGTTTATCCGTCTTAGGGGATGAATTTTGAAAAATCTTTTCTTAGTGCACCCCTAGACCATATAAGGAACCTAGTTGCCAAATTTGGAATCTGTAGACCCAGCGGTTTAGGCTGTGCATTGATTTTTAAACTTTGTCACCCCATTTCCCCCTCTTAGGGGTTGAATTCTGAAAAAACCTGAAACCCGTTTCTACTCATTTATCAATAGGAGCACTCCTGCGAAGTTTCGAATAAAATAGTCTAAGTAATCTTGTTTGCCCATACAAACTTTGGAACCCCGTTTATCCCTCTTAGGGGATGAATTTTGAAAAATCTTTTCTCAGTGCACCCCTAGACCACACAAGGAACCTACTTGCCAAATTTGGAATCTGTAGACCCAGCGGTTTAGGCTGTGCATTGATTTTTAAACTTTGTCACCCCATTTTCCCCTCTTAGGGGTTGAATTCTGAAAAAACCTGAAACCCGTTTCTACTCATTTATCAATAGGAGCACTCCTGCGAAGTTTTGAATAAAATAGTCTAACTAATCTTGTTTCCCCATATAAACTTTGGAGCCCCGTTTAACCCCCTTAGGGGTTGAATTTTGAAAAATCCTTTCTTAGTGCACCCCTAGACCACATAAGGAACCTATTTGCCAAATTTGGAATCTGTAGACCCAGCGGTTTGGGCTGTGCGTTGATAGATGAGTCAGTCAGTCAGTCAGTTTCTTCTTTTATATATTTAGATAGTCCTCCATTTGCTACAGTCGCTGCACGGTACTGTGTCGTCTCCATTCTTGCTCTGTAGTCAAAAGATAAACACAATTAGACCCTTCGTAGTGGGGAGTGAGATTCCAAACACCCTTTTTAAAGCTATCAACAAAATAAACCTCCTTTTTGTTAATAAATATGTTGATATTTAAGACGACTGTTGAATTGGTCGGTCATTGAACTGTGAGCATCGTGGAACGTGGTGTCAATGCCCATGCAAGCTTTTTTAAAATATTTTGCTAATTATGGGTATTATTTAAACTAATAGCTTATTTCTATAGGGGTTCAACGACTCTGTCATATGTTTCTAATTATGGATAGCCTTAACGGCTCTATTGAAAAAAAAAACAAACTTTATTAGAACATCATAACTGTAGATAAACACGTCTTTAGACAGTGATGTAAACAACAAAAAACTTGATCGGGCAGTCGACTGCAGTCATTAAGATTAATTTATTAGCGGATTATGGATCTCACTTTAAATTACATTTATGGTACAGCCACGTGATAAAATGTTTAGTAACCTCTGATATTTCGGATTCATGTGCGTATTGTTTAATTATCACTTGCAAGGAAACATCGTGAGGAAACCAAACCAGCATGCATAAGAGATTTTTCCCGACGGCATGTAAAGTCAAGTCCTAGGCGGTATAAAATCTCTGACACCAGGTTAGGCACTAACCACACGTAAAAGAAAGAAGGTGTTTGTCAATCAGCCTGCAACTGCTGAGCTCCTGCTGAGAAACAGGAGTCCTCTGTGTGGGAGGGAGTGGTTCGTAATCTATCACAAGGGCCTAGTGCGGGTTGGTATTGTCAAATTTAATGTCTCGGCACGGGTCAGTTTTCTTTTTACCAAGCTGAAAAATCCTCGCGCTCTTTTTGATGTGATGATGATGACATCATAAAAGTGCGCAACGATTTTTCAGCTTGGTGGAAACTGTCCCTAAGAGTTCTTACAGACGAGTGGCACGTTGCCAACTGCAGATAAACTGCAATGAGCCGTCGACAGAGTTGTGACGTCGGCGGCTGCCGCCGGCGCGTCGACTGCAGCCGTCGACACACATTTACGCGGCATGCCACAACTGCAAGCGTCGCGACCCGTCGACTGCAGTCGTCGGCGCTTCGACGGCTGCCGCCCGGCGCGTCGACGGCAGCCGTCGACAGATGGCAACGGCTGTTTATCTGCCGTGGGGTCGGGGCCGTCATGGGACACCACTGCGAATCTCTGCAAAAAAGTCTGCATGTAGGTAAGATATATCATTGCAATGTAATCAAATCTCCGGCTTCCTGACTATAATTTGACATTATTCTTATACAAACACCAGTTTTATTCCGAAATTCCAGTGTACTAGTAACTAGATTCAAGCTCGCTCATGTAGTAAAGGCTTATCCCGAACAGCGGATTGCAATTAACTACTTATTACGCACTAGCGGCTCGTGGAATTTATTCTCGCTTTTCGTTATAAATTTTCACTACGCTATTTAAAATTCCACAACACTTAGGTAGGTACTGTGCATGATTGTACTCATCGAATGTTTTTGTTATTCAACATGGGTATGGGACAGAGAAATAATACAGCAAAAATATATCAAGGGACAAAATTAATGACTACCTTTTAGTTAGAGAATTTTGTTTTGATTGTAAGCAATACCTACAATGCTTAGATTCCTGTTTAATGAGTTCCTGTTTCTGTCGATGACCGTGGTTAACAAACATTTGCGTGTCTTCATGAGATTTGAATCGCGAACATGTTTTTTTATCTGCATTAAATTTTGGGGGTAAAGGCCCCAACTGTCCAAATGCCCTTTGTTTATTATTTTGAAATATAGGGAGGACCGCATCTTTTGTCTCCTTCTAATACTGTGTTATAGAAAACGTGGTGTTAGGATGCGTTTCCACCAGAGATGTACGAGGATGCGTAGCGAGGGATGTGTTTTTTAAGAACCAATAGAATCACTTCATTTACCTAGCCTCGCTCAGCGCAGCTCTAGTGGAAGCGGCTCAGAGGAGCCAGGTTTTTGTACATACAAAACAAGGGAAGGACGTGTGCTAGGGACGGACGTGAGCGAAAAAATAGCAGTCACTAGACGGTGTGGTTACCGCTCGCATCACGTAGGTAAGTACTAGGTACTCTCTAAGCACGGAACCCGTAGTTACGGGCGTTTCCTACTCCGTATCACTTAATAAGGACAATACGGACATAAGATTTGTTAGGGGCCCGAACTAAAAATGAATGAAAACTCGATTGGTCATCTGGGGGTCTAAAATGGCCGCTTTAGCAGAATCAAAATATGAATCACGTTAAATATTTTTCAATACACTTCCTCGAAAACGGGTCCTTATCGCACTACGATTAGGTTCAACATGCCATGTATTTCACACACGTGGATTGTTTTCATTTTCCATCACCGCGTGCTGTGCCGCGTGCAGAAAGTAGCCTATTTCGAACGCGGCACAGCACGCGGGTGTTGGAAAATTGCCACAGATAAAACTATACCTATACTTAGTACAAATTGATGCAATGCCCATAGTCGGCGGTGATTGTTTTTTTTTCGTTATTTTATTTTATTTCTCCAAAAGTGTATTGAAAAACGTCGTTTGATACACGTGAACATTTGTTATTGCAGTTCTCGACTCAAAAACACCCTCGCCTACGGCTCGGGAGTTAATTCCGCCTCGGATGCAATAACAAACTTTCTCCACTTGTATCAAAATGTACTATTCAATTCTTAAAATAGACCTACAAAGTCCACTATAAAGTGGACTATAAAGTCCATTTTAAGAAACAACATTTTTAACGTGATTCAAATTAAGATTCTGCTAAAGCGGCCATTTTAGGCCCCCTGTCCTTATTCCCGATGTGTATACTACGATGTACGAACACTCATGAATTCGAAAATATTTGGGAGTAGGTTAATTTCAAAGTATATAGCTACTTTCGGACGGGCCCCGTATCTTCGTTGACGGACTTAGAGAGTAGCCCCCCTGAACCGAGCCCGCTACACATCTTCGCACCGCTCATCTGCTCACCGTTTCACAGTGTCGCTACTCATCCTCGCACCGCCCCGCTACGTGGCACATCTCTGGCGAAACGCAGCCTTATGAGCCGCAGATTTTATGCTAACCTAACGTAAGTGCCTTATTACACGGGTAGGTTAGGTAATTGGGCTATCAAGGTTTAAGTAGCGACTTAACTTCATGTTTATCATGATCCGGGATGACTATCTAGAATAAACCTGAGGGTATGAGACTGATGAACGGGGCTGCGGGACTGTTCGAAAGAGATACCGTGGCCCCGGAACACAAAGGGCGATGAAGGAACATGGATGGGTTTTAGTCGGTAAAAGTCTGACACTCCCTCCTGCTCCGCCCAGAGCGGGAGGAGTTATTTGATTATTTCCCATCCGAAAAAAAGGGTATGAGACTGATTAAAAAGGATATCTACTCGTGTGGTTAGAACAACAATATAGATAGGACCTATTTTGTGTTTGGTTTTACAGTCCGTTACCTGTTTACTTTCCCTATGCGAAATATGCTACTCAGTAGGTAGTATATTTGGTATAGGGAAATAAGTAGCCAGTAGAAGGGCATAGACACTTATTCTATTTTAAAAAAATTGGTTGTTTGTAAAGTAGGTTTACGATCGAGATGTTTACGTGATAACGTCTTATTGGTGATATAAGTTTTTGGGAAGTAAGGAATTAATGAAGATAACAATTTTTTCAAATTTGTATGCCGCTAGAGTGAGAGAGACGGAAGATCGGTCCACTCACTCGAACGCTATGCCAGCCTCCGCTCGTGAGGATTCCGCGTGACAAGTTTCACGGAATGACTGGCAGCGCTCGAGATGAGACGGGAGATCGGTCCGTCTCTCTCTCGTTATACCTGCGATCGCGCTCGTGAGGTTTTGGTGTGACACAAGTTTCTGAACATGTCACCCGACTAAAACGATTTTAAAGACGTTATCACGTCAAAAATATGGCCAAAAAGCTCAGTACGTTCGTCTCTTTAGTCAACTGATCCCGCTCATTTGGATCCCGCGGGATCAGTTTACTAAATTATTATTTTTATGTCATTTTCGTTAATAGATGGGACCCGCTGTCAAAATAAAAAAAAAAACAAATTTGAGTAACAGCGTGTAGAAAAATGTGAGGAGGAATAAAAAAAAATCCCATTGCCCCCCACCTTGCTTTTAACATTGTATGGGATCGAGTAGTGTTAGACAGCTTTAGACATACATAACTTTCTGTTCTTGTTACATGATTATTTATTGTATACATTTAAATAGATTTGTATATGCTTTATGTATATTGATATATAATTTGTACACCACAGACTACCTTTTTTTTTTTTTTTTTTTCGGATGGTAAATCATCAAATGACTCCTCCCGCTCTGGGCGGAGCAGGAGGGAGTGTCAGACTTTTACTGACTAAAACCCATCCATGTTCCTTCCTCGCCCTTTGTGTTCCGGGGCCACGGTATCTCTTTCGAATAGTCCCGCAGCCCCGGCCACAGACTACCTGCAGTATTGTTTCTCCCTCTTCCTGTAATCAGGCCCCTTATTCACAACTTATCTTTTTTTGACATTACGAAATTGAGCGAGATAGACATACGACTTTCCGAATCGAAAATCGAATCGAAGCGTTGTGAATAGCTATGCAGGTGGTCTTGATAAGATCGCTTTTAGCGATAAGACCGCGGCCCATTGTTTCACCCTCTGTGAAATGTTTTCTATTATTAATGTTATTTGTGTACTTATTAAAGAAAAGTGCATTAAAAATTAAAGGCTAGGCAGATGAAGAGTCTATTTTACCTATTCATTGCGCCATCAAAAATGGTCATGTGTGCAAACACATGCAGGCAAACTAGCAAGATTTATTTATGTAATTTTGACTTACAACTATCAATTTGTCTAAAAATGCATTTGTTCTGCATGTAATGGTGTTTCCAAAAACAATAATATTATGGCAGTGGGTCGCGACACTAATGTTCAAGACGATTATTTTCCTCAATCGGCCATGTACCATAGAGCAATATACGGTTATGACGGGTTATACTTAATTCTGAACTCTATTGCTTGAAAAATTAGATTGATGTTTGCTTATCACAAGTAAGATAATTATGTGAAGCTCACGGGGGAGACTTAAAATTCATATTGGATGTCATTCATCGAATAAATGCTTAGTATTGTGCGGGTCGTATTGGTCGCTGCAAGTGTATTGGCATTAGAAAATATTCATTTATTTTAATTTGTTTGCAAATTCTCGAGTTTTATACGGTGAGTCTTAACACTTCGCTATGCGTGTGGTGGATTATTTAAAATTTCAAATGTTAATTAACATCTAACTTCAAATTTTTATGATAGGTTCCGTTTCTTTTAGTAACAAAAGAATATTTGTTCATATAAGTACCATAAGGGTGTAATAAGAAAAAGTCGAAAGTTACTTTTTATCCCCGTCACCGTGTTTTTTTTCGTACTGGCTCATACCTTATATTCTTAAATTTTTTTTTGTTCTCTTGTTTTTTTTTTACGCCAAATGGTCAACCCTGGTTTCCGCATTTTTAGGGTTCCGTAGTCCTGACCAGGAACCCTTATAATTTTGTCATGTCCGTCTGTCCGTCCATCCGTCCGAGGTTTTACTGTTAGTAGGAAAAATAATTAATTAATATAGGTACTCGCGTGGTTGATATACTCTACAAAATTACAGCTTTCTAGTAAGAAAGCTGTAATTTTGTAGAGTATATCAATTACGCCGACAAAATAGTAAAATAAAATTTTGGAAAATATTTTTTTTTTGTGTAAGTGTAACCCTTAAATGTGAAGTGGGGATGAATTTTTTTTCGTCGTCTATTCCATCGTGTGAAGTATCGTTGAATAGGTCCTTTAAAATGACTTCGGGGTTGGCACGAAAAATCTGGAAAAAAAATTGATGATAATACATTTCATGAACTTTAGAGGAGAATTGTAGCGGCTAAGATAACTTTATTAGTTTAGCAGTAATAGTCGTTGAACTTGGGTGTTGGATAATTTTGTACCAAATACAAAATCCTTACAATAAATCCTAAGTGACTAAGGTGAAGTAGGGTTCCGTAGTAGCCCGTTTTCACAAGCAACTTGACACAACACAAGAAAACGGGCTACTACGGAACCCTACTTACACTGCGCGTGGCCCGACACGCACTTGGCCGGTTTTTTTTTCTGAGAAAGTCAGCGCCGCGCCGCGCTGCGCCGTGCCGGTGCAATTTCAACAAACGGCGTTGACAGCTAATTTGTAAAAACTAAGGCACTCTTGGGTTTGTCTAAAAATACACCAGTCAAAGGCAGAAATTGGAATCTATTTTTGAGTTTGTCAAGCGTAGGATAA
This sequence comes from Xestia rhomboidea, assembly GCA_963853795.1. Lineage (NCBI taxonomy): Eukaryota > Metazoa > Arthropoda > Insecta > Lepidoptera > Noctuidae > Xestia > Xestia rhomboidea. The sequence goes on along the minus strand of OY970771.1, from coordinate 6,629,896 downwards.
ACCAGTCATTACGCGAAGAGATTACATAATATCGATCTTTGACTGTAGCATAATAAAGGGTGTAAACAGGCCCTTAACGAAGCCGAAAGGCACTTGTTCTCCCCGTCATTGCGTTCTTTTTTTTTCTTCTGGACCATACCTGGGTACCATCTATACCTAACGTCAAATAAATCTGAATTAAAGGTCATTGACCCGCATAAATTTATTCTAATAAGTACGTAATTCCGAAAAAAGAAATAATGACAAACTTGTCCCGAAACGACCTTGATCGTGATCCTTGACTTTTTCTAGTAATAAAAAACGATTCATAATGTATTGTCGGACAAGTTTTTGTTTCAATTATGTACCTACGTACTAGTTTTTAAGGTCATAAATTTACTTTAAATACCTCCATAACCCGTTTACTATCAAATGCGTACAATGTTTTAAAACGTGATTTTGCACCCAAAAAAAAAAAGTAATTTCCCAGCAATAGTTTTTGCGTAGAGTTATTTAGTTTGATCGTTTGATGTACAGAATGCTTGGTTGTCGGCTTCGTGAAGGGTCCGTTTACTCCCCGTATAATTTTAAAAAGAATTGCTGTTTCCGACAAAACTGCAAGCGTTTGTGCGTCCATGTCCCTTCCACTCTGTATTATGTACAGTCGTGGTCTTTGCCGCCTGATCAGTTAATTTTTTTTTTGCTTAAATCATGTGGAGGTGCCGAGGCACGCCCCCTTAAAGTTTTGGCCTTTTAGGAAAGCGTCAATTTGGCGCGCAAAATAACAATAACTCTCGTTTGGCGTGCGTCGTCGATCGGTATTGTCTTTCATTCATTATTTCTATACAAACTCAACAGGGCGGTGCTAGGGAGCGTTTCTATGTTCCGAGTGCAAGCAAAAAATAACTTAGTGGTGATCAGGCAGGAGTTTCCACGATAGTACCTAGTCCTTAACTTTAAGACTGCCTCGTTGGTCTAGTGGCCGCAAATGCGACTGCTAAGCACGAGGTACTGGGTTTCGATTCCCAGGTCGGGAAAAGCCTCATTGGGTTTTTCATTCAGGTTTTTTTTCAGTTGCAGAGCCAGATCTGTGCCCAGTTGATGGCAGTAGAATCACTCCCTAAGTATTAAAAGTGACTTAAATATAACTGGCTGGCTGGCTGGTGGCTTTAATATATTTAAGGGCTAGGCAGAGGACTAGCCCTTCGGGAATTACAGGTGTCTGGTTCTGTTAACTTTAACGATCAATAATTTAAAATATGATATGTAGGAGAGCCGGGTGACCTGTAACTCAGGACTCTCAGACACCTTTCTTTATATAAAATTGTGCGTTTTGGTAACAAATTTTACTTATATTATACAGGGCGTAAACAACCTCATCACGAAGCCTTGAACCAAGCATTCTGTACATCAAACTAAGTAACTTTACGCAAAAATTATTGCTGGGAAACGACTTTTTTTTTTGAGGTGAAATATCATGTTTTGTGGTAGAACTCAATGTAACGCACTCAAAACATTGTGCTGATTTATGGATTAAATAGTACAGGGGTCGTGGAGGTGTAAAAATCTTACATTAAAAAATTGGATAAAAAAAAAACTTGTCCAAAAGTTGGAACTTTGACCCCCAATATCTCTGTAATTAGAAGGTTCCCAGGTATGGTGTAGAACAAAAAAAATGTCGCAATGACGGGGAGAACAGGTGCCTTTCGGCTTCGTTACGAGGTTTTTTACACCCTTTAGGTATCCACTTCGTCCACGTGAATAAAGCGGTCTTCCTATACTAGTGACCTTTTTAAAGAACATCGCTAATTATAACTCTATTCCTATTCATTTTTGTCCTCAGTAATAATGAAGGTGCTAGCAGTATTCTCTCTGGTCCTGGCTGTTGCCACCAGCTACCCAGTCGTGAAGACCTGGACCCTCTCCATGCTGTCGAATGCCATCGAGACCAAATCTAACCCTCACATAATGCCGTATCTTGAAGATGCGCTGAACCAGATCATGTACGCTCTTTTTACTGGCACAAATGAGGTTTGTAGCATTTTGAAGTAAGGTACTTACTTGATTTTTATAGCATTAGTAGTACTAACGGCCATTTTCTATAACTTACTTACGTATAACGTTTAGTTAATATGCCTATCTCTCGTAGCTATCGGTGTTTCTATAATCAAAGTTAGCTTGGAATATCTTATCCGCGTCACCTACCCTGTCACTCGGAGGACTGTGATTCATAGAAAAAACAAAGAAATCTTTTCTGAGACGTTTTGTTTCTAACGGTTCGTAAGCTAAATGTCAAATAGAGATAGCAACCTTCCGTTACCTGTTAGTAAGTTATTGAAAATGGCCGTAAGACTTTACTTGTAGTAGATAGGTAGTAATATTTCTGCTGGATTCTCGGTGCTCTGATAGAAATCCCACATCCACAAATCAATTACAATTTATGAACCACCTGTACAAAATTTGTTCAGAGCGAGAACCGAACTTGTAGCACTGTTGGCTCAGCTATTTCATCATCATCATCTAAACCCAAAGACGTCCACCATCATGATCTGCCTGACCTTCTCGCATATTACTAGGAAACAGTAAAACACGTTTTCTTCTTCCAGTCTCAATTCAACCACCTCGATATCAATGGCTGTCATTTCAATCCTCACAAAATCCATCCATCTTTTTGCTTTTTTTTTTTCTTTTTCTTAAGGAGTCGAAGGCATATAAATTGAATCAGCGCAGAACTTAACTAGCTGGTCTATTGCTCAGCTATTACAACAATTGAAGTCGCCATTTTTCATCTCCGTGTGCCTGTGGGTAATTTAATAGCAACCAGCTTGTGTTCGCGCATAATTGGACTCTTTGGTCCGTATTACAAAACAAGGTTTTATGATACATTTTGTATCTAAGATCTTTATTATAAATCTAGCTGATGCCCGCGGCTTCGCCCGCCCGCATATTATATACTAAAACCTTCCTCTTGAATCACTCTTCTATTAAAAAAAACCCGCATCATAATCCGTTGCGAAGTTTTAAAGATATAAGCATACATAGGGACAGACGCGGCGGGCGACTTTGTTTTTTATTATGTAGTGATACGAAGAAAATAAATCAAGATATGAACAGGAGCCCGAGAGTTCCTTAGAAACAAATATAGGTAGGTATATGACCTGTATTTAGCACTAACCTGATCTAGGATTCGAACCGACTCATAAATTGTGCTATTTTTGTCGAATTTCTGCGTAGTTAGGCATAGTAGGTATCTATATAATGATATGTAGATTAAGTCCATTTGTCAATATTATTTTAGAAATAAAACTCGTTTTTCGTAAACTACACACATCTAACAATAAACTGATTTCGGTCAAGTGTGGGTCATGATAGATTTGCATTGAGAGTTCCGTACCACGTATTTATTTCTTTTTTTCTACCTAGGGTATTCATTTTTATTTAATAGGTACTCCAAGAACATAAATATTATAGAAGAAAGGCAGGCTTAATTCCATAGTCATTTTCTATCAGGCAGCCTTATAATTAATCACGTAGGTACCTACTATTTGTACTATCTAACTAATTACCCTTATGTAGCTAGGTACAAATCGATTTTATGCCAAAGAAAAAATAACCCGTTAACTAGTGGTTAAACATGTTTAATTTTTGGTCTCTTAGCTCAATTATAAGGAACCCAAACATTTTAATGTAAGTACAAACAATCTACCTACGCATTTATATTAAATAAAGGCATTTTTTGTAATTTTTCAAAAAGGTGATAAATAATTTTATTATGTCATGTAGGTATTCATATAGGTACTGTGATATTTTATCACGGAAACAGTTGTTTTGTTACTCTACTCGTAGAATACTTATTAAGTAAACGTTGATTATAGGCTGTGTACCTAGGCCTACCAAATAATTTTAATTATTTTTAGCTATCGGTAATTAAAGCAGTAGGTAGGAGATTACCATAACGGGTTATAAAAATATTCAACATTTTTAAACAACCGAAAAACACATTAATATTAAAACATCATATCTGAGTAAATAGGCGTGATGACAGTGCAAATCTATTTAGTCAGTCGGTTAGAGTATTGGAAATTTGCAATTGCGTTTGGGGTGAGAGGATGTTTGCTTGTGCAAATCCATGTTGCCATTTTTTAGTTGCTTCTGCCGTAGTTGGGTTTTAGTTTTTTCTCCTCACATCATTTATTTATTTAGTACAGCATAAATCAATAATACTAAATTAAATACTTAATCCTTTTACTCGGTCTTCTCGCAGAACCACACCACCATCATGCACTGCCGATGTTTCAACGTCGGCAAAGCGTGCACTTAACGCCAACCTAATGCCGTTAACTTTTGTGTAGGCACGATTTAATTTGGCGGATTTTTCCAAAAATGAAAAACTAAACCATGGTTTGATTAAATTTAAATACATAATAGGCATGACGACAGTATCAAAAAATTGCACATCTATTTGGTCCGTCAGTTAGAGTTTTGGAAATTAATAGACACGTATTTTTTGTTTTTGTAAATCAATGAATATTGACAAAGATAAAACGCATCAAAAGTGGGGAGTGGGGGCCCGTGACGTCAGAACTAGCTAAAAGTCATACCATGGCGTGACGTATTGACAATTTTAAAAGCGTCGTATCTTCGTCAATTTTGGTTTACGTAACAAAAGAAAAAACACGGGTCAAATATTTTTTGATAATCTAAGTGACGGACTAATTAGATTTTTTTTTGTCGTCTCACCTATTATTAGTGTTTGGTTTGTGACCGAACGGTCTTTAAAATATGTCTGGGTCAGGGATGTTGAAGGCAGAGAACAGGGTGTGGTATCGCGCCTTTGGAGAGGCCTCTGTGTTCAGCAGTAGACTGCGATAGGACCAAAGCGTCTTGCTTCCACATTCATTGCGCGAACCGTCAGTCTGTGGAATTCACTGCCGGCTTCTCTGTTCCCCGATCATTATAAATCTGGATCGATTGAAAGTTCAAGGAATCAGTTCCACTAGGCAGACGTGCTCCACCCTGGGCCGCATCATCGCTTCACCTCAGGCGAACCGCGGGCCTGTTGCGTGTAAACAAAGGCTGAGTAAATTGATGTGATTGATGTGTTTTTAGAAATTCGTCCAGGCTGTAGTGCCGTCCCCTACCGGTGGCAGTACCTGGACCGTGGAACAGCTGAAAGCGGCCCTCGCAGACCCTGCGACGACTCCGGAGTACAGGCCAGCGCTGCTGCAAGCCATGAGCTTCGTTCAAATGAAGAATGAAACTGGAGATGTACAGGTAAACCTGGATGAACTTGCAATTAGTTTTAAAAAATGTTTAAAGATAAATATGGTGTTTTTGGAAACTTTACCAAACCATAGAGATCAGTTTGCGCTACCACTTCAAACATTTTTAATGACTTTTTCAGTAGTATAGCCAATTCACTTTATGAATTGATATTTTATTTTAGTGGTAAGTAGGCCATACACATCATTTGGAAACGAATTTGAATGTAGATATAAATAAATCCTACCTACATATATACGCCCGATTCCTAAAATTGATTTTTGGTACCGTCCGTTTTCGGGCAACATTTCGTTGTAGAAGACTTCCTTAACAATTCAAAAACTTAGTTTTAATAGCTTAGCCGCTTAGCACAGTAGAATCTTTGTCATTTACATATATAGCAAGTACCTAAAGGGTGTAGCTAACATCCTATTACGAGTGCTGGCTTTTAAGAGCTTTGTTGCAAAATACCTCATAGGTTTTTAAAAGGTACTTCATTAATATTCTCGTAATAATATCGTACTATGCAAAATGTACCTACCTTATACCTAGTGCAGTCGGCTCTACCTATGTTTTGGACCACAGAATGATTCTTTAAATACAAAAATTTGAAACGTATCTAAATAGGTATTCTTATTCTTTACAGGATACAGTGGAGGTAGCAATCCCAGCTTTGGATATCTCGACTTGGACTCCGAAGGATCTGATCGAGGCTCTCAGGAGTCCTACCACGAAGTCGGCCCTCATTCCTTACTTGGAGAAGGCAAAAACCGAATTGGAGGCGGCTCTTGAGAAAGGAGAATCACTGGTAAATACGCAGATTTCGTCAACTCATTTTGAATTTGAATGTCACATTAATTCAAAATGTGTTGTTCTGTTTAAATCACCACTGCTATTATGGTAAAACCTTTTTTAGTCTAATATGCACACCTTGGCCATTACTCTTTTGTCAAACTGTGTGTGTCTGTTACTTCACTTCTCTTGTTGTACGTATTTTAAAAACACGTTTATTTATCCTGATAAAATAGTTTTTTTCTAGCCTACTGTATTGGCTCTGTATGAACAAGTATATGGAATCAAATCTCGATACTTAATAATACCCTGACAGATCGGACAGGGTTTTTTAACACATAGTATTTTTTACTGACCACAATTTCTTTTAGTAGGTAGATTGTCCCAATGAGATTTTACCAATAGAGACGTCATACCCATTATAAAGAAGAAAAACATCGCGATATTCGAACGTGTCGTTCGAACTGACAACACCGCACACTCATCTCATCATCTTATCTCGTGCTCTCTGTCACTCATATGCAACGCACTACTTGTCTCGTTCGTCTAGGTGACAAAGCGGCAACATTGCGCCAGTGATTTTTGAGTAAAATAAAATTTATGATCTGAACAGTACTAACAAATGAAAAGATACGTCCTTCTGGATTTTTACAGCCGGCCCAGTATAAGTATTGCACTTTCTGAACACACTACTTGCCTTATTTGTTTATTTTCATACACCAAACTCCCGCTTAAACGTCAGTTCGCGTCGCGGCCAGACGCACAGGACGGACTGAGGTGACACAAGCTGGTCAGCTTGTGTTTGCATTGCCGCACTGACGTCGGTAAAACGTATCTACCTCAGTATTATTTATAACATCATTGGATTGTCCACCATTTTAGAACTGGATCGTGATATTTTATGATAAAAAAGTACGGAAAAAGAACCGGTATAACAACGTGGTATATTATATGAACAGCTCCATTTCCATAATACTAATAGTTACGAGTTTTTAATGGGAAGGCTGACGATTGAATTCTTCGGTATCTAACTAAAACATTTTTTTTTTCAGGAAATGCTATACATGGTGACACCTGTTGGTTTCATCCCTCCGAAGGCAGACTACGACTATCTTCCCAAGCCTTTGAAGAACCTCATCAAGAAGACGAAGAAACGGCTATAATGGGTACTTAATCATCATGTTAAAATAATAATAATAATTATTTTATTATCAGGCAACTAAGGCCCATAGATAAAATGTCAAAATAATATTTAACAACAATAATACACTAATACATAACATATATGAGACTAAAACTATACACGCAAAGTTGTCGGCGCGTCGTGTTTCGCTGCGTGGTGTCGCGTAACCGCCCTTGGAAACGTCGATATACGACACCCTTCGGCCAAAAGTTCTCCTTCATGCAGGTCTGTAGATGGTGGGTTGGAACTCGTACCACGAATGACTTGAATCATGAGACTTATGAGCGTTCAGACAGAAAGTCGGCAACGTCGCAAATAGCTGTCAAATATTTCGATGTTTTAATTAAGTTGGCAAAATTACTGTATGGAAATAAGAAATATGTGAATTAGCGAACTAAAATATTGATTATGATTTGCTATATTTAATTAATATCGTAACACCGAACAGTTTTAAATGTAAAAAAAAGTATTTGGAAAGTTTCCAAAGGCCTTTTCTACACCTAAAACTGTTTACAACATCAAATTCAGTGCAATTTAAGTGCATTTTTATTGCAATTCACTATTAGTATTCTAGTTCACTAGTTGGCCATATTTCTTATTTCTATACAGTAATATTGGCAAATTAACTAAAACAGGTAAATATTTGAGGTGATATTTGCGAGGTTGCCAACTTTTTGGATGAGCGCTCTTAACATCACGTCAAAATAAGCAGGTCGTGAGTGGTCTTTGAAACTGGTGGTCGGAAATTGCAGTAAACAAGCTTGCAAGCGTGAGATTAATAATGATCCATTCTTATCGTTTTTAGTCTTAATCTGAAGTTTCCCATTTCATCTTTATTCTCAGGTAACAAATTCGCGAAATATTTCAAGAAAATCGACGAATATGGTGTGAAGAGATTGTGATATAAGATAGGTCTTGGTGGTCTTAAGTTGACTGTGTTTTAAATATATTGGTAAAAAACATTGCTGTTTTATTTATCATTATCGTCATCCATGACGGGACATGTATGTTGGGTATAGGCCTCCATTTGCATGTCCTAGCCCCATCCATGTAATTTCCACGATGGCAACAATGTCGTCTGCCAATTTAGCTGATTTATTATTACCCGACTACGGCGAAGCCAAGGGTTATGATTTTAGCAGTCCATGTAAGCATACCTTGTATGTATGTTTGTATTTACGTATGTTTCACCGTAGCACCTAAACTATTCATCCTATTTTGATGAATAAGGTGTCAATCGTTTCGTTATTATAGCCCGGATAACAGGCTACATTTTAACCATCTTCAAGAATTGGAGGAGTCGATTTTACCTTGTAAACCCCGATTTTAATTCCGTGATTTTTCAGTAGTCGGGTTTTTTGGTTGTAGTAGACCACACAAATGCTTGTTTATTTTTACGGATGTGTCTATTTTCTTATGGCAGACGTCCGAAAGGTTCTGGAGTGGTAACTAGTCCACGTGTCGGATGGCATAGCGTGGGTAGACCGATAACTAACGGCCATTTTCAATAACTTACTATCAGCTATCAGGTAACGGACGGTTGCTATCTCCGTTTGACAATTAGCTTTCTTTGTTTTTTCTATGAATCGCAGTCAGTGACAGGTAGGTGATGCGGATAGGATATTCCAAGCTAACTTTGTTTAGAGAAACATGCACCGATAGCTACGAGAAGTAGGCATAATAACTAACAGTTATACGTAAATAAGTTATAGAAAACGGCCGTTAGTAAAGGTTGTGTCTAGATGGGAGAACCGCAGGACCGGTCGAGTTGGCGACGCTTGGAAGGCCTATGTCTAGCCGTGGATGTATTTCCGCTAAAAAAGATGCATGAATCATTCAATATTGTTGACGCTCGTGTTTTGTGTATTGTTGGGGAGCGGGCTCGCTGGCGGGATGTCAACTGGAGAGTGTACGGTGGTCGCAGGAAAAGTCTGACACTCCCAGAGCGGGAGAAGTCGTTTGATGATTTGCCATCAGAAAAAAAAAGGAGGACCAAATAATACCATGAGGAATGCACAACACTTTAACATGGAATCTACTTACTAGCTCTGGGAAAAATACCACGATGAGGATAGAAATTCGTCACCATAAAAATACAGTTTTCGTTAAAAATACCCGAGAATGTATCTTTTTTTTCTGATCGGAAATCGGTCTAATAACCCCTCCCGCTCTGGGCGGAGCGGATCCATGTTCCTTCTTAGCCCTTTGTGTTTTAGGACCGCGGTATCTTTTTCAAACAGTCCCGCAGCCCAGGTAGGCATACCAAGGGGTGCTGCCCATTGGTAAGACTGGTTTTCAGACTTTCGGGCCACTGGCTACCTGTAATGGCTGTCAAAGATCTACAAATGACAGCCGGACCAACGGCTTAACATACTTATCGAGGCACGGAGGAAACTCGGTACCTATGTAATGGGCGGTCACCCATCCACGGGCCAACCTAGGCAAGCGCGGTTGAACCTTAAGACGACTACAGGAGCTAAATTAGCAACTCTATTTGTGGTGGTTCAAACTTCGTTTGAAATACTGTTAGAATAAAGTTCTAATCAGCTTGCACTACAAAGTGGTTGTTACGTCAGTCACTGCGGGCCTCTCCGCTGCCGCGGCAAATTGTCGCTCAGCGGACAGACTTCCGGCGGGATCTCATGGCGACATGGAGAGAGCGACTATCGCAACCCCGTGCAGGGCACGCCACAATAGTGGCGATAAGTCCCCTCTTTGAGGAGTGGCTGGAGAGATGCCACGGCGTCCTCACCTTCCGCCTGACGCAGGTTCTTACCGAACACGGATGTTGAGGTAAGTTCCTGCATCGAGTCGGGCGGGAGGAGACGCCCGGGTGCTTCCATTGTGAGGATACACCGGAGGACACGGTGGCGCACACTGTGGAGGTGTGCCCCGCTTGGGCGGAGCACCGCCGTGTCCTCGAAGCGGCGATCGGCGGCGGCGACCTCTCGCTTCCGGCCCTGGTTCAATCCATGGTCCGGAGCGAGACGGAATGGGACGCCGTCACCTCCTTCTGCGAAGCAGTCATGCTAACGAAGGAGGTGGCGGAACGTGAGAGGGAGAGATCCTCACGTCCCGGCCGCCGCGGGAGACGCCCCGGCCGTCGGAGGCCACGTGGTGGCCCCTGGCCACCGTAGGCGCAGGCCTGTAGACGGGGAGCTATGGGCTAGCTCGCCGTCCGTCCGTCTCAAGACGACAGGCCGTGTCGACGGCGCGTTCGTGTTCCACGCGCGCCTCAAAGATAGTCAGCATAAGGGAAGGGGTCCGCAAGGGCCGAAGCCTGCCGGGGCTGCGGGACTGTTCGCAAGAGATTAAAAAGAAGAGAGAGAAGAGAAAAAAAAAGTCACTGCTGGCCGAATAGTGCGAAATGAGGGTTTTTTTTGCGATTTACATAAAATCTGTTAATATGTTGCTTATAGAATTATTTGCAAAAAATCAGAATGATCGCATGTATTTTAGTATGGTTTTTACTCGTTGAAAGAAATTTTTAAAGAGAAGTTCGTGATTTTTTTCTATCGAGTCAAATTAGTTGTATTATGTTTTTAAAACACCATCATACTAGCATGTACCCTGAAGAATATCTTATATTTTTCTGGTTTTGTTTATTGCAGTGAATCATATGCTTTTTTGCATTATAAAACTCGCGTTTAGCTCCTGTAGTCGCCTTAAGATCGACCTTACATTAACAATTTCTCAATAATAAATGATGTAGACCAGAAGTTCACATTGCTGGCTTCTTACAGTTCTTACGGTAGCGTACAATTTTCCACTGTAGGTACCTACGACGCAATACATTCGGTAGATTATAAATGATATATAAACATAATAAAAAAAAAAAATAATCCATTTATAGTGTACGTCATCAATGATAAAAGAGACGTGTTTGTCATCTATGAATGATAGATAAAGGTTGCGACTTTATAAAACATCTGGGGAAGCACTACATACAAAATATCACGCCTGCAATCCTAAGTGTTGGGCAGAGGTGTGCCTAAACTGCCCACCCACACTTCACCAGTTATGTTTTTAGTCCCATGGGGGCGAGCCTATTGCCATCAACCGGGCACAAATCTAGACTCCGAGAAAGACAGAGAAATTCCTGACGGAAAATCCCAATAGTACTTTGCTTGACCTGGGAATCGAATCCAGAACCTCATGCTCAGTACTCACTAGATAGACGAGGCAGTCCAGTTCAAGTTAATAGAAGTAACTAGGTACTACTTAAACCATTATATCACCATATCTATTTCTAACGCCAAACAGCGCCCAGTCAGTTAGCAAAACATGGTTTTACAAGGTATCCTAGACCATATTTTTCTTAATTTTTTTAGTACACTTACAAACATTGGTAAGTGTAGAATTGGGCGCTCTTTGTAAGAGCGTTTGCCCTAACTATTATTGTATTAGGGTCTAATACGAGTAGAACTCTATATAATTACAAAAATAAAACTAAACGTAACCTACAATCTTACATATATACAACGTCGTCAATAGGCGTCAAAGTACTATTCCGCATCGCTGTCATCCGGAAACGTGCCCAGAAGATTGGCAGCTTTGCCACTTTGAATGGCAATGCTAATTCTTTGGCCAAAGAAAGAGCCAGCCCTCTGGTCACGCGAAGTGTCGACCAGTCAGTGGGAGATTTCCTTAAAAAGGAGACGTGCACTCGGACCCCATGACCCGAACGTTTCGACCCCAAACGGCTCAAAGCTGTAGTTACCAATAAGGTTACAGTATTTGCGCCGTTTGAGGATTTTAACAGCCTCAGCAGCAGCGCCTTCACAGCCTGCCGTGCTTGCAACGTGTGAAGGCGCAAGGTTGTCGACACAGGTTGCGTCCCACACCAAAGGCCTACCTACGTTCCAAGGCACCAACGTCATGCCATCCGGTCTCTTGCCATCGTCACGCACCAAGCCGTTTGGTTCTAAAACCGCTGGTACTCCGGCGCTGGCAAGAGCTCGACGAATAATGTCATTAGTGCTGGCGTGCCGTGCAATGCGACCTGCGTTCCTGTAGCAGGACAGGCCATGGTTTTCGAGGCTGTCGACAGCTTCACCGCAGTGACACCGATGCGGAGCAACACAAGGTGCGCCTAAGCGTAGACTCGTAGCGACCCGGAACGATGCGTCATCCATCATAGTGCCAATGGTGAATGACGGAAGTGCCTGAAGCCACAAGCCCGACTCCCATACCCCCAAGAGTGTTTTAAATCTTACAATGGTCTCCCTAATGCTGAAAAATTATCTTACAAGTATCTTTACACTGGCATGGTGTAAAGGTAAAATGCCATTGTGTAGCCTTACTAATGCCGTTCCAAGTGTGATTCGCTTTATTTGCCTCTTTGTGATCTCGATATATGAATATTTTTAAGCGTGTAGAAAATCAGTGCGCACCCAGTGAATTTAATAAAATTTGTATATTTACACAAGGATTTCCTTTAGACTATGTTGCGGAAGAAGATGGCCGTCGTCGTCGAGGGAGGCCTAGAAAACGCTGGCGAGAAAACGGCCGTAAGCCGACGGCCGTTTTCTGTAACTTACTTACGTGTATCTTTTAGTTAATATGCCTACGACTCGTAGCTATATATCGGTGTTTCTATACTCAAAGTTAGCTTAGAATATCCCATCCGTGTCACCTTTTTTTTTTTTTTTTTTAGGGTGGGAAATCATCAAATGACTTCTCCCGCTCTGGGCGGAGCAGGAGGGAGTGTCAGACTTTTACTGATACGCGTCACCTACCTGTCACACGGAGGACTGTGATTCATAGAAAAAACAAAGAAAGCGGTCCGTAAGCTAAATGTCAAACAGTTAGAGATAGCAACCTTTCGTTACCTGTTAGTAAGTTATTGAAAATGGACTTTAGAGGCATTTGTGCGAGATTAGCCAGAGAAAACCGCACGGAGAGAAGAGTGGAAGGCTATGGGGAATGCCTTTCTCCAACAGTGGGACAATAGAGGCTAAGTAAAAAAAAATGTGGGAAAATAAAAAAAATAAACTATCGTTTTTATCAATTTAAGTAGGTATGGTTATGAACATCCCCTGAAGCTTTCCCAGGATTAACCCAAGATTAACAATGTGACGATCAATACGTGTATCTTTCTTTCATAACAATGAGATTATCATGATTTATTAAAAAAGATATATCTGATCGAATGCAATAAACTGCTCAAGATATAATTTATTGCAGTTTCGATTAAAACCTGTATAAATATTGCTGTCACGCAAAATATCACCAAATTACTCGACGGTAGGTAAGTCGGAAACATATTAAAATGTTAACACTATGTAGTTATATAATTCTTTTCGTTCCGAATTATTATTGTGCACATTTCTTGGCAATGAGCTTGTCCTCTTTACATTGTGCTTTTTTAACTGGCCTTTAGGTGTACCTCTGTCTTAGCAAACAGTAGGTACACGCGCGATGTACTTAATATCATTCTCTTAGATAGTGTCTACATAATAATCTAAGTACTGATAAATATACTATTACCTATAGAAGATACCAGCAAAATACAGCTGCTGAATTTTTTTTAACATAATATGTTACAAACCAACCAACCAAAACTGTTCTTTCGCCTTTAATTTCTTATAACAGTGCCTAAAAATCCCTCTTCACCAGCAGCAAAAAGAAAACTTGAAAGATGAAATTCTTCGCTGTCTTCGCCGTCTTGGTGGCCGTGGCTGCCGCTGACTTCAGCTCCTGGTCCCTGCCCCAGCTGTCCGATGCCATCCAGAACCCTGAGACTGACCCTGCACTCCTCCCGGCCCTGGAAGAAGCTCTCAACAACCTGATGGACTCTCTCTTCGCCGAGCAGCCCGTGGTAAGTCATTTGTGATTTCTTGTCGTGAATAATCTTTGCAGTAACATATTTGTGAAGCGGAGCAAAGACAAAGCTAGTTTATATTTGTATAATATAAACTCGCTCGCTTAAAGGACTTAAACATAACTGTCAAAATGTGGGTGTAGAGCCTTTATAATTTCTGTTCATCACTTCAGGCGACACAGACATATTTCTCTCATAAGATTCTTTTTTCTGTTACAGGCACCAGCAGACGCCCCCGTTGACCTGACTGGTTTGACCCTGCACGACCTGTCCCTTGCCCTGCAGAACCCTGAGACCGACCCCGCTCTCGTTCCCTACCTGGAACAAGCCCTCAACGAAATGATGGACGCCATCCACGCTGGAATCCCTGTTGTGAGTTATTACAATGAAACATTCTTAGGGAATACGTACAAGATTCTCTCATGATCTGCAATTTGTTTTGCATTAAGGTTGCTCTGTTCTGGCGACGACGTTCGTTTTAGTGTTCGTGTTTCAAAAATAAAACGCGAACGATTTTCTGCTTTGAGGCTGACGCGAATCATCTTTTAATAAACATACTACCCTACACCAACCTGCAAATTGCCAAAAAATAACTTACCTTAGCTGTAGGTACCTCACGTGTCATGATGCCATATAAAGTCGACGGTTATTACATCCACACGACTGTTGTATTATACAGGGTGTAAACCACCTCATCACGAAGCCGTCAACCAAGCATTCTGTACATCAAACCAAGTAACTTTACGCAAAAATTATTGCTGGGAAACGACTTTTTTTGGGGTGTAAAATCTTGTTTTGTGATAGAACTTGTAACGCACTCAAAACAGGATGTGCTGATGGATGGATTGAATAGTACGGGGGTCGTGGAGGTGTTTAAAGTAAAAATCTTACATTAAAAACTTGTATTTAAAAAAAAGTTGGAACTTTGACCACCAATATCTCCGTAACAAGAAGGTTCCCATATCCCGTATGGTGTAGATCAGCGGTCGGCAACCTTTTGGCAAGCAAGGGCCACAAGGTGGCAAAATAAATTAAAGTCGGGCCGCACTTGTGATATTAACCCTAGAAGCGCCATATACCTACGTATATTATATCCCAATTATCCCATAGAAAAAATGAAAAGCGCGTTCTTAATTACAAATAAACTTTATTGAATTCTTCGATAATTTTATTGTGCTTTGGCGGTAAGTACCAACTTTGTTTTAGAAATTTGACACTTCTTTTATTACAAATTTACGCCCAAAGTTCGGTTTAAAGAAATTTATTTCTCAAAAAGAACATACATAGTTCACTTATATAAGAGAAACTTAGCATAAAAAAAAAAAAAACTTAAATAGTAAATTATTTGTCGTTCTAACAATCGAGTACAAAATGTAGGTAGCGGTATATTATTGTTGGTTGGCCAAATACAAATTTAACCTATTTTTAAATATATTAATAGATGAAGAATCCCTTATGTCCTTTGGTAATTTATTATAAATCTGCGCTCCCTCAAACTGAATAGTTCTTCTTCCGTATAAAGTTCTTACTAAAGGTAGTTCTATACTATCCCTATTCCTAGCGTAGTAGTGGTATGTTTTACGTTTGAAAGTGATTTGTGAGTGTATTTTGTTCGTTAGATTTTTTTTAAATTAGTATGCATGTGTGGTATACATGTGTATAATTTTTGTAGGTTAAATAGTTTAGTTTTAGCATAAAGTTCTTTTGTAGGTGTAAAGTAGTTGTAATTGAATAGAGTTTTAATTGCTTTATTTTGAGATACTTGTAGGTCATGAAGATGTGTAATAGCGGCATGTCCCCATACATGTATTAAATAGTCTAAGTGCGGTTTGATGAGTGTGTTATAAATCGTGTAGCGTAAATGAAATGGCACACATTTAGCGATACTTCGCAGAGCTCCAGTTAACGGTATCAATTTGTTTCTGACGTAATCAATGTGTGGTCTGAATGTAAGTCTACTGTCCAAGATCAGACCTAAGTATTTCTCATGGTTTGATCTTAAAAGCTGTTGGCCATCTACCACAAGAGGAGGAAAATCAGGAATCTTTTTGTTTTTAGGAGAAAATATGTATGCAGTTTTGTTTACATTAATAGTTAGTAAGTTTCGCTTAAGCCACGTATTTAAGATATGAAGGTCTTGCTGTGCTTCAGCAATAACCTTAAGTATGGAGTTACCAAAATAAAAAAAGACACGTGTCGTCTGCGTATAGTGAGATACGTCCCGCTAAACCAATATTACTTATGTTATTTATATAAATTAAGAAAAGCAGTGGGCCTAAAACTGATCCCTGCGGTACTCCGCATACTATTTCTGCAGGTGTGCTTTCAAAATTATCAATTTTTACTATCTGACGTCTGTTTGTAAGATAAGACTCGAATATTTTGTAGACTTTGGCAGTAATTCCAATGTTTTTTAGCTTTTGTAATAGTATAGAATGACTTATCGTATCAAAAGCCTTTTTAAGATCAATGAAAATACCTAAAACTAGTTGCTTTTTGTCAATATTATTTTTAATTTTAGTTACTAAATCTATTGTTGCTGCAAGTGTATTAGAATGTGGTGTAAATCCGTACTGATGTTCATATAAAAATCTATTTCTTTTAAGTAATCAAATAGGCGTGTATATAACACCTTTTCAAATATTTTTGAAATAACAGGCAACACTGAAATAGGCCGGTAATTGCCGGGATCAGTTTTAGTTCCAGCTTTATAAATAGGGGTCACCTTGGCTATCTTAAGGCTGTCTGGGAAAACACCATTTTTCAGACATTCGTTAATACAATTTGCAAGATTATTAGCTATTTGGTGTCCAATACACTTCAGAGCCTTTGTGGTTATACCGTCGATGGCACAACTGGTGTTATTGTCTAAGTTATCTATAATTTTAATGATTTCGTCTTTAGAACAAGGATCGAGTTCCGATAGATTAGGGCTCTGACTATCCTTAGTTGTATATAGAGTATGTTGTGTGTTTAGGTGTGTAGTGTAAGGTTGGTTTGTTTGTATGTTATGGGCTAATATAGAACCGATTGTCGCAAAATAATAATTAAAACTGTTACAAATTTCTGTACCATTTGATATTATAGCATTATTTACAATTAATTTTGGGGGAGCACAGTTACATGTAATTTTATTTTTAGCTAAAGTATTTATATAAAGGGTTTTTTTTTGCATTTATCAAAAGCATCATAATAATATTTCTTCTTTTCTTTGCATATCGTCTTTTTTACTTTATCCTTTGCAGCTGTTACCTTGGATTTTAATAGTTCACTGTTTGGTTCTATTAGATAATTATGCCATAGTTGATTTCTTTCAGCAATGTTGTTAATTATAGACTTATTAATCCAGTCCTTCTGAGGTAAATTAAGGATTTTAGTTTTTGAAATCTTAGCATGTTTAATATGCTCTTTGATGTACGTTTCAAGTGTGTTGTGGCTATTGTCTTCCTGTGGTAGGTTTTCCTTTTGTACACTGTCAGAAAGTTCCTTATAGTTGATTGCTTGATAATGCTTTTTATGCAGCAGTGATTGTTTATATTTCTTTATTCTTATATATATTTGCTTGTGATCAGATAGAGTAGACTCAATTAGTGCCATGTGCATGCTAGAATCATTAATATTTGTACACACATGATCAATTATGCTTTTCGTATTTGCTGTTTGTCGTGTTGCATACTCCTCTTGAGTATTATTTATAATAAAGTAGCCTGATTCTTGGATCATGTTCGTATAGTCTGTGGTTTTGCGTTCATTTTGCAGTAAATCAATGTTAAAGTCACCAAATATTATTGCTTTTTGTCTCGTTTTTGCTAAAAGCGTCGAGTATGATTGATGGAATTGTTTTAAGTTTGTATTAGGTGGTTTATAAATGACGCCAACTGTCAGCAAGAGTTTTTCTAGCTGAATAAATAGTAAATTATTTCCATGTACGTAGCGGTCCTCTTTTACGCTGAATTTGATATTTTTGTGTACATACATAGAAACACCACCACCGATACCATGCCCACTTTAACTAAGCTGCGAACAATGGCATAAAATAGTCTTAATGACGAGGCAGATGTATGTATAGCCTGGTACGTGAATACATGTTGATAGGTTAAGTTTTCAACTCCCGAGCTTTCAATGTTAGTTGGCCGTGGAGTATGACTTATTGATAGTTTTTTGAGGTAATCTTAGTAATTTTCGGTGTTCCTTTATCATACTTAATTATCAAATCTTGCTCACCATTTTCCTTTCGGCGCGATAATTCATCACGAAGATCTTTTAAAAGTTTCATTTGCATAGGTGTTTGGTCCGAGTATATACGTACACTATCGGAAATGAGTTTTGATTTGTTCCGTAAAATGTGCAAAACAGTGTCTTTATTTTCGAAACATACCTTAATATGCCGATTTTTGTCGGAATTGTATTTACCGAGCCGCATACATTTCATTGGTGCGGGACAATCCTTATAAAAGCTTTTAATCAATGTAAGTATTTGTTTATTGTCATACTCACGTCTTACATCCGAGTTCTTATTGTTAGTTTCGGGTATTCCGATAATTATTATGTTCTGTTGTCGCTGCACCCGGTCTTGGAAGTAAGTTGCTTTAAAATTGGCAATAAAAACGAATCTTTGATAGCTCGTAACTTCTTAATGGCTTTTTACTATTCTGTTTCCGCACAGACAAAAGTAATTAATGAGACAAAACGATATCATGTTTAACTTGATGTACAGTGTCAAACAGTGGAGTAATTCCCCGAAATTTCTATAAAAAAAGGCGACTAGGCGTCACAGGCACGCAATACACGATGTGGTAGGCAATGGACCTTAAGGCTGGATCCACACTATACGGTCGATTGCGGTTCGTTCATGCATTTATTTTGATAAGTAATTGAAACTTATTTACAAAACATTCACGGGCCGCAAGTAAGACTTCCGCGGGCCGCGTGTTGCCGACCGCTGGTGTAGATAAAAAAAATGATCGCAATGACGAGGAGAACAAGTGCCTTTCGGCTTCGTTAAGACGTGTTTTACACCCCTATGCACACGACCAACGTCGGATTGATGCATGAGTGACGTCTTGTCATAGCGGCTTGGTCTAGTGCACAAAAAAGAAATACGATGGACGTCCATCAATGTCACTGACAGCAATAAATCGTGCGGGTCAAGTGGTCAACACTATGGAGAACGGTTGTGAAGTGGCTTTTAGTAATTACAAAGGAGGTCTTGTAAACTTGTTCCAAACTATGATTCTGGATAACGCAAATTAACCAGATAACATCAAAACGGATTATTATTGTCCTACAACACCGTTTTGACTTGTTAAAAAATCGAGATTTTAATAATAGTATTATTTGTAGTAGGTATTATACACCGGATTCTCTAGACGACAGTGAAAACGGCATTTAAATTAACTGTGTAATTTATAACGCAATTTATCCCATAGTAGCTTAAAAATGTCCTCGGACCTATCCTTCATTTTGCACAACCACCATTTTTCATTACAGGAGGCCGTCGGCGTTCCCGCCAAGCCCCTGGAGGTGTCCTACTGGAGCCTGCAGGAGCTGGACGCTGCTCTCTCGGACCCTGCCACCGATCCAGCTCTCATCCCCTACCTGGAGCACGCCCTCAACGAGATTATGTATGCTCTCTTCGCTGGCAACCAAGTTGTAAGAACAACAATCTGAATCATTTTATACTGAAGCTAGTCTACTCCTATTAGTACTCATTCATCTGAATGAGTACTAATAGGAGTAGACTTATCTAAACTTTCAAAAAAACTAATGTTATGTGACTGATTTCATACGCAAAAACAGTCATAATGCATCTACATAAATCACATTTTGGGTTTCCGAAAAATTTGTAACAGAGGTAATACGCTCAACCTAGCTATAATATAAGAGTGCTGCATGATTCTTTTTTTTCATGGCGCTTGACTGACATTGACATTGTCACGTATCCAAAGAACAATGCAGCACAATTTTTTGTGTCTCTAAAGCTGGAACTCACATTTCATCTTCTTGTTTCACAGGAGGTCGTCGCCGTCGTCGCCCCCGCTGGTCTGGCCCCCGTCAAGCCCGACGCCGTCGTCGTCCCCTCCCCTCTCCCCGTGGTGGATGTCGAGCCCTCCCCGGTCACCCCCACCGCCACCAGCCCTCTCGTCCAGATCATCGTCAACGTCAACCAACAGGCTTAATTTTGTTGAAGTAATCCTCTAGTTATTGCTACACGATTAAATGGGGCATAATTTATGAACTTGTTGCTATTTGGTCCTTAATTCCTCTAAACATGGTTATTGTTCATACAGTGCATTTTAGCTCACAGCTAGGGGGCATACTATCCGGATATCAGAATTATCCGGATATCTGTGATACAAAATATTCGGATATCAATTGCATTACTATTCGGATAATATGAATGAAACGGATATTTGTGTTTTATTATTCTTACGTATTTATATTGACGCTTGGTTGCGGCTGGCAGATTAGTTGCGGCTCTGAGTGAAATTTGTACGGACGTGTTCGTTTATGTAGTGTTGTGGTCTGGTGCATGTGCCGGATTTTGAAATATAGAATAAATTATTTGAAATTTATTATTTCCAAACTTATTGAAAGACACAGCACATTTTTTTAAATTTATTTATCAGGAACAATTTAAATTGTGTTTGATACATTACATAGGTACATCATAATTAATAATATTAATGTAAATTCTAAAATGACATGCAACAATATAAAACATGTAGCAATAATTAAAAACAAAACATACAAGATTAAAAAAATATATATACATGATTAGGTACCAAAAACAGTAACAATAAATAGCATTTTTAATAGAAAATTGGAATTATATATTACAGCTCGTCCACTGAGTACAAATTTCTATCCAACAGAAATGCTTTTAGCTTAGCCTTAAAATAGCTAGTGTAAAACAAGATTTTTATGTCCGCTGGCAGTCTATTAAATATTTGTACAGCTTGGCAGAGGGCTATGCTTGACAATGTTGAAATTAGGTACAACTTTATTTTTAAAATCCTTCCTACGAGTGTTTTCCCTGGCTATTCTTTCTTCCTCAGACGAATTCATGGACATATTTTTAAATTAACTAACAAAACAAGTATGTATAAGCTGGGCAATGTTAGAATATTTAAACACATAGAATAAGATCGACAGCTTTCTCTTTGTGAAATTCTGACAATTGTACGTATTGCTCTTTTTTGGAGTATGAAGGCCTGTTGGGGATTATAACCGTAACTATTCCCCCAGAACTGTATACTGTATCGAAGTCTGGATTCGACAAGAGCATAATATACCATCTTTAACTGTTCTGTTTTTAATTCGTCTCTCAATGTCCTCAACGCATAACACGCAGATGATATAGTGGAGTCTATGTGTGCTAGCTCCTTTTTCCAGTTCAGCAAATCATATAAATGGATACCTAGAAATTTGACGTCTGTCACTAATTCAATCTTTTCATTGTTGAGGCTTATATCCATATTATCCTTATTGCCTGCAGTGGTCCGAAACAACATGATGCTCGTTTTTTTTTTAATATTTATTATTAATCTATTTGTATTGAACCAAAACTAAAATGCTGCCAACGTAGTATTGACCTTTTCTGTCAGTTCACTAATACTTTTCGTCCCTGCGACAGCGTTAGTGTCATCAGACAGCTTTAGTAGCAAAGACTACGAGATTAATTTATCAAATCGTTAGTGAAAATAATAAACAGAATTGGACCTAATATGGAACCCTGCGGTACGCCCGTGGTAATATTAATCATGGATGATTGGTATGTTTTCCGTTGTCCATTTTGTTCTATAGTGCTGGTTTCTACATACATTTTCCTGTTTCTTAGATACGATGTAAATAATTGAAGGGCTCTGCCTCTGACACCATAATAATTTAGTTTGGCAATAAGTAGATTGTAATCTATCGTATCAAATGCGGAAGATAAATCCAGAAAAATACCAGCTACACCTACAGCTGTCCGTTTCGGTCCATTTTTGAACCCTTTTTATAAACTGGCACAACCTTTGCAATTTTCAATTGTTCCGGAAAAATACCTTGCTCAAGGCAGTTGTTAATGAATGTAGACAATGGCCTAGCTTTTATTTTTATGTGTTCTTTAAGAATAGCAATAGGAATTTCGTTATATCCACTGGAGTGCTTGTTTATGCCAACAGCGAGTAGAATCTTTAAAAGCACGCATTATTCAACGCCGCCAAAAGGAATTTGTTAGTTCATTAAATTACTTGCACATACTTACAAAATTCTATGAAGAAAAGTCATGTGACGTATTCAGAATTTCTTTTAATATAGTAGGATTCGTCCAGGATTCGTTGTTGAACTACTAAAAAAATACTAACCTACGAGTCCTGTCGATGATGACGTCTCACTTATACATTTACACCAGAGCAAAGAACATCAGTCTGATGAATCTTTGTCTATTAAAGAACAATTAAATCATGATCTGTCGAATGACCTATTTGGTCGAGACGCCATTGTTTAACTATTGTATCTACTTCGTGGACAGATCATGGGATAAGAAAAGAGATCGAAAAATCCTTCAACATTCACTGCAATTCCAAAGCAAAATGAAGAAACTCCATGCCGAGTAAAAATGGCACTCTTCGTTAGAGGAGGTCCAAGAAGCCATCATCTAGGTAAAATATAATATGACTTTTTGATTAGCATTCCTCCAACCAGCGTGGAATTACCAGTGCAATACATTGAGGACATCTCTACACGACTCGACATTAGATACACGCCTTGCCTAGGTCGGTCTGTGGATGGGTGACCACCCTCACATACCGAGTTTCCTCCGCGCCTCGGAAAGCACGTTAAACTGTTGGTCTCGGCTGTTATTTTTAGATCTTGTCGTTACAGGTAGTCAGTCAGTGGCTCAAAAAGTCTGACAACCATGCGAAACCCCTTGGTAAGAACCAAGGGGTTTCGTATTACCCAGTACTAACTGGGTTGTGGAGGTAAGATAGGCAGTTGCTCCATGTAAAATACTGGTATTCAGCTGCATCCCGTTAGACTGGAAGCCCCCACCATACTTGGGAAAAGGCTTGGCAGATGAGTTCTGAATTTAAGATTTTTTACTAATGGAAGTACTTAATATTGGCAAGGTCCAGTGACCTTGCCTCAACAGATTTCTACTTTTTCAAAATTTTAACAGTACGCGGCGGTGGGTGACGGAGAGCTTCCAGCTGTAACTCTTGTAGCTTTGCGATGGTATGTCGTGAAGTGTGAGCTCGCGCGTTATTATGCAGAATCAATGGGGAAGTGCGAGTCTAGATTCTTCAACTCAAAATTTCCAGATTTAAAACTATTGAACCAATAATTGACCGTTTTATGCAAGCAGTGTTAGGCCCGTCGTGTTGTTTACGCAGCAATATTTCCACGTGTTCTCATATTCGAAGATTGTCATTTTCAGTTTATCCATGTCGCCAAAACTACCACAATTTCACAAAAACAAAACACTATCTATAAAAAATAAATGACTGAATTTGAAATTAAAATACCTATTATAATTAATCCATTTATTGTCCACAATAGACTTACGAGTGTACGTCATCAATGATAAAAGAGACGTGTTTGTCACAGCATTTCGTCATCTATGAATGATAGATAAAGGTTGCGACTTTATAAAACACCTGGGTAAGCACTACATACATAACATCATGGACGCATTATAAAAGAACCTGTGTTGCACGATGACTTTTTAACGCTCAGTATTAATTTATTACCTTTCGTCCTTATTATGCTGGAAGACGTTGAGCGCGACGAACAAATTAAAATCAACGGAAGTGGAAGTAGAAAAACCAGATAGATAAGAGGTAAGCGCTTGTTAACAACATCGATTATGCATAAAATGTGCAGGATTATTTAATAAGTAGTGTGACGGTATCTTTTTTTTTTAGTAAATAACATTTTTCGACCCAGAAACTGAAATTGTCATACTCAAGTTAAATTAGGTAGGTAGGAATGACCTGTCGCTGCCGGCCGTCGCTCGCGCGATGGTCGGGAGCGCAGAGTCGTGGGATGCGGTGATCTCCTTCTGTGAAACGGTCATCTCACAGAAGGAGGCTGCGGAGAGGTTGAGGGGAGGTCGAGACCGCTCTCCCGACCCGCAGCAGACGTACCGGGCGTCGGCGGAGGGCGGACAACGCCCTCTTCCGGCCCCCCTGAACGGGTTCAGAGGGACGGCGACTTGGGGACGTCCGCCGCCCCGCCGAATAACTGGACCCAAGGCGGTGGCGCGTAGTGTTCCGCGCGCGCCCCTATTGGCGTTGCGGGGGGAGTACACCTCGCTCCCCCCGCAGACATGAGGTGGCCGGCACTAGCCGGGGATCGTGGAAGGCGCACTAGTTCCCATGATCCCCGGTGCAAGTGTGGGAATGGAACACCGGGGTGGTTTTTAGTCGGTTAGAGTCCGACAGACCCCTTCGCCCGCTCCAGGGCGGAGGACATCCGTGTGGATTTTCCACCCCGGCAAAAAAAAAAAAAAGGTAGGTAGGAATACTGTTAGGTAGGTAGGGTACGTTCATTATATTAGAGATTCATTTAGAGCAACCATATCCAGCTTACGTTGCGCTTCTATGAGAAACTGCTGTAAGCGACCCCTGAAAGTGCCTATCGTGTTGAGTAGTCAGAGTAGTCTTATCGGTGGTGGCAGGTTAGTCCATACTTTGGAAGCCGCACAACGAAAGCTGCCTCTGAAAGCAGCTGTATTATGCGACTGGCCTGAGAGTTGTTGGGAACAATATATTATTATGTCTTTTTCCACATTCCCGCCTACTTGTTATCCAACTTAGTTTATTGTACAAGTAGTCCGGTTTTTGGTATTTTAACACACCAAATATAAGGCAAGCCTGGTGTAGTTTGTGTCTGGACTTCATTTTTAGCGTAAAATACTTGTTAAGAAAAGGCGTGACAAGACTTCTACGAGGTATGATAGAACAAAATCGAGCGTACGCGTTTTGTAGCCTTTAAATGAGCCGATCAGGCCCCTTATTCACAACGCTTCGATTCGATTTTCGATTCGGAAAGTCGTATGTCTATCATTTTTGACATTATGAAATAGAGCGAGATAGACATACGACTTTCCAAATCGAAAATTGAATCGAAGCGTTGTGAATAGCTATGCTGTACGAGCTAATCGGCGCGGGCCGTACACAGTATCGGCGTAGCTCAACCGAGACAGGGCTAAGGTTTCTACAAGGTGTTCCCGTAGCGCTTCGGATAAATAAGGATATAATAATAATCTTGTACAAAACCTTCAGGTGATAAAAACAGTTTCTTACCGAGTCTGCTACGTGTTTCTCAAAGACAAAACAAAAGTCTTTGCCCATGGTTAGACCTAGATTTCGCGCCTCATACACTCGCTTAATTAGTTCAACCATGAGTTCTAAGTCAAAAAACATAGGTAGTCGAGCCAGCTGCTGTCTGGTACCAAATACCATATACTTTGTTATTGTAGGGTTTAGCGACAAGCAGTTCTCCTCGGACCAAAAAATGATTCGTTGGAGATCTTAAGATCCCTAATGGCGCTGTCATAGTCGTCCGGTCTGAAGGAAAAATATATAATTGTACATCGTCGGCGTATATGTGGTACTTGCATCTCTGTAGGC
This sequence comes from Xestia rhomboidea, assembly GCA_963853795.1. Taxonomy (NCBI): domain Eukaryota; kingdom Metazoa; phylum Arthropoda; class Insecta; order Lepidoptera; family Noctuidae; genus Xestia; species Xestia rhomboidea. The sequence goes on along the minus strand of OY970771.1, from coordinate 6,604,236 downwards.
ATATCTTATTATGTCTGCGCAGTACAAAATGAATAGAATGGGACTTGAAATTGAGCCCTGCGGGACTCCTCTTTCTACGGGTATAAGTGCCGATCTTAGAGTAGTGCCGTCACTCAAACGCAGGTCTACTAGTTGTTAACGGTTACTTAAATAGCTGTGGAACCATTGTATAGCTTCAGTGTCGAAACCATAATATTTTAACTTCGACAATAGTAATGGTAGCGTCAAATGCCCTGGAAAAGCCTAGTACAACGAGTAATGTGTACATTCCCTTATCTTGGGCAGATAAAATGTTATCAGTTACATCCAGTAAAGCAGCGGTTCAGAAAACAGCGCGGTACATATAGATGTACTGCGCTGTTTTCTGAACCCTGATTGAAAATCAGATAAAACGTTATTTTGTTCCAGAAAAAGCGTAAGTGCATGGTAATACACTAATAGGACGCAGATCTTTATGGGCTAATGGATTTGATTTTTATGGCAAAGGCCTAATGGAAGCAATTTAATAATAATAATAATAACTTTATTAGGAAAATACAAGTTTGACACATATTATAGTACACAACAGTCACTAACTAAGGTACAGAAAAATTTGCAAACAGAAGTAGTGTGCGAGAGATGAGTACAGTACAGTCAATACAAAATTTGAGCCCTGACTCGTAAAATAGGAAGATCCTGTATCTTAGGAGGCAGTGTCTTCGCATAAATAGTGGACGAGCAAATTATGAGCGTGCTAGCATAATCTCGTAGTCACATACAATTTATAGACTAAAAGGTAAGAGATCTAAAAAAAATAAACTTAGTATTTTCATTTTCCATAGATCAGGGAACGTTAACGCATTATGTCCGTAACAACATCTAACGTGTGCGGCAAAGTCATGTTAATCATGTCCAGGGTAATGTTGCCGTAGCCTTCGGCATTATTTTTAAGACTAGCGACATCGCGAGACACTGTTCTGGTCCACTGGAGTTGTAGCTGTGAGCTGTAAAAATTGTTTCACCATGGCTATGTTTGACATATAATAATTCGTAAGCGATGCGCTTGCTATGGCCGTTACCGGGAACAATTAAAAAGTTTTTATTAATTAGACCAGGGTCTGTGAAATGCGACGGAAGGTCTTGTCTGGGTTTATACGACAATAAAGGTGAACGCACACTTATCAGAGCCGAAGGAAGCGAAAGAGCCGTAAGAATTGGATTTTAGAATTACTTGTATGAAATCCTATAAAACACACTTATCCGCGTCGAATCGGACGAATAGATAACGTTATACGGATGAGAAAATGTTTCTTTCGGCGCGGTCGGTTCTTTCGGCGCGGATAAGTGTGCGTTCACCTTAAGGTGGATTTTAGATTTTCCCATAGCAATTTAGGGTTTTGTATTTTTCAACACACTTGCTCATAAAATGGCTCTAATTTCACCGCAATTAAATGACACCTGTAATCAAACTGTGACTTTTTCATTGCTATTATTCACAAGTGAGCTATAGGTTTTTTTTTATATTATTGGTTGAGTGCTCATTAAAAAGTATTATTTTCTTCACAAGTGTGTTGAAGAACGTCGCATGGTACACGTGTGTCTTGATGATTCCCGTCCTCGGCTCTCTTAAGACCCTCACCTAACGGCTCGGGTCTCAGTGGTGCCTCAGCGGTAATCACCAACATAACACACTTGTACCATAATGTACTATTATCCTACTATCCATACTAATAATATTATAAATGCGAAAGTTTGTGAGTATGTATGGATGGTTGTTTGTTACTCTTTCACGAAAAAAAGTTTATAACTTAGATTGAAACATAGGATACTTTTTATCTCGGTAGTAAGATCCCATGGGACAATTATCAAACTTCACGCGGGCGAAGCCGCTGGCAGAAGCTAGTTATTTATATTCTGTTTTATAGTACGCAAGTTTTTCATTGTACAGCAAACTAATCACAAATGTTTTAAATAAATCTTTGTAGTATTTTTTCTTAGAGTCGGATTTTGTTTTTCTATAACTATTTAGTGCGTCGTCGCGTAAACGCATCATAATTTTGACTGCATCTATGGAAACGATTGCTCCCTAATAGTACACGTCTTGATCGGCGCGTGGACATCAAACAAGGACGTAAGATGGGTGTTAAAGCGACGAATTAATTCCAACGTTTAACAGCGATAAGTCCATATTAAATGTCTCCGTGCACACATTTTTAAGAGGCTGAAACTTGACCACGTACCTACGCTTTGAATTCACCAACTATAATGGAATGGCCATTGAGTGAACCGAACCATTCTACCCCAGTCTATCTTGCTCTTAGGTCAGTACATAGAAGATCGATGGAAGATTTTTTTTTTGCCGTTCAAAGAAAGAAAGAAAGAAGAAAGAAAATACATTTATTTGGCACACGCCACAAGTGCACACAGTATAAAAAAATTACAAAAAAAGAAAAAGAAAAATGAATAAAAAACATAAAACTTAACAAAAATAATAATAATGTGACACTGTGCGCCTCACGGCTGCGCCAAATAGGCCCAGTTCAGCAAAATGCCGGACAACTAGTGCCCGACGCTGGTTTTCAACTGAACCTGGATTAGTGAGGTTACGGATGTGAACCAGTTTTATGTTTTGTGTCAATGGTGGTGGTGAATAGCATAAATATGTGAAATAGATCTGTATATAAAATAAATAAAATAACAAAAAAAACAATAAATTACTTATTAGAAAAAATAAACTAGAGTGACTGAACGAAAGTGTAAAAACAAAACAGAAATATATATATATATCAGAAAACAGAAAGATACATAAATGGGACGGAAGCATGCTAAAAGAACCTGTTCATTTCGTTCACAATACGCTGCAAGCCGCCGAACGCGACAGACTAATTTAAATTACCTATGCACCGTGCCATCCATCAATAGGTCGTTGAAATGTATTCAAGTGAAAGTGGAAGTAGATAAAGGAAAACGGAGGTTATAAGAGGTAAGAGCTTGTTAACAACATCGATATTGCATAAGGATTATTTAATAATTTAGTGTGACGGTATTCATTTGTAAATAATATTAAAAAAATTTTTTTTTTTTTTTTGACGCGAGTAATAAGTTAGGTAGGCAGGGACGTTCATCATATTAGCGATTGATTTAGAGCGACCATATCCAGCTTACGTTGCGCTTCTATGAGGAACTGCCGCAAACGACTTCTGAAAGTACCTATCGTGTTGAGTAGTCTTATTGGTGGTGGCAGGTTATTCCATACTTTAGAAGCCGCATAACGAAAGCTGCCTCTGAAAGCAGCTGTATTATGCGACTGACTTGAGAGCTGTTGGGAGCATTGTCTTCTTCCACATTCCCGCCTACTTGTTATCCAACTTAGCTTGTTGTACAAGTAGTCCGGTTTTTGGTATTTGACCACACCAAATAAAAGGCAAGCCAGGTGTAGCTTGCGTCTGGACTTCATTTTTAGCGAAACATGTTTGTTAAGGAAAGGAGTGACATGACTTCTGCGAGGTATGTTATAACAAAATCGAGCGCACGCGTTTTGTACCCTTTGAATGAGCCGATCTGTACGAGCTAGTAGGCGCGGGCCGTAAACAGTGTCGGCGTAGTTCAACCGAGACAGGACTAAGGTTTCTACAAGTTGTTCCCGCAGCGCTTCGGATAAATAAGGCCTCATCTTGTACAAAACCTTCAGACGATAAAAACAGTTTCTTACAGAGTCTGCTACGTGTTTCTCAAAGCGAAGGTCCTTGTCCATGGTTAGTCCTAGATTTCGCGCCTCATACGCTCGCTCAATTGGTTCACCCATTATTTCTAGGTCAAAAATCAAAGGTAGTCGAGCCAGCTGCTGTCTGGTACCAAATACCATAAACTTTGTTTTTGTAGGGTTTAGCGACAAGCAGTTCTCCGCGGACCAGGCAGCGATTCGTTGGAGATCTTTGTTAAGATCCTTAATGGCGCTGTCATAGTCGTCCGGTCTGAAGGAAATATATAATTGTACATCGTCGGCGTATATGTGGTACTTGCATCTCTGTAAGCATCTTATTATGTCTGCGCAGTACAAAATGAATATAATAGGACCCAAAATAGAGCCCTGCGGGACTCCCCTTTCTACTTGTAAAAGTGCCGATCTTAGAGTAGTGCCGTCACTTAACCGCAGGTCAACTAGTTGTTGTCTGTTACTTAGGTAGCTGCGGAACCATTGTATAGCTTCAGGGTCGAAACCATAATATTTTAACTTTGACAATAGCAATGGTATATTAATAGCGTCAAATGCCCTGGAAAAGTCTAATAAAACGAGTAATGTGCACATTCCCTTATCTTGGGCAGATAAAATGTTATCAGTAACATCCAGTAAAGCAGTAGATGTACTGCGCTGTTTTCTGAACCCTGATTGTAAGTCCGGTAAAACGTTATTTTGTTCCAGAAAAAGCGTAAGTTGGTGACTGACGATTTTCTCTGGTACTTTGGATAAACATGGTAAAATACTAATAGGACGCAGATCTTTTAAGGCTGATGGATTTGAATTCTTTGGCAAAGGCCAAATGGAGGCAATCTTCCATTGATCAGGGAATGTTGACGTTTCTATGGAGCGGTTTATTATGTCTGTAACAACATCTAACGTGTGCGGCAAAGTCATGTTAATCATGTCCAGGGTAATGTTGTCGTAGCCTTCGGCATTACTTTTAAGACTAGCGATAGTGCGTGAGACATTGTTCTGGTCCACTGGATTGATTGTAAAAATTGCTTCACCGTGCTTATGATTTTCATAATAATTCATAAGCGATGCGCTGGCTTACCGGGAACAATTAAAAAGTTTTTATTAATTATATCAGGATCTGTAAAATGTGACGGAAGGTCTTGTCTGGGTTTATAGGACGATAAGGTGGATTTTAGATTTTTCCATAGCAATTTAGGGTTTTTTAATTTATTATTTATATTTTGTTTAAAGTACGCAATTCTTTCATTGTACAGCGAACTAATCACTAAGTGTTTTAAATCTTTGTAGTATTTTTTTTTAGAATCGGATTTTGTTTTTCTGTAACTACTTAGTGCGTCATCGCGTAAACGCATCATAGTTTTGATTGTATCTGTAATCCATGGAAACGATTGCTCCCTTATAGTACACGTCTTGATCGGCGCGTGGACATCAAATAAGGACGTAAGATGGGTGTTAAACACATACACCATATCATTGACAGTGTTAAGCGACGAAATAATTTCAAGATTTAACAGCGATAAGTCCATATTAAATGTTTCCGTGCACACATTTTTAAGAGGCCGAAACTTTACCACGTACGGTTTGAATTTATCCCGCTTAATGTTAAATTCACCAACTACGATAGAATGGCCATTGAGTGAGCCGAACGATTCTACCCCAGTGAATCTTGCTCTCAGGTCAGTACATAGAAGATCGATGAGAGTTTCACTGGATGCTGTGAACTGAGTAGGGGTTGTGACCAACTGGTTAATATTAAGGCAATTTAGAAACTCATTAACAGTTTTCGTTTTTATTCCCATTGTGTCAAGGAGATTAACGTTGAAGTCGCCAAGTAGAATGTAATGGTCACAACTTCCCAATGAACTCATAGAATCTGTTATGGCATCAAGGAAAAGGACCAGGTCAAGCCACGGCGGACGGTAAGCTGTCCCTATCGCAATTTTTTTGCCGTTCAGTGAGAGCGTTAACCACATTTGTTCGACCGATTTGAACCTGGGATCGACCGCGCTGGTACAAGTACACGCGCTGAGTCCCCGCTGAACATAAAACCCAACGCCCCGAACACTCGCTGGCCGCGGCTTGTGACGCAGACGATAGCCCGGTCTTAGTAAATTTGTATATAGGTGGATAGTGTTTAATATAAAATGAAACAAACGTTTTAAACTGTGGTATGTTAGTATAGTAGTTTTGTGATGAGTAGGTGTAGGTAAATAAGTGCACACGTTGTTTACTGAGGTATGCCGCGAGACACACCTAGGCTGCCCATACAAAACATAGCTTAACGTGTGAAAACAAAGTTAATAATACTATTGACAGGCTTTACTTTTAAAGTCCGCATGACTGAAAATATAATTATAATGAAAGATCTTATCCAGAAAAAACTGCAATTAATTGGAGAAACAAAAAGAACGAAAATAAAATAAAACAGACATAAACAAACAAGACGGTTACTCTCAAGTGCACTATTTGCACTAGTACTCGGTGGCGGACAGAAAGTGCGCAGTATATCAGCCTCACCGCGGATGTGGCAAGTGGCATCACCGGGTTTGTACCGGGCGACGATACCGCCATGTTTTGACCACACAAACTGCCAACCGAGGCGACAGCCCGCCTCACGCGCGCTCCGAAACAACTCGCGGTTCACCTTCGTAAGGCGCTCGTTGACGTAGAAGCGCGTCGCAGGGCCCGGCACATCGAGATCCGCTGTGGTCATGCCGCGACGTACTCGAGCTCACTCCAGAAGCTCGTTCCATAGATCGCGGCGCACGAGGCGCACGATGAGGAAGAGGCCTTGATGCTCCTACCTCCGACACGCTCGGCACTTACTACATATATCGCGCGCTTTGATTTTCACGCCAATCTTAGCCGCCACCAACATGGCGGTGTGGGTACGATTTTCTCCACTAATCTCGGGAATATTTGATATTTAGAGATCATTTGCGAGCAAGTCTTGGTCACGGTCTTTAATGTCGTTCCTTAAGGCGACTACAGGAGCTAAATTAGCAACTCTAATTGTGGTGGTTCAAACTTCGTTTGAAATTATGTTAGAATAAAGTTCTAATCAGCTTGCACTACAAAGTGGTTGTTACGTCAGTCACTGCGGGCCGAATAGTGAGAAATGAGTGGTTTTTTGCGATTTACAAAAACTCTATTGATTGGACTAAAAAAAAAAACACTATCATGTTAATATATTGCTTGTACAATTATTTGCCAAAAAATCAGAATGATCGCATGTATTTGAGTATGGTTTTTACTCGGTAAAAAAGATTTTTAGAGAAACGTTCGTGATTTTTTTCTATCCAGTTAAATTAGTTGTATTATGTTTTCAAAACACTATCCTATTAGCATATATCCTGAAGAATATCATATATTTTTCTGGTTTTGTTTATTGCAGTGAATCGTGTGCTTTTTTGCATTATAAAACTCGCGTTTATAAGCTCATGTAGTCCCCTTAACATTAGGTCCTGATCCGACGACACTTGGGGCTGAGCCAGTTTGGTCTCCATTATCGGTACCCTTTTAGGACCTTAGCTCCGACAGATCATCCCGTAGCTGCTGGAACTCGTTTCACACGATCTTCAAAAATTCCACCTTAAAATTGCTTAGATCTGCCCTGAGGATGTGCAGGTTGAGCTCCTGAGTGGCATCTAGGGCTGTGCTATTCATGGGGCTGGTGTCCATCAGGTTGATCAGGCTTTCCTCGTGTGGTGTCTGAAACCGTACTGGTGCTCCAGCCCGGATATCCCTCACCTGGTTCTTCTCGCACTCAGGGTGGTACCAGGGGTTCGGTACAGGACCTGCATTCGGGATGGCTAGGCACGCATCCTCGATGGTACCAGTGCCGACATTAGCTGCAGTTAAAGGCCTCTGCTGACGACAGAAACTTTCCACAACACCATCATGGTGTATTGAAGCTTCTTTGTCTGCCAAATTGCTCCGTCCAAGTAGTACAGTGATTAGGCAACAGATGGCGCTATTTGCAGAAACGTGTTTTTGATGTGTTTCCACGGTAATACAGCACCGAATCGGAGTAAAGGTCCGCACACACTGATGTTAGGTCACTAGCTAATTTTCTATTCCCCAGAAAATTACCGTTTTTATGGGTTTCGGGTACTTAAATGTATTTACTTGCTGGGGTCCATTAATACGTATATTAGAGTACTTATTTTAAAGTTTACACAGCACGTAAACACTAGAAAATAATGCTACTTAGTTGCACTGGCAGTAATATTTACAAAGTATTTACACAACAACTTATGCGAACTGTGTTTTTTTAATTTATTCGCGAGACGAACACAAAGAGTGTATGGCTGATTGACATCCGTGAAATCACTCGCCTGCGCCGTTTTCTGGTCGTTGCTACCGCCACTGCACAGCATGATGTCCCAAGTTTGAGCCCTTGGTGCAGGGAAAAGGACGGTGAGCTATGGGCTAGCTCGCCGTCCGCCTGTCGTATGACGACATGCCGTGTAGACGGCGCGTTCGTGTTCCACGCGCTCCTCAAAGAGATGTCAGCATAAAGGACCCCTTTTGCTGACATCTCTTTGAGGAACGATGCCTGTCGGGGCTGCGGGACTGTTCGAAAGAAATACCGTGGCCCCGGAACACAAAGGGCGATGAAGGAACATGGATGGGTTTTAGTCAGTAAAAGTCTGACACTCCCTTCCGCTCCGCCCACAGCGGGAGGAGGCATTTGTTGATTTCCCATCCGAAAAAAAGGTGTACTTACACCTCTGCATTAGCATACAGTAGGTACACGCGTGATGTAGTATCATGCAGATACTGATACCGACACTGATACCGACACTGATACTGACGCTGTTATTGACACCAACACCGATGTAGAGAAAAAACTTTCCCCACGACATCTTCCTCATTCCTCCGCATCACATGCCCAAATGTTTTCCAATTGAATATAAGGCGTTATCTAAGAACTTACTTTTAAATATTAAATCTAAATTACTATCTTTGTCGATAGTGTCTTCATAATTATCTAAGATTGATAACCATAACCTGTAGCAGATACCAGCAAAATTCGGCTGCTGAATATTTTTTTAACATAATAAGCACATAACCAACCAACCAAAACTGTTCTTTTGCCTTTAATTTCTTCTAACAGTGCCTAAAAATACCTCTTAACCAGCAGCAAAAAAAATCTTGAAAGATGAAATTCTTCGCTGTCTTTGCCGTCTTGGTGGCCGTGGCTGCCGCTGACTTCAGCTCCTGGACCCTGCCCCAGCTGTCCGATGCCATCCAGAACTCTGAGACTGACCCTGCACTCCTCCCGGCCCTGGAAGAAGCTCTCAACAACCTGATGGACTCTCTCTTCGCCGAGCAGCCCGTGGTAACTAATTTGTGGTTTTTTGTCGTGGATAATCTTTGCAGTAACATATTTGTGCAAATAGTTTTTAGACACCATCAAAGGTAGCTGAGAATAGTAACGTTAATTGTCTTGCTTGGCTCAATTCTTATCTCCAGCAAAGAGTTATTGGGTTTTTGTCAATTAACAATTACTCAGTAAGGGATTTTATTCGGTGTATTCAGTTTTGTATGGGGCTCTGGCAAGAAGCTGCGGTCAAAGCGACCTCTGAGCTGCCAGCGATGGTACCATAGAAGTGGCGATGGATTGGGCCAATAAAATTTAACATTTCCGTAGACACAAACAAGGCCTGGAACTGTACCACTACCTCTTATGGCAGTATTATTTCAAACTTTTTTGGTGTTGGAAAGAGAAGGTGCTAGACAAGATATAAATCTATCTCATTCCAACTCTAAAGTACGATTAAAGTAATACTGATTTAAATGGTGGCCGTAGACCCCCCCTGGTTAATGGCTTATTTATATTAGAAACATTAAGGACTTAAACATAATTGGCAAATTGTGGGTGTAGGAGTAGATAATTTACATCTCTGTTCATCACTTCAGGGGACACAGACATAGAGATGCCAGCAAAAAGGAAGGGGTCCGCAAGTGCCGATGCTTGCCGGGGCTGCAGGACTGTTCGAAAGAGATACCGTGACCCTGGAACACAAAAGGGCCAAGAAGGAACATGGATGGGTTTTAGTCAGTACAAGTCTGACACTCCCTTTCGCTCCACCCAAAGCGGGAGGGGGTTCATTTGACGATTTCCCATCCGAAAATAAAGGGGACAGACATAGGTTCTCTCATAAGATTATTTTTTCTGTTATAGGCACCAGCAGACGCCCTCGTTGACCTGACTGGCTGGACCCGCCACGACCTGTCCCTTGCCCTGCAGAACTCTGAGACCGACCCCGCTCTCGTTCCCTACCTGGAACAGGCCCTCAACGAAATGATGGACGCCATCCACGCTGGAATCCCTGTTGTGAGTTATTACAATGAAACATTTGGGCCCATTTACGGAGCCGCGGCGAGTCGGGCGCCGCGTTGAACGCAGCGTGTGACGCGGCGGTGTTCATATAGAGCTACCAACTTAGCTGTTCAGGTGGACAAAATTGAACTACTTAATGGCGGCTGCCATTTTGAGAACGTAATGACTTTTTCATGACAAAGGCATTTAATGGGATTAAATGAACTTAGAGAGTTGTATTGATGATTTTAATAATCATAACTCTGTAAAGCCATATTTGTTATATTTTAATCAACATACAACCCTACACCGCCCTGCCAAAACGTAAGAAATAAAAAATCACTTAAATTTTTGATGGATCGATTTACTATTAATTTAAACGTATTTTAATAGTAAGCTCCACGTTATAGGTAGTGATTTGGGTAACGTATAAATCAGTTATATTAATTTAATTGTAACTTAAACCCCTATTTTTAAAGTTTTTTTTATGCCTTGTTCCAATTTTGGTGGCTCAATTTCGGAGGCTTTGGTGGCGTTTTCACGCCACCTCCTCTGTGTGGTCTATAGTGCTGCATTTTCTTCGAAACCCGGCCTGGAGCAGGCCGTTTCGAGGTGGCTGGAAGAAGTCGAGTTTTTGCGCTAGACGATTCGTGGCGACTTTTGAGTTTTCAAGCTTCTACACGTGGCTAAGGAGTGAAATAGGTCTGTAGTTCTTTAATAGGGTCTTGTTCCCCTTTTTAAAGGAAAGAACGACCACGCCCCTTCTCCACATTTCTGGAGTTCTCCCAGATAGGACTTCCTCCCGCCTCGATTTCGTCTTGGCTTAATTATGACAGGTCTTCTGTGAAATGACGGGTTAAGGTGGCTCTGGAATCCTCATTTTCGGGATCAGGTCGAGATATAGTACATGCGATGCGTACAACTGGCCGTAGAAGTTTTCGACTTCCTAAAGAATTTCCGTCTTCGAAACGATGATATCCTCACTAGATTTGGTCTTTATTACCACTAATTTTGTTTACAATAAAAAATAATGCTTTTTGTTTTTTTTTTGTGTCATAAACTCATAATCAGATAAATAATCCTTACTAATATTATAAACGCGAAATTTTGTATGTATGGATGTTAGTTACTCTTTCACGAAAAAGCTACTAAACGGATTTGGATGAAAATTTGCACACATATAGTTTATATTTTTTATCCCGGTAATAAGATCCCATGGGACAATTATCAAACTGCCGCTGGCAGAAGCTAGTAATAAATATTTTTAACAACTGAGAGTTTTATTAACCGACGAAACTTATAAATTGTACTTCCCAAGAATTTTTGAGATTAGTTACATTGAACTTTATTATTGAGATTGAGTTTTATCACAGAAAATTCAATTTTGGTGCCACTGTTTTTCAATTTTAGGGGGCACTTTCGATTTCGGTGGTCACACTACACTTTAAACTAAAATAACTTAAAAAGTTTAGGAGACATTCTTGGTCTTCTTCAAGATTCTCTAAGCTTGAACTTTTTATTGTTATAAAACGAAAACTCAAGAAAAATTGATGCTATTAGCTTTTCGAGCTGATATGCACCCATATTGTTTTTTCATTTCAGGTGGCCGTCGGCGTTCCCGCCAAGCCCCTGGAGGTGTCCTACTGGAGCCTGCAGGAGCTGGACGCTGCTCTCTCGGACCCTGCCACCGACCCCGCTCTCATCCCCTACCTGGAACACGCCCTCAACGAAATAATGGATGCTCTCGTCGTTGGCAACCAAGCAGTAAGAACATCAATTTGAATCATTTTGTACTAAAGCTTAGATGAGTTTTTTTTTAAGGAGTGGTCTATAAGACCATTCCTTCAAACTGCATATTCAATAAAAAACTTTTTTGCAAAAAATAAAACCGACTTCTGTAGCTAAAGTTATTTTTCAGTTTGTTGTGTTTTTGAAGTCTTTTTTATTTTTAGCAAAAAAGTTTTTTTTTTTCCATTTTTAGTTGTAATATCCTACGAGTATACATTTATTTTAACATAACATAACACCACGCCTGTAATCTCCGAAGGGTTGGGCTGAGGTGTACCGAATAGTACCTACACCCACATTTCGCCAGTTATGTTAAAGTCCCATGTAGTAGGTAGGGGGCGAGCGCGGGACAGACTCTGTGGCTGCTACTGAGAAATTCCTGATGGAAAAACCCAATAACACTTTTCCCTACCTGGGAATCGAGCCCAGGACCTCATGCTTATTAGTCGCCACCACTAGACCAACGAGGTAGACATTTTTTTATATTGTTAACAATACATGTCACGGTAATAGGCTTATCCCCAATAAAATGGAACCTAACATACATAGCTGTCGAAATGTGGGTGTACTGTACACATCTGCGTACCCCTTCAGAGCATACAGGCGTGATGTTATGTTATGATGTTGTGAAAACAATAAACATCCAAACGATTGCAGCAATCACGACCGATTTGGAGCAGCATCAAATCTTCACCAAATTTAAACGAGACCACCGCGAAATATAATTCTTCCAAACAAAAAAAAGAGTCATTGAAATCGGTTCACAATTGGCGAAAATATCGCTGAACATACACACAAAAAAATAAAAAAATAATCATAAAATCAGTCGACTTGATAACCTCCTCTTTTGGATGTCGGTTAAAAACCTTATGTGGTGTGACTGATCCTAAAAACAGTCTTAATGCATCTACATAAGTGTTGGTTTGGGTTTTCAAACAAGTGAGTGACAGAGGTAATACGCTCAACCGATCGTTGCTCCAGTAGCTACAATATTAAAGTGCTGCATGATTCTTTTTTCATGGCGCTTGATTGACATTGACATTGTCACGCATCCAAAGAACAATGCAGCACAATTTGTTGTGTCTTTTTTTTTTTTTTTTTTTTTTCGGATGGGAAATCATCAAATGACTTCTCCCGCTCTGGGCTGAGCAGGAGGGAGTGTCAGACTTTTACTGACTAAAACCCATCCATGTTCCTTCATCGCCCTTTGTGTTCCGGGGCCACGGTATCTCTTTCGAATAGTCCCGCAGCCCCGGCAGGCTTCGGCCCTTGCGGACCCCTTCACAGTTGCTGACTCTCTTTGAGGCGCGCGTGGAACACGAACGCGCCGTCGACACGGCCTGTCGTCATGAGACGTACGGACGGCGAGCTAGCCCATAGCTCCCCGTCCACAGGCCCGCGCCTAAGGTGGCCGGAAGCCACCACGTGGCCCCCGACGCCCGGGGCGTCTCCCGCGGCGGCCGGGACGTGAGGATCTCTCCCTGTCCTGTTCCGCCACCTCCTTCGCTAGCATGACTGCTTCGCAGAAGGAGGTGACGGCGTCCCATTCCGTCTCGCTCCGGACCATGGCACGAACCAGGGCCGGGAGCGAGAGGTCGCCGCCGCCGATCGCCACCTCGAGGACACGGCGGTGCTCCACCCAAGCGGGGCACACCTCCACAGTGTGCTCCACCGTGTCCTCCGGCCTATCCTCACAATGATAGCACCCGGGCGTTTCCTCCCGCCCTTGTTGTGTCTTCAAAGTTCAAATTCACACTTCATCTTCTTGTTTCACAGGAGGTCGTCGCCGTCGTGGCCCCCGCTGGTCTGGCCCCCGTCTAGCCCGACGCCGTGTCATGTCATGTCGCCGTGGCATGTTTTCCTTCATATTTTGTATCTTTTTTATATTATTGTGTGTGTGCTTTAATTACTGACGTCAAATAAATATTTTTCTTTTGTTCTTTTTCGTCGTCCCCTCCCCTCTCCTCGTGGTCGAGGTCAAGCCATCCCCCGTCACCAGTTAGAATGATTAAGTAAGCGAAATTAAAGAATCAGGTAATGAATAATACGGGAACACCCAAATACTCCGAAATATATTATTCTGAATTTCGATTATCAAAAGTCCAAATTTCATAATACCGAAGAAATATTATAATGTCTATTAATAAAAATCCCGAAATTTATTATTCCTAAAGTCGTAAATACATAGATTCCAATTGTTTTATTGTTGCATTAAAATCTGTCTTAATAATTATGTTCGAGTTCCTTATCTGTTCACGCTTACCCGATAAACTAACAAGAACCGAATCGTGATCTGTAACTGAGGACTCTATGACAGCGACTACGGCTGATCTATTTGTTTTGATCATGATGTGATCCAAACAATTGCCTAATCTAGTTGGCAATGTATGCCCTGGGAGAAGACCCAACTCTGCAGTGAGATTTAAATAAGCTGAACTATTTCTGTCACTATTATCAGGCTTAATGTCTATATTTACATCTCCAATAATAATAATATTATGGCAATTAATAGGACGAAGTGTGTTATCAATTGAATTCAAAAAGTTGTCAATGCAATAAATTGACGGCGATCTGTACGTAGCCAAAATGGTAATGTTGTTATTGATTGTAAGTAACAGAAAATTTGCTCCAATAGGATCAGGTTCTTCCACAGAACACTTGATATCACTCTTGATATAAATGACAATTCCATCATTTTGATTTAGACTTTTCTTGGAAAAGTAGCATGAGTAATTATCTATAATTGGTGACGGTTTGTGCTCACTCAACCAGCATTCAGTTAAAATGATTATGTCAGGTTTAAATGTGAGCCTAGCCAAAAGAACAATAAAACCATCCATATTTTTATAAATACTGCGAATATTTTGTGAGATTACAGTCAATTGTTTAGAAGTAGACTTGATTAAATTGCCACATTTTTCCGGATCACAACTATAAGATTTAGCCACCACCACATCATCAATGTCTTGAATTATGTTATTAATGGAAGCCATTGGTGAAGCGTAGGCAAATAAGTCGCAGTTAAATGTGGCATATATAAGTTTTGATACGATGTGAGTTTGTGTAAAATAGTGTAGTCTGTGTGTATAATTGAATTTGTGTGTTGTTCCATTTCTGATGAGTATGTGTGTGTGACTGATTGTGTGTGTAGGTTAGGCTTATAAAGTAACAAAGTGAACATTTTATAAAATAAGAGCTTAAACAACAAGCAAGACATCCTATGGATTTTAGGTAGATGACCAGACCCAGACACTAGTCATGTACATGTACTTAGCCGTAGGCTGTCGAGGTCTGCCTCGTTTTTTATAATGATATGTCGCTCTCCATCCCCTTTTCGCAGCAAAACGTTACCATAGGAGGTCCAACAGTATTTATATACGTTATCTTTAGCAAAGCGTCGGGCCAGATAATAAATTCGTTGAGTTTTGGGTGTAAGTTTTTCGGATATGTATATAGGTTTACTGGGTCCGTCAAGTTTTAGGTGGGTTGTACATAGTTTGTTTTGCTTGTTTGCGCTATTAAATTTGCGAGACTTCTTAACGATAGTGTCTTTCGTTACTGCGCTTATAAAATCCACAGTAATAGTAGAGATGTTATTTTTGTTTTTGTTTTTGGTACGGTAAACATCTTTTATTTCGTAACCATTTATTGGTGAGCCAAGTACATTGGCAGTCTCTGTTACAATGGTGCGAAGGCTTTCTTTATCCTCTTGATGTTTCTCGGATGTTTCTCTTATCCGAACTAAAAAAAATAAAAGTGTTTCATTAATAGTTTTAATACCTTCTAAATGCTTAAACATAATTCCTATCTACCTGCCTCTTCCTTTAAAAAAAAAATGATATGTTGCTACAGAATAATAAATTTTATGCATTTTTCTTATGTATACGTTCATTTCGACTTTAATCCGATGAATGTCAAATTAAAAAAAAAAAAAAAAACACATTAGTTGGTTCTTAAAAGTAATTAATTAATCCTCTACCTATATTATTACCTACACGGCTTTTATACCTACGACAGTTTACTACACACAGGATTAAACTGCCTTAGTCAATATTTATAATGTTTTTGTTTCTATGTCTATTATTGACCCAATCCCCGGAAGTGGACGGTTCAGCCGCGTAATCGCTTTGAGTCTCATGTATGACGGGCGAGTCATGTGAAGTCTGTCGTGATGACGTCAGCGGTGAATTAGGTGCAGACTCCCCTGTTTCTTTTTCAGTGTTTACTGGTTGATTATCAGTATCTGTGATAATTGGATTAGAGTACCGTGTGTGTCTTCGTAATGGCATTATTTGATCAATATGTTTTCGGTGTTCTCCCTGGTCCGATTTTACCTTATATGTCACTGCTCCGGTGCGCTCAGAGACCTCTCCTTCCACCCACTTGGGATTGTTTCTCGAGTAATCTCGAAACAGCACTCTGTCTCCAAGCTGGACCTCTCTGTCTGTACCTTGAGCATGTTCAATCTGCTTAGTTTGCGCCACTTCAACCGCTTCCGCAGTGTTTCTGCGCAGCAAGTCCAAGCGCATGCGCAGCCTCCGTCCCAGCAACGCCACAGCTGGCTCGCGCTGTGTGCTTGTGTGTGTACTGTTTCTATACACTATAAGAAAGTTGTTTAATGCTTGGTCGATATTCTCGCCTTCAGAAGCTGCCTTTTTTATCACTTTCTTGACAGTTTTGACGGCGTTCTCGGCGGCACCGTTGCTCGATGGATGGTAAGGGGCTATTAGAATGTGTTTAATTCCGTTGCGGGTTAAAAATAACTTAAATTCCTGGGATTGAAATGGCGGACCCCCGTCACTCACCAAGCACTTTGGCAGCCCAAATCGGCTGAAGCATTCTCTTAGTTTGTTTGTTACTGAATTAGCGGATGTACCGGTCCCCATCAGAAAAACTTCAATCCATTTTGAGTGCGAGTCTAGTATCAAAAAGTAGTATTTACCTTGGTACTGTAGAAAATCTATGTGAAGTCTCGTCCATGGTTCCGAAGGCCATACGTAAGGTACGGGAGTGTGTCGTGGCGGTGCGTCCATCTGCGCCCGGCAGGCGGCGCAGGAGGCGCCGCGCGCCTCGATGTCGGCGTCCAGACGCGGCCACCACACGTAGCTGCGTGCGATGCTCTTCATGCGCACGACGCCCACGTGCCCCGCGTGCACTTCCTCCAAGATCTGCGCCCGCAGCTGCTCCGGCACCACTATCCTGTATCCCCAAACTATACACCCGTGATCTATATGTAGATTTTCACGTCGATGAAAATATGCCTTCTCTTCTTCTGAATCGCCTATGAGAGGCCATCCGCTCATTATGTAACCGTATACTTTACATAAAATCTTATCTTTTGTAGTCGCCTGTGCTACGTCTTTGTGACTAAGAGGGAAACTGTCCTCAACAAAATGTAGATATGTCGCGTCGTCTTGGTCCTCCACCTTGGTTTTCGGTAAAGGTAATCGTGATAACCCATCAGCATTGCTATTCATTTGTGACTTTACGAACACGATGTTAAAATCATAAGCCGCCAGGCGCACAGCGTATCTCTGTAGGCGGCTGGCTGCAGTTTGCGGTATACCCTTTTTAGGCCCGAATATATAGCTTAAAGCTTTATGATCGCTCCGTAATGTGAAATGCCTACCAAAGAGATATTGATGGTGCCTCGTGACTCCGTAAACAATGGCCAACGCCTCCTTGTCTACCTGGCTCTAGCGGCGCTCGGCGTCGTTGAGCGTGCGCGAGGCGCAGCACACGAGCCGCTCACCGCCGTCGGGGTGGCGCTGCGCCAGCACGGCGCCCAGGCCGTACGCGCTGCTGTCCACGGCCAGCACCATGCACTCCGGCGAGTAGTGAGCCAGCACCGGGTCACTCGTCAGTCTTACCTTGATCTCCTCAAAAGCGGCATTACAGTTCTCCGACCACGCCCATTTAACTCCCTTTTTTAAAAGTGCGTGTAGTGGATGTAAAATCATACTGAGATTGGGTATAAAACGTGCATAGTAATTAATGAAACCCAATAAAGCTCTTAACTGAGTCACTTTTTCGGGGATGGGCATTTTCGTTATGGCATTAACTTTTGATATATCTGTATAAAGACCGTGTTTGTTAATTCTATATCCCAGGTAACAAACCTCATCTTTTAAAAACTCACATTTAGAAAACTTTATTGTTAATCCTGCTTCACTTAATCTAGTGAGTAGCGCCCTTAAATTTTCCAAGTGATGAGATTTATTCCTGCCACTCACACAAATGTCATCAATAAAAGATACCACATATTGTAGTCCATTTAAAGTATCGAATATAATTTTTTGAAATTTTTCAGGTAGGCACTTAAGTCCGAAAGGGGCCCTGCGGTATACAAATGTCCCTACATGCGTAGTAATCGCTGTAAGCGGTTGCGAACTATCGGACAATTCTAGTTGCATAAATGCGTTTTTGAAATCTAATTTGCTGTATTGCTCCCCACCACTTAACGTTGCAAATAACTCTTCGATTTTCGGTAATGGAAAATGAAAATCTTTCAATAGCTAATTCACGGTTACTTTATAATCACCGCATAAACGAATAGATCCGTCCGGCTTAATAATTGGCACAATAGGAGTTCCATAATCGGATCTGTCTACCTTGTAAATTATACCTTCGTCTTGTAAGCGTTTAAGTTCATTTTCCACTGGCACGCGCAGCGCAAGTGGGAGGGGGCGAGCCTTACAAAATACCGGCGTGTTATCATTCAAGTACAGCGATAACTTGTGTTTATAAGTACCAATTCTTTCTGTAAATACTTTTGGGAATTCTTGTTTCAATTCTAAAACAACATTTTCGTTTAAATGAAATAAATTTAATGACTTTAATTTAAGTTCACGCATCCAGGTGCGTCCAATTAGCGGTGGTCCGCCGTGCTCGATAATAAACAAAGGCAATGTGGCGTCCTCTGCGCCTGCACAACTAACTTGCACCGAGACCCGGCCTAACGGTATTATTGCGTCACCTGTATATGATTGCAATTTTATGTTATCTTTTTCAATCGGTAAATTAGAAAGATGTTGATCGTAGAATAATTTAGAAACCGCCGATATCTTGCTGCCCATGTCGATTTCAAATAATACAGTTTGATTCTGAACAATGAGTTCACAATAATAGGGACCGTCTTTTACATTTTGAACTGAGTGACCTTTAATAGTATACAGTCCTTCGAACTCCTCACCTCCTGACTCCGACGAATCTGTTTCCATGAAGTTTTGATATTTGGAACCAGACTTGCCCGCACTCACATCATTTTTATCACATACGGACCCCAAATGGCCCTTCACTTTGCACTTGTCACACACATACGACTTGTAATATCGACACTTGTGCGGCGCATGACCATCCCGGCCACAGCGCTAGCACCCTTTGCGTCGCGGAGCCACGACGTCACGACCGGCGGCGCTGGACTGCTTGTCCACGCTCACCCGGTGCACCCGCTCGCCCGCGTCTGCCTGGAGTCCCGCCGGCCCGGCTGCTGCCCACGGCGCGGCCGGCGAGCGCGCCACGGCCTTAGCCGCGTGCTGCTCGGCCGCCTCAAGCGCCAGCGCCAGCCCCACCGCCTTCTTGTAATCAAGAGTGGTCTCCGCAAACAAGCGAGACCGAATCTCTTCGCTACGAAGACCCGACACGAATTGGTCTCGAATGTTCACTTCCAACTGGTTCTCAAAATTGCAATAGGTAGCCAAGTGTTTCAAATTTTGTAAAAACACTTTGATATTTTCGCCTTCACCTTGCCGCCGCTGACGAAACACGTGGCGCTCTGCTATTTCTGATCTTCTGGGTTCCAGATGATTTTTCACAAGGTCGACTAACGTGGTAAAGGTTTTACTCTCCGGATTGTCTGGAGCACATAGATCACACATCAATCGGTAGGTCGGCCGGTCCCATCCTCGTCGCCACTGTGGAATATCGATGCAAATCCAAAGACAGTTCATGCGAGACTGATTTATTGTTCGTGTACCCACATCACAATATATTACATGAGGAAAGTTCGTTTTTCCTATGAGTTTTGATTTTGAGTCTTTAGCGAGCGAAGGATTGAAAAATAGAATCACGAGCGCAGCGAGTGATTATAAATTTCAGTCCTGAGTAAGCGAAAGACTCAACAAAACGAATAGCAAATAAACTTGCTCACATGTTGCATACAAAACTTTTCACCACTTCACACCAGCAAGAAAGTATTCAGTCATCATAGGTAAATAAATTAAATAGTCACAAAGCAAATCAAAAAAATATTTATTTTTAAAAATATCATTAAAACTTAACATAAAAAAATCAGGCAAGGTTAGTTTCTGAACGGGATCATTACTTTCCTCACTGTTCAAACAGTGAGGAAAAACCAACTTTCCTCACTGTTTTCGTAGAGGAAAGAAGTAGGGTAGTTTTCGTGCGGGAGTGGTGAAAAACTTATTCCGCGCGCTTTTTCTTTTCGCTGTATTGTTTTTATTTGTTTTATTTATTTCCTCGCAAATATGTTATAAAACGTCGTATGACATACGTGCGCTTTGATAATAACAGCCTCTGCTTTCTTGAAGCAATATCGCCTCGGCTGTAATTTTCAACTTACCGCACTTATATCATAATGTACTATTACATTTAAGTTAAAGTTAGGTTTAAAAGTTGTACTGCTAGGGTGATTGTGAAGAATACAAATGTATACCCGTACCCCAGCCAGAAGTGACGAGGAGGAATACCGTGTGGTTTTAGTCAGAAGGAGTGTGACAGACCCCTCCGCCATTGTAAAATATAGGTGTTGCAGTGGCCAGACGGGGAGAGACTGGTATAGGTTGAGTTGGTGGGTTAAAACCCGGTGGGCGACTGCTCCCGGTTGACGGCTATAGGATCGTCCTCGAAACAGAACATTACACCTGTATTTTCAAGTCTTATGACAGGACTTGAAAATACAGGTGTAATGTTCTGTTTTAAATTCAAAACTCATTAATTCAAATTAGGCTGATAATCAGCACGTTTTGAACGTCAAAGTTTACAAGACAGTCCCCAAAAACGCCCACCCTTCACTTATTACATAACATCCCAGTAATCCTTGGGGATTCATGAGTGAAGGGCGGGGGCCAAAGGGTTAGGCAGAGGTGAACCAGCGGGCCTACCATGACGTCTTAAAGCAGGATCGTTTTAATTGCGTGCGAGTGAGGGAAAGAGATGGCGCTAGACGTCCTCTATAGCTCCGTTTCTTTCCCTCACTCGCACGCAATTAAAACGATCCTGCTTTAAGACGTCATGGTAGGCCCGCTGATATACAGAATACTCACGTTTCGACAGTTATGTTTAAGTTCCATGTAATACCCGGGCGAGTTTATTTAAATCCACAGGACACAAATCCAGTCCGTGGTCCGTGACTCCGTGGCTGCTACTGAGAAATTCCTGATGGTAAAACCCAATAACCTGAAATGATTATGCTCCTGAAAGCTTAACAGCTTAACAGTAAGCAGAATCAGTTCTGTTATGCTTACAAGAAAATGCTTCTCGCTCTTTTTTAACCATGAAATGGTTTCCACAAAGTTTTAGGTACCTATTAATGAGCGTGTTAGAAAGTGGATCTCATTTACTTAATTATCAAGCTTAGAGGAGCTTTGTCTGTGGATTATACCACAGAAGAAAAAAATATCACGCTATTAATCAAAGGCATGCGGGACGACTTGATGAATTACTCAGTTCTAGGTAATGATTAAGTAAACAAAACAAAAGTATCGACTATATCTTAGACCAAGTATTTTTAGACGCTATCTCCCAATCTATGGGTTTATGGAAAGAAACAAACATATATAAACGAATGCGCATCAAGACATGAGGAGATAAGATAAGGATGATAAGAGATAAGATTGACAGATCGATGTGTCTCCGGAGATGATGATAACGTATGAGGGCTGAGTATCGTGCAGTTGCATTGTGTGGGTGAATGAAATGTCACGATGGAATGTCTGACGTGGCGTGTCTTTGAACCGCGTGACCGTTGCATGTGGTCTCTAATAGATTTATCTGTTTCCGTGAAGGCTGTTCTGTCTCCACTCCAAGACTTGTATGCGCCGTCTGCCAATAACTATCTGTCGAATAAGACGTTTTGAGGAACACAAACAATACCTACAGTTAATAGTAGAAAAGGCAAATCTCCAGTAGGTAATCTATGATCTAAGATTGACCGGTATCCTAGAGCGGCACTTAAATATTGATACGGTCAAATATCTAACTTGATTGTAATCTATGGTTGGTAAAACCCTCGGTCCCGTGAGTTTCGATTTACAAAAACAAAGATAATATAATAAAGCCAACATCACATGAGGCTCTAAAGCAGACCTCATCTCTAAGGCTGATTTTTTACCCTTCTAAATATTTTCCAAAATCAGCTTAAAACCACAGCGAGGAATAAAATTGAGCTAGGAAAACAGTAAATGGCTGCAACTGGCCGGTACGTAAGTAATTTTTACAATAGCTTACCCATCGCAATTTCGAATCATTCCCCCTGCGTCGAGTCCCTTTGTGTCGACTCGTGATTTTTCTTGGTTTTGATGCACTGTCTTTTGTTTCGCCTCGACATAGCTGTCACAGAGTACAGTCATATTAAAAACGAAATACAGCTTTTTAATTAATAAAGATAGTTTGCTCATCCAGTGATCCGTATTTTAAATAATACATTGATAACCCACCAAAAAGTACTAGGCTAGCATAAGTTCAAGGAGGTGTGTATTTGTATATTCCGGGTATCTGAGTAGGTGTAGGTACTTACTGTATAATAAATTGTCACAGTAAACTTGTGATACATTGCAATAATATGCACGTATTTTTTTCTTCACTTAAATCAATAAAGTACAGTACTATCAACCCAAGAAAAAAATTAAATTTAAGTTCAACGACAGCCTGTTGCTCAAAATCAATTAAACTTTTACTATTTTCTACAACAGTTCAAACGTCCGTGACTTCGCGGCCATTCCTGTCAAAGCGGCTGACGTTTTTTTCCTCAATCTGCCTTGTTTAGATCTTAATGCTACCCAGTCCAGCTTGCAAAGTTGTTCTTACCAAACTGCAGAGTTTGCCAAGGTGCCCAAGGGGACTGCCATTGATAACAATAGATCCTGGGGTGACTTGTTCTTTGAACATAACCTGGGTTTTGTCCAAGTTCACCTTGAGACTAATGCGTATTGAATAATCAACTAGGCCATCGAGCATCTGCTGCAGTTTGTGCAGCTATCCAGATAAAAAAAGTACTAGGCTAGCAGGAGTTGAAGGTGGTATTTCAATAATTAGTTCAACCTTTATTTCAATTATGTATAGTAGACTCCCTTGAATTTATGCAAGCCTAGTACTTTCGGTCGCCAAAAGGACGATTTTAGTCAATACATATTAGGTATTAATAAGATAAATTAATTTAGAATAGCCTTGTTGTCTCTATTAGAATAGTAAATTTATAATTTGTGTAAAATAAATACAATTTTATTTGCAAATAATAGCGTTTCACTTTTTGTTTTAAGTGTACTTTTCCAACCTCGTGGTCAAGCGTAAGCTTTTTAAAACAGATGTCATTTGTTTCACGAGTCGACGCAAAGGGAATCGACGCAGGGGGAATGATTCGCAATTTCATCACACAAAAGTGTTTACATTTCTCATTTATGAGTGGAAACTATATACTTTAGAAGTTTGTGGCTAAATACTGGTGTCGATTCTGTTGTGCACAAACTAAACTTAATTTAGGCTATTGCTATCTTTTACTAAAAGGCAGTGCGAGAAAAGGACAGCTATAGCTATGAACTAAGTTAGAGATGTCAAACTAGCTTATGCCTTGCGCTTCACCGTGTTTTAAGTCGACATGTTTTTACGTGCAACTTTCATTTGTATGGAAATATTAGTTCCAACTAAATTTGACAGCTCTAAATTACGTCCGTCTCTTTCTCGTTTTATTAGACAGAAAAAGATAGCAATAGCCTAAATTAAGTTTAGTTTGTGCACAACAGAATCGACACCATAACAGCCTCTCGGTCGAGTACCTAGACGGTCGAGCTCCAGGTTAAGCCACGCTTGACTAGATTGATCCGTGTATGCGTGACCACACATTACATACTGTCGAAAGAAACTTTGAAAGTCGTTAAGTAGTCAGTGGCCCGAAAGTCTGTCAAATTTGACCAAGGGGTCTCGTGTTATCCAGTGCTGACTGGGTTGTGCAGGTCAGATAGGCAGTCGCTCCATGTAAAATACTGGTATTCAGCTGCACCCGGTTAGACTGGAAGCCGACCCCAACATAGTCGGGAAAAGGCTGGGCAGATAATGATAAGTGGAAACTATCCTCATTTTCTACTGCGGAGTACGAATCATGAGACATGCATTATTCGTCATTGAATGTGTCACAGTAATGCGTGTTCAGTTCCATTGAAACCTTTGTTATCTCGGTTTTTGTGTCCATTTATCTATAAGTCAAATATTTGAATGAATTGAACGTTTAGCCCCGCACTCAGAGCTGCTGGAAACATTTTCAGTATATTTTAATTGAAAAAATTTCTATTGCGACGTTGGTGGCTAGTGGTACTGGTGGTTCACTATGATTCCAAGGTTGAGCCTTTCCTGCCATGATTGTTGTAGATACTAGTTTAGTAATGTATATTGGTACTTCAAGAAATACAGGCGTGCCGTAAATAAATGTTGTTTTTCTTTAAAAAAAAAATAACTCAGCTCTGAATAACTTCTAGTTGAGAACTGTTCTTGTCAAATGATTGTTTTTTGACATTTCCTTTTGTGGCTAGACTGGCTAGCTTACCCACGTTCTCCGAAATACATGCAACTTCTAATCCTGAGAGAGAATTAGTTCATAAACATCTATCAATGCCTGTGAATACGGCTGTAAATCAGTATGAATCATTAAGTTTTAGTTAAAATGATGTAAAGACAAATTTATTGGTATCCTATCGGTATCGTAGATTATATCGGGTATCGGTATCGTAGTATTTTATGACCTAACTTTACTCATTTAAAGTTTCCCCGTCTTCCGCATGATTGGACGTGATTGAGGCGCGCATAACGGTTGCGATTTGTTATAACAATGTTCAACTTAACTGGGACAGTTGAGAATAATCTTAAAAATATACCTCTGAGCTGTTGGAAGATATGAAAAATGAAATGAAAGCTTTTATTCGTGGTGAAATCTTAAGCATACATAGGTATTTATCATGATCTCTCAAAGGACCAATTTGTTCGAGACACCATTGTTTAACTATTGTGTCTACTTCGTGGACAGATCCAGGAATAACAAAATAGGGTTCTTCTGCAAAACTGTAAAGCAGTTTGTTGGCATATATACGTGTCCGGGTCAGCACGCTTTGGCACAGCCGTCTCTAATCATCATCTTCATCATCATCATTTCAGCCGAAAGCCGTCCACTGCTGGGCATAGGCCTCCCCCAAATGTCACCACATTGACCGGTCCCGTGCATCTCGCACCCAGCGGATCCCCGTTACCTTCACCAGTTCATCGGTCCACCTAGTGAGGGGCCTTCTAACGCGACGTCTTCCGGTCCAGATAACCCGGTTCCGTCTCTAATATCATGTTGATATTTGTGTCCTTTCGGGAAAAAAGAAGAAGTAAGGAAAAACAAGACATGCTGCGGCATATAAATTGTGGTATGGGCAGAAGAATGATGGTACTCGTACGTTCGGGAAAAAGCTGCTCAGATTAGCGCGAGTTGAAGGTAGATGCCACAAGCAGTTTGCCAATCAGCATGAACTAAGTCCCCTAGCACACCGGCATAGCATGCCGATTTTTGCGTTTTTATAGATATAAAACGCGCGTAAAACTCGATAAAAACGCGCGTGTGAAACGCGTTCGAAACTCGTTTGAAGCCCGTACAAAGGGTCAAAGCCAGCATAAGCAGTGGTGTCTTAACCGACGCCATTGTACAAATGACGAGGAGTCTCTGACTAAAACGCGGAAGCTACAAGCGACTACAGCGCGTCTGTATCGCTGTACCTGCCCGTATACGCGCAGAAGACGCGCGTTACACGATGGCCCTGTGTGCTTAAGTTAGAAGGTTGCGTTCAAATCTCGTTTGAAGCTCGTAAACGCGCGTTATCTGCGCGTTTAAAATACGCCGTGTGCTTTGGGCCTAAATTATATGCCAAATATGTTAGATTTAGTAATCCATCAGTAAATCTCCAGCAGGAAAACTATGATGAAAGCCAACCGGCTTTCATCATAATTTTCCTGCCCTTGTCCTATTCTACTTAGGGTCGGCGCAACACGTTTTCTTCTTCCGTTCTCCTCTGTCAGACCTGTCACGCCGGTCACGGCTTCATTTACCCTTTTCTCTTTCATATCATTTCTCACACAATCCATCCATCTTTTTTTGGCTTTGCTGTTCAATAAAAATACTAGTGAACAGAATGTGACGACCCGAACATTATCCATCCTGGACTCATCAATATGAAGACTTATTATGTTTTTATAGCAGTAGGTCTATGAAATGATATTAAGAACTTTGGTCGCAGTCCAAGTGTCAATCGATTTGACAATGTACCTATTGGTACAATTTCTATCTTTCTCGATACACAAAACAAAATAAAAGAATAAAAAAGTTCAATAAAAAGAAGATAAGATAAGATTAAATTAGGTTTTAATTTCTGGAAAAATATTAAAAATATTTAGGTATCTAGGTATCGACTAAAGAGTTGTTTTAATCTACAACGTTATGTAATTAATCCCAAAACATTATAATTGTATATTTCTAAATTATCAATATTATTCACTATGCTTACATGTCCGTTGACATGCTAGATAGTAATCTTATCAATTTTCATTGGGACCGTGTAATACACTTTCTCAGACTTTATACACGTAATACATTTTAATAGAAATACGGATGACTGATCCATAGTTTCATTTCATCACATTGAAAAAAAAATGATAAAGATAGTCGATCGCTTTTCACCACAAAAGGATGACAGTGTTGGTCCATTTGTTTATTAAATGCAAGCTAATGTGGTACCTTTAAAATATTTTGAAGATGAACAATTTCATACATAATTGATCTTTATAATTTTCAAACTAAGGGGAGCTCGTGGTGGGGTGCGAAGTCAGAAGTCCTCCACGTGTGTCCGGCGGCTGCTCGTCCCTCTCGATACGTCTGGAGGGAAGAGCAGCTGCTGGGCCGGTGCACCCCGGGCGCGGCAGTATCCTTCTCCGGGGAATGAGGGGAAATGAGAATTTCCTCTTATCCCTCGGGGAGTGGTACTGCCGCGGCCAATTATTCTGACATGGGTGGGGTCCGACCTGGACCAAAGGTGCGTTCCTTTGCGTGCCCTCTGTTTAGCAGAGGGCACAGCAGAGGAGTGAGGGCGGGCTCGGTGTGCACTTACCCTGCCTCCGAGCAGACAGAGAAGGATCGTCCTCCTCTGTCACCGCCGGTCTCGTAATCCCAACGTCGAAGTGTCGTGGATCAGGTCTCGCGGCTTCGACAGGGACCGAGGGTCTTGGCTTAACCGCCCGGACCGCGAGGTAGACAACCTCTATAAAAAGTCACCCCGAATCCCAAGCGGCGACGCACCGCGAGGGGATGTATGGCTGACGGGTGTTCCAGAGAACAAATCAGTCGCTAGTGCGCTCCTCGCCAGGGTACCTGCAGACCCCCTGGCGAGTAATAAATACTTAGAATCTGCCCTACTAGGTACAAGGGTCTCTGCCTAGTTAGGAGTTTATTTCCCCCATACTCGTGGGTTCAAATATGGAAAAGTCTAACAACCAAAAACCAACCGCCGGCAACGGCAAGAAAGAGGAGAGGAGGGATGCGGGGTCGGAGTCCGATCTCGCATCCAGCGATGCGAGTGCGGGAGGCTCAGGGAGCTCCCGCCGCGCGAGTGATGGAGCCGCTGCGGAGAACGGCAAGTTCTTCCGCAAGCGGCCCAGGCGGGATGGCGACCGGGGGTCGTCATCCGGAGAGGAGGAGGCCTCGGCCCGAAAGATCCCCACCAACAAGCGTGGTGGGATCCGGGGCAAGGGGAGGGGGCTCTCTGCCTCAGTGAGGGCCGAAAAATCGGCTAGGCTTGCCGAGGAGGGGCGCCACCCGGGCAGCAATACTGCTCCCGGATCTGGCGACGAGGCAGGTGCACCTGGCGGCTCCGAGGAGGAGCGTAAGGCCAGGTTCACAAAGGAGGTGGAGGCCGCGATTAGAGGCGTGGCCCTGAAGATGAAGACTTCATCGAAGCTCAGGGCCATACCGGCGGCTTCTGCCTCCATCATGGCGGCCGCGGAGGCCAACTTCGGCGGACCTCCTCGTCCTCCTCCCCCTCCTACGATGGATGGGGAGGAGCTGGCTAAACTGCGGGCGGAGGTGGCCCGCCTGTCGGCCGCCACGGAGGCTCTCCAAAGAGAAAACGCCAGGCTCCTAGCAGACCTGACCAGTCTACGGGAGTCTGGCTCCTGCGTGGCGCTTCCAAAGGGGGGCCAGACGCAGCGACCCAGCCAGCCCGAGCCGGTGGAGAACCAGGTACTGAACCTGGTTCGGAAGGAGCTGGCTTCCTTCCAGGCGCGGTTCTCCGTCCTGGAGGGAATCGTTCTGCGCCCCCCCCTGGCGGCAAGCAAGGCGTCCACGGGTCCGAAGGCGGCCTCGTATGCGGCTGCCACGGCTGCCGCACCCGGACCGGGGCCGTCCAGCCAGCCCTCTGGTAGGGCTGCGGCGGCGCCCCCTGGAAAGCCGGCTCCGGCGAAACCGGCGCCGGCAAAGGGGGCCAAAGCGAAGAAGGGCAAGGCGGCTGCACAGAAGACTGTGCCGGTGCCGGTACCAGCAGCGAGTGGGCCGGCGCCGGTGGCACGTCAGCCGCCGCCGCCGCCGCCACCGCCCTCCCAGCAGCCCCCTACACCTGCCGCGGCTGAAGCCGGATGGCAGGTGGTCGGGGAGAAGAGGAAGGGGCGAAAGGCGGCCAAAAAGGCCCGAAACAAGGAGCGGCAGCGCCAGTTCAGGGAGCGCAAGATCGCGGCTAGGCTCCGCGCCCCTAAGACCGCGGCTGTAGTGATCACACTACAGCCGGAAGCGGAACAGAGGGGCGTGTCCTACCGCGACCTGCTGGCAAAGGCAAAGGAGGCGGTGGACCTCGGGGAGCTCGGGATCACCGGGGGCCTCCGGCTGAAGGTCACAGCGACGGGGGCTCGTATGCTCGAGGTCCCCGGGGAGGCCAGTGGCCCGTCCGCTGACGCTCTAGCTGAGAAGCTCAGAGCGTCCCTAAACGCGGACGAGGCCCGAGTGTCCAGGCCCGTCAGATGCGCAGACCTGCGCATCTTGGGTCTGGACGACTCGGTGACCAAGGAGGAGGTGGTGGCCGCCGTCGCCAGGTCCGGAGGGTGCCCTGCTGAGCAGGTCAGGGCAGGCACCCTACGTCCGGACCCCACGGGTATGCATACCGTTACGGTATGCTGCCCTGTGACGGCGGCGAAAACAATTGTGGAGGGCCGAAGGCTATTGGTGGGCTGGGTTTCAGCGCAGGTTAAGCTGCTGGAGCCCAGACCTCTGAGGTGCTACCGCTGCCACGTGGGACACCACGTGTCAGTCCGGTGCGCCTCGGAGGTGGACCGCAGCGGGCTATGCTTCCGCTGCAGTCAGCCCGGTCATGTGTCCGCGGCTTGCTGTGCCACGCCGCACTGCGATGCATGTGCGGCGGCTGGCAAGCCGGCCGAACACCGGGCTGGGAGCAAGGCCTGCGCTCCACCCACCAAGGCCACCCGAGGGAAGGGTAGGCCCTCCGCCGCCACCGCCACCGTCGCCACCGCCGCAGCCGCAACTGCCGCCGCTGCCGCTCCCTCTGTCGCCGCCACAGAGGGGCCCTCACAGGGGGCCAGGTTGGAGGAAGCGGTAATGGAGTGCCAATAACGGCCCCATTACGCTTCCTCCAAGCGAACATCAACCACTGCGCCTGCGCTCAGGATCTATTGCTCCAGAGCATGGCGCAGTGGTTGATTAACATCGCTGTGGTCGCTGAGCCGTATTTCGTCTGGCCCAGGGAAGACTGGGTGGCGGACCTAAGCGGCTCAGTGACCATAGTGTCGTCGGCCGCCGCCGGCACCCCGACCCTTGAAAGTGTCAGGAGGGGTCGGGGGTGCGTAGCAGCCCGGTTCGGGGAGATCGTCGTAGTGGGTGTCTACTTCTCCCCGAGCCGAACTCTCGCCGAGTTCCACAACTCTCTCGCAGAGTTGAGTGTCGTCGTCGGAAACCATTCCCTCCCCGTGCTTGTCCTCGGGGACTTCAATGCCAAGAACTTGGCTTGGGGTTCCCGTTGCACAGACGTGCGGGGAAGGATGGTGGAGGACTGGGCCCTGGAGAAGGGCCTGGTCGTCCTAAATCGGGGTTCTGTCGCCACGTGCGTGAGGATGCGGGGCGAGTCGGTGGTGGACATTTCGTTCGCTAGCCCCGCCCTGTCACCGCGTGTCGTTGACTGGCGCGTCATGGAGGGGGTGGAGACCTATTCCGACCACCGGTACATCCGGTTCGACGTCTCCACCCAGACCTCAAGCGCGCCGGTCCAACAGGCCCCGAGTGGTCCGCGTTGGGCGCTGAAGCAGCTGGACCGGGAGCTCCTCCTGGAAGCCTCGATCGTGCAGGCCTGGGTGACATCACCGGACAGGCCTGCCGACGTCAATGATGAGGCAGGGTGGTTCCAGGAGGCCATGTCCGACATATGTGACGTGGCAATGCCCCGAGTCCGGCCAGGAAGCGCCCGGCGTCAGGTGTACTGGTGGTCGCGAGAGCTGACGTCCCTACGGGAGGCGTGTGTGGCTGCGCGACACCGGTACGCCAGGCACCGCAGGCTCCGCATTCGCCCACCGAATGCGGCAGCCATTGAGGCGGAGCTCTATGAGGGCTACAGAGCGGCGAAGACCGCCCTCCGCGAGGCTGTCCTGCGGGCCAGAGATCTGGCCCGCGAGGAGATGCTGGGGGCTCTCGACAGAGATCCGTGGGGGCGCCCTTACAAGATGGTGCGGGATAAACTCCGCACCTGGGCCCCCCCGCTGACGCAGAGTCTCCGGCCTCAGCTCGTGGAGGACGTGGTGAGCGCTCTGTTCCCCTCGCGAGGGGAACACCCGCCCCCGCCTATGGCTCCGCCGGCTGCGGTGCCGGAAGCGGACCACCAAAGTGACGACGACGACGCTCCTGAAGTGACCGGGGTAGACCTGAGAGTGGCGGTACGAAGGCTAGGTGCCAAAAATACCGCCCCGGGACCCGACGGCTTGCCTGGCAAAGCCTGGGTCCTGGCCTCGGAGGCTCTCGGGCCCCGACTGGAAGGGCTCTTTAGCGCATGTTTGGAGAGAGGCCAGTTCCCGCTTCGTTGGAAGACGGGGAAGCTGGTCCTCATCCGGAAGCCGGGGCGCCCGGCGGACTCTCCGTCCGCCTACCGGCCCGTGGTGTTGCTCGACGAGGTGGGCAAGCTCTTTGAAAGAGTGATTGCAAACCGCCTCGCCGAGCACCTTGCGGGGATGGGGCCGGACCTTGCGGAACACCAGTATGGTTTCCGCAAGGGGCGCTCTACGGTGGACGCCATCATGCGCGTGAGGGCCCTCACGACGGGGGATGCGGTGTCCCGGGGTGGGGTTGTCTTGGCGGTGTCTCTCGACATCGCCAATGCCTTCAACTCCATGCCCTGGAGCTGCATAAGGGAGGCACTCCGGTATCACCGGGTGCCGACCTACCTCCGTCGTGTGGTCGGGGACTACCTGGCGGACAGGTACGTCATCTACACCGGTCGCAGTGGAGACTGGAACCGGCGAGAGATGTCGTGCGGTGTTCCGCAGGGATCGGTTCTAGGCCCATCCTTGTGGAACATCGGTTACGACTGGGTGCTGCGCGCCGACCTCCCTAGCGGCGTCAGCGTGGTCTGCTATGCGGACGACACGCTGGTGCTCGCACAGGGGGGGTCGCACGAGGCGGCGGCCGAAGTTATGACACGCGGGGTTGCGATAGTCGTTGAGAGGATCCGGCAACTGGGTCTCGAGGTGGCATTGCACAAGTCCGAGGCCATGTGCTTTCATGGGCCTCGGAACGCGCCACCTCCGGGATCCTCAGTGATGGCAGGAGGGGTTTCCATCGGCGTCGAGTCGACGCTGAAGTACCTGGGACTTGTCCTCGACAGCCGGTGGAACTTCGTGGAGCATTTCCGACGTTTGGCCCCCAGACTGGAGCGGACAGGGGCTGCCTTCAGGCGGCTCCTGCCCAACCTGGGGGGGCCGAACGCCTCCTGCCGGAGGCTCTACGCGGGAGTCGTGCGGTCCATGGGCCTTTACGGGGCCCCGGTGTGGGCACGTTCATTGAAGCGGCGTGCCGCCCACCACTTGAACGTGCCCCAGAAGGTGGTAGCCGTAAGGCTGGTCCGGGGCTACCGCACGATCTCCCGCGAGGCGGCGAACCTCCTTGCCGGATTGCCGCCATGGGATCTGGAGGCAATAGTCCTCGCGCGCCTACATGAGTGGCGCGCGGAGGCGCTACGCCGGGGGGAAACTCCGCTGCCGCGGCAAATTGTCGCTCAGCGGACGGACTTCCGGCGGGATCTCATGGCGACATGGAGAGAGCGACTATCGCAACCCCGTGCAGGGCACGCCACAATAGTGGCGATAAGTCCCCTCTTTGAGGAGTGGCTGGAGAGACGCCACGGCGTCCTCACCTTCCGCCTGACGCAGGTTCTTACCGGACACGGATGCTTCGGTAAGTTCCTGCACCGAATCGGGCGGGAGGAGACGCCCGGGTGTCACCATTGTGAGGATCGACCGGAGGACACGGTGGAGCACACGGTGGAGGTGTGCCCCGCTTGGGCGGAGCCCCGCCGTGTCCTCGTAACGGCGATTGGCGGCGGCGACCTCTCGCTCCCGGCCTTGGTTCAATCCATGGTCCGGAGCGAGACGGAATGGGACGCCGTCACCTCCTTCTGCGAAGCAGTCATGCTAGCGAAGGAGGTGGCGGAACAGGACAGGGAGAGGTCCTCACGTCCCGGCCGCCGCGGGAGACGCCCCGGGCGTCGGGGGCCACGTGGTGGCTTCCGGCCACCGTAGGCGCGGGCCTGTGGACGGGGAGCTATGGGCTAGCTCGCCGTCCGTTCGTCTCATGACGACAGGCCGTGTCGACGGCGCGTTCGTGTTCCACGCGCGCCTCAAAGAGAGTCAGCAACAGTGAAGGGGTCCGCAAGGACCGAAGCCTGCCGGGGCTGCGGGACTATTCGAAAGAGATACCGTGGCCCCGGAACACAAAGGGCGATGAAGGAACATGGATGGGTTTTAGTCAGTAAAAGTCTGACACTCCCTCCTGCTCAGCCCAGAGCGGGAGAAGTCATTTGATGATTTCCCATCCGAAAAAAAAAAAAAAAAAAAAAAGGGGAGCTCGTGGTGGCTGCGGGACTATTCGAAAGAGATACCGTGGCCCCGGAACACAAAGGGCAATGAAGGAACATGGATGGGTTTTAGTCACTAAAAGTCTGACACTCCCTCCTGCTCCGCCCAGATCGGGAGGAGTCATTTGATGATTTGCCATCCGAAAAAAATAAAAATGGGGAGTTCGTGGTTTCATAATAACAGCCGCTCGGGTCGATCTTTAGGTTAAGCCATGCTTGCCTAGGTTGAACCGTAGAAGGGTGACCACCCATTACATACCGAGTCTCCTCTGTGCCTCGGAAAGCACGTTAAGCTGTTGGTCCCGGCTGTCAATTGTAGATCTTTGACAGTTGTTACAAGTAGTCAGTGGCCCAAAAGTATGACAACCAGTCTTACCAAGGGGTATCGTATTACCCAGTACCTTATTGGTTTGTAGAGGTCAGATAGGCAGTCACTACATGTAAAATATTGGTATTGAATCTTGGTAGCTGCACCTTGGTTAGACTGAAAGCCGATCCCAACTTAGTTGGGAAAAGGCAAGGCATATGTTGATGGATACTTAAAACTAGGCCATACCTACCAAGTAAACAAAGTCGCAGGCGTATGATAGAGAATGGAAAAAGTATGACACCATTCAAGTGTTCTCACAGAAAATATTATCAATTTGATATGCACTTTCGCAACGCTGCATCAGTATTTTATAATTTTTTTTGTTATCAGTGAGTTTGAATCATATTGTACATAATGTGCGAATTTTTGGCCACGGCTTGCGAAAGGCTTATCAGTTGACTGATAATGTGCGGTGACTTTAGGGTACCGTATTGATAAACGAAAACGGCTATGATTCATGGTGGTATATGAAAAACAATATTTTTGGTAGCAAATTGTGATTTTTGCTCAGTTGTAGGTACTTACATATTCTTGCTTTCCAGGGCCTCCATATATTTGGACGCAGTGTAAAAAATTGTTAATGAAATGAACGATTTTCGCTACGCTAACTAACTTCTTTTCTTGTAGTTTCGTACAGGTTTTCAATTAACAGAAGCACACAGAAGTAAGCAAGCAATCATAGATATTGAAAAACATGCACGTTGAAAGCATAACTAACGCTAAATCATACTACATTTTATTTAAAATCCTACGAATGGGAATTGATTAAACAGACGAACCGCAAAAGCGAGGTGCAAATGTGCTTTTATTTATTTTCACGTACATATCCGTTGCCTGAATACTGTTGGCTTTGTCGTTGAGTCATTTCAGCATACCTTTTTAATGATGTCTATTAAAATTATTGCAACAATAAATATTACAATAATAGGCAATCGCTCCATGTAAAACACTGGTATTCAACTGTAACCTATTAGATTGAAAGCTGACGTCAACCCGGTTAAGGCTAGGTGGATAAAGATGAGTTTCACAATACTTCTTTGTCGAGAACTACAGAAACAAGAATCCCATCACTTATTAGTAAACATAACCTACAATATTATCAATCATCAGACAAAGATGGTGGAGTGATAACCTCCTCCTAATGTTCTAAATTGAGAGTAATTTAATTACCCTCGTGTAGTTTCGTGTTAGTGAAGTTTATGATTAGTAATAACTAACGCAATATTAATGTCTGCACTGTTTCTGTTGTTGAATTAAGTACCAAGAGGTACTTACTAGCTGTTACTAGCGATAGTAAAGGGGTATAATGTCTCAGTAGAGTAGTATCTGCATATTCATTTCCATTAGTGAATCACTTACTTTTATTAAAGTATTTAATTACAGGTGTTTCATGATCTGTCTAGTATATTACTAATTACGTTGGCGCCAGCTTCCAGCTGAATACGATAATCTTACATGGGGCGATGCCTAACTAACCTCATCATCATCTGCCTAGCCATTTAGAGTCGGCTTCCAGTCTTACCAGACGCAGCTAAATACCAGTATTTTACATGGAGCGACTGCCTATCTGACCTTCACAACCCAGTTAGTACTGGGTAATACGATACCCCTTGGTAAGATTGGTTGTCAGACTTTTTGGGCCACTGTAACGACTATCAAAGATCTTGAAATGACAGCCGGGACCAACGGCTTAACGTGCTTTCCGAGGCACGGAGGAAACTCGGTATATAATGGGTTGTCACCCATGCACAGACCAACTTAGGCAAGCACGACTTAACCTAAAGATCGAGCCGAGCGGCTGTTATTATTTAGCCACGAGCTCCTCTAACTAACTAACCTGCTCAACCTGGTATCGGACCACTCGTAACGACTGCCAAAGATCTTGAAGATTTAGACATGGTCCCTTATCGATGGCATTTGTCATTAAACAGGGTTATTTGTAAAACACCGACAAACTCTCAGGACTGTGTTACTAACATCATAATCAACAACTTTTGTTCGATGACTTTTAAAAATTCATCTATATATATAAAAGGATAAACTGACTGACTGACTGACTGACTGGGTGACATATCAACGCACAGCCCAAACCGCTGGGTCTATAGATTCCAAATTTGGCAAGTAGGTTCCTTATGACCACATAGGGGTGATTGATGTGAGTGAGTGTGTGTGTTGTGTGAGTGATTTAACATGTAGGATACTATTTATCCCTTTAGTATGATCTAGTGGGACAGTAACCGAACTTTACGCGGGCGAAGCCGCGGGCAACAGCTAGTCATAATATATTTTAGTTCATCAAATTTTCGTACAAAAATAAAAATATTTAAATTGAACGCTCTAAATGTTAAGAAATCTATGCGAAGCAAAATAAAGCGATAGTACAATAGTGAGGGGAGCGGGGTCAGGGCGGCGAGGGCGTAGGGCGCAAAATTTGATGAACTAAAATATGATGAATTTTTAAAAGTCATAGAACAGAAGTTGTTGATTATGATGTAAGTAACACAGTGCTGAGAGGTTGTCGGTGTTTTACAAATAACCCTGTATATGGTTTCTCAACAATTCCAACTGAACTAAATCTAACAGTTGTCCTACGGAACCTCAAAGAATTATCAACAGCGCACTTGGCACACCCATGACAAGTTGACACGTCCCACGCCCATATCTCGACACTCATCGATTGGGTTTGATTTATATACTGGGACCCAAACTTTCGACGTCAGTATACCACTAAAGTTCCAAGGACTGAGTTCTAGCAGTATTATACAAGTGAGTAATCATAGGAGAAAAATTTCTTCCCTATTCTTCTTCTCTCTCTTTCTTTCTCCGAAGAATTTGTCTAGTGTAGTCGAAGTTGTGTGTTGTTATCGTTTTTGTTATATTATCGTCGGTATTACTATGATTTACTTTTCACTTCCTTGATATTAATACAGTTGATTATGGCATTGTTTTATATGTAGTTGATAAAGTATCTTATCCCCTAAATCCGCCATACTGTTTATTTGATTAAAGATTAATATTGGAAAGTTTCCGAAATTGTTTTCACGTCGGTAGTTGGACTGTTTTCTCTAATTCAGTTCACTATTTCATCATTATCATTGTAAGTATGTAGGGTCTCTTAAGTTAACACTTAATTTTGTGAATGCTGGTTAAACTGTAATTGGCGACTGTGTAAGTCGAAGACTGTAAAACCTATGTATACCTAAATGCACAGAACACAGAAGCTGTTGGTGAACCTATATTAATAAATAAATTATCGTCATCATTTCAACCCAGAGTTACCCACTGTTGGGTATAGGCCTCCTCTTTCTTAGAAACCCACTGTTGGGTATAAGCCTCCTCTTTCTTAGTCACCCACTGTTGGGTAAAAGCCTCCTCTTTCTTATTCACCCACTGTTGGGTATAAGCCTCCTCTTTCTTAGTCACCCACTGTTGGGTATAAGCCTCCTCTTTCTTAGTCACCCACTGTTGGGTATAGGCCTCCCCTTTCTTAGTCACCCACTGTTGGGTATAGGCCTCCCCTTTCTTAGTCACCCACTGTTGGGTATAGGCCTCCCCTTTCTTAGTCACCCACTGTTGGGTATAGGCCTCCCCTTTCTTAGTCACCCACGGTTGGGTATAGGCCTCCCATTTCTTAGTCACCTACTGTTGGGTATAGGCTTCCCCTTTCTTAGCCACCCACTGTTGGGTATAGGCCTCCCCTTTCTTAGTCACCCACTGTTGGGTATAGGCCTCCTCTTTCTTAGTCACCCACTGTTGGGTATAGGCCTCCTCTTTCTTAGTCACCCACTGTTCAGTATAGGCCTCCCCTTTCTTAGTCACCCACTGTTGATCATCCGCGATTTCCCGCGATTTTGTTCACATCGTCAAGCCGTTCACAATTTATAATTAAATGTAATTTGTTGCAGGTTTTCTTCTAACTAATTAGGTTCAGTAACTGTTTACAGTAATGGTTTGCCACAGTTCCATTAGTACAATTATTGGGTACTGTTTTTGGTTTCGTTTTTAAACTCTCGTATTTTTAGTTGGTATCTAAAGATTGTCTGCTTCTTGAAATAGATCCGATAATAGAGCGCGCCTTTACAACAAACCCCGTAAACATCATATTTCATACAATTACAAGGTAACAATGTATGAAGATTAAGATAGTTACGAAATGGGACTTTTTTCACTTGTTTTGCACTACCTCACGGTCCCGGCTCTCAATTGTAGATCTATGACAGTGGTTAAGTAGTCAGTGGCCCGAAAGTCTGACAACCAGTCTTACCAAGGGGTATTGTATTGTATAACGGGCTGGTGTCTGCAACTCCACGTCAAAGCGCGTATTTTGCGTACGGTACCAAGGGATATCGTATTACCCAGTGCTAACTGGGTTGTGGAGGTCGGATAGGCAGTCGCTCCATGTAAAAACTGGGATTCAGCTGCGTCTGGTAAGACTGGAAGCCGACTCTAACATAATTGGGAAAAAGCTGGGCCGATGATGAGCATCCTGATTTTTTTGCAGCCGCAATGCATTACGAAATGTTTACTAGCCGGAAATATGTCATTCACGTGTTCATTAAATAGATGTATCGCGTAGTATATCTGGGCCTCAAGTCTCCTATTACAATAGTGTCAGAATGGTCTATCATTGATTTCATAATTGTTGATTTTTACAACTTTGGTAATCTACTAATATGATGGCATCATTATGACTTTCCAATGGTCTACCACTGACACTCCATTGAAAGAAATGGCATAGAATGGTAATCTCGTACATAATGACAAATGAATGACTGGTGGTATTTACGAACTTCTTACTACTTTAGATTGCTTATAAATAATTTGTAAAAATATATATAAATGAAATCTGGCGGGTTTTATAATAATGGCAATACGACAATGTCATTATAACACAATTCTATTACGAGGCCATTGACCGACCAATGATCGACCATTATGAATTTAGCAGATTACGAACTTTTAGCAAAATGACAATGGGATGAGAATGGGATCGTGTTGGAATGACGAATATATAAAATTAGCAGACTTGTAGAGGCCCAGAGATTGGGCCCCTGGTCGAATCAACTTTTCAGTTAAAAAGTATTAATTTTTGTTGACCCAACAATGCCCCCGGTATGGTCGGTCACCAGAGAATTAGTTTTGAATGCTTTTTTTTTATGTTGAATAGCATGTCCGTACAGTATTGTGTTATTTGAAAAATGTACCTACTTATAAATAAAGATAGAATCGACTTTAATACTTTTCGTCTTGTATTCGTTGTCGAATTGAGTTTTCAACTCGATATTTTCGTTATCTAAAGTAAATAAACACATTTGGTGATAATTGTTACACGTGCAGATATTATCTTAAATTATTCTTGCATGTAGTTGTTAATAGAAGTTATGCCCGTTTCGTCACTGTTCCGATAGGTCACAATTTTTTTATTCACACAAGAATTCCCGATTCGTCATCATAAGAAAACCAATGATTTTTTTTTTTAAATTGATGTTCCCGAGTCGTCATCAGTATTAATAAAGCGTGTCAAAAAGTACAGTTAGTAAGAAAAATATAGTATATCTATTAAATCGATTTATTAAAAACAACCTCAAACTAAAAAGTGTCTTACAAGCATAATATCTTCAATAAAATAAAAAATCAAAGCTTTTCGTTGGTAAGCGTCAGTATACGTCTCATGCCTATAAAGTACGAGGCTATCATAAACTTGCAGCAACTGGCAGTGTCGTTGTTGGGGATGATGTTGTCCCCGTGTCCCGTTTACAAAACTTGTGTTAATGTAACTGTTTTAAACTTTCACGGTTTTTCACTACACCAAAATACTTACGGGATGATATCCGTGATTTTCCTTAGGTTCTATGAGATCCCGATATTTCGACGCTGTTGCAAGCATCATGATCGCGGGAATACCACGCTAAGGAAAATCACGGATATCATCCCGTAAGTACTTTAAGTGTTGTGTTAATGTGGGTTTGTCTCCACCGATCACGCTATCAGATCACGTTAGCCACGGATCACGGCGAGTTGTATCCACTGATACCATGATCCGATTTTCTCGTTATCGTGTTACCCACTGATCACGATATCCGTGGCTAGATGAAAAACATACCTACCTTATAATAAAAATGAATTGCATAGTTTGTTCATTTCACGATACTATAGCATCGAATCTAAATCATGCCATCAATACTATGAAATAAAAATATTTACTAAATATTTTGTGTTTAAATGACGAGTCGGAACAGTGACAAGTTGGGCATAGCTCGTTTTTTTCCTTTACTGTCCCACTGCTGGGTAAAGGCCTCCCCATTCTTTCCAACTCTCCCGGTGTTTTACCTTTTCTGCCAATTAGGAACGAGTCCATAAAACTCGTTTATAGATTAAGTAATATCTATCTTTTACCGCCAAATGGCTATAAAGGGTGTAAGTAGACCCTTAACGAAGCCGAAAGGCACTTGTTCTCCTCTTCATTCGATTATGTTTTTGTTCTGGACCATACCTGGGAACCTACTAGTTATGGAGTTATTGGAGGTCAAAGTTCCAACTTTTTAACAAGGTTTTTTCAAATGCTTGTTTTTAAGGTCATTATTTTACTTTTAATACCTCCATAACCCATTTACTATTAAATGCGTCCACCAGCATAATGTTTTGAGTGCTTTACAATGAGTTTTACCGTAAAACATGAATTCCACCCCAAAAAAACAAGTCGTTTCCCAGCAATCATTTTTGCGTAGAGTTACTTAGTTTGGTTACGAAGTATTATGTTATCTGTGGTTTGATGTACAGAATGCTTGGTTGGCGGCTTCGTGAAGGGTCCGTTTACTCCCTGGTACTCTCTTCACATGTATAAATCAATATCAAATAAGTTTATTAGATCCAGTGTTGATTTGAGGGCCTAAGAACTCCCATTAAAATTACGACCTAATTTAACGAAGTCTTAATTTCTCAACTTCAAGGGAAGTCGTTAAATTATGACTTCCTAAATAATTGCAATTACATATAATTCCCTCGCTATATTCAGAAAGAATAATTAAAAAATATTTAGCTTTGTCTCATGTCGGGTAAAAAGAGTTTTTTTTTCCATTTCCTTTTAGTCATTACCTATTTTTGTACTGAAATGTTTTGTTTATGCTGTGTTTTAAAATATAGGCAATTTAGCAATGGCCTGTATGTATTTTTTTTTTTCATTCTGTTAGCGATCTCCCCTCACCATATTTTGTGTTTATAGCGACATGTCTTTATCTCAGTATAGTTCAGATTCTTAAGTATGTTTGTTTTCACTATCACTATGCCAAACTATTACTGCAATGGTTGGAAAATCAAATAGTAAAATTTGATTTAGGAATTCGATAAGGATAAGAATTTAGTGAAAACGGGCATTTCAATAGAGCGCCCGAATGTGGTCGGTGGGTCAGGGACCCAACTCTCTAACGCTTTGTCCGTATATTCGCATCTATACGTCTCTCTCGCGCACGTCTGCAGATGCGAGTGAGAGAGTCGGATAGATCCAAATATACGCTTATAATAAATAGGCTTAGCCAAGTTGACAATCTACAATCATTCACGCTAATAGAAAACTACCCAAATACATCACTTCAACGTTAAGTCACGTGGTCGAAACAAACGAATAGAAACTTTTAAGTTCAGTCAAAACTGTAAGTTGGCTACAATTTATATGGGATGTAGCAATCAAGATTGTAGAAACGAATACATTTCATTCTATCATCTTAACCAATGTAAACTTGTCTACGAAGTTTTTATTTGATGTTTTGACCACGTGACTTAACGTTTACGATTGTAGAAAGAGAATCGATACGAATCGTTTGTAACTTGGCTAGGCCAGCTGGTCAGGAATAGGCTTCCTTCTTTGATCCTGTTGTATATTCTTCGTTGATCGAGTGATAACAAGCGTGACTGTTTAGCATGAGGTCCGATTCGATTTCCGGTTCGGCAAAGTGTTATTGGGATTCCATTAGGAATTTCTCAGCAGCAGCCACGGATTGCTCTGGATTTGTTCCCCGCTGATGGTAATAAGCTCGCCCCTTATTACTGGCAATCTTTGGGTGGACAGTACACCTCTGCCGAGCCCTTTGGGAATAATTAGCGTGAAGTTATGTTTATATTATACATAACATAACAAACAAACTTCTTTGGCAAGCTGGGTGTGTATTAATCAAATTGTATCTGATGTCTCATCATCGATGTCTATGTATTTCCCACATTTTTACAAAATAGTTGTGTTGTGTATAACTTCACACTAATATATAAGTCTCAAAACACTGATAAGATTATTTGATTTGTGGCCCTATCATTGATAGCGATAAAAAACCCATGAAGTCGAAAAGCCAATAATGCCTAAGTTATCACATTGATACTGAGATAACATCACGCCTGAAAACTCCGAAGCGTTAGGCAGAGGTGTATGTAATACTCGTAGCACCCTCATTTCACTAGTTCTGTTTAATCCCGCGTAAAAAGGGGCGCTATATCGAACACTAATCCAGATTTTGGTATGCTACTGTGTTTCCGATGGAAAAAACAAGTATCAGTAAGAACCAATCGGAATAATCAGGCCAAATGGGGTATTATCCACCCGTCCCATATACAATGTCAGTGTGGAGCCCCTCTGCAGGACATGCCCCACCTCCTTTCTTGCCCATCCTGCACAGCCACCTGCACCTTACAGGATTTAAACGAAGCCAACGACAAAGCCGTGCAGGTAGCAACATACTGGTCGGGTGTTATTTGAGTCTATCGACACGCAAAGAAGAAGAATCGGAATATAAACGAACTACAACCTCATGAGACCAATGGCTCTTAATATAGGTGTTATGCGTAGCCGCAACTTAGCAAAAAAATTAAAATGGCGGAAATTAAGCCGGCCAGGATTCATTCAAAAATCTTCCTAGCCCTCTGTTCGGCGATTCGCTTCCTTATTACACAGAGGGGTTTGTGTCCCGTTACTGGAAATAGGCTCGCCACCTGTGTTATTGTCATTGGACTTAATCCTAAACGCGTATTAATTTTAAACAGCGTTTATGAATAAGCCCCTTAATGCTTTCAGGGTATCCAATTACATGAAATAATTAAAATAGTCAGACATTTTTAGTTTTTTCCGCATTATTAAGTAGCTAATATGACGACCCGAATGGCGCAGCAGTAGTGAGGCTGCCTAACGTTCTTAGGGTCCCGATTTCGAATCCCGGTTGGAGCAAATGTTTGTGTGATGAGCATGGACATTTGTTTCAGAGTCATAGATGTTTATATGTATAATAAGTATGTATTTACAAACAAAAAGTAACTATGTAGTAAATCAACTATCTGGTATCCACGACACAAGCCTCGTTGCTTAATGTTGCACTAGATGGCGCTGTGTGTTAATGTCCAGCGATATTTATTTATTTAATGTCATCGTCATCTTCCTGCCCTTCTCCCATTCTACTTGGTATCGGCGCAAAACGTTTTTTTCTTCCATTCTGTTGTTAGACGTCACGGCATCATTTACTCCTTTCTCTTTCTTATTCATTCCTCATAAAATCTATCCATCTTTTCTTTGTCCTTCCTCACTGTCTGATAAACTGAGTATCTAATATAAGCTCAAATTAAATCGCTAATCACACCACTCTTCTTCCAATAGACAAAAGAACAAAATGGCTCTTCCTACCGTCACAATTCGCGAACTGTCCGACGCGACTCAGGACAACACACTGTGTCCGAGCACCAAGAAGGTGGTCGAAGGCTTGCTCAACGACTACATGGACTTGCAATACGGGAAGGAGACACCGTACACAACTGGAAAACAAGTCGTGCCATCAGGAGCAGAGCTTCCAGACGTCGAAAAAGCAGCAGCTGACGAAAGCGCTCCTAAGAACTTCCACGATGTATTTGCCTTGATCGAGAAGACGGCAAAGAGCGGGGACCTCACCCCTCTTTCCAAGAATGACGGCACATGGGACCCCAAGTACACCCCCGTCTTAGTCCTCATCACCCCTAACCCTTAGATTAAGCCTAGAATCTGTTTTATTATTTATTTTTATCTTATTTTTATTGTATTTCGATTAATGATTAAAGTTATGAAATG
Organism: Xestia rhomboidea; assembly: GCA_963853795.1. Taxonomy (NCBI): domain Eukaryota; kingdom Metazoa; phylum Arthropoda; class Insecta; order Lepidoptera; family Noctuidae; genus Xestia; species Xestia rhomboidea. The sequence continues at coordinate 6,560,607 of OY970771.1, read as the reverse complement.
AACTGTTTTTGCCTTTAGAAAAAAAACTATTGAACAATAACACTTACACCTTAAGGTTCGTGTCATGTGTCTTTACGTGTCTGATACGATCCTAGCATGGTCATGGTATGATACGGTGTAGTGGCGCAATCCTTTATTCAAAAATGTTAACCTATAAAATGTATAGTAGGTAAGTCTGAAGTTTATAAAATTATAAAACTGATTTCATGATGGTCGCAAGCGCGACTGAGTTTGAGGTATTGGGTTCGATTCCCAGGTTAGGTAAAGCGTGTTTTTCTATTTTGATTTAGACTGGAAGCCGACGACAATCATAGTTGGGAAAAGGCTAGGCAGATAGACAAATACACAATGGTTGACTTTAAATAAGAGGGAAGTGTTGAGCTTAAGGCGACTACAGGAGCTAAACGCGAGTTTTATAATGCAAAAAAGCTTATGATTCACTGCAATAAGCAAAATCAGAAAAATATGTGATATTCTTCAGGATATATATATGCTAGTATTATAGTGTTTCGAAAACATAATACAACTAATTTGACTCGATACAAAAAAATCACGAACTTATCTCTAAAAATGTATTTCTTTCAACGAGTAAAAAACATACTAAAATACATGCGATCATTCTGATTTTTTGGCAAATAATTCTACAAGCAACATATTAGCATGATAGTGTTTTATTTTTTTAGTTCAATCAATATATTTTATGTAAATCGCAAAAAACCCTCATTTCGCACTATTCGGCCCGCAGTGACTGACGTAACAACCACTTTGTAGTGCAAGCTGATTAGATCTTTATTCTAACAGTATTTCAAACGAGTTCCACCACAAATAAGAGTTGCTAATTAAGCTCCTGTAGTTGTCTTAAGGGTTCCGTACATCTGAATGAAAAAACGGAAAAGTGTAACTGAACACAATTTTGTTCGTGCAAGCGTTTCGAATACAAACGCTTTTGTATTTTTAGGCGGCTCGAAAACCACATGCATCTAGTTCAGCCTGAAGTCAAAACACCAAATCTATTGGAAAAAGTCTACCCAAATCGGTGCACGCACGGAATATTTATCTAAACCCACGTCGGAAAAACTTTTTTGTAGAAATGACAGACAGGCATCAACAAGTCTATACTCTATGTTTTCTGACCCTCTCTGTATGGAAGGCTTGTATCACAGATCACACTTGTATGACATTTGTTTTTAATTATGGAAAACAAGCAGGCCAGTGGTCGCCAACGTCGATAGGGGTTACGGATTAGTGATTCACGACCCGATCGATTCAACATTATTGTGATACTCCGGTATTTTGTATCGATTCCAACGAATTCCAATGCTTGGAATAATTGTATCGTATCGTACCAAATTGTCACGAAATGTATGAACGAACAATTAAAAAAAAGCAATGTTATTAGATTTATTTTAAGAAATAAAGTCTTTTTACACGCCGATTATTATTTGAAGTTAATCCATCACGTCTATCATGATCTGTCAAAGGACCGATTTGTTCGAGACACCATTGTTTAACTATTGTGTCTACTTCGTGGACAGATCAAGGGATTTTTGGTCTATATTCCTATAGCCAAAATAATAGAACTTTAATATTATTTAAAATGATTAGAATAGGAAAGTATGTAACATGTTAAAAACTGGTATTCTACTGCATCATAGTTAGGAAAGGCTCGGCAGATGGGGACCCCGGTGACTGATGACGTATAAGTATAAGAACAGGTCAATAAGATTTAGGGACGAATAAACAAATGATGGACGGACAGTGTGAAAGATGATAATGGTTTGGAAGGGCGTGATGAGATGACGTCTAATAAAGAATTATGGAAGAAGATAAGCTGCACCGAGCCCAAATAAATAACGATCAGGGCAGGTTACTGATACTACTTCGTTTTATAATCACTACATAGTATAAAACAAAGTCGCTTTCTCTGTCCCTATATCCCTATGTATGCTTAAATCTTTAAAACTTCGCAACGGATTTTGACGCGGGTTTTTTTGATAGATGGAGTGATTCAAGAGGAAGGTTTTAGTATATAATTTGCAGGCGGGCGTAGCCGCGGCATCAGCTAGTTGTTTATATAAAATAGATTTGTTTATTTGTGGTTTATAAAACTTTACTGACAATTTCATACATAAGCAACTTATTTTTTGTGTGATTTTCCCGTGGCGTGCCTAAGCTACATCGGTCAATCTATACATATAATAAAATCGTTGAGACCAAAAAATCTGTTCATTGAAGATTAAAAAAAAAAAACCAGCCAGGGTGACTTGAAATAAGTAACTGAACATATTAAAACCATTTAAAAAATTTTTGTTTGTTTGTTTGTTTGACCACGCATCACGTAAAAACTGCTGAACCGATTTTGATGAAATGTTCACAAATCTGTTTAAATACATTTAGAATAACATATAGGCTATAGAAATTTTGTTTTTTTTTTAAAAAGGGGGAGAAAAGGGGGGGTAAAGTTTGTATGAAAAAAAAAATTTAGATTGTTCTAGAATCATGAAACTCAGAACAAATACTTATTAATAAAAATAAAGAAATACCTGTCTTAGCATTTTTTTAAAATCTCATCCAGAGGCGCGAAAAAGAGGGTTTTGTGTTTAAAATTAATAAACTTCAAACACCTATACAATCAAAACCAATGAAGTGTAACCTTTTAAAGTTGCTACATATACTCCATATCTAATACAGGTAAATATAATTTCTCAGTTTTCTTGAAATTTGATTTTTGAGGTGAATACGCACAAAATAGCGGAACTCAAGAAAATCAGCTTTCCTCGGTTTAAGTAGTTTGTACGAAATGTTTGTGCGCGCATCACGTCAAAATTACTGCATAGGCTTCTTCAATATTTAAACTATATATTATCACGCTACTTCCTTAAGGGGGTAGGCAATTTTGCATTATTTCCGTATACTTCAATTGTTTGACGTTTCAGTCATGACGTAAGTACATGAGAACGGCTATTTGTGGCTTATGTCGACGAAGTAAATAGCCTTGCAGTTTCATGACCGCTCTGTAAACTACGGGGTTGCAGGTTCAAACCCTCCAACATTATTTTCACTTTTTGTGATTTGTTTAATTTTTTTTTTGATGCTGTGAGATTTCCTATATTTCATTTTGTATAAGTTGTGTGCATTTCTTATTTTTTTCGTGAAATATTTTTCCAAAAAGTAATAGAGTAGTACATAAGGAAGAAAAATACAATCATGCTACCCCCAAATAAATTGGGATAAGGGCAGGAGTATGATGATGAGGATGATTTCTCCAAAAAGAAGTATAGCGAACACCAGAAGCCTGATAAATCCACGTGTTCTTGCCGTGCAAGAACTGTGCTATGCTATTCGCAATAATCAATAATCCATACGCAGTTTACGTAGATTATATTTACAGCTAAATTGTTATTGGCCTCATATCGTGTTTTCGGGCGGGAGGAGACGCCCGGGTTCTTCCATTGTGAGGATCGACCGGAGGCCACGGTGGAGCACACTGTGGAGGTGTGCCCCGCGCGGGCGGAGCACCGCCGTGTCCTCGGCGGCGGCGACCTCTCTCTCCCAGCCCTGGTTCAATACATGGTCCGGAGCGAGACGGAATGGGATGCCATCACCTCCTTCTGCGAAGCAGTCATGCTAGCGAAGGAGGTGGCGGAACGTGAGAGGGAGAGATCCTCACGTCCCGGCCACAGCGGGAGACACCCCGGGCGTCGGGAGCCACGTATTGGCCCCCGGCCACCGTAGGCGCGGGCCTGTGGACGAGAAGCTATGGGCTAGCTCGCCGTCCGTCCGTCTCATGACGACAGGCCGTGTCGACGGCGCGTTCGTGTTCTACGCGCGCCTCAAAGAGAGTCAGCAATAGGGAAGGGGTCCGCAAGGGCCGATGCCTGCCGGGGCTGCGGGACTATTCGAAAGAGATACCGTGGCCCCGGAACACAAAGGGCGATGAAGGAACATGGATGGGTTTTAGTCAGTAAACGTCTGACACTTCCTCCTGCTCCGGGAGGAGTCATTTGATGATTTCCCATCCGAAAAAAAAAGCTATATCGTGTTTGGGCTCATTCATGCACCTTGATGAGAACTTTCGACCTAGCTGGAGTATGACTGTCATCGAGTGTCTAAGGATGAAAACCTAAGGCTGTCGAGGGAAGCCCCAAATTGCAAAAACATAGTACAATATTTTAACGATGATTGCATATAATTCCGAGAAATTAAATTGTTTCCTACTTGAATCTATACTTATTATTATAAAGGAGAAAAGTTTGTTTGTTTGGTTGGTTGAACGCGCTAATTTTAGGAACGACTGATTCCAGTTAAAAACATCTTTTAGTGTTGGATAGCCCATTTATCGAGGAAGGCTATACGTTATATAACATCACGCTACAATCAATAGGAGCGGAGCATCAATGAAAATTGTTGCAAATACAGCGATAAATTATTGCTTTTGAGAGCTTCCTTTCCGTGCGCTGCGTAAACGGTTAAAGTTACTCAACAATCATACATGTACGACGGGATTGTTCCTCTTAAAAAGTCCGCTAAAGCATATTATCTGCATTTTTTTTAGGTTGACTCACACTCTCTCTAAGCCTCTCTCTCTCTTACGTAACGCAGACGAAGTTGCGCGGGTCAGCTAGTGTCAAATAAAGTGACAAAGGTCCCATAAAAGACAGATATTGAGTTGGTGATCCGATTTTCGTATTTTTAGTAGGAAACAAAAAATGTTGTGTCATTCAATATTTTATCATGTCTACTAAGTTTGTCCATGATGCTTAGAGTTATCAAGGGGCCAAATCACAAATGTATTTTATAATTTACCTACTACCTCAATGCTACTGTCACATTGCTATGTTATAGAATCAGGCGTTAGTTTTTATAGGGTGAAAAGAAGCTTAACGAAGCCGAAAGGCACTTGTTTTCCCCGTCATTGCGATCATTTTATTGTTCTTGACCATACCTTCTAGTTATGAAGATATTGGGGGTCAAAGATCCAACATTTACAAGAGTCTTTTTTTTAATGTTTTTATGAAGATTTTTACTTTAAACACCTACTCGACCACCGTACTACTTAATCCATCCATCAGCACAATGTTTTGAGTGTGTTACATTGAGTTTTAACGTAAAACTTTATATTTCATCCCAAAAAAAAAGTCGTTTCCAAGTAATATTTTTTGTGTAAACTTACATAATTTGATGTACAGATTGCTTGGTTGACGGCTTCGTGAACGGTCCGTTTACACCTTGTAGAATCAGGCTATCTACCGTTATTTATAATTCAATTGGATATTAATATGACAGTTAACAGTTTTCTTTTGATTCAGTCAAAACTATATCCAGATTGGGATGCCAATTGTAGCACCACCCTCCCGTAACGCACATACAGAAGGTGCTACAATGCAACCTGCCATCCGAACCTCTTCTCGATAATGTTTCGTCCCTCCGTGTCCACAGGAGATGTATACTCGCACCCTAGCCAGAAATGACGAGGACGATCACCGTGTGGTTTTATTCAGTAGGAGACTGACAGAGGAGAGAAGAGAGAGACGGACATCCATTGAGGATTTACATACACACGAAAAAAAACGACATCGCAGTAACAGTGCTTTTTGATTAGTATAAGTTTAGACAATTCTAAGTACCTCAATAATGTAGTCTAAACACAGATGGCGTTAAGCTACATACAAAGTCAAAGTCAAAATTATTATAATTGCGGTAAATATAGTACAAAAGGTGGTAAAAATAATTTTCATCCCCCCATCTCGGAAAGAGTATTTTTGCTCTTCGATATCTGAGTGCAAAAGTCGTTTTTATCCTCTAGAAGATAAAGTAAATTGAATTTAGAACATCGTGTGCACTAAGTTTGTGAATTCAAAACATCATTAAACCTATTTACTTCTACCTCCATGGTGCCGAATTTATCATAGGTACAACCTTTTTTAATTTGTTAAAAACTCAGAGTCGGAACCTTCTTGGTGTACTTTTATAATTTGCTTTGCGCGCGCCATTTTCTTGTTAGGTCAATTGTTAAAACCTTAGGTTAAAAACAAGTGAAAAACGTAAAATAAGTGGTTTTGGCGACCAAGAAGTTTATTTGACGCCAACAGAATTGACTGAAACTGTTAATAATGCGCAAATGAGCTTTCTCCCTCAACAATCACGCGAGAAGGATTTGAAACAGTACGATATTAAAAAAATTGAAAAAAAAATAGGTAGAAAATGCCCAAGGCATTAAGTCCGCCTTTGTACAGTTTTTACTTGTGCATAAAGTTTTAATAAATAAATAAATAAATATTACACTCAACTTAACTAAGTGTAGCAACGTTACTTTAAATTTTTCTTAATTGTACCTAAGTATTATTTGTTATAATTTAAAGATTATTCTGTAATACTTACCTACCATAATGTAGTAGTTAACACCTAAACTGAAATAAAAGTAAAAGTATCTTGTGATTGTAAATGTTTTTTTTTTTGCATTTAGTCATTTCCTCGCTGAGGTGGGATGAAAAGTTACGTGTTGCACTCGAGTGCAAAGATTTTTCACCTCGTGCTCTTTTGATTCCCTCGCTAACGCTCAGGATTCTAATTTTTGAATCACTCGCTGCGCTCGTGACTCAATTTTAGAATCCTTCGCTTGCTCGGTTATCAAAATTGAGCACGCGGTTAAAAAGCAACTATGCACTCTTGTATAACAAATAACTAATGTAGTGCAATGACAGATTTTGCCATAAAAATATTAATATACATTAAGTTAAAGTAATAACGTATTTTAAACATCCAACAAATTGTTAGCGCGATAAAAATGAAACACATTAATTTTATCTTCGTAGTGATGGGTATTAGGGTGTCTTCAAAAATATCTAGCGCTTGGACATATTCATGATGCTACGACATTGTCTCGAATTAGGTTTTTGCTACATTGGTAGTATAAGAAGCGAGACATAGATGGCGTTAGTAGTCTATTATTTTAGCCTTATAGTAGCAAACAGGACAGCACTCAGACAGACAGGCTTAACGTAGTCAACGGAAAAGTTAAACACAATTCAGTTTTATTATTATATTATTTAATATCTTATCAACATAAAGTTCAATAAAATGAAAACTAGTATCCAAAAGTAGCCTAATCTTTTACCACCTCTAGATAGTACCAATAATGTTTACAATAGAGATAAATGTTGTTATCGTTTATCTTTAATTAATAGTCTTTTTCATAATATTTATCTGTTCCGCACCAAACTGCTGGGGCATACGTTAAGGAACCTTTGTCGTGAACACGTGCAGTAAGTTTGTCTATGATTACTTTGACAAGTGTGAGTGACAACATGACAGAATAGTTCGCACAATACATTGCTGTTCAAACTTTTGGTTTACAAAACTAATGTTAGAGTCTATTTTTGTTTAAGGTCATTCAAAATGAATGCGATATTTTTGGCTCTGTTCGTCGTGGCGGTGACTGCCATCCCTGTGCCCGAGGATATATCAGGAAGTGATGCTGTTGAGATGATCGTGAACGGATTGCCGGATGGGGTAGCTTTCGGAGCCAGTAACATGTTTGAATTCAAGTTGAAGGAGCACGTTGGTGGTGAAGTAGTGACTACTGACCTCCTGCATCCGTATTCTGCTGTTGGTATCGCTGAAGCGGCTGCCGCTGCCTCCGCGGTTACTCCAAATGATGTCTCAGTGGTTGACAGTGATACGGCGGAGTTCGCACGTAATCTCCACCCTATGCCTATTGTGATACCTTCCCCGGGATTTGAGCCTATTCAGATTCCCAAGCCTGTGATCCCTGTACCCATTGTGATGCCGCCTCCCGCCGTCCCCGTGGTAGATGACAAGCCGGAACAGCTGCCAATCGCCGCTCCTCAGCTCAACAATGACGTGTACAATGATGGGCACGTTCAAGTACAGTACAATGGGCCAGAGGAACCTGGCAATCCTGGCATGTTGTCCACACTTCAGGATTGGTTCCAAGTTGTCGTGAATTACTTTAGCAAAGCGCTGCCAGAGAGCAGCGCTCCTGCCGTGGACGTTTACGAACCTAAACAATTTCACATACATCATCATTAGAATGTTTTTTTTTTTGCCTAAATTATAAAAGCAGAGTTTTGTAATGTTGCTTTTAAAATTCTGTACTGTTGATGTATAATGTTGAGTATTAAGGAAAAAAATTGAAATAAACTTTCTTTTTAAAACTGAGTTTGTTTGATGTCAGCTTTCTTTTTAAAACTGAGTTTGTTTGATGTCAGTCATCCTGTCTGGTTCCTGCTAATAGCTGCTGCTGAAAAAATGCATCAAATAGGCATGACGACAGTATCGAAAAAATGCAAATCTATTTAGTCCGTCAGTTAGAGTATTGGAAATTAATGGACACGTATTTTTTGTTTTTGTAAATCAATGAATATTGACGAAAGATAAAACGCATCAAAACTTGGGAGTGCGGGCTCGTGACGTCAGAACTAGCTAAAAATTATACCTAGGCGTGACGTTATAAGAATTTTAAAAGCGTCGTATCTTCGTCAATTTTGGTTTACGTAACAAAAGAAAAAACACGGGTCAAATATTTTTTGAAAATCTAACTGACGGACTAATTATATTTTTTTTGGACATTTGTTTCCGAGTCACGGATGTTTATATATATATAATAAGTATGTATTTATAAAACAAAAAGTATCTATGTAGTATATCAACTATCTGGTGTCTACGACACAAGCCTCGTTGCTTAGTGTGGCACTAGATGGCGCTGGGTGTAATGTCCAGCGATATTTATAATTTTGTTTTTGTCGTCTCGCCTATTAGTAGTAGTTAGCTATGCGTAACATCACGCCTGTGATCCCTGAAGGGTTAGGCAGATGTGTACCTAATAGTAGTTACACCCACATTTCGCCAGTTATGTTTGCAAGTCTCATGTGTGATAGGGGCGAATCAATTGCCATCAACCGGGCAAAAATCCGGGTCCGTGGCTGGTGCTGATAAATTCCTGATGGTTAAACCCATTAACACTTTGCTCGATCTGGGAATCAACGGGACTCTATGCTCAGCACTAAACCAACGAATCACGACACAAAAATTACAGTGAATCAACTACGAATAGTGTTACTACAATCGAAATAGTTTTTCAAAGCTTTTTTTTGGCATTTTTCTATTCGATTTATAACACATAGTTTTAGCTTTCAATTAAGGTTTCCCCTCACGGAAATGGCCAGAACGGGATGCTTCATAATAAACTATTCAAGTATTGTGTGAACTAGCTTAGGGGCTTGGCACGTACTCGCCTAACTTAGCCGAACTTCACTTATAGTCCTTTCAAGCATAATTTACCTCTGACTCTGCACCATACACAAATTAAAAGAGAACTTTATCTTCATTGCAATAAGGTTGCTTTCGGATTGTTGTTTTTAGTGTCAAAATTACGATGATCTTTATAATCGTTACAATAACAGTGATATTAGCAGTTGTGAGATGTTACATAACTGTAAAAGGACTGTATTTAGCTCGTTAATATGAAGTTCTGTAGTTCTGATACAAAATGATCTCTTCTATTATATTTAATAGTTTAGCGTACAACGGTGGAACTTGTGGATAACTTGTGTAAACGTATCTATGCTTAGAGGAGTCATTTTAAAATGTCTTTAGTCCGGCTTTTGTTGAAATTGATATCCATGGTGGATATCAATTTCAACAAAAGCCGGACTAAAGACTTTTACTGATTTCGTAACTAAAGCTTGGATTTCATAAAAAAAACAGAGGTAGTACATCCAAATTTCCAGAGAAATGTTGACATCCCGTGCAATATCCACAAGAACGCACACAACATCGTGCAAATGACTAACACAGTTTTAAGTTGCTTTACTAACACAAATGTTATTAGTATGTATGGTTTAGGTTAAGGTATTTTGTATGGGTCCTTGTTACTTGATAATAAATGGATTATCATTAATGTGGGAATTGAACCCTCTCATGCTCATCGGTAGCCCTTCCAACCGCTGAACCAGTGAGAAGTCAGTCTTGAGTTGTCTTGTTGTATTCATCCACACGAAAAAGATCAAAATACTTCTTACTTCTCAAAATTACATATTTGAATTTTGCCAATTGCGTAACGGTAAGATTAAAGTCTCTTAATTTATTATGTTACTTAATTTTATGATTTTATTGCACATATTAAAGAAATATGACTCTCGTAGTCCCGTATCACAGATTCCGATAAACGCAAAAAAAAACCAATAAAATGTCTGAATGATTATCATTTATTTGTATGTTCTCGATGACGCAGATAAACAACATTGTTGATTGTTGTCAGTTTCTAAGTTCATGAAAAAGAAATCAACCTGGGAATTAAATCGGAAGACCCAATTCTGTATTTGCCACGAGGCAGTTCCAGATTCATAGCTTTTCAAGTCTTTTACGTAGTCATGGCATCGCATAAGTAAAAAAAAAATATCAGCCCAGAATGTTCCCACTGCTGGGACTTAGGCCACTCCGTGAGCTTCGCATAGCACAAGATGAAAAATAACAGGAAAAGAAATATGCCGGTGGAATACATAACCTGAAGAGTCGGTTAAAAATCAACAAAAAATATTACCTACTCTTTTTCTGGGGCAGAGTTGACAGAGTGCAGATTCTTACCCGGAATCTGCACTCGCGCCGAACGCGGTCCAACATCAACATCAGCAATTTAAGCCATCTCCAACTAGACCTGTAAAATTCATAACCAAACTTACGCTATTCTTTTTTTCAGATTAATTTCGTTACGGGATGCAAGACAGTTAAATTGTTCCTCCGGGACTTCGACGAGCTTCATTGTCTCGGCGCTTTTCTGGTGGTTGCCACTGTTGATTATGGCTTTCAGGAGCTGTAGTGGTTTGGGAATAGCGAAGGGGGCATGTCCCATTAAAAATACCAAACTTACGTACATAAATACTGGCTGCAGTGATTACTTTTGAGCTTTACCTTATTCGTATTGCAAAAACGGCAAAGCTAGCTTATACACAGCTGTAATGTAAACAGTACTGGTTTGAATTGCCGCTACCTCTTTTTTTTGGATGGGAAATCATCAAATGATCCCTTTTGCTCTGGGCGGAGCGGAAGGGAGTGTCAGACTTTTACTGAGTAAAACCCATCCAAGTTCCTTCTTTGCCCTTTGTGTTCCGGAGCCGCGGTTTCTCTTTCGAACAGTCCCGCAGCCCCAGTAGGCCCTTGCGGACCCCTTCCTTTTGCTGACATCAACGCGCCGTCGACACGGCCTGTCGTCATAAGACGGACGCACGGCGAGCTAGCCCATAGCTCACCGTTCATAGACCCGCGGCCCACTACCTCTGACAGAGAGGAGGCCTGTGTCCCAACTGTGGGAACGCTACAGGTTGATTATTCTGCTGTTAGTAACATCATCATCATATGCCTAGCCTTTTCCAAAGTAAGTTGGACACGGCTTCCAGTTTAACAAGATATACTTAAAGTACTTACGGGATGATATCCGTGATTTTGTTTATGGTCGATGAGCTCCCGATATTTCGACGCTGTTGCAAGCATCATGATCGCGGGAATACTTAAGCTACTAGCGCTAGTACTTTAAGTGTAGTGAAAACCCGTGAAAGTCTAAAACAGTGCATTAACAAGATATAGCCGAATACTACTATTTTACATGGAGCGAAAAACTGTAAAACTCATAAGCCAACTTCACAAAAATCGGCAAAACAAAAGCTACATACAAGTGTATCTCGGATGTGCGCCGACCGCCGCCCGTTGGTCAGCCGTGTGCCGTGTGCGAGTTTTAATACGTTTTTTAAGAATCACAAATAAAGTAGAAAGTGACACGCATCTGCTGTCACGCGAGGCTTGCACGCCACCGTGCGACGTGCGAGCTGGTCGATTACCCGCAGTGCCCGGGGATCGAACCTGCTCCTACTGGACTTATGTCATTACGTTTAGTTAGGGGGTAACAGAGATTTTGGCCATTGGATTGGTATTAAGCTACGCCTAGATTGGAAGCCGAATCTAAAACAGTTGGAAAAGGCCAGGCAAATGATGTTGTGATACGATTTTACATGGAGCGACTGCCTATCTGAAAATAATGATATTCAGCTGCATCCGGTTTCACAGGAAGCCGACCTCGACATTGCTGGGATAAGGCTAATCAGATGATGATGTCTGCTTATCTGATCTCCACAACCCAGTTTCTGAAGACTTTAATGAATTCCACAGTGAATTATAATAGAATTGAACCCCACAGTGAACGCAAGCATTTATTTACCTTTGACGATGAATTATATTCAAACTGAATATAATTTTCGATTTACACAATCAACTGACCCAATTGAAAAACTTCTTTATAAAAATAAATAGAACACGAGAAATCTTTAGATACTAATTTCAACTCTACACACACAATTAGTAGCGATAAGTATGGACTCCAAATACAACGAATTATATTCAAAACTTTTATATTATTTCATATTCAAGCAAAACAATCTTACGAGTAGTTACAATCATTTCCTTTATTTGAATTTCCTGTTTTTTTTTTTGTCAAAAGCGCCTGCCACTATCACGAGAAAAAATCATGGTTATCCTTCGTAGCTCGTCGTAGCGCTGACGTCGTAGCCGCGTAGCTTCTCGTAGCACTCGCCTACGAGCCTTACGGGCCCGCGTAGATAAAGGACAAAGTATAGTTTTATTTACGTAGCATTTTTGTATACGCCTACAGCTATTTATAAAAATAAATTATGGCATAAAACTCGATTAGAATAAAAATATTTCTGCGTTATAAATTATTTATTAATTCAAGGAAATGTGTTTTTTTTTATTAACCATAATGAAACCCACGTCTACCCGTTTGTTTAAAATCATTTTCCTGTTGCTACAGACTTTCAGGGCTACGATAATTTGTTAGCTTATTTTTTATTAAAGCAATCATAGAACTTGCTGTCGTTAGTTTGGATATTGTCCGAGTTAATCCTTATAATAGCCGTACAAGTCAAAGGATCAATAGTAACTTTTAAATCGACTTTGTGACCTAGAAAACGACTGGATCGCGTTTTCAGAAAACCGTTGACCGCATCGTATTCGATCGAGTTAACTTTTTACTTTCACGAAACGTACGCGCCATGAATCGATAGGGTGTGCGGCCGTCGCGGCTGCAGGCAGCGGCACGACAATTATTGTGCCGGCGGTAGCGCGAATTTAGGGCATCGGCGCGGCGGCGCGGACCGCCGGGGGCGTGTGGGGCGCCGGGGGCGAGGGCGCCGGCACGCCCGGGCCAGTCCGCGCCGCGCCCCGCGCCGGCCGCTCGTGTGCCCCGAGCGCGCCCCCCGCGCCCGCGCTGCCGCGCCCGCCGCGCTGCGCCGCGCCGAGCCGGCGTCGCACGCGCCGAGCGCCCTCTGCCTGCTCCGCTCGCCGCCCGCTAACATGTTGCGAGTGTTGTGATACCGGGCACAGGTGAGCATGCACTAAAAGTGAAACTTTACGGTTTTTAACGTGAAATCGATTGAACTTTCGACGCTGAGATCGATATTTGTTGGTGAGTCGTGTTACTGATATATTATTTATGAAAGGACTTTTAATTTGGTGTTACCCCTAATTATAGATTTGGGACGGCGCGGCGTGTGTTTTTGGTTCTTTTAGGTTGTATTTAAAATTTTCTTTGGTGAAAGTTTTGTTGTCCGCGTGGGTATCGCATGGTGTGTGGGATGGTTGAATGTATCCCATGCTGGTATCCTGACCTACTTCAATAGTGCAGATCGATGACGGCATCAGTCGTCGTAACGGAACATTGGTAGGCACAACACTGCTCCTAATAATACAATAAGTGCCGCGACTATGCGCTGCGTTAAAGGTAAAAGGTCAGCAAGTCGAAACTAAGTTCGTTACGTCCTGGTACTGCAGATGTTTTACCTATTAATTATTTAAGGACATTACATACTAATATGTACTCAATCAGGTATTCAATTTAATATAAATGAATAAAATAAAAAAGACATTGTAATTTTCTATGGAACTTTAATGAATACGTAAGCACATAATTTTAAACAAGAAGCATACAATGTACAAACTTATTAAAACATAAAATAGTTGCGTCGTGTTGCGCTCACCCGCTCTCTAGTTCGGCATGGTCAAAGGAATTCTTACTCGTATACCGTAATACAAAGTTCTTTAGACACACACACATGTATACATACATTTTCTATAAAGCTGAATGTTTGTAGCATTCTTTCAATTTTCTTGTTTTCGAGTAGCGGGCGGTCGACCAATGAACGAAGAATCATTCTATTTTTTCATTTTCAAAATTTGATTTCCAATAGTTTTATTTGCCGGAGATTGGGCACAGGAGCAAACAAAGACCGAGTTTTCTAATAGACTTTTCAAAAGTCCTCTCAAGTGAATAACAAAGAGATTTCTTTTTAATCTGTTGCTACATCTTTGGTATATTTATCTAGCCTGTTGATAGAGCCTAGTTATTGTTGGGCATTTTATTTATTCGGGTTTTTGTACGGTCTGAACTTAGAAATAAGCCTTTTCTTCCCTTACTACCAAGGGGTATCGTATTACCCAGTACTAACTGGGTTGTGGAGGTCAGATAGGCCGCCTGTTAGATGTGTGTGTGTGTGTGTGTGATTCCAACATAGTTGGGAAAAAGCTAGGCAGATGATGATAACTATGAGCTGCTAAGTTCCCTATCTTCGAGTTTTAGCATGCTGACTTTGCTGGAACTTATAGTCTCTATTTTCCTCATTGTTTTTTGCAAGCCAAGCTTTTACAGATTATTGATCAATTAAAGTGATTGTCAATAATGTGTTATGGCTCTTCCCAGACTTTTATTGACCTTTCAATAAGAGTCTACACAATTGATGCATAATATATTCTTCATAAACTCACGCCTTTTTTAACGTGGGGGTAGGCAGAAACTATAGAACGCTACCTGCTAAGATTCTTACATACTCCATTTGATTCTTATGCGTTCATACTTCTAGTCATACACGCACGTCGGTTAGTTAGCTAGTTGACAACAAAGCTCTTCTCTAAATATTTTAATGAGTAAATATTGAACAAAATATTCTAAATAATAACTTAATCGAAGGGAAACACTTTGAGAAACTTATGGAATTCCCTTAAGTATTTAATTAGAAGTTAGGAAAGAAAAAGAAAACCTCTGTGATCCGATTTATCCGAACAAGTTTAGGAAGTTCGGAAAAGGCAATACTTCATTGGTTTTTAGACTTAAATTACTTTTCGAACATTGGGTTTTATTACACTTATAGTGATTTACTCTCACCTTGTAAACAGATATTGTATTGGCTGATTTTATTTTTCAATATACATGATTTGATATCATAAGATTAGGGCCACTTTCGAAGTGTTTCGTATTTCTACAACTATACGAGTTGGTGGTTGATTTAGGCTTTCAGGTAGCTAAATCCTATACATTTAAGACTTTTTGACTACGTTATCACTTACAGTTAACATAACATAGCTTAAATAAACAGTCGAAATGTGTATAAAGTTGATCTAAAGTTAATGAAAACACTATGATTTACATCATAGTGTTTTTACATTACAGTTTATTACTAAGTAAGATAACTTTGTAAAAGAAAACATAGCAGTAAATGTCACTCAAATACATATTTATGAATTTAAAGCTTAGGTTAAAAATAAAGCGTACAACGTAATGACATCTCTTCAATAATAGGCATGACGACAGTATCAAAAAATTGCAAATCTATTTAGTCCGTCAGTTAGAGCATTGGAAATTAATGGACACGTATTTTTTGTTTTTGTAAATCAATGAATATTGACAAAAGATAAAACGCGTCAAAACTCAGGAGTGGGGTCTCGTGACGTCAGAACTAGCTAAAAATTATACCTAGGCGTGACGTATTGAGAATTTTAAAAGCGTCATATCTTCGTCAATTTTGGTTTACGTAACAAAAGAAAAAACACGAGTCAAATATTTTTTGAAAATCTAACCGACGGACTAATTCGATTTTTTTGTCGTCTCGCCTATTCTTTCCAATAACTGGCAGTAGCTAAATGATTTTCCTCAAAAGCGACAGCAGTGTTTTCTTTCAACTTCCTATATTGCCTCCATGTTAAAAATACTTTATGAGGAAAAACGCCATAATTCATTTTAGCACGATAAATTGGAAAAATGAACGTGTCCTCTTCACTTTACACTCTGGCTTTACCGCTAGAACGGTTTTTATTACATTTATATTTTCGATTAATAATCTTGGAAGAAAATAAAGCATAACTTCCCTAGCGTTTTCCCAAACATCGACTACCAGTCTAACCAGCGTCAAATCACTCTCTCACAAGCTTTAAAACTTCTTAGGTCGTATTTGACGAAGCTTAAAAATCGAATTAATATTTTAAGGTTATCCTAACTGGAGCCGCGGTGGCCCAGTGGTGGCGGCCCTGACTTACGAACAGTAAGTCGTGGGTTCGAACCCAGATAGGCGCTTTTATTATCTATCTGTATCTATATCAATTACTTAGTGTAATTTATTTCATCACCACTGCTCTCAAAACGGTGAAGGAAAACATCGTGAGGAAACCGGCATGTCCTAGAACCAAAAAATTTGAAGACATGTGACATCTACCAATCCGCACTGGGCCCGCGTGGTGGATTATAGCCCATTCCCTCTCATAGAGAGGCCTGTGTCCCAGCAGTGGGAAACATTAATAGGCTGATGATGATCCTAACTACGCGAATTAATTATTTGATTTTTGCCTTTCACAAAACTGTCAAAATATGAATTTTATTCAGTGGATACATCGATCACTAATAAAAAACGTGGATAAGACAAATAAGCCCTTAAAAGAATAATGTCATAGAATGGGGTACTGTATATCTACTGGTCTACTAAATGTAAGTACATACAAACAGTGTAGGAAATCCGATTGGGAAACGACGTAGCTATTATCGCATATTTATTTTAAGTACGACTCAATTTTCGAGGTACTATTCTCGCCACTCTAATTTGTTGGTCATTTTCTCTGACCAGCACCTCAATTCTGTAACCCAGTTTCAATTTCTATTAAAAGGATTGTTAAAAAATTCTTAGTTCATTGCTTTGATAATGGCTCGGTGCAAAATATCGTCGACGTAAATGACAAAGTTTCGTGGTAAAAAGCACTGCTATTGATGGTGTATTAACGTGGCCTAACAAAACATGCATGTGAGTACATCTAGTCACTTTGTTGTTAACATGTCTAAACTGAACCAAAAAAATCCGTGTCGGCTAATCTGATTGATCTCGGACCTGAATAGGTCCATCGAGCCGATGAAGTTCTAGTCCGGCATTATCTCCCGATACGCCAGGCTCATCCCGCCGGTAATCCTTGAGTCTCACCGTACATAGCTTATAAGGACCGGGACAGCCCTATTTGTCCGGGAATTTTAGAACTTCGCACGAACACGACCTCAAGCGTTGCGACTAGCGTCAATAGACGCGCGTGTTACTTGTTTCCCTCGCGTGATTGCCGCTTCTCCGCAAAACTCGTGACATGCTTTCAAATAACTACTTACAATTGTTTTCTCCGTAGTCCCTGCATTCGCAAGACGCGTGTCGCTTGTGGTCAAGGTATACCTCTATCATATATCTTGACTTAAGGATCGGGACAGCCCCAAACCCTATTTGTGCGTGAATTTGATACACTGATACCGAGTTAATAGAATTAATTGCACTTAAATGATTTTAGTGCTTCAAAGTGATGTTTAGTTAATTATCTTTGATGGGCATAATTGTAGGAATACCAATGTAATGGTGTATTAATTCAATTAGCACGGGATAGATTCTCAAGTGACAGTAATGACGTCAGTGTGACCCTTTTTTGTTGCTTAAGTTTGTATTTGTTTAAATCATATTTGCAAGATTCTTGGCTTGTCGTCACGGGTAGAAACCCAAAAGTCTGACAATCAGTCTTACCAAGATGCATCGTATTATCCAGTACTAACTGGGTTGTGGAGGTAAGATAGGCAGTCGTTCCATGTTAAATATCATATAATCGCTAGTATTCAGCTGCATCTGGTTAAACTGGAACCCGACCTCAATGAAGGGTGTAAAAAGACTCTTAACGAAGCCGAGAGGCTCTTGTTCTCCCCGTCATTGCGATCATTTTTTTTTTGTTTTAGACCATAACTAGGAACCTTCTAGTTACGGTAGTCGGTTAGATATTGGTGGTCAAAGTTCCAACTTTTTCACATTTTTTTTGTAAATACATGTTTTAATGTAAGAACTTTACATTAAACACCTCCACGGCCCCAATACTATTCAATGCATCCATCAGCACAATGTTTTGAGTGCGTTACATTGAGTTCTACCACAAAACATGATTTTACACCCCAAAAAAAAAGTCGTTTCCCAGCAATAATTTTTGCGTAAAGTTACTTAGTTTGATGTACAAAACGCTTGGTTGACGGATTCGTGATGAGGTGGTTTACACCCTGTATAGTTGAGAAGAAGCTAGGCGATGATTACCTAGTGACAAGATCTGGAATATTGAGGTATTACTTTACAATGCTGTTAGCAATTTTTTTTCCTAGCTTGCCCTGCCGCACTCCTGAACAAAGGTCTCCCTCCACTCTTTCCAGTTCTGACGGAGTCTGTCCAGTTCGTCGCGCCATCTACTTCGTGACCTGCCGCGACCCCGCCTTACTAATTCAACTACTATATACTAAGTTTATTTTGTTCCGATTCCATAAACAAAAAAATCTTATTTAAAGTTACGAGCTACGTTATGATGAATATACCTTACAACCTCAATCTCTGCCGTCTCCTTCAGGAAAAGCGCGAAAATATAATTTCCCGTATACCTTTTACCCTCTTACGAAATCGTGTATTCCACATGACTTACGAGGTACCTCGGCTTCGTACTCGCGGCCCATAGCCTGATATCAATGAGCAGTAAATTTTACGCCTCTCTCGGGGCCCGCGGATTGATTGCACCAAAATTGTTGGGCCGTGCATACCTACTTACTTATATGTTGCTGTATAATATATAACTTGACGATCTTATGCTAGAATATTGATTTAGTCTAACTATTCAGTTGTTTGGCTGTTCTGGAAACGGGAAAGGAAAACATCGTGAGGAAACCGGCATGTCTTAAAACTAAAATTAAAGAACTTCCAATGGTCCGCTTCAGAAGGGCTTTACACAGATGGTTAATTGAGAATCCCTTCTATAATATAAAAGAATTCCTCCAGTTCCAATTTAAATGATCTAATTGTACCAAAAATTTGCATGTCATTAATTTATGATTGAATATGTTAAGCTACTATTATATTATACCATTGTAAGAACTTTTGTAACCATATTTATAGGCAAATAAATGTTTGTCTTTGACTTTGAAAAATTCATGATAATTATGTGACATCCACGAAACCATACTGGGTCTGCGTGGCGGATTATCATATATAGTCCACTGGTACCGGCAGCGAGAACATTATCCTTTATTAGGCTTATTATCCTAGGCACCAGGGTAGTCCGCGAAATTAGATTTTTTTTTACTTTTTTACAATTAGCCGATCATTGTCAGGCTATAAGTTAAACAAAATATGATTCGCGACTTTACGGTCGATATTTTTTATTTATTACGTATGTGTTTAAAGACTTATTAACATTACAATCATCAATAAAACAATAACAACTTTGTTATCCTTAATTGTTATGAAAGCTTCAATATTTTGCGAACCTTACAATCAATTAGGCACCTACATTTTAAACAGGTGCTTTTCAAAATTTATTACTCCAGAATTACAAAATTTGCGTTCAAGTACAATCATAATTTAACCTTTATTCTGTCATAAAAAAAAACTCTACTTTAAAACGAATCGCTGTATATGGTTTTACCTTTTTCAGTAAAAAGGTTCCATTGTGAAAGGTAACTGTAACGTAGGGCGGGCGGTATTCATGGTAGGTACTTAGTGGCACAGAAAACTGCAGAAGGTCAGTTCTATACATTGAGCGAAGACAGGCGCACGCACA
Source organism: Xestia rhomboidea (assembly GCA_963853795.1). NCBI lineage: Eukaryota > Metazoa > Arthropoda > Insecta > Lepidoptera > Noctuidae > Xestia > Xestia rhomboidea. The sequence continues at coordinate 6,540,648 of OY970771.1, read as the reverse complement.
CATATACCAGTACGTGCGGCCATCTCAAACAAATGACAGTCGCGAGTGTGCTTGCACATGAAGCACTTTACGTGAAGCGAGTCTGTGGGTGTAAGCCGAGAGTCATTTATTCTTATTATTTTTGTACTATATACCATACCTGGGGGCTGGGAACCTTTTAGTTACAGAGATATTTTTTTAATACAAGTTTGAAATGCTTTTATAACTTTAAGTAACTCCACGACCCCTGTACTATCCAATGTATCCATCAGCATAATGATTTGAGTGTGTTACAATTAGTGTTACCGTAACAGTGATTTTTCACATTAAAAAAAATTCGTTTCCTAGTATCAAAATTTCCGCAGTGTTACTTAGTTTGATGTATATAGGTAATACTGGGTTGACGGTTTTTTGACGGAAACTTTTACAGCCTGTATGTAGGCGTGCGTTTTCGTTTAGTTTATGGAACTAATCTTCTGTGTTATTCTGTGATGTGGTAGGTATACTGCCGTATCTCTAAGTTACAATGTCAGCTTATCAGGGATTACTATCCTTCCGAAGTGCCGCCTCTTTCTTTATGTACTTGTAATCTAGGTAGGTGAATGGAGAGAGGATTCCAACGGAATGGGTGGCCTTACTTAATGGGACGTGATGATTTTTATTGCTATTTTACTTGTGAAAGGGAAATAGCTTGTAAACAGTTGCTTTGAGGACGTCTCTTTTTCTGAAGGCTTTTTCTAGAATATAAGAATAGTTAATAATAAGGTCTCAGGATGATTCTAAGAAAGAAAGGTGGGTGTATGAGCTACGCTGTACATTGACCTATGTTTAGTTTGTACGTGCGATATTGTGTAGGTGTGCATTTCTCTAACTTAGCGTGTAATCGTGTAATTATAATTCAGAAGTCATAAATCCACCAACGGAATCACTCGTCTACTCATGAATATAAACAAAATACAAAATACCTTACAACTCTACATTACAAGTACATAACCTTTTCACTGTTGGGCATCATACCCCAACAGTGGGGTTGAATAAGTAGGAAAATATAACAAACATCCAATGTTCTAAGGTTTAATGCAACACGAAAATTTCATTTACTTAATTATAATTTAATTTAAAATATATTATATAAATACACAAAACACATAATTACAGGAATTAACATACAGACAAGACAGCACAAAGGTATCGCTTATTTCGTTTAGAAATCTCTTCCAGCGGACCTGCGAGAGGACAGATAGACAAGAAAATATGTACGCACAGAATGGAAAAAGAATAATTTTTAATTTTACGGCTGGTTATTCCCAGTAGTACCTAGATACGGCTTCAATAGAATAAATAACACCTATGAATTACACATTATGTTTTAGAAACACATTATACATATTTAAAGCTCCTTTAAAACTTACAACCACTAAAACTCAAAAAGAAAACCCGATTCAAACACAAAGAAAACTATCGTCCATCAAAGTTTATTTATTGGGCACCCAACTCGATGGTTTATGAGCAATAAAGTGAATAAAAATCAATAGGAATGGACCATAAACTATTTATATGACGCCTAGACCACAGGTAAGTTCAGGCTTAGACGTATGTTAGCTTTGAAAAGGTTGACTTAACCTGGAGTTGTGAGAATTCCTTTCTTCACCCTCTTTGGACATACAGTTTTAGAAAGTCTCGGTTTTGTCGAACATCGTCTTCATCACTTATTCAATAATACATAATGTGTGACAGGCTCTTTCTCACACGGTATTTAAATACAATATCGGTATGGATATAGCTATATCACGGATGATAGTTGTAAGCTTCATAACTATCTTACTAGGATTATAACTATGAAACGAGCACGATCTAGTAATATACTTGTCTATCTTGATCCCTTGTTTTTTCAGCGTTTGTGTGTTGTCTGTCAGTTACATAACGTCAATTTTTTTGAGAAATATTTATTTCAGTGAGACTTTCAGGTCATACCTTTGTGTGTTTCTACATATCTTTAGCTGTGAGTGTAATAGAGATAAACTAGGGCAACACTAGTTCCCGTCAAAATGACAGGAGCTACGGGCTGTCAGAGAGGAGAATAAGAATAATTTATTTGCTTAAAATATAGGTGTTACCAGATGTTAAAGTTGGTGGTTTAGGCACAAACCATATTTTGCCTTTTTAGGGCATGCAAATATAATTTTACATTACATTATTGTATAATGCGTATCTATATGAAATTTAACAAGATGAAAGTAAAATAAATTATTAAATAAAAAAATATCACATATTGCACACAAAACTAATACCTATATCTTAAAATTAAATTTTGTTTTGCAGAAATTCTTGCAAACTGTAAAAACAATTTTCTGTCAACCATTTGCGCAATTTATTTTTAAATATTTAAAAGGTAGTTCTCTAATATTTCTTGGTAATTTATTAAAGATGGAAATACACATATGAAACACATTGTTTTTAATCAATTGCAAAATGGGATCATAATTTTTGTTGGATCTCTCTCTTGGCCTCTGCCCTCGTTGGGAGACGGTGCTGATTAACACGTGCAAAAGTAAAAAAAAAAATTATTATAATATTAATCGTTGTTTATTTCAAACATCGAAACATTACAGTCAGTAGAAAGCTAAACTTTTTCAGTCATTCAATTAATTTAAGATGTATAAGCAAAACATGACACATTTTAATGTTTTGCTTATCTTCGAGTCCTGCTAAAGTTTTATTAATATAGTCAACACTCTAACATAACATTGGATAACTAGGTGATATGTATATTCCGTCTATACAGGAATGGAGTAGGTGTGACGTCAGAGCTACCACAGATACGCAAGCAATGCTCGCTCTAACGCATACGCCATGCAAATCCAATTTTCCAATAGAGTAGTCTGCTCTGCAACGGAAAACTATTCTTATTTTCACGAGAGGAAAGGGTTCTATTTTTGGAAGAGAAAACAAATGCCTGTATCAGGGAGTGTGAATCTTTAATATGAATAACAGGGACTTTTAATGTGTGACAATCTTAATGGAAGATTATGGGGGTTTAGGTTATCGTTGGTTAGGTTATCGTTGTCCAGCAGTTGGGCAATAGAGATTAAAACAAACTAAATCGAAACAAAAAGCATTCAAAAAGAATTATTTAAAAAAATGTTAATTCTAATAATTATTTCAGTTCAATAATTATATTGTTTTAATGGATTTTAAAGGATTCAACAAAAACAAGGGATTTTGTTAGGTTTTCGTAGACCTTTGATAAGGTAAAGGTACGTACAATCCATTTGTAGGTTGGTCCGTAGATGGGTGACCACCTATTACAAGCCAGGTTTACTCCGTGCCTCCGAAAGCGATTTCGGAGCGATCGGATTTCTTTGCGAGCGTCCCGGCTGTTATTTGTAGATGGATAACAGTGGTTTATTTATTTATTTAATTAAGGTTCGCCAACAGTTGTAACAGATATTATACAGCTAGGAACATACAAGTAATTGTGTCTTAAATGTAACTGCACAATCAATTACAGGCAAACACCACATGCAAAATGCTCTTTGTAATTAAAAATTAATTTTAAAACTTAATGTACCTACTTAAATTCTAGATGATTGTTACGGGTAGTTGCAGTGACCCGAAAGTCTGACGGTCAGTTTTACCAAGGGTATTGTATTGCCCAGTAGCAACTGGGTTGTGGAGGTTAGACAGGAAGTCGCTCCATGTATACTACTGTTAGCCAGCTGCATCCGGTTAGACTAGACTGGAAGCTGACCCCAACACTGTTGGGAAAAGGCTAGGCAGAAGATGATATTGAACTGAATTTTGTTATAGCAACAATATTAGTGAAGTTCTAGCATTTCTTTGTTGCTTCTCATAGTATTAACATCCCTGCCCTGTGTGTCCGGATGACTCGCAGTTAAGGAAACTTGTGAGAGCGATTAGGGAAGCTATCTTATAAATTGATCTTTAGAGGGTCCTTAAATAGTCGATGAGTCGACAAGTTTCGTGATTTTGTGAATATTCTCAGGATTTAGAGAACTAGCGTTTATAAAAGCGTTATGGTATTATCTCCTTTTGGGGATTTACAGTAGTATATGTTTTGGTATATTAAAAAAATCTTATTAAACTCAATAGATCAATAAGAATTTTTTAATTTTTTTTTTCTACTGTCCAATGACAGAGAAAAACAAAGGTACTTAAAAAAAGAACTTAGGGTTCATAGGTACACGCTTGATTTTTTTCCTTTTTTCGTATATTTCAATAATTTAAAAGATGTTGTCAACCACTAGGGACATGATGTTAGTTTTTGCAAATTGGGACGCCTGAACGTACTATTCTTACTAAAATAGCAGCTCAAATACGAAAAAGGAAACGATGAAATTTAAGTATAAGTTAACAAAACAATTCCCGTGAGAGCAAAATCAAAGAACACAAACACTTGAAAAGTTAAGTTTATAACATTTCCAACATTGAGTCTCAGAATATATAAATTTCCAAGTAAATGTCAAGTATTACTTGTAGTGAACGAGAGGAAATTGCTATTGCAACGCTTAGTGGTTTGCTGCACAAATGAGATCAGAATAAGATGCTCCTGGTTTGCAGGTACAGTCGAGGACATAAATATGTATACACTTTGGGTACCTATGTCAATGAGATTTTGTTCTCGTCATCGGGTAGTTATGTGTTTTGTAATTTTAATTCAATGATATTATTGATTGAGATGTTAGGCATATATCTTCTTCGTACTTTATAACTACGTAAACGGTTGTATTTTAAATAATTCAACAATAGTATCGAAGTAAAACCAGATTTTTGCCTAAAAAGGAAGTACACATATTTGTACCGTTGGCTGTACGACAGGATTCTGCATCGGAAACTCGAGTAAGTACACTTTAAGATGTTCAAGGAAATCTATTGTCTATAGATTTCAGAGAACTTACCTCTCCTCTCCTCTCCGTTCTTAGCTCGCATTATAGGTGTACCTATTGCGAAGTATTATGAGGAGAGCCAATTAAAGTATCGTGATAATAATGCAACATAGTGATCAAGTATCTGATCTGTAATTTACTTGTTCATCATGCTTTGAGTGGTTCGTTATATAATTGATACAAATATAAAATCAAAACATATATTCATCTAAAAGCACTAAAATATGACATAATCGAATACTTTGTAGTGAAACACGCTTCTGAGTTTAAATAAACTTTTACCTGACGATTTGTAAACCATCTAAAACTACTTTGAAACCGCTCAAATGCTGACGCCGCGTCGTAATCGAAACGTAACATATATACCGAATGCAGCATAGTTAACGATATGCGACAGCATTTCGTATTCCGATATCAATCGGTATCGTAGCTATGTTTTACGATATATTCATGGTACTACATACTGCTACCATAAAATAGATAGTCTGTTCCATAACGAGCGAATATGCACGAGATCATTGACACGGTCCACGGGTAGTGCAAGCGCACTCGCGATTGGCATTTATTTATTTAACACTTCAAGTACAGTCAAGTACATTTCAGCGCATAAAGGTGCAGGAATGACTTTGACCTTGAAAAAGTAATTCCTGCACCTTTATGAGCTTAGAGGGTTGATTGGTGATTTTGATGATTATAATTCTATAACTAAATACGTGTTACAGCCGCGAATCATATTTTAATCAACATACAACCTGACACTGACCTGCAAATTGCAAAAAACGTAAGAAATTTTGAATTTCGCTGGCTACCTTGGAGCATCCACCTTAATGTCATAGAAATTTCCTACCAGTCAACTTTTGGGTAATGCAAAGACGGTGGTACGTGAATATCTGAAAAATATTTTAATTTAACTCTTTTGTAAACACTGCTTTAAGCTTTCACGGTTTAAAACTAAATGTATACTGTCACTTAGGGGATATCTTCCGTGATTATCTACACTAATATTATAAAGAGGAAAGATTTGTATTATTAGTATATGTTTGTAATGATTAAACTCAAAAACTACTGCGCCGATTTAAAATTCTGTCACCATTAGAAAGCCACGTTTTTACTGAGTAACGTAGGCTATATTTTATCCCCGTACTCCCACGGGAACGGGAACTACGCGGGTGAAACCGCGTGACGTCCGCTAGCCAATTATATTGAGCTAAAAAAATGTTTTTATTTTTTCATTTTTTTTTATATCCACCCTCATTCTCTACTTATCCCGTGAGCATGGCGCTTGAAACAGCGTTGAAATATCGGGAGTTCAAAATAAATGATAATCATGAATCCCGTAAGTGACTGTACATTAAGTTTAACCCTGTTTTGTTTGAACTCAGGAGTCACACACAATAAAATAATAAAAAAAAAATTGTAGATTTTTGAGGGCGAGTTTTGCTAGCTAGTTTAATTGAACTCTGTAAGGGATCAACCTTCTGCACCTCTTTTGTGCTACTACAAAATGGTTTCTTATTTCTGCCACACGGGAAAGCGTTTCATGGTGCTTAAATATGCACAAACGGGCTTGGGAAACGGTCTTCTTCGTCCAATCTAAGTTTTGTACAGTCCGACCGGCAACACACCGTTCACATCTTCAGGAAAAGCGACTTTAGACGCGGCTAGTTTCCTCACGGTAACATTCATTATTTTCAGTTTGTTTTGTCGCACTGCAGTGTAAAGACCTGTCAATAGGCATCGAGCTCGTCGCGCCATATTCGCCTTGGTTTGCCACGGTGTGGCAATGCTCTTAGCTCTTTCTTTTCTTTCATTTGTTTTGCCCGCAGTCTCTGTCGCAACACGCGTGTAGGATGTGGCCAGGCCGCAAGGTGGTTTAGTATTGTTGTTTATAATTATGTTAATGTTGTATGGGTTAGATTTATTGGTGAAGTTTACTTTGCTGTGGTGTGGGGCTTTGTTTTGTCTCACTGCAATAGTTGATGGTGTACTATGAAGAAAGTTAGATGGGTTCTGTTATTTTGCTCTGTTTTACTTTAATATCAAGGTATCTAAGGCATGAGATAGTTTTCCCACTGACTTATGAAATAACAAAAAATAAATAGGTACTTTTGCTAATGGCTTCGCATCCCTGGTCATGATCTATGCGTGTTTTCAGTTTATTAAAATCTGTTTAACTGTAATGTGTACCTACCAGATTAATAAACAGACAGAGTTATTTTTGTATTGGTAAGGATGTCCTGCCTACCATTGAGTAATGTGTAATCACAGTGTAAGTTACCTACTGTAAAGGTATATAATTTTTTACAACCCGTGGTTTTATGACAAGGGAAAAACAGCCTAATAATAAAAAAACTTAAAGCACACAACGGAATTAAAAAGAAACCAACCAAATAGCAGAATAAAAGTAAAAATGTCCTAAAAGAAAGTGTGCAACATTAAAATTCATATTTTTTTGTTTGGTCGTTCATACCCGTCAGGGTAAGGAAAGGTCGAGTCTGACGTATACTGTTGTAAGGCGGGTCCATTTGGCAGAACCCAAAATTGGGATATTCTATTTCTATCTACTGAATCAAAAGTATAACAAAGGTATTGAGTATTTTCCTACAATCAAACTTGAATTCATGATGTTAGTCGAATCATATTTACTTTCACACATAACTATTTAACGGCTTGTAATCAATAATGTACATTTACTCATATCTTATTTAATACTATATTTACTCATCTTTTGACACATACATATCATTGACACTGGGATCTGGGACCAAAGAATACCTCATTTCTGTATTATTGAAAAGTATTGAATTCTAATATGAACTGTTTTCCACCGTAATACCACACTACCAAACATATTCAGCCTGTATTGACTCATAAGCAGGATTCGGAATCAGGCGTTACTTTGTTTTTTGTTCATATATATAGCTTTATTTTTTTCAGAAATACAAAACTCTTTTTATTTATTAAAAATGCTTTGTATTCGCGCATAAAATCATTGTGGTACACTTGTTTAACTTTCATAAACATCAGTTATTTTACAATTTATTGTTTTATCATTTGTACGCCCATGTGGTAGAATGTGATGACACAATCTATATAAATTCAAGACCATGTGTAATAAACAAACCGACCATGTTCTGACAAATAAATGATTTGATTTGATTTATGTAGCATGTTTTTGGTGAAACGGAACGCACTCTCAAAACGCGTCGTCCTCGATAACGCCCGTAGTGACGTCAAAGACTATGTGTCAAAAAACACATTAATTTGAAAAGTAGGTAAAGTTTCACTAAGATTTTAATATAATATCGTTATCCGCAATTTTTGCCTAAATAAAGCACATACAATTAGTAAAATTACTTTATTAAGGCCAAAAAAATAGATGTAAACAAGGCAGATTGAGTTATATGGCGTCACATCATGGTCACGGACGTTAGAACTGTCATAGAAAATTGCAGGAGTTTTTTTTTTTTTATGCGACAAGCAGTAGTTGAACTTAACTTTTAATACTTTTCTTGGGTTGATAATACACTACTATATTGATTTAAATGAAGAAAAAATTACATGCATATTCCCTACATAAATCAGTACATATCTGCCGGGTTCCAGTGTACGCAGTCGGTATACAAACTCTCCGAACCGCTTTGCCGGAACCCTAACCCTAACCCGCCCCCGATCCCCCATAAGCTTGTTTCTTTATAAAAAAGATGCTCCACAATAACACACAGGGGTTCCCGTGGTCATGTTTAACCCCTGTTTTTTCCACACAATCCCTTGGTATTACTGTTTATTACGATTTTATTCAGGTAAGTGGTCTAACAGATTTGTTATTATTAGGGAAATGGAATCGGTTTCAAAAGGTCCCCATTGGATCAGACAACCAATAACTTGTGATATTTCGAGTTTGTTTTATCTATAAAGTTATTTGTGTTTGTTTTATTATCTTGGATTGGAATCATCTATGTGACTCGGTTTTTGTTTGTTTAGAGATTATTTTGTTTAAGTACCATATCGTGTGGTTTTTGAATATGTCCTTTATTACTGGAACGTAGGTACCAGGAGTTTTGTATGGTTTTAATTCGTGAATGAAGCAATCAATTGAAAACTGATCTTTTAAACCTCTAATAGATTATGTCGCTACTTCGCCCGCGCGGATATTGAAAATTATTCCATGAGATACAATACGCTTTCAAACAGAAGTGTCTCCAACAGGTAACCTGACTTAATAATTTGCCACACCGAGCTAAAAAATAGAAATCTCAATTCAAAAAACTAAACTAAACCATATTTTTAACCTAGCCCCATTTCACGTCAGATTATTCCTGCATATATTTTTCAAACCTGTTGCAACACTAGCTACACCGAAGTTTGCACTCGACTGCTCTTGAAACACTCTTTCGCGAATATTGAGCTAAACTGACCGGATTCAATCCGTTTTAAAATACAGTTTTGAATTCTATGTCATAAAAATAAGAGTTCAATTTGGCAATGTTCGGTTTTTGAATTGGAAAAAGGATGAAACAGCATTGACAGCAGTTGTTTTTCTCCGCATGTCTGTCCATTTTAATTTTCTCGTTGCGAAAAATATCATGGCAATTTTTTTCATGACAGTCGGGACCAACGGTTTAACGTACATTGTAAAGCACGGAGGAATCTCGTTATGTAATGGGTGGTCACCCATCTACAGACCAACGTAGGCTAGTGCAGCTTAACCTGCAGATCAACCCGAGCGGCTGTAATAGGGATGATGAACTAAACAAAATATGATTCTGTTTAGCCCGTCAGTTAGACTATCGAAAAATATTGGATACGTGTTTCATGTTTTATCAAATTAATAAAAATTGTCGAAAATAAAAAGTGTTAAAGATCATGACTTGGGGGCTTGTGACGTCACATTTGAGTTAAAAATGTACTCAAATGTGACGTCGTACGAGTTTTCGACTCACTGTATCGTCTTCATATTTTGTTTACGTGAAAAAAGAAAAAATATGTGTCCAATTTATTTATCCTATAGGACTAATTAGATTTTTTTGACATCTACTCTATTATTTAGCCACGAGCTCCTTCCTCCCTTCACCTTCTTTATATCAGTTTATTACTAATCACCATTGACTTCATGACATAACACTTTATTCTCGTTTAATTGTTGTTTTCTCTTAGTAAGCAATAACCTGATAGCGATCCAACATCTCGCCAGTGACGTCATACTGCATGCTGACATTGCACTGGAAAATTACTGAACACGTCACAACAATGACGTGTGACAGAAGAAAGGGGGATGCATTACAACGAGATGCTGTGGCGAGTCGAGTGGGGAAGATAAGATAGGATTTCTAACCTATTTAACTCAATGGTTAACTGGTAGTAAACGCCTTGTGGCATTAATTCCGCCAGTTATTACCATAACAGCAGATACAGGTAGCCGTTGAATACGGTAGATGACAAAAAAAATCAGCCGTTCAGCATTTCCAGGATGACGATACACTCTTACCCTTCTCGTATCAGGCCTCCAATCCAAACCGGGACTCATCGAAACATAAAATTTTATCCCATTGCTCCTGGGACCATGTCAAGTGTTCCCTAATTTCCCTTTATCATCCGTTTCGACGGGCGCGATTTCCATGGCGTAAAGGTGGCCACCGAATTGGGCGTCCTGCTCGTAGGCCGTATTCATGAAGCCTATTTTTCCCGGTTTGGTGGCTAACCACAACGCCGCTTGAGAATTGTAGCTTTAAACCTATCTTCCGGGCGATTAACATCGCCTGACGTCTTTGCAGTCAGTTCTATGTATCGGTCCTGTCAAGCAGTTGTTCTCCTTCCACGTCCTGGGTGCTGCTCAGCAGGATCCCGTGTAACGCTGTCAAAGACAACAAATCACTCTCCTATTGACACCAAAATGCCGAGATACCTGGGTCTGATTGCTTTCCGCTTGTAGCAGTCCTACATACATGTGCATTTCATCAGCTGTCAAATGGCGTCGCTCCATGACATAAAAAATGACTCACCTCAAAATGATAAAAGTGAGATAAATACCAAATTTAACAAGCAGCGAAAACACATGAAATCGGGAAAAATAATTCGCTTTTATTTTAATGAAAACAAAACAGAATCGAAACGTTTCTGTTTTTCAAATCAGCCAGTAAATGTTTCCGAGAACAAAAAGATTGTATGCCAATCCACTTTCTTAAGAAAAAATAAAGTATCAATCAATAAAACATGCAGTTTCTGTAAAAGGATGCGTGTTGACTTTTTTGATTTGTGTATATTCTTTATTTTTTTATGAATAGGTACCTAATCAAAAAACTGCCTGTAAAAATCTGAAATCGTAGTAACGTTAAAATGTTTTAAACTAACGGTCCACTTAAAAACTGAAACTGCTAACAGTAAACCTCTATTAAAAGTTATGTGAAGTCGGCTAATTCTTTCCGTCGTATACCAAGCCTGTGGGACCGATCGTTTAGGCTTCCTCTCCGATAAGTTTTTGTACAAAGCTTAACTTGGCCTGTAACTGTATTTAAAACTAAATCGGCTGGAATGAGAAAAAAATGCGTAAACCGGATCGTAATTTTGTTGAACAACTTTTATGAATCAAGACCATAGTAATTATATCTTTGAGGGTTTATCATGCGACACTTATGTAGTTTAAAATAGAAATGATATGAAATCCTCTTAATACAAAGTGTAAACGGAACCTTCACAAAGCCGTCCACCAAGTGTTATGTACATCAAACTAAACCCTACGCAAAAATGATTGCTGGAAAACGCCATTTTTTTGATTAAAAACTGAATGTAACGCACTCAAAATATTGTGCTGATGGATGCATTTAATAGTAAACGGGTAATGGAGGTATCTAAACTAAAGTTATAACAATAAAAACTAGTATTTACAAAAAAAACTTGTGAAAACTTTTCACCTCCTATATCTCCGTAACGGAACGACGGATAAAAATGACCGGGACAAGTAAATGTTGAGTTTTACCAATGGGGGCTATCGTTTTTGAGCTCACCAGATGGCGCCACTGTCGAGTAAGGTCCTGTCAATAATTCTATTTCATACTATAAAGTACCAATAACTTCATAAAAAGTTTATTTTATTACGTATAACAATATAGTGTAAACTTCAGATACATATTTACAATGTTCTCCCTAAAATTAGCAAGCATGAAACATTTAAAAATCATTCTACCTCCAAATACTAACAAATAAGGTCTTAAGTTGCTTCTTAAAATCTTCAAGTCTTATTAAATCAGAAATGGCTCAATCTAGACCACAATCGTGAGTATTAGTAAAAATACGTGATAAAAAGCACGCAACGCGCGAGCACTGTATGACATCTGACATTTCGGAAGACCCTACTCTACACGAACGCCTCTAGCGGCGAATTCATGCGCGATTGTATCTTGATGACTAGTTTACTTTAATAATACTGCGTTTTAAAAAACTGCCTATCTGGTCTCCACAACCCTCTTACTGGATAATGCGATACCCCTTGGTATCGCTATATTATGATCGACAAATGACAGCAAGGACCAACAGCTTACCGTGCTTTCTGAGGCGCGGAGCGTCACCCATCCACAGAAAGGCCTCGGCAAGCACTGCTTAACCTTGAAGATCGACCCTTGCAGCGGTTATGGCTGCGTGACACAATAATAGACACTGTACTGTTGATATTGCCAGTCCATTCATCCCACTTGGCAGAAACGTTTATACAGACTGACAAAAAACAAAATCCCTGTCATTTAAATACATTATGCCAACAAAAAATTTAGTAACTTTAAGAATCTTGAATCACGTATCTTTTACATAATAAGATTCCACAATTACCGAACAGAATCCTGCTTGAGTTTATACACTGCTTTTCTCGAGACTGAACGCGTAATGTGAAAATACGTTCATTTGTTTCTGCGGGATGTGAGGCTTTAGGAGTTATGAGTAAATGTTCCTCCTGCCAATGTATGGAGCCCTGGTACTTTATGATCCACACTGAAGGAAGTAATGTGTACCATATAATAAAGATCGCAATAATGCAGGTGACAGCTGGCTAACCCATTACTGTATTATAGTACCTGTAAAAGTCGATGGGACTCTTCGTGTTTTACAGCTCTCGGGATGAGAATTTTTATTAGCTTCTCAGGGTATTTTTAAGCAGTACTGTAAAGCTGTGCACGAGGTCCTGGGTTCGATTCCCGGGTCGGGCAAAGTGTCATTGGGTTTTCCATAAGGAATTTCTCAGTAGCAGCCACGGAGTCTGGATTTGCGACCGGTTGATGGCAATAGACTCGCTCCCTATTACATGGGACTTAAAAATAACTGGTGAAATGTGGGTGTATTATTAGGTATACCTCTGCTTAACCCCTCGGGGATTACAGGCTTGATTTTATGTTATGTGTTATGTTACAGTAAAGCTGAGTATTTTATTAAACTTAAATAGAAACTGATACTTCTGTTTGTACCATCTCCAGTTACATTATTTCAATTCAACGCTTCCCTCAAAGATTCTCGTTTAAAACACGTCAAAGTCTTGCCGCGAAGTTCATTGGTTTGCCGCGAACTCGTACATTGAACGAGAAACACTAAAACGTACAACAAATCAAAACTTTAACCTCAGTTAGTCTCGGTTTCATTTGCCATCCACGACAATATGTCCCAAGACTCTGATAAGTTAGCCAACGACTAACCAATGTACAGTTGCGCTCAAAGTTTTACTTTTCGGCTTTAGAGCGGTTAGCAAGTATTAAAACATCAGCATTGAAAGCACGTTTAACTGAGGAAATGAAAAGACAAGCGAAGTGCAATTAAGCATTAATGAGTAGATAAATGGGAGCTCGTTCAGTTGAATACTTTTTTCAGCGACTGTACTTTTTCATGTTTCTTTGGTTTGAATGAAAATTTAAACTTTTTGGGAACGAGTTATTAAAGTGTCATGGAAATGAAAGGCTAATTTGAGTAATCGAATAATTAGCAGGTCATTTTCCGTTGTTATGGTTTTTCCATCAGGAATGTGTCAGGTAACCACGGAGTCTGGATTTGTGCCCGGTTGATGGCAATAGGCTCGCCCCCTATTACATGGCACTTAAACATAACTGTTGAAATGTGGGTGTACTATACACACCTCTGCCTAACCCGTCGTGATGTTATGTTTGGTAATTTTTCGTTTTTCATGTTTGATAGACTTCTGGTAGATTATGAAAAATCACTATTTTGCACTTAATTTGCAAAAGTTAGGAATTTATGCACCACATCTTAACAAAAGGTAACACATAGGTTTACTAGCAAACTGGCTTGTTGCATATCTACAAGCCAGTTTGCTAGTTAACAACAATTTATTGATTGTTGTTAACTAGCAAACTGGCTTGTTGAAAAAAAAAAACTCCAAAAGAAATCGGCCACTCAAAACCGGGTACGGACAAAAACCCGGTTTTCTCAAGAACCGGAAACATCTTAATCCAGTCCACGCCGACGGCAATACCTGCCCTTACCACTTACTTAAGCAATTAAATAAAAATAAATGCGTAGCTGCCACAAGGTTACTGGCAGAAAAACAACAATTCCACGTTTAAAAGAGACGAAGTACCATAAATACAAGCTAATCGTTTTACCGATACCCGGCAACGGTGGCAAAGAATGTGCCAAAACGGTTTTTCTGTAATAATATTTAGTCTGTGTGTGTACGCTGCCGGGACCGGTTCCGGAAATGACACGAACGGAGCCGTCGGGTGTAGCTTCGCCCTCACCATTTGTAATTAAGTTTTTGTCGGCGAAACCTACACTTTGTTTTGTTTACTTTTAATGAAAGTTTTTTGATGTTTTGATTACGTAATATTTCATTTCATGGGGAAGTCTTCGTGTGTTTTTTTGGATGATATTAATCTAAACTAAAATAGTCGAGTGGTGTGACCGTCGGACTGCCAAGTCATGGGTCTCGAGTTCGAACCCAAGGCACACACCTCTGATTTTTCGGATTCATGTGTGTATTGTGTTATCACTTGCTACGGCGAAGAAAAAGTTCGTGAGGAAATCAGCATGCCTGAGAGACATTTCGCGCCAAATGTAAAGCCAAGTCAGAGGCCCACGGGCGACATAAATCTCTGACACCAGGCTACTAACCACATTTAAATGAAAGAAGAAAGAAGAAGAAAACTTAAATAAAAGAACATCCATCCATTATATTCAGATCGTAATGACAACCAAACTAGACACTGTAGAATGGACAAAGACAGTCCTTTGAAATTACTCATTCATTTCGTCAATTTAAAATTTATAAAGGGTGTAAAAAACCTCTTAACGAAGCCGAAATGTACCTGTTCTCCCCGTCATTGCGATCATTTTTTTGTTCTACACATACCTGGGTACCATCTCGTTACGGAGATATTGGGGGTCAAAGTTCCAACTTTTTGACAACTTTTATTTTAAATACAAGTTTTTAATGTAAGATTTTTACTTTAAACACCTCCACGACCACCGTACTATTCAATCCATCCATCAGACAATGATTTGAGTGCGTTACATTGAGTTCTACCACAAAACATGATTTTTCACCCCTAAAAAAAAGTCTTTTTCCAGCAATAATTTTTGCGTAGAGTTACTTAGGGTTGTTTACACCCTGTATTATATAAAGACAATGCATACTTACATTTATTCGATAGACTGTACAGGTATACAGTGCAGCTACATAAGCGCATAAGGGAGCATGTATGGTACTTGAGTACCTACGTAAAAGAGCCACTCATAGTTAGAACCATTTTAAAACTTCGTGCGTCGATCTAGCAAACCGGGAGTTACCCGTTGTAACGGCTGCTGATAGAAAATAAAACGGAAAAAATACCGTTTTTAACTCCGATCGGTATGACGCCGCCGTCCCGTTCAGTTTTCCGCCAAGCAAGTTTTTACTATATTACCGTTACGCAGCCATTTTGAATTTTCATCGCCATTTTGAATCTAGTCGCAGTTTTGTCACAATGACGTGTGGTTTCTGATGGTGGACATAAAGTTAGGTTTTGAAACGATTTTATTCAGTTATACATCCGTGGGAAAAATGGTTGAGTGTTTTCAAACCAAATGTTTTACTGTAGTATGGATAAGTTGTGCGCATCTGTCGCGGGGCATTTGATCGCAAAGGTTTGCGTTGTAATATCACCTGTTGCTACGTACTGAGTAGGTACATGATTCTGAACTCCCGGGGGAAGCATTTTTTGGTGGTTATCAAAAATCAGTCATACAAAATACGCTGATGGATCAAGCTACTGTATTTGTGATAATATTATAGGTTGTACAGTCGTGGTCTTTTCCGCCTGATCAGTTAATTTTCTTTTCGCTTAAATCATGTGGAGGCCGTGTGCTGACCCACGCCCCCTTAAAGTTTAGGCCTATTAGGAAAGCGTAAATTTTGGCGCGCAAAATAACAATAACTCTCGTTTGGTGTGCGTCGTCAGTGCGCTCGGCCGATCGGTATCTTTTCATTCATTAGTTCTATACAAAGTAAACGGGGCGGGGCTAGAGAGCGTTTCTATGTTGTAAGTGCAAGCAAAAATTAGCTTAGTGGTGACCAGGCGGGAGTGTCCTCGATAGTACGTTTATGTTACTTACAACTTGTAATTTTTTGGTGGGACTTGCCCGCGCCACTCTTTTCCCAAACCACTGCAACTCCTGAAATCCAGAATCAACAGTGGCGAACACCAGAAAAGCGCAGAGACAATGAAGCTCAACGAAGTCCCAGAGAAACAATTTAACTGTCTTGGATTCCGCAACGAAATTAATAAAAAAAGAACAGCATATGAGTAGGAAAAACATAATTTACACCTTGTAAGTATACGTGTAAGTTTATGCATGTGTATATCGATATAGAGTGGAAACGGCTACAAAAGTATTTAGGTTTCTACAGCCATTAAATCCAAATCCCAGTTCATTGTACAGAAATCCCAGTCGATATCAAAGGTACTAAATAATGTACGATATGTACTGTCTTATAACGATTAGTTATTTATAGTAACCAGCCGATGGCCATGACCGCTGTAAACTGTTCCAAAAACACGTGATTGTGACATGGAATAGGTGGACTTTTAATTTACCAAGTTTCCATTATTATTTATTTATGAAAGCGCTATACTATTTTAAAATTAATCTACTATTATTCCAAATGTTTCGAGACTTTCCGTCCGTCTTTTCGGGCAAAGTGTTCTTGAGTTTTTCTATCAGGAATTGGTCAGCAGTCACGGAGACTAGATTTGTGCCGTTGATGGCAATAGGATCGCCCCGAAAGAAAAGTTATTTTTCACTTTTGTTTGGTAGTCGGCTATTTTTGTTTACAAAAAACAATAAAAAATAAAATAAGTTGCTGGAATACAACTTCCTTTTTTAGAAGTCGGCTAAACAGTTTTTATCTCTTACAGTTTTAGTAGTATTGTATAATACCAATTTCCTAAGAGAACACAGGACTTAACACATGCCAAGCTTAAAACATATTTTATTTCATGATGAATGTTTCAATAGATCCGGGGTCTACGCGGGGTCTACGCGTGCGTCTTAGCAGTGATTACCTCGGGGAGGGCGAGCTCATGCATTCTTGATGGCGGCAAACTAACTCTAATGTGCTGCTATATAATTGTGGGGAAGACGACTGAATATTACATATATCGAGGACTTATTTGTAATTCTTGAAGGGGTAAAGATTTTTTTGGTAATATTCGCATTGGTTTTTGGATACTTAGAACTGTTTTATCAGTTTTTTTTTTTAACATAATATTTTATTTTAAATAATACAATTCAATTCAAATATTGATTGCTCAACACAGTACATTTTATACATTTCCAGATGTCAAGTGAATGCGCAGTCCACTGTATTGTACCAATTTAGGCATGCAAAATTAATAATTATAGTTTAGTTTATACAATTTCATAAATCAAATTAAATGTCATAAATTCCAAAATAATACCTTGTACAATGATATAAATTCAAATTAATAAGTAAGTAATGGCATATGTTCAAATTAAAGTAATGTCAGAGTATAATTATAATGTCAAAATAATTAAGGAATTTTATAATTTTTCATGCATTGTAATATTAAAATTATTTAAATTAAATTAATAGTGGACGTCTTTCGGCTGAAATGATGATGATGAAAGTTATAGGTAACAAAGAATTTAACAACAGTTACCGCAATCCATGTCCGTCGTGAATGTTACATTCGCAGTAACATTGAAAGAAGTAGTTTAGTAGTATATAGCCTCCTGAAATGAAATACCAAAGTACCGATTTTAAACCTCTCCCCGTAGATAAATCCTGCCTAAGTCTGTGATAGTCACTTAGGAGAGCTGAGCACCGACGCTCAGACAGAAACGAAAAGAGAAAAATAACGTTTTTCCTCTTAAGGGTCAGCTCAGATGAGGGCAAATTGCCAATAGTGATTTGAGTGAAAGTTTCTGGTCATAAGTAGCGTAATAAAGTCAAACTCAAAGCATTTATTTAATTTAAGACAAAATTTTAAAATAAGTGGAGCGTCCTAAAAAAAAATAACGTTCAAACTAAAATAATAATATAAATCTTTATTTTCAAGTAATCGCTTAAACATCAGTATAGCCCTGACTCTTGTGCTAGGATATCCTGTATAACAAAAGCCAGTAAATAAAAAAAAAACATAAATTCTCTACGGACACAAAACTTCACAGAGACTGTTTTCAATCACACTATTAAAAACTCATAAAGTCGCGACGCGACGTAACAATCAGATAAACGTTTTGTTTAGTAGATTGATACTCTACACAAATTGACCGTGTTAAAGCCATTATTATCATACGTCTTACAAAGAATGAGAATGAGATTTTTATGGACATTTGATTGTCAATCAACTGAACAATACATTTTCCTGACCAATGATTGGTAATTTCAGACCTATTCCCTTTTTCGTTTCCCAATAATTAATTAATGCGTCCTAATCAATTACCCTTTTTATAAAAAAAAAAACTTTCAAAAAGACTTATATTGTCACTTACGGGATATCGGGATATCTTCCGTGATTATTATTTGTTTTGAGCTCCCGATATTTCGACGCTGTTGCATGCGCCATGATCGCGGGTTGACTGTAGAATGCGGGTGGATGGAAAATAAATTGTTAGGAGCAGACAAATCTGTCTACCCTCTTTCTTTAACAATAAATAATCACGGAAGGTATCCCGTAAGTGACAATGTAAGTTTAACCGTGAAAGCTTAAAACAGTCCCCTATAGTTGGTCTTTAAAAGAGTTATTATCGGTCTCGGTGTGCCAATTTCAAATTTATATAGCCTAGCTGTGACGGTGTAATCGGGTTTACAATACATCATGTAGCCGCTTGATCGTCCATTAATAGCCAGTTATCCCCGGTGTTATTTTATCAGCATACGGTAGGTATAACGGTACCGTTATGAAGCAAAAATTGTAACGTTTAATTTTCATTCTGGCTTAAAAACTTTTGAACGATTTAAATGCTATTTGTTTGTTCGGTTTAATTTAGGGACGTGGCATGTAGAAACAACTTTTAAGAGGTCCAGTAAATATTATAATAACAAGTGTTTACTGTACCGTGTGTACAGTGTTTTATGAATTACTATTATACCACATATCATGAAATGTTTCTAATTCCCGTGGCAATGATGCGGCGGACAAACTCAAGGGGATCGAGCATGGCTGCGGTAGGACCCGAACCTATCGTACCACTCCCTTTCGGATACCTACGCACACTGGTAAGGAACCAAACTAGTGAACAACACCACAAGCTGGGACTGGACCACGGCGAGTGCAAGCAGGCCAAGGAGCCACTTCCCGCCTTCAACGGCCGCTTCACCAAACGCGCGCTTCGGCTGACCAAGCCACAGCTGCGCACAGTTACAGCCGCCATTACCGGACACGGATCTTTTAATAAACACCTCTTTGACATAGGAGTCACAGACAGCCCCCTGTGCCGTGCCTGCATGGAGGAAGACGAAAACCACGTGCTTCTGCACTGCCCAGTGGTTGCAACATACAGGGCAAAGTACTTCGGTAACCTAAGTACTCTCCGCGAGATTGTCGGCAACATCGGGGCGCTGCTGGCCTTTCTCTGGGAGTTGGGGCTGATCGAGTGAATTTCCCACCCGTACGCAAAATACGCGCTTTGACGTGGAGTTGTGGACACCAGCTCGTTACACAATACAATGTTTCTAAACAATCAGCTCTTGATTTTTAAAGCTTGCACATAGAATAAATTAAATTTCGTGAAGAAAGAGCGTAGAATCCGACCATTTTAAGTTAGATAGAAAAGTAATTTTAATTCAGTTCCTATAGTATCATTTTTTGAATTGCAAAGGAAACTAGAGATTTTTATGAATTTAACTTCATATAAGAAGAAATTCAAATAATTACTGATATAAATTCAAAAACGATGTACCTAGTTAAATAAACGCACAGCTTTACTATAACTTAACTTATTTAGTTTATTTTTGAAAATACACTGATTTTTTATAAGGACAAAAGAAGTCAAAAGAGTGTCCATGGAGTTTCTAGCCAATTCTTCTCCATAGAGATTTACGCTTTGGAATGGGCAACTACAGTACTTTCACAAGTAATTATGCCTTGTTGTGACTGGGAATTTCGCTTGTTTTTTTGATATTCGACGTCTGCAACGGTCAAATTGAAGTAAATGCTTGAGTGTTTGAGTTTGAGTTTGACAAGTCGTGAGCCTGATGGGACTTCGCATTGGCCAAATTCATCCCCTATTTAATTCCTTTCCAACTTATTCGACTACAATTCATACTAATCCTAAAATCACTCAAAGAGGTATCAAGATCACAGCAGTATCGCGTGAGTCTCAAAATGACGTCACTATATCATTTTCTTCCCATAACCCGCTAAGTGGGTAAGCAGATACGGTGATTTAGATTGTTTACCCGCAAGGCCTCGCGCGTAAACTTCCATATTTTCTTCAGTAAACGCCTACGTGCTAAGAAATGTATGATGCTAGGGATGTAAGTTTATTTTCTTTTTGTTTCTGTATTTTATACCTACCGTAGCTTCTGGTCCCCTGGTAGTCGGGCCTCATTTTTAGGGTTCCGTAGTCCTCACAAGGAACCCTTATGGTTTCGTCATGTCTGTCTGTCTGTCTGTCCGAGGTTTTGCTAAGAGACCGTTAGTACTAGAAAGCTGTAATTTTGTAGAGGTGTGTATATCAATAACGCCGACAAAGTGGTAAAATAAAATTTTGAAAATAATTTTCTTTCACTTATAGGGGAGCTACCCGTTCCTCGATATGTGAAGTGGGGATGAATTTTTTTTCGTCGTCTACCCCATCGTGTGAAATATCGTTGAATAGGTCTTTTAAAATGACTTAGGGGTTGCTAAAACTACTTTTCGTTTTAATGCTCCATTTACGAAATATTAAACTTATAAGTGAAAATTTTTGTTCCAGTAGGGCGCCCCCCCCCCCCCCCCAAAAGCTAAATATTGTTGGCTTGAAAAATCTGGAAAAATTCATGATGATAGTGCATTTCATGAACTTTAAACTAGACTAAACTACAGCGGTTAAGATAACTGTATTAGTTTAGCAGTAATAATCGTTGAACTTGGGTGTTGGATAATTTTGTACCAAATACAAAATCCTTAGAATTAATCCTAAGTAAGACTAAAAGTGACTAAGATGAAGTAGTTGCTTGTTTATAACAGGTAAAGACTTGCATTGAAAAACAAAATCTAAAAAACATAATAAATTATCATAAGTTTGCTTGACGCTAGATGGCGCTGTACCAACGGGTTCGTTCTATATTGTGATAACGGGCTACTAAAGAACCCTACACTGCGCGTGGCCCGACACGCACTTGGCCGGTTTTTTGCATTAGAAAGTAATATTTCTGGGTTTTAGTTTGACTGGATTCCATTTATTTTGGTTGACGTAGCGTACTTTTGTATGGAAATAACTGGCTTTTACATTTAATGCTTTCTGTCTGTCTGCCTGTATCATCCCACTGCTGGACAAAAGTCAGCTGATTCATCCATCTCTATCGATCCAGGGGTATTGTGGTCGTTTACTTCTTTTCAATAATGCCGACTTTACATCTCTCCTTTTTTGCAGTTTCCTCTAACAATGTTAGTCTGTAATTAATAAAGATTATGGCCTGTCATAATGAGACCTTAATTACCCGTCTACATTATACATAGGCACTACTTAGTGAATTCTTTGGCCCTGCTCAATGGCGAGGCCTCGATGACAAACTATGTAGGATCGATACAGAAATGGGTTCGGGGGCTGTCTAATTACTGTTTGGGATAATTTTGTTGTTTTTGATTGACCTATATTGAAATAGTTTTTTTTTCTATATATTTAAGAAGTTTTAAATTTTTCTTTTGTAAATTGTTGCCTTTACGGACGACGATGAAGATAGTTTTATTATTTAAATTAACTAGCTTATATTCTTTATTTTTAATTCAATAAAGAACCATATTTACATTTAGAACTAATAGCTTATATTATTTTAGCAATATTATTTTCTTGTAAAGTAGGTGTTTTAATAGACCCAAATCTCAGTTGATCAGTCCTTGAATCAAAGACTGATAATCTACACTTGGCGTTTAACTTTGTTATAAACGTAAAAGCCAGCTCAGCAAGTGCACAAAACTTTTGACAGGGCAGCACAAACAAAAACATGAAAGGTAAAATATTTTCCAAAAGGAATAACTGAATACTAAAACTAGCTCTATTTCAATACTGGTCACAGAAGTAGGGAACTGTACCGAGCAATATCGAGCCAACTAGATCAAGGTCACTCCGCGAGACGGACCTATTTTGGCACAAAACGAACAGTTATGGACAGAACAGATTACAAAGTTACAGTTAAGGTGGATGCTCCAGGGTAGCCCGCGAAATTCAAATTTTCTTACGTTTTTTGCAATTTGCAGGTCAGTGTCAGGTTGTATGTTGATTAAAATATGATTCGCGGCAGTAACACGTTTGTAGACATAGAATTACTAGCTGATACCCGCGGCTTCGCCCGCCCGCAAATTATATACTAAAACCTTCCTCTTGAATCACTCTATCTATTAAATAAACCCGAATCAAAATCCGTTGCGTAGTTTCAAAGATTTAAGCATACATAGGGACACAGGTAATATAATACTATAGGGATATTGGGACAGACAAAGCGACTTTGTTTTATACTATGTATGTAGTGATACTCATCAACATCATCAATACAACCCTCCAAGCTCATTAAGGTGCAGGAATGACTTTTTCAAGGTCAAAGTCATTCCTGCACCTTAATGCGCCCATGCAGCCCTGGAGCATCCGCCTTAATAGAAAGTCAAATAAAGTCTCCAACGATTTCGGCTACCGGCGAGGAGAAGGTTAAAAGTTAAAGTGGCCGACATGCGCAGTACAACCCTAGCTCATTAACTCGACTCGTTAGGCTCAGCCCTATATTTTATAAGTACTTACTAGTGAGGTTTATGAGTGTATACCCGCATAGGTATATGTAGACTTACAGTAAATATAGGAGCTTTTTATAGCACATTTTAAATGCAAGCTTTTTACGAAAGCAGGTTGCGGTCGTATTAATGTGTCTTCTTGAAGCATTTGGTTTAAAAGCTATGCACTGAAGTCTGAATAATTATGTTAACTACGTCAGAGAAGAATGCTTTTAAATACATTTTTAATATACTTTGATGTGTTTAGTTTTGTGCTGTTTGTAGGTTTAGAAAATATTATGTACTGTCTGCTCGAGACACTGGAGCTTGGTGCTCAATGAAACGACGATGTCTTTACAGTAAAGATGAATTTAATTTAAAAGGACAATGACTAAATGAGTCAACGTTATCTATTGTAAATTTATACAATGCCAAGCTCTTAATAAAAGAAATATAATGTGTGGACTGATGTTCGTCCGTTTTAGAATGTAGATGAATTGATTATCTAAAATATTAGGTAGAAGTTTTTCCTTAATAATAATTTATTTTGTGCAATCTGCCGACATTTTATAAACAAAAGGCGAGACCACAAAAAAATCAAATTAGTCCGTCAGTTAGATTATCAAAAAATATTTGACCCGTGCTTTTTCTTTTGCTATGTAAACCAAAATTGACGAAGTTATGACGCTTTTAAAATTCTCAATACGTCACGCCTAGGTATAATTTTTAACTAGTTCTGACGTCACGAGCCCCCACTCCCGAGTTTTATCTTTTGACAATAATTATTGATTTAAAAAAAAAACAAAAATACGTGTCCATTAATTTCCAATACTCTAACTGACGGACTAAATAGATTTGCAATTTTTTGATACTGTCGTCATGCCTATTAACAGCAACTTGACAGATTAAAACGTCAGGCGCAAACATGTAGGTACTATAGTTTTTGTCAGCCGCATCGCTCGCGTGGAATGTGAAATTATCTCAGAGGCACACACTCTGGAGATAAAAACGTCCTATGTCCTAATCAAAGTGTATTTTGCCCTGGCTGGAGGCCTTACACTTAAGGCACCCACAGGAAAGTCCGGTTAAGCAGACGACAACCTCTCTGGTTGAACTGCGAGATGCCATTTCGAAAAAAAAAAAAAAAGAATCAAAGTGTATCCGACTGTCAAACATTCAAATCTGTTTAGCATATTCAGAGTTACTTTCGTTGGTCTAGTGGTCTCAAGTGCGTCTACTGAGCATGAGGTCCTAGGTTCGATGCCCGGGTCGCTCGAAGTGTTATTGGGTTTTTTCATTAAGAATTTCTCATTAGCGTCCACGGCGTCATGTGTCCGGTTGATGGCTATAGGCTCGCCCCTTATTACATGGAACTCAAACATAACTACTATTAGGTACCTACCCTTCTGCCTAATCCATCAGGGATTACAGGCGTGATGATGTTATGTGAGTTACTTTCAAATTTAAAATATAAGTATGGACTGATTAGTAGGTATCATTTACACATTTCACTCTCTCACTCTCTTCCAATAGCGCCTGCACTTGTCTAAGAATAAACAAGGTCAATACAACTAAATACCTTGGTGTCATGCTCGACCTACGACTTTCGTGGAATTTGCACTTAGATCTAATAATGGGTAGAGTCAGGAAACTAATCTGGACCTTTAAGTTGCTTCGTCACGTGGCTACCAAAGATCTTATCAGGCAAATATACATCTCCTTGGGTCAGTCAATAATAATGTACTGTATACCAATCTGGGGCGGTGCAACAAAAACAACATTTTTGGAACTGGAGAGGGCGCAGAGATCGCTACTGAAGGTTATGTTCTTCAAACCAATGAGATTCCCCACTGAGAGCCTTTATTTAACCTCGAATCTTTTGACAGTAAGAAAAATATATATTCTTCAGATTGCTTTAAAAAAACATAAATCCCTTCCCTTCATCCCTTCCAGGACACAATCTAGGAGGAAGAATAATGTCGCTCCAGAAACCCCAGTAAAAACAAAATTTGCCAGGAGACAATATACACAACGATCATCTAGATTATACAACATTCTAAATAAAGAACAAAACATTTATTCTATGACATATCACGATTGCAAAAAACAAGTCACTCAATGGCTGATGAACAAAAGTTACGAAGAAATTGAGTCAATCCTGCATGCGATCACATAGTTCGTAATGTATCTCACGAATTGTGTGATCGTTTGCAGGGCGACTCCACTGCACTGGTTACCAACACACACACACACACACACCTCACCACACACACACCCACATACACATCCTATACGCACAGTAATCTAAATTATTTTGTCAATTTGTTGAGTTTGGTTTGGCTTCTTAATCTTGATTTGATTTTTAATTTTAATTTAATTTAATTTGATTCTGATTCTTAATTCGATTATAATTATATCTATGATTTAATTCTGTTATCAATTTGAATTATGATTTGTATTTTATTTTATTATTTGCTTTTAATTTCGTTTATTTATTTTATTTTATGACATATTTTTAATTTTTTAAATATTCCTAATGTAAAAACAATATAAATAAAAACATTTAAAAATATAAAAATAGTAGCCCACCAGCGCTGGGAACAGGGTCCGAGCTGCCGGTGGTCAGGGCTCTTGAGAGAGGAACCTCCTAACAATACGTGCCGTGTCCAGAAGTACTGCTTTCTGAATCAAGCCCTTGATCCAGCTGCCAAGCGAGAGCCTCCTAAGATGTTGGTTGAGGCTCTTGGCTATTAAGCCATTGGCCGACACGACTATCGGCACAATGACTGCTGTACTCACGTCCCACATGTCAACAACCTCGCGAGCCAGATCTAGATATTTAAATTGTTTTTCTTTTTCTGCTTTCACGAGGTTCTCGTCATGCGGGACCGTTATATCAACAATCATTGTGCGACGCTCCAATCGATCTATCACCACAATGTCAGGCCTATTGGCAACAACAGTCCTGTCAGTGGTGATAGGTCGATCCCAATACAACGTGATATTACCATTATCGAGAACTGAATTTTATTATTATGGTATCTTATTTTGTATCGATTTTGGATTTGATTTTATTGTTAAATTTCTTACTTATGTAATGTTAACGTAAACCGGAAGAGCGGAAGTACCTAATACAAGTAATTTTTTGCTCAAAAGGTACTTCCTACCATTTGATTGTTATGTCATAAGTATGTAAATAAAAATCTTTTTATTTTTTTATTTACCATCTTTATAACACATTTGTTCGTAAAGGGTCTCTTATTTCACCAATTTCAATATCGTATTGTATCTCATTACGGATTGTGCGTTATTGTAAAGTAAAACGCACGGTTTATCAAGATGCTCCGTCTAAACCGAACGGTACTTTTTTAAATCTTAGCAAAGAGTTTTTATGTCAGAAAAGTGGCCAACATTTTATGAATAAAATTAACTTTGGGAGATGAAATATAACAAATAAACATTTTAGTAGATTATTGCATCGAGCACAAAGTAATTTATTATTGCACCGCGTGCCTGATTTAATCTAACAGGCACGAGGGCAATATAAATTACTTAAGGCGAGGTGCATAATCTGCTTTTCTTACAACTATTACCTATAGGAATAGTAGATAAAAGAAACTCATATCAAACAGTTAAAATAGAAGTTAAATTATTGAAATTAAAAGTTATACTTGAGCAATTATTAAACGTAAGGTTAAGAGTTTTGTTGGGCAAATTTATATTAAATCAGAGTTAGCAGCAATCATTTTTTTAAATTTGGAACAAGACGTACGTAAAAAAAAAAATATTGATATCGGCTGGCTGAAAAGAGCTAATCCATTGAGATTGGCACCTTTTGGTGCGATTAAAAAAAAACTGTGCAATAATGAAATTTCATACATTTTTATTGCTCTAGCTAGAGCATTAAAGACTCCCTTTGTACTGAGTTTTTAGTGTGATTGTGATGAAATTAAAGCATAGTTGGAAGAAAAATTCTTTAATTTAATTAATTTTGACAATAAATTACAACCATTTATCTGTAACAAAAACAAAAAAATATTAATTTACTTTTCGCTGTGTTGTTTTTATTTATTTCCTCGCAAATATGTTATAAAACGTTGTATGACATACGTCCGCTTTGATAATTACAGCCTCTGCTTTCTTATAGCCCTCGCCTACGGCTCGGGCTAGCATTGTAATTTTCAGCTTATCGCACTTATATCATAATGTACTATTACTTTAACACCGAGCACAACCCAAAACTGTGATAAACCAGATTGATCGCAGTATCTACAAAAAGTTCTTTGTGCTAATTATCTTCTTTTTTTTTTTCCGGATGGGAAATCATCAAATGACTCCTCCCGCTCTGGGCGGAGCAGGAGGGAGTGTCAGACTTTTACTGACTAAAACCCATCCATGTTTCTTCCTCGCCCTTTGTGTTCCGGGGCCACGGTATCTCTTTCGAATAGTCCCGCAGCCCCGGCAGGCTTCGGCCCTTGCGGACCCCTTCACTGTTGCTGACTCTCTTTGAGGCGCGCGTGGAACACGAACGCGCCATCGACACGGCCTGTCGTCATGAGACGGATGGACGGCGAGCTAGCCCATAGCTCCCCGTCCACAGGCCCGCGCCTACGGTGGCCGGAAGCCACCACGTGGCCCCCGACGCCCAGGGCGTCTCCCGCGGCGGCCGGGACGTGAGGATATCTCCCTCTCACGTTCCGCCACCTTCTTCGCTAGCATGACTGCTTCGCAGAAGGAGGTGACGGCGTCCCATTCCGTCTCGCTCCGGACCATGGCACGAACCAGGGCCGGAAGCGAGAGGTCGCCGCCGCCGATCGCCACCTCGAGGACACGGTTGTGCTCCACCCAAGCGGGGCACACCTCCACAGTGTGCTCCACCGTGTCCTCCGGTCGATCCTCGCAATCGAAACACCCGGGCGTCTCCTCCCGCCCGATTCGGTGCAGGAACTTACCGAAACATCCGTGTCCGGTAAGAACCTGCGTCAGGCGGAAGGTGAGGACGCCGTGGCGTCTCTCCAGCCACTCCTCAAAGAGGGGACTTACCGCCACTATTGTGGCGTGCCCTGTGCTAATTATCTAATGGACAGATTCTGTTGCAGAACCTTATATGACGTAACGATGTCGTCAGCCTTTGTTTTTGCAGTCGGTACAATCTGTGGGTGTTTTAATCTCTTTCTATATTTATTATGAAAGTTTGTCGTGTTTTCTCGGCTACTTATAATATGAAACCTTTATCACTGTTTGGCATTAATAAAGAACTACTTTATCTGATTGGGTTGTGTGTAAGTTTTAGAAAAATACTTATGTAATCTGTGTAATGTATGCTCCTTACATGGGTTTTCTCTTAGATCATTTATGTGAGAACTACACGGCACTGTATTAAAAAATAAATCAGTCAGGATGAAAGAAAGAAAGAAAAATATTTATTTGGGACAAGCACAGGAACTACAATAATAATAATAATAAAAAAACGAAAACTAAATAATAAAAAGAAGACCTGTGCGAGGCCAAAAAGAAGACCTGTGCGAGGCCAAAAAGTCTCCTATCTCAGCATGATGCTGCGATAGATGTAAAACAAATACCGCAGCGCTGGTATTCTGATAGGGCCCACTGTGATGTCACGGACACACCTACGGACACAAAATAGATTTACACATAAAATAAAACATAATACTCACTTATAAAATAAACACTATAGGCATACAAACAAAGAAGAGAGCAATAGATATTAATAATAATCGGCTCGGCCGCACCGAACGTTCTGACTTCGCTTGTCAACGCTACAGGCTATATTGTCTATGGTCCGTGTCCTTGACAAGCGAAGGGACGCGAGACGATACATTGGCATTTTGGCAACCGACCGCGACGGATGAGTTGGACTGACTGCCCAAGTCACCGTCTCGTGGAAGGAATGTGGACTCACTAATGGTCCATAATGGGTGTAAAAACCACCCTTAACGAAGCAGAAAGGCACTTGTTCGTCCCGACATTGCGATTATATATTAAATTGATTACGACATTGATTATATATTTATGGTCAAAGTTCCAATTTTACAAAAAGTTTTTTTAACGTTATAACTATACTTTAAATACTTCTACAACCCCCGTACTCTTCAATGCATGCACAATGTTTTGTGGTCGTACCGTAAAACGTGTTTTTACACAAAAAACCCGCCAAGAGCGAGTCGGACTCGCGCACCGAGGGTTTCGTACAAACTTTTTAAGGACAAACTTAACTTTGCTGTTCGATCCCCAGAAAAGGCCATTGCACCAACCGCAAATAGTAAGTTTGTAATAGTAAAATCGCTTTTTTTTGTTATTAAACTACATATTTACGGTTTTCAGATTTTTCCCTTTACATGTGTTGTCTTGCTTTTTGCCAAATTTCGTGATTCTAGGTCAACGGGAACTACCATTCGGGTTTTCGACCAAAAACCTATAGGGTACTTCCGGTTGACCTAGAATTGTTAACTTTGGTTAAAAGCAAGGTCTTACAACACAAGTATAGGGAAAATTCCGAAGAATAAAAAAGTTGAAAATTAAGGTAAATTTTGGTGCTTAAAAGTTTTCGCGAAAATCTAAATTAGCCCATATCTTTTTAGCGTGTTGACGCAGGACCTTGATTTTTATGATACACCTAATAGGAACTATAGACTTCAGTATCTGGTTTAAATTTCAACTTGCTAGGTCCACCCGTTCCTGAGAAAATCGATGGTGACAGACGGTCAGACGGACAAGAAAGTGATCTTATAAGGGTTCCTTTTTTACACGACTGCCCAAAAAAAGGAGTGTTATGTTTTTTACCTTTTGAGGTACGAAACCCTAAAAAAGTGAAGGGGGTCCCTTTACACCTTGTATTTTACCATCAGCATTATCTTGCTCTTATTCGAGGTTCGACAGCATGTTTCCTGCTTTCATACTTATTTATTTATCGTCATTTCTATAGCCATCCTCTTTCTAGTCGGGTTATTTTTCATAAAGCACATTTAAGAAGAATTCGTTACAGGGCTCCCAATAAACTAACCAGGTGAATAACTAATTATTAAACTTAAATATCAAACTTAATGATAAAATCATCCTGGTAGTATAAACTTTGAAGTTTACCGGCGAACAAGAACAAAGGATCAAGCAATCGGTTCAACCAGATTATTTGACTTAGAACTAACTTAGTTCATGTTCCCGTGGTTTAGTTATTAGTGGGGTGTTTAGACGACTTTAGTGGAAACAACTGGCAAAGTCATCTGTTTGTTAGTGGTAGAGACAGTTTGGGATAACAGAGTATGAAGGAGATATAGAGCGGCGTATGCTGAACATGATTAGAATCGCTAATTAACGAAAGAAAATAAGAAAGAAGAATATTTATTAGACTCGCACAAGACAAAACAACAAATCAAAATTAAATTAAAAGAGAACAATATAAAATTACCATAAAAAAATACGCTAATCACTAATAAAAAGTATCTTTTTACTCATATTTTCTCGCACCTGTCTCACTTTTGTCTGTATGTGACCCTGCTTCTTTTATATGTATACTGTGTAAGAGCTAGCGCAGGTTTATCTAGATGCGCAATATAGTAATTACGATAGATCAGGCATCAAAATTCTGATAATTGTATTTGCAATAAAAAAATCGACGTATTTACGTTACAAAAAACGTCAAAACATGAGCTAAGGCTTTAGAGATCGTTTCAAAGACAACTCAAGTGCTCAGTAAAGGTTGGATCGGAATCTTAAATTGTGTGAGTCCATTTTGCTGTTGGCCAGTTTTTTTTTTATTGAACACCTTTAGTTTTAAAACACTTTCTAGATTGTAGAGCCTAATCTCCATAACTCTTGATAAAAGCATAATTCTTTATCACTCGCACATAATGCGGCCGATAGCTCGTCTTATTAATACGTAAAGGCACAGTCTTCAGTTCTAGTGATTAATGAGCCATATTGTCATCACGTTTGAGTGATTCGCTCCATGTCTTCGCTTTTGTTTCACGGAGTTTCTGCGTATGGAGCCACGGTGGGAGACATTTGACATTTTGTATTTGATTCATTGTGGCCATGCGATGTTTTGTATGTTATTATCAGGACCATGTATGTTTGTAGGTTATTTTAGGCTCGTAAAATGATCGAAGTGAAGGAAGATAACTAGATGTGTACAAAAATATATGAATGAGGGCCGATATTATTTAACAGCTCATGCCTGCAGCTAATCAGAGCGATAAGAGCACATGGAAGGAATTGGTGGAGGCCTTTGCCCAGCAGTGGGGCAGCATAGGCAAAAAAAAAATGCCCTCGGCTTCGCCCGCGTGCAGTTCGGTAATTGTCCCACGACATCCGGGATAAAAAAATATCCTATGTATTAATCCATAACAATATAATAATACCTACAATAAAATAAAAAAAAATAATGATTTTGTATTTAATAATGAAATTAATTTATGTAAGAAAGTGATAATTTATATTTTTATTCAATAATGATATTAATTTAAAACTTAAATGCAACTGTACTGTATATAATAATTAAATAAATTGTGATTATTTTAAAAGCTGTTCAAATATGCAATTGTTAAATTGTAGTAGAATAAAGGTACTTTTTATTTATTTATTTTTATGTGTTTGTGTTTTTTTTTTCTTTTTATTTTATTTATTTATTATTTTTATGTGTTAATCCAGATTATAAACTATCTGTATGCCAAATTTCATTCAAATCCGGTCAGTAGTTTTTGCGTAAAAGAGTAACAATTATCTATCTATCCAAACGCCTATCCATCCTCACAAAATTTTTGCATCACTATCACTACATAGTATAAAACAAAGTCGCTTTCTCTATCCCTATATACGCAACGGATTTTGATCCGGGTTTTTTTAATAGATAGAGTGATTCAAGGGGAAGGTTTTAGTGTATAATTTGCGAAGCCGCGGGCATCAGCTAGTTTAAAATAAATAGTATAAAAGAAGTAATATAAGATATCTTTATATGTATCAACGAAACAATTATCAACCTACGCGTCTCTAAGCTAATCAGCTTTACTGAGGCAGTCATTATTTATTTATCTATAATTGGCTTTTCCGGAAAAATCCTCTTCCATAAATAGGATGCCACTAATAACATCAGTTTCCGGAAACTTCTTGATCTTCGGGCGAACAGAAACGTTGTAGACTTGTAGGGAAGCAGCTTATTATCCTGCCCGACTTACAACAGCTTACTGAAAGGGAAGATCGTTATAATATGAAGTGTTCTTAGAAACTGAACAACGCACTATGCTGTTCTACGAATTTACGGTCTATGCTGTTTTTGTTGATTTATGTTTTCAACACCTTTTGTCGCACTTCTGGAACAGGTCTTTCTTAAACGTTTTCCATTATTTCCTGCACTTTATCGTGTCTGCCCAATCTTTTTTTCTTCCTGTCTCCACATATATTCCAACTCATACTCCTTTTTAGGGCTCCGTACCTCAAAAGGAAAAAACGGAACCCTTATAAAATTACTTTCTTGTTCTTTCATAGCTTTTTCTCACACAATCCATTTTTTCGTTGGTTTCTCTCTCTATCTCCATCTAACGACATTTATATTCATCCCTTTAATACGAGAATACAGGTTTTGTGCCCCGTTGATGGTAATGAAATGAAATGATGTTTATTTTTGCAAGTAGGTTTTTACAAACACTTTTACACGTCATTTTTTTAAAAACTACATAGATGGGGCCGGTGTTTCGTACCTGACTACTCTGAGAAGAAACAGCCGAAACAAACTCAGAGGTCATAGTCTCTTTTGAAGTCCAGACATAATATTGCTCAATTCACATGAGGACTATGCAGATTAGTGTCTGAGATGGTCTTTAGAAGAAAGAACTACACAGATTTGAGTGGACTTGTCCAGTCAGTGCAAGCATTTGTCAGTTATCGTGTAGCTCGACTTATAACTCAAGGAGCTCAACGAAACGACGAACAATACCAAAGAAAGGACATTTGGGTAGGTCGCTTATAGTATTCAAACTGCCAGACAGTCGTGGGGTTAAAATAAAAAAATAAAATATGTGACCCCAGGTAATAGGCTCGCTCCCATTACATGGGAAAGAAACATTTCTGGTGAAATGTGGGCGTACTATTAAGTGCGCCTCTGCCTTACCCTTTGGTGGTTATAGGCGTGATGTTATGTTATAATGGTTAAATATTTCATTAATGACTAATAGTTAAAACTACACACCAGTTATGATGGAGTTAGTTAAATGATAAGCATTCACCACTATACCCCGATACCCCCTGGGTACTGGAGCGTCACAATTACATTATGTCTCCGGTTTTACCTAACGACGTTTGAGGACATAACTAATTTAAGATATTCCTAATTGTGATCCTAACTGTCTAAATAGTTGGTTGAATTTCAGCGTTTATGTAACACTAAAGCTAATCATTGGCAAAGTTGATGCTTTTATTTCAATTAGAATGCACCATCTTGGATCGTTCAAAAGTTAGTGTGTAAAAGATTATTAATGAGATGAGTG
Organism: Xestia rhomboidea; assembly: GCA_963853795.1. NCBI lineage: Eukaryota > Metazoa > Arthropoda > Insecta > Lepidoptera > Noctuidae > Xestia > Xestia rhomboidea. The sequence goes on along the minus strand of OY970771.1, from coordinate 6,506,862 downwards.
AGTATTTCCACGACTTATTAATACAAAAATGGATGAAAAAGGAGAGGGAGGCCAAAGAAAAGGTGGATTGATTGTGTGAGGAATAATAAAGGGTGTAAAACACCTCTTAACGAAGCCGAAAGGCACTTGTTCTCTATGACATTGTGATCATTTTTTTGTTCTACACCATACCTGGGAACCTTCTAGTTACGGAGATATTGGGGGTCAAAGTTCCAACATTTTTTTTAAATACAAGTTTTTAATGTAAGATTTCCGACCCCCGTTCTATTCAATCCATCTATCAGCACAATTTTTTGAGAGCGTTACATTGAGTACAAAACACACAAAACATGATTTTTCACCCCAAAAAAAAAAAAGACGTTTACCAGCAAAAATTTTTGCGTAAGGTTATTTAGTTTGATGTACATAATGCTTGGCTGACGGCTTCGTGATGAGGTGGTTTGCACCCTGTATGTAGGAAAAAGGAGTAAATGATGCCGTCACGTTTGACAGGGAAGAATGGAACAAGAAAACGTGATGCGCCGACCTCAAGTAGAATGAGAGAAGGGCAGGAAGATGATAATTTCCACGACAAATAATGTAATAAAAAACAAAGGCACGAGATTTTCATTCAGTTGAACTTTCAATTTAAAAGACCTTAATGTAAGTTATGTCAGGATAAACCTGGTCTTCTGGTTCCTAGAGCTAACCCTAAAAAAAAACTAACAGTGCCTAGGCCTTACAATTATATTAGATTTAATTTCAATAGCGCCTCAATCGTTTTTGTTCTTTCAAACAGTCTGATCCTTAATTCAAGCATGAAAATGAAAGACTAATAACTTTAATTAAGTACAAACACTTTCCATTGTTAAGCAAATTCTTTCTTTCATTCAGTTTCTCTAAAAGATTTATTCAAATTCATCGGCGACGAAGCGGGCGATTAAGAAATCCAACCACGATCTAGCCAACTTATGATTTGAAAAAGGAACAAAATAACGAAAGAGTCTTTATGCAGTATTGTTAAGCAAGAAGGCCTTGTTCACAGATTTTCTCTTTTTCCTTATTTTAGAGCTGGCCTGTGATTTTAGTTGCTGGAAAAGGTCTTACTTTTGTAGGAGAAAAGATTCTTTATTTTTAACGTGAGATCTTTCATTGTATTTTTACCCGACTACGACGAAGCCGAAAGGAAAGGTTATGATTCCAAATGGCCTTGCAAGAAAACAAGGTCAAACAAGGTCAATATTATAAATCAGTCGTCCAACTTAAAAATAGAGTTGTACCAATTAATATATCGGCTTTTCCTAAAACTACATAATATGCTCTTTCATTTAAGCGAAACATAAAATTAACTTTATTATTATGTTGATTAAAAATAAACCATATTATGTACATACTAAAACAGAACTCTATATAATTACAAAAATAAAACTAAACGTATAAAGTACCTACATACACACATCAACAAAAGTTTGTGATCACTAGCATAAGCTGATATAATTTTTTAAATTGAACTCTATCAAGAAAAAATATTTGTTGTGTGTTCTCTTTAAATAGAAATACTCTGTTTGAAATTAAAAAATAAAACTATTTTTCAATTGAAATAACAAAAAAGATTTCGATTTTTCATAGTGATCGCAAACTTTTTTTATATGTGTTTTAAACAACGACGTCAATAGGCGTCAAAGTACTGTCATCCGGAAACGAGGCCAGAAGATTGGCAGCATTACCACGTTAAATCGCAATCCTAATTCTTTGACCAAAGAAAGAACCAGCCCTCTGGTCACGAGAAGTGTCGACCAGTCGGTGAGCGAAACATTAAATGTTTAATATATTTTTATCATCTATAAAAAACTCAATTCATATGTTCATGATTTTGTCTATGTTCCTTGTAAGGCCCGCTCCTTAGCAAGGCCAACCATCAAATTTTTGGTTGGCCTTAAGAACCACCGGCAACTAGGAACACTAGTATATTTCTAAATTTTAACTTAAATCTAGGCAAAATTATTTTCTTTAGTAATCACCATCTTCATCAGCCTATAATGTTCCCACTGCTGGGACACAGGCCTCCTCTCAATGACAGGGAATGGGCTATAATCTACCACGCGGGCCCAGTGCGGATTGGTAGATGACACATGTCTTCGAATTTTTGGTTCTAGGACATGCCGGTTTCCTCACGATGTTTTCCTTCACCGTTTTGAGAGCAGTGGTGATGAAATAAATTACACAAAGTAATGTGCCTGTCTGGGTTCGAACTCACGACTTACTGCTCGTAAGTCGGGGCTGCCACCACTGGTCCACCGCTGCTCTTTCTTTTTCTTTAGTACCATAAAAAAATCCTTGTACGTCAACAAAACAACATCCATTCCTACACAGAACCAATGACCTTCCGTTTAAAATACAGCTAGTAAAACAGTAAGTTTACGTTCCAAAGTGTGGGGTTGGTCCACAGCAACCCGTAACCGATCGTGTTTAACAATTCACTCGTGTGTTTACTATTTCTTTGTTTACGAAAGAAAATTCTATTTGTATTAAACATGGAGGCTGTATTTGAGGGTTATTAATTTATGTAACTAGAAATCTCGCTGGGTTTTTTGAGCAGTATTTTTTTGGAGGATTTTGGAAGTTTTAAAAAGTCGTTTGTTTAATGTGGTACTTTGGTTTTAAACGTGTTTAGCATTCATCATCATCATTTCAGCCGAAAGACGTCCATTGTTGCACATAGGCCTCCTCCAAGTGTCGCCACATTGACCGGTCCTGTGCATCTCGCATCGGATCAGTGATCCCCACAAGCTTCACCACTTCCAACGCAACGTCTTCCGGTTCACGGTCGCCACTCCAGAACTTTTCGGCCCCATCGGCCATTCGTTATGCGCCCTGCCCGCTGCCACTGTTAAAGATAACTGGATATCAAATGTAGCCTTTTCTATGCTTACAAGTGAAAAGTATCCAGGTTCTCCGGGACTCTTATCCATCGTCACAATATCGAAAGGGTATTTACTATCTATCATACTAAAACATACTTTTTTGACGAAGCCCATTTATCGTTTACAATGATTAGGATTTATAAATCAGTCAGTAACATTTTGGATTTTTGTTGCTATAAAATAGAGGCCCCATTTTTTTTACAAGCTTTTGGATGACAATGAATGGTTATTAATTTACGTCCTTCTAAATTCAATATGGCGGGACTCCTAAAGATGGCGGACTGTTTATTTTTTATGCGAAGCGTAATAATTAAAAGAGTTTATTGAGAAGAATACGAAAAGGAGACATCAAAACTATATTTAAAAACTTGTTGTTTTTATAAGGTTGTTAGTACTTGTACTTTGCTGAAGTAAGAACCACATCAAGTTTAACTGAAAGTGCTAACGCATTCCAACATAATGCAGTCATAAACAAAAGACGAGACAAAGATAATTTAGCTACCCATAGGTCAACCAAACTATGACGTCATCACGTCAACGAACAAAACCACTCTCTATCTACGAAATGCTAAAGTTGAATCAGAAAAGCATTAGGGGTAAAACAAACAGCTGTCATTAAGCACATACAGGGTGTTTCGGAAAGTAATCATTGCTGCTTTCAATGGCTGGGCTGTATACAGGGCGTGGGTGTTTTGAAACGAAGCTCTTTGAAATTCTCAAAGTGGAATGAGTGAAGCGGAACGTCGGACGATGTTGGTTGGATGAAGTTAGGTATTAGGGCAAGTTTGGATTAAAAAATGTACTAAGTAGGTATGTGTGTAAATAGATTCTCGTTGCATGTGGTATCTGTTTTGTTTTAAAGTGGAGTTTTATGTACTGGAAAGTAGGAATAGCGAGCTGAACAGCGACCCAAAAAAAATTGGGATACCCATCATTTATCGACTTCAAAAAACCAAGATGGTTCTATGTTCGACTGTATACTTGAACTTATGTATGCTCAGCGATATTTCCGTCAGTTATGAACCGATTTTGAAATATTTGAAATAATCGGAAGTCGGTGGCATAAAGTCAATGAAAAAAAATTAATAAAAAAAAATTAAAAAACCCGACTGCATAAAAAATAACTACTAACTTTAAATACATTTTGAAAAGATACAAAGAAGTTCAAGAAACAGGACATTTTGACAGCAACAGTCGGGACCCATATTGGATGTAGGTTATGATTTTAGTCTAGATTTTTTAATGGGTCCCGTCTGTTGCAGTCAATATGTCCCTGTTTCTTGAACTTCTTTGTATCTTTTCAAAATGTATTTAAAGTTAGTAGTTATTTTTTATGCAGTCGGGTTTTTTATTTATTTTTTATTTTATTTTATTTTATTTTAAGTACACTTTTTAGTTACTTAGATACACCATTTTAAAATCCTCATGATGAGCACTTTATCGAGCCGTTCAGGCTGCAGAGCGTGCCAAACATTTGAATATGGCGCCAAAAATCCGCCATTTTGTTTTTTTTTATTTTGATATACCCAGTGTCACTCTCACAGTAAATACAAATCTAACGACACCTCTCAAGCTAAAATCCATCGAGCCGTTCAGGCCACAGAGCGTGCCAAACAATTATACATACATACTCTCGAAAAACATAACCCTCCTTCTGGCGCAGTCGGGTAATAAAAAACGAAGTCCCGACTTCCGATAGTAAAGTTATTTTTGACGTTATTTTAGTGTTTTTTTGGAAGTCGGTTAAAAACATAATTGTGGATATAGGTAGTAAGATAAAGCAAAGGTGTACTTCGCCTTACTCTATCTGGAAAATTCCGTCATAATGTATCATTTTATGTTATTAAAAGTCAGTTCGTTCACAACAAATGCCCGTATAAGTCCAGTACGTGATTCGTCTCCGTCCAGTTGTTAGGATAATCCTTCACTAGCCCAACAATACCGGGAGGGAAAGTTGGGAGGGTCGGGAGGCTTACCGGACCTCAGGTCATGTATCCGACCGTACATTCCATTACCAATGACTTAGTTTGGACCATTTCTTTCGGAATGGTTGAGAAATTACTTGAACGGGAAAGCCTTTTGGACTAAAAGGAATGATAAATGATGTGGAGTCAGTATGTATGAGTTGAATTTTCAGTTGTGTTATACTAGTGTTGCGTAGAGAAAAAATCCTCACTGAGATTTTTTGAGTGTATTAAGAGAGCAGCGGTGGCCCAGTGGTGGCGGCCCCGACTTACGAACAGTAACTCGTGGGTTCGAACCCAGACAGGCGCATTACTTTGTGTAATTTATTTCATCACCACTGCTCTCAAAACGGTGAAGGAAAACATCGTGAGGAAACCGGCATGTCCTAGAACCAAAAAATTCGAAGACATGTGACATCTACCAATCCACACTGGGCCAGCGTGGTGGATTATAGCCCATACCCTCTCATAGAGAGCCCACCTGGAGGTCCTGGTTTGGAGGCCGGTGTCCCAGCAGTGGGAAAATTAATAGGCTGATGATGATGATGATGATGGTGATTAAGAAATATAAGCAAAAAATCAAATAAACATTACACCAACAAAATTGCATTAATAATGAAGCCATGTGGAATCGTCAAAATGCTTGATTGTCAGGGTTAATTATTACAAAGTATTCAGTTATATCTGAATCGACAAAAACATCCAATCAAGCCTATTAAACATCATCATTCTACTGCCCTTATCGGAATTTATTTGGATACATCTCTACTACTCGTCATCTCAGCAGTCACCTTCTTTTTATAGTTGGTGCCAGTTAAGATCGCAAATGCGGTCATTGACCCACCTACATTTATTAAAGTTCTAAACTTTTAAATCCAAAAATAAGCCTGTTCAAGTCTTGAATCGTCATCTATCGTGATCTTCAACACTTTTTCTAATGAAAAACGATACATGGTTCATTTGTTTTGTTTCGTAGGAAGAGATATTATGGAAAGGGCAATGACCGCTATAGCTATCTTAACTGGCACCAACTATAGCCATATCATCCTTCACGCAGTCCATCCATCAGTTTTTTGGTCTTCCTCGACTCTGATAGCGATCTAAAAAACCTAGTTAACATTTTATCAGTAGACCTAACCAAATCCGATGAACACATACCCAAAAAATATCAAATCCCCATTTAAATCATATATAAGCACGTTGTCTAAAGCACACACCATCAGACCTCTTGTGCCAAGCATTATCCCAAAGCTAAAGTACCACAAATTCCGAAAAGGTCGGTTCACACGACACGGGACGTCCCGTTATGACAGTTATTGTCAATATAGCTGCATATTTGGATCAGTGCCCAACTCGACCCAACTCGGAATATTTAGCTCTGGGACGTGTCACGGAGCCGTGCCGCAGAATATCTTGCGGTGTAAAGTAGCTGTCAAATGTCCATAAGATATAATATTGTAGGGTTAGTGGATCTGGTTAGTATTAATGGGGTTTCGAGATCGTAGCCGAAATGTTTTGGAGTATTTTTTTCGATGTTTCTTACGGTGATGTAGATACAATCTACTTTTCTCGACTGTACTTTAAGATTTTTTTTTGTATTTGGCGTTTTTTTTTAGTTTTTATGTTAAATACTTATACAACGTGTTAAATAACAATAAAAAATAGACTAGGTTCTCTATTTGGACTTGAATTTCCAACAATAATAAATGAAATAGTTCCTTCTAAAAATACATTTTAGCTGCCTCGTTGAATGAGCATGAGGTCCTTGTTTCGATTCCCGGGTCGGGCAAAGTTTTATTGGGTTTTTCCACCAGCAATTTCTCAGTAGCAGCCACGGAGTCTGGATTCGTGTAGTGGCAATAGTCTCGCCCCCTTATACATGGGAATTAAACATTGCTGACGAAATGTGGTTTACTACATGAGACCGTGATTGGTGGAGGCAAACCCGTACTATTAGACACATCTCTGCCTATCCCTATAGGGAATACAGGCGTGATGTTATGTTATGCCTATTAAAAATATCCATTTGTATAATAAGTATGTATTTACAAACAAAAAGTATCCATGTAGTATATCAACTATCTGGTGTCCACGACACAAGCTTCGTTGCTTAGTGTGGCACTAGATGGTGCTGTGTGTTAATGTCCAGCAATATTTATATATTTAATATTTATTTGAAAAAATCGACAAAATATGAAAGAGATATACACTCCTGTACACCCCTTCGGGGAACACAAACGTGATGACTTTATATGTAGAAAAGCTAAAGTGAAAAAGGGTCTTCAAATGTCACCACATGAAATATCAAACGGTGTGTATTCACGTAACAAAAGCTTTTTTAATCCAGCCGTATCGCAAGTGACAAAGCCGATTCTTGTTTAGTTAGTCCCCATATTTGAGGGCTTAATTCTGAAATAATCCCGTATGACGTGCGACCGGTGTAAAGTTGTCAGTTGCCGGATTACAGTGTCGAATGGTTACCTTATTGCCGGAGGCTGAACGGACGGTAGCCGGCCGACAGCCGGACAGACACTTTGTGCCCTTTATGCCCGTAATAGACGTGACGTCAGTATCAAAAAATTGCAAATCTATTTAGTCCGTCAGTTAGAGTATTGGAAATTAATGGACACGTATTTTTTGTTTTTGTAAATCAATGAATATTGACAAAAGATAAAACGCATCCAAACTCGGGGGTGGAGTGGGGGCTCGTAACGTCAGAACTAGCTAAAAATTATACCATGGCGTGACGTATTGAGAATTTTAAAAGCGTCGTATGTTCGTCAATTTTGGTTTACGTAGCAAAAGAAAAAACACGGATCAATTATTTTTTGATAATCAAAGTGACGGACTAACTAGATGTTTTTTGTCGTCTCGCCTATTATCGGTATAAGTTTGCGGTGTACGACTACGTTTGATTGGTTTAGGTACTGGGTTTATATTGATGTACTTTGGGGGTTGTCGCTTTAGGGGAAAGCTACAAGGTAGCCCGCGAAATTCGAATTTTCTTACTTTTTTTGCAATTTACAGGTCAGTGGCTGTATCATCATCATCATCTGCCTAGCCTTTTCCCAGCTATGTTGGGGTCGGCTTCCAGTCTAACCGGATGCAGCTGAAAACCTGTATTTTACATAGAGCGATTGTCTATCTGACCTCCACAACCCAGTTAGTACTGGGTAATACGATACCACTTGGTAGACTGGTTCTCAGACATTTTTTGGCCACTGACTACCTGTAACGACTGTCAAAGATCTATAAATGACAGCCGAGACCAACAGCATAACGTGCTTTCCGAGGCACGGAGGCAATACGGTATGTAAAGGTGGTCACCCATCCACAGACTAACCTAGGCAAGCACAGCTTAACCTAAAGATCCGCCCGAGTGGCTGTTATTATTTAGCCACGAGCTCCTCCAGTGTCAGGGTAACAAAATATGATTCGCGGGCGTAATACGTATGTACTTACGTATTTTTTTTTTTAATTTTCACGCTTTCACCCTAAGTACAGTTTAATTATCTGACTCCAATATCGTTTTTACCATTTTAATTATTTATTCTGATAGTTAATAGTTAAGTCAAGCTGCTTGCTTTGTTACACTACAATATGTCATTCATTCAGATATAATTAAGTGCCTTTCGTATCTAATTGCAAAAGAAGGTGTTAATTTCTATATTCCTACACCAACAAACAACGGAACCATGGCCTTACCTTTCAAACATTCAAAATCGCATAATTTCATTCATATTTACATTATTTTTTGTCATTAGTATCAATTCTTGGTAGAGCATACACTGTCAGTTAATAACACATTACACAGCTTTGATTACTTCGAAGTCAACTTGCCAACTCACTGACCGACAACTAAACTTTCTGTGTAGTCATTTTGACGCTAACCAATCGCAATTTACTTGATTGCTGTTTTACGTAGCATTCGCTTATTGGTTATTGAATGAATTTGATGTGTAAATACGTTATTGATGACGTCATTTTTATTTTACCACGGATTTTACAAGTACATTGGCTTTTATTCTGTTGCCTTAAGGTTTAAAATAGCTGTGAAAGTACTCTAGTTGTGGTCTGTAAAGAGTAGGTTCCGTGTGGGTGTCTTTGAAGGCCACCTAAGTGTTGTGACAAGTAAATTCGCAACACCAACGGCAATAGCATCGATTTTTCGTGAAAAAAATAATATTAAAAGGTGTTACATGATAAGTTAGGAAAAACTTGTCGAATTGCAAAAGAAAGTGTAATTTATAAAATTTACACTTATTTTCTTGCTTAACGTATAATTGTAAAATAATATTGCTCTTCGAAACCTACGAAAAGTAAAACGTATCAAAACAGCTTTCATGCGCAGATGATCATCAAAATTATATTCAACAAAATTACATTCAACATAAACCTCTTCAAAATCATTTTGAACTTTTGTTTAACGTTTCCCGAACGGATCACAAACTTTTCCGATCAAGAAACTCATTTCAATACGACTAGCCGATCAAAATCCGGTCAATACCGGTGAAATCCGGATACGTGGCAGGTTTGTGAATGAGAATCTTGAGCGTTCACCTGCGTTACAATATGTCGTCGGCTTAAAATATTTTCATAAAGCATTTTTGGGGATTCTCGTTGTACATAGAACATTTTATTTCATTAAATATTTAAACAATTTTGCTCGCTATGCCTGCGGGGCTGGCCTTGAGCAGGGCTGGTATGTGAAACTTTTTTACTTAGAAGTTACTAAGAACTACCGACAATTGTTTATGGCCGGTATCTTAGATGATAATATTCTCAGTAGTTTTCGTCCTGAGATGGAGACAGGAATTTTGCAATTTAAGTTAATTATACAATCGTGGACTGTTTGAATTGTCTGATTGAACTCGCGCACCGAGGGTTCCGTATAAACTTGTAGGTATTTGGTTATTAAACTACATATTTATTACGGTTTTCAGGTTTTTCTTTTACATGTGCTGTAAGACATTGATTCTTGCTAAATTTCATGATTCTAGATCAATGGGAAGATTAAATATATGTAAATACATAAATGATTCCCTTGAGAGTGTTTGAATTTTTTAAAATTAATTTAGTAGTTAGTATTTTTCACATTCTATACTCCAGTCTAGTACCTTGGAGACAGATGGCGTACTTTAAATAAAGACTATATCTTTTATGATTTAATTACAAATACAGTTTTCAGATTTTTCCTTGTATTTCTAGTATAAGACATTACATTACTTGCCAAATTTCTTAGTTCTAGGCCAACGGAAAGTACCCTATAAAAGATTCCCTTGAGAGTTTCGAAATATGCGTTTTATGCGACATAAACGGCCTTTTCTTTTTTTACGTTAATGTAATGTACAAGTTGATTTTAATTTAATTTTTAGGTATTGTAAATCATATAGTCTCTACATAGTATAACACAAAGTCGCTTTCTCTGTCCCTATATCCCTATGTATAGGTTTTTTTTAATGGATAGAGTGATTCAAGGATTTGAATTTGGAAGTGATTCGAGGAAGGTTTTAGTATAGAATTTGCGGGCGGGCGAAGCCGCGGGCATCAGCTAGTATATTATAATTTAATGTAATAATAGTCAAATACCCTGATTTTTAAAGCAAAATGCATGTCTTTTCATCGAAACTTTATTTTTTTAAATCTTTCTTTCGATTCCCTGGAGCGTCAGCCCTGTACAGAATTCTCTTTCAGTTTGAAGGCATCACTTGAATGCCTCGTTGAGTGTAGCGGAACAAAACCAAGTGTTCATCGCACTCGTGTTTCGTGTGTCCTCCATGGGTCCCAAATTCAATTGTCCCTTCAGGAGCCCTTGATGGGCATTTCCTTTCTTTTTACAGCCGTATATTGAAATATCTCAATAAGTATAAGAACGGTACATCCGTTTGTGTAACTAGGGATAGACGGAACCGCCGATTTGTTTTTGGAAATATTTTTTTTGTACTTATAACGTCTATTACTACCTACCAATAAATGACGTGTGTTGTTTTAAATGAATTAGCGCGGTAAGATCTAAAAGTTTGCATGTCTGGTTTGCCTGGCTTTTAGTGTTCCGTACCCAAAGAGTAACCAACGGGACCCTACTATTCCACTGTCCCTCTGTCCGTCCGTCTGTCTGTCAGCGGGCTATATCTCTTGATCCGTAATAGGTAGACAGTTGATATCTTGACAGACTGCGAATTCCTGTTGCCGATGTAACAATATCATCTGCCCAGCCTTTTCCCAACTATGTTGGGGTCACCTTCCAGTTTAACCGATACAGCTAAATACCTGTATTTTACATGGAGCGACTGTCTATCTGAGCTCGAAAGCCCAGTTAGTACTGGGTAATGCGATACCCCTTGGTAAGACTGGTTGTCAGACTTTTTGGGTCACTGACTCCCTGTAACGACTGTCAAAGATCTGCAAATGACAGCCGAGACCGACATGCACGGAGGAAAGCCGGTTTGTAATGGGTGGTCACCCATCAACAGACCAACCTAGGCAAGAACGGCTTAACCTAAAGATCGACCCGAGCAGCTGTTATTATTTAGCCACGGGCTCCTCCGATATAACAAGAAATTTCCGGGGTTGCCGATATAAAGAAAGACAGATAGGTACAAGAAATAAAATTAAATAAAAAACAAAAGGGGGCTCCCCCACTGCGATGGTACGGAAACCATCATGCGCGAGTCGACTCGCACTAGGCCGGTTTTTTACTCTTGATATGTCTACTTTCTAGATTTTTAACATAACTCTAAATTTTAAACTAAGTTTCAATTCCATTTTACTGTCAAGTGCTGCTTCGTTTTTTACCAAAATTCACAACGAAATGCGACACCAATGAAATCACCCCTTTATTTTTCAACGATTTTCCGATCGGTTTAAGTGCTGCAAAGCGCTGCAGTTTAAAGCTGTTCATTTTTAATCACAGGCGAGATTTAATTCAGCGTCGACGATTTAATCCTATAGAACCAAGATGTTGAAGTCTTCGCCAAAGTACGTATAATCAGTAAGTCGGCATTTTCCAGGCTTAGCGGAAGACGTAACGGTCCCACTAATTATTCAAATCTCCTTTGTCATAAGCTCATTTTATAACAGAAAAATTGTAGCTAATAATTCCTGACAGTTTGTTGTTGGAATTACAACCCAATTCCGTGGTGTTAAATGTTAATTTTCTTTGGTTATTGTGTAGTTTGAAAATGTTTAAGGTCATTCAGAGGTCGTTGCCTGCTGTTTTCATAACGATTTCTTTATTAGTTATTGAGTCTAGAATTAGAGTTGGTTCAACATTTGTGTAGACGGAAATGTTGGTAGATTTGATTATAATGTTGATGTGGTTTGGAACCACATCAACTTTGCCTGCGATTACACTTGCGTGGTTGTCCGAAAATATCGAAAGGGATCGTTTTACTGGGATTAAACATACCTATGACTTAACTCGGTACATGTGCCACCTTGTGGGGGTCAGCCGATCCTTGAAGTACGGAGGCGACACGGGGTGTTGTCCTTCCGTCTGATGCAGGTGATTTCAGGGCAGGACTGCTTTGGCAAATACCTGCACAAAGTAACTCCATGGGAGGCGACTCACGTGTGTCACCAGTGCGGCTGCAGCGACGATACGGCGCTTCACACCCTCGAGCATTGTCCTGCTTGGGTGGTGCAGCTCCGTGCTCTCGCAGCAGCAATCGGGGCAGACCTCTCCTTGCCGGCCGTGGTCAAGGCCATGGTCGACAGCAGGGGGGCTGTTGTAGGCTACTATGTTAACTTCTTGTAGAGGGTTTCGTGGATGCAATCAAAGGCTTGAAGAACTCGTACCCAGATATATTGTAAAATAAAGTTACTTAAAGAAAATACATGAGCGCAGCCAATAGCGCAGCCATCAAGCGGACACATTGACGAATACAAAAGTCATTTCCAATTTAAAAAAAACTAGGACAGTGTAGTATAGAATCAAAACCACTAATCGAACAGTGACTGCACAAAGAAGGTCAACATTCAACATACTGCCTCTCATGCACCCTGCTGTCGACCATGGCCGTATAGCGAGATGATGTCCTCGCAGACGGAGGCGGCGGAGCGCGTTAGGGAGGAGAACTCCCTCGCTGAAGGTTTAGTATGAAACCTCTTAAAGCAAACATGCGAAACCTGCTGAAAAAATATGTTGTTTTTCAGAAAGGCTGTGGGTCCAAAATATTCACTATAATTCAATTCAATTCAAACTAATTTATTGTCTCTTTACAAACATGACAAATTATGTATAATTTTGTTTATAACTTAAAATTACGGTAGATACGTTTGTGAGAGACTGGTGTCTGCACTATCAAAACCTGTATAGCAGATCACCAGGGTCCCACCACACGGTATAATGTAATCACCTTTGTTATTAAAACGTCCACATTAAAATTTGCTGTGTGTAAAAGCAATGAATTGCAGTGTTATTATATTTATAAATAAATAGGTTCCCCAGAGAGGATTACAACCTCATTTTCATCCCTCAACGTCTCTCTGTAATCCGTGTTGGTATTGTGAATAAATAATTATTGCTGCTAATTGGTTTGTTTGATCGCTAAGCTTATTATTAATATTGTGGCATTATTTGTATTTAGAAGGGATTCATTTTATTGTTGGAAGGAGTTCATTGACATGATTTAATTCAATTCATTATTTTGTATTATTATTTTCAGGTAGACTTAAAGATAATGTTAGTAGTTAAATAATCAGAGATAAATTCACACCACACAATACTAAACTGGCCTGCAAAAATAAGTATCACACTTTTAAAATTGCAATAACTTTTTTAGTACACAAGATCTACTTTCGAAACAAAAAGGACTTGAAAAATAGTTTAATTTTGTCTATAGCTTCAAAGAAAGCTGATAGAAATTGCTTTATAACGTTTTTTTTTTTATTTTATATCTCTAACTTCTATAGTTTAGGAAAATTGAAATTTAAAAGTGTAGTACTTATTTTTGCAGGTCAGTGTATTATAACTAAATTTAATATCATCATCTGCCTAAGCCTCTTCCCAACTGTCGGGGTCGGCTTCCAGTCTAACCGGATTCAGCTGAATACCAGTATTTTACATGGAGCGACTGCCTCTCTGACCTCCGCAACTCAGTTGCTAAATAATGATATGCTATGCTTTAATTTTAATACTGACAGTGCCTGGAATCACCTACTACTGCTCCGTATAGGTCTAGCCGATGACTTGCCCAAATAACGTCGAGTTGAGTTTTCCAACTCCAATAGATAGAATATTCCTGATCCTAGGTTCCTGAGTTCTTTTAAGGACAGACAAAAAGTAGAACAGCTACCATATTAAATTCGCTATCAAACAAATCATTGCATCGAACTATATTCTCTAATAAACTAAGGACTAATACTAGTTGCGTTTCCACGGAATGCTAATACCTACCGCTCGAAGTCATATGCTAATATCAAGTTGGATGTCAATATCGCAAAGTTATGGCAGTGTTCCAATACATAGACCACACGATAACTGAACTGAGCACACGTGACTAGCACATGAGTTATTGTTTTGTTGTGAATACAAGCAGTTTTTTTTTGCACCTTGTTTTACAAGTTGGCAGTACGTTTATTGGAGGCTGAGATTGCAAAGTATGATTTGATCATCTGTAGTGAAAATCTGCTAAGATTTACTTAAGTTAGTGACCCTCGGTGGGGCTATTTTTTGGCCATAGAATCAGCATTGCCATCCAACGTGGCAAAGCTGCCAGCCTTCTGGGCACTTTTCCCGTTGACAGCGATGTGGACGAATTTTTTGACGTCCTGTAACCTGTTTGTTACTTGTACATATTTCATTATTATTTAGAGTTATAGTTTGTATAAAAGTAGTGTAATTATTTAAATAAACAACAGTTAGTGTTGTTCAGTGATGGCAGTTTTATTAATCAGCCTATTCTATCCCACTGCTGGGCAAAGGCCTTCCCTATTCCTTTCCAACTCACCCGATGTTTTACCGTCTCTGGCCAATCAGTCAGGAACGAGTCCAAATGAAATGAAATTTAGAAAGGTAAAAGGAAAACTCGGAATGAATTGCGCAAGATATTTGGTTTCATATCGTTGAAATTACAATCGGCTGATGATTTACTTGTAAATTACTTTTTCTTTCTTAACGTGCGTCCATACTGACGTAACAGTTTGTAAAACAAAATTTTTGCAACATTGTGTTGCATCAAGTAAGCTCCTATACATTTTCCGACTTTTGCTATAACTTTTTGTTAATCTTGGGTATCCTTGTCCTCAGTGTGTCAAGTATATTTGGAACAGGTTGTGTGGGTCAGGAAAGAAACAAGCTTCGCATTGACAAGGGTTTCTCATCAAGCACCGGATGACAGGCAACATATTCGTAGAAGTTTCCAGACACCAAAGTGTTGGCACCTTTAAAATCGATCGATCTTGTGACTATCTGAGCCGAATAGGCAAGAATTTAAACTTTCACAGTAAGTATATATAAAGGGTGTAAAACACCTCTTAACGAATTCGAAAGGGACTTGTTCTCCTCGTCATTGCGATTTTTTTTTTTGTTCTACACCATACCTGGAAACCTTCTAGTTACGGAGATATTGGGGGTCAAAGTTCCAACTTTTTGACAACTTTTTTTTGTAAATACATGTTTTAATGTAAGAACTTTACATTAAACACCTCCACGACCCCAATACTATTCAATCCATCCAGCAGCAAAATGTTTTGAGTGTGTTACATTGAGTTCTACCACAAAACATGATTTTTCACCTCAAAAAAAAAAAACGTCGTTTCCAAGCAATAATTTTTGCGTAAAGTTACTTAGTTTGATGTACAAAATGCTTGGTTGACGGCTTCGTGATGAGGTGGTTTACACCCTGTATAACAGCTGTACGTGTACTATTAAGAGTTAACGATGTTTAAGCGTCTAATTTGTAAGATATCGATCTCTTCATTGACTCCTGAAGTTCAATGTATTGTAGCTACTACGGCGCTAAACGGTGCCGATAGAAATCAATAAGTTATTTCACTTTCTTCAGTTTCTTCAACATCTATTGTATATACTACTAACTTTAGTAATTGTTTTGTTTAATCGACGGAATATTCTCAACTAGATTTTTTCCGCCTAACTAGGTTTTGGAGGTCGGAAATTACCCCATGGAAAGGTACTACCTGGATGATAGTATTTAATACCCCTAATTCATTTCATGGTATATCTGTGTGCCAAAGCAAATTGGCCAACGCCCATAGTAAGACAGGCCCTGGCTTTCGCCATTTCTTCGGACTTTTAACAAAAAACGATAAATATACAAAATGTGTGTTTAACTCATTTCCAGGGAAATGAGTTAAACAATCTCTAATGGGCCTATATTTTCGCCAAAAATAGCCAGGATACGTTCAGTTGCAAAAGCCTAGAAAGAGGCATAGATTTAGCGGTCCATTTCCGTCGAGTTATAGGGAAACATCGAGTTGCAGAGACCATGTTAACACAGAAAATTTTGAAGTTTTTAGTTGAGCTAAATCCTAAAAATGATTGTTGGCAGAGTGGACTGCCCCATCCGAAGACACTGGGTCAAAATAAGTATAGGTTTATGTTAAATTGAATTAAGGACTAATAATAACACTAACATAGCATATAAGCACAATCTGTTACTAGCCACTAACAACGCATGGACTGTTATAGGTCTGAAATAAAGATATTTTATTTTTATTTATTTTTTAAAGATAAAAGATAAAGATAAAAAAATAATAATATGATATTATATTCTTATTATTTTTTATTTTATTTTTGTTATTTTAATTATTTTTTTTTATTAAATCTAGACAAACCCTATAAAATCACTCAAGCTACATAATTATGTACGTACTGCCAAAAATAAAATAAGTCTGTAAGGTTGTAAGTGTAATTGAAACCGAAAGCAATAGAAATACGTTGAAAGTCATCGCTCCCCATATTGCGAGCTGGTTTATTATAGCAATAAATTATTTATAGCTTCGCGTTCAATATAGACCATAAGTTTACTAAGTGGATGTTAAACGGCTTGCCGTGTTGTATTTATGTTGGGGAATATTTGGGAAGCATCCATACCCGACATTCTCGTAGTGAAAGGGTTTAAATATGTGAAAACTTATCATAAATCATAACATCACGTCTGAAAACCCTGAAGGGGAAGTCAGAGGTGTACTTAATAGTACACCCACATTTCGGCTAAGTTATGTTTGATTCTTTAGTAATAGGGGGTATTGCCATCAACAGGGCAGAAATCCAGACGCCTTGACTTAGAAATTCTTGATGGAAAATCCCAATATCAGCTTGCCCGACCCGGGATTAGAACCCAGCACCACATACTCAGCAGTCCACCAACGAGGCTCGTGTTATCAAACTTGTGAAAAGATTTATTTGTCAGGTTGGTAAAGGGTTTCGATCAGGTACATCGTCATCATTAGCCTACAGCTGCAGTCTAGTGCTGTATCTAAGCCTATATTACAGATCGCTATTTATCTCAGTTCATAGGTGACTGTCACCCAGCTTCAACCAGCCAGCGTCCTACCTTTTTAGTTTGCCGATGCCCGGTGTCCATTCAAGAACAGGTCTACCCTTATCGTATCACCGATCATACTTCAGCTGGTTCATTATTTTGATCTATGTTTCCATTTTGATTCTATGCCAGATCACGTTGGTCTGGCTTCGATCCCTCAGAGAGACTTTTAGTTTAGCTATTTGATCTTTTTATAGCTCGCAGAGAACGTTTTTTTTTCTACCATGAACGTCTTCTCTCATTTCGTCAGCTTTCCGGCTAGCGCTGTAGTGAGGGGTGGTTTTGTTTTAGGTCTTCGCTCTGCTCAGGTGCGTACGAAATGTTTGGGTTGTAATGATAATAATTAGGGTTATGTACTTCTAACACTGTGCGTACATACCTAAGTCTGAAAATAATCGAGCAATTTGTATTTTTAACTAAAAATACTTTACTACTAATCAATAACTCCGCTAAAGGGATTAAAATCGTGAGTAAAAAAACATGTTGTAGCTAGTGATTATATAAGGCTACGCCCTGGATAGCCAATGTGGCGTTAAATGACATGCGACAGTCTCGGGGCTATCATATTTATTGACGGGCAGATTTTTCCTGTTAGAAAATAACATAAACATAGCACACGTCACGTCTTTTTTTCTTGAAGGGACAGACAGGAGTGTATTTTATTTAGACATCCATATTTTCACAAGTAACGTGTGGTCTACCTACATATGTACAAAAAGGGACAGCAAGCCTTTTGCTATTGACCAGATCCCATTTATTGCCACGTCAGGCAATTTATTTTAATCAGGTCAATATACTTTTGTCCGTTAAGAGGGCTATTAGAGTTTTTCTTGTTTTTAAGTGTTTTAAGAGTACTCAAATACAAGAAAAAAAAATATTTTTATTTAAAGCGCTCCCTAGAGAAATAATCAAACTTTCTCGAGCTCATTTTTTTTTAGTTTTGGGGTCATGTCTAATCCATAATCACACATCGAAACTGAGATTTGTGATGTGTGATTATGGCTTTATAATGGTTTATATGTTTGTGTGTTAGTCTCTTAAAACATTCAACTACAAAAAAATGTGATAGCCCTCATAAAAACAAGGAAAAATAATTGATTCAAGTTGCCTATTCTCAAAAGTTGTTTCGTGAAATACCCAATAAAACATACCCTGACCTGAAAATAATTCTAAACTGTCAAGTTTAGTTCTGTTTAGTCCTTCTTGCAACCCTCGGAGGTCTAGAACAACGAGTATAGTATATAGTAACTGTATTTTCTAAATAGAATGATTTCAATTGGAATAAATGTACAGCATTTACCGGTTCTGATAGCTAATACCTACAATTATAATATCTGGAAGGTCACGTCCATAAGAATGGGGTCACTGGGAAAACGTGCCATAGTACAGTCACGAGCGCCAATATTTAAACCATTAAGTGTTTAAATCTTTTAGAAGTGTTTTTGTCCAAGTGTTCTGATTAAAATTCAAAATCAAAGCACTTTTTTTAAGTAGGAAAGTTACAGGCACTTTTCAATTGTTGAAACAAAGATGAAAATCAAATGTAGCTACAGTCCCAGTTACAAGACATAAAAACTGTGAAAGTACTGTAGTTGCCCATTCCCTAGCGTAGATCTCTATGGAGAAGAACGGGCAACAAACTCCATGTCGACACTCTTTTAAATCAAAATATTGTTACAAAATCTTGGTTACATCATTCATGTTGAGATGGTATATTAATGTGAGAACAATGTAGCAAGATGTGCACATTCAAAGTGTCCACATTAAAACATAAAAAAAAAAACAAATATACAATTCCATGTTCTTACGAACATAGTATTCTGGAACACATTTTTTTATGAAAAATGTCCTATTTCCAATTTACAATCGTTATTTCTCGCGAAAATTGCTTTTAAATTTAGGAAATTATACATTTGTATGTATATTGATGTTCGTGACTGTACAGGCCACGTCAAGCAAAACTACGTTAAAAAATAAGTAAACTGTGTCGGTGAACTACAAACGACTGCGTATGCTTAGGGAATACATGACGTGTGATGTGTTTACAAGTAAATGAAAACAAAGAAAAAAATAGATCAGACAACGTTTTTTCTTAAAAAAGGGGCGAAAAAAAAAAATATTTACCGTATTTTTTCAGCAAATGCTTTCATTTGATACCCATAATTATCATGGGAGTGCATAAAAAATAACTAGTCGGTCATCTTCGAGAGCCCGCCATATTATATTTAGAATGACGCCACTTAGGTAACCATGCATTGTCATTAAAACTAAACATGTAGGTATGATATATTTCAACAGAATCGGAAACTGGGAAGTGGGTCGAATTTATCTTCTAATTTTTTTTACTTATTTACAGATGAAGCTAATAAAAGCGTGTTAAAAAATGGGGACCAATCAAATACCTACCAGGCTTAGCTCTATTGCCACCTTCATATGAAACTATACAATTTCATAATTCACAGTTCCATGAATGTTTTACACTCCAAACGCGTCCAAATTGCCTTTAACACCACGTCGTGGCCATAATTTCGTTTTAAAGTTAGACAGTAGTTCATAAATATTTAAAATTGTGGTCGTACCTACCTACTGCAACATTGTAATATTCTGAAAATTATTTAAAAATGCGATGGTAAAGTGAAAGTTTTTTGTAAAAATATTAAATAAAAGCTGTCATGGCCGCGGTGACCAGATGATAGTGAAACAAACGGAAACTTGTTTCGTAAAAAATATAAAAGACTTTCTAATGAGAATTTTCTTTAGTTAATTAAATGAAAATACTAACAATTGCTGAGATAGGGCGAAGGAGAAAGATACATAAAATAACCTCGACTTTGAATATTAAAAAATAAATGTAAATAGAGCAGAAGAACAGGGCTGGTTTTGGAAAGTAAAAATTCTGGATCTGAATATTAAACACTTCTAATGATGTAAACATCTGATGAAGTACCTAACAGGATCTAAGTACGAGGCCTTTAAACTTTCATTCTGAATTCTGAGAAGTGAATTTCCTTCATCCTTATTCGATGTAAGGTGGGCAAGAAACATAAACTGCCTATAATTTTCCTACTGCTTTCACACAGGCCTACGTTCTATGAGAGGGAGTGGGCCGTAATCTCCCACGTGGGCTTGGTAGATGTAACATGACTTCGGATTTTTGCTTCTAGCTAGAACATGCCAAAAGTTTTTTTTTTCAAATTGTCCGCGTAACTCCTTAAAACATGGTCCCAGTATAATCGTATATAATTTTTCCGCATGGGCGCGCAGTGTAGCCACACGATCGATAGTTCCCACGACATCCGCTCGCTATAATGAGTATGATGACGTCATTATTATAATTAAGGCTTTACCTGTGTGTGTTGACGCGAATTTGTGTACAAACTCACACCTTTTTGGAAAGGGGTAGGCAGAAACGTCGATCAGCTGCGTACTACGCTCTCCAAAACATTGGTCAAAAGGCAGGCATGTTTGATTCGTCCATATTTATCATCATATTTGGGTCGAATCTGGTTTCGAACAAAGATCAGTTTTTCCTCCTTCTCAACTAGTTACGAACCACCAGATTCGATGGCGGCCGAAGGGAAATATACACATGTATTCATAAAGAAAGTATATTAGAATATAGTAACCTACATAAATATGTTATTTCATTAGGAATTACTCAATAGCAGCCCGGATTCAGGATTTGTGCCCGGTTGATGGGAACAGGCTCGCCCCTTATTTTATGGGACTCAAAGAAAACTGGCTAAGAAATGTGGGTCTAATACTATATGTACATTTGTGCTTAATCCTTTAAGGATTACAAGCGTGTTGTTCTGTTAAGTATGCATTTAAGTATATGTTTTTCTCGTTATTTCCACCAATGTGGGTTTATTTTAGAATTACTTTATACAACAAAGTAAAAGTACAAGAATTTTGTCTTACATTGTGGACTACGAGGGAAGCCATTTGTTTAAATTTTTAATCAATCTGGTTTTGTTGCCAAAGTGTATAAAGTTTTGTCGGTGTGACTAGGTTTATTATTTAGTACTGCGTATAGTCTGCGTTTTTATGTCGACGTAGGTCGGACTAAAACCATTTTTAATTTAATTTGTGGGAAAACAGATGTTATGCAGACTCTTTTTATTGCAAATACTTATCTCTCGTTCTACGGTCCTTTCAGTTAGGGCCGACACTCATGACGGTTTGCGGCAATGCATCGCCAAAATGGGCGTTAAAGTGCGTTTCCGAAATTTGGGGTGTGCAACGCGCTGCGCATTCCAGCGTTTTCTGACGTCTCATATTCAAGTAATATTTTCTAAATAAGAACAAAAAACAATCCGCTTGATACGATCCACTGTAGAGACCTCGAAACACGTCCAACAGCTTTTACAAACTACAAAAAAATGGTCACCTCACAGAACGGTAGGCCGCTTTGATTCGCGGCGCGCGCGTCTCCCACGTCGCTGTCGCCCGCGCCTCCGCAATGCGTTTATGTGCGTCGGGACTATTCGAAAGAGATACCGTGGCCCCGGAACACAAAGGGCGATGAAGGAACATGGATGGGTTTTAGTCAGTAAAAGTCTGACACTCCCTCCCGCTCCGCCCAGAGCGGGAGGAGTCATTTGATGATTTCCCATCCGAAAAAAAAAAAAAAAAAAAGGCTCTTATAAAGGGTGTTAATAGAGCCTTAACGAAGCCGTTGCACTTGTTTTCCCCGTCATTGCGATTATTTTTTTGTTCTGGACCATACCTGGGAACCAACTACTTACGGAGATATTGGAGTTCAAAGTTCCAACTTTTCAGATTTTTTTAAAAAAAAAACTCGTTTTTGAGATTGTAACTTTACTTTAAATACCCTCATGACGCGATTACTATTTGATGCATTCATCAGCACATTGTCTTAAGTGCGTAACATTGAGTTTTACCGTAAAATGTGATTTTTCACCCTCAAAAAAAGTCGTTTCCCAGCAATCATTTTTGCGTAGGGTTACTGAGTTTGATGTACCGAATGCTTGGTTGACGGCTTCGTGAAGGGTCTGTTTACACCCTGTATAACCTCTTAATTTTTCAAAACCTTAATGACCTTTAAATTTGTTCCAGGTGAGTTGCTGCTTTGGGTTGCAGTAAGAGGTAAAATAACATATGTACACAAACAAAATAATTTTTTAACAAAACCAGTAGTAAACTGGGTTCTACGCTAAGCCAGCGCTAGGTAAAGTGTTACCACAGACTTGCATTCGACCGTAGACATATCTTAAACAAAAAGTTTTGTAGATATTATTATCAATTTAAGATTTAGTTTAAAAGCCAGTTCAGTATGAGCACCGTATCCAGACTTAGCGCACGTTACACCGGCCCTTTTTTGTTGTGTTGGATTTTCAATAGGAAGCCCAGAGTATAGTTGGTGCCAGTTAAGATCGCAATAGCGGTCATTGCCCTTTCCCTAATATCTCTTCGTGCGAACCAAAACAAATGAACCATATATCGTTTTTCATTAGAAAAAATAGTGAAGATCACGATAGATGACGATTCAAGACTTGATCAGGCTTATTTTTGGATTTCAAGGTTATGAACTTTAATAAATGTAGGTGGGTCAATGACCACTATTGCGATCTTAACTGGCAGCAAGTATAGCTTGCAAAATTATAATTTTCTTAAGTTTGTTGCAACATACTAGTGTCAGGTTCTATGTTGATTAAAATATGGTGAGCAACCGTAACACGTATGTAATTACAGAATTACAATCATCAATACAACCTTCTAAGTTTATTTAATCCCTTGTATGACTTATTCATAAAATAGTCTAGATTAACTTAGTATATCCATATTTGTTACGGTCAGCACCATATTTTAATCAACATACAAACGATACTGACATGCAAATTCCAAAAAAACCGTTAAAAAAAAACTAGAATTCTCGCGCCTAGGGCTTCCTCCTTTGACACCGGGAGTTGAAATCCAGTGCGTGGTTAAAACGCATCGGTAGTTCTTATCCGGCCGACCCCTTTACCACAAACTCGACAACTAGCAACTAGTTAGTATCACTACTCGGAATTCTAAAATTCATTTTTGATCTTTTAACAGTTCTAAACATTTCTAATAGTAGAACTAAAACTACGTAACTTTTCACTCCACTTTCAGGTACTTGTTCAGAATATTATAGAAAATTCGTTTAGCGTAAAAAGTTTAACTTAAGCTTAGTAAACTGTTAGTAGTTCTTACATTATATGTGTTTTGGTAACTTTCGGAAACTATTCATGTTCGTTCAGTAATGTTTCCGGTTTGGCTTACGTGGTTATCTCGAAATCTCCCGGCTAGTTGCGAACTCGAACGTAACTCGTCATTGGGTAATCAGTAGCGATATTAATGCATCTTTGGCTACGTTTTTTCGTTCGTTTTTTTTTCTCTATTCGATGTTTCATTAGTGTTACGATTGAGAGGCTAATGATATAGAAACATGGAAGGTATTAATTAGTCTCTCTGGGTGTATGTGCATTAAGTTTTTTTTCAAACGCCCGTCCTTATTTGCATTAACACTTCATTGTACCACCTCATGAATTAAGAATTTTACTTAACTTAAGTTTCCCCTTTTAAGAAGTTTGTACGGAAAGATTCAACTCCGTATATTTCAGAAAACACTCTCAAAATGACCAACAAAAGCTATTTCATTTAACGTCTTCCACTTCCAACAGTTACACAACCATTGACATCGTTCATCTGAAGTGGGACCTCGGGCTTCAGATCTTGAAGCGGCTCTCGATAAGGTATTGTTGCTTGTGCCATAGTGAGCGCTCAAGCTGCAATACTGCATTATTGAATGGTCACTACTTTTGATCTATTGTGGTTGAAGATCCGTTCAAGATTTGTGGTTTTATTGCGGATTTTATTGTGGCACCGATCTTGCATCGTCATCTGCCTAGTATTTTCCCAACAATCTTGAGGTCGGCTTCCAGTCTAACCGGATGCAGCTGAATACCAGTATTTTACATGAACGACTGCCTATTTGTCCTCCACAGCCCAGTTAGTACAGTTTCAAGACTGGTTGTCAGAATTTCGGGCCACTGACTATCTGTAACGACTGTCAAAGATCTACAAATGACAGCCGGGACCAACAGCTTAACGTGCTTTCCGTGGCATGGAGGAAACTCCGTCTGATCGGAGGAATCTGCTTCATTCTAAGATCAAAAGATTTTGAATTGTGGAACAATATTTTTCTTGAAAAGCCATTTACACGACTCATGAAAGCCACAACAAAGTGTAAAACACAGGAAGGAAGAAGCTTACAGAGTATCTTTGCATTAAATATAAATAAACCCTCTATTTTTAAAGCCTTCTTAATCCCTAGAGGGATCACGGACTACGGTCTATGTGTGGTTAGATGAAAAAATGCAAATTCCCGTACATGCGACCACAGTTGGCCAGTTATGTATCGATCGTGGCCTTCAGTGGCCCTCATTGGCCCACAGGTGCTGCCATCCGTAGCTGGCGTCTTACCAAGACCTCCTTTGTTACAATTTCGGAGTTCGATTTTTAAATTCGGATTTTTATTCTTTTTTTCGTGTCTTCGATGAGAACACAGGTTCGAAGTTCAAATTGAAAAATGAATTTCTTCATGGCTGGGGATGGCATGTATTTGTAAAAGAATAGTTATATACTTGCGGCTTTCCATAAACAAAATAAATGTGTATTTTGTTATCTAGATTTGTGCCCGGTTGATGGCCATTGGCTCGCCCCTATTACAGGCGAAATGTTTGTGTACTGTTCGTATGCCTTTTTCCAAATGTAATATTTTGTTTCGTTGTTATTATATACCCTTTACTAAGAAAGAAATAATGACACACCACATAACTTTATTATTTAAAACCTTAACGTATCGACAGCCGAAGTTCTCTCAACATCGTACGTGCACCATCAAAAATGCATCAATTCCAACTCATATAAAAGAAATACGCTATTATATTGCATGTAAATGTTCCCATAACTATTGACAAAAGATCACGTATATATGGGAATTATGTTTATTTACATAAATATGTACTTTTACTGCCGTTGAGTGCACGTGCACTTGATTTATGTTACAAGTTCTTAGTATTTATTTTATGAACAGTGTTCAGCTATAAATATTGGTTCGGAGAAAGCTTTTATGTGGGAATTATTTATTAAACGACCTTTTAAATTATTGTTTAAATGGAATTTTAATAAGTTTTTGCGGCTTTGAGCTGTTGTATTGATGAGCGTTTTTTTTTTTTAATTTTCGTCAAGAGGTAAAATTTCCAGTTAGGGACTTTAAAACTTATTATGAATCAAATAATCTACAGGTTAAATAAATAACTCAAACGTTCTTAACATAACATCACGCCTATAATCTCCGAAGGGTTTTTTTTTTGGATGGAAAATCATCAAATGACTCCACGCTCTGGGCGGAGCAGGATGGAGTGTCAGACTTTAACTGACTAAAACCCATCCATGTTCCTTCATCGCCCTTTGTGTTCCGGGGCCACGGTATCTCTTGCGAACAGTCCCGCAGCCCCGGCAACAGTCCCGCAGCCCCGGCTCCGAAGGGTTACGCAAGAGGCGTACCTAATAGTACACCCACATTTCGGTCGATATAGAAAGAAAGAAAGAAAAATGTTTATATAAGCACACGTGTATTATCAAAAAAGTTACAAAAAAGAGAAAATACATAGACGACGAGGAAGAAGGGATCTGTTTAAGTCCCTTGTCGCATGACCATGTCCCATATCAAATAGGTGGCGAGCCTATTTGCCATCAACCGGTCACAAGACCAGACTCCGTGGCTGCTACCGAGAAATTCCTGATGGAAAAACCCAATAACACTTTGCCCGACCTGGGTATCGAACCCAGGACCTCATGCTAAGCAGTCGTGCTTGCGACTATTAGACCACGAGGCAATCCACATCAAATAACAAACAATACGAAAATTCTCAGTTTCAAACACTCACAAGCTTTCAAGTACAATTAAACTGAAATACAAGACCGGTCTACCATATCTGCATGCAGTCGAAGTTGATTCTGACAACGCAATCCAACGTCAGAACGTGTGGCTAACGAGCATCGATAAAATTCGATAGAAATTACGAGGATTTGCACCGTGAACGGTTTCACTGCTCGCTTCGTGCAACTCGATGTTTTTGTCAGCAATTCTGAGCCATCAATGTCATTTGCTTTTTGCATGCTCGTTAAAATACCCGGTGATGTTTCGGTGATTTTATTTTGTGGAGCGATATTATTAGATTGCAAAAAAGACGGGTGCATTTTTTTACTCAATATTTCATGTCGGAGTTGTGAAATTATTGTGTCGGCGCGGCGGCGACCAGATTAGTTTTTAAACGGTGGGATTTTGCACCTATTTTGTTTTAAACATCTTCCAATGCCATCATCTGCCTAGCCTTTTCCCAAATAGGTTGGGGTCGGCTTCCAGTCTAACCGGATGCAGCTGAATACCAGTATTTTACAAGCGACTGCCTTTTAGACCTCCAGAATCGTGCCACCGTAGGCGCGGGCCTGTGGACGGGGAGCTATGGGCTAGCTCGCCGTCCGTCCGTCTCATGACGACAGGCCGTGTCGACGGCGCGTTCGTGTTACACGCGCGCCTCAAATAGAGTCAGCAAAAAAGAAGGGGTCCGCAAGGGCCGATGCCTGCCGGGGCTGCGGGACTATTCGAAAGAGATACCGTGGCCCCGGAACACAAAGGGCGATGAAGGAACATGGATGGGTTTTAGTCAGTAAAAGTCTGACACTCCCTCCTGCTCCGCCCAGAGCGGGAGGAGTCATTTGATGCAAAACCATACAAAACTCCTGGTACCTACGTTCCAGTAATAAAGGACATATTAAATAACGACTAATAATGGTAAGTCCCCCAAGTCGTGACCTTTGACACTTTTTATTTTCGACAATTTTTATTAATTTGACTCCACCCAGAGCGGGAGGAGTCATTTGATGATTTCCCATCCGAAAAATAAATAAATAAAGAAGAACCGAGTTAGTACTGTGTAATACGATACCTCATATTAACCTCGTTGGCTGGTGGTGATGTCACACCTTCCAATAAATATATTACACACATAATACGTAGTATAAAGGTACGTAGAACCGTTGAGTCCAACTTTTCCTTAGAAAAATGTTTTCTAGTTTCGATATTAATGCTTCTTGTGCGGTTTTTACACCACAAACAAACAATGCGAGAAAATGAAGTATAATAATTTTATCGCATTTCACATACTGACCTACATTGAAGTTCCTCCTTAGCTTACTCAACAAGTAAAATAATATTAGCGGTCTGGAAAATTAATTCTCAATGTCGAATAATTAAGTCCAATATGTTACCTGGGTCCCAGCGGGTGTACCCAGCCTCTATCGGAGATGTAATCTACTGGCACCTGTGGGCCAGGCCAATCAGTCTTACAGTTTTCAGCAAACGGATAACCCTGCGAGATGGCGCCCTCTAGGGACTCTTTTCAACAAAATTTAATTCAATTTATTATGCAAAATGGAGTAATATATCTTTTTTTAGTCCTCTAATGTTCGTAACTGTCAAAGCGGGGGTTTCTGAAGTTAATTGATGTGTATGAACGGCGACGCTGTTCGAGCGCTTGCCTCCGCTGGGACTTAAGTTCTTGTTCACGACCTCGGCGCGATACTGCAAAACGCGCGATCGTCACGTCTTGTTTCCAGCGCACCGCATGTCAGTCGCGTCACGGTGACGTGTGGCTCTAGTGATATGCTCAGCACAATTTCTTTCATTTGTTTTCTCCGTAGTCGCTCTGGCAAGGTGCGAGTCGCTTAAGCGTGTAGGTCGTGGCCACATCACGTCGCTGTTCGAGTGTCGGTCTCCGTCGAATCCCGCAAATAAAAGTTGGTGAGCCAAGCTTGTAGCTGTGGCTAAATGGGGTAAAATAAAAGTTTGGTGCTTCGATAAATAAATCGGGTTTGGATTTAAACGTCTTTGCTTACTATAGAGTTGGTGCATTGACTGGCAAATTGAGGAAGCGGTTTTTGTTTTGTCGACTTCTTTGTATGGCATAACATTAAGTAGAGTCAGAACGTCACAGCTCGTGTTTGGCTTTAATTTCAGTCATGGTTATTAACTTTAGGTTACAAATATTAATGAAAATTTAAAGCAGCAGAATCTATCACCTCCAAGTCCAATCCTATTAAATATCTGACATTTTGAAGCGCAATTTAAATGATGAAACACGTGGCACATTAATTTAGTGAGAACACAAAATATTAAGTTTCCAGAATAACGATAAAATGTAGCAATGCTCATTTTTATTTTACAATACATTTATTTCGGTAAGCTTATTATATACATACACAAATTATAAATTTATTAAGCCAAACCATAAAAAAATAGATATTATATGCTCATTTTATATCGAAAGTACCAAGTATACTTGCTACTGGTAAATAGGGCCATCTCGTGCAACCATTAGTCGAAGAACGAACAAATAAATGGTGTGCGGAAATTAGCCACCCTGATGTGCTGCTCATTTCCCCTTCTTCCTCTTAACTATCTCCAAGTCGTTTGCAGGTGGCATGACCGAGCGGAATGGCAAATGACAGCGAATCGACATTCTGTTCTAACGATCGACACGTAATGTTGACGACCCGAATAGCGCAGCGATAGTGAGGCTGTCTTACGTTCTTAGGGTCCCGGGTTCGAATCCCTTTAGGAGCAAATGTTCGTGTGATGAGCATGGACATTTGTTTCCGAGTCATTGATGTTTATATGTATAATAAGTATGTATTTATAAACAAAAAGTATCTATGTAGTGTATCTGGTGTTCACGACACAAGCCTCGTTGCTTAGTGTGGCACTAGATGGCGCTGTGTGTAATTTTCAGCGATATTTAATGTCACGCCTGTTATCCCCGAATGGCTAGGCAGCGGTGCAGACACTGGTATTGGTAACAGGTATTGTTAACATAACTGCTGAGATGTTTTGTTTTAAAAAGCTTTTCCCCGCACAAGGAATTTCTGCTCTCTCGTATGTGCGTTTACAAACATTTAAATTCACATAGTACACAAACAGTCAGACCCGGAACTACCTGTAGGCCGTTCATATATTTGTTCCACGTGAGAATCGAACTTGCGACACGCAGCGCCGTTCCCAATCGCTCAGCCACTGCGACAAAAAGTAGTTTCGTTGCGGTAGATATTTTCAAAAACATTCAAGATGTTTATCTCAAGAGTTTGTCTATATTTTGCTGAAAACTATACAAAAATGTACCGACAGGTTCTCATTTTCGCGCAACTGAAGTTAATGGAGTGAAAAATGGGAGAACGTAGCTCTGGAACGTTGCTTGAAGGTGACGGAGAGTAATCTGTCATACTCGAGCTCCGGAGCGCTTCAAATTGATATTATATTACAAATCCCTGACTCTTTCTTCCCAACCTAGCTTTGTTACGGCTTACTGCTACGGTTGAGTTTGATAAAAGGAACTAATACATGTAGGTATAGGTACAGTCGTGGTCTTTCCGCCTGATCAGTTAAAAAATTTTTCGCTTAAATCATGCGGAGGCGCTGAGCCACGCCCCCTTAAAGTTTAGGCCTATTAGGAAAGCGTCAACTTTGGCGCGCAAAATAACAATAACTCTCGTTGGGCGTGCGTCGTCAGAGCGCTTGGCCGATCGGTATCTATTCATTCTTTTTTTCTATACAAAGTCAACGGAACGGGGCTAGAGAGCGATTCTATGTTGTAAGTGTAAGCAAAAATTAGCTTAGTGGTGATCAGGCGGGAGTGTCCTCGATAGTACCTATAGGTATGTTTGGGTTTTTCGGCTACACATTTCTTTTTCCCAGAGAGTGTTTGGTGTTGTTGACAACGTCAAAAATATGGCCTAAATAAGTAAATACAATAAAAATTGCCCATTCACGGCCTCGGGTGATGTGAATTGCGTTAAAGAGACGCGCGCGCTTCGTATGTTTTTTTTGTTTGATACCGTCAGGCGTGTGCCATGTTCTTAACAATTCTTTCATTTTAGTTGAAAGACGTGTGTAGAGCTCGACTGGTCACGAGCCAGTGTGGTGTTTTTTCAGTCAAACCGGAAAAACAATATTCTAACTCTCATTTTTATGAAATTATAAGAGTAAAAATTACGTAATGAAAGATTTCTATCGTGTCTTGATAAGGGAGATTTTCTCCCAAGATTTATGATAATTCCTACCTTCATCTTTGTATTCAGAATTCAGGTACAGGTACCTATTAAAGTTCTTATCTTCCTTTATCTCAAATAGAAGCAGAGAAATGATCAGTTCACTACAATTTATTAATCAATAAAAGTCTAGCAATACTGGAATACTCTTTATTTCTATTTTACTTTGAAAACTCAACTGGTGTTTTGTTCACTATTTTATTGAAAGTATTGAATTGCAAAAAGTTTTACATATCGAGGAAAAATGATCCTTTTCTGAAAAGTTGAACTCTCCCGATTTTTTTGTTTTGTAAAATGCTCGCGTTTTATAATATTTTTCCAGGGGCTTTTTAAAACAGAATTCTAGGTTTTCCATACACAATACCCAGTTCATTTATTTTCCTGTATTCGTTTATTTTATGTTAGGGCAAAACCGGTTGCCTTTTAGCTCGAATTGTGCTAAGCTGATCCGACCATGATTCAAATGCCGAACGTAGTTTTCCGATCAACACGAGCCTAATGAATAAGTGTAGTATTTACTTCGGGTCGGCTTGTTGTATACACATAACATAAGATCACGCCTGTAATCCCCGAAGGGTTAGGTAGGGGTGTACCTAATAGTACACCCACATTTCACCAGTTATGCTTAAGTTCCATGTAATAGGGGGTAAGCCTATTACCATCAACCGGGCACAAATCCTGACTTCGTAGCTGCTACTGAGAAATTCCTGATGAAAAACATAATTACACTGTGCCCGACCTGAAAATCGAACCCAGTACCTACCTCATGCTTAACAGTCGTAACCACTAGATCAACTTGATAGTTGTTTAACATACACCTATTCTTATTGCCATGCAACAACCATCAAAAAACCTTCAAAACTAAAAGTATTTTTTTGACCGAAAAAAAGAAAATCATGAAACCGAAAACATCTCCGACGATAGGGCACAACCTAAAGACACCGTTTTCATCACAATAGATATCATGTAGCTTATGATTTTCCCTACAAGCAAGTCGTACCCATTTCGAGGGTACCAGGGCATCATACCCTTTCACGCCACCGCTAACATTGGAAGGGACGACTTGTAAAACCTTCTTTGATGTGGAATCAGTGTAAACGTTTTCTTGAGCTGAATAAGAAGGACCTGACTGTGAAATGATCGTTTTTTAGGTATTTTTCTAACAAAGGAAAGTCAAATGTAGATTGTGGGGACCTGAATAACTTAAACCAGTATAATCAAGGATCTGCCCATGTCTCATGTTATTTGGGGTCAACGCGTTTTTTTCTTCCATTTTCCCCTGTCCCTCGTCACGCTATCATTTACTCCTTTTTCCTTCATATAATTCTTGATTTATACAAGGATAGAGATACTTAATTATAATAAAAAAAACAGGAATTAAGCCTGCCTGCTACGGCAGAGTACAATTATTTAGTCTCGGAAAATAACACATTTTACGTAATATGTGATCTAAGCCACAAATATTTTTAGGATCTAAAACTGGCCCGACAGTTTATTTGTTCAGGCTAATAGGCTCGCTACCTTCTTATCACGCGAAATACATGTAAGTTACTGATGAGCCTGGAATAATCAGAATGTTAAAAAATCTTATGAGTCATTAAGTTGCAGCCCATAAACTTCTCCTGCCCAAAAGATACAAAGAGGTTCTAATGTACTATCGTGGACACTCCCGCCTGATGACCACTAAGCTAATATTTGCTTGCACTCGCAACATAGAAACGCTCTCTAGCCCCGCCCCGTTGACTTTGTATAGATATAATAAATGAAAGACAATACCGATCGGCCGAGCGCACTGACGACGCAGGCCAAACGAGAGTTATTGTTATTTTGCGCACCAAATTGACGGTTTCCTGAAAGGCCTAAACTTTAAGGGGACTTTAAGCGAAAAAAAATTAACTGATCAGGCGGAAAATCGCGGTCCATCACTAAAAAAAAAAAAAATATATAGCCTATTTGGTTAGTGCAGTTAGTAGGTAAAGAAAAGCCCAAAAAAGATAAATATCAAGCAAGCAAGCTACTTAGCAAGCTAAAGAATGATTCCTGGCCATTACAGGCTAACAATACAGAATGTTTGGCTATGTATGTATATCAACAATAACTCTAGTTAATGGTGATACTAGGTCATCATCAGCCTTTTCCCAGTTATGCTGGGATCTGTTTCCAGTCTAAACGGATGCAGCGGAATTACATGGAGCGACTGCCCATCTGACTTATCTCACTGATTGTCTGACTATCTGTCTATTGATACTAGGTATCTAATTAATATTCCAGAAGATAAGTTACAGATTCTCTCACCAATCTATACCAACATAGATCCTCCTTGACTGGATGTCAGGTAATATCTAACTCCATTCAAACACCAGACAATGGAACTGGGTCGTACTTTATCTCCGTCCAAGTTCTATCTAATGTCAAATCGCTATTATGTTGGATCAAAGGGTGCTGCCTAATTGAACACGACGTCCGGGGATCGTCTTTGGCACGACTGAAATGTTGAACGCAAGTAAGTTTCTAGGTATAGGTATGAGCAATTTCATTGGCTGAAATTCAGCCATGCTCCCGGTTCACAAAAACGTTCTTGAAAGAGCCACCTAGAACCGGGTATGAACATTCTCAATTGGGAAGATGACAAAAAAAATCTCATTAGTCCGTCAGATAGATTTCCAAAAAATATTGGACACATAGGTATTTTACAGTGCGTCCAAAACTCGTGTGACGTCACATTTCAGTACATTTTTTATGTGACGTCACAAGCCCCCACTCATGATCTTTGACACGCTTTATCTTCGTCATTTTTTATTAATTTGATAAAACAAAAAACACGTAGTTCTCCAATTTTTTTCGATAATTAAAATGTCGGACTAAACAAAATCATATTTTTTTTTAGTCAGCCAACATCCCTGTTAAATAAGTCGTCATAGCGTCACTCCTAACTCATGCACTCTTTTCAACTTTATAAATGCAGTGTATCGATATTTTAAACTTGGAAGTTCAGTATGACAGACTGCGACGATGATAGTATACAAGCAGTCGACTAATACGTAACACTTGGACTAAACATAGACTCGGACATGTCATGGAGGACACACATTGATCAATTATGTACTAAACTAAGTCGGTATTCATATGCCATCTATATGCTTCGCAAAGTGGTAAGTCAAAGTGCACTTCTATCTGCTTACCACGCTTACGTTGGTTCGACACTAAGATATGGTATAATGTTCTGGGGGAATGCTACTGAGAGAGAGTCTGTCTTCAAAGCCCAAAAGAAATGTATCCTGGCAATATGTGGATTAAAACCGACTGATACTTACAAGTATGCTAGTTCATAGATATACAGTTAAGGGAATGTCAATATTTTTAAATTTATAAAATGTGGTTTGACATTAGACATTAGAAAAAATATAAACAAATATGAGACGTTAAAAAGTACCAGGCTTGCCAGCACACTTCGTGCAATACGCCATAGAACGGTTATGTTTGACAACAGTGCATTTTGTATGGGCCCTAAAATCTATAATTAATTACTAGTAAAATAAAGGCAGAAAATAATTTTATATCATATAAGAAATTAAAGTTTTTTTTTTTCGATTTTTATTAGATTAAAGACTTACTTGATCAATAAAGCCTATTACAATGTTAATGATTATTTAAATGATAAATGTAATTAAATTTGTAAGTTATTTAGGTATGTAATAGTAATTAAATAATATAATTAATGAATGTCATAAATACCCTAATAATAACATTTGCTGTGGTTAAATCTGAAACGTGTATTAATGTAAGATTTATTATTTTTTATTGTAATAGATATTTGCACACCTGTTATGGTAGGATATGGCTTAAGAGCTTCTGTTGTATGTTTCACCTCATGTACCTACCCATATTGACGCAAATAAATGATTTGATTTGATTTGATTTGAAATTTTGAAATCACGTTTGAAACCAAGAGTTAGGCAGAGGTGTACCTAATATTTAGATCACCCACATTTTTCGCCGGTTATCTTACAGTCTCAAGTTATAGATGGCGAGCCTATCATCTAATGCCATCAACCGGGCACAGATTCAGACTCCGTGAATCGACCAACATTTTGTTTAAAAATACCAAAGTAAGCATAAATGAGGGACAGTGGCCTTTGGGAAAATATTTATAGTAAAAATATAGATTCATAAAGTTTTATATAAACTTCGACTCCGTAGAATCGTCTCAGTCACTCATTCCTGTGCAATAATATCTCTTCCAGAGGAGGAGGAGGAGGAGGAGGGGGGGAGGGGGGGGAGGTCTTCTTTTTTTTCTTGTTTTTGAGTGTTTTAAGAGTCTAGCACTCAAATACAAGTCCATTTTGATTTTTATTTAAAGCGCTCCTTAAAGAAATAATCAAACTTTCTCGGGCATATTTTTTTTTAATTTTGTGCCGACATCTAAACCATAATCACACATCAAAAATCTCAGGTTAGATGTGTGATGTGTGATTTGTTGTTTTGTTTATGTGTTGTTGACTCTTAATCCACTCAAATACAAGAAAAAATGTCTTAAGCCGATATGCTATATTTACGGTACTGTAGTATCCTCGTTGAAAGCAAACTTTAGTCTAGATAGAAGCTGAGAGAACGTTAATGTAAACTAATCGTGAAAGTAACTTAAAAATTATACAGTTTTAAGTAAATATAAGAAACAGTTTCCTGAAAATAATAAACAAGCAAAGTAAAGAAAACCCGCACTACGTAGATAATATTAATTAGTATTATATTCTCCCCTAGAGGTAAATAGAGTGAATTTGTTTTCATAGCACGTTCTTATACTTTGATAAAATGGAAATTGCGTCTTCAGTTTTTTTCGTGATGTTTTCGCGAAAAATTATTTGAGATTGTTGGTCGTACGATGTACTGATGGACGCATGCGAAAGGTTCAAAACCCTGTCAATATTACAACACAATTAAGTTTTTTGAATATCATGCAATGCATTTGGTTGAGGCTACCTATTCGCTAACTGACTGACACACATACGTAGTCATTTTACATGTTTTAATGACGTTTTATTTTTAATCGTAAATATTTTATTTCCTTATACCCTTAAAGTATGTTCCCGTGTTCCGAGCATATACGCTAGAAATAGCTAGTTTCTTTATTAAATTGCGGAGAAAAAGAAACAAAAGTATTATTTTGGAATTTATTTAAGGACTACGTAGTTCTTTAAGGAAAATAAACTAAAAAGAGATGTAGG
The DNA here is from genome assembly GCA_963853795.1 of Xestia rhomboidea. NCBI lineage: Eukaryota > Metazoa > Arthropoda > Insecta > Lepidoptera > Noctuidae > Xestia > Xestia rhomboidea. The sequence continues at coordinate 6,471,106 of OY970771.1, read as the reverse complement.
TAGTATTTTTTTTTATGTATTCAGGTTAAAATCCGAGCTGGCTCAGAGAGATAGCTCCCAATGACGCTCGTAGACGAAACATGAGGAATTCCTTCTGACGCCACAAATGTGAAAAATGTTTCGCTTTTAATATATATGTTACTATGTTGAGCAAGCAAATATATGGCACTTGTCTAAAGAGGAATGTTGCTGTATCGCGATTTTTAGGAAATACCTAACTGACTGGACTACAGTAACTTGAAATGGACAGTTTGTAATAGAACAAAATCATATAATATAAATATATCTTAGCCCTTTTTTTCAACGTCCGGTAGTCGGGTAAAATTGAAGACCCACCAAATTTCACAAACGACACGTAATTCGTATTAGCCACTCACTTCATTAACAAACAAGACGGAAACAGTCTATTTTCAGTCAAGGATCTGCCGAAAGTAACGACCCTCCTAAGAAATTAGCTCTAAACCCGGTACCCCCAAGTTCAAAAATTAAACGTCTTATTTTTTACGTCGAAACCGTTCCCCATTCCCCCAATTTTTATGGATCCGCAGAACTTGATTAAAACTCCAGTAATTAAGTGCGTCGTTAAAAACAGGTTGTTTTTCGGTGCGAGGGGGCGCGATGACTGCGTACTATCCCCGGCTTTGTATCGGTAATCGTTCTTTTGTTTTGAGCCCAGAGTTTTCGTGCTCCGCCGGGGTTCGACGTGGCGTGGCTGAAACTTCACAATTAGCCCTTTACAACCTTTGTACGGCGTCCGGTGAAAAATGGAACACCCTGTCTATGTGGCCAGTGAATTTTACTGGATTTTTTAAAGTGCAAAATATTCGTACCTTTTTTATTTTAAAGTAGCTGCTGCCCGCGACCTTCACCCGCTTGGAATTATTATAAAAATATTACTTCTATCGGATTTTGTTAACAATTTAATGGGTTTTTTTAAACAGAACCCTAATCTTTTTTCTGAAATAAAAGCTTACTCCTTATCAAATCAGCTATGTGCCAGTGAAAGTCCCGTCTAAATCGGTCCAGCCGTTTCGGAGATTACACATAGGACATACAGACAGAGAGACAAAAATAAAAAATAAATGAAAATTCAAGATGCTTTTGACGACGCGCCGACGTGTCAATAGACCCAGCACAATACATTGCGTTCTTTCACCTCTGTACAAAACATGTGAATCTGACACGAAATCCGGTGAGAATTTAATAATCGACAGAATAGTTTAATAATTGAATTATACCACCAAAATGGCCAACGCTTTTGAAGTTATTTAGGTACCTGCTGCCATTTTAATTTAAGTTCGAAGATATTTTAATGATGATATACAAGCTGTGTTCGTGAGTTTTATTAATTTATGTTTGTTGTTGACACTGCAGTTATTAATTAGATGTTGTTTTTGGTAATTGTGTGTTTTCCATTATACAGACTGTAGAGTATCGTGCACAAACTATATTCAGTATGATTCTAGAATCTCTATGCTGGAGGGCTTAGCGATGTTTTTCGTTGGTTATTACCACCAAAATCAGCTATTTCATTTACTTTTTTGCGAAATTCTACGCATCTAGCTAGAATCATGTACTGGGATATCTTCTGTGATTATTGATTACATTTTGAACCCCTGTTTTTATCAATAAATATTAAACATGAAAATAAGTAGGTAGTTAAAAATAAAAGTCCATTCATGGTAGCGATATTCGTGACGCTGAATAAAATAAGTGGTGTCATCATGAGAATATTCAGCTGAGTCACGTTAGCATTCACCTCACGTCTGACGGACCTTAACGTTGTTACAAAGGATAAAATTATGTTCCGGATATAATATGACGAGAATATGATTGGCTGTAAAATATTTTCCTTTTCATTCACTTAATTAATGAAGTTATTAGGCACGATTTAATTATGGGGTCTGATCATGAGAAGGTTTTAAACTGACTTTATTTGTGATGGTTTTATCATTACCAATTTAAGCCCTTTTTTAAACTGGAAAACAAAAACGAGATTAAATCAATTTAAAACAAGGAAATAAAAAATTTAATTACGGCACTTATGGGTAAGTGCGTGATTCTTTATCACTGAGGTCTTCTGTAATATTTACCGTAGGTATAATTGTATGATCTTGAAAACCCTTTACTGACCTTTTTCTTTTATGAGGTCCTGGGTTCGATTCCCGGGTTGGGTAAAGTGTTATTGAGGTTTTCCATCTAGAATTTCTCAGTAGCAGCCACGGAGTCTGAAATTATGCCCGGTTGATGGCAATAGGCTCGCCTCCTATAACACTTAGACATAACTGGCGAATTGTGAGTGTACTATTAGGTACACTTCTGTCTAACTCTTCGGAGATTACAGGCGTAATGTTATGTTATGAGAAAGTGCGTGGTTTCTATTACTGAAGTCTTTGGTAATATTTACCGTAGGGTATACAGGGTGTAAACCACCTCATCACGAAGCCGTCAACCAAGCATTCTGTACATCTAACTAAGTAACTTTACGCAAAAATTATTGCTGGGAAACGACTTTTTTTGGGGTGAAAAATCATGTTTTGTGGTAGAACTCATTGTAACGCACTCAAAACATTGTGCTGATCGATGATGGATTGAATAGTACGGGGGTCGTGAAAGTGTTTAAAGTAAAATCTTACATTTAAAACTTTTATCTAAAAAATAAGTTGACAAAAAGTTGGAACTTTGACCCCCAATATCTCCGTAACTAGAAGGTTCCCAGGTATGGTGTGAAACATAAAAATGATCGCAATGACGAGGAGAACAAGTGCCTTTCGGCTTCGTTAAGAGGTTTTTTACAACCTTTATAATAGTATGATCTTGAAAACTACGGCTATTTAATATATCGACTATTGATAAGTTCTGCTCTGGCCCATTTACTGGCTGATTATAAAAGTGTCATAAGAAACCATATAAAACAAAAAAAAAGTCGACACCACATTTCACCACATTTTATGACAAGACCAGTCTTAATAATAAAGGTTTTCGTGACAAAAAGTCGAATAGCCGAAATAGCCATAAGGAAACTATGAAGATACTGCCCGGCTATGACATTAGGCGTTGATAGCCGACAAATCGACAGGGTGTGGGCTATGGGGCTATCAATGTAACTGTTATTGCCTGATCAAGGGCTGAGTTATGGGTCGCAGTTAGTTTGTGATTTTTTTCTTTGTTAAGTTTAAAGATTTCTACCGTTTATAAAAGACATTTATTTCTGAAAAAAGAACACAATTAGCTTAATATGGTAAATACAAGGCAATCTTAAAACTAAATAAGTATATAAGAATTACCTACATATGAAGAAGTTAAAACTTGTAAATGAATAAACTAATTAATAGACACACGATTTTTACAGTGTTGTGGGTAAAAGAAAAAAGTGAGTTCTGCCTCGTTTTGGTGGATTTACATTTTTTTCTGTATTAAAAAGTCTGTATATTTATTTTCAATACACTTCCTCGAAAACTGGTTCATAACGCACTATGATTAGGTTCAACATGCAATGTATTTCACACGCGTGCGATTTTTTGCATTTTCCAACACGTGTGCGGGCATGAAAATTGCCACAGATAACTATACCTATACTGCCTATACTTAGTTCAAATTGGTTCAATGCATTAAGTCGGAGGTGAATGTTTTTTTTTAAATTTTGGCAAAGCAATAATGCGTCTTTATAGCCTAAATATTTTTTAAATATTCAAATTGTGTTTATAAATAGAATATCATAGATAAACATGATTATTTAAAACAAATATTTACCTTTATAAACAAATTAACATTTATTTGTGTTCTAAATTCAAAAATATATTTAAAAAAAAAACATATAATATATTAGGCTGTTTAACGGCTTCATACCTTTGCTTCTCCTTCAACCTAGCGAAAGCAAAGCGCGGAAAAAAAGAAAATTAAAATCATAGTTTAAAATTTATGACAAAAATATTTTTCGTTATTTTATTTTATTTCTTCAGAAGTGTATTGAAAAACGTCGTTTGATACACGTGGACATTTGTTATTGCAGTTCTCAGCTCAAAAACACCCTCGCCTACGGCTCAGGAGTTAATTCCGCCTCGAATGCAATAACAAACTTTCTCCACTTGTATCAAAATGTACTATTACAACATTTTACGATACACAACACATTTAACAATTCACGATATCGCAATTTGTATTGTTTTTGATATTGATACATTAGCTACTTATGAAGTTACTTCTTGTTTAAAGTCAGTAATAACTCCGCAAATCTGCGAAACTCTTATGATCAGCGGGCCTAGTATGGCCGCTTCAGCAGAATCATAAATGAATCACGTTAAAAAATCCAAACTCTTAAAATGGACTTTATGTTAAGAATTCTAAGTCTTTAACATGATTCATAATAAGATTCCGCTGAAGCGGAATTTTAGACCCCCAGTTGTTCCGTCGATGAAACAGATAAGGATAGACAGCTAAGGCTTCAAAAGTTCCGTCTACTACTCGTGGCAGCACCTTTCGGGAAGTACGACGGTATTTTTGTCAGCCAAAACAAAGCTCTTATCCACCTTCTAGTCTTTCATCACCATTCTCCTGTCCGTATCCCAATTTATTTGTGGTCGGCGCAGCATGTCTTCTTCTTCAATACTTCTCTATTACTTGTCATCTCAACAGTCACCTTCTTTATAGTCATATCATCCTTCACACAGTCCATCCATCGTTTCTTCGATCCTCCGCATCAAAACATGTCCACCGATAACCGATTAACACACAACTTTTCAGTCCACAACAAGTATTTACACCCAAAATCGATTCTAATTACTATCTAACTCGTTAATAGAGTGTAATTAAATAAGACGAACATCTACGACACCAGACTCGTGCAAACTAGTCCAGAAAACTAGTGGTTTGCTCACGACAACTTGTTTACTGTTCCGTATTGACAAGTCAACGGCGAGTTTACTACGGAGAGCTTCTCAATTACGCATGTTGTGTACCTAGTGCTGTAGTTAATTTGTATGTTTACAGCACAGTTTAGACGTTCATTGGAAACGTTACAATTTATACGAGAATGTGATCAAAAACCGACTTAAAAAACACAAAAACTATAATAACTTTACTTTTGGAAGTCGGTGACTCTTTTGCTTCATTAACTTTTGTGCCTCCGAATTCTGAAAGTAATTTCTATGTTTTAGTGTTTGAAAGCCGGTTACTTTTTTTAAGAAAAAAAGTTTTTTAAGAGAACGCAGTGGCATCATTCTAAAACCTGTCAATTAGTCCATCGGTTTTTTCGATTCTACTAGGGACTTACTTTGACAGAATTGTCGACATCGGCATATTGATTTGCCAGAAATAAATGTAGAATACTATGGTCATGCTACGGAAGCAGCAAGTTACAAGACGAAGCGATATCTACCTATGTATATGAAGGAATTTGTTGTAGGTATGTGATACTAACCACCTAAAGGCTTAACTAATCAGAATGATCGCTGCGGCGTGTCGGCCTACTGTTTAGCATTTACAAGCCATCGACAAGATATGCAATCTACTGGATAGCTTGTCTATGGGTTAGTGACGTAATAGGTTGTCCCGGAACTTGGTCGTAAATCTAGTACCTACCTACAATATGTGCGTAATAGGCTAGTTTCCACCATCAATAAATTGCAAATCTATTTAGTCCGTCAGTTAGAGTATTGGAAAATAATGGACATGTATTTTTTGTTTTTGTAAATCAATGAATATTGACAAAGATAAAGCGCATCAAAACTCGGGAGTAAGGGGTTCGTGACGTCACAACACACTTAAAATTATACCACGGAGTGACGTTTTGAGAATTTTAAAAGCGTCGTATCTTCGTCAATTCTAGTTTAGTACGTAACAAAAAAAAAATACGGGTCAAATATTTTTTGATAATCTAACTGACGGACTAATTAAATTTTTTCAGTGCAAAAGCCTATTCAGGGTGGATTTTTAAGATGGGGCAATCTGGGCTGGTATCTTAACCGCTTTACGTACGTTTTTTCACGGGTGACCACTGAAAACCAGCGGTGTACTGTGTGCCCCATTGCTGAGTGGTAACCTGCTTTTCGCAGTTACGACGACGTGCAAGCTGTCAAGTTATTTTCCGTCTTACTGTATTTATAAATATTTGTTATGCGTTGTATGTTTATTTGTCATTTTGTATGCACGTCATGTCCCTGCGACAATTTTTCAGAAAAACGTTAGTAGGTTTTATATTCTTAACTTTTTGATTTACTAATTTCCTTCAATTTTTTTCATGCCAATCTATGCAATTTCGTATAAGCATTCAACGACTCTTCTAGATCATCAGACGTTAGAGTACTACATCAACTTAAAAACCCGCCATGTATCAGGCCGTAACTATGGCAACATCTAGTTTTCAAAAAAAGTTTGACTTTGTGGAGCTTCGTCTCTGTCGTTCATACTTGAGTGACAGTCTCTTTCAGATAGGGAAAGTATTTGTTTCTTTAATGGTCAGTTCACACCGAACGCAAAATATAACTTTACACCTTTAACACCATGCAGCGCTGCGCCTAGAGACGCCGCGCGGCGTAGATTGATGCATCGCGACGCAGTCGCCAGTAAAGCGGCGTGCAAGTGCGGTGCTGCAAATGTTGGTGCATGCTGCGGTGCTCTGGTGTAAATGGTAGATTGCGGGTGGACGTGGCGGGGCGGGTGCACGCGGCGAATGTAGACACGTTCCTCTGCACCGCGCGGCGTCTTGCTACGCGACGTTGCGATGCGCCTCATGGCGCAGCGCGAAATCACTGGCCTCTTCCACAACCGTCGCGCCGCGTCGCGTCGCGTTGCGTCTCGGTGTGAACTGACGCTTACTCACATTTTACTGAATTTAATAGGTCTGCTCCTGTAACCTTCGGTTCATTGAACTCAACCAAACGTTGTTTAAAATAAACACACCAGCAAAAGCTTCCATATTATGAACGGTCAAAAGGACTAAAATAAATACTTGTTGATTTATCATTAAACGCTGTCTGATATTTTCATGTGTTTTCAGCATGATCGCTCATTCCGTTTGACTAATTTATGTGCCATTGTCCTTTTTCAGAATTTGGCAATTGAATAATGAATTATTATCGTTTCAATGGCTTGGTAAAATCAGAACAATCCAACCGAACATATTCCTGGAAAATATACGAGTATCGGAGTCAAAGGGCAATTCGAAAAATTGCGTAAAGCACAGGTTGGCCAAACTGGCCACGCGTGAGTTGGACTCGATTACAAAAGGCCAAAGGAATTTACGAGTACTGTGAACCAGTTTTATCCCGTGGCTTCACCCGGGTGAAGTTCGGTAATTGTCTCACTGGATCGTATTACCAGGATAAATAGTACCCTATGTCTTAATCCAGGTTATAAACTGCCTGTGTGGCAAATTTCTTTAATATTTTTTCAGTAATTTTTGCGTGAAAAGGTAACAAACATCCATCCATGCATCCATCCATCCCCACAAACTTTCGCATTTATAATGGTAGTAAGATGAGTTTAAGTCATCGTGATGAAAGGATTAGTCAGTTAGCCTCTACATTACCGAGTGCTAGAAAGAGCTGTGCAGGTCGCTTTTATACTTGTCGTGTATTATTTGAGTCCGTTGACACGCAGAACATGGTACTTAATAAGATAAGACATTTCGCCTGACTATCTATTATGTACTGTTTAAGGAAAATCTAAACATAGGTGTTTTGTTTAAAGTGGCAACATTTATATGTTCAGTTTTTAGTTTTTGAGTACTGGCAACATTGGTAGATTTAGAATTTTTACTCGCTCTCGGTGTCAAGTAACTTTGGCTAGTGTGTTTTAATTATAACTTATTTGGAAATATAAAGAACTGCAACAAAATTTACAAGCATATTATTGTACAGGTACTGTTAAAAAATATGTACCTACCTATGACAGATAAACAGACTGCGGACTATGGCATTTTTTTTTTTTTTCTCATGGGAAGTCATCAAATAACTCCTCCCGCTCTGGGCGCGGACTATGGCTAACGCCCCGTCTACGACGTCAGTGGTGTTACTAGCGTCAAGCGACACGCGCGTATCACAACCACAACTTACTTCATGTGAGTACCGTCGCGTCGCAGTGACTCGTGGCATATTCAAAGACTACGAACGCACTGACAGGTGGCTTGCTTAGCACCTAGAACCGGGTGAGTCGCCTTGAGAGTAGCGAAGCAAAACGAACGTTCTAGAATCTGCACTGCGCACTACTTCAATACACGCTAGGCGACTGAACCGCGCAGTTTGGGTGGATGCAAGCATGAGTCTTGTAAGTGCGTCTTTAGCCTAAGCAATTTTTTTCATTTCTTTTCCGCAGTCTTTGTTGCTACACCCTCCTCATGAGCATTTCCTTCGTGGCCAAACGGTAAAGCTTTGGTCACACACAGGTGATTGCCGCGCGATGCGGGATGATGGTCGGTCGCGCCGAATTGTGTGGACGTGGACTAATGAGGGCAAATACAATTTGTGGTTTGACTATGTATTGAGTACTGGTCTGCGTGTGTTTGCATTGATTATTGTAAATAGTGGTTTCTATTCTGCTTGTTGAATTTCGGTGGAATGTAGGTAGTTGTAAATGGTATTTGGTTGATGAAGTTATTTAATTTAAATTGTGTGTCGTGTGGTTATACATTGGGCATTTTAATATATATAAAAAAAATACATAGCTAGTTGGTAGTAACGTGGTTTTTGCTTTTATGCAGTTTGTATAAATACTCTTCCATTTATTTATGGTGTTAAGCATTTTTAACGCCCCAAAAAGGTGAGAATTTGTATAATAGGTGAAACATTGTATTTCGGGACATAGCCAAGAGATTGTTCGACTCTTCTCGTGACTTCTCGTGAGGGCTGGTCGATTTCATGGCCAAAGAATCAGCATTGCCATCCAATACCACATTGCTGCCAGCCATTTTCCGCGTTGATAGCGACGTGGACGAACTTTTTGACACCCTTAATTAATTATTTTTCCGCTTTTTATGCATATTCTTATTATTTTTTTAAGTCTGGATAGCTAGTAAATAATGTTAAATGCAAATATTGTAAAAATAAACAAATCCCCAAAAAATGTATTCATATTTCGTTCTTGTTCAAGCAGGTAGGTACCTAATTAAAACCAAAAACCGGCGCTATATAAATGTGCTTACGAATACTTGTACTAATGTACTTAAGAATCCACATTGTCACTCTACAATCATTACAAACCACGCTGTTCCCCACTAGTGCGATAATATCCACTATAAATTCTCGAAGCCCGATGCAATTCAGATCAATTCCTAATTATATCTCACCTATAATTAGAAATAGATTAATGCTCAGTGCGAGGTAATTACAATCGATTCCAGCAATTCATTTCCTTCAGGAATGTGTATGTTTTGTGTTTTATTTTGACATATTTAGACTCATCGTGTCTTTCAGACGTCTGTCTACCTTGATTCTATCAGTTCTGATTCTTCAATTTCTATTTGCTGATTGTTTTTATTTATGTCTAGTGTGATTCGACTGCTTCTCTTCAATTATCTGATTCATTTGTTATTGTCTAGAAACTGGTGAGTCACTTTTGCCAGCTTATGTCGTACTAGCATAGTGCTCAGCCTAGTAACCACACACACGCATGTTGTTTGTGCTATCATGTCAATTGTATGCCATCGATCTTTATCGCCATTCCTTGCTATATTTCACAAATTAATTTCCCGGTAAACTCAATATGTTTGAATTCTTGAAATAACAGTTATATTTATTATTGAGAAGAGATTTAATTCGTCTACATCCTGTTCCATTAAAATATGATCAGGGGGTTGATATAGGAAAATATACCAACTTCGGTACTTATATAACTCATACATGTGGAAAACATATTCAACGTTAAGACGTCTTTACAAGTTGTTACAGGTAGTCAGTGTCCCGTAAGTCTGACCACCAGTCTGACCAAGGGGTATCGTATTACCCAGTACTGAGTTATGGAGGTCAGATAGGCAAACGCTCCATCTAAAAAACTGGTATTCAGCTGCATCCGGTAAGACCGGAAAGCGACCCCAACATAGTTGGAAAAAAGGCTAGGCAGGTGATGATGATGATGATATGGAAAATGTTGTCAAATTATTGGGCCGTGAGTCAGTTAAAGGTCGAGTTGTACGTATTATGTAAAATGCAGAAAGTCACTTAGTTAAGAGGCCTGTAACAAAACTAAACGCGAAATGCGAGTATTCCTCGTTGAAATTATATGTTTTCCGTTCGCTGCTTGAAATAACAATTACTTGTTACAAATATTTCGTTTCCTCTACTTCAATAATATTAGAACGAATTTTAGATAACTAATTTATTTATTTAGTAATAATCATTCGCCCGATGCATGTTTAAGCTAAAACTCACGGAAACCAGATTTCATCATTTGGGACCTCTAATTAGTAGATCCTATTGAATATAATAGACAATCAAAATATTTTTTTCATCTCACATATATCCTATATACTTTCATAATAATAGAATAGTTTTTCATTATAATTATGCTTTTTAAGTAAATTGTACAATTAGCTTGACACCAAAATTTAAAAGGGCTCTTAACAAAAGTGTGCGATACATTGCAGAGAATATAAAGTAAGGAGTAAAAATCATTCGTGGAGCACTTCCGACGTTTGGCCCCCAAACTGGAGCGGACAGGGGCTGCCTTCAGGCGGCTCCTGCCCAACCTGGGGGGGCCGAACGCCTCCTGCCGGAGGCTCTACGCGGGAGTCGTGCGGTCCATGGCCCTCTACGGGGCCCCGGTGTGGGCGCGTTCATTGAGGCAGCGAGCTGCCAACCATTTGAACGCGCCCCAAAAGGTGGTGGCCGTAAGGCTGATCCGGGGGTACCGCACGATATCCCGCGAGGCGGCGAGCCTCCTTGCCGGATTGCCGCCATGGGATCTGGAGGCGATAGTCCTCGCGCGCCTACACGAGTGGCGCGCGGAGGCGCTACGCCGGGGGGAAACTCCGCTGCCGCGGCAAATTGTCGCTCAGCGGACGGACTTCCGGCGGGATCTCATGGCGGCATGGAGAGAGCGACTGTCGCAACCCCGTGCAGGGCACGCCACGATAGTGGCGGTAAGTCCCCTCTTTGAGGAGTGGCTGGAGAGACGCCACGGCGTCCTCACCTTCCGCCTGACGCAGGTTCTTACCGGACACGGATGTTTCGGTAAGTTCCTGCACCGAATCGGGCGGGAGGAAACGCCCGGGTGCTATCATTGTGAGGATAGGCCGGAGGACACGGTGGAGCACACTGTGGAGGTGTGCCCTGCTTGGGTGGAGCACCGCCGTGTCCTCGAGGTGGCGATCGGCGGCGGCGACCTCTCGCTCCCGGCCTTGGTTCGTGCCATGGTCCGGAGCGAGACGGAATGGGACGCCGTCACCTCCTTCTGCGAAGCAGTCATGCTAGCGAAGGAGGTGGCGGAACAGGACAGGGAGAGATCCTTACGTCCCGGCCGCCGCGGGAGACGCCCCGGGCGTCGGGGGCCACGTGGTGGCTTCCGGCCACCGTAGGCGCGGGCCTGTGGACGGGGAGCTATGGGCTAGCTCGCCGTCCGTACGTCTCATGACGACAGGCCGTGTCGACGGCGCGTTCGTGTTCCACGCGCGCCTCAAAGAGAGTCAGCAATAAGGAAGGGGTCCGCAAGGGCCGAAGCCTGCCGGGGCTGCGGGACTATTCGAAAGAGATACCGTGGCCCCGGAACACAAAGGGCGATGAAGGAACATGGATGGGTTTTAGTCAGTAAAAGTCTGACACTCCCTCCTGCTCAGCCCAGAGCGGGAGAAGTCATTTGATGATTTCCCATCCGAAAAAAAAAAAAAAAAAAAAAAAAAAAAAAAAAGGAGTAAAAATCAAGTAATAACCACAAACGCAGCTTTGATTCAATGAGGGGCTCACAAAGGATATGAAATTAATTCAGTTTAACATCACAACAAGAGAATGCGAAGTGCAAACAATAATATAATCACGCCGGCAATTGTAGCGGACTCGCTTTGTGGTTTAGTTACAGTGATCGTGGTTTAGCGAGCGTTTAACGCGACTTAACTTTGCTGTTAAGCTGCGTTTACGCGCCGGCAGCGTAGCGTTGTTTAGGGATTGTTTCGGTGTTCTATAAAACGCACGCTTGTTGGTCGGATCAAACAACGCAGCATATTATTAAATTAATATTTATTAACAGTATGATAATGTATCATAGCTCCAAATAGAAAGGATCACAAAAATGTCATTTGTAAATCTTTGACAGTCGTTACAGGTAGTGAGTGACCCGAAAGTCTGACAACCAGTCTTACCAAGGGTATCGTATTACCCAGTACTAACTGGGTTCTGGAGGTCAGATAGGCAGTCGTTCCATATAAAATACAGGCATCCGGTTAGACTGGAAGCCGGCCCCAATATAGTTAGGAAAAGGCTAGGCAGATGATGAGAGAGGATCACAAAATTACAGACAAAAACATATTAGTTGCCTTCGTAGAAAAAAAATACTTTACGTCGAGATGTTGTGTTTAAAAGCTCTGTGTAGTTTAATACCTACCTACGTTTGTAATATAAAATAAACATTGCATCTAGGACCTCGGCAGTTTCAGTATTCAGTCGGGTAGAATCGTAATAAGTATGTTCTCACGTGCGTCAATCCAAGCAAATATAAGGCTGGGCTTACATCGTCATCCTGTTCTTACGCTCATTTATCATTTGTTCTTACGCTCTCCTAAACTTCGCCACACCATCCACCATTGTAAAGTTAAGAAGTGAAGCAATTAATGCCATTAACATCACGTTTCCCGCTAGTCCGGACGCGCCGTAACGTTAACGCGTACGTAAACGTTAGCCGCCATGATAATGTTTCGCAAAGATGTGTTTAACGTAATTGTGAGTATATTACCGTGTTGGATTACGGTAAATAGTCATTAATTTAAAGAATTTTAATATAAAATATCAAATTCCTCATTAACTCGAAAATCTCTTAATTTAATTAAAAAATTTTATTAAGAGATTTTCGAGTTAATGAGGAATTTGATATTTTATGAAGATATTGTGTTTTGTTTCTTGGGAACTGCTTGAAAGTGACGAATTAAGGGTTCAAAGTTAGAATGCCTCAGATATAAACGTTCGCGCGTACTTGGACGGACACATTAGGGACCAGTTGAGGATACCGGACACTGGCAAATATCTCAATATATTATCTGTTTGTAGGTAGGTAGCGGTTCGATGAAATCTTAACAAAAAAACGAATTAACTACACTTGGCAACATCTTTAGACTAGGTAGGTACGCAAAAAATCTGCAGAACAAAAGCAAAAACAAACGAAAAGTTCCAACATAATTGTCAGCAATACACCAAAATACTGTCACACATTCTCAACAATTTCCAGTGAGAAACATCCTACGTTTGCTCAATATCTGGGACTCGTAAATGCGACGGGAGCCGCTAATCTTATACTCATTCACTTCTGAATCCCTGGTACTCCGACTCACAGACGAATAATATGAATCAACATGAATATGCCATCAACATCTTGTAGTAACAATAAATTATTCGTATCTTCGTAAATATCCCTGGCCGACAAGAAAATGGAATAGGTGTATACTTATTTACGACTTGGAATGGATTTCTGGAGATATTTGGGTCAGATCTTGTGTAACTAGGCAAAGAAGAAGGTGCTACACATGTTTTCGATTCAGCAGTACCTATTTATTAAGATTAAGAGTTAAGAATATAAATCTTGATGGATGGAGAAGGACAGGAAGACCAAACTACAGATAGATGGATTGTCTGAGGACTGATATGAAAGAGACAGGAGTAAATGATGCCGTGACGTCGGACAGGGGAGAATGCAAGAAGTGCGCCGATCTCAAGTAAGAATGGGACAGTGGCAAGATGATAAGTATAGACGGCTTATGACGATCAGCAAAATACGTTCGTTATCGCTAAATCACATTCGAGTCGGCTCGACATAATTCGACATACTTAATATTAAGTCGACCAGCTTTTTCCCGAACAAAAATCAACGTGTCATGGCTTGAGACGTGGAAACTAAACTCTGTATATTCTGTAACGGAAAGAAAAGTCACCCAATCGATGTCGAAATTCCCGAAAATCAGGAAACAAATGCTTAAAAGAGAACACCAGATGAATCGAGAACCGTTATAAAACAAAAAAAGGATCCTCTCATTGGTAAATTTGTTCGTTTAAAAAGCTTTTTAAAATACTGTCTCCTGATCTGGGGTAGTACTTAAACAAAGTGCATTAGATGCTTATTTTCTCCGAGTTGAAAGTCAAATGGGGTGAAATGGGGTAATGGTAATCGAAGGCGACGTCCCGTGGCGGCGGTATTTGTGTTGTATTATGAACCTTACAGTTAGGAACTTAAAGTAGTTGAGTGCGTGGATTTGCCAAACAAATCCACCCACTGGTTTTTGTGAAGTTGTTACATGTGTGTTCTCTAAATGTTTAAAGGTTTGCTTTGAAACCTACAACGTCTACAAAGTTCAACAGGGTTATAAAATACTTTAACTTTACATAGGGTAAACTAATATATACATTATTACCTAATTATGGTGTATTCAGAAGAACCGCTTTCTGTATGAAACTCTTGATCCAACTGCCTAACAAGAGCCTCTTCAACCGTTGATTTAGGCTTTTGGCTATGCTGCGGGACTGTTCGCAAGAGATACCGTGGCCCCGGAACACAAAGGGCGATGAAGGAACATGGATGGGTTTTAAGTCTAACACTCCCTCCTGCTCCGCCCAGAGCGGGAGGAGTCATTAGATGATATCCCATCGGAAAAAAAAATGCTTTTGGCTATTAGTCCATTAATTGTTACTATTTCGGTCATGTCGGCGACATATACATATCTACAAAATATTTCTAAATATTTTTTAATTCTGGCTTTATTAGGTATTTTAATTGATACTATGTCGCTCGGAAACACATGGAATTCCAACGTAACTGGCGAAATGCAAGTGTACTTATTAGTACACTCGCATTAACGTCAGGCCAGTTGTTCACGCCAGTTACGTCAGGTCACTTCAGCCTAACTCTTCGAGAAAACAAACACAATGTTACCGGCCTATTCCACGATGCCGATTCCGAATAGCCACTATTTACCGAATAAATTCAAAAATGGAACATAATTTTTATGAAATTATCTGCCAAGGCAATTCGCAAGTGGTGAAACAGGCCCGTAGTGTTTTTTATTGCATTTATTTCACTTAAAATTTTCATTTTTTAAACTTTTAAAAGCCAAATGGATGGCCACAAAAAATAGATGGCCCAATGGCATCAGGAACAAGGTTCAGGCTGCCGGTGGTCAGGGTTATTCTAGTTATTTGTATCTTGAAAATAATGCACTTGAACTGTATTCTTTATGTTACAATGTATTTCGTCGCAGTCATCCCTTTAAAAAAATAATCCTCCCCTACAATGTCCAAGTACTCTCCACGTAGACTAGACTACAAAACTACCCCGGCTTTCTGCTGGATATCTAGATAAAGTGAGTGCGGCCGAGAGCCACATAAATATCCAGGAGATAAGAGCCGGTAGACGTTTGCTGGGTGCAAGTTGCGCGGTTATTGTGCACTTTTATATTGTTGCTTTGAGAACTGAAAGAGAGGTGGAAATAAAAGGACGGATAATAAAAGGAAGTTGAGAAGTACTGTTATGTTGGTGATTATTTTGATTATGATGAATGAAGATTGAAAGTGGATGTGAAACTTCTAATCGATTGTGAACATAACATTACGCCTGTAATCCTTTAAGGCCGAATGGTGCGAAATGAGTGGTTTTTATTTAAATCATGTTCTGTCAAATGACCAATTTGTACGAGACGCCATTGTTTAACTATTGTGTCTACTTCGTGGACAGATCATGGATTAATTGTAGACTAATAAATCATTAGATCAAAATGCCAATTGTAAGTGTGTTAAGACAAAAGTGACAAATATTTGTGTGAAAAAAAATACTAAAACTTAATGCCGTTTATGAGTAGTTACGAAATTTCAAAGAAAAAATGCTTCACTTTGAATATTTTTTTCATATAGTAATAATAAGGTTAGAATTGTTTCAATTGTACCAATTAAAATTTTAAGTCTAATAAGCAACACATTTGTTTTTTGCAGAGTGAATATAAATGATATTCACTCATCATAGAGAAGTTACATGGAGAAAACCTCTCGTTAACAGATACCACCCCCTTAATAGTACACCCACATTTCGCCAGTTATGTTTTAAGTTCACTGTAATAGAGAGCGAGCCTATTGCCATCAACAGGGCACAAATCCAGTCTCCGTGGTTGCTACTAAAAAAATCCTGATGAGAAAACCCAATAAAACTTTGCCGATCCGGGGATCGAACCCAGGACGCACTCAACAGTCGCGCTTTCGACCTCACAAATAAAAAAAACATACTTGTTTAAAGTACATACATACGGTCTCATAAGAGATTTATATAATGGTAAAGCTAGTATATTGTGTATATTGATATTGCCAACAATGCTGCTGCAAGTGCGGTAAATACTTGTTTATTCATGAAAAACAATGTTAGCGCTCCCTGTCCTTAGAAGCTATTTACACAAAAGCCATTATCTTATTATCTCATGTTGAGAGAAGTGGAAATTATGTTTTTACCATTACCACTCGAAAAATGGCATTTTATTCATCGAAAACAGTTAACAAAACGCTCTTTTACTCACTGTCGATAACAGTGAATAAAACTCTCTTTTACTCACTGAGTGAATAAAAACATTTTGAATTTGGAACAATAAAACGTGCCGACAACAATATAACACTGAATTTCGAAAATTACTTTGAGAGATTGACCAAGGGCTTTACGTACTTTCCAAGGCACGGAGGAAACTCGGTATGTAATGAATTAGTGGTCACCCATCCACAGACCTACTTTGGTAAGCGTGGCTTAACCTTGGAGATCGACCCGATTGGCTGTTATTATTAACCCACGAGAAATATAAATACTATACTTCTATTTATTTTCTCACAGTCAATGGTAAAAAGTAGAGAACACAACTCGTGAAAAAAAAAATCTCGGATCTTGTATCCCTCGTTCCGCTCAGGATTCTACTCTAGAATCCCTTGCTACGGTCGGATTCTACTCTAGAATCCTTTGCTGCTCTCGGGATCCAACTTAGTCCCTCTAATTAAATTCCCTTTTTTTCACTTGTTGTATAATCTACTAATTTCCTACTCCTCCGCTAATATTTTTTGATTAATTTCGTTACGGGAACCACGCCAGTTAAACTGTGTCGCTAGGACTTCGTGGAGCCTCATTGTCTCGGCGCTTTTCTGGTGGTCTGGTGATTCTGTCGGGCTTGTCCCAATAAAAAAATATATTTCATGTTTGTGTACCGAAAAGCATATTCTATCTCTTTGTAGACAAACATAATTATCTTTAGTTTATAAATGTCCATCGATTGACAAGAGTGCAATACAAAGGAGGTGACCAAACTTTAACCCAAAATTCATCATCATTCCAATTACATCTCCCATAAACCGTTCTACACAGTTATTCATCAGCTCCCAGCCTGATGAAGTCACAGAAGTTATTTCCTAAATGCCAGAAGTTGAAAACTTAGGCACTTAGTTAGATTTGCACAAATATGTGAGCGGATGGCGACGGCCACAAGAATCTCAGAGACGAGAACTATTTGACGGGAATTTGGCTCCAGTTTAACACCATCGACTTTGATGGGTTAGTCAATGGTCAAGAATGAGGGCTATTTATTAGTCGGGGGTCTTTGCCCAACACACATGTCATTGTGTTGCAAATTATTAGTAGGTATTCGCTAAATAATACGAGACAGGATCGCGGTTCTAGTAGAAAAGAATCACGATTATTTGCTTCATGGCAGAATTTTAAATAGCATCAATAGATGCGAAATATTATGACGATTTGCTAACACTAGACAAGCTTTACAGTAACCATAGACAAAAGCCGTGTTCTAAAAGCGACGCAGGCGATCGATGATGGAAAAGTCAAACGTGTATTGAATTTATACAGGATGTAATCGGAACCTTCACAAAGCCGTCAAGCAAGCATTCTGTACATCTGAGTAACTCTACGCAAAAATAATTGCTGGGAAGCGACTTTTTTTTGGGGGTTAAAAATCACGTTTAAAACGTGGACTCGATGTCAATATTATTCTTTTGCCCTTATTCCAATTCATTTGGGGTTGGCGCAGCATGTCTTCTTCCATACTTCTCTATTTTTCGTCATCTCATCAGAATAGATAATAGAGTATCTCAAGAAGTGTCTTGTCTTGCCGTATCATTCTTATACAGTCCCATCCATCGTTTCTTTGGTCTTCCTCTACTCATATACCCATCCGCATGCATACTCAAAACTTACCTCACGACATTTTCCTCATTCCTCCGCATCACATGCTCATACCACGACAACTGATTACCACACAACTTTTCAGCCGCCGGCGCCACTTTCAGACTTCCTCTTAAATACTCATTCCTTACTTTATCCATTCGCGTTACACCACACTTAGCATTCTCATCTCCGCGACATGCAAAAGCTTTTCATTCATCCCTTTTGTGGCCCAACATTCTGATCCACACAAGACGGTAGGACTCAATGTAACGCACTCAAAACATTGTGCTGGTGGATGCATCGAATACTACGGGGGTCGTAGAGGTATTAAATGTAAAGTTATAACTTATTAGCTTTTATTTAAAAAAAAAACTTGTCAAAAAAATGATCGCAATGACGTGGAGCACAAGTGCCTTTCAACTTCATTTATGATACTTTTACAACCATAACAAGCTACCCAGAAGCGTGTGTCAATCTCGTTGGAAGTCTTAGTAGAAACGAAACAATAGCCCCTTGTCTTGGCCCTCTGATCAGCAAGTCTAACCTAATAACGAAACTGTCCATCACCACCTGAAAAGTTAAGCCCCCGTAACGAAATTTACAAATTAATGAAACGTCTCTCTCAATTGTAGACTACAAACAGATACATTTTAAATCCCCGAACTCTCTCCAAGTTTCGGCTAATAATTTATTAAAATCGTAATTAAGGTGTCGGCAAACGTCCAACAAAAGGTCGGCTCGTGGCAAAGGGCAACATTTATCTTACAAGTCTTAATCCGGCTTAACTTACTCCTTTCAATTTTTGGCTAATTGCCGGCAATTAAGGTTGTGGGGACCTTTAAACCTGTAGGATTATTTCGAAAGCCTCTTGACTCGATTCTCGTATCGAGAGCGCCTTTATCGAGTTGGTATCGAGTGGCCTCTTGTGGATGTGATTGCTATCGGAGTTGGGATCAGTGTCTGTTGAGCAAATATAAAGGGTCTCATCTTTCGCATCCATTGAGTGGGCTAATTCTGTGAAGCGAGTCACCATGGAGGTAATCAAAGATTCATCTTAGATTTAATCGTTATGATGCTGAATTGGTTTTGCTTACTCTTCAACTCCACCTACAGCTTCTAAAGAACCATTTATTTCCTACATAAAATAACTGGAATAAAATTTCTTCGTTGAAAAGATTTCTGGATAAGCTTTAGCTGCTTTTCTCAAAGTATTTCTTCCACTGCGAGTTCCTTAAAACATGGTCGATATACAGAAAGCGAGTTTATGGTACATGGTAAAGTACTACGCAATCTTCACGCATAGCTGAGGATTCGACTAACTGTTAGTGCTTTCAGGTTTTAGACTCTGATCCATAGGCCTAAGCTTCAATTTAGATCGTGCCTTGTTGATTTAAACTGGGCATCGTGTGGGTAAACATTCGGATACGACTTACCTATTGGCTGAAACGATGAATTGACTGAAAGTTCTAGAATATGTCTAAAGAATTTCTGGTTTTGAGAAAAGAGTTGGTATTTTGTTTAATAATTCTAAGCACTAAAGACATTGAAACCATGTGTAAGTTAATTGAAGTGACTTTTATTATAAAATACGGGCTTCTTTGGTTATTTTTTTTTAATGCGATGATCAATACTTATAGGCTCTTGTTTCAAAGACACGGAATGGATGGTTTTATCAGTCGGCCAGTAGTTTTTAAACTGATATACCCTATTAAGCCGGTGTTCATTATGCGAAGAGGAGGCATTTAGTAGGCATCCTCTTCGTGAGACGGAGTAGGCTGCAAGCCACAACGCAGGTCGTGCGGTTGGTGGATGATACGACTGTAGTCAGGTATATACTTACACAAATACATATATATCATAGACTAGCTGACCCGCGCAACTTCGTCTGCGTTACGTAAGAGAGAGGCTTAGAGAGAGTGTGAGTCAACCTAAAAAAATGCAGATAATATGCTTTAGCGGACTTTTTAAGAGGAACAATCCCGTCATACATGTTTGATTGTTGAGTAACTTTAACCGTTTACGCAGCGCACGGAAAGGAAGCTCTCAAAAGCAATAATTTTTCGCTGTATTCGCAACAATTTTCATTGATGCTCCGCTCCTATTGATTGTAGCGTGATGTTATATAACGTATAGCCTTCCTCGATAAATGGGCTATCCATCACTAAAAGATGTTTTTAACTGGAATCAGTAGTTCCTAAAATTAGCGCTTTCAACCAACCAAACAAACAAACAAACTTTTCTCCTTTATAATAAGTATAGATTCAAGTAGGCAACAATTTAATTTCTCGGAAATATATGCAATCATCGTTAAAATATTGTACTATGTTTTTTCAATTTGGGGCTTCCCTCGACAGCCTTAGGTTTTCATCCTTAGACACTCGATGACAGTCATACTCCAGCTAGGTCGAAAGTTCATATCTAGGTTCATGAATTGAGCCCAAACACGATATAGCTTTTTTTTTCGGATGGGAAATCATCAAATGACTCCTCCCGGAGCAGGAGGAAGTGTCAGACTTTTACTGACTAAAACCCATCCATGTTCCTTCATCGCCCTTTGTGTTCCCGGGGCCACGGTATCTCTTTCGAATAGTCCCGCAGCCCCGGCAGGCATCGGCCTTTGCGGACCCCTTCTTTTTTGCTGACTCTCTTTGAGGCGCGCGTAGAATACGAGCGCGCCGTCGACACGGCCTGTCGTCATGAGACGGACGGACGGCGAGGTAGCCCAATAGCTCCTCGTCCACAGGCCCGCGCCTACGGTGGCCAGGTGCCAATACGTGGCTCCCGACGCCCGGGGTGTCTCCCGCTGTGGCCGGGACGTAAGGATCTCTCCCTCTCACGTTCCGCCACGTCCTTCGCTAGCATGACTGCTTCGCAGAAGGAGGTGACGGCATCCCATTCCGTCTCGCTCCGGACCATGCATTGAACCAGGGCTGGGAGAGAGAGGTCGCCGCCGCCGATCGCCGCTTCGAGGACACGGCGGTGCTCCGCCCAAGTGGGGCACACCTCCACAGTGTGCTCCACCGTGGCCTCCGGTCGATCCTCACAATGGAAGAACCCGGGCGTCTCCTCCCGCCCGAAAACACGATATGAGGCCAATAACAATTTAGCTGTAAATATAATCTACGTAAACTGCGTATGGATTATTGATTTCACAGTTCAGAACACGTGGATTTATCAAGCTTCTGGTGTTCGTTATACTTCTTTTTGGAGAAATCATCCTCATCATCATACTCCTGCCCTTATCCCAATTTATTTGGGGGTAGCATGATTGTATTCTTCTTCCATAAGTACAACTCTATTACTTTTTGGAAAAATATTTCACGAAAAAAATAAGAAATGCACACAACTTAAATACAAAATGCAATAAGTATAGGAAATCTCACAGCATCAAAAAAAAAATTAAACAAATCACAAAAAGTGAAAATAATGTTGGAGGGTTTGAACCTGCAACCCCGTAGTTTACAGAGCGGTCATGAAACCGCAAGGCTATTTACTTCGTTGACATAAGCCACAAATAGCCGTTCTCATGTACTTACGTCATGACTGAAACGTCAAACAATTGAAGTATACGGAAATAATGCAAAATTGCCTACCCCCTTAAGGAAGTAGCGTGATGATATATAGTTTAAATATTGAAGAAGCCTATGCAGTAATTTAGACGTGATGCGCGCACAAACATTTCGTACCAACTACTTAAACCAAGGAAAGCTGATTTTCTTGAGTTCCGTTATTTTGTGCGTATTCACCTCAAAAATCAAATTTCAAGAAAACTGAGAACATATATTTACCTGTATTAGATATGGAGTATATGTAGCAACTTTGAAAGGTTACACTTCATTGGTTTTGATTGTTTTGAATTTTAAACACAAAACCCGCTTT
This sequence comes from Xestia rhomboidea, assembly GCA_963853795.1. NCBI lineage: Eukaryota > Metazoa > Arthropoda > Insecta > Lepidoptera > Noctuidae > Xestia > Xestia rhomboidea. The sequence continues at coordinate 6,448,903 of OY970771.1, read as the reverse complement.
TTTGCGTCTCTGGTTGAGATAAAAAAAAAATGCTAAGACAGGTATTTCTTTATTTTTATTAATAAGTATTTATTCTGAGTTTCATGATTCTAGAACAATCTAAATTTTTTTTTTCATACAATATTTACCCCCCCTTTTCACCCCCTTTTTCCAAAAAAATCCAAAATTTCTATAGCCTATATGTTATTCTGAATGTATTAAAACAGATTTGTGAACATTTCAACAAAATCGGTTTAGCAGTTTTTACGTGATGCGCGTACAAACAAACAAACAAACAAACAATTTTTTTTTAAATGGTTTTAATATGTTCAGTTACTTATTTCAAGTCACCCTGGCTGGTTTTTTTTTTTAAATCTTCAATGAACAGATTTTTTGGTCTCAACGATTTTATTATATGTATAGATACTCATACAAGTCACCATCATCTGCTTAGCCTTTTCCAAACTATGTTGGTGTCGGCTTCCAGTCTAACCGGAGGCAGCTGAATACCAGTATTTTAAAAGGATTGACTGCCAAACTAACCTTCAAAACCCATTCTCTGGTAAAAACGATACTCCTTGGTAAGACTGGTTTTAAATACCCGTAACAACTGCCAAACCTCTACAAATGACAGCCGTGACCAACAGCTTAACGTGCTCTCCGAGGCACCTAGGAACTCGGTTTGTGATGAATGGTCACCCATCCACGTACCGACCTAGGCAAGCGTTGCTTAGCCTTGGAGACCGACCCGAGCGGATGTTATTACAAAGCCACGATACATAGGTACACAATTGACACAGGCTGCCTTACGTTCTTAGGGTCCCAGGTTCGAATCCCGGTAGGAGCAAATGTTTGTGTGATGAGTATGGACATTTTTTTTCCGAGTCATGGATGTTTATATGTATAATAAGTATGTATTTACAAACAAAAAGTATATATATGTAGTATATCAACTATCTGGTGTCCACGACACAAGCTTCGTAGCTTAGTGTGGCATCAGATGGCGCTGTGTGTTAATGTCCAGCGATATTTATTTAATTACACGTGTCCGTAGATTTGGCCTTCACTCGTTTTATTTCGGGTAGTTCTATTTCCATTATTTTATACTTACCGGGGTGAAATATCTCTGAAACCTACACCAGCTAATCACCGTAGCCGCGTAGGTATTTATCTGATTTATAACCGTGCGTGACAACAACCATTCCTCAAAAGTGATTTTATTGCCACTTCCCCGCGTATAAATTTCGACTTTAAGCTTCCAGTGTTAGGGTCCGTTTTCTAACGGGTTGAATGTTAAATGTTGTCATGTTTATACTGTATAACCCTGAAATTAGGAATGGCCAAACTAATCAAAAGCCCATTATTAATTGTAGCGAAGACTTATTTTTTTTATATTACAATTTTTGTTGAGTTATCGGAAACGTGAGTTTTGTCTTCGATTGTGACAGCTTTTAAAAGTTCACAACGACCCCTATTTGAATTTGGAAACTTTCACATTCTGAAAGCAATTAGGAAGTTTTATTTGGAGTATTCAGGAATCGTTTAAAATTTTTGTTTATTGCTCTAAAGTAAATGTTTGGATGGTACAGAACGTTACTATTATTTTTACCCGACTGATGAGGGTAATGTGTGTTTCAAAATATGCATGTTTGTTCCTTTGTGGCGCTCTAGAGACCAAACGCATGAGCCAATTTTAATGATTCTTACGTCAATCGATTTGTCTTAATCTCGCAAGTGTCACTGTGTACTTTTTATTTTCACTCTGGGCTGACAGAACCTTCATACATACTCGTACATAAACTCACATTATTTTCACTTAGGGTTAAGCTAAAACTACAGAAGACCACCCACGAAGATCCTTGAATACTTCCTTTGTTTTTGATAATAACCTACTAAAATACTGTAAGGCTGAAACCTATATCTAGCTCTAAGGATTTCCTGGGTGCATAAGACACGCAGATACACAAAAATAGCAGACACCCTAATATCGGCTATTTTCTTTCAGCCCAATCTAACTTCAGTCAATTTCCAGCATTAAGTAATAGACAAAACTTGGCACCCAAAACAAGACAATATACAATCCTGAACCGGAATGGCAAACTATGAAACTACTTCATAAAACGGTCTAGAAGATTAATGTGACCTTGAGTCGACCCTGAAACTGTTGTGGGCTTGTTAACATACATAATACCACGCTCAGTAACCTTAACCGACTGGGCAGAGTAGCTGCTAGAGCCAAAGTAGTATTTGAACGATTGTTTGGCATAAATGTTGGTAAAAAGTTGATCAAATTGCGCTTTCATGGCGGGTTGCCAGTTTTTCTCGCTATATTAGCTAGCTAGCTATATTGATATGAGAAAAATGCACGTAGAGTATTCTGCTGTCGTAAGTAAAAGGGCGTAATTGAGGAAAGTGAGTGGGGAAAATGAGCCTAACTATGTGCGCCTTTTTTGTTAAGTCATCGTGTCCAGCTTTTTCACAACTATGTTGGGGTCGGCTTCCAGCCTTATCGGAAGCAGCTGAATAACAGTATTTTACATGGAGCGGCTGCCTATCTGACCTTCACAACCCAATTAGCTTGGGATAATACGATTCGCCTTGGTAAGACAGAGGCGGTCTGACGTTCAATTCAAGCTATGATACAATTACAAAGCTACTCAATTAAAAGAAACAAGTAATACTAGCCTTCTGGACATTAAAACCAATCCTATACACAATACAGCGTTGTCCTATTACCAGCCATATAAAACGTTTACGACGTAACACGCATAGTCCATATGCGTCGTGCCTACGAACTCAACAGTAAGTAAACGACAATGACCTGCAAGGTAATATCGAGCGACGATGGATGTCAAGGCTTTACGAATAGACTGGTTATTTACTCGTTCATATATTACGTAAGTAGGTAACTTTTTTACATGGTTATGTGTCAATTTGTTGCACGCTGTGATCAAGCATATCATACGCATAAGAATATTAAACGAATGCAAATAAGGTTCATTTTCAGATGAAGCGCGACTAAGCTAAATCTAAGTGCGCTCTATAAAGGGTGTAAAACACCTCTTAACGAAGCTGAAAAGCACTTGTTCTCCCCGCCATTACGATATTTTTTTTGTTCTACACCATACCTGGGAACCTTCTAGTTACGGAGATATTGGGGGTCAAAATTACAACTTTTTGGCAACTTTTTTTTTAAATGCAAGTTTTTAATGTAAGATTTTTATTTTAAACACCTCCAAGACCCCCGTACTATTCAATCCATCTATCAGCACAATGTTTTGAGTGCGTTACATTGAGTTCTACCACAAACCATGATTTATCACCCCAAAAAAAAAAAGTCTTTAACCAGCAATATTTTTTGCGTAAAGTTACTTAGTTTCATGTACAGAATGCTTAGTTGACGGCTTCGTGATGAGGTGGTTTAGACCCTGTAGATTTCGGCCTCAGATCCGATCAAAAATATTGGTACGGTAGCTACGAACGTAATGCGATCGCGGCGGGCTAATCCGTCGCCCGTGCGAGTGCACCTCAAACAAGCCTCAGATCTCACGATATCGGCTTCTACTTCACTTGCGGCTTGCTTTTGGCAAACGCTTTTACGCTCTTCGCAGATTTGGAATGTGTACTGTCGGCTGTTTATTTAAAAAGAAAAATTGCCATAGTTAGATTTAAAAATTACTATAAAACGTTTCCGTAATCATAAACAAGTGAGTTTTAAAAAGAGAGAAAAGAAAGAAGAAAGTACACACGTGCCATGAAAGATGAGACCTGTCACATCACTTGAAACGAGTGAAACTTTGTGAAATCTTGATTATGCGTCGAGGTAAAACATTAAGAAGACAAAGTAGGAAGATGGTTTACGACCTATATGTCAAAAGAAGTATTTTGTTACACAATTAACTCATATACAAGTGGTGTGACAGGTCTCATCTTTCATGGCACAGATTGTACGTGATACGTACATGCGCGAAATCCAAACTTGCTTACTTTTTGCACTATGCAGGTCATTGTCGGATTCGTTTCTGTAACAAATACGTCTTTTTAGGGTTCGATTCCCAACCCGGGAATTTTTTTATTGGGTTTTTCCATTGGAAAGGGCAATGCAACCTTTGCCATACATAGCTGGCATGTTTTTTTTTTCTTTTCGCCAAAGATGAATGTTATAGGACTGTTTGAGAAATCAATTCCGAAAAGAACTAGCTCAACCAACCGTAATCGAACAAAGTTTGAGAGTGTTTAGTAGATTGCTGTTAGTTTTAAGCCAGGCGTTTTTAAATTTAAAAATACTCCGTGTGTGATATGTTTCCCATTGATAAATACTACTTGGCAACTCTAATGAGTCATTCCGAGTCATAAATATCACGTATTGTATTTTCATTTAATTAAATCATGATCTGTCGAATGACCGATTTGGTCGAGACGCCATTGTTTAACTTTTGTGTCTATTTCGTGGACAGATCATGGGTTATAAGGAGTAGTACTGGAGTGTATTGAAGAGGTTTAGAGGTGATTTTTAATTGTAGGTATTTTAAATGTATTTTAACTGTGTTTTTAATTTTTAAATTTTTTCTCTTGTATCTGTATTGTATCTTTGTGGTAGTTACATCACACTGGCGTTATAGCCGTTAAGGTGTTATTTACGTAATTATAAATAAATAAATAAAATTAAAAATTATAATATAAGAAAAATAGGTAACGCCTGACAAAAAGATACTAGCAATACTTCCCTCATTATCTTCGTTTGGTTACGGTTTATCGAAATGGTTCTTTTTGCTATTGATTCCTTGTATTGTCCTCTAACATATATTGACGACCCGAATGGCGCAGCGGTAGTGAGGCTGACTTACGTTCTTAGGGTCCCGGGTTCGAATCCCGGTTGGAGCAAATGTTTGTGTGATGAGCATGGACATTTGTTTCCGAGTCATGGATGTTTATATGTATAATAAGTATGTATTAAAGTATATATGTAGTATATCAACTATCTGGTGTCCACGACACAAGCCTCGTTGCTTAGTGTGGCACTAGATGGCGCTGTGTGTTAATGTCCAGCGATATTTATTATTATATTTATATAACCTAGGCTTTATTTCTGGCGAAAGGAAAAAGTAAATCATGCCAAACCCTTTCTGTAGCAGCAGTAGCAGTCACGGAGTCTGGATTTGGGCCTGGTTATGGCAATAGGCTCGCCATTTATTACGTTGAACTTAATCATAACTGGCGAAATGTGGGTGTAGGTACCAATAGGTCTACCTCTCCCTAAGCCTTCGAGGATTAAAGACGTGATGTTATAAATAATGTTTCACAAGCCTATTTTCAAAATAATACACTCAGAACATAAATCAAATTATTCCAGTAATATTTTTGTTTATTTATCACAATGAACATACTTTTACACTGAAAGCCAAAATCAATTCACACAATGACATAACATTTTGTGCGCGATTCACACTTCCTATTCACTGGCGTACACTGGCGTGCATTATCAGTGTCGAATGGCGTGATTTATTCCTTTTTGTGACATGTTTGTTACAGGAATGGGACGATTGTGACACAACAAACGAGAATGGGGCGTTTTGTTATAAAAATAATGTACACGGAAATGATCAATGTTAACAAGAGTGTGTTTGGTAAAGTCAGTGAACTGCTGAATGCAATGATTTGTATTAAGATTGTTGAAGTTTTTGGTTGCGCTATCTGCAAACTTGGGAATTAATAAAAGAGAAGGTACTTATATATAATACGTTCGTCTTTTATTTCATTTATCAATTCCGTCTCATCAACATTATATGTAGAAAAAATAATTTACAAATAAAAATAACTAATAACTTTAAATAAAAACTGAAAAGAAAAAAATAAGTTCGGGTAACACCATGGGGACCCATTTTGGATGTTATGATTTTAGTCTAGATTATTCAATGGGTCCCGACTGTTGCAGTCAATATGTCCTGTTACCAGAACTGGCTTTTTCTTTTCAGTTTTTATTTAAAGTTATTAGTTATTTTTTACGCAGTCGGGTTTTTTAATTATTTTTTTTAATTTTACACTTTTTAGTTACTTAGATATACCATATTAAAATCCTCATGATGAGCCCTTTATCGAGCCGTTAAGGCTGCAGAGCGTGCCAAACATTTGAATTTGGCGCCAAAAATCCGCTATTTTGTTTCCTTTTTTAATTTTGATATACCCAGTGTCACTCTCACAGTAAATACGAATCCAACGACAGCTCTAATGCTAAAATCCATCGAGACATTCAGGCCACAGAGCGTGCCAAACAATTATACATACATACATACTCTCGAAAAACATAACCCTCCTTCTGGCGCAGTCGGGTAAAAAAGCGTTAAGGCTTTTTTATATTTCATTTTATTAGAGGCTTAATTTGTTAGCTTGGCTATTAACTTTATCGTACATGCTGTGATCTCCTTTAAGTGAAGGAGTTTATCTACCTAATACTTGAAGTTATCCATTACTAATAATTTTTTGTGTAGGTATATGTTTTGTTGGAGATCCTAAAATAAAAAAGGCATATCTATATACGTTGTGGGTCCCTTTCTTCGATTTCTGTTACACATACAGTAAAGATTAATTTATTCTTCTACGTTATTGTTATAAAGGTATGCAGATATCCTATTTTTCAACGAATTAAAAAAGAAGAGGTTTGGCAGCACGTTTTATTATTTACAGGCACTGATTTCCCCAAGATTTTTACATCAAATAAACACCATGCCCCAACTCGGCCCACCATGCCTCTCCACGCTACGCGCTTATTATTCTCCTCTCCTAACGACACTCCAGAGACGTGCCTTGAAATCACAGCAAAGAAATAAAATATTCATTTTCAAATCTATTGCATTCTGATCAAACAGTTCCACACAAAATATATTGCTGCTACGAGATTCTGAATACAGTGGCTTTGGCACAAACGTGCGACGTAATGTATATTAGGACGATTTTTGAACAAAACATGCATATCTAGGTACTTAGGGGTAGCGCAGACGATAGACTTTTTGTGTGCGACGGACAAAAACACTGCGACAAATTTTGCGTGATTGATGTGTTTAACTACTTTTTTGTCCACTCTAATGCGATCAGTATAAAGATCCTTTTCATCAGTAGATCCTGAGAGTGGACAAAAAAGTAGTCAAAAATGCATCAATCGCGCAAAATTTGTCGCAGAGTTTTCGTCTGTCGCAGACTTGTACACACAAAAAGTCTGTCGTATGCGCTGCCCCAAGTTTAATTTTTTAGCGACCTGCAGACTTAAAGCTAAGTTATTATTATGTGCAAAACGCGTATATTTTCAACTTGTTTCCGGCCCTCGATTTTGTCCGCGTGACGGGCACTTACTGCCGAGTGCCAGTGTGCCCAACTTTCTATCAATGAATGAAATTTTGAATTCGGATGAGTAGTTTTGGAGATCATTTCCTTCATCCATACTTTACTTCTTTTTATATATAGTGATGAGTATAGTTTTTAATATCGTTTGCATTTATCTAACGTTTTTCCGCGCGTTCGTGCTAGCCCCACAGTTCTTAAAAGTTCAAGCAAATTGACGTCAGCATAAGTATTAAAATTCATACAACGTTGAATACTTTCATTTTGTCTCGAAAAATTCAAATATAAAGGAGAATCGAGTTACATTTGCTTCAGGAATATTAATTTGAGCTCATTCCGTTGAGTTATTTCAATAAAGGAGATCAGTTTCACCTGGCTCGTTTATTGATATTGCTTCGTTGAACTTTTACGGGTGTAGAGATAGACAGATATTTTTTATTGTAGAAATTTCTCATCTTAGGTAGGTAATCATGTAATACACTGAATTTTCTAGCTCCTTACGGACATACATTATAAAGGGTGTAAAAAACCTCTTAACGAAGCCGAAAGGTACTTGGTCTCCTAGTCATTGCGATCATTTTTTTGTTCTACACTATACCTAGGAACCTTCTAGTTACGGAGATATTGGGGGTCAAAGTTCCAACTTTTTGACAAGTTTTTTCTTTTAATACTAGTTTTTTATGTACGATTTTTACTATTCAATCCACCCATCAGCACAATGTTTTGAGTGCGTTACATTGAGTTGTACCACAAAAAAAATGATTTTTCACCCCAAAAAAAAAGTCGTTACCCAGCAATAATTTTTGCGTATAGTTACTTAGTATGGTGTACAGAAAGCTTGGTTGACGGCTTCGTGATGAGGTTGTTTACACCCTGTATTACTTCTATACACACTACTTATATCCTATTAAGCTACTTCCTACTAATATAATAAATGCAAAAGTTTGTGAGTATGGATGGATGGATGTTTTTTACTTTTTCATGCAAAAATTACTGAACGAATTTGGAAGAAATTTAGCACACACATCGTTTATAACCTGGATTAACACATAGAATATTTTCTATCCTGGTATTATGATCCCGTGGGACAATTATCGAGTCACGTGGGCGAAGCCGCTGGCATAAGCTAGTAATACATATTTTTTCTGTTATGCCTGTTTGCATGATCTGTTAATAACTTTTAGTAACAATGGAAAATGAATACTTGACAGAATAGGCTAGTTTCCACCATCAATAAATTGCAAATCTATTTAGTCCGTCAGTTAGAGTTTTGGAAATTAATGGACACGTATTTTTTGTTTTTGTCAAATTTTTATTTAATTATTTACACTACTTTTATAAAAACTATAACTCTAAATAATAATATGTACAAGTAACAAAACGGTTACAGGGCGTCGAAAAATTCGTCCACAATGAAAAAAAAATTTCGTAAATCAGTGAATATTGACAAATATAAAACGCATCAAAACTCGGGAGTGGGGGCTTGTGACGTCACAACGCACTAAAAACTATAGCACGGCGTGACGTATTGAGAATTTTAAAAGCGTTGTATCTTCGTCAATTTTGGTTTACGTAAGAAAAGAAAAAATACGTGTCAAATATTATTTGATAATCTAACTGACGGACTAATTAGATTTTTTCAGGATCCTATTTGTCTGACATACCATATTATAATACCACAACTAACAAGACTAAAATCAAAAGCCTTTTTTTTCTGATAAAACTACAATATACACAGAATAACCCTTATGAGTCTGTAGTAGTTGCAAGGATTTCCCGGATATTGAAAAATGAAATTGTTTACATCGTCTAAGTAGGATGTTACTTCCTACACTTTATCAAGAATTCCTTTTAGTTGCCTTTCAAAACACCCACGGGAAGTGGGCGCCTTCACTTTCCGGTCCCATTAGTGGTTCAATCGTTAAGTCGCTCGGATCAATCTTCAGGTTAAGCCGGGCTTGCATGGGTTGGTCTGTGGATGGGTATAACTACCGATATACCAGTACACCGCCTTATACCATTACATAGCGAGTTTCGGCTATCATTTGTTGATCTTTGACAGTCGACGTTACAGGTAATCAGTAGCCCGAAAGTCTGACAACCTGTCTTTCCAAGGGTAATTGCATTACCCGGTTCTAACTGGGTTGTGGAGGTCAAATAGGCGGTCGCTCTATGTAAAATACTGGTATTCAGTTGCATTCGGTTAGACTGGAAGCTGAGCTCAACACAGTTGGGAAAAGGCTAGGTGGACGATGGGCGCTAGAGAGCGAGCCTATAATTTTTATAGCACAAGGTGTCATATTAATATTAACAACCGAATGTAGTTGAGTTGATAAAAAGTAAAAACTAATGCCCAAAAATACGAGTCCTAAGACCATCCCCCATTACCATCCTGCAATTGAGGTCACGCGTCATAATCCCTACATGCGGGTGTCTCGGAGGCACGTAGGCCGCCGCCCCCTTGACACCACGCCACTCTGTAGGGCTCTCGTGACGCCTCGAGGGTCAACACTCGTCCGCCGACAAATACCCGCGGATCTCCCTTTGTTTGATGTATGATAAACTGAAATGCCGCTTGGGTTTTGTATTGAAGGTTTTTTGCGGGGCGATTATATGTTTTAAGTCATTTTTGTGGAAATGCTGTTAATTTTTTGTATGCTAGATTATTTATTCTACAGTCAAAGGTATTTAAGTATATTTGTTTGAAATTGGAAACGCATCGAATATTGTGTTAATCGGGTGTGGTAATATTTACAACATTAATCGATACCTTGTAATTCAGCATTTCATAATCCTCGATTCGAACAATTTCACGCAGCAGGCCAGATTTAAAATATTTAATATTTTTTATCATATGTATACGTATAGTATATTAATCATCATCTGCCTAGCCTTTTTCCAAGTATGTTGGGGTCGGCTTCCAGTCCAACCGGATGCCGCTGGAGTGTCATCATCATCATCAGCCTATTAATGTTCCCACTGCTGGGACACAGGCCTCCTCTCTATGAGAGGGAATGGGCTATCCACCACGCGGGCCCAGTGCGGATTGGTAGATGTCACATGTCTTCGAATTTTTTGGTTCTAGGACATGCTGGTTTCCTCACGATGTTTTGAGTGCAGCGGTGATGAAATAAATTACACAAAGTAATGCGCTTGTCTGGGTTCGAACCCACGACTTACAGTTCGTTAGTCGGGGCCGCCACCACTGGGCCACCGCTGCTCCGCTGGAGTGTATTTAACGAATTTAAGACCATAAATACTAGAGAAATGCCTAGTAAGATGCAAGTTGTTTTTATATTTCTTATCACCTATACCAACCATTCTGGTGATAAGAATAGGCTTACGTCAGTAGAGCAACAAAAGCGAAGTGAATTAACAAGCTCACGGGCCAAGCGATGCCTATCATGAGCCTCCACTAATTTCTCCAATTCCCCTACGTAATTAATTGAAAAGCCAATTAAATGATAATGCTATTTAACCCTACTTTGCTGATCTAAAGCCCACAAAGTCGGCTACATTAAATACCCTTGTATTAACGAGTAGATTGACTCTGAATAAAATTAACATAGCTTATTTGTAATTGATTGGTATTACTTAGCGTGAAGATCATTATATCCTGTTCTTGATAAATTGTGTTTGGGCTTTTTTAAGAAGTTAAGAATAAGAATAATTTGTTGTTTATAAAAGTACATTCAATGCATTGATTCCTGAAACTCACACTAGGATTCCCTGTGCCGTGAGTTCCGGGCTCCTTCGTTCCGTATCTTTTTATTGTTACACAAATAGTAGTATCCGCTAGAATAAATTTCTAAATCTAATCTGAGTGCTACCATGTCGCAATACGTCAAAAAGTATATGAACCCGGTAATCGAATAACCGATAGGATCTGTTATAAAATTATTTCTTATTTATTATGTCGTATTTTAATATACTACGTAATTACGAAGATTTTAAATAATAATAATAATATCACTGGACATTAACACACAGCGCCATCTAGTGCCACACTAAGCCACGAGGCTTGTGTCGTGGACACCAGATAGTTGATATACTACATAGATACTTTTTGTTTGTAAATACATATACTTATTATACATATAAACATCCATGACTCGGAAACAAATGTCCATGCTCATCACACAAACATTTGCTCCAACCGGGATTCGAACGCGGGACCCTAAGAACGTAAAGCAGCCTCACTACCGCTGCGCCATTCGGGTCGTCAAATAAATAATAACGTAAATATTTTGAATACTGGGTTGTGGGAGTCAGATAGGCAGTCGCTCCATGTAACTGATGCTGAAGACTAGCTGAAGACGATCAATCATATGAAATAATCCTCACATCTCTAATCAAACTAGACACCAACGAACATTTATAAATAATAATAATAATACCAGCCTATTACTGTCCCACTGCTGGGCAAAGGCCACTTCCCATACAGAGAAGGCATGAGCATTGATCACCACGCTTGCTCAAGGCGGGTTGGCGATTTCAGACTTACATTAATTATAAGTCCAGGTTTCCTCACGATGTTTTCCTTCACCGATGTCCAAGATAAACTTAGAAACATACATATGATTTGAAAAAGTCACATTGGTACTTGCCCGGATTTGAACCCACAACCTTAGACATGGGAGGCGAGGCCTCAACCTCTGGGCCATCACGGCATTACAATCAACATTTATAATCAACAAAAATGTTAAACAGAACATTCACAGCTTATCACTGGAGTAACAAAGCGCAGCCAAACATAGCGTAACAAAACATATCATAGCGTAACATAGCGGCTTTAATTCCAGAACATTCGGCTGCAGATACTCTAGTAATGAAACCGCATTCAAGTCGCGAACACTGACAACTCAAATAATACGCGCTATAAAGAATAATTCACCGTATTCTGTAGTTGACACCTCTGGTTGAGAAGCAAATTGTATTTAAACATGCAGTTCTATTATATATTTTTCCTGGTTTGTTTTGACTTGGTGTCCTGAAATACAGGCTTTCGTCTAGCTTAGGCACCAGTCTCCCACAGTATAAAAAAACGCATGTATTGTTCACGAAACCTAATAATGTACCTATGTATTGTAGCGAGAAATAAATCTTTATCTTATCTTATCTTATCTTTTCGAGATAATTATACTGCCTCGTTGGTCGAGTTGTTGCAAGCGCGACTGCGGTGCGTGTGGCCCTGGTTTCGATTCCCGGGTCGGGCAAAGTGTTACTGGGTTTTTCTATCAGGAATTCGACAGTAGGAGCCACAGAGTTTGGATTCGTGCCCGAGTGATGGCAATAGGTTCCCCCCCTATTACATGGGACTTAAATATAACTGGCAAAATATGGGTGTACTTGTTAGGTACATCTCTGCCAACTGTTCCGGGATTACAAGGCGTGATATTTTGTTATTTTAATTAAAAGATATCAGTGAGATTCATAATTGGTTCGATTTTTTGTAAAATAAATGTTTTTACTACAAAATGCCTTTTGGTTTCTATAAAATCGAGCTCACTTTGCTTTAAAGCCTACAGTTTCAGTTTTTGAAATTCATTCCCACAATAATGTGCTGTGCTTTTGGTTATTATCCTATAGAAACACTCGCAAGAATTTCGTTTAAGTAATGTGTTGCCAACACAGAGCAAGAACATGAATATTTGCTGAAGTGTGATAATGTTGCCTCAGCATTTCGTAGCCGGGTGCTACGCCGTAGCAGCTTGTGACCGCTACGCAAGCTGCGCTGACCTACGAGTCTACGCTGTCGTAGCAAAGCAAGCTAAGCATGAAACGGTTGTTAATTTTAGTTGTGAACATTGTTCTATGTTTCTTTTAGTAGATTAAATGTTTTTTAGTGTTTTTACACAAATTTCGAACAGTTTTGTAATTGTAAGTGTTTGTAATTTCTCAGTAGCAGCCATGGAGTCTGGAATTGCGTTCGGTTGCTGACAATAGGGTCGCTACCTATTACATAGGAATTAAAGATAACTAGCGAAATGTGGGTGCACTATTAGGCACACCTCCACCTAACCCATCGGGGATTACAGGCGTGAAGTTATGTTGTTATCGAACAGTTTTATTAACCAAATAAGTGCTTAATATTTTTGCGAAGATTCTTACGCACGTTCAATAAAAAAATTGCCCTTACAAAACACAAAAACATCTCGAATATAAAAATAAAAATCTTTTCATTCAACAAACCGGACCCTTTAGCCCGAATGAATAACATATTCATGTCCTTACAAATCCACCAAGAAATCACTGGGAAAATCCCATTTCCCCGACTCAATGATGCCCGAAGCGCTCATTAATCAAAACCTACGAACTAAATAGCCAGTTTCATACATAAATAGATGATAGTAACAAACTGATAGTCTATGATGAATGGCCTGAGATCTTACCGCTAAACAAATGGGCGTTCCTAACTGTTTTGGTATTTAGATTTACTTGGGAACTCGGGTGGGCTTTGTACTGGGATTATTAACTTAGTGATTATAAAGCTAATTGCCTCGTTGGCCTAGTGGTCGCAATCGGGACTGCTTAGCATGAGGTCCTGGGTTCGATACCCAGGTCGAGCAAATTGCTATTGGGTTTTTCCATCAGGAATTTCACAGTAGCAGCCACGGATTTGTGCCTGCTTGATGGCAATACTCTCGCCCCCTATTACGACCCGAATGGCGCAGCGTTAGTGAGGCTGCCTTACGTTCTTTGGGTCCAAACTCAAAACTCAAACTCAAATTATTTATTTCAATTAGACCATGACGGCACTTTAGAATGTCGAAAATACAAAAAAAAGCAAAGCTACAGTCACAGTCACAAGGCATATTAACTTGAGAAAGTACTGTAGTTGCCCATTCCCTAACGTTCCCGTTCCCGTTCCCGGGTTCGAATCCCGGTAGGAGCAAATGTTTGTGTGATGAGCATGGACATTTGTTTCCGAGTCATGGATGTTAATATGTATAATAATTATGTATTTACAAACAAAAAGTATCTACGTAGTGTATATCAACTATCTGGTGTCCACGACACAAGCCTCGTTGCTAAGTGTGGCACTAGATGGCGCTGTGTGTAATGTCCAGCGATAATTATTTATTTATTTACATGGGACTTAAACAAATACTTATCTTTAAAAAATCATAATCATAAAAAAAAATCATATCATAAACTATCGTCGTATTAATTGTTAAGCCATTTTTGCAAACCGAGAATAGGCATGACGACAGTTTCAAAAACTTGTAAATCTATTTAGTCCGTCAGTTAGAGTATTGGAAATTAATGGACACGTGTTTTTTGTTTTTGTAAATCAATGAATATTGACAAAAGATAAAACGCATCAAAACTCGGGAGTGGGGGCTCGTGACGTCAGAACTAGCTAAAAATGATACCTAGGCGTGACGTATTGAGAATTTTAGAAGAAGATATGACATCTTCGTCAATGTTGTTTTACGTAACAAAAGAAAAAACACGCGTCAAATATTTTTTGATAATCTAACTTACGGACTAATTCGATTTTTTTTGTCGTCTCGCCTATAGTCGTCCATGTTCGACGAATAGATTGTATAACTTGAAATATATACGTGGATGATTATTGCGACTTCCATTCTTTGAAGAGCTCTTTAGAGTAAGTCCCATTTGGCCACTTTTCTGGACTTAGGTAATCAACGAATTTGTTCTATAACATAGAAAGTATTAATAGTCATTTAGTAGTGCTCATGTTTTGGCCACTTTACTGAGCTATATCATCGTTATTGTTTTCTTAAATTGTGAGTAAAAATAACTGGTCCCTTTACAGTCTAAAGTTTTCTGTCTATACTAATAAGGGGACTCCTCAACTGCCTAGACTTTCCCTAGTTGGTTCGGCTTCCAGTCTAACCGGATGCAGCAGAATACCAGTATAGTAGTAACAGGGAACTACTGCCTATCTGACCTCCACAATCCTTCTGGGTAATTTAATAAGATACTGCTTGGTAAGACTTAAACCAGTGGTTGCACTAAAAACATTATATAAAAACCACTTTATCTTCATGAAATCGACGTTGATGATCATTTTCGCGCCAAATGAAGCTATACAATGGCGCCCTATTTCCCCGGAGATGTTCTAATTCGCCAGTTAAAGTGTGTTGTTTGTAGTTTATTCATCTTGATTAATGTTCTGTTCGCGGTTGTTTAGGCATTGATTTACTTTCTCATGGAAGAAAGATGAAATGTTTTTGAGTGCAAATGAGGGAAGGAATGGCGCCACTTACTGCTTTTTCAAGGCGTAGGCTAAAGTACTTTTTTTTTGCAAATATTGGTACAGTACATGGCAATATGATTCCCTCTCTTAGAGAGGAGGCCTGTGTCGCAGCAGTGGAAACATTAAAAGGCTGATGATGATGACATGGTGATAAACATATAAAAGGTAGGTTCAGCCATGTTTTACGAATAGGCATGCCAAAGTTATAATTTGACGCTAAAACAACAAAGACAATATTAACAGACATACTGAATAGTTTTAAATCACAACTTAATATCTAGATCACTTCAACACAATTTATATTATAAAGACAGACAAAAATATTTTTCCTTCAAAATTCTTTCTCAGTAAGGAATTCACTGACAGTTTAGTTAGATACTTACTAAAGCAACAGAACTGTTGCTACTGGGACAAAATAAACTGAACGCGATCTGCATCTAAACTGCATTCATAAGCTACCAGTGTCACCAATTTTTTTTTTTTTTTAATTTCATCGCGACAGTCAACCTATGAGGCCAGCGTTCTGCTTAACTGGACTATCCTGTGCCTTGAATGTCAGTCAAGACAAACGGTTTCATAAGTATAGGTTGACACTGACAGACGTTGATACGGTTAGGTGTGTCATGGCTTTTTGCTTCGCTCTTAGTTCTTCATTCATACTGCTGCAGGGCTATTACGTATCTTTCTGATATCCAGTGACTATCAAGCTTCGGTTGTACACCGAACTTTGATGACAACCGTGAATATCATAATAATTTGGTATTACGTATCACACTGAGTGGATATCACTTTACGGTGAATAACAGGGTCATACATTATACGAAACTAACCTAACCTAACCTAACCTTTGACCGTTAATTGATGGACACTGAGCCCAGTTACTATCATTTCGAGCTGTCAACAGAGATACGTAATAGCCCTACAGGACATATTACGCATGCGCGCCATTTACGAGTAGTAAAAGTATTTGTATCCGTCTGAAGACAAAGGAAAAACAATCGTGTCAGCAGTTAATTTTAGTGACGATCATAGACAAGGTCAATTTGGTCGTGGACCACTTCCCTAATCAGCCGGATTTACAACCTAATACAAGTTGTTGTAATACTTGTTTTCGGCAAGTTTTGTAAAAGCAACTTGTCGGAAACATGTATAAAAAACATTTTTCATCCCCCCATCTCGGAAAGAGTATTTTTGCTCTTCGATATCTGAGTGCAAAAGTCGTTTTTATCCTCTAGAGGATAAAGTAAATTGAATTTAGAACATCGTGTGCACTAAGTTTGTGAATTCAAAACATCATTAAACCTATTTACTTCTACCTCCATGGTGCCGAATTTATCATAGGTACAACCTTTTTTAATTTGTTAAAAACTCAGACTCGGAACCTTCTTGGTGTACTTTTATAATTTGCTTTGCGCGCGCCATTTTCTTGTCAGGTCAATTGTTAAAACCTTAGGTTAAAAACAAGTGAAAAACGTAAAATAAGTGGTTTTGGCGACCAAGAAGTTTATTTGACGCTAACAGAATTGACTGAAACTGTTAATAATGCGCAAATGAGCTTTCTCCCTCAACAATCACGCGAGAAGGATATGAAACAGTACGATATTAAAAAAAAATAAAAAAAATAGGTAGAAAATGCCCAAGGCATTAAGTCCGCCTTTGTACAGTTTTTACTTGTGCATAAAGTTTTAATAAATAAATAAATAAATATTACACTCAACTTAACTAACTGTAGCAACGTTACTTTAAATTTTTCTTAATTGTACCTAAGTATTATTTGTTATAATTTAAAGATTATTCTGTAATACTTACCTACCATAATGTAGTAGTTAACACCTAAACTGAAATAAAAGTAAAAGTATCTTGTGATTGTAAATGTTTTTTTTTTGCATTTAGTCATTTCCTCGCTGAGGTGGGATGAAAAGTTACGTGTTGCACTCGAGTGCAAAGATTTTTCACCTCGTGCTCTTTTGATTCCCTCGCTAACGCTCAGGATTCTATTTTTTTTTAATTTTAGAATCCTTCGCTTGCTCGGTTATCAAAATTGAGAACGCGGTTGAAAAGCAACTTTGCACTCTTGTATAACAAATAACTATTAACATACATCTTAATGACGTTGTTTCATTCATGTATTATTATTTTGTTTACATTTGTGACAAGTTTTTTTTTCACAAATTTTTACAACTTGTTTCGAAAACATACATACATTCATAAACTCACGCCTTTTTTCCATGGGGGTAGACAGAAGCCACAGAACGCCATCTGCTATGATCTTAACAGACTCCTTTTGCCTCGTCCATGTTCATACATCTAGTCATACATATAAAGTTTCGTAAACAGTAGACACAAAATATAGAATAAGTAAATACGATCATGTTTTATACCTTGTCGTAATCGCGAGGCTAAGACTGCTTTTCTTATTTAAAGTAAATTAAAACCCAAGTACACACCGCACCATTTTAATACGCTACAGTATTCCAGAGTAATCTTATAAACATAGTTAGTAATTTTGTGGTCCCTGGTTCAATATAAGCCGGGGTTCAAGACCGCAGACTGTTTGTTCCGAAGCTAACCACGCCTTATTTGTGGTACATTAAACGGTTATAATAACAAAACTCTAATAACGTTTAGTCATCTCTGGAGATGGTAACATGGCGCCCGTTTTGTTGTTCGCTGACTCAACACAAATGAGATTGTTGCTGTCCTTGTCTAACGGATAGGGGGGAAAGAGAAAGTGATGGGTCCAGAGCTGTCAAATTGGTTTACAGTTTAAACTGAGGCATGGTGGAAATCAAAGTTGGTTTGACTGATGGACTTGGCCTCATCGTGATTTTATAAGCTTTCATATTTAACTTGCCTTGTTAGTTCGATACACTGACCTGCAAAAATAAGTACAACACTTTTAAAATTTCAATGAAACTATAGACAAAATTTAACTATTCTTCGAGTCCTTTTTGTTTCGAAAGTATGTCTTATGTAGGTACTTAAAAAGTTATTGCAATTTTAAAAGTGTGATACTTATTTTTGCAGGCCAGTTTAGTGTGTATTGGTCAAACATTGCAACTGAATTTTGAACAAGTTCCCCCCAACCGAGCTGAAATTTTGCTGCAATCTTTTAGTTCTGGCGACAATACATTTTTATGAGGTGACTTAATCCTGCAGCCAGAATCAGACGATCCTAACTGTAGGATTAAGTTCTCACGAGAGAACTCCTTAATAGTATCGAAACAAAACTTTGTATACGCGTTCAATTTTGGTAGATTAACCTAATTTTCTTGTTTTCATAAAATAAATCTTTGAGTAAAAGAAAAACGTTTCATTTATTGCAGTTTTGTATACCTACTTGTATTTTTCTGCGTATTTAGAGTTCGTTTTTTTTTTAGTTAGTATCACCAACAAAGGATACACTAGATATATTAGAAGCCACAATCATAATAATGGTTCTTATAAGTGTGCTTCTTCTTTTATAGTCAGTCGTCATAAGGCTATCAAATGTTCACCGTCTTCAACTTCTCAAGACGATTTCTTAAATTAAAACTGTCTATGATCTTCATTCTTGCAGGCCTAGCCAAGTTACAAACGTTTCATATCGATTCTCTTTCTACAATCGTAAACGCCTCGGCCTAAGCGATTGTAGAAAGCGCTAAATTGGTAGCCAAGTTGACACGACTGAGTCGATCGCTCGTTCTCTAATGTCTGTAGAAAAAACCTACACTTTAGTCTATGGTGAGCGTTCCTACCAAAGAGTATAGCGTTCAACATTGTAGAAACGATATTTTTCTATTCTATTATTTTGAACGATGTAAACTTGTCTACGAATTTTCTATTCGTTTGTGTTGATCACGTGATTTAACGTTGAGATGATGTCTTTCTACTAGCGTTAACGATTGTAGTTTGTCAACTTGGCTAAGCCTGTTGTTCTGCATTCCAAAGACAACCACCAAACGTAAGTCATAATCATAGCCCCTATAATTATGACCTACTGGCTATGATTATGACTTACGTTACGATTCGGCAAACTTCGGACATTTTCGGCAATCAGTATAATCACGTAAGCTTCACGTAAGTGTCGAAGCGTTATCAGCAAATTGATCGCAGACAGTAAGGGACTGTCGTTTACGATAATATTAACCTTTTTAATGTTCAGTTTTTGTTTTTTTTTTCCAACGTACTTGTTCAATATTGATTGGATCGGAAATTGCGACATTAAAAGGCTGTGAAAACATTTTATGGGTCCATTAGCTGTTAATTTATGCTTTGAAAATCAATTTGTGAGTTCACAGTGATGCTGGCATTTTCTGATGTTTTTAACCTAAAGAGAAAATTGAATCTGTCCAATAACGAGATAGTGGAAATTAAGTTAATGTTCGGGTGCAAATTTTTAATAAATCAATCAAAGTTTTATCTTACTATGAGAGAATTATAAAACTAATTTTTGCACGGTTTCGCCAGTGCGGTGTTCTTAATTTATCCCTAGGATCGTACCGTACCGTACCTTCATACAAAGTATCATTTGTCATAACAACTTTTGTATTATCTATACTTAATATTATAAAGAGGAAAGATTAGTATTTTTGTATGTAACGAATTAACTTAAAAACTACTGGGCCGATTTGAAAAATTATTTCACCGTTAGGAAGCTACAATATCCCCGGGTGACATACGCTACTTTTTATCCCTGTATTCCCACGGGAACGGGAACTACGCTAGTGAAACCGCGTGACGTCCGCTACTTTTAAAATAATATAGAATGAATTTAGGTAAACACATTAATCAGGATGTAGCTAAGCACTGTCCAACCTTGTAACTTGTGTAGGACCAACTGTGTAACTTCAACAGTAATTAATACAAATTATCATCAGAACATGTTCCTATAAATTCAATTTAGCTAATATTGCACAACGGCAAGCAACAGGGGCGCGGGCAAGCTTATCTCAATCCCTTCCGGGGCAAGCTCCGTAAACATTGCCCCCGCATTATATGGCAAATTGATTGCCCGGTACAATAGAGATACTTTTGATTGCTCCTATAAGGAGAGATGCGATTATTTCAGCTTCGTATAGAGTTTATCGGGTGATTTTGTTGTTATTTGGGTTTAGTGGCTCCTTATAGCGGGTTGGATGGAGTTAGGTATGTTTCGATTGTTTTTGTATTTGTCTTATAGTTTGTGGATGGAATTACTTTTCTCGTTTTTTGGGGTTCAAAGATATGGCAGGACGCTATGCTTAGAATACAGAAATTCACTGGTCAACTTGATCAATTAAGGCGCTGTCAACACCAAAATCTGGGCGGCCTTAGAAGAAAATAATGAACATTTTTTTTTTTTTTGTTAGCCTGTACTGTCCCACTGCTGGGCAAAGGCCTCCCCCAATTCCTTCCATTTGCTCTTTTCCCGTGCCTCCTCGGACCAACCCTCGCGGTACGCGTCCAAATCGTCTCGCCACCTTTTTCGTCCGTCTTCCGGCAACCATCGTGTGGAGACTTTTGCCCAGCGGTCATCGTGCATGCGACTGACGTGACCCGCCCAATCCCATTTTAGCCTAGCAGCTTTCATGCCAACGTCCACTATGCCCGTTTTGGAACGCAGCGTGGTGTTTCGAACTCTGTCTTGTCTTTTGACACCCAGAATGCTGCGTTCCATTGCCCTTTGGCAAACTCCAAGGCAGAGCTTCTGAGACTCGGTGAGCGACCAGGTCTGAGCACCGTAGGTTAGGACGGGCAGGATGCACATGTCAATGAGTTTGCGCTTCAGGGAGATCGGAAGATCACCCTTTATTAGCGTCTTCATGGACCAGTAGCTTTTCCAGGCATTTTCGATTCGGCGATCGATTTCTCTTTCCTGCCTGTTTTCGAAAGATACTAACTGGCCCAAGTAGATATACTCATCGACATACTTTATTTCCTGCCTATTTACCTCGACCCTACTCTTAGTGCTGTTGGTCATGAGCTGGGTTTTAGAGCGATTCATTACGAGTCCCACCCTGAAGCTGGCTGTGCTCAGTTCTTGGAGCAAGGTCTGTAGTTCGAAGGCTGTGGGGGCAAAAAGGACTATGTCTTCAACAAATCGGAGGTTGGTTAACCTCTCATTACCGACTGTAATGCCTTTGGTTGGTCCATGAGGCTGCTAGCGATCTAAATATCTCCTCTAGAGTGCTTGTAAACAACTTCGGAGAGAGCGGGTCACCCTGTTTAACACCCTTTTGTATACTAAACGAAGGTCCTGCAGTATTCAGCTAAATGTTTGCGGTGCTGTTATGGTAGATATTTTTTAAGATGTCTATATATTGCTGTTCCAGTTCCTGATTTTTTAAAGATGTGAAAATTTCGGAGTGTTTGATGCTATCGAAGGCTTTCGCGTAATCTACGAAGGCCAAGTATAATGGTTTATTGTATTCTGTATATTTTTCTAGGACTTGGTTCAAGGTGTGTAGGTGGTCGGTTGTTGAAAAACTAGGGCGAAATCCGGCTTGTTCTGGTGGCTGATGTTTATTCAGTTTCCCGTCTTTGCGATTGTGTATCACTTTAATAAAGGTCTTGTAAATGTGGGATGTTAAACTGATTAGACGGTAATTGCCAATGTCACTTTTGTCGCCTTTTTTATGCAAAAGAACTATACTGGATGTACACATTGATTTCGGAACTTTTCCTGATAGCAATATGGTGTTAAATAGGTTAGTAAGGTGGGACAAAGCAGCAAAGTGGTAGAGCCGATTTTAAGCGCTTCCGTGGTAATTCCATCTTCCCCAGGACTTCTGTCGTAGCGCATAGTAGTAAGTGCTTTGTGCACTTCATATCCGTTTATAGGGGGAATGGAATCTGAAGGGATGTATTCGGTGTTGATATCGGGCGGTGAGTGATCTGAATATAGTGATGTATAGAATTTAGTCGCTATTTCCATTATTTTTAGTCTATTGTAATGCTTGATGCCGTCAGTGTCTACCAAAGCGGTTGATCCAAGTTCGTCCTTTTGTGACTCCTTGTTTTAACACTCTTAGGGATGTATGGTTTTCTAAAGCTGTTTTGACCAAATGTTTATTTAAATTCCTCAAATCTTTCCTAATGCTCCTTTTAACTTCTTTGTCTATTGTTCTAAATTTTGGTGTTCCTATTTCTTTTTCTGTCCGTTTTTCTATCAATTCAATACTATGGCGTGTTAGTTTGTTTCTATTACTACGTTTATTTTTTGTGGTTTTGCAAGTATTGTTAATTCCGTTTACTATTGCATTATATTGTTCTTCTGCGTCTGTTTCATCTACTTTGAGTTCTTTGAAATAATTTGATAGTTGTAAGTTGTAATGATTGGAGCTGTTAATGAGTGTGTCTTTAGAAAGTATTTTAATTGGTTTTGTAAATATTTTAGCTCGGTGGATTTTAAAGTCTACTCTAACTTTCGCGCGGATTGGTCTATGGTCTGAGCTGTATTTAATTTTGTTAATTACACTAATATTTTTTATTATTTGTCGATTCGATGACAAAACGTAGTCGATTTCGTTTCGCGTGAAGCCGTTAGGTGACACCCAGGACCATCGTCTTTGCGGTTTCTTCGAAAAGAAACTATTGGCTATCTGCATGCTTTGTCCAAAGGCGAACTGGGTGAGACGAGCGCCTCGCTCGTTGCGGTCCCCGAAGCCAAAGCCAACCAACCGTATCTCCACTGTCCAGTTCCTGCCTTCTTCCCACCTTTGCATTAAAGTCACCAATGACCATGTTCCAAGTGCCCCTGTTTTCGTCGCATGCTCTATTAACAAGATCGTAAAAATCTTCTACCTCTTCGTCGGAATGTGCAGATGTCGGTGCATATACTTGTACGAGAGTTAGAGTTTTGTTAGGTGTTAGTTGGAACTTAAGCACAGCGACACGTTCGAAATAGCCTAGAAATTCAATGATATTATCCTTCCACTTCTTTGCCACCATGAACCCCACTCCGTGTTGTCCACTGGTTTCACCGAAGTGAAAGAACACAGCATCATCTCTTTCCTCTGTGTGTTCGCCTACTCTCCTGACTTCTGAAAGGCCCAAAATGTCCCAATTTATGTATTTAAGAGCGTTCGCAAGTTCTATTAAACGTTCGTCTTTCAATAACGTACGGACATTATAAGTTAAAACATTGAGTGAATCGGAGTCCTTTATGTAATTTGCGGGGATCATTTGACGGTTAATCGATCTCGCCCGGAGATTCTTAGCTCCCCTGACCCCAGGGCCGTGCCTGCGCCCGTCCACGCCAACACAACCGCTGGAGTCGCCGGGCACTTGGGGCCTGTCTCTTACTCTTCTATCCATAGGGGGGGTTTAGACCATAACCCGCCACGCTGGTCCAATGCGTGTTGGCGGGTCGCCATTGCCTCGTTAGTTTGTTAGCAGGGTGCACCACGTGCAGGTGAGGTTGGCTTGAATCCCGAAAGATGTTAGTTGGGATCCCTTACACCCATGTTTTTAATTGCAGACCCATACTTATGTCAAAAAAATAAAGACAGAACCGTTAATGATGATTTTAAGACCAATCTTTGCAATTATTTTCTAAAGAGCCGATTTCGTCCAATTATGTATCGAGTCCGTCCAAGGTCTTTGAAATATGATGAATATTAACATACACTTTTTTTTGATGTGCTAGAACAAATAGTTTTTCATAAAAAACTGCTTAAATAACATCAATTTCGACAAATTAGGTATGTTATCAGCTCCTTAAGTGTTCAAAACTTATTTACTCATAAAAGATACAGAAGATGGCGGGACGCCTTTGATGGCTTCCTCACGAATTGATGCGAAGAGGCACAACACCAAGAGAATTGGAAAGAATGGGGGGAGGCCTTGGCCAAGGCTTGGGGCAGTACGGTCTTTAAAAAAAAAAAACGATATATTTTATTCTCTTGTCCACTCTTTATCTCTATACTTAAATCTCTGCAGCTCCAACACATTGCGCTACAGAAGTCCTTAACGATTCAGCTTCTCAGCATCCTTAATACTACCGGTACCGTATAAAACCTCATTACTTTTTATTGGACCAGTCCAATAGGTCTTTTACCTGACATCAACGGACGCGTAAATTCCACATATTACGCGAACGAGATTTACGCGTGTAAAACGGACGTTAATTTGGTGATTCATGGACGTCTACCGTCCAGTGGACGTACAAGGGGAGGCGCGGAATGGATTGTATTTAGACAACTTGATACATTCCACGAGCTGAGGGAGAGAGGGGATAAAAGGATCCGATTCAGTGAAAAATTGTTGCCGATTAGGTATGGGACGTTCCGTATTTCGGGTTTGTGTTAATGGAAATTAGTGGGGTATTGATGCTATTAAGCGGTGGTTGGGTTACTGATTCGGTTATAAAAAGGATTTTCTCCTTTTGTATCTTTCTGTGGCTGGCTTATGGATTTCAATCAGGGTTCGTAATTATCGAGATAATTATATTCTTTGATTTATTATCCAAGCTTAATCATAACTAGATCTTATCATGATAATTATCGGATAACTTGATCTCTTAAATTTTGCTTTGACTCAGTAATTTAAATTTAATTTCTTAGATAATATGATGTATAGAAAGACATTTATAATTTCGTCACCTGCAAGAAAGAACATCGTATAACTCACTTTTTGGCAGTTTTGAGTTACAATCATATTCTTGTTGTACAAAAATATTGTAAGTCTAAATTCCTTTGCGTTCAGATTTTAAGAAGTGTAAAACATTGTGAGTCACGAGTGAACTGCAGTTCATAAAATGGTATATTGAATTACACACCATCATCAAACCCTTGATCTGTCCACGAAGTAGACACAATAGTTAAACAATGGTGTCTCGAACAAATCGGTCCTTTGACAGATCTTGATTTATGGTTTATGCGAAATAAAATGCATAAAAATTACATTTTTAATCAATTGTATCTCAGACAATATTTTTTTCATTTTATGAAATACATACTACCACACTTTTTGCGATTGTAAGTTTGTATTTGCAATGTAATTTTATACAGATACTGTGGTATGTTATTCTAACTCATAAATAGTCCATCAATATACATTTATATAATAATGTAATCATTTAAAAGTGTAACTATTCCCTCATTGCTTAAAATTTTCACGGTTGGTTGGCTTTAGGACTTAACCGAAACCTGAGAGTTTTTTTTTTTAATCTTTGACGCAATCTCCTGAAAAGTTACTAAAAATAATTTACAATGTTATTCCTTGCAGGTGTCGATTTTTAACTTTTTTTAAGTAGACACTTTAGGTAACGCGTTTGGGTACGCGTGAAGTTTATTACTTAACTATAGATTTGTGATGTTTGTTATTACCAAGATAATTATCAATTGTAATGAATGATTTGAAAGCAAGGATATTCCGATTTTGAACCTACCTTTTGCTACACTAATTTTGAGCCATTTTGCAACCGAGCCTAGAATGATGTAGCACGGTTGTATATTACTACTAATGTTCTTTAGGAAATAGTTTACGAGTACATAAAGCAGAGCCAGCTGTCTTCTAACAATAGGAAATAAGCAAAAGAGTTCAAAAAATTCTGTTTTAACGTGATTATTATATATAATTATCTCCTTTATTAATTTTAGCATCTTATTATTTACATTTTTAAATATTTCTTAAAAAAAACATATAAAAACATTTAAAAATAAAAAAAAATATTATTATTATTATAATATTCACGTTAAAACAAAATTTTCTTAAGGATACAAATACAAAAATAATGCCGATCTTCTTTGAATCACAATAATTATCATACTACCCACACCCTGGTTATCCTTATTTATGTTAACAAAACCAATTAACTACCTAATTAATATATTGCTAATCATGGCTTAACTGTGGTTTCTATTATCCGTGATCCTTTCTGTCCCACCTACTTATTAAATTGTTTCCCTTTACGGCCATAATTAGTTACGAAAACGTGAAAACGACCATTCCTTTCGACGGATTTTCGTATGTAATTAGTTTTCGGAAAAGTACCTTAACAAGTTTCTCAAAGAAACACTAACAACACGTCCTAAACAAAGCGATTGGTCGCGTGAGTTCGCGTTCATATGCTGGTCAATTATTCGGAAAACCAGAGGCTCTGTCAGCACGACGCGACGATGCAGTCAGGTTTGCCGAAGATGATGATCGCTTTGGTTAGGACGTAGTTTGAAATAGTGTAGTGCTCATAGATATTATGCGATTACGTTATTCATTTTCATTATTAATATAATTGGTACAAATGTGTATTACAAAAAGTCCTTATTTTTTTAATTTTCTAAAGGTAACCTTTTAAAATTGTTTATGGCTCAAAGCAAATCATAGATTCCCATAGCAGTACCGTCAGAAGATAAGCCACCATAAACAAAGAGTTTTAAAAATGCAGTGGAACGGAACCAAGGCCTTTTGCTGG
Source organism: Xestia rhomboidea (assembly GCA_963853795.1). Taxonomy (NCBI): domain Eukaryota; kingdom Metazoa; phylum Arthropoda; class Insecta; order Lepidoptera; family Noctuidae; genus Xestia; species Xestia rhomboidea. Next base: position 6,421,988 of record OY970771.1, on the reverse strand, counting down.
CATTTTGCCGACAACTATGATCCAATGGCTGAATAGCCTTTATATTTAAGTTGCCAACCGTACCTTTCTGACCTATCAATTTGGGCAGAACTTTCATTACACTATTAATGGAAATAGTAAGTACATACTTTATGTTCTTGTTTGAACTTAATGCAATGTGCAAAATCAATGCAATAGCTGTAGTTTTGTAGTCCTTATGCCGTACTTACTTATATAAATTAGAGTTTCAAAAATCAAGAATAATTTATTTGCTTACAAGGTGTAGAAATGGTGGTTTAGCACAGACCATATTTTGTGTTTTCAGGGAATGCAAATATAATTTTACATTAATATACACCTAACGCGTATTATGAAATAATTACCAATAACGTTCTAAAGCTAATCACTACATAGTATAAAACAAAGTCGCTTTCTCTGTCCCTATATCCCTATGTATGCTTAAATCTTTAAAACTACGCAACGGATTTTGATGCGGGTTTTATTTAATATATAGAGTGATTCAAGAGGAAGGTTTTAGTATATAATTTGCGGGCGGGCGAAGCCGCGGGCATCAGCTAGTTTAAAAATAAAATGAAAAAATAATGAACCTTAAAATATTTTACACATGCAACTATACAGATTAAATTTCCAGGTAAAGAATCACTTTTGATGCAGGTACACAAGCAATGCAGGACAGTGAATACTATAAAGTATTCACCGTCCAAATACTTCTTCCAAGATAGGTACAAGTTGTTTAGTTACCGATGTAAAGAGATAACCAAGCTCAGTGAATAACTTAGCCAAAGCGATGGTGTTCCCATCTCCTTCATAATTTCTTCATTTCTGCAGCTAACGACAAGCTTTTCTTTGGACAAACGTTAGCAATCACCCTCAAAACTTCCTATAAAGAGCAGCCTATTCAACAAAAGCCGAAAAATCTCTCTAGCTAAATTAAAAACATCATTCTCCTAAGCGAATGCACTGAGGAAGACGAACTTTTCCCTCTGTAAAAATACTTGGTGCTGGCGGTAACAATGGCACAAAATAGCACAATGATGATTCGCCGAGCTCTCTCAATAACTGTGCCTTTGTATGTATGTCACGGCATAGTGGGGAGGTATGATTTGTGCTAGATATGCTGCTGGTATCTATGAGGTCCTAGTAGCTTACTTGTTAATGTGTGTTGTTTATCAAGTTCCGTTGTTGTTTTTGTTTGTCGTGGAAAGATGCGAAAATATGACGTTCATCAAAGGTTTTTGATTTTTATATAGTTTAATTTAGGTACGCAATAATGTAAAAAAACTGATAACCTATAACCTAGTGTCCTTAATATTCTTTTGATAACGACATAATTTGTTCATATATCACTGTATATACGTTTTAGCCAACTATTTGGAATACTTAGCTGTACGTTAGCAGCTGCCTCAGCAATTAATGTACCAAAAATATAGGCACAGGAACCCTCGGCGCGGAGGTACCACTAATGAAATTGCGACGAGTACCTACCGTACATAGGTACATACAGGATTTCATAGCAAAACAGCCGGAGCTCGTACAATATTCATCCGCTTTAAGCCGCCGGGAGAAAATAAAGGAACTCTTAAAAACACTTTCATAACTTCAATTCATTCGATGTAGTTCCCGGCTTTGTTCAACATTTTGGTGATCTGTAATACAGGTTTTACCTAAAACAGACACCAGTCTCTTTGTAGTGAAAATTGACTTTGTACTGTTTATTGTATATAAATGATTATTATTATTATTTTGCACTTTTATTTGACTAAGTGGCGCCGCAATGCTCAATGAATCTTCGTGCGTTAGCTACATTTGTGTATTAATCACAGAGCATCAAAATAAATAAAACGATGTTGTTTACTTTACGAAAGTCGAAACTATGCACAAACATAGGTTTTGCGTCCGTTAATAGAATGTACTGAAATGTTCCCCATACTCACATTCGTAAACACGAACTATTCGGAACGTCTTTATCAAACGGAAATACTCCGTTTATTAATCGTCTATAAAATGTTGTTTACGTAATATGGTCTTCGCAAATAAACTGATTTATTCAAAGAGCAGCATTTACGCCACCTGCAAAAATAATAACGTTAGTGTGTGAGTGACCAGCCGCCAGCTGATGCACCATTATAAACTGTTTGTTTTTGTTTGTTTCAGGTGGCAGAGTAACATTAGAGAATGGCGTCATCGGTGCGCAAATAGTGTCTGTGAGTGCGAGTGGGTGAGGCGATGTGGCGGGCGCGCGCGTAGCCTCGCGCGGCATGGAGGAGGACGAGCGGAGGCTCTCGTTCCCGCCGCCGGCGCCGCTCAACTCGCCGGGCGAGGAGATCGACGGCTCGCGGCTGCTGAGCGAGATCGTGCGCACGCTCGAGGCCACCAACCCGGAGGCGGCGGCCCCGCTGGTGGCGTCGCAGTCGCGAGATGAGCTGCACGTGGAGGGCGAGAGGCCGCGGCGCGATGAGCTGCGGATCCCGCTGGAGGGCGTCACGTTCGCGCACGAGAGCGTCGCAGGCGCCGCCGAGCGCGACGGGCCGCGCGCCGCCGTCACGCCGTTCACGCGTGAGTCGGCGCGGCGCGCGGGCTCCCGCGGGGCGCAGCTGGTGCGCGAGTTCGGCTTCATGCCGCGCCGCCGCCTCAGCGTGGAGGATGGCGCGCGCCTGCCGCGCAAGTACGAGCCCTTCCCGCCCAAGCTGTACGGACGACCGCTCGAGGAGATCGACAACTTTATTTACGATGAGGTGAGTTTTATTCCTGCCTTTTTTATCCCAACAGCTTACTGCTGTTACTCTATATAACAGCGTAGCATTTAAAACAAAGAGAAGGGCCTCACTGCAGTTGTTCCATTTTGCTGTCAATTCTCTTGACGCTTAATAACTCAAAAGTTGCTCGTAATCATAAAAGTCTTTGTACGTTTCCTCTTTATGGTAAAACGTTGGAAATGGCACAGTTTCAGTCGCTATTTCTTTTAAATTTTGCATATCTTTGGGTACTCTATTCATTTTCGCTACTAGTAATAGAGAGGAGTGAGGCCGCCCTTTCCGTCTCATAACGTTTTATGTCTCTTCATACACGCACCTCACGTCACACGACCGCACGTTTTCACTTACGTTTTGGAAATAAAGGAAATCTTCCGGAAATATTTGTTATAGTCGATTGAATAGATGTGGTCTGATAGATCAATACTTCTTCAAATTATGTATAAAGCATTCATATTTTCGGTCCGTTCGTGAAATTAACGACAATTTTTAATGATAAAATCATCAGTGGCAGGAAACATAAAACAACAACACAAAGAAAAGTAAAACAAAACAATCCCTAATGACAAAACAACTCCGAAATCTCTTCCCCGTGTACCATGACAAACGAAGCTCATTATACTGTTCAACCAATTTCCGTCACCCTCATCCACCAAAAAGATGAACGTATAATACCTTGTATTTACCACCATTTACCCGCAATAATGTCTTTTAAGACTGCTATAACATCCACAGGGGGTACTAACATCTCGCTGTGGTCGGCGGCCATTTTACTCTGACCCAGTACAGGTTCGAAGCTCTCATAAAGGTTTAAAGGCACGTAGAGGGCTTTTTAGACTGGTAGGTGACCATTTGATAGGTTCTCGTAACAAGTGGTGTTCGGGCGACAAATCGTAAAAAATAATGACTTAACGACTCGACGTGACGGGGAGATGTCCTGTTAATCTCTCGTTACGGTTTTGGAATGGAATATTCGAATATACATTTTTGATTTTTTTTCTTTAAAGTGAAGGGAAGGTTTGTTTTTGACTTGTTTTTGGAATCTTTGGAAGAATTTTGTGTTTATGGTTCGATGGATACATAATGAAATTTTAAACACGTTTACTTTTCTACTAGATATTTATTAGCTGTACTTAACCTACCCTAGCACGAGCGCAAGGTGTAAACGTAAAGTAAATACGTCGATTATTCAAACAATTTTTTAAAGAAATCGATTATCCTATAGCATTTTGTTAATTGCTTACAACAAGCACAATCACCATAGATAAAGATAAGAAAATATTATCTGTGAAACGAGTATTTTTAATGGGGATTTTTCCAGTGCTTTTTATGAACGAACTAGATGGCGCTGATCAACCTTGGGAATAATAAAAAAGCTCGTTTTTATGTCCACGAAGCCTTAACTGAAGTACGGAGGAACCTAAGCTCGACTCGACGCACCAGGAGTTTAGACGTAATGAAAAAACACTCAGAAGAACAATAGCAAAAACCATGCAAAAACTTGTAGTTCAGTTCAGTGATGCAAAAGAACAGTAGACTTTTTAGGTTAAAAATGTTTGACAGAAAAAAGGTTCTTTACAGTTCTCACTTTATATACAACAATTAATAATAAATAAATTTTACTATACAATTAGTTTGACATGTGTCTAGGAGAGTTTTCTTTTGCCCTGCTAAAAGATTTTACCATTGACCTATATTAATATAATACGTAGTAAATTCTTTTTTCATTGGATTTTACTATAACACCGCTTAAAAAAATATTCCCAAAGTTCATCAGCGCCATCTATTGATATATACTGAAGCGTTGTGACAAACGTCAGTGGAAAATTCCTCATTATAATTCGACATATTTACGTTACGAAAAATTAAAAACTCGACTTGGTCGTCTTTTCAGAATATTGTGATATTAGTGACTCAACTAATGCACCGTAAAACATAAAAATAAACTTTTAAATAAGGTTTAAAACATTGAGGAAGAAGACACAAAGCGACTTTATTTTAAAATGTTAAAGTATGTGTGATAGTGTTATAAAGCCATCTTTATAAAACGCCAGTAGATACAATATAGAATTAAAATGCCCTTACACAAAGATTGCATGCACTTATCCACTTATAGCGCTTACTTGACTTTAGCTTATGACATCTTACATCGATGTTTAAGTGAGAAGCGTCTGTGCAGAAAAATATGTGTTTACAATACTTTAAAATCATCAATCAATTTAGTTCTCTCAGTTAGTTCTATTCAAGAAACTTATATACTAACTGGAATGAGGACGGGCAAGCCAAAAACGTTCCAAGCGAGAAAGCTTCAAGAGTGGATGTTGTCTCTTTTTAATAGGGTGTCCAATAATCATACTAACTCTTGAGACAGTTTAAGAGTAGCTGTTATTTTATTATTTAATTATGATGACCTGAAACTCAACAGCATTCTAGGCGAAATAGCTTCAAGAGTGGATGTCATTAACTTTTTATGTTAACTTAAATGTATGTCTGTACCGTCCAGTTGCAAATTATCCATTTTCAACCTGTCTATCCAGACGACTTTTGTATTCGGGAATTCGAGGTCTCCGATAATATTATATATTTTTTCAGACATGGAAAATCGCATATTCAAGCTATGACTGTTTACCTATAATGTTTTAGTAACATTTGCCAATATTTATTTTATATTCCGAAACCATTCATTTTCACTCGCAGATCGCCAAATGGATTCTATCGCTGGAGAAGCATGGAAAAATTCTAAGGACCAGCATGGCATCACGGCACGGTGCAGTGGACTCTTTTCTTTTCAATATTTGTATTTCAAAAACAAACTAGGTACTACCGACACAGTGTGCGATGTCCGATTTTTCTAATTTATAAAATACACTTTTGATTACTATGTACGACAACGATGTTCGAAACTTCGAACTTACTTGATTTATTTGGATATTTCCCGTTTGTCAATCTAAAACTTGGTAACCCTAGTCGTAATAAACAACCAACGTTAAAAAACTTCCCTAAAAAACGAAATTCCACATCCAGCAAACCCTTACTACTACACCCCTTCACACAACACAATTTTGTCATTTTTAAAGCGGATTATTTCACTTATATTCAATAAAAGTACTTAAATGACTTCAACGCGAAAATGTATCGGCCATATTGTTTACATCGGTGACAAGGCAAGACAGGGACACCATCCACCTTTGTCGGTTTCTCGCTCGGAACGATTCGTTTTTTTTCTTTTCTATTGAATCTATTGTACAAATTCAAACTCTAAGCTTTTGAGATAGGGTTTATTTTAATTTTTTTAGCGTTTTGTTCGTACTCATTCCAGTTAGTATATAATTTCCTTGGTTCTATTTTAAGATGACCTAATTTCGTGAAATCGTTATTTAAAGAGAGTTGTATTGTCGATTTTAATGATTATAATCCTTTACGCATTGTTATTAAGGTCTCAAAAAATACGTTTTAATTGAAAGAACAACCGAATACTGTTTTATGTTGATTTAACGCGCCGTAGAGGAAGCACTTATCGTTGTAAATTCTCTTACATAAAGCTCGCATGCACTTGTCCACTTAAGCTTTACTTACTTACTTGACTTAAACTTAAGACATCTCACGTCGTTGCTTAAGGGGTCGTCTATATTAAACTTACCAATCGTAATTTAGATTTTTCTTATTTAGAAATTTACTAATAACTAAGTAAAAATTTGTAAATAACTACCTACATGATATTTTTAACTTTTTGTGGAACAGAAAAATATATTAAAATTAGATCGATAAAAAAAATATACGAAGTTATCCCCACGCATTATGGATTAGTATTTAATATAAAACTGACTTATCAAAATTCTCCTGCCTCTTATCTCAATTTTATTTGGGGTCGGTGCAGCATATTATCTTCTTCTTCCATACATCTCTATTACAGTCATGTCAGCAGTCACTTCCTCTCTAGCCATGCCATCCTTCGCACAGTCCATCCATTGTTTCATTGCTCCTACTCTTACAGCCATACACATTCACACTTGCAAAATTCCTTACAACATTTTCCATAATATACTAGGCCTATACTGGACAAAAAAATAAATAATTAATTAGCAAAAAAAAAGACGAAAGACATTGTGCATTCACTTTTTTGAAAATACTCTTTATTATAGCAAATCTTGGTACGCACCCTTAACATTAGCTCGCACGGCTGCAAGGTGGCGACTTATCGCGGCAGTCCCAATCACCTTATTGGATCAGTTTGCACCCCACTTGTTGCACCCTGTATTTCAGTATATAGTTAGGGTACTTTGAATGTGTTAGTTAGATTGATATAATATGGTACTAGTTTATTGGTTAGGAATAATGTCAGTAAGTTTTTCAAAGAGTAGATGTGTGGCACACTTGATTGAAATTAATAAACTAAAGTTACCGATTAACAGCAATGTGTTAATAACCTAGATAAAGGTTCAGTGTCTGTGTTCAGTTTTTTTAACATTCAGTTACCTTTCTAGCTAAACTTTACTTTAAAAAACCACAGTTATTAACGCTGTCAACCGATGACTGAATGTTTTGAATGAGGTAACGAGGTGGAACGTTTGAATTTCCTTTAATCAAGTGTCACTTTATTTCAAGTGTTTATAAAAAACAATCAAGTGGTTGGATTGTTGTTGTTTCTTAGGTGAAATTACAGTTGATTTCTCATTTTTTAATCGAGCGTAACAAATATGGCTTTACTGAGTTATAATCATTAAAATCATCAATATAACCCTCCAAGTTTATTTAATCCCATTAAATGCCTTTTTCATGAAATGTTCATTAGTCTTAAAGGTTGTATTGATGATTTTAATGACTATTTTTTGTAAAGAAAAAAAAGTACAAAAAATGTAATTTCGCAGGCTACCGTGGCACTTTCCCCCAAATGTCATGTCATGCTAAAACATCATCTCACACGAAAAAAAAAACAGTTTTACCAAGCCAGCAAGAAAAATAATAAAAGTCTCCTACTACGAATTGGAAGGTTCGCAGCGTTTTCGTTTTCTTTGCTTCATCCACTTTCCTAGTGCTCTTGATACGAGTGGCCGGTCCAGGGTTGAGAGCCTTTCGGAGGCCCTAGTGGCCTCTTTAGCCTCCCATACAGCTGGTATTGACACTTCAGAGGCTCCGACGGGTTGCCAAAGTGTTGGTTGACTCTCATAGTGGTATTGACTTTTGTAATGGTGTAATTATCATGTTTGGTGTTTAGCTTTGCATTGTTATATTGAGTGGCAATCGCTCGACAAAAGAGATGCTTTGGAAATGAAGTTAATGGTTGGACTTAAGCCGCTTGCACCAAAAACTCTAAATGCGTTAAACGCTAATTTTGCGAAGTGCGTACAATTGTAATGATAAAAAAATTAAAAAAAGGGGGTTTTGTATAATATTATAAATGTGTGATGTGCTCCAAATAAAAATAATAAGTAAAAGTGAAAATTCGGGCACCAGGAGTACACAATAGTGCACACAATAGCCACAATAGTGGCGGTAAGTCCCCTCTTTGAGGAGTGGCTGGAGAGACGCCACGGCGTCCTCACCTTCCGCCTGACGCAGGTTCTTACCGGACACGGCTGTTTCGGTAAGTTCCTGCACCGAATCGGGCGGGAGGAAACGCCCGGGTGCTATCACTGTGAGGATAGGCCGGAGGACACGGTGGAGCACACTGTGGAGGTGTGCCCCGCTTGGGTGGAGCACCGCCGTGTCCTCGAGGTGGCGATCGGCGGCGGCGACCTCTCGCTTCCGGCCCTGGTTCGTGCCATGGTCCGGAGCGAGACGGAATGGGACGCCGTCACCTCCTTCTGCGAAGCAGTCATGCTAGCGAAGGAGGTGGCGGAACGGGAGAGGGAGATATCCTCATTTCGTCCCGGCCGCCGCGGGAGACGCCCCAGGCGTCGGGGGACGGGGAGCTATGGGCTAGCTCGCCGTCCGTCCGTCTCATGACGACAAGCCGTGTCGACGGCGCGTTCGTGTTCCACGCGCGCCTCAAAGAGAGTCAGCAATAGGGAAGGGGTCCGCAAGGGCCGAAGCCTGCCGGGGCTGCGGGACTATTCGAAAGAGATACCGTGGCCCCGGAACACAAAGGGCGAGGAAGGAACATGGATGGGTTTTAGTCAGTAAAAGTCTGACACTCCCTCCTGCTCCGCCCAGAGCGGGAGAAGTCATTTGATGATTTCCCATCCTAAAAAAAAAAAAAAAAAGGAGTACACACAAAACTATGCCTAGGATAGACTTACCTGCGAGAGCTGGCTTTTAATCTTCAAGCGTGAAGGTATCAATAAAAATCGACCATGAAAGATACAGATCTATTTTATTACCCGAAGGCTGCTGGTTGGGAGAAAAAAACACCAGAAAATTCCTCTCTAAAATTAACAGATATGGTTCTGACTAGAGGTGTAAAACTAAGATGGAATAATTGTTATTTTATGGCCTGTCATTATTGCACTTTTGAAAATCTAAAATTTGCGTTCCGTTAAAGACAGTTAAATTGTTTTTTTGGGGCTTCCTCGAGCTTAATTGTCTCAGCGCTTTTGCGCTTCTTGCGACGAATCAATATTTTTTCTTTCTTTCTTTTCTCGTGGTCACCACTTTTGATTCTGGTTTTCAGGAGTTGCAGTGGTTTGAGAATGGTGTGACGGGTTTGCCCTAATAAAAAAATATACTTAACGCTAATTTTATTTTAAACATAGGTCTTCTTTAAACAATTGATAGTACTGTACGGATTTACAGTGATTTGTAGTGTAAGCGCGCTTTATTGACTAAAGGCTAAATGTGATTGAGATAAATACAGTTGAATTTGATTTCTCTAGTTAAGAGGACACTTTTCCTTCGTTTGTCGACTTGGAGATGAGAGAAACTTGAAGTAAGATACAGTATATCAGTACCTACCCAATTTTCAACGAATTGTTCATATCTACAACATATTACCAAGTAGACACGGCTTCTGATTTTCGCTACGCGTGAAAAACACCGTAAAACAAACTAGGTTTATTTATTAATCTAAGAGGAAAAAATCCTATAAATGATACATTGTAGCAGTGACAGCGGGCCCGCCCCGCATAATCCCTCGTTTACTATTCCAAGTGCCGTGTCCTCGGGCTATAAATAAAAAAAACTCCTCTAGCAAATCGGCCAACTGTCGTAAAAGTAAAATCGCCAGCTTTTCGACGGAAAAGTCGCAATTGGCAGCGTTTAATTTATTCCGGGAAGTCGGGTGTCGCTCAATGGCCTGTTGTCCCGACTCAAGTGACTTAAGACCGCTAGAGTTGCCACTAAACAAATTGAAATCCGAAATGTTGCCAGTAAATAAAGTTTTATGTTTTGTCTGTTTTTTTCTTCACTTTTGTTTTTTAACGTTTTTATTGTCTTCTTGATATTGTTTTAGTAAAAGTGTGTGGCGGAAAATAGCGCTGGTAAAACTAGTGTATACCTAATGTGTTCATCGCACGTGTTTTTTCTCTCTTGGGAAATTTAGTGCGCGTTCGACAAGCATCGCTGTAAATTGGAAGCAACAGTGAATGAATTTTGTAATTCTTGTTTACATCGGTATTGGAAACAATAGATGAATTGTGTGCAAAATTATTTATGACTACAAAGGGGGTGAATACTGACATCGACTGAAAGAGATGATTAGAGAAGAAGATACGCTGCGTCCACCGGAAGTGAATTGGATAAAAGCAAAATGATGATGGTTTTTAGGGTTCCGCACCCAAAGGGTAAAACGGGACCCTATTACTAAGACTTCGCTGTCCGTCCGTCTGTCTGTCACTAAGCTGTATCTCATGAACCGTGAGAGCTAGACAGTTGAAATTTTCACAGATGATGTGTTTCTGTTGGCGCTTTAACAACAAATACCAAATACAGAATAAAATAACTATTTAAGGGCGGCTCCCATACAACAACGGTGATTTTTTTACCATTCTGTCTTGTGTTGTATAGATAATGGTACGAAACCCTTCGTGCACGAGTCCAACTCGCACTTGACCGGTTTTTTCATTCACCCAGTTACCTCCATTCTATAAGTGGGTAAATCCTTCAAATATATTCGATTTACAAGTTATCCACTAAAAATTTTCATGTATCTGTAAAAAAACACGAACAGTTGTAACGATCAATAGACCTACCTATTTATATTTTTAAACAGAAATCGATAATAAACAGTTACTTCACATCATTCGTTTGCCCTTAATTCTATGTATATTTGAGGTTGGTGCAGCATGTCTTCTGCCATGCTTCTCTATTACACGTAATTTCAGAATTATCTCCCTTTTTATCCATATCGTCTTTCACAAGGACCACCGTCCACCATTTCTTTGGCTTTCCACTACTCTAGCCATCTCACGAGCCATCCACATTCATACCTACTCAAAGCATTTCTCTCGTCTCATTTAATTTTCCTTTATGAATCTTATCAGTTATTACCGCAAAAAAATACAATAGGGACACTAAAAAAAATAACACTGACTTAAAAAAAAACACAAACAAAAAAAACACAAAATGTGAAAAATAACTTTAGCTTCAGATGTCGGTGACCTTTGTTTGATTGATTTAGTGTTTGTGCCTATAAAAATTGAAGAGTTCTCTCTATTTCTCCAGGATCCCATCATCAGACCCTAACTTGATGATCATGGGACCATCTGGGAAGTATACCCTTTCAAATAAAATAATAATAATCCAAATCGGTCTAGACATCTTCATGTAATCGGGGAACATGCATAAAAAGAAAGGTCCGACGAATTGAGAACCTCCTCCTTTTTGAAGTCGGTTAAAAAAATACCTATCTACATTTCCAAACGATTAAAAAAAACGCGTAGTATACTTTCCATGGTGTCGTTACCGGAAAAAATATTACCACAGTATTGACTGCAGATAAACTTTCTCTGGCCAAATGAACCAAATTATACTTTGGAATAACGCCAAAGTTGCGAGCGAAACCCATTCTGGAATTTATGTGACCATTTATGATTGTCACTTTTAACGGTGTTAAAAGAAGTCATAGAAGTGAATCTAGTAATTGTTGTCATTAATGAGAATATTACCCTACCTAAAGTGGGCTCATGGTTTAGTTAAAACAGCCGCATCGCCCGCATCTGTCGATCGAAAGTTAAGGTACGCTTGTTCAAACCGGTCCGAGTGTGTGTGTGATCGTCCATTCCATATGAAGACATATTCGTGGATTAGAAATCACTATAAGCTACTGGGCCTGGCTGTCGTTCGTAGACCTTCGACAGATGTTTCATATTCAGAAGCCTGAAAGCCTGACCTTGAATTCTTAGGCTCTAAGGGACATATTACCTACCTATCAAGAATCTGTGTTGTGGATGTGAGAGAAGCAGTTGCTTCATGTTAAATACTGGTAATCAGCTGCATCCAGTTGGACTGGAACACCCGACTTAGTTGGGGTAGAGCAAATCAGATAAAGATGAAACGTTTGCAAAAAAAAAAACATAAATTACTTAAGTGCTCTAACATTTGTGTTAGCACTTCATTTACAAAAGGAAACACAATAATTCGTTCAACCCAGGCCTCATTATTGATGCAGATCACAAATTCTTCCCCCTCGCAACAATTGACTTCTTAACGCCCATTCAGAATTGCCTACTGTTTACCTTTATAGAACGGTTCACAATATTCTTGGAAGATAAAATGGTACTATTGTCAAAGCCGATTATTGTTATTCCATTTTCAGCCTTCAGAACTTCAAAATACCCGAACAAGAAACTCGCTTTGTAAACTGTAGATATTCAGAAATGGATATTTCATTCTAAAAATATAAAGTAGAAAACGTTTCACAGTGCCTTTCAATATTATTTGTACATAAAATATAACTGTTCTAACATATTTCGTGTCAGCAGAAACTGCGATCTTGTGGCATAAAATAAAAAGACGTGGTTATACTCCCGTCTTTTTGTAAAAAGTTCGGGTAACGTGGGTAGGTTGAAAATTATTCAGTCTTGCAACCCCAATGTTTAGTGTTGTACCCAACGATCTCTGATGGCGGATATGAGTCAGCAATGAGGATAGAGCAGTACCGGGATGCGGATATTTCAATTCTCCGGTTGAATCGTAGTAAAAGCCTTTTAAGAGGCTATAAAATTGCCATTGTGACACGTAATGTGTTTTCTCTGAATAATTCCCAAGACTGCAATTGCATGCCTGTTTCTTGTTTCAAAACATTAAAACTTTAACTTAATTACTTAAAGAGCTATCTCTACTTAATTTTCCAAGTATACAATCACAGTTTTCACAGTTAGTATCCTAATTCAATGTTCATCTCCCATTCGCCCATTTTGACGGCAGCTTGCTTCCCATTAAACATCAGTAATTTGTGGATTCCCGCGTTTTATTACCCTCCGGTACAGGCCCAGAACAGACTACAATTTACTAGATTTTACGAGGGCCGATTAACATAGTCAAAAGATATATATACACGGGAGTGTTTTCACATAAATGTAGGCAATTTTATGATAAGGCTTAGTTGCGGCAATTTCGATACGTTAGGCTCATAAAGCGTTTTTGCTGCTGCATTTTACGTCAATGTTTTTCGCGCCTCCAAACATGCGGCTCGCCTGAGCAAGCACTTTAAAATTATCTTTTTATTCATCTCTCGTACGTTCCCGAACACTTTAAAAAAGCGATTAGGGCTGGGAAAGCTACTAATTAAAATTCTAAAAGTAAAGAGAAAACCGCTTAAGTTTAATGTATAGGGGATCCACTTTATATCAAGTGTTACCTAAACTTTGCTAGCTTTTACTGAGAAATGGGGGGAAATCTATTAGGTACGTTCGCTCGGCACTCCTGGTTAGATTTATATTCAGATGTGCTGGAATTTCTCCGTTTTCTGAAAAGTGTAAGTTGTAAAGCCAAAATTCTTCTTGGATGTTTCATTTTTTTCCTTGGATTAGTTACTAAGATCGAAATTGTTTATCATCTCGATCCTACATCTTTTTGATATTTATTTTATTTGCTGATGATTTTAAATTGTTTTTATTCTAGAAATTGTTTATTCATCGATAAATAAGCATAAAATGCTCAAGAGTTCCTTTTATATAGAAAGCGGGCAATAAGAAAGATTTTGGAAAATTCCTCCCAAAAAGCAAGAAATTTTATCTGAATGATTAAGAAACCGTTTCCCAATCTCAGATTGCCATTACACCGCAAATCAAACATCTTAGTTCTGCATTCTCCTGGCAACACAAACAACATATTTCAGAATAAAACACATCATTAATTCCGACATGGAACCTCATTCACTCCGTATCGGTAGGTGTTGCCAGTTGAAATATACGCGGACATTCGACGCAATTTGTTGGAGCTGTCACATGCAGAAACCCCTTATGTCGCCTTGTGCTAAATGCGGCGCTAAATAAATGGCTGCAGAAGTTTTATTACGATGTAATGTGAAATTATCAGATGGTTCACACTTTGAAATTTTCGCAGAACTTTAGGAAATGCGTTGCTAGTAGTGATATCCAGTATATCCTTACCTAGGCTATTATCTTAGCAACCCATGATTATTGGATAGGTATTTTGTTAAAAAAGGAATTCTAAAAAAAGAATGTTTTCATTCATAAAAATCACGCATTGTCTTAGTAGAAAAATAGGATAATAAAAAAAAAAATTGCTGATCCTTTGAAATTGAATCGGAATGTTTCATTTACATTCACTCTTTTTTTGTAGACATTAGGTGCCAAAATGCTCTACTACCAATAGGGTTGATGATCAAAAACATCTAATTAGTCCGTCAGATAGATTTTCAAAAAATATTGGACACATATTTTTTCTTTTTTCACGTAAACAAAAAATGAAGACAGATACAGTGCGTCGAAAACTCGTGTGACGTCACATTTAAGTACATTTTTTGCTCAAATGTGACGTCACACGCCCCCACTGATAATATTTGACAAGTTTTATCTTCGTCCATTTTTAATAATTTAATAAAACAAAAAACACGTCCAAAATTTTTCGATAATCTAACTGACGGACTAAACAGAATCATATTTTTTTTAGTCAGTCATCATCCCTATTGGTTTAATTTTTTTTTTAAATTTTATTTAGTACCAGTTACCACTTACCAGACCTTTTCGTAACGAATGCAACAGTGAGTTTGCGCTCTTCTACAATATTCTATCGTCGCCGAACCTATTCCTTATTCCGTGTCATCGGGAGTTGGTATTCTGTCATCCATTCGTCGCTCCTTTCAGCAAGATTTGTTTAGTTTTATTCTCCCTCACTGGGGATAAAAGCCGTGTCGTGTTTTACACGGAACTGGGATTTCTCGCGGATCTCTCTGTGGACCGCACCGATTTTATATTTCATTATTACTGTGAAGTGTTAAGGCGGCTGAAAATAAAATGCAACGCTCCTGGGTTCAGGATCCATTCACGGACTCACTCGATGTGACTTGCTTCTTGCGACCAGAGCTCGCGTCTCAATGGGGAAGACCGTTGAAAGCTTATTATAGATGGGCGCCACCATAGCTAGGTCTCAATCTGACCAATGAGGTCAAGCTATTTTGAAATACAGGTTGGAACGGACACACAAACGGTTTCCACGTTTCAGTACATCATGTCGAACCCCCCTCCCCCCACAGTAATTATTAATCGGTAATTTGAAACAAAAAAACAGCTATTCCATATATTTCAGCCAGCTGATTTTTTTTTAATTACCAACGAAAATTTTCAATATGAGGGCGTTCGGTATGATGTACTGAATACTTGATAACCATTTGTGCGTCAGTATCCCTTCCACCCTGTATAAAATTACATGACCAGATTTTCAACCAACGACGATGCTTGGTTCCAGCTATGCTAGCGCCATTAGTTTCACAGTTGCCATGCCCATTGTTAACGCTGCGTGAGTATCTTGGAACTCGCATCGTGATTACGCGTGACATCCTCTACACAAGAATGCTGTCAGTTGTTTTCTGCGCAGTCACAAGACGCATGTCGTTTGAGCCTGTAGCTCGTGGCTGAAAGGCCAGATTTTTGGTTAAAGCCATTTTTGTGACTAACATTAGCTGATGGTGGCTTTTCAAAGAATAGTCCTTTGTGTGTCCTGCATCCTGTGTTTGTATATTATATTTCAACGATGAATTTTTGAGCTGCTGACAGGTCACATATGACACAGATAATGCTTTTCGGCTTCAATTTCATCAAGGAAATGACTAGCTTCTAAGATATTTGCGCCGGCGTTTGGGCCGATTTTTTTTGACAAAGATTCGCATCTGGCAACTTTGAGCTTAATATT
This sequence comes from Xestia rhomboidea, assembly GCA_963853795.1. Taxonomy (NCBI): domain Eukaryota; kingdom Metazoa; phylum Arthropoda; class Insecta; order Lepidoptera; family Noctuidae; genus Xestia; species Xestia rhomboidea. Next base: position 6,405,984 of record OY970771.1, on the reverse strand, counting down.
TTACGTGGAATACCATTTCTAACAGAAAAATACCACACTTTGTTCGCTGTCAACAGCCTAGCTTATACCACAAAGAAAACCAATACGACCACGAAGGCTTAAAAAATATCACAAAGCCTAGAATAAAAACCAATCCACAATGACAGGACATAACTTAACCGAAACTGTATAAGCCACAGACTATAAAATGTGAAGTAGTAGGACAATAAAGGCAGGCAGTAGGAAATTCTGACTATCGCTACCTATTTCGTAGTATAAAGTAATGGCCGGGTTGCTGTCGTGTCATGGATTTATTCGCTCCAACGATCCGTTCGATGTCGTAAACTGTATTTTAAAGTGGAGTCACAGTGTACAATATTAGGAAGGTGTTAGGATTTCTTATTTTTTTAAATGTACAGTCGCCAGGACATCGAGTTACCATAAACTGTCAAATTTCTCCAAATGATTTTAAACCTTAAAATGTTGAAGGTTAAGTTCAAAATCGAATGAGAAAACTAGACAGTTTGTATAGTAACTTGATGCGTTGGCGACTGTACATAAGATTAATGAGGGGTAAAATATGTAGTTTCGAGTAATAGAGCTTATCAATAAAACCTTTAGTTAATAAACTACCTAACTAAATAACAATTAAAAACGATGACGTAAACTAAACTTTAAATAACAACAAACTGTAAAAGAGCATAAAAAATCTCCTCCGCTTAGCGCTGTCAGCTCGTAATGTGCCCAAGAGACTGGCGGCGGCGGCGTTGCCACGTTGCATGGCAACACTTAGCCGCTTTCCAAGGCAAAAGCCAGCCGTGACCCTAGCACGGGAAGCGTCCACTAGGCGTTTAACTTCTCAATTCAATACTGATTTGAATTTATTTTCTCATTCATGTCATGTTTCAATGAGATTGAACACATCACAGAAAACAAACCATTTTATTACAAAAATGAACGATCCGATAACGGAATAAGTAAAAAAAGCAATAACACTAAATTGAAAACCGCGTTCAATTACATTTAATATTGAAACTGCAATCAAACTATTGGGACCGAATATTTAAACCTTCGCATACATTTATTTTTGAACACAGTTTGTGACATTTTCTTCTACAGTCATTCACTGTTATTTTCCCCCTGTCATCGCTGTCAAAATCACTGTGATATTTATGCACGAGGCAATAAGATGGACTGGGCTATGAGCTAGCTCACCGTTCGTCCGTCTCACGACGACAGGCCGTGTCGACGGCGCGTTCGTGTTCCACGCGCGCCTCAAAGAGAGTCAGCAAAAAGGATGGACCGATGCCTGCCGGGGCTGCGGGACTGTTCGAAAGAGATACGGTGGCCCCGGAACACAAAGGGAGATGAAGGAACATGGATGGGTTTTAGTCAGTAAAAGTCTGACACTCCTTTCGGGAGGAGTCATTTAATGATTTCCCATCCGAAAAAAAAAGGCAATAAGGTTTTTGTTAAGTTGCTATCAGTGACAAGTTTGTCGAACATAAAGAGATCTTTAAAATTGTGTCAATAAGGCTGCTGTTGACTGCAGCTCTCAGAGGAAACGGTGAACGGACTGTACATTGGTGCACTGAATTTTCCCGTCTGTGGCATAGACAGCCAAGTCTAGAAGCTGGAAGTTTCTTTAGATAATTTAAAGTTAACACCAGCACTTGACTCAGACGCCTCGAGCTAAATAAAATTCACGAATATAGAGCAACTGAGTAAGTTCCTTAGCTCAAATCGAATTGCGAGCTGCTTATGCTGCTTTCATATTAATTTTGCTGTGAATGTTCGTTTCTTTACAACATTTTAAGCGCCATTTTATTTTCTTTTGAGTGTTTTCTTCGCGGTTTTACGATTAAACGGCTTACGTCTCACCGATATTGGTGGATTGATTGTATTCTAACGTTTTATTGTGTTTATTATTAAGACACGGTATCGAACTTGAAAGCCGATTTGAATATAGCATCTGCCTTAAATTGCTTGTTAACTCATTGACATCTCGATAGCAGTCCTTGAGACCCGACTTCTGTTCCACCAAACTGAACGCCAGGCGTCGCGTCTCGCCTTCCATCAATTATGAAAATGTAAATTAAGTTAATTGGCTCCATTTATCCCGTGTTCGCAGCATTACATTCTCGTCACGTTCACCGATATTTCTATAATTTCATTTGCAAGTTCCGCGTTCGTGACGCAGCCATTGTTGCCAGTGGTACAGAAAGTAATATTAAAACAAAAGCGTTGCGCGCCACGCCGGAAGGTTGCGGGATCTTGTTCCAGCTTTAATTCATTCCGTGGCAAAGGGAACACTGTGGAATATTAAACAGATACCCCATTCATCTTCGTTGCGCGACCCAGATACCTCTGAAGTCTCTTTAACAAGCCAGTAAATATGGTCCATAGCTTGGAAAAAGTGTGGAACGTCTTTATGATTTACGTCGACGTTATTATTTTAAGACTTTAAATCGGGTAGATGACCAAATAATCTAATGACTCTGTCGGATAGATTTCCAAAAAATATTTGTCCCGTATTTTTTCTTTTTTCACGTAAACAAAAAATAAAGACGATACAGTGCGTCGAAAACTCGTGTGACGTCACATTTCGGTACTTTTACCGGAAATTGACGTCACAAGCCCCCCACTCATGATCTTTGATGCGTTTTATCTTCGTAATTTTTTTATTAATTTGATAAAACAAAAAATACGTTTTCAATCATTTTCGATAATCTATCTGGACGGACTGAACAGAATATTTTTTTTTACTCTGGAATCATCCCTATTGTGAATTTATTGCCATTTCCAAATTGTAATGATGCATTCGTCTTCCAGTTTAAGGTAAAGTGCAAGACGACGCGAGCCCTCACTGATGATGCGAGGTACCGGTAGTTAATTATCATCGCCACGGCCTATAGTTTAAATACATCTTTCTGTCAGCAATCGGTGTATGTATTTATAGTGCAGCCATGTAGATTACCTATTTCTAGATACGACTTCTTAGGAGCTGGACGCGCTCTGTAAGTTAGACTCATATTCACATACTTTTAAGTCATCAGGCTTTTCGTCTAGTCTAGACGTTTTCTGTATATTATTATCTAAATTGATAGTAAATTAAATCATTTCTATTGTAGTCGTAGATAGTTGTAGTACCTACATAGCGGCCGGTCGCTGAATATCAGCGATGCAAAATGTTACTTTTGCAGCTATGCTGAGATTGGTTTTTTTTTTTATTCTGTAATAGCTTTTATTTTATTGTGTAATTGGTGTATGTATGTCTTTAATGTTTTTATTCATATTTTAGTACGTTGGAGTCAAAATTTATCAATGTTTTCCTTCTCCTTTATTCCTAGTTTTGCAGTTTACTTGCGCTATTGCGAAAGTATCCTGCTTGCCTTGTGTAATTTGATTGTAGAAATGTACTTCAATGTTAAAACAGTTCAATTAGCTAGACGGATTGGACACACGGGTTGCGATAAAGATTAGGTTAATTGCAGAAGGAATTAATTGTTCCGAGACGGTGGACATTGCTAGTCTGGAAAACAACAGAAAAGTACACAGAACTGAGGTTTTAGAGAAAACGAGCATGGTCCAGGATCACCAAGATTCTTATTCTTTATTGCACCCAAAATTAAAAGATATACACGCAAAATTACCATATGTAGCTTACGTAGAATGTCGAGCTAAACCCAGAATTAGGATTTCTTACAGCAAACCTTACTTCGATTGCTAGATTTGCAGAAGAGGATGTACCTATGAGTATAAACACTTACAGTCGTGGTCTTATCCGCCAGATCAGTTTAAAAAATTCGCTTAAATCATGCGGAGGCGCCGAGCCACGCCCCCTTAATGTTTAGGCTTATTAGAAAAGCGTCAATTTTGGCGCGCAAAATAACCATAACTCTCGTTTGGTGTGCGTCGTCAGTGCGCTCGGCCGATCGGTTTGTTTTCATTCATTATTTCTATACAAAGTCAACGGGGCGGGGCTAGAGAGCGTTTCTATGTCGTGCTTACGACAAGAAAAAATTAGCTTAATGGCGATCAGGCGGGAGTGTCCTCGATAGTACATTTAAAAACATCAAATCTTACTTTGTAATATAAGATAAATTAACTAAGTCCAGACAGTCTAGACAACATATGGGCGTTATTTTAGACAAACCGATGATGGAACAATATAAACAACCCAAAAGTTTAAGTTAACCCTTTAAGATTATATAAGTCTCTGCAGACTTACGAAACGCCTTGGAAGTATTTTTCATTATTTTGTCTAGGTACTCGGGACTTGAGAAATTCTCCTCTATGATAGTTGGATTAATAACAACCATTAGTTCAAATTAAAATAGTCATACATTCTATAATCCTCTTTTAGTCCTATCCAGAAGGAATGGAAAATAAAGGATACCCGCTTACTACATATACGATCTATACACACATCAAAAAAAGTATGCGATCACTTTGAAAAATCGAAATCTTTTTTGTTACGGTATTTATTTCTGCAAGTAAATCTTTCAATTCATTCAATTTTCTCTAAATCTTTCAATTAATTTAATTTATTAATGCTTATTTACATTATTATTAAAAAAAACTATTAAATAAACTAAAATAGAAATACTAACAACAAACTATAAAAGGTTTTGTTACGGTAGATTACATAAATGCTGAAAAATAGTATCCTTTTTTAATTTTAAACAGGGTATATCTATTTAAAGAAAACACACAACAGAGATTTTTTCTTGATAAAGTTCAATTTAAAAAAATATACCAGCTTATGCTAGTGATCACAAACTTTTTTTTGATGTGTGTATGTGCATAATCCTTTTTAAGTCCACGATCATCTAAAAAAAACCAAAAACCTTCAGACCCAAAACTATTTTGATCTACCTTTATAATTATACCGAGCCTACTCTAAAAATATTCTGTTGAAAGTCCAGTCGAACCGTACTTAAACACTATTAGGTAGGTTCCAACATAGAAGGGAAGCGTTGGTGCGAAAGATAGCATCTGCCGTCAGTCAGTATCCGGCCAGGCTTATCAGCTGAACTTAATATACCTGCTAACAAAGCCTACCTTTGTTTAGTACGGGCTTGCTGAAACGATAGCCGCTGTAATTGAAACAGTTGTGTTATCGAGTACTAGGAATGTAGCATCAGAAAGAGTTAACTGTACTGGATTTTTATGGGAGTATTTTAAAAAGAAGGGACGCACGTTTTTGTTGAGAATGGTAGGAAAGCCGAATGGTAGTGGGGAATGATGTTTTCAATACACTTCCTCGAAAACTGGTTCATAACGCACTACGATTAGGTTCAACATGCAATGTATTTCACACACGTGCGATTTTTTTCATTTTCCAACACGTGTGCGAGAATGAAAATTGCCACAGATAACTATACCTATACTGCCTATACTTAGTCCAAATTGGTTCAATGCATTAAGTCGGAAGTGAATGTTTTTTTTTTAATTTTGGCAAAGCAATAATGCGTCTTTACCGCGTAAATATTTTTTAAATATTCAAATTGTGTTTATAAATAGAATTTCATAGATCAACATGATTATTTAAAACTAATATTTACTTTCATAAACAAATTTACATTTATTTGTGTTCTAAATTCAAAAATATAAAAAAAAAACTATTTAAATATATTTTTTTTATATTATGCTGTTTAGCGGCTTCATACCTTTGCTTCTCCTTCAACCTGGCGAAAGCAAAGCGCGGAAAAAAAGAAAATTAAAATCATAGTTTCTTATTAATTCATGTCAAAAATATTTTTCGTTCTTTTATTTTATTTCTTCAAAGGTGTATTGAAAAACGTCGGTTGATTCACGTGGACATTTGTTATTGCACTTCTCGGCTTAAAAACACCCTCGCCTACGGCTCGGGAGTTAATTCCGCCTCGAATGCAATAACAAACTTTCTCCACTTGTATCAAAATGTACTATTATCCGTGGATGTTTATCATGGAGCTTGCAACAGTGCCAAAACATATCGGAAACTCAAAACACACAGTTAACATGGTGAATATCCCGTTTTCAGTGTTAATGATAATATTAGGAAAATACAGCGTTAGAGTGATTCTAGGCTGCAATGATGATGATGATGCTATCTATAACAATAAAGTAGGGTAAGTAACACTGCACTGCTACAAGTACCAGGATTATAGAATTTGAAAGAGTTGTTTATTTTGCCTTCATTGGGGATGAAAGTATTTACAAAAAAAGTAGGGATGAATGTAATCGTAGAGAAAAAAGCAGAGGAGCGACCGAGTAGGATGGTTCCAGGTTAAACAATGAAGGTGGAAGATGGCGTCTGCTGTCAGTCAGTATTCGACCAGGCTTATCAACTGAACTTAATATACCTGCTAACAAAGCCTATCTTTGTTTAATAGGGGCTTGCTGAAACGATAGCCGCTGTAATTGAAACAGCTATGTTATCGAGTGGTAGAAGTATCTAGGATTAGCAAGATTTATTGTACTGGCTTTTTTGATGATGAACATGTTTTAAAAAGTAGGGATGCATGTAATCGTGTAGAAATATAGCAGAAAGTACCAAGGAGGATGATTATAGGCTGAAATGATGATGGTTAAGTAATAAAGGTATCATGAAGTAGATAGGACAAACGCCCGCTCGCGATCATGGCGCTTGCAATAGAGGCGAAATATCGGGAGCTCAAAATAATGAACAATAGGCATGACGACAGTATCAAAAAATCTGCAAATCTAATAAGTCCGTCAGAGAGTATTGGAAATTAATGGACACGTATTTTTTGTTTTTGTAAATCAATGAATATTGACAAAAGATAAAACGCATCAAAACTCGGGAGTGGGTCGGGACGTCAGAACTAGCTAAAAATTATACCTAGGCGTGAAGTATTGAGAATTTTAAAAGCGTCATATCTTCGTCAATTTTGGTTTACGTAACAAAAGAAAAAACACGGGTCAAATATTTTTTGATAATCTAACTGACGGACTAATTAGATTTTTTTGTCGTCTCGCCTATTACGGAAGATATCCATATGTGACAGTAAAAGTTTAGTTTTAAACCGTGGAAGCTTAAAACAGTGTTTGAAATCCTTTAGCTTGTTGCAATCTGTAATTGAAATAGCTATATGTTATCGAGCGTCACAATTATTAGGAGTGTAGGATTAGAAAGGGTTTATTGAGTTTTTAGGCTCACTGATAGGATACCCAAACGTCATTATATTTAAAAGGTTTCGGCTTTTGATGTTATCAGTGATAGTTAGTCAATATATTGAAAGGTTTTTATAGTTCGGTGGATAAGCGTTTATCAGGATTCAGTGAATATGCTACTTGATGTTGTGGAAGTATTATTTATTGCAGATAAGTAGAACATACATAATTTATTTATTTATTTAAGGACCTCCAACAAAAGAAATACACAAAGCATTATTAGTTAATGGAAAACACAAAGTATTGGGTAGGTGTGAATAGACTCGGATGGGACTTTATAATAAAAGTAGTGGACTGTATTAAAATAGGTGTAATACCACAATGAACATTAGTTCAACTTCAAGGGACCGTACAAAGAAATGCCCGGAGTGGCCGACGTCTGTGTGCTCAGTGAGTGGATGGGCGTGCAGCGGCGCTCGCGTAGCCGGGTTCGGTACGCCGAGCCCCGCGCACTCCCCGCGGTCGTCCACGCATATGTGAGGCGCCGACAGGTGTACTCCTTCACTTATAGGAGACCACAGCATGCACAATAAAGTTAACTAATTAAGCCCCTAAATACATAACATCATGCCCATAGTACCCCAAGGAATAGACAGAGGTGTACACTCACATTTCGCCACATTTGTTCAAGTCCCAAGCAGGCGAGCCTGTTGCCATTAACCGGGCGCAAATCCAGAACCCGTGGCTGCTACTGAGAAATTCCTGATGCAAAAACCCAATAAAACTTTGCCCGATCTGGGAATCGAATCTAGAACCTCATGCTCAGCAGTCGTGCTTGCGACAACGAGACCAACGAGGCAGTCAATTTATAAATTAAAAATCTACACATTCATATTAAAACAATTCAAAAAAATCAACCAACAACAACAATTAAAACATCGTGAGGAAACCGGCATGTCCTATCATCCATTCCATTCCTTCTCATTGAGAGGAGGCCGTGTCTCAGCAGTGGAAACATTATAGGCTGATGATGATGATGATGATGATGATATTCATATTTTCTATTTGTAACTTTTAACACACTAGCTTTGAGCCGCGGCTTCGCTTGCGTTATGGTCGAAAATTTTCCCATGGAAACGCTTAAAATACAGCTAATGACACTCTGGGATAACGTAACTTTCCATTAATTAAAGAATTTTCTGCGTCGGATCAAAATAAAATTCAAATCAAACTGAAAAAAACAGAAAACTGTGTAAATAATTGCTGCTAACTTGAAGGACGCGCGACACTGACAGGTACAACGTAAAATTATAATATGTTGTGGATTGTGACTAAAAAGGCCAGTATCTCAAGTGGCCAAGTACCTGAAGAACTCACTTTAATTCAAGTATTTACTCTACGTATAAACTTGATGCAGCGGGGCCACGAACCTACGATTTTAACTATGACTGGTAGTCCCACTAAGCAGTGGAACCACGAACCCATGATTTCAGGGATAGTGGGACCACGAGTAATAGTGGTACAATGCCAGTGGGACCACGAGTCGTCACCCCGAATCTTCCACATGAATGGACACTACAAAATGTCTAAAAAGGGAACGAATTTTCTTTTCAAAAGTCAGCGAGCCCGGAGCCTCAATAATTAAAATGTCGTGGGTTAAGTAATTTGTGACTCCGATTCACGGGTGTCGCCGATGTCCGCAGTGACACTGATGTCTGTGGTGTCACGAGTGTCCGGAGTGTTGGTGACACTTCACGCTGTCGACGCGACGTTTTAGTTGCTTGCAAATTATTTCTGGTTTCCGCACTGTTAACGTTTTGCATTGGGAATTTATAAATTGTGGTACTTAATTACCTTTAATTTACACGGTGTTCTTTGATACTCCTACATTGTAATTTGTAATGCGTATGGAAGAAATGCATGTTTTTTCTTCAGCCAAGAAAAAACATTTACCTACTTTGTATATTTATTATGTAATATTAGTCTCGTTTTGGAATGCAACTTGTACTTTTGAGATATAGTCTAATCAGCCTATAGTAAGGATGCGGTAGCTTTAATCCGAAACGTGGGCATATTGAAGGTTGGTTCATACCAATCAACTTTTAGATTCTAAAAGTCGTAATCTATCAAAAAATATACACGCTATCTGAAGTATTTTAAATAGCATAGCTGAGGACTATATTGAATGGCAGTTTACATAAAAACAAAGCTGAGAAACAAGCAAAAACACAGCTGCCTAGCCTCTTGACATGCATAAAATAAGTAAATAACTTAATGTCACCTTTCACGCCACCCACGAATAAAGGGAAATAAAAAATTCTGCAGAAAGAAAAATACCTCCCTAATTATTCCAACAGATTCTCCGAAGCATAAAGTTGAATCACAGATTATTAATGCTCGAGAAGATTCGTAGATAGATAAGGAACAGATTTTTCCTTTTCGCCCTCTGTTCATCCAGTCGAAACGGTTTTTTTCGTTACGATTTAGATTATATCTTGGGGCAACGGTCGAGTTTGTATTAGGAGGGTAGGAATTGATAGGTTAAGTGTTAATCTGTTTTAAAACTGACGTGATTTCATTGCTTACATAATAGGTTTAATTAAAAAAGCGTTTTAAAAATCACGAGATATACTGAGTAGTAGTAGAATCGAAATAGGCGAGTTCTTCATTTTTTATGACGGTAACAACCAGTCTTTTGGATTTCAATTAACATTATCGATATTAAGCCCAGTAGTGTGATCGTCGGCGTCGGACTGCCAAGTCATAGGTCTCAAGTTCGAACCCAAGACACGCACCTTTGATTTTTCAGATTCATGTACGTATTGTATAATCCACACTTGCTTCGGTGAAAGAAAATATCGTGAGGAAACCAGCATGTTTGAGAGATATTTCTCGACGCCATGGCCAATTCAGAGGTACATGGGCGGCTAAAAACTCTGACTTCAGGTTAGGGACTAACCACACGATAAAGAAAGTGAAGGTCGATATTTAATATGTAAAGTTTCTACTTAAACATTAACTATCTGAAATAAATAAAGCAATGCATCAAAAACATAAACGCATTCAAACAAACATTAAAGCACAATGCACTTTACACCACAGTATCAATAAATTCCGCTTTCCGGCACGTCCGCCTCGCGTGACGTTTACATATAAACTGAGAGTCGCGCGCCGCACGGTTTTAAAACTACCCTCAAATGCTCCAATTGTTATTGGCCTTCCATGAAACCGCGATTTTGCAAACAAAAGTATTTATGTAAAGTTAGCTTTCGAGACGATATTACTTCGTTTATTTTCATTGTGGCTTCGATGCTTGTTAGTCGCTACCTAATGGGCTGTCTGATAAAAAAAGAAAACGTTGAGGCCGTATAATGGCTTGTTTACCATCGAATATGCTAAATAGGTTATTGGAAAAAACGCTGATTCACTATTGGGCAATAATAATTTGCATATTTTTTGTTGTTTGTTATACTTTTAACTGGGTTTGTAGGGTAGTTTTAATCACGAAAAATGTATCAAAACTTTTAATTTACATTTTATCCTAATTAAATTACATAACACAATGTTGAAAACATCATTAATTATAACTTTCCATTGGAACTTTCTAGCAAGAAATAAGCAAAGAAAAGCAAGTGCCCGTTAAAGCAACTATGACTTTTAGTCATATTTTATAAGAGTGGGTAGTGGTCCCACGTCGGGCGCCAATTTGTCAGCGCACGCCAGCGCCACCTAGATGAATTAAAGTAACTTTTTGTTTTTAAGCCAAAACATTTTTCTGGCTGTTAAGACTCATTCGGATTAATTAGGACGGGGAGAGTCGAGCTTAAGTTTTTTCGTAATATTTTTGGCTTAAAAAAAGGTTAAACGCTAGTAATGATTTAAATTAATTAACACGTGTTTATGTTGCTTATCTAATTATGCTGTCATCATTGTCAACTGATATTGGTCTGTAATTAAATAGAACTGCCTGCCTGCACGGAACAAATATTTGTATGACGGTTGTAATTTTTCCGGGTTTGTGTGAGTTTAAATGATCTTGTAAACGCAGCCACTATACAGCAGAAAAAAACATAAAAACACTTAAAAAAAGAACATAATAGCTCAAACCTGAAGCTTAATATACCTTTGCAATTTTTATTGGGTATCTGAATACGCGGACCGGAAGACGTTGCGTTGGAAGGCTTCCCACTAGTTGGACCGATGACCTGGTGAAGGTTGCGGGAATCCGCCGGATGCGAGTCGCACGGGACCGGTCAATGTGGCGACCCTTGGGGAGGCCTATGTCCAGCAGTGGACGTGTTTCGGCTGAAATGATGATGATGATGGTCTGAGTACAATTTCATTCCTGATAATACGAAACTACACTGGCCTGAAAAAATAAGTACGACACTTTTAAAATTTCAATTTTTATAAACTATAGAAGTTAGAGATTAAAAATAAAAAAATAAAACATTTTAAGAAACTACATTGGCCTGAAAAAATAAGTACTACACTTTTAAAATTTAATTTTTTTATAAACTATAGAAGTTAGAAATTTAAAATAAAAAAAAACATTTTATAGCAATTTTTATCAGCTTTCTTAGAAACTATAGACAAAATTAAACTATTTTTCGAGTCCTTCTTGTTTCTAAAGTATATCTTGTGTACTTAAAAAGTTATTGCAATTTTAAAAGTGTGATACTTAGTTTTGCAGGCCAGTGTATCTGTGCACGCGTAAACTAAATCTCATATAAATGCCAATCACGAGAAAGCTTGTATTATAAACCAGATGGCCTCAGTACATAAAAATCTCAATAAAATAACTTGCGTCTTCCCAAACCAAACAGACCACCATTATCTACAATTAGTTTCAGTGAACAAAAAACTCCGATTCAGGTCGTCCATTGTTTATTTCAGCATTGTTCCTCTTTTGTTCCACGTTTTGTATGTATTTACAAGCCGAAGTATCTTATTTCTCGTCAAAAGTTTTGCTTACAAATTGTGTTTTGGTTTTGCCATTGATTTGGTTCGAGCGATTGTAGCAATTAATTTTATGAAAACTTTCACACATCCCACCTTATTTGTGTAAATATATGAAACGGTATCAATGTTGTGCTTTATTTACAGAATTATGGGTATTACTCCTTGGTTTAGTGGTCGCAAGTGCGACTGCTGAGCAATAGGACCTAGGTTCGATGCCCGGGTCGGGCAAAGTGTTAATGGAGTTTTCTATCAGGAATTTCTCCATAGCAGCCACGGAGTCTGGATTTGCGCCCGGTTGATGGCATTTTTTTTAAATTGTAATGTCTCTTAGTTTGACAGCGTGGGTTTGTAATAAGAATAGTCATTAGTCGTCAGTCCTTGTCGCATGTCGTGGATGTCGCATATAATAGTTATCGAGGGAAAAATACACCGCTGCATCTTCCCTGACAACTGATGATTTGTTGAAATTTTAAGCCCACTGTTATCTATTAAAGAACTTAAAGGAGAACCAAGTCGTCATTTTCGAATAGATGGGATGAAAAGTGTAATGTGGCTTAGTTTGACAGCGTTTGTTTGTACTAAGAATAGTAATTATTATGTCACTTTGTCATAAGTCATGGGTGTCGCATATAATAATTATCGAGGGAATAATACGCCGCTGCCTCAATCAAATCTTACAACTAAAATTTTAAACCTACTGTGATCTATTTTCGTCCTGTTTCACCTTGGTATTCAATAAAAATCAATTCAAGTGGTCTATTAATAAAGCAACGGTTATGCTACGTAAGACACGTAGCATAACCGTTATGTATAAAATATATATATCTTATGTGTAAAAAAATAAAATTGATGATGGCAATAGAGTCACCCTTTATTAAATGGGTCTTAAACATAACTGGCGGAATGTGGGTCTACTATCAGGTACACCGCTGCCTAACCCTTCGGAGATTACAGGCGTGATGTTATGTAATGTTATGTGGAGATAATTCCTGACTAGGCAATTATTTAAATCGTTACATTCTCCCACTGCGTCAAATGTAGTGACGTTTCTGTTACGTTGACAAAGACATGAATAGTTTTGTCTCGCTCACTCGTACGACAATCATAATTATCTATTACATACGGGATACGTTAGCTTACTCTTCTCAGTGATTACATGCCTTTAGGACTTTAAAAACACAACTGATAGTTTGAATAATTGTGATTACAGGTTAATGTTATTATATCGCACATCCACAAAAAAACTGTCATAACACAAAACATGTAGGTATTTTGGATAATATCCCACTCAACTTTAATTGTGTTTGCTCCATAATTGAAAAAAAAAACACCTTAAGTATACAAACATAAGTGGCCAAATGGCACAAGAGAAAGTTTTTTTACGCAAAGCATCGATTAGAACACAAAAAACTTTAAATGCGTATATCTCAAAACTGCTATTTTTGTGTTGGGACAGTTTTTTAGAGGACGTGCGATATATAGTCATATACAGAAAGGCAAAAGTCTGTATAAAGGCTGATATGGCAAGAAAGGAGATGTGTGATGAGATGACGAGTAATAGAGAAGTATGGAAGAAGATAACATGCTGCGCCGGCCACAAATAAACTGGGATAAGGGCAAGAGTGTGATGATGTTGATGATAGAATAAAGCAAAACTAAAAAGCAAATAGCAGTAGATTAAATAATAAATACGTACAAAAACGTATTATTATATTCTACCTAGGCCCAGTTTCATTACACGGCTCTTGCTACGCCGTAGCCAGCGGTGACGTCACGGCTACGAGCTACGGTGTCGTAGCAGATGTCCGATGTGCTACAATAATGGTTACAAGCTCGGCATTATGTTACTAGTCTTTGATCTTTGTTAAGTATCGGACGTTTCTTCAATGTGAATAAGACGTTTATTTGGCACATGCCCAAGTTTACACAAAAAAATACTTCAAGCTAAACAAAAAAAGATAATATTGCTCATTTCACGGCTACGCCAGATAGGACCAGTTCTTAAAGATTCCAAGCAACTAGTGCCCGATGAAAAGACTTTTTGTGATGAAGTGAGGAATACAGTTAATTAGTGAAGTTTGTGGTAAAAGTTATTTTTTGATTGTAAATTATGAAAGAGGTTTGTGGCGACCTACGCAACCATCACCTCGACCAAACCAACCTGAACCAAGTAAGTTTTTTCTTTAGATTTATTTCCGTTGGAAGTCGGTTAAAAATAAGTAAACTACACATCAGCAAATGTACTTAACAATTTATCTTTTTATTGCATTTTATTTTTTCTATTCAATGTCTGCATCAAATTAAATGTATAAGAATCATTTTTGAATTTCTTCTTATCGTTATATAAAATCTAGGAAATTTAAGAAAAATCGTTACTATTGGACAAAATCTTCTAACAAACAATGAAACACTGTATGCCTCCATCTTTTATCTCAACACATAAGGCCTTTCTATTACCACCTACCACTTACACACACAGGTGTTAGGGTGGGTCACACAGTTACCGTCCCACACAACACATGCGCGGCGAAGGCATGCATGTTTCATGTTGCAGTTCAGAACTAGGCTGGACACGGAGCGAGAGCCAATGGAGGTGGCATCGACCTGGACAGGTCAAGGTTGGGATTAGAGTAGATTTTGAAGGGAAAGTATGAAATTGTGAATTGATTGGAAAGGCGTTATCATAATGTAGGATATTACTAAGATGACATGTCCAACAAAAATTGCATTTTTGCTTTCTGGACTGTGTAAATAGTTCTTACATGCATCGTAAGAAGGAAAGATTACATCAACTAAGTACATCATTCACATAAAATACCACCCACTCGTGTCGCAATCTATACTCTATAGGTACCGTAGGGGCAAAAAAAGCGTACAATTCGCTTTTAAAGCGTTTCTTATATCTACACACTCTCAATGGAATTGATAGTTATTCGATAGCTTACGTCAGTCCCATAGACTAACTAGATTTATCTGTTTCATCGTCAGTTTCGTTGATAGAATGTTACTTTATCTATGCTAACGTGTGTAGTATCTCATTTAAAAAGGAAATACCTTAAATCTGGTGAGCCGGATATCTGAAGCCAGTAAAAGTAGAGGCTTACAAGAAACTCAACCGTGTGGTGGCAGAATCTCTTCAACAAGATGTCGCTTAGTTTGACAGCGTTTGTTTGTACTAAGGGCCGATTTTTCAATGGTCAGTAAATCTAACAGTTCAATAAATTTATCTGAGATTTTAACGAACGATTAAAGTGTTTAAATTTTTCACGTAATGACAAAAACGTCAAATAACGACAGTTAACGTGCTAACTGGGCTGTAAAGGGCCAGATAAGTTACATCGCTAGTTATAGAGCTTAACTGGCCGTTAGAGGCTATCTGTCAATTGAAAAATTGAGAATCTTGTTAACTGTGCAATTAATCTTCATCATTGAAAAATCGGCCCTAAGAATAGTAATTATTATGTCACTTTGTCGTATGTCGTGGGTGTCGCATATAATAATTATCGAGGGAATAATACGCCGCTGCCTCACATCTTACAACTAATGATTTGTTAAAATTTGAAACCTACTGTAATCGATTTTCGTCCTGCTTCACATTGGTATTAAATAAAAAATTATTGAACTGGTCTACTAATAAAGCAACGGATATGCTACGTGTCATCTTATGTGTAAAAAAATAAAATCGCTTATGAGTTTGTGCTACCGCGTTTTTATTATAAACGGCAGAATGTATTTTGATGCTTTTTTCAAAATGATTCAGAAATTTTATTCTGAAAGTTTATGTGTAGCACTCATTTATATTTCACTTAGATATAGCACAAACATGTCGGCCTTAAGACATGTTGTCATTAGACCCTTGTGACGCAAAGGCGAGTCAACTTAAAACAAAAAAGAAAAGCCTCAACGCAAAAAGGACACTGTTCAACTAATAATAGCACAGCAATTCCATTGATGTTATAACTGTCAAAAATAAAAGCCTCATCACAATAAAAGCAGTGTACAGCTAATAATAGAACAGCAATTCCATTGTGGTTATAACTGTCGCATCCAGCGTCGGCACTTTACATCGGTGTCTCTCTCAGCGTACTCTCTAGGGGAAGCGCCCCAATTCTTGTCTTCAATTTATTTTTACAATTTTATCGGTTAAGTAATGTTTATTTAAACCACGCGCTGGGATGTTCACTCTGTGTATGAGGAAAGAGTCGTTAGAGTGATTTGTTTTTTCTTTGATTTTGTATTTATTTTGTTGTGGAAATATTTGTATTTACCCTAGGTACGCTAGGAAGCTTTTATTTTGCAGTAATGTTCAATTTATTTTTTGAACAAATGCGTATTTCGAATTTTATTTGACTCCAATACCACAAATAACTAGATTGGCTTTCAATTACATATCGTACAATGTATTTTGGGGAGCTCGTGGCTAAATAATAACAACCGCACGGGTCGATCTGAAAGGTTAAGCCGCGCTTGCCAAGGTTGGTGTGTGGATAGGTGACTATCATTGTATACCGAGTTTACTCCGTGCCTCGAAAAACATGTTAAGCCGTTCCTGGCTGTCATTTGTAGATGTTTGACAGTCGTTACAGGCAGTCAGTGGCCCTAATCTGACAGCCAGTCGGTTGTCAGACTGACAACCGACCTGACTTTAGGAGCAATAGGCCACTAGACTTTACCTAGGGGTATCGTATTACCAGTACTTACTGGATTGTAGAGGTCAGAAAGGCAGTCGCTCCATGTAAAATACTGGTTTTCAGCTGCATCTCGTAAAACTGGAAGCCGACCCCAATATATTTGGGAAAAGGCTTGGCAGATAATGACTACGTATTTAGATTGACCTAGATGTTTCCTAGCATTCATTGGTATATTAACTGAGAATAATAACTATCCACACATACTGAAGAAAAGGTTTAACCCATTTAGATCTAAAAAGCTCCCTAGTTTATACTACAAATTCGACCCGTAAAATCTGCGGACTACCGTAATGGGAATTAGCTTAAAACTAAAGCTTCACTTAAATTAGTATCTATCACGTTTGACCATTAGAAAGTTCCATAATACCAGTAGTTTTTAGTACTAAAATTAAATTATCTGAGCCTAGAAGAACAGAGATACCTAATTGCGGAATTGGTAATTTTATTTTCATAGGAAGTCTGAAAATGGCGCTGGTGACTCAAAAGTTGTGTGGTATGGACATGTGATGCAGAGGAATGTGGAGAATGTCGAGTATGAATGTAGATGGCATTAAGAGTAGAGGAAGAACAAAGTAGCGATGGATGGACTGTGTGAAGGATGATATGGCTAGAAAGGAGGTGACTGCTGAGATGACGAGTAATAGAGAAGTATGGAAGAAGAAGACATGCTGCGCCGACCACAAATTAATTGGAATAAGTTCACGTTATTCTCCCATGGGGGTTGGCTACAGAACGTTTATTATCTTTTTATTGGCAGGTATTTTTAACAGTTTTTTTTTTGTTTATGGCATCTCGCAGTTCAGTCTAGAGAGACTGGCTTCTGCTTAACTGGGCTAATCCTGTGGATGAATTGAAGGCCTCCAGCCAGGGGCATAATAACTATGTATTTTTATCAGACACGGGCCCTAATTTTTAACTGACTTTAAAAAGGAGGAGGTTCTCATTCGATTGGTATTTCTTTTAATATCATGAAAAAAAAAATCTTCAGAACGTAAAATCTGTTCCTGACTTTTAGCAGACGCAAAGCAGAGTCACAGTTATAATAAATTAAGGGGGGAAAATGGGCACGAAATTAACATCCCCGTCACCCACTTTTTGTACGAAAATATAAATAGAAAAAAAGAAACTCGTGGCCAGACAAAAATGAGCCCAAAATGCGAGCAGGAAGTCGAGAAACTTTTTTTATTTCATTTATGTTTGACTAATGCAATTTGAATATACTTATTTCCTGTTCGTTCTCGTTTTCGCCTGTCGTGTCAAATTTCCAATGTTGAATTAACGTTTTTAATAAGCATAAGTTAATTTTGGCTACATTATATAAATACATCCGCCATAAATCATATAGATATACTTTGCCCGATATATGAAATTAGCCATCAATCAAGGAGTTTGTCGTTCTGTATGGCCTTTTTTTTGGCTGGGAAATCATCAATTGAGCCGTAGCTAGCTCCCTCTCACATTCCGCCACCTCCTTCGCTAGCATGACTGCTTCGCAGAAGGAGGTGACGGCTTCCCATTCCGTCTCGCTTCTGACCATGGATTGAACTAGGGTTGGACGCGAGAGGTCACCGCCGCCGATCGCCGCTACGAGGACAGTTCTGTATTTATGGCCTGACTCTAAAGTCAGGAGTAAATAAGATTCGACTAAATCATTATTTGTTTTTTACCATTATTACTTGTGGAAACCGATGACTTTGTAGATGTAAGTAGGTAAAGGACAGGTCTTAAAGAAGAAGGCCTATGTCCTTTGGCTGGAAGGATGATCATCATCAACATTTCTTGTGCACTAAGATCTTTGATAGAAGACACCAGTGCATCCTGTACAATTCCCAAACCATACCTCATAAGTTTAACAACCCAGGTGACTGCGTAGTGCGTATCCTGCAGTAAATTAATTAATGTATTCATGAGAGGATAATTATGCATATGAATGTATTCAAGAGTAAGCATAAATTGCCGCGGGTATTCATAATATTTACGTTCACACTTGGAGGTGTAAAGGCATATCATTATAGCATGTTTATCTTACCAAAATAATACGCAATCGTGAATATAATAAAATTCATGATTGCGTATTGTTTTTTTTAGCCAATATTTAGTAACGAGCGATCTGCCGCTCTCTTCGCAAGGTTTTGACGGTTTGGAAAAACATCGATATTTCTTTATTATGTTTAAGTTTAAGATTGGCTCGTAGGTCGAGTGGTTGCAAGAGCTACTGCTGGGCATGAAGTCCTGGGTTCGATTCCCGAGTCGGGCAAAATATTCTTGGGTTTTTCCATCAGGCATTTCTCAATAGCAGCCACCAAATGTGGATAAAATTTGGGCCCGGTTGATGGCAATAGGCTCCCCCTTATAACATGGGACCTAAAACATAACTGGTGAAATGTGAGTGTGGGGCTATTAGGTGCACCGCTGCACACTTTAGAAGAGCAACCTAGTAGGCCACACACCGGGTGATAATAGACCCTTATCGAAGCCGAAAGGCTGTTCTCAATGTCATTGCAAACCTTTTTTTTGTTCCAAACCATGCTTGGGAAACCTCTAGTTACGGAGATATTGGAGGTCTAAGTCCCAACTTTTTCACATTATTTTTTTTAGGTTAGCAGCACATTGTGTTGAGTGCGTTACATTAAGTTTCTCCGTAAAACGTGATTATTCACCCAAAAAAAAAGTCGTTTCCCAACAAACGTTTTTGCGTAGTGTTTCTTAGTTTGATGTACGGAATGCTTGACGGCTTCGTGGAGGGTTCGTTTACACCTTGTTTAATATTTAAGTGACGGAAAATCGTATCATCTCTTTTCAAAACTTGACGAAAATTTCCTGAAACGGCTGCAAACGTCCTGAAACACGATTAATTATATCGTTTATTCAGACTTTGCACATGAAATAGTTTACACGTAGTTTATCGACACAAACCTGAAAGCTTCCAATGCATTCACCTCTATAAGCCGACGTATACCTGTAGAACCCGTACACGTTTAATCCTACCCGTAGCAAAGTGCAAATGCATTTGAAATTACAACCTAGTTCGGAACTAAACTCCCTACATAAACAAAGTACGTATATTATTGCGTTTACTCGTCAACTAGGTAATATATCCCCGTATATAGTGTTTAATTAGTTGTACGTTTACTTAGGTGTAATTGCGTTAAAGATAATATAGAATAATAGCACGAACGAATAACTATATAGATACCGTCTAACAGATTCAATAATAGGCATAAATTCAGACTCCGTGGCTGCTACTGAAAAATTCGTAAATTGAGATAAGGCCCCTTATCGCTGATCGCTTATCCCCTTATCGCTTTGGTTTGGTTTTCGATTCGGAAAGTCGTATGTCTATCTTTTCTTGACATTACGAAATCGAGCGAGATAGATATACGACTTTCCGAATCGAAAATCGAATCGAAGCGTTGTGAATAGCTATGTAGGTTTTGGGGATCTTTTTTTTTTTTTTTTTTTTTTTTCGGATGGGAAATCATCAAATGACTTCTCCCGCTCTGGGCGGAGCAGGAGGGAGTGTCAGACTTTTACTGACTAAAACCCATCCATGTTCCTTCCTTGCCCTTTGGGTTCCGGGGCCACGGTATCTCTTTCGAATAGTCCCGCAGCCCCGGCAGGCTTCGGTCCTTGCGGACCCCTTCCTTATTGCTGACTCTCTTTGAGGCGCGCGTGGAACACGAACGCGCCGTCGACACGGCCGGTCGTCATGAGACGAACGGACGGCGAGCTAGCCCATAGCTCCCCGTCCACAGGCCCGCGCCTACGGTGGCCGGAAGCCACCACGTGGCCCCCGACGCCCGGGGCGTCTCCCGCGGCGGCCGGGACGTGAGGATCTCTCCCTGTCCTGTTCCGCCACCTCCCTCGCTAGCATGACTGCTTCGCAGAAGGAGGTGACGGCGTCCCATTCCGTCTCGCTCCGGACCATGGATTGAACCAAGGCCGGGAACGAGAGGTCGCCACCGCCAATCGCAGTTACGAGGACACGGCGGTGCTCCGCCCAAGCGGGGCACACCTCCACCGTGTGCTCCACCGTGTCCTCCGGTCGATCCTCACAATGGTGACACCCGGGCGTTTCCTCCCGCCCGATTTGGTGCAGGAACTTACCGAAACATCCGTGTCCGGTAAGAACCTGCGTCAGGCGGAAGGTGAGGACGCCGTGGCGTCTCTCCAGCCACTCCTCAAAGAGGGGACTTATTAGGTTTTGGGGATCTACTTGATGTTACATCGATTGATATTTCGTATGTTTTGTGTCTGTAAATTACAGTTTCCCGCCTTAACAGCAGAATGAATGAAACACAGGCCCTGAAGTATGATACTTTTTCATTCCAGAACTACGATCCAGTGGGATAGTTCTACACCTAACGCGGGCGCACGGACAAAAGTCAGTATTATATATTTGTGCTCACAATCTAAAGTTAATTTTCACAGCTGACAGTACCATCTTAGTTGCCGAGAGCTACAGAGTAGTGTCGGCCATAAATATTATAACAGCCACGAAGGAGATTTGATTTGTACATTTCCGTTGAGCGTCGAGCGATCGACCTACTTGTGAGACGGCTTTATGTGATTACGTGAGTTCTCTCTTGGTTAATGGCTTAGCTTTCATTTGAAGCTCCTAAATGTAACTGTTTTATTATCAGAAACTACATGTGTATTAATTTAATTTTGTAAACCTCTTTTTAGATATATCGCTCAAGGAAAAACAATTAACAATTCAATAACGATAAACTATTCAATATTGAAACTGGAATCGAACGAAAGCTCGATGAGTGGGCAGTTCTCGTAAATTGCAATGAAAACTTCGATTTTATTACAAGTATGTTACAGCCGGTCAGTGCAGTGTGTATGAGGGTTTATGTGTTACGTGTTATGGAGTCGTAACATTGGGTTAGTGGTCAATTGAATGTTAAGTAAATTACAAAGTAGGGAAGGGCATTGACATGTTGTTCTTTTTAACAAGATTTTATTGGCTTCACCTGTAACTATGTGAAAAATCTTAGAAGTTAAATTTAACTTACTTCCCGGTTTCCGATTGAGCTGGAATTTTTCATACATGTTTAGTTTGGATGACAATGTATGGTCAGCTATGCGACGTCATTCTAAATCCAATATGATGGCTTAAAAAGATGGCGGACTAGTTATTTTTTATGCTTATTTGCTACTATGCTTATTGATATGAAAGCGTGTGGTTTTTATTTAACTGCAATATAATTATTATAATGTTTGTTTATTTTGTCTTACTATAAAGAGCCAGGTAAGACGAGCGATGCGGAGAAAAAATTGCAAGTTTCGAAGAATTTTAAACGAGAGACGGCCTTCAATGTATGTGATTGATTGCTTGATGCACGTCTCCTTTTCGCTCCCGCAGTGGCTATCGGTCCAAAAACCCTTATTCGAGTCTTTCACATCTGCTGACCCCATGCTCGTTGTCCCAGCCTCAGTTTTAAAGGAGTAGGTAAATACATTTCATTTGCTGTACCTAAATATTGCAACAAATATTAAATTTGGAATGTACTTCAAATTCCAAGGAGTTTTAAATAAACAAACGAAGACACCAGAAACGTGCCTAACGAAACAAACATACAATATTTGTCGTAAATTTTAGCTCAAACTAGCCCAGCGGTCGAGCGAGCCGGTAAAACGTCCCATTGGCTACGTACCCTACGGTGTCAAGACTAACTTCACTAAAAGCATCATGAATACAACGTCGACACACGTTCAGTTTAAGTACTATTTGTAACTTGTATAACTGCAGGGTAAAGGAAAATGGTTCATACAGAGAAGGCACTTATGCTCAGAGCGGCTCAGACTATGAATCCAACAGTCTTGTCAATTGATTCACTAATGAATTCGTTTTTCATATTTGATTCAATGACTCCTTAGACTATTTTCTTCTAGTGAATGATGCCGAACGAAATGCAAAAATTTACAAAAAAAAGAATTGTAGTTTTTATTTATAATTCCTTTATTTGTTTAAAATAAACACTAGGTAAAACTCCTCAACATAGTAAAAAAAACATTGTGTCAAACATAGTAAGCAAGAGCGAGCGAAGCGAGCTCGGGACTTGTGGCATCCCGACTCGGACAGGTTGGAATCAAATGGCAGCTGTTTTCGATTTAATCAGTGATAAAATCTCACTTTGTCTAGCTAAGCTGTTTCTTCACGACGTTTTCCTTCATTATAAGTCATACAAACAGTCTTAGAGGCACATTATTGTACACCCTCATGTTGTCGGGGCGGGGCGGTTGCTTTAACCTGAAATTCCTGATAGAAAAATCCTTTACCAGTTTGCTCGGCCTGGGAGACAATTCCTTTACATACATAAACAGCGCTTCCTGGACGGGGCAGTAAAGTGAGTCGGTGTTTGATTAGGTTAGAAAGTGTGAAGTTGAAAAAGCACTTTGGTTTAACCAGGTAACACTTATAAGGTTGAAAAGTGGTCGGCCGTCAGTGAACTCGGTAGGAGGTACTATGCATGCTTCAGCCCGCTTGCACCGCAAATCACTTTAAGGTCATGGCACACTATACCGGCACCGCAGCGGCATCGGCACCGCTCCAACCCAACAATTAACTTGTCATTCAAATTAGAGCTTTAAATCGTGTGTCGTGTAATATATTTCACAATGTCTATGTCGCCGCCAACTAGCTTAATTAGCCGTTCAATCAACAACCTAGGATCTTTACTAAAGAGCGGCCGTTTATCTAGCAACTTGAAAAAAACACATTTAAGTTTTAAGTTCGGGACTTGGGGCACCCCGATGTTATGTTGGTTATGTTCCATTAAACCCTGCGGACAGAGTTAGGAGCCCCGAGCTACGACTATGCTTTTTAGGCGAATATAAAGTGTTTTGAGGTTAGGGCACCCCGACGTTAGGTTAGTTAGGCTTCTTTAAAGTAAAGAGGTTAGGCAGTTAATTGAACAGCTAATTAAGCTAGTTGGCTGCGACATCTATATGAAAAAGTCCACGGTGGCGCTGCTAGCGAGCGGACCGCATGCTTACAGCGCGTCGACTCCAAGTCGCCAGCGAAACAACGTCGATC
The DNA here is from genome assembly GCA_963853795.1 of Xestia rhomboidea. Lineage (NCBI taxonomy): Eukaryota > Metazoa > Arthropoda > Insecta > Lepidoptera > Noctuidae > Xestia > Xestia rhomboidea. The sequence continues at coordinate 6,382,185 of OY970771.1, read as the reverse complement.
ACAGATATAACAATGTGTTCGCGGCCAGCAGGTGGACCGCGAGCTTTCACCTCGCGGACGCCGCGTAGTTGGCGCGTTGGCGGCTAGCCGTAGCCTAAATTCGAGGCGACGCCGTACTGCAGCTGTGCAGTTACAGTGCCGGTATACTGTGCCATGACCTTTAAATACCTAGCACTAAATTCCTCTAAACCATCATTCTATTTCTATCAATCTTTTGAAATTGGAAGATACAAAACGATGTTTTAAGCGGACTTACTCGAGAAACATTGGTTGAATACTGGATTTCGAGCCATGACGGCCAGCACTGTATTACATGACAAACAATTCGTTGGATTTAAAAGCTTGCAACAATGTTTTATTTCGGCTGCCAGCATTTTTATTTAATATAAATCAACATTGTTAACGAGATTATATGTATTGGAAGACCAGCGTCAGACAGCATCACCATCACCTGTCTGGCATGAATGCTGAAATGGACCTTTTTCTTGCAGCCGTGAGGCACACAGCACATACTATGTTTTCCTCCTTATTTTGTATCTTTTTGTTTTTTTTTTATGTGTGTGCTTTAATAACTGACGTCAAATAAATATTTTTCTTTATTTTCTTTCTTTCTTTTGTATCGCTTGTAAAATTCGGCAGCTTTTTCGGGGAATTGGATGTTTTAAGATCGCCCATCATTAATTTCAGATATATATTTTTGCTAATGAACCCACTCAATATGGAATCATTAAAGAAAATAAGTATAAGTTGTCTTGGTATATTGAAAAACAAGTAGGCACCTACTTACTTATTAGATGATTTTCCGTTTTGACATTCAAGCTTTTCTTCAATGCAATAAATGAAACCGCTTTGCTTGTTGAAATAAACGGATGTTACGATGATTTTGCCAATTTTGCTTTTTCTGGTTTTCAATGACTGTCCCTACCCTGAACTAAAAAAAAATTGCAGCAATGTCATCACGAATTCCTAAAATATCTATTAGTTTATTTTATTTGTATATGTGTATATCAATATAAGTATATAAATTCTCGTTTAAAAAAATCTAAGTTTTTAGACATTTTTTGTACCCTATCACTATGTTTTCCTATTAAACCCAATGGTTGACTGGTAGAGAATGCCTTGTGGCATTAAGTCCGCCTATGTACATGTACATGAAGTTTAAATAAATAAATAAATAAATTCCTGAACAACTTGTCATCGTCTGCCTAGCCTTTTTATGTTGGGGACGGCTGACGGCTTCCAGTCTCAACGGATGCAGCTGAATATATCTAATTTTGCATAGAGCGACTGCCTATCTGACCTCCACAACCCAGTTAGTACTGGGTAATACGATACCCCTTGGTAAGACTGGTTGTCAGACTTTCGGGCTTCTGACTACTCGTAACGACTGTTAAAGATCTACAAATGACAGCCGAGACCAACGGTTTAACGTGCTTTCCAAGACACGGCGGAAACTCGGTATGTAACGATGGTCACGCATCCACGGACTGACCTGAAATTTTAATAATAATAATAATATATCATTTAATTCTGGTAACAAAAGACCAATGTCATATATTTTTTTAAATATACATTTAATATAACTTTACAGTATTGTGTAGAAACAACTCAGAGTTACATACATTGCACACCTAAATATAGAAATAATTCTGATTCACGAGATCAAGCTGTCACTAAAGTATTCCTGCTCCATCATCACATTGAAAGGCCCTGACATGTTTTCGCGTGCCTCTTACTCTCATTGAGACTGCTCTTATAACTGAGATTTGTATTTCATTTATACTTTACAGACTAACATACATATTTATTAAAACCACAAAAACCTAATTAAACTATTGAATACGAAGCGACGGCGTCATGTCCGATACATGAAACCCTTTGGCCAAAACTCTTCCTTGAGGAAGGTCTCAATATGATGAGCAGGAACTCTCACCCGAATTTTAAGTCGTTCGTACTTAAAATTCGTGTTGTGACGCGAATCCAGCTTCTCGATCCTCAAGGTGCAGGTCTTCGCTCGGACATACTAAACTACTGCACTGCACTACTGCTGATACTTTTGGACTAAATGTTACCCGCGGATTCGCCCGAGGTGGAGTGGAGAAAATATCCAACTGGAACGTGCTAACGGGACTAAACCTAGACTGTGTGCTAAGCCAGTTCATGGTCTACCTGTACGCCAAATTTATCATTTAGCCGATAAGGAGCGAAACGGCAAAAGATAGTTACTTTCGTATTTATAATAATATCTATCTAGTACTTACAGATGCAAGTACCCACAAACCTAGAACCATGATATAACCTAGTATGGATCACTGGCTATCCAAGAGACCATATATCACATGTCCAAAAAGTGATCTATTGCCAACACACAAACTCACTTTCACGTTTATAATAATGCAAGTATCCCCGAGTCTAGAACAATGACGTAACCCAGGTCACAGAAGCTACGATGCTTCACTGACTTTATCCACGCGAGCATACGCCACATGTCCCACAAAGTGATCTATTGCGTACTCGCCGCTCACAGATACCGTATTAAACCCTCCCTTCATTTGCAATTCGATTGGACAATAATAAATTATAATGGGTTTTGGAATTTGCATGCTTTTGCAGTATGGTAATCGATAATTGTATTTGTCGTGGGCAGGAAAGGTCAATTTAACAAGAAAAGGTCAGTACCGCTCTTTAAAACAACTTACTGCGCAATCTGAAAAGGTGAAAGGAATTTATTTAGGTGATGTTATAGCTCATAGCCCACATAAACGACTCGGAATAATATAATTCAAATATGGGCTTTATGTATTGCGCCTTAGATATACTTTATATCCGGGGCTGCGGGACTATTCGAAAGAGATACCGTGCCCCCGGAACACAAAGGGCGATGAAGGAACATGGATGGGTTTTAGTCAGTAAAAGTCTGACACTCCCTCCTGCTCCGCCCAGAGCGGGAGGAGTCATGTGATGATTTCCCATCCAAAAAAAAAAAAGATATACTTTACATTGGCAAAATAAATTAGCAGGCAGCTCGCTGTCAACGGAGTTACCGCTGTCAGACTGCTTGGTTGCCAATGTTAAGTATTTCTAAAGAAGTAAAGAGCAGTACATAAGGCTCATTTTTGAATTGTATTCTTTTTGCCGGGTGGGAGCGGAGTCGTGAATGTTGGCTAAGACCTTAAGGATTCACACGGTGTAAACGGACCCTTCACGAAGACGTCAACCAAGCATTCTGTTCATCAAACTAAGTAAATTTACGCAAAAATCATTGCTGGGAAACGACTTTTTTTACGGGGTGAAAAATCACAGTTTACGGTAGGACTGAATGTAACGCACCCATCACGTTGTACTGATGGATGCGTTGGATAGTAAACGGGTCATGGAGCTATTTAAAGTAAACCATGCAGGGAATATTTTTAATCATGCTGGAATATTCTATTCTTTTCTATTAGATTTGCATAATTATATAGTAAATAATAATCTCGCTGGAAATTACACACAGCGCCATCTAGTACCACACTAAGCAACGAGGCTTGTGTCGTGGACACCAGATAGTTGATATACTACATTTATACTTTTTGTTTGTAAATGCATACTTATTATACATATACATATAAACATCCACGACTCGGAAACAAATGTCCATGCTCATCACACAAACATTTGCTCCTACCGGGATTCGAACCCGGGACCCTAAGAACGTAGGGCAGCCTCACTACCGCTGCGCCATTCGGGTCGTCAAATATTGTGAGTACAACAACCAAACTCAATGTTAAACTTCACTTGAAAATAACGAAACCGCTCTAAGTTTTAAAAACACACATTTCCATGATTATGTAAATCCATGTTAATAAACAATACCTACTCTTAACGATTACCGTAACTATAACAACGCCAGGCAGCCGCTCCAGATGGCTGTTCGACCTCGACCAAGTCTGCCAACTTGCCAAGACTTGGCAAATGTTCGCCGCCACCTTATCTAGCGGTCATTTTGGTTAATTGTTGATTATGTAGTAGCTAGGCCTGTGAAGTAACCAGTTGTACATTCATGAGAAGAAATAGACGAGAAAGTCAATTTTGAAATTTTAACATAACATCACGCCTGTAGTCCCCGAAGGGCAAGACAGAGGTGTACCTAATAATACACCCACATTTCGCCAGTTATGTTTAAGTCCCATGGGCATAATGGGCATAAATATTGAGAAATTCTTGATGGAAAAACCCAGTAACACTTTTCGCGACCTGGGTGGGAATCGAACCCAGACCGCCTGCCCAGCAGTCGTCCTTTCGATCACTAGACCAACGAGACAGTTATACCGATGTTCGCATAATAATACGACGTGTTTCCGGACGATATCGATAAACTTCGACCGGTCATTAGTATGTAGTAGTACTCATTATTATGAACAACTTTTACTATCAGACCAAACCCTTTTTTTTTTAGGATGGGAAATCATCAAATAACTCCTCCCGCTCTGGGCGGAGCAGGAGGGAGTGTCAGACTTTTACTGACTAAAACTCATCCATGTTCCTTCATCGCCCTTTGTGTTCCGGGGCCACGGTATCTCTTTCGAACAGTCCCGCAGCCCCGGCAGGCTTCGGCCCTTGCGGACCCCTTCCCTGTTGCTGACTCTCTTTGAGGCGCGCGTGGAACACGAACGCGCCGTCGACACGGCCTGTCGTCATGAGACGGACGGACGGCGAGCTAGCCCATAGCTCCCCGTCCACAGGCCCGATCAGACCAAACCCTGAATTTGAAAATTCAGCTGTTCCCTTCCCTACAATTATGTACGCATAACTCGTCAAAATGTATGAAACAACTGTTTTTTTTTTTTTTCGCGATTCGGGGTTTCGTCCCATAGTCACCCACCACTTACATTTAGTTATCTTTCATTGACTTGAATATGCCTTGGTGGCTGAGAGAATGTCATGCTCACTCAAATGTCTCGCTGATGGTGGCGAGTGTGTCGGGTCATTTAGTTCCCTTCGATATGGTCGAGTTGAAGGGCGCCGGTACATGCGTCATGTTCGTGAACGGGAGCTGTCAGTTGGGACTGGTCATCTCTTAGCTGCCACTGTTCATTTTAATTACTTTATTTTTAAATCGTTGATCTAATCTTTTACTCTGGACGCTCTTAATGTGCACGTCTTCTACATTGTTCTCACAAAATAATGTATAATCTCAAAATTAATTATGTAACCAAGATTTTGAAAGACCTTTTTATTTGAGTGTCCATGGAGTTTCTTGCCCGTTCTTCTCCATAGAGATCTACGCTAGGGAATGGGCAACTACAGTACTTTTTCATGTTATTATGCCTTGTGTCTATGACTGTAGCTTTGTTTTTTTTTTGTATTTTTGACATTCAAAAGTGCCGTAATGGTCTAATTGAAATAAATGCTTTGAGTTTGAGTTTGATAGTAAAAGTTGTTCATAATGATGAGTCAATGACCGGTCGAAGTTTATCGATATCGTCCGGAAACACCTAGTATAATTACGGTCATGCAAATGTGCGGAAACTAACTATTACACCAACAATAAAGTACCCTTACAAATAATAGCCGAAATAGAAATAACTACAAACTAAACTCGTCCATTAAGCTGAAGTTAAGTGCGAACGGCGAACTTGTTTGTAATTCGATTGTTTTCCACTAAAACTAGAACGGGAAATAACATTAGCTTCGTTGGTACTAACTAGCTAATGTATTTTAGGGTTCCTTTCCTCTGAAGGAAAAAGAAATCCGAAGCTCACTTTTGCACCGTCTTTTATTCCGAGATTTTATTACGAAAAATCCAACAGAATTCATCTTTTGGGAGTTGAGAAAGATCGCGGCAAAAAGATAGGTTTATCTTCTAGGCCGATCCCAACATAGCTAAGCAGATGATGTTGATCAAAATTCCCGTCATCTCTAGAACGGAAAAAAATTCAAGCTTCTAAATCTACGGAATCAAAGCTTAGTACTGATAGCAACGAAGCAAGTAATCATTACTTAGTACTGATACAAAAAGAAAGAAAAAAAAGTATATATTTGACTCGCTCAATAAAACAACTAAAATAATAATTAACAAATAAGTCATACATTAAACTAAATTGCTCCTGTACGAGGACAAAAGGCCCAGAGGATACGACTTGAGATCCTTGTTATATACTATTAGATACACCTCTGGCTAACCCTTCAGGGGTTACAGGCGTGATGTTATGTCTTTTTTATACTTTCACGATCAGAACACATTATAAAACATATGGAAACGGGCAACGTCAGGCTTATATTAAGGTGGATGCTCCAGGGTAGCTCATAAAGGTGTATGAATTTACTTTTTCAAGGTCAAAGTCATTCCTGCACCTTTATGCGCTTGGAGGGTTGTATTGATGATTTTGATGATTATAATTCTATAACTACATACGTGTTACAGCCGCGAATCATATTATAATCAACATACAACCTGACACTGACCTGGAAATTGCAAAAAACGTAGGCAAATTTGAATTTCGCGGGTTACCCTGGAGCATCCACCTCAAAGGTAAAATTCGCGATAAATACCCGTTTCCATAGGTTTTATAATGATGTTATGTTATGTTACTTGGTACTTACTGCTAAAGCCGCTTACTTTGACTGCTTGGTTGATCTAGCGGTCGCAAGCGTGACTGCTGAGTGAGGTCCTGGGTTCGATATCCAGATCGGATCAAGTGTAATTAGGTGTTTCCTTCAGGAACCTCTCAGTAGCAGCCTGTAGTTTTGATTTGTGTCGGGTTGATGGCAATAGGCTCGGCTTCTATTTTATTGGACCTAACAATTAGTTACCTAATGTGGGTGTACCACATATTAAATTAGAGAAAAGAAATTATATATTATATTATATTATTATATTGAAATTAGATGCAATTATGACTAACCCTTCTGGGAAAAGGGCGATGTTTTGTGTTAAGTTTAATTTTAATTTATTTTAATTATTTTTTGTTATATAGCAGCAACAGAAATACACATTCTTTGAAAATTTCAACTGTATATCTATTACGGATCATGAGATACAGCCCGCTGACAGACGGACGGACGGACGGACGGACAGCGGCCGCGGCGGCGGCTTAGTAATAGGGTCCCGTTGGTACCCTTCCGGCACGGAACTCTAAAAAGACACAGATTTTAAAAACAATCTTCATATATAACAAAAAATATATAAGAAAAACTCATTTTCATTACTCATACTCTGAAAGTAGGTCTGAAGTTGCCTGAGGAGCGGGTTGAAAGTAATACTTTTCAGCCCTAGGGAGAATCGTTTTCAACTGAAAACTGTCAAATTATAAAAAAAAAATAGTTCATTTTTCTATTGAACCATGTTCCAACTTTCTATACAGCCACGATGTAAAATTGAAATAACAAAGTTAAGTATTAATTAAAGAATTTATATTTTTTAAATAACTTTATTATAATTAAGTTTCAACTATTTCTTTAAAATAACATAGATTTGGGCAAAATATTTACCATTTTTTCGATGATGAAAATGAAAAATAGGTAATGGCTGAATAGCTGGCCGGCTTTAGAAAAAAAAACAAAGTAGGCGGGAAAGCGGCAACACGATCTACATTTTTTTTTCGAGTTGATTCATGTTTTTATTTTTACTTTCCTTGTATTTGTAATGAAAAGCACAGTGTTTACCTCGGGTTAAAGACTTATTTAGTCCCTCGAACTATTAGCGCCCTCGCTGCGCTCGGGCACCAAACCCCGTCTCGGGACTAAATAAGTTACTTTCACCCCTTTTTTTTTTTTTTTTTTTTTTTTTCGGATGGGAAATCATCAAATGACTTCTCCCGCTCTGGGCTGAGCAGGAGGGAGTGTCAGACTTTTACTGACTAAAACCCATCCATGTTCCTTCATCGCCCTTTGTGTTCCGGGGCCACGGTATCTCTTTCGAATAGTCCCGCAGCCCCGGCAGGCTTCGGTCCTTGCGGACCCCTTCACTATTGCTGACTCTCTTTGAGGCGCGCGTGGAACACGAACGCGCCGTCGACACGGCCTGTCGTCATGAGACGAACGGACGGCGAGCTAGCCCATAGCTCCCCGTCCACAGGCCCGCGCCTACGGTGGCCGGAAGCCACCACGTGGCCCCCGACGCCCGGGGCGTCTCCCGCGGCGGCCGGGACGTGAGGACCTCTCCCTGTCCTGTTCCGCCACCTCCTTCGCTAGCATGACTGCTTCGCAGAAGGAGGTGACGGCGTCCCATTCCGTCTCGCTCCGGACCATGGATTGAACCAAGGCCGGGAGCGAGAGGTCGCCGCCGCCAATCGCCGTTACGAGGACACGGCGGTGCTCCGCCCAAGCGGGGCACACCTCCACCGTGTGCTCCACCGTGTCCTCCGGTCGATCCTCACAATGGTGACACCCGGGCGTCTCCTCCCGCCCGATTCGGTGCAGGAACTTACCGAAGCATCCATGTCCGGTAAGAACCTGCGTCAGGCGGAAGGTGAGGACGCCGTGGCGTCTCTCCAGCCACTCCTCAAAGAGGGGACTTATCGCCACTATTGTGGCGTGCCCTGCACGGGGTTGCGATAGTCGCTCTCTCCATGTCGCCATGAGATCCCGCCGGAAGTCCGTCCGCTGAGCGACAATTTGCCGCGGCAGCGGAGTTTCCCCCCGGCGTAGCGCCTCCGCGCGCCACTCGTGTAGGCGCGCGAGGACTATTGCCTCCAGATCCCATGGCGGCAATCCGGCAAGGAGGTTCGCCGCCTCGCGGGAGATCGTGCGGTACCCCCGGACCAGCCTTACGGCTACCACCTTCTGGGGCACGTTCAAGTGGTGGGCGGCACGCCGCCTCAATGAACGCGCCCACACCGGGGCCCCGTAAAGGGCCATGGACCGCACGACTCCCGCGTAGAGCCTCCGGCAGGAGGCGTTCGGCCCCCCCAGGTTGGGCAGGAGCCGCCTGAAGGCAGCCCCTGTCCGCTCCAGTCTGGGGGCCAAACGTCGGAAATGCTCCACGAAGTTCCACCGGCTGTCGAGGACAAGTCCCAGGTACTTCAGCGTCGACTCGACGCCGATGGAAACCCCTCCTGCCATCACTGAGGATCCCGGAGGTGGCGCATTCCGAGGCCCATGAAAGCACATGGCCTCGGACTTGTGCAATGCCACCTCGAGACCCAGTTGCCGGATCCTCTCAACGACTATCGCAACCCCGCGTGTCATAACTTCGGCCGCCGCCTCGTGCGACCCCCCCTGTGCGAGCACCAGCGTGTCGTCCGCATAGCAGACCACGCTGACGCCGCTAGGGAGGTCGGCGCGCAGCACCCAGTCGTAACCGATGTTCCACAAGGATGGGCCTAGAACCGATCCCTGCGGAACACCGCACGACATCTCTCGCCGGTTCCAGTCTCCACTGCGACCGGGGTAGATGACGTACCTGTCCGCCAGGTAGTCCCCGACCACACGACGGAGGTAGGTCGGCACCCGGTGATACCGGAGTGCCTCCCTTATGCAGCTCCAGGGCATGGAGTTGAAGGCATTGGCGATGTCGAGAGACACCGCCAAGACAACCCCACCCCGGGACACCGCATCCCCCGTCGTGAGGGCCCTCACGCGCATGGTGGCGTCCACCGTAGAGCGCCCCTTGCGGAAACCATACTGGTGTTCCGCAAGGTCCGGCCCCATCCCCGCAAGGTGCTCGGCGAGGCGGTTTGCAACTACTCTTTCAAAGAGCTTGCCCACCTCGTCGAGCAGCACCACGGGCCGGTAGGCGGACGGAGAGTCCGCCGGGCGCCCCGGCTTCCGGATGAGGACCAGCTTCCCCGTCTTCCAACGAAGCGGGAACTGGCCTCTCTCCAAACATGCGCTAAAGAGCCCTTCCAGTCGGGGCCCGAGAGCCTCCGAGGCCAGGACCCAGGCTTTGCCAGGCAAGCCATAGGGTCCCGGGGCGGTATTTTTGGCACCTAGCCTTCGTACCGCCACTCTCAGGTCTACCCCGGTCACTTCAGGAGCGTCGTTTTCGTCACTATGGTGGTCCGCTTCCGGCACCGCAGCCGGCGGAGCCATAGGCGGGGGCGGGTGTTCCCCTCGCGAGGGGAACAGAGCGCTCACCACGTCCTCCACGAGCTGAGGCCGGAGACTCTGCGTCAGCGGGGGGGCCCAGGTGCGGAGTTTGTCCCGCACCATCTTGTAAGGGCGCCCCCACGGATCTCTGTCGAGAGCCCCCAGCATCTCCTCGCGGGCCAGATCTCTGGCCCGCAGGACAGCCTCGCGGAGGGCGGTCTTCGCCGCTCTGTAGCCCTCATAAAGCTCCGCCTCAATGGCTGCCGCATTCGGTGGGCGAATGCGGAGCCTGCGGTGCCTGGCGTACAGGTGTCGCGCAGCCACACACGCCTCCCGTAGGGACGTCAGCTCTCGCGACCACCAGTACACCTGACGCCGGGCGCTTCCTGGCCGGACTCGGGGCATTGCCACATCACATATGTCGGACATGGCCTCCTGGAACCACCCTGCCTCATCATTGACGTCGGCAGGCCTGTCCGGTGATGTCACCCAGGCCTGTACGATCGAGGCTTCCAGGAGGAGCTCCCGGTCCAGCTGCTTCAGCGCCCAACGCGGACCACTCGGGGCCTGTTGGACCGGCGCGCTTGAGGTCTGGGTGGAGACGTCGAACCGGATGTACCGGTGGTCGGAATAGGTCTCCACCCCCTCCATGACGCGCCAGTCAACGACACGCGGTGACAGGGCGGGGCTAGCGAACGAAATGTCCACCACCGACTCGCCCCGCATCCTCACGCACGTGGCGACAGAACCCCGATTTAGGACGACCAGGCCCTTCTCCAGGGCCCAGTCCTCCACCATCCTTCCCCGCACGTCTGTGCAACGGGAACCCCAAGCCAAGTTCTTGGCATTGAAGTCCCCGAGGACAAGCACGGGGAGGGAATGGTTTCCGACGACGACACTCAACTCTGCGAGAGAGTTGTGGAACTCGGCGAGAGTTCGGCTCGGGGAGAAGTAGACACCCACTACGACGATCTCCCCGAACCGGGCTGCTACGCACCCCCGACCCCTCCTGACACTTTCAAGGGTCGGGGTGCCGGCGGCGGCCGACGACACTATGGTCACTGAGCCGCTTAGGTCCGCCACCCAGTCTTCCCTGGGCCAGACGAAATACGGCTCAGCGACCACAGCGATGTTAATCAACCACTGCGCCATGCTCTGGAGCAAGAGATCCTGAGCGCAGGCGCAGTGGCTGATATTCGCCTGGAGGAAGCGTAATGGGGCCGTTATTGGCACTCCATTACCGCTTCCTCCAACCTGGCCCCCTGTGAGGGCCCCTCTGTGGCGGCGACAGAGGGAGCGGCAGCGGCGGCAGTTGCGGCTGCGGCGGTGGCGACGGTGGCGGTGGCGGCGGAGGGCCTGCCCTTGCCTCTGGTGGCCCTGGTGGGCGGAGCGCAGGCCTTGCTCCCAGCCCGGTGATCGGCAGGCTTGCCAGCCGCCGCACATGCAGCGCAGTGCGGCGCGGCGGCGCAGCAAGCCGCGGATGTGTGACCGGGCTGGCTGCAGCGGAAGCAGAGGCCGCTGCGGTCGACCTCCGAGGCGCATTGCACCGATACATGGTGTCCCACGAGGCATCGGTAGCACCTCAGAGGTCTGGGCTCCAGCAGCTTCACCTGCGCTGAGACCCAGCCCACCAGTAGCCTACGGCCCTCCACAATCGTCCTGGCCGCCGTCACAGGGCAGCTGACCATTACGGTCCGCATGCCCGTGGGGTCCGGGCGAAGGGTGCCTGCCCTGACCTGATCGGCAGGGCACCCTCCGGACCTAGCGACGGCGGCCACCACCTCCTCCTCGGTCACCGAGTCGTCCAGACCCAGGATGCGCAGATCTGCGCATTTGACGGGCCTGGACACTCGGGCCTCGTCCGCATTAAGGGACGCTCTGAGCTTTTCAGCCAGAGCGTCGGCGGACGAGCCGCTGGTTTCGCCAGGGATCTCCAGCAGTCTAGCCCCCGTTGCGGTGACTTTAAGCCGGAGGCCCCCGGTGATCCCCAGCTCGCCGAGGTTCACCGTCGCCTTCGCCTTCGCCAGCAGGTCGCGGTAGGACACGCCCCTCTGTTCCGCTTCCGGCTGCAGTGTGATCACTACAGCCGCGGTCTTAGGGGCGCGGAGCCTAGCCGCGATCTTGCGCTCCCGAAACTGGCGCTGCCGCTCTTTGTTTCGGGCCTTTTTGGCCGCTTTCCGCCCCTTCTTCTTCTGACCGGCCACCTGCCATCCGGCTTCGGCTGCAGGAGGTGTAGGGGGCTGCTGGGGGGGCGGTGGCGGCGGCGGCGGCTGACGTACTGCCGGCGCTGGCCCACTCGCTACTGGCACTGGCGCCGGCACAGCCGACGCCTGTGCAGCCGCCTTGCCCTTTCTCCCCCTGGGCGCCTTTTTAGCCGGCACCGGTTTCGCCGGGGCCGGCTTTGGGGGAGGGGCCGCCACTGCCCTGCCAGATGGCTGGCTGGACTGCCCCGGTCCGGGTGCGGCAGCCGCAGCAGCCGCATATGAGGCTGCCCTCGGACCCGGGGCTCCCTTACTTGCCGCCAGGGGGGGACGCAGGACAATTCCCTCCAGGACGGAGAACCGTGCCTGGAAGGAAGCCAGCTCCTGCCGAACCAGGTTCAGGACCTGGTTCTCGACTGGCTCGGGCTGACTGGGTCGCTGCGTCTGGTCCCCTTTTTTCGGCGCCACTCGGGAGCCAGACTCCCGCAGACTGGCCAGGTCTGCTAGGAGCCTGGCGTTCTCCTTTTGGAGAGCCTCCGTGGCGGCCGACAGGCGGGCCACCTCCGCCCTCAGTTTGGCCAACTCCGCCCCATCCACCGTAGGAGGAGGAGGAGGAGGAGGGGGAGGTCCGCCAAAGTTGGCCTCCGCTGCCGCCATGATGGAGGCAGAAGCCGCGGGTATGGCCCTGAGTTTTGATGAGGTCTTCATCTTCAGGGCCACGCCTCTTATCGCGGCCTCTACCTCCTTCGCGAACCTGGTCTTACGCTCCACATCGGAGCCGCCAGGTGCACCTGCCTCGTCGCCAGATCCTGGAGCAGCATTGCTGCCCGGGTGGCGCCCCTCCTCGGCAAGCCTTGCCGATTTCTCGGCCCTCACGGAGGCAGATAGCCCCCTCCCCTTGCCCCGGATCCCACCACGCTTGTTGGTGGGGATCTTTCGGGCCGAGGCCTCCTCCTCTCCGGATGACGACCCACGGTCGCCATCCCGCCTGGGCCGCTTGCGGAAGAACTTGCCGTTCTCCACAGCGGCTCCATCACTCGCGCGGCGGGAGCTCCCTGAGCCTCCCGCACTCGCATCGCTGGATGCGACGTCGGACTCCGACCCCGCATCCCTCCTCTCCTCTTTCTTGCCGTTGCCGGCGGTTTTGGTTGGTTTTTTTGTATTGCTATCCATATTGAACCCACGAGTATGGGGGAAATATACTCCTTACTAGGCAGAGACCCCTGTACCTAGAAGGGCAGATTTAAAGTATTTATTACTCGCCAGGGGGTCTGCAGGTACCCTGGCGAGGAGCGCACTAGCGACTGATTTGTTCTCTGGAACACCCGTCAGCCATACATCCCCTCGCGGTGCGTCGCCGCTTGGGATTCGGGGTAACTTTTTATAGAGGTTGTCTACCTCGCGGTCCGGGCGGTTAAGCCAAGACCCTCGGTCCCTGTCGAAGCCGCGAGACTTGATCCACGACACTTCGACGGTGGGATTACGAGACCGGCGGTGACAGAGGAGGACGATCCTTCTCTGTCTGCTCGGAGGCAGGGTAAGTGCACACCGAGCCCGCCCTCACTCCTCTGCTATGCCCTCTGCTAAACAGAGGGGCACGCAAAGGAACGCACCTTGGTCCGGGTCGGACCCCACCCATGTCAGAATAATTGGCCGCGGCAGTACCACTCCCCGAGGGATAAGAGGAAATTCTCATTTCCTCTCATTCCCCGGAGAAGGATACTGCCGCGCCCGGGGTGCACCGGCCCAGCCGCTGCTCTTCCCTCCAGACGTATCGAGAGGGACGAGCAGCCGCCGAACACACGTGGAGGACTTCTGACTTCGCACCCCGTTACTTTCACCCCTTGGGTAACAATGTACTATTACATGGCTTTATCGTTAAAACACAGCTTCGATATTTGATTAGAAAATATTGGAATGCAAATACATAGACCCTTTTTCAATTTACCTTCCCAAAGTACAGCTTTTTGTGTGCCTATATAAGTATATAAAGCTGTTGTTTTTAGGGACCTCCCTAATAACAGCGGGTTCGACGTTTACATAATAAATTATGTACGTAGGTAAATAAGCATAGGTTTGTTACGGTAGGGAAGCTATGGATATGTAAGGGATCGACGAGCCAGTGGAATAGGTAGGCCATTGTAGTGTGCATGTATGTAGGCATTAATACAATGTTAGGTAATAGTGATATTGTTGAGACCGAAAATTACGTCTGAAATAGTATATTTACACTTGGCTCAGCTCAGAAAGCATACATTTAGGTTCCGCTAAATGTTAGTGAAAACAGGCATTACTGTTTCTTTTCACAGGTATATATAGGAAAATATTCCTTACTATGAAGGATGTAAAAAACCTCTTATCGAAGCCGAAAGGCACTTATTCTCCTCGTTATTGCGATATTTTTTTTGTTCTACACCATACCTGGGAACCTTCTAGTTACGGAGATATTGGGGGTAAAAGTTTCAACTTTTAGACAGCTTTTTTTTTAAATACAAGTTTTTAATGTAAGATTATTACTTTAAACACCACCACGACCCCCGTACTATTCAATCCATCCATCAACACAATGTTTTGAGTGCGTTACATTGAGTTCTATCACAAAACATGATTTTTCACCCCAAAAAAAAAAGTCGTTTCCCAGCGATAATTTTTTGTGTAAAGTTACTTAGTTTGATGTACAGAATGCCTGGTTGACGGCTTCGTGATGAGGTTGCTTACACCCTGTACCAATAAATAAACTAGAATTTCGCCCGCGACATCGTCCGCAAATATTGTGATACATGATATAAATATAATGTATAGCTATAAAGCACCCACGAATAGTGTAGCTTTCTGCTAGTGAAATATTTTTTAGAATTGGATCATTAGTTCCGGAGATTACCCTTACATACAAAAAAAAAACTTACGAACAAATTTTACGTCTTTATAATATTTGTATAGAACTTGTTTTACGTTCCTTACAAAGATCTTCAACGTAAACAATTATTGAAACAAAAGTTTAGCCGTAAAGTAATTTCCAAATAAACCATTTCTCTGATCATACGTTTCGGCCATCACTAAATCGCTAACTGATAAATTCAGAAAATCGTCTCTATTCGCTTTCAATCGTATATTCGCGTCCGGTAAAGCCGGGAACACATAACCGTAAATTCGATACACAACGATAACTCAGAAACCTCGGCCATTATCTATTTCGCAGTAATTTTTATTTTTCGGACGTCGGGTGTTGTGTCCGCGTCCGAATTTTGCCCCAAAATGTCGCCAGATATTATGTTGTGTATTGAAAATAACGGTAACGTAATTATTATATTTTGACGTGCTCAGATTTGGGTCGAGTGGGTTTAATTTTGTGTTTAGACTGTGAAATGTTGTTTAAAATAAGCCCGAGTAGGTAAATCATTCAATTTACATTTATGGGTAGATGGTACTTAATAAAATAATGGCTTTTGCCGTGGCTGACTTGGAAATCTCTAAATAGACTTCGAACCCAAGTCAGCCATAGCAAAAACATCTCTTCAGAGTTCATGGACGACTCAGCAGGCTTAGCCAAGTTGACAATCTACAATCGTTAACGCTAGTAGAATGACATCATCTCAACGTTAAATCACGTGATCAACAAACGAATGGAAAATTCGTAGACAAGTTTACATCGTTCAAAATGATAGAATAGAATGCTATCGTTTCTACAATGTTGATCGCTATACTCTTTGGTAGGAACGCTCACCATAGACTAAAGTGTAGGTTTTTTCTATAGACATTAGAAAACGAGCGATCGACTCAGTCGTGTCAACTTGGCTACCAATTTAGCGCTTTCTACAATTGCTTACGCCGAGGCGTTAACGATTGTAGAAAGAGAATCGATATGAAACGTTTGTAACTTGGCTAGGCCTGCAGATCTCGTAGTAACATCGTGCTACCGATTACTTAAAATAACAAAAATGTTGTCATAGTGCGAAAGTAGGCATCGTACTACGAAATCGTGTGTAACATGCGGCGTGTCTCTACAGATAATGGCGGCCCACCTTCCATAATGCGCTGTATTGCCTAAGATCTCCGCACTTGACGATCTTATGACTGCATTTGCGAGCGAAGCTCCCATAGCGGAATTTTGGGCCAAATATACCTATATAGTGAAAATTTGCCATCGACACGCTAAGAAGAACGATTGGCATTGTTGCTCAACAAATACCTACAGCCGAGTCGAATGGATACGAACAAGTATACATGTTACACCCCTAAATGTTATTTTATGACACTTACACATATCACATTTGTGCCAAGAGCGAAATTTTGAGACTTCAGCATCTAACGCCTACGTATTTTCGGTAACCCAATTTTGTTTCTCGAAATTACATTACAATATACCGGAAAATTTCCTACCTATACAAGTCAAACGCGGCTACATGTACCAAGCAAACAGAATAATCAGCGGACCAATTTCAATACGTACATACAAAGCTATTTCAAGCTAGCTACGTGTCGTTTCCCACAATGCAGTTACGTGCGGACGTCAATTGGTCACCGGGGGGATCCCGGGGCATAGTGGTCATTTCATACAAACATCTACATGCATGGCAAGTCTCTAGGGATGGATGGAGATGCTGTTCCATTTTTCGTGAAATGGTCTATGATGAAAATGTGCGGTGTAAATAGGAAATAAAATGTTAAGGTTGCTTAAGGTGGATGCTCCAGTGTAGCCCGCGTAAAGGTGCAGGAATGAATTTGACCTTGAAAAAGTCATTCTTGCACCTTTATGCGCTTGGAGGGTTGTATTGATGGTTTTGATGATTATAATTCTGTAACTACATACGTGTTACAGCCGCGAATCATATTTTAATCAACATACAACCTGACACTGACCTGCAAATTGCAAAAAAACGTAAGAAAATTTGAATTTCGCGGGCTACCCTGGAGCTTAAGCAAATTGGCTGCTGATCTAAATACTTAGTTCGTGTAATTTTATTAAAATCACAGTCGTCATTCGTTGGTAGTTGTATTTAAATGGCTGTAACACTGAAAATTTTAGTGTGTCAATTTTGGATGGAGTTTGAAATATATTAGTTCACTTTATATAAATAAACTAAAAAAAAACTACCATTTTAATATTTACACTGAATATTTACGCTACCAACAAAAAAAACTAAAGTTTTGACTCACAAAACCCAACAATAGGTGCACAAAAAATCCGCACTAAAATAGAGCTTAAATTTTTGTGTATGACGTTCAGCGATTTAAAATCAAGACTACTACCAAAAATTTACAAATATTTCTGGAATACAAAAAAAAAACAGAATAAACACCAGCATTGCAGAGCTCTCTATGTACGTGTAGAGCCAGCACTATTTTCATGACAATTTAGGTTTTATTTACACTTTTGAGAAGGAGAAAACAAACATACAGTGAACAAACGTTTTCGATGACAGTCCGAAAGATTTTTAGGGATGATACATAAGATGGCAATAGGCAAAACATCACGCCTGTGATCCCCGAAGGGTTTAGGCAGAGGTGTACCTATGAGTAGGTACACCCACATTTCTCCAGTTATGTTAAGTCCCATGTAATAGGAGGCGAGCCTATTGCCATCAACCGGGCACAAATCCAGGCTCCGTGGCTGCTAATGAGAAACTCCTGATGGAAAAACTCAATAAGTCTTAGCCAGACCTGGAAATCGAACCCAGAACCTCATGCTCAGGTAGTCGTGCTTTCCGCCATGGGATCTGGAGGCAATAGTCCTCGCGCGCCTACACGAGTGGCGCGCGGAGGCGCTACGCCGGGGGGAAACTCCGCTGCCGCGGCAAATTATCGCTCAGCGGACGGACTTCCGGCGGGATCTCATGGCGACATGGAGTGAGCGACTATCGCAACCCCGTGCAGGGCACGCCACAATAGTGGCGATAAGTCCCCTCTTTGAGGAGTGGCTGGAGAGACGCCACGGCGTCCTCACCTTCCGCCTGACGCAGGTTCTTACCGGACACGGTTGTTTCGGTAAGTTCCTGCACCGAATCGGGCGGGAGGAGACGCCCGGGTGTTTCCATTGTGAGGATCGACCGGAGGACACGGTAGAGCACACTGTGGAGGTGTGCCCCGCTTGGGTGGAGCACCGCCGCGTCCTCGAGGTGGCGATCGGCGGCGGCAACCTCTCGCTTCCGGCCCTGGTTCGTGCTATGGTCCGGAGCGAGACGGAATGGGACGCCGTCACCTCCTGCGAAGCAGTCATGCTAGCGAAGGAGGTGGCGGAATGGGACAGGGAGAGATCCACACGTCCCGGCCGCCGCGGGAGACGCCCCGGGCGTCGGGGGCCACGTGGTGGCTTCCGGCCACCGTAGGCGCGGGCCTGTGGACGGGGAGCTATGGGCTAGCTCGCCGTCCGTACGTCTCATGACGACAGGCCGTGTCGACGGCGCGTTCGTGATCCACGCGCGCCTCAAAGAGAGTCAGCAACAGTGAAGGGGTCCGCAAGGACCGAAGCCTGCCGGGACTATTCGAAAGAGATACCGTGGCCCCGGAACACAAAGGGCGATGAAGGAACATGATGGGTTTTAGTCAGTAAAAGTCTGACACTCCCTCCTGCTCCGCCCAGAGCGGGAGGAGTCATTTGATGATTTCCCATCCGAAAAAAAAAAAAGATAGTCGTGCTTGCAACCACTAGACCAACAATGCAGTCAATAAATAATAATAAAGACTACATTCCAACCGCTGAAACCCTTGACCTGTCCACGAAGTAGACACAATAGTTAAACAATGGTGTCTCGAACAAATCGGTCCTTTGACAGATCATGATATTAATACCTAATACTAATCTAGCTCACTAATCCAGCTAACGCCACATTCAAGTCCATTCAACAAAGTGTAATGAGTTTGTATGAAGCGGTTTACCATAATACTCTCAAATCCACTTCACAATCACATTTAATGCCTATTCCAAACCCTATTGAGGCTTTCCAAACCAATATTTCATTAGTCTGAACTAAAATATGAACTCATTTTTAGGTCAACGCAAGTTAATCTTTAGTAAACGCTTACATAATTTATTTTTCCTTTATGTGTAGTTCGTGTTCCTTATTGTTGTTTGGGGTCAAAAATAAGGTGACTGGGTCAGTGGATAAACATCTTAGTCCGTACTATTTTTAACCCCCGTCCCGAAGAGGGTTGACATACGTCAAAAGCTTTTGTTTTTGTGGGTTGTCTGATTTTTTCTGTACCAACTTTACACAACAAATACAGTGTTGGAAGCATATGGAGGAGGCTTTTACCCAATAGAAGACGAAATACCGCCAGTCTATGGAATTCACTGTTGGCTTCTCTATTCTCTGATCGTTATAATCTGGATCTATTCAATGTTCGAGTGAACCGGTTTCTTCTAGAGAAGCGTGACGCTTACGCATCATAATTATAATCAACGCTTTACAACAGGCGAATGAGTTGCGGGCAAACGCAAGCCTCATTAATTTAAAAAAAAAAACTGGCTTGCTATTCACAAATAAAGTTCATCATCATCATCATCATTTCAGCCGAAAGACGTCCACTGCTGGACATAGGCCTCCCACAAGTGTCGCTACATTGACCGGTCCCGTGCGACTCGCATCCAATGAAGTTCTAGCATGTTATATTGTTACAGTGCGGATTGGTGGATGTCACATGTCTTCGAATTTTTTGGTTCTAGGACATGCCGGTTTCCTCACGATGTTTTCCTTCACCGTTTTGAGAGCAGTGGTGATGAAATAAATTACACAAAGTAATGCGCCTGCCTGGGTTCGAACCCACGACTTACAGTTCGTAAGTCGGGGCCACCACCACTGGGCCACCGCTGCTCTGACTTTAATATAAACTGATCCAAACATACTGTCACATATGTGACAGAAACGAATTTCGAGAAACGCGAACTTTTTCAATAACTTGATATATCTGCAGATGTACCAGTTTGATTAGGTTCACTCTCTCGACAACATATGACGTACATATGATCCAACGGAGTACCGTAAAACTTTTAAGTGGAGATTCAGAACACATTTCAACTTCGAGTATCTTACACCTGAAAATATTTCTCACAAATCTTTCAATAACGATATGAGGGTTTCATTTAGTGAAACTTTTAAGCTTCTTAGCGTGAAATATCTCAATTTAACCTAATATTGACACTTAATAAACAAACATAGACACACAAATATTGCAAGTTAAATAAAAGCTTGTAAAAAGTATAAGTGGCTACTTTGATCAAACTGAATAGTTCCACGATTGGCCACTGGTATCCACTTTATAGAAACTACCTTCTCTACTCCGTCTTAGAACGAAGTCTTATACAAATAAACATAGTCCTCGCTCGCCTGGTCCGCGGTATTCAATACACGATGCACTCAAACTCGCTGGCTGAATAGAAACCTCTAATTCTCCACAAAATGGAAAAAGGTAGGTACTTAACCTATTGAAAACATTTTTGATGCTCAGAAATTGTAGCAGAAAAGGTACTTAACTTAAAAATCTTTGGATATTTTTCTTTCAATACTTTGTGGAACATATTATGACACTTTAAAGTAGTGATTGACTATCGTAATTTATACTTTATATTAAGATAAGTATATAACGAACGATGAATCATTAAGTATGAAAAGACAGCAAAATCTTAAAGTACTATCGAGGACACTCCCGCCTGATCACCACTAAACTTATTTTTGCTTGCACTTAAAACATAGAAACGCTCTCTATCCCCGCCCCGTTGACTTTATAATAAATAATTAATGAAAAAAATACCGATCGGCGACACATGCCAAACGAGAGTTATTGTTATTTTGCGCGCCAAAGTTGACGCTTTCCTAATAGGCCTAAAGTTTAAGGTGGAGTGGCTCGGCGCCTACGCATGATTTAAGCGAAAAAAATTTTAACTGATCAGGCGGAAAAGACCACGACTGTACATAAAACAACAGTCTCCACTACCGGCAATTTTTTTGCAAAAGAACCAAAAATATAAACCGAAATCTTACGTCTAGCTAGGGGTAAGATTTCCACATAATTTTCTACCTACTAGGTATTTATTTAACTTCAAATTGGCTCTGTATCAATAAATTAAACTCTTGTAGAGAGAGAGAGTAATGTATGCCTGAACGCCTACCAGGACAACATAACATGGCAACAGTACATAGTAGTAATAAAATTTATCTTTGTCATAAATCGTGCAGACTCCACGGTGTGCGAAATGGAATACTCGCAGCAAGACGTAAATAAATAAAAACAATTTGTGGGCAGAGGTGATGAATGGTCGCTACTCTTTCTGAGGTAAAGTCATTCAAGTTTCGACTTAGATATATATCTTTCGGCTTTTTCACTTGTAAATTCTATTAGGTCTTTCGAAGTAAGCTTTATTTTAGATGATTTCAAAGTAATCCGTGTCTTGTCTTTACATAATCTCTTGCCATTTCTAGATACAGTTCCCTTTTAAAAATGATCTATTTCCATCGGTTTTTTTTAGGGACCTACCGAAACACGATTTTCAAAAGAAACCGAAACCATAACCGAATATTCGGCTGCTCTTGTAATTTTGATCTTAACCCAAAACGTATGAAAATATTTAGTTCACATTTTGGGTTGGCTTCATGGCCGAAATTGGCCAAAACCGAAACTTCGGTCGGGTAATTCCATTTTTTGTTCAGACCACAAATACGTTTGTCACAATAAGTACTTTCGTTTCAGGTTTATTTAAAACAGTTTAGCCATCATAAAAATTATAAATTAAACACGGAATTTATGGCTCTTAAACGACCATAATTGAAACTTTTGCCAAGCTATTATGTTGAAAATAGCACCCCTGTTTGTACGAGCTTCCGACCAAACGTTTATTTACTGCCTATTAAAAAGTTCCCCACTAATAAAATTGATGGGTATAGTCACCTTTATAAATTATTCAAAAGCAATATGCGTTAGGTTGGCACAACTGGTAGCCACTGCAATTTCGTTTGGCCCTCCCGCAACTGGACACGAAAAGATTTTATTTTCCTTTTTCGATCAAGTCGGCAATAATCTCACCGTAATGGCGATTCCCGCCGTTCCTAATGTCATAACAAACTGAGAGGACAGTGTTTACTATTTCCCTTTTATAAAAAAGCAATTTACGCGGGTTTATGGTAATATTTTTTTCGATTATGCTAAAAAGACCGCAACTTTTTTCAGTCGTAACGTAGTCCCTTATACTTTGGCGACGGTCTCTCAATTTGTATTCAAGAGGACGTCAAAGCAGTTAGTAATTTGTGAATAAAATTTTGCTGAACTGGGCCCATGGTCTGAAAATGTTTCTATAATCCATAATCTTAACCCATGATCTGTCCACGAAGCAGACACAATAGTTAAACAATGGCGTCGCGACCAAATTGGTCATTTGACAGATCATGATTTAACATAACATTACTTTGAAATATGTTTTTCATATATTTTGGTTAACTAAAACCTAATTAGGTACACTTTTCGTTTCGTGGAAGTTCAAAATTTGAATTATGCAAAAAGGAAAAAATACATTCTAAAAATATGCGATCTCTTTTCGACGATTAAAAAAGTTGCCAGTGCCAAATATTGTATTTTATTTGCGTTGTAACATTTTATTTTTCAACGTAAATATAGTTGCAGTTTCATCTCGATTCTAGGTAATATTTACTGTGATACGAGTTTATTTGCAGAACATGTTTTATTAGCTAACCGTTTCAAATGCTCGTGTTTGCTGGAACCACCTGTTTTGCGCTCTCAATATATTATTTAAAGCTTCAGTGAATTACATTTTATGTTCTTGAGTTCACTTTGATGTACGATTATGAGAGCGAATTAAAAGTTAAAACTGTTTATTTTTCTTACACTGCTGTAATAACCTCATTTTGATCAAATTATCATTATATTCATTACACGACGTATGAGCTAGAACGTAACAAATAGAGTTAGATGGTAGCACGTGGCGTTCTGTTTTTTCTGCGTAGGTACATTCAAGAGGAAAAGATCATGAGTTTTTCTTTGAATGTAATACCATCATTTACTTCTCAAAAACTCACTTAAATCACCTACACAAATTACCCTTTTATTTTTACTCCACACCAACTATGAATAAAGCACCTAAGTGTAGGCATTCAAATGTATTCATTTGTCGCCGCGACACGGCACGGCAACGGCAACACGGCAATGCGACACGACGGATGACGTCACTTCCCAACACCCCTTCACCCCTCCAGCGCCCCCTAGCGGCGGTAATGAGCCTCCCAGCCACCTGCCCGGCCGCTTTGACCACACACTTGAAATTATATTCCCACATTGTATGAAATATATTTCGTTTAAGTTTGTGAAAGTTATATATATTTTTGGGGAATCTTTTGGAATTGGAAATGCTCATTTCCTTTGTATGTAATTACATACAAACAACACTGATTCAAAACTCACGGCATTTTCCTAAGTCGAGTGCGATCCTTACGTTTATTTCATGGTTTAATTTGTGTAGCAAACGTATTTATTTTTTGACTTTTTGTTTGTTTTGTAACCATATGACATCCAAAATGCAGCTCGACAACCAACAGCTGACCAACCAAAAACACTATTTTTAACCGACATCATATTCATTTATTTTTCCCACAAACATCCTTCGAATACATTCAAAAAACTTCTCTACAACAAAACCAACAAAGAAACAGGTGTGAACACTTCCATGTAGTTTGTATACACGACATCCGCAGCATACTCATGAATGAATCAGGGCTTGCCGTAAACACGGCCCGGTGACTAACCGGGACGAACTGGGACGAACCGGGAGGCGGGACACGGATTGGAACACGAGTAGTGAACTGTATTCTATTGATGCTGGTGTTTGTGGAAGGGTGTTAAGTTGGATGCTCCAAAGTAGCCCGCGAAATTCAAATTTTCTTACGTTTTTTGAAATTTGCAGGTCAGTGTCAGGTTGTATGTTGATTAAACTATTAATCGCGGCTGTAAGACGTATGTAGTTACAGAATTATAATCATCAAAATCATCAATACAACCCTCCAAGCGCATAAAGGTGTAGGAATGACTTTGGCCTTGAAAAAGTAAATTCATACACCTTTATGAGCTTGGAGGGTTGTATACAAGAATTGTACCAACAACGTACTCATTATAGCACCAAACATCAAAAAATAACCAGCTGAAATCTATAAAACCCCTCTAATAGTACAAAAAAAAAACCAGAATCCCAGAAATCCCGAATCTCTACAAATGTCTACATGATAATCAAAAAACTTGAACGGCGGAAAAGGTCGTGGAATCCCGGACAATATAGATTTGTTAAAGGGACGACCGCCGCCGTTGACGGTCCCCTGCTGATTAATGCGACGACAGATTATCCCTTCAGTGTTGCCCGGTAATCATTTAAAGGGTCCACATTGCTACAGTGACGGTGGGTAATGATTTAATATGAAGGTTGCTTAAAATTGTGGGAATCGGGGCCTGTGTTTAAATTAAGGACTAGGTTGCCTTGTTGAACATTATCGTTCTCTGTCATTAACTACGTAGATTGAATTTGGTTGGTGTTCTTTATTTAAACTATTAGGGATATCTCGCACTACGTGGTTATAATGACGACTTGTCACATGAGAAAAATGCTAATAAATAGAAGTCGGTTTAATAAATACCCATATAGTCAGCTCCACTACTACAATGCGGGCTGGCTTATATGCCATGGCAAAACTATTTTGCTCATAACATTCACTTCGATACGTGAGAGAACTGCCACTCTTGTACATGAAGTTTAAAAAAATAAATAAACTAGTGTTACATATTTGTTACACATGTTTTGCGGTTATTTTATTATTGTGTTATACCGTCGGAAACTGTAGTTACTTCAAAATTTAATATAATGTGGGTACTGAAACATTTGCTCCGAATTTAAGATAAAAAAACAAGATTGAATTTCTTAAATATCTTTTCTGATGTATCAAGAACAGAGAAATTATACATTTACATACGTGAAGGGCAATATACGACGGCTGGGAAATTAAATATCACACGTCTTGTGTTTCTTTATACAATTTTCTTCTATATTTATTTGTTTTCCGGTTATCATTACGACAGCAGCTCCAAAGGGTTGTCCTAGACTATAATATAATATATAAACATATTTTTTTTTATTAAATATATATTATTATAAATATAATATATCTATACTTAATATTATAAAGAGGAAATATTTGATTTTTTGTTTGTTAGGATTTAACTCTAAACCTACTCGACCGATTTTAAAAAATCTTGCAGCAATGGATAGCTACATTATCAGCGAGTAACATAAGCTATTTTTATCCCCGTACTCTCACGGGAACGGGAACTAAGCGGGTAAAACCGCGTGACGTCCGCTAGTAAGAAATAAAAATAGGCTATACATGTATGACAGTTTCAAAATCACTAATGTCAAGAACGTCATTAAATGATTTATAGAAGAGTTCTTACATTGATGTACATATGATAAAGTAACTTGCTAATTTCACAAAAAAAAACTAAAAATAATCCATTGCTCTAATGAATAGCAGCAGAACTTAACAATGTTAAATTCAAACGCCAAATACTAGAACAACACCGTCGTATTTTTCTCCCAAAAATACCTCAAGTAGACAGTGGGAAGCTTATTTTGTGAGGAAAATGAGAAATGCCCCTTTTTTATATGAGATTGCGGGCTCTCAGACCTTTTTCTGACATAATTTAATCCAAATGCCTCGGAGATGGGCAGAATGCACCACCATAAATAGTTAGGAGGTTACGCGATGCTAGCTGAAAAAGCCATTAAAGTGAGCAAGTTAATATATTGAAAAATATATGGAATAGTTTTCTTGGAGGGTTATTAAAAATTGCTCGGAAGTAATTGAGTTGAGTACTTGATTTATGTAGGCGTTGAGTGGTTTATTTTATTTTTAGCATCTGTCGATTTATTGAAAGTAAACGGTGCAGTGTCCAATTTTATTTCGCAAAAAACTTGTGACAAATGGATCTCTAATTTATACCACGTAAGAAGAATATCGATGACCGCAGTCACTTGAAACTTGTGCATTTGTACCGATGCTGTAGGAGACCAAAAAAAACTATAATCATAAATCTTCATTTATACAGGATGTAAAGTTTCAGCAGGGCAGTAAGGGGAACTACCTTAACCGTTGCAGCTACACAAAAATGGTGTTAGGACTATCCATGACTTTTCGTGAAGTTTTGATCCCCATTCAGAGTTTAAAAAAAAAAAAACCAGCAAGAAAATGGCCATTTTACACAAAACAATTTATTGATGCCAATCGATCCTGTTTCCAACACTGATCAAAAACTTCTACGGGACCAACCCAGGGCGCCACAGTCTCGACAGAGATAACGATAAAATCACTAACTTTCGATCGCTGATTACTAACGAATAAATTGAGTTGCAATAACGATGCTTGCGAGAATCGCATCTAAGATGTAGAGACTTGCATTTCCCACAAGCATCGTTAGTGCAACCGATTTTTTTTTTGTGAGTTATTAGTGATCGAAAGTTAGCGATTTAAGATTTCTAAGCGATTTTAGAGTTCTAAGAAAGTCAGATATCGCAAAAATCTTTTCCCATTCATTTTGTATGAAAATTTTACCCAAAAAATATTTTGAGACTCGGTCATAAACCTGATTATTTTAATAACTACGTTCTACATGTATGACTATGTAAGTCCATAAAAAGTAATAGCTGTGTGGATATTTTTTTAGTTTCCTCTACTAGGTTAACAGGTCTTTACATAAATGTGACGTAATTAGCTTTTCAGTTTCATATCCAATTAACAAGTTACGTAGTCGTGAAAAATTAAATTGCCAATTTATTTTTCACACGTTTTAGCAACGAGAGCTTGTAGTCGATTTTTGGAATTAAATTAAACTAAAATTTAACTGGAAAGCCCACATTGAACTCGTGAGCAAAAAGCTGAGCTCATCCGCGTATGCGCTTTTCAAACTGGCTCCAGAACATAACCCAGACGCCTCGGTAACGGCTTATCATGGATTGGTAGCATCAGTGCTGCGCTATGGTATATTTTTTTGGGGAAACTCGACAAACAAAGAAATTGAATTTAAAGCGCAAAAGAGATGTATACGAGCTATGTTTAACTTGAAATCGACAGAAAGCTGCAAACCGGTATTCACTAAATACAAATTATTAACTTTACCGTCTCTATACATTTTTGAAGTAGCATATTTTGTAAAAAGTAACCCCAAACTTTTTCCACGACTATCAGACGCGTTTCCACAAAACAGACGCGACAAAAGCCAACTTTGCTTACACTCAGCAAAAACCGCTTTAATGTCGAAAAGCTTTTCTTGTATGGCCCCTAAGATTTACAACAAAATACCTCAGTCTTACAAAGCTCTGACTACAAATTTATTTTAAATAAAGATTTGGAATTTATTATCAGACAAAAGTCGCTATAATTTAGGCACTCTGCTTTATAGGTATACAGCGAGCAAAGCATATAAATGACTTCTTATTGGATACCTTTTGACGTATTTTATCGATTGACATATTTTACTTTTGCACTTAATTCAGTTCTATCTTCATGAAAATTGGACTATGTGTATTTTTTGTTTATATTTGTATTTGTATTATATAATTCAAAGAAAACAATTTGTTATTATGAGTGTACCAGAGAAACAATGGCTACCATATAAATGTTATAATCCGCATAATTGTAAAAAAAATGTACATTTCACTTGGTAAAACATGTACGGGCCTACCCTACTTTACTAAGATCTTGCATACTCGATTTGTGTGTAAACGCATGTTTTTAACAAATAAAGTATCTTTATCTTGACAAAAAAAATTCATCGGTTTCGGGACTTTAAAATAACTGGTATAATGTGGGTGTACTACCTAGTACAGCTCTGCCCTTCGAGGGTTACAGGCGTGATGGTATGTTATGTTAATTTACTATAATATCCGTGACGTGTAGTTTAACAAGAGACACTATTACGTTGTCTGTTGTAAGAAGCTTTAAATGTCTTTGCTTATTACAAAGCACCTCGCCCGCGACTTCGGCTGTAAAAATTGTGATGCTAAAGCTCGGATAATATGAATGATATAAATATAATTTATATAATATACGAAAAATGTAGCTTTCTACAAGTGAATTTTATTTTACGTTGGATCATTAGTTCGAGAGATTACATACCTCATTTTTTTTTTTTTGGATGGGAAATTATCAAATGACTCACTAACACATTTTACTCTTTATAATATTAGTATAGTAAATATACACGTAAATGATTAGCTCATAATTATTATATTTTAGATTTGTTTTACGTTATCTTACATCGATATGTTTCATGCATTACAAATGTGAGCCAGAATTATCTTGTCCTTGGATAAGTCCTTTGTTTAACGAGTCACACTGCTTAAGTCACAAAGCTCTGAACAGGCATAAATCATCAGAACAACAAGTGACAAGCGAAATATATCAAACACACACGTATCTATACGTTCACAGGTGTTATAATCGCAAAGCGGCGGGATTTCAATGCGAACAGTTAAATTATTAATTGATGTAAACGCAAACCGTGTAACAGTTCAAGTTGAACCGCGTTCATTACGTGTATCAAGTATTTATGCCTTTATGTTTTGTGCTGCGCCGAAGAAAATTACTTTACATAGTATGGTTCGGTTAGGTTACGAGAGTTGTTAGGAGTTGTGTTATTGAGTAAAAGTGGCTATGTAGCTACGTAATATGTACTGTCGAACAAGCTATTTGGTTTACGGTTTAACCCAAAAATTACATTGTAAAATATAAACCAAAGACCAGACTAGGAACCAGTGTGACACATCACACATTATAATTATTTTTTGTTTGTTACATCTTTTATAGAATATTGTATCATATCCCTTTTTTTTTACTCTTAACTTCTTTGTCATTAAGTTAGCCCTGCTACATAACAGTTAACGTTTGCTAACAGTTTGTTTTTATTATATACTTACCATAGTAATCTGTGGAAAATGTTGTGGGTAGTATATTTGTTAAGTCTAATTTTAAGATAACACTGTTTATGCTTAATATTCTACTGTTTCAGTACTTAAAATATCACTTACGGGATATCTTCCGTGATTATCAATTGTTTTGAGCTCCAGATATTTCGACGCTGTTGCAAGCGCCATGATCGCGGGTTAACTGGAGAATGCGGGTGGCAACAGCGTCGAAATATCGGGAGCTCAAAGCAATGGATAATCACGGAAGATATCCCGTAAGTGACATTTAAAGTATAGTTATGAACCGTGAAAGCTTAAAACAGTGTTTGATACTACTGTTTGTTTTCCCAAATTGAATAAATAAACAAATAGCTTGGTCGACCGTACTACTTTTTCTTAGCGCGGAGGTCAAGCAAAGTGTTATTGTTTTTTTTTTTTATTTAAATTTTTGAATAAGTAGGTGTGGTACTGTCAGTTGATAGGTACGGTCGGAAAAAGACAGGCGACGCTGATTTTCGTAGCTTGGAAAAACTTTTCATCCTCAATTTTTTTGTCAGAAAAGTTTTAGTATTTAATTTCACCTTCCGTATTTTTTAACGCTTATACATAATAATCTTTTCACCACAGCACCTCAAACAAGCAGGTTTTGCTGTTTACAGACAGTGAGCAAAATTCGATTTTGCTGCGAACGTGAGACAAAGTAACTTTTTAATATTTTTTTTTAAATACCGAGATCTGTACATGTCTAGTCACAAAATTCGAAAGATTTCAACTTCACTTTGTTCTGTCACTTTCACTTCGATACGAAAAAAGCGAGAGATAGAAACAAGTCGATTCGAAATTCGATTTTCAAATTCCATATCTAGTAGGCCCAAAAAAGAAACAAACAATAAAACGTTCGGATGCCGATATTGTAAATCGATAACCGTAATATTGTAAATCACGTGTTTAGGTTTTAAATAAAAAAAAAATTATATTTCGAATAATAGAATTATATTTTTATAACAAGATGAAGAATGGTGAAGAAAAAAATACGAAGTTTATCATGAATCTACTTATTTATTATAACAATATATTATTACTTATAACAGTCTTTATTATTGAGACAGAATACCGCGAGCTTCGACCGCGAGTGTAGTTTCAGAACGCATCTAGGTTTTTTTTTTTTGCGGGATTTACATTTTAATTGTTTTATTTTCTGTGTGTTCTAGCAATGATTTGGTCAGTGTACACTAGCTACAAAGTACAATAAAATTTGGATAATAAAGTAATAATAACAAATAAATATGAGTGAGTCCAGGGACGTCTGCTATTTAACACCCGAAGAATAGAAGCATAATGTAAAAAAAGTTTCCTGCCTGAAAAGTCTCGCGAAAAATATCTAAAAACTTATGATATTTTTAAGCAATGAAGACTGAACTATTACTTTTAATTTGCAAAACTACAACCATTTCACTTTTGATGTTTTGAAATTATTTGAATGTTGTCATCATCATCAGCCTATTAATGTTCCCACTGCTGGGACACGGCCTCTTCTCGATGAGAGGGAATGGGCTATAGTCCACCACGCGGGCCCAGTGCGGATTGGTAGATGTCACATGTCTTCGAATTTTTGGTTCTAGGACATGCCGGTTTTCTCATGGTGTTTTCCTTCACCGTTTTGAGAGCAGTGGTGATGAAATAAATTACACAAAGTCATGCGCCTGCCTAGGTTCGAACCCACGACTTACTATTCGTAAGTCGGGACCGCCACCACTGGGCCACCGCCGCTCTCATGTGTCTAGTCTCTTAATGTGGTGTGGTGGTTTAATTTTTACGATGTTGTTTTTTTTTACCTTTAGGTATATGTTCTCGCTGCTGAGGTGAAAAGTTGTATGTGTTACTCGAGACCAAAGTTATTTGCATCTCGTGTCTTTGAATCCCTCGCTACGCTCAGGATTCTAACCTAGAATCACTCGCTACGCTCGTGATTCAACTATAGAATCCTTCGCTTACTCGGGATTCAAAATCAACACTCGCAGCAAAAATCCACTTTGCTCTCTTGTTGCACAAATAACTATTCCCTAGGCGTGAAATAAAGGGGTTTTTTCGACCTCTCGCTGTTTGGGTTCCGTGCCCTACATTTCGGCAATGACGCATTTAATCCTATGTGTTTGTAAGAGGGAGCGAACTTGTTGACCTTTACAGGACGCAATTCCAAAACCCTGATTGCTACGGAGAATTTCGATTGTTTGACTTATAGAAATCTTGATTAATTTTGCGCAAGATCTTACTTGGTACTGAGAATTTGTTAATTGAACTCTGGACTCGGGCAGATCCGGGTTTAGAACGTCCCCAATTTGGATTGAACTCGGATTTTGTATTCAGTATCGGATCCGTATGTACCTACTTTTCAGCAAGGTTTTATTTTTGATTATGCCGTGGTAAAAAGATTAAGTAGCCTGCAAGTTGGAACTAGAAGCTGAGATGACTGCCCAGAGGACAGAGTCAAAGTGCCATGAAGGGAAATTTAAAAATGTATTGAATAGGCATGATGACAGTATCAAAAAATTGCAAATCTATTTAGTCCGTCAGTTAGAGTATTGGAAATTAATGGACACGTATTTTTTGTTTTTGTAAATCAATGAATATTGACAAAGATAAAACGCATCAAAACTCGGGAGTGGGGGCTCGTGACGTCAGAACTAGCTAAAAATTATACCATGGCGTGACGTATTGAGAATTTTAAAAGCGTCGTAAATTCGGCAATTTTGGTTTACGTAACAAAAGAAAAAACACGGGTCAAATATTTTTTGATAATCTAAGTGACGGACTAATTAGATTTTTTTTGTCGTCTCGCCTATTGACATGAGCTTTCGCAGTAATACGAAATGCTTCATTTTTTTTAAAACGTTGGCCCTCACTATGTATTTCTCCTGTATCACGGGTGTGTTTACAAACATTTAAACTCACATGTACAAATAGTTAGACCAGTTTAAATATTTGTTCCGTGCGGAGATCGAACCCGCGACATGCAGCGCAGCAGTCAGTCGCTCAGCCACTGCGCCATCCTTACCGTCTTGCTTCAAAGCGATCGTCACAAATGTTTCGACCTTCAGGGGTGACTAGCATTCACTCGCTTCAAAATACCTCATGTGACACCGTATTTTTTCATAAAAGTTAAGAACAATTTCAGGTCACATTATTTTTACAAACTTTTTCTCAGAGTGAAAATGTGAAAACTAATGTTCAAAGGTAATTTAATATTGAACTTAATTGTTTGAAATTGTTTGCCAAGCGTCCCAACTACGTGAGTGATATTAAAATTAGACTTTATGTGAATACTTAACTCATGACGTACGTTAATGGAAGAACATACATTATTTATTAGGCTAATATCAATATAGCGGTCCGTGCCGATGAATTAGAATTATTAAGAAGCTTCAGAATCTTGATTAGACAAGAAAATTCAAATACAATAAACTTAATAACGATTTCATCCAATTATAACCAGTCTCTCAAATATTCTGCTAAATAAACACAACCCACACTTTTGTTGAATTGTAAATGATTATTAAAATTACAAATTCTGTTTTGTTATTCAGTTTCATTTTGGCTAAAAATACAACAAAGGAAATCTTTCTTTAGTTATTATCTTGCCGTTTCTGTGCGCCTGGTACAATGAAATGTTACGCTAAACGAAATGGCGCGGAAAGGTAACATGGCCGTTCAATGCCTTCTATTCATTGGAGAAGTAATCACGGTGGTGGCTTTTGAATTTAGAATCTCCCGAGTGCGTGTGGGCGTCTTGACCTACTTACTTGTTTGAAGCTATGACCTCCTGGTACTTTGCTCTCTTCACTGATGTTATCTTTTTCATTAATGTCAAAGGTCAAGTATGATTTACGAGGTTTTTTAATGATGATGATTTCTACTGCTGTTTGCTTTGGCCGTTTGTCAATGTTATTTTTGTTTTCAGGAGTTCCTAATTTACAATGTCCCTTTGTATTTATGCAGATTGGCTTTCTACTTTAACATAAGAGTACTGTCTTTGCTAGCTATAGGTACATTTCCCCAGTCACAATGTATCAATTATGTCACAAACAAAACCTAAAGAAACTATTACATAACGTCTGCGAAAGTTCCCAGTGAATCCATTTCGGATGTAGTGAACGTCCCACGGGTCGCTTTTGTTTTCCATAATATAAATATTATCTTAGCCAAATTAGAAAATGGAATCTTTGTTGTTGTTTTGTTTCGTTGTTGTTTTGTTGTATTGTTTATGGCGAAGAATGATATGTATGTGTGTATGTATGTGGCTTGACGAAATGCAGTTTTATTAACTTACGCTCAGTACCACACTCAGTACCAAACATGAGGTTGATTGATTTTGCTTTAATTCGAACCTCTTTATTTGACTTCTTCTAATGTACCTATTTTCAAAGATCATTCATTAAACTGTACTTACACAGTTTAATGCATGATCTGATCTGATCTTTAATGAATTTATCCTTTTAAGTTTTAGACATTAAGTTTTTATTTAGCTTGTAATACTTTTATGTTGCTTTGTTTATTTAGGTCAAATGCAACTTAATTTTATAACAGTTATCCCCCAGCCGATTGATGACAATGCATTTTTAGATCAGTTATTTTGTATGCACCCCCACGATACGAGTACGAATTATAAGATATTAACAAGAATGCAAAAAAATATGACGGCACACCTTTTAAAGGCTTGTTTAAAAAATGTTGTATTACTATGAGCTTGTATTGGCATGAAAACTCTTAAGAGTACCTACCACATGGGCTGAACACGTATATAAATATCCAACACAAATCTTTACCGAAATAAGTGAAAAACCAGCGTCAACATTTACCTACCTACAATCCTACATACATTGAATACAAAAATAAATTACTTTTTCACGCGTCTTCGCTTCGCTCTATAGAAAGAACCGCTCTAACCTGTCACAATTGACAACGCATGGCTTTCGATAAGGTAACGCAAATATTACCGTAACATGTTCGAAAATAATATGAAAAGATTCACATTCCCATTTACTTTTTTCTCCCGACCGTTTGTATTTGTTGAAAAACATTTTCTTTGCTTTTTTCTTCTATTTGAATGTTACATTATACTTGTTACTTTCAAAGTAATTGTTTTTCTGTCGTCATACATACTAGGAGCGAATAAACTTGAAAGACAAATGTACTTTTCCGTATTGCTTTGTGTAAATTTTCTTCGGTAACATAAGATTTTCCTATAGAGAAAAACAGCCTATAATATTCCCTACTCCCTATGAGGGTTTTCGCTCTCAACCACACGGGGGGCCAATGCGGGTTAGTCGGATTTTGTTAACAATTTCATGGGGTTTCAATTTATTAGCACGAAACCCTTATATGCTTTTTCTAAACTAGAAGTAGCATTAGTTACTCCTTATGACTGCAAGCTGCCAGTAAAAGTCCCGTCAAAATAGGTCCAGCCGTTTCGGAGATTAGCCGGAACAGACAGACAAACATTAAAATCTGTTTAGATAATAATTATATAAAATAAACAAACCCCCACTAACAAAGAAATCATAATTCCCACTCCCAAATTCCCAATACACCATCTTTAAACCAAAACAATCTCCAAGGAAATTCAAACACAATGTGGAAATTACAAGAAAACTTTAAGGCAATTAGTAGGTACGGAATTAATTAACGAGGGTCTGTTTCAGTAGCTATGTGTTTGTTGAACAGACGGCGGGAGCCGACTTTATGGGACAATATGCGTCACGTTTTGTGAAATTCAAGATGGTTGACTATTGATGACGGCGTTCTAAGTCAACTGAGTTGTGTATGATGGCTAGCTTTTTCCTGCGCCTTCGCCCGCGTTTATGTCGGAAATAATCCCACAAGGACATGCTTCTAGGACAAAAAGTATTCCATGTCGTACCCAGACCTCATATTCTGCACGTATGCCAAGTTTCATCGAAATCGTTCAGCCGTAAATGCTTGAAAGGGTAATAGACAGGCAGAGTAACTTTCGCATTTATTATAATAAATATAAATAAATAAATATCGCTGGACATTACACACAGCGCCATCTAGTGCCACACTAAGCAACGAGGCTTGTGTCGTGGACACCAGATAGTTGATATACTACATAGATACTTTTTGTTTGTAAATACATACTTATTATACATATAAACATCCATGACTCGGAAACAAATGTCCATGCTCGTCACACAAACATTTGCTCCTACCGGGATTCGAACCCGGGATCTTAAGAACGTAAGGCAGCCTCACTACCGCTGCGCCATTCGGGACGTCAATAATACTAGCCCGCGGCTTCGCCCGATAGATGTTCGATAATTGTCCAACAAGATCGTACTACTGGGATAAAAGTAGGTATCCTATGTGTTCAGGTTATAAACTATCTGTGTGCTAAATTTCATCTAGATACGTTCAGTAGTTTTTCTGTGAAAGAGTAACAAACATCCATCCATCCAATATCCTCACAAACTTTCGCATTTACAATATTAATAAGATTTGTGATACTTACTGATGGCTAGATGATTAAGATGTAGGACGTAATTTAGAACCGATCTTTCAGACTGACTTTTTAAATTACTAATGTGTAAATCAGGCATGTAAACTATAAAAAGAAAAAAGAACAAGCAAATAACATATAACATCAAATGAAATGAAATGATTTATTTTGGAAATAGGATATTAAATCACTTTTACATGTCAATATTTTGTTTTAAGAGAACGTTGGCGCCGGCATTTCCTAACTGACTACCCTGAGAAGAAATACCGAAACAAACTCAGGGATCGTGGTCTCTTTTAAAGTCTAGACACTATTATTTGAAATTATATCAATGTAGTGTACATACATGTAGGCATGGTCTGGTATGGTGTTTTGAGGAGAGAGCCATAGCAGGTTTGAGTTGACCTATCCCGACAGACGGCACGCATGCATCAGTCATCGTGTAGCTCAAACCACATTTTAGGGAGCTCAACGACCTGTCACACGACACTACCAGATCTGCAGAATATTTGAGTAGGTCACTTACAAAGTACTCAAACCCGTAAGACAGTCTGGTGTCACGTAATAAATATTGAGTCGTTAGCGTACATGATACTCACATTTACAAACAAAAATTACATTTGACTGAATTAATATTATTATCATGTCAATGAGTTAGGCATGTCATCATGTCAATGAAAATGTCATCATCAAAAAAAAAAATACGAAAAATAAATAATAATACAATATTTGAGGCAATAATTTCAGTGTCAAAAATAAAATTAATATTAAAATTAAAAAATTGGTTGTTTGTAAAGTAGGTTTACGATCGAGATGTTTACGTGATAACGATTTTTGTATGCCGCTAGAGTGAGAGAGACGGAAGATCGGTCCACTCACTCGAACGCTATGCCAGCCTCCGCTCGTGAGGATTCCGCGTGACAAGTTTCACGGAATGACTGGCAGCGCTCGAGATGAGACGGGAGATCGGTCCGTCTCTCTCTCGTTATACCTGCGATCGCGCTCGTGAGGTTTTGGTGTGACACAAGTTTCTGAACATGTCACCCGACTAAAACGATTTTAAAGACGTTATCACGTCAAAAAAAAAATTAAAAAAAATGCAGTATAACATGCAGAAGCATTTATGAATATGATATCACTGGCTAAGCGAACACCTCATTCCCAAGCGAGTTTATCATTTAGGTAATCTGATATTTTGTAATAACCTTTTTTTAAAAGTTTAGTTTTAATGCAATTTTTAAATTTCTTGATGGGTAGATTACGAATTTCAATGGGAAGTTTGTTGTAGAAGCGTATACATTGACCCATGAACGAGTTGCTTACTCTGTGGAGACGAGTAGCATGTACAGCTAAATTGTGTTTGTTGCTAGTATTTATGCTGTGAATATCACACATTTTTACAAAGTTTGATATGTTTTTATGAACATACATAAGATTTTCGATTTCGATCACGCCTTTAATCCCCGAAGGGCTGGGTAAAAGTGTACATAATAGTACACCCATTTTTGCCAGTTATGTTTAAGTCCCAAGTAATAGGGGAAGAGAACGAGCACATGTTTTATCTCTTACCATGGGGATAGGAGTAAACTTTAAAGCATTGCGAGAACATAAAGGTGGTAGATCATGTCATACTTACTAGTTGGTACGATACTTTTGTGTGAATGTCAGGAACGTTACGGAACCTGACCTTTCTGTAGACATAACTCAAACTCAAAGCATTTATTTCAATTTAGACACCATTACGGCACTTTTGAATGTCAAAAATACAAAAAAAAGCAAAGCTACAGTCACAGGCACAAGGCATAATAACTTGAGAAAGTACTGTAGTTGCCCATACCCTAGCGTAGATCTCTATGGAGAAGAACGGGCAAGAAACTCCATGGACACTATTTTAAGTCAAAATATTGTTACGAAATATTGGTTACATCATTCATGTTGAGATTATACATAAATGTGAGAACGATGTAGAAAGACGTGCACATTAAGAGCGTCCAGAGTAAAAGATTAAATCATAATCTACAGGGTGTAAACCACCTCATCACGAAGCCGTCAACCAAGCGTTCTGTACATCAAACTAAGTAACTTAACGCAAAAATAATTGCTGGGAAACGACTTTTTTTTGGGGTGAAAAATCATGTTTTATGGTTGAACTCAATGTAACGCACTCAAAACATTGTGCTGATGGATGGATTGAATAGTACGGGGGTCGTGGAGGTGTTAAACATCTCACATTAAAAACTTGTATTTATATTATTATTTTAAAAAAAAGTTGACAAAAAGTTGTAGCTTTGACCCCCAATATCTCCGTAACTAAAAGGTTCCCAGGTATGGTGTAGAGCAAAAAAGTGATCGCAATGACGAGGAGAACAAGTGCCTTTCGGCTTCGTTAAGAGGTGTTTTACACCCTTTATATGATCGGTATAAGTACATATTATGTTATTTCAGGGCAACAGTTAGGTTGATGTTTGTGATATTACTGGGTGTATTCTCACAAACATCAACCTAACTGCCTCATTGTTCTCGTAAGCGCGATTGCTGGGCATGAGGTCCGGGGTTCAATTCCCAGGTCGGGCAAAGGGTTTATGGGTTTTTTCTATCAGGAATTCCTAGGTAGCAGCCACGGAGTCTGGAATTGCACCCGTTTGATGGCATTAGGTTCACCCCCTATTACATGGGACTTAAACATAACTGGCGATATGTAGGTGAACTATTAGGGACACCTCTGCCCAACCCTTCGGGGTTTTCAAGCGTGATGTTATGTTTATGTTATCAACCTAAATCCTTTTTGTTAAAATCCTTTCATTCAAAAACAAAAATAAACGTTTTCTCCATAAAAACAGTCATCCATTATCTTCTATACAATACAGATTTTGCGAAATTATTTGTAAGAAATCATTTTGCGCCCTACGCGCCCTTAATTACACCCTAAATTGACGCAGAAGCGAGAAAACCTAATGATTTATATTTTTGCGTAAAAATATGTAGCAAAATTGTTAATGTGTACTATAAATATGTATTTGTCGGAATCGTAAAATATATCACGGGAATACGGTAAGCCTGTTCGGTAGGCTGTCGAAATATTTGTTAGTGTCTTATTTATTTAATAAAATGTAACACATCATACAACTATCTTTGTATTCTTTACGTAGTTAAATAATCTTCTTTATCGTGTGGTGAGTGCCTGACCTAGTGTTAGTGTTTTTATGCCTCCCATGGATCTCATAATTGGCTTTCCATGCCGTCGACGAATGACAGATCACTCAGGCATGCAAGTGATCTGTCCGTCCGTCTCATGACGACAGGCCGTGATGACGGCGCGTTCATGTTCCACGCGCGCCTCATAGAGAGTCAGCAATAGGGAAGGGGTCCGCAAGGGCCGAAGCCTGCCGGGGCTGCGGGACTATTCGAAAGAGATACCGTGGCCCCGGAACACAAAGGGCGATGAAGGAACATGGATGGGTTTTAGTCAGAAAAAGTCTGACACTCCCTCCTGCTCCGCTTAGAGCGGGAGGAGTCATTTGATGATTTCCCATTCGAAAAAAAAAGGCATGCAAGTGATTATTAGGTATAATACGCACATGAATCCGAAAAAACAGAGGTGCGTGTCTTGGGTTCGAACTTGAAATCTATGACTTGGGTCGTGGGGCTTTGACTTGGCAGTCCAATGGTCACAGCACTGCTTAAATAATAATAATAGTGAAAGGGTTCCGTAAATGTTTAACTGAACTAAACTACGATGTTATTAAAACTTTACAGTTGAAATGAGTTTAGTTCGTTTTTTTTTTTTCGGGTGGGAAATCGTCAAATGACTCCTCCCGCTCTGGGCGGAGCAGGAGGGATTGTCAGACTTTTACTGACTAAAACCCATCCATGTTCCTTCATCGCCCTTTGTGTTCCGGAGCCACGGTATCTCTTGATGACTTTAGTATGAAATTGCAATATGTATGCATTTTGCTCAGTTTTCATTTCCCTGTAATATTTCTCTTTTTGTAGCAATTATTATGGTATTTTGTGTGATAATTAATAACTGAATTTAATTTGTTAACATCGGTAATTTATGTAACTGATATTAAGAACCCAAAAACTGCACCGTTTTAACACATAACAAGTGAATGAAAAAGCTCATTACCAAGACACATAATTATTGTCACTAATTAATATAGCGCCTGCTTAATGGTATCTCTAGTATATCGTCATTAATTTCCAATTACCAAAACATTCTTAATTGGTTTACAAAATACATATTTCAATTAAAAATGCAATAGCTTTTGTACATACGTATTCGCACAGGTTTGACGATTTCCAGCCTACCGAACAAGCCGGTTTCCGAAAAGGCTTTAGCACCGTGGACCACACACATACGCTGCGGCAGGTTATACAGAAGACCGAAGAGTATAACCTGCCCCTCTGTTTAGCGTTTGTGGATTACGAGAAAGCCTTCGATTCGATCGAGACCTGGGCTGTACTGCAGTCTCTCCAACGGTGCCAAATCGACTTCCGGTACATCGAGGTGTTGAAGTGTTTGTACAAAAACGCCACCATGTCAGTCCGACTCCAGGACCAAGCCGCGGAACCTATCCTCCTGCAGCGGGGTGTGAGACAGGGAGACGTCATATCTCCGAAACTATTCACCGCTGCACTGGAGGATGTCTTCAAGGTTCTGGACTGGAGAGGGCTAGGCATCAACGTCAATGGCGAGTACATCACCCAGCTAGCAAAATACCCTTACAAACAAAAGCTTTAAGAGCGATGGTTTCATATAAGGTTTATACGTGTTCTGATTAAGTCAGAAACCCTTAATACCCTTACAAACAAAAGCTTGTAAGAGCTATGGTTTTATATAAGGTTTATATGTGTTCTGATTAAGGCAGGAACTCCTATAGTGGTATTTTATAAGTCTATTTAAGTTTAAAGAGCATTCATACTTATAACATAGTCTTATAGACGTATTTAAGAAAACGTTATATGATATTAATAAGAGCAGTGGTATTATAAGCGCCTTTTACAAGTCTAATTACCTTTGATTCTTAATTAATACTTATAAATTCATTTTATAAGTACAGTCAACCTTAGAAGTGACTACACTAAGTGTTTTATTAGACTTCTGTAAAACTAGTATTTTAAAAGTGTGATTTATCTCACCTAAGATATATTATAGAGTAGTAGCACTTTAAAAGTTCTACAACAATTCCCTATTAAGGGTTATTTATTTTCCTTGTTGTGTTGACTCCAAAAATTGTTATAAAATCAGGTAATAGACTATTTTAATATTTATTACACATTATCATTAATTTTCTATTAGATCCTTCGACTTCGTCGTTTGGCTTGCTTTTACATATTACGGAACCCTAAAAATATAAGCAACATGGCCGCGTAGACAGTGGTTTTAGATTTAATTTGACTTTTACGAGTGCGATATAAACCTTAGACAAGAGTACTGGACTTATATTGCTCTAATAAAGCACTTATAAGTCGTGGTTGGTCGTAATGGCGACATTTTGATATTATTTTACAAATAATTAAAAAATATATAAAGTAAAAGACACATTTTTCAAAAGGCCCGTGAAAATCTTTATATTAAAATTTCAAAGTAATCGAGAAAAACTACTTCGCAACCTAATAATCGCATATAATTAGTGCGTGACAAATACATGAGTAAGAAATTAGAAAATATACACTTTGCAGGAAATATAAATTTAAATATAATACTTTATTATTTTCACAAAAGTTCGAAGGACTTTGCGGTTTGTGATAACACTCTTATTAGGAGATCACAAAGAGGACTATAAGCGATATTACCCTTAAAATAGTATTTTATTTTATTAGTAAGAGGACTTTAAGGCCTTACAGCACCCTTACAGCGCGCCATTGTAAGTCACTTGTAAGTTTATTTGTCATTATAAAAGCATCAGCAAGAGGCTTGTAAGTGTGAAAATACACTTCGCGAGACCATTACAAAGGCAATTGCAAGGGTGAATATACTTATAAAGTGCGCCCAAATCCACACTTATGTATGTGTAAGTGTGATATAAAACTGAAAATAATATTATAGTCTTGGGATATTTGTAAGATTATTTTTTGCTAGCTGGGCACTCACCTTCGGTTTGCCGACGATATGGTGGTCATGGCTGAGACCATGGAGGACCTCACGACGATGCTCGATGAGAGAACCTCAGTAGAGCTTCCGGAAGAGTGGGTCTTAAAATGAACATGGACATGGTCATGTTGAATGCCCATGTCACACTCACTCCTATCAAGATCGGAGACTCTATATTCGAAGTTGTAGACGATTATGTGTACCTGGGACAAACGGTCCAGTTAGGTAGGTCTAACTTCGAGAAAGAGGTCAATCGTCGAATCCGACTCGGCTGGGCAGTGTTCGGGAAGTTGCGCGGTATCTTCTCGTCCAACTTACCGCAGTGTCTCATGACGAAAGTCTATGACCAGTGTGTGTTGCCAGTGATTACATATGGGACCGAAACGTGGTCGCTCACAATGGGCCTCATCAGAAGGCTTAAAGTCGCCCAAAGGGCAATGGAGCGGGCTATGCTCGGAGTTTCCTTGCGCAATCGAATCAGAAATGAAGACATCCGCAAGAGAAGCAAGGTTACCGACGTAGCCCGAAGAATTGCCAAACTTAAGTGGCAGTGGGCAGGTCACATTGCTCGCAGAACGGATGGCCGATGGGGCTGAAAAGTTCTGGAGTGGCGACCGCGAACCGGAAGACGTTGCGTTGGAAGACCTCCCACTAGGTGGACCGATGACCTGGTAAAGGTTGCGGGAGTCCGCTGGATGCAAGTCGCATGGGACCGGTCAATGTGGCGACACTTGGGGGAGGCCTATGTCCAGCAGTGGAGTCTTTCGGTTGAAATGATGATGATGATGATACGTATTGAGTAGACCCATAAAAACAAGTTAAAGTTATGGAACCAGTTGTTACTTTGTGGAAATCCATAACAAAATTATTTTGCAAAATCAATACTTGATTTAAATCGTCATGAACTAGGTATAAAGCTTTGCCCCAGATTGCAACCGTTTGCAAAAAAAATGCGCATGTAGAAGGAGTGATAAATAACAAACATCCATATGCAACCCATATCAATGCATGTCGTCATTATCTTGCCCTTATGCCAAATCATTCGGGGTCGGCGCAGCATGTCTTCTTCTTCCGTTCTCTTCTATTACTCGTCATCTCGTCAGACACCTCCTTTCGTGCCATATCATCCTTCACACAGTCCATCCATCGTTTCATATCTATCATATATATATATCAATGCTTATAATTAAACAAATGCGTGTTCTTCTTTACACGACTGCTCAAAAACAGAAATGTTTCAGGGTTAATGTTGATGTGTGAGTTTCTAGAGGGGGTATAAAGACTCTTAACGAAGCCGAAAGGCACTTGTTCTCCCCATCATTGCGATCATTTTTTTGTTCTACACCATACCTGGAAACCTTCTAGTTACGGAGATATTGGGTGTCAAAGTTCCAACTTTTTCACAAGTTTTTTTTTTTAATAAGTACATGTTTTTAATGTAAAAACTTAACTTTAGACACCTCCACCACACTATTCAAGCCATCCATGAGCACAATGTTTTGAGTGCGTTACATTGAGTTTTACCGTAAAACGTGATTTTTCACCCTAAAAAAAGTCATTTCCCAGCAATATTTTTTGCGTAGTTTTACTTAGTTTGATGTACAGAATGCTTGGTTAACGGCTTCGGCAGTCTGTTTACAACCTGTATATTCCATTTCTTTTCATATTCTGTTTTTGAAGATTTGCTCAAAAATATTCTATTTTTAAG
This sequence comes from Xestia rhomboidea, assembly GCA_963853795.1. Classification (NCBI taxonomy): domain Eukaryota; kingdom Metazoa; phylum Arthropoda; class Insecta; order Lepidoptera; family Noctuidae; genus Xestia; species Xestia rhomboidea. Next base: position 6,338,709 of record OY970771.1, on the reverse strand, counting down.
TTATTCAAGGCGTTAAGTAGAGGGTTGTAAAACGGTGTAAAGCTTCAAGTTACCCCCGCTTTACTTGATGCCTCATAACTTTATAGGACAAAGTTATGTCCCACCTGCGGCCAAATTAAAATAGAAACGCTTGTGCTACTACCCTTTACTTTCTGTTTTACTTCGCTCATTCTGGACAAACAACCTACTTTCAACTGCTTTGGGAGTTAAAAGTTGTAATAAAATATTATTTATTAAAAAAAACTATAAAACACGCTTTCTGTATGTGTGTGTTTGTTTTTTTTTATTTTTTATTAAAGGATTTGCTGAGAATACGCAAAAAATAACTAGTCCACCATCTTTGGGGTTCCGCCATATTGGATTTAGAATAACGTCACTGAGCCAGCCGATGCATTGTCATCTAAACTAAACATGTGTGCAAAATAAGCTCAATCGGAAATCGAAAGTGGGTCAAATTTAACTTCCAACATTTATTTCATGGTTAGTTAAAAGTGAAGCTAATAAAAACGTGTTAAAAATAGAGGCATCATTATACCGGCATATTATTTGATTGTCCTGAGGACTCGACATATGGTAATCGCTTTATAAGCGTTTAGCGTATAATAACGACTTTCGACAATTTTGACATAATTATTTTGGTAGTTTGTGTCAATACATTTTTTTATTTTAAACTAGCTTATGCCCGAGGATTCACCCGCATGGTGTGCCACGGGATCGTAGTATCGGGATAAAAGTATCCTATATGATAATCCAGGTTATAAACTATCTGTGTGCTAAAGTTCATTCAAATTCTTTCAGTCGTTTTTGAGTGAAAGAATAACAATCATATACCCGTCCATCCATCCTCACAAACTTTCGCATTTATAATATTAGTAGGATTTCCATCGTCGTGATCGCAGAGTCGTAACACCTTTTTTTTTTTTTTTTTGGATGGGAAATCATCAAATGACTTCTCCCGCCCTTAGGTGTAGGATAATTATTGTAGCTATTTTCGTACAGAGAAGACACTTTTCAAGCCATTGTAAATCCAATGCTGGTACAAATAAGTCCGAAAAAAAAACAAAAGTGTGGATATTACCTCCACTTATGTAGAGTCCCTTGATTTTTCACAATAAAAATTTTTATTAAAAAATTCAAAAACCCGACTGCGTAACTAATAACTTTAAATAAAAACTGAAAAGAAAAAAACAAGTTCAGGAAACAGGACATATTGACTGCAACAGTCGGGACCCATATTGGATGTAATGATTTTGGTCTAGTTAATTTTTACGCAGTCGGGTTTTTTAATTTTTTAAATTATTTTTTTAATTTTGTACTTTTTATTTTATTTTACACTTCATCATCATCATCAGCCTATTAATGTTCCCACTGCTGGGACACAGGCCTCCTCTGTATGAGAGGGAATGGGCTATAATCCACCACGCGGGCCCAGTGCGGATTGGTAGATGTCACATGTCTTCGAATTTTTTAGTTCTAGGACATGCCGGTTTCCTCACGATGTTTTTCCTTCACCGTTTTGAGAGCAGTGGTGATGAAATAAATTACACAAAGTAATGCGCCTGTCTGGGTTCGAACCCACGACTTACTGTTCGTAAGTCGGGGCCGCAACCACTGGGCCACCGCTGCTCTCCATTTTTTTTTTACACTTACGGCTAAATAAAGGGCTCATGATGAGCCCTTTATCTAGTCGTGCAGGCTGCAAAGCGTGCCAAACATTTGAATTTGGCGCCAATAATCGGCCATTCTTTTTTATACCCAGTGTCACTCGTACACAATTTTGTTATTATTTTTTTATTTTGATAAACGCAGTGTCACTCTCACAGTAAATACGAATCTAACGACACCTCCCAAAATAAAATCCATCGAGCCGTTCAGCCTGCAGAGCGTGTCAAACATTTGAATTTGGCGCCACAAATCCGCCATTTCGTTTTTTTAATTTGATATACCCAGTGTAACTCTCACAGTTAATACAAATCTAACGACACCTCTCATGCTAAAATCCATCGAGCCTTGCAAGGCCACAAAGCGTGCCAAACAATTATACATACATACTTAAATACACATACTATACATACTCTCGAAAAACATAACCCTCCTTCTGGCGCAGTCGGGTAATAACAAAAAAAAACAGTAACTTTACTTTTATCTTACAAAGCAACACTACAAAGCTTACTTTTTAATGATACGACAAAAGTTTTCAAAGATATCGAAAGAAAAGCGAGGCAACAAGAAACGATGTTTTTTGTACTGCAATATTCAAGTGTTTCTCCTCTATGCTGTTTCTGAAGCATGCGAAAGACAGCGAGGAAATTTATTTTGTGCTCTTTGTAAATTATGAGTTATTGGAATATTCTCCGCGAAGGTTATGCTGACCTAGTAAAACTAACGAGATATTTTTATTAAAAAATATAGTAAAATTTTGATTTTTGTTGAGTAGTCGTATTTTTCTCATGATAACTCGATATTACAATAATTTTCTGCAGTTTACAAAGTGTAATTGAAAAATAGGCCAAACTAATCATTACGAATTCGTACTAATGAAGTACCTAGGTACTTTATAAACCCCCTACATTTGTTGAGGGAAACGATCAAACATGTATGGAGTAGCCGCTTTCTAAAAACAACTGCAAAAAACGTTACGGAAACATAAAAACTCTTTAATAGCCAACAAGAACATCGATTACACCAATAAAACATATTAAAAACAGCCGTTTCTTCATGTACAATGTGTGAATTGTAAAACAGTCACCAGTTCCATTATTATCGGATTTTACGGCACAAGTTGCGGCCAGGCGGCCCGGGGACGGACTTATGCGGCCCATAAAACGCCCCAGTCCGGTCCTGGACGCTATAAAGATGGCCGATGTTTAAACCCAAAACAACGTACTAAAATTTATAGGAACGAGAATTAATTCCGAAGGTTTTTTAGTGTGCAATGCAAATGCAATGTTAATGTTCCTAAGAAATAAATTCATTGGGTACTTTATTCATACAGTGATTTATTTTAAAAAGTTTAAATTCAACATATTCTCACTAACTGTACGTATCTTTGACTTTACCCACCTGGGTTCTGAAGCCAAAATAACGTTATTTTAACAAAGGGATTAATATCATTAAGATTACTATCATTCACATTCATTTAAATAGTTTCTCTAAATAATTTATTGATCGACATTGGTTTGAATAAACAAGGCCACTGTTGGTGTTACATTGATTTTACTCATCGATATTGCAATAGAAAGCCAAGAAAAGAACGGCAATGTTTCACGTCTTGAACAAATCGTAAATGTCTGAAAGGGCAGCTGTATATTTACATCAAAGCACAAACACCAAGGTAAGTATACTTCTATTTATAGTTTCACACAAATAACTCTATATTTGCTCTAAACTACATCTATCCGCCCTCTATCTTTACTTCTATACTACCTAATATTATAAATGCGAAAGTAACTCCGTCTGTAAGTCAGTTTGTTACCTTATCGTGGCTTAGTATCTGAACCACCGAACAGTAAAACCTAAACAAATTTCCAAAAAAAACAGACATTAGGCCATGACTTGGGTCTTATACGGTACTCAGGATAATTTTATCCCGGCAGTATGTTCCCGTGGTATAATTTCCGACCTCATCACGGCGAACCTACACCCAAAAGCCAGTACAAAACAAACATCACACTTCTTCCCAGAGGGCGCCACTTCACGTAGTTGTCAAGAACTAACAACAATCAGTTGCATGTCGTCGTGTTAACCTGTAGCAACTTGTAGCAACTTCACAGTTTATCGTCCCTAAGGATAAGGCAGTGTAATTTACTATATGTAGGCGCTCAGCTGTCTCAGGCCCTTTGTTAATAGAAGACACGTGCTTAGGTTAAATTGCTGTTGTAACTACTTAGATAACGGACTCTACTGCTATTCAACAAGGTCGTTCATTTCTAAATTGTTCTTGAAAACGTAGAACGTTATCTATTTGACACAGTTCTAGCTCGACGTGACGTACAAACTGTACTTTTTGAATATAGGTGGACAGCATATACTTTAAGGCCAGTGCACACCCGGGACGGCACGGCAAGGCATTTTATCTTTACCCAACGTAAATTCAAACGTAGCTAGTGGTAACAAGATACAAATTCCAATGTTTAGAGATCGACTCCAAGGCACCAAAATTAGTGGCTGCTAAGCATGAGGCCCTAGGTTCCGAATGAGACCTGGGGTGAGTATGGATTTGTGCCCGGTTGATGGCAAAAGGCACTTAACACACACAGGACTTTAACATATCTGGCTAAATGTGTGTGTCCTTATTAAGTTCACCTCTGCCCTTCGGGATTACAGGGCGTTATGTTATGTTATGTTACTAAGGCATGGAACAAATGGAAGTCTGTTGTGAGCTTGTACAGAACTTGCACGTGCACGCCTTATATTTTATCATTCTCATGGGAAGTCTCCGACGTTTTTCCAAGATGAAGTATACTATACATAGATCTCATCATCATAACTTTTGTTAAGTCTGTTTTACGCTTTTTGTATTGTAAGCAACGACCTATTGTCGGGCCTACGCTGTCCCCCCATACTTATGTACTAACTAGCTTCTGCCAGCGGCTTCGCCCGCGTGAAGTTTAATAATTGTCCCATGGGATCTTACTACCGGGATAAAAAGTATCCTATGTGTTCATCCAGGTTATAAACTATCTCTGTGCCAAAATTCATCCAAATCGGTCCAGCCGTTTATGCGTGAAAGAGTAACAAACATCCACACATCCATTCTCACAAACTTTCACATTTATAATATTAGTAGGATGCTGTAACAAAATAATATTGTAATACCAAATGATTTGAAAAGGGTAACCATGGAGTTTCTTGCCGGTTCTTCTCCATGGAAACGACTAACGCGAACAGTGCACCTTTTTCGACGTTTTATAAGTGCCCATCTAGGCCTATGTGAAATAAAATATTTTGATTTTGATTTTGATCTATTATTATTTTATTTGTTGAGCGGTCGTTTCGCAGTATGACTAAAGTGAAAACATAATACGTTGGTGAATGTTGCTGTTCTATTGCCTCTGCTTACTCTTACTTGGAATAAAGGCTTGGTGTTATAATTTGGATTGGAGGATTTTCTATAAAAATGTTTGAAGAAATATCATCATCATATATCCCTATCATAATTTGGGGTCGACGCAGCATGTCTTCTTCATTCATACTTCTCTATTACTTGTTGTCTCAGCAGACATCTCTTTTCTTGTTATATCGTCCTTTACTCAGTCCATCCATGGTTTCTTTTGTCTTCCACTACCTCCTCTTTTAAAAAAAAAATGAATATTCATACTTTTCAAGAAAATGTATAATAATATGACCGGGTTAAATACTGTCCAGCTCCAAACGTAAAAATTTGGTGATGCATACCTACAGACATACGCTCATTTTACGACACGACTTATGATCAACGCGAGGTTTTCCTGAATGCGGGGACATAAAATACGAAAGATTTTCAACTTTTGGCCCCAGGTCAGGTCAGGTCGTCTGTTGAAAATTTTTAGCGTTGGGTCACTCTGGTATAATGCGGAAAGATTTGTACATTCTCCACATTACGTGGAAGAATTTTGTATAATATATAACCTCATGCTTGTAATCTCCGAAAGGTTAGTAGAAAGAGGTGCATATCGTATAGGTACCCATAAAAATATTTCGACAGTAACGTTTGTAGAATCGCCGTCGAGGTAGACAGCGACGGTGTGACGATCTGATCTTGTTTGCGGGGCGAACATGGCCAGATATCGCACAAGATAGAGAGGTTTGGAAGGAGAAAGGGGAGGCCTTTGCCCAGCAGTGGGACACATGACAGGCTAAGAGAAGCCTTCGTTTATCGCAAGCCTTGCCTGGGCTTGCGATAAACGTGTATAAACCTCAGAATGCTTTATTTGTAATCATCAGACCTATTTTTATGGTGCTGCTGACTGTGTAACTGATATTCAGATTGTTTGTCATTATAGAAAGATCTAATTTAACTAGGAATTAACTATTGAATAATGCGTATCACTCTAACAGGTCGTGAAAGCGCAACTAGCACCTATGACCAAATATTCATGATTCACGACCCAAAAACCCATTGCGACTAAATTGCAAATCCGGCCGAATTTATACGTAGCCAATCGCAAATATTCCCCTTCACTTGTGCAAATATCTGTGACCGGCTTTACAAATTGCCAGTCAGATGCAAGAAGCAAGCCGTTTCCGCCAATTTGGATTTATACATCAAAAGCTCTGTTGTTTTGGACGGAAACCGTTCCAATTTCATCAGCCAATCACAGCTAATAAATGTTGGAATACCACATTCGATTGAGGCTTGCCATTGGCTACTGAGCTCACTATTAAATCGTGTTTTCAATCAGGCGGCAAACGTTGAGCGATACGGGTCGTCTATAGCAGACGACCGCACTATGTTTATTTTTTGTGTTTATTTGTTTATTGTCCATTTTTGTTTTCCAGTATTTATCTTGTTCATTATTTGAACCTTTACTATATATTTATAATTTAAGTTTGGCGGTTTATGAAAGTGGTCTGTCAAAATGGACGGATATGGTACTTTCGAACGTTCTTTTCGTTATCTGTAAAAGAAGTTTATCGTTGTACCACTTTCTATTGACTATGTTTCTTAAAAGCCAAGTGGCTTCATTAAAAACAATATGCGCATCTGCAGCTGTAAGTATGTATAGGTAATACGTATATCTGCTGGGAATATTTAATGGCATTGCTGATAGTTGACGCCTCACCATTTCTTTCAAGAACGGCTAGTATAACGATAAAACCACCACCTCACAATTTAAAACCTCAGTTCCCAGCACGAAACTGCAGCTGATTACCTTGAAGGTAATGTTCAGGTAAACAGAGCGAAACAATTATTTCGAACGCGGTATTAATTCGCGCAGGCAATTAAAACTGTAGCAGGTCTCCGTGGCTAATGGCTAAATGGCTAACGACCGAGTGGCTGGTGGCTGCTGGCAGGTGGCTCGCCAATTAACCACGCTAATTTGCAAGCCTCATAATTGTTGCTTGTGCAAGCTTTTGTTTCGTTGATGGAGATAATTAGGAAGCGATATTGTTTGTAATCAGTCTAGATTTGATGGAAGATTCTGTTGGATGTATTTCATGCTCATTTTTGAACAGTGAAATATTTGCAAATTTACAGTAGCTTGAAACGTGGCATACCTACAAAACCTTAGCATAGATATTACACCTGTTTAACTACTGGTACTATTACGTTAATTAGTCTTTAATTAGTTGAGTAGATCGAGATCAAAATCAAGTGTGTTTTTCATCAAATAGTTTCAAACCAGCAGGCAGCAGAAGTTTCACAGAGCTTTTAAAAAAAGATTAATCTGCTGTTATCAAACTAGTGCTTTTCTAATCATGCTAAGACCAAATATGGATCCTCATCAGTTGTGTCTACTACGTGCACAACATCAAGAAGTTTTATTACATATGACCTACCTATATACCTGAAATAATAGCCCTTGTTAACATCCAAGCTAACACCCCTTTTTGCAGTGTATCTTTTCATCTACAACATCTAAACTAATTCCATTTCTCTTTGTTCCAGACTTTCTGCGTGGTATCAAAACGTTTCCGAAAGAACTACATCCACCGCTTCACAGCCACGAGGTCCCTGTTCTGGTACTCCCCGTGGTCTCCAGTGCGCCGGGCCTGCGTCTACCTCTCCACTAACCAGTACTTCGATTACTTCGTCATGGCTACCATTCTGCTCAACTGTGTCTTCCTTGCCATGTCGGAGACTATCGAAGAGGCTGAGTGAGTATTTTCTTTTTTTATTATTATTATCGACTAGCTTAAGCCCATGGCTTCGCCCGCGTGAAGGTCGCGCGTCCCACGGGATCGTACTACCGGGACAAAAGAATCCTATGTGTTAATCCAGGTTAAGATAAAGAAAAGTGGAAATAATGGGGGAGGCCTTGGCCCAGAAGTGGAACAGATCAGGCTAAGAAAAAGGGAGATTCGTGTGCAGTAAGTGCGGATATGGTCAGGCGTTATATTTGTATGTATGAGTTGTACATAGAAATTGATCATGTTTGTATAGCGCAGTTGTATATTGCATAGCAAAAGTGGTTCATTCCCATTAGTACCTTCTACACTCCCCTTAAGTATGACCTTACTTTTACCTAACATACCAACTGTACGGATAAATAATTGTAAGAATTCCATTTGTTCAAAAATTGTCTGTAATATATGAAAGAGTAAACGTTCAAATCAAAATCAAAATAGCTTTATTAATTCCATGCATAACCACAAAAAGTATTCAATTACAGTTAATCACAATAAAGTAATCTTGAATTAATACACAATATAATATTAATAACAATAATTAGGATAAAATAATCAATTGTAAATAGTCGCAAAAATAGAATTTAAAAATGAAATTAACCAATTAAAATAATAAATAATAATAAAATCCAGTTTCACATGCAGTAATAAATTACAGTAAATTTAATATTTAATTGTATAAGTTAAAAATTGAGGAAAGTACTTTGAAAATAAATAATAAATGGTTAATTTCTATGCATGGACCCCTCTCGGGTATGAACGTTGTAAACGTTAGCGGCGATTAATATCAACCACGCGACGCCACGCGGGTTACTTGAATGTACAAAATGGAGCTACGTTTGTCGCGCGCAATCCGAGCGTCATCATCATCCATCTGTCCTAATCCCGATTTATTTGGTGGCCGCGCAACAAGTCTCCTTGTTCTATATACTCTTTGCCGTGGTTGGCACGTGCAGTTTTTTGAAAGTCGCGATTAAGGCGACTACAGGAGCTAACCGCGAGTTTTATAATGCAAAAAAGCATATTTTATATATATAAACATATTTCATATGAGATTTTCTTTGGGATATATGCTAGTATGACAGTGTTTCGAAAACATATACAACTAATTAGACTCGATAGAAAAAAATCACGAAATTATCTCTAAAAAATTCATTCAACGAGTAAAAACCATACTAAAATACATGCGATCATTCTAAATTTTTGGGAAATAATTCTTCAAGCAACATATTAGCATGACATTTTTTTTATTTTTTTTAGTCCAATCAATAGATTTTAAGTAAATCGCAAAAAAACCCCATTTCGCACTATTTGGCCCGCAGTGACTGACGTAACAACCACTGTGTAGTGCAAGCTGATTAGAACTTTATTATAACAGAATTTCAAACGAAGTTTGAACTACCACAAATAGAGTTGCTAATTTAGCTCCTGTATTAGTCTTAAGAGGAAACAAAAAGGGTGAGAGAAATGAGAAATAGGTACTTGTCAAATCTATTGCTGTCGCGCAGTGCCCAAACGACCGCGCTCAGAGCGCGAAAGAGACAACAGCAGAAAATATCAATTAAAAGTACACAAAAACAAAAACAACAATCAGGGGACTACGAAACGTTGTTTCGTAGTCCCCTGATTACTGCTCTAAAACTTGACCGATTTAACTACTTTTTTCATTAAAAAATAAAGAAAAGTTTTGTTTTGTTATGTTGTCTTTTTTTATATAATCTAGTCTCTCACCGCTGAAAATCTGGGCATCTTTTAGGTTTTTGAAGGTTTATATCTCTTTTAATAAATAATTTATGAAAAAAAAAGAAAACTGGACATACCAATAGTGGTTACAGATTTTTTGAAAAAGAAAATATTGCCTACTGGCATTATCCAGGGAGGAAACAGAGCGTTTTGTGTCCTCTTAAAACCATTTCGGGTTTAGGAGAATACGTCAATCCGCTGATTCCTTTAGCATTACGAATGCCATCATCAACATCTTCCTACTCTTGTCTCATGTTATTGGGGTCGGCGCAACATGTTTTTTTCTTTCATTCTGTCCCCTGTCAACTGTCATTATTAACTCCTTTTCCTTTTATATCATTCCTCCCACAATCCATCGTTTCAATAGTTTCTAGCATTACTAATGCTATAATAGTACATTATGATATAAGTGCGGTAAGTTGAAAATTACAGCCGAGGCGATATTGCTAGCCCGAGCCGTAGGCGAGGGCGATAAAAAAGCAGAGGCTGTAATTATCAAAGCGCACGTATGTCATACGACGTTTTATAACATAGTTGCGAGGAAATAAATAAAACAAAAAAAAACAATACAGCGAAAAGAAAAAGCGCGCGGAATAATTTTTACTTGTGCTCAAATTAGCGAGGCGCGCGCATGAGCACTTTTTTTTAAAGGCAAAGACACAAAAAACAGCCAGTATTACTAATAAAGTAAATTAATATTTTTGTGTTTTTGTTACAGAAACATGGTTGTAATTTATTGTCAAAATTAATTAAATTAAAGAATTAAATGTTTATTTATTATATTTCATCTCCCAAAGTTAATTTTATTCATAAAATGTTGACTTTTCTGACATAAAAACTCTTTGCTAAGATTTAAAAAAGTATAAACCGTGCATTTTACTTTACAGCACAAGTACGTAATGAGATACATTACGATATTGGAATTGGTGAAATAAGAGACCCTTTACGAGCATGTGTTATAAACTATAATAATGATATGAACTTAAAAGCTCGACTTCCTACGAAAATAAAATAAAGGTGTTGTTGCCCCGTATAAGTCGCAGTCACGGGGATCAGTAATGCTATTTACCCCAAACTTCTTAAAGTGGAAGTCAAAAGAAGCTACTAACATGCAATACGACCACTTGAAATGTGCAGTTTAAGATGGCGCTGCATATCAAAAAAAAGCATCGACATGTCAAACTTGGTATATTTATTTTAGTTCTGTGTTTTCCCGCCCGCACAGTTAAGTTGGCTGAAGTGTAATTGACCAAGTTGCGTCAATAAAAAAACCAAGACACTAACACTAGGATTGCAACAGAAACCTTTAACTTCCCCTCCTTGCAATATTTCTGTCCACCACAAGGGACGTCCACAGTCTTTCGACCTTTATATAAAATGTTTTGGGCCTCCCCTGAGTACACCCTATGCGAGGTCGTATGTTATTGTTACTTATTGCCCGCTCTGAATTATTAGGCTTATTCCAAATAAATATTGTTTTCTCTGGGGTTAAGTAATACTGGCGAACATAAGTTATCATAATATCATCAAATCATCAATGATATATTTTGCACAACACTATATTTTTATGTAAATAGTTCCTTTTCATAAATATGTCCAAGCATATTTCGTGAAAAGACTGTATCTTAAATTTCGCAACCCGAATATTTAACCCAATTAAGTATTTGATGATCATCTATAAAGTGTCTTTACATTTCTTCAAATAACATTCTACAAACCTAATTATACTGTTAATTTTATTAGTCCCAAAAATAAACAGTGAAAATGTCAATTGGCTTAAATTACCAAACACAGCCCAATTCAAGAATAATGGCGAAATAAACGAGTTCTTTGCTCACTTAACGAGAGAGCCCGGTTACCAAATAATTTGTTTACCCGGGTCAAATTACCGGTATTTTAATAAAAGCTTCACGTATGAGGCTCCCGATATCCGGCTATCATGTTCTGTCAAGCACTTGTTGATCGAATTTGACATCTGAACCGGTTAATCCGAATTACCCGGGTGGCAATTACCGGGACTCCAATATTGGATTAAAACAGACGCTTGACATTCCGATAGTTGAGAATTTGAGTGTGAACTGGGTAATAATGATTAAGGGTTGCCAAATCCGGCACTTTATATGTGTGGCGTGAAATCAATGAAAAGTAATCATGCATTGGTTTATTTCTTCAAAGATCTTTTTTACTTTATCCCATGTAACTTGGGGTTGGTGATGCAGCAATAGTTTTCTTCCATCACCCGCGTCAGCCGCTACTCTATCAATAACTCCTTTATCTTTAAAAACTCCCCTTTTACAATCCATCTGACAACCATATTTTCTTAGGTCTTTGTCTCCCTCTTCATCCATATACACGTCTCTCTCATCTCTCTTTTAAATTGGTAAAGCGATTGCTTTCAGCTGCCATATGCAGTATTTATTAAAATGGCTTGCACACGTCTATGATTTTATAAAGACTTTACCAACTAAAGTAAAGCACTTTATCCTACATACTCCCCTAAACTCCACTTACGCTCAATTTACACAAACTTGTACCACTTGAAAAAGCGCTTTAAAGCGACACTCACATCTACTCTGCTACCAAAATATGCGCACACTCAGCTCATGTATGAGCAACAAAATCAGTTTGCATCGGTGACGGCTGAATCAATCATGTTAGTCGCTTACTTGCGTTTACGTCACCGTTATAAATGATCTCGTTAGTGAGCGCGATTGTACCACTATACCTACGAACATACGGTGTAAGCACATGTCCTGTCTGCGAAGTAAACGGTTGTAATTTACCGTCGGGTTTGAAATTTATATCTGGTGCATTGTTGTAAGTGGTTGTTGCTGTTGTCGCATTAATGTTTGATATGGGGAGGTGGTTATTGTCGCACTACTTTAATATTGCAATAATATGTAGGTTTGGTTAAAGAATAGTTCGCAATTTAAGAACTGATTGTTAATTTGCCTTTTTGTAAAAAAATAACAAACTTGTAATAAATAAACTGCTGTTCAATAACCGTCTTTGGCATATTATATTAAATGACGACCCGAATGGCGCAGCGGTAGTGAGGCTGCCCTACGTTCTTAGGGTCCCGGGTTCGAATCCCGGTTGGAGCAAATGTTTGTGTGATGAGCAAGGACATTTGTTCCGAGTCATGGATGTTTATATGTATAATAAGTATGTATTTACAAACAACAAGTATATATGTAGTATATCAACTATCTGGTGTCCACGACACAAGCCTCGTTGCTTAGTGTGGCATTAGATGGCGCTGTGTGTTAATGTCCAGCGATATTTATTATTATTTATATTCATGTTATTGCATTTTTTAACGTTTACAAACACCCAAACTTTTTTTTGGTCAGCATAATTATTCAACACGCCATGAATGATTTCAAACAGATTTCTAAGCTACTAGATTCAAAAATACACTGTTAAATCATCTTTGAACATTTAATTAAACTTTCTCCTAAAAAAGTTTTAAATTCCTCAAAGGCAACCAAGACATCCGTCCTGAAAACAAACCAATTTAAGTTGTCAGTTATTCATGAAGGCGAGACTAAAACCGGATATCCGGTTACAACGCCGCGCCGGTGGTGGTCGCGATGGGCTATGAATGTTAAGCGGATGCGCTTTAATACCGGCTTTAGGTGGCTATGTTAGCCTTTGGATGAATTGGGGACTTGTACCCAAAAAGAGAACGGGGGACTTAGGATTAGTTTCAGTGTGACTGTGATTTTTAGTCCCAGCGTTACAGAATAATGTAAATTAAAATGTATTTTTCTTGGTGTCGAAATGAAATAAAATGGAATCAAAATATAATTTATCATTATACAGGGTGGAAAGGAAACCGACGCACAAATGGATAACATATCTGCAGAAGCCACACTTGTTAGGGATCCGCAACTCAAGAAAAACAGCTCGACTCACTCAGATACAGATAGATAGTTCCCGGTCTCGTCTATCAAAACCCCTTTAAATCATACACGGAAATGTCCACAGTCCACTAAATACAGTAGAGAATGACCTACCAAAAGTACACGAGACAGCAAAAAGATCCTTAATACGGTCCCCAGCTACATCAAGACCCAGCCAGCAACACAGACGTCCCTATAATCTCATTACTCACATGTAATTCGAGATGTAAGTGAAAACAAAGTTGCTGACACTCAATTTAACCGAGCTACCCCAACTTGGGAGCAAAGGTGTCGGCTGATCAGCTATGCAGGGTGCGTTCCCCCCAAGTGTCCCCACGTGTGGTGACTGCTAAGATGGGAAGCTACAGACAGCTTTCATGATAATGTGGGACAGTTAATCTCATTGTGTATTAAGACTTATAATTTGGTGATAAGTGTTGGGGCTGCGGGACTATTTGAAAGAGATACCGTGGCCCCGGAACACAAAGGGCGATGAAGGAACATGGATGGGGTTTAGTCAGTAAAAGTCTGACACTCCGTCCTTCTCCGCCCAGAGCGGGAGGAGTCATAAGATTGATGATTTCCCATCCGCAAATAAAAGAATAAAAAAAAGGTGACTGCTAAGATAGGAAGCTTCAGACAGCTGTCATGATAATGTTGGACAGTTAATCTCATTGTGTGTTAAGACTTATAGATTGGTGATAAGTATAGGTTTTAGAAAATAGGAATATTAAATAACAACACGCCAGTAACCCTAGGTTAAGGCAGATGTGTACGTAATAGTACTCACACATTTTTCCAGTAATGTCTTATTTAGTAGGGGCGAGCCTATTGCCATAGGAAAACTCACTGGCACTTTGCCCGACCCGGAAACCGAACCAAGGACCTTATGCTCAGCATTCGCGCTCGCAACTACTCCACTAACGAGGCAGTGACATAAGGATGTTATGCATTTTAGGATTTTTGTTGTACCTGATTTTGGAATAAGTCATGACTTGAGGTTTAAGATCATTTATTCTCAAAAGAATTAAACTATTCACTTACATGAGAATATTAAAGTTAAATACTTAAAAAAATAACAAAAGTTGGGGGTATTACTAAAGTTAGACATCGATTGTATAAACAAATGTTTGAGGGTAGATTACAAATCATTGTGGACAAAATGTTTGTTCGATACATGTAAACAAATATCCGTGTGGCACTGCTAAACGGTAACTGGATGTGGCTCGACACTATTGTAGGGAATGTGAATTTTTTACTATAAACTGTTTGAGTAGCTTTTTAAAAGTGGTTTGGGACTTAGATTCTTTGAGGTCTCTCGGTAACTTATTAAATAATTTAGATCCTTCGTACACGATAGTTTTTCTTCCGTAATTTGTGCGAGTTGGGTGTAGTTGTAAAAAGTCTTGTTCACGTCTCAGTTTCATTTTGTGTTTTTTTACATTTTTTGTGAAGGTTATGTTTGTGTGTATATTTTTATTTAGTATTTTTCGAATTAGTATGCATGTGTTATATATGTATGTTTGTGTTATATTCATTACTTTAATTTTTTTATAAAGAGTTTCTGTTGGAGTTAGATAGTCATAGTTAAATAACGTTTTTAGTAATTTATTTTGAGCAGTTTGTAGTAGGTTCGTATGTGATTTTGCAGCGGTACCCCATATTTCCACTAGGTAGTCAATATGCGGCTTTACGAGGGAGAAGTAGATTAAATAGCGAACTTGGCGTGGTAAGCAGCGAACGATACCTCGTAGGGTACCCGTGAGTGATTGTATTTTGGATTTTATTTTTTGAATATGTGGAAACCACGTCAATTTGCTATCCAAAATTAGTCCTAAATACTTTTCTTGATCTACTTTATTTATGGTTTGGTTATTTATTTTTAATGATGTATAATTGCCGATTTTTTTATTTTTTGCTGTGAAAATCATGTAATTTGTTTTAGCTGTATTAATGGTGAGAAGATTTTGTTGAAACCACAAGTTGAGTATGTCCAAATCGTTCTGTGCTTGCTTAACAATAGTATCGATTGAGTGGCCGAAGTAGAACAAACATGTGTCATCTGCATATAATGTTAGGTCAGCTTTTAGACCAATTTTGTGGACACTATTTATGTATAGTAGGAATAACAGGGGAGCCAAAATTGAGCCTTGGGGCACACCATATGTAATAATTTTGGGATCGCTCTGAGTGTCACCAATTTTAACTACTTGGTATCGGTTTGACAGGTAAGATCTAAAAATTTCAAGGGCAGGTCCTTGTATCCCAATTTCCATTAGTTTTCTTAGCAATAATTCATGACTGACTGTGTCGAATGCCTTTTTTAGATCAATAAAGACACCCATAGCGACTTTCTTTTTATCAATATTGAGCTTTATAGTTGTCACCAGGTCTATTGTAGCTGAGAGTGTATTTGATTTCGGTCTAAAACCATATTGTTTTTCATATATGAAGTTTTGTGATATTAAGTACTTTTCGAGGCGATTGTATAAGACTCTCTCAAAAATTTTTGATAGTACGGGGAGAACTGAAATAGGACGATAGTTGCCCGGCTCTGATTTAACTCCGGATTTGTAAATTGGCGTAACTTTTGCAACCTTAAGACTATTTGGAAATGTTCCTGATTTGATACATTTGTTTATGCATTTGGTGAGTTCATCAAGAATTAGGTTTGCAACACATTTTAGTGATTTGGTAGTGATACCTTCTAAACCTGCGCCGGTGTTGTTATTTAAATTATTAATTATTTTTAAGATTTCATCTGTTGTGGCAGGTTCTAGATCACTAAGGGAAAATGAGCCGGATCCAGATAAATTCGTTAAAGCACTACCTGATGGGTGATAATTAATGGGTATTTGATTAGCCAGCATCGAACCAACATTTGCAAAAAAATCATTGAAGCATTCACAGATGTCCTTTAGGTCTGTAACAGTGCCATTTTGTGACTGAAGTTTACGTGGGGCGGATTTTTCTGTGAATTTGTTGCAGGACAGGCTGTTTATCAGTCCCCACATTTTTAATGGCTGTTTCTTGCAGTTTTCAAAGGCTTTCCTGTAGTAACTTGATTTCGTTCGTTGTATAGATTCTGCTAGTTCGTTTCTTTTCCTTCTAAATGTGTCTTCCTTTTGCTTGTCTTTTGGGTTATTTTTGTGTTGATTCCATAAAATGTTTCTTTTGTTTATTTCACTAATGATCGATCTATTTATCCAGTCTTGTCGTGGTGGGTTTAACGTTTTGTATTTTGTTTTTTTGCTTATTTCTATACTTTTTAATAGTTTTTCTTCCAGGGTTTCGAATATATAATCACTGTTTTCGTCGCAGGATTCTAAGATGGTCTTATAAAGCACTTCATAGTCGATATTGTGGTAGCTAATCTTCTTCAAGGGTTCTGGTTTATAACGTTTTAATTCTAAGTAGATTTGTTTATGGTCTGACATGGGTGTTTCGATTATGGCTAGGTGGAAATTATTCAGTTTAAGATTTGAGCAGATGTGGTCAATTATACTTTTTGATTTTGTTGATTCTCTTGTGCAGTGGTCTTCATCTATTTTGTTTAAAAGTTCGTAGCCATTTTCTTTGATCACCTCCTTATACATTTTTGTTGCACGTTCTGTGTTTAGTAGGTTGAAATTAAAGTCGCCAAAGACCACACCCCGCTTGTTTTTATGTAGCTGTTGGGAATAGGTATCTAAAAAGGTTTTGATGTTTGATTGTTCTGGTTTTCTGTATACTGCACCTATATCCAGGGTATGGTTTTCGATGTGAATCCAGAGATAGTGGTTGTTGTTTTGACAAGTTTCCTCAGTCAGACTATGCTTCAGGTTATTTTTCACAAATATTGAGACCCCACCGCCTCTCTTATCAGTTCTAAAGTTGTAATAATGTGTGTATCCTGGAATCTGATATCTTTTTCCTTCTTCGTCTGATTTTATCCATGTTTCTGTTAGAACCACTGCGTGTAAGCAAGATGGAAAAGCTTTTATAACACAATTTAATTCGTCAAATTTACCAGGTTTTACAATACTTCGTATGTTTGCGTACAGAAATTTTAAAGACTTGTTTGAGGTTACAATGCTGCTGTAGTTATCGACAACTTGATAGGATATTTTCTCGTTATTAGGATCAGTGCGCTTATTTGTAGTAGCGGTTATTCGTTTTTTGATGGTAACACCACAATTTTTGGTATGCCGCTAATGTATCTTATTGTCAGAGTTTTGTCTTCATTAATCTGTCGGCGATTAAGTTCATCTTTGAGATTTTGCAGGTATTTACGCTGTTTAGGTGTCTGATCAGAATATATTTTAATACTGCCCTGTTTTGAATTATTTTGGTTACGCAGTATTGATTTTGCAATTTCTTGAGATTTCAAATATACTTTAATTGGACGAGTTTTGTTTGCATCATACTTTCCCAATCGCATGATCCTTTTTGGTTCGGAATAGTCCTTATCAATCGACTTGAGTAGAATAACGACCTCTTTTTTGTCGTTGTTTATGCGTTCTTCCTTGTTCGATGATATTGGTTCTGGTATACCACTGACAATAATATTCTTGCTTCGGAATTCTCGCTCGTTAACTTCTGCAATGATGCTTTCTTGTGTTTCAGTGGGGAGAGAAACTTGAGGAGATTGTCCATCTGAGTTTAGCAGTTTAACAGCCTGGTTAATCTCCTCAACTTTTTTCTCGGTTTTACTGTTGTCATTCCGTAGAGATATTATATCCGACTTCATATTGCTTTGTTCAGCGGCAAGATTATCAGTAGTGGATTTAATACCGTCAATTCGTTCCTTAATCGTTGTAATATCTTCTGTGATTTTTTTAGTGAACTCGTTTTGTGTAGTCGTTATGGCTTTTAGCATTGACATCATTTCAGACATTTGTTTACGCATTTCACTTAATTCGGTTCGAATATGTTCATTATCATCCAACTGCTTACGTTTGTAATTGCGCTGGGTGACTTTCGAAGTATCCGAAAATTCAGGTTGAGAAACACTTGACAACAAATTTGGTTGCGAGTCGCTGCGTTCGAAGTTGAGGCCACTTCCAGTTGGCGAGCGTACGTTACTCATGTTATCTTTGTGAATATTACTCACTCAGTGCGTGGTGTGACTGTTGCGCTGTGACGTCTTGCGAATGCTTGTGCGAGGAGGTGAAAAAATAATGAGCCCGTCTCCTTCTTGCGGGGGTGAAGAGCTGCTCTCGCGCCGGTGAACCGTCGACGATGATAGTGTTCCCCGAATAATAGCGTCGTAAACACTTATATACGAAACAGTTTATTTTGGCTCTTGTTACTAGTGTAGTTTAGGTTCACTTTGGACTACCTTTAGTTATGTAAGTCAGTGATAATTTAAGCGACACGTCTGCTTTGTAAGACGTCCCAACGTTCAATCCCTTATACAGGTAAAATTGGTTTGCGTTGAAACTCCTTAAAAAGATTTTACCTTGTTTTGTAAATAACGTTCATATGGCGCAGTCCCCAAGGTTTTAATTCAGAAAGATCCAATATTCTTTCCCTATGTACATTGTACATATATTAAAAATATGTCCCAATTTCCCAAAGTATGTCTTATTTAATAAGACCCTTTAGACAAACATAAGATTTTGTCCTACATAATTCAATCCTACTTTATTTTAACCCTTAAAAGGTTTTAATTCAGAGAGATCCAATATTCTTTCCCTATGTACCTACATATATTAAAAATATGTCCCAATTTCCCAAAGTATGTCTTATTTAATAGGACCCTTAAGACAAACAAAAGATTTTGTCCTACATAATTCAATCCTACTTTATTTTAACCCTTAAAACGAATAAAATACAAAAGGAAAAACCGTTTAGGTAGGTTGTACCTATTTGCTTACAACAAACAAATGCCTTTCTATGTGAGTCGGCCACAGTTTTATAAATAAAACTTGGTCGGTTTACACTCATTGTAACGTTTTCAGCGGCCTTCAGCCCTGTAATTATTTAAATACGTATACAATTATACGTACGAATTGAACAAAAATACGAAAACCTATTTTCTAGTCGTGTGTGAAATTGTATGTTGTATTTCAAATGGTTTGGAAAGTTAATAATGATTTTTGTTTGAAAACGATAGTGAACATTTTCACCACTTTAGTTTCTAAACGGAAGTTCCAATTTTTTTTGCGTTGTCTCTGCCGCACCTATCTATGTGATACTCTACCTTTCTAAAGCTCTATATGTGATAATAAACCGACGCACTATCAATTTAAATATTTTTATTTTTGTACGAAAATTTGATGAACTAAAACATGATGAATTTTTAAAAGTCATAGAACAAAAGTTGTTGATTATGATGTTAGTTACACAGTCCTGAGAGGTTGTCGGTGTTTTACAAATAACCCTGTATATATACGTAGGTACATACTATGCTTAAAATATATACGCGGCAATTGAGTCCATTGCGGCACTGGTACACACAATCATTTATTTATTTGTGAACTATAGAAAACTAACCGCTTACAAAAAAGAATAAAAATAGTAAAAGAAACTGACAGCCAATTACAAGTCTTCACTTATAAAGAACAGATTGGTAAAGAAGGTGTGAACAACACGGTACTTCCCACGAAAAAAAAACTGGAAAACAGAATTTTAAAACTAGAAACACATTTAATGTAGGTACTAGGATTTCTAAATAAGCCTTTAATACTCCTGTTATGGCCCAGAGGTTAAGTCCTCGCCTCTCAATCATGGGGTTGTGGGTTCAAATCTGGGCAAGTACCAATGAGATATTTTCAATTCATATGTACTTTCTATGTTTATCTTGGACATCACAGACATCGGTGAAGGAAAACATCGTGAGGAAACCTGGACTCATAATTAATATAAGTCTGAAATCGCCAACCCGTCTTGAGCAAGCGTGGTGATCAATGCTCGTGCCTTCTCTGTGCGAGAAGAGGCCTTTGCCCAGCAGTGGGACAGTAATAGGCTGGTATTATTATTATTATTATTATATATACTCCCTCTGCTGGGACACACCAGCCTCCAATCCGTGAGAGGGCCGTAACCCACCATGTGGCCCCCTATACAACTCTTTGTAAACTCAGTGGTGTGCCTAGGTCCCAACAATACAGCAAGCTCATAATTATAAGGCAAGCAGACTGTTTAGAAACCTTAAAATCATACATAATAAATAAATTAATATCGCTGGACATTATACACAGCCGTCTAGCACTATGCCATCTAGCACCACACTGAGCAACGAGGCTTGTGTCGTGGATACCAGATAGTTGATATACTACATAGATACTTTTTGTTTGTAAATACATACTTATTATACATATAAACATCCATGACTCGGAAACAAATGTCCATGCTCATCATACAAACATTTACTCCTACCGGGATACAAACCCGGGACCACTAACGTAAGGTGGGCTACACTACCGCTGCGTCATTCGGGTCGTCATGAAGAGTAGTAGGTTATAACAGCAAGTCAAATTTTTAGGTTTGTATGAAAGCACCCCCACTATGTGTAGATTAATAATGATGTTGTATCAACGAGAACTAACAATATTACCGCAAATATACTAAGCACAAACACAAACAGCAATTTCTCTTCGCCAAAATTGCTAAACGAAATGGACTTCACAACATTTTTGTGCCACGTCATTTTACCCCTCTATAATCGTACCCCGAGCTATAAAGGCTGCCTTATCTAGCCGACATTGTGGCACTGCGGTATTCGAGCCTAATACCGGCTAATATTAGTGTGTAGCATGTTTTATCGGGCCGTTTGATCAACAGGTTTATTGATTAACTAAACGATGAAAAGAGCTACGCTGCCCGTTTTAGGGTTGATGTCGACAGCAGTTTTAACTGTAGCGAAATGTCGGTCAAGGTGTGAGAGTGTTTATTTATAGTTGTTTGCATCTCTTTTCAAGTTCTGTGCTGTTTGTTATATCTTATGCACGCAGCATCGCCCTCGCGGAGTTCGGTAAAGTACTACGGAATCATACATATCGGAATAAAAAGTGTCCTATGTGTTAATCCAGGTTATAAACTATGGATGTGCCAAATTTCATCCAAATCCGGACAGTAGTTTTTGCATGAAAGAGTAACAATAATCTATCCATCCATCCTCACAAACTATCGTATCTATAATATTAGTAAGAAAAGAAGTAAGAAATTCCATAGTCTCTTCCTCTGGCTTCAAATACTTCGTTGTCGGTATAAGTTCTTCAATGTATTACTTTGTTCAATAATTATCTTTGCATGTCCTTTTAGTACTTTCAGGTGTAATGCTTAATTACGCGATGCAACAGGTCAGTATTTTAGATATTTTTTTTAAAAACTGGCATGTTACACAGTCTATACACTAAGGTTTCAAAAATGAAATCTGCATGTTGTGTCTGCTAGTATCAATAGTTGACAATGCGCGTTATTTTCTATAACACGCTTTGTCAATTTCATATCAAGATTCTACCAATAAAGTATCAGTTAGTTTCATCCGTGCCAATTTGAGTGAACCTTAAATTATCCCTTCAACATTATACTCGGTTGTCAGTTCAGCCGGCTTCGACAAACAGGCTTTTGTTTGGCGTACTCAAATATCATCACCTCATTGGTTTATCTCATACTGACAGGCGTGATAAATTACATGGCAGAAATATACTTCATGGTGAATATCAGGGTGGATTCGCGAGTTGATTAACTTGACAGTTTGTTTGTATTGTAATTAGGAACACGAAACGGTAATTATTGTGTTCGTTTTAGTGTGAATATTAAGAACAGAAATATTTATTTATTAAGTGACAATATAGAAATCTGTAACTGGCATTTTCGAGGTACGATTAACTTAAATTTTGAGCTGACTGACTTTTCAAATTCGTTTGATCATGCCTTTGTACACAGTGAAAACTTTAAAGTATGCATACATTTGGACCACAATGTAGCAGGTATATACCGAATTCAGTAATTGGCGCCCACATTTATAATATCACTCACATCAAACAATCTGGGTTACCACAAAAACAATAGAATCCCTGAAGTTTCACTTTCCAAAACAACTGTTTCGTTCGTTAACCAACCGTACGAGTACAGAGGTTCTCAACCCAAAGCTACGAGTATTTTACGCATTGCGCTAACTTATTCCGGTAATGTGGATGCCGCAATTTCACGTTATAAAGTATAAAAGCAACAAGCGACGGTTATAATATGAATTCACAGCTTCTTCCTACTTAAGTCTGTACTTTATGACGAAATTCTCGTTAATACCGTTTTTGTGGACGCTTTTTACTAGGTTTGTGACCTCTGACTGTTTTATTGGATCTTTTTTGGGAGTGTACATGTCACCGGAAATGTATGAAATCCGTCATTGTATACAATTCCTAGGAAATGTTATACCCTTCGTGGTTATTCTTTTAAACCATTCAGAAAACCTATCAATCAACCTCAAACAAACAAAAAACCAACCCAAATTCAAATTTCGAAACAGTTGTAGTTCTCAAACGTGTTTTATTTATTTTATCCACAGAGAACATTCGTTTTTATACATTTCCTAGTATCATTTCGGAATTACATACAATTCCTAGGAAATGCATACATTTCCCAGGAAATGTGTGTATTAAAGAATCTTTGAAACATAATTTTACACATTTCCTAAGTAGGCTCGGAATTGTATACATTTCCTGGGAATTGTGTACAATTCCTAGATTTCATACATTTCCGGTAACATATATAACCTGATGGTCGGGTATTTAAGATTGGTTGGAAATCAATACCACCTAGTGTTAGCTCAATTACGATCGTTAATTGTCACTAATTTCAGTAAGAATGTGTGGAGTAATACTATTAAAATGTCATCCATCACCAACATAACAGAAACGTATCAATCTTTTGATGCAGTCTGAATCTAATGGTTTAAATCTTTGAGCAAGCTAGTAAACCCCCATTTGAACAAATGTTTACTACTACAGTTAGTTTGTAGGTACAGACTTCTATTCCGTGTAATAGTAGGTAATACGAAAAATATCTTTAAAATCATTTAGCTCAATTCTAAACTGGCACATTTTGTTTTATTTTAAAATACCAAAAAAAATTACCAAATACGAACCTTTATAATACTCGTAAATGTCACACAACGCTCACTGTTTACATAATTACCGTCTCCGAAGCGTGGCATATTTTTTATATTTGACACATGTTTTGCCTTTGATTAGCGTAGTACCGGCCGCCTTTTTTTTTTTTTTTTTGGTTGGGAAATCATCAAATGACTGCTCCCGCTCTGGGCGGAGCAGGAGGGAGTGTCAGACTTTTACTGACTAAAACCCATCCATGTTCCTTCATCGCTCTTTGTGTTCCGGGGCCACGGTATCTCTTTCGAATAGTCCCGCAGCCCCGAGTACCGGCCGCCTACGACTACATAATGACCTAATTATTTGCAAATCAGTGATCGTATCTAAATGAACTGATGAAAGCCAATTATATTTTTAGGCAGGAAAAACCTAGGAATTCCATGTTTCTCATTATGTAGTATTTTTAAAAAAATATTTTAAAAAATATTGTAGACTGGATTTCTTAACATACACAACACCAAGCCTGTATTTCCTCAGAGATTCGGCCGAGGTGTGCGTAGCTGTAACACTCACATTTTCGCTAGTTTACATCTCAAAATTCCTTATTGTAAATATGTTTCTTTTAACTGTGCAATAAATCATGATCTATAAAATGACCAATTAGGTCGAGACGCCATTGTTTAACTATTGTGTCTACTTCGTGGACAGATCATGGGATAACTTGGACTTGTCTGTTATATTGTACATGTTATGTCAAATAAATAAATAAATATACAACTTTAAAATCTAAACAAAAAGTTAATTGAAATCCCTGTAGATGTTAAACCTTTATAATAAACGTCGCTCAACGCTCACTGCAGGGAACACGACGTGACAGCGACTCTGATGTCACGCCGCACGCCGCAACATGTCCGCCGTGCGATTAGTCGCCGCCGGATCAACGTCGACTTATAAACATGGCGCCGATTGGCGGTCACTCAAACTGTTTGAGTTTCAAAGTTAGGTATCGGCTGTTTGGAATTTGAATTTTGGTAATCCTTGTTAGATAGATAAGATAAAAGGGCTCGGATAATCTAATAGCCTGGCTCTTCACAAGAAAGTTGGTATTGAATAAAAACCAAAAAAAAATGTTCAGACCTTTTGTATTACCATCATAAATCAGTATTATGTATGACCATAATTAAAATCGCGAAAAAAATATGTGCTAAAGCATTAGCTATTTAACAATTCTCTTCGAAGGTCAATAAAAATTACTCCGTCGTCAAAATAGATTTACTATAGAAACACAATATTGAGATAGCGTGACTGCTACGTCGTAGCTCGTAGCTGACGTCACGGCTACGCGTCGTAGCCGAGTTACGCGAACTTCTTGAACTCGTTTGTGTTCTATTTGCGGAAGTCTTACATTGTGACACATGTCTTGTCTTGTCACAGTTGTTACTGTACACAGGATGTTTTTACTGGGCCAAATTAAATTATCTAGCGACACTTGACAGACGTGATAGGTATATGATAACGACGACGTGATAGGTATGTGATATGGTACGTGATATTTAAACACAAAACAAATAAAACGGATTTCCTTAGCTTATACTAATAGTTAATACATTGACCCCAGAAATAAATAATCATATAAATTTTATTTTTTTATGTTTAGATGTTGATACCCACAACGCCGTTTGAGTTTCGCTAGCTATGTTAATTTCACCGTTTACAGTGATAAAACTCCTTTACAATATTAAATAACAATGCATACATTTCAGAATTATATCGAGAAGAGTAAAATCGAATGTTAACAGTTAATTATGTTGAATATAACATTAATTTCTCGTTTCCATACAGTAGTTTCAATAAGCAAGATAGTGGTTATTTCGGCTGCCATTTTGTTTCTGTTGCTGGCCGGTGCGTACCCAATTTAGTAGAATTAGTGTTTGTTGAAATACAGAAAGATGGAGGTTTGGGATGTAACGGATATTGTTGGCTGACGTATGTTTTAAGTACGTACGACAATAAATAATAATAATTATAATAATGATAATTTTTATCCGACTGCGGCGAAGTCCTAAAGGAGGGTTATTATGTTCCTTTTAATCACTGATTTAAATACCTCGTGTTAAAAGCATAATTTACGTAATGTAGCATTTTGCCAGCGTGAAATCGCCACCAGAAATTATCCCACGGCAACGTCCTCATCATCATTCTCTTGACCTTATCCTAATTCATTATGAGTCGGCGCAGCAAGTCTTCTTCTTCCATACTTCTCTATTACCTGTCATCTCGTCAGATACTACGGCAACCTCCTACCGGTAAAAATTATCCAACCTCCTTACCCATGTTAAAATCTGTCTGCGTGCCACATAGATATCCGTTAAGTCGAAAATAATCAAAATCATAAACTGCAGTAGCTGAAAAGTTATCCCCAAAACCTCAACTTACACAAAAGAGAAAACAATTCGTCATTCCAAACTTTACAAACCCGAAAAGTCAAAGTCCACGAAACAGAACCACGAAAATCAAACAACGAAAAATCGTTTCGGAAACGTCAATTTTCCTGTTTTATCGCCTGAAATAGACCTTCGAAAAACCCGTAAGATCCGGATTTCAAATAAAGCTATCAAAGTTGATTCTGACCGGGGAAGGATCGAAATAGTTTTTTGATTACTTTACAAAGGGCCAAGTGATAACAGACACTTCGGCCGAGCCGTCTTGTCGACATTTTATTGCCTCGCCAAGTCGCTACTAGTTTTTGAGTAGGGGTGTCCCGATAGTTCGACGCATGTGTATAAGTTACATAACTGAAAGAGGTGTGTAATATGTGGCTTTCGAAACTGACTTTCTTTATTTATTTGACTCAGTTTTAATTGGCGAGCGTCTTCAGTCTATACAGTCGTTGGTCCAGGATATTTAAATGTTTTAATAAAGTGTGTAAAAAGACCCTTAACGAAGCTGAAAGGCACTTGCTCTCATCGTCATTGCTGCTTGTTTTGTCCTAAATTATCGCCTGAAATCAATAACCACCAAACTGTATCAATCATTATGCAGCCGTAATATATTCTTACCGTATTAATTAAACATAATAATGTTCAGAAAGTCGGCGCTGTAAACAAAATATCGTAATAAACAACCCTTTGTGCAAACAGCGCTTAACTCACCCTTAACCCAGGATATACTGTTACATGAGTGTATACCCTTTCGTTTAATACAAACCATAAATACACTCTATAGATGGGAGTTTTACAATCAACGATAATTTAAACATGACCCCGCAAACCCAAAGTATTTAGTTGGTTTATGTTGTATTTTTTTAGCCTATTCTAAGCCACTGCTGGGCAAAGGCCTCCCATATTCCTCGGTTTTTTGCCTGTTGTAGATATCACTGTTATATTGCTTTATTAAAACGGAATTAAATCAGTGTGTAATACAATGACAGATAAAAAGCCTTTCATAATGTACCTACAATAAATTAAATTTTTCTTAAAAAAGCAACGCGTCAGGCCATGTCTAAGCCTGACTAAAAAGTAACAGTTTTAAACGTTGATGTACCTATTTGAAAATTCAAGGTTCTAATAATAGACGGTTCCCTGTTCCCGTAGCGTAGACAAGGATAGAGATAAGAGCAGACGTATCTATGTCAGGCAGTGTTCCATATGTAGATGACAAAAACGTCCTGGGTTGCATATCCGGATTTAAAATATAGGTTTAAAGATATTTATTCTCAAAAAAGACACAAAGTCTTACATGAAAACAATGCTTAAAATAAATTATTATTAGAGTTCGTCACAGACGCCACGGTAGCAATTATGATACATATTAGATACACCCATCCAATGCATTCAGATGTTGGGAAGGGTGTTATTTGTCATCAAAATATATTCAGTTAATAGAGTTTTGAATGCATTGAATGAGTGCACTTTTTTAATACATGAGGGTATATTTATTTCCCATCCTAAAAAAAAAAAAAAAAAAGGTATATTGCTGTAGAATTGTGCTCCTTCAAATGTTAATTTTTTTTTGCCAAACTTAGTTCTCATCTTCGGTAAAATTAGAAAACTAGCTCAACGAGAGCTACGCTGCGTTACTTGTTCTACTTTAGTATACGATAAATTAGTCTGTATACTTTTGTTGAGTGCCTTACGAATAAAAAAAAAACATGTATTGTAAATACATACTATTATTTTGGTTTCTTCATAAATTTTGCTTGTCGCTGTTAAGAACGGTTTGTTTAAAATATTCTTGTATGTGGCATTTTTATCCGGCTTGTGTTCACAGCTTCCGTTTTTTATGTTAAATCATGAGCTATTCTTATTCGTTTTGTAATTGAAGAAGAGAGAGAAAGAGAGAGATTAACATGAATGAGAAAGTAATCAATTAAAACTTTACGAATTTGTTTAAAAGTCCAAACTCTCACCAATTTATTCAGAAGTGTCAGTTGTCCTGTTTTATCCGTTTATTCTCTAAAATAAATATTCGTTACATGATTTGGAAACTCGGTCATAATCTTGTCTCGCTCTTTGCTTGGGTACTCTAAGAGTTAGCTTTTATAATACGCAATTTTTCTTCTTCGTTTATTTCCTCTTCAGTGATGAAAATTTTAAAATATTCTGGTTACAATGTAAAATGAGCATAAAAAATCTAAAAATATTTTGCTTAAAAATCAACCAAAATCAAGAAAAAAAACTATAATTCTGTAGTTTTTTTTTTATATTGCTGATTGTATATCAACCTTATCTATATTGATGAGCTCTATTTTAAGAACTAAGGATGAAGTTGCAGTTTTCTAAAAAAAAAGAAAAAACCCCACATACGTGAGAAAAACAGTTTTTAAACTGGGAAAAGAGAGCGAGATAATAAATCACTTGGACACTAATATGCCTTTTCACTCTTGGGTACATTATGTTACGGCTTTTACGATGATTTTCATAGTAGGTACCTCGAGCCCTTATGTAGTGAAGGTACTTTCAGATGAATATGGTACTTACTTTTTAATTTAGAGACTGGCAGTTAGATTTTCCAGCTACTGACTGAAAAAGATCTACAAATGACAGCCTCAACGGTTTAAAGTACTTACCGAGTCATGTAGGGGTCTCGATTTATGGGTACTTAATAAGCGAGACGACAAAAAAAAAACTAATTAGTCCGTCACATAAATTATCAAAAAATATTTGAACCGTGTTTTTTCTTTTGTTACGTAAACCAAAATTGACGAAGATACGATGCTTTTAAAATTCTCAATACGTCACGCCATGATATAATTTTTAGCTCGTTCTAACGTCACGAGCCCCCACTCCCGCGTTTTGATGCGTTTTATCTTTGTCAATATTCATTGATTTACAAAAACAAAAAATACGTGTCCATTATTTTCCGATACTCTAACTGACGGACTAAATGGATTTGCAATTTTTTGATACTGTCGTCATGCCTATTGATGGTCACCCATCCACAGACAGACTTCGGCGAGAAGAGCGGAGGGTATTTGAATATTTTAAAAGTAACAATGATTATGGCGAAATTAGAAACAGCTACGT
Source organism: Xestia rhomboidea (assembly GCA_963853795.1). Lineage (NCBI taxonomy): Eukaryota > Metazoa > Arthropoda > Insecta > Lepidoptera > Noctuidae > Xestia > Xestia rhomboidea. The sequence continues at coordinate 6,309,669 of OY970771.1, read as the reverse complement.
TTCCGACATAATTCTATTCGAGTCACCGCATAAGTTTTTATTTAAAGGGCGTCCTAAGTGTTTCCCGGTGTTGTGGACGTAACAGCCGACGGCCAGCAAATAGACTAGCCTAATTAAACAAGTTGGGCCGCTCTGCAAATGCACGGATTTTGTTACGTGATTAAATCAGTTAAATGTTTACTTTTCTTTGTTTGTGTTTGGTTATGTTTTTAGTTATATTGATCATGATTTTTCGAGGTGTTTTGGATTGACGTATTTGATTGATAATGTTAATCGTGTGATCTCGGGTGTTATACTGATATTTGGTAAAATTTTAAGTTTTATTTTTGGATTCTTTGGTAAAAAATCATCAATGATGTTATAAATCTACGTGGATAGCATCCAGGCTCAGTTAGTTTGGCGGTCCAAACCAAACAGGCTTTGAAAAAACGTTCAACAACCAGTCCACACTTTCTTAATTCCTAAAACAACCAACCTTTTTATCGTATTTACTCCTTCCTATTCCACTTAAAAAAAGAAACAGCGAATACGCAAGAACATTTTAAATTAAACCTTCTTTCCGCGATACATTTGTTTCTCAGTCTCGGAGTTATCTGGCCTCTTTCGTACTTAGTTGCCAGTTTTATTTTTTCATGTTCCGAACGTTCCCTGTCTTCGCTTCGGGATTGTTCGGCTTTGGCAACGTGCCCGAAGTGAAAAAAGGATTCTTTCTCTTGTGGGTACTATGTAGGTACTTACGTATAAGTTATTAGGTAGGTGTAGCTTGAAACTTGCGATGTATTGTATGTTCTGTAGTAACTACAACGACTCTTATTCGTTTTTTTCCTTTATGAAAGAAATATTTCTTGCCTTCTCTAATATGAGTATTATCAGCCAGTAATGTTCCCACTGCTGGGACACAGACCTCTGTGAAGAGGAAGGAGGTGACACGTTTAATGCGACCCCAAATACCATTACCAGCTTCTGTTTTAGAGAATTACGTTCTCCCAGTCCTTAACTAAGTTAGCATGCAGACGCCTCGAGGTTTAAATTAGTTGCCTTTCACGACACCTAGCAGGGTCTAATGATGTTAAAGGCCCGTTTCACTAGCTTCGGGCCGGGTGGCTGTTCCTAAGTGATCTGAAATTGTTTCAAATTAAACAAAACTTATCCGGGCGTCCCTATGTCCGGATGTCCGAAACACATCAGCACACACGTCCGAAACAAGCTGTAGAGTTTCGTAAACATAATTCTATGGTTATAAAGATAACACGACATCACGGTTGTATGCCCTGATAGGTTGAGCAGAGTTGTATTAGATTGGAATCCGCATTTCGCCAGTATTTTTAAATCATCATACATTTTGACGTTTATTTGTTTCGGATGCTGAAACCAAATAAACCTGTTGACTCAAATAGTCGTCTGCCAATATTTGAAAGCGTTTTCCCGCATCTATTATTGTCTAAATATAAATATATCTGTTTCTGAAACAACATTCCACAAGCAACAGGAACACTGGTCGACTGTTGGACAGCAGGCAATACTGTTGCTAAAAAAGTTTCATGTAATAAAATAGTTTGGTAAATTATACACGGAAATCGTTAAAATAAATCAGGTGTCTATACATTTTGGCCGTGTCATATTGCACTTTTGTTTAGAACAGGAGATATTATATTTAACTAGCTGCAGTTACCCGTGACCTAGAAAAATAATAAAAATACTCATTCGTATGATGAGTATTTTTTTTATTTTAGGTTCTAAAAGTTAAAATACTTTTATTTGTATAACTTCTAAATTGTTTGGTTGACAGTACTTTCCCAAGAATAATTAGGTGGAATCCGGGACCGCAGTCCCGGTCCCAGACGCCCCACGACCCCGTGCGCGTGAAATTATTATAAAATATGACTTCCCTATTTGAATCGGTTTTAATTTTTTTGCACGGAATTCTAATCCTTTTTGCTAAAATAACAGTAACCTAAGTTACTTCTTATAACATCTGCTAGCTGCCACTAAAAGTCCCATCAATATCGGCCCAGCGGAGAATCAATTTCGGAGATTAGCCGGAACATACAGAAAGACAGACAATCCGACAATGGACAAAAAATGATATAAGGACCGTATATACTTTCATAGTATGCATTCAGTAAAAAGTCGTTATTTTAAAAATTACAAAGAAACACTTCAATTTTATTTTCAATACACTTCCTCGAAAACTGGTTTTTAACGCACTATGATTAAGCTTAACATGCCATGTATTTCACACACGACCGATTTTTTTCATTTTCCAACACGTGTGCGGGAATGAAAATTGCCACAGATATTACTCTACACTATACCTATACTTAGTCCAAATTGGTGCAATGCCTACTGTCGGAGGTGAATGTATTTTTTTTTTTAATTTCGGTTAAGCAATAATGCGTCTTTACGGACTAAATATTTTTTGAATATTCAAATTGTGTTTATAAATAGAATATCATAGATAAACATGATTATTTAAACCTAATATTTACTTTTAAAAACAAATTAACATTTATTTGTGTTCTAAATTCAAAAATAATAAAACAAAACTATTTTTTATATTAGGCTGTTTAGCGGCTTCATACCTTTGCTTCTCCTTCAACCTGGCGAAAGCAAAGCGCGGAAAAAAAGAAAATTAAAATCATAGTTAAAAAATAAAAAAAAATATTTTTATCATGAATTATAGTCATGATAAAAATATTTTTCGTTCTTTTATTTTATTTCTTCAAAAGTGTATTGAAAAACGTCGTTTGATACACGTGGACATTTGTTATTGCAGTTCTCGGCTCAAAAACACACTCGCCTACGTCTATTATTTGTAAAGATGTACAGATAACCGACGACTGATGGTCTATCTCTATAACCACTGAAACCTTAGTCAAAGTGTGTGTCAATAAGGAAAATGTGCAATGTACTCATAATTATGTCTGCTTACAGAAAAGCGTATTATTAATATCTTCCATTAAGCTAATTCTTGTGTGTGTAATTTAACGATGTTTAGTTCATAAACATGAACGACTGATACGCGGAGTGTTTCATACATACATCATATGGAGCGAGTGGGTGGCGATGAACGAGGATCCACTTAAAACTTAAGCCCTTAAAAACTTTCTTTGGACCTTTTTGTGATATGAGAGATGCCAGTTACATTTTTGATGAGACACGAATTATATGCCGAGTGAATACCACAACAGAGAAAACCGGCTAAACCAATAAGTTTTTGAAACCAAAATAACCGTAGACAAAAAGTTAATTCAATTTTTAATCATTCCTTACAGCTTGTCATAGATCAATACATTCACTATAATTGTCCGTCTTGCCTCATTGTTCTTGTAAATCCTCGGATTTGAATGCGTTTTCACCATAATTAATAGATTATTCCAGAAAATTTCTGTGCATAATACGAGTACAGTGAGTTAAAGCAATTAGCGGACCCACCTTTTCATAAACTATTTACTTTGCTCAAATAAATAAAATATTAAAAAATATAAAATTCTATCGGTTCGTATTATAAAAAATCTCAACCATTTATGCTAAGGTGGGTCAGCTAATTGCTATAACTCACTGTACAAGCGTACATTAAGGGCCGGAGGCGCACATAATAGCGGGGCGCAGCGCAGAGCATTTTTCACTGTCAAACTATTATCGACATTTTCCTCATTGAAATAATATCTCAAATCAATTAACAGACTGCGCGTGGATGCGCGAGATTACGCGCTGATGCGCGCATTCTCGGATTCATTGATTTTAGACATTATTTAAATGAGGACAATGTCGATAATAGTTTGGCAGTAAAAAATGCGCTCCGCCATATGTGCGCCGGCCCTATTACAGAAACCTTGACGTTTTGTCAAGTCGTATATAAACCGTGCGAAGCAGAAGCCTGTCGTCATCATCATCATCATCATCATCATCATCAGCCTATTAATGTTCCCACTGCTGGGACACAGGCCTCCACTCTAAGAGAGGCAATGGGCTATAATCCACCACACGGGCCCGGTGCGGATTAGTAGATGTCACATGTCTTCGAATTTTTGGTTCTAGGACATGCCGGTTTCCTCACGATGTTTTCCTACACCGTTTTGAGAGCAGCGCTGATGAAATAAATTACACAAAGTAATGCGCCTGCCTGGGTTCGAACCCACGACTTACTGTTCGTAAGTCGGGGCCGCCACCACTGGGCCACCGCTGCTCTTGGGCCACCGCTGCTCTAAGCCTGTCGTTATTTTTACATAATTTGATTGAGAATTTGAAATAATAGGTAGACCAATAATTCTCTCATTATCTCGTTTAAAAATTTGCTCATACAAAAGCCGTTAGCTGCAAGCTTCTAAAATTAACTTCGTTCGGCCAAGAAAGCCTGATTTCAGTCATGACTTTGATCGATCGAGCAAACAGCCAGGGTAAATACGAAACCACAAGTAATGATGGATTGTGAACGAAAACATTTTATTGGCTGTAACGAGCTTACGTTAATATTAGCTGTATAGTTGGTTCGCTTTTGATTCCTTGATAAGCTACACTGTAAGTAAGCTAACTAGTAGTTAGCATTGTTTAATGAAGGTTGTAGTTAGTTAGTAGATTTTAAGTAACTTTCTTTGGTTTCGAGGTCGTAAGCGCGAATGATGAGCTTGGGGTCTTTGGTTTGATTCCCTTTGGTTGGCTTTGAGTTTTTCCATTAGAATTTCCTCAGTAGCAGCCACCATTTCATTCATTCATATCAGAAAATTTGAATTCGAGCTGTCATCCCGAGCGGCCACAACTAGTTCTCGGTAATCCAATTCCGATATCATAATACCAATCACAACTTCTCTGAATTTAATTTCTTTAATATCCGTTTCCGTAAAACGACATTTTCGGTCAATTAAATATTCACAATTTGCATGTTAATGAACTAGCTCCCAATTACTTGGAATTGTTTCTAGAATGAATTTTAGACCGTCTTATTGGTTAAGCAGTCGTTAGTCTCCCCCTTAATTGTATCCTTCTTTGTCTAGTGATACTGGGCATGAGGTGCTGGGTGCGATTCCCAGATCGGGCAATGTGGTATTGGATTTTTCCATCAGGAATTTCTGAGTAGCAGCCACGGAGTCTGGATTCGTTCCCCGTTAATTCAGGCAATAGCCTCACCCTCTACTATATGAGACATAACAAAGCATCACCGGGCTAGGAATAGAACCTAAGACTTCAGGCTCAATGGCGCTTTTCGACCACTGGACCTACTAGGCAGTTAATAAAAAAATAAATATCGCTGGACATTACACACAGCGCCATCTAGTGCCACACTAAGCAACGAGGCTCGTGTCGTAGACACCAGATAGTTGATATACTACATAGATACTTTTTGTTTGTAAATACTTATTTTACATATAAACATCCATGACCCGGAAACAAATGTCCATGCTCATCACACAAACATTTGCTCCTACTGGGATTCGAACCCGAGACCCTAAGAACGTAAGGCAGCGTCAATACCGCTGCGCCATTCGGGTCGTCAATTTATAACTGTTCTTTAGATTTCATGGTTTTCCCTTCATTTAATTGATCATGGGTCGTCATAATAATCGTCAAAATCAATCAGGGACTGGAACATTATTAGCGAAATATAAGTTTTTAAACTGACATGATCACTAACACGGAGTGACTATTCTGACAACACTATCATTTAACAATGAAAGCGGGATATTTATTTATGTTTACTATTTGTACAACAGCGCCGAAATAGCAGGAACTCAAATCGAATAGTATACATGGTAAATATCCCGTTATCAGTGTGAATGATATTGCTAGCGAAATTTCTGACCTAATAATTCTTGATCAAGTCTGTATATCCTCCGGGAATACAAGCGCAATGATACAGTTTTTACAAAATATATTCTAAAATTCGACGACAGCACATTTCAGTAATCTGTTCTTGCAGATATAAACAGAATGTTGAATGTGTTTGGTTTCGTTACAAGACAAACAATTGAGTTTACAGCTGAAAACATTGCTGAAAACGTGTTTTTATTTATTTATTCTTCGCTGTAAGACTAATTAAAACTTGGTTATGTGTTTTAACGCTGAATTCTGTTGTTGACTGTTTAAATAAGCTTTTCTTAGTATTGATAGGTTTACGTAGTACATAGCTAAGCAGGTGCTCGAGCAGGTTTCATATACCTTCCTAAAATTTGACAAGTACTATTGTGCTGCAAGGATCTTCTGGCGTTTGAATGATGTTTTTCAAGGAGATGCTGTTGGTATTTACATGGTGAAAAAATCAGCAGTTCCTAACATTTTGACCATATTGTATGTTTGTTTATTGCACTTTTGTAGGAAACATCGTTTTTCTTTTTGTCCAATTGCCGATGAAAATTTTAAATGGTGGGTACAGAGTACAGAATGATGTAATGAATACGTGCGTCGGTGTTTCTTCCACCCTGTAGATATTTCAAACCCGCCGGGGCTGCGGGACTGTTGCCGGGGCTGCGGGACTGTTCGAAAGAAAAACCGTAGCCCTGGAATACAAAGGGCGATGAAGGAACATGGATGGGTTTTAGTCAGTAAAAGTCCGACACTCCTTTCCGCTCCGCCCAAAGCGGGATGATCATTTAATGATTTCGAAACCGAAAAAAAAAAGGTATTTCAAACCTCGTCACAAAAACGTATTGAAAAAAAAAATGGCAGCGTTAGTTCCGATTTGGGTTATGCGCCAATAGATACTACACCTCTGGAAATCCTGGCTATAATATTACTTATACACATTGAGCAAGTGTGGCTATTGAAATGAAGAGAAATCTTTAATATTTTGAAAAAGACCGCAGTTGTTAACTTCAAAGCTCATTTAACTAACTGAAGAATTTGGCAGATGCCCTTTTAAATATTAATTCAAAGAGTAAATATTTAATTAATTATTTCTACATTACCCCACAATATAATTAATACACCTCTTTGTTTTCATCGTCCATTATGAACTTACTTTCGTCGCTTACAACAAACAACCCCAACTCTTTGAAAGAAACTCAACACTCAAATGTTAAGGCAAATTGAACTCCAAAAACCATAAGCTTGATCGCAAATTCAATCGGAAGATAATTTTTATATACTTCAGTAAGCCAGCCGAAATCTGTCACAAAGTCACAACCACACAACAGAATCCCGTTTGACAAGTCCCTTAGATCATAAACAAGACATTACAAATGAATTTCAACCTTACCAAGAAAGAAATAAGTTTCAGTATAAGTGCTAGGATGCGGTCCGTTTTTAGTCTTCTCAAAACCGCACGAGACCTAACATCATCTCTTATAGCATAGCAGTATTATTTTGAACGAGACGAAGCTATACAATATAGAAGGTGTAAACGGACCATTCACAAAGCCGACCACCAAGCATTCTGTACATTAAACTAATTAACTCTACGCAAAATGTTAGGAAACGACATTTTTTTGGGGTAAAAAAAAACACTTTTTACGGTAGGACTCAATGTAACGCACTCCAAACATTGTACTGATGGATGGATTGAATACTACAGGTACGAAGTATTATATTATCTGTGCTACAGGTGTCGTGGAGGTGTTTAAAGTAAAGTTATAGCAAAAAATACTTGTATTTAAAAATAAACTTATTAAAAAGTTGGACCGTTGACCCCCAATCTCTTCGTAACTAACTTGATCCCAGGTATGGTCTAGAATAAAAAAGAGATCGCAATGCAGGGGAGAACAACTGTCTTTATGCTTCGTTAAGGGTACTTTACATCCATAACGTATCTCCCACATTGGAGTGAGTGGCATTAGAGATGGTGGTACTGACCCAGGCTGCGAACAGAATTTATGATTTCATGTGAAAATTATCCGTTCATAAATTGAAGCGTGTCCGTTGCAGGCATAGACAATGGCAGCCATTTTACGCTTATTCCGCTCACACATGAGTTCTTTTGTTGTCTATGTTCATTGAGTTATGACCTCATGAACATTTAGAACTTTGTGAAGAGTTCATGAAGGATCAATGAATAGGAGTATGATATTGATGAGGATATACTTTACTCCGTTTTCATTGACGGGTTATAACTGAATGTTATTGTATTAATTAAAACTAAGCTTTCCTGAATGTGTGTATATACGGAAGATAAATAGTTAGATAAAGTGTTTTAATTACAGTTAGATATGAAACATAATCGTCATGTAATGCTCCAACAGCAGGGACACAAGCATATTCTCAATGAGAGGAAATGGGAATTCATTTGGGGTCAGAGCAGCATTTCTTCTCCTTCCAAATCAGGAAGAAAATGCACGCAAAATTCTGCCCAAGGGACATGGCTCTTTCTACTGAATTACAGCTATTTCTTGCCAATACTAATCATCGAATGATCGACGCGTCATTGGCCGTGCTGAAATCGTTCTAGGAAGCAAATTCACGATAAATGAACGAACGATAAAGATATTGTATACAACTTTCACATTAGCATAACCATATATAATAGCATACCTGCGTATAAGGTGCAAAGTTGAATAACCCGACTTTGACAGATATTTTAGGGACCTAAGTAGGGACTGAACTCAAAAGGCAGTGGACTGTAATTTTAAATAGTATAATCCAAAATAGGTACAATAATGCTGTTGGTAAACGTAAGGAATGTGCGCGCGCGTCGTTTTCAGAAATCGGTAGAGAAGTGGCTGGCACGTCCCGCACGTCCCACGCCGCGTCTCTCGCCGCCGCCTGCCATCGCCCGCTGTCATCCGACAGCAGCCGAAAATTGCCGAGTGGTCGGAGGTGCCCGAACAGATATTATACTGAAATATCCGTCAGTGTCAGGTGCCCCGGGCTGTGTCTCCAGTAAGTCCTTACCGGTTTCACGGACCTCAATACCGCCAGGAGTTACCCCAGCAGAAAAATGACATAACAAGTTTTCGAACGAGACAGTCACACCGATAGAGATGCACTTTTTCTAAAATTCGGTGTATCATATCTGTCATATCCACGGCTCGAGCCCGATACTCTAGTATCTGCAGGCCTAGCCAAGTTACAAACGTTTCATATCGATTCTCTTTCTACAATAGTAAACGCCTCGGCGTAAGCGATTGTAGAAAGCGCTAAATTGGTAGCCAAGTTGACACGACTGAGTCGATCGCTCGTTCTCTAATGTCTGTAGAAAAAACCCACACTTAAGTCTATGGTGAGCGTTCCGTAGAAACGATAACATTCTATTCTATCATTTGAACGATGTAAATTTTTCTACGAATTTTCTATTCGTTTGTGTTGCTCACGTGATTTAACGTTGACATGATGTCATTCTACTAGCGTTAACGATTGTAGATTGTCAACTTGGCTAAGCCTGCTGATACGTCAATGTCACTTCTAAATTATTTTTGCTAGTGACGAAACGAGATACAGTACACCGTATCTCGCACTATTGTTACAATATTTTAATTTCGCAATATGGTTGTATCAACCCTTCATTCAAGTACCATTTTTTTGCCGGCCCATACTACGAGAATCATATTATTATATTAATAGTCCATACAATAAGAGTATCTATTGAATTAATGAAATGATGCACAAACGTTCCTTAGCAACGAAGGTGTCCACTGAGCAAGGATTTCTGAAAATTAACCCCAAAAACAGTTTAATAAGATACGAAAGATTGTATGGAAGATGGTCATTTTGAAGATACCGGTTTTTGGAAACTCATACCGATAAAAATCCCATCAGATACCAGGCTCATTGTGACATAAAACTCAAACTCACTCAAACTCGCTCAAACTTTTGTTCAATCGACGCAACTGTCAATGCTAAACGGTTCAAGAACTAAGTACCTAGATTGGTATAAAAACCGATTCCCACCACAAGTAAATATTTAACCACACAAAAGTATTGATTAACTAAATAACACAGTTTTTCACAACACTTGAACTCTGTGGTAGAGCTCAACTTGTTATAGACGTATTAACCTAATTCTCAGCTAGTCAAACAGTAAAGTTAACGATAATATACTACATTGTAGCGTTCTGTTTTAAACCAGAAAGTTTGAGGACTGAAATAAAAATATGGTTACAATTTCCTTACATACAATACTTTTCTATAAATTCTGAACAATACAATACTTTTCTATAATGCCTGGTAATTATGTCAAATTGCTATAACGTGGCTGAGGGTAATCTAATGTTTTATTTGTCAGCTTTCAGGGATGATTATCATTTTAACACTATTTTAGGCTTTCACAGTTCATATATAAACTTACACTTTCACTTACGGAATATATTTCGTGATTTTCAATTATTTTGATCCCCCGATATTTCGGTTGCAGTTGCAAGCGCCATGATCGCGGGATGACTAGAGAATGCGGGTGAATGGGAAATAAATTGTTAGGTGCAGACAAATCTGTCTACCCTCTTTCTTGCCTTTTGCTACACGTACTACTCTTTACAAAGTCAGAGCAAAACACACTCACAGTATCACGTCTTGAGTCCTTATTACGACGCCGGCTGTTGCTTTTAGTATTTTTCTCTTTTAAATTTAATTTTTTAGTTTGTAGTATAAGGTCGTGTATCGTGTTGTTTTGTTGCATAACTTATGCTATGTATATAAGTATTTTGTATATACCTCTTTCTTTTTCTTTTTTGTTTCGAGTGTTTTTTATGCGGAAACTTGTAAATGGCCTGCAAATTCGTATAGTTTAAGAACATTGTTTATATTAGCTGTAAGTTTCCCGTACAGTATTACATAAAATAAAATACTTAAAATCACGGAAGATATTCCGTAAGTGACAGTGTAAGTTTTGATCATCATTCTCTTGAGCTCGACGAAGAATTATTTTTTTTCCGTATTTTTCTATTAGTTTTCATCTGAGCTGGCACTCCCTTCCAAGCCATGTCGTTAGAGTTTCTCTATTTTTGCAACAATTTGCAAACTATTCTGCGAAGCCCAAATATACACACCGATATCTTCAGCCACTTACTACACACAACTCCATCTTTAATGGACATTCCATGTTCCTCAATTACACAGAAACCAGAAACAGCAACAGTTGTTTCAGTTAACAACTTAACGCTAGCGAAATTGGAAAATACACCGACTCTATAGCGAATTGTCGCACTCTGGGGACAACTAGACCAAAGTATCCCAGTATTCAGAGTATCCCAGGGTACTATATTTCATATTCTAAAGTTTATTTTAACAAAACTCTATGATGAAGTGGAATAGTTGCCGACAGCTCTTACGGGCTAATAAAGTTAGCAGAGATTTACTCGAGCGCTATTGCATACAGAGCTTCGCAAGAATATTCATTTTCATAATTAATATTTTAAGTTTGAATATAATTTAATTGGATTTGGATGAATATGGATTTGTATGGTTTGTTCGGATGAGTGAGTTCAATGTTCTGTTCTGAACAGGAGCATAGATTTGTGACCGTAGTTCGTTACTAAATTAATTTCGACCTTTAATATAGTAACTAGATCATAGACATAATTTCCTACACTCAAGTTAATAAATAAATAAAGGAAAGACGTGAATATTACACGTCACGTTATAATAATAATACCAGCCTACTACTGTCCCACTGCTGGGCAAAGGCCTCATACAGAGAAGGCACGAGCATGGATCACCGCGCTTGCTCAAGACGGGTTGGCGATTTCAGACTTATATTAATTATAAGTCCAGGTTTCCTCACGATGTTTTTCCTTCACCGATGTCTCTGATGTCCAAGATAAACTTAGAAAAGTACATAAAAATTGAAAAAGTCAAATTGGTACTTGCCCTATTTTAAACCTACAACCTCATACATGGGAGGCGAGCCCTTAACCTCTGGGCCATCACGACATTAATTAATCACGTCACGTTATTGTTATATTTTATTGACGTGTTATTCGGCACAAATTAAGTCTTAGGGTGGAACCGAAGATGCACAAGATTTCTCAATCTGCCCTTGGTTTGGTCATAGAGTTGCTGATTTGAGATCGAATTCACAAGCAGGTTCCTATAAAAATCCATACTAATAAAAACGTTTTTTTTTTCTGTCGACAGACTAACTCGGTCATAGTTATACAGACTCAGAGGATTTTGGTTAAATTTGGCACAATTGGGTACTCTTAATATTAAGTCTTATAAAGAATCCTCCATACGGTTAAAACCGTAAGTAAAAACTTGTCCTCCAATGAAATGACTGGACCAAGAATTTCAATTTTCGAGCCTAAAATTCGACCATAGTACTAGTTAAATTCGCTCTATCTCAGTGTAATTAAATTCCGTACCGCTATGTGAGTCCAGCGCTATGAGTAATTCAGTTATACTGCGGTACCGCTATACCGCACACTTTGGGCACAAAACTAGTAATACATTACGGTCTACTAAAATCCATGTTATATCCACTTCAAGGAACATCAACTTTATGCTAGTATAAATCAAGTTGATTCTGGAATATCCTGAATCTACTATTATTTATTTTTTGTGTGGTCAGTGCCTATCTTGGTGTCGAGAGTTTTTATGCTGCCTATGGGCCTCTGACTTGGCTTTACATACCGTCAAGAAATGAAGAAAGAATTGGTCGCGTAACTCGAAAAAATGTAGGCACCAGCTGATTTTTTTTTTTCGACATTTCTATAGTATTTCCATAGTAAAAGTTGTTCCTTTTCATGAGTACTAGACGCCCTTAAAGTAATTAAAACGACAAAAAAATGTGTTGTAATAGATGTGTTGCCAAAATCGGAACCGATGCAGATTAGCATCTTGCTCGCCTTCCTAAAAAGCGATCTGAAATAAGAACTCTTTTCTTTGAAATACTGGCTGATACCGGTCAAAAAATCATCAAATGCCATTAGATATTTTATTTTTATTTTTTTAACTTAATAAATAGCATCCAAATTATGACTACATAAGTGGCCAGCCTTTCGACTAAAATTGGCATAAAACCTTTTTAACCCTTCACGTATGAAAATAAATCGAAGGTCATTTCCATTTATATTATTAAGGCGTATTCACACAATACCTTACTTATAAAATAACAATGATAACCAACATTTGGTATTACCAAAAAGCCTTACAAAACTGTTACTAACCTACCTACTAAGTTGCCTATTCAACCTCGATGATAAATTACGCGGGACCACATTATGATCCGGTGTAGGAAAGTAAATTACGTCTAAGTGACGTAGGTATATACCTAAGCATGGGGAAACACGGCTCCTTCATTACTTGTTCCGATGCTAGCACTGTTAACGACGACATTGCATGTCTATTTACCCGCCTGCATGTAGGAAGCACAGGTTACGACACAAACAAGTATTTTCGTGGAAACAATCGTTTATTACACTGAATGGAAAGGAAACAATTAAATGCTCGCACGTTTAGTAGTCTGAATTTCTGAAATGTATAGCTTTGACATAATGTGTGTTAGATGCATTGTAATTTTGTACTTTGGGTGTATTTTATATGTAGTTGTACCTACTTGTAATGTATTTTCACATTACCGTCGTAGTACTGTATTTTTTAGATTCAAAAATGGAATTTCGCATTCTTATCAGATACCCAACTACGGATTGTGGTCTTTGCAATTGTAACACTGTCATAATAATAGTAGTTTTTATTTTCCTTCAGTTATAGACTAAGTAAATATACAAAGTTAAAAAGTAGGTACCTAAAGCATTATCGAATAAATATTAAATCCAAAAAAATCATGAAAGCAATTAATCAAATCATGTCATACTCAGAACGTCGTTTGCATAACTTTATTAAAATTCGCGGGAAAATGAGGGACCCAAGATGGCGACCATCAATGGCAGCCATCTTGAAAATTTAGTTGACCGACAAAGTAATGAACCGTAAATTTTTTTCTTTATCAAATTAACCACGAAATTCTTGAAAATATTCCCTTTGATGGCTTATTGATGGTTTGATGATGTTTGGACAGATTTTATGATGGTCGTTTCTCTGTAGGTATTTAGTACTGATAAAGTATAAATCGATGAGACGTTATTTTATAATGGTGTAATAATGTGTTAATTTCATGTGAATTACGAACATTCTGAAATGATTTTAAGGTTTTTTTTAAACTAATGAATTTTCTAGGCTATTTTATAGTCTTCCTACGATATTCAGAACTCTTACAGAAACTTTCACTTTTGGTGGCATCTACTACTTACCTAATTTATTAAACTAAAGTGTGTGAAATATAATCATTTTTATATATCTAAGAGCCAAATTACGCCACAGCAAAAAAAGCTCCTAATGATAGAAGAAAAAATACTATTCCCCTATTTTAAACTTTACTTTAAAAATTCAAACGATTTGTGTCCAAACGCAAGGTTTTTTGTCTCACAAAACAGAATGCAAATGAGGGAAACCAAGTCTAGATAGTTTTTGGTTAGAGGTTACCTTTATTAAGGTAAAGCACTTTGTATAAACTAGTGTTTAATGACAAAATATTAGCTTCGGTGCGCCAGACTAAGAACGGGTAAATATCGTTAAGATTTTATGTGTTTAAACATGTTTTTAGAATTTAATATTAAAACCGACCGTAATATTCGAATCATCTGTTTATATCGATGTTTTTTCTCGTTTCTTTATTAACAAATAACAGTAAGACATCACGCCTGTAATCCCCGAAGGGTGTACCCATTATTAATACACCCACATTTTGCCATTTACGTTTAAGTCCCATGTATTAAGGCGCGAGCCTATTGCCATCAACCGGGCACAAATCTAGACTCCGTGGCTGCTTCTAACAAATTTGTAATGGAAAAACCCAATAACACTTTGCCCGACCTGGGAATCGAACCCAGGACCTCATGATCAGCAAAAGGCCTCCATCTCAATACACATTAAAAGAAAAATACCTATTATAAAAACTCAAAAAAGGAACGCAAACGATTGTGAACGGCCATAAACCTTTTCCTGCTTGAAAGAGTTCCTGTTTATATTTGAATAAAACCTCTTTTGAAACAAGCCTCCTTTCCTACGGCCCTTATTTTTCTCTTGATTAAATTCGTAATGATTACAAGCAGTCTTACAGTAGGTAGGCAACGTTTGGCGACACCTCAAAGTATCATAAATTTCAGGGTGACCATAAGATCTTGGCCTAGAAATGGTAATTAAGCCGTAGAATATGGCGCCACGCCGTGTGGTGGTTCCGTATTAGGGAAGGGTGTACCCAACCCTTTAAAGGTAGGATTATACGGGTAGCTAGCTACGTTGCAAGGTTTCACCTGTGAACTTATAACTTGAAACAACTGTACTTTGGCTCTTAGGTTGAAATTGATTTATTTCAAATCGTTGAAGTTTAACTGAAACTTGACTAAGTTCAATGAAATAAATAACTCTTTTTGATTTCTAGTGTTTATGTATGCCTCTAATCATTATATTGTGACTGCTATATCCACCAAACCTGTAATACCTACACATCTAACAATAACCCTATTAAAGTCTTTTGCTGCCTCTAAAAAGCATGTTACTACAGTGAAAGACGCTTACGTTTTGTGGTGGTTTTGGTATTCCAAAACTAGTTAGAGATAAAACAATATGTGTGAAAATATTTATTAAATATGGATCTAATCAAAGTTCGAGTGAATCGGTTTCTTTTAAGCAAACGTGCTCCACCCTAGACCGCATTATCGCTTCACATCAGGCGATTTGCGGCCAAATGTAAGCGTATTAAGGTGGATGCTCCACGGTAGCCCGCGAAATTCAAATTTTCTTACGTTTTTTTTGCAATTTGCAGGTCAGTGTCAGGTTGTATGTTGATTAAAATATGATTCGCGGATTTAACACGTATGTAGTTACAGAATTATAATCATTAAAATCATCAATACAACCCTCTAAGTTCGTGTAACTGTATTGAACGACCTTTTCATGAAATAGTCATCGAATACAGTTACATGAACTTAGAGGGTTGTATTGATGATTTTAATGATTATAACTCTGTAAGACCATATTCCATACATTTTCTATTCATATATATTATTGGCCGCGAATCATATTTTGGCGTATTAAACTTGAGTATAAAAATTAAAAAAATTAAACTACTGTCTATGGAGTTTAATTGGAATAAATGCTTTGAGTATTATTTTTAGTTTGAGTTTTATCAAAAGGTTAGGGTTTCTTCTATAAAATCATGAATCACAATGCCAGTCCATTAATAACTGAAGTAGGTACTTCGCAATCTTTTCCGGAACACCATTTTGAAAATATAAAAACATAATGTCACTTTGTGAAATAACCTAATGATGTTCTTAACGGTAGAACACGCAACTCGTTTATTATTTTTACCAAGTTTCTTGACAAATTATTAATAATGTTAATACAAATAAGTACCTTACTTTGGGGAAATCATGGTCGACCTCAACTGAACTTTGTTAAGAGAAAGTTTACCGAACACCATAAGTTGCTTCCTTTCCTACGAAATTCGAACCAGTTTATTATTTCTTAGGGGTTTTACACATATTCCCATTTTCAGTCAGGATTACTGGAACATCCAAAAACAAATCGATGCTGCTATAAACTTAAAGCCAGGATAAAAATTAAACCAACAGCAACAAAAAATGTGGAATCAAATTCAACGTGAAAACCGTTTTTATTTGACCAAAACACCCTTGTCTGCCGATAGATTATTCTGAAAACCCGTGCTTTGGTTTAGTTAAAAAAATAAAAATAACGTTGCCCTACTCTGGAATTTCTTCTGTATCGTGATTTGTGGGTGCGTTTACAAACATTTAAACTCACAAACAGACAGACCCAGAACAACTACTGCGCATGCGGGAATCGAACCCGCAACACGCAGCGCAGCAGCCAAGCGCTCAGCCACTACGCCCATCGTGCTGTCAATTTGTATAACTCATAATGGTTTTCTCTATTCCAGATACATTTTCCTGGCGATATACACGGCGGAGATGATAATTAAGTGTATAGCTAAGGGGTTCATATTAAATAAGTACACATACCTACGGAATCCCTGGAACTGGCTGGATTTCGTGGTCATCACTTCAGGGTACGCCACCATTGGCATGGAGGTCGGCAACCTGGCGGGTCTGCGGACCTTCAGGGTGCTGAGGGCTTTGAAGACTGTTTCTATAATGCCGGGTAAGTGGATTACTTTCTTTCTTTTTCGTGTGGTTAGTGCCTAACCTGGCGTCAGAGTTTTGATGCCGCCCATGAGTCTCTGATTTGGCTTTACATGGTGTCGAGAAATATCTCTCTCGTATGCTGATACGAGAGAGATATTTCTTAGGTTTTCGAGGTATTTTTTTTAATTTTTTTTTCACTTGCTTCGGCGAAGGAAAACATTGTGGGTACCAAATCAGCATTTGGTTTCCTCACGATGTTTTCCTTCGCCGAAGCAAGTGAAAATTATATAATACGCACATGATTCCGAAACATCAGAGGTGCATGTCTTGGGTCGCACTTAGAGACATACTGGACTTCGAGACATATGACTTGGCAGTGCGATTATGATTTAATTCTAAAAGAAAGTTTTTGAATAACTTGCTTTATTCAATAATTTCTTGCGAAATTGACATCAAACTTTGTAAAAATTAAAAAACAAACCTGTAAATAATTAAGTAATATTATTTAAATAACTCGTATATATTTTCTCTAAGACAAACGAGAGCAAGAAAAAAATAAACAGGATTAGGATTTGTTTGTCGTTGTTAAAAATTTGTGTTGTTGTTTGTTGTTTGTAAAAAATTGCCAAGTAGATATTGGTGAATCACCACCAGCCCGTAACTTTATAGCAGAATACCCAAAATCTCAAGGTTTTAATATTAGAAAACAGCAAACGATCAGCTTGATTCGTAACAATTAAACTCACTTAACTGTTAGACGTTAGAATGTGTAATTTATGCTTAGAACATAAACGCAAAACTACAACCAAATCCCATTCAGTCCTGATTTGGTGTCAGGGTATGAAAACTCCCTAAACGAACGAGAGGAAAGAGAAACTCGTATCTGTGCTTCTGAAGTGTGAGCGAGACAACACGAGGACATTGAAGACGTTAATTTAATGAGTCATTAAACCTTATCGTACTTATTAAGAGCCTCAACGGTAAACTTTCAGATTAAGATCAAAAGAAAGTGAATGAAGATTGCCCAAACAGGGAAGATTTAGAAGGACTTTTTTCATTAAATCCGCCTATGTACCACAACTGTTAATGAACTTTAAATCAATACGAAATCAACAAGATGTTGTATTATTTAAACTATGTAGAACAAAACATTCTTAATTAGTAATCCTAAAGTATGTTATTTGAAATTGCACAATAATTCTGATTCTGATTTACATTTTTTTCCCCTGTTATATGGGACTCTAAACATAACTGGCGAAATGTAAGTGGACTATTAGGTACTATGTCTAACCCTTTGGGGATTAGGATGACGATTTACAATAGATGGTCATCCACCGAAGTCACAAATCGAATATCATTTTATACCGTGGTGAAAATTTTGCCAGGCTAGAAGATTGATTACTAAGGAACTTGCTGTCTGGCTTAAAGGCTAAACGTGCGGCTTGACTTAGGGTTCTTACAGACGAGCGGCACCTTGCCAACTGCAGATAAACTGCAGCCGTCGCCACCTGTCGATGGCTGCCGTCGACGCGCCGGGCGGCAGCCGAAGAAGCGAAGACGACTGCCGTCGAGAGGTCGCGACACTTGCAGTTGTGGCATGCCGCGTAAATGTGTGTCGACGGCTGCTGTGGACGCGCCGGCGGCAGCCGCCGACGCCACAACTGCAAACGTCGACGGCAGCCGTCGACAGGTGGCGACGGCTGCAGTTTATCTGCCGTTGGCAACGTGCCGCTCGTCTGTAAGAACCCGTACATGCTGGCAACCTAAGCTGCTAAGGATCAGTGGACTTGCTTCATTTCTCTCTTAAAGTGTACTTGATTCGCCACTCGGAAAGTTTCTTGTGAGGAGCTCGTGGCTAAATAATTACAACCGCACAGGTCGATCTTCAAGGTTAAGCCGTGCTTGCGAGTCTGAGGTGACCACCCATTACATACCGAGTTTCCTCCGTGCCTCGGAAAGCACGTTAAGCCGTTGGTCCCGGCTGTCATTTTTAGATCTTTGACAGACGTTGCAGGTAGTCAGTGGCCCGAAAGTCTGACAGCCAGTCTTACAAGGGGGCACCGTATTACCCAGTACGAACTGGGTTGTGAAGATCTGAAAGGCAGTTGCTCCATGTAGATTACTGGTATTCAGATGTATACGGTAAGATTGGAAGCCGATCCCAATATTTTGTTTTCATTATCATTGTCAAGATGTCTTCAACTTTACTTTTGATTTTTTTCGTGCCCAAGATACAGGTTTGCCTAGTTTGGAGCCAATGTAAAATCCTTTATTAATCTTTTTGGCAATAAAGTTTTATTTTTCTTTTCTTTTCGTGTCGGAATCATCCACTAAGTACGGCGCGTACGGCGCGGCGGTTCCATGCACGCCTTACCTACGTGTTCATATTATGAAACGACAATATTCTAAAAACACTTTCTTCACCAGGTCTAAAAACCATCATCAACGCGCTGCTGCACTCGTTCAAGCAGCTGGCAGAAGTAATGACGCTGACTATCTTCTGCCTGATGGTGTTTGCGCTGTTCGCGCTGCAGGTCTACATGGGGGAGCTGAGGAACAAGTGTGTGAAGAACCTCGTCGTGCCACCCGGGGAGAACTTCACTGAAGAGGCGTGGTCGGCGTGAGTAGAAAATTTCATCAATTACTTAAGGGCAAATTTCATGAACCCTCCTGACATGTGCTGCTCGCTTTCAGAATGGTGAAATTTGCTCTTAAAGCTAAAAACAAGCCAAACTTTTGAGAATCATTTATGATGAGAAAAATTTTATCTTCGAAAAAGGTTTTACATTTAATAAAAAAAATCATTTGTAAGTAGGTGCGTGATAGAAACATTAAAACTGAATAAAAATTTCTTTATTCGCTGTTTAAATATTATTTTAGTTTCCATTTCAATAAAGTTCATTTTGAACATTACTACTTTATTTTCTATTATTCTAGTGCCTAAGTAAAAAGGTCGGAAAAATTAACGTACTAGCTGCTAAGAATGGTCACTTCCGTAGAGCCATATTAAAAATGTGAAAACAAATTTTCATTTTTTTTTTAAATTCATTTATTTTGGCATGTGATTTAGTTGCGCTTAAAAATAGGTGCGCTCTGAAGAATACCTCGTGGTATTCATTTCGTTTTTAATAATCTATTAAATTAAATAAGAAAAGATACCACATTCCAAAACAAAAAAAAATATTTGAAATTCAAATACGATAGCGAAGAACTATAGTGATAACCACTTTTCGTATTGTTAACTAATTGTAAATATAAGAAAAATAAAAACTTAGCTCCCGTCCGTTAGTAAATCTCCAGGAGATTTATATCAATTGTATAACTATTGTGTCTACTAATTAGTCGTTTAAAAGTTTATCTAATAACAGACGTGAGGTAGGCCTGCCATATTTAATTACTTACCATTTAGATAAAATATTTTTAAGCATGATTAAGTCCGATGAAAATAAAGTACGCGCAAGTTGCAATAATTACGATTTACGAGAATGTTTTCCACTCTGACGAACTTTATCTCAAACGCTTTATCTTTCCGCCAAGTTTCAGGAATCAATTGCTGTAAAAACGATGAACACCATTTTGAATTATGAGCCTGTTCCAAGAAAATTTAAATGAAGGGATTAACATTCGTAGTAAAATATTATACGTAAGATTTATGCAGTCTTGTGGAAATGTATGGGCGATATTAAAAATATATTTTTTCCAAGAAAATGCATTAACGGAATTAAAACTGACTGAGATGATCGAGTTTGTTTAAGTAGGTAACATCGTCTGAATTATTCATTGATAATAATATACTAAAAGGAGGAATTATTATAACTTTTAGGTATAGTTTTAGCGAGTTATGCCCGACTCGTCACTGTTCCTATTGGTCACCAAAAACTTTTTCCATACTAGAAGCCCCTACTCGTCACCATAAGAAAACAAATGAATTTTTGACTTTGAATTGAATTCCCTTTTCGTCACCAGTGTTTGCGTGTTTTTTTGATGACGAGTAGGAACAGTGACGAGTCGGGCATAACTCGTTTTAGCCATAATTTGATGTAAATGAAAATCGTCTTTATGATTGATTTAAATATTTTGATAACATCACATAACCATGATGAAGACAAGATCATAAGAATTATATTGCACAATAATAAACGTTGCTTAGAGAACCGATGACCGATTCCGAAACAGACGTCGATGGTAGTTTGGTTGTTTTTGATACTAAAGTTCTATTTTCATTTCGAAGGTGGATCCAAGAACCATCAAACTGGATGGTGAATGCGGACGAAGTGCCTATAATCTGCGGCAACCTGACCGGGGCGAGGCACTGCCCGGAGGACTGGACCTGCCTCTGTGTGGGCCCCAATCCAAACCACGGGTACACCAACTTCGACAACTTTCTGTGGTCCATGCTCACCACATTTCAGTTGATCACGTTGGATTATTGGGAAAATGTATATAATATGGTGAGTTTCCTCATTTGCTATCTAGCTGTATTACATTCCTGGTCGTTAAAATGAAACATCGGATTTTAGAAAAAATTTTAGGCTTTGTAGGGCGTCGTATTATTACCATCGTACACACGGCGACATACTACTAACTTAAACTGAGAAAAAAGTTACATAACTGAAAAAGATCGTGCAAATACGCCATTCACATGAAAACATGACGGGTCTATGAGAACTACAGCCAAGACCGTCGCAAGTGCTTTTGAAACCAAAGCGTTGAACAAATGTCTTGTGATCATGTCCCGAACAGCAACTTGTAACATAATCTTGCACTGCTATTCCAAGATACCCGCGAAGCATGACCACCGTAGAAACAAAAAATAATCGACTAATCTTTTGTTCATCTGTCATTTTGTCGATTAAATGACAGATGAACAAAAGATAAATTCTCGATTCTCTTTCGTTTCTACGGTGGTCATACTAAGCGGGCAGGACTGCTCTCGATAACTCTTGCGAGTAAGGATACACACTGAATTGTAGAATTATTCACAATAGGTAATTCGAGTGTAAAATTTCGAATCATTATAAAAAATAAATTCTCTTAGGTATTATTTACCAATGGTATCTATATTTTTCCATATATTTGTTGCATAATTGAACTGTGTTATAGGTACTGTGAAGCTCCATCGGCTTGATTGCCTGCCTCGTAACAGTGGGATCGTGTTACCTACTAAATTGAAATTTATTGCGCAATGCCTATACTGCAACAAAACAGCGGTAATCTATAATGCTTCTCTGTATACAAATATCAATGATTCTGCGATAAAAGGTTTGAATAGTCATTAAAGATTAAAAGAAAACTAATGGTCTCTTAGAAATAAATATTGCCATCATAAAAAATGGTAAGTCAGTTTCAACAGTTGAGGTTCATTGACGGCTCAGATCCCAAGTGAGTATGTTGTGTCTCCTCAGACAATGGCCCATCTGCCATCTGGCGCTGCATGCCCTGACACCTACGCACTTGATGATCATATAACTGCAGTGAGCAGAGTTCACATAGCTGAACTTTGGGCCACACTTTTTTAACTGTCACTGTAAATAGAAAAATAAACAAAAGTATAGTATTTTCAAGCTCCCTAAAAAAGCCTACTTCATCAAGCATGCACCTAACTAAACCCTTAAAACGCTCCAACGGTTTTGAGGTCCGAGAATTTTATTACAAAGGGTCTACCAGACCGTAGGTAAATGAAGTTTACGTGAGTTGCGGGTGCGGTCATAATGTGAGGGTCGTTTACCGGTCTGCCCTTAATTAATTCTAAGAGAGCCGCTTTCAAGATGGCATTGCCACTGAAACGCTTTCAAACGAAATTCTGTGACGTAGACGAGAAATTGCGAAATGTATTAGTGGATTCGTGTAGTTTGGGGGACTTTAATGAATGTACAGACGCCAGCCCATCAAACTAAGTACTACAATCTGTCAAATTTCTTTAATAGATTTTCAACTTTAACGCTAAGCATTAGGTTCAAGGTTGATTGGGAAATTTGACCACTTGGATATCTTGATGTGCTGGTCTGTCCTATGTACCATATTTTAGTGTAAAAAATGATAAGGATTAGAAGGTAGCGATAGCGTGACGGTTGACAGAAGAGAATGGAAATAGTACATTTTGATACAAGTGGAGAAAGTTTGTTAATGCATTCGAGGCGGAATTAACACCCGAGCCGTAGGCGAGGGTGTTTTTGAGCCGAGAACTGAAATAACAAACGTCCACGTGTATCAAACGACGTTTTTCAATACACTTTTGAAGAAATAAAATAAAATAATGAAAAATCAATCACCGCTGACTATAGGCCAATTTGTACTAAATATTAGTATAGTTTTATCTGAGGCAATTTTCCAACACCCGCGTGCTGTGCCGCGTGCGAAATTGGCTCCTTTCTGCACGCGGCACAGCACGCGGTGATGTAAAATGAAAACAATCCACGTGTGTGAAATACATGGCATGTTGAACCTAATTGTAGTGCCATAAGAACCCGTTTTCGAGGAAGTGTATTGAATAAAAATATAACGTGAAGCGCCAACCACAAGCTACTAGGGCTAAGGGCAGGAAGATGATAATGAAAACTAATTCTGATTAATTTTACATACTGATTTAGTGTTATCTAAACTAACATTATAATGGTAATCTCTGGAAGTATTGATCCTATTACAAAAATCTAAAAATTTTAAAGTTTACAACACATCTCGCCTCTCGTCTCGCCTTAATACGTTCCGTTTTTTCTCTTAAGCTTGGTACTTTTAAAACATATTAAGAGTCAGACAGTCGTAGCCCATAATTCAATACATTGAAGTCCCCCAGAAACTAACTAGACCACTCTCATAGGACTAGTAATAGATGCATACCAAATGTTGCAGCGACTATGATCAATCATTCACACATGCCATTTGGGATTTGCATTGGTATGGCTGAATTCGGAAATCGGATCCACGGTAGTTTGGACAGACAGGTTCAAACCAAAGCGAATTGACTACTTCAGTGCCATGGCAATTAGTCAATTCATAGTACGTGTTTGTCTTCACACAAGTCGATTCAAGCAGTCCATTGAAGTCCAATTAAGTTAATTAGAAATGCGAAAACATACTAATTTACAAAATACATATGTCAAGTCGGAGAAATTCATGGTTCAGCTAATTGACTCCCAATTTAGATTATTATCCATTTTTAAAGAAATAAAGAAAACATATTTATTTGGCACATGCTATATTATGTGCACACATCAAACAAAAATAAGAAAAAAATGCAAAACTTAAAACTACACAATAAAAAAAAAACTTAAAACTATTTAAAACCACAACTGTCATTCTATAAACGTATGAAATAGCTGTAACACGGCGAGTGTCAATTTGCTCAGCAAATAATTTCCCTGTCTGTACAACATAACTCATGAAACTCATTTGAAACTAAATTACAAATAGCAGTCAACTTTCTACGAAACAGTAGCACAAAGTTAAACCTCAAATAAAACTTGTGGGTGTATTTAATAGTCCGGTATGAATTTGTGGCACTGAATAGTAATCATGTTTGGTTGAGTAAATAATGTTTACTCAAGTCCGTCAGATAGATTTTCAAAAAATATTGGATACATATTTTTTCTTTTTTCACTTAAACAAAAAATGAAGACATAGAAGATAGATACAGTGCGTCAAAAACTCGTGTGACGTCACATTTGAGTATTTTTTTTACTCAAATGTGACGTCATAAGCCCCCACTCATGATCTTAGACACGTTTTATCTTCGTCAATTTTTATTAATTTGATAAAACAAAAAACACGTATCCAATATTTTTCGATAATCTAACTGACGGACTAAACAGAATCATATATTTTTAGTCCGTCATCATCCCTATTATCACTTGCTTCGGTGAAGGAAAACATCGTGAGGCAACCAGCATGCCTGAGGGAAATTTCTCGATGACATGTAAAGCTAAGTCAGAGGCCATGGGTGGCATAAACACTCTGACACCAGGTTAGGCACTAACTACACGTCACAGATAAAAATTGTCAAAAAATATTAAGTTAATTACTTTCCATACATTTGTAGGTACTCACGAAAGTCTTTAGTCACTCAGAATAGACATTACATACTATACTGAACTGCAAAAATAGGTACTACACTTTTAAAATTTCAATTATTATTATTTAAAAAATAAACTATAGAAGTTAGAGATTTGAAATAAAAAAACGTTATAAAGCAATTTTTATCAGCTTTCTTTGAAACTATAGACAAAATTAAACTATTTTTCGATTCCTTTTTGTTTCGAAAGTATATCTTGTGTACTTAAAAAGTTATTGCAATTTTAAAAGTGTGGTACTTATTTTTGCAGGCCAGTGTAGTCCGTTGTATTATTACGTGTATTATAGGTGCTCATGATCATTTCGTACGTGTATACAAAAAGAGCTTTCCTTTCTCTAGCTCCTATGTGCTACCGCGTATCAGCTCGATATTCACCTACTTTTTGTGCCACTACAAAACCCAGTATGTCTACGAGTACTCTAGGTTTTCAGCATACAAACTATATTTCAAGTTGTACACCCCACTAGCATGTTCCTAAGCAAACACAGTACACGTGCTTATCTTACGGCCGGTCGGGCAAGTGGTTACACTAATAAATTACTTTGCACAATCTTCTACAGCGGTTTAGAGGACAAACGATTAGAGCCGGCGTCTGGAGACTTACTAAGTAACTTTATGTTTGTTTTCTCTCTTCTGCTGGGAGAACACGACACGGTTTGACACTAAAGGGATGCTGTTACAGCTGTTTTTGGCATTTGAGTTAGTTATTGACCAGTTTAATTAAACCTTGGTTTGTGTATCCGGGAATTAGTCGTTCGCAGTCCCGAGCTTGTCGACTTGCGACAGTTTGTTCCTCGCACGCATTACGTGGGGCCGTAGCATCACGGTATATTTTATTATTTGTCATAGGAGATAGCGCTTGCCAACTAGTTCTTCTTGCAGCGAAATAGCGAGAAAAATATATGCTTTTATCACATGTGAGAACAACCGTCATGCTAACGGCTACCAGATCCATGCTGCACGTGCTCTACGAATTCATTCATTTGTTTTCGTCGCAGTCGCTGGGGGTTAAATACCAGTCGTAATTTTGAGACATGTCAAAATTACCTTTAAAAAATCTGAACACAGAATTGAAGATCTGTGATCTTAATCCTGGTTACAGGTGATTTTAACATTTAACACTTGCTTTATAAATATAATCGGCTCAAACCACGTTGTTACAATTCTTTCATGTCATGGATTAATCAAAATTAGCCAAAGTTACTACTGCTGAAATAAGCCACAAATCCTAAATCCCCTAATCCTAAATTGTGGATGCATATAATAGTTAGTAACTACAACCAATACCTATTATACATGTATTATAATTTGCAATGCAAAGCGCAGGAGTATAGGCAATATCCAAAAATAATGTTGCTGAATATTGCTCCCAATACACGAGAGTTCAAATTTTAATACAAATATCTACCAGAGAAGCGTTGTTGCATCCAATATAGTGTAGTGATGTGTAGTGTATTTATAGGGTAACATAAAAAATTGGCTTCTTGACTGTATATCGTGGCCCTTCGCATCCAGTATCCCCGCTATACTTCAGACATCAAGAATGTAATTAATTTCCGATATGAAATGTATAGATTTCCTAGGAAAAGTGCATATTACAAAGTAGATCATAGATTTCCTATCTGTTTTTAGGAATTGTACACATTTCCTAAGAATTGCATACAATGACGGATTACATACTTTTCCGTTAACATACATAGTAGCTAAGTTGGTGTCGGCTTACAGTCTATCCGGCTGTAGCTACAAATACTAGAATTTAACATGATAACATGTACAGCAGTATCGCGCAGCGAGTATTGAAAATTTTTCGCATTGTTTTTGTTTATTTAATCTTTAGGTACATTCGAACTCCAAATGCCATACCAAGTCTCGTATCTACCAAACCAGCCCAGCAATATTGAAAACTGTTTCAGTAAATAATGTCGCAAATGATCAAGTATAACGGAACTAACTTGCTTTGCAAACTAAATCAGGAGCTTATCAATTTATCAGAAGAACAGCAACACCCGTCTCGGATAATTTTATGACAATTACGTTAATTATAACAATAGGGTTACGAACACCGCAGAGGTTACGCGATTCATGCTCATCATTCGACATTAATTGCGTAATATTAGGTAATTAATACATTTAAAAATACTCTTTTTGCCATCGTATCGATCGATGAGGCTAGTTTCCACCATCAATAAATTGCAAATCTATTTAGTCCGTCAGTTAGAGTATTGGAAAATAATGGTCACATATTTTTTGTTTTTGTAAATCAATGAATATTGACAAAGATGAAACGCATCAAAACTCAAGAGTCGGGGCACGTCACAACGCACTAAAAATTATAGCACGGCGTGACGTATTGAGAATTTTAAAAACGTCGTATCTTTGTCAATTTTGGTTTACGTAACAAAAGAAAAAGTACGTGTCAAATATTTTTTGAAAATCTAACTGACGGACTAATTAGATTTTTTCAGGACACGAGCCTATTCACCGATTCCCGGGTATCAACAGCGGTATATTTGACAGATAGTTGCGACGTTGCCAAATTTCAGAATGCACTCTCTTAAAACTTACTCTCTTAAAAATTAAATGTAATAAATTAATAATTTAATGTTGACATTGAATAGTAATATAGGTACTAACATAGTTATAAGTATGATTTGCTAACATTCAATGGAATATTTTTGATTCTGATAATAAATGAATAATAATAATAAAACTACTGTACGCATCGTTCTTACGTACTTCACAAATTACGAAATACTTATTTAGTTGTCTATCTTTTCATAATCTATTTTTTGTTATACAGGTGCTCAGCTCATGACTTTAATTGCATAAACGTTACGGTGCAATTTAGCAGCATTATAGTCGCAGACCTCTAGAGAGTAATTTACTCACGCTCAAATACTGAGTATTAATCTACTGCGAAACGACCAGTCCGTAAACGTTGTAATATTTGCTAAATATCATAAACTAATTACAAAACGATTAAAATATCAAATGATGTAGGTACTGTATATTCGCCCGTGTTATAGGCCGCCTCCACTTTGATTTGAATATATAATACATGAAGGGTAACTGCGAAATTTTCAGAGAATAGAATCATCATCATCATCATCATCATCATTAGCCTATTAATGTTCCCACTGCTGGGACACAGGCCTCCTCTCTATGAGAGGGAATGGGCTATAATCCACCACGCGGGCCCAGTGCGGATTGGTAGATGTCACATGTCTTCGAATTTTTTGGTTCTAGGACATGCCGGTTTCCTCACGATGTTTTCCTTCACCGTTTTCAGAGCAGCGGTGATGAAATAAATTACACAAAGTAATGCGCCTGCCTGGGATCGAACCCACGACTTACTGTTCGTAAGTCGGGGCCGCCACTCCTGGGCCACCGCTGCTCTGAGAGCTAGAGCAGCGGAGAATAGAATGATGTAATGTAATGTTAGTAGGTAATGTAATGTAGGTTAAATTACCGTCGCGGCTTTCATGTATTTGGGCCAATTATTTTTTGCCTATTATTATAATAATGTTGGATTTATTATAAACCCGTTCCCGGTTTAAAGACCAGTGTAGGTATGCAATAGACTTTTCTTAAAAACTTTACTCTCCGTGCGGGCTCCACTCCACCACAGCAGCGTAAAAACTGAGCAAATTAATCCTTTAAAAGCGCTGGATAACGCTTTTTAAAGCGCTCTTATAATTAAGAGAAACCACCATCATAATTTAAAGATAATTTGGATGTAAAACTCAGTTATAAATCAAGATCTTATCAATTAGAACCCCGCTGTTTCCACAGCCATATTGTTCCGGGCGGTCTGTTACCGGTCCGTTGAAAGAACCGGAAATCGTAGTGACAACACTATTTATACGGGCCCATTTACTTTAGGACGGCGCTAGTTAAATCCGTCTATCTCTAATGTACGCGGTTTCAATCAAAGAAGCAGGGAAAAGGCCGTATTTACATCAAGTTTCAAAGTAAGATATCAGGTTAATCAGGAAAGTTTGTGAAGTTCAGAAGACTTTGCATCGTTTGATGATATTGATATCCCACTTAGGAAAGACTTTGAAATTAATTATGAAAGCAATCAAAATAATAACTGCTAATAAAGCTCGAGATGCAAAGTGGCTTGGCTTTATACTCGCACGGTATAGATAGCTAAGTTGATCTACGTGTAAAATGATGCTTTATTGATTTATTCAGGTTAATATCTTATTCTAACTTACTATCCC
Source organism: Xestia rhomboidea (assembly GCA_963853795.1). Lineage (NCBI taxonomy): Eukaryota > Metazoa > Arthropoda > Insecta > Lepidoptera > Noctuidae > Xestia > Xestia rhomboidea. The sequence continues at coordinate 6,280,348 of OY970771.1, read as the reverse complement.
TAACAATATTCATAATATATAATACTCCTCCTTATTTAAGAATCGAAAATTAAACATGAAAAAGCTGTTAAGTATGTTTGTTACCTTTTCGAAGCAAGTATTTCAATCAAATTGAACACACACGCAGACCTACGTTAGGACATAGGATTCTTTTTATCCCGCTAGTAGGTTTCCGTGGGATAATTGTCGTGGACAAAATATATCGTTTGTTCGAAAATTCGAGACACATGCCGCCAAATCGGCCGAATTATTACGGCCAGTTTCGAATGAACATTATAACCCCCAGGTGCTGTCATCGTGCGGACCGATGTCGGTGTCATTCTTCACGGTGGTGGTATTCTTCGGCTCGTTCTACCTCATCAACCTGATGCTGGCCGTCGTCGCGCTCAGCTATGAAGAGGAGTCGCAGATCACGCAGGAGGTATGTACAGCTTCTATATTTTTTATGTTAGCCTTAACTGTCCTACTCCTTTCTGATTCTTCCACTTTTCTCGGTGTTGCGCCTCTTCTCGCCAATTGACGAGAAAGCTATCCAAGCTTCTATTAATGAACCGAATTTTCACAAGCAGGACCTTAGGACCTGGATAAAGTAGCTGTTTCTGAGATTTGGTTTTATGAAGTAGTAACTATTAAACTAAATAAGGATAGAGTCTGCCTGACTGTTTTCGGTAATGACAGCATATCTCACCAGACACTAGTCATCGACGCGAAAGATATTAGTGTGCACAACTTTATGCGCAAAGGTGCACTTTCTTTTCCCTGATTCTCATAATCCAAAGGCTAGAAATGTACGTATATAAATTCATGGTCGGTATTATTTGTGTTTATACCATAACTAGGTAATCATATCTTCCGGTTCTAATTTTGACGTCGATTCGTAGAAAATACAGAGAGTTGAAGGTTAAGGGGGTGGTACTAGCTAACGAGAGGTTTTCTCCATGTAACTCCTCTTTGATAAGTGAATATAAAGGTGCAAAAAAATATATATGTGTTACTTATTAGACTCTAAACTTTAATTGGTACAATTGAAATAATTCTAACTTTATTATTACTGTATGAAAAAAATATTCAAAGTGAAGCATTTTTTCTTTGAAATTTCGTAACTTCTCCTAAACGGCATTAAGTTTTAGTATTTTTTTTTCACACAAATATTTGTCACTTTTTTCTTCACAAAGTGTACAATTGGCATTTTGATCTAATGATTTATTAGGCTACAATTTAATAAAAACCACTCATTTCGCACTATTCGGCCCGCAGCGACAGACGTAACAACCACTTTGTAGTGCAAGCTGATTAGAACTTTATTCTAACAGTGTTTCAAACGAAGCTGAACCACCACAAATAGAGTTGCTAATTTAGCTGATACCCCAGCCTTAATATGATCTGGAAAAAGAACTGGGGCCCTAAAATGGCTGCTTTATCAGAATCATAATATGAGACACGTTAAAAATTTAAAATTCTTAAAAAGGTCTTTATGGTCTTTAAGAATTTTAAATTTTTAACGTGATTCAGTCATTTTAGGCCCCCTGCCTCCCATTATTTCCTCATAAACCCTTCTAACTCCTCATCCAGGAAAGGAAGAAAGATTTGAACGAGCACCGCGATGACTCGACGTTCAGCTTCGACCCCACCTCGCTGGCAGTGCGCACGCTGGCCAAGGACTCGAAGAAACGCATCGACGCGCGCAAGGGGCTGCTGCTAGCTTCCTACTCACGCAAACGCACTAGGAGACGTAAGCGCGGAAGGAGCGCTATACATCATGCTGCTGCGGTCGCTGCTGTTGCTGAGTAAGTAGACAGCCTTATCTTATTATGCCTAGATAGGTATAATTAAATTTCTTTCAGACATTTACAGTCAATATTCGACATACAGTTTCACAAGAACCTTCTGGCTTCTGGCGCCGTAGTTCCACATTATATGTATAAGTATATTTTTGTGTCTTTTTGTGAAATAGTCTGGATGCATAGAATAAGATGGCGAAATTAGTTCCGATTCTTCACTCGCCCAAAGGTCCTTATTACAGTTATAAATGATTAACAAGTTATGTCAATCGGAAGTTATTCGGTGGTGGTTAAACAGGTCAATCGAATAACTGTAGACTTGTATCAAGACTTCATACAAGAATTGTATGAAGAAGTTTCTTGTTTAAAAACTCTCACTAACACAAACATGTACTACAGCAGTCCTTTATAAATGTGATCTTACTTAAATCTAAGAAAACTTAAAATTCTCCACACCCGACAACGAAAAGACACTTTCAACGAAGTTGTAGATACTTAATTTGACAAACAGAAATAGATCGCTGCCACAAAACTATGTACAAATACAGTCGCGTTTGTCCCGCTGCAACATTCAGCGAGACATTAGGGTAATGTATGTGACTGGATGCCGGCGGCGGCAGAACACGACATCTGGAATCGCTTGAACGTTCTCAAACGTGAAATTTCGGGAGCTGTAGCGTTCAGCGAAGAGATTTTTGTAAAGATTGGTAGAAAATTGCTGAGTTTAAACATGAGTGTAGGTATAACCTGTTTTAACCAGTTATCACTGGGTTGTAGAGGTCAGATAGGCAGTCGCTCCATGTAAATTACTGGTATTCAGCTTGATCCGATTAGACTTAAAGCCGACCCGAATAAAGTTGGGAAAAGGCTAGGCAGATGATGATAACCTGTCCATGAAATTAAAGGTTTAGTGCATCAGACTGGCAGTTTATTCTCATATTCTTTATTGCACATAAAATTAAAAAATATACACACAAAATTCAAATATATAGCATATGTACAACGGCGAGCTTAACCCAGAATTGAGTTTTCTTACAGCAAACCTTATTTTTGTTGCGAGATTTTCAGAAGAGGATATAACTATGTGTACAAACAATACAGTTAAAAACTTAAATTAACTTATTTTATACACTAAACAAACACGTACAATATAATATACGTAATACATACAATATATTTATATATAGATACACTTACATATAAAACACTTTACAAACTATTACCATGTTGACAGAAATGTTCTTTTATTCTTTCCTTGAACATATCTAACGAAGGGGTGGGATAGCCCTTCGCAAGGAGTGTGTGGAAGCGAATTCCAAAGGCGCACAGCACGAACAGTAAATGAACCATCATACCGACTTGAGGAGTGGGGAGGGAAAGGAAGGAGAAGAGATGATGATGAGCGACAAGGTTTACCTCTAGGAACAAGATACTCGAAGCGTTCCCGAAGATACGAAGGAGCTTATGAGATACGAAAGAGTTTATCTTAGTGAAATGGTCACGAAAGCTATTTATTCTATTTTTTGAATTTGGAAAAGTATAAAATCCATATTACAATTACCTACTCTGAAAACAAAAGGCCACTTTTCGTGTCGGTCCAACTGTAGTACGGATTTGCCGTATAAATTCGAACAAGAGAGTTCCATAATATGTGGGAAAATCTAATAATCTCGTACCACACATGGGAAAGTCCCAAGACAAAAGTTGTATGGAAATTTTTTATGCCGCTAAAGTTTTAAAAGTCAGAAGAGAGAAGTGGAACAAGTCTTATTGTTCGTTTTCGTCGAAAGTGACGCAATCGTTACTACACACCAACGCTGAATGCGACTTTGATTGCAATTAGTGTTCAAACCTGCTCCAGACTTTTATTATTTCTTTTTTGAAGACCACGACGTAAAACTAACTAAAATAGAATTACAATTTATAGCACTAAAGATCATTTGTAATATTGAATGCGAAACTCAACGTAATTGCAATTATATCACTGCGCAAAAAATTGCTGGAATTGCAATCATGAAAAAACAAATAAAAAAAAAAACATTATTAACTCTGATTTGCAGGAATCGAGAAGGTTATTCACTTATATCTCAACTCCATCTGCTAGTGAAATACGACTCAACGGCAAAATATAATTTTCATGGAAATATTTTCAGTGGTCCAAAAAATAGGTCTTAATTCTGATAACCAATTTAATTCAGCTTCAATTCCACTCATCCACAGTTTTGAGCTTAATTTTATTACTTCTAAGATTTTTTTTCCTTTAGCAAAAATATTCTTTTACGACCTTCCGTCATCTATCTGTACCTATCCGTATCTCTTTTTCATACTTAAATCCAAGGGAACCTAAGTCAGCTACGCTATCGTGTAGGTGCTGGTAATTACATAACTACATCCTTGTTTCATCTGTACATGAGCCTATATAAATGACAAAACCAAAGTACGGTCTCACAAACTATCAACATCGCTAGATATCATTTATCTTGTCATATCATCCCTATAGTAATATTAATTTTATCATTTTTTCCTTGTAAGTAAGGGACGCACGAACAGATGGGATCGGAAATCATAAGAGGTGGCCCCGGGGCTCAGGGATAATGCCTAAGTCAATGGGCAACAATGACCGATGAACTGGATTTGCCCTGAGGCTACCACACGAAGAAAAACATATGTTTTCTGATACATTACCAACACAAGATTTCTAAGAAAACCAAATCTTTCAATTTGGAGGCAAACATAAAATTCCTAATATAAAAACTGACCTAGTCTAGGTATTAACTCTCGGCCACGAGCTACGCGCTCAAGCGAGATGCGTCTGCGAGGAAAACAAATGAACGAAGTTGTTTAGAGCGTGTTACGACACAACCGCGCGACAAGTCTTGTGGAAGGTGGCACTCACGCGAAATGTGACGCGTATCGCTTGATGCAAGAGACCGCATGTCGCATCGATTGAGGTCGTGAACGTGGCCTAAGATTTTCTGAAGTGAAATCATATAAGAAATAACAAAGTAACTACAATATACTATGAAAGCTCAAGTAGAACTGTATTACAGAATACAAGTACCTGATGCTAGCAATATTTTATACAATGCGATTCCTCTGAATGGCTCCCCAGAGCCCCGGAGCGAACACTCACAAGAGGTCATTTTCTAACTTAAATAAAAATTTAAACTGCATATTTGTATGAAATACTCCTATTTCTAGACTATTGTAGTGCTGAAGAAGAAAAGAAATATTTTAGAAAAAAGTGAGACAGACTGGCGCTTATTAAATAAACTTCTTATCACAAAGCGCCAGTCTATTTAAAATACATTGAACTACATGCTCAGAAATCCGACTTTTAAGACCAAGGATCAAGACGTCGGAGAAGTAGTTCTGAAATAGAGGATACTTGGCTAGGCGTGGTGATTGCAGGCAGAACAAAGCCCTGACGAAATGCTAGCCGTGTCAGTGTTGGAAGACCACAAATTCTAACAAAGTATTTTTTTCATCATAACTTTATGAGTTTAAGGGCAGGTTTCCCCTTAAACTATACAAAAAAGATACTTACTTGCTTCACAGTAAATTGTTTAAAGAAAATTGTTTTTATAATTACAATTTTTAGGATGGCGGTTTTTCTCACACTAATTAATTTTTACTTCACCTAATGAGGTTGTTAAAATAATTGTAATTAAAAGTGAGATCTTTTATTAACGCTTTTTTCTTTCTATTATGAAATTAAGTTAATGGTGTGGATTACACGTATTTTGCACGTTTTTTTTTAATTTGTTTAGGTCGCTGTCATCGAATAAATACGGTGAAGACGACTAAGTATAACATAGTAAAGTACCTCTAAGCTATTATAATAAGTATACAAGGTGTGTCCCTTACACCAATATAATATGTAACAAGGTGGATCTTGCACGAAACCTTAAACCAAGAGTTGTATACATCAAACTAAGTAACTCTACGGAAAAAATATTGCTGAAAATGTTTTTTTTTTATGTTGTGAATTATTATGTTTTACGGTAGGACTCAATTTGTGAAACTTTTGGATCCAATATCTCCGTAACTTCTAGAAAATATCGCAATGATGAGGAGTAAAATTGCCTTTCGGCTTCGTTAAGGGTATTTTCACGCCCATTATGCAAGTCGGAAATATAGCATAAGACACTCAGAGGTTAAATTTAAATTTTATCAATTATTTATACAAATTTAAATTAAAGCTTATCCCCTAAAATATCGTCCCAGACGCCCCGGGCGTCGGGGGCCACGTGGTGGCCCCCGGCCACTTTAGGCGCGGGTCTGTGGGCGGTGAGCTATGGGCTAGCTCGCCGTCCGTCCGTCTCATGACGACAGGCCGTGTCGACGGCGCGTTCGTGTTCCACGCGCGCCTCAAAGAGAATCAGCATAAGGAAGGGGTCGCAAGGGCCGAAGCCTGCTGGGGCTGCGGGACTATTCGAAAGAGATACCGTGGCCCCGGAACACAAAGGGCGATGAAGGAACATGGATGGGTTTTAGTCAGTAAAAGTCTGACACTCCCTCCTGCTCCCCCCAGAGCGGGAGGAGTCATTTGATGATTTCGCATCCGAAAAAAAAAAATGTAAATAAAAAAATCCCCTAAAATATAATATTATTTTCCAAAAAAAATTCTAAACAGAATTTTCGGAATCTTTTCAGTAGTTCCGACGATTACCCCCCTACAGCCAAGCTTACAAACTTTACCTCTTTATAATATATGAATAGATACAACAATATTGTTTAAAATCACAAATTCTGTAACATCCTCTAAACCTGTGTTATGCAAATAAATGATTTGTATTTGTATTTGTATTTGTATTTGTAATCCAATAATATTACTTTCTAAAGATTTTTAAAAATTCGCTGTTTGTCGTTTTCATATCGTTCTGTTCGAAAATTATCTTAAAGGTAGACACAGTTAGTTGCGTTTAATAATGGTATTGATATCACACGTTCCACCGAAATGCTTTTGAACAAAAGGTAATTATCTCTTCAAATGTCATTCGAAAACAAAGCACCAATAAGTGAACGAGCAGATCAATACCGCTTCTAATGTGCCTACGAATTTATTAATGTCATCGACAAATGTTGTTCCAAATAATAAATATCAATTCTGACGTTTATTGAATATGTATCATCTTACCCGTATATTTTGTTATTCATTGTTCTTTTCTCATCTACTTTGTGAGTTTCTTTGCACCTTATTCTTACTTGTTTTTTGGTGAATAGAGGCTCTTTCTTTATTTTTGATCTGTGCGATATTTGGGGACTAGACTGATCGAAATTATGAGCTACGACTTGTTTGTGAGGTTAACTCAAAAAAACTATAGATAATATAGTGCAACATTGTTCTTTTGTATAGCTTTATAAAAAAAAGCATAATCAACGCAAAAACCATCCCAACGTTCCCAATTTGAAAACGCAAAAAAAAAAAACAAATCGTTCCATATTCATATTTTAAAAACTCAACAATATAGCGAATCAAGCGCCACATCACAATTGTTGATTGTTGGAAAGCTGTCGACGGCATGTGGCTCTACAGTCGTTTCACAGTTTACCTCTGACAGCTGCAGTCCAACGCCAACCTTATTTTCACTAGAATAAAGATCACTGTAATCTTGGTAGACTTGTCAATCATAGCAACTAACACGAGCCTTATTGCTACACACATAAAGATCAATGTGACTTTGACAGTAATACATAGTTAGAAAACTCGAACTATGGAAGGACGGACGGTCGGACGTTTTACAGATACCGTATCTACCGAGTTATAGCCGTCGCAATGTCAGCTGCCAACTGAAGTATATCAACGATGCATTCGCTTTGATATCGAGCTCGCTTATAAACGAGATTCAGCGTTTTGCGGTACTCGCTTTCGTGAAATTGTTCAGCTTGCTACGGTCTAATAGCAGATGGAAAACTTTTTGTTTTGCCTTTTTTATAATCTGATTTTTTTTTTCATCATTAAAGGCATATCAATCTAAGATGGTAATGGAATGGAAAACTTTTTAGTATATATTGAGCGTTCAGATAAAATTAACTTTTAGAGCAACAGCTAAAGAGCCACATCTTCAAAAAGTTAACCAAATTAAAATCAGAATATTAGTTGTAAAAATCTCTCATAATATACAGAAAATCATGAAAGTAAGATTGGCAAAGACATCAAATCACACTTAGCCAATTTAATCAAAATAAGGTCCGAAGCAAGCGTAAAGTTGTCTCTTAAACAAGCGTGTCTCAAAACTAATTACAAATCTTGTGCTACAAAGTAATTATACAAAGAAAACACAGACACAAACAAAGGAATGCAGTCAAAGAGCGAGGAGGCAACTAACAAGATTCCAAAGGCAGGATTATCACGAAGTTAAGCCTGGAATTAGGACGAGCAAGGAATTATCTGAGTCAGCCACGGGACACTCTTCGCCGGCGACGTTCCACAAAAAATAAATATCTGCTTTATGAGCGATAACATTCAACGGATTTGCGTTTTGTACTCGAAATAAGCTATGAATTCTGAGTGAGAGGCTTTGAATTTAACCAGCTCGTTGCTTTAAAGATGATAAAACGAATGAAGAAATACAGATAAGAAAACGTAGCTATTTAAACGCAGATTCTTTTAATTCAACTTCGAAGTTTACGGCTAATTTGAAAGACAATTTCTAAATAAAAGCCAAAGCAATGAATCACAAAGGCCATGATGAGAAACATGCGGATTTAATCTACGCTTTCTACTATGAATAAACTAAAAACAACATATCACTAACACCCAGTAATTACATTGCAAAACAAACGGAAATCAGAACTGTTTACTGAAACCTGAGTGAAAGGTGCGCGACTAGGGGATCAAATAAGCAAGCCTGCGCGGTCTGTGCCAACAAACTTACTTACGGAACTAGTTTACTTGCATACACAGAGAAAACTCGTAGATAAGTTGACTGAAATGCAACCCCGTATTGTATTGGCAGACTTTGTTGAACTAAGCTGATGTTCCTTGTTTATGAACGAGGCATGCAAGCTTTAGCTGCGGTGCCAAGTTTCAAAAGTAGTGAAAAATCATAGGTAGTCAGAAAAATCTATTTTATTCAAAGAAGGAAATGAAATTGTTTGATCATGTTTTGAGTCTAACTTATGCAATCATTTTTATGCTATAGACAAGAATTTGAACGAAGTAAGAACCGTCAAAGAAAGCAAAAATAAGAATTCTAACTTTTGGCAGTTCTAAATTCAAGCAATTACTAAAACTACCGAATAAAAATCATATCATAAGTAATCACTTTGACTTGTTTATACATACGGGTGTATGAGGCAGTATATAATTTATATTTGTTACACGAAACTAAATACCTAATTCCTTTAAAACAAAAGTTAAGTGTCTTTAGTAGTAGTTTGACGACCCGAATGGCGCAGCGGTAGTGAGGCTGCCTTACGTTCTTAGGGTCCCGGGTTCGAATCCCGGTTGGAGCAAATGTTTGTGTGGTGAGCATGGACATTTTTTTCCGAGTCATGGATGTTTATATGTATAATAAGTATGTATTTACAAACAAAAAAGTATCTATGTAGTATATCAACTATCTGGTGTCCACGACACAAGCCTCGTTGCTTAGTGTGGCACTAGATGGCGCTGTGTGTTAATGTCCAGCGATATTTATTTATTTAGTATTTTATCAATCCCAGATAGCCGTAAGTAATACTGTCTACCGTGTGAAATTTTACAACAAAACCGTAATCTCAATCGATCCGCAGTGGTCCAATTATGAAGCGTAATTCAATAAAACCAAACGATTCCCGATCAGTAGCAGATTGTAAGCCCCGAGGTGGTAATAAAAAAGCTCATTTAGTCTGAGTTCTGCCGAGGTTTGTCTCCTGTCTGGCTATTGACTCGACTCCAACATCAAAACACTAGACGAAGCATCAGGCTAAAGACCCGGACTCAATATTTTAAAGCAACTCTTTGAAGTATTGGTATCTTTTGACAGGGATATTTTTAAAGAAGATGCCCCTCAAAGAGCACTGTCGGATTTCATCTCAACATATTGCTATGACGATTCTAACGTACAAAGGTTACTCGTATGATATCGAGAAACGCAAAATATGATTTCCAGTAACATAGATGATATAACTGAAGCAACTCGATTGAGTTGCGAGTTATATCGAGTTTCGCCAATCGTAATCCAATCTTTGTGAAACTCCATTGAGTAAAGTCTCTTGGGAGATATATAAGGAACTGTAAAGCAATTTAAGGAGAGCGTCAAACAGATGAAATGAGCTCATTGTTGGAGGAACATTGAACCTATTTATAGCTAACGCATTTATAGAAAATAGATATTATTACAAAACAATGACAATGATTAAATTAGGATACGTTTCATATATTTGTACATATCTACTAAGGACGTGTGTTTTCGTCCGTATTTTGTTCCGAGCTAGTTAACTCGAACTTTCTCCATTTTCCTTACTTAACATTTTACATTCCAGCTCTTAATTAAATGAAGAATCTCTAAGCACTTCATTAACTTGATCCGATTTAAAGTTCAAAGCACTTGGACGCAACACTCTTTGAGCGAGTTGTACAAAGTCTTAGCCTTTTCCTCTTGAAATATTAAAGCAGCAACTCCTTACATTAATGTAATAAATACTAAACTCGCCACATAACAGCCACAATAAAGCGAAACTATTAATCTAGAGAAGCCGACGACAAATGTAGTTCCCGCAATCCACATTACATATTTCCGTTTAAAAGCAGCTCACCTGTTTGACCCAATTCCGCAAAAGTCGGAGTCAACACGTGAATTTACATGATAATGCTGTTTGCTGCGGGACCATTTACCATAGCAAGCGGTTGCCGCTAAGCCGAGTATCCATTAGCGGCAGAACTTGAGTGACCATACAAGTACATTTTTGAACATGCCACGATGTACGAGTATGTTCAGTTATTGACGGTATTGATTGGTGATGCTTGGGTTAAATTGTTCTGATTAGTAAGACGGACAACAAAGGTAGCAACAATCTTTCTCAGTTAAAAGGTGTGGTTGAAGAACAGTCTGCAATCCCGTTGATTACAAATTTTCAATTCTTTTTACAGCAGGCGTTATAAAAATGAATATGGGATATCCTTGGTAGCATGGATTTTTGCATTGTTCATCTTTATTTCACTTGTTTCAGCTACAATAATCCAACTCAGAAGTGCCAGTTACGATCGCAATAGCGGTCATTGCCCTTTCCCTAATATCTCTTCGTACGAACTAAAACAAATGAACCATGTATCCTTTTTCATTAGAAAAATGTTGAAGATCACGATAGATGACGATTCAAGACTTGAACAGGCTTATTTTTGGATTTAAAAATTAAGAACTTTCATAAATGTAGGTGGGTCAATGACCGCTATTGCGATCTTAACTGGCACTTACTATAGACACAAAACGGTTTTGGAGGTTGCCTTCCTCACCTACTCGCAGATAAATGATTATATTAAACATTATGAATTCTTAAACTATTTGTATCGCTCAACTAGGATATGTATTCTAAAGATTAATATTGGATCGCATTTCGACAGCGTGCACACGGCAGTTAGACGTCATACCTGCGTGCAGAATACAATTTAGAATTTAGAGCAATGGCAACTTCTGTACAATGTACACTAATGTTACCATAAAGTTGGGTCACGTGAAGCTTGCAGCTTGCATACTAACCTAGCTGAATACTGGACTTTACCTCAGTATATTTGTGCCAGGCTGGAACTTTTTGATTTATATGTGCAACAGTAATAATATTACGTTTACTGCTCTAGTAATTAAGCTCAAGGTTTCCTCATAAGTTTGTTTTCTCTCTGATTTTATTTTTGTAGAGGCCAGTTACAGGTGACATTTTAAACGCGGAATTGTAACTGTGTTTGTTTGTGAAGTGGTTTGTTAATCACCGAACTGCAAAGAGATCTCGACAAGTGATTCTTATAGCCTGTTTCACCACTTTCGGATATCTTCATACATCATATTCTTAAACAGGCCCAGACAGGACAACTTGCACCAGAGTCACTAAAAGCCTCTAGCGCTAAACGAATTAATTAAAAACACCATTCTATTTCTGCCAATCGTTTGACGGTGACAAAAAGATGTTTTAAATGTTCAGCGCGAAATGCATTTTCCATTTAGTTATCTGCGGTGCAAGATAGCTTTAATTTTAAAAGACGCAAACTATTCACGATTTTCTATACATTTCAGATGGAGACCATTTTCTTTTTTTCTTTTTCTACAGCTGCTATGTTGTTTCAGTGATGCTAACCGCCGGTCGCGGTCTCGGTCGCGGTCTGTGACCCCGAGCAACTCCCCGCCCCCGCTGCCCGCGCCTCAGCCCCCGCCGCCGCCCCACACCTTGCACCCAGACAATGCATTAGGTACAACATCGTTTTATACTTCTTCGCAGCCTGTGTTTATTTGTCTAAGGGCTATTGAGGTTCTAAAGTTAAAAGGAAAAGATTGGATTGGAAATGTTTGAACTTGACCAACAGCTTTGTAGAGGAGAATGTTATTTTAGGGTTCAATGTTTGCATCCTGATGTTTGATACTTCAGTGTCATAAAAAAAAACAATCGACTGGCGCATTAATACTAGAGCTTAATAATTTAAAAGCTCCCTGACCTTGACCAGCAAAATTATTAAAGCTATACTAATTGTCTATTTCTCGACGATGATCACAGACAAAGAATTGTTGAAACAAGAATTGAGTCCATAATACTCTTTCTAATTCTTTAAGCACATTTAATATTACATTTATTATTAGACACACCCTGTATACGACATAATTATGTAGCAGACTCTGCTCTGTAGTACGTCTGGACCATTTACATCGCACGTCAAGCTAAAAGCTTCCATATTAATATGAATCTTGCGATACAACGACAGAAAGATTGATTCGCCGTCGGCTACCGACTACTCTCGAATATGTTAATATTTTCCTTGAGCAGAAATTTATTGGATAAACATTTTCAGACGCTCCTATAGAAGACGAAGAGTTTTCTCTCCAAACATAATTTGTAATAGATGAGAAAGGAATAGATATGAAAATGTATTTGGTTATTTGGTAACGGTTAGTATAATACGATATTTCTGTTGGTAAATTCCGAATTATTGTTGGTAAGATCGAAATGGAGCTAGTTAATATACTCGCAAAGCCTGTGAATATAGTTTTCCGCAATATTAATGAATGGGGTGTGTATATCCCAGGTCGAGGTGCACTAAGTGCAGCGGGTCGCCAGCTAAGTGACCACAGCAACAACAGAGAGTCTTCCTTAGATGACTCGGGTGTGGTGGATGACCACGATGACGGAGAGCATACGTCGGACGACCAGGCACCACACCCGCACCCACGAAGGCATCTGCTCATACCGCAGTTGCCGCTACCGCCAAACCACCCACCAACGCCGATGCCAATGCAGATACAAATGCCAATGCCGATGCAGACGCCAATGCAAATGCCGATGCCAATGCCGATGCAGATGCCCACACCGATGCCTACACCGGTGGCGATGCCGATGCCCATGCCGATGCAAACGCCCCAGATTCAACAGGTATGGGTCGGTTCGGTTTCGCATTAGTTTGCGAGAACTAACAAGTGCCGCTGTCTCCGAAAGCTGATTACTATTATCTAAGAATGTTATCAAATAGAATAAATGTTGAGACAAAATTTCTAGTTTAGTTATAAGATGTCGTACGACATACCAAAGATATCTGCTTTTACAGGTTAACCAAGACACACAAACGCAAGAAATAAAACTAAGACAACCAACAAAAGGTGAAAAGCTTACTGTGAAACCAAAAAAGCCTGTGAAAAGCATTCAGGACAAGTATCCGCTGAACCCTGACTACCTCAACCAGATCGTGGTGCTAGGTAAAATCTACTTCGAACTTTAGCACAATTTTCACTTCCTAAAAACTTTTCGGGTTCAGTAATGCCATCAAATTTGAAACGAATAGTTTGTGAAAACATATTCGGGCACATGTGATAGAGAAATTGGAAAGCAATCAAATATAACTCAACAATTTGATGGCACTACACAACCTAATCCAATTTATTGGCACGGCTTCAACACTGAAAAGCACGAGACAAATAACACTGAAACTAAACGATGCTGCCACTATGTATCAGAATGAACGCTTTGCAAACACGAAGGGCTAACTATACTATGACGACGAATGCATTTTATAGGGGTTCGGTACAATTCTTGATATTAATGAACTTGCAAAATTAATTTTGTAGATTTAGATTACAGACGTAAGTTTATTGGTTCTAATTCTGCATGTTCTTCAATAATTCTTGTCAAAATTACGTCACTTAGGAGTTCATTATTTCGATTTCGACATCTATCAAACTTTAAATGCTTGCGTTCTTTGCAATTTTCTACTTTTCTAAATTGAAATTACAGTGTACAGGTTAATTTTAGTTCTGAATTATTAGGTAGTTTGACTTTAAGTACTTTTTCTTCTAAAAATTCTAACTATTCTTCAACTCTCATTTGCAACAGATGATATTTTCTTTGGATTTCAGAAGCATTATGTAAGATTCCACTTTGATTTTTGAACAATCCTCGAATACGTGGACCGTTTGATAAGAGAGAAATTCTGTGAAACACTCGTGTATTGGAAATTCCTGATCAAACGGTTTCACATTAATATTCTTTGGTGGCTTTACGAATAAATTTATTCACTTAGTACATCAAATAATTCAATTCGCTCTCGTAAAAGCTACCAAAGTTGTAGGCACTGCAATTACATTATGCAATTGATACAGTTTTAGGTACTGCTAATTTGTCATAGAAATATCTATTCCATTTCTATGATTTCAATTCATTTTTTTTTCAAGTCATAAAGAGATGGAATAGTTACATTCTATGGTTGGTAACATTCACCAGTAGCTTCACTTCTCAATGAGGAACACTTCATTGAGCATTTTAATACGACACGGTTGCAATCTCGCTTCTACCCTCATTAATATCGTCAGGGGCGGACTGGCCATACAAGCGCGCGCCCGACCTCCCGCAAGCGGAGACGACGAAAATTAATGAGCTCAGTTTATTGGCAGCCACGCACAAAACTCATATGGGCAATTACGAGCAAAATTGCACTTACTTCACAGGTTAGTAAACACAGACGCAAACGCTTCTACCCCCCAGTCCACCCCTGTCCCCACAGGAAGACTGCAGGGTGACTGCGATTGACTAGCTGTCGTCTTGTCATAGCTCAAGAATCGCATTCAAGTCTTTCCACATTACAATCAATTACTTTAACAAATACTTTGAACACATGTGCATAACTTTTATGCGATTCGTATCTGGAAACATCAAAATTCATATCAGTGTTTTGTCGAACTTTCAGTGTAACCACTGTACCGGTAACTGCACCGTTTGTACACATAATTGGCATATCAAAATTTTTCGTACTACCATGCTGGTTTTCCTTGCATTTTTATGCAATTTTCCTGCATATTTTCTTTGTCCTGACTTCGCTTTCAATGCATGATGAGTTGTTTAATGTTTGATAAGTGATAGATTAATTTAGTAAAACGAAAGCTTTGCATCGATGAAACTTGAATTTGCCTAACTATGCTTTCGCTTATTCTAATTGATCTATTTCTTCACTTCTTTCTTTCTTCTGTTCGTGACGTATAAGTGTGATATTTGTTGTTATTGTATGTGTGTATACTTTGGTGACTGGTTTGAAATTTCTGGCAGATGAGCTGGTGGATAGAAATTGTGAGTGCTGCGTCACTTGCTGTATAGACTATGAAGGCTGGCTGCAGTTCCAGAATTGTTTGTATGGGATCGTGAAGGATCCCTTATTCGAGTTGTTCATTACAACTTGCATTGTTCTCAATACACTCTTCCTTGCGCTAGAGCATCATGGGATGAGTGAGAACGTTAGATCGGCCTTAGATATAGGAAATAAGGTAATCAACGCTTTACCGTAGATACACTCATGAGAAATCATTGTGATGGCTTCTAATCGTATCAAGGAACCAATATTACTATTCTTTCGAACCATCCGACATAATACGCTTTAATACATTCACTTCAAATCTCAAATAGTAAAAAGTAACGTAATGAATGGTTTTCAGGTGTTCACGTCGATATTTACATTAGAATGTATTATGAAAGTGATGGCGATGAGCAAAGACTTCTTTGCGTGCGGCTGGAATATATTTGACTTGATTATAGTGTCAGCAAGCCTTCTAGATCTAATATTTGAGCTCGTTGATGGCCTATCAGTGTTGCGAGGTCTTCGTTTGGTAAGTTATTATAACACCCCTCTTTTTGCGTCGGGGGTTTAAAATATTGCGTCGGGGGTTCAAAATAAAAAACTTTTCTCTATGCATTTGCAGAATCTAATGGATTGAAAATATCTTCGTACCTAATGTCCTACTATGATTATTTACTCTTTCTGTGTTTTAATTATAATGATTAGGTGTGTCATCTTCTTCCACAATACAGGTATAATAGTTAAACTAACTGTAGATAGCCCCAATTTTTTGCTAATTTTACTAGGTAGTTATATCCTAACATCTGGAAATATAACCCATCGTAATGATCCCTTAACTCTGTTTCAGTTACGAGTGTTAAAGTTAGCTCAATCATGGACTACAATGAAAGTGTTATTGAGTATTATAATATCGACAATCGGTGCTCTTGGTAATTTGACGTTCGTGTTAGTGATAGTTATATACATATTCGCTGTGATCGGTATGCAGCTTTTCTCCAAGTCCTACACGCCGGATAAGTTCGACCCGGATCCAGTACCCAGGTATGACTTCATCGGTTATTGCATGACGTTTATCTAAAACTTTACGTTTGCAGCTAGTATTATAACAGAATACTACATTATATTACAATTACATGTTCGTGTATTATTTCTTTTCCATTGAGTAGCTTTCGTTTTTTTTTTTTCTATTCTCAATTCATTAAAATCTCATCTATTGCATGTAGACGTTCATCTTTATCAGTGATTTTTTTTCTATCAATGTATTAACTGACAATTCTGACTCATCAACATACAAAGGTGGAACTTCAACGACTTCTTCCACTCCTTCATGATGATATTCCGGATTCTGTGCGGCGAGTGGATTGAGCCTCTATGGGACTGTATGCGCGCGGAGCAGGAGAACGGGGCAGAGACTTGCTTCTTCATATTCTTGCCCGCGCTCGTCATGGGCAATTTTATGGTGCTCAACCTCTTCCTTGCCTTGCTGCTCAACAGCTTCAACAGTGAGGAACTTAAGAATAAGAAGGAGGTTAGTATAACTATATCTTGTTGTTCATCAAATTGTCTGAAATCTTTGTTAATTATATTTGCATATTAAACAGTTGAATTTGAGATTGTACGTATATCTGTTCAATGATTCATTGTAAATGTTTATGACTAGAGAAAGGTATTGAATTTGCTGCCTCTGCACAAAAAGATAAAATTCAATCCAATATCAGAAAGTAAGTACCTACATAATGGCAAATTACTATCGAGAACCCAGTTTAATATTTGAAATTCAAAAGTACGTTGTCGCTTCTCGCTAGACATTATTTCCAATCCCCTTTTACAATGCCTAAAGATGATATCGCACTACCGTTTACCGGGCGTGCAGCGTAGGCGTTCGTCGGCGCCATTATCCATTCTTCATTAGCGAGGCGTCTGTGCGACGCATATGTACGATAAATGCCGCCTACACCGCAGATATTAGTGAGATAGTGCCCCTGAAGCAGCAAGGGAAAGTGAACCTTATTCAATAACATACCTGTATAAGTAAGAACAGTATTGAACCCATTAATAATTTTCAGGAAGTTGGTGAAGATTCAAAATTAGCTAAAAGTTTCGATAGAATACGTTCTATAGTAAGAAAAAAAGGTTTCCTTATATCGAGAAGTAAAGAGACTGACAAAAAATCTAAGTTAGAAGAGCTAGTTAACGAATATATGACACAACAGCAAGCCATAAAGGAGAAAAAGGTGTCGATACCATCGATACCGAGCGAGCAGATATACACTGCGTCGATACAGGAGACAATCCTGTACCCACCACACAACAATCTTTATAGTGATAGTTATCAAGAAGCGTTAAATAGGTATGTACAACATTTTTTATCAAAATAAGAAACGAGAAGTTAAACAGAATAATGACAATTTATTTTTAAAAAAATATTAAGTTTAAGATTACAATTAATATACTCAAGAGATAAGACGTATACTTCAAATGAAAATAAGTGTTCTGACTTAAAAGTTAGTTCATCCAAGTATTAACTTAAATAGACGATATCTCAAATATGTTCACAAGACCAGTTATCTAACTTTATAAAAATATTTCAGGCCAATATCAGTAGGTTCCGACTTCGCGTACCCACCGCTTTGCCAAGCTCCCAACAACTTTAACCACGGCAGTCAAGAAACTTTAAAAGACGTGCGTGACTTGGCGGCCGAACATAAGATAACTAGTATTAGGGAAGACTCGAAAGAAAATCTTGATGACACAACAACATCACCGACCCAGCAGGTCGCCGTTCCGAAGTTATTGAACCAGATGTCTTCGGGGTATCACACACAGCCATCTGATTCAAGAGGTACGATATTTTTGTAATAGTTACAGATATAATACCTACTTAATCGTTTATTTTTTATACATACCTACTTGGTACAGAAGTCTCATCATCATCATTCTCGTGCCCTTATCCCAATTCATTTGGGGTTGGCGCACCATGTCTTCTTCCATACTTCTCTATTAATCTTCTTCTCATCAGACACCTTTTTTTTTTTTTTTTTTTTTTTTTTTCGGATGGGAAATCATCAAATGACTTCTCCCGCTCTGGGCTGAGCAGGAGGGAGTGTCAGACTTTTACTGACTAAAACCCATCCATGTTCCTTCATCGCCCTTTGTGTTCCGGGGCCACGGTATCTCTTTCGAATAGTCCCGCAGCCCCGGCAGGCTTCGGTCCTTGCGGACCCCTTCACTATTGCTGACTCTCTTTGAGGCGCGCGTGGAACACGAACGCGCCGTCGACACGGCCTGTCGTCATGAGACGAACGGACGGCGAGCTAGCCCATAGCTCCCCGTCCACAGGCCCGCGCCTACGGTGGCCGGAAGCCACCACGTGGCCCCCGACGCCCGGGGCGTCTCCCGCGGCGGCCGGGACGTGAGGATCTCTCCCTGTCCTGTTCCGCCACCTCCTTCGCTAGCATGACTGCTTCGCAGAAGGAGGTGACGGCGTCCCATTCCGTCTCGCTCCGGACCATGGATTGAACCAAGGCCGGGAGCGAGAGGTCGCCGCCGCCAATCGCCGTTACGAGGACACGGCGGTGCTCCGCCCAAGCGGGGCACACCTCCACCGTGTGCTCCACCGTGTCCTCCGGTCGATCCTCACAATGGAAACACCCGGGCGTCTCCTCCCGCCCGATTCGGTGCAGGAACTTACCGAAACATCCGTGTCCGGTAAGAACCTGCGTCAGGCGGAAGGTGAGGACGCCGTGGCGTCTCTCCAGCCACTCCTCAAAGAGGGGACTTATCGCCACTATTGTGGCGTGCCCTGCACGGGGTTGCGATAGTCGCTCTCTCCATGTCGCCATGAGATCCAGCCGGAAGTCCGTCCGCTGAGCGACAATTTGCCGCGGCAGCGGAGTTTCCCCCCGGCGTAGCGCCTCCGCGCGCCACTCATGTAGGCGCGCGAGGACTATTGCCTCCAGATCCCATGGCGGCAATCCGGCAAGGAGGTTCGCCGCCTCGCGGGAGATCGTGCGGTACCCCCGGACCAGCCTTACGGCTACCACCTTCTGGGGCACGTTCAAGTGGTGGGCGGCACGCCGCCTCAATGAACGTGCCCACACCGGGGCCCCGTAAAGGGCCATGGACCGCACGACTCCCGCGTAGAGCCTCCGGCAGGAGGCGTTCGGCCCCCCCAGGTTGGGCAGGAGCCGCCTGAAGGCAGCCCCTGTCCGCTCCAGTCTGGGGGCCAAACGTCGGAAGTGCTCCACGAAGTTCCACCGGCTGTCGAGGACAAGTCCCAGGTACTTCAGCGTCGACTCGACGCCGATGGAAACCCCTCCTGCCATCACTGAGGATCCCGGAGGTGGCGCATTCCGAGGCCCATGAAAGCACATGGCCTCGGACTTGTGCAATGCCACCTCGAGACCCAGTTGCCGGATCCTCTCAACGACTATCGCAACCCCGCGTGTCATAACTTCGGCCGCCGCCTCGTGCGACCCCCCCTGTGCGAGCACCAGCGTGTCGTCCGCATAGCAGACCACGCTGACGCAGCTAGGGAGGTCGGCGCGCAGCACCCAGTCGTACCCGATGTTCCACAAGGACGGCCCTAGAACCGATCCCTGCGGAACACCGCACGACATCTCTCGCCGGTTCCAGTCTCCGCTGCGACCGGGGTAGATGACGTACCTGTCCGCCAGGTAGTCCCCGACCACACGACGGAGGTAGGTCGGCACCCGGTGATACCGGAGTGCCTCCCCTATGCAGCTCCAGGGCATGGAGTTGAAGGCATTGGCGATGTCGAGAGACACCGCCAAGACAACCCCACCCCGGGACACCGCATCCCCCGTCGTGAGGGCCCTCACGCGCATGATGGCGTCCACCGTAGAGCGCCCCTTGCGGAAACCATACTGGTGTTCCGCAAGGTCCGGCCCCATCCCCGCAAGGTGCTCGGCGAGGCGGTTTGCAATCACCCTTTCAAAGAGCTTGCCCACCTCGTCGAGCAACACCACGGGCCGGTAGGCGGACGGAGAGTCCGCCGGGCGCCCCGGCTTCCGGATGAGGACCAGCTTCCCCGTCTTCCAACGAAGCGGGAACTGGCCTCTCTCCAAACATGCGCTAAAGAGCTCTTCCAGTCGGGGCCCGAGAGCCTCCGAGGCCAGGACCCAGGCTTTGCCAGGCAAGCCGTCGGGTCCCGGGGCGGTATTTTTGGCACCTAGCCTTCGTACCGCCACTCTCAGGTCTACCCCGGTCACTTCAGGAGCGTCGTCGTCGTCACTTTGGTGGTCCGCTTCCGGCACCGCAGCCGGCGGAGCCATAGGCGGGGGCGGGTGTTCCCCTCGCGAGGGGAACAGAGCGCTCACCACGTCCTCCACGAGCTGAGGCCGGAGACTCTGCGTCAGCGGGGGGGCCCAGGTGCGGAGTTTATCCCGCACCATCTTGTAAGGGCGCCCCCACGGATCTCTGTCGAGAGCCCCCAGCATCTCCTCGCGGCCAGATCTCTGGCCCGCAGGACAGCCTCGCGGAGGGCGGTCTTCGCCGCTCTGTAGCCCTCATAGAGCTCCGCCTCAATGGCTGCCGCATTCGGTGGGCGAATGCGGAGCCTGCGGTGCCTGGCGTACCGGTGTCGCGCAGCCACACACGCCTCCCGTAGGGACGTCAGCTCTCGCGACCACCAGTACACCTGACGCCGGGCGCTTCCTGGCCGGACTCGGGGCATTGCCACGTCACATATGTCGGACATGGCCTCCTGGAACCACCCTGCCTCATCATTGACGTCGGCAGGCCTGTCCGGTGATGTCACCCAGGCCTGCACGATCGAGGCTTCCAGGAGGAGCTCCCGGTCCAGCTGCTTCAGCGCCCAACGCGGACCACTCGGGGCCTGTTGGACCGGCGCGCTTGAGGTCTGGGTGGAGACGTCGAACCGGATGTACCGGTGGTCGGAATAGGTCTCCACCCCCTCCATGACGCGCCAGTCAACGACACGCGGTGACAGGGCGGGGCTAGCGAACGAAATGTCCACCACCGACTCGCCCCGCATCCTCACGCACGTGGCGACAGAACCCCGATTTAGGACGACCAGGCCCTTCTCCAGGGCCCAGTCCTCCACCATCCTTCCCCGCACGTCTGTGCAACGGGAACCCCAAGCCAAGTTCTTGGCATTGAAGTCCCCGAGGACAAGCACGGGGAGGGAATGGTTTCCGACGACGACACTCAACTCTGCGAGAGAGTTGTGGAACTCGGCGAGAGTTCGGCTCGGGGAGAAGTAGACACCCACTACGACGATCTCCCCGAACCGGGCTGCTACGCACCCCCGACCCCTCCTGACACTTTCAAGGGTCGGGGTGCCGGCGGCGGCCGACGACACTATGGTCACTGAGCCGCTTAGGTCCGCCACCCAGTCTTCCCTGGGCCAGACGAAATACGGCTCAGCGACCACAGCGATGTTAATCAACCACTGCGCCATGCTCTGGAGCAATAGATCCTGAGCGCAGGCGCAGTGGTTGATGTTCGCTTGGAGGAAGCGTAATGGGGCCGTTATTGGCACTCCATTACCGCTTCCTCCAACCTGGCCCCCTGTGAGGGCCCCTCTGTGGCGGCGACAGAGGGAGCGGCAGCGGCGACAGAGGGAGCGGCAGCGGCGGCAGTTGCGGCTGCGGCGGTGGCGACGGTGGCGGTGGCGGCGGAGGGCCTACCCTTTCCTCGGGTGGCCTTGGTGGGTGGAGCGCAGGCCTTGCTTCCAGCCCGGTGTTCGGCCGGCTTGCCAGCCGCCGCACATGCATCGCAGTGCGGCGTGGCACAGCAAGCCGCGGACACATGACCGGGCTGACTGCAGCGGAAGCATAGCCCGCTGCGGTCCACCTCCGAGGCGCACCGGACTGACACGTGGTGTCCCACGTGGCAGCGGTAGCACCTCAGAGGTCTGGGCTCCAGCAGCTTAACCTGCGCTGAAACCCAGCCCACCAATAGCCTTCGGCCCTCCACAATTGTTTTCGCCGCCGTCACAGGGCAGCATACCGTAACGGTATGCATACCCGTGGGGTCCGGACGTAGGGTGCCTGCCCTGACCTGCTCAGCAGGGCACCCTCCGGACCTGGCGACGGCGGCCACCACCTCCTCCTTGGTCACCGAGTCGTCCAGACCCAAGATGCGCAGGTCTGCGCATCTGACGGGCCTGGACACTCGGGCCTCGTCCGCGTTTAGGGACGCTCTGAGCTTCTCAGCTAGAGCGTCAGCGGACGGGCCACTGGCCTCCCCGGGGACCTCGAGCATACGAGCCCCCGTCGCTGTGACCTTCAGCCGGAGGCCCCCGGTGATCCCGAGCTCCCCGAGGTCCACCGCCTCCTTTGCCTTTGCCAGCAGGTCGCGGTAGGACACGCCCCTCTGTTCCGCTTCCGGCTGTAGTGTGATCACTACAGCCGCGGTCTTAGGGGCGCGGAGCCTAGCCGCGATCTTGCGCTCCCTGAACTGGCGCTGCCGCTCCTTGTTTCGGGCCTTTTTGGCCGCTTTCCGCCCCTTCTTCTTCTCGCCGGCCACCTGCCATCCGGCTTCAGCTGCAGGAGGTGTAGGGGGCTGCTGGGGGGGCGGTGGCGGCGGCGGTGGCTGACGTACTGCCGGCGCTGGCCCACTCGCTGCTGGCACTGGCGCCGGCACAGCCGACGCCTGTGCAGCCGCCTTGCCCTTTCTCCCCCTGGGCGCCTTTTTAGCCGGCACCGGTTTCGCCGGAGCCGGCTTTGGGGGAGGGGCCGCCACTGCCCTGCCAGATGGCTGGCTGGACTGCCCCGGTCCGGGTGCGGCAGCCGCAGCAGCCGCATATGAGGCTGCCCTCGGACCCGGGGCTCCCTTACTTGCCGCCAGGGGGGGACGCAGGACAATTCCCTCCAGGGCTGGCAGTCTCGACAGAGTTAACGACATTATCGTTAACTTTCGATCACTAAAATAACAATGAAAAATACAGTTGCAATAACGATGCTTTGGAGTAACGCAAGTCTTTACATCCAAGATGCGTTTCTCGCAAGCATCATTAGTTCAACTGAATTTGTTCGTTAGTAATCGGCGATCGAAAGTTAGCGATAATGTCGTTAACTCTGTCGAGACTGCCAGCCCTGGACGGAGAACCGTGCCTGGAAGGAAGCCAGCTCCTGCCGAACCAGGTTCAGGACCTGGTTCTCGACTGGCTCGGGCTGACTGGGTCGCTGCGTCTGGTCCCCTTTTTTCGGCGCCACGCGGGAGCCAGACTCCCGCAGACTGGCCAGGTCTGCTAGGAGCCTGGCGTTCTCCTTTTGGAGAGCCTCCGTGGCTGCCGACAGGCGGGCCACCTCCGCCCGCAGTTTAGCCAGCTCCTCCCCATCCATCGTAGGAGGGGGAGGAGGACGAGGAGGTCCGCCAAAGTTGGCCTCCGCTGCCGCCATTATGGAGGCAGAAGCCGCGGGTATGGCCTTGAGTTTTGAAGATGTCTTCATCTTCAAGGCCACGCCCCTAATTGCGGCTTCCACCTCCTTCGTGAACCTGGCCTTACGCTCCGCATCAGAGCCGCCAGGTGCACCCGTCTCTTCGCCTGACCCAGGAGCAATCACGCCCGGGTGGCGTCCCTCTTCGGCCAGCCTCGCTGACCGCTCAGAGGCAGAGAGCCCCGCCCTTTTGCCTCGGATCCCCCCGCGCCTGCTTGTGGGGATCTTCCGGGCCGAGGCCAGCTCTCCCTCGGATGACGACCCTTGGTCGCCATCCCGCCTGGACCGTTTGCGGAAGAACTTACTGTTCTCCGCAACAGTCCCATCCCTCTCGCGGCGGGAGCTCACTGAGCCTCCCCCGCTCACCTCGCTGGATGCTACGTCGGACTCCGACCCCGCATCCCTCCTCTCCTCTTCGTTGCCGTTGCCGGCGGTGTTGGTTTTTGGTTTTTCATTTTCCATATTTACATAAGACACCTTGGCACAGAAGTCTATTAATTGGATTATTTGAATGCACGTAGAAACGTGTCATAAACAGATATCTATCTATACTTAGGGCAAATAAAAAACTCGGATATGATAAAAATTTCAGATGAAAACGAACACTATGAAATGGCACAATTGTCATGTAGAACAACGCCAGAAAAGCCGAAGAGGCAACACCAGCCCAGGGAACAACTGCCAACTAACAACCTAAGTAAGGAACCAGTCAAAGAAAATGACGAAGACATGAAGCGTCCGTGGCAAACTTTAGTCTCATATGTAGATGAATTAACCGTAGGTGGGAGAAAAAACTCACAGGGTCAATATGTTGATGCGATGGGAAACTTCCCCGGATTTGGGAAACAGAAAGAGCCGAAAGTACCCGAGAACTGTTTCCCTCGCCAATGTTACGATGCGTATGTATTCATTCAAGAATGTCTCGATGCTCAATGCCATATTCGCTTCCATTTCTATTGTAGGAGTTTGGTAGTTATCCAAGCCTTTTGAAAACCGATTTTTACGATTAACTCTTCTTCCTTTGACATTAATCTTCATGCCCTTACGAGTTGTGTTTGTCTCTTAACCTTTTGCACTTCTTAACTACCTAATGCATCCCGTAATGTAATGTAATTATTATGTAACTCATCTAACTTTTTCGCTATGACCATTGCTTCACAACATTAATCGTACTTATATCCCTACAAAACTACGGAACCAAGGTAACAAATAAAAGGTTCCAGGGATGGAAATTAGAATCACGACTCTACGTATTTAGGATATCCAGAAGTATGTAGGTAGGTACAGGGTTTTAATAGTTGCTTGTGACCCGAATGAATGCAAATACGCTGTCCTTTTAGGAGTTCTTGTTGGGATGCATGTATTGACACCAACTTGGGTCGACGTTGGATGTTTCTCCGAACCTACATCCTGCGGTACGTAGACACTCCAGCCTTCGAGTGGTTCGTGTTAGTGCTGATCTTCGCGTCCAGCATCACTCTCTGCTTCGAAGACATCCACCTTGAAAAAAACAAGCCGTTGAAGAAAATACTGTACTGGACCAACTTGGGGTTCTGCATGATCTTCATCATCGAGATGTTTCTGAAGTGGATAGCGTTGGGGTTCTTCAGATACTTCACTAGTTTCTGGACGTTATTAGACTTTACTATAGTTTTTGTAAGTATCAATTCTTCAAACATTTTTATTGACTCTTTCATACTTCTCTTTTTAACGCTTCAATTCCGCTTTCAGGTTTCAGTATTCAGTTTGTTGATAGAAGAAAATGAAAACCTAAAAGTGTTAAGATCGTTAAGAACTTTACGTGCATTGAGGCCGTTGCGAGCGATATCGCGGTGGCAGGGGATGCGTATCGTAGTGAACGCTCTAATGTACGCGATACCTAGTATCTTCAACGTATTGTTAGTGTGTCTAGTGTTTTGGTTAATATTTTCTATCATGGGAGTGCAGTTTTTTGGTGGGAAGTTTTATAAGTGCGTCGATGATGAAGGAGAGTTATTACCATTAGAGGCAAGTATTCCTACATAAAGACCAATATTTGTTTTTTTTATGGAGTCTCTAATGGTTTCCGTTTGATTTTAGATAGTGAACGATAAATGGGAATGTTATTACAACAATTTCACTTGGATAAATTCGAAAATATCGTTCGACCACGTGGGCATAGCCTACTTGGCGTTATTTCAAGTGGCCACATTCGAGGGTTGGATGGAGGTGATGGCCGACGCTGTGGACGCACGAGGAGTAGACTTACAGCCGGCGAGAGAAGCCAACATCTACGCATATATTTATTTTGTCATTTTCATCGTTTGCGGTTCATTCTTCACCCTTAATCTGTTTATAGGAGTAATTATAGATAATTTTAATATGCTCAAGAAGAAGGTAATTTGTTTTTCAATCAAAATTCTAAGCTTATTGTGTTCAATACTTTTGTCCAGTGTTAATGCTATCAATTCCCTTTTCAGTACGAAGGCGGAGTTTTAGAAATGTTCCTTACCGAGAGTCAAAAGCATTACTATACAGCAATGAAGAAACTCGGTAGAAAAAAGCCCCAGAAAGTAATAAAAAGGCCGAGGAATCAATTCTTAGCGATGTTCTACGATCTCTCGAATTCGCGAAGATTCGAGATCGCCATTTTCGTTTTAATATTTCTGAATATGCTCACGATGGGCATAGAACATTATGATCAACCGCATTCTGTTTTCTTTATATTAGAAGTTAGTAATGCGTTTTTCACGACTGTATTTGGTTTAGGTATGTTAATCGTTTCAATAGTATCAACCACGCCAAACCCTTCAATTATTTTAAAGTCCATTGATCCTTATCATCCTGCTTTTAATGACACCCATGACCAGACTTGACTTATTGAACTTTCATTAGCCATAGGGTTTCTTCATTTGAGCTTGAGGGTATGGCGCGGTTACCGCTTATAGTTTACCCATTATCACCACCTTTCTTCCTAACGTCTTTAAACCTTACAGAAGCGATAGTAAAAATAGTAGGTCTTCGGTACCACTACTTCACGGTGCCGTGGAACGTGTTCGACTTTCTGCTGGTGCTGGCTTCGATCCTAGGCATCCTGATGGAGGACATCATGATCGACCTGCCCATATCGCCCACCTTGCTGAGAGTCGTCCGGGTGTTCCGGATAGGGAGAATATTAAGACTGATTAAAGTAAGTACTGTTCTAATTGCCTGGCTTGTAGTCAGTCATGTCTTTTAGACACTATGTATAGTCGGTTCAGTTATCCACTGGATTTCTATTAATGTAGACTAAAGAGGCTGTGAATAGATCTAAATGTAACAAATCAGCCTGGTTTTTCTAGTGGTTGGAAAATGGAGTTTAAACTATGCATGTGATACTGTTTTGTAAGTAAGTACTCATCATCTCTGTTCTCTCATGTTGTCTCATGTAACATAACCCTCACTATCTTTCTTCCAGGCCGCTAAGGGCATTAGAAAACTACTGTTCGCGCTAGTGGTGTCACTGCCCGCGCTGTTCAACATTGGCGCTCTTCTGGCCCTCATCACGTTCATCTACGCCATCATCGGCATGTCCGTGTTCGGTCACGTCAAGGAGCAGGGCGCGCTCAACGACATCGTCAACTTTCAGACCTTCGGAAGAAGCATGCAGTTGCTTTTTCGGTAAGTTTCTGCTAATGTCTGTATATCTAAACGGGCCCTTTTGAGGACATAAACACTGATACCGCGATTAACTTTCTGGGCCCAACTACCTACCATCGATTTTAAAAAAGATCCATGTGATGATTTGTTAAATGAGCTGGTGTGGGTTTTATTTCACAAACCGGTACTTATTGTAGCTAGGTACAATATAATGCTTGTCCCGTTATCGTCGATATGATTGAAGAATGCTTCGTGGTGGGGGAAATCATTACTGGCTGTCTAATAATTTGTGGATCACAACACATAATTTTGTCCTCTTGGCTAAACAATAACTATTCCTTCTCACTAAATTCCAGTTTGATGACATCAGCGGGTTGGAACGACGTACTAGAATCCCTCATGATCCAGCCTCCTGAATGCGAGTTAGGAGAGCACCCTGGCCAGAACGGCAACTGTGGGAGCCCTCTACTGGCCATCACGTACTTCACGTCGTTCATCATCATCAGCTACATGATTGTCATCAACATGTACATCGCCATCATCCTCGAGAACTTCAACCAGGCGCATCAGGAGGAAGAGATTGGCATCGTGGAGGATGATCTCGAGATGTTCTATATTCGGTGGTCGAAGTGAGTATATTTGCATAAACCTACTTGACAATCATTTTATCAGCCAATAATACAAAGTGCTTTATATTCTTTCGTTCCTCGTAACTGCACCAAATTGACACCATCACTGGCGTAGTTATATTGTTCAATTGTTCATTGATACTATTCTTGTTATTAAACTTTTAATTGAAATAAAATTTTCTTACCTACACAATCACGGCACATCAACAAAATTCCGCTGATAAAATTTGGCTCGCCACCTCCAACATTAAACCATTCTGTAACCAATAGGCCACTTACAGTTATTAGAGCTATTTACAATTACGACAGTTCAGAAAGGACACTTTAAACACAAATGACGTCGTAAAGGGAAGCTCGTAAATCTTGCCATCTATCTCGATCCCGGCTTCAGCTCAACACATTAAAAGTTACTCAAACAATTATTACTTGGCATTAACCTCATCATTTGTGGGAACAACTTTATTTGCCAATTATTTTGTGGAAATAAATGTATTTAGGGAGCAAGCAAACGTGCTTGCTCAACAACCAACAACTATATTCAACCGAAAGATATACGTGCAATCTTATTTTTCATAACACAATTTTAAACGACTGCAGTCATCATCTTATCTAAAAAACTAATACAGAAACACTCTTCTTTCCAGATACGACCCCCACGCAACCCAATTCATAAGTTTCGCTCAACTATCAGACTTTATAGCTTCCTTAGACCCTCCGCTAGGCATTTCCAAACCGAATACAGTGGCTTTAGTCAGTTTTAATCTGCCGATCGCGAAAGGCAACAAGATTCATTGTTTAGATATACTCCATTCCCTGGTCAAACATGTTCTGGGGCATGTTGAAGAGACGGACACGTTCAGACAGCTGCAGGAACAGATGGATATCAAGTTTAAGAAGCAGTTCCCGACGAGGAAAGAGCTGGAGATTGTGTCCTCGACTAGGATATGGAAGAGAGAGGATAAGGCGGCCCGCACGGTGCAGCGGGCGTTTAGAGATTATGTCAAGTGAGTATGAAAGTATTCATACTCTTTGAGTCGTGAACCGCCCACGGTTTGGGGTACTGTCAATTCCAAAAATGTTGACTATCAGCCTAGATTAATAAATGAAAGGCCAAAGAAATAAAAAACATGAACCAACATCTCCGAATTACAAAAACCCATGATTTGAATGCCTCCGAGTTTATTTTTCACTTCATCGAACACCTTGAAAAGTGGGATGCAAAATAAAAGTCATTTACCACATTTCCAGGCGTAAGAACCGCAGCCCCTCAATAGAAGAAGAAGAAAGCACGAAGTGGTCCCCCGGCGGAGGCTGGGGTGGTCGGCTGAGCGCGCTGCTGCACGTGCGGCGCGGATCGCACGCGTCCAGTCGCAAGTCGTCGCGCGCTTCCGACGCGTCCGACATCAGCGAGCTGGGAGGAGCCTGGCTCAACCTGCCGCTGCTGCTGCTGCCGGGGGCCGCGCCCGGGGAACAGGTGGGTACCGACCACATGAAGTACTTTCAAAAGGAAAACTCATTCCATTTGACTCCGAACCGGGGTAGTTTCATATGCCCCAGCGTCTGGGTTGGCGGTTTAGCGGGTCAAATGGCACCAACCTTACAACTAATTCCATGTGCCCCAGCCTCGGTACAGGGGTAGATTTGAAGAGCAGACCGCACTTTACACGACACACTTAATATTTCTACACACACACAGACAAGCAAGCATAATCGTGTATCTGAATACACAATTATGCTTAAACATCGTCCTAGTCCTTGATAATAGATTAGAGTTATTGATTCTGTACGATTTTATTTATGGAGGAGAATCCGCCGGAGTAGCTGGTAATTTATGTAGCCAAGTTGACTTTGTTCTATCTCTAGTAATTTAATATTTGCAGAACGGTAGTCAAGCTTTATTTCTTAGTAAAATACAGGCGCAGAGATTCCTCTTGAAGGAATCTTAGCTTCTTGTCTTCATCATATCTTTAGGTAAATGTCACAACACCAGTCATAACCAACGTTGGCAATATCAGTCTCCGGCTCCTATCCTTTCCATTTTTAAAGCTAGTGACATTTATCGTGGTACAGCCAAGTGGTTCTGAGTCGGCGCCGCCCCGAAGGCGCTCGGCCTACGGGCTGCCGATCTTCCTTCGGCATCAGGACGCCATGGACGAAGAGACCGGCCCGAAACGAGCAGGTTCATATGTAATGTTTTGCTTTCCGTGTCTCTTCCTCAGTAGGTTTAGAGATAGATGCATTTTTGATTAGACTTCGGTATGGCTGGGCAACGCGTTGCAATGTGTATTAAAAAGTTTTGTGCAGTAAATAGCATTTTGCAATGAGCTTCCTTTCACAACGCCTTGCTCAGCTAAGACTTGGCTAGCACTGAGTGGTTAGTCACCAGTCTTAAAAAAACCCCAAATCCTTTAGTAAATGGACTCGGAAAGTAAACCTAAAAACAATATTTAGTCATTTCTTGAGTGTTTGCTTTCGTTTGATTGTCTTGTGCCTGTTTTATTGGATATATTTGTATGTCATTCTGGAAGTATTTGTAGACAAGAGTAGCCCCAGAACCAACCACTCGGTCCTAAACTTCTAAGGTACCTACCTAAATTCATTTGATTCAAAATTTTAAGTGATTGAAGCTTTGATTGGCCTTTTAAATTCTACATACCGTCTAGGTACTCAAATCTATTTCAAATGAGTTTATATTTCACCTATATTTCTCAGTTTTTAGATGGCGTGTCTTACAAGCATACCTAACAACGGTTTCAAAAGTTTCCAGGACGTAGAGCTTTTGCATGTTTTAGTAGTAGATACCCCAGATTCTCGCTTCTGTAGCTATATCTTTGTAAGTGAATGTCGGCATGTAGTGTGTAAGTCTGAGTAGTTTGTTCCCCTCTACAGTCTTTCCTTCACTTTTAACGCAACTCAGGAATCCGTAAGTACAATTCTGTATTTTATTCATTGACAGTGCCTATTGGGCAAAGGTAACACTCGATCGCACAGATCAACACAATAGATGACACGAAATCAACACTAGCTGGCGTAGCTATGGCCACCTTCATTACTACCGACCAGAGGTTCCACCGTTGAGTCTGTGGCGTTCTGTTGCCTTAGTCGATCTACTCAAGATACATTTTCTGAATCACTGTGCAAACGGTACCTGATTTGAATCAGAATGACAGAATCCATAAACCACATCAACGAAATTTAAAGAGGTTTACCTACTAGGTTAAAAAAATTGGGCATCATGTAAGGATTACCTGTAGATGGCTTTACCACCTCAACTGGAGCACTTCAATGAAAACACTGAAATCAACTCCTAGGAACTGCAAAATATTTGGGAAGTGGTGTGTTATGGTGTTTTGTGTGACATCCCACAGGTTCCCTTCGGCTGAGTGGCTCGCGGCGCAGCAGCATGCGACGCGTGACCCCGCCGGCGCGCGCGCGCACGCCGTCGCCGCACGCCAACAGCGAGGTGAGCATCCTGGTGACGGAGGCGTCGCCGGACGCGGCGCCCGGGCCGGCCGCGCCGCCGCCCACGCTGGTGCGCGTGCTGGTGCACCGCGAGTCGGACGAGCGCCCCAGCTGATCTCCGACTCCCGAGCTCGCGCCCCGAGCTCTGCCCCCGGACGTTCCCGAACCGAACGATCCTCATTGACTCTCCAACCGGCAGTGTTCCGGCGAATAATTGTGATTTTTAAATTTAACTAGCCCAGTTCGCGGTTGTCATTATGGTGGATACGTTGAGATAGATGACCCCGTTTCTGTAGATCTATCAGTAAACGTTAGGACACGAGTGATTTAATTTTGTTATTTACTGGTAGATTTTGGAATGTGCCCATTTATCTCAACACTTTATAATAATAGATAGTAAAATACAGTACTAACCGGAAACTTCCAGAGTCGTTACAATAATGTTTTCATTAGTATCTCGTCGAATTCAATAAGCTTTACGATACTGAACTGCGCTGGAATGCGCCACGCAAGTTGCATTACACGCAGATAGGTAACATTCGTTTGTAGACGCTTCGATAGATTAATGTTGCTGAATCCGGTTTTTTGGATTGTAGAAAACTAGGATTTATGTAGGTTCTTAGCTTTTTGAAGATTTGTACAACACAAAAAGAAATCACAGATTTATCAGGGCATACGTCATCTATACAGGGTTATTTGTAAAACACCGACAACCTCTCAGGACTGTGTTACTAACATCATAATCAACAACTTTTGTTCTATGACTTTTAAAAATTCATCATATTTTAGTTCATCAAATTTTCGTACAAAAATAAAAATATTTAAATTGAACGCTCTAAATGTTAAGAAATCTATGCGAAGCAAAAGAAAGCGATAGTACAATAGTGAGGGGAGCGGGGTCTGGGCGGCGAGGGCCCGTAAAAGCGTTCAATTTTTTTTTTTTTTTTTATGAAAATTTGATGAACTAAAATATGATGAATTTTTAAAAGTCATAGAACAAAAGTTGTTGATTATGATGTTAGTAACACAGTCCTGAGAGGTTGTCGGTGTTTTACAAATAAGCCTGTATAATATGTGCCTAAATTCTATCGCGTTACCTATTTACCATAATCCAGAAAACGTATGAGAAAGATTTTTAGCTTTAAAAAGTTTACACGGGTAAAAAATTAACTACACGTGAATTTTATACATAAATACAAGATTGTCATCCTCAAACTATCTCTTCTTCTTAATAGTACATAGATTTCGATTATTATAAAACTAATAGAAACTTGACTTCTACGATCTTGACTTCTACGATCCAAAATTCGGTAAGACAGCTCTTTTTTTAAATGAATTTTAATATTTATTTAAGTCAAATTGTATGTAAATCAATTTGTTGTTGTAAATAGTATTGTATATGAGAATGACTGATGTCACCATGTCGATAGAATTAATAAAATGGAACTCATGCAAGCAAGCTGCACGCCAAGTAATAATCATAGGCACAATACTAATTCTGTTTATGTTAAGATTCTGACAAAGCGACAATATGTTTTCATCATAAATTATATTATTCCCGTTCTTTTCGTAGTATTAATATTATACACATTAAACCGATATTATCATGGTATGTTTCAATAAATAAACTGTTGTAATAGCAACGGGCCTAAAATATTACCCTGGGGAACTCCACGGCGATCATAGTTGTAAAAAAGTTAATATTACTGTGGGTGACATTTTCGTTTCATTTGTCTTTTGTATTGTACTTTTTACTTTTCAATATAGATAATTTTATCCCTCAATTCGTATCTTTATAAATTGTAATCGTTATGATCGACATAATTGAAAGCCTCACTCAAATCCAATTAAAATGCCTTAATGCTTGTTTGGTGTGCGGCCTACCTAAAAATAACTTGATCATCATAAATTTATCGCCTCAGTGAGTTCAGGCTTTCTAAAATAGATGCATGTTTCCAAATCAAATGCCATTATATTGCTGAAGATTATTAGAAATTAAGTATTTGCAAAATATTGGTTCTAATACAATTATGAGTAATACAATGGAGGGCATGTTGTTATGTATACATTTTAAGTATGTTGCCATATTATTTAGGGAAAAGTGTGCTTGATATATTTAATGTAATTAGACCTCCTATTTCCTCATTTATATGAAATCAATTGGTATATTTCTCTCCTAAAACCTGTATTATTAAATACATAAATGCTATAACTAATATCCAGGCAGGATTTTTTATAGGTACTCAGGTTGTGGAAAAGGCGTGACAACGCCAAAAGACTTTCAAGTAAAAATAACCAGCTCCCTTAGAGTACTTTAAAATAGTAATGTAGTATAACGGGTGGATATTTCAAACTACGTAAGGAATTTAAGAATTTGATTCAAAACTTCCACCACCAAATGAAAAGTAATTTAGAAAATATACCAATAGGCTCGACCCCTAACTTGTCTCGACCTTTAGT
This sequence comes from Xestia rhomboidea, assembly GCA_963853795.1. Classification (NCBI taxonomy): domain Eukaryota; kingdom Metazoa; phylum Arthropoda; class Insecta; order Lepidoptera; family Noctuidae; genus Xestia; species Xestia rhomboidea. The sequence goes on along the minus strand of OY970771.1, from coordinate 6,246,228 downwards.
ATGCCTACACTACTGTATAATAAACCAAAATTCTACAGCTATAGATAGATTTGACTGCTGTATTAGTAATGTTCATCTTCAGGGTTTTAAATGGTCAGTTTCATAGCAATTTATTTTATAACATGTGCACTTGTGCAGCTACAAGTAGACGTAGATTTTTTTAATTACCTATGTAGTTTTTTCAACGACAAAAATGAATTATAGTCTTAACTACCTACTAGTCAATATGATCTCGATAGAGCTTTAATCTTTTTGACATGATAGGTAGATATTTAAAATGAGTGGGTATTAAAATAGTTAAAAAATCAATAGTTAAAACCGAAACAATCATAATTTGACCTCACAATTTTATTTATTCGGTAGAGTTGTTGATTCTCACGAACGCATTGTAATTTGAACCGAATGTTAGTGTACATAGAAGTCTTTATGAATTGCACTCCTGATTTGCAACGACGAAAGGCAAGTTTAGTACACTTATGCACAAAATCTGACCTAAGTCAATTTTTTTTTTGGAAATGCTACTTCTGGTATAAATCATTACTTCCCACCTTAATACCTACAGACTAAAATTACATTTAGTAACCAGAGATTCCTTTCTCGCACAAACAAGGCAAGCTAAATGTATACAGACATGTACAAAATGGGAAAATATTCGCACAAATCACAATAGGTATTGAAAATTACGTAGTTAGTTTTTGACATAACATTAGTATTTATTTGTAAAAGACAGTTTCATTTTTTTTATCTGCATTTTCCCTAAAATATTTAATTTGATTGATTATGAACTTATGTGCCTACAAAGTAAATTATAATTACCGATTACTTCAAGTGTTATATAATTTTATAGAATTCATGTCATGATGATGACATGAATTCTCATTAAGCGAAAATGTATAATTTGTTAATATTTAGCCCGTCCACATGTTCCTTTTGTTAATTGTTGTTTTATAGTTGTAACATTAGCTGCTATTAGTGTTAACGAGTTGCTAAATATAGGCGCACCAAGTGCTTTCGAATTATATTTTAGCTGCATTTATGTACAATCGGCCCGAAAAGTGATCACATTTTATTTGTTGGCGAATCAATTACCGCCGCAAATCACTTTTGGAACCGATAATACACGTATGACGAGAATTTACTTAGGAAATTGTAAAGCATTGAATAAAAAGTTGATGCGTTGGTTTTAAATAGTTCATAATAACTATAGAATTAGCTTTTTTTCTAAAAGAAAAGTTTAAAAAGAAAATTTTAAGATTTCTCTAGAAGTATACTTGAACAGGTAAATTTTAAAACCCCCAAATATTTTCCAATTTAGCAAGGACCAAATTTGATTTCGTTTAAAAAAATATATTTCAATTTACTAATTATATTCTTGACCAACTTTTTAATTCATTTTTACTTAGAATTTTCGAAGCCTGTATCAGATTATGCTAGAATTTTAGACGCTGACACCTTGTAACATACTAGTATTCGTACCACCTCGCTTTATGGAAAGTTTTACACAATTTGCTTTGAACCCTTTGATATTTCAACAACCCACACTCACTATTAAATATTTTGAATTCTAAAAGGAAGAAGCATGATAAAATTGTTCTAATAGAATAGATAATATTTCTCAATATTGTTCATTACTATGTAAATAATGAAGAAGATGCAATAATTTTTCATAATTTTATCTATAGTTATAATCTTGAGAGGTTGTTAGTGGTTACTTTAACTATAATTTATAATTATGTACGATGTACATGTAAAACTATTGTAGTTAGTGAAATTGCAATGTTTAAAGCATGTGTTGAGCATGGTTCGATTTGTGTAACATATGTTTAAATTGTATGATATGTAAATAAAAACTTTAAATGAGACCTGCGAAATATGATTTTCTTCCGAGGTACAAAATATAAATTAACCATGTTGAAAACTATGATTAAATGAAAATATAGAAAATGTTGCATTTTATTACATACGTTAAGGCAAGGAACTACCTGAATAAAAAAACCGGCCACGTGCGTGTCGGGCCACGCGCAGTGTAAGGTTCCGTAGTTGCCCGTTATCACAATATAGAACGAACCCGTTGGTATGGCGCCATCTAGCGGCAGCTTTGTGAAACTATGATAATGTTTTTATAGTTTTTTATTTTAGATTTTGTTTTTCAATGCAAGTCTTTACCCGTTCTATACAAGCAACTACTTCATCTTAGGCACTTTATAGGATTTATTCTAAGGATTTTGTATTTGGTACAAAATTATCCAACACCCAATTTCAACGACTATTACTGCTAAACTAAGTTATCTTAACCGCTATAGTTTTCCTTTAAAGTTCATGAAATGCACTATCATCAAGAATTTTTCCAGATTTTTCAAGCCCGCAGTTAAGCTTTTAGAGGAACTACGCCCTACTGGAACAAAAGTTTGCACTTTAAAGTTTAATATTTCGTAAATGGAGACGTAGATCGAAAAGTAGTATTAGCATCAACACAACACAACACCGCACAACATCTTATACCTGTACCTACATTCATAGCAAATAAATATCTGATTCTGATTCTGATTCATCCCTTCATCATCATCATCATCAGCCTATTAATGTTCCCACTGCTGGGACACAGGCCTCCACTCTATGGGGGATTACATCCCTTGGGGAGGGCATCCCTTATGTCAGTAAAATACCTGTTCAACAATACCCCACACGATGAGGTAGACGACGAAAAAAAAATTCATCCCCACATCAAATGTAGGGGAGATACCCTAAAAAAAACTCTTATTTTACCACTTTGTTGGCTTTATTATTGATGTACACACCTCTACAAAATTACAGCTTTCTAGTACTAACGGTCTCTTAGCAAAACCTCGGACAGTCAGACAGACAGACGGACATGACGAAACTATAAGGGTTCCTTGTCAGGACTACGGAACCCTAAAAAGGAGAATGATGCAACAGTGTTTAAGAGAGAGTATAACGTACCTTCGACGGTCTGATCTATTTGTGAGGCGAACATGCCCAGATATTGCACAGGATAGGTTTGGAAGGAGAAATGGGAGGTCTTTGCCCAGCAGTGGGACACTCAAAGATTATATTTTTAAATGTTTCTATGTGTTTTTTTTATGGAATATAAAAAAATAAAAAATTGTCGGTATACGCAGCGGTACGTACCGACGTCACATGGTTGCCGCACCGCGCGCTTTGTATGAAATAAAATATAACAATACGACAAACGCACCGCTTCGGCACCGCAGCGATGTGACACGAAACGTCTAAACTGAAAGCGCCCTAAAAGAACTAGCTAAAGAAACTAAGTTAGAGAGTGTTTATTAGATTGCTGTTAGTTTTTTATTTGGCGTTATTGTTGTGTGATATTTTAAGTTTCCCATTGATAAATACTACTTTGCAACTCTAATGAGTCATTCCGCGTCATAAATATCGCGTATGATTGTATTTTCATTTAATGATAAATTATAATATAAAAAAACAGGTAACGCCTGACAAAAATTTACTAGCAATACTTCCCTCGTTAACTTCGTTCGGTTACGGTTTATCGAACTGGTTCTTTTTGCTATTGATTCCTCGTAATTATTGTCCTGTAACATATAACCTTTTTTTTCGGATGTGAAGTCATCAAATGACTCCTCCCGCTCTGGGCGGAGCAGGAGGGAGTGTCAGACTTTTACTGACTAAAACCCATCCATGTTATTTCATCGCCCTTAATGTTCCGGGGCCACGGTATCTCTTTCGAATAGTCCCGCAGCCTCTAACATATAACCTAGGTTTCATTTCTGGCGAAAGGAAAAAAGTGAATCAAAACATCTTGAGGAAACCTGGACTAATATAAGTCTGAAATCGCCAACCCGTCTTGAGCAAGCGTGGTGATCAATGCTCGTGCCTTCTCTGTACGGGGCCTTTGTCCAGCCGTGGGACAGTAATAGGCTGGTATTATTCTTCGATCAATAATAGTACTAGATTCCCGATAAGCGCTTCAAAAACGGCCCGAAAAATAAGACCACAAATACTTTTGTGGTCTTATTTCAAATTAGTATGGTCCAATCATAGCCAACATTAAGACGTCAAAGTTGCGCAGTGTGCGTTCAAAAACTGTGTAAATAACCACCCCACATCATGGTTTTGGAAGGAATATCTTTTTTTTGGTAAGTTTATATAATTAAGTGTTTTTCATAAAATAAAAACAATTAAATAGTAAATATAATTCAATTATCTAATAATGTAATTGTCTGGCCAATGTTTGCTACAACGCACCAACTATTGTATCAAACATCGACTGTCTTTGAATAGGGAATGCATGGAGTAGTGTTGTTATTTTATAATCTTATTTTTGTTTGTAGATTTCCTAGCAACCCATTTCGCTGTGCAGAATATCTATTGTAGCAAAAGAAAGAGGAGAAGAAATATACAACCCATATAAAAAATCGAGAATATGTTCGACTCATTTTGAGAGATTCGACATTTCTGGAAACACGCAAAGGCGTAGATGATTAATAACAACGGTTCCCAAATTGCAGTTAATTATTATAAAGTATTAAAATAGTCGGTGTACTATAATGTTTCGATAAAATAGTAAGTTGATTATGACTTTTTTTTAGATTCACGGACCAATTTTTATTGGTTTGTGAATCTAAAAACAAGTCATTTATAATTGACGAAAGATTTATCAAATCAGGTTTTGTAAAAATCTTTATCAGATGAAACTATTTTTTTAAATAGGTATTTTTAAAATGTAATAGCGGCAATTTAAAATAGTCTCAACTACTTTTTTTAATCGGTCAAAAAATATTTGCCACCATACAAAACAAACCTAAAAAAATATAATTCTGCAACTCTACGTCTTTCAATACTTTCTGTGTTCTGAGCATTGAAATGTAACACCAAGAACTACGTCTAGTTCCACAATAGAATAAGCACGAAATTGTAAACAAAAGTGTTTTAACCTTAAAACTTAAACTTTAAGTTTTATTTTAGAATAAATAGTTTTGTACTGATGACTTTTTATTTTCAAGCGATATTTTAAATTTAATCCTTTTATCCTTTCTCCGATGGAAGGACTTAAATAAATACATTTTGCAATGTTATTCAAACTTTATGTGTAAGCATTAAGGTTTATAATAAACTGTAGTTGTTAATATTATTAAACTTTTTTCTAAGAAATGTAGATGTTTACGTGTGTGCAAACGTGGCCACTTCAGCGACTTATTTTTGTTCCTGATCCTTAATCTAGTACTATTATTGATCGAAGGTATTATTATTATTATTTATGCTACAAAAAGTTTACATTGGCCTTTGTAAAGAAATGAATAAAGGAAATGCGCAAAAGCGACTTTTGGTCGAAACAGGAAGAGAGTTGGTTGTATGACCGGGCGACTATACCACAAGTCGTCGTGGCCGCGGAGTGCGCGAGCTCCCCGACTCCTTACAAATAACAATGTGGTTTACAAAGGAGTAGAACATATAAAGCTACTACAAAATAAATAAAATACACACATGAATACATATATTAAAACAGTGTTTAAATAAAATAGAGTTGAGTTACTTATGTAATCAGATATACTGAATGAATGAATGAATGATACATTTATTTGCAAGAATACAGGTAGTTAACATAAATTCTTAATATCTATTGGTGGTGTTGGTTCTACTGGAGCTAATTGAAGTGATTTAATCTACTGGCTGATGAAGGTAACTTAATAATACAGATTCGGAATTTAGTTTTGAAGAAAAGTAACTTTAATTCCTACACATATGCGTGCCTTCCTCACCAAGCCACAATTTACCTACCATTTAGTCACATATTTGTGTCGTTCGACATACAGGGCACACGCTTGTTTGTCATGTATATGTGACTATGGTGGTCAAAAGGATAAAGCTACAACTTGAACAATACTAGCCATCCAGACTTTTGAAAAATACTAGCTATCTTTAAATTATACTATTTAGGATACAAGGATTTGAAAGCCCTTAGAATATAACCCAAATATTACACCTACGTAGTGCTGAAAGAAACTGATTGATTATTGGAAAATACTAATTCATGTAGAAATGCAGTTTGTAAAAAAAACCTCAAGAAAATAAACCAAGATTAATTCAACAGTAGCTATTTATTTAGTAATGGATACACATTTAACTCTTCTATTTTTGAATTAAAATAAAAAATTAACAGGATTTAAAATCATTTGGTATATTAAATAATCATGGCTAAATAACAGAATAATCGAATTTTACTAACATTTTTACTTCGTAGACACCCTGGTGCGACGGTTCCATGAGAAATTAAGTCCATAGCTCTTAGGCCGTACTGGTTTTTGGATCTTAGGGGTATCTAGGAACCAGCACCATCCGTTCTTCTCACAGTGTTCAATAGCCTCTTCAGGAGTTTTGAAGGCTACTTTCATGTTGGACAGCGGATCACCAGAAGATGTCCAGCCCATCAACGGGTTCTCCCAGCGTTGGCGGTTGTCAAACTCCATTTCCCAATGATGGATGTTGTTGGTGCCACTCTGCATGGCATTCTTAGGTTGCTGGTAGATGCGCACACGACGGGTCAGAATATGTTCCTCTGGAACTCCATTGACAGGGGACAGATCCACCTGGAAAGCATTGTACAAATATTTTTTAATAACCATGTAATGTTAAATATCTAATATTAGTTAGAACCCACTCTTTTCAAATTTGTAGAAGTAGGTACCTACCTATGAATTTAAATCATAGTAAGGGGCAGATTTATAACATCATTATAACCTGTAAATATAGTCTTATGATGGGAGAAAATAAAAAAATATTGTGACCTTTGCTGACACAGTATTTAACTGCAGGCATGTTCAGGCTTATTACTTCAAAGACAGGAGCTTCCATCACTAGTAGTGTTTCATAGGAGGTTTTAGAACTAAGTCAAAATGGACTCTATAGATTCTAAACAATCGGAATGCCATCTTATGTTTACTTTTAATTGAACCTCAGACAGAAACCAATCTCACCTTGACTGGAACCTGAATGGTGGAGTCCAAAACACTTCTTTGTTGTGTATCGTCAGGCGAAGCTACCGCAATATCATTGTCAATCATGGGCGCCTCACGTCGACTAAGATGATCGCGATCATTGAGGCGCGATGTTGTTGAAAATGCTGGCAAGGATCTAAAAACAAAATCTTACTGTCATTGAATTGGCATGAGCTTGTTAAGTTCTAATAATTGTACGAGCATTTGAATTTAAACTGAGGATTGTTCCGTTAATACACTTACCTAGACAGCGGAGCTCTAGACAAACTCGCTGCACGGCTAATTACCTGAAACATCTTGATTTTTACGTAACAATCACTGGAAATGAAAATTACGTTCAGATTCCAAGTTTTCTGTCGTAGTTTTTTTTTACGGTGACATGTGACAGTGACACTGGCAGTTTTTGTTTTTTATTTCCATTAGGTAACCACAAGGAACTTATATACTAACTGGAATGAGGACGGGCAACACAAAAACGTTCCGACCGAGAAAGCTTTTGAGAGTGGATGTTGTCTCTTTCTAATAGGGTGTCCAATAATCATACTAACTCTTGAGACAGTTACAGACTACTGTTATTTTATTATTTAATGATGATGACGTGCAACTCGATAGCATTCTAGGCGAGATAGCTACTAGAGTGGATGTCATTAACTTTTTATGTTAACTCATTACCTACAACTTAAATGTATGTCTGTACAGTCCAGTTGCAAACTATCCTTTTTGCAACCTGTCTATCCAGACGACTTTTGTATTCGGGGATTCGAGGACTCCGTTAATATTATATATTTTTTCAGACATGGAAAATCACATATTCATACCAAAGTAAACAGTCATCTGTTTACTTTTGTTGTTATGTTTTAGTAACATTCGCCAATATTTATTTTATCTTCTGAAACCATAAATTTCCACTTGCAGCTGGCCAAACCGGCATGGCACCTATCCATCCTCCATCAGAATGGAAGTATTTAATACTGTGGCATACCAAAACTAAGTGGAAAACAAAACAATAGAGTGCAGTTTTTAGTCAGAAAAAAATCTCGTTTTTTGCATACCACTTAAAATATGTTTTTTGCATTGCCAACTTATCGAGTTCCTTCCGTGTCTCGGAAAGCACGCTAACCCCGGCTGTATCATTTGTAGACCTTTCATCTTTGACAGCCGTTACCAGTAGGCGATAAATTGATGATGACCCGAAAGTCTGATAACCAGTCTTACCAAGGGGTACGTACCGAATAACCTAGTACTAATACTGGTATTCAGCGGCATCCGGTAAGACTGGAAGCCGACCCGTATAAAATTGAGAAAAGGCTAAGCAGATGAGTATAAGTTCCATGCATGGCAATATTAAGTTCACTCACAGAAGTGGAGTCAGTATTACGGGCTCTCTCACTCAGTGTGTAGGCATGAGATAATTACCTACCGCTTCGCTCATATTGAATATGCAAGCTCAGTGTGGCTGTCGCGCTCCAGTTTCGCGCTCTTTTGACTGGTCGTTTGCGTCGCGCACCTACTCGTACTTCGTGTTTGTTAACGACTGATTAATTGATCGTGATTAATAATCGTTATTCTAGAGAAGGCAAGAAACATGAGACATTATGTTAAAGTAAAACAATTGTAACATTAAAAGTATTAATTAACATTTACATAATAATACATAATAAAAAATTAAAAAACCCGACTGCTTAAAAATTGACCCATATTGGATGTAATGATTTTAGTCTAGATTATTTAATGGGTCCCGACTGTTGCAGTCAATATGTCCTGTTTCTTGAACTTGTTTTTATATTTTCAGTTTTTATTTAAAGTTAGTAGTTATTTGTTATGCAGTCGGGTTTTTTAATTTTTTTTTTATTTTACTCTTTTTAGTTACTTAGATATACCATTTTAAAATCCTCATGATGAGCCCTTTATCGAGCTGTTCAGGCTGCAGAGCGAGCCAAACATTTGAATTTGGCGCCAAAAATCCGCCATGTTGTTTCTTTTTTATTTTGATATACCCAGTGTCACTCTCACAGTAAATACGAATCTAACGACACCTCTCAAGCTAAAATCCATCGAGCCGTTCAGGCTGCAGAGCGGGCCAAACATTTGAATTTGGCGCCAAATTTCGCCATTTTGTTTTTTTTATTTTGATATACCTAGTGTCACTCTCACAGTAAATACGAATCTAACGACACCTCTCAAGCTAAAATCCATCGAGCCGTTCAGGCCACAGAGCGTGCCAAACATTTTAATTTGGCGCCAAAAATCCGCCATTTTGTTTTTTTTTTATTTTGATATACCCAGTGTCACTCTCACAGTAAATTCGAATCTAACGACACCTCTCAAGCTAAAATCCATCGAGCCGTTCAGGCCACAGAGCGAGCCAAACAATTATACATACATACATACTCTCGAAAAACATAACCCTCCTTCTGGCGCAGTCGGGTAAAAATATACAAAAATGTTGGTAATATTTTATTTTTAGTACTTGTGGCAACCCTACCGATTGACCATTAAGAAACGAGACGCCGAATAACATACGCTAACGCCTGGCGTCAAGGCACAATTTAGATCGAGCGCGCCCAGTTTATGCATTTAAAATGTCGGCTTTCTTCAAGATTAAAGGAGTGCAACTTCTGTACGCTAGTACTATTACCTATTCTGTGGTATTACTTAGATCATCATATGGTAGGTTTTTGCTAACCTTTATTTGCTCTGTGAGTGGGGTGGTCCGTGGAAGAGTGTGGGGTGTGGATGCATGAGCAATAACGAGCATGAATGAATGCTGTTCATTGTAGTTACGAGCTCCCTAAAGTATATATGATCTGTGGTTACGAGTCGTGCTTTGTGAAAACGTGAGTGTTGAAAGGTAGTCAATATTCGAAACAAGTTTGAATTGGTCAACTCGAATATTTTTATAAACAATGCAGAAATTCAAAATTATTTAAGTTCAGTGATTAACTTTTATAAACTTTACGTGAAAAGGGTGTGCAATAATTAATTTGAGTTTATTCATAATAATAAAGTCTTCAAATAGCTGTGTTCATGTAAAGGTAAGGTTTTTTGTTTTATTTAATTAGTACGAAAAAGATTTATAGTTTGTTCATCGTTGGTCCAGTCTTGTTATCGATAAGATTTTTTTACCTATGCAGATAGTTAGCCTCTTTGATGTAATGGTGGCAAGCGCTATTGCCGCGCATGATCCTGGGCTCGATTTTCACTTCCGGAATTTCTTAGTGACAGCCCGAAGTCTGATTTTTTGCCCGGTTAGTGGCAGTAGATTCGCCCCTATCATATAATTTATAAGTGACTTGAACTTAACTGGTGAAATTGGTACCTACACCGCAGCCTTGAGGAAGCAGACGTGATGTTATTTTGTTGTTTTACCTCGACCTGGGATAACTCTAACCTGACACTGACAGAAATGAAAACACGATCTGAACTGCTTCTGCATTAAGCAGTAAGTATCTAAGAACAAGCGAAGCGAGCTCAAATAATAATTACAGTTGTGGTATGAGGAACACCATTAGACCACAAAATAAGCCTATTATCATCCCGTTATCGGGGTCGAGTTGTCAGATTAAAGGTTGTAGGGGTAGACTGGTCGGTTGAAGTTGTCAGAGTCATTGTCCTAGTAACGAGATGTCCCGGAATCGAAATGTCGGGGTCGAGCTGGCTCGGGGTCGATTTCTCATAGATCCTGTAACAATATTGAAACGATAAAGCGGGTTTAACGGAAAAGAGATCCGTAGTAGGTGTTCGTATTTTAGTGTGACAATTCCTTAACTAAATATTATGTAGGTATTAATAAAATATTAAAATTTATTTATTTTCATACATAAAACATCGCGGCACGTGAGTGTGTATCTAATTATCAAGAAACGGACTATCAGGCTTCTGAATCAAGGTCATATGGATACCGTTGGGGCTCCAATATGTTGCACGCATTTTTAATAAGTAGTAATAAATTAGCAGTGACGGCGCTCCCTTTCTGCCTAGTGATAGCAACTAATTCATCAACGCCTCCGCTGAGGTGCGCTGCAGGAATACGATGCAGGAATAAGGCATCCTTAAACCGTTACTAAGCTGAATACTTACACTTAGGGTAATTGTGGTACGTTTTTGCGTATACGTCACTCGCGGGCAGGCTGTGTAATAAGTCTGGAAAGTTGTCTTGTTAAGACCTACGCCTTAACACGATTCACTTTCACATCCCTACGACGGCACGCAAACCGGTTTACACGGAGAAACACCCTGCTATGGTTTTCCACCTTTAGTGACAGAAGGAACAATACAATCATTGTGTTGTTGTCCTAAAAATCAACATTTGCCACTTTTGACGTAAATGTAGGTAAGCCCATGTCACCTCTTAAAGCTAGTCAAACTGGCTCTGACAGGCCACACCGACAAGATCCTTCTCAACTGGTTTTTATGTAACTCATATGAAAACGATTCCGTAGATGGTGACCGCAGCATTGCCTTTCTTTCATTGCGATTGGGTGGTGTTGGTTTGCGGTTACACGATTTATCTACGACAAGCAATTTCTGGAGCGCACTGACTGATGGGGGCGGCAGCACCACATCGTCTGCAAAGCTGAAATTGTTAACCTTTACACCATCTGCTGACTTTTGTTCACCAAGAGCTGCAAACATATTGTGCAGGTTAAACAGAACAGGCGATAATAATCCACCCTGTCTAACTCCACAATCCAAAAGATACGGTCACGTTTTTTGAACCGACGTGGTACTAGAACTTTAATAAGGTCACTAGCTCTGGATTATGGAGCATAGATGACGAGGTCAAACACCTTAGCTTAGAACAACAACAAAAATGGGCATCTTTCTTTCCGTAACACATAATATTTGCTATACAACAAAACCTACATTTCACTTGATTGGGTACACAGCGTTACGAAATAGGCTGGTCCATGCAAATAAGAAGAAAGTTCATAAATCCCAAACTTTCGATCGGGTCAATAATAAAAAACGTGTTTTCTCGGAATTCTACACACACCATATAATTCGCTCCACATGATAATTGAGGATAGAACTAGATAGCAATTAACCCAGATTGTTATATAACTACATTAGTACCGCCACTTTTGTGCCATTGTCACGCTTTCGTATACCTAGTTATACAGGTTTAGTCACCTGCACCCGTCAAGGGGTGATTCATAATCTAGTAAACAACTTTCGCAATGATACTCATAATAATTGTTAGATGCATAACAAAAAAAAAACTTTTGTGACATACCTACATAATTGCATTGAATTGAAATGTTTTCGCGAAATGGCGTATCGAATCTTGTTTACTGTGACGGATAGAATCACCCCCTTGACGAATACATTTACAAAAAAAAAAAACAATTTGAAGATTTCTAAAATAGAGAAGCATAGATCGTACTTATCAGTTATGTCAGTTTTGTCATGTGTCTGAGAGGGCGATAGATCGGCGATGTCTTGGGTAGGTATTGGAGATGTCCATACTGGCCGGTGAACTCTTATCATCAGGCAGGCAGTTTGATTGCCAAGCGAACTAGAATAGTGGTTTCTTATTGCGATTTTTAATCAGCATCATCATTTGAATCATCCAGACACAAGTGTGCCACACGGAGAGAAATCAATTTGATTAGACGAACCTCCGTTTCTTTAGTACAGGTAACATCAGCCTGGCCGGATACAAACAAATAATCACAAAAAAAAAATGTTGGAGTATGTTGTCATTGCGCATACATAACGTGCGTATAATTCGTATTTGTTTATGGCAGCTTCAAGAGAGTTTATCTTCATTCATTTATTACCTACTAAAGATGCTTTACGTCATTTACAGCTAACTGTGGCTTGCATAATAATAAATTATTATTCATTCTGTTCTTACTCAGTCCTATTAAAAATGAATTATTGTTCTTTGAAGTGCTTCAACGTATTCTTTACACGTAAGAAAGCCACTTTCCCTGATTTTACCCGATTGCGCGGCAGTAGAGCTGTGGTGGTGACTCAGTGGTATCGGCTCCAATTTACTAAGCTACAGGACGCGGGTTCGAACTTAATGCAGGATTTTTACTTTATTACATAATCATTACTGTTGAAACTATAAACGAAAGCATTTGAAGAAAACGGCTTGTCTTGCGCATGTCAAACTTTCGACGATGGCCAATTTGATTCCTCAGTCCGCAGCTCGGAGTCTGGACTTGTGGTCCTGGTTGAGGGCGATAATCTTGTCGTATATTACACAGGATTTAAAGATACCGGTGGTTGTACTATTAGGTACTACTCCTAGTCATGTCCATGTGGTTCTGTCGCGGGCAATACGCAAAACCAAAATGGAAAAAATAAATAAACAGTATAGGCACCTGCGTATTGGTCGTGAACTGTATAACATTTTACTTCTCTTTGTTTCCAGAACCATGCGGCCCAGAATACTTCTAGCAGCTGTAACAATCACAGTTTTATTTACATCTTGCGAAGCTTTTCAACATCTGTTCCAAAGAAAATCAAGAGCCGTTGAACAAAGGAGTATGGCTTCTGCAGTCATGAACTTCTTAGACTCAGTGTTCCCGAAAGATGACTACGAATCCAGGATGCTGAAGTGGGTCTTCTATATTTTGACGGACAATGAAAGTATTATGGGTGGAATGACGGAATTGATGACGCTTTAATCATCAAAAGTGTTGAATGACGCGATAAATCGAAGCAAATTTGACAGCTGGTTGCAGTTTGACAAGGAGCATTAAGTGAATGCAGGCTTTAGGACGCTCTCGTCTCCAGCATGAAACTAACGTTCGTTGGCTACAGACAGAGCACAGGGCATCATATATAATAATAGGTACTACAGTCTTGATCCGACTCCGGTTTGTATAATTATGTCGTGTTAATTTGTCTGTAAACGTCTATGATACCTCCAATACTTACCTAAATTACTTATATGTGGAATTGAAAATGATTGACTGTTTACCAAAATATAAAACCTCCTCTAGTGTAGGTCTAAAACTAATTTTAAGTAGGCATATAATTTAAATAAAACATTATTTTGTACAAATTATTTTAACTTTATTATTTTTAACTATTTTATATTGTAATAACTATACATAAATTCATGATAGAGATTTATCTCATTCGAAAATACCTACTTATGAAATATTATTGTACAATTTAATTTATTATATACTCAGAGTTCTAAAAAAATGTATGGACGCGTCAAAATTCTGTGATTGGTTGGATTAACTCTATCAACATCCAATTAAATTGACCTGCGTTTAATTTTAACGCATCAATAATGTTGATGTTAATGTTAATGTTTTCTAGAAACCGGGCTTATATGTTGTAGTCACTTTAGTTTAAACATGTACCTACTTTGTAAATTGCTGTGGCCTTACAGGGTTCATGTCAGGTGCTAGATAATAATTATATAGGTACTTTCCGCACGAGTGTGATATGATCAGCGCCGGATTTAGGGCAGGGCAACAGGAGCACTTGCCTCGGGCCTCCACAAGGAAGGGGCCTCAAAAACTTGTCTTTTTTTTCATACATAAGAAAAAATACACTATTTGTGTCTATGACCAGGAGGAAGGTTCATGGTCCGAGACAACACACGACTACACCTTGTATACAAAATATCCGCGTCCACTTTTTGATTGCCCCAGGGCCACCACACCTTTAAATCCGGCCCTTTTTTTTTTGATTGGAAATCTTCAAATGACTCCTCCCGCTCTGGGCGGAGCAGGAGGGAGTGTTAGACTTTTACTGACTAAAACCCATCCATGTTCCTTCATCGCCCTTTGTGTTCCGGGGCCACGGTGTCTCTTTCAAATAGTCCCGCAGCCCCGGCAGGCTTCGGCCCTTGCGGACCCTTTCCTTATTGCTGACTCTCTTTGAGGTGCGCGTGGGACACGAACGCGCCGTCGACACGGCCTTTCGTCATGAGACGGACGGACGGCGAGCTAGCCCATAGCTCACCGTCCACAGGCCCGCGCCTACGGTGGCCGGGCGCTCGGGGCGTCTCCCGCGGCGGCCGGGACGTAAGGATCTCTCCCTCTCACGTTCCGCCACTTCCTTTGCTAGCATGACTGCTTCGCAGAAGGAGGTGACGGCGTCCCATTCCGTCTCGCTCCGGACCTTGGCTTGAACCAAGACCGGAAGCGAGAGGTCGCCGCCGCCGATCACCGCTTCGAGGACACGGCAGTGCTCCGGCAGGCGGGGCACACCTCCACAGTATGCCGAAACATCCGTGTGCGGTAAGAACCTGCGTCAGGCGGAAGGTGAGGACGCCGTAGCGTCTCCAGCGACTCCTCAAAGAGGGGACTTACCGCCACTATTGTGGCGTGCCCTTAAATCCGGCCCTGGATATGATTTGTGTTTATATTTTAGTAGGTAAGTACCATGAATAAAAGAAGTCGGACTTACAGAATGATTATTAATAAAACAAAGAAAGAACTTAGATAATAAAAGCCGCTGTGTTAATAGAATTATTATTTATTCAATTAAATTGTATGTTACAGAAATAAATTAAATTATGTTTTCAAGTTGTTATTCAATTGAAAATGCCATTTCCAGTTAAGGTGGAAGCTTAGACGCGCTTTCCCATACATTATTTTTGATATACATTCTCGATACTTATATGCTTTTTGTAGAAGTAATGAAACAACTTGATGTTATTATAAATTAGTGTTGTCGCAAACCCCTTCAAACATAAAGAAATAACAAGGATTGTAGGATTTCCAGGGCCGAAAAAAAACGAAAAATCTTTGCAAGTGTGCGTGATAGGAGTCACGCCATCTATCGGATTTTCAAAGAACAATCGAACCTCTTGCTTAACAAAACTCGAAATAATTATCTGCTGATTACTAGATGGCGTGGCGTTGTCATTGTAAGGTCAAGGTAGTGGTCAAGTATGTGCGTGCGGGGAGTTTTGACTCGCGAATAATTCACATTTTGTTCGTCTAACAAGTAGGTAGGTAGGTACTGCTGCAGCGGTTTTGTTTGGGTGAATCAGATTTATCATTTTATTATGAATGATTTGAAGTTAGAAAAATGCTTATTATGTCATGTTGTTTACCCAAACCAAAGTTGAAAGTACATTAGGGATGAAATGTGTAGGTAATTCGGAGTTGGTTCTAATTTTATTGTGTGATAGCTAAAACTTATTAGTTATTAACAAGTAGGTATTCAGACATACCTGTATACTTTAGTTTTGTACGTGGACTTTTCGCGGTTTATGTAATAAACTAATAATGTACTTACATTATATAGGTAACATTACATTCATTCATCACACTATTTATATTCATGAAGGTAGGTACCTACTACCTGCTTACTTACTAAAACTTACGAGACGCAGTCAAGGGGGTCTAAAATGGACGCTTTTGCAGAATCGTTTCGTGAATCACGTTAAAAATTTAAAATTCTTAAAATGGACTTTATGACTATTGACATAAAGTCCATTTTAAGAATTTAAATTTTTTAACGTGATTCGTGCTAAGATTCTGCTTAGATTCTGCTATAGCGGCCATTTTAGACCCGAAGGTCATGATGGGAGAAAAATAAGTGCCCTAACTATACCTACATAGTAATGAATAAAACCCCAATGAAAAACACAAACCTTACAGTCTGTTGTATGGTGTATAGGTAGCTGCTGCAGTAAACAGTTGGTATTGTAACCACGTTTTTGCTTTTAATGCCATTCTTATGCCTACGGAATAGAAGTCAAAATCGGTTGACCGGACTGTAAACCGACCTGTTTGCGAAACCTGTTTGCGAAACCTGTTTGCAGAAAACCTGCAAAAAAAAAAGAAATGTGTGCTGGGCCACATACTAGAACTGAAACTTCAACGGACAAGTGGAAAAACGAATCGAGTTCATTTGTTTTTTTTTTTCAATAAACCGCTTTCTATGCCAATTCGAAATTTAAAAAATACCTTTGATATGTTACCTCCTTGGTTGCCCTTGCCATGTTTCAGAGTAAAAGATCATTCCATTTTTAAATAACACGACAGATATGAGTTTACTATGTAATTTATTTGGCCGCTAAACATGACAGATATGTATTTTCAACCGACTTCCAAAAAGAGGAGGTTCTCAATTCGACTATATTTTTTTTTTTGTGTTTGTTCGTTTGTGTTTCGACTGGGTGAACCGATTTTGATAATTCTTTTTTTATTTGAAAGCTGGTGGTTCCCATGTGGTCCTATTTTAATTTGGTTAACATCTGACGCTGTTCTTTGGAGATATACAATGGAACTCTTCAAAAATAGACGGAAAATCTGCCGTGACAACATCATGACGTAACATCACGCCTGTATGCTCTGAGGGGGTATGCAGATGTGTACAATACATCCAGATTTCGACAGTTAGGTATGTAAAGTTGGAGCGTTCGTGTTCCACGCGCGCCTCAAAGAGATGGCAAATATTTGTTTGGGAACAACTAAAAATTAAAAACTTTTATGAAAAAATAAAACCGACTTCAAAAAATACAAAAAAGCGAAAAATAACTTTAGCTTCAGAAGTCGGTGACAAAAAAAACTAAATCAATCAAACAAAGGTCACAGACTTCTGAAGCTAGTTATTTTTCGCTTTTTTGTGTCGGTTTTATTTTTTCATAACTTTTGCCGGCCGCTGGTCGCATGTATAGGGCCAGTACAGCAATTTCGAATCTCGAAGAAGGTTGTCAAAATAATGCTCAAATTTTCAAGCATGTTTGAGGAAAAATCTTATTATCTAGTCATGTTGTTCACCCAAACCAATGTTTGAAAGTAGGTATCTATAAAATAAACGCCCTAACTATACCTAATAATAATGAACATAATGAAAAACACAAACCATACAGTCCGTTCAATTGATTTTGACTTCTATTGCGTTGCTCTACAAGTAGGTAGCTGCTGCAGTAAACAGTTGGTATTTTGTAACCACGTTTTTGCTTTTAATGCCATTCTTATGCCTACGGAATAGAAGTCAAAATCGGTTGACCGGACTGTAACAAAGGCGAAGTGGCGAAGTTACGCGAACTAGAGCTGTCTATTTGTGTTCCCACGTTAGGGTATTTTCCCTAAATTTAGGGATTTTTTGAAAGAATTGTAGATTTTGGCAGAATCTTAGAAAACCTATGCCAAATTAGCAGAATTAGATATTGACAAATTACCTGTGCTTCACTTGGGTATAATTAGACTAAAATATCTATGGACCTCGATGCGCGCATCGGGGTCCATAGAGGAGCCTCCTCCACATCCTAACAGAATCAAAATCACAAAATCAATGGGCGCTATTGTACAGTGCTTCCTGAAATTAGTTTTATTTCGGACCGCGCTGGTGAGCGGATAAGATTGTAATGTTATGGTACCTAGTACAATCAGTGAACCCCTCAGCTGACCAGGTCATGACCTCTGACCCATATACCTATCAGCTGACCTAGATCGTTGACCCCCTGACCCTAGTACTCATCAGCTGACCAGGTCATGACCCCTGATCTTAGTATGGACCAGCTGGTCCATGGTCACCAACCTCTGAACCTCCACCCATGTACCCATGTGTAACCAGGTCATCGACCCCTACCTTATGTACCTGTCAGCTGGGCCGGGTCAACTATGTACTAATAAGTGTTCCAAGGCTTTGTATATGTATAAAGTGAAGATAAGAACTAAATAAGCTTTCAAACCAGTAGGAGTTTTTATTTGAAATCCCCAACAGTTTGTAAATATGTGAGCACCATGTACCTATATATCACAGTCATAATTAATTTATGTCATTGCTTTATTTTTTATTCTTTTTACCTATTGTGGTACACTAATTTCATTATAAATGTGAGCACCATGTGGCCATTTAGTATATTTTATGTACTTTTGTGACATGAACGAGCATGGCAGTTGAGAATTTGACATGCTGTTTCGCTGATGTTGGATCATAGTTTCATTCAAAATGTTTGAGCAGAATGGTGCTGATCCACGTGTCATGCTCGTGAATGGCCGCCGTTATTCGAGACTGCTGTTGTTGAACTTGTTTTTAAAAAGAGTGTCCATGTGTAACTAGAGACTGAATCCTTGACAATTCAATAGTGCCTGTAAATGGTATTTAAATAAATGCTTTGAGTTTGTATCAATTGTATTTTTTTGCCTTCAACAATTTATTGTATAATGTAGTTGAAGGGTGGGCAGTGATGTTTAGGTTGTATGTTCAAACCCTGACAGGCTCTTTATTTTGGGTAAATGAATACTAATACTACTTGAATAAAAAGCATTACTTACAATAGTTAATTATATAATTAGTGTAAAACAACAAAACCACATTCATATTTTGTTAGAACAGAACTTCATTGCGGCATTGAAAACAGATGCAGTACTTTTATCAAATGGCACATACTACACAACACATAAAACACAAATAATTTAGAAGTTAGATCACAATTAATTTCGAATTTGTTATGTACAGAATGAGGAATCACTTTGACGTTTGGTGGTGGAACAAAATTAAGTCATGCTATAGTCATCAGACATAAACAGTTCTATAGGTAAACTTTATGCTCCAGAGTAACTCAACTTTTGGACATAGCCGATTGCGTTGTCACCGTAAGATTCCCTTGTTGAAAGAACTGCTAGGCTAACCTAGGTACGGTATGAAAACTTTGATGTTTACTTCTAGAAGTTTAGTCCGTACAACCATGTCAACACTAACTTTCGGTAGATTCGAGTACAGAAAATACAATAGATTTTCGCTTTATATTCAGAATCTTTATCTTCACAACAGCTATAACCTCAAATAAACGAGAGTGATCGATGTCACTAGCTAGATGCTGATTGGTTTATTAAAACACGTTCCGTTTCAAGTTTGGTACTTTTGATTGGTAATTATTGTTAAAAATTCACATTAACTAAAATAAAAACGTTGCAGTGGCCCTTCTTGTATGATTTTTTTTTTTACATTTTAGTCACAAAATATTGTTAAATATGTTATCTGCATCTTTCCTAATTAAACGTTTTTGATGAGAACGCCATCAAGCGGTTCAGAAATTAAACTATTTACGTGTGCTTGTGTGTGTGCATGGTGTGTACAGATTTAAAGTGGAGTCGGCTGGTGGATTTGTCACCAAATCTCCGTTTGAGAAGAGATAACAAGGAAACTGTTTATGTGGAAAAATCAAGACAAAAGGCTAGTTAGGCGCAATTAGAATATTGTCTATCTTAGTTATTTAGGTTAGGCGTAAACATAAATAATACCCAAATGCGAGACTACAACGCCATCTATTGAAAAAACGGCGGCGGGATGAGCAAAGGGATCCCCTTAAATTATTTAATTTACAAGTCGGACAGGAATTCCAAACGGCAAAAATGAGGAACTTCCTTAAAAAACTTTAAAACCGTAAAACCTAATTTGTTGTAAGAAAGTAAAAAATATCCTCTCACTAGATCGCCAGCAATTACCTCAATGGAGCAAAAAATGACATAATAAGTAAGTACATAATCTACTAATTTCCATACATCCTGTGCGTGGTGGATGTTGTTTAGGCGGCGGCGGCGGTGGGTCACGCAGCGTCAGTCCGCCACTCTCCTATAGTTCCACATGAATACAGTTTATATATGGAACTATAGTAGAGAGCGAAGCTACTCTATTATAGTTCTCTACTCCTGTAGTTTTGAAGATTACCCCGTCATCCAAAACGTTCCAAATTCAGAAACTTTATTTCTTTAGAAATATTAAATAAGTACTCCATAAGTCCATAGAACGCACATTCTTTGGGAATATTATGAGCAGAGATCGGAATAGTTAGGTACGTAGGTACCTAACTATTCCGATCCGATCGAGTTTATTTGCCCTTTCAAGGAAGTAAGAAACTTCGAAACTTAAAAATGCCTTTAAACAGAGATAAATGATCTACAAAGTGTAACCGTTCACGCAGCCGTCAACCAAGCATTCTGTACATCAAATTTAACTTTATGCAAAACTTATTGCTGGGAAACGAAACGGAAAAATCACGTATAACGGGAGGACTCAATGCATGTGCAATGTGAAAAGGGTGGAACTTTGACCCCCAATATTTCCGGAACTAAGTAGAAGGTTCCCAGAAAAGAGAGGGAACAAAAAAAATGATCGCAATGACGGGGACAACAAGTGCGTTTCGACTTCGGGGTCTTTTTACAACCTTTATGTAAAATTTCGCGGGCTACCTTACCGCATCTTTGAAGCGAAAGCGCCAGGGCATCTCGCGTCTTGTTATTTTTTAAATCAAAATTATAATTATGACCGTGACAAACAGGTGTGTTTATTTTACAAAATAATAGTCAATAAAATCTTGTCAGTCATTATGAAACATAAGATTTGAATTTCGCGTCTACTGGATCCAACGTATCACCAGTGTGACCATCTTAACTTTATCGATACTGACATACTTTGGTTTGAAACCTGCCAAATTCTGCCAAAGACTCGAGTAAAAATGCCTAAAAATTGCCAAGTTTGTTTAGCGTTCTAATAATAGTAGTAAAAAAATAAAAATACTTTTTTACATATTATCATATTTTATTATTAATTAGGTAAAAATTGTAAATTAAACATTGCAATTAGCCTCATATTCTTTATTTTCTATCTCTTTATACATATTTTTATTCATACGATACTAGTAGGTACTTATTATAGATTTAATCCAACATTTGGATGCAAGTTTGCAACATCATAACACGATGTTTTTGTTACAATTATTAAATGAAGTTAATCGGCCATGCTGGCCCATCTAGTTTGTGGCCATTTTTGACCATTTGAGATGTCAGTATAGATTTATTTTTTACATTGCAATACTGCCAAAAACTGCCAAGTTTGTAAAACGTTAAGGTGAATGCGCCAAGGTGGCCCGCGAAATTCAAATTTTCTTACGTTTTTTGCAATTTGCAGGTCAGTGTCAGGTTGTATGTTGATTAAACTATGAATCGCGGCTGTAAGACGTATGTAGTAACAGAATTATAATCATCAAAATCATCAATACAACCCTCCAAGCTCATAAAGGTGTATGAATTTACTTTTTCAAGGTCAGTCATTCCTGCACCTTTATGCGCTTGGAGGGTTGTATTGATGATCCACCTTAAGGTGGATGCTCCAGGGTAGCCCGTGAAATTCAAATTTTCTTGCGTTTTTTGCAATTTGCAGGTCAGTGTCAGGTTGTATGTTGATTAAACTATGAATCGCGACTGTAAGACGTATGTAGTTACAGTATTATAATCATCAAAATCATCAATACAACTCTCCGAGTTCATAAAGGTCGAGGAATGATTTTGACCTTGAAAAAGTCGTTCCTCGACTTTTATGAACTTGGACCCTCCAAGTTCATTTAAAAGTCGAGGAACGACTTTTTTTTTTTGTAATGATGATTTTGACGACGTTTAACGTCTAACTAGTCCGTCAGTTAGATTATCAAAAAATATTTGACCCGTGTTTTTTCTTTTGTTATGTAAACCAAAATTGACGAAGATAAGACGCTTTAAAATTCTCAATACGTCAGGCCTAGGTATAATTTTTAACTAGTTCTGACGTCACGAGCCCCCACTCCCAGGTTTTGATGTGTTTTATCTTTTGTCAATATTAATTGATTTACAAAAACAAAAAATACAAATATACCTTAATTTCCAATACTCTAACTGACGGATTAAATAGATTTGCAATTTTTTTATACTGTCGTCATGCCTACGAGTTTGACAGAAAACGCGGTATTGCCAGATAGAAAATTTGTAGTTCCAACTGTCACCGCGTCAGACTCTTTTTTGCCAAGCTGTACGTGAGTGTCAGATGTCCATGTCAAGTTAAGTTGTCAATACGAATACTTGCGAATCTTGCGATTGCGACTGTCGCAAAATCTATTTTAGCTGCACTGTTTTCACCAAAGCTATTATATATGCTTAGATAATTATCTATTGCGTATGTTTAGGTGTGTTTTAATATTATATTTAACGTAAAAAATGGTTTGCAATGATTCTTTTGCGTTCCGTAGACTACAAACAGCTGTTTTCATGTAAAGGTGAGTTTTCCTCTAAAATATAATTATGATTTTTCAAGATTTTCCTCGTTAGTGCAGTCTTTTAAGCGGTACTTGTTCATTAGAGTAATATTACGAAATAGGTAATTAAATTGTTACCAAGGCGTCCACCGAATAGCCGGTGTCACCTATCATTCGACCTTGGAGGGCGATACGAAAATGTTTTTATTACGGTATTATTTATGCGATGTGTATTTGAAAAAAAAAAATTACCAATAGAAGCCGTTTTTTCCTCCAAGACTTCTGATTTCATATCATCTTGTTTCATCTCATTGTAAATTATTGTGAAATAACAAAGCAATGTATAATTTCACAGATAAGACTAACAGTGAAAAATGACAATATTACTCAAAATGGAAAGTTGTAAAATCTTATTGGACAGTTTGTCTATCAAGTTGTTAGCGAGTAAATGTAAAAATAAATTCTATTAACAAAATGTAGCTTACATAAAAGCAGCCTCAAATGTTTGAGCTATAGTAACAATGCAATACAATACTAAGGACGGTAACTCTCTTGCTAGAATTCGGAGTTATGACGCTTATGACTTCCAAAATAAAATCGTCAATCAGAAGTCAGACTATTAACCAATATGAATGTTTGTTATAAACTGTGTTATGAGGTCCTAGATTTAATTCTCAGTTTGTGCAAAGTATTCTTGGGTTTCCACACAGACTTTTCCCAAACATATTATTTTTTTTACATGTAATTTGTATTATTTAAGGAAGAATTTGTGTGGTATACTATGTACCACTTAAAATTTTCGAGGCCAAAGGATAAAATTAAAAGTAACACACTAGATTTTGTTACAAAGCAAAAACAAAATGCCAGAAATTTGTTTGAAATTCATGATTTTCTTTGTCACTGTTCATTTTCGTCCAGTGTTTGTTGCAGTGGCTACTCTACAATTAATAAAAAAGCTAGTTGGTGTTTAATTTCCTAGGAAATGTATGAGAGAATTATCAGATTTTTTTTTGTAGCAATTTATGACTTTTCTAGTATTGAAATCTTTAATTTCCTCAGAAATGTATGAGAAAATTATGAGTTTTTTTTTGTATTGTATTTCTTACTTTTCTAGTACTGAAAACTTAGTTGGCCTTAAAGAGTTTTTGATCTTTTTATGAGACGGGGATGATTAGCATCAAAAAGAAGTTAGTGCGAAAATATGTGTTTTAATTTTAACGTACAGTCGTGGTCTTTTCCGCCTGATCAGTTAAAAACATTTTCGCTTAAATCATGCGGAGGCGCCGAGCCACGCCCCCTTAAAGTTTAGGCCTATTAGGAAAGCGTCAATTTTGTCTTTCATTCATTATTTCTATACAAAGAAGAGAGCGTTTCTATGTTGCGAGTGCAAGGAAAAATAAGCTTAGTGGTGATCAGGCGGGAGTGTCCTCGATAGTACACTTTTACCAAAATCTGTGAATACAGATCAAAAGTTATGGCTAGTTACAACAGTAAAGGAAGCAATCTTTAACCCTATGCCCCATCTCAGCATTGCACCGTGTATATGTATAGTGATTTACATACACCTTTGGCTACAGGAGGATGCTTTTTTGTGTTATGTCATCTTATTATAAACAACCACCATTCTAACTAACCATATTATTTTATTGCAGATTGCCACTTCCCCAATCATGTGCTGTTAAAGAGAGAACCGTAGCTCCTCCGGGAGCTACCGTTGAGCCGAGCTCTACACCGTACCTGTTTATTGCTCACTAATATTATTCAAAACGACACATATCTACTTATTTACAAGAGAGAGAATCTAGTCTTTAACATATATATCTTCATCTGCAATAGCACAATTATATATTCAAGGGGAGCGAGAGGACAGGGGACAAAGGAGGTGCCCTTGGGCTTGTACACACCTGTGCACTACAGTATCTTCTGCGAACTTGTCTAGTTGAGACTGGTCGCCTTGACCGAAACTCGGTCGAGAGGATTTTAATAATTTATACTTTTGTGTTGTGATAGTGACCTTTTAAAATGAGTAAGCACAAAGTGGAAGTGGACTGTACCCCACGGTGCAGGTCTCGGATTCACGGACAGGCTATCACGAGTGCTATAACAAAGAGGTCAGTCAGTGATGAAGCGCTGGGTAGCTTCATTAAAGGAACTTGTGCTAACTTCATCAAGGCTTTCGATTTTGAGGTAAGTAATTACTATTTGAAAAAATATTTAATCTGTTATTAATTTCTATAGTTTGTGTTAGTAAGAACTGAATTAGTCCTCATTTACTACTCATTCAGTTCTTACTAACACAAACTATAGAAATCAATAACAGATTAAATATTTTTTCAAAGAGTTTTTGATCATCATTTAATGTCCGCATGGTTGGTGCAGTGGCTGAGTGTGTGATTGGCTGCTGCGCTGCGTGTCGTAGGTTCGATCCCCGCACGGAACAAATATTTGTTTAACTACTAGTTGTTCCGGGTGGTTGTGTATTTGGACCTTTCCCGTAGCTGCGCCACAACAAAGTCCTCCGCAGTCCTCAGTCTAACTTAAAACCTTTATGTTCGTCAGTCATCCTCGTCAAAGCAATATCATTGGACAATGCTCTTTATTCCCCAAGTAAGAAGGATCAAGGGCGGGAACATGATGAACCAAGTCCATTTCTGCAGGGTCGAACCGCCCTTCACACGGCAGCATCCCGCGGCCGCGTCGCCCTGATGGACTGGCTGATCCGCCACTCCTCAGTAGCCTTCATCAACGCCCGCGACCGCGAGTCGGGGTATACGCCCTTGCACCGAAGCATCTTCTACGGCCAAATACATGCTGCTGTCGCTCTTATGAAGATAGGTAAGTAAGATATCTATTATACGTATTATTAATGTTATAAATTTGATTCGAAATTCGTCCACTCGAATTTAGTTGAAAAGTTTGTTTATTGTTTTCATGTATGGTTCATGCGGCCAACCATTTTTACCCGTGACATCTAAAAAACTAAAATTTGTGATGGAAACGCCATATATAGCCACACAACAAAAGATCAGAAGACTGTGCACTGAATTGCTCTATATATAATGAGTCTAAAAAAATCAACTTCAGAAATGAGTAAACATACATACCATCTATTGCAAGTGTGGGTACTAATACTAAACTAACATTTTGCGTTATGTTCTAATTATGACAGTAGGGGAAGAGAGACACACTGCACTGTAATATTTATTGCGTCGATGAGTTTGACTAGTCTCTGATGAGATTGGCCGAAAAATGGCCAGGACGACTATTAATAGGGAGTGACAGAAACAAACTTTCTCTCACAGTTCGTAATTAGAACATCTTTACAAAATTCCAGGAGTAAACACCGACATAGTAGACAAAGACGACTACCGTGCGCTGGAACACGCCATGCTAGACCGCCAGTACATGTACAAGCACGACAGCACCCAGCCCACTGAGGTGTACGTGTGGGGCAGCAACTGCAACTACACGCTCGGCACTGGCACGCAGCAGCAGCGCAACTCGCCCGAGCTACTCACCTGCTTCAACCGAGCTAACACTTGGGTCAAACAGGTATATTATCACTTATTATTATCTTTCAGTATCATTCCACACCATCCATCCATCTTCTCTTTGACCTACCTTTCTCCTTTCTCCCTAAACAACAAACTAGAACACTTCTAATTAGAATACTTCTATTATAGTTCTTATTGACAAACTGAAAAAGTTCACTACAACCTTCTTGTTCTTGACAAAGCTCTAGAAAAATACGTTCTCCTTTACTTACCTTAAGCAATGCTGGCCTGCTAGAAATAAATTTGACAATGTCATAAACGTCAATTTTAGAAATAACCTACACAAATATACATTTCAATAAAATTTAAAACTATTTAGTTTTGCCTTGTTAAATCATCAAAATATGCACACAATTGGCTTGCCGCGAACATGTCTAGGATTCACCAATGTATTGTTCTTTGTGTTCGGTATGATCGGATTTGGGATCGGCGTGTGGTGTGCCATGAACACTGATTTCTTCCGCGATGTGAACTACACCATCACCAAGAGCTCGCTGGTCGATGTTATCGCTAAATTCGTCAACTTAAGGCTGTGGGTGACGCCGCTGACGTCAATACTGATCCCGGTAGCCGGACTCGCCATGATGACGTCGTGCTGTGGGGTCCTGGGCGCCGGCTGCAAAGTGAAATGCGCGATAAAAGTATATCTATTTCTCGCTACTATACTCTCCTTCGTCGCATTTTGGATATTCTTCATAACAGGAGTCTACAATATCTACACTAAAAATGAGAACACGCGGAGATCTATGCAGGCATCCGTTCACACGTATTACGGGAAAGAAAAGGACTTCTTTACGTACATGCTAGACTACGTAATGGTGAAGTACGAGTGCTGCGGTGTAGTCAGCTACAGAGATTTCTCGAAGAGTCACTGGCAGAGTTTGCACCCCACACAAGTATATCCTATCCAGTGTTGCAAATTAGCTAATGCGAGTAGTCTGGTGCCCGTGTCGAAGGAGTGCTCCAAGAGTCTGGATCCCGACATACAGTCGAACAAAGAAGTGGGATGTTTCCAGGAGCTACGGACAGCTATAATCAGGAATAAAGGATCATTAATATTCTATGTCGTGTTAATAGCTTTATTTTATTCGATTGTGACACTGTTTGCGTATTGTATAATACGAGGAACGCCGTTATTGGGGGCGAAGGCGGGGCAATGGACGGAATGGTTGCCTTCGAGGAGTCCTCGCGTGGAGGCCATCAAGGTTGAGGCGCCGAGTGCGGCCCTGGTGTGCGTGGAGCAGCAGCCGCAGAAGGTGGTGCGGATGGTGTCGGCCGTGAACCCCTTCCAGTCGTACACGATCACCCCGAGTGCGTACGGCCGCCCCGAGGACTACCGCCCCGACGTCTACCGGACACATAGCGTGAGAAAATAGATTTAATATACAATAAAACGTTTCAAATATATCTTTGTGTTTCATTTGTTTAACCATCAACTATTACATTATTTACTGAAATTGTATGTTAATTAACATACAATTTGAGTAAATGTAATAGTGAATGATTCTATTGTCTGTCTGATCCCTATCATAGCTTAAAAGTCTTTTGTGAGACACATTCAGAGATACAACTAAGATGTGATTAATTAATGACCATGATTAACACGTTTGTGTTCTGGTGGACATAAAAGTGGATTTTTATAACAAAAAACACTTGTATTGTCCCACATACGAACGCGCGATGCTAGGCGTACTTACATGATGCTCTATGGCACTTACTACAAAGCGCGGCAGTTGTCTCTATTGAAGGCTACTCTGTACCGCTATGTTTGTGACGTTCATACTATTATACGTAGGAAAATAGTCTACAAGTGAACTTTAAAAAAATACAATTTGTAAATAACCTTAAAACTATGGTAGTTTTACCTTTCTATTTACTAATTGTATTTTTAAAGCAATGAGTCACACCAACTCATCAAAATATTACTCTAAAAGCCTAAACTCGTGCAAATAATAATAGTTTTTGTATCATCGTAATAGGGCCAGGATTTTCAAAGTTACAGCGTTGTATACTTTCACGACTTATTTACCCAACTGCTTTTTGCGTTCCTTCGCGAGCTACAGACTGCGATGACGTTACGCTGCGGTTATCATGTTCGATTGCGGATGATGCAAACTCAAACTCAAATCATTTATTTCAATTAGACCATTACGGCACTTTTGAATGTCGAAAATACAAAAAAGCAAAGCTACAGTCACAGTCACAAGGCATAATAACTTGAGAAAGTACTGTAGTTGCCCATTCCCTAACGTAGATCTCTATGGAGAAGACCGGGCAAGAAACTCCATGGACACTCTTTTAAAATCAAAATATTGATACAAAATCTTGGTTACATAATTCATGTTGAGATTATACATATGTGAGAACGATGTAGAAAGACGTGCACATTAAGAGCGTCCAGAGTAAAATAATAAATTAAAAAATAAAGTAATTAAAATGAACGAACCGTGGCAGCTAAGAGATGACCAGTCCCAACTGACAGCGCCCGTTCACGAACATGACGCATGTATCGGCGCCATTCAACTCGACCATATTTAAGGGAACCAAATGACCCGACACACCCGCCACCATCAGCGAGACATTTGAGTGAGCATGACATTCTCTCAGCCACCAAGGCAAATTCAAGTCAATGAAAGATAATTAAATGTAAGTGATGGCTGAACAGTACAAAGTACTCACACATGTGCTATGCAATTATATAATACTAAAAACCGGAATCTATACAATGCAAGTGGGTATATTTTTACAATCTTCTGCAGCTTCCACAATACATTAACATGGGAATCAATTCTTCTTCTTTGCGTGTCGATAGACTCAAATAATGCCCGACCAGTACATTCAATTAGTTTGCCCCTATGGTTGTGGAGCAAGACCAGCATTTAGCCAAGCATTTTTATCATCAATGTAATCCCCCAACTTATAATATGCTTGCCTACATAGTGTGCGTTTTATACAAGATTTAAATTTCGTCTCATTCAGTTGAAGAATGTGGGGAGGTATTTTATTGTAACTTTTCAAACAGTACCCCATGAAAGATGAATCTACTTTAGCAAGCCTGAAACCTGGCTGAACTAGTTGGTCCCTATTTCTAGTGTTATAGTGGTGTCTGTCACCTCTTTTACTGAATAAATGCAGATTTTTCCTAACGTACATGATGTTTTCATAGATGTATTGACAAGGTACTGTCATGATATTAATTTCCTTAAACAGTTCTCTTAGAGAATCGCGTCTACATAATTCATATATGGCTCTGATGGCTCTTTTCTGCAGAATAAATATAGACTCGATGTCTGCAGCCCGTCCCCATAGTAAAATACCGTATGACATAATACTATGAAAATAACTAAAATAGACTAGCCTCGCGGTATCAATATCAGTAAATTGACGGATTTTTCTAACAGCATATGCAGCTGAACTCAGCCGTCCTTCAAGAGATGTTAAATGAGGACCCCATTGTAACCTTGAGTCGAGCGTGATTCCCAAGAAAACCGTTTTATCGACAAATTCTAGTTTCTCTTGATTCAATATTATGTCACAATCACTACTTTTGACATTTGGTAGAGCAAATCTAATGCACTTAGTTTTTTTCCCATTTAGGACTAAATTATTAGCGGTAAACCAATTATGGACCTGCAGTAGGGCGTTATTTACGTCGTCAAGATCAGTGGCACGTCTGTTTATCCTAAATATTAAAGAAGTATCGTCAGCAAACAACACCATATGCGGATGGTTGTTAAATAAACGGGGTAGGTCATTAATATATACTAAAAAGAGGAAGGGACCCAATATCGAACCTTGTGGTACACCCATTTTTACTTTTAAACCCATTGAATTGACACCATTTATTTGCAGTGTTTACGTTCATAAAAAAATGTTTTGTAAAGTGGTTTGCACTTACTATTTTAAGTATTTGTGTTTAAATATGATTGTTATTAAATGAATTGATTAAAATTATTCGCGGCCTGCGGCGTGACGTCACACGTCAGCGCGGTCGCTTAGTCTGATTTTGCCGCGGAGACCGTACTTTAACGGTTAATATCTCAGTCATTTTTGAAGATAGGAAATTAAAACTGAGTCTTTTTTTTCGATATACCTATTTTTAGAAATGCTGATAACAAAAAAACGCTGGTGTGGCTATGTATGTTAGTCAGTAAGATGTATATCCATGAGCCAAAGTTGCCTGAAAATAAATAAAACGTTAAGTTATAAACGTATCGCAGGTGTGCTTGGGCAAGTTCCACAGCGTGTGGGTGTGCGGCGAGGGCGAGGCGTGGTGCTGCGGGCAGCAGGCGCGCGCGGGCGGCCCGCTCGCCACGGCCCTGCGCCCCGCGCCGCTGCGCCTGGCAGAGCCCTGCCGAGCTGTGGCCATCACACTCAACTCCACCGTGTTCCTGCTGGAGAGCGGCACGGTATGTAACTCATCATCTGCCTAGCCTTTTTCCCCAACTATGTCAAACTCAAACTATGCTATGTTGAAGAAAAAAAATGAAATGTATGCCAATATTCCAACCCGTTTCCGTTTTGATAGAAGAAAGTTCCATAATCCTTTACTTTCAGGTCCTCCAATACGCCCTAAACAGCAACGACAACGTAGCAAGCCAGTCCACCACGAAGACGCCGTCCAGCATCAAGCTGCCCTCCGTGAAGCCGCTGATGAAGCTGGCGGCGGCGCGGGGCGTGGCCGGCGCGCGCGCGCACGTGGCGCTGTGGGACGTGCGCGCGCTGTACACGTGGGGGACCAACCTCGGCCAGCTGGGGCACTCGCGGGAGGATAAACTTGTTGCTGCGCCGAAACGGGTTAGCGCACATACATAATTATGATCAATGGATGGATCGATGGATAATATAGCATCACATCACCCCTGTATATCCACCACTGATATAGCATATACTAAATTCCAGACTGCGACCGATAAATTCCTACTTAACAAAAGTTTAAGTATTATCCGCCCTAAAAATCAACAGGAGAACCTTGTTACTTACCCACGTTTTTAAGAAATCATAAAATTGACACACCACGCCATTCTTTTCTTCTAGTTCAAAAGTTAGGTCAAGTTAGAGTGACAAGAATACTTTTCGTGCCGTTATTTTATTTCTTCGAAAGTGTATTGAAAAACGTCATTTGACACATTTGCATGCATTGGGCATTTGTTACTGCAGTTCTCGGCTCCATAACAACCTCACCTGCGGCTCGGGTGTGAATTCGGCCTCGATTGCAATAACAAAGTTTCTCCACTTACTTAAATCAAAATGTATATTTTTCACCCTATCTACTATTTTCCATGTAATTAACCCTTTCTTATGTCGTCTTCAGGTAGCAATATCGATGAACAACAAAGAAGAGGCAGGTATTCAGCTGGTAGACGCAGCCGACGCAGCCACAGTCGTCACCACGAGTCGCGGAGACGTGTACCTACTGCACAAGTACATCTGCAAGAAGATTGCTATCAAGTAAGTGACACCCTTAACCTTACGAGGGTTGTTCGAAGGTGGCCCGCGAAATTCATCATTCTCCTGCCCTATCCCAATTTATTTGGGGTCGGCGCAGCATGTCTTTTTCCTAACTTCTCCGTTACTCGTCTTCTCATCAGACACCTCTTTTCTTGCCATATCATCCTTTACACAGTCCATTCATCGTTTCTTTGTTCGAAGGTAGCCCGCGCAATTATGAGCAGTATTAAGAAAAAACGTGAGAAAACTTGAATTTAGCGCTAGATACATTGAAGCTCCATATATAATTGCTGTTCCTTTCCGTTTAAATCTTTTACACGAATCTTTCTGACGTCATTCGACATTTGCCGTCGCATGAAAAAAATCAGCGTTGTCGGTATTGCATAAGGTGACACTAGTCGCGGGCTCGAACTCATTAGTGGGCGTGGCCAAAAAGCACGCTGTCTCACCTGGCATCGTGCCCGACAGAGTGAGTTAATAATAATAATAAAAATCTTTATTTACGTGAAATATGGTACATTGAGATGTTAAAGTTATAGGTTCTACATATTCCGCTTACTATAATTCAGCATGTAAATATTGTAAAATAAAAATAAGCTAACATCGCATTAGGTATTATATACTTAGGGGCTGAAAACTCATATAATGTGTATTGTATAAAAACTAGTTCAGTGAGATGCACGATAATCATAGTAAAAAGTGCGCTTAAAAAGATACGAAAAGGCCTTTGGAAAATCGTGTTTTATGAAAAAACCACTGCATTAATCAATTACAAATATAATTTATTGAATTCTTCAATAATTGTGCTATGTCGGTACCGACTTTGTTTTTGAAATTTGACAATTACTTTATTACTAATTTACGCCCAAAGTTGCGTTAAAATTGGCAATTAAAACGAATCTTCGGTAGCTCGTAACATTTTAATGGCTTTTTATTTTACTCTTCTGTTTCAGCACAGACAAAATTAATAATGACACAAAACGATATCATGTTTAACATTGGATGTACAGTGTCAAACAGTGTAGTAAACCCGAAATTTTAAGGAACAAATGTCGACTAGTGTCACCATAATGACCGTAGATTCCAGTGACCAGTTACTGTCTCGGACCACTTGCTTAGTTGCCATCCAATACTTTTATAAAATAACATACTATTTCTACCAAGCTTATTTTACCTCTTTATTTTTCAGACAAATAAACCTGCGTCAAGTGTGCGTAGAAGCTAAAGTGAACGACCAGGGCGTGTACTCTCGAGTGACAGTACTACTCCTCACCAACGTGGGGCAGCTGTTCATTTGGCAGGACACCACTAACAAACTTACAAGGTAAAATTACTGTATTTTGGCGCATGACCAGAATAAGAACAAACACCGCCATTTTGTTTTTTCAATACTTTTTTTAAACAATTTTACAAATGTTCATCAACACCGCTTAGATGCTGTCAGCGTTATTCGATCGTCAAAAGATCCGTGTATCATTATAATGTAAAGACTTATTTGATGGCGAGAATGTGAGATCAGATCGATATCCTGGGTCCTATCCAAAGGCCAGGCAGTGGTTTAAATTTTTCGGTCATGATTTCTGAGTCTTCATTTGTGCCCGGCGGGTGGCACTAGGCTCACTTCCAATAGGTGCCATGGGCTCGAACGAAATCTGCTCATGTTCAAAATAAAATCCCATGCGCACGATGTCCACATCTGTTTACCACCCTTAACGAATCATCGACACGAAGAAGAAGAAGGACTTCTATTGGTCCGCACAAAGAGTGTGCGGACCAATAGTAGTAAAACGCCGAAAAATATGCGACCCTTTTTGAAGTTATTCTTTGTTTTACAAAAATTCTATTCTATTGTTTGACCACCTTTTTGTGACTATTAGGACTAAATAAAAAAAAGACAAAGGAAGAGACAGTTTAGCGCTTCAATAGCGGCCGGATGCTGCAAATAAAAAGAACCGTATTGGTGGTGAGATTTCGTCCGTTGAGATGGTACTTCTGGAATAAACATATCTGGTGAAATGTTTGTGTACACTTTGCCTCAACCCTTCGGGAATACAGTTACCTTACGTACTCCGGCCCACGAATCAGATATGACACATATTTAATTAACCATTTTCTTCATTCCAGATGCGTATTCGGCCTCGTCCACCAAACAATAATAACAAACGTAGCGCTCACACACGACGCTCTCTACTTCACGACTAAATACGGTGAAGCGTTCATTGGCACGATCTCACGCAAAACCACGCCCACCACGCCACAGCAGCCAATCAAGAAGGAGAAGGACAGAGACAACAAGTCCGCGCTTGTTAAGTTTTTAGAAAAGGACGACTGTACTTCTGTCAGGATCGCGAAGATACCGAATGTTTATAGAGCGGTTTCTATTGCTGTGGATAGTGAGGGACTTAATTTTGCGTGTCTACAGGTTCGTAGTATTTTAATTGCTTGATTTACGTAATCGCTATCTTTTCAATGGGGTGCCTATCTCCTAAACAAATAGGTCAACTCAATATAAATTTTCAACAAAAGTGTAGAACTATTTATTCATCATCACCATCTGCATAGTCTTTTCCCAACTATGTTGGGGTCAGCTTCCAGTCTAACCGGATGCAGCTGAATACCAGTATTTTACATGGAGCGACTGCCTATCTCACCTCCACAACCCAGTTAATACTGGGTGATACAATACTCCTTGTTAAGACTGGTTGTCAGACTTTGGGGTCACTGACTACTTAACGACTGTCTGAATATCTACGGGACCAGCAGCCTAAGTTTATAACTAGTAATCAACCCCAAACCCAATGACAATGATGAAATATCATGATATTATTGCATGTACTAGAAGTATTTACACGACTGATAAGTCGAATATAGTGAGACTACTATAAATTTACCATGTTATTATGTAACCACCTATAATTGGCATCTGCACCTGAATCGGCAGTTGTAGGAAGGCTTATCAGGCTGCATGTTGCCTAAGCTATTTTTCTGACTAACATAGTTTTAAGATATTGTTACTAACAAATTATGGACATTTTATTAGTCTGAATTAAACGTATTTTATTTTTATAATTATTCTGGCAAATATATATATTTTTTTAAATATATAAACAAGTAAAAAAAATATTTTCTTGACAGATTAAACCGACTTGCGGCCTTTTGTCGTTACCGCAGCTTTCACCGACCAGCATGTCCAAACACATGGAATCTCTCCGGGAAAGTGCCTCCGAAGATGATCTGCTGCATGACGTGGTGTTCAAGGTAACTTGTTCTGTTGCATATGTGGTGGAAGGGACATCGACGCACAATGAGTTACCACGTATTCACTACATCATTCAGAACACCACATATTTTTTCATAAGTAATTTAAAAAAAAATTGCCATTTCATACATTTTGACTGCGTAGGTCAATTTTGTGTGACACAGCTTTTTTTACCCCAGTTTCTAAAACCCTGATCAAAAATCTGATCATTGGCCCTACTTGAATCAATGGTAGCAACAACGAATTACATTCGTGATTTTTTGAAAGAATTTTGTTTCTACTGGCCCAAAACGTCCACGACCTCGTTCAGTCAAACACGCTCACACGCAAATCTTTAGATATACTTTACATTTGCATTGACGGTCGTTGAAGCCCGCTGACAGCGAGTGGTCCGCTAATTTATGTTGCCAATGTAAAGTACACGCCTCTACAAAATTACAGCTTTCTAGTACTAAAGGTCTCTTAGCAAAACCTCGGACAGACGGACAGACAGACCGACGGATAGACAGACGGACATAAGGCGAAACTATAATTGTTCCTTGTCAGGACTACGGAACCCTAAAAAGATAAATAAAGAGGAAAGATTTTGTTTGTTTGTTTGTACCAAATAAGCTCCGAAACTACTGGACCGATTTTAACCATTTAATATAGGCTATAAATTATATTTTTATCATGCAAATTAGCCGAACTATGATAATTTTTGCGGCCGAAGTCGCGGGCTAAGTGATAGTTAGTTAGGTCGTTGTATACACCGAAATTTAAAACCTCTTTCTCATTGTAGGTCGGCACAAAACTGTTCCCCGCACACATTTTCATCGTAGCTTCGAGCAGTGAGCTCCTCTACAAACTATACCAGGACAACATAACCGCGCCTGGCGATAAACCCGAGATCACACTCGACAACGTTCACCCTGAAGCCTTCAAGAGAATCATGAAGTTCATGTACACCGGCACTTGTGACGTCACGGAGTTGGGACCTTGTGGACTGCAGATTACGAAGGAAGAATTAGTGAAGAAGGTCAAGGATTGTGATGAAGAGGAAGAGATGATTGGTGAGTGTTGAGTTAGGTGAATTATTTGCTATGGGTTTAAAAGGTGACAAAGTACAGTCAGCTTCACGATGTGGGTACCCCCTTGAAAGCACCTACGTTCGAATCCGGGGCACTGGGGTACCCAATTGATGCAACCCAGTGTACTTAATGGGTTGCAGTATTATCTGAGTATTTATCTATCAATGTGGTATAACTTTCAATGCTTTGTCACTGCAAAATAGCGACTTTTAATCTTTCTCTTAGTGTAAGCCGAAATTCAAATTTTCTATTATCGGGTCAGTGTCAGGCTGTTTGTTGAACAAAATATTTATACACAGAACGGGGCAGATGACACCCTAATCAATTGAGATACTTTTTAAGAGCTGTCAAAACGCGGTTCTCATAGATTTTGTATGGCAATAGCAAACTGTGACGTCACTGTTTAGTCAACTCAATGACTCAACTATTTATTGATTTCAAAGCAACTCAAAATCGAATTTGGCAATTAATTGAAAATAAATCGGGTTTTCAGGCCCAAATTAAAGTGGTTTTTTTTGAGATTGGTGTCTTGGAATTTGGTTTATGGTGTCATCTACCCTATTTAAATTATTATATCATTTGAATCATTATAATTTTGATGTCAATACGTGCAAGATGGGCAGACGACATTGTTGCCATTACGGGAATAATTGGATGAGGCTGGCATAAGAGCGTGGAGCTTGGCACAAGCAAAAAGAGGCCTATACCCAGCAGTGGGTGAAGTCGGGCTGTAGATGATAATGTTGATGAAATCATTAAAAACATACAACCTGACTAAAAAATATATGATTCTGTTTAGTCCGTCAGTTAGATTATCGAAAAATATTGGATACGTGTTTTTTGTTTTATCAAATTAATAAACTTTGACGAAGATAAAACGTGTCTAAGATCAAGAGTGGGGGGGGGGCTTGTGACGTCACACTTGAGTAAAAAATGTACTCAAATGTGACGTCAGACGAGTTTTCGACGCACTGTATCGTCTTAATTTTTTGTTTATGTGAAAAAAGAAAAAATATCTGTCCAACATTTTTTGGAAATGTATCTGACGGAATAAATAGTTTTTTTTTGTCATCTACCCTATTGCAAAAATTTGTATTTCGCGGGTTACCGGCTCTTTCCCCTTTTAGTGGCTGCTCGCACCTCAATATTGATGTGCCGCGCTTGTTGTAAACACTAGAGCTTTTACATCTTTGTAACATAATATTTATGTAAGTCAAAAAGCTTTCGAGTTCCGAGTTAAAAATAAAAAAAAATGAAAAAAAATCAAAGCATTTATTTCAAGTAGGCCAGTTACAGGCACTTTTGAATTGTCGAAACAAAGATGAAAATTAAATGTAGCTACAGTCCCAGTCACAAGACGTAAAAACTGTGAAAGTACTGTAGTTGCCCATTCCCTAGCGTAGATCTCTATGGAGAAGAACGGGCAAGAAACTCCATGGACACTCTTTTGTTAAACTCTTCTGTTAACTTTTATAACATCACTTTCTAACGCTCAATAAAGTTATTACGACAGACCATTAATCGTTTGCCGTTGTTTTTTGTTACTATTATTGTTATTATTTACAGAAAATCCCTCCGAAATATCAGCGTTCGAGGTCTACAATAAACCTCAGGACAAATCGAAGCGGCAACGCAACCGCCGCAACACCGACACACCGCCGCGCACCCATCTGTACTGTGACCCCGTCAAGCTGCTGCAGGCCTCCGCTAAGCGGCTGCAGGTCATGAGTCTACACAAACTGCTGGATAAGTTCTAGTAAGTATGATGATCATATTTAAGGCATCAAACTGAACAACTTCCTTCATTGGACCAACATCGTAATCGCGAAAATATAATGACCGGCTGAATAAATAATAAATTAAAATTTGTATTAACTGCTGAGCTTAGCACAATTCTTGATTTCGATGTTTGTCCTCTAGCAAAGTCATTGGTCTCCTGCCCTTATCCCAATTTATTTGGGGTCGGCGCAGCTTGTCTTCCATACCTCTCTATTACTCGTTATCTCATTAGACACCAATGGCGAAGGTTCTAAAGGGTGTAAAACACCTCTTAACGAAGCCGAAAGGCACTTCTTCTCCCCGTCATTGCGATAATTTTTTTGTTCTACACCATAACCTTCTAGTTACGGAGATATTGGGGGTCAAAGTTCCAACATTTTGACAAGTTTTTTTAAATAAAAGTATAATGTAAGATTTTACATTATACTTTAAACACCTCCACGACCCCATACTATTCAATCCATCCATCAGCACAACGTTTTGAGTGCGTTACATTGAGTTCTATCAGAAAACATGATTTTTCACCCCAAAAAAAAGTCGTTTCCCAGCAATAATTTTTGCGTAAAGTTACTTAGTTTGATGTACAGAATGCTTGGTTGACGGCTTCGTGATGAGGTTGTTTACATCCTGTATACAACTCGATTCCTACCGGATTCCCTTTGAAAGATGGCACAGTCAGTGTATAGACAAATAATAAAATCACATTAAAAATATGTATGTACTCCGGCTTACCTATTACAAAAATGTACCCTTCGCCACTGTTAGAAAAATGTTTTAATCTATGAACAGATGATGATGCCAATAGAATATACTGGCTGGATACAACTATCTATTTGGAAATCTGTGCAATATTTGTAAGTATTTTTCACTTTTTTGGATAACTTTACTAATTTGCCTTGTGGCATTAAGTCGGCCTATGTACCACTCTTGTTACATGAAGTTTAAATATATAGAAATAAATTAATAAATCCTTTCTTGCCATATCATCTGTCACACAGTCCATCCATTTGAAAATTCTGAGTAGCAACCCGGGACTGGATTTTTGCCTTTTTTATGGCAATCGGAAAATGTAGATGTAGAAAATACACCGCTGCCCCACCCTTCAGGCTTAACGCCACTTGCTAAATCCTTGCATACTCCTTTGGCTTCGTCCAGTTCATACGACCCGAATGCACAGCGGTAGTGAGGCTGCCTTACGTTCTAAGGGTTAAGGGTTCGAATCCCGCTGTTTGTGTGATGATCATGGACATTTGTTTCCGAGTCATGGATGTTTATATGTATATAAATAAGTATTTACAAACAAAAAGTATCTATGTAGTATATCAACTATCTGGTGTCCACGACACAAGCTTCGTTGCTTAGTGTGGCACTAGATGGCGCTGTGTGTAATGTCAGCGATTTTTATTTATTTATATACCTACGCACGCCGGTAAACACTTATTAATCTCACATTTGTCTCCCCAGCTACAAGAACGGCTCCATATGTCTGAAGGAGAGCGCGAGCGCGAGCTACACGCGCAGCCCGAGCCGCTGGGAGCGCGACGCCTTCCCCGAGCTGGTGGACACGAGCGTGGTGTCCAAGGACGGCGCGAGGGTGTCCGCGCACAAGTGTGTACTGGCGGCCCGGCTGGACTACTTCCAGGGAATGTTTATGCATTCCTGGACTGAGGTAAAGCTAGAGTCTGTTGGAATTCTGTTTTCGAGTTGTGTGATTTCCTTTATTACAATTTTCAAAATGTTAGGGGTACATTAGATTGGTTTTAGAATGAATAACACTTTTGAAACTTGTATAGACATTTTTTTTTTACTATTCTTTATTAACTCCCCTGAATGTGATTAGCATTCACATTCTGGGCGAATAATGTTAAATTTTAGTAGTAGCTATCAAGCAAATTACCTCATTCGTTCATGCAATAAATACAATAACTTCCCTAAAAAATAAAAGTTGGAAAATTTTGGTGACTACTTTTTTATTTCATAACTAAACCGCATTTTTATCTTAACTTACAGAGCAAGAAGCTGTCAACAGTAACTCTCCCAATAAACTACGGCATTCTACTGCCAGTCATCAACTTCCTATACACCGACTTCTGCCCTGAACTAGATAACTGTGACAGTATCGACTTCATATGCAACCTCCTTATAGTCGCTGACCAGCTGTTCATATCGCGACTGAGAGAAATGTGCGAGATCGCACTGGCAAACCTAATCAACCTCAAGAACTGCACAGAATTGTGCCAGTTCGCACACACGTACAACGCAACCCAGCTCAAACAGTGCTGCATGCAATTCATCGCGCTAAACTTAAACTGTGTACTAGAAAATAGATCTTTAGATCTGCTAGAAGAAACCTTACTGGACGATATAACTCAGTATTATTGCAAATTCAACTCAATCATGTCTTCCAGAGTAATCACTCCATTTTACAACGCTCCAGATGACGAGGTTATTGAAGAATTTGCTAAAACACACCCTGTTAACTTAGAGCTAACGGATGAGGACATCAAGAGAGACGACAGTATAATAGAAATAGTTAGTAAGAAGAAAAGAGGTAAGAAGATTGAATACACCGATAGTGAGAAGGAGAGAATGAGGTACGAATCTGTAAGCTCGATGACGTCATTAGACTTGTCTAATGATACCTCCGGCGATGTTACTCTATCATTGAGTAAGATACCTAAGGAATCTGAGAAAGGAACGCGGGACAAGCAGGAGAAGTGGACCGAAGTGCCATCCTCACAGCAGAAACAATTGAAGGTCGTCCAAGCAAGACTAAAAGCCATAACCATTGCGAAAGATATATTGAATGAGGCTCCCGCCGAATCGTTTACGAAACTGACGAAGAGTAGGTCTTCCAGTGCCATGACAATACAAGAAAAATTACCTACCTCATCAAGAATGTCTGTATCACCTAAAGATTCCCCAATTGCTGAACCTGCATGGAGTCCAAAACAGGGTAACGTAGTTATAAGCCACGTGGGACCAAAACTATCTCAGAAACAAAGAAAAAAGTTGGCTTTGCAAGGCAATGAAACAGCATCACAAAGTATTGAAGACTACTTTACTAAGGTAAATGTGGGTAGTCCACCTGAAAAGCCGAAGAACCCGTGGAAGATCTGTGAGGCGCCGGTAGCCAGCAGTAGCCCTAAATCGAAACCCATAGAGTTTAATAAAATATTGACTGATCAGAGGAAACAGAAGGAAGATCACTCGAGAATTATGACCAAACCGTTAATTTTGACTCAGGTATGTAAACTTTACATTCTTGTCCTAGGAAAATTGCCTCTCTGGGGTACTGCCTCGTTGGTTTAGTGGTTGCAATCGCGATTGCTGAGCATGAGGTTGGGTTCGATTCCCAGGTGCGGCATATTGTTATTGCGTTTTTTCACCAGAAATTTCTCAGTATCAGCCACGGAGTCTGGATTAGTGCCTGGTTGATGGTTCCAATAGGCTCACCACTTATTACAATCCCTTCGGGGAATACAGGTGTGATGTTAGGATGCTGTTTCATTCTGAGGACACAGGATGTACAACTATTTTTCAATACACTTCCTCGAAAACTGGTTCTTATCGCAATATGATCAGGTTCAACATGCAATGTATTTCACACGCGTGCTGTTTCTTTATTTTTCTCGCACGTCGTTACGGCGTAAATATTTTTTGAATATCAAATTGTGTTTATAAATAGAATATCATAGATAAACATGATTATTTAAAACAAATATTATTTTTTTATACAAATTAACATTTATTTGTGTTCTGAATTAAAAAAAAAAAAAAAAAAATTTTAGGCTGTTTAACGGCTTCATACCTTTGCCTCTCCTTCAACCTGGCGAAAGCAAAGCGCAGAAAAAAAAGAAAATTAAAATCATAGTTTCCTAATAATTCA
Source organism: Xestia rhomboidea (assembly GCA_963853795.1). Classification (NCBI taxonomy): domain Eukaryota; kingdom Metazoa; phylum Arthropoda; class Insecta; order Lepidoptera; family Noctuidae; genus Xestia; species Xestia rhomboidea. The sequence goes on along the minus strand of OY970771.1, from coordinate 6,204,282 downwards.
TGACAAAAATAATTTTCTTTATTTTAATTTTTCAAAGTGTATTGAAAAACGTCGTTTGATACACATACACTTTTGTTATTGCAGTTCTCGGCTCAAAAACAAGTTTTGTTAATTCCGCCTCGAATACAATAACAAACTTTCTCAACTTGTATCAAAATGTACTATTTTGCTTTACTGTGATTTTTAATCATCCAAGTTACTCGAAATTCTTGATTTCCCCTCCCTTAGGCTAAGAAGGGGTACCTACGGATGCCCATGGTTTGTTAGTCCAACTTCAATATGGCATTAATGGGACTAAACTGGCCTTAGAATTATTCCAAGGTAGGGTAGTGTTATTGGATTTTCTCAGTAGCCGCCTGTAGCCTGGATCTGTGTCTGGTTTATGGCAATAAGCTCAACTCATAATACATTGTCACTCAAGCGTAAAATCATATAATACATTGTCACTCAAGCATAAAATCATATAATACAACACAACACAACACAACACAAATCACTGGCGTTGCTAAAAAGCCAGACGGCGACGCGGTAGACCTCGCAGGAGATGGCGGGACGAGCTGGATAAAACCAACGACCAGTGGTCCACATTGGCCCTGGATCGAAGAATTTGGAAGTCATGGAGAGAGGCCTTTGCCCAGCAGTGAGATGACACAGGCTAACAGTAACATAATACATGGTAGTTGGGACTCACTAGCAGGGTGTCTTAAAGAGCGTGATATTATTTAATCACAATAATCATAATATTCCTTTCTTTACAGCTTGAAGACAAAGCTATAGAGCAACTGGAGAGATTCTACAATGTCCATGAGATAGACGACGAGTTGATCACCGTCCGCCGCATCGAGTTGCAAGTGTCTTCTCCACAATGGTTACACACTGCCCCTAAGTGAAAACTGTGCTATTTTATACACTTTACTACTGCTCTATGATATAAGATTGTATTGATTACTTATTTTTACTAATATAATGAAATATGACATGATGGGATTGTTTTAATTGCTCAATATTATCTGCCCATTAATCATTTTAATTGAAAGACGTCCACTGCTGGGCATCATAGGCCTCCCCAAAAGGGGGGGTTTTGCAATAATCGCCACGCTTGGGAAACGGGTTGGTGGCCGCAGTACAGTTGTTACAAAAGCACAGAGAACGCTGCTGCACATTCTCTGGTAAGTCACCTCTTACGACACCCACGGAGATACGGGAGGGCCCATAACCACTTAGGCTTTGTCAGCATAATTCTCCCCAGAATTGATCATAATCCAGAGAAATTCCAAGCACAGTCCTATCCACAGTGTGTACATAAGGCTTGTAATGAGCACCAAATCTTTTGCATCTGCAGAGCAGTCAACTGGACACTTGACAGGACCGCAAAACTATCCTCTGAAGCAGATTGAATGAGGGCTCACAAAATGTATGGTCTCAGCCTGGTTGATCAGTGCCAGTCAGTGTTGAACAATAACTTACTCAATAGAATGCATGCTTATAACGGTTTAGGAAGAGTTACTACCTTAAAAAAACAAAGACTAAATGTTTAACAACTATTTAATTCTCTAATTATTTATAAATACAAACCTACCATAACAATTAAACTACTTTTTGGGTGGAAAAGCTTTCAATAATGAGTTTAATTGTCTATGCGTCAGTTTCTTCTCTCCTGGGACGAGGATACCTTTCTTGCCCTGTTCTCTCTGAGCACTCATTCTTTCACTGTATTCCTTGTAACATCCTTGAAATGCCGCCACTTCCTTCAAGCAGGCTGTCTGGTCAAACTCGGACTTCTTGAAACATGCAAACATAACTGCCATTTCTTGCATACAAGCAGCTTCTTTGAGCTTATCTCCTTTGCCAGAAACTGTTTTCTTCAGCTCCAATGGTAACAACTGTTTGAATGGTACAGGCTCTCGCTGAGGCCTCCTGGCACTCTTCTGCGAAGGGCCCGCAAATAAGGTATAGTTTAGCCTCATTATGATTGCTACAACTATTCTATATAATTCAAAATAAAACTAATTTTACTGTTTCATTAAAATAAATTAAAGGAAACGTGAGAGGTTATAATAAGTGCGTTCCAGAATTAAGTTTTGATTGGAAAATTTTCTACGTTGCTTAAAAGAGTGAAAGAGATAACTATAGTTGTATTTGCCGAAGTTGACAGAGATAAAGATAAAAACTAATGCAAAAAAATAAAATGTTCAAGCATTGACAGGCATTGAATGACATAAAGTTTGACATCGACATTTTTGAAATCGTTCAGAAATAAAACTCGTCATAAAGCGCAAAAATCAAGCCGGTCCGAGAAGGAAAACTTTAATTTGATTACTAAGTTTGGGTAGTCACTAATCAAGATTTTGAAAAACCATCAGTTTAGTGTTTAAAGTTTTTTTTTTCGCAACTTAGGTTAACGACCATCAGTAGCCAATCACGCTGTTTTTCATCGAGAGGAACAAGCTAGGTTTTTTTACAATCTGAAAAGTCTAGGGTAGAGACAGAGAGAAATACAAACGGTAAACGTTTCATCAATCCTACTCAGCTGAGCTCGGTCGGAAAGAGGTCCGCAAGTAGGATTTGCTAGGTAAATCCCCTCAATTAGTTTGTCTCTACTCCACTCCCCAAAACCTGCAGCGCGGTGGGCGCATGCAGGGGCGCCGGCGCAAAGAAAATATAAATAATTTTAAGAATTTTTAAATTAAGTTACTCTTTGAATAAAATGTTCGGTCGTCTAGGTTGCTGTTCATAACCTAAATATCAATAACTGTGTAGTCTTCTTCTCTACTCTTTTCCTGTAAACACTCAGTACTTACCTATGCAGAATGCAGAGGCCGCTTAGCCTCGCGTCTCTCATCCTCAGGGCCGTAGGCCGGGGGAAGATGGGGGTTCAGCGATCATGTGACATCTACCATTTCGCACTGGGCCCGCGTAGTGGATTATAGCCCATTCCCTCTCATAGAGAGGAGGCCTGTGTCCCAGCAGTGGGAACATTAATAGGCTAATGATATGATGATGATGATGTATCTTCGTCAATTTTGGTTTACAACAAAAGAAAAAATACGGGTCAAAAATGTTTTGATTCTAACTGACGGACTAATTAGATTTTTTTCAGTACACATAAGCTTGTTAGGCCTTGTCTTGTCATTAATTTTAGGATTATCATTGTTATGTACCAACCCACCTAGCTTATAAAAACGTGTGTGTATACGTCACAGCCATATCTAAAACGTGAAAATGCACGGTTTTACTACATTCGTCTAAGCCGTATCATAAAAAGCTACTACAGTTGAACAAGATAACTGAATCATAATTATTGTATCATTAATACTGGTATAAAATATATCTGATCTGGTAATAATAGACGTTGTAAATTAAAAAGTATATAAACTGATAACTTAATCTTTTGCAATGTTTTGTTATTGAAATCAAGTGACAGAGTTCTTGTAGAATTATGAGATTCACAAGCTGCTGGTGGTGAGGATGACTGCACGAGCGCTCCCAGCCCTCGCCTGGCTGACCTGGAGGCTAACATACCTATCTGCCAGACCCATTAAGACAGAGTTCGGTCTATACAATGGCAATGCATAATAGAATATTCATCAAAGTATCTCGAGATCTCTTTGGTTAGATAGGTTATACATATAACTGCTGACATCGTAATAAACAAAAGTGTTTTAGCATGGTTTTAGCTGAAGATCTGAAGAATTACGTATCATTAATGCAGAGTACAATAAACAATTATCCGGAGCTGTATAGTTTAAGGTCACTGCGGCATAATATCATATTGATAAACTGCAATTTGTGTTTTAATACATAACAGCAAAGATAATCTACAATATAAAAAGGCAACAAAAGTGCAGGAATGGCATATTTGTACCACAAATACCGACGGAAAAGTAAGTATCTACTCTCAGCATATTCATTGATCATATTCAAAATAATGAATCAATTATTTCATACTTCTCTAATATTTTTGCCAAACATCACCACACATTTCCGCAAAATAACCTTGTTAGCTATGTATCTACGATAATCATCTCTGTTTATTTCTAGATCTATCAAGATGAGATTCTTCGCAGCCATCGTTCTTATCGCCGCTGTAGCCACGGCCGAGCCCATCAACCACCCTAATGCCGGTGCCATCATCGGACACCTCCTCGAAGCCATTGCTGCCCTAAGACCTGAATCCGTCGCCGTCGGACCTGCTATCGTCGACACCGAACCCATCGCCGTTGGACCCGCTATTGTCGAGTCTGAGTACGAGCCTATATCTGTTGGCCCTGCTATCGTTGACTTTCCCCTTCCCGATGGTGGTGCCGTCTCTGAGCCTGGTGTCGCTCCCTCCCCTGTAGCTATAATTGAAGGACCCGCCGACATCTCCGCCAGTTCTCCCCTTGTCCAGATCATCGTGAACATCAACCAGGTTGAGTCCAGCCCCATCGATGTATCCCCCGTCGACATCATCGCCCCCGAGATCAAGCCTGAGCCCGTCCAGGTTGTTGAGACCGCTCCTGAGCCCGTGCAGGTTGTTGAGGCCGATCCCCTTCCTATTGCCGTGCACCCCATCGGTGTGGTCGCCCCCGAAGCCGTTGAGCCCGTCCAGATTGGCGTCCCCGTCATCCCTGAAGCCGCCGTCATCCTCCCCGAAGAACTGAACTAAATTTAAAATAGAATTCTCTTAATTTACTGACTAAATATTTATTATAAATACTCACGATACCTGCAATAAACAATCATCAGTTATTATAAAGCGATGTTTTTTCATTGTTCTATAATTACTTACCTACTACGCGACTGTGTATTGGATTTATTCACAAACAAACGATAGATTATTTTGAAACATCTGAATTTTTATACATATTATAGGCACAATAGGCACCTTATAAATGGGCTCCCTCACCGGGAGCCTTTGCCTGTAGGTACTTATGTAACAATCGAAGATTCGATGTTGTATAGAAACAAGTGAATCTGAACTGTGACATTATAGGCGTATGCCGGGAGCATACGCCTATAATGTCACAGTTAAGAAGCCCAGTTATAAAGTGCCTAATGTGCCTATACCTAATTTGTATAGAAATTCAGATGTTTCAAATAACCTTTTCATCCCCCCATCTCGGAAAGAGTATTTTTGCTCTTCGATATCTGAGTGCAAAAGTCGTTTTTATCCTCTAGAGGATAAAGTAAATTGAATTTAGAACATCGTGTGCACTAAGTTTGTGAATTCAAAACATCATTAAACCTATTTACTTCTACCTCCATGGTGCCGAATTTATCATAGGTACAACCTTTTTTAATTTGTTAAAAACTCAGACTCGGAACCTTCTTGGTGTACTTTTATAATTTGCTTTGCGCGCGCCATTTTCTTGTCAGGTCAATTGTTAAAACCTTAGGTTAAAAACAAGTGAAAAACGTAAAATAAGTGGTTTTGGCGACCAAGAAGTTTATTTGACGCCAACAGAATTGACTGAAACTGTAAATAATGCGCAAATGAGCTTTCTCCCTCAACAATCACGCGAGAAGGATTTGAAATAGAACGATATTAAAAAAATAGAAAAAAAATAGGTAGAAAATGCCCAAGGCATTAAGTCCGCCTTTGTACAGTTTTTACTTGTGCATAAAGTTTTAATAAATAAATAAATAAATGCAACGTTACTTTAAATTTTTCTTAATTGTACCTAAGTATTATTTGTTATAATTTAAAGATTATTCTGTAATACTTACCTACCATAATGTAGTAGTTAACACCTAAACTGAAATAAAAGTAAAAGTATCTTGTGATTGTATTTTTTTTTTTTTTTGCATTTAGTCATTTCCTCGCTGAGGTGGGATGAAAAGTTACGTGTTGCACTCGAGTGCAAAGATTTTTCACCTCGTGCTCTTTTGATTCCCGCGCTAACGCTCAGGATACTAATTTTTGAATCACTCGCTGCGCTCGTGACTCAATTTTAGAATCCTTCGCTTGCTCGGTTATCAAAATTGAGCACGCGGTTAAAAAGCAACTTTGCACTCTTGTATAAATAACTATTCATTTGTTTGTGAATAAATTCAATACACAGTCGCGTAGTAATTATAATAGATCATGATCTTCTGTGGAGGAAACGTGGACAGTCAAAGGTTAACCTTCATTTTTGATGATGATGTGCCACACATTTGTCTAATCTTTCTTCCAACCGGGTTTAATTTTTAGTCTTACTAACCCGATGCAGAAATAAGGGGAGGCCTATACCTATCAGTGGGCGATTCCGGGCTGATATGATGATGGTGAACCGGAGGCAGCTGATTACGACTATTTTACTTGCTATCTGACCTTCACCACATCATTATCACTCACAGCCCGACTTCACCCACTGCTGTGTGCAAAGCCCCCCTTCTTGTGCCAGGCTAGTTCAGGATATTCCCGCGATGGGAACAATGTCGTCTGCCCTTATATTCATTCTGTCTCCAGTACCTTTAAATAGTTATTGGGAAATATTGTGTTACCCAATAATCCCTCTGCCAGACTGGTTGTCAGATTTTCGAGATGCTGATTACCCCAGCTGTACAGCAGACCTAGCTAAGTTACAAACGATTCATATCGATTATCTTTCTACAATCGTAAACGTGTCACGTGGTCAAAACAAACGAATATAAACTTTCGTAGACAAGTTTACATCGATCAAGATGATAGAATGAAATGTATTCGTTTCTACAATCGTGATCCCTATATCCCATATAAATCGTAGCCAACTTACAGTTTTGAATAAACTTTAAAGTTTCCATTCGTTTGTTTTGACCACGTGACTTTTGTTGATAGATGTCATTCCCATACATTTGGTTAGTTTTCTATTAGCGTTAACGATGGTAGATTGTCAACTTGGCTAAGCCTACTGAACACGAATGACAGACAGGACCTTATGGTTAGTAGACGTAATAAATTAACGTTTGGCCATGTAATGTTAAAGTAAGTTAAGTAAAAAAATAAAAATGGATGATCCCCACTCAGGCGCGGATAAAGGGAGGGGGGGGGGCAATAGGTGCAATTGCCCCCCCCTGAACCGGACCAAATACGTCTTTAGTCAAGCTTGAACTACATAGTTTGTCGGTATTCAAACTAAATTCTAGTTGTATATCTTGTCATGAGCGTCGCCAGAAGGAAGCAGATGCCCCTAGAGGCTCAGGATTTTTAAAAGTTATAGGTAGCTTTTCCTGCTTGATGCCATAGAATGGTATTGTACGTAATGGGTATATTGTAGCGTAAAATGGAATCACTCAAATTATAATATTGTTTAACCCTGCGAAAAAGCATTTATTAAAAAAGGCTCCTTTTTTCCAGCTCTGGATTGGCACTCCTATTGGATTATTGCATTCTCGGCCGGTATAGACAGAACCTGGAATAAATTAGGAGCCCTTTGCCCCGTGGCCTTATATTATGATATTATGCAATTATAGCATAATTATCTGAGGCAATGATGTAAAAATTTCGAGCCCACTCCGCTCGCTCTTGCAATCCCAGGTAACTCCAGTAGGTCGAAACAATTCTAACCTGTTCAAGGTAGGAAAAGTGTAAAATTTGCGAGCTCGCTTCGCTCGCTCTACACACTACTTTCTCTTGAATTTATCTAAAAGTAGACCAAGTAACTCCTGTATGAAGGATCGAAACCATTCTAACCTATCCAAGGCAAACTGCCATAAAAATTTCGAGCTCGCTGCTCTCGCTCTTGCAGCCTACTTCCTCTTGAATGTTGCCTTTGTCTGAGGGTCGATCTAGTAACTCCTGTATGAAGGGTCTTAACAATTGTAACCTATCCAAGGTAGAGTATTAAAAGATTCGAACTCGTTTCACTCTCTTGGAGCCTTTAGATACACCTGATTCCATTTGTTATCAAATGTTCATCAATTTTTTTTATGATTTCCATACCATAGGTAAAATCAAACAAAAATTGCCTCCCCCTAAAGCAAAATCCTGTATCCGCGCCTGTCCAGTAAAGAATGCAAACTAAGGATTTTGTCAAATCTACATGCGAGGGAAATAAATACTCGCGCATAATTAATAAAATTATGATGCGACAAGAATCATACAGTGGTGGTAATTGGCTGGACGTCAGTAGTAATACAATGCGTATGTCCCAGCCTCGGGACCACTATAGGCATAAACAATATTTATCGGCATTAAACTACAAGCTTAGGTACTAACGTCATGTACTTAAGTAGATATGTAACGTTGTTATGAAACTTAAAAATATGTGTCTCGATGAGATCCAGGGATTCCTCAAGGCAATATTTTAAGCCCTTTATTTCATTCAGGGCGGCTTCTGAAAAATTCCTATTGATAAAACCCAATAACTCTGTCTGCTTACTAATAAGTATAACCTAATGTAAATGAGCGCCTATCTCTTTGTAAATCTACATGAAATCAATAAGGAACACGATACATAGGTATAATATACAATCCCAATAAAAGTAGTTACCTAATCTGATCTGGTTGTAAAATTTACGAATAGTCTAAATCACAATCTCGTCTACAGTTAGATAATTTCATAATTCATTTAGATAAACAATAATATAAAAAGTTCGCGGAGCCAAAAAATATCACAGTCGTTTTCAAAGCAGACAAAAGTAAGTACCAATACAATTACAGAAATAGTTACCTGTCTAACTAATTTTATAAGACTTCAGAGCATTCCTCATCCTAATTTAGCTACTCTAGCTAGACGATAGCTATATTCGCAGTCAAACCTTAACCCCTTGTTTAATTCAAATCGTATTATTTAATCTTTTATGGATCTTTTTGACTGTCAATCAGTCAAAAACTTGTATAGATTACTTTGCTAACATTATTATTCCTTTTCCAGATAAATCAAAATGAAATACTTCATTGCCATCGCCCTCCTCGCCGCCGTGGCTTCGGCCGCCGTCAGGCCCACCCCTGTGAGCGCTGAGACCGCCGAGATCCAGGAGATCATCGCCGCCATCCAGAGTCCCAGCACCGACCCCGCTACCGCCGCCGCCCTCGAAGAGATGCTCCTCGACATCCTAGGAGTCAAGCCCGAGCCCGTCGCCGTCGGACCCGCTATCGTCGAGTCTGAACACGAAGGCATCTCTGTTGGCCCCGCTATCATTCCCTTCCCCCTTCCCGATGGTGGTGCTGTCGCTGAGGAGCCCGCAGTCGTCCCCAGCCCCGCTATTGTTGCCCCCGCCCCCGTCGCCGCTGACAGCACCCCCCTTGTTCAAATCATCCTGAACATCAACCAGGCCGCCGCTGAGTCCAGCCCCATCTCCGTCGGACCCGCACTCGCCCCCGCCGAGATCAAGCCTGAGCCCGTCCACATTGTGGAGTCCGCTCCTGAGCCCGTGCAGGTTGTTGAGGCCGCTCCTGAGCCCGTGCAGATTGTTGAGGCCGCCCCTGAGCCCGTCCAGGTTGTGGAGGTCGCCCCCGTACCCGTTGAGCCCGTCCAGATCGGCGTCCCCGTCATCCCCGAGGCCGCTGTCGTCCTCCCCGAGGAACTCAACTAAATAAATAAACACATCTACCTGAAATATTATGTAAATGAATGAAGATATGCTAATGATCTAAACACCGTAACTATGTTTTATTTTTTACAAATAATAATAAAATATTCAATACAACCAATGAAATGTTTTCTTGGGGCACTGACCCCGATTCGATAAACCAAATGGTGACGAACTTTATTCACACTGTGTTTAGTTCATCAATGCACATTCTGAATTGACCCATATTCTGCGGGTTATGTCGAAATTACATGGTACAAGATCTATGCTAGCATACTCTACAGCATACACTACATAGTATAAAACAAAGGCGCTTTCTCTGTCCCTATATCCCTATGTATGCTTAAATATTTAAAACTACGCAACGGATTTTGATGCGGGTTTTTTTAATAGATAGAGTGATTCAAGAGGAAGGTTTTAGTATATAATTTGCGGGCGGGCGAAGCCGTGGGCGAGCTAGTTACGCTATAAAAATAAAACCAATGTACTGTGAACAATAATATTCTAATGTGTATTCATTTTGTTTTCTGCCTCCTCCCGTATGGCCTTCCTGAAGCGGAGCAGTTCCTCCGCACTCTCTCTCTCGAGCCTGGCCTTTAGGTAGGCTTCCTTCGCTGCTTTAACCAGCCACTCTCTCTCCGCCACTTGGAGACGATGCAGTTCCTCCTCTCGTTCTTCAATTCTCTTATTGTTCACCTGCTGCAAATCCTCTGTTTCCGCGTGATCATTTTCACCTTCAAGAAATTTATAAGTTTAGAATGACAAGTATAAATGGAATGTGGGTAGTTATAACTCTTATAACTACCCACATTCCATTTATACTTAGAGGAAGATCAAAGGAACGATGGCGTTCCTTTGATCTTCCTCTACTCTTCATCATATGAACTGCGTGAAAGACGATATGGCTAGAAAGGGGATGACGACTAAAATAGTACATTTTGATATAAGTGGGGAGACTTTGTTATTGCACTGGAGGCGGAATTCACACCCCAGCCGCAGGCGTGGTTGTTATGGAGCCGAGAACTGCAGGTACAAATGCCCACGAAGAATAAAAACTATTTTTTTTTTCGAGACGTACCATGGGATGGTGATGACCCCGAAGAATGGGAGGGCTCACTTTTGATGTTGAGCGCCAGTGCCATCTGCTCTTGGACTATTTCTGGCGGTAAAACTTCCAGTACTGAAATATAGAATTTTATTAATGTTATTATAGTTATTTATAGGAGCTTAGTAGGCACACTACTAGAACTTGAATAACAAAAAGGAATTAATGAGGAAAAGGAACTAATGAATATTCTAAACTTATAATTAAATGCTGTAGTCGATGACTCCAAAAAAATCATCAAGTTAATCCCATCGTACGCGAACTTTCACTAGCAAACATTTTTATTTTGTTGTCCATCACAATGATATCTGTTTTATTTTAATGATTACTTTGGTGATAAGTCAAAATTATTATAGGTGGGTATACCGTCAGCAGGAGGTTCATCAGGTATACTGTCAAAATTGACCTTCAGCTTAACTTCGTTGGCCAACGGATCTTCCGCATCTGCAATTACTGGATCTGAAATCTCACTTTCAAAGTTCGTAGATTCACCCTCTGTTTGCGATCTCGCTTTTTTTAATCGCGCCAAGAATTTTCTTCTCGTTTTATGATTGTCCCACCATTTTTTCAACTGGGCTTCGGTTCTCTGAAAAAACCAAGGATTCATCATTACTATCACCAAGTTTAGTTGATTGATAAATGAATAAAGACTTTTTACGATGACTTTTCGAGGTTTAGTTATTCGAGATCTCATGGCTACGGCGTTAGGTTTTTTGAGGTAGCGTGCATTCGTTGTTGTGTTTAAATTAGGTGAAATTAGAGATTTAGTTATTCGAGATCTCATGGCTACGGCGTTAGGTTTTTCGAGGTAGGGTGCATTCGTTGTTATGTGTTTAAAATAGGTGAAATTAGAGATTTAGTTATTCGAGATCTCATGGCTACGGCGTTAGGTTTTTCGAGGTAGCGTGCATTAGTTGTTATGTGTTATAAGTGAAATTAGAGATTTAGTTAATCGAGATCCCATATATGGCTGTGGCGTATGGTTTTTCGTGGTAGCGTGCATTCGTTGTAAGTGTTTCGTATTCGTGAACTTACGGGGACGTGATCTTCGGTGTTTCACTTTTCTAAATCACGTATCACACACATTTCGAGCAGTTATTGTTGTATAAATCTTTGGCAAAGTTGATAATTTTGGTACACATATATTTTATCTCTAACAGCAGCCTCCCAATAGCAACGACGTCTTGTCAGTGAGAGCAACCCAACATCAACTCTATTTTAACGACAGCAAAAATCATTGTGAATTTAGCCGTAAGGAACAATCAGAAGTAAAATAACATAACTGTGAAGTAGAAACTGTAGGGTCATTTGACAAGGTAAGTACTTACACGTGAGTTTGACTCATTAGAGTTAAACTCTTTGGTCACGCGATCCCATGCTTGTCTTTTGGCCGATTCGTTGTACAAATACGTCGAATTTAGATGCAAGTCGAACTTCCGAATAAGCCCGTTCAAACACAGCTTTTCTCTTTCGGTGTAAAATGGTCTTCCTACTGCAACTCTTGAACATGAGCAATGATGTTTGTTTACCCGCTTGGGCTTCTGTTCAACTTCAGTTGTTTTTTCTGCAAAGTTACGGCACACGATGAAACTGTACCTATGTATTTGACTGTGTCTATCAAAATCGTTATTCAGTTAATAAACGTATTTTCTCTGCTAAACTAAAAGAACTTTAGAAGAAGCTTATTCTGCCCCACAGCTGGGCAAAGGTATCCCTTAAGTTAATTCAGGAATTCTTTTGCTGCACCACCTCGAATCAGCGATACACAGATAAATTAAGTTTTCGAGTTTCTAAACTGATGGCGATGACGTATGAGAGGGCTTATTTGCAATGGAAAGAGGACACTTTGAAAGATAAACGGGCTGTGCCCCGTGGTTTTATGCACCGTTTTTCTTTTTGTTCGGCTCCTAAGGGTAAAACCTTCCTCATGAATGCAAAAATAAACTTTCAAATCCGACTGGTAGTTCCAGAGATTAGCGCGCTCTAACAAACGAAAAAATAAAGCGGAATGGTTTGCTTGTATGTTATAAGTAAACTCTTCAGCTTTATTTTCAGAGATACACAACAAGAGAGTTCAGAGTACCCTCTGGAAGAGTTTACCTGTGTTGTCCGGTACAAGTACGGTCTTTTTCCTGCTTCTGAGATTGTCCCAACACTTTCTTAACTGAGACTCGGTTCTCTAAAAAACGCAAAGATTAATTACGATCATCAAACAATTCAAACATATAGTATAGACGAGGTGGTGCCTAGGAACTAAAATAATAACACTGAACTTGCTTGGAAAGATTGGGATATCTATCTGCGCGTCCCTAATTTGAACTATAGGAAGCGGCACCCAAGTGCATGCTGTTTGCCGATGACATTTCCTGTCGAGTGTTACGCGACTGGATAAAATAAGAAATGAGTATATGAGACTGAGGAAGTCTGAAAGTGGCGCCGCCGCCGGTGACAGAAAAGTTGTGGGGTAATCGGTTGTCATGACATACAAAATGTCATGAAGAAAGTTTTGAGGATGGCTATAAGAATAGAGGAAGACCAAAACAAACGATGGATGGACTGTGTGAAGGATGATATGGTAAGAAAGGAGGTATCTGATGAGGTGACGAGTAATAGAGAAGTGTGAAAGAAAAAGACAAGCTGCGCCGACCCGAAATAAATTGGGACGAGGGCAGGAGAACAATGATGATGGCTTTATCATGCTGTCGATCTCCACAAACAGAGAGGTGTATTTCGAATAGAGAATACAACGCTAAACTGAGAGAACCAATGGCGCCACATAGTCATCCCTGCCCTGTCCTGTCACAAAGCTAGAGTTCGCCTCACAAGAGAAGTCCCGTACAGCTTACTACGTATAACTACAGACGAAAACGTGGAACTTTTATTACGATCACAGATACAAAGTCATATTAGGACTTCCCTAATTTAAACTTGTTCTGAGGCATCATCAAAATCATCAATATAACCCTCCAAGCGCATAAAGGTGCAGTAATGACTTTTGACCTTGAAAAAGCTTAATGAGCTTGGAGGGTTGTACTGATGATTTTGATGATTATAATTCTATAACTACATACGTGTTACAGCCGCGAATCATATTTTAATCAACATACAACCTGACACTGACCTGCAAATTGCAAAAAACGTAAGAAAATTTGAATTTCGCGGGCTACCCTGGCGCATTCACCTTAATATAATTGGATATTTCCCGTTTGTCAATCTAAAGCATTGGTAACCCTAGTCGTAATAAACAACAAAAGTTAAAAAACTTCCCTGAAAAACGTAATTCCACATCCAGCATACCCTTACTACTACACCCCTTCACACAACACATTTGGATTGGATTATTTCACTTCAATAATAAGTACATAAATGACTTCAACGCGAAAATGTATCGGCCATATTGTTTACATCGGTGACAAGGCAAGACAGAGACACCATACACCTTTGCAAGGAAATTACATACTAACTGGAATGAGTACGAACAAAATGCTAAAAATATAAAAGGAAACCCTATCTCAAAAGCTTAGAATTTAAATTTGTACAATGGATTCAACAGAAAAGAAAAAAAAACAAAATGTTCCGAGCGAGAAACCGACAAAGGTGGATGGTGTCCCTGTCTTGCCTTGTCACCGACGTAAACAATATGGCCGATACATTTTCGCGTTGAAGTCATCTAAGTACTTTTATTGTATAATCCGCTTTAAATATGGTAAAATTGTGTTGTGTGAAGGGGTGTAGTAGTAAGGGTTTGCTGGATGTGGAATTTCGTTTTATAAGGAAGTTTTTTAACTTTGGTTGTTTATTACGACTAGGGTTACCAAGTTTTAGATTGACAAACGGGAAATATCCAAATAAATTAAGTAAGTAAGTTCGAAGTTTCGAACACCGTTGTCGTACATAGTAATCCAGAGTATATTATATAAATTAGAAACATCGGACATCGCACATGGTTTCGGTAGTACCTAGTTTGCTTTTTAAATACAAATATTGAATAGAAAAGAGTCCGCCGCACCGTGCCGTGCCATGCCGGTCCTAAGGATTTTGCCATGCTTCTCCAGCAAAAGAATCCATTTGGCGAGCTGCGAGTGAAAATGAATGGTTTCGGAATATAAAATAAATATTGGCGAATGTTACTAAAACATTGTGTAAACAGTCATAGCTTGGATATGCGATTTTCTATGTCTGAAAAAATATATAATATTAACGGAGTCCTCGAATCTCCGAATACAAAAGTCGTCTGGATAGACAGGTTGCAAAATGGATAATTTGCAACTGGACGGTACAGACATACATTTAAGTTAACATAAAAAGTTAATGACATCCACTCTTGAAGCTATTTCGCCAATGCTATTGAGTTGCAGGTCATCATCATTAAATAATAAAATAACAGCTACTCTTAAACTGTCTCAAGAGTTAGTATGATTATTGGACACCCTATAAGAGACAACATCCACTCTTGAACCTTTCTCGCTCGGAACGTTCTAGGCTTGCCCGTCCTTATTCCAGTTAGTATAGTATAAGTTTCTTGCACCTTTGTCGGTTTCTCGCTCGGAACGTTTTTTTTCTTTTCTATTGAATCCGTTGTACAAATTTAAACTCTAAACTTTTGAGATAGTTTTTTTTTATCTTTTTAGCATTTTTTTCGTACTCATTCCAGTTAGTATATGAGTTCATTGCTCACTACTCTCACACAAAAACTCACCACACATACATACATCATAAACACATCCCCACACACTTTCACCTATTCACAAACATAGATAAATTGTTATTTTGTACTATTTTTCCTTTTCCTTTCCTATTTCTTAAAATTAAATGCACGAGCAATAAGTTGGCACAGTCCGCAGTTGTATAATCCATATTTTTAAGTAACCTCACAGCTGAACACTGTCTACTAAGATACAGGTTATCCCAGTTTGAGAGGCAGGGCTCTCAATTATTATTATTATTTATGGTACTTACTTACGGGCGAATTTGCTTTTACTGAGTTAAACTCTTTGCTCAAGCGAGCCCAGGCAATTTTTTTTTCTGATAGCTTGCCCGTAAACATTGTATTTTGGTGCAAGTCGTACTTGCGGATAAGCTCCTGCAAACACATCAGTTCAATTTCAGTATAAAATGATCTTAGAGACATTTTAACTGCAACTCTTGATTGTGGGCAATGATGTTCTAATAATAGACATTAGTTTTTTCGAGGATTATTTACGTGTTTTCTATATCACAAATTGACTCTGTATCTTCACTCTAACTAAAGTCAAAGTCATTCAGTAGAACTAGAATGACACAATTTATCATCTTTAACATCAATAAAGCAGCACGCAACATGCGTATTACTGTATAGGAGTGATAAGGACGGATGCCTTAGAGCAAAGATTACTCGAGGTAACTTCACCCACATCGATATCGAATCGAGCGCGTTGTCATGGCGACCGGACCCGTACACGGATTTTTTGTCTTCGAACGGACCGGAGTTGTTCGCTCAAACCCATTCGCCGCATTTTATAAATTACTTTCATTCCCCTCTATATGATGTATCTGTCAGCGTAAAATTGTAAAAACCGTTAGATTTTAATCCATCTAGCGAGATTGTAAACTGTCGAAATATTGTCAACAGAATATACCTACTGCTTACAATAACGCATTTTTCGGTAGATTATAATCTGATAAGTGATAGTAAAATTGTGAAATGTATACGACGGAAATTACCTCGCGCGCTGTGGACGGGGGTGGTGTCCCCCTTGCCCCTGGTACCACTCCCATGACAAAATAATGCACCATTCCTGAGAAACCGATTAATGTAACCTAACCTCAAAACTTTATATTCGCCTAAAAAGTGTAGTCGACGGAGCCCGGTTCTGTCTGCAGAGTTTTTATAGAACCTAACTAACCTAAAGTCGGGGTGCTCCAAGTCCCGATTATGGGGGCAGAAAATTTGATCGCATTTCACAATTTTACGGTTAAACTTCGACAGATTGTAATCTACCGAATTTTGATTTGTCAGTGTGTGGGTTAGTGAGTGATGAACTTTTCAAATGATCATTTTTGTACGCCTGTACCCTTCTTCAAATTAATTTGTTAGTATTTTTATGAAATTCCCCTATTTTTTTCCTATTTATCTATGTGATGATGATGATGCCATCTAGCCGATTTCGGCCACAGCGACTGCATTCGATGGCTTTGTAGTGTCTAACTCTCGACAAGCTTTGGTGTGCTGTTATTTCATGTGTTCTCAAGTGGCTAGCATATCCAACTTTGGCCGAAAAACTCCGAGCACAAAGCGGACATGTCAGAACACCATTGTCAAAATTGTAGTTTCAGAACACATAAAACGGTAAAGACGGAACTCTGCGAACAGTAAAGTAAGGCCGACAAATTACGTCTCGCCGGCTTGATATCTCCGTCTGGAAAAAAAAAGTTGATATTGAATACTGAAAACCCCTTGGTATAATTTCAAATAATTATTTTATACTATCATTTTTAATAATTTAATTTAGTAATTATTCGATGCTTTTGGTTGATTTCAAGAGAAGGAGATTATAATAATGAGAAATAAGTACCTACAGAAAAATCTCTAAGTAATATAAAAAAAAAATTGCGGCTACGACTAAATTCGCGTCGATTTTTTAGATTCAAAATTTAAATTAGGAATGCGCTCGCAATTCACATTTATGAGTCTAGTACGACGTATCATTATTTTATTTACTGTATTGTGAATTTTGTTTTGTAATAACTGAAGGTTGGTTATAGTGCGCCAAAGATCTTGGTAGTTAGACATAGTTTTGATTGATCCATCAAAGATAAATAAATATTATCTACTCTAAAACCTCAACAGATTTCATTTCAACAGATTTTCCTTACTTGACTATTTATAAATCAACAGATGGATAACCTGCGATGATTTATTTACCATACATTCTTCTAACAGATTTCTAAGACAAAAAGCGAAGTACTTGAAGTGCCAAATGATTTTGTAGCATGTGGTGAAACTTTTTGTTGCATGATTGTTCGAACGTTAGGTACCCAAATATTACCTCAGACATGCTTACATTTAGAAATATTATTATTTACTAGGTACGTACGAGAGAAAATCTCATTAATCAGGAAAAGAACATACTTAAATAATATTTATGCACCCAAATAAAACGTAGACACCTTATCCAATCAGAGTTGTAAATGAGGAATACGACAGTACTTGCAGGCAGATAATTTTCTATTACCCCGTAAATTAATAGATAAACCAACCTTATAAAAGTGCATGAAAATTAAAAATATCACAGTCGGGTTATAGCAGACAAAGGTAAGCACTTGAACAAGTAATATTTTTTTCATCCCCCCATCTCGGAAAGAGTATTTTTGCTCTTCGATATCTGAGTGCAAAAGTCATTTTTATCCTCTAGAGGATAAAGTAAATTGAATTTAGAACATCGTGTGCACTAAGTTTGTGAATTCAAAACATCATTAAACCTATTTACTTCTACCTCCATGGTGCCGAATTTATCATAGGTACAACCTTTTTTAATTTGTTAAAAACTCAGACTCGGAACCTTCTTGGTGGACTTTTATAATTGGCTTTGCGCGCGCCATTTTCTTGTCAGGTCAATTGTTAAAACCTTAGGTTAAAAACAAGTGAAAAACGTAAAATAAGTGGTTTAGGCGACGAAGAAGTTTATTTGACGCCAACAGAATTGACTGAAACTAATAATAATAATAATAATATTATAATGCGCAAATGAGCTTTCTCCCTCAACAATCACGCGAGAAGGATTTGAAACAGTACGATATTAAAAAAATTGAAAAAAATAGGTAGAAAATGCCCAAGGCATTAAGTCCGCCTTTGTACAGTTTTTACTTGTGCATAAAGTTTTAATAAATAAATAAATAAATATTACACTCAACTTAACTAACTGTAGCAACGTTACTTTAAATTTTTCTTAATTGTACCTAAGTATTATTTGTTATAATTTAAAGATTATTCTGTAATACTTACATAACATAATGTAGTAGTTAACACCTAAACTGAAATAAAAGTAAAAGTATCTTGTGATTGTAAATGTATTTTTTTTTGCATTTAGTCATTTCCTCGCTGAGGTGGGATGAAAAGTTACGTGTTGCACTCGAGTGCAAAGATTTTTCACCTCGTGCTCTTTTGATTCCCTCGCTAACGCTCAGGATTCTAATTTTTGAATCACTCGCTGCGCTCGTGACTCAATTTTAGAATCCTTCGCTTGCTCGGTTATCAAAATTGAGCACGCGGTTAAAAAGCAACTTTGCACTCTTGTATAACAAATAACTATTAAAGTTACGAAGAGTTTTCTATCCATGCTTAGGTATTTATGGCCGCAATTTTTTAACCGACTTCAAAAAAGGAGGAGGTTCTATGTTCGGCAGTATGTTTTTTTTATGTATGTTCACCGATTTCTCCCCCATTTGTGGACCGATTCTCAAAATTCTTTTCATTTGGTCCCATTTAAATTTGGTGAAGATGATACGATGATGATTACTGTTCTTCGGAGATATGCAATGGAATTTCCGATTTCAAAAACACAAAAAAGTGAAAAATAACTTTAGCTTCAGAAGTCGGTGACTTTTGTTAGTTTGGTTCAGTATTTTTGTAAGCGACTTCTGAAGCTAAAGTTATTTTTCACTTTTTTGTCGGAAGTCGGTTTTATTTTTTGCAAAAAAGTTTTTTCGTATCTAATTATACAAACTTGAATATGTTGGATTGTTGGCCATTTGAACACTGATTTTAATTCTGTCTTAGTAGAACTAGAAATCGGGAACAGAAACTTCGGTGGCACCAGATTTATGCCAACTAACATAATCTCTATTTTCAGATAAATCAAAATGAAATACTTCATCGCCATCGCCCTCCTCGCCGCTGTGGCTTCGGCCTTGACTTTGCCCGCCGTCAAGCCCACCCCTATAAGCGCTGAGGCCGCCGAGATCCAGGAGATTATAGCCGCCATCCACAGCCCCAGCACCGACCCTGCCACCGCCGCCGCCCTCGAACAGATGCTCTTCGACGTCCTCGGAGTGTCGCCGTCGGAAGGCATATCTGTTGGCCCCGCCATCATTCCCTTCCCCCTTCCCGACGGTGGTGCCGTCGCCGAGGAGCCCATCGTCCCCGGCCCCGCTATAGACGCCGCCGCCCCCGTTGCAAACAAACCTCTGGTCCAGATCATCCTGAACATCAACCAGGCCGCTCAATCCAACCCCATCGCTGTTGGCCCCGCCGCCGACCTCGCCCCTGAGGACGGCCATTTCATCCCCAGGCCTGAGCCCGTCGGCCGCCCCGTGCCCGTCGGTGAGATCCCCGCTGAGCCCGTGCAGATTGTTGAGGCTGCCCCAGAGCCCGTCCAGGTTGTAGAGGTCGCCCCCGTGCCCGTCGAGCCAGTGCAGATCGGAGTCCCCATCATCCCTGAAGCTGCCGTCATCCTCCCCGAGGAACTCAACTAAATGCTCACTGATTGAAACCCTTAATTTTTTACGAGTAATGCAATAAACAATTGATAGTACAAAAACCGTTTTTAAATCATCTTTTAAACTACCTTGGTTTCTACCATTGAATACTATGTGTAAACAGATTACAATCTTTGCAAACAAGTGTGGTGGGATTATAGAAAAGGAATTTAGAACTGCACAGATAGATCTGAAATAGGAAGACCTATTTCGTATACGATGTAATGGCCCGCCGGCATGATGCCACAGTGTTCAAATAAGCTCTTCTAAGTAATTCTCATTATTTGACCTATTTACCACCAAAACCTATTTTGCACGTACTTGCCTGGACGCAGAGTTTAAAAAAGCGCATAGTACTTGTTGTAACTTATTTTAATATTTTAATTTTTATCTTTGGTCGTGCGTTTTAGTGGTCCAAGATTTCTATTACTTTTAAAATCGACTTCCAAAAAGAGAAGAATGATTTTTTGGCTGTATTTCTGATTTTATTCGTGAGAACCTGTAGGTAATTTTTTCCTTGTTACATATAATACATTTTTATCCATCTGTTATAGCTATAGCTGTTGTTTCTCCTATAAGAAAATAAATAACTATCGAAGTACTACGGTATTTGGATAAAGTGAGCAAGTACCCCAAGGTTCAATTGTTAGTCCAGTCCGATTAATATTCTCAAATAACTTATTGAGTTGTAGATACATAAGTACATCGAAATAATAAACACTAATATATTTAGAAATAAGTGGGATTAAGGATTTACTATACCTACCCAAAGTAAAACAAGGCACTAACATCTTGGAGACATTTTTACTTTATAATACCTGCCTACTTACTTTATTTTTCAGACTAATAAAGAAGACAAATTAAAACAAAAGAAGTTAGAATGCATATATTTTACTTTAGCAGAGCATTGTGCATGGAACATATTATAAAACTAATAAAATAGTTGTTCATTCCTGCTGCATCCTGCATCCAAGCTTGGATCTTTTTCGCACACATTATTTTTTCGCAAAGTAACGCCTAATTCAATAACATAATATTTTGACATTTAACATGCATGTTGAAAAACCAAGATGGCAATATTAGTTCCGAATTTATTCATACGCCAATAGATCCTTCAATCCGGAAATAGATCCTAGATAAATGGGATATGATTTTGATAATTGTAATGATTGTGCTGAAATACAATAACACCTATACTTACTTATCACCTTATGTTGTGTGTTACCTAACAATGTTTTGAGTGTATATTCTGTTGGAGATCCTGAAATAAATAAATAAGACGCTAGTCAAGCTGTAGACAATTAAATAAATTCTTCTCGCAATAACCCTGTAAGACTACATCCATAAGTTGTCAATGAATGACTTTCACAAAACAAAGACGACTTTACGGAAAAGACAGGAAATTAACGATAATGTCATTATCTGCAGATAATGTGTTCATAGGATTTGATCCTATGCTTTTTATTTATTATCTATGAAACTTAAATGTCCGCCAGCATTTATAACAAAAACGTCGCGTGCCTTTGTTTGAAAACAACGACGAAATTGAATCTCCATTACAATGGACGTAGAGTTGTACAAGTATGGTTCTTCTAGCGCTTGAATTAAATTTAAAGGAGGGCAACCAACACTTCAACCACCTTATCTATGCAGGCGGGAAAACACAGAACTAAAATAAATGTATCACGTTTGACATATTGATGCATTTTTGCTAGACAAGCAGCGCCACCTTGAACTACTAGACACTTAAAGTGGTCATACTAAACTACTTAGTTGTATTGCTGAATAGTTCAATGTGGATAGCGACCGTACAGGCGCTGATACAGGATTTTTGGAATTTTTGTTTGATCTTACGGAAAATTCAAAAAAAATATTGATTTTTCTTAATCGACTTATGACGTCAATTTTAACAACAAAATGAACTAAGGCTCCAAGAACGAGCAAAACGAGCTCGAAAATTTTAACACTACCTTGGGCAGGTTACAATTGTTTAGAGTTTAGACCCTTCATACAGGAGTTACTAGATCGACCCTCAGACAAAGGCAACATTCAAGAGGAAGTAGGCTGCAAGAGCGAGCTTAGCGAGCTCGTAATTTTTATGACACCTTGCCTTGGACAGGTCAGAATAGTTTCGATCCTTCATATAGGTGTTACTTGCTCGACTTTCAGATAAATTCAAGAGAAAGTAGTCTGTAGTAGTAGTCGAAAATTTTAACACTTTACCTACCTTGAACAGGTTAGAATTGTTTCCACCTACTGTAGTTACCTGGGCCTCATAAAGACAAAATCAAGACTCAAGAAAAACTAGGCTGCAAGAGCGAGCGAAGCGAGCTCGCAATTTTTTACATCATTGCCTAAGATAACTATGCTACAATTCCATTTCACGCTACAATTTATTACGTACAATATCATTTCATGGCATCAGGCAGGAAAAGCTATAACTTTTAAAAATCCTGAGCGTCTAGGGGCAGCTGGCTTCTCCTGGCGACGCCCATGACATGATATACAACTAGAATATTTAGTTTCAATTCCGTCAAACTAGTTTAAGCTTGGCTAATGACGTATTCCGTCCGGTTCAGGGGGGGGCAATTGCACCCATTGCCCCCACCCTGTATCCGCGCCTGCGACTGTAAACCATCTATGCAAGCGCCAGTAAAGTAGTACCTGTACTGTACCCGGCGCAGATGAGTGCGAGTGAGAGACGGATAGATCCGAATATACGGACGAAACGTTAGAGAGTAGGGCCTCTGCAGGCCTAGCCAAGTTACAAACGATTCGTATCGATTCTCTTTCTACAATCGTAAACGTTAAGTCACGTGGTCAAAACAAACGAATATAAACTTTCGTAGACAAGTTTATATCGATCAAGATGATAGTATGAAGTGTATTCGTTTCTACAATCGTGATCCCTATATCCCATATAAATCGTAGCCAACTTACAGTTTTGACTAAACTTTAAAGTTTCCTTTCGTTTGTTTTGACCACGTGACTTAACGTTGATAGATGTCATTCCCATACATTTGGTTAGTTTTCTATTAGCGCTAACGATTGTAGATTGTCAACTTGGCTAAGTCTACTGGTTCCAAGCACGGTTATTGGTTGAAAATCTGGTAATATCATTCTATATTTGAAAATAGCTTGACTTAATTGTTCAGATTGGGACCTAGCTATGGTCGCACCATCTGCAATAAGCTTAAGACCGTCTGAGTCTGAGGTAAGACCGTCAAGGTTTATTAGCTCGTGGCTATTTCAAATATAAATAAAATAAAAAGTCTTATATTTCTTGCAACCATAGATAGCCATACACATTTCTATTCATATCATCACAAAAAATATCTATTCTAAGCTGTATGCTAGTGTGTCTATTTTATTTGATTTCTATGTGTATACTTTTTTAGTTTAATCTGCAATTACCCCTCTACAGGTGGAGGCTTCCTCTACCAGTCTTTTTTTTACCGACTATTTATTTTTTATAAATTTTAACCGACTTCAACAATGTAAGGAGTCGATTTTGCCTTGTAAACCCCGAATTTAATTAGAGCGAACCCTGAGGAATGCGCTCCTAAAGATAAACGTAAATCTGAACTAGTTTATAAAATTATCATACTCCAGAAATTACGTTACACATAAACAATTTTTATTCTAATAAAATGTTGCAAGTAATCATTGCGATAAGGTTTTCCAGTTCAATCTAAACGTGCAAAGTGTGAATCACACAAAACACAAAGAGCCTAAACCAAACTTAACAACTGACCTATGAGCAAAGCATAAAATTCAAGGAGGAACAGTAGGCCTAACTCCTGTTTCTCCTACTAAAAGCCTAGGTAATATAGAAGTATCGGCTTATCCATTGGCTCCATGAAACGGGCAAAATCATATCTAGTCATTATCTTAATGGGGCTCTAAACTTTTATACCTTGCCTATCATGAAATACGATAATCCAAATTGCAGTAGAATCAAAGATAAAATTCAATATAAATACTATACAATAATTTAGAAAAGCAAGTCGTCTTCGAAGCGCGTTTCATAAAGTAAGTACCCTCCATTTTAAAAGTGAAATCTATTTTGCCTGCGTCATTCGACACCTGGGCAAAGTTCGGTTCCGTTACTTCCAGTTTTTTCTATCCCAGGCTAATGTGGACCACTGGTCGTTGATTTTATCCTGCTCGCCCGCCATCTGCATATGAGCATATCTTCTGGCTTTGTCAGAGGTTTGACAAAGCGGCTATTTTGGCCTATAGTGAACTCTACATTTTTAATATCGCCAGTATTTTCGCTATTATCCTTATTTATACAAACGTTGAATTTTTAGATACTGTCAAAATGAAATACTTCATCGCCATCACCCTTATCGCCGCCGTGGCTTCGGCCGCCGTCGTCAGGCCTCTGAGGTCTGAGATAGCCGAGATCCAGGAGATCATCGCCGCTATCCAGAGCCCCAGCACCGACCCCGCTACCGCCGCCGCCCTCGAAGAGATGCTCCTCGATGTCCTCGGAATCAAGCCTGAGCCCGTCGCCGTCGGACCCGCCATCATCAACCCCGTTGAAGGCATCTCTGTTGGACCCGCCATCATCAACCCCGTTGAAGGCATCTCTGTTGGACCCGCCATCATTCCCTTCCCCCTTCCCGATGGTGGTGCCGTCGCTGAGGAGCCCATCGTCCCCGGCCCCGCTATTGACGTCGCCGCCCCCGTTGCCAACAAACCTCTGGTCCAGATCATCCTGAACATCAACCAGGCCGCCCAGTCCAATCCCATCGCTGTCGGCCCCGTCGCCGAGCTCGCCCCTGAGGCCGGCCATGTCATCCCCAGGCCTGAGCCCGTCGGTCGCCCTGAGCCCGTCGGTGAGATTCCCGCTGAGCCCGTGCAGGTTGTTGAGGTCGCTCCTGAGCCCGTGCCCTCTCCCATCAGCCCCCCTATTGCCGTGCACCCCATCGGTGTTGTTGCCCCTCAGCCCGCTGAGCCTATCCAGATCGGCGTCCCCGTCATCCCTGAAGCCGCAGTCGTGCTCCCCGAAGAACTTAACTAAGAAGTAGCAGAAGCATTGATCGACTTGTTGTATCTATAAAATGTTTTTTTCTACATGTGATGCAATAAAAGTGATTTGCGGAATTTACACAAATTGTTTTAATTTTACTAATAATATAAAATGCATAGCTGAACATAAAACAAACAGTATGTTTAAGTAAGTACGTTTGTTAATTGAGTTTATATGTAATTGATCTCATTCCCGGTTTTTAACATAAGAAACTCATTAAAAAGGCCCCTGTAGGTAAGGGCCTAGCCAAATAAACGCCTACACTGACAGATGACATCTTTAATTTAGTCATGGTTTAATTTGGTCATCAGGCTTCAGCATCCCCAAAAATCAATGATCACGGGACTCAATTATTAATGACCAAATCATCATCAGCCAACACCCTAAAAACTGGTCAAATGATGCTGTCAACAGTCAAACCTTCGATGCCACCAGCCGTTACAGGATGAAGGACTTTTTTTGTGTTATTTTTTTTCGTTTTGGATATCATCAAATGACTCCTCCCGCTCTGGCCGGAGCAGGAGGGAGTGTCAGACTTTTACTGACTAAAACCCATCCATGTTCCTTCATCGCCGTTTGTGTTCCGGGGCCACGGTATCTCTTTCGAACAGTCCCGCAGCCCCGGCAGGCATCGACCCTTGACACTCTTTGAGGCGCGCGTGGAACACGAACGCGCCGTCGACATGGCCTGTCGCCATGAGACGGACGGACGGCGAGCTAGCCCATAGCTCTCCATCCACAGGCCCGTGCCTACGGTGGCCGGGGCGTCTCCCTCTCACGTTCCGCCACCTCCTTCTCTAGCATGACTGCTTCGCAGAAGGAGGTGACGGCATCCCATTCCGTCTCGCTCCGGACCATGGATTGAACCAGGGCTGGGCGCGAGAGGTCGCCGCCACCGATAGCATGAGGGACTAGCCTATTTTTTTAACTGGAGGGATAAAGGCTAATATCATCTATTGTGCCTACACTGATAGATAAGTTCTTGCAGTGAGGGTAAAGAATATAACTTGTCAGTTGTTAGCATAAGCGGACTTATCACATTTCTTTATACCTACTACTTAGATTGTCAAATAATGGTTAAAATATGTACTTGTAGTCCCTGCCTAGGTACTACCCAGGGTGGAAAGGAAATCGACCCACAAACGGCTAACATAAATTATACTCAGTAAGTACATCATTCTGAATTTAAACTTAGAAAATTTACATCAGTAATTAAAAAAAAGAATCAGCTGTTCCAGTAAGTAGCCGTTTATGGAACACACACATCACTTCCACCCTGTTTATGGGATAGAATTGTAGCAGCACAACAAAGAGTAATAAACCGACATAGAACATAAAGAACTACAGCGCCATCTATGACACATATGCGAACACAAAATAAAATATGCTAAACAGCGAAATACATCGAAATGTTACATCGCGCAAGTAAAGTTAAATAATCATTGCAGTCGTAAGAGCGGTGCCGTTTTTTTTTTTTTTTTTAGGATGGGAAATCATCAAATGACTTCTCCCGCTCTGGGCGGAGCAGGAGGGAGTGTCAGACTTTTACTGACTAAAACCCATCCATGTTCCTTCCTCGCCCTTTGAGTTCCGGGGCCACGGTATCTCTTTCGAATAGTCCCGCAGCCCCGGCAGGCTTGAGGGAGAGAATCTCACGTCCCAGCCGCCGCGGGAGACGTCCCGGGCGGTGGAGGCCACGTGGTGGCCCAGAGCGGGCGAAATCATTTGATGATTTCCCATCCGAAAAAGATACACAGACACGTTAAACTTATAACACCTCTCTTTTTGCGTCGGGGGTTAAAAAAAGGTTAATCAATATGTGAACATGCATCTAACGCAGACAGCAAACCCCTTTCCAATAAGGATGGTATTAAGTTCTAGTATTAAGTGTAAATATCTTGTCAGCAAGCAATGAGTAGAAGAAAGCTGCCAAGTTCTGTGATGAAAATGATGATTTTGTATAAAAATGCGTTCATCCGATTTCTAATCTCGATGATAAAAAGGAATGAAATTTGCTCTGTGAATGTCGTAATTTTTTGTTTCCTTTTATAAAGACACTGTGACATTGAATGATTTGAATATATATATATAACTAGTTTGCTTGGGTGCGCGAGCTGCGCGCAGCTCGCGTGTTTGGTGTTTTTGAGAAGTATTACTTACCCTTATAAAATTTTGACAATCTATAAGCATCCTTAAATGAATTGGAAAATCCATTAGAATTACCCCTAAAACAGTATGAAAACCCCTACGAACCCCTAATTAAATCTAAAACCTTTTAACCTAAAGTTTGCCTGTCGTCGCCCCTGAGTTACGCTTCACCTACTCAACCATCGTTACGCTACGGAGGTCGCCGGCTCGCTTCGCTCACCACCTCCCCCCTTCGCTCCACTCAGGACCTACCTCCCCGGGGCTGCGGGACTATTCGAAAGAGATACCGTGGCCCCGGAACACAAAGGGCGAGGAAGGAACATGGATGGGTTTTAGTCAGTAAAAGTCTGACACTCCCTCCTGCTCCGCCCAGAGCGGGAGAAGTCATTTGATGATTTCCCATCCTAAAAAAAAAAAAAAAAAAGGACCTACCTCCCACCGAACAGGTTTCGACGCCTACTATAATATTTGTTCAAACACCTAATAGCTATCTCTAACCGTTATGAAGTTACAGCCCTTTCAATTTTAGGGGAGGTTGGGGAGGGGAGCTTCACCCACTCAACCTTCGTTACGCTACGGAGGTCGCCGGCTCGCTTCGCTCGCCACCTCCCCCCTTCGCTCTACTCGGTCTCGCAGGCTCGCTCCATTCAGGACCTACCTACCACCGGAAAGCGGAGGGGAGCAAAGGGGTGGTTGGGGAGGGCAGGAAATACAAATTTCAACGCCCCTCAATAATAAAGTATAGTCAAAATCAAAATTCCGCTACGTGTCCTAGTTTCCGAGATACGATGCGGGGAGGGGTGAAGGGGGGAGAGTGGGGAGTTTTGAAAAATGATTTTGACTAACAATCGGCCCCTTTATACAAATCTGAAAAAAAAAATGTTCCAAGTCTCTTAACTTCCGAGATCCGCCTAAAGGGGGGGAGAAGGGGAGAAAGGGGGACAACTTTGAAAACTGGTTTTTACTTTTCCGAGCCTCCTCTATACGATCCCGTAAAAAACAAAAAATACGGGTCCCTTAGTTTCCGAGATACGATAGGGAGGGGGAGGAAGGGGAGCAAAAAGGGGAGGTTTGGCACTTTTCCCATACTCGCGGGAGTTACTTGTTTACGAATCTGTCAAAAAATACCCACCTCCCCATCCACCATCTGGGAGAACAATTATGTCAATGAGTCAGTGAGTCAGTGGTAATTCAGCTTTATATAGTATAAAATCGAGCTTTATATAGTATAACTAGTTTGCTTGGGTGCGCGAGCTGCGCGCAGCTCGCGTGTTTGGTGTTTTTAAGAAGTATTACTTACCCTTATAAAATTTTGAGAATCTATAGGCATCCTTAAATGAATTGGAATATCCGTTAGAATTACCCCTCAAACAGTATGAAAACCCCTACGAACCTCTAATAAAAACTAAAACCTTATATAAAAACTCAGTCCTTTCCCCATAAAAAAAACATTATCCTAAAGTTTGCTTGTCGTCGTCCCTGAGTTACGCTTCATCCATTCAACCTTCAGCTCGCGTGTTTGGTGTTTTTGAGAAGTATTCCTTACCCTTATAAAATTTTGAGAATCCATAGGCATCCTTAAATGAATTGGAAAATCCGTTAGAATTACCCCTAAATCAGTATGAGAACCCTTAAGAACCCCTAAAACATTTGAGAAGTATAAAATAAACATTACTCTAAGGTTTGGTTGTCGTCGTCCCTGAGTTACGCTTCACCCACTCAACCTTCGTTACGCTACGGAGGTCGGCGGCTCGCTGCGCTCGCCACCTCCCCCCTTCGCTCCACTCGGTCTCGCAGGTTCGCTCCGCTCAGGACCTACCTACCACCGGACAGGTTTCGACGCCTACTATAATATTTGTTCAAACACCTGATGGCTACCGCTAACCGTTATGAAGTTACAGCCCTTTCAATTTTAGGGGAGGTTGGGGAGGGGAGCTTCACCCACTCAACCTTCGTTACGCTACACTCAGGACCTACCTACCACCGGAAAGGGGAGGTTGGGGAGGGGAGGGTATAAAAATTCAACGATACGATGGGGGGAGGGGTGAAGGGGGGGAGAGTGGGAAGTTTTGAAAAATTATTTCGACTAATGCATTGCCCCTTTATACGAATCTGAAAAAAAAAATGTTTCAAGTCTCTTAACTTCCGAGATCTGCCTAAAGGGGGGGAGAAGGGGGGAAAAGGGGGACAACTTTGAAAACTGGTTTTTACTTTTCCGAGCTTCCTCTATACGAATCCGTAAAAAACAAAAAATACGGGTCCCTTAGTTTCCCAGATACGATAGGGAGGGGGAGGAAGGGGAGCAAAAAGGGGAGGTTTGGGACTTTTCCCATACTCGCGGGAGTTACTTGTTTACGAATCTGTCAAAAAATACCCCCCTCCCCATCCACCATCTGGGAGAACAATTATGTCAATGAGTCAGTGAGTGAGTCAGTGGTAATTCAGCTTTATATAGTATAACTAGTTTGCGTGGGTGCGCGAGCTGCGCGCAGCTCGCGTGTTTGGTGTTTTTGAGAAGTATTACTTACCCTTATAAAATTTTGAGAATCCATAGGGATCCTTATATGAATTGGAAAATCCGTTAGAATTACCCCTAAATCAGTATGGGAACCCTTAAGAACCCCTAAAACATTTGAGAATATAAAAAAAACATTACCCTGAGGTTTGCTTGTCGTCGTCCCTGAGTTACGCTTCACCCACTCAACCTTCGTTACGCTACGGAGGTCGGCGGCTCGCTTCGCTCGCCACCTCCCCCCTTCGCTCCACTCGGTCTCGCAGGCTCGCTCCGCTCAGGACCTACCTACCACCGGACAGGTTTTGACGCCTTCTATAATATTTGTTCAAACACCTGATGGCTATCTCTAACCGTTATGAAGTTACAGCCCTTTCAATTTTAGGGGAGGTTGGGGAGGGGGAGCTTCACCCACTCAACCTTCGTTACGCTACGGAGGTCGCCGGCTCGCTTCGCTCGCCACCTCCCCCCTTCGCTCCACTCGATCTCGCAGGTTCGCTCCACTCAGGACCTACCTACCACCGGAAAGGGGAGGTTGGGGAGGGGAGGGTATACAAATTTTAACGCACCCCTATAATAAAGTATAGTAAAAATCAAAATGCCGCTACGTGTCCTAGTTTCCGAGATACGATGGAGGGAGGGGTGAAGGGGGGGAGAGTGGGGAGGTTTGAAAAATGATTTCGACTAATTCGGGGCCTGTTGATACGAATCTGAAAAAAAAAATGTTCCAAGTCTCTTAACTTCCGAGATCCGCCTAAAGGGGGTGAGAAGGGGGGAAAGGGGGTCAACTTTAAAAACTGTTTTTTTTCTTAACCGAGTCTCCTCTATACGAATCTGAAAAAAAAAATGTTCCAAGTCTCTTGGTTTCCGAGATACGATAGGGAGGGGTGAGAAGGGGGGTGAAAAGGGGAGGTTTGGCACTTTTCCCATAAGTTTCGGAGTTAGTTGTTTACGAATCTGTCAAAATATACCCACCTCCCCATCCACCATCAGGGAGAACAATTCTGTCAGTGAGTGAGTGGTAATTTAGCTTTATATAGTATAACTAGTTTTCTTGGGTGCGCGAGCTGCGCGCAGCTCGCGTGTTTGGTGTTTTTGAGAAGTATTACTTACCCTTATAAAATTTTGAGAATCTATAGGCACCCCTAAATGAATTGGAAAATCCGTTAGAATTACCCCTAAAACAGTATGAAAACCCCTACGGACCCCTAATAAAACCTTATTTGAAAACTCAGACCTTTTTCCATAAAAAACATTACCCTAAAGTTTGCTGAGTTACGCTTCACCCACTCAATCATCGTTACGCTACGGAGGTCGGCGGCTCGCTTCGCTCGCCACCTCCCCCCTTCGCTCCACTCGGTCTCGCAGGCTCGCTCCGCTCAGGACCTACCTACCACGGGACAGGTTTTGACGCCTACTATAATATTTGTTCAAACACCTGATAGCTATCTCTAACCGTTATTAAGTTACAGCCCTTTTCAACTATAGGGGAGGTTGGGGAGGGGAGCTTCACCAACTCAACCTTCATTACGCTACGGAGGTCGCCGGCTCGCTTCGCTCGCCACCTCCCCCCTTCGCTCCACTCGGTCTCGCAGGCTCGCTCCACTCAGGAGCTACCTACCACCGGAAAGGGGAGGTTGGGGAAGGGAGGGTATAAAAATTTTAACGCTCCTCAATAATAAATTATAGTCAAAATCAAAATGCCGCTACGTGTCCTAGTTTCCGAGATACGATGGGGGGAGGGGTGAAAGGGGGGAGAGGGGGGAGTTTTGAAAAATGATTTTGACCAACTTTTTACCCCTTCTTACGAATCTGAAAAAAAAAATGTACCAAGTCTCTTAACTTCCGAGATCCGCCTAAAGGGGGGGAGAAGGGGGACAAGGGGGACAACTTTGAAAACTGGTTTTTACTTTTCCGAGCGTCCTCTATACGATTCTGAAAAAAAAAATGTTCCAATTCTCATGGTTTCCAAGATACAATAGGGAGGGGGGTGAAGGGGGGCGAAAAGGGGAGGTTTGGCACTTTTCTCATAGGTTTTAGAGTTAGTTGTTTACGAATCTGTCAAAATATACCTACCTCCCCATCCACCATCAAGGAGAACAATTCTGTCAGTCAGTGAGTGGTAATCTAGCTTTATATAGTATAATATAACTAGTTTGCTTGGGTGCGCGAGCTGCGCGCAGCTCGCGGGTTTCGTGTTTTTGAGAAGTATTCCCTATCCTTATAAAATTTTAAGAATCCATAGGAATCCTTAAATAAATTGGAAAATCCGTTAGAATTACCCCTAAATCAGTATGAGAACCCGTAAGAACCCCTACAACATTTGAGAAGTATAAAAATAACATTACCCTAAGGTTTGCTTGTCGTCGTCCCTGAGTTACGCTTCACCC
The DNA here is from genome assembly GCA_963853795.1 of Xestia rhomboidea. NCBI lineage: Eukaryota > Metazoa > Arthropoda > Insecta > Lepidoptera > Noctuidae > Xestia > Xestia rhomboidea. The sequence goes on along the minus strand of OY970771.1, from coordinate 6,172,156 downwards.
ACTCAACCTTCGTTACGCTACGGAGGTCGGCGGCTCGCTTCGCTCGCCACCTCCCCCCTTTGCTCCACTCGGTCTCGCAGGTTCGCTCCGCTCAGGACCTACCTACCACCGGAAAGGGGAGGTTGGGGAGGGGAGGGTATAAAAATTTCAACGCCCCCCAATAATAAAGTATAGTAAAAATCAAAATTCCGCTACGTGTCCTAGTTTCCGAGAAGTATTACTTACCCTTTTAAAATTTTGAGAATCTATAGGCACCCTTAAATGAATTGGAAAATCCGTTAGAATTACCCATAAAACAGTATGAAAACCCTTACGAACCCCTAATAAAATCTAAAACCTTATTTAAAACTCAGACCTTTTCCCATAAAAAACAATACCCTAAAGTTTGCTGAGTTACGCTTCACCCACTCAATCATCGTTACGCTACGGAGGTCGCCGGCTCGCTTCGCTCGCCACCTCCCCCCGTCGCTCCACTCGGTCTCGCAGGTTCGCTCCACTTAGGACCTATCTACCACCGGAAAGGGGAGGTTGGGGAAGGGAGGGTATAAAAATTGTAACGCTCCTCAATAATAAAGTACAGTCAAAATCAAAATGCCGCTACGTGTCCTAGTTTCCGAGATACGATGGGGGGAGGGGTGAAGGCGGGGAGAGGGGGGAGTTTTGAAAAATGATTTTGATCAACTCTTTGCCCCTTCTTACGAATCTGAAAAAAAAAATGTTCCAAGTCTCTTAACTTCCGAGATCTGCCTAAAGGGGGGGAGAAAGGGGGAAAGGGGAGCAACTTTTAAAACCGGTTTTTACTTTTCCTAGCCTCCTCTATACGAATCCGTAAAAAACACAAAATACGGGTCTCTTAGTTTCCGAGATACGATGGGGGGAGGGGTGAAGGGGGGGAGACTGGGGAGTTTTGAAAAATGATTTCGACTAATGCATTGCCCCTTCTTACGAATCTGAAAAAAAAAATGTTCCAATTCTCTTAACTTCCGAGATCCGCCTAAAGGGGGGGAGAAGGGGGGAAAGGGGGCCAACTTTCAAAAATGGTTTTTACTTTTCCGAGCCTCCTCTATACGAATCTAAAAAAAATAATGTTCCAAATCTCTTGGTTTCCGAGATACGATAGGAAGGGGTGAGAAGGGGGGTGAAAAGGGGAGGTTTGGCACTTTTCCCGTAGGTTTGAGAGTTAGTTGTTTACGAATCTGTAAAAATATACATACCTCCCCATCCACCATCTGGGAGATCAATTCTGTCAGTGAGTGAGTCAGTGGTAATTCAGCTTTATATAGTATAATAATAATAATAATACTCTCACACAAAGCCTCAACACTCTACAGATGCCTAATCACACACTTTACATGCTGCAAAAAGCCACCATTCTCAACACCTGTCGAATCACCCGAAAGTTTCTGACTTCATCCACACTATCATCCACTTTCTCTATTTAAATTTCACCTTACATCCTTGGTTCCGACCCGCGTGTAAGGTTTCTTAAGCTCTCTTAAATGAGAAGAAACATAAAGAACAAATAAATAATAATAATAATAATAATATATACATATGAATACCTATTTCAGAATTTTATAATTTTTTACTTTATTTTTATAATTTGTGACATTTACTGATTTGACATTCATTTTGTAAATTATTATATGTTTATTTAATTATTGTGAATGTGAGGACCACATGGTCCTCACAATCACAATAATGGGTCACATTTTTTTTCCCACGACTGTCTGGCGGTTTGATATTGAGTACTAGGTATAAGCGACCTACCCAAATGTCCTTTCCTTGGTATTGTTCGTCGTTTCGTTGAGCTCCTTGAGTTTTAAGTAGAGCTACACGATAACAGACTGCTTGCTTTTGAAGATTGCACTGACTGTACAGGTCCACTCAAATCTGTGTGGTTCTTTCTTCAAAAGACCATCTCAGACACTAATCTGTATAGTCCCCATGTGAATTGAGCAATATCTGGACTTTAAAAGAGACTATGACCTCTGAGTTTGTTTCGGCGGTTTCTTCTCAGATTAGTCAGGTACGAAACACCGGACCCATTCTAGTTTTTTAAAAATGACGTGTAAAAGTGTTTGTAAAAACCTACTTGCAAAATAAACATCATTTATCATTTACAGCAGACATCATAACCACCAAGTTTAGTATTTATTAAGAGTACCTACTTATCTAAGTTTAAATCTGCTTTTAAATTTAGAGAAGTTACAACACAAAAATTAACCTAAAGTGAGACGCCATACGATCCATCTTCGGCCACTCTCATGCTAACATAACTAGACTCCTACTGGACATAACATCACGCCTGTAATGCCCGGAGGGGTAGGCAGAGGTGTACCTAATATGGTAGGTAACACCCACATTTCGCCAGTTAGGTATGTTGAAGTCTCATGTAATAGGGGCGAGCCTATTCCCTGTTATAGCATCTTACTGGACATTGGTCGGATAAAATAGTTAATTTGATACCCAGTCAGCATAGCATACGCATAATCGGCCTGTAATGTTCCCACTACTGGGACATAGGCCTTCTCTTGAGGGAGTAATTAGGTGGGAGTGGGGGATACACCACGCGGGACCAGTGCTGGTAAGGTAGAGGTCACTTGTCTTCATATTTTTGGTTCTAGGACATGTCGGTTTCCTTACGATTTTCCCTTCGTCGTTTCGAGAGCAGTTGAAATACAATACAAAAAGTAACGCGCCTGCTTGAGTTCGAACCGACAAATTATAACTAAAAAGTAAATTATTAAAATAATTATAGTAAATTATTAAATTAATTATAGTAAATGATTAAATAATTATAGTAAATTATTAAAATAATTATAATTATAGTAAATAGTGATAGCCTAGTGTTGTGACTCTTGTGACCGTCGGACTGCCAAGTCATAGGTCTCGAGTTCGAACCAAGACCTCTAATTTTTTGGATTCATATGCCTATTGATGCCAAAAATTTAAAAAGCGTCATCCTGCCATCCTTTTCCCAACTCAAACTCAAAGCATTTATTTCAATTAGACCATTACGGCACTTTTAAATGTCAAAAATACAAAAAAAAAACAAAGCTACAGTCCCAGTCACAAGGCATAATAACTTGAGAAACTACTGTAGTTGCCCATTCCCTAGCGTAGATCTCTATGGAGAAGAACGGGCAAGAAACTCCATGGACACTCTTTTAAATCAAAATGTTGTTACAAAATCTTGGTTACATCTTTCATGTTGAGATTATACATATATGTGAGAACAATGTAGAAAGACGTGCACATTAAGATCTATGTTGGGATCGGCTTCTAGTCTAACCAGATGCAGCTGAATATATGCAGCGTATTTTACATGGATCGGCCTCCATAACCCAGTTAGTACTGGGTAATAATACGATACCCCTTGATAAGACTGCTCGGTTGCCAGACCTTCGGGCCACTACCTGTAACGGCTGTCAAATATCTATAAATGAAAGCAGAGACCAAAGGTTCGTAACCCATCATTCCTTTTTGATTGTTTGAAAAACTACTTACAAAATAAAGGCAGGGCATGACTAAATAACAGAAGACATAACAGAAGTAATTACCTACCTACGTAATTTAATATCTGTTGAAAAACAAAGAGTTTGAACCGGCAACAATTATTTACTCAACTCAGTACATAACCATGATTAAAGGGAAACCGATATGGATGATAATTCTATCTGTGAATGTAAATCCTTATCATTACTGCTGTAAATCAAACTACTGCTAACTAGTGACAGTTCGCACTAATAAAATGAAACTACACGTAAAGGTCATAGGAGTTTACAAAACGTTAGGCCGGGACATGGCTTAGGGCGCTTAGGCTAATCCAAGATAATAACTAATCTCTAAGTAATACGTAGATAACAGTCAATATAAATAGTGTTCGAAAATTGAATGAGACAAGTCGTCTTCGATACGCGTCTTATAAAGTAAGTATTGCGATCAGTCATTCTATGTGTTCACCTTATTAGAAAATAAATTAATCATCAATAAATCATAAAATTACTTCTCTGTAATATCACCCTTAACTTATTTCAGATACTGTCAAAATGAAATACTTCATCGCCATCACCCTTATCGTCGCCGTGGCTTCGGCCGCCGTCCTCAGGCCTCTGAGGTCTGAGATCGCCGAGATCGACCAGATCATCGCCGCGATCCAGAGCCCCAGCACCGACCCCGCTACCGCCGCCGCCCTCGAAGAGATGCTCCTCGACATCCTCGGAGTCAAGCCCGAGCCAGTCGCCGTCGGACCCGCCATCATCAACCCCGTTGAAGGCATCTCTGTTGGACCTGCCATCATCAACCCCGTTGAAGGCATCTCTGTTGGCCCCGCCATCGTTCCCTTCCCCGTTCCCGACAGTGGCGCCGTCGCTGAGGAGCCCGCTATCATCCCCACCCCCGTGATTGTTGCTCCCGCTCCTTCCCCCGCAGTTGTTGCCCCCGCTGCCAGCACTCCTCTGGTCCAGATTATCCTGAACATCAACGAAGCTGCTGGTGACTCCAGCCCCATATCCGTCGGACCCGCACTCGCCCCCGAGCACGTCGAGATCAAGCCTGAGCCCGTCCACATTGTGGACTCCGCTCCTGAGCCCGTGCAGGTTGTTGAGGTCGCTCCCGTCATTCCAGTGCACCCCATCGGTATTGTCGCTCCTGAGCCTTCCCCCATCAGCCCCCCTATTGCCGTGAACCCCATCGGTGTTACCAACCCTGAGGCTGTAGAGCCCATCCAGATCGGAGTCCCCGTCATCCCTGAAGCTGCCGTCGTCCTCCCCGAGGAACTCAACTAAGATGTGAATTGTTTGAAGTGGTTCTAAATCTTTATTACAGTATCTAGAAAATGTCCTTACGTGTGATACAATAAAAGAGATTTGCGAACAATTTATTATTTTTATTTTGCTCTTCCTTTGTCGAGATTCTGTGCCAAAAATATATAACCCAATCATTTGATTCTCAACTCTTGCTACACTTGGCAATTATAATGTATTTAGCAATCGACAGGAACATATTAGTGGGGTAGCCATGTGGGTTAACAAACACAGTAAATTAAGTAGGTCTAAGGTTGATTATCGGTGTGTTCTAGTGTCTAATTGAAAATGACGACCTCCTCTTGAGCAGAAGGTGGAATTAGTTGTATACGAATTTTGCTAAATGACCATGTTTTTTTTTAAATAGTTTGATTTAATTGACCCCAATGAATACCCATATTGACATAGCGTAAAACGGACTGCATTAGTCGACGGGGTTAGTGAATCGGGAGATATAGCGAGTCTATTTAAGTCCTACTTTTCTGTAAAGTCTCAGTTGGGAACGCGGATCACGGAGGCCAATGCTGAAGAGCTTACGGGAGTAATGGAGACTAGGATTTTGGCCAATGACGTGGGGAAAATCATAAAATATGTGACCAGAGGGCCATGATTGCCTAAGTATTGAACACCTACAGCCCGCATGTGTCTAGGGTTTTAGCTATGTTCTACTCGCTATGCCTGAGCCAGTCATACCTGCCGTACGACTTCATGAGAACTGTAGTAGTGCCTGTGGTGAAGAACAGAACTGGCGATCTAGCCGATAAAACTAACTACAGGCCTATCTCTCTTGCTACTGTAATAGCAAAGGTGATTGACGGTTTCCTTGATACACGGTAAAATAAACTCGTGTCACTGCTTGACAATCAGTTTGGGTTTAGACCTAAGGTATCTACAGATAGTGCAATAGTCTTAAGCATACTGTCAGATACTACACGGCTCGGTGTTTTTCGAGCCGTGTAAGCCAGGCAAGCGCCTTGGATAGGTCAAGGAAGCACTCCTCGACCTATCTAATCAAAGGTTTCGTATGATTTGTTGTGGCAAAAACTTGAGGGCATAGACATGCCGCATGAAATTGTTAACATCTTCAAGTAATGGTAGGAACACCAGGTTAACAATGTTAAATGGGCGGGTGCATTGTCGGAGCCATACAGGCTTGAGTGTGGGGTGAGACAAGACGTGTTGACTTCACCCACACTTTTCAGTCTCTAGATGGATGTACTCATCGTCGCGCTCAGTAGTCGGCATGTAGGCTGCCATGTTGATGATGTTTGTGTAAACAATCTGAGTTATGCAGATGACATGGTGCAGCAGAGCGCGTCGGTTTGTGGATTACGCAAGCTGCTGAATATCTGTGAGGACTTTGCAGGCAGCCATGGTCTTATGTATAATGTCGCGAAAAGCCAATTCATGGTGTCTCAGTGCCGAGGCACTGCAGAAGCGCGCACCGACTGTTTCCACGCCACCATGCTCGAGCGGTGCGCGTCCTTGGTGCGCAGGGTGCGGGCTAGCTCCAACACGGTCCTGGCGATGATCGCTCAGCGACTGGATTGCCCCTACGTTGGGCATTGTTGTAGCATGCATATTGCTGGTGCTTAATTTGTCATTTTATACAGCTTTCATGTCTCGTGGATATATTCATATTATTTTTTGCTTCTGATATCAACTTTATTCGTTAATTTAATTCATTGTTAATATTTATTTTATTTTGTTTTGTGCCTTTGACATTAATTGATTTGATCTGCCATTTATTTGTTTCTAATATTTTAATTATTTTTGTCATTGAATTAATTTCATTTCTTTATTATTCAATCAGTTGACTGTAAAATTGACAAAAGCTTTGTTTAATGTTCTGTATCTAATATGGGTCAATGACCTGAAATAAACAAATTCTATTTTATTTTATTTATTTTTATTAATATGGATTTGTAATTATATATTTATTTCGATATTATGACCAAAGCTTAGTCCCTTTAGTTTGGCAGCTGTCATTTTAATCAAGTTCGATTTTATGGACTATGTTGTGGAGTGTTATACTATTAAGTACTGTGAGAGAACGAAGAAAATAAAAGATGTTTATGAGCTAAAATCAATAATTATGAGCTATTAATTCCCATTAGTTCTACCGTAGAACTGTTCAGTATAACTAGTGGGAATGAACCAATTTTCACACGACAAACCCTGATGTCGTACAAGTCTGCTTAACATTTTCTATTCTTCTAATTATGAAATTTGGGTTTATCTCCTTTCCAGTCAATTCATAAAATTACCACAGAAGTTTTTACATCTCTAAAGTACAGCACTGCTATCTATTACAGGCGTGATGTTAAGTTATAAAAATACAGGAGATGCGGTACTTAACATAATTAAGTGAATTCGTCGCAAGAAAGATGACGGGCGGAGGTTTTTGACAAAGTCAGTTTTCCCACTCCTCTATTAAAACTAAAAATTAATATACACAGTCTCGCTCGTGATATTTTTGGAAGTTAAGTACGATATTGTAAGTATTTAGACTGTCCTAATACTGAATGTTTAAGTTCATAACAGGAAGAGTAGAAACTAGCACTTTCGGAATACCTCGAGGAAGTATACTGGGGCCGACCTTATTCCAAATTTTTGCATTAATGCGTCAAGCTGCGTATGAGCGCTGCCGTTACTGCAATTATAGTCATTTTGCAACTCTTCATGGGTACGATCTATGTAGTAAACGCAGTGCTATAATTATGCATCAATACAAAACGAAATAAAAAGTACCTATGGTGAATTCGCGCAGATTCCGAAAATGTGGACTCGCACTGTTATAAAATTCTAGTTACTGATAGGCTGCCTCGTTGGCCTCGTAGCAAGTGAAATGCATAAAAAAAGCAAATAAAAGTAAAGAGGGTGGTTAATATAGGGTTCTTCAATTATGAAGTTCTCGTAGGAGCCAGGAACCCGAATGTGTGTCCAGTAGATGGCAATAGTGAGCTGTCCCTGTTTACCTAGCGAAATGTGAGTGTACTTAATGTAGACGCCTGCTTTATTTCCAGGTAACATAGGTCCTGTGTGATAGCTAAATAGTTAATATTGATAAAATTTTGATGAAATAAGTTTCAATAATTGAGTCATTTCTAGATTAGCAACTATTAATCTAAGTGGTGAGGATTATCTCAGGAAGGCAGTACCAATTAGTGAAAGAACAGATATTTTATTGATTATACATCAATAATTTTAACATTTTTACTTAATTCACAAGATTATACTTTAATTGATTTCTTGTCTATTTCGAGACTATCATTAATTATGTCATAATAGAAGGATTTTCTATTCAGGATTATTCTTTCTTACAATCAACACGCTTTCGATTGCAATGCCTGTCATTTTGACAATCCAACAATAATAACATTACATCACGCTTGTAAACCCCGGAGGCTTCAGCATAGTTGGACATTCTCATTTCGCCAGCGAAATTCTATCCTAACGTGAACCTGGCGTAAAGCGAATATGTACTTATGCGAACAAAGGTGTTCAAGACCCATGCGATATTCATGGTTTTTTTAACGTTGTCGAGCACAAGCTTTTTTATAGCTTTGCTTCATTATGTTTGAAAACTTTGTCTTCCTTCAAAATCTTTCGGATTGAGATTGCAATTGAGTGCTGCTTTGTAGCAGCAACACCCTAATTTCGGTGTTATATAATTGCTTCTCAAGTTAATATAGATCCCAGCGATAATCGACCCTGATTTGCTTATCCTCACCTTATCTTAACCTTACCTTTAATATAAAGTCTACTAGAACGGACTGATGATTGTAATTAACATTTTTTTAACTGACTGAAAGCGCTGACTCTCCACCTAATTAGAATAAATTAAACCTAACTCAAACTATTTAAAAAAAAACAAGTTTTTAGAAAACTGAAAAGACAAAATTAGGTTAATCTATCGACATTAAACGCGTATATACAAAGTTTCGTGTCCGTGTTGTTAACTGTTGAGAAGTTCTCTCGTGAGGAGGCGATTCTAGCTGCAGGATCAAGTCATGTCTGACATAATAATGTATTGCCACCAGAACCAACGGCGTGTGCATGATGTCAGCTCAATCTTGGAGGGAACTGGTTTGAAATTCCGTTGCAAGATTTGACCAATTATTACTAACACAGGTACTAACTAACATGGCAAGTTAATGAAAAAATAACTTATAATGAAATGGCGTTTCAAAACAGTAGTTACCATTACAAAACTACAAACAACCGCAAAATTAAAAGCAAGACGCATTATCATTATGATATTACAATACACCGATAGCTGTCGATAAAACGCACAGTTAATTTATTGCAGTGTACTTTGTCGTCGCGATTACCTCAGGTTAATTCGGCAGGAATTAGAAGGGCTCATAAAACGATAAATTCAGATTAACATTATGTCTACCGTGACGTCAAGACTGGCGAAAACGTGATCGTAATCTTTTTCTTTGTGATATTTCTAGGTGTACACAAATATAATGAAGATTCATCGATCAACGGTCAAAGGCTGCTGGGACAGAAAGATATAGACAGTTAGGTTGGTTGAACGCACACTTATAAGAGCCGAAGGAAGCGAAACAGCCGAAAGAATCGAATTTTAGAATTACTTGTATGAAATCCTATAAAACCTCGCACACTTATCCGCGTCGAATCGGACGAATAGATAACGTTATATGGATGAGAAAATGTTTCTTTCGGCGCGGTCGGTTCTGTCGGCGCGGATAAGTGTATGCACATAAAGCTACCCGAAATTTTCTCAATCAACCTTGAACCTAATGCTTTAGCGATAAAGTTGAAGATCTCTTAAAGAAATTTAACAGATTGTAGCAGCTTGACTACACTATAAGTTTACAGTAATAATATGATGGCATAAAAACTGGATGCAAAGGACCTGACGATGTATATTCATGGTGCAACTTGGGAGACAACGCAACCCTAGATAGTAAACTGAGAGGTGACTGATGATAGAAGTCCCTAAGACCTGAGGCCCTACTCCTTAATGCTTCGTCCGTATATTCGGATCTATCCGTCTCTCTCGCGCACGTCTGCAGACGAGTGCGAGTGAGAGAGACGGATAGATCCGAATATACGGACGAGGCGTTAGGGAGTAGGGCCTCTGCTATCTGGTATGAATCAAATAGCTACACCACAAAAGAGATGAATAAAAGCCAATTGAACGTCATCGAAGTTACAAATTGATCACGTTATGAGGGTTCAGTGTTGTAGAATTTCAAATGAGTAAATCTAAAAGTGACGCCCGTATAAACTTAGGAGTTGAATGGAAAACGATTCATACTGTAGAATTGTAGATTTATGTAATGCGAAGATATGAGTGAAGGACGTGCCCTAAGAATAGTTTTGAGTATATGTAACCACAAGAATAGATGAAGACGTAGTTAGAAGAGAAGACAATAATATTACAGCAATTAAAGATGTTTGAAGTAGGCAGAGCTGACCTCGAAGAAATTGGGATGATGTAAGATGATGAAATCTTTACAAAATTAGAGTAGCATCGTCATGATGATTTCATGATAATCTATAGTCTATACTGTACGTCTACTGTGAGAGGAATTCATGAAAGTGTGTGAACCTTTACTTTGAGGGTGTAAAAAACCTCCTAACGAAGCCGAAAGGCACTTGTTCTCCCAGTCATTGCAATCATTTTTTTGTTATGTAACACCATACCTGGGAACCTTCTAGTTACGGAGATATTGGCGGTCAAAATTCCAACTTTTGGACAAGTTTTTTTTTTTAAATAAAATATTTTAATGTAAGATTTTTACTTTAAACACCTCCACGACCCCCGTTTTATTCAATCCATCCATCAACACAATTTTTTGAGTACGTTACGTTGAGTTTTACCACAAGACAGGATTTCTCACTTCTCATCTTCGTCAATTTTGGTTTACCTACGTAACAAACGAAAAAACACGGGTCAAATGTTTTTTGATAATCTAAGTGACGGACTAATTAGATTTTTTTTTGTCGTCTCGCCTATTGGTTTAGAAATACAACCGTTGTAATTAAATAAAAAATTTTATATACGCAATATGCTTTATTGCATCATTCATCAATCATTCGTATTTATAGTGCATTTTATTGCATCTATATCTGTTTCCAGTAGAGTATGTACCCTTGATAAAGAAATAGTATATAATGGTTCGAACTTCGGGAAAAGTTATGTATTTGTTGTCTGAACTAGAAAACAAACAGGTGCGTAAGAGGACATTTTTTCTGAGTTCCTTAAATTACTTTTTATTTGCTTTGGGATTTTACACCATATTGGTTAGTTTCGAGGGCCTTTTCAATAATAATGTATCCATACATTACGAAGTGTGTGTAAACGTGTCAATTATGTGCTTGTGCAATCTTTAGTACATTGACTGATACCAAGTTACGGCTAAAAGAAAATTTTAATTATTTGTCCCCAGAAACCATGAAAGTGCTGCTTCTCGCCGCTCTGCTCGCCGTGGCTGCTGCCAAGCCTGGACTAGTCCAGCCTGGCCCCGCCGGCCCCGCGCCTGCTCCCAACCCTGAGGATCAGTTCTACCCCATCGCGATTGGCCCCGCCATCATTGACTCCTTCGAGCCTGTTGCCATTGGACCCGCTATCGTTGACAACTTCGAGCCCATTGCCGTTGGACCTGCCATCGTTGATAAGCCCGTCCCTGCTGCTTCAGCTAGTCCTCTTGTGCAGATCATCGTGAACGTCAATGCGGCCGCCGTCGCTGGTGAACTCGGCAGTTCACCCGTCAGGCCTGAACCGGTCCCCTCTGAGATCCCCGCTGAGCCCGTTCAGGTAGTTGAACAAGCCCCGGAGCCAGTCCAGGTCGTCGAGGTCGCCCCCGTCCCCGTCGAACCCGTCCAGATCGGCGTCCCCGTCATTCCGCAACCCGTAGTCCTACCCGAAGAACTGAACTAAGTTCAAAACTTTATTTTATTCTGCAAACAACAAAAAATAACAACCGGCTAAGTGAAATGATTGTGTAAATATTTTTATTAGGTCACGAAACACACAAGCTTGTTCTAGTTTTACATAGATAATTTCGTTTCAAAGCTACTACAATGAGATGTGCGTCAGAAAAAGAAGCTCTAAAAACAATACACAAGAATGAATAAAGAATATTCTTTATAGTTGACATCTACTGTATTATTATTTACATAGCCTGCCATTCGTTTTCCTGTTTCTTTGCTGTAAGTGACTGCACTCTTAAAAAGAAAATTGCCAAGTTTATATCATTCCTTTTAATTAGTCCCAAGGAAGATTAATGATTTCGTCATATTTTATTATTTTGTTTGGCGCTATAATCAAAAAGGTATGAATTACTTACTTACAGTTATCTTAGTAACAAGTTGTAAAACGATAAATCGCTATTATTCATCTTTGCCATGATAGGTGGTTTAGATGTAGCATTCGATGGCATTAAGCAGGAAAATCTATAATTTTTAAAAATCCTGAGCCTCTACGGGCTGCGGCCTCCTCCTGGCGACGCTCATGACAAGATATACAACTAGAATTGTTTGAATTCCGTCAAACTATGTAGTTCAAGCTTGGCTAATTAGTAATTACGTATTGGTCCGGTTCAGGGGGGGGGGAGCAATTGCACCCTTTGCCCCCCCCCCCCCCCCTGTATCCGCGCCTGCTACCTGTAACGACTGCCAAAGATCTGTAATTGACAGCCGTGGCCAACGGCTAAACTTGTTGATTTCCGAGACACGGAGAAAACTCGATATGTAATTGGTAGTTGCACCCATCTACGGACTAAACTAGGTAAGCGTGGGTTAACCTGAAGATCGACCCGTGCGGCTGTTCTATTATTTAGCCACGAGCTCCTCATATAACCATGAGTGACTGACTGAAGGACTGGTGAACATAATTTCTAAATATAGAAAAGAAGAAGATGGCAAAAGCTAGAATAAGTAATGAAAATCAGGAAGACGACTTAACCACACACTAATGCATTTTATTGCTATTATCGAAGGCAATAATGATGAAAATACCGATGTTACTAGCATATTTAAAGTTATCAGGGATGATGCGGATTTAACGGTGATAGTAACTTGGAAATTCCGCATTTTTTTATATATACACTTCGGTTTATTACCTATGCAAGTCGCTTCTGACTGCCCTTGAGCTATCACTGATATCCTGTTCGACGCTGCTCAGAATAGAAATAACTTAATTTTTCATAAAATCTTCAAATCATGATGAAATTCAGCTGAAATTACCGACTGTCTGACATCTGTGGCTTGCAAGAAACAATATCATTCACAGGTTACAGGATGCCCTTTTGTTCGTAGTCTCCTTTTTTCTGCCTCTGGCACAACAACAGGAGTGCCAAAGCCAATGCTTTGGCACTCCTGTTGTTTTTTCGCATGATCGGCCGGTATAGACAGAATCTGAAATAAATTAGCAGCCCCTTTCCGCAAGGCCAAATATGGAGCATGTGATCTCAAATTACATAGAATTATCTGTATTTATTCGAGGCAAGATGTAAATTTCGAGCTCGCTTTGCCCGCTCTTGCAGCCCGCTTTCTCTAAATCTTAACATTATCAATAAGTCGCCCAAGCAACTCCGATGGGTCAAAAGAATCCTACCCTATCTAAGGTGTCAAACTAAGAAACTAGAAGCATGAGGTGTTGGTCATATTGATGATTGCCCTGCGGTCGAGTCTACTTACTTAGTAACTGTGACTGCATACTTGTGCACAATAACATCTGATACGTCGATACCTATAAGTCTCCGCTGCAGAAGAGTGGCTACTATGGCCAAAATTCAGTCTGAAGTAATGAGAACGAATCTTGCCTTTTAAATAAACGTAATACAACTTATGATTTACAAGTTGTGTATCTCAATTTCATCAGCACGAAGAATTCAACCAAACAAGTCATGAACCGATAACATTGAAAGGTGTCGTAAATTAAGCTTACAATCAAGAACTTCCTTGTGGTTATCTGGAAGTTTAGGCGCAAAGTAATTATCTTCTAAGATTACTAAAATTAAAAGTTTGAGCATTTTGATTTGATAACAATTTCGTATAAAATAACAAGAATTCTAATCGGAACACGTACTTTGTATTTTGCAAGTAAACCAAACACAAGTAAGTAAAGAATATCTACTGTTAATGTACTGGAACGAACTGTTTAATTTTCATATTTGCCTTATTCTATTGGAACAACTATCCCTAAACCAAGTTTTTGTGTACAGATTTACTCAAATTAATATTTTGTTGCCAGAAATGAAATTCCTGCTGACTGTCGCTGCCGTCATCGCCGTAGCCGTCGCTGTGCCCACACAGCGCGGTCTAGTGGTCCCTGGACCCGCCGGCCCCGCCCCTGCCCCTGAAGACTCCTTCGTGCCCATTGCCATCGGACCTGCCATCATCGACTCCTTCGAGCCCGTCGCTATTGGACCCGCTATCGTCGACTCTTTCGAGCCCATCGCTATCGGACCCGCCATCGTCAACCCCGTGGAAGGTATCGCTGTTGGCCCCGCCATCGTCAACCCCGTGGAGGGTATCTCTGTTGGCCCCGCCATCGTTCCCTTCCCCGTTGAGGAGCCCGCTATCGTCCCCTCTCCCGTGGCCGTTGTAGAAGGTCCCGCCTCGAGCGAGATCGCTTCCGGCACTCCTCTGGTGCAGATCATCCTGAACATCAACCAGGCCGCGTCCAGCCCCGTCTCCGTCGGACCCGCACTCGCCCCCGTCGAGATCAAGCCTGAGCCCGTCCACATTGTGGAGTCTGCTCCTGAGCCCGTGCAGGTTGTTGAGGCCGCTCCTGAGCCCGTGCAGGTTGTTGAGGCCGCCCCTGAGCCCGTCCAGGTTGTGGAGGTCGCCCCCGTACCCGCTGAGCCCGTCCAGATCGGCGTCCCCGTCATCCCCGAGGCCGCTGTCGTCCTTCCCGAGGAACTCAACTAAGCTATAGCAACTAGACGTTATTATAATTAAGAAGAACTACCTGAAGTACTTTGTTGACGGTCTGCTGCCAACATGAAACGCTTGTACACCTTTTGAAAGACTTAAATACACGACTTGAATCATCAATTATGTTATTTTCTTAATATTTATTATGACCTTTTTAGATTTTTCGTATTATACAGTGTGTTTGGCTACCGGTTACCGATACTATATGGGCATATTATGATATGAGTACTCATTTTTATCGACAAATACACGTTTATAAATACTTCTAACCCCCGAACAGCCGTTAAGGTGTGATTGCCTAGGTCGGTCCGTGGATGGGTGAGAGCTATATTCAAATTGCAATAACTCTAAAAATAATTGGTTTTGAGTCAATATTTTGATATCATTTTGTAGGTTGACTCAAATACTTCACATTTAACAAAAATACGCAACATTCGGGGGTAATTTTGCACTAGAGTAGATAATGTAAAGAGAATAAGTATTTTTATGTAAAATTTCGTAATTTCTTATTTTTAACCGACTTCCAAAAGGAGGAAGTTATCAATTCGTCTGTTTTTTTTTTGTGTGTAAGTTCAGTTCAGTATCTTCGCCAATAAATTGTGAACCGATTTTGATGGTTCTTTTTTGTTTGGAAGAATATTATTTCGCGGTGGTCCCGTTTAAGTTTGGTGAAGATCTGATGCTGATTTTTGGAGATATACAAGGGAACTCTTCAATAATCACACAATATAACAACACGTTCCGGGTGCTGATGGGGCTGCCGCGTTTTTGTAGCGCGTCCGGCATGTTTGCGGACGCGGACGTTGATAGTTTTTCGACCATCATGCGCAAGAGATGCGCATCTTTGCTACGCCGTGTTCGCGCCAGCCCCAACACCGTTCTGACAACGTTGGCTGATAGATGGGACTCTCCGATCTTGGGGCGGTGGATACGACTGCACGCAGTCAAGTAGACATTCCCCAGGATCGGCGTGCCTCACCCAGCGCAAATATTACTAACATCTTCTAAATACATATATAAAAGAAGAAACTGACTGACTGACTCATCTATCAACGCACAGCCCAAACCGCTGGGTTTACAGATTCGAAATTTGGCAAGTAGGTTCCTTATGTGGTCTAGGGGTGCACTAAGAAAGGATTTTTCAAAATTCAACCCCTAAGGGGGTTAAACGGGGCTCCAAAGTTTGTATGGTAAAACCATAATAGTTAGTATAATAGTTAGTGGTAGTTATAGTTAGTAGACTATTTTATTCGAAACTTCACAGGAGTGCTCCTATTGATAAATGAGTAGAAACGGGTTTCAGGTTTTTTCAGAATCAACCCCTAAGAGGGGGAAATGGGGTGACAAAGTCTAAAAATCAACATGGGTATAGTTTGTATGGTGTATCTGGTCAGGTGTATTGCAAAAACAACGATTTTAAGATTAAATACGGCGGACCTGAAATAACATCATCCCCTGTTGGGGTGCGATGGGGTTGAAATGTCTAAAAATCAATATGGGTGTCGATACCGAGATTATCAGGGGTGCTGATTACGAATATGGCATTTATTTTGAGTTCCAGAATATGGTGGATTCGACTTCTTTAAAGGGTTATTTTTGATTTATTGTGATGATTGTGATTACGATGATAATGATTGTGATTGTGATGATGATGATTGTGATGATGATGATAATGATTGTGATAGTGATTGTGACAGTGATTGTGACGGTGATTGTGACAGTGATTGTGACAGTGATTGTGACAGTGATTGTCACAGTGATTGTGACAGTGATTGTGACAGTGATGAGAATAATTGTGATCATTATGAAATATGACCTGGATAATAGGATACTATTTATCCCTATAATATGATGCCGTGGGACAGTTACCGAACTTCATGCGGGCGAAGCCGCGGGCAACAGCTAGTAGTTTATAAGTTTTCATTGTAACAAATATATATCTAAGTTAAATTGTTTATTATTATTAAGATACTAACAACACTAACCTAATACCTAAGCATCATTGTTACTAATACTACATAACAAAACTATGGACATTAGTCTGAAATAAAGTTTAATTATTTATTTATTTAATAATAGACGGCAAATAGGTCGTGATTGCAGCAATCGCTTGGATCTGGGAGCACGGCAGTGCCCCTGCCAAGACGAGCCAAGAGAAGCGCAAGGGCACTACCTACCTTTTCTCGAAGCACTTCGTCGTTTTTTTGAACCCTTTTAACTTGGGTTTAGACTACAAATTCTCGGAAGATTGTAAAAATATACCTACTTGCATTGTATAGATTCCGGTTTTTAGTATTATATAATTGCATAGCACATGTGTGAGTACTTTGTACTGTTCAGCCACCACTTACATTTAGTTATCTTTCATTGACTTGAATATGCCTTGGTGGCTGAGAGAATGTCATGCTCACTCAAATGTCTCGCTGATAGTGGCGGGTGTGTCGGGTCATTTGGGTCCCTTAAATATGGTCGAGGTGAAGTCGGCGCCACCGATACATGCGTCATGTTCGTGAACGGGCGCTGTCAGTTGGGACTGGTCATCTCTTAGCTGCCACGGTTCGTTCATTTTAATTACTTTATTTTTTATTTTTGATTTATTATTTTACTCTGGATGCTCTTAATGTCCACGTCTTTCTACATCGTTCTCACACATATGCATAATCTCAACATGAATGATGTAACCAAGATTTTGTAACAATATTTTGATTTAAAAGAGTGTCCATGGAGTTTCTTGCCCGTTCTTCTCCATAGAGATCTACGTTAGGGAATGGGCAACTACAGTACTTTCTCAAGTTATTATGCCTTGTGACTGTGACTGTAGCTTTGCTTTTTTGTATTTTCGACATTTAAAAGTGCCGTAATGGTCTAATTGAAATAAATGATTTGAGTTTGAGTTTGAGTTTCGGGATATGTTGTCAATAGCGAACTTATGAAACAGATTAAGATTTAATTGCATGGCTCTTATACTTTTGATTTTATTAATATCTAAAAAACCCTGATATCGTCACTGACTCATGATCATCAAAATTCTTAGTGTTTCCAGAAAGCTGAAATTTGGTATGTAAGCTAATATTAGTACACAAACAACAAAAAAGAAACTTGTAACTTTTATCCCCCAACCCCTTAAACTAGGGGATGGAAGTTTGTATGAGACTTCCGCAATTTTGACGCTAGAGGTCTGTAGCGGATCGTTCCACTGTTGGTTGTGTTAAAAGAAAACCACGAAAATATGAAAATATACACGGGGTAGAGCTGCGCAGACGTGTCCGGTGCGCGTACTATCCCGCCCTCACGCGGTAGTGTCTAGCCGTCCATCATCGCTAACAAGGTCTGAAAATTGATGAGCTAGAGGTCTGAAAATTGATATAGGGACTCCTTGTTACTATAAATAAAAAAATAAAAAAAATGTCACAAGCAACTTACAAAAAGAAATGAAATAACACCAAAAACATTTTCATGTAAAATGTTGCCAAGACGAGACCATTGACTCGCACTGTCAAAAGGTTATCAGATCTCATGTAGAGCTAAGCTTACAGAAGCTCTACACGCTCTAACTCTACAAGATCTAACTTAACAAACTCTATTGATTTAAGCTTTATTTAATTCCATACAAATAACATTAACAATTATTAAAAAAATAAACACTAGTTAACAATCATCATCAGCAATAAATAGATATTTCAATCAATAATGAATTCCCCCAAATTACTAATAACAATAATCGGTAACTAATTACATCCAATTTTGACTTGAATTTGACTGTACGTACGTGCATTAGCACTTAGAATTGCAACAAACGCGCATTTTTCTGCATTTAAAGCGTTTATTTATTACATATAACGGTATTATGGTTAAATTATTAATATTATTCTTAGATATTAGTTTGTGCAACAATATTATTGCTTGTACATTCACCGTATCATTGATATTATAATCCGTAGGTAGCTAATATGTGTTGCTGTAGTATAACGAAAAATTGACCACTATTATTTTTTAATTCAACGCCCGGCAAACGTTCCTAAATTTTCAAGTACATTACACTTACACCACACTTCATTATACTCTTAGGACATACCTACTAAAAAGGTTACGTTTATTTTAAACGGAACTTTGCAGTGTCTTATCGTTTTATTCAATCTGTATTCACCCAATGCTGAAGGTAGATGCCCTACTTTGCACGCCACTTTATCCGGTCCTGGGTCTCCAGCATCAACCTCCAACTCTTGCTTGCCTTGTCTGCAGTAACTTTACATCGTAATGAAGTCTTAAATCAGGCTGCCTATCCAAGATTATGAATCATCTTTTGATCTTTGACACTTTAGCAGAGCTAGATTTTACTAGTATCCTTCAAACTCAAACTCAAACTCAAATCATTTATTTCAATTAGACCATTACGGCACTTTTGAAAGTCGAGAAGAGAAAGCAAAGCTACAGTCACAGTCACAAGGCATAATAACTTGAGAAAGTACTGTAGTTGCCCATTCCCTAACGTAGATCTCTATGGAGAAGAACGGGCAAGAAACTCCATGGACACTCATTTACATAAATAAAAAAACACAGTACCCCATGAAAGATGAATCTACTTTAGCAAGCCTGAAACCTGGCTGAACTAGTTGGTCCCTATTTCTAGTGTTATATTGGTGTCTGTCACCTCTTTTACTGAATAAATGCAGGTTTTTCCTAACGTACATGATGTTTTCATAGATGTATTGACAAGGTACTGTCATGATATTAATTTTCTTAAACAGTTCTCTTAGAGAATCGCGTCTACGTAATTCATATATGGCTCTGATGGCTCTTTTCTGCAGAATGAATATAGACTCGATGTCTGCAGCCCGTCCCCATAGTAAAATACCGACATAATACTATGAAAATAACTAAAATAGACTAGCCTAGCGGTATCAATATCAGTAAATTGACGGATTTTTCTAACAGCATATGCAGCTGAACTCAGCCGTCCTGCAAGAGATGTTAAATGAGGACCCCATTGTAACCTTGAGTCGAGCGTGATTCCCAAGAAAACCGTTTTATCGACAAATTCTAGTTTCTCTTGATTCAATATTATGTCACAATCATTACTTTTGACATTTGGTAGAGCAAATCTAATGCCCTTAGTTTTTTTCCCATTTAGTACTAAATTATTAGCGGTAAACCAATTACGACCTGCAGTAGGGCGTTATTTACGTCGTCAAGATCAGTGGCACGTCTGTTTATCCTAAATATTAAAGAAGTATCGTCAGTAAACAACACCATATGCGGATGGTTGTTAAATAAACGGGGTAGGTCATTAATATATACTAAAAAGAGGAAGGGACCCAATATCGAACCTTGTGGTACACCCATTTTTACTTTTAAACCCATTGAATTGACACCATTTATTTGTACCAGCTGCTGTCTATCATTCAAATACGATTTGACTAAACTGAGCGCAAGTTTACCTAAACCGTAATGCTCAAGTTTCAAGATCAGGGTTTCGTGATTTACGCAATCAAATGCCTTCGAAAGGTCACAGAAGATTCCTATGGCATCTTGTGCCTCTTCCCACGCAGTAAATATGTGTTTTAATAAAGTGACACCGGCGTCAGTTGTACAACGTCCTTTGGTGAAACCATACTGTTGCTCGTGCAATATTTTATTGGTGTTAAAATGGTTAAGCCTTTGATTGAGCATTATCTTTTCAAACACCTTGCTGAAAACCGGCAACACGGATACGGGCCTATAGTTATTGGTGTCTTTACTATCCCCAGATTTAAAAAGCGGTATTACCTTACTGAATTTCATTAGATCCGGGAAGACCCCTTGATCCACGCACAAATTAAATATTAAGGCTAAATACGATGCTACAGTCTCAATAATTGAGGTACATGCTTTGATAGACATACCCCATAGATCTTCCGTTAATTTGATCTTGATTTGCTTAAAAGCTTTTATGACTATTATGGGGTTTATATGCTGAAATTCAAACTCATTTGGACAGGCTGAAACGTTCGCTTTCAATAAATCAATAGAGAGCAAGGGAGAGGATTTTAAGGTTTCTGTAGTTTTAAGTGGGATACTGGTAAAGAAATTTACAAATTCTTGAGCAACTTCATTGTTGGAGCTCACAAGGCCACGTGATGTCTCTAGTGTGAAATCATTATTTAGTTTTTTATTTCTATTTGTTTCACTGTTGATAATTTTCCAAACCGTCTTTATTTTATTATCGGCTGATTTAATCTTGTTGCAAATGAATAAGGATTTGACTACCTTTTTTTTTTTTCGGATGGGAAATCATCAAATGACTTCTCCCGCTCTGGGCGGAGCAGGAGGGAGTGTCAGACTTTTACTGACTAAAACCCATCCATGTTCCTTCATCGCCCTTTGTATTCCGGGGCCACGGTATCTCTTTCGAATAGTCCCGCAGCCCCGGCAGGCTTCGGCCCTTGCGGACCCCTTCCCTATTGCTAACTCTCTTTGAGGCGCGCGTGGAACACGAACGCGCCGTCGACACGGCCTGTCGTCATGAGACGGACGGACGGCGAGCTAGCCCATAGCTCCCCGTCCACAGGCCCGACGCCCGGGGCGTCTCTCGCGGCGGCCGGGACGTGAGGATATCTCCCGCTCCCACGTTCCGCCACCTCCTTCGCTAGCATGACTACTTCGCAGAAGGAGGTGACGGCGTCCCATTCCGTCTCGCTCCGGACCATGGCGCGAACCAGGGCCGGAAGCGAAATTCTCCGCGAAGTTCCACCGGCTGTCGAGGACGAGACCCAGGTACTTCAACGTCGACTCGACGCCGATGGATACCCCTCCCGCCGTCACTGCTGATCCCGGAGGTGGCGCATTCCGAGGCCCATGAAAACACATGGCCTCGGACTTGTGCAATGCCACCTCGAGACCCAGTTGCCGGATCCTCTCAACGACTATCGCAACCCGCGTGTCATTATTTCGGCCGCCGCCTCGTGCGACCTCCCCTGTGCCAGCACCAGCGTGTCGTCTGCATAGCAGACAACGCTGACGCCGCTAGGGAGGTCGGCGCGCAGCACCCAGTCGTAACCGATGTTCCACAAGGACGGGCCTAGAACCGATCCCTGCGGAACACCGCACGACATCTCTCGCCGAAGATTTGGCTACCTTGCAAGTGTTTTTAAAAAATTTCGAATAAGTAGCAACATATTTATTAAAAGATTCTGTGTTGATGTAAGGCTTAAGGCCGTACAGCTCAAACAATCGTTCCCTACTTTTCCTAATACGCGGTGTTGCCCAGTCACTAAAAATAAACTTTGGGCCAATAGTTTTAAATTTCTTTTTTAAAGTATTATTGAACTCGGTGTGCACTACCGAAAAGAATTCTTCATAAAATAAATTTACATTGTTTATAATATGGCCCGGTATCGGTACCTAGCTTGCTAGTTAAATTATTATTAAACTTGTCTAAATTGCTGGGTGTCATTTGTCTAGATTGAATCTGAATTCTTTGTAATTGTATATTGGACGCGAAAGCAACGGTCTGACCGCTGTGATCAGCATCAGAAGGAAGGTAATTTACGATTTATCTAAGTACTCACAGCAACAAAAAACATTATCAATACATGTAGCAGTATTTGTAGTAATTCTAGTTAGTTCTGAAAACACATTTGACAAATTAAATGATTTAAAGAGACTTAAAAATCGACTGCTATTTACATTATTCTCTAAGATATTAACATTAAAGTCACCACAGATAATTATTGGTTTATTACCAGTTACAAGCTTTGCTAAAGCATCTTCCATTACTGACTCAAAGATAGAGTAGTTAAGGTAATTAGGGGGTCTGTAAACGCACACTATTACATGCTTATCTAGCTCAACACAAGATAATTCAATGCTATGTTCAATCGATAGATCGACTATATACGAGACTTAGATTTAATACAATTTTTAACTAAGATTAATGACGCATCTTAGATTTCCGGTTATAGCAACTGCCCACGTTGTAATTCTCATAATTTATTTGCATTAATTCATAATCTTTCATCCAATGTTCAGTAAAGCAAATAATATCAAACTTGGTTTTTTCTAAAAATAGTTCTATTTCTAATTGGTATCCTATATAGGTATTCCAATTTTAAACCATTTAAGGAACACCACACAAAAGAAAATAATATTAGTTACTCAAATAATAATAATACCAGCCTGAAAAAGACAAGAAAACAAAATATTTACATTTTAGATCTTTTAATGTATTTCAATATTTTGGACATACAAGCGTTGCAAGGTGTTGGTAGAAAGTCCAAGGGTTGGTATAAGTTCAAACAATTATAGATGTTAAATCGTCATGCGCAGTGACTACGTCGCGATGGTAGACGCTTAGTTGAGTTCCTCGGGGAGGACGACAGCGGCCTCAGGGATGACGGGGACGCCGATCTGAACGGGCTCAGCGGGTACGGGGGCAACCTCCACAACCTGGACGGGCTCAGGGGCGACCTCAATAACCTGCACGGGCTCAGGAGCGGCCTCAACAACCTGCACGGGCTCAGGAGCGGCCTCAACAACCTGCACGGGCTCAGGAGCGGACTCCACAATGTGGACGGGCTCAGGCTTGATCTCGACGGGGGCGAGTGCGGGTCCGACGGAGACGGGACTGGACGCGGCCTGGTTGATGTTCAGGATGATCTGCACCAGAGGAGTGCCGGAAGCAATCTCGCTGGAGGCGGGACCTTCAACAATGGCTACGGGAGAGGGGACGATAGCGGGCTCCTCAACGGGGAAGGGAATGATGGCGGGGCCAACAGAGATACCCTCAAGTCCACCGACGATGGCGGGTCCGATAGCGATGGGCTCGAAAGAGTCGACGATGGCGGGTCCGATAGCGATGGGCTCGAAAGAGTCGACGATAGCGGGTCCAATAGCGACGGGCTCGAAGGAGTCGATGATGGCAGGTCCGATGGCAATGGGCACGAAGGAGTCTTCAGGGGCAGGGGCGGGGCCGGCGGGTCCAGGGACCACTAGACCGCGCTGTGTGGGCACAGCGACGGCCACGGCGATGACGGCAGCAACAGACAGCAGGAATTTCATTTCTATAAATAGAAAACAATGGTGTATTAAATTAAGTAAATCTATGAATTTCTAGAATCACTTGTTTTTTTTTAATCTGTTATAAATTTACAAGAATAATAAATAATACTTACTTATGCTGCTTGTTTATAGCTGCGAGATACAAAGTATCTATAAATTAAAATTTAAAATTCACCTCATTTATAGTAATTTGTTATCAGGCTAGTTGATTAGATGATTAAGTTTTATTTATTGCGGCACGCTTAATTTAGGGCTTCCCTCGTTTTACGGATTAACAGCCGCGTTGTCTAATCACGTGTTATTGTTACTGTAAAATACCAATGTTTCGAAACAAAAAACCTTCGGTTAGTGAACTAACTTTGTCGAAATGTAATTATTTTTGCAAAATGTTAGTTAAAACTCTATCATTCACACAACTCAGACAGAAAGACTCCGAGGTCTCGAATAATGTCTGGTTTGTGGCAATACCAGCCTAGTGCCCGTATTGATGTTGTAATATCTGCAGGGCTATTACGTATCTTTCTGATATCCAGTGACTATCAAGCTTCGGTCGTACACCGAACTTTGATGACAACCGTGAATGTCATAATATTGGTATTACGTATCACACTGAGTGGATATCACTTTACGGTGACTAACAGTGTCATACATAATACGAAACTAACCTTTTGACAATTAATTGATGGACACTGAGCCCAGTTACTATCATTTTGAGCTGTCAACAGAGATACGTAATAGCCCTACTGGTGTACGCAGTTCCACGTCTGAGGCTGTCTGCGCGCGTGGCTTGTCCCTTATTTCATAGATATTGTTGGCCAGGTGAAAATTTTACATTGCTGTCTGCAGCCTGAGCGTTCCTCAAAAGAAACCTACCTGTTACCCCATCCCCACAAACGACACTTCTCCGGCTTTACTACCGTTCGGTAGTGAATCTTCTTCAGCGACTTATGAACTAACTTCCCGTCAGACACAAGACCAGCATCTCTTATAAGAACACCAGCGCTGTGATGCAAATACAGGGTGTAAACGGACCCTTCACGAAGCCGTCAACCAAGCATTCTGTACATCAAACTAAGTAACTCTACGCAAAAAACATTGCTGGTAAAACGACTTTTGTTTTCGGAGTAAAAAATTAAATTTTACGGTAAGACTCAATGTAACGCGCTCAACACATTGTGCTGATGGACGCATTTAATAGTAAACGGGTTATAGAGAATACCTCTATAACCTGTTTACTATTAAATGCGTCCATCAGCAAGCCAGTAAAGTAAAGTTATGACCTTAAAAACTAGTAGGTATTTGTAAAAAAAAATGTGAAAAAGTCGGAACTTTGACCTCCAATATCTCCGTAACTATTAGGTTCCCAGGTATGGTACAGAAGAGAAAAAAAAATCACAATGACGTGGAGAACAAGTGCCTTTCGGCTTCGTTAAGGGTCTATTTACACCTCCTGTATTAGTCCTGTTGTTTAGCAGCAAAGTCCCGTATACAACACATTACCTGCCATTACCTACTACTTTCCTGGACCAGACGGGCTGCATTGCGTAATGGAATTCGCCCTAGACCAAAAGACCGGGTACATATGTACGAAAAACTTTATTCCGAAAGTCACAAATCCGAATTTCAAAATACCGATTTTCATTATTCCGAACAACTGCGATTTATCATTAATTTAATAATAATTTAATATAATTTTATTTTAATTTAATAATGTTAATAATTTTAATTCTGATTTGAATTTTAATTCTGATTTTAATTTTAATTCTGATTTTAATTTTAATTCTTTTTTTAATTTTAATTCTGATTTTAATTTTAATTATGATTTTAATTTTAATTTTGATTTTAATTTAAATTATAATTGTGATTTTAATTTAAATTTTAATTCTGATTTTAATTCTGTTTAATTGTACCTAAGATCCAAACAAAGTTGATTGAAGTAAATAAATAATAATAATTAATCCTATTTTCATTTTATTTTGTTCCTGTCTTCTGTCCACAGCACTGAAAAGCTAACCACGAAAATTTTAACTCTCTCCCTGGTTAGCTCGGAAGTGCCGTGCTTGACCGACGCAGAGGACGCCTGGAAAGTGGCTTGCCCGGACACGGATCGGCCCGAGAACCCGTTTTCCCAGAGACAGTGGGATGAGCCGCTCTGCAGGTTGGTACGGAATAAACTTATTAATACGTCAACCAATACTGCTGAGCGTGCCCGCCTGCTGGCTGTGGGTGAGTGGGAGTCGGGCCTCTGGCTTCAGGCACTACCGTCACCTAATATAGGCACCTTGTTGGGTGACACAACCTTCCGGCTCGCTACATGTTTGCGTTTGGGCGCTCCTTGTGGGGCTCCACATCGCTGTCAATGTGGTGAAGCAGTCGACTGCCTCGGACACCATGGCCTTTCCTGCAGTAAGAGTGCAGGTCGGATAGCGCGGCACGCTAGCATTAATGATCTCATCCGTCGTGCTCTTGCCACCGCCGGGGTGCCAGCTGTATTAGAACCCACTGGCTTGGCACGCGTCGATGGGAAGAGACCAGATGGTATGACCATAATGCCATGGAAGTTGGGTAGGCCTTTGGTGTGGGACGCAACTTGCGTCGACACCCTTGCGCCATCCCATCTTCCTAGCACAGTGGGCTGCGCTGGGGCGGCTGCTGCAGGTGCTGAAAACCTCAAACGGCGCAAATACAATAATTTAATTGGTAATTATGCGTTTGAGCCGTTTGGGGTTGAAACACTAGGGCCATGGGGTCCGAGTGCCCACCTAGTATTTCGAGAAATCGCCGTGCGTTTTAATGCGTTCTGAAACTACACTCGCGGTATTCTGTCTCAAAATATTGAGACATACCCTACCATATTATTTATAGTTTTAACAATCTTTATTATAAGATAGTTAAAACTATAAATAAATAAGTAGATACATGATAAACTTCGTATTTTTTTCTTCAATATTCTTCATCTTGATTTAATTATAAAAATATAATTCGATTATTCGAAATATATCAATTTTTCATTTAAAACCTAAACACGTGATTCACAACATAACGGTTATCGATTTACAATATCGGTAACGTTTTATTGTTTGTTTCTGTTTTGGGCCTAGGTACTAGATATGGAATTTGAAAATCGAATTTCGAATCGACTGGTTTCTATCTCTCGCTTTTTTCGTATCGAAGTGAAAGTGACAGAACAAAGTGATGTTGAAATCTTTCAAATTTTGTGAGTAGACCTGCACGGTTCTCGGTATTTAAAAAAAAATTAAATAGTTACTTTGTCTCACGCTCGCAGCAAAATCGAATTTTGATCACTGTCTGTAAACAGCAAAACCTACTTGTTTGAGGTGCTGAGGTGAAAATGTGTATGAATTTACTTTTTCAAGGTCTAAGTCATTCCTGCACCTTTACGCGCTTGGAGGGTTGTATTGATGATTATAATTCTATAACTACATACGTGTTACAGCCGCGAATCATATTTTAATCAACATACAACCTGACACTGACCTGGAAATTGCAAAAAATGTAAGAAAATTTGAATTTCACGGGCTACCCTGACGCTTTCACCTTAAATCAATAAAGTACAGTACTATCAACCTCAACCAGCTCAAAAACAATTAAACTTTTACTATTTTCTACAACAGTTCAAACGTCCGTGACTTCGCGGCCATTCCTGTCAAAGCGGCTGACGTCATTTTTCTCCAACTGCTTTGTTTACCTCTTATTTTTTACCCTTAATATAATAATTTTACTTTTTTTCCAAATGCTCCCAGTCCAGCTTGCAAAGTTGTTCTTACCAAACTGCAGAGTTTGCCCAAGGTTCCCAAGGGGACCGCCATTGATAACAATAGATCCTGGGTGACTTGTTCTTTGAACATAACCTGGGTTTTGTCCAAGTTCACCTTGAGACCAATGCGTATTGAATAATCAACTAGGCCATCGAGCATCTGCTGCAGTTCGTGCAGCGATCCAGCCAAAAAAAGTACTAGGCTAGCAAAAATTGAAGATGGTATTTCAATAACACGTTTACTGTGACAATATTATACAGTAAGTACCTACACCTACTCAGATACCCGGAATATACAAATACACACCTCCTTGAACTTATGCTAGCCTAGTACTTTTTGGTGGGTTATCAATGTATTATTTAAAATACGGATCACTGGATGAGCAAACTATCTTTATTATTTAAAAAGCCGTATTTCGTTTTTAATATGACTGTACTCTGTGACAGCTATGTCGAGGCGAAACAAAAGACAGTGCATCAAAACCAAGAAAAATCACGAGTCGACGCAAAGGCACTCGACGCAAGGGGAACGATTCTATTAAACTTGTAAACTAAGCCCCACAAAACCTTTGCAATGGTTTGACTGTGGGGTCGGTGAGTCTCTAGACACTCTTATCTTACTTACCCACGAATGGACGCTTTTTCATTTTTTTTTATTTGGGTGCGATACGAGAGGCCTACGTCCAGCAGCAAGACGTTTTACTCCTGCATAGCTATTCACAACGAAGCGTTGCCTGTTATGATGATGAGGTGAGCAGGTGATAAGTTGTTTGATTTCAGCGTTTATTCATTTGTATTAGAGTGTATTCATTATTTCCTACATCACTAAGATTGCTAAGATTTCCTAAGATTTACTTCAGTGTTCAAAATAGAACTAAATGTAATATTAAGTATTACAAGACAAGAAACAAAACATATTTACATTTTAGGTCTTTTAATGTGTTTCAATATATTAGACATACAAGCGTTTCAAGGTGTTGGTAGAAAGTCCAAGGAATATTAGTTCAAACAATTTTAGATGTTAAATCGTCATGCGCAGTGGCTTCGTCGCGATGATAGACGCTTAGTTGAGTTCCTCGGGGAGGACGACAGCGGCCTCGGGGATGACAGGGACGCCGATCTGGACGGGCTCAACGGGTACGGGGGCAACCTCCACAACCTGGACGGGTTCAGGGGCGGCCTCAACAACCTGCACGGGCTCAGGAGCGGCCTCAACAACCTGCACGGGCTCAGGAGCGGCCTCAACAACCTGCACGGGCTCAGGAGCAGACTCAACAATGTGGACGGGCTCAGGCTTGATCTCGACGGGGGCGAGTGCGGGTCCGACGGAGACGGGGCTGGACGCGGCCTGGTTGATGTTCAGGATGATCTGCACCAGAGGAGTGCCGGAAGCGATCTCGCTGGAGGCGGGACCTTCAACGATGGCGACGGGAGAGGGGACGATAGCGGGCTCCTCAACGGGGAAAGGAATGATGGCGGGGCCAACAGAGATACCCTCAAGTCCACCGACGATGGCGGGTCCGATAGCGATGGGCTCGAAACCTTCGACGATAGCGGGTCCGACAGCGATACCCTCAACGGGGTTTATGATGGCGGGTCCGATAGCGACGGGCTCGAAAGAGCCGATGATGGCAGGTCCGATGGCAATAGGCTCAGGGGCGAAGGTGGGGCCAGCAGGTCCAACGGGTACCAGACCGCGCTGTGTGGGCACAGCGACGGCCACGGCGATGACGGCAGCAACAGACAGCAGGAATTTCATTTCTGAAATAAGACATAAGGTTTAAAATTGTATTTGTACGGTGAAAGATTTTAGGATTCTAATGTGTTGGAAAATAGTAAGGCATTTGTTTAAAAACTTTGATATTAGAAATTGATACTTACTTAATTAATGCTGCTTGTTTATAGCTGCGAGATACAAAGTATCTATTGATTTTCGAATAGAATTCACGACATTTATACTGAATTTTTATCAGGGTAGTTTATATGTCTATAATGATAATGTTTTATTGTTAGATACCCGGTTTATGGTTATTTACAGATTAAGGAGGTGTGGAAGAATTTCAGTAGCGCATTTCGTACTTTGAATTTTGTTATAAAATGTTTGAAGACGAGTATTTTTCCATGAAAAATTTATTTTCATCGGTGTTTTTTTTCCTTAGCTGAGTATGGTAGATTTGGCTTCAAAGCTATGTATATAATGCTACGTAATTGCTAGAGCGATTGACCCCTAATCGCCATTTAAACTAATTGCGAGGAAATTATGCTTTGACTAGCTTTTGTTCTTCGTTAATACTCTATAGGCATTTGTTTGACAACTGGTTCTTCGTTGGCTACAAAACAGTACAGTTCTGTAGTTGATATGAAGTCAATCAGTGATATTAAAAAGCAGTTCATCTTAGTTCATATTATATCAAGAATGTCAAGAACTCAAGATAGACTCTGTCTTTTTTGGCTGTTATTAATTTTATTGTTGTTGCTCTTGTATTTTAATCAAAATGAGTTTTTTCTTTTTAGGGTTCCGTAGCCAAATGGCAAAAAACGGAACCCTTATGGATTCTCCGTATGTCACAGCCACTTTTTTTCGAAACTATAAGAACTATGCTGTTGAAACTTGGTAACTAGATGTATTCTGTGAACCGCATTTTTCACACAAACTTAGAAAAAAAAAACAATAAATTTTGGGGGTTCCCCATACTTAGAACAGAAACTCAATTTTTTTTTTCATCAAACCCATACGTGTGGGGTATCTATGGATGGGTATTAAAAAATGATATTAAGGTTTTCATTTTTTTCTAAACTGAATAGTTTGCGCGAGAGACACTTCCAAAGTGGTAAAAAGTGGTAAAATGTCCCCCCCACCCTGTAACTTCTAAAATAAGAGAATAATAAAACTAAAAAATATGTATAAGTAATGTACATTACTATGTAAAATTCCACCGAAAATTGGTTTGAACGAAATCTAGTAAGTAGTTTTTTTTAATACGTCATAAATCGTAAACCGAAATTTACCTTTGATTTAAAAAATATTAATAATTTAATTTAAAATATGGCTGGAGCTTTGATATAATGTCATAACAACTATTATGTATTACCCATGTTTGCAAAATAAAATTCTATTCTATTCTATTCTTATCAATAACTTGATTTAAAAAAATACACTATTATTAAAACATCGATCAAAGTTACAACGAACTACAAGAACTTTTATATTATGTTACTTGCTGCTACGGATCCCTTCATGGGCGAGTCCGACTCGCGATTTGCCGCTTTTTTTTTGTTTAATTAGCTCATGCTTCTGTGTTCTCTGTAGTCCTTCTACCACTAAAATAAAATACTGTTTTTGTCTTCCAGTAGAGCACCAGATAGTTGTACCACCGAGTCTGACCTCTGACTAGACATTTCAAATGTTTTTAAAAATCGAAATTGCTACTCTTAACGCATCCTATCAATAATAGCTTCAGCATCAGTAAAATTAACCGCCCAGTAAAGTCCCACCTACTGGAACTTTTTAAACGAAACATTAGATAACAGTAGAACTATGTCTAACTGGATTATTTTTGGTATTTCGCGGCAAACAAGCAAGCAGTCCACCTTGATGGCAAGTGATCACCGCCGCCTATGGTATCTATGTAGAGAACTAGGGACTCATCGACTACAATCTAGTTGATAAGTCCCTGTGCAATAGGCGAGATGACAAAAAAATCTAATTAGTCCGTCACTTAGATTATCAAAAAATATTTGACCCTTGTTTTTCCTTTTCTTACGTAAACCAAAATTGACGAAGAAACGACGCTTTTAAAATTCTCAATACGTCACGCCATGGTATAATTTTTAACTAGTTCTGATGTCACGAGCCCCCACTTCCGAGTTTTGATGCGTTTTATCTTAGTCAATATTCAATGATTTACAAAAACAATAAATACGTGTCCATTAATTTCCAATACTCTAACTGACGGACTAAATAGATTTGCAATTTTTTGATACTGTCGTCATGCCTATTGCACAGTCATCTAGTCACTAGATGACTCTGCAATTGCAAAGGCATCGCCGGTACTTTACGCTCCTACAGACAAAGTTGAAACGTGTCATATCATGCTTCATCATCATCATCATCATCTTCCTGCCCTTGTTCCATATCATTCTTCATCATCTGACCAGCCTTTTCGAAACTATGTTGGGATCGGCTTCCAGTCTAACCGGATGCAGCTGAATACCAGTATTTTACGTTGTGCGACTGCCTATCTGACCTCCACAACCCAGTTAGTACTGGGTAATACTGTAGCCTTTTTTTTTTTTTTTTTAGCATGGGAAATCATCAAATGACTTCTCCCGCTCTGGGCGGAGCAGGAGGGAGTGTCAGACTTTTACTGACTAAAACCCATCCATGTTCCTTCATCTCCCTTTGTGTTCCGGGGCCACGGTATCTCTTTCGAATAGTCCCGCAGCCCCGGCAGGCTTCGGCCCTTGCGGACCCCTTCAATGATGCTGACTCTCTTTGAGGCGTGCGTGGAACACGAACGCGCCGTCGACACGGCCTGTCGTCGTGAGACGGACGGACGGCGAGCTAGCCCATAGCTCCCCGTCCACAGGCCCGCTAATACTGTACCCTTTGGTAAGGTTGTCAGACTTTGGGCCACTGACTACCTGTAACGACTATCAAAGATTTACAAATGGCAGCCGGGACCAACAGCTTAACATGCTTTCTGTGGCACGGAGGAAACTCGGTATGTAATGGGTGGTCAGTCACCCATCCACAGACCAACCTAGGCAAGCACGGCTTAACCTAAAAATCGACCTGAGCGGCTGTTATTATTTAGCCAGCTCCATCTCCATATCATGCTTGTGCTCATAATATAATACAATAATAGTAATAGCGTAGAAGCATGCTACTGATGCAACAGTTCACAATACGATTTTATGGTAATAAATGACTAAAGGAACGTAGTAAGTAAGCACACGTGTATACTATCGTTTACGATCGCCACAGTAGAAGATATCAACTCGCAATCAGACATAATATATAGTGGCTGAATTATAAACTTTTCCGGCAACAGCTTACTATGATCGCTTCACGTTTTATTTATTGCCGGTGCGATCAAACTGATTAGAGTTAGGTACTATCATCATGATTAGGTACGTTGACATGCTGCTTGAACTCAATAAATGTATTAGAATATCAACCCTGTTTTTCCCTTCGTAGTTGTGTTTAAGTCCCATGTAATAGAAGGCGAGCCTATCACCATCAACTGGAAACATATTCAGACAACGGGCTGCTTTTGAAGAAACTTCTGATCGAAAAATCCAATAATGCTTTGATCCATAAACTTACTAACTTTACTTTTTATTTTTTGTTTTACTTATGGCAACGCTCTAGTTCTCTCTTCCAGTCTCCTGGACGTTGGAACATGTTCATGTTCAGTCATGAACATGTTCCAACATCCAGGAGACTGGAAGCGGGGAGCGTGGGGTAGTAGGGTTCTCTGTATTCGAAGGCGAAGAGGAGGTCGTGCCGCTTTGGGAAGGCGTGGTGCATTAGTGCGAGGGCTATTTTTCGGCCGTCAATTGGTGAGTGGGCGAAGCTAAATGTTAGGACCTTCATGTTCTGGAAGAAGTATTGGGTTTTTTAGTTCGATGGTTTATGTTTTTATTTTATAGCTGTGTTTGGTTACGGAGAGGAGTGCCAGGATTAGCCCAAACAAAGAGAGGCATTTGCTTAACAGTGGGTGAAGTCGGGCTGTGGATGATGACGATGAAATAAGTATGTATAACTCTGCACGGCTGTAAGGTTCACTGAAAATGCCACGTAACCTTACAACTCTTCCAGATTCAGGATAAGACGAAGATAAAGCTGATTACATTGTTCAGTTCCATAAGACACAGAAACGAGCCTAGTGTATAAGTGAAGAGCTTAATTAGTTTTAAGTAAGCATGATTAAAAGGGTAGGGCTCGTAGCTAAATAATATTATCAGTAAAAGTCTTTGTTTTCTATAAGGTTAAATTTAGCATGATTAAGCCAGGTTCCCGTGGATGGAAGACCATCCATTGCACACCGAGACACAACCGTGCCTGGCTAGGCAGATGATGAGATCACTTTAAGAGGTTGGTTAAAAAAAATAGACCAAAGAATGAATTACGTAGGAGATTATTGTGGCTATTACTACATATATTCAAGATTGGCTAGGAAGAAATCAAAATTCAGATATAACAACAGATGGAAATGTAGATGGCAGAAAAGGACCTACTGCATAGACTTCAAATAAATTGAGATAAGGACAGGAGATTGACATTGATTGGCATCAAAATACTCCTCCTCAACGCTGTCAGCTGATAATGTGCCCAAGAGATTGGCGGCGTTGGCACGTTGTATGGCAACACAACAAGATAAAAGCCACCCCTTGGGTCACGGGAAGCGCCAAGTAGGCGTTTAGAAATTCCCTTAAAAAGGCTGTGAGCACTCGGATCATACGCCCCCAGAGTTTCAAACCCAAACGGGTCGAAAATAAATGTACAAATATGATTACTATAGTGTTGCCGCTTGAGCCGCTTGTTCTCCGCAGCCACAGCAGCAGCCCCGGCACAGCATGATGAGCTATGAAGATGGGATGGCGTAGAAGCATCAATTGAAATAAGATTAGGACTAGGTAAGTACAAGGCAAAGCCTATTGTGTCAATGATTACAAATATTAGGTAAGTCAAAAGTTTTAAACTTACTTTGTGCAATCAGGATTAAGACAGTTATCATTTCTGTATGATAAACTGATCATATAAAAGGTTGCGAATCCTATCCAAAATCATATTTTGTTTTCAACTACAAGAAATAACAAGTAAGTTTACATAAGAAACATACTTTATTGATTTAATATTTAAATCTATTCAATTTATAACCGAAAGTGTGTTCCTGGAAACACAATACCCACTTAAAAATCCTACCCCAATGTATCAGGGATTTACATCACTATAATTTACCTAAAACAAAAACTGTACATTATTTTTTCAATACACTTCCTCGAAAGCTGGTTCCTAACGCACTACGATTAGGTTCGACATGCAATGTATTTCACACACGTGCGATTTTTTTCGTTTTCCAACACGTGTGCGGGAATGAAAATTGCCACAGATAACTATATACCTATATTTAGTCCAAATTGGTTCAATGCCTATAGTCGGAGGTGAAT
The DNA here is from genome assembly GCA_963853795.1 of Xestia rhomboidea. Lineage (NCBI taxonomy): Eukaryota > Metazoa > Arthropoda > Insecta > Lepidoptera > Noctuidae > Xestia > Xestia rhomboidea. The sequence continues at coordinate 6,137,437 of OY970771.1, read as the reverse complement.
GTTTTTTTTTTAATTTCGTCAAAGCACTAAGCGTCTTTAGGGCGTAAATATTTTTTGGATATTCAAATTGTGTTTATAAATAGAATATCATAGATAAACATGATTATTTAAAACTAATATTTACTTTTATTAACAAATTAATATTTATTTATTTATGTTCTAAATTCAAAAATAAAAAATAAACCATTTTTTATATTAGGCTGTTTAGCGGCTTCATACCTTTGCTTCTCCTTCAACCTGGCGAAAGCAAAGCGCGGAAAAAAAGAAAATTAAAATCATAGTTTCATGACAAAGATATTTTTTGTTCTTTCATTTTATTTCGTCAAAAGTGTATTGAAAAACGTCTATTGATACACGTGGACGTTTGTTATTACAGTTCTCGGCTCAAAAACAACCTCGCCTACGGCTCGGGTGTTAATTCCGCCTCGAATACAATAACAAACTTTCTCCACTTGTATCAAAATGTACTATTTTTTCATTATTTTAAATCGATAATCTCATCAGAAAATGTGAATACTTATTACGTACTTCATTTTAGAAATGAACTTCCTGCTGTCTGTCGCTGCCGTTATCGCCGTGGCCGTCGCTGTGCCCACACAGCGCGGTCTAGTGGTCCCTGGACCCGCCGGCCCCGCCCCTGCCCCTGAAGACTACTTCGTGCCCATTGCTATCGGACCTGCCATCATCGACTCCTTCGAGCCCGTCGCTATTGGACCCGCCATTGTCGACTCTTTCGAGCCCATCGCTATCGGACCCGCCATCGTCAACCCCGTGGAAGGTATCTCTGTTGGCCCCGCCATCGTCAACCCCGTGGAGGGTATCTCTGTTGGCCCCGCCATCGTTCCCTTCCCCGTTGAGGAGCCCGCTATCGTCCCCTCTCCCGTGGCCGTTGTGGAAGGTCCCGCCTCCAGCGAGATCGCTTCCGGCACTCCTCTGGTGCAGATCATCCTGAACATCAACCAGGCCGCGTCCAGCCCCGTCTCCGTCGGACCCGCACTCGCCCCCGTCGAGATCAAGCCTGAGCCCGTCCACATTGTGGAGTCCGCTCCTGAGCCCGTGCAGGTTGTTGAGGCCGCTCCTGAGCCCGTGCAGGTTGTTGAGGCCGCCCCTGAACCCGTCCAGGTTGTGGAGGTTGCCCCCGTACCCGTTGAGCCCGTCCAGATCGGCGTCCCCGTCATCCCCGAGGCTGCTGTCGTCCTCCCCGAGGAACTTAACTAAATAACTAAACAATACACCTCTGGTATAGAACTACTGCAATATTATGTAAATGAATGAAGAAATGTCAAATAAATTTCAAATTATATTTTGCTGATGTTGATATAAGAACTATGTATCTGTATTACCATCTCACATGTACCAATTAAATAAACATCGATCTGAATAAAAAAATCGTTTTACTTGTGAAAAACCAACAAAATCACACCACACATGAAATCATTTCCTTTTCCGAACCCCAAATATTGGCAACTGTTGCAAGTCATACTAAACTATTTTCACTTTGGCTACATAATTAGGTACCTAATGTAAGTTTTTGTAGAATTTATGGACCTTTGGTATCCGTATACTTAGTTTCTTGATGGTATTTTGAGGAAATGTATGCTCAAAGTGCATTTAATCCAATATGGCAGTGAATTAGTCTACAAATTCAAGTTAGCCTAGAGCGATGATTGGTTGGAATAGCGCCAGGCAGGGTAGCCCGCGAAATTTAAATTTTTGATTTAATTTAAATTTGATTTTTGCAATTTACAGGTCAGTGTCAGGTTGTATGTTGAACAAAATATGATTCGCGACTGTAACACATACATATAATTATGTAGCTTTTTGATGATCTCTGAAAAATATGCAATATATTTAAAAATGAGCAGATTTGGCTCGAGCTCACTGTACCTACCTATTTATTATATAAATATACATGCTTCAGCAAGTTCATTTTTACTATCCTACTTATTAAAATCTTAAAATAATTCGAATTTAATTGTAGCCTAAGTTAAGTTTTAAAGGCAAAACCAATTATAGGTCAAAAAAGTAAATTTAAAATTTTCCGTAAGCGCATTTGGAAAGTTTGCTATCAAAATGAAGTCCTTAGTAATAAAGTTATATCAGTCGCCAAATGTATGAGCGTGTTCTTTAATTATCTTAGTATCAAACAGTTACATACTGAACACAAAAACTAACTTCATTCGTACAAAAAAAAATAAACAAAAAAACAAACCCCCCTTTTAGTTGGTTATGCCTCTAGTGTACAAATACAAGCATATCTGGAAAAGTAATTGTCCTGTTATTATCAGACTTCGCATATACGTGAGTTTAAGTATTGTTTTGAAAATTTGCTAGTAAGGCTGATTCTAGAATCATTAATTATGAAACAATTTAAAAAAATACGAAAAATAGTTGGTTTTGCTTTTCTTACTAGATGTCTTCGAATGTAGAATGCAAAATTGTACTAACATTATAAGTTACTGATATGTATTGCTTAAATCATTCAAATTGTGTAAATACTATTACTAGACAGTATCAGCCAGTACAAGAGAACACTCAGAAAATAAAACCACAAGAAGAAGCATTTAAAACTGAATTCTAAAATAATTAATTAATCACTCTGCAATCTTAACTTATAATTATTCCCGTGAGTACCCAGTGCAACGAATAATCGAGGAGCGCTTTGGCCTGAACTTAGACCACGTCTACCTCGTTTGCCTATGCATAAGAAAAACAAGGCGCTGATGTGTGCTCTAGATTCGCAGCTGTCAAACTGCTTTGACAGCAGCAAAGACTTCACCGATACCCACTCAATATTGTACTATGGAGCTATAGCGGCATGTCGTGTAGCTCACATCTAATTCCCCAACAACGATAGAGCTACACGACCAAAATTAGCTGTTTCAGCTTGGAGTGCAGGATAGAGCGAGCGTAGGCTAGAGCACTCATCGCCAAGTTAATCTGCGTCAATGAGGGCAATACTCGTCCTAGAGTGATGCGCTTTGTGAGGCGGGCGTTCTCGGGAACTAATATTAGTTTTCGTGGTTACTTGGCCCGCGTCACAGAGCGTATCGACTTCCTGAAGCAGAAGATCTGTGCATAGGCTTGGGAGCGACCGGACCAAGGTGTAACTGACACGCGTCTACCGGATGATGACGCCATGTGTTCATTCTGGCGCAACATCGGGTCGGTGCCTGTCAGTCAAACTGAAGGCGATTGGACCCGGGAGGTTAAATCAAGCGTGTGATCCTATACCAGAAATGTGGGCAATCATCATTAGCCCCCAAGTTACGTCTTGGGGGCTAATGATGCAGATGCCTTGCTCGTGCAGTTTGTCCGTTGCCTAACTAGAAATCTCCAGAGCCGGACGGACTGCACAACTTCTGGATCAAGTGGTTCCAAAGATCGCACTCACGTTTGGCGTCCCAGTTTCAATCAATCTTAGAGTCAGGGTCGCTGCCCCAGTTCTTGACGACAGGAATTACCCACCTGCACCATAAATCAGGTAGTACTGCGGATCCCAAAAATTATAGACCAATCACTTCAACGGTCTATAAAATCCAACATCCATTTTGAAAGCTAAAATCATAATTATAACATAATATTGAGAGTAATCCTATCATGTCTGCCTCTCAGAATGGATGTAGGAACGGGTCCCGCGGTACTAATCGGTCTACATGTTGGATAGATTACAAGAAGTTTTTGATTTGATTCTGTGCCTCATACATGGCTCATGAGGGTGCTGGAGTTGTATAAAGTAGATGCAACTCTGCGTAGGTACGTTCCTGTTGTCATGTATGGGGCACTGGAGAACGGTCCTTAGCTATCAAGGATGTCGACAGATCCATATGAACAGAGAACCGATAAGGATCGAGTACGGTATATTCCAGGGTGAAAGTCTGAGTCCATTGTGGTTTAGTCTAGCCTTGAACGTCTATATGAACATGAGTGAGTGTTTGCATGAGTGTGTGGGTGTTGTTGAGTGTTAAGGATGTGTGGATGTATGAGTATGAGTGTGTGAGTGTGAATGTACGTGTAGGTATGGGAGAGTCTCTGTGAGTGTGAGCGTGAGCGGGTCGTGTACATGTATTAAGTTACGTTTTGTAGGAGAGCTTCAGTATTTTCAAATGTCAGTGGTTTTATCCAGTCAACTATCATTTCTTTACATATATGATAAGATTTTGCATTTACGAAAATTTCCTTATTTATGTTGTTGTACAATTGAGCTGATCGTTTACTGAATTGCATAGATCCGAATTTGGTCTAGGTTATAGGTATTTGAACTATATTGTGTTTCCTTCTCCTAGAGTGTATATCCGAGCTATAAGGTAAGGTTTTGTGCTTTTTTAAAGTTGTTTGAGTAATGTTAAGTTTCCTATTTATGACAATACACCACTAATTTTGTAAAGGTTCTCTGTAGAATATCTCCTTTTTTTAAAGTGCATTATTTTGAGCAGGGCTCGTTGTGCTCGCTCTAATTGGATGAATTTAGATTTTGCTGCCCCACCCCAAACAGGAATACAGTATATCAATATTGATTGCGCAAGAGAAATATAAATTTGAGTGCGCATATTTCCACCCGACTTACCGCTGCTCTGTATAGACCTAGGCAGCACGTGACGCAGAGTCTTAAAAATCCAATTCAGCTTGCGGACTCTATTTGCGACTTGCTCAAGATGGGGGTACCAGCATAGTCTCTGATCCAGCATTACCCCCAAATATTTTTTGCTAGAGACGCTCCCAATACTAGAACAGTTACAATTATCAACATTAGTACTATCACAAGTGTGTAAAGTGATTCGAAAATCGCCGGTTGGTTGAGTACGGTTGCTGATGCAGAAACTTATAAACTTTGTTTTGGAGGTATTTAATGTGAGAACATTAGCATCGAGCTAATTCGCCAATTTTTTATTTTGATATACCCAGTGTCACTCTCACAGTAAATACGAATCTAACGACACCTCTCAAGCTAAAATCCATCGAGCCATTCAGGCCACAGAGCGTGCCAAACAATTATACATACATACATACATACTCTCGAAAAACATAAACCTCCTTCTGGCGCAGTCGGGTAAAAAGATGCTAATCCAAGATATTATTTTTTACCATAAGTGACTATGACCTTCCTTTGACATTATTGTAGGACTAAAAACCACTAATAAAGTTTGGTATTATTTGCATCTACATTTCGAAATATTTAGACAAATTATTACGAATTAAAGGTTTTGAATTCTCTAAAAATACACTATCTTTATTTATTTGTTTCATAATTCAGTCTAATAACTACATAATCGGTTTTTACATTCAGTAACTCGGGAACGGTAAGTCCTGCGGTTTAGTTGATACTACTATTAGCTATTAGTTAAAGAATCGAATTCCGATTCGAATTAAATATTAAAGTGAAAAACTGCAAATAAAAAAATCACGATGGTTGGTTTTGCCTTTAACCCGGCGCTTATGATTATTTATAACTCACATTCAAAAATTTATTCTGTGCTGAGGCACAGCCACCGTTTAGCAAATTGACCAATGGTATGTATTTCTCGAAGAAATAAGTACGGCGTCAAATCATCTTATTTTTAGATTTTTTGCTTAATTCTTTTTAAGGTTCCGTTTTTAGGGTTCCGTAGTCCTGACAAGGAACCCTTATAGTTTCACCATGTCTGTCTGTCTGTCTGTCCGTCCGAGGTTTTGCTAAGAGACTGTTGGTACTAGAAAGCTGTAATTTTGTATAGGTAATAATATAATAAATACTGTAATATTATATTTTACCACTTTGTCGGCGTTATTGATATACACAATATCAATAACGCCGACAAAGTGGTAAAATAAAATTTTGGAAAATATTTTTTTTAAAAGGGTAGCTCCCAAAAAAAAATTCATCCCCACTTCAGATGTATCTGAAGTGGGGATGATTTTTTTTTTCCCCTAATCTGAAATGGCAAAAAGCGGAAACTTTAACCTGAAATTAGGAGAGTAGGTGTCTTCTACAAACCAACACACAAAAGTGAAGTGAAATCATGAAAAAAATAGGGGTGTTCTCCATACCTGTATAAACTGAGGGTAGACAAAAGACTACGCAATGTTTTATATAACTTTTGGGGGCGGACCCCCAAAATTTATATAAAATATTGCGTAGTCTAAAAAAAAAGTAGTCTAGAAAAAAGTATTTCAGGAATCTTAATATCAAGATTCCTGAAATACTTTTTTCTTACGTCAATGCTTGATGCTGATGATTCGCTATTAAAGCCACAAAAAAAAACTAAGTAAGAGGAGGAAATTCTGAAAAAAGTGTGGGTTTGTAGAACAAACATTCAACAAAAATGGCTTTGAATAAGATTGTTTTTAGTGAAACTGCAGCAGAAAAGGAAATTTAGTTTTGCTGGTTGTTCAGAATAAATTATTAATAAAAGAATAAGCATTAATATAAAAATATAGTTATTATATTAATTGGTGGCACGGAACTCTTTGTGCGTGAGTCGATTCTAAATGAAAGTGTTTTTCTCGTCTTATCCAATGACTTGAAAAAAATCGTGGAGGTTGCTTATGAAGGGTATCTATACAAACAGAACCTCTGAAGTACCTCAGTAGAATACTGCCCTGCATGGCTATTATGTAGCTTCGGTTGTACACCGAACTTTGATGACAACCGTGAATGTCATAATATTGGTATTACCACAGATAATATGTATTACGTATCACACTGAGTGGATATCACTTTACGGTGTATGGCGTATGACCCTGTTAGTCACACATAATACGAAACTAACCTTTTGGCAGTTAATTGATGGACACTGAGCCCAGTTACTATCATTTCGAGCTGTCAACAGAGATGCGTAATAGCCCTACTGGAAAAACTAAAAGAGCAAGAACCGCAACACCTATCAAACATATGACACGACAGGTAGAGCCAGCAGGCGTAGAAGTCTGACCATACTTGACTTTGACCTGAATATACTTAATGACTTTATTGAAACCTAAAACCTTCTCTCTAGTTTGAGGCTCACTGTCATCTATCAATGTATCCTACCTGTAGGCACAGGACCATATAAAAAGGTAAAGACGGAACTCTGCGGACAGCAAAGTGAGGTCGTCAAATTACGTCTCGCCCTGTACACTCAAACCAAAAAAAAAAGCTAAGACGAGACTCTCCGAACAGAGAAGCGAGGCTGGTTTCGTAAACAGCAGGCCTAGCCAAGTTACAAACGATTCGTATCGATTCTCTTTCTACAATCGTAAACGTTAAGTCACGTGGTCAAAACAAGCAAATAAAAACTTCGTAGATAAGTTTACATCGGTTAAGATGAGAGAATGAAATGAATTCGTTTCTACAATCGTGATTGCTACATCCCATATAAATCGTAGCCAACTTACAGTTTTGACTGAACTTAAAAGTTTCTATTCGTTTGTTTCGACCACGTGACTTAACGTTGAAATGATGTCATTCCCATACATTTGGGTAGTTTTCTATTAGCGTTAACGATTGTAGATTGTCAACTTGGCTAAGCCTACAGGTTGTGCATTTATTGGGGCGTAGTTTAATTGTAGTTTGATGTAAATGTGTGCGTGTGAGCGTGTATGAACAGAGCGAGACGTAATTTGCGTTGGCCTCACTTTATTGTTCGCAGCGTTATGTCTTGGTTTTTTATTTGGTCTGACCACTAACGTGCCCCGCGGTTTTATCCGCCATTTTGCCCGTGATTTTAAATAGCCTATAACCTTTCTCAAAAATTGGGCTATCATGAGCAAGAAGATTTGTCACATCCGACCGATAGTTCCAGGTTTAGTGCGTTCAAAAAAACCCTCTACAGCTTTATAATATTGAGCATAAATTCATGACGTCTCAGTTTTTGTTCGTCCACTTGCTTATTTATGAACCATTTTGTTTTTTTATTCAAAAGGTTTTTTTAGTTGACGGGAATTGACCATGTCAGTACATTACAAAAGTAGTCACACGCATTTCATGTTCTGGTAGGTATTTTGTTTGTAATTTTGTGATAGGTACATATTATTAACTTAAATATTCAATAAAACATAAAAGTTTGTAAGTATAACATTTATTAAGAATTTTGCATGTTAGATCATCGGAAAGGTGTTATGTCCGCTGAGTTCACTCTTCAGGAGCTTAGTTGAGTTCCTCGGGGAGGACGACTGCGGCCTCGGGGATAACGGGGACTCCGATCTGGACGGGCTCAACGGGCACAGGGGCGACTTCCACAACCTGGACGGGTTCAGGGGCGGCCTCCACAACCTGGACGGGCTCAGGGGCGACCTCCACAACCTGGACGGGCTCAACGGGAATCACACCGACGGGCTCAGGACGGCCGATGGGCTCAGGGCGGCCGATGGGCTCAGGCCTGTCGCCGGCGACGGGACCAACGGGGACGACCTCAGGAACGGCGGGGGAGGCCTTGTTCACGTTGACGATGATCTGGACCAGGGGAGACTGACCAACGGGGATCTCGCCGATGGCGACGGGGGAGGGTGCAACGGGGCCAGACACGGCGCCACCATCAGGCTTGGGGGGAAGGATATCAACGGGGTTGGGGATGATAGCGGGGCCGACGGCGATGGGTTCGGGTCTGTCGATGACAACGGGGGTTACAGGGACGGCAGGGATGATAGCGGGGCCGACGGCGATGGGGTTGACGGCGTTGATGATTTCGGCTAGCTGCTCCTCGAGGAGGGCGGCGGTGGCTGGGTCGGTGTTGGGGCTGTTGATGGCGGCGATGATGGCCTCAACCGCCGCGAGGTCAGAGTCCACAGGCTTGCTCAGAGGCACGGCGACGGTAAGGGCCACGAGGGCAGCGAAGGCAACGAAGAATTTCATTTTTCAGGTTTTTTTTGGTCTGAAAATAGAAACAAGTATGCACTTATACTTCTGATCCTTTTAAATGTAACCTCACCTGTATTATGTGAAGGGGAAGACAAAGATGTACATAATGTATTCACATCCACCTATTAGCAATAAGTTGTATCTTTACAACGAGTAGAACAATTTCTACTTAGAAATTACATCGTCTCGGGATTCGAACCACGAACCACACTACCAGTAAGTATAGGAAGTCATGAATACACGATGTTACCACTAAACCATCGATGAACCAAAGATTATATTTTACGGTTTACTTAGTACTGTTTTTTTTTAATATTTAAATTATTAAAACAATATATATTATTGATAGAAACTTCAGCTTACCTTTGCTGATTGCGATGCTCAAAAAGATGCTATTACAATCATGTCTTTCTGTATAAAAACTTCACGTTTTATACTAAAACGTTATCATATCATAAGAAATAAAATTATTGGTTTATTGTCCAAATAAATTGATAAATGCGATGCGCCATTCATTTTTATTATGGTCGTAATTGGTATCTTTGAATGACTTACAACCATTTACGTCAACAACAAACTTAAACTTTGCTAAACATATTACTATATTATTTGTTTTGTGATCCCGATATTCCGATGAAGAAACCTATTTATTTACCCACCTATTTTTTTTTAAATTATTATTTACCTGTTTATTTTGAAGATATCCCGTAAGTGACAATATAAGATTTAAAACAACTACTTTGCTTCATTCATTCATTTATTGCATCAAATATGGTAGGTACATGAAGTTCTTATATGTACATATAAAATATTTAGTAACACACATTTGGCCAATATATAGCATGCAATTGGTTTTTACAGTTAAGATATTTATTATTTATTTATTTATTTATTTATTTTACTATTCATGTACACACAGTACCTACACAGCACAGGAAAACACATGAAAAAATATGAGTACATAGGTACTGCTTATTTCTTAAGAAATTTCTGCCAGCAGCCCTGCAAAAGGAGAAATGAAAAAGAAATGTAGACAATAGTGTGTGAGAGAAGGAAGAGAATACAGATTATGTGCCTTACCTAACTTAACCTATTGAGATATATAAATACACATTTATGTAGATATTAATAAATACTTATATAAATACATATTGCTAAAATATATAGACTAGACTACTAGGTAAATATATTTTTTTATGTCTACTTAACAGTTAAATATGTCTGTGCTTTATAGTATAAAATGTACAGGGACACTTTTGAAAGAACTCTAACTCTAACTTCTTGGCTTGCCCTAAGAAAGAATCCCAAACGGCTCGACCTGTGACCTGGAGCTGGGACCATGCTGATCCCGAGCAGTAGGCACTGTAGGCAGGTACCTATACCTACTTGTAAGTGTGCTGGCTTGGACCATGTAAGGGATAATTGAAAAGAAAATGACCTATAGGTTCCTCATAGCTTATATACTTAAGGTGGATGCTCCAGGGTAGCCCGCGAAATTCAAATTTTCTTACGTTTTTTGCAATTTGCAGGCCAGTGTTGTATCTTGATTAAAATATTACTACCCGGCTACCCTGGAGCATCCACCTTAAGTCCATAAGCTATGAGGAACCTATAGGTCATTTTCTTTTCAATTATCCAGATGGGAAAATGGACATTGAAAATAGGACGCGTGCAAGGTAGTAGGCTACTGTACTGTACCTAATCAAATCGAAAAGATTAAGACACATCTGTAGGAACTTAGTTTGTAGAAGTACAACTAACTAACTAAAACTGATGTTTTTTTTTATTTAAATCTGCTTCTAATCTTTCCCACTGCTGGGACACAAGCCTCTACTGTCAGAGTGGGAGTGCCTTAATCTCGCATTGGAGCTAGGGTTGAATAGTGTCGACGACAGCCGTCGACAGGTGGCGACAGCTGCAGTTTATCTGCAGTTGGCAACGTGCCGCTCGTCTGTAAGAACCCTAACGTTGCAAATCCAGCAGTGCGCTCAAAGTCCCTTACGGTATTTCAAAGTTCCACCGTCGACATAAGACCGAATAAATGCTTGTCATTCCAAAACCCGTCCCTGACTAGATTATCGTAAATTAAAAGCAGGTGCTCGGTGCTTATTTATTATTGTAATTAATGCAATAAACTGATAATAGTGATAGCGCCTACACACTGATAATACCAGTTTAATACCAACTCCGGTGCGCTAAACTATCCATCTTTTGGGAATGACTGACTTGCGGGCCCGCAACTAATGCCGGACGAAGCGTCCACAATGCACAACATGGCACCGGGTTCAGTTCAGTGTTGCCATTTTCGAAAAAATACCCGAATAATTGTGCATTCAAATAATTTATTTTCAAATACGTAAAAATGATAAACCAAAAAATATCCGTTTTATTCGTATTATCCGAATAGTAATGCAATTATTACCCGAATAATTTATATCACGGATATCCGGATAATGCGGATATCCGGATAGTATGCCCTACTTGCGGGCTAGCTAACATTTAACATTAGATGGGTGTGCAGGCATGCATGAACATATTGTGTAGGAGAAAACCGTACAGTTATCCTGGCCTGTACCTAAGCAACCTAGAGAATATGGAAATATATATTTTTGGCGCTGGTATATCCGAGCGTGTCGTGCAGGTCGCATGCACAGCTCTCAGTTCTTTTTTTTTTTTTAAACAAGTATTAATCCAGTGACTAAACTTAAAATGTCACTTACGGGAGCTCAAAAATAATACTAATCACGGAAGATATCCCATCTTCCGTGATTAGTATTATTTTGGAGCTCCCGATATTTCGACGCTGTTGCAAGCGCGAAGATCGCGGGATAACTCAAAAAAAAAAAAACCCTTCAAACCCCAGATATCCCGTAAGTGACATTTTAAGTTTAGTTATAAACCGTGAAAGCTTAAAACAAACCAATCACTGCCTCGTTGGTTGGTCTAGCGGTCGCAATCGCAACAGCTGAGCTGAGCATGACGTCCTGGGTTCAATTCTCGGGTTGGGTAAAGTGTTATTGGGTTTTTCCATCAGGAATTCCTCAGCCATGCAGTCTGGATTGGTGCCCGGTTGATGACAATAATCTTGCCCCCTCTTACATGGAAATTAAACATTATTAACTGGTGAAAATTGGGTCTCCTAATAGGTACTATCAAGGACACTCCCGCCTGATCACCACTAAGCTAATTTTTGCTTGCACTTACAACATAGAAACGCTCTCTAGCCCCGCCCCGTTGACTTTGTATAGAAATCATGAATTAAAAGATACCGATCGGCCGAGCGCACTGACGACGCACGCCAAACGAGAGTTATTGTTATTTTGCGCGCCAAAGTTGACGCTTTCCTAATTTGGCTAAACTTTAAGGGGGCGTGGCTCGGCGCCTCCGCATAATTTAAGCGAAAACATTTTCAACTGATCAGGCGGAATAGACCACGACTGTACACCTCTGTTTAACCCATCGGGGATTACAGACGTCATATTGTGTTATGTAATAAACCCACTAAAGCAACAACATTGTCGTGTGTGTGTATTACCTATGGCCGGTTTAACACTCGTCAGCCGTCACGCATAGACTGCAGTTAACCCATGATCTGTCCACGAAGTAGACACAATAGTTAAACAATGGCGTCACGACCAAATTGGTCATTTGACAGATCATGATTTATTACCAACTAGCTGACCCGCGCAACTTCGTCTGCGTTACGTAAGAGAGAGAGAGGCTTAGAGAGAGTGTGAGTCAACCTAAAAAAAATGCAGATAATATGCTTTAGCGGACTTTTTAAGAGGAACAATCCCGTCATACATGTATGATTGTTGAATAACTTTAACCGTTTACGCAGCGCACGGAAAGGAAGCTCTCAAAAGCAATAATTTTTCGCTGTATTTGCAACAATTTTCATTGATGCTCCGCTCCTATTGATTGTAGCGTGATGTTATATAACGTATAGCCTTCCTCGATAAATGGGCTATCCAACACTAAAAGATGTTTTTAACTGGAATCAGTAGTTCCTAAAATTAGCGCGTTCAACCAACCAAACAAACAAACTTTTCTCCTTTATAATAATAAGTATAGATTCAAGTAGGTAACAATTTAATTTCTCGGAATTATATGCAATCATCGTTAAAATATTTTACTATGTTTTTCCAATTTGGGGCTTCCCTCGACAGCCTTAGGTTTTCATCCTTAGACACTCGATGACAGTCATACTCCAGCTAGGTCGAAAGTTCTCATCAAGGTGCATGAATGAGCCCAAACACGATATAGCTTTTTTTTTTCGGATGGGAAATCATCAAATGGCTCCTCCCGGAGCAGGAGGAAGTGTCAGACTTTTACTGACTAAAACCCATCCATGTTCCTTCATCGCCCTTTGTGTTCCGGGGCCACGGTATCTCTTTCGAATAGTCCCGCAGCCCCGGCAGGCATCGGCCCTTGCGGACCCCTTCTTTTTTGCTGACTCTCTTTGAGGCGCGCGTAGAACACGAACGCTCCGTCGACACGGCCTGTCATCATGAGATGGACGGACGGCGAGCTAGCCCATAGCTCCTCGTCCACAGGCCCGCGCCTACGGTGGCCGGGGGCCAATACGTGGCTACCGACGCCCGGGGTGTCTCCCGCTGTGGCCGGGACGTGAGGATCTCTCCCTCTCACCTTCCGCCACCTCCTTCGCTAGCATGACTGCTTCGCAGAAGGAGGTGATGGCATCCCATTCCGTCTCGCTCCGGACCATGTATTGAACCAGGGCTGGGAGAGAGAGGTCGCCGCCGCCGATCGCCGCTTCGAGGACACGGCGGTGCTCCGCCCAAGTGGGGCACACCTCCACAGTGTGCTCCACCGTGGCCTCCGGTCGATCCTCACAATGGAAGAACACGGCCGCCCGAAAACACGATATGAGGCCAATAACAATTTAGCTGTAAATTTAATCTACGTAAACTGCGTATGGATTATTGATTATTGCGAATAGCATAGCACAGTTCTTGCACGGCAAGAACACGTGGATTTATCAGGCTTCTGGTGTTCGCTATACTTCTTTTTGGAGAAATCATCCTCATCATCATACTCCTGCCCTTATCCCAATTTATTTGGGGGTAGCATGATTGTATTCTTCTTCCTTATGTACTACTCTATTACTTTTTGGAAAAATATTTCACGAAAAAAATAAGAAATGCACACAACTTATACAAAATGAAATATAGGATCTCACAGCATCAAAAAAAAAAATTAAACAAATCACAAAAAGTGAAAATAATGTTGGAGGGTTTGAAACCTGCAACCCCGTAGTTTACAGAGCGGTCATGAAACTGCAAGGCTATTTACTTCGTTGACATAAGCCACAAATAGCCGTTCTCATGTACTTACGTCATGACTGAAACGTCAAACAATTGAAGTATACGGAAATAATGCAAAATTGCCTACCCCCTTAAGGAAGTAGCGTGATAATATATAGTTTAAATATTGAAGAAGCCTATGCAGTAATTTTGACGTGATGCGCGCACAAACATTTCGTACCAACTACTTAAACCGAGGAAAGCTGATTTTCTTGAGTTCCGCTATTTTGTGCGTATTCACCTCAAAAATCAAATTTCAAGAAAACTGAGAAATTATATTTACCTGTATTAGACATGGAGTATATGTAGCAACTTTAAAAGGTTACACTTCATTGGTTTTGATTGTATAGGTGTTTGAAGTTTATTAATTTTAAACACCAAACCCTCTTTTTTGCGCCTCTGGATGAGATTTAAAAAAAATGCTAAGACAGGTATTTCTTTATTTTTATTAATAAGTATTTATTCTGAGTTTCATGATTCTAGAACAATCAAATTTTTTTTTTTCATACAAACTTTACCCCCCCTTTTCCCCCCTTTTTCCAAAAAAATCCAAAATTTCTATAGCCTATATGTTATTCTGAATGTATTTAAACAGATTTGTGAACATTTCAACAAAATCGGTTCAGCAGTTTTTACGTGATGCGCGTTCAAACAAACAAACAAACAAACAAACAAACAAACAAAAAATGTTTAAATGGTTTTAATATGTTCAGTTACTTATTTTAAGTCACCCTGGCTGGTTTTTTTTTTTTAATCTTCAATGAACAGATTTTTTGGTCTCAACGATTTTATTATATGTATATAGATAGATAAGTATAATTAGCTATTGTGTCACTTGAACCATCAAAACGGTCTCAATTAATTGATGAACGACAATAAGTCAGTTTCTTTTTGGTCTACGCGATCCTGCGTGAGTCCGAACCAAGATCTTTCAAAGATAAGGTTTATTTTAGCATGTTCTGTCTGTGGTTCTGTCCCGCTGTTGGGCCACCCCATTCCTTCCATGAGCTCTTTTGCCGTGTCTCCTTGAACCAGCCCTCGTCCAAGTCGTCTCGCCACCTCTGTCTGGGACGGCGTCGGCCCGAGGTTTATTATTGATGGAAAATCTAATGGAGTTCGATAGTTTCTGCCAACTATCATGAAGGTACCTGGTCTACCTTCAAACCATTGGAAAATGCATTATATGTATGGAACCTCTAAATTCTGTCGCATTTCGCATTAGCAGCCGAAGACCGAAGTACTAACGATACCTATTGTAAAAAGCACAATAGCTGTTTTGTAATCTCATGCTTGATATCGCAACTAACAATTTACCAATATAATCCGATAACGACGAATACTAGATTCTGATAACAACTACAAGCATTTACCTACATGCAGATATGTAAGTAGCAAGTAATGGCTTGGCGTCGTATAAGAAACTACTTCAATTACAATACATAACGTAACCACCAAGTCGTCATCCTGAAACACAGACTTGGACATGTATACCGCGGTACAATCAACATAATCGTAATATAAGTAACTAGTGGACGTCACGCGGTTTCACACGCGTAGTCCCCGTTCCCGTGGTAGTACGGGGATAAAATAAAACCTATGTTAGTCGCTGATAATGTAGCTATCCATTGCTGAAAGAATTTTTCAAATCGGTCCAGTAGTTTTTAAGTTTATTCGTTACATACAAAAATAAAATCTTTCCTCCAAAATATTCGTGTAGATAACCTCAGTGGTAGCCCGGAGTCTACTGGGTGATGTTAAACGAAGGCAATGGTTTAAGAGCGTGTCATCATCATCATCAGCCTATAATATTCCCACTGCTGGGACACAGCCCTCCTCTCTATGAGAGGGAATGGGCTATAATCCACCACGCGGGCCCAGTGCGGGTTGGTAGATGTCACATGTCTTCGAATTTTTGGTTATAGGACATGCCGGTTTTCTCACGATGTTTTCCTTCACCTTTTTGAGAGCAGTGGTGATGAAATAAATTACACAAAGTAATGCGCCTGCCTGGGTTCGAACCCATGACTTACTGCTCGTAAGTCGCGGCCGCCACCACTGGGCCACCGCTGCTCTAGGGCGTGTAGTACTAATGAAAATACATGGTAGGTACATGGTAAAAAAAATGCTGGTGGAATACGGTCTACATAATCACCTCCTTTTTTAGAAGTCGGGTAAAAAATGTAGGCATCAGCAGATTTTTTTATTACAGTTCATAAATTTAATTTCATAGTAAAATAGTTACTCATGATAATTAAACTGGGTGCACTACATCTCTGCCTAACCCCCGGGGAAAATAGGCGTATTGTAAAATGTTATTCTCGTACGAAGAGACTTTAATTAATCGCAGCCTTGGCGTGACAATGTTGCCTACTTATTTTCTTAATTCTCTATTAAGTAGGTACCTACATCAAGAAAGACGATGAGTGGCAACATTCCCCTGCTGTGACGAAAAACACACGACACGTACCTAAACAACAATAACCACTCGTCAATTTCCAGGGATTAGCAATGCTTGCCAAGTTGGGCATGTAGACGGGTAACTGTTCATAATTATGACATAACGACCCCGCCTGTATTTCAGATTCAGAAAGCACGACTATTGGTTCCTGTCGTCATTTTTAGATCTTTGACAGCCGTTATGGGTACTAAAGGTTATATCTAAGTCTGAAAGTCTGACCACCAGTCAGTTCGTGTTACCTTGTAATCGTAAATGGATGAAAGTATTCTTTATTCGTTGTGACTGGAAACCAACCCTAAGAAACTCAAGGAAAGACTAGGCGGATGCGAGGACACGAAACAGACTGGTGAGTTCCACTGCTGGGTGCCTGGGTAAACCCCAGGCACCCAGCAGTGGAACAGTAAGGCCTCGGACACGAAGTCAGCGGGAGCGGCGCGGCGCTTGAACGGCGTAGAGTTGTGTTACGAGAAATTAGTAGGTATCTTTGTTCGCGAACGAATTTTCTAAACAGCGACGACAACATCTTTTTGAATTCCTTCCTTCCTAAAGTTTGATTTATTGTGGGCAAAAGAACATGTGAATTCCTACGTCAATGCAGGCAGACGCGCGGGCACCGTTCGTTAGCCGTTCGCCCCCCGCTGCCCGCGCCGCCACAGTAAAAAGATAATGTGGCGCCGCTGACTTCGAGGCCAGTACCATTATAAATGTATGCATTGCTGTGACAATGTATGCGCTGCCGCCGCACCGCCACGCGCCGCTCCGCTCCCGCTGACTTCGTGTCCGAGGCCTAAAGCTAAAGGCTGGTTGAAAAAATATATGTTGCAAATGCCGCTGATCCTAATTCCAAGACACTTAAGGTAGATGCTCCAGGGTAGCGCTGGTAAGCGCATAAAGGTGCAGGAATGACTTTGACCTTGTAAAAGTAATTGCTGCATGCACATTTATGAGCTTGGAGGGTTGTATTGATGATTGTGATGATTATAATTCCATAACTACATACGTCTTACGGTCGCGAGCAATATTTTAATCATCAAACAACCTAGCACTGGCCTGCAAATTGCAAAAAACGTAAGAAAAATTGAATTTCGCGGGCTGTTTGAGCATCAACCATAATACTCTTGAGGCTCTGACGTCACCCACAAAAAGACAGGATGTCCTATTCTTCACTGATAGGTCTACGTCACGTCCTGTTTTCGACCAACAATCTCCAGAAACGTATGATGAAGTACAATAGGGAAGAATGCTAAGCCAACTTATCTAGATCCGTCTTTGTATTGTAAAGATTATCAGCTTATAAGTGAGTTCAAACGTAAAGTAATCGCAGCCGGTCATCAGAGTCATTTATTACAGGCGTAAGTCGGTGGCGTGTTGTGTTTCTTTATCTGTTTTTACTTCCTTTATTTTGCATATAATAAGTATGCTATATTTCATTTGCATTTGTTTCCGATTTGAGAAAACTGAAAAAGAAGTTTTTTTAAAAGAAAAACAAGCGATTTTTTTTTTCGAAAATGTTTGGTTACTGTATGCACACCATAGGTAAGCCCGGTATAAAAATAGCAGCCATTTTGAAACTCGCAGGGTCGACAACGATGCCCAAACAGTTTTGATCTATTGCCGATTTAAAACTTAATCTTCATCATTTGCCTAGCCTTTTCCCAATATGTTGGGGTCGGCTACCAGTCTAACTAGATGAAGCTGAAAATATAGGTACCTACATACTGACCACTGGTACCTAGTACGTCCCTTTATTTAATAAGTTAATCTTGATGATTAAAAAAAACTGTTAGCCTGTATGCAAGCATTCGTGCGTCTACAGAGAAAGAATCCATCATCATCTGCCTAGCCTTTTCATAACTACCTATGTTTTGATCGGCTTCCAGCCTAACTAGGTGTACTGTTTTAGACTTTCACGGTTTTTCACTACACTAAAATAAAATAATTTAGTATATTAGTATATTTAGTATATTTAATTAAGTATATAAAAATATTAATATTTTTTGTTTTTTTTTTTTCTAATAATTTTCGTCCCACCCGCATACCTCTTCAGTATTCCCGCGATCATGATGCTTGCAACAGCGTCGAAATATCGGGAGCTCATAGAACCTAAGGAAAATCACGGATATCATCCCGTAAGTACTTTTAGTGTAACTAACCAGTATTTTACACTAAGCTACCTGCGATTTATGATTTTGACAAAATCGCTAACTTTCGATCGCTAATAACTAACGAATAAATTCGGTTGCAATGATGAAAGCAAGTCTTTACATCCAAGATGCGTTTGTGCTCCTGGCTACCCGAAACTGTCATATTTTCCCAACCAACCTTGAACCTAATAAGTACTTTACCTTTAAAGTTGAAAATCCATTAAAGAAGTTTTACAGATTGTCGTAGCTTGATGTCTGTACCTTTTATGTAGGTAGTCATAATAAAAGACTTTCCTCTAGCTCGAGGTTATCAGAGGTGCAAGATTATAATTGCCTACCCACTTATTATACTATAGTAGGTAGGTAGTTATATTATCATAGGAATTTACCTACTGACCTACAATGACCGCGATACTGCATTGACGCATTTCTAGATTGACTTCATCATCAACTTGCCATCATGCCCATCAGATTAAACTAAATCTTATTTTTTTTGAGTCAGCTAGTTAATGAGGAACATAATCTGATACCCACTGTTAGGCATACACGGTGAATTTTCGTGTTTTTATTACTTATCTACACCACCATCTACAAGAAAATACAAGCGTGAATTGTGTTGAACCTATATGTAGATAACTAATTTTTTTCTTACACCGTGAAACACCCGCGAAATTCTTGCAGCTTCGTGAACTTGGAGGGTTGTATCTGTGGTTGTATTGATGATTTTGATGATTATAATTCTATGGCTACATACGTCTTACAGTCGCGAGAAATATTTTAATCAACATACAACCTAGCACTGGCCTGCAAATTGCAAAAAACGTAAGAAAATTTGAATTTCGCGGGCTACCCTGGGTCCTGGAGCATCCACCTTAAATAGAACCAAGTAGGTACCTACCTACCTACTAGCAGCTGTTATCAGACGTAACGGGGCATAGTACAAGCGTTCGTAGCGATAATCGAATTGATATAAATTAGCAGTCGAATCATGCATGCTACTCTGGCCATTGCATGCATTCCTCTGTAACCAGGTAGGCAGAGGCATTCTCGGTTATACCGGAGAGTAGATACCTACCACAATATCTACAGAACTTAATACTCGAAGTTAGTTTTCTTTGAAAATGAATTTGGATCTACCAACTTACCTAAGAGCATTGGTGGACTGGTGACCTCGTGGTAATCGGTCCCGAACTCACGACTTACGACTTGTAGTTGAAGCGCGAGCCAGACTGTTGTAAACAAGCCCTCCACATCGGTCTCCACCGGCCTAAACCGCCGAACCCCCGCCGTTCGAACCCCAGACTACCTTATATTAGAATAATACTAAAATTGGAAGACATGTGAATCAACCATTCAATCAAAAAGTACCTTCATATTTAGCGGTCGCGTTACTGTGAATTCGCGCCCTAGCGAAAAATTCACATAAAAATATGTCTGATAAAGATTTACACTCAGAGAAGACAGAGAAATAGAAATTTCGAATTGATTTATTTGAATATTTCGTCAGTTAGCCATGTTAGCATCCACTGCACGAATGGAAGCAATAAAAATATTTCAGCGAAGTCCGAGAGATATACAGTTATCTACAAACAATAACATTATTGTTTGACACCAGTCATAAACATAATAAAACAAAACTATGAATTCTCAATAAGTTTATTGACAATATGCAGTATAATGATCCATTTCATGGAATTTATTTTGCGATTTTTATGAATAATAATTTATAATTGCACTAATATAAATACCAACTTAATAAATAATTGCATAAGGAATTATAAAAGGTACAACATGTTTCTATGTTGTTATAGGTTCTATAGCTTTGGTGTGATGCAAATTAAATAACTTTGAGCTTTGCACATACTATAGGTACATAAGAAATAATTTATTGAAAGTGATAAAGACTTTATAAAAGGGAACATCAAGAACTGTAACACTCGTAACTTATACATAATTGTTTCTTTCATATATCATTAACCCCTCACATACCACCTAAACATAGCCATTTAATAAATTAAAAACCCTCAATTCATTGTGTATTCAAAATACATAATAAATGACTAAGATACCAACACTATAAATACAAGTCATAAATTTTTTTGAATTTGTGTGCAAATGTACTGTACAAAGTACATTTTGCTTCCTGATGTTGATGTCTTATTTCGAGGTGAATGGGTCACAATAATATAAACATTGCTAATTAAACAGTTAGGAGCAGAATGTTTCACAAACATAAGAGCAAACTAGATAGATAACAGTCTCAATTTCTAATCAGACTACAAAATAATAAATTTTAAACCAACAACACCGAATAGCTCCTGCACCAAGTCACACAAAATTAAACTAATAAATAAATAATTAATTCAAACTTTCCTTGCATAAAAACGTCTTCTTAGTTCATCAATATCAATGAGGTAGTATGTACCGGGGAACAAGATGTCTATTGAGCCCGATGGTTGATAAGGTGCTGTGTGGTAGTTCATAGTTCTATTGTCCATGATATCAGAGAACTTGCTAGGCTCCACACATTGCCGCTCATCCAATAGAGACACAGTTTTATTCAAGGCATTTAATAATGTAGCCAATTTGGAACCAACACTCATGTCATTGCAAATATTTATAGAATACATTGTAGATGCAAGACCTGATCCATATGAAAATAAACCAAACTTCTTCCCGATCAGCTGTTCAGGAGATTTACTAATGAGGTATGATGCAAGGCCTCCATACAGTGATGGAGTGTACATATTACCTACATTTTTAGCTATGTACAATGATGGCTTGGTTTTCTCATCAAACAGAGCTTGGCTATATGTCATGAATGCTTTCTCAACATCTCGGTCAAAGTATGTTTCTTCCAGTTTGTAGGAACTGAATTTTGATAAACCTGGGAATTGCTTTTCCCGTTGTCCTGGTGATGCATTAAGGAAATCATTGAAGCACACTCTGGCCAGAGATTTCTGTACTAGTTTACTGTAAGGACAGTGGAACAACATACCGTCTAAGCTCAATAAGCCTCTGAAGTCAGGATCAATCTTCCTCATCTTCTTACAATATAAGTTGTAACAATTATCTAAAGCACTGAGGTAGCATTTTATAGAGAGCTTCCCGTCCACTAGGGGGAATTCAGACGACAAGTCCGGCTTGTAGAAGTCATATGCATGCGTCATGTATGAGGCACGAACACCGCAGTCCAGCACCAGAGGTGCACCTGGCCCTATGAGCATGGCCACTGCTCCAGCACCTCCTGTAGGCCTTGCTGGGCCTTTACCATACACTGCAATATCTCCTGCCACCACTATTGCCTTCCTGCCGTCCCAGGAGGATGACTCCACCCAGTTCACAGCATTAAACAGAGCTGCAGTACCACCATAACAAGCATTTGTTGTGTCTATACCTTCAATGTCTGTGGCTCCTTCCTCAGCAAATATGGTCATCAGGTAAGTCTTCACACTTTTACTTTTGTCTATAATTGTCTCAGTACCAACCTCCAGTCGTCCAATATCATGAAGATTGATGTTATTTTTTTCTATCAGTCTGTGTAAAGCTGTCATGCAAATTGAGTTTATGTCTTCCCTGTCCGAGCAAAAGCCCATTTTGTGTTGGCCAAGGCCGACCGTGTACTTGCCGGTGGACACTTCGTCGAATTTTTCCAGTGCCGTTTGGTCTACGTATTGTGAAGGGAAATACAACTCCATGGCGAGGATGCCAACATTTTCTACTTTTCCACCCATCTTTGTTAGTAACTTTCACGCTCGAGATTAGTGTTCGTGGACCGTTAGTTTGTCGGTACGTGTTACCCGAGCGCTGTAACCGGCGCAAACTGATGCCTCGGGCCCGCGCCTGCCCCGTCTCGCACGGTGCCGACGTCAGCACCCAGCCTCACGTTACCGGCACGAATACACCATTGACCTAATACCAATAACCAGCTTTCTTTCGCTCTTACGCGAACGTCCGATAACAGTATTTACGTTGCGCCGAGCGCGCCACCGATTAGTACTCGTGTATAGCAATGTCACGATCAACTTGTCCGTTTTGTGTTTACATTAATTTTGCGTAAATCTTTTGTTATTTTAACTTATAAATTTATGCCGCAAGATTTCATTTTCTTCCGGATTTCAGATTTCTAATTTGACACAGTTTTGACATTACGGGAAATCATGTGGTTACGTCAAATAGTTATGTCATAAAATAGCACCGTTCGGGAATTTGCCTAGAAAATAAACCCTTTGAAAATCGTTGATCATAATAAAAAATCTAATTGAAATAAAAACCAAACCATAAAATGGTTAACTTAAAGAAACCAACAAACTTTCACTGAGAATAACGGTAACCTAGAGCTTGGATGAGCGACATACCAAAGAAAACTTGTTTTCGAATTAATAGCGATGGATAAGTAGATACTCGCTTAAATAAATAATTAACAGAGCCTTTGCCTAGTTTGCCTATCAAAATATTGTTCGATCATTGACCCGAATATTCAGGCCAGACGTCCCTAATTCGGTAGACCGTTCATTCTTTTACTTATCAATTTTATCTAATTAATGTCGTAAATTGACTTGCAAGAAGAGCTGATAAAATCCAAAGTGTGGTTTATAAATTAGGAAATCCTGTAATTATGTGTAGGAAGATATAGGTTAGACCTACAGACCGTAGGTAAGTTTTGTAAGTAGGTCGTAAGAGGTGAAAAATGAGGTTGTACTCCGACTAGGTGCTAATATGCTCGTTTGTAGAATTCCGTCAAAATCCGTCGGTCCGAATAAATCATCAGTTTCGTAAATTTTAATGCCCTTCTACATATCAGAGTAAAGAAGGTCGGTTAGGATAGAAGATACTTATCACACACACTCTACATATAGTTAGGTAATGCCCAAAACACTCCTTTTACTTATTGGTACATAAATATGAGCCCCGCTGATGGAGGCTCCAACAGTCTTGTCACTTTTTACTCAGAATGGAACGAAAACGTTGATCCGTTTAACTTAGTTTTGTCCTTTGAGTCTAGTAGTCTAATGAGATGCAGCTGACCTACTCGCTGCAATGTAGCACGGCCTTCACAACATAAACTTATGTAAGACGAAAGTATATGCAGCACTTCACCTTAGCATTAACGAAAGTTAATGAAAACCTTCCTTAATTTAAGTTATTTCCTTACTATTCACCGGAGCTTCAACCTAGATATCAATTGAACCAAACATTGATAATTGTGTGAAACTCTGATTGGTTAATTCACGCAAATAATTTAGTGTGTGGGCTTAGTTCGAAAATCTGAAACAGCCTGATACAAAGCCCTGTTGAAAAACGGCCAGTCTAGATCAGATGTCTACCTACCTACTAACGGCCATTTTCAATAACTTATGTACTGTTCGGTTTCGGTAGGTTGCATCTCTGTCTGTTTGACATTTTACTTAAAGACGGTTAGAAACAAAAAAAAGCCACAGAAAATATTTCTTTGATTTTTCTATGTATCAAGTGACAGGTAGGTGACGCGGATAGGATATTTCAAGCTAACTTTGTTTAAAGAAACATGCACCGATAGCTGCCGAGACGTGGCATATTATAACCGACAGTTATACGTAAGTAAGTTACAGAAACCGGGCCTTAGTGCTTTGTCAGGTGTCGTCGAGCAGTTTGCACGGTGCAACCACGAGACATAATGCATAACATCATTTTTTGGGATTCTTTTAGCGGAGGACTACTAACAAAAAGTAACAACAACTAAGATGTCAAGTCATACCTACAACTTTACCTGTACCTATTATAGAAGAGAATACTTAGCAACAGTATTGAGTGTCAACTTTGTTCTCAAGTCTATATTAAGTGGTAAGCAAACAATTAGCACATTAACAAAATAAGTAAAGAGGTCGTATTTAAGGATATTCGGCAAACAAGTACAAAAATAATCTTCGGTAGGTAAGTTGGGTACGAAACGGGGAGGATCAAACTTCTACTTTGGCAGTAGCAGAAAAGGCTTGTCGACTGAAAAAAAAAATAATTAGTCCGTCAGTTAGATTATCAAAAAATATTTGACCCGTATTTTTTCTTTTGTGACGTAAACCAAAATGACGATTATACGACGCTTTAAAAATTCTCAATTAAACGTCACGCCGTGGTATAATTTTTAGTGCGTTCTGACGTCACGAGCCCCCACTCCCGAGATTAGATGCCTTTTATATTTGTCAATATTCATAGATTTTCAAAAACAAAAAATACATGACGTGTTCATTATATTCCATTATTCTAACTGACCGACTAAATAGATTTACAATTATTTCATACTGTCGTCATGCCTATTGTCGATATCGACACTAATTGCTATAGAGAAAAGGATAATAGAGCAATGATCCCGGCTTTCAACTTCTAGATCTTTGACAGTCGTTACAGATAGTAGTGGCCCGAAAGTCTGCCAACCAGAGAATTGCATCTAGGATGTAGAGATTTGCATTTCCCGCAAGCATCGTTATTGCAACCGAATTTTTTCGTGAGTAATTAGCGATCGAAAGTTAGCGATTTTGTCGTTATCTCTGTCGAGACTGCCAGCCCAGTAGGCTTAGCCAAGTTGACAATCTACAATCGTTAACGCTATAGAAAACTAACCAAATGTATGGGGATGACATCTATCATCGTTAAGTCACGTGGTAAAAACAAATGAATGGAAATTTTAAAGTTTAGTCAAAACTGTAAGTTGGCTACGATTTATATGGGATGTAGGGATCACGATTGTAGAAACGAATACATTTCATTCTATCATCTTGATCGATGTAAACTTGTCTACGAAAGTTTATATTTGTTTGTTTTGACCACGTGACTTAACGTTTACGATTGTAGAAAGAGAATCGATACGAATCGTTTGTAACTTGGCTAGGCCAGCTGTCTTACCAAGGAGTATCGTATTATTACCTAGTACTAACATGGGTTGTGGAGATCAGGCCCCTAATTCACAACGCTTCGATTCGATTTTCGATTCGGAAAGGCGTATGTCTATCTTTTTTTGACATTACGAAATCTAGCGAGATCGAAGAGCGAGATAGACATACGACTTTCCGAATCGAAAATCGAATCGAAGCGTTGTGAATAGCTATGAAGATAGGCAGTCGTTCCATGTAAAATACGGATATTTAGCTGCATCAGGTTAGACTGGAAGCAGACCTCAAAATATTTAGGAAAAGGCCAGAGAGATTATGATGAAAAGGAGAATAGAGAAGGATAAAAAATAACGGCACTTTAGATTTAATAACTTTAATTTTACCATCATAACCTAACCACCAGGTTCAGTGGTGACGGCCCAACTTACAGAGTTGTAGGTCCTGGGTAACCCAGACGCCTGCATTGCATTGTGTGATTTATTTCATCAATACTGCTCTCAAAACGGTGAAGGAAAAGATCGTGAGGAAATCGGCATATTCTAGAGCCAAAAATTCGAAGACATGTGACATGACATCTATCAACCCGCACTGGGCCCGTGTGGTAGATTAAAGCCCATTCCCTTTCATTGAGGCCTGTGGCTGTGTCCCAGCTGTGTGGGAACATTTCAGGCTGATTATGCTTATAACATTATGGTTCTATTTATACCCTACCTTATCCTAAATATCTTGAACTTACAAACTAGCTCTTGTTCAGAACAGTGTTCACAACTGCATCAGCCACGGTACTGCTTTCAGTCTTGGTAGACACTTCGCCTGTCGAACGCGTCGTCTTGGGAATAAACTTGTAGAATTTTACACCTGAAAAAAATGATATCTAATGATTTTTTTTATTTGGACAAATCACCATCATTTCAGACGAAAGACGTCTGCTGCTGGACATAGGCCTCCCCCAAGTGTCACCACATTGACTGGTCACTTGCGTCTCGGATCCAAATAAATCAGGATTAATTTGCTCTCCACAGATGAAGTTAACTTCATCAAGTGAAAGACATTATTTCAAAGGGTTTTGAAAGAATTCTTTCAAAACCCTTTGAAATAATGTCTTTCACTTCAGACGAGAGGAGGAGATGAATGGCAATTCAGCATTTGAGATCCACTACTGTCTTCGCCCTTACCTCATAGTGGCTTTGCCGCTGATGACCGCTGATGAAATCATACGCTCCAGAAATCTCAAACTAACCTGATGGATTAATCCTAACTTCGAAATCTTGCTCGGAGTTCCAATTCCGCACTCCATCGTCTTTGTAGAGATCCTGAAACAATGAGTAAGAGTATCTAACTGTCAAAATCAAAATCCGCAACCCGTCAATACACAACGGTTTTTAGACTTTCGGGCCACTGTCAAAGATACGATACGACAGGTCAATACGTACGGCTTAACATGTTCTCTGAGGCATTAAAAAAGGCTATTCGTTTTCACAAACTAGGTGCTGTTTATTACACTGTTGCAATTCGTCGCTGAGTAGTGTTGAAAATTCAACAGATGGCATTACCTTTTATTTAGGTATTCGTGTAGAATGTTGCCTAGTTTTGCTGAAAACAGGAATTAGAAATTAATCTTCTAATCATTCAAAATTTGAATGATTAGAAGATTCATTTCTAATTCCTTTTTTCAAATAAAGCTCTCTGTACTCAGCCACAACCTGAAACTAGCAAATTCACAAATGTCTATTTATTGCTCGAAGAATTTCATACGGCGCCGTTACTTTACCATTCTTCCGGTTATTGCCCACCTAATCCTTTTTTTAAATACTCACATGAACCTCATATTCGCCCTGCGCCATTTGTATCTCGTCGGAGGTGAAGTTGGCGGCGTAGGGGATGCCGTCGTCACGCTGGCTCACGAAGGCCAGCGCGTGGGAGCCGTCGTGCAGCTCACGGTTCCAGATCTCCAAGCGAGATCGCTGTAGGGATGAGATGAGATGAGATGTTTCAAGAGTATTGCTATAAAAATATATTATCTAAATTGATTATTGCATGGCAAAACACTATCATCTTCTACCTAGCCTTTTTCCTACTATGTGAGGGTCGGCTTCCAGCCTAACCAGATGCAGCTGAATACCAGTATTTTACATGGAGCGACTGCCAATGTGACCTCCACAATCTGTTAGTACTGGGTAATAGTACGATATCCCTTGGTAAGACTTGTCAGAATTTCGGGCCACTGACTACCTGTAACGACTGTCAAAGATCTGCAAATGACAGCCGGGACCAACGGCTTAACGTGCTTTCCGAGGCACGGAGGAAACTCGGTATGTAATGGGTGGTCACCAATCCAAGCGCAGCGCCTGTTACTTATTATTTAGCCACGAGTTCCTCTATGCAAACCACTTTTTTTTTATTTTCCCTATATGTCCCTCTGCTGGGCAAAGGCCTCCCCCATATCCTTCCAGGTACTCTTCTCCTGCTAACCACTATGACAAAATAATGTTTTTTTGACAAAAAATTAAAATAACCGATTCGATGCCGGGTCGGACAAAATGTTATTGGAAAACCACCACCTGGAATTTGTCAGTAGCAGCTCGGATTCTGGATTTTTGCCCGGAACAAGATAATGAATTATATTGATCCATACAATATGAAGACTACTTACAGCTCCACGGTCCGTCTTCTTCCACACCCTCAAACCCTGCTTCCCCAAGGGATCCTGGTTGACCGCAATGACGTCCTTATTTAGCAGGATCTCCTTGAACTCCGGTCTGATGGTGGCTAGGTCCACGCTCATGAGGAGAGGAGCCGCCAGGATTGACCAGACTGCCATCTGCACGCGCGACTGGTCTATCGTGAGGCCGAAGTTACCAATCAGCAGCTGTTTATGTAAAAAGTAGAGGTTCTTAATTCTTCTTTTTTAATGAGTAAGTCCTTTCACAATTATTTTACCTTTTTTATGTTAATTTTTATGTTACCTTTTCTTTGATAATGTCAATTATAGTACATTTATTGTATAGGCAACAGTGAAATGAAAATAAACAGTTGTAAACATTAATGATATCATTTATATTTTCTTACAATTTTGTATGTTACTTTAACTGTGGCCATAACATTGTTATGGCAATTTATTTTGATTGATACAAAAGATACGTTCCTGATCTCGCAGATTGGTTACGCTTAAAGAACTTTTGACAACTTTATTCAAAAAGTCGTTAATGGACCGTTACAATCACCAGATCAATTCAGGGCGAATATTTCTAACGACACGGCGTTTAAAATCTGTCTGGCTACAGCCACACAGAAAGGTTTTATTACATTGACAGCTCATGAACGTGTTTTAAATGGTAAGCGAATGCGTGCATCGTGCGAGTGTATTG
The DNA here is from genome assembly GCA_963853795.1 of Xestia rhomboidea. Lineage (NCBI taxonomy): Eukaryota > Metazoa > Arthropoda > Insecta > Lepidoptera > Noctuidae > Xestia > Xestia rhomboidea. The sequence goes on along the minus strand of OY970771.1, from coordinate 6,108,459 downwards.
CTTGGCAGCCAGATTACGTTCATGCATACCTTTTTGTTTTGAGGCGATCAAAATCGACTGCAATCTAGTTTCACCTTAACAAGGAAAAAGGCTTAAGCTTTTCTTACCATATCCGGATCGTTCCAGTGTCCTGGGCCCGCGTGCAGGGCCAGCCTGTCCTGGTTGTCTCCGAACCAGTCCATAATCTTGGTGAGAGAGGCCCAGGAGTCCTCGATGTCATCCCAGTTGCGCCACATGTTGCAGTGCGCAGCTATCGACCCGTAGTCAGGCTGGAATGAGTTTGATGGAATTTTTAAAAACATAATTCATGTTAGCCTTTCACTGTTGCCTCAAAAAAACTGAACAAAGGAGGAACAAGAATAAACGGTAGGAAGGGTTTTAAATAAAATAAAACGAAAATTCTAGAAAATGGAAGAAATATGCCAACGATGAGGAAAGGATACCACAAACCTACTTGATTTCCTAACCTCGACAATGGGCGCAACATGAGGAAAATCGGATGACAGAGAGATCGAAGGTTGAAAGTTAATTTCGGAATAATATCTGCTCACAATCAAATCATTAGCAATTTAAGACGCAGCAGACAAAATGACAAAGAGGATAATAAAATATTAGAGGTTTCCTATATCAAATTTAAAGTACCAAAATAGTATTGTTCTTCTTCAGACCTAAAAAAGGCCAATAAGGTACTTACAAGCATTTTAGCGTCCTCCTGATAAGCCGGCCAGCTGCACGAGTAGAGTATAGACCGACCAGTGTCATTCAAGAGTTTCCCGAAAGATGGATATCCTGGAACATGAAGCAATAGAAACAGTTAAATGGAAATCTAAAATTATCCAATCCGGAAACCTGTTGGTAATTCGGATATTGTTTCAAGAGCATCGACTTTAGTGCAGTTCTTGTTCATCTACCAAGTGTGGTCATAACAATCATTACCAGTTTTGGAAGTAGATGAATCATAGCTAACATCTTTCTGCTCTTATCCCAATTTGCTTCGGGTTGACTGCAGTACGTGTTCTTCTCATGCAGTAGTCAGAGTCACCCCCTTTCTCCTTTCTACCCATACCTTCACACTATCCATCCACCGATTCCATCGATTTCTTTTCGCTAGAAAACATTTACCGTAAAACGGGGCTATTTGGGTTATGGGTGCTATTTGGGACGACCCAGAATTTCGAACAAAAATATCCATAACTGTCGATTGGTGTATGGTAGAAGTTATTTTACAAACTCTAGCAACACTTTGATTGGCTACTACTGAGAACTTTTTGATGGAAAAACTCATTAACATTTTGGTGTATATGGTACCAAATGGACCACAAAAACTGAAATAGCCGCGTTTTACTGTACCTAAATTGTCAGTCTCAGAAGAAGTATTTAAACCTACCAGCATCCATTTCTTTGGGCTCAATATAGCATCCATCAAGCTTGAGGTAGTCGATCTCCCAGTCCACGAAGGTCTGGATGTCCAGCCGCTCGTTGCCCAGTACTCCAGGGTAGCCAGCACACGTCAGGTTGCCGTAGTCCTCGTACATGCCGAACTTCAAGCCTTTGTTATGTATCTGGAACATCGAAGCGAGAACGTAATTTTTGAACAATAGGGTAGATGACAAAAAAATCTAATTAATCCGTCAGATAGATTTCCAAAAATTTATTTGAAATATATTTTTTATTTTTTTACGTACTTAAATCGTCGGAAACTCGTGTGACGTCACATTTGAGCACATTTTTTACCGGAATGTGACGTCACAAGCCCCCACTCATGATCTTTGACGCGTTTTATCTTCGTAATTTTAACGGACTAAACAGAATCATATTTTTTTTTATCGATAATAATTGTGGTCGCCTGTCGACCACAATGATTATCTTGGATAGTTTTGCTGCTAGGCTTGCGGTTGTGGTAGCCTTCGTAATTGTACCTTTAGCACAAACAGATGGAGACTATCTTATAGGTCTAGTTGTTAAAAACTAGCCTGCTGATAAAAGGCATTCGTGGGGTTCAGGTTAAAAAGCCTAGGTCATGCAATACGTTTTTAGATATCGGGAATTTCTTAGCCAAAAGACGCATGGAACTTAAATACATAGACGCGGAAACTGAAAATGTCTATGCTGGGGTATCTAAAACTATATGCTGTGTACTTGGTACAGTGCAAGTGTACATTTAAACAGACGTGATGATATGAAATACCCACATAATCGGCAACAGCCTTCATTCCATTGGGGAACCTTTCCTTATCGGGAACCATCCGTCCATCTGGGCCTCGCTTCTTCTCCAGCCAGCAGTCGTCGATGCCCAGGTACTCGTAGCCAGCATCCAGGTACCCCTCGTTCACCATCAGATCCGCTGTCCGCTTGATTAGGTTCTCACTGAAAATGTTTGAGGCGAAATCAGAAGTTAGAGCAGCTGCACCAAAACTCGGGCATGTCGCTTCATGACGTAACATTATACGTAAATTGGTCAATGGTATTGATTGGAAGCCTAGGTTGCTGGGCTCCCCCTAATATATGGGACCATAGAGCTCTCAGCTTTTAGTTTATTCCTCTCTTCTATGTACAGTCGTGGTCTTTTCCGCCTGATCAGTTAAAATTTTTTTCGCTTAAATCATGCGGAGGCGCCGAGCCACTCCACCTTAAACTTTAGGCCTATTAGGAAAGCGTCAACTTTGGCGCGCAAAATAACAATAACTCTCGTTTGGCATGTGTCGCCGATCGGTATCTTTTCATTAATTATTTATATATAAAGTCAACGGGGCGGGGATAGAGAGCGTTTCTATGTTTTAAGTGCAAGCAAAAATTAGCTTAGTGGTGATCAGGCGGGAGTGTCCTCGATAGTACGTGTGTTCCTACTTTAGTTACACCCGTGGTCTTACCCTTCGTGGATTATAGGTGTGATGTTATGGTAACTAGTGAGTACTATTCTTCAATCAGCATCTACTTCTTACCACGATGGCCATTTTATATGCTCTACACGCAATATTAAGACACAGGCAAAAGTAAACAGAATTTCAAATCTTTTGACCCACCATTAAATAATTATTCATCGAGGTGTTTGCAGTTCTCAGCATTATCCAAGCAATGTAAGGAATATCAATGTTGGTAACGGCACAGACGGAGCAGATCATACATAAACATGTCTCCTAACTGTAGATCCAATACGTTTAACATAAGTTCTAGACAATTTGAAATGAGCAATTTGGCATCAATTGTATAATCTTGCGAGAAAACGTTAATTCTTTGAAAAGTCCACTTTAAATGTGCAAGCCCGCCACACTATTCCCAAACCACTGTAACTCCTGAAAGCCTGAATCGAGTGGCGACCACCAGAAAAGCGCCGACACAATGAAGCTCGACGAAGTCCCAGAGAAAGAATTTAACTGTGTCTGTCTTGGATTGGATCCCGCAACGAAATTGAATGTGCTGTCAACGTCAGAATGTTGTTACTTTGCTACCTCACCTGATGCACTCATCAGGGTACTTCTTGCAGTCTGTGATGCACCGGAACCGCTCCCACGTGAGCCAGCCCATGGGAGGTGTCAGTGCCAGCCCGTTGTCCAGCGCCAGGGTCGAAGACACCCCAGACAGCAGCATCAAAGTCACCAGCATCTGAATTAGGATTATTTGATTTTTTGTCAAAACTGACGAGTAATCTGAAAGCCAGTAACATCTGCGTTGCCTTTTCTAAAATATGTCCGGTTCAACTTCCATCTTAACCAGTTGCGGCTGAATACCAGTATTTTAAATAGGCGACTGCCTATCTGACCCCCACAACCAAAACCCGGTTACTGCTAAGCATGAGATACACCTTGGTAAGACTGATTGTCCGACTTTTGGCTTCTGACTATCCAGGACTATAAAAAAATCGAAACGCGTCCAGAAGATACAATATTATTACCTATGTGTTTTGGAAAAATTCGACTCTGGCACTCAGATGTAGGCCGGAATCCTTTTTTTAATGCAGTTGCTCAAAAAGTGGTGTATTGCAGGGACATATAGCATTCGGGATGTGGGCTATTACATACTAGTGCTTTTTTTTCACCTTTACCGAACTCGTGCGTTCTCTTTCCCAACTGTCAAAATAATGTCTATTAAAAAGAAAAACCAACCATGAAGTTTTTACTAAAGAGTTTTTCTGATTCATACAAATACGTATATTTCTAAAAAGAAGCTACTAATTTATTTCAATATCAGATTTAATGATTTAATTGAATGAGTTAGGTTAGGTTAGGTTTCATTTCATTTCATCTCATTAAAATTCATTTCATATCAATAAAAAAAATCTACTGAAGACTAAGCTGTATAGACAGTTCCCTTTTCCTACCAAAATGGGTGAAGAAAAAAAAAACTGATTATATTCTACGGTTGGCGCCATTTTCCAGAAACTTTTCAATGTACATGGTGTACTATAACTTTTATAAGAAATAAATGATTAGTTAGTTGAGTTTATTGTGTTTTTATTATTTTATTAAATTGCTTTATTTTTTCGCAACTGTATTAAAAATAGTCGTTCAGTACACCTGCGGAACTGTCATTGCAACTCTTTGCAATGACAGCCTTTCCGCACTTGTAATGAAATATACTATTATACCCGACTGCCAAGGAAGGGTTATGTTTTTACTGTATGCAGTAGTAACCTAAACCGGTGGCCTGTGAATGATCTTTTCTAATTATTTCCATGGTAGGTAGATTGGATGCTTATTGACTCCACAAACATAATGTCCGTAATTAATTTAATCAATTAAATAGACTACGCCAATCTGTCGAATGACTAGACAGATAAGAATCTAACCGATCATCTATCAAGCTCACATAATAGCAAACTAACAATAACAGACAATCTAATCTAGATATTTAGTTTTACATACATCCGTTGATGAAACACTCTATTGAATCTTTAATGTCATCGACCCCTCAAATATGTCTCTGTATCGAAATAACCAGTATTGGAACTATTCAAATAAAATCATCTGTTGGACCATTTTAGAGAAACATTTATGGTATTTTAATATGTATCTGCTAATTTTGTAATCGTATTTTAGCATGTGCAAAAATAGGATTTTTACAAAAATAAAACGGGATTTACGGTAAAAGTCTAAACTCTGTAGTTTATTCTCACTGAGTGACTGAGGTGAATAACTTGAGTGCCTGATTTATGGTTTCGAAGGAAACATTCCTTTACAAAATATTTGTTCTTGAAATCTAGACTGATTCTGTGTAACCAACATTTAAAACATGCTGCAGTGACTGGCAACAGTGTGATGGATGCATATTGTTCCAAAAAAAGTGCAAATAAATCAAATAATTTATACTAATTTCCAGCCACCAGCTGCCTTCCGGAAAAAATGCTCTATGATGGTTGAAATTCAAAATTCGTTGTAAAGTTTGGAAGATTTAAGCATTCACACAGGCAAAAACGAAAAGCGATTTGGTCTTGCCCGACTGCTCGAAAGCAAAGGGTTATGCTGTACAATTTAATGTCCCATACGGTTTGACCGTGTAGGACTGTTAGGTATTGCACTTTTGTATAAAACAACAGTAGATTTTTTTTCGTTCAAAAAAATCGGAATGGTGTACTACGTGCAAGTAATCGTTTGAGCGTTGTGCGTCGATGTCCTTTCCATCATGTAGAGGGTGTAAAAAGACCTTTTTCTTCCAACTATGCTTTAATTTCATCACAATCACACTAAAAGCTCAGTACAAAGCGAGTCTTTAATGCTCTAGAGCAATAAAAATGTATGAAATTTCATTATTGCACAGTTTTTTTTTTTAATCGCACCAAAAGGTGCCAATCTCAATGGATTAGCTCTATTCAGCCAGCCGATATCAATACTTTTTTTTTACGTAGGTATTATTCGTTTCTATCCTACTTGTTCCAAATTTAAAAAAATGATTGCTGCTAACTCTGATTTAAAAATGAAAGAAATTTAAAAAAGTGATTTGGCGGGAACTTTGTTAATTTAGCTTGACAATATTTTTGGAAACGATAAAGTGTGATACTATCTGATTTTGCCCAACAAAACTCTTAACCTTACGTTTAATAATTGCTCAAGTATAACTTTTAATTTCAATAATTAAACTTCTATTTTAACTGTTTGTTATGAGTTTCTTTTATCTACTATTCCTATAGGTAATATAGTTGAAAGAAAAGCAGATTATGCACCTCGCCTTAAGTAATTTATAGTGCCCTCGTGCCTGTTAGATTAGAGCCCTCGCTAACGCTCGGGCTCTAAATCAGGCACTCGGTGCAATAATAAATTACTTTGTGCTCGATACAATAATCTACTATTCATTACTCATACTCTGAAAGTAGGTCTGAAGTTGCCTGAGAAGCGGGTTGAAAGTAATACTTTTCAGCCCTAGGGAGAATCGTTTTCAACTGACAACTGTCAAATTATAAAAAAAAATTGTTAATTTTTCTATTGAACCCTATTCCAACTTTCTATACAGCCACGATGTAAAATTGAAATAACATAAAATTAAGTATTAATTAAAGAATATTTATTTTTTAAATAACTTTATTTTAATTAAGTTTCAACTATTTCTTTAAAATAACATAGATTTGGGCAAAATATTTACCATTTTTTCGATGATGAAAATGAAAAATAGGTAAGGCTGAATAGCTGGCCGGCCACAGAAAAAAAGAACAAAATAGGCGGGAAAGCGGCAATCCGATCTTCATTTGTTTTTTCGAGTTGTGTATTTTTTTTAATTTTTACTTTCCTTGTATTCGTAATGAAAAGCACAGTGTTTACCTCGGGTTAAAGACTTATTTAGTCCCTCGAACTATTAGCGCTCGGGCACCAAACCCCGTCTCGGGACTTTATAAGTTACTTTCACCCCTAGGGTAACAATGTACTATTAACGAAGCCGAAAGGCACTTGTTCTCCCCATCATTGAGAACATTTTTTTGTTCTAGACCATACCTGGGAACCTTCTAGTTACAGAGATAGTGGGGGTCAAAGTTCCAACTTTTTCACGAGTTTTTTTTTAAGGGGACTACAGGAGCTAAACGCTAGTTTTATAATGCAAAAAAGCATATGATTCACTGCAATAAATAAAACCAGAAAAATATATGATATACTTCAGGATATATGCTAGTATGATAGTGTTTTGAAAACATAATACAACTAATATTACTCGATAAAAAAAATCACGAACTCATCTCTAAAAATTCCTTTTAACGAGTAAAAACCATACTCAAACACATGCGATCATTCCGATTTTTTGGCAAATACACACATCAACACCGTCTAGGGATATTTTGTATAAAGTTTTTAAACTCAAAAAATACTGGCCAGTTTGAAATTCTTTTGAAGAAAGCTTATTTTGTAAACCTTTTTGAACGATTCTAAATATGAATTTGAAAAATAAAATTAAAAACAAAAGATTTACGCGGCATAATGGTAGCGAAGTCCGAAGGTTTCATTTACCTACAGTAGTTTTTGGCTATTTTTTTGAGTCAAATTTAAGTTTTATAACAAATTATCGGTTAATTTAGAATTAATATTATTGTGTGCATCATGCAGCGGCGCCATTTAACAAGAGAGGAAATGTTCAGGGCAGTAGGCATGCTCCAAGCTGGGGCTACTCAACGAAGTATTGCTGAGGAGATTGGAACAAGACAAAACGTGATATCAAGGTTATGGTCACGTTATCGTGCTACTGGTGAAGTGGCTGAAAGACACCCAGGCGGGAAGCGCATAACTACTCAACGACAAGACCGATTTTTGCAAGTTGCCGCGAGAAGACAACCAAACGTCACGGCCATGCAGTTGGTTCAGAGGCTCCAGTCAGAGCACCAGTTGCTTGTGAGTGACCAAACTGTGAGGAGAAGGCTGCATGAAGCTAACCTTCATGCTCGCAGACCGCTTCGTACTCCAGCACTACGCCGAGGAAATCGTGGACGGTGACTAGAGTGGGCTCGTGAACATTTGCTCTGGGAAGATAACCAGTGGTCTGTAGTGCTGTTTACCGATGAGTCCCGGTTCGGTTTCCGTCCCGATACACGTAGAGTACGTGTTTGGCGAGTTCCTGGTCGTGAGAGCCGTCTGCAACATCCAAAGGAAGGCCATTCATACCACGGCGGGACAATTATGGTTTGGGCGGGAATTCGTGTTGGTGGAAGAACAGACCTCGTTTGGATCAGAAACACCATGACGGCTGAAAAATACCGTAACGAGGTGCTAGTACCAATAATCTACCCCCATCGACTACAAATGGGCCAAGAATTCACGCTCATGCACGATAACGCCCGTCCGCACACAGCGAGAGTGGTGACGAGCTGGTTGCAGGAGTACGACGTATCGGTCTTAGGCTGGCCCGCTCAATCGCCTGACCTAAACCCCATAGAACACGCGTGGGACATGCTCCAAAGAAGGGCTTTGAGGAATTTTCCTGCAAACATTGCGACGGAAGAGCAACTTTTTTTGCATCTTAGCCGGACCTGGGACAATATACCGCAGCAAGACTTGGATAAATTAATCCAAAGCATGAAAAACCGTTGCAGAACCGTTATTAACGTCATGGGTGGTTTTACTGAATACTGATTTTTCACATTACTGTTAAAAAGATTATTTTTTCCTTATTTTTATCTTTTTCTTGAGAAACACTTTCATTGTTAGTTTTACCATTATTTCACGTTTTTTCTTTATTGGAATAAAAATTTGTTTACGCAAATGAAAATTGTTTTCTTTTATTCTGGAGTGTAGTCTGATAAATGGACTTTATAAAAATATATACATGTTGTATGTTATTTTTAATAAATTTTGAGTAAATTGAGTAAATCCAAAATATCCTTAGACAGTGTTGATGTGTGTAATTCTACAAGCAACATATTAGCATGATAGTGTTTTATTTTTTTAGTCCAATCAATAGATTTTTGGTAAATCGCAAAAAAAAGCATTTCCCAGCAAACTTTTTTGCATGGAGTTACTTAGTTTGATGTACAGAATGCTTGGTTGACGGCTTGTTTACACCCTATATAGGTAGGTGATAATGTGCCCTATATAATTATCATGCGTCATAGCTCCATGCATAGAATTCCAAACGAAATTTTGTATCGTTGGCACATTCCTACATGGTGGTCTGCTCAAATTGTTTAGGCTGGTTATCTTTTCCCATTGATAATTGACGTGGTGTCGTTTTACAAAAAAATAACTATTTAAGACCAAGTAGATTTATTTTTGGTTCATTTATGGCTTTTCTTTTGCGCAGCTGTTGGTAGTTCTTGCATTAATTACTTACTTTCAAATTGTGTTTTTATGTTTCAATAACGATCATTTAATTTTTGAAGGCTCCTGCATAGCTATTCTTTTGCTATATCTTTTTCTGACATTACGAAATCGAGCGAGATAGACATACGACTTTCCGAATCGAAAATCGAATCGAAGCGTTGTGAATAAGGGTCCTGAATTCCTGAACCCTTTTTTTTTTTTTAGGATGGGAAATCATCAAATGACTTCTCCCGCTCTGGGCAGAGCAGGAGGGAGTGTCAGACTTTTACTGACTAAAACCCATCCATGTTCCTTCCTCGCCCTTTGTGTTCCGGGGCCACGGTATCTCTTTCGAATAGTCCCGCAGCCCCGGCAGGCTTCGGTCCTTGCGGACCCCTTCCTTATTGCTGACTCTCTTTGAGGCGCGCGTGGAACACGAACGCGCCGTCGACACGGCCTGTCGTCATGAGACGTACGGACGGCGAGCTAGCCCATAGCTCCCCGTCCACAGGCCCGAATTCCTGAACCCTACAGTCAGAACTTATGAAAGACATCTTCAAGTTAATAAAACCCAGTCTATTTCATTCTCTTCTCCTATTTTAGTTTTTTAGGGTTAGCTCGTTCCATCGTTGACCTCATCTCTGTACCAGGACAGACAGGTCCAGAGTAGGGCCATTTAATATTAAAAAAAAACCTTAATTAAAGCCACGTATTTGTACATTAAGTAGGGCCACTTTTGATTTCTGCAACAGGACTTTGATTCTGTCACTTCCTTCTTGATCAAGATTTCGACATTTTACCATTATGAAAAAAAATGGTCCGACAATAACCTGTTCCTACAAAAACCCATGGGATAATTTCTCATCTTTAGAACATATTTCAAAATAGATCCTCGATCAGAATCTAGTAGGTGGGTAAAGTGTTACAGCCAAGTTAGACAAAACAACTCATATTATTTTTGGTTATTTATAAAGCAACGTGACGAGGTGAGTTGTATTTATGAAGGACATATTTGATTGGACACTTTCCATTTTCAATTATAGTTTAAAAGCTGACCCAAATATTCGAGACTGTATAACACTAATTTATGACCGTGACCCCAAATCTTTACAATGGCGCCAGTTTCTATACCTGTATCTAATTATTGAAAAACTGAAGCTTTTGTTATGGAATTTAGTGTTAGTCCATATCGAATAATCGGACATACTTCGTCGTTCTGTCCTCCATAATGTTTCACACCTTCCGGTCAATCTGACAAGAACGAATCCATACTATTAAAGGCTCTACCACACAGGCGCGTTATTATCGGTCGATAATATCGCACGCGTTATTCCACTATCTGTTTTTAATACTTACATTGTGTATTAGGACGGCTACGAAGTTACAAACTGCTCCGATAATAACGACGCAATAGAAGTAGGACGCTTGCGTTTCTGCGTCCTGCGATATTCCTATTCAAAAATGGCGAATCTACCCGACATTAGGTAAAAAACCTGCCAAAAACACGAATACGAAATAGAATTATCGGACAATAATAAATAAAGATAAATAAATAAAATAAATATCGCTGGAAATTACACACACCGCCATCTAGTGCCACACTAAGCAACGAGGCTTGTGTAGTGGACACCAGATAGTTGACAGTAGTAGAAACCTTGAAGTATCCTTAGAATCCTTACGGGCGGGAGAAGGGGCGCGCGGTAAATTACGTCAGCGTTTCGGGCGTTTTTTTTTAAGCCGACCTACTGGTCATTTTTATACTATGGCATTATCGCAATAACGCATGCGATATTATCGACCGGTATTATCGTGCCTGTGTGGTAGAGGCTTATCGTCGCGCCGCGTTTCCTAGGCCTGCCTCGGCGATGACGATTTTTTATGCCAGGACAATATTTTGGAGTAATATTCAGCTTACTCCAAAATCATGATCTCTGATGAATCTCGAACTTGAAGAGTGTTATTCCTATTTTAAAATGCGAATACTATTGCTATTATTTACGTATAATTTAAACTGGAACTGAAACTGCCAGCCAGTATATTTAAGCAAACACAGGTAAACTACAAGATACTTACTTCTGTTAGCTGACTACCAGCTGTTCACATAGTAATTAGTATACCTACGTATCTACGATGCTGACAATGGGTGGTTTTTTTTAAAGAAAAAGTTAATAAATATGGCTATGTATATAAGTTGCTAACTTGGTAACTTTTCTTAAATTAAAATAACAAGTAGGTAAGATCCAAACTTAAACACGTCATTTTGATACAAAGGGTGGGTAAACGAATACTTAGTTGATTTAAAAAGTTTAAATTGTCGGATACCTATCTATCTATTTTAACAATGCTTTGGAAATTGTCGGATACCTATCTATCTATTTTAACAATGCTTTGGAAACTTTCAACTGATTGTGGTTGGTTTATGAAAAGCTTCCATATACTCCTTGGGTCATTTTACAAAAGCTTCAAATTCTTTCAAAGGGACCAAATCAAAAATACAATGCAAAGGTCCTAACAAAACGCATTACACAAAAAAACTAAACAAAATAATCATGCACATCGCGTACTTACCGCGCTAAATTACTTTGTTCGAATTTTCAATGTAAACTATTTTTATTAAATTTATTTTACACGCACTAGTAAAATATTGGTCTTCGTTACTAGTTCGGCACTAGTCGGATCGCGAGCACAGTCAAAGCGTCTATGCAGTATGGCGCACCCAACAGCGATTGGACGCCGAATGATAAGGATCAACTTCTTGCCAATGCAATCAACACAGCTTGGCTTCACCTGTCGCTTCTCCGTAGAATTATAATAAGGTTCCCCAAACCCTCGCAAGTGCCTACACGTTAAAGCATTTACATAGTCTGTAGTACTTTTCAATAACAAAGTCCCTAATTGACTCCAAGAATACTTAACGAATTAAAAACCTGAAATAATTTTGTAAGTAGGTAGGTACGTAAATTGAACTTTTGTGACTTCCAAAGTGTGTTTCCAAAAAAAATACCAAAATCTTGATATTTCAGTATACAAAATTTTAATAAGACATTCTTCATACACACTAAGCACATTATAAGTCTACCTACCTATTTATTTATTGGTTTAGTTAATTAAACATTGTATAAAAGTAGGATAGTAGGAAGTAGGATATAAAAGTAAGCTTCTTCGGTATAAACCGATACCGATATCTCGTAAATCTGTCAAGGTTTGTATCAAATGTGTCCTAAATTCTGAACTAATAAACACCTGTCAATCATTTAATATCTTGATATAAGACAAAACAATAACGGCCTCGTTTTGAAATATTGTAATCGACTTTTGTTTCGAATATCGATACCTATTTGAAGCTTGACTTGTTTAACGAGATCGGAAAAATAAAAGTTTTATTTCTTTTTAATTTGTAATACAGGGGCGACAACTTCAAATTGAACAAGGCCCTTTAAATATAAAGAGAAAAAAAAATCCATCAGTGAACAAAACGAAAGCCGGAAAAAAGGCTAAAAGCCACTTCGCACTTAGTATCAAAATCGAAAGACGTGGCACACTTAACCTAGTTACTTAAATAAAAAGATATCTCTTTTTGTCGATACTTGACATCCATACAAATTATTTGGTAATCTTATCTTCCAAAAATAGTATTCTTTCTTTTAAAATTGTACGGAATTCCCACTAAGCGTTTATTTAGCTAGAGAGGGCTATGCTCGGAGTTTCCTTGCGTGATGGAGTCAGAAATGAAGACCAAGGTTACCGACGTAGCCCGAAGAATTGCCACATGGGCAGGGCACATTGCTCGCAGAACGACCGCGATTAGATTAGAAGGACCGATGAATTGGTGAAGGTTGCGGGAATCCGCTGGATGCGTGTCGCACGGGACCGGTCAATGTGGCGACCCTTGGGGGAGGCCTATATCCAGCAGTGGACGTCTTTCAGCTGAAATGATGATGATGATGATTTATTTAACACATAAAAAACACCTTACTTGGGTGGGACAAACATTGAAATAACTGAGAACTGTACATGGGCGCCGGCACAATATTTTCCAGGGAGGTGCGCCTACAATTTCATGAAAACAGCTCGAAATTGTTTGCACTCCGACTCGGATAATTTTGTTAGATTCAAGGAGTAACTTGACCGATCTATCCAGAAAAGCCCATCAATTAAAAAAAGTAGGATTCGAAAAGCGAACGCAGCGTGCTTGAAATTTGTGCATCCACCTCAAATTTGATAGGTTTTCTTTTGTCCTTGAGTAAAGAAATAGGTACGCCTAATTCTGCCTATTTATAAAGAAAAGTTTATGAATGCTAAGGACATGTGTCTGAACACGCTCGTATATTTTCTGATAAATTAAGTTAATTTTTACACTCAGAAAGCAAAATAGGAGTAAGTAGGAAAAATTTTGCTTTCTGGCTCAGATGGTTGGTTTTTCTATGCATTTTCTTGTCCGTTAGGGTGCACCCTGCTGCCGGCGCCCATGTTGTTTCCCGTTTATTTTCAGTCAGAATTCGGGGGGGGGAGATAGAATTTCAAAGTTAAGAACTTTACTTAATAAATATAGGTGGGTCAATGACCGCTTTTGCGATCTTAACTGGCATCAACTATACCACACAACTTTTCAGCATACATTTTGGTACCACAACAAAATTAAAAAAAAATATTGACTCATGGTTTTAGGGACCTCCAGCTATTTATGAGGACGAGTCGAGACAGCGCCCTAAGGGACTCAAAAAATATTCTAACTAAGGCATTTATAACTTCTTCTATATCCAAGAAAACACTGGGGTAACAAAAAATAATCCCTACGTGGTTCCTAAATAACAAAATATCACCAACTTTTATTGCCAATTAATGATCCAGGTAGTACTACAAAATAATTAAAATAACGGGTCCTGCTCCGTTCGTGACCTGTTTACAAATCAGTGGCGGGGCGTTAACCCCAACTGGTTTTGTGATTGATTAGATTATTGATAAATTGGCTCCTGGTGCCTGGCCGCCTGGCCGCCTGCCTCGCTACACCCACCCGATTATGGAACTCGTTGTTGGTAGTCAAAATACAGTTCGTATTTTAAAATAAGATGCTGCATCCGGTTTTTGAAAGGACGATCAGGGAGGTTACCATGACGTCTTAAAGCAGGATTGTTTTAATGTCATTCCAGTGTGGGAAGGAGACGGAGCTGATATATATGTGTGTCTTTATAAAAGTAGTTTTTGTTTTGTTTTATATGTGTATGTATGTTTATTTTACATAGATATAGATTTGTTTTAATTTATTTTCTTCTTATTATCTAACTTTCCTCTCGCAGGTCAGCTGGAAGAAATTTATTTTGAAATAAGCAGTACCTTTGTGCTCTTCTATGTTAATATAATAAGTATTATGTATTTTGTATTACCTATTAAGTATTTTGTGTGTACATAAATAAATATTTTAAATATCTTTGTATTTCATCATCATTATCTTCCTGCTTTTGTCGGCGCAAAACGTTTTCTTCTTCCATTCTCCCCTGTCAATCGTCACGCTATCATTCGCTCCTTTTTAGTTCACATCATTCCTCACACAGTCTATTCATCTTTTCTTTGCTCTCCCTTTCCATCCATCAACATTTATATCAACCACTCTTTTAGTCACTTGCGATTTGACCCTCCTCATCACATGTCTTTGTATTTGAAACACTTACCTAAAATGAATTAACCTCTGTGTAAAATGCTTACCTACTTAATGAAAGGTAAAAGGCAATTAAATTATAAAAATCTAGAACACTCAAACCTGTCACATGTGTGTGTTACATGTTAATAATTTGTAGCCCGTATACAAAGTAATAGATTTAGATAAGAAAGCATTGATTTATAGACATATTGGCTGACATTCCTTACTGCACATGTTCGAATGCCTCTTCAGTTCTGTGATCGTAAGCACGATCGCTTCGTTCAGAATCCTGCCAGATCCCAGGAATTTTACATTAGTAACCCTAGTCTCTAACCGGGGTAGGATCACTCCAGGGGTGACTTCAGATTCAGATACGGTAAAAAGATCTCATTTTCTTTTGCAAAAAACGTTTATCTTTATTGAGCAGTAAATAATTAAAAGGTAATAGATTCCTTATTGCCACAGTAGTACTAAAACATTGCAAAATTAATTGCAACATTGTAAAGAGGATTTACCAAGAGCTGCCTGAATGTTTTAGTCTGTGGTTCAAGGATTTTGAAAATGGCATCTGCCAAATTTTATTAGAATTAGAATTGTGGTGAACTCAATGATGTTATGTAAAATCTCATTGCGTGAACTAGGCAGAACGATTCGGTGACCTTTTCATAGATAAGAAAATGGTGCATCTCGTTCTATTTTGCAAAACGTTTATCTTTATTGAGCAGTAAATAATTACTTAATAGGTATTAGGTTCCTTATTCCATGCTTCGACAACTGGCTATACTGTAAACTCGCGAGTGCGCGCGACCTTCCGATTTTAATTATTTTTTTGGCATCAACTCGCTCGCACGTTATAAAGTACAGTCAAATTAAAATTATTTTATTATATTCATTTTAAAGTCAAGTCGTATAAAATATCTTATAGGTAGGTACATATTTTATAGATTTAATAAGAAGTTTATGTACTTAGCTGTATCCAAGAAACTTATATACTAACTGGAATGAGGACGGGCAAGCCAAAAACGAGCGAGAAAGCTTCAAGAGTGGATGTTGTCTCTTTCTAATAGGGTGTCCAACAATCATACTAACTCTTGAGACAGTTTAAGAGTAGCTGTTATTTTATAATTTAATGATGATGACATGCAATTCAATAGCATTCTAGGCGAAATAGCTTCAAGACTGGTGCATCAATGACTGATGAAATGAAATGATGTTTATTTTTGCAAGTAGGTTTTTACAAACACTTTTACACGTTATTTTTTAAAAACTAGATGGGGCCGGTGTTTCGTACCAGACTACTCTGAGAAGAAACAGCCGAAACAAACTCAGAGGTCACAGTCTCTTTTGAAGTCCAGACATAATCTTGCTCTATTCACATGAGGACTATACAGATTAGTGTCTGAGATGGTCTTTAGAAGAAAGAACTACACAGATTTGAGTGGACTTGTCCAGTCAGTGCAAGCATTTGTCAGTTATCGTGTAGCTCGACTTATAACTCAAGGAGCTCAACGAAACGACGAACAATACCAAAGAAAGGATATTTGGGTAGGTCGCTTATAGCACTCAAACTGCCAGACAGTCGTGGGGTTAAAATAAAAAAATAAAATATGTGACCCACATTGTCTTCACATGCAGCATGAAAAAGTATGGAAAACTTTTTATGTTTACTTAAATGTATGTCTGTACCGTCCAGTTGCAAATTATCCATTTTGCAACCAGTCTATCCAGACGACTTTTGTATTTGGGGATTCGAGGACTCCGTTAATATTATATATTTTTTCAGACATAGAAAATCGCATATTCAAGCTATGACTGTTTACCTATAATGTTTTAGTAACATTCGCCAATATTTATTTTATATTCCGAAACCATTCATTTTCACTCGCAGCTCGCCAAATGGATTCTTTTGCTGGAGAAGCATGGAAAAATCCTTAGGACACGGCATGGTGCGGCGGACCTTTTTTCTTTTCAATATTTGTATTTAAAAAGCAAACTAGGTACTACCGAAACCATGTGCGATGTCCGATGTTTCTAATTTATATAATATACTTTTGATTACTATGTACGACAACAGTGTTCGAAACTTCGAACTTACTTAATTTATTTGGATATTTCCCGTTTGTCAATCTAAAACTTGGTAACCCTAGTCGTAATAAACAACCAAAGTTAAAAAACTTCCCTAAAAAACGAAATTCCACATCCAGCAAACCCTTACTACTACACCCCTTCACACAACACAATTTTACCCCAGTATTTTTAAAGCGGGTTATTTCACTTATATACAATGAAAGTACTTAAATGACTTCAACGCGAAAATGTATCGGCCATGTTGTTTACATCGGTGACAAGGCAAGACAGGGACACCATCCACGTTTGTCGGTTTCTCGCTTGGAACGTTTTTTTTTTTTTCTTTTCTATTGAATCCATTGTACAAATTTAAACTCTAAGCTTTTGAGATAGGGTTTTTTTTATTATTTTAGCATTTTGTTCGTACTCATTCCAGTTAGTATATATTTTCCTTGGCTGTATCTGCATCTGACGTAAGTATTTTACGTCAGATTTTCAAGGTCGAGCGAGTTGACGACAAAAAATAAAATAAAATTTGGAAGGAGTCGACTTGCGCGCACTCGAGAGTTTCACACTCGCCAGTTGACGAATAAGCCCAAATTAAAACATAGCAAAATTAATTGCAAGTGTTTATTTCATTTCATTTTCACTAGCAGGTTCTTCTTTCTTCGGGACGAATTTGTAGAATTTGACACCTGGAAAACAAATGAAATATTAGATGGGTAAGTATCTCCTGCTTAGCCTCTCGAGATTGCAACTATGCAAACCGCAATCATTCGAAGAATCATGAATTTAACAATAAAATATAAACCTGTAGGATTTATTTTTACTTTAAGGTCTTCTCCACCTCCTAAAGTTCGTTCCTCGTCTTCTTTGAAAAGATCCTGTAAAGTAACAAAATACGCACATTTTAAATACTGAGTAACATAATCATTAGGTCCAAAAGGTTTTGTTTAATTTTTATTTGCTTCCATAACATTTTCTAAGAACTGCTGTGCCGTGTCTTTTCTAAGCTAAAATACCCAAAATACGTATTATTTGCATGGTTAAGATTCAATGAAAGCCAAGCCATTTATTTCAATTAGGAACTTTTGAACGTCGAACTTTACAAATAATAAGAATAGATTTTGGTTCAATCATCTTTCGCGTCGGCAGTCGGTACAGCATGTCTTGGCTTTCATCGATCATAAATAATATAACATATAATAATATCGCTGGACATGACACACAGCGCCATCTAAAGTTACACTAAGCAACGAGGCTTGTGTCGTGGACACCAGATAGTTGATATACTACATAGATACTTTTTGTTTGTAAATTCATACTTATTATACATCCATGACTCGAAAACAAATGTCCATGCTCATCACACAAACATTTGCTCGTTCCGGGATTCGAACCCGGGACCCTAAGAGCGTAAGGCAGCCTCACTACCGCTGCGCCATTCGGGTCGTCGAAATATATTACATCATCAGTAATCTCAGTTTCACTTTTTACTAGCATTATTTTCATACGATCCATCCACTTTTGCTTTGATCTGCCCTATTCCTACTTAAGGCATGCAAAACCTGGTTTCGGTCTCATGGTAAAATCCAGAAAAAACCGGTTTTACTATATGACCGAAACCCGGTTCCGCATGCCCTAAAGCCCTAATACGTCATACCTGAACAGTATAGTCTTGTGTCGGCAGCTTCATTTGTTCGTGTGTGTATGTTTTTTCCACTGCCGTGTCTTGAACGTTCACGAAAGCCAGCGCCCGCGCACCATCCGATATCTCTCGGTGCCATATCTGTTGATCACCAACAGCGTTAAATTGTGGGCATATCATCTGGCTTTTATTCCTTGAAAGTTTAGAGGTACCTATGTATGTCTGTGTTTTAAACGCACGTTTGGCTATAAATTAATAAACAAATTGCGATTTAATGACAAATGTTTTTTTTTTAATTGATCGCTACCCTATCGCCAATGCGGAGTTGTACTAGCTTTATTTAAATAATGCATACAAAACTCGCCTTAAATTTTAAAGAAAATAAATGAAATTGAGTCTCTTTATGCTGGTGGTTTCATAGCAAATATTGCTGAACCTTTCAAGCACTTTATTTCTTACCACATCTTTATCCGCGCCAGTAAAAACCCTCAGGCCTTGCTTGCCCAGTGGGTCCTGATCCACGGCAATCACGTCCTTATTCAGTAGGATGTCCTTGAACTCTTTCTTTATGTGGGATATTTCGTTGCTCATGATGAGCGGAGCTGCGAGGACTGACCATACTGCCATCTGCACCCGAGCTTGGTCTACGGTTAGCCCAGAGTTACCTATTACCAGCTGAAAAAATGTAAGGTTAAAATCAAGCTTTACGGTAGAACTCAATTGTACCGCTCTCAATATTGTTATGATGAATGGGTTGAATAGAAAACGGGTCTTGGAGGCGTTTAAAGTTACGTATGAAACTTAAAAAAAAAAACATTTGAAAAAATTGGAACTTTGATCTCCGTAATTAGAAGGTTCCCAGGTACGGTCCAGAACAAAAAAATATCGCAATGACGGGAGAACAAGTGCCTCTCAGCTTCGGCTTCTATTTACATCCTTTAATGACATGGTAAGTAAGTGTCATTACAGAGCTACTAGATAACTAACATATTCACCATGTCAGGGTCATTAAAGCTCCCTGGACCGGCGAGATGAGCGAACTGGTCCTGATTATCTCCAAACCAGTTCATGATATTGACTACGCTTTGCCAGTTGTTTTCAACGTCGCCGTAGTTCCTCCAAATGTTGCAGGTCTTCGCTATCGCAGAGTAATTGGGCTAGAAATTAAAAAATATATCTGTGTGTTTGTTAGGTACTAGAAAATAAATATGACCGCACAGGAAGATAACAACCAGTATAGTTTCCGCTGCTTGTCTTAGGCCCTTCCCTATGTCCACACCTGGACCTATACTTCCCCACGTCCACTGCTGGACCTTTACTTCCCCACGTCCACTGCTGAACCTTTACTTCCCCACGTCCACTGCTGGACCTTTACTTCCCCACGTCCACTGCTGGACCTATACTTCCCCACGTCCACTACTGGACCTATACTTCCCCACGTCCACTGCTGGACCTATACTTCCCCCAAGTATCACAATCACAACGACCAGTCATGCTTTCCGCATTAGTGGATTCTTGCGATCTTTATTAGGTCATTGGTACTACCCCTGTCTACGCAGCGTCTTCTGGTACGCATGCATTTGTATCTTAAGCAGTATCATGATTATTGTTGCTTTAGGATCTGTCTATCAAACCGTATGATGTTATAAAACTTACAGTATCTTGATATGCTGGCCAGCTGCAAGAATATACCATTGGTCGACCAGTTTCGTTCAGAAGTTTGCCGAACATTGGATAACCTGAACGAATATAATAATTAAATCGCTTAAATGGAGTAGAGACATAACATTACTAAATTATAATTAATTAATCAAGTGAGGTGATTCCACCGTAGACTAAGCAATAGGAGACATGCACAAGTCAGAGACTGATTGAGAGGAATCATTCAGTTCAGAGAACACACATAATCAGCCTGTTCCCAACTATGTTGTGGTGACTTCTAGGAGCCACTGCCTAGCTGACCTCCGCAAATAAGTTACTGTGGTAACACGATACCCCTCAGAATGACTGGTTATCGGATTTGATTGTTAAACAAGGAATCTGCTTTACAGAATCGAACCTGTATCATAGGAAGTCTTATCAGCATAACATCCGTCCAGCTTCACATAATCTACCTCCCAGTCCAGAAACGTGGCCGCGTCTGTAGCCTCATGACCCAGAACACCAGGATAATGCATGCATGTAAAGTTGCCATAGTCCTCGTATATGCCGAACTTCAAACCTAGCCCATGAACCTGAAATAATTAGGTAATTTAAATTAAAGTTTTGAGGCTGGGTGAGTGCGAAAGAGTATCGAGGGACGAGGATAGACGAGCGCTACTCTTTCACCCACGAGCAAGCCGTGTAACATGACTAGCACCTTAGAAACGAAAGAGATTCGACAAATCTTTTGTTCATCTGTCGTCTGTCGTTTTTTTTCATTCAATGACAGATGAACAAAAGATTGGTCGATTCTCTTCGTTTCTACGATGGTCGTGCGAAACGGGCAACAGTTATTATTATGTCTCACTCTACTGTGAAGCAGTTGAATAATGCTTGTCTTGCTCCTTGTGCCCATGGACGATGTTAAGGCGCCTCTCCGAGCAAACGACCTTGAGCGAGCAGCTTTTTGGAGCCTACTCCTCTTTATCCAAAAGAAAAACGAACTAATAAAAAATACATTAAATTTCTAGATATTCAAGACTCCAAAATTGTCGTTTTTTTTTTTAAGTAGCCTATTGTTTAATAAATCCCCTCACAACGAAACCACGGAAATGAGAAATAATGATTTCCAACATGCTACTCCTCGTAAAGTAACCATTATTTTGATTTGCTACTTGTATTAATGGATAGGCAATAGGCATGATGACAGTATCAAAAAATTTCAAATCTATTTAGTCCGTCAGTTAGAGTATTGGAAATTAATGGCAAAAAAAAAGGAAAAGGCTTTAAGGCGGGTGCCTTAAAGCCTTTTCCGCTCGGTTCATAGTTTTCTATACAAAAAAAAAATTACTTCTCAAAAATTGTGTCATACATAAATTGAGGCAGCCCCAGTAAGTTACAATAGTACTTGTGTCGGAGCTGGTATAAATTACATACATAACGAGAGAGACCCAAAATTCCATCAGGGAAGCGTGTCTTGTCAGCCACTAGCCGGCCATCAGAGCCTCTCGACATCTCCGGCCAGCAATCGTCGACGATCACGTACTGGTAACCAGCGTCCTGGTAACCTTCGTACACCATTATATCTGCTGTCCACTTAATTACTTTCTCACTGAGGAAAATTAATTCGCTCATTAAACACACAGGACTTCTTAGTAGACATACACATACACTAGAGACAACGCTGAAATAATTCTTGTGTCTGCCTCTACACACGTACCAGCGCCCTTTTAAATTATTTATTTATCATAACAAAGTTTATAGAAATCTTTACTTGCCCCCAAAACCGTTTTCATGGTTTGTCTGTGGGAACGGAACAAGAGGTATTTAAGTAATGTTTATTATTACGGACAATAAATTTATAATTATTTTACTTATAACTAACAATAATGTCTGTAACTACAGTTTTTTTACCTCTGCAATTTGTAAACCAATTACCAAAGATCATAATTTTGTAAAGTATGTTCTTTGGCAATTTCCAAAGAACATACTTTACAAAAGTATGTTCTTTGGAAATTGGTTGCTCTTGAGAAAGAATAGGTAGCTTAAGTAATTTGGCAAAGGAGATGGACAAAACGTGCCCCAAAGTGTACAAAAATAAATGTATTACAAATAATTATAATAGAGGTAAGAATTTTGGAAAATGATTAACGTACTGTAGCAGAGTTTGAAAAAAACTCTTCATAAAAAAGCTTTTTATTTTTGATTTCACTCGAAAAGTCAAAAGTACCTTCATATCTTGCCATATAGGTACAGGGTGTAAACCACCTCATCACGAAGCCGTCAACCAAGCATTCTGTACATCAAACTAAGTAACTTTACGCAAAAATTATTGTTGGGAAACGACTTTTTTTTTGGGTGAAAAATCATGTTTTGTCGTAGAACTCAATGTAACGCACTCAAAACATTGTGCTGATGGATGGATTGAATAGTACGGGGGTCGTGGAGGTGTTTTAAAGTAAAAATCTTACATTAAAAACTTGTCTTTAAAAAAAACATGTCAAAAACTTGGAACTATGGCCCCCAATATCTTCGTAACTAAGGTTAAGGTAAGGAAGGTTCCCAGGTATGGTGTAGAACAAAAAAATGATCGCAATGACGAGGAGAACAAGTGCCTTTCGGCTTCGTTAAGAGGTGTTTTACACCCTTAACAGAACTGGGAAAAATAGACTCATACATTTTTATATTTTCTTGTCAATACTTTATTTCTTATTGAATTAATAGTTTAGTTTATATTCCTTGCCATGCTCAAGGATATGGTCGATATTATCATAAATTCTGTCATTTACAAGCCTGGAACATTTTGATTTTTATTATTCCTTCAGTTTCAGGAAATAGGTATTATGTCGACTTTACGAAAACTTATCCGGATTTTGTTGAGTATAATTACTTAACAATCATGTGTTCTCGATCAAGTGACAAACGGATTGCAAATAATTTTATCGTTTTGATAACACATTATATTTATAGAAGGAAGTAAGTAATGTAAGTATCAATATTAAGCCGAAAATCATGAAAGAACAAACTACCTGCAAAGTTCGCATAGCACGATGTCGCCGTTTTTGCTCGCTAATATCAAATAAAATTTTCCCTACTTTACTAAATCAATATTGAAGTATTCTTGTGCCTACTAAACACAGAACCATAGAAGAAAATTTCTACATTTTAACGTTGAACTCAACGAAACCTTAAGGTGCCATGCTCCAGGGTAGCCCGCGAAATTCAAATTTTCTAACGTTTTTTTGCAATTTCCAGGTCAGTGTCCGGTTGTATGTTGATTAAAATTTGATTCGCGGCTGTAACACGTATGTAGTAATAGAATTATAATCATCAAAATTAACAATACAACCCTCCAAGCGCATAAAGGTGCAGGAATGACTTTGACCTTGAAAAAGTAAATTCCTACACCTTTATGAGCTGCAGGGTGTAAACAGACTCAAAAAAAATTTGCGTAGGGTTACTTAGTTTGATGTACAGAATGCTTGGTTAACGGCTTCGTGAATGGACCGTTTACACCCTGTATTTGTGAAAAGGCTTAGGGCTCTCGTACACTATAGACACGACTGTCTTTAAACAGAATATTGCTAAAGGGAATACATAGTCTGTCTCGCTCGCACTAGTAGGGTAATTGTCTGTCTAAAGACAGTCTTGTCTATAGTGTGCGAAAGCTCTAAGCAGTTAATGATGATTCGGTAGAAACTCACTTGAGACAATAATAGGATTCGGCAGTACAGTTGGTCTCGCACCCATATCGCAGCCAGGAGAGCCAGCCCATGGGAGGAGTCAGTCCAACCCCATTGTCCAGGCCCTGACTGGTCCAAATCAACCCAAGGAAGACCAATAGTGATGGTATAAACATCTAGAAGGCAGGTTTAAAAAATAATTCTGGTTGTTGAGAATCGTGGATGAATTGAGTATGTATGGGATCAAATGGAGTAAGTCATCCGATTTATTTATCAACATACATCTACCACTGTAACTAACCAATGCGATAAATGCGCCCATGCTACCATGTCGCCATGGTTCCCAGCATTGCATGGGTTAGCTTTCAGTCCAACCTTTCTACAGTTCAAATAAATTAGTAGTATGAACAAGATCATATATAATGTGGATGGAGTAGAAGGGGAACTGTATATAAGGCCCGTTTTCCACCAAAGCGGAGACGAGCGAAGCGGAGAGAAGTGTGAAAACCGACCAATCACATTGGTTGAAATCTACATCGCGTTTCTCGTCTCTCCTGTGATTGGTCGAATCTTGCACATCTCTTCGCTCCGGTCGTCTCCGCTTTGGTGGAAACCGGGCCTACACCCTATTTAATTTATTACTAGCTTTTCCACGCGCCTTCGCTCCCGTTATGTGCCTACGGAAATGAACCCACGGCAACGTTTTATAAATTTAAATGTAGCCTATAACACTCCGGGATAATGTAACTTCCCGTTAGTGAAAGAATCGGATCAGTAGTCCCGAAGATTACCCTACATACAAACTAACAAACTTGCAAACAAATACATCTCCATATCTATTAGTATAGATATACCAGCCTATTATAACTGTCCCCCTGCAGGACTCGAGGGCCACTTCACATACAGAGAAGGAACGAGCATTGATGACATGCGCGCTTGCCGTGTCGACGGCACGTTCGTGTTCCACGCGCGCCTCAAAGAGACGTCAGCAGAAAGGAAGCGGCCGATGCCTGCCGGGGCTGCGGGACTGTTCGAAAGAGATACCGTGGCCCCGGAACACAAAGGGCGAGGAAGGAACATGGATGGGTTTTGGTAATTAAAAGTCTGACACTCCCTCCTGCTCCGCCCAGAGCAGGAGGAGTCATTTGATGATTACCCATCCCAAACCACGCTTGTTGAAAGAGGGTAGAAAAATTAAATAAAAAAACAAATTACCTACCTTATTTTAACACAGAAATCAGGGTAACATAGGTAACAAAGTACGTGCATGGAGTTTTATATACTGTTTTACCAGATAAAACACTGGAATTTGAAATATTTGAGTCAACTTCACATGATAGTAACATGTTAGAATTGATTGATTTATTTGATCACGATATGTAAGAATTTACATAATATGTAGGCGATTAAAAAACTACTTAGTTACTTATGTCCAGTATCCGAAGCATTTTGGTTTCTTATTATTTTATAATAATGATGTACGTGTAAGGTATTGTTGATTCGTAAATTTAATAGTTTTTCTTTTAGTTAATACCTTTCTCCGACGCTCCGGGAATCGAACCCAGATACATTCACATCGCCCTAAGGGTTCTTACAGACGAGCGGCACGTTGCCAACGGCAGATAAACTGCAGCCGTCGCCACCTGTTAAGAAGAAAATTCATCAGTTTCTCCTTAGTCTTTCTTATGAGGAAACTGAAGACCTTCTAAAAATTCAAAATTAGTAGACGCTTTACAAACTTTCATTTTGTTCTTCGGTACTACACGCACAAATAAACATTACACATGCAGACAGATACACGCACACACACAGATACACTCACACACATACACAAACACACCCATATACATATGCGGTACTTAGATCTTTCTTGTAGGTTTATGTTAACTCGATTTTTTTTTTTTTTGTATAGATTATATTATTATTATTGGCTTTATTGAATGTATGAAATTTATAATCCTTGTAATGAAAATTTTAATCCTAAATCGATGCAACTTGTATGTCTAGTTTGGTTTAATCATTGTAGTGAAATCTGTTAGGGGATGGCGCTGTTTGCCGAGATACAGGATCCGTCCTAGTTCGGCAACAGAGGATTCCATACTAAAACTTGTATACTAAGCCTATCAAGTCATTATGATATGTTATTGTTTATTTTTTTGTGGTGAAAATAAAACTTATTATTATTATTATTACCTGTGTGTGTGAAGTGGTTCTTGATAATGATGAAAAAGCACATAAAGTAGTAGTTGTAACATAATGTTTTATATGGGAGCTACATCTGCCAACAAACTGCTTTACGGTTTGGCAGAAGTATCATTTTTTTGTAATGGGATGTCGTACGTAATAAACGCTTTTTCATTTATTTATTTTTTTCACCTGTCGACGGCTGCCGTCGACGCGCCGGGCGGCAGCCGCCGAAGCGTCGACGACTGCCGTCGACGGGTCGCAACGCTTGTAGTTGTGGCTTGCCGCGTAAATGTGTGTCGACGGCTGCCGTCGACTCGCTGGCGGCAGCCGCCGACGCCAAAACTGCAAGCGTCGACGGCAGCCGTCGACGTGTGGCGACGGCTGCAGTTTTCAACGTGCCGCTAGTCTGTAAGAACCCTTAGAACAACGAGACCGTTTCGTGGCAGGCAGCCTACTACGTAATTAACCTAATTATAGGTTTAAAAACTAAATCAAATTCAAGTACTGGGATTAAAATTATGCCTTTGTTTAAAAACAACATAACATCACGTTTATAATACATACCCGAACGGTTAGGCAGAAGTATGACCTATACTATAGGGCCTATAGTTCACTACTACCCTCTCATTTCGCCAGTTACCTACTCTAAATAGGGGACGACCCTATTGCAATTAACCGTTTAGAAATTCAGACTCCGGCCAGTGAAATTCCTGGTGGCAAAACAGAACAACACTTTGTCCGGCACGGGAATCGAACCGGACCTCATACGCTTGGACCACTAGATCAACGAGACAGTAAAATTGACATAGCATTATTTATTATTATTATTCGTTTATTCATTTTACAACATTTCTTTATATTTTTAAATATTTCTAATAGAAAAACAATATAAATAAAAACATTAAAAATATAAAAATAGTAGCCCACCGGCGCTGGGAACAGGGTCCGAGCTGCCGGTGGTCAGGGCTCTTGAGAGAGGAACCTCCTAACAATACGTGCCGTGTCCAGAAGAACTGCTTTATTATTATTATTTTTTTTTATGATGGTGACTGCCTTACCTACTACGAAGTATTATAATATCTGTGCTTACTATATGTATGTACAGACGCCAGCATATCAAGTTAGCCGAAACTGTCAATTTTCTCAATCAACCTTGAACCTTATTGCTTTAGCGAGAGTGCTGTAGTATTACAGGGTGTAAACAACCTCATCAC
This sequence comes from Xestia rhomboidea, assembly GCA_963853795.1. NCBI lineage: Eukaryota > Metazoa > Arthropoda > Insecta > Lepidoptera > Noctuidae > Xestia > Xestia rhomboidea. The sequence continues at coordinate 6,081,172 of OY970771.1, read as the reverse complement.
GAAGCCGTCAACCAAGCATTCTGTACATCAAACTAAGTAACTTTACGCAAAAATTATTGCTGGGAAACGATTTTTTTTTCTGGTAAAAGATCATGTTTTATGGTAGAACTCAATGCACTCAAAACATTGTACTGATGGATCGTGGAGATTCTACTGATGGGCCGTAACGTGGAGGTGTTTAAAAGTAAAAATCTTACATTAAAAACTTGTATTTAAAAAAAAACACACCCTTTAGTGCTGTCAGCAGTGAAACGCTGAGGTTATCATATAAATTCCACATACATGATAATTATGTACAATTGATTGTTTACCTCATCTCATTATCTATTTAGTAGGTACCCGTCGAGAGACGAGCAGAGCGGAGAACAGACGCGCAAACGTCACTATAAGTGGGAAACAGATGGCGATAGACGTCCTATAGCTCCGTCTCATTCCCACACTGGAGCGATATTAAAACAATACTGCTTTTAGTAGGAACCTGCCAACATCAAATCTATTTACAACAAAGTTAGACAAAAATGTATAGTTTTAAAGAATTCGGCAATGCGACCTGCGCAAGACCAGTCATACAGATTTGACAACACTTTCAACGACCCCTAACGTCACCGTTTTTATCGAACGTATTCCCGTCACTGTGGCGATGCGAAGTACAAACTATTTCAAGAGTAAGTTTATATCGACAAGTGCGCGCGCGCAGAACGGAGTAGTTTGTGATAATAACTTATAATTATTTTTTTATTCACAAAATAAATTAGGTCCTGATTCTTTCAATACTTTTCCGTTTTGACCAGTAATGTTCTCACCAGTACTATGTTTCATTGCGAGTGGACTGCTCTTCTCGACGCAAGCCCTGGACAATGGGCTGGCCCTCACTCCTCCCATGGGCTGGCTTTCTTGGCTGCGATTTGGCTGTACCATCGACTGTGTTGCGAAGCCTAAAGAATGTATCAGGTAAGTTTCTGCTGAATAAAATACATGTTTACACGAAGGTATGCAGTGCATTGTTAGTACCAGATTTATGCGCCCTAATAGGCGAGACGACAAAAAAATCTAATTAGTCCGTCAGTTAGATTATCAAAAAATATTTGAACCGTGTTTTTTCTTTTGTTACGTAAACCAAAACTGACGAAGATATGACGCTTTTAAAATTCTCAATACGTCACGCCTAGGTATAATGTTTAGTTAGTTCTGACGTCACGAGCCCCCACTCCCGAGTTTTGATGCGTTTTATCTTTTGTCAATATTCATTGATTTTCAAAAACAAAAAATACCTGTCCATTAATTTCCAATACTCTAACTGACGGACTTAATAGATTTGCAATTTTTTGATACCGTCGTCATGCCTATTTCACCAGCTTTGTTGGAAGTCTCAGTAATCGAGGAACTAGCCCACTTGCCATAGACTGGCAAAATTCAGACTCGGGGCTGGACTGAAGGTTGGCCATCAACTCCAAGATATGTCTCCTTGTCCCTTGCGAGTTAGAACAGCTCAGCAGCATTCATGATGCTGCTCCATTCGTGAATGATTTTCAATCAAGACTATTTTCTCCAGCCAATACCGCGTTTGTCCGCTACTGGGACTTTGTCCATCATTATTAGTTGAGGTAAGATGATAGACGTGATATTATTTAAAAAATATGATATTTTTTCAGTGAGAACTTAATAAAAAGGACAGCTGATCTGATGGTGAGCGAGGGGTACCTGGCAGCCGGTTACCAGTACATCACGATTGACGACTGCTGGCTGGAATACTCACGAGATCCTGAGGGTCTTCTGGTGGCAAACAGGACGCGGTTCCCTAGTGGAATGAAGGCGGTTTCCGACTACGTAATGTATTCATTTAAATACTTAAGGCGCTTTTCGACTACCATCATTCGACTAGAAAAATCCGAAACATCTATTTAGATGTTCCGGATTTTTCTACAATTCATCTACACATTCTACACCATCATCATATTCCTTAAAAAACGTAGGGTTCGTGGAACATGTTTTTTCTTCCATTCTCTCCTGTCAACCGTCATGCTAGACTTTCTCATTTTTCTTTTATATCTACACTGCTAATTAAGTTTTTTTTATTTTGTTATCTAAATAACCGTACTGTTGGTCTTTCGATTCTCCAATCGTACGCCATTTGACTCGGCTCACGGAGAGGAAACATTAATAACATTATTCACAGGTTCGCAGTAAAGGTTTGCAGTTTGGAATATACGAGGACTACGGCACTATGACCTGCGCAGGATATCCTGGTATCCAGGGGCACGAGCTCTTTGACGCAGATACCCTGGCCGGCTGGGGGACTGACTATCTCAAGCTGGATGGCTGTAACGCTGATATTTACGGAATGGATGTAGGTACTGATTGCTTTGTTTTACAATATCTTATCGCCCCCCTGGAAAGTTAGGTAGGCACGACGGAACCCTAAAACAAACACTTTTCTATTTCAATACGAAAGATTTTGAAGACTTTCGTATCATATTTTATTATTTTGTTCTTATGTTTAGAAAAATCGTCTGCTACTCAATGAATTTTGAATTATAAATGCGAATTTCTTGAGGAAATTTTTGGAGGATGGATGAATGTTTAGTTGGTTAGGCTGGAAGCCGAAAAAAGCTAGGCAGATGATTATGATGATCATGACTAATTAACATAACATCACGATGGCCAATCAAGATTTTTTTTGTTGTATCTTTCCCCGCCTCCAAAGAATAAGTAAAAACGTAATACATTTTAGCGTACAGTGGAATCATGAGCTAGGTATAAGGTGTATTTGTTCAAACATGAAATCTCTTAAGGGGTCATTGTACTCATCATTATGAACAACTTTTACTATGGGACTATGCGAAAAGAAAATCAGCTGTTCCATACATTTTGAGGAACAGCTGATTTTATTTCGCGATTCAGGGTTTGGTTGGTTTGGTCCCATAGTAAAAGTTGTTCATAATGATGAGTACAATGACCCCTTAAGAGATTTCGTGTATGAAACTATGAATAGATTCACCTTATATAATTATGTACCTACTCGTAATAATGCTTCAAACTTACGACATTATTTTCTTTGAACCAACGTAAGCGGTCTGCAAACATAAAGGCAGCTTGCGAAAACAAAATTGCCCTTTGGCGCCCTTTTTCTCGAGCACGTAGGTATTAAATGTTTTATCATTAATTATCTAAAAGTCAATGACCAGAATGTACATATGGAGCAATACAAACAAACGACATTCTATAATCCAGTTTGTTAAGTATGTGTTATTTTCTCTTACATAATACAGACATTCTAATCTTCTTTGTACAGAAACATATACAATTTTCTTTGCGTTATGAATTTTATATTGTATATAGCTTTAAATAGTCTAATTTATCTCTGATATAATTCTTGTTCCAGGCTATCCTGCATTTGGGCAGCTACTGAACAAAACTGGCCGGCCCATTCTGTATGGATGCAGCTGGCCCATGTTCCAGGAAGTTGGTGGTATCCAAGTAGGTATATCTATCTATCTATATATATATAAAAGGCAAAAGTGATTGACTGATGTATCAACGCACAGGCCAAACCCTTAGGGCTAGAATCTTTCCGGCCAGGAAGCGCCCGGCGTCAGGTGTACTGGTGGTCGCGAGAGCTGACGTCTTTACGCGAGGCGTGTGTGGCTGCGCGACACCTGTACGCCAGGCACCGCAGGCTCCGCATTCTCCCACCGAATGCGGCAGCCATTAAGGCGGAGCTTTATGAGGGCTACAGAGCGGCGAAGACCGCCCTCCGCGAGGCTGTCCTGCGGGCCAGGGACCTGGCCCGCGAGGAGATGCTGGGGGCTCTCGGCAGAGATCCGTGGGGGCGCTCTTACAAGATGGTGCGGGATAAACTCCGCACCTGGGCCCCCCCGCTGACGCAGAGTCTCCGGCCTCAGCTCGTGGAGGACGTGGTGAGCACTCTGTTCCCCTCGCGATGGGAACACCCGCCCCCGCCTATGGCACCGCCGGCTGCGGACCCGGAAGCGGACCACCAAGGTGACGACGACGACGCTCCTGAAGTGACCGGGATAGACCTGGGAGTGGCGGTACGAAGGCTAGGTGCCAAAAATACCGCTCCGAGACCCGACGGCTTGCCTGGCAAAGCCTGGGTCCTGGCCTCGGAGGCTCTCGGGCCCCGACTTGAAGGGCTCTTTAGCGCATGTTTGGAGATCAGGGGCCAGTTCCCGCTTCGTTGGAAGACGGGGAAGCTGGTCCTCATTCGGAAGTCGGGGTGCCCGGTGGACTCTCCGTCCGCCTACCGGCCCGTGGTGCTGCTCGACGAGGTGGGCAAGCTCTTTGAAAGAGTAATTGCAAACCGCCTCGCCGAGCACCTTGCGGGGACCGGGCCGGACCTTGCGGAACACCAGTATGGTTTCCGCAAGGGACGCTCTATGGTGGACGCCATCATGCGCGTGAGAACCCTCACGACGGGGGATGCGGTGTCCAGGGGTGGGGTTGTCTTGGCGGTGTCTCTCGACATCGCCAAGGCCTTCAACTCCATGCCCTGGAGCTGCATAAGGGAGGCACTCCGGTATCACCGGGTGCCGACCTACCTCCGTCGTGTGGTCGGGGACTACCTGGCGGACAGGTACGCCATCTACCCCGGTCGCAGTGGAGACTGGAACCGGCGAGAGATGTCGTGCGGTGTTCCGCTGGGATCGGTTCTAGGCCCATCCTTGTGGAACATCGGTTACGACTGGGTGCTGCGCGCCGACCTCCCTAGCGGCGTCAGCGTGGTTTACTATGCAGACGACACGCTGGTGCTCGCACAGGAGGGGTCGCACGAGGCGGCGGCCGAAGTAATGACACGCGGGGTTGCGATAGTCGTTGAGAGGATCCGACAACTGGGTCTGGAGGTGGCATTGCACAAGTCCGAGGCCATGTGCTTTCATGGGCCTCGGAACGCGCCACCTCCGGGATCCTCAGTGATGGCAGGAGGGGTTTCCATCGGCGTCGATGTAGAGGTCAATTAGAACGTAGAGCCAGATCAAGGTAAAAGAGATTCATTATTTTCCTGCCCCTTATTTAAAGTTATACCAATTTATTTAAGGTGCAGTATGTATTTTCATATCAGACATCCTAAAATATTAAATTGATTAACGTTGAACAGGCTAACTACAGTGCGGTGGCAGAGAGCTGCAACATCTGGCGCAACTGGGTGGACATCAGAAACTCCTGGGATTCAGTCCTGAGCGTGATGAACTGGGTCGGCGATCACCAGGACCGACTGGCTCCGTTCGCTGGCCCTGGACATTGGAACGATCCTGACATGGTAAGGCTCTCGAAATCAAACTGACTTTGTTTCGGTGTTTTTTCTCAGAGTAGGCGGATACGAAACACCGATCCCACCTGGTTTTAAAACATATCTAATTAATTTTTGAGATGCAGGTGTAAGGTGGTGGAGGTGTTACCTCAAAAATAAATTAAAAGGAGACTATTTTGTTCCCTTTATTTTTGATTTGCCTGCTGAAAAGTGTGTATACTTACGGGCTCTGGGAACCAACTTACTTAAATATAATATCATTATTTTTCCATACACCATAATTCTTCAATCTTACAAAAAATCTTCATTTCAGCTGGTAGTAGGCAACTCCGGGCTGACAGTAGACCAGGCGCAAGTGCAGATGGCTGTGTGGGCGGTGCTGGCAGCTCCTCTAATGATGAGCGTGGACCTAGCGGAGATACAACCAGAGTTCAAGCAGATCCTGCTGAACCGGGACATCATCGCAGTGAGCCAGGACAAGATGGGCAAGCAAGGCTTAAGGGTATTTAAGAAAGGGAGGTTTGGTTTGGTGAGACATTGTTCTTTCTCTTTCGTCTTTTTCATCCTGCCCGCGTAGCTTAACCACCGTAGAAACGGGTATCTTCGAAGAATCGACAAATCTTTTGTTCATCTGTCATTGAATCGACAAAATGACAGATGAACAAAAGATTTGTCGATTCTTTCTTCACCGGCTGGTGTTGTGTGGTGTCTGGTGTCCTGGGGTTGTGTGTGCACTACTTAAAATAGCTATATACCGCGTCGATGGCTATACGCTGAGATTGTCCGTCATGTCGGAAATTCGGTCCGGAAGATTTTTTATTTTATTATTATTTATATTTTTTAGTATCACGTGCTAAATAAGTGCACCAAAGTTTAAATGGGTTGGAATATTATGGCCTGCCCACTAAGCGCTGGTTATAGCCATCAAAGTTAGAACCTCTTTACAAGGCTCCACACAAAAATATTCAAACCCTTCTACCCCTGTTCATGTTCTTTTTATTTAATGTTACCAGAGGCACCGTAACCAGGAGATTTGGCACCGGGAGCTGTCAGGCGGTGCGCGCGCGTTGGCGTTTGTGAACAAGAAGGAGCACTCTGTGAGAGTTACCTACACACACAAGAATATGAAGCTGCCTCTACTTGACTATATCATACAGGTATTCTTGAACTGGAACCATTACCATTCCTTGTAAGAATATTGGGTCCTTGAGAGGCCTTTCAATGGGGAGGGTAGGTAACTGTGAAACTAATGGCGCTGGCGTTGCTAGTTCCAAACAACGTCATTGGTTTCGTCCTTTTTAAAAATCTGTTTATGTAATCTTATATTTTAAAATGCTTGACCTCATTTGTCAGATTGAGATCTAGCTATGTACAAGCCATCTACAATGAGCTTTGACCGATCTTCCCCATGTATCTGGACTCTATAAATGTCTTCCAAGTTATACCTATACCTAAATATTTCAGGACCTTTTCAACATGGGCGTGGCACTGTCTTTTAAACGGAACGAAACATTAACTCTGAGTATCAACGGGCCAGGTCAGTTTACTACCTACATCAGTACCTATAGTTCTAATTTACCTACTCGAGAATACAAAAAAAAATGTCATAACTCAAATAACTGTACCTATCTTTTCTTTTTCAGGAGTGAAATTTTACAAGTTTACTCCAGAGAAATGATGTAGAACATACCTACCTGATTAAAGCCGTTTAGAAAAAAAAAAACAAATAGTTTTAATGCTTTCTAAAACATTATATTCCAATAACAAATCAGGTTCATTCCCACTATACTTAAGGTGGATGCTCCAGGGTAGCCCGCGAATTTCAAATCAACATACAACCTGACACTGACCTGCAAATTGCAAAAAACGTAAGAAAATTTGAATTTCGCGGCCACCCTGGCGCATTCACCTGAATAAAAGATAGCTTGATCTCTGCGACAGCTGTCAGTAGAGAAGAAAAACAAACTTTTTGACAGTATTTCTTCTTTACTGACAGCTGTCGCAGGGATAAAGCTATCTTTTATGAAATATAGTTCTACTGAACAGTTCTAAGGTAGAACTAATGGGAATATTTTTTCCCACTAGTCCTACGATTCAAGGTGGTACAAAATCTTAGAACTAGTGGGAACAAAAATTCCCATTAGTTCTACTTTAGGGACACAGCAATTAAAACTACATATGCAACAGTATAGGTACTACAGCTAGTTAGTAGGAGCTAGGAAACTTTGGTTGAAGAGTTTACTATTATGTCTTGTAACGAGCCCTTTCATTTGATTTATGACACAGTAAGGTTTGGAAAACATTTTTTTTTTAAGTTTCTAATTTGTCCTCCGAAAATGACCCTTATTAAAAAAATATTTATTTACTTTGCACATCTGTGTTTTGGTCATAGGATTACACCATCCTTCCAAATTTCACCTGATTTGGTCCAGTAGATTCGGAGCAAATTGGCTGTGACAGACGGACGTGCAGACAGACGCACGAGTGATCTTCTAAATGGCAAAAAAATCGAAGGCCTCTATCGCAGAAAAGGGTGCGTCAAAAGGGCCATGCTTCACAGCACAGAAGCTGGATAGTTTCTAAGGCCTTGGCTTGGATCTTTTTGCAACATCGGATTAGCCTTGGCTAACCCGATGTTGCAAAAAGATCGCAAGGTAGAAAAAAAAATTAAGTCCTCGTTCCATAGCGCCCCTAAGGCTACTCTAACCTGTAAGTACACATACACAGCCCTGACTTCTAGCATGGCCAGTTTTTAAAAACCGGTCAAGAGCGAGTCGGACTCGCGCACCGAGGGTTCCGTACAAACTTTTTAAAGGACAAACTTAACTTTGCTATTCGATCCCTAGAAACGGCTATTGCTCCAGCCGCAAATAATAAGTTTGTAATAGTAAAATCGCTTTTTTTTTGTTAGTAAACTACATTTTTACGGTTTGCAGACTTTTCCCGTTACATGTGCTGTAAGGTAAGACCTTGCTTTTTGCTAAATTTCGTGATTCTAGGTCAATGGGAACTACCTTATAGGTTTTCGACCCAAAACCTATAGGGTACTTCCGATTGACCTAGAATGGTCAATTTGGTTAAAAGCAAGGTCTTACAGCACAAGTAAAGGGAAAAGTCCAAATAATTAAAAAACTTGAAAATTAAGGTACTTAAATGTAAATGGTATAAATTTCAACTTGCTAGGTCCACCCGTTCCTGAGAAAATCGGTGGTGACGGACGGACAGACAGACGGACAGACATACAGACGGACAAGAAAGTGATAATATAAGGGTTCCGATTATTCCTTTTGAGGTACGGAACCCTAATTAATCTTCTAAAGTTTAGGTTTAGACTTCCACATCCGTTTCACAAATACTGGCCACCACACTAGGGCAATAGCCATACACGGCCAATATTGACCATTGTGTGCACGCTCTACTAGCCACACAGAGCCAGAATCATCTACGTTTCATTGTGCAAAATTAAAATTCCGGTTCTACGTCAGTAGAACCGGCATTTTAATTTACAGACGTTATACCATACAATATTTTTAATAAATACGAAAATAATGTTACAATTATTTTATTATGAATAACGTTTAAGTTTTATACAAGTTGTAAGACGTGTTTCCTTGCGTTTTTCTTTCTAAATGGAACGTATAATCTTGCATAACTTTGCGCGTAAAAAGGAACGCCAACCAAACGTAAACAAAATATTCCGAGTTAGACTTGACGTTAATTTAAATAATTTTAGAAAACAAAATACTGAAGTTATGTGCGTGTTTTAACCTCGGTGTTACGATAATATGAGGATAATCGTTATCGCTGTGTTTTTGATAAAAGTTTCAATGCCAATTCATTGTAAAAAGTTACGTAGCCGCGACAGGAAGCAAGAAAGGAAATGAATACAAGTTCGGAAGTCGATGACTAATACACAGTTCACTTTCAAAAATCATGGGAACGGCGTACAAAGAGATTTTCAAGCTATACGATATAATTCAGAATGGAACTGAAAGGTATGTAAAACTTGACTGTAAAACTTTTTGCCAAAGTCTTTCCTGCACCAATTAAATTGCGAACACCTGCCGCAAAACCAGAATTTTGGAGCAAGTAATAATATCATTCCTTTGTGTTATATCAAACATCTGCCTGCTAAAAAGAATATCAGTTTACTTTTTGCTCATGGTTTAATTTAAGAATTTTGAAGATTCTCAGTTTATTAGTAATTTTGTGCTACCCCCCACAGAGATATAAATTGCACCACAAATATAATTCAGGTTGCAACTTGAAATATCTTTCCTTACTAAATATTTCATAATAATAACCTGTCTGAAATCATACCTTTTGAAAGTCTTGATAATGTTAGATAGCTAATGTTTTAATAGAACTGGTTTTTAAAATTCAAAATCAATTTCTGTAGAAAGATCTATCTCATAATAACACTCATGATAATTATTAAATGAAGCTAAATCTAGTTAGTTAAATAAGGACCTGGAGTTACCTATGTTTTCTATTTTTATGCAATATTTAACAAATCCTTGTGATGCCCAACTTAATTAATTTATTTATTTCTCCATCTTACGACTATCTTTACAGGATTACCTAATGTGATAGTGTACACAAACAATATAAAATTTTGTAGCTAATCACAAACAATACATTTTTTGTGAACTCACTCAGAGAACAATTGAATAAGTCAACATCTATGAGGATGAGAGAGCGGAGCGCACACAACTTAGAAGAATTACTCTCTAAAATCCCACAATATTCTTGTAATTTTACTTTGTAGTCTACACTTGAGACTAAAAAGTAAAGAGATTATTTTACCAGACAAGAACTCCAGCCATTTGGCAACTCACAATAAAACTTTACCCATGCCTTTGAAAGAAGAAATTATTTCATAAATATTTTACTTTCATTCATTATTTTAGTAATATTTCCAGGTCTTTAGAAAATTTCCTGAAGGAAAACCCAATAGAGATCAATCAGATCATACCATGCAAGGGTATTGGAGTCCTCCACCTCGCTGTGGGGATCGAACCGGAGGAGAAATCCAAGAAATGCACCGAGTTACTCCTGAAGAAGGGAGGAGATCCCAATTTATGGTACAAGTTCTTTACATTAAAATATTTATAGGCCCAGTTCAAATAGAAGTCTATATAAACTTCTAAAAGTAACTTTTTCATACTGAAACAATTGCGTTATTCCTTGATTGCAGCAATGAAGACGGAGTAACTCCAGTCCACATAGCTGCTATATGGGGCCGCGTGGAGAACCTGAAGCTCCTGATAGGCTGTGGAGGAGACCCTTCTCAGCGGGACTTGGACGGGCACTCCGCTTTTGACTACGCTACCAGAGAAGAGCAGTGGGACGTGTTTGACTACCTACACAATGTTGTAGATGTGACAGACGATGGCCCTGCTAACAAATGTGCTTACACATTGGACTTAGGTAAGCTGGATTTTTTTTACTTAAGTATAGTGTCCATTTACCCCCAGCCCTAAAATGGTATTATATGTAGCATTGTAGCTCCCAAACGAATGGACCGATTTTGATTAGGTTTCTTTCACTAATCGTTTTAATGAAAGCTAAACCTAAATGAAATATTGAATTTCAACTCTGAGCACAAAAGTTTAATTAGTTTTAGGTGTTGCCTTGTGTTAGTGAAAATGGCCATTACTATTTAGGTGTTGATAGAAGAATAGAATTTCTGAACTAAAAAGTTATATACAGGATGTCCGGTAATTATTGGATAACCTTAAAATAGCCTTTTTTTTTTTTAGGATGGGAAATCATCAAATGACTTCTCCCGCTCTGGGCGGAGCAGGAGGGAGTGTCAGACTTTTACTGACTAAAACCCATCCATGTTCCTTCATCGCCCTTTGTGTTCCGGGGCCACGGTATCTCTTTCGAATAGTCCCGCAGCCCCGGCAGGCTTCGGCCCTTGCGGACCCCTTCCCTATTGCTGACTCTCTTTGAGGCGCGCGTGGAACAAAAACGCGCCGTCGACACGGCCTGTCGTCATGAGACGGACGGACGGCGAGCTAGCCCATTGCTCCCCGTCCACAGGCCCAACCTTGAAATAGCCTGAAGTAGAACATTAGGCCATTTAGAAAAAAATACGAAAAAAAAACTATCTGTAGTACCTGTAAGCAAGTTCATTTATTTTGGAAAATTTGTATGAATTAATTTATAAACAAACTTAACATGTGACATGGATGTAAAAAAATAACAAACGAAAAATGTAACATACATGGATTCATTCTTATGCAGGCCCTACATCTGCGGATGATTTTTTTTATAAGATAGATTTTTTTTCATTTTTTTTTTCTGAATGGCCATGGGTTCTGCTATATTTCAAGGTTATCCATTCGTTGCCGGACACTCTGTATATAGCTAACACCTTAATAATTTAAACATTTTGTAACCATGTTAGCTTTATTTGTGTCTTGAACTCATCAAAATTGTAAAGCAACTCACATTAATATCAAAATTGATAATTTTCCAGAGAGAGTATTATTGACAACAGACCAAATAGTTGCTGAATATGGACCTATTGTTGACGAAAACCTACAAGAAAATGCTCCCACAATCCGGAAATCAGAACTAATCAACGAATGGTGTGAAAAGAACACTTTGACTATAAACAAACTATACCCCACAATAATAGGCGACACATATCTTATAGACAACGAATCAGCTCCATGGAAAAGTACCTGTTTAGACTTTACAGATAACATAACACTCGATCTCACTAAAGATAGGATATCTAGTGATATAAACACTACCTTTAAATCCTGCATGTCAAGCAAATCATCAGATGTACAAATAAGTGGTGTACAGCCGTTAGAGTTCACCTCAGACGGAACCCGTCAGTCTAGTGAACCTTCAAAATCAAATGTGATGAACCAACGCATCAGTGTGTACGAGAACTTTTCTTTACCGGGCTCACCAAGCAACATAACCCATACAAATTACAATACAAAGAGCAGTTTGAAAAAACAGAGGAGTAAACATGCCAAATGTAATACTAATACAAGTAGTTTGATCTCAAATGAGTGTTCGCAAGAATTGGACCGAGTTTTAGCGGTGGTTCAGAATAAAACGAATGAGTACTTATGTACGAGCAAGGGTGAGGCGGGTGGTAATACCAGGAGATCATCGGCTAGCAGTGGTGTGAGCAGTAACTACTCGGGCAGTATCGTGATAGCGAATGTACATGAAGAGTACAAATATGAGGATAAAGAGGAAGATGTGGTGTTGATTGAGAAAAGGCTGCTTGTTTCGCCAGTTGTGTAAGTAGTCTTTAGTTTTTTATTTAAAATCTGTAATGTGGAAAAAGTAGACCAGTAAAGGCCTTTGCGATAAACTAGTGGACAGCCAGTTTTCGCTAGCAGTGTAAACAATCCGCAATGAGCTATTCATAATAATGTATCTCTTAGGCAGACTGAAAAGGATAAGTTAAAAAAATGGTTGTCTGTAAAGTCGGTTTACGGACGATAATTTTACGTGATAACGGTAGTTTTCATGATATTAGTGATTTTAACTTTAAAAAACAAAATTTCATCCCCCTTTTCACCCCCTTATGGATTGAAATTCTAACAACACCGTTGCGTTAGCTTCCAACCATACGCGTAGATAATAAATTTTGTGATTTTTACTTCGAAAATGAAGGACTTTCCATACACAACTTCATCCCCTTTTTAACTCTTTGGGGTGGAATTATCAAAAACGCTGAGACACGTATAACTTAATTTTCAATCGTCCGCCTAGACAGAATTTTAAGATACCTACTAACTTTAAAACTGACGGACTTTCATACAAACTTTCATCCCCTATTACTCTATAAGTCCCTTAGGGATTGAATTTCGAAAAATCTTATTCCTTGTCTACATTATAAAGGGAACCACTGTGCAAAATTTCAGTCTTCTAAGTCCAAGGGTTTGGGCTGTACGTTGATCGACTGGCGCGCGGGACGATGTGACACTTTTTCGTGCGTGCAGCCGGTGTTCATCGATTTATAAGACGTTATCACGTCAAAAATAGTTGTTGAAAATGCGTAAATTACAGTACACTAATTAGTCTGCCAATAGAATTATTATCGGTAAATTGATTCTGTGCGTGAGCTACTGACACGAGAAGTGATAAGCCTACACACACACCTACCACAATCAATTTATTTTTTTATTATATTATTAATTTATAATTAATATTTTTTTTTTTTGTTATTCAACTTAATTTAAAGTACCTACAGTCATCAACAAAAGTTGGTTGAAAATACTTTGCCAAATGCAAACATTTCAAGTTGTAATGTTTAAGCACTTCAGCAGAAAATACTTTTTGGAATTCCCCTATTTTTTTTGTTGCCATTGGCATAAAGTATTTCTTCAATCTAAAGGTTATCAAGACGCGAATCAGGCCTACAATGTTCTTATCACTTCTTTGCTGACGTCGCATTGTTGCTTGTTATCATTACCTAATTACCTATAGAAATGACCGGAGATAATCCTTATCATTATAGTTCAAGAGTTTGTTTAAATGTTTTTACTTTAGTCATACAGTTAGTTAGTAGCTAGGTAACAGGCAACAAGGAAACTTCTAACGTAACACAGATATACTTGTACCTACCTACCTGTACTTGAATCAGGACGACTCAATAACAGGCGTCAACCAAAAGCCCAATTACCTATTTATAGACAGTTGTTTTTGCAACATTCTGGCGTAATAGTAAATTAGTACGAAGCCCTAAAGATAATATAATAACAATGTACCGTCGACCTCTCAGGCTTTCAGTGGACGAAGATACGGAGCTCGTCACTCCTGACCAGACGATAGTCTCCGTGGCGTCTTCTCTCCCAGCTTCAGTTCAGTACGATGACAACACCCTCAGGGCTGAACTGCTACGACTAGGGTTCACTCCAGGACCCATACAGGACACCACCAGAAACTTGTACTTGAAGAAATTGCAGGCGCTTAAGAAAGGACCGGGAAGGAAATCGAGGGATGAATCTGAGGATGACGTGGATAAACTGAATAGTAATCTTAGGGGACTTGCTATTACGCGTAACCAGCAGAAGAAAAGTGAGTATTTTTGTTAAAGACCGTATGTATTTTGTTTTGTTTGTAGAAAACTGCGTTAAATATGACTCAGAGGTTTAGAAAAATTTCGGCTGTGTAGTACGCCTTATCTGCTGACGTACTACCGCTCTCAAAGACGGTCGAACAGTTTCAACCTTATGACTCAAGGTATAAGGGGGGAAATTAGTCGACCGTCAATGAGCGCGGTAGTACTTGCACGCAGTCTCACAATGTGATATTATCATAAACTTGGAAGTGCCAAATTTACGGCCGGATACTGTGCCTACCTACTTTGTACGATGTAAGGCTCTCGGCATAATAATGTTTGTAGGTATTCCAATTTAGTTGTTTTTTTTCTTAGTAGGGGTATTCCAATTGGAGTAGGTACAGTTTTGAAAATAATTACTAACCGTAGGCGACATCAGACTTAATACATTTCATAAACAGATTATGCTTCGGCAGATGGGTTTTTCTACCAAAACGGGACAAAAAGGGCAAACAAAAACATAAGCCTGGGCTCCGTAGAAAACAACAAATAGTAACATAGAGGTTCTAATGATGATAGATATTGCAACTTATTAGAAAGAAAAAAAAACATTTTTTTTAAAGGGTGTCTGGCACTGACATTACTGGACAATAGTCATGCCAATGATTTTTAAGGATAACTTTATTTTATAAGCATTTTTTTTGTAGTTTAATTTAATTTTCATAATGGTTATAAAACTGAAATTACCAAGTAAAGGAGTTAAATTATTCCTGAACAAAGGTTATAAGTTCTTCACTATTTGGTTATTGACTTTGGTTTTGGTTTTAACTTTGTTTTTAGGTGCAAGCACTTGCACTACATTCAACTCAAGCTTGAAGGAAGTATTTAACTAGGTATTTCATAAACTCATTTTCAAAAACTTCTTAGAATATTCAGTCCTTCAAGTCCTTGTCGGCATCAAACCAATGGTATTAAATCATCATCGTTTTCATGATACTTTGGGTCGCCACAACACGTTTTCTTCTGCCAGTCTTCCCTGTAAGCCGTCAAGCTATCGTTTACACCTTTTTCATTAATATCATACTCACACAATTCTTTTTTTCTTTGGCAACGCCGCATGACAACAGACACCATTTAGTCAATATAAAAATAAAAATTCCTTTCTAAGTTTTCTCTCTATTCGCACTTACTGTGAATCATCTCTACTCACCCCACTTTGTCATAACTATGTAGAGATCATCTTTCAATTAATGAAATGTGGCCGATGTTGTTATCAGTATATTCTATATATATTTACATCGTCAGTTCTTTATGATTATGAGATACTGGGAAATACTGATTTTATGTCAATGTCAGTAAGGTCAGACGGCGGGCTTTCGCAAAACAACTCTATGTGTTTTTAAGACCACCTATCAATATTATGATGTCATATGCTTACATTTTGGGACTCAAACTCAAAGCATTTATTTCAATTACGGCACTTTTGAATGTCAAAATGGACAACCGCTTGTTTCACAATAATTTCAAAAGTAGTACCTATACTAACTAGTGAATAGGACCTATAAGTTGTAATTACAATGCAATTTTAGTATATTTAGGCAATAACTTCGTAATTGTACTTGGACAATGAAATTATATATCACCCGGTAACTACAAACTATAGTTGGTGCCAGTTAAGATCGCAATAGCGGTCATTGCCCTTTCCCTAATATCTCTTCCTACGAAACAAAACAAATGAACCACGTATCGTTTTTCATTAGAAATAATGTTGAAGATCGCGATAGATGACGATTCAAGACTTGAACAGGCTTATTTTTGGATTTCAAAGTTAAGAACTTTAATAAATGTAGGTGGGTTAATGACCGCTTTTGCGATCTTAACTGGCACCAAATATAGCTGTTTTTATCGTCATCCCAGGGAACTATCAGAATTTAGGACATAGTCTATCTGCATACTAAAAAAAAAAAAATGTTTAATTTACAGCATACAGTATAGAAATAGAAAAATCTATACGCAACAAAGACTGGCTAAATGATCTCACAGTGTATATGGAAATGGAGAGCCAGGCCCGCGCCAACTTCAGCGACAATACTAAGAATTGGCGCGAAGGGACCGCCAAGACTTCCTTCACATACTTGCTACTGGACCCCAGACTCACTGACAATTTACCTGTGAAGTCAGGGAAACAGGATAAACACGCGTCTTGGGTTATATTTCTGAACTCAATATTTTATGTCGGAAAAGGTAATTAATCTATAAATTATTTTTAATTATTTTATATTGTCTGATTAGATTTAGGCCATTACAAGGCAATTTTGCATGGCGACAGTTATCAGACCAGAAAATACAAATTGATTCTAGTTGTCACTAAAGGTAACTTCGCAAGCCTGTGGGCCTACCATGACGTCTTAAAGCAGGATCGTTTTAATTTCGTGCCAGTGTGGGAAAGAGATGGCGCTAGACGTCCTCTATAGCTCCGTCTCTTACCCACACTGGAACGCGATTAAAACGATCCTGCTTTAAGACGTCATGGTAGGCCACCTGGTGTTAATTTGAAAGGTCTCTCGCCCAAGTGGACTGACTTTTTTGCAAATTTATATTATGTACTGTAAACTGTGTAATCAAATAGGAGAATCCTACTAACATACCATAACATCACGCCTGTAACCCCCGAAGCGTAAGGCAGACGTGTATCTAATAGTACACCCACATTTCCCCAATTATGTTTAAGTCCCATGTACTAGAGGGGAGCCCGTTGCCATCAACGGGGCGCATATTACTTAGACTCCGTGGCTGCTACTGAGCAATTCCTAATGGAAAAACCCAATGACACTGGAATCGAACCCAGGACCTCATGCTCCGGGCCTGTGGACGGGGAGCTATGGGCTAGCTCGCCGTCCGTACGTCTCATGACGATAGGCCGTGTCGACGGCGCGTTCGTGTTCCACGCGCGCCTCAAAGAGAGTCAGCAATAGGGAAGGGGCCCGCAAGGGCCGAAGCCTGCCGGGGCTGCGGGACTATTCGAAAGAGATACCGTGGCCCCGGAACACAAAGGGCGAGGAAGGAACATGGATGGGTTTTAGTCAGTAAAAGTCTGACACTCCCTCCTGCTCCGCCCAGAGCGGGAGGAGTTATTTGATGATTTCCCATCCTAAAAAAAAAGAAAAAAAAAAAAGGACCTCATGCTCAAAAGTCGTGCTTGCGACCTACTATTCTCCAATAATGTTTAAATCTGTAACACGCCATTTTCAGGAAAACGCTCCCGCCCGTACTCCCACTTATACCAAGCTCTGACATTATGGAAAAAAGACTTCAGGACATCCAAAGACAAGAAGGTTCAGCACATCCTCGACATCTGGTCTGACAAAGTAGGTGTGGTGTGTCTTCACATATTTCAAAACGTTATACCAGCTGAGGCTTATACATACGAAGCATCAATGATAGATGCCTTAGGGTTAGCATCCTTGAAGAACCTTAAAGTCGGGAACTACTACGGCGTGGTGGCTTCCTGGCCGATGAAGGAACGGCGCATGCTCGGGCTATACCTCCTGTACAAAGCTATGCTCATCTTTCTCAGCGAAGGAGAACGACAACTGAGACCTGAAGACCTAGACTGAAGTAGGAATACCTACTATATTTTTACATTGGTTGTGAAAAATTCTTGCGTTAAATTAAATGAATTTTTGAAATGTAAATATTTTCGAAATTACGTATCTAAATTGATGAATTTTGTATTTTTAAGTGCACTGTAGTGTATATTAAGCTTTAATGTATTGTTTTAGTATTTGATTTTTACCACAGTTTAGTATTGTTACTGTACAAACCGGAGGCCAAAGAATTTTAACAGAATAAGGTGGAGCCACCAATTTGTGTGCGGAACTCATTATTATTTTCTTTACTTAATTTATTTTACCTGGTATAGTGCCCAATTGTGTAATGGGCTAAATATCTCAAAAATACTGAGGGACCTAACTATGTAGGCTTTTAAATATGGAGAAATTAAATGTTCGAAAAATATCTAAGATTTAATATATTTTATATATTTTATAACCAAAAATAGCAAATATTTATTTAACGTGACAATAGTAATAAATACCAATGACTGCTCATAACTGTTAGCTCCACCTTAAAACCAACAAAACAATTGTAATAATGTAGTTTACTATAACTCAACGAGTTAGCACTGACGTTTTTATGGGTTCACATAAATTATTATAACGCATTTCGCATAATTTTAGATTTACATTAGTAATCAGTATTTTGAATAATTTATTCGACATTCTAAGTAGCTTTAACTTATTTATAACTTGTGCATATATTTTAAGTTACCATATTGCACTTTCCACGTATCTCGCACCGTTTTAATTTGATTTAAGTTGCTTTTTAAATATTGCCTTGTTAATACCTTTACAAATAAGTAAAATGTACGTATTGTATAATGTTGCACTCTGTTCCTAGTCACACAATAACGTGTAAGCATAATTTGTATTAATCATGACAATAAGCTTTTACTAACATTTTATACAAGAAATAAAACACATTTTTTTAAGAAATAATTTATCTTTATTATTCCTTTTTTCAACGTCTCGAATTCTTTTCTAAGTAAAATCAAACTTGGCTTTAGTTACATCAAAAAAAAAAAATACACAAATGTTCATTTATATATTGATACATTATAAATACAATGATCAAGTTTTATACCAAGTGACGCGACTGGTACAAAATGAATGAAAGCGTAATAATGTCCGTGGTCGAACGGGGTTAGAAACAAAAGATCGATCAGTCTACGCGTCGACAATGCACCGAGCGCTTGGCTATGAGATCACGTGAGCTCCTGCCTGAGCCTGCTCGCCTGGTAGACACAAGCTGCGCGCGCGAGCTGAGCGCAATACGCGGCGCGATACGACGCATGTGTCATCACAAATCAATCACTAATACATTGCTACGCATCTGACGTACCTTGCGGTGCATCGTATGCCCGCTCCATTTATTAAACAATCATTTTTCTAAATCAATCCTATTGGCTAGACTGCATCGCATCGCGGGTTACTGCATACTGCTACAAAGCCCTAACTGAATTTTCGAGCGGTGACAGTGAGTACAAGAGGCCAAGAGCCTCCTCACACGAATAGCTAATCAACATAACGTCCTGATTGACCGCTCTGATACTCCAAAATAACGTTAATCACAGCTGATAATCACGATCTTGATAACGATTTGATGAACGATTGCTTGTAAGCAGGTACAATTCAGAACACCTAATTGCTCGTTTACAGATTTTTGTTTAGCTTTCACATTCTCACATCAAGTAAAGATAAGTTCTTTTCAAAGTTACATTCTTTTACGTGACTACATAGAATTTGACGGAAAATAACAATATTCATATCTATTAATCATGATTGACTGTCGTAACAATGTTTTTCTTGCATATATTCGATAACAGTCATATTAGATGGTTGATTGATGATTTTGATGTTCGTTTTTAGCATTCAAGTTAGTTTTTACGGTTATGGGCATTGTTACATCATTTGTTTTTAAATGTTTTCCAATGCCAAGCTGAGAAACTATACTACGTAGTACCCATTCTTTAACAAATTTATTTTTAGGAATTTTAACACCTATCAAACATATTAATTTAAGTTACATAAATCACAATCAACTGACTAATAGTCCTGTATCAATATCAGCTTCAATTAAAATTAGTTAAGTAGACATTTGCTTTAAATCAACAGTATTTAATAACAAGAGGTTGAAAGTCACTGGTTATCTGAAATTCCTTGTCACAGACTTGATTCACTTACACCATATAAACTTAGGTATTAGGCCCCGCATTTTCTACAAAATATTGCTTTTTTGTTAATTTAATATGAAACAGGTACGCGCGTACATTGACTAAAATGTCATGAAAATAATACCATATCACTACAAATATTTTATGTAATTCTCTAAAATGAGTTTATAAATGTTTTCTCTACTAAGTTGAAATGCAACCGACATGTTGGCTCCCAGTGGAAGCCGGCGCACCGCACACACTTGGTGACAGCCGCAAATTAAATAACAAACATCTCATCAGTTAATATTAAATACAAAATAGATTCATCAACACAATAAGATTTCCCCACGTTAACCAATTGGAAGACTACTTGGTGAAACAATAGATTACATTCCCGTCGAGACGATCTAATAGGAAGTCAATGGTATTTTAAATGCATGGAAATTATAGTCGTCGTCGAACACAGGGCAATGCCACTCTTACCTAAGTGCAGTACAGAAACCCTAATCCCTTGTATTAAGACATATCGGACTATGAGATTTTTATAGTTATGATTAAAAGCCTGACATACATACACGCACAGCGATGCTCAAACACTCGACGAATCTATAGGATGCTCTCTACTTTATATAATAATAAGTCATTGTTCACTATATCGAGACAGAGTACGATTTGTGCACGCTACGACTCATATTGTAATGATCACATTGACGCCTTTAAACTTACACTATTTATTACTTAAAACTTAACTAATATTATACTTTAAAACTAGATACGCTCGCTTTCGTTCTGTGGAATGCAGATATCATCATAAATAAAGATCTTACTAGGCTGTATTCGCAATGATATAAATTTTAGACACGGGGCTTCAAACATCAGTACAATGCCCAGAGGGAGAATCGGAAAATTCGATGTTTATATTACATAACCCTTATGGAACACTAACAATCGTAGGGTACTTTACACATAACACTAATATGTACAAATCTAGTTTGTGCTTCCACTAGTAACATATAAAACAGGGTAGACAGTGTCGCGCGCGCAGGTCCACGCGCGCGCGCACAGCGTTCACAACATCCATCGAGGAGTCTTCACAACACAACACTCGCAACTATAAAAGGTAACTATCGGTCCGGACACATTCTAGAACATTCAAAGCGCACATCACATACACATTTTGTGGGTTACGCGAGATCACAGTGTTTAAATTATGGCTACTGGCATAGAGATAAAGTTTTTGATCGGCGTTCGATCATCACGAAGTCACAGTCTGTCCGCGCGGCGCTCGCACGCGCGTTCGGGGCGCGGGTCGCGCGTGTCTCGGGTCGCGGATCACGCGCGTGTCTGGGGGCGCGGGTCACGCGCGTGTCTCGGGGCGCGCGGGCGCGGCTCGCGGTCGCGGTCGCTCCGCGCGCGGGTCACGGTCGGCTCACTACACGTCATGGCGTCTCTCTCATTTGGGCGGCGTCGGGAACGAGTTGACTACGGCCTGCGTGCTGGCCAGCACGGCCGCCGCTGCAAAACATAATCTTCCATTACTGTCTCTGAGCACTAGGTGCCGCCTCGACTATCGTCTCTCTACGATAGCTACGGCCGGGCGGGGCTGCCCCGCTCGTCCGCCGTGTGCTATCGCGCCCCTGCAACCAACACATCACATTATTAGCGACCGAAGGCGGTCGCTAGGCCGAGGGGTGTAGAGTTGACGTAATCGAAATTCGGCTAAAGCAATTATTTCGAACACAACAAACTCAACAAAGATATTAGTAATGCAGTGTTAGGAGTCAAAAAGATTAATGGTGTTATCATAAGCATGCAACCCGGAGTAGTAAGCAAATAGAGATCGAATACCAAATAATACCATACGTCGTGGTAACTCGTGACAGGGTCTGAACAACTTCATTAATTTGTATTTTCCTCAGTCGCAGTACACGCATGTCACTTGAACGCATGGCTCGCGGGCAAGTGTTCACTTAGCCTTCCTCATTAGCTTACTCCCCGTGGCTGGCAGTGCGTGCGGCGAGGTGCTACTGACCGGGATAGGGCGGCGGGTAGAGCGGGTAGCCCAGCCCCACGTGCGTGTGGTGGTGCGTGTGCACGTGGCGCTGCGGCGGCGGGGAGCGCGGGGAGCGCGGGGACGGCGCCGGCTCCTTGGGTGCGTCCGCGCGCGGCTTGTTGGCCGGGGACTTGGCGTGCTCCTGGAACAGGAAAGAAAACACTTTATAATAACTTCGTTATCTAAGAACACACGAAACAAAATGCTGAGAAGCAGCACTTTTAAGGTGGTCTACACACCAGAGCCACCGGGCCCGGCGTTCCACCGGACGGGAGGCCCTGATTGTCCTGACTGAGAACCATGCTCAGGTCGAGACTGACCTGATTTTTTTTCATCAAAAATTTCTCACAAATAACCTAGTCCTTCATGTAACTAAAAACTATGAAGACCAACCTGCAACTCATGTATCTTGTGTGGAGCGCCGCCATAGGCGAAGTTAGGGCCGTGCGGGCCCCCCGGGCCGCCCACGCCGGGCAGGAGGTCCAGCTTGGCGGCGCCGGGCCGGGACAGGTCCTCGGGCGCGTGGTAGCGCGGCACGGTCCAGCCGGCCCCGAAGCCGCTCACCAGCATGGGGCTGAGCGGGGCGCGGTACACCGGGTCGAAGGGCAGCGCCCCGTAGTGCGGCGGCTGCATGTAGGGGGGCAGGTAGTACTGCGACGTGGGGGGTGGCGGAGGACCCTGCGTCTCTGTTGTCGGCTTCTGGCCTTCTTGTTTCACCTGCAAGAGAAAATATGGTTTAGTAAGATACAGTTGGTACGTACGACGACCTCGATTCGAGGAACTTTTATCCGCGGACGACATAAATTCCCGGAAAAAGAGAACTTGCCGCGAACTCGACACTCATGGTGTGTTGCTGTGCTCAACTACGTTCAGGGTTTGATCTGCAAGCGATCCTTACCCAGGTCTTATTTCATAGCTCTCGCAAAACCGCGGTATTGTGATCCGTGGTGTTCTAAATATAACCGCAGTATTCGGGTTACCTCGGTCGTCAATCGGACACTTAACATTAGGTACAGGTCGAGGCTACCGAGCAAGTCGATCAAACTACGAAGTTAAATAACAGTCGCGGGGTCAAGTCTTGGATCGGTAAACATTTAACCGGAACTTCGCATGCAAGGTGCATATAAAATTCATAATATCAAGTCGAACGCCACTGTCACGATAAAAGCAACCTGTAAAGGTTGCTTTTATCGAGTTTCTTCGTCGTCACGCAAAGCCTAAAAGTGTGGTATCTGGTATCATTGGTATCTAACCTTAGGGTATCGGTTTCTGCCATAGAGTGGGTAGTGCTGGTCGGGCGGCTGTGGCTCCGTCTAAAATTAGGTTAGGTTAGCAGGCAGCCGGAGCCAACGAGGTTGGGGAGAGGCTGGCCTGGTGGTGTTATGTCACAGGATGATACAAGATTACCAGACACAAAATTATGAAGGAAGGTTGCTAGCATCCATCCGACTTTTTTAGCACATTTTATTTCTGGCAACCCCGTATTCACAATTCATAGGCAAATCAGTTACCTTGACCTCTTCCTTGGGCTTATCGTCCTTGTCTTTGGAGGGCTGCTTGTGCGCAGGCTGCGGGGGGGCCCGGGCGCCTGGCCCCCCCGGGGCGCCACTGCCCCCCGGCGGCATCCCGGGGGGCTTGGACTCGCCGCCCCCTTCTTTTCTTCTCTGGTCTAGACTCATGTAATATCTGGAAGAAGAGTGGTATTATCATAATAATTCTTGTGCCCATTCTTCTGGTGGCGTTAAGGGGCCATCCATAAATTACGTCTCACGTTAAGGGGGAGGAAGGAGATCGACGAAGTGTGACAAAGGGGTGGGAGGGGTCCTTAATTTCGTGACGTCACATTTCAAAATCTTTATAAGTCTGAATCTTTAATAGAAATAAGTAATCGTTTTAAGTTTTGTTAAATTTTTGAAATGTTTCATTTGATGTTATTAATTTTATAAAAAAATAATTTAAATCGCAATAAAACTAATTTCGGAACTGCTTTTTTAATTCAATAATTTGTAGATGTAAAATTCAAAATATGTGACGTAAACACTAGGGCGGGGGCCCCCCCCCGCCCTAGTGTTTCTCACAAATGTGACCAGCTGTGACAAGGACGGGGCCCCGGGGTCAAAAAATCATGAAATTCGTGAAAACAACAATCTTTAAGATCTTTAATACGTGAATATTTTTATATAATTAATTATGGACTCAAATTTATTTTTCCAATAGATTTAGCACAACTTAAAGGGGATTATTTTCTATCTACTTTTATCATTTTGACTGTCGAATCGTTTCTACAGTTCTTGATCATGACAACTACATTTTTGCATAGTAATCATAAATCATCAAAAACAGCACAAACCTTCTCAACTCCTCTTCTCTCGCATGCGGTGGTCTCTGGAAGGCATACGGTCCCATCTGCGCTTTCATTTCAATACTCTCCTTCAGTATCTGGTGATTATCATTCGGCCGCGCTGGATTCTCCTTGCCATCAGGGGGTCGTTGTTGCTTGTTCTTGTCTAAAGGACTAGGGGTGGTCTTGGAACGATCACTGTCCTTGCTCTTGTCTTCTAAGGGCGGGCCGGGAGGAGGACCCCCAGGTTCCACGTTGTAGGGGAAGTTCGGAACGTAGTTGTATGGGTAAAAGTGTTGGGGTATCACTTTCTGAGGTCCGTTGTCGGGTTTGCCGTCCTACGGAAGATTAGAAAGATGGATTTAGTGATGGCTGATAATGGTCATGATTCAGATGAGTTGTATTGGAAGACTTCCAGAGAAATAATGCCGGAAAATCATAGCTGCAGTAGTACAACATCATCAAATTCTGACCCAAATCAAGATAAGGTCAAAAAGACTGAATTAGTAATCGTTGACCATAACTTGCAGATTATTAGACTAGCTCTTTTGTTTATTAACATTTTTCAATTTAAAAGTAATCACGGGAACTAGAATCTAGCGTAATCATTTGAGGTCAGGTGATGTGCAAGAGAGTTTACAGTTGGGTGCTTACATGGTACAAAACAAAACCATTCACTTTTCATCAAATATTGACCAAATACAAGAGTGTGGAGCACTTACTTTCATGTCACCCTTGGGGTCTCCTTTGGAGAGATCCTCCTTGCCTTTGTCTGACGACTGAGGAGGCACAGGAGGGGGGTGCGAGGGGGGCATGTATGACGGCTGGCCGTAGAACTGAAATGAAAACAACAATAGCGATGTTAACCAAACTGTTCTTGCATTCCTTCGTCAGAGTAAGCTGGGCCGATTTATCCAATGACACTGAACGCGATCAGCACATCTAAACGGCGTTCAGGAGCTGTCAATATCAATAATTCATGATACCGTAGCAATTATGACACTTACAGTTCTTCTTGAACGGTTTAAATTCATTGGTGAAATTCCCCCTAAGAAAGATTTAGGTTTTTTAGCAGCGGATGGTGAGAAGTTGGTCGAAATCATACCTGATGATAAACCGGGAATGGCCGATGCGCGGGGTCATCTGGCGGTGCGTCGGGCGGCGCTGCGTCGTCCGATATGTCGGAGTAGGCCGGCGACCGGACGCCCGGCGTCGGTGACCGGCGCGCGCGTCTCTTGCCTGGCGACTCTTCAGCGGGTGACTCCGTTGACTTTCGCTCCTCCGCCATTAGTGCTGACCGAGGCTTTACCTGCGCAACCATACATTTAGAAAATTAACAATTTGTGCTTGAAAGGCAGACACTGGTAGCATATTTGGTTGTCCATTCTCGTCGTGACCACATGTTTGCGGTTTGCCACAATCGTCTCCTAAGAACATAAGCCCTACGTTTTGGTAGATTGTTAAGCTTTCAAAGTTATGTTGGCTATAGTTATAGTTAACTTAGACAACAAGGATTTTTAGGTTTACCTTAAACTGTGTAGGTTGTAGCGTGGGCAGTGCGTCAGGCGGCGTGGCGGGGGGCGCCGGCGGCGTCTGCGGCCGGTCCAATACCGGGGGAGGCTCGGCCGCCGTGATGAACTCCTCAGCGAACCGCGGCGTTTCCCGAGGAGACTCCGCGTCCACTTCGGGCTTCTCCGGAGACTTCTCCGGTGACTTGTCAACCTTCGCGTCAGGTGACTTGACCGGGGTCGGCGACTTGACAGGCGTGGCCGGTGTCGCAGGCGCAGAAGGCGGCCGAGCCGGTGACGCCGGCTCCGTCGCCGGCTCCTCTTGCTCAGAACTCGACCCGTCTTTGTCATCGTCATCAGGCGAACCGTGTGCATGTGACCGGTGGTACTTGAGACCGTTCGCGTGTTTGTACTTCTTAGAACAGTTTGGCTCTGGACACTCCAGGAGGACGGGATCGGGGGGAGGGGAAGACGGTGTGGGAGGCGGACGTTTAGCCTTCGGCGTCGGAGGTCGCTCCTCCGCGTCCGAAGTGCGTTTTCTTTTCGAGTCAGGTCTGGGAGGCGTGAAGGGTGTAGGAGAAGGCAGTGCTCTCCGTCCCTTGGCGCCGCCATTCCTTAGCTTACTATGTACCGAGGACCGTGTCTCGGTGAAGTTTGTCATGTCAGTGGGCGCAGCGCCGCGGCCGCGCTTCGCTCCCCGACCCTTGGGTGTCCGCGCATCCAACTCTTCCGTTGGAGAGTCGCAAAACCTAAGGATATATAATACGAAACTTTATATGACATTTAACCTTACGACGACCAAATCGGCAAACCCGCGGAAACCCATGAATATCAATGGCGTCATTATTTACGAAAAGATATTCCCGGTGTTTCTCTATTCAGGAATTTCTGCTCACGTTTTTGCGACTCATTTTAGACATACGTGACTGAGCACGTCCATTACACAGTGTTTGTAACAGATTGAGCCACTTCTTGTGAGCTCGCTACGCGTCATTCCCGGCGGCATTAGTATTCCCCGTTCGTGTACATTAGAGTTTGAGCGCACAGTCGCATAAATACTAACCGCGGTGGCGCCCAGTCGTGTCGCGTGCAGTCCAGTAATGTTCCTACGTAAGTCTTCCCTCGCCACGTCACATTCACTACTAGTACACCTGTAACAATATCACGGAACGATAAATTTATATGGCTTCTTGTATACGTGTCCTGTCGATCGAGTAATGGGATTAGTTTTAAACTGTGTAAGAAGATACGGCTTTAACGAAATTGGTGCAGTGAAGTTATCGGCGGCGACGGCAGCCTCGGATCCAATTTGTCACGCGGGAGCACTCATTTGCATATTGGGGATGCAGGAGACGCGAGCGGCGCGGCGGTGGAGCCCGGACGTGACTCCGCCGCACCCGAGCCTGCCCCCTCCCGCGCCCACGCCTCACCTCGCGCTCTTATCGCGCCAGCGTGCCAACTTATGCAAATTTAATTAATCAATTTCACCCCTCTATTCGCGACACTTTCTCGCCTCCAAAGGACATTCCGCCATCACAATTTTATTGTACAAACCAAAGGCTCATTCTGAATTTATAATGTCACCTACCGCGGTTTAGGACCTTATTGTAATTCAGAGCGATTTAATCTTCTCTTTGTCCTCAAAATGTTTTTCGTAAACAAGAGTAACAAATTGAGATAAAAGTGAGAGCCCCGGACAATCCCTTTTTAATCCCTGGCGAGCTTTTGCGTTGACTCGATTTTACGTAGCGGTCTCGTTGAATTGTAAATACCGAAGTACATACTTATCTTTTTAAAACGACACAGTGGTACTTTTAGTAGTATGCTGAGATTAGTTGGATGCATACAAAGCAAACATGTGATCACAAATTCACATATTATATTTAGTTCTATATCGTAAAATAGGTTCCGTATACAGAGCGGTGCGCCATATTTCTCGGCTGCCAACAACAATTTCAAACAGCGGAGTATCCGCACAGCGCGTCTCATAAGTTATGATCTCACTACTACCAGGGTAACATTGTTTGCAGCGTATTAATACATTTTTATAGCTTGGCCGCGCGCTGAACGAATTTATGACACTGGAGAAGTTTACACTACTCTACTGACAGACAGAGACACAAGATATACATACACAAACTAAATGATAGTAACAAGTATCACATCACACTACTTCCGTAGCTCGCTTTCAATACATTTGGGTGAGAAGTTTCCACAAGCGTTATTTGCGTTTGTGGCGAAATATTTTAATTTGTGGAGCGTAACATTGTTGATGAATGACTGTGAAATCTGATCGTATATTTATGACCGTAGTGTAGCGTCGAGTATCACACTATACGCCACTACGGCTACGTACTACGCAGCTACGGTACTACGGCTATTGTGGCCATTTTTGTGTAGACATTACGTGATAACGAAATTGGCCGCACATTTAGCCGTAGCCATTACAACCACGATCCGTCCGTTGGTCATCGCTATAGTGCGACTGTGGGTGTATTTTAAAGCCTAAAATAGTTTATAGCCTCTGTTAAATTCAGTTGATACAGAAGAAGAGAGATTCACAATAAGTAAAGTTACTTCATAGAAATGTCCAAAATAAACAATGGCACAATACAGATTCACGTTTTTTCAGTTCGAGTTTTATTAGAAAAAACGCTCCATTAACTTTGAAAAACATTATCCCAAATAAATTGATAGCGAGCTTCAAAAAATAAAGTTGTTTCGTGGAAAAACAAAATGTAAATATGTAACAAGATTGACAAGTGACCCGTATAATGTGGGCACAAGTCCTCCACAGCTCGCAGTTATTATTTATTGTTCCACAAAACAATGAACACATAAAGCATTTCTCTATAAGCCATTAGCATGAAATGGTGGAGTTATTGTAACAAGGAGACATGCCCGGTGACTAACGAGACAATGGAGGCGATCATTAGTTTATTATTGAACAACCGCTACGCTACCACTTTGTCTACGGTTATTTATGTTCAAAATCTCGTGTTTGCTTTCTATTGTGAACGCGTAAATCATTTACAACGTTCACACGCTACGTGTACGATAAATTCTTGGGTAGAAAAAACCGCAATGTGTTGTGTGAATATAAAAAACTCGCGCCATAAAGAAATAACAAATACGGAAACCATCGTACGGAGCCGACTAATAAAACGAAATACCAGGTTGTCAGAAATATTTAAAAAGTGGCTCGGAGCAGATGGTACGCAACTTCCTAAAGGAAATCGTTGGGCGCGCTCCGCACTTTTATTATTTAGGGGTGAAATCCCCTTGTAAATTGTTAATACGGCCGACCGGTCACGGAAAAGTTAAATTAGAGATCGTCGTCGGTCCACTGTTTGCCTGCGTGTAATCGCTTCGATTTGTTGGAACGTCACTAATGGTTCAACCGCGTGCCGCCTGCCTACCTATACTTGTTACAGTTTGTTAACGACTAGGGGACGTCCAAATAGCTTGTACATCAATATTTGTGTCATACATACGCGAAAGTAACGTTTTTGAACACGCGATGACGACCGTTTTGTAACAAAATTGTCTAGTTTGTCTATTACTGTATGTCAGTCATAACCACACAATAAATCAATATCCCTAATCCGCATTGTAAAACGTGTTCAGAAACTGAAATAATTATGTAGCTAGATAATTATAGGCCATTGATCCGTAATTCGTTATATGCTTTCTTTTTGAATTTACATAATTATTTAAAATTAAACAGATAACTTCTTAGATACATTTTATTTTAAGTTTGCCAGAACACGAAACAAGAGAAATAAGTTTCTGTGAACAAATTACTTTATGCAGAAATAAAATACATTGTACAAAATCAGATTTCATAAAGTGAGCTTTAATCCCATTCATAAATAAATTCAGTTTACATTATAAACTACGGATTAGCCGGCTATCGCTTGATCATTTTACCAGGAAAGCAGCGAGCGGAATAGGTTCATTTAGGTGTTGCTAATTACACCTCGGCCGCGGTAATCAACGGCCTAATAGTTGTCGTGCCCTCGCCCCCACTCTGCCCCCGCCCGCCGCGCCGCTTGCCCGCTTTGTTCCCGACACCCCTCCAACTTCGTCGCTCACAAATCTCTACCTACGTCAATATTTGTATGAGTCGCACTCCACAAAGTTAATCTTAAACTTGGAGATTAAACTCCGTACCTTGTGATTTAAACACGCAGACGCAATATTTAATATCGCGTGCCTTGTAGGCATGTAAAAACAAAAAACCCAACTTGATTGTGTATGTTTTTTTTTACCTCCAGCATTCTTTTGTTGACTAAATCGATTGAGTTAATAACACAAAATAGTAGAGTGGGCGTCGAGCACGAGGGCCGAATGGCAGGCGGGCAACGTCGCGTTGGTCCGACCAGGCGAGAACGGCACTAATCAGACTCGCCCATTGTTCCCCACACCGAGACAAACATAGTTCCGACGATTTCATTTACATCCATTCAATGGTGCCGACCTGCTAAAGTAAACTTCTCTCTCTCAATATGGTAGGTAGTCCAACAACCGCATTCGGAATGATAAAACCCGTATAACATGTTTCTCACACAAAAAAGTTGTGGATTATTATGTGTCAGATACAAAATGCTCCATAATAAGCTTCATAAAAGAGACATAAACCGAAACTCGAAAACGAAGCATAAATATTAAAATACGTCCACTAATTAGTGGAATGGAATGCAACGCGGCGTGTACTGGGTAGCCTCCGCTTAATTGTTAGCACGTACACGGTACTGTGGTGTGGTACAGCCAGCCTCGTAAACCTGTCTCTGAGGACATTTTTTGAAGCGGTAGCCGGGCACCAGATGCCGCTCGATATGCCCCGGACTTTTAGACTTATGGAGAATTTATTCCGACGAGCGGTACAGCCCGTGCCCGTGTAAGTAAATGAGGAAACTTCACAACTCGATTATTTTACACGTGAGCCCGTAATAAAATTATAACGCGGTCGGAGTCGCACAGTAAACAGTATTTAATTTCCGTAAGCTCCTCGGCGCCATTAGCCGAAAATAAATAAGCTTGAAGAGGAAGGGCGTGAATTGCCTCCCCCCGCGGCCCTCTACCCGCGCGCGACCATCGCCCGGATAAATTTGGAAAGTGGCAACAGAAGCGAGCAGATGGTGATTTATTATCGTGTTTTATAATAATTACGAGCGGCTACGGGGGAGCGGCATTGTGTTGCGTGCCCTGGCCCTCTAATGGCATTCGGGACGTGTGCTCTCGTATTACATTGTCTGTTTTATTTTCATCTTAATGATGGACGACCGCATTTCATGGATAAGCATTAAATTGATCCCGTAATGATGTTCGAAGCAAAATAAATCACGCAAACGAATGAAACAAGAGTTCGTAAAATTCCCGCAATTCCAATATTGGATCCTATTCGGCGAGAACAATCGAATTGATCTGGCTTAAAATTAAATGTCTGAATACCGAAAATAAAATCAGTAATAAATAAGGGCTCGCAGTAAGAATTGATTTCATCGCAAACATAATAATAATTTATGTAGATGAGATTACCGGCCATTTTGGAATTTATTTACTTACTCTAAAGAGTTGCGGGGCATTTTATTACCAGGCGAGCATAAAAGGTGTAAAGGCTCTCGTATCGGTTCGGAGGGTTATTAAATATTCCGTGATGCTATCTCCGGCTAATAAGCGCCCAGTAATTATGTAGGGAGTCTCATTGACTCCACTGTTTTATGTGCGCCATGAATATTTTAATATTAATAGCCAGTTCGGGATTGTGAGGTATAAATAAATATAAAACTCTGAGAAAGGACGAGATGATTACGGCCGTCGTGAAATACGAATGACGAGCGACAAAAAAAACTGTAGACGTACAATCGGTAATCATAATCGCCAAGCCAGGTGTCGTAAATAAATTAATATTGCTTCTGTAAGTGGACTTCTTAATTATATGCTTTACGAGGGCTTTTATTATTTCGATATTGACTTTAATGACGCACATTTTATGTGCATTTTATTTTTTGAGAGCTCCAAGGTTTTATATTTCTAAAGATAATTCTTCAAGTCTTTTCTCGGAATATTACTGCCAAATAAAATTTCTCAAATTCTTTAAATATTTAGCAAGAAAAATATAAATAGCGTGCGGTTAATCAAAATCGAATTTGACACGAAATAATCGTTCGTTATACATCATAACATTTATATTATAACAGAAAACACATAAATATTTATTGCTGGCCTAAATACCCGACGTTATTTATTGCCAATCCCTATTTCTCCGAATTCATTATGGTTTCCCCCGTACAACCCATGTTTGTTTCGTCATCCATTGCTACGTTTTTATTAGATGATTTAAATGGCGTTTTACTTATCCCTCCACAAGATAACCTAACTTCAAAATGTATAAAACTTGGGCTATTTATTGTAGGTCTTGAATTTTTTGAAAAGCTTTTTTTAAACTTTGTCTTAATTTTTCGTTAGCTGCCTAACTAAATAGCTGACCAAATAAACGCTATAAAGGTAGACACCACACAGATCGTCTGTGGTAGACACGGCATTTAAAAGAAGTTAGTGAAAAGAATTTATTCAATCACAAATTCATAACTTTGTTTGCGAATTATTTATTGTTCATCCTTGTGGTGTGAAAATTACGACTGCATGAAAAATAATGACGGTAATGATGTGTCGCAAAGCATGAACTTATACTAGGCGTGCAGAAGCGTGCAGAGTGTATGGGATGGGCGCGCTACGGTGCTTTGCGTTCGTGCGCTAGTAACAACTCACCACCTTCCGTCTCGTGCCACACGATGCCC
The DNA here is from genome assembly GCA_963853795.1 of Xestia rhomboidea. Taxonomy (NCBI): domain Eukaryota; kingdom Metazoa; phylum Arthropoda; class Insecta; order Lepidoptera; family Noctuidae; genus Xestia; species Xestia rhomboidea. The sequence goes on along the minus strand of OY970771.1, from coordinate 6,048,382 downwards.
TCCAGGGTGACCGAAGTACCAGGCTCGCAGGGTCCGAGGCAGTCCGGCTCGGTAATGGTGCCCACAGACGTGCCAACGCAAACTTCTGCGGTTTCCTGCAGACAAAAATTTACCTGTTACTATTTTATTGAACACATTTTTACTGTATTTCCTGATACTTATTTCGAAAATCTCATTCATGTTTATGAATGTATGTCAACACGATAAACAAAACATAAGGTTAAAAGTCACGTTTTATGCGTTTATATTTTATAACTTAACAGCTTTAAAAATTGTGATATCAAAAGAAGCATGGCCACGTATAGTGTCAATTTATCAACTTCAATAACCTAAACCTGCAATTTATTACCATTCCTCCATAATGAAAACAATACAGTGAAAACAATTCATACTGACATAGTATACACAACATGAAACGTAATTATTAAACATTAATTACCAACGTATGTACCACTCGAAATAATAAATAATAATGCTACCGCAAACATGTGAACATGTTTAAAAACGTTAATTTATTGGCTGTGCACATATTTTCGCGTTGCTGTGTAAAATATAGCGAAACAGGGTTAAATATCCAATTGTCGACCGACCGCGTTTAATTAAACAGGATAATAAGAGAAATTGGAAGCCTTTGGATATTAACAGTGGTCATCGAATTGATTATTATGTTCTGTGTTGTAGCACAAAGCAATAATTAGTAACAGGTTTATTCATAACATCACGCCTGTAATCTCCGAAGGGTTAAACAGAGGTGTACCCTAATAGTAGATACACCCACATTTCGCTAGTTATGTTAAAAACGTTTTAAAACGTTACGTAACGTTATGTCAAATGTTATAAATAAACAATAGGGACCGAACCTATTGCCAAATAAATGCTTATCCAGTGTTCATATTTAGCATAATTGTCATAGAGTATGTTATGTAGACTTCTGTTGGAATAATGCTATTGTACACCGAAATTAGACCAAACCTAATATTGCCATGGATAGGTACTATCGAGGACACTCCCGCCTGATCACCACTAAGCTAATTTTTGCTTGCACTTACAACATGGAAACGCTCTTTAGCCCCGCCCCGTTGACGTTGTATAGAAATAATGAATAAAAAGATACTGATCGGCCGAGCGCACTGACGACGCACGCCAAACGAGAGTTTGCTATTTTCCGCGCCAAAGTTGACGCTTTTCTAATAGGCCTAAACTTTAAGGGGGCGTGGCTCGGTGCCTCCGCATGATTTAAGCAAAAATTTTTTTAACTGATCAGGCAGAAAATACCACGACTGTACATGCACAAACACAACTCTCACAACTTAGACATACACAAACATCCACTAGAACCTACTAGTTGTATGTATACCATAATTATCACACAGTAATATCTGTTAGTATACAAGGTGTAAACGGGCCATTCATGAACCGTCAATCAAGCATTCAGCGCATCAAACTAAGTAGCTCTACACAAAAATTATTGCTGGGAAACGAATTTTTAGGGGTTTAAAATCACGTTTTATGGAAGTAAACCATGGCCCAGATTGAGAGGTTTTCTTTTGAGTATTTAAAAAAAATATAGTTTCGAAGAACTTGGTTGATGGCGTTGAACTGACTACGTTACTAGGTGCCAAAGCCAAAACGCTTGGAACAAAAAACATTGCGTCACGTCACATACGCTCGTTGACTGACACTTTCGTTTGCATAAGCTTCCGAATATAACCATTACATCTAAGTGAAATAATGTGACGTTCCGTTCCTTGCAGTAACTTACCAAGTTCAGCGGCATCCAGCGACTAGGGAAGAGTTGAAAAAGAAAATCCCTCATTACTACTGACGATACGACCTGGATCCAGGGAATCGGCTTGTTCGACGTCGATATTAAAACAGCAGTTCAATTAATTGATTCATCAAATTGAATGCGAAATATGAAAGCCAATGTAAATTACTTTCATTTGCAACACTGGGCAATAATGTGAAGCCGTACGTAATTATAAATATTAGATGGAAAGTTAATATAGTTTCCATTTAATTAATTTATGAATTAATGTATGTTATTACAAAGCAATAATTAGTAACACGTTTATTCATAATCCCCGAAGATTATGAATAAACGTGTGAATAAAGGTTGGGCAAATGTATAAAGTAGAAATCGAGCTTTATATAGTATAATAGAATACACTATGCGAGTTATGTTTAATTCATTAAAAAAAATGATATTCTTTCTAGGTAACTATAGTAAGTAAGTACATTTTGATACAAGTGTGGAAAATTTGTTATTCCAGCCGAGACGGAATTCACGAGAACTTCAGTAACAAATGCTCACGTGATTCCAACAACGTTTTTCAATAAACTTCGAAGAAATTAAATAATAGGACGAAAAGTATTTTTGTCATTAATTATTAGGAAACTAAGAATTATATACGCCTCTTTGTTGAAATCCTACTGCGGAACCTAGTTAAAAATAAAACAACAATCTCCGCCGCGCGCAGATTGATTTGAGTGCCTTAGGAACGAGTTTTTGAGGAAGTGCATTGAAAAATAATTGCTAGGTTGAAAAGCTATAGTCAGAAGTTTAGTAAAACCGTATAATAAATCTGAAAGTACTTCTAAAACTTTCACACGAGGCTCAACAATTCAACATCCCAATTCCCAGGCGTTCGCCAAACTTGAATGAATGGTAACCGATGAGTGAATGGTGATCGGCGAATATAAAGTGAACGACTGAACGTAGCCTTAATAACGGGCTATTGATTCTGACAGTTTTGTTGTATCCTATTCCCGGTCCTATTCCGTATTTCCGTGTTTCTACAATAAATCAAAACCTGTTTAGTAGTTTTAATTTGCTTTTGTTGAAAGCTCTGACGCAATGTTTGTAGGTTATTCAATTGATAGTGAAATGTATGTTTTAGTTGAGTAAGAAACGACCTATCAGATGCTTGAACCATGCAGAAAAAAGCAAGATTAGGGTAGCAATAATTTGGAGGAGACTTAGGGCTACCGCACACTATAGACAAGACTGTCTTTAGATAGACAATTTCTATACTAGTGCGAGCGAGAATACATAGTCTGTCTCGTTCGCACTAGTAAGGTAATTGTCTATCCAAAGACAGTCTTGTCTATAGTGTGCGGTAGCCCTTAATTATTTTATCATCATGCAAAAAAAAAAATGCTAGGTAATTAAGTATTTATAAAATAAAGTACTTAAAACAAAACGAAACATGTACATGTAACTGTAGTTGCAACGCGATACAAATATCGATCTAACTAAATCTACCAAGTCGAACATGGATGCTTATCTTGCACCTATGCATATAAAACACAACTTGATAAAGGTTACTAGATACAATATATCATTGTAAAGGTTAAACAAGTATATCCAATCTCTATAAGATAATCACACGTTAACTGTGTCATATTAATTAATCAGTTTGATATCGAATAGCAGAGCTCCACAACGCTTCCTCCCGCACCGCTTCGTACCGCAACCCGAGTGTTATTAATTAAAACTTATTGTTGCCGTTATATTAATTTGATACTGTTCGCACGAATTATGTTGAAATTACTACACAAATGTTACTATTGAGGTAAATACATATGTAATTAAAATGTTAACGGCTTGTTTGCGCGGGTAATGGCGGCGTGTACAAATTAACAGAGTTGTTTGCGTTGCAGTTGCACTTTGTCATTGAATGTGAATAAAATTTACATTTAAACACCTATTTCATTTGACAAAAAAATACATTTCATTATGAAAGCTTATTACTATATGTAGAGAGAGTCAGCAAAAAGGAAGGGGTCCGCAAGGGCCGATGCCTGCCGGGGCTGCGGGACTGTTAGAAAGAGATACCGTGGCCCCGGAACACAAAGGGCGACGAAGGAACATGGAAAAAAAAAGGTAGAGAGAGGTACTGTGCCCAAAAATTGATTGATTTTTAGGATATCCCTGAATGAGAGATAAGTATTCTTACATCTTGCCCACGTATGTACTATCGAGGACACTCCCGCCTGATCACCACTAAGCTGATTTTTGCTTGCACTTAAAACATAGAAACGCTCTCTATCCCCGCCCCAATGACTTTATAATAAATAATTAATGAAAAAAATACCGATCGGCGACACATGCCAAACGCGAGTTATTGTTATTTTGCGCGCCAAAGCTGACGCTTTCCTAATAAGCCTAAAGTTTAAGGTGGAGTGGCTCGGCGCCTCCGCATGATTTAAGCGAAAAAATTTTTAACTGATCAGGCGGAAAAGACCACGACTGTACCTGTTGGTGAAGTACAAAAATCGAAATGAAAATAACAAACCATCGAATTGCGAGTCGCGAGTCTCCTGAATATTGTAATTTTTCTCACCGATCTCTCCGGAAAATCGTAACGTTTGTCGAGTCGACCGCGCACCGCGGTACCAAGTCGCCGGGATTGCATAAATTCAAAGAGCGTTTACGGCGTAGAAAATAATCAAATGAAGCCATTTACATTCAGCGCCCGATATGAGAACAGTGCGACACCATCGCCCCTCTCGCTCACGCACACGGTTAATGGCATCACAAATTGCAAACTAAAGCACTCCAGCGTTGAATCCGAGAGATGTCGTTCCGTCGGGTACTTTTGGAAAAATAACAAAAATTTATGTGAATTGACAGATATTATAGTGTAGCAATAATCTTTTTACGTTTCAGTTTCTAACAATGACGAAGTGGATTGAATCAATACGCTACAATAACGATAAGATGATTGTAATCTAAGAAACTCTCCGTTTCATAGCTTCTTATTCAAGCACCTGCCGTTTATTTAACAAATCAAATTAGTAAAACTTAATACTTAAGTCTGTTGCAATAACTTGTCAATTATCAAGTGCCGCAACTAATTCCTTACTGCTACTACTATAATCCGATCTTTAACGATGAAGTCATACCGTCTGAATATCTCAACTGCGATAACAGCAAATAATCGATTAAATCATGCCCACGCGACGGCTATAAATAAAATTAAACGCTTTATTGTTAGTCGAATGACAAATGTGCGATAGTCTTACGCCCACCGACGCCGCGGCACTCGACTTCGAGTTCACTCGACCGCAGTGCGAGACCGCTACGCACGCCCGGAGACAACAGACACTATACTAGTTTAGAACTATAATGCCACAAACAGATTAATATTTCGACACACCGTATTGCCATTAAATCCTTTATGGATGACGGTGTGAACGTTACAAGTTGAGCCAGTCGAGACTCGAGAGGGAGGCATTGTACGCGACGCGGAGGGGTCGCCCAGCCGAAGTTATGAACGCCGGCTCAATGCTCTCCCGCTAGTTCACTGCAAACAAGAGGGGTCGGGCCCAACCAGCTGCCGTTTTATCTTGACAAACGAACTCGCCTGACGAGCAGAAACTTAGAAAAAATCTTTATTACCGGGACTCGGAATTTACATTTCAATAAAAGCGAGGTGAAGCGCCCGCCAACGAGCATATCGAGCGCAAACAACAGTCGGAGGTGTAGCGAGAGCGACGGCATGCGGCATAGTGTGGTGCGGCGTCGGCGCTGCATGCCAGTGCAGCCGCAACATACAATAGCGAGTAAATCAATTCACAACCGACAGGAACAAAAGAGCGTGCCGAGCGTGGAGTGTAATGAGCGCGTCGGCATGCCCCGGTACGATTAAGACACCGAAGGGAGTCGTTCGAAGATCTTCTATTACGGCTTCGTTGGATCTAATTTGTAGTCACACCGCCGCCGCCGACAAGCTCCGAAAAAGGTATGCGTTTCGACGAGCGATACCATCCTACATGCCTAATGACTTGAAACAATGTCCCCTCTTGCCCGCACACTGACTCATAACAGTATCGTTTCCAAAACTTGTAACAATTTAGTTTCCGCGCGGTCGACCGCGACAAATCACGGCTAAATCTCGCAAACTGGTGAATATTTGGCAACGGATACGTCCACTGGAGCACGGGAAGCGATTCCCAACAGTGTAACCGAATTACAATCCACTAAACTGAGGGAACATACGTCATTAAAATAATTTAGGGAAATGGCACGTTTTAGTGCTCGCGTTTATGGCAGCTTGGTGGATGGGCCGCTCGCGGCGTGCCAGAAGCAATAAATACCGGGGCGGAGCCACCCACCATCTTGTTTATACACCACCTACCCGAGACGGAACATTAATTTTCTGCTATGCGGAATAAGTGGCGACAAAGAGTGTTCGTGTCAGCTAATTGGCTAGAACACATCAATGTTACGACTTATAAGAACTCTGCCAAGAAAGAAGCTAAGGAAATTACGGATAAGGCTAATTGTACCGAGAACAGCGAGGAAATCTGCAGCGCCTTAACCCTCTTAGTAGAGGAAATTATCATTTAAATGAACTTTCAAAGGTAAAGAAAGCGGTCCGTTGGCGAGCACTGGAAATAATTATCATGCCGTTTTTCTCGTGTTCTCCTTTGAAGCTTCGTGTTTTCAATAAATTATGTAAATCAAAGAGCAAAATATTTATGAGACAAATTACTTGAATAACCTCGGTGGTGGTAATATATGTGCTTCTGCTCATATCGGATTCATAAGCAAAATGTGTTTATGTTTAACGTACAGTTTCGTAACCAAAATATGACTAGGCTATAAGGACTGTGAACAATAGGAGTTTATTAACATATTGAAATATTATTTATGCGATAACGTGTTATAAAAAAACGCATTCGTAGTTCCAGTAGCGTATCAGAATCAAAAGCGGTAACGAGTTATAAATAATAATTAAGCAACACAATCAGGCACGGGGCCGGACGGACTGTCCGCGCGTAGCGGAGGGTCGTGGGTACCCTACTCAGGGCTGACACCGCGTAATTAACTTTGTACAATTCGATTTGATGCGCAACTGTTTCAATACTCGTTCAACCCTCGGTTTTCTGCGAACTTTTTTTATTTATTCATTATTTTTGCAACTGTCAAAAGTGCGCGTCAACTACGTTTTTTAAAAGGACATTCTGTAAATAAAACATCGAACTGAATAATTTTGAAAGTGAATGAGTATTGCGAAACAGTGAGGCTAATTTAGAGAATCACTTAAAGGGTTGTAAAAGAAATTTATCCGAGAAAGAGATCCGTTTTCACAAAGAAAATACCTTAGCAGAGCTGTGTTAGTAAACTATTTTGCTTGTGAACAAAGGAAGATGTACTTGCTTATATTAAAAAACTAGGTACTCTAGGAAAAGAAAGACAAATTGTAAATGTTTTACAATAAACAAAACATTATAATTATTTTCGCTAGTCTGAGGGACTAATTATAAAGCAGCTCAGAGTTCTAAAATAAAAAGAATAGTCTTTACTAGCAGAAAACATTATCCGTGTTAATTACTCCTAATCCTTTAGCACTCAAAAAAAAGAGAATAAGAAATAACATTTCTGAGATGTTCTAATTAATACCAATACCTAATAAGTTATTATAAAAATACCTAAACAAATGTCTGTCAGAATTCCGGAAAGTTGAACCGGAGTTCTCTTCGTAGAATCCCTCTCAATGAAGAACCGGTGTTCTTTTCTTAGAATCCTGAAGATCCTTTAAAAAGGGAGTTCACACCCGTCGATCCTAGAAAGAGCGTTATTTCTACGCAATAAAAGCGATAAGGACGCCATTTGCCACGTTGCGTGTACAGTCGTGGTCTTTTCCGCCTGATCAGTTAATTATTTTACAATTAAATCACGCGGAGGCGCCGAGCCACGCCCCCTTAATGTTTAGGCCTATTAGGAAAGCGTCAACCTTGGCGCGCAAAATAACAATAACTCTCGTTTGGCGTCCGTCGTCAGTGCGCTCGGCCGATGCATCTTTTCATTCATTATTTCTATACAAAGTCAACGGGGCGGGGCTAGAGAGCGTTTCTATGTTGTAAGTGCAAGCAAAAATTAGCTTAGTGGTGATCAGGCGGGAGTGTCCTCGATAGTCTGTTGCGACTCGACACCGCGTCGGAGTATTCGCTTTATACATGGCTGGCTCATGCAGATTCCATGAACGCTTTCATTGCCTCCATTCATCAGATATTAATTATTATAAAAAACTTCACCCCTGGGATGACAGACTTATCAGATAGTGTTAATCACTAAATCTAGTTCTCGATACCATCAGCTAGTTTAATGCGTTGTTTGGGCAACTATGAAAATTCATGTGAAGATGGAAAAACTCATTTAAGTTACCCACTGTCGTTAGTGCGTTTATCGTTGCTTTTTTAAATTATTCATTGCCTTTTGCCACTTATGAATAAAACTGGTTTTTTATTTGGATAAAATATTCCGACGTACGATGAAAAGAGAAATAAAATGGCATGTGTATTGTACTATTCTATTCCAGTTTATGGTTAAATAAAAATGCGGTAATAGATTTGACCTTTTCGTCGTTTATTAACCTAATAATTCCCTAAAAGGCTTCAATTTTTTTCTTTGGAACTAAAAAATCCAATCATACCTACTTTTTGCTAAACGCGAGAATTTATTTATACAACACTTCAGCTCCCAAGGTTTACATCAATAGAAAAACAAAAGACGTTTTTAAAAAGCGAACTGGTACATTTAAAAAGAAAGAAGGTATTTTTAAAAAAGAACTGGTATAGAAAAACAATCGAATGCCATTTCACACAGGCGCGCCTTCATTCGGAAATTCGAACGAGATTAATTAAAACTAAAATCTCCCCGTCAACCCCGACACTGTAATTAAAACAGGAATAAATGAAAACGAAATTCAAGTTTCAATTACAATAAAGGTTGAAAGATGGGTTTTAATGTAAGTACTTTAATCTCCGTATTTTAGTTTTTACAACTTCTTTAGCGAGTTCGGTGGGCCTTATTAAGAGCCTCCCTAATATTGAATAAACACTTACCCAGATCTTCAAGGAGTCCTGGATGGAGCACTGTTCACACCTTTTATCCCCTTTTTTCTATTTCTGCACTAGTCAACCTGTTCACCTTTTTTTCCAATATGGCCGTCGCCCCCGCGCACCGGCCTCATTCCCGCTCTTCTTATTAAACCCAAAATTAATGAAAGCGTTATAAAATATGCAAACAAATCAATAATTCGTGTTGTATTTTTAAATATATGTTTACAATTTATTAAATATGATAGCTCTTGAATTAAAATAATAACGTGATTAACCGGATGTTAACAGTCGGCCATCCTGTTTCAGGAATGTCCTCATTCCAATATCGGCCATCTTGCAAGTGAATGGTCCCACACCTCATTCACACCATTAACTAATATCGAGTATCCAGAAAACCTCAAGTTAAACATTATTCGTACTAAAATATCATAGTTAACTTACCATCTTAAAGAAGCTTTTCAGCCTTCATCAGATACGATATATGTGCGCACCGCCTGTTCACCTAGAACTTCGGCCTCCGTCACATATTCTATCATAGGTCATGTGCGCACCGCTTGCTCACTTAGAACATCGGCCTCCGTCACATGTTTTATCCTTGGTCATGTGCGCACCGCTTGCTCACTTAGAACATCGGCCTCCGTCACATATTCTATCATAGGTCATGTGCGCACCGCTTGCTCACTTAGAACATCGGCCTCCGTCACATGTCATATCATTTGGCATGTGCGCACCGCTTGCTCACTTGGAACATCGGCCTCCGTCACATGTTTCATTCGATCCATACGTGCACCGCTTGTTCAAGAACTTCGGCCTCCTTAAACGTATGGTCCATTCCAGTAATTGAAATTCTTTCTTCCTCTTAATCTGTGATAGTCTGCCAGGGATTGTGGTTGGGTTTTGGAGGGAAAATGAGGACAAGGGGGCCAAGGGTATGCATTATATGGTTAATGAGGATGAACACTAATCAAGTTCTCTTAATCAACTGAGTCTCACTTATAAAATATAATACCTGTTAATACGTGCCACCAATGTCGAGTGATCATATTTTCCGTTGCTTAAGTTATATTATCAATCAGTCACTGAATCAGTTTTATTATTTTCATCATTTGTTGCCCTAACACATAATTTTAATTTTATTTTATTGTTAGAATGTAATTGTTTATTTTTAATAAACATTTTTATTTTTCGCTTTCATCTGATGTGATGGAATCGGATTCACTTGCCCCTGGAGATGATTGAAAAGTAATCCATGGCTTCAAGTGATCGGCAGGAAAAATATTTTTGTATTTGCGCATAGTGTGTCCTTCAATACTGGATACTTCGTATCTATCATAGTTTAACACCTTTGTTATTTTATACGGCCCTCTGAACTTTGGTGTAAGTTTATTGCTTTTCCCTCGTTCTTGATGTAAGTTCGGAATCATGACTAAGTCTCCTTCATTATAAAATTTTGTAGGGGCCCTCATCTTGTCGAAACGTTCTTTCATTGCCCTCTGTTGTTTTACTATTGTATTCTTTACCTCTTCACGAATCTCTTCTCTACTTTTTTCGTTACTTGTATCGTTTCCTTCTGTTAGATCTCTAATTATCCCTTCTGAAGGAGCAGCAGACCTATTTCCAAAGACTACCTCCGCTGGAGCTTCCCCGATGCTTCTATTTCGAGTATTATTCAAGCTCAGCTGCAGTTTCGGTAAATTTAGGTCCCAATCAGCTTCACTGAGGTTATGGTTCATCGCTGCTAGCGAGCTCAAAATAGTCCTATTGTATCGCTCGATTTGCCCATTGGCACGAGGTGTCGCCACTGCATTTAACACATGTTTAGCCCCTATCAATTGCATGTAGGCTTTAAACTCAGATGATGTGAAGCTGCTTCCTTGGTCCGATATTATTACCTTAGGACAGCCCACGGTTGAAAATATGTCGTCCAGTGCCTTTATAGTTGTCTTAGATTTGGTGTCACGAACACCCTTTACAAAGATAAACTTGCTAAAGCTGTCGATGACACCGAGAATGTATGTATTTCCTCTTTTGCTTCTGATGAACGGACCTAAATGGTCTAGGTGCTTTGTATGGAACACTTCATCAGGTTTTGGAATCGGGTGTAAATATCCAGATTCTTTTCCGGTAGGTTTCTTATTGTAGGCACAGTTCAAACAGGCTGCTACATATTTTTTAACAAATCGTCTCATTTTAGGAAACCAATATTCTTTATTCATTTTCTCAATAGTTTTATCGAAACCGAAATGTCCTGATTCATCATGACACAGCTGACAAATTCGCCATTTAGCGCCATTTGGTACGACCCATTTCAAGCTTTTACCCACGCGTCTATATAACTTAGCTTCCTTAATCACATAGTTGTTAGTGATGTCTTTGATGTCAGTTTCCTTGGTGTCCAATATATCTTTTATATGTTTTAGTTTGGGGTCAGTCATTTGCACTGTATGTAACCAATCTTCCGTTCTGATATTCATTATGGCCGGTTGTTCAACTGGGTTTCGGCTTAATGCGTCCGCGTGTTTCATCGACTGCCCTGGTCGATATTCCACAGTAAAATCAAATTCGAGTAGTTGGAGCCACCATCTTGCGATTCGAGGGATTAAATTCCTTTTACTGAGAGTTGCTCTCAACGCATTACAGTCTGTCAGAACTTTAAACTGTAACCCTATCAAATATATCCGAAAATTTTTTAGACTTGCTACAACTGCCATAGTCTCCAGTTCATAAGAATGCCAGAACTCCTCCTCCTTTGTTGTCTGCCGGCTATAATATGCAACAGGTCTTAACGGAGCTTTATCGTCCGATTTCTGTAGAAGTATGCCTCCCAATCCATGTTTACTGGCATCGCAATGTACTTCAGTTATGTTATCGGGGTTGTATAATGCCAACACGGGACGTGACGTGAGACGCACTTTTATCTCGTGAAAGGCATTTTCTTGTTCCGTTCCCCAACTCCATGGTACATCATTTTTGGTGAGCATCGTGAGGGGTCGTGCTATGCGAGCAAAGTCATTTATGAACCTTCGGAAGAAACTTGCTAGACCAACGAATTGGCGTATCTGGTGCACATTCGTAGGGATAGGGAAGTTTGAAACTGCACGAGTCTTGTTCAAACCTGGTTTAAGACCATCTTCTGAAATTTCGTACCCTAAATACTCGATCGAAGACTGCAGAAAGTGGCATTTACTTATATTCAAGGTTAGATTTGCTTGCCGTAACAGAACTAGGATTGATTCTAATTTCTCTAAAGACTTTTCTACTGTAGGAGCAGCAGTTAAAATGTCATCCAAATAAGGTATAGCTAATTCAAATCTCTTGGACCCGAGAGCTTTGTTAATCATCTGTTGGAATACCGCTGGCGCGTTAACTAAGCCAAATGGCATTCGAGAGTACTCGTAGTGACCATCTGGCGTTATAAAAGCTGTCAAATGTCTGGATTCTTCAGCAACTGGGATTTGATGGTAACCGGATGCCAGATCAAGGCTGGTGAAGAATTTGTTACCACTCAACCGATCTAATTGATCATCGATCACTGGCATAGGATATTTGTTCTTAACGGTTTTTTTGTTGAGAGCTCTGTAATCCACACAGAGCCGATAGTCATTGTTCTTTTTCTTTACCAGCACAATCGGACTTGCATACTCCGACTGTGATTCTCTTATTACCTGGTTTTGCAGTAATTCTTCAACCATACCTTGAACAATTCTTCTTTCCGCAAAAGGTAGTCGATATGGTTTATACGATATTGGACTGTCGTCTGTCAGTCTAATGTGCATCTCTGTAACAGCTGTAAGTCCAAGTTCCTCTGGCGACAGAGCAAAGCATTCCCGATATCTATTCAACAAGTTAATTAATTTCAATTTCTCATCCTCTGTAGCATTTTCACCAATATTTAACATTTCTAACGTGATATCATCTCTTTTGGTATACTCTTCGGCTATTTCCTGATTACCTTCTGCTATTCTTCGTATTTGTTTTATATCTATAGCCTTGGTCTTGAAATTATTTATATCTGGTAGTATATGTCCTCTACTTAGTAATCTGTTTTCTTTTAAATGTACACTACCACCCGATATATTGACAGCCACTAAATGACCATGACCTTCAGTCAATGTATAGATTCCTTGGAGAATAATATACTGCGAATTTTCCTTCATACATATACATGCGGGAATATACATGTACCCTGTAATTTGGCTGTTTGCATGTACTGGTATGGGTTGTATACCAGTTAAACTAACATCTATGTCATTATAAAGTGCTACTTTATCTAAAGTTGTTTCACTAGTGTAAAGGTATAAGTCGGTATCGGTTTTATATACCCTCACTGAGGGTAATTCAGTTAATGTCTGGCCAATTAGAAGGTCCGTTTTGAGCATATCATCGACTACAACGTACATTTTAATATCGGCAGAAACGCCATCTACTCTAACATTTGCCTCGCAGCTTCCAATTGGTGAAATATTATTGCCAGAACCAAAACCTTTAAGTCCTGGGAGGTTTTCTTCGCAGACATCAAGATTCATTTGTCTAGCCACACTAGCCTTAATAACAGAACACTCACTGCCAAAGTCAATGTAGGCTGAATGAGGCACTTCATTGACTGATATGGTCTTAACGTATTTATCTCCCTTGGATGTGTCAAACTCAGTAATTTTAAGAACTTGCGTTGATGATGACGCGGTGTCTACTCTATTATTCATATTAGATTGTCTTCCCGTTGCCTTAAAGCAATGTTTTTGATCGTGACCAACTCGAGAACATAAACCACATTTCTTCAGAGGTTTAGAACACTTGTTTGCTATATGACCCACTTCTTGACAATTGTAGCATTTCAAATTCCTATTTTTATTTTCCTTAGTATCACTTCTATCTGTGTTTTCCATAGGATACGATCTATTTATCGCTTGTGTTCTTCTGTTTTGACTTGTGTTTCTATTTGAAATACTTCTTAAAAATTTAAGGAGGTCATTAGGTTCGCGAAAATTAGAGCCTTGTGCATTCAGTCTGATATTATTATCGAAAATACCGTGGGTTATGCAATCGACCGCATTTTTCTTAGTAATACCGCATGCATTCACAAGTGCAGCCTTATCATAATAATATTCTTCTAACGTTTCTTCACGTCTACTCTTTCGTTGCAACATTTCCGTAAGTTTGTCAGCATAATTCCGGTCATCTGGAAATGTATTCAATATACGTTTTTGCCATTCGCTCCAAGATAAATCGACTGAATTGAGCCCTTCATACCATCGTTTCGCTAGGCCAGAAAGTTTGGATAGAGCATAGAAAATTATCTGTTTCTCATGCCAGTTGTAAATAGTAGCTATTTCATTGACCTTTCGAAGCCAGTCTGCAGCAGACTGGGTGTTGGATTTTGGGTCAAATTCTGGTATCACTTTTTGTGCCCCAAGGACACTGTTATTCGTGTACTTGTCACCCAGCAAGCCAAGAAACTTTTTTAACAGTGTGTTGTCGTTAGACAACCTCTCCTCCGAAAATGACCTTGAGCGCGCTCGTTGCTCTTTTGATCGTGAATGTACTCGCACGCGTTCGGTCTGACGTCTACTTTTGGACTGCTGACTACGTCGTTTGTAACGACTCCCTGAACGCGATGATGACGATGAGGCTGGAATTGAAGATGTCGAAGACCTACGATCACGATATGGTCTTAACCTCGTCTTATTCTGGCTACGCCTTGATAATCTCATTCTCATTCGGTCTCTGGATGAACTCCTACAATGACGAAATCTTTTACCCGTTTTCCGTTCTTTGGACCTAGCTCGATCATTCATGAGAGTAGGGGAGGTCGAAGATACTGATCGCCGACGCTTGCGATGTTCAAACTTATTTCTGTTATTATTTCTGTTACTAGGCGGTGTAGATCTGCCCATTGTTTGGTCTGTATCACTCATATCTATTGGTCTATTAAATGTATGTGTTATTGACGTATAGGTATCTATTTATTTGTTTAGTTCAAAATTATTATTATTATTATTTATTTTTTTTTAGGGTGTTGGGAAATATCAGAGGAATAGTAGGATATGGCAGAGAGACATAATAATATAAGTATTTTAACACAAACTCAAGCATAGAATTATAACCAATTTCAATCAATTACCAAAACAAAGACAATCATAACACTCTAGATACGGAGATAAAAGTAAGTAAACACTGGTACAATCATGTAATCCTCCTGTGCCTTCACATACAGATATAATTATGATAATATGCTTTGCATCAATACACAGGTAATTTATTGTTTATAACTTCACTTCCAAGTAGGTAGGTACCTACTGTAATTTTACCGTTGCTTAAAAGAATGAGTTTGGAATTATTCCACCGTCAACAAAACTATAACACCCGCATTAAGGTTCACTGGGATAAATCGCCTTCTGCGATAAGTCTGTCCATTGTATGTATTGTGTAATTCTTTCCTATTTGATATTGTCTTCTAAGTGTCTGGTGTATAATAAAGTATTTTGTATTTTATTCTACTGTATCATTAAGTACTTTTCAGTTGTTTTCTCATAATGTAACAGAAAGAAATTAACAAAACTGTGGTTCTATTGAAAACATTTAAAAAAAAAACAATTATTTATTATCGCAGTAAGAAAACATATTGTTGAACTCTTGAGTGGGTATTTAACTGCACAACACTTAATTATTAGAGATTAGGTTTGGAGGCTTTTTTTAAAAATTTGCTATTAGGATGCTATTACGGTACTAAGTGGAAGTTATCTAATACCCACTTTATGAAGTGTTGTATTAACCATTAATCAAGTTATTATTTAATCATTTCAAAATTTATTAAACACTTAATAACAACTAAAATATAAATTATTTAATTATAACAACTAATAAGTGCATCATGTAGTTTCCCCATACAATATTATCAAGTCAGTATTTAATACGGCTACTATTAAATTATCATTTTGATCGGTTATGTACTGAAACACTGATTGATAGCGCAGACAACTTCCAAGTAAACTTTAGGCTATGTACAAGGTATTGAAATTACATTCTAATTTGAGGATCTTAGACCCATCTTAGTAGCATTGAAGTCTAGGATCTGTGTAAGTACTCTTCTTCATACCTATTTATTTAAATACTTATGTGATAAATGGTTCTTATCTAATTTTTTTTTTTTTATGCAATTATTTTGTGTAATAAAAGTTGCTGTTTAGTACTACTCAGGTATAAAATGTTGTAGGTTAATCAATGTATCTAAATAGAATAGTATGATTGTATCAGTATTCACTCACCTCGGCAGAAGTTTGCTCCGTAGGTGTAGCTACCACAGCATTGACTACTCGCAGAAGTCATGACTTATGTACCCATACAATTGAGTTAGCTCAGTATGTAAGTCCAAGGTATATTATTCATCAAAATGTATTAGATATCAGCAATAATTAGGTAAATAACTACCTTCCCATTTCAAATTAAAACTGACTAACCTAACACTGCACAGCGCTTGGTAAAAAAAACTTACCAAAGCGAATCACCACTACACCGCGGCTGGGTTTTGTTACCAGCCGCTGTTGGGCCAAATGGTCCCCTCACATTGAAAGATGATTGTGCAAGTAAATTGAGCTGAAGTGGTGCATCGTTTCATAACTTAAACTTGATGACCCATTCGGAACCTTTTAAAATCTTTTACTTAGGGCCTCGAAAACAAAACTTATGCAAATTGTAAAACTTTCATTCAACTACCAAGTACTCTCGTTTTGCGTTTGGATTCACGTTCCACTTCTGATTTATTGAATAAACACTTACCCAGATCTTCAAGGAGTCCTGGATGGAGCACTGTTCCTCTGTTCACACCTTTTATCCCCTTTTTTCTATTTCTGCACTAGTCAACCTGTTCACCTTTTTTTCCAATATGGCCGTCGCCCCCGCGCACCGGCCTCATTCCCGCTCTTCTTATTAAACCCAAAATTAATGAAAGCGTTATAAAATATGCAAACAAATCAATAATTCGTGTTGTATTTTTAAATATATGTTTACAATTTATTAAATATGATAGCTCTTGAATTAAAATAATAACGTGATTAACCGGATGTTAACACTAATTAGCTTTTGAATTAGGGGCCGTGGCAAGCAAACAACTTAGTTAGGTATACTTAATTACACAATGAGATTTTAGTGTCGCACAAATTTTAATTAGTTAGCAAGAAATGCATATTTAAAATTGTTGAAAAATGAAGAAGCATGTTGCATGGAGTCTATCTTTTTCCTTTTTATTTTAAATTTTCAAGAGCTTCCAGAACCATGAACAACAAAAATGTGGTGTATATGCTATAGGTAAGGACAAGAGATAACTAGCAATAAAACGTCACAGTTAAATTCATTATATGGCGATGGCTTTAATTTCTCGTAAGGTTTATGATGGTATTTCGGTTAATAGATTAAATACCACACTGCCGAGTTCTGTTGTTATATCGTATTGCAGTCGAAATAATTCCCGTATTTTGTTGGCAATTTTACTAATCAATCATTGATATAAACTTTAATCTTCTGACATTTGAGCTCCGTTATCTCAGCAGCGTTTATTAAGTCGCAGGTCAAAATATAATTATGATGACAACAACTCAAAGAAAGATAATCAACAAACTTATAAAGCATTTCATTCCACCCACATAATAATAAAAGTGGCCCTTGAAAATGAAAAATTACAGAACAAAAGCGCACCTATAGCAAGCTCGTAAATAAATAAACTTTGAGCGAAGAAAATGCAAGGGAAATATTTTTTAATATACCGGGCGTGCGGCGCTTTGAAACGCTCTCTTTTATTCAAGAGGGAAACTTCCTGCCTAAATACGAATATAAAAGGAGTCATAGATTGTATGAAATAGGAAGGAGCTCGCTCCGGCCGTAAATAGAGCATTTACAGCACCGGTTCAGTACCCTACCTCGCATATATTGACACCCATATAAATAACATCTACGGCTTTTATGACATCTAAAATACGAGATGATAATTCAACATCACTTTTATTGGGTCTCATGACGTCACAAAATGTTAAACTGACGACACGATTTGCATAAATTACCTTTTATGCGATAAATTTGAGTGCAATGAAAACGAAATGCTAATCGAGCCGAGCTCGCTTCTCTCCTCTCAAAACAAAGAGTTTATTCATTACAAAAGAAAGACTCAGTAAAAACCTAAGTAGGGTTGTGCAGCGATTCTTGTCGGGAACTGCCACAGACTAAAAGAATGCAACTTTGTTCCAAGGCGGCCTTTGTAAATGAGAAGCGAAACGCGTAAAGCCCAGCCTCGCCTTGTCTGGCTGGCTGGCGGAAGCGCACGATGTGACACGGAATAGCGACACTGACACACGACGAAATTGCATTGAATCTGGAACGCCTTTATCGTTGCCAAAGGGACTTTTATATTTCCAACCTCCGAGCGTGCATATACCTGCCTAGTATGTATGGAAATGAAATTCACTCAGGTTGAACGCGTTCGCTCTTTGATAGATATGATGGGTATGGAAACGATTCATTTCCACGATAATCGCACTTTAAAATCCGAGACCGAATAAATAACTTACGATGTTGAATAAAACATGGTGTTAACATATTTGTTCTAAAAGAAATATCTTGAATAATTTACATGTAACGGAAGCGGCTAATGAGTTCATAAAACACTAATGTCAATATGTTATAGTCTCAAAGTATAATCATTTAACACGATGGGAATTAACATTTAAACATAGACATACATCAAAGATTTAATTCAATATTAAATCAGCGCTCAGTGAATAATACGACCGGTTCTCAAAAAGCAATCAAATAAAATATCACGAGAAATAAAGCAATAAAAAAGAAGGGATCGTGATTTGGTCGCCGTTTATATTTGGAGGTTAATGGTTTATGAAATAATAATTATTATAACTGCGAATGACTGGCTCAGTTGTGTGTATGAAACTAATTGTAGCTTGGATCCAATTATATGTGTTGAAGAACTCCGATACAATACAAACAGATAATTGAATTCATCGTTCAATACTTCCAATATTATCATAGCGAAGGCACAGGCTCAGTGTTCACCACAGTGCACAGCGCACACATTTGTATACAACAGGTTTATTTCTATGATCGTCTCGAAAATAAGAAGAATATAAAACAAGAATTGATGGTTAACAATCTATGTTTACACAATTTGAATTTTATTACTTATGGTCCGCATTTGAAGAAACATTTCAGCGTGTTTTTGAAAGAGAAAATAATAAATCATTGGTTTTACTTACAGGAATGATCATGTTTTTCATACCTGTGAATAAATCCTGTAATTTCAGCGAACACAAAAATTTGCCTGACATCTGTATGTTATTTAACACCAATATTTCGCGAATTTCCACAGACGAGTGAACAACAAAATAAAAGCGTTTGGAAAACATCGTAATTTTCGTTCAAAGCCATTTAATTTAAGCACAGTGGGCTGCGCGAGAGACTAATCTGATTTATATCTCTAGGCCGTATTTCTTCTTTATTCGCTCTTTCACACTAGCCGACGTAATTTGTTGAAAAACACGCAAATTCAGTTAAGTGCTTCATTCTATTTGCGATGGATGTTTTATGGCTGCTAGGTATTTTATTTATAAACTTTACGGTGTTAAAATTGTTAATTTTACATACAATTTACATTTTCTTTTGATTTCTTTTTGAAAAATTATTTTGCATCATTCGATTTGATTATTTTCCTTTAACACTTTGGTTTTTCACTCCTAGGACACAAAAAAGGTGATAAAACCACCAAATGAATAAATATTTCAAATAAGTGTAATTGCACAACGGACAATACACACACCGTCTCTCTAGTTTGGCAGTTAGTACAACAGTCGGGCGGGGTTGGGACGCAAAATGTTTGTGCTTCACCCTTCTCTTCCCTAGGGGTATGTAGTGAGCCCCGAGCGATATAGATGACAACTCTGGCAACTGATGTCCCTATTATTATTCTCCGAAATTAAAAATCGACATGGATCAACTCTCTGAAATATGCTCCTCAAATATAACAAGTCAACATTGATATATTTGAATAAAAAACAACAAGTTCCTACTAAACACGTTGGTTTCATAAAAAGTGTACTAGGAGCGCAGTAACGAGTGCAGTTCGCAAGTAACCCATGCTCGGCTCCTCTCGGCACAGTCGGCACACGGCCCGACGACGTGTTATTTATCCCCGTCCAAACGCCCTTTACGAGCACAATATCGACGCTCGATTTTCATCCCGCCTCGGGGAGAGATAAAAGAAGCTTAACGTCCGACGGCTTTGTGTTCGTGTATCTCACCCGCCGCAAATAAAACTATTAAATTAAATAACGTTACGCAGCCACTCCACTGAGTAATCCTTGTATTTTATTAACGGCGAGAGAACCTCTGTCAAAATTTGCTCTTTTTAAAGCCGTGGCCGCAGTGTAAATAACTAAATATTCATGATCCGCAACTCATATAAATATTACTCGAGACACTCGGCACGTTAATGAAACAAGATGCTAACTCCGTGGGGTGGGGCTGGAGCTTAAATTATTCCAGCCGCGTCTCGTTCTTGTCTTTGTGCCGTTGCTATTATTTCAAATTATTTTTAATTGAGTAAAAGCAAGCGAAAAACACAATAACAACCCTCCCGTGTTAATTGCCCTCCCGACAAAGCGTTCTAAAAGCTTTTCGAGACGCTACACTGTAATACAAACGTTAAACTGCATGAAAAAGTGTTTGTGCTTTAACAATTCTTAAAAATAAAATGGAACGTGAAAATCATAACGCAACAATGGACCGTAATGAAATCTCTTTTTTACGGCTCACGGCTATGTCGGGGCCGAGCAATTTTAACCTCGTTTTCATTGAAATTCACATTTCATCCGAGCAACAAAAGGGTTGGCTCTTTGCGAAATGTCAATTGTGAGGAGGGTAGCGAGCGGCCCGCTACCGCCGATGTTATCCTGGTAGTGGCGGACACATGTACGCGGCCGTGACAAACACACAACATCATACGGATGCGTGTGTATACCCACCGGCTGTTCTGAATAATGCATGAGAAGGCAACGAATGCTTTAAAAAGTTAACAAGGTTTTCCGAGCTTTCCTTTGTTCTGCTGCTTACTGTACAAAAACAAATTGCTTCCACTGGAACTCAGTGAAAAATGTGATTTATCTAGTTGTTGGTATAGGTACCTTTTATGTAAAAACAACTATAACGAATAAGCAAAAACGTGGAAGGGGGGTACATAAAGTAAGTAGTAAGTAGTAAGTAGTAAGTTTTCCCGTAATACAATAAATACAACCAAGAAAGTGCTAAGCGGTTTCAGCTTGAAATTCCAGTGTTCTTACAAAACAACTAACCATGGTGCTTACTACAAAAAAGAACAATGAAGTGTTTAAGGGGATGAGAAAGAAGCTGCGGCTAGTAAAAGTTGTAGTGTCGACCACGGCCTCGGCCCCGGCCCGAGTTACGGATACCTAGCCGATAACAGGATTAACGCGCCCTCCCGTGTTGTTACCGGCTAATTCGCACGCAAACTTCCCACACGCCACACTTTCGACACGATAATGTTCTCCTGGTAGTTCGCCTGATATTCACTTATTACTTTCACCGTTCGCGTTAATATACTACTCACGTTAATTAATTAGATTTTCTGCTAACATACCTACGTTACGTTGTATAACTGTTATTATTACAAAGCTTATGCTTGCAATAACGTATGCTCTATCACATATGGACAGAGCGTTATAATTTGATTTGTTTACCGGATAATTCCCGTATTACTTAAATAAATCCTATTCAAATTAGTTAGTTCAGTCCAATCTACGACAAAGACAAAGAGCAAGTAATAATATAAAATGTGAACACAGTCTGATAAACAATCCATTAGCATTTTATGCGCATTTAATATTATCAATGAACCCCATTTTATCTCTCGGGTGAAAGTTAATGTGCGTCTTTGTTGATAGCATGTAAACACGAGGGATTCGATCAAAAACTAAATTCGATAAAGCTAGATATTTTTACGATCTCTCTACGGATTAATGAACATTTAATATTAAACTCGGCTACTCAAATATGATTTTTCGTTTATCTTTTATCCAATCAAAGTTAATTGAACACTCGATCAAATCAAACCACTATTCCGTTTAATACCTCAAACCTTTCTTCGTATTTAACTTTAAAACTTCCCAAGTCAATTGAGAATTTTAATTTTGTAATTATGGCAAATAAACTTTTAACAGTTGACGGCAGTCATGAAACATTTACGACAGTATAAAATCGTAATGGATTAACTTGATCGCCACAGTCGGCGTTTAACGACCGACCTGGGGTAACTTCCTCAATAAAATTATTCCCTGTCATCTCCTATATCTGGACTGGGAACGATACAAACTACGTATGTATTTAAGAAGAGAAACTATACACTACTCGAACTCAATAATGAATATTCGTCACGCTTTATTTACCTATTGTCTATGTTCGACGCTAGAATTATAGTAACAATTCTTCGTCACTTCTAAATTGTGTTGATAGTCTACTAACTTCTGTTTATGCGTCCCTGGTCTCGAATATCGAATGAAACGAGCCCTGTACCACAGATAGAAGAGACATCAAACGCGTGTCCTTTCTTTAAAACAGCATTATTATTGAATGAGGTCAAACAAGGACAACAAATGTAACGAAATAGGGTTCCGATCTCATTTTCTTTCTCATATGTGAGAGAGTCAAGTTATTTCCAAATGTTTTAGGGAATAAAATAAATATCCAAGCAAATAGGCTAGGGTGTTGACAATGTCAGCAAAACTACCAAGTCTTTTGAAACGAAAAAAATGCTTTGAATGATAATGAATACAGGGTGACGTAGAAAAGTACCTATAATAAAAACTTGTCGAGTTTTCTGTTGTAATAACACGAACACAATGGCTCTTTCGCTTTGAACTTTTACCTTGTAATCATTTTAAATCGTATACGCTGGAGAAAATGAAAAGGTTCTGTTTCTTTGCGAAAACAGAATTGATTTTCAATATGGTCGGTAATTTGACATGCTTATAGCTCAAAGTTGTGAAGCTGAAAGTTCTACTTAGGTCAACATCAAGTCAAAAGTCAGCGCTGTAATTGGTTAGGTTTCTAATTAACTACTAAAATGTAAAAAAATCTATGACTAGTCAGAGAGAAACATGGACCCGTAGAGACAGTGATCTTATCGTTTATTTAACGCAATAACATTAGTAACGTTACATTAAAGGAAACTTATTAATTATTACAAATAAAACTTGGTCGACTCGTAATTAAGAGTCCATTTTGTGACAGCCTCTTAAAATTCACTCCACGAGCGCAGAGGGAGGCTCAAAGGCAAAATAATTAAAGCGGAGGGTATAAGAAAATGTCGGGGAGGGAGATCAAAGGAGGGAATTTACCCTCGGGTAAATAATATAGCAGTCTCGCGTCGGATTTGGGTATTTGCTAAGGTTACAATATACCTGTTGGTAGTGGTATTGACATGGTTTACCTCAATCCAAATTAATTATTTAATGAACGGAACTAGAGGAGGAGCCGGGGCAATGGAGACAATTACCGAGCAATATCTCGGGCGTGTGCCCCTGGGAGTCAATGAGCTATGGATATCGAGCAATGTTGGCTTAAAACGTGTGAGCCATTCTATTTGAGGTTTATTTGTTTTTGATCGCTTAACAGATTTACGTGGAAGTTTACAGAGGTACAGTGGCTTTATAAACGTCTTTGAGAAGTGTTTCTTTAACTGCTTAACCTCTTTATTCTCTACTTTATCACAAAATATTTACCAAAAGTTATTATTTTCTTGTCTCAAATAAAGAGTTATTCTTAATACATGTTCCATTACAACGGCAATGAAAAAACTCCACTATCTTGTTCCTTTTTTGGGTCCTAAGCTTTATGTATTTCTGAGCCTAACTAA
Organism: Xestia rhomboidea; assembly: GCA_963853795.1. Taxonomy (NCBI): domain Eukaryota; kingdom Metazoa; phylum Arthropoda; class Insecta; order Lepidoptera; family Noctuidae; genus Xestia; species Xestia rhomboidea. Next base: position 6,024,603 of record OY970771.1, on the reverse strand, counting down.
GGAAAATCGCGTGACAATCCTTGAACGCCTCACCTTGGAAAAAAAACACGAGCCGAATAAAATGTCTAAGCAGGTAGGCTACTTACTAAAATTCTCACGTAAAGCTTCAATCCTATAGATTGAGTATGATCATAAGAATAATCACGTGTCTATGACAATATTCTTCTCACACTCGCGTAATGACGCTTGATGGCAGCCAGGCATAATCAATCATTTTGCATAATCACTCGATGCCTTCACTTTCAAAGGTTACTGAAAACATTGCAAAGCCAACCTATACTCTTACTTAATGCCTTTATGAAATTGTATTAATATGAACACACATTCAAATATTTCCCGCCCTACATTTTTTTTTGCACTTACCTGTATGTGGGTGGAAAATTACCCATGATTGGACGAATCCCAAAATTGTTTCGAACCCGCAAACTTACCTGGAAAGAATAAAGTACTACAATAAAACGTAATTCATGTTCAGTAATTGATAAATAAGATATTTGTATTCACAAAAGGAATATTGGTTTGGGTTTCATTCTGCGAATTCTTGTTTTATATATTTTCGGTGAAATACATTGAATTACAATTTAAGACGGGATTTGTTAGACTCTCATTAATTCACAGTACACGGGTGCTTACAGTATACTATAATCGTAAAATGGCATTACAACGTCAACCTTTACAGCTGCCATTCGAGTGCAAATCTGTAATGAATGAGCTACAGACGGATATTACGAATTCACCAGACGCGCCTCAACTCATAACAAAGTCACTAAACAGTCTTAAATTGTTAAAAATTAACATTCAAATTGGGGGAGCGCTGTTAGTGGAATTAGTACGACTTTCACTCATAAATCGTCTGGAGGGTGGCGAACTGGCGAGCAGCGAGCACGCCGGTTTATTGGCTCCACGTCGACATTCGTCTGCTAATAAATGAAGCAGAAAACTTCTACTTATGTAGTGTGCTGTTTGTCGAGGGCGGAAGACATCACCCGCCGACTTATCTAACCGAAAACTGTGTCTACACAGAGCGTCGTAGAGCTCAAACTTCGACGGGAACACTTTTATAGCTCTGCCTCTCCTGCTCACTCGCGAAGAGTGCGAACGGGATGCAGCGACCGCATTATGGGTTTATGAAATGAGCTCCGTTGCCTCATGTTACCCCGACGAAGAAAATGAAATTATGACCGTAGCCGCGCAAAGAAAGCGGCCATGACATCTCTAATTTTTTCTTGTGCAGCTTTTACGAGCGAACGAGATTCGGAGCAAAATGCTCGGATGAAATTGGAAAATATTTTTGAAATAACACATTTTTTATTATTTACGAAGCAGGTGGTACCGATATAAAATATGAGACATCATATCTTTGGCTAGCTTCTGCAATCTGCGTGTTTTAACTACATTATGAAGAGGCTGAAGAGCGTGCTTGAACATGATAGACGAATTAATTCTTAGTGACTAATCGAATCTCAAACATCAGTCAAGGTAATTAGGTTCGCTGCGAACGCACACAAAGCTCATTAAGCACCAATTCCAATCTAATCAAATTGTGATTAAATCGAGAGAACCCTTTGATGTCACGGGCGTTGAACGTCGATGGCGCGCGCCGAAATTACTGGCATATGCTCACTCACGTTGCCGCGTTGCCCGCAGCAACCCCATGCATAATTTGTATTGCATTAGCTTCCCCAATTTGGGGTATTTGTTCATAAGTATTTTAAATCAGGGCTAGCATTGAAATGCTGACAGTTTAGGTTGGCTTATAAATTAAGCTTGTTTATTTAATATGCTGGCCTGGTATTGCTGGTGCTCTATGTTGTTTTGAATATTCCGGATCGTATTTGGATCAAAATTTCGTGTTGCAATAGTACATTGTTACCCTAGGGGTGAAAGTAACTTATTTAGTCTCGAGACGGGGTTTTGCGCCCGAACGTACCGAGGGCGCCAATTGTTCGATGGACTTAATAAGTCTTTAACCAGAGGACAACACAGTGCTTTTCATTACGAATACAAGGAAAGTAAAAATATAAACATTAATTAGCTAAAGAAAAAATGAGTAAATTTTAGTTTCCACAACAGCTTTAGCCTTTTTTTATGAAATCAGGCGTTTAATCCATAATTATTTGAATCAGATGAACTCATTGTGTTAATACAAATCTCTGCTATACGGAAGTATTAACAAAACTCTACCAGCCTTACAAATAAACGTGGTATAAAAGTTATACTCTAGAATAAATTTAGAATAAGCGAAATGTCTACAAATAAACAAAGAATAGCTTATACCAAGTATAGCTTTGATATTTGTTTTCGTGCAACTGCTATTCCGGAGTTATTCGTGCCTCCACCCTTGTTTAAAGCTAGTAAAACCTTAAAAATAAGACGGTTTGTGTTTGTTTACGCGCATTTAAGTATTTAAGTATGTTCGTTTTGATTATGGAATTAGATGCACTATAAGAAGTAGAACCAGTAAATAACATTCTAAATTTAATGCAGGTTCAAAAACAGTTAAATATTTAAAAAGAGTAAAACCTTTTGATTTATATTGCGATGAGCAGTTACGGTTAAAATAACAATTTTCTAAAGGTGGTGTAACGTTTTAGACCAATTAATTGGTAGATCTTGTAACAATTAAAATGATAGATAGTGATTATGTGGACGGGTAGCGCCCTCTATTAGAAAAATAGCGCACTAGCTGCAATGAAACGGCAGATGTCAACTAGATGGCGTCACCGAGTAATATTGCTTATTTTTTCAACAATGTAAATTATAAATAAAATATGGAAAATACATACACAAAATTCTAATAATTAGCCATGATGAGTTTTCGTTAAATTATAATTAGTTATATAGACTAGTTTTGACGTGATAAAAGGACTCGTGTCTAAACCACGCACAGCGGTTCCGTGATGGATGACGCGACACCTTTCTTTCATTTGAGAATCTTTTCATGGAACTACTAGATTTCTTACAAAATTAAATAAAAAGCTGATGACGCGGACGAGGCGTGGGATAGCCGTTAAAATGAAAACCCGTGCCTAAATAGGAGCCACGAATGTGTATGTATTCTGAATTATTGCTACTTTGTGAGAATTACTTAGCGTCACCCACCACCATGTGTATCGGGGGCTCATACTGATATTCTTTTCTGATATTATTTTCAGGGCTTCATATATAACTTAATTAATTAAAACTTAAAGAAAAAAAATCAGTCATCTCAAGAACCTGTAGGCGCAAGAAAATGCCACATTAATAAGGGATAAATTTGGGGCTCGCTCTGGTTCCGAACATAAACAGCCACGTGTAATATTCTGCAATCCACACAGACTGTGACTGCTGTCTGCGTCTCATGTCCATGGTTGGACCTAAATATACGGTAGTATGGTCTACCCCAATGTAAGTGTGAACATTACAACTTAATAACTTAAGAATTTGGGCAGGAGCTATGACCCTATTATATTGATGGCTGTACCCACTTATTAAATAATTGAGAAGACTGAAGAAGGACTTTAATTTCAATCAACACCACATGCGCACAGAACCCACATAGTCTCATGGACAACTCCGCTGGCAGCTGGTGGTAAGAGACGGAAGGATCTTACAATCTGTCAATATGGACACGCGCGGAGGTGGATTATCTTCTGTTTTGAGGTACTGGTGACGTCAATAAAAATTATTCTATTCTAATCGTTCTCCCAGTTGATTGATCGGTGTCTTTTAATAATTACTCACCTTTGAAATTATATTTCTCTGTCCACAAAAATAAACAAATTCATTTACAACTGTATTGACTCAGTTAGCGCGTAAAGAATAGAACAAAAAAAGGTCGAGAAACTTCAAGTTGACAAAGAATCCATATAGATTTTACAGACAAACTGCTTTTTTTTATTAGTTTCTCTTTGGTCACACTGTTGCCAAATCGAGCATTTTGACATAACGGAAGAGTTGATACCAAAGAAATACCTGGGTTATTTGTAAAAAAATATTCTCGACATATTTTTAAGTTTTATCTGGTATAACTATACATAGTATAAGAATGGAATAGATGCGGTATAACACATTTTTATTTGTAATGCTGGCAACACGAAAAAAAAAAAGAAGATCCAGAGGATCGGATTGCCGCTTTCCCGCCTTTTTTTTTCTGTGTCAGCCATTATTTTTCATTTTCATCATTGAAAAAATGGTAAATATTATGCCCAAATCTTTAAAGAAATAGTTGAAACTGTAAAGAAATAGTTGAAACTTAATTATTATAAAGTTATTTAAAAAAAAATATTTTCCCCAGTCACTGCTGAGTAGGGCTGAGAGGCTTTCATGTTATTTCGATTTTAACGCTGTAATTGAGTGGCTGTATGTAGAAAGTTGGAACATGGTTCAAAAACGTGAAAATAGAACTATTTTTTTTTTATAATTCGACAGTTGCAGTTGAAAACGATTCTCCCTTGGGCTGAAAAGAATTACTTTCAACCCGCTCCTCAGGCAACTTCAGACCTACTTTCAGAGTATGAGTAGTGAAAAAACAGTTTCATCCGAAGGAATTATTATTTCGTTGTATTGTAAAATTGTTTCGATTAATAACGAATTATAACTACTTATAAGGTGTATCTATTCATACACGAAATCTCTTAAGGGGTCATTGTACTCATCATTATGAACAAACTTTTATTATGGGACCCAACCCAGAACCGCGAAAGAAAAATCAGCTGTTCCCTACACTTATGTTTGCATTACTCGTCAAAATGAATGGAACTGCTGATTTTTGTTCGCGTTTCAGGGTTTGGTCCCACAGTGCGAATTCTAGGTCTATTTATTGGTTCATTCGTCGTACCTCACTCTATTTATGGCTTGCTGGTAATTCCGGGAATTCTGGGAGATCTGTAAACGATAGCCAATGCTGCAAAACAGTCGGTAATTAAACGTCCGTTATAATCTCAGCAGGAGACAACAGATTACTCCTTTGGCCGCTGGCATCCTGGTAGATCGTGGTAGAAATTAAGATGATGTAAAAACGTGGTTATTGTGATATTTAAATAATGAAACCTAAAGATTACAATACTTACCTAAGAATCTAGGATAAATCTTTTGTGAAACATGCTAGATTATTTTTAGATTTTATATTGCGTACAATGTTGGTTTATCGAAATAAAATTTAACTACGGGGTTCCCACATTGCAAAATTGTTTCAGAACCATCCGGCTATTGATTTGCGCCAATAAAAAAACAAAAGCTTTCTATGTCGAGGTGAGGTTATTTAGTGTCATAATGTCATAATTTTAGCGTAAGTATAGGTATTTTTGAGAATCTATATTACACTTCCACGTACGAAAAATAATATTTATGTAAGTACTTAAGTATCCAGAAAATAAAATTTAAATAAACCTTCATTTTCTAGGAATCTTTGGAGCAAACAACGCTTACTCTCGCAACTTTCCTAAATTAAAGCAGAACAGACTACTAACATAGAGAAGTTCCTCTAATAACTACATAAATAAAGTGTTTATAAGATCCCTAACAAACAAGTTTCATATACAACAAATATTAGTAATATTTTCAATCGACTCGAGTACTCAATAAACAAACCGAAGCTTGTCAGTGTTTCACATTGACTTACAAACAAAACCTTTACGTGATCGTATCTCGTTAAACTAGTGCCACTAGTGCCTAATGTTTATTTTATCAATTACCACACATTATGTCACGTACAGTCTCGAACACTCCACTTATCAGAAAGAGATGGAATGTGTTTTCAGTGCGTGTGAGTGAGATGGAAGGGCCAGCGTTTCTCAACATGCCGCGTTTAGCGGTGTTAAGGTTAATAGCGCTATTTGTATAGCGAGAGATGTTATCGGAGGCTGCGGCTGCGAGACCGACGCAGACATTTTATTGTCTACATCGACACAGAATAATTCCAGACAACTAAACGATTTGAATGCACTTCGCCTTTAACATATGTGTCGTTTCTTCCGTGTTACATAATGCCTGTGTAAAGTTTGTTTTAGCAGTTATTGTAAATAAAGGTTTTACTTAATGTGTTGTCTTTTGTCAGTGGAATGTGCCGTTTTCTAAGAAACAAACCTTAGCCACGTCTTACACAATGTTTAATGTTAACATTTATGTAGGTTTATGTCCATCTTAATGTTTAAGTTAATAAAACAATTAACTACTTTGTTTTAAAAAAAGCTCAAGCTATGACGAAAATTAAATATAATATAATGCGTTGGTAACGATACAATGCAGTACGGAATCCGAAAATTACAATGTAATTAAAAGTCAATCGAGCTGTCCCACGCCCTATCATTAAAGCGACGTTGATAATAATTCCAACAAACGCAGCGATTTGTCGCAACATCGTGAATAAATAATAAACCTATTACTGGTTATATTTACAAGACAGTTACGAACAATACCTACATATTACATACACAAGTGGAACAAGTATCCAAACTTGTTTACATAACGACGAGATCTGAGCATCATTCATCAATTTTACAACGTAAGCAGATGTTTATAAAATACACTGCAAACCAGATACTGTAAACATGAGTTTTAAATAAATTCGACACGTGAAAACACAACGAAACTGTTGTATTTCCAACTGTTAATTTCGGATAATAGTAGTTGAAACATAAATAAATGTCATTTTGAGCAACGGTAAGTGTTTATGTTAATACAACAAGTTGCTTAAAAAGGCACAATGACACCACAATTAGGTACTCGAGAAGTGTTATTATCATCGCACGAACAAGATGAGCTCCGACGCAAAAAATATCTCTCGACTCAATAGGATGATTGACATTTCTGATGCCTCACACACAAAACCTGTTTGCAGCCACAAAAGCTTTTTGATTGTGGTACAATACAAACACATAAGAATAACGGCGTTGAACACACGTTTCTCATTAGGAAGGAAATTGCGCAAAAGGTGTCGTGTTTAACCATTTTTAGGACACACAATATGAAAGACATCTTGAAACAGCATGTCAATTAAAATATCTGTCTCGTTTTATTGTATCAGGATTCAGGAACAAATAGAGCAAGTGTACATTATATTCGAAGCGCCCAGGGGATCTTAGAGGCTGTGTAAGTACCATTAAGCCGTCTGTAATACACCAAGTAAGTATTTGCATGAAAACGACAAGATATTTGCATATGCAAATTACGTTCCGTCTTTATTTGGGCCGCGGACGTTAACTCTACGTCCTTATGTAAATGAGAGGCCCCGAGCTTTCCCGATAGCCGTATCTTAAAACTTCTATTGTTTAAATAGCCCTTTTAAATCAGTTACCGTGTCAATTTTTTTATCAGTCTACTCCACGAAACAATTAACTTTTATGACTAGTTGTCTACGAACCGGACAAAAAGCAGACATGAATAGAGCGTTAACAAGGCAAAAACTGTAGTCTATTACAGCGTTTAATAATGCCATTATAATGCAACCGAACCGGCTCAAGAAATCGTTCGAAACGGCACTCGGCAGTACGAGACAAGAGCCGAGTGAACAATAACGACGGCACCGCTCATTTTTGTAGTCGCAAAGGAAAACAATAAAACAAAGAGAGCGCAAAAACGACACCGTACACGCAAGCGGGGCTCTCGAAAAATAGCAGCGGCATACACGCGACGCGCCGCGATGCGATGCCATCCAGCCACCCAGCCGTCCTCGCCCCACGACCAGTAAAAGCTGCCACACATGCACGAATAAAAAACAGCCAACCGCACACGAGCACAACCGCGTGTAGCTCTAGTCGGCCGCTCAGGCGCTCAGCTTACCCTCGCACTCGGCGAGGCATTCGTGCGTGAACCCAACCGCCTCGCTGTGTACATACATGGCTACGTACTTATTACCGGTACGTGTGTTGCGGACTGCGGTATCCATTACGCCGAGGAAAAAGCGCGCGAACCAACGGTGTGTGTAATTGATTAACAGTTTGAGAACCTGTTGACGAGCAGTGACGGACGAACGCTCAAACATAGGGTTCGCCGGAAGGCCTCGTTGAGCGCTTTAAAATCTTAATTTAAATAATATGCATGTCATTTCACTTCCACTTATAATGACCTCATAATAAACGATGCGAAGCGACGTTCAAATAGCATTCCCTCGAAATATTACTGTTATTTTAGTAAAGGGATTTAACGACACGTTTATTGAATGTTTTGTGTTTTATATAATGTTCAAAAGAAACAACTTTGAAGTAAAATTTTAACACACGGTTTATAACCTCCCTTGGCAAGATTTCAATTAAGTGTTCTATGGCTAGGAATAAAAATTCTTATACATTACAATTACTTATGTGTAAATCAGCACAAAAAATAACAACGTATAGGTACCTATTCAATGTGATGAGGGGCAATAAAGTCAGCGAATTGTGTGATGTAGTAATAAAAGTGGTCGGAAAGAAAAAGAATAATTTATAACAATAAAATGGTGTGCAGAGATGTCGCGTTTGGCCGCGTCTGACTCGCTGCTCCACCCTACATCAATAATTCATGCGACATCGCGCCATTGAGAAAGTGCTCTGTGATCGCCATACTAATTCAACCATTGAATCACTAAAACATTTCTTTGTGATCTTCGATTCAATACAATACGCACAATGACAAACAATACATTTTATTGTTTCATGTTTTAAATAAACCGTGATTAGTACGTAGTCTCTAGCAATCAAAAATAACACAATGATACTTAGATCCACAAATACTCGAATTCCTGAAATATTTACGCCAAATTCCTGAAATAGTAAACACGAAACATACTACGTCCCAACTCTCCCAACAATGAAAACATTTTCATTGTTTAGGAAATACTATTTGAATAGTTGAATTAGTAATTTTGTAGAAAAGATTCAAAGTTATTTTACTAATCAGATTTTATCCTCAAATAACCAGCTGGTTGAAACGGTCTCGTAAGAAAATTATCATGCGAGATCGGGTCCGTAAACACATTCATTCCGAAGGAAGGCGAACTACCCGACTGGATTAATTCGTGTAATTTAAACTCCAATACCAGGAGAATACGAAACTAAGCAGATATTCAGCTCGCCTAACGTGAAGCTAGCAGTACAGACGAGTAACTCCGTAACGGCAGAGGGAAATAAACATGGAATGCAACAGGAAAGCGGATGAAAAACATGTAGCAAAAATAAACTGAAATATTTACTGCCAGCACGCGGAAAAACCAAAAAGTTTGTGCATTAAACAGAAAAAAATATATCCGTTTCATTTATTTGTTTTTACTATTCCAATGAAAATCTGTGTACGAGATGTGAATTTCCAAGTGGCAAGATGACGCTGCGTTTATGACGCTCGTGTGCACGAGCCCTGAGGGTGGCAGAGGGAGACAGCGCTCCTGCCCTCCCTGGAGGAGTGAGGGAGAGGTGGATATTTCATCGACTCCGGGTACAAGATGGCAGACGTTTGCGGTTGATAGTTTATAGTTATTGCGAGCGAGTGCGACGTGTCCGGAGCCGCTTTATCACATTGTTAGCGTTGTTATCCGCGTACACCGGATTAAGTGGAGATCACACTCGAGCCCTGACTCACCACTCGGACAATGGCTTCCGGTAATGGCTTTTAACATTTACACCGTCTTTTATGTGTTTACCCTTCTGATTTATTACGATGTGTTTGTTAGCTAAACATTATTTTCTTGGTAATTATCATTTCTGTTCTGTTCTAAACATAATAAAGTAGTAAACTTTATGGCGTTTTAATTAAAAACAACGACGGAGCGCGGTAAGAATTTATTCCCCCCATCTAACAACTTCAAAGGGCGTAGAGGTGTCGCGCGTGAATATAAATCTCCCGCCGGGATAAAAGTGGGAAAGCTCGGGACGGATCTATATAAATGTTGCAATTCGTGCGAGTTCGTGTGATCGATTGCTCTCACTATCGTCGCACTATTTCAACTACAAGACATCTCATTTATTCCTGTCATATTCAAAGCGTTTTTATTTTGCGCGAGGAATTTGCTGCGATAAAAAGATAGGTATGTTTTTATAAGTGGAGGTGAAGAATTATAAATATAAACATCAACGCTGTTTATTTTATCTCCCGAGTCGTATGTGAGTTTATTTAAATAAAATGCAACGTAAACAGCGATTGGAAGTGTCGACCACCGCCGGCGTGGTTCACAGATGCGCACCAGTAGTACCAGGGGAGCATGAAGCTACAGAAGATACACGAGCGAGGTGTCGAGCCTTCCGCCATAAATCCGCCGGAGTAAAGAAAGCGTTAACTCTGATTTACCGACGTTCGCGTCACTCGTGACGGAATTCAATGCGCTGCTAACTTGCTTTATTACCTACACTACAGAGGCGTTAATAAGAAATGGTACCTATCATGTTAAATAATTAAGGCGAATACAACAATAATAATAGCAGTAAAATCGTCGAATTTCAAAGAAATTACGTCAATTTTGCTGCTTCAGCAAGAAATCCTCGACTGGATGTCTGAACTGAGATAGCTATCGTGACGGATCGCAAAGCTCCGAGAATTTCTGTCACACGGACAAAAGAATTGTGAACAGGTGACCACAGAGAACGACAGACCAACGGCAATCTATTAACTGTTATCATTGTTATGGTTTCAATAATGATGCTTTCTTTAAACAACCAAAACATATCAGAGTTGACATCTACCGAAAATTGCTTTTGAACAGATTCAATTAAAACTTTATTAATTTCGCAAAGAATCTTCGAAGAAACTTCAATTTGTAGAAACGGTTACGTTGTCCAAAGTTAAGAAAATTCAACTAATACAATTTATACAGAGATAAAACTTCAAAGTCGGCCTGCCCCGATTCAGAGTATTCAGATGAGAATACTGGTGAAAACAAAAGAATCAGTTTTAATCCACTTAGTAAAACAGACAAAGTAATTGCGTCGAGTAATTTACGTTTATATAATAAACTAGTTTGCTTGGGTGCGCGAGCTGCGCGCAGCTCGCGTGTTTGGTGTTTTTGAGAAGTATTACTTACCCTTATAAAATTTTGAGAATCTATAGGCACCCCTAAATGAATTGGAAAATCCGTTGGAATTACCCCTAAAACAGTATGAAAACCCCTACGGAACCCTTATTAAAACCTTATTTAAAAACGCAGACCTTTTCCATAAAAAAAATAAGTATTACTTATCCTTATAAAATTTTGACAATCTATAGGCATCCTTAAATGAATTGGAAAATCCGTTAGAATTACACCTAAAACAGCATGAAAACCCCTACGAACCCCTAATTAAATCTAAAACCTTTTAACCAAAAGTTTGCCTGTCGTCGTCCCTGAGTTACGCTTCACCTACTTAACCATCGTTACGCTACGGAGGTCGCCGGCTCGCTTCGCTCACCACCTCCCCCCTTCGCTCCACTCAGGACCTACCTCCCCGGGGCTGCGGGACTATTCGAAAGAGATACCGTGGCCCCGGAACACAAAGGGCGAGGAAGGAACATGGATGGGTTTTAGTCAGTAAAAGTCTGACACTCCCTCCTGCTCCGCCCAGAGCGGGAGAAGTCATTTGATGATTTCCCATCCTAAAAAAAAAAAAAAAAAAGGACCTACCTCCCACCGAACAGGTTTCGACGCCTACTATATTATTTGTTTAAACACCTAATAGCTATCTCTAACCGTTATGAAGTTACAGCCCTTTCAATTTTAGGGGAGGTTGGGGAGGGGAGCTTCACGCACTCAACTTTCGTTACGCTACGGAGGTCGCCGGCTTGCTTCGCTCGCCACCTCCCCCCTTCGCTCTACTCGGTCTCGCAGGCTCGCTCCATTCAGGACCTACCTACCACCGGAAAGCGGAGGGGAGCAAAGGGGAGGTTGGGGAGGGGAGGAAATACAAATTTCAACGCCCCTCAATAATAAAGTATAGTAAAAAACAAAATTCCGCTACGTGTCCTAGTTTCCGAGATACGATGGGGGGAGGGGTGAAGGGGGGAGAGTGGGGAGTTTTGAAAAATGATTTCGACTAACAATTGGCCTCTTTATACTAATCTGAAAAAAAAAATGTTCCAAGTCTCTTAACTTCCGAGATCCGCCTAAAGGGGGGGGAAAAGGGGAGAAAGGGGGACAACTTTGAAAACTGGTTTTTACTTTTCCGAGCCTCCTCTATACGAATCCGTAAAAACAAAAAAATACGGGTCCCTTAGTTTCCGAGATACGATAGGGAGGGGGAGGAAGGGGAGCAAAAAGGGGAGGTTTGGCACTTTTCCCATACTCGCGGGAGTTACTTGTTTACGAATCTGTCAAAAAATACCCACCTCCCCATCCACCATCTGGGAGAACAATTATGTCAATGAGTCAGTGAGTGAGTCAGTGGTAATTCAGCTTTATATAATATAACTAGTTTGCTTGGGTGCGCGAGCTGCGCGCAGCTCGCGTGTTTGGTGTTTTTGAGAAGTATTTCCCTATCCTTATAAAATTTTGAGAATCAATGGGCACCCCTAAATGAATTGGAAAATCCGTTAGAATTACCCCTAAAACAGTATGAAAACCCCTACGGACCCCTAATAAAACCTTATTTAAAAAACTCAGACCTTTTCCCATAAAAATCATTACCCTAAAGTTTGCTGAGTTGCGCTTCACCCACTCAATCATCGTTACGCTACGGAGGTCGCCACCTCCTGCCTTCGCTCCACTCAGGACCTACCTACCACCGGACAGGTTTCGACACCTACTATAATATATGTTCAAACACCTGATGGCTAGCTCTAACCGTTATGAAGTTACAGCCCTTTCAATTTAAGGGGAGGTTGGGGAGGGGAGCTTCACCCACTCAACCTTCGTTACGCTACGGAGGTCTCGCTGGTTCGCTCCACTCAGGACCTACCTACCACCGGAAAGCGGAGGGGAGGGTATACAAATTTCAACGCCCCTCAATAATAAAGTATAGTAAAAATCAAAATTCCGCTACGTGTCCTAGTTTCCGAGATACGATGGGGGGAGGGGTGAAGGGGGGGAGAGCCGGGAGTTTTGAAAAATGATTTCGACTAATGCATTGCCCCTTTATACAAATCTGAAAAAAAAAATGTTCCAAGTCTCTTAACTTCCGAGATCCGCCTAAAGGGGGGGAGAAGGGGGGAAAAGGGGTCCTTTGAAAACTGTTTTTTTTTTTCCGAGCCTCCTCTATACGAATCTAAAAAAAAAAATGTTTCAAGTCTCTTGGTTTCTGAGATACGATAGGGAGGGGTAAGAAGGGGGGTGAAAAGGGGAGGTTTGGCACTTTTCCCATAGGTTTCAGAGTTATATGTTTACGAATCTGTCAAAATATACCCACCTCCCCATCCACCATCTGGGAGAACAATTCTGTCAGTCAGTCAGTCAGTGAGTGGTAATCGAGCTTTTGAGAAGAGTTTTTGAGAAGTATTACTTACCCTTATAAAATTTTGAGAATCCATAGGAATCCTTAAATGAATTGGAAAATCCGTTAGAATTACCCTTAAATCAGTATGAGAACCCTTAAGGACCCCTAAAATATTTGAGAAGTATAAAAAAAACATTACCCTAAGGTTTGCTTGTCGTCGTCCCTGAGTTACGCTTCACCCACTCAACCTTCGTCTCGCAAGTTCGCTCCGCTCAGGACCTACCTACCACCGGACAGGTTTCGACGCCTACTATAATATTTGTTCTAACACCTGATGGCTACCGCTAACCGTTATGAAGGAACATCCCTTTTAATTTTAGGGGAGGTTGGGGAGGGGAGCTTCACCCACTCAACCTTCGTTACGGTACGGAGGTCGCCGGCTCGCTTCGCTCGCCACCTCCCCCCTTCGCTCTACTCGGTCTCGCAGGTTCGCTCCACTCTGGACTTTTAGGGGTGGTTGGGGAGGGGAGGGTATAAAAATTTCAACGCCCCTCAATAATAAAGTATAGTCAAAATCAAAATGCCGCTATGTGTCCTAGTTTCCGAGATTCGATAGGGGGAGGGGTGAAGGGGGGGAGAGTGGGGAGTTTTGAAAAATGATTTCGATTAATGCATTGCCCCTTTATACGAATCTGAAAAAAAAAATGTTCCAAGTCTCTTAACTTTCGAGATCCACCTAAAGGGGGGGAGAAGGGGGGAAAAGGGGCCAACTCTGAAAAATGGTTTTTACTTTTCCCAGCCTCCTCTATACGAATCTGAAAAAAAAATTTGAGAAGTATTTCCCTATCCTTATAAAATTTTGAGAATCCATAGGAATCCTTAAATGAATTGGAAAATCCGTTAGAATTACCCCTAAATCAGTATGAGAACCCTTAAGAACCCCTAAAACATTTGAGAATATAAAAAAACATTACCCTGAGGTTTGCTTGTCGTCGTCCCTGAGTTACGCTTCACCCACTCAACCTTCGTTACGCTACGGAGGTCGGCGGCTCGCTTCGCTCGCCACCTCCCCCCTTCGCTCCACTCGGTCTCGCAGGCTCGCTCCGCTCAGGACCTACCTACCACCGGACAGGTTTTGACGCCTTCTATAATATTTGTTCAAACACCTGATGGCTATCTCTAACCGTTATGAAGTTACAGCCCTTTCAATTTTAGGGGAGGTTGGGGAGGGGGAGCTTCACCCACTCAACCTTCGTTACGCTACGGAGGTCGCCGGCTCGTTTCGCTCGCCACCTCCCCCCTTCGCTCCACTCGGTCTCGCAGGTTCGCTCCACTCAGGACCTACCTACCACCGGAAAGGGGAGGTTGGGGAGAGGAGGGTATAAAAATTTTAACGCACCCCTATAATAAAGTATAGTAAAAATCAAAATGCCGCTACGTGTCCTAGTTTTCGAGATACGATGGGGGGAGGGGTGAAGGGGGGGAGAGTGGGGAGGTTTGAAAAATGATTTCGACTAATTCGGGGCCCCTTTATACGAATCTGAAAAAAAAAATGTTCCAATTCTCTTAACTTTCGAGATCCGCCTAAAGGGGGGGAGAAGGGGGGAAAGGGGGCCAACTCTGAAAAGTGGTTTTTACTTTTCCCAGCCTCCTCTATACGAATCTGAAAAAAAAATGTTCCAAGTCTCTAGGTTTCCGAGATACGATAGGGAGGGGTGAGAAGGGGGGCGAAAAGGGGAGGTTTGGGATTTTTCCCATAGGTTTCAGAGTTAGTTGTTTACGAATCTGTCAAAATATACCCACCTCCCCATCCACCATCTGGGAGAACAATTCTGTCAATCAGTGAGTGAGTCAGTGGTAATTCAGCTTTATATAGTATAACTAGTTTGCTTGGGTGCGCGAGCTGCGCGCAGCTCGCGTGTTTGGTGTTTTTGAGAAGTATTACTTACCCTTATAAAATTTTGAGAATCTATAGGCACCCCTAAATGAATTGGAAAATCCGTTAGAATTACCCCTAAAACAGTATGACAACCCCTAATTAAACCTTATTTAAAAACTCGGACCTTTTCCCATAAAAAAACATTACCCTAAAGTTTGCTGAGTTACGCTTCACCCACTCAATCATCGTTACGCTAAGGAGGTCGCCGGCTCGCTTCGCTCGCCACCTCCCCCCTTCGCTCCACTCAAGCCCTACCTACCACCGGACAGGTTTCGACACCTACTATAATATTTGTTCAAACACCTGATAGCTATCTGTAACCGTTATTAAGTTACAGCCCTTTCAATTTTAGAGGAGGTTGGGAAGGGGAGCTTCACCCACTCAACCTTCGTTACGCTACGGAGGTCGCCGGCTCGCTTCGCTCGCCACCTCCCCCCTTCGCTCTACTCGGTCTCGCAGGTTCGCTCCATTCAGGACCTACCTACCACCGAAAAGGGGAGGTTGGGGAGGGGAGGGGAGGGTATAAAAATTTCAACGCCCTTCAATAATAAATTATAGCCAAAATCAAAATGCCGCTACGTATCCTAGTTTCCGAGATACGATGGGGAGAGGGGTGAAGGGGGGGAGAGTGGGGAGGTTTGAAAAATGATTTCGACTAATGCATTGCCCCTTTATACGAATCTGAAAAAAAAAATGTTCCAAGTCTCTTAACTTCTGAGATCCGCCTAAAGAGGGGGGAGAGGGGGAGAAAGGGGGACAACTTTGAAAACTGGTTTTTACTTTTCCGAGCCTCCTCTATACGAATCCGTAAAAAAAAAAAAAAACGGGTCCCTTAGTTTCCGAGATACGATAGGGAGGGGGAGGAAGGGGGGCGAAAAGGGGAAGTTTGGCACTTTTCCCATACTCACCAGAGTTACTTGTTTACGAATCTGTCAAAAAATACCCACCTCCCCATCCACCATCTGGGAGAACAATTATGTCAATGAGTCAGTGAGTGAGTCAGTGGTAATTCAGCTTTATATAATATAAAGATTATGCTGTATAGGAACGAATTAACCGTGGGCTAGTCTTTATGTATGTTGTAACTGAAAATAAAGCGAGCGATTTGTACCCACTAGCGAGTTATTAGTTAAAAGTAGGGCTGTGTAATTAGAGGCACATTTGGCGGGGCCGCGGGGCTGGCGGGCCGCGTGGCCATGTGGCGGGCTCGACACGCCGAGCCGGCTTAATTAAATAATTAAAACGTGCTACTCATGTGCACTCACGCTAATAGCCGTTTTACCGTGGAACCGTGGAAAAAGTCACAGAAAACAAACACCTGGTAGGTAGGCAAAGTGAATTACATCACTTCACTGCGGTACGTCCGTGCTACAATACTGGAAGTACTAGGACGGCAGCGGCACGAACGGTTCGCAGCTCGCAAATTACAGTATTAAAAATTTAAAACCACTATTATAAATGCTTTAGCTGTTGTACATTGTTGTTTTAGTGCTGGACTGCCGGCCGGATCATAAAACATTTATTATGCACATTCTATCCTGGGAGCTGGCAATAAAAAAACTTTGTGTAGATTCTATTTCATGGAAAAATGGGACTGCCCTTGACCGATGTCCTAAGTCCTTTACCTTGAAGATAGTGCATTCTGTTTCAGATTAGATTTAGTTTCTTTCTACAGGATACTCCATGTATGCTGCAGAGTGTACCGAGCTCACTGACGGCTGATCACTTTTTAGACACTTTACAGACAGACAGTTGAAATTTTCACAGCTGATGTATTTCTGTTGCCGCTATAACAAATAATAATTTAAAAAAATACGATTGTACGGAACCCTTCATGCTCGAGTTCGACTCGAACCGGTTGACCGGTATTTTTTTTCAACTTTCGGCACACCGTCAGTAAATTCGGTAGTAGGTACAATCAGGACACATGATCGTGACGAGATAAATCATGATATGTCGAATGACCAAATTGGTCGAGACGCCATTGTTGTGTGTCTACTTCGCGGACAGATCATGGGATAAAACGTATTACAAATAGAATGGATAATACGTATTACAAATAGAGAATTAGAGAGGCGCTTCAATTATTAATACCTACAAATAAAATAATGGTCAGAATATATACATTGACCTTGCGAATAACACACCGCACATACATAGACATGACCTAGTTAACACATAGTGGTAATCAGAAGTCAGAACATTGTTATGCAAATATTTAAGGTTAATTAAACTGATAATTGTGATTAGTAACAAAAACGTAGACGTAACAAATGTTATCGATGTAAATACATATATGTATGTTCATTTAGGTACGTATATTACATACGGCGACACATCAAGTTGTACATTTCAAGTATAACATGGCCTGGCTTTATGTAGATTTATCGTACAATGAGAGATCCGCTTATATTAGTGGTTTTGTAAAGCTTGATTGATCGTCGTGCGTACACTGCGTACTGTCACAAAATTAATTAATTCAAAAGCGATTTTTTCGTGAAATAACGGTCTAAAATAGTATGGCTTCCAAAATACTATGTTCGAAAAAAAAAACTTTCAAAATCGTTTTTTTCGTGAAATAACGGTATAAAATAGTATGGCTTCCAAAATACTATGATCGAAAAAAAACTTTCAAAATCGATTTTTTCGTGAAATAACGGTATAAAATAGTACGGCTTCCAAACTTCCAACTATGTTCGAAAAAAAAAACATTTTCAGTAGAAAATCATATTATGTATATCAGTAGCTGCCTGTTTGTAACATATTAGTGCTTAAAAATGTTATTTCTTAAAATGGACTGTATAATCAATCGCATAAGGTCTATTTTAAGAATTTAAAATTACTACGTGATTCATATTTTGATTCTGTTAGAGCGGCCATTTTAGACCCCCAGATCAACAAAATCTCGAAAGACCTACAGTCTTTGATCAATACACTGCAATATACTTGCTAGGTATATAGTAATTTTCATTTCAGTCTCGCTATTTTACTGTTACAGCTCTCCAAATAAAACATAATGATGCGGTGTAGAAAACAAAAGCGAAACGGAATGTAGTACAATAGAATAATGATTTATTTTTCCGTTCGCCCGAGACTCGGGACCTCCGCGGTATCAGGAATTCATGAAATAATTCCACTCACTATTGAAGGCTTCAACCACTTAGATAATTTCACGAGATAACTCCAAACTAATAGATCAGATGGATGTTATCTGTTCAGATTTAACTAATGCGTTTTGTAACTATGTTTTCATTCAAGACACTATCGTGTTTAATCGCGTTTACCGTTATTACAGTTTTGCAGTTGGATTTTGTTGACAGCTCACATTATAAGCTCACAGCCTCGTTCATTACTTTTTTTGTTTAATTTGCAATGGTTTGCACAATAAATTAGTTATAAGTGCGACGTTAATGAGTGTCCTGTAGGATGGAAGTGGGCAGTTGCCGTCACGGTGGCTGATAATCAGCGAGTACTTAATACGGCGAGTAGCCAGGTTAGCCACGACGCGCGCCGCCAATAGCAATTTCCTGGACGAGCAGCAATGCAAATGGCCGACTTCTCTCTAACCAAATTACCTCCTCGTATTTATTTTAGTACCTCGTTTAATCAAACTGCACTGCAGAGCCGTTTCTTAGAAATATTATCGCAGCAAACTGAATATTTATCTTCATAGACCGACACAAAAAGACAATCAATTTAATTTTTATCACTTGATGAAGCGATACATCTACCACAAAAATACTTTATTCTAAATTACACCAATAAATATTGCAAAAGCCATTAGGCGGGTAAACGTGGTCTGGCGCGTACCCGACCTCTTTATATCCTCGACGAGACAATAAAATCTTGGGCAATAAACCCTGTCGCCTCACAACGTGACTTTATCTACACTAAAATGAATCAATCAGCTATCAACGGTTTACTTTCAGTTTATCGGCTCGTGTTCATATTGGGACGATGAAATCACAGATCGTATCTGCCATCATTACGCAGACACACCGTCCGGGCGCGGTATCTCCACCTCCTCCGTCAGCACACTTACAAACAATTGGTGCCGGCTATTAGCCGCGTCGAATAGGTCAAAGCGGCAATAACGTGCGAGATAAGGATGTATCTCACGTCGTCCAGTGCCGGCTGTAATTTAATGTCGTTCAAAATAGCAGCAATAAATAGTAATTCGCCTCAGTCGGCCGTTATTGTTATGAGTGCTAATGCGCTAAGTCAGCTTTAATGCAGGCCTAATGCGCGGCTGTGAGCGGCTGAATGGTCGCTGATGTAAGTCGTTTAGCCAGCCCGCCGCGACAATGGCGCGGACATTAAAGTTCACACGCATCGTCGACTCCGCAAACAATGAGACGGTATAACTTTTTTACACCACAGCTCGTAATTTATAATAAATTTACTGCCGCGGAACCGTTGCTCAAGCGTGTAAATTTGCTTTGCGATAACATAAGTACTTGTGTAAATAAGTATGTCGCTTGTCGAGTTGTCGCATGCTCATGAAAACTACATTTTAGTGTTGTTTTTATAACTGTTTGCTAGTGTTTCTAGCTCATCAAACAGGCGCGTCTAGTTTACTGTATGTCTATGAACTGGTGATTTTCGTGACGTTTCAGCGGGAGGGTGGCGAGAGTGGCGGGTGTGGCGACTGGCGGAATGTGGTCGGCTCGCGCGTCGTATGTCCGAGGCACAGGTCCGAGGACAATAAAGGCGGCCATAATAAAGTTCACACATGTCGCCCGAGAACCGCAAAGAGAATAAAACTCTCACCTGCCCGGCCAGTTCTGTCTTACCTGCAACAGATAAAATAATACAGTTAGTGAATGTGGCACTGGTAGCGTGAAATGTTTTTAAACATGTCTTCCAAAGTGCACCGGCCATGACTGTCGCAAGGAGACTTTGTTATCGTTTGATTACTATGTGTATATTTTGAAAGCAATTCTTAACCACAGGAACACAACTACATACATTACATACATCGTTTTTAATAGGACGTGATTTGTCAACTACAGGGAAAAATAAACTCACTATAGATATGGACCTAACTACTAAATTAATTTGATGTCTACAAGGTTAATTAAACTACACCCACCCAGCACATTAAAAAGTTAAGCCCCGATGAAAACAAAAGCAGTTTGTACCAGGAGAGCATAAAAACGAGCAGCACGCGGTAGTTGGGCCGCTATTTGCATGGCGTCCAGGATATTGCGATCGGGCACAGCGGTGTTCTGAGCAGTAGAAATAAAGGGGAACGCGGCGCCTTCCGTGCTCGCCGACAAATGGACCGTCGCCGTTAGT
Source organism: Xestia rhomboidea (assembly GCA_963853795.1). Lineage (NCBI taxonomy): Eukaryota > Metazoa > Arthropoda > Insecta > Lepidoptera > Noctuidae > Xestia > Xestia rhomboidea. The sequence goes on along the minus strand of OY970771.1, from coordinate 6,004,080 downwards.
GCTGTGCAGTGCTTTTGTCACCGGGCACGACACGCCCGCGCCCGTGCCACTATTAAACGTCTTTCGGAAAATTACTACCAAACCAACGAGCGCACTGGAGCCATTCTTTCCAACTCCTCTACAATTTTATCATTTAAAGATGAAATCAGCCCGTTTTATTTCGTACAGCACTGAAAACTTCGTGACGTCATCTTAATAGATTTGACGGTCGTTGGAGCCATTCCAACTGAATAAAAACACAAATATATATGTTTTAGGAGTCTTATTTGCGTTTTATATTCAACTGTCGTACTTATTTTTTAGCCTGAACAAATGTAATCACAAAATACGTTGTGTTTATCTCGATTTATTGTAATGGTTGTTGTCGTAAAATAGTACGCGTGTATTACAGTGAAGTCTTTATACTATATTGTGTGAACTGTGGATACGGAGCGAAGTTAGCAGCTGTCAGTTTGAAAACGGAAGATTTATCGGCACTTATACTAGACGTGTTATGTTCGTTTTACGTTTGGGTTCCGTACATTAGTCTCCAACGCGGTTTACGAGGCAAACGTGAGTCGTGACACAAATTTCGCTTCAGAAACAACAGCTAACAGGATATGAAACACTAATATTTTCTAAAACCACTGACGAAATTACGTAGGTACTGACCATGTCTACCTCTTGACGGATATCGATAAGTTAACTCACTCTTTATATCGTGTTTCTGTACAGTGTAATAAATAAACAATCAATCACTCATCGCCAACCTTCATATTATATATTTTATCTTTATCAACGCATTCTTTATTAGCGTTATTTACAGACAATAAAATTAATTGCGTAGCAAATAAACGGAGACATGTTATTTATAAAACACAGTCATCTCTCGTAAGAAATCAATTAATTAGCATACACGATTATAGGTTTATTTTTCTTCAAAGTAATAACAATTTAACAAGTCATAAAATTTTAAGTCTCTCGCATTTTATTTATGTGGCGAAATCGTTTTGAAATAAAATCTCTTTGTTGGTGAATGTTTTAAAACGTCTGTGCTTGCTGTTGTGTAAAACTTAGTTGCAATAGTCTATGAATTGTAAAAGAAAGTTGGCGTCTTTTCATGTGTAATTTATGGTCGTGTGTCAACGTCAGTCATTGTGTGCGAAAGCATGCTAATGATACAAGCATTTGAGCACAGTCACATCACATGAGTACCTACTTGTACTGGGACAGCCTCGACCCGTCAAGTGTTTAACTCGTACACTCGTACTCGACAGAACTGACCTATTATAGACTTTCAGAAAAATAAATTATTTATATACAAAATTTAAATGGAAAACTACCTTTAGTAATGTCAAATGTATTATTTATGTTATGGTAATACAAGCGATGGCCCGTGACTGCTCGCGAAAAATGGTGTAGATGTTGCCTCTTAACCTATAAATGGCTTAGAAGAGTTTAATTTAATAGAGCCTAGGAGCCTATTTACATGTAACTACTTTATCGTTGTATACAAGGTTGATATTAAGTGCTCTATTATTTCAATACTTAACGATAATTATTATACAAACTAAAGCACACATCCTGATACGGATTAAACAGTTTGAACACATTGTTATGGCACCTTGAATCGAAAATTAATGGAATAATAATGTAATTAATCCTGAGTGGTCATTCAATATCATTCGCAATGTCAAGGATTCAAGGATAGTGAACTTTTAACCTAGTAAATAACTTGTTATTACATTCTTTGTCGTTCTCAAGTTATTAACAAACATTATTTTATTTATTCAGGCGGTTAAAATTTAAATATTCCGAACTATCGAAGTATCGATACCGCATAATTTATACAACATGAACATAGATCCATTGTTATGGAAATTCCGTTATTTTCAACGCTTGTTGTAATTTGTTTAAAAACAGTTATAAAAATATATAATTTGTCACTTGTATCGTGGGTAGGTTAACAAAGTATAAATAAGTAGCTTCAGAAATACGATTCCTTACCATAGGAACCCCTTTTTTTTTTTTTCTTTTTTTTTTCGGATGTGAAATCATCAAATGACTTCTCCCGCTCTGGGCTGAGCAGGAGGGAGTGTCAGACTTTTACTGACTAAAACCCATCCATGTTCCTTCATCGCCCTTTGTGTTCCGGGGCCACGGTATCTCTTTCGAATAGTCCCGCAGCCCCGGCAGGCTTCGGCCCTTGCGGACCCCTTCCTTATTGCTGACTCTCTTTGAGGCGCGCGTGGAACACGAACGCGCCGTCGACACGGCCTGTCGTCATGAGACGTACGGACGGCGAGCTAGCCCATAGCTCCCCGTCCACAGGCCCGCGCCTACGGTGGCCGGAAGCCACCACGTGGCCCCCGACGCCCGGGGCGTCTCCCGCGGCGGCCGGGACGTGAGGATATCTCCCTCTCACGTTCCGCCACCTCCTTCGCTAGCATGACTGCTTCGCAGAAGGAGGTGACGGCGTCCCATTCCGTCTCGCTCCGGACCATGGCACGAACCAAGGCCGGGAGCGAGAGGTCGCCGCCGCCGATCGCCACCTCGAGGACACGGCGGTGCTCCACCCAAGCAGGGCACACCTCCACAGTGTGCTCCACCGTGTCCTCCGGCCTATCCTCACAATGATAGCACCTGGGCGTTTCCTCCCGCCCGATTCGGTGCAGGAACTTACCGAAACATCCGTGTCCGGTAAGAACCTGCGTCAGGCGGAAGGTGAGGACGCCGTGGCGTCTCTCCAGCCACTCCTCAAAGAGGGGACTTATCGCCACTATTGTGGCGTGCCCTGCACGGGGTTGCGATAGTCGCTCTCTCCATGTCGCCATGAGATCCCGCCGGAAGTCCGTCCGCTGAGCGACAATTTGCCGCGGCAGCGGAGTTTCCCCCCGGCGTAGCGCCTCCGCGCGCCACTCATGTAGGCGCGCGAGGACTATTGCCTCCAGATCCCATGGCGGCAATCCGGCAAGGAGGTTCGCCGCCTCGCGGGAGATCGTGCGGTAGCCCCGGACCAGCCTTACGGCTACCACCTTCTGGGGCACGTTCAAGTGGTGGGCGGCACGCCGCTTCAATGAACGTGCCCACACCGGGGCCCCGTAAAGGGCCATGGACCGCACGACTCCCGCGTAGAGCCTCCGGCAGGAGGCGTTCGGCCCCCCCAGGTTGGGCAGGAGCCGCCTGAAGGCAGCCCCTGTCCGCTCCAGTTAGGGGGCCAAACGTCGGAAGTGCTCCACGAAGGTCCACCGGCTGTCGAGGACAAGTCCCAGGTACTTCAGCGTCGACTCGACGCCGATGGAAACCCCTCCTGCCATCACTGCGGATCCCGGAGGTGGCGCGTTCCGAGGCCCATGAAAGCACATGGCCTCGGACTTGTGCAATGCCACCTCGAGACCCAATTGCCGGATTCTCTCCACGACTATCGCAACCCCGCGTGTCATAGTGTCGGCCGCCGCCTCGTGCGACCTCCCCTGTGCCAGCACCAGTGTGTCGTCAGCGTAGCAAACTACGCTGACACCGCTAGGGAGGTCGGCGCGCAGCACCCAGTCGTACCCGATGTTCCACAAGGATGGCCCCAGAACCGATCCCTGTGGAACACCGCACGACATCTCTCGCCGGTTCCAATCTCCGCTGCGACCGGGGTAGATGACGGCCCTATCCGTCAGGTAGTCCCCGACCACACGACGAAGGTAGGTCGGCACCCGGTGATACCGGAGTGCCTCCCTTATGCAGCTCCAGGGCATGGAGTTGAAGGCGTTGGCGATGTCGAGAGACACCGCCAAGACCACCCCACCCCTGGACACCGCATCCCTCGTCGTGAGGGCTCTCACGCGCATGATGGCGTCCACCGTAGAGCGCCCCTTGCGGAAACCATATTGGTGTTCCGCAAGGTCCGGCCCCGTCCCCGCAAGGTGCTCGGCGAGGCGGTTTGCAATGACTCTTTCAAAGAGCTTGCCCACCTCGTCGAGCAACACCACGGGCCGGTAGGCGGACGGAGAGTCCGCCGGGCGCCCCGGCTTCCGGATGAGGACCAGCTTCCCCGTCTTCCAGCGAAGCGGGAACTGGCCCCTCTCCAAGCATGCGCTTAAGAACCCTTCCAGTCGGGGACCGAGAGCCTCCGAGGCCAGGACCCAGGCTTTGCCAGGCAAGCCGTCGGGTCCCGGGGCGGTATTTTTGGCACTGAGCCTGCGTACCGCCACTCTCAGTTCTACCCCGGTCACTTCCGGAGCGTCGTCGTCGTCACTTTCGTGGTCCGCTTCCGGCACCGCAGCCGGCGGAGCCATAGGCGGGGGCGGGTGTTCCCCTCGCGAGGGGAACAGAGCGCTCACCACGTCCTCCACGAGCTGAGGCCGGAGACTCTGCGTCAGCGGGGGGGCCCAGGTGCGGAGTTTATCCCGCACCATCTTGTAAGGGCGCCCCCACGGATCTCTGTCGAGAGTCCCCAGCATCTCCTCGCGGGCCAGATCCCTGGCCCGCAGGACAGCCTCGCGGAGGGCGGTCTTCGCCGCTCTGTAGCCCTCATAAAGCTCCGCCTCAATGGCTGCCGCATTCGGTGGGCGAATGCGGAGCCTGCGGTGCCTGGCGTACAGGTGTCGCGCAGCCACACACGCCTCCCGTAGGGACGTCAGCTCTCGCGACCACCAGTACACCTGACGCCGGGCGCTTCCTGGCCGGACTCGGGGCATTGCCACGTCACATATGTCGGACATGGCCTCCTGGAACCACCCTGCCTCATCATTGACGTCGGCAGGCCTGTCCGGTGATGTCACCCAGGCCTGCACGATCGAGGCTTCCAGGAGGAGCTCCCGGTCCAGCTGCTTCAGCACCCAACGCGGACCACTCGGGGCCTGTTGGACCGGCGCGCTTGAGGTCTGGGTGGAGACGTCGAACCGGATGTACCGGTGGTCGGAATAGGTCTCCACCCCCTCCATGACGCGCCAGTCAACGACACGCGGCGACAGAGCGGGGCTAGCGAACGAGATGTCCACCACCGACTCGCCCCGCATCCTCACACACGTGGCAACAGAACCCCGATTTAGGACCACCAGGCCCCTCTCCAGGGCCCAGTCCTCCACCAACCTTCCCCGCACGTCTGTGCAACGAGAACCCCAAGCCAAGTTCTTGGCATTGAAGTCCCCGAGGACAAGCACGGGGAGGGAATGGTTTCCGACGACGACACTCAACTCTGCGAGAGAGTTGTGGAACTCGGCGAGAGTTCGGTTCGGGGAGAAGTAGACTCCCACTACGACGATCTCCCCGAACCGGGCTGCTACGCACCCCCGACCCCTCCTGACACTTTCACCATAGGAACCCCTAAGGTAAGAAACATCGTAATCAAGCCTAGCCTGGTTGAATGAACTGTTATTGAAATATGTTGCAAACCAAAATCAATCAATCGTTTAGACTAGGGCAACAGAAGAGCATGGCCATTAGTGTCGAAATTGTGCTGTACCAGGGGTCCATCAAACGGAGAGGCAATCTAGTCGGACGGCGCGGCGGTGGCCCGCGGTCACCGAGCCAATTACCGCGGCGCGTCAACGCTGATTTATGGTATAATGGCCAATCGCGGACTCCACGCCGACGCCTACATTGTTTAAATGCCCCGGGACGGCCGCTTGCTGACTAATGACTATTTTATTAACGCTCCCCCCTACACAAATAAATACTGATTGCAAAACTCTATAGGTACTCAAATATTAGTTAGCGTCTAATTACATTTCGTAACCTGTTGATGTCTTAATTCATGAATTAATATTGCTTATGTTCATCAATCAATAAACGCATTATGATTATTAAACCTAGCATTAGACAGCTTATCATTACGTTACGTAATCTGATATTCTATCAATGATATCGTGGGATACAGCAGATTCCAGTGACCGCTTTATATATAGTGATTTAAGCTAAATTATGTATAATTATCAATACAACTACCTGCTATTAGTTTTTATCCGACCGGCTGCGGGCGTAAATGACCAACTAGATATAATAAAGTGTTCAATTTATAAATTAACGGAGCAAACAGGTTTTTATACGAAACCGCATCGTATCGTATCGTACTCGCACGAGGAGAGTCACAGGAAATAAATAAATGCACGTTGCCCAGTAAACTGTACATAATTATTGCTTTGCGTAACTGTAAATAAAATTACGTCGTATATCGATTTATGCTCCATGCACACCATAAGTTAGATATCTGTTTATGATAAGAGTACGCGATAAGGGGGAAGCACATTCGAAACACATAAAATAATATGATTTATTCATAAATCGGCCATAAATACTGCGTCGGGACGAGCTGAGGTTTACCTACATTAAATTATGGAGTTGTGCCAGTCGTTACATTACATTAATAGATGGAAGCATACGTCAGATAAGATAAGATTATCGAATACATTTACTAAAGTAATTACGTGTGCTAAGATGCAATCAGTTTTCGAAGAACAAACATCACAATCAGTTTTAACAAAATATAATAGACGCCGCCGCCACTGATTGGATTTTCGTTAGCAAATTCTACTATTATATTGATTTTATCGCGCCCTAGTACTATTTAATCATTCAACACCACGATGAGGAGATAAGATATCTGCGAATTTAAGTCCCACTCACTTCTAGTAACATTTTATTTAAGCAGTCGTTGATTAAATGTACATTTATGACTCATAATTGCATAATTCGCATAGCATTGAGCTATAATCAAACTTTAAAACTACAATTTATATGCAAATGTGTGAATACTTTAAAGTTTTATTGTAATCCCTGCTGTATAAATAATGAGAATTGTTTCAAATAATAAAATTGTAACATAGTAATTAAGATGAGAAGAGATAACGTCCGACTAGACGTTTTAGCACCTATCTAACTTTAAATTGAATAAACCGGTTTCTTGAATCGATTTGTGTTAAAAACGATGCTTTGTTTTGCTTGTTTTTACAGCGAAACTTAAATCTTTCTTCGACTAATTAGCTACTTACTTCAAGTCTGTATCAACATTTGGGTGACTTGTCAAAAGTTAGAAACTAAACCTGCTATGGCTTCGGTACCTCTAACTAGTTAATTGATGTTTCTTTTTTATCGGCGAGCTTTTTGTTACACTCGATAAAAACTGCAATAAACATTTGTATTAGGTAATCAGTTTTCGATTCGATTTTTTCTACGATTCAATTGTTTATTTATTTGTTTCATTTTGTTTGCGTGTTGACTGCACTGTACGGTAATTTTGGCCTGTACTTGTACAATTACAAAAGTTTTTGTAAACGAGTAATGCTTGTCTGAATCCTGAATCTGGAATAACAACATTTCGTATAGCACTCAAACATACCTACTTTCCCAACATCCGAAACGTTTATTTCCTTTCGACTTAACGACCGTGCCATTTATATCGAATTATCGAGTTGACATTTTTATGGAAAACTTCCTAACCGATCGGTTCCGAGAAGCACATGTCATGTTTCGATAACTTATTTTTTTTTTGTGTAAGTAGGTAGTTGATTTGATCGGTTGCACGCGATCTGACGTATCGGCCAGTGTTGCCGCATCTTAGCCGATTATTTACGCGATTTCAATTATCTATATGGCAATCTGTATAATTATTACGGGCGTGTTATAAAAAGTTAACTTCTATGTGTTTATGTTCGCAGAGTCGTGTCATGACTATGAGAACCGTCTGCTGTTGCGGAATTACGCATATTAACCGGGATGGGGCTGCTGTTTTAATTACCGCGTGTATTGTGTACAAACCGAAAATTCGGATGGCTTTAGATAATGGTTTAAATGAGGTTTAGCTTTTGTCTCTGGTCTAATTATCTCATCAACACAAATTTTCTATTAACTAACCTTCTTGATACAACACAATTCGGTATGTAAAGTAAAAATTAACCTACGCTGATTCCAAAACCATTTGGAGATTTTAGGGTCTTATGCCTTATTTTTCTATTTTTAGCTCTCTATATCCCAAGATTGTGTTTATTTTCACAATAATACTTGTAACCATTTGACTTTTATTTGACCTCTAAATTACGTCATAACGTAGCCTGAACAGACTACTTCCTTTGTGCTTTTAAAGATAAATAAATAAAAAAAACTGCTGTTAGTCTGTCATACCGTCAGTGTCAATGTCATTGTCAATGCTAGTTATATATGGCAGCGCGCTAGTGATGATTGATTATTAATGATTCTATTACCTACTTTTCGCCTTCGTCCTTACATAGGTACTGTCTTTGTATCACTTACGTTCAAATGATCTTCGCAACAAAAAAGACGACGCCCAGGCTTGTATTCCACATTTACCTCCTCGCACCACTTCTTTTTTAGCGTTTCTTTCACATTTACAAACAATTTGTGTCGGCTATTTGTTGTAGTGTTTCTACATGACGGTACGAAGCATTTAGCACCAGTTGTCGATTACAGATTCATTGCACGGATTGCTAAAAATCGTAGGAAAAGTAACTCGAAACAAAAAGTTCACATCACAGCCTCGATCACAGCATTCACATTTCACAACAAAATAAAAAATCGTATCTGTCTAGTGTCAACTGTTGTCAATGTCAAGTTTGAAGTTATCTAATTGTGTTTTTTGTATGTGCTGAAAACGTGGCAAAGAGTCAAAGCTATTCAGTCTATGAAATGACGTCATCACGAATAATACTTTAAAAATAATTTAAAAAAACAGTTACTTGAAAAAAAAAAGCTTAAAATTAGTGGCTTAAAATTAAATGTTTTACGAAATAAAAATACTTGTTGTCAGTGGCAATATAAAAAACAAAACATGAATTGCATTTTGATGATGTTTTTGTACTTCGTAAAAAATATGAACGTCTTCTTTGTGTTGTTTTCTTTATAGCTGGAATATTTCTTGTCAAGATATAAATGGACCGTGAACTGTATAAATATTGTCATAACAAGTAACAGCTCGGATATCATTACTTTGTAAGCATTGAAACAATATTACTGTAGCCAAACCGATATCATTGGGATTTCAACTTTAGTATTCAATTCCAGTCTCAAAGCCGGACCTTTTTTGCGCTGGGTTATTTTAATACAATAGCTTTTTTTAACGCATCCGTTAACAAAAAACAGCAGCATGCAATATCCTTTTAGAACGTTATAAATGCGAGCTGCACCACCTACCTTCGGGCAACCATTTTAACAGGCTTTTGTTTATCTGAATTCGTGTTGTGGTTTTAACAGAACTATAATTGCTGTGCATCCTAGTCATAAAGCGCGGAAATAATCCTCATAGGACGGCTTAAAGCTCAGTCATCAACTTCACAATGTCTGAATTAGAGCTATTTCAATTTGCACATCAACAAAGCCAGATTCTAGTAAATAAATAGTGAAATGACAACCCTGTTCACTTGGTATTTTCATTAAAGAAGCGGTGTCATTAAAGACGTGCCATTCGGCTGAGCCCCTGGTGGCAATTAACGCGGTACAAAACTTTATTCAGTTGTCGCTTCGCCGCGAGCCGTGATGGCTGAGGAAATTATTCTCAGCAGCGTATTGCGCGCCATTTGACTAATATCTCGCCGCGCTGTAATCCTGGTGCCTATTAAGCTGTATGACTCTTTTGCAGTTACTGTTGTTCATAGGAAACAGGATATTATTTGTTTATTATAATTAAAACCTACATTATACATACATCATCATAATAATCTAATCATAACAAAAAAAAACTAATTATAATCTCTCTTACTTAGTATGGAACTCCAATCAACTAACTAAAGGAAGGGAAGTTTTTGCGACTAACAGTTCGACAATAGTAGATTTTACAACAAGTGCACAAAACGAACCATTTTCATCAGAGTCTTTTAGCAGCCCGAGCCGAAGGCGAGGGCCGATAGTAATGTCGAGGATAAAATGGTTTTATGGACGAGTTATAAACTCTGCTTTTCACTTCGATTGCGAGGAAATAAAACAGTAGTTTAACATAACATTTCTCTAATTAAAATTCAAAGTAAAATTAGTACAGTTTTGAATACTTGAAGGAAATTGTTTCTCCCGGCATTATATCGCCGCTTTATTTTTTTGTAATCTTACGGCATTGATATTAGGCTTGGGCTGCAGACCTATACAGCCTACTATTAAATTAATTTTGTAATAATAATTTTCTTAAATTAATTAAATAACCTACCGTACTTGAATTTAAATTTTAATATCTTTTGTGGCTTAAAAAACACATATGGCAAATAAATTAAAGTAAATATTATAAAATAACAAATTCTATATGTATATGAATTTCTTATTGTGTTTGGCTCATTTTCTTTGCCTTGTATGGATACATTTATGAGTAGATACGTTAATGCACTTGTGCACAATATTCGATTTTGTGCAGCCTATATCCTGCACAAATAAGTACTTTCAGAGCATGAGAAGTAAAAAAAATATTATAAATAAGCAGACATCTATCGCGTAATAAATCAATCACAAACTGCATCAAAACCGGACTAGTATTTTTGGTTTTGCACAAGCAAATGTTTGCTGCAGCGCGCCCTGGTGAGTTGTCACCGTAACGCCTATCTTAGAACATGCACCAATCAAACACGAACCCATAATTGAATACTGCATCAAAATCGGACTAGTCGTTTTGAAGAAAAATGGCAACACGGATTTGCACAAAAAAACCAACATCCTCTCACCCCAAACGCATATACCGTCTCCGTTCCGTCGTGGGCAAAAAGGAAATTCATCATTCCTAAACCAGACTATTATTTCATGAGATTGTTTCAGTGATTCAGTCTCTCAATCATTCAACATTAAAGAGACACAGGGCTCCTGAAACGTTTGAATAATGAAAGAAAGATAATGACATTTACCCTTTACAGTCCCGTTTCCATTTACATAGTAAAATAAATAAAAAGATGTAGTCAGTTCAATTACTTCAATTGTAATATCACCCTCTAGAATCCCACTTGGTTTTCACCCTATTCAATTTACTAAAGCCACTTAAAAAAGGTGCAAGAGTGTGCAAGCTCTTCACAAAAGCCCCATTGTTGGTCAATCTATAGAAAAAAAAAAACAATTCAAGTTTGAACAGACATAATTTACCGAGATTGAACAACAAATACAAAAAAAAACATTTACACTCGAGTTATCTTAGTCGACTATTTTATTAACAGAATAATTAATTGTATTCTAAAAACGACACACCGCTCGGACGGTAAATAAAATACGTAATTACCTTAATTTGCTCCATCGCAGAGCTGTTATATTTCATGTATTTATCAGATAGCCCGTCACATTTTGCTCGATAAAAATAAAATGTCGGTTTATTTTCATCCATGGACGTAATATGAGCGGCAGTGTTACACTGTACATACTATTGGTAATTGGTACAGCGATGTATTTATTTCAACAAAAAATCTACAACAACTCTGGGTCATGTCATTCGAAACTATAATTGAAAAGAATGATGTTGGCAGCAGTTATTGTTTTCTCATGAGTACAATATTATGTGAAAACTTCAGCTTTGAGCATCTTATTATTAACTTTGCAATGTACTTAGTTTTAAACACAGATTCTCAAGTGCTGCGAGCATGTTCTGACGATGTCTTAATAAGGCAACTACGAGTGTCCTAGATAAAGATATTATTGTGCTAGTTATTTATTACGATTTCTACACTAATGTCCGACCTACGTACGAGAATTACTAGATAGATTATCGTGTTATCTCAATTAGCCTCTAAATGTAACATCAATGTCATTTATTGTTAGCGTCGGCTCCGGCAAGTGGGACGGACGTCAAGCGGCGTACGGTTTTAGATACGCAATCACTCGTATCGATGTGCTCGCGGTACCTACTAACGACCGCTGAAAAATCTAAATGGATCGTATATTTGAATGTTGGCGTACAGTCTTCTTGTCAGCAAAATACTGTAGTATTCAGCCCCCAAAGAGCCAAATGATTCTTATCTCAATAGCAATAGAAACTAAAGTCGCACGTCTTTCTGAAAACTCAGCGGTGTGGAAATAGACGTCGGCTGTTGCGTGGGCGACATCACATCTAAATATTATGGATACAAACATTCCAAATTAGCCACAGAGATTAAGTGGAATGTGTACTTTAATAATATATTTTCCCTTAATACTGTAGCTGTCAGCGTGTCGTTTTGTTTACGATAATTATGTAAACACGACGCCCGAAGTATAAATCAACAACATTTCAATTGAAATATTTTCTACAATGTAAATTGATACACTCAAATATTTACCCACGCTCCTAGCTAGACCACAACTGGCACAGTATACGTAGGCATCAAATAAATCCTTCCATTCTAGGGTTGCCTATTTATAACATCTACAACAAAAGGTTCAAACCTTTTTCATTAGATAATGTTACATGTTTTGAATACAATTATTAAAATTAGAACGAAATTAACATCACAAGTAAGAGAAGAGAGGTGCTCATGAATAATTTACGACATGCAGCATAAAAAGTTTTAATTTTTATAGCATTTACGTGATAAAAAGGTCCGGTAGACCAGTGTATATTTAAAGTTTCACCGGTGGCTATAAAACTGCGCATCTGACGACAGATTAGTTTCGGTAACCCTAGCCTCCGTGTCAACTGATAGCCCGGCTTTGCGGCAAACCGACCGAACGAGCCGAGAATCCGTGCTCACTAATACTAGGGGAGCAGAGCACCGCCGAAAGTATGGAGTGCACATCCAAACACACACAGCGGAACAAAGCACAGAATCGATACGGGAGCCGCCTCCCCGCGTCCCATCGAGGGGATGAATTTAAATTATTCACAGCGGGTATAACTGCGTGCCGTCTTTAACAAACAAATTACGTATGCGCACCTAATAACGCGATACACGGGGCTCGGGGCTCGGGGCTAGGGGCTAGGCGGCGCGGCGAGGCGGCTTCTGGGCCACCGAGCTTTCAATTATAACTTGGTAGGATATAAGCGACGCGGGTTGGATTTGTAATTACCTCCGACCGATGGCTGCTCCGCGCTCGGAATTCACTAATTAGTTCAACTATGTCGTAATTACGAGCTCTGTGAAATCGTAAACGGTATTAAAAGCTTTTAGCTCACTCACTCACACACTACGTAATTGTTGAATTTTCTTAATTAGTGTTTAAGAGTAATTTATTAGCACATTCATCGTCGTGATCATTATGTGTGAAGGATGGTTCAGCTCATTAATTTAATAATGCACGATTGAAGCAAAGTTCAAGGATAACTAATTGATTTAAATGCTAGTAGTTAGAGGAGCTACTGCTTAATAAAAACGTTTGTGATGATAAATTGCTTTTATCGAGTAATAAAATCTCGATAAAACAAATATCGTGACAACGGCTGTTCAATAATAATATAATTAAGTACTATAAAGTCTGAAGCAATTTTCTCTTTGAACAATATAATAGAATGAAAACATCAATAAGCAATAAAGTCTCTCCAATCTTCAAACAAAAATTAACGAGACACATTTATGAAGGCACAATGTGAAATGAAATACCAGACATCGATTAAAGAAAAGGGAAATGTTCGGTTCAGTCCCAATCATCTGCGCTAAACGTCGACACAAAGTAAGAGAGTAGGGAGCGTATAAAACGTCAAAAGAGATTGAATATCGATTGTCGAGTCGACAGCAATCTCGAGCTCTCGACTCGGAGACGCGAGGAGGCGCGAGGAACGCGACCCTGCGCGGAGCGGAGGGAGAGCGGGCCACTTCCGACCACCCGTGACAATTTATGTTATTGGCACCGCGTTGTCCGCCGGCCGCCCGGTGCCGCGGTGATACCCGAGTCCCGACCCTCACATGTAATTGTTAGTTGGATACCGCAGGATATTGGGGAATTAAACGAGAGCGGTGATTGATTAACCAGCGATAACGATTACGGATATTGCGGCGGCTAAATGAAAAATGAAGGGAGAAAAAGGGGCACTCGGCGCGGTTTAATAAAACAGAATCGGTTTTAAAAAACAAACGTTGACATCGAAACGAAAGTGAATCGAAATTTCCGTAATCGGCCCGCTCTGAACGAAAATAAAACGAAACACGACGCGCACATGCATGCGGCACTCGTCCGTTTACAGATTAAGCCGAAAGCCGAAAAATCAACAAATATATATTTTAATCCGACCCAACAGCATTCTCGCATTTCCGGCGGCAAAAACTCGCTCACCACGACACATGGCGAGAAAAAACCCGAGTTATTATCTTAAGTCGAACCCAACAGAAACCATTAGTAAACAACACGGGCACAAAAGAGGGCAAAATAGCGGCTTATAAAAAAGTAACAAAAAATCGGCTTTTGATCCCAAGCTCCCCTATATTTTGTTTGTGAAGGTTTTATTAGTCGACGAACTAGTCGAGCGATCCGATTTGTTCGTACAACTCCGAAATCGTGTAGTTTTATTGGGTTCAACCAAATGGTTTTTTCATCGTTCAATCTGACGCACAGCCGCAGATTGCTATACAGCGTCAACTGTAAAATTGTTGTAGATGTAGAGGAATGGACATCTGCTCAAAGCTTTGGTTATATTATGAGTTTACATTTCTTATTCATACTATTCGCATTGGTTAGCGTGGTTCCAAAGATAACTTCAAGACATTCTATCTCGTTTGTTATTCCCTTTTAACGATGTGTGGTGCGACAAATCTGTCGGTCGTGTCTGTCGCAATACTCGCAATCGTAGTGAAACTGTAGCGGACAAAGAGACGCGCAGGTAAACGCCAGCTGCGGATTACTGGCGCGCCCGACAAAACAATCGACTCGATCCAGGATCCGCTCGACCGGCGACCCAACGCGCTCCTACAACCAGAATACCGTATAAACTAACTTAAATGGGTTTATGACAACTAAGACGGGGGAATTTACAACCAGCGAACACAACCTAATGCGTTATTTTAGCGATGACAGATTGAGTTTTGTGTTAATTGAAGTAATAATGGGGGACGTTCGACGCGAACGCGACTCAACGTGGCAGCTGTCAATTGGCCAGCAAACATTTCGAGTGGGAATAATATTCAGTTACTCAGCCAAATTGCAAAACCGTTAAATAAGTAACTGTAAACATAAACTGTGCACGCCGAGAACGGAGTGGAAGCGAGCGGAGCGTGAATCGTGATAACTTACAGATCACTGCAATTAATGTTGAATCAATTTGCTTTGCAGAAGCGAAAATTTATGATCGTTTCAATTGTTCATGACATAATAAACGAGGACGTAACAAACCGCAGCCGAGTATAATACGAAGCGGAAATAATAATGGCATTTGTTAGAGTGGAGCGCTGTCGGCGCCGCGGGCCTTGCCCGGCCTCACATCCTAATTACGCCAATAATAATTACACAGTAGCCGCCGGCAGCTGGCAACAGCCACCTCCTCGCGCCCGCTGCTGTCTTGATCAATAGCTTAATGATAATGAACTTCCAATACAGAAAAAAAAAAACAATTACTTGTTTAGTTCACATTCAAGACGTGAATTAATAATTTACATTTCAACTTTGTAATGACGGCTTACGTATGCCTCGTAAATGAGATCAAAACGATTTACTGGTGTCTAGTATGAGTTAGTTAAAGTATAAACCTTTATAACATGGCTTGCTTTCCATTGCGTATCCTGCCGCCTGGCCTACACGATCACTATGAGCGAGTAAAATAATGATGGTGGTACGTTTATTGTAATTATTGCGATTCGTTCCACGGTCCTACGAGGGAGTTATGGCGGGGCCCGATAGCCCATTTATTTTATCGCATCAATCAATTACTCCGTGTATAGGTTATTAAAATTTTAATTCATGGTATGAAGTCGTGGAGTTTGGCTGAAGCAATAACGCTTTTTTTTAAATGAATGATGATACGCTCGGGGCAGGTAACACGATTTACGTTCGACGTTTCAATAAAGTTGTTAAAGCGCGAAATTCATTGGAACTTATCACTCACGTCAGAGATGGTTCAATGTTGCAGATTCCACTCGATACATTATGCACTATGGTGAGTCGCTGGTTTTTTGGAAATATTTACATACCTACCAGACGGCAGATATATTACATGGCACTCGGACATTATACCTCGATGAATGTCTGGGTTAATAACACGACATGACAGTACCGGTTGATAGCTGCTGTAGCGGTATACATACCAGTACTACATAAACCCGTGCAATCAGTGGCACAAAACAGAAATTGATTTTACAATTGGCGTGACTTGCGGCACAAGCTCCAACATATTTATTTAATGTAAGCGGTGAGCTTGGCAGCCAGTTAGCAGTTAGTTTAGTGAGAACACTGATCAGCCGGCAATCAACATGTAAATTTATTCAGAGCGATCGGTATAATCGGGCGCTGCGGTGCTATTAACCTCATTTGTGACGACATACAATATGTTAAATATCATGCTCCCCTGGTCACTTTGATAGAAATTATATTAATTTATCATGTGTGCCACGGCTATAAATTAATCCTTCTGATCTCTTTTTTATTGTGCGTGATCATAGCTTTTGAAAATTAATATTTTATTATCTGATAGAGCGAATAAAAATTACACTAAGATATTGATTTATTTAGATTAGTAATTCTTATTATTTCGTCAAGATAAAATGTGCGTTGATTATATTAATTTTATTTTTTGACTTTCTTTCTTTATTAGAATTTCAATTTAGTACAGCTAAAACAATTTGCATGATAGTAACAATAGTACATTTTGATACAAGTGGAGAAAGTTTGTCATTGCATTCGAGAAGGAATTAACTCCCGAGCCGCAGGCGAGGGTGTTTTTGAGCCAAGAACTGCAATAACAAATGTCCACATGTATCAAACGACGTTTTTCAATACACTTTTGAAGAAATAAAATAAAAGATCGAAAAATATTTTTGTCATGAATTATTAGGAAACTATGATTTTAATTTTCTTTTTTTTTCACGCTTTGCTTTCGCCAGGTTGAAAGAGAAGCAAAGGTGAAGCCGCTAAACAGCCTAATGTAAAAAATTGTTTTTTTTTTATATATTTTTGGATTTAGAACACAAATAGATGTTTATTTGTTTATAAAAGTAAATATTAGTTTTAAATAATCATGTTTATCTATGATATTCTATTTATAAACACAATTTGAATATACAACAAATATTTATGCCGTAAAGATGCAATATTGCTTTGCCAAAATTAAAAAAAAACATTCACCTCCGACTATAGGCATTGAACCAATTTGGACTAAGTATAGGTATAGTTATCTGTGGCAATTTTCATTCCCGCACACGTGTTGGAAAATGCAAAAAATCGCACACGTGTGAAATACATTGCATGTTGAACCTAATCGTAGTGCGATAACAACCAATTTTCGAGGAAGTGTATTGAAAAAATATTTTCAACATGATCCCAAACTTGAATCTACGATAAAAAACGTGTTTGTTACGAATGAATATTATTATTTTTTGTTATCTTCCACCTCATTAAACGGTAACAATCAACATGAACATCAATGGGGAAAAGGCAATGAAATGCGTTTAGTCAGATTAAAAGGGAAGTAACTGCAGCGAGCGCGTTTGAACGAACGAATTGAAAACCATTGACTAGGGTATCACCCCTCACTAGGAGCTTTGGTCATAATAATAGTGTATTATACGACAGTTTAAGTACCGCGAGAGCAGACAATGGTCGCCACACAGATACAGTAAGCAAATAAAGTGGATTGACTGAATGCACCCGGCTAGCGGGTTTCACATCAACGAATTAATCATAATTTTATTATTATCGTGTGAACTGTGGAACGAATTGAGAATGTCCACAGCCATTAAGAGTCAGTTTTACAGTACAATAGAATGTTGAGAGCATTGGAAAACCATTCATTTTAATATCATAAAACATTCCGAAGCTATTTCAAAACAAATTGGAATCCTTGTTGCGAGACTTCAAAAGAAAATGGACGCCTCTTTAATATTTCGTTACGTTTATATTTTACTTACGCTATCATATTTTAATAAGACTAAGTGGATTAAATCTTTGAACATTGTTAAACTAAGAGTAAAGACTTCAAAATTGATATCTCGTCTTTAATTATCACGCTCACAAACTTTCCCAGTTAGGGGGACGTTAAATTGATTCCACAGGCACTTTAGAAATTTTTAGAGCCCCCGACAGTGATTAATGAATGGAATTTGGGAGTCTGCGATGTGTTCACAACCCTCGAGCGAATAATAACAAGAAAAGCAAAAGGGAGCGGAGTCCCTTCATCTTAGATTCACCCTATACATTTATGCCGCGCAGTAATCTTGTGCCATAAAATATTGCGGACGCAGTATTGCTCAACCAGTCGAACAGCTGTCGTTGATAAAACTTTAATGTAACAAACTAACCATAATTTGATGTGGTTGAGAATGATGAGTTCATACGAGACGCGGTTTGCATAAACCTTTGGCAATAGCTCGGAGTCACGTCGACATGATTAATGATGCGTGTCGTGCATTCGCTTAAGCATTGTGAAAGATGTTCATTGCATGCTGGTGCACGACGACGAGGATTCTTCACTGGAGGTATTTTATTAACGGAGTAAGTTAACTATTTTATTGGAGGCAGGGAAAGCGGCCGGTGATTACCAAGAGTTAACAAGCCAATCCCCATTACTTATACTGTTCTCTATGTGTACCGCGCATGACAACTTGTAGCTACATTACATGCTCAATATACGGGACCGAGGCTTCGCATTTGTATGTGATCACTTTCTAGTCACGTATTCTCAATTATTCCTCTCGATGAAGAAAATGTAAATGCCGAGGGGGATCTTTAATCAGATTGAATGTTAACAGTTAACAAATGAATCTTGAATGTAGATCAAATTATAGAACAAAGCCCGACTCTGAATTCAAGTGTCGGTAGCTTTGTACTGTATAATTCGGCTTCAGCATTTCTGCATCGAAGATACACAGCCTTATTTGCCACGGAGGCCACAATCGCATTAATTTGTGGAGTGCAGCGGGTATTGTGACGTCGCAGGGGAGATGTGCGGTGCGGGGGGCGGGGGTGTGCGGCCCGCTGGGGTGATTTAATGAACCGATGCGGCAGGCGACAGCCCCGGATTACACCCCACGACCGTTTGCACTCAATCAAGCTCGCAAACAGCCCTAAGCCTGGACAATTAAATACACTGTTCCGAAACAATCGGATACACACGCGATAAGAGCAATCGGACGATTAGCGAGCGATTATCGTTATCAGCGGCGATTGGTTGATCGATAGATTACAGAGTGACTTCACTTCTCTATTACGTTTATGATGTTCTTATCGTCTCGAAAGCGCTTAAATCCATTAGGTAAGAGATAGAGAAGTCTAAAGTGGCAAGGTCGAAAGCCATAAAGACACTATAAAGCTTTGCTGTAGTTTTTAAGTTAGAGAATTTGAAATGCACGCCGTGTCTGGAAGCGATTAAGATTTTGGACGCACTCAAAATTATTTGGAGAAAACTCTAGTTGATAACCAAGGTGGTTTGCAGTAAGCAGACGAATTCTTGAAGCCGAAATGTGTCTGATTTTGACGCGACGAGAGGGGAAACAGATGTCCAAACTTCCCAAGCGTACGGTACCAAACAAAATTCCCTGACAACTAATTATAGCCCGCAGTTCGAAAGACATTGCATGCACGTGTATATAGATGAGCTCTAGCCTGTCTTGTGGCTCAAGCCTAGCGGTTGGTCTCACGTTAGGCAATACAAGAAGTTGATATTATATTCTGGAGGATATGACGCGAAAGACACTCTGATAAGACCGCGAAAAAGGTTTTCCTTTATGGCATTCTGGAGAAGCAATGTATACTGAGTAGGAGAGCACACATGTGAGCAGCTGATTCCAGTTCATCGTTTCGTCTCGCCGGTCCTAGGTCCTAACTCATGTCAGGGCTCAGTCAATCAATCTACTTAATAGTTGAATAAGTACCTTATTAGATTCTGTTTTTTGTTTCTTGGCTGGCGGCTGCGAACTGTGCGTTTCTTGCCGTGAGTCGTCAGGTTCAGGTTTTGTAGGTGTGGAGGGAGCATGCGTCGCATGCGAGGTATGGTGCGCGTGCGGCGCGTGCGGCGGGTGCGGCGAGGGCGCCGGCGCCGGCGGAGGCGCAGGCGCGGGGGCCGTCGGCGCAGGAGGCGTCGGCGCGGGGGGCTTATTCTCTACGAGTCGCGGCGCAGGCGCGGGCCGCGGTTCCGGCTTGCTGGCGGGCGCGGCGTGAGGCGCATGCGGCGCGTGGGGCACGTGCGGTGCGTGCGGCGCGTGCGGCGCGTGCGGCGCGGGCCCGGGCGGCGTAGGGTGCGTCGGCGGCGGCGCAGGCGGGCCGGGCGCGTTGGGCGGCGGCGGCACACGGGCCACGCCGTTGACGTCGTGCGGGGGGTGCGGGTGGTGGTGCTTGTCGCGAGCCTTGTCTCTGCGGTGCCCCCCGGAGCCGCGCTTGGCGGCGGCGGGCGGCGCGGCTTGCGCGGGCACCGACGCCTTCGGTTCGCCGTTCATCTCGTTCGACTTGACGATCTCGTGCTTGGCTTCGGAGCTCTTGGTGCCAGGCTTAGTGCGCTTGATCTTCATCTTGAGCGCGGTGCGCTGTGCGTCGGGTTCGGCGCGCGCCGCCATGCCGCCCGCCTCGTCTGTCTTCTCTATGTCGGCATCGAGGTCTATGATAAGGTCGCCGATGCCGATGTCCCACTCGTTGTCATCGTACTCGAAGTTGGCGGGGTGCGCGTGGGGCGCGGGGCGAGCTCCGCCGGCCGGCGCGCCCTCCCTCATTGGCGCCGCCATGCGCGCCGGCTGCCCGCGCCCGCCCCCCGCTGCCCCGCACACGCACACACCATTGTAGCCCTGCAACAATTACTTCATCTCATCCACTCTTCGACAACAAGTGCAATAACACAGAAACAATCAGATCGGAACCGTGGTGAAAATATAATACGTTTTCACAAATTCATAAAAATCGGTTATCTACAAAGTCCAATAAAACTATACTATAGTATCCTATAATAAACAGGTTGCTGATATGATAAATGATAAGCAACGTTTTAATTGCTATAGGTAGGTACTGGGAAATCTAAAATTACCAACCTACGATTCGCGACAGACTAACGATTGATGAAAGCCTCAAATCAAGCACTAATTAAATTCCATCGACCTCAGTAAGTAACTACAGTCGGAGGCTGCGATAGAAGATGAAATTTAAATAACAGCATGGCGAGCTCACCGGGCCTGGAGCTATAAAAATTAATACAGCGCCGTAAAAACCACTTAAATGAACATGTCCATTTAAAATTATTCCTTTATAGAAATTTCATATCGTACGAAGTTATAACCAATTCAAAGGGGCAATAATCGTAAAATAGTCATAAAACAGCGTAGATATTAGCCCGGTTACTCTCACAAAGCGTAACATAAACCCGGGCTAGGTGTGTACTTAGTGCCACGGTCATGCGTATTTATTGCAATTTACAACTGTGGCCATTAGATTAATAGAAGATGCAAACTGCCATGGGATTAGCGTTTGCACCGCGCTTATGACTAAAACATTTCAAATTTACGCAAAGCCCTGCTGCTTAAACCCACTAGTTTATGACGAGAATTTTTAAAGCGAAACGAATATGTACGTTTCGTGCCAGCGTGCCATTTAGAAATCCATTATCGTGTTATCTATGGAACTGGGACTGTTTTATTTTATCACACACCCTTCCAACACCCGGACTCAAAATTTTATGGTGCGCTATGACAACTACACGAAATAGACCATAACGACGTAGAATTTATGTTATCATTATGAATAACAGGGCGATGACGTTAACTAAATGTCTTACTTAGCTAAATATACAAATACCAGCTATTGCCCTCGGCTTCGCGCGAGAATTTGACAATTAAACTCATAAGGCGACTACAGGAGCTAAATTAGCAACTCTAATTTTGGTGGTTCAAATTTCGTTTCAAATTCTGTTAGAATAAAGTTCTAATCAGCTTGCACTACAAAGTGGTTGTTACGTCAGTCACTGCGGGCCGAATAGTGCGAAATGTGTGTTTTTTTGCGATTTACATAAAATCGAGTGATTGGACTAAAAAATAAAAACACTATCATGCGAATATGTTGCTTGTAGAATGATTTGCCAAAAAATCAGATTGATCGCATGTATTTGAGTATGGTTTTTACTCGTTAAAAGAGATTTTAAGAGATGAAGTTCGTGATTTTTTTTATCGAGTAAAATTAGTTGTATTATGTTTTCAAAACACTATCATTAGCATATATCCTGAAGAATAACATATATTTTTCTAGTTTTGTTTATTGCAGCAAATCATATGTTTTTTGCATTATAAAACGACGAGTTTAGCTCCTAAGGTTTCTAAACTAAATCATTCAATCATGAGTCGAAAGAACGCAATGTTATTATCCTCGGGAACAGTACGTTTTTTTCGGGATGAAAGGTTATATCCGTTTATGTACACCTGATAACGTATATGCAAAATTTCAGGATGATCGGTTCAGTGGTTTAGACGTGAAAAGGTAGCAAACAGACTTACTTTCGTATTTTTAATATTAGTTATGACTTAAGTCACTATTTATCGTGTATTCTCTGCACAATTAATTTGTTAGATAAATCCTCGATTTAACTGTTCACCTACTGATCGCAACTTTTCGAAAATCGCACTTTGATAATTGTAATTAATTATAATGTCCTCATAAACAACATCTTTATTGATTACCTAACTGTTTACTGGAATTTGAGGCAAATAATTTAAATAGCTTAACTTAAAACAAGGCTCGCTTTGTCTGGAACTGGATGGAGCAGTTTCTAATTTAATAAGAAAACATCGCAACCGGGATATTATTAAATAATAAATAAATAAATAATAATACCAGCCTATTACTGTCCCACTGCTGGGCAAAGGCCTCTTCTCATACAGAGAAGGCACGAGCATTGATCATCACGCTTGCTCAAGACGGGTTGGCGATTTCAGACTTCTATTAATTAAGTCCAGGTTTCCTCACGATGTTCTCCTTCACCGATGTCTGTGATGTCCAAGATAATCTCATATGAATTGAAAAAGTCACATTGGTACTTGTGGTTATTAAAAAAATAAATTTGATTCTAAAACTTCAATAGACTTTACATCATTGTGGTCTCGACCTCTGAACTAGGTCATCCTGAATGACAGGGATCGAGGTTTCTTCGGTTACATAAGCCTGAATGTGGAAGCTTAAGATGGAAGCTCCAGGGTAGTCCGCGAAATCCAAATTTCAACAACCCTCCAAGCTCATAAAGGTGTAGGAATTTCCTTTTTCAAGGTCAAAGTCATTCCTGTACCTTTATGCGCTTGGAGGGTTGTATTGATGATTTTGATGATTATAATTCTATAACTACATACGTGTTACAGCCGCGAATCAAATTTTAATCAACATACAACCTGACACTGACCTGGAAATTGCAAAAAACGTAAGAAAATTTTAATTTCGCGGGCTACTCTGGAGCATCCACCTTAACGACAGTGAATACTACAACTACTAGCCAATAGTGATTGTCTAAAACTTAAGGTACTACTTATTACACTGGCGGTCGACCACTTTACAACGTTATTACTAACGGCCATTTTCAATAACTTACTATTAACAGGTATCGGTAGGTTGCTATCTCTGTCTGTTTGACATTTAGCTTACGAACGGTAAGAAACAAAACGTCACAGAAAAGATTTTTTTGATTTTTCTATGAATCAAGATAGGATATTTCACGTTCAACTTTGTTTATAGAAACACAGATAGCTACGAGACGTACGAGGCATATTAACTGACAGTTATACGTAAGTAAGTTATAGAAAACGGCCATAAGTGTGAAAAGAGGTAGACCGTCACATAGCGCCATCTGGTGCCACACTAAGCAACGAGGCTTGTGTCGTGGACACCAGATAGTTGATATGTAACTACACAGATATTTTTTGTTTGTAAACATATACTTATTATACACTAGCTGACCCGGCAGACTTTGTACTGCCAAATATAACCTGTCAAAATGATTTGTAATGTGTCATTTTTAGAGCAGCGTCGTGCTGCGATCTGTTGAGACTCAGCCCTACGCCAGTTTTATTTTATTTTTATTTACTACTCTTTGACGTTAGGAACATACCTACATTGTTTAAACAATAATGACTGCTTGTAATTCAATATGAACTTTATACAATAGCAATAAAGCTCGTTTTTGTTAGAAAACGTTTGTATGGGAAAAAGAAAAGGGCTGTTTTTAGGGTTTTTCCGGCAATTATTCGAATTTTTCTCGCCGTAAAAACCATCTTTGAACTTCAACGAACATTTAAAAAAAAGAATTGGCCAAATTGGTCCAGGCGTTGTTGAGTTATGCGCTTACCAACACATTTTGCGATTCATTTTTATATTATACATATAAACATCCATGACTCGGAATCAAATGTCTATGCTCATCACACAAACATTTGCTCCAACCGGGATTCGAACCCGGGACCCTAAGAACGTAAGGCAGCCTCACTACCGCTGCGCCATTCGAGTCGTCAGTACCTTAAGTTTTGAATATTTATGCCACTAGGTTTGATTACTGATAAGAATTTCAGTGTCATCGTAGCTGTAGATTTGGCCAAAGTAAGATTTCCTTTTAAAACTGCAAAATACTGACATGGATAACGAAATTGTACAGGGTTGATGATTTTTCATCAAGTAGGTATTCGAAACTGTACTGCATTTGAAACCTTGGGGCTTTGGCAAACTCAACCTAATCGTATAAAATCGATGCAAAACTTAATTATGAGCAACCAAGTCGGCAACCAATGTCAAACTCTTTGTTGCAATAGAAATTTAAATGTTAGTAAAGTACCCATATACTTATACATACTTCAACAATAAAGTACTGTAATGAACTGATATACTGCTTCATTTTTCTATTATAATATAATAACCTCAAGTCGCATGAAAACTTCGAATAAGTAGTAAGTACAGATAAGCACACAAGAAGATTTCCTTTCCAACATTTTTTCTCAACGGTATCGCCATGTCCCCAAGCACTTTTCGAAACTTCTAAGTAGTGTGGAAAACTTTGTATATGGCAGGCAACCCTACATAGACCGGGCAGTTTATAGCGATGGCGACGATGCCGGCTTTACTGCGCCCTTTTGATAACTCCTCGTAACTTTTTTATGACGCGCGTGCTTATGCGAGCCTGGTACAAACGCTTCAGCATTTACTCGAGAAAGTACCTTGCTGTACATGAAAAACATGCTTAGAAAATATCCTGGCATTTTCTTTCTCAAACACATGTCAGTTAATTTAATGAGGCATTGAAAATTTAAAGCTCTTGGAATTAAGAGACTATTAAACCTAGAACTGACTTTATTGTCCCCTCTGTTGCCGTTTAAATGCCTCTTCTAGAATGCTTAAAAATTACGTACAAGTTCTTTGTCTAAACGGCACAAGCCCAATGATTCACAAGTCACGGGGGCATTAAATGACAATTGAGGAGTCGTGTAATTCAGTCCCAATATTATTCAACAAGCAACTATAATTTATTGCGGATGTTGACTCACCCAGTGGCTTCCACCAAGTTTAGATTAGTCGAAGAGGTTAGCAAGAATATTAGTTACGAGACCCTCATTCACCTCTCACGAGTTACGACGTCCACGGGGAGTAATGGGGCGAACTCTGATTTAAGATCTTGTGATTTACCGTGGGTTTCCCGGACAAATTCCATACACAACAAATACAAGTTATACATAGACGACTTCATTATTTCAACTATTTTTGTAAGAAGATCCGTGCGTGTCTTAGAATTCGCATATGTTACTCAGTATTATGTTTTCATTAACACTGAAACTATGTGAAATATAGATATAATACCTGGGTATTTAGCAAAAAAAGGTTTATCATCACCTTCACGGTTCCCAGTACCAATACTTTTATCCACTTTTGAACATTAAAAACACATTGAATGTGCAAATAAGCAGTTTTAATCGTTACTATCTCATTTAAAACACGGCCACAAAGCATTATGGCGAAGCAAATTGTGTAGCAAGTAACTCTTGCAATTTACTTAATACCCGAACCAATTACACTGGCACTTAATTAGCGGTTCCAGACGTGAACTTTTAATACTTATTTGTCTTTCTTGGAATTGATAAAAGGACTCCTGTGTCTTTGTATGATCGCTTTAATGGATAAAGAGTGTTATCTTACACATTAAATGTTACTACTATACTAGGGTAGCATACGAATATACTCGTATGAGTTTAGTGGTATGCCAGGCCTCACGTGAGAATGTGACTTCGTTTAAGATAAGTTAAGAATTTAATAGGTTACAAAAATAAAACCGATATTTTCACGCAAACACGACAAAAATAACATGATACAAGTCAAGCGCTGTATTTAACATATTTCCTTCCAATTATAGCACTTTTTAAGATTCCAGTCGCGGGGGCACTCGGGACAAGTTTCCCCTCGTCCTAAGCGTTGAAAGGAGCTCGATTCGTGGGGAAATGTGAACCCCGCATACCTCCCGAGCGAACCGACAGCAATATTGTGCGATGGGGTTGAATAAAGAATTTGACGATCCAAATTGAATACAAATAATCCGCTTATGCTTTCCCTCCCATGCTTGTGGGTAATATGATTACAAACAATAATCTCTTTTTATTAATCTGTTTCAAATGTGATATTGTTTATTTTGATTATAAATTTATAAAACGACGCGATAAACTGAGCTTTGAAAGGTATTTCAATGTTATTATAACCTCAAAATAAGCGCATAAACTTGTTACAATTTAAATAATTATAACTTTTTAATACACGATTTTAATAGATCTAGTCTGATACGAAACCTGTCGGAGCGCTACTCTTTAATGGCTAATAGAAAAATTGAAACACACCTTTTGATATCGAGTAACGTAATTAATCAAAACCGAATGCTATTCATATCTTCTAATTATGCATGACAAACGCTGAAACGAACGCCGTCTATTATTATATTCTTGCAATGAAATTGATTATTTTCGACGTATTATATATTCGATTATGATTTCATGAAACTTTTGTATTCTGGGTTTAAGTTTATTAAGTATAGCAAACAAGGTGTTTTTACCATTATGTAATTATTACGTTGTTCTGGAGACATTGTAACTAAGACATAATAAATGAGATATTGAATATCATTACTGATAGATACAGTTCAATGATCACAGTCACCTTTCAACTTCAAGCAGTCACGGTCTTGTGCAGAAGTTCATTATTAATACCAATTAAATTACCAGTTCTTGGGATGAGTTGGGAAACTGTATTAAGGGGACTACAGGAGCTACGCGAGTTTTGTAATGCAAAAAAGCATATGATTCACTGCAATAAACAAAACCAGAAAAATATATGATATTCTTCAGGATATATGCTAGTATGATAGTGCTTTGAAAACATAATACAACTAATTTTACTCGATAAAAAAAATCACAAACATATCTCTAAAAATTTCTTTTAACGAGTATAACCATACTAGAATACATGCATCATTCTGATTTTTTGGCAAATAATTTTACAAGCAACATAATTATTAGCATGATAGTGTTTTATTTTTTTAGTCCAACCAATATATTGTAAATCGCAAAACAACCACTCATTTCGCACTATTCGGCCCACAGTGACTGACGTAACAACTACTTTGTAGTGCAAGCTGATTAGAACTTTATTCTAACAGTAGAAGTTTGAACCACCACAAATAGAGTTGCTAATTTAGCTCCTGTAGTCGCCTTAACAACGTGATTCCTTGGATTAATAACAGTAAAGTGGAAAGTCGGACAACGCAGCTCGGCTTTTTTTTGTTGGAATCATTGTGAGAGGCAGTAAATGCATACAAATAAATAAACCAACAACCAAACACAGATATAAAGTGTTTGCCGTAAAGAAATCTTAACATTATATTCCTCTTCTTATTACTACCCCACCATTGCATTTAATTTGTATAAAAAGCATGTTTCTGTCTTTTTTCTCAACGTGTCAAGGTGCCAGATCATAGACTTCAAAAACAGCAAGACTAAACAAAGTCGTCTAAAACGATAAACAACTAAAACGAAAAGAGTTGAATGGAAAGAATTTCAAACAATAATCACTTTGTAACTGATTAGAACTCATAAATAAAACTATTTTAGTATAATTATAGACGTCAACTTAAATTAAGAGAATGTTTTCAAAGGAAAGAGATGGATTGCTCAGTGGTAGATAAATCGCGACGGATTCCATTATACTCCAGCCGTATGTTTGTCAATAGGGCGGCTGATTGGGAGCTCCTCGACGCGCTGCGAGCCTGGTACGCGCGGGTGATTTACCGACCCGCCGCGCTACTTGGCGCGCTGCCCGAGCATCGAACCCGGACCAGAGGTGCACTTTACCCGGAGAAAAATTGCTTGTTGGGCGGAAATACGCTGCAATATACCCGACATTAGTTTAAAAATGTTACTCGTAGCAGTCAAAATTGTATTACTCTATCCGTAATCCGTATAACCCGTTAAAGTATTCAGGGAAAATATTCACGTATCAAAGGTAAAGGTTTCATTTGAGGAAAATGAATGAATAAAATAGATCCCTTGTTTCCAACAATGAAAGCCTTTGTATCGTAAGGATCGTCAGACTGGCAATATGTGTGTCACTGTCAAAACGTCCAAGTCCACAACATAAATGTTGCCTTGGGAAACTTTATTTAACCATAACTTTTACTGAAAACCAATCACTAAATGAAAACTCGTCATGACAAGGAGGAATTTGACCCTCAAACGATTTGACAAGTATTTCTCACCACTCGGTTATTAATTGAAGTAATAGGTGACTACAGACCTAGTTACTGGTAACATTAATCTAACATGCAAATAAGTAATTTGTAGTTTGAATTTAATCTACATTCATGAATAATAACACACCGCTTGATCATAATTACCTTTTAGCTTATAGATTAAAGATGTAAATTCGCCACTGGAATAATATCAATGGCGCTAATGTTGCTCTATGAGTTATTACTTTATTATCTATGCTCGCTACTAACTGCACATAATTGCTACACAATAATTTACGAAATAATAAACATAAAATCGGCTGTCGTGTTATACAGCCATTTACAGAAGACAAGGGCGACATTCTTGCGCACATAAAATAAAAACGAAGGGTATATAAATGTCGCATTAAAGTATCGTAAGTCTTGAAATATAATGGAAAATATTATATTCATATTACACCAAGCACTCGAGTGAAACTTATAAATTGCTACTTTATTATTAGTTGCATATAGTAAACTTGGTTATTGCTGGTATTGTTACAAAATAGCAATTTTATAATCTTACGAAGGATTAGGTACAAAATGAGAACCAGATTTCTTGGCAACGGACTCGATGTTCATTCACCGAATTAATAATCATAAATCTATGCGACAAAATGGAGTAGTTCTTATTTTAAAAGTGACACCAGAAGCTTCCCCAGTGTTGCCACATGACGTAAAATAACAGTACTCGAGTTAATCCGACATGAATCACGATGTGTAACGTTAATGTCGCTCAAGTAGGGTTACCCAGGCACACAACTCACACGTGAGAAACACAAAGGCTATCGCCAAGATTTCATTTTGGCACCAGTCATTGTTTCTTTCCGATTTTCAACACGACAGATTTCCCACATTCGATACAGATTTACCACATTACTTTACTACATTCCATATTTGAAAATATGGATCTAACTAAAAATAAAAAATACAACATAAAAAGTCCTGTAGAAAGTTAAATGAACTTGGAGTTAAACCGTAAAATTAGTTTATTCTGTTATATCAAGCAGTAGTTTTAATGTAGCACCCAACATCGGAATTATTAATGCCCTCGAATTCAACAAAGCATCGACTAAGTGCTATCAAAAACAGAAAAGCCTTCTTTCAAGAATAGAGACTAAGTTACTAAAATTAAATTACTTGAAAGATTTCTTTATAAAGCGTTCGTTCAACAATTTAATTTGTAGGCTTAGTTAGTTCCAAGTTTCCAAGAAGGTTTAGCAGCCCTATCGCTTGGAGATAATCTCACGACCAAGCTTAATGGCGTAACTATTCGTATACAAGCAAAATTGTTGCGCGTCTAAATTGCAGTGGTTTATACGAAGCAATAATGAGTGGTGGTAATGGTACCCCGTGCATCATCGTGTTAAACATTTTCAGCGGTAATGATATTATTAAAGTGGATACCTACTTTAGTGTCATGCCTTCCTAGTACATTGCTCGCGTGTGCAGACCATTGGAAAGAAAAACACTACTTGGAAATAATAAAAATTAGACGCTTACTTATATTTACTTGTCAGCCAGAAATAAGGCACGTAGACCGAACAAATTTTGTTATCATATTCATGCATCTGAATTTAAATTCCATAAATAAGGGTTTAATCTACTTTGCGATGCATTTTAGAACCTCTGAACTAACAACATTTACGTTTAAAAGACGTCAAATGGTCTAAGAATAAACTGATCTTATTTAATCAATAAAGACAAAAGACAGGTATTCAATTTGTCTAGCTGACTATTAATAATGAATTTATAATTAAGTATTTCGTTTAAAACCGATTATCTCATAACGGCGCGGCGTCGGGCATGACATCACGGTTCGAGAGATCTACATAATTAAAAGCTACGTCATTACACTGTACTATAACAATATCAAGCCGGAAAAGGAAATAACTTTCGAATACTGGCAATTAGAGAAATATCTTTCGGTCATCCAACAAAAAACGTGTTTACAAAATGAATCTCGAACTATGCCAAAAACTAAATGTGAACCATAAAACACAACAATTGGCTATTAGATTACGTACAATGTTGCCAGTTACATAAATAAACACACTTTCTACAACCACAAGTCTGATTACAGGTTTCAAGGAAAAAAATAATGTCTCCAACTGCGATCGTTAACATAACCGTTGATGTTCGTGCTAATTATGTTTTCCTGTTAGCTTTGTAATTGAAACTTGTTTTTTGCACAGCGTTATTTTAACCACATATTGAATTAAGGATAATTATAAAATAGTCAAATATTTGACGGTTTGGGCAAGGCCATTCTTGTGCAAAGTTGATCGACTATTGGTATAGAATTTGGATGTCTCTTTGATCTTTTGTTTGCCAATTTTAATGACAATGTTAGGTAAGTATTTGTGAGAAAACTGTAGCTAGGTGATAAATTAGTGCTGTCACTTAAATCATTTCACGACATGTTACCGATGATGTCTGGTCCCACATTAAATTATTTTAAATGCTTGCTTCTTGAGAAAATATTGGTACTTATGTGACAAAGACAATAGGTTGTCTATTGGCAAAACTTTTATACCATCGATAGAAGACTATCGATTACTATCGAAATACTTCTGATCCATTGAGTGACAAGGGAGCTTTGTCCGTAAAGTTTTGTGAAATTGTTTCGTGACAATGTTACAAGATTGTTTTAAAAAACAAGATTGCGGCGTTTGTTCTGACTTTGGCCACGCGCCATACGATCCTGCCTACCTAAACATGGATACTT
The DNA here is from genome assembly GCA_963853795.1 of Xestia rhomboidea. Taxonomy (NCBI): domain Eukaryota; kingdom Metazoa; phylum Arthropoda; class Insecta; order Lepidoptera; family Noctuidae; genus Xestia; species Xestia rhomboidea. Next base: position 5,972,617 of record OY970771.1, on the reverse strand, counting down.
CGATAGACTATACTATGTTCAAGCACGCAAGTCAAAGGATTTTAAGTTAAGGGGTATAAATTACGCTTAACGAAGCCAAAACGTACTTAGATCAGTGGAAACAGGAGAACTATGAAAAAAAGACTTGAAAAATTTCGCGACCAATTTCGAGGTAGCGCTCGCCGGCCGCTGCCGCGGCAACACTCGCTTCGCTCGCTCGGCTCACGCGTAGTTGGTCACAGTTCTAACCTAACCTATGGATCCCTTCAACATCGTTTTTACGACAAACGGTTAGTCGGAGTCAAAAAACACCATGACACTGTTAGCCTTATATTTAGGTGTTTTATGCTAATACGATAGAATCGAGAAAATATACGATTTGCGAAACAACAAATATAACACTTTTTTGGCTAAATTTTTTAATTACTCGCGCCGTAGCGCCCCTAAGGCACTTGTTCTCCCCGTAATTTTTTGGTTTTAGACCATACCTCCGTAATGGAAGGTTATTTTACCTCCAAGCCTCCAATATCTCCATAACTAGAAGGTAACTTTACTTTAAATACCTTGACGACCCCCGTACTATTCAATACATCTATCACAGGCCACAGCACAGACTTTGGAGTGCGTTACATTGAGTCCTACGCTAAAACGTGATTTTTAACACCAAAAAAAATTCCTCTTCGTATTCTTTCCAATTCGTATCGTTTCCCAGCAATATTCTTTGGTAGAGTAACGGCTACCGCAGGGTAATTGTCTTTCTAAAGACAGTCTTGTCTATACTGTGCGGTGGCCCTTACCCTACTAGTGCGCGCGAGAATACAGTCTGTCTCGCTCGCACTAGTAGGGTAATTGTCTGTCTAAAGATAGTCTTGTCTATACTGTGCGGTGGCCCTTACCCTACTAGTGCGCGCGAGAATACATAGTCTGTCTCGCTCGCCCTAGTAGGGTAATTGTCTGTCTAAAGATAGTCTTGTCTATACTGTGCGGTGGCCCTTACCCTACTAGTGCGCGCGAGAATACATAGTCTGTCTCGCTCGCACTAGCAGGGTAATTGTCTGTCTAGAGATAGTCTTGTCTATACTGTGCGGTAGCCCTTACTTAGTTTGATGTCCGGAATGCTTGCTTGACGGCATCGTGAAGAGACCGTTTACACCTTGTATTAATTACAGTTCCATGTCGACCATTAGTTCAACATTTAAGTGCAAGATCATTTATCTTGCTTCTCATATTAAATAACAATAATACAATAATAACCTGCATATAAAATCTGCAGATTGCACCGAGTCATATATGCGCCTGCGTCAATGTTATCACCATAACAATTAAAGAGATTCACTAAAGTACACGGCTCACAGAAACTTCAAGAAACATTAAAACGCCCGTTCCTTAATTAAGTAATATTTATTTATTACTATTTTATTACTGTTTTATAATAACGCAGGTATTTTTGCACGGACACTTTTATTGCTTGGTTAATTGATTCGGCACTCATGTTGGGCCAATTAACAGATACGTTTTCTTCTATCCTAGTATTGTGCTAAGAGCTTTACGCGTGAGAATATTTAAAATACATGAAACACGCTGGTTTGTGGTCCACTGTAGTTAATTAAAACGGGAAAATGTAACTCAAGAGGAAGATAAACTATGAGAAGGAAATAATGTAGTACATAATAGTTCTAATGTACTCGAAGTTACGAGTAGGTACTTACTTAATAAAAATAGTATTTGTTCTTATCACGTTATCGCATACATTATTTACTAAAGGTACATAACATTATACAACAAAACACACAAGAGTGTCACGACTCAGATTACAAAATGAATAATGAGCACAAATCCAAACATAAGCCTCTCAGGATTATCAGCACATATTGAAAACTCTATTCATAAACAACGTTTTTATACAAAAAGGAGTCGAATCTAAAAGGCGTAATAAATTATACCTGTCCCTTTCATTTTTTCACACACTTTTCACGAGAGTAAAGGAGAAAGGGCTATGAGATAACGCCCGCAGGCTTTTCTTGACTATTTTCTTTTAAAGGTGAACGTAAATTGATTCAGATGGATTGGATCCGTCACCTTTTAAGCTGCTGCTAATAATAAGTCACACATTCAAAGATCCCAAATATAAATTAATGGGTTGAACAACTTTTAAAATATCGCCTTAATGTCAGGTATTAGGCAGGTCTTAAGCTTTTTATTTATAACGCTCATATTTTAACTGAAAATAAAACTGTCAACCGCTATTTAAAATACTAACGATAATAGTGTGGGTAGTACAGGGAAACATTGAAAACCACGATGTGGAGCCCTGACACAGCCAGAAGGAGACGCGGTAGACCTCGCAAGAGATGACGGGACGAGCTGGACAAAACCAACGAGGCCTTTGCCCAGCAGTGGGATGACATAGGCTAACAGTACCAGTAATAAGTTGAATGGAATACGATAGTGAGAACAAAAAATAACGGTAACCTTGCGACATTTTACGAAGGCAATAAAAGTTGAGATAACTGTTACTACAATGGAAAAAATAGAAACAAAACGAGTAATTACTTTATGACAAGTGAATAGGCTTATAAATCATTGCTTCATCGACTCCTTCCCACATAATACTAAGCGTAACTGTATCTAGAAGCCGCGGAGGCACCGCTAATGTTCCATTGTGTCATTGTGATTTAGAAGATATTTATGAACAATAAAATCTCTTTATACCACTACCAAGTCTATTCGATTTATAATCGGATCCATTAACTAATAATTGATTAAAACTCTCATAAAACTTGATATCTCCCGAGTTTGAATTTTCGCTTGATTATACTCAAATATTTTAATTCGTGGCAGAGATTCGGAGCCACGCCAAAAGAACATAAATCGTTGGAGTGTTCAGTGTAGCATTTTTTTGGTCGAGTCGATTAGATCAGTCGAGTGGCTGAACTCGAATGGTTCTTAATAAGTCTCTATCTATAGTATAAAATAGACGTAGCGATAGCAAATTACTTTACTAAGGGCACGTAGAACTGTACGGAGGTTATCTCAAGTTTACAAGCAAATAAAAAAAACGTTTTGTGCTACAATTTCCCTTGAGAAATAATTTTCTTCTACACGTGTTTAATGCTTTGGTTGAAGTTGGAATAATTGATGGAATCACTTAACATTCCTGATTGTTTTGCTTACAAATAATATGTAGCGAATAAGTTGTTTCTGTCTTAAGGCTGGGGTATCTGCTAAATTAGCAACTCTATTTGTGGTGGTTAAACACTGTTAGAATAAAGTTCTAATCAGCTTGCACTACAAAGTGGTTGTTACGTCTGTCGCTGCGGGCCGAATAGTGCGAAATGAGTGGTTTTAATTAAATTGTAGCCTAATAAATCATTAGATCAAAATGCCAATTGTACACTTTGTGAAGAAAAAAGTGACAAATATTTGTGTGAAAAAAAAATACTAAAACTTAATGCCGTTTAGGAGTACTGTTTTAGACTTTCACGGTTTTTCACTACACTTAAAGTACTTACGGGTCTGCTCATATTAAATAATTTTCGTCCCACCCGCATACCTCTTCAGTATTCCCGCGATCATGATGCTTGCAACAGCAGCGTCGAAATATCGGGAGCTCATCGACCAAAATCAAAATCACGGATATCATCCCGTAAGTACTTTAAGTGTCGTTTAGGAGTAGTCACGAAATTTCAAAGAAAAAATGCTTCACTTTGAATATTTTTTTCATATAGTAATAATAAAGTTAGAATTATTTCAATTGTACCAATTAAAGTTTAGAGTCTAATAAGTATACATATATTTTTTTTGCACCTTTATATTCACTCATCAAAGAGGAGTTACATGGAGAAAACCTCTCGTTAGCTGGTACCACCCCCTTAAGCTGCGTTTCTACCAGAAATGAGCGAGGATTGTGGGTTAGACTAACCTAACCTAACCAAGTAAAGCTTCTTTTTCACATTTTGAGCTAAGCTAGCTATGTGATTGGTTAGTTTTATGCACATCTCTCGCTGCGCTCTCTGGTGGAAACGCAACCTTAATTTTAGTAAAATGTGTGTACATTTGATTCAACGACGCAATTTCAGTTATATTTATGGTAGAGTATACCATATTTTACAAACAACATCATCAGTACCTCAGTGAAAGATAAATGCTCGGGTGATTCTATGGAAACCGAGTTCGTGAATACGAAGTACTTGCCTAGTGTAATTTGAGAGGCATTCCCAGCCACCATTGCATTCACAATGAATACACGATTGTATTACGTGGTTCCTCCATTGCTGGCACGAAATATTTCGTTTGCGAAACGAATTTTGATGAATTTGCTTGCGGTAACCGACAATCAGTCTATTAGTAATAAATACCTACTTGTCATCAACATGCTTACTTTAATGCTAATTTATTTTTATTATTTTTTATGCGTAATCGATTCTTTTTATTTTCGGAAGCAAGTTTAAGTGGCACAACGACTGAGAGCGAATGCGAACGCAGCATGAAAAAGTGCTTACTCATTTAATTCAAAAGTAGGTGTACCAGACTACGCCATTTTCATTTTAAATTTCTGTTTGTATTATTATTTGATATTTTGCATGTTCGGTTACTTGTACAGTAAGTAAACAATTTCTCGTTGTAAAAACACGAGTGTTAATGTTTTTTCTCTGCTTTTACACAATCATGTTTACATGTACTAAGTGTACATACAGGTATTTCACTTCAAGAATAGAGCATAATTTTACATCGCTGAGTCGAACGCACGTTCATACGTTCACCTACATAAATACTTACATAGCTTCGTAAAAAATTGGCTAAATGCGTGTTCAGCGAACATTATACTGGTAAGTATTCCGTACTTACGAAACTGAGTAAGTTTTTATAATTTATATTTCCAAAAAGTTGTGTGGTAAACTATAATTTAAGTAAGTACTTATACGTAATAAAATGGCAAGGAATCGTGTTTAATGGACTTGGCGTTTTTTAATCAGTGACCAGTGTCGGATTAGTCAAGTTCTACTAGAAAAAGATAACATAAGTGGCTACGCGTAGGTATTTAATTAACATCTAACAATAAAAGTTAAAACAAATCAAACTAAAAAACTTATTTCAATATCAATTCATTTAAAACTTATACGACTTGGGCCGCCTGTAAAAGTAGAGGTGTCATAAAAATGCTAATACAATTAATACTATCAATAAATCGATGAATAACAACAACAAATTAATTAATATGTCTTCAAACAAGTTCTTTAAACGTTCACAGTTTTCGCAAGGCAATGAAATAAATCCTAATCAGAACAAATTGCTATAAGCCACAGATTAAAAAAGTTCTCAGTCCGCCAAGTCTTATTAGGACCAATTAAAGTGTCTGTGGGCCTGGTACTTTTCCTTTTCAATAAGCCATACTGCCCTTTCACGTCGGCCATACACACCATAATGGGTTCCGACCCTCCTTGATGTCTCAAAATAAACAAAAGGGTCCACTGTTGACGTTCCGGCGACGAAAAGTTTTTATAAGTAAGCTTTTTATGTGCAAGTTTTATTAGCTCCCGGGTTTAAAACACCTACTGGAGACAACTTCAAATATTTGTATTGTCATGTGTGTTTTTTAAGTAGATATCTTAATTTTAAAGAAATATCGGGTCGATAACGTAAGTACCTCGATAACTAAATGGAAATTTTGAAAGAATCGTGCACGATTCAGGCAGTTTCCTTTATTTAAATGATTATTTTTTGTGATTAAAATGAATGTTCTGTCATCTCATTATGCAAATCTGTATTTATGTTGAGGGTATTTACTGCCCAAATAGGTCTTAGGTCACTTTGATTCATTGCTCCATTAATATGAAAACAAAGAGAAGTTATTAAAAGTTCGTATACGTCCAAAACGTACATTTGTTGGCATCAATCGTCAATTTTTTATTAGTGATGATGAAACTAATGGGCCTTTTTGTGAGACATTTGAGTTTGATTTTTTCGATATTTGCGTTTAGTGATAATCGTGTGGTATAGCGTATTTGAATGATATTAATACATGCTAACAATTTGACTTCAACATCTTTAATGCGTTGCAGACGTTGCAGTAAGGGCTGATTTCGTAATTCAAGTGTTCCTACATTCTGGTACTGAAAATCGGTTTAACTTTTTAATGCTGGATAATCCCATCAAGAAGGCAGAGTATTCCAATGAGGATTTCTTACTTATTCTTACTCACCGCTGTGCGCTGGCAACTAAAGAAAATTAAAAACGGTAAACTTTGTTTTTTAAACCTTCACGGTTTTATTGCTAGCCTAGTACTTATTAACCTATTCAGATGTTGATGATAGATTGTTTGTATACATACTACTTGTAGTGATAAACTTACTTGTTTAGTAGTTACCTAATCTCATTAAATTAGGGTAAGGGCATGTAAGGGTAGCTTTGCACTATGTACGCATCCTGTTCGGGTCTAAATTGTGTTGTGTGACAGATACTAACTTGCTGAAAACTCATTCAGGGTGTGTAATAAGGTGCGCCCCTACTGTGTAACGGACACTTCAACGGTTCCAAAGTTTTACGGTCACGGAAATAGGTTTTACACCTAGGACTTATCGACAACACTGATACCTATAACTTGGTAACTAAATATCACTGTGTATTGAAGATAACAGGCAGGATGTACTGATAAATATCTTCTTGCCATATGTAAGTATTAAATGGCTATTAGCGTTAAAGAAAAAAATTAATTTAATATACCTCGCTGTAGGTACAAAATTATCGAGTGTTGATAGGTAAGTCAAGACTATTATGTCCTTACCTGCTTGTCTTAGAAGTATGGTAGGTGATGCCTAATATGTACCGTGTAATGTTATTTACCAGGCATTTCAAAGGTTAATGAATAATTGGTTCTAATCTACATTTAAGTATCTACATAACTATGCAAAAGTTGATACATAATGCAAACAAAACTTAATTATACATTAACTCTTCAACAAATAAACTAGGTATTAAACACAAATACATTAAGCGCGTTATCGCGTCTGTTATCTGAACAAATAAAGATGTCATAATGGAATCTCTCACCGTTCCCAAGTTGGTCTATCGATGACTCTCGATGGCAATCCAAAAGAGACACAATCCATTCAGCACTGTGATGCACTATAGTTACACTACACAACGCTAGTACCGGCACGATGCACGATCTCACACTATCACTAGACACGCTGGCATCCCGGTAGCGATCCTGACTGGCGGCGCTCCGTGCTCGACACACCTATGGAGAGACAAAGGAAGCTATCAGCACACCACACAAACACCAAAACATGAATTTTGTAACCACTCGATACACGGCAGTGGTGTGTGCAAGCGACGGATCACGGTACTACGACAAGCAGACGGGCGTCGCAACCGCACGCTACTCGAATACTGACATGGCCAGCAGTGCCAGCACCGAGCGGGCGACCGCGCGCTTCACTGCGGAATTCAAATCGTGATGTTCAGCGCGCGGCAACAATCATTTCACACTTCACTAAGTGGAAGAGTAAAGTGTAAAATCACACGCAAATACTAACATGTATTTACGCCCTTAGATGACTACATTTTCTAATATTAATCACTTTGAGACTTGTGGTTAAACTGGTAATATCTTTCACAGCCACGTACCGAGCTATCGAATAAGAGGCATCGGAATTGAAGTGCGAGGAACGCGCTCGTAAAGTTTCCTTATAAAGAATGTGATGAACCGGGCGTCACTCGCAGCGTATTCACAAAACTAAAGTTGGAAAGAGAAATATGAAACCGTGCAATGCAACGAGTCACGGGAGGTGAGGGGCGAAGGGGCAACGTTGGAACACCGCTTCCAAAATATTACAAAAACATTTATGCATGAAGGGATAACAAAATACCGGCGCTATTATGCCGCTCTGATTTATACATACCTACTGTATTATAATGATGGATCACGTCGACCACTGACGGCCTTAATGGACAAATTATTGAACACCATGTAATGAGACCGCGTGATCGTTCACGGGCGCGCGGTAGGTGGTGATAAAACATTTTTACCAGTGTGTGCGTTCAAGAAAACATGTGAGATAATAAAAAGTTATGTTTAAACGTTGGAATCGTAAAGTTTATTTGTGTAATACATTCTTTAAACAAACGGATAATTACAAAGCGTGTTATGGCGAGTTACAGCGCTCGTTGAAGAACGAATAATTTATTTCACTGAATTGCCCCTAAATAATCAAAATTTAGATAGGCGCGCTGTCGTTACGGCTTTCCTCGAAATTCATTTGTGGTTATAACGAATTAAACGCTTGTCAATGCCTAAGGCCACTGTAGAGCTATATAAAAAAACAGAACATTAAGAGAATGTAATTACAGGTTTCCAAACATTAAAATTAATTTTACAACTTACACAAATTCATTCTGAAGTTTTTAAAGCATCTCCCGTTTAATATAACAAAATACTACAGTAAGTTCAGACATATAAAAAGAAAAAATACAGCGAAGCATATTTTACGACAAAAACAATCTTTAAAGTACAATTCAGCGTAATAAGTCGAAAAAGTCTCTGTAAGACAGAGGGCTCTTTAAAATAAATTATCCTGCCGTAGACGAGTGCTTTTGTGTCGCAATAGAAGTTACTGACAACAAAGAGACCTTTGGAGCGGAAGAAATTTAATCAGAGCATCTGGGACTTAAATTATGAATGGGCTTCGTCTATCTTCTAACTAAACACACGGCAAACTAAAATAAGATAAAACTTTTCATAAAATCCCATGAGAGCAGAAACGGTATTATTTGGATATAGCTCACATATCAACATTTACATTCATGGCTCAGTCTGCCTTTGATAAAATACAGATTTTAACTGGGTATTCGAGAAGCAAGAAATATTTTCCAATATAACCGAAGTAGTGATGCGGTTCGGATTGTAGAGGCGCAGATATTTCTCATATTCTTTTGTTAGGATCTCTCCAGCCGGCTCTTTGTTGTTTGAGTTATAGGAAGACTTACTGAATAAGAAAAACTGAAGCATTATTCAAAAGTCGCTCTCACAAACTGGAATACTTTGAGATTCTTAACTAAGGAACTTTGAACCGGTATTTTTATAAGATGGCTAAAGACTTGTAAAGACATTTTATAAATTCGCAAATTAATCTTTTATAAGTATTCGGATTCGGATTAAACGGATTTTTTATTAGCCATTAATGTCTCTCTGTAAATAACGTCTTTGAAAAAATAAAGCGATAATTATTTATTTATTTTTTAGGTTATGTGCCCGCCCTTTGCCCAGAAGTGGGACAATGTAGGTTAAAAAAGCAAGTTGTCATTTTTATTAGTCATACATACCGTCTGTGGGACTGAACTTGGTTTGAATACATTTCTAAGAAATTAATATCATTTCTAGTAAGTATGATGCACAAAATTTTGTGGCATCGCCATTGTCTACACTTCTTCAGAATTGCTAACTAAGTACTCGTTATCTAAAGAATGTTGTTTAAAAAGACGCAAGTTTCCAACCAAGCGAGCGATTCAATAGCCGAAACGTCTATTGACATTGTAATCTTACCCGGCGAGACAGGGAGCGTTGGGAACGACACGCCAGCTGGCTTTCCGAGAACCAACCTTATAGCCGACGGATGAAGCCGAGCTTTCACAGCCCCAGCCGACAACAATACACACAATGGAACGTAAGAGATACCGGAAACTATAATCGATATGGGCTTACTTTTAAACGCGGGATTGTCACATCCTTTACTTCACTTGTAAACCTGTCCACACAGTACTAACGCGATCGTTATTATCAACTTCTATTCGAGTACCTACGCTCTGATTGGTTACGGCCTGAGCTTGGATTGTGCGATTCGATTTTATTACACGATTTATAATACTTTACGCGTTATTGTTATATCGGGTTGGGTATTACGTTCGCTTCCCTGCGAGCATTCCATCGACTTTATTCATACGGTTGTGTGATTGTTGAAAACTATTTTGGTTTTATTCATATTCGTGTTTACGTACGAGTCGTACATTGTTAATCAGTGGAGCGACAGCAATTTGTAGCCGATAACCACAACTGCAACGCGACACCCGGACACTCGGCCAGCCCACTCACTCCAAAGTGATTGATGGCGCGGTGTCAATTTCATGTTATCGCTGGCACCCCGATCCCCGAACCCACGGCCGCCGCGATGAGATTGTTGCATAAATTTACACGGGAGATAACACTACGGACTACGGGCCTTAGTTAATAACTTGTACAAACATTGCACCGCCCGCGCCGAGCTGCGGGAATCACTCGCTATTTCTTCTCCATTCTTTTGTTCTTTGAGTAATGTAAAATGTTGAAACTTCTTTGAATTTAATGTCTTTGTCTTCATTATTTATAACAGCAGCAGTTCCTCATTCTGACATGTTTATAATATCACTTAGCTAATATTTATCTACTTGTTTTTTAATCTGTTTAAACGTTTTATATAAGCCATTAGCACCGATGAATCGATATTCATATTCGATAAGATCGGAACGGAGATAAGTGGCTACAAGAAATAATCCGAGCGCGTGGGATAATCGATTCAATGAACAAAAGCAACAACTCTGATTAGGATCGTGTTTGTGTCTTATTTTAAATTTGTAGCATTGCGCATTTTGCCTATTATGGTAACCAATTAAAGCCATTTTACAATAGGTACATAATTATGTTAAACGATAAGATTAACTTTTTTGCTATAATGGACCAGTATTTCAAATTGTTGGTATAAAATTTAGTAAAAGTGGAAGTATAGGTAACGCAAAACCTTAATTATAATTTATAACTTATTACTAGACAGAACTATTTGGTTTCATACTTAGCAGTATCATCTGAAAATAAAACGTTTCTAGTGAAATCCTTAATTTTTTTATAATATCTCGGATACATCACTGAATGTGAGTATAAACAAGACAAGGTAAATAACAAACACATATTTGGCCTAGAATTTGAAGACGAAGCCTTGAGTGGTACAATGTTTTCCCCAGTCTCGGCGCAAAACAAATACTAAAACTAAGTAAAAGCTTTGCTGGCTTTAACGTATGGCCTTTGAGCTCCTCGTGTAGAACTTAATCAATATAATCGCTTTCACAATGTTTATTCTCTTTGTTATAAGTACAACAACGATATTATATATCAATTTAACGTTAGCTCACTGGAATTTGTACAGTTATTTTATTAGCTAAATGATTACCTTATACTTTCGGTGACGGAATCATGTTTTTGATAAACCCATTGGATTGATTACATTAAAAAACCACAAGGGTACAGCGACAAAAACAAATTATAAAGTGTAAAATGTCACCTGCACTATGCTAATGTTATCCTGGTACCGCTAAAGTGTTCGTGAGTACGTGCGTGCACGTTGCATGTAAGTCGCTCGTTATTTCATTTATTACCGCGTAAAAAATAACGATGTTTCGTACACACATAAACATTCCCCTCTTTTGATTATTTGAAATGACTGCGTACGTACCATACCAACCTACACGACTGTTACTCACGTTTATAATCATTTACGAGCGCCTCGAAAAGATCTGGCTCAATTATTTTATGAAAATAACGCTAACGTTCTCATAATATCGTGGATCTATTACGTGTTTTTATTTACGAGTTTGAATATAAATAAACTACAAAGAATACTTTTTACAAGTTTTATTAGATTGCGTTACATACATTATTTCACAAGAATAATACCTACATCATTTAAAAAAATATCTACGTAGTTTTTTGACGTGATAACGTCTTTAAAATCGTTTTAGTCGGGTGACATGTTCAGAAACTTGTGTCACACCAAAACCTCACGAGCGCGATCGCAGGTATAACGAGAGAGAGACGGACCGATCTTCCGTCTCTCTCACTCTAGCGGCATACAAAAATCGTTATCACGTAAACATCTCGATCGTAAACCTACTTTACAAACAACCAATTTTTTTTAATCTAGTTACTGCCAACAAGCTGCCAACACTTTTAATGTTGGGTGTTTGCCTTAATCATGTCAGCTTACTTATAACAGTCGTAATAATGTCAACAACGTCCGCTTATGTTAAATTGTTAAAAAATTAACAATTTACAACAAATATGACAGCGGAGACGTAAAAGCTCCCACGCTATTTCGTCCGGAGCTGTCGTAAAACGTATTACCTATATCTGAATTCTGTATTCATGTTAGATTACAATATTTCCGTCGCGGCGCTATATCGTATAAGTCAACTCATAACATCAATGCGGGGACTCGATAAAAATCCCTCACCGGTCCCTGTTCCCCCTACCTACTCACTCCTTCAAGTTGTTCGCGGTCGTTCGCTCTCATATTCGCGAACACTTTTGATCTTTCTTTTGATATAATATAAATATTTTTTGCCTCAGAGGCTGAATCCATTTTGAGTGAAATGAAATACGAGAGCGAGTTAGAGGGCCTTTATCCGAGACGGTCGGTGGTCCCCGCTCGGCAACCGAACTTGAATAATCACGGATTCGCCTGAACTTAATCTCACTTTATTTATGTGAGTGGCTCTTTAGTGTTTATGGCACGTATTTCATACATACCATACTTTCATAGCGAGTTGTCCGATGCGTGGGAAAAAAATGTTAACAGTAGGTATAATTTCGCACTAAGTAAGTAGGTAGTACCCACATAAGAAACTATAACGGCTGTTCATCAACTAAAAACATTATTGTCGAATAGAGAACCTCTTCCTCTTTTGAAGCCGGTTCAAAATAAAAGAATATCTCCAACCAGAACATCTTTAGTTATCATTATAAACTGTCTGCCTGCAGCACTATTTGGGAACATTACAATGCATTAGCATTTTATTTCCTTTGGCTCGTCTACAAATGATACGTCTTGTTATTTTAAAAAGACTCAAGTTTCCAATACATTCCCAGTCTAAATATTGAGAAAGAAAGCGACCGTTTGACAGCAATTATGTACGCTGCAAGTGCACCCACGCGCGTCAACAGAGCCACAAACGACATTATTAAGCCAAATCGTTCTCTACAGTTTTATGCCCGCCTAGTACCCAACTAATAGATGCGACAGCGGCACAAAGATAACACACATAAATATTGTCTATCTCGACACAGCTAAAATAAAATAAGAAACGAGCTCGCATGTTTGATATACGGTAACCTTGTTTCTTTTTCTATTTCAATAAGATTAGATACGCAGCTATATAAAGGATAAACTTATCTGAGATTGCATGTTTTAAAAGATCTTAAAAGGGATAGAGATAGACGATATTACCTACATCTCATTATTTGTTAACTTTCTGTTATTATCATTACATGTGTTGCATTCGTTGTATTATTGAGTGCTTTCCTTACTGGCTCTATTCAAAGCAAACACAGCTGTCCTATGGACTTGGGGTCCGAAACGAACCATCGGATTACCAAGTCTGGCAACACTATTGATTTTTTTTGTTACAATCCTCCGCTATGGCAGGGGATTGGATCCGGGTAGCAATAGGTTCGCACCTCTTCGCAAGGGATGGATCCTAATGCCCGGGAATGGCGAACAGTGGGTAATACGGTGATGATACCTTTACTTGACCCTTCTGGGATTACAGGCGATTTAGAGTTGGTAATCTTTATAGTGTGTCGGAACCAAGGAGCTGCTAATACATGTGTAGGTAGGTACTTACGTAATGTAATGTGCTAGTTTAAAAGGCACAAATGTCTCACACGGCGACACCTGAATTGCAAAAATAAAAGCGCTCATGCGAACAGTGCAATAAAAATAATTAGAAAACTAGCAAAACTGATACTTTTTTTTTTTTTTACTTTTAAATATAACCCCCCTTATAAAGTTTGATTTCTACTACAGTTTGGCCGCTCTGAGAGAATGCGTTCTTGACGTCTGTCAGTTGGTACTTACATAAATTTAACGCGAAATATAACATTTATTGATACTTGATCTAACGATATCGTTTTTAATAATATTGTTTGTTAGTAGGGCAAAAAGGGTCATTACAAGTAAGTTATATTTATAAGCTATAAGTTATATATATTATAACATCACCAATAATACCGCGACCTGTAAGTACTTACTAGTTAATAAATAAATTAAGTAGTAAATAAACATGAGCTGCAATGAAAAGAAGTAAGTATCAACTCATATTCAAGACTCGTTCTTGCCACGGTTTATCTATAATTCTGTATCTCTCGTCTTTCAGTATCACTTACAAAGAAAACTTCAGACCGTCACCTTCGTAACACTTAACGCCACTAGAAAAGGTAAAAGTTACAAGTAATTAACGGAGAGAAGTTGTTCATTGTAAGTCCATCAGCAGCGAACCACAATAAGAGGGCTATAATTCTAGCGGGTTCCATCACAGCACGTTCCCGCCGAACAAAAGCAATTTGTGTCCGCACGAAGTGGCTTTGTACGTGCGTAGCGTCGTAGGTGTTTATTAGCGCCCTCTAGCTATGTTAATACGTACGTGTACTCGGTATCGTGTACACGGCTCCTCGGCCGGGCTGCCGGCTGCCACCCCGCGACCCTCACAGGTCACTCGATATCGTTTCACTGATCACGAATTCTCGCCAACACGTGCTCTCACGACCGTACTGCTCCATCACAATTACGATTTATGACCCAATTATTAACTTTTAGAACTTTCTAATCTAAATTTCACTTCCCAAGCTCCACTAATTCGATTTACATAATAATTAGGCACTCATACCATTGTTAATTTAACAACTTTCAGTATGATGTGCCTCGCCAACTCGCAACGCAAGTCTAGCTAAGATACCGAAACCATATTTCGATTAAGGCAGTTATGAATACTTGGGTAGTTGGAAACAAAGTAACATTGGCGGAAATCCAACGTCATTTACAATTCTGATTTAGTGTACTGCATGAACAATTTAAAATGTTATTCGAAGTTTTGCGGTAGGCGAACGAATCTCTATTTTATTTAACAACAAGTAAATAAATGGTGGTTTGTTTGACAACGGTACAAGGTAATAACTGAAGTAGAAGTGAATCACCTCGTGCCGCGTAAAAACGTTTTCTTTAGAATGTTTGTGTAAGTGTCTGTAACACAACTGGCGCCGATCCAAGAACACGCTCATCACAATCACGCAACACGCCGGCATCATTTAACGACAAATTTACTGTGTCACAGAAACTACCCATCGTGATAGCTATTCACTATTCTAAATGAGCCGCTGTATGATGTCGTATTTTATCATAAAATAGTGAACGTTCCGCTCCTATTCACATATACATTAAATAAAAGTGCGTGCAGCTCTCGCAAACCGCCACGTTCACTGACAATTTTAACGATTGACGAAATATCGCAAATAAAATAAACCGCCGGAGAGCTCCGTCCGCGTCGGTTTTGATAAATATCCTTTCAGCGCTTTTCCATTATTCGGGGAGAGACAAATGTCCCGTTCGGTTTACTCGAGTCGGCATCACGGCATTCCCTCATTAAAATGTCCCCGAGCGACTGTGGTCCCCTCGGCCGCCAGCAATCCGATACGATAATCGATTTTATTGCCGATCGCTATAAAATCTCTCAACGTTTGTTTTAGTTCTGCCACACATTCTTCGTCGCGAATCAATCACTGTACTATTTAAATAGCGAGTTATTCATTACGGACGGCTAAGTGAATAACAGCTCTAATTTGCTGGCAATACGAGCGAGAACTTGTGGAATCAATGTCCGATTGTTGTGAAAAGCGGAACCAATCGACGTCGACCGTATTGCAGCCATTCGATTCAAATAGAATTTTGTTTATGTTCAGAAGGTTGTTGATCCTTTTTTCCTGAACTTATACTACTTAATTAATACTGAGCTTAATACTTAGGTACTACAATCGTTTTCCCATTACATTTTCCTTTTAAGTGAACACTTCCAAGAATAAAGATTAGGCAATTATTGGCAATTGACACCTTTTTTCAGGCACGATCATCACGATAATAGACAGAAACACGATTTGCAGAGATTGTATCTGCCCAAATTACAGAGTTGATTATAGGTATTATCCCGTTTCGCAACTGCTTATTTATATTTGTGAGACAAGGTCGGTACTATACTAATTTAAGTACCAAAGTGCTAAAGTTAATTAATAAAATAAATAAATATCGCTGGACATTTCACACAGCGCCTTAAAGGGTATTCTTTTCAAATACCTATATCGTTCGATCAAATCGTGCTAAATCGCCCGGCAACGTTCGTCCTAACGTGTAGATACCAATTTGCAAACAAGCTATTATAGGGGGCCGCAGTCAAAAGCGCGCCAATAGAATTAAAATACTATTACGGCAATACAAAGTTGATTCAGCGGAGGCGAGCGTACGGCGCGCGGACGGCACTCGCTCGGACCGCTCCGCTCACAGGAACGCTCCGCTCCGCTCAGCGCTCGCCTGCTCGTGCTCCTGTAATTTGATTTGGAGTGGAGAGGGGCGGTGCGGGGCGCCGGGATCGATACCGCGCGGGAAGGGGGACAGGGGGCTGGCGGGCGGGGGGGACAACCACCAGGCGCGTGTTGTTATGGAAACCGTAGCTACCCTCGCGCCTCCAGATTTCGTCGGTTGTACCGGTAAATTAAACAAAGGAGATCACCTATATTATTTTCAGGTACTCTCCGCATTTTAATGGATCAGATTTATGTTAAGAACTTTTATTAAATTATACTAGGCGTGGTTTTTGTATGTCTTATCTCTGCTTTGAAATATTATATTGGAGGATATTAGTACCCACTTAAAGCTACATACATACTTTATTACAGATTTCTATGGCGTTGTCGTAAAATAGTAATGGGTGCGTAAAGTATTCAATTTTAATGTCTGAGCAAGTCTTAATAAAGTACTGGTGTATAACTCACATGATGTTTATGTTACACGTCAGTATGCAAGTTATATGAAAAGTGATCGTAACGCGCCTTTGTTATGTAAGTACAATTAAATAAGCACCAGAGACATGTGTACGTTTACTTTGTAAACATAATAAAGCAGTACTCAGTGAAATAAAGCGTTATTTTCTGCGAAATGTAAAAGAATAAACGTTTAGAATTGCTTACGTAACGCGAGCCATGTCGCTTTCAGGCGAAGAATTTACGATAACTACAATCAGAAAATATACTACCTAGACCTACTACAAAGTTTTCTTTCACACAAAATAATACGGTGTTCAGTGTTAATAATCTTTTATTGTGTAAACTATAGCAGCAGTCTTAGGAATTCATGATCGCATAATATTTTATTATAAATACTCTCTGATTGATTCTTATATGTAGGACAAAACGGGAAAATCAGATTTCATAACAGAGATACCAGGAAACTTGAAATCTTGTTATTTAAAAAATGATTTGAATTCTTTGGTATTCCTTAATAACCATTTGGCAACGGAAAATGTTAATTAAAATTGGATTTGTAAAACGTGTTCTTTTATTGTGATTGTCATACAAAAAAAAAACTGTTTCGTTTTCCTTAGCCTATTTTGTCCCATTGCTGGGCAAAGGCCGCCCCCATAGCCTTCAACATAATTTATTAAATTGAATAAAAAAATAAAATAGACCAGTCCGAAGTTGCTAAAAGAATCACTCTTGTTACAGGTCAGTAACACAGAAACGGTTGCTGCCTGACATTGGCTGACATCATGATTCCCACCCTCACATCTGTTCCAATTTTGAACGATAGGTAGTTACAATGCTGCTAATTGGTTTACAGATCGTTTAAAAAGGTTAAAGCCAAATACACAAGGGAAGTTAACGGTCGTACGAAGTAGAGTATTGTAGCATTTGTAGCGGAGTTGTATTGTGAAGTAGAAACTAACTACAAGTATTTTGTTGTGGAGACCGAGAGACATTATCTTGTTAAACGATATGAAATGAAACACGAAGCCTCACTAAATAGCAAGCTATTGTTATTGTAGTTTTATCTTCACTAGAAAGAACTTCACAATTACAATAAGTAATAATTAACAGCGCCCAAGGAATATTGAATGGAACGGTGGTTTTATTAATAAAAACATGGATTTGTGGTTTATGTGGGCAACCGGCAAATACAAACGTATATTAATAGGCAATAAATAACACCAAGATTGTTGAACGAAGATTAGATTATTTTTCAATAACGCAGAATCTATTCAAATAAAAATAAATTAGCTTTTGTTTTCTTTTGCCAATTTAATGACCCGTAATAAATACGGTGATCCATGTATTTATAAATAAACCACGGGTGCAGCGCTCACGATACAATTCAATAGGCCCATTTATATCGCCTAGACCAGGAGATAAGCAGACATGAAAGGGCGGACGATGATGCTAATACAGTGCACTTAACCTGGCCCGCGGCACCTTGCGGCCGCGTCCAGCTAAACTGGTTTCAACGTCGACCTTCGTGTCGTCTCGCTCTGCGCGCCTATGCTGCCTTGGTACCGCCGATCGCTGTGCTTGATTGATTTTGATTCGATTTTATTACAATTCGATCGGAATCTTATCGTTAGGTATAAAGGTTTAATACCTACCGATAATTTAGAAAGATTGATTGAATATTGAATGACGTACCTACGTTTTTTTCCAAATTGCATCAAATTGTTTTAGTAGTTCATCGACACTAGATTATACAGAATGTTTGGATTTATTTTATGGCAACGTTTATTTTAAATCAATTTCTATTAATTAATTATTTTAGGAGAATAGGTAAGAAGTGGTATTACGTTTAATCTCCTCGAATATGGTTACCTTCTTACCTACTAAGTTCAACAGGATCTCATTTTAAATGGCTTCTAACACAATGACAATTTCGGTTCTTTTAGTTTTGTAGAAACAACAATTTTGTTTTAGGTAGATCAACATTTATTTTTATAAAAAGATAATTCAGCTTTAAATAGTATAATAAGTAAAAGTTTTCGTCGCAAAACTCGCAACGATGAGTTTATTTTCCAAGCGTAAAACGGTCCGTCGAGAGTTAAATCGAACTGAAATGACAATCAATTTGTATTCACGATAAGCAAACGTGTTATCGCGGCTATCTCTGGACAAACCCTTGTTTGTATTACTGTACTTACTTGTAACTTTAACTATAGTGTAGTCAGCGCTCCTGGTATTCAATTAGACATTCGGTTATCTAATAAATGAGTTTACAGTACATTTATTATATTACACAGGTTTTGAGATGAAAGATGCGCAATATTTTTGCCGTAATTGTACATTTGTAATTTACCGAAGCCGGCATCGACGATTAAATTCATCCACGGCCGTGGTCATTAAGCTTTCGAACATGGAAATGGCATGGCAATTCATGGCATGCTAATGAAAGAGGCGTCTCTCTCAAAATGGCGGGGTTATCCGTAAATCGCGACAGTATAATCGCGTGAAGACTATAATTGGGCTTAATCAAGCGAGATGGCGGGCACCACGGCCCTGTGTTGTGCTATGTGAGACCAATTGTATCGGTAATGATATAGTACCTATGTATTATGTTATCGTATAATTGATGTCCATTAGCAAATAATATGTGGACAGCTTGTATAGTTTTATATTATGGAGGCAGTCCCTTACGATTATTGACGACCCGAATGGCGCAGCGGTAGTAAGGCTGCCTGACGTTCTTAGGGTCCCGGGTTCGAATCCCGGTAGGAGCAAATGTTTGTGTGATAAGCATGGACATTTGTTTCCGAGTCATGGATGTTTATATGTATGATAATTGTGTATTTACAAACAAAAAGTATCTATAAATATCTATCTATAAAGTATATATTTAGTATATCAACTATCTGGTGTCCACGACACAAGCCTGGTTGCTTTGTGTGGCACTAGATGGCGCTGTGTGTAATGTCCAGCGATATATATTATTTATTATAACATTACTTAATAGATTTTAGAAAACGACAAACGGACAGCGCGGCCGCCGACGTTGTTTCCGCGAAAGTTAACCGTCGACGGAGATGACAAATCTCTGAATACTTGATGTGTTTTGTTTAAAAGAATAAAGCGCCATGCTTGCGGAACTTTATTAAAATGTAAGAATACTAGGAATTCGCGTGAAGCCGGGGTAATTGCTCGTTACGTCATACGCCGCGCGGTAATGTCGCTAAGAAATTTCTCTGGGGAAATGGGAAAACAAATGAGAGAGCTCTTATCTACGCATTACCGCCGCGTTCAGTGATTTACGATCCGGCTACCTACTCCACGCATGCGAGCCTCACTCCGACTTACATTATACCGGTTTTACCGAGCGAAAAGACATAACCTGGTTGAGAAACAGACGTGAATTGAGTGTTAAACATGCCAGTTGAGACGTTGCATAAATGGTTATATATAAACAAGATTGTCGGTTGATCGGCTGTCATATTAAATGTCGCGCTATCGTGATTATTAGTTAGTTAGAAACGCTGAGTGCTTGACGATTATTATCGGTTTCTCAACGTGAATGCCAAAAACCTTTTAAGGTGAATGCGCCAGTGTGGCCCGCGAAATTCAAAATTTCTTACGTTTATTGCAATTCGCAGGTCAGTGTCAGGTAGTATGTTGATTAAAATATGATTCGCGGCTGTAACACGTATGTAGTTATAGAATTATAATCATCAAAATCATCAATACAACCCTCCAAGCGCATAAAGGTGCAGAAATGACTTTGACCTTGAAAAAGTAAATTCATACACCTTTATGTGCTTGGAGGTACAACCCTCCAAGCACATAAAGGTGTTGATGATTTTGATGATTATAATTCTGTAACTACATACGTCTTACAGCCGCGATTCATAGTTTAATCAACATACAACCTGACACTGACCTGCAAATTGCAAAAAACCTAAGAAAATTTGAATTTCGCGGGCTACCCTGGAGCATCCACTTTAAACCTTTTGAAACCAATTCGCCATAACTTAAAAAGCAAATCGGAAGTTCAACGTTGCTTGTTGAAATAGCTGCGATAGAAACGCTACTCATACAAAACTACGTCACACTCAATGACTTTGTCAATGGCATGTATGACTAGTAGGAGCGGTGTTTCCGGGAAGATCCATTATTGTTTCCGCAGGTAGGTTCACCCGAAATCGAAGTCACCGTGTGTGGCTTTAGGACTCACATCACTAAATCATGAGTCACGAATATTATCGTTCAATTACTAAAAGGTATCCCGATACAAATAAGGAAACCTTTATCATTCGTTGATTAACATCTTAACATCTTGAATCAGCACGTCAAGTAAGAGAAGCAATTAATATGCCCCAACATTAAAATGATCAGTTTTAACGTTAAGCCTTTCAGTGATTATATCGCTCTAATAATAAAACTAATCACCTAATAAAGTTGCTGCCACAGACGTCTCATTGAAAATTTGAAATTAGCCGTGGGCTGTGATCAAATGGAGCCCCATTACATTAGCATAGCGTTTAGTTTGAGAACATGTCTTACAGCTCGGTGCGGGCTTGTGAGCGCGGCTGTGCGGCTGGCGCGCCGCGGGCGGACGGCAAATTGCCAGTGGGCGGCGGCGCGCCGTGATCCCGCGACCCTAGCGATAAATATTCTATCTATCGTGTAAGATCGTGTACGTTCCACCACGAAAAAATAATACCCAACCACTTTAGAACATACTTGATGAGTTGATAACTTTCCAACATAAAATATTCAAAGGAAATAAAAAGCGCAAATATTGGAAGAAGTCTTTGAATTCAAATTAAAATTAATCCACCCGGAAAACAGAAGGATATGAAAATCCAACAAAAGGGACAAAGGAAAAAATACGAAAACGAATCGGACGAGAGATGAAAGTACAAAAAAAAAGAAATAAAGACGTCGTCGGAGCGTTTTCGTTCGGGTTTGTGTTGTGCAGCGTGTACCAGGCGTGCATACCACGGCTGGAGTGTTCAATTAAACCGCGCTGAGATCTAATCAAGTGTGATTTTAATAGAGTGCTGCTCTGATCGAGCAGGCAGCAGCCCGCGCTCCGCCACGATTGACTACAGAATAGATAACGGTTTAGTTAACAATTTATTAAATTAATACCTACACAGTCCGTAGCCGATATCATTATCCAATCTCGTCGAAGACCGTTACAACTGATAAACGCCGATGATAATATTGGTTTTAATGGCAGAGCCAAAGAATTAAAGATTGCGCAGTTAGCTATAATTTTGGTAGATAGCGAGTGTTAAACAAGCGAACAATAATAAAGGTATGTTGGAATAGCTTGCAATTCTAATCCTGAACAACATTCGTGCCACAAAGAGCAGGGCAATAAGTACGGTGTACAATAACCAATGCCATGAAAGGGAACAACGTAGTTCGTGCACAAAGCGAGCAGTGTTTCGCGGACCGCCCGCAGCGGCTCCCGCGGCGCTGCGGGCGTCCAAAAAACTTACAAATTGGACGCGAAGAGCATGCCACGAACACCACTAACAAGCGACAATGTTTAAAACATTTGCTCAACTTACCACTTGCCTCGTCTCGAATAGCTCATTGTTCCAAATCATTTGTTACAACCGACCGTGGAAATCTGTACAGTTACACCTATTCTATTAACTTTACATTTTTGGTGTGTAAAAATCGATTTTATGATATTTTTCGCATTACTTATTACCTACTACCTACCTAGTGTTGGCAAGCTTTGGCTTCGATTTTATGTTCTTCTATATTATGTACAAACTAAACATTAAAATTAGTACAGAGCGTAGCTTGCGAACAGTAAATTTTCTGGCGAAACTTTTTGATATTCTTGTTATAGTTGCAAAGAGAAATTGTTAGGGCGTGTTGAGAGCGTACCTCGTTACTCACCGCTATGCATTGCCCTTACTATAATATAGAGTCGGCAAACACAGATAGTGGTATTATGGTCATAATAAATCCGGTTTTCTATTAGCATTAGCAAGCACGCGCGCGAGTTCGTAAAACACGGTTTTGAGAAGCAATTTGTCATTAGTTTTGTTTGATCGTAAGCGATACTGAAATGTTGAACCGGCTTTATCGGCTTCTAACGAAAATTACATTGAAGTAACTACCTAATTGTAGAGGTTGATTTTATTAGTTCTGATTTTCTGTTGTTTACTGTTCATGTGTCATTCATTATTTTTTTAGTTGGAGATAAAGATCGGATATCGAGTTATTGATGCCAAAGTGCTGCAGTGAAGCCTGTTTAATGTAAAAGGAAATGAGAAAACTGTCATTAAATATGCGAGCCGCGTACAAGTATAGCATAGCATGTCGCATGTCTGATACTTGGTCAAGTTGGTCAAGTCTGTCGTCACTGGCACACCCTCGTAATTCCTAACCCCATCGAGTGGGGTGAAAACACGTAAATGTCTTTGTTTACATAAATCTGTTTTGTTACATCCTTCAAGAAGGTAGGTAGGTGGGTGTTTACTTATCATTCTTAAGTGCTATTGAGCTCGAGAACGTAGTTTAGGGCCCTCGACGCACTTCAATGCCCTTTGTGAATCGTCGGTTTAATGTTTTATAGAGATTTTGTGTGGTGCCTTCCGTGCCTTGTTGCTTTTATGTTGTAGAGGATGTAGGTAGGTATTAGTTTTGTTGTGAATTTGTGACTTGGGCAAGAATTGCTCACAATATGATTGTGTAGGTACTTAATAAGTTAGATATATACATATTATGTGATGTTAGTGTGTTTGAGTGGTAAACAGCTAAGAACATGACATAACTAAAAGCATATTATGAATGGTCCTGCATGTCCCTTGTCGTCTTACAAGTCTGAGCCATTTGTGATTGTCGAAGCCGACCTTATCGTCGCCCAGTCGGTACGTCTAAATGGAAGGCAAACAGACGGTTGTTTGTTGACACGGCGCGATTCGGCCGCTGCTTTATAAATATTTCCAACGCAGCGAGCGGGCGGCCTGCCATTATCCCATTAGGAAAGGGCATTACCTACTCACTCACGAATTCGAAGCTATTACGCTTTCACGATTTTAGCCGATGCGACTATATTTCACTTGTGTCAGGGTGACTCGTGGTAAGCTCTAATCTATTTCTTTAAATTGTTTTTTCACACACAGTTGCTGTTGCAACAATCGTGTCGGTTGATCGCGTAGCTCGTGGCCAAACAGTAAGTCCTGTTCACATCAGTGAGCCTGCCTACAAGACATCGGATCAGTTGCAGTTGGTTGCTTCGACGCCATTGATAACGAAAGCCGATTTACTTAGTGTAATAGTGCAGTACCTATTGGATTACACAAATAGGTGTAAGTATTTATAGAAACAGTTCCTGTGAACTGTTTTCACGTGTGTATGTGAAAACGGTTCACATGAAGAAGTTAAGTGTCACCTAAATTTTTCCCTAACTAACGGAGAGCTGGGATTGAATTGAGAACGCTCAGCTCACTGTCGAAAGTTAAAAATCCGTAAATAGTTAGATGCCGCGTAGTGATTTGAAGTCTAGTAGGTAGGTACCAAGGTAATGGTAAAGCTCGCCACCTATGTTAAGAATCTTTCAATCTTTTTTATGTGAACTGAATTGGACCGAGCTCTTGAGGATTGATTGAAACTAACTAGCAGTAGGTTGGTAATTCTATTTACGCAGATTAAATAGAATATTTTAAGTGGTACTCTATCCCCCAAGTCATGGCAACACTGGAACTACGAAAATCGCTCTTATTGCTACGACATAATGTCCCTGTCAGTGTCAATTCGTTACAGGGGTTTGCGGTTGACTGTACCTATTTACATTGTGTATTCTGTTGAGCTGGTAACTAGAAAAAAAAGTAGAATTAAAGCTTTGCTCTTTCTACAAACGTTGTGTTACAGTCCGCACGGTGACAAAATAACAATTTGACATCGACAGCACGTTTATCTCGTAGTTATAAAACTTATACGTTTCAGTGTTACCTTGCCAGTTTGCCACTGACGTTCGATTTAACTATGCCTAACAGATACGGTTAGGTACTTCTTTACATAAATATAGAGGTATTTATGTAAGTACGATAGACAATAACGAGTAATGTAAATATCTTTAACTCAAGTAAAATCTTTGATTTTATTGTAACCTGAAACGCTCTCACACAAAGCTATAACTATAGCACGTGCTCTTTGACAAAGGTGAATCTTATTAAAGTTTCGAATAGGTAACACTTTTATAAATGAGTATATATAGCGAGTTGACAGTGTTTTATATTATGTATAACTCACAGTTCTTGTTATTAAAGAAAGTTAGCTGCCCAAGGGTTATTTACTCATGTATAGTCCGGTCGTTGGTTCACTGGTTATAGCTAGTCTGTGGCTCGCTGCTGGCGGTGCCGTTGCATCCTCGCGCCGGCCGTGTACGATAACTTACTTACATGGCATGAACCATTGCCACAACGGAACGAAAACACTTAGCATCACTCACCTATCGCTGCAGCGGGCTCATCCACGCCACAATAACAATCCACCGCTTTGTCTTTCAATATACGATCGATACGCACCGACCCTCAACACCGTAAAAGCAAAGTAAATTACTTTTAATCACCATTCAGCACATAAACGAACACGGCCGACCCGTTTCACAATAGTATTCGCTTCGGCTCTCACACAAACACGTACAGTACACTACACTGCTAACGGCAGATCCAGTGAGCGATGTGGTTCAATCCTTGGGCTATGTTATAAAATATAAACAAATAACACTGGTGATTTCACAGTAGAAACACAAAATTGTCGTAAGAGCGTAACGCACGTCAGCGCCGCTAAGAGTCGGCGGACGACCGCGGAACTGGGTTTGAGCGAGCAAAGCTACGTGTCCCCCCTGTGAGCGAGCGGGACGCATAGCGCGGCCGCGTGCGAGTGCGAGAGGGAGCGCGCGGTTTATGAGGCGGGCGGCATAAAAATGTGAGAAGGGCGCGTACATACAGAATAACAGAACAGAACAGAGTACGATCGGCGTCGCCACAGAGTACTGCTATCTTGGATTGATCCGCCGAGTGAATAGATGATGATTGTTGTAGCGTTTGAAGCGGCATCAGCACAGCCGCCCATTCATTACAATAATTATCCGACAATTAAACATTGCGACGGAGGTCGTTGCCGTTTAGTTCTGTTACTGTGCCTCGGCTAACTGCCGCCGCAGTAATATACTCTGCTCGAATAGCTTCGTACTACTTTTTCTATTGTTTTATAACTTCCTGCATTCAAGAGTTAATTTTATGATTAGAGCTTTGATTAAAGGTTTATTTAGGTTGAGAGAATAATTATTCCGTCACAGATCGGTTGTCGCAGCCACATGATTGTGTGATAAACGATTACATATATTATGTATAAATGGTGGAGAAGAGCAGGTGTAAATAATATTAAAATGCAGTAGGACAATATTTACATTTATTATTGAATGACAATATCTTATCCTAACAAATTTGTATCGCATTGTAGACAACAATGCCGACAACCACCTCAATATTATAGTACAAGTACACAGTAATAAATTAGAACATTCTCCGAGCGACGTTACAAAAATTAATATTATTCGGTAGTAGTGTTGTCTCAGCAACGTGGTTTAGAGACTTAATAAAAAATCATAAGTTTGAACACATAAATAATTAGATAGAGATTAATATTATTGAATCTAAACATTATTATGATGTTCTAGAGACCAATAAACAGTTTGTATAAAGAAACATAAATGTTTCCAAGGCAAATAACATAGCAGTATATATGAAGCAATATTCAGAGAGAAAATTGCTGTGGGTTTTTTAATTATTGATAAAGAGTTAAGAGCATTCGAACCTGAAAAGAAGTTCTAGTACACTTGCTGTATTTTTTTTTTGCAAAAATATATGTCTTATCGAATGAGTTGCATCAATGAAAAAAAATTAGAATAATTTCCTAGTGATTTCAATTTTCATAGTTCGACTTACGGCCGTTTTTTATAACTTACGTATAACTGTTATTTAATATGCCTACTTCCGTAGCTATTGGTGTTTCTTTAAACAAAGAATATCCTATCCGCGTCACCTATCTGTCACTTGATTCATAGAAAAATCACGTTTTGACATTTTGTTTCTAACCGTCAGTAAGCAAAATGTCAAACAGACAGAGGTAGCAACCTACTGAAACCGGCGAGTAAGTTATTTAAAAATGGCCGTTAGTTAACAATACAACACTAAAAGATAATTAAATTAAAATTTTGGTTTATCATATCTATTTACATTTTAACTGTTGTGAGCTCAGCTGAGTTGTAGAATTTAGATCATTTGGTAAATCAAATAGTTTCGATGTTGAATTCTTAAAAACTGGGGGTCTAAAACGCCGCTTTAGCAGAATCATAGTAGGATAATAATATTACGTGAAAATTCGTAAAATGGTCACACACAGTAACAATTCATAATATTAACTGCAACCAGTGACCATTTTAAGAATTTTAATGTGAATCGGCTAAAGTGGCCATTTTAGACTCACAGGTCTAAGAGAGTGCAAATCGAATAAAATGAATAGTTGATACTAATCTCACATTTGTCTAAGTGACACCACCTCACTAATCAATAATGCTATGTACAGATGGAATCTATAGACAGACATGGGGTCACCATCGGATTCGCAACAATCTGCCCGTCAGTCACTGTCCTGTCCACATCACAGGTATTGCAGGTACACTTGTATTCATGAGATGATTTCGATTTAACAACATACATCTATGTTAGTTTAAAAGCACAATTCTTTATCAGTGAAACATGCATTCTGTCTAACAATAAAATGGTTTTACATACTGTATCTTGCTTGCCAGTCCTTACGTCAAGCCGCAAAAAATAATTGAATTATATTTCGTTTGAATTACTTATATAAATACTAGCTGAAATTAGAGTTAAGTAATTAATTGGTATTTAAAATGATAAATGTGCAAAGTAACGGATAATTCGTAATTTTAATTAAGAAAATGAATACGACGTTACACGACTTTACACTACCTAAAAAAATACAAAATTATGGAATACTTGCGCATTCAAAAGTTTGAATCCTAAGGCCTTCTATTTAAATTGTATAATTATTTTACAACTGATCTCATCCACACATTAAAATCACATCAAATTCATACTTGTACCGACTCATTGAGACACACAGATCATGTAATACAAATACTTTAAAACTATAGTTTGTAAAAATGATTCTATAATACACAATGCTCGTCGGAAATTTAAACAATTTTTGATATTTATCAAGACAGGTCTACACTACAGTGAATCTAGTCAAAAAGGCTCTTACAGACTAAAATATTTGATCTCGCTAGCTTAATCTGAAATACTCAAGGATTTCTTCCACAGATTTACACATATTTGGTGAACAAAATGCACGTTAGTCACATAGTAAATGTGGTCGAGTTCAATATTAACGTGGAACACGGAGGGTTCACGTTGTGGGGTTTGAGCAGAAAGTCAAGTGGAATGTGACTCCCGCGGTAGTGATCCAGCGTCAGACTGTATGTACAGTTTGTGTATAGCCTGTTTGTGGTCAACTGGAAGATCTGCTTTGGCAGGGGAGCGAGAAGGCCGCTGCTGTCGCCGCCGTGCGAGCTTCCGCCTCCCCGGTGCTGCGTCGCGTGTGCCTCGTGGCGCTTAGGGCGGCGGCAGCAGCGGCACCTCCGGGTACGACGCCTCCGGGTCTTCCTCTGAAGAATGGTCGCTGGTATATGAAGTGCGACCACTCTTCTCCCTCAGTCAGTATCTGGACAGAAGCATTACGTTTTGTTAGTTGTGTGTTAGTTTATAAAGATTCGCTTTGAAAACTTTCAAAGTAATTATGTTCACTATTATTGTGGTGAATAGGCGAGACGACAAAACAAATCTAATTAGTCCGTCAGTTTGATTTTCGAAAAATATTTGAGCCGTGTTTTTTCTTTTGTTACGTAAACAAAAATTGACGAAGATATGACGCTTTTAAAATTCTCAATACGTCACGCCTAGGTATAATTTTTAGCTAGTTCTGACGTCACGAGCCCCCACTCCTGAGTTTTGATGCGTTTTATCTTTTGTCAATATTCATTAATTTACAAAAACAAAAAATACGTGTCCGTTAATTTCCAATACTCTAACTGACGGACTAAATAGATTTGCAATTTTTTGATACTGTTGTCATGCCTAAACTTGTGAAGACAGATTAATGAAGTCGGTTAATAAGAGTTCGTCAAACATCGTCATCAAAATCTGTTATTTTACGCGACACAATGGAACTGTGTCTATGTTTTCATGGTTACAGCTTTGAATAGGGTTCACTAAAAGGTAAAAAACCGCCATTGTACCCATTCTGGTAGCAGTGTAACTACTCATCTGTCTGTAGTGTTGTACCCTGATAAAATACTCACTTCCTAAAGTTATCATCCCTGTCAGAGTCAGCGTAGGGCGCCCAGTGCGCCGGCGTCGCCTCGGCGTCGTCGCGCTCGGCGCCCGTGCTCGAACCTGTACGCACACAACGTGCTTAGCTTTACATACTCAAATACGATGTAAAAAAGAACAGCGTGCCGTGTGATACCTGGCATGCTTTTCGAGGAAGTTTTTACTATTAACTTATGAGGTGTAGCCTTCATTGACCCACTGCAGAGCAAAGGACATCCTTTCCCATATAGAGGAGTCAAACTTATCCACCCATCTTCGCATTGATGAGCATGAGGTACTACTGCATTATTAACTGAGCCCAGAATGACCTAATAATCTAGCAACATATTTGTACTCTTGCTAAGTTAAGAACATTAATGTCATAAAACTGCCTAACGACGGGATATAGACCTCGGAATTGATCTCCAGGGTTGATGTATGTGTTGAAATGCTTGTAAAGGACAATTTCATTTGTTCACTACTGTGGACTTTAAGAGCACAGCTTTAATTACGGTTTTAATGTTAGTTCTTGTATGTAAATATGTTGATGGATGGATAATGGATAATGATTATGATCATATTTACCAATTTGATGAGCCGACGCAGTAGTGGTCGTGACAGGTGTGATAGAGAGGTGGGCTCCGTCCGCCAGGGCGTCGTGTTGAGCTGCAGCGGCCAGGCAGGAAGCGGCAAGGGGCAGAACATAGCACGGTAAGTTACAGTGTGAGTATCAGCCAAGCATCAACACCAGGTTAGATAGAGGGATGACTTTAGTTTTTACCTGAATCCTGCGGCGAGGGCGTAGGTGGCGCTATCAGCGACACGGTTAAGTGCGGCATCTTGGTCAGCAGATCTGAAAGGTGGCGGGCGGCGACAGGCATTGTGTATTCATATTTTATGACGTTGATAGTTGAACGGTTTGAGTGAACGTTTACCTCTGGTAGGAGCTGACGGCTATCTATGTGGTCATCGTGGAAGGGGCACCTAAGGGTTATACCTGGTTTTTGTTCGATTGCGAGTCCGGCGGCTGGTTTGAGTATTGAAGTATAGTATGCAGTCAATATGACACATGGAATTTTGGAAAAAGTTCGACATAGAAGCCCCGTCTTCTCTATAAAGGTGCAACCAGAGGGCTAATTCACGTAATTTTATGACGCGCCGATGAAGTTGCAGTGCAACGGCAGTTAAGTTCAAGTTCGAGTGTTAGACGGTATTCTCGTAATCTTTGAACTGCGCGTGAACTGCACGTCAATTGTACGACAACCAAACTCTACCAAACTTACTTATGGTGTGGCCATATGAGAGAAAAAATATTACTTACTAAATAATCGAATAGAATCGATTACATTTCAATGAATATGACGTTATTAAAATAATACCCCAGTACAGGTTTTAGTGCTTTTTCTTACTTAGTAGAATACCGATCATGATGCGTTCCGACGCACGCACCAAAGACGCGTAACAGTAGTATGCTGTTATTGCGCTCGCGTGACGCGAACTTGACGCGAGCGTGTTTGACAGCGGTAGAGAATACGAAAAGCGTTGTTTTGATCGAAACTTAACTGCAACTGCACTGCAACAGCACTTCTTTAATTACGTGAATTAGCCTACAGACCGCGGTAGATTCACGATATCGTGACAGATTTGAGACATTATGATATATTGTTGCCACATTTAAGCTACTATTTTCGTTGGTAAGGTTGTACCTTAAATCAACGCATAGTTATAAACACTGCTCGGACCGGTAGTTCGTGATGATTTCAATGAAACTCCATACTGCAACACACAATGAAAAGCCTCGTAACGGCATCACGGTCTGCGTCAGCTAGTAAGAATGAGGAGAGGTGATGCCGATCCGGTGCAGGGCTTACAACTGTGCTATGAGGTTTACTCATGCATGCACACTTGACATTCCTCAAAACCATGTGTCATATGACGCTCACGGGTTGTGTTGTCAGCATGTGTGTACCTATGTGGTGCGGCGGCGGGGCCGGCGTCACGGACAGGTGCGGGCGCTCCGCGTCGGGCGGCGGCGGGGAGGCGGGCGCGGGCGGCGACGGGCTGTCCAGCGAGATCACGCCGCACGCCGCGCCCGGCACGCCCGGCGAGCGGTAGCCGCTCGACGATACGGCCTCTGCCGCTACACACAACAAACATTCTCGTCAGTTAATAAGCGAGAGTTCGATAAGACCACATTGAAGACAATGGGCCTTGGACCTACAAAAGACACAGATGAAGAAAAGCCTTATTTGATCATTTTGTTGTGTAATAAATATGCTTATATTAAACAGCCCCCCAATACCAGCCCATTACTTTCCCACTGCTGGGTTACAGGTCTGCACTCTGCAAAGGAAGGTGAGTGAACCGTAATCGAAGTCCAATGCCTGTTAGTGGAGGTTACATCTTTAAATGTTTGGTTTGAGGATAATTATACTACTTTCCTAATCCTTCATTACTATTTCATATAAGCTGCCTCGTTAATATTATCAACTTATGTAGCTCATAGAATACGAGGCAATGCGTTTAAGTTAAGGTCATTTTCTCATTTATTTCCTAAAAATTATTACAATTCGGGAATTTCGGTGTTCCGATTTGAAACGTCAGATAGAAGGCCACATTTTTAATAATTGTATTATTTTTTGTATACCTAGATACAAGGCATCTGTTGCCTCTGGGAAGGCAGACGCCCCTAAGCGTCAGTAAGTCAAGTTATCTGTCAATTTATGCCATCTATACCAATAAATAAAATTGAAGTGTCTGATTGTAATTTAATTTTTTTGTGCTTATCTGCTATCAGTCACCCCTGACTATGATCAGATATGTGGAAAGATGCAACAAAATTTTACAGAATCAGGACCAATGTCCAAATTCTACTTAATCACGCAGCACAATATCAGCTTTCTTGAGTCTCTTGGTATGATTTTGTATCAATAATTATAATTTTTTTTGGCCAGGAATGCGGCTTCATCAGCGTAGGTTGCTACAAATACGTCAGGGCATTGAGGGAGATCGCTAGTAAATATATTATATAATACTGGGCCCAGGACAGACCCCTGAGGTACCCCTGTAAGGCATCTGGCGAAGTAGGATCTAGCGTCTCGTACCTTTACTTGAAATTGCCTATCACTAAGGTATAATTTCATTAGCAAGTAAAAAGAATAGGGCAGGAGCAACTTTATCTTGCATAATAGTCCTTTATGCCAGCAGTCGGCAACCTTTTAACAGGCAAGGGCCACAAGGTGGCGAAATAAACTAAAGGCGGGCCGCACTTGTGATATCAATCCTAGAAGCCCAATATACCTGTGTGTAATTGGTCATATCCCAATTATCCCATAGAAAAAATGAAAAGCGCGTTCTTATGGTTGAACTAGTCGCGGGCTCGAACTGACTAGTGGGCGTGGCCAAAAAGAAAGCTCTCACCTGGCATCGTTCCCGACTGAGTGAGTTCAGTGAGATGCATAGTTAAAGACGCGCGTAAAAAATTACGAAAAGGCCTTTGGAAAATCGAGTTTTATGTAAAAACCACTGCATAAATCAATAACTAGGTATTACTACTAATAATTGTGCTTTGTCGGTACAGACTTTGTTTTGGAAATTTGACACTTCTTTTATTACAAATTTACGCCCAAAGTTGCTTTAAAATCTTTGGTAGCTCGTAACTTTTTAATGGCTTTTTATTTTACTATTCTGTTTCCGCACAGACAAAAGTAATTAATGAGATAAAACGATATCATGTTTAACTTTGGATGTACAGTGTCAAACAGTGGAGTAATTCCCCGAAATTTCTATGGAATAAATGTCGACTAGGCACCACAGGCACACAATACACGATGTGGTAGGCAATGGACCTTAAAGCTGGATCCACACTATACGGTCGATTGCGGTTCGTTCATGCATTTATTTTGATAATTATAACTTATTTACAAAACAGTCACGGGCCGCAAGTAAGACGTCCGCGGGCCGCGGCCGCGCGACCGCTGCTTATGACATACTCGGTCAAAGACTTGTTGGACATCGAGGAATGCTGCTGAACAATACATTCTTTTCCAGGTATTGTCTTATGGTGCGGTAGACACAGTGTACCTGTTCTACGGTCGAGTATTGCTCGCGAGATCCGAATTGGTGATCAGGCACAACTTGGTTTTCTTGTAGGTGAGGTTTCAGCCTGTTCAGGACGATCCTTTCCCATAACTTCGATAGTACTGGAGTAAGGCTTATAGGTAGGAAAGATGAAACTTTATTTCCCGGCTTATGGGTTTGTGATATTTTCCATAGAGCAGGGACGTAAGAGGATCTGAGAGAGGCATTAATGAGGATAGTGAGAAAGACTAATCCCTTTCTAGGCAGCTCCTTAAGAACTTTCGGAGTAATCAGATCGAATCTGGGTGCCTTTTTGAAGTTCATCGTAGATATCAGTCTAGACAGTTCCCGTAGGGATGTTGGTCGCAGTGGGGCACAAAGTTGCAACTCCTGGTTGAGAATGGCATCAATTTCAGGATCATCAGGAACTGCAGATTCGTTCGGCTTGAAGAATGTCTTCTTGGCAAGGTGAGAAGCGAAAGGTTCAGTTTTTTCTTGATCTGTATGAGCCCATGAATTATCTGATCTGATAAGGGAAAAGCATTGCTGAGGTTGTGCTAAATTCTTAGTTGCTTTCCAAAGGGAGTGAATACCTTTAGCTTCAGGGGTTATTCTCTCTAGCCTGTGTAGGGAATAATGGATAATTTCAAAATAACAGATTTTTACTGAATGCATATGAAAGTATATTATGGTACCTATTATAACAAAAAAACATTTAATTTATTTTTGTCTGTCTGTTCTGGCTAAAATCTCCGAAACGACGGGATTTTATTGGCGATAGCTGATGTTATAAGGAGTAACTGAGGCTACTTTTATTTAAAAAAAGATTACGTACAAAAACATAAAAGCTGTGAAATTTTTAACAAAATCCAATTCAAATAGGGAAGTAACATATATCATTTCACGCGGGCTACAGCTAGTCCAACATTTCGTACGTTCGTACGTACCTGCCACGAGTTGCCTTTAGCATATAGTTGCTTAGTTTATATTTAGTTTTTTTTGCCTTGACTTGGAAGATTAGAAATAAGGCATTAATAAAAAAGCCTAGTTAAGCATTCAACAACCTCCTAGGTTGACCCCAAAGATACCACGTGAAAAAAATAAAAAAAATGTTCAGCTCACCGCTAGACGAGGAGTAGTTATCATCGCTCTTGACGCTGGACTCTGAAGCCGGTGGTGTAGGTTTAGGCTGTGCCACCTTGCGCTTGAGCGGCGCGTCGTCGTCCGAGTCCGACGTGAGGTCCACCATGACGTCGGCCGAGCGAGCCGTGCGCGCCTCGCCCACGGCCGCGCGCTTGCCCGGGCCCACGCCGCTCTCCACCGGGATCACTTCTGTACCACAAGGACTTCATTATGTCACATTACTGGCATTACTATAGTTTTGGTTTATCGGCTGCAATGATAGATAGCCTGATAAGCGCCTGGCAAGAAAAAGAATAGAGTGTAGCTCTTCATGGATATCTAATAAAAATAAATAAAAAACCCGACTGCATAAAACACAACTGCTACAGTCGGGACCCATATTGGATGTAATGATTTTAGTCTAGATTATTTAATGGGTCCCGATTCTGTTGCAGTCAATATGTCCTGTTTCCTGAACTTGTTTTTTTCTTTTCAGTTTTTATTTAAAGTCATTTTGTTTTTTTTTATTTTGATATACCCAGTGTCACTCTCACAGTAAATACGAATCTAACGACACCTCTCAAGCTAAATTCCACCGCCACAGAGCGTGCCAAATAATTATACATACATATCTATGTATGTATGTATAATTGTACAACATGTTCATGTAGATGTTGGTTATGTTTTTCGAGAGTATGTACTCTCGAAAAACATAACCCTCCTTTTGGCGCAGTCGGGTAAAAAGACCACTTAACATTTATTATATGTCTAATTCGTCGTAAATCGTTCTAATTAAGTAGATGTTAAGAATATCTTGTTTCTTTTGGTACATTTTTCATGGTGTTTGTAAGACTAGATAACAATTTACTATTTTGCTAAGACTAGACACCGAGTGCGATTGTGCATCGACCTGTTGGCGGTTGCGGGAACCTGCTGTATGCTAGTAACACTGGGACTCGGTCGTTCGGTGACGTCTGGGGCCTAGCAGTAGCCCATCTAACGACTGACTAACGTTGATTACAGAATAAACTGACCGAGATCATCCGAGATGAGCGTCACAGGCTCGGCGGTGGGTTGCGTCTGCTGCGGCGCGCGCGCAGGCGGCGTGTGCGCGGACCAGTTGCCGTCCGCGTGCAGCTGGATCTCGTTGCAGTCGCTCGACAGCCGACTTGACGTCAGCACCTCTTGGAAGTACCTGGACATCAACCACAATAATAAGACAAAGGCGCAAAACTCGTAGCCAAGTTCTGGGCTTGCTCAATTGAGTTTTCCATCATCACACTAAGAATAAATTTGATGAATAAGTCCACTGCTATTCACTGATTAATCGTATAAATAATATACATAATAGGCATGACGACAGTATAAAAAAATTGCAAATATATTTAGTTCGTCAGATAGAGTAATGGAAATTAATGGTCACGAATTTTTTTTTTTGTAAATCAATGAATATTGACAAAGATAAAACGCATCAAAACTCGGGAGTGGGGGCTCGTGACGTCTGAACTAGCTAAAAATTATACCTAGGCGTGACGTATTGAGAATTTTAAAAGCGTCGTATCTTCGTCAATTTTGGTTTACGTAACAAAAGAAAAAACACGGGTCAAATAATTTTTGATAATCTAAGTGACGGACTAATTAGATTTATTTTTGTCGTCTCGCCTATTATATCTCTCTAACCGGATGCAATAATATCCAGCTGCTACCTTGCGAAGATTGTTGCGCCGCCCAGCATGAGAGCGTCTGACAATCCATGCCTTGATTCACATTATGACACAAAGCTAGGCAGACATGAACTGTTCTGATAATTAGTCTGATATAAAAAAGATCTAATTTCTATTAGTTTTAACTTTTCAACAAGACAATCTTTTCTTTTACCTGGTCATTTGCTATAAAATTGTACAAAATCCCATCTCTCTTACCCATCAACTACCAGGGAGTCATAAGGCGCGGGGCGGTCGCACACGGGACACAGCCAGGTTGGCTTTCTCTCGTTCATCTGCAGGAACAGCGACGCGTCGAAGCACTGCAGGTGCGGGCAGTTGGCCGGCCGGCACGGACACGACATGCGCATCTTGCCCAGCGGACACATCAGTGACACGCGGAGGGAGGTCGTCGCGATCTCGCTGTCGTAGTCCTCTGATAGCTTTTCTTTTACTATTGGGAAATTGTAATATCATTTAAAATTATGGTTCTAATCTTACTCATTACAACTTGAGACTACAACTCAGCCATTTTGCAAAGTGTAATTGGTGCACATAAAGCGTTGCCTCCTAAGATACAGGATCTTCCTAGTATAAGAGTCAGGGCTCAAATTTTGTATTGACTGTACTGTACTCATCTCTCGCACACTACTTCTGTTTGCTAATTTTTCTGTACCCTAGTGACTGTTGTGTACTTAAATATGTGTCAAATTTGTATGTTCCTAATAAAGTTATTATTATTATAAACCAAATAACTATGATCAACATGATTACATGTATTAAAACTACAACTTACTAATTTGTCAAAGATGGCAATTCTGAATATATAATAAAACAAAAGTTGTGTTTCATTTGTGAAATGCTTGAGAGCTGCGTTCTGCCTCTGCCCCCTTTCTTGCCCTCTCTACTTTTACACTGCATTTGTCTCAGTACACAAACTACATTGCAATTGGGCATTTTAGTTGTCATGTAAAATCATTAATACTTTGAAAGATGTCGGCATTTGACTAGTGTAATAGTACGTGTGTATACAAGGACAAGAAACTCACTGAGTGAGCGTGTATAGTCAGGATTCTTGGTTCCCTTATTCTTCAGCCTCTGCAGTAGCTCGGCGGACGTGAGCTTGCGGACCATGAACACACTGAGCACGTAGGCGCGCGCGAAGTCCGCCGCCCACGTCACCTGGATCGTGTTCGCGACCGTCGGGGACAGCTTCACTAGTGATGAGATGTTCACCGGGCGCGGTGGCCGCTTTGGTTCTGGTGTTGGCTTGTTTGTTGGTATTGGGTTCTAGAAACAGATATCATGATTGGTGTATAATGTTCCCACAGTAGGGACACAGGCTGTGAGATGGAATTGACCGTAATCCACAATCTGTCAAATCAGTCTTTAGTTTCCTGGTAGTTTCTTTAAAATAATATTGAAGAGGTCCACACTTAACCTCTATTTCACCTGTTAAAGTATGGCAGAACTCTATCGCTTGCACTATAATATCAATTCATATTCTAAAAATAAACAAAAAAATGAAGACATTCATAATAAATGAAAGGTCATTGCAGGTAAGATTTGAACTTGACCTTTTATTGGCTTATGATTTAGTAAAAAATACCAAAGAAAAGATGGATGATTGTGGGAGGAATGATTTAACAGAAAAAGGAATAAAGATACCGTGACTGTTGACTGGGGAGAATGGAAGAAAAGGACGCGATAGCACAAGAGCAGGAAGGTGATGATGATTTACTAAACATACTCACTGGCAGTGGACACATTTTGTTGTTAACTTTGACATTAACACTAGGCGGGAAGTGGTCCTCTTGTTCACATGAAGTTTCTAGGAGACAAAACCGGAGTTGTGCCTGAGAACAAAGAGTTTGCATTTAATTAAATATTGCTATATAATAACACCTGCACAGGATAAGGTACCAAATTTACGAGTGGGAGTGAGACGACAGAAAGGTAAGTGAGTGAGTGAGTAAAGTGGCTAAATAATAACAGCCGCACGGGTCGATCTTCAAGGTTAAGCAGTGCTTGCCAGGGCCGGTCTGTGGTTTCTTTGTGCCCCTCAAAGCACGTCAAGCTGTTAGTCCCAGCTGTCATTTGTAATGACAGCTGGGACTAACACAGATTTGACAGAGATTAACTGCTTCACGTGATCTTGAGAGTTGTTGCTGGTAGTCAGTGGCCGGTGGCCCGAAAGTCCAGTCTGGCCAAGGGGTATTGTATTACAAACTGGGTTGTCGAGGTCAGATAGGCAGTCACTCACTCCATGTGTAATACTAGTACTCAGCTGCAGCCGGTTAGACTGGAAGTCGACGGCTACATAGTTGGGAAAAAGGCAAGGCATATGATCATTACACACCTGTATGACATAATCAAGCTTGTTGCTGGTTCCGACGAGATCCTTCCCCGATGCGATCTCGGTGGCTTGCTGTGGCGTGAGGTGGAACACGTATGTGCCCTCCTGCATGCGGCCAGCCTGCATCGGCATCATTGTGGATGGCTTCATTAGTTCCGCTAGCACGTCGTAGAACGGCAGTCTGAGGGAGAGAACCACTTTAAAGCAGAGCTATTATACGTCATGGTCGGTCGAACCTGGATGAGCCTGGCACAGTCTAAGAGAAGTCAATGCCGAGTGGGCGACTTCGGATGACATGATACATCATTGTCTCATATTTAGGACAAGCATATAAGACGTCAGAGTCGACGTTGCCGCGATCAGCTCAGTTGTATAGTCTGGCTAGAAATTCTCATTAAGGTTAAGTTTGAGCCTATACAATAGGAAAGCATGTCCTAGAACCATAAAATTCGAAGACATGTGACATCTACCAATCCGCACTGGGCCCGCGTGGTGGGTTATAGCCCATTCCCTCTCATAGAGAACAGGCATGTGTCCCAGCAGTGGGAACATTAATAGGCTGATGATGATGTACATAATGAACTTTGGTACACAAATAGACCATGACCTGGGTTAGGATTAAGAAGGCTAGTTTATTATTTTATAGTTGCTGGTTTTTTGTATAGTTCTGTAGTTTTTTGTTTTTATATCAGTAATCCGTTTCTGTAGGATAAAATCAAACAACGACTCTGGCTAGTAGACAATCAAGATCATAAGAGTACTCACTTCCTAAACTTAACGTCGGGGTGTACCGGGAAGGGAGCTAGGGGCGCCGTCGGCGAGGGTGACGGCATGGGCGCGAGGGCACCGCCGCCGCCGCCGTAGCCATGGTACATGCTGCTCGGGTAGATCGGGTTCTGTCGTGCCTGAAAGTACCTCAACTGTTCATACTGATCTTTGCTGCTGGTTACAATAAAGATCAACCGGGGACCGGTTTCCACCAAAGCGGAGGCGATCGGACCGGAGAGAAGACGTGAACCTAAGTATTGCATTGGTTGAAATCCATTTCGCGTCTCTTGTCTTTCGAATCTTACATGTCTCCGAACCCTCGTCATCACGATGCAAATTCGCAACGCGTACAGATTACACAGGCGTGTAACTGTTGCGCTCGCAGATAATATAGCAATGCAACATACGTCGTGGTTTAAGATCATCGAAAAAGGTATTAATGTTAACGTTTTATCGTTTAACAGCTAGTAGCTTGGTCAAACGGACAGGCTAGATAGGGCGCAGGGCTCTCTGAGTAATTTATATCTGTTAGTTAGGTAACTAATTTCCCTGCACAGGAAAACTTCGAAATACCGCTAAATTAGATATTTATCTTCTAATTGTCATAAAAACTGTTACTGGTACATAGTAAATAGTGTAACATTATAGGAACTGCATATTTTCGTATGCTCAACCTTTATGTCGTTAAGATATAAAAGTTACCGTTACAGGCATATTTTGTCCGCGTGGTTCTTGAGTGTTGTAGCCACTGACGGCGGGGTGCTGGTAAAGAGCGCGCGAGCCGGGCAGCGCGGGCGCCAGCGGGTCTTTGCCCTGCGAGCCGCCGCCCGGGCCCACGCCGCCTGACGACAGCGACTGATTGTTCCTACAAAACCATCAACACTTACATTTCTCGTCCTTCACACCTACACTCTCATCAAACAATTACATGTGGACATTTATTCAGGGATCCAACATCATGCAACAATAGACTGCACAGTGATCACTAACAATAAAGTTCAATTGCTAACAATTTTCCGTTCATAGTAAGAACCATCACCCAAAGCCCCGAGACTCATGCTTCAACTGCCTCCGCTCCTCCGCAAATAGTGACTGCAGTAGCAAACAGAAACGACATAGGTAACTGTTGGACAGAAGTGGGATATCATGCTAGCAGCTATACTTGAGGCAAACGC
The DNA here is from genome assembly GCA_963853795.1 of Xestia rhomboidea. Lineage (NCBI taxonomy): Eukaryota > Metazoa > Arthropoda > Insecta > Lepidoptera > Noctuidae > Xestia > Xestia rhomboidea. Next base: position 5,932,190 of record OY970771.1, on the reverse strand, counting down.
GACAAGAACTGAAACTTGCCTAATTTGATTGTAGGGCCTTTGCGAGCGGTGACCGTTCTCAGTGGTTTTGAGCCGCGATCTAAGTTCGGAAGAAGTTCCATTTTCGGCGGGCGCACTGGGGGCCGCGCTTCCTACCCTCGCTGAAGATCGTGTTTTAACCATTGTTGACGAACGACCATCTCATGTCAACTGAAATTCACGAGTCCAAAAATGGACAAACTAACATCAATTATGTGTATAAAATTGAAGAGATTTCTGGAAAATTTCTTCATGTCGTGAATGAAATGGCACCACGCGGACTTCACCTTATTTCTCTTACAGAACAGACTGGAAGCTGAGAGGGAAAGGGACAAGAGCTACTAAACATCTGCAATTGAATAATTATCCATTTTAGTCATCAATGGTTAAAACATGTCTTACAGCTTTAATTTAACAACTAGATAAACCATAAAAGTACTTAAACTAAGAAATTGTTTTCAAACAATAAATAGTTGGAGATCCTTTAGTTTTAAATAATTTGAGAAATTATTCCACTGCAGCTGTGAACGAGCATCGCTAAGGAGAGAAAAGTACATCAACAATTTGTCAACATGAGAAATACACGTAGAGAAGACATGCCTGGTTTGGTAAGAGAAATAAGGGGTGTCCCGTTTATGAAATTTTCCAGAATATTGACAACAAATATTATTTAATAATATAGAAAACAGGACCACTCCATCATACTTATTTAGGAAAAAATAATGCATTATTTTAGCTGCCTCAATACAAATAAAATAAATTAGAACTGTCAAGACTTACCAATAAAATATCTACAAATTTGATTTGTGTAGAATTTAATTAAAATAAAGTAGCTACAAAATAAATGAAAGTATGGCACATACATTGATTCAATGGCATAGCTTTATTTGAAGGACATTTCAACTTTTTTGGATGCAGTAGATAAAATGACTGTGTTTAACAACAAACCAAAACACGAACTAATTGCCTGGATTTATCAAGATGCAAAAACAAAGTCATACATAAACAGAGGCACAAGAAATCGAGCCCGGCGTAGGCTTCCGGGAGCTGTAATAAATTATTTAAGTACCTACCTTTAAAAAAATCGATAACTATTTGCCTACGCATTACCTTCATTAATGGGGATAACAGTTACTTTATTCCGTCATAATTGGAAGGGTTATGACAATCCTTCACAATAGATAAAAAGAACATTTATTTGGCAAGTTCAACTACATATTTACGGCAAAAACCACGTTAGAAACGTAGGTTGGAAATTCTGTTTATAATTTTAAAAATCCGGTAACTGTAAGAACAGTAAGTTTTAAGCCAAAAGTATTAATTACAGTTGGTTCAAATAAGTTTCGAGTAATTTGGCTACATTGATAAATAACGACAATAATAAGTTCCAAAAGAAAAACGTACACAAAATCTCAAACAATATGGTTGTCACCACTACAAATCAAAGTTTACTCACCATGATATCGCGTTACCGTAATCGTAATATCTACTCATGTTAATTCTAATTTATAAAAGTTACACTGACATTTAATTACAATTTAAATTATTTACGTGTTTCTGTTTTTCACAAAACGCCATAACTTGACGCTTACAACTACACGGCCGCCACGTTGACCATAGACTAAATTTACCTTTTTCTGACATGTGTATAGGCCCTAATATAATTTTCACGTTTTAGCATAATGAAATTCATGAGAAATTGAATCTAGTTTATTTAGTTATTATGATAGTCATATTCAATGTAAATGAAACTCTTGTTAAATTCACAAAAATATCAAAAATATGTTCCTAAAGAACAGATGGGCTAGGACGAATAAATATGAATAATTATAAAGCTGAGTACACACCAGCAAAGCCATTACACGTGAGACGCAAGTTCCGTTTCCTAGTTTTGTGTGCTGTGCAAAATTTTGTTTGGAAACGGTGAGCTCTTATACCATAATGCTGCCGTAAGCTGTTTATTTAGAAACCAGCCGGCGTAAATATAAATGTATGTGTAGCATGTAAATGCTTAAATTGAGATTTCAACTGTATTCATCCTGATAAAGATCCTTTATTTTCGTCACAACAATTTTTTATAGCTTCAATATTATTACAACTACAAATGACAATACTAAGTATGAAGATCAAAGTTAAGCGAAGATTCATACATACTTACTGTCTTTTCCAAGGAACATAAATACTAACTGGAATGAGGACGGGCAACCCAAAAACGTTCCGAGCGAGAAAGGTTCGAGAGTGGATGTTGTCTCTTTCCAATAGGGTGTCCAATAATCAAACTAACTCTTGAGACAGTTACAGACTACTGTTATTTTATTATTTAATGATGATGACCTTCAAATCAATAGCAATCTAGGCGAGATAGCTTATTACCTATAACTTAAATATATGTCTGTACAGTCCAGTTGCAAACTATCCATTTTGCAACCTGTCTATCCAGACGACTTTAGTATTCGGGGATTCGAGGACTCCGTTAAAATTATATATTTTTTCAGACATGGAAAATCGCATACTCATGCTATGACTGTTTACCTACAATGTTTAGTAACATTCGCCAATATTTATTTTACCTTCCGAAACCAATCATTTTCACTTGCAGCTCGCCAAATGGATTCTTTTGCTGGAGAAGCATGGAAAAATCCTTAGGACCGTCATGGCACGGCACGGTGCGGCGGATTCTTTTCTTTTCAATATTTCTATTTAAAAAGCAAACTAGTTACTACCGACACCATGTGCGATGTTTCTAATTTATAAAATGAAAATATACTTTTGATTAATAGGTCCGACAACGATGTTCGAAACTTCGAACTTACTTACTTAATTTAATTGGATATTTCCCGTTTGTCAATCTAAAACATTGGTAACCCTAGTGGTAATAAACAGCCAAAGTTAAAAAACTTACCTGAAAAACGAAATTCCACATCCAGCATACTCTTATTACTACACCCCTTCACACAACACAAATTTACCATATTTAAAGCGGATTATTTCAATAAAAAGCACTAATATGACTTCAACGCGAAAGTGTATCGGCCATATTGTTTACATCGGTGACAAGGCAAGACAGAGACATCATCCACCAATGTCGGTTTCGCGCTCTGAACGTTTTATTTCTATCGAATCCATTGTACAAATTGAAACTCTAAGCTTTTGAGATAGTTTTATTTTTATTTTTTAGCATTTTGTTCGTACTCATTCCAGTTATTATATAAGTTCCTTGCATTTCACATTTGTAGTGTATAGATAATTATGTAGACTATAGTACTCAACTGGTTTAACATGTATTTAATAAACGGGCAAATTAGGGTTACAGGGTAGTCCGCAAAATTCAAGTATTGGAGTCAACCTACAAAATGATATCAAAATATTGACTCAACACCAATTATTTTAAGAGTTATAGCCATTTGAACATAGCCCTGTCTCAGCGCAAAGGCTCTACAAAGTTATTGATTTGTAGATGAGGTGAGACAATATAAAAAAAAAACAATAAATCACTCCTGCTCTAAATAAAATGTATCCGAACGGGAACTGTTCAGATACTTTGATATAACAGTATGAATTAGTTAACAGTTGTTGCCATAAATATTATCAGTACATTCAATATTAATTTATTAATTACTTAATTACTGCGTTATTGGGAACGATTTCTGACTACAAACTGATAATATTTTGCAATCAATAATTTCATAATATTTAATAAGGAACTGCAAATTGTTTAAGTTTCGGAACGCACGTTAAGTGGAAGCTGCTTGGAAACGGAAACATTTTTGTTTCTGGAATTTCCGTATCCTAATTATTTTCGATGTACCACACCTTAATTTATCGATATGAAACTTTTATCGATACTCCTATTCACTTCAATCGATATGAGGGAACATCATGGTCATAGGCTCCTGTTTGCCTAACTTGAATACTTATTGATTTGTGTTACATAATTATGTTTGATTTTTTTTTGTGGTAAAAACTAAGTTGTGTGATACAATATAACTTTAATAAACGATAGAATAATATACAAAACGTTTTAAAACAGTCGACAATTAAGGTGTTTGGAGAGCATCCTAAAACTACCAACCAGCTTTTTGCTTTCTTTTGCTTCCATGATTATATTTGATGACAGAATTTGTAAGCAAATAAAATTTAGACATAGTGTCATCCCCGAAGTAGAGCGTGCAAGCAGAAGACGTGCTGCGCTGACGTACAAAATAAATAAAGAAGAGGGTTTTTTTTTGGAGGTGTAGACGAGCGGGGCGGAAAGGAGTAGACGAGCGGGGCGGAAAGGAGTAGACGAGCGGGGCGGAAAGGAGTAGTCGAGCAAACACAATTCTTGAAATTAACTTCTAATCCTTGCTCCATTTCAATGGGAACAGTTACAGCAGATATAACCGAGATCAGCTACAGATTCACTAGTCTCTACTTCGGTGAAAACATCCACAGTCCTCTGTTCACATCTCGGTTTCCCTCATCTCTGCGTAAAGGAACGTAGCAGTGGAAACGCATTCTAAGGGCAGAAGGATGAATGCGATAATTGACTTCCTATGTAGGTACCTACTATTATATTTGACTTCCTATGTAGGTACCTACTATTATATTTGACTTCCTATGTAGGTACCTACTATTATATTTGACTTCCTATGTAGGTACCTACTATTATATTTGACTTCCTATGTAGGTACCTACTATTATATTTGGGAACTTTTTGATTTATGTATCACTGTATATTTGGTATGTTATGTACAACATTTGACAGTTTCATTCCGAATTTTCATTAATGAGTAGATAGGTAAATACTCGTAAACTTATCGAGGAGTTTCCCAGACAATGAAATATTATAATTACCTACCTAAAATCTTCCAAAACCTGTAACCCAAAAATTTCCAACTCGGACACTTCATGGGGTGGTTAATAATTAGGTTCTAGCCGCAGGTAAATGTATTATGTGTGCACCACATGGACCATATCGGAGTAGGCTGCATGCCGCGTGCGACGAGCCGGGAGCGGTGCACGTCGAGCCGCGCGTGCACCGGCCGCGTGGCGCCCTCAGGCCGGTCCGTCCACAGACGCTCCGCCAATGCTGCTGCCCGCGGCCACGCGCGCGCTATCAACCCGCCTTCACTTAGCAATGGCGACCAAATCGTTGCCTCTCCGCCTTCTACGACTCCATTGGCATGTTTGACCCAAGGACGATGTTCGTATACACGTTGCCATGAATTGTAAGATGCACCACTGGTTCCTTCATGCCACGCTCCATATCCCGTATTCAAGTCCCACGCATCTTCATGAGACATTATTGTTCGGATACCGCTGATATATGCGTGAGCCCATGCAGCATTATGAACTTGAATAGCTATATGATTAATATATTCTCTTAAATCAGCTTTAAACCGTTCACGCAGTTGAGACATCCAAAAAATCATTAGTTTGGGGAATTCCCCTGGCCGTTTTTCGAGACGTGATAATAAAGTGCGCGTAAAATGCAGCCAGAGGCCACTGGTGTCATTTTTAGTGTTTCTAAATTTTTCTTCCCAACATTCCGCGGAAATTTCACTGCCTCCGAGATGAACAATGTCATCGACCCCGGTTAGACGCTGGATTTCAACAAAAAGCCGTTCAAACAAGTCGTACACATGTGTATTAACTGGGTTTAACTGTCCACATGGAGGCTCACTGCAATATTTGGTCCAATGGTCGACGCTATAGCAGAATGCTAGTTCACCGAGGCCAGCGGCGGGTCCCCAACTCCAGGCGTGGCCAACGTGCGCGGGCGCGTCTATCTCCAGCAACACTCGGATCCCCCGCAGCCTTGCGCGCCGCACTATTGTGAGCACGTCGTCAGGAGTGTACACGTCTCCGGGGGTGTGCGCACCATAGTTAGATAATTCCGGAACACTATCCGTATGCAGCGGAAATGCTTGCGAATCGCTAATGTGCCAATGAAATGTATTTAATTTTGAAGCTGCCATAGCGTCGATATTCATCGCCAGCTCTGCAATAGGAAAATAATTGTGCGCTGTATCTACCAGTAACCCTCTGTAACGAAATCTCGGCGCGTCGTCTATACGTGCAGCTTCTAATATCAAAAGAGTTCCCATATAGGGGTCCAGCCAAACTAGTTGCAAAAGCGTTTCCAGAGCATGCCTAGCACCACAGAATGAGGGTGCAGCAATATCTGCCAATAGTGAATCGACGGTGCCCTCTACTGGTCGTAAGGACAGACTGTAACTTTCATCAGTATCTACACGCATGCGTGGATCTCCGCTGCCGTTGACAACTATGCGCACAGAGACACTTCGCCACTCTTCGTAGCCCCGCGCTCCATGTTCTAGTATCCGCAAGTCGCTGCGAAGCAATAAAAATGCATCATGAAGAAGTTCATGAACTATCCTGGATGGAGCCTCTACCATATGCAACTGAACCATATCGGCGCGCACGGGCACTGCGGTGGTAGACAGACTAACCGTCCCCGTGGGTTGTGGCCAAATCTGCATTGACGAGCACAGCATATTGCATGTTTCCAGGGACTGCAACTTTAATATGTCCGTTGCTCTCATCGGCAAACATTTCTCATTTATACATTCCCAATTCCACAGTGGCAAAGAGTTTCTGAAACAAATAAATTACTTACCTGTATAATGTTCATACAAATAGTAGGACCAGAATTGAATAAATATTTATATGAATGTTCATTGTAACAATATTTAAAAGAAGCTTACGTAGTAAAGTTTGTCTGGCAAACGATTGTTTCAAAAGCTAATAGACAGAATAACAATAGAACATTCTCAGGTAAAAGGCGAATAAGGCTCATTACTTCTTAATTTTTTCTACCAAATACCTAATCTATGAAAAATTTATAGCTACACTTTTAAAAACATTTCTATTAGCTAACAATTCCCACCTAAAGCTTTTGGCTTGTTTTGACTGGACAACTACCACTCCAAACTGTCAGTTTGACTACAGTAATCATGAGTTTGTAGGTAACTGACGGATTTATGAATAAGGATGAGAAGATTACTAGTAAAAAGTTTTTAACCAAGGATATACCAGTCCATGCCCAAATAGGATTCGAGTTTTTAAAGTCTTTTATTTGCCATAGTGTCTTTATTTAGTTTGATGGGGCTGAAAATCTCGAACAAATGTAGTCGGTCAAAATTGTTTTGGACCTATATTCTTCATGAAAGAAACAGGATTATTTATTAATTTAATGCAGGATGTACCTACATGATGGGACGTTTAGGTACCAATGTTTACATAGAACAGGAAGCTGAGTACACAAGCATCACTACCTGTTACTCGATCTCGAATCTAGCATATTTTTATAGCTTTATTATAGTTGGTCGTTTTATGAAGTTCAATGCAAGACTGCAAGTTCCAAATTAATTAGGTATTTCGTTTTTCATAGTTCAATGTTTCAATTAATTTGGTCCCACTTCCAATTCTAAAAGCGACATCTATCGGTTCAGAAAGGATAACGGTGTAGGCGTCGCTCGGCTAATTTAAAAAGACCCTTCTCTACGAGAATTCAGATTCAAACAAAAACCTCTTTATTTTGGTAGGTTTGCAGTGTGAACTGTGAAAATATTTAGAGTATTATTTTTACTACAGTCCTCGCTTTCTTTCGAGTGTTAAGTTATTTATTAATAAAAAGTATTGGCTGAACTCTACTCCAATTTAGATAAGTACGGTTAACGATAGCTCCCACCAGTCAGAATATTACTCTTGACGTCGGCCATCTTGTATAAATTCTTTTGGAGTGATCTGTGATTGTTTACATTATTATGGAGCGTATATTTATCGAATGTGTAAAAAACCAACCGTGTTTATGGAAAACCGACATGGAAGATTACAAGATTAGTGAACGGAAGGACGAAGCTTGGAAAAAAGTAATAAAAGAGAGCGCAATATCCGAGCACGGAATTAAAACTGGTAAGTAAAAAATTACCAAATAAATAGAACCGATGAACCGAAGGCGAAACGATATTGAATGAATGAACAATGAAGTGAATGAAGATCTTTTTTCCACTTTGGCCGTTTGGCGTCGTAGACTCGTAAGATATTGTCAAAGTTTGAGAGCATAGTAGTGTGCCAAATATTATTTTGGAAATGGGTTCAGAGCGTTGCACGTTTGTTTGTTTTTGCGCTTGAATGACTATGTCACTCTTTGTCACGAGACAGCGGGATGGCGGCGTTAGTTCCGATTATGGCCACGCGCCCAAATAACTGCGGCACTACATATCGCAGCGATGAAATGATAGAAAGTTTTTGCCTTCTGATATTTCAATTATATAAGGATCTAAAATTAAATGAACTTGGAGGGCTGCGTTGAATCGTTGATTAGGAAGGAAGACTAACCTAACCTTACCCAACAACCTGTCAAATAGAAGGTTTTTGGATTTGCGACCATGAATTCTTCACCACGTTAAAATCAGTTCGTCTTCAAGGACTCACCAAGCAGACCCACCGGTGGGTCTCCGAATATTGATGTGTCTCCCAAGACCTATTAGTGGGTCTTCTGAGATTTTATTGTCTTCGAAGACCCACTCGAACGATTTTGGAGAAAAATGGCAACATGTATTTGCACAAACAAACAAAAAACATCCTGTCACCCCAAACGCATAAACCGTCTCCGTTCCGTCGTGGGTAAAAATAGAGAACGTAGCGTCAAAGATAAGGGTTCGTAAACCCGCGCTCGCTTCGCTCGCATATTAAATAATACTCTTTGACTTCTGTCCCCGAAGTGCCGTGCCTCCGCCGGCCTCCTTCGTCGGCCTACGGCCCGGTGCCCATGCTGCCCATAAAGGGTAACTACTTATTTGTAATTATTTTCTTTCGTACGTTTAAGTTCCGGTGGGTCTCAGGGGTTATAAAACTAAATGGTCACATAGGCCCTACCAGTCAGTAGGTCTTGGGAGACACATCAGTATTCGGAGACCCACTGGTGGATCTGCTTGGTGGGTCCTTGAAGACGAAGCAAATTTTTTTGAAAAACTGTGAATGGTGATCAAAATTTTACGAAAAATTTATGGATAGTCTCCGCAGACCGTTTTCGTGTAGCTCTAACGGTTAAGGTAGTTCCCCTTACTCGCGATCGCACTACGGTAGACGAGGTGTGTCTGACAAGACGTAAGAACCATCGAAACGGTCTGACAACTGAGAAAACATATTTTGATAGGTTCTCAATTTCTCAAGTAACATACTAGCCGAGTGCAATTAGACAAAAATACTCAAAAGGTGGAACGAAGACACCCATTAAAAGTATGATGAATTATTATAGTTATACTTCGGATGCCGGATAGCCGGATGTCCTCATTTTCAAGTGCAACATGAGGCGGACCTCGGCCGTATCAAAAAAGGCGCGTGACTAGTTGTTTATTATTATGTAACTGTATTACCTTATTACCTCATAAATGTAGTGTTATTCTATAGCTCGCAAATTTACTATTATAAATTGAAATATTTTGAATTTGGGACCATTGTGAAACTCACATTGTTAATTACTACTCACCTTTCACACTCACACATATCTTCACATATTTACACACACCCCAGCACTTTCCACAGGATCTGTAAACTACCCTGTAAAAAAGACTTAGCGCGCTTAAAAAACACCTTCTTAATAAACCTGCGGCCGATACATTGCGACCAGGAGTATAATTACTCTATCCTGAAATTTTGTTACCCTTTTGTTTTTATAATAATCAATAATGGATGATCTTACCGTTATCACTAGCGAAGTTGAGCAAATTGCCGTCTCAAATTGCTATACTTGTTCCCCGGAAGCAAGTGATAAGTTTTTGGATTGTTCTCTCCACGATCTCAAAATATTACACACTAATATTCGTAGCCTTAACTGCAATTTCGATAACCTGGTGGTTTTTATGAGTAGATTAACGTACATACCTGACATTATTATTCTGACTGAGTGCTGGTTGAGCAAATGCCCAACTACCCCCTCACTAACCGGCTACAGCTCGCACACTTCGTCCTATAAAACACAAAATGAGGGTGTGGTTGTCTATGTGAGAGATTGCTTTGACACCACTGTCGAAACACCTATATTTAATGAGGCAAACGTTCTTCTTCTTAAATTCTCAAATAAAGCTGCCTTTATCGCAATTTATCGTTCCCCTTCTTACAGAGATTTTACTAAATTCCTTGGTAGCTTAGACAGTTTGCTTAGTGCCTTAACTCAATTTAAAACCGTAGCCATTATTGGTGACATTAACCTGAACATAACACCTGAGAGCACCGACCCTAATGCTGATGTATACCTCAATCTTACAGCGTCGCATGCAATGCTGCCAGCCTACACTCTCCCAACTAGACTCTCGAACTGCCTTGATCATGTGATACTCCGCACTCAAAGGACTGTAACTACACTAATCATTGATTCTGTCATAACTGATCACTCTCCTATTTTTATTTTCTGCAACCTCAATGTAAAAACTAAAACTCCCCACCCCACCAAATTAAAAATCAATTTGCCTAGGATTGTAGACCAAATTAACAGCACCGATTTTTCCTCAATCCTTCAGTGCCTCAATCCGAATATTGCTGCGGAATCTCTTGTTTCTATTATGTCTTTGGCTATCACATCCCACTCACATGTGTCACTAATTCCCAGCAGAAAGCGTATCATTAAGCCATGGATTACTCCTGGCCTGCTGAGATGCATACGTCACAGGGATAAGTTGCATCTTAAATTTAAGAAACACCCAGAGGATGAGACACACAAATTGATTTTCTGTCGCTATCGCACCTTCTGCAACAATCTCCTAAAAAAAGTCAAGCATGAATATGAACGTTCTGAATTTCAGCAGGCTAGAAATAATCCAAAAGCTACATGGAAGCTTGTTAAACGGGTAGCAAGCTTAGGCCAAAGCAGAGACTCGGCCTCTGAGCTGCTAAACTGTAGTGCCGTACCTTCGCAGTCTGTGGACAAAGTCAACAATTACTTTGCGAATGTTGGTGGACGCTTGGCAGCTAAAATCAAACACTCTGTCTTCTATAAACATCTCTCGGATAGTCGTCCCAACTTTGAAATCCCGGGTACTTCCATAACATCCGCACCACAATCAATGGCCCTTGGAACCCCAGCGTGGATTGTGCTGAGCTCGAAAATATCATCCTTAGCCTTAAAGACAATTGTGCTGTTGGTATTGACGGAATATCCCCCTCAATTGTGAAAGCGACTCATCACATTCTTATTCCGATCCTTGTTTTCGTCTTCAATTTGTGCCTTTCTACAGGAACTTTTCCTGATGTTTTCAAAACTTCAGTGGTCCACCCTATCTATAAGTCGGGAGAGAAGGACAATGTTGCTAACTACAGACCCATTTCAGTGTTGACCACCCTCTCAAAGATATTCGAAAAAGTAATAAATCATAGACTCGCCAAATACCTAAATAAATTTAACCTTCTTTCTAATAATCAGTATGGCTTCAGGACTGGAAAATCCACCGAAGATGCTGTACTGGAACTTACAGATACGATTATTGGCAATTGGGAAAATAAATATAAAACTCTGGCCATATTTTTAGACCTGTCCAAGGCCTTCGACACTGTCTCAATTCCCATACTACTTTCGAAGCTAGAGCATCTTGGCATTCGAGGGACGGCCTACGATCTCTTCAGGAGTTATCTTACAGATCGCAAACAAATAGTAAAGATTGAAAACTTCCTCAGCAACCAGGAGACAATCACTTTTGGTGTCCCCCAGGGCAGTGTCCTGGGACCCCCTCTTTTTCTCATGTACGTGAATGAACTGTGTCAGTTATCCTTACCCAACTGCAAAATCATAGCTTATGCTGATGACACAGCTCTAATTGTTTATGGCCGGGACTGGCCTGAAACTCGCCTCAACTCGGAGTTAGCCTTGAACACCGTCATGAAGTGGCTGACCTCAAATCTTCTCACTCTAAATGTCACCAAGACCAAATTTATCACATTCTCTACTATGAAGTCAAGTCAGCCACCCACACCGATTGAAATTCGTGCGCACACCTACCCAAACTTACACGCTAACTGTGGCTGTCAACAACTAGAAAATACCTCTTCCATTAAATATCTTGGCGTCACCCTTGACAGCAACTTGAAATGGAAGCAACATATCGCTTCAACTGTAGCTCGTGTAAGAAAAATTATGTATATTTTTAAAAAACTCAGAGGAGCGGCCGATTTTAAATGTCTCTTATAACCATCTACTTTGCGCTCGCTCAGTCTGTTCTAGGGTATTGCCTAACGGTCTGGGGTGGTGCTGGTAAAACAGTGATGCTACGTGTCGAACGGGCGCAGAGAGCTGTCCTTAAGGTGCTGGCAAGGAAACCGATGCGATATTCGACATCCTCCCTATATACCCTCTGCCAGGTCCTTACCGTCAGGCAGCTATTTGTCCTCCAAACTATTCTTCGCAAACACTGCCAACTTACCCTTGATCCTAAATGCTGTTCTACACGCCGCTCTAATAGGGTTTGTACCACTGAGTCTCGTAGAACCGTAGCTGCAACTCGTCATTACAAACACATAAGTTCTAAAATCTACAATAAATTAAACAAAACTCTAAACATCTACCCACTAACCAAGATCAAATGCAAAATGAAACTTGTATCCTGGCTGAAATCACAAAATTATGATGACACAGAGAAACTCGTGGAAGTGTAACACACTCATCACTCTCTCACACACCCTAACAAAACCTCACACACCCCTCGCACACCTCATGAATCATTTACCTACACACCCACACACTCACTCACCCACACACTCATTCACCCCGTCACCACATTAGCCCAACATCAAACTACATCCCAATTCATAATTATTGTCCTGTACTGTTTATAATCTTTTCTTTTCTTTTTTTTCTAATCTTAATTTTTGTTTTGTTTTTATTATTAATTATGTAAACCTAAATTAACTTGAATCACTTTTTGTATTGAACATCATTCCATTCTAATCTGGAGAAGGGCGTTGGTAGCCGCGCTACAGTTTATACTTTTGCAGCTACCATCGTTTTACCTGTTTACCTAGTTTTGTGTTATTGTTCCGAAATAAACTTTTATTGTTTTTATTTTATTACTTTCGTCATAGTATAAAACCTACATTTTATGTATAGTCGAGTGCAATTAGACAATAAGGTGGAACGAAGTTTATAATGGTCGGATTTTCATGGGACTTTTTAATTGAGTTCCTAGTGCAGTGGAGAAGAAAGTTTAAAAAAAAATCGAGTTTCATAGCAGTTAAAAAAAAAAATGCTTTCATTAACATAGACTATTTTCTGACATTTTCGAATGAATTTTAAGTCACTACACTCATGAAAGTAGTCTTCATTAATAATTTCTGTTACAGTTATCTGTGAAAAAGCATCAGTTACCAATTCAAAAGAAATCTTAGTCTTAAAATTCAATATTTTAGAAATAATTGCAGAAAATGGGAAATTTTCAAAAAATACTTGAAATATGCATCGACAACAATGAACAAAGAAACAGACCAAATTAGCGTTTTATGGATGCTCGGAGGTCACACTATTACGCTACAACGCTACAATATGAATTCGTTGAATTTGAAAATATTCCAAAGGAAAAAAAAAAGAAAGTAGCGAGTGGCGAAATTTTTTTTTAACTTTCTGCTCCACTCCACTAGGAACTCAATAAAAAAAGTCCAATGAAAATCCGAGCTCTATAAACTTCGTTCCACCTTATTGTCTATTTGCACTCGACTATACATAAAATTCAGGTTTTATACTATGAGAAAAGTATATAATTCATCATACTTTAATGGGTGTCTGACACCGGTTGGAACCGTCTGAAATGTCTGACAATTGTCTAGAATATTGCTAGCGTGCGAGGTGGTCTAGAATATTGCTCCAAATAAAATATATCAAAACTGAACTTTAGACTAGGTATGACGAAAGTGAGGACCAATTTTATACACCTTTGCAACCTCATAACTTTCAAAGGAACCGTGATCCAAACTTCATACTCGGGGAGCGCTTATACCTGTATTATGAACATACACAGATAAACTTTCAGGTTTTATAAAACAACGAAGGTCTGAACGTCGCAGGCTCTCGCTCTATTAGTTTACTTAACTTTGATAAATATTTATATTTTAGTGAAAGAAGCGAAATACTACTGGAAGAAACTAAGAGACATACATCGACAATCGGTATCTAGACAACGAAAAAATGGAACAAGAAAATGGAAACACCAAGACCACATGGAGTTCATATTGCCTTACTTAAAACGTAATGAAGGTTTAAATTCTACTGCAGACTCAGATTTATTAAAAGATGATATTGAAATCGAATTACAAGATGATGCAAGTGGCAGTACGACGCCAAAGCCTCATAAGACGGAAAATATATTTGTTCATGAATATAACAGAGAAGACAGCGATAGTGGCAGGAATCAAGCGTATGAAGAGAGACAAGTAGTAGATGTTACTGTCACAACAAGACCAGCCTTGGAGAGTTTCTTCGCCAGCATGTGTGATATGACCAGCAGTTTACCAGAATATATGCAAATAAGAGTCGAAAGGAAAATATTTGACGTAGTCATGGAAGCACGAGAAGAACACTTGCAAAATCAGACCTATTTTGGTTCATAAAACGAGTAATAGGTATACATATAATAATATCATGTACTTGTAAGTAGTTAGTTTTTACTACAGGTTTAGCTCTGCATGTAATCTAACCCTTCGGGGAACTTTAATATATAATAATATCATGTATTTCGAAATAAGTAAAAGGTAAGATGCGCCATATAATTGGTGATCGTCGACTTAATTATTATGTCGACGATCTGTGTCGACGATCACCAATTATTAATTTGATTGTGCCAGTGAACATTAATTTACACCAAGACAATACTGCGAAACTTGATTGTAATTTACAAATAACGTGAACGGTAACACTAAAATTATCGAAAAGCTAGAAAGGCTATTAAGTTGCCTTTGCCTAGTTATTTGCTACCTAAAGGGGTTCGTGACGTTTTGGTCCTTATGACCATGGAATGGACTTGAATCGTACATCGGTGGATAGGTCTTTTCAAGAGGAAAAAAAGTTATTATTGGGTTACATTAGGATTTGTTGTCCGATTCGAGATATCGACTTATAAAATATGTGTTTTCAGTATCTCGGATAGTACTCCAAAAAACAATAAAATACGTATTGTGTAGTGATTACTTACCTGGAATGAATATGTGAACTCATTCATTGAAAGGAGCGCATGGCTTAATAATAACAGCCGCTCGGGTCGATCTTTAGGTTAAACCGTGCTTACTTAGGTTGGTCTGTGGATGGGTGACCACCCTTACATACCGAGATTCCTCCTTGTCTCGCAAAGCATGTTAAGCTGTTGGTCCCAGCTGTCATTTGTAGACTTTGACAGTCGTTACAGGTAGTAAGTGGCCCAAAAATTCTGACAACCAGTCTTTCCAAGGGGTATCGTAAGTATTGCCCAGTACTAACTAGGTTGTGGAGGTCAGATAGGCAGTCGCTCCATGTAAAATACTGGTATTCAGCTGCATCCGGTTAGACTGGAAGCCAACCCCAAGATAGTTGAGAAAAGGCTAGGCAGATGATGGTTCCACATCAGTAAAAAAAGAGATACCGCGGCACTGGAACACAAAGGGTTAGGCTCTTTGTGTTCCAGGGCCGCGGTATCTCTTTCTTGAAGAAACATGGATGGATTTTAGTCAGTAAAAGTCAGACACTCCCTTGCGTTCCGCCCAGTGCGGGAGGGCCGCAAGATTTGATGATTTTCCATCCGAAAAAAAAAAAAGAGCCACGTCATGTGTACACGGTACAGCCTTTGCCAGGTCAGCCAGGGCAGTGGAGTTTATGGCGGGAAAAAGAAAGAATATTAAAGTAGAATTGATGGTGAAAGGGTTAAGCAGGTGGTTTGTGTGTTGGTTCCTACGTTGACTTATGGGAGTGAAAGTTGGGTATAGGATCCATAGTCTGTCTCTGAGAGACAGGCGTTATGTATTTTTATGTATATATGTAAAGAAAGTAATAAAAATCATGTACTTATTTTCCACATTCCAGCATAAAAAAAATCCTAACACATTTCGGTAAATCCCAACACATCATTAAAGCTCACGGCCTCCATTTGTTTTTTTTTTACATTTAGTGTATGTTCTATCTTGTAACACTGGAGAGATGTATACCTTTCATTTAAGATCTAAATCACTCGGGGCTGCGGGACTATTCGAAAGAGATACCGTGGCCCCGAAACATAAACATGGATGGGTTTTAGTCAGTAAAAGTCTGACACTCCCTCCTGCTCCGCCCAGAGTTGAAGATTTCCCATTAGAAAAAAAAAAAAAAAAGTTACGGCGTACTCCGATCGGACAACATATCAGGACAAGCGCCATACCTATTCGTGCTCTATGAGAATAAACCTTTCTAACGATATACTATTTATATCTATTGGGTCCAGGACCAGAGTCCATACATTTGTGGTTGATCTTGTAATTTTTATTTTTTTATGGTTTTATTATTTACGGGTTCCTTTATCGATACTGAACTCACCCCTAAGCTATAGCACGCCACTACTTTAATACCCTGTGTATAACAATTTCAAGGGATTTCATTTTTTTGCACGGAAAAGCTTTGGTCATTTATCTAACTAAAATAAAAGTAGTTTCCTTGTAAAATCAGCCAGTAAAAGGCGGTCCCCGTCTTCATACAGATATTTTCATATGCATTCAGTAAGAAGTTTGATATTTTGACATTACAACCAACAAACAGACACTTCAACATTTTATTTATTTGTATAGATTTCTCTGATGTTTAGCTATAATAATTATATGGCCGCATTCCAAATTACGCTGTAATCGATTTGAGCGTCCATAAACCCGTTCCGAATAACCGTGAGCGCGATATCGATGTCCCTTGAATCGTCATAGATGACGTCATAACCTGCGCCATCTTGCGGTTACACCGACCATGCCCCAAATAAATATCACCGTGAGCGCTGTCAAAAATGACAGTTGTGTTCACAGGTTGTGTTGTTTTGTTAGGACATTAGGAGTCGCATCTAACTATTATATCGTGGCATCTTAGGAAATTGTGCACAGTGCAACCATGAGTATTCAAGTAAATATAGCCAAAGAGATTAACGGGCCATTTTCAAAAATAGGTCTTGTGAAAGGTTTTGGTTTGGGGATAAGTTCACCGTGAGTGCGCTTGCGCTCGTGAACGCGTTCACGCGTTCACGAGCGTTCCGAATTGATGACAGCTCTGCTGTCATAATCGTGATATCTAAATCGGAACGCATAATATAGATGTGAGCGCTGTGAGCGATTATTTTGTAATTCGGATGCGGCTGTAGTAACTAATAAGAATCTACACTACAGTTTCATTAAAACATACGGCATATTACAATAAGAAATTGTATGTTTTATTTCGAAACCAGATCACAGTATATATAATTTAAACAAACAAAAAACATTTCAAAAAAATCCTTTGTTGTTCGGAGAAGACTTCGATAAAATCCGTATATGAATAAGATACCCAGATTTATAAACACCAAAACTAAAACTGACTAGTCCCAAGAACAGGATAAGGAGGTCTGCTATTAGACGTATATTGTTCTTGCCATAGTTATAAGGATACCTCAGGCTGATATCCATTAAAGCTGGGAAAACAAGTTGCAACATAGTGGTGCATAGGTTTCCCACAAATGCTACGAGTGGTCCTTGGAATGGCACTATGTAGGCAATTAAAACTGAAATATAGCAAATTTAGAAAGTTAATTATAGCTAAAAATGGCTCGTAACTTTGGCAACTTAGAGCTTATTCCTCTATGACTTTACACTGTATTGAAAGATTCTTTTCAATACACTTCCTCGAAAACTGGTTCATAACGCACTATGATTAGGTTCAACATGCAATGTATTTCACACGCGTGCGATTTTTTCATTTTCCAACACGTGTGCGGGCATGAAAATTGCCACAGATAACTATACTTAAACTGCCTATACTTAGTTCAAATTGGTTCAGTGCATTAAGTCGGAGGCAGTCGGAGGTGAATGTTTTTTTTTTAATTTTGGCAAAGCAATAATGCGTCTTTACCACCTAAATATTTTTTAAATATTCAAATTGTGTTTATAAATAGAATATCATAGATAAACATGATTATTTAAAACTAATATTTACTTTTATAAACAAATTAACATTAATTTGTGTTCTAAATTCAAAAATATAAAAAAAAAAATATTAGACTGTTTAGCGGATTCATACCTTTGCTTCTCCTTCAACCTGGCGAAAGCAAAGCGCGGAAAAAAAGAAAATTAAAATCATAGTTTCTTATTAATTTATGACAAAAATATTTTTCGTTGTTTTATTTTATTTCTTCAGAAGTGTATTGAAAAACGTCGTTTGATACACGTGGACATTTGTTATTGCAGTTCTCAGCTCAAAAACACCCTCGCCTACGGCTCGGGAGTTAATTCCGCCTCGAATGCAATAACAAACTTTCTGCACTTGAATCAAAATCAAACCTGTTTTCGAGTAAGTGTATTGAAATAGTACTATTTCAATACACTTCCTCGAAAACAGGTTCATAACGCACTACCATTAGGTTCAACATGCAATGTACCTATTTCACACGTGTGCGATTTTTTTTAATTTATCAGATCACCACGTGTGCGGAAATAAAAAGGAGATCATTCTTTCCGCCCCAAAAACAAAAAAAAAAACGTGTCACCACTGTTGGGAAGGTCGGTAAGTGTTTTTTTACTACGGCACTAAGTCTCTACAACCATTCCTTCAGCTGATTTTTTGGGTTGAAAAATCTAATCTAAACAAAAATCTTTTCATCTGCTGGCGAATAAGTGTTAAGAGCTCGTTGGGACGATGAGCTTGAACAAGTATTTTACAAACCATCGCAGCTTTACCAAAAGCGCAGCTAACTGCTCTTTTGGTAAAGCTGCGAACTCGGAATTCAAACCTGAGATTTAGGTGCATAATTGCGACCTGTAGAGTGTGGCTAAATTTTGCTTGTCGCCCCATAAACATACCAACATACGTATACATAATACATATAAAGTGTAAAAAAACTCTAACGAAGCCGAAAGACACTTGTTCCGTCATTGCGATCATTTTTTTTGTTCTAGACCTGGGAACCTTCTAGTTGCGGAGATATTGGGGGTCAAAGTTCAGTTTTATTTGTCAAGTTGTTTTTTAGTATGTACAAGTTTTTATTGTAAAACAGCTCCACGAGCCCCGTACTATTCAATCCATACATCAGCACAATGTTTTGAGTGCGTTACATTGAGTTCTACAAGAAAACGTAATTTTTTCACCCCATAAAATAAAGTCGTTTCCCAGCAATAATTTTTACGTAAAGTTACTTGGTTTGATGTACAGAATGCTTGGTTGACGGCTTCGTGATGAGGTGGTTTACACCTGTATAAACTTTTTAACCGGCGGTTGATTTGGGCTCTAGGGACCACCTTTATTTTTCCCTGCGGTGAAATTTTCGGAAAACTCGACTTTAGGTCTGGTCTCTTTAGGTCTTTCCACAGATACATAAACGAAGTCCAAATCGGTTCAACGCTAATTAGTCCGGTCAAATTAGACAAAAATAGGAGTGAGGGTACAATAATTCGCACCCAGCTGAAAGTTGGTAGGATTGTACAAAACACCATCATAAATGAAATCTAAAAAGTTCTCATCGATCCGATACCTGGAAAATAAAAATCGGTGTCACAGGTCACAAAAACGTTTTTTTTTGCAATTTTCAGCAAAACAGTAAGTTTTATCATAAAGTCAGTAAGTAAGTTCATGAAATGGACTATCATCATGATTTTTTTTCAGATTTTTTAAGCTAGAAATTTAAGCTTTTAGAGGGGGGGGGGGGGGACGCCCTGCTGGAACAAAAATTTTCACTTAAAAGTTTATATAATATTTCGTAAACGGAGCATTAAATCGAAAAATAGTTTTAGCAACCCTTAAGTCATTTTAGACCTATTCAACGATATTCCAGACGATGAGGTAGGCGACAAAAAAAAAATCCCCACTTCACATATAAGGGAACCCAAAAAAAAACTAATCTATGCAGGAACTATGCAGGTCGCAACTTGTCGACAAGAAGTCGAGAACCATCCGTGTACAGCGCTGTTCCACCGCGTTTGACGCTGAATGCGGCAGAACAGCGCTGAACGCGGCAGAACAGCGCTGAACTCTATCTATAGCACTCCCATGATAATAACTCATTTGTCCTCATTTTATACTTGTTTGCCGCGAAAGCTGAATAAACGCGGAAAGCTGAATGAATGAGTACACGCGGTTCGCGTCTCCATACAAAATCGTTGTTTTCTATGGGCATAAGCTGAATAGAGCTGAATAAGTGTGAGTAGTCCTTAAGGGTTCCTTGTCAGGACTAAGGAACCCTTAAAAACGTGGTAAGTACACTACGTCAAAGGAGGCGTGGAAACGTGTGCATTTAGGAGGATTACAATTCTTCCAACTTTTTGAATCGTTATAATATCTCGGAAACGATGTGACGTTTGATGACGTTTTCACCGACATCCTTTAAGTTTATGGGATCCCTAAGCAGAGATCTATAGGGGATGGTTTCTGTTTCATCAACATTTAGGGGTCAGTTAAACGCTGAAAGGTCCCCTAAATTTAGGAGGTCGAAATTTGGGCCCTTAAACCGGCACATACGTAAGTGATCTCTCAAAACACGAAGATGGATTCTGATTTCAACGAACTTTTTGAGGTACTGTTTCTACAATATTCAACGCTGTAAATAACAGCCGTAGACAAAAAATATATCGGTAACGACCAAATTACATCGATGTTTTTGATGAAACTGACTTTTATCGGAGATCTATGTTAAGTATATCTTCAATGTTATATTTGTTGGAAAAGATTAAACACGCCTTAGAATTTCCTGATAATAGGTGAGTAGTTGAGTATTTATCGCATTATAGTACATTATGATATAAGTGCGGTAAGTTGAAAATTACAGCCGAGGCGATATTCCTAGCCCGAGCCGTAGGCGAGGGCGATAAAAAAGCTGAGGCTGTAATTATCAAAGCGCACGTATGTCATACGACGTTTTATAACATATTTGCGAGGAAAATAAATAAAACAAATAAAAACAATACGCGGAAAGAAAAAGCGCGCGGAATAGTTTTTACTTGTTCACAAATTAGTGAGGCGCGCGCATCAACGCTTTTTTTTAAGGCAAAGACACAAAAAACAGCCAGTATTACTAATAAAGTAAATTAATATTTTTGTGTTTTGTTACAGATAAATGGTTGTAATTTATTGTCAAAATTAATTAAAATAAAGAATTAAATGTTTATTTATTATAATTCATCTCCCAAAGTTAATTTTATTCATAAAATGTTGACCACTTTTCTGACATAAAAACTCTTAGCTAAGATTTAAAAAAGTATAAACCGTGCATTTTACTTTACAGCACAAGTACGTAATGAGATACATTACGATATTGAAATTGGTGAAATAAGAGACCCTTTACGAGCAAATGTGTTATAAAAGTTTTTATAAGCTCTTAAAATAAATTACACCTCGTGGTACCCACTCCGATCCAGCCTGTCCCCTTGCTGTCCTCTCCCAGCGACGCCCTAAGCCGAGGCCCGTACCCCGCAGGGGGTGCCCTTAGCGTGTAGTCGCTTAGTTTGTAAGTTTTTTGCCCCGGCTGGAGGCCTTACACTTAAGGCACCCACAGGAAAGTCCGGTTAAGCAGACGACAACCTCTCTGGTTGAACTGCGAGATGCCATTTCGAAAAAAAGAAAAAAAAAAAAACACCTCGTGGTACTTTTTCATGGTAACATGGTATTTTTTCGAAGATAGGTACTTTATCAATTAAAGCTATAGGTAAGTAGCTAACCTACCTACCATTCACTTGTTAGGCAGGTACCTAATTACCTATTATGAATGAATGCTGTCCGTGTGGTAGGTACCTGCAATAAAAGCATTTTTTTTTTCAGAAATAGTTCTGTATCTCCAACAAATCAGTTATTGATAGCATTAAGATTTTATGCTACGGGTAACCATTTGTTGGCCGTGGCAGACATGGGTGGGATCAGTGTGGCTACTTGCAGTCGAATAATAAAAAGAGTGTCTGCTGCAATAGAGACTGTACGTCCGGAGTATATCAAGTTTCCTGCGAGAATCGCATCTTGGATGTTGAGACTTGCATTTCCCGCAAGCATCGTTATTGCAACCGAATATTTTCGTAAGTTATTAGCGATCGAAAGTTAGCGATTTTGTCGGAATCTATGTCGAGACTGCAGGGTCTGTAATGTAACCAGTGAAGAACAAAAATAAGTGAAGATGGGGTTTTATAATTATTGCAAGGTTCCCTAATGTTATTATAAGGAACAAAAGTATTTACTTAGACATTTTTTATAGTTTTTTTTATCTACTTTTTTTGTCAGATTTAATTTTAAGTACTTATAATAAAACTTACCGTTTTACTGAAAACCGCGAAATAGTACATTATTATAAGTACATATAGTATATCATTAATTGAGCCGAGGATGTTATAACCAATACGCACGTATATCGTACGACGTTTTTTAACACATTTGCGAGGAAACAGAAAAAAAAAATCATTTTTCATACGTGGTTATGTATCTGTCCTTGGATATTGACGGCAGCAAGCTGTCGCATGCGGTTCGCGCTTCTGTTAGTATATCCGGTGGAGTTGATGTAATATATTGCTCATCTTCATCATTGAAAGTTGTCATTTTTAGATATTCACAATACAAGTACAAAGAAAAGAAAATTTGAGAAAAATGGCGCGAGGATTATTTTCTGCCGTGGCTGCGTGAAAATGTTGGCAAAGACGCTAGAGCATGCAGCCAAGTTTTTAAATTACCGAATAAACTGTTTTTTTTTTTAATAAACTCGAATCTGTGAATGCACACTGTTGCTTTCCCGCCATTTTAACAGCGCGCTAGCGCTGCCTACTGACTGGCGCCGCGCGGCGATTAGTTTGAAATTTGAATAGCAACAGCGCGCTGCTCACTAGCTGGAGTCGTGCGGCGGCGATCAGTTCCATATTTGAAATGGCAAATAATACTGTTATGGAATTTGTATGGACTAAAACTTAACTATTTGCTTTGGTAACACACGCGTTTTTTATGACCCGCTTTACATATTTAAAACCGGTGGAATGACATCAGCTTTACGAGCAAGGGTGTTAAAAAAGCCGTTTTTGTGACCCTAGACCCCGATTTTTTTTTTCAATACACTTCCTCGAAAACTGGTTCTTATCGCACTACGATTAAGTTCAACATGCAATGTATTTCACACGTGTGCGTTTTTATTAATTTTCCAACACGTGTGCGGGAATGAAAATTGCCACAGATAACTTACTTAAACTTAGTCCAAATTGGTTCAATGGCTATAGACGGAGGTGAATTTTTTTTTAATTTCGGCGAAGCGATAATGCGTCTTTAAAGGCGTTAATATTTTTTGAATATTCAAATTGTGTTTATAAATAGAATATCATAGATTTTAAACATGATTATTTAAAAGTAATATTAACTTTTACAAACAAATTAACATTTATTTGTGTTCCATATAAAAAAATATATATATACAACATGTAACATAATTAACGCACACCCTCAGACACCCCAATTAGTTTATTATGTTATAATCATAATACATGCACTGAATTTTTAATTAAACATGTTTAAGCAATGGTTATTTAATAAATTAGTTTTCCTAATTCCGGAAGAATGTTGTAGTCACAGTACAAATCAACGAACGCACCCAGTCGCATACGTAGGTCTCATACCTACGTATGCGACTGTGTGAGTCTTGCTAGCCTTGTAGGTATTCGCTCGCGTTCGAGACAGCTGTTAACGTCGCGTTGTCGCTCGACTCAACTTCAATAGAAAACTTCAAAACATTTTAATGCCTGTTTTCTTAATTGATGTTTTAATTTAGAAAGCACTTCGTCATTTTTTATCAAAAGCGTTCACTATCCTATTTTTTAAAATAAACTAGCGATTTAATACGTCCCCACGTCTCATCGAATTAATCCCATATTTCGTTTTGACAACGAGTACGTGTACGCCAATCGGCTCCCCTGTCGATGGCTGTGTTCGGACGGAACGTTCCATGGCCACGAAGTAGCAGCTAACATAGTCCTACCCTGCGGACTACTCTTGTACCATACCTTTGGTTGACTTGAATGTTCTGCCAGCTAGAACCACATTATCACCACACTGTACCGTGCCACAATCCTCACCATTAGTCACCATTTCACTGAACATTTTGTGTCAATTATTGCAAAGAAAGCGCGCGCGAAAAACTATTTGCATAAGTACACTGTACGGAAGTTAGCGCGTGACTAAATATTGTTTACATTTATTTAAGTTAGCTTTGATTGTAGGCGCCGCCGCCGGCGCCGCCCGGTGGCTATCTCGCTCTATCCCAGGTTTTTAATTTGCACGAGAAAGGGAACGAAAACAAGTATCACATATTTTACATTTTGTTGGTTTATCTATTGTGTCCTTTAACGAGTGCCTGTTTAATGTGTGCGTGCGGTTGAATCGCCAAGTTTACCTAACTGTATTTATAACGACTTTAACTTACTTGAAATAAGGTTCATTTTTCTTTATTTTGTATTGAATGGCGGAATTTGTATTAATACAAATAAAACTGCACTTTTAAAAGTCTTATTGCCTTGAGTTACGGTCCATTTCAGTTCGCTTGGACTATACAGGGGTAGTGTGGCTATAAATTACGTAGCTTTAATTATTTTTGGGATAAAAAATTACCTACATTAAAAATTATAGAAATCGATTCAGTAAACGATTCTGAACAAAGTAATTTCAGGATGTGCGTTAATTATGTTACACGTTGTATATATATATACAGGCTGGAATTTTGTAATGCCACCTGGAGCCCCTGGAGGGAAAGTACTCGTAATACTGCAGATAGAAAATTTTACTCAAAGGAAACATTCCTTTATTTTTTAATAGAAAGCAAACTGCATTCAAAGATTTTCGAAAATTCTCTTCTCCCACACCCGGGAATCAAAC
Source organism: Xestia rhomboidea (assembly GCA_963853795.1). Taxonomy (NCBI): domain Eukaryota; kingdom Metazoa; phylum Arthropoda; class Insecta; order Lepidoptera; family Noctuidae; genus Xestia; species Xestia rhomboidea. The sequence goes on along the minus strand of OY970771.1, from coordinate 5,907,136 downwards.
CGGCTAAAATCTGAAAAAAATATACCCTGTACTTTTATTGCATCGATCGTTAGGGTCAATTATAAGGACGAAATCTCTCTAACAAACATGATAAATTAAATGAAAGGAAATCTTAAATTAATTTAATTATTTACAAAAAATGGTAAATTAACTAATTAGTTGCTCGAAATGGGGAGCCCATTTCGAGCAACTAATTAGTTAATTTACCATGTTTTTACCCGACTGCGCCAGAAGGAGGGTTATGTTTTTCGAGAGTATGTATGTATGTATGTATAATTGTTTGGCACGCTCTGTGGCCTGAACGGCTCGATTTATTTTAGCTTGAGAGGTGTCGTTAGATTCGTATTTACTGTGAGAGTGACACTGGGTATATAAAAAAAAAAAAAAATGGCGGATTTTTGGCGCCAAATATAAATGTATGGCACGCTCGGCAGCCTGAACGGCTCGATAAAGGGCTCATCATGATGATTTTAAAATAGTATAATATCTAAGTAACTAAAAAGTGTAAACCAAAAACCAAGCGATAATCTAGACTAAAATCATTACATCCAATATGGGTCCCGACTTCCGACTGTTGCAGTCAATATGTCCTGTCTCCTGAACTTGTTTTATTCTTTTTAGTTTTTATTTAAAGTTACATAATAGTTATTTTTTACGCAGTCGGGTTTTTTTTTATTTTCCAGGTATCGGGTCGATGAGGACTTTTTAGGTTTCATTTATTAAATGATGGTGTTTTGAACAATCCTACCTACCTACTTTGATTTGGGTGCGAATTATTGTACCTACCCGCGGATGTCTAAACTCTAAATTGACCGGACTGAATAGTCGGCGGTGAAAATTATTTTTTCCTTAATTTCGACAAAGAGATAATTGTTGTGACTTTACGTCGTAAATATTTTTTGAATATATAATTGTGTTTATAATTTTTTTTTTTTTTTATTTCCAATTTTAATAACCATATTTACATTATATACATAAATAAAAATATAAATAGAATACCAACATGATTATTTAAAACTAATATTTACTTTTATAAACAAATTAACAATTGTGCTCTAAATTCAAATATATAAAAAAAAAGTTTTGTTTCTCTTTCAAACAGGCGAAAGCAAAGCACGAAAAAAAAAGGAAATTAGAATCATAGTTTCCGTAATTCATGACAAAAATTCTTTTCGTTCTATTATTTTATTTCTTCGAACGTGTTTTGAAAAACGTCGTTTGATATACGTGGGCATTTGTTATTGCAGTCCTCGGCTTCTTACCAACCTCGCCTTACGGCGCGGTTTCAAATTCCGCCTCGAATGCAACAGCATTATATATTATGCAACTTCGGGCACCAGTCCTACAGTAACTAGCACAGGTAATAGCAGACTCGGCCCCCTGATCCGGTTTTTCAGTAATCTTATAGTCCTTTCGCCGCGCCGTAGCAAGGTGCAGGTGACTACTGACTGTGCTCGCTTTGCTCGCTCTTCATTATGCATCATCGGAGCTAGTAATTGAACTTTCTGCGTAAGTCGACTTGTCCTTTTTATTTGAATGGCACTTTTTGGCTGCTACGCTGTCGCGGGTTCGATTCCCGCATGGGACAAATATTTATATGGCTTACAGATAGTTGTTCCGGGTCTGACTGTTTGTGTGTGTGAGTTTAAATGTTTGCAAACGCACGGAAGGAATTCCTAGAGTGAGGCAAAGTTTTCTAAAAAATAAATTACTTAGATATACCATTTTAAAATCCTCATGATGAGTCCTTTATCGAGCCGTTCAAGCTGCAGAGGGTATATTAAGTTGGCGTTTAGTCTCGAGGTGCAAACTGTACTTTTCACTTTGAGTGCGAGAAAAATAGTCAATTTAGTACAAAAACATTAATTATTCCTCCAGTCCATAGAACTTTTGTAAGTTTTTAGGTAAATCTTCCGCGTTTATGGCGGCAAAAGATTATCTAATAAGTCTTTTGCTCTTTGCTCGACGTCAAACTCTTCACTGTCACTGGACATTCTTAATAAATTTATATAAAACCGAACAAATTTACACTCGACAAAAATTCAGAAATTTTCGCGGTCAGTTTTTTCTTCTAAACCAGTCACAGATTACGAATTTAAAACACATGGCGCCACTTTCCTTGCGGAAAAACCATGGAACTAAAACTCTCAACATTTTCGAAATGAAGATGGTCCACACTCCACAGATAATAGTAGTATATTAGCTGGCTGTTTGAGTTTGTCTATGTCACATGAAGGAAATTAAAAAACGAATTACTCTTTACTCCCTAGGGACTAAAGTGGTCACTTTACTCTCGCTTCGTAGGGCTATATTGGCGTACTTTTAGAGCATGAGAAGTAAAATAGTACATTGTTACCCAAGGGGTGAAAGTAACTTATTTAGTCCCGAGACGGGGTTTGGTGCCCGAGCGCAGCGAGGGCGCTAATAGTTCGAGGGACTAAATAAGGTCTTTAACCCGAGGTAAACACTGTGCTTTTCATTACGAATACAAGAAAAGTAAAAATAAAAACATGTCTCAACACGAAAAAAAATGTAGATCGTGTTGCCGCTTTCACGCCTATTTTGTTTTTTTTTCTGTGGCTGGCCAGCTATTCAGCCATTACCTATTTTTCATTTTCATCATCGAAAAAATGGTAAATATTTTGCCCAAATCTATGTAATTTTAAAGAAATAGTTGGAACTTAATTATAATAAAGTTATTAAAAAAATATAAATTCTTTGAAAAAATATAAACTTTGTTATTTCAATTTTACATCGTGGCTGTATAGAAAGTTGGAACATGGTTCAATGGAAAAATGAACTACTTTTTTTTTTTAATTTGACAGTTGTCAGTTGAAAACGATTCTCCCTAGGGCTGAAAAGTATCACTTTCAACCCGCTTCTCAGTCAACTTCAGACCTACTTTCAGAGTATGTGTAATGAAATAGTACATTTTGATACAAGTGGAGAAAGTTTGTTATTGCATCCGAGGCGGAATTAACTCCCGAGCCGTAGGCGAGGGTGTTTTTGAGCCGAGAACTGCAATAACAAATGTCCACGTGTATCAAACGACGTTTTTCAATACACTTATGAAGAAATAAAATAAAATAATGAAAAAAAAACAATCACCGCCGACTATAAGGCATTGCACCAATTTGTACTAAGTATAGGTATAGTTGCATCTGTGGCAATTTTCCAACACCCGCGTGCTGAGCCGCGTGCGAAATTGGCTCCTTTCCGCACGCGGCACAGCACGCGGTGATGGAAAATGAACAAGATCCACGTGTGTGAAATACGCGGCATGTTGAACCTAATCGTAGTGCGATAAGAAGCCGTTTTCGAGGAAGTGTACTGAAAAGAATATTATGACATTCACGGTTGTCATCAAAGTTCGGTGTACAACCGAAGCTTGATAGTCACTGGATGTCAGAAAGATACGTAATAGCCCTGCTGTTCTGCTATATAGCTTAATGTAGAAAATATTTATAGAATTTCGAATACTAACATGATAAGGTGACGAAAATAGGCCTGCCAATAGATTGCATTAATTTCATTGATTCATTAGAAGGTTCTTGATTCAGGTCGTGGTACTTAATGACTTCAACGAGAGTCGCCACTCCTGGGTAACACTGAATCGGGTAAGCAAAACCCACAGCTACCAAATACAAACCGATTGCAACCATCGATGTGCTATCAAAGAAAAATCACATTGATTTATAGTAAGTGTATTACAAATTATTAATTAACGGCCGGCATCATACAAGTCATACTTACGGTCTATCGTACGGCAAAGATCTAAGTATATTTTCTTCCATTGTCCCAAAAGCATAGTATCCTAGCGTTCCAAACACTATAGCTAAAATTGTTGGGCACATCATACCCACATTTAGAATGCCAAATTTTGACGTCAATATACTCGGGTCCTTCAAAGATTTATCGATGGACAAGATCTGAAATGTAGAAACCTATATGGATCTATTTCGCCCTAGGCAGTGGTGTAGTAGTTACCATAGTACACCGTACACGTTTTTTATTAGTGATCGATGCCGTACACCCATATTTTGTGAGTTATTGTACTAGGGACACAAATTCAGAATTCGGACTGTTATTGAGAAATTACTGGTGGAAATCTGGCCGTTGGGTGACGAGCGCAGAGCGAAAAAACATACTTAAATATTAATGTAGAATATAAATTAATTAAATCTTACCACACCGACGTTACTCAGATTAAACATCAGTAAACCAAAACCAAATTGAACAGCCAAAATATTTGTTTCATAAGACATTTTTTCCCCATTGTCGTCTAAGTATAAGTGCAAAAAAACAAAACTTATGCCCAACAAATTTAAAACATTGCCTGCAATCATTAAAGGGCTTTGAATTATTTGGCGTTTAAAATGCCAAACGCTTACCGCACCGTCCGGGGAGACGGTTTGGTTATGAGTGGCTTGAACCCACTAAAAACACCGTCGTGAGCTTACTGTCACCTTGGTGGATGAGCCGCGAGAACTGCTACGCATGAAAGAAGAAAGAAAGAAAATGTTATTTGCCGCATGGACATGACGTGCATTCGAAAAAAAAAACAATAATCATACAACGCATAACAAATATACACGCGACCCATCCAGCGCAGCCCGCACCGGGCACCAAACTCTTTTGGCGATGTCTGGGCTCACCTGAGACATCGCAACGCAACAAACTCGTGAGGGCCGTGCAGTGCGACGACGATAGATTACCCGATCTATCGCCCGCTGGCACCTCGTAGGGCGTCATCAGGTCGCCATGGCGCCTCCTTCACCGCACTGTCCTCCTGAGACGAATCGCGTCAGCGAGGGAGTATTCCTCCCTGACGCGCTTCGCCGCCTCCTTCTATGCTACTGCCCTCCATGCCCCGCTGCTGTTGACTATAGCCTTGACCACGGCCGGCAAGGAGAGGTCTGCCCCGTTTGCTGCTGCGAGAGCACGGCGCTGCACCACCAAAGCTGGACAAGCACTGGTGACACACGGGAGTCGTCTCCTGTCTAGTCACTTTGTGCAGGTATTAGCCAAAGCAGCCATGCCCTAACAATACCTGTACCATTGAACTAAATCATTGAATTATTTGGCCTGCCTAACTTCGACATTTTGATATTATGTAATAATAATTATGTATTTTCAAAAAAAGCGGCCACGGCATGCTTCTTATAAAAATCTTCCAACCCGGCCCTTACATTGGTTGATGTGATTTATAAGCGCATGTCATGTGACTTTTATGCCTTGCATGACATGGACATACGGCACAGATACCCTCCTTCTGTGACATACGGCCTAAATTGCAATTAATGCCAAAGAAAAAATAAAATAAACTATCCAGGATTAACCGACGAAGTTTCACGACATGACGGTTAATCCTAGGCCACGTTCCCTAAACTAACGATAAATTAATCGTCACGACATAGTTGTCGTGACGATTAATTTATCGTTAGTTTTTAGTTAGCAATAGTCGTGGACGTGGAGTGAGCACACTCTATTCGGTTGTATCTACTTATTTAGCATCGACATAGCAAAGCAGAAGCAATTAATACAATATGTATAGTTGATGCCAGTTAAGATGACATCAGCGGTCATTGACCCACCTACATTTATTAAACTTCTTAACTTTGAAAACCAAAAATAAGCCTCTTCAAGTCTGGAATCGTCATCTATCGTGTCTTTAACATTTTTTCAAATGAAAAAGGATACATGGTTTATTTGTTTTGGTTCGTACGAAGAGATATTAGGGAAAGGGCAATGACCGCTATTCACATCTTAACTGGCACCAACTATACCTATGCTTTCACACAGCTCGTGCCAATCGGCAAACTGTTCAGCATCTACCATAACTGAATTACGTTATAGCTTGCCAAAGGTTGACTTTTCCAAGTCCAAACGGTTTTTTCCTGAACCTAGGTACCTAATGGGTGTAAAAGTACGCTGATCGAAGCTGGAAAGCTGTTCTCCCCGTCATGCGTCATTGCAATTATTTTTATATTCTAGCTATAACCTGGGCCGGCAGTCTCCACAGAGATAACGACAAAATCGCTAACTTTCGATTGCTAATATTGGGTAGGTAAATTCGGTTGCAATAATATGCCTGCGGGTAACGCGAGTCTCTAGATCGAAGATGCGTTTAGTAGGTAATTAGTAATCGAAAGTTAGCGATTTTGTCGTTATCTCTGTCGACATTGCCGGCCCTGGGAACCTTCTAGATACGGAGATATTGGGGGTCAAAGTTCCAACTTTAGCCTCAGCTTACGCGACCCTAGTACAATGCATCCATCAGCAATGTTTTCAGTGCTTTACGTTGAGTCCTACCGAAAACGTGATCCCAGTTATAATTTTTGCGTAGAGTTACTTAGTTCGATGTACAGAATGCTTGGTTAACGGCTTCGTGGAAGGTACGTTGTATATTTGCTTATTTAAATTCAATTTTGCCACCCGCTTGTGCGGAATCATGCAACCGGAATGTTATACATGTGTAACTTGTGTAGCTCCCATGGGAAAGTTAAATCTAGTAAGTAATAAAAAAATTAATTACCGGACATTGAAATGTAACTGATTATCGATAAATCTTTCATGAAGTATTCCAATATCAAATAAGGAACATATAAGCTCAAAAGGGCCGGCTCATTACTCTGCCAGTCCATCAGCTATAAAAAAAGATAAAGTTACTTCAATTTAGTACCGCTCGTTCGTGCGCCCCGTCCAACTTCCCGGCGAGTCAGCAAAACATACTGAGAACGGATGCGGCCTGCGTGGGTCGGACACAGGTTCGATGCGGGTTGTGCGTGTTGTCTAGCTTCCATCCATCCATATAATTAGGTACATTCCATTAATGGCCCAAATCATGCAGACAAAGTGACCTCCGACCCGACGTCGCCGTAGAAGTGGTGAAGATTTCGTTAAACTAATTTAAAATAGTTATTAGTAAATTCGATTGAATTGTGATTCGGGATAAGGACAAAAAAAAATACCTTGACTACCTGCTAATAAAAAGTAAGCAAGTACTAAGAAGAAAATAAGGTTTACTGACATCTCTAAAACAGTCTGTTGTAAAAATAACGAACACCGAGCACAATCCGAGCTGATTGACCACCATGAAGATGGCTATGATACATCTGCAAAGATTGTTGCCAATTACTTAGTAGCCAGACATTTTACAATGTATCACAATACACATTTTACTCTTAAAAAGAATACTCACGGACCGTTTCTTGCTAACGAATGCAATGCAGAAGGCCCATGAAAAAGAGCTAAACGAAACCCATATCGGTACGATACATGGGGTATTTTCATCTGTCGAGAGATTTCGTACAGGCAGCTTAACTGAAATCACAAGCAAAAATACAACTTCGTTCTCACCAGCTGCGACACACTAAATGCGGAACACACAGTTCCATCGCAAGCCGAAGAGTTTTAGGGGAAATTGGAAGCAATCAATCAATTCCTATCGTCACGGGCGATACAAAAAAAAAAGAAAAGTACAGCCAAAAGCGTTTGAAATTTAAAGGATTTCAGAGTCCTGTACAGGTATATGTACTGTCAACAACGATTCATTTCTCTTTTTGATACTTGTTCATGTTTGCATTTTTCTGAAGCACATAGTTCACATTGTCCACTCCAGACAAGTTTGCTTTTATTTAGTTTATTCAGAAATTGTTGTTAATCGACTAACGGACACCGTTATGAGAACAAAAGGAACTAAGGTTCCAAGATCGAGCAAAGCGAGCTCGAAAATTTTAACAACCTTGAACAGGTTGGTTCAACATTGTTTCGACACTTCATACACAGGAGTTACTTGGTCGACTCACATATTCAAGATTTAAGAAGGCTGCAAGACAGCGAAGCGATCACGAATTTTTTTTGACACCTTGCCTTGAACACGGGTAAAATTGTTTCGATCCGTCATTCAGGAGATTCATCCGTCATTTAGGATTTATTTCACAAACTTGTAAGATCAAAAACACTAATTTCCGAACACTATTTTTCGTTCAATGTTATCGCGTTACTGTGTATGAGGTGCGCAGGAGACGTTCGGTTCGGGGCTAGGTGAGACAGGGGAGTTGAAAAAATATCGCCGCGATGGCTCTGGATGAAACAACAAGATTTTCGACCATGATCGCGTTGGTGATAGAAGGGCCCTCTTAAGGCCTCGGAGTAAGGGGCTCCTCATTAATTTCAGCCTCTGTCTATACCGGCTTATCATATTAAATTCAAAAGGAATGACAATCTAGAGGCAGAAAAAAGGAGTCTGTGTTAATTTTTAGGGTTTAAAGACGAACCGTAAGCGTTGGTTTATAGAAAATGTGTAAGTTTGTAGCGGTAGTACCTACGAATACCAGCTCATTTTTCGCCTTAAAAATATTTTAGTTATAGAGTGATTCTACTGTACGCTATAATCTACATCAGACAGGAAAAGTTGAAAGTCTTAACTTTTAAAAATCCTGAGCCTCGAGGGGGCGGGAAGCTGCCTAGCGACATCCATGCTTGTCGATATTCCTTTGCGAATCAAACATTCGTTTGCCAATTCAATTACTAGTGCAAAATAATTTAGTAATTCCATATGAGCATTCACTAGAGCCGTAGGGTCAAGGTGTTACCAGCACCCACACTATTATGGTGGTAACCTTGACTCAACAGCTCTACTGTCAATCTTAAAGATTGCCTTCGATGCTAAAAATAACAAAAACATATTTCATAATCATCCACAGGCTAACGACAGCCATTGCTGGGTTTTACAGGTCTCTTTTTGCAACTGGCATCTGCACGTTTCTGTGCCACCGTCATCCAGATTTTACCAACAATTGCAGTTGTCTTATGTCGTCTGCCATGTCATTAAATAAGTAGGTAATGATATAGATTGCTATTGTACCAGCATGTTGTGTGTGAAGATAATAAGGACTCCCATGGCGAACGTCATGATTGGTCCTAGGATGTACCCCATTTGACTTATACCAAGAGGCATCGCCAGCATACCGGCGCCGAACATTGTCCGCAGAACGTTGAAGTAAGCCATCCAGACCCTGCACATTTCAACACGACGCTAATGTATGATCATTTAATATTATTGGAGAGCTGGGACTACTTCAGCAGGTTACCACATTTGTACATACCTATGTGGGACATACCTACCGGACTGCCAAGTCATAGGTCTCGAGTTTGAACCCAAGGCACGCATTTCAGATTTTTCGAATTCATGTGCGAATTGTATAATTATCACTTGCTTCGGTGACGGAAAACATCGTGAGGCAACCACATGCCTGAGAGATATTTTTTGACTGCAGGTAAAGCCAAGTCAGAGGCCCATGGGCGGCATACAAACTCTAACACCAGTTTGGGCGCTAAGCACACGATAAAGAAAGATTTACGGATGCGGAAATATTTGGTCGGCCCCGACCTATGACGACCGTAATAGGACAAGCGACTCCTGCCCAATCCAGACACCTGGTAACCCTAGTCGGTCTTCGCAAGTTCTTGTTTGCCACACACATACACTTCGTGCGTACGCAGTACCTCTGTAATAGAATAGGCAGTCAGGGCCCACATTTGCTTATCTACAATTTACAATACGTACTTAATTTCGTGTTGAGGAGCCCTAAAGTTCCAGGGATCAAAACTGTCCTTCTCATCGATAGTGGGCATAAAAGCATTCCTGATGTCAATCGTCATTGACGGTCCAGCTACCGTCTTCAGTTTTAGTCTACTGACTGCCTCCCTGTAATAAATAAGCAGGTACCATGAACTATCAAAACTGTTCAAATGACTCTTGAAAAGAAAGACTCATATAGGTAGGTACTATTAATGGTATATTTATGTACCTATGATACTTCGAACTAAGAAGAAGTGGTGCATGGTTTAACAGTTACAAGGACATACGTGTGTACGACGCACGCTTCGCTATCAGCCTTGCCACCTTGTTGCTTAGATATAATGATTTATTTTCTTTCATAGTGTGAGCGTATGCGGCAGATCATACAGAAATCCGAAGAGTATAATAGGCCGCTGTGTCTTGCTTTTGTGTGGTGTATGAGAAGGCTTTTGACTCTGTCGAGACCTGGCCCCTTATTCACAACGCTTCCATTCGGATTTTCGAATCGAAGCGTTGTGAATAGCTATTCTGGTCAGTTCTGGAGTGTCTAGAGCGATGCCAAGTCGACTGGCGATACATCCAAGTGTTGTGAGAAATCTTTATGAGAACGCCATAATGACCGTCCAAAGTCAAAACCAGCAAACAGAGCAGATTCCATTGCGTCGGGGAGTGAGGCAAGGGGACGTAGCTAGGGACGTATTTAAGACGCTAAAATGGGAAGGACGTGGCATCTCACACTTGAGATTTGCAGATGACATCGTCAGACTGGCTGAATCGCTGCACGACTCGCATCTATATGTATTGAAGAATCAACTAGGCCATCCAGACCTAGTTGATTCTTCAATACACATATTTGGTCTCAGGGTGAACTTGGACAAAACCCAGGTTATGTTCAACGAACACATCACCCCAGGACCTATTGTTGTCAATGGCGGTCCTTTCGTGGTTATTCGAGAATATGTTTACTTCGGGCAAACTCTGTAGTTTGGTAAGAACAAGTTTGAGAGAGAGGCTAACAGAAGAATCCAGTTGGGCTCGGCAGTCTTTGCGAAACTTGGTCGGTCTTCTCGTCGCGTATTCCACAGAGCCTAGACTAAGGTCTTCAGTCAGTGCGTCCTGCCTGTTATGACTTACGGAGCCGAAACGTGGACACTCACGGTACGGTTGGTCCATAAATTTAAGGTCGCTCAGCGAGCTATGGAACGAAAAGGATGCGATCCATCGATGGATAGATGGAAAGGATGGATCGCATCCGGAACGAGGTGATTCGACAGAGAACCAAAGTTGTCGACATAGCCCACAGAATAAGTAAGCTGTAGTGGCAATGGGCAAGTTATATTAGCCGTTGGACCGAATACCGTTGGGGTGTTCTTGAGTGGAGACTGCGAATCGGCAAACGTGTGGGTCGCTCAGGCTCGGTGGAGTGATGATCTTCGCAGGGTGGCTGGTAGCTACTGGATGAGAGTTGCTGAGAATCGAGTTGAATGGTGTGCGATTGAGGAAGCCTATGTCTAGCTGTGGACTGCTGTAGTCTGATGATGATGATAGCATGTTATTTTCATATTTTTTGTGTCGATAGTATAGAATAAGAAGCAGCAATCTGGAACTGAGCCGGGAGCCCGCAATCAAGGAAGTTATTTTTTAAATAAATATAGCAAGATATATTTTGAGAACGTACATTTTGATAGGTATAGTAGTTAAGTCTTCAGTAATTGTAGGCACAGTAATAAAACCCACTTCTTAATTTAATCGAATAGCAAACCATTTAGGATTTCATTGCAGCGAGCATGAAAATTTATTTTATAAAGTCAAAATCAGATGATCACAATCATATCAGTAATAAAATTAAATAAAAAATGAAGACCACACATCCACAGAGTCTTTATTCACTACGTTACGCACACAACGCCACAGAGTATATAATCACTACGTTATCACAACGCTGAAGCTGGCAGCCACAGTACACATACCTAAATAAATTACTATACATCATAAGCTTCGCTCTCATCCACACCCACGAGGCACTGCCGCGCGGCTCGACCTCACGGAGCCGGCGGCCCTAGTGGGGACGCGGCTATATAATCTGCGAGGCGGTAATTTATTTTACTCTTTGCAAGTGACAATCTGTGGCTAAGAGTGTCTATTAAATGTATAGTATTATGTCGCAGGTATATTATCAAAGTCGTGTTACAACAATTTCACTAGTGATATTATAATTAAACGGTAGATTGTCAATTTGACTTCGTTTTCTTACAATGTAACGGCCTGATTTTAGTGTCATCGTAATGTCATATTGACGGCAATGATACCTATTTTGAAAATTCACTGGCCTTTAGTTTATGAGGCCGTCTCTGATTGGTCCGTCTCCCTCCAGTGTCAATGGGGTGGGTAACTGGTGGAACTAATGGCGCTAGCATCGCATGAACCAAACATCGTCTTTGGTTGAAAATCTGTAAATGGCATTTTATTTTTCAGAATAGTTTGACCTCATTGGTCAGATTGGATTTAAGCTATAGACGCGTCATCTACAATCAGCTTTGACCAGCCTTCCCCATTTGCAATCATAGAGTTATAAGTTCATTTCAATTGGCAATCTACCGTTTAATTATAAAATCACTAGGTAGTGAAATTGTAATGTCACGGCTTTGACAATATACTTGCGACATATATATACCTATATGATGCTCTGTGCTAAGATACGGACTAAAGGTTACAGCAGGCTAGCTTTTTACTTGTTCAGGTACACCCGTCAGGTAAGCTTGAGCTGTGTAGAGGACAAACCTACACAGTTTTGCATCATACCCTCTCCGGTTTACCTGTCAGGTACACCCTAGACTAGAGTGTTATTATTATACTCTATGCTAGAGTATATGGATACCTTTAGACTGAAAGGAGAATTTGTGGCAACGACCAACGACAACCATTTTCTTTAAAACTACACGTCTTGTTCAAAATTTCCCGCCATTCACCTTGCTGTATTGTACCAAGCGGAACAAAAGATAGCTTTGGAAGTATATTTTTGTTGACCGTACTGTTATTGCACGTGGTTCGATCAGCTCCATTAGACACAGATCTAAAGAGACAAAGATGACTTTATTGAAATATGTAAGTCAACATTTTTTAAAATCGACCGTGTTACAAACGTTCTTCGTAAATAAATAGGTGGTTGACACTGACAGCTAGAAACGAAACTCTACCTCTACCTTGCTTGTCTATTATTAAAAATGACAGCAGCTAGTGGAGATTGTTAAAAGGTGGAATTGCTGTATTTCGTTAGAAACCTTTCATGATTTTTTTTATTTTATAACTTTAATCTTAAGTCTTGAGTATGATGTCGACGACTGAAGGCGAGTTGGATGTTGAAGTTCCCCTAGAAAGAGAAGATGGGGAGGTTAGAATGAACTTTTACTTGGAACATTTTCTTTCTAATTACAGAGCTGTTTTTCAATGATGCCTTGCCATTATTAACAAAAATATCTTACTTTCCTAGCGTCTAATCTCTTTAACTCTAATAAAATGTACCTAGCAAATAATTATTACAAAAATTAAAGTAACTTGACGTCTTGGGCGTACTTGATAACCAGAGATTTTATTGCGTTGCAGTTGGAAGATTCAGATGTGGAAGAGGGTACGTATATTCCTCTGGCGCGGCCGGAGGCGTTTAACCCTCCTTCGTTAGTACACATGCAGATACAAGACGAGCAGAGCGACGAAGGGTCAGCGCAAGAGTCGTCAGGCTCGGAGTCGGATGAGGAGCCGCGGCGCCGCGCTAAGCGCACCAAGCTGCGACCGCGCCGGCCCGCGCCGCAGCCTGATAAAAAGAACAAGTACAACATCTGGTGCAAATCTTTACAGGTTTCTATTTTATCATAAAATAATTATGGTATTTCTGTATATACTTACAACATACATGGGACGGCTATTGGCATGCTCAAACAATTCTAGTTCAACGTGTGTTCAGTAATTACAGTAATTTTTACCAATACCAACCCTATAAAGTTCTCCTTATTTTTATGGAGATAGGCTTAAACCATTATTTTGTTTACTCTTGTTACAGGAAGACTTGTTAACGGAGGACATGGTCAGTTGTGATGTTTCAAAGAAAAGCAGATATGGCGTTGAGTCTTATGATTATACTATTAAGTATAGATTAGATGATGAATATGTAGATAAAAAGAAAATATTTGCCTCTAATGATGATTATGATGATAGTGAACGATTGTCTAATAAACGGCGGCATGTGGATCGGTCTAATGTAAAATTAAGATTGGGAAAAAGAGTCAATAGCGAACATTACAATGACAAGTTGAAGCCTCGGCTTTTACCTGATCTGGCAGTAAGTGCAGAGGATACTGTAAAAAATGTAGCAGATGATATTGCGGACAGTCTATCTGAAGATAAGAAGGAATTACTGGGTATGACAAACTCTTCTATCTCTCTTCTCTACTCTATTATTATCAGGCTGGCAGTTGAGACAGTCAACTTTTCAGTTGGCTCAATCTTTGACTTAGTTCCTGTATTACACTTGTAGTTTGACAGTGAAAGAAATTATGCTGAGCCTTAGTTTGCAATAACTAACTAAACTTAAAAGACTAACCAGTGAGATGGGCAGGCAACATTGTTGCCTGTCCTTTGTCTAGGGTTGTGTTTATCCAGTTTATCCCAACTGTTTTTACGATGTCATCAACCCATTGTTTCTTTTACCATCCTGTTTGTCTTTTGCCCAGTGGGACCAAGCCACTGAATGTCCATCTGTTATCCTGGTATTTCCTAACTATATGGCTATATTGGACTGCTATATAATAGGCATGACGACAGTATCAAAAAATTGCAAGTCTATTTAGTCCGTCAGTTAGAGCATTGGAAATTAATGGACACGTATTTTTTGTTTTTGTAAATCAATGAATATTGACAAAGATAAAACGCATCAAAACTCGGGAGTGGGGGCTCGTGACGTCAGAACTAGCTAAAAATTATACCTAGGCGTGACGTATTGAGAATTTTAAAAGCGTCATACCTTCGTCAATTTTGGTTTACGTGACAAAAGAAAAATCACGGGTCAAATATTTTTTGATAATTTATCTGACTGATTAATTCGATTTTTTTTGTCGACTCGCCTATTGACTAAACACGAAAAAAATCAGAACAACGAAAAATCTTGGTCTCTTTCAGGGCCGCTTGAGTATTACAAATCACAATCATTTAGGGTGATGTTTTTCATAAAATGGTTTGGTTTCAGGTCGGATTGTAGAAGTGGTCGGTACTAGTAAAGCTATGGAAATTTACAAAGAAACTCAAAGGGTGGAAGGAGAAGGAGGCATGCTTGTCATGGTAAGTGAAACCCCAAGAAGAATGTTAGGTCTCCATACACTAATATTATAAATCAGAAAGTAACTCTGTATGTCTGTTACCATTCACACCTTAACGGCAGATCAGCTGCGTTTTGATAGGCACACAATGTAATCCATGACCTGGGTACCAACTTTTTGACAACTTTTTTTTTAAATATAACTTTTTAATGTATGATTTTTACTTTAAACACCTCCACGACCCCCATACTATTCAATCCATCCATCAGCACAATGTTTTGAGTGCGTTACATTGAGTTCTACCATAAAACATGATTTTTCACCCCAAAAAAAGAAGTCGTTTCCCAGCAATAATTTTTGCATAAAGTTACTTATTTTGATGTACAGAATGCTCGGTTGACGGCTTCGTGATGAGGTGGTTTACACCCTGTTTAGTGTATAAATTTTGACCTCCACATGGGCCAAGTTGCAGATCACAATCATTTTCCTGTCCTTGTCCTATTCTACTTGGGGTCGGCGCTACACGTTTTCTTCTTCCATTCTCCCCGGTCAGACGTCACGGCATCCTTGACTCCTTTCTCTTTCATATCATTCCTCACACAATCTATCCATCTTCATCAACATTAATATGGGCGAAGTTGCAGATAAAAGATAGAAATACATGATGAGAATGGATCGAATAATTTCCCACCCGTACGCAAAATACGCGCTTTGACGTGGAATTGCGGACATCAGCCCGTTATTCAATACAATACAATACATGATGAGAATTGATGGATTCATACTTACAATACGTGACTATAATGTATCACACTGCAAATTCTAAATTCTCTAACAATCGAGCTATTCTTATCTTTGCTTCCATAAATGCTAGCAAAAGGTTTGATAAACGTGCTTTGTGCGCCACAACCGCAGCTTAGCAACTACCAAAGTTAGTAAGAATAACAAGCAAACTATTATTACATACTACATAACATAACGCCGGTAATACCCGAGCGGATAGTCAGAGGTGTACAGTCAGCCCCAAAAAGATGTAAACACGGACAAGAAGCCATTTTATTGTTAACAACCTTTGCTCCATCCAAGGTATAGTACAAAACTAAGCATACAATGTATTTCACCAAAACAAAATAGTCACTTGTACCAAAGCCTTCTTTAAAGGCCAGATACATTATTATCGGTACACCCTATGACCAAAACAAGGTAAAAAAAGGTGCATTATGTTATAATATGTATGTTTAATTTAAAACCTTATTTTTAGAATGGAACGCGTCGTCGCACTCCTGGCGGCGTGTATTTCTTTCTGCTGAAGCGTGACGGAGACGTGTCGCTGGAGATGGTCAACCAGATCTTCACGGAAGACCGAAAGGAGACGCAGCGTAAGGTCAAACGGGCGCGCGCCAAAAGTCGCCAGACCGTCATGGAACAGCTCAAACAGAGCCTCACAGGTTTGTCAACATCTGTAGATACTGCTAGTGAACTAAGTGTCGTATTATCTGCGATAGTGAAGTGGTTGTGAAGTGTAATATCCCTGTATAAAGCGTGCTAAAGAATATGTGGTTTTACCCATCACGCGGAATTCGCACGAAATAAACACGAACTCGTGGAGTGGACGGAAGAACTTGTGGAGTGTTCCAATCTGTGGATTCCAATTCCGCGATGCCCTCACTCAGCAGTAACGGCATTCGCCTCTGTAACATGCGCGTTTGAGAGACGGTGCCTCGACAGAAGTTGATGGTGTCACTTTAGTTTGCTATCTCTGAATCTGCAACCTACAACTTATCCTTTCCATAGCTACTCCACGAGAAGGATACAAACATTAAATTTCGCCTTCCAGATTCAGAACTACCCTCTCTGCTATCCCGCGGCGAGGCGACGGCGCAGTCGGAGCACGGCAGCAACCCGCCGCCGTCGCCCGCCACGGACGCGCGCGACTGCTCCAGCGACACGGACGCGCCGCCCTCGCCCGCGCGCCCGCGCTCCCCGCTGCCCGACCGGACCGAGCCGGCCGACCAGACCGACAAGCCCGACCCGCAGGACCCGCGACTCCTGAACGACTACGACGACGACTACCTCGAGGTGATGTGCAACGATGATATGGACTTGTTCTAGACGCGACGTCGTACCCGTACATGCGTCACTTTCAGCGAACTGCCAATTTAGGTTAAGGTCGCCGGTCAATCCAAAGTATTGTACTCGAATAAGCGCTTACTCGGGCAGGTCCGGTGTGGCCTGTGTTTGTCTCTCGATGAGACTCTGGTGCTCGTCTGTTTGCCCCTCTGAACATCCTTGTTTTATTCCTAGGGCGAGTGAATAGGTTATGTAAGTCCTAATAAGAGTATATGCAGTTGTACTGCAAGAACGACTTTTAATGTTTTTTCGTGAATCCTACACATAGCAATTCTAATATACCCAACACAGGGAGTATGTAATCACAAATAGTAATATCTATATCGACATCGGACTATAACTGTATTTTAAAAGCTGATTGATCAAGTTTTACACTTACGATGTTAAGAATTACTGACACGGCAGTTGAAGAAAATTTTGTTTTTTTCAATTGCTCTTTAAGGCTGAGTGCTGATTGGTACTTCAATGGTATAATGACGTGTAAAAGTGTTTTTAATAACCTACTTCCAAAAAATATATCATGCTCCTATGAACACACATGTGAACCTTTGTGAAGAGAGTAAATAAAGATATTGTACTGTATTGTAAAATTTGCAATTGCACTGCAACATTTCCTTTACTGACTGACCATCTATTTACACATTCGCGTTACCAATGTGTCCTCAGCCTAAACGATACTGAAAGTGAGACCTTTGAGTCAGCCGAGCGTGCTCGATGGCAGCTGTTAACTACACACTTTTGTATTAGCTGTAAGTACGTAAAACTGCCAATTTATAGAGTTATTAGTGTACTACATACTTTACTCTGAGAGCTCAAGAGTCAGCTAAGTCTAAGGTGGCGAAGAAAAACATAGTAAGGGTGAAGTTCCTCGGTACTGAGTTGTTACAAGGTGTTCCGATGTAATGCTTTAAGATATTTAAGAGAATCAGCGTAGTATTACTGAAATACAAACTTTTAAATTCCTATATGGGACAGTATTGCTGTGAGTAATATGAACTTAAATTCCGAGTAAGACAGTATAAATCATTTTTGTCACCCAAAGCAGTGTAAAACTCCATAACGAAATAAAAAAACCATCAATAACCAGCCTCTAGAAATGGGAATGAGATGTTTTGTGCGTTAAATCACGTATTGATTTTCATGATTCACTTTAAGCGTGACACAAGCGTGTTTACTGTTTAAATATTAATGTTGTTCTTGTTAGATTTACTTTAAAGTGTGGATTATAGATACCTTATCAATTTATCATTATCATCTATAGCAAATTACCATCATACGGTGATTTATTCATATTTATTCTCTCTTTGTCTTCAATATTCACAATGGATGATGTAAAATTCAAAACTTTTAAACCCCATTTATCAAGTCAATTGACAAACTATATTTTTAAATTAAATCATTACAATAGAAATACCTACTAGAAACATATTAAAATGTAACTTTTAATGGTTTTGTATACTCAACAAAGCGGGACTAAATGTAAAAATAATGAGTTAAAAAAATAATTTATATTCAATTTTAGTTCTAGCCAAGAAATGAGTCCTTCTTGTTTGTTATGATTATTTCGTAAGGCATTTCAAATTTAAAAAAAAAAACGGGTGCTAATTAAACAGACTTCTTTTTAATAGCAGTATTCGCCTCTAAAAATCTACTTCGCCTAGAACGAAATAAAAATAATTTAGAAAATTACTAAGTCAGCCACAATTAACGAGCGTCTGAATGATACTATCTTAGCCACTAATTATCTTCTGTGTAAGCCACTCTAAATACAACTCAGCATGGTGGTTATTTCTTAGCATCTAAATTTATAACATGCATTCAAGCAGTAAACTTCTAAAATATTAGTATATGACATCAAAAAATATATTATAATAGCTTCTAATTTTATAACTCAGTACGTTTAAAATGTAACTCGTCCCACATTAATTGTTCGTCAAAATTTAGCTAAAATTATCATCAAATAGTAAATTATGGCCACTATTAATATGTAGAAACTATTGAGGAAAATAATACAAAACATAAAAATCACGAATCCATTTTTTTTCACCTACATGTTGAGAATTACGCGGCAGGGCTTTATTAAGGGGTATTTTTTTTTTTGCGATAGTACTAACGGTTTTCGAGGTATGAGCAAATTTAGAACCTGCTACGACTCCATGGCGCGCGCTCGCTACGCTCGCATTTTACATTACACACCTACTTTCTGTCGCAAATGTCGTCGTCGCTCCGCCGGCCTTCGGCCTACGCTCCTCATGCCAGCTAGCAAGACTTTTGGACAATTTTAGTTGCTATTTTCACGATAAAAGAATATATATTATTTTACATGTTCTCTAAGGAAGCTTGAATATTTTTTTGAAGACCTTGTGTTGAAGCCGTTAAACGTAAAATGGTGATGAGATATAAATTCCGTGGCTGAATTAGTAAATTACGTGGCAATGTATAATAAGAGGGTACTGTTGATCTATATTTGACGCTTTCTATAAAATATTTAGTTGGCGTTAAAAAAGACGAATTAGTTTATTAGAGGCTGTCCCATGTTCCCGTTGCTTGGTTATAAAATGAGAAGTTTGATCGCGTGGCCAATAAAAAAAAATGTGGTTTGACTTATAATTTCTCAAAAAAAAACTATATTCCACTCATATTGCAAATGAGGTTGAGTTTTGAGGCTACACCCATTGTTATGTGATAATATGCATGCATTTGTGTGAAAAGCGCCTAAATAGGTATAAGGCTATCATCCTGATAATCCTACATAAACTATTTATCATAGTTGATTTTTCTTTGATCTCAAAAACTGAGGAGGAATTGGTTATTATTATGTATCAAAACTACATATATTTAGCAGATTTGAAACCTAGAGAAGCATGTAAACAATTCGATAATACCTACAAAGCGATGTAAAAATAAATAAATATAAAAGCTGGGCATTATGGTGTTCATATCCGCCTATAAAATTATTTTTGTTACTAAACTGATTGTCTCTGGTTCAATAACCAGGCTCTATAATAACTGTAGACAGTAGATGTAGACAATAAATAGTTTACATTTTGTGTATGGCAATTAATTCGAAAAGTGTGGCAACACTACTGGGGGTCTAAAATGGCCACTTTAGGAGTCATAATATTAATCACCTTCAAAAACAAATTCTTCAAATTGACTTTGTGATCATAACCATAAGGTCCGTAATTTTTAACGTGATTCATATTATGATTCTGCTAAAGTGGCTATTTTAGGCCCGCTGATCCATCTACTGAATTGCTGTACTTCTTGAATATGCCTCATTTGCCTAAAATCCAAGTACTATAGGTTCTGGTGTATGTTACTGGCCAACCACAAGTTTTATGTAAATTGTTTAATACTGATATTGATTGTTTATGGGAGGCAGAATGCAATTTTTGCGAGCAATTTTATACCAAATGAATTTCATTTCTAGTAGTTGTGTAATATGCATGGTTATCCAAATTAAAGTTTTGTCACATAATATTTGTTCCCAGTATTTGATCAAGATCATTTACTTACACTATCAGTAAGTCCAAAAAAACAGGGGTGGTGTTTTGCTTCAGAAACGGGTTGATTCCAGGTTCAGCCAAAGACTGTTACAAAGAAAAGTAGATTTATTTCTATTCAAAATAGAAGTCGTGGTTTCCGTCATCACCTAATACCTATAGTTTCGAGTTTAGCCAAATGTGCGATTGAAAATTTCAAGTTCACTTATGCAGCTGACGTATATTCCCTTCAGCTACATGCAGCCGATTATTTTTTTTTGGGTTGGAGGTGACGCCATTAATCGTCCAATAAGACTACAGCGCGCAGCACTTTGACTTGCTGTAAACTTTGGAGTCCCCCACTTTCATAGCAGCCGATGTGCAGACCCCTCTGTGCTATTGTAAAACTATTATTTGATATGATTTTCAGCCGGTATAAAAAGACTTCGAGTTGGGCAGAATCTATGTTGGTTAGCCTGGAGTCTGGACTGTAGTCCCCAGATGTTGGCAATAGGCTCGCCCCATATCACATGGGACTTAAACATAATTGGCGAAATGTGGGTGTGTTATAGGTACAGTGTCACGCTTACTGTACAATTCTGCCTAACTTTTCAGGGATTACCGGTGTGTCATGTTATTCTTGTTGGTCGAACTGTGTGAAACAACCTGTGTAAATTATAGATGGTTGTATAAAATATCAATTAATGTGTGTGTATCGCCAAAATATTAATAGGGATGATGACTGACAAAAAAAAATATGATTCTGTTTAGTCCGTCAGTTAGATTATCGAAAACAATTGGATACGTGTTTTTTGACGAAGATAAAACGTGTCAAAGATCATGAATGGGGCTTGTGACGTCACATTTGAGTAAAAAATGTACTCAAATGTGACGTCACACGAGTTTTCGGCGCACTTGTTCGTCCTCATTTTTTGTTTACGTGAAAACAGAAAAAATATGTGGCCAATGCTTTTTGGAAATCTATCTGACGGACTAGTTAGTTTTTTTTGTCATCTACCCTATTGTAAAGGTCTGTGCGATTGTGGTACTTGAAAGTCTTGACTGACTGTCTTTTTTACAATGAAGATGCTTTGAAGTGTTGTGATGTTGAAAATGTACAGTTATCTGAATGTTATTGATAGACGGACTCTCAGAAATAATTTGTATAATAAAATTGATAAAACATACCTTGTTTCATTAAAACATCTATATTATCATAGCATAAAGCACAGGCCACACCGCTAGCTAGTGAGTGAGCGAGCCGGGCGAGCTTCTTCATACTACGTTTCGTCTCTTTCTGTAGTTCGCGGTCACCCAAAGTTTGAAACGATGCCTCGCCCGGCTCGCTCGCTAGCTGGCAGTGTGGCCTGCGCTTAAGACCTTGCCTATCATCGCGCACTGGGCCTGGGTGCTGGATAACAGCGTCCTCCCACTTACAAAGGGTCTCCCTGTCCCAACAGTAGGATTTTTGTAGGCTAAATTATTATGGTCACGACACATAGATCGACGATTTTGCTATACAAAAAAAACAAAGTATGTGCGCATATTCGACACGGTCCATGCGAAATGTGCCTGTCTTTTGGTATGGACAAACCGACGAATGTCTGCATAATGTGTGGCCTTGCCAAATTCACTGTTTATAATGTTAGGAAATACTAGTAAATTAACTTACTAGTAATTAACTATAGCCTTGTTGGTCTATTGGTAGCAAACGCGACTGCTGAGCCGGGCCAAGTCGGGCAGTGTTATTGGGTTTTGCTAATAAGAATTTCTTAGAAAGAGCTACGGAGTATGGATTTGTGCCCGGTTGATGGTAATAGGCTCGCCCTCTATTACGATTTACGTGAGACTATCATACCTGGCGAAATATAAGTGTACTAGTAGGTACACGCTTTTTAGTAATGAGTGAATATTTTGCATCAAGTTCAGCTAGTATTTCTCTTGTCCCAATGGAAAATATATAGTACCTACATTTTTTTTTTTTTTTTTTTTTTTTTTTTCGGATGGGAAATCATCAAATGACTTCTCCCGCTCTGGGCTGAGCAGGAGGGAGTGTCAGACTTTTACTGACTAAAACCCATCCATGTTCCTTCATCGCCCTTTGTGTTCCGGGGCCACGGTATCTCTTTCGAATAGTCCCGCAGCCCCGGCAGGCTTCGGTCCTTGCGGACCCCTTCACTATTGCTGACTCTCTTTGAGGCGCGCGTGGAACACGAACGCGCCGTCGACACGGCCTGTCGTCATGAGACGAACGGACGGCGAGCTAGCCCATAGCTCCCCGTCCACAGGCCCGCGTCTACGGTGGCCGGAAGCCACCACGTGGCCCCCGACGCCCGGGGCGTCTCCCGCGGCGGCACATTATTTTTACCTCAGACGTCTTTTAGATATTTACGAAAAAGTCTGTAAAAACCTGTGAGTGTTGTCAACATACACGGAGTTCACATAAATCTTTTGACAGTCGGATGGATCGACTCGAGGTTGGTTCTTGTAGGTAGTGTTGACTTAGATGACATCGTAAATCTAATCTAAATATATACAGGGTGGATTTTTTCAATGCCGCAGGTGGCATTGAAATTTAATTAAGGGAAAGTACTCAAAATACTGGAGATAGCAAATTTTGCTTAGTCGATCCATCCCGGGTTCGACGCCGGAGTGTGGCAAGCGAATTTTCGAAAATGTGTGAATGCATATTTGTTTTTTTTTAAAATAAAGGAATGTTTCCTTTGAGTCAAATTTGCTATCTCTAGTATTTAGAGTACCTACTTTCCCTGCAGGTGGCATTAACAAATTCCACCCTGTATAAAAAAACTCTTAAAAATGAATTGCTGTTCGTTAGTCTCGCTAAAACTCGAGAACGGCTGGACCGATTTGGTTTTTGAAATATATTTGTTGCAATCTGAGAAATAGGTAGGTAGGTAGTCGATATGTAGGTAGGTAAGAAAAAGTGCATTGTTGCAACATGCCAGGGGGTCTAAAATGGCCGCTTTAGCCGAATCATAATATGAATCACGTTAAAAAATGGACCCTATGGTTATGACCATAAAGACAAATTTTAATTTTTAACTTGATTCATATTATGATTCTGAATAAAGTAGCCATTTTAGGCCCCCTGGTCGGGCGCCCGGTTGTGCGACCAAACATTCTTCCCGGTCGAAGCTTCTGCAGCCAAAAGTCGTGGTTCTGGACGTGTAGCGTACAAGGTCCCTTTGAGTTGTTTTGTTTGTTTATTTATTAAAAAATATTTTATAATCCTTCTGTTGACAATTTGCTTGTTTGGTTTTTTTGTTTTGTGTTGTGTAACTTTGAAACACCCTGGCCTTAGTTGCCTAATTTAAGGTTTGTTTCACATTTAGTTAATGTATTTTAAAATTAGCATCTAAAACTATTAATGTTTGCATGCCAATTTTATGGCGAAATGTGTCATTGCTCTATATATTATTTTTACCATCTTTTGTACCACATTTATTGCAAATAAATAATTTTGACTTTGACTTTGACTTTGAGTATATAGATTATAATATATGTATAAACTAAACACATTCTTAGGTTAAAATACATTTTATTGCTTTCATCAATTCAACAACCAAATTATTTGAACAACAGCATTAGATAACTTTGTTTCTAATACATTACAATTTATACATCTAGTGAACAATTTGGAAGAAATATTAAAAAAATATAGTCTTTTTATATGAAATGCACGAAGCTAATACTTAGGGAGGTAGGAATGGGCGAAGCTGCTTTGGGCATAGCAAGCAAGGGTTCAAATAAGAACTTGCACTATAGTAATGAGTTTCGGAGTACATGATGTTCATAAAATATAATAATGGGACTCCAAATGTATTGTTGGCTTATGGAAAGTCCAGCATCTGTAAAAAAAAGAACAAATCAATTTCTGTGTCCAGGAACCTGTGATTGGCTCGAAAGACTGTTGCACCCTCATACAAAAAATAAGGGGTTTCTTTCACTCTCAGAAACCCCTTATTTTTTTAAGAGCTGATAATGTACAACTTTCAACAACCAATGGATGAAAAAACAATATGGCAAGGCAAACAATGAATGGAATTTCTGTTCTGTCAGCAGAGAAATAGGCCATTGTCTAAATGGCTTATTTTTGAAAGAGCTGAGCTGATAATGTACAACTTTCAACAACCAATGGATGAAAAAAAATATGGCAAGGCAAACAATGAATGGAATTTCTTTTCTGTCAGCGGAGAAATAGGCCATTGTCTCAATGGCTTATTTTTTTAAGAGGTGATATGATAATGTACAACTTTCAACAACCAATGGATGAAAAAACAATATGGCAAGGCAAACGATAAATGGAATTTCTTTTCTGTCAGCGGAGAAATAGGCCATTGTCTAAATGGTTCCCAACCTAGAGTCCGCGGACCAGTGGTCCACAGGAGCCTCGAATATGGTCTATGAAAGGTTAAAATGTTATTCATACTTTTTAATTTGCACAGAACATGCAAAGTCAACCCAACCTAATTGAACCTATCATAAAATTTTGTGAGAATCTACTAACTTATATTCCTATTTCTTATGGCCGCTGCTAACAGTAAAGACGCCAAAGTGGTCCCTGGTCCAAGAAAGGTTGGGAGCCACTGGTCTAAATAATATTATTTATTTTGGTAGTAACACTTATTTATAAATTTTGCGTATTATTAGGGCCAGTCAGAATTTAATATTTCATTTTTATAACTCTTCTGAAACTTTGGACTGATGATAACCAACAGCTAGACTCGGTACTGTACAATTATTTTCTACTTGTCTGCTTCTTTAAACAAATATATTTACCAGCTGTGGCAGGCACTTCTCAATGTGTTCGATATCGACGCGGTCGCAGCTCTCCCGCAGCGCGTGGCTGGACGCGCGCAGGCAGGTCTCCGTCACCAGACACTTGGCCACCTCCACCACCAGCGACAACGCGTCGTTGCCCAGCTTTGTCTTATTGTCTTGGAATGAACCGTTCAGAAGTTCTTTGATAACTTCCTAGAAATATTCAGACAAGTTTGTTTATTTACATTTTTTTTGTTGCTTAGTTTGACTGACTGGGAATTACTAGTCTGAATTCTCAACGTATCGGTTATTACGTTGTTGTTAGTGACACCATTTATTATTCATATAAGAGCTATGTAGGTAATTGTTTCATAGGCCTTCGCGATCAATTAGTACGACAGTATTTATTGCAGCTAATTAATGCGTAATACCTACTTGTTTCAGAGTATTCTTCACATTTGATGTTACAGACGCAGGGTCAATGTTGTCTTCATCATTCTCGTTACTGTTACGAGCCATTTTCAATGTTTTTTCACTTACGTATTTTAATAATTAGATAAAAATAAATAAACGCGAGCCTCACTCAGAAAAATAATTGACCCGCCTAAAGAAATAGTCCATGACAAAACTACTTGAATTTCTAGCATGACCTTTTCATCATGAATTTGATAACTGTGGGAGTAAAAGAAACAAAGAATAAAACATGCTCTTCTAACCTTTGAATAGTCTGGAACGCAACTTTAAAATTTGACGTCTCTTGATCAGTTTAGAAATCAAGTTTCACGATACTTCGTCTAGCAATAACAGATTGTTTTTATAATAATATTTTCAATACACTTCCTCGAAAACTGGTTCTTATCGCACTACGATTAGGTTCAACATGCAATGTATTTCACACACGTGCGATTTTTTCCACTTTCCAACACGTGTGCGGGAATGAAAATTGCCACAGATAACTATAATACCTACACTGTTAGTTCAAATCATGGACGTATGTTCAAATTGGTTCAATGCATTAAGTCGGAGGTGAATGTTTTTTTTTTAATTTTGGCAAAGCAATAATGCGTCTTTACCGCCTAAATATTTTTTAAATATTCAAATTGTGTTTATAAATAGAATATCATAGATAAACATGATTATTTAAAACAAATATTTACTTTTATGAACAAATTAACATTTATTTGTGTTCTAAATACAAAAATATATAAAAAAAATATTTTTATATTAGGCTGTTTAGCGGCTTCATACCTTTGCTTCTCCTTCAACCTGGCGATAGCAAAGCGCGGAAAAAAAGAAAATTAAAATCATAGTTTCTTAATAATTCATGACAAAAATATTTTTCGTTCTTTTATTTTATTTCTTCAAAAGTGTATTGAAAAACGTCGTTTGATACACGTGGACATTTGTTATTGCAGTTCTCGGCTCAAAAACACCCTCGCCTACGGCTCGGGAGTTAATTCCGCCTCGAATGCAATAACAAACTTTCTCCACTTGTATCAAAATGTACTATTTCAATACACTACCTCGAAAACTGGTTCATAACGCACTATGATTAGGTTCAACATGCAATGTATTTCAAATGCGTGCGATTTTTTGCATTTTCCAACACGTGTGCGGGCATGAAAATTGCCACAGATATCTATACCTATACTGCCTATACTTAGTTCAAATTGGTTCAATGCATGTTTTTTTTTTAATTTTGGCAAAGCAATAATGCGTCTTTACCGCCTAAATATTTTTTAAATATTCAAATTGTGTTTATAAATAGAATATCATAGACAAACATGATTATTTAAAACAAATATTTACTTTTATGAACAAATTACCATTTATTTGTGTTCTAAATACAAAAATATATAAAAAATATATTTTTATATTAGGCTGTTTAGCGGCTTCATACCTTTACCTACCTACCTACCTACTTTACCTTTTTTTTTTTACCTTTTTTCTCCTCCAACCTGGCGAAAGCAAAGCGAGGAAACAAAGAAAATTAAAATCATAGTTTCTTATTAATTTATGACAAAAATATTTTTCGTTCTTTTATTTTATTTCTTCAGAAGTGTATTGAAAAACGTCGTTTGATACACGTGGACATTTGTTATTGCAGTTCTCAGCTTTCAAACTTTCTCCACTTGTATCAAAATGTACTATTTCGCGCCAGTGCTGGAAGCAAGAAGTGCTCGCGCGAGGTCTGGAAGCAAGTGTTCGCGATTGTCCCGGCGAAGGGGGATTTGTCAAGAGACAGTTATAGCATCCAGCCCCATTCTGTCCAATTTGACATTGAAACATTTGTCAATGCCTTTGAATCTCCCGATTTAGGGAAAGTGAGAAACAATCATGGCCTCCAATTACAGATGTGGGTACCACAACTTCAACAGGAAGCTAAATGAAACAATTTAAGATTCATGAAAAACTTATTATTAAAATAAATAATAATGACAATTTTCACCACAGCCACGAAGAACTAAGTCGTAAGCTATTGTAATAATTTACTTTATATCTGACTGCACGAGGAGGGTAATGTTTTATCGAACTAATGGCCGAATACTGAAACGTCACTCAAAATTTAAGTAGTACTTATATTTAACAGATACCCAAAAGTGACGTTTGGCCATCCGAAATTTAAAGTTTAGGAGCTGCTAAAATGTTAAGCAGCCTTTAAATTTTGAGTGACCTTTCAGTATTCGGGGGTAAATCACATATTATTCAAACCCATAGCCTTAACCTTGTATACAAAAAATAGTAGCGCAGCATTACACACAGCGCCATCTAGTGCTACACTAAGCAACGAGGCTTGTGTCGTGGACACCAGATAGTTGATATACTACATGTACCACATAGATACTTTTTGTTTATTATGTTAAATACATACTTATTACACATATCCATGACTCGGAAACAAATGTCCATGCTCGTCACAAAAACATTTGCTCCTACCGGGATTCGAACCCGGGACCCCAAGAACGTAAAGCAGCCTCATTACCGCTGCGCCATTCGGGTACAAAACGTATAAAGTATGTACGTTTCCAACGATTTATTTCTGACACACTACAAACCAAAACCACACAGAACATTTTTGTACAGTAACATACACAATAATACGTCACTCGCGTGTCGCAGCATTAAGGTGGATGCTCCAGGGTAGCCCGTGAAATTCAAATTTTCTTACGTTTTTTGCAATTTGCAGGTCAGTGTCAGGTTGTATGTTGATTAAAATTTGATTCGCGGCTGTAACACGTATGTAGTTATAGAATTATAATCATCAAAATCATCAATACAACCCTCCAAGCGCATAAAGGTGCAGGAATGACTTTGACCTTGAAAAAGTAAATTCCTACACCTTTATGAGCGTATAAGGTAAAACCTTAAATTAACATATTCTTAATAAATAAAAAATGCGCGATCTGATTTCATCTTTCGATTTATCTGTCAAACTATCAGCGATCAAGTCGATAATTTGTTTGTCGTCTACAATTTCTAGGATGGTCTTGTCTTGCCGTTCTTCAGGTGTAAGCTGCTCCTTTAATATTTCTAGTAGGATTTTATCTTCATCTCTTCTCCATTCAGGGTTCTCTGTCTTGACGAATTCGTCATCGATCTGCATGGACAAGTTGGAACAGTCGCTGTCGTCTTGTACCTCGGTTTTGCTAACTGTAACGACTAGTGAGATACTTTCTGATTTCGATGTTGGATAATCCATTGATGTGTTTTCCTGTAATTAAAGAATTTTTTATGAGGAATTTGTTAAATAAAACCGAACCAATGATGAATGAATGGTTTTGGATACAACAGTAAAAATTAAAAGTTGTATAGATCTAGTTTTCCGGCGTGGAAATTGGAAACTAAACCATGGGAATGTCATATCGGCGTAAAAGTAGCATATATATTTAGCCAGGTCATGGACTATCCGTATGCCAAAAGGGTAAGAGGTACCCTTAACTTCCGCAATTTTTTACACAACGACCCCGCTTATAACCTGTATTAATCAATAGCTGGTATCTTCTAAAGAAAATCTTCTAAGCCGTCATGATTTCGTGGCCATCAATCTTCCCCATCAGAAAAACTTTGATAGCTTATAATTCGGAAATGTGACGCTTTAGAAGATTTTGTCCCTTACAATACTTGTTTGTATTAATGCCAGCTATTAATTCATACAGGCGTGTTGGTGGTGGTGTTATGAGTGGCTATTAAAATAAAAGTTGTATTGATGGCGAAGATTGTAACTTTGATGGCTACAACATATTTTTTCACAAGGGTTGCTGAGGCTCAATTTAATATAGTTAGACAATAAACACTACCCATTCCGATCTCCGATGATCACGAATGTCCAGTTATTTTACAGAATAAATACGTAATTCTTTAAGTTGAAAGGGACTGTCTTGGTATGGACATGTGATGAGGAGGCACGAATCGCATGTGACTAAAAGAGTGATGAATAGAAATGTGGATGGATGGAGAGGGAGAGGTAGACCAAGGAAACGATGGATGGATTGAGTGAGGAATGATATGAAAGATAAAGGAGTGAATGATAGCGTGACAGTTGACAGAGGAGAATGGAAGAAAATACCAGCCAAGTGCCCCCTTTTTGTTGTTATAGCGGCAACAGAAATACATCATCTGTGAAAATGTCAACTGTCTAGCTTTCACAGTTCATGAGATACAGTCTGGTGACAGACAGACAGATGGACAATGGAGTCTTAGTAATAGGGTCGCGTTTTTACCCTTTGGGTACGGAACCCTAAAAGCGTGTTGCGCCGACCCCAATGAACATGGGACAAGTAAGGAAGATGAGATGAGATCATGAAATACGTACTTCTTTAATAGGTCGCCCGATATCCTGATTATTCTCTGAATCAGAATGACTCTCGTTTCCTCCGTTGTCTTCTTCTTCTTCACTGCAATGATAGACAAATATACAGGGTGTTAAAGTAGTCGCGTGCCATAGCTTAGGGGTGAGTTCAGTATCGATAAAGGAACCCATAAAAATAACATTTCCTAAAAAATTAAAAAAATTAAAACAAAAAAATATTGCAAGATCAACCTAATTTAGTACCTACTAACTTCAAATAGCAATATAAAATAATTTTAATTCTAAACGATTGCTATTTTAAGTTAGTAGGTAAGTACTAAATTAGGTTGATGTTTATTTGTTTTAATTTTTTTTTAATATTTTTTTTTGGTTTTTTTTAATAATTTTTGCGGGTTCCTTTATCGATACTGAACCCAACCCTAAGCTAACTTTAACACCCTGTATATAGGGTATAAACAACCTCATCACGAAACCGTCAACCAAGCATTCTGAACATCAAACTAAGTAACTTTACGCAAAAATTATTGCTGGGAAACGATTTTTTTTTAGGATGAAAAATCATATTTTGTGGTAGAACTCAATGTGACGCACTCAAAACATTGTGCTGATGGATGGATTGAATAGTACGGGGGTCGTGGAGGTGTTTAAAAATCTTACATTAAAAACTTGTATATAAAAAAAAAACTTGTCAAAAAGTTGGAACTTTGACCCCCAATATCTCCGTAACTAGAAGGTTCCCAGGTATAGTGTAAAACAAAAAAAATATTGCAATGACGGGGAGAACAAGTGCTTTTCGGCTTCGTTGAAAGGTTTTTTACACCCTTTATAGACACAAATTATAAACTTTGTTAGCAATTAGTGCTTATTTACTATTCCCGTAAAGAATTGCGGTAGTAGGGCATAATAATGGCCGCACGAGTTGGATTGAAAGTCTGTCAAACAGTCAGTGTTAGTCAATAACCTCGTTCTGAACGTCAGATTGAACAATTCATAGAAATGTTCGAAATTGAATTGAAACACGTCATATTTCTGTACATTTGGAAACCAAGGGTTTCACCAATGAAACTGAATCAGCAGATTTAAACTGCATTCAAGAGCTGTCAGTGTCAACGTTGACAGCTCATAAAATCAGTTTAGGTGACCGTACCTCATAGACGTGTCGGCTTCACAGTCTGCTGTAGGTTCCTCTATAACAGGAGCGTCGTTACTGACAGCCTCTTCGGTAGCTTTATCTGTTGACTGCGAGGGTACCGGGATTGCCGACGGTAGTTCTGCCTGTTCTGGGCTGTAACATACAATAAAAGTTTACTTCCCTTTATAAAAGTCTGAAAGAGAGAAGAGCGCGTCGGTGCGCGTATGAAGTATTACAGTAAATTAAAGCGTCTGTTTAACGTACCATCTCTCGTCCCTATGCGGGAACAGCGAATGTACATACTGCGCCAGACAGGGGTACCCGTCTAGCGTGCGCAGTATGTCCGTGCACATCTCACACGCAGTACACAAGTTCTTGGAAAACACCTTGTTCAGCTCCTTCACGATTGTGTGACGTTTGTCTAGGTCTGTCACTTGCTCCTGAAAAATAGCGTGAATTTTATTGGACGAGGGATGGAACCCGGAGAAGCACTTTATTTTGAGTAATTTATGTCTTCATTATTACTACTACTCTAAAATAAAAACAGTAAAGGTAAACACTGTTTTAAGCTTTCACGGTTTAAAACTAAACTATAAGTAATACAACTAACTATACTAACTACCTAACTAACTATACTAACTAACTGTAAGTAATATAAGTTTATTATAGTAAAACATTGAGAAGAAACCAGCATGATGGCCTATTGCTATATGATGGCCTATATCTAGAACTAAATCTTGAAAACCTCTTGCTTTTTTTTTATTGGTTGGATTCGAAAACATGTGATGTGACATTTGAAAAGCATTGAGGTATTTAAAATTAACTTTACAACAACCAGTATTTGTATATATTTCGTACTGGAAAAAAACGCAAAAAAAGTGCCGTACATTTATGAAAAATAATAAAATTGACACCAGATCACTGGATTAACAAAAAAACGAAATACTCACATCAATTTTCTTAATCAGATCCGTGACACAATTCCTTCTGAAATAATCTCTGAAGGCGTCAATTTTATCAGCTTGCTCGGGCGTGAGGAAGCATAAGAACTCTTTGTATAGATCTAGGAACTTGGCGCCACAAGTTTTTTCCATCTGTGCCGCTAGTACTAATGGGTCGTGCTCATAAGGATTAAACTTAGCAAGGAGCTTGTATATGTGTATTTTTAATTGCCTGTTAGCTCCTACCGTCTTCGAAAGGAGCTTCAGGTGGAAATTTGTTACGTATACTGAAAGGAAAAAGGAATTGGTCAGTGAGAACGGAAGGTGTAGCGCGGCGATGTTCCTCATCGAATATACAAGGTGAATGTTTCAAGTGGGAGTCGATGGCTATACAGGGTTATTTGTAAAACACCGACAACCTCTCAGGACTGTGTTACTAACATCATAATCAACAACTTTTGTTCTATGACTTATTTTCATAAAAAAAAAAAAAAAAATTAAATTGAACGCTTTTACGGGCCCTCGCCGCCCTGACCCCGCTCCCCTCACTATTGTACTATCGCTTTCTTTTGCTTCGCATATATTTCTTAACATTTAGAGCGTTCAATTTAAATATTTTTATTTTTGTACGAAAATTTGATGAACTAAAATATGATGAATTTTTAAAAGTCATAGAACAAAAGTTGTTGATTATGATGTTAGTAACACAGACCTGAGAGGTTGTCGGTGTTTTACAAATAACCCTGTATACTAAACTATGAGAAATAGCGAAAAATACTCATAGAAGTCTCAGGCTCGATTTTGATGGAAATTAAAACTATAACATTGGATTTTTCAAAAATAATGTTCCTAGCCAGGGATTGAATACGTTGGTTTAAAAAAAAAAAACAAACGCACGCGCGTGCCCGCCACGCCAAGCCACAATTTCACCTAACTTTTGTCACACATTTGTGTCGTTTGGCGTACAGGGCACGCGCTTGCTTGTCACGTATTTGTGGCAATGGCGTTCAAAAGGTTAAAACAACATTCGATAGCGTCGCTAATAATTATTATTGACGACCCAAATGGCGCAGCGGTAGTGAGGCTGCCTTACGTTCGTTGGGTCCTGGGTTCGAATCCCGGTAGGAACAAATGTTTGTGTGAAGAGCATGGACATTTGTTTCCTAGTCATGGTTGTTTATATGTATAATAAGTATGTATTTGCAAACAAAAAGTATCTCTGTAGTATATCAACTATCTGGTGTCCACGACACAAGCTTCGTTGCTTAGTGTGGCGCTAGATGGGGCTGTGTGTAATGTCCAGCGATATTTATTTATTTATTAAAGATCAAATTCAAAAAGAAGTAGTAATGACATACGGCAAAATTAGTTTTTGTTTGTTTTTTCATATTTTTAATTAATCCGCAAGACTAACAAAGCAGTTAGTGCAGACTATGCATAATTATAGAATACCAGCGGATGTCACGCGATTGCACCCGCGTAGTTCCCGTTCCCGTGGGAGTACGGGGATAAAATATAGCCTATGTTACTCAGTAAAAACGTGGCTTACTAATGGTGAAAGAATTGTTGAAATTGGCGCAGTAGTTTTTGAGTTTATTCATTACAAACATACACACACACAAAACTACAAATCTTTCCTCTTTATAATATTAGTGTAGATAAATAGTATTAAATAGCACTTACCTATATCATCTAAACAACCATCATTATCCCTAATATCACATTCATTTAGTCTTGTTTTATCTTCTTTAGCTTTTTTCAAACAATCAATCTTGTTCTGGAGTTCTTGCAACGCTAAATTATAATTATACTTATGATTATTGACTAACAACCTTAATCTATTCGATATCTTCGGATACCTTTTATCTTTTTTACAACTACATGTATTTTCCTTTCTTTTACCAAAGAACTCAGTAATTGCCATCTGTCTTTGCCTGCATATCTTTCTTAATTGAATACAACAAGTGCAGTGGTCTAAATTTTTTTCGTCTTTTTTTTGAGTTGCTTCGGTTGTTTCCGGCAGGTTGTCAGCAACGACAGTCGAGTTGACTACTGTGGA
Organism: Xestia rhomboidea; assembly: GCA_963853795.1. NCBI lineage: Eukaryota > Metazoa > Arthropoda > Insecta > Lepidoptera > Noctuidae > Xestia > Xestia rhomboidea. The sequence goes on along the minus strand of OY970771.1, from coordinate 5,872,902 downwards.
GGTTGTAATAGGTCCGGCGTTAGCGTTGACTGTCGTGACATTTAGAGGCAGTAGGTACGCTCCGGTACTCGTCTCCACGAACCTATACAAGTTAGTGGCTTGCTTTTGCGTGTTATCCGTTATTTGTATGTCGAATTTGTCAGCGAGTGAGTTTGTCGCTAGATGTGGCTGGGCTACGATCGGTTTGGTGAAGCCAATGGGTAGAGCAGCTTTGATGGGCTCGACCACTGCCTGCCCCATCTCTACGTCGACGCCGTGAGCCGGCACGCCTGTCCTGTCTGTTCGTTTGTGTAAGTAATTCTGAAAGTTAAGGTAGGTGTAGGTATTTCTTATTTATTTATAGACTTAACACACCAGATGCGTAGCGTGACGTGACGCGTGCACGCATCAGTTGTAATGTATGATACTGTAAGAAAAATGCCAGACACAGTGCACGTGCGTCACTCACGCACGCAGAGCCGCATCTACTGACAAACCGAGTCCGCGCGCGTGTGTAGAGGAACGGCAACGTCGCACACGCGCCTGCAGTGATGACGTTGTATTATATGGCGCTCCCTGTTAGATGCCACACCGGGCACGCACGCACACGCATCGGTCATTGCTGCACGTACGCACGCACGGCAGGTTGTATTTATTTACAAACAGAATATAGTTTACGAGTGTTTTTTTTTCGCAATGGAGACAATTTTAAAGGAAAAACTAATAGAAATAGTGTAGCAGCAGAAGATTCTTGGCATAGTAGCAACAATAGCGCTTCTTCATCAGAAGAACTGCGGTTCTCTAACATCTTTTCGCCAAATGCTGTCAACTCAATATGGCTGCTGACAATATGGCTCTACGCGCGTGCAACATTTACCTGCGTGACGTGATGCGTGCGATAGTCCTAAGTGTAACGTTACTACACTGTACGGTCGACCAAGCTAGGTTTACATTTTAACATGCAAATTATATTGTAAAATGTAAACCAAATAGCTTGGTCGACCGTACATCTCAAGATATTTTAAGATAATATCTCTTTCTTGACATTTACAATACTGAACGAAAAAAAAACTACACCATTAACTCTATATTTTCGCTAAGTTAAAGCAAAAAGATGGCGAGACTGGCAGATGATATTCCATCATAGGTAAAACCTGAATGAGACTGGTACACACAAGCAAAAGGCGATGATGATTTAGAAAAGCAAAACTAAATACGAATACGTCTGCTTACCCTGAACCGCTTGCTAGTCTTAGCGAGGTAGCGCACCCATATGCGCGGTACTTCGTGTTCCGGTTGCTCGTACAGCGACAACTTGGGGTTGTACGGCAACAACTTGTGTTTCACAGGCGTCACCGCGCGATTTTTCATGTACATCTAGAAATTATTGGTAAAGGCAACATAGATAATGTATTATGTCACAGGTCACAGCTCACACAAATGTCAACTCTAAATGCATTGAAACAAGTTGCACATATGTACGTTACTACGGTCCTACCGTTAACCGTGGTTCGTAAAGTTACTTAGTTTGATGTACAGAATGCTTGGTAAAGGAACAGAACCTTTACACCGTATTTGTTAAAATTTAAAATATATATATTTATATAAGCCTGCTCTGTCCCACAGCTGGGCAACGGCCTCCCCCATGGCTTTTCAATTTTGTTTATAATTTGCCCTCTCCGACCAATCCCTTAAGAATCGTTACGTCAGCGTTTCTTGGGCCCGCCCATTTAAATATAGGTACAGATAATTTAGAACTCAAAAGTTGAGTGTTCATTTCTCGCTTTGAGCAAGGCCAGATACCCCGAGAATTCTCATTTCCTGAAGTCACGACGAGAAACCTTTACATCACCCACAATAAGAAGAATGAAGAAATATTTTAAGGGCACTCTAGCCATGTCTTTGAAGCGAAGGCTGATGGACATGCGTATTCTCCCCATCTTGACCTAGGGTACACAAACTTGGTCTTTGACTAACATCCAAAAGCCCAACCTCAAGGTTCGCCAACGTGCTATGGAGCGCAGTAGGTATCCTAGGCGTGAAACTAACAGATCGTATTTGTAACACTACACTGCGCTCCAAAACTCAAATCATTGACGTGGCTCCAAAGGCTGCCCAACTTAAACGAGACCGGGCTGGACATGTCTGTCGCATGCCGAACGAACTGTGCGCCCGTAAGGCTCAGGTACGGTGCCCTGAAACTGTGACACGGGGTCGCGGCAGACCACGAAGGAGATGGCGGGATGAACTGGATGTCTTCCTTGAGAATTGGAAAGAAGTAGCGCAGAATCGTGACCGTTGGAAGGAATGGGAGCCCTTGCCCAGCAGTGGGACAATACAGGCTAGCTATAATAATGAAATAGAAATACGAACATTAATAGGGTTATCGCTATCCCCGTTCTTCCTGACATTCTGCACGTGCGCGAGCAGTACGCGGAAGGGCAGGAAGGGCAGCGTGTGCTGGGCCACGAGCTGCAGCACGGCCGTCAGGCCCCACGGCCCGCGCCGCCACGCCGGCTTGAACAGCTCGTTGTTGGCCAGCACGTACTTCCAGAACTGCTCCATGCCCAGGGCTATGAGTCTGTTGGACCAATAGGCTTGTCAACTGAAAAATTCTAATTAGTCCGTCAGTTAGATTAATTATCAAAAAATATTTGACCCGTGTTTTTTCTTTTGTTACGTTAACCAAAATTGACGAAGATACGACGCTTTGAAAATTCTCAATACGTCACGCCGTGGTTTAATTTTTAGTGCGTTCTGACGTCACAAGCCCCCACTCCCGAGTTTTGATGCATTTTATCTTTGTCAATATTCATTGTTTTGCAAAAACAAAAAATACGTGTCCATTATTTTCCAATACTCTGAGGGACTAAATAGATTTGCAATTTCTTGATGGTGGAAACAACCCATTATTGCTTGTATTAGTAAATAGCAAGCTTAGAGGAGCTTATGGCTAAATAATAACAGCCACCCGGGTCGATCTACCGGTTAAGCCGCGATTGCCTAGGTTAGTCCGTGGATGGGACCACATTACATACCAAGTTTCCTCCGTGCCTCGGAAAGCACGTTAAGCCGTTGGTCCCGGCTGCCATTTGCAGATATATGACAGTCGTTCAAAGGCTCCGCGACCAGTCTTATCAATGGGATTGTAATATTACCCAGTATTAACTGTGGGTTGTAAATGTTAGATAGGCAGTCGCTAAATGTAAATGTCTTTTGTAGATCTTTAGCAGTCGTTACAAGTAGTCAGTGGCCCTGTCTGACAACTAGTCTTACCAAGGGATGTCGTATTACCCAGAACCAATTGAGGTCAGACTAGTCAGATGATTAGTAAATAGCAAGCTAAAGTGGCAGTGGGCTGGCCAGCCGACTACTCAACACGGTCTCCACTCCAGGAATCATGGAACTGTCAAAGTTTTTCGTTTTCAGTTTTGTGAATAGCGATTAAGACTTTTTCGATGGCACTGTCGGCTGATTCGATTTGACAACCAATCGATTAGTTGTGGAATGCAGGAGTGGAAACGTTTTTCGCCAGGCGTAGCGAGGGACGGCCCCAGCTTGTCACCAGGGGCTCGAGAGCGAGACATTCACATTTAAAAATGTTGTCTGATGAGATACATGAATAAAAGAAGAGATTCGATTAGAGATTTATGAGAAGAGAGAGAGAGATGCCGAATGAAAGCCAAAACTGGATAAAAGAGATACCGGTTTTCCCATCAGATAGTGCTTCTTTTTGACCAACAACAATAAATAGTTACTCACTCATCTTCAGAATGCAGGTAATTGAACCGTCGCGGATGGTCGCCGCGGTAGGGCATGGACGGCAGCAGGTAGGGGTACAGGAACACCGGACTGTTGGCCACCAGCTTCTGGAAAGTCTCGTGGAACTCGCCCACATACAGGTTCTTGTGGAAGCCGCGACGCTGGCTGGCAACGTCAAACATTTCTATACACTATGACTGGTTAAATAAGGGACACTGTTTGGGATCATGTCGAAAATAGAGAAATAAATCTGCTTATTATATTTACGTTCACATAACTCGAAAAAATGTAGGAAATAACTGACTGAACTGTATAAAACTTTTTTGCAAAAAATAAAACCGACTTCAAAAAACACAAAAAAGTCAAAAATTACTTTTTCATCCCCCCATCTCGGAAAGAGTATTTTTGCTCTTCGATATCTGAGTGCAAAAGTCGTTTTTATCCTCTAGAGGATAAAGTAAATTGAATTTAGAACATCGTGTGCACTAAGTTTGTAAATTCAAAACATCATTAAACCTATTTACTTCTACCTCCATGGTGCCGAATTTATCATAGGTACAACGTTTTTTAATTTGTTAAAAACTCAGACTCGGAACCTTCTTGGTGTACTTTTATAATTTGCTTTGCGCGCGCCATTTTCTTGTCAGGTCAATTGTTAAAACCTTAGGTTAAAAACAAGTGAAAAACGTAAAATAAGTGGTTTTGGCGATCAAGAAGTTTATTTGACGCCAACAGAATTGACTGAAACTGTTAATAATGCGCAAATGAGCTTTCTCCCTCAACAATCACGCGAGAAGGATTTGAAACAGTACGATATTAAAAAAATTGAAAAAAATAGGTAGAAAATGCCCAAGGCATTAAGTCCGCCTTTGTACAGTTTTTACTTGTGCATAAAGTTTTAATAAATAAATATTACACTCAACTTAACTAACTGTAGCAACGTTACTTTAAATTTTTCTTAATTGTACCTAAGTATTATTTGTTATAATTTAAAGATTATTCTGTAATACTTACCTACCATAATGTAGTAGTTAACACCTAAACTGAAATAAAAGTAAAAGTATCTTGTGATTGTATATGTTTTTTTTTTTTGCATTTTGGCATTTCCTCGCTGAGGTGGGATGAAAAGTTACGTGTTGCACTCGAGTGCAAAGATTTTTCACCTCGTGCTCTTTTGATTCCCTCGCTAACGCTCAGGATTCTAATTTTTGAATCACTCGCTGCGCTCGTGACTCAATTTTAGAATCCTTCGCTTGCTCGGTTATCAAAATTGAGCACGCGGTTAAAAAGCAACTTTGCACTCTTGTATAACAAATAACTATTTCATCCCCCCATCTCGGAAAGAGTATTTTTGCTCTTCGATATCTGAGTGCAAAAGTCGTTTTTATCCTCTAGAGGATAAAGTAAATTGAATTTAGAACATCGTGTGCACTAAGTTTGTGAATTCAAAACATCATTAAACCTATTTACTTCTACCTCCATGGTGCCGAATTTATCATAGGTACAACCTTTTTTAATTTGTTAAAAACTCAGACTCGGAACCTTCTTGGTGTACTTTTATAATTTGCTTTGCGCGCGCCATTTTCTTGTCAGGTCAATTGTTAAAACCTTAGGTTAAAAACAAGTGAAAAATAAGTGGTTTTGGCGACCAAGAAGTTTATTTGACGCCAACAGAATTGACTGAAACTGTTAATAATGCGCAAATGAGCTTTCTCCCAACAATCACGCGAGAAGGATTTGAAACAGTACGATATTAAAAAAATTGAAAAAAAATAGGTAGAAAATGCCCAAGGCATTAAGTCCGCCTTTGTACAGTTTTTACTTGTGCATAAAGTTTTAATAAATAAATAAATATTACACTCAACTTAACTAACTGTAGCAACATTACTTTAAATTTTTCTTAATTGTACCTAAGTATTATTTGTTATAATTTAAAGATTATTCTGTAATACTTACCTACCATAATGTAGTAGTTAACACCTAAACTGAAATAAAAGTAAAAGTATCTTGTGATTGTAAATGTTTTTTTTTTTGCATTTAGTCATTTCCTCGCTGAGGTGGGATGAAAAGTTACGTGTTGCACTCGAGTGCAAAGATTTTTCACCTCGTGCTCTTTTGATTCCCTCGCTAACGCTCAGGATTCTAATTTATGAATCACTCGCTGCGCTCGTGACTCAATTTTAGAATCCTTCGCTTGCTCGGTTATCAAAATTGAGCACGCGGTTAAAAAGCAACTTTGCACTCTTGTATAACAAATAACTATAGCTTCAGCAGTCAGTGACAAAAAAATTAAATCAATCAAACAAAGGTCGCCGACTTCTGAAGCTAAAGTAATTTTTCACTTTTTTGTGTTTTTTGAAGTCGGTTTTATTTTTTGCAAAAAAGTTTTTATTTATTATTACTTTTTAGTGGTTCACATGTGCTTACCCCTTCACAGCGTACCGGTGTGAAGTTATGTTATGAACTAGTGTAAACATGAGATTTCAGCAATCCCAGTCCATTTGCTATCATTTATTGAGGAGTTCCGTTGCCTATCTCCGAAGTTCTTCATCAGATCTTCACCAAATTGAAATGGGACCACTCCGAGAAAGTACTCTTCCAAAAACTACCCAAATCGCTTAGAGTGTAAAATAAAGGTGTGTATTGTCCCTGCATCACCCTAAGGTAGACTGGTAGAAAATGCCCAAGGTCTTAAGTCCGCCTTGGTACAGCTTTAACTCGTGCATATAGTTTAAATAAATAATTTTATTTTGGGCTTTTGACTTACCATCGTTCCGCTTCGCTTTGGATAAATCTGTAAAAATAAAAACAAAGAAATTACCAGTGTCAGAAACAAATCAATGAACCCTAAAAAGTGTCAGAGTTCAAATGCTGCTCGTGTAGGACTTGGTGAGATGGATACTTTTCTTGTGTCACTAACTACTACATAATATCATCACGCCAGAAGTGTATTTACAATACATCCCACATTTCACCAGTCAAGTTTAAGACCAATGTTATCCCGGATTCCCTATTGCAATCAGCTGGGCCAAATCCAGGCTACGGGACTGCTACTGAGCAAATTCCTGATGTAAAAACTACACTGGGGTAAAAATTAGGGATGCATCCGATACTGATATTTCGGCGATATCGAGAGTTTTCCGATATATCGGAATCAGCGTTTTTAAATTTTCCGATTCATCGATACTTTTTGAATTTAGCGCTATAAACAACACGTGAACGCGCCATCACCGTTACCGAATAATTTAAGAATGTTGTGATTTTTAATCAAGTTTTGTCTTCTGATTGGTTGTCTATTGTCATTTCTTTAGAAATATTATTATAAGTATGAGTAATTTTGTCTGTTTCTAAAGCCACAGCTTTGTATAGCTTTCTTTCAATCTTAACTGTCCGTATCGGTATCGGCGACACGTATATCGATGCATCCCTAGTATAAATTGTACTAGGGTTCCAGAAGATATGTAAGACTCACTGTATCATCTTTCGGTTCTCTGGCGTGTTCTCTGACACAGTTTCCTCCCACGTAGTGACTAGCTCCATGGCCGGCGACAGGTTGCACACGTTCGCTACCGACTTCAGGTTCGACGCCGCCATTTTGGAAAACGCTTCCTGTATGAACACGAACGTTAAGTATTATATCATTGGCATTGCCGTCAATAGCGTTAATACGACGACACATATTTTATTGTGGATAAGTATATCCACATTAAAATCACCAGTGAGATGGCAGCATGCTATTGGAGGTCGCATATTTAAGTATGCACTGGCCTGTGAGAATAATCATATTTAACACATGTCTGCCACTGATTTGAAATTAGCATAGTTACGGTTTGTTTATGTTCTAATACATTGAAACCTGTGTTTGTAACTGGCGTGTAAAAATATTAACCACGAATGAATATATTCTATCATCTTACTGCTGCTCTTCTCATTATTCCAATACATACAAGGTAGACCGATGACCTGGTGAAGACTGTGGGACTCCGCTGAAAGCGAGACGCACAGGACCGGTCGAGGCTAGGGGAGACCAAAGTCCAGCAGTGGATGTTTTTCTAGCTTCGTCTTCTTAGTGTGGTGGTTGCCATACTTATTAAATTAAATGAGTTTCGAGCAAAACTCCTACACCTCTACAGCGTTACTAGTGGCCTCGGACAGGTCCCTCAGGGTACACTGCGAAAGATAGGAGAGTCTACAGCTAAAATAATGATAATGATTCTACTTACCAAGTACTCCTTGTACTTGGAGGCATAGCTCCAGTGTATGGGGTGCACGTACAGCTGCAGGTAGTTCGACATCGCCAGCTGCACGTGCTGCCTCAGCTGCTGCTGCAGGATCTGCACTTGTTCGGGGAGCATCTGCACAAATATCACACCATCAATGTATCATACTCCCATACTAACCCGTATCTGCAAGGATGAGTCTACCCGTCATAATTTTCGCTATGATGCTCATAAGCGATTTGATTTGTGAAAAAAATAATCAAGTTCTTATACAACAGTAGATAGGCTATTTCGATGCATGTATGAAATAGTAAATTATGCACCAAGGGGTTAAAGCAGTGTCTTACATCGCGAGCGCTACTTGGAATCCCGAACGCAGTGAGGCACTCTAAGGCTCCCGAGTGGAGCGAGGCAGTTTTCTATATCAATCTGTCCATTTCTATACAAATCGTAATTGTTGTTACAAACATATTATTTTTTGGAACCTATACTACATATTCTGAAATAGGTCTTATTTCAAATCTTGCATCGTTATTCCACGAGAAATTAGGTTTTGAAGTTTGCCTAGTGTATATGTTACCGGCCAAACCCGACTTCAGGAAAAAATTGTTTAAAGACAATCATAGCACCCCAGAGCTCCTGCAGCCTGTGATATAGGATTATCCTAGTACAGGCATCATACATTATTATACTTAAATTGTTAGTTTTTAGATTCATATTGTATTTTTAGCTTCTGAAATTCTGAATAAAGATTTATTATTTATTTTTATAGGGCACTAAACTTAAGCTAACCCATTCGGGGGTTAGCTTAAGTTTAGAACTGTGAGCAAACACGCGCGAGCCAAGCGAGCGGTACCGCGGCAGCGGCCGTCGAGCAACCCGAGCATCATCCATGTTGGTCGCAGTGTAATTGACTTTTTTAGGTTAGTATATCCTGACTCGATAAACCAGTAAACCGGTTTGGCCTGTTTATTTGATTAGTGCTTGTGACTGTATATTACTACTAGCTTATGCCCGCGGTTTCGCCCGCGTGGAGTTCGATAATTGTCCCACGGAATCATATAAATAATATATAAAAAATATCCTATGTGTTAATCCAGGTCATAAACTATCTGTGTACTAAATTTCATCCAAATCCGTTCAGTAGTTTTTGCGTGAAAGAGTAACAAACATACACACATAAAAACTTTCGCCTTTATAATATTAAATCATGATCTGTCAAAGGACCGATTTGTTCGAGACACCATTGTTTAACTATTGTGTCTACTTCGTTGACAGATCAAGGGTTATAGTGTGATATGAAAGATGTGACGGTTGACAGAGGAGAATGGAAGAAAAAAACGTGTTGCGCCGACTCTAAGTAACAGGGGACCAGGGCAGGAAGATTATGATGATGACGATAGTTACGTGAACTTACACTGGCTTGGTTGACCTGTATGTGCACGAACTCGGTGGTGCAAGGGGCGGACTTCATGTTCTCTTGCAGTAATGGCGGCGCGCTTTCTATGGAGCTCGAGTCTTCCTCCTGCTGGACGGTAACCTTCACTATCGTGGCCGGCTTTCTGGTAACAAATACATGGTAAACATTAAATTATTGTTCTATATATGTGAGATTTTTTAGAGAAAACAGGTGCGTAGTACTCGCAACAGACGTGCGTGTATGACTTCATGTATCGTTTATCGGTTTTTCAGTTGCTATTCCTTTCCTTTTATTAAAAAATTAAAAAAATACATTCTCTGTACGCAGCACATAAGTTATGTAAATAATAAGGCTAAAAAAAAAACAACAATAGATATAGAAATGCGTGAAATCAGCTGCTCACTTCCTACCCAGCTAGGCAGCTACGAAGTTCATCGAACTCGTCGTCGCGCTTGCCGTCCGCAACGTGCCTTTTGCCTCGAAAAAGTAAAGATACATTGCGTATGAGGAAACCAAATCTTTTTTTTTGATTCCGATGACGTTCCTGAAATAATTTCTTGTACCGGTCTGTCCCTTACAGGAGGGAGACCCATACACCCCGTATGGGTCTCCCTCCAAATAACTTTTGACGGTTAATAATACATATACAAATTCTTACTAACCTAGGCGATATTCTTCTTTCTCCTGGCTTTTTCTTTTCTTTACCACCATCCTTTTTGGGATGTATCGCTATCTCGCTCACTCTTGCTACCTCTCCATCTTGTGGCTCACTCTTTCCTTGAGAAAGTCTCGAGTAATTCTTCTTCTCAAACGTGATTCTGTCAGATAACTTATGCTTTTGTCCATTTTCATCGTCTGAAACTGGCTCTTGCTTGCCTTCCCAGCAAGTGGACACCTGAAATGAGATATATTCTTACTTGAATTGATTTGGTCACTACTACTTGTCAAAAATATTTGAAAATACATTATTTTGCTTAAAGTCATCATCATCATTTCAGCCGAAAGACGTCCACTGCTGGACATAGGCTTCCCCCAAGTGTCGCCACATTGACCGATCCCGTGCGGCTCGCATCCAGCGGATTCCCGCAACCTTCACCAGGTCATAGGTCCACCTAGTGGGATGCCTTCCAACGCAACGTCTTCCGGTTCGCGGTCGCCACTCCAGAACTTTTCTGCGAGCAATGTGCCCTGCCCACTGCCACTTAATTTGTTTGGCAATTCTTCGGGCTACGTCGGTAACCTTGGTAAAAGTAAACAATGGAAACGAGACTTTGTATTGTATTATGAATAGTATAATTTTCTAAATAGAAAACACTTTCTTGTGTTACTTTGGTACGTCCGACTGACTTCAATAATGAAAAAACAAAACTTTCCTTTAGTGAAACACGAAACCGTCAACCAAGCATTATATAGATCGAACTAGGTTACTCTACGCAAAAAACATTGCTGGGAAACTTTTTTTGGGGTCAAAAAAATCAAGGTTACTGTAGGACTCAATGTTATTCTCTTAAAACATTGTGCTGATGGATGGATTGAATAGTACAGGGGTCATGGAGGTATTTAATATAAAATTTTAACAATGAAAACTTGTATTTAAGAAAAAAAGTTGAAACTTTGACCTCCTTTATCTCAGTAGCTAGAAGATTTCCAGGTTTGGTCCAGAACAAAAAAATGATCGCGATGATAGGGATATACAATAAACACAAACAAACAAAAATCCTAAATCAACCTTCTTTTTCGATATCTTTCAAGGTTGTAGTAATAATTTTACTGTTGCAATTTTTATCGAAACAGTATGGAAATTTATACACTCTTATAGGAAACAATCTTAGAAAGTTTTGTTTTTTTTTTACATTTTTAAAATCAGTTTTATTTTATTTAAAACTAGCGGACGTCACGCGGTTTCACCCGCGTAGTTCCCGTTCCCGGTGGATTACGGGGATAAAATATAGCCTATGTTACTCGCTGATAATGTAGCTATCCATTGCTGATTTTTTTTTTCAAATCTGTCCAGTTATTTTTAAGTTTATTTGTTACATACAAAAATACAAATCTTTCTTCTTTATAATATTAGTATAGATAAAATAAGAACCACTAATTTCGCACTATTCGGCCCGAAGCTGATTAGAACTTTATTTTAACAGTATTTCAAGCGAAGTTGGAACCGCCACAAATAGAGTTGCTAATTTTAGGATGGAGGACCCTTAAATGCCCATACAGACCTCTGCCCGACTATGTTCAGTGAGCACGCTGTTGGCCAGGTTATCGGCCATCAGTTCCTCCTCAGTAGCCGTCTCAGGAATGATGCTGAACAGCTCCGTCACCAAATCGTTGAGCTCCTTCTTGGATATCTTTATAATACTGTTGCCTAGTGATTCTTCATCTTCATCGTCTGCAATATAATTATAATTATTATACTACACTTGCTTGGTTAGTGTACCAATACTACTTGCTTGAAAGCTGTTCAACCTTATCAAAAATCTAGGCAGTTATATATTCCATACAATGCTGCCCTGGAAATCAGGGTAGTAATACATTTGTTTTTTTTTAACAATGTCAATATACCTTTTTAATAAAATGCTTTTTTTGCTATTTTGTCTTTTACTTCTTTGTGCTTAAGTGTAGTATAAAGCAGTATATATCACTCGAGGGTAAGTACAGATTACTAAACTCGTGTGGTTCACGGCCCTCCGCTTCGCGTCGGGCCTTTTTTTTTTTTTGTTTTTTATTTTTTATATTTTTTTTTATATTACAATCTAGCCTAATAAGGCTAATAAGCAATTTTAATCTAACTTAATTTGCTAAAAATAAAACTATATCTAAGAGCACGTCCATTGCGTTTACTTAGCGTCTATTAAGGTGAAGTCACTTTGTTCTTGTGTCGGGCCTCAAATGCACACTCGATTACTTACTTACTGTGCCTTACTCCCCTTGGTGAATAAATAGCTATTATTATACAGGGCTGTCTATGTTAGATAATATAAAGACACAAGCATATACAAAGCATTACAAAGTATGTAATAAATAAAAATATTTTTACATAAAGGCAAACTAACATGTCGTGTCACATGAACACAACACACGTGTCGTGTTCCGTCGCAACACGCAGCGTACACACTACTATTCACAGTTGGGTATCACTGTCAAAAAAATTATGACCTTTATTGCCGTTGTTATAAGATTTATTTTCGGTTACTGCCACTGACAAGCAAGTCAAATAACAGTGATCTTTATTTTCATTACAATAAGGTTGTTGATGAGTTGATGCTGTCCGACGTAAACTATATCTTGTTAACTTGAGTTGGACACTCTGTGGCGGTATTAAGGTAAATGAGAAGCGGTATTCCTTCTCATTTATTAACCTTTTGAACGCCAGAGCATAAACGCACGCGCGTGCTCTCCACACCAAACCACAATTTCACCGCAAATCCCTACAATAGTACATTTTGATACAATGTATTAAACGACGTTTTTCAATACACTTTTGAAGAAATAAAATAAAATAATGAAAAAAAAACAATCACCGCCGACTATAGGCATTGCACCAATTTGTACTAAGTATAGGTATAGTTTTATCTGTGGCAATTTTCCAACACCCGCGTGCTGTGCCGCGTGCGAAATTGGCTACTTTCTGCACGCGGCACAGCACGCGGTGATGGAAAATGAAACAGATCCACGTGTGTGAAATACATGGCATGTTGAACCTAATCGTAGTGCGATAAGAACCCGTTTTCGAGGAAGTGTATTGAAATAGTACATTTTGATACAAGTGGAGAAAGTTTGTTATTGCATCCGAGGCGGAATCAACTCCCGAGCCGTAGGCGAGGGTGTTTTTGTGCCGAGAACTGCAATAACAAATGTCCACGTGTATCAAACGACGTTTTACAATACACTTTTGAAGAAATAAAATAAAATAATGAAAAAAAAACAATTACCGCCGACTATAAGCCATTGCACCAATTTGTACTAAGTATAGGTATAGTTGCATCTGTGGCAATTTTCCAACACCCGCGTGCTGTGCCGCGTGCGAAATAGGCTACTTTCTGCACGCGGCACAGCACGCGGTGATGGAAAATGAAAACAATCCACGTGTGTGAAATACATGGCATGTTGAACCTAATCGTAGTGCGATAAGAACCCGTTTTCGAGGAAGTGTATTGAAAAAAGAATAGCCACATATTTGTGTCGTTGGCGTACAGTACAAATCTATTTAGTCCGTCAGTTAGAGAATTGGATTTTTTTTTGTAAAACAATGAATATTGACAAATATAAAACGCATCGAAATTCGGGAGTGGGGACTCGTGACGTCAGAAGTAGTCAGAACGCACTAAAAACTCTACCACGGCGTCACGTATTGAGAATTTTAAAAGCGTGTCTTCGTCAATTTTAGTTTACGTAACAAAATAAAAAATACGGGTCAAATATTTTTTGATAATCTAACTGACGGACTAATTAGATTTTTTCAGTTGACAAGCCTATTAGTGTAAGAGACCTTTACCCTGCAAGGACACAGTTACCGATACACAAAAAATAGAGGTACAGAGAGTCTGTTTTGAAACAGCGAAAACGCACGCATGCAGACATGAATGCTCTACATACAGCGAGTGCAAGCGCACTCGCGAATAATGAAATCGCCGCCGTACGTACAAGTGTACAAGTGCGTCCGCCTTTTGTCGCTCGCTGTATGGAGCTGGCCTTCCGTCTATCTCCCTTTAAGGTGGATGCTCCAGGGTAGCCCGCGAAATTCAAATTTTCTTACGTTTTTTGCAATTTGCAGGTCAGTGTCAGGTTGTATATGTTGATTAAAATATGATTCGCGGCTGTAACACGTATGTAGTTACAGAATTATAATCATCAAAATCATCAATACAACCCTCCAAGCGCATAAAGGTGCAGGAATGAATTTGACCTTGAAAAAGTTTAGTTACCAGTGACGATTGTCTGTCAGTGTGATTCTACCCGTCATACAAAACAAGTTTTGCTATCAAATCAAAATCAAATAATTATTTATTGCGAACAACAAGGTCCATAAGGGTGAGTAAAAGAGTACTTAAGAACTTTGTTAGCGATGAGAAATAAAGTGATTTAGTTACATTCATATTCAGATCATTTTTCAATTATAATAATAAATAAATTAATTAATAATTTCATCATTTCGTGTTGTTCCTTTTTGTGAGTACCCTAATGTGATGACATAAAATAGGGCAGTCAAATTTGTCCGCAATCACCGCCAGAATACCATTGCCACTAGCACGAACTCTGATTAATAACGAAGCGACTTTCTTGCGCAGTATAGCTGCGAAGCCGTCTGTTCGAGCCTCCATGAACATAGCAGATGCGCTGCAGAAACGTGGGAGACGCAATAGCATTCAGAAGGCATTGTTATATTGGACGCGCAAAAACTGCACACGCGCGCTATGAAACTCGTACCATCATCATCATCTGCTCAGCCTTTTCCAAACTATGTTGGGATCGGCTTCCAGTCTAACCGGATGCAGCTGAATACCAGAATTTTACATGGAGCTACTGCCTATTCTGACCTCCACAACCCAGTTAGTACTAGGCATTACGATACCCGTTGGTAAGACTGGTTGTCAGACTTTTTGGGCCACTGACTACCTGTAACGACTGTCAAAGATCTGCAAATGACAGCCGGGACCAACGGCTTAACGCGCTTTCCGAGGCACGGAGGAAACCCGGTATGTAATGAGTGGTCGCCCATCCACAGACAACCTAGGCAAGCACGGCTTAACCTAAAAATCGACCCGAGCGGCTGTTATTATTTAACCACAGGCTCCTCCTTTCTAAACAAATTCGTAAAAAAAAAACTGCTTTTCATACATACAATATCGAAATAATCTGTCAATTATTAATTTGTTGTAGCTGTCACCGAGAACGGAGAATCACCCCTTTGTCAGATGCAGGTTACTAAATGGCCGCCCTATATTGAGTGCGGTAGACATAATAGCTAACAAACAGTATCAGTTACCTGCTGCTTTCTCAGCTCGACTTTGTAAAATCGAGTAAATAAACAGCACAATATATATCCATTGACTTTGCGAGAATGTCGAAGAATCACGGATAAATGGCTTCATACTCTCCCGTACTTCGATCAATAATAGTACTAGATTCCCGATAAGCGCTTCAAAAACGGCTCGAAAAATAAGACCACAAATACTTTTGTGGTGTTATTTCAAATTAGTATGGTCCAATCATAGCCAACATGAAGACATCAAAGCGCCGCAGTGCGCGTTCAAAAACAGTGTAAATAACCACCAAGGTTTTGAAAGGAATATCTTATTTTTAATAAGTATATATCATTAAGTATTTTTCAATGTTTGCTACAACGCACCAACTATTGTATCAAACGTCGACTGTTCTTGAACATGGAATGCATGGAGTAGTGTTGTTA
This sequence comes from Xestia rhomboidea, assembly GCA_963853795.1. NCBI lineage: Eukaryota > Metazoa > Arthropoda > Insecta > Lepidoptera > Noctuidae > Xestia > Xestia rhomboidea. The sequence goes on along the minus strand of OY970771.1, from coordinate 5,857,109 downwards.
TTTTATAATGTTATTTTTGTTTGTAGATTTCCTAGTGACCCATTTCTTTGTGCAGAAAGAAGAGAAGCTATATACAACCCTTTTAAAAAAGAAAATTCATTCTGACAGATTCGACATTACTGGAAACACGCAAAGGCGTGGATTATTAAAAGCAGCGGTTCCCAAATAGCACGTAATTATTATAAAGTATTAAAATAGTTGGTGTAAGATAACGTTTCATTTACGTACGATAATATGACTTTTTTTTAGATTCACGGACCATAGAAGATAATTGACGAAAAATTTATGAAATCAGGTTTTGTAAAAATCTTTATCAGATGAAACTATTTAATTAAATACGTAGGTATTTTTAAAATGTACAAAACAAACCAAAAAAAAAAAAAATTCGGCAACTCTACGTCTTTCAATACTTTCTGTGTTCTGAGCATTGAAATGTAACACCAAGAACTACGTCTAGTTCCACAATAGAATAAGCATGACATTGTAAACAAAAGTGTTTTAACCTTATAATTTAGACATTAAGTTTTATTTTAGAATAAATAGTTTTGTACTGATGACTTTTTATTTTTAAGCGACATTTTAAATTTATTCCTTTTATCCTTTCTACGATGGAAGGACTTAAACAAATATATTTTGCAATGGTAATTAAACTTTATGTGTAAGCATTAAGGTTTATAATAAACTGTAGTTATTAATATTATTGAACTTTTTTCCAAGATACATAGATGTTTACGTGTGTGCAAACGTGGCCACTTCAGCGACATGTTTTTGTTCCTGATCTTTAATCTAGTACTATTATTGATCGAAGCTCCCGTATGAAGAATTAGAAAACTATGTGAAAACTTAAACTGGGATTTCTAATTGCCCTTTATACATAAAAAATGCGCAAACGCACACCCCCCACAAACGTACACTCCTCTCCAACATTCACACACTTACACACACTCATATAAACTCCACGCACAAAACATACACAATCCTTCCATACAAATACATAATCTCACATAAAATTACAAAGTGAAATATTGTTAATTTTTAATGTTGAGTTTTTATATTGTAAGTTTTTATTTTTAGTTTTAATTTTTGCTTTTTGCTTATGTCTCGTCTATTAGGAGGTGGGCGTTAATGACTGCGACACAGTTTCAGTTGTTATCGAACACAGAGTTTTTGTAAACTGAGTTTTTTATTGTTTCCAATAAATTATTATTAATTAACTCACGTGCGTCCTGATCAGCAGCCACATTATACTCCGGATCAGTCTCATCGTCATCCTCATTCCTCGACATGGAGGCTGGGTTCAGGCACTCGTTCAGGAACTGGTTCCAGAGGTCATCGACCGCCGGCATCGGGAGGTCGTCGGGAGGGACGAACGTACTCTCGATGTGTTCTATAGACGTAGCGGACAGACTGAGCTTGGATCGAGTGCGTAGTGCGATTGTCGCTTCCTCTTCTAGATCCAGTTTCTTTCGTGCGGGTGTTGATATGTCCTGTCGGACAAAGTTATTTATTAACAAGTTAGGTATTTGGTTGTTGGGAAAATATGGCTAAGGCGTGATTCGAATATAATTATGTAAATGTATGTTCAGAAAAAAGCCGGCTTGGCTCAACTTTTACCGTCCCGTCGTGTTCATTCGATTCAGGAGAGAAGACGCCGAACAGATTTTGGCGATCGGCACAAGCCGAATAAGCACCGTCATTATTTCGGCTTGGTTTTGTTGTTCAACAAACAATGCTGAATCGAATGTGCCTGAACAAGTGTGTTCTTTTTATTGTGTGGTTTTGAGGCCACATTTAGGTGTATTTGGACATACTTTTTCTTGGTCAGAGTACTAGTTTTCCCGATTTTCCTCTATGGAGTTGAGACGTGGACAATCCAAACAAGAGAAAGATAGAGGGTGGATGCATTCGAAATGTGGTGCTGGAGGCGGATGCATCCGAATTCCATGGACAGCCAAACGTACAAATGTGTCTATCCTTTCCCAACTTGATATCAAGACCCGATTGTCTACAGTTTGCCTTCAAAGTATTTTGACCTATTTCGGCCACAGAATGCGAAGAGGAGATAGCAGCCATGAAAGCTAGTCATTGTTGGTAATACCGAAGGCAAGAGAGCGCGAGGCCGGTCGCCAACACGATGGTCCGACCAAGTAAAAGAGGCTATGTCCTCAAGCAAATTTCAGCAAATGGTGATGGCAACTTTGAACCGGAGTAAATGGAGGCAGATTGTCCTTTAAAGGGTTCCAGTGACCACGATCCTCAGTAATGAGGGACCGATTGAAGAAGAAGGACATACTTTGATGTAAATGATGAGATATTTTGACCCATCTTAGCTGTCTTACGAATGCACACAAAGCATATTCACACTCATAATAAGGTTACACTTATGTTCTTACCTGTGGTACTTTGAAGGGTCCATCTTTAACAACCTTCGGACTGGTAGAGTGCTGGCTGCGAGGAGTGGCCGGAGTCCTTGGTTGTGAGTCCAGGTCACTGCATGACTCAAGGCCTTGGTCATCGTCACTCTAAGGATGACAGGATATTCTTATTAACATTGTGTAACTTTAACTTAACCCAGAAGTAACAATGCCAGGTTTTTTTTTGCTTAATCATGCGATAAGTTGAAAGACTATAAGCAGATGTGTTGTAGGATCAGCGGTGATCGGAGATAATTCCCCATTAGGAATTTCGCTTTAATAGGCATGACGACTATCAAAAAATTGCAAATCTATTTAGTCCGTCAGTTAAAGTATTGAGTTTTCGTTTTTGTAAATCAATGAATATTGACAAAGATAAAACGCATCAAAACTTGGGAGTGGGGGCTCGTGACGTCAGAACTAGCTAAAAATTATACCATGGCGTGACGTATTGACAATTTTAAAAGCGTCGTATCTTCGTCAATTTTGGTTTACGTAACAAAAGAAAAAGCACGGGTCAAATATTTTTTGATAATCAAAGTGACGGACTAATTAGATTTTTTTTTGTCGTCTCGCCTATTATGTTATATTGCTATATCCAGTCGCTATTGCCATATGCCATGTTTCAGCCTTCGCATTGCCTCTGGAATCGTTAGTTGTTTGGCTAGTTGGTTTGGGTGATCCTTTAACCTAGTTTTGTATTTATTTGAGATTGGTGTTGTTAATTTCCTCTTTCACTGTGTTCATATGTAGGTTGTTGTGGATTTCAGGATTTTTTAGAAACCACGGAGCGTTGGATATATGCTTGAGGATGTAGTTTTGACATATTTGCATTATGCTAATACTGGAGTCACAACCTGAACCCCATAATTGAACTCCAAAGGTCCATATTCGCTTCAAAATTGTCTTGTAAATTAAAAAAAACAATGGCAGGTATTTTACTTTGTGTGATTTAGTTCATCATGACTGCCCTTAAAACGGTGAAGTAAAACATCGTGATTAATTACTCTTTATTCAAAAAATGAATAAGTTAATGATTCCCTTAAACAAGTGATTTCTTAAAGATTTAATCTGACCAGAGGGCTAATTCACGTAATTTTATGACGCGCCGATGAAGTTGTAGTGCAGTTGCAGTTACGTTCAAGTTCGAGTGTTAAACGGTATTCTTGTAATATACGAAAAGCGTTGTTTTGATCGAAAATTAACTGCAACTGCACTGCAACAGCACTTCTTTAGTTACGTGAATTAGCCTACAGGCCCCTTATGCATAACGCTTGATTTTCGATTCGGAAAGTCTTGTCAAGTCTATATTTTTTTGACATTACGAAATCGAGCGAGATAGACATACGACTTTCCGAATCGAAACGTTGTGAATAGCTATGTAGGGTTAGTTTCACACACTTTCAACCTCTTTTTATAAGGTTAATTCTTCACCTAAACTCTACTACTTGTAGATTGACAGATAGTTATTACAAATAGTAGATTTAAAAACACTAACCAGCACGTCATCAGGGGTGGGCTCATACTCTTCATCGTCCTCGTCGTCAGGCAACTCCTGGGCAATGAGAGCCTTCACTTCAGGCCTGGTCTTCACCGGGATATGCTTAATAGGAGTCAGCTCCAAATTATCCAAGTTCCAACCTGGTCCTGAATGGGTTTTAGGAGACCCTTTCCTTAGCTCTCTGAAACATTGGGTTTGTGAAATCAAAATATTTTATTTCACATAGGCCTAGATGGGCACATAGACGTCAAAACGTCGAAAAATGTGCACGGTTCGGCTTGGTCGTTTCCATGGAGAAGAACGGCAAGAAACTCCATGGTTACTCTTTTCAAATCATGAAATGAATGAAGGATCGAGTTATTCTTATTCCTGTACCATAACATAATATCCCGCCTGTAATTTCCGTAGGGTTAGGCAGAGGTACCAATTAGTACCAAGGGCGTCGCCAGCCTTTGAATCAGGAGGGGGCAGATGAGAAGACAGAATCAGAATTTAAGGGTTAAGTTTACTATGATGGATGGATGACAGTTGTTAAGAATCTTAGATGCAACAGCGAGTGAAGCGAACTCATAAGTTAGCAACTCGGATAGATTCGATTTTTTGTGACTCTAAACTCAGAAATTACTTGGTACTTATTCTGAAAAGATAAACAACGAAGAATAACCAGAATGCTAGAACGAGTGAAGTGAGCTCGAAAAATTGTACAAATTACTAATACAATTGTAGAATTGTTTTAACTCTTCATAGGGGAGTTACTTGGTTGACTTCTAGCTATGGGGTTTTGGTTTAATAAATAAATAAATATCGCTGGACATTAAAACACAGCGCCATCTAGTGCCACACTAAGCAACGAGGCTTGTGTCGTGGACACCAGATAGTCGATATACTACATAGATACTTTTTGTTTGTAAATACATACTTATTATACATATAAACATCCATGACTCGGAAACAAATGTCCATGCTCATCACACAAACTTTTGCTCCAACCGGGATTCGAACCCGGGATTCGAACCCGGGACTCTAAGAACGTCAGGCGGCCTCACTACCGCTGCGCCATTCGGGTCGTCAGGTTTCCGCACTTAGTTCCTAGAGTGGACCATTGTGCGTGAGCCATGGTGGCCGTTACTTACTCCTCTTGGTCGACTTTATACAGATAAGTTCAAAATAGAAGAGAAAGCTGCAGAAGCTGAAAGCAAGAGCGAGCGAAGCGATGGACACGCACCTTGATTCATTGATAAGTTATTTGTCATTGTTTACGTACTTGACTTTAGCTCTTGTAAGTTTTGGTCGTAGACTGTTCTCATCAGGGCCGGAGTCTTCTTCTTCCCGCATCTTCACAAGTGCCAACACACGGTTATTTGTCACCACTTTCTAGAACAAAGAAATGACATGTGAATGTACACAGACGTTACAAATAAGAACTGTAAGTTTTGTTTATATTCTTTTTTGTAATCATTGCTGTGTAACTTTAATAAAAAAAGTATTACCTAAGAATCTTCCGGAATAAATTGACAAAATGATGGTGTGAATGGTATGAAAATAATGTTGTATAATTTCAAAGAACAATAAACACAAGTCGTTCTTGTTTTCATTTTGTGTGATTTATTGTTGCTTGCTTATTGAGACGCCATTGGCTTCAAGGTCAGAAAAGGGTGCTAAATGTTAATTACTTTCCAAAACTTTAAATATTTTTATTGGATCATACTCTGAATGATGAGAAAAGCTTACAGGTTTGGAAAATAGGAGAGAGGCATATTTGTAGAAGCAGTTAAATAAAACAGGCAACAATAGTGGAAAGTGGATTAAAACTGCAGTTGGAAATCACACATCAATTACGTATGCGTTATGCTAGACAAATTCGTATACGCAATAAAATGTCTTCGGTCAACAGTGGCCGTAGCCGCGGCCGTCACTGCATATCACGGATATGTATCGTCTGTATTGTCATATGGTCTAATACTATGGGGCAATTCAGTTGAAGTTTTGATGGCATTTCGGGTACAAAAAAAGTGTGTTAGGGCAATATCTGGCGTCTGGTTTTTGGACAGCTGTAAACCCTTATTTAAAAAGCTTCACATTTTGCCTTTACCCTGCATGTACTATCGAGGACACTCCCGCCTGATCACCACTAAGCAAATTTTTGCTTGCACTTAAAACATAGAAACGCTCTCTATCCCCGCCCCCTTGACTTTATAATAAATAATTAATGTAAAAAATACCGATCGGCGACACATGCCAAACGAGAGTTATTGTTATTTTGCGCGCCAAAGTTGACGCTTTCCTAATAGGCCTAAAGTTTAAGGTGGAGTGGCTCGGCGTCTCCGCATGATTTAAGCGAAAAAATTTTTAACTGATCAGGCGGAAAAGACCACGACTGTACATCAAAGAACTATGTATGCTAGTAAAGCAAAACCCGCATTATTTTCGCATGCAATCAGAAGTGAGCCACAAAAAGGCTTCTGATAGAAATAAGTACAAACATGAACTAAATGTACCTCAATGTAGATAGCAAACTTCTAAGAGAAATGTTTATATAAATGCTATTCAGGTGTATAACAAGCTACCTAACTCGTTTAAGGAACTTCCTGTCCCCATGTTCAAGAAAAAGCTGACAAATTGGTTATTAGATAATTGTTTTTATGACATTGGCGAATATATGGAATATTGTAACAATGACATGTACTTAAATTATAATAATCTTATTAATTCACATTGGACTTATTATATCACAAATCTTGACATCTATTGTACTTAGTTATAAGAATGACATTTAATTATTTAATATTTGTACACCACATAATGTGGTAGAGTGTATAGAACTTAAAAAATATATATTAACATCATACTATGTAAAACTACATGCTTACAAATAAATAAATTCTAATTCTAATAAATATAGGAATTTATTGTTCCTCTATTCAACCTATTAAAGCTAGCCAGGATAGGATAGTGCTAGATGATAAGTAATAGAGACAGCAAAGGCCGCTTTGGCAGAATCTTAGTAGAATAATAATATGAATCACACAATTCATTGAATGGCCACAAAGTAACAATTCATAATATGTACTTAAGGTCTTAGCCCACATAAACAACTCCGCTCCCACCTGGCAAAAAGAATATAATTCAAAAATGGGCTTTATGTATTGCTCTTTAGATACATACATTATACAACATAAATTAGCAGACAGCAAGCTGTCAGCGGGCTATTCCGCCATCAATGCCAATGTAAAGTATATCTAAAGAGAAATACTTAAAGCCCATACTTGAATTAAATTATTTTTGCCATTTGGGAGCGGAGTCGTGTAACTGGGCTAAGACCTTTAATCTGGTTAAACTGGAAACCGACTCCAACATCGTTGGAAAAGGATAATAAGCAAATGATGATGATAAGTAAAGAAATGAATGATGTTGACGAAAATGTAAAGTTGCAGCTTCCAGGTTTCAGGACTCAAGCGATATGGATCAACAAAATGTGTCATAGCATACCTTTATAATTTTCCTGACACTGGTCTCATCTAAATTATTTTTAATAGCAGATGCATGGAGACACCTGTCCACCTCAACAGAGTTCTCTGCAAGTACATCTTCATCTTCGCTGCTACTCTCACTGTTGGGACTGAAAAGTACAGAAGACTTGATTAGTGGCGGTTCCAAATAAAAAAAAATTGCTTTGCTGCTCCTAGTACCCCTAAGAGATGCCACACAATGCGTTGTCAGTACGTCGCATCACAAGTCGGCAAAAAATAACCATTTAAGTCGAACAAAACAATATTCACAGCAAAAAGTTGCTTAGTGTTCTGTTCGTTCTCACAGTAGCGTGAGCATTTGTGAAATTAGGGGAAAATAAAATGTATTTCAATCGGTGTAAGCCGCACAAATAAAAACACAGCGTTGTTGTTTGTTATTATGAATAAAACAATACCGTTTTCGTTTCTTTCCGCGACTCTTTCCTTTAATCTTCACAGAATTACTATCCTTGCTAGAAACAACACTTTCGGTCGTCGCAGGTTCACCATCCTCATCATCTTTATTCATGTTAACTGAAAACAAGTAAATCCTGCAGCAGGTTAGAACTATGAAATAATTTCTGCAACGAAACAAACAGCACAGACAGAGTATTTAATCATTCACTCATTCACTCAACTCAACTGACTGAGTGACTTTTATGGTTTTGAATCAGATATGACAGTTTCTGCAATGTTGCCCTTGTAACAAAATTTATTGAGAACTCGATAAACCCCTAAACACTGTACCAAGACCGTAAAACTCAATAAAAACTTAAAACACATCATCTGCCTAGCCTTTTCCTTAGCGCAGATGTTAAATTAACGGATCGTTGGATCCTGTGCGACACACTGGACACACAATACTGCGCTCCAAAACAAATATAGCTGTCGGCTAGGCAGCACATGTCTACCATAAGCCGCCAACTGTGGGCCAAAATAGCAAGAAACTGGTGTCCTGACACAGTGAGGCAGGGTCATGGCAGGCCACGAAGGAGATGGTGGGACGAAGCTGGGTGGGACGAAGTGGGGGTCTGAGTCTCTGATACCCGAAGAATTATGTTTATGATCTTGGCCATAGACAATGAGGAGATGCCCTTATTTTTTTTAAACTTTTGACCCTTTTTCATCAACCTGGGTCAGTTACAGCTTCCAAGGAATTAATAAAAAAATACGAAATAACAAATATTGGTACAAATGGCGAATTAGTCTCTCTCCAAGGTCTCTCTCATTTACAGGTTTTATAATTGCGTCAAAGGACAGATAACAACTTAGGTCAAGGTCATGCGTACAGTAGCCAAAGTCAAAACTAATGGGTGGCGCCCGCTACGCAGTTACGTAATCGGAAATTTTATGATTACCAAATGCGACAAAAAAATCATTTAATGGCGCACTCCGTCTGTCCTCAACATTACAGTTAAATGTTATTGATAAGACGTAAATGAACTACATAAATTAAACAGAGAGTCATAACCTTACTTTTATTTGGTAATGCCACTGATTAAGCACTCAGTGGCCCAGTATTGCGGTTTGTGGCTGTCGCCGCGGTGCCGCATAACCTGTACCTATATAATATAACAAACTTTGTTGTGAGCATTGAGGTTGTGAGCATACATGTTTGTGTGTGTGTGTTAATAAGCCGCGCAATTTGCAAATTGGCGTTTACAATTTATTCGGTTCGGCAGCAGTATATTATTAACTTTTCGCAAATCCTCAATGGTAAATTTCTTATCATTAGTAATTGGATTGGGGATTTTTATAATTGTTTGGTAAGTATCTATAGAATATTCTTATTAGTTGCAGTTTTGTTATGCTTGTTTTTTCATTAAACTATTTTTCATTACAGGGAGCCACAATACCACAGTTAAGATGCCTGAACAGCCAAATATAGCCGTAATTGGAGGAGGAGTGGTCGGCATAACAGTGGCTAAACTGTTCCAAGATCGACTGAAGGCAGCCAAAGTAACAGTTCTCGCTGAAAAATACACCGAAGAGACCACCAGCCACATTGCCGCTGGTATCTTCAGACCGGGAACCAGTTTTAAAGGACCTACAAAAGAAATTACTAAGAAGTGGCTGAACGAGTCTTGGCAGTTTTGGCAACATATACTCAAGACGCCTGACGCTGAACGAATGGGTGTTATGACTTTAGGAGCCTACATATTTTCACAAGAGAACTACCATGTCACACGAAATCATCTCATTGAAGATTTAGTGCCAATCTATCGACCCGTCACCGATGAGGAATTAAAACTAGGTCCAGAGGGTACGAAATTCGGATCCTACTTTTCAACATTAAAAGTTGAATGCGAACGCTATTTGCCATGGATGGGGAAAATAATAGTTGAAAAAGGCGGAGAGTTAGTTAAGAAAAAGGTGGAAAGTTTTGCGTCTTTATCAAATTATGACCTAGTGTTTAACTGTGCTGGTTTGGGTGCAAGATATTTATGTAATGACTACGATATGGTGCCCATCAGAGGACAAGTGATAAAAGTGAAAGCACCATGGGTGAAATCAGCGTTTTATGGGGATTATGATACGTATATTATCCCGGGGCTTAATGGGGTGGTAACATTGGGTGGTTGTAGAGGGTATGACAGTTATAATTTAAATTATTGCAAGTATGACGCAGCGTCTATATTGGAGCGTTGTTGTGAATTTCTACCGAACTTAAAAAATGCGGAGGTCATTGCACATAAGGTTGGTCTGCGCCCGCACAGAATGCCGGTTCGTGTCGAAGCAGAACTGTTCGATGGGGTAAAAGTCGTACATTGCTATGGGCACGGCGGTTATGGAGTGATGACTGCCCCCGGTACGGCCATTGACGCGGTCGAAATGGGTGTTAATTTTTTACGTAGCAACGTTAGAAATAAATTATAAACATTTATCTTATCTATTATTTTTTCAAAATATTATTACAATATAAGTTAATCGTAAGTCATAACGACCCAATAAATAACATTATCAATGACAGTGTTTGATTATTAACATTTAATAAATATTTATTTACATCCACGCATCATCGTAATTTAACCCCACAATTTACGACAAATTAATGGAACCAACAAACTAGGCTGGGTTATCGGGCAAACGGTGGGTCCGTCACCGTGGGTCACTTTTTTGACGGCTTATATCTCAAAAGCCGTCAAACCTGTCAGTCTACTACTTATTGGTTCTAATCAGCTTTCAGAATATTACTAAATTAATGACCTCCAATAAACAGAGTACTTCTATTTTTACAAAAGAGCAGAATTTACTCAACTAGCTAACAAGGTCAAAGTGTGAAAATACCACACGAGCGAACTCTTTTGTGATAGAGCAAATAAAAACAAAATTTCAATTCGCAAACATTCAGTTTATTTTAGTCTCCAAAATGTTGGTAATGGTCAAAATCTAAATATTTTATTTCACATAGGCCAAGTTGGTCATTTCCATGGAGAAGGACCGGCAAGAAAATCCATGGTTACTCTTTTCAAATCATTTGGTATTACAATATTATTTTGTTACAGCATTAGTACATAAGAATGGGGGGACAGCGTAGGCCCGACAATAGGTTGTTGCTTACTATACAAAAAGCGTAAAACAGAAAAATATTTAACAAAAGTTTATACAATAATTTGGGAATCTATTGGTGATGGTGCCTTCCATTTCACCATTCTTTATTTGCCATAGTTACAGATTTTGGCCAGAAGACTGATCTTAAAAATCACCCTCTAGGCCCTAGAGGGTGATTTTTAAGATCAGACTTCTAGCTGATAAAATTGGGTATATGACCCTAGAGTCTAGGGTCATATACCCAATTTTATCAGCTCTCGGAAAATTCATTTGTTATGGTTGATTTCCAGTACTTACTACTACTTTATGATTTCTTTATTTCGATAATGGCTTCCGGAACTTCGGAAGCTTAAGTAGGACAGGTAGTAGGTACAGCTATTAGAAGAGAGATCGAAGTCGCTCTTGCAGCCTAGGTTTTCGTAGTCTAAATAGCTCGACGAATAACTCCTAGATACTTTCTCTAAGGTCCTGAAATAAAATCGTGTGCCTAACTTTTCCGATGCGTAATTCTAATATTTTCAAGCTCACTTCGCTCGCCGGTACCCTCGCTAAATGTATTTTGCTCATAAACTACTTCTATTTTCTATTCCGATGTCCCGATCGACATGCCATAGGCCAGCCCTACGCTACAAGACTCATTTGGCGCGCAGCCAAAATCGGAACTATAGCCGCCATCTTGTAAATAGTGTCACATTTTGGCAGCTGTGTATTTGTGTATTTCGTGCAGTTTTTGCCTGATTTTGCCAGGATTTAGCTTGATAAATTCAAAGAACATGCCGAAAGTAATCAAAAGTGGTGTTAGAGAAGTAGTATTACAAATTAAGGAGTTCTTTACACAGGAGAGGGAGTTTCGCGGCCCGATAATTCCGATCGAAAAAGTAAATGAACGAGTTTCCGCTGCTACAGGCAAGTGTTACCATATTTAAAATCCTAAAGTTCCACTTACATTTTCCCCCATTGCACTTAAAAAAATAACAACCACTCTACTTTAAAAATTTAATATAAAACTTTAGGTGGTCCCCAACTTTATCCTGCCTAATGTCAGTTCAGTACAATATTGTGTTTATAAGTTCTAATTACTAAGTATAGTGATTATTTTATGACATTTTTAATTATTAATTATTATTGTTTCGATCTTCAGGTGTTTCTTTGCGTACTGTAACAAGAATTGTAAGCGAAAAAAGATTAGCTGATGCAACATCCACTAAACTAGGTTCACAAGTAAAGATCAGGAAAATAAGAAAAGATAAAGTTAAGTTGGATCTGGGCGTTTTACAACGGAAAATTCATGAATATTATTCGGTCAGAAACGAAGTTCCAACTGTGAAGAAATTATGTGAGGAACTGAAAGAAGAAATTGGATTTACAGGTAGCCGAGAAATTGTTAGACAGCATATCAAAAAGATCGGATACGCTCCAAATCAAAATACCACTGGCAAAGCACCCAATAGTAACTCCCAAAAGAGTGAGATAATGGATTGGCTAACGAGTCAGAGTGTAGAATTTTCTCCAGACTGTAATAAACAACAATTACTAGAGATTATGAAGAAAAATACACCTGAGCCAGTGCCATTGAAGCTATTTTGAAAGGCTTGAATAGTGGAACCGGGCCCAAAGGCCATGGCATTGTACTTGTAAACAGGAGGTTCTGTTCTGAATAGGAAAATAAGGTGTTATTTACGATATTTCCAAAAAGTTCTATATCAATATCTTTATTAAATTGGTTACTAGACTGCGAATTGAAAAAAATGAAAAAGTATTTTTTAACGTGTATGTAAATTAGTTTAAATGAGTAATAGCAAGCTAGTGATATACCGGATAAATGCATTTCAAATTTTTAAGCAAACCATTACTACAACTAAATTATAATTTACAAAAATGTTGTAAACTATTTAAGGTGGATGCGCACCTAGACGCGCTGCAAGAGCCGTAGGAGACGCCGTCAACGTATTTTCGGATGGCCCCGCCCACCTCTCCGCATCGTACTTACGTTACGTTATTTTACCAGTGTTTCTTTTCGCGCACGCGCCGATTTTTATGACGATGTCCGCGCGGGGCACTCTTGTTGGATCCGTATTTTATTGATATCCGAATTGTTTCGCGCGGACAGGTGCGCAACGCTGCAAAGTATTTCATAAGGATTTATAAAATGCGATAATTGCGGCGCGTACGGTTTCTGCGGGGCGACTAGATGCGCGTCCACCTTTATACGTACTCAAGATTATCTCTACCAATTAAAGGTAGGGTAACATGACCATGACGTGCACAAATTCACACGTCATGGCATCGGCCGGACTGAAACTCCGTCGGCATGCAGCGCGGACACGGACGAGAACATGCAAAATGTACACATCGATAGTTTTTGAGCTTTTGACTTATTGGCACGGTTCGTCTACGTACCTGTTATGTGAGGATAGATAGACCTTAGTAGCGCAATATTGTTTAACCTTAGTAATGAAATAATTATAAGTGAACTTAAATAGATATATAAATAAAACTTTCATTTGCTATTCAGCTACCCGAAACTGACAAATTTTCCCAATCAACGTTGAACCTAATGCTTTTGCGATAAAGTTGAAATTCTGTGTGCTGACGTTTGTACCTGTATACACCGTGTTTCTGACCGTTCGATAAACTTCGACCGGTCATTGTACTCATCAATATGTTCATATTGATGAGTACAATGACCGGTCGAAGTTATAATAACTTAAAGCAATAATAACTTTTACTTTGGGACCAAACCCTGAATCGCGAAAAAAAATCATCTGTTCCCTACAATTATGTTCACTTAACTCGTTAAAATCCATGGAACAGCTGATTTTTTTTTCGCAATTCAGGATCATTATTTATGAACAACTTTTAGAAGAAGATAGCTAATGAAAATGAGTTGAAAATACGACCGCGATATAGTTCATGTTTAATACAATAAAGTTAGCTTAAAAAAATCTCATTCTTGTTTTATTGGTTAAAACCTTAATACAGGGTAGAACCAACACCAACGTACGGGCCATGTCCCATACATGGCCCGTATGCGCGTCGGTGTCCCTTTCATTTTGTATAGATGTAACATCACATTTTATTTCCCGATATTAGGTTTAATTACACCATGGTCATGTATACATAGAATTAGAATAGCTATACGAATTAAAAAATAAAGGTACCATATTAATTTCGTCAAAATTAAGACGATTAGATTGTATTGATGTTTTCCCTAAAAGTGAGGAACGTTTATTAACTGGTAACCCTAAAATTATACAACAACGCCATCCGGCAATGCCAATTGGGCATTGGCCAATCAAGCGCCGAAAGCCTAAAGATCCTTGTATAGTGTAGGTTCTTGTTTTTCAAATAACGTCATTATGTACTCAATAAGCAAATCATGCTTATCCGCATAGACGACGTACCATAGAAATAGGTATTTAGTGTTAGTTACTTGAGGGCAACCTTATACAATTTATCCTCACGAGGTATACTATTATGCCCATACCCCTACGGGTATGACTACTCCACTGGAGACGCTCACCAGAGTATTATAGACCTACTTGCACCACAGCATGATCAAAAATCAATTCTTTAGGGGATACCGTAATATGTTTACCCAGTAACTGGGTTGTGGAGGTCAGGGTCAAATAGCAGTTGTACCATATTAAATACTGGTATTCAGCTGTACTCAGTTGAATACCAGTATACGACATGAAGCTGACCCCAACATATTTGGAAAAATGCTGGGCAGTTGTTGTCAGTATGATAAATAGCAGGGTGATTGAAGACCTATAAAGTATGTTGGTTCTTTACTTTTAATATGATCTTACGACCTACTATGACATAGTGATCTATCTGCACAGACACTTCAGCTTAACTTCGTACTGTAGTGCAGAATTAAAAAGCATTTTTATTATTAATTGGACTTTCGCTTTCCTCATTTTTATTCATACATTAGATGAATGAATTAACATTAAAATAAAAGGAACATATAAAAAAACAAAATGACAACAAGCTTAGGTACGCTAATTATTTATTTACGATCATCTAATATTACATAATTTTGCTAAACAAGTAGTATTCAAGATAAAACTGTTGCTTTCTCATGGAACTCTAACAAAAGTTGTTTCATATCATCGTAGCCTGATATTTCTTGTGCTTCTTTCAATGGGAGCCACTTCAGATCTTGATGTTCATCAGATAACAGAACCTTTGTCTCTGGATTCTTTAGTTTTGCCAGCCAGTACACAACCACTTTAGGTTTACCTTTCACTTTATAGTTCAATACTTTAGAAATGTCTTTGTATACCTAAAAAAAATACTTTTGGTTAAGACTAAAAGAGATAATAATTGCTTGCGAATAATGCTTTTTGGCTTACTTCTAAGTCTTCTTCAGATAGTCCAGCCTCTTCCTTTGTCTCTCTTAAAGCTGTAACCCAGTCCGACTCACCAGGATCAACATGACCTGAGTAAAAATAGAAAATAATAAAATACAGAAAAAAAATCTATTGAGCAGTGTAACAACAAACCAACATGGTATGTTAGATGTGTTGTACTGTGAGAGAGGAGTTATTAGAATGTTAAAGTTATATATTTCACCATTTACCCTTTGGTGGAGTCCAGTGATGTTCTCCGTAAGAAGTTTGTAACATCAAATACTGCACTGCTTGATTCATATTTCTAAAGATAACTAGCCCTGCAGCCCGCTTACCAGACATTATTAGACCAAACAGTAACAGTATAAAGTGCTATATTTACAGTATGGTACACTTTAACTATGTAGATTATTTATTATATACAGGTATTTTTATTAATTAAATTAAAATCACAATGCTTATATTTCGGCTTGGACCGGCTGATATATTTTGTTTGTTTTGACATTGTCATCTGACACTGACAGTGACATAGGAACAGCAAACAGTAAAAATCTCAATAATCTGTCCAGAAAAATAGTGCGTTTTACTACTTTTGTTTGTATAATAGTTCAGTTTGACTACATTACAAACTACAAAATTTTAATTATCAATACGGAATTTTGTGCTACCTTTTACGTATTAGTATTTTTTTGTATCAAGCCGCTAAACTGAAGAAAATACTGACTTGACTTTGACATTTCCAAACCTAACGACGTCTGTCTGTGAAAAGAATTCATTCAAACTTTTTGAACTGCAACGGGCCAACGGCTAAAAGAAATAACAACAATAATTTCATTTAATGAAAGACAGTATACGAAATTGTTTGTTTATTATTAGTGTTTTCGCTGCCTTCTCATGTGATTTATAACGGGGCCCAAAAAACTAAAAAAGTGGTAAATTAGAATAGTTTGTGTTGACATTAAACCATGTTACAAAAATGGAAACATATTATTAGAAACTGGGTAAGTAGCAGATGTTTTTTCGATGCCGTTGATGATTATTTTGTGAATCGTTACCTTAATTAAAGGTTGTTTTATTTTAGATCAACTGTTATTTCAATGAAAACAACCAAGATGAGCGTTCCGTTAACATAGAATCGCTACTAAACTTAGTAACTCATTTACATGAGAACCTGAACTTGGATGAATCCAAGTCGTCTAAACTAGAAGCTCGCACAGTCGAAGAGTTCGTTTTGGAGAAGTATCCAGAATTTAAATTTGAAAATGAAACAGTTGAGGTGTCCAATGAGGAGGAGATACACCTTGCGGCATCATTGCTGCTATTCTTTGTGTGCGTGAACTCTAAGGATGTGGATATAAAGAATGCGATGTGCAGCAAGCTGAGTGGCGAAGACCAGGAGACCATACTGAAGTTCAGTAAGAGCCTGCTGGAGTGCTCTCCTATCACACGCAGGGATGTTCAAGCAGCTATTACAGGTAACCTTAAATTATTTCGTTTATTTATTTTTAAATACTCATATAAAACAACAATAGTAAAAAGAAAAACATTATTGACAAAGCCTACATAGTAGGCTAACACATCCTCCCAAGGGTCGTCCAACTTACAGTTCAGTTTTATTATTAAACTGCTAGGGTGCTTAAAAAAAAAGTGTAAGCAATTTTTTCATGTTAATGTGCAAACAGCTGTCTGTTTGAAAGTAGCAGCTGTTACTGTTATAAAGGGGTGGGCCACATGCCCTATTGCCAAGACAACAAAGGAAGTTCACTATTTAGTTTAGCCAGTCCATCATTTTTTGAAGAAATTATGTATTTCTGTTATTAATTTATCAGTAAACTTCAAAAAGTAAATCTTAACTATACTATTAATTTAATGTATGTGTGAGTTTGTCACTTTAATGGCTGAATTTATTTCAATGAATTATAGCATAGGAATTTATCTGGTCTGGATATTTATGATACTTTGTATCCCAATAGAATTGTCTCATGGAATAATTTCTGTCCTCAATTCATGTCAAACTGCAGGTAATAGCTAGTTTTAAATAAAACCTTGTCAATTTATTCCTTTACAGAGGCATGTGGTTTAGACATGGCATCTGGACATATGAAAGTTGCGGAGACACCCCCAGCACTGCGCTCACTGCATGGAGAAGTGCGGAGACTGCAGGCTGCTCTAGACGCCGAGCGATTTGACCGGAACTATCTGCAGGAAGAACTGGCTCGAACTAACTTGAGGATGGATAAATTATGTATGTATTTCTTTGTTCTTTTATAATATATATATAAATACATAATAATAGTTTTCTACACTAATTAGTGTAGAAAACTGTAGAGGTATTCAGGCATAATACATATTATCACATAGCCAATTTTATTTTGTGATATTTAAAAACTTTGTAGTACATATATTTACTTGTGTTGCCCCGACCCTGAGTAACATGGGACAATGGCAGGAAGCTGATGATACAGATATTTAATTGATTTATAAATCATTAAGCTCAAAAATTATAAGACGCATCAGTGACAGTTGACAAGGGAGAATGGGCTGGAAGAACATAACATTACATAACAACACAAGAACTAACATTTAAAGAAATATTTGTGACAAAAAAAAGAAGGGATCTATCATGGGGTTTAGGATTCCGCACTTAGTCCTTAAAGTGGACCATTGTGCGTGAAAAAAGGGGTTTTACAGGTTTATTTTCCTTGAAAACTAGGGGATGATTTTACCAACTGATTCACACTTTCAAAGTTTTGATCACAACGGTTCATTCTACTTGCGCGTAGACGAGTTAACCTTTGTCCAGGTCCTATATAGTAGGAAAACCTTATCCCCAATTTTTTTATACAAGACATGAATTTAAATATTTTTTGTAACATACCAAGACAAATAAGTACTTATTCTATGGCTAAAAGAAGTCATTGATAGGATAATCAAATCTGTGTGCGTGATAACTTTTAAATTCCTGTCGCGTCTTCATTTTGTCCGCGATGCGCGACGATACTTTTGATAACTTACTCCATTGCCACATAGCTGTTTTTTACCCGACTACGGCAAAGTCAAAAGGAAGGGTTATGATTTTAGCAGTCTATGTTTGTATTTACGTATCATACGTATGTTCCTTCGTAGCGCCTAAACTATTCATCCGATTTTGATGAATAAGGTGTCAATCGATTCTTTATTATGCCCGGGTAACATGGGCTACATTTTAACCGACTTCATTCAGTAGTCGCATTTTAGTTTTAGAACTACATACTTGTTACATGACTGCTCAAAAAACGAGTGTCATTTAACTAAGGTTAAACTATGTAAACTGTGTCTCATTGTTAGTGGGGTCAAGGTAGGTATGTTTATACATAACTTGGAAAAATCAGGAAAAACGAAAGTTGAACATCACATATTTTTTTTAATAATAATAACTTGCCTAATGTTGACTGATAGAGACTGTTGATGATTGTAGTTTTTGGAAGTGCTTGGATCTTGTTCTGTCTCTTAGATTTAATGGCTTTTTGCTCTGAAAAATAATAATTGACTGATTGAAAATGTTAATTTTTTTATTATTTTCTAGGGAGAATACAGCATTTAAGTTATTTAAAATTTAGGAAAATGTGTGTTAATTTACCGTTAAGGTACTTTTTTGCAAAATCCCTACCTGGTGTCAAAATGATTAAAAACGTAACTTACTGCTTTTTTCTTTGAAGGTTTCAGTGGCTAATAATAATAAGGAAAAATTTATTATAACACCATAAATTAATACTTAAATGTATGATATGTATGTATACTACTGAATAAATAAATAAAAAATAATAAATAATAATTATCAATGATACGATTTACTTATGTATTTAGAAAACGGTACATATAGATTATAATATAATAATACATAATAGATTAAGATTTCTATACTACATACATATTCATTTTTTATAAAGTTATGTACAGGGAGTTATAGCAATTTGCTGACCCACCTTTGCTTAAATGGTTGAGATTTTTTAGGATACGAATCGATAAAATTTTATAAAACGTTACATTTTATATATTCGAGCAAAGTAGGAAGGTTTATTTCTGGCAGAAGCCAAACCCTATAAATCGGCCATCACATCGGACAGACACTAATTTACCATAAGTAGGTACCTACATAAAGATGTGATGTTAACTAAATAAATAAATTTAAAAAAGAAATATATTTTTTGTTATAATTGTAAAAGTTACCACCTAATAATAAATAAATAAATTAAAAAAAAGAAACTATTTTTTTTATAATTGTAAAAGTTACCACTTAATAATATTGTTTCTTTTTTTAATTTATATATTTATTTAACGGTTTATGTGTACACTAAAAACAGAAAAGAAGAAAGGAACAGAAAAATAGGTACAAAGGTGGATGCTTATTTCAAAAGAAATCTCTTCCAGCAAATTATGCGAAAGGAGAGTAGATAAAAAGACATGTAGACATAGTGTGTAAAAGATGAGAAAATATAATACATAAAAACATAAAGAATTTAAATATAACATACAATATAAGACCTATATAGACTACAGACACATATATACAAGACAAAACATGTAACACAAATATAAACTACAATATAAAATATAGTAATAAATACCTATGCAACTATGGCGAATTTGAAAGATAATGTTCTTTCACTCTTCTTTTGAAGACTGCAACAGTTTGGCAGTCTCTGATATCAGGCGGAAGAGAATTCCAAACAGCATGTACAGTAAAAGACTAGGAGTAGAAGTCGGTAGAGTGGGGAGGGGATTTAAGGAGGTTCCTAAGATGCGACCGGCAAGGTGCATCAGAGGGACGGGAGTATGAAAAGTATTCCCGCTCGCATTTAATATTATAATTAATGTAGTTACCTTAGTGGACTTCAATTTTTTTCGCATCACCTTAAACTCCTTAAAGGAACATGATAATAATTATTATAATTTATATTGATTGGACGAAAACAAATTAGGAATTTCACCACTTGAATATTACCTCAGTAAGGTCCTTTTCAGGTTTCTCCTGTCTCAACTCTACTGCTGTATCCTCATCTGATCCACTTATCGGATGCGATCCCTTCGTATTTAAATAAAAATAATATTATTTTGTTTCATGGGAGGTAATTGTATTAGTCACAAAATAATTATACATTTATTATTTATAAGTAAGTACAACATATTATCAAAAACCCGAAATTGACAAATTTTCCCAACCAACCTTGAACTTAACGCTCTAGCGCTAAAGTTGATAATCTATTAAATAAATCGTATGTAGCATTAAAAAAAAAAATCTATGAATTCAAATTAGTTTGAGTTGCCGGATGTGACCAGTAGGCTTAGCCAAGTTGACAATCTACAATCGTTAACGCTAGTAGAAAACTAACCAAATGTATGGGAATGACATCTATCAACGATAAGTCACGTGGTCAAAACAAACGAATGGAAACTTTAAAGTTTAGTCAAAACTGTAAGTCGGCCACGATTTATATGGGATGTAGGGATCACGATTGTAGAAACGAATACATTTCATTCTGTCATCTTGATCGATGTAAACTTGTCTACGAAAGTTTATATTCGTTTGTTTTGTCCACGTGACTTAACGTTTACGATTGTAGAAAGAGAATCGATACGAATCGTTTGTAACTTGGCTAGGCCTGCAGGGTTGTCAAATAACCAGCCTGTAATATTTAATAATATTTAAGGTTGGTTGGAACTTGGAAGGTAGACAACCTAACAATACCACCCCTACATATGACCACAGCTTTCTAGAAGGTACTATCGAGGACACTCCCGCCTGATCACCACTAAGTTAATTTTTGCTTGCATTTACAACATAGAAACGCTCTCTAGCCCCGCCCCGTTGACTTTGTATAGAAATAATAAATGAAAAGATACCGTTTGGCCGAGCGCACTGACGACGCACGCTAAACGAGAGTTATTGTTATTTTGCGCACCTAGTTGACGCTCTCCTAATAAGCCTAAACTTTAAGGGGGCGTGGCTCGGCGCCTCCGCATGATTTAAGCAAAAAATATTTTAACTGATCAGGCGGAAAAGACCACGACTGTACATGCTGCATAACGAGTATGCTGGCTAATGCTAGCCTGCTAGTAATAAACGCGGGAGTGAAGTTACGGCAACCTTAATTCGAAAAACCGGCCAAGAGCGAGTCGGACTCGCGCACTTTATCGTGTTGACTCAGGACCTTGTTTTTTATACACCTAATAGGGACTATAGACCTCAGTATATGGTAAAATTTCAACTTGCTAGGTCCACCCGTAGGAGAGAAAATCGGTGGTGACAGACGGACAAGAAGTGATCTTATAAGGGTTCCGTTTTTCCTTTTGAGGTACAGAATGAGAATGAGAAAGAAACAATGAGATAATCTGAAGGTAATATTGGGGGCCTAAAATGGCCGCCTTAGCAGAATCAAAATAAGAATCACGTTAAAAAAATTAAATTCTTAAAATGAACTTATAGTCATAATCATAAAGTCCATTTTAAGAATTATACATTTTTAACGTTATTCATTTAAGATTCTGCTGGCAAGCGGCCATTTTAGACCCGCTGGTTCTAACTTTACCTACCTACTTCTTTATTTTATTTTTTTACTTTAAATTTGTGAAATGTGCCTTTTTGAATTTGTTAGGAATACATAGCTTTTGAAATCATAATTCTTCTGTGCATAGTTTGAACAGAATAGTCCATCTATATCAGTCTAGACATTTGTTCTCTATTTCATTATTATTTTGTGTTATATTACCCGTTCTGAATCTGCTGGCCTTGTTGCTGTAAATAAATAAATGTAAGACTTATAAGTTTATGAAAATTTTAGTTCCTCTACGAATTACAATAGGCATCAATCAATTACAATATATCAAAAAACACAGCATATCATATCATACAGCATATCAAAAAATTACAAATCTATTTAGTCCGTCAGTTACAGTATTGGAAATTAATGGACACGTATTATTTGTTTTTGTAAATCAATGAATATTGACAAAGATAAAACGCATCAAAACTCGGGAGTGCGGGCTCGTGACGTCAGAACTAGCTAAAAATTATACCATGGCGTGGCGTATTGAGAATTTTAAAAGCGTCGGTATCTTCGTCAATTTTGGTTTACGTAAAAAAAGAAAAAACACGGGTCAAATATTTTTTGATAATCTAAGTGAAGGACTACTTCGATGTTTTTTTGTCGTCTCGCCTATTTATAAAAATGCAAAGGGTAAGTGGGGTTTATAAAGGGTAATTAATT
Source organism: Xestia rhomboidea (assembly GCA_963853795.1). Lineage (NCBI taxonomy): Eukaryota > Metazoa > Arthropoda > Insecta > Lepidoptera > Noctuidae > Xestia > Xestia rhomboidea. The sequence goes on along the minus strand of OY970771.1, from coordinate 5,834,528 downwards.
TCAATTAAATAACCTCCCTAGTTGGTCTAATGGTCGCAAGTACGACTTTATAGCATGAGGTCCTGGATTCGACTCCCGAGTCGGACAAAGTGTTATTGGGTTTTTCCTTCAGAAAATTCACTAGCAGCCGCGGAATCTGGATTTGGGCCCAGTTGATGGCAATAGACTCGCCCCCGTTACACTGAAATAAAACTGGCGAAATGTGGGTTTACTATTAGGTACACTTCTGCGTAACCCTTTAGAAATTACAGGCGTGATGTTATGCCATAAATACAACTGACTCACCATAGTGTTCAGCCATGATAATGTTATTGAAATATTCTTCGAGGGTTTCTATCTTTTGATCTGGACCTGAAATTGTTTATAAGATTTATTATCTACAGTCAGCTCCAAAAAGATTTAAACACGGACAAGGAACCATTTTAATGTCTACAACCATTATTCCATAATTGTGTATACAGAGTAAGTATACCTTAAGTTACATAGGGCTACTAGTATAGCCTACCACCTAAATAATTAAGTTGAGTATTTTCTGTCTTATTGCACTCGGCTATAATTAATACAGGTATTTTAACAGTAGTTACGTACATAGTCTAATAATAATAATAAAAAAGCGTTTGCAAGGCTTACTCAGGTTTTGCGGTCTTATTAATAACACATGTTTTTCAACTGGGGGAAAATAATAACGGCAATTAAATATAAAAAAATTATAACAATCCATGATAATGTTCCAAAAACCTCAAAAACAACGTACTTATTTTTTCGACATCTTCATCCACCTTAGTAAGACCGACTGTTGAAAAAATATTATTAGTGCACTGTTTTAGACTTTCACGGTTTTTCACTACACTTAAAGACAAAACGGAGACAAAATCACGGATATCATCCCGTAAGTACTTTAAGTGTAAATATTATTAGTGTCATGAAGTCATGAACGATAAGTCGCAAAAAGTTGCAACTAAAAAAAACCAGCCAAGTGCGTTGCGTACAAACTTGACGGTATTTTGTTTTTAAACTGCATATTTACGGGGTTCCGGTTTTTCCTTTACATGTGCTTTACATTGCTTCTTGACAAACTTCATGATTCTAGGTCAACGGAAAGTACACACCGTGCCACGAAAGATGAGACCTGTCAAATCACTTGAAACGAGTGAAAACTTGTGAAATCTTGATTATGCCTCGAGGTAAAACATTAAGAAGACAAAGTAGGAAGATGGTTTACGACCTGTACACCTATATGTCAAAAGATGTATTTCGTTACACAATGAACTCGTTTACAAGTGGAGTGACAGGTCTCATCTTTCGTGGCACGGATTGTACCCTAAGGTTTCCCTTGAAATCACAAAATATGTGACATAAACGGTCATATCTTTTACAAGTTTAATGATTGATACCTCTACGAATTTCTGAGAAAAAGGGTCTTGACAGACCGACAGACGGGGTTATAAGGGTTCCTTTTGACGTACGGAAACCTAAAAAAAAGCCAAGTAAAGGCCAGTATTAAATAAATAATACACTCGAGAGCAATGAATCCGGGTCACTTAAAGAATGTTAAAAATCTCGGAAACTAAAAATGATAGGTTAATGCAATAAATTGTATTTAATAGACAATGTAATACTCCTTAAATGAAAGTAAAAAAAATATGAGTCACCATACATTTTATTAACACAAAATTACATAAAGAAAAAAACTGCTGATCTCTCCTTAAAACAAAAATAGGAAACATGAAATTTTTGAACTTTATTACGATTTTCTTGAATTTTAATACTTCGTATTGCCTCCTCGTGCTTCCATTACTGCGTTTACGCGGTTTGGCATGCTGTACACCAAGTTCCTTATACGATTTTGGGGAATATTCTCCCATTCCTCTGTGAGAGCAATTTTGAGCTCACGAAGCGTGATTGGGGGAGGGTTTCGTTGTTTTACGCATCTGCCTAGCTCGTCCCAAGCATGCTCGATCGGGTTAATATCCGGGCTGCGCGCTGGCCACTCCATACGAGTAATGTTCATCTCTTGAAGGTAGTCATTCACAATCCTACCTGTATGAGGTCGGGCATTGTCATGCATAAATATAGCATCCTCACCTAAATTGACCATAAATGGACCAACGTGATCATTGGGGATTTCTTCCACATATCTTACGCTAGTTAAAGAGCCGTTTTCTATGATCACCAGCTCTGTGCGACTTTCAGAAGAAATTCCGGTCCACACAAGTACAGACCCACCACCGTAGGCTACTTTTTCTTCGATGCATGCTTGCTTGAATCTTTCCCCTGGTCTTCGATATACTCTGTGTCTTCCATCGTGCTTGTAGAGCATAAATTTTGATTCGTCGGAGAACATAACTTTTGACCAATCTTCAATACTCCAATTTACGTGGCTGTTAAGGGTGGATCAGTAAAAAGAGTGCTCAGGCTTAATTTTGTGCAAGCGGGGTGAAGAAGGCGCGTACGTGCTCTCTCTGATAGAGTTTTTTGCCGACTGCATGCACCGCGGCGCGCCGCGCGCGTCTCCCGTGGCGCGAGCGCTGAGAACCCCGAATTCCCCCGCGCGCCCCTCGCGAATTCCCTCTATACGTACGCCTTCATGACCTCGCTCCACTGTTTATTATAAAAATTCAAATGACATACATGTACATTATAGGTAAAAGTTGAATCAGTTTACAAATTAATATTAAGTACTCGCGTCGCCTACATTCCCCTCCCCAGTGCTGACGCAGCACTCATCACCCATCGCGATTCGTGCGACGCGTGCCGCGGTCCTCCGCAGCACCCCCGTTCTCGTTTTAATATCAACGACTCTGATGCGGCCGTCTTTTCCTGGCAGTACATCTTGAATGACGCCTCTCGGCCATGTATTTCTAGGGGAATTGGGGTCGACAATCAGTGCGAGATCTCCCACTTTCAAAGGTCTCTGCTCTTCGTTCCACTTCTGCCTGGGTCGCATGTCCGGAAGAACTTCACGAACCCAGCGTCTCCAATACATATCAGCCAGCCTCTGCGATATGCGCCACTGCTTTCTCAGGGATAAGTCGGAGTCATCGTAGGTACCAAGGACCGGTAAGTTTGAAGCCGCGCCCAGTAAGAAATGGTTGGGTGTCAATGACTCATCAGTGTTGGGTTCCACCGACACATGTGTGAGTGGACGGCTATTCACAATATGCTCCACTTCGGCCATCAATGTGTGCAGTGTCTCGTAGCGTGGTGCTCGTTCCTTTAAAATCACTTTCAGTGAACACTTGATGTTCCTGATTAATCTTTCCCTTTATAGTAAACGGTGATAAAAACCCGAAGACGTCGAATATTGACATTATTACTTTTAACATTTCTCGTTTCGTAGGTTTCTTTTGTCCAGCGATTATGTGAGCTGGTATTCGTTTGAATGAGACGTCGAATCCTAACGTGTCGTCTTTTGGATTCCACATTAAGCCTAGTGTACGTTCGCCGTCGTATTGCTGGCCGACTTTGAACTTTACTTCTGTAGCCCGCAGACTTTCTTGTGACAAGTTATTTAATATGACCTGATGGTTACATGTCCAATTTCTGATGTCAAATCCACCTTGACTATGTATGTAACTAACTTCGTTCACTGTTTTAGTAGCGGTTTTCTCGTCTTCAAAACTATCTATGTAGTCATCCATGTAATGTTGTTTTTGTATGGCTTGCACAGCGCTCGGCATAGACGACTTATAAAGTTCAGCATTTTTGTTTTTTATAAATTGCGCAATAAACGGTGAGCAATTTGCGCCGAATATTAATGAGCTCATGGCGTAAGTGTTGACCTCATGCTCAGGTGACTCTCGCCATAAGAAGCGAAGCGTATCTCTGTCTTCTTTTATAATTTTTATTCTTAAAAACATGTCACGGATGTCGCCCGTCACAGCGATTTTGTGTTCTCTGAATCTCAGCATGGTACCATATAACGAAACCAGCAAGTCAGGTCCCTTCAATATGTAATCGTTTAGACACACACCGTTAGATGTTGCGGCGGCGTCAAATACCAATCTCAGTTTCTGTTTGTTGGGGTTGTCGACCCCGAAATGCGGTAAGTACCAGGTTCTTTTTGCGTCTTCTTTGGTGTCAATTTGCGAAGCGTAATCATTAGTGAGTAGATGAACAATTCTTTCTTGGTATCGAGTAGCATAGCCATCACTGGACTTCATCTTCTTCTCAACTCCACAGAGTCTTCTCATTGCATTGGTGCGCGAGTCCGGCATCGTGGACTTTGGATCTTTCCACGGTAATCCAACATACCACCTCCCGTCTATTAATTTAGAGGAGCGTTCCAGGTGTTCCCAAGCTCGGACGTCGTCTGCATTTTGTCTAGGTTTATTAGAGACACCTAGTGACTCAAGTGAATAGGACCGGCGTATTTCTTCATGTATGTCTCTTAGGATACGCTCAGTTTCTGATGGCTCACTGTGTTCTTCATTTATGAAAAGTGTAGATTGCAGTGTCGGCGTCGCTTTCATGTCAAGCGACGACGTGCGCACGCAGCCGTGTATGGACCACCCTAACGGAGTACGCGTGATGTATGGCTCGGTCAGTTTGCCCTTTATTATTTCTAACGGTAAAAGCAAATGATAGTTATCTTGCCCTATCAATATTTCTGGTTTACATTGTCCGTCACTTATCACACTTTTTATTTCAGGTCTCAGTTCATAATCGTTCAAATTCACTGAACTTTGGTTTTGCACAGGTAGGTTTAGGTTTTTAACACTACGCGCTTTTATTGTAAACTTGTTATTGTCCTCAATGTTAGATAAGTTTATGTTTATAATCTCACTATCGCACACTAGTTCGGTATTGTCCCACGCGCCGCACACACGCATAAATTGCTTGTAACCGTGTAGCCCTACGCGCGACGCTAGCTCGTCGCTTATCAGTGTCACTGTCGAGCCATCGTCCAGAAGTGCAACACTGCGCGACGTTCCTTTTGGTCCGTGAATTAATATAGGCACGGTTTTTAACAACACTTTGTTGCATTTGTTTATGTATGTTACGGTTTCCACAGATGTATCAGTCTCTGGCGGTTTATTTTCATTTTCACTAGTTGACGGCACTTCTACATTGTTTTTATTCACGTTATAGTGTAACAGACGATGATGTAATTGTCCACAGTTGTCGATATCACACGCGGTAGCGGTACAAGATTCTTTATTATGTCGTGACGTCAAACACTTAAAACAGACACCATGACGTTTCACGTAGGTCCATCGGTCTTTACGTAATGCCTTTTTAAACTTCTTACAGTCTGGTAGTGCATGATTTTTTAATGGACAAAACCCGCACTTGGTACTTCTGTTTTCACTTTCACTGTGTTTATTTTCGTTTAACAAAACTATTTGCGATTTATGTTTATCGTTGTAACTGTTCTTATAATTTTGCACATACGATATATTCACTGAGCATTGTGTTATCTTCTCGGCTTCTGCACTTAGGAACTCGGATAATATGACGAGCTTCGGTTTTGTGTTTACATTGAGAAGCGGATAACAGTAATCAGTCCATTTAGAAATCAATACTGTCGGTAATTTAGACAAAACAGTAGACACAATGTTCATTCCTTTTAGATAATCTTCGCAGCCGATGGCAGTCACCGCTGCGACACAGTTTTTAACTTTGATCGAGAAGGGAACAATTTCTTTATGATATTCCTGTGACATCGAGCGTAACTTGCTGATGTCTTGTAATATTCTAGATATTATTATATCATTATTTCCAAATTGGAGTTGCAGCGTGGACATCACGACGTCAGGAGAGGTGGCGCCGATCAGCAGCGCTGTGACTGCTTCTTTGGCACGTCCGTGGAGACTCTTTCTTAGTCGCCATAAGTTTTCTTGGTCGCTGAAATTGCAGACTTGAGAAGAATCTTCATAAGCTTGCTTAAATTGTAGCCACTCGAGCGGGTCACCATCGTATTTAGGTAAGTCCTTTGGCGTACACAATCGATTAAGCATTTTCACGTTAGTAGTTCCTGGCTGGTTGGCGTTGGTAGTTGCGGCAGCGGCTAGGTCCTTGAGTGCACACGCCAGCATGTGCATGGTATCTTCAGTGCCACCCCGCATTGCAGTCATCGCTGGCAGCGGTCTGTGTTGTTGGGATGTGTTTTCTGTTACAGGTGGTAGTGGGCCGGCGTCCCCCAGTTGCTGCAAGATAGCGTCTTGCCGATGTGCCGGACACAGCGCGTCGTCGTTACCAATAGTGACACACTGAGTTTTCACCTCCTGACTCGTTTGTAACCACTTTTCCACTCGGGAACCAACTTCACTTTCCGCAGGCTCATTATCTGCCAGTGACTGTGAGCTGTTGCTGTCCAGCTCCGCCAGGTCGGCGGCTAGTTTTCTATCTATTAATTCCATTTGTAGCTGCGCTTTTTGTTGTGCAGCTTCGAGCAGCAGCTGCGCCCTCCTCGCCTTTACTGATGTGCTCGCAGAAGGAGGTTTTACCGCGATGTTTCTGCTGCCAGATTTGGACGGAGGATGAGTTAGTTCTTCAGGTTTCACACCACTTGCTATTGCTAATTGCTGCTCGCCCTCCCGTCGCACCGTGCTTCGCGTGCCCACCATTTTGTTTTGCGCTGGCGGCGTGCGATACATGCGTCGTGTTGAAGCGAAGCAAAAGAACGGATGAAGCTTGATAAAATATGTTTCTGATTGCCGATCCGGCTAGAAGGACCATTGATGTTAAGGGTGGATCAGTAAAAAGAGTGCTCAGGCTTAATTTTGTGCAAGCGGGGTGAAGAAGGCGCGTACGTGCTCTCTCTGATAGAGTTTTTTGCCGACTGCATGCACCGCGGCGCGCCGCGCGCGTCTCCCGTGGCGCGAGCGCTGAGAACCCCGAATTCCCCCGCGCGCCCCTCGCGAATTCCCTCTATACGTACGCCTTCATGACCTCGCTCCACTGTTTATTATAAAAATTCAAATGACATACATGTACATTATAGGTAAAAGTTGAATCAGTTTACAAATTAATATTAAGTACTCGCGTCGCCTACAGTGGCTCTGGGCATATCTTAGTCTTGAAATACGATGCCCACGCTCCAGTTTAGGGCCGTTTGCAGGTCTAAGGGGTTTTAAGTTAGATTCAGCAAGCCGACGTCTTACTGTACATGCACTTGGGTTACTTCCTCCGAGGCGTCGAAACTGATTTGTGAGTTCAGTTCCTGTGAGAAAGCGATTTCGAAGCATGGTGTTCACCAAGTATCGGTCTTCTCGTGCTGTGGTACACCTGGTTCTGCCCGTTCCTGGTCTGCGTAGGTTAGAACCAGTTTCTTCGTAACGTCGGAGAACTCTTTGTACTGTTGACAGCGACACACCGACAGTCCTGGCTGTATCGCGCTGACTCCGGCCGGTTTCCAGCATTGTAAGTATTCTGGTGCATTCTTCAGGCGTAAGCGACATAATTTCAGCTTGAATAATGAATATAGAGCGCTATCAACATGGTTTATGTACCCACATAAATGACAGATTACAAACAAAAGCAAAACCAAATGCTGTAATTTCGTAGTTCCATCTTCGAAAGTGGCCCTTTTTCAAATTTGATTTTTTTATGATATAACTATACAATAACTAAGAAGTTTTAATACCTTCATTTAAGGAGTATTACATTGTCTATTAAATATAATTTATTGCATTAACCTAGCATTTTTAGTTTCCGAGATTTTTAGGATTCTTTAAGTGACCCGGATTCATTGCTCTCGAGTGTAGTTCGGGGGGGTTCGGGGATCGGGAGCTCAAAAACAATAAATAATCACGGAAGATATCCCGTAAGCGACATTTTAAGTATAAATAATAGTTAGTTATTATCAAGTTCTTAACAAAAACTTACACGCTTTTCGGAAGTGTATTGTTAGCTCGTTCTTTTCCTTTTCGGTATCTTCTTCGGCGTCAACATATTCGTCTGTACAAAATTTAATATTTATTTATGACAATCAATAAAATCAATTTTCTTCTTTTCGTTTCAATTCAAGCTTGTTTTTTTTTTGTACTAATCTCTATGTTGCTGTGCCAATCTCATTCAGGTTTTAACCACAATGGCAATCAACTTTGTTTTGGATCATAGTTAAATAAAAAGCTTATTATTAAACATAGTTAGGTATTTAAGGTGTATCTGTTCATACACGAAATCTCTTAAGACGTCATTGTACTCATCATTATGAACAACTTGTACTATGGGACTAAACCGTGAATCGCGAAAAAAAAATCAGCTGTTCACTACAATAGTTTGCATAACTCGTCAAAATGTATGGAACAGCTGTTTTTGACCCCTTAAGAGATTTCGTGTATGAACAGATACACCTTATATACAGGGTGACTAGTAATTGCGTGCATTCCAGAACTCACGGTCTATTTTAGCCTTGTTACTGCTGTCATCGACACACGAAGTGTGTAGCCTACACGTATCCAGTTCGTGTGGGAACTTGCAGATATAGCGCCACTTGCACGTCGGCCTCTTTGTAGTGGATAATGGTTTATCTGGATCGGGAATAATCAAAAGTACATGAAGATTAAAGCTATAACATAAAATCACGTACAACAACGTGTCGCCAGTTATGTTTAAGACCCAAACTGGCACAAGTCCAGACTCCTTGGCTGATGAGAAACTGAGAAATACATTATAAAAATAAAAACATTTAAATTCTAGTATCACTGACTAATAATAGAATACATTATACATTCACACAGTCACATTACATACACAAAATTAAATTCGATCCACTCGATAACCATTTCATTTACTTAATTCAATTACATTATAATAAGTCCAACACAACAAAAAATAAATAACTCAATCAATTATAGCAAACCTTTTTCTAATGTTACATAATTAACTTTTATGGTACAACTAACTGATGCCGGCGGCTTCGCCCGCCCGCAAATTATATGCTAAAACCTTCCTCTTGGATTACGCTATCTATTAAAAAAAACCCGCATCAAAATCCGTTGCGTAGTTTTAAAGATTTAAGCATACATAGGGATATAGGGACAGAGAAAGTGACTTTGTTTTATACTATGTAGTGATAATACTAATGTTATTGACGGTCCATAAAGTACTTAGGTCCATTATAAGAGCAAAAATTGCTCATTAAATAGATAGCAATTTGATTATGTCTGTCTGTCAGAATGGATGTAGGAACGGGTCTCGCGGTACTAAGGAGCTGCTCCTTATCGAAATGGTAAGCCAACGGTTTCGTCGATCCCGGAGGGACCTGTCCACGTGTTGGATGGATTATAAGAAGGTCTGTGACTCGTGGTTCATGACTGGAGCTGTACAAAATAGAAGCAACTCTGCACCTTCTAGGATCTATCCAAGATGTCGGCAGATTCTTGGGAACGGTGAAAAGATCTGAGGCCCTACTCTCTAACGTTTCGTCCGTATATTCGGATCTATCCGTCTCTCTCACTCGCACTCATCTGCAGACGTGCGCGAGAGAGACTAATATACGGACGAAGCGTTAGAGAGTAGGGCCCCAGGATCGAGCGAGAAATACTTCAGGGAGACAGTTTCGAGTCCAGTTTGCTTGGCCTTGAATCCTCTGAGCACACTGCCGGAGGATTCAGGTCTAGGCTACCGGTTGAGTAGAGGTGGTCAGGTTATATCTCACGTCCTTTACATGGATACACCAACAACAATTTATGATTGATGAAGCTACTCAAGTTAACTGAAACTTTTAGTAGCTTATAGTTGGTGCGGACAAATGTGCAGTCATGCATGTAGGAGTGTGCGAGTGCGAGGATAGATTATGGAAACTTTGGGAACTCAACTCCTCTTCTCAACCGAGACCTATAAGTATTTGTCTGTCGTAAGCATTAGGCATCAGTGTTGCCGACATGCACTCGAGCGCTTCTTTAGCCGTCTGAATAAAGTTATAAATAGCCCTTTATCAGGCGGAAATAAGGTGCTCGCCGTCAATGGTTGGATCCCGCCGGTGTTGATGTATTCTTTTGGCATACTCAAATGGACTGGCGCAAATCGTATACATCGCCCACGATCATCGGTGATGATATCCCACGAAAGTGTGGAGGTCGTGGCTTCTTTCACAATCGTGAGGTATGCAGTATAAGGGAAAATTTTACTTGAAACCGACGTGGGGATGCACCGAAATGTGGTCTCATTGGACAAGGGCCTCAATCCGCTCTCCTTGGCTATCGAGAAATGGAGCAAACCTGTGGTATTGGTTACAATGACCGCAGGGAGGTAACATGGAAGGAAGGAGCTACACGAACGCTTTTTCTGGGCCCTTCAAGGGCCCGATGTTGACCTCTTGGCGTCCGTTGCCTGGCTACGTTTCGGTGACCTCTCATTATTATTTTTATATTTTTTTGCATTAATATTATTTTAAAAAAATGTTTCAGTTTTTTTTTTGTTTTTTATTAAATAAAAAATAAGTGAACAAATTAATAAACAACTTACGTTTATTCCTTAGATATTTGGACCCTGAGTAGGAAAAATAAATCCCTTAGTATTTTTTTGGGGACGTTTGTAATTGCCTTAAGTTATCTTAATGAAATCAGATACTCACTGTTATTCTTCTTTCGTGGTTTACGCTGGTGTTTTAATTTTCTGTGTCTAGCCACTGAATAAAAAGTGATAACGGTCAATTTCCAATTTGCCAAAAAGTGAAAATGTTTTTTTCTTTTAATTAATATGCTGAATCACTACTCACTACATAGTATAAAACAAAGTCGCTTTCTCTGTCCCTATATCCCTATGTATGCTTAAATCTTTAAAACTACGCAACGGTTTTTGATGCGGTTTTTTTTAATAGATAGTGATTCAAGAGGAAGGTTTTAGTATATAATTTGCGGGCGGGCGAAGCCGCGGGCATCAGCTAGTGAAATATAAAATAAAAATGTGCTTGTACGGTGCGCGGTTTTGTTTTGTTGCGGTTTGAGTTTCTGCCTCGAATGTAGTTTCCTCACTAAGTAATCAGTTAATCAAATTAATATTAAATATTGCTGCTTTTGGTGCATTGGCATAAGAATAAACAGGGTGTAAACGGACCCTTCACGGAGCCGTCAACCAAGCACGACCAACCAACCAACGACTTTTTTTGGGGTGAAATAATACCACGTTTACGGTAAACCTCAATGTAACGCTCTCAAAACACTGTGCTAATGGACGCATTAAATAGTGAACGGGTTATGAAGGTATTTAAAGTTATGACCTTAAAAACTAGTATTAAAAAAAAAACTTTTGAAAAAGCTGTAACTTTGTCCTCCAATATCTCCGTAACTATATAGTAGGTTCCCAGGGGATTATTCCAGAAATCCCCACCGACAAATCCCTACCAGTGGGGATCGTTACTTTTTTTCTTTCTTTCTATTTGATTTGAACAAAAAAATATCGCAATGATGGGGAGAACAAGTGCCTTTCGGCTTCGGGTCTATTTACACCGTCCCTTTAATTTACTAGCTTATGCCCGCTTGTCCCGCGTGGAGTTCGGTAATGCCCCACGGGACCGCACTACCTGGATAAAAACTATCCTATGTGTCAATCCAGGTTTTAAACTATCTGTCTGCCAAATTTCATCCAAATCAGGTCAGACGTTTTTGCGTGGAAGAGTAACAAACATCCATCCATCCATCCTCACAAACTTTCGCACCTAGGACCAAAGAAGAATGACGGCGCAAAGGTCCTTTCACAGTTATTTGACCTCGGACTGTCAACATCACAATGATCTTTATTCACGTTGCAATAAAGTTGCTGTTGGATTGCTGCTGCCGGATGTAAAGTAACTAGGATTGTACTCTCAGTAGGGGTTAGAAAAAGGCGGCCATTTTTATGATGACGAGGACCGTGAGGCACATGGTTTAACCACAAGTTAAGTTCTTCTTCTATACTTCTACACTAATATTATAAAGAGGAAAGATTTGTATTTGTGTGTGTGTGTGTGTATGTTTGTAATGAATAAACTCAAAAACTTTACCCATTAACCCTTAACCTATTTTAAAAAAATTTTCGCCATTAGAAAGCCACATCTTTACTGAGTAATATAGGCTATATTTTATCCCCATACTCCCACGGGAACTGGAACTACGCGGGTGAATCCTCGTGACGTCCGCTAGTTCTTTATCGTGTGGTTAGTGCCTAACTTGGTGTCAGAGTTTTATGCCGCCCATGGGCCTCTGACTTGGCTTTAAAAGTAAAGTTAAAACACAATAAAAATTAAAAACGAAATATTAGTGATTTAATGTGTTACTAGCTTTAGCTCGCGGCTTCTTCCCCGTTATGTACGGAAATTAACCCACAGAAACGTTTTAAAAGTAGCCTATGACACTCGGGGATAATGTGGCTTCCCGTTAGTAAAAGAATTTTCGCAATCGCATCATTAGTTTCAAAGATTACCCCCTACATACAAAAAAAGTCACCTTTTTTATATTACTAGCTGATGCCCGTGGCTTCGCCCGCTTGACAAATTATATATACTAAAACCTTCCTCGAAAACCACTCTATCCATTGGTGAAAACAGCATGAAAATCGGTGCAGTAGTTTTTGAGTTTATCGCGAACAGGCAGACAGACGCGGCGGAGTGCAAAGTCCTTGTTTTATAATATGATGAGTGAAGTATAGATTAACTATTTTCTAATGTCTAGTTACACAGATATTTTATTACCTTTCTGCTTTTCATTCTTCATTACTTTTCGACCAGTATGTTTGATTCGTTTTTTCTTTCCACCGTCTTGTTTCAACATTTTCACATTTCCTTTATTTGCATTATTTTCTGACTGTGTGCCCTTTCTTAACTTATGATTTTGTTTTTGCTTTTTAGGACCTTTCCGGTTTACAATCAAATGTCTATTAGGGCCCATGTGTTTTTCCATTTTTAATATTTTGTCAAATCGTGTAGTGCCTTTAGAAATCAAGAACCAATTAATAATTAAATAATATACCGCTCTGTGATAGATCGATAGACTGACAGAAATGGCGATATATTGTAGGTAATATTGTCTCACATAATAATGATCACTGAATAATCTAATAAGTAAATAAACTTTAATTGGCCATTCATAAATATGTACGTACCTTTTCGCCCTTTTCTTAAGACGGGCTCTCCAGGAGTGACTTTTTTGTATATCACTTGAAAAGAAAATGAAGTTGAGATCATTAATAAAAAAACAACACCATCGTCACAATTAAGATATGAATATTTCTTCTTTATTTAATTTGAAGTACGTTTAGCAAAAGTGTAAACGACACAGTAGTATTACCAAAATAAAGTTTATTAGTAACTAGGTATTTACATTTTTTTTTATTATGCAAGTAATGCTAGAATAATAAAATAAAAAAAATATAAAATTAAAAATATATAAACTAATAATGTTATTTAAGAAAGCAAAGTAACTATATTATGGTACCTTCTAATGTAGGTAGGTATAACATTTTACTTACATTTATAGTGGCATCTCTCAGGCTGATCGTCCAATGCAATCAATTGCCCTAGCATAAAATATAACGTAGGTAAATAGGTAATATATTGCTCCTCATAAACCAAATAGCCAAGGAATTCATTTGATTACCATTTAATTCGAAAGTGTGTAGTGACGGTTTTTCCGTTATTGAATCTCCTTTAGATCTCATTACGACAGCTGAATTTTTTTTAAACATTAAATAGTCCTGTTTATCTGTAATCAAATTGATGAGTGTATTATTTGCGCTATTTTGACCCAAAAATCTAAGCAAATATGTGTTTGGAAACCCACTTTAATAACCATACATAAACTTCAGTTTGCATTGTAGCTCCCTAACGTTTTTAGAACTTTTTTTTTCTGTGCACTTGGCGATCTTATGACTGCATCAGCGAGCGCAGTTCGCATAGCTGAATTTTGGGCCAAATTATATCTAATGAAAATTTGCCATCGACACGCTAAGAAGAAGACTTTTTTTTAATTAGGTATACTAGTAATTATGAAATAAACTTAATTTATACATGGACATTAAGTTGATTTTCATTTAAATGTAAATAACAACAATTAGAATCAAATATTTCAGTAAGTAGATTGGTGGCAGGGAACACACAACACAACATGCTGTTTGTGATCTAGAATTAATTTTGCGTTATTCTGCAACTCTATTTTGACTGGACTACCTATACAGGGTGCAAACAACCTCATCACGAAGCCGTCAACCAAGCATTCTGTACATCAAAATAAGTAACTTTACGCAAAAATTATTGCTGCTAAACGTCATGTTTTGTGGTATAACTTAATGTAACGCACTCTAAACATTGTGCTGATGAATGGATTAAATAGTACGGAGCCGTGGAGGTGCTTAAAGTAAAAACTTACATTAAAAACTTGTATTTAAAAAAAAAAGTTAGAACTTTGACTCCCAATATCTCTTAACTAGTGGTTCCCAGGTATGGTGTAGAACAAAAAAAATATCGCAATGACGGGGAGAACAACTGCCTTTCGGCTTCGTTAAGAGGTTTTTTTACACCCTTTTTATACATATACCTACAGATAAGATTTAAAATAGTAAATGTAACTTCTGTCCAATAGGATACAACCTTCTCCAGATACAGCCAGGGCTTGAAGTGCGTCCAAGCCAGAGAGGTCCTTGTCTGAAATAAAGATATTATATTATCAGAAAATGTTATAATTCTAAGTAAACTGTAGGTGCGTGTCATCTAGAAATTTGGTTATTTACCAGTCAAAATTACGATCCTTCTTGCGGTTAAGACTGTAAAAAAAGCCTTGTAAAATATGAGCAATGTTTTATTATCAGAGATACATTAACATCACAAACACATGAAAAACGATTTTATCATCTACAATTAAATGCTGAACAGAAAAATAAAAATAAAAAGCTTCATTAAACAGTTTTAAGCTTTCACGGTTTATAAATAAACTTACACTGTCACGAGATATCTTCCGTGATTATCAATTGTTCTGAGCTTCTGATATTTAGACATCCCGATCATGGCGCTTGCAATACCGTCGAAGATATCCCGTGAGTGACAATGTAAGTTGATAAAAGCTTTCTTGTCCAAGAGAGCATTACAATTTACACAAACAAAACATCAGTACCTACTACAATAAGATCTATATACATACAGTAAGATGCGAATAGTCTATCCGCCAAATCTTCAGGACTTTTCGATGCACTCACGATTCCTCTGCCTTCTACATTTGACAAGTTAAAATCTTACAGAAAAAAAGGTTAATATTACTAAAGAACTTCACAACTGATTTAAATTCTTACCTCCTATTCTGACTGAAAAATAAATAAATACTCAAATGAAATGGGATAGAATCTTCGGAAAACTTAATCAAAGTAAAAGTAGATGTATGTGCGTGGACAAAGCAAACGCACGATGTAATGCGCGGTTTATACACAAGAGGGTAAAAAACGATTTGTAGCTATCTAAAAATCGTTTTTTTTAAACTGCCTCCATGTTTTTTGCATTGCATCATCGCCGTTTCGTGTTCCCCCATTAATAACGTGGCTAATTATATATTTATATATCATCTGGGAGTCTTATCGAACTAGGTTTAGTGTCGTGGACTCTATTATCGGCGCCGACCTGCCAGCGCTGACAACCAGCGTTCTATGTGGATACGCCCTTAGACGGGGCGAGGGCGTGTGGCAAAAAAGGAACCTAAAATTAACCTAATAGTTATATCGTATATCATCGTTTTTTGTCGGAAAGAGATTTGCGCTCGCGCTTCCAGGGGACATCACCGCCACCAGGTGAGTGATGAGACAGTGATGAGACTGGTGCTACTTCCCGACAGTGGTTGTCGGGTTTTTCTAAGTAGTCGCGGATAACTTTAAGGCCAGGATCTTCTAAAATTAGCAACTCTATTTGTGGTGTTTCAAACTTCGTTTGGAATACTGTTAGAATAAAGTTCTTATCAACTTTTTTTTTTTTTTTTTCGGATGGGAAATCATCAAATGACTCCTCCCGCTCTGGGCGGAGCAGGAGGGAGTGTCAGACTTTTACTGACTAAAACCCATCCATGCTCCTTCATCGCCCTTTGTGTTCCGGGGCCACGGTATCTCTTTCGAATAGTCCCGCAGCCCCGGCAGGCTTCGGCCCTTGCGGACCCCTTCATTATTGCTGACTCTCTTTGAGGCGCGCGTGGAACACGAACGCGCCGTCGACACGGCCTGTCGTCATGAGACGGAGCGGACGGCGGAAGCGGACGCGAGCTAGCCCATAGCTCCCCGTCCACAGGCACGCGCCTACTGTGGCCGGAAACCACCACGTGGCCCCCGACGCCCGGGGCGTCTCCCGCGGCGGCCGGGACGTGAAGATCTCTCCCTCTCAGTTCCGCGACCTCCTTCGCTAGCATGACTGCTTCGCAGAACGAGGTGACGGCGTCCCATTCCGTCTCGATCCGGACCATGGCACGAACCAGGGCCGGAAGCGAGAGGTCGCCGTCGCCGATCGCCGCTTCGAGGGCACGGCGGTGCTCCGCCCAGGCGGGGCACACCTCCACAGTGTGCTCCACCGTGTCCTCCGGTCCATCCTCACAATGGAAGCACCCGGACGTCTCCTCCCGCCCAATTCGGTGCAGGAACTTACCGAAACATCCGTGTCCGGTAAGAACCTGCGTCAGGCGGAAGGTGAGGACGCCGTGGCGTCTCTCCAGCCACTCCTCAAAGAGGGGACTTACCGCCACTACTGTGGCGTGCCCTAAGTTCTAATCAGCTTGCAGTACAAAGTCGTTGTTACGTCGATCACTGCGGGCCGAATGGTGCGAAATGAGTAGTTTTTAATTTATTAGAATAAATAATAATACAAATTTCAAAAAAAGTAACCTCAGAATAATGTAGACAATGTAATTTCTTATTTTTCAGTGTATTTTTTTATTTATAGTTTTTAATAATCTTTAAGTAAACTTGAAAAAAACGTCATAAACTTCTATCTTTGCATGTAAGACTTAACCAAAAACAGGTTGATTTGAAGATCCTGGCCTTAATAGCGCGATTCAGAATTTTGGTGGTTCTTTATTCGTGTCTTTGATGGCGCTGTATTACTTTTTGTAATGCCGCTAGAATATAATTGACGATCACATCATTGACTTCGTTGCCTCGGCGCTTTTCTGGTGATTTTGGCTTTCAGAAGTTACAGTGGTTTGGGAATAGTGGGCGTGGGGATCACATGAACGGAAGAGATATTTTTCATAGATATTCGGTTGTGAATTCATAGTTTTATTTTTATGTAAATTGCTCGTGTACAGGGTGGAAACTTTCAGCGGGGCAGTAAGGGGAACTACCTTAACCGTTGCAGCTACAAAAATGGTCTTAGGAGACTTTCATAAATTTCGTGAAATGTTGATCCTCATTCACAGATTTACAAAAGCAAGCAAGGAAATTGCTATTTTACACCTTTTTTTTTATTGATGCCATTTGATCCTGTTTGCAATACTGATAAAAACTTCTATCTAGGGCCGGGTGGTTACCCGTGGTCCCAGTGGGTCGACCCATTACCGGGTCTATGGGTAATTTTAATTACCCATGGTCCCATGGCATTAGGGATTGTTTCCTGTACTTCTGAAAATATCGATAGAAAATACAAAGCCATAGTAACAGCATATCATATCCCACGGAACCACGGGTGTGATTGCATAATTTGACTACGAGTTTATTGGTTTTCTATTTTTTATTTATCTACTAACTACCAGGAGGGCAGAACCATAAAGGAGGTATTTTATATTTTTAATAGAAATCTCATAATCAATACGTGCACATTTTGAGTATCACGCAGTATGCAATGTAGAAAATACTTCTTCATGATTCTGGCGTCCTGGTAGTTTGTGAGACTTTACTATCCTTAAAAAAACCAATAAACTCATTGTCAATTTATGCAATGACTTGTTACCCGTGGTCCCGGTGGGATATGATATGCTGTTACTATGGCTTTGTATTTTCTATCGATATATTCAGAAGTCCAGGAAACAATCCCTAATGTCATGGAACCACGGGTAATTAAAATTACCCATGGACCCGGCAATGGGTCGACCCTCCGGGACCACGGGTAACGACCCCTAGGGCCGGGCCGGGCTAATTAATTTTTCATCCCCATGATATGGGTATCAAATGAAAGGGTTTGCTGAGAAGAATTCGAGAATAGTATATTATGCAACTAGTGAATAAAGGACGGATTTAAAGCGAGGGCCGTAGATGAGTCACGAGCAAGTGAAGGATTCTAATGATTGAATCACGAGCGCAGCGAGTGATTCAACTGTTAGAATCCTGAACGACGCTAGTGATTCATGGCCCTCGATATAAATTCGTACTTTATTCACGAGTTGCATACTATACTTTATATCATGACTACGAGAAAAGACATAATTGAAGCGAAAATAGAAATTTAATCAAGAAATAAGAATTGTTACATTAATTGAAATGGACATTAAAATTAGAGCAATGACTGAAATTAAGCGTAATTTTCTTATTATTATTATTAGGGTGGTCAACTTGTAAAACAATATTTATTTCTTGTCGATGGTCAGAACTTTCTGCTGGAGGAAACTCTGGGGCATCTTTGGACGTTGAAGGGCGTGGAGTCCATGGATCTTCAGGTTTCTTTAGGTTTATGCTGCTTGCTATCTGAAGGCTGCGTTTCGATTTATTTTCGATACAATCTTCGATATAACCCTTAGCCACGGTAGTGGACTTCCATCCACCATGTCGCTTTAATTCCGTCATATCTGCACCAGTGTTTGCTAATAACGTGGCAGAGGTTCTTCGGAAAGAATGCCCTGTATACATCTCGGGATTTGGTAGCTTTAAAAATGTTGCTTTTGGCATGGAACCAATTTTATTTATTCCAATTGGATTTTTTGTACATTTATTTTTAGAATAGAACAAAAAGAATCTATTTGTGTTCCAAATTCAAACACCAAAATAGTGAATAAAAGGCCTTTTTATTCACTGTTTTGCGTGAATAAAATAAGCTTTTTAGAGTAGGTATGGTATAAATGAAATTACGTCACTCTAAAGCGTGTGTTTTAGTTTTTTTGAACTATAATTATTAACTTCTGCTCGCGAATTCCACCGCGTCGAACATATCCTATGGCAAGTTATAAAGTAGTAAAGCTTTCCATCAGTGAAAGAATTTTTGAAACTGGATGGGTGGGTGGTGTAGGACCTTACCTCAGGAATCCACACTTTACCTATTTATAATATAATTTATTAGAGGTAAAACACACGTATAATGTTATTCACAAACCTTTTGCCAACAACTTTTCAGCTATCGGTAGCATCTCCATTGGAGTCAAAACATCACCTGTTTGAGAAATAATATGACGAAAAATTTATTTCTGTTTGTATTTCTTTATTAATATTATAAATCACGCATTGTTTATTTTTAACGTTTTTACCTGCCTGCAGTGCCCTTTTCACTGAAAATAAATGAAACTTAGATCATCATAATTCATGAATTTCAATTTCAAATCATTTATTTCATATTGACCGTTTTAAATAGTCAAAAACAAAAAAGATGTAGCTTCAGTCCAGCCACAAGGCATAATAACTGTGAAAGGACAGTTACCCATTCCAAAGCGTAGATCTCATGGAAATGTGTGGGCAAGAAACTACGTGGACTACTTGTCTTACCATCTTCGTCATCATCATTTTCATCACCGTCGTTTTGGTCGATTTCATCATCATCTATAAATGTACAGATTTATTTAAGTAATTATTTTTTTTATCTTATGTGGTCTTGTGTGGTCTACCTAGGAAGATTTTTAAGCCATTTTGTCCACTAATTTTCTTACCTCTTTCGGAGCTACTTTGTTGCTTATCTTGAGAAGCATCATCACTGTCATTTTGGGGGTCATCATCCCTGCCATATTGGGGGTCATCATCACTGCCATTTTGGGAGGTATCGGTGTCACCAGAATTATGATCAACAATTTTATCATAATCATCTCCAGGTAATGTAACGCCTTGTCTGACATTTTTCGTAATTACGACATTGGTTCTATCTAAAATAGGAATTTAAATGTATGACCTCTTTACAAATTAACTTTATTTAAGTTAGGAGTACTTTAATGTCTGACTGTAAGATTGAGATCCATGATAATTTACCTGTAATGTTACCTTTAGTTACGTGCGATTGTACACAGACCTGCGTAATAAATGTTATTTTAGTTATTATGTTAGTGATACAGCAGTTATTTGTATATTTATCGTTAATTTTAAATTACTCACCGTATTAAATGTAAAATGAATAATAAACAAAATTAAATGCCATAAGAACATTTTGCTTCACGACATATTACTTCTCAGTATAAATTGGAACCTAGTAATAAAAAGACAGAAATAATTGTTTCTGCATCTACATCAGATAGAAATGCAGTGACCATGAAATGTGAGTGGTTTACTACATACCCTTTGTCCGGTTGTTATGCTAGCTACTGAAATACTAAACTTGATAAACACAATATTATACCTTACACATGTCACGATTCTATAAATCTGTTCGAACCTTCATGAGAGGTCAATAACGCTTCAGAATATTAATTGGTCTTGTAGTTTTTGTTTATTTCTCTTCCCATATAATGAATACGCCAAAGTAAATCGACAAAAAAAAGAAAAATAAAATTACAATGGACCCTTGTTTTTTCTTTTGTTACGTAAACCAAAATTGACGAAGATACGACGCTTTTAAAATTCTCAATACGTCACGCCATGGTATAATTTTTAGCTAGTTCTGACGTCACGAGCCCCCACTCCCGAGTTTTGATGCGTTTTATATTTGTCAATATTCATTGATTTACAAAAAAAATACGTGTCCATTAATTTCCAATACTCTAACTGACGGACTAAATAGATTTGCAATTTTTTGATACTGTCGTCATGCCTATACAGCTAAGTTCCATACTCTGACATGCTTGACATGGGAATAGAATCCAGAACCACACACTCAGCAGTCGCGCTTGCGACCACGAGAGCAACGGGGCATTTTGTGGAACTTTTTTCTAATAATAATGTTGTTGTTCACAGCCAAAGACAAGGAACAATGCAAGCTGGAAATTGTGAATCTGAAGGCGAAGATATCGATGTGTTGCGGGCAGGAGCACGAGTCGCGCGGGGCGGAGGCCGAGGCGGAGTCGCAGGGCAAGCTGCTGCGCCAGCTGCAAGACTTGGAGGAGCGTTTGGAGCGCACGCAAGAGATGCTTGATGACGCGGTCTATGAGAGAGACACGTACAAGGCTAAGGTATGAAGCTGCCTGGGTGGAAAATTGAGATTTTTTCCCTTGTGTTGCCACGAGAATATAAAAATAACATTAACGAATGTATACTTTATTATTTAGTTTCGGGAAACTTTAAATTCATGCCAATCACTTGATTTGTGTGTGAACAAAATGTGTGTGGTTGTTTTGGAAGGTTGTACCCATCTTTTTCAAAACAAAAACCTTTTGTGAATGCAACCATGTTCCGTACTTCTTTTACTTAGTCCACGTTCATGTGTTAGTTATTCACGTGTAAGGGTATTTCAACTGACACAGTCATCAATAAATGATTACATTCGATGAGATCCTGTAACTATGCTCCCAGGTGGAGGAGCTCAAACAAGACCGCGACAAATGGCTGTCGCTGAGCCAGCAAGAGAGTGATCGCGCTGCCCAGCTGGCTGAGGAGTTAGACCTGGAGCGGCGGCACATGCACGCGCTCAAAGAGCTGGTGACCGAGCTCCGGCAGCACAACCGCCGCAACGGTCTCGACTCCAGCCTGCTCGAGTGTGACGACCCTGACGCCAGCATACACTCCTTGCAACACAATCTATGTATGTTGTTACATTATCATATTTGTCCAAAAAAACTCGTGTATGACTAACAGAGAGAATATGGAAGAAGAAGACGTCTGAACTCAAATTATTGAGGCAATTCATTCAGTACAGAATATATGTACACTTAACATAATATTTAACAAAAAAAAAATGGATAAACACTTTATGATGGTGATGACGTAACAGGTTTCTTTAAATATTGTAAAATTTTGACACACAAAAATACGAAAGAGGTTATTAATAGAACAGTTCACCAACAAAGAACTGCAAATTAAATTCAATCATAGCATAGCAACAAGATTGGCAGCCCAATCAAAACTGGTAGTACCGAGATACAAGAACTATTACGGGAAACGTACCGTCGCTTATTTAATACCTACTCTAATTAATGACGTTCCGACAAACATTCAATCGGAAATAACAAATAGTAATTATAAAAATAAACACAAACAACTCTTTGAATCTATATCATAATCTGAAAACGCATCACCTGTTTAAATTTCATTCAATTAGTTATTATCATCGATGCTATGTCTGACCCGCGCCGAGTTTGTTTTATTACACAACTATGAATGAATGAAGGAATGAATGATATATTTATTTGCAAGAATATAGGTAGCTAATAAGTTCTTAAGATCTATAGGTTTCACTATATCGGCATTTCAGCCGTACAAATATTTAGATTTTATAATGGCGTATTCCGTGTTGCAGCTGTTTGTAGCGAGGCGTGCGTTAATGTCGTCGAGGTTCAACTGTCCGAAGAAAGAGCTAAGGTCGAGGCTCTCAAACAGCAGCTGCAAAGATTACAGGTAAGTGAACATTTATTTGTGACTACTGGGTGCACCCCGAGCAGTCAACAATGTGCTTGCATTGAACTTATTAGTACTAAGTCACTAACCATAATAACTGCACTATAGGATGACATGAATGAACTGGATCAAAAAACTGAAAACGATAAACTAAACTTCGAAAAAGTGCTGTCAGATCGGGAAAACGACATTGTTAATCTCAAACACCGCATCAATGAGGAAATTGAAGAGAAAAATAATTTGAAATCTTATTACGATGATGAAATTACCAAATTGAACAATGAAATTAATGAGCTTGAACAAAAGATTAAAGAAAACAATGACTACTCACGAGTAATAATTGATAAGAAGATGGAAGAAATTAAAACATTACAGGAAGAGAAGTTCTCTCTTCTGCAAAGTCTTACAAATGAGACTACCAACATGGAACACGTTATAACAGGGCTCAAAGCTGAACTAGCAACAGAGAAGCAGGCAAGGGTCAATATGAGAGACGGCTATGAAAATCAAATGATGAAGTTAAATGAAAAGGTGTTGAATAGAAACAATGAACTGGTCGAGCTACAAAACAACATTTTCGAGAAAGGTGAGATGATTGAAACTCTTCAAATGGATTTGAGAAATGAGAAAGAGATCTCAAACAAGTATCACTTGAATGTGCGTCAACTGTATGACCAGAAACGCGAGGTTGAGAATAAATTAGAAGATAAAAATGTAGAAATGACTGCCATGCAACTAAGCTTGGAACAAAATATTGCAAGTGTATTGAAAGAAATTGATCATTTTAAGCTTTTAGTATGTAACTTGCAAGATCATTGCAGGGATTTGGAACAAAGTAAAGTACAGTTGGAGACTGAGATAAATTGTCAAACTACTAGATTTGATGAACTAATTAAAGATGCCGAAAATTTGAAAAATTCTTATAGTGAGGAGATAGAAAAACTTAATATTGACTTAGATGAGAAAAACGCAATTATAAATGCATTGAATGCACATTTAGAAGACGAGATACATCATAAGATCGGATATCAAGAGGAACTACAGAAACTACAGGCGAACAAGCTGTACATGTCGGAAGAATTAAATAAACTGACCGTCGAGTACTCTAAACAAAAAATTGAGTTGACCGGCAAAGAGAGGACTATTGACTCACTCGAGTTGTGCTTGAAGGAGGCCAAAGATGCAATTGAAAAGTTGCAAGCAGAGAATGATCAACTTAATGTAGACGTGGCACAACTGATTAATGAGAGTGATCTCAAAAGTAAAAATATTGAATTACTCAGCAGTTCACTGGAGACCGCTCAAAAGTCTTTGGAGGATGAGCTTTCTGATAAAATTGAAACTATTGAATTAATGAATCATAAGTTAGCTGACTTGACTGTTAAGAAACAAGCCTTGCAGAGCAAACTAGATGCAATGCTAACAGAAAAGGTAAATCAGGACCATGATCTTGTTGAAAAATCTAAAAAAATATCACAGTTGCAGGCTGATTGTGAAAAAATGGCAAAAGCCAATGAAGAGAACAAGAAAGGTACGAATTTTTACTATTAGTACATCCAGTGGATTTCATTTACTACGACCTTGGTTGTAGCGACCATTTAGTTAAAGCTACGTTAAATCTAAGTCCCTTGAATTTAAAGCATACTTTAGTTCATGTGGGTATAGCGACTTTGGATATAACGCTGAGTTCGGGTGTAAAGACTGTTTTTAATGAGTCATGTGTAACAAATTCCTAGAAATCCCATGCAGATATTTGAGATATTGCGACCGGAGTCGATCTTTTCTATTGATTATGAATATTAGCCAAGAAGGCAGGTAAGCGTGTACGTTTCGGAGTTAAATTTATGGTTTAGTTACAAAGTCTTTACCTTTGTCTGTAATGACTTCAGGATATAACGACGAAACTAGAGAGGTCCCTTCATCGATGTTATATCCGAAATCCACTGGAATTCGTTTTACATGCATTTCATAGGATCATTTTACCAATGAACTCCAGACTAGGTCGTGTCCTTTTTATGGGGTCATTGGGTGGTACCATGAAAATGTTTCAAGTATTTTATACTTAGATGTAATGTCGTCTCCTAACCCAGTTATTTCTTATGTTAATTGTTTTTGTTTCAGCAATCCGAAGTTTAGATCAGAATATGACTAAAGAAAAACATAAATATGCAGCTCTTGAGAAAACCCATGACTCAGAAATGTCTAAGCTGATGGCGAAATTAAACGATACTGAAAAGACCTTAAAAGAACTAAGCTCTACTTCGAGGAAATCTATTAAAAACAAAGACCATCAAATTCATACACTTCATAGCGAAATTGAAAACCTCAAAAGAGAAGAAGAAAATATGTGCCTAGTACACAAGGAGAAAGAGACATTGACACAAAGGTTGAATGAAGAAATTTCATTTAAGAACAAAATTGAAAAAGAATATCAGAATCAGTGCAGGCAGCTAGAAAATATCACATCGCAACTGAATGAGGAAATATCTACTAAAAATAAAGAAATAATAACATTAAAAAATGAACTTGAATTTGCCATGAAAACCATTGAAGGGAAATGTAAAGGTTGGTATCGTCTTTTAAGTTTGTTAAACACTATTTTATACCTGCGGCTTTGCTCACATTGAATTTGATCTATTTGAATTGTCCCACGGGATTGTTCTACCGGGATAAAAATTATCCTAAGTGTTAGTCCAGTTTATAAACTTATCTCAGTGCCAAATTTCATGCAAATCCGTTCAGTAGTTTACATATATACCTACATCCATCCATCCTCACAAATTTTCGCCTTTATAATAGTAAGTAAGATAAGATGTTGGGAACCTAATATGTATTTAAACAGAACTAACAATTCCATTTATTTCTTTCAGAAATACGAACTTTAGGAGAGAGATTATCCAAGGAGGATCAACTAATCAGAGATTTGGCTCACCAGAAAACTGTTGAGACCAAAGATTTACAAAAAAAAGTTAGTCAGTTGCAATCATTAAATGCAGAATTGGAAAACGAAGTAAAAAAGGAATACGAATGTAAGAAACAAGCAATAGAAATATGGCAAAAAGAAAATGAACAGTTACACTTTTCCATGGAAGAGGATAATAGTAGCCATGAAGTGATACTAAAAGAAAAGGACTGTGTCATTGACAGATTAGAGGGGCAACTGAAAGCGAACACTGAACAGCTAGAATCCATCCGGAAAGATTACGAAAATATTACTTTGACTTGGGAGTCATACAAAGTCGAGACTAAACAAAACATAGAAACAAAAGAAGAGCAAATTAAACAATTAACTCAAAAGGTGTTATTGTTACAACAAAATCTTTCTGAAGTTGAAAACGAAAGAGACGAATTGATTAAAAAAGTTGAAGTAATGACTGTAGTAATGAAAAATGCCGAAACCAAAAATGGACAAGATGTAGATAAACTTGTAGAGAGAATAGCTAAAGAAGAAATTAAAAGTGCTGTTACTTTGAAAGAAAAAGAGATATTACAAAACCAACTAATGGAAGAAAAGGCCGCTAAAGACAGTCTTCAGACAGAAAAGAAACAGCAAAGTGAAGACATGAAAGTTCTTGTTGAAGATAAAAACAAGCTTCTAAATGAAAAAATTGAACTGACACAGCGGCTCGCAGAAGAAAAAACGATTAAAAAAATTTTTGAAGAAGAAAGAAATTCACTTGTGTCCGACAAGACAACACTCGAGAGAAAACTATTGAAACAAGTGAAAGTGACAGAGACTCTACTGGAAGATAAAGAATGTCTCACGCAACAGGTTATTGAAGAGAAAGCCGCGAAAGACTTAGCTGAGAAAGAAAAGGAGAATCTGATGTTGGAGAAGCAGCTTATAGAGCAGAAGATAGCAGAAGTGGAAAATAATAAAGAAGAAACGAGGATAGAAATGAACCATCTTGTTGAAAAGCTAAGAGAAGTTGAAGGAGACAAAATACAGTTGCTACAAGATTTGACGGCACAGCAGAAATCTAATGGTGTGTTTCTTAAGGAGAATGAGATTCGAATTGCAAGTTTAAATATTGAAATTGAATCTCTGTTAACTGAGCTGCGGGACCAAAGAACTATCCAAGAAGGTCTTTTAACAGACAAAGAATCATTACTTGCTGAAAAAGAAGGTTTAGTGAAGACTTTGGGTGTTGAGAAATCGGCTCATGATGAAATGGAAACGGAGAAAGATCAAATGATTACGAAGTTGTGTGAGTTAAATGAAACTTATTATTCTAAAGCTAACAGTGTACAAGCGGAGCTTGAAAAAGTAACTCAGAATATGAAGAGTCTACAGATGGATATGGAAAGTAAGTTATCACAGCGCATTTCATCATCATTCGCCTGCCCTTATCTTAATTTCATCTCATCAAACACCTCCTTTCTTGCCATATCATGTTTCACACAGGCCATCCATTCACAATCATATCACATTTATTATATTACTAATCCTGCTTAATTTGAAATGAGTTATCACACACAAAAACTATTGTTGTTGAATGCAAATTGTATTATTTCAGATCAAGAAGATCTAAACAAACAAATAACGACAACTTTAAATGTAGGACTAGGAAACTTTGTGCAAGAACTAAAAAATAAAGGAACCACCAACGAAATATTACAAAAAATATTAGATTCTGACCATGCAGATACTCAAGCCAGGGACAAGTGTGAAATGCTAATAAACATTGTTAACTTGTTATTCACTGAAATGGAGACGCGACGGGATCTAGAGAAAGCGTTTGAAGACAATAAAAGCTCATTGGAAGAGGTGAAAAATGTATTGAAGCAGAAAGAGAAAGAATTGTTCGAGCTACAATCTGAGATCAAACGGCTGCAACAAGTCGTCAATGAGAATAAGATTGGTGAGTGACGCACTTAAATCTTTCCCAAGTATTCAACTGAAGTGTCCTGTTAAGGTAGCACTAGTCACGGGCTCGAACTCATTGGTGGGCGTGGCCAAAAAGCACGCTGTCTCACTTGGCTTCGTGCCCGACAGAGTGAGTTCAGTGAGATGCACGATAACTCATAGTAAAAAGCGCGCGTAAAAAAAATACAAAAAGGCCTTTGGAAAATCGAGTTTTATGGAAAAACCACTTCATAACTGCTCCTTTTATTACTAATTTATGCCCAAAGTTGCGTTAAAATAGGCAATATAAACCAATCTTTGGAAGCTCGTCACTTTTTAATGGCTTTTCATTTTACTATTCTGTTTCCGCTCAGACAAAATTAATAATTAGACAAAACGATATCACTTTAACTTTGGATGTACAGTGTCAAACAGTGGTTAATACCCTCCCGAAATTTCTATGGAAAAAATGTCGTCTAGTGTCACCTTAACAGACACGTTTCAGTGTTGATCCTCACTTTAACCCAACATTTTTAAACTTGACTGTTGATCCTGTTTCTCTCTATAATGCAACTCTCTGTATAACTAAATAATTTTTAAAATCATGCATGAAGATTACCAATCAAAGCTTTGGTCAACTACTGCTATATAATGTGTAGTAATTCTCTGTGAACTTTGCAGCGCTCATACTTGCAGGGGAGAGTCGTGAGAACTGCAATGTTCTCAAACATTTATATGTACTCGTTTAACTAACCATTCCGACTCCGATAGCGTGGACCTTTCAACTGGATACTAAACATTCTTCGAACTATCAAATATCTTACATTTCAGCCTCTATCTATCTCTTCCTATCCTTTTCCTGCCTGTAATTGGGGCCAGCTTTAAAAAAAAACGACTATTTAGCTTAAAGTTGTAGCGCTAATCTTCTTCATAATGATATGATTATATTTGTAGAACTATCAAAACGAACTGAGACTTACAACACTACGTTAGATAACAACGTAAGAGAAATGCATGTGATACAAGAAGAGAACCAATCTCTCACAAACGATCTCAACAATGTCAAACTACAGTTAGAGGTTAAAGTCCATTCTCTAAAGGAGAAACTGATTGACAACGAGCACTTGACGGACAAACTGAAGAGCTCTTATGAATGTCAGATAGATAACTTGAATGTTATGATCACTAAGCTGAGCAATTATTTGAAAGATAAAACTGCGGAGTTAGACGCGGCCAGAAAGGAGAACGAACGGGTTGTGCAAACCATTGAAGAAAATGGTCAAGGTAATTTGTGCTAATATTATCATGATTGGTCTTATTAATTCAGTTGTAATTTTTTTGCTGATATAATTTTTTCTTAAGCATTTGACTGTGTAAGCAACAATAAATAAACAACAATCAATAATTCGGCAGTATTAGGTAGTTATTAAACAAATATTCAATAGCATTAGAATAGTATTTAGAGCCTAAACAAAAGGTTTCTGCTTATCGGAGTATATTGTGGCTTTCTAGATGGGGGTTCCTCAGGGTTGCAAACTAGGGCCGGTAGTTAAGAAACTCACTCAAGACTCGGCATTACCTAAAGCTAGTTTAAAGCCATTTTTTGGTTGAAAATTGTTCGCAATATGTCTTTACAATGTAAGAATTGCAAATACACAGACAATAAACTACAAAGATGATTAAGTAGGTACTATTTAAAAACATACAATGTTTTTGTTTTTTAATTATTTCAAGACAATCATTATACATTCACGAAAAATGTATACGACATATATTTATGACATTGTAATTTACAGCGATTAAGGCGTTAGAAGAGAAGTTAAAAACTGAAACACAAAACCAACAAAAATTGATTAACGATTTTGACTCGGAAAGACAGATACTTAAAAACATGGTGACAGTAACAGAATCTATAATGGAAGACCAGAAAGTAATCCTAAATAAGATTATATCAGAACATGTACGAGCCAATGAAATGTTACAAGAAGAGAAGACAACTCTCTCGGAACAGTTGGAGAATGTAAAGAAAGATTTCGAAGCAAAACTTCAGGAAAAAGAAACTTTCTTTGAGTCGCTATTTAAAGAAATGGCAGAGATAAGATTTGAAAAAGAACGGGTTGAAAAAGAAATAAATGCCCAGAAAGTGGCATTCGAAATAGAAAAACAAAATTTAGAAGCAAAACTACAAGAGAAAGAGTCTGCATTAGAATCAGCATTTGAAGAAATATATGACAAATGTTCAAGACCCAAGGAAATGAATATAGCTGCAGACATAAAAAAAATGAAATCTGACTTGCAAACTAAAATTGTTGAATCTAAGAAATTGCAAGAGGATAATACAAATCTAGCAACAATCTCTACAACTACTGTTGAAAAATATAAAAAGGGTAAGTGTTCAAAGTCACAGCGCGCGGCGTTAAAAGCACATGGCCATGGGGACAATTTGCGGCTGTAACATGAACTTTTAAACACGACTCCATATAATTCTATAAATGTTAATTTTTTTTAAATATTTTTATTAGCCTGTTCTGTCCCACTGCTGGGCAAAGGCCTCCCCCATTTCCTTCCATCTCTCCCGGTGTTTTGCCTCCTCTGGCCAATCAGTCAGGAACGAGTCCTAATCGTCACGCCAGCGTTTTTTGGGCCTACCTCGGTGACGACGACCGTCTTCAGGCACCCACTGTGTGACGATTCTGGCCCATCTGTCCTGACCCATTCTGGAAATCCCAGTCTCATTTTAATCTCGCAGACTTATCGCCAACATCGGCGATGCCTGTCTTGGAGCGTATTGTGGTGTTGCGTATTCGATCGGTGATTTTGATGTTTAAAATGCTCCATCGCTCTTTGGCAAACCTTGAGTTTGGACTTCTGAACCTCCGTCAAAGACCTTGGCAAGCTTACGCTTAAGTAAGATAGGAAGGTCGCCCTTCATAAGCGCCTTCATGGACAAGTAGCTTCTCCAGGCATTATCGACGCGACGGTCGATCTCCTTGTCCTGTCTGTTGTTGAATGTTAACTATTGGAGTATTTTATTTGCGGAAAGAAGTTAATCTATGTATTTTGTGTTTTATTTTAGATATGGATTCAATAGAAAACCGAAATAAAGAGCTTGCCGTTATTGGATTACAACTAAAAGCCGAAATTGATGAATTAAAAAAATTATTCCAAGAAATAACAGACACAAACAAAGACTTAGAATGTACAGTTAAAGAAAAGAACGAAAATATTAAAGAAATTGAAGAAAAAGCAGTATTATATCAAGATCTCATTAAAATGCTTCAACAAGATAAAATAATTTTAGAAGAAATGAAAAATACTCTAATAATGGATAATGAAGGAACTGAATCTAACATTTGCTTTTTGGAATCAAATATCACTAAATACGGTGAAGAAATTGCCAATTTAAAAATTGAAAAACAATGTTTAGGAAAAACCATTGAGGATAACAGAAAAGGTAGGTGTAACAGTGTGTGAATTTGAATTATTTGCTATTCGGGTTGAAGCCAAGAAGAACTTGAAGACTTTCCATGGAAGACTAAAATCATTTTTTTCTTTTCAGTGATATCCAACCTCGAACAACTCCTTAAAGAGGCGCAGGAGCAGACTAAAAAACTGTCTGAAGAAGTTAACAATGATAAACTAAATCTTGTCAACAAATGTGCCATCCTGCAAGAATATCACGATAAGGCTGAGGTAGAACTCGAGGAAAGACGAAAAGAGATTATATCTACACAAAAAGAACTTAATACCTTGAAGAGTAAAGTAGAGCTCTGTGAAGAAGAGTCTAGAGCTAAAGACGCAATCGTTTCAAAAATGAGTAAAGAGAAAGATATTGTCATTACTTCTATAACCAAGGAGCTACAGGACACCAAGGAAAAATACGAGAAGCAAATACAAGAAAAGTTGACGACTATTCAGGAATTGAAACAGAATTTAGAGGAAATTAACAGCGATAGACAAGCATTGAACATTCTGAGAAAAGAAAACGAAGAGCTCATCAAGGCTGTCGGACAGAGAGAGACATGTACGTGGAACAATATTCATTTACATAAATATAGCTAGATTTTAGTAAGTGATAAAAATATTAATGTGTGGATGGCCATTTTGGGAATTTGGGATAACAAGCTTAATTTATTCTTAATTTTCTGGTGTAAAAAAAATATTTGACTAACTAAGTGTATCTCTTTTGTAGTTGCAGCCGCACAAAGTCAAGAGCGGGTATCGAGCCACAAGCAGTCGGGTCACACGGACAAGGAGCTGCGCGACCTCCAGCAACAGGTAGATAACACATCCTCAGACATGTCACACACTTCCACGGAGAGCCTTAAGACCATCTCAGACTTAGAAAAGATCATCCTCGACAAGAACCGCACGATCACGACGCTGCACAGCGACGTCACCTACCTCAAGACGTTGCTGGCTGAGTCCGAGACCAAACTCCTCGACGTAACCAAAGAGCTTGAGCTCAGCAAGGAGAACTGCCACCAGCTTTCCACTCAGCTCAAGAAAATTGTGCACCAGAAGAACGAGGACATCGCAGACCTCAAGAGGCAAGTGAGCAAAATGAGCGTTAACGAGAACAGAGCCTCGCAAATCATTAAAGTGTCCGCCAAGTACCAGACGATCATACTTAAGAGGATCGCCGAAATAAAGACCAACACGGTCCTCAAAGAGCTCACCAACTTCGGCAACTCGAATAACTACGACACTGAGGTGAAGCGCAGCCTCAGCGCCGGGACCGTCACCATGGAGGACTTGGAGTACTTCTTGGAGACCACAGACAGACATCTGAGAAAGTGCTCAGAGAAGCAATTAGCTCTACAAAAAGAGCGGGACAGACTCACAGAAGTGAACAAGATCCACGAGGCGGAGATCCTGAACTTGAAGCAGTCGTCGAACGAGCAGGCGGCCAACTTAAAAGCGCTGAGTACCGCTCGCGAGGCCTACGTGCAGAAGCTGAGCGCCGTGACGTCACTGCAGCGCACGGCGCGGCGCGAGATCCTGCGCCTGGAGAGTTCCGTGGGAGCCGCCAGCCTGGCGCGGCTGGAGCGCGCGCACTCCGCCGCGCTGCAGGACCTGTGCGAGGCCGCGCTGGCGCTGGAGCGCTGGCTGGAGCGCGGCCTGCGCCGGGCGCCGGCCTGCGGCGAGGCGCTGGGCGTGCAGCTGGACGTGCAGCTGGCGGAGCTGCAGCAGAGCTTCGCGCGCCTGCTGGAGCAGGTGGCGCGCTGCCGCTCGGACGAGCCGCGCGACTCGGTGGCCGAGGTGCGCGCCGAGTACGAGGACAAACTCGACCGCATGAAGAGCAAAATGGTCAGTATCCTCCCCGTACTGTTGTTGATATTGCTATACCAGCTGGTGTGGTGGTGCTACCTTCTCATGGATCACTGAGTGTGGCTAGTGAAGTCGATTATTTATTTACTTATGTTGTTTTCAATAAATTGTTTTAGTGGATGCTTTTGTTTTATTTGTTGTGTGTTTTGGCTAGAGTGTTCATTAAAACATTGTTTTGGTAGTTTGCCGATTCGCAAGGTAATATATTTGTATATACTTATGTATGCATGGCCTGCTGCACGCGTTGAAATGAATGCTCGTGTTTCGGTGCCCGGACTCGTGTTGACTCCTGTGAACGTTTTCAGAAACAACTGTACACTGAGCAGATCGCGGTGTTCAAGGAGAAACAGCGCGGCGAGGTGCAGGCGCTGGAGCGCGAGCTGGCGCGCGCGCGGGACAAGCTGGCGGAGACGTCGCGCGCCTACGAGACGCACATCCGCGGGCTCACGGCCGAGCTGTGGAGCGTGGGCGAGAAGTTCCTCATGAAGCAGGACGAGGCCGAGTGGCTGCGCCGCAAGCAGCGCTCCGGCAGTCTCATGTCGCTGCAGCACGTGCACTCCGTACGTACCGCACGCACACCCCGTCATATAAGTTCAAGAAACGTCCTACACAAGTGACATGTTTTCTGTATGACAGTTACTGCAATTACAGTAACATTTTGTGTCATCGCCTGTCACGTCACTTACTCACTCTCGCGATAAAAGTATACAATATCTTTTATGTGGTCAGGTAACGATAAAGGAAAAAATTGAGACCCAATTTTAAGCACTGTAACCTCAATTTACTCACACTGTTACTAACTTCAAATTGCACTCATTCCATAATATTCAGCTTCAATTCTTAGGGCCACCGCATACTATGTTGTCGGCGATTATAATAACGTGGTATTTCATTTGCAGTCCGGCCTCGTTCCGTTCCAAGAGGAGCCGGCCCGGCCGTCCGATTCGCACTCGCTGCGCTCCCTCCCTGTGCACAACAACGGGACTAGGCGAGGTAAGATAAGTCACGAAATGCTGCAGAGTCAGACAACAAGGACTATGCATTCATATAATAAAATACGCAGCCTAATATGTTTAATTCTGTAAAATCTCAAAATAAATAATTTAATTAGGACCAAACATTTTGTACATTTTATACACCCACCAAACTGCGTAACAGTTTCTGGTTTTCGTATTTTTCCTAAACGTCATCAATACAGTATATTTCGTGTGTATACTTTGTTCTTCTGACGTGCGCAATGTGGTTGCGGTCATACGTGGAGTACCATACAGTCGAAGTATCTTTCACGAATATTTTGGTTGTTTGTCGCCAGAGGGTCGCGCAATGCATATGTCTGACGAGGAAGGCGAGGTGTTCGACAACCGCTGGCTGAAGGAGCTATCGGCGACGCCGCGGCGCGAGTCCGGGGTCCCCAGGCACCGCGAGTCCGGGGTATCCGGGCCCCGCGAGTCCGGGGTCCCGCCCCGCGAGTCGGGCCCGCCCGGCCTGCGCCTGTCCGAGCTGCGCTGGCGGAACTCTCTGTGTCCCCCGCACCTCAAGAGCTCCTATCCCGCTGAAACACAATTCACACAAGCCGTCGATGAAGAAGATATCAAGGTAGGTTTTAATAGTACATTGTTACCCTAGGGGTGAAAGTAACCTGTTTAGTCCCGAGACGGGGTTTGGCGCCCGAACGTACCGAGGGCGCCTAAAGTTCGAGGGACTAAATAAGTCTTTAACCCGAGGTAAACACTGCTTTCCATTACGAATACAAGGAAAGTAAAAATAAAAACATGAATTAGCTAAAGAAAAAATATATAAATTTTATTTTCCACTACTGCTTTAGCCTCTTCTCTTGGGAAATCAGGCGTTAAATCCATAATGAACTCATTGTGTTAATACAAATCTCTGCTCTAAGGAAGTTTAAACAAAACTCTACAACTCGAAAAACAAATGAAGATTGGATTGTCGTTTTCCCGCCTATTTTGTTTTTTTCTGTGGCCGGCCAGCCATTATTTTTCATTTTCATCATTGAAAAAATGGTAAATATTTTGCCCAAATCTAGGGGTTATTTTAAAGAAATAGATATTTTAAATTAAAAATTTAATTAATAAGTACTTAACTTTGTTATTTCAATTTTACATCGCCCTGTAATTGAGTGGCTGTATAGAAAGTTGCAATATAGTTCAATAGAAATGTGAAAATAGAACTTATTTATTATTTGACAGCTGTCAGTTGAAAACGATTCTCCCTAGGGCTGAAAAGTATTACTTTCAACCTGCTCTCAGGCAACTTCAAACCTACTTTCAGAGTATGAGTAATGAAAATGGCTTTTTTATGAGTGCGTTACTTAGGCAGTAGAGGCAATGAGGATCCAGTTACAGGACACTCTTGAATAGTCAAAATAATATGTATTAGTCAAAACACACATGATACTACAGTCCCAGCTCCGAAGCATAATAACAGAATAGTCTGTTGTCTATTCCAAAGTATATCATGGTCACCAGATATACACAGCTAGGATGCTGTTGTTGTTGGCTGTTATCCTGCAGAGCGACGAGGTAATGTGTCTTATCCTACTGATATCATCAGAATGGCCGTTTCCCAACTATGTTAGGGGTCGCGGTCGACTTCCAGTCTAATCTTATCCTACAAATATTTTCCTCATTTATTTCTTATTAGCCATCTGTATTCCTCAACTTGTGTTAAATACTTGTCGCAGTGCGCAGGCGCGGCGGGTGCTAAGCCGCAGCGCAAGGAGGTCGGCATCACGGCGTACAAGAAGCCAGGCCCTCCCACACCCAGCAAGCAGGCCGGCAGGCTATCCGCTACCGTGAGTTGCAACTTTCAATCAATCATCTAACCCTAAGACCAACCAACAGACTTGTTGGTCTATGTCCACGAATAATTATAGAGTTATGAAGATTTTTATTACTTAAGCAACATATCTTCACGCCTGTATTCTGACCAGGGAATATGACAGGCAGGGGTTTAGGGTTGTTTTGTCTTCTGATGTCCAGCAGAGGACAAAACTAGCCATCTGCGGCACACATAACATGTAACAAGTTGTTCACCTTCTGCATCTGGTCCGTCACAGCCGGTCTTTATGGTTTCCTTATCTAGCTATTTGAAAGCTTTTTGTTATAACTTCTTGATGTGTGGAACCAGCTAAATAGGCTTGTCGACTGAAAAAAAGAAAAAGTCCGTCAGTTACATTATCAAAAAATATTTGACCCGTATTTTTTCTTTTGTTCCGTAAACCAAAATTGACGAAGATACGACGCTTTTAAAATTCTCAATACGTCACGCCCTGGTATAATTTTTAGTGCGTTCTGACGTCACGAGCCCCCACTCGCGAGTTTTGACGCGTTTTATCTTTGTCAATATTCATTGATTTACAAAAAACAAAAAATACGTATCCATTATTTTCCAATACTCTGACGGGCTAAATAGATTTGCATTTTTTTGATACTGTCGTCATGCCTATTATAACGGACAGAGTTTTAGGAGATTGCCACATGTGTGATAGATATGCTCAATAAAAGCAAAAATATGAAAGGATGAGTAGAAGGTCCTTATGATGTATGCATTGGTCGTAGGACTCCGAACTACGCGAGTCGCTGCGCGTGGAGGCCGAGCCGCAGCCGTCCCGCAAGACTAGCACTCCGTCCCGGATCCGGTCGCTGTTCCGATCCAACAAAAACGATACCGCCGAAGTGAGTAAACATATCTAAACCTGTGTCATTAAAGCAAGCGAATATACACACCGTGCCACGAAAGATGAGACCTGTCACATCACTTGATACGAGTGAAACTTCGTGAAATCTTGATTATGCCTCGAGATAAAACATTAAGAAGATAAACTAAGAAGATGGTTAACGACCTGTACACCTATATGTAAAAAGAAGTATTTCGTTACACAATTAACTCGTATGCAAGTGGTGTGATGTGACAGGTCTCTACTTTCGTGGCACGGATTGTACTTATGTCCACAATGGATTTGGACTAATGGATGTATCTGTATGTTAATGTGTTTATATTTTTGACATTTGGTGGGCTTTCTGGTGATCAATCAGTCATTTCTGCTTTCCAGGGAACCCCACGAAGCAGAAGGCTGAGCAACATTTTTAGAAAGAAATAATTAGTTTTACCTTTTATTAAATTTGACATGTCAACAAAATTGTTAATAAATAAATTAATTTATTGCTTTTTTTTAAGTTTTTGTTTTATTTAAATAGACACTATGAGGGAAAAGTGAGTCAAATACACCATAATTCATTTCATATTTTCTTTAATTCACAGAAGTACACCACGAAAATCACTATAGCACCAAACATTACATACAAAATGTACAAAATTGTGCCAGTTTACTCATCACATTTATCGGGGGAATGAAATCTAGCTCATTAACACAATGAATCTTTAGCACACTTACTTATTTCGATAGTTATTTTGAAATGACATTCAGTGAAAGTAAATAATATTATTAAGATAAGGCCGCGTCCTGCGACCGCGGTGCGTTCGTCGCGCGTCGTGTAGTAATTTCCAACTGAGAGCAAAGATCCCGAAATCGGGCTATGACGGGTCACTACAGCAAGCTCGTTTAAGGTCATCGCTTATAAGCTCTGCATCAAATCAGTGCTCACCCCATTTCCTTTACTATAGAGTTACATGAATATTTTGGCACTAGAATGATACTGTCAGGAATTCAAGGAACTGTTGGTAATCATGAAACTAACAGTGTAAATTGCATTATAAAACATTCGTATATGGCCGCACGCCAAAAGATCACAGTTTCGGGTGTTGGTCAACGTGTCATTGACACTGGCTCGGCCACCATCAGGGATTTTAATTTTGATAACACATTTTTTTTTTCCAAATTTGTCGCCGAATATCAGAATTTTTCCAACAAATTCTGATATTTGACCAGTGACCGACCGACAAACTTTGTCGGTCACTGGTTCAAAACATATAAGGGTTTATAGGTGGCCGATCTAGAGAGTCTC
This sequence comes from Xestia rhomboidea, assembly GCA_963853795.1. NCBI lineage: Eukaryota > Metazoa > Arthropoda > Insecta > Lepidoptera > Noctuidae > Xestia > Xestia rhomboidea. The sequence continues at coordinate 5,796,806 of OY970771.1, read as the reverse complement.
CCCAGCCTGGCCACATTTATATCTCAAAAACTAGGGCACCTAGCGAAATCTGTTTTCTCCCATATTTTGTCGCCAATTAGACGCCAAATCACAGATTTAATCGGGTCTTAGTTTAGAAGATATCGAGTTCAATTAGTAAGGTATAGTCCAAGAGCTAGACCGAAAGAATTTAGAGAGTTCATTCGATCTAGCCCTCTGTGTTATCAAAATTAAAATCCCTGATGGTGGCCGAACCAGTGCCAATGACACTGTCAACTATGGTTAATCACGACCCGGGGTGATAGCATTACGGTGCTCATAAGTGTGCGTTGTATGAATCCTGAATGGCTCTAGTTGAGGCGATGCTGATCGTGGGCAATGCTTATAACCGAGTTGTAGTTTAGCACTTTGTTAGGCATTGACTGACGTCACGCGCCGCTGTCGCACGCTGCGAGCTTCATTCCTTACTTAATTATTTTACCTGGCATTCAATAAACAACCTTATATTGCCACCAAAATAAAGATCACTATAATTATGACTGACTTGTCAGTGATGGTAACCTAATAACAACTTTTTTGCTGCGAGCTTTAAGTTCAGTGTGATTTGTATGGAGGTAAAATAACTAAAAGGAGTTAGTCCAAGATCCCGGGGCCGCTAGATCTTACTTATTTTCTCTGTAACAAAATGTGTGCACTCGGGCTTTAAGAAACAATTGTATTATTTTTACGCAACTTTAGCCTGATTTACCTGATATCTAAAAATTGGCCGTCGGCACAAGTTAGCAGGTATGCATACGTTCATAGTACATACTAACACTACTTGATGTCACACATTTTGTTATTGAGAAAATAAGTAAGGTCTGGTGGCCCTGGGATCTTGTTCTAAGTGTACAGTCACGTGCAATGTAAACAAGCCAGTCGGAACATAGATTCATAATTGGATATCAACTGCTAAAGACAATGATCTAAACTAATTCTAAAAAAATAAATAAAACCATAAATATGATCGTAATATACAAAATAATCGATTTATTTACAAAAAAATCTCAATAGTAAATTAAAATTATGTGTGACGTTTCAAAATGAAATTAGAAAAATACATAAAGATGAAATGTAAAAATATTGTTGCTGCTTAGTTTGAACATTACTTTGTATGACTGGTAGTGGAAGGACAATGACAAAAATATATCATCACTAAAGTCAACAAGAGAAGATATACATAAATATTAATTGAGGTTTATAACAATAATTGTCCATCTTAAGTAATCAACTATTATGTTACTTAAGCTGCATGTCTCCGCACCTCACATAGATTGCAGGCGATAATGTGTTCGTCGTTTTCTGTCAAATCAACTTCAGTTGAGTTTGTGTAAATCCAATATGTAAGTACGACCCAATTCAAGGCCAGTCACATAAACAAAGTGGAAGAGACACTGACGCACAAACGGTATCCACATAATCAATACATCACTCTGAAACCCCAACACAGAAATTTTACATCGGTTATTTTAAAAAAAACCGGCCAAGTGCGAGTCGGACGTCGCACGAAGGGTTCCGTACTAGGTATACAACATTAGACAAAACTTCAAAAAAATAACTTTTTTTGTATAGTAGCCCCTTTTAAATATTAATTTTATTCTGTTTTTAGTATGTTGTTATACCGGCAACATAAATACATTAGCTGGAACCCTAAAAAACAGCTGTTCCATGCATTTAGACCGTGTAGGTATTACACTTTTGTAGGGAACAGTTGGTTTAAAAAAAATGTACCGATGAAAAATGTCTATGTCTGCGGGTTCAAAATCATGAACTGAACCGTTGGGTGTAATACGTGGTAAACTTTTGTGCGACGGTGTGGGATTCCACCCTTTATTTTCAGCATATTGCTTTTACATTGTGTCTCAATATTGGATTAAATTGATACTATTGATATAACTGCCTGCCCCGATCTATGAAATGTTAATTTGATGTTCAAGACGCACGCGCGTCGCGCACGGTCGGTCGTGAACTCGTGCGTCTTGAACATCAAATTAACATTTCCTACTAACTAAAACAGTTATTTTCAAGTTATTATAATGTGTGTAAAAGTACCCTTAACGAAGCCGAGGGGCACTTCGTATTCAATGCATCTACCAGCACAATGTTTTGAGTGCGCCACAATGAAACCTTCCGTAAAACGTGATTTTTCACCCCCCAAAAAAAATGCTGTTTCCCAGCAATAATTTTTGCGTCGAGTTACTTAGTTTGATGCGCTTGGTTGACAGCTTCGTGAAGGGTTAGTCTACACCTTGTATAAACGCACACAAATAACGCAAACATCCAAAGTATTCCATTATCTATGCATCTAATAACTTACTTCAATAATTAAATAACTCAGTACTTAATACATTGTTAACATACATCCTCTGTGCGTTCACGTCGTATAATTATTGTTAACACATCAACATAATTGCTGGAGAGGTTTGCAGACCAGAGACGTGCGTGTGTATAAAACTGAAGCGATCTGACAACCAGTCTTAGCAAAGGGTATCTTATTACCCAGTACTAACTGGGTTGTGGAGGTCAGCAGGCCTAGCCAAGTTTCCCAAGGATTCTCTTTCTACAATCGTAAACGTTAAGTAACGTGGTCAAAACAAACGAATAGAAACTTCGTAGACAAGTTTACAAAGATCAAGATGATAGAATGAAATGTATTCGTTTTTACAATCGTGATCGCTACATCCCATATAAATCGAAGCCAACTTTACAGTTTTTACTGAACTTTAAAGTTTCTATTCGTTTGTTTTGACCACGTGACTTAACGTTGAAGTGATGTCATTCTCATACATTTGGTTAGTTTAGCGTTATTAGCGTTTACGATTGTAGATTGTCAACTTGGCTAAGCCTACAGATAGGCAGTCGCTCCATGTAAAATACTGGTCTAGCTGCAGCCGGTTAGACTGGAAGCCGACCCCAACATAGTTCGGAAAAGGCTAGGCAGATGACGAGACGCGTGTGTATCAAACGTCTCTGTTCTTAAATCGATTAGTCTTAGTGCATTACAACAACTAATGTAAAGAATTCAAGATATTCTATTAAACTAAAGGTTGTCATAACATGTGCGCAATATTTAGTACGTGTAGTAGTATGTATGTAGTTACGTTATTAAGCAAAACTTATATAGCATGTTGTATTGTGTGGGGGCCACATAATAATTTATATAGTACATTTTCATACAAGTTGGGAAACTTCGTCATTGCAGCCGAGGCGGAATTCACTACGAGAACTGCAGTGCTATCAAATAACGTTTTTGAATAAACTTGCGAAGAAAACAACAATCACCGCGACTATAGGAATTAAACAATTGTTAATTGTTATCTGTAAAAATAAAACACTAGTAGACTAGGTGTAGATAAATGAAAAATCATCAACGAGTGTGAAATACATAGCATATTGAACCTAATCGTAGTGCAATAAGAGCTAGTTTTCGAGGAAGTGTATTGAAAACTAATTTCCCTGGTTTTTTACCCTAAGATTTCATCATAGAGCTCCGAGACAGAAGTTGATACTAACCTGCTGGTAGAACCTTGACCAAACAATCATTATTTTAAAACTTATCAGTTAATAGTTGATCAAATACAAATTTCTAAATTTTATTAACACAACAATTGATTACAGAAACAAAGCAACTTTAATAGATTTGTAATTATTAAAAGAGAAAGCTCAACAACACGTTATAAAATGCGATTCACCTAATTTATATGAGTGATTCTATATCACGATCCACTCTAGGCCACAGATCTTTCATCTCGCGAACACTCCTTACTATTTTCGTCTTAATTAATACATTTTAATAAGTTATAGTCTCTTATCACATACATCATCAGCCTAGCTATGTAACACGTTTTATTATGTAACTACTTAAATAAATTACGAACATTAGTGGTCGAAACTCGAATACTTGAGACTCGAGGGCAGTGACTCTCGTCGCGGGGAACACAACAACCGTATCGATACGTATCCGGGCTCGGCCACGCTCGCTAACTAATCAAAACGATAACAGAAGCGCTGTACAATTACTAACTACTCGATACACTAGGGATGAGTACAGCAGAGGGAGCTAGCGCGGCTAGTGCGGCTAGCGCGGCTAGCGCGGCTAGAGGCAGGAGTGCGGGTTGTGCGAGCACCAGCGCGGCCACAGCGGCGCCGCGCGCACCCCGCGCTGCACCAGCCGCGCGCGCTGCGTGTCCAGCCGCACGTACACGTCCGCGCCCGCGCCCTCCGCGCGGTCCGCCCACAGCCGCTCCGCCAGCGCCGCCGCGCGCGGCCACACCCGCGCGTCCAGCCCGCCCGGCGCCAGCTGCTCGCTCCACTGGCACGCCGCGCCGCCCTCCACGCGCCAGCCCGGCCCTCCGCCCCCCGCCTCCTCCGCCCACGGCCGGTGCTCGTACATCTGCTGCCACGAGCGGTAGGGCCCGCAGTGCCCGTCCGAGCTGTCGCGCCACGACCCGAAGCCGCAGTCCAAGTACCAGGCGTCCACGTGCGAGATGACGGAGCGGAAGCCGGCGTCCAGCACGGCGCGCGACTCGGGCCAGCGCGACGAGCCCCACACCTGCACGCCCACGTGGCGCGCGTCCAGGCGCTCCAGGTAAGGCGAGCGCGTCAGGCGCGAGGACCACAGCAGCACCAGCTCGGGCGCGCGCCCGCTGTTGGCGCGCTGGAGGGCCTGCAGCGCGCCGCGCGTGAACTCCAGCCACAAGTCCATGGGGTCCGTGTCGTTGAAGTGCTGCGCCCAGCAGCGCTCCGACACCTCGTCGCCGCCCAGGTGGAACAGGTCGTCCACCTCCGTGAGCTGCAGGATCTCGGCGTACACGCGCTGCAGCAGCTCGTACACGTGCGGGTTGCGCGGGTTGAGCTGTCCGCAGGGCGGCTCGCCGCAGTAGGCCGCCCAGGGCTCCAGCTCCACGCAGTGCGCCAGCGGGCCCAGGCCGGCCGCGGGCCCCCAGCCCCAGGCGCGGCCCACGTGCGCCGGCGCGTCCACCTCCAGCAGTACGCGCACGCCGCGCAGCTTGGCGTGCCGCACCACGGCGCGCACGTCGTCCGGCGAGTACACGGCGCCGGGCCCGTAGGCGCCGTGCTGCGCCAGCTGCGGCGCGCTGTCCAGGCGCAGCGGGAACGACTGCGAGTCGCTCACGTGCCAGTGGAACGTGTTCAGCTTGTTCGCGGCCATCCCGTCGATCGTGCGTAAGATTTCTTGCGTAGGGAAGAAGTTGCGCGCGGTGTCAAGGAGAAGGCCGCGGTAGGGGAAACGCGGCGCATCCTTCACGGTGGCCGCCTCTAATATGAGCAAGGTCGCGGCGTAGGGGTCCATCCAAACGATCTGCGACAGGGTTTCGAAGCCGTGCCGGGCGCCGCAGAAGGAATGAGCGCTGATTTCGGCCGTGATGTACTTCTTGGTAGGCCTCACCGAGAGCTTGTAGCTCTCGTCGGTGTCGAGGCGCATGCGCGGGTCGCCGCTGCCGTTGATAGAGACGCGCACGATGACGTCGCGGGGCGAGCCGTAGTCGGTGGTGCGACGGTCGAGCTCGATGGAACGCTCCAGCACTCGCATGTCCTGCTTCATGAGCTCGAAGGCCTCAGCCAGGTGGTCGGAGACGTCGCGCGAGGGCGAGGCGACGACCTGCAGTGTGAAGCGGTCGGCGCGCACGGGCTGCACGGCCGTGGCGAAGCTCACGGGCCCGGTGGGCTGCGGCCACAGTTGCGTGGAGTCGCACAGCATGTTGCAGGTGGACAGCGACTGCAGCGTCGACGACTCGGAGGCCAGCAGGCGCTCGCAGCGCAGGTTGCGGCACACCCAGGTCCACTGCGGCTCAAAGCCTCTGTAAAAATTATAACGAATGGTTAGTAAAAGCTGTTGTATTGAGTAGAACTGCTTATTTACAGATTTATTTTGTTCCTTTATTCATACATTTTGCACATTTATATTCGATTTACATCGAGGAGTACTGCCTTCTGAATCAGGTCCTTGATCCAATCGCCTAGCGAGAGCCTCGACAAATCCCATCAGGCCATGAGCCGTTACGACAATCGGCACAATGATAGCCGAGTTCACATTCCGCATGTCGACAACCTCGTGTGCCAAGTTGATATATTTTATTTGTTTCTCTTTCTCAGCTTTCAAGAGGTTCTAGTCATGCGGGATGGTTTACCTATCATTTTGCGGCGCGTTGATCGGTCTATCACCACTATATCAAACTTATTCGAAACAATAGTCGTCTCAGTAATGATAGGCCGATCCCATAGCCGATAGGGTCGGGCACATACTTCTAGCAGGCTCGTCTTTAACCAATTAGAGGCCCTGGGCACTTTAGATGAATGGGGCTCTTGTTATAGGATGCAAGATGCACGAGCGATCGAAGCGAGCTCTAATTCCTTTAAACCCGGCCTCGGATACGCTAGGTTTTCATACAAAATGAATGGGTGGTTTTTTAGAGGCGGAGAACTTTAAATTGAAATTAAACACAGAAAAATGATTTTGATACCCATGAAATTGGCTTTATTTCACTGGTAATTTTATGCCATTAATGTTTGAATATGATTTCGGGCATGTGATCACCGCAGTTGGCGCGTATAATGCGGAATCTGGAAGTCCACAATTTTTAATTATTTTAATAAATTCCCGCTGATCCACCAGTGCATGGGGCGACGGGCGGTGAGGTCACCGGGAATACACCCCAATTCGCACACACTTTTCAGTAAATCGACTTTAAAAAATCTCTTAAAAAATCACTTTTTCTAAGTACTTAACTATTGACTTAAGCTGTAAAGCTAGAGAATCATAAGAATGTAGGATGCAAAAACTGGTGAAATGAGCTCCAAAATTTTTATATCCCACCTGGGATAAGTTAAGTTTCTTTTGACTGCCACTAGCTATGACACTTACAAGAACTTGCCCCCTCCTCGGATTGTGGGACCCTGTGCACTTGCCCCGAGTGGCCAATAGACAAGATGGCCATGACTTGTAGGGCGGTACCCGCTCTGCTGGCGCCAGTACCTACAGCAGCGCAGCGGCCGTGCATGTGTGTGTGTGTACTCACGCGTAAACCGAGTGCAGCGGGCGATGCGTCCGCTCGTCGCTCTGCTGGCGCCAGTACAGCAGCCCAGCTGCTGTGCACGCCGCTGCCGCCAGCAGCAGCAGCGCCCGGCGCATGCGCGCCACGCGCGACAGCTGCGCCGACGCGCCGCGTCCCACGCCCTCGCCCCACCATTTCATCGCAATGTCTAGCTACGCACCTGAAACAAACATTATTTTAACTTTATCAACGTTTTCAAAACACGAGTGAATGAGTTACTAATAGCCCCGTATAAATACGCATATTGTTTCGGCAACATTATATGTTCGTGTTGCATTGCGGGAAACCTGTTGCAGTGTTGCTGGCAAAATGTTTATTCTTACTAACTGTTTATCAACATAATTTTTCATATGAGAACATTACACAAACCAGCCTCTCACCTTAAACGCATACAACTCCGTTTCGCCGAGCTTAAAATGAAGGATCCGTGTCCGTTTAGATTTTATAGTGAATTAAGACACATGAGCTAATCCCAAAAACAACATACTTTGTAGTATTGGTGTGGTCTAGAGTCTTGAGCAATCTCATACGTCTACCGTGCAATCAAGGTTATTACAACAATATCTAGGTTCTTCGAGCGAATTTAGTTTTTTTTTTTGTTTGGTGTTATCTATCTAAATATATAAAGGAAGAAACTGACTGACTGACTCACCTATCAACGCACAGCCCAAACCGCTGGGTCTACAGATTCCAAATTTTGGCAAGTAGGTTCCTTATATGGTCTAGGGGTGCACTAAGAAAGGATTTTTCAAAATGTACCCCCTAAGGGGGTGAAACGGGAGTCGAAGGTTTGTATGGGGAAACAAGATTAGTTAGACTGTTTTATTCGAAACTTCACAGGAGTACTCCTATCGATAAATGAGTTAAGTTTCAGGTTTTTTCGGAATTCAATCCCAAAAGGGGGAAATGGGGTAAACAAAGTATGAAAATCAACATGGGTATTGTTTGTATGGTGTATCGGGTCGGCTGTATTACAAAAACAACGATTTTAAGATTTAATGTGCGATGGGGTTGAAATGTCTAAAATTCAATATGGGTGTCGATACCGAGATTATCAGGGGTGCTGATTACAATTATGGCATTTATTTTGAGATCCAGAAGATGGTGGATTCGACTTCTATACAGGGTTATTGTTAATTTATTGTGATGTTGTGATAACGATGATGACGATTGTGATGATAATGATTACGATGATAACAATTGTGATTACGATGATGATGATTGTGATCACGATGATGATGATTGTGATTACGATGATTGTGCTAATGATGATGATTATTTTGATAACGATGATGATGATTGTGATAACGATGGCGATGATTGCGAAAACGATGATGATGATTGTGATGATTATGATTGTGATAACGATGATGATGATTGTGATAACGATGATGATGATTGTGATAATGATGATGATTGTGATTACGATGATAATGATTGTGATAACGATGATGGTGATTGTGATGGTGTTAGTGGTGGTGATGCTGATTGTGATAGTGATGGTGATAGCGATGGTGATAGTGATTGTGATTGTGATGGTGATTGTGACAGTGATGGTGATGGTGATTGTGTGTGAAATGAAATAAATATCACAAATAAACTTTTTCGGTAACACATGATGAGGTCATTCAACGTAACTGTAATCTAAACAAAGCCGTCAAACCAGGCACGAGCAGCACCTTGCGATCTAGACCGTAACTTTCGTCAATAACATTTTATTTACACCTACCGAACCGTTTTCGGTGTAACATTCCGGTATTCCATTTTTGTTCCGATCTTAGATTAGAAAACCTTTTTTATACGTTGTTATAAACGGCAAAGGATTAACCGGGATCCCTTCCGTTTTTATTTGTCTGTAACTGATACGTTTTGTACAACCTTGTTTTATGAAATGATATTCCGTAAGTTAAAACGGTATTTTGAGTAGAGTGTACAGAACAGTAGTGAGTATGAAATCATTATGGACCAATATCCCGTGACCGTTAGACTTAAGTCATTTTAAAAAGGCTGATACTTTTTATGTCGAAGTACGCTTAGGAGATGTAAGGCCACAGGTTATATTGAGTCTTATCATCATCAGCTTATAATGTTCCCACTGCTGGGACACGGCCTCCTCTCAACGAGAATGAAAGGGCTATAATCCACCACGCGGGCCCAGTGCGGATTGGTAGATGTCACATGTCTTCGAATTTTTGATTCTAGGACATGCCGGTTTCCTCACAATGTTTTCCTTCACCGTTTTGAGAGCAGTGCTGTGGTGATGAAATAAATTAATCTCAATCTCAAATCTTTATTGCATTCCATATGTATTACATAGATGGTGTAATCAAATAATAAAAAGAAAACAATATGGACTCTGTCGGGCACAGCAACATTAGGAGAGAGGAAGAGGGCTAAGTAGCAGTTTAATAATATTATAATAAGTTATTAGACGTGTTATTGGGTGTATAATTATGAATTTATAAATTATTAGAATATTAGATCTGTGCATTATGTATAATATATTATATTAATAATTTCTATTTATGTATTGTATTAAAATAATCTAGATAATTATTATGCAATTATTAGAACTATGTTTCATTTATATTAAATTATATTATTGTTTATGTATTTATATTTGGTTTCTTACATTCCATATTATAATGAGAGCGAAATTATTTTATTTTGAAATCGATTTGTCATCTATAAACTCCTTTACTGAGTAGTATGCCTTGGATTCCAGAAAAAAATTATACAAAGTAATGCGCCTATCTGGGTTCGAACGCACGACTTACTGTGCGTAAGTCGGAGCCGCCACCACTGGGCCACCGCTGCTCTCAGTCTTGTCAATAAAACCTAATTTCACTTATAGCGCAAGAGTTTACTTAAAGCTTCTATGCTACTTCCATGTCACAAAAGGATTATTTTAGCTTGTAGAATAGACGTAACATCGCCATTGGAAATTAGTACCTATAGATCAAACTCATCTTAAAACAAGTGCATCTGAATGGTAACATTACAGGCAAATGATCTCAGTGAGGGAGCGCCTTTAGATTTACACTACTGTAACATCACCCGCAAATATGAAAAATGAAAATCCCATCCATGCGGAAACCTCTTAAAAGTATGATTATCCAGCTTACATTCCTCCTGATTAAACGCTGCATTCTTACATACAGCATACTTCTCTCTGTAATCCATAAGGAAGAACAACAAAAGCATTCGTACAGCTAGTTGATGCAGTTAAAACAATAGTCTACGGACATCGACATTCGTTTTACGAGACAGCGCGGTGTCTATTTCGAAAGCGAGTCGAGTTAAAAGGCGCGAGACGTTCAGCTTTTAGGTCACTTCACTCTGGGAGCGTATACAGGGCCTTGCTTCTTGCTTCTGATGTTGTATTTACTAACAAGATTTTGCTTCAGCTTCGCTCACGTTTTGGTCGGTTGGTTTCCCGCGGCACGTTTTAAATATTATAGCCTATATGATACTTGAGGATAACGCAGCTTAATTTGAACGGATATAACCCCCTACAACCAAACTTACAATCTTCTTACGTAGTTCTACGTAGATTAGATAACAGAGTAAATAAACAGCTCAATATTATCCACTGACCTTGCGAGAATGTCGAAGGATCACGGAGAAATGGCTCCATACACTCACTTATAAAGAATTAGAAACATATGTAAAAACTTAATCTCCGTTTCCAATTAACCTTTATATGTATAACATGCGCAAACACACACCCCCTGCACAAATGTACACTCAACAAAAAAGTTAGGTTTGTAGGCTAACAATCTTCTTAATACTATTACAAATTCGAAAGAGTTATAATCAATCTGTTTGCAATTTCATCAAAATCCGTTCAATAGTTTCTACGTGAAAGAATAACAAAAATCGATCCTCACAAATTTTCGCGTTTATAATTTATAGTAGTAAGAAGATTGCTAGCCTGCATACCTCATTTGTTGACTGTACACCCCTCTCCCACTCACACACACACATACACACTCCACTCACAAAACATAAAAAAATCCTACAGGGAAAGTAAGTTTAAATTTGAGTTTAAATTTTTTGTTCTAATTTTTAATTTTGCTTTTGTCTCGAATTTTTGGAGGTGCGTTAATGACTGCGACACAGTTTTATACTACTGCAGTTGTTATCGAACACACACAGAGTCTTTCTAAACTGTATTTTCGTTTCAATAAATTCACAATGGTAACATATTTGTCAACAACGATGAGTTAACACAAATGACAAACTCATAGTCAATAGAATAGAATACCACAATAGACATTCAATTAGAGTCACAATCATAACAAAAATGGTTGCACCAATTTTAAGTGTAATCATATGAAACCCAAATTATTATAATTTCTCATTATAATGTTATTTGTATATTTTGTCAGTGGCGTTCACCGTTTTTCTGGTTCGTCGCTTTCAGCTTACAATTAGACCGAAAACCGGTATTTCCATATTTGGTATAGAATAAAGGCTAGTTCATGATTGCATTAAGGATCTCATCCGTCGTGCTTTTGCCACTGCCGGAGTGCCAGCTGTCTTATGGTGGGAAGAGTCAGACCATAATGCCCTGGAAGTTGGGTAGGCCTTTGGTGTGGGATGCAAATTGCGTCGACGCCCTTGCGCCATCCCATCTTCCTAGCACGGTGGGCTGCGCTTGGGCAGCTGCTACAGGTGCTGAAAACCTCAAACGACGCTAATACATTAACATAATCGGTAGTTTTGTGTAAGAGCCGTTTGGGGTTGTAACACTAGAGCCATGGGGTCCGACCGTCCGAGGCCACCTAGTATTTCGGGATATTGCCAAGTTGTTGGTCGACTCTTAACGTGACCAGAAGCCAGGCCTATTATTTGGTCAAAGAATCAGTATTGCCATCCAACGTGGCAATGCTGCCAGCCTTCTGGGTACTTTGCCTATTGACAACGATTTGGACGATTTTTTTGACTTCTGTACTTAATTAATTTCTCGTTTTGATACTTGTGCATATTTTACTATTATTTTAGATATATTTATAGTTTGTAAATAATGTTCATTCTTCCTACAATCGTGATTTTAAAAACAGTTTGCAATGGAATTTTTCTAAGCCAGCTGAATATTTTTTTTTCAGTGAATCTATCCAAACTCAAAATCAGTTCGTACAGTAGTTTCGAATTGAATAGATTGCGAGTGGAGGCTATATAAAAAACGGGCCTCCGCTAGATTTTATAGAAGAGCACATTTGTAGTTGGTTGCGTATCCGTATCCGCTCTGTATAGATAGCTTCCTCAGTGTTGCGGAGATTGATACGCTGATTCGTTATACCATGATGCATACTCGTGTAGTGCACGTGTGTGATTGCGTATCTATTGAAATTGGTTTGATGTTAATAACTGTTCTAAGAAAACTGCAGGCTCCGTGGCTGCTACTGAGAAACTCCTGGTGGAAAAACCCATTTGTCAACACTTCTGTCAACACTTTGCCCAATCTGGGAATTGAACCCGTGCCCTCATGCTCAGCAGTCGCGCTTGCGACAACTAGACCAACAAATAACAATCCATTATCAAATAGAACCTCCCGAAAAAAAATCTCAAAAAGATTCGCGTTATAATTTGATTAGTGTCGAATAACTAAAAAAGAAATAGGTTCACAGTTGCAAACTGGTTACAACAAAACATTTGGGTCTCTAACCAACTACATTAACGAAAGTACAGTTAATCATCAGGCCCTACATCAAAGTCTTATCGAAATCTATTTCTTTTACTTCCTTGTAGACAGTATTCCTGACCGTTCTGCTTAACCCCTTATCTAACTAAATAGCTACACTAATATTATAAAGAGGAAAGATTTGTATTTTTGTATGTTTGTAACGAGTAAATTCAAAAACTACTGGTCCGATTTCAAAAATTCTTTCACCGTCAGAGAGCTAAATTGTCTGGAAGTACCATAGGCTATAAAGTATATTTATATCATGCAAATTAGCAGAGCTATCACAATTTCTGCGGGTGAAATGCTAGTATACCATCATAAACTGATACATTGTACTTTTCTAATAGGTACATGTCAATTCTGCCACACGGTCGTTTAACTCCAAGCAAAGTTAGAAACATATGTATTATTGTGTTTTACGTAGTTTCTGGGGTCCCCGTGCGTCATTATGCAACACTTTGCTGTGGTTAATTTCACTCTGTGTGGTTCAAGAAGCCGTGTTAAATGCTTTTTATTCGCGTTGGTAGTAGTTGTTAGTATGTAGGGCTATTAAGGACGTGAGAAAGTTCGAAAGTTCGAAAGATTTTTTGTTAGCTTGCTACTTTACTATAAAATATAGTACACAGATAATTTAAAAAATAGGCATCAAAAACTCCTCCTCCTGAATAAAATATGTTTACGTAAGCGTATATTGCTGATTACATTAAAGTAAAAAGCTGTTTAATCAACCCAAATAATTAGAGTTTTGACAAAGAAAATGCCATGAACTCGTCAATTTAAACATCAAACTGAACGTATAAGAAAGAATATCATGCATTAATTTATGATTACAAGGATACCAACAGCGTCAGTCGTACCGAGTTCTTTAATACACAATCATTCCATTCCATTAAAGTATTCATACAGTTCACTGTCGCTAAATGATGATTGCATGTCATATTAACGTGTCTTCAGAACATATTGCTCCAACTATTACAAGTTTCGGGAACGTTGCAACATTTTCAACATTTGCAATTGGTATAAGTGGTTTGGGAGAGTCTACGAAGTTGCATATTTGATATCCAAATTCACTGACCCCGGCCCGCACGGGTCCGACTTCGCTCTGCTAACTTACAAGTACCAACTGAGCAACGGAACTACAACTCTATTCCAACGCTATAAGGATCACTGTATTCAGCGTCTGACATACGTTTGCAGCACTTAATTCAATTTCCTGTAATAGGGAAATAATCTGTACGAAATTATACACAGAATGGACATTATTAAGTTTGTTCGTGAACTCTGCTATTTTCGTTATCATAGGGCAGGGCATTTTTTATTAAATCATAATTAGTCAGTTGTAAAATTAGATGCATTCTTGATGTTCAAAAGTCTGAAAAGCAATTCGCCTTCTAAATGTTTAAAGTATTCCTTTGAAGGTATGTTACTCGCTATTTTTTGGGAACTTGGGGGACTGAAGCCGCTTTTAAGTTAAACTTTCCATGAATACATCAACCCCTTTTCATTCCCTATTATAATGGGGTATTCATAGGTTTTCGTGAGAAAGTTACCAGGCGTAGGTACATTAAGTATGCAACGGTAGCAGGAAGGTGAGTTTCACCATAATGAAGAAGTGACGTGACGTAGGACGCAAATGTATTCTAGTATTTTGCTTTTGGCAGCTTTCTTATTTTAATGAATCTGAAAATACAACGTAAATATTGCAAACTATAAACCCTATAGACATAAATTAAAATCAATGAAAGCATATTTCCGTCTCTGGTTAAAACTTCCGACAATTTAAACTATTGACGAAGACTGGTATTTCGAATAACTTTGATTACAATGTTATAGATATTCAGGGAAAAGTACTAGGACAATAGAAAGCCATGGAAGCTTCACCGTCGTGCGTAGTCGCCTTGTCGTTACTATTTTATTTATACGTGTCTAGCGATGACGCAGGGAGACCAGTCTGCCACTTCTCTAGGGAACCACCACCTGTGTTGCCACTCAATATATTCAAACGGTTGCTTCAGCCAGGGAATACAAGTTTGACAATTAGCTTAAACTATCACGAAGGAAAACTTCATTAAAGTTTCAAGAGAATGTACGGTTCGATGACAGATGATTATTCTCAGAGCGTTAATCCTGTGTGAACGAACTGTGGGCCCGTAAAGCTCAGGATTGGTGCCATGAAACAGTGACACGGGGTCGCGGCAGACCACGAAGGAGATGGCGGGACGAACTGGATGTCTTCCTTGAGAATTTGAAAGAAGTAGCACAGAATCGTGACCGTTGGAAGGAATGGAGGGAGGCCTTTACCCAGCAGTGGGACAAGATGGGCTAGCTTTAATAATAATAATCCTTTGGCGTGACTGGCGTGATCTGAGTTGCCTGCTGCAGATTTTCAGCCAGGCAGAGAAAGCACATGAAACAATACTTAAAACTTATATTGTCACTTACGGGATATCTTCCGTGATACTTGACGACCCGAATGGCGCAGCGGTACTGAGGCTGCCTTACGTTCTTAGGGTCCCGGGTACGTATCCCGGTAGGAACAAATGCTTAATGTGATGAGCATGGACATTTGTTTCCGAGTCATGGATGTTTATATGTATAATTAGTATCTATTTACAAACAAAAAGCATCTATGTAGTATATCAACTATCTGATGTCCACGACACAAGCCTTGTGGCTTAGTGTGGCACTAGATGGCGCTGTGTGTAATGTCCAGCGATATTTATTTATTATTATTTGTTTTGAGCTCTCGATATTTCGACGCTGTTGCAAGCGCCATGATCGCGGGTTGACTGGAGAACGCGGGTGGATGGAAAATAAATTGTTAGGAGCAGACAAATCTGTCTACCCTCTTTCTTTGTCTTTTAGTTTTAAACCGTGAAAGCTTAAAACAGTGTTTAACAATACTTTATCTGAGTATGTGCCCCTATCTGCCTCGGTGAAAGATTAAGGCATTTTTTTTTCGTTCTGCCGGTCCGGTAGTTCATACGGATAAACTTTTAGGAGTGGTCGTAATTTAAAGAGGCCCATTCAATTTAATTATCTACTTACTTTCAAAGTATGTATCTATTTTTAGAATAAACGTGTTTTATGCTAACATGCATGAAAGCAGTTTGTTTCCGCCAATCGCGTGTTACGACGGGCTGTCGACGTCAGAAGAACGTGGCCCAACCGGCTTCATCGCAAGCTCTTTTATAATTCAAAGAAATCGATCAAGTGCCAAGACTTTATTACTACTGCTTGCTTCGTCATATTCACTGTTTTAGTCAGTTGTTTCAACGGCATGTATTTAATCCCGAATATTTCCCATTTTATTTTCAAATAGACTGTCAACTCTATATTGCAAATACGAACCATTTTGGTGTCCTATAGCCAAGTAAACTGCGACCAACTTTGAGAAAAGGCCAGAAAAATTACAACTAGTTTATAAAAACAAATACATATATTTCAGGCAATCATAAAAAATAACATAAAAATATAATTAAAAATCATACATGCATTATTTTGTTCTTTTTTTAGCCAAATGCGATATTTAAAATGTATTGAATAAGACATCAATTAAAATTAAATATTTTCCTAAAACGGAAAATATTTAATTTTAATTTATACTACTAAACTTTATTTTTATACAATTTGATTTAAAAGAAGATTGGCAAGAAACTCTGAGTTAATTTAAACCTCAGCAGCACGCAATAGGGTGCAGTAGACTGTTCAGTTGTTTGACGGTAAAACAGCTAAGTTGTGGCTTGTCTAGTCTCGGGATTACACGTAAAACACACAAGTTACGAGCTTAATGGAGACACGTGCAAAAACTAATACAGATACATTGAAAGCTTTGTATCTTTACTTCGTAAGCTAGATCAGAGAGATTTTGATGGTTATACACAAGTTATATCGAACCATGAACTCAAGAATTGGAATAGATTTTGAATAGAATTGGATTGAATTGAACTCGAGAACCTGCCAATCCATACGTTAGTACCTACTTAGTGTACGGGTATACTTAAGGGGATTCGTTCGAAGTTCAAAATTTAATGCTGAACTACTTGAGCCAGATTTCTAAGACCGGGTTCCTGAATTGAGAATTTGAATTTAGAACCTTTCAAATTGTAGAGATGCAAGCGTCAATTAGTATGCGGAATCTGATTGACACTTTAATACTGTCTTCTGTCCTGTCTTTCTAACCCTGTTATGGGTTATGTTATGTCAAAAACATTTTTGTATGCCCCTATGACGTATGTACTTGTACTTCCACCCCTTTTTATCGTCTCGTCTTGTTAAGGGCCCTATTACGGGGCTTCCGGCAGGGCTGAGTTATTTTAGGCCATTTATAAACCTTTGAAGTTCAACAAAATCTTTCTATCTATAGGGACAAAGAAGGTTTGGATGCCAGCATCATTATTTTTCCTTAGATCGTATAATATGCTGCATGATAAATAAGCTTCTTGGTGTACGTTCTTAATAGTTCACCGACAGCAGATTGCACCATTGAAACACAGTTAAACGGCAATCAAGCGCTGTCTGTGTCAATGTACCGTAGTAATCATGACTATGAAAGGTCTTGAACGCGGTTTAGATGTGCCGATTGCTTTGAGTTTTATTGGTGAATTCAGCCCTAAACGTTATGGTGAAAATGAATTGACTACACCGTGTTTCCAGTGCTTTTGATTGCAAACATTCAGAGTAGCTTGTAAACCTAATTGCACTATTCCACCTATTAACGCTAGCCAGGATATAAGACAAGGAACAAAAAAGTGCACAATATTAAGGGGACTACAGGAGCTACGCGAGTTTTATAATGCAAAAAAGCACATGATTCACTGCAGTAAACAAAACCAGAAAAATATTAGATATTTTTCAGGATATATGCTAGTATGATAGTGTTTTGAAAACATAATACTTACAACTAATTTAACTCGATAAAAAAAATCACGAACTTATCTCTAAAAAATCTTCATCTGATTTTTTGGCAAATAATTCTACAAGCAACATATATTAGCATGATAGTGTTTTATTTTTTTAGTCCAATCAATAGATTTTTTGTAAATCGCAAAAAACCACTCATTTCGCACTATTCGGCCCGTAGTGACTGACGTAACAACCACTTTGTAGTGCAAGCTAATTAGAACTTTATCCTAACAGTATTTCAAACGAAGTTTGAACCACCACAAATAGAGTTGCTAATTTAGCTCCTGTAGTCGCCTTAAGCGATAGACACAGCATGCAATAAACAAAACAAGTTTCTACTTCACAAGCATTCCCCCTTTAGTTTACTTCTGTTTGTACTAGCAATATAAGAATGGGATCGTACAGGTGACCGCACGCGTCGGTGATAACAAAAAAAGAGCTAGCCCGTAGTACGCAGCAGTTTCAATATAATGAGACGCCAGTTTATATTGGTGTGTGCGGCCTACTGTACTAATAGCAGTAGTTATTTATTGGTACCTAATAAACTTATTTTAACTAAAGAAGACGCAATTGCATCTAGTACTTTAAATAAAATACAACGTTTACAATTTGTGAAAATAATAATTGTGTCCTTAGTTTGGCTTTTCATGCAAAAACGAGTATTTTACACAAATATTTATTTGTTTCAGTTGGCATAAATTCTTACTTAGTCAAATGTTTATGAACTGTTATCGAACTGTGTTCTGATAGATATGACAAAGGAAGTTCCGTTATTTGGCTGATACTAATGCAGATAAGTTTCATAATGAAGTGGAATCATGCTCCGGTAATCATTAGTTAGTTATAGTACCCGAAAAAAGTTTGCTGAATTTAATAATTCAGCAAACTCTTTTCTCGTGAAAACGAGTATACGTGACGTATAAGTATCATTACTTATACGTCACGTATGCTCGTTTTCACGAGGGATCGCGTGGCTATATAATAGCCGCGCTTGCCTGGGTTGGTCTGTGGATGGGTGACCACCCATTACATACCGTAACAAAAATGCACGTAAAAAAAGACCGCTAAGCCGTTAGTCCCGGCTGTCATTTGTAGATCTTTGACAGTCATTACAGAAAGTCAGTACCCCGAAAGTCCGACAACCAGTCTTACATAGTACTAACTGGGTTGTGGAGGTCAGATAGGCAGTCGCTCCATGTAAAATACTGGTATACAGCTCAGCTGCATCAGGTTAGACTGGAAGCCGACTCCGACATAGTGGGAAAAGGCTAGGCAAATGATGTGTGCACGTTTTCACAAGAAGGCTGAAACTTGAAAATGAGAAAGGTGTAAATTTTGTAGTGGACGTTGCTTGAAGATTAAAATAGGTCTCTTGTCTTCAGGCGACGTGATGATAGCTAGAGAAAGAGATACACTTTCAATGTCACTAAAATCAACATGTAATCTATTTCAATATGCCAAATTGATTATTGGTAATCAATTTACAAAGTGGATTAACAAGTTTCAAATTACGCCTTCAAATACTCGGGATTTCAATCGTAAGTGCGAATAGAGTAGTACCTTAAACCCATTTGAGGTTATAAGGCGTTCCTACAGTAACATTGTGAACGACAAGTCGCGTTAGATCGTTGATAAACTCGTGAATGTGTAATGAATCCGCCACCAAAGGGTTGTTACGAGTCAATCTGTATTATGCATTGTCTATTTTCAAGACACACTAATGGTATAATCATAGTTGATTGGATACAATGGTTCTACGAAAAAAAAGTAGTAGTTACCTTTAATCATTGGTGCGTTATCTCCCTTTTTATATAAATATGCAGTTTGGTGTATACGTTTATTGTTAATTTCGATTTTTAAAGACATTAACAGATAATCTACAAACGACATAATATTGCTGCACATGCAAAAACTAAAATACCATCTTTGACGCCACCATTTCCGTTACTTGGCCAAGATATCCTTTATATGCAGGCTGCTATTTGCAATTTCCTTTTTAGTGTTACAAAGGCCTTCGCACATTATAATATAATGTAATATAAGTTCATATGTGTGGCCAGCCCTACATGAACCTTAGCAAATTGGCTCGCGTGACGCTCGGTGTCGTCGCCCTGTGTCGTTGACATGCATTATACTAACCATATACATACACTTATATTTATTTATTATTGTGATTTTTGTCCGACAAACCCGTATTCTGTAGATTTGTTTACTTATTAGCATAAGTATCGAGTTAGAACTGTGTCAAATGTTGGAATTAACGGCGAACAAAAGGAGTACCAATGGCGTCACGAGGCGCGGTTATTTTTAAACGTTGTGTACGTAAATACCATCCCGCAAACATTATGTCTGGCGTTTACTAATGGACCTTTACGTGATCAAAAGGTACGGCGCGGCAGGTTAATTGGGTTAATTCTCCGTCGTATGTCTGTTAACACTGGATAAGTCAAAGGAGCTTTACTAGACACAACAAAATGAATCGGATGAACTTAAGGCTTACTACACACAAAATATACATTCGATATTGACGCATGGGTTGTGCTGAATCAGGCCTTTTTTTGTTTTGTGTTAAGAATTACGTTGTTAAGAATAGTATCGTCCTCATCTGCCTACCTATGTTGGGGTCGGCTTCCAGTCTAACCAGTTGTTTAGAATAGTATGTTTGTCCTACTATCCTACTAATATTTTAAATGCGAAAGTTTGTTAGGATGAATGGGTGGATGGATAAATTGTTACACTTTCACGAGAAAACTTCTGAACAGATTTGGATCAAATTTAGCATACAGGTAGCTTATAACCTGCAGGCCTAGCCAAGTTACAAACGATAAGTATCGATTCTCTTTCTACAATCGTAAACGTTAAGTCACGTGGTCAAAACAAGCAAATAAAAACTACGTAGACAAGTTTACATCGGTTAAGATGATAGAATGAAATGTATTCGTTTCTACAATCGTGATTGCTACATCCCATATAAATCGTAGCCAACTTACAGTTTTGATTGAACTTAAAAGTTTCTATTCGTTTGTTTCGACCACGTGACTTAACGTTGAAATGATGTCATTCCCATACATTTGGGTAGTTTTCTATTAGCGTTAACGATTGTAGATTGTCAACTTGGCTAAGCCTACAGTTGTTTAGAATAGTATGTTTGTCCTACTATCCTATAATATTATAAATGCGAAAGTTTGTGAAGATGGATGGATGGATGGATGTTTGTTACACTTTCAGGAGAAAACTTCTGAACAGATTTGGATGAAATTTAGCATACAGGTAGCTTATAACCTGCAGGCCTTGTCAAGTTACAAACGATACGTATCGATTCTCTTTCTACAATCGTAAACGTTAAGTCACGTGGTCAAAACAAACGAATAGAAACTTCGTAGACAAGTTTACATCGATCAAGACGATAGAATGAAAAGTATTCGATTCTACAATTGTAATCGCTACATCCCATATAAATCGTAGCCAACTTACAGATTTGACTGAACTTAGTTTCTATTCGTTTGTTTTGACCACGTGACTTAACGTTGAAATGATGTCATTCTCATACATTTGGTTAGTTTTCTATGCGTTAACGATTGTAGATTGTCAACTTGGCTAGGCCTACTGGATTGACACATAGGACATTTTATCCCGCTAGTACTATCCCGTGGGATAATTACTGAGCTCCACGCGGGCGAAGCCACGGACATAATATGCTTGTTTAAAATAAAAAACTAAGTAAGTAAGTAAACCTACCTAAATTCAACATAGTTTCTGACGCCGCAAGAATAATGGTTAAAGGAAGATAAAGCCAATAGTTCAAACGTGTCGTACCTAGACAAAATGTCACCTAAAATCCTGAACATCACTGCGGGTTTAAACCCGTCATTACATTATCTCGCTGTCGATTGCGGGTAATACGAGATTTATGTAGTCACTTCACTGCCAAGCCTTTGTGTTCAGTGTGTCGTTCCATAAAACATTATAAGGGTGCGCCCAACCCAACCACACTAGGTGAATAGATTATAGAAGGTCTACTATAAGCAAAACAAATCAAAGAATATGATTGTGTGAGTGTGAGTCTCGTTTTTCAGAACGAAACAGAATTGTTACAAACACCGATAGCGACCCATACAACATAACGTATCTTATAGAAGTGGTCATATTTACGGATTTGGCATAGACTATCACTGACTAACTCTCCATGGGACCAAAATAATAAAAAGAAAATGAGGGATTTTCTTTTTCAAATATTCCCTAGTCGCTGGATAGATGGTGCTGAACTTGGTAAGTTACTGCAAGGAACGGAATGTCACATTGTTTCACTTGGTTGTAATGGTTATATTCGGAAGCATAAACAAACGAAAGTGTCAGTCAACGAGCGTAACTGATGAGACACAATGTTTTCTTTTCCAAGCGTTTTGGCTTTAAAAATAAATAAAAATAAAATAAAATCCTTTATTTCAGGTCATTGACCCATATAAGAGAACATTACACAAAACCTTTAAACATTTTACAGCCAGCTGATTATATAGATAATAATAAAAAAATAAAGTTAAATCAGTGACACAATAATAATTAAAATATTAGAAACAAATAAATGTCAGATCAAATCAATTAATGTCAAAGGCACAAAACAAAATAAAATAAAATATAACAATGAATTAAATTAACGAATATAGTTGATGAGATATGAAAGCTGTATATAATGACAAATTAAGCACCAGCAATATGCCTGCTACAACAATGTTTTGGCACCTAGTAATGTAGTCAGTTCAACGCCATCTACCGAGTTCTTGGAAACTATTTTTTTTTTAAATACTCAAAAAGAAGAGCTCTTATTGCTGTCCCATAGAGTAGAGTAGTTATTAAAGTACTGAAAATGATGAATTGGTTTGCTTGATCTTGGCTACATGTTTCGCATGGACTGCTAGATATCCCTCGAATATATTATATACCACGATGAGCCTTCTCCAATTTCTCATCAAATGAAATAAGGGCGTGAACCTAGGACATGACAGATGCCGTCATATAGATGAGTGTAGTTGGAATTTTGGGTACATTGCTACGAAGGGCCGGTGTTGATTAATAGACCCGTCATTGTTCACAAGTGTCATAAGAACTTCTATGAAAGAATCAAGTAGAAAGTTACGGCATATTTCATCATTTATTTCTCTCATTGGTTTTCTTTTTCTTTGATAAGTTGAGCGTAGTTTTGTCGAATTGTACCAATCCACATTTAAATTTCCCTTATTTTCTGAAGTTGTTTGTACTGATTTCGGATAGTTAACGCTGATTCATTTTAAATCTGATCAGGGGGCCTAAAATGGCCGCTTTAGCAGAATATTAATATGAATCACGTTAAAAATGTTATTTCTTAAAATGGACTTTATAGTCAGAACCATAGGCTCTATTTTAAGAATTTAAATTTTTTAACGTAATTTATATTTTGATTCTGCTAAAGCGGCCATTTTAGACCCCCAGTATGCGTTTTGGATGTAAATGGGGTGAATTTACTGAATAGCAATATACCACACTTAAAATGTGGAATTAGTTTGAGTTCATCATCATCTGCCTAGCCGTTTCCAAACTATGTTGGGCTGGGGTTCCATTCACACCGGTTGCAGCTGAGTACCGGTATTTAAACATAAACACAACATCACGCTTTGTAATCCCCGAAGGGTTAGACAGAGGTGTACCTAACAAGCACACCCACATTTCGCCAGTAATGTTTAAGTCCCATGTGCACAAATCCAGACTCCGTGGCTGCTACTGAGAAATTCCTGAAGGAAGGACCCAGGACCTCATGCTCATGTCGCGCTTGTGACAACTAACCAACGAGGCGGTCGGCACTTGTATTTTATTGACTTGATAAAAAAAATGTGAGTATTTGGTTTTTTAGGGCTTCTAGTTGTAAGTAGCAAGCAAGCAAGCATGCCGAATGGGTTCGTTCTAGATCGTCGTATTATTGATATAATATTTTTTGTGTTGAAAACTTGAAATAGTTCAATGATTGCATTATTCTGATTTCAGTCTGTTACACTTTATTACAATGCATTACGTATACTCGAAGCTGCAGTAAATTGTATGCAAACGCGAGATTAAAACGGAACATCAACAGAGTAATAATTCACGTACAATTTAATGTTTAACATCAGTTTGCAACCTAATATTTAAGCATCTGTATAGCCTTAACCACGTATAAAAATGACATGGAACAAGTTCTGGAGCCACAAAGAAGTTCTGAAATCTGATCTTCCTTTAAGATTAAAAAAGAAAGTCCTAGACTCATATCTTCTACCTTGCCTCTCATATGCAAGTCAAACCTGGATCTATAATACGCACACGAAAGATAGAATTGAAAAATGCCAAAGAGCCATGGAGAGAAGCATTCTTAACTTGAAACTCAGGGACAAAAAACGACACAGCGAAATAAGAGAAAGGACAAAAGTTATTGATGCACTAACCCACTGCAAGAAACTTAAATGGAAGTGGGCTGGTCACATTGCACGTCAGGACAAAGAGAGATGGACTAGAAAAATTACTACATGGGCTCCCCCCCCGCCCCCCCGGAAAAAGGAAAAGAGGTCGCCCCCTGGAAAGACGAACTTATAAAATTCACAAACAAGGACTGGATGAGAACAGCCCAAGATAAGAAAAAGTGGAGAGAGATAGAGGAGGCCTATACTCGTCGAGAGGTCCTTAGTTAAAATCATGTTTATTTTGTTTTATGTTTGTATAAAAAGTTTATGTTATATTTCTAAGGAATTAAAGAGGCTTGAATAAATAAATAAAAATAGCCTTAACCAGATGCAGTTGAATACCAGTGTTTTACAAGGGGCGACTACCTATCTGACATTTCGCGACCTGGAATCTGGGTAATACCTCTCGGTAAGACTGGTTGTCAGACTTTCAGGCCACTGACTACCTGTAACGACTGTCAATGATCTACAAATGACAGCCGGGACCAACGGCTCAACATGCTTTCCAATGCACCGAGGAATCTCGACATGTGATGAATGGTCACCCATCCTCAAACCAACCAAGCGCGGCTTTACCTGAAGATCGCCACGAGACCCTCAACCTAATATTTAGTAGGATATTATAAAAGCCAAGGTTCCGACACGTCATTAAAAAGGGAAATACTTGCGTGTGTCCGTAGTTATCTTTTGTACTTTAATGAATGTGTAGCGGTTTCGCGTTTCAATTAACATAAGACTGACCAGTTGTACGGGGCCAACAGCGGTGTCAGAATAGGCGCCTTTATGTTGCCACGGTATATTTAGGACGGTTCATTAGAAGAGCGAATGTTTAGAGACCGACCGAAAACGAAATTCGGTTTGATTTGTGCTTTTGGCCGAAAAACGAAAAGATTGTCGCTATTGGTGGAAGCACCAGGATAGCCCGCGAAATTCATATTTACTTACGGTTTTTGCAATTTGCAGGTCAGTGTCAGGTTGTATGTTGATTAAAATATGATTCGCGACTGTAACACGTATGTCGTTACAGAATTATAATCATTAAAATCATCAATACAACCCTCAAGTTCATATAACCCCATTCAATGACTTTTCATAAAATTGTTATTGAATGGGGTTAAATGAACGTATGTTTTAAACTGGTGTAACCTAATTATACACCCTCTCTTTAATAACTACGTATGAGGATGTTTTCTTTCACCGTTCGAACTTTTGGTACATTTTTTAGCGAAATATGTAGGCAAAGATACATAATATAATATGTAGGACTTGTATATGATTTCGCTTGCGTGGTCTAAGGTTCGGTGACATCCCCTGGGACTCATGCTCCCCTAGTAAACGCGAGATGGTGCCGCCCGCAAAATGAGTTACGTGAAAAATTTCAGCCGCATCCGTCAATCCCAGATATGTAAATAAATTATATTTTAAGAATAAAACTACGAAGCTACACGTGAAATTTGTAGAAGGAAGGAAGAATCCAAGGAGACTCAAAACTTTTGATACAAGAATTATTTAAGACTAACGGACGTCACGCGGTTTCACCCGCGTAGTTCCCGTTCCCATGGGAGTACGGGGATAAAATATAGCCTATGTTACTCAGGGTGGATGTAGCTTTTTAATGGTGAAAGAATTTTTGAAATCGGTGCAGTAGTATTTGAGTTTATTCATTACAAACATACACACACACAAAAATACAAATCTTTCCTCTTTATAATATTAGTGTAGATAAAGTTGAACTAGAGAGCTTTGGAGCTAAAACTGAGTGTATATTTTTGCTTAAGCGTACCTATTCATGTTAAACGTACTGGAGCAAAATGTTTTTGTGTTGCTAGAAACATGTTTCTGGTGTACTGACATGATATTTGCAACGCAGGACGCAAACGGACGAAAGTAGAAGAAACGAAAAACTTAATAAAAGACGAAAAGAAAACTCCATGGAAAACAAACGCAAACCTAATATTAATAAAAAATAAAACGAAAAGAAAACTCCATGGAAAACAAAATATTCAAACGCATTTGTTGTACAAACACAGATACCCATTACCCGTCTTATGTCCGACATAATTTCCGTAAAAATCAATAAACGCCATTGACAAGCCGGTGCTAACCGACCGGTTTTATCTTTAATAAGTTGTCCGGCTAAATTAGTAACGTACATACATTTCAATATAAACTCTGTTAACTGAATAAAGGAAGTTAATTAAAGCTGCTCTAACAGTTTTACAACTATGCTGAATATAGTAAAAGCACAAAGATTTAATGGTTTTGATAACTTTGACATTCAAAACATATTTCGATCGACAAGCACTCAAACAATCCATCATTCTAAATTCAGAAATCGTCTTGATGCAATAGATCGATCATAATTAAATCCTGTACGGATCATGACATTTCTCTTCCCACGCATAAATACAGACAAATTATAAACAAAAATAAAATGTCAACGAGTGGCCTTCACATAAGGTGTAAATTCGTGTGGCAAATAATAATAAATGAAATGTAGGAAGCTAGTACGAACCTGTTGGCGGCGTGACGCGATGACGGGACGAACACGGCCGAGGGAGTGACGGGAAAGACCCAATATTGGCTCGGTAATGTCATTAATGTTGGGCCCAAAGTTGGGCCCGATTGGCATTTGGAAAGTTTTTGTTTTAACATGCTTTCGTCGCGTTTAATTAAAGTTAGTTGGTACCTGTGTATATTTTAATTTACATATGTGTAGTTTACACCAATTATATTACCGTTATCGTACATTCATGTCTAGTAGCGGTAATTAAGTAAAAACTATGTGAAAACGTTTTCCCGGTAAAAAGATATATATTTTTTCTTTGTCATTTTTCGTTGTTAGTGCCTTATCTACTTATATCATTTCCTCATATCCTGGTATTTTACAGTAAAACTACACATCGAATCGTTTTTAAATCTTCACCACAAAAGTATTTTTATTTTAATTGAAAAAAAATACCTGAATTAGATAACTTAAATAATTAAAAAAATCTGCAATAGATATATAGAACCATTTACTCACCAAATTAACGTACCACGACACCAAAATCGCTACTACCACTGCAAACAAACCGCACATAGATGTATTTGGAAAACCGATAATAATAGTTGGGGGAAGTTTAAGGCCAAGCTGGCTGGCTGTATGTGGCCAATGTTGGGGCTAGGGTGGGGAATAGAGCCTCCCTTCATTCGCTGAGCTGACGTCGGGGGCTCGCGTCGTGTTCGCTCGCTCAGGACAAACTTATCTCGCGATCGTATAGTGTGTATTAATTGAATTTTTACCGTGAACTAAACTGCAGTGAATTTAATAAATAATTATAGTGGACAGCTTTCATGGTTAGTGGAAATTTGACGGAGTTTGTAAGGTATGTTGTGTCGTGATTTGTTGAGGGAGTGATAATTCAAGTTTAGATAAACATATATTTGAAAGTTTGAAAAGTTAGGTATAGGTTGTGTGGTTAAATGTAACTAGATAGCTTCTATCCACTAGATAGCGTCTATTTTCAATACTATTTCCTTGGAAATAAATTATTAAGTTGTTTAATGTTTTTAAGTTAACGTATTATGTAGACAAGAAGCAAGAGATTTTTCCCTCAGGTTTAGCTTTGCTGAGTACCGATGTCTTGCAATATGAAACTAAAAGTTTTAAAACACTAAATACATAATCAAATTGATAACACAATTATTTTGGCTGCAACATAACAACGACTGTTCACTGTGTTGTTAATTTAAAATACGTACTACCAACAAAAAAAAAACCATTGACATAAAACATGCAATAAATTTTACCACTCAATTGTTACTAGTCTAAAGATATAGTAATTTCCGAGATTACGCGAAGCAAATTAATTATTCGCATCTGTCTTATTCTGCTACGCCAAAGTGCTACGGCACTACGCCAGACTACGAAGTGTATTTCGTAGACAGTCTACGATTCGCCACACGGCACGGCATGACTTCGCAATAAACTATTCACCTGATGATGGTTAAAATAAAATCGGTGATTGTTTATTTAATTAATTTAGAACAATAACTATAACACTACGAAGTTGGCGACCCGGGGGGGGCATTTTTGGGGGACTGTCTTATGTAAATTTTTGACGTTCAGAAAGTGCTGATTTTCAGCCTAATTTGAATAAATGACTTTTTACTTTTACTTTTAAAAGAAGTTGGCAATAGTCTACAGATTAAAACGATATAGGATTTAAATGTAATTAAATATAGTTTGCTACATATGTGAGTTCACAAGAATAAAAGAAACTATTTAATGAGTTTTTAGCGTTCTCTGAAACGTGGAGACGTTGAAATTCAGTAAAACTTTAGACACTTCAAGAAATCACAATTCGACACGGAAATAAGTTTAATGTACTTCTAAGACAATGTTGTACTAATTAAAATAACTTACCTATTTTTCTTGCATTCGTAAAGAAATTAAACGGAACTACAAAGTACACATGTTTTGTTTCAGATGTGCCACGGCCACTCGTATCATAAAATACTTGTAAACTTAATGAACACTGGTTAAAAAGAATATTATGGTGAAAGTCACCTAATAAAGCCAGAATAAAGGAACTAAGAATTGAAAGAAAGTTTGAATTAAGAACGCACAAAATTCGTGGCGGCAGTCGCGTAGGCGGCGCCGCGTGGTGCGGTTGTGGCTCGCTGGCGCCGCTTGTGGCTGGTGGCGGGCGCGGGTGCGGCGACCGCTCAGCGCAGCCCGCTCGGTTGGGCCATGGGCAGCTCACAGCGACTCGCCGCGGTGGCGGCCGTCTCACACGCTAGACACTACTACAATCACACGCAGCCCGACGTACAGCACACGGAAGCCTCCTCATACAATATCAATATATTCTTCGTCAGGTAGGTTTGTTAAACCACATTGGAATGTTATCTGTTAAGATAATTTCAGGCGGTAATGGAGTACACGAGAGTAACATATCTCAGAGAATATTCAGTATGAATTAACGTGAAATAGAAACATGACATACTAAATAAACCACTCTAATATCAATTCCTATATGAGAAGAGATCGGAGTAACATTCTGTTATAAATTCTAAGCTAATAAAAGCGAGCTTCTACACTCATCGTGATTGAACCGTAATTTAAACTATAACGTGTATATGAGTAGTAAAGGCCGGGTTAAAAGTACGTCGTAACTGGTTTATGGTGATAACGAGACTTCACCACCATATTTCAATCTCAGATAACGACTGATGGTCACCTTTAAAAGTTTCATGGATGCACTAAAGGATACGGTTCCATCGAAACGTTTTTATGAATACCTACGACGGCAGATATCAGTTGTTTACATAAGTGTTTACGAACTGACATTAAACAGAAAGTCATTACTACAAGTTGAGTGAACTTTTTGAACTGTAATTCAGGATTTATGAAAAGCTTAAGCGAAAGGGTAAGTGGGGATAATTCTGTATCATTTTGATGTTACCTACCAGGTGGGACCTGCGACCTTTACAATTATACTTTTAATAAGTAGATACATTTTAGGGACGTGTTTTTTTTTGGATTAAGCGGCCTTTTCATGATTCATACCAGGGATGTTGAGCACTTACTTGATTATTTGTTGTTGAAAGTGGTGTTTAATTTCAAAATACGTGGAAATTACGAATGATTGCTAGACATGACAAAACTTAAATATCGTATTTAGGCGCCTCCCCGAGCAAATGACCTTGAGCGAGCAGTTTTTTGTAGCCTACTCCTCTTTATCCAAAAGAAAAACGAACAAATAAAAAATACATAATTTTTTTTTCTTGACTCCAAAATTGTCGTTTTTTTTTAAGTAGCCTATTGTTTAATAAACCCCCTTTTTTTTTTTTTTTTAGGATGGGAAATCATCAAATGACTTCTCCCGCTCTGGGCTGAGCAGGAGGGAGTGTCAGACTTTTACTGACTAAAACCCATCCATGTTCCTTCATCGCCCTTTGTGTTCCGGGGCCACGGTATCTCTTTCGAATAGTCCCGCAGCCCCGGCAGGCTTCGGCCCTTGCGGACCCCTTCACAGTTGCTGACTCTCTTTGAGGCGCGCGTGGAACACGAACGCGCCGTCGACACGGCCTGTCGTCATGAGACGTACGGACGGCGAGCTAGCCCATAGCTCCCCGTCCACAGGCCCGCGCCTACGGTGGCCGGAAGCCACCACGTGGCCCCCGACGCCCGGGGCGTCTCCCGC
This sequence comes from Xestia rhomboidea, assembly GCA_963853795.1. Classification (NCBI taxonomy): domain Eukaryota; kingdom Metazoa; phylum Arthropoda; class Insecta; order Lepidoptera; family Noctuidae; genus Xestia; species Xestia rhomboidea. The sequence continues at coordinate 5,766,466 of OY970771.1, read as the reverse complement.
GGTGGCCGGGATGTGAGGATCTCTCCCTGTCCTGTTCCGCCACCTCCTTCGCTAGCATGACTTTAATAAACCCCCACACAACGAAACCACAGAAATGAGAAATAATGATTTATAACATGCTACTCCTCGTAAAGTAACCATTATTTTGATTTGCTACTTATACTGATGGATAGGCAATTTAATAATGAACATAATTGTCGTTTTTTTTTTCCAAAAGACGAATATTTGACAAAGAATTAAAAACCACTAATTTGGCACTATTCGGCCCGCAGTGACCGACGTAACAACCACTTTGTAGTGCAAGCAGATTAGAACTTTATTCTAACAGTATTTCAAACGAAGTTTGAACCACCACAAATAGAGTTGCTAATTTTGCTCGGGGACCCGCCTTAATGTCTCTTTTAGAGCACTTTTATCTTCCCCCAACCCTTCCTTAAGCATTCTAACGTCGTTTCACCAAGATCTTGTAAGAAATAATTCATGTAAATTCAAGGACTCATCGTTTTGAGAACAGTAACTTTACATAATATAATTTACAGTCTATATGAGCAGCAGTAGTCCCGCGTATCGTTTACGATGTGTCGCCAAAGGGATTACCTCTCAAACTTAGTTTCAGTTCGACGCGCGGCGGTGCCATCTAATTTGACGCGGGATACTAACACGGCGGACACTTTAGCCAATAGATAGCGACTTGATTTGATATCAGACGACGGTAAACCTTGGTACCTTCATATCTTCATCAAAGAGCAGCGGCGGCCCCGATTTACGAGTTATGGTCTCTCAATACGGCGAAGGAGAACATTGCGAGGAAACCGGCATGTCCTAGAACCAAAAATTCGAAGACATGTGACTGAATTGCCCACTCCCTCACTTGAGAACTGTGTACATTAAAGGCTGATTATGCTTCATCAAAGAAACCGATAGTAATTTCTTTCCAATTACAGGTAACCATGTAATTTAATTTCACGCCGCTCTTTATCATAATGGGTGAATTTGGCGCGAGACGCGATAATCGGATTTTAATTGGTTTCTTAATTTACGAAAACGATCCGTTCGTTATGGCTCATAATCGAAGCACACAAATTAAAGTATTAATAGAGATCATTTTTATCACTTGACCTAAATTCTGACATTCTTTTTGGAATCAGACGTCAAAAAGACGTGACCGCTCTATAGCAGCACATCAAGCTACTACAATGTGTCAAATTTCTTTAATAGATTTTCAACTTTATCGCTGAAGTATTAGGTTCAAGGTTGATTGGGAAAATTTGACAGTTTCGGGTAGCTTGAGATGCTGGCGTCGGTACCAAACATTTTGTGCCATAAATAAGTTACGTAGAAATACTAACATGTTGTAAATCTACGAGGGATAAGTATTAAATACGTTCAAAAATATATCGGGGTTCCGTATATTTGACATGTATTCCCCGGATACATATTACAGTATAAGCTAAACGTCGAAAAATATAACGTGTACTTTTTTATTTTTGCGTAAACGGCCATAAAAGCGATAAAGATCTACCTACAGTGTGTGCTAAAAGGATCCATTTGCAGTTCCCCGGCTTGGGAAGCGAGACGCAGGAATTTATTAGACACGTTAAGGGGATAATTCTTACAATTAATTTGTATAATTTAATGTAAGGAAACAACTGTGCTACTGAATTAGTTATATTGTGTACGTGAATGAATTGTGTTGAGATTGCAGGAAAAGCTTTTCAGGTACGTTAGACACGACTGAAAGAAATAACAGGTCAGTTGAGACCATAGGCAGTGATAACCCAGTGATGACCGTCGGACTGCCAAGTCATAGGTCTCGAGGTCGAACCCAAGACACGCACCTGTGATTTTTCGCATTCATATTGCGAACTTACGAACAGTAAGTCGTGGGTTCGAACCCAGACAGGCGCATTACTTTGTGTAATTTATTTCAACACCACTGCTCTCAAAACGGTGAAGGAAAACATCGCGAGGAAACCAAAAAATTCGAAGACATGTGACATCTACCAATCCGCACTGGGCCCGCGTGGTGGATTATAGCCCATTCCCTCTCATAGAGAGGAGGCCTGTGTCCCAGCAGTGGGAACATTAATAGGCTGATGATGATGATGATGTGCGTATTGTATAATTATTACTTGCTTCGGTGAAGGAAAACATCGTCAGGAAACCAGCATGCCTGAGAGATATTTCTCGACCTATGAAAAGCCAAGTCAGAGGCCCAAGAGCAGCATAAAATCTTGACACCAGGTTAGGCACTAACCACACGATAAAAAAGAAGTAGCGAACATAAGATTATTAACTTTGTAAATAGGATTCTGCAAATACAAAAGGTCTTGTTTCTGTATAACTTCCATTTTCTTTCTTCTTAGTTTCCAGTGGGTAAAAGATATGAAATTATGTACCCATACGTAGGACAAGGTCGCAACAAAGTGTGCCAAATCTAAAGTTATTTCGGGACGCAAGGAAGTTGAAGGCTTTCAGGATTGAAAACTTTCTAGTTCGTACATTGTTTTCAGTTTAGGTTATTTATACCTAATTAATATTTTCATGAAACTATTCTGCGTGTTTCTAACATAGAGTTTATAATACAATCGAGTAGGAGGAGATAACAAGCTTTTGGTGGTTATGTTATGATAAAATGTTAATCTCTTTGACGATGGTTTGGGCTGAACACGTCAGGGTTTAATTACATTTTCGCGGCCTGAGAAATATAACTCTTTTCAAGTTTTTAGTATATTCCCATGAACCCCCATTTATATGCCTTTGGGGGTATGAAGTACAGGGTGTAAAGCTCTTCATCCCCCGTAGAAAATGGAGGATCCTCCGACCAGACGGGTGTTGTGACTGGTGGGCCACTGCCCGACAGTTGTTGTCTATAGTCTTATGTCGCGGATAACTCTGCTTGCGCGATGTAGGATTTCTGACGTGTTTCACTGTTAGTTTATCATCTGTGTCATAGATGGCGTTGTAGTACTTTTTGTTCCATGTAGCGTAGCACTTTTTGTAGTGCCGCTACCCTAGGCCTATAGTGACTTATACACAGCAATAGGGAAATTGGGCTGTGGTGATGAAAAAGTTGCACAGTTAGGCAACAGTAAATCCGTGGAATACTTGTATAACAAAAATCTATGCAATGGTTGTATTTTTCAAGGGTGAATAACTGCATACACAATTAAATGCATAGACAATTGTAAGTGCTATGTAGGTCTAGGCCGATTTGTGCAATGCGCAATCATAATTTACCTAAATATCTTTATTATTTTGTATCATTATAACGTTATTAAGTAAATAGCTAACAATGTTGAAATTACTATAATATAGCCACGAATAATTTAATTAGAAGTAAGTTTTATTGGAATTAGTTTGTTTATTCAGACGCAATAGTCCACAAATAAAATAAATAAAAAAATCTTTTAACGATTAAAAACCATACTAAAATACATGCGATCATTCTGATTTTTTGGCAAATAATTCTACAAGCCACATATTAGCATCATAGTGTTAATTTTTTTAGTCCAATCAACAGATTTTTTGTAAATCGTTCGAAACCACTCATTTCGCACTATTCGGCCCGCAGTGACTGACATAACAACCACTTTGTAGTGCAAGCTGATTAGAACTTTATTCTAACAGTATTTCAAATGAAGTTAGAACCACCACAAATAGAGTTGCTAATTTAGCTCCTATAGTCCCCTTAAGTTCCACGTTAAAAGCTGCGATAATCAGCTGGTAACATAAACTTATGACGATAATCCGGTAGGTATATCCACAGATAGCAAACACCCTACATATAGTTTAGCTAGATAGTCATGTTAATTAAGCTATCGCGAGCTGATCGGGCCCGATTTATCTCCCCTGTAATCTGCCGTATCGGAATTAATTCACCAGCGGAGATACTGTGAAAAATTTCATTTCCACGTCTCTAATTATGTGACTATGATTTATTTTGTACTTAAGGTATACCTGGCTTTACTTACTTTACGGCTGTAAAATACACTTAACGAAGTCGAAAGGCACTAGACTAGTTCTCCCGGTCAATGCAATTTTTTTTTGTTCTACCTAGTGTCAAAGGTCTCGTGATACAGTTTTATACGAATAGGGCGAATCAGTCTAAAGACAGCCAAACCATCTTTACATTCAACGATCTGTCTATTTTATGTTTATTATTAAGTTACTTGTCTTAAATTCGATTATGATTAAAGGGGGTCAAAGTTCCAAAATTTTCACAAGTTTTTTTTTTTAAATACAAGGTTTTAATGTTATAACTTTACATTAAAATCCTCCACAAACTCCGTACTAGTTCATGTATCCGTTTAGAGTGCGTTACATTGAGTCTTACCATAATTCGTGATTTAGCACCCCAAAAACAAAGTTCGGCTCTGTTCCCAGCAATAAATTTTTGGGTAGAGTTAGTTGTTTGATGTACAGAATGCTTGGTTGACGGTTCCGTGAAGGGTCTGTTTACACCATGGTAGTGATAGTCATTTATTTTGTACTAATATTAGATCCTAGCTTTGCTTACTGCATATGAACATAACGACTGCTTTTTCTGAAAGGTTAGCAGAGGTGTCTAAAGTGCACCCACATTAGCTGTATTACAAAAGAATATGTATTTAATTAACTTATTTGGAAAGCACTTAATTTTTTTTAAAATATATATTTCCTTGTGCTTGGTCAACAGGAAGCTACTTGCCAAAGGCCAGTAAAACGAATTTTCGAATTTTAATAAAGATCTTTTTTAATTAGTTTTTTATAAAAATTGTCTGAGCAAACGAATTAATAAACTGTTTATAAACAACAATATTATGGGACAACAGGCGTATAAAATCCATTTTGTCGGATATTAAAATGTTGGAAGTTGTAATTAAAGAGATTATCGCTTTTATAACCGAAGCCTGGAGGAGAGTTTTGAAGAGGGATTATTTGTTAATCAAGAACATAGTACATTCTGATATTTACATATACATACTTACATATAATTGTGGTAAGTAAATACAATGCTAAAATGTCAATGTTAAAGAAAAATTAAGAAGAACTTATTAAGTTATTTTATAAAGAGCATGATTTATTATTTTTAGTTTTGTAATTTTTATATTTAAATATAAGGCAAACCCGAGTAAAAATAGCTCCTGCAGACAATAATACAAAAACCCAAATGTTCCCATAAAAAATTACAACACCCTTTAACCCCGTAATGAGTACATGGTGATCTAAAATTTAAGCACGTTTTAACACTCACCATGAATTGAGTTATCAGTGCTTATCGCGCTCAAAAGTAATGTAAAAAGTAATGAGCAGAGACGAAGATCGTAAAGCAGGGGTGAGGGGGTACAGGGGGTGTGATACCTTACAAAATATTTAATCTGCGACCCACTTTAGACAATACCTTTAAGTTCGCGGAAGGAATTCAGAGTTGAAGTCACGATAAGTTTCGCTGGAAGCCAAGACATATTTTATTCTTACGGGCTTTTGTATCGAGTCCATCGGAGCGATACTTTAGATGGAAGGCATGCGGAATATTCTAAACCCTTTTCGGGGAAGACATTCCGAGTAAATGAAATGTTTTAAAACAACGAGGAAACGTTGTTTTCTTTCGTAGTTTATTGTTTTGCTATCAACTGCTCTGAGTACGATTTCTCTATATTTGAAGTTTTAGGTTTACAGCTTTTTTTTCTCTTAAACCTGTTTCTATTGTCAAGTTAAAGTAAAGTTATAAATAAATGAATTTATTATTTATTTATGAATTTACTTATGCAACCATTTTGACAACACCGCCAAAGAATGAAAAGCTAAGAAACTCATGACATTTCTAACTTCAACCAATTACTAAACTACAGAATAAAAATCGTATCCAAAATAATTGCTTTTATTCAAGTTATCACTTTGTCTCGTTTATAGATACGTGTGATAGATATCGTAACGTAATATACGTTATGTATGGTGTCGCACGTAAAGAATAGCACCATCCCATATCTTCCCGTGGGTGTCGTAAGAGGCGACTAAGGGACTTATCAGAGAATGGGCAGCAGCGTTCTCTGTGATTTTGTAACAACCGCACTGCGATCGCCAACCCGCCTGCCAAGCGTGGCGATTATGGCAAAAAACCCCCTTTTGGGGGAGGCCCATGTCCAGCAGTGGACGTCTTTCGGCTGAAATGATGAATGAATATACGTTATGAGCACATCTAAACGGCGTTGTCATTAATCCATTGCAATACGGAAAGCTGGTCAAACCTCATTGTATAATCATTGCGTGACTATAGCTAAGTCCAAATCCGGCCAATGAGGTCAAGCTATTTTGAAATATGTACCTAATGAGATTAACAGATTTTCAACCAGTTAAACTAACCAATTAACGAACTAGCGCCATTAGGTTTCCAGTTACCATCCCCAATATGAGTTATGACAACGGGATATCTTGAACGCAGTTTAGATGTCCTGATCGTGTGAGGCGCTGATCGCGATCAGTTTCATTGGTAAAATTTGCCCTAAGGCTGTTGTATGGCATTCTGGTCCTAATAGACGTTTCTTCTACAGTGTAACGCTATGCGGCGTTCTTGTGGCGGTTTGTGCGGCTTGCTGGCGACGCTCACCGGCCAGTAACAAACCTGAGGACAGCACCGAGTGCCGTGGGGTATACACCGTCAGCGCAGACTCCAGGCTTCATCAGGTCAGTGACTGTGATGCAATTATGTGGATGTATTCTGATGATGCTCTCCGTTAAAAATAAGATTGACAGTGTTCTGGTAGATATGGCGAAAATTCATTTAGGTAGATAACATGACATTTAACATTTTGCCAGTTATGTTTAAATCGCATATAACAGAGGCGAGCCTATTGCCATCAAACGGGCACAAATCCAGTCTCCGTGGCTGCTACTGAGAAATTTCTGATGGAAAAACTCAACAACAATTTGCCCGACCCGGGAATCGAACCCAGAACATCATGCTCAGCTGTCGCTAATGCGACCAGTGGGGCAGGTATATTGGTAGATTTACTGAGATATTTGTTTACGATGGAAATACGAATAACCTTCGAACAACTGTCTATTTGTAGAGTATATTATAAGTTCTATTGCGACTACACATAGGACAAGCTTTTGTGAATTTAATGATTACGATACGTTTACCTTGACTGATTTTATGTGTTTACGTTGGTAGGAGGTAATCTAGGCTACAAACAATGGCTTTCTTACCCTGTAAGTTTTAAACCGCTTTAAGACTGTAAAACAAACTTCTTTTAAACTCCTTTAAAATGAAGTCCTAACACCTTAACGTGCCAAGTTAGTTAATTACACTAGTTTACAAATTCTTAGCTTATTTTATTTACGTCATGACGTAACAAACACAGTAAGAAGTATTATTTTAATTATCTAACTGATGGAGGCGAAGGAAATTGTTCAAATTGTACGAATACTGCTTGAATATTTTAATAGCATTCGTGGAGTTGTTCTGTTTCTAAGAAAATATTATTATTGGCTATATATTTTGCACTTTAAGAAAGAGTATTATTTTTTTAATGGTAGAAAATTCTGAGAAAAAACCGAACTGAATTACTTAAAAGCGCCACCGCAAAAACATTAAAACACATTTTTATTAAAATTTCATAGAGGTCATTTTAAAGACAACATTTCAAATAATACCTATATTATGTGTTTTCATCTTTATCTATTGAACTAACAAATATCAAGACATAAACTTATTTAAATTCACTAGAAATACATTTTAATATCCACCAAACTTCAGTCTTGGTACAAAGATGGCTTCCCTATTATTGCGGCTCTCTGCCGCAATTCCTTTGTGATCGGCTTAGATTGAGGTGCACCTTGAAGCCAATACATTCGCAGTCGGAAGCCGTGAGTGTATGCGAGATCAACACAACAATGCGTTCTGACAACTCAATGTATACGTTCAGATGGATAGCCATCGTTTAGAAACAAACATTCAACTGATGGTAATTGTCTAAAGAGCTAAAATGTTACGATTTTGTAAGCAAAATTGTGGAAGAATTTGCTGAAAGTAGTAGCATTATACATATACGCTCATGAAGAAAGGAGACCGTATCAACTACAGTGACAGTACAGTAGGCTTAGCCAAGTTGACAATCTACAATCGTTAACGCTATAGAAAACTAACCAAATGTATGGGAATGACATCTATCATCGTTAAGTCACGTGGTCAAAACAAACGAATGGAAATTTTAAAGTTTAGTCAAAACTGTAAGTTGGCTACGATTTATATGGGATGAAGGGATCACGATTGTAGAAACGAATACATTTCATTCTATCATCTTGATCGATGTAAACTTGTCTACGAAAGTTTATATTCGTTTGTTTTGACCACGTGACTTAACGTTTACGATTGTAGAAAGAGAATCGATACGAATCGTTTGTAACTTGGCTAGGCCAGCAGTACTTTCACAGTTTTTCTGCTCTGTGACTGGGACTGTAGCTACATTTGATTGCTGTCTTTGTTTCAACTGTTCAAAAGTGTCTGTAACTGGCCTACTTGAAATAAATGCTTTGATTTTATAGCTACCTCCCTCGTAAAAATACGCGATTATAATTGCTTTTCCAACGCGATGGGAGCTTTCAGGTGTTGCTATAGTGAGGCCTATATCCAGCACTAGACTGCAACAGGCAAATTAATTCGATCATTGTCAGTCTTTCCAATACCTACTTGTGAGAGAAAATCTTCAGAACTCAGCACATTTGCGCGGTGAAAGCCTTGATAACAATAATATTTATGACTTATGTTACCGTCGTGCGTCCTTCTGTTGATACAGTCTTTTAAAGATAAGTTACACGAGTATTTTGCCGCGCAGCAATAAAGAATATACTTGCAGGCTAAAGTAATATTGCCGTCAAGAGAATGTGACACATCAGAATATTGCCGGGAAAAATATATTGCCAAGTTAACACTCCAGTTTCATTGCATATTTATTGGCCTTTGAACGTTATTTTAAGTGGGAAATAAACTGGGTATCGTTACAAAACTTAGGTTATCTCATGTTGTTCTATTGAGTCTTGTTGTCCATAATTGTGTCACATATTTTTTTTGTCCCCCGATTTACATTAAATACATAAAAGAGTACATATTATACGTATAGAGTTCGCACATTCAAAGCATCATGATAAGGTTACATTAAAAAATCCGTATTTTTTTAAAAACTTTAGTTGGCTTTCGAATGGCGGAACGGGACAGGGAGAGATCCACACGTCCCGGCCGCCGCGGAAGACGCCCCGGGCGTGGTGGCTTGTGCCCGTGGTGGCTTCCGGCCACCGTAAGCGCGGGCCTGTGGACGGGGAGCTATGGGCTAGCTCGCCGTCCTTCCGTCTCATGACGACAGGCCGTGTCGACAGCGCGTCCGTGTTCCACGCGCGCCTCAAAGAGAGTCAGCAACAGTGAAGGGGTCCGCTAGGGCCGAAGCCTGCCGGGGCTGCGGGACTGTTCGCAAGAGATACCGTGGCCCCGGAACATAAAGGGCGATGAAGGAACATGGATGGGTTTTAGTCAGTAAAAGTCTGACACTCCCTCCTGCTCCGCCCAGAGCGGGAGGAGTCATGTGATGATTACCCACCTGAAAAAAAAAAAAAAAGTTTTCTTTCGAAGGTGCATTTCATATTTAAAAGCATTACTAATGACTCAACCATGCATGCATAATTTGTACACTAATAGCCATTTCATAACCGAGGTTTTACTTATCGGATAGGAAAAGGAGACTTGCATGCACTTTAAAATGCGTAAACTTACGATTTCACACTGATATATAATTGCCTTGTGAGTAAGTAATGTAGAGTTTATCGCGAACTCATGTCACCGACTCATTCTCATTATGTAGTTAACTAGGTACTTTAGATAACCTTAATTTTGTTGTCCACGGCTGCACCGATAACGCATTTTTTAATGTTGTGTCTTGCACTTTACTAGTATCTCTATCTATTCAAATAATTATGTACTTGTAATATATTGTTAGGAACATTGCAACGTGCCGCTCGTCTGTAAGAACCCTAAAAGTGTATCGACGACTGCCGTCGACGCGCCGGCGGCAGCCGTCGACGCCACAACTGCAAGCGTCGACGGCAGCCGTCGACATGTGGCGACGGCTGTAGTTTATCTGCAGTTGGCAACGTGCCGCTAGTCTCTAAGAACCCTAAGTTTCAACCGATATAACAGAAGAGAATCGCATTAAGATTTTCCTAAGTGTTTACATGTCAGTGTTTGTGACTGTACAGTGAATGACAAGACGCGATGCGGCACGTAATGTGTTTAGCAGCCAGCCGGCGACGGTTCCGGCACGGGATTGTTGTTCCGGTTCTGATTCCGTTCCCCGCCGCACAGTCAATAGGCCCCCCAATAAACGTTTTTTTATCGCATTTCGAGTTTAGCGTCTTGATTTGTTAAAGTGTTTTATTCGATTTGTTTGAAGTCAAGGTGGTATTTAATTTGATTCTCATTGGAAAGTAAACTGATCCCGCGGGATCCAAATGAGCGGGATCAGTTGACTAAAGAGCCAATTCAGGGAGACATTCTATTCGCGATAATGATGATGGCCCCTGAAAACGTGTCGCATTGGTCGAGCCGTCCTCAAGCATGTGGCAATTGTTTTGGCCAACCAATATGAGTGGAAATAAGTTCTCAGTTATAACAAAATTCGGCCTGTAAACATATCATTGCAAACCAATCCTTTCTTATCACGAAAATCTTATATAGGACTACTAACTCGGACTCACTTCATCACGTCCAATGCGTAAGCAACCTACAATTAGACATAGGTACACACTGTTGACGCATTCGGACGCAATAAAGAGATTTTATAGGCGTTCAGCATCGCTTTTAATTAGTTGACACCCGTTTTATTAACTCGGGTCGCTAACACACTGTTAATTATGAGTATCGCTTTGCACAAACGTGTGTGGCTCTGAAAACATGTTCTAAAACGTCAAATTATGGCTGACGTGACCGCAAATCCACAACGTATTAACTACAAAATAATTGCAGTGTGTATGAACGGTTTGTGAAACTTTCAGCCACATGCAATATTGACACTGATGTTATCGAGAACATTGCGTGTTATGATAGTTTGCTGGTTTTTATTTTTTCTCGGTTGTTGACGATTCATTTATTTCCCCATTGTTATTTCTTTTATGTTAAACTTATTTCTGTGCGCGACTTCACCTGCGTGGTAACAGGATAAATAGAAGCCTATATCCATCCGGAATAATGTACCATTGGAAGGATTTTTCAAATAGGTTCCGATGGTTCCGGAGATTATCTTCCGCATACACACACTCACAAGATTCGTACTCTCTCTTTAATATTGATAGCTAGTTGATTTGATTAGGGGTCCCTAGCCACCATGAATTAGTCATTCCTTGTAGCCTGTTTTGGCCGGCAACTATGATCGCCTTTTTATTTATACACAGAAGTGTCAATAAAGACGAACCATCTTACAAGTTAGTTTGAAGGCTCATCTATTATTACCTTACGACTATCGTAGCACGGAAGCGTGCCACACCCCCAGTCGCCACACGTCAGTGGCCGTTCCAAAAGGGCTTTCTACTTGTATTGATTAGAATCTGAACTACTTATATTTAGGAGTCACACAATGTTTATATAAATAGTGCTGTTTTCGTTTTTTAACAATATACATAGAAAACTGTAACTGCTAGCTAGATTGTGTTTTGCAACTTTTGACCTCATTTCATGAAATTGGTTCAATTTTCAGAAGACCTACTCATAACAAAAGGGCTTAAAATATTTTAAAACTAATAAGAGTCTTGGTGCTAAGGTAAACAACTGCCCTTGGGCCCTTAAATATTAACCTTCATAATTTAAAGGTGACTGGTCTGTCTGAATACCAGTACTTTCCACTAGCCTTAGCAGACATCGCAGTCACACTCATGAAGTTTCGAGTAGTTTGTACAATCTACTACTAATCAATACTAGAATTAAGTTAAGTACTCAACATGGGGCAGTAGTTAACTAGCAATGAAGACGTATCTACGAAAACGAGCCGTAACTCGTAAGCGACAATAACAATATATTCCAGTTGACGATTTATACGATGAGGCCCGATTGCAGTACTAGTTCGACGATTGTGATTACTTAGAGTACGTGTCGTGTACTGCAATGAGTGTATGAGCAGTGATTAGGGACTAGGGTGTATAAAAAACAATCATCGTCATTACTCACAGTACAATCAGATCAATAATCTGCATGATCTTCATGTGACTTGACCGAGATTATGTTGGTCTGGATTTTAAAGTGACCTCTGGTTTCTTATCAGAGTAGTCAGGTGCGAAACACCGGCCTCATCTAGTTTAAAAACAACCTAATGTCACATGTAAAGGTGCAGTGTTTATTCAAACAAACTTACAGAAATAAAGAACATTTAAGGCCATGTAGAAACTGGATAGCCATGACATAAAACCGCCAAAAATGGAGAGATTTGGAAGAGACCGAACCTCAGCATTGGGTGGCCAAAGGTTGAAGAAGAAGAAGATCATGTCAGTCAGAGTCTTCTAATGGCTGTTGTGATCAACATTTTTGCCAAACACGAGAATTTCTACAGCGGTTTTCAACAATATAGTTTTTTGCTAGCCATGCCTGTTTCACTCATTTTTTTAAAATCATAATAGGCTTGTCAACTGCGAAAATCGAATTAGGCCGTCAGTTAGATTGTCAAAAAATATTTGACCCGTATTTTTTCTTTGGTTACGTAAACCAAAATTGACGAAGATACGACGCTTTTAAACTTCTCAATACGTCAGGCCGTGGTATAATTTTTAGTGCGTTCTGACGTCACGACCCGCTCCCGAGTTTTGATGGTTTTATCTTTGTCAATATTCATTGATTTCCAAAATCAAAAAATACTTGTCCATTATTTTTCAATACTCTAACTGACGGACTAAATAGATTTGCAATTTATTGATGGTGGAAACTAGCCCATTATCGTTGATAGAATGTAACTCTGTCTCGGCCCTCCGGACTTTTATGTATTTGTCAAAAAATTTAATAAGATCAATACGGACTTTCTTAACTTCACGCTATTCGCATGTTATGAGGCAGTCATTCACGACGTGACAACTGCGTGAGGCCACTACTGTCACGCCATCATTTGCTCCACTACCTGCGAGCCTGTGATGGACGCTAAACTGATAGAATTGTTTTTTTTTTTAGAATTAATGACAATATGTATCATCCTGTTGAACATGACAAGCGAAATTCTGAAATTATCGGAACACTAGTTAAATAGCCAATGTTTTGTTGAAAAGGACGGCTATAGCTATGAAATAAGTTAGAGATGTCAAACTAGTTTATGCCTTGCGCTTCACCGTGTTTTTAGTCGACATGTTTTTACGTGCACCCTTCATTTGTATGGAAATATTAGTTCCAATTAAATTTGACAGCTCTAAATTACGTCCGTCTCTTTCTCGTTTTATTATAGAGAAACAGATAGCAATAGCCTAAATTAAGTTCGGTTTGTGCAGAACAGAATCGCCACCATGTCCAGTTAAAAAACATTTGGGCCTACTTCATATATCAAGCGTGAATATGATTACTGATAATGTACATAAAAAGGCAGGGTAAATAGAGTAATTTAATTTCGGCCAATTCCGCAAAGAACCAAATTGGCATTTTTATATCGAGCCCACTTTACGAGTGTCATTTAATTTCTCATCTGTTGATCTTTCTCGGCATAAAAGTAGATTATTTTCATGTTCGTACTTTTATTGTGTTTGCGATACAATAAAGTGTGGTCGTAAAGTGCGTAGACTGGCCGAACTACACGCGAGCGTCCGACTAATCGCAGCCGGGTCAATTAAGGCTAATGCGATTTTTATCAGCGATTCTGCGCAGATGATCACATCTCGCGGGACTGCCGGCGCGAGTTATCGTCTACATGGGGAAATCTTACACGATAGTTATTGGAACAGGAGAGGCGCTACAGAATAGCAATGAGCGATGTTACTTATTGTTTCAGCGATGTCTAATAATCTCGCTTGCTGAGCAACGATTCCTTAGGTGGGGCATAGTTTTATGTTTAAACACTAACCCACTTTGTACTATTGTGATTTATATGTTAGTCTTTAAGGTAACTATGGGCCAAAGTAGCGTGAAAATAAAGGTTTTATTATTTTTATTAAATTTAGTATTTTTATTCTAGAGCTGCAATAACTACATCAACTCACGCCTTTTCCTCATGGAGGCAGGCAGAAATCACAGAAAGCTACCTGTTAAGATTTTCACATAGGTACTCCTTTTGCCCATAAATCTAGAATCTTGTATAAAAACACCCAATTTGACGTCCAGAAATATTCTTCTTCCAAAAATAGGACAAATTGAAGATGTAATTAAAAATCAAGAAGTTTATAAAAGCTGTTATTTGATTTAAACTGTGACAAATTGTCTAGAGACGGAACAATGGATTGTTACGATCGCGAAGAAAGTTTGTAATTGAAGTACATCGTTACAATAATTTGCTTCGACAATTTACATAAATATTGAATTGAAGATTCTGTTTACACTGTAGAAATCTTTTCTATAAAATGTGAAAGATAAGCAGAAAACACTTTCAACTGATTTAAAGACCGTTCTGCTAATACTAGCAAGACATTGAATTATGCAAGCATTTATGTAAGTATTCGTGCTTACAAAATATTTTTTTAATATAATGAAAATGAAATTGTCTTTTCAGGAATTATTCGTTTCCTTAATGGAAAGTTCAATTTAAATAACATTGTTATTTGTGTTCGGTGGCCTTGAAGAAACTTGTATAATATCGTATTTAGAAACTCGTAGGAACATGTACATTTTTTCATAGTTTAGAAAATGAGCAGGTTCGACACAATGTCGTAGAATTTTGAAAGAAAATAAAACTGCAGATAAACCATATTATTTTGTGCACTTTTAGTACGTTTACGGAACTCGTAACCTTGGCCTTTACTGGTTCCGAACGTGCCGCACAAGGTCAAAAGGCCGCTTCAATGAGCTATGCCCGACTCGTCACTGTTCCGATTGGTCACCAAAATCTTTTTCCATACTAGGAGTCCCGACTCGTCACCATTAGAAAACAAATGAATTTTTGACTTTGAATTGAATTCCCGATTCGTCACCAGTGTAAATTTGCGTGTCAAAAAGTACAGTTAGTAAGAAAAATATAGTATGACTTTTAAATCAATTTATTTACAGCAACCTTAAACTTAAAAAAAAAGAATCATACAAACATGATTTCTTAAATATTTCGTTGGTAAGCGTCAGTATAGAATACGTCTCGTGCCTACAAAGTACCAGGCCATCATAAGTAAGTAGGAGCCTACAATTAATTGTATAGTTGTTCATTTGATGATACTTTAGCATCGATGACGAATCGGTACTACAAAAACAAAAATTGTTGAAACAGTTGTGAATCGTGATCTTTTGTTTTTTGATGACGAGTAGGAACAGTGACGAGTCGGGTATAACTCCCTTCAATGTCCTTCTTCTATTATTTTGTTTTTCGACATTGGACACTATTTCTATAACGTCATGCAAGTAAACGATGACGGTATATAATTAAAAAGAATGTTTATTTGTTTGTCCCGTATTGATTCATTCATGCATTCATAAACCAATCATTCGATTATGATGAAACTTTGGAAAGTTGGCAGCCAAGTTACCAAAGTTTAGTGAACGAGATTTAGTTCCTGCTCTCTTCGCAATAGTCTCTTGTAATTTTTCAACATATTCTAGCAACTAGGGTACTTGATATAAAGAAGTTTATGTAAATACAATCTTCATAACACATTCGTTTTTCGAACGCAATAAGCCCATGGCTAGATCTCTTGAACGATATAATTTTCTGTCTACGTGCCCTGTGTGATAACAACCCTTCCTATGAACGAAAGATCTACGTTATTGCAAATAAATTACCCTAAATTATTGCACCCTATAAAATCTGAATTGTTCAATAAGATGTTTATTGAGAGTTGAATTCTTCCTGTACTTTTGAATATTTTGTGGGTACTCGTAGCGCGTAGCAATCTCGTAGCGGCGTAGGCGTAGCCCGTAGCCCAATGCCTACGCTTTGTCTTGTCTTGTCTGGAACATGTATTGTACTTTGTTTGTAGTATTTGTTTGGCGTAATGACCTTTGCTGGTAAATTCTGCAATAGCTCGATGCATGAGGACTCATAAGTTAATGGTATCACCAAGTCGATTTTAAAACTCATCAAAATGTAATTTGCTCGTAAACAAAGACTTTCTTCCTAAGTATACTCATAAATCCCTTTATTTATATAAAACAAAAAATATGACGTCAGTAAAATTATGCATAACGACTGAATTTGAATACGTCTTCGGTCGCAGACTTGTAGTCCGATATCAGTTTTGTTCGCGGCCACTTGCCGCCCCGGAATGCCTATGAGTGCAATTATGTAAATAACTCCCTGTAGTGTGTCTCTCTGTCACCCCCCTCTACCCTCTGACATCTCTCTCGGGACGTCAACTGTCGTGGTGGAAGCTAGCCGTTCGGGAACGTAACTTAACAATTTTCCTATTAACCCATGATCTGTCCACGAAGTAGACACAATAGTTAAACAATAGCGTCTCGCCCAAATTGGTCATTTGACAGATCATGATTTAACAGTATAACGGAAAAGCTTGGAATATTTGAACGTACGAAGATTTAGTGAAAGTGATGTTTGTAACTTTCATAAAACTACGAAGGTTTATTCAATCTGTAGCTAGCTCATTTTCGAGTGCAAAAATGAACCCTATTTTTAACGAAGGGGAGCTAAAATTATGTGTCTGACTTAGTGACCGCTCAGATTTTTTAAACATCAAAACGGCTTTTGAAGCGGTTTTCATCATTTAGGGCATTTACTCTAGCAAGTTTATAAGTATAAACATTAATATTTAATTGAGATATAGCAAAAGCAGAAATCTCGATGATTTTACATCGAAATGTCGCCATTATTGTACCGGTGTGAAGCAGGGGTTCGTCGCTACTTCGCTGGAAATTCAGTAAAATAACATAACTTACAATTTCACCGTCAATAGTCCATATCTACCCCGACTCCGTAACTTAGGTATTGTATAACTCTCAGTTTGAAGTGGCATGTTATCCCTGGGAGTTCAAGTTGCGCCCACAAAGCCTATAACTCAGTCAAAACGCTCACAATTCTGGCAGTGTTAATCTGTTTACGTATTTACGTCGGCTAGACCATTGGATTGCAACTTGGTACCTGCCATAAGTTTGACTGCACTGGTTCTATACAATGTGATGCTTTGGTTTGGTGCTTTGGTAGGTGGTTAGTTGTTTGCGTTATTCAGATGGCTTATAGACAAGACATTTTATTCTGTGAATGAGTATCTTAACCTTAAAGATTCAGGTTGACATTTTCCTATTATTAATTAATTGAAAAATGATTGACGTTCTTATAACTGACATTCTTATTATTGACATTCGTATTATTGGCATTCATAGTATTGACAATCTTTTTGTTGACATCCTTATTATTATTACATCCCAATTACGTTAAATTCATGTATTCGTAAATGTATTATTAAATTTTGCATGCTAGTTTTAGAGAATTGTGTGAGCAACTGTAATAAAACTCTACCATCTATTTATATCCTACTACAATTCTAGCAAATAAAATTTCATTTCACTTGTTTTTTTTTCTATATTATACTGAGTTTCTGTGTTTTAATTGTGGTGTGAATCTCTGTTTACATTAATAATCTTTAGAAAACTTGAATCAACATTTTAGCGCTACTTATTTAGTCTTTTAGTGTCTGACAGCTGAACAAAGAACTTTACGTACGACTAATGATATTTTTATTTTGCATTACATAGTTATCGTGTCATAGAGTGTGTGTTTCATAGTGTCCGCTACTCGGCTGGTCACATTAAATTACGACAATACTGTTTGTCAGACATATTCTCTGTATCATTGCCTATCATTGCAATAGTCATCAGTGCCTTCAATATATAGTCATTACTTGGTTGTACTACCTTATAAAGCCTCAAGTATTACGTCAAAAGCCAGATGTGATAATTAGTCATTAAAACGTTTGCGTATCTATTCGCACGTGCGGAAGCAATCAGCTGACTTATGCTAAGAAGAACGTTGAGAAAACAAATATATAATAAAAAAAAAAAAAAAAAATCTTTACAAACATCTAATAATTTATTCTGAGATTCCAATTAGGTTCCGAACTGTTCATTTCTATTGGCCAATTGATTATATTAATATAATTAATTATTGTTCACCACCAAAATGTTACCGCTTTATTTGCAGGTAGGTGCAAAACCAATAAATAAATATTATATTGTTTATCAGCCATGTTTTCAGGCCCAAAAAATAAATACAGTGTGCTTTTAGGGTTCCGTACCCAAAGAGTAAAAACGGGACCCTATTACTAAGACTCCACTGTCCATCTGTCTGTCGTCACCAGGCTGTATCTCATGAACCGTGATAGCCAGACAGTTGAAATTTTCACAGATGATGTATTTCTGTTGCCGCTATAACAACAAATAATAAAAATAAATATTAATTAAACATTAAAGGGGGCTCCCCTACTACGATGGTACGGAACCCTTCATGCGCGAGTCCGACTCGCACTTAGCCGATTTTTGAGTCTATTTTAAGTCTCAGTTCATTATTCAGCAGATACATTTCTGTATGACTTTTAGATCCTGAAACAGAGATATTGAAGAGCTGCCTTCCCTAAGACAGGTGAAGTTATCAAATCTTTTGTTGCGCAGCGATCCGGATTTGATATTCAACGCGGGAATTTGGGATACATCACGTAATGCGTATAATATTGTAATGAATATGGCAGGAGGTGCCGCGTAACCATTTCGTGGATTATTCGTTTATATTCGGTGTGAACAATGTGAACATTGAATAATTTTCTTTCATTTTGATCTGGGATAGCTATCCTGAAAGAAATCGGTAGTGCTTATTGGTATTCTCGAAAATTGGGGAAAAATCCCGTTGAGAGACGTATCTACAATAACTGTAGTCCATATTTTTTAATAGTTGAAAAAAAAAACGGATCCATTGTTATTTTCTTTTGAAATTCCTCTTTATATTAGATCATAGTATAATTTTATACTTTCGAACTTCAATTTTGAATTTACTAAACTATTTTACAAGCCTCTATTCTAAATATGACAAAACTAGCGGACGTCACGCGGTTGCACCCGCGTAGTTCCCGTTTCCGTGGGAAAACGGGGATAAAACATAACCTATGTTACTCGCTGATAATGTAGCTATTCATTGCTGGAAGAAATTTTCAAATCGTTCCAGTAGTTTTTAAGTTTATTCGTTACATACAAAACTAAAAATCTTTTCTCTTTATAATATTATAGTATAGTATAGATAACATTCACTTCGTGTGGTAGGTAATACCTACATTGCTTACACGGGTATGTATCATTCCTAGTAATAATTAACGATGATAGAATGGCATTTTTTGTTATCTATTTCCTTGTAAGTGATTACCTACATGTTTATATGACTTATTAGTGCATACAGTCCGTATTATTACTGAACAGGAGGCCTACCATGATCTAATTAAAAACGATTCAAAAGCAAGACAGTTCAGTTTAGGTTCCTAAACTGCATCGCTCAAACTCGTACCATGACGTCCAATACGCTCAGCGGCATTTGGATCGTTAAAAGTGAATGAAAGATCGCAATTTGTGGCTGAACCGCGTTTGAAACGTTTTTGGTGAAAAAGAGATAACGCTATTAGTATCAAATAACCTTGTTTCGCGCACATTTTAGTGTCAGACACGCTCAGAAGCAAGTAACGTTTTATTTGCTTTTAACTTAGTGTCTAGTATAATCTTCCTCAAAAAACTCAAACTAAAGCTGTTCATCAGACATCTGTTAGAGAAAAACAAATGTGGTTAAAAAAGGCATATAAATAGGTATTTTAGACTTTAAAAGAAAGATTAAAGTACACTTACATTGGTTTTAAAACTTTATTTTCGTCAATAATTCAGTAAACGTTTCAGTTTAAGATAAAGAAATAGTAACCTATATTGAATCGCTTATTTTGACAGTTGAGCGTTTCAGTTGAGCTGCTTTGTGGACGTCATGGTACCAAACTAGTGCAAAATTGAATGAATGAAACCAAAACTTGCGACTCAGTTTGGAGTCAATCGCTGTCAGATGGCATGGCCTAAATTGAATCGTTAAACTGACGTCATGGTACGAATTAGAAGAACAGTTCAGTTTAGGTCCTAAAATGGATCGCGTTAAGAGCTCGTGGTAGGCCTCCTGGGATTAATCTGGAATGGTTCAACTTGTTTAATTTTGCAACTTTTTGACGTGATAACGTCTTATAATTCGATGAACACCGGCTGCACGCACGAAAACGTGTCACACCATTCCGATCCGGCGATCAACTCCCAGCCCAAGCCCTTGGATTTAGAAAACTGAAATTTTTGCACAATGGTTACCTTTATAATGTAGACAAGGAATAAGGAAGGTTTTTTTTTGAAATTCTTCCCCTAAGGGAGTTAAATAGGGGATGAAAGTTTGTATGAATGTTCGTCAGTTTTAAAGTTAGGATCTTAAAATTTTGTGTTTAGGCTGACGATTGAAAATTAATTTATACGTGTCTCAGCGTTTTTGATAATTCCACCCCCAAAGTGTTAAAAAAGGGGATGAAGTTGTGTATGGAAAGTCTTTAATTTTCGAAGTAAACATCTCAAAATTTATTATCTAGGCGTATGGTTGGAAGCTAACGCAACGGTGTTGTTATAATTTCAATCCTTAAAGGGGTGAAAAGGGGGATGAAATTTTGTTTTTAAGTTAAAATCACTAATATCATGAAAAACGACGTTATCACGTAAAATTATCGTCCGTAAACCGACTTTACAGACAACCATTTTTATTTACTTAGTACTTATGCCTTGTGAACTATTTTCATCCCAAATGAAAGAAAAAAAAATAATCAAAATTCGAACAAAAGAGGTTTCTTATAAAAGCGAAGGTAATGTATTAAAACACAAGCAATAAATTATGTACTCCTCACTTTGGAATATTGTCCACATATTTTAAGCGCTATGGGCCAGCCATTAGGTCAAATGACTAAGCTGAATCCTTAGAGACAGTTTGGGTGGCAGTTAAACTGTCAACCATTTAAAGCGTGTGCAAATAAACAGTGGTCCAATCGGATGGTCACACTGAAAGCCTTTTAACTTGCTCCTATTTACCATTTGACTCGTTTAACTTAGAATTTACAGTTTGAAGACTTACGCCAGTTTTCAGCTGGAGAAATGTACAGAACATTTCTACAGCTGAAAACTGTCTTAAGTCGTCAGCATATCAAGCTTCGGTTAGCTAATAGGCATGACGACCGACAGTATCAAAAAAATGCAAATCTATTTAGTCCGTCTGTTAGAGTATTGGAAATGAATGGACACGTATACATATTTTGTTTTTGTAAATCAATGAATATTGACAAAAGATAAAACGCATCAAAACTCGGGAGTGTGGGCTCGTGACGTCAGAACTAGCTAAAAATTATACCATGGCGTGACATATTGAGAATTTTAAAAGCGTCAAATATTTTTTGATAATCTAAGTGACGGACTAATTATTATTTTTTTGTCGTCTTGCCTGTTAACTAGCTAACCGTAGCGAACCGTTATTAGCTACGGTAAATTTTATAATTTCGGTAAATTATAAAATTTTCCCAATCAACCTCAAACCTAAAGCTAGCAATACAGCTGAAAATCTATTAAAGATATTTGACAGATTGCAGTAGCTCGATGTTCTGGCATGTGTACCTACATAGAGGATGTTCAGTTTACATTGTGGTAATGTATTTTTTTGTAAACAAGTACTGCGTGTATGTTACAATTATTTTACATGCGAGGAAATAAGATAGGATCTACAACTGATTACAATCAGATAATTGCAAGTGTGTTCATGTTTTGTTATTTCATATAAACTATAGTCATTTTGTAGAATAACATGAAAGGACCAAATGTACTTGCAGTCAGTCGGCTTTAATGAAAAATAAAAACAACCCTTTCCCGCAACTCTACGGCAAGTTACAAAGTTATCCGAACTTCTCCGGTAAAAAGCCGTGTGGCATGCACTTGTAAATTTGTTTTCGCACAACTTTTTAATAGAAAATAAGTGAAGTCAGCGTGTACATTTCGTGTAGAAAAATACGATACAGAACTGTGATTTTGTTGACCCAGTATCATGATTCCTTAATTGGGTATTATGTGCACTATGCATGATCCAGTTCCCGCCAACACCAATCAGAGTGTGTAACATTTATCCCTAGATGCAATTGGACATTAACCCCGGTACAGATGCTATACCCACTGGCAGGAATAGCGCCATCAGAAGTTCGCAGAACAGAGGCAAGCTCTAGCGAAAGAGCCAAAATGGTCTCTAACACACGACAACCTTTACACCCAAAATACCCTCGTCTCGCACAGGCTGAAAAGCCGGACCCAGGTTGGCCGCAGCAAGGAAAACCTCCTCAGGTGGAGATTCAATAATGAATCTGCCCTGGAGTGTAAATGTGGTGCTGTTCCACAAACGATGGGGCACTTAATATCGTGTCCTGCGTGTCCTGATGTTTGTTCACTGCAGGAACTGATGGACGCTACCGAAAGCGCCAAACTAGTCGCTCAGTTCTGGGCGGACACAATTTAGATTGCCATCGATACGCTAAGGAGAAGAAGATTGGTCATAATCCTATCCAGGAGGAGACTCAACTAAATAGTATCTGAAATATTTTACCGGATTAAATGAAGAAGCTTTCAGGGAATGTAACACAGCTCCAGATAAGCTAGCGTGGCATGCCCAAAGGCCTCTCATTGGTAATTGAATATATAATATAACATTTATAACGCCAGAAATTACATCACATCGATATGTCTTATTTTGTTCTGGCCAATCACAATTTGGAGAGTCGAAGAGCGACCCCACGGGACTAAAGATTCGTTCTCACCGGATTTAATGGCCGACGTTGACTGGCTAGAAATAAAAATCGCATTTGCGATAATTGGTTTCGGGCCGGCGAGCCGAACTGAGCGCGGTTTTACATGCTCGACTAGCTAAATGAGCGATCGGATCTAATTTTCTAGTCGCTACATATAATTTTTTAGCATGTTCTTAGTTTTGACGGGAAAAATAGTTTCAGGTTAATCTTGTTGTTTGAAGACCTTAAACCTTAACCGCCATTTCCAAAGTCTTGCAAGAGATCATTTCAACCTTTTTATAAGTAATCCATCATACTTTTCTGTTTTACTAATATAACTTTGCATTCTAAAACACTAAAGCTTCTAAAAGGCATAATTTGGATTCTTGCCATAGACTTTTGCTAATGAAGACAAATGAACCATTTATTGACTTTTATCGAATGAAGGTGATAAGCGCGATTTCGACAGAAATCGAGATGTGCTCAATTAACTTCAAATACAGCTCGTTTTCCAATCGTGCAGGCTAACGTAGTTGGAATAATTAGAACCTACAGCTTACATACATGCTGTTGAGAGTCTTGAGCTAGTTCCAACGAATACCGAGCTGCATTCGATTACGACGTGCCATGCGACTCGACTTCAGCTCCAGTTGCCAGAATTAACTATGCACATCGATATTGACGACAGAAAATAATATATCACGACGTTTTTAAATAGATACTTCTGTTTTCTTAAAGACTAGAGACGTTTGGTCACATAAAAGCGAAGATATTTTAATTTGTAGCAACTCATTAATAACATCACCACTAATTTTCAGATAACTAGCTACACACAAAGCACATTAACAATATTAATCATATCATCAATGACTGTCACAGGCAGACACTCCATTACTCGAAAACGTCGGTTCACAAAATTAGGAATATTTCACGATTCACCGAACATTAATGTGTACACAAATAACTTCACTATATCAGATTCCAATTGTATTATGTGTGCGTCATCGTCGATCATTCCGTATTTCTGTTCCCTTTATTGGAAATACGTAGTTAAAAGCGTTGAAGTCTATTTGTGAACAATACCTACTCTAGCGTGAAGTTATTAGAGTGTGAAATTCTATATTTAGCATGAACTTTTAGAGATATCCATCCAATGATGTGACGTCGTTGCTTCGTATAGTAGGATTTTCAACTATTAACTAGTTTTTTTGTCACGTACATAGCATTTAAAAAGGCAGATTAGTTTATTCCCTGCCATATCTCTCAAAACAAACAGATAGTAATTTTGAATCATTTCAATGTTGTGCGGAAATATGTTAATGTTTTAATCTCAAAATAGGTGTGTAGTTATCCGCTGCGGCAGGATATTTATATTATCTAATGCTATGCACAATATTGACTGTTTATTCCATGATACTATTTTACAGCGCAGCATAGTTTAGAAGGTATTTCAACAATAATTCGTTTGTTTATTAAAGTACACTTACCATTACATTTATACCATATAACGTCAATGAGGCCTGGTGACAGTCTTCACATTTGTTTGAGCATCTGAAAAAGAAAAGTTTACTGTTGAGCTTACTTTGAAAATACCTTAATTCGCAAGTTTTTTGGTCTACTATGATAAAGAACCTTCATATTATCTAAGATCTACTGTAAAACTGTTTTACCTTTATAAAAATATGCAAGATATCGATTTGTCTAGCCGTACGCTATTTTAAAACCGTAGGGTTCAACAAAGTTGACTGTGTTACTTTTCTATTCGAAGCTTCCGCATAGGTGGTTAAAAATAAACCATAGACCATCTGCCGTTAGTAAATAATTTCTGAGTTGCCATGGTAACGCATTCGTATGAAAACAAAAGTGTTTCAGCTATAGAATGTATGTAAACATACGACGAGCGTTGCCCCACAGGCTTTTACTTGGCCTAACAACTGTTTAAGGGCATCAAGCCTTGTTTCGATAAGTTCCTGCACCGAATCGGGCGGGAGGAGACGCCCGGGTGCTACCTCTGTGAGGATCGACCGGAGGACACGGTGGCGCACACTGTGGAGGTGTGCCCCGCTTGGGCGGAGCACCGCCGTGTCCTCGAAGCGGCGATCTATGGCGGCGACCTCTCGCTCCCGGCCCTGGTTCAATCCATGGTCCGGAGCGAGACGGAATGGGACGCCGTCACCTCCTTCTGCGAAGCAGTCATGCTAGCGAAGGAGGTGGCGGAACGTGATAGGAAGAGATCACGTCGCAAGTCCCGGCCGCCGCGGGAGACGCCCTGGGCGTCGGGGGCCACGTGGTGGGTTCCGGCCACCGTAGGCGCGGGCCTGTGGACGGGGAGCAATAGGCTAGCTCGCCGTCCGTCCGTCTCATGACGACAGGCCGTGTCGACGGCGCGTTCGTGTTCCACGCGCGCCTCAAAGAGAGTCGGCAATAAGGAAGGGGTCCGCAAAGGCCGAAGCCTGCCGGGGCTGCGGGACCATTCGAAAGAGATACCGTGGCCCCGGAACACAAAGAGCGATGAAGGAACATGGATGGGTTTTAGTCAGTAAAAGTCTGACACTCACTCCTGCTCCGCCCAGAGCGGGAGGAGTCATTTGATGATTTCCCATCCTAAAAAAAAAAGGGCTTCAAGCCTTGTATTTTGATAACGTAATGAATTCCCATAATTGTGTCTTTAATTTAAATTGGCCAATTTGCCATAGAGTATCGTACGTATAACTCAGTTACTTTGTGATTTGGCAAATAAAAGTTTTTTTTTTTGTTGTGGACTTCAGACAGGCAAAGGTTCTATGTAAAATACTGGTATTCAGATGCATCCGGTTACACTGAAAACAGATCCCATAGACGATGATGATGTGTCCTTTAAGTTAACTCGAATCAAAATAGTGCGATTTAGGTAGGTACGGTCGTTGTCTTTTCCGCCTGTTCATTATTTTTTTTTTCGCTTAAATCATGCGGAGACGCCGAGCCACGCCCTATTAAAGTTTAGGCTTATTAAGAAAGCGTCAAGTTTGGCAAAATAAAAATAACTCTCGTTTGGCGTGCGTCGTCATTGCGCTCGGCCGATCGATATCTTTTCATTCATTATTTCTATACAAAATCAACGGGGCGGGGCTAGAGAGCGTTTCTATGTTGTAAGTTCAAGCAAAAATTAGCTTAGTGGTGATCAGGCGGGAGTGTCCTCGATAGTAGATTAGGTTGCAGTTTTTCAAAAACAACATTATCATCTGTCTAGCTTTTCCCTAACTATTTTGGAGTTGGCTGTATCTAAAACAACAATAGGCGAGACGACAACAAAAATCTAATTAGTCCGTCACTTAGATTCAAAATTGACGATGATGCGACGCTTTTAAACATCTCAATACGTCACACCATGGTATAATTTTTAACTAGTTCTGACGTCACGAGGCCCCACTCCCGAGTTTTGATGCGTTTCATCTTTGTCAATATTCATTGATTTACAAAAACAAAAAATACGTGTCCATTAATTTCCAATACTCTAACTGACGGACTAAATAGATTTGCAATTTTTTGATACTGTCGTCATGACTATTGAATTCCTAACTAGCAGGTATAGGCTTTGTTTTTAGTTATCCAGTGGTTTAGTAACGTAACTGAAAATAAATGGGACTATTTCCGATGTTAATTGATAGCCTTTGTCGCCATCAATATTAAATGAACGAGTTTATTTTGGGTCCACGAAAAAATTGTGCTTTACTTATTTGGGAATTAGGTCAACGTTGTTTTGATATCTTTGTAATGAGTTATACATTATTTTGTTACTAAAAGGTAAAAGAGTCCACAATGGAAATTAACTCGTTGGCATTATTAATAGTCCGCCATGATGACAGTTATTATCAAGGGGCCAAGTCTGCTATTTTTATAAATTCGTCATTCCAACACGATCTCATTCTCATCCCATTGTCATTTTGCTAAAAGTTCGTAATCTGCTAAATTCATAATGGTCGATAATTGGTCGGTCAATGGTCTCGTAATAGAATTGTTATAAAATGATATTGTCGTATTGCCATTATTATAAAACCCGCCTCATTTCATTTACCTATTTTTTTTTAGTTTTATAAACAATCTGAAGTAGTAAGAAATTCGTAAATAGCACCAGTCATTCATTTGCCATTATGTTCGAGATTACCATTCTATGCCATTTCTTTAAATGGAGTGTCAGTGGTTGACCATTGGAAAGTCATATGGACGCCATCATATTAGTAGATTACCAAACTTGTCAAAATCAACAATTATGAAATCAATGATAGACCATTCTGACACTATTGTAATAGCAGACTTGAGGCCCTGGTTGATTTATTTCATTATTTATATAATAAATTACATAATTACCTACACACAAAAACGCGCGCTTTTTTGCCATGAGGGTAGGCCGAAACAATGGGACGCCATTTGCGACAATCCCTGAGTACATCCTTTCGCTGCGACAATTATTGTTATCAAGTAATTTGACTCTGTATTAATCCATTACTTGTTGTGACTTCCTGGTAGTTACGGTCGAACAAGCTATTGGTTTACATCTTACAATGTAATTTGTAGGTTAAACTGTAAACCAAATAGCTTGTTCGACCGTACTTAGATATCAACTTCAAGTCTTCATAGAGCCGACTAGATACTGGTATAAAGAATCACTACATAGTAGTCGCTTTCTCTGTCCCTATATCCTATGTATGCTTAAATCTTTAAAACTACGCAACGGATTTTGATGCGGTTTTTAATAGATAGAGTGATTCAAGAGGAAGGTTTTAGTATATAATTTGCGGGCGGGCGAAGCCGCGGGCATCAGCTAGTAATATATAAAGTTACCACAAACTGTCAAATTTTCTAATTCGATTTTGAACTTAACCATCAACATTTTCATCATCTGCCTAGCCTTTTCCCAACTATGTTGGGGGCGGCTTCCAGTCTAACCGGATGCAGCTAGACCAGTATTTTACATGGAGCGACTGCCTATCTGACCTCCACAACCCAGTTAGTACCGGATAATACCTCTTGGTAAGACTGGTTGTCAGACTTTTTGGGCTACTGACTATCTGTAACGACTGTCAAAGATCAACAAATGTCAGCCGGGACCAACAGCTTAACGTGCTTTCCGAGGCACGGAGAAACAACCTAGGCAAGCACGGCTTAACCTAAAGATCGACACGTTATTAATAGCCACAAGCTCCTCAACCATCAACATTTTATGGTTTAAAATCATTTGGAGAAATTTGACAGTTTGTGTTGTGGTAACTTGATGTCACCAGCAGGTGACTATCGTTACCAAACCCTAATTAACAACCTTTTTTTGTTTTTATACAGGAGCAGGTTGAGCTGCCAGGACCACCACCAGCCTACGAGTCAGTTGTCGAAGAACCCCCGAATATCAAGGACCTTCAATCTCTAGAGGTGTGTTACATTTGGATTATTATATCGTTAAACAACACAGTGAAGAAACCGTCATGTCTTAGAGCTACCGCACACTATAAACAAGACTGTCTTTAGACAGACAATTACCCAATTGCGAGCGAGACAGACTGTGTAGTCTCGCTCGCACTAGTAGGGTAATTGTCTGTCTAAAAACAGTCTTGTCTTGTCTATAGTGTGCGGTAGCCCTTAGGCATTTAATCTCCGCCGCGGGAGACGCCCCGGGCGTCGGGGGCCACGTGGTGGCTTCCGGCCACCGTAGGCGCGGGCCTTTGGACGGGAAGCTATGGGCTAGCTCGCCGTCCGTACGTCTCATGACGACAGGCCGTGTCGACGGCGCGTACGTGTTCCACGCGCGCCTCAAAGAGAGTCAGCAATAGGGAAGGGGACCGCAAGGGCCGAAGCCTGCCGGGGCTGCGGGACTATTCGAAAGAGATACCGTGGCCCCGGAACACAAAGGGCGAGGAAGGAACATGGATGGGTTTTAGTCAGTAAAAGTCTGACACTCCCTCCTGCTCCGCCCAGAGCGGGAGAAGTCATTTGATGATATCCCATCCTAAAAAAAAAAAAAAAAAGGCATTTAATGTGGGACGCAACATGTGTTGGTACCTACTCTTGCACCATCCCATCTTCCTAGCTCATAATGCTGTGCTGGCGCTGCCGCTGCGAACCTCAAGCAGCGTATATAGGGACCTTATTAGTAACTATATTTTCGACCTGTTTGGGATTGAAACTCTTAGACCGTCCGAGTGCTAACAGCATGTTCAAGGAAATTTCAAAACGCTTAGTTGACACTTCCCATGACGCAAAGACTGGTTTTTTTTTTGAGGTTAAGCCTTGCCAATTTGCCATTCAACGTGGCAAGGCCGCCAGTCTCAAGGAGTTTTTTGACGCCATTTTTCAGTTTATTGTTAAGTTAGTTACATCAGCAGGCCTAGCCAAGTTACAAACGATTCGTATCGATTCTCTTTCTACAATCGTAAACGTTAAGTCACGTGGTCAAAACAAACGAATATAAACTTTCGTAGACAAGTTTACATCGATCAAGATGATAGAATGAAATGTATTCGTTTCTACAATCGTGATCCCTACATCCCATATAAATCGTAGCCAACCTACAGTTTTGACTAAACTTTAAAGTTTCCATTCGTTTGTTTTGACCACGTGACTTATCGTTGATAGATGACATTCCCATACATTTGGTTAGTTTTCTACTAGCGTTAACGATTGTAGATTGTCAACTTGGCTAAGCCTACAGGTTATTTTAAGTCATGTCTTAAAACTAAAAATTCGATGAAATGCGACATCCATCAACCCAAACTGGTAGCGTTGATAGTTATGGCCTTCCCATTTATAGAGAGGTCTGTGTTCCAGCAATTTAACGATATAGGCCGATTATGATTATTATATATTAATTATTAACTGTCCTGCAGTTACGTCATCAACACTATTTTAACCGTTTCCGCGTGTAAATGAAAAACGACTATGCATTCGATCAATCCATGTCAAATGGTAGAAAGCGCGCCAAAACCGGCACCTAATGGCAGTCTATCAAACTTGAAATAGACGAAGACACTGAAATAGGGCTGAAAATGCCAACTATGTAGGTTTCCGATTGAAGTTTTGTTTTTAGTGTTTTCTATTTACAATTCGTTTCGAATCGGGGTTTCACATTACTGAAGGGGTGTTAGTACTGACGTCTGACTTTAAGTGGATATTGGAGGTCAAACGTCGTTCTAAAACGGATTTGTGCTGGTCACGGAAAAGCTTAGCCTTGCTTATATTATATGGCATTTTCATTTGGTAGTAGTTCCTTATTCACGGCAGACCGTGACCCAATTTTTGAACACGATATATCTTACACCGGTTCACTTGTAGTGCAAACTATAACTTTTAGTTCATGCCTTCAAAATAATATTGTTTGCGCTTTTTATAAACCCGAAGGGATTGAGTTACTGTGACCTATATTCACTCGGTCGAGTTCAGAAGTAGATGTCTTGGCAGTTGGCACTATTAATTAGACTTCATTGAAACTGCAGTACAGTTTTAGATGCTGATATAATAATGAAGTAGCGTTTGTGTTCGTTTTACACCTTTAGGCACCTAAAGTCTACTTTACCAAAAATACCACTTTACCAATATGACAACTTTTTCATAATTACTATTGCGTTTCACAAAATGATCTCTTTACCAAAATGACCACATTACCAAAATGACCACTTTACCAAAATGACCACTTTACCAAAATGATCACTTTTCAATGAGACGTCAGCACATCAAAGTGCTACAATCTGTAAAATTTCTTTAATATATTTTCAACTTTTTCGTTAAAGTATTAGGTTCAAGGCTGATTGGGAAAAATTGTCAGTTTCGGGCACACACACATCACAAAGTTATAAACTAATAAATCTACATCCACACCAATATTATAAAGAGGAAAGATTTGTGTTTTTATATGTAACGAATTAACTTTAAAACTACTGGATCACAACAAGCTAATACAATCCGTCACATTTACTTAACAGCTTATTATTATTTACTAGCACTTCGACCGCGACTTCGTCCGCGAAAATTGTGATAGCTCGGCTAATTTGCATGATATCAATATAATGTATAGCCTATGTTACTCGGTAAAGATGTAGCTTTCTAATGGTGAAAGAATTTTTAAAATCGGTCGAGTAGTTCTTGAGTTAAATTGTAACAAACACACAAACAAAAAATCATATCCTCTTTTTAATATTATATTAAACTTTTTGTACGAGGAGTCCCTCATCTCTGTCGGTGCTTTATTATGTTACAGCAAAACAAAATGTTCTGAGACAGAAACCATGCCATGCCATGTTTTTAATTTAATAACGCCATATTTTCAGGAGGTGGTAATGGAGCCGTGTGCCCGATGCCAGAGCGACCCTCGCAGCAATGGCGGCTTGCCTTCTTACGAGGCAGCAGTCCAGCTGCGAGACACCAAGTTATAATGCCTTGAGCGAGAACCAGGAGCACCCACATATATGGCCTTTATGAAGCACCAAGTTTAGCCTTGAGGATGTTGTATACAAGTCTTTTGTTAGTTAGCTTGTAATCCCACCGAAAATATTAAGTTAGATGCGAGTCTCCTACTAAATGCCATCGGAATAACCTAGCGTTAACTTTACATAGTATTTTTAGAGCTGCAGTGAGTTTTTCGAACAGACCATAGTATGTCTCTTTGAAACCCCCACGGTTATGAGGCTTTCAGTTGGTAGTTTTTCGGTTGGATGGTGCATTCCTATAACAAGCATCTTTGGAACGACGCGGGTGTCCGTGTCTTGCGGTATGACGCTGGGCCCGATGACGTTTACTACCGGGAAGGGCGCGGGTGTCCGCGCTTTATTATTTTTTCGGATGAGAAATCATCAACCAGAGCGGGATTGTCAGACTTTTACTGACTAAAACCCATCCATGTTCCATCCCTTTGTGTCCCGGGGCCACGGTATCTCTTTCGAACAGTCCCGCAGCCCCGGCAGGCATCGGCTCTTGACCTGACCCTTGATCGGACCCCTTCGGGTGTCCGCGGCTAAGCCTGCGTCTCTCGTGTTTCCTGTGCTTGTTGGAATCTTGCACGTCTCCGCACCGCTCCGCTCGTCTCCGCTTTGGTGAAGTCCGGGCCTTATTGCAAGGGGCTGTATGCGGCCGATGACGTTTAAAGGAGACCTCGATATTTTAGTTACTAAATCATGTAACATCGCACTGCACGCCTGTGTTATTTGTTTGTACTTATTGATTAAAGATTAAAACGTTTAATCCAGAAGCGTCAGTTGGTATCAAACCGTGTCATAGCAATTAACCTAATTAATTTTGAATTGAAAATTAGTTTTCGATAGTTATCGTAATATTTGATTATGTTCTGTTTGATCGAGCTCCGTTTGTTATTACCTAGTGAAGCTTTCAATGTCCTGAACAATCCATTATTATAATGTAAACAGAGTTTTAACAGACCTTGAGTTATTTTTGGAAATAGGTATGAAATCGAAAGTCACGACATGTTAACTACAATTACAATGTTGAGCATCGTTTTACTTTTAATTTTTCAGAAATGGTATTTCTCCGCGCCATTTTAAACTTAATATTATCACAAAATGGCGTTAGAATCTAGCTAGTTAAAATTGTAGAGCTATGAAAGAGATCTGATGCTCTTAGTTCAAAGAATGCTCTCACAGCTTGGGCCCACGGCTCATCGTTCTAAGTGGACAACGAAAGCGAAGCGACAAAATTAAAGGTCATTGTGAATTCAAAATGTTTATCACATCTATCTATTACTTTTACCTCATGTACCTACTACCTTCCGGAAAATGTAAACCTCGTAACAACCTCTGTTGAAGGTCTGAATTAATCATAACCCTTTCAACAGGATATCCTAATAATGAAACGGACCATTTTTCAAAAATCAACTCCTGAAATACGTATAATATTTTCCTATACAAATTGAGCGGTCAGTCAATCGATTTTACATGGAAAATTATTATTTTTGGCTTTCTGTGACCTTATTATTGTAGCATCGCATCGCTTCTGAGTTGTCATGCAGGACGAAAAAGCTATTTTTCAGCATCAGTCTTATCCTTCTTTGTCAGCCAGTGAATGCTATTCAACAAAAGTGTAGGATTGAGTCTATTGCATGCTTTCAGAAATCTTCTTTGTTTGAAAAATGACTTATATTATAGTACAATGACCATGTTTATGTCAATGATATTTATTTCAAAGTTATAAGTAAATGTCAGCCGCAATAACACTCAATTTAAAAAATGGGTAGCGACCAAAGTTAAGTAAGTAGTAATGTTGATATTTCGATTCGCTCAAATTGTGAATAGCTATTATTCCGTCATTTGTGTTATTTTTCCTCTCAGACCGTGCAATTGTAATTCTTAATTGAATAACTAAGAAAATTAAACATAAAAAGCAATATATTTGTAATCATATCATGTGTTGTTTATATTAACAAATACTGTAGTTAAAGGCCGATCTGCATGGATGCTCTTATTTATATACAGTCACAATCGAAACTGATTTTATTTTGACGTTTTATGGATATTTTTACGATTTTATGATAACTAAGTAAACTGCTGTTTCATTTGGAGCTTGAATGACATTGACAGAAGAGCGCAAATTTTATTTGCCGCCATCTTGTCATCTGAATACAAACTGATTTTCTATTGACGTTTTATGGATACTTTTCGGGATTTTACGATAGTTATGTAAGTTTACAGTGCAGTATGGTTCTTTTGGCGCTTAAATAACTTCGACAAGAGGGTGCTATTGGTAAACATAGCCACGCAGACAGCGTCGCCATTTTAGTTTTGTATTGAAAACACAACATGGCGGCGTTGGTTCCAAATAAGGTAACGCGCCAAAAGAATCATGAAGCACGATATATTGTTTTGCACTTTTAAAATTAAGATGGCCGAATAGACTAATGTCTACTGTAAGAACACGGTCTAAATATAAGCCTTATTGTATCAGTATGTGTCATGTTCAGACGGGGTCTTATGAATAGGATAAGCATAATACATAATATGTATACAGAATAGAAAATAGTTAAATTATTGGATAGTCGTTTTACGCTTGTCGTTTACTTTTAAATTGAATCGTTTGACCGCTTTGCATCGATATACACTGTGTTTTTATAGAGTGCGCAGTAATTTATAGGCTGGTATATTCGTTTCGGTAGACAAAAGACATTACTTTTTTCTTTGGATTTGCTTTATCTGTTTGCCAAGTCAAAATTACGTTAAAAATTAATGTTTATGCCTGAAACACAGTGTATAATTACGTACTTAGTTAGTATTTCAACAACTGTAATGTTTTTTGTTTATTTTTTGCAAAATTAGATAGAAATCTACCACTTGTATGATTTTAGATTGTATATGTTGTCAATGCAAGTATTTCGCTTTTTATTGTATAATTCACTGAGTTAGGATGGGCCCTATAGATAGACCAATAGACGCAGGTTGTACATGGTGCAAATATCTATAGGGTGTTGTTATTATAATAAGACCATATTAGACCAATAACGTAATTGTGTAGATTGATTTTTTTTCAATGTATTGTTTATAGTTTTAATCGCAATATGCTTTAACATTTCTATGTTTATTACTTAAATTAAGAATATTTTATACAGCACGTAAATGTAAAGAATAAAATAACTTAAAAAGTAAGAACACGAATTTTGTAGTTGAAGTAACGCAACCAATAAATTAGAGGTAACTATGTCATAAGAAGATACTGTATTATTTACTAACTTAATAATATCAATGTTTTTTAATTACACATGCATAGATTTGGTTTATTTATAGGTACTTAATTTAAGTAGGTACTAGTGTCTTATTTTATTTCACATGCAATTTATATTTCTAGTCTTTTTTAACTCGATTAATTTATTCTTACATGTTTTCTGGAAAACGCTATGTTAACTATATTAAATAAATAAGTTGCTTTTCTTCGTCTCAATTATTTTTTCAATTCTATTTCCATTGCTATATAATTAGGTTTTAATACTCATTGAAAAGAAGCTTTAAAGTTTTTATAAGCACTGGTAATACTAGTTCCTAGGAATATGTTTAAAATATCAAATAAATACTAACATCGAAATAAATTAAAAAAAAAAACTAAATAGGTATCAAAAAACTGTTTACAAAAGAGAACACCATTTATAAATATTGGTTTACTAACCTCAGGTATAATTTGCACTAATTCGCATGTGAAAATAAAAATTAAGGAACGAATTTGGCAAATGTTTTGAAGGGTCGAGTTGTCAAAGAACAAACAGCCTTCGTTCACTAGTACATAGGGAAGTATGAACTCACCGTCGGTTGATAATCCCAGTAATCAATGAGGTGCCTATACACTTAATTATAATATAGATAATAATAAATATAATCTGCATAGCGAGTACTTAACACACACATTACAGCATTATTCCACGGTATTTGGTTGCTCACGCATGGTTCGGCAATTAAGCTGATTATGCTTGAGAATAGAACCGAGTAGATAATAACTGTGTATATTGTTATATACTTATAGTATACCGTGTACATATCATGGACTTTTTGTCGAGCTGCATAATTTTCCATAAATTAAATCCAATCTAAATTATTTATTTCGGTATTACGCTATAATATTCTGACCATTGTGGAGCTCGTCGCTAATCTTCAGATTAAGCCGCGCTTGCCTAGGTGTTCGCAACACAACATTTAGTTTTTATTTACATGGCACAAAGGCCCAGAGGCCATTCCAAAAATATCTGTCAGTGTCACTAATTGTCGTGGTGTTATTATCTGTGGTTTTTACTGTACATGAGACATTACATAGAAGTCATGGAACAGACGTATTTTCAAATAATCTGCAGTTTTATTATTAAAATATCAAAAACCCAACACTAGGTTGGTCCCTAGGTGGGTGAACATGAATAAGATACCGAGTTTCCTCCGTGTCTCGGAAATCACATAAAATAAATAAATAAAAAATAAAATTCATTTATTTCAGGTCATTGACCCATATTAGATACAGAATATAAAACAAAAAATTTGACAATTTTACAGACAACTGATTGAATAATAAAGAAATAAAGGTAATTCAATGACAAAAATAATTAAAATATTAGAAACAAATAAATGCCAGATCAAATCAATTAATGTCAAAGGCACAAAACAAATTAAAAATAATAAACAATGAATTAAATTAACGAATATAGTTGATGTCAGAAGCAAAAAATAAAATTATTATATTCATATGACATGAACGCTGTATAAAATGACAAATTAAGCAATAGCAATACGCCTGCTACAACAATGCCCAACGTAGGGGCAATCCAGTCGCAAATCAATCATCGCCAGAACCGTGTTGGAGCTAGCCCGCACCCTGCGCACCAAGGACGCGCACCGCTTGCACAAACCGTTGGTCCTTGCTGTCCTTTGAAGATCTTTGACAGTCGTTACTGGTAGTCAGTGGGCTGAGTCTGACAACCAGTCGTACTAACTGGGTTATAGGGTCAGTAGGCTAATTCACGTAACTAAAGAAGTGCTGTTGCAGCGCAGTTGCAGTTAAGTTTCGATCAAGATCAAACAACGCTTTTCGTATTCTCTACCGCTGTCAAACACGCTCGCGTCAAGTTCGCGTCACGCGAGCGCAATAACGGCATTCTACTGTTGCGCGTCTTTGGTGCGTACTTCAGAACGCAACATGATCGGTATTCTACTAAGTAAGAAAAAGCACTAAAATCTGTACTGGGATATTATTTTAATAACGTCATATTCATTGAAATGTGATCGATTCTATTCGATTACTCAGTGAGTAATATTTTTCTCTCATTTGGCCACACCTTAAGTAAGTTTAGTAGAGTTTGGTTGTCGTACAGTTGATGTGCAGTTCACGCGCAACTTACGCGCAGTTCAAAGATTACAAGAATACCGTTTATCACTCGAACTTGAAACTGCACTACAACTTCATCGGCGCGTCATAAAATTACGTGAATTAGCCCTCAGATAGGCAGTCGCTCCATGTAAAATAGAGGTGTTCAGCTGCATCCGGTTGGAAGGAAGCCGACCCCGTGTTAGTTGTGAGATGGCTAGGCGACTGACGACTTCGACATTGAAAGTACCTGTACATGGTCATATGCGTAGTCACTGGTTTCCATTGTATCAAATCATACAGTACTGAGTACTCATACACAAGTCTGCAAAACACTATCATTTCCGAACAATGTAGGTAAATGTATGTGTAGTCACTGCCTACTCCATCAGGGATTACGGACGCGGTTATAAAGCTGATATGTTTGCGACGCGACGCGGCAATACCAAAAAAAAAATCAGCTGTGTCGAGTAGGTATTGAATTTTGAGTGGGACAGTTGTATATACCTAAGGTCTATCTATTCATACACGAAATCTCTTAAGGGGTCATTGTACTTACCATTATGAAAAACTTTTACTATGGGACCTAACCATGAATCGCGAAAAACATATCAACTGTTCCATACAGTAACAGATACAGACCGAGTTGTGATACAGTCCTGTTGTGGGTTATTTTGACGAGAAATAATAATAAAGTGTGTTTATTTCTCACCACAAGCCAAAAAATACAGACAATATTTACACTTCAGCAGTAGCCAACGATTTTTGGTTGTGGATCGCTGGTGCCTGTGGTAGGTAGTAACACCTGTAATACAGGTCCCAGGTCCCCAGGTCCCCACCTGTTTAAAGTACACAATTGATAGGTTACATCTGGTATCACAACAAATAACAAAAGTGAGCTTATTAAAAAAGAAAAGAGATACACAAGAGAGTATTAAAGTAATTTAGGTAAAGCAATTTAAAAAGAGTTAAAGTACGTTGAGTGGTTTTTATGAATGTAAGTTTGTGTGTGTATGAAATGCGAACATATTGTAGGGAACAGCGCGATTCACATCCTTAAATAAGACCACCCCTTTTTCATATACGCTGTATAATGAAACTGCGCTACGGGTTGTATACGATTGTTTAGACGAGCACACTTCGATGCTAGCACAATATTGAGTAAACCGCGTTTAATTTACTAATGCGCTCCCCTTATGAACTCCGAAGCTTAGTATTTGTTCACCACTCTCGCCACTAGATGCACTCTCTTTTTTTAATTATCGACTGTTTTTTTGTAACACGATTCTAGACCAAACGAAATAAAAATCAAGTTTTTGTTAGATCCTCGTCGGGTGCACACCCTGTATGTTGGTTGTTGGATGCAAATATTCCATAAGGAAAAAGTTTTAGGTAACTTAGACATTTTTGCACGAAACTATGTGAAAGCGTTAAATGTGTGTGTTGTTGGCATGTTAACGTTTCAAGTTGTCAATATACAGTTTGTGGACATATATTTTGCGGTTACCCGCCAAGTTTACATCAATTACCATGTGAAAATAAGGTAACCATGCGAAGCCTTGCATATAACATAAACAGTAACAAACTAATACATAATAATATATGTTTTTGTTGCTATGAAACCCAGATAAGTACTTGAGACTGAACTATGGCTAACTGATTGATTGAAAACGATCACCTCTTATTTATCACTCTGTATATTTCAATCAATAGTATCGATAACAATTTTAATCGTCCCACATGTGGAATATCGTAACTTCTCACATGGGCATAGTTAAAAAACTTTAAAAAATTTGTTTTTATGAAAACGTGTAGCAATTTGTAAATTGAAAATGTATTTTAAAACCGCTTTTTCACTTTTCATTGCTTTTATGTGAATACTGAATAGAGTATTGACTTGGGTTGCGAAATATTCGATGTTTTCGCTTGTTAGAAAGTGGATGTAAAACTACAAATATCAACATAGGTAACATAACATAATATCACGCCTGTAATCCCCGAAGGGTTAGACAGAGGTGTATCTAATAGTACACCCACATTTCACCAGTTATGTTTAAGTCTCATGTAATAGGGGGCGAGTGTATTGCCATCAATCAGAAATTCCTGATGATAAAACTGAATAACACTTTGCCCGACCCGGGAATCGAACTCATGCTCAGCAGTCGCGCTTGCGTCTACTAGATCAACGAAGCTGTCATTAATATAGGTATTCATATAATAAGCTCTATGGATGTCGTGATGGCCCAGAGGTTAAGGCCTCGCCTCCCATGTATATGAGGTTGTGGTTTCAAATCCGGGCAAGTACCAATGTGACTTTTTCAATACATATGTACTTTTTACACGACTGCCCAAAAAAAGGAGTGTTATGTTTTCAGAGTTCATGTATGTATGTATGTTTGTGAGTTTTTTTATTCCACCATAACTTCTAAACGCCTAAACCGATTTCGATGTACTATCGAGGACACTCCCGCCTGATCACCACTAAGCTAATTTTTGCTTGCACTTACAACATAGAAACGCTCTCTAGCCCCGCCCCGTTGACTTTATATAGAAATAATGAATGAAAAGATACCGATCGGCCGAGTGCACTGACGACGCACGCCAAACGAGAGTTATTGTTATTTTGCGTGCCAAATTGACGCTTTCCTAATAGGCCTTTCCTAGGCCTAAACTTTAAGGGGGCGTGGCTCGGCGCCTACGCACGATTCAAGCGAAAAAAAAATTAACTTATCAGGCGGAAAAGACCACGACTGTACGTGGTATCGTTAAAATCTTTGTGTTACCCCGGGTAACATAGGCTAGTGACAAATTTAAAAAAAAATTTATTTGAAACTAAAAAGGGTAAAAGAAAAAAAAAGAAAAACCCGACTGCATAAAAAATAACTAATAACTTTAAATGAAAACTGAAAAGAAAAAAACAAGAACAAATAATAAATTCTACCCATTACATAATCCAGATTAAATTCAATCCAATATGGGTATATTGGATTGAATTTAATCTAATCTAATCCAGATTAAATTCAATCCAATATGGGTATATTGGATTGAATTTAATCTAGATTATTTACTATAGATTATTTATTTGATTATTTATCTAGATTTCTTTCTAAGTTTATCTTGGACATCACAGACATCGGTGAAGGAAAACATCGTGAGGAAACCTGGACTTATAATTGATTATAAGTCTGAAATCGCCATCCCGTCTTGAGCAAGCGTGGTGATCAATGCTCGTGCCTTCTCTGTGCGAGACGAGGCCTATTAATTATTGAGGCCTATTATTATTGGAGGATTATTATTATAATGAGCTTTGAGTATCAGAATGGTTCATCATTGATATTTACTGTGTATGAAAGGACCTATCATGAGGTATTTAGGGCAAGGGTTTTTATTAAGAAAAGCCAGGACTAGGCATTTTTTCAATGAGGCTTTTTAGCCATTTTAGCCTATTTATGGGTAACGGCAATTACCAAGCTACGTCCATTCGAAAACCTAGGTCTTCATGCAGAAGAATATAAAATAACTAACTTGAACGTTAGGAAGGATAATAAATACAATGCGGTTCTGCTTCACAAACTTTCGATATCCATACGATCTTGCTTTTTGTGTATGGCAGCTCGCAGTTCAGTCTAGAGATACTGGCTTATTGTTAACCGGGCTAATCCTGTGGATGCCTTGAATTAAAGGCCTCAAGCCAGGGGCATAATAACTATAAACTAGGCGACCACGCACTAAGGCACCCTCTGTGGGGTACGAACAGCAAACTTCATGTTATATACATGGGACACTACCATAGAGCACACACAACACCACTCCACACAAACAGAGCCTGTCCTAAACCGTAGAACATTTGAAGCGTAGAGTCGTGAAACAATATTCTTCTGTATTATATAGGCTTATTCATTACGATCAAATACGTCGTATCGACTACTAAAATTGCCTGTATACTTATACAAATATATTTAAATAACACAAATGGTATGTACTCGAGAGTTGCGATTAGAACGTTATCGAATAATTGAAATAATATATTTTTAATTTTTGCTATGATTGCGTGGATGCCTTACACACTTTAATACTGAGCAAGTGATTTTCCTCGATAAAGTAAAAACCGGCCAAGTGCGAGTCGGATTCGCGCACAAAGAGTTGGTACATAACAATATAATACAAAAATTTAAAATAACAATATTATTTATTTAATATCTAATAATATTATTATATAAAATATTTTAATATTTATTTATTTTTTATTAAATATTTTTTTATTATGTCCATTTACACTCAACAGCAAAAACGAAAATTCAGAAGGCCACCTGCTCCGATCCTTAAGTACTACTTTTTTATCGTTTAATAAAATAACAGACAAAAAACCCAATTTTTTTATTGTATTATGTTGCAGCAAAAACATGCGTAAATGTTGAGTCTACTATAGTTTGTAATTCTGTATCATTCCAACTAGAATAAAAGACTAGAAATAAAACTAGTCGGAAAGTGTGCTACGCACGTTCCAATCCCGTAAAAAGGACCACTTTGGGAATGGACCACGCATACAAATCAGCTGTTGTCGGTTACGTATTATTAATGGGTGAAAACTGCTCGAACAAATTGTTTCTTGCAGTCTAGAATTACTTACAGTTAAAATTAATTAGTAAATTATTCTTGCTGTAATTTTGTAATATGCAAAAAGAAATCGTTTTTTGACATAACTGATTTATTTTGAAAGTGAAAGTTGGATAAAAACTAGAGTTCCTGGTGTTTTTTCTAAAGTCCGTAAGAGGTCTTGCATCTTGCATATATACATAGTATTTAGGCGATAATGAAATAAAGAGATCGATATATAAATTAAGAGGGTACTTTTCATTTGGATTTTTATTTATCACGACAGCACATTATTAGTGAAAAGAGCACAGTTTTTTTACTGTAAAATACCATTCCATGGGGGTCATGTAATGCAGAGCACTAAATAAGTACTTCACTACAAAAAATTCTAAAATCTTAGATTTTAACTGTCTAAGCAGATTATCCGGCCTGTACACATGTAAGTGTTATAAAGGTAGGTCGGTGCCAGTGAGTGGCAGACCTCGATCCCTCTCGATCCACTCCAAGTCAAGCACGCGCTCACAATGGGAG
The DNA here is from genome assembly GCA_963853795.1 of Xestia rhomboidea. NCBI lineage: Eukaryota > Metazoa > Arthropoda > Insecta > Lepidoptera > Noctuidae > Xestia > Xestia rhomboidea. The sequence goes on along the minus strand of OY970771.1, from coordinate 5,724,595 downwards.
GCATCCGACACTTGGCGTATGAGACAACTTCTATAGCGCTTTTGTAACTGCATTTATAGCTATGGTATCTAAAGAATAACCGCGTATTTTACGATCAACGTTATTTATAAACATCTGCAGCTTCTTGACCGTTTTTCCTTCAGTACCGTTTATGAAGGGTTCCACCATGTTTAGAAGTGTTCACAGATTATTTTTAAGCCTTTAAAATCTACAGACCTTCCCGTGCTTGTGTTCTGAGCGCTTCATTGTTTTTTTTTATTATTATTATAAGACCCGACCTCTTGACAACTTTTTTGCAGCGCTGCTTATGTAATGTAAAACATTTCGTCGTTGAAGTTTTAAAACCACGCAAGTCAAGAATAGCAACTTTAGAGGAGACTGCAAGAAAAGCATAATTATACCTAGGTAATGATACAATACCATTTTATAATTTGTGTTCACTTCAAATAGAGATAGAGACGGTGCTTGTTTCTAATAGGCTGAAACAACGCGTCTTCAGATTCTCTAGCAAACGGCATTAAAAATCAAATGTCAAAAACCGCCAAAAAATGACCGTCGTAAATAACAACCAAACCAACTTAAGTAATCTACACTAATATTATAAAGAGAAAAGATTTGTATTTTTGTATGTGTGTATGTTTGTAATGAATCAACTCAAAAACTGCTGTGCCGATTTCAAAAATTCTTTCACCATTAGAAAACCACGTCTTTACTGAGTAACATAGGCTATATTTTACTACCCGTACTCCCACGGGGACGGGAACTACGCGGGTGAAACCGCGTGACGTCCGCTAGTTATCAATATAATAGTATATCACCATCGTATGGTACACCAGACACCTACCTAAGTACAAAGCTATCCGTCAAATAACTGACATTTCTAATAACAACAAAACACAATTTCACACGAAAAATCAAAAGAAAAGGAAATGGACGGCGCGTTCCCATTTGGCAGTACATGGGTAGTAATCCGAATGGAGCTTGCATCGGAGTTTGCAACGCTGTTAGGAGCTACACAATACAGGACACGGGCTATAGGGCTTATCCGGTACGGTACGGCATCATGGCGGCGGCGGCGGGACAACCGGCTCGATACACACAACATGGTTTACGAAGGCATTGAAAGAAAGAAAAAAAAGAAAATTGTGTTTATTTGGCATTAAAAACATTTACAAAATTCCACAAAATAAATAAACAAACAAAACTAATAATGCCAAAAGGGCCTCAGCTCAGCATAATGCCAGATGGCAACACAAGGTGTACCACCTGACGCTGATTTTCAGCTGCAGCCCACGAGTGCCATACGCTCGACAACCTAAACGAACACATATTAAAGCCTAAAATTTTTGCATAACTTCCAACTAGAAATGAAAATAAAATGTTATATAAATACATTAAATAAACAATAACAAAAAGTAAAAATTATGGATTGTATAAAATAAATAACATTGGATTTTTTAATAACTTATAAAATTTATAAATACTGTGTCCATTAATAAAAAGAACAAAAATACATTAATAAACAGCAAAAGGACAAAATCGAGAAATGTGTAAAATTGATAACAATAATAAAGTAAAAATAATAGACTGTATAAAATTAATAACATTGGTAAAAAATAATAGGTAACGAATAAAAATTGATGAAATTTAAAAAATTAAAGATAATTGATAACAATGCCAAAATATAAAAATGCATGAGCTTGTAATAATGATATACTTGATATACCTATACATTGGACATTTAGTTATATTTAGCTGAAATAACAAAAGATGAAATGCGGTAAAAGAGCCCGTTTTGTACGCAAGTTTGATTGTAGATAGCTTTTCCTTATCACAATCCATATAATCTTTTCCTCATTGCCCTGGGCTCATGGTAACTGAATGTTTTTAAATGACTAAAGTAGCTGCAAAAAGCTGTGGCTCAAAAAGCTGAGGCTCCTTAAAAATCCCCCTCCGGCTCATTATGTTCAGCCTGCAGAAAAGCTCCCAGCGGGTCACCAACTGCCATGGCCCACCTGGAAGACTCTAAACTTAGACGCCAGGTGGGCCGCTGCAGGTTCAACTTGGTCCGGTATTCGGTATCCGGGTATTCCGATAAAGTTAAGTGCGACTGCGGAGCCTCATCTCAATCCATGGCCCACCTCCTGACCAGCTCTTTGTGTAACTCCACCTGCACTTTAAGGGACCTGTCCAAAGCCACCACTAACGACGTCGACGCGGCTGAGTTCTGGTCGAAACAAATTTAAATAAATAACAATGGGAATCATCGACTGGAAGAAAAAGAAGAAGAAGTAGCTAACTAGATTTTTGACACATTTTGGCGTTCATTCTAAAAGGGGAATATCTAAAGTCCGTGATAAGACTAGTCGTACCGTACTGTATGGATCCGAATGCTGAGGCCCTACTCTCTAACACTTCAACCGTATATATAATCTATCCGTCTCTCTCACTCACACTCATTTGCAGACGTGCGCAAGAGAGACGGAAGGATCCGAATATACGGACGAAGCGTTAGAGAGTAGGGCCCCTGGGCCGTCAAGAAGACGGATGAAAAAATACTGCTCTTAGCGTAGATTAAAATGTTGAAATGAATTTGTGGACGGACGAGAATGGACAAGGTATGAAATGAGTATATTAGAGGAAATTTGAATTAGAAAGTCATCCCAAGTTAAAGTAATGATTTTTCTTGAGATGAAAGAGGTAACGTACGTGACCAACAGAGTGATGAATATAAATGCTGGTGAAGAGGGAGAGGAAAGGATGAATGATTCATTTGATAAAAAGGTGGGTATTTGTGTAAGCTTGACTCTGACTGTTGACAGGAGAGAAAGCAAGATGATAACGTGTTAATAACAAGGCAAGACAAGATGATTTCAGATTGGATTATTCCGGACGTTTCCCTCAACTCATTTTAGAAATCCAAAAATAAAACTCACGCCTTTTCCTCATGACAGTAGAAACAGAACGCTACCTACAAATACTTACTACCAATACAAATAAATAAAATTGGAGTATCTGTCTGCAATTACAAAATATTTTTTACTGAATGCCTATGAAAGTATATGTATACGGTATTACGGTACTTATGAAATAACAAAAAACAAGTTTCTGTGTTTCTGTCCGTTTGTTCCGGATAATCTCCGCCACGGCTAGCTGATGTTATAAGGAGTAAAGGAACATAGGCAGGCTACTTTTATTTTACAAAATAGATGAAACCCTATTTCATGCTAAAAAAAAACATTAAATTGTTAGGAAAATCCGATTCAATTATGGAAGTAATATTTTAATTTATAAGAATCTCGTATCGCAGTGTTTGTTATCGAACTCCTCCAAATCGGCTGGACCGATTTTTATGATTTTTTTATGTGAAACATCTATAGGCGCGGGTAAAACCAAAAAATGCCGTGGCAACGCGTCGCCAACTGTCAAGTTGTCAACCCGGCCCGGATAATCCCGAACATTACCGACCTGTTAAAGCAGCATAAGATCTGCAAATTCGCCACGGTTTCCACAAGCCAGCTGGTCTCGGGGCACAGCGCTGGGTTACAATCTCGTGACTTCGAGTTCGATCCCAGCCTAAGGATTTTCTTTTTGTGAATCGAGTCATTTTGTTTTTATTTTCTTTTATTAAATTTTTGTATTTAATGAAAATAAATGATTATTAAATAAACATTCATCCTTTTCAGGGAAAAATTAGTAATATTTTTTTTTCATTAAGCTATATTTAGTTCCTGTCGTAATCTGTTCTTTTATGCATATTACTTGTACAAAATAATTTTGATGTTTCACATCTGCCAGGCGTCCCGTACGGCTCACAATTTTTTAGTTTGTCTGGGAATAGGTCGTAGGCTATTTTTTAGTCTCACACATACATATCAAAATTCCCAAACGAATGACGTCGCGGACAACAGCTAGTTTACTGTATAACTATTAATACGTCTGTTGTGCCACTCGTGTGTACCACATGTTCGCATGAATCATAATGATACATCTATTAAAATATCATGAGTTATCCAGTTATCATTATGTTTTCAGTTGCGGTTACTGAACTTCATAACTGAAATATTGGACCGGGATACTATTACGTCATAATTTAATACATATTTTAGTAATATTATTAAATAAAATACTATTAAATGCGGCTTCCGTCCACATATTGTGTTTCAGGCTATTATCAGCCTAGCTCGTAAATGTGGTCGTTTGGTTAATAATCTAAGTGATATCAAAATACACTACCTAAATGGTAATGATGCTACCAACTGGCATTTAGTGTATTTATCTGGTATTATACTTCTGTATCATATTATATTATTGCCCGTGATTATCTAATGCTGAACGTACTGCCAAATGATGGCAGTGAATTGCGATGAATGAGGTCCACTGTCCATTTTTAGATTTTAAGCAGTTGTCTTCCTACATCCCTTTAATTAGCAGGAATACAATCTACTTTTTGTTTGTCTGTCTGTTTTTTCCGACTAATCTCCAAAACAGCTGGACCGATTTTAAGGGAATTTTAATGGGAGATAGCTGATCTGATAAGGAGTAACTTAGGTTACTCTTATTTTAGAAAAAGGATTGGGATTAGGGTTCCGTGCAAAAAAAATAAAACCCATGAAGTAGTTAACATAATTCTTTTCAACTAGGTAAGTAATATTTTTATAACAATTTCACGCGGACGAACATCGTGAGTAACAGTTAGTTTTAACATAAGAATGTTCATGAATGTTTTCATAGCCGAAATAACTTGCAAGTGTTTTGCTTGATTGTTTACCGCGTGTACATACCTCATGTAAATAGTTGTTGCACATGCTAAATGATAGCTAGCATTGTTGACATATGTTATTGTTTTTGCATGTGAACAACTGTGTTTATCTTTTGTTACTAACGAATGTACTATATTCAATGGCGAGTAAATGCAATCTCTTTATTGAGTTGTCGACATAGCTCACAAAATAAGTAAGCTGAAATGGCACTGGGCCGGCTATATTAGCCGTAGAAGCGATGACAATTGGGTTAGACATGTTCTTGAGTGGAGACCGCGAATCGGCAAGCTTAAGGTGGATGCTCCAGGGTAGCCCGCAAAATTCAAATTTTCTTACGTTTTTTGCAATTTGCAGGCCAGTGTTAAGCCGGGTCCAGACGTGTGTAACGCGTAATGTAAGATTACGTGTAATGCAGCGTCAACAGTGTGGACGGCACTGCGAATGCCTTTGTGTTCGCGCTAAAAATCGACAGCCGATGGATCACAGCAAGCGCGCGCAAACAATACATGTAATGCTCGTAGTGTCATCCACACACAGAATTCGCGTTAAATTTCACAAAACATTACATTACGCGTTACACACGTCTGGACCCGGCTTTAGGTTGTATGTTGATTAAAATATTGCTCGCAACTGTAAGACTACATACGTAGTTATAGAATTATAATCATCAAAATCATCAATACAACCCTCCAAGCGCATAAAGGTGCAGGAATGACTTTGACCTTGAAAAAGTGATTCCTGCACCTTTATGAGCTGTGGTGCGGTAGAGCGACGATCTTCGCAGGGTGGCTGGTGGCAACTGGATGAGAGTTGCCGAAAATCGTGTTAAGTTGTGTGACGTGCGATTGAAGAGGCCTATGTCGAGCAGTGGGCTGCTGCAGGCTAATGATGATGACGATTCAATGGCAAGGCTTGTAAGTCCAATCCTAACCGCGGTTTTATGACTGAATTGTGTGAAGATGAGTATTTTGTCATTTGCATAGCGTTTTATTCGTCCTCCATTTGTTTTATATAACTTAATCAAGCAAGAAACATGTTCGCATCTAGTGCGCACGCGTCCTGAAAGTTCTAAAAGTGTAACTATCGGCCGTCCGTCGTAATAAGTGGGGGACACTCGCTACCACCACTCCAAGAGTTAGTACCGTCAACTTACTAATATGTTTATGTACTGGACATAGAAACTATATCTATAGCTAACCATTTTCTAACCTGCAACGAATTCACTGATTTGTAAGGAAAAATACTCAGAGCGAATTTCAACGAGGATACTGAACGCGATATTCCATGACATCACCTGCTTAGCTTTTTCCCAACTATGTTGAGGTTGGCTTGCAGGGTAACTGGATGCAGCTGAATACCTGTATTTTACATGAAACGACTAAGTACCTATTTGACCTTCACATCCCAGTTAGTACGGGGTAATACAATACCTCTTGATAAGACTGGCTATCAGATTTTCGGTCCACTGACTCCCTGTAACGATTGTCAAAGATCTACAAATGACAGCCGGGACCAACGGCTAAACGTGTTTTCCGAGGCACGGAGGAAACTCGGTATGTAATGTTGTCACCCATCCACGGATCAATCTAGGCAAGCGCGGCTTAACCTGAATATCGACCCGAGCGGCTGCGAATCTGCAATGATAATAATGAGAGCTAAGCACCGGTATTTATTGCTGAAATTTGACTTAAGGCTGGGGTAGCTGCTAAATTAGCAACTCTATTTGTGGTGGTTCAAACTTCGTATGAAATACTGTTAGAATAAAGTTCTAATCAGCTTGCACTACAAAGTGGTGGTTACGTCAGTCACTGCGGGCCAAATAGTGCGAAATGAGTGGTTTTTATTTAATTTTAGCCTAATAAATCATTACATCAAAATGCCAATTGTATATACACATTGTGAAGAAAAAAGTGACAAATATTTGTGTGAAAAAAAAAATACTAAAATTTAATGCCGTTTAAGAGTAGTTACGAAATTTCAAAGAAAAAATGCTTCACTGTGAATATTTTTTTCATATAGTAATAATAAAGTTAGAATTATTTCAATTGTACCAATTAAAGTTTAGAGTCTAATAAGTAACATATTTTTTTTTTGCACCTTTATATTCACTCATCAAAGAGGAGTTACATGGAGAAAACCTCTCGTTAGCTAGTACCACCCCCTTAAGTAAGTACTATACCTCGCCAAAAAATATTGCAGAATTGTTGAAATTCATATCTCTGCCAACACCTGACCCGATACATATTTAAGAGGTTCTCGATTATATCACGGTATCGATTGGATGGTTTGCTACACTGCATTTCACCCGGTTTGGCGCAAAGTGCTCAAGAATCGCCAAATCTTGCGAAACATTCGAGGGTTACCCTAACTTGTACGTGCGGAGTGAACGTGACGAAAAAAAAATTAACAATTAAACACGATATTGAAATAATCGTTTCACCCAACTACTAACGACTATTTAGGTACTTACTTCATATTAAGATTTTATTAATTTCCATACGAATTGTGATTGTCGCAAAAAAAATAAAACCAAACTGCTGTATTTTCGATTCGTTCGTTTTAGGGCCTCTGATAAAAATATCTTTAACATGTTGTGTTGAATCTGATGTCATAATTATTTAAGGCATGTTTAGGTATCATTCGGTAACCGGGGCTGCGGGACTATTCCGGGGCTGCGGGACTATTCGAAAGAGATACCGTGGCCCCGGAACACAAAGGGCGATGAAGGAACATGGATGGGTTTTAGTCAGTAAAAGTCTGACACTCCCTCCTGCTCCGCCCAGAGCGGGAGGAGTCATTTGATGATTTCCCATCGAAAAAAAAAAAAAAAAAAACTTATCATTCGGTTGGTACCGAATGATAAGTTTTTTTTTCAGCTTGCTCAGTCTCCCCGTTATTGTTACTGTCTTTATTTAAATGAATTTAGCTTTTCCTGCATTTTTTTTATATCAACGCCTACCTACTAGTTAGTTTATTAAGTACGGTACTAAATATTTTTTTTTTTATTTTGGAAAAGAAGTGTCTCCACGAGAATACGAGGTATTCCTCGAAGCGCTCCCAAAAGGAGCGCTTGGAGGAACGATTAAAAATATTAAAATTTATTTCCTCGAAGCGCTCCCATGATTAACTTTCGGATAGAGATGGGACTATACTAACTGAAATTATCGATAATAACTAGGTAATAAGTAGAACACATTGTTATAATATACAACTAGCGGCCCGTCCCGGCTTCGCACGGGTTTGGTATTTTTTTTTTTTTTTTTGTTCTATTGTAAATCCTTTAGTCCACCAAATAGATGAATATAATCTGCCGACATATGTACCTATTCATATTTTTTTACTAGCTGACCCGCGCAACTTCGTCTGCGTCACATGAGAGAGAGAGAGAGGGGGTTAGAGAGAGTGTGAGTAAACCCACTGGGTGTCGGTTTTATTCGCCATCTAAAAGATAGACGAATCGCTATCGGGGTTTTTTTAGAACGTTTTAAGAAGAACAATTACGCAACAATCATGTATGAGGGATACATGATTGTTGCGTAACTTTAACCGTTTATGCAGCGCTCGCAACGGAAGCTCTTAACAGAAATACATTTTCCCTGTTTTTGTAACATTTATTGATTTATAGTTGACTTCGCTCCTTTTAGTTGTAGCGTGGTGTTAGATAACCAATAGCCTTCCTCAATAAATTGGCTATCCAACACTAAAAGATTTTTTTAAATTCGAACCAGTAGTTTCTGTAATTAGCGCGTTCAACTAACCAAACAAACAAACTCTTAAGCTTTATAACATTATTATAGATTCAAGTGGATAACAATTTAATTTCTCCGATATATTACATTAACTGACTAAAACCCATCCATGTTCCTTCATCGCCCTTTGTGTTCCGGGGCCACGGTATCCCTTTCGAACAGTCCCGCAACCCCGGCAGGCATCGGTCGTTACGGACCCCTTCCTTTTTGCTGACTCTCTTTGAGGCGCGCGTGGAACACGAACGCGCCGTCGACACGGCCTGTCGTCATCAGACGGACGGACGGCGAGCTAACCCATAGCCCACCGTCCACAGGCCCGCGCCTACGGTGGCCGGGGGCCACGTGGTGGCCCCCGACGCCCGGGGCGTCTCCCGCGGCGGCCGGGACGTTGAGAGGTTCTCTCCCTCTTACGTTCCGCCACCTCCTTCTCTAGCATTACTGCTTCGCAGAAGGAAGCAACTTCGATGTCGATGTTGCACACATGAGTTTTAAAAAATAATCGATATAATTCATTACGTTTACTTCATGCTTTTCCCTATTTTTAAACGTGGGAGCGCTTCGAGGAAATAAATTTTAATATTTTTAATCGTTCCTCGAAGCGCTCCTTTTGGGAGCGCTTGGAGGAACAAAACGGGAGCGCTTAGATGGGAGCGTTTCAAAACGGGAGCGCTACGAGGAATACCTCGAGAATACTGCCGACAAACTGTTCTGCAGTTTGGCATTTGTGTTATTATATTTCTGAATGATTAAGTATAAAAAAAAACTAATGATAAAAATAATTAAAACCACAATCATCAGAATAGGTACAACCGGAATTACGTTTCAAATGCTGCCAAAATAATACTAAGCATTTTAAATCAGTTGGAAAAACTAAATGAGAAACTCGGTTTTGGGCCTATTAAGTTACACGATTCATATATACAGTGAGTTTGGCTACCGGTAAACACTCTCACTCCTAAATTTGGTGCCTTATCTATCTGCTGGGGGGTATAGCTACAACATCGTGGAGCCTTGGCACTGGTACAGGGCTATGTTGAAATGGATATAATTTTGTAGGTTCACTCAAATACTTTTCATTTTCATTAAAATTCCTCCTTTCATTAAAATTCAATTGTTATTTATAAATAATATGATGCTTATTGTGTATGATCGGGTAGCTCATACACAATAAGCAGGCAAACCGATGTTCTGCTGATTATAGCAGGTGACTAGGTAATAGTATATATATTAAAAAATATGGAGAAATAGGAAAGCTTAAAGTTGTCTGAAAAAATAATGTAAGAGTAGCGAATAACGCTTTATTATAAAACAGCAAGGGCGCGGGGGATATGACTTGATAGGCTTAGTATACAAGTTTTTAATATGGAATCTTCTGTTGCTGAACTAGGACGGATCCTGTATCTCGGCAAACAGCGCCATCCTCTAACAGATTTCACTACAATGATTAAGCCAAACTAGACATACAAGTTGCATCGATTTAGGATAATAATTTTCAAAGTTAACTTCTATTATAGCTCACCATTACATTCAATAAAACCAATAAAAGTATGGATGTTTGTTCTTCTTTCACGCAAAAACGGTTTAACGGATTTGGGTGAAATTTGGCACACAGATACTTTATAAACTGGATGACATATAGGATACTTTTTAACCCGGTAGTACGGTAGTAGATAATTACCGAAGTCGGCGCACCGCGGGCATAAGCTAATATTCTGTAAAGTTGTATTTTGTACTATATTTACTAACATTATCTGAAACCGAACTTAAAAAAATAATAAAAATATGTTCGTCCACATCGCTGTCAACAGGTATAATGCCCAGAAGGCTGGCAGCATTGCCATACATTACATTTCATAAGCAGAGTTTCGAAACCCATAAAAATTGCCATAAGTTAAAAATCAACCGAGTATTACGCTACTCAATCAGTGTCCCGAGTTTATTTTCGCATAGCAATTGCATATAATAAAATATACCGTGTTATAAGCCACTTGTACATAAATAATGTTGTTCCTGTCTATAAAAACGTTGTAAAATAGTAATAAGAGCCCATCTCGTCGAGAAAAAAAAAAGAAAAAATTGAGTATCCCGAGCATAAACAGTAGTTAGCATTTTGAGCATGTCTAGTGTCGAGTATTTTCTGCTGTAATTAGCTACAGTGAAGGATAACGATGGGTTACAAACTACTTTTATGAATATTCATCTAGTGATCGATTTTCGGAAAATTTTCGGCTTTCGGCCTTCATTTTTAACGAAGCCTCGTGTTCAGTTGTTCACTATCTTAGTTTTTATGCATGAAGTTAATTTTGTATGCAGGAGATTAAAGTTGTTCAAAAATGTCGTGTTTAGTATACCAAATAACTATAGTAAATAATGACTATCGCAATACATTTTATCAATTCACAAGTTAATTATTCCGTTGAATAGTCGACTGGAAACAGTTTGAAAAAGACGAACTGTTTTATATTAACAGAAACAACGTTCTTTAGTTTGTTTTGCAACAGACATAGCGGCCGTGTTTTGTTTAATTACCTAGTATATTATAGTTACTTCTCTCTATGAATATTACAACGATCGATAATAAAGTGTGTATATAGATAGACCCTTAACGAAGACGAAAGGCACTTGTTCTTCCCGTCATTGCGTATTTTTTTTTGTTCTGGACCATTCCTGTGAACCTTCTAATTACGGAGATATTGGAAGTCAAAGTTTAAATTTTTCACGAGTTTTTTTTTTAAACTAGTTTTTTTTACTTAAAAAACATAAAATAGGTACCGTATAAATTAAAAATCTATCGTCAATTTAAAACTAACAAAGTACACTGCTATCGTCTACTGCATAATCATAGAATTGTAAAAGGAAAAGAAATAAAAGCGATACAATAAGAGTATTCTTTGTAAATTGCATCTCGCTATTCAATTCTCGATCATAAAGTACGAACGAGTAGACTGCATCATTCAAATTGTATGCTATTCTTAGTCGAAGAGATAACTTGAGACCTTCGAGTTTTAATAATAAATGTCGCATGTTTCAACCGAATATCGAAGTTATATGTGGCCTCAGACGTTTGTTGGGAAGATAAAAAGGTTATTGCTTTAAACATTGCACTATGTACTATCGTGGACACTCCCGCCTGATCATCACTAAGCTAATTTTTGCTTGCACTCGCAACATAGAAACGCTCTCTAGCCCCGCCCCGTTGACTTTGTATAGAAATAATTAATGAAAGACAATACCGATCGGCCGAGCGCACTGACGACGCACGCCAAACGAGAGTTATTGTTATTTTGCGCGCCAAATTGACGCTTTCTTAGTAGGCCTAAACTTATCATATGCGCTGCGTATTCCGAGCCCTTCCCAACTCCCCACATAGAATTTTTTTCATTGGTTATTTTTTAAAAAAGCTGTTTCCTACAACAGTGCAACCTCCAGGGTCATATTGTTTGGAACACCTGATTTTTTTTGACGTGATAACGTCTTATAAATCGATGAACACCGGCTGTACGCACGAAAAAGTGTCACACCGTTCCGATCCAGCGATCAATGCCCAGCCCAAACCCTTGCACCTAGAAAACCGAAATTTTGCACAGTGGTTCCCTTCATAATGTAGACAAGGAATAATGAAGGGTTTTTCGAAATTCAACCCCTAAGGGAGTTGAATAGAGGATGAAAGTCCGTCAGTTTTAAAGTTAGGATCTTAAAATTTTGTGTTTAGGCTGATGATTGAAAATTAATTTATACGTGTCTCAGCGTTTTTGATAATTCCACCTCCAAAGGGTTAAAAAAGAGGATGAAGTTGAGTATGGAAAGTCCTTAATTTTCGAAGTAAAAATCACAAAATTTATTATCTAGGCGTATGGTTGGAAGCTAACGCAACGGTGTTGTTAGAATTTAGATCCTTAAAGGGGTGAAATTTTGTGTTTAAGTTAAAATCACTAATATCATGAAAAACGACGTTATCACGTAAAATTATCGTCCGTAAACCGACTTTACAGACAACCATTTTTTAGAATGCTGTACTGAATACTTGGTTACCGGTTTCGCGTCGGTGTCTCTTCCTCCCTGTATAACGTAGGATGTGAAACGCATTTGTTTTTTTTTGTATGTCATCTTATAGGTCAACCAAGGAGGCTATCGTCTGGTCAACTAGACAACCCTGTGGATGCCGTAATACTAAGGCCTCCAGCCAAGCAAATGCAAATCGTAACCGAGTATTTCGCTTTTATTGTCTCGGAGACATTTTTCAAGTAATTCTATTGTATTCTTTATTGCATTATATTCCAAGGTTTTTTTTTCACAAAAATATTGCATCAATTTATATTCTTGACAATGCTACACAAAAGAAGACTTTGGGAGGGCGAATAAGAATGCGAAGAATAAGAAAATTACGATTCTTTAGAAGCTATTTTTGGCCACTCACTCACAGGTAACTTTGAACATAGGATCTTGACAAATTGCAAAAATAAACAACACATACTACATTGTAGAGACGACATAAGTATAAAAACACCATTTATTGTCTTATTTTTAAAGCCAAACATCGAAATTAGATCTGGTTTTTTTTTCTAAAACTAACGATTTTAGTCGATCAACCGACTAGCACAGAGACTACTTATCAATATTTTGATATTTTACTAGGTTGAATTTATAGCCGTATTGCCAAATCCACGTTATATGCATAACTGAGCACAAAAATTTCTTCATAAATACTTAAAACTAGAATTAGGTTGTTATTAATTCTATGAAAGTAGCCAGAATAAAATTATCTTTAAACACGCGCTACTCAAAGCGTCTGAAACATCCAAGTCCCGGAAGCTTGGCGAAGTTGCTTCAAGAATTCGTTTGGTATCAAATCCTTTAAGGCAAATAACCAGTTCAAGCTGGTTGGTGGTTTAAACCGGTTAACAAGCTAGTGGTCTCAGCTTTCTAAGAAAAGAACGACTGAGAAGGTTCATTCTAGAATACAGAACTATATTTGGACAGCTTAAGATATTTAATATGGCTAAATGCTCCAATTAATAGAAATAAATAATAATAAATTAAATTCATTGAATTCAGATAACTGGATCCATACAGTGCAATTAAAATAAAATAAACATTAAGAATCAGTGTTAAAAATTAAATAAATGAACATAAAACCAAAAAAAAAACAACTTATTAACATTAAAATCAGAATCAAAATAAGATAAAATTAAAATTCATTCAAAATAAAATACAGACTGTGTGAATATATTGCAAGGTCGCCATGACAACTACCTAATTTAGAAAATAATTGCGCGTATGAGAAGACAACGTTCATCTGCTATTACAGTACATTTTGATGCAAGTGTGTATAAGTTTGTCATTGCACTCGAGGAGAAATAGGGAATATGCATTTTTTTTCCACTTAATTAAATCATTAAAATACAGTACTGTCAACCTACGAAAAGTATTAAAAGTTAAGTTCAACTACTGCTTGTCGCTCAAATTAATATTAAACTCCTGCAATTTTCTACGACAGTTCAAACGTAGCAGTCGCGGCCATGATGTGACGTCATTTACCTCAACCTGCCTTGTTTACATCTATTTTTTTGGCCTTAATTAAGTAATTTTACTAATTGTATGCCCTTTTTTCAAGCAAAAATTGCAATAACGATAAAATTTTACTGAAACTTTTACTACTTTTCAAATAAAAGTGTCACTGCCGGCGTTATCGAGGTTTTTATCAAACGACGTTTTTGAACACTATGTTGAAAAACAATATCAAGGTCCAAAGAACAGAATAATTCAAGGCAAATGAAAAGCTTACAAATAAAACTACGGAAACGATTACACAACAACCAATCTCAGGCAGGAAGTATACTATACAAGACGTCTACAATCATGTTTCCCACACTGTCTTTATATACTTTAACAGTCGAATATAAAACCAACGGGGTTGGGTTGGTGCACGCCACGCCGTATTTGTGTTAGCTATCAGTCAAGTTTGGCTGTTTATACTGATATGAATTGTCTAAATGTTCTGCACGTGGAATGTACTATGTTAACTACATCAGTTAACGAGGAAAGATAATGTAAAACATAACCCGCATCTTGTCCCATTTAACAGCGGGATATTCATTTATTTTAAATGGTTTTTGTACTCAAATGTTTCAGTTTTCCTGTAAAACTCACATCGCAATGTCGAGACTCGACTAATATAAAATGTTAGTACACGGTACCCTTTTTTTTGGCTTTTCCGTAGTAGGGTAAAAAACGTCACTTAGCAAAAATATCGCGTGTGATAAAAAAAATACCTAAGTACTTATTGTTTTCCTATAATGTAGTACTAGTAACTTGGTGACAAGATAGTTCATTTTCCCCCGATCGTTTAGGTATTCATACGAAAGTTACATACACATGCAAGGTTTCGTCAATTTCACGAGCTCCCCGAAAGCAATTTCGTAGACCGGAAACTTTGAGGACATAAGCAATTTGCAAGTTTATCAAATGAACATAAACTCAATTAAATGCTATCAGGATTCACGTGATTGAATCTATAGGTAATCTTGTTGGGGCATCCACTAGATGTTTCTGATCTATTTAAATCTCTTTTATAATGCAACTACCACTTCGCCCGCGACTTTGTCCGCGTGGATTTGGAAAAAACAGTGTTTTCAATGATATATATCACGGTGGGGAAAGCTTAGACTCCTTAGAGGAACACTGTCCACAATATTGGCGCAATCCGCCGCCATATTATCTTTCATTCTATAGCCATCACATCGCCGTGCGATTAGGGAAGGGTATTTGAAATCGCACACAGCACTTGACTCAAACTCCAAACGTTTATTTCTAATAAACCATTTAGGTACAGGCACTTAGAAACATTCTAGAGTTGAGCCGTCCGTTCGCATGTGGTTGATATGGAGAAGAACGGACGAAGAAACTCCATACACTCTTTTAAATCGTGTTACATTTCTTGTTTTCACAACTTAATATTGTTCACTTCAATCAATTGCAATTCAATTTCAATTGTTTTTCTCAATGTAAGCTAACGAAACACCTCGTCGCCCACACGCGACCATCTTGAGTCGGCGGAAGAGACACGCCCACTCAGTTCAGTGATTCATTACATCGTCAGTTCATTAGAACATACAAACAATACCAGAATACTTCACAATTAATTATTGTAATAATTAAACAATACTAATATTCACAAATGCAAAGGTGTTATTAAGTTTAAGCTAAATTACTCGCTTCATTACTTTTAACACTTTGTTTTTAAAACCATTTCCGGTAGATCGAAGGCAGGTCTAATTAATACTAAGAACAGGTCTTTCACTAACAAATTGCTTTGTAAATAATCTTGTTACTTTTTGGTTTGTAGTTAGTTTTAGGAAAACTGATTTAGTCGTAGTTTAAAATTATAAATTGAGTCATTGACCACTAAAATCGTATTTGGCGCCACATTCCACAACACTGTGGAATGTTGCCATACAAACAAATCATAGTGCAAAAGAGCAATAACAAATTGGTAAAATCCCAATTGCCATAAAGTATTTGCTTATCTTAATTTTAACTGTAGTTCTAGATAAAGACTTTAGTTTAATCAATTACTCTCTAAATTGTCACTTGAAGATCTAAGTACTAGTTAATACAAAAACCAATAGATGGCGCTTAACTATTCAGTTAACCGATAACAATGTTTGTAATAATCGTACTGCCAAGCAGAGATGGCAGGTTCATCAATACCATCATGGAATAGAACCATGAGTGTTATTAATTAGATGAAATCTTAGCAGATAGAGACTCTTGCGGCGACATACACAACTGTTTAGGCAGCGCATGCAAATAACTGTTTTAAGAGGTGACAACTCGGCTAATATGCATGATATCAATATAATTTATAGACTAAGTTACTCGGTAAGGATGTGCTGATGCTTTCTAATGATGAAAGAATTTTTAAAATCTGTCGAGTAATTTATGAGTTATCGTAACAAACAAACAAAAATCTAATTTTCAAATCAGTCAAATCAATATAAACTACTGGTTTTAAGTTTATTCGTTACTTACAGAAATACAAATCTTTAAAAAAATAATTATTATTTTACTACTACTTTATTATTATTTTTTTCTTTATAAAAAATATTATTTAGTTTAGATACTTAAACCAATTTACCGTTTTACCCAGTACTAACTAGTTGTGGAGGTCAGATTCGGCAGTCGCTCCATGTAAGATACTGGCATTTAGCTGCATCCGGTAACACTGGAAGTGGAAGCCAACCCCAGTAAAGTTGGGAAATGGCGAGGCGGATGATGAAACAAATGAACTTAATAAATGGCGAAATATGGGTATACTATTATATAAGCATCTGCCTAACCCTACGGGGATTTACAGGCGCGATGATACGGACGTTATGAACTTACTTATTTTATTTTACTTATTTTTTCTAGTTTAAGAAATCCAACACTGCCTTGTTGGTTTAACCCTCGTATCCACTAGGCAACAATTGACGCGCAACACGTGACGCTCAACATGTTCGGTAGCGTTGCACAACATCACGCGACGTTGCCAGCTGGCGCGCAACATGACAAAACAATAAAAAACTTGCTAAACAAAAGTTCCGCGCTGACTATCAACACGTTGAGCAACATGTTGTACAACATGTGCGCCAAATGTTGCCTAGTGGATACGAGGCTTTAGTGGTTGCAAGCGCTACTGTTGGGCAATATCGGGTTCGACTTCCAGGCCCCTTATTCACAACGCTTCGATTCGATTTTCGATTCGGAAAGTCATATGTCTATCTTTTTTTGACATTACGAAATCGAGCGAGATAGACATACGCCTTTCCGAATCGAAAATCGAATCGAAGCGTTTTGAATAGCTATGCAGGTCGGACAGTGTTATTTAGTCTTTCTATCAGGATTTCTACAGTTAGTTAGCTCGATGTTTGGTTTTGTGCCCAGTTGATGCCAATAGGCTCGCCATTACATGCGACTTAATCATAACTGGCAAAATGTGGATGTATAGCACATCTTTGATTAACCTTTCGGGGATTACAGGCGTAATTTTATGTGAAGAAATTCATTATACACAGGGTGTAAACGGACCATGGTGACCCCGATTAGTTGGAAATTGGAATAAGGCTAGGCAGATGATGATGCTCTATTATTATTATATCATTTCTCTATATTACCTACCTCTAAGGCATATTTTCATTGAATGACATAAACATCTGAAATCATTATGCTTACCTATCAGGTATTATACAGGGTTATTTGTAAAACACCGACAACCTCTCAGGACTGTGTTACTAACATTATAATCAACAACTTTTGTTCTATGACTTTAAAAAATTCATCATATTTTAGTTCATCAAATTTTCATTAAAAAAAAAAAAAAAAATTGAACGCTTTTACGGGCCCTCGCCGCCCTGACCCCGCTCCCTCCCTCGACCTTAACCACGACGACACGGCGACCAACGAATTTCTTCATGTGTATTCCTTCAATCATTCCAAAAATAGCCCAATAAAGTTTTTGTTTACACAATATAAAGGCTGTTTTCAATTTTCGATCCGATGGCCTCTGTCCGGTATCTCCGGTGCATCGGTATAGAAAATTGGCAATAAGCGTCTGAACCCAGACTAGTGCATACAAAACTGGACTTACGATATTTCGAAAGTTAAAAGTAATGTGAATGTGGGCGAATCAAAAGGAGTTTAGGAACTCGAGGCCTAAAATAGCGTCATTCAATGGCATGATCACAGACGCAGTTAATATTTTGAATTGACACTTTGTGACCATTTAGCGATCGAATATGCATGTAATTTTTTCTTCACTTATATCAATAAAATACAGTATTATCAACCCAATAAAAGTATTAAAAGTTAAGTTCAACTACTGCTTGTAAAAATAATATTAAACTCCTGCAAATTTCTATGACAGTTCAAACGCCCGTGACTGTCGCGGCCATGATGTGACGTCATTTACCTCAATCTGCCGTGTTTACATTTATTGTTTTGGCCTTAATAAAGTAATTTTACTAATTGTTTGTGCTTTATTCAAGCAAAAATTGCGACAACGATATTATAATAAAATCTTAGTGAAACTTTACCTACTTTTCAAATGAAAGTGTTTTTTGACACATAGACTTTGACGTCACTACCGGCGTTATCTAAGACGACGCTTTTTGAGAGTGCGTTCCGTTTCACCAAAAACATGCTAAATAAAACAATAAATTGTAAAATGTTTTTATGCGCCAATACAAGGAATACAAGGCATTTTTAATAAATAAAAAGAGTTTTGTATTTCTTGCATATTATTATTCCCTATTCGTAATATTACCCAATTATGATTCTGCAGTTTCTGCATACCCTCATTGGAAAAAGGCGTCTCTGTATTCATTATCATTTTCCTGACATTATCGTAATGTAGATAAGTATTTGGGGTCAATCACCAATGTCTTCTTCTTCCATACTCTTCCATTACTCGCCATCTCAACAGTCATGTCCTTTCTAGCCATAATGATCCTTAACACAGTCCATCTATCTTTTCACTTTGTTTATAAATGTATGAAAATTTAAAAAAAAGTTGCCGTTAAATATACGGGCACATGAAAAAAAGAAAATAATGCCGGGAGAATTTTGAATGCAACTGGCGTAGTTTATGAGTTCGGCAGTGCACGAATGACTGCTAACGATGGAGGGCATGATTAACGAGGTTTTCTTGAATCAGATCGATAGTACGTGATTAAAAGTTTAGAATGCAATCGATCACCACATCACTTACTATACAAGAACACAGTATTCAAAAATAATAAGAAATCAAAAATTGATAGAAAAGTGTACAATTTTGTTCATGTTCTATTAATTCTTGAGTATTTCTTGGAAAACAGCACACAATAGAGAGATTGTGAGCTCATTGTCAATTATAATAAAGGCTATTATTTCCGTTAGATGACATTCACTGGCGCGAGAATGTTAGTAACTGATACTGCATCTTTTATCGTAAAATGCACAAGATATAAATGAAAATTTCATCGATAAAGAACGGGTAGTTTGTTGGTGCAACATTGTGCCCCAACCTGAAAAGCAAACTAACTGGATCTTCGTCCGGACTGCGGGTAATGCCCCAGTATGCCCCGGGCCTGCCCTCGGGCATGGCATTGTGTGTTTTAAGCATCCTTATTTACGGGCAGACTCGACTGCTTTCGCTCGGAACATAAGTACCACTACTTATGCTGTACACGTGCTGTTTTTCTTGTTAAACTGCATTTAATTTTATTCGAGTTTATTTGCTTATGTTGTTTGGTTGGCAGTTTATCTGGCCAGTTTAGAATTTTGCGTTAATACTTGCGTGAAGGGGGAAAAATCAAACATCGTCGTTTTTTTTTAAATCATCGTTACTTTGTATTTCATCGTCATTCTCTTGCCCATATCCCAATTCATTTGTAGTCGGCGCGGCATGTCTTCTCCTTCCATACTTCTCTATTACTCATAGTCTCATCAGACACCTTTCTTGCCATATCATCCTTTACAAAGTCCGTCCATCGTTTCTTTGATCTTCCTCTACTCTTGTACCCATCCACATTCATACTCAAAACATTCTTCGCAACATTTTCTTCATTACTCCGCAATTCCGCATCACATAAATTATTTAATTTTGTGAATCTTGGCTTGAGAGTTCGATTCAATACGTATACAATAACTTCCGTAGGTAGGGCCTATTCCTGCATCATGCACGACACGAGTACGGTTATTATTCAGTTGGTAAGTAAAGTATTGATATTAGACAAGCGTTTTAGCGTTGCAATTCCAACCAGAGGAACAATTGAAAGTAAAAACAATTAAATAATTTTTTGCTGTCTTTCTCACGGCTTATTAGGAAGTTCCTATTCATCAATAAACATTTTGAAGCGAAATACAAGAAAATATACTGTTACTGCTATCCTATGTCATCCCACTGCTTGGTAATGGGGTCTCCCATAACATCCATCAGTATTTTCGTTCTAGAGCTAATGTGGGCCACTGACTGGTAGTTGGTTTTGGCATTTCCGAGGTCTGCCGCGTCGCGTTCTGGCTGTGTCACACATAACAATAATGTATCTAAACCTAATGCATAAAAAATCGTTTCAAACAATTCTTAGAATAGACATACCAATTATACCAGAATGTAAGATCCTTGTTACGCTCTGCCCATCTGAGAGTATCCTCGTAATGACCTCTGCCTCATTAAAATAATTATGTAATGGAGCTACTATGCAAAGCATTGCTTAGGATGCGTTCCGAATATCAAGTTACTCTAAACGTTGATGAGAATATAATAACTGGCGCAACGATTTATTACTGTATTTAATTAAGGGGACTACAGGAGATAAACGCGAGTTTTATAATGCAAAAAAAGCATATAATTCACTGCAATAAACAAAACCAGAAAAATATATGATATTCTTCAGGATATATGCTAGTATGATAGTGTTTTGAAAACATAATACAACTAATTTTACTCGATAAAAAAAAATCACGAACTCATCTCTAAAAAATTCTTTTAACGAGTAAAAACCATACTAAAATACATGCGATCATTCTGATTTTTTGGCAAATGATTTTCTAAGCAACATATTAGCATGATAGTGTTTTATTTTTGTAGTCCAATCGCGAAAAACCACTCATTTCGCACAATTCGGCCCGTAGTGTCTGACGTAACAAACACTTTGTAGTGCAAGCTGATTAGAACTTTATTCTAACAGTATTTCAAAAGAAGTTTGAACCACCACACAGAGAGTTGCTAATTTAGCTCCTGTAGTCGCCTTAAGAGTCCGTGCTAAATATTCACTCGCTAGAGTTTAGGCAAATTCGTTGCGATCCTATGTTTGTGTGCATTGTTCATGCAGATATACGCACACACGGGAGAAGATCGAGCGTAGTGATCGCTTAAACAATTTTGATCCTGTAGACGATATTATTTTAGGATACATAATTATAAAGTCAGTACGGCTTAGAAATAAAAGTCTGGAATGTGTGTACAGTACATTTATCACAATCAAAATAAAAATGGTTTAATTTTTTTATTTTTATTTTTTTGAGGTTAAGACCTCGCCTCCCATGTATGAGGTTGTGGGTTCAAATCCGGGCAAGTACCAATGTGACTTTTTCAATTCATATGTACTTTTCTAAGTTTATCTTGGACATCACAGACATCGGTGAAGGAAAACATCGTGAGGAAACCTGGACTTATAATTAATATAAGTCTGAAATCGCCAACCCGTCTTGAGCAAGCGTGGTGATCAATGCTCATGCCTTCTCTGTTGAGAAGAGGCCTTTGCCCAGCAGTGGGACAGTAATAGGCTGGTATTATTATTATTTATTGACATATATTTTATGTTCTCGGCTTGTTAGCCGGAGAGAGCTGATAATACGGGCCTAAGCCAAGTGATTATCAGTTGGGATAGATGAAGTGCGGTCACGCGCAGAAGATTGTATGGAAGATGGTAGCGTATTTTGATGAAGATTTTCAGACTCACATTGCAGAAACTTTCTCACGAGTCTGCATGTGTTTAATATCACTGCCTTTTGTTAGAGATGGTAGGTATTTGGAGGTAAGCTAAGAGAATTAAGAGATTGGTGAAGTTGTTTCGGTATTACTCCTGTTGATGACAAAACTATTGGTACTACTGTAACTTTTTGCGGATGCCAAATTCGGGTAATTTCATCTTTGAGTTCAATGTATTTGGTTAGTTTTTCTGCTATTGTGGCCTGTAAATTATGTGTATTTGGTACAGCAATATCAATTAAATATGCAGTTTTGTTTATATTGTTTATAAGTGTAATGTCTGGTCTATTGAAGTGAATTGTTCTGTCGGTAAAAATGCCGCGATCAAAATACAGTTTTGTTGAGGAATTTTCTAATATAGTCTCTGGATTGTATTTGTAATATGGTACAACGGAGTCTATGAATTTGTACTGGTGAGCTAATTTCTGATGTATGATGTTGGCTACTTGATCGTGTCTGTGTTTGTAATCTGTTTGGGCTATTGACTTGCACGCGCCTGTGATATGTTGAATTCTCTCAGGAGCACTATTGCATCTTCTACATGTGTCATTATTCAAGTTTTTGATTATATATTTTCTGTAATTTTTGGTTTCAATTACCTGGTCCTGTATAGCAAGCATGAACCCTTCAGTCTCTGGGAAGATTTCGCCTCGATTCAGCCACGCGTTCGACGCTTCTTTGTCGACATTTATGTGGCATAAGTCTTGGCGATGTCTTCCATGTAGAGACTTCTGGGTCCATTCTTGGAGCTTAGTTCTTTCATCGGTATTTTTTTCATTCTTCTGTTCTGACTTATCTTTTAAATTCAGGGGTGTCAATTGTTGGTCGTTTTGAGTAACAACTTTGTGGAGAATAGAGGTTTCACTTTTTGAAAAAAAAGAATTGTCTAAGCGTTTTTATCTGTCTGTTGTGTAGGTTATGAATGTCAATTAGACCTCTGCTCCCTCTTTCCGCGGTAGTGTTAGTCTCTGTATACAGGATCGTGGGTGGTGTTTGCAAAATTTGGTCATAGTGGTGTTAATTTTTCGTTGAAGGTTTTTGAGGTCGGTTTTGGTCCAATTGATTATCCCAAAAGAATATGTAAGAACCGGTATAGCGAAGGTGTTAATCGCTTTAGTTGTATTTCGAGAATATAATTGTGTTTTTAAAATTGTGTTTAGTCTGTGTTGAAATTGTTGTGTTAATTTTTGTTTAGTTTCTTTGTAATGAATCTGTCGTGACTGTGTGTACCCTAGGTATTTATAACTCTCTTGTTCATCTAATGGTTGAATCTGTTCTCCTGTTTCTAAAGTGTATTGGTGTTGATAATTCTGCCCTGCTCTAATTGAATTTATTTTACATTTGTCTATGCCGAATTCCATTTTAATATCATTTGAAAATTGTTCTGTCAAGTTTGTTAATTCATGAAGATGACCCTCAGTTTTTGCGTAAAGCTTAATGTCATCCATATATAACAAATGATTTAAATAGATTTTTTGTGCATTGCCTTCGGTAGTAGTATCTTCTAATGGAAATCCTAATGTTGAAGCGTTCAATATATTAGATAGGGGGTTTATGGCAAGACAAAACCACAGAGGGCTAAGCGCATCTCCCTGGAAGATCCCTCTCTGAATTTTTATTGGACTAGTATCTATTGTTTCAGTGGCTTAGTCTAAGCACAGTTGTCCAGGTGGTCATCATGGCCTTCAGGAGTGTTACTATTGTCGGATGTATTTTGTATATCTTTAAGATTTGTACAAGCCACGAATGAGGAACAGAGTCGTAGGCTTTTTTAAAATCGATGTACATACTAAATAGATCGGTTTTGGTTTTTTGAACTTTTTTAAGAATTACTGAGTCTATGGTTAACTGTTCCTTGCAACCTTGACTGAACTTTCGGCATCCTTTCTGTTGTTCAGCTAAAATATTATTAGTATCGATGTGTTGATAAATTAGTTCTGATATACAAGATGTAATAATTTTGTACAAGGTCTGCAAGCATGTTATAGGTCTATATTTTGCTGGGTTAGCCAGATCATTACCGTCTTTAGGTATCATAAAAGTTGTACCTAATGTTATGTAGGATGGTATAGATTCAGGATTCTGGATGAATAAATTTATATGATTATATAGAAAACTATGGACTGATGTAAATTTTTTGTACCAATAACTATGAATATGATCTGAACCGGGTGTTTTCCAATTATGTAGCCTAGCAAGTACTCTGTGGAAAATTTATAATTTTGTATTAGAAGAATTTAGACACAAACATTTTACAAAACGATAAATAAAAAAAGTGCGGGTTGGACTCGCGCACCGAGGGTTCTGTACAGAATTTTTGAAGGACAAACTTAATTTTGCTGTTCAATCCCCAGAAACGGATATTGCACCAACCGCAAATAATAAGTTTGTAATAGTAAAATCGCTTTTTTTTATACCTACTACATATTTACAGTTTTCAGATTTTTCCCTTTACATGTACTGTAAGGCAGCTTCTCGCCAAATTTCGTCATTCTACTATTGGTACTACACAAGAAGGGTATGGCGGGGTCGACTGAGCGAGCGACAGTTTTCTTCGTAGGTGTCGTGTTTGTGGTTTTCGAGGTCGCTGATAATGAAAATGAGGTCAAAATGAAATCCAAGATGGCGCCGAAGAAAATTTTCGGTTTTTTCTTCATGTATGTCGTTTTCGTGGTTTTTGGGGTCGCTGATAATGAAAATGAGGTCAAAATGAAAATCAAAGATGGCGCCGCCGACAATTATTGGTTTTTTGAGGTCAAAATGAAAATCCAAGATGGCGCCGACCAAAATTTTCGGTATTTTTCTCATGGGTGTCGTTTTCATGGTTTTTGGGGTCGCTGATAATGAAAATGATGTCAAATGAAAATCCAAGATGGCGCCGACAAGTTTTCGGTATTTTTCTCATGGGTGTCGATTTCATGGTTTTTGGGGTCGCTGAAAATGAAAATGAATATCCAAGACGGCGCCGCCGACGATTTTCGGTATTTTCCTCATGGGTGTCGTTTTCATGGTTTTTAGAGTTGCTAATAATGAAAATGAGGTCAAAATTAAAATCCAAGATGGCGCCTAGGAAAATTTACGGTTTTTTCTTCATGTATGTCGTTTTCGTGGTTTTTAGTGTCGCTGATAATGAAAATGAGGTCAAAATGAAAATCCGAAATGGCGCCGACGACAGTTTTCGGTATTTTCCTCATGGGTGTAGTTTTAATTTTGACATCTGTCATCCGAAATGTAGATCTCATCGAGACCTATCACTTGGCTCTACACATGACTAATCTAAGATCGATAGTTTCCGAGATATAGGCGTTTCAATTTTGACAGCTGTCATCCGAAATGTAGATCTCATCGAGACCTATCACTTGTCTCTACACACGACTAGTCTAAGATCGATAGTTTCCGAAATATAGCCGTTTTAATTTTGACAGCTGTCATCCGAAATGATCTCATCGAGACCTATCACTTGTCCCTACAGACGATTAGTCTAAGATCGATAGTTCCCGAGATACAGCCGTTTTAATTTTGACAGCTGTCATCCGAAATGTAGATCTCATCGAGACCTATCACTTGTCCTTACACACGACTAGTCTAAGATCGATAGTTTCCGAGATATAGCCGTTTTAATTTTGACAGCTGTCATCCGGAATGTAGATCACATCGAGACCTATCACTTGTCCCTACAGACGATTAGTCTAAGATCGATAGTTCCCGAGATACAGCCGTTTTAATTTTGACAGCTGTCATCCGAAATGTAGATCTCATCGAGACCTATCACTTGTCCTTACACACGACTAGTCTAAGATCGATAGTTTCCGAGATATAGCCGTTTTAATTTTGACAGCTGTCATCCGAAATGTAGATCTCATCGAGACCTATCACTTGTCCCTACACACGACTAGTCTAAGATCGATAGTTTCCGAGATATAGCCGTTTTAATTTTGACAGCTGTCATCCGAAATGTAGATCTCATCGAGACTTATCACTTGTCTCTACACACGACTAGTCTAAGATCGATAGTTTCCGAGATATAGCCGTTTTAATTTTGACAGCTGTCATCCGAAATGTAGATCTCATCGAGACCTATCACTTATCCCTACACACGACTAGTCTAAGATCGATAGTTTCCGAGATATAGCCGTTTTAATTTTGACAGCTGTCATCCGAAATGTAGATCTCATCGAGACTTATCACTTGTCTCTACACACGACTAGTCTAAGATCGATAGTTTCCGAGATATAGCCGTTTTAATTTTGACAGCTGTCATCCGAAATGCCCCCCCCCCGCTCCCCTCCCCATACACTGACTAAGAAGTCATTGAAAAAGTGTTCATTTTGGTAAAGTGGTTTTTCTGGTAAAGTAGAATTTATGTGCATTGTGGGGCCCGGTGGTCATTATGAAAAAGTGGTCATATTGGGAAAGTGGTATTTTTGGTAATGTAGACTTTATGTGCCTAAAGGCATACGGCATATAATCATATTTCTTACGTGACGATTTCAACTAAATCGCACTCCTAGTAGGTAAGCCGCATTATGGAACTACGTTCCAAAAATGAAAATATTGAAGACGAAATATATCTTAACAATTTATAAACAACCAACGTCAAAAAATACCTAAATACTTAATGTATCAAAATGTGGTAGTCTGCGTGTATCTTGGAAATATATTTACGTATAACTCGCGAGCGCTTGCGAAACAAAGTGATACGTGCTCACGCTGGGAGAGCCCGGTCGTTACTGACGGGATCGGGTTTGGGCGGTCGATAATATAGTTTACTTTGCCATTAATTTACGAAATGAAGTTATTGTTTATTTATAAATTAAAATTCAGATTCTGTTAAAGGGGTACCTTGAGATTAATGAGTAATTTTTAAATTTTCTTTAAAGTGTTTCTAAGGTACAGAAAAAAATACTTACTTGTCCCGACATTTTCCATAAATTACGTTTTTTCATCTTTTTTTTTCTGCTATATTTTGTATTAAAATCAATAATGTTTCCTGCTACTTTACGAGTAGACTATATAATGATGCTATTCATATTTTTTAATGTTCAGAATATTTTGTAGTTCTTTGTTCAGGGAACCCCAAACATCGCTCGCTCGTTACTTTTGCGGAAAAGGGGTTTTGAATATGGGTGATTGCCATTAATATATACATTATTTTTTAAAATTGTTGCTGCATTCGACAAGAATAAGAACCCGACTCTTGTAATAAAAATAAAAAAGGTTCAAATTCTTCTTGCCTTTCCCACAAACAGTGATCAAAAATGTTGAAAATGAGTTAATTCTGTGCACGGACCCTTAAGCTAATAAGAGAATGTTCAAAACACCATATTTGCGTTACAAATGCTACTTTCAGTTGTTTTTCAAGAGATCCTCAAAATCTGCTCATTCAAAAATTGTCTTTTTGAAAGATAAAAGACCAAGAACGAAAAAAAATATATATTCCGGAATAGGTATTAAGGGTCCGTGCACAGAATTAACTCATTTTCAACATTTTTGATCACTGTTTGTGGGAAAGGCAAGAAGAATTTGAATCTTTTTTATTTTTATTACAAGAGTCAGGTTCTTATTCTTGTCGAATGCAGCAACAATTTTTAAAAATAATGTATATATTAGTGGCAATCACCCATATTCAAAACCCCTTTTCCGCAAAAGTAACGAGCGAGTGATGTTTGGGGTTCCCTGAACAAAGAACTACAAAATATTCTGAACATTAAAAAATATGAATAGCATCATTATATAGTCTACTCGTAAAGTAGCAGGAAACATTATTGATTTTAATACGAAATATAGCAGAAAAAAAATGATGAAAAAACGTAATTTATGGAAAATGTCGGGACAAGTAAGTATTTTTTTCTGTACCTTAGAAACACTTTAAAGAAAATTTAAAAATTACTCATTAATCTCAAGGTACCCCTTTAACAGAATCTCAATTTTAATTTATAAATAAACAATAACTTCATTTCTTAAATTAATGGCAAAGTAAACTATATTATCGACCGCCCAAACCCGATCCCGTCAGTAACGACCGGGCTCTCCCAGCGTGAGCACGTATCACTTTGTTTCGCAAGCGCTCGCGAGTTATACGTAAATATATTTCCAAGATACACGCAGACTACCACATTTTGATACATTAAGTATTTAGGTATTTTTTGACGTTGGTTGTTTATAAATTGTTAAGATATATTTCGTCTTCAATATTTTCATTTTTGGAACGTAGTTCCATAACGCGGCTTACCTACTAGGAGTGCGATTTAGTTGAAATCGTCACGTAAGAAATATAATTATATTATGCCGTATGCCTTTAGGCACATAAATTCTACTTTACCAGAAAAACCACTTTACCAAAATGAACACTTTTTCAATGACTTCTTAGTCAGTGGAAGGGGAGGGGAGGGGGGGGGGGTAGGGAGGCATTTCGGATGACAGCTGTCAAAATTAAAACGGCTATATCTCGGAAACTATCGATCTTAGACTAGTCGTGTGTAGGGACAAGTGATAGGTCTCGATGAGATCTACATTTCGGATGACAGCTGTCAAAATTAAAACGGCTATATTTCGGAAACTATCGATCTTAGACTAGTCGTGTGTAGAGACAAGTGATAGGTCTCGATGAGATCTACATTTCGGATGACAGCTGTCAAAATTAAAACGCCTATATCTCGGAAACTATCGACCTTAGATTAGTCATGTGTAGGGACAAGTGATAGGTCTCGATGAGATCTACATTTCGGATGACAGCTGTCAAAATTAAAACGGCTATATCTCGGAAACTATCGATCTTAGACTAGTCGTGTGTAGGGACAAGTGATAGGTCTCGATGAGATCTACATTTCGGATGACAGCTGTCAAAATTAAAACGGCTATATTTCGGAAACTATTGATCTTAGACTAGTCGTGTGTAGGAACAAGTGATAGGTCTCGATGAGATCTACATTTCGGATGACAGCTGTCAAAATTAAAACGGCTATATTTCGGAAACTATTGATCTTAGACTAGTCGTGTGTAGAGACAAGTGATAGGTCTCGATGAGATCTACATTTCGGATGACAGCTGTCAAAATTAAAACGACACCCATGAGGAAAATACCGAAAACTGTCGTCGGCGCCATTTCGGATTTTCATTTTGACCTCATTTTCATTATCAGCGACACTAAAAACCACGAAAACGACATACATGAAGAAAAACCCGTAAATTTTCCTGGGCGCCATCTTGGATTTTCATTTTGACCTCATTTTCATTATTAGCAACTCCAAAAACCATGAAAACGACACCCATGAGGAAAATACCGAAAATCGTCGGCGGCGCCATCTTGGATATTCATTTTCATTATCAGCGACCCCAAAAACCATGAAAACGACAACCATGAGAAAAATACCGAAAACTTGTCGGCGCCATCTTGGATTTTCATTTGACATCATTTTCATTATCAGCGACCCCAAAAACCACAAACACGACACCTACGAAGAAAACTATCGCTCGCTCAGTCGACCCCGCCATAACCTTCTTGTGTAGTACCAATAGTAGAATGACGAAATTTGGCGAGATTCTGTCTTACAGTACATGTAAAAGGGAAAAAACTGAAAACTGTAAATATGTAGTAGGTATAAAAAAAGCGATTTTACTATTACAAACTTATTATTTGCGGTTGGTGCAATATCCGTTTCTGGGGATTGAACAGCAAAATTAAGTTTGTCCTTCAAAAATTCTGTACAGAACCCTCGGTGCGCGAGTCCAACTCGCACTTTTTTTATTTATCGTTTTGTAAAATGTTTGTGTCTAAATTCTTCTAATACAAAATTATAATAATAATACCAGCATATTACTGTCCCACTGCTGGGCAAAGGCCTCTTCTCAACAGAGAAGGCACGAGCATTGATCACCACGCTTGCTCAAGACGGGTTGGCGATTTCAGACTTATATTAATTATAAGTCCAGGTTTCCTCACGATGTTTTCCTTCACCGATGTCTGTGATGTCCAAGATAAACTTAGAAAAGTACATATGAATTGAAAAAGTCACATTGGTACTTGCCCGGATTTGAACCCACAACCACATACATGGGAGGCGAGGTCTTAACCTCAAAAAAATAAAAATAAAAAAATTAAACCATTTTTATTTAGATTGTGATAAATGTACTGTACACACATTCCATACTTTTATTTCTAAGCCGTACTGACTTTATAATTATGTATCCTAAAATAATATCGTCTACAGGATCAAAATTGTTTAAGCGATCACTACGCTCGATCTTCTCCCGTGTGTGCGTATATCTGCATGAACAATGCACACAAACATAGGATCGCAACGAATTTGCCTAAACTCTAGCGAGTAAATATTTAGCACGGACTCTTAACAACAATACGAAGAACATGTTATCATCAATCTACCTAGCCTTTTCCCAACTTTAATGGGGTCTTCCAGTTTTACCGGAGGCAGCTGAATATCAGTATTTTACATGGACCGACTGCTTATCTGAACTCTACAACCCACTTGGTACTGGGTACCTTCGGGCCACTGACTACCTGTAACGACTGTCAAAGGTCTACAAATGACAGCCGAGACCAACGGCAGCACGGAGGAAACTCGGTATTAATGATGGGCACCTATCCACACACCCACCTTGGAAAGCACTGCTTAACCTTGAAGATCGACCCGTGCTGTTATTATTTAGCTAAGAGCTCTTTTCGAAGAACAAGTGTGTTATATTCCGAATAAACCCCACTTCTTTTCAAACTTTCGTATTTTATTGCGTTTTAATCATTACCTTGCGAGTTGCAACAGATAAAAACGCAATCATCAGACAATTTCCCGGCAACAGCATTATTTTCCGCTCCAAACCGTTCTTTGCTAGACTTCAGAGCATGACAAAGCGACGCCGATGTTAATTACAACACAAACAACAATTCTGGGAACAATTTATCGTATGTTTTTGTACGTCATGAGGTTACTGTGTTTCTTGCCCAAGTACGCACAAAAAAAACGGCTTTGAGAGAACTTTATTTTTTGGCGTATTGTTAACACAGCATGTATAATCTTACGATAATGGTTTTGATTGCCTCTTCGTTAACTTTATAGCTTGTTCGGTAATAAAACAACGATTACTACAAATTGGTTAAAGATTGCGCGAGAAATGGTTTGAAGTCTTATAGGTATCAGATACTAGCTGATGCCCGCGGCTTCGCCCACGTGGATGCCGGTTATCGCGACCAAAAGCAAAGCTCCCGTTTATTTTTTTCCGCCACCTCCAACAAATATCATTATATATTAGCCAATGTATACAAAAACTTGACAAATTATATAAACCTTCCTCGAGAACCACTCTATCCATTGGTGAAAACAGCATGAAAATCGGTGCAGTAGTTTTTGAGTTTATCGCGAATAGACAGACAGACAGACGCGGCGGAGGACTTTGTTTTATAATTATGTAGTGATAGTGAAGTGGCAGTGAAGGTATTGTTGATCGAGCAAGCGCTAAGTTGAGCTTTAGGTCGTGGGTTCCATTCCCAAAGTGTAAATCGGGCTTTTCTATCAGAAACTTTTCAGTAGCAGCCACGGAGTCTAGATTTGCAGCGGGTTGATGGCAATAGGCTCACTATGGCATGTAACTAGCGAAATGTGAGTGTACTATTAGGTACTTACACCTTTACCACCCCACCCCTCGGGATTACAGGCGAGATGATATAGAAAGAAAGAAAAAGTATCTATTAAACTCCCACAGGACATAATAGAAACAAAAATAGAGAGAAATAGAGAGTACTAGCCTCCACATACACACCAACACATACAAACTAACACTCATCGTAACATACACACCTTTTTTTTTTTTTTTAGGATGGGAAATCATCAAAT
The DNA here is from genome assembly GCA_963853795.1 of Xestia rhomboidea. Classification (NCBI taxonomy): domain Eukaryota; kingdom Metazoa; phylum Arthropoda; class Insecta; order Lepidoptera; family Noctuidae; genus Xestia; species Xestia rhomboidea. The sequence continues at coordinate 5,692,728 of OY970771.1, read as the reverse complement.
AACTCCTCCCGCTCTGGGCGGAGCAGGAGGGAGTGTCAGACTTTTACTGACTAAAACCCATCCATGTTCCTTCCTCGCCCTTTGTGTTCCGGGGCCACGGTATCTCTTTCGAATAGTCCCGCAGCCCCGGTAACATACACACCTTGAGTTACCTTTTAGTTTTTTTTCATGATTGGAACCGTTGCATTTGATACCTCTTCATAATCAACCATATTTGTCGAGAGAGACTGGATCCTGCGACACAGGGTATCCTAGTGCAGGATCCAGTGTCACATCTTAATGTTACACTTTTTATGAAACAATAAAAAAAAATATGTTAAGAGGCCTAAATTTATTACTGCGCTCCAATCTTTACACCTTTTCAAACAGTATCCATTCTTGGTTGTTGCCTCGTTCGACGCATGAGATCATTGTACACGGAACGCCTCATTAATATGTTTGTTTAGTACGCTACATATTAGGAAGTGCCAACGCCCAGCATCGGCAAGCAGGAACTGGAGTTAAGTAGGTGGACGACTATAATTATCTTCAGCAAACAAGTTTTATTGGTTTATTTACTCACAATGTGCACTAACTAGGGAATTACGGGAAGTTACTATTCTTCATACTGGCTTATTTAAGTCAATGTAGTAGGGCCTATGTATTTAGATAGGCACGTTATTATGTTGCACGTACAATTTTAAGTACCTAAGTGCGATTATTAGACTATCACTATACGAATAAATAAAATTGAAGTCTTCGGACTTCAATTTTATTTATTCATATAGTTGTTGACTGTTTGTTATTTAAAATAACAGCTTTTTACTGAATGCATGTGTAATTATACATTTACCTTTTCTTTTTTTTTCTTTTTTTCGTATGGAAAATTATCAAATGACTCCTCCCGCTCTGGGCGGAGCAGGAGGGAGTGTCTGACTTTTACTGACTAAAACCCATCCATGTTCCTTCATCGCCCTTTGTGTTCCGGGGCCACGGTATCTCTTTCGAATAGTCCCGCAGCCCCTGCAGGCTTCGGCCCTTGCGGACCCCTTCATTATTGCTGACTCTCTTTGAGGCGCGCGTGGAACACGAAATTATACATATACCTACGGTACTCTTTTTTTTTTCGGATGGGGTATCTTCAAATGACTCCTCACGCTCTGGGCGGAGCAGGAGGGAGTGTCAGACTTTTACTGACTAAAACCCATCCATGTTCCTTCATTGCCCTTTGTGTTCCGGGGCCGCGGTATCTCTTTCGAACAGTCCCGCAGACCACGGTACTCATAACAAAAACTCGTTTATTTTTGTGTCTGTCTGTCTGTTTGTTCCGGCTAATTTCCGAAACGGCAGAACCGATTGTGACAGGACTTTTACTGGCAGATGGGTTTGTCTCCACCGATCACGTTATCAGATTGAAGGATAGCTGACGTTATAAGGCTACTTTTATTTTAGAATAAGAATTAGAATTCCCCCCGTTCCATATATCCCTACCGACATATCCCCGCTGGTAGGGATAATACGCAAAACAAAACATGTATATAAACAGTTTTAGTTTTTAAACCGACATGGTAACTTACACTATCATTAAGACTAAAACCAGGATATATCGGCGTTGTTGCAAGCGCCATGATCACAGATAAACTCAGTTGATCCGTATAAAACATTGTAAACATCCCGTTTTAGTGTTAATAATAGAACTATGTTCGTAGTTTGTCCCATGTAATAACAACATCCTAACAGGCGTGTGAGAAATCAGGATAAGTTCTTACAGCTGCAGCTCCCACGTCTTGAATACTTATCTACATCATATTACAAAGTTTCCGAGGCAACGCCATCTTTCTTTAAAAGTATCTGAATCTAAGAAAGTATCAGTCTCGTCGTCGAGTTCGATACGATGGTTGATGCAACTTGAAACTTTAATCTGATAAGGAATTCATTGAACGAGGTTGTGAACTTATGATTCGAGATCCCTGTGAGTTCAGAAATCAAGTATTTGTATTGTATATGTTTCATATTGAAAACTAGCACTTCGACTGCGAATTCGTCCGCAAACATTGTGATAGCTCAGCTAATATGCTTGATATAAAAATAATTGACAGCCTATAGCACTCACGAATAATGTAGCTTTCTATCATTGAAAAAAGTTTTAGAATTGAATCATTAGTTCCGGAGATTACCCCCTACATACAAACAAATTTTACCTCTATATGTTAGTATACAAAAAAGCTTGCTGCTCTACATACATAATTCTATGAATTTAATGCATAGTGTGATATACTAATAAACGTAGCGTGAGCTTTAAGGTTCCGTCGTTTGAGTAGTCCTCACTTATCCCGGGCAGCGAGCACACGTACCCTTAAAGAGTTCATCTACTTCTTGATAGTTTTGTGGTTTTATTCTAAACCCTAACTAGTTTTTCTAGTGAACACCACACATAGTGTAAGCAAAGCTCTATATAAACAGCTCACAAATGCCAATGGCGAATAAACGTGGAAGGTTGTATGAATAAAAGGCTATAGAGAGGCCCAGGGCATCCGGCCGTGGGCTCTTCACGGCCCATTCGCAAATCAAGCGGCAGAACGCTGAAGGGCCATTGCCATGAGTTTCGAAAAAAAAAAAGAGGAAATATATTCAATTGAAGAGCGGCAGTCGCAGGCGAGCCAAACCGAAGTAAATTGTAAATTAAGCAAATATTCCCGCCGTTTGAGAACTGTAGGGTTTGTGATCAGATAATAGGCTGCTTTCATTGTATGAATCAAAATGTCTGATGAGATGAGAGTCAAGTTTTACCTGCTTGTTCTCTTTTTTAAGAACGTTGGGAAGTCTGATGATTTATTCACCAATGGGGTCCCGTTTTGGTGAACTAAAGTTAACCTCTATAGAGCTTCAGCTCTGGTATATGGTAATATAATTATCTATTTACGTAATTGCTAGACTAATTGCAAATGATCAAAGTAAGCACATATCATTAGAAAAAAACGCAAGAAGCGTTCCCACGAACAATAAAACTGACCTTTGATTATAGGATAAGATAAGATCCGGAAAACTACACTAAAACGTTGCTTATATGCGATTTGCGAGCTTATGATTATTTAAGTTCTATACAAACCTGTTTTACAAGCACAACTTTGTAGGGGCCTCACCCAGAAACGCAAAATTTTCCAAGCTTTAAATTTTCAAGCTTCGCGCAGTTCATCATTAAGCTGTAAGTATCCTTAAAAATAGGAAATGGGATGTCACACTTAGTACGTAGAGCGCTGATAGCTGGTTAGTTATCCAGTTAATTAGCCATTAAAAGTTTTAACCGTCGTTCGCAGTTCCCCGGCCTGATTGCTGCCGAGGCTTGTCTAATAAATGTACGTCGTACTAATTTCCCTTAGCAATCATGTTAGCAGCGCCTACATGATGATTAAGTGATAGGTAATTATCGATGGGATATCAATTTGCTGATAACGCAAGCTTTTAAGGGGACTACAGGAGCTAAACGCGAGTTTTATAATGCAAAAAAGCATAATATGATTCACTGGAATAAACAAAACCAGAAAAATATATGATATACTTCAGGATATATGCTAGTATGATAGTGTTTTGAAAACATAATACAACTAATTTTACTCGATAAAAAAAATCACGAACTTATCTCTAAAAAATTCTTTTAACGAGTAAAAACCATACTCAAATACATGCGATCATTCTGATTTTTTGGCAAATAATTCTACAAGCAACATATTAGCATGATAGTGTTTTATTTTTTAGTCCAATCAATAGATTTTTTGTAAAACGCAAAAAACCACTCATTTTGCACTATTCGGCCCACAGTGACTAACGTAACAACCACTTTGTAGTGAAAGCTGAATAGAACTTTATTCTAACAGAATTTCAAACGAAGTTTGAACCACCACAATGAGAGTTGCTAATTTAGCTCCTGTAGTCGCCTTAATTCTAACGTTTACTCTTATCATAAATCTATCATGCTCATCATTTTCCGGCTCTTATTCCAATTTATTTGGATCAGTTTTCTTCCATTCTTGTCTTTTGTGAGGCATCTCATGGTCATGAGTCACCGCGCTTTTCTAGCTGAATCAAAAATATCAAATATATAGAAAACAATTTTTTCAAGGATTACGAATTATCGGTTTCTCAATAAGGGATTTGAAGTTGAGAACCTGTCAAACTGTAGTCAAACTAGAGTTTGACACTTTCTCAATTCAAAACCCGACAAAACATAAGTATATTTTTTTGCACGAATACCTAAATAATTAGATCTTGAGAAAAACAAATCGTTAACTTTGAGCAGATCATAAAAAGTCATGCGGTCTTATTAGCCGATGCCGCGAACTGGAAGGGTCACCCTGTATGAAATATGGCGCGAACCAGACCACCTCCGTGCGAGGCGATATATCACATTTATCTCCCTCAATGTCACTGATATTTTTATAAAATAATAACACTATTTTGATTTCCTACCGAGGAGCATCTACTCGCAATTCAAATCAGGCTCCTTTTAAATGTCATCATCATCTGCCTAGCCTTCTCCCAGTCCCAACCAAGTTAGGTCGTGAACATCAATATTTCTGAGAAGAACTGACATTGATAGTTTGCATTTATAATTACTATATTATAACACACATCTTCATATTAATTTATTATGGTTGTAAAGTAAGCATTGTCGTGTTTCTGTCTGTTGATATTTCTTTCAAGATTTCGTCGTAGTTATAACGATCAATGAGCCCTGCCATCTGTGTTCAACATTGTATGTATCACATCGGCGGAAACAACGGGAAATAACTTCAATAACATTTATTGTTCTTGAATGGACGGGAACCCTGATCTGCACGTTTAGAAACCACTCGTCGATGTTGTCATGTATTTGAGTATATTCGCGACTTCTGATTTTGAGTCCATAATGCAAAAACTTTCACCACCCCTCTCTCTATCTATTCCACCAGGGATATGCTACGTACCGAAAGACCGTATATCAACCAATAGGATCGTTTGATTTCCACAGCGTAGCTTCATTTTGGCATCACAGCTGCTAGCACTGCTGCAAAGCGCATCTTGAATTCCTCATAGCATATCTTATCAGCTGCACTACAGGAGCTAGTCAACTCTACTAGACGACATTCGTCATAGTTCAAACTTTATTTGTGGCATCAAACATACTTCGCATCATCATTCTCTTGCCCTTATCCCAATTCATTTGGGGTCGGCGCAGCATGTTATCTTCTTCCATACTTCTCCATTACTCGTCATCTCATCAGACACCTCCTGCCATAATTAATTAACATACTTTCCACAGTCCATCCGTCGTTTCTTTGGTCTTCCTCTACTCTTACTCTCATAAGGTGAAGCCAATTTTGTGAGTCGCGTAAATTCGGTTTCATACATAGTTGAACTCATTTTACGTCGTGTCGTTACACAAACCAGACTTCGTATGAAAATGTGACGTAAATTACGCGACTCATATCACACTTATCCCTTAAAACTCTCCTCAGTACATTTACTTCGCGTTTTGTAATATTATTACGGCCATGGATACGGATTTACACTTCGGTTATTGCTAAGGCTGTTAAAGATATTATTTAGTGACGTGCACGTCACGCTGCTGAGCAGATGGCATATTTTTATTATATTTGAAGAGTCGTATTTGCCATCGAGAGCAACCGGATATTACGAGCAGTAATAAAAGCGAGGAATTAATCTTCTCATGTCTTTCATACATAGGACATCATCAATATCTACTTCATTTTTATAACGAGAGTGAAAAGTTTAAATTACTAAGTGGCAAAATGTGTACAACATTTTTGACATTTTCCACAGTTTGTAACTAATTTTTAATCTTGTTTCTTTCAGGTATACGTTGAGTACTAAATTCAGACATGCACTTGCTCTAACATAATCTTTTCATAGCTAAAGTTCAAAATATTTAATAAGGTAGGAAGGTTTATCTCTCCTTTCTGCAGTAAACATAAAAACAACGCCAACTCGTTCACTGTAAAGTTAGGATAATACCTACTCGTAACTTAGCTTCTGGAAGTTTCTCTAACATTTTAAATAGCTGACATGACTTAGGTGTATATTTTAATACACATAATAAAGATTTACTTTAGCTCGCTCTTAGGTAGTGCAACAAAAAGTTCCCATGAATCTCGCTTTGTTGCGACAGTGCGTTTTAATATGAAGAAATTGTCGCACAATATTAGACTTCGTTTTTTCATTTCATTATAGAAACAAAGAATTGGTGCAAATTAACCCCACGTTGTGTTAACATCTGTCCCAGCTGTGGGCGAGATCAACCATACATTTTTGCATTTTTCTACGCGAGTTTGACAGATTTTATGTAGGATACGGCTAGTAATGCACTTGCTGATACACAAAAAAGTATTTAAATCAAAGTACCTAAATTCAATAAAAATAACTTTATTAAATTATGGAAATAATTTAATCGCCTTTGCTTTTTAAGCGTGGGCCAAGTTTTGAATAATCATGACGTGGTTAAGTGTTGAACGACGTATTTAATATAAGCTGCGGCCGGGCAAAGGAAAATGAATATTAGTGCCTCTACCTAACTACTATATGAAGTGTTCACTAAAACTGTTTACTAAGCAAATGTGAAATTGCGAATTTTGATGCAGAATTCTGCTTAGCATCATGTTAAGCGCTAGAGATAGTTAAGCGCGTTTTAGTACCTGCTATAAATTAATATTAGGTATTTCTATTGCACCAACGTGTAAACAAACATCAAGCAAGATTAAAGTATGCGTCAGACTGTGGAAGTAACAAAAGAAACATAAATATAATAACATCTTGACTTTGAATCCGACTCCGTCGTGAACTTGAACTCAATCCTTGCAAGTGGCGTCTCTATAATTAAAATTCAATGCAGCCGTGTAGTGGACAATGGTCACTTTCCAATTGACACTGAACCGCAGAGGATTGTCGAAACTGCGCTCAAAACAACTTTTATAATTTGCGGTCACATCGCGGCACTACTTTTAGTTTAGGCACGCTAGATGGCAACTGCTCGCAGTCCTCATTAAACGCCACAACAACATGGAAACGCTGTTAAAGTTAAATTAGAAAATGGAACATAGTTAAGGTAGATGCTCCAGGGTAGCCCGCGAAATTCAAATATTCTTACGTTTTTTGCAATTTTGCAGGCCAGTGCTAGGTTGTATGTTGATTAAAATATTGCTCGCGACTGTAAGACGTATGTAGTTATAGAATTATAATCATCAAAATCATCAATACAACCGTCCAAGCTCATACAGGTGCAAGAATGACTTTTTAAAGGTCAAAGTCATTCGCACCTTTATGCGCTTGTAACTAGGTACATAAGTCTTACTTTAATCAACATACAACCTAGCACTGGCCTGCAAATTGCAAAAAAAACGTAAGAAAATTAGAATTTCGCGGGCTGGTTGGAGCATCCACCTTAACGACTCGAAAAAGTTGGGGCTGACTCTCTGGATGTCGATGCTGAACACATTTATTCAATAACTAGCTATGATGCCCGCGAAGTTCGCCCGCGTGAAATTATTATAAAAATTTTGTTAAAAATGTCAAGGTTTACAAATTTAGATACACAATTACACACAGGGTGGCCTGATGAGATAGGGTATAATATTATGATAACAGGTTCCTGTCTCAGCAGTCTATGGTTGAGTAACCCGAATTAGGAACTACTTAATACCCGTTGCTTTAAGGTGGATGCTCCAGGGTAGCCCGCGAAATTCCAATTTTCTTACGTTTTTTGCAATTTGCAGGTCAGTGTCAGGTTGTATGTTGATTAAAATATGATTCGCGGCTGTAACACGTATGTAGTTATAGAATTATAATCATCAAAATCATCAATACAACCCTCCAAACGCATAAAGGTGCAGGAATGACTTTGACCTTGAAAATGAAAGTAATTCCTGCACCTTTAAACCATAAAACGTAAAAAAAATTGAATTTCGCAGGCTACCCTGGAGCATCCACCTTAAAGATAGTTTACAGAGGCAGATGGCAGCACGATAAGGTTGCGTTCGGAAATAAGCTTTTATGCTAATGCCGAGATTACATGTGTTTTCTGAATCATCTTCGGAAAATACAACAACAAGCATAATTTACCGTCCAACATCACTTTTGACTATTTAATTATGATGAAACTTAAAAAATTGCGGACCTGCTACTACTGAATGCTAGATGCATGTAAAGGAGTTCTTTTACTTTAAACTATTTTAAAGAAATGGTGTACAGATTCAAGATTAGCCACACACACAGTAGTCTTAAATACCGTTAAGGAAGAAATAATTCCGAAAAGTTTAAAAGTGTGAGTTTGTTAAATTTTTTAAGTTCTGCAAAGATGCGCTTTTCAAATACGCATTTAAAACATTTGGCTGTATTTCATATGGACGTTGATTTACAGTGAACAGCTAGCGCCATCCAGTGACGCCATCTGCAAGCTTTTGCTCATATAAATTAACTAACGTTGAAGCTTTCAGGGCAAGGCGGGTTTTCCACGCTACCCCGCTCCTGTCCGCCCTTCAGAGGTAGTATTCTTAAGTCGAGGATAGATGGCGCTGTAGAAAAATCTTTGTTGATAAAAGGTTACCCATCCATAGGTCACCATTGAGCTAGTGCTTGTAGGTTTTGGTCTTAATAAAAACCGAACGGTAAAAAAAAACCCATAAATTGAGGAAAGGGTTACGTCGAGTCCAAATTATTATTGAGGTTCTATAAACAAAGCGTCTCCTTAATAACTAGGTTAGTTCCAAATAACGAAAGACTACTAAACTTTTTCATTTTCTTTGTGAACTTTATCTAAGTAACAGTAATGAAAGCAGAAACTTTACAATAGTGCTGCGAAATAAGAATAGTTTGGTTAGGTACTACTCGGATGTATACTATATGTATAGTCATTAATTTATTTTGTCATACGTAAATATTTACTAAATAAAAGCGGCAACAGTCCACGAGGCGCTGACTCATATGATTAGCATAGAGGAGTTGAACAACATAAATTAAAAAAAAACTAGGTACCTATTAAATTTAAGCGAGACTTTCAACTTCATGTAGTCTCAATTTAGAGTTTGGTAAGAAAAAGAAATCCCTACCAGTAGCATAAACATGGCCCAAAGAAATCTTTAACAAGGAATATTGATGAGCGTCAATGGCAAAATGTCGGCTATCAATGAACTAATCATATTGTTAGACTGTTAGTCATAGAATTGGCAAAATGATGGTTACACATTTGATACTAGTATTTTACCTCTATTTTTCAAAGCCAATATTCACTGGCCAATAAGATAACGATGATTTATTAACTAAAGATACAGCGAGCAAAATTGCTACTCTTGCAAAATCTCGTGCGTGCCCAAGTGACGTCAGGCTATTCTTAGATAAAAGCGACACAGTATCTGCATGAGAGTCACTCGTGTGACGGCCACGGGAGTTAATCACAACGTAAATGATAGCCAATTAACGACCGTGCGTGCATTCAATTGCTGATAATTATCCGTAGAACTTGGACATCGGTGTGCAGATGACCCAATGTTGCTACTGTGCTGATAAAAATGGTGTCACTTTTCAAATAGGTATGAGTTTGATTGGTCGCGGATTTGTGATGAGATCATTTTTATAATTATACGTGCCCGCCATCAAACAGTTTCGATCTAGTTGACTGTGTTAGGTCTAATGGTTTTGTTTTTGGTGATTTTAGTTTGAATTTGGAAAAGCATTATTATGCCTCTTCATTTCGATACTGAGAAGGAGTAGACTGATAATGATGCTTTGTTGATGTTTTAATAAAATAAAAACCTTTTACCTAATGATAACACACCTGATATCAGGATTTCCTTTAGGGGGGCAATTTTTGATTTTACGTATCGTATGGAAAATTCATTAAAAAAAAATTGATGAACTTTTGATAATAAATGGGATCAAGCGTTACTTTACGGAAACCCTATTCAGAAGGGTGCGAGTTAAAACAGATCTATAAGGGTTAAGTTTACTATTTATGAATGCAGCTGAAGTTCTTCAAAGAATCTTAAATGAATGCATTTATAGATTGCAACAATTGCACCCATTGCCCCCCTGTATCAGCGCCTTCCTGATATACACGTTCCGTAGTTTTTGCGTGAAAGAGTATTATACATCTATCTATCCATCGTCACAAACTTTCGCATTTATTAATTAGTAGGATAGGTAAAGGATTATATTAGAGCGCTAATTTAACTTGATACGATAAAGTTTGTAGTGATCTATCTAATATAGATTGTTTATCAAATTAAAGGTCGATCATACGGATCATACCTACCCACGATAACGGGAACAGCTATAAAGTTCGCACTAGCGCATCTATCGATCGATGGACGACCAATGGAAGACACATTAATCAACCTTGAGTCACACCTAATGAATTGGAGTTTACCACGCTACTAAAAGTGCCTTTTAGTACCGTTGACCGACGTAGTAATGAAAAAGTTCACAATTTTTGCTTTATTAAAACCGATTGACGTTAGTTTTATAAATAAGGACTTTTAAAATAAAAAGTTATATCTATATCGCATGATGTTTATTTGTTACTTGCTTTATGCACCAGTAAAACAATCCTTAAAGACGAACTTAAATCTTAATGCCTTTAGGCATTTTTTATTCATCTAACTTAGGGTGATTCAGTGAAAAAAACTTGCTATGTTTTATTTTTATCACAAATGCGGTATCAATGTAGTTTTCTACAACATCTGGATACCTATTATGCGTCTCAACTCTCAAGTCGACGAGAAGCAATGGCTAGGTCTGGCTGGTATGCCTAGGACAAAGGACATCGGTCTAACCGCACACTGGGATATCGACTCAATAAATCATGTTTTACACAAAGTTTTCAGTCTTCTGGTATCCTGTCTCTCAGCAACAACGCTGCGAAACAAGCGATGTTTTAAGGTAAATCGTTCGTAACTTTGGATCGCTTATACATCTGGGGCCAAAGGTCCATGGCACTAGCACTTAAATGGTCAAGTGCGCGGTGTAATGATCGCTTGAAAGCACTACCAATAATAGACAGTGACTAAAATAATTCCAGCTTCCAGCAAGAGGCTGCTGACTAATAAAATTCTAAGAATTGCATAGCTAAAATAAAGCAAAAATCACAAGTTACGATTTTCCAGTAAGTAAATTGCTTTTCCGATTTGAAAATTGATTGGCAATTAGTAATCAAGCTGTTAACTACACTTGCTTAGTAGTGTTCGCCTAGCTAAGTTTCAACTTCAACATAGCAACATTTAAAGTAGACAAAATACACATCGTCAATTTGTAAGAAGGGCAAAGTTGCGTATGGGTTAACAGCTTTGCTAATTGTCATCACAATGACCTAGTTATTCCTCATTTTAGTTCCAATTGAGTACCGCTACGTGAAGTTGGTACACAGTGTTGTCTCGATGACCATAAGATCACGTCATCATTTTACTGTTAAGTACTTTTTTTTTTGCACCGTTATAAACTTGGGGCTTCAAGTATCATCGGCTTATCAACAGTCCTAGACATTTCTCATGGTAGGAGTAACAATCTACATAGTGAAGTACTATGTCATTAATGAAATTGAAATCCGTGTGAATCGAATTTGGCGTCGTATAACTTCAACAAATGGAGTTGCGTGTGAAGCAGGAAGCGAGCCGCTTCGCGCGTATCTCTATGCGTTACTCGACTAGCATGATACACACGAGATATCAGACATCCTGCGAGGACCACGGAAACACATTAACAAAATAACTGTAAAAATAGTTCAACTGTAAAACAGTTTCATTTTAAATCGGTCAATGTTCCAGTTATAGCTCTTCTAACAGCCCAGCTGTTTCCAGGTAGACTGTAAGCCGACTCCGATATACTTGGAAAAAAAAATCGTGTGCGCGTGTGTCGGTGCACACGGCCGTAGGTTTTAACGTGAAACTTCTATATTTGTGCCTACTCTCACATCTTTATGTTGCCGGTTATGTTTGCCCGATTCCTTATGATCTTTTATTAACAATTCATACCATTTGTGGCAAATAAAGCATTGCATAGAAGATGTTATGGAATCGGGCTGGAAACCTTCGAAACAAAAAAAAATGTCAGTACAATTCAAACGGTTTAAAATAATAAAGCGCTTTCAGCGGAGCACCAAGCATGCGGCGTCTAGCTGTGCCTAGTGGAATAAAGCGATGGAAGCGGTGTAATGCGGCTCGCTTAAAAATTCGCGACCCAAAGGTCGTAAGTGCCGTGGATTAAGCGACACTTACGCGATTTGGCCAAGACATCAATTGGTTACGTTACGGTGTTTTCTGACATGGTAGGTACACCGTTTATGGTACTGATTTTATAGACGTTTTTACGTCAAAAGGTTAGGACTTTTGTTGCAGTTTAGCGGCAATAAAATAATTTGTTCAGCAAAAATGTATCTTGCTTTACGATGATTTAACTAGGACTAGGAAACCAAAATATTTTTTTATTATCTGCTATTCCGACGTGTAAACACACAATAATATTGGCGTAACGCCTCGAAGCAGTTACCGGTTATCAAGGTCGCTATCAAACTATAATTGTATTGTTACAATTTAATTTAAATGTATTATTGCTCATAGCTTAGGTTTACAGTTAAAGTATTTTTTTAATTATTGAACCTTATTTGGAAATGATTCTTGTTAGGTAATTAGTAATGTTAATTGGTTATGCAAAGGTAATAATAAGTAGGTAGGGCTACAGCCGTTTCACAGTTATTTTAGGTATAGCTATTAAGTTGGTTAACGTGAAGTTTGAAGGATTCCCCTGTAACCGCAGCCTGTTTTTTTTACACAAACCTAAAGTATTCATTATATTTGCTTATACAGGGAAAATAACTTTCAGGACAGTAGGAGCGCCCAGAGGGTTTTTCAGCAAGCATATTCAGCATGAATACTTGATAGCTGAGAAGGTAACGTGTGATGGGAGAATGTTCAAATTATACTATGCAATTTTAGTCCTTTCGGTCAGGGGCCCGTGATAGGATATGGGGCATGTGATAAATAAATCGAATAAAATATTTCCACTAAAAAAACTAGTTAACTAACAACTAACTAACTTTCTTGGCAAAAAGAAAAGGTTGCCCTGGGAACTGTTTCCTGATCATTTTGTATGAAACATGCTCATGCTCAGGGGACAATTTGATTTCTTATTGCCGTTGCTTATTTCTTTTCAAAGAAACGGTCCCCTGGAGGAATAAAACTGTAGAGCTATACAAACCCAACAACTACACCAGTGGCCCACATTAGCCATGGATCCAGAGGACTGGAAGTCATAGGGAAATGCGTTTGCCCAGCTGTGGCATGATACAGGTTAACAGTAAAAGTCACTACTGATATTAAGAATTGAATGATTTTTAATATTTAATGTCATTCAGTCTAAAACAATAACAAATGGATGTTCATGGATTTAAAAACATTCAGTGTTCATTTGGAAGCTTGATGCCTCTCTGACCTTGATCTTCAAACAAGGGCCATTGTCTTGTTCAAGCAGTACTGGTCTACAATAACATGGTGTTGCCATGTAAAGATCATGTTTTTAATATGAATGTGTAAACACGATTGAAATCTTTGTTTCCATAACATATTTAAGTACCTATTTTGTTATTGAATTAGCAGAAAATAATATTATTTTCATGTACCATTTAAATTAGGTAATTATTGCACTGTTTTAGACTTTCACGGTTTTTCACTACACTTAAAGCTCAAACACTCGCACTCACACTTGACGCACTCGCTCGCACTTAACTTCAATCGTGAGGATGGTTTTAAACTACTACGTGGAATCCAGTGGTAAACCTAATAAAAAATAACATGCGTCTCCATTAACAAGAAAAACCTAGTGATACTGTGAGTGCGTTTTGTCGTGAGTTACAATCGAGTTCCAGTAGTGCGCGTAATAAAAGACTAAGAAAGAGGGTAGACAGATTTGTCTGCTCATAATAAATAATTTTCGTCCCACCCGCATACCTCTTCAGTATTCCCGCGATCATGATGCTTGCAACAGCGTCTAAATATCGGGAGCTCATCGAACGAAAAGAAAATCACGGATATCATCCCATAAGTACTTTAAGTGTAGGTAATTATTGATTAATGTTGTACTAATAAATTAATAATGTCTACAGAGGTACAGTCTGTATATTTATATTGATTCGATGTAAGGGGTAATCTTCAGAACAACTGTTCCGATTCTGTTAATTCTTGCATTAGTGGGAACCAACATTATCCCCAAGTGTTATAGTCACTAAATTCAGACTAAAATGTGAGCGATGCCACGGGCAAAAGCTAGTAAGACATAAAGTTGATTTCACTTTATTGCAGTTCTCGTTAGGTATATATTTCTTTTGACTTAGAGCGACAACTGCACAGTATCAGATACCCTCAGATAAATTTGGCTTTTATGTTGCAGTTTTCAAATTATTAGTTTTTGACAAATAACCTTTATCTTCGACTTGTTGTTTTGACAATTAAACCAGTAACCTTGGACATCATTAGGTTTAGTTTTCTTGAAATTGTTTGTAGTGTTACACGTGCAGGAATTTTTATGGTTCTCTTATCCAAGTTCTAGCTCAGGTTATAGGTACCTACACTTTGAACTTCAAATGAAACCTTGAACTTTGTGTTTGTCTCAGTTTGTTTCTTCTCAGAAATTGTTCCGATAGGAACCCGCCTCAACTTTATTACAACTTAAAAATTATGAGTTTATGAGTTCTAAATTACAGGTAAATGTTGAACAACTAACAACCAACTTTGATTGGGAATCAAGGATAACATTTAATAAACAGGAAAAATTAATGTAACACCAAAAATCAAAAAATATTTTTTTTCCTTCCTACATTAATGTTCCTATAAGACTACTTATTAAAATATATAAATTGGCTAGCTTTACATCATCCATGTGTTCATTTTAATACATAATGTAGGAGCTTCTTTACCCAAGCATTGTTTCTTGTTAATTCTATAGACAGGAGTAATTATTTGCCATTAAATAATAAAAATTAAAAAAATACTACAAGTAGTTGTTCGAGGTCTGCCTAGGAGGTATGTGAGTTTAAATGTTTGTAAACACACCTGCGATACAGGAGAAAATCCTAGTGTGGTGTTAAATTTAATTTAAAAAAATGTCCATTACTGAGATAGCCCATTTTTTAAATTAAATTTATCACCACCACCAATATAACACCTGATTACTTTAATTCCATTTGGTAGATAATGCTTAATCTGAATAGTTAATTAAGTACTTCTAAAGAAAAAAATGGTTGCTTCTAAATTCATAAGGTGATGTTTTGATAGAACATCTTCAATGTTTAAGTCACAACACAGGAAATCCTAGTGTGGAGGCTAGTGATATATTCAACTTTTGTAATGCTCTCGTGAACAATAAAGCTTTTTATTATTATTATTATTTATTAAAACCTTATCATCATAGCAAGATGAGATGATAAGGTTGGTGTAACAAAACGTCACATTTAATATTAAGTATTACAAAATAAGTAATGCACAATTTCAATTACATATTATAGGTAATTGATGGTCATTTATGGTATTTTAATGAGACAATGTATAATTCTTTTTGTGTATGGAGGTATCAATTGGTCAATAGATCATAATGTTTGTTGTTTGTGTTCTAACTGTTAAATGTTGACAATAACTGTGCAGTTCTTTTATCTATTAGTAGGTGATCAGAAAAAGGTTTAAGGGCATTATGAGGTTCATTGTTTGTGGGATTTAAAATATGTACAAAATGTTAAACACAAAATGTTTTCTAGACGGTGTAATATGACTTCTTATGTAGATCATCTTCAAGCTATTAACCTTGGTTATCAAAATTAATTAATCAATAAAAAGTACTTATTTTAATTGTAAAAGATAATGTTTCTAATAGGGATATTAAAATAATTATAAAATTAAAATAATCATCAATTATGTTGTTGAGAGTTTGGGCTGTGCTTAGTTAAACATGAGTGTTGTGTGTATTTTATTTCTATGTAGGATGAATAACCCTTGAAAATTAACACTGTGTAGATTTAACTATCCGAAAATTATATTGTATCTAATATTCGGTTCTATTTCAATAGAACACAGTCATGTCAAAATAAATTTTCCAAAAACTTACCATTGACTCTAATAAAATCCTCGAACTCGTTTCTTTGATAGCATAAGTTTAGCGATCACAGACACTTATCTCCACACCTACACAAGTGATTTGTTAACTTATAAGGAAACAGAAGACAGACGAAACACTCGATTTTTAAATTGCAGAAATCTCAGTCACAGTTATTTTATTTTGCACCAATTTTCACATTATTTTTTTCATTTAGTCGAACATAATCCACTTATTGAGGTATTAAAAATGATTAAATTACAAATAATAATAAAAATCACGGCTGTACATAGTCAAAAACAACAAAAATAGGTTTTGACATTTGACAGAGAGAATCCAACTGTGGAAATATATACGACAAATCGTTGGAAAAGTGAAAGTAACAAGCTAGTTTTATTAATTTAAACACTAATAACAAAGTAAAAATACAACACGAACACTGTTGCTTTTCGTAAAAATAAACAATTTCTAAAACGATTAAAAAAGAAGATTGTAAGCTCCTACTACGCGCACGCGAGCGCAATCGGTATACAATTTTTTTTTGCTAGTGCGGGAGCGAAAACGAACGAGGGGACAGATAGATATAAACGCGGCCGCGCGACGCGAAGCCGTCAGATGACCTGCAGCTACTGGTAGTAAGGAAAAACCAATGATATTCTAGTAATATCTTTGGGAAAAACAATGTGGATTGTTTCATGATGATTAAAACGACAATAGTATAACGTGATTTTGTAGGTCAATTTCATAATTCTTTCGTACACTATCTACCTACATAGTTTTTAGTACGAAAGATCAGAGGAGGTAGGTACTTCTTCCAATTTTGGCGGAATTTGGCATAGATAGAATTATTCCGTCTTGTCCTGAGTCTGAGTTCCTGACATCATCTTCATTTCATGGACTTCTCGCCTCACAAATTAGAATCACTTTTAGAGGCATTAGCTCTGTGCTACTTTGATTTGTTTGTCTAAAAATAAACATAAACACCCCATAGTTTTTGTAATTTGATTAGTTTGGTTGCTTAATAATTACCCCCATTTCTTCTCAAAGTGTACCTAATCCTTCCCTGCTTTTTTCAATGAGGGTCTGCGTCCTGTGGTGTGTGCGTTACCCCAGCCAGATCTTGTCGAAAATCGTCATTTAAGTGCAATAGATAATTAGAAATACAGCTTCAGTAAATGGTAAGCTGATTTTTAAATTTGGTATGCTGATAGTTTTTTAATTATTTGATAAAAACACTTCCGGCTGGAGTAACGTTACCCCAGCTAGATCTTTTGTTTTCTAATGGAAATTTTGAAATAAATCTTATGTTAAAAATTAGAAATCAATTTGAAATAAATGGTATAACTTAATTTGTGTTTGTATTTGCTATGGTTGCGAAGATATTTAAAATCCTGCTGGGGTAACGTTTTACACGATGGCTGTATCTCGGAATTGACTATACGGATGATAAACTAAACTTTACTTTACTTTACCTCTCTTTTTTACTTTACTTTGTAGACTAAACTTTTTAATTACTTACAGTATACTAATGAAACTTCGGTACCATTTATAGACAGTAATTACCTACACTCGAGAGCAATGAATCCGGGTCACTTAAAGAATGTTAAAAATCTCGGAAACTAAAAATGATAGGTTAATGCAATAAATTGTATTTAATAGACAATGTAATACTCCTTAAATGAAAGTAAAAAAAATATGAGTCACCATACATTTTATTAACACAAAATTACATAAAGAAAAAAACTGCTGATCTCTCCTTAAAACAAAAATAGGAAACATGACATTTTTGAACTTTATTACGATTTTCTTGAATTTTAATACTTCGTATTGCCTCCTCGTGCTTCCATTACTGCGTTTACGCGGTTTGGCATGCTGTACACCAAGTTCCTTATACGATTTTGGGGAATATTCTCCCATTCCTCTGTGAGAGCAATTTTGAGCTCACGAAGCGTGATTGGGGGAGGGTTTCGTTGTTTTACGCATCTGCCTAGCTCGTCCCAAGCATGCTCGATCGGGTTGATATCCGGGCTGCGCGCTGGCCACTCCATACGAGTAATGTTCATCTCTTGAAGGTAGTCATTCACAATCCTACCTGTATGAGGTCGGGCATTGTCATGCATAAATATAGCATCCTCACCTAAATTGACCATAAATGGACCAACGTGATCATTGAGGATTTCTTCCACATATCTTACGCTAGTTAAAGAGCCGTTTTCTATGATCACCAGCTCTGTGCGACTTTCAGAAGAAATTCCGGCCCACACAAGTACAGACCCACCACCGTAGGCTACTTTTTCTTCGATGCATGCTTGCTTGAATCTTTCCCCTGGTCTTCGATACACTCTGTGTCTTCCATCGTGCTTGTAGAGCATAAATTTTGATTCGTCGGAGAACATAACTTTTGACCAATCTTCAATACTCCAATTTACGTGGCTCTGGGCATATCTTAGTCTTGAAATACGATGCCTACGCTCCAGTTTAGGGCCGTTTGCAGGTCTAAGGGGTTTTAAGTTAGATTCAGCAAGCCGACGTCTTACTGTCCATGCACTTGGGTTACTTCCTCCGAGGCGTCGAAACTGATTTGTGAGTTCAGTTCCTGTGAGAAAGCGATTTCGAAGCATGGTGTTCACCAAGTATCGGTCTTCTCGTGCTGTGGTACACCTGGTTCTGCCCGTTCCTGGTCTGCGTAGGTTAGAACCAGTTTCTTCGTAACGTCGGAGAACTCTTTGTACTGTTGACAGCGACACACCGACAGTCCTGGCTGTATCGCGCTGACTCCGGCCGGTTTCCAGCATTGTAAGTATTCTGGTGCATTCTTCAGGCGTAAGCGACATAATTTCAGCTTGAATAATGAATATAGAGCACTATCAACATGGTTTATGTACCCACATAAATGACAGATTACAAACAAAAGCAAAACCAAATGCTGTAATTTCGTAGTTCCATCTTCGAAAGTGGCCCTTTTTCAAATTTGATTTTTTTATGATATAACTATACAATAACTAAGAAGTTTTAATACCTTCATTTAAGGAGTATTACATTGTCTATTAAATATAATTTATTGCATTAACCTAGCATTTTTAGTTTCCGAGATTTTTAGGATTCTTTAAGTGACCCGGATTCATTGCTCTCGAGTGTATATAATAACGTTTAAGTTTAGTCTTTGGAGCGCTTATTAGAAGTGCTAGGACCTACTAAAGCATATTTTCTATTTACTCAAATAACTTCAAAACGGTGCATTAAAGTGGATTCGTTTGTTGCGTACCAAATTTTAACTAATTAGCCAGATCTCATGTACAAATATTACAATCATCCGTATAGTCAATTCCGAGATACAGCCATCGTGTAAAACGTTACCCCAGCAGGATTTTAAATATCTTCGCAACCATAGCAAATACAAACACAAATTAAGATACACCATTTATTTAAAATTGATTTCTAATTTTTTACATAAGATTTATTTTAAAATATCCATTAGAAAACAAAAGATCTGGCTGGGGTAACGTTCCCCAGCCGGAAGTGTTTTTATCAAATAATTAAAAAACTATCAGCATACCAAATTTAAAAATCAGCTTACCATTTACAGAAGCTGTATTTCTAATTATCTATTGCACTTAGATGACGATTTTCGACAAGATCTGGCTGGGGTAACGCACACTCCTGTGGCAGGGTAAAATGAGGAATTAATTTAATCTTAGGTCATAGCAAAAGTTTTTTTGCTTGCCTAAAATGGGCTGACACGATGCAGCCGCCATGCTAGCCATCACCATGCTAAACATTTTCTATTTCCTTTGTAATTAGTTCAGATAAACTAACATCTTACCCTTACCTACTTGGGAAGAGACTGGACCCCACGACACAAGGTATCCTCGTGATCATTGTTTTTTTTTTTGTTACTAGTTTTTTAAGTACCTTGTTATGCGAACTAAATAAAAAAATATTATTATTTAATAAGAAACGTTAAAACGTCAGTTCACACCTGTTTTCCCCGAAGGGTTAGGCAGACGCGTATTACCTATACCACTTTATCCAGTTTTGTTTTAGATCGATGTTATCTAAAGGGGCGGCAATAAAGCCATCAACTAACATCTATTAAATCCAGCACGCTACTGACTGAGAAGAGAACTCACTTCGCGCGACCAGTAGGGCTATTACGTATCTCTGTTGACAGCTCGAAATGATAGTAACTGGACTCAGTGTCCATCAATTAACTGTCAAAAGGTTAGAACTTTCGTGTTATGTATGACCCTGTTAGTCACCATAAAGTGATATCCACTCAGTGTGATACGTAATACCAATATAATGACATTCACGGTTATCATAAAAGTTCGGTGTACAACCGAAGCTTGATAGTCACTGGATATCAGAAAGATACGTAATAGCCCTGCTGAGCCTGACTTTATAAATTGGATTCTCAGGTCGCACGAGCTCCGCAGCTACGCTTGCCTTAAAAAAGAGCTTGCGTCCATGGGACGAAAAAAAACAGTAAAAAGAGAAATATCTACCATACCTACATAAGTATCTACCTATTTTATAATAAGCAAAGTGATTTTCAGTGTGTACTAGTGCGAAACTTATTTTTCAAATTATTTCTACGTTGGTTGCCCCAAAACTGCGACGTATAGTTATGGGCTGTACACACCAAAGCCGCGGCACCCGTTGACAACTTTGTTGTTTGCAGGGACGGCAGGTTAGTTGACAGGCTAGTTAGGTGGCAATTTTTTTAGTAGGCTTGTTGGTGGCTTTAAATCATTACAATACAAGTCCTTACCTTTGTTGGCGGTACAAAATGTGCAACTTTTTACAATAGAGCTTCAGTGTCGCTGGCAACTCGGCGCCTACGCAAGTCACTGACAC
The DNA here is from genome assembly GCA_963853795.1 of Xestia rhomboidea. Lineage (NCBI taxonomy): Eukaryota > Metazoa > Arthropoda > Insecta > Lepidoptera > Noctuidae > Xestia > Xestia rhomboidea. The sequence continues at coordinate 5,671,773 of OY970771.1, read as the reverse complement.
GACGACTTTGGACTGTACCCACTCACCCGCCCCGCGCGCGACTTTTTTGCACCAAACCGTCCAGGGTGCAAAAAATTGCGAAATATTCGCATGTAATTTGACACTTTAGATAAACAATCGCAAACTACAAGAGTTATAGCTAAATAAAATTTACAGTGAATAGCTGAATAGTTATGGAATCTATATATTAAAAAAAAAAAAAAACTGATATTAATTTGAAACTCAAAAAAAATGTAGAACTTGAAAAACAGTGATGAAAACGGATATTTCGCTATTAAAATATTAATTTGAATTTTTCTAAATATTAAATTTCAATTAAAATAATTTTAAAATAAACTAGATTATATTTCCTTTCCAATAAGACCATAATCTTATTAGTTTATTTACGATAGTCTAGTTAGAATTAAATTAGAATTTGAATACTCACTGTTTATTTTGACGCGGCCTGCGCCAACGACTGTTTTTGAACACGGTTATTTACGTACCTATAACTTTACGAAGCCACTTGTTTTTGTATATACAATTTAATAATATGTTCACAATACTAATTATGCACTGTTTTTCCGTTAACACACACGTTTTAATCACAAAAACACTTATTTCTTGTATAAACACAATCACTATAGGTATTTAAACCTACCACCTTTCGGAGGCGAAATACTCAACTTTGAGATTAGAAAACTAGATTTCCTTTATGATAATATAGTAGCACAGATTTTCACGATTAATTTGATATATAACACTATCCGAAAACAACAATATACGTAACAGAACAATTGAAATACGACGCCACACGTCAGAAATGGCGGAGTTTGTTTACACTACAGTTTTTACTTTTATTTTGAGATTTGTCGATGGAATAGTGTTGCTATTGTTGGTCCGAACGTTGAGGAATATAGTATAGAGAATGCTACAAGAGGAATAAGCTCTAGAAATAGCAGTTTAATAAATTTTTATTGCATTTGTTGGACGAAGGCGCTACTGGCTGCTTTAGCAGCCAGGGACATTTGGCAAATCGGCAACTGGCTGCTAAAGCAGCCAGGGGCGGTTGAGTGGGTACAGCCCACATTGATATTTGGGCATACAAAATTTCGCACTAAGGTTCGCACAAATAAAACATGATTAAATATAAACTTGAAATAATGTGCGTCATTGGCTTTCATTGCAGCCAGTATACGGTCAACTTGTGGCAGTAGTTAATAATGATATGTACAGACATGGTGACTTTAATGACGGATGCGTCGGTAAATAATTATTTAAAAATGTGTGCGTGTTGTGGTCGGTTGACAAAATCACCAGTGAATCGCCGCAGTAGCAAGTTTAACAGCAGCCATAACTGTCTCAACTCAAGTGAGTTTGGAATCGTCGCGCCAACAGCCGCCTTCAAAGCAGTCTGTCTATAACTCGCAGAGCGACTAACAGGTAACAAGTTAGGTTTGCATGTAAAGTGTTGGCAACGGGCAGTACCGCCTCTAGCGGTGGCCGCCGAGGTGTGTCCATGTGATTTTAATGTAGCCCAGCTAAAAAACAAATACTTTTTTCAGTTAGGGCAACAATGTGTTTTGTCACTCATGTCAGAGTGTCAATGTCATGTCATTGTCAACGTCAAGCTACAAACAAGTTTGTTTACATTTAATTCAAAGAGTAAAGTAACTTTTAATTATCACAGTCAATTTTGATCAAAAAACATTATTTATAATTTAATTTGTCATATTTATGTAATTTAAGAGTGTAATGCCGATGTGGGAATTGTGTGCGGTATGCTCATTGACGTACATGTACGTATTGGAAGGAGACAAAATAGGATTGGGGAATGAGGTAAAATTCTTAGGTTTATACATTGATTCAAATCTAAACTGGAAACAGGAGCTTGCTGCTATTGATTCCTCTATATCCTCTGCATGTTATGCACTTAGGAGCCTCAGAGATGAAATAGATTTGAGGCAACTTAAAGCATGTTATCATGCAACATTGGTTGAATCCAGGTTAAGCTACAGCATCATGTTTTGGGGTAATAGCTATAAATACAACTCATCTCTCACTCTACTCTCTCTCAGCATTCATCCTTTAGAAGCGTGCCATTAGAACAATTGTTAAAATCTCACAACATGATTCATGTAAAGAATACTTTAAGAAATTAGGCATTCTTACAGTTCCAAGTTTGTATAAACTAGTTTTGTTAAGCAAGTCCGCAAAATATATACATCAATATGAATCACAAAAAGAAAGAGAGCTGAGGGAGAGCACACAAAGAAAAGTTATTATAAATAGAATGGTGCCTAAATTTAACATAGCAAAACATTGTTCACGTTATCAAGCAGTGGAGTTATATAATAAGTTACCTACTGATTTAAAAACTTTGGTCTATAACACAAACTTATTTAAGGCAAAACTGAAAGCTTTTCTATTAGAAAAATGTTTACATTCTGTATCAGATTTGACATTGATTCCAGATAATTTGTGTATGAATTACTTTATATGAAATTGACATTTAATTTATTCAACATTTGATTTAGTTGGCATTTGATTTGATTGACATTTGATTTGATGACATTTGATTTGATGACATTTGGATTACATTTAATTGACATTTAATTTAGTTGACATTTAAATTGCATTTGATTGACATTTAATTGGAATTTTATTGAATTTTAATTAATTTCACATGGAAATACAACATGGAATAGACAGGGTTTTGATCTTGAGCGTATGTGGTCTGGTAATTATTATTATTTGGTATTATCAATGGAAATTTGGTGGACATGTAATTTAAATCTAATTGGCATTTAATTTTTATTTAATTATATTTAGTTGACACTTAATTAACATCTAACAGGCTTTTAATTTACACTTAATTCTCATTAAGTTTTACCTACATAGAATGGACATGATTGTGTTTAAGCTTTTTATAGTTGGACATATAAACAGTTATTTAATTGACATGTATTCCTCAGTTGATTATGTAAAATATAGAAATGGTTGTCCGAGTGCTTTTTATGGTTTGACTTTTTGTGCTCTTTATACTTTTGATGACATAGTAATATTTTTTCATATTTTTTTGTTTGCTTTGTATTTGATTTTGTTATGATTTGAATTGTACTTAATTATTTTGTAAAATTCGAATACAATGTAAATTGTTTGATGAATGAATAAATAATATAAATACAATGGGAGGACTTAAAATAAATTGAAACTTTGAAGAAAAATATGATTACGTATTAATAAATAAATATAGCTGGACATTACACACAGCGCCATCTAGTGCCACACTAAGCAACGAGGCTTGTGTCGTGGACAACAGATAGTTGATATACTACATAGATACTTCTGCTTCAGCTTCCTGGAAAAAAACAACATCTTGTCACCAGCGCAATTTGGCTTCAGGGCCAAACTATCCACAGCTGATGCGGTGCATAGCCTTACCAATTATGTCTCAGAAGAGCTGGGCAAGGGGAACCAGGTCATGGGAGTCTTCCTTGATATAGCGAAAGCCTTCGACACTGTCTCTGTTTCTGTGCTTCTAAGAAAATTAGAGGCCATAGGAATAAGGGGCACGCCGCTGACATTACTTACTGACTACTTAAACGACCGATCCCAATGTGTTAGAGTTGACAATTTTACAAGCGATGAGCAGAAAAATACTGGATTTGGTGTTCCCCAGGGGAGTATATTGGGCCCTACCCTTTTCCTGGTTTATATTAACGACTTGTGCAATCTAAATATCAAGCAAGGCAAAATCATATCATATGCTGACGACACGGCGCTAATATTTTCCGCTGAAAACAGTAGCGAACTGTTCGAAAACGCTCAACTTGGCTTTAATACTGTGACTAATTGGCTTCAAAGCAATTTACTAACACTAAATGCTGACAAGACAAAATACATTCACTTCTCCATGCGCAAGCCACAACATAACACTGATAACTTCCATGTATATGCCCATCAATGTAATAATCGGTCAGTCAACATGTGCAATTGTCCTTCTATCCTCAAAACCAATAATATTAAATACTTAGGGGTTATAATAGACGACACACTCTCTTTTAGGTATCATATTGAAAGTCTGGTTAAAAGAGTGCGCAAATTAATATATGTATTTAAAAAAATACGAACTTTTGCAGATTCTAAGTTAATTACACAAGTTTGTTTCGCCCTGTGTCAATCTATAATTAATTACTGTATCATTTCATGGGGTGGCGCATCAAAAACTATCCTACTTCCCCTTGAAAGAGCTCAAAGAGCAATTTTAAAGGTAGCAAACTTCCATCCCTTTTACTTTCCCACAGATCAGCTGTATAAATCGTGCAACGTGCTGACTGTGCGCCAGCTATTCATTATGCACTTAGTATTAAAACAGCACACCATGCTCACGTACAATGCTGACAATACTAACAAGAGACGGAATGATATAGTATGCATTTCTAATACAACCTCCAAACATGTCTTTGTGGAAAGATTCTTTTCATTTTTAGGCCCATTTCTGTACAATAGATTAAATAGAAAACTAAGTATTTATAAGTTAAACTATTTTAACTGTAAAAAGTCTATTAATACTTTTTTAGAACCCATAACATATGCACAGACAGAAGATTTACTTGTTGTCTGCAAATAAACTGCTGACACATTGTTTGTTTATTTTGTATGTACCTAAGTTGTAATTTTAGTAATTTACTTTTCTTTCATTGTTAATTTATTTATTTTAAGTAGGTATTTTTGCACCTTCTAGGAATTGCCATTGCAATTCTAGGAATTTCTATTATAAGGAATTGTAAGCTAGTATTTAGTAGGTCACAACAGTTTTTAGGCCTTGACTGTTGAGTTTTGGATGTCTCCTTTAATACCTGATGCAGTAGGAAGTCAAGATAGGATATCAAAGAGTGTTGTTGGTCTAGTGGTTGCAAGCACAACAACTGAGCATGAGGTCCTGGGTTCAATTCCCGGATCGGGAAAAGTGTTATTGGGTTTTGCCATCAAGAATTTCTCAGTAGCAACCATCATCATCTGTCTAGCCTATTCCCAAAACTATGTTGGGGTCAGCTTCCAGTCTAACCGGATGCAGCTGAGTACCAGTATTTTACATGGAGCGAATGCCTATCTAACCTCCACAAACCAGTAAGTGGGTAATACGCTACAACTTGGTAAGACTGGATGTCAGACTCAGTAGCAACCATGGAGTCTGAATTTGTGCTCAGTTGATGGCAATACTAATGGCTCGCTATTACTTGGGACTTAAACATAAATCATGATCTGTCAAAGAATCAATTTGTTCGAGACACCATTGTTTAATTATTGTGTCTACTTGTGGACAGATCATGGGTTAACTGGAGAAATGTGGGTGACCTATTACGTACACTTCTACCTCACCCTACAGGGATTACAGGCACAATGTTATGTTATGCACGTAAGGATTTAAACAAAACAATGGATATAAATAAAACATTGTATAAATTTATGGCTATATTTTTCTTTATTCTAATAATATTCGATCGCGTATAGGTAGGCATTCACTTTAGTCAGTTGAGATTTGATGAAGTAAAAACTGTGCCGGTTTTAATTAATCATAAAAAAAATAAAAATTCTTGATTTCTTCGAAAATTAAGATAGAAAATAAAAGTTATTTTATGTAAAATCATAACATCCAAATCATAAAACAATACTATCAAAATTATGAAACCAAACAACTATAAAAAAACAAACCAAAATGTATGTTTATAAATAACTGGTGTTGTTGAGTTTCGATATTTTTTTCAAGATTTATTTTCGTATTAAGTTTCCATTTAGTAGATTGATATAATCGTGACGATAAATTTCATAGGAAGTGGACCTCGACTCTGGAAGAGCTAATAGGAAAGGTGCCTAGCAATTTCCAACCGAAATTGCCGTTGAACTTTCGGGTACCTAAAGCGTCAAACACTCCTATCAGTGGCGTAGCGTGGGGGGGGAGGGGGAGCAGGTGGGGTATGGTCCCTTAGGTGGTGCGTTTCAGTAGGCTTAGCCAAGTTGACAATCTACAATCGTTAACGCTAACAGAAAACTAACCAAATGTATGGGAATGACATCATCTCAACGTTAAGTCACGTGACTTAACGTGGTTAAAACAAACGAATAGAATAAGCTTTGTTGTAAAAAACAAGAAGAACTGATCAGTGGCGTATTTTCCTGACTGTAGTCAAGCCACTGGTATACCTACGCCACTAGCTATTATTGCCCGGACCGCAAAACCGCGGAGCACCGCAGAGCCACCCTTTTCGTACAAGCCTTAGGCATATGCTCTTCCACTGCCCCGCATTTTCTAGATACAATTACTATATTCTTCTAGCCTGGCGCCCGCCACCTTTTATATTCATAATAAAAATAAAATGTAACCTATCCGGGATGCTAGTTTTCCAGCTCGCTTCACTTGCTTTTTTTTACAGCTAAGTTTCCATAGTTTTTCCAAAACTTTAATTCATAAGTTGTTCTGTGTATTTGTTACCTATCCGAGGTGGGTGTCAAAATTCGATCTCGCTTCGCTCGCTCTTGCATCCTTAATACTCTGAAGTCGGAAGTTTTGTAAGTCCACGAATAGTTGAAATCAAATGTAATCTATGCGATGTGATAAAACTTTTTGAGCTCGCTAAGGTCGCTGTTAGTTTCCGCAACGGTAAATGAACATTGTCAGCTATACACCGTGTTTCCGGACGATATCGATAAACTTCGACCGGTCATTGTACTCATCATTATGAACAACTTTTACTATGGGACCAAACACTGAATTGCGAAAAAAAAATCAGCTGTTCCCTACAATTATGTTCGTATAACTCGTCAAAATGTATGGAAGAGCCGTTTTCTTTTTTTTTCGAGATTCAGGGTCTTTATTTTTTATTTTTTTTTCGAGATTCAGGAACACGTCGTATAGGCAATCGTACATGACATACATACCTACATAACGACTTTGAAAGTTGTTTATGAGATTTTGTTTTGAAAACAAAAAAAATGAGTACCTATCACATAATTAAAAAACTATGTTTTGACTTTTTTGACTAATTATGAGAATAGAGGGGGCGAGGAATATTCGGCCTGCCCCGGGCGGCTAAAACCCACGTTACGTCACTGATGCCTATATTGATTGATAAACACAAAACAATAATACCTAATATCTGTCGGGTTTTGTTCTCACTTACGAAGTCCTTCGTAGTACGCGTAAAGATAGAAGGTACTGGGCTGGTGGTGTTCTGATCATGCTCAACTTGCTGCTAACACCAGCAATTTGAGAAAGTGGTAAAGAGCCACCAAGACCTTTGTCCGAAACCACAGAACAGGACAGGACAGGACAAGAGGAATCCATTGTGATGTCAGAAGGGTAGCTACTATGCTGGCGTCAACCCTTTCCAGAGGTCTTCCGATTTTCTGCTCATTGATCCCCGAAAAACAGCTAGTCAGATCCTCGTCATCCCGGCTTCTGGACATTAAAACTGAACCACTGACAGTTTTCGAAGTTGCTGAACCAGACCTCTCCGAAAATTAACTCCTGCATCTGAAACAAACGAATAAAACTATTGTTTTTAGCACAATAAAAATATTGTTGACGTCGACGACAGTATACCTTACACATATATATATATTATGGACCCTCATCTTCATGGGGGCTTAGGTTTCCGCACTTAGTCCTTAAAGTGGACCATTGTGCGTGAGCCATGGTGGCCGTTACTCTTACCAGCCCACCTCCCTCCAGAAGCAGATCAAACTTCCCGGTCTTCTCAGGGCATCGGCAAGGGATCTTCGTGTTCCCAGGGTCTCCTCGCGAATCTTGGTAACGCCGGTGCACTCAAGGAGCACATGCGCCACCGTTACGTCCGCCTCCACGCATTCTCTGCACAGGGGACTGTCAGTGATTCCTAGGGTGTGAAAGTGTTTATTCAGTGAACAGTGTCCAGTGATGGTCCCCGCCACCAGTCGTAGGCTATCTCTGTCCAGGCGCAGAAGGCGCCTGGTCAGCTTTGTGTCCAGGCATGGCATAGCCTCCTTGGATTGCCTACACCCTGGTGCCGAGGTCCACCATTGCTCCGCTTGTATTCGGGTGTGTTCCTTTAACCAGCTTCTTATTTGTTTGAAAGGAATGGGCACAATGGCCTCGGGTCCGCAGGGTTTTGTGCCGGATCCTCTTCTGGCAAGTTCATCAGCCGCATCGTTCCCAAGTGATCCACTGTGACCTTTGATCCATTGTAGTGTTATCGTGTTGTGCTTTGGCACCGTGATTTGTTCTAGGGCATTATGGCATTCTAGTATTGGTCTCGACGTTATCTGATTGCTTTTAAAGGATTGAATGACTGAGGCACTGTCACTACCTTTTTTTTTTTTTTTTTTTTTTTTTTCGGATTGGAAATCATCAAATGACTTCTCCCGCTCTGGGCTGAGCAGGAGGGAGTGTCAGACTTTTACTGACTAAAACCCATCCATGTTCCTTCATCGCCCTTTGTGTTCCGGGGCCACGGTATCTCTTTCGAATAGTCCCGCAGCCCCAGCAGGCTTCGGCCCTTGCGGACCCCTTTATTGTTGCTGACTCTCTTTGAGACATTAAAATGTTATGTTAAAACGGATAAAGGGTAAAGGAGTGAGAACTAACAGCTAATTTTGTAATTTTATATTAGTAAAATAAGCACCGAGGCTGGCACTGGCGCTATTTTGAATTCCGAACGTAACGAGGGATTCTATGGGTCCCGGGACCAGCGAGGGACCTCTTGAACTAGCCGGATCCCTAGATCTAAGGTGCCAAATTACTTCCTTTGAGACTGGAATCTCGGGTTCACCACAACAAACCACAAACACTCGGAAAGTCTTCAAAAAAAGCCATCAAATTGGATTCCGATATTTCGAATAATTTAAAATCCCGTAAACGGAGCACAAAATAAAATAGTGCAACAACTTAGGGTGGTCATCATTTTTTCGACTAAACGTCATAAATTGTTTTACACATTCGACTAAACTTTCATTGAAAACAGAATGTGTTTTTTTTTTCCAACAAAATGGTATCCTATTCATTTATGGCGTTACCTATCTTTGCCCTACCTTGCAGAATGATTTATAAAAGAAAAATGCAGTTTAATAACTTGCGAATGGTTCCGTTGTCAAATGGCAAAAAACGGAACCCTTCGAGATTCCTCCTGTCCGTCCGTAATTCTGTATGTGTATGAAAAAAGAAATGGTCGCCATTTGACGGCTATAACAAAAGGAGAAGTGTTAAAATGTGAGAGGAAAAATGAGAAGAAAATTGTCGAAATACGTACGGTGAGATTCAGCACGTATTACCTACACAAGAGAGATTCTACACGAGTTCTTTCATGTGAGCAGGAAAATTTTGACGCATAGGTGCAGGAAAATCTGACCTATGCTCAGAACGCTCGGACACTCAGCTCAAATCGAGGGACTTCCTGGACATCACCGGTTAAAGTAGTTTTGGGTCACCCTGCTTTGTGCTTTCATTCGGCAACATGTGACTTCTTCTTGATCCCTAAAATAAACAAAAACGAGTCTCAGGGTTCTTACAGACGAGCGGCACGTTGCCAACGGCATATAAACTGCAGCCGACGCCACGTGTCGATGGCTGCCGTCGACGCGCCGGGCGGCAGCCGCCGAAGCGTCGACGACAGGCGTCGATAGGTGGCGACGCTTGCAGTTGTGGCATGCCGCGTAAATGTGTGTTGACGACTGCAGTCGACGCGTCGACGCCACAACTGCAAGCGTCGACGGCAGCCGTCGACAGGTGGCGACGGCTGCAGTTTATTTGCAGTTGGTAACGTGCCGCTCGTCTCTAAGAATCCTCAGGCAGGAATGCGGACTGCAGAAAGTGTTTTTAAGATCGATCTAGACAAATGCAACTATAAAGATTCTGTTGAAGACTAGGTAGTATTAATTACCCTTTGAATATTTTTGTTTTAGTTTCGCCTAATTTTTGTTGAGTGCCCCACGTAACTAACAGTAGGTGACGTAGCCCGAAGGGAAAGACTAGGGATGCAAGTCCGTCTTTATCGTAATATTGTATAATCAATGGTAGCTATGCTGTCATCGGCTAAAAGTGTCATTAAACTTCGTAATTCCTAATTATGTGCAAGATAAACATGTAGATAGGTTAAAATTAGCCTAAAATTAAGTGTAAAACGACTAAACTTAAGGCCGTCCCCTATCCGAATGACCTCGCTCGTTCAAACTTCCTCAACCCCCCTTCCTCGTTTTTCACCTTACAACTTTACGTATTTACGCGCGATCTAGTAAATATTATTATTGCGTCCTTTCGCTCACTTATATAACTAAAATAAACAGTGTCCTATCACTAATAATTGTTTACTAAGTTCACAAATTGTTATAAACTGAAATACACTTCTCAAAAGTCAAAATCGTAGGATGATCTAAACGAGAATAATTGCGCGCGCGTCGCGTCGAGTGACACAGGTTCCCCGTTCAACGGCCAAAAGGCGACTGCCGCCTGTCGCCCGCGCAGACACCCGCTAGCCGGGGTTACACACGAAGTTGAATAGTATCGATTTCTCAAAAACTATTTATATTATTGAAAAATCGGCAGACCTCATTGAAGTGTACATCATTATTCATTATTGGTTAAAGTGTCATGTCTAAGCGTTGCATAATATGGGAGTTTATATGGATATTAGCTCGAGAAAAGGGTTCATGGAAAATTCATTTTCTTGAGATACAGTATCGTTTTTGAAAAATCAGTAGACCTAATTAAAGAACAATTACCAAGCTAAAATATTGTGTATGGGACTTTATTGTTTATACAACGTTCAAGCATACTAAAAGCGACGTAAAAACGTGAATTCGGCCGGGTAGCCCCTTAACTTGCGTGTTCAACAGGTGATGTTGTTGCGAGCGTAGTCGTGACGTCGTCGGCGCCGACGACTGCGAGCTCGAGACAAACTGTGCAGGCAGAGCGTCAGCTGATTGCGCCTACAGCTGACTTGGGCACTGCTGGGAGCAATGTCAGTGTGTGTCAGCCCGATGCGACATGCGTTGTAAACAATAGTAGTGATGCATGGCAAAAAGTATCGTACAAGAAGAAGCAGTCTAAGTACCGTTATGTGGGCAAATAGGGCATAGCGAGAGATAACGAGTGCCAATTTAGAGCAGCCGATCGGAAAGTTCCCATATTCATCACTAATTTTCACAGTGAAACCCCATGTGAAATCACCCTTAGGGTCGCCTTCACTGGGAGTGCTTAGTGTTGAGACTTGTCATGGTCAAGTGGGTACTAGAATTAGCTCCAAAAATGTAGCCTGTGCTGTTAAGTCAATGTCCAGAAGCAAGTCCCCTGGCCATGACGGTCTCAGCATTGAGCATCTTCAGCAGGCTGGACATCACCTACCGAGAGTATTAGCAATGCTTTTTAACCTCTGTATCAGTCATGCCTTCTTACCCTCTGACCTTGTTAGAACAGTAGTAGTGCCAGTTGTTAAAAATAAAACAGGGGACCTGTCAGATAAAAATAATTATAGGCCTATCTCATTAGCGACTGTCATTGTGAAAGTGCTTGACGGTTTGCTTGATACACAGTTAAATGAATATCTACATCTGCACGATAACCAGTTCGGTTTTGGGCCAGGACTCTCCACAGAAAGTGCTATATTGTGTCTCAAGCATGTCGTCAGGTACTATACGGACAGGCATACTCCTGTGTACGCGTGCTTCCTCGACTTGTCCAAGGCTTTTGATCTGGTCTCTTAAGACATTCTTTGGAAGAAGTTGAAGGAGATTAACTTTCCCAAGGAACTTATAAATTTATATAAATGTTGGTATGGGGGCCAGATCAATAGTGTTCAGTGGGCCGGGTCACTGTCAGAACCATATGGGTTAGAGTGCGGGGTGAGGCAGGGGGGGTTGGGCTCCCCAGCACTTTTTAACCTGTATGTGAACGCTCTGATTGTAGCGCTCAGCAGTCATCATGTCGGCTGTGATATTGATGGAGTTTGCCTAAATAATCTTAGCTATGCGGACGACATATGCTGCTGAGTGCATCGGTCTGTGGCATGAGAACATTGTTGCGGATTTGTGAGACATATGCACAAGAACATGGTCTTAAATATAATGTGACGAAAAGTCAGTTCATGGTTGAGGCCGGCTCTAAATGTCCTGTAGCAATACCTCCCATCAAACTGTACGGGGTTCCACTGGTCAGAGTAGACGATTTCAAATACTTGGGGCATGTAGTAACAGCCGGTCTCAGAGATGATGCTGATATCGAGAGGGAGCGGAGGGCTTTGGCTGTCAGAGGTAACATCTCTCTAGGTAGCTCGCAGGTTAGCGCGTTGTTGAGGGTCGGTCAAGCAAACCCTTTTCAGGGCTTATTGATTCACCCACAGGCTGCACGTGTACAGAGAGGTACCTTTGTAAACGTGCAGCCTGTGGGTGAATCACACTCAAAAAGCATACGAAGCCCTCCGCATCCAATATAACAACGCATTCAGACCGCTGATGGGGCTGCCGAGACACTGTAGTGCCTCGGGCATGTTCGCCGTCGCTAGCGTCGACTGCTTTTATGCAACGATGCGTAAGCGGAGCGCGTCCCTGGTACGCAGAGTTCGCGGCAGCTCCAACAGCGTGCTGGTGATGATAGCCGACAGGCTCGTCTGTCCGTACATCAGACGCTGCAGTGACTTGCACGCCACCTACAGTCGTCGGATGTCAGTATGAATGTGTTCTGTGTGGTTATTATGTTGTACAGTACCCGGCAATAAATATTGCACATCGACCTTTGGAAAGAGACAATCGGCTAATTTCGGCTTCGTAGAGCGTTATCTCTGTCGCACACTACCTATGTGACGTTTGTCAGTCGTTGTTCAAGTGCGATAAAGTGCGGTCGCGTCCAGTTCAAAATATATATTAAGAGTTGTTAACACCCCCAAATTTAAATAATTTAAAATTGCACAATGGCATCTTTAGGAAAAAGAGGGAAACCTTTACGAGGTCAGTCACGCGAAATTATCTACAATGTTTATAAATATTTTGTAACCGAAACTGACAGATTTAAAAAAAATGAAGATGAAAATGTAAGTTGTTATTTTAAGAAGGTTCAAGAGCGAGTTGCAAATGCCACTGGAATTTCAAGAAGAACTTTGAACAATATATTAAACGAAGTTCAGCACTCCAAAAAAAGGGAGACCAAAAAAGCAATTTCGTTTGCATATGGACGATTTTGATTATGATGTTGTTCGAAGAATGGTGTATGATTTTCACTTACGATTTAATGAACTGCCAACAATAAAATCATTAAAAGCTAAATTATCTGAAGCTATTAATTACAATGGGTCTGAAAAGACGTTGAGAAAAATACTTCACGAGATGGGATTTCGGTTCACTAAAATGGAAGATAATCGAAAACTTCTAATGGAAAAGCACGATGTAAGTCTCAAACGGATGGAATACCTCGATAAAATACGCAAATTTCGCGAATCAGGAAAAAATATCGTCTACATGGATGAGTCTTACATACATACATCCCACACTAAAGGGAAATCTTGGAGTGATGACAAGAAAAAAGGAGTAAAAAAGCCAATTTCAAAAGGTCAACGTTTGATAATAGTTCATGCGGGTAATGAAAAAGGCTTTGTACCCGGTGCCTTTTTAACGTATAAATCCACGGACACTACAGGTGACTATCACAATGAAATGAATAACGATAACTACGAAAAATGGCTGGTTAATCAATTAATACCAAATATACCCAGTGATTCTGTTCTAGTTATCGATAACGCACCCTATCACAACAAATATGTTGAAAGACCCCCCAACTCAAACACCATTAAACAGGAAATGATCCACTGGTTAAACAGACACGAAATTCCAGTAGATCCAAAATTAACAAAAACCCAGATTTACGCTATTATATGTCAGCACAAGGAGCCGAAACATGGGCACACTGTGTTGCGATTGCCACCATATCATCCGAATTTTAATCCAATAGAAAATATATGGTCTCAACTGAAAGGCTATGTAGCCTCTAGAAATGTGGGTATGAATTTAACTACAGTAAAAACATTATTGACTGAAAAAGTAAACATGATCGGGGCTGAAGATTGGAAAAAGGTTTGCGATCATGCAATCAAATGTGAGAATAAATATAGAAGCATTCAACACGGTTTAGACAATTACACTGATAGACTAGTGATAAATACGGCTGACAGTGACAGTGATATTGATCTCTTTGAGAGCACAGATAGTGAAATGGAAGTAATTGAGAATTAGAATTATTATTATTTTTATTACAATGTCTCATTTTAACAATATGATTAATGTTGTTTATTATGTACACTACAGCTGTAATTTTCCAAAATAATTAAATACGAAAACATAATGGGAACATGTTTTTTTTATTTTATTTTACCCCAACCTAAAGCCATCACTATAGAAAAATTGGTGTATTTTATACAAATAATAATTATCAAAAGAAGCAAATCATAATTGTTTTAACAGCTCCTAATAGATACCGGACTGTTTGTATTTCGTGCGAGAGAGATAGCGCTCTACGAAGCCGAAATTAGCCGATTGTCTCTTTCCAAAGGTCGATGTGCAATATTTATTGCCGGGTACTGTACCTATTGTAATGTTTAATGTATTCTGTGTGTTTTAGTGTATCATTTGTGCTATATTAGTACATTACGATATTAGTGCGTTAAGATGTTATAACCAATACGCACGTATATCGTACGACGTTTTTTAACACATTTGCGAGGAAACAGAAAAAAGAAAAACATTTTTCATACGTGGTTATGTATCTGTCCTTGGATATTGACGGCAGCAAGCTGTCGCATGCGGTTCGCGCTTCTGTTAGTATATCCGGTGGAGTTGAAGTAATATATTGCTCATCTTCATTATTGAAAGTTGTCATTTTTAGATATTCACAATACAAGTACAAAGAAAATAAATTTTGAGAAAAATGGCGCGAGGGTTATGTTCTGCCGTGGTTGCGTGAAAATGTTGGCAAAGACGCTAGAGCATGCAGCCAAGTTTTTAAATTACCGAATAAACTGTTTTTTTTTTTAACTGGCACCGCGCGGCGATTAGTTCGAAATTTGAATAGCAACAGTAAAAATGTAATTTCTGTGTATTAATGAGTCCTTGTTATTTGGAAAATAAATGAATTATTATTAACAAGTTTATTTTCGAAGAGGTGTCCATGTTTATTTTTTATATTGTTAGGCTTAGGTAAATAAAGAATGTTTACAGCGACTTGAAAATACTACCCGAGTTTCATCATCAATTTATGTCAAATACTGACATGAAGGCTAACGGACCGCTCCGGTCTGTTGACATATTTAAGTTAGAAAATTTGCGGACCGAGCCGGTCCGCTGCCGGGATAAGGGTTCATTTTTTGTCGTAACTTGTAAAAATATGTACATAAAATTAATTTCACACACCTCTTCCCTTTTCATGGGTTCGACCTTTAACTTCTTGGCTAGCTTATCGCAGGACTCGAGCATCGCCGTGATGTAACGAATTTCGCCTGTGGACTCCACTTCGGCTAATGCTTTCTTCTCTACATCTCCCGGAGCCATAACTGGGAGTTTTGGATCGGCCTGGAAAGTTTATAAAACTATTAATGAGAAATTTTTGTCTAACATTGTACAGTCAAACAATGTCAATAAATAAGATACAAACTGGTTTCAATTTCCGCCAATATTGTATACAGTCCGAGACGCGTTCTTCAAAACTGTGAGCAAAGCATTTGTGGTTGATCGCAATAAAGGTTTGGCCGATGTCCGCAGTATTTTTAGCAGTCGGTGACCACCTGGGAACGTGGTGACCGTATTTGGCACCTGTACGGAATTCAAGATTTGTTCAGTGAATTTTAAATCCTTAGTTCTATACTGATCGAATGGTAATGATTATGATGTACTCGTATTAAAAATGTGCAAAGTATTTTGGGCTCATAAAAATATAATAGGTACTGTCAAATAAAAGTTCGCATCTGGATTTTCTTATTGGTTTCTATTTTATATTAAATTATTGCAGTCCTTTTCAGCTATGTTCTTTCATCTGATTTTTACCAAAACTTTAACAACGGCCATAGCAAAATATAGCTCCCGGTACGTATAAGACCGCTGAGCGACAGTGGACATGTGTGCGCACTTGTAAAAGTCGCGTCTTAAAGTACTAAAATACTAGGTCGGCTATAAGTTTAATTGTTTTATTATAGAATCATAGTTGGTAGGTACATTCCTAGCTACTTAGTAGGTACTTGGGAATGGGCTGGAATAAAACAAAATAGATAAATTGTTTTATTTTTGTCACAGTGCTTTTGACGTGACGACCTGTAACAGGTGAAGTGCATTGGTTGTAGACTTATGTAACAAAGTGCTGTCGTAGACCTATTCAAATTGACTGTGTTTACCTGCCAGCACTCCAGAGAGCATGTCCACAAGAGCTGCTAACCCAAAGCCTTTGTATCCAGCAGTCTTTTCGCTGCCACCTAAAGGCAACAAGCTGCCGCCTTTAATCGCCTGGAAAAATAATAAATAAATATCGCTGGACATTACACACAGCGCCATCTAATGCCACACTAAGCAACGAGGCTTGTGTCGTGGACACCAGATAGTTGATATACTACATAGATACTTTTTTTTGTTGTAAATACTTACATATTATACATATAAACATCCATGACTCGGAAACAAATGTCCATGCTCATCACACAAAAATTTGCTCCTACCGGGATTCGAACCCGGGACCCTAAGAAAGTTAAACAATGGCGTCCCACCGATTCGGCGCGGCTCAACAGACGGAGGGAAAATTCGGTCGCTAATGATGGCTATAAATTATTGTCATCAGACACCTTTCGGCATTCAATCTTCAACAATTCGGATACAAACCCACCGTGTCCGGGTCCAATGTTTCTTTTCCATCGGGCCCTTGCGCCCAGCCTCTTTCCAACTTGGTACCACTTCGCCTGCACATTTCTATCTGAAAATTCATAGTGAGATCATTAGGAGTGATGTCTGTTTTACATATTAATGAGGTGTTATGCATTTCGAAGAATAATGTTTTGTGGTACATGGGCAATAGAATACATATTGCTATGAAGGGGTTGCTGCTAGGGTCAGCAAGCCGTGTAGGTAGTCCGACGTTTATATGAAGCAATGAGCTGAGAATGACAGATGAGCGAACTTTTTTAAAGCCCGTTGAGCCATGTTGGTAGGTCGCGTACCTGAAATAGATGTGATACTGCGTAGTGCATACAGAGTGGTCTATTGCCGGTTACAGTACCTTTCCTAGAGCTACGGTAGCCATAGAAACGTCGACGTATAATGGTCCAGTTGAAGGTAAACCCGGGGCCACTACGGCTAGGGGATTTGTACCCAATGCAGCCTGCAACGGGACAAAAGAATACAGTTAAGCGCTTGCTATTATACTACACATCTTGTTGTTTAGGACACGCTCACGTTTCCACGCTTCTTGTTTAGGAGTAGCTCGTGGCTAAATAATAACAGCCGCTCGGGTCGATCTTTAGGTTAAGCCGTGCTTGCCTAGGTTGGTCTGTAAATGGGTGGTCACCCGACACATACCGAGTTTCCTCTATGCCTCAAAAAGCACGTTAAGCCGTTGGTCCTGGCTGTCATTTGTAGATCTTTGATAGTAGTTACTGGTGTTAAGAGTGACTCTTACCCAAATAGTATCGTATACCCCAATACTAACTGGGTTGTGGAAGTGAGATAGGCCGTCGCTGCATCCGGTTAGACTGGAAGCCGACCCCAACATAGTTGAAAAAAGGCTAGGCAGATTATGATGAGCTTCTTGTTTACGATAAGTATGTGGCGTACAAGCTTCACGATCTTAAATTTGCCGCGCTAAATTCGCGCACATTTGCGGCGGTTGGTCGGCTAGTTTCGTAAAAGCTCGGACGCCGCACAAAACCCAGGATTTGAGAGAGGGATTCGGTGTACGAAGATTAAACAGTAATATTGGTGTTATCGAGTCATTTTATTGATTATCCACCTATAAGTACTTAAACTGTATTTATAGAAACGCAAGGCGTTATCAAAGGCTGTTTGTGAAATTGAGACTGCTTAGCAACACTGAACCAAATTCGAAGCTGGATTTATGAGGCTATTGCCTTGGTATTTTAGACAAATCCTTCGCCTGAAGAGCGGCGAGGGTTCAAGCTTATCTTAGTCCTCTACTGGATAAAACCTTACGGGATTTCCGGCTTTCAAAATAAATTGCATCTCTACTATTAAAACGTTCCCTAAAAAGATCTCGAAGTAAATTTCGGATCTTTTCAGAGCGAACGACAAAGTGATAAGAATTACACAACAGAAAAACTTATTTACTTTGCACTTTCCAAAATAAAATCCTTTAGTTCTCATGCAGGCAACTTGTAAGAAATCTGTTTTTGTAGTTATACACTGACCTTCGTACTCCTGGTGGGAGCTATTAGAGGTGAACCGTTAGTAAATGTCATGCCTATCATCCCGTTGTCTGCCAGTTTTTTCGACCAGTATCCACCTATCCCGAAGTGGTTGGACCCTGGAAAGACCAGATTTTCAATAAAAGAAGTGGTGTAAACACTATATTTTTAAGCATCTCCAGCACAAATGACGGGCTAATGTTAGGTGAGATTAATACATATGTCGATTTGCCAGATCTTGCGTGCTGAGTTGGGCTGATTCGAGCCTAGTACCTACAGTGCGTTGTCTTATGCCTGTTTTCCACCAAAGGTGAGACGAACGCAGCAGATGGGGGACTGACAAGACAGGAGTACACGACCAAAAACAGGAGATACAAGATACGCGGTGAAAATATCAACCAATAGTAATACAGTGATTGTTTGATTTCTAAAAGTCTCCTCTCCGTTCTGCTGGTTTCTGCTTTTGTGGAATCTGGGTCTTAAAGATATTACCTTTGACGGAGACGCATGCTATTCCAGTGGTTTTTGCCTTCTGTAGCGCTAAGTCCGTGCAGAAGTGAGCTGCTGTGGCCCCCAGCACGTTGTTACCATCCACCCACGCCGTTGCTGCAGTCTCCTTCACTATCTTGGGCGTGTTGGATGGTTGGCACCTCCCGGTCTTAATGTCGAGGATGTAGCGTTCTGATATGGATTAAAAATTATCAATTCAAAGAGAAAGTTACAGTTTAGGGAAGTGTAGGACTGTGCACAGGCGCAGAGAAATGATGTTTCAAGCTTTTAGTTATTCAAGATTTGAAAGCATTGAGTCAGCGAACTGCCAATTTAAAAAAAATACAAGTTCGGTAGTCGAGCTTACGTTGTCGAGCATGTACAGATAAAAATCTATAAACACGGACGAGTAACCATTTTACTCATTAGACCAGTGCAGATACCTCTGAAAATGGTCAAAAAACAAAAAAATATATAGTAGGATGAAACACATTGGAAAAGAAAGAGAATATAACAAAAATGAAAGGAAAAATAATTTACGGGCGATCTGAGGTCGGTAAGTGGGAGAGGGGGCGGGGGGTTAAGGGTAAAAATAGTACATTGTTACCCTAGGGGTGAAAGTAACTTATTTAGTCCCGAGACGGGGTTTGGTGCCCGAGCGCAGCGAGGGCGCTAATACTTCGAGGGACTAAATAAGTCTTTAACCCGAGGTAAACACTGTGCTTTTCATTACGAATACAAGGAAAGTAAAACTAAAAAAATGAATCAACTCGAAAAAAAAATGAAAATCGGATTACCGCTTTCCCGCCTATTTTGTTTTTTTTTCTAAGGCCGGCCAGCTATTCAGCCATAGCCTAGTTGAAACTTAATTATAATGAAGTCATTTAAAAAAAATCTATTCTTTAATTAATACTTAA
This sequence comes from Xestia rhomboidea, assembly GCA_963853795.1. NCBI lineage: Eukaryota > Metazoa > Arthropoda > Insecta > Lepidoptera > Noctuidae > Xestia > Xestia rhomboidea. Next base: position 5,651,975 of record OY970771.1, on the reverse strand, counting down.
CTTTGTTATTTCAATTTTACATCGTGGCTGTATAGAAAGTTGGAACATGGTTCAATAGAAAAATGAACAATTTTTTTTTATAATTTGACAGTTGTCAGTTGAAAACGATTCTCCCTAGGGCTGAAAAGTATTACTTTCAACCCGCTCCTCAGGCAACTTCAGATCTACTTTCAGAGTATGAGTAATGAAAAAACGGTTTATTTCGATTTCCGGCAAAACTACAATTAAGTCCTATGGAAAAAAGTCAAATGGCCAAGTTGTAGGTAATAAAAAGATAGAGATAGAGTTAAACTCGCACTTGGCCGGTTTTTTTTACAACAGCTGAAAGTAGAGATTTAGACTAAAATAAGGTAGGTAGGTACACAATATCATACCAAGTAACGTCATTCCATTTCAAACAAGGCATATTTTTGGACACGAGACCAAAAGTATTTTCTGAAGATTGTATGCTTACTGTACCTAGTATTCACTTGTAGCCGGGCTAATAGGTTGATAACATTTACTTACTATATCAAAGGTTTACCAGCACCACTAAACCCCAGTCCAGGTTATGCTCTAAATTCCAATTTGCCGCCATTCGTGGTGACTGACAGTTGGCGTTGACATTTGTTAGGTACGTACGAGACAGTGTTTAGGTACATAAATCTATGAAATAGATATGTCATTGTCACCGTATAATTGTAAAAAGGTACCGTTAGATTATAATCTATCTCGCGAGATTGTAAACCCTCGAAAGAACGGACGAACACGGAACGCACCTCGCGCGCTGATTGGTTGAACGTCATGTGCCCCGCGCCGCCATATTTATTTGTTAATTCATTTGTTGTCGAATGTAAACGAACAGTGTTTTGGTGATTGTAAATTGATTTCGTGTTGAAAATAACTCACAGCTTTAGAATTCGTTAAATGTATGAAATTGTGGTGGAAGTAAAATGAATCAGTGATTAACCAAAGAAACCAACAGAACGGCCTACTGTAAGACCGACCAATTAGGGACAGGTTCACAATCTTTCAACCGATCAGCGCGCGAGGCCTCGAGGTGCGTTCCGTGTTCACAATCTTTCGAGAATTAAATTCGCGAGATAGATTATAATCTAACGGTATTTACAATTTTACGGTGATAGATACAAAACACTTACTTAACCTGTTTATTCCATGACTGCGATGGCCGCAACTGTCGGCCGCTACGAGCAGTGCAGCTAATTGCTTTGCTGCCTCGGGAGGACTTCCTGCAGCTATCACACAGTCTGTCACGAAGCGCGTCACTTCCGTCGCCTTCACTTTCTGCATCACGACTTATTTAAACCAAAAATATTAGACCAGATGATACAGCGTCTGCAATTTAAAGTGACATTACTACAATAGATTAATAATTAAATTAATACTAATCTTACTACTATTTTACATGTGAAGGAAGGTTTGGATAGATGAATGGATGTTTGTTACTCAATTACGCCAGAACGGCTGAACGGATCTGGTTGAAAGGCACAGATATTGATTATAGTCTGGAATATCACATAGGATCCTCTTTTTAGGGTTCCGTACCCAAAGAATAATAACCGGCCAAGTACGTGTCGGGCCACGCGCAGTGTAGGGTTCTGTAGCCCGTTATCACAATATAGAACGAACCCGTTGGTACAATGCCATCTAGCGGCAGCTTTGTGAAACTTATGATAAAATATCATGGTTTTTTCGTTTTTTTATTTTAGATTTTGTTTTTCAATGCAAGTCTTTGCCCGTTATAAACAAGCAACTATACCTTATCTTAGACACTAGGATTTTGTATTTGGTACAAAATTATCCAACACCCAAGTTCAACGACTATTACAGCTAAAATAATATAGTTATCTTAACCGCTATATTTTTTCTTTAAAGTTAATGAAATGCACTATCATTATGATTTTTTCCAGATTTATCAAGCCAGCAGTTTAGCTTTTAGTGTGTGGGGGGGGGGGGGGGGGATCCTACTGGAACAAAAATTTGCACTTTAAAGTTTAATATTTCGTAAATGGAGCATTAAATCGAAAAGTAGTATTAGCAAACCCTAAATCATTTTAAAAGATTCCTATTCAACGATACCTCACACGATGGGGTAGACGACGAAAAAAAAATTCACCCCCACTTACACCGTTGTAAACAAGCAACTACTTCATCTTAGTCACTTTAAAGGATTTATTCTAATGATTTTGTATTCGGTACATAATTAATTAATTAATTTTAACCAACGCCCAAGTTCAATGAATATTACTGCTAAACTAATAAAGTTATCTTAACCGCTAGTTTTCCTTTAAAGTTAAAAAAAAATACCTATTCAACGATACCCCATACGATGGGGTACACGAGGAAAAAAAAATCATCCCCACTTCACAATTTCACATGTTAGGGGAGCTACCCTAAAAAAAAATATTCTCCAAAATAATTAATAATAATAATTGGTAATTTTATTTTACCACTTTGTCGGCGTAATTGATATACCCTACAAAATTACAGCTTTCTAGTACTAACGGTCTCTTAGCAAAACTTCGGACAGACAGACATGACGAAACTATGAGGGTTCCTTGTCAGGAACGGAACGGAACTACGCAACCCTAAAAAAGACAGACATACGACTTGTGCGCTGACTATTTTAAAACTATTACGCTTTATGGATTGTATCTGAAGTAAACGTTTTAATATTATTTCCTTTATTTATTTCTTTATAAATTAATTACAATTTTTAAATATTACTTACAAAAAAATACATAAAACATTTAAAAATATAAAAAATTGTAGCCCACCGATCGGGAACAGGGTCCAAGCTACCGGTGGTCAGGGCTCCAGAGAGAGGAACCTCCTAACAATACGAGCCTTGTCCAGGAGTACCGCTTTCTGAATCAAGCCCTTGATCCAGCTGCCTAACTAGAGCCTCCTCTGGTATTGATCGAGGCTCTTGGCAATTAAGCCATGGGCTGATACGACTATCGGCACAATGATCGCTGAGTCCACTTCCCACATGTCCACAACCTCGCGAGCTTTCTCGGATTTCACGAGGTTCCCATCATGCGGGACCGTAATGTCATCAATCATTGCGCACCGCTCTGATCGATCCACTACTACTATATCAGGCCTATTGGCTACAATAGTCCTGTCAGTGATGTTGGATTGATCTTAGTACAATGTGATACTGCCATTATCGAGAACTGGGTCGGGCACATACATATAGTAAGGCACTTTCGATTCCACAGGGTTGTATTTTAAAGCAAGTTGCTGATGGATAATCCTGGCTACAAGGTTGTGCCTATGCAAGTATTCTCCTTTAGCTAGACGAGAACACCCGGAGATAATGTGACGGATCGATTCGCCTGGACGGTGGTATGCCCGACATATGTCAACCGTGCCATTCTTCACAATGAATCTCCGGTAGTTATTCGTCATCATAACTTCATCCATTATTGCACAGACAAAACCTTCGGTTTCTCCGAATAGGTCCCCGGAATGTAGCCAGGCTACGGACGCTGATAGGTCTACGCGTCCGTGAAGCTCCTTACTCTGCCATAGCTCCCTGCAGTCGTCAGTGTCAAGCACTGGAGGTTTGCGCCGGTTCTCTTTAGCCAAGGAGAGCGAGGTGAGGCCCTTGTCCATCGCAACCACATCTCGATGCATTCCCACATCGGCTCCTAGGAAATATTCCGTCTGTCTCATAACCGAAGAACGTGGGTGATGCATTCGATATGCTGTCAACAATTTACGGACCTTCGTATCCAAGGCGTCTAGTTCTGTTTGAGTCCATTTGAGTATGCCGAAAGAGTACATCAAAACCGGCATGACCCAACTGTTGAAGGCACGCACCTTATTTCCACCTGATAAAATACTATTAAATACTTTTTTCAGGCGGACAAAGAAGCGCTCCTTCAACGATTGCTTCATATCAGCAACATTGATGCCTAGCGCTTCCGACATATCCAAATACTTATAGGTTTCGGCTGCTGAGAGGGATCTAAGAGTTAAGGAATCCGAGAGCTGGGTTCCCACAGATTCCACAATCTGCCTTCGCTTTACATGCATTGCCGCACATTTGTCCACACCAAATTCAATCCTGATGGCGCTACTGAAAGTTTCAGTTACCTTCAGTAACTCCGTCAGTCGCAAATCGTTGGGGGCAAAGAGTTTTAAGTCATTCATGTAAAGGAGGTGAGATATAACCTGACCATCTTTCCGCAACCGATAGCCTAGACCTGAATCCTCCAGCAGAGTGCTAAGAGGATTCAAGGATAAGTAGAACCAAAGTGGACTTAATCTATCGCCGCTCGCTATTCCTCTGAATTTGCCGACATCCTGGATAGCGAAGGACTGTCCTCCGTTGCCACATACACGACATCAGGTCGGTGCGCAGAGTTGCATCAATTTTATACAACTCTAGCAGCCTCTTTAGTACCGCGGGACCCATTCCTACATCCATTTTGAGAGGCAGACATGGTATTATTATTATTGTTAACAAGACCGTGCGATCATCCTTTAGTGTTCATGCCATGATCATCAACCAAACACTCAATCATTTCACGGTCTACTTTGAGGCACAACTTAGGTCCAGCAGGTCGACACTACACTACGAAAGACAATGCATCAGGGCACAGAGCACGGAATCGCCGCACCAGCAATAGTAATAATTTAAAGACATTTGTAAAGACCACCAACCTGCACTGGGTCCGCGAGGATTACGGCTCACGTCTTTCGGCGTCAACGCTTAGTCAACCCTCATACGCAGCTGGATATATTCTGTGTGTATAAACACTCAAAATCTCAAAATCACCCCGAAATAATGGGAGTAGTCACTTTAAGTTTTATTTAGAACCGATAAGAAGAACGAGGGTTCAAAAGAAGTTCATAGGCTTTCAGCTTGGTGTTGTCTCTGACAGTCTCTGACTCTCTGCTGTCAACCAAACATCTGTGACAGTTTTTTTTACCGGATGAGTAATATGTTAATATTACTAGCCAATGTCAATACTGTGGAGGCTTTGGCGGGCTGTGTCATATTCAACCTACATGGTTTAAAAAAAATAGATGAACTTTTGATAATACTTAGGTGGAATCAGGCGTTACTTTAGGGTAGCTAGAAATTGTTGACACCTTGCCTTGGACAGGTTAGAATGGTTTCAATCCTTCATATAGGAATCGCATGGCCGACGTAGTCTGTAGAGCGAGCGAAGCGAGATCGAAAAATTTAACACTTTTCCTACCGATCTATTGGAGTTACCCTGGGCCTCTATAGACAAAGATAAGACTCAAGAAAAACTAGGCTGCAAGAGCGAGCGAAGCTAGCTCTAAATTTTTTACACGATTGCCTCAGATAATTATGCTATAATCGCATTTAAGGCCACGGGGCAAGGGGCTCCTAATGTATTTCAGGCTCTGTCTATACCGGTCGATCCAATATTGCCAATCCAGAGGTAGTGAACGTCAAAATGGCTGGTTATCTGTATCGCTCCGCGGCTGGCTGGTGACCAAAAATTGCTACCTATAGTCAATAATTGTGTTTTGTTTTGATTCTATAATTTAATTTAATGCTAGTTGATTGAGTCTGTTTTTTTTTTTGCAATGATGTTTTTATGTTTTATTAATTTTTATTTCGCAATGGGTGTTATTAACCTGAAATAAATGAATTAATTATATAAACCAGATTTCTATCATGACCTCATCCTGCAATTAGGGTCGTCTCCTCAAGAGGGAAGTCATCAACGGTTAATAGCACGGATACGAAAAAGTGTTGAGATTATTTAGCGTTATCAATATTTAATTATGTATAAAAAATTAAAATAAAATTTATGTTAAAAAAGTGCATTTTATAAAAGATAAAATGCACTTAAAAGAAGAAAATAAACCTCGGAGTAAATAAAACCGAATATGAATAGTTTTAGTCGGTGTATTCCAATAAAAATAAAACATTGTTGTAATCGTTTTACATATTATTTTATTCATTAGCCTAAATCAAGTCCCTGTAAAAATTTAAACGATCATAACTTTTTACTTGTTAAAGCTAGAAGGTGGACATTGAAAGCCGTGAGGGTAGCAATCAGGTACTAATAAACTAAATATATAAATACTTAATTTGAATAGTTTACGCAAACGGAGAGTTGACCAGCCATCCTGATATCAGAATGGCTGGTCATTTTGAAGTCACTTTATTTTGTTTCCAAGTTAGGCAGCAATTGATTAACTATAGGTAGTAATGGGTAGCAAATAGTTAAAAAATTTTGGTCACCAGACTGTCGCGGAGCGATACAGACAACTAGCCATTCTGACGTTCACGAAAAAGAAAAAAGAGCCTTTTTGATAAAATAATGTTTTTTCGCAGGGTTAAACAATATCTTAATTTGAGTGATTCCATTTTACGCTACAATTTATAACGTACCAATAGCATTCTATGGCATCAGGCTGGGAAAGCTATAACTTTTAAAAATCCTGAGCCTCTAGGGGCAGCTGCCTCCTCCTGGCGACGCCCATGACAAGATTTACAACTAGAATATTTAGTTTCAATTCCGTCAAACTAGTTCAAGCTTGGCTAATGACATATTTGGTCCAGTTCAGGGAGGGGGGGGGCAATTGCACCCATTGCCCCCCCCCCTGGTATCCGCGCCTGTGGTTGATTTATTCATGAACATGAGACAAATGCGTATTCAGCTTTCTGTGCAGGGGCTGCCACTGCGTCTGCGGAGAACCTCAAGCGGCGTAAATATAGTAACCATAATGGTAAAGATATTTTTGAACCGTTTGGGGTTGAAACTCTAGGACCGTGGTCCGAGTGCACTGGCACACAGCCTTTTCAAGGAAATTCTTAATACTTCCCGTGACCCTAGGCGTGGCTTTTACCTTGGCCATAGGCTTAGCGTTGTCATATACAGCGTGGTAACGCCGCCGGTCTCCTGGGGACATTACCAGTTGACAGCGTTGCGGAGAAGTTTTTTGACGACTTTTTTTAAGTTTATAGTTTATGTTAGATAGTTTTTGTTAACTTTTTTCACAAATGACGAGTTGAATAAAAGCTTCTAATAATGACAGTAGTTTTAGGACGGGCGCACATGTGAGGAGGTGCAATTTAAATTTTTTGGCTTGGCAATTGGCTGTGACAAACGTACAGTATGTTTTCTGCGATCTTGCTTTTAGTTTTTGACAACAGTATCGGTATCAGCATCCCTAGAAGTCCTAAATAGGTACATAAATAAGAAATGCATCCTTTAATAAACAATTTTCACTTTAAGTATAGCATTCCTCCGTTAGCTAATTTCTACTTTCATGGGCTTTATCTTGAGTCTCTCGGCGAGCGCGGCAGAGGACTCGATCTGCTGTTTCATGTACGTCACGTACCCTCGAGCGTCGGTCTCCGCCGCCGCCTGCTTCTCTTTGTCTCCTGGGGCCAACACAGGGACCTTAGGATCCGTCTGTGAAGAGAAATTGTCATCCGATAAGTTCTGGAATCAGGCATAACTTTGTGGAATTTCATGGCAATAAAACGATATCTACTAGGTAAGTTGCCATTAGGTGTCTGGCGGCGATGAGGGCTGATCTTCACCATCTGTGACAGCGCTTTTGTGTCGCAGCAGTTAGGGGTTTTCGCAGCTCATGGACACGCGGTTGACCTGACGTCTCTAAATGATGGTTTGCACTTGCAATCGTATTGAGGTTAGGAAAGGTTTTCAATTCAATTCATTTATTTAGTCAGACATAAAAATATCCATATAAACTGCACACAAATTCGACAAAACATAAAAAAATAATAATAATAATAGTTAAATAACATATTATTAAATCAAAATCAGCAAAGTACAATAAATTAATCTAAGTATATAAAAGAAGAAACTGACTGACTGATTGACTGACTGACTGACTGACTCATCTATCAACGCACAGCCCAAACCGCTGGGTCTACAGATTCCAAATTTGGCAAGTAGGTTCCTTATGTGGTCTAGGGGTGCACTAAGAAAGGATTACAAAAAAGGACTAACAAGATAGATGAGCAACTGAGGTTTTCGTTTTAAAAAACTGTGTACCCAAACTGTTAGATACTTGTCTCAATGTCCCCTCCGCTTACGCTATGGCTCACTAGATGGCGCTTTTAATTTTGTTTCTAGTATTAAAATCCTTTTATTGAAAAACTAGCTGACCCGCGCAACTTCGTCTGCGTTACGTAAGAGAGAGAGAGGATTAGAGAGAGTGTGAGTCAACCTAAAAAAAATGCAGATAATATGCTTTAGCGGACTTTTTAAGAGGAACAATCCCGTCAAACATGTATGATTTTTGAGTAACTTTAACCGTTTACGCAGCGCACGGAACGGAAGCTCTCAAAAGCAATAATTTTTAGCTGTATTTGCAACAATTTTCATTGATGCTCCGCTCCTATTGATTGTATCGTGATGTTATATAACGTATAGCCTTCTTCGATAAATGGGCTATCCAACACTAAAAGATGTTTTTAACTGGAATCAGTAATTCCTAAAATTAGCGCGTTCAACCAACCAAACAAACAAACTTTTCTCCTTTATAATAAGTATAGATTCAAGTAGGTAACAATTTAATTTCTCGGAAATATATGCAATCATCGTTAAAATATTGTACTATGTTTTTCCAATTTGGGGCTTCCCTCGACAGCCTTAGGTTTTCATCCTTAGACACTCGATGACAGTCATACTCCAGCTAGGTCGAAAGTTCTCATCAAGGTGCATGAATTGAGCCCAAACACGATATAGCTTATTTTTTTTTCGGATGGGAAATCATCAAATGACTCCTCCCGGAGCAGGAGGAAGTGTCAGACTTTTACTGACTAAAACCCATCCATGTTCCTTCATCGCCCTTTGTGTTCCGGGGCCACGGTATCTCTTTCGAATGGTCCCGCAGGCATCGGCCCTTGCGGACCCCTTCTTTTTTGCTGACTCTCTTTGAGGCGCGCGTAGAACACAAACGCGCCGTCGACACGGCCTGTCGTCATGAGACGGACGGACGGCGAGCTAGCCCATAGCTCTCCGTCCACAGGCCCGCGCCTACGGTGGCCGGGGGCCACCACGTGGCTTCCGACGCCCGGGGCGTCTTCCGCGGTGGCCGGGACGTAAGGATATCTCCCTCTCACGTTCCGCCACCTCCTTCGCTAACATGACTGCTTCGCAGAAGGAGGTGACGGCGTCCCATTCCGTCTCGCTCCGGACCATGTATTGAACCAGGGCCGGGAGAGAGAGGTCGCCGCCGCCGATCGCCGCTTCGAGGACACGGCGGTGCTCCGCCCAAGTGGGGCACACCTCCACAGTGTGCTCCACCGTGTCCTCCGGTCGATCCTCACAATGGAAGAACCCGGGCGTCTCCTCCCGCCCGAAAACACGATATGAGGCCAATAACAATTTAGCTGTAAATATAATCTACGTAAACTGCGTATGGATTATTGATTATTGCGAATAGCATAGCACAGTTCTTGCACGGCAGGAACACGTGGATTTATCAGGCTTCTGATGTTCGCTATACTACTTTTTGGAGAAATCATCCTCATCATCAGACTCCTGCCCTTATCCCAATTTATTTGGTGGTAGCATGATTGTATTCTTCTTCCATAAGTACTACTCTATTAATTTTTGGAAAAATATTTCACGAAAAAAAAATAAGAAATATAGAAATGCACACAATTTAAATACAAAATGAAATATAGGAAATCTCACAGCATCAAAAAAAAAATTAAACAAATCACAAAAAGTGAAAATAATGTTGGAGGGTTTGGAACCTGCAACCCCGTAGTTTACAGAGCGGTAGCGGAGGCTATTTACTTCATTGACATAAGCCACAAATAGCCGTTCTCATGTACTTACGTCATGACTGAAACGTCAAACAATTGAAGTATACGGAAATAATGCAAAATTGCCTACCCCCTTAAGGAAGTAGCGTGATAATATGTAGTCTAAATAATAAAGAAGCCTTTGCAGTAATTTTGACGTGATGCGCGCACAAACATTTCGTACCAACTACTTATACCGAAGAAAGCTGATTTTCTTGAGTTCCGCTATTTTGTGCGTATTCACGTCAAAAATCAAATTTCAAGAAAATTGAGAAATTATATTTACCTGTATTAGATACGAAGTATATGTAGCAACTTTAAAAGGTTACACTTCATTGGATTTGATTGTTATAGGTGTTTGAAGTTTATTAATTTTAAACACAAAACCCTCTTTTTTGCGTCTCTGGATGAGATTTCAAAAAAATGCTGAAACAGGTATTTCTTCATTTTTATTAATAAGTATTTATTCTGAGTTTCATGATTCTAGAACAATCTAAAAATTTTTTTTCATACAAACTTTACCCCCCCATTTCACCCCCTTTTTAAAAAAAAAAACAAAATTTCTATAGCCTATATGTTATTCTGAATGTATTTAAATAGATTTGTGAAAATTTCAACAATATCGGTTCAGTAGTATTTACGTGATGCGCGGTCAAACAAACAAACAAACAAACAAAATTTTTTAAAATGGTTTTAATATCTTCAGTTACTTGTTTTAAGTCACCCTGGCTGGTTTTTTTTTTTAAATCTTCAATGTACAGATTTTTTGGTCTTAACGATTTTATTATATGTATAGATATGTATAGATGATTGTTATTTATTTGTGTGGAATAAATTAATTCTTATTTGTATAAAATAGACTATGATGACAACATCTAGATTATTCTAGTCTTGTCTTAAAGAAAATGGGTGAATTTCCCAAATGACTTATTTTTTTGTCTTCGGTGAAATTTGTGTTTGAAAAAAGGAATATTGTTCTGAATTATTTTTTTAGTATTCAATATTGTGTTATTGGGTTGTGGCAAAAATATAATTTGCCTAGGACTTTTACAAACGTAGAAATAAATACATAAACCTCTAGTTTTTTCAAATCGGTGCTGTCCCTCTACTTTTTTACAATCAAAAAAGCTTATACACTAATAAAAATAAGTAAGTTAAGAATATAAGTAATTCCATTTCATAGAATATTAGTTTTGTTATTAATATATAGCATATTTTATTACATTATTAACGATTATTATTACTGAGAGGTACAAACGTATTGTCCTGCAAAATGTTCTCATATCGCTGGACAAAATTAAACCTAACTTTACATCGACGAGTCCGACAGCGTCCCCACCCCAATTTTATTTCCCTCATGTGTGTGTGTGGTAGTGCGCAGTCAGGACAGCCGTGTGTCAAATCGCTGCGTATTCCCAACAATGACATATGTACGCCATTTCAGTTGCTCCCGGACAATTATTTTAGTAGTAGTAGTTTTATTATTGTTGTTTGGTTCTAACAGAGGTAGTAAGTGAATTAGCTTCATTAACTGTTATTGAATTTATCCTAGATATTATGCATTTTTTCTAATTTTCTAAAAAGAGAGTTATGTCTCACGTCGCTGTTCTCATATCGCTGTAATCGGTGGTCTTTATTACCACCGATGTGATAATTTACAACGAAATGATAAGAAAAAATCAATCGGTGTCTTATATCTAATATCGGTGTTTTGATTCATGATCAACGCACAGTTTTGTCGCATCGGTGGATTGCTGTATCATATCGGTTGATCATTTTATCATCTCGGTGAGTTGTTTTATCATATTGGTAGATCCCGTGTCATTTCGTTAAGTATACAAAGAAACAATGGAACAAACAAACATACATACAAACAAATACATTATATACATACATCCAACCAGTACGGATTTAGATCAGGAGTCTCTACAGAGGACGCAGTGTTGGATTTGACAAAGTAGTGGAAAACCTAGACAGAAGGAATAGATGCCTATGTATATATCTAGATCTCTCCAAAGCGTTTGACACTGTTTCTGTCCCTATCCTCATATCAAAGTTGGAACGAATAGGAGTACGAGGCACTGCTTTGAACATATTTAAAGATTATCTTTCCCGGCGTAAGCAATATGTCAAAATAGGCGATTGTCTTAGTGAGGAGCGCACAATCCTCTTTGGGGTCCCACAAGGCAGTATTTTGGGCCCCCTGTTGTTTTTGGTTTATATAAATGACCTCTGCACAATGCTTCACATCAACAATGTGTGTTATAATAATATACAAATAATACAATACATTCAATCCAAAAAGCACTTAAAGGCCGTCTTTCATTTTGCAAGTTTCGTTGAATTTGGAAATTGAAATCATTTCATTTCAATTCATCCAATCCACCTTTCCTGTTCAGTAGGTAATCTGAACAGAGACAACTCTGGAATCGATGAATTATCTAGACACCCAAACACACAGCAATAAGTTTTCCTGCAATTAGCACACATTTTTCATTTATTTAGACGTGACCCACGAACCTTGTGCGATGTTAGCCTCGACTGGCGCACTGAGAAACGGGTCGAGATTTTGCATCAATGTACGTGCGGCGACGCAAAGATACTATGGCGCACACATACAAGCCGCGCGTGATGCGTTTGTATGAAGATATCGTACTTCCCCTTTTTTATGCTATGTCTCATCATTTTCATAGTCAAGACGCGCCAGCTCAGCATTGTGAATTCGTCAACTGCATCTCGGAGGTTTTTAGTTCCTGTCACAAATGCTCATGTTTAATGTGCTACGAACATTTTATCGGTAAAGTTTCGTACAGCGACTGTAAAAGCCACAGAGCTTTTTTACATCAGTGTTGTCATCGGATTTTTTAAAACTGCTAAGAAAAATTTACCATATAAGAAGGTTAAACAGCTATGTTACGTAGATTTCATGGACTTGAAGGAAATAAATTATCATATAAATAAATAAATTAATATCGCTGGACATTAACACACAGCGCCATCTAGTGCCACACTAAGCAACGAGGCTTGTGTCGTGACTCGTGGACACCAGATATTTGATATACTACATATATACTTTTTGTTTGTAAATACATACTTATTATACATAATATAAACATCTATGACTCGGAAACAAATGTCCATGCTCATCACACAAACATTTGCCCCAGCCGGGATTCGAACCCGGGACCCTAAGAACGTAAGGCAGCCTCACTACCGCTGCGCCATTCGGGTCGTCAAATACGTCACGCCTTGGTATAATTTTTAGCTAATTCTGATGTCACGAGCACCCAGTCCCGAGTTTTGATGCGTTTTATCTTTTGTCAATATTCATTGATTTACAAAAACAAAAAATACGTGTCCATTAATTTCCAATACTCTAACTGACGGACTAAATAGATTTGCAATTTTTTGATACTGTCGTCATGCCTATTAGACATAGTACCTACATAAGTAAAAAGTTTAGACAAATTAATAATTTTAATAATGGAAGAAATTTAAATTACTAAGTATTTTGTTGTAGTTACCTACCTATGCGTAGATTGCCTAAAAACTATTATGTAAGATGATTGTGATATTAGCAAATGGATACAGTACCGTCATAATTATCTCATATTTACTTTTCTAAGAGAAAAGATTTAATAATGTCTGAATTACCTCATACCTATTATAATTTGTATGGTTAATTATAACCACAATTTTTATCATTTCTAAATAAAACCTTATGTTACTTACCTTTTATTTTGCTATTTTTAATTACAACTTGACTGAGATAATACAACAGCAATTAGTATTTTGTGGATTTGAACGGGAACGAGAGATTTAAAACGATGATTTTCATTAAAATGCAGGAAATAGAGTCATAACAACGAACTTTTTTTTTTAAAAGAGAAAAATGATACTTCAACACTGATATTTTACGTTTCTATTATTTAAATGATAAAAGCAAATAACATTAAATAAATAATATTTTTTCCTTTTCAATCATTTACGTAACTTCAATAGTTTTGGTTCTATGATTTTTTGAACTTTTAAATCGCTTTTACTCGAAATGTCTAATTTTGACATAAGACTGTATATGTTGTCATGTGCGATAAGTATCCTACAAAGTTTCTTTTAGGATATTTGAATTTAAATTCCCTTAAAGTCAAGCGTGCTGTTTGCCAAATAACAATTGCGTATAAAATTACAGGTAGGTAGTACCTACATGGTTATATTCATCATCATCATCATTTCAGCCGCAAGACGTCCACAGCTACACACTTGGGGGAGGTCTATGTCCATAGGCCTCCCCCAAGTGTCACCACATTGATCGGTCCCGTGCGACTCGCATCCAGCGGATTCCCGCAGTCTTCACCAGGTCATCGGTCCACCTAGTGGGAGTCCTTCCAACGCAACGTCTTCCGGTTCGCGGTCGCCACTCCAGAACTTTTCGGCCCCATCGGCCACCCGTTATGCGAGCAATGTGCCCTGCCCACTGCCACTTAAATTTGGCATCTCTCTCTCCATTGCCCTTTGGGTCTTGGACTTTAAGCCTTCTGATGAGGCCCATTGTGAGCGACCACGTTTCGGTCCCGTATGTAACCACTGGTAACACACACTGGTCATAGACTTTCGTCTTGAGTCACTGCGGTAAGTTGGACGAGCAGATACCGCGCAGCTTTCCGAACGCTGCCCAGCCGAGTCGGATTCGACGATTGACCTTTTTCTCGAAGTTAGACCTACCTAACTGGACCGTTTGTCCCAGGTACACATAATCGATGATATCGATACACATAAACAATTATTGATGATCACCGTTACATCTCAGGTAGACGAAAACTGATACGGACAAAACAAAAGAAGTATTTAAGGATCGTAGTTTCAGTTTACTCCTATGGACAAAGGTTTGATTTTATTGAATTAATTTACAACAGCGACTCGCAATGATAAGTTGCCCGGTTTGGTATAAGTATTCTACTCTTTGAGCAAAGTCTGGAATACCTATATATACCTGTTCCGTGGTCACATTCACACCCTCTTTCGGTGATTTCAGGTTTGCCGAAGAAGGCACCAAAGAGGCACCGCACTTTCCAGTACAAAGAGTTAGTGACGCCTTTTTTTTTTTTTTTTTTTTTTTTTTTTAGGATGGGAAATCATCAAATGACTTCTCCCGCTCTGGGCTGAGCAGGAGGGAGTGTCAGACTTTTACTGACTAAAACCCATCCATGTTCCTTCATCGCCCTTTGTGTTCCGGGGCCACGGTATCTCTTTCGAATAGTCCCGCAGCCCCGGCAGGCTTCGGCCCTTGCGGACCCCTTCACTGTTGCTGACTCTCTTTGAGGCGCGCGTGGAACATGAACGCGCCGTCGACACGGCCTGTCGTCATGAGACGGACGGACGGCGAGCTAGCCCATAGCTCCCCGTCCACAGGCCCGCGCCTACGGTGGCCGGAAGCCACCACGTGGCCCCCGACGCCCGGGGCGTCTCCCGCGGCGGCCGGGACGTGAGGATCTCTCCCTGTCCTGTTCCGCCACCTCCTTCGCTAGCATGACTGCTTCGCAGAAGGAGGTGACGGCGTCCCATTCCGTCTCGCTCCGGACCATGGATTGAACCAAGGCCGGGAGCGAGAGGTCGCCGCCGCCAATCGCCGTTACGAGGACACGGCGGTGCTCCGCCCAAGCGGGACACACCTCCACCGTGTGCTCCACCGTGTCCTCCGGTCGATCGTCACAATGGTGACACCCGGACGTTTCCTCCCGCCCGATTCGGTGCAGGAACTTACCGAAACAGCCGTGTCCGGTAAGAACCTGCGTCAGGCGGAAGGTGAGGACGCCGTGGCGTCTCTCCAGCCACTCCTCAAAGAGGGGACTTACCGCCACTATTGTGGCGTGCCCTGAGTTAGTGACGCCTCACGCTACATTTAAGTTGATAGCTGGTAGTTACTATATTAATGATGATAATTATGATAAACGTAGGTACCACTTCAGCGTCTTTTGTTTCCTTTCCATCGGGTCCTAGCGCCCAGCCGGCCGGTAATGGCTCTCCTTTTCGACGTTGCATTTCAATCTGGAAAATAAAAGATAAACACTTTAGCCAACTTATCTGGCAGGTGGAAACCCATAGAACTATAATAAATGTACCAAGTTTGACATATCGGTTCTTTTTTCTTGACAAGTAGTGCCACCTTTTAAACTGCACACTTATAGCGGTCATACTGTACGTACTTAGTTCGACAGGGGTTGTAAAAAGTTTCAGGACAATGAGAACACACGTCTTGGTTGGACATTAGGCTAAGGCAATCGAGTTAAAAAATGTGCAGTTAGCGAAAAGCAATAACGTCAAAAATTGTCCAATTGTTCGCACGTCCCAGCGTGTTAGTCCAGTGGACCACTAAGTCCACTAAGTAATCAAATGCATGAACCACTGTGATTACGTTATACAACTATAATAGAATGATCTAGGTAGTTCTTCATCCGATTAATTACCTTTCCAAGAGAGACCGTGGTAGTAGCCATGTCGAGGTAAAAGGATTTCTTCTCCGAAGCTGGAGCAACAATTGCTATGGGATTAGTGCCGAATGCAGCCTGGAAACAGAGAAAAGGAACTAAATATTATTTAATTAATTAATTTTATTCAGAACTAAATTCATGTCAATTTTGTTGAAACACACATTAGTACAATAGGGTACAACGGTGTAATGTTGGTGATTACTGTTGAGGCGCCATTGAGACCCGAGCCGTTAGGCGAGGGTCTTAAGAAAGCCGAGGACTGTAATCATCAATTCACACGTGTATCATACGACGTTTTTCAATGCACTTGTGAAGAAAATAATACAAAAAAAAAACATTTTCAACAGTGAAAACGAGTTGTGAAAAAATTTTCGCAATGGCGGGAAAAATTAATCAATTTTCCTATGCGCGCGCATCTAACAATGGTGATCGGCCATAAACTAAAAGAATGAGGTTTATATTTTTTTGGGTTTTCGTGGATAGCGTTTTAACCACGTACAAAATGGGGAATTCAAAGGTTTCTTTATAACAGAGAAAACAAAAGTTATATTTGAGTGAAAGTGGTGAAAGAGTTCCAAGGGTTCAGATAATGAAATGGAGATTAATTGTAGGTACTCCACCAGATTTAAGATCAGAAGCCAAATTGGCAATGGAAAACCTGCTTCCAGCGAAGTCAAAAGAATAATACATGAAAGTTATAAAATTTTATGATTTGGAAAAACCAGAAAAAAGTGAACATTTTCTCCGAAACAGTATTTTTGGCGTAAGTATTTTAATGAGATATTGCTAAAACTAAAAAAGTAAAGTTTTCTTTTAGTCTAGGTATATGACTAATGTAACTTTTAATATTAATTAAATTAAGTGTATAATTTAAAAAGTACGTTTTATTTCCCTGCATTCTTTGAGAAAAGCACTTTAATGCCTCGGCGGAAATGGCAATTGCCTGTCTCGTATCAGTGAAGTCCTCACCTTTGCAATAATGTACTATTAAATACGAAGTTGCATGAAATGAGCAAGCAATAGGTACATTAATTTATTTGTACTATTGAACACGATCTTTTTTGTATCGAAACTTTTTTATGAACAAAGCAACTCAGCCAATAAAAAAAAAACCCTATAACTCACTAGCAAGCTCACTAGTGAATAATGGCAATGAAAAAGTCACGGTTTGATTACAAGTGTCATTGTGTGCCTAATTGCGGTGAAATTAGAGCCATTTTATGAGCAAGTGTGTTTAAAAATATTATTAAGTCCTTTCGCTGTAGCAAAGTGCAGCAGGTGACGTTTGGTGACATTAGACGCCATGACGTGTTAGTGGTGGGATGGATTGCTATGATGTCGATATTTTATAGAAAAACCGGCCAAGTGCGTGTCGGGCCAATGTTAGGGTACCGTAGTAGGCTGTTAATAATAATAAAAATGATAGCTTGGACCCTGCTATATATTTTTTTGTAAGGAATATTTAAAAATGTAATTAATTTGTAAATAAATAAATAAAGGAAATAATACAAATAAAAATAAATGAAAAATAATAGATATAATAGCTCAAATTTGACATCTGTCAGTTTAGCAACAGTTACAGCAAATACTTCATTTTAGTCACTTTATAGGATTTATTCTAAGGATTTTGTATTTGGTGCAAAATTATCCAACACCCAAGTTCAACGACTATTACTGCTAAACTAATAAAGTTATCTTAACCACTATATTTTTTCTTTAAAGTTCATGAAATGTACTATCATCATGAATGAATTTTCAAGCGAGCAGTTTAGCTTTTAGGCGGGGAACAAATATTTGCACTTTGAAGTTTAATATTTCTTAAATGGAGCATTAAATCGAAAAATAGTACTAGCAACCCCTAAGTCATTTTAAAATACCTATTCAACGATACCCCGCACGATGAGATAGATGACGAAAAAAAAAATGGTAAAAACGATACCACGAATATAATTTTTTTTTTTCTTATTTTCGGTTGTGTTTTGAATGTGTTTTTTTTTTGTATTCAATCAACATTTTAAAATAAATAACCTGTATAATAAGGAGTACGAGATTTTTGCTGTGAGAATAGAAAATAGTTTTTACGGTTGCGGTACGGTGGTAACCGTAAAAAATATTATCAAAATATTATTTTACTCTTTTGTCGGTGTAATTGATATAAACACCTCTTCAAAATTACAGCCTTCTAGTACTAACAGTCTCTGAGCAAAATCTCGGACGGACGGACGGGCGGACGAACATGACAAAACTATAAGGGTTCCTTGTCAGGACTACGGAACCCTAAAAAGAAGACATTAGGCAATTAAATTTTATCTGCAAACGATTCTCACAGCAAAAATCTCGTCCTCCTTATTATTATACAGGTAAAAAAATATATATATTAAAATAATATAATAATAATATAATATATATTAATATATATATTATATTTTAAAATATTGATTGAATACAAAAAAAAAAAAAAAAAAACTCATTCAAAACACAACCGAAAATAAGAAAAAAAATATATATTCGTGGTATCGTTTTTACCATGTGGCGTAGTGCGTCGGCGGCAAATTGGCGTCAATACGAGTGCTGGTGCCTTGTATGCGACAAGTTTGCCGTTTGTCGTTGTTTTCTTTTGGATTAAAATTCAAAATTTTAAAAAGTAGTCGGTTTATAAAATTATAAAATACTCAAGTTAAACTTCATTTTCTATAAAAAATATCGACCATCCATCATAGCAATACATCCCATCACTAAACATGTCATGGCGTCATGTTACACGTATTTCACGTTGTTTCATTATTCTTTATTAAAATTTAATTTAATTTATAAACAATAACATTTTGGTAGGCTAAATTTACTTAATTTATTACAGTAGTATTACTGATTCCGTATTTTACGACTATGGTATTTAGGGTGCAGCTAAAATATTCAGTCATGATTGTAAAGCAAGGTATCTTTCAAGATCGAAAAGGAACGGCACACACCTTCCTACGGCAAAAGGACTATCTCGTCACAGAGATTCAAGCCTTCCGCTCTGTGAGAGTGTATCTCAAGTCATTCATCTCAAGTGTGGTTGCTGGCGGCGGTAAACTTGACTTTATTTACTGGGTTTGTGCCGATTGTACCCGACTCGGATTGCCCTGAATCTCATAACCATAAAAGAACCTTGGAGGACAAAGTGCTCCTTAAATCTACGAGGACTCACCTCTTTACTCCTGGTAGGTGCAAGGAGAGGCGAGGTGTTGGTGAAAGCCATGCCTATCAGGCCTTGGTCTGCAGCCTTCTGAGCCCAAAACCCAGCAATGCCAAAGTGATTGGAACCTGAAACAGTTATAGTGTGAATAATTAAGTTGATCGTATTTTGATCACTCAGAGTTCGTGGGTAAATAAGTAATGGCAGCCGTAAGCAGCAGCTTGAGGTCGAGGTCGTCCGTGGTTACCAGACATTGTATATTTGGGACACTTCCGTGATTCGAAAACAGGTTATCGAACAAGTTGCGGGTTGTGGTCTTACCTAGTTATCGAGATTTTGATATCTCCATGGAATCATTTTTTCCTTAGCAGTCTTGTGCTACCCTGAACTACACAGAGTTAAGTTATCAGTTATTTGCGAAATGAACGAATACGTATACGTACATAATTAAACAGGGTGTAAACGGACCCTTCACGAAGCCGTCAACCAAGCATTCTGTACATCAAACTAAGTAACTTTCGCAAAAATTATTGCTGGGAAACGCCTTTTTTTGGGATGAAAAATCACGTTTTACGGTAGAACTCAATGTAACGCACTCAAAACAGTGTGCTAATGGATGGATTGAAAAGTATGAGGGTCGTGGAGGTGTTTAAAGTAAAATCTTACATTAAAAACATGTATTTAAAAAAAAAAAACATGCGGGGCAGTCTTTGGGAACTGCCGATAGAAGTAAAAACTAAGTAACTTGTGAATTGTATCGTTGAGCAATTAGATTATTATTTTTGGTTTGTAAAGAAGTGTTTATTTTTTTGTTTTCTCACCGTTTAAACCTTCCTTGGACTACGACAAACATTTCAAAACCAAAATCGGCCCAGCCGTTCTCGAGTTTTAGCGAGTTTTTTTGTTCTCCCAAAACTGATCATAGCGCCCAAAGAAGTTTTCACTTCAAAAACCTTGTAAAAAGTTGGAACTTTGACCGCCATTATCACCGTAACTAGACTGTTCCCAGGTATTCCAGGTATTCCTGGTCTAGAAGAAAAAAAAAATATCACAATGATGGGGTGAACAAGTGCCTTTCGGCTTCGTTGAGGGTACCAATTTTTGTACCTTTATTAACTTCCCAAAGTGTGTTTAAAAGAGTTTCCACAGAGATTTTTACTTTTCATTGCAACCAATCTTACTCCAGTTTTCTGTGCCTTCTTGATGGCTAAGTCCATGCCGAAGTGGCTGGCAGTGGCTCCCAGCACGTTGTTGGCATCGACCCACGCTGTAGCCTCGGTTTCTTTCAGCACCTTCGGCGCGTTGTTAGGCATGCACTGTTTCTTCGCGATGTCGTTTACGTACATTTCTGAAAATTATTGAATTTATTTAGAGAATGGAGAAAAAGAAAAAGACTAGAGAAAAGGAGAACCTAATATTGGATGGAATAGGTAACCACATCTAAAAAATCTAATGATTAATTCGTCTCAAACAGTTCTGGGAAGTGAAGCTTAAGGGTCGTTCCGTTGTTTCGTGCAAAAAAGATTTCCAGACTAATTTATTTATTTATTAAAACTTTATGCACAAGTAAAAACTATACAAAGGCGGACTTAATGCCTAGGGCATTTTCTACCAGTCTACCTTAGGGTAATTTACCCATGGTTTTTTTTTTTTTTTTTTTTAAGCAGAATGGGCAGAAACATAGTCACTTTAAAAGGAGTATCGCTAATATTACATTTTGATTCGTTAATTTGATTAAAAAACCAATAAAACTGTGTAAATTCATTCCTCTCTGTTTCCAACTAGGGACCTCGGCGTATGTTTTCATGTTTATTTGTGTACGTTCGAATTAATAGCTTTAATTAATACGGTTTGTAAGAATCAAACCCCTTTTTTTTTTTTTAAATGGGAAATCGTCAAATAACTCCTCCCGCTCTGGGCACAGCCTGAGGGAGTGTCAGACTTTTACTGACTAAAACCCATCCATGTTCCTTCCTCGCCCTTTGTGTTCCGGGGCCACGGTATCTCTTTCGAATAGTCCCCGTTTAGTAGTATAGTTTAGTATATATAGTAGTCATATAGTAGCCCCGGCAGGCATCGGCCCTTGCGGGCCCCTTCCCTATTGCTGACTCTGTTTGAGGCGCGCGTGGAACACGAAGAATCAAACCCCTGACCTATTCTTTAAGTGTTTTAAATAAACCATTGACATAGTAATAGTAGAAGAAAAGCTATATTTGCTAATTGTCACAATATAAACTTCATCGCCATCCGTAGGTACTCGGAAAATTCGTAATTTTGTAGTGGTTTATTCGGTCCCTAATATAGTGCGGCAGGTCACAACGTGTTTCTACTGGTCAGTCAGCCGCGGCAAATTGTTATAATTGTGATGATTGCATAGCTCAGTCAGCAGTGGATTTAGGGGGAAATATAATTTGTTACATTTAAAGCGGTTATTTTTGACTTAAAAGCCTGGTATCTGACTTGGGGGTTTTTGTCAATGGACATGTGATCAAAAATGGAACAGAAACGGAGGGAGAATTTTTGGGTGACTGAGCGGTTAACAGGGGATTTGAGGATAAATGGTGTAATGTTTTAGTTGTTATAGAAAAGTAATTTTGCTGTATCATTTGGAATTAAGAAATGATGGCTTGACTCCGCGCGACCGACGCGGTGGGAGAGAAAAATCTCGAGAACGGACGAGCGGGGTCGGCCTCGTTAAAAATTAAGTTTATAAGCTTCTTGACGATAACGCTGATTGCTGCAAGGAAAGATTAGTCAGAATATTCTGCTTGTGTTGTCTGGAGTGCTAAAGTTAAGTACATAACATCTGTTATTGCTGGTAATGCCCTTTTCTGTTGTTCTCTAAGATGAGGTTGGGATTTGTTGTTCTGGGAGAATAAACTTTCTAAAGATGTCTTCGTAGATTATTAACTTTATTTTGATTACCTCACATAAAATTGATTATAAGGTATGTGATTGATTATGATGATTACAAAGAAAAAGCATTTATTTACATAAGTTGTTTCATAGATTGATTGCATAAAATTATTCTGTTTAATTTTGAAAATAATTCTAGTTTATTACGAAGTGAGTGATACTTAAGTTAAATAAATATGGTTACAATAGTTGTGTGTATCATTTAATATCTTATTTATTTATTATTCATGTAACTTCAGGTATTATGCTGTGCTCTAATATGTGTTTCTATCAGTTTCAGAAGTGGGATAATCATGCCCAAACGAGCTCGAAAATCCATTCAAGGCCAACATGATCGATCTGAGAGTCCCGAGTCACTTGGTAGTAGAAAGCGATGGCGACCCTGGAGACCTAGAGATACATGTACAACATCCGAAGAAGAACTCTCTTCGGATACCGAGAGGGAGCAATGTTCACATCACAAGAAGAGATACCGTGGTGAGCCCGTTCCTTATATTATGCATAATGACAGTGCCAAAGCAGACATAATACCAGTCTTCGACCCCGAGAAAAATGATATAGAATCTACTCAGTGGCTCAATAAAATTGAGCAGCTTGCAACCATTCACCATTGGAGTGATAAAAGAAAATCCTATTTTATGCAGTCAAGACTGTCCGGGATGGCAAAAGTGTGGCATTCTTCATTACAAAATTATGATCTTACTTGGCAGCAATGGAAAGATCAGTTGTTGGAAGCCTTTCCTCAAAATACAGATTTTGTCGAACTACTTAAAGATATGCTGAATAAACGAAAGGCCCCAAATGAGAACATGACTCAGTATTTTTACAATAAATTGGCTATGTTGAACAGACTAGAAATTTCTGGTGAAAAAGCAGTAGCATGTATTATTGACGGTCTACCGCCACATATGAAAGCACCAGCTAGGGCAGGAAACTATGTAACTCCAAGTGAATTATTTTCGAAATTTTTGTCTGTAATGACTGATTATTTTAGACCTAAACAGACACAGGTGTTCTCATCAAAAACAAATGAAGAAAATGCCAACAACACAAAAACACAAGAGTACAAAAAGAACTTTACATGTTTTCTATGCCACGAAACTGGTCACTCGGTCAGACGTTGCCCGAAAAATACCCTTAACAGCCGCCCAACGTGTGCACATTGCGGGAAAAGTGGACACCTTTCCGAAAAATGTTTCTTCAAGCGAAGTACATCAGCGGTAACGTCAACAACAGCAAAAGAAACTATCAACATGATTACAGAGGTAAATGACATTTATTTCAAATCGGTTACTATTAACAACATTCCCGGTCTAGCCTATTTTGATTCTGGTGCAAAGGTCAATGTAATGAATATTGGATTTTTTAAAAGGATTGGTGTACCAATGAATCATTGTAACACGTTAATAGGGGGATTCGGAGGAAACCCGGTAATTGCCAAGGGAACACTTAAAACAACTGTAGTAGTGGAAGATCACATCTTTGTTACTGATTTCCTTATAGCTGACTGTCACATGGGGAAAATGGACATTATTATTGGGCAACCAGTTATAAATAACCCTGATTATGTTTTCACTATTTCTGGAAATAAGTTTACATTAGAAAAGAAATGTCATTTGGTTGAAAATGTACACTCCATTGATGTTGTGTCTGAAGAAAACATCAAAGTGAAAGTACTATGTATGCAGGATGTAGTAGTACCGCCTAATCATGTTATGCTAATAGAAATCATATTAGGTTCTAAGTCAGGAAATCCTGTTTACATCGAGTCTTGCAAGAGAGCATACAGTGGAAGAAAGTACTCCATACTAGCATGTGTAGTCGACGAAGGTATTAGTTTACTTGAAATACGTAACGAGTCTTCAGTTCCCTTGCACTTAAAAGGGGGAGAAACGCTTGCCAGAGGTCTTAGATGTCTTGAAGCTGAATTTCAAAGTCCTGATTGTCAGGAATTACCAGCAGATGCAGATGCAGTCATGACCGTCGATTTTAGTAAGGTAAATTGTGGTACATTAGATCTTGAAGTTAAGAAAAAGCTTTTCGAAATTCTTGCACAATTTAGTGATTGTTTTTCGTTAAACACCACTGAACTGGGCTGCACGGATAAGATCGCGATGAAAATTGAGCTGAACACAGAAAAGCCGGTATGTTATCGACCGTATAGGCTATCTATTGCAGAGAAGCAGATAGTTCGCGAGAAAATTGATGACTTGATAGAAAATAAGGTAATACAGGAATCAACCTCGGAATATGCAAGTCCCATAATCCTAGTTAAGAAGAGAACCGGTGATTACAGACTTTGCGTCGACTACAGAAAGTTGAATAGTTTGACAGTCAAAGACAAATATCCGCTTCCGATCATAGAAGATCAGGTTGAGAAGTTAACGGGTAAGCGATATTTTACCAGTCTTGATTTATCCCAAGGATTCTATCAAATTCCTATGGAAAAGGCCTCGATCTCTAAGACAGGATTCGTGACTCCCGAAGGCCATTATGAGTTCCTACGCATGCCTTTCGGGTTAGCTAATTCACCGTGTGTTTTTCAACGCCTAATGGACAAAATTCTAGGACCGCTGCGATTTGATAAGGTATTACCATATATCGATGATCTTCTGATTCCTAGTACCACAGAAGATGAAGGATTACTAGTACTTGGCCAAGTATAGCAAATTTTAAGAGATTCAAAGTTAACCCTAAATATTGATAAGTGTACATTTTTGCAAACACAAGTCGAATATTTAGGGTATGATATAAGCGAAAGGGGTATCAGACCAGCGCAAAGAAAAATTGAAGCAGTTACAAAGTATAAGGAACCAACTAATGTTCATGAACTCCGCATGTTTTTAGGGCTAACTAGTTATTTTAGAAAATTTGTTCAAAATTACGCTTTGATCACTCATGATCTTTACAAATTATTAAAAAAGGATTATCCATGGATTTGGGAAGATGCACAACAAAAAACTTTTGATAGACTAAAGCTAATATTGACGGAGAGACCTATATTAGCAGTTCATGATCCTAGCGCTGTGACTGAAGTGCATACAGACGCTTCTAGTAAAGGAATAGCAGGTATCTTGTTACAAAAGCACGGAAACTCATTGAGACCTGTCGCTTATTTTAGCCGAAAGACTAGCAAGGAAGAATCCCTATATCATTCATTTGAGCTTGAAACCTTAGCTGTAGTCGAAACTTTAAGAAGATTCCGAGTGTACCTAGCTGGTATAAAATTTACTGTTGTCACGGACTGTGTCGCAGTCAGACAAACTTTTGAAAAAAAGGACCTGTTGCCCAGGGTAGCAAGATGGTGGCTAAGCATTCAGGAATATGACATGGACATTATACACAAACCAGGGCTATGTCATAAACATGTAGATGCACTCAGTAGGGTGCCCGTAGAAGTGAAAGAAGTATTCGTTTTAGATTTGCTAGATTGGGTATGTGTATTACAAAATCAAGATGATGCCATTCGCACTATCAAACATAAATTGGAAAATAACACAGATGACGCTGACGTGAAAAATAATTATGTTTTACAAAATTCAAAAGTCTTTAGGAAATTAGGTAATGGGGATATTAGATTAGCAGTTCCTAAAGCAGCGCGATGGAATATTATGCGCAAATATCATGATGATATTGGACATCCAGGGCTTAAACGGTGTGATACATTGATAAAAGAAAATTGCTGGTTTCCGCGCATGACAAGATTCATTAAGAAATATGTGAATGCTTGTTTAGACTGCCTCTACAAACGCGGACAGTATGGTAAAATGGAAGGAGAACTTCACCCAATTGAAAAGGTTGCTGAACCACTACATACCTTACACGTCGATCATCTTGGACCTTTCTG
Organism: Xestia rhomboidea; assembly: GCA_963853795.1. Classification (NCBI taxonomy): domain Eukaryota; kingdom Metazoa; phylum Arthropoda; class Insecta; order Lepidoptera; family Noctuidae; genus Xestia; species Xestia rhomboidea. The sequence goes on along the minus strand of OY970771.1, from coordinate 5,625,759 downwards.
CAAGAGTGGCAACGGCATGTCATATTTATTTGTAGTAGTTGATTCATATACGAAATTTACATGGGCAAAACCGACAAAGACCACTAAATCTATAGAAGCAGAACAGAAACTACAAGATATTTTTAGCTCCTTTGGCTATCCAAAGAGATTAATATCTGACAGTGGCGCGGCTTTTACTAGTAAGCGTTTCAAGGAATTCTGTCTGGCGAATCAGATTAAACATATTATTAATTCAGTGGCGTCGCCTAGGTCTAACGGACAAGTGGAGCGCTTTAATAGAACTTTGTTAGAAGCTATTAATAAAAGCACTTCCGATGAACGAGATTGGGATAAATGTCTAAATAAAGTTGTATGGGGTATTAACAATACAGTGAATGCCACTACTGGATTTACAGCTTATAGACTCATGTTTAAAGGAACCCGAACGCTATTACAAGAAATGTCTTCTAATAGTTATGATAATGCGGAAACTATAAATTCTAATCGGGAAAAGGCTGCTCAAAATATTGCTAAGACATCACAATCGATGAAGAAGAGATTTGATGATAAACGAAAGAAGCCATCGAAATACGATACAGGAGACCTTGTTTTGTGGAAAGGTGCACAAAGCAAGAACAAAGATGCTGTTCGTAAATTGAAAGAAAAATTCAGTGGTCCTTTTAAGATTACGAAAGTTCTTGGGAATGATAGATACATTATTACTTCTATAAAAGGAGTAAAAGGATATAAGAAATATAACGCAACAGTGGCTTCGGACTCCTTAAGAAGGTTTTATGATCAGGATAACGAATTAAGTTCCAGTGATGATGAATCACAAGCTGACAGTACAGAAGAGCTCATAGACTTGTTAGAAGGATAAAAAAAAAAAGAGACAGGTTCGAAGAATATTCTATTTTGATAAAAAAAAAGGTTATATTTCCATAAAATTTCAGGGCCTCCATGAAATATCATGGTGATTGGAAGTGATAAAGCTACACTGGTCTCACAAAAGTGAATGATGACTAAGGGCTGTCTGAATGGTAGACAGAATAACTAGGGCCACCGTGAAAACCATGGTGATGAAGGGCCGTCTAGGTAGACGATGAAAATACACAGGACCACCACATTAATTCGTGGTGATGAGGGGCCGTCTGACTGGACGATGAAATAAACAGTCTTATGTTTTACAATTTTATCACAATAACATATTAAATGTTGCATTGAAGGGCCGTCTGGCTGGACGATGAAATAAACAGTCTCTAATATAGGATAATTTTATAAATTGAATTAGGATTATTAATAACATTGAAAAAAAAAAATATATATATATATATATGCTGAGACTTGGCACATAACTAATGCCCTTTACTATTTTTCTCAGGTAAAACAAACCAATTAATGGCGAACGACGGATATATCTTAGATGATCAGCAAATTGGAAAATACAGTCAAGATGATACAATAGATTTAATCAATGCTGATGAATGATTATTGCAAGAGTTAATAATTAAATTTGCGTGGTATCAAATTTTGTCAGGATGGACGAATTGTTATAATTGTGATGATTGCATAGCTCAGTCAGCAGTGGATTTAGGGGGAAATATAATTTGTTACATTTAAAGCGGTTATTTTTGACTTAAAAGCCTGGTATCTGACTTGGGGGTTTTTGTCAATGGACATGTGATCAAAAATGGAACAGAAACGGAGGGAGAATTTTTGGGTGACTGAGCGGTTAACAGGGGATTTGAGGATAAATGGTGTAATGTTTTAGTTGTTATAGAAAAGTAATTTTGCTGTATCATTTGGAATTAAGAAATGATGGCTTGACTCCGCGCGACCGACGCGGTGGGAGAGAAAAATCTCGAGAACGGACGAGCGGGGTCGGCCTCGTTAAAAATTAAGTTTATAAGCTTCTTGACGATAACGCTGATTGCTGCAAGGAAAGATTAGTCAGAATATTCTGCTTGTGTTGTCTGGAGTGCTAAAGTTAAGTACATAACATCTGTTATTGCTGGTAATGCCCTTTTCTGTTGTTCTCTAAGATGAGGTTGGGATTTGTTGTTCTGGGAGAATAAACTTTCTAAAGATGTCTTCGTAGATTATTAACTTTATTTTGATTACCTCACATAAAATTGATTATAAGGTATGTGATTGATTATGATGATTACAAAGAAAAAGCATTTATTTACATAAGTTGTTTCATAGATTGATTGCATAAAATTATTCTGTTTAATTTTGAAAATAATTCTAGTTTATTACGAAGTGAGTGATACTTAAGTTAAATAAATATGGTTACAATAGTTGTGTGTATCATTTAATATCTTATTTATTTATTATTCATGTAACTTCAGGTATTATGCTGTGCTCTAATATGTGTTTCTATCAAAATAGAACGAAGCGGACGTACGCCTATCGCTATCATAATTATTACAATATTCACATTGTTGATGTTCTTCGTCCAGAAATAATTTCATCACATTCCTTCTATTTCACAAGGTACTGTAGTAAACAAATTATTATAAATACTTAATATGTTTATCTTTCAAATTGATTTTGATCCTATTATATAATCGAGTTTCTAATGTATTCGGTAACGAAATTATTAAACAAGATTTTTGTATTTTTCATTCATCTCCACTTCATTACCGTGCGTACCCTCCATTTTTTTTTGGGACGATAGTGAACTGTTTTAAAGTTTCACTTATGTCATCACCATCGCGCCCTAGTTCATTACAATCCTTTCTTTTTTCATCGCCTTCCATTTGTTTAACTTCAATTGTATTTTTTAACAAGATAATAACGTGCCTACCACTTTTAACGAATCTGGTGACAATTAAAACTCGTTTATATAAAAAAAAATACAAAATGTAACAATTTATTTTTTTATTCTGCGGAACGGTTCTATTTGCACGAAACGACGGAATGAACCTTAAGTACTCATATCGAATAATATGTTCAACTGGCCGTTGTTGTACTTGTTACAAATACATGAATAGCCAACATGACGTAGAAGGCAGTCTGCTGGGTTTGGCAGACGCGTCATCCCCTACCATCTCCGACGGTCTATGCCTCATGCTTTTGATTTTTCAGACAAAGAAGTGGTTCTCCGCTTGACCATAATCTCTACAGCCGCAAAATGCGCAATGCAACAAAAATCTATCAGGTCATCTCTTCTTTACCTTTAATCTGTGTCTGGCAGAGAGAATAGGCATGACGACATTATCAAAATATTGCTAATTTATTTAGTCCGTCAGTTAGAGTATTGGAAAGTAATGGACACGTATTTTTTGTTTTTGTAAATCAATGAATACTGACAAAAGATAAAACGCATCAAAACTCGGGAGTGGGGGCTCGTGACGTCAGAACTAGCTAAAAATCATACCTAGGCGTGACGTATTGAGAATTTTAAAAGCGTCATATCTTCGTCAATTTTGGTTTACGTAACACAAGAAAAAACATGAATCAAATATTTTTTGATAATCTAACTGACGGACTAATTAGATTTTTTTTGTCGTCTCGCCTATTGGCGAGAATCGAGTTTAATGACGTGTTATAGAAGAGCCCTCTGTGCAGCAGTGGACTGCTATAGGCTCAAGATGATGTATCTATCTTATAGTCGACTCACCTAACCTATTAAGTCCATGACTTGGATGTCCGACCTTGTCAGTTTTGATCAGCAGCTCGGCCTGCTGAGCGGCCGGCATGCAGCCAGCACCCACGGCCTTCAGACACTCCATCATGAAACGCTGGGCTTCTGCCGTCACCACTTTCGTCATTATTTATTTATTTTACTTAGGTAATAATTACAATACAAACTACCGAAGATATTCTATAAACATTTCTAAAATCACAGTCAATAAGGTATGATCAGCAGTAAGTGTAAACTAAGCAATTAAAAAGTAATTATACCTTATTTAGTGTATAAATAATATCAAAAAGGTATCAACTCATAATTTAGGTAATTATCTGTCTTTGATAAACAACATTTTGACAAAATGTTAAAAAAAAAAATTCACCCTGCATCTCAAGTAGCCAGTATTGTTTTAGTCCAACAAGAAGTACAGATAGCTCTTCAAGCAGATAGAGGGTCACTAGATGGTTAATGCATGGATTATCATCATCTGCCATGACTTTTCCCAACAGTGTTGAAGTCAGCTTCCAGTCTAACCGGCCGCAGCTGAATAACTATCAGTATTTTACATGGAGCGACTGCCTATCGGATCTCCACAACCCAGTGCTGGGTAATTTAATACAATACGATATTCCTTTCTTGGTAAGACTGGTGGTCAGACTTTCTGACCTGAAACGATATTCAGCGATCTAGAAATTACACCCGAGACCAACAACTTAACGTCATTTTTTACAAAGACATTCAGATATTTACGAGCGATAGATAAAACCACCAAAATACTGTTAGAACAAAGTTCTAATCAGCTTGCAATACAAAGTGGTTGTTACGTCAGTCACTGCGGGCCGACCCAAAGTATGACTGTCATCGAAGGTCTGTCAATGGAGACGGAAGGCAGTTGCAAGAGGTTCTCAAGAGTTTACAGCATCTATATCGTATTTGGACTCATTTCATGCACCTTGATGAGAACTTTAAACCTAACTAGAGTATGGCTTTCATCGAAGGTCTGACGATGGAGACGAAAGGCAGTTGCAAGAGGTCCTCAAGAGTTTACAGCATCTTATCGTATTTGGACTCATTTCATGCAACTTGATGAGAACTTTAAACCTAACTAGAGTATGACTTTAATCGAAGGTCTGACGATGGAGACGGAAGGCAGTTGCAAGAGGTCCTCAAGAGTTTACAGCATCTATATCGTATTTGGACTCATTTCATGGGCCATGATGAGAACTTTAGACCTGGCTGGTGTATGATTGTCATCGAGTGTCTAAGGATGATAACGTAAGGCTAAACATGGTAGAACATTTTAGCGATGAATGCAAAAATTTCCGAGAAATGAAATTGTTACCTACTTGAATGTATACTTTATTATTATACTATATAAAGCTAGATTACCACTGACTGACTGACAGAATTGTTCTCCCTGATGGTGGATGGGGAGGTGGGTATATTTTTACAGATTCGTAAACAACTAAGTCTAAAACCTATGGGAAAAATCCCAAACCTCCCCTTTTCGCCCCCCTTCTCCCCCCTCCCTATCGTATCTCGGAAACCAAGAGATTTGGAACATTTTTTTTTTCAGATTCGTATACAGGAGGCTCGGAAAAGTAAAAACCATTTTTCAAAGTTGCCCCCCTTGCCCCCCTTCTCCCCCCCTTAAGGCGGATCTCGGAAGTTAAGAGACTTGGAACATTTTTTTTTTCAGATTCGTAAGAAGGAGCAAAGAGTTAGTAAAAATCATTTTAAAAAACCCCCTCTCTCCCCCCCCTTCTCCCCTCCCCCCATCGTATCTCGGAAACTAGGACACGTAGCGGAATTTTGATTTCGTCTATACTTTATTATTGAGGAGCGTTGAAATTTTTATAGCCTCCCCTCCCCAACCTCCCCTTTCCGGTGGTAGGTAGGTCCTGAGTGGAGCGAACCTGCGAGACCGAGTGGAGCGAAGGGGGGAGGTGGCGAGCGAAGCGAGCCGGCGACCTCCGTAGCGTAACGAAGGTTGAGTGGGTGAAGCTCCCCTCCCCAACCTCCCCTATAATTGAAAAAGGCTGTAACTTAATAACGGTTAGAGATAGTTATCAGGTGTTTGAACAAATATTATAGTAGGTGTCGAAACCTATCCGGTGGTAGGTAGGTCCTGAGTGGAGCGAAGGCGGGAGGTGGCGAGCGAAGCGAGCCGGCGACCTCCGTAGCGTAACGATGATTGAGTAGGTGAAGCGTAACTCAGCAAACTTAAGGATAATGTTTTTTATAGGAAAAGGTCTGAGTTTTTAAATAAGGTTTTATTAGGGGTCCGTAGAGGTTTCCATACTGTTTTAGGGGTATTTCGAACGGATTTTCCAATTCATTTAAGGGTCCCTACGGATTCTCAAAATTTTATAAGGATAGGGAAATACTTCTCAAAAACACCAAACACGCGAGCTGCGCGCAGCTCGCGCACCCAAGCAAACTAGTTATATTATATAAAGCTGAATTACCACTGACTCACTGACTCATTGACATAATTGTTCTCCCAGATGGTGGATGGGGAGGTGGGTATTTTTTGACAGATTCGTAAACAAGTAACTCCCGCGAGTATGGGAAAAGTGCCAAACCTCCCCTTTTTGCTCCCCTTCCTCCCCCTCCCTATCGTATCTCGGAAACTAAGGGACCCGTATTTTTTGTTTTTTACGGGATCGTATAGAGGAGACTCGGAAAAGTAAAAACCAGTTTTCAAAGTTGTCCCCCTTTCTCCCCTTCTCCCCCCCTTTAGGCGGATCTCGGAAGTTAAGAGACTTGGAACATTTTTTTTTTCAGATTTGTATAAAGGGGCCGATTGTTAGTCGAAATCATTTTTTAAAACTCCCCACTCTCCCCCCTTCACCCCTCCCCCCATCGTATCTCGGAAACTAGGACACGTAGCGGAATTTTGATTTTTACTATACTTTATTATTGAGGGGCGCTGAAATTTGTATTTCCTCCCCTCCCCAACCTCCCCTTTGCTCCCCTCCGCTTTCCGGTGGTAGATAGGTCCTGAATGGAGCGAGCCTGCGAGACCGAGTAGAGCGAAGGGGGGAGGTGGCGAGCGAAGCGAGCCGGCGACCTCCGTAGCGTAACGAAGGTTGAGTGGGTGAAGCTCCCCTCCCCAACCTCCCCTAAAATTGAAAGGGCTGTAACTTCACAACGGTTAGAGATAGCTATTAGGTGTTTGAACAAATATTATAGTAGGCGTCGAAACCTGTTCGGTGGGAGGTAGGTCCTTTTTTTTTTTTTTTTTAGGATGGGAAATCATCAAATGACTTCTCCCGCTCTGGGCGGAGCAGGAGGGAGTGTCAGACTTTTACTGACTAAAACCCATCCATGTTCCTTCCTCGCCCTTTGTGTTCCGGGGCCACGGTATCTCTTTCGAATAGTCCCGCAGCCCCGGGGAAGTAGGTCCTGAGTGGAGCGAAGGGGGGAGGTGGTGAGCGAAGCGAGCCGGCGACCTCCGTAGCGTAACGATGGTTGAGTAGGTGAAGCGTAACTCAGGGGCGACGACAGGCAAACTTTAGGTTAAAAGGTTTTAGATTTAATTAGGGGTCCGTAGGGGTTTTCATACTGTTTTAGGGGTAATTCTAACGGATTTTCCAATTCATTTAGGGGTACCTATAGATTCTCAAAATTTTATAAGGGTAAGGAATACTTCTCAAAAACACCAAACACGCGAGCTGCGCGCAGCTCGCGCACCCAAGCAAACTAGTTATACTATATAAAGCTCGATTACCACTCACTGACTCACTCACTGACAGAATTGTTCTCCCTGATGGTGGATGGGGAGGTGGGTATATTTTGACAGATTCGTAAACATATAACTCTGAAACCTATGGGAAAAGTGCCAAACCTCCCCTTTTCGCCCCCCATCTCACCCCTCCCTATCGTATCTCAGAAACCAAGAGACTTGAAACCTTTTTTTTTTCAGATTTGTATAGAGGAGGCTCGGAAAAGAAAAAAAACAGTTTTCAAAGTTGACCCCCTTTCCCCCCTTCTGCCCCCCTTTAGGCGGATCTCGGAAGTTAAGAGACTTGGAACATTTTTTTTTTCAGATTCGTATAGAGGAGGATCGGGAAAGTAAAAACCAGTTTTCAAAGTTGCCCCCTTTCCCCCCTTCTCCCCCCCTTAAGGCGGATCTCGGAAGTTAAGATACTTGGAACATTTTTTTTTCAGATTCGTAAGAAGGGGCAATGCATTAGTCGAAATAATTTTTCAAAACTCACCACTCTCCCCCCCTTCACCCCTCCCCCCATCGTATCTCGGAAACTAGGACACGTAGCGGAATTTTGATTTTTACTATACTTTATTTTTGGAGTCGTTGAAATTTTTATACCCTCCCGTCCCCTCCCCAACCTCCCCTAAAAGTCCTGAGTGGAGCGACCCTGCGAGACCGAGTGGAGCGAAGGGGGGAGGTGGCGAGCGAAGCGAGCCGGCGACCTCCGTAGCGTAATGAAGGTTGAGTGGGTGAAGCTCCCCTCCCCAACCTCCCCTATAATTGAAAAGGGCTGTAACTTAATAACGGTTAGAGATAGCTATCAGGTGTTTGAACAAATATTATAGTAGGTGTCGAAACCTGTTCGGTGGTAGGTAGGTCCTGAGTGGAGCGAAGGGGGGAGGTGGCGAGCGAAGCGAGCCGGCGACCTCCGTAGCGTAACGACGATTGAATGGATGAAGCGTAACTCAGCAAACTTTAGAGTTATTTTTTTATGGAAAAGGTCTCTGTTTTTAAATAAGGTTTTATTAGGGATCCGTAGGGGTTTTCATACTGTTTTAGGGGTAATTCTAACACATTTTCCAATTCATTTAGGGGTGCCTATAGATTCTCAAAATGTTATAAGGGTAAGTAATACTTCTCAAAAACACCAAACACGCGAGCTGCGCGCAGCTCGCGCACCCAAGCAAACTAGTTATATTATATAAAGCTGAATTACCACTGACTCACTGACTCATTGACATAATTGTTCTCCCAGATGGTGGATGGGGAGGTGGGTATTTTTTGACAGATTCGTAAACAAGTAACTCTGGTGAGTATGGGAAAAGTGCCAAACCTCCCCTTTTCACCCCCCTTCCTCCCCCTCTCTACCGTATCTCGGAAACTAAGGGACCCGTATTTTTTGTTTTTTACGAGATCGTATAGAGGAGGCTCGGAAAAGTAAAAACCAGTTTTCAAAGTTGTCCCCCTTTCTCCCCTTCTCCCCCCCTTTAGGCGGATCTCGGAAGTTAAGAGACTTGGAACATTTTTTTTTTCAGATTTGTATAAAGGGGCCAATTGTTAGTCGAAATCATTTTTCAAAACTCCCCACTCTCCCCCCTTCACCCCTCCCCCCATCGTATCTCGGAAACTAGGACACGTAGCGGAATTTTGATTTTTACTATACTTTATTATTGAGGGGCGTTGAAATTTGTATTTCCTCCCCTCCCCAACCTCCCCTTTGCTCCCCTCCGCTTTCCGGTGGTAGGTAGGTCCTGAATGGAGCGAGCCTGCGAGACCGAGTTAAGCGAAGGGGGGAGGTGGCGAGCGAAGCGAGCCGGCGACCTCCGTAGCGTAACGAAGGTTGAGTGGGTGAAGCTCCCCTCCCCAACCTCCCCTAAAATTGAAAGGGCTGTAACTTCATAACGGTTAGAGGTAGCCATCAGGTGTTTGAACAAATATTATAGTAGGCGTCGAAACCTGTCCGGTGGTAGGTAGGTACTGAGCGGAGCGAACCTGCGAGACCGAGTGGAGCGAAGGGGGGAGGTGGCGAGCGAAGCGAGCCGCCGACCTCCGTAGCGTAACGAAGGTTGAGTGGGTGAAGCGTAACTCAGGGACGACGACAAGCAACCCTTAGGGTAATGTTTTTTTATACTTCTCAAATGTTTTAGGGGTGCTTAAGGGTTCACATACTGATTTAGGGGTAATTCTAACGGATTTTCCAATTCATTTAAGGATTCCTATGGATTCTCAAAATTTTATAAGGATAAGGAATACTTCTCAAAAACAGCAAACACGCGATACACTATATTATATAAAGCTGAATTACCACTGACTCACTGACTCATTGACATAATGGGATGGGGAGGTGGGTATTTTTTGTCAGATTCGTAAACAAGTAACTCCCGCGAGTATGGGAAAAGTGCCAAACCTCCCCTTTTCGCCCCCCTTCTCCCCCCTCCCAATCGTATCTCGGAAACTAAGGGACCCGTATGTTTTGTTTTTTACGGGATCGTATAGAGGAGGCTCGGAAAAGTAAAAACCTGTTTTCAAAGTTGTCCCCCTTTCTCCCCTTCTCCCCCCTTTAGGCGGATCTCGGAAGTTAAGAGACTTGGAACATTTTTTTTTTCAGATTTGTATAAAGGGGCCGATTGTTAGTCGAAATCATTTTTCAAAACTCCCCACTCTCCCCCCTTCACCCCTCCCCCCATCGTATCTCGGAAACTAGGACACGTAGCGGAATTTTGATTTTTACTATACTTTATTATTGAGGGGCGTTGAAATTTGTATTTCCTCCCCTCCCCAACCTCCCCTTTGCTCCCCTCCGCTTTCCGGTGGTAGGTAGGTCCTGAATGGAGCGAGCCTGCGAGACCGAGTAGAGCGAAGGGGGGAGGTGGCGAGCGAAGCGAGGGCGACGACAGGCAAACTTTAGGTTAAAAGGTTTTAGATTTAATTAGGGGTTCGTAGGGGTTTTCATTCTGTTTTAGGGGTAATTCTAACGGATTTTCCAATTCATTTAAGGATGCTTATAGATTGTCAAAATTTTATAAGGGTAAGTAATACTTCTCAATAACACCAAACACGCGAGCTGCGCGCAGCTCGCGCACCCAAGCAAACTAGTTTATATTATATAAAACTACAAAGCCACTCACTGACTCATTGACATGTCGTTTCTCGGAACGGGTGAGAGATGGGTTAGGGGTATGTTTGGCAATAATGTATATAACCATAAAGTAAGTAGAGGAAAATTATAGAGGAGATTCAAATCCAAGATGGCGACCGAGTCCATTTCCGGTTTCGGTGGGGAAAAGACTTGGAGGGGTTTCGACTCATAGGTCCTATATAAGACCTGGAATGATTTAAAAAAAAAGTAAAAAAAAAAAAAAAAACAAGATGGCGGCTGCGCTAGGACGTTTTGAAAATTGCTACTTTTTTCACTCGACTTTGGTGAATTGTTTTGTTCAACCGATTTCAAACATTGGCAACACCAAGTACACCAGTCGAGGCCCTATATCCTTGTGATTTCAGAAAAATTGTGACTTTTAAAAAAAACAAGATGGCGGACGTTGTGGCGGCCATTTAGTAAACAGTTGGAATTTTCGACTTTTTTCAAATCCATTTTTCGTGTAGTTGGCAACATCTGACGGGTTCGAGTTGTACCGAGCGGTTGTGTGTTACAACAAGGAGTGTTGCCTGGTGAAATAAATTTCCCCATTTTTAGGGTACTTTCCCAGATTTTCCCCAAAAACATGAAAAGTAGAAATAACGACATTTTAAATAAAGACTTTGACTAGCTGGCAGCATTGGGGTCTCCCAAATGACATTTGACCATTTTGGTGCGTTTTAGTTGGCAACCCCAAAAAATATTGAATATTTTAATTTTTGGGACTTTTTGACTTTGGCGAGTTCCTTTGTTCTACCAAACTCAAAAGTTGGCAACACCAAGTACACCGGTCGGTAGCCTATATCCTTGAGATTTCAGGAAAATTATGACTTTTCAGAAAAACAAGATGGCGGAGAGTGTGGCGGCCATCTTGTAAAAATGACGAAAAATCCCAATTTTCGACACGATAAATGGGACAGCTGGCAACCCCCGACTGGATTGTGTTGTATGAACCGGTTGTGTATTTCGTCGAGGAGTGTTGCCTGGTTCAAAAATTTTTCCCATTTTTAGGGTGTTTTCCCAGATTTTCCCCAAAAACATGAAAAGTAGAAATAACGACATTTTGAATGGAGACTTTGACTAGCCGGCAACATTGGGGTCTCTCAAATGACATTTGACCATTTTCATCACTTTCAACTGGCAACCCCGACAACCATTGGGGCTTGAATTTTCGTGTCAGACCCGAATTTGGCGAGTTCTTTTGTTCTACCAAACTCAAAAGTTGGCAACACCAAGTACACCAGTCGGTGGCCTGCATCCTTGAAATTTTAGGAAAATTATGACTTTTCAGAAAAACAAGATGGCGGACAGTGTGGCAGCCATCTTGTAAAAATGACGAAAAATCCCAATTTTCGACACGATAAATGGGACAGCTGGCATCCCCCGACTGGATTGTGTTGTATGAACCGGTTGTGTATTTTGTCAAGGAGTGTTGGTTGGTGCAAAAATATTACCCATTTTTAGGGAGTTTTCCCAGATTTTCCCCAAAAACATTAAAAGTAGAAATAACGACATTTTGAATAGAAACTTTGACTAGCTGGCAACATGGGGGTCCCCCAAATGACATTTGACCATTTTCATCACTTTCAGCTGGCAACCCTGAGAACCATTTTGGCTTGAATTTTCGGGTCAGACCCGACTTTGGCGAGTTCTTTTGTTCTACCAAACTCAAAAGTTGGCAACACCAAGAACACCAGTCGGTGGCCTGTATCCTTGAAATTTCAGGAAAATTATGACATTTCAGAAAAACAAGATGGCGGACAGTGTGTGCCATCTTGTAAAAATGACAATAAATCTCAATTTTCGACACGATAAATGGAACAGCTGGCATCCCCTGACTGGATTGTGTTGTATGAACCGGTTGTGTATTACGTTGAGGAGTATTGCCTGGTGCAAAAATTTTCCCCAATTTTAGGGTGTTTTCCCAGATTTTTCCCAAAAACATGAAAAGTAGAAATAACGACATTTTGAATAGAAACTTTGACTAGCTGGCAACATTGGGGTCCCCCAAATGACATTTGACCATTTTCATCACTTTCAGCTGGCAACCCCGAGAACCATTTTGGCTTGAATTTTTGGGTCAGACCCGACTTTGGCGAGTTCTTTTGTTCTACCAAACTCAAAAGTTGGCAACAACAAGAACACCAGTCGGTGGCCTGCATCCTTGAAATTTCAGGAAAATTATGACATTTCAGAAAAACAAGATGGCGGACAGTGTGGCGGCCATCTTGTAAAAATGACAATAAATCTCAATTTTCGACACGATAAATGGAACAGCTGGCATCCCCTGACTGGATTGTGTTGTATGAACCGGTTGTGTATTTCGTTAAGGAGTGTTGCCTGGTGCAAAATGTTTCCACATTTTTAGGGTGTTTTCCCAGATTTTCCCCAAAAACATGAAAAGTAGAAATAACGACATTTTGAATGGAGACTTTGACTAGCCAACAATATTAGGATCCCCCAAATGACATTTGATCATTTTCATCACTTTCAGCTGGCAACCCCGAGAGCCATTGGGGATTTAATTTTCGGGTTAGACCCGACTTTGGCGAGTTCTTTTGTTCTATCAAAGTCAACGTACAGCCACTGTTTTTTTACCGACTGGTAGCTTAAATTCTGGTTACTTTAGGAAAATTGTGACATCTCAGAAATTCAAGATGGCGGCCGTGCCATTTCCGGTTTATTGCCACTCACTCACTGACATAATTGTTTTCTCAGATGGTGGAGGGGGAGGGGGTATATTTTGACAGATTCGTAAACAAATGATTTTCACGAGTAGGGTAAAAGTGCTAAACCTCCCCTTTTTGCCCCCCTTCCCACCCCTCCTTATCCTATCTTGGAACCTAAGAAAAAGAAAACACTGGTTGTGTTTTCTTTTTTTTACGGATTCGTATAGAGGAGGCTTGGAAAAGTAAAAACCATTTTTCAAAATTGCCCCCTTTTCCCCCTTCTCACCCCCTTTAGGCGGATCTCGGAAGTTTAGAGATTTGGAACGTTTTTTTTTTTAGATTTGTATAAAAGGGCTGATTGTTAGTCAAAATCATTTTTCAAAACTCCCCCCTCTCCCCCCCTTCACCTCTCCCCCAATCGTATCTCGGAAACTAGGACACGTGACAGCGTTTTGATTTTTACTATACTTTATTATTGAGGGGCATTGAAATTTTTATACCCTCCCCTCCCCAACCTCCCCTAAAATTGAAAGGTAATAGCTTTCCGGGGGTAGGTAGGTCCTAAGTGGAGCGAACCCGCGAGGTCGAGTAAAGCGTAGGGGGGAGGTGGCGAGCGAAGCGAGCCGGCAACCTCCGTAGCGTAACGAAGGTTGTGTGGGTAAAGCTGCCCTCCCCAACCTTCCCTATAATTGAAAGGGCTGTAACTTCATAACGGTTAGAGATAGCTATCAGGTGTGTGAACAAATATTATAGTAGGCGTCGAATCCTGTCCGGTGGCAGGTAGGTCCTGAGTGGAGCAAAGGGGGGAGGTGGCGAGCGAAGCGAGCCGGCGACCTCCGTAGCGTAACGATGATTGAGTGGGTGAAGCGTAACTCAGCAAACTTTAGGGTAATGTTTTGTATGGGAAAAGGTCTGAGTTTTTAAATAAGGTTTTATTAGGGGTTCGTAGGGGTTTTCATACTGTTTTAGGGGTAATCATAACGGATTTTCCAATTCATTTAGGGGTGCCTATAGATTCTCAAAATTTTATAAGGGTTAGTAATACTTCTCAAAAACACCAAACACGCGAGCTGCGTGCAGCTCGCGCACCCAAGCAAACTAGTTTATATTATATAAAACTACAAGACCACTCACTCACTGACTCATTGACATGTCGTTTCTCGGAATGGGTGAGAGATGGGTTTAGGGTATGTTTTGCAATAATGTATAAAACCATAAAGTGAGTAGAGGAAAATTATAGAGCAGATTCAAATCCAAGATGGCGGCCGACTCCATTTCCGGTTTCGGTGGGGAAAAGACTTGGAGAGATTTCGACTCATAGGTCCTGTATAAGATCTGGAATGATTAAAAAAAAAAGAAAAAAAAAAAAAAAAACAAGATGGCGGCTGCGCTAGGACGTTTTGAAAATTGCTACTTTTTTCACTCGACTTTGGTAAATTGTTTTGTTCAACCGATTTCAAACATTGGCAACACCAAGTACACCAGTCGAGGCCCTATATCTTTGAGATTTCAGAAAAATTGTGACTTTTAAAAAAAACAACATGGCGGACGCTGTGGCGGCCATTTTGTAAACAGTTGGAATTTTCGACTTTTTTCAAATCCATTTTTCGTGTAGTTGGCAACATCTGACGGGTTCGAGTTGTACCGAGCGGTTGTGTGTTACAACAACGAGTGTTGCCTGGTAAAATAAATTTCCCCATTTTTAGGGTACTTTCCCAGATTTTCCCCAAAAACATGAAAAGTAGAAAAAACGACAATTCGAATGAAGACTTTGACTAGCTGGCAGCATTGGGGTCGCCCAAATGACATTTGACCATTTTGGTGCGTTTTAGTTGGCAACCCCAAAAAATATTGAATATTTTAATTTTTGGGACTTTTTGACTTTGGCGAATTCATTTGTTCTACCAAACTCAAAAGTTGGCAACAACAAGTACACCGATCGGTAGCCTATATCCTTGAGATTTCAGGAAAATTATGACATTTCAGAAAAACAAGATGGCGGACAGTGTGGCGGCCATCTTGTAAAAATGACGAAAAATCCCAATTTTCGACACGATAAATGGGACAGCTGGCAACCCCCGACTGGATTGTGTTGTATGAACCGGTTGTGTATTTAGTCGAGGAGTGTTGCCTGGTGCAAAAATTTTCCTCATTTTTAGGGAGTTTTCCCAGATTTTCCCCAAAAACATGAAAAGTAGAAATAACGACATTTTGAATGGAGACTTTGACTAGCTGGCAACATTGTGGTCCCCCAAATGACATTTGACCATTTTCATCACTTTTAGCTGGCAACCCCGAGAGCCATTGGGGCTTGAATTTTCGGGTCAGACCCGACTTTGGCGAGTTCTTTTGTTCTACCAAACACAAAAGTTGGCAACACCAAGTACACCAGTTGGTGGCCTGTATCCTTGAGATTTCAGGAAAATTATGACATTTCAGAAAAACAAGATGGCGGACAGTGTGGCGGCCATCTTGTAAAAATGACGAAAAATCCCAATTTTCGACACGATAAATGGGACAGCTGGCAACCCCCGACTGGATTGTGTTGTATGAACCGGTTGTGTATTTAGTCGAGGAGTGTTGCCTGGTGCAAAAATTTTCCCCATTTTTAGGGAGTTTTCCCAGATTTTCCCCAAAAACATGAAAAGTAGAAATAACTACATTTTGAATGGAGACTTTCACTAGCCAGCAACATTGGGGTCCCCCGAATGACATTTGACCATTTTCATCACTTTCAGCTGGCAACCCCGAGAACCATTTTGGCTTGAAATTTCGGGTCAGACCCGACTTTGGCGAGTTCTTTTGTTCTACCAAACTCAAAAGTTGGCAACAACAAGTACACCAGTCGGTGGTCTGTATACTTGAGATTTCAGGAAAATTATGTTATATCAGAAAAACAAGATGGCGGACAGTGTGGCGGCCATCTTGTAAAAATGACGAAAATTCCCAATTTTTGACGCGATAAATGGCACGACTGGCATCCCCCGACTGGATTGTGTTGTATCAACCGGTTGTGTATTTAGTCGAGGAGTGTTGCCTGGTGCAAAATTTTTCCCCATTTTTAGGGAGTTTTCCCAGATTTTCCCCAAAAACGTGAAAAGTAGAAATAACGCCATTTTGAATAGAAACTTTGATTAGCCGGCAACTTTGGGATCCTCCAAATGACATTTGACCATTTTCATCACTTTCAGCTGGCAACCCCGAGAACCATTTTGGCTTGAAATTTCGGGTCAGACCCGACTTTGGCGAGTTCTTTTGTTCTACCAAACTCAAAAGTTGGCAACAACAAGTACACCAGTCGGTGATCTGTATCCTTGAGATTTCAGGAAAATTATGACATATCAGAAAAACAAGATGGCGGACAGTGTGGCGGCCATCTTGTAAAAATGACGAAAATTCCCAATTTTTGACGCGATAAATGGCACGACTGGCATCCCCCGACTGGATTGTGTTGTATGAACGGGTTATGTGTTTTGTTGAGGAGTATAGCCTGGTGCAAAAATTCTCCCAATTTTTAGGGTATTTTCCCAGATTTTCCCCAAAAACGTGAAAAGTAGAAATAACGCCATTTTGAATAGAAACTTTAATAAGCCGGCAACTTTGGGATCCCCCAAATGACATTTCACCATTTTCATCACTTTCAGCTGGCAACCCCGAGCGCCATTAGGGCTTGAATTTTCGGGTCAGACCCGACTTTGGCGAGTTCTTTTGTTTTACCAAAGTCAACGAACAGCCACCGTTTTTTTACTGACAGGTACCTTGTATCCTGGTTACTTTAGGAAAATTGTGACATTTCAAAAATTCAAGATGGCGACCGTGCCATTTCCGGTTTATTACCACTCACTCACTGACTTAATTGTTCTCCCAGATGGTGGAGGGCGAGTGGGGTATATTTTTACAGATTCGTAAACAACTAACTCTCAAACCTATGGGAAAAGTGCCAAACCTCCCCTTTTCACCCCCCTTCTCACCCCTCCCTATCGTATCTCGGAAACCAAGAGACTTGGTACATTTTTTTTTTCAGATTCGTATAGAGGAGGCTTGGAAAAGTAAAAACCATTTTTCAAAGTTGCCCCTTTGCCCCCCTTCTCCCCGCCCCTTTAGGCGGATCTCAGAAGTTAAGAGACTTGGAACATTTTTTTTTTCAGATTCGTAAGAAAGGGCAAAGAGTTGGTCAAAATCATTTTTCAAAACTCCCCACTCTCCCCCCTTCACCCCTCCCCCCATCGTATCTCGGAAACTAGGACACGTAGCGGCATTTTGATTTTGACTATACTTTATTATTGAGGGTTGTTGAAATTTGTATACCCTCCCCTCCCCAACCTCCCCTATCCGGTGGCAGGTAGGTCCTGAGTGGAGCGAAGGGGGGAGGTGGCGAGCGAAGCGAGCCGGCGACCTCCGTAGCGTAACGATGATTGAATGGGTGAAGCGTAACTCAGCAAACTGTAGAGTTATTTTTTTTATGGAAAAGGTCTGAGTTTTTAAATAAGGTTTTATTAGGGGTCCGTAGGGGTTTTCATACTGTTTTAGGGGTAATTCTTACGGATTTTCCAATTCATTTAGGGGTGCCTATAGATTCTCAAAATTTTATAAGGGTAAGTAATACGTCTCTAAAACACCAAACACGCGAGCTGCGCGCAGCTCGCGCACCCAAGCAAACTAGTTTATATTATATAAAACTACAAGACCACTCACTCACTCACTCATTGACATGTCGTTTCTCGGAATGGGTGATAGATGGGTTAGGGGTATGTTTTGCAATTATGTATAAAACCATAAAGTGAGTAGAGGAAAATTATAGAGGAGATTCAAATCCAAGATGGCGGCCGAGTCCATTTCCGGTTTCGGTGGGGAAAAGACTTGGAGGAGTTTCGACTCATAGGTCCTGTATAAGATCTGGAATGATTTAAAAAAAATTTAAAAAAAAAAAAAAAACAAGATGGCGGCTGCGCTAGGACGTTTTGAAAATTGCGACTTTTTCCACTCGACTCTGACGAATTGTTTTGTTCTACCGATTCCAAAAGTTGGCAACACCAAGTGCATTAATCGGTGGCCTATATCCTTGAGATTTCAGAAAAATTGGGTTTTTTCAGAAAAACAAGATGGCGGACGGTGTGGCGGCCATTTTGTGAAAAATTGGAATTTTCGACTTTTTTCAAATCCAGTTTTTGTGTAGTTGGCAACATCTGACGGGTTCAAGTTGTACCGAGCGGTTGTGTGTTACGTCAACGAGTGTTGCCTGGCGAAATAAATTTCCCCATTTTAAGGGTACTTTCCCAGATTTTCCCCAAAAACATGAAAAGTAGAAATAACGACATTTTGAATAAAGACTTTGACTAGCTGGCAGCATTAGGGTCCCCAAAATGACATTTGACCATTTTGGTGCGTTTTAGTTGGCAACCCCAAAAAATGTTGAATATTTTAATTTTTGGGACTTTTTGAATTTGGCGAATTCATTTGTTCTACCAAACTTAAAAGTTGGCAACACCAAGTACACCGATCGGTAGCCTATATTCTTGAGATTTCAGGAAAATTATGACATTTTAGAAAAAACAAGATGGCGGACAGTGTGGCGGCCATCTTGTAAAAATGACGAAAAATCCCAATTTTCGACACGATAAATGGGACAGCTGGCAACCCCCGACTGGATTGTATTGTATGAACCGGTTGTGTATTTAGTCGAGGAGTGTTGCCTGGTGCAAAAATTTTCCCCATTTTGAGGGAGTTTTCCCAGATTTTCCTCAAAAACGTGAAAAGTAGAAATAACGACATTTTGAATGGAGACTTTGACTAGGTGGCAACATTGTAGTCCCCCAAATGACATTTGACCATTTTCATCACTTTTAGCTGGCAACCCCGAGAGCCATTGGGGCTTGAATTTTCGGGTCAGACCCGACTTTGGCGAGTTCTTTTGTTCTACCAAACTCAAAAGTTGGCAACATCAAGTACACCAGTCGGTGGCCTGTATCCTTGAGATTTCAGGAAAATTATGACATTTTAGAAAAAACAAGATGGCGGACAGTGTGGCGGCCATCTTGTAAAAATGACGAAAAATCCCAATTTTCGACACGATAAATAGGACAGCTGGCAACTGGATTGTGTTGTATGAACCGGTTGTGTATTTAGTCGAGGAGTGTTGCCTGGTGCAAAAATTTTCCCCATTTTTAGGGAGTTTTCCCAGATTTTCCCCAAAAACATGAAAAGTAGAAATAACTACATTTTGAATGGAGACTTTGACTAGCCGGAAACATTGGGGTCCCCCGAATGACATTTGACCATTTTCATCACTTTCAGCTGGCAACCCCGAGCGCCATTAGGGCTTGAATTTTCGGGTCAGACCCGACTTTGGCGAGTTCTTTTGTTTTACCAAAGTCAACGAACAGCCACCGTTTTTTTACTGACAGGTACCTTGTATCCTGGTTACTTTAAGAAAATTGTGACATTTCAAAAATTCAAGATGGCGACCGTGCCATTTCCGGTTTATTACCACTCACTCACTGACATAATTGTTCTCCCAGATGGTGGAGGGCGAGTGGGGTATATTTTTACAGATTCGTAAACAACTAACTCTCAAACCTATGGGAAAAGTGCCAAACCTCCCCTTTTCACCCCCCTTCTCACCCCTCCCTATCGTGTCTCGGAAACCAAGAGACTTGGAACATTTTTTTTTTCAGATTCGTATAGAGGAGGCTTGGAAAAGTAAAAACCATTTTTCAAAGTTGCCCCTTTGCCCCCCTTCTCCCCGCCTTTTAGGCGGATCTCAGAAGTTAAGAGACTTGGAACATTTTTTTTTTCAGATTCGTAAGAAGGGGCAAAGAGTTGGTCAAAATCATTTTTCAAAACTCCCCACTCTCCCCCCTTCACCCCTCCCCCCATCGTATAGAATTGATCTCCCAGATGGTGGATGGGGAGGTAGGTATATTTTTACAGATTCGTAAACAACTAACTCTCAAACCTATGGGAAAAGTGCCAAACCTCCCCTTTTCACCCCCCTTCTCACCCCTCCCTATCGTTTCTCGGAAACCAAGAGACTTGGTACATTTTTTTTTCAGATTCGTATAGAGGAGGCTTGGAAAAGTAAAAACCATTTTTCAAAGTTGCCCCGTTGCCCCCTTTCTCCCCGCCACTTTAGGCGGATCTCAGAAGTTAAGAGACTTGGAACATTTTTTTTTTCAGATTCGTAAGAAGGGGCAAAGAGTTGGTCAAAATCATTTTTCAAAACTCCCCACTCTCCCCTCTTCACCCCTCCCCCCATCGTATAGAATTGATCTCCCAGATGGTGGATGGGGAGGTAGGTATATTTTTACAGATTCGCAAACAACTAACTCTCAAACCTATGGGAAAAGTGCCAAACCTCCCCTTTTCACCCCCCTTCTCACCCCTCCCTATCGTATCTCGGAATCTCGGAAACCAAGAGACTTGGTACATTTTTTTTTTCAGATTCGTATAGAGGAGGCTTGGAAAAGTAAAAACCATTTTTCAAAGTTGCCCCTTTGCCCCCCTTCTCCCCGCCCCTTTAGGCGGATCTCAGAAGTTAAGAGACTTGGAACATTTTTTTTTTCAGATTCGTAAGAAGGGGCAAAGAGTTGGTCAAAATCATTTTTCAAAACTCCCCACTCTCCCCTCTTCACCCCTCCCCCCATCGTATAGAATTGATCTCCCAGATGGTGGATGGGGAGGTAGGTATATTTTTACAGATTCGCAAACAACTAACTCTCAAACCTATGGGAAAAGTGCCAAACCTCCCCTTTTCACCCCCCTTCTCACCCCTCCCTATCGTATCTCGGAATCTCGGAAACCAAGAGACTTGGTACATTTTTTTTTTCAGATTCGTATAGAGGAGGCTTGGAAAAGTAAAAACCATTTTTCAAAGTTGCCCCTTTGCCCCCCTTCTCCCCGCCCCTTTAGGCGGATCTCAGAAGTTAAGAGACTTGGAACATTTTTTTTTTCAGATTCGTAAGAAGGGGCAAAGAGTTGGTCAAAATCATTTTTCAAAACTCCCCACTCTCCCCTCTTCACCCCTCCCCCCATCGTATAGAATTGATCTCCCAGATGGTGGATGGGGAGGTAGGTATATTTTTACAGATTCGCAAACAACTAACTCTCAAACCTATGGGAAAAGTGCCAAACCTCCCCTTTTCACCCCCCTTCTCACCCCTCCCTATCGTATCTCGGAATCTCGGAAACCAAGAGACTTGGTACATTTTTTTTTTCAGATTCGTATAGAGGAGGCTTGGAAAAGTAAAAACCATTTTTCAAAGTTGCCCCTTTGCCCCCCTTCTCCCCGCCCCTTTAGGCGGATCTCAGAAGTTAAGAGACTTGGAACATTTTTTTTTTCAGATTCGTAAGAAGGGGCAAAGAGTTCGTCAAAATCATTTTTCAAAACTCCCCACTCTCCCCCCTTCACCCCTCCTTCCATCGTATCTCGGAAACTAGGACACGTAGCGGCATTTTGATTTTGACTATACTTTATTGTTGAGGGTTGTTGAAATTTGTATACCCTCCCCTCCCCAACCTCCCCTTTTCGGTGGCAGGTAGGTCCTGAGTGGAGCGAAGGGGGGAGGTGGCGAGCGAAGCGAGCCGGTGACCTCCGTAGCGTAACGATGATTGAATGGGTGAAGCGTAACTCAGCAAACTTTAGAGTTATTTTTTTTATGGAAAAGGTCTGAGTTTTTAAATAAGGTTTTATTAGGGGTCCGTAGGGGTTTTCATACTGTTTTAGGGGTAATTCTTACGGATTTTCCAATTCATTTAGGGGTGCCTATAGATTATCAAAATTTTATAAGGGTAAGTAATACGTCTCTAAAACACCAAACACGCGAGCTGCGCGCAGCTCGCGCACCCAAGCAAACTAGTTTATATTATATAAAACTACAAAGCCACTCACTCATTGACATGTCGTTTCTCGGATTGGGTGAGAGATGGGTTAAGGGTATGTTTTGCAATAATGTATAAAACCATAAAGTGAGTAGAGGAAAATTATAGAGCAGATTCAAATCCAAGATGGCGGCCGACTCCATTTCCGGTTTCGGTGGGGAAAAGACTTGGAGGGGTTTCGACTCATAGGTCCTGTATTAGATCTAGAATGATTTTAAAAAAAAGTAAAAAAAAAAAAAAAAACAAGATGGCGGCTGCGCCAGGACGTTTTGAAAATTGCCAATTTTTTCACTCGACGTTGGCGAATTGTTTTGTTCTACCGATTTCAAACGTTGGCAACATTAAGTTCACCAGTCGGGGGCCTATATCCTTGAGATTTCAGAAAAATTGTGACTTTTAAAAAAAACAACATGGCGGACGCTGTGGCGGCCATTTTGTAAACAGTTGGAATTTTCGACTTTTTTCAAATCCATTTTTCGTGTAGTTGGCAACATCTGACGGGTTCGAGTTGTACCGAGCGGTTGTGTGTTACAACAACGAGTGTTGCCTGGTGAAATAAATTTCCCCATTTTTAGGGTACTTTCCCAGATTTTCCCCAAAAACATGAAAAGTAGAAAAAACGACAATTCGAATGAAGACTTTGACTAGCTGGCAGCATTGGGGTCCTCCAAATGACATTTGACCATTTTGGTGCGTTTTAGTTGGCAACCCCAAAAAACATTGAATATTTTAATTTTTGGGACTTTTTGACTTTGACGAATTCATTTGTTCTACCAAACTCAAAAGTTGGCAACACCAAGTACACCAGTCGGTGGCCTGTATCCTTGAGATTTCAGAAAAATTATGACATTTCAGAAAAACAAGATGGCGGACAGTGTGGCGGCCATCTTGTAAAAATGACGAAAAATCCCAATTTTCGACACGATAAATGGGACAGCTGGCAACCCCCGACTGGATTGTTTTGTATGAACCGGTTGTGTATTTAGTCGAGGAGTGTTGCCTGGTGCAAAAATTTTCCCCATTTTTAGGGAGTTTTCCCAGATTTTCCCCAAAAACATGAAAAGTAGAAATAACTACATTTTGAATGGAGACTTTGACTAGCCAGCAACATTGGGGTCCCCCGAATGACATTTGACCATTTTCATCACTTTCAGCTGGCAACCCCGAGAACCATTTTGGCTTGAAATTTCGGGTCAGACCCGACTTTGGCGAGTTATTTTGTTCTACCAAACTCAAAAGTTGGCAACAACAAGTACACCAGTCGGTGGTCTGTATCCTTGAGATTTCAGGAAAATTATGACATATCAGAAAAACAAGATGGCGGACAGTGTGGCGGCCATCTTGTAAAAATGACGAAAATTCCCAATTTTTGACGCGATAAATGGCACGACTGGCATCCCCCGACTGGATTGTGTTGTATGAACGGGTTATGTGTTTTGTTGAGGAGTATAGCCTGGTGCAAAAAATCTCCCAATTTTTAGGGAATTTTCTCAGATTTTCCCCAAAAACGTGAAAAGTAGAAATAACGCCATTTTGAATGGAGACTTTGACTAGCTGGCAGCATTAGGGTCCCCCAAATGACATTTGACCATTTTGGTGCGTTTTAGTTGGCAACCCCAAAAAATATTGAATATTTTAATTTTTGGGACTTTTTGACTTTGGCGAATTCATTTGTTCTACAAAACTCAAAAGTTGGCAACACCAAGTACACCAGTCGGTAGCCTATATCCTTATTATTTCACGAAAATTATGACTTTTCAGAAAAACAAGATGGCGGACATTGTGGCGGCCATCTTGTAAAAATGACGAAAAATCCCAATTTTCGACACGATAAATGGGACAGCTGGCAACCCCCGACTGGATTGTGTTGTATAAACTGGTTGTGTATTTAGTCGAGGAGTGTTGCCTGATGCAAAAAAAATCCCCATTTTTAGGGAGTTTTCCCAGATTTTCCCCAAAAACATGAAAAGTAGAAATAACGACATTTTGAATAGAGACTTTGACTAGCTGGCAACATTGTGGTCCCCCAAATGACATTTGACCATTTTCATCACTTTCAGCTGGCAACCCCGAGATCCATTTTGGCTTGAAGTTTCGGGTCAGACCCGACTTTGGCGAGTTCTTTTGTTCTACCAAACTCAAAAGTTGGCAACACCAAGTACACCAGTCTTTAGGCTGTATCCTTGAGATTTCAGGAAAATTATGACATTCCAAAAAAAAAAAATGGCGGACAGTGTGGCGGCCATCTTGTAAAAATGACGAAAATTCCCAATTTTCGACGCGATAAATGGCACGACTGGCAACCCCCGACTGGATTGTGTTGTATGAACGGGTTATGTGTTTTTTTGAGGAGTATAGCCTGGTGCAAAAATACTCCCAATTTTTAGGGTATTTTCCCAGATTTTCCCCAAAAACATGAAAAGTAGATATAACGACATTTTGAATAGAGACTTTGACTAGCTGGCAACATTGTGGTCCCCCAAATGACATTTGACCATTTTCATCACTTTCAGCTGGCAACCCCGAGAACCATTTTGGCTTGAAGTTTCGGGTCAGACCCGACTTTGGCGAGTTCTTTTGTTCTACCAAACTCAAAAGTTGGCAACACCAAGTACACCAGTCTTTAGGCTGTATCCTTGAGATTTCAGGAAAATTATGACATTCCAAAAAAAAAAAATGGCGGACAGTGTGGCGGCCATCTTGTAAAAATGACGAAAATTCCCAATTTTCGACGCGATAAATGGCACGACTGGCATCCCCCGACTGGATTGTGTTGTATGAACGGGTTATGTGTTTTTTTGAGGAGTATAGCCTGGTGCAAAAATACTCCCAATTTTTAGGGTATTTTCCCAGATTTTCCCCAAAAACGTGAAAAGTAGAAATAACGCCATTTTAAATAGAAACTTTGATAAGCCGGCAACTTTGGGATCCCCCAAATGACATTTCACCATTTTCATCACTTTCAGCTGGCAACCCCGAGCGCCATTAGGGCTTGAATTTTCGGGTCAGACCCGACTTTGGCGAGTTCTTTTGTTCTACCAAAGTCAACGAACAGCCACCGTTTTTTTACTGACAGGTACCTTGTATCCTGGTTACTTTAGGAAAATTGTGACATTTCAAAAATTCAAGATGGCGACCGTGCCATTTCCGGTTTATTACCACTCACTCACTGACATAATTGTTCTCCCAGATGGTGGAGGGCGAGTGGGGTATATTTTTACAGATTCGTAAACAACTAACTCTTAAACCTATGGGAAAAGTGCCAAACCTCCCCTTTTCACCCCTCCCTATCGTGTCTCGGAAACCAAGAGACTTGGTACATTTGTTTTTTCAGATTCGTATAGAGGAGGCTTGGAAAAGTAAAAACCATTTTTCAAAGTTGCCCCTTTGCCCCCCTTCTCCCCGCCACTTTAGGCGGATCTCAGAAGTTAAGAGACTTGGAACATTTTTTTTTTCAGATTCGTAAGAAGGGGCAAAGAGTTGGTCAAAATCATTTTTCAAAACTCCCCACTCTCCCCCCTTCACCCCTCCCCCCATCGTATAGAATTGATCTCCCAGATGGTGGATGGGGATGTAGGTATATTTTTACAGATTCGTAAACAACTAACTCTCAAACCTATGGGAAAAGTGCCAAACCTCCCCTTTTCACCCCCCTGCTCAACCCTCCCTATCGTATCTCGGAAACCAAGAGACTTGGTACATTTTTTTTATCAGATTCGTATAGAGGAGGCTTGGAAAGGTAAAAACCAGTTTTTCAAGTTGTCCCCCTTTCCCCCCTTCTCTGCCCCTTTAGGCGGATCTCGGAAGTTAAGAGACTTGGAACATTTTTTTTTCAGATTCGTATAAAGGTGTTAATTGTTGGTCAAAATCATTTTTCTAAACTCCCCCCTCTCCCTCCCTTGACCCCTCCCCCCATCGTATCTCGGAAACTAGGACACTTAGCGGCATTTTGATTTTTACTATACTTAATTTTTGTAGGGCATTGAAATTTTTATACCCTCCCCTCCCCAACCTCCCCTAAAATTGAAAGATAGTAGCTTTCCGGGGGTAGGTAGGTTCTAAGTGGAGCGAACCTTTGAGGCCGAGTGGAGCGAAGGGGGGAGGTGGCGAGCGAAGCGAGCCGGCGACCTCCGTAGCGTAACGAAGGTTGATTGGGTGAAGCTCCCCTCCCCAATCTCCCCTAAAATTGAAAGGGCTGTAACTTCATAACGGTTAGAGATAGACTTCAGGTGTTTGAACAAATATTATAGTAGGCGTCGAAACCTGTCGGGTGGTAGGTAGGTCAAGGCGGTAGGTACGACAAGCAAACTTTAGGGTAATGTTTTTTATGGGAAAAGGTCTGAGTTTTTAAATAAGGTTTTAGATTTTATTAGGGGTTCGTAAGGGTTTTCATACTGTTTTAGGGGTAATTCTAACGGATTTTCCAATTCATTTAAGGGTGCCTATAGATTCTCAAAATTTTAAAAGGGTAAGTAATACTTCTCAAAAACACCAAACACGCGAGCTGCGCGCAGCTCGCGCACCCAAGCAAACTAGTTATAGTTATATAAAACTACAAAGACACTCACTCATTGACATGTCGTTTCTCGGATTGGGTGAGAGATGGGTTAAGGGTATGTTTTGCAATAATGTATAAAACCATAAAGTGAGTAGAGGAAAATTATAGAGGAGATTCAAATCCAAGATGGCGGCCGAGTCCATTTCCGGTTTCGGTGGGGAAAAGACTTGGAGGGGTTTCGATTCATAGGTCCTGTATACGATCTGGAATGATTTAAAAAAAAAGTAAAAAAAAATAAAAAAACAAGATGGCGGCTGCGCTAAGACGATTTGAAAATTGCGACTTTTTCCACTCGACTTTGACGAATTGTTTTGTTTTACCGATTCCAAAAGTTGGCAACACCAAGTACACCAATCAGTGGCCTGTATCCTAGATATTTCAGAAAAATTGTGACTTTTAAAAAAAACAAGATGGCGGACGCTGTGGCGGCCATTTTGCGAACAGTTGGAATTTTCGACTTTTTTTAAATCCATTTTTCGTGTAGTTGGCAACATCTGACGGGTTCAAGTTGTACCGAGCGGTTGTGTGTTACAACAACGAGTGTTGCCTGGTAACATAAATTTCCCCATTTTTAGGGTACTTTTCCAGATTTTCCCCAAAAACATGAAAAGTAGAAATAACGACATTTTGAATAAAGACTTTGACTAGCTGGCAGCATTGGGGTCCTCCAAATGACATTTGACCATTTTGGTGCGTTTTAGTTGGCAACCCTAAAAAACATTGAATATTTTAATTTTTGGGACTTTTTGACTTTGGCGAATTCATTTGTTCTACGAAACTCAAAAGTTGGCAACACCAAGTAAACCGGTCGGTAGCCTATATCCTTGAGATTTCAGGAAAATTATGACTTTTCAGAAAAACAAGATGGCGGACAGTGTGGCGGCCATCTTGTAAAAATGACGAAAAATCCCAATTTTCGACACGATAAATGGGACAGCTGGCAACCCCCGACTGGATTGTGTTGTATGAACCGGTTGTGTATTTAGTCAAGGAGTGTTGCCTGGTGCAAAAAGTTTCCCCATTTTTAGGGAGTTTTCCCAGATTTTCCCCAAAAACATGAAAAGTAGAAATAACGACATTTTGAATGGAGACTTTGACTAGCTGGCAACATTGTGGTCCCCCAAATGACATTTGACCATTTTCATCACTTTTAGCTGGCAACCCCGAGAGCCATTGGGGCTTGAATTTTCGGGTCAGACCCGACTTTGGCGAGTTCTTTTGTTCTACCAAACACAAAAGTTGGCAACACCAAGTACACCAGTTGGTGGCCTGTATCCTTGAGATTTCGGGAAAATTATGACATTTCAGAAAAACAAGATGGCGGACAGTGTGGCGGCCATCTTGTAAAAATGACGAAAAATCCCAATTTTCGACACGATAAATGGGACAGCTGGCAACCCCCGACTGGATTGTGTTGTATGAACCGGTTGTGTATTTAGACGAGGAGTGTTGCCTGGTGCAAAAATTTTCCCCATTTTTAGGGAGTTTTCCCAGATTTTCCCCAAAAACATGAAAAGTAGAAATAACTACATTTTGAATGGAGACTTTGACTAGCCGGCAACATTGGGGTCCCCCGAATGACATTTGACCATTTTCATCACTTTCAGCTGGCAGCCCCGAGAACCATTTTGGCTTGAAATTTCGGGTCAGACCCGACTTTGGCGAGTTCTTTTGTTCTACCAAACTCAAAAGTTGGCAACAACAAGTACACCAGTCGGTGGTCTGTATCCTTGAGATTTCAGGAAAATTATGACATATCAGAAAAACAAGATGGCGGACAGTGTGGCGGCCATCTTGTAAAAATGACGAAAATTCCCATTATTACATATTTTTGACGCGATAAATGGCACGACTGGCATCCCCCGACTGGATTGTGTTGTATGAACGGGTTATGTGTTTTGTTGAGGAGTATAGCGTGGTGCAAAAATTCTCCCAATTTTTAGGGTATTTTCCCAGATTTTCCCCAAAAACGTGAAAAGTAGAAATAACGCCATTTTGAATAGAAACTTTGATTAGCCGGCAACTTTGAGATCCCCCAAATGACATTTCACCATTTTCATCACTTTCAGCTGGCAACCCCGAGCGCCATTAGGGCTTGAATTTTCGGGTTAGACCCGACTTTGGCGAGTTCTTTTGTTTTACCAAAGTCAACGAACAGCCACCGTTTTTTTACTGACAGGTACCTTGTATCCTGGTTACTTTAGGAAAATTGTGACATTTCAAAAATTCAAGATGGCGACCGTGCCATTTCCGGTTTATTACCACTCACTCACTGACATAATTGTTCTCCCAGATGGTGGAGGGCGAGTGGGGTATATTTTTACAGATTCGTAAACAACTAACTCTCAAACCTATGGGAAAAGTGCCAAACCTCCCCTTTTCACCCCCCCTTCTCACCCCTCCCTATCGTGTCTCGGAAACCAAGAGACTTGGAACATTTTTTTTTTCAGATTCGTAAGAAGGGGCAAAGAGTTGTCAAAATCATTTTTCAAAACTCCCCACTCTCCCCCCTTCACCCCTCCCCCCATCGTATAGAATTGATCTCCCAGATGGTGGATGGGGAGGTAGGTATATTTTTACAGATTCGTAAACAACTAACTCTCAAACCTATGGGAAAAGTGCCAAACCTCCCTTTTTCACCCCCCTTCTCACCCCTCCCTATCGTATCTCGGAAACCAAGAGACTTGGAACATTTTTTTTTCAGATTCGTATAGAGGCGGCTGGGAAAAGTACAAACCACTTTTCGGAGTTGGCCCCCTTTCCCCCCTTCTCCACCCCTTTAGGCAGATCTCGAAAGTTAAGAGACTTGGAACATTTTTTTTTTCAGATTCGTAAGAAGGGGCAAAGAGTTGGTCAAAATCATTTTTCAAAACTCCCCACTCTCCCCCCTTCACCCCTCCCCCCATCGTATCTCGGAAACTAGGACACGTAGCGGCATTTTGATTTTGACTATACTTTATTATTGAGGGTTGTTGAAATTTGTATACCCTCCCCTCCCCAACCTCCCCTTTCCGGTGGCAGGTAGGTCCTGAGTGGAGCGAAGGGGGGAGGTGGCGAGCGAAGCGAGCCGGCGACCTCCGTAGCGTAACGATGATTGAATGGGTGAAGCGTAACTCAGCAAACTTTAGAGTTATTTTTTTTATGGAAAAGGTCTGAGTTTTTAAATAAGGTTTTATTAGGGGTCCGTAGGGGTTTTCATACTGTTTTAGGGGTAATTCTTACGGATTTTCCAATTCATTTAGGGGTGCCTATAGATTCTCAAAATTTTATAAGGGTAAGTAATACGTCTCTAAAACACCAAACACGCGAGCTGCGCGCAGCTCGCGCACCCAAGCAAACTAGTTATACTATATAAAGCTAGATTACCACTCACTGACTGACAGAATTGTTCTCCCTGATGGTGGATGGGGAGGTAGGTATATTTTGACATATTCGTAAACAACTAACTCTAAAACCTATGGGAAAAGTGCCAAACCTCCCCTTTTCACCCCCCTTCAAGCCCCTCCTTATCGTATCTCGGAAACCAAGAGACTTGGAACATTTTTTTTTCAGATTCGTAAGAAGGGGCAATGCATTAGTCGAAATCATTTTTCAAAACTCCCCACTCTCCCCCCCTTCACCCCTCCCCCCATCGTATCTCTGAAACTAGGACACGTAGCGGAATTTTGATTTTGTTTATACTTTATTATTGAGGGGCGTTGAAATTTGTATTTCCTGCCCTCCCCAACCTCCCCTTTGCTCCCCTCCGCTTTCCGGTGGTAGGTAGGTCCTGAATGGAGCGAGCCTGCGAGACCGAGTAGAGCGAAGGGGGGAGGTGGCGAGCGAAGCGAGGGCGACGACAGGCAAACTTTAGGTTAAAAGGTTTTAGATTTAATTAGGGGTTCGTAGGGGTTTTCATTCTGTTTTAGGGGTAATTCTAACGGATTTTCCAATTCATTTAAGGATGCTTATAGATTGTCAAAATTTTATAAGGGTAAGTAATACTTCTCAATAACACCAAACACGCGAGCTGCGCGCAGCTCGCGCACCCAAGCAAACTAGTTTATATTATATAAAACTACAAAGCCACTGACTCACTCACTGATTGACATGCCGTTTCTCGGAATGGGTGAGAGATGGGTTAAGGGTATGTTTTGCAATAATGTATAAAACCATAAAGTGAGTAGAGGAAAATTATAGAGGAGATTCAAATCCAAGATGGCGGCCGAGTCCATTTCCGGTTTCGGTGGGGAAAAGACGTGGAGGGGTTTCGACTCATAGGTCCTGTATAAGATCTGGAATGATTTAAAAAAAAAGTAAAAAAAAAACAAAAAAACAAGATGGCGGCTGCGCCAGGACGTTTTGAAAATTGCCAATTTTTTCACTCGACTTTGGCGAATTGTTTTGTTCTACCGATTTCGAACGTTGGCAACATAAAGTTCACCAGTCGGGGGCTTATATCCTTGAGATTTCAGAAAAATTGTGACTTTTTAAAAAAAAAAGATGGCGGACGCTGTGGCGGCCATTTTGTAAACAGTTGGAATTTTCGACTTTTTTCAAATCCATTTATCGTGTAGTTGGCAACATCTGACGGGTTCGAGTTGTACCGAGCGGTTGTGTGTTACAACAACGAGTGTTGCCTGGTAAAATAAATTTCCCCATTTTTAGGGTACTTTCCCAGATTTTCCCCAAAAACATGAAAAGTAGAAAAAACGACAATTCGAATGAAGACTTTGACTAGCTGGCAGCATTGGGGTCGCCCAAATGACATTTGACCATTTTGGTGCGTTTTAGTTGGCAACCCCAAAAAATATTGAATATTTTAATTTTTGGGACTTTTTGACTTTGGCGAATTCATTTGTTCTACCAAACTCAAAAGTTGGCAACACCAAGTACACCGATCGGTAGCCTATATCCTTGAGATTTCAGGAAAATTATGACATTTCAGAAAAACAAGATGGCGGACAGTGTGGCGGCCATCTTGTAAAAATGACGAAAAATCCCAATTTTCGACACGATAAATGGGACAGCTGGCAACCCCCGACTGGATTGTGTTGTATGAACCGGTTGTGTATTTAGTCGAGGAGTGTTGCCTGGTGCAAAAATTTTCCCCATTTTTAGGGAGTTTTCCCAGATTTTCCCCAAAAACATGAAAAGTAGAAATAACGACATTTTGAATGGAGACTTTGACTAGCTGGCAACATTGTGGTCCCCCAAATGACATTTGACCATTTTCATCACTTTTAGCTGGCAACCCCGAGAGCCATTGGGGCTAGAATTTTCGGGTCAGACCCGACTTTGGCGAGTTCTTTTGTTCTACCAAACACAAAAGTTGGCAACACCAAGTACACCAGTCGGTGGCCTGTGTCCTTGAGATTTCAGGAAAATTATGACATTTCAGAAAAACAAGATGGCGGACAGTGTGGCGGCCATCTTGTAAAAATGACGAAAAATCCCAATTTTCGACACGATAAATGGGACAGCTGGCAACCCCCGACTGGATTGTGTTGTACCCACCGGTTGTGTATTTCGTTGAGGAGTGTTGCCTGATGCAAAAAAAATCCCCATTTTTAGGGATTTTTCCCAGATTTTCCCCAAAAACATGAAAAGTAGAAATAACTACATTTTGAATAGAGACTTTGACTAGCCGGCAACATTGGGGTCCCCCAAATGACATTTGATCATTTTCATCACTTTCAGCTGGTAACCCCGAGAGCCATTGGGGCTTGAATATTTGGGTCAGACCCGACTTTGGCGAGTTCTTTTGTTCTACCAAACTCAAAAGTTGGCAACACCAAGTACACCAGTCGGTGGTCTGTATCCTTGAGATTTCAGGAAAATTATGACTTTTCAGAAAAACAAGATGGCGGACAGTGTGGCGGCCATCTTGTAAAAATGACGAAAAATCCCAATTTTCGACACGATAAATGGGACAGCTGGCAACCCCCGACTGGATTGTGTTGTATGAACCGGTTGTGTATTTAATCGAGGAGTGTTGCCTGGTGCAAATATTTTCCCCATTTTTAGGGAGTTTTCCCAGATTTTCCCCAAAAACATGAAAAGTAGAAATAACTACATTTTGAATGGAGACTTTGACTAGCCGGCAACATTGGGGTCCCCCAAATGACATTTGACAATTTTCATCACTTTCAGCTGGCAACCCCGAGAACCATTTTGGCTTGAAGTTTCGGGTCAGACCCGACTTTGTTGAGTTCTTTTGTTCTAACAAACTCAAAAGTTGGCAACAACAAGTACACCAGTCGGTGGCCTGTACCCTTGAGATTTCAGGAAAATTATGACATTACAGAAAAACAAGATGGCGGACAGTGTGGCGGCCATCTTGTAAAAATGACGAAAAATTCCAATTTTCGACACGATAAATGGGACAGCTGGCAACCCCCGACTGGATTGTGTTGTATGAACCGGTTGTGTATTTAATCGAGGAGTGTTGCCTGGTGCAAAAATTTTCCCCATTTTTAGGGAGTTTTCCCAGATTTTCCCCAAAAACATGAAAAGTAGAAATAACTACATTTTGAATGGAGACTTTGACTAGCCGGCAACATTGGGGTCCCCCAAATGATATTTGACCATTTTCATCACTTTCAGCTGGCAACCCCGAGAACCATTTTGGCTTGAAGTTTCGGGTCAGACCCAACTTTGTTGAGTTCTTTTGTTCTAACAAACTCAAAAGTTGGCACCAACAAGTACACCAGTCGGTGGTCTGTATCCTTGAGATTTCAGAAAAATTATGACATTTCAGAAAAACAAGATGGCGGACAGTGTGGCGGCTATCTTGTAAAAATGACGAAAATTTCCAATTTTTGACGCGACAAATGGCACGACTGGCATCCCCCGACTGGATTGTGTTGTATGAACGGGTTATGTGTTTTGTTGAGGAGTATAGCGTGGTGCAAAAATTCTCCCAATTTTTAGGGTATTTTCCCAGATTTTCCCCAAAAACGTGAAAAGTAGAAATAACGCCATTTTGAATAGAAACTTTGATTAGCCGGCAACTTTGGGATCCCCCAAATGACATTTCATCATTTTCATCACTTTCAGCTGGCAACCCCGAGCGCCATTAGGGCTTGAATTTTCGGGTTAGACCCGACTTTGGCGAGTTCTTTTGTTTTACCAAAGTCAACGAACAGCCACCGTTTTTTTACTGACAGGTACCTTGTATCCTGGTTACTTTAGGAAAATGGTGACATTTCAAAAATTCAAGATGGCGACCGTGCCATTTCCGGTTTATTACCACTGACTCACTGACATAATTGTTCTCTCAGATGGTGGAGGGCGAGTGGGGTATATTTTTACAGATTCGTAAACAACTAACTCTCAAACCTATGGGAAAAGTGCCAAACCTCCCCTTTTCACCCCCCTTCTCACCCCTCCCTATCGTATCTCGGAAACCAAGAGACTTGGTACATTTTTTTTTCAGATTCGTATAGAGGAGGCTTGGAAAAGTAAAAACCATTTTTCAAAGTTGCCCCTTTGCCCCCCTTCTCCCCGCCCCTTTAGGCGTATCTCAGAAGTTAAGAGACTTGGAACATTTTTTTTTTCAGATTCGTAAGAAGGGGCAAAGAGTTGGTCAAAATCATTTTTCAAAACTCCCCGTTCTCCCCCCCTTCACCCCTCCCCCCATCGTATCTCGGAAACTAGAACACGTAGCGGAATTTGGTTTTTACTATATTTTATTATTGAGGGTCGTTGAAATATTTATACCCCCCCCCCCTCCCCAACCTCCCCTTTTCTCCCCTTGGCTTTCTGGTGGTAGGTAGGTCCTGAGAGGAGCGAACCTGCGAGACCGAGTGGAGCGAAGAGGGGAGGTGGCGAGCGAAGCGAGCCGGTGACCTCCGTAGCGTAACGACCTCCCCAACCTCCCCTATAATTGAAAGGGCTGTAACTTCATAACGGTTAGAGATAGCCATCAGGTGTTTGAACAAATATTATAGTAGGTGTCGAAACCTGCCCGGTGGTAGGTAGGTCCTGAGTGGAGCGAAGGCGGGAGGTGGCGAGCGAAGCGAGCCGGCGACCTCCGTAGCGTAACGATGATTGAGTGGGTGAAGCGTAACTCAGCAAACTTTAGGGTAATGTTTTTTATGGGAAAAGGTCTGAGTTTTTAAATAAGGTTTTAGATTTTATTAGGGGTTCGTAAGGGTTTTCATACTGTTTTAGGGGTAATTCTAATTAATAATTAATAATACTTATAATAATACTAATTCTTTACTGCAAATGACATTTGACCATTTTTATCACTTTCAGCGGGCAACCCCGAGAGCCATTCGGGCTTGAATTTTCGGGTCAGACCCGACTTTGGCCAATTCTTTTGTTCTACCAAAGTCAACGGACAGCCACCGTGTTTTACTTACAGGTAACTTGTATCCTGGTTACTTGAGGAAAATTGTGACATTTCAGAAATTCAAGATGGATGCCGTGCCATTTCCGGTTTATTACCACTCACCCACTGACATAATTGTTCTCCCATATGGTGGAGGGGAAGGGGGGTATATTTTGACAGATTCGTAAACAAAAACTCTCACGAGTAAGGGATAAGTGCCAAACCTCCCCTTTGTGCCCCCCTTCCCACCCCTCCCTACCGTATCTCGGAAACTAAGAGACCTGTGTTTTTTTTTACGGATTCGTATAGAGGAGGATCGGAAAAGAAAAAACCAGTTTTCAAAGTTGGCCCCTTGTCCCCCTTCTTCCCCCCTTTAGGCGGATCTTGGAAGTTAAGAGACTTGGAACATTTTTTTTCTCAGATTCGTATAAAGGGGCAATGCATTAGTCGAAATCATTTTTCAAAAGTCCCCACTCTCCCCCCCGTCACCCCTCCCCCCATCGTATCTCGGAACTAGGACACGTAGCGGCATTTTGATTTTTACTATACTTTATTATTGAGAGGCGTTGAAATTTGTACACCCTACCCTCTCCTCCCCAACCTCCCCTTTCCGGTGGTAGGTAGGTCCTGAGTGGAGCGAAGGGGGGAGGTGGCGAGCGAAGCGAGCCGGCGACCTCCGTAGCGTAACGGAGGTTGAGTGGGTGAAGATCCCCTCCCCAACCTCCCCTAAAATTGAAAGGGCTGTACCTTCATAACGGTTAGAGATAGCCATCAGGTGTTTGAACAAATATTATAGTAGGTGTCGAAACCTGTCCGGTGGTAGGTAGGTCCTGAGTGGAGCGAAGGCGGGAGGTGGCGAGCGTAGCGAGCCGGCGACCTCCGTAGCGTAACGATGATTGAGTGGGTGAAGCGTAACTCAGCAAACTTTAGGGTAATGTTTTTTATGGGAAAAGGTCTGAGTTTTTAAATAAGGTTTTAGATTTTATTAGGGGTTCGTAAGGGTTTTCATACTGTTTTAGGGAAAATTCTAACGGATTTTCCAATTCATTTAAGGGTGCCTATAGATTCTCAAAATTTTAAAAGGGTAAGTAATACTTCTCAAAAACACCAAACACGCGAGCTGCGCGCAGCTCGCGCACCCAAGCAAACTAGTTATATTATATAAAGCTGAATTACCACTGACTCACTCACTGACTCATTGACATAATTGTTCTCCCAGATGGTGGATGGGGAGGTGGGTATTTTTTGACAGATTCGTAAACAAGTAACTCTGGTGAGTATGGGAAAAGTGCCAAACCTCCCCTTTTCGCCCCCCTTCTTCCCCCTCCCTATCGTATCTCGGAAACTAAGGGACCCGTTTTTTTTTTTTTTTACGGATTCGTATAGAGGAGGCTCGGAAAAGTAAAAACCAGTTTTCAAAGTTGTCCCCCTAACTCCCCTTCTCCCCCCCTTTAGGCGGATCTCGGAAGTTAAGAGACTTGGAACATTTTTTTTTTCAGATTCGTAAGAAGGGGCAAAAAGTTGGTCAAAATCATTTTTCAAAACTCCCCGCTCTCCCCCCCTTCACCCCTCCCCCCATCGTATCTCGGAAACTAGGACACGTAGCGGCATTTTGATTTTGACTATACTTTATTATTGAGGAACGTTAAAATTTTTATACCCTCCCCTCCCCTTCCTAACCTCCCCTAAAAGTCCTGAGTAGAGCGAACCTGCGAGACCGAGTGGAGCGAAGGGGGGAGGTGGCGAGCGAAGCGAGCCGGCGACCTCCGTAGCGTAACGAAGGTTGAGTGGGTGAAGCTCCCCTCCCCAACCTCCCCTATAATTGAAAAGGGCTGTAACTTAATAACGGTTAGAGATAGCTACCAGGTGTTTGAACAAATATTATAATAGGTGTCGAAACCTGTCCGGTGGTAGGTAGGTCTTGAGTGGAGCGAAGGGGGGAGGTGGCGAGCGAAGCGAGCCGGCGACCTCCGTAGCGTAGCGATGGTTGAGTGGGTGAAGCGTAACTCAGCAAACTTTTGGGTAATGTTTTTTATGGGAAAAGGTCTCAGTTTTTAAATAAGGTTTTATTAGGGGTCCATAGGGGTTTTTATACTGTTTTAGGGGTAATTCTAACGGATTTTCCAATTTATTTAGGGGTGCCTATAGATACTCAAAATTTTATAAGGGTAAGTAATACTTCTCAAAAACACCAAACACGCGAGCTGCGCGCAGCTCGCGCACCGAAGCAAACTAGTTATACTATATAAAGCTGAATTACCACTGACTCACTGACTCATTGACATAATTGTTCTCCCAGATGGTGGATGGGGAGGTGGGTATTTTTTGACAGATTCGTAAACAAGTAACTCCCGCGAGTATGGGAAAAGTGCCAAACCTCCCCTTTTTGCTCCCCTTCCTCCCCCTCCCTATCGTATCTCGGAAACTAAGGGACCCGTATTTTTTGTTTTTTACGGGATCGTATAGAGGAGGCTCGGAAAAGTAAAAACCAGTTTTCAAAGTTGTCCCCCTTTCTCCCCTTCTCCCCCCCTTTAGGCGGATCTCGGAAGTTAAGAGAGTTGAAACATTTTTTTCTTCAGATTTGTATAAAGGGGCCGATTGTTAGTCGAAATCATTTTTCAAAACTCCCCACTCTCCCCCCTTCACCCCTCCCCCTATCGTATCTCGGAAACTAGGACACATAGCGGCATTGTGATTTTGACTATACTTTATTATTGAGGGGCGTTGAAATTTTTATACCCTCCCCTCCCCAACCTCCCCTTTTCGGTGGTAGGTAGGTCCTGAGTGGAGCGAACCTGCGAGACCGAGTAGAGCGAACGGGGGAGGTGGCGAGCGAAGCGAGCCGGCGACCTCCGTAGCGTAACGAAGGTTGAGTGGGTGAAGCTCCCCTCCCCAACTTCCCCTAAAATTGAAAGGGCTGTAATTTCATAACGGTTAGAGATAGCAATCAGGTGTTTGAACAAATATTATTGTAGGCGTCGAAACCTGTCCGGTGGTACGTAGGTTGAGTGGGTGAAGCGTAACTCAGGGGCGACGACAAGCAAACTTTAGAGTAATGTTTTTTTTATGGGAAAAGGTCATGAGTTTTTAAATAAAGTTATAGATTTTATTGGGGTTCGTAGGGGTTTTCATATTGTTTTAGGGGTAATTCTAACGGATTTTCTAATTCATTTAAGAATGCCTATAGATTCTCAATTTTTTTAAGGGTGAGTAATACTTCTCAAAAACACCAAACACGCGAGCTGCGCGCAGCTCGCGCACCCAAGCAAACTAGTTATATTATATAAAGCTCGATTACCACTCACTCACTCACTGACAGAATTGTTCTCCCTGATGGTGGATGGGGAGGGGTGTATATTTTTGCAGATTCGTAAACAACTAACTCTAAAACCTATGGGAAAAGTGCCGAACCTCCCCTTTTCGCCCCCCTTCTCCCCCCTTCCTATCGCATCTCGGAAACCAAGAGACTTGGAACATTTTTTTTTTCAGATTCGTATAGAGGAGGCTCGGAAAAGAAAAAATCAGTTTTCAAAGTTGACCCCCTTTCCCCCCTTCTCCCCCCCTTTAGGCGGATCTCGGAAGTTAAGAGACTTGGAACATTTTTTTTTTCAGATTCGTATAGAAGAGGCTCGGAATAGTAAAAACCATTTTTCAAAGTTGGCCCCCTTTCCCCCCTTCTCCCCCCCTTTAGGCGGATCTCGGAAGTTAAGAGACTTGGAACATTTTTTTTTTTCAGATTCGTATAGAGGAGGCTCGGAATAGTAAAAACCAGTTTTAGAAGTTGTTCCCCTTTCCCCCCTTCTCCCCCCCTTTAGGCGGATGTCGGAAGTTAAGAGACTTTGAACATTTTTTTTTCAGATTCGTAAGAAGGGGCAAAAAGTTGGTCAAAATCATTTTTCAAAACTCCCCCCTCCCCCCCTTCACCCCTCCCCCCATCGTATCTCGGAAACTAGGACCCGTAGCGGCATTTTGATTTTTGCTATACTTTATTATTGAGGGGCGTTGAAATTTTTATACCCTCTCCTCCCCAACCTCCCCTTTCCGGTGGTAGGTAGGTCCTGAGTGGAGCAAACCTGCGAGACCGAGTGGAGCGAAGGGGGGAGGTGGCGAGCGAAGCGAGCCGGCGACCTCCGTAGCGTAACGATGATTGAGTGGGTGAAGCGTAACTCAGCCAACTTTAGGGTAAAGTTTTTTATGGGAAAAGGTCTGAGTTTTTTAAATAAGGTTTTATTAGGGGTCCGTAGGGGTTTTCATACTGTTTTAGTAGTAATTCTAACGGATTTTCCAATTCATTTAGGGGTGCCCATTGATTCTCAAAATTTTATAAGGGTAAGTAATACTTCTCAAAAACACCAAACATGCGAGCTGGGAAAAGTCCCAAACCTCCCCTTTTTGCTCCCCTTTCTCCCCCTCCCTATCGTATCTCGGAAACTAAGAGACCCGTATTTTGTTTATTTTACGGATTCGTATAGAAGAAGCTCGGAAAAGTAAAAACCAGTTTTCAAAAATGTCTCCCTTTCCCCCCTTCTCCCCCCCTTTAGGCGGATCTCGGAAGTTAAGAGACTTGGAACATTTTTTTTTTCAGATTCGTATCAAGGGTCTCCGAATTAGTCGAAATCATTTATCAAAACTCCCCCCTCTCCCCTCCCCCCATGGTATCTCGGAAACTAGGACACGTAGCGGCATTTTGATTTTTACTATACTTTATTATTGAGGGGCGTTGAAATTTGTACACTCTACCTTCCCCTCCCCAACCTCCCCTAAAAGTCCTGAGTGGAGCGAACCTGCGAGACCGAGTGGAGCGAAGAGGGGAGGTGGCGAGCAAAGCGAGCCGGCGACCTCCGTAGCGTAACGAAGGTTGAGTGGGTGAAGCTCCCTCCCCAACCTCCCCTAAAATTGAAAGGGCTGTAACTTCATAACGGTTAGAGATAGCCATCAGGTATTTGAACAAATATTATAGTAGGCGTCGAAACCTGTCCGGTGGTAGGTAGGTCCTGAGTGGAGCGAAGCGAGCCGGCGACCTCCGAAGCGTAACTCAGGCTGTAACTTTATAACAGTTACAGATAGCCATGTATGTGTCCGGTGGTAGGTAGGTCACGACAAGCAAACTTTAGAGTAATGTTTTTTTATGGGAAAAGTCTGAGTTTTTAAATAAGGTTTTATTAGGGGTCCGTAGGGGTTTTCATACTGTTTTAGGGGTAATTCTAACGGATTTTCCAATTCATTTAGAGGTGCCTATAGATTCTCAAAATTTTATAAGGGTAAGTAATACTTCTCAAAAACACCAAACACGCGAGCTGCGCGCAGCTCGCGCACCCAAGCAAACTAGTTATATTATATAAAGCTGAATTACCACTGACTCACTCACTGACAGAATTGTTCTCCCAGATGGTGGATGGGGAGGTGGGTATTTTTTGACAGATTCGTAAACAACTAACTCTAAAACCTATGGGAAAAGTGCCAAACCTCCCCTTTTCGCCCCCCTTCACCCCCCTCCCTATCGTATCTTGGGAACCATGAGACTTTTAACATTTTTTTTTCAAATTCGTGTAGAGGAGGCTCGGAAAAATAAAAACCAGTTTTCAAAGTTGTCCCCCTTTTCCCCCTTCTCCCCCCCATTAGGCGGATCTCGGAAGTT
Source organism: Xestia rhomboidea (assembly GCA_963853795.1). Taxonomy (NCBI): domain Eukaryota; kingdom Metazoa; phylum Arthropoda; class Insecta; order Lepidoptera; family Noctuidae; genus Xestia; species Xestia rhomboidea. The sequence continues at coordinate 5,585,233 of OY970771.1, read as the reverse complement.
AAGAGACTTGGAACATTTTTTTTTTCAGATTTGAATAAAGGGGCTGATTTTTAATTAAAATCATTTTCCAAAACTCCCCCCTCTCCCCCCTTTCACCCCTCCCCCCATCGTATTTCGAAAACTAGGACACGTAGCGGCATTTTGATTTTTACTATACTTTATTATTGGGGGGCGTTGAAATTTGTATACCCTCCCCTCCCCAACCTCCCCTTTGCTCCCCTCCGCTTTCCGGTGGTAGGTAGGTCGTGAGTGGAGCGAACCTGCGAGACCGAGTTGAGCGAAGGGGGGAGGTGGCGAGCGAAGCGAGCCGGCGACCTCCGTAGCGTAACGATGGTTGAGTGGGTGAAGCTCCCCTCCCCAACCTCCCCTATAATTGAAAGGGCTGTAACTTCATAACGGTTAGAGATAGCTATCAGGTGTTTGAACAAATATTATAGTAGGCGTCGAAACCTGTCCGGTGGTAGGTAGGTCCTGAGCGGAGCGAACCTGCGAGACCGAGTGGAGCGAAGGGGGGAGGTGGCGAGCCACGCGAGCCGCCGACGTCCGTAGCGTAACGAAGGTTGAGTGGGTGAAGCGTAACTCAGGGACGACGACAAGAAAACCTTAGGGTAATGTTTTTTTTATACTTCTCAAATGTTTTAGGGGTTCTTCAGGGTTCTCATACTGATTTAGGGGTAATTCTAACGGATTTTCCAATTCATTTAAGGATTCCTATGGATTCTCAAAATTTTATAAGGATAGGGAATACTTCTCAAAAACACGAAACCCGCGAGCTGCGCGCAGCTCGCGCACCCAAGCAAACTAGTCAATATTATAAAGCTGAAGAGTTTGTTTGTTTGTTTGGTTGGTTGAACGCGCTAATTTTAGGAACTACTATGGTTCGAGCAAACAGCTTTTAGTGTTGGACAGCCTATTTATCGAGGAAGGCTGTACGTTAATAACATCACGCTACAATCAATAGGAGCGGAGCATCAATGAAAAATGTTGCAAATACAGGTTAAAGTTAATTGAACTCAACAATCATGCCTATATGACGGGATTGTTCCTCTTAAAAGTTCTAAAAAAAGTCCGCGATAGCATAATATGTCTATCTTTTAAGGTTGAATCACACTCTCTCTAACTCCCTCTCTCTTATGTGACGCAGACGAAGTTACGCGGGTTAGCTAGTAATTAATATAAGTCTGAAATCACCAACCCGTCTTGAGCAAGCGTGACGATTAATGCTCGTGTCTTCTTTGAAATTTCTTATGAGAAGAGGCCTTTGCCAAGCTGTGGGACAGTACTAGGCTGGTATTATTTATTTGTTGCGTTTCTGTTATTCATCCTCTGATATTTTCGTGTTTTTAAGTAAGACCGACTACGATAGCACTGACAAGTATCTTACGAAAGTGCTTACGAGTAGGTACTGACTGTCTGGTACGATCTATATTAATAAAAGAAGCGAGTATCTCAAAATCTTATTTATATTTATTAACAACAACATCATTTAATAATAGGTATTCAAGATCGTAAATTATTTCGAAGACACAAATTCAGTTCTCTATCACAGCTAAGTGGTCCCAAACTAAGTTGATACCAAGATACAATAATTATACTGACATTACTTTTAGAGCCGGTGCACTGAGAAGGCTCAATTTAAATTTTTGATGTGGCAATTGGCCGTGACAAACGCACAATATTGTTTTTCAGCGTTCTTGCTTTTAGTTTTTGACCTCAGTATCTGTATCAGCATCCCAAGAAGTCTTAAATACATAATTTTAACAACCAATAAGATCAAAATAAGAAATGAAATATTCTTAAATAAACAATTTTCACCTAAAGTAGCATTCCTCTATTAGTCCATTTCTACTATCATGGGCTTTATCTTGAGTCTCTCGGCGAGCGTGGCAGAGGACTCGATCTGTTGCTTGATGTACGTCACGTACCCTCGAGCGTCGGTCTCCGCCGCCGCCTGCTTCTCTTTGTCTCCTGGAGCTAACACAGGGACCTTAGGATCCGTCTGTGAAAAGAAATTTTCGTACGGTAAGTTATGGAATCAGGCGTAACTTTACGGAATTCCATGGCAATAAAACGATATCTACTAGGTAAGTTGCCATTAGGTGTCTGGCGGCAATGAGTGCTTATCTTCGCCATCAGCCGTGAGACACGGAATCGTACAGTAATCAAGCGCACGCGAATTTTCGAAAATCTGTGAATGCAGATTTGTTTGTTTTCAAAAATAAAGGAATGTTTCCTTTGAGTAAAACTTGCTATCTCCAGTATTTACGAGTAGTTTCCCTCCATTGAAAAATTCCAACCTGTATACACGAAAGAATCACTGCGCTATCACGTGCGAGTCGTGAGTTATACTGAATAGAATCCAGCGAGAGCGCACTGTCCTGATGCAAACTCAAGGTCTTAGCAGCGAGCTGACTATATACGCTAAATAATGACACAAAATTAATGTTTCTACGATTAATAGTTTTGTAGTGATTAATGTCAGACGATATAACCCAATTCGTTAGTTACGGTCCGGTTTTTTGATATGGTACTCCGTGTATGCAACTGATTTTAAAGACGTATCACGTCAAAAAAGTGACTTTAGATAACAATGTTACTCACTGGTGCCATCTGCCGCCAATGTGTTATGGAGTCAGCGAGGCGATCTCCGAAGCAAGGAGCGAAGCATTCGGGGTTAACGGCGACGAAGCAGTGGCCTAAGTTGGCTGGCCCGCCCGCGCCGCTGTGTGACCATGATCGCACGTGGTGACCGTAGTTGGCACCTGTAAAGAATTTTAGACGGTTGAGATAAGATTCAAATTGCTGGTGGAAAAATACGTCGCTGTTTTCAATCTACATGGCCATGGAGAACGTCGTTACTGACTACAGTTTAACTTCAACGAATTTATATTTGTTAAAGCTCTTTGTAGTACTAGCCTGTCCATCGAAGCGACATTTCGTCAGTAATGTTTAAGTCCCATGTAATAGGAGGCGAGTCTACGTGTCATGCTCTGCCGCGGAGCCACTATCTTAGAAAGCCCACTAACCGGACCAAAATTTAGACTCCGTGGCTGCTACTGAGAAATTCCTGATTGAAAAACTAAATAACACTTTGCCCCACCTAGGACAAGGCAGTCAGTTTTGTATTAAATTTCGTACAATTATAATTGTTACAAAATTGTACTTCTTGTCATAAAAAATCTCATTTTAGGACCTAACGGTCAAACCGGTGCGGACAGCTTGTGAAATGGCGGGGATCTGGTTATAGATACTTCAGTACATTATCTGGCAGAGTCCGTTTTCCGGAGCGGTTTATTAACAGCTGTGACAGAAGCACAAATTGGACAAGACTTTCTATAACTGAGAACTCTCACGATATCATAATCAAAGCCAACCTCCCAATATCCCAGAGAACAGCTCAACCATGGCCGCTAGTCCAAAGCCTTTGTATCCTGATGTCAGCTCGCCGCCACCCAAGGGCATTAGACAACTTGTTTGGAACGCCTGGAAACAATGAATACAATAATTATTCATGATCACCATTTCACCTCAGGTAGACGAAAACTTACTGATATGGACAAAACAAAAGGAGTATTTTATTATTTATAGTTTCTGTTTACTCTTATGGACAAAGGTGTGATTTTATTGAATTAATTTTAACAGCAACTCGAAACGATAAGTTGCCACGTTTGCTAAAAGTATTCTTCTCTTTGAGCAAAGAGAAAAATGATCATCATCATAATTTCAGCCGAAAGACGTCCACTGCTGGACATAGGCCACCCCCAAGTGTCACCACATTGACCGGTCCCGTGCGACTGGCATCCAGCGGATTCCCGCAACCTTCACCAGATCATCGGCCCACCTATGGGAGGCCTTCCAACGCAACGTCTTCTGGTTCGCGGTTGCTACTCCAGAACTTTTCGGCCCCATCGGCCATCCGTTCTGCGAGCAATGTACTCTGCCCACTGCCACTTAAGTTTGGCAATTCTTCGGGCTACGTCGTTTAAGAGTAGAATACTTATACCAAATCAGTCGCACTACCACGCGACCGAACGTTGAGTTCCGTTTTTTCTGTTCCGTGATCACATTCACACCCTCTTTCGGTAAATTCAGGTTTGCCGAAGAAGGCACCAAAGAGGCACCGCACCTTCCAGTGCAAAAAGCTAGTGACGCCTCCCGCCACATAGAAGTTGATAGCTGGTAGTTGCGATATTAATGATGATAATTATGCTAAACGTACCAGTTCAGCGTCTTTTGTTTCATTTCCATCGGGTCCTTGCGCCCAACCAGCCGGCAATGGCTCTCCTTTTCGCCGTTGCATTTCTATCTGGGAAATAAAAGTTTAAAAGTAGTTAGACAGGGATTGTTAAAATTTTCAGTCAAATAAAGACACGTCAAGTACTAGACGAAGGCAATCAAGCGAAAATGTGTGCAGCTAACGACAAGCAACAGTATAAAAATAATCTAAATGTTCGCACGTCCCATTGTGTTAGTGGTCCAGTCAAATGCTCCACTGTGAGTACGTTATGTGACTGACTATAATAGAATGGTCTAGTTCTTCGTCCGATCAATTAATTACCTTTCCAACAGAGACCGTGGTGGTTGCCATGTCGAGGTAAAAAGATTCATTCTGCGAAGCTGGAGCAACGCATGCTATGGGATTAGTGCCCAATGCAGCCTGGAAACAGAGAAAAGGACATACTTTATAAGTTTTCTACATGAAAAATTACCTACAGTAGAACTAAATTCAAATCAATTTTGTTGGAATATACATTCAAATTGAGAGCAGCGGTGGCCCAGTGGTGGCGGCCCCGACTTACGAACAGTAAGTCGTGGGTTCGAACCCAGACAGGCGCATTACTTTGTGTAATTTATTTCATCACCACTGCTCTCAAAACGGTGAAGAAAAACATCGTGAGGAAACCGGCATGTCTTAGAACCAAAAATTCGAAGACATGTGACATCTACCAATCCGCACTGGGCCCGCGCACCACGCGGGCCCAGTGCGGATTGGTAGATGTCACATGATTATAGCCCATTTCCCTCTCATAGAGAGGAGGCCTGTGTCCCAGCAGTGAGAACATTAATAGGCTGATGATGATGATGATACATTCAATAACAGGTAAACAATGTTCTCGACACAGAAATTCAAGCCTTCCTCTCTGTGAGAGTCCGTTATTAATCTCAAGGGCCCAGGGTCGGCGGGCTGGTGGCGGCAGTAAACTTGATGCCCAAATTAACGCTAGTTTGAATTTACGGGGTGTATGCTGTTTTTGCTCAGACACGAAATTGCCCTTACCGTCATAACCATATAACAACCATAGAAAACCTCTTAGTCCTCTTGATAGTCTCGAGTACTCCTTACATCTATAACGACTCACCTCTTTACTCCTGGTAGGTGCAAGGAGAGGTGAGGTGTTGGTGAAAGCCATGCCTATCAAGCCTTGGTCGGCAGCCTTCTGAGCCCAGAAACCAGCCATGCCAAAGTGATTGGAACCTGAAACAGTTTTAGTTTGGGTAAATTAGGTTGTTCTTCTTTTCTTTGATTATTTCGATATTTATTTGGGTACCAAATTTTTATGGATACGAGGAATGGGAACGTAAAAAAGCAGGAATGGTAAACTTTGGAAAGTACATGGAAATTATGATTTTATAAGAGTAACCACAAAGTTTCTTACCTTTGACGGAGACCCATCCTACTCCAGTTTTCTGTGCCTTCTTGATGGCTAAGTCCATGCCGAAGTGGCTGGCAGTGGCTCCCAGCACGTTGTTGGCATCGACCCACGCTGTAGCCTCGGTTTCTTTCAGCACTTTCGGCTCGTTGTTAGGCTCACAAGCACCGCTTTTGATGTCGTTCACGTACATTTCTGAATTTTATTCAATTTATTTAGAGAATGGAGACAAAGAAAAAAACTAGAGAAAAGGAGAACCTAATATTGGATGGAATAGGTGACCACATTGGGGACCGTCATTTTGATACTGTTGGATACCAAAAAACGAAAAAAGGGAACTTATCCTAGAAAAAAGTGCATCCATAGATTTGAAAATCGCGAGTTCAAGATTATGCCAGCGTAAACAGCTCAATTTTATTTTAGGTCAATATTTTGTCTTCTATTTTCTTCTTTAAAGAACTACCATTTTCATTACCACACAGGACCTAGCCCATTCCTAGCGTTATCGTAACGGCCGGTCCTTTGTATTTCTGTGTTCTTAACTACGCCCTCTTTGTCTGTTATAGACACTTACCCGCTCTGCATCTTCCGGTTCGCGGTCACCGCTCCAGAACTATCTGACCCCATCGGCCATTCGCTGAAAGCTATGTGCTTTGGCCACCATTCTGCTTGACAATTGTTCGCCCTGTGTCGTTTGCCTTAGATCTTCCCAATGTCCGTTTATCTCCCCTCTCATTTACTCACCTAACCTATTAAGTCCATGGCTAGGATGTCCGAATCTGTCGGCCTGGATCAATAGCTCGGCCTGTTGCTCCGCCGCCTTGCTTGCTGTGCCGACCGCCTTAAGACAGTCCACCATAAACCGCTGGGCCTCGGCTGTCACTACTCTCCCCATCATTGGTTCAACTGCAACTGAAATGGAGATAGCATAACTTTAAAGGTCTAGGCACAGTTGTTATATACAAGCACTGAACGGGATCAGCATCGTCTCATATCGAGCTGATCATTCGAGATTATTTCTATGAAGTTTCTTTCTGAAACATCGCGATCAGCTAGTTACTAATTGACAATGAGGTGACGTGATGCCGATTTAGTGCATTTTTATATGTGTGCTAATAACTAGGCGAAAGGAGTGTGTATGGATCGTAGATATTTAAGGAGCTATTATCTTTTGCTTCAAACTGATTACGTAGGTACCTAACCCCAAATACAAAAATTGATTAGAAGAACCAGAACCGTCATAATTTATCTTTATCGACTTGTTTACATTATTTAGATAAAATTTTAATATCACTCGTATAAATCCAGAAATCAAAGCACACCGAGGCATGTTTATTTTGCCGATACGCGCTGTTCGTACTTACTAGACTTATCCTATTTATTTTATTTCCTATTATGTTATCCGTGTGTATGATATTTGTTCGGATCAATCTAGCACACGTCGAGTGACATCATGGCATATACTGGTCATGAAACAATTAGGAGAAATAGGGCACTTGATGGTACCTACTCGGAAGGGATCAAGCCAAGCCATTCTAAATCGTCTAATTATTTACTTGTTTCAAAGTCGAGAACATTTTGCCACAGATTTTTTTAATTTTAAGTTTCGTCCACGGTGTCCCAAATTATTCCTATGTTGCCAAAATGAGGATATTGTTTTTCAAATTAAATCCCAATATAATGACAGGTAAACCGCAAAAGGGAACTTGATAGCAAAAATGATACCTACTTCAGTAAAATAATGCGAAAAATGTTGCTTGAAAACCAACTTAGGAACATAGCGTGCAAATAAACGCTAGTCCGCTGATTGAGGAAAATTACTTTGAAAACACATTAAAGTGTTTCCTTTCGTGGTATGTCTCTTTTACTAAAGTACAGGACCACACATGAAATCAAGGGTAAATAATAAGTCCCTATACATTTGTTACACCAATCATCAAAATGTCAGGAACAGCAACAACTTTTTTGTTCAAGTACAAGAAAGCCTTGGTGGAAGCGGGCTTACAAAGGCACCGGATTAGTAATAAGATTTAAATATTAAATGATAAAACGAAATGATCACGCATCAAAATGACATTAAAATAAGTACAATGACCCCTATGGTACATAAAAACTAAGAAAACATACAGTTTTGTGTTACACCCGTGTGTTAACTTGCACAATGCATTGTGGCCGTTTGGCCACAATGCATTGTGCAAGTTAACACACGGGTGTGACTTCGCCGAACTTGGCTTGACGCACTGCAGTGTTTACAGCTAGATATTTAGTATGTTTGCATCTAAATACATAATTAGCATCCACGTGCTCACAATAACCACTCTGGTACGAACGGTCATATAGGGGTTATTTATTGCCTTCATCAGTTTTGGAAGTATGAAGTCATATTTATTTTTATACCGAAGCTAGAATATTTGCATGTTCAATATTGATGGTACACACGGCGAGACATCAAGCTATAAATCCTCAGTATAACATGGTCTTGCTTTGTATAAATTTCCCGTACAATGTGAGATCCGCATAAACTGGTTTTGTTAGCTTCTTTGGTCGTCATGCGTACCATTATCAATACTCATATGCAATACCGGCTTTAACTGTTTTTACCCGACTGCTCAAAAAGAAGGCAATGTTTTTACAAAGCATACGATGTTAAAGCAAGAAAACGCTAATTGAGAAGAAAACTAAGAGTACTCTACAAAAACTTTACTATTTTTGTTTAAATACTCTTATTATTAAATAATTCATAGTATATCTAAAGTGAATACTTACATATTTTTCCTTGGTTCTAGACATTACTATCAGGATATTATACAATATTTGAAAATATCCGGCTTTTAATACAATATATAAAATATAGTATATTTCGTTTGTGCCAATAACATCGCTGCTCTAGATAAGTGCATGGGACATCAAAACAAGCTCAAGGTGAGAGTAATTTGTAGGTACAGTCGAGTCGACATAAAAATCAATACAGCACTGCATTATACAGAAAAAAAACATAACCCTGTCTTTGCTGTCGCGCAGAAGGGTAAAAACGCTTTTGTCGTCACCAGTATCAACATTAAGAGACACTAAACACTATAGTGATATTACACATAAGAGTAAGTAAATATAGTCACTATTTACTAACAAAACATGCCCTTGTAACCTATTTGTCATTTGAAAGCGGTTTATTTGAATACTTACATAACTTATGTCTTCGTAATAAACCCGTTCGGTGATACTGTTTTGTTTTTAATTAGTAGATGTGGAATACAAAGTATTTCGAACTGTTTTATCGACACAAATATTACGCACATCTGCTCGCAACGCCACGGGCCGGTAAACTGAGTTTGGTTTGGAGCCGTTCAGATAAATACGTTTGCAGGAAAGATTATAGCACTAATAATAAAATTGGCCTACGTTTAAGTTTGCATGCACTGACTAAAGTATTCCTGGAAGTCGTGGACGTTTTGTAAATATGTCCGATTGAAACTGCTCTATTGAGTCACGCGATACAAAGCTGTTGGCCTACTGAATCCAAGGCATTTTCTGTGATTTAGATAAGAAGATATTATGCTAGATTAAATCATCAGTAAGATACCTCTAAGTTTTGTAAAACCTCAAACCGAATAAAAAGGTAAAGACGAAACTCAGCGAACAGCAAAGTGAGGCCCGCACACATTTACGTCAAACTGAAATTAAACTATGCCTCAATAAATGCACAACATATTTACAAAACCGGCCTCACTTCTCTGTTTGCAAAGTTCCGTCTTAACTTTTTTTTTTGGTTTGAGTGAACACACAGCGCCATCTAGTGCCACACTAAGCAAGGAGGCTTGTGTCGTGGACATCAGATAGTTGATATACTATATATACTTTTTGTTTGTAAATACATACTTATTATACATATAAACATCCATGACTCGGTAACAAATGTTCATGCTCATGACACAAACATTTGCGCCTACCGGGATTCGAACCCGGGACCCTAAGAACGTAAGGCAGCCACACTACCGCTGCACCATTCGGGTCGTCAATAATAGAACAGTTCAAAGAAGTTCTCGAAAGTATAAAGTCATAATATTATGGGTTCCAAAATACTATGTTCGTAACAACACAATAATCAATATACATAGTTTAGTTTAGTTTATTTATTAATAATTGGCAAGAATTACAGGTCAGATATTGAACAAAAAGTAAAAACACAAATTGTTATAGGAACATTAAAAAGAGCATCAATAAACTTAAAATAAAAAAATAAACTCAAATTATCATAAATTAAACAAAATTAAAATAATTAAGAACACGCAATAAACAGAAAAAATAAACACATACATAAGAATCTCATTAAATTACTTAAAACCATTCTTTTTTTTGCATCCTTTTTCTCAAACACATAGGTTACATAGTAGAACGAATTCACTGTTAAGCTCAAGTCATGCTCGCACATATTAGTGTGCAGCTACAATTATTTTTATTCTGGTTATTTACTTTAAATCTGTTGTAGTTTTGTCTTCTTACCTTAATGTGGTAACCAATTAAATCAATATTAAGTTATCGTTTGTGTTTACCGTTGTAAACAATTAGTTTAAGACAAGGGAACACCACAGAAAAACAACTATTTTCTGTTAAGTATTGCAGTGTGAAAAGACCTACAGTCTAATTAAATCTTTGTTTCCTATTTATGTTATTTACATTTAAACAAATATTAACTCTATGAGTAAAAGAGTTTTATAAAGAGTAGTAAATAAAATATGTACTATTAAAAAAGTACATAAAATGAGTTGAGGTTGCGTAGCGGCGCACACTGAACTCAATTTGTTTTGTCCAGCAACTCATAGTTGTTTACAAGGTAAAACGTAGGTCAAGTTTGCAATTTCCAGAAGGCTATTATGTTTTGTGTGACTGATAGCATATTATCACCGTATACATAAGTAATGAATAGGCATGATGACAGTATCAAAAAATTGCAAATCTATTTAGTCCGTCAGATAAAGTATTGGAAATTAATGGACACGTATTTTATGTTTTTGTAAATCAATGAATATTGAAAAAAGATAAAACGCATCAAAACTCGGGAGTGGGGGACGTCAGAACTAGCTAAAAATGAGACCTAGGCGTGACGTATTGAGAATTTTAAAAGCGTCATATCTTCGTCAATTTTGGTTTACGTAACAAAAGAAAAAACACGGGTCAAATATATTTTGATAATCTACGTGACGGACTAATTAGTTTTTTTTTGTCGTCTCGCCTATTCACAAAGACTCCGTGTTTGCTCCTTTCTCAAATTCTTTACCATTCTTAGGGCAGAGTTGTGGCGTGCCCGATTAACATTGGTCAAGGACAATGACGAGTAGCGCCTACAAGTACAGTGGCGAGAACCCTAGACAGTGACTGTTGACTCGCTCTTGTCCGATCGGTTTACATCACTGGCCTTTTTATTTATTTTTTTGGATGGGAAATCATCAAATGACTCAGTTCTGGGCGGAGCAGGAGGTAGTGTCAGACTTTTACTGACTAAAACCCATACATGTTCCTTCATCGCCCTTTGTGTTCCGGGGCCACGGTATCTCTTTCGAACAGTCCCGCAGCCCCGGCAGGCGTGGGCCCTTGCGGATTCCTTTCTTTTGCTGACTCTCTTTGAGGCGCGCGTGGAACACGAACGCGCCGTCGACACGGCATGTCGTCATGAGACGGACGGACGGCCAGCTAGCCCCAGGCCCGCGCCTACGGTGGCCCCGAGGCCTGGGGCGTCTCTCGCGGTACACCACTGGCCTTAATCACTACTTATCTACTTCGCTAAACACTTGACCCATGTAAATAAGGCTTTGAGTAAAGGACTGTTTGAGTTCGAACTCAAGTCTCAAGTTCATTGACAGGTTTGTAAGGTCTGGGCTACTAGTATTTTTATATCACGTCCACCGGTTCATAGTCACTGACAAATGAACTGGCGGTCACGTAGTGATATTAAGCGTATTAATAGCGTCTACATTCACCATGAGACTCTCAAGGTCTATTAGTTCCTTTCATACTGAACTTTGTCGAATAATACTTGGACTGTCTCGTTTCTTGTTAAATTACACAGACTGACGAAGTGAACGGAAACACGTCCTGCTGTTTGCACATTTTGGACGCAACTGAAAGTACCAAACTCGTCGCCAAATTTTGGACTGAATCAATTTAGAATGCCATCAACACTCTAAGAAGAAGAAAATGGTCCTGTGTCTGCTTAACTGGGTAAATTTTTGGGCTGTATGGGCATTGGGCAAGTACACTTAACTGTTGTACCCAACCTAATATCCCCTAATAAAAATTCACTCTGTCTGTTACTTTTTACACCATAACGGCTGAGAGGTTTTTGATGAAAAAAACGCACACATCACGTAGACTGTGGCCTGAGAAAGAAAATAGGTTAGGCACTTCTTATCTTGGGTAGTGTGTTGCCGTGGGAGCATTTCCGACTTATATTATACGCAGGAGAAAAAATAAAATAAATATCGCTAGACATTAACACACAGTGGTGGCGCCTTACACCAAATACTTGGGCGGAAATATATAATTGTTTGCGGTTATCCCAGACGCAGGGAGCTGGTTGATTGAATAGTGGACTGTATTATTGCGGGGTTTCAAAAAGTACGTAGGTAGGTCTGACCTTGCAAATGCGACACGAATTAGGACGACGAACTTGCGACTATGGACAAAGGAATTTGGCAGGAAACATGCAGCACCACTGACCTGTATAATCGCCGTCTTCAACGTCTATCCTCCGCGTCGGTCGGCAGAGGGTTCGAGTCCTTGCTGGATTCAGGGGCAGCGCACGAGGGGGCACAGACGCCTTTCACCATATAAACACGCACTTTCCGTAGTGTTTTTGACAATAGTTCGTAAATGCACTCACGGCAGTTCGCAACCGTAAATTAGTTATAAATTAATTAGGGAGTATGTTCTTAGTAACGCTACTCTCGTTGAAGTGGTCGAGAGTCTTCACACAGTCGTCACCGTCGTCGGCGGTGACAAGGACAGCGATAGTCCAGGTGTGCATGTGGGAAAAGGATGGGATACGGTAGGATAGTGACGCAATTTGCAAGTCATTTCTACTTCTACCCTACAATGAGAATTATGAACAAATACGAAATCCAACATCCCCCCAGCCTTGAAGAAACCCTTCAAAAAAAAAAAAAAAAAAGGTTAGAAAAGCAAGAAAATCGCTATATTCAGCAACTTCAAGTAGCGGGTATTTGGTAAATAGAGCGGATAAATATAATGAAACTTCTAAACTAAACTTATCTAACATACCTAAGCTAACTAATGCTTATGAGCGAAAATATCTATAAATAAATATATTGACTATTGAGTCGGAAGCGGGCATAACCGCACTACTGGTCGTTTATAAGTACCGGTCTTAGTTTTTACTTCCGCTACGCGAACGACACCATCCTTTCCAGGGTATACATTGGTAACAATTCCTAATGGCCACTGCAAGGGTGGAGCGTTATCTACATTTAACAACACTACGGTACCGACTGTGATCGGGTTACACGGAGTATTCCATTTCTCGCGTTGTTGCAAATTATGTAAATATTCAGACTTAAATCGTTTCCAATATGATTGAACTATCGAATCCATTAAGGAGAAACGAGACAACAGATCTGTTCGTTCTTCGGATAAGTCGGCTGCGGGTAAACATTCTAGCGGAGAAGTAGATAGAAAATGCGCGGGAGTAAGTGCTAATGGCTCTGATGGGTCCGAGCTCAAAACATAAAGAGGACGGCTATTTAGCACTGCCTCAATTTGAATAAGAATGGTAGACATCTCCTCAAAGGTGAGAATTTGATTGCCGATTGTACGAAATAAAAGCGACTTAGTGCTCTTAACGTTCGCTTCCCATATCCCTCCGAAGTGACTTGCTGTAGGAGGGTTCATTCGCCACGTTATACGGTTCTTCGCGAGTTCATGACTAAAACTTTGATAATAATCAGCGGTTTGTAAAAACTCATGAAGTTCATTAAAATATTTTTTAGAAGCGACAAAATTAGTCCCGTTATCGCTATATAAGAAATTACAAGGACCTCTTCGCGATATGAATCGTTTAAATGCGTCGATAAACGAAGCAGAAGTTAAGTTAGATACTAATTCGATATGCGCCGCTTTTGTTACGAGACAAATAAAAATACAAATATAAGCTTTTACACTTCGTACGCCCCGTTTGCGGTAAGGAGTAATATAAAGCGGCCCTGCGTAATCGACGCCCGTATGTAAAAACGCTTTGCATTGCTCTAATCTACATTTAGGCAAATCGGCCATAGGCGGAAACGTAGGCTTAGGATTAACTCGAAAACAATCATTGCATTTATGTATGTACTGTCGAACAACACGTCTAGCGGAAATAATCCAATATTTGGATCTTAATATCGAAATTAGTAACTGCGGCCCGGCGTGACAATTGTCGCGGTGATAAAATTCAATTAATAATTTAACAATATGGCCTTGCCCGGGAAGTAAAATCGGATGCTTAGAAGAATATTCAAGTGTCGAATTCGATAAGCGACCTCCGACACGTAAAAGTCCGTTACATAAAAATGGAAACAATTTCCGTAACTTGGCCGAACACGGTTGACCTTTAGAAATATTCTTAATATCTTCGGAAAAGTATTTAGACTGGATCGCGCGAATTATATCCAATTCAGCTGTATTTAAATCTTCAGCGGTGATTGTATCGTTTTGCGGCAATTTTTTTATAAATCGAAGCGAAAAAACAGTAGCTTCCAGTAGCTTTTCCCAAGTGGAACACTCTGAAGCTAATTTTAAAAGCGGGTTTTCATTATCTGTGACTTTAGTCACGTGCGAAACGGTTTTTTCTTCCGGTAATGAAGACCGGTTGGGTAAAAATCGCTGTATAGGCCAGTCTTGTCTAGGCAAGGAAAGCCAGGATGGACCCTTAAACCATAGCTCATGTTGAATGAGCTGCGAAGGCGTGAGCCCACGAGATACACAGTCTGCGGGGTTGAGTAAGCCAGCGATATGATGTAAGTTTTCAGGTGAAATATTTTCCTGAATTTGAGAAATGCGGTTGGCAATATAAGTGTTAAATCTGTGTGGCGCAGCAACAGACCAACAGAGTGCTACTTCAGAGTCCGAGAAAGCATAAATATTTTCGATTCTATGTCGCTTAGATAAAGTGTCATAAACAGTTTTAAGAAGTCGCGACATTAAAAGTATTCCGTTTAATTCTAAGCGTGCGAGAGTGATTTTGGGTTTAGCGGATGCAACACGCGATTTGGAGCACACGAGTGAAATAATAGGCGATTGATCGCCAGTTACGACGTGCAAATAAATCACACAGCCGAATGCGGATTCGCTCGCATCTGAGAATGCGACTAAGGAAACCATAGAGCCGGTTTCTATACCTAGATGGCGTGGAAATGATAAATTAGATATGTGCGGTAATTCTGTTAAGTATTGTTGCCATATTTTAACAATGCGAGAAGGGGGTATATCGTCCCAATCGAGATTTAAAAGCCAGAGTTCTTTAATAATTAATTTAGCGAAAAGAATTATAGGGCCGACGAGTCCTAAGACGTCGTACAACCGAGCGGTAGCGGATAAAATGGCGCGTTTAGTACAAATAGGTGGGGGACTTGATATTTCGAAAATAAAGGTATCCTGAGCGGGTAACCAACGCAAACCTAATATCTTAAATGTATTTCCATCGTCGAAGGAAATGCATTCAGGTTGACGGTGCGACTCGGGAATATGTTCGAGCAATTCCAGCGAGTTGGAGGTCCATTTAACTAAATCAAACCCGCCAGTTTTGAAGATCTGGATCAGATCGCTAGCTGTCTTGACTGCTTCCTCGAGAGAAGAAGCAGATGAAGCTACGTCATCCATATAAATGTCCCTCTCTAATACGGCTGCCGCAGTTGGCCAGTTATGCCGTTCATCGCTAGCGAGTTGACGTAGCGTGCGGAGCGCCAAAAATGGTGAAGACCGAAGCCCAAATGTGACTCGAGTGAACTCAAAGACCTCGAGCGGGTCGGTTTCTGAAAATCTATATAAGATTCGTTGATATTTGCGGTGCGGAGCATTCGTGTAAATGCATAAATACATTTGTTTCACATCTGCACAAAAGGCAATGTAATAAACACGAACATTCAAAAGAATATGAAATATATCAGCCTGTAGATTGCAACCCGTATATAGGACATCATTTAGTGATAAGCCTGTATCGGTCTTGGCGCTGCCATCTAGCACAGGACGAACCTTGGTTGTCGCCTTGTCGTTGCGAACTACAGGATGGTGCGGTAGATAAAAGCCTGGAGCGGCTAATGCCTCAGGTGCGGTGCGGGATAGTATACCCTTATTTAGGTAATCACGAATAACATCGTCATATTTTAATTTTAAACTGGGATCCTTGGAAAATTTCTTTTCTAAAAGAAGAAAGCGTTTTTTAGCCGTAGTATAAGAATTGCCTAGATTATTTGGGTCTTCTTTAAAGGGAAGGTCAACTGAATAACTGCCGTCGGAGTTACGAACAGTGGTTGAAGTATAAATATTTTCACACTGCTGATCGTCGGGACTTAAAAATGACTGCGAAGGTAATTCTTCGACTGCCCAAAATCTTTCGACAATCTGGTGTAGCGAGTCAGAAGTAAAAGCACATAACGTGCGGGTAGCGGGTTGCGGAGAAATAATAGGAGCGTCACCTAAAATTAGGTAACCTAATGTCGTTTCAAGGGCAGAGGGCATACCATCATGTGAGCTTTTAATTTGTCCAGAAAGTAAAATTTCACAATAAAGTTTAACACCTAAAAGTATATCTATAGTTCCCGGTTGCGAAAACTCGTCATCAGCGAGCGGTAAGTTACGAATAAATTCAATAGACGCGGTATCAACACAGGTGTCCGGCAACTGTGACGTAATCTGTCCTACTACCATCGGCCTTATAGAATATTCGCACTTATTATTAAAGCGCGACGTGAATTTAACTGAAGTAACACCGAGAATTTTTTGTGAAGCTCCTCCAATGCCTTGAACTTCCGAATAGCGGGTTTGAGTATAAATAGGAAGCGATAGTCGCTTACAACAAGATGCGGAAATATAATCACTTTGAGATCCAGGATCCACTAGACATCTCAAAAAGTGAGTGCGGTTTAAAGAATCAACAAACTTTACTTTTGCGGTCCCTAACAACGTAGTCGTTTGATAACGAGCTGCTCGATCGTACGAAACTGTACAGACCGATGCATTATTTACAATAGTTGTAGGGTCATTAGAAGCGGCGAGCGAATGAGTCATAGCAGACTCTGCGTGACTGCTGGCCGGGGTAGGGCGCGGCGTGTCATGAGCGGTAGCGGGAATAGGATTAGCGGTGTTGGACACCACGGAGCCAACGTTACAATTTGTTTTATCATTTTGAGTTGGATTGAAATGTAATAAGGTGTGGTGTCGCTTTGAACAATGAGAACAAGTATGTTTCGAAGTACAAGAAAAAGTCTTGTGTTTTATACTTAAACAATTGTTACAGAAACTATTAAGTTTTATAAAATTATATCTTTCTCGCGGGGTTAATTTAATAAACGATGAACAAGAATATAAATGTTCATGTTGTTTGTCATTGCATAAAGCGCATTTATCGTTTACACTTGGACCACACCCTATGTCTGTATTCACAAAAGACTTTGACGGTTTAGGGGTGTGCTTAGTTTGACGCTGCTGTTTAGACTGAGAATGATTATTATCTATCGATTTACTAAGGTTCGTAGAACGAGACAAAACTTTACTTTGTTCCTTTATGAATTCAATTAAATTGTGGTAAGAAGGTATTTTATCTTTACGATAGGTAATTTCAAACAATTTAATTGTGTCTGCGTCTAACTTTTGCAGAGCCAAATGCAAGAAAATAAATTCGGTTAAATCATTAAGCTTTAATTGCTTAAGCGCTGCCACAGATGAATCAAAATTATTTATAAATGAATCTAGCCCATCAGAACTAGCCATGGATAGCGGTTTAAACTGTAACAATTGGTTTAAATAAGCGGATGCAAGTGAGCGAGGATCGTCATACTTTTGCACGAGTGCCT
Source organism: Xestia rhomboidea (assembly GCA_963853795.1). NCBI lineage: Eukaryota > Metazoa > Arthropoda > Insecta > Lepidoptera > Noctuidae > Xestia > Xestia rhomboidea. The sequence continues at coordinate 5,567,523 of OY970771.1, read as the reverse complement.
CCCAAATAATAATATAATTTTCTGCGGTTGGAGCCAACCCTGCGCAAACGCACGACGCCTGCCCAGTTAATTTACCTACTAAGTAAAATACTTTTTCACTATTAGTGAGCGATGCGTTATCGTGTATCATGCTTTTAAATTGTTGATAAAACAATGGCCATTTCTTGACATTACCGTCAAATGACATCAAATCAATGGGCGGAAGGCGAGAATTAGATTTTTGTAATGAAGGTTCAGGACACTCGGGTTTGTTATTGAGTAAAACCTGTTTTATAAAACAAAACATTTCTTCAAACGATAACCAGGAATCATATTCGACCTCGGAATCAGGGTTCAACTGTAAATTTAATATATTATAGGAATCTAAAGCTTGTTGATAATCATTACGCAATGTGTCAATATTTGAAGCACTAGAACAAAACGACTTAAAATATTGTCGATCATTATTTGTTTTTTGTGCAAGTTCGAAAATATTTTCTACGCGTTTGTAAATAACATCACGTTTGACTACGTATAATGATAACTGGTTTTTATTAGTACTCGTAGTGTCGAAGAACAGGTCCGCATCACTACTCTTCCTCTTAGACTTAACCATTGTGACTAACTGTTAAATAGTATAGCGGCGGTAAGTACGTAACACGAATATGTTAACAAAATAATAAGCGGTTATTATCGTAAAAACGATTAATTGTAGTAGCGAAACTAAAATAAAATTATTGCGGGTGAGTGAAAAATATCAAAGAACTGGTATGCGAACGAGCGCTAACGAAGCGAGCCGAAGTTTACCGAACAATTACGAACAAGTTATCTAAAAGACGATCATATAGGAAACGATATAAAATTGCGGACCACAGAAATGGAATGAATTTGGAAAGAAATAACTTTTACGTTGTGTTGTACTATGCAATGCGGGTGCGGAAATAAAGGAAATAGTTGTCGGTGCGGGAAAATACAAAGAATAAACGACAATCTATTTAATTACGTAGTACAGTGAATGTTTAGTTATAACTGACCATGCGGTTTGAATTTAGAGTGCGGCCAAAATGACCAAAAATAGTCCGGTTCGAAGTGACCAAAAAATGTGGTGGCGCCTTACACCAAATACTTGGGCGGAAATATATAATTGTTTGCGGTTATCCCAGACGCAGGGAGCTGGTTGATTGAATAGTGGACTGTATTATTGCGGGGTTTCAAAAAGTACGTAGGTAGGTCTGACCTTGCAAATGCGACACGAATTAGGACGACGAACTTGCGACTATGGACAAAGGAATTTGGCAGGAAACATGCAGCACCACTGACCTGTATAATCGCCGTCTTCAACGTCTATCCTCCGCGTCGGTCGGCAGAGGGTTCGAGTCCTTGCTGGATTCAGGGGCAGCGCACGAGGGGGCGCACAGACGCCTTTCACCATATAAACACGCACTTTCCGTAGTGTTTTTGACAATAGTTCGTAAATGCACTCACGGCAGTTCGCAACCGTAAATTAGTTATAAATTAATTAGGGAGTATGTTCTTAGTAACGCTACTCTCGTTGAAGTGGTCGAGAGTCTTCACACAGTCGTCACCGTCGTCGGCGGTGACAAGGACAGCGATAGTCCAGGTGTGCATGTGGGAAAAGGATGGGATACGGTAGGATAGTGACGCAATTTGCAAGTCATTTCTACTTCTACCCTACAATGAGAATTATGAACAAATACGAAATCCAACACACAGCGTCATCTGAAGCCACACTAAGCAACAAGGCTTGTGTCGTGGACATCAGATAGTTGATATACTACATATGTATACTTTTTGTTTGTAAATACATACTTATTATACATATAAACATCCATGACTCGGAAACAAACGTCCATGCTCATCACACAAACATTTGCCCCAACCGGGATTCGAACCCGGGACCCTAAGAACGTAAGGCAGCCTCACTACCGCTGCGCCATTCGGGTTGTCGAATAAAAATACACAGTCAGAAATACTTAATAGGCATGACGACAGTATCAAACAATTACAAATCTATTTAGTCCGTCAGTTACAGTATTGGAAATTAATGGACACGTATTTTTTGTTTTTGTAAATCAATGAATATTGACCAAAGATAAAACGCATCAAAACTCGGGAGTCAGAATCTCGTGACGTCTGAACTAGCTAAAAATTATACATAGGCGTGACGTATTGAGAATTTTAAAAGCGTCATATCTTCGTCAATTTTGGTTTACGTAACAAAAGAAAAAACACGGGTCAAATGTTTTTTGATAATTTAACTGACGGACTAATTAGTTTTTTTTGTCGTCTCGCCTATTGTTGATTAAAAACTGCCGTTTCTCGATTGATAAGTTGGAGCTTAGTAATTAAGGTGACTGGTGAGGAGTGATAAAAATATGTAATACCAAATCAGACAGAAAAACATTTTTAAACAAGGTCCAGCTGTTCCTACCTAAACATAATTATGTTTTTGTTTGTGTAACATTATTGTACCTACAGTTAAGTGTGATAACATTGAGATAACCGTCGTAAGATATGATTGTGATGTAACATCATAATATAATATACTTAATATAATATAAATATAGATGTTATTAAGTTATAGTTAGAGTGGCGGAGCGGAGAATGGTACAACCTAAAATTACAATTTAATTAACTACTAGGTCTGAATGTCCACGAGGATTGAAAAACTGCTCCAGATTTTGAAAGGAAGCTCATACCCATATCATACGCTAATCAGCTGATTTTGTAAGAAAACATCTCCAGATGTTGTCTTACAAAATCATCTGGAGTTTGACTTCTTTCTTCTTCTTGTTTAGACATCTGGAATTTGTAGTAACATATCAAAAGTTACATAATTATATCAATGTAAAAGTGACTCTTAATCGAAACATCTGAATTGGTCTGTGTCCGCTGGTAAGCAATCAAGCAAGGTAGTTTACACTGGATACAAAGGGTTGCATTAATTTAGGCGTTACTTTAATTGTAAGCCACTCTTCCACATTGGCCAGGCAGCACGGCTTCATATAACAAATGTGATATGCCATCGTGAGAAAATTTTGCGAAACACCTAGCTTGGGAAACGGATTTCTATTATATCGCCATAAAATTAAATGTTGTCTCTTTATTTGTGCAACGGGCAAATGCAACCGAAATCGTAAGTAAAATTGATTGGGTCGTTAATTTCGGCAAAATGTGTAACAATTTGCTGAAAAGCGTCTCATAATAATAGTAGGCAAATAACTATTTAAATGTTTACGAACAGAATGATAGGCTAATGTAAACCATGTAGCGATAACTAGTGGCAGTGAAATGTGTGTGTGTTTGTGTTGCGCTCGTGTCATACGCGACTGCTATTTAGTTTATCGATATTAATTATATTGTGTGTTCCTGTTTGTGAAAATAAGGTACCGTTCCACATATTTTTGACTTATAAATCTTTTTGTTATTCACATGCGTGGCGTAGACGCTGCGACAAGCCTACGCCATTGCTACACGGCTGCGAAAAGTCTACGCTACTTCTACACCGCTGCTATGTGACGGCTACGCTAAGCTACGACGCGCGCCGGAGCGGTCCAGTACGAAAAATCAATCTGTGTGATCAAGCCAATTAAAGTTACTACTACTACTGATAACAGTATTTCCCAAGAGCGGTGTTACTTTGTAATGGAAGTCGAGACACAGACTTAAAGCATGGATTCACTACGTAGTCGCTTAAAAAATGATCACCTTGTTCATTTTATCGGTGTAGGTTTGCACTTTGTATGGAACAGTTGATTATTTTTATTAAGCGACGAAAATGTATAAGGTTGTGGATATTTTTTTTCCAATTTCCTCTGCGCTAGTATGGATTTTCCTCTTCTACGCCTCTTATTGATTGATTTCCTCAATTTTCTCGAAATTACTTAACACGACAAGGTCAGTGCCTGATAGAAAAGCAATTACTTTTCAATTAGTGTAGTTTTTTCGGACCTGCCATTTTGCCGGTTGAGTGCATAAATCTCATACCTTTTTCTTATCCTCTTGACACATTATATAAAACGGTCAGTTTTCCTGGCGACAGTTCAGTACCCTCGGTTATCGTGTTACTATTCCGCGGTGGCTGAAATCTGAGCATCGTGTCGTATAAGTGTATACGGGGTGTTGAAATAATGGGTTTAAGTGAGTGTGTATTTTCATTTGCCATTAATTAGATTTTAACTTCATTAGATACCTTTACTTGCAAGTCTCAAGCAAGATTCAATATCTTTGAAACTTCAATTCACTTCTACCTACTCTAATTAAACAATTTGTGCTATTGAACTCTAGTACTGTTATTTTGTGTCTCGAAGATTTCAATGAGGAAGGACAAAAACATAACGCCTGTAATCCTCGCAGAAGTGTATTTTCACCAGTTATGTTTCAGTCTTATGTAGGCCATTGTCAATAATAATTTAAATCAAAGACCCTGTATTAACTACAACTTTCCACCAGCCGCAAAATCATCTATTATCCTCCCCCCTAAATCACCCACCACTTTCTTTAAAAGTAAAAACACTCTAGCCATGTCGTTGGTTACGTCCACCATTATATCAGCTGTAGCTTGTAGCGTGTCCACATCTCTTCATAGGCATTGTAACTTTTTGTGGAGCACTGGGTAAATAGTTCTTGTTTTAACTGACTATTTATGTATGGAATTGATATGATTGATAGTATGGAAATACTGATACTTTACCATCTTCTTCCTGTCCTTCTCCCATGTTACATAATGGCGCATTACATATTTTTCTTCCATTGTCCTTTTCCCTGATAACTGTTACCACATTTTAAATTGTGAATTATAATATTGCGCGTCAGCTCTTACATTTTCTGATGTGATGAACAGAAATGCCGGAGGTTAAGCTAGAGGAGGTGCGGAGGTTCATGGAAGACAGCCTGAAGGCTTTGGGGGCTCCGGAGTCCGAGGCAAAGGCCCATGCTGACCTGCTGATGCACGCAGACACCGTGGGACACTACAGCCATGGACTGAACCGGCTTGGTAAGTGGAGGAGACATTTGAAGGGTGCACGAAACACTTGAATTACATACAAATACATTATTTTTTACGTTACATACTTTAAACATTGCGCTTTACACGTTGTACTTTATACGTTATACATAGTTAATACGTTTGAGTAGTTTTACCTGCCTATACTCTTAATCAACTAACTTTATTGTTAATATTTGAGATTTGAGTGTGAAGAGTAATGAATGACACCAAGTGATAGTGTACCAACTATTATTATGAGCAACTATGATATCTGTCACCTAACTTGCGAATACGATTATGGTATGTACTTAACCTGTATGTATGTATATGTATGTTGCCTAATATTTGATGTAGATAGTATGTAAATTGCTCTTAATTTTTAAATTTTATCATCATTTTATTTTAATAACTAGCTGACCCGCGCAACTTCGTCTGCGTTATATAAGAGAGACAGAGAGATGGTTAGAGAGAGTGTGAGACACCCTTAAAAGATAGACATAATAATGCTATCGCGGATTTTTATAGAATTTTTTCCGTCATACACGATTGTTGCGTAACTTTAACCGTTTACGCAGCGCACGCAACGAAAGATCTCAAAAAGAATATTTTTTTCCTTTTTTTGCAACATTTTTCATTGATGCTCTGCTCCTATTGATTGTAGCGAGATTTTATATAAACGTTGTAACGTTGTTGTTCGTTGTTGCCTTCCCCGATAATGGGCTATCCAACAGTAATAGATACTTTCAACTCGAACCAGTAGTTCCTGAAATTAGCGTGTTCAACCAACCAAACAAACACAGCTTTATAATATTAGGTATAGTATAGAATCAAGTAGGTAAAAATTTAATTTCTCTGAAATATTTGCATTAATCGCTAAAATATTCAGTTTTTCTAAATAAGGGTTTCCCTCGCCAGCCTCAGCAGCCTTACGTTATCATCCTTAGACACTTGATGACAGTCATACTCCATCTACGTCGAAAGTTCTCATCAAGGTGCATAAAATGAGCCCAAACACGATATAGATGCTGTAAACTCTTGATGACCTCTTGCAACTGCCTTCCGTCTCCATCGTCGACCTTCGATGAAAGTCATACTCTAACTAAGTTTAAAGTTTTCATCAAGGTCCATGAAATGAGCCCAAACACGATTTAGCTGCTGCAAACTGTTGCGAACCTCTTGCAACTGACTTTTGTCTCCACCGTCAGACCTTCGATGACAGTCCAGGCAGGTCTTAAATTCTCACCAAGATGCATGGAATGAGGCTAATAACAATATAGCTGTAAATATAATCAACGTAAACTGCGTATGCACAGCACAGTTCTTGCACGTCAGGAACACGTGAATTTATCAGGCTTCCGTTCGCTATACTACTTTTTGGAGAAATCATCATCATCATACTCCTGCTCCTTATCCCAATTTATATGGGGTCGGCGCAGCATGATTGTGTTCTTCTTCCATACTTCTCTATTACTTTTTTGAAAAAAAATCACGAAAAAGTAAGAAATATAGAAATGCAACCAATTTAAATACAAAAAGAAATATAGGCAATCTAACAGCCTCAAAAAAAAAAATTAACAAATCACAAAAAGTGAAATTAATGTTGCGGGGTTTGAACCTGCAACCCCGTAGTTTACAGAGCGGTCATGAAACCGCTAGGCTATTTACTTCTTCGACATAAGCTACAAATAGCCGTTTTCATGTACTTACGTCATGACTGAAACGTCATACAATTGAAGTATACGGACTTAATGTTAAATTGCCTACCCCCTTAAGGAAGTAGCGTGATAATATATACCCTAAATATTTAAGAAGCCTATGCAGTAGTTTTGACGTGATGCGCGCACAAACATTTCGTAGCAACTACTTTTACCGAAGAAAGTTGATTTTCTTGAGTTCCACTATTTTGTGCGTATTCATCTCAAAAATCAAATTTCAAGAAAACTGAGAAATTATATTTACCTGTATTAGATATGAAGTATATGTAGCAACTTTAAAAGGTTACACTTCATTGGTTTTGATTGTATAGGTGTTTGAAGTTTATTAATTTTAAACACAAAACCCTCTTTTTTGCGTCTCTGGATGAGATTTCAAAAAAATGCTAAAACAGGTATTTCTTTATTTTTATTAATAAGTATTTACTCTGAGTTTCATGATTCTAGAACAATCTAAAATTTTTTTTTCATACAAACTTTAACCCCCTTTTCACCCCCTTTAAAAAAAAAAAAACAAAATTACTATAGCGTATATGTTACTCTGAGTTTATTTAAATAGATTTGTGAAGATTTCAACAATATCGGTTCAGTAGTTTTTACGTGATGCGCGGTCAAACAAACAAACAAACAACAATTTTTAAAATTGATTTTACATGTTCTGTTACTTATTTTAAGTCACCCTGGCTGGTTTTTTTTTTTAATCTTCAATGAACAGATTTTTTGGTCTCAACGATTTTATTATATGTATAGATTATTTATTTATAATAAATTAAATCTTTGAAAATAATCATTACCGAATAGTGGGAACTTCTATTATTAATTCGAGCTGAATTAGGAACTCCTGGATCTTTAATTGGAGATGATCAAATTTATAATACTATTTATATATATATGTTGCCTGTTTGCCTTGTATGTAGTATTGTTTATACTTTTGTTCTACAGAGTTTTACATAAACGATATCAAGTCTGGAGCGTGCGTGCCGGCAGCTAAGCCAGAGATCCTGAAGGAAGCTGGGGCAACTGCCTGGGTGGATGGCCATAACGCCCTCGGCGCTACTGTTGGCAACTTCTGCATGAATCTGGCCATCCAAAAAGCTCAGAAGTTTGGTGTGGGATGGGTGGCAGCTAAACGTGAGTTGAGCTACCCCAGCCGGTTATTTACTTTGTGTAATTTATTTCTTCACCACTGCTCTCAAAACGGTGAAGGAAATCATTTTGAAGAAACCGTGTCTTCCACCAACCTGCATTGGGAGCACGTGGTGGATTATGACCCAGTCTCTTTCACAGAAGGGACACCTCCCTTGTCCGTTGTAGGCTAATTATGAGGTTCCGGGTTAGATCTCCAGATCGGGCATAGTATTATAACGGATTTTTATAACGATTTTTTCAGTAATAATTAGAGAGAGATACCTAAAGAGTCTAAAAATTAACTGTATATCTGTCTGAATGAACTGTTGTCTGTCTGTGACTGTGTGTTAGTTACAGTAAATTCAGTTCCGACCAAGAGATTAAAGAATGGAATATAAAATATCATGATCTGTCGAATGACCGAGACGCCATTGTTTAACTATTGTGTCTACTTCGTGGATCATGGGTTAATACTCTAAAAATTAAAACTTTCCAGGGTAATCGAACCCAGGAAAGTTTTCATTTTTAGAGAAGTCGGGAAAAGTGCTATTGGGTTTTTCCATCAAAACATTCTCAGTAACAGCCTCGGAGTTTATATATGTACCCGGTAGATGGCAATAGGCTCGCCCCCTATTACAATAGAGCTTAAACATAACAAGCTACTGGTCTAGCTGGTCTACTATTATTAGGCGCATCTCTACCTTTCAGGAGAGCCCGTGGCTAAACAATAACAGCCGCTCGATTTTTACGTTAAGCCGTGCTTGCCTAGGTTGGTCTGTGGATGGGTGACCACCCATTACATACCGGGTTTCCTCCGTGTCTCGGAAAGCACGTTAAGCCGTTGGTCCCAGCTGTCATTTGTAGATCTTTGACAGTCGTTACAGGTAGCCAGTGGCCCAAAAAGTTTGACAACCAGTCTTACCAAAGGGTATCGTATTACCCAGTACTAACTGGGTTGTGGAGGTCAGATAGGCAGTCACTCCATGTAAAATACAGGTATTCAGCTGCATCTGGTTAGTTGGGAAAGGCTGGGCACATGATGACCTCTGCCTTACAAGTGGCCTACCATGACGTCTTAAAGCAGGATCGTTTTAATCGCGTTCCAATGTGGGTAAGAGACGGAGCTATAGAGGACGTCTAGCGCCATCTCTTTCCCACACTGGCACGAAATTAAAACGATCCTGCTTTAAGACGTCATGGTAGCCCCGCAGGGAATACAGACGTGATGTCATGTTGCTTTATTTTCTAAGAGTGCAATCACTTTGGCATGGCGGGCTACTGGGCGCTGCAGGCGGAACGCGAGGGGCTCATTGGTATGGCCTTCACCAACACGTCACCTATAATGGTGCCCACCAGGTCCAAACAAGTAAGTCGATTGACTTAATTGTTCTTTGTAAGTTTAGTTCGGGTTGCGGTAAGAGTAGACACTCGGCAAGATGTTACTGGAACCCCAGAGGAGGAGGCTGTGCAGAACGCAATAAACGTATATCTAAGCACCACCGAGTAACCAAACAACACGAAATTTATGGTTTTTAACTAAAAATGAAAGTCAAAAAACTGTTTTGCAAAAAATAAAACCGACTTCGAAAACACAAAAAACAGCAGACCGAGGAGAAGCTGGTGGGACGCCTTGGATGGCTTTTTCGTTAATTGGCGAGAAGAGGCGCATCATCGAGAAAAGTGGAAGGAATCTGGAGAGGCCTTTGCCCAAGAGTGGGGACAATCAAGACTAATAAAAAAGAAAAAAAAAAAAAACCACCATTCATTTCCCGACGGAAAGCAGATTAAGCTTGTGTCCTGAAAAAAACTAATTAGTCCGTCAGTTAGATTATCAAAAAATATTTGACCCGTATTTTTTCCTTTGTTACGTAGACAAAAATTGACGAAGATACGACGCTTTTAAAATTATCAATACGTCACGCCGTGCTATAATTTTTAGTGCGTTGTGACGTCGCCACTCCCGAGTTTTGATGCGTTTTAATCTTTGTCGATATTAATTGATTTACAAAAAAAAAAAACGTGTCCATTATTTTCCTATATTCTAACTGACGGACTAAATAGATTTGCATTTTATTGATGGTGGAAACTAGCCTATTGCTTTGTCCCGGTCTGAAGAATGACCATAACTAGACTAGGTATCACTGGTTTAAAAAGTTTTGATTTCAATTATGATCTGGTCATAATCTGTTGCTGCCCCATTTGTTTCAGAGGGCTTTGGGTACGAACCCCATTGGTATGGCTGCCCCGGCGAGCTGTGGTGACAAGCTGGTGGTCGATATGGCCACTACCAGTGTTGCTATGGGAAAGGTAAATAAATAAATACCTACAGCAGGTTTACTTCTGTAAAATTTGAATTAATTTTTTACCGAAAATTCGTGTTATTTTACGTATTAATTTAAACAATCCAGTGGTCAATTTTGAGAATATGTAATCTACCCAATAAGTCAATAATAATGTGCGTATTGTATAATTATCACTTGCTTCGGTGAAGGAAAAACATCGTGAGGAAACCAGCATGCCTGAGAGATATTTCTCGACGGCATGTTAAGCCAAGTCAGAGGCCCATGGGCGGCTTAAAAACTCTGACACCAGGTTAGGCACTAGCCACACGATAAAGAAAGAAGTCAATAATATCATGAATACACAATAAGGGTATAATTTTGTATATAGTTCAGAGTGATTTGCGCCAGATTTATAGCAGTAGGAAGCATACTGCTAAACTGAGGGAAAACTATTTAGAAATATTGTCACAATAACCCCGTTTATTTTCAGATTGAAGTACAAATCTACAAAGGAGAGCCACTGCCCCAGGGTTGGGCTCTCGGTCCTGACGGGAAACCCACAACTGATGCCGAGGCAGTAAGTATTATTAACGCCTAAACAAATGATAATAGCAATTAGACTGTTTCATACGCTTTGCTCAGATTCCTGCTCATGTTGATTTTTGTGGTTATTTAGGCCAATTTTTAATCGGCCTCTTAAAAGTTCCCACAGTTGAAAGAAGAAGAAAGAATGAAGAAGAAAGAAAATTCATTTATTTGGCAAACGCCACAAGTGCACACAGTATAAAAAAAAGTACAAAAATGAATAATAAACTTAAAACTAACAAAAAAATGTGAGTCTGTGCGCCTCACGGCTGCTCCAAATAGGCCCAGTTCAGCAAAATGCTGGACAACTAGTGCCCGACGCTGGGTTTCAACTGGACCTGGATTAGTGTTTTGTTATGGATGCGACATAGGTCGCCTTTCTGTGGGAGGGAGTTGCTCATAACGCCCACGGCACGTTTGGTTCTTGGACATGCCGGTTTCTTCTCAATGTTTTCCTTCGCCGTGTTGGGAGGGAGAGCAGTGGTGATGAAATAATTGAAGCAATGTATTGTGCTGGTACTACACATCACTCGAAAGTCGCAGCCCTTACCATGACACTGTTCCCACTGCTTTTTGATTTTGGTAAACGTATAGTTACTTATCCACTTATGTACACGACTCCCACTTATCGACTACTGAAATTAAGGTCCTGGGTCCGATTCCCAGGTCAGGCCATCAGAAATTTCTCTGTAGCAACCACAGAGCCTCGATTTGTGCCCGGTTGATGGCAACAGGCACGCCCTCCATTTAATGGCGAAGTGTGGTTCTACTACTAGGTACCTACATCTGTGCCAAACCTTTGGGGATTGCAAGCGTGGTGTTATGTATCTATAGTTACTTTTCCCCTTTGGTAATTATTACTTCGAATGAAATAAAACAGTTTAAATATAAATAAATATCGCTGGACAATACACACAGCGCCATCTAGTGCCACACTAAGCAACGAGGCTTGTGTCTTGGACACCAGATAGTTGATATACTACTTATATACTTTTTTGTTTCGGAAACAAATGTCCATGCTCATCACACAAACATTTTACTCCTACCGAGATTCGAACCCGGGACCCTAAGAACGTAAGGCAGCCTCAGTACCGCTGCGCCATTCGGGTCGTCAAGTTTGCACTAGTGGCAGTGCTTACTTTCGTCAGGCATCCTCTTGGCATAGCCAGACAATCAGCCAGTCCTACTACTCCTCTTCGGCTGAAACAGATGCGTTGATGATTGAAGTTAGAGTGTTTCTAACTACTGAAAACAAACTACTATGCCTACTTATTTCAGGCGTTTAAGGCCGGCAGACTGATGCCTTTGGGAGGAGAAGAGAAGACGAGTGGCTACAAAGGATATGCTCTCGCAGCCATGGTGGAAATGTTTTGCAGTGGATTGTCAGGTAAGAACACAGACCTCAAGCTATTGGAAACAATGAGGGTAAGTAGAAACCACAGAACGCCACCTGCTACGATTGCTATTATACGATCCTTACATACTCCTTACTACTTCATCCACGTTCATATAATACATCTGGACATACGCATCGCACGCCAGTTGCGAGTACTACGCACCTGATGTTTTTGAAGAAACTCACCAATGATGTCAGTCACAGTAGTCGGACGTTGATACATATAGCATATCGAGATTTAGACTACATTGGTGTGATTTATACAGTCAAGGCTCCAGCATACAGCAGTTGCAGTAGCAGCAGCAGTTGCAGTTGGAGTTTTAAGGTCCTTTAAGTTAACACAGTTTGTATTTTATCACATGTATGTTAGTCTGTAAGGTATATATCTATGGGTCAAAGTTGCCTAAAAATTAGTATTAGTTCTGTTAACAACAACAAACATTTCTAACATACTTGAAGGTCCCAGGTATGGTTCAGAACAATACAAAAACGTATGTCAGGGAGAACAAGTGAGGGAAGGGGTCCGCAAGGGCCGAAGCCTGCCGGGGCTGCGGGGATATTCGAAAGAGATACCGTGGCCCCGGAACACAAAGGGCGAGGAAGGAACATGGATGGGTTTCAGTCAGTAAAAGTCTGACACTCCCTCCTGCTCCGCCCAGAGCGGGAGGAGTCATTTGATGATTTCCCATCCTAAAAAAAAAAAAAAGTGAGAACAAGTGCCTCTTGGCTTCGTGAAGTGTCTTTTAACACCCATTATTTTCAAATAACTCGTTCTCAAAGTGTTTTCCGAACGTTACAGGGTCGAATATGACGCATAACATCCGCGGCTGGGAGCTGGACAGTATCCAGGGTCCACCAGACCTGGGGCAGTGCTTTGTTGCCGTCAACCCTAATTTCTTTGCACCCGGCTTTGAAGATAGAGCAGCTGATTGTCTCAACACCTGGAGGAACTTAGAACCGGTAAGAAACAGGCTATCAGGCCTACATACTTTGGTTTAGAGCAAGAGGGAGGGTTCGACTCGGAGGTCTGGCAATTTGTTATTGGGTTTTCCATCAAGAATTTCTCAGCCACGGAGTCTGGATTGTGCCCGGTTGATGATTTATAGGGTCGCTTCTTATTACATGTGACTTAAAATGTATCTGGTAAAATGCGGGTGTACTATTGCGTACACCTCTGCCTAACTAACCCCACGAGGATTACAGGCGTGATGATAAGTAATTACCTACTAAATGCTTCTATTTCATATTCAGGTGGACCCATCGCTACCAGTCCTGGCCCCCGGGGACAAAGAGCACAAAATCGGTGAAGCAACCTCGGCAAAAGGAACAGTCAACTACCCTCAAAAACAAATCGAAGCCATGAACGACTTGGCTAAGAGGATCGGGGTTAAGCCTTTAAAAACTGTGTAGCTTTAGACTGGAGACTTTAAACGTAAGACTTGTATTTACTAGGGAAGATCAGGCTTTAGTGATGCAAGGATTTTTTGGCGCTTGGATGACATTAACTGGGAGCGTATTTAGACGGTTATCACACGACAGTACGACACCGCTCGTCCGCGCGGATGAGCGGCGCTCACTGCCTCTCCACGCGGCGCACTTCCATATAAATCTTCGCCGCCTCCGCCCGATAGCGCTGACGCGTGTGAGAATCCCTAAATTGTATTGTAAAAACAAAATGGCGGCGGTTAGTTCTGATTTTGGACGTGAACAAGAGCGTATTGCGTGTGTAGAGTCTATACAACTATAACTTAATGATTGTAATAAAACGAATTTATTAGTATTAATAAAGTATCCGTATACATAATAGTGTACCTGTAAGTTGTTAGTTACTTTGTAATTTGTGTGACAATAAAAAGCTAACATTATGTGGTCTGTCTTTATTTGGAAGTGAATGTCCAAGTTATTACGTTCTTTTCCTAGTACCTACGTTTTAAATAATTTGAAAACTGTGCGCTCACAGACTTATTTCCGCGTTGGTCTAATCGTCTCAAGCGCCAGTCTAGCGCGTCTAGTCTGAGTTGAGGGAAACATGAAGGGAACAAGGGGTGATAATTTCACAAATCTTGAAAAATAAAACAAAGTGAAAAGACTTATAGAGTGGACGTTGGGAATATTTTCATACAATGAGGTGTTTTCAGGGCCAGCTTTCACTGAAAAAAGATAGATAGTGCTGTGCAAGACCGAGTGTAATTATTTTTTTTTAACTATATGGAGCTGGCATTCATTGCGTTTTAAAAATAAAATACTGGCTAGTAAATGTTTGTTAAATGTTTGTTTGAAAAGAACAAATAAAGCACCCGCTTTATTTGTTCTTTTCTTGCTTGCTTGTCAAATGACTCGAATTGGACGAAGGAAGACATAAAAACAGTAGTAAAATTTTTAACTATAATAATTTTTATAATTCCTTTTTTGTTTTATGAAAATATCTTCTGAATGGTTCAGATAATATTATATTTGATAATATTTTCATTTATAAAATGTAATAGTTTGTGTGCGTTCGTTTTTCTTCGTTTGATTTGCGTTTTTCTTGTACAAATACCCATATTATATCAAGGAGACTAAACTCCACTTGCCTTTTATTCGCATTACTGACAAGCATGCAAGATAGCACCTACACACATATACTAGTACGGATAGTATATACTAAGTCTATGTATACTAGCTACCATTTTATTTTAAAAAGGTATTCGACGTCAGCTCCATAAATACTATCAAAAAAAAAAAGTTTTTACACCGAGCCTTGCACAACGCCATCTATCGTTTTTTCGTGGAAGCTGGCCCTGAAAACACCTCATTGATCCCGAAAATTTTCGAAGGCTACCTGACAAGCGGGCGTATGACACTAGATAGAGCGACTAAAGTAGTATTGCTGTAGTCTTCGGCAAAATACTATAAAAAAAACAAAGTAGTAACAAGTATTGGATTACGATTTTCTTCGTCTTGTCATTTCTAGATCTCTGATAGTCGTTACAGGTACTCAGCCAGTCTTATCAAGAGATTGGTATCCCAGTACTAAACGGGTTGTGGAGGTCAGATAGGCAGTCGCTTCATGTAAAATTCAGGTATTCAGCTGCATCCGGTTAGACTGGAAGCCGACCCCAACATTTTTGGGAAAAGTCAAGGCAAAGAGAATCTAGTGGCCCTCTTTACCTGCGTAAAGAGCTATTCTGTTGGTACTTGTTGGACCAAAAAAATACTGGCTACTAGAGATTCAAGGTGTCATTCTGTGAAAGCCAGGAAGCTTTCTTTCAACGGTCTGTCAACTTTTTGTCTATCAAACACAAATAATTAAATTATGAGTTGAACTGCAAAAACTATTTTAGATTATATATTATACGCTAAATAAGGTACCTATTATATTACATTTCACTTGCTTAGTTAAGAATTACAGATCATACCCCCTATTGACTCTGATTTCCGAAATGTTCAATTGAATATTATCTTCGGTGGTTTGTATTACCTATGTAAAGTATACCAATAGAGCAGAATAATAGAAAGTGGTTTTATATGTTATTTTTGTAACTTTTGCTCTTAAAACAAGTGTTAATCTTAAACCTAAATCTATTTAAAGGTACGACCAAAGAGTTCCACGAAATCACAACACATTAATTGCAGATTCCAGATGTATTATCCTCCTCCTATTCTTTATTCGAAGTCCGTTAACCATGGGGAAAGTGGCGACGGCAGATGCTCAGCGTTTCGTGATGGAGTGTCTGAAGGCCGTGGGTGCTGGCTGCAAGCCGGCCACTCAGCAGGCCGAGCTGCTGATCGAAGCTGACAAGGTCGGACATCCAAGTCATGGACTTAATAGGTTAGGTGAGTCGACTATAAGATAGATCGCCATCATCATCATCTTCGGCCTATAGCAGTCCACTGCTGCACAAAGGCCTCTTCTATCGCACGTTATTAATCTCGGTTCTTAGAAAGACCATCAGATTAAAGGAAATAAGAGATAATACTGCAAATGAAGAGATGACCTGATAGATTTTTGTTTAATTAGTATTATACGCACCATATAGCTTTCGAAGTATTGTTTCCGTACTGGCCTGGTTTATAGAGATATATGCGCATTTTGCGGCCGTCAAAATTGAAATCACGCGCGCCTCAAAGAGAGTCAGCAAAAATGAAGGGGTCCTCAAGGGCCGATGCCTGCCGGGGCTGCGGGACTATTCGAAATAGATTCCGTGGCCCCGGAACACAAAGGGCGATGAAGGAACATCGATGGGTTTTAGTCAGTAAAAGTCTGACACTCCCTCCTGTTCCGCCTAGAGCGGGAGGAGTCATTTGACGATTTCCCATCCGAAAAAAAAAGGGCCATCGTCCGTCTGGGGCTGCGGGACTGTTCGACCGGGGCTGCGGGATTGTTCGAAAAAGATACCGCGGCTCTGGAACACAAAGGGCTAAGAAGGAACATGGATGGGTTTTAGTCAGTAAAAGTCTGACACTCCCTTCCGCTCCGCCCAGAGGCATTTGATGATTTCCCAACCAAAAAAAAAACATGGCCATCGTCCGTTGAACATGGTAGAGGATGCCGCGTCTGCCTAACCCAGCAGACTGCCTTCTACATCATGTTGGCTGTTTAATTCATGTATGTAACAAGTACAACAACGGCCACTTGAACATATAACTTTGATATGAGTATGAAAACTTAAGTTTCACTTCTCAGGGGAGTTTGAAATGAAGAGTCATTTCACTTTTCAGAAATGTACGTTAACGACATCAAAAGCGGTGCTTGTGAGCCTAACAACGAGCCGAAAGTGCTGAAAGAAACCGAGGCTTCAGCGTGGGTCGATGCCAACAACGTGCTGGGAGCCACTGCCAGCCACTTCGGCATGGACTTAGCCATCAAGAAGGCACAGAAAACTGGCGTAGGATGGGTCTCCGTTAAAGGTAAACATAACATGAACATGAAATAGACAGTTAAAAACGCCTGATTCTTGCGGAGATAGAACCCACATTTTGCTTAACATTTATAAACTCAAATTATTAAAATTCTTCTGGCAGAATAGCTTCTTGACAGTTTAATTAATATTAAAAATTAAATGTTGAAGAGATGGCTTCCTCTATTTTATTAATTTCTGAATGATTTTATTTAAAGTTTCTAGATATGTCCATTTGAGTGTTGCTTGATTTAAAGAATTCGAATTGTTTTACAAGTATGACGTTTTTGGACCTACGTTAAATATGTTTTAGGTTCAAATCACAACGGCATGGTGGGTTTCTGGGCTAAAAAGGCAGCATGCAAAGGCATGATAGGCATGTCATTCACCAACACCCCACCTTTCCTTGCACCTACCAGGAGTAAAAAGGTAAGTCGTATTAAAGGTGTGAGGGACATCGACGCACAAACTGTTATCATGAATTTTGCACTGTAATGTACATCGTTGCACTCTCATACTCGTAGTAGTACGGAATTAGAAATAGCTAAAAAATGCCAAAGCTTTTGATTTCGATGTCATTATGTTGAACAAATGCAACACCTTGGAACGGTAGCCGCCGTATCCTGGATTTTATATTTTTAAATAACTCTTGCATTTAAGATTAACAATCCGAGGAGTGCTAAGGTCAGGAATCAGATTTGCTTAAACCTGGAAAATGCCCAAAAGATCCTAAAGGCTACCGAGTACCGACTGATTTCCTTACTTTGTCGCACATTTAAGGTTTTCGAAAGGCTCCTTCTGAACTGCTTAAGCTGCGAAAATGAAATTTCTTGTTACTGTTCTAGATTTACGAAGCTGAGGAACTGATGTGTTTCTCTTTTGTTTCCAGGCGGCGCTAGGCACTATTCCTCCGTCCGTAGTTGCTCAAGGCTCTCATAATGACGTGTTCTGTCTTGACATGGCTACTACCACGGTTGCTTTTGGAAAGGTATCAGAAACCCCCTTATTCAACAGGTGTTATTATTATATCAATTTGACAGGATGTTGTCGCGAAACTTAGAAGAATCGTTTGTCCTATAGTGGATGGGCTGTGCTGATTGATTGACCTTATCTGATCATAATAGCTGACTCCAATAGTTTTACCTTAGATCCATATATAGCTGCTTAAGTTAGTGTGTATAATCTTCTAAATGTGAAATCTTCCAGATTGAAATGCAGCGTAAAAAGGGCAAGCCTTTGCCGGCCGGCTGGGCTCAAGGACCTGATGGCAAGGAAACATTGGATGCTGAGGTGGTGGGTTTCTATTTTGGTTTATAGATTAGATGGTTTCAAGTTCTTTGAAAATATTTATATATATTCATTTTATCTAAATCTCTCATCACATCATTATCATTGGCTAGTTCTATCTACTGCTGAATATTAGGCGTCTTCCTTTTGTGCCCTGCTACTTTCAGTCTTATCCAGGTCTTCCCCGGGATCTTCTGTAGGTCCTCCAGCCATCTGATTGTTGGTCAGGCTAACGCTTCTTCTATACATCTCTTTTTCAGGCGCACAAAACCCAATGTCTAATGCCCTTAGGAGGCGGTGAGTTGTCATCAGGATTCAAAGGGTATGGACTAGCCGCTGTGGTGGAAATGTTCTGTGGAGTATTAGCAGGTTAGAACTTATGAAGCTTAAAGAATTATAGTAATAGAAGCGAATGATAAAGAAATCTTACTGGAACGAGGTGCTCAGGGTTTGTTATCAAGCTGAAGCTGAAGCAGCAGGGCTGTTGAATTCTACTGAAGAAGCGATGGTTTCAGTAAAGCCAAAGGAATCCTAAGTGGAGAGCATGAACCAAAGCAAAAACAATTTGCTATATGATAGTTTATAAGATAATAAAGAAGTAATAAGAGTAATATAGACGTATGGAAGAAGAAGACATGCTGCGCCAACCCCAAATGAATTGGGATAAGGGCAACAGAATGATGATGATATGTTAGTTGATAAGGTATGCTATGGGCCATTGTAGCATGAAATAAATTATGTGTAAATGCCTGCAATTTAAGATGCCCTAGGCAACTAAGGCAAATTTGATAGCAAAGGCAAACTTAACAACAGACAACCACATGTTTTAACGCTTTTAACTTTTTCATTATTTGCAAATATACCACAGGCGCCAACTACGGTCATCTTATACCTAACCGGACAACTGATGGAACTGGTGCGACCTGCAACTTTGGCTATTGTTTCGTTGCCGTGAACCCGGGGTGTTTTGCCCCCAGATTCCGCAAGCGCCTCACTGACTGCATGCTGTATTGGCGAAGTTTGGAACCGGTGTGTGACTCCTTTTATTTTTGAATAGAAAGAAGTTACCTAGATTAGATTTAGTAGCCCAAACAACCTGTAAATGTAGGTAGATGTAAGTATCTATAAAAGGTGGCTTGACATTTTTTTTTAAATTGATTCGTTCACTGAAAGGCAACGTACAGTCTAAATCACTGGATCTATATAGAAACATAAAACTTGCACAATTACAGAACTAGATTTTTAAAAGTTCATCATCTGCCTAGCCTTCGGGGATGGCTTCCAGTTTAACTGGATGCAGCTGAATATCAGCATTTTACATAGAGCGGCTGCCTATCTGACCTCCACAACCCAGTTAGTACTGGGTAACACGAAACCCCTTGGTAAAACTGGTTGTCAGACCTTGGGGCCACTAACTACCGTAACGACTGTCAAAGATCTACTAATTGACAGCCGGGACCAACGGCTTAACGTGCTTTCCGAGGCACGGACGAAATGTAATGGATGGTGGCCCTACAGGAGGTCCTATAGAAAAGCGCAGCTTAACCTGGAGATCGACCCATGCGGCTCGAGCTTCTCTAAAAAGTTCATCCCCTTAAAGGGTTTAATAGGGAATAAAAGTCTGTATGAAAGTTGGTAATTTTTGCCAATGGGAAACCCCATTGGGCATACACTTTGTTTTAATACAGTCAATGGTAGCGCCAGTCCATCCCTTCAGGGGACTACAAATGCAATTATTTTATGTATCCCACCTCCGTTTTATTTTCTAGACGGATCCAGGTCTTCCGGTGCTCTGTCCCGGAGACAAGGAGAAGCATGCAGCTAGCGACACAGACAAACGAGGCACAGTGTCGTACGTCCAGAAACAGATTGAGATCAGCGCCGCACTGGCCAAGAGGCTCAATGTGAAGCCTATGACACTGTTGAAGTAAGAGATGATACGTCCTGCATATTACCATCTCTTTCCAACGCAGAAGTTGAGGTTAACTTTGGTAGGTGGTATTAGGCCGCCTTGTCTTAATGTAATTCTCAGCAGAAGAAATTCACGAATATCAGAAAAGAAGTTCATACTCAACTCTTTTGTAGTCGAGTGCAATTAAAGAAAAAGGTGGAACGAAGTTTACAGTGATCGAATTTTCATGGAACTTTTTTGATTGAGTTCCTAGAGGTGTGGAGAAAGAGGAGTTAAAATAGTACATTTTGATACAAGTGGAGAAAGTTTGTTATTGCATTAGAGGCGGAATTAACTCCCGAGCCGTAGGCGAGGGTGTTTTTGAGCTGAGAACTGCAATAACAACTGTCCACGTGTATCAAACGACGTTTTTCAATACACTTCTGAAGAAATAAAATAAAATAACGAAAAATATTTTTGTCATAAATTAATAAGAAAAGTAACGTTCTATGATTTTAATTTTCTTTTTTTCGCTAAACAGCCTAATATAAAAAAAGTTTTTTTTATATTTTTGAATTTAGAACACAAATAAATGTTAATTTCTTTATAAAAGTAAATATTTGTTTTATATAATCATGTTTATCTATGATATTCTATTTATAAACACAATTTGAATATTTTAAAAATATTTAGGCGGTAAAGACGCATTATTGCTTTGCCAAATTTTAAAAAAAAACATTCACCTCCGACTTAATGCATTGAACCAATTTGAACTAAGTATAGGCAGTATGGGTATAGTTATCTGTGGCAATTTTCATGCCCGCACACGTGTTGGCAAATGCAAAAAATCGCCCGGGTGTGAAATACATTGCATGTTGAACCTAATCATAGTGCGTTATGAACCAGTTTTCGAGGAAGTGTATTGAAAAATAAATTTCGCTGGTCTCTACTTTTTTTAAATTTCCTTTTGAATATTTTTATCGTCCATGAATAACTTTAAATTTGAGGTCTTTTCTATGTGCATCCAAATGCCCTTGGGTCTGTTGTTTGTTGTTATAAAAATAAAAAATAAAAATGCGTTTTTTTTGGAAGATTTTCTATTTTGTTCATGTTTTGTTGATTTTGTATTTTGTTTTGTTCAATTATTTATAAAACCCGGAATTTTTAGACTAAGGTGTCTTTTGTCATTGGTAACTGATACTTTTTCGCTAAACATTATCATTATCACAGCCTTTTTAAAGTTCCCACTGCTGGGCCACAGGCCTTCTCTCTATGAGAGGATTTTCGCTGATAACTGGGCATAATCAAGAAAAACACAATTATGAGAAAACTGACTAAAACTTCATTCGCAAATATCGGGAAACCGTCTATGTTAAAGTTAAAGATGGCTATTTTACTCCATATGTTTCTATGTACATATTTTTCTAGTTATTATGCCCCATTAGATAGCTATTTAAATGAGCATTTGATCAATAACTTGTACTTTGAGTTTCATATAAGCATTTTGAAAAACAATGCCTTTCCGAACAATGACGATTCAATTTCTGGTATTTGCGAATTAACAATTATGTTAGTAACTTTACTCATAAATGTGATTTTGAACTTTTTTATGTAAAATTTTCTGTGAGAACTATATCTCCAAAGTCCATGATCAGATCGCAACAACATTTCTATGCCTATCTACATCCACTTGAAAGTATACTCTTTCAAACAAAAAAATAATTTTCAAAATCGATCCACAGTTGACCGAGAAATCGGTGAACATACATAAAAAAATGTATACGTATAGTGGAACATAGAACCTCCTCCTTTTTTGCTTACTTAGTTAATAAACAGACCAAATTGGCGTTTAATGGATGCACATAGGTCACACTGTGCTATTACGCCATAATATAAATTCGTCGAATTTGCAAGTCCGAGTGTCGAAGGACAATGATTAGTTTATAGTTTATATATAATAATAGTTTATACCAAAATGTTTAAATTTGTTCTCATGTAAGTGAAACGTAAATTTCTTTATGAGAATGAAATGTCTTTAACCAGAAATTTGTAGTCATTCATCAAGCAACAAAAAAAAAACAATAGGAAATTAACAAAAAAAAGTTGTGAGCGGTGATTTTTTTTTTATTTAAATTTTTTCTCCACACCTCTAGGAATTCAATAAAAAAAGTCCCGTGAAAATCCGACGGTCCGACCACTATAAACTTTGTTCCACCTCTTGAGTATGTTTTGGCTAATTGCACTCGGCCATTGAGCAATGCAAAACATTCGTTTGCTAAAATAAGAAAATTATGCTATCGAGTAGATACTTTCCCCGGGGAAAGTTAAAAACCTGCCAATGGTTTTATGAAAATTGTAAGTCTTCCCTTGTCCTTTCATGCTGGTCGTCTTTGTAATGTGGATTTAGTGCGCAGTTGTAGCATTTACTTTTTACTTTT
The DNA here is from genome assembly GCA_963853795.1 of Xestia rhomboidea. Lineage (NCBI taxonomy): Eukaryota > Metazoa > Arthropoda > Insecta > Lepidoptera > Noctuidae > Xestia > Xestia rhomboidea. The sequence continues at coordinate 5,544,937 of OY970771.1, read as the reverse complement.
TAGTCTCATATTATTTATGTGAAGTGCGTATGTCATGTAAACTTACAAAATCATACTAATCAACGGTAATATTTAATACTGTTATTGTTTTTCTTGATATTAATATAATTTTATTTAAAATTCTACTTGCTTTCTTACCTAAAATAAATACTTATTTTGCAAAGTCGCAGTTTCTGCTTCTTTCTTTTTTTATTTTGTGCTTTATATGCTGAGAAATGTGAAAAACGAAAAGCTACGGTATCTTGGAGTCATATTTTATTTTTACTTAAATAAATAATATTTTATTTTTTATTATAAATTAGATCAAGATATATAATTTAGTTGTTTATCTACACAGGTAAATCTCGCGACAAGCTTTTATATCAAATAAATTGTGTAATGACGTTATAAGCGGATGGTAAAGTTTTTTATATTCCTATCTTCCCTTATTTTGGCTTTGGCTTTTTCAGCGACACAATCTACGCGGGAGTAATAATAGTCCTCCTGACTATTTTCGATCACGGCGGCCTATCTTAGCGAAGATTAGCCAATCGGCGCGGGAGGTATTATACCGAAAACTTCCAAACTCCGGGCTACTGGTGAGAAATTTCTAATAGAAAAACCCAATTGCAGTTTTTGCCTGAACCGGGAATCGAACCCGGACCCCACCCTCAGCAGTCGCGCTTGCGACCACAAGACCAACGCGGCAGTCGAAGTAGAATGCTGACGAAGTGACAAGATATATCTAGCCAAAAAGTGGTAGTGAGGCTGACTGTGTAGGGTGATGTTTTCCTTCACCGAAGCAAGTGATAATTATACAATAGGCTCATGAATCGGAAAAATAATAGGACTTGGTATTCAAATGGTCACACCACTAGGCAATCATTGCTTACTACTAAAAATCTACTAATAAATCCACTCTGGTGTAAACCGGACCTTAAACTCGGTGACCTACCTAAATATTACAATCTCGCTGAAGACAGGTTATTGACTTATTTTTTTAAAAGGATATAAAATCTCGGAGAAGCAATTAAAATATCAATATTTTTTGCTTCAACCTCTGTAGAACCAAATCAATCCTTCTGCAACCCATAATATTCAAATTCGCTGAATCCTAACAAAAAATATAAACTAAGATTTAAAATGTTAAATTCCCCGTCTTAATTAACACTTCAGTGCTGTTTACATCTTTGTTTTGTATAAAGGAGATAAAAAAATTCAAGCTTATACCCATTCTTCGTTTAAGTAATAAACGAAGAATAAGTAGTTAATGATTTAGGATTTCTGCGTATTCTTCTATTGATTTACAGCTGTTTTTTTTTCTTTGCCAGATATATCTTATTCTTCGTTTAAGTAATAAACGAAGAATAAGTAGTTAATGATTTAGGATTTCTGCATATTCTTCTAATGATTTACAGCTGTTTTTTTCTATGCCAAATATATCTTTATCCAGGGTTTAATTTTGAAATGGTGAAAAGATTTTCAAATAAAAGTTAGGAATCGTAAATTTTAAGAGAGAGAGAGAGAGCGAGAGAGCGAGATTTATGTACTAGTATTTACTTTGGTTGAAAAAAAATAAAAATCAGTTAGTTCAAGTTATTTAATTTACTTGTTTAATTTATTTTTATCTACACTGGTAAATCTCGCGACAAGATTATAAATCATATAGGTTGATAGTAAAAGTTTTAAAGGAAATGTTTATTTTAATCTTTTTAGCTCTTTTGGATCATTAGAAAATGAGAGGATGATCCAGTCTTTGCCCAAGGTAGTCTATAATGACTTAATCACCTACCTAGCTTATAATTAGATAGCTCTGTTTTTATAAACAATTATTTTCTTTCACTCCTGACTTGGAGCAGGAAACAGCAGGACATTGGTAAATATCAACCTGTACCTGTTCGTTTGCGGCCAGACAGAGCAAAAAGTTAAAAGGCCTATTAGTTCGTGCGCGTGCGTATATTGTGTTAAGGTGACGCTATATTGTTCTATAAAAAAAAACAATTTTTCTAAATGTGTTTTGGTTTGTATGGTGGGTTTATTTTGGGTTTTAATTACTTAATCGTTCGCGAATTTAGAAGGTCTTTCAGCTTGTTTGCCCGTTCTTCTCCGTAGAGATCTATCGCTTTGGAATGGGCAACTTCAGTACTTTCACAGTTTTTATGGCTGGGACTGTATAGCTACATTTTATTTTAGGTTGTTGCCTTAATTTCGACAATTCAAAAGTGCCTGTCTCTGGCCTACTTGAAATAAATGCTTTGATTTTGATTTGTTTTTTTTTTTTTAATCTTTTTAGTATACTTCGGACGCATTTTAAATAGACAATACAAATGGAATCGCTGGAAACACAATTATATGTATATGGGTAGTTTTTGAGAGGCACCTGTTAATACAAATTTCTAAGATAACACCCCCTTAAGGTGGTAAGTAGATGGAATGGAACCAGTCTACATTGGCGTTTACCTTGATGACGCCAGACTAGACTGGCTAGATTCCGTGCGTTAATGCCCTCGCCACGGGCATAGAGCAAGCGGTCAACAGACTGAGCTAGTGAATCATTGACATCGGGAAGGGGTTGTACGGGGTGGTCCTACTAGGAGTCATGTGTGATTATGGTTTATATATGGCCACAAAATTAAAAAAAATATGCCCGAGAAAGTTTGATTATTTCTCTAGGGAGCGCTTTCGCACCATTGATCGCGTTATTACGGGATCAGAAAAATATGAGGAAAACACTTGTAATCTGCATGTCTCTGTTGCATTACAGGTAAAACAGGACAAGGAGGACTTGGTTCCTCCATTTTGACGGTCACGATTGTGGAGTATTGTGACAGTCTAATAAATTCTCGCTAAACATAAGTAAAGAGCCCAATTGTGTTTCTAGGGAAATTAACTCGAAGGGAACACGTTACAACGGTAAACTCCATAAACCTTTAAATACATTGTGTCACCCAAGGGCACCAAGAGCCCTGAGACTTGGTGCTTGAAGGCACAATACAATAAATGGTTGTTGTGTGACCTTTGCCTGCATACCAAGCCAAAGACAATAGAGCAACTTGTTCAGCTTCCGCGAGAAAAATCGTTGTTTTAAGTTCTTAATTACTTAGTCGCGTCAAAAATAAAAACTAGTTTTTGCATGAAATCATAAAAACAGACAGATAACCAAATTGCAGACGATCTGAAAAAAAAACCGGTCAAGTGCGAGTCGGACTCGCGCATGAAGGGTTCCATACCATCGTAGTAGGGCTTGACATTTAATTTTACATTTATTTTTATTTGTTACTTCAAGCAACAAATAAAAGTAAATGAAAAATACAACAGAAATACACACTCTGTGAAAATTTCAACTGTCTATCTATTACGGATCTCGAGATACAGCCGAACGACAGACGGACAGACAGACGGACGTACGGATGTCCGAACAGCGGAGGCTTAGTACCTAATAGGGTCCCGTTGGTTACCCTTCGGGTACGGAACCCTGAAAAGCAGCTGGTCGTATTCACACAGTGGCGGTTGCTAGCCTTTTAATAAGACATTAGGTATATGAAATTAAAATACCATTTGAGGGTTTCATATTAATAGTGATGTCATGTTTATTTTAATGCCTATCTCTATAGAAGCAGCAGCGATCGCCAATTTAGTTTCAATTTAGCGGCTGTTTCCAATAAGTCAAATGCAGTGAACAAATCGAAAAGCGGAGAACTGCAGAAGTATCTTGAAGACCAAAGTAGGGCCGACTTAATAGACCACATTTGACTTCTGTCAGTTTAGTACTAGTACATTTTAAAGTTATCTTATTTTGTCATTATTAAAATAAATATGTAATCGTAATTGAAAAAAGTTAAGCAATTGTGCTAACTTCGAAGAAATAAATAATATTTTATGCCAGCCGTTACAAGGTTACGTTGTTGTATTTTGATGAAATGTCTAATGTGGTCTATTAAATTGGCCCTACTATAAGCTGTTGCAAGCAAGTTTAAGATTGATTTAACTAAATATAATAAAACGAACATTTGGTAAAGACGTTCCGTGCGTAGGCCCTACTTCCTAACGCTTCGTCCGTATATTTGGATCTATTTGTGGCTCTCACTCGCACTCATCTTGATCGTGCTCTATGGCTAGCAGATCGTCCCATCGGACAAGCTGCTAGCCATAGAGCACGAAGCAGACGTGCGCGAGAGAGGCGGATAGATCCGAATATATGGACGAAGCGTTAGAGAGTAGGGCCCCAGAATTAGTGATAGAAACTTCAACAGTTATCATCATCTTCCTGCCATCGTCTGTCATCCGTCACGCTATCATTTAGGTACCTACTCCTTTTTCTTTCCTATCATAATTTACAAAATCCATCCATCGTTTCCTTGGTCTTTCTCTCCCTCTCCATCCATCAACATTTATATTTATCACTCTTTTAGTCACATGCGCTTCGCTGGAAACTTCACCAGTTTAAACTAAAAACTAGCCAATCAAACTTAATTGATCGGTCACAATTTCTTCGAATCCCGACGTGCAGTCCTTGCACAGTTATTTTACCTGTAGCAGCAACCCAGAAGCAACCTTATTAACAGAAATAAAACTCAGTGTTACTTTGGCAGTGATGCAAAATCATTCATAGGATTTTTTTTTGATATGGCTACTCGCAGTTCAACTCGATAAGGTTGCAATACTGGTTAAACAAATTCATTTGAGGTTAGGTTGATAGTGACCTCGAATGAATTTAAGGCCCCCAGCTAGAGCTTACAACTAGGAAAACCGTGAAAGGACTGGGAGAGGACCTAAAGACTTTTATATACATCTGTCAACTTTATCTATGGCTTCACTGAATCGCATTATCGCGTATCGAATGCAATTTAACACATCGATCTTGTACCTACTAACGCTCGTTACATGGTCTTGGCAACGGCTTTACGTAAAGCTTTTTATACATTGTCCTTACTTTTGTCCACTTTTCTAATGGCATATACTTTTATGCTAAGCGACCATTTATTAAATCGTCAATTTCGAAGGGTAGGATATAAAGGGTGTTAAAATACCCATAACGAAGCCGAAAGGCACTTGTTCTCCCCGTCATTGCGATATTTTTTTTGGTCTACACCATACCTGGGTACCTTCTAGTTACGGAGATATTGGAGGTCAAAGTTCAAACTTCCTGTTTTTTTTTTTTTGTTAATACTATGTTATAACTTTACTTTAAACACCTCCTTGACTCCCGTCTGTGCCCGACGCCCGTACTATTTAATGCATCCATCAGCAGAATGTTTTGAGTGCGTTACATTGAGACTTACCGTAAAACGTGAATTTCCATCCCAAAAGTAGATAATTTTTGCGTAAAGTTGCCTTGTTTGATATACAGAATGCTTGGCTGACGACTTCGCGAAGGGTCCGTTTGCACCTTGTAAACATGATTTTTCACCCCAAAAAAAGTCGTTTCCCAGCAATAATTTTTGCGTAAAGTTACTTAGTTTGATGTACAGAATGCTTGGTTGACGGCTTCGTGGTGAGGTTGTTTACACCGTGTATGTATCGTAGATTGGTACCAACAAGTGTGTTCGACCGATATTGTTTACCACTGATTCTTTTTAATATTCATACCCAAATCACCCATCGTAACCTATTATTAAAATAAGACGAGAAAAACAAAGTACCTGAGTGTTATTTAAATGAACACGGGAAAATCCGCTAGAATAACAGGTTCAATTATTAAATACATAACTTCGGTTTTAAATGTCTTTGGTAACACCTCACCTTTAGTTGCCTCACCGATTATATTTTTAAACTTTTAAATATTTAATTGAATTTATTATTTTTAGTTACTATTTTAACTTTCAACACAACACAACTTTAACATAACTTTTTTTGTGGGTTTCTTTATTGTTTCGAGTCAAAATTCGATTTTGGACTTAACCATCAATATTTTAGTTTGTGGTCACTTGAAATGCTGGCGACTGTACAGCCGTTGTTTATGAATCGATTTTGATGATTCTTTTTTTATTGTATCCAAGTTAGTCCCATTTAAATGTGATAGGTTTTGGAGATGAGGAGTAGTACTCCTCAACGGAATTATTGAACTGTGTATATTATCATTGTAAAGCCAGTACATCATTGACCATCTGAAGGTCTGACGATTGTCCTGGAGACAAAAATGAAACTTATCAACGGATGAGAATCATTTTACCGTATTTTCAGGTATTTACGGTACAAGTAACATTGCAAAGCCTGTACATAATTGAGGTGTTTCGTCTAGGAGTAATCATCATGATGCTGAACTAATGATGTAAGGCTTTCATTCTCAGTATTCAGCACTCTTTAACGATAAGGACTTAGGGCAGGGGTTCCCAAACTGTGCGCCGCGGCGCCCTGGTGCGCCGCAGAGAGTAAAGAAAGGCGCCTTGAGGCTTCTGTTAACTATTCTCCGGAAACTATTCTTAAGTATTCGATAAAAGTTTAATGAGCTTGTTGTCTTACATAAGCTAATGTCCATTTTCACGGAAAACCTTTCGAAGCTTACTTGATGGTTTTTAAAATACTTGGCCGAAGACGATGTCGAAAACTTTCGTGAATCCAAAATTCGTTAAGAAGAAGAGCGTCTCATTGAACTCTTGCGACAGCAGCCTTAAAACAAGGTTCACGTGTTCCGATTTGATTGAGTTTTGGATATTGGTGCAAAATGAATATCAAACTTATTTATGTGAAGTCGGATTTTCAAATGTATTCTTGTGTGTCAACATTCACTGCTTTTTCGACTAGCTAGGGCATCGAGTTAAAATATTATTAAACCTGTAAGTGCGTCGCGAACTGAAAAAGTTTGGGAACCCCTGACTTAGAGGCTGATAATGAGATTAGTCGACAGAGCTTATACTACCCACAGTTATTATTAACTATCTTTTGATTTCGCTCCCATTATGTACGGAATGTACGGTCGACCAAGCTATTTGGTTTACATTTTAACATGCAAATTACATTGTAAAATGTAAACGAAATAGCTTGGTCGACCGTACTCACGGAAACTCTTTAAATGTAGCCACTCGGGGATAATGTAGCTTCTCGTTAGTGAAAGAATTTTCGGAATCGGAGCAATAGTTCCGAAGATTACCGCCTGCATACAAACTTTTACCTCTTTATAATATTATTATAGTTACATAGCAAGATTCTGTGTGGGATACCACCACCAAAAAATGAAAAGTGATTTTTTTGGAAAGAAAAAACTGATTTCTAACAAAGACATTCAAATATTTACGAGCGATAGACGGGACAAGACGAAGAAAATCGTAATCCAAATACTTGTTACTACTTAGTAACAAATCGTTCTGTCTAGTGTCATACGCCCGCTAGTCAGGTAGCATTCGTGTGTCAAAATCAAAAATGTTCGGGATGAAAATTTTTGTATGAGATTATTCCCAATGTCCACTCTATACTTAATTCTTTTAAATCTCTTTGACTTTAAGAAAATGTCTTGCAGTATTTTTTCACCCTGCAGAAAGATCCTGCCAGTTGCAACAGACTTCGGCCGGACATGCGGCATTGAGGCTCGGTGTGCTTTCACAGCATTGTATTTTATGTATTTATTTTGGACAAAAACAGTTGACGACCCGAATGGCGCAGCGGTAGTGAGGCTGCCTTACGTTCTTAGGGTCCCGGGTTCGAATCCCGGTTGGAGCAAATGTTTGTGTGATGAGCATGGACATTTGTTTCCGAGTCATGGATGTGTATATGTATAATAAGTATGTATTTACAAACAAAAAGTATCTATGTAGTATATCAACTATCTGGTGTCCACGACACAAGCCTCGTTGCTTAGTGTGGCACTAGATGGCACTGTGCGTAATGTCCAGCGATATTTATTTATTTATAATAAGCTTTATTAACAAACAAAAAGTATCTATGTAGTATATCAACTATCTGGTGTCCACGACACAGGCCTCGTTGCTTGGTGTGGCACTAGATGGCGCTGTGTGTTAATGTCCAGCGATATTTATTTAGTTACACGTTGCAATATTAATAGTTAGCTTAGGTCTAATAGTAAACAAACGCATAACCCACACTATTGTCCATGGAATCATATCAATGTAAAATAAATAAGGACACGGACGTATACAGAAAGGAACAGTAAGAAAATAAAAAATTAAAAAAGCTTATAAACCTGAAAGGTCACACAAACCAACTCTGGACGTCACCAAGCATGTTACCTATTAGATGAGATAAATTACTGTTTAGTGGAGCATACTTGACATTTGACAAATTTAAAATATCCAGTATCAGGTGCCGGATAGTTAAGTTTTATTTTGATGTGCAATCATGAGTTCTCCTTCAAGTTTTTGCAAGTGTTAATTCAAGATTTTGAATTAGAGTGATAAAATTTTATGATACCTAATCATGATTAAAGTTAATTTATAATCTGGTATAGTGGTGTAACCTTAATTCCTAGCTGAGTCTAGAATATTCTTTTAATTGCACATTTTAGTGTTTTTTATTATTATTTATTAAAAACCGTTAACTTTTTTGACTTGAGATTCTCGCACCAAACTCCTTTATTTTTAGACTAATGCAGACGAATTATTGTTAAGACTGAGTCGATTAATGCAAATTTTCATACATCAAGCTATTTTTATTTTATTTTGGGATTAGAATAGTAATGAGTTAAAATTATTAACATAAAACATCTATTATTTTTTTCTAACATCATAAGTAACATTGTAGTTCTATTTTATTTAAGTTATTCAAATGTAATTACACAGATTGTAAAACAGAGTAACTTTTCGTGTCCGTCTGTTTGAACCCTTAGCTCTTGTGAACTACACATCAGATTTTGATGCGATTTTCACCATAACTTAGATAATTTATTCCGGAAGATTTATTTGTATCACACGTATTTATTTAACTTACATACAGCACAGAAATTGTGATGTTTTGACATGGTATAACATTCATAGAAGCACCCGAGCGACGCTGGGCAGCTCGCTAGCGTAATTATAAATTAAATTAATTAATAGTTAGGATTCCATTTAAACGCTGTGTTTTTATTGGAATAATAACTAAGAGGAAACTTCCAACTCTCAGTTTACATAACCAGATAGGTAGATTATATCCTAACAATGTTATAAGACACATTGTAGGAACTTGTGCAAGGATATTTCGTCGGTTGGTGATTGATACCCATCAATCACTCCATTGCCAGACAATAAAATAAAATTATAAATAATGGATGCCATAACTTCGTTATTAAATATATGACGACAGCAGAAAGGCTTATTTATTTAGGATCATCAACGACAAAGGTATAACGTAGGTGTACCTATTCCTTTACTTACGGCAGGAGACCACGGCATCATGCTTCGTTAGGTTCTAGATAAAGAGGAATGAAAGAAATGATTTTTTTTTACAATCCTATCTATTCGAAAAGGACGACTTGGCTCGCCTTTAAGTGCACCCAAAGGTGGTGTTTTCTATAAGAAACTTTTAGCGGGCAGAAATGAGTTTTTAATCCTCGCTATAAGTGCGCCGCAATTATCTTTGCCGCGCACTTTTTGAATTTGGAACATCTTAGTGTTCAGCGCCAAAGAAATCGAACGCAAATATTGTTTGAATAAAGACTGGCTGGTACGACAGCCTATAGTAGCGCCGCCGGCTGAATAAAAAAAAAAGAAATCAAATTAAAAACGCGCGAACTGCAGCCCGCGTTTTCGTCAATTTTCACGGATTTTTAGAAATTCATGGTTTTGTTTTGAGAAATGAGTTCTTCATGTGACAGTGAATAAAATACGAGGCGCCATTTATTTTGTCATAGTGGGTGATGAAAAGTAGAGTGTATCACTCGGGCGCAAAATATATTTTTGGCCCGGGCGACGTACTTTGAATCCCTCGCTACGTTCAGAATTCTACTAAAGAACCCTTCGCTACGCTCGGGATTCTACTCTAGAATCCCTCACTTCGCTCTGGATTCAAAAAAGCGCCTTTGCCGTAAAAATATTATTTTGCTCCCTTATGATACAATCTACCATATAGGAACCCCTCTCAGATGAAGGCCTCTTCCATGAATTGCCGTTATTGACGGTCTTGGGCTTTCTGTTCCCATTACATCTACATAATACTTATTATCAATTTTTATTGAAAAACCTTTAGAATAACAAACATGTCCCAGGTGTCAAACATGTTTAACAGCAAATGGGTGGATTTTAAAATAGGTTGACCTTGGTAATGTTAGCAGGTTTATATTTAAAACATGTGTCCAACTGTCACAAGAAGGTCATGATCTGATAAAATAAGAAAACTCGTCTACCATTCTCGATACTAACGTTATTTAAATCCTTTATTCATTTTATCATCTTATTTTATTCATTATTAAATACAGGGTGTAAACAGAATCTTCACGAAGCCGTTAACTATGCATTCTGTACAACATCAAACTAAGTAACCCAACGCAAAAATTGAAAATGACTTTTTGTTTTGGGTTGAAAAATCACGTTTTACGGTAAAACTCAATGTAACGCGCTCAAAACATTGTGCTAATGGATGGATTGAATAGTACGGGGGTCGTGGAGGTGTTTAAAGTAAAGTTCTTACATTAAAAACATGTATTTAAAAAAAACTTGTGAAAAAGTTGGAACTTTGAGCCCCAATATCTTCGTAACTAGAAGGTATGGTCTAGAAAAAAAAAATATATAAAAATATCTTAATGATGGGGGGAACAGGTGCCTTTTGGATTCGTTAAGAATTTTTAAAACCCTTTATTTGTAATAATAAACCTATTAATTAGGTAAAGAAAACATTTCAAAATATAAAAAATAGTGGTCCGCCGCGCGCCAGTGTCGGCAGCAGGGTCTAAGCTACCGGTGGTTAGGGCTCTAGAGACAGGAACCTCCTCACAATGCGGGCTGTATCGAGGAGTACTGCCTTCTGAATCAGGTCCTTGATCCAATCGCCTAGCGAGAGCCTCGACAAATCCCATCAGGCCATTGGCCATAACGACAATCAGCACAATGATAGCTGAGTTCACATTCCACATGTCGACAACCTCGTGTGCCAAGTCAATGTATTTTATTTGCTTCTCTTTCTCTCAGGTCCAGTTGAAAACCAGCGTCGGGCACTAGCTGCTCGGCAGTTTGCTGAACTGGGCCTATTTGGCGCAGCCGTGAGACACACAATATTATTTCTTTTTTTTTCTGTTTAGTTTAAGTTTTATAATTGTGTATTTCTTGTGTGCACTTATGGCAGGTGCCAAATAAATATGTTTATTTGGCATATGTTTTTGTAAATATGTTCCTTTTTTTCTTTCTTTCTCAGCTTTCACAAGGTTCTCGTCATGCGGTATCATCGATAATCATTACGCATTATTAATTCTCTTTATTCATCTTACATACACATTTTTAACATTTCTTAAAACAACATGAAAAAAATAAAACATTTAAATAACGATTTATTTATTAATAATTTGTATAGCATATTTTGTTAATGTAAATGTAATTAAGTAGATTTATAACATTAACAAAAACTAGTCTGTACTTATCACTCTAGCAATCATGATAGGTACACTAATATCTATAACTTTTTGTTCAGTTTTAAATTAGTATACTTGTACTTTATAAAATGTCAAGGACGTACTTATTCGTATTCGTAGTTTATGTTATGCGCAAATTGTCATATGTTTTTTTACCATCAATTATGAAAAGCCCTGGATGTTTCTGGCAAAGCTTTCAACCATCAGAACAATATTTTAGTACCTAAGTAAGAAAATTCAACTGGTCATAAATACCTAACTTATAAGTCTACGAATAGAAAAGTCTTGAATTCCGTTGGCACGCTTTGAGTACAAAATCCCAAAAATCAAGGTAATTAATAAATATCGCTGGATATTACACACGGCGCCATCTAGTGCCACACAAAGCAACGAGGCTTGTGTCGTGGACACCAGATAGTTGTCAAACTACATGTATACTTTTTGTTTGGAAATACATACTTAATATACATATAAACCATATCCATGGCTCGGAAACAAATGTTCATGCTCATCACACGAACATTTGCTCCTACCGGGATTCGAAACCGGGACCCTAAGAACGTAAGGCAGCCACACTACCGCTGCGCCATTCGGGTCGTCAAAGTTAGTATGAACTTGATTTTTTAAATAAGAATGTTCTACCACAAACTAAAGGAAAAACTTTAAGTAATAGGTACTGGCTGATTGATAAGTAGAATTTTAGTACTTGGCCATTAGTTTTAAAAAAAGAATACCGAAAAAGAAAATATTAATGGCAGCACGTTATTATTTTAACCGCAAACGGCCAGTAGCTGAGGTACTTATTTCAACATTTTCAATTTACTAAAATGTTTGTTTTTAAATTAAGAAGCAAACATACTATGCTTTATGTTTTATATTTGATACGCCTAACAGGCGTAATGATATAATACATTGTAATACAAAATAGATCTTACTTATATCTGCGTTGCCGGCGTACACCAACCAGCAGTTAGGTAAGCTTCATAAGGAAACTGATAGGATTTTATAATTAAGTAGATACTCGTATAATTATCAAGTTACAGATGCTCGTCTTCTCGATAAGTATCCTGTACCAGTGTACCTACCTATCTACTATTAAAAATCATAATAAGTGCGTGTCAACAAGTATTTATTAGTATTATTGTCGCAGATCTAGCGCTACAGGTTATGCGCAAGAGTTTCCTCGACCCCATATTATTAAATTATTAAGAAAACGGTAACACTGTAATTAATAATTGTTTCTCTTGTTTGTAAAATGGTAATAATTAAACTGTTAATAGTTTTTCTGAAACTATGAACCTAACGCTAATTATGTTTAATAGGTAAATTCACGGTTAGGTAAGTAAGACGTATAAATAAAATAAGGGTATTCTTTGTCGGCAACTACAAGAGGTAAAGTCTAGAAAATTCCAAAACTTTTGCATTATTCATTCAGGATCTAAAAAGATGCACTGTTTTAGACTCTCACGAAAACCGTGAGAGTCTAAAACACTACACTTAAAGTACTTACGGGATGATATCCGTGATATTCGTTTTTGTTATTTTTAAGAATATCACGGATATTATCCCGTAAGTACTTGTAGTATCTAAATAGATCCTGAATGAATAATGCAAAAGTTTTGGAATTTTCTAGATTTTGGTATTTAAATAAATTAGAAGGTTCTATCACATGGTTCTACTATCCAGCCAGTCTTATTTCAAGTTTTTAGTATGTACTAAAAACTTGAAATAATACTGGCTGATTGTTTAGTAAAATTTGAGTACTTGGCCATTAATAAAATAAGAGAAATCAATCGACAAATCTTTTGTTCATCTGTCATTTTGTCGATTCAATGACACGCGCCGCAGCTACGCGAGCATGTGTTCAGTGAGTGACGGTAGAGAGTGAGTTACAAAAAATAAAGCAAATAATCTTATAATATTATTATTTACTTATCATACTTGGCCATTAGTAGTAAAATAAGAATACGAAAAATGAAAAGATTAATGCAGGTAGCACGTCGGCAACTACAAGAGGTAAAATCTAGAAAATTCCAACATTTTTGCATTATTCATTCAGGATCTATATTCGATCCAACTTAAAAAAAAACAATGAATCTGACCTTGAAAATAGCTCAGTAGGTAGGTAGAATGGCGAAGTACCTAGCCTTCGGTCTAAGTACTTTATAAACGAACTCAATAATTCAGATCAGGCTGTTACATGCAAATCCGTGCCACGGAAGATGAGACCTGTCACACCACTTGTATACGAGTTAATTGTGTAACGAAATACTTCTTTTGACATACAGGTGTACCTACAGGTCGTTAACCGTCTTCCTACTTTGACTTCTTACCTTACTTTACCTCGAGGCATAATCAAGATTTCACAAAGTTTCACTCGTTTCAAGTGACGTGACAGGTCTCATCTTTCGTGACACGGTGTACTTTCGGGCCACACGCAACAATTTAAAAAGATGGATTCTATGATGACTTACCAATCCAACTAAAGCACCATGATATCGCGATTAGTCGATTGCCACAGCAAATGCGGTGGAGCTCTTGGATCTCTATAGATTTATTTATTTATTTAAATTAAACTTTATACAGTACAGTAGTGGTGCTTAGGCGGACTTAATGCCACAAGGCATTCTCTATCAGTCAACCTTTGGGTTCAATAGGAAAACATTGTGATAGATTGTAAAGAAGCAAACTATTTATTTCTATCGGAATTCTCGATAGGCTTTGTTTTATTACGTTTTTAGGGTTAGGTACCCAAAGGGTAAAAATGGGACCCTATTACTAAGACTCCACTGTCCGTCTGTCCGTCTGTCTGTCACCAGGCTGTATCTCATGAATCGTGATAGCTAGACAGTTGAAAATTTCACAGCTGATCTGTTGCCGCTATAACAACAAATACTAAAAACAAAACAAAATAAATATTTAAGGGGAGCCTCGATATTAATAACGGCAACAGGTAGACGCTTGAAATATTCACAGAATATTTAGTTGTATATTTAATTTAAATATAAATCATCATCATCATCATCAGCCTATTAATGTTCCCACTGCTGGCCCAATGCGCCTGCCTGGTTTCGAACCCACGACTTACTGTTAGTAAGTCGGGGCCACCACCACTGGGCCACCGCTGCTCTCAAAATATAATATAAAATATCAATACTTAATTAAATCTAAATAAAATAAATATTTATGGGGACCCCCTTAAATATTTATTTTATTTAGATTTAAACGGCCAAAAAATCACGTTTGTTGTATTCCCCCCTCCCATACAACAAACGTGATTTTTTGGCCGTTTTGTCTAATGTTGTATAGATATTTAGATAATGGTAGGTACGGAATCCTTCATGCGCGAGTCCGACTCGCACTTGGCTGGTTTTTTTTAAATCATTCTAGCTTGTAAACCACTAAGGACTACCGCACACTATAGACAAGACTGTCTTTAGACAGACAATTACTAGTGCGAGCGAGAATACATAGTCTGTCTCGCTTGCACTAGTAGAGTAATTGTCGGTCTAAAGAGAGTCTTGTCTATAGTGTAAGGTTCCTTCGGCCGTATCCACAAATCATCATCATCATCTTTTGCCTAACCTTTTCCCAAATACTTAGGTCGGGGTCGTAGCCACAAATGCCGCATTGAAAACATTTGAAAATGTCAATTTTTCCCACAAATCAAAAGAACGCAAGGAGATCAACACTATTCAATGAATGTAGCTTGAATGTAGGTACGATAGTACACTAATACACCACGGTATGCGTATGCGCATGGCCGTCGACCGGAACAGAGAGAGTGCCGCTCGGTCGCACACCGCACCTTTGTACTTTCACTATGTTTACATTGCCAATTTTGCACAAACCTTTGGGTATTTTGGCTTTTGATAGGTATTTTGGGTCAGTACTAGACATGTGAAAGCGTGGGTCAAGTTGTAGAAGGTGGCCTAGACTCTAGGCCACCTTCTACAACTTGAACACTCTAGGCCCTAGAGTGTTCCAGACACGTCAAGCATCATCAAGAAAAGAAAGAAAAAAAAAAAATTGTCGCGCACAGCACAAAACAAAATAATTAAATTAACAATAAAAGAAAATTAGATAAATGTTAACAAATGAAAAAAAAATAAGACATTCAACTTTACAGTATAACGAGGCCAAAAGGCCCATATCTCAGCATGGGACATTACTACATCACACCTGGATATTCTGGTATGCAAAAACCTAGATTAGGCACACAAAACTAGGCTTGGGTTAGACTTACCTTTGTTAAAAGTACTGGTTGCAAGGTAAGACTTGTAATGAGGAACATATTCCCGGTATATTTACCATGTAATGGTTCTCTTCCTCCAAAATAAAATCTTGGAAATCAATCTGTATGTCCTTGTTTCCTTCAAGATTGCGAGATTTTTGGAACATAAGTATTTAAAACAAGGAAACCGACCAATCCATGAAGCAGGGATATTCTTGGTCTTCGAGATCTATCGTGTGGTTATTGCTGATGCTTAACCTGGTGTCAGAATTTTTGTGTGCCGCCCATGGGCCTCTGACATTGGCTTGGCTTTGTCTTCGAGATATTAGGCTGTGAAGCCGCGGAAAGATTTCTTTTTTTTCGCTACGTCTGAGTTCCTTATTTAAAGTGTGTTGTGTATGAATAGGATCCATTGTGTTCACTGCTCTTGAACAATTATTAATTTGTTACCCACGACTAATGTGAAAAAAACCGTCAAGTAGAAATCATTTATTTTTTTATAGGAACCAAGTCTTATCATTGCTATTTTATTAACGAACGTAATTAAATAGATTTTATTGTGTAACACAATCATGTAATAAGCAATTTAGACGTAATTACAGTAAGTAATGTTTTGATTAATGCGACCTTCATTGTTTGTTAAGACAAATACTAAGTACAATTGAGCTGGAATGTTAAGGCTACATGATCATTATAGGCGAACGCAGACTAGTCCGCGCCGAACAAAACGTTATATCATACGTATAACGTTATCAATTCGCCTGATTCGGTGCGGATAAGTATGCGAAGTTACATAAGATGTAATACAAGTACCTTATTAAAAAAATCGATTCTTGCCGCTCTTTCGCTTCCTTTTTGGTTCTTATAAGTGCGTTCACCTTAAAGGTAAGCGTCCTCCTGTCCGGATCGTACTCATTGTACGCATCAAACGGATCGTAGTATTATTTGTATAGAAAGTCACTGATCCGCACCGTACGGAACGCTTGAATCTGTTCAATAATACTACGATCCGTTTGATGCGATGCGTCCGATGAGTACGATGCGGACAGGTGGACGCTTACCTTAAGTTAATTGTCTAATGTTGTGCATTTCCTACATGGGAGTTCGTAGACAGAATTACGTTACGGGGTACCGTTCATACGGCGACACATGCTTTACATTTCCAGTAAGACATGGCCTCGCTTTATATAGATTTCACGTACAAAGAGAGATCCGCATAAACTGGTTTTATATAGCATGATTGGTCGTCGTGCGTACACGAGATTAAAATTTAATAATTGTAGTATCTACATATTATAATAATAATAATAAACCATTTATTTCAGGTAACAAAGACCGATAGATGAATATAACATTTTTGTCAGTATACGTAACTTAAAACTATGTTAGTACACGATGCATTTCACTTGCACGATGTTTTGTGCATTCTTGTGGATTATAATGTTAACACAAAGATTGGGGCGAAGATCATTGGTCAGGCAATATTGTGTTGTGAGACTATAGCTAGACTTATTTGGCCCGCGTTAGGTTTTCCGAAATAAAAGGCTGGATACGAGTAAAAGAGAGACCTGCATAGCTATTCACAACGCGTCGATTCGATTTTCGATTCGGAAAGTGGTATGTCTATCTCGCTCAATTTCGTAATGTCAAAAAAAGATAGACACACGACTTTCCGAATCGAAAATCTAATCGAAGCGTTGTGAAAGACAATTTGGATTTAGACCTAAAGTTTCAACTGCCGATGCGGTACATCATCTGACTGACTATCTAGCGAAAGAACTTGACAAGGGTAACCACACAGTGGGAATTTTCCTGGACCTCGCCAAAGCTTTTGACACAGTTTCCATTCCAATTCTATTGCGCAAGCTTGAGATCATGGGTGTAAGAGGCAACCAATTGAAAATATTCAAAAGTTATTTAGAAGATCGTTCCCAGTGCGTAAAGATTGGCGATGTTCTCAGCGCTGTTCAAAAAACCACATTTTTTGTTGTTCCCCAAGGAAGTATTCTTGGACCCACCCTTTTTTTGATCTACATAAATGACCTTTGCAATCTAAAGCTAGAGCATGGTACTATCATTACCTACGCTGACGACACTGCTTTACTTTTTTCGGCTGACTCAGAAAATGAAGTCTACAAGCTTGCGCAACACGGATTTAATATTGTAAATAAATGGCT
This sequence comes from Xestia rhomboidea, assembly GCA_963853795.1. Lineage (NCBI taxonomy): Eukaryota > Metazoa > Arthropoda > Insecta > Lepidoptera > Noctuidae > Xestia > Xestia rhomboidea. Next base: position 5,527,056 of record OY970771.1, on the reverse strand, counting down.
TCAAAATAACTCACTAACTCTAAATGCAGAGAAAACAAATTACATTAAGTTTTCGATGCGCAAGCATATAGCCAATATCCCCTCAGCGTTGCACGCTCATTGTTGCCCAGTCCCTGCAGATAGCCAGTGTAGGTGTCCCAATATTAAGAAGACTGATAAAATAAAATACCTGGGTATTATAATAGATGAAACTCTTTCCTTCAAACAACATATGGAAGCTCTAAATAATAGAATTCGTAAGCTGATATTCGTATTCAAAAAAATACGATATATTACAGATCCAAGAATACTTAGGCAAGTATATTTTGCTCTTTGTCAGTCAATTCTGACTTACTGCATTACTTCATGGGGTGGGGCGAGAAAAACTCTGTTATTGCCCATTGAAAGAGCTCAAAGAGCTATTCTCAAGGTGGCTACTTGCCGCCCTTTCCTTTTCCCCACTAACCTCCTGTATAAATCTTGTGAAGTACTAACAGTTCGACAGTTATTTATTATGAGCACTGTACTAAAACAACACGCAGCACTTTCATACAGCACTGAATTCACAAAAAAAAGACGGAAAGATATAGTTTGCCCTCAAAAAAGTACAAAACACGCTTTCACAGCCAAGTTTTATATGTACCTCGGACCGCTACTCTATAACAGGCTTAATGAAAAAGGAAGCATCTACTCCTTAAATCACAATAACTGCAAGAAAATCCTCAAGGAAGCTCTTCAAACTATGTCCTATGAAGATACAGAGAAGTTATTACTTGTGCTAAAGTAAATATTGTTTACATTAGTGTTATTTTTTTAATTAGTTTGCTAAGTTAAAATAGTAAAAATGTTATATACCTTTTACATTGTTACCAATATTATTAATAAGACATATGATTATTTAATCAATTAATGTTACCTCAAATCGCCTGAAACACAGGATTACCTAGTTCAGGCTCAAAGCATGGGTGAACTTGACATAGATTTAAGAAAAACTGTAAACATTTACCTTATATTTTTTGAATAAAATTTTATTTATTTATTATTTAATCCTTATTCACAACGCTTCGGTCGCTTCGGCCTGGGGGGCGACAAAATGGCATTCTATATTTTTTATGGATTGACATAAAGAAAACCTACTTTACGTAGCTTATGTCTATGAATAAGCGTATTTAGTAAGTAACCACAATTAGAAAGAAACAGAAAGAAGTGGCGAAATGATTTGGACGCGTACCGCGAGGGCTGGTCCGCCAGGAGGGACGGGAAAAGAGCTCATGGAAGGCATTAGGGGAGGCCTCTACCCAGCAGTGGGACAGGGACAGGCTAATAAAAAAACACAATTTGGCAAAATGGGGAATTAAATATCCTTCCGACACAGTGTGGATGCGGTGTTCCAGACCATACGAAGTCGCACTTGCTGGAGTGTCCGAAGTGACCCAACACCTGCACTCTAGAGGACCTAAAAGAAAAGACGCAACAAACGCCACGATTAACGTGGCCATGCACTGGCCACACACTAGGCCCAAATTTAAACAAGTCGTACCATCGATCGACACGAAAGAAAAAATAAGTAAATAATAAATATCACTGGACATTACACACATCACCATCTAGTGCCACACTAAGCAACGAGGCTTGTGTCGTGGAAACCAGATAGTTGATATACTACATAGATACTTTTTGTTTGTAAATACATACTTATTATACATATAAACATCCATGACTCGGAAACAAATGTCCATGCTCATCACACAAACACTTGCTCGAACCGGGATTCGAACCCGGGACCCTAAGAACGTAAGGCAGCCTCACTACCGCTGCGCTATTCGGGTCGTCAAAGAAGCGTATTTATTTTTAAAAACGTCGTAGTAGTACGAAACGATTTGAAAGCGATACTCACTTGTTATAGGCCCTGTTATACTTGGCTGTTGGCTCAGGACTGTTTAGATATGACCTGAAAAAAACATTACGATCAACTCCCATCAAAATGTCAAAATGTTAGCATAAGGAGAGCTACTTACTTTTAATGCACTTCTTTGAGTCAAATCATCGTTAGCAAGAATTTCATCAAGTGTTTGTAACCACACGGTGATCGTGTGAAACTCCGTGTTGCTTAAGATATACTCGGTGGAAAGAACAGGTGACATGGTGACACCAACTTATAAAGGGTGTAGACCTTTAGCGAAGCCGAAAGGCATTGTTCTCCCCATCATTGCGATATTTTTTTTGTTGTAAACCATACCTAGTACCTACATAGTTACGGAGGTATTGAATGTCAAAGTAACAACTCTATCACTTTTTTTTTTTAATACTAGTTTTTAGGTTATAGATATAACTTGACTTACTTCCATGATCCGATTACTATTGAATATGTATTGAATGCACAATGTATTGAGTGCGTTACATTGAATTTTACCGTATAACGTGATTTTCATATGCAAAAAAATAATAATTAAAAAACCCGACTGCATAAAAAAAAACTAATAACTTTAAATCAAAACTGAATAGAAAAAAACAAGTTTAGGAAACAGGACATAATATTGACTGCAACAGTCGGGACCCATATTGGATGTAATCATTTTAGTCTAGATTATTTAATGGGTTGATGGTTTTGATTTAAAGTTATTAGTTTTTTTTTATGCAGTCGGGTTTTTTAATTTTTTTTTTTATTTTAAACTTTTTAGTTACTTAGATATACCATTTTAAAATCCTCATGATGAGCCCTTTATCGAGCCGTTCAGGCTGCAGAGCGTGCCAAACATTTGAATTTGGCACCAAAAATCCGCCATTTTTATTTTTTTTTATTTTGATATACCTAGTGTCACTCTCACAGTAAATACGAATCTAACGACACCTCTCAAGCTAAAATCCATCGAGCCGTTCAGGCCACAGAGCGTGCCAAACAATTACTTATACAAACATACATACATACTCTCGAAAAACATAACCTTCCTTCTGACGCAGTCGGGTAAAAAGGTCGTTTCCTATCAGTTACAACATTACATATTTATGTCCCCACTATAGTGTATTTTTGAATTGTTGTAGGTTTATCTATCATAGTCTCTTATGGAGAGATGCTTATCTAAATAACACTGCGTTATGACAAGGATTTATTTACCTACATAATATAGTTTATGTTAATGTCACTAGGTAAAAGAAAACGTGTTAAGAAATAACTTTTGATGTAGAGATAGATCATAAGTCTTATGGAGTTCTTTGGCGTCATAACTATGTTATATACTTGCAAACATTATGTGGTAATGGTGTAAATAAGTACCTAAGTAAGTAAGAAGTAGGAAAAGGTTAATGATCTGCTTGTAAGCAGAAAGATTGTTATTTCGTAGTCATAATGATAACAAAGTCGTATGTCTATGTAGGTAGTGTTGAAAGCTGTGAGACAAAAATGAACAAGACAAAATTACTTTACTTAACATAAAAAGAGGGTTTTGGCAATTGACAATTTAACTCTATGTTTATGACTAGAGTCAAAGTTACGAACATAACATAACTTTCAAGAATCAATTTTGAACCAGGATATACCTACATGGTGAATTTTAAGTCGTTCTGGAACCGAAAGCCACAAACTTGATCATCGAACTCAAAACGATTGGGACTATTTTTTTTTTAAATATACTTAATTTATTATAAATTTAATTCTTCGTGATTTTTTTATTTTTTGAAAAAAAAAACAAAAAGTATTTTTTTATAAGCAGTTTTTTTTTTTTTGGCGCAATCGTTCCAAGTTCGATGATCGAGTAATGGCTTTCGTTTCCAGATCGACCTAAAAATAATGGTGTATAATTATTTATCAATGAAAATGATGATCTGAATAATATCGAACCCTTGTTTATATCCGTGAATCATAAAGGACGTAAACAGGGGGTCTAAAATGGCCGCTTTAGCAGAATCTTATATGAATCACGTGAAAAATTTAAATTCTTAAAATGGACTATATGGTCATTACCATTAATTCCATTTTTTTTTTCATATTTTTTAACGTGATTCTTATTTTGATTCTGCTAAGGCGGCCATTTTAGACCTCCTGATATTATTTGCATTCATCAACACGATACGCCCTTAAGGGCAGGAGACTGATGAATCCCCAATATGGTTGGGGTTCGCGCAGCATGTAAAAGAGATGTGTTACTGTACCTAATAGTTTATTATAATTGTAAAAGTGTAATCTATTCTATCTACCATGATACATACATATATCTTTTTATTTAAAACTGACACATAAAGCAGGTTTTAAAATGTACCGTTACTAATGTATATATTCATTTAGGTAAGATTTTTTTTGTCCATTTCCTTTCCAGTGCTTACGTGACCGTCCACAGGAAACCTATACCAGAAGGTATTTATTGCCTTGATGATTCAGTTATAGAGCACCGAAGAATAGAATTTAAACAATAATGGTTATTTATCGTATATCTAATGCAACAATGCGTCAACGTTAATAAAATGCAGGTGTTCGGAATGTATAAGTTACCTATGTGTTTTAACACAAGTACATAACATAATACAGGGTGTAAAGAGACTCTCCACGAAGCCGTCAACCAAGCATTCTGTACATCAAACTAGATAACTTTACGCAAAAAATATCGCTGGGAAAATACTTTTTTTTGGGGTGAAAAAATCACGTTTTACGGTAGAACGCGGTTACTCAATGTAACGCACTCAAGACATGGGCTAATGGATGGATTGAACAGTGAGATGGGGGAGATGGAGTTGTTTAAAAAAATCTTACATTAAAAACATGTACTTAGTTTAAAAAAAAGTTGGAAGTTTGACCCCCGATATCTCCGTAACTAGATGCTTCCCAGGCATGGTCTAGAACAAAAAAAAAATTGCAATGACGGGGAGAACAAGTGCCTTTCGGCTTTATTCCAGTAATCCCCTAAACGATAGGCAGATGTGTACCTAAGTGTTCCCCAGCATGTAAAACGGGTTGAGCCTTTTGCCGTAAACCGGGCACAAAATCCAGACTCCGACTCGGAAATCGAACCTAGTACCTTACGCTTAGTAGTCGTGCTTGCGATCACTAGTGACTATACTAGACCAACGATGTAGTCAGTGCAGTGTTTGGAATGTATTCTCTGATTTTATTTGTTTTTATTTTTGCACAGGCCCAACATAAATAAATAAATAATAAATAAATATCGCTGGACATTACCACACAGCGCGACCTAGTGCCACACTAAGCAACGAGACTTGTGTCGTGAACACCAGATAGTTGATGTACCTACATAGATACTTTTTGAATGTAAATACATACTTATTATGCATATAAACATCCATGACTCGGAAACAAATGCCCATGCTCATCACACAAACATTTCCTCCAACCGGGATTCGAACCCGGGACCCTAAGAACGTAAAGCAGCCTCACTACCGCTGCGCCATTCGGGTCGTCAAACGTCAACATGATCTTATAGTTTTGATCTGATGTAGTCTTTGCGCATGCAACGACGACGACGACTGACGAGCATGGTCAGCTAAAAGCTTTGGGACCTGTTCTAAATGTGCATTGCATATCATAACATCAGCGCTGGATTGCTCTAGTATAATCTTTGATCTTGAGTAGCTCCGTGGAGATGCTATAGCCATAGTATTATCTGCGATCAAGTAGCAATGCACACAGGATTGTACCTATCTTCTATAATATTTTAACACAAGCAGTTTGCCCGCGACACCGTCTGCAAAATTTGCGATAGTTCGGATAATAATTGATATAAATATAATTTATAGCCTTTAGCACCCACGAATAATGTAGCTTTCTGCCCGTGAATGATTTTTTAGAATTGAATCATTCGTTCCGGAGATTACCACCTACATATACAAACGTACAAACAGTTTTTACCTCTTTACAATATTAGTATACATTTGAATAGGTACGTTAGTAGGAACCTTTATGATACCTAGTAGAGATTCTTAAAGTATATTGTGTTGATTTGTTTTCAAGATGTAAGAATGTCGGAAGCCATATTATTCGTATTTTATATGCTATAGCTATAAAATTTATTTGCAGAGCTCGGATCGATTTCGTGCTCTGCAATGACTTCCGTAACATCGATGTTACGGAAGTCATTTTCTGGAAGACTTCATTAGACTAGGTACATTCATAGCTTATGAATCGAGATAAGTGATCTTATTTCGACCTTATTTTCTGGGCGCAGACTGCTGCTCTGCTGTGTCGTTTTTATGACCTATACAGGAGGAGCTCGTGGCTAAATAATAACAGCCACTAGGGCCGATCTTCAGGTTAAGCCGCGCTTGCCAAGGTTGGTCTGTGGATGGGTGATCACCCGAGTTTCCTCCGTGCCTCGGAAAACACGTTACGCCGTTGATCCCAGCTGTCATTTGGACATCTTTGACAGTCGTTACAGGTAGTGAGTGGCCCGAAAGTCTGACAACCTGTCTTACCAAGAGGTATCTTGCTACGCAGTATTAACTGGGTTGTGGAGGTCAGATAGGCAGTCGCTCCATTTAAAATACTGGTATTCAGCTGCATCCGGTTAGACTGGAAGCCAACTCCAACATAGCATTGCTTGTCATACATGCATAATAAAAATAAAATATTCTGTACCTACATTGTTTTAATGGGAATTTGTGTTAATAAAATGTTTATGATAAAAATTAAATTGTTGAGATATTGCAATGGCAGTTACATTTGTTCCTGCAGCTAAGAATACGGAAATAATTGCTTAAAGCCTTAGACCTACATATAATTCTGCGCTACTGTTATTTGAATAGCTTTTGTACTTCTTTATATAGCACTAAGTGTAATAGGTAGATAATAAAACCATAATTAAAATATCAGTGTCAAACTAGGAAATTAATTGCGACAAACTTCCTATAATCATATCGGAACCAAAAGTACAAATAAATAGAGAATAAACACAATTGACTAACGATTAACTTGCACGCGATCTTGCATAACTAACCACAGATAATACGCAGTAAATTGAAAACAGCGCGAACGGTTCAAAACGCGCGCGAGTTTTTCCTGGTAATTTAAAAAATCGAACGGTAATTACGTTTTTTTTTACATTCTGGTGTGTTCCTATAGTCTAGCTATAGATTTAAATCAAAATAAATCGATTTAATCTTATCCCCAAACTAACTCGTTTGTGCAAACTGGTTTTCAGTGTCTGTAAATTATAATGCAAAATTTTATTGGTCGTAAGTATAGATCTTTTAATTCCTGTTGCAATTTCAAAAGATGATTTGGTTACAAACATCATGTAATAAAAACTGATAGACTGGCTTTGAAATATTGGTGTTAAAATTCGCATCAAGACATTTAAATTGGTCAAGTTGCAGAACTTGGTGGGGCCAATAATCGGTTAATAAATATAAAAAAAAAACAAGAAGTAAATCGTTTGTGAAATCTTTCACATTATTAAGCTGAAAAAAAGTGATTATAAAAACTAAAAAACCCTACAAACCCGAAAAGCAAAAAACAAGCGCATTTGGAAGCATCATATATCTCAATGTTTTTATTTACTTTTTGTAACTTCTTGAAAAACCCCTTTAGGCGAAAAGTCCAGACAAATGACAAGGCCGGACAATGTCCGGATGGCAGGTCCAAAAAAATCGAAAATGTCACTATAGAAATATTATTTCGTTATGTGATTTCAAATGTTACCTTGGGTAAAAAGGAGCTCTAAAGATTTTCTCTCAGCTCTGCTAGGATTGATGTTAAGCCACGCAGCCTGAAGTTTAGTCACGTTCTAACCTAAAGCTTACAGAGATAGGCTTTTAGGTTATTGGGTCAACGAGTAAAAGGAAGTATAAAATGTATTTTTAGCAAATTATAGATCTATAGGTCTACGTTACAATTGACTTACTGTTACATTGATGTTAATCAACACTTTTCTTTATGACTCTTTTTTATTTAAATGTGCTTGTTTTGTCAATTGATAAATAATATCGAGATACGAAGGTGTGTAATCCTATACACCTCCATCTATACAAATAAAAAAAATCGAATAGTCTGTTTGTTATTTATAAATAACAGCTTTTTAATGAAAGCATAACTAATGTATAGATAATAATAACAAAAAAACATTTTTTGAAATTTTTGTGGCCAAAGGATCACGAATTTTTTGACGCCCTGTAACCGTTTTGATACTTGTACATATTTTCATTATTATTTATAGTGTTTTTCTGTTGTGTTTTTTTTTCTATTTTTTTTTGTAGTTAGTATATAGTGTAAATATATCTTTCATGAATAAAAAAATAGGGAAGTAATATTTTTATAATAACTTTACGCGAACGAAGGTCGTAAAGATAGGAAGTTTAGCTGCACTTTTTTATTCTCCGATTAAAACAGGTGATGAGGAAGATTCCCCTGAAAAAAATTAGCTACAAGCTCAAATACATGTTATACAGGGTGTAAACAACCTCATCACGAAGCCGTCAACCAAGCATTCTGTACATCAAACTAAGTAACTTGACGCAAAAATTATTGCTTGACTTTTTTTTTGGGTGAAAAATAAAACTCAATGTAACGCACTCAAAACATTGTGCTGATGGATAGATTGAATAATACGGGGGTCAGATATTTAAACACCTCCACGTGTTAAAAAATCTTACATTAAAAACTGGTATTTAAAAAAAACACTTGTCAAAAAGTTGGAACTTTGACCCCCAATATCTCCGTAACTAGAAGGTTCCCAGGTATGGTGAAGAACAAAAAAAATATCGCAATGACGAGGAGAACAAGTGCTTTTCGGCTTCGTTAAGAGGTTTTTTACACCCTTTATAAGCTGGTAATATAACACGATCTTCTTTTATAGGGACAGCCGTCTAAGTAACATTAGCGCCATTTAAGGCAATATACTTACCTAATAATTTAGCTGTCATGGAATATTGATAGCCTAACACCAAGATTAATTGAAAAGTAACACAAATAATAATTTCCGTATATTATAAAACGTAGAAAGTGGAAATGTTGCCAGCCAATTATTATTATTATGCATGAGTCGAGTTCCTGGCCAATGACCAGTTTTCCTAATAACCTTCTATATGTATAGATAATTAGGTACCTATTTAATTTCATACTAGACACTGATACTTAATCATGGGTAGAATGACGTTTCCATTTTTACATAAGCGAACCTATTATGAAATTGGTATGTGGTTTACCTATATTACCTACTTGATTTTATTAATTTCATGTGTGATAAATTAGTACTTGGCATGATCGGGCAAGGAGGTAATTGGTACATTACCTAAGTACTAATTTGTAGCATCACGCGAAATCTGCATTGTGAAGAATTTGTTTTTAAATTGTGTGGCACATGAGTGGGAGTTTCCTGGGGCAACACAAGAACCCGAATTTAGTTTGTCAAATGCAGCAGTATAATCTGTCCCAAATAAATTGGGATAAGTCAGGAGGATGATGAATTAATGTAGCAGTATCCCGTAACTAGAAACCGAACACAAAAGTCACACGGTTGCAGTTTGGACTTAATTAATAAAACAAACGGAACCAGTATTAGGTAAAACACTAAACAAACTCAACACCATTTTCCACAAAAAACTAATTCTTTTGCATCAAAACAACTACTACAGGAACTATAGAAACGGATATAAGTTAGATAATCGATAATTTTGCGGATAATTACGACACAACGGACACACGAACCGGGGAAAGTTCCCAGGTCAGTCCACTATGTCCTAAAGTGCGTTTCCACTGATCAGAGATGAGCGGAGTAGAGAGAAGCCAGATATTGACCAATCACAGAAGAGATGAGAAACGCGATGTGGCTTGCAACCAATGTGATTGGTTGATTCTTGCACGTCTCCACTTCGATTTAATGGAAACGCACATACAATATGGCGATGCTATGTTATGATATTACGTCACCAATTAAGTTCTGTTCGCCGAATTTTTGCTAATTCACCACTTATAAGTTACGTTAGGAGGGTCAGTAGGGCGATAGAGCAGTGGCTTTGTGGTTTATTAGTGAGGTCATCGATGATCGAGAGATAGTTTTCATAATGATGGATTTACCTACTTCCGAGTTATATTTTCGCTGTAGGTCTGAGTGTTATCTTAGTAAGATAAAGGGTGCAAAAAGGCCCTTTACGAAGCCGAAAGGCATGTGGTCTTCCCGTCACTGCGGTAATTTTTTAGTACTTAGACTCTAGTAACTGAGTTAACGAAGGTCAAAGTTCCAAATTTTTCATTGAACTAAACTAAACTTTATACGTCCTTGACCCCTGTTCCATTCAACGCATCAAAGCACAATGTTTTAAGTGCGTAACATTGAGCCCAACCGTGAAGCGTGATTTTTCACACCAAAAAAAAACGTTTTTGCGCAGTGTTACTTAGTTTGATGGACAGAGTGCTTGGTTGACGGTTTCGTGAAGAGTCCCTTTACACGCAGTATAGTGTATGTTGATTTTTCAGACATTGTTTACACCGACTGCCTCATTAGACCTATTTCATTCAGCCGCAAATTGATAAAGGATAAAAATAGATAATAGTACATTATGATATAGGTAAGTGCGGTAAGTTGAAAATTACAGCCGAGGCGATATTGCTTGCCCGAGCCGTAGGCGAGGGCGATAAAAAAGCAGAGGCTGTAATTATCAAAGCGCACGTATGTCATACGACGTTTTATAACATATTTGCAAGGAAATAAATAAAACAAATAAAAACAATACAGCGAAAAGAAAAAACGCGCGGAATAATTTTTACTTGTTTACAAATCAGCGAGGCGCGCGCATCAGCGCTTTTTTTTAAGGCAAAGTCACAAAAAACAGCCAGTATTACTAATAAAGTAAATTAATATTTTTGTGTTTTTTTACAGATAAATGGTTGTAATTTGTTGTCAAAATTAATTAAATTAAAGAATTAAATGTTTATTTATTATATTTCATCTCCCAAAGTTAATTTTATTCATAAAATGTTGACCACTTTTCTGACTTAAAAACTCTTTGCTAAGATTTAAAAAAGTATAAACCGTGCATTTTACTTTACAGCACAAGTACGTCATGAGATACATTACGATATTGAAATTGGTGAAATAAGAGACCCTTTACGAGCAAATGTGTTATAAAGGTACATTATAGAACATATGGAAACGGGTATTTATCGCGAAATTTACGTTTAATATAAGCCCGACCATATGCCCGTTTGCTGGCCGTTCCATATGTTTTATAATGTGTTTAGATAAAGGTAGTCAAAGTGTAATAAGCAAGAAGTTCGAAAGCTTAAACTGCAGATTGCAAATTGGTAACTCTACAATCGAAATGATAGTGAAATCAAAATAAAATCGTATTCAAGACATCTTCAAATAATAAATAAATAAACATTGATCATTAATTATACTTGCATAGCTGGTGAGAACAAGGACTTTAAAATAAGCATTTCTAAAGAGAAACGGTAAAGGCTATTTTGAGCTCGTAACTTTCACTAAAAGCCTGACAAACTCTCTTGATGTCCCTAATCTCTTTGACCATTGTTGTTTATATTGTCAAGATGTCATACATAGTTAAAATGTTAGTGAAATGTAGATAGATCGTGCTTGACGACCCGAATGGCGCAGCGGTAGTGTGGCTGCCTTACGTCCTTAGGGTCCCGGGTTCGAATTCTGGTAGGAGCAAATGTTTGTGTGATGAGCATGGACATTTGTTTCCGAGTCATGGATGTTTATATGTATAATAAGTATGTATTTACAAACAAAAAGTATCTATGTAGTATATCAACTATCTGATGTCCACGGCACAAGCCTCGTTGCTTAGTGTGGCACTAGATGGCGCCGTGTGTAATGTCCAGCGATATATAAATTTATTTTATTTCTTCTTTACAAGCCTCGTTGCTTAGTGTGGCTCTAGATGGCGCCTTGTGTAATGTCCAGCGATATTTATATTTATAAATGTCTTCTTTAGGAGCAAGTTTAACATAACAACTTTAAATCCTTGAAGGGCCCAACTCTTCAAGGATCTAAAGTTGTTATGTTAAACTTGGGAGAGTTGTTATGTTAAACAGAGGTGCGTGGTGGACGCCCCACAATTCGTCTGTTAATTTTAAGTCCCATGTAACAGAGTTGACCCTATTTCTATCAACTGAACACCGATCTCAAGGTTGCTATTGAGAAATTAGCACTTTATCGAACCCAGCACAAGACGCGAACAAAAACGGTTGTGCCAACTTTTGTTTCTGTCCTTAGTATTTCTTCCCTTTGACCAAATCTGCGAATGACCTGTCAGATGCCATATAATTACGTTGTTTTTTTCTTCTTGTTTTTTGCTTCCATACTTCTCTATTACTTGTTATCTCATCAGATACCTCCGGTATCTTAATATCATTATAGTACCATGGTATGACGCTTCAAAGCGTTTAGTTAGATAGTAACTTTTCAGTTTTGTGTTAAATGCTATTTACCTAATCATTTTAACAAATCAATCATAATGTCAGGTTACTGTACCGTCTGACTGTAACGTACATGTTTTTTTTTATAATACAGTCTGCGGAGATCTAGTTTAATGATGAGAAAAACGACGATTGATTATAAGCTTTTATAACAGTACATACAACGTTAATGTACTTAAATATTAAGTTCATTGACCTCAAGCAAACATTTCTAAATAGTTATTATCAAGTTATCATCAGTTTTGTTATCGTATAACCTCTTTTGTGCACCATGCAAACCTGCGCGCCAGCATATTGCATCTCACTGCCAATGCCCTACGTTCCCGCTCAATATCTCATCAATCATCTGAGAGGGCCTCGGTGACCCAGACGGTTTTCGGACTCTTATTACCCGCCTTGAAAACAAGTAGTTCACTCACTTACTGTTATACCTGAGGCTATGTGACCGCGGTACCTCTCTCTCACAGATACCTATGAGGTAGTTAAGGGCTGTGACAGATGGGCTCAGCAGTACCATGTCGTCGGCATAACTAACGTTGTTCAAAATGAATGATGTAACCAAGATTTTGTAACAACATTTTGATTTAAAAGAGTGTCCATGGATTTTCTTGCCCGTTCTTCTCCATAGAGATCTACGCTAGGGAATCGGCAACTGCAGTACTTTCAAGTTATTAGGCCTTGTGACTGATTTTTTGTATTTTTGACATTCAAAAGTGCCGTAATGGTCTAATCGAAATAAATGCTTTGAGTTTGAGTTCATACAAACACCATCCACTGAACAGCCGACACCAGCCCCGCTGAGCTCACCGATCAGTCAATTAACGTACATCTTGAAGGGTCGTGGTGAAGTCAGGCCTCCCTGTGTTACTCCACACTCCAACCTGTACTCTGACGGACATTACATTACCACATACTGTCAAATTTCTCCAAATGATTTTAAATTATAAAATGTTGATGGTTAAGTTCAAAATCGAATGAGAAAATTTGACAGTTTGTGGTAATTTGATGCGCTGGTGACTGTGCAAAGTAGGTAAGTTTTTCTATAGCTAAAACTAAGTATTAATAACTTAACTGCATCCTACATTAGACAGAGCATCGATCATTATGAAGGAAGTGCGAAAAAAGCTGTATGTGATGCATCCTCAATCGTGTATATTGCATTCGTGTGGTAATTTCTTTGTAACGGGACTTAACAGTTGTGCCATTTATTATATCAAAAAACTTTCGAGGTACTTATTTTGTTTATTTAAACCTACAATTCCTGTAATGTACTTAGGTTAAATCCATCAATATTACTGATACAGTTATTTTTAAGGTCCACAGTTAACTTGTTGCCCGTTTTCACGAATACCTACTAGGAGACACCTAATATTAAAAAACAAAAAGTATCAACTTTCTAGTATTATTGCGATAATTTTAGGATGTCCTCTCAAATATTATGTACTTAAGAAATTCTTTAGTGTTTATTGCAGTATGCATGTAAATTAATTTTTGTAGAGCCCGTGGCTAAATAATAAGTCGCTAGGGTCGATCTTCAGGTTAAGCCGTGCTTGCCAAGGTTGTTCCGTGGAAGGGTGACTACCCATTACATACCGAGTTTTCACCGTGCCTCAAAAAGCACGTTAAGCTGTTAGTCCCAGCTGTCATTTGTAGTCGAAAGTCAGGCAACCAGTCTTTTCCAAAGGGTGCCGCATTACCTAGTACTAACTGGGTTGTGGAGGTCAGATAGGTAGTCGCTCCATGTAAAATACTGGTTTGATTCAGCTACATAGGCTTGGACTGGAAGCCGACGCCAAGATAGTTAGGAAAAGGCTAGGCAAATGTTTAATATTTATTATATTAAAACAAAAAAATAAATAAATTTGTTTTTGCAAGTAAAATTGGATAACTAGGAGAAAATATTCACCAGACAATAAATTAACAACTGGCTCATCAATGCATATAAATTAGGTACGTACATCCTTCCTAAAATACAAAAATCAAATACTTTGATTTTTTAAACAGATAAATCGAAATAATTAAAAACTGTCCGCAGGTCCCAAATACTTAATTTGTTATCCAGCTCTTATAGTGTGCTGAATCAGGCATTAGCTCATGATGTTAATGATATGGTTCTGTCTGTGGCCACACTTAATAATTAGGTATCCTCCAAGACTTGTAAACTGGCCCACCTGAAGCTACGTTATACAAATATCCTGCTATCTGGATAATCCATGTTCCGTTGTTTCCTACAACCTACGTATTACCTTAATGATTAATTTCTCTAATCCTGTTCACAATAATTCCTATTTCCATATTTTCCTCCTATTTATGAGCCTACAGTATTCCTTTTCCTCAAAATTAAGTTCTTTTGAAAAGTGGACTTTCCAATGATCACAGTTACCTACTCCATTATATTGTGTTTATCACCAAGATTGGTGATGATTTATCTACACCTATCAACTACTATCCTTATTTCCTTTAATTTAGCTCTCTAGACTAGCGTGTGCCAGCGGCTTCGCCTGCGTGTGAAAAAGTATCCTACGTGTTTATCCAGGTTATAAACTATCTATGTGCAAAATTTCATCCAAATCCGTTGAGTAGTTTTTACGTCAAAGAGTAACAAACATACACACATACACACACAACACAACAAATTAATGAGGTTCCTACCTACTAAGGTTCTAGATTGCCTAGTAGTAACGTCATAGAACCAGTTAATTGCAGTGGCAACACCATAAATTGCTAGGCAACACTGACAGCTGACGTTTGCGCCTAGTTAATGTTAACAAATCACCGCTTCCGTCCATCTCGCTTGAGTAAACATTTCAAGTTCAAGCCCGTTTGATATCTTTGCAGATTCACGGAAAAACATTGCAGTCTAAACCGCTAATTTTAGAAGCTTTGCTCAAGAGTTCTGAAGATGAGTACTAAGGATTTTTGACAATTCGTCCTCTAAAAAGATTATTGTTTCGGGATATCGCCAAGCTGTAGGTAGACTCTTCATGTGACTAGAGAGTTGGCCAGCTAAAGAATCAGCATTGTCATACAAAGTGGCAATGTTGCCAGCCCTCTGGGCAATTTTCCTGTGGACAGCAATGCGAACGATATTTTTGACACTCTGAAATTCTTTTCCCCGAGGGAGATTAAATAAGTTCTTCAATCTTTATTAATTTATTAACTGACAGACAACGTACAGCTTCGCTCAGTCTAAAAGCATGATTTTTCAGAGACCAAGGTTCGAAGGTACTATGAAAGGATTTTGGAAAATAAATCCCTTAGATGGGTTACATTAGACATCAATTTGTGGAGAAGGTCATTTTTTATAACATAACAAGAAAGGTAGTTGAGTCTTAACACTATGAGTCACTGTCTTTTTTTTCGGATGGGAACTCATCAAATGACTCCTCCCGCTCTGGGCGGAGCGAAAGGGAGTGTCAGACTTTTACTGACTAAAACCCATCCATGTTCCTTCATCGCCCTTTGTGTTCCGGGGCCGCGGTATCTCTTTCGAACGGTCCCGCAGCCCCGGCAGGCATCGACCCTTGCCCCTTCCTTTTGCTGACATCTCTTTGAGGCGCGCGTGGAACACGAACGCACCGTCGACACGGCCTGTCGTCAAAAGACGGACGGACGGCGAGCTAGCCCATAGCTCACCGTCCACAGGCCCGCGATGAGTCAGTGTCAAATGGAGTAATAGCCACTAGCTGATCTAGATACAAGATTAAAAACAGTTTCCATTCGTGTATCGTGTATCTATCTAGTGGAAATGGTAACGTTTTCGTAACATTCATAAAGAAACCCGATTGCTGTTTGTTGCGTACGTAAACGCAAATTATGCGCGTTTTATGTTACGATGCAAGTTATCGAACTGTGCGCCTGAGCATTTATGTAGATTGAATCTCTTTGTTTTGTTGTTTATTGCTACCAAGTACGAAACCTATATATAGTACTTTTTAATTCCATTTCCATGCTTGCAAAAGACGTACAGTTCCAATTTTAAACTCCGCGACCCGGCCCTGTTTTGACTTGATCAACATCAAGATATCTTTACCATTATCTTTTTTTTCATATTACCTAGGTACCTACTTTGAGTATTAGATATGTTGCAGTCTAGGGTGGTGAAAACCACAACAAAATCCATTATAACTTTTACCAAGTTCTAAGAGGTCTTGGAGACACTGAAAGTGACTTTATTTTAACCCAAGTTGGTCTCCACCAAGGTGGTTAAGTATAATATAATATTTTAAAATTGGGCTAAGAACGCATTGTAAAGCTTTTTTAGTTCTTCATTAAAATTCCTGACTACTTGAACAATGACAATCCTTTTCTATTATTTCGAAATGCAACGCTATGCTATTGTAAATAATTACAATGGATTGAGCTCTAGGTGGAAAATGCCGTAATGTGGTCTAGATTAATAAAATGAATTAAAAAATCTGCAAATAAAACTGACGCTTACATTGAACCTGACTAATGACAAAGATGCTGTCAAAAAGTCTATAAATATTAATAGTCACATCAGTCTATCTTTTTTTGACATTACGAAATCGAGCGAGATAGAGATGCGACTTTCCGAATCGAAAATCGAATCGAAGCGTTGTGAATAGCTATGCAGATCGCTTTACGTGCAAAAAAGACAGAAAACAACTTGTAGCTTTTTGGTTAGAACCGTTCCAAACGTTGGCACATGTTCAGTTTCCTAATATGGGGAGGGTAATCCGCGAAATTCATTTTTTTTACGTTTTTTTGCAATTTGCAGGGCAGTGCTAGGTTGTATGTTGATGACAAATAAGTTGCGGACAAACTTAAGGGAAATGGAATTTTGCGGGTAAGGCTAGGCGTGACGAGCTGGACTCAAAAGGATTGGGCCCAAATAGCAAAGACAGACATAAATGGAAAGAGAGAAGGGAGGAGGCCTTTGCCCAGCAGTGGGACACGTCAGGCCCATAAAAAAATTTCGAATCACACTTTTCAATAAAATCACCAAACGGTTTTTTTCTCAATTTTTTATGCAAATATAATTCACATAATATATGCACATGCAGGCCATCCGCTCAAAAAAGAAAAGAAAAAATATTTTAAAAGGCAAACAAGTTTTTACGATGCGCTGCATTCTTCGGCTGTTTGTTATTTGAATGTTTTATAGCGACACTTAACAACTTTCCTCCCATATAAGTATTGCCTTTGTATAAAAATATATACACATGTCTTTGAGCTTTAACGCCGTGAACATGCGTCGCCATCTTGGTCTCGCCATTGTAGATCTCAACTCAATTCAAATGACATGTTTACAACTTCTGAAGTTCTGATGAGGGTAGAGTCGACCCCGTTTGATCTCCAGTTCATCAATTAAAATTAATAAAAAATAGCTAAACGTTCGGTGCTGACAAATCGGTACGAATCGGTGCAAATAATATAATTTCACACTTAGGTACGGTCTACCTCTGCTGCATGATGCGCTCGTACATTAAGAAACAAGTAGTAATTTAGTAATAATTTTAATATGAAAAGCCTGTTAGCAAAAATAGGCTTTGACGTTTCCTGAATGGAATAGTAATAACGAGCTCGGCTGTACCCACATATATTTATTTATTTAACACTTCAAGCACAAAGTACAGAGGTGGACTTAATGCCGTAGGCATTTTCTACCAGTCAACCTTTGGGTGATACAGAGACAAGCAGTGGTAGGTGTACCATCTGAAAATAATTTAATGAATACTAAGGTAAACTACAAGGATATATAAAATACTATAAATATATAAAAACTATAAATATATATTAAACTATTTATTACACAGACATAGACATAGACATGCCACTTCGCGTTTGAGATAAAATCTTGCCTTAAAGTATCCAATGATTAACTTAAAATCTCAGCAGCCCATCGGGTCATTAAACTTATTTGCATAATAATTACTTATAATCATTAAGTGCCCATAAAAGTGTTATGTCCAAACAATCTGAAACACAGGTTTGGTACATGTCCAAATTCATGAGTTAAAAATCCCTTTGACTAAAGGCACTGTAAATTAGTTATAAAAGATAAAAATATACCACCTACAACTATAGTTGGTGCCAGTTAAGATCGCAAAAGAGGTTATTGACCCACCTACATTTATAGAAGTTCTTAACTTTGAAATAAAATAATAAGCCTGTTCAAGTCATGAATCGTCATCTATCGTGATCTTCAATATTTTTTCTAATGAAAAACGATACATGGTTCATTTGTTTTGTTTCGTAGGAAGAGATATTAGGGAAAGGGCAATGACCGCTATTGCGATTTAATGTACCATTATCAAATCTACTTGAAACCGATATTATTTTAAAATTATTGGTCACTCATGCATGCATACATTTTTTTTACCCAGGATGTTTAAACTTTGTTTAAAAATAATTTCATACTAATTTTCCAAAATAAATGAACTTGCTTACAGGTACTACTTATAATAGTTTTTTTTCTAAATGGCTATAAGTTCTACTATAAGCCATTTCAAGGTTATCCATGAATTACCGGACACCCTGTATAATGCTTCGTTAAATACACATAAGCGTTAGGTACCGAAAAAAACGAAGAAATCTGAAAGTTATAAATATTTTGGGATAAAAAAAATTAAATCTATCTAGATTTATAAAAAAAACAGAGCTGAATAATGTCTGACTTTAGTGTCTATTGAAGACAGACTTGCTTGTTGCTTGGTGTAGCCAAAAATGACAAGGAGGAGCATGGTTTTAGTCGGTAGGAGTCTGACAAATCCCTCAGGATTTCCCCATACGTAATAAAAAAGTTGGGTGGTTTGGGAACTACTACCTACTGTGTATGTTAATAATAATAATAAAATATTAATTTATTTTCTCTACACAAGCTCTTAATGCTAGGATACAGTGGAGCACGAACATGGAATTACTTGGTGAGAGACTGGTGCTTGAGGTAGGTTTCTATGAAAACCTGTATTACAAGTCACCAGGGCCCTCCCGCAGCAAATTGCCTGCTATGACCTACTTTTACTGCATAGGTTTGCATAGTAAAAAAAAGTGCAGGAAGCTAAGTAAAAAAATACAAAAACACAGTATGTAAGAAAATAAAAATAGTGGAAATATTAGAGCGTTATAAATTTGTTCTTGTGTATGTCTTCACCCTTCATTAATTTCAGTTTTATTTTTGAGTCGAGAGCACATTATGTGGCCCGCATTTCAAATGGCGTTATTACAATGGTCGGGAATTCGAATTTATTATTTTACTCTTCTTTAGAGTGGTTGACATGTGTCCATAAATTAACATAATTTCGAGTTGAAAAAATAATACGCAAAATGAAAAATACTTGTTTATCATGATGGGCATAATAATGGCTCATAAATATGAATAAAGAATGTTGTCTGTTTCAATCACAATAAATTAAAACCAATCTATGGAGGAATACAATATTATTAGCTTAGGTATTAAACAAACCAAGATAAATTAAGCCAGTTTGTATAATTATGACATCTTGATCTTAATTAATAGCAAAAAAGTCTTATGCTATGGCTACTGGGTGAATTACTCGTGAAAATTAAACCAGTAGCCATTTAGACTAAAAAAAATAAGAATTAAACAAGAACTTTACGGCTTGCATTGTTTTCGTTCGTTCGTTCCAGTTTCTTTAAACATTGTCTTCAACTGACTAAACAGTTTATACTCGATCCCCTGCATAGACAAGAGCTTTCAAAAACTCAAAAGGGGGCCCCCCCTTTGGAGTTTTTGAGTCTAAGATATTCTTAAAATTATTCTCACTGAAAATAATACGATCAGAAAATTGCTTACCTACTTTCTTTAATATAAATAATATTCGGGTTTTATTAAACGCATTTATTTTGCATTGATAACGGAGCTTGAGTTATCAATCCAAAATAAATGCGTTTCCGGATTGGCAAGTTTCAAATTAGTCTGCCATAAATATTTTGGTAAACAAGCCTTTCTTGTCATATGTCGCCAACTTTCTAAAGAACGGAATTATTCATTTGCGACCAAGTGCTAAATATTCTCGGTGTATGTCGGCCTGTTGGCTTGCCAAGTTTGAATACCTGTGCTAAAATTTCAAGTGTGAATCCTTCCGATTCCGACGCAAAGGATTTTCCGTGCCATTTTAGGCATACTACCATAGAAACCTTTTTGAAGTGGGAGCTTTTTGGGTGGGGTCATGATTAAATTCAGACAGTGTTATAACCAACTTATTTTGTTCATAGACTTTGTGACCCACGGCAGGGCAAAGGCCTCCCGTTTATCCTTCCAAACCTCTTTATTTTTTTCACGCTTGTGCAAACATTATCAGATCGTCACACCAAAAAAAAAAAACAAAAAACATAGGTACCTACCTATGCTTTAAAAATATTTTAATTCTTATTAATTTCCACGAAATGTGGAAATTACACACGGTGTAACAAACAACAATACACGGTGTATGCAACATGTAGGTAATATACAAAATAGCACCAGATGCCATGAATTTAGCACATGATTCGCTGTTACATACAATTTGACTGTGTGTATGTAAGTATTGCACTTTTGTGTCAATCAGTAGCCTTTTTAAACTAGACGTAGATATTTATAAAATCCAATAGGTACCGCTTGAAAAACTTTACTTTTATATAAATTGACGTTATGTCCAAAACTTACGAAAGGCCATGAAGGTCCTTTTGAAATGAACATGATTTAGGTATAAAAATAACATTTGTCTGCTTACTTAACATACTGGATGTGGTCCAATTCCAGTTAAACTGGATTTGGTGGCTTATACCTACCTAGTACCTACCTCACTATTATTAATCATTAAATCTGATCGTATTGATGCGAAAAAAAAAACAAAATTACTTGGATTCGGAGGAAAATGTTGTGAAACCCACACGTCATAAACATAAATAATGATTTAATAACTGTTGTAACAGACGAATAAAAAAGTTGTTGCCAGTAATGTGGTTTATGTACAGACGCCCGCATATCAAGCTACTGCAATCTGTCAAATTTATTGAATAGATTTTCAACTTTATCGCTAAAGTTTTAGGTTCAAGGTTTATTGTGAAAAAATTTGACAGTTTCGGGTAGATTGATGTGCTGGCGTCCTGTTTGTCTCACTGGTGTGACTACGAGTCGGCAACGGTAACTTTATGCAATGAAAGAGGCGAATTATGGAGGAACAGACACCTCACCCCTCCTCACTTCATCAATCCAAAAGAACATCTTCCTCCTGGACAGGAACTGCAGTGGCCAATTTGGAAATCTCTTAACCGTTTGCGGGCTCAGGTTGGCCGCTGCAGAAATAATCTGGCCAAATGGGGTATTATCCACCCGTCCCATATACATTGTCACTGTGGAGCCCCTCTGCAGGATATGCCCCACCTCCTTTCTTGCCCATCCTGCACAGCCACCTGCACTTTACAGGATTTAAACGAAGCCAACGACAAAGCCGTGCAGGTGGCAACATACTGGTCGGGTATTATTTGAGTCTATCGACACGCAAAGATGAAGACTTTATGCAATATCTATAGTCTATAGTCTATACAGGCAGGGCCTCAAGTCCCCTCAAGGCATATTACAATAGGGTCAGAATGGTTATGGCTTATCTCTGAATGTGAGAAGACACAGTGATATATATGATTAACTTTATTTAGTATTAATGGCTGTAGGTACTAAGCAAATTATAATAAATAAACCTCTCTATATGTAATTCAAAAACTCTTTTTTTTTAAACTCACACTTACTTCGCTAATACAGCTCCAATTTGCACCTATGTGTATTAAATTAAAGGCATCAGTTGAAAGGCTAATGAAACATAATTTATCAGAATCATCATGATACGAACAATTAATCTAATTATCATCAGTCAAAACCAATTGAGATAAATTGAGGCAAACGTTAAAGTGAGCATTTGGCTGAACTCATTCCAGGGATATTATCGCAGCAATAACAATGATATAACCAATCCAGGATATTGTGAAAATGGATATGGTCTAGTGGTCGCAAGTCTGGTAGCAAGGTCTGCTAAGCATGAGATCTTGGGTTCGATTCCCGGGTCGGGCAGAGCTATTGGGTTTTTCATCAGGAATCTCTTAGAAGTAACCACGGATCTGTGTCCGGTTGATGGTAATGGGACTCAACCATAACTGGCGACTTATTTTGGTTCTGGTTTACTATTAGGTACATATCAGTAGATTTTTGGTAATGCAGAGGGCTTTACCAAAAATCTACGGATATGTGCGGAACTCCGATAATTCCAATTGAGTGCCACCAAGTGAAAGTAAGCACTTAATTCTACAATATACTATTAGGATCACTGATGGACCTGACACGCTTTGTAAAATAAACATTAAACAGCACTTAACGGTTTCCTTCCATTCGCGAACGCACGCGTCCTCCTTGTTCTGGCGGAACCTATCCAGTTTATCTCGTCATCTCCTTCGCGATCCCGCTTCCGAAGTAGTGGAGTGAGGCCTTTTGCCAGGAGTGGAAAACAGCAAACTAAGAACAAAAACAATTTATTACATTTAAAGACAAAGTTGGTGTTGCGATTTTTGACTCATGCGTTTAGCTAGGCCAGCCGCGCTTTGGTGTAAGAATAATTATTACAACCTTCTTGGATAGTCTACACTAATATTGTAAAGAGGAAAGATTTGTATTTTTGTGTGTGTGTGTGTATGTTTGTAATGAATAAACTCAAAAAATTCTCGAACGATTTTAAAAATTCTTTCGCCATTAGAAAGCCACGTCTTTACTGAACTAACATAGGCTATATTTTATCCCCGTACTCCCACGGGAACGGGAACTACGCGGGTGAAACCGCGTGACATCCGCTAGTCTTCGATAAAGTCATCAGTCATCAGGACTGCAAAACCTCTTTCCTTGTGACATTTGATCAAGAGTTAGACAATGATAGGCACGCTGAAGCAGGGTCGATATTGAACACAAAACAACATCAGATAATGTGTCAAGTTTTGACGGCATGGTTGGCGCAGTGGCTGAGCGATTGGCTGCTGCGCTGCGAATCTGGGGTGTGATTCGATTCACCTACCATACAGGAGAAATTCCTAGAGTGATAAACCCAGAAAGTAATTATAACCTGCCTTTAACTGAATTACAAGTATCTATGTCCTGTCTGTGGATAGACTGCACTTGAGGATGGAACAAGAATTGAAGGTGTTAAAATACGAGGTGCACAACGGTAATGATAAGTTTTTATCTCGTAAGAACTCAATAGTTAGGTTCTTAAATGAAGGAAGTAGATTATCGTTATAAGAAGGTACAGTTACATTTTAATGACAGTGGGAAAGTGGGAACCGAAACCGTAACCGGTAAATTAAAGTAGTAAAAGTACCCTTACACTTGTATCTATAGGTAAGTTAGTAATTACTTGAGTTTAATTAAATACTTTGGAATTATTTTTTGCAATAGTCAAGAATTTAAACGAAGGAAGAACAGTCAAAGAATGCGAAGCTAGGAATTCTAACTTTTGAAAGTTCTATCTTCAAGCAATTACTAAACTATACAGAATAAAACTCGTATCTTAAATAATGACTTTTACTCAAGTAATCGTTTTGACTTGTTTATAATGGGTGTAAAAAAACCTCTTAACGAAGCCGAAAGGCTTACTTACTATTCTCCCCGTCATTGCGATATTTTTTTTGTTCTACACCATATCTGGGAACCTCCTAGTGACGGAGATATTGGGAGTCAAAGTTTCAACTTTTTGACAAGTTTTTTTTTTAATACAAGTTTTTAATGTGAGATTTTTACTTTAAACACCTCCACGACCCCCGTATTATTCAATCCATACATCAGCACCATGTTTTGAGTGCGTTACATTGAGTTTTACCACAAAACATGATTTTTCACCCCAAAATAAAAAAATAGCATAATTTTTTTTTTTTGCGTAATGTTACTTAGTTTGATGTACAAAAGGCTTGGTTGACGGCTTCGTGATGAGGTTGTTTACACCCTGTAGATACGGGTGTAAATCATGCTGCATAAAAACAGCTCTTCAAATTAAAGTAATCCATCTTTCCTAATTTAATACAAAACTACAACAGGCCAAGTAGAAAAAGCAACGTCTCGTCATTTCGTCTTACGACAACCACGGCAATAGGACTGCTCCCATTTCCAACCACCACACAAATGACGTTCAGATGTTCCATCACAATGTAGGGTTCTGTCGAAACGTCCATACTAGCCTAATATATGTAAATACATGCGGGTTCCGTACCGCTGGTCGCGGACAATGAGGTTTCCTCGTCTAAGTGTTTTCAAAACGATGCGCAGACGCAACTGTGATTTAACGATAAATAATAATCAGCTGAGATTGGATCGGAACAATCTTTTTTGATCTGTTGTCATTACCTACGTATTTGCTATGCTAAAAAGTGAATGTACTGTGAAATTGTAATGTCGTCTTCATCTTCTAGCCGAGATATTCGAATCCCTGGTTGTGTATGTTCAACTAGAACTGTGTTTTTCATACTTCTTTTATTTGGCAACATAGTCGACTCGGCATCACGAGATTATTTGCCCTGTATCTTTACGTATCGTGTGGTTAGTGCATAACCTGGTGTCCATAGTTTTTATGCTGCCCATGGGCCTCAGACTTGGCATTTCATGCCATCAAGAAATATTTCTCAGGCATGCTGGTTACCTCGCTTTGTTTTCTGTTTTCCTTCACTGGAGTGAGTGATAATTATACAATACGCACATGAATCCGAGAAATCAGGGGAATTGGCGATTACTTTTTACGAATTATGAAAAATTTCAAATAGGTCATTGATTTTGCACGTTTTTTTTTTTGCAATTAAGCTAGTTATCGTAGCCAAGTTTTCCTGCGTCCTAGGACCATTTAAGCTGAAGTCACAATTTCTATGAACTTATCTACATAGCAATGAAAATATTTAAATTGGTTTCTGTGAATCAGCGTCATCATTACATCTCGCGTCAATTACCATATCGTACGAGTTATTTCTTTCGCAAAAGCTTCGAAAAGGAAATAACAAATTAAGAGAACATTTAATAAGTAAGATTGAGGGTATTTAAGTACAAAATAAACATTTCTCAAAACTGAACGCCCCGTATGAGAGGACAATGACACTGATTTGGAATAAATTGTCAAAAAGATGTGAATTTTAAACTTTTTTTTAAATGTCACTTCCTCCGGAAATGCTTTTCTGTAAAGCTTCGATACCCAGAAAAAGAAAAAAAATCTTTATTTATTGACCTTTTTATTTGGTCTTGAAATAATTTAAATACAAAACTGAGTCAGCGTTTTCTTTGAATTTGTGATTATTGGAAAAAAGTTTTAATTAAACAAAACTTATACTTACATATTTTTTCTGAAATCGGTATAGCTGTGAATTTGAAGGCATCATCACCAGGGTTGAGGGTGATCTTCAGACATCAGGAAGGGAGAGGCTCTATTGGCCTTTACTTTCCCCCTGGACTCGAGCAGGAAAAAAAATGAAATAATTTTCTTCATTTCCAGTTCAAATAAATTTCTTATAAAAACTTCTAAAGCTCACCCTTGATAACAAACCCGTTTGTTTCAGAAGTGCACCAAAGAAAGCATCTCGATCGTCGCGTGCGCAGCTTTACCTTATAACAGCGGCGGATCTCCCGCGCGGATCACAACAACACGCTAGTCCGTCGCGCACGCACGCTTGCACGAATTCGCGCCATTTTCCTCCGAGATTCGACTATGTGAATAAGTTTTTTGTTGCTCCTTAATAAATAATACTTCAAAATGCGGGCAGTGTTATTTATGTGTGTTTTTGTGTACACTGTGGTGGGACAAGATATTAATGAAATGGGGAATATGCCGAAATATGATACAAGGTATGATTACCTGGACGTTGACGCGATTTTCGCAAATAAAAGACTAGTTAGGAACTATGTGGATTGCTTGATTAATGCTGTCCGGTGCACGCCTGAAGGAAAACAACTGAAAAGTAAGTTTACTTTTTATTATTAGAAAACTATAGCAACATTATGAAAGAAAAAAACATTACATTATTTATGGTCGCATTTAACAGATGTTCATCAACACTAATGAACCATTTACTATCTTGTTTGGCACTAAGTGTTTTCCATTAATTTTTAAATAATTTAGTGCATTTCAAGTGCAAGTAAGTGGGTGTCTCACCTTAACATTATATCGAAAGGCCGATCAAATGAATTAATAGTTAGAACAGTTAATTTAGTAACTACAAGGTGAAATTCGCAATTTTGGTGCGAAACGAGCAAAACGCTATTTTAGAAAAAAATGCTGGAAGGTTGCAGTTGTACATTAAGATTGGTGCTTTAATATTAAGATTGCTTTAGTTAATTTTAACAAGTTGGAAAAAGAAAAATTAACGTTTCAGCATCTTTTTAACTCACTGAAAAATAGCTTTAATATGGATAGGTTTAGTATAGATATTGTCTTCGTTGTAATGTGTGTGTATTTAGGTACTTACCCAATTTTTATTATAATCAATTAAAACAATCACAAACTCTGAATTATCAACAAAACGCCAGTTTTCGACGTCACAAAGCTTGACCTCGGAATCTAGCGATTATATCATAAGAAAACATTATAAGAAGCTGATGGTAATAAGATCTCTTTATGTATCTACACGCTAATAAGCAATTAGAATACATAATAGAACAAAGAACTAGTATATTAAACTTACCTACTGACACAATTATTATTTATTTAAAACAATTAATTTACATTCTTATCACGGGTCATTGTCCTTTAATGTTGAACTTCCATGAGTTGCATGCAACTGAATGAGGGCCATCGTTTTTGAGCTCACCAGATTGCGCCTCTGGTGCGTAAGGTCCTGTAATTAATTGTATTTTATACTTTAAAGCACCAATAACTTCATAGGAAGTTCATTTTATTACGTCTAACAAACAACAAAATACATAATTACATTATTGTCCATAATATTAGCAAACATTAAACATTTAAAAGTCTTTCAGATTCTGCCAAGTACCTACTAACAATAATTTGCTACTTAAAATCTTCAAGTCATAATTCATCAGGAATGGCTCAATTTAGACAAAAATCGTGAATCTTGGTAAAAATAGGTACGTGGTAAAAAAGCGCACAACGCGCGAATACTCTATGACATCTGACATGTCTACACGAAGGCCTCTAGCGGCGAATTCATGCACGATAAAACCCTTTTCGAGCAAATTGCGTTCTTTTATGAATTTTCAAATAGTTTATTGATGTATATTGTGCATGACAGGTGTGTTTATAAAAGGTGTAGAAACACTTTTAACGAAGCTGAAGCGTGCACGTGTTCTTCCCGTCATTGCGATATCTTTTTGCACTAGACTAGACCATACCTTCTACTTACGATATAATAAAGGTCAAAGATCCAAATTTTTGACAAGTTGTTTTAAAATACAAGTTTAAATGATATCACTTTAAATTGATTTTACTTTAAATACCTCCGTGACCCTGTACTATTAATTGTATGCATCAGTATAATGCGTTGAGTGAGTTACATTAAGCGCTGCCATAAAACGTGATTTTTCACATCAAAATGAAAGACGTTTCCCAGCAATAATTTCTGCTAAATATTACTTAGTTTGATGTCCCTTTACATCCTGTATACATGTACATTGCTCATTCGTATGAATCCTGCAAAATGATAAATGTTCATTTTTTTAAAGAAAAGTTTGGCATAGAGACATCCAGGTCTTCAGGCACATTGAAATCAGGGGGTGAAATCTTTTGCGCAATATTTCCTGAAGATGAATCAATTATTATTTGAAAGCCCAACTTTATCCGCCATTTGTTCTGCTTGGAACTGACGACTGATTTATTGGAGTACGAAAATTTAGCGAACACATATCCATAATTCAAACGCCTAAATACTTATGAAGTAGAGCATAAGTGTCGGGTAACTAGTTCATCGGCGACAAGTATTCTTTTTTTAAATTCATTTCTATTGGCTTTAGCAACGTGCGTGGGAAGGTTACTGTCTCAACATAATCTACTTTTCTTAGTTCTCTATGGTATATGTCTCCATATTGGTTGTTGTAAGTAACAGGTTTCGACACCAAAATTGTAGGTACCGTTTTTAAAGGGTCTACTTATTTTATATGTTTTAAGCTTTCACTGTTCATAACTATACTGGAAGATATCCCGTAAGTGACATTTTAAGTATTTAATATGTGTTGGAACGTAGTACGTTTCAAAATGGTCACAGACACTCAGACAGTAGTCGGCACAAAATAGACAAATTACCATAATAATAATACATAGTAGACTCCTCCTGGCCGACTTACAACTTCCTCAAATTCCGCACTGGTTCTGGTTAATTACAGCCCACTCCATCTGTTCGGTTAAAAACTGTTGTTATGAACAACAGTTTTACTCACACATCATACATTCATGTGTACAAGTTACTGATTCCTTTATCCTTAGTTCATAAGCAGTGTCCAATAGATCTTTGTATAAACCACACGTCGTTTCATTTAAAAAGTCTAACGAGCAAACCTCAACCTTTTCACCTTAACACCATCTCACCTAGAGGAGACCTGTGTCCCAGCCGTGGGACCGTTATTGGCTGATGCTATGACCCAATTCCGGTTCCGGTCTCAGTGGGTTCTATAGTCGTCGACGCGACAGATAATTTAGGGCAAAGCTGTGTGCGCAAACATTAGTGCACTTTCTCTTTCCTCGAGATGACAATCCGACACGACCCAAGACAGATCTGATACAGGACATTAACAAATGCAGGGTGTAAACAACCTCATCACGAAGCCGTCAACCAAGCATTCTGTACATCAAACTAAGTAACTTTACACAAAAATGATTGGGGTGAAAAACCATGTTTTGTAGTAGAACTCAATGTAACGAACTCAAAACATTGTGCTGATGGATGGATTCAATAGTACGGGGGTCGTGGAGGTGTTTAAAGTAAAAATCTTACATTAAAAATTTTTATTTAAATTTTTTTTTTTAAAAAGTTGGAACTTTGACCAACAAAACCTCCGTAATTAGAAGGTTCCCAGGTATGGTGTCGATAAAAAAAATGATCGCAATGACGAGGAGAACAAGTACCTTTCGGCTTCGATTAGAGGTTTTTTTACACCCTTTATAGGTAGGTAGGTCTTCAGGTAGGTACTACTAAAGTATCGTACTACAAAGTCTTAGGTTCCGACTTCCGATCGTACTTATTTCTTGTTACATCATCTCTACTACTACTTTCGGCAGTGATTACGTAACACCATGTTCTCTCAGCACACTGTCACTGATCAGTGAAAGTTTCGCTCAAATCTGTCCAGCACTTTAAAATTGCACGTGCGAATCTGTCAACTGTTTTTTTTACCGTTAGCTCCACAAAAAAAGGAAAATCTTTGCCGTGATATAAAAAAGTTATTATAGAGGGTATAGGAATTCCTCAAGAGATTCACAGAATCACAGAATCATAGTGAGGACTCAAAATTATCAATTTGTATTCCAATAATTTTAAGATGTTGATCTAAAAACATAAATACTATATTTCTAGGAAAACATCTAAATCCCATATATAGATTTTTAGATTCACTACATTGCCATCAATAAAACAGAAATAGTTTAGAATTTGCTAGACATGTACATGCGTAATCATTATGTTTCCACTATTAATTAGTTTTTATTATAAATACTATAATTAGATTCAGTGAAACATTTAATAAGCACCTGCTACCTAACATACGCCCACCATATTGCATTTATCGTCGCCGTCGTTGAAGTTCTAACACCACATAAGTCAAATATAGCAACTTTACCGGAAAAACTGCTTAATTATACCGTGTAATGGCACAATATACCATTTTATAATTTGTGTTCACTTCAAATTAGATAGAGACATTGCTTGTTTGATGAATTGAATTATTGATGAATGATTGATTTGATGATTGAAACAACTAGTCTTCCGTTTCTGTAGCAAACGGCATCAAAAAAGCAAAATGTCAAAAATTACTTTCGAGGTGTTAGAACTTCAATGATTATACATCTTCGAACCATGGAGAAGAAAGCAGCGGAAGCTTCTGTGAAACTCTAAAGCGCACTGAATTACGTAAAAGAATGAAATACTTAATAATATAAATATTTAAAACTTTTAATCTTATTTTTATTCTATTCGTAGTATGTATAATTATAATGTAATAACTTTAATTTCTATACAAAAATATGCAAGGAAATACGTAACTAAATTAAATATTTATAAATATTTGTAATTATTTATAAATATTTTAAGATTTCCATACGAACTGAAAATGACACTCCCAAATTCCTTTTGTGTTAATAAACAACCTAGACTTTTTATTTCCACGTTTGTAGATCGGATACCGACGATACGTACTGGCTACAAACTGTAATGAAAAGAGCCTTATGTAATAGTTCGATATAAACAAAGAAACCACATACTTAGGGACATAATTATTATGATAATGTGTGAAGATACTTTGTGAGTATTATCGCCAATTTCGATGTTTTTATTGCAATATGCGCATAAATAAATAACTACACCTGCACGTATATGCAGGATTGCAGGTGTTATCGACGCAAATGCATTTAATTCAACACTACATAGTACTAACATAACTATTTATTGATTGCGTGAACTTTGAATAAATTAGAGATATATCTTGTATTGAACATCGGTTGGTTTAGCTAGATAAATGTCAGCGCCTAGTTTGCATTGATTTTGGTGGCTGAACTTATGATTTGTTTTTGGAAGATGGGAAAGACACTTCCTTATAGAAATAGCAATTAGCTTACGTCATCAAACTAGGTATTACGTCACAAGGAATCGTGTTGGTACGGAAGTCAATTACAAATGCGTTTTATTTTAAATCTCATTTGTTGAACTCTAATATGTGCATATAAGTATAGAGACCTATATCTAAAGAAAAAACCAATAGCTAAAGTAACATTCGACTAGCGAAAACGCAGGTTTTTTAAAACTATGCTCTTGTGAAAGCATTGCATTACCTTTCCTCTTATAATAATTTCCGTTGAGACTGAGTTTGAGTCATTTTTAATGTTCAGAGGTTTGTCTTCATCATCAGCCAGTCTTCCATCCCTCTGCAGGGTATAAATCTTTTCACGTTCACCTTATCCTTGCAAGAAACTGAATAAAATCGCGATTTACAACAATCACATAATAGTGCATTTCTCTCTAACGCGACATTTTTGTGGTAAGTGTGCAATTTTCTGAATAGTCTCTCAGCA
Organism: Xestia rhomboidea; assembly: GCA_963853795.1. Classification (NCBI taxonomy): domain Eukaryota; kingdom Metazoa; phylum Arthropoda; class Insecta; order Lepidoptera; family Noctuidae; genus Xestia; species Xestia rhomboidea. The sequence goes on along the minus strand of OY970771.1, from coordinate 5,495,484 downwards.
TAGCGGTTTTATAGGTAACGTATAGCCGGCTGTATGAGTATCAAAGGGCCGGTACTCAATCCGTCCTAGACCCAATTACTGAGCTTCCCTTCACCTGACTTTATTAAATTACTTACTGTTACTTGATAGGTATACTTTCGTAGTTTCTTTCTAGGTATATCGAGCTCACAGAATTTTGTTCCAATTGGTAGTTTATTTATTTTTGATCTATATAAATATTGGATAACCAACAGTATGACATAAAAAAAAAAACATTTATTTCCGTCCGAGACCCATATTAATTAATCAAAAATACAAACACATAAATAATTGAAATTGCAGAATTACATTAAAATTTCATACGAAACATTATAGATATTATTATTATTTTATTTGACATAGCGTGTAGGTACTTTTTTTACTTATAAAAGACTACCAGAATGCATAATAATGCTATAACTTTAGTTAATGAATGTACAATAAATTACTTATTATGATTTGCATTTCAAGGTCTTCTTAATTTAGATGAGTTGTAATTAAGTTTGAACGCCAATTAAAATCTGGTTTTATTTTGTAATGTTAGGTTTGTTTTATCCTCTAGCATGATTCAAGATCTCTTTAAATAAAGGTTTCAGATTTCTTTTTTTTAAATAAAATTTCAGTTTTCGTTTACTCGACCGTTAAAAGAATTTGGTCAAATCTTATTTCAACAAGTTGCATTGAAATGCTGTAGAATTTTCCAATGTACTGATAACCAATTAGTTTAATCTAGACTAATTAGATTAGTTTTTCAAGCGGAGTGAACCCCGAGTAATCGAATTAAATTATTAAGATTATATATATATATATATATAATATATATAATTAAAATGTCCACAGCACATTACCTAAAATAAAAATATAAAATGTATATATAAATAAAAATTAATTATCTACGAATTCTGAGAGCTAATGAGTGTGATTATTTAAATTAAGAATCCAGTTTCTTTTTTTTATAAATATTTAAGAGGTGACAGTAAAAAATTGATAAAAAAAAAGTTTTTGACAGCCACTGTTTTGTTTAGCATTGTCGGAATTCTATTCTCTATTGTTTTCTATGAAGGAAATGCCAACATGGTCGTTTGGTTATTAGCACTTGCAGACCGCTTGATAAATTAATGATAGACTTCCGATATTGCGATCTGATGGTTGTGTAGGTATGGTAATTTGTTGGTAGGCTATAAATAGTCAGGTACATGGCTGATTTTAATCAAGGCTTTGTAGCACTGGGAAGCATTCTAGATCTTACCTAATTACCGACTTTCAGTATTGCTGTCATGCCTAGGTTATTTAAACGGGAGTAGGAGCAAAAGATACTGTAAGGAATTTATTTATCTTAAAATATTTAGATAAAATATTAAAAAAAAAAACTAAATGTGTATTTTATCTATATTATATTTAACACATAAGATGCTAAATGTCAGTAAATGGACAGATCGCATCATAATAAAAAATTAAAAAATTAGATGAGAAATTACCTAAAATAGGAGAATAAAAAAATCCGTTAAATATGTAAAACGTTGGAACCTACGATATGGCGCCAAGAATATAGGTAATAAAGCTGGGAAATATTCAAATGAGTTCCAACTATTGTTTGTTCATTAATACGAAAATAAATATAATAGACTATATGCCCCTCGCTTATTGGCAGTCATGCCTTGTGAAGAGAAAATATTAAAAAGAAAATGTTGGCATTCCTACAGACTGTTTTCTTTTTGCGCAATAACTTTCTAAGTAGAATTATTTACCTACCCAGAGTCCGCATTCCACAATATTTTGACTGACCTACATCGAAATATTGCGAATGTAAGAATGTATGCTACTAGAGAACATACGAATCTATCTGTTTTTGTACCTTCAAATATTTTCATCAAACTTACACGAAAAAAATATCATAACAAGGTTGACTTGGTCGCAATGCCCCGTATAAAACCCTCAACCATTTTTCTTCCCATGAAGCCCAAGGTCGGGAAGTATTTTAATTTTAATTTGTAGCACTACACACAGGTCATGCAGGTTCAAGTTCAAGCAAGGAGTTTACATCAGATCGAAATTAAATATGTTATCTAAACTTTAATTGGAACTGGAATTTTATTGCAATCTCGCTACATATTACTTTTCTGCCCTATAATTTTATTAATTTACTCATTAAAAACGTTGTATGTATCACGGCCGGTACGGGAATTACGAACCTCGACTCAAAAAGACCTCAGTCTTCGACTTCGGGCTTCTACTAGAGCCTCGATCGTAATTCCTTACCGCCACTAATACACAAAGTACTATTGAATGTTAAGAACCCGTACTCTTTGCGTTGAAATATTACTGATTAGGTACTCACATAGATGACTAAAAAATCCACTATAATACAATATCTACAATTATCTTCTGTAGGATCCACATAATATAAAATATTACCTGACCTACCTGATATCGCCAGTTACGTTAAATTTCCATGTAATAGGGGGCGAGCGTATTACCATCACCCACACACAGCACAGATACAGAATTTCGATGGCTGCTAATTCGAGCAATTCCTGATGGAAAAACCCAATATCGCTTTGCCCGACCCGGGAATCGGACACAGGGACCATCAAAGCAGTCTGTAGGATCTAATCCAACCAAAGACTTAGATCAAAAGACTTTTGAAATCTAGAAAATTGTTGGAAAAGTATGGAAAACGCAATAACAAAGTAAACAACTTTTTGCAAAGACAATAAACCAAACCTAATGAACACATGGGAATTAGCAATTAGACACACTAGGTACTGGAAAATTACGAATCCTGCGAAATAAAACATCTTTGTCCGATTGCGACGGAAGACATTATATGGTCGCGATCGGTATCAAGTATATTTGCTTAGCAGTTTGAACGTATAATGGAACGAACAAGTATTCTGGGGGTCTAAAATGGCCGCTTTATCAGATTCAAAATATGAAACACGTTAAAAATTTTAAATACTTAAAATAGACCTAATAGTTATGATTATAAAGTCCATTTTAAGAAATAACATTTTTAACGTGATTCATATTAAGATTCTGCTAAAGCGGCCATTTTAGGCCCACTGGCCCTTCACTGCTCACTAATAATAAAAAAAAACATGTCATACAGGATATTTTTCGAGCAACTCGTAAAAAAAAACAAAATTGCTTCAGGTCTCTGTAAGATTAATCTTTTGAAACAAAACTGTATATTTGTACGTTTTAAATGGCGTTTTAGAGAACACTGTACATTGACAACTCCACTGTAATATTTTCAAAAATCACGTAAGTACTTAACTTATTTTCTTACAAATGTAATTTTCCGCGAAAACGGAAAAAATAGAATGTATTGCAGAAAAGTTGCGTAAAGAGTACGGTCTACCTACTTACACCGAAGGTAACTTATACCACCGTTGACATGTTAGTCCTATTGTGACCGCGAGATTTGAGACCTTGCGACAATGGCTCTTTTTAATTAAGTAAAGACAACTATGATAATTAATTTAAGTATGTTGATAATAATATTACACAATCTTGAAACTTAAGTTATAGACGTAATTTCTTATTGGTCACACATACATAGTATAGGTGCATTCTTTTATAATCTAAGCATAGGTAGGCCTTTCAAATGAATAACAAGGTAGCTAGACTGTAAGGCCACGTAATTACACTTTTATAGTACCAAAATATATAAAGAATATGCTGTATGTAGGTAGAGTCAGTACGCATTATCTACAATTAAAAATAATGTGTTATTTCCAAGGGGTATCGTATTACCCAGTACTAGCTGGGTTGTGGAGGTCAGATAGGCAGTCGCTCCATGTAAATAATATTCAGCTGCATCTGGTTAGACTGGAAGCCGACCCCAACATAGTCGGGAAAAGGCAGATGATTATGATTCATTTTAAAATTATTCTTCAATTCGCAAGAGTTAGTTCGTTTTTGTTTAATTGACAATGGGGCTGAAGCCAAGCTTTAGTCCATATTAAAGTTCTACAATCTTTTGCGATCAACCTTGATAATTAACATCGTGATCAAATTAAAACTAAAATTGGAATCGTAACTAACAAATTAAACTTACTACGTCATTGAATAACTATAAAATTAAACGCTACTAAAAATATCATCAACAGTAAGTACCTGTAGATCAACAACAATAAAAAAACGTAAAACCGGTATTTTATATTCGCGGACCACATGCCTAACTAGTGTGGTCCTACGTGACAGACCTTTTAATGATGTTCCAAATTCAAAACAACAACTTTTAAAAGTGAAACATCTGTCAATCTGTCATTTTGACAGGTTGTAGTAGCTTCGCAAAAACTCGATGTATGTCTGCCTTTCGTTGCCAAGCTTTTAAGGAATGTCTTGCAAGTGTGTACAATTAGTATTATTCGTAGTTAATGTTGAAATGTAGTATAATATTCTTGGCATGTAGATAACAATCTCCTAAATTAGATTTGTAATTAATTCACAAGAAACATATTTTACACATTTTTTACATTCAGTTACTAAGAATCTCCGGAAAGATATTTATTTACTGATAAAACTGCTTAATCGTCGAATAATTAAAGATTAAATTCATTTTATTAGTAGATAAAGTTTTTTCTTGTAAATAAATACATAAACGGCTTATATTTGGCACATATTTACGTTTATTGACAGCCCGCAGCTTTAATAAATTAAATAATAATTAATGCAAATGTAGGTGTAACACTGTAACCTGTTATTAGTGGAGATAAAACTAAATATTTTTGTAAAATTATAGTGATTTTACCCGCACGCGATCAACAACGTATTTTTTCACAGATAACAGTAATTTATTTATATAGGTTTACTGGTTTGCTTTTAAAAGAAATAGGTAAATGATAATGATACCAAAAAACTGATCCAAGCGAAAAAATGGGTTTTCTGCTTAATAGTTATTAATTTTGGGATTAGGTATCGGTACTCGGGAATCCCAGCAACAATTTTAATAGTCGTGAACTTACGAAGTTTATTTAAACGCTATCCAAGCAACCATCTTTTATGAAACTTATCTGTGGAGTAACAAAATTACCTTAAGCAAAGTGAGCATTCACTTACAGAACAGCCTACCTACTACAGAATCTGATAGATATACTTTAAAAAATACCATAAGTAGATATTTATTATAATTCACAAATGAAATATAATAAGTATTATATAACAATGCCTTATCCAAAACAAAATAATAATCCATAAAGGAAAATTCCCACCAAGTTGTTTTTGGTTGCCAAAATTTAATAAAAACCTGTTTAATTTATTTGTATTAATAACTTATGCATTATTAATTTAATAGATCACCATCGTTATGTAAAATAACATAAATTGTCTGTTCGTCTATTTAAAACAGCAGTTACAATTTTATTATGTCTATTCTAAAAAAACTTGAACAAAAAAGTGTTCGTCTTCGAGCGCGATTGCGAGAATTTTTATTGAAGGTAAGCGGCTTCCTGTCTGTGTATGTTTACACTCGTATTATTTAATAATACACTAGATGTGCCATTAACGTGGCTTTTTTCTCACACCGATGGTCATGATCAACTATACCCAGATTCTTTGTATAATTATAACATTTGGTTAGGCCGCTTGCACCTGGCACGCCAGCACACAATCTGTCACACACACACATTTACAACTTTATTGCTGAAACATTAGGTTCAAGGTTGATTGGGAACATTTGTCAGTTTCCGGTAGCTATAGGTGCTCGTGTCTGTACTATGTACTATTGTAGTTAATTTATTGGCTTAAATTGTTCTTCTATTTTACCGTCTCTACTATTATATTCTACGCTATTTAGGATAAGCGACAGAAATGGCCGTTTCCACTGACCTGACACTAAGCGCCACCTAAATTAATGCCTAAGTACCTATGATTGCCTTTTCAATTCTAGCATAAGTCTTTTCAGGTACTCCTTAAAAATAAAAAGTAACTTAAATTGTAAATCAGTGGTCAAGGTTTACAAAGTGCACAGCACATGGCATTACTGCCACAACATCCTTGTGGTTTGCAAATCTTAATGTATGATTTCCTTAATTTATTAGACGTCAGTCGTTAAAATAGTCTGCTAGACGTTGGAGATTTAAAGGTCACATAAGACCAAAACATAATGATACTTGCTTTTACCCGCGACTACGCCTGCGTGGAGGAAATTAGGTACTCCACGAAAACGTACTATTGGAACGAAAAATCTTATGCGCCAAATAGGGCCATTCGTTCAGCTGATAAGATGCGAAAAGCTAACAGACAGCCAGACAGGCAGACTTACTTTCGCATTTATCCGAAACCGGATTGCTAGATAGTCAGAATAGTAGGCAAGAAAGTGCCAAATACCAAATCAAACCATGACATACCCATAACGTATACGCACCTAATTTTGGACAACAATGTGCCACACATTGACACAGGTGCGACCTGCGGATTTCCGCGAAGTGAAATCGACCCAAGTAACTTAGCACTATTTTTCACAAGCTACCGCGCTCCTTAGTTTTTTCCGGTACGAATACGGTGGAGACGTGACTGACAGCTTATTAAATAACTGCTAATGGACTATAATCATAAAGGCCTGTTTAGAACAGTTCTGTTACAGGTACTAAGTGGCCTCGCCCCAACTGAACTATCCCAGCGACGCCCTAAGCCGAGGTTCGTACACCATAAAGGGTGCTCGTTGTCGCTTAGCTCATAATAGAGGCACTATTTATAAAGTACCCCGGCAAGCCAATAAAACAATCTAGGTCAACCTGCGAGATGCACTTCAGAAAAAAAATCTATGCGACACTCACTTCCATGCTTGTGGACGATTTCTCACCGGATAGTAGAGCGAATACTTCTATTGTGTGATAATCTTCTAAAGGCAAATGTCACTATTAATTATGTGAGAAGCTTCTACGAGACGGCAAATGTCACAGTACGCGGTATGTTATTACTGCTTACGTAAGTAAAGCATGACATGAGAGAGATCGTTGGTTATCTACACAGCATCGCTAATTCACAAATGTGTTTTACTATTACCACATAGAACCGTACCATATATCACTTAAAACCATGGTGTCCGTGGTGCTTTAAGAAGATTAATTAGGCAGCTTTTTCTTCACATTTAGAAGTCCGTTCTACTCCATAGAGATCTACGCTTTGAAATAGACAACAACAACACAGTTATAATGCCTTGTGACTGGGGCAGTAGCTTAATTTTTTTGTTACTATACTTACTAGGTACTTTGACAATTCAAAAAGGTCTGATTTATATTTGACTTCTTCTTCTTTCAAACCTCTCTATCTTTTGCAATCTTTGGCCAAGTGGCCATGTTCGCCCCACACACAAGTTACATTTAAATATCTCATATTCCGTCCAATTTTGAGAATTTAAACAATTTAATATTCAGTATCACATTCCATTGCGTGCTCTCTTCCAAATAATCCTTTGTTTACATTTCCACCGATCATAAAGCGACCGTTGGGCGACACACTTGCGCGTGCGCATAAGGTCGCAGACGTGTTACGCATGCGCGTCACGCTGCCCGATCATTGAAGCCGATCATTGATCGCAGGCGCATGGAAAATGTGCTATTAGATTAGGCTATGGAAATGGAAGTTGTGTAAATGGTGTTTATGGAAATTGACTTACAGAGTAGTAGCTTTCGCTTTGTTTGGTATTTGTTTGAATGTTAAAAATGATTAAATAAATAAAATACTGTCCTGCAGTTTGGCAGAAGATTTGTGTAATACTCACATAGGTAAGTAACATTTGATGGAAAAAAAACCAGTCAACCTTTTTTGAAACAGTTTCAGAACATATTTTCTCTAATCTCGTCATATTCCTTTCACCATTTTCTTCATTAGCAGCCTAGCTTCCACTACCCACTGCTGAGAACAGGCCTCTTCCCGTTCTATTCTTCCCTGGTAAGCACATCCGGCGAATCGCAACTAGAGGATGATATTCAGAAGATCGTGGGTAGGACACCCACGATCTTCTGAATATCATCCTCTCGCCTTTTTATATATCCAAAGTCCAAAGGTCGTTTTTATAACCGCCCAATGTTTACATTTATATCTGAAATTCATATCTTGTACACAATAAAGAGCTAGCAGACAATCAGCATAGAATGACCTAGAGGAAATCTAGAGTGCTCTCATACACTAAGAATGCCGTAACAAGGCTATCTGTTATAACTGTTGAATGGAATGGCGCTATAATTAATTAGGTGCCCATTATCAATTCAAATTACCGTAAAATAGCCCGTGTTTCGCGACGTACTACTGCTAATATAATGATTAACATAATAATTGACACTTTCGGCGTTTAATTTATACCAAAACTAACGTACTTAGCTAGAGAATCCTATCTCCAGTGAACAAAAAGAACAGTATAATGAAACCTTATGCATTTTATTTCTCTGGCTGATTTTTTCTAGCAGTGGACAGCTGTAGGTTTTTAAATGCCTAATGGATACTAGTGAAACCGCGTCGAACCTTCCACATGCTTCAATATTATCTGTGGTGGAACATTGTAGACTCGAAAGTAGAGTAATTGGGGAGAGATTTCTGTGAATCACTAACAGGCAAGCCTAAAGATGACGAGTGTAAATCATGATCTGTCGAATGACCAATTTGGTCGAGACTGCATTGTTTAACTATTGTGTCTACTTCGTGGACACAAAATCACCTTATCTAAGTACTGTACTTGCATAATCCTCTAAAAATAACAGTTCAACTTTTTAAAGATGTTTTAGATAAGTATACTCCTGAGTACCTACTTACCTAGTTACACAATGTGTTGTGTTCAATCAAATACCATAGCTCAGCCATAAAAACGAAAGCGACAAGAAACGTGCCATGGAAGTGAATTTTCCAACAAGGTAAATAATACTTACTTAACGTGGAAAGTGGATCCTGTTGGCAATGCATCAAGTTTTATACGGACGTGGGTTTGTTACATAGGATTTTACCCGGATTTACTCCATTTGGGTTACCAAGTCTTGCTGTCGTGTAAGTAGCTCAGTATGAAACTAAAATACTTTAGAAGACGAAGCCGTCAACCAAGCATTCTGTACATCAAACTAAGTAACTTTACGCAAAAATTATTGCTGGGAAACGACTTTTTTTTTGGGGTGAAAAATCATGTTTGGTGGTAAAACTCAATGTGACGCACTCAAAACATTGTGCTGATAGATGGATAGAATAGTACGGGGGTCGTGGAGATGTTTAAAGTAAAAATCTTACATTAAAAACTAGTATTTAAAAAAAAGTTGTCATAAAGTTGGAAATTTGACCCCCAATATCTTCTTAACTAGAAGGTATGGTGTACAACAAAAAAATGATCGCAATGACGAGGAAAACAAGTGCTTTTCGGCTTCGTTAAGAGGTGTTTTACACCCTTTATATTTTGTTACCTCTATTTTTATTTCTTATATTATAGATACATGTTATTACAAAAATGTAGTGTTGTCATTTTGACTTGTGAATCATATTTAGGTAATAAATAATATCGAAAATAATTACACTTCATCTCACAGAAATATCGTATAAAAAATGTTTTATTATTTAAATTACGCTTAAGTAAACATTTTTGGTAATCTACCAACCATACTTAAACCTGCGTTTTTGACAGTTATCTAAGTTGGCCCAAATAATGATCTTGTGAGTCATGCGGGCGATGCCCTCCACCCAGTATGTGATTACCTGATTAGCACGATGAGAAAGGTCAAAGCATTGTCAAAAACTGTGGCAAGAATAATTATTTATTTTACGTAGCACTTTACTGTAAATGCTGTAAATGCTTTGGCAACTTGATTTAGACGCGTTAAGATTTTTTAAGGAGGTTCCTTGGTATTGCCATAGACAACAGTTTAAATTAACCTAATCACACATGGGCGCCGGCAGGATTTTTTTCAGGGAGGTGCACCTTCAGTTCCTCGATTTTTTTTTTGCACTCTACCTCGAATATATTATATCTAAGGAGTAACTTCTATCCGAAAATCCATCCATCCATCTATCCAGAAAAGCCCATCAATCGAAAAAAGTAGGATTCGAAATTATAGCAACCACCTCGAATTTGATAGGCTTTTTTTTGTCCTTTAGTTTAGAAATACGGCTAATTCTGCTTATTTATAAAAAAAAACTTATGAACGCAATGGACATAAAATGTATGTGTGTGATTCCGAAACCAGAATAGGAGAGTAAGAGCGAGCGAAGCGAGTTCGCAACTTTTTGCTTTCTGGCTCGGATGCATTGGTTTTTCAATGTATTTTCTTTTCCGTTATGGAGGTGCAAGTGCACCCCCTTGCACCCTGCTGCGTCGCCCATGATCACAACTACAGGTAAAAATAATATAAAGAGCCAAGGTCATCCGATTATGTTTTTGTTAAGTTGACATTGTTGTTTTACAAAAAGGTAAATTTAAATATGTAATTGAATGACATGAAATGAGTAAAAAATACATCCTATTTTATTTAATGTGTTCAAACTGTAGGTCATTGATTCAGGCAGTCTTTCATCTTGATAAGGGTATTCTTTTTCAAATTAATTATCACTTATTTAAAATATCGATTACTTGGGTTTTACAGGTAAACGTACCCATCATAATAAAAGATCCCAATTTGTGAAGGATAATAAAACACTAATTAAATAACTAGTAATTGTTCCAATAAAATTAATTTACCTAAACATAAAAAACACCATTGCGTCGCAAACAGATTTTTGTTATTCAAAATTGATTTGTGTGGATGTTTATTATTTTGGTATACTGAATAAATTTATATTCAGAAATAAACTACACATCATGTTTTTAAAGAGAGACGAGGCAGTTAATTTTTGTTGTTTCGGAAATCTTCACAATAGAGTTTTTTCCATAGAGTATCACGGAAGCTTGATTTATCGTTTATTCTAAAATGGTTGGTTATGTTTTGAATGATTGAAACTTACTAAGCAGTAAGCACTTAGCTACACTTAAAGTACTTACGGGATGATATCCGTGATATTCGTTCGTTTTTCGTTCGTTTCGTGTTATTGCTTGCAACAGCGTCGAAATATCGGGAGCTCATAGAACCTAAAGAAAATCACGGATATCATCCCGTAAGTACTTTAAGTGTAGTGAAAAACCGTGAATGTCTAAAACAAGCAGTTGGCTAATCGTGAACTTTCTATGTAGGTACATAACATATTGATTGATCATATTTAAAAAAAAATGGTTGTCTGTAAAGTCGATTTACGGACGATAATTTTTCGTGATAACGTCATTTATCTACAAGGAAGGATTTTTCGAAATTCAACTCCCATAAGGGTTGTATTTCGAAAAATCCTTCCTTATTCCTTGTCTACATTATAAAGGAAAGCACTGTGACACTTTCACGTTAATAAAGTATTTTTAGTACTTTGTTTATTTTTTATTTCAACTTATTAAGTTGTTCTCCTTATGAATAACTAGATCAACAAAAAACTAGGGCAAGGATGACATTATGTATGTACTTAATTGCCAAGTTATTTTTCTAGAAAATTGCAGCAGAGCTTAACAAGAATTACTTGAATAATATTATAATTTACATACATTTTAAACATGTCTTCTTCAGGTCAATGAGTGAAGGTTATCATGTCAGCTAGCAAATATTTTTATTTCCAAGACTTTGCATTTAGTAACGATTTGTCTTCCTTAAATGCACATCCTAAACTGATTATTTTGGTCACATTTTAAGTAATTGTGTATCTATCACCTTTTTTTTTTTCGGATGGGAAATCATCAAATGACTCCTCCCGCTCTGGGCGGAGCAGGAGGGAGTGTCAGATTTTCACTGACCAAAACCCATCCATGTTCCTTCATCGCCCTTTGTGTTCCCGGGCCACGGTATCTCGTTCGAATAGTCCCGCAGCCCTCAGCACTTGAACCCTAAAAAGGAGATAACACTGGACAGAAATAAGAATATATTTAATACTATACTGTTACTGTTAGCCTGCGTCATCCCACTGCTGGGCAAAGGCCTCTCCCCATGACTTCTAGTTTTTTCTATCCAGGGTTAATGTGGACCACTGGTCGTTGGTTTTGTCCAGCTCGTCCCGCCATCTTCTACGAGGTCTACCGCGACGCCTTCTGGCTGTGTCAGGGCTCCAGAAAGTGGCTATTTTGGCCCACAGCTCATTGGGCATGCGGCAGACTTAGCCAGTCCAGTCCCACTTCAGCTAAGCGGCTTTTTGAGCAATGTAAGAAATTTGTGTTTTGGAGCGCAGTGTGGTGCTGCACGGTCGTATTTAATTCTATAAGGTACTAATAAATTAACTTTGTAGAATCGTAACTAAAAAGGAAACATTTATTTAAATAAACAGTAATTTAATAAATAACGTTATTAACAATCGAATGTAGTCGTCCTTGAAACAAATTAGGAAGGATCTAACATCGCTCGAATGGCCATAGATAACCATTATTTAAATAAGCCCTATAAGGTATATTAGCCCCGTTTGACCTGTGTGAGACGACCACTTATATACTTAGGTAAATGTTAACGATTAAGCACATAGTAATTTATTCGCTTGTTAGCTGTATCATTTGTTTTATGTAGCTAAACAAGCCTTGTATGTAAACGTTAAGAATAGCATAACACATTGAGTTCAATAAATTAAAACTGTGAAAATACCAGCTGGTTGGTGCGGTTCAAAAAATACAGCCCTATGACAGATGGATTGACAGCGGAGCCTTAGTGATGGGTCCTTGCCACACGTTAACTTAAAAAAAACCGGCCAAGTGCGTGTCGGGCCACGCGCAGTGTAGAGTTCCGTAGTAGCCCGTTATATTTTAGATTTTGTTTTTCAATGAAAGTCTTCACCCGTTATAAACAAGCAACTACGTCATCTTAGTCACTTTATAGGAATTATTCTAAGGATTTTGTATTTGGTACAAAATTATCCAACACAAGGACTATTACTGCTAAACTAATAAAGTTGTCTTAACCGCTATAGTTTTCCTTTAAATTTCATGAAATGGACTATCATCATGATTTTTCCAGATTTTTCAAGCCAGCAGTTTAGCTTTTAGAGGGGGGGGCGCCCTACTGGAACAAAAATGTTAATATTAATATTTCGTAAATGGAGCATTAAATCGAAAAGTAGTTGTAGCACCCTCTAAGTCATTTTAAAAGACCTATTCAACGATACCCCACACTATGGTGTAGATGACGAAAAAAAAAAATATCCCCACTTCACATGTAGGGGAGCTACCCTAAAATAAAATGTTTTCCAAAATTTTATTTTACAACTTTGTCGGCGTTATTGATATACATACCTCTACAAAATTACAGCTTTCTAGTACTAACTGTCTCTTAGCAAAACCTCGGACCGACAGAGCAAGAGAAAAGACGGACATATAGCGAAACTATAAGGGTTCCTTGTCAGAACTACGGAACCATAAAAAGGAAGGTCAAATAAAATCTTCTGAGGTTAAGTCTGGCAAATTGATTACCTATTTAGAAGGTCCGTAAATACAAATCACTACAGTTGTATGTAATGTGTATAACATGGCGAACTAAAACAGAACTAGCAGGTTACTTGGTGACCTCTAAGTAAAAGAATCGTAAATCATTAGTTTCTTGATCTCGGTTTTAATAAATTAACTTTGAGATCATCGAACTTTTAATTTACTACCATATCTATTCATACCTACGCTACGATACGTATAAAACTTATAATTATTTAAATATTTTAAGATAGTCTCTAGATAACTCGTAGTCTAATTTACTGCTATGTGCCAAAACAAGATCCTGAATTAATTTATTAACCAATAATTTTACTAATAATACCTACCTACTGGCGCCTATATGATAGTGTTTAACATAATTTATTATGGTTTTACCATATAAGAAAATACCGGCAAAATAAATAGGAGAATTTACTGGCGTAGGTTTGTATATGTTTTAAATCAGACTTGATTGAGTAGAAAAATACAATCTATTTTATCAGGATTTCGTCTAGAATCGATTAAGTAAGTCTCAATAACACGAAATATAAATTATCATTAAAAACTTGTGTTAAAGTACATTTGGATTTTGCATCAGGTGCCTGAAATGTTTGTAGTTCAGTACAAAAACCGATTTAGAAATCAAATAACTCATGCGATATACTTAGGAGACACCCTTTAAGAATCCGGACAAATATTTGCCCAAAATGTTTAGTTAGTAAATAATTTCACAGTCTGCTCACAAAGCTGACCGGAAATACTGAATACTTGTTTATTAGGTCACGATACATTAACGTTAGCGTAACTGAATCACACTGCCTTAACGGTCGTCCTGAGAAATCCCGCAAAGATAGCCTCACTGTGAATACTAACACATTTCGTTGTCTATGGAATCGTTTCCAGAATCTACATAACTATTTATTATCTTTTTTTTCTGTAATGTTCTTGTGACTATCGGATTTGCTTTTTTTGACCTCAACTACCAATCCAATGAAGTAGGTAATGTCCGACAGATTTTCTTTTAGAATTTTCCCGCAGAAAATGGATTTAGGTAAATTATTAGTTTCAGGTTCTATAACCATTATAAGGGTATTAAGAACAGGATGTAAAGTTCTTCATCCCCCATAGAAAAGGGTGGTTTTTCAAGTCGCGGATTTCTATAATAGGCATGACGACAGTTTCAAAAAATTGCAAATCTATTTAGTCCGTCAGTTAGAGTACTGGAATTAATTGACACGTATTTTTTGCTTTTGTGAATCAATGAATATTGACAAAGATAAAACGCATCAAAACTCGGGAGTGGGGGCTCGTGACGTCAGAACTAGCTAAAAATTATACCATGGCGTGACGTATTGAGAATTTTAAAAACTTCGTATCTTCGTTAATTTTGGTTTTCGTAACAAAAGAAAAAACACGGGTCAAATATTTTTTGATAATCTAAGTGACGGACTAATAAGATTGTTTTTGTCGTCTCGCCTATAGCGTGATTCAGAATTTTGAAGTTAGTTCTTAATTTGAATCATAAAGGCGCCATATTACTTTTTGTACCATGCTGCTGTTGTACTTTTTGTTATTCCGCTACACCATTATATGAGCCCTAAAAGCAGCGATTTGTTTTTTAATAACTGACAAAAAATCTGGAGAATCTCGAATCATATACCAAACTCATGATGACAGGTTACTCGTCGATGTCTTTTACACCCTATACTTTACGGAAATTTTCAACACACAATAAAATTGTTTCTAAGTACAGTTACCTACAATACGTTAGTAAACACTACACTTAAGTCATAACATAATGACCGATTAGTTTTTTCTTTATGGTGCGAAGTAAGTACCTATATACAAACCTGGATGACTCATTTTCACTTGCTTTAGTTCAGATAGATGAATCACTATATTGTGTAGGTAACTGTGTACCGTGAACGTAGTTTTTGTAGTAATTCTTGAACGAACGGTTTACAGCGTGTAGGTACCCAATTCATTTATTTATTGTTTGTTAATCGTTAGTTGGTTATACTGTCACATATATATAAGCCGTACCTAAGTAACTGGCGTCAATGACCATAATTCTTTAATTTTAGGGAAAATGCTGCTCTACATAAATAAATGCTGCTTATCTAGGTATTTCATATCTCACAATTATCGTTGAAAAAGTAACGAACGCGACTAGGCATATGTACTTAATAAACTGTTATCTAGGCATAAGTTATACATACTCATGCAATAACCAGTTCTTGGTTTTGTTAGGATCAACTACAAAAGTCTTGGCTGAATATAGATATTTAGCCAAGACTTTTTTTCATTGTGTAGGTAGAGCTACACAATGAAAAAAAAACATAGTGAGGAAACTGACAAGTCCTAGAACCAAAAATTTGTAGACGTGCGACATCCACCATCCCACTCTGGCCCTGTTGGATCGTGGCCCACACTCTCTCACGAGAGCTTTTGTCCCGCACCAGTTACAAGATGATGTAAATAAGTTCATTATCGATTCAGCTACCGTATAGGTACATATGCTTATGTATCAAGCAGTTCCCATGCAAACCGTGTCGGTAGTTCAGTAGTGATCCTCATAAGGAAAAACAAGGTGATATCCAATAATACACAAGTCTACAAGCATGCAAGTCAGGTACATACAGTACATAGGCGTGACACATAAAGACGTCAATAGATTGTTTAACAATAAAGGATGAGTTTTATGTAATAATAAAGAATAATTTGATGCGTGTGTGCGTAAGGAAAATTACGGAAATTGTGCGTAGCTTTGTAGCACCCTCGTTTTTCGTAGTGCAGCGAGGCATGAAAATATCAGTTAAAATAACTTTTAACAGGATACTTAAACTTTTCGATAAGTTATGGTAGTTCCGTACGTTTTTGCCTTTTCAATATGATAAAATGTCACTTTATCTAGGCTCTATTATCATCTCTGAAGACTAGCAAAAATCTTTCTCATGTAAAGTCAATCTACAACTGAAAGCGCTGTCATTACTGTCGTCAACCAGATTTACGGAAGGTCTCCTGTTTACAAAATGTCTATTGTCAGGCGACCAAGGGTTACAATAGGCTGTCGGTAACGAAGCAAACTGTCTTTTTGTGCCTTGTGGTACACCACAGAGAGATACTGTTACCTGTAGGGTATCGCACAGTGATGTCAGTTATCCAATCAACCGTACCTTTCCAACTTTCTTAACTATTAGGTACTAGGTAAGTGGTATCCGTTGCGTACTCCTTTGGTTGAGTGCAAGCGTACTCGCTCCCCCATACTTAAGTACTAATGCTGTAATAGGATAATATTGTAAAACCAAATCATTTTAAAAGAGTAACCATGAAGTTAAGCGCGTGAGCGTTCGGGAAGTTTCGCGGTATCCTCTCGTCCAACTTACCGCAGTGTCTCAATACGAAAGTCTATGACCAGTGTGTGTTACCAGTGACCAGGATACGGGACCGAAACGTGGTCGCTGACAATGGGCCTCATCAGAAAGCTTAAAGTCACAACAAGGGCAATGGAGAGGGCTATGCTCGGAGTTTCCTTGCGTGATCGAATCGGGAATGAAGACATCCGCAAGAGAACTAAGGTTACCGACGTAGCCCGACGAATTGCCAAACTTAAGTGGCAGTGGGCAGGGCACATTGCTTGCAGAACGGATGGCCGATAGGGCCGAAAAGTTCTGAAATGGCGATCGCGAACCGGAAGACGTTGCGTTGGAAGGCATCCCACTAGGTGGACCGATGACCTGGTAAAGGTTGCGGGAATACGCTGGATGCGAGTCGCACGGGACCGGTCAATGTGGCGACACTTGGAGAGGCCTATGACCAGCAGTGGACGTCTTGCGGCTGAAAAGATGATGATGAACCATGGAGTTTCTTGGTGGTTCTTCTCCAAAGGAAACGACCAACCCGAACCCACCTTTTTGTCAACGTTTTATCAGTGCCCGTGTAGGCCTACATGAAATAAAATATTTTTTAAAAGCAGAATTCTGCGTTCTGGCTCTGCCCTTAGTTTCTGCTATCCAATGCTCAAATTGCTTATTTATAATACCTACTTCATATGTTCTAGAATTGTAGATAGAAATGTCTAATATCAATTACATTGCTAAAACAGCAGATGATGACGTCATGTTATGTTTTATTTTTTTTCTAGAACCTTTTCACTTTTTGTATTTTTTATGCAATAACTAACTTTATCATTACTTAAACTATTATAAATGTTAATTAAAATCTCAGCGGTTTTATACAAAAAGAGTATGAATAATTTAAATTATAATATACACCAATAACCGAGTTGACCTTATGAATAATAAAATGTTAAATAATAATAAACGCTAATTTGCGGTTAAGCCAGACGTGAATATTATTACATAAATATTAAAACAGTTAATCTAATTTTATAGACCAACATTCTGGGATATTACCGTAGTTAATATGCTACCTTTTTTAGTTACCAGAAGAATTAATTTATGCAATCATTGGTCATAAAAATACCTTTGGTTCTAGTTTCTTTTTGTTGAATACCTCAATTTAATTTCAGTAATTAAGAATCGTAAATATAGGTAAGAAGAACAGAGAATTGGAAAATAATAAACAAGGAAGCCGTAATACGAAGGCGTCTTAACCCCGTGTTTTTTAATGACGCAAATCGTTTTAAATCAATATAAGTCTAAAAGTGCAAATCCATCTTGAAGAAGCGTGGAGATCAATGCTTCAATCTTCTCCGTGTGGGGTGTAGGATATAATTATATAAGCTGGTATGAATTCAAAAGTATTTATGCATTTTATATCCTTACATCTTGATGTAAAATGCATAAATACTTTTTAGATTTGTTTTTTTTTAGACAGAAAAGCTACTTTGCCCGAATGGGAATCGAACTTAGGACCTCATTCTTAGCATTAGCGCTTGCGAGCACTAGACAACCCAGCTGATAAGTTCATACAAATTATTTTAGAATTTAAACAATTGTCATACCACATCATCAATTCAATCAACAGCTGACAAATTACTTCCCAGATCATGACATCAACCAGTTTTATAAATAACAAATATCATACATATTAACTCTTGTATAAATCACAATTATTATGATGAATATCGCGGTTTCATCACTTGTACTCTAATAGTTTATTGTTTGCGATCATTCGCTCAACATTATGCTCTGGTTTAGCGGTTAGCGATGCGCATTCTGTGGTTACTCTATAACTCTATAAATAGTCTGTGGTCAGCTGTCAACATTATTTATGTCTGATAGTCTTCATTATGGAACTCAAGAATATAATATGAGACGGTATGCAACATGGGTCTTTGGAAATACGATATTTATCAGCCCTACTCCCTGAAGGGGTACATCCTTACCAAATCAGGTGGTGTTACCGTGCGTACCCCACCCCGTATTAGGAAATTGATCATCTCAATAGAGTGTGTAGGTAATCAACCTGAAGAGTAATCTATGTACTAAGCATAATGTCTTTAACGTTATAGAGCATCCAAGAAATTATACTTAGGAATACCCTGTAAAACTTTTCTGTAAAAAAATATGTTCTCTTATTTTTAAATATTTTCGGCATTTTATAATAATAATACCAGCCTATTATGTCCCACTGCTGGGCAAAGGCCTCTTCTCATACAGAGAAGGCACGAGCATTGATCACCACGCTTGCTCAAGACGGGTTGGTGATTTCAGATATATTAATTATAAGTCCAGGTTTCCTCACGATGTTTTTCTTCACCGATGTCTGTGATGTCCAAGATAAACTTAGAAAAGTACATATGAATTGAAAAAGTCACATTGGTACTTGTACTTTATTTTATTTAAATAAAGGAAACGTTTCTGTTCTTTTTCTATCTCCTCACGTAAAAGAAAAACCACAATCGGAAATCACTAGCGATAGGTACTTTTTCTAAATTCTTGCACATCCAACAAGGTAACGTAAGATACATAATTGACTAAACACTATTTAATAAGTCTACAACAATAGATGTATTGCAGTAATCTAACAATACATTAGTACCTAGTACTCATTTTATTGACCCTATATAAAGCAATCTGTGGTTTCTTAAGGTTACTATTCCGAAGGAGTATCTAAGGTTTTTCTTAGCACACAAGTGTAATTCGCAATAAAAATTATGTAATAGCCAATAGAGTATTATTGTATTTTATCAGTATATAACTAGTTATTTATCAGTGGGTAGGTATATTATGTAGAATGTCGTCACCGAAGGCGGCCCCAAAAACTATCGTGACGACTTACGGCCATTTTCAATATCTTACTGACAGGTAACGGAAGGTTGCTATCTCAGTCTGTTTGACATTTAGCTTACGGACCCTTTGAAACAAAACGTCACAGAAAAGTTTTCTTTTATTTTTCTGTGAATCAAGTGACAGGTAAGTGACGCGGATAGGATATTTCAAGCTAACTTTGTTTATCCCAAGATCTGTCCACGAAGTAGACACAATAGTTAAACAATGGCGTCTCAACCAAACTGGTCATTCGACAGATCATGATTTATAGAAACACCGATAACTACGAGACGTAGGCATATTAACTAACAGTTATACTTAAGTAAGAGGCGTTTATGAGGGATTGGCCGGAGAAAATCGTACAGGGAGAAGAGTGGAAGGTTATGGGGAGACCTTTGCCCAGCAGTGGGACAATAAAAACAAGAATAAGGGTAACTTTACGGAACAATAGAAGGAAAATATCAATGAAAGGACTGTACAGTCTCACGAGCGATATAACATTTAGGTACAGATTGACAAGATTGACATTTACTCATTTTGCGTTGATTCTAATTTTATGTTGTTTTTTAAGAACATTTTTCGACCTATAATAATATGAAATAGGTCCAATCTCAAAGTTGCAATCGATATTTCTAGAAGAAATCGCTTTTGAACTTTGCTAAGAGTAGGTATACATGTTACAGCTCTCGACTGTACATTTCTGCTCTTGACTCGGCTCGTTTGTAATATGAACTTGTCATTGAAATAATTAGTTTTATTAAACTAACTGCTCATAAATTAAACATTTCCTTATGGCAATTAAGTATTAATTACAGGCAAAAACTGTATGAAAACGAGAAAAACTCGAGTCACTCCCAAGAACGTAGAAGGTTTCAACTGACAATTTTTTCACCATTTTTCGACGTATTATTGTGAATCCGTATTTAGTCTCCATTTTGTGAATAAAACAAAAAGAAAATGAAGTTGATTGTTTCCAGTCTACCATTTTGGACTAACTTAATTTAACACCGACTGTTTGTCCTCAAAAACTTTTAACATAAATCTATCAAAATCATACACTTAGGCTACATAAGTAAGTACCTACAAGCAAAAAACTATATATATGCACAATGTTTAGACAACCCTAACGTAGGTACGTTAGTAAAAACATCAACGGAAAATCAGCTTCCATACAATGCAACAACAGGAGTTTTCGCGACGTTGGTAATTTTAATACAATGCTTTCTTATTGTAATTGTTTTCCATGGTTAATGCCGCCGCTATTAAATACAGGAGATTGTTTGTGCGTAGTTCAACAGCCATTGCATAAGCATTTATGATTTATTGTTTTTTTTTTTTGCTGTGTTGTAATTAAAAATAGGTCTTAATGCGTTTAGCTCATGTAGCCATAGATTGTGATGACAGTTTGCAATTTGCTTTCAGTCTTGCATTCGCAACCTTTTGTTGGAGTTTTTTTTTTTCGCCAATAGCGTGTCTTGAAGTATTTATTTTTCGTTTTGCTTGATTGGTCAGATTATTTTATTTTGTGTTATTTGCAAGGATACTTTGCTTTACCAGTTCAGTCATTAAAATTCTTTATTCTGTTTTTTGTAGCTTATTTTTATAGTGATCATCAGACACCGCTGCGACATGAAAAATAAGATTTTTAATATTAAAGCCAAAACCCCTGTCATAAAAAGCCATAAGTTATTTTAAAAATCCGGCCAAGTGGGGCCACGCGCAGTGTAGGGTTCCGTAGTAGCCCGTTATATTTTAGATTTTATTTTTCAATGCAAGTCTTCACCCGTTATAAACAAGCAACCACTTCATCTTAGTCACTTTATAGGATTTATTGTAAGGATTTTGTATTTGGTACAAAATTATACAACACCCTAAATCAACGACTATTACTGCTAAACTAATAAAGTTATATTAATCGCTATAGTTTTCCTTTAAAGTTCATGAAATGCACTGTCATCATGAATTTTTCCATAATTTTCAAGCTAGCAGTTTAGCTTTTAGGGGGGGGGGGACGCCCTACTGGAACAAAAATTTGCTCTTTAAAGTTTAATATTTCGTAAATGGAGCATTAAATCGAAAAGTAGTATTAGCAACCCCTACGTTTTATTTTAAAAGACCTATTCAAGTATACCCCACACAATGGGGTAGACGACGAAAAAAAAACATCCCCACTTCACATGTAGGGGACTACCCTAAAAATAATCCTAAATTCTATTTTACCACTTTGTCGGCGTTATTGATATACACACCTCTACAAAATTACAGCTTTCTAGTACTAACGGTCTCTTAGCAAAACCTCGGACAGACAGACAGACAGACCGACAGATGGACATGGTGAAACTATAAGGGTTCCCTGTCAGGACTACGGAACCTTAAAAAACAACGGTTATTCGTTCCATCGTATGTTTTTTCTTCTGCAGAAAATGCAACCTTTTGGCAATGGTCAGTTAAAGCACATAAGGCTGGTTAAGGTGAACGCACTCATTTGCGTGTTTCAAATCTGGTTCATCAATAACAATGTATGGATGTAACATAGCATCTCGCCTGTTATAAGAGGTAGACGTGTTGTTTATTACTTACATAAGGTGTACCTATTCAAACACGAAATATTTACAGAGAATCATCTAATGGCTATAACGATATGGCTTCATTATAGCCGTTAGAAACGAAAAAGAGTGTTTATCTAAGTTTTTTTGTTTCTACAAAATTATTTATTATATTCCAAAATTTCTTGAGACATTTAGCATAAAACCTTTACTACCTTCGACTAACGACGCGGCGACTATTTATTTATTTGTATATATTTTGTGGGTCAAGTATTTTTTTTTTTAACATACTTACTCAGATATTTTTTTTCCTTGAAATGGCTTCGTTATAGCCGTTATGATGATTCCCTGAAAATATTTCGTGTATGAATAGATACACCTTATATGTACATACACCAACATATCACACGGATATTGAAATCTCATGTAAATATTTGCCGGGCACAAAAGCAAACTGCGTTCGATTACCGGGTGGGGCAAAGTTATTGGATTTTTCCATCAGGAGTCTGAATTTGTGCCCGGTTGATGGCAATAGGCTCGCCCTGTATTACATGGGGCTTATAACATAACAGGCGAAATGTGGGTGTCATACTATTAGATACACCTCTGCCACCCATCGGATATTACAGGCGTGGTGTTCTGTAAAAGCAGACTCTAGGTTACTTCTGAGAAATTGTTAATGGAAAAGTGCAGGACACGATCAATAGTTGCAACGAAAGTATTTTGCCATCGGGCCTGTGGACGGAGAACTATGGGCTAGCTCGCCGTCCGTCCGTCCCATAACGACAGGCCGTGTCGACGGCGCGTCTGTGTTTCACGCGCGCCTCAAAGAGAGTCAGCCAAAAGGAAGGCGTCCGCAAGGGCCGACGCCGGCCGGGGCTGCGGGACTGTTCGAAAGAGATACCGTGGCTCCGGAACACAAAGGACAAAGAAGGAACATGGATGGGTTTTAGTCAGTAGAAGTCTGACACTCCCTCCTGCTCCGCCCAGAGCGGGAGGAGTCATTTGATGATTTACCATCCGAAAAAAAAGGTATTTTGCCATCTTCGAACAGCATTGTGCCTTACGTAAGTAGCTAATGTTGTTATAATTTGTTGTAAAACTGTAACGTTCTGCCTAGTTAGAACTAAAGTGATATTACATCACTGTGGTCGTACGAATTCGCTAAAACAAATACATAATAGAGAAATTGTGGTTGTGGCTTATTTGGCTCATTTATTATGCAACTTTAGGTAACGATTTGATTGTTGTTAGCTTTGCTCGAGGTATTACTCAGTTACTGGGTTGTGGAGATCAAATAAGCAGCCCCTCTATATAAAATTGGTTGGGGAGGCTTAGGCACATGCAGAATTCTACTGCACGTAAATATCCTATAAAACACATTTGCTCGTAAAGGGTCTCTTGATTCACCAATTTCAATATCGTAATGTATCTTCTTTACGTACTTGTGCGTTATTGTAAAGTAAAATGCACGGTTTATCAAGATGCTCCATCTAAACCGAACGGTACTTTTTTAAATCTTAGCAAAGAGTTTTTGTGTCAGAAAAGTGGTCAACATTTTATGAATAAAATTAACTTTGGGAGATGAAATATAATAAATAATCATTTAATTATTTAATTTTGACAATAAATTACAACCATTTATCTGTAACAAAAACACAAAAATATTAATTTACTTTATTAGTAATACTGGCTATTTTTTGTGTCTTTTGTGCCTTGTTCTTTAAATATGTTATAAAACGTCGTATGACATACGTGCGCTTTGATAATTACAACCTCTGCTTTCTTATTGCCCTCGCCTACGACTCGGGCTAGCAATATCGCCACGGCTGTAATTTTCAACCTACCGCACTTATATCATAATGTACTAACATAATAGCTGTAACGAAATGACTACTGGATTTCCATGTGGGGTCAAATTACGGAGGCGGCTCGGACGAACACCGGACTCAGTGTCCCTTGTCCGTAGTCGGTCCGCAATCTATCATCTCTCTTATGAAGCATGATCTGTCGAATGACCGATTTGGTCAAGACGCCATTGTTTAACTATTGTGTCTACTTCGTGGACAGATCCTGGGATAAGTAAATAAAGTACTACAATCTCAACTTAGATTTACAATGAATATCAAGTTTCAATCCAGCTCAGTTCAGTATCAGGAGCTCGTGGCTAAATAATAACAGCTGTTTGGGTCGATTTTTAGGTTAAGCCGTGCTTGCCTAGTGGAGGTCAGATAGGCAGTCGCTCCATGTAAAATACTGGTATTCCGCTGCATCCAGTTAGACTGGAAGCCGACCCCAACATAGTTGGGAAAAGGCTAGGCAGATGATGATGACTTTGGCACATGATGAGCCGTGCCCGAGGTAATTTTCCAGGATGTAAGGCAACTACTCTTTCAGGAATAAAGCTACCTTATAGGCTGCTTTTACATAAGCGCATTTATGAACAAAGCAAAGAGTTAGTACTTATGTAAATAGATATTGCTGTGGAACTCATTCTTGTTCCTGTTACTGTTAGCCAGCGTTATTCCCCGGCTGGGTTGGAGTGTACCTTAGGGGCGCTACGGCGCGAGGACTTAGAAAAATTTAGCCAAAAAAAGTGTTATTTTCGCAAATCGTTTATTTTGTCGATTCTATCGTATAAAACACCTCAATATAATGAAAAAAAGAAAAATATTTATTTGACGTCAGTTATTAAAGCCCACACACAAAAAAAAATAAAAAAGATACAAAATAAGGAGGAAAACATAGTATGTAAAAGGTCCATTTCAGCATTCATGCCAGACAGGTGATGGTGACGCTGTCTGACGCTGGTCTTCCAATGAACCGGGGGTAGGTAAGTGACGGAAATACAGTTTCAAACAAAATTTATAAATAAATGGTTACAAATAAATAGATAGCAAGTAAATTCATTAAATGAGGCTAAGAGATGATGATTTATAAGGCTAAAAGTGTCTTGGTGTTTTTTGTCTCCGACTAACCGTTTGTCGTAAAAACGATGTCGAAGAGATCCATAGGTTAGGTTAGCTTAGAATTGTGACCAGCTACGAAATTGGTCGCGAAATTTTTACAAGTCTTTTTTTCATAGTGCCCCTAACACGACCCACTGACCCCCGGCTGGCCAAAACCCTCTCCCAATGAATTCCAGATCTTTCGATCCAATGTTAAATTGGACCACTGGTCGTTGGAATTCTTGGTAAAAGTATAAAACAGAATCCCACGCATGTAAGATTTTTCTTTTTCTATCAGATAAAAGGGCAAGGGCATCGTAAAACTTGATATGAAACAAAAACAAAAACAAAAGCTCACGTTTTCTCCGTTTACTCAAACCGGTCCAAGAAGCTGGTTACTCTTTAACACATCATTACGCCTGTAAACCCCGACGGGCTTGGCAGAGCTGTACGAAATGGCACACCCACATTTCACCAGTTTATACGTTTAAGGCGACTACAGGAGCTAAATTAGCAACTCTATTTGTGGTGGTTCAAACTTCGTTTGAAATACTGTTAGAATAAAGTTCTAATCAGCTTGCACTACAAAGTGGTTGTTACGTCAGTCACTGCGGGCTGAATAGTGCGAAATTTGTGTTTTTTTGCGATTTACAAAAAATCAATTGATTGCACTAAAAAAATAAATCACTATGATGCTACTGTTGGTTGTAGAATTATTTGCCAAAAAAATCAGAATGATCGCATGTTTTTAGTAAGGTTTCTACTCGTTAAAATAAATTTTTAGAGACAAGTTAATTGATTTTTTTTTGTTGAGTAAAATTTGTTGCATTATGTTTTCAAAACACTATCATACTAGCATATATCCTGAATAATGTAATATATCTAGAATATCATATATTTTTCTGGTTTTGTTTATTGCAGTGAATCATATGCTTTTTGCATTATAAAACTCGCGTTTAGCTCCTGTAGTACCCTTGAGTCCCATGTTATAGCATGCCATCAACCAAACATCGTTCCAGGTTCCGTGGTTGCTACTGAGAAATTTCTGATAGAAAATCCCAATAACACTTTGTCGGAACTGAGAATCGAAACCAGGACCTCATGGTCTGCAGTCGTGTATGAAAGTCTAGACCAACGAGGTTGTCTTAGTTTATTTAATTAGGTAACCAACAGCGATACATAAAAATATTTGACAAAATATGCGTGTGACAGTTATTATGGCCAATTATAGGTTTCCCTGTATAACTGGGATATAATATGTATAATACATGCGAACGGACTAATGCCTGATATTTCCAATTAAACAACAAAATAAAATTGCAATACTGACAATACAAAATTGTTTTTAAGTCAGATTACAATTTGGAAAAACTTAAAAAAAAAATTGGAATGTTAAAAGATAGTACAAGAAGAAATAGAAGATTAGTTGCTTGTCATTTATCTCCGTTTATAAATTTCATTATTCGTTTTTTGAATGTCGGTTTATTACAGTTAAATAAAACAACTTCAGAGAATTGAGAGTTATAAATTCGAGCAATGCGACTCAGTACACAGTTGTTGCATAGTTAGTGGAGTGCCTAGGAACGCGCAACATTGGCGTTACTCTTTTGTTAACCATAAACAAGGAAATCATGAACACATACCGTCATAGTGCGAACGTGATCGAAGGAACATAGTCTTTGGAATACTAAACGCTCATTAAGTTTAGAATTCTTTATTATCTAAGGTAGGTTTTATTCTACAGCTCTATAAACTAGTAAAATTATGCGAGTATGCGGAAATCGCGTTTTTTGTTGTAAAATATCTAGCGTTCCTGCTTCGCGTGCGACTTCGTAAGATATCGTAATATAAGTAATAGATTTGTAAACTCATATACAATTCGATAACTATGTTAATAGCAGTTTTTTTTAATAAATCTCTAAAACTGCTATTAACTTTTTAACCGATTTTTTCTGTTCTTCGTTCTAGTACCTACTCCATTCATACTGTTAACTAAATCCTAAATTAATCGTGTAATTTTTCCAGTTTCAAAAAACTCAAGTGCCTTTTTTAAACTTATGTTGGGTACCTACTTTATTTTTAATTTTTTACCTAGGCTGCTATTTTTATATACAGGTAGGTACGTGAATACAAATTAGCTCTCAGCTTAAGAACCACACCTGACCAATAATCACCATCACCTCAAAAATAAAGACTTATAAAATCAGATTACTCAAAAGTTCAAAAACCGTAATTAGGTTTTATAAAGTGACTGTAACACCTGTTATTACGTATATTATACCCACCTATATGTGATTACAAGAAGGCTAAAATTAGCTCAAGTAAAAACTTAGCCTGATTAACGACCATGCCCAAAGATTTCAATCTTTTTTGAGCTAGTATAAAAAGATTATAAGATCAAGGTGATTGACTTTTAAAATTAGCTTCTGCTTGAATATGAAATCGATTAAATTTAATGGACAGGGGTTGATATATTGCCACAAAACATAAAACTGAAATATGGACTTATTAAATGCTTTTTTATTTTATTTTTTTGCTTTTATTTGTGTTTGTATTTTTGATTAATATGGGTCTTGGACCTGAAATAAATGATTTTATTATTATATTTTTGAATATCTTTGGATTTTATTCAAATGGGAATATAATTGAAATTGGAAAGCAATTTTAGTAAAAGCTTTTTTTAGCAAATTGTGACTTTTCAGAATGGATCATTTACTTGAATACAATGATAATTATCATACCTTTATAAATACCAGAAAAAATATATAGTTATTAAGTTTAATTGACCGTGGAAAGAATGTCATCCACATATCAGTGCCAACCCAGTTTTTAAAAGCACCGTTGCAGTGAAAAACCATGAAGACTTGCAGCTGACAGGTTTAAAGTGAAGGGCGTCCTTCATAATTTAAATACAATGCCATTGCCAACCTGTTCTACTGACCTCAAGGTGGAAAATAATGCTAAAACTGTAAAATATAATGCTTTAACCTTTTGAAGGCCATAGTCAAGCAAGCGCGTGCCCTGTACGCCAAACGACACACAAAATGGTAGGTGAAATTGAAGCTGGTTGTTTATGCCCTGACGGTCAAACGTTAAGGTGGATGCTCCAGGGTAGCCCACGAAATTCAAATTTTCTTAGGTTTTTTGCAATTTCCAGGTCAGTGTCAGGTCGTATGTTGATTAAAATTTGATTCGCGGCTGTAACACGTATGTAGTTACAGAATTATAATCATCAAAATCATCAATACAACCCTCCAAGCGCATAAAGGTGCAGGAATGACCTTGATCTTGAAAAAGTAAATTCCCTCCTTCCCCAAGACCTGGAAATTGCAAAAAACGTAAGAAATTGTAATTTCGAGGGTTACCCTGGAGCATCCACCTTAATATCAAGGACTTGCTAATACCAGCAAAGTATAAAAATCACTTGAATTATTGGGACAAATGCAACCGACAAAGACATACAGAAAGAAAATACTTACTTACATTTCCGATCAGCACGCTTCCCCACTACCCTATTCACGAAGGACCACCACCTATTTGAACTGATGCAAAAGCCAATTTTATTAGTGTTACATCATTACCTAATCTCAACCATCTCTTCTTTGCAGAAATACTTCCCGAAGCCTTAAGAACGAAGTGCGTGAGATGCACAGACCGGCTGAAGAGGACGGCGGTGAAACTGATCAGACGGCTGAAGAACGAGTACCCGGACGAGTGGGCCAAGCTGGCAACCCGCTGGGACCCCACCGGTGACTTCACCAGATACTTCGAGGAGTTTCTCGCTAAAGAATTCTTCAACTCCATCCCTGGATCAGGTAAATAATACAACTTATGTTTTTTCGTTTAGCTTGTTTCGTGTGTTTCGTCATAATATTTTTCGTTAAGGTAATTCATTTTTTAATATTGTTTCGTTAACCTAATTCAAATTTTCTTACGTTTTTTGCAATTGAATGGGATTAAATGAACTTAGACGGTTGTATTAATGATTTTAATGATTATAATTCTGTGTCTACATACGTGTTACAGCCTCAAATAATATTTTTATCAACATACAACCTGACACTGACCTGCAAATGCAAAAAACGTAAGAAAATTTTAATTTCGCGGGCTACCCTAGCACTCTCATCTTAAATCGTTTGTGTTGCTTCTGATTTGTCTTCGATCGTGTCGAATTGTCTCTCCATCGGATAATGAGAGTGAGGAGAGGTATTCTTTGTCTGAGCACACACTTCAGCCCTATAATTGGACAACATGGCCGAAATTTGCTTGGGAGGACTAGAAGTTTTTGTTTTAAAGTCTGACATCCTGATTCTTATCTTTGATGTTAAACGCGTGCTCGTTATATGACTAGCTGTGGAAAAAACGTGGCTTTAATAAAATAATATGTAGCCAAGAATATGCATCAAATCATGCCATCTGCCAAACCGTCAAGAATTACTGAGGTACAAGTGATGGTCCATGTTGTAGTGAAGAATTATTAAATTCAATAATCTGACAAGGTTTTTATGTTGCCATGATGATTATTATAACTTGAAATGATCTGACTAAACAAAAGTGGCAAGTTTGGTAAGTAAGCTCATCTTCCAAATAATTTTCGTGTCATTGGGACAAAACTAGCGAAACCTGAAATTACTAGCATAAATACTAATGATATTTAAGAAAAAGCCTGAGTATTTTTAAAAACTTAATTAATTAACAAAAATAACTCGGTAATTAAGGAATAATGTGAACAAATAAATAATAGAAAGAAGAGTCTTCTAAGTCGCCAAGACATCAAGATCTACCTTTATTTTTAAACCAGTCTCAAAATATATTGACAAAGTTTCTTTGTTGCATCGTTTTCCTAATGACCAGCAGTCAAGCAACAAACATAGAAATAAATAAATGTGCATCTTTTGAATTAAATCACTACTGTTAAATCTATGAACAGCTTAAAGTGGTAATCATCATTTCGTTTGGCACAAGAAGCCGCTAGCACAAACGCGATGCTTAACTGTACGTAAATGCGAACGATTTTTAAATCAAAAATACTACCATCCTTTAGTGTTTTAGTTGGATTTTTTGCTACTAACACAATAACACAAGACCTAAGTATTTACCTCATGATGTTTTCCTTCACCGATGTCTGCAGTGATGTCCAAGATAAACATATAGAAAGTAATGTATATGAATTGAAAAAGTCACATTGGTACTTACTTACTGTATCAGTCATAGATATGAATAATCATATCTTTGTTTATAAATAAAGGTTTAAAACGAAATTAATATAATGTGGACCCGTAAGACCGTCGAACGTCGTCGATCAATGAATCGTGAACCTCAGTAGGATTCCGACATAAATCTAAACGGCAAATACATTCGAATTTACGTTACTTTTGCTCCTTGCATTCGTGCAAGGTATCTGTCTAACAGATCCTATTGTCGAAGAGCACTGTCGCGTTTATCCTTGAGGAAGCTTGAGTTACCAGTATCGGAGTATAAATAAGTATTGTGCACGAGTTGTCACTTACATTGATCTTAATGTTCAATGTAAAGACTCCAAGCTTACAAGTCAGAGCTTAGAGGTCAGTCTATATACACTTAGTTTTGCATTCCTGCAAGGTAACAGGTCTCCGTTAATACTTTAAACTGAGAAATTAACTATATTTTCATATTATTCTAACTCGTTCTCTCGGTTGAAGAGGTCATGTTACGAGTAGGGCTATTACGTATCTCTGTTGACAGCTCGAAATGATAGTAACTGGGCTCAGTGTCCATCAATTAACTGTCAAAAGGTTAGTTTCGTATTATGTATGACCCTGTTAGTCACTGTAAAGTGATATCCACTCAGTGTGATACGTAATACCAATATTATGACATTCACGGTTGTCATCAAAGTTCGGTGTACAACCGAAGCTTGATAGTCACTGGATATCAGAAAGATACGTAATAGCCCTGCAGGTCCTCGCAAAATACTGGTATTCAGCTGCATCCGATAATACTGGAAGCCGACACCAACATATTTGGAAAAAAAGGCTATCCAGATAATGATGAGTCATTATCTGGATAGCCTTTTTTTCGACAACATCGAGAGCCAACTTCTCTTTCTTGACTTGTAAACTTAGCAACTCCAAATGCATCAAACTCCGCCTTTTTTACATCAATATCTTGTGTACCCTCAGGGAACGCGATACCTACATCTGCACCTCTGGTGCCGCCTCGGATCCCCACGATGCCCCCGACAGTCGCCAGCCCAGCTCCAGCACCCACGGAGCCCACACCAGCGAGACCTGCTGTTCTTAACAGGTAAGCTACAGTTGTTACAGATGTTAACTTCACCTGGATTATTGATTAAAAAAATAGTCCAAACAAACGAACACCAAAGGTAATTAAAAAAATAAACTAAAACTATAAACTAGCCCGTGCCCTTCAGCCGCGAGAAAATATTATAAAAATATGACTTCCCGTTTTGTATCGGATTAAGTTAACAATTTCAAGAATTTTAATTTTATGCACGGAACCCTAATTCTTTTTCTAAAATAAAATAGCATTACTCCTTTTAACATCAGCTATCTGCCAGTGAAAGTCCCGTCAAAATCTGTCCAACCGTTTCGGAGATTAGCCGGAACAAACAGATAGACAAAATATTGTTTTGTTTTGTTACAAGTACCGTATATAAGTACTTTCATATGCATTTAATAAAAAGCTGTTAATTTGAATTTACAAACAGACACTATTGATTAACTCAGAAATTATGTTAAGTGGCAATTCTGACAATTTCCTCTTGAACTTCTGCTTACGAATTGCGTTATGGTCAAGGACTTAATGTAGGTCTCGACAGTCTCAAAGTTGCATTTACCAAGAGATGAGTGCTAGATTTCCACTATTAGATACCTAGAGTTTAAGATGAGGAATAATGTGAGGAGCTTCTTATAGTCCGTTGAACTCCCTTTCTTCTGACCAGAGAGGTGTTGTGTCTGGGTGAGTACTGCCAGCAGTAACTGCTGACAGTAGTCCGAGAATAACTGTTATTCTCGGGTACTTTTAAGTTTGCTTAACTTGGGGATAATTTTGACTGCGCGATGCAGGATTTTTCGTTCTCTTCTTACTCGTATGTTATAGATGTCGCTGATGTACTTTTTGTGTTTTTAGCTATCTCGCTACAGAGTCATTACAGCAGGGCTATTACGTATCTTTCTGATATCCAGTAACTATCAAGCTTCGGTTGTACACCGAACTTTGATGACAACCGTGAATGTCATAATATTGCGCATTACGTATCACACTGAGTGGATATCACTTTACGGTGAATAACAGGGTCATACATAATACGAAACTAACCTTTTGACAGTTATTTGATTAACACTGAGCCCAGATACTATCATTTCGAGCTGTCAACAGAGATACGTAATAGCCCTACAGGCCTACTAAAGAGTGAACTAAGTTTTGTCAACCAGCATATAGAGGACCTGTAGGAGACTGATACATGGCACTATGCACTAAGAAATAATAAATTGAATATGTCCAAATTTGTGAACTAGATCATTACTAAAAAAAAGTAATACAAAAATAGATAATACCTATAGCGTAAGCCATATTGCGTGTGTAGCCAATGTTAATGTTACAATACTTGTGGTTCCAAATTAGGTGTGGTTATTGGTTGGTATTATGGAACTTTATGGCAGCCAATGCAATAAACTAGAAGTCTTCATTCTTATTTTCAAGTTGATGGTAGTCTTTAGATCAACTGGGCCATTAAGTGACCAAGGGAAATGCATGATAGCAGAATCAATGGCGTTCGTTTTATAAGTGATGATCAAAATTAGTATAGGCATGGACATGTAGGTAGACTAACTATCTTTATTGTGTTTTAATTAGCTTCACCTAAGTCTTCCAAGGACGCAAAATGTATAAATAAGTAAGTAACCTAACCACAAACCATAATGACAAACCAGCAATCCCATAGTTTATTAAAATAATGTACGTTATCTATCCAATGCAAATGGCAACAAAGGTATTGTGCCGAATTACGTCACGCGTTTATTAAATCTCTCGGTTCGCGTGTTCACACAAGTAATATAATCGATGTTTCGTTAACTCTAAACACGGTTTCCGATGGACTGGTTCTGTCTGGGGACCTGATTGCAGACTTAATTGCTCGGTAACAATCGGTTACATGTGTTGCAACGATTATGGTAATCGATCCAACACGGATTGGTTGTAATTGAAAGATTAGGCTAACAAGTTCGTATGTATTGATGGAACGCAAAAAAAACACATTAGAGACAACAACAGTTTCAGAGAAAGGTAATGATCTCGAGAAATCAAAATGAGTTAAGGAAATATTGCAATATTAGAAGAATACCAGAAGATAACCCTGAGACAAGGTCTTGCGTAGATACTCATATTGCAAGCGTAGTTTCCCTAGCGTAACTCCCAGCTAGATGAATAGTAGCTGAAACAGTCTGTATATGGAAGGCGAAGAACAGATTGTTTTTGTGCTTGGCCCACCAGCAGTAGGCTAAGTTGATTGAAAGACGCTACAGAATAAGTGTATAGAAAAGACACCATTATACCCCAAAATAAAGGTACATGCTTAAAATTAAAAACATGGGGTCCTAAATTCATAACAGAAAAAAAATGAATTCCGATGACGATAGAGTCAATAGAAATAATATCCTCTTCTTCCATAAAAGAAAACACTGGATGTCTATAAATAACATTGTCAGAACACACCATTCGTTTTAATTCGAGCACATAATAAATAGCCTGTCATTAACATAATGAATGCTAACCCAACAATAGCTGATCGTTTTAAAGAAAACGCGAAACAGCGATATATTAACGTCCATCTCCACTTATTGTCGCATGAGCCTCATAATTATGTTCCGAGTAATCCTTTGATTGTCGCATATCTTTGATAGTAATCGTCTATAACAATGCACATAGCAACTACCAGTCTCCCATGTATACCTACGGATTAGCTTGTTAGGTTTAAATGGAGAGATTTGTCACTATTCTATCACCAATTCAGCATCATCTGCCTTTTTATTTAAATAGGCTAGTTTCCACCATCAATAAATTGCAAATCTAATTAGTCCGTCAGTTAGAGTTTTGGAAAATAATGGACACGTATTTTTTGTTTTTGTTTATCAAACCTTGAGTTTGGACTTCTAAGCCTCCGTCAAATACTAAGTCTGGGCGCCTTAAAGATTTGGATCTTTAAATTCGTCCCACTGCGTCAAAAATAGCCACGTTTCTGGTTCGTCAACTATGTCATTTGTATAGTATTGTCTAGCTCATTCTTATTGACAATCGTTCCATACAGGATGTGTGTGTCAGTTCACTCAGCTCATTGCAAACACTTTCTACAAAGAGCCTTTTTACATAGAGCGACTGCCTGTTTCGAAGTATTCTATCATTGTCATGCTAATGACCCTATCCCAATTTATTTGCGTAGGATGTCTTCTTCTTCCTTACTTCTGTAGTACTCGACATCTCATCAGACACCTCCTTTCTTGCAATATCATCCTTAACACAGTCCTTTTCGAAGTTTTCTATATACTAAGTATATTTCAAAACAGAAATCTTAAAAAAAAATACAAAAATAATTTTAAAATAGTGTTTCTTCTAACTTTACATTCAGTTCAAAATGGCATTTGTTCTCTATAAAACTAAAGTGAATCTTTTGTTGTTACAAAAGATTCACTTTAGTTTTGGTTGTTGCTGTTGTTTTTGTCCGTTGATCTACAGAAACAAAATATTCTTGAAAATATTTAGTTACATCAAAATCTAAAAATACTAACAACAGCCCTGAAATTTTAATCAACAAAACTGGTCATGACCATATTGACTATTACTGGCTACTTTGTCTAGACTCCTAATTCGTAACGGCATTTGAGCTAATAGCGTTAACCATTGAGAAAGGAGTCAACGCGGTCTTGCCTTCGTGAGCTTTAGGTTACAAGGTCATATTTGCTGCTTTGTAATTACCTATCACACTTAAGAGGAACCCCACTCAGATCTTGCGCTGAGTCACTGATCAATTGACTAGTATTTAGCCTTTCGTCGCAATACATGAATAGGCTAGTGGTGTTCACTAGAAACACTAATTAGGGTTTAGAATAAAACCAACAAATTATGAGTACATAGATGAATTACTTTAAGGGTAGGTACTGGGTTCCTTGCCGGATTGCCGCCATGGGATCTGGAGGCGATAGTCCTCGCGCGCCTACATGAGTGGCGCGCGGAGGCGCTACGTCGGGGGGAAACTCCGCTGCCGCGGCAAATTGGCGCTCAGCGGACGGACTTCCGGCGGGATCTCATGGCGACATGGAGAGAGCGACTATCGCAACCCCGTGCAGGGCACGCCACGATAGTGGCGGTAAGGCCCCTCTTTGAGGAGTGGCTGGAGAGACGCCACGGCGTCCTCACCTTCCGCCTGACGCAGGTTCTTACCGGACATGGATGCTTCGGTAAGTTCCTGCACCGAATCGGGCGGGAGGAAACGCCCGGGTTTTTCCATTGTGAGGATCGACCGGAGGACACGGTGGAGCACACGGTGGAGGTGTGCCCCGCTTGGGTGGAGCACCGCCGTGTCCTCGTAACGGCGATTGGCGGCGGCGACCTCTCGCTCCCGGCTCTGGTTCGTGCCATGGTCCGGAGCGAGACGGAATGGGACGCCGTCACCTCCTTCTGCGAAGCAGTCATGCTAGCGAACAGCTAGCTGTCCGGAACAGGACAGGGAGAGATCCTCACGTCCCGGCCGCCGCGGGAGACGCCCCGGGCGTCGGGGGCCACGTGGTGGCTTCCGGCCACCGTAGGCGCAGGCCTGTGGACGGGGAGCTATGGGCTAGCTCGCCGTCCGTACGTCTCATGACGACAGGCCGTGTCGACGGCGCGTTCGTGTTCCACGCGCGCCTCAAAGAGAGTCAGCAATAAGGAAGGGGTCCGCAAGGACCGAAGCCTGCCGGGGCTGCGGGACTATTCGAAAGAGATACCGTGGCCCCGGAACACAAAGGGCGAGGAAGGAACATGGATGGGTTTTAGTCAGTAAAAGTCTGACACTCCCTCCTGCTCCGCCCAGAGCGGGAAAAGTCATTTGATGATTTCCCATCCTAAAAAAAAAAAAAAAATAGGGTAGGTACTGGGTGTGCTCGCTGCCCGCGATATGTGAGGACTAGTCGACACGGAACCTGAAAGCTCACGCTACGTTTATTAAAATATCACAAGGCTCATTGTTTTCAGTTGTGACTTTTAATTGATTATCTCTGAAGAAAAACTCTCTGTGTCCTTGTCTTGTTATGAGTAAAGATTCCTTACATAACGGTAACTACTTTAGGAAAATTTTATATAATTATGTATATCGTATTTTAGGTAAACCGTGAAAGCTTAAAACAACATACACCAGACACTAGACTTATATTGTCACGTTCAGGATTGTCGCTCAAAACAATGAACAATAACGGAAGATATCCCGTAAGAGTCTAGTGTCTGTATAGATTATTAAACCCGTAGCCTTTTCAATTTGACCCCTATGGCTTTGATTGACTGGAAAATTAGGTAGCATTAGGTAACTTTTATCCATAACCTGCGTTTATGTTTACTGTTTAATGCCCTTCGCAATTTTACTTTTGTTTAAAGTCAAAGATCATAAACGGGGTCGTATTTACAGTTGTCATATTATCACGTCCGTTATTTGCTTATTTAAGCACCTAGTTGTGTTGAAGAAAGTATCACATTCTGAAGAGAGGTACTTAAGCAGCCTTCTCAATTACGTTGCGTACTTTCGTGACATCATTATCTTTCTGTTTATGTATATTTTGTACTTACCTACTTCCGCGTTCCTACTTAGTGAGCACTTGGCATCATGCACTAGTTAACGACCAATTATGGTGTAGTAAACTGCGTTTAGTTAACTTTTCTTAAAGGAAATGATTATGTGAACATCAAGATCACAAGATGGTAAAACGAACCGTTTTCGTGTAAATTACATAGGTACACCGACGCCTTATTCCAAGTGGGGGTAGGCAGAAAATACAGAACGCCATCTGCTACAATCCTTGCAATCCCTTTGCTTCATCTACGTTCATTCATACATCTCTGACCAGACACGCTGGTTGCGCGTAAAATGCACCTGATCTCTGTGATAATTATTTTACCATGGAGCCAAGTTCAGCAAGTATTCTTGAAAAATTTGTTGAAGCGTGTTCCACCTTACCTAAGCCTCATTACTTTATATTCCAGGTTCGGAAACGACGGTGAGGTGATGCAGGGCAGTCCATCCTCAGCGAGCGTGACGCCCAGGCTGATGACGCAGGCCACTACCAGGCCTACCACCACCACTAGGCCAGCCAACACGAGGCCTCTTCCACCCAGGTAAAGTAGTAACTTTTTAGGTTGCTTATACAAGGTCTTTAATCAGCTCCTAGAGAAATGAAATCACAGATATGATGGCAAAAAAATATAAGTATGATGTAACTATTTGATTATTTTTCTGGAGTCAAAAACCAAAAAAGTAGTTAGTTTAGCTACAGTTAGTTATTCTAAGAATGAGTTTAGAAAACCCGTTATTCGGATACCTAGCATTCCTGTTGAATTTCTCTAGCTAGTTTCATTTGACCCTGTAGTTTGTCTATTTAAGGGCTACCGCACACTATAGACAAGACTGACAGCTACTAGTGCGAGCGAGAATACATTGTCTGTCTACACAGACAGTCTTGTCTATAGTGTGCGGTGGCCCTAAGTCTAGATTCAAAAACAGGTTGTGATGTGTCTGGACTTGACATTCACCAAATAAGTGTGAAACAACAAACAAACCATTTTTAGAAGTTATAGAAAGTCCCATCTAGGTACCTTGTTGTGTATTTTGACGATTGGTGTATTTTTAAATTGAGGTACCGAATTCAAAAGGGCCAAAAATATAAAGTCACATCAACAACACACAACTCCACATGAAAAATGCTAAGGTTAAATAAGCTTTAAGGGCTGAAAAAGCTCAACTACAGGATCCGAGACACTTGCATTTGACCTACCAAGAATGTAATATTTTTAAAGAGTTGGCCCGCGTGTCATGTCGAAAGTTTTACCCCGGAGCACGTACTACCTCCTTAAATAAAAACTCTAGTTCTTCACCCAGGACATGGATCCACCTGTGTGCCAAGTCTCATGATAATCCTAAAGGCCAACATTGAGAGATACAGTTACTTTTGCATTTAAAATATCATAGTATGTGTATGAATGCTTATGCCCCCTGGCTTCGCCCGCGTCGAGTTCGTAAATTGTCCTACTTAAATCATATACTACCGGGATAAAAAGTATCCATCCATCCATCCATCCTCACATCATCGTCATCATCAGCCTAGCCTTTTCCCATCTATGTTAGGGTCGGCTTCAAGTCCAACGAATGCAGGAGAATACCAGTATTTTACATGAAGCGACTGCCTATCAAAAAAATAATCATCACAAACGTTCGCATTTATAATATTAGTAAGAAATAAGAAGAAGCATACATGCAAAATGTGTCCTTCGGGTCACACCTTTTTTTTTTTTTGTATGGGAAATCATCAAATAACTCCTCCCGCTCTGGGCGGAGCAGGAGGGAGTGTCAGACTTTTACTGACTAAAACCCATCCATGTTCCTTCCTCGCCCTTTGTGTTCCGGGACCACGGTATCTCTTTCGAATAGTCCCGCAGCCCCGGCATTCGGGTCACACCTAAGTTCAATTTTCACACCAATCAAGCTTAGGTATTACTCGGTTATTTCAGGTCTAGGTTCTCTGCAAAACATGCATTTGCACACGATACGGGTTAAATCACGAAATACAGAATTACGCAACGGTAAAAATATTTATGACTGTAAACTCTATTATCAATAGAACAAAGATAACTATTTGGTAAAGATTTGACACCATATTATTATTTCAATATAGATCTTTGACAGTCGTTAGGTAGTCAGTGGCCCAATGTCTGACAACCTGTCTTATTAAGAGGTATCCTATTCCCCAGTACTAACTGGGTTGTGGAGGTCAGATAGACAGTCGCTTCATGTAAAATACTAGTATTCAGCTGCATCCAGTTAGACTGGAAGCCGACCCCAACATAGCTGGGAAAAGGCTAGGCAGATGATGCTTATTATATCAAGAATTGAAGGTTGAAACTAAATAGTAACATCGTTTAGTTAAATAAGGCGAATCGCAACGGCCCATTCATAACGTCACGCGTCATGTTAATTAATCATATTACGTCATAGAAAATAGTGATTTACGACTATATGACATTGATCTGTTCAAAGATCTGTTAATTAATTCCGGTTTGTTAATGAGCCCTCTGTGTTGAATGGTAACGTTGACAGCGAAACTAGTTCAATATTTT
This sequence comes from Xestia rhomboidea, assembly GCA_963853795.1. Lineage (NCBI taxonomy): Eukaryota > Metazoa > Arthropoda > Insecta > Lepidoptera > Noctuidae > Xestia > Xestia rhomboidea. Next base: position 5,455,949 of record OY970771.1, on the reverse strand, counting down.
TTTTTGTTACACAGAATATTTATTCATTATAACTGTAAGGGCTACCGCATACTGTAGACAAGACTGTCTTTAGACAGACTATTACCCTACTAGTGCGAGCGAGAATACATAGTCTGTCTCGCTCGCACTAGTAGGGTAATTTGTCTGTCTAAAGACAGTCCTGTCTATAGTGTGCGGTAGCCTTTATACGTAGGTACTTTTAGCACAAATAATGTACATAGGCAGACTTAATGCCAGAGGCATTCTCATTCTCTACTAGTCAACCTTTGGGTGATGCAGAGACAAACTGTGGTACTAGGTGCAATTGAGGAAATTATGGAATTCATATTTATTTAACACTAGCTGACCCGCGCAACTTCGTCTGCGTTACTTAAGAGAGAGAGAGGCTTAGAGAGAGTGTGAGTCAACCTAAAAAAAATGCAGATAATATGCTTTAGCGGACTTTTTAAGAGGAACAATCCCGTCATACATGTATGATTGTTGAGTAACTTTAACCGTTTACGCAGCGCACGGAAAGGAAGCTCTCAAAAGCAATAATTTTTCGCTGTATTTGCAACAATTTTCATTGATGCTCCGCTCCTATTGATTGTAGCGTGATGTTATACGTAAAGCCTACCTCGATAAATGGGCTATCCAACACTAAAAGATGTTTTTAACTGGAATCAGTAGTTCCTAAAATTAGCGCGTTCAACCAACCAAACAAACAAACTTTTCTCCTTTATAATAAGTATAGATTCAAGTAGGTTAACAATTTAATTTCTCGGAAATGTATGCAATCATCGTTAAAATATTGTACTAATGTTTTTCCAATTTGGGGCTTCCCTCGACAGCCTTAGGTTTTCATCCTTAGACACTCGATGACTGTCATACTCCAGCTTAGGTCGAAAGTTCTCATCAAGGTGCATGAATTAAGCCCAAACACGATATAGCTTTTTTTTTTCGGATGGGAAATCATCAAATGACTCCTCCCGGAGCAGGAGGAAGTGTCAGACTTTTACTGACTAAAACCCATCCATGTTCCTTCATCTCCCTTTGTGTTCCGGGGCCACGGTATCTCTTTCGAATAGTCCCGCAGCCCCGGCAGGCATCGGCCTTTGCGGACCCCTTCTTTTTTGCTGACTCTCTTTGAGGCGCGCGTAACGTATGTTGTTTAAATATTGAAGAAGCCTATGCAGTAATTTTGACGTGATGCGCGCACAAACATTTCGTACCAACTACTTAAACCGAGGAAAGCTGATTTTCCTGAGTTCCGCTATTTTGTGCGTATTCACCTCAAAAATCAAATTTCAAGAAAACTGAGAAATTATATTTACCTGTATTAGATATGGAGTATATGTAGCAACTTGAAAAGGTTACACTTCATTGGTTTTGATTGTATAGGTGTTTGAAGTTTATTAATTTTAAACACAAAACCCTCTTTTTTGCGCCTCTGGATGAGATTTAAAAAAAATGCTAAGATAGGTATTTCTTTATTTTTATTAATAAGTATTTATTCTGAGTTTCATGATTCTAGAACAATCTAAATTTTTTTTTTCATACAAACTTCACCTCCCCTTTTCACCCCCTTTTTCCAAAAAAATCCAAAATTTCTATAGCCTATATGTTATTCTGAATGTATTTAAACAGATTTGTAAACATTTCAACAAAATCGGTTCAGCAGTTTTTACGTGATGCGCGGTCAAACAAACAAACAAACAAACAAAAAATTTTTAAATGGTTTTAATATGTTCAGTTACTTATTTCAAGTCACCCTGGCTGGTTTTTTTTTTTTAATCTTCAATGTACAGATGTTTTGGTCTCAACGATTTTATTATATGTATAGATAAATATAACAATTACCAATCATAGATATACTCTATCATCAATACCGATGGTGAAAAAGACAAAGATGTACCTTTGAGACTGTGTGGGGGTTCGGAATGTTGTGCTGAATACGTGGTAAGCTTTTGTGCCTCGATGGGATATCGAGGTATTCTACCCTGTCTTTATAGTAGCGTTCGTCTAGAGTCTAACCTCGGTATACCTCCATTGGCTGTCCTCTCTCGCCCTTGCCCCGGAGTGTCTCGGCGAGATTATACAGTCGTGGTCTTTTCCGCCAGATCAGTTTAAAAAAAATCGCTTAAATCATGCGGAGGCGCCGAGCCACGCTCCGCTAAAGTTTAGGCCTATTAGGAAAGCGTCAACTTTGGCACGCAAAATAACATAGCTCTCGTTTGGCGTGCGTCGTCAGTGCGCTCGGCCGATCGGTATCTCTTCATTCATTATTTTTAAACAAAGTCAACGGGGCGGGGCTAGAGAGCGTTTCTTTGTTGTAAGTGCAAGCAAAAATTAGCTTAGTGGTGATCAGGCGGGAGTTTCCTCGATAGTACATCCGCCACCTTTAAACTTAGATTAAGTAGTCGTCGAAATACGAACCACTTTGAAAACAATTGCTGCCTGTGCAGGCCCTAAGATCACACCTTGCTATCGCTTGACGCTGTCACTCCGACTCATTTAGTGTGCTCTAGCTTTATGCCGAGCTAATTTGGACCAAATGTAGGCGGTACCTACCGTGACAGTGTAAACGACTTATTATTGATTATACTGGAACTGTCACTGTTAATGCCCTGAGTAATGTTGTATGTAGGAATGATGCTAGTTGCTACATAACGGTGGGCGGAGAACCGACGCTGTGATCATTAAGTAGGCATCAAAATAGTCATTTAGGGATAAAAAAGGGGCCATATGTAACGGTGTATTTAATTAGTAAGTAGGTAGCAGTTGTCAAGTCATATTTTGACTGTTTCTATGTATGTAGGTAGGATAAGCCAGGAAAATTATTCGAAAATCAAATTGACTGCCAGCGTAGGTAAATCATCCGCTATACAAATTATTCTTTGAAAATGGCTTTAAGTAGGCAAATTGATGTAGGATTATATCAATTAACTAAGTCCCGTTTTCTATAACTTACTTACCTACGTATAACTATCAGTTAATTTGCCACGTCTCGCAGGTACCGGTGTTCCTTAGCTTGAAATATCCTATCCGCGTCACCTACCTCTACCTGTCACTTGATTCATAGAAATATCAAAGAAAGATTTTCTGTGACGTTTTGTTTCTAACCGTCTGTAAGCAAAATGTCAAACAGACAGAGATAGCAATCTACCGAAACCGAACAGTAAGTCATGGAAAATGGCCGTAAATAGTTAAGTTCCCTGACAGTACGCGTACACGTATGTATCTGATGCTAGATCAATCAAGTACCTACCTATTATTATTTAGGTTCTGTGAAGGGCCATAATTACTAGTAAATAATATAAACTATCGTTTAACTTAACTGATTATCCTGTCACGTAAAGAAACCAATTATCTAAATAACATCGGACTGGTTTATTAAATGTCCTACTTAAAGGCACTATTATTTATGTATTACAGCCTGTTGCCTCTACATGCAGTAAACAATAAATTATCTCCATATATGTATGCGTCAAATGATTGCAATAAAATGCAGATAAGCCGCCGCCATGTTACATTTATACAACACTTTTTATAAGTGCACAATGCACTGGCATACAAAATGAAGTCACCTCTTATTGTGATGTATGGTGCATTTTTTATCATTTAATTAAGGTGGAACATCACGTGCCTACATGCATGCACAAAGGCTCCCTTCTCATGTTAAATCGACACAATCCACTCATGCATCAATCAATTGGAAGCTCATTGTAAAACACTGTCTCTTATGATACGGGATACCCTAGTTGACAGAGTTCAATCTATTTTGTACAGATTTCTGAACCATCCAAATGTTTAATATAATAAATAAAGGCATTATACATTGTAAAGGAAATACACTGGCCTGCAAAACTAAGTAGGTATCACACTTTTAAAATTGCAATACCTTTATAAGTACACAAGATATACTTTCGAAACAAAAAGGACTCGAAAAAGAGTTTAATTTTGTACTTATTAATGTGTTATTTATTATAGTTTCAAAGAAAGCTGATAAAAAATGCCATAAAACGTTTTTTATTTTAAATCTCTAACTTCTATGGTTTAGAAAAAAATAAAATTTAAAAAGTGTAGTAAGTACGGCCAGTGTAGAGACTTATGTTACTAGTAATTAAAACAAAAGTAATTCTGTCTGTCAGTGTCACTTACCCTTTCACGCCTAAACGATTTAACCGATCGTTATCAAGTTTGACAGACAGGTAACAGGCCGTTTTCTATAACTTACTTATGTATAACGGTCACAGAATATGCCTACTCTCGTAGCTATCCGTGCTTCTAAAAACAAAGTTAGTCCTATCCGCGTCACCTACCTGTCACTTTATTTATAGAAAAATCAAAGAAAGCTCTTCTGTGACGTTTTGTTTCTATCGGTCGGTAAACTTAATGTCAAACAGACATAGAGAGCAACATACCGATACGTGTTGGTAAGATAGTGAAAATAGCTGTTAGAGAAGAGAGTTCTTTTATATTACCTACAGATTTTTTAATTACAATAGCAGTTGATTTATTAAAAACGATTCATTTTGTTAAAAAAAAACGAATCCAACTGACACGATTGTATATCTATCTACTTACTTGCAGTATCATTTAATCATATTTTCATGTTTTGTTATTTCCAGACCAACGATGATGACATGGGCAGGCGCAGCATCCAACACTCAACCGACGCGTTTTCCACTGCGTCCCGTGTCGGACCTCCCGCCTCCATACTCCACGGCCATCACCCTTATAGACCAGATCGGCTACAAAATCATCAAAACCACAGAACTTGTCACTGATATATTAAGGAACACAGTGAGGGCCGTCGTCGGCCGGTAGACCAACAGTGGCCAACTACATTTTGCTCAATTTTAACGTGGCAACATTTGTCGGAGATTGCCAGTGATATAGTGACTTTTTGGAATCCAAATTCGAAAATAACGTGGAGTTTACGATATGAATTTATTTGAAAGGCTGTACATATTTGCTAGTTTAAGTTTAGAATAAAGGCCCAGTGAAAAATTGTTATGAGTACCTAAGTTACACGGAATGCAGAGAGTTTAGTTGCATAGGTACTTATATTAAGTTAGTGTAGCAGCGCGATGCTCTCATTGCGCAGACGTCAAATAACTTGGTCCAATTTCATCTGCCCAAAATTTGTGTAATTATTGGATTCTTCCCGTAGGCATGGGCACTAGGTACATAAGTGCTTGTTAATGATCTTCTGCAAGTGCTGCAACGTGACTAAACCAGTCTACATCTGCTTTTGTTGTGTGCCAGCTTTTAGTAAAATATGTAAGGTGTGTGGTATCCATACTATATGTACGAGGATATTTTGCCAATATCAGAACGAAAGCCTCCATTTTGTTTGTACAATACATTTTTGACAAATCAAGTGCTCGTTACGTTTACCAACAGCCTTTCCTTTTAACGTCACTCTAGAGCCAAAACATTTTTGTAGCACTTTTCCTACTTAATAGGTAAGTATCATGTGAAAAATATAGTGTCATGATATTTTAATATTAGGACTATATTGAGATGCCAGTTAGTTAACACGCTAGAACCGTGGTCGAAACTTCGTCGTGGAAATGTCACCGACATTTGGAGTCAAAAGAAAATTACCTACTTCAACTTCTTGAGACAGCTTTTTGACGTGATAACGTCTTTAAAATCGTTTTAGTCGGGTGACATGTTCAGAAACTTGTGTCACACCAAAACCTCACGAGCGCGATCGCAGGTATAACGAGAGAGAGACGGACCGATCTCCCGTTTCATCTCGAGCGCTGCCAGTCATTCCGTGAAACTTGTCACGCGGAATCCTCACGAGCGAGCGAGCGGAGGCTGGCATAGCGTTCGAGTGAGTGGACCGATCTTCCGTCTCTCTCACTCTAGCGGCATACAAACGAATGGAGATTTTCTCGTGCGGTTAAGTTTTCGTTGAATGTTTATTATAATACAAAGCAAAACAATGAATAAAGAAATAGCAAAAGAGATCATTTTGGATTTCAAAAGTGTGAATAAAACGATAGATGTAATTTAAAATTTGAAAAAATTGTTATCTTCATTAATTCCTTACTTCCCAAAAACTTATATCACCAATAAGACGTTATCACGTAAACATCTCGATCGTAAACCTACTTTACAAACAACCAATTTTTTTACTGTGAGATTATAATTAAATAAGAAATATAAACCAGATAAGTAGGTATATCGTGCGTAGGTGTAAGCCTACTATAATTTCGTCATTACTTTTAAGTGTTAAATTATTTATACTTAGGTTCATAGATTAAGTAAGTTAATTAAATTACATATTGTTTAGCTTTTATACTGTAAGTCCAACTGTGGCTTAATAAAATGCTTTTTATTTATATCTACTTGATCGTTTTGTTTGCTACAAATCCCTTACCAGCAACATAAAACATACTTACGTTCATTTACGTCAATGACATAACCATTACTGACACAAATACGTCTAGCCTATTCTACCAGAAGGGTTGCCGAAGAAGGCCCATATTTCATTGGACCTTAACAAAACATAAAACCATGCATGTCTGTATTTCTCCGTGATTTGGTAGAAATGTACTTACACCATTTCGCCAATTCAATTTCGTCACATGTAATACGGGGTTGATCTATTGCAAGCACGTATGTATCCAAACTTTTAGTTCGGGGGGGACAAACATTGAAACAACCATTGTGAACTGTGTAAAAAATCGCTGTAAGTACTATAATTATTAATAACTTATAGGTAGTAGGTACCGTAGTTTATTTAGTCAGATTTCGGGGGGGGCGGGGTAAATCCCAACTATCCCCCCCCCCCCTGGATACGTGCCTGACCTATTGTCATACACCACACAAATGCTGGCTCTGTGTTGTTACTAAAAAAATCCTGTTAGAACCTGGAAATCGAGCCCCAGATCTTATCCTCAGCGGTTGCGTTTTACTACAAACAAAAAGAAAACACGACACGACTAAGTGATCATGTATTGTTTTATGTATAATAGTTTTTTTTACTTACCCTACGTTGTCCCACTGTTGCGCAAGGCCAAGCCATAGCCAAGTCGTCACGCCAGCGTTTTCTAGTTGTAGTATAGATTGATTAATTATTATGATAATATGTATGTTTATAGTTATAGGGTTATAATGTATGAAATGATTCGTTACTCCATCAGTACTTCAATCCGTACGTACTTACCTAGGTTCAACAGCGCCTGCATGATTAACAATAGCATGCTGCAAAATATCCTGATTCTATATATTAGGAATTGTGATTCCACGAATCTATATAATCACTTTTAAATTCATTCACTGAAGTGACCATGTTCAAGTGACAAATGGAGGCAGTTTACGGAGTTCATGATGTCCACGACGCCTGCTATAAAAGAAAATCTCTTATGGACACTTTATTGCAAATCTTTTCCGACAGGCGCATGCAGACATTCAAGAAACACGCCGCACATTTACGAGTACGTGTCTCAAAATAATTGAGTTCCAATACGGGCATTACCTGTTCGCTAAATACTTATTTTAGAAATTTGAATAATAATTTTATTAATTAATAGGTATATTAATTATATTTCATTTCATTCATGGAAAGGATTTTTTTTTCCGTTTTCACCAAAAACTGTTACTGTGAAAAGAATAGCCTATTTAAGTATGTATGTTACATTCCAATAAGCTCGTAAGTGAAAGTGGTTTGTAAGTGATTTCGTAATAGGTAGGTACTTAACTACTTAAACCAGAACTGGATCTGTAACACTCTATAAACCTGAATTATTTTTACGTAACAAAAATATTTTATTTATTATTCGTCAATACCTACGTAAATAGATAAACTGTGCCCAACTACTCATAATTTATTAGAAAAGTTAAAGGACAGAGTCTGAATTTGTGCCTGGTTGATGGGAATAGGCTCGCCCCCTATTACACAAACAACAGGCGAAATGACCCACATTTTGCCAGTACTACTAGGTACACTCCTGCTAATCCCTTCGAGGATTACAGGCGTGATTTTTGTAAGTTAAAGTATTAGTAGAAACCTATATAGGTATATTATTATGTGCTAACCTTTACTCAATCTTTTCTCACTTTCATAACTCAGGATTTCGGGAACAATTCTTGTGAACCAAATCACGTTTCTGATCTGGTAACTACTTTCTAGGCATAACAAGTAAAAATGTTTGAAACCCTTAAAAAAAAGGATTTTCTTCACAAAAGACTACATTTATAGAAAACAACCTGTTGGCAAAAGTTCACAACATAAGAGCAGGAAAAACACACCAGTATGGGAAATACCACTATGAGTCAAGTGATTCATTCAAATATTCGTAATTCTGAGTATTGTGGGATTTACCTTACTCAGGTATTTTAGTTAGGAAACATTGCTTCCTAATACTGAGAAAAAAGCTGGTCATCTGGTATACCTTTTTGTACACCACAATTAAAAATAAGTAAAACATAATAAGCACAGTGTGCAGTTTTTATAGTATTGATTTTCCATTTCTAAGAGAGAAATATAATTACATAGAGAGATAACTTATTCCCATGATAAAACAGTAATTATATTAATAATATTCAAGATAGGTACTTGTTGCATGTTAAAATTTTTCATTATTCATTTATTATCAATAAAGTATATAATTGACCTAGATAACTGGTTCCAAGTGACCTCCATAATCAGTAATGAACTATTACATCAGACATTAATTAAAAAACAAGTTCAATGCTTCCACATTTAGGTATATTTTTAAATATCACATCGATTATACTCTGATACATTTCACATGTTATACATGACATTACTACATACATACACTACGAGATTGCTGAATTTATTGTCTTAAAATACTCAACTTTATAAACTAGAAGGTAGAAGAAAAAGTTTTTTTAAATGCTTTTAAATAAACACATGTTTAACTATAAACAAAAACCCTGATTTCTTAAATAAAATGCAGCATAACATAACAAATTATGATAAATATGCACATTAAGTACCTACTTTAAAAACATAATAATTTTCACAACAGAGCAATAATTTAACAGGTCACTTATCAGCTATAATATATTTGAGACAAAATTCACTTATTTTTAAGTTGGCAAGTTACTGTACAATCAGCTTAGTGACACTGTCCTTAGTGATGAGGGCAACCAGGCTACCACTGGCAGGACGTTCATCTCCCTGGATCCACTTGTCAAACAGCTGGGCCACGAATGTCAGAGGGGTCCAAGTGCCAAAGTCAGCTTTGGGCATCCATTTACGGTTCATCTCAGTATCCAATGTCACTGGCATAATGGCAACAGCTAGTGAGTTCTCTGGCAGACCTGAATCCTTAGCACCAAGAGACTTTGTGAGTTGGTGAACTGCGGCTTTGGCCATACCATAACCAATCATGCCAGGTGTGCCTTCCAAAGCAGCATTAGCACCAGTCAATGCCAGCAAACCTCCTGCGGAGAGGTACTTGGAAGCAACAGTGGCTGCAATAGAGGAGCTCCACACAGACTGGCGCCACATTAGATCCGCCTGCTTGCTGAGTTCTTTCGCGGCGTTCCCGCCTGCCCAGCCGCCGGCCACACAAATAACAGCATTCACTTTCTGACCTTGCAGGGCGCTAGCCAGTTCGTTTACGACGTATTCCTCTTGTTGGACCCACGAAGCGTCTTTAGGCACTGTGATGTTGAAATCAGCTTTTTCGTTAGGGTTCAAGTCGATATTCGCGACCCACCAGTTAGCCGACTTGAAATGATTGACGCACGCCGCACCTAGGGCGCCTCGCCCGCCGTACACAACAATCTTTCCGCTTGCCATTATTATCACGTCTAACCACTATCGAGGCGCAGACTCAACTGAATGAATGACTGGATACTGGTAAGTAAAAGTAAAGCTAGCTATAACTTGCGCGGCGCGGTAACCTCGACTCTCACTTTTTGTCGTTCAGATAACCAACAGACAATGAATGGGAAGGACAATGTTTTCTGGGTTAGTATTTTCGTAATTTGCTTGTACTGCTTGGCTGCGTCGCATCTATTTTTCTATCAAGTTATTAGTAAGTTATATATTAGTTCATCATTCGATTTAATGACGAGTGAGTGACGGACGAGATATCGACTTAAGTTTGACGTTATAGTCCTTTGACCGTAGGAACGTGCGGGTGACACTTGGTGTCCAGTGTGACCATCTCAAAAATGGCGAATCTGCCACACACGGACCCAAAAATCTGCCAAAATCTGCCACACTCGACGTTAAAAAATGCCAAAAATATGCCAACATGAAAATAAAAAAAAAACGTATTTTAATTTTTTTTTTAATCAACATTATAACTACGTTAACAAAAAAACAATACACCTAATCAACATTGGTTTCAAAATTTTCGTCTTGATTTTCTTTGTACATAGATTTTAACGACATATTTTTTAACATTTCCTTGCTTGGTATAAAGGATACGCAGTCTCCGTGTTCCTGCACTTCACATACACGCTAAACGCTGTAAGAGAATGAAATGAAGTAAAAACAAAGGTGATTGAAAACTCAATCAAGAAAGGTTATAAGACTATGAACCATATAACTTATCACTTACAGCCCACAATCAAATGACAATACCTGTGTATGAACAGATCCAGCTGTAATCTGAGGGCGTATCGCGTAATTTTATGACGCTCCGATGAAGTTGTAGTGCAGTGGCAGTTAAGTTTGAGTTCGAGTGATAAACGGTATTCTTGTAATCTTTGAACTGTGCGTAAGCTGCGCGTGAACTGCACGTCAACTGTACGACAACAACACAAACTCTACCAAACTTAGATAAGGTGTGACCATAAGACAGGAAAAATATTACTCACCAAATAATCGAAGAATGCCGTTTTTGCGCTCGCGTGACGCGAACTTGGCTTGATTTTCATTAAAACCTTTGAAATATGCCAAAATCTGCCACATTTGTAAATCGTCAGCATAATATATGCCACAGCTTAAATTTTCGATCCAAATCTGCCAAAATGGCAGAAATCTGCCACAAATTGTCACACTGTTGGTGTCCTTGGTGACATTAGATTAGATGCCAAGACATTTTTAGTGATGCGAGTATATAATGGATAGTTGATATTTTTTAAAGAAAAGGAATAAATTATGCAATTAAATTTTATTTAAAACGATTCTCACAGCTAAAATGCTCGTTTTATTCATTTAATTATAATTTTATTTTCAAAATACCTGTTTTAATACAAAATGTTAAAAAAAAACGATATTTAGATGAAAAAAAATTGTTTGTTCGTGGTTAAATTTTTGTGCTTTCGGCTGACATTTTGTATCAGTCAATAAGAGTACTAGCGGCTTGTATGTAATCCAGTAACGATTCAGATGGTTCTGACTCTGATATCAGTAGGTTTAAACGAATAAAATTTGGGTCATAACATAAGTTCTGCTAATTAATTACCTCAATAGATGTAAAAAAGATCATGACCTCAATAGATCTAAACTTCTTTTTCTATAAAAAAATCTCGACCATCCATCGTAGCAATATATCCCATCACTAGATTTATCATGGCGTCATGTTATACGTATTTCACGTTGTTTCATTTTTCTTTCAATTTAATTTTATTTAAAGACAATAACATTTTGGCAGGGTAAATTTATTTAATTTATTACAGTCAATATTGATTCCGTATTTTACGACTGTAGTCAAGAAACTTATATACTAACTGGAATTAGGACGGGCAAGCCAAAAACGTTCCGAGCGAGAAAGCTTCAAGAGTGGATGTTGTCTCTTTCTAATAGGGTGTCCAATAATCATACTAACTCTTGAGACAGATTAAGAGTAGCTGTTATTTTATTATTTAATAATGATGACCTGCAACTCAATAGCATTCTAGGCGAAATAGCTTCAAGAGTGGATGTCATTAACTTTTTATGTTAACTTAAATGTATGTCTGTACCGTCCAGTTGCAAATTATCCATTTTGCAACCTGTCTATCCAGACGACTTTTGTATTCGGGGATTCGAGGACTCCGTTAATATTATATATTTTTTCAGACATAGAAAATCGCTTATTCAAGCTATGACTGTTTACCTCTAATGTTTTAGTAACATTCGCCAATATTTATTTTATATTCCGAAACCTTTCATTTTCACTCGCAGCTCGCCAAATGGATTCTTTTGCTGGAGAAGCATGGAATTATCCTTAGGACACGGCATGGTGCGGCGGACGCTTTTCTTTTCAATATTTCTATTTAAAAAGCTAACTAGTTACTACCGACACCATGTGCACTATTTCTAATGTATAAAATAAAAATATACTTTTGATTAATATGTACGACAACGATGTTCGAAACTTCGAACTTACTTACTTAATTTATTTGGATATTTCCCGTTTGTCAATCTAAAACTTGGTAATAGGGTTACCGCTTATTCAAGCTATGACGGTTTACCTCTAATGTTTTAGTAACATTCGCCAATATTTATTTTATATTCCGAAACCATTCATTTTCACTCGCAGCTCGCCAAATGGATTCTTTTGCTGGAGAAGCATGGAATTATCCTTAGGACACGGCATGGTGCGGCGGACTCTTTTCTTTCCAATATTTCTATTTAAAAAGCTAACTAGTTACTACCGACACCATCTGCACTATTTCTAATGTATAAAATAAAAATATACTTTTGATTAATATGTACGACAACGATGTTCGAAACTTCGAACTTACTTACTTAATTTATTTGGATATTTCCCATTTGTCAATCTAAAACTTTGTGACCCTAGTCGTAATAAACAACCAAAGTTAAAAAACTTCATTATAAAACGAAATTCCACATCCAGCAAACCCTTACTACTACACCCCTTCACACAACACAATTTTACCGTTTTTAAAGTGGATTATTTCACATAAATACAATAAAAGTGCTTAAATGACTTCAACGCGAAAATGTATCGGCCATATTGTTTACATCGGTGACAAGGCAAGACAGGGACACCATCCACCTTTGTCGGTTTCTCGCTCGGAACATGTGGTTTTTTTTCTTTTCTATTGAATCCATTGTACAAATTTAAACTCTAAGCTTTTGAGATAGGGTTTTTTTTTATTTTTTTAGCATTTTGTTCGTACTCATTCCAGTTAGTATATAATTTCCTTGACTGTAGTATCTAAGATGCAGCTAGAATTTTTTGTCTTTATTGTTAATCTGGGAAACGTTCAAAAGTGAAAAGGAACGGTTCATCTAATGTCACCGGCACGTTCCTACGTACTGCTGAATCCAAGGAACTTATATACTAACTGGAATGAGGACTGGCAACCCAAAACGATCCGAGCGCGAAAGCTTCGCGAGTGGATGTTGTCTCTTTCTAATAGGGTGTCCAATAATCATACTTACTCAGACAGTTACAGATTACTGTTATTTTATTATTTAATGATGATGACCTGCAAATCAATAGCATTCTAGGCGAGATAGCTACAAGGGTTGATGTCATTAACTTTGTTAACTTATTACCTATAACTTAAATGTATGTATGTACAGTCCAGTTGCAAACTATCCATTTTGCAACCTGTCTATCCAGACGACTTTTGTATTCGGGGATTCGAGGACTCCGTTAAAATTATATATTTTTTCAGACATGGAAAATCGCATATTCATGCTATGACTGTTTACCCTTAAATGTTTTAGTAACATTCGCCAATATTTATTTTACCTTCCGAAACCAATCGTTTTCACTTGCAGCTCGCCAAATGGATTCTTTTGCTGGAGAAGCATAGAAAGATCCTTAGGACCGTCATGCCACGGCACGGTGCGACGGACACTCTTTTCTTTTCAATATTTCTATTTAAAAAGCGAACTAGTTACTACCAACACCATGTGCGATGTTTCTAATTTATAAAATAAAATTTACTTTTGATTAATAGGTACGACAACGATGTTCGAAACTTCGAACTAACTTACTTACTTTAATTGGATATTTCCCGTTTGTCAATCTAAAACATACTCGACACTAGTCGTAATAAACAACCAAAGTTAAAAAACTTACCTGAAAAACGAAACTCCACATCCAGCATACCCCTCACTACTAAACCCCTTCACACAACACAATTTTACCATATTTAAAGCGGACTATTTCACTTATATACAATAAAAAGCACTTATATGACTTCAACGCGAAAGTGTATCGGCCATATTGTTTACATCGGTGCCAAGGCAAGACAGAGACACCATCCACCAATGTCGGTTTCTCGCTCGGAACGTTTCTTTTCTATTGAATCCATTGTACAAATTGAAACTCTAAGCTTTTGAGATAGTTTTTTTTTTGCATTTTGTTTGTACTCATTCCAGTTAGCATATAAGTTCCTTGGTTGAATCATTTGAATACAAAAAGATTTTTTTGAGGTTGATTGGATAGATCTAAAAACCGTAGTCGGCGCTCAAGAGATGGTCGGAACGGGCAAAAAAAAAAGCGTCAGCCAAAGCTTCGGCCTTCGCTCCTCATGTCCCAAAGTCTGACCTTTGGGATCAATTTTTTTTTAAATACATGAAAATATAAAAAACTAACACGTAAAATAAATAAATTAATATATATTTTTTTTTTTATTTACTTATTTTAGTTATTTTTTTAGTTTATTTAAAACTAAAAAAATAAGTAAATTAAGAAAATAAAACAAAATAACTCGTTTCACAAAAAGAAAATCCGAAGACTGGAATCTAACTCGAGTCACAAGACTGACTATAACCCAGCGCAATCAGTCAATCAAAACTAGTAGCACTCTGTGCTCCCAGCTCCATCCAGCTGGCTTAAGGCCCGGTCACACCGGATGCGTAGCGTGACGTGACGCGTGCACGCATCAGTTGTAATGTATGAAACTGTAAGAAAGATGCCAGACCAGATGCGTGACGTGTGCACGTGCGTCACTCACGCACGCAGAGCCGCATCTACTGACAAATCGAGTCTGCGCGCGTGTGTAGAGGAACGACAACGTCGCACACGCGCCTGCAGTGATGACGTTGTATTATATGGCGCTCCCTGTTAGATACCACACCGGGCACGCACGCACACGCATCGGTCATTACTGCACGTACGCACGCACGGCAGGTTGTATTAAAAAAATAAATAAATATTTACAAACAGAATATAGTTTACGAGAGACAATTTTAAAGGAAAAACTAATAGAAATAATTCGCAAATATGAGTGTATCTACAACACCAGGCTTAAAGAGTACAAAAATAAAAGTTATAAATTATTGTTATGCGAGAGAATAGGGACCAACGTCTCTTTGTAGCAGCAGAAGATTCTTGGTGTAGTAGCAGCAATAACGCTTCTTCATCAGAAGAATTGCTGTTGTCTAAACATCTTTTCGCCAAATGGTCTAAACTCAATATGGCTGCTGCCAATGTGGCTCGTACGCGCGTGTTGCAGTTACCTGCGTGACGTGAAGCGTGCGCGCGCGACGTGTGCTGCACCGGTCTTGGCCGGTGTGACAGGGCTCGCACGCTCGTACGAACGTCA
The DNA here is from genome assembly GCA_963853795.1 of Xestia rhomboidea. Classification (NCBI taxonomy): domain Eukaryota; kingdom Metazoa; phylum Arthropoda; class Insecta; order Lepidoptera; family Noctuidae; genus Xestia; species Xestia rhomboidea. The sequence goes on along the minus strand of OY970771.1, from coordinate 5,440,508 downwards.
CGTCGCACGTCATGCCACGCTACGCATCCGGTGTGACCCGGCCTTAAATTGTTAACAGAAGTGAATATGTAGATGATAAGCTGCTCCAACTGGTAGGTAATGTTCGGTAACGTTCGGGATTGGTCGACGCAGGGTAGGAAGTTATAAGCGCAATTAATGAGACTGGCGGGAGTCGGTCCTAGAGTTTATATCCTGTTCCTTGCTTATTTATCCAAACGGAAGTGCTCACTAAACAACTGCGCTGATCAATTACTTTAAGGTGGATGCTCCAGGGTAGCCCGCGAAATTCAAATTTTCTTACGTTTTTTGCAATTTCCAGGTCAGTGTCAGGTTGTATGTTGATTAAAATTTGATTCGCGGCTGTAACACGTATGTAGTTATAGAATTATAATCATCAAAATCATCAAAACAACCCTCCAAGCGCATAAAGGTGCAGGAATGACTTTGACTTTGAAAAAGTAAATTCTTACACCTTTATGAGCTTGGAGGGTTGTATTGGGCTACCCTGGAGCATCTACCTTAAGGCTACCGCACACTATATACAAGACTGTCTGTATATACTACTAAACTACTGCGAGCGAAAATACATAGTCTGTCTCGCTCGCACTAGTAGGGTTATTGTCTGTCTTATGACAGTCTTGTCTAAGCTACTGCTATACTGTTAAAAGTTTTTAACAACCGACCAAAAAAGAGGGGTGTAATAAAAGTTTGAAATGTGCATCTGTATGTCTGCTGTAGCTATGAACCAATTTTGATTAAGTTATTATTCGTTTGAAAAGTGTCTTAATCGAGAACCTTTTGAAGATCATCACTTCATGAACTCATGAAGAGATATAAACAACTTGCACAGATCTGATCGATTCGAAATCTGAAATCCTGTCACTTGTCAGTGATAGTACGTAACAAAACTACTATCATAACCTTGACCTGATGCGCAAGCATCACTGCTGGATATCCATCCTGCGAGAAGAACTCCTCAACGGTGTACGGCATCTACCTATATTGTATTTGGGCTCATACGATGTGTTTTGACGAGCATATGCTAAAACAAGCTGGGCAGTTAGTGTCATATTCTACAGTTTACCTACCTACTCTAAATAGTAAATACCTATTGAAGTGCATCACTTAGTTCAAAATTAAGTAGGTACCTACATAGTTACCTACTGCTTGGGGTCTGAAATGGCCGCTTTAGCAGAATCATAATCTGAATCACGTTAAAAATTTGAAATTTTTGATTAATGATTTTGCTAAAGTGGTCATTTTAGGCCCGCTTCTCAGTCTTTGCAATTCTGCTAAAGCCGATACCTACTCGGACGCAACTCGTATTGTGTGGCAACCCATAATCCGAGCGCACTCGCTTATGGATTACACAATACGAGTTGCGTCCGAGTAGGTATTCGAGTCCACTCGGTCCGAGCATACTCTGATCGTATTAACGCGGCTTTACAGACACGGTACCTACATTGTGCATTTTTGGGAAGGGTGCCTTAGATAAATACTGTGGGTTTTCTCTATTTTAGTGGCGTTAATGATTTTGTTTTACTATTTCATGAAAAAGTCATTCAATACAGTTACATGAACTTAGAGGGTTGTATTGATGATTTTAATGATTTTAATTCTGCAACTACATACGTGTTACAGCCGCGAATCATATTTTTAATCAACATTCAACCTGACACTAACCTGCAAATTGCAAAAACGTGAGAAAATTTGAATTTTGAATAAGCTTCCACCTTAAAGGTTGAAATAGCGAGTATTCTGTTGATCTAGCAAATGTGTCCCTTATCCCATTTTTCTGGGCATTATACAATAAACATTACAACAAATTCAGATTTGCAGCCACGACCACGATTTCTTGTATGACCGGCCGCTATGGTCGGACACTATGTCGTGCGAAAAAACTTTCTTCCTGGTTGCCGTTTCTGCGGGCAAAAGCCGTGGTCGTAGCCGTCGGCTCTCAATCCAGATGCACACTAATGCGCTGGGTCCCTAAACCATCAAGTAACAGTTTTATATATTATAAATATTTATTACAGGACGGCGAGCGCTAAACTACTTTCACGGCGAAGTTTGGTTCATGTCATCTTCTGATTCTGAGACATACACGGACGCTTCCGTGATATTATTTTTTGTAACGAGTTCAACAAGGCTACCGTTTGGTGGACGCTCCACAATTTCACACTCGATCCACCTCTCCAACAACTCCACTACGTAACTCAGCGGTGTCCATGTGCTTCTGTCAGCATTAGCCATACATTTTCGGTTCAACTCTGTATCTAATGACTCTGGAAGTATCGCAACAGCCAGTGAGTTCTCTGGCATACCAGAACCTTTCTCACCAAGGGACTTGGCGAGTTGATGAACTGCCGCTTTGGCCATACCATAACCTATCATGCGAGGTGTTCCGTCTAAAGCACTTTTAGCACCACATAAAGCCAGCACACCTCCATCATTCAGATATTTGCAAGCAATGGTGGCAGCGATAGAGGAGCTACACACAGACCGGCGCCACATTAGATCCGCCTGCTTGCTGAGGTCCTTTGCCGCGTTCCCGCCGGTCCAGCCTCCGGCTGCACAAATAATAGCTTCCAATTTCGCGCCCTCCAGAGCATCGTGCACTGAGCTCATAACGTGTTCCTCCTGCTGTACCCACGAAGCGTCAGCGTGTACGTAGATATTGCAATCGGCTTTTTCATTAGGATGTAGGTCAACATTTGCCACCCACCAGTCCGCTAATTTGAAGTGCTTTATGCATGCTGACCCGAGGGCTCCTCGCCCTCCGAACACGAGCATCTTTGGGGTGAACATTTTAAAAATAATAACGCTATGGTATATCCACAGAGAAAGGTATCTCTCATTCCTCCCTACATTAATACAGTGCTACACAACACTTGTTCTTATACCTGGTTTACCTGAGTCAATCAAAGAGTAAAATACCAAGTCTCAGTGAGTTTCTGAATATTATTAGAACATAAATTAAATTGAAACTTGACGGTTTATGAGGTTTTGACATTTGAACCAAAGATTTAAATCGTTACATCTAAGAGTCATGTCTTTGGTTGCGCGAAAAAGGTTACCACTGAGAAGAAAGAGCCCGCACATCCGACAAGCATTGAATGCAAATGTACTGAATGAGAAAATACTAATCAAAATGTCATTGTCAACGAAACAGAACATAGTCATGGATAAAGTATGACCACTTTAAAGTGGATGCTCCAGGGTAGCCCGCGAAATTCAATTTTTCTTACGTATTTTGCAATTTCCAGGTCAGTGTCAGGTTGTATGTTGATTAAAATATGATTCGCGGCTGTAACACAAGTAGTTATAGAATTATAATCATAAAAATCATCAATACAACCCTCCAAGCGCATAAAGGTGCAGGAATGACTTTGACCTTGAAAAAGTAAATTCATACACCTTTATGAGTTTGGAGGGTTGTATTGTTGATTTTGATGATTATAATTCTATCTTTACATATGTGTTACAGCCGCGAATCATATTTTAATCAACATACAACCTGACACTGACCTGCAAATTGCAAGAAACGAAAGAAAATTTGAATTTCGTGGGCTACCCTGAAGCATCCTCCTTAAGTGTGCAGTTCAAGGTGGCGTTGCTAGTCAAGAAAATTTGCATCGATATGTCAAACTTGGTACATTCGTTTTAGTTCTGTGTTTTGCCGCCTGCACAGATAAGTAATTGGACGTTGGTTAAAAAAGGAACATTAGTTTTAAGTTTAAATCGTTGACTTGAACCAATTATTTTTGCTCCCAATCGCTAATGTTTCCTCTTTTTTGTTGAACTGTTGATTTTCGTTGAAGCTATTCGGCTCGAAGAACAAAACATCACAAGCAGAACAGAACAAACAGAAGACAAAAATAAATATTTATCAATTCTAAATCATCATCTGTCTACCGTTTTTCCAACTATGTCGAGGTCGGCTTCCAGTCTAACCTGATGCATCTGAATATCAGAATTTTACATGGACTGGCTATCTGACTTTTACAAACCGGAGAAATGATAAGCGATATCCTCAGCCACTCACCACGCCACCACGCCAAGTGTGCACTCCAAGGTAATATTGTCATGGCATCGATATGACAAACTTGGTACATTTATTTTAGTTCTATGTTTTCCCGCCTGATTGGTTAAAGTTTTCAGACGCCAGCACATCAAGCTACCTGAAACTGTCAAATTTTCCCAATTAACCTTGAACCTAATGCTTTAGCGATAAAGTTAACAATCTTTAAAGAAATTTGACAGATTGTAGTAGCTTGATGTACTGTCGTCTGTACAAGGAAATTATCTACTAACTGGAATGAGTACGAACAAAATGCTAAAAAGATAAAAAAAACCCTATCTCAAAAGCTTAGAGTTTAAATTTGTACAATGGATTCAATAGAAAAGAAAAAAAACAGAACGTTCCGAGCGAGAAACCGACAAATGTGGATGGTGTCCCTGTCTTGCCTTCACCGATGTAAACAATATGGCCGATACATTTTCGCACTGAAGTCATTTATGTACTTTTATTGTATATAAGTGAATTAATCCGCTTTAAAAATGGTAAAATTGTGTTGTGTGGAGGGGTGTAGTAGTAAGGGTTTAATTTATGTAATTAAATTAAGTAAGTAAGTTCGAAGTTTCGAATACCGTTGTCGTACATAGTAATCAAAAGTATATTATATAAATTAGAAACATCGGACATCGCACATGGTTTCGGTAGTACCTAGTTTGCTTTTTAAAATACAAATATTGAAAAGAAAAGAGTCCGCCGCACCATGCCGTGTCCTAAGGATTTTTCCATGCTTCTCTAGCAAAAGAATCCATTTGACGAGCTGCGAGTGAAAATGAATGGTTTCGGAATATAAAATAAATATTGGCGAATGTTACTAAAACATTATAGGTTAACAGTCATAGCTTGAATATGCGATTTTCTATGTCTGAAAAAATATATAATATTAACGGAGTCCTCGAATCGCCGAATACAAAAGTCGTCTGGATAGACAGGTTGCAAAATGGATAATTTGCAACTGGACGGTACAGACATACATTTAAGTTAACATAAAAAGTTAATGACATCCACTCTTGAAGCTATTTCGCCTAGAATGCTATCGAGTTGCAGGTCATTATCATTAAATGCGTCTGATTAGACCCAAGAAACTTATATACTAACTGGAATGAGGACGGGCAAGCCAAAAACGTTCCGAGCGAGAAAGCTTCAAGAGTGGATGTTGTCTCTTTCTAATAGGGTGCCCAATAATCATACTAACTCTTGAGACAGTTACAGAGTAGCTGTTATTTTATTATTTAATACTAAGTTTTACTAGTTTTATACATAAGTACTAAGTAGAACCAATCTATACAGTAGTTTAGATTGGTTCTACTTAGTCCTTAACACTTCCATGAACAACAGAAACATTACTATGTTGCCAGTATTGTTTTACTTCCAGATGTGGCGCGAAGTTAAAAAGTAGCTACTGCGGCGAAGTTTTGGGTACTTTGATACGTACCTACTTATAAATAAATTGAATTGGGTATTAATACCAATTCATAACTAACCAAGTTTTCAAAAGTATATTATGTAGTCTATAATCTGTAGCGGAGACTGGAACCGGCGAGAGATGTCGTGCGGTGTTCCACAGGGATCGGTTCTGGGGCCGTCCTTGTGGAACATCGGGTACGACTGGGTGCTGCGCGCCGACCTCCCTAGCGGTGTCAGCGTGGTCTGCTACGCTGACGACACGCTGGTGCTGGCACAGGGGAGGTCGCACGAGGCGGCGGCCGAAGTTATGACACGCGGGGTTGCGATAGTCGTTGAGAGGATCCGGCAACTGGGTCTCGAGGTGGCATTGCACAAGTCCGAGGCCATGTGCTTTCATGGGCCTCGGAATGCGCCACCTCCGGGATCCTCAGTGATGGCAGGAGGGGTTTCCATCGGCGTCGAGTCGACGCTGAAGTACCTGGGACTTGCCCTCGACAGCCGGTGGAACTTCGTGAAACATTTCCGACGTTTGGCCCCCAAACTGGAGCGGACAGGGGCTGCCTTCAGGCGGCTCCTGCCCAACCTGGGGGGGGCCAAACGCCTCCTGCCGGAGGCTCTACGCGGGAGTCGTGCGGTCCATGGTGTCCCCGGTGTGGGCACGTTCATTGACGCGGCGTGCCGCCCACCATTTGAACGTGCCCCAGAAGGTGGTAGCCGTAAGGCTGGTCCGGGGGTACCGCACGATCTCCCGCGAGGCGGCAAACCTCCTTGCCGGATTGCCGCCATGGGATCTGGAGGCGATAGTCCTCGCGCGCCTACATGAGTGGCGCGCGGAGGCGCTACGCCGGGGGGAAACTCCGCTGCCGCGGCAAATTGTCGCTCAGCGGACGGACTTCCGGCGGGATCTCATGGCGACATGGAGAGAGCGACTATCGCAACCCCGTGCAGGGCACGCCACAATAGTGGCGATAAGTCCCCTCTTTGAGGAGTGGCTGGAGAGACGCCACGGCGTCCTCACCTTCCGCCTGACGCAGGTTCTTACCGGACACGGATGTTTCGGTAAGTTCCTGCACCGAATCGGGCGGGAGGAAACGCCCGGGTGCTATCACTGTGAGGATAGGCCGGAGGACACGGTGGAGCACACTGTGGAGGTGTGCCCCGCTTGGGTGGAGCACCGCCGTGTCCTCGAGGTGGCGATCGGCGGCGGCGACCTCTCGCTCCCGGCCCTGGTTCGTGCCATGGTCCGGAGCGAGACGGAATGGGACGCCGTCACCTCCTTCTGCGAAGCAGTCATGCTAGCGAAGGAGGTGGCGGAACAGGACAGGGAGAGATCCTCACGTCCCGGCCGCCGCGGGAGACGCCCCGGGCGTCGGGGGCCACGTGGTGGCTTCCGGCCACCGTAGGCGCGGGCCTGTGGACGGGGAGCTATGGGCTAGCTCGCCGTCCGTACGTCTCATGACGACAGGCCGTGTCGACGGCGCGTTCGTGTTCCACGCGCGCCACAAAGAGAGTCAGCAACTGTGAAGGGGTCCGCAAGGGCCGAAGCCTGCCGGGGCTGCGGGACTATTCGAAAGAGATACCGTGGCCCCGGAGGCCGGAACACAAAGGGCGAGGAAGGAACATGGATGGGTTTTAGTCAGTAAAAGTCTGACACTCCCTCCTGCTCCGCCCAGAGCGGGAGAAGTCATTTGATGATTTCCCATCCTAAAAAAAAAAAAAAAAATGTACACAATTAACAGAAATAGAACATAAATTATGCTTTGTAAGATTTCTGTACAAATGTTGACGATTGAGCTGAGTAATCTTATAAACAATTGAAGAGGTGAAAAAAACAGGCAAGTATTTTTAGTTATGTTTTTATTAGAAATAGAGAAGTTATATTTACATAATAAAACTAATAATTATACCTACCTACCTACAAAAGATCCTCTTTTTAATACTTACAGTGCTTTACTTTTAGGTTTACCCTATTAAAAAAAAAAGTGTAAAAAACTTGAAAAATATTGCTGTTTTATTAATATCAATATTCAACATAATTCTACCTTCTAGGTTCTTAGACACAAATACCTATATTTGCGAGCATTTGATGCAAAAATAATATTCGAATAAAAAATCACGCAAATTAAGAAACTTATAGCTACATAAAATTATAGAGACATCAAAAGTCGGAGTAAAGATGGGTGAAGGAAGAGTTGTTTGCTAACTGCTAAAGGCATACCGAAATAAGAAGAAACTATGATTAAAAAACGAGTAAAACTTGCATACCGAGGGTTCCGTACTTTTGTAGGAAAAACATTTTCAAAATTATTTTAAGCGGTTTGTAAAACTTCTTACTGATTTCTAGAAAACTATGCTTGTTAGAGACATCCTTTTTAAATGTTCGTGCGGAATAAAAATGAATTTACTGTTGAAGTAAGCGTGCATCCATATCTATTTGCATTGAATAAAATATACTGATGATGATATTAACGGTAATACTGAAGACTTTGAAGATCAAACTAATGTTGTTTAATACTTCGGCTTTCCGATGGTCCGGCTGATGATTTATGTTGAAAATAAAGCTGAGAAATACTGCCACTACTGCTGATATCACCTATGGATGAAAAATGAGAAACAAAGATAAGTAAATAAAAGCAGACAAACAAAACACATTGAGAAACATAAAAAATAAATATAAAAGACGAAAAAGCAGTCACGCAAAACCAACTCTTAAGAAAAAAAGAAAACGTTCAAAAGTATAAATAATAAAAAGCTGAAAAAAAATAACTACTTCGCAAAAAACTATTTACAAAATGAAAAGAAATAATGACGTAGAAATCCTAAAATAAATTATGCAGGTAGATGATTGTCCTCAAATCTTTGACCAAGGTGACCATTGCGAACATTTTATAAATCAACTTGGTTTGACTTTGAAAACAATGGATCGTCTTGATAGACTAGAAAATACCTACTTACACAAATAAGATCACTCGACATCATACATAGGTCTGGCTTTAAGAAATGCTTAGTCCTACCTACTTACAAAAAGAAAATTGACAATTTTATTTTACAAGGAAAAGAAAATCTACTATTTATACATATAATTATAAGTATCTATATAGGTATATATTATATTTTTTTTAACATCGAATACATTGATACATTGCTTACCATAGCCTATTCTAAACCTTCTTAATTCAAAGTTCGTATGGCACTTGACTGATCCTAGATAGACTACAGAGGTTCTAGCACGAGCGTTTGGTGTAAACGTAACGACGTTTTTAAAATTAAAAATAGGTTACAAGTCTACCTTACTCCACCCCCCCTGCTCTACTAATGAGTATCATTACCAACTTTAAAGAACGTGTCATACAGACTCGAAGTCTTATTTCCAAGATAGTCTTGCAGGGAAAGCGCGGGGTCAAGGCCAAAGGTCATTTTGATGACGTCACAGAATACTACCCCGGTCATCATACCGACAGAGGTGTGGTACAGCCAATCAGCAATCTTCTTATGTTTGGGGTTGGCTTCACCGTCCAAAGCAGAAATGATAAGGGCCAGGACTCCCGCGCTTGCCTGTGTAATCAAAGATTTTAGTTAGCAATTAAAATAATTTAACTATGTAGGTAAAATAGCTGCAGGTAAAAGTAGTGTGTACTACTATGCCTAGCCTAGTTCTAAACATTTTTAATTTTGGCATTTAGCTAACACTCGTGATGTTACAGCCTTTTAGATCCGGCATTGTCTCTTGCAACGCATTTTGAAAACTTTGCAGCTTCTTAGATTACATTACGTTCGGGGTTTGCAAAAACAATGATTGATGTTTTATTTAATTTTGTACATAGATATTACAAAAAATATTAAGAACCTACTTATCATAATATTCATACTTATTGCATTTTTTACATAAAATAAGGAAACGGTTCAATGTCGAGTATACCTTTTAGTTTAATTTATATTCTACTTAGGCATTTAGTTTCACTTCCTAATTACTTATTATAATATTTTCCGCCAAGCGGGCTAATTTATTTAGCCATGTAGAATATGTATGATTGTCTGCATTTTTTATACTTACTAATAAAATGACTAGAATCACATCTTTGGTGCCTAACTATATTTGATCCTGTGGTTTCTACAGTCTAACCTCGGTAATGCCTGCCTACACCCCAGCTATCCACTAGCGTGCCGTCAAGTTACCCTTTCTTAAATACTCATTATTAATATAATTTAACCGTTCTAATACTAAGGGATTATTCGAATACTCTATGCCAAAGGCGGAAATCATGATATTGATGACGGATATCACGAATATGAATATGACAATGACGTCATTAAGTATCATTGCTGACGGCTGGTCCTCATGATCGTTCAGGTCCAAGCCACCGATTACCACGAATAGCAATCCAACGAGAAGCTAAAACAAAAATTCTGAGTTTATTTCATCGTTAACGTTCATGCTTCTAAAATTCAGGATGTTTGGATGAAGGACCAACACAATTTTCTTAGGCATAGGAGCAGTCCCAAGTCAAAATATCCTAGTCTTCACCCACAGAACCTTAATTCCAGCTGCCAACTACCAAGCACCCTGTAAAAGGCTGAATCAAATATTTTTTCATCCCCCCATCTCGGAAAGAGTATTTTTGCTCTTCGATATCTGAGTGCAAAAGTCGTTTTTATCCTCTAGATGATAAAGTAAATTGAATTTGGAACATCGTGTGCACTAAGTTTGTGAATTCAAAACATCATTAAACCTACTTCTACCTTCATGGTGCCGAATTTATCATAGGTACATCCTTTTTTAATTTGTTAAAAACTCAGACTCGGAACCTTCTTGGTGTACTTTTATAATTTGCTTTCCGCGCGCCATTTTCTTGTCAGGTCAATTTTGTTAAAACCTTAGGTTAAAAACAAGTGAAAAACGTAAAATAAGTGGTTTTGGCGACGAAGAAGTTTATTTGACGCCAACAGAATTGACTGAAACTGTTAATAATGCGCAAATGAGCTTTCCCCCTTAACAATCACGCGAGAAGGATTTGAAACAGTACGATATTTAAAAAAATGAAAAAAAATAGGTAGAAAATGCCCAAGGCATTAAGTCCGCCTTTGTACAGTTTTTACTTGTGCATAAAGTTTTAATAAATAAATAAATAAATATTACACTCAACTTAACTGTAGCAACGTTACTTTAAATTTTTCTTAATTGTACCTAAGTATTATTTGTTATAATTTAAAGATTATTCTGTAATACTTACCTATCATAATGTAGTAGTTAACACCTAAACTGAAATAAAAGTATCTTGTGATTGTAAATGTTTTTTTTTTGCATTTAGTAATTTCCTCGCTGAGGTGGGATGAAAAGTTACGTGTTGCACTCGAGTGCAAAGATTTTTCACCTCGTGCTCTTTTGATTCCCTCGCTAACGCTCAGGATTCTAATTTTTGAATCACTCGCTGCGCTCGTGACTCAATTTTAGAATCCTTCGCTTGCTCGGTTATCAAAATTGAGCACGCGGTTAAAAAGCAACTTTGCACTCTTGTATAACAAATAACTATTTCCGTCTTTTTTTATAAAAAATTAAAACTGACTTAGGCCGATTCTTGAATTTCTTGAACCTGAGTAAAAAAAGGCCTTGAGGCCTCTTCTAAGTTACTTCAGGTAAATTGGTTATATCATAAAATAGAGCCGACAAAGTTATTATTCAATCTACCATACCTCTATTATGTAGGAAACATGAGGTTTCCGTTGAAAAACTAACTGAAATGAAGGTAATTCTAAGCTGTTTCCGTTCCAAAACCTTGTCCATAATAGATTGATAGGCATTATTTAATGTTACACTCTATAACGAACCTTCTAGGCCATAATATATAAAGCCAACCGTCGAATGGACTACTTTTCAAACTTAACTATGCGGGTAAAAATCTGGGACATTCGTTAATGTATGTGAAAAGTTAAAAACTATTTAAATTAGCTCTCACCTAAACATTTATGGCGCCCGGAGTCGATAAGTTCTACTTGGGGCCAAGGACAGTGGACTACAACATACTGCCACGGTTTTAGTTCAAAACGGCATCGAGCAGTCGACGAATTCGGTGTGGCTGGATTTATGACGCAAAACTTTCTTGCTTTTAGTACAGTCACCAGCGCATCAAGTTACTACGAACTGTCAAATTTTCTCATTCGAACTTTGAACTTAACCATCAACATTTTAAAATCACTTGGAGAAATTTGACAGTTTGTGGAAACTTGACTGTACGTATTTAAACCAAACCGCTGATTCCCTGCAAAAACTATGTCGTCTGGTCGGTGTTCACAGGTCTCGTATTTCACCAATAAAGCTCACACGATCAGCTAATATAAATGGACCGCTCATGAATGCGTTTTGCATTGAGCTAATAACGTTCTAACCTAACCTAACCCATCTTAATCTAGATCTTGATATCTAGCAAGCGAGGAGTCGAAGGCAGACACGAGGACGTTCAGCACAGTGACGACGAAGGCTGTGCCGGTGGTCCCGTAATTGATGTTCAGGGCCGAAGTCCGGTGGCGCGGCCGATGGAACCAGCAGTCTCGCCACAGGTTCAGGGTGAGGAGCACGAAACCCATCGCCACCTAAGAGCCTGGATATTGCTTGAGGAGTTTAAGGAACAGGGTGATTTTGGAACTGTTAATTATCTAATCTGATGCGCCTTTGCTCAAGTTTCAGATGAATATATGACTGTCCAAAACGACGGGGAATACTGTGAGAAAAAGTGTGCTGGGCTCCTATCCAGAACAGTTCGTGATGCTACACATTGCAAGCCGTTCTGTAATCGCACTGGCCAAACATTTACTTGCAAACATATTGTCTGATAGAGATAAAATATCAATTAACGCCTAGTTGTATGTGCACGCGTTTTTACGGTTTATTATGGATCACAATGAAATTTTACGGCAAAAAACCGTGTACAACTGGCATAAAAGAAGAGCAAAATAGATGTTTCAACATATTTTTAAATGTGAATGTTTTGCCAGCTCATACGAACAGTTATGGAGTAGCAACCCTGTATTCACGTTACACTGACTCTTTCCTTTAGCTGCTAAATTCAAAATCAAGACTAAATATTTTGTCATCTCACCTGAAGAACGATAGATATGGAGATGAGCACCACCAGGAGCGTGTAGAACTCGTGCTTCGGCCCCACTTGCAGGACGTACTTCAGCTGCGACGCGTTCGACGTCAGCAGCGCGATGTCGAGCATGCCCTGTGCCACCGTCTTCTTCGTCGCATAGCGGTTCGCGTCCAGGCCTTTGAGCTGAGGGGAGTGTTCATAAATATAGATTAACCGCTAAGCCACGAACTATAGGTGTGTTGCGACATTGATTGCCGAGTAAACAAATGAAAATAAAAATGCTAGAAACATGCTACAAGTCATCGCTATGCGACTTGCTGAGAGACAGTAATCACATGTGAAGGAAAACCAGCGATGCGTGCGCGTGTCGCATGGCCTGAGGTCGTCGACGGGGTTGCACAAATAGAAAGTACCTAAAGTATCATCGTCCGTCTGCCTTTATTCCTAATTTATTGCGTAGCCGACCGATGCTACACCGTAGCATAATTTATTTATCAAGGAAATTATGACAGGAGAATATGGGTTCCTGAGATTGAGTCAGGGAAAACCTGATCTGTCATGGAGATATTCAATTTCATTAATGAAAAAGTATTTATAACGGAAGATTTAAAAGTTAAAGCAATCAAATTTCTCTGAAAAGCCTCGAAGACCTTATCTTAACTTTTAAATCTGGCACACATGTTAATAAGGATAAGAATGTAACTCTTTATGAACTAACTAACTAACTAACTTTACTCTTTAACCGTATCGTAATTAAAACTAACAGGCTGGTAATACTTACTTAGATAATTATTTTGAGTAAATGGCGATGACCTTCGCGTAAATGGGTAATTTTGTGTGAAATGCTATTTGTAAAACGGTTTGTACCCATTTCAGATGTTCATTGTTTTGTTGACTATTTATGTAGGTAGGTACCTAATGGATGCTTTTTTTGGCTTGACTTTAAAATCTAAGGCTATCTTTAATCTTGGCACTTTACTAGGGGCCAATTTCAACAATAAAGCTGAACGCGATTCAAACACCTAAACCGAGTTCTAGAGTGCCAAAATTGGTGTTTAGGCAGCTCTTGAACCCGGTTTTCATGTTCTGGTCTTAGTCAGCTTTCGGGTCTATTCAAAGGTGCAAAAGGTACAATATTAATATTTACTTCATCGCAAACGATGTCAGTCGTGGCATCCTGCTCCTTAGTCACGATCTCTTCACAATTCGAGTGATCGTTCTGATCACTGCCACCATTTTCTTCCCCCTTGGTTCTCTCCTCCATTTTATTTATTAAAAAATAACTCAACACAAAACGATCAATTTTGAAGTGTTACTGAGATCGCGTGCGGATGGCTACTGGTAGAATGCAACGATCGTAAGAAACCGTAGATTATTTGGTATTTCCTTCAGTCAAGGCCAGAAGTACAGACATTTGATCAATAAAGTGTGGTTAAGTCTCCTTAGAAACGCACTCGGAGATATTAAGTAATTTTATTTGCAAGAGGATATCGGCCATCAGACCTTCAAACCCTGTAATTGATCGTTTATGTGAAATCGATTATAAAATATTACTCTTCACATGTTACCTGCATTTCGAATTCTTTGTAGGTGTATTTAAATGCTTTGACCTTCTAAAGTTTGTCAATCGATACCTAATAACAGTTCCCGACCGTCATTACATCTATTCATGTTAGTCTGACTACCACTTTTGGTTGGCTTTGATGAAAAAAATTGCGATTCTAAACGATTGACCGTCAGTTATTGTCATAGCTCATCCCAACAATGTTCAAATTACAATGTGATAACTACCTATGGCTATTTATTTAGTCCAGCTATGCTACTGCTTATTATCCGATCCTCCTAGCATTTAGTGTCAATATACAGGGTGTAAACAACCTCATCACGAAGCCGTCAACCAAGCATTATGGTCATCAAACAAAGTAACTTTACGCAAAAAATAATTTCTGGGATATTACTTTTTTTTGGGATAAAAAATCATGTTTTGTGGTAGAACTCAAAGTACCGCACGAAAAACTTGGAACTTTGACCCCCAATATCTCCGTAACTATGTAGAAGGTTCCCAGGTATGGTGTAGAACAAAAAAATGATCGCAATGACGGGGAGAACAAGTGCCTTTCGGCTCCGTTAAGAGGTTTTTTACACCCTTTAGAGTAAAAAATAAGAATAACAAGACCTTTGCTCGAATTGTTTACAAGCTGAAAAAAAATACCGGGAGGGAGTAGTCCTGCATTGTCCAAAGTCCAAAGGTATGGGAACCACACGCAATACAATGAAACAAAGTAATCAGGGTGGATGGCCGATGACTACGGACTAAAGGAAGCTGCTCGTTCTGCGTATCCTTGATGCAAGGCTACAGAGCCCAAATCACTTAATAATTAGCATGCCTAATTAAATCATAAATATGTAAATAAGTACTTAATTAAAGCAGTAAGTAATTGATCATTATTATTACTTATTTTAATTAATTAACCTATCTTATTGTTACCTACGTTTGTATTTACTTGTAATAGTTTTCGGAAACACTGAAATATGGTTCGTGATAATAACTGGATAATGCAATGCAAAACCCAGTTATTATAAGTACGAATACTTACACAAAGATGTGACACACAAAGACAATGCAAGGACAACTTTCATCAAAAAAAATAGAGCTTAGTAAAAACCTTACCCCATTCCTCAATCCAGTAGGAATAATAGCAGCCATAGTTTAAAGAAAAAGTTTTCTTGCGTAGCAATCACTATCAACTTCTGAAAACCATAATTTTATTTGAAAAACGAATTGCACTTTCCACAAAAAACCGTTAAAATCCGAGTATTTTTTTCCGAGCAGTTGATGCTACGGTGTTCAGCCAAAGAGTAATAAATCGATGGCGTTACCTGACGACGGACAACACAACAACTATTGACTATAGTATCACTGACAATGACGTATTTTACTTGGAAAATGAAAGTCTGCTGACACACCGATTCAGTTTTGAAGGTCTGAAATACTACGTGTTTACGATGAGTTGTCGAAACGTTAAACAGTGCTGCGGTGATAAAATCACCACGCAGGGTTTACCGCAATACTTTCGTGGAGTTAGTAATTAGGTAAGCCGTTGTAATACCTGAGTAACTACTGTTACTTTCACAATAATGTGAGCCGAAACAATGTCAGTTTTGACTTGTAGGGCCAGCAGTAACAACTTTAAGTAAGTTATCAATACTTGGCTAAAAGATCAGCGGGCGACTGCCTACGACCTCGCACTATTTGGACCATGAAGGACTTATGATTAAAAATATAATTCGGTAAGGGATATTTCTTAGAAATAAGTTATTAGCCTGATGTCGGTCTTGCTTGACTCTTGCGCTGCTCGTGCTGCTAATCATAGCTAACTTGAAATAACTGTCCATCAGTGTAGTACCAGCTAGGCAGCAAGAATGAGCAAGAACCATATAGCTGGGGACTGTGATCCTGTCCGTTACAATGTGGAATAATTTTAAAACGCCCCTCTGCTGGCTGTAACCCTTAGTAACCATCCAGCCACGTATCCAGGGGGGGGGGGGGGGATAGTTGGGATTTATACGCCCTGACTGTCTCGCTCGCACTAGTAGGGTAATTGTCTGTCCAAAGACAGTCTTGTCTATACTATAGTGTGCGGTAGCCCTAAGTTTTCTGTAAACTGCCAGGGTACATTATTAAATCTTAAATAATTGACGACTGTCGTGAGAACGTGAACAACTGATATAAATATAAATGCGTAATTTCTAGGTATTTACATAGACCGAAGTTATCGAAGACGCTCTACTGAGCTCTACTTAGACTACTTACCTAAGTACACTAATAATAGAGCAACAGTGGATACTAGAGCAGAGAGCTACTTCTACCTATAAGTGACAACAAACGGTTTGATCTTGAGGTAGGGTAAATACGCTAAATGTCGGCCCCCCTTCCAGGTTTTCTAACTGCATCGCTCTGGCTCCATCAGTTTGCAACAAAAGGACAGCTCGTAATGCGGTTTTAGAGAGGTTGATAAATCAATTTTATGTTAAGAGGCAAAAGGTTGGCTTTTCTATTACTTATAAGAAAAAAGTATTAAGGTTTAAATGCGTCGAGATCGAAAAAACTCTAAAGTCGGCCGTTCAAGGCCCATGGTCGATCGCATTTTTTCCAAATGTCGGCCGGGTATAGGGTGTTTTAAATTAAGACATTTAATATGATTTATTTTAACAGGAATATAATATACACAATTATACAAAACAAGTCAGTGTGATAATTATATCACACTGAGTTTTTTTTTGTATTTGTTTAGTTGTAATGTAAATTTTTTATTTCTATGTTACTACATATTATAATTATACAACAAAGTTATTTAAAAGTTTTCATTTGTAACTTTCGATAATTTATATTTTGAG
Source organism: Xestia rhomboidea (assembly GCA_963853795.1). Classification (NCBI taxonomy): domain Eukaryota; kingdom Metazoa; phylum Arthropoda; class Insecta; order Lepidoptera; family Noctuidae; genus Xestia; species Xestia rhomboidea. The sequence continues at coordinate 5,423,540 of OY970771.1, read as the reverse complement.
ATTATTTACAACTTTAAGTTTATTATTATTTAAAAGTTTTCATTTGTAACAAGGCTACATGAAGTCAAATCAGAAGACTGATTGTAATATGTAAAATACCTACTGTGATTTATCGGACTGTGACTAATTCTATCAATCAATAACAAAACAAAATATTCTGATTATTAGTATATTTTTTATTGTAATTAAGTTGAATTATGTATTTATGTCAAATCAGAAGACTGATGTATCTACTATACGTACTGTGATTTATGGGACTGTGGCTGATTAATAGAAAAACAAAAGAAATATTTGTAACTTATTTAAATACAGATGATTATAAACCTAAACCACTAGTCTTTAATTTAATGTAAAGTTGCAGTATGTGTGGCATTACTTTTAAGAATTAATATATTAAATTCTATGCGGGACAAACAGAAATAAAAAGCACCGTTAAGGAGTGAATAAAGTTCGAACTGTCCCCTCATTACTAACAGGGGAACAGATCAAACTTTTTTTTCTGATCTGTCCCCCTAAGGGGACAAAGCCGGGTGACAGACCGGAATAATTAAAACTTCGGCAGTCTGCACATTTTCAGCTTGCGTTCATTCAAAAGGTAATTAAGTGGCAATTTTGCCACTCGCATTGCAACTTTAGTTCATACTCTATACGTACTTACCGTTACTATCCGATTACGTTGCTCGCTGCGATTGCGTCGTTGAAGCGTCAAGTTCGTGGTTAAAGTAGCTTACTGTGCATAGCGACGCTCCGGGGATTGATATTACAACGATAAGACGTTTATTTTTTTCATTTTAAGCTTTGTTATCTCTAAAATGTTATTTTTACTATATTTTGAGATAGTTTTTTTAATGTTTTGCGTATTGCTTTATGGGAAAAATAGGGGGCCGCCATTAGAATACCAGTTTCGACTTAAAACCGGATTCTCGGCCGGGGCCGACTTTAAAGTAAATGCAGTCTGATTTATAAATTCCAATTCTACCCATTTCATTGGCTTTATAAGAATTTGCAAAGCTTATAGGTAAATAATAGTACATTATGATATAAGTGCGGTAAGTTGAAAATTACAGCCGAGGCGATATTACTAGCCCGAGCCGTAGGCGAGGGCGATAAAAAAGCAAAGGCTGTAATTATCAAAGCGCACGTATGTCTTACGACGTTTTATAACATATTTGCGAGGAAATAAATAAAACAAATAAAAACAATACAGCGAAAAGAAAAAGCGCGCGGAATCATTTTTACTTGTTCACAAATTAGCGAGGCGCGCGCATCAGCGCTTTTTTTTTAAGGCAAAGACACAAATAACAGCCAGTAGGTATTACTTATAAAGTAAATTAATCTTTTTGTGATTTTGTTACAGGTTGTATTTTATTGTCAAAATTAATTAAATTAAAGAATTAAATGTTTCATCTCCAAAGTTAATTTTATTCATAAAATGTTGAAAACTTTTCTGACATAAAAACTCTTTGCTAAGATTTAAAAAAGCATAAACCGTGCATTTTACTTTGTGAAATAAGAGACCCTTTACGAGCAAATGTGTTATAAATCTATTTTACGTTTAATCGCCAAATACCGGCCGGGGTGATGTTAGTTGAATCTCGAGAAATAAGGTACACGAAACAGGGGCCGACTTTAGAAATATTAAAGATCGTAATGTCGGCCAGTCTTGAATTCGAGAACCACTATACAGGGGGGCGAGTCTGCTATTACAATAGTGTCACAATGATCTATCATTGATTTCATAATCGTTGATTTTGACAAGTTTCGTAATCCACTAATATAGTGGCGTCATTATAACTTTCCAATGATCAACCACTGACACTCCATTGAAATAAATGGCAGAATGGTAATCTCGTGCACAATGACAAATGAATGACTGACTTACGCGGTAATCTGCTAAAATTTTGACAGTTCCAGCCGAAATTTGCTCAATTAGCACCATTTTGTATTGCTATAAATATAGGCTTCTATAAAGATAATTTAAAACACTTAAATGAAAATAAATCAAAACACCGACCGCTACAAATAAAAACAGATAAAACGTCAGTAGGCAGTTATGACACATTTGACTTCGACAGCTAAACAGATAAATATTATTGAATTGTATAGTTTCACATTAATCCGCGTTACACATAACTTAATGTTTTTTGCTATTTACGAACTTCTTACTACTTCAGATTGCACAGAACAGTATCAAATAATATGTAAAAACATATATAAATGAAATCTGGCATGATTAGATGTTCAAATTTAATTCTAGTTTTTCGAAAATCATTTCTATTAAGGTTTTTTAATAATGGAAATACAACAATGTCATTTTATCACAACTCTATTACGAGACCATTGACCGAACAATGATCGACCATTATGAAATCAAAATCAAAATCAAAATCAATCAAAATCAAAGCATTTATTTCAAGTAGGCCAGTTACAGGCACTTTTGAATTGTCGAAACAAAGATGAAAATTAAATGTAGCTACAGTCCCAGTCACAAGGCATAAAAACTGTGAAAGTACTGTAGTTGCCCATTCCCTAGCGTAGATCTCTATGGAGAAGAACGGGCAAGAAACTCCATGGACACTCTTTTAAATCAGAATATTGTTACAAAATCTTGGTTACATCATTCATGCTGAGATGGTATATTATGTGAGAACAATGTAGCAAGATGTGCACGTTAAAAGTGTCCACAGTAAAACAAAACAGAAAAAAAAACAATTCAAAAACTAAAATAATTCATTAAAATAAGCCATGGCAACTGAGAGATGACCAGTCACAACTGACAGCGCCCGTTCACGGACATGACGCATAGATCAGCACCATTCAACTCAACCATTTTGAAGGGAACTAAATGATCCGACACATGCGCCACCATCACCGAGACTTTTGAGTGAGCATGACATATTCTCAACCGCCAGGGCACATTCAAGTCAAGAAAAGACGTAGGTTTCCAGCGACTGATAGCATTCTAGTACATAGCACTCACACAATATGGGCAATGCGATTATATAATACTAAAGAGATTGAATCTATACAATGCAAAGATAGTTGTACAATCTTCAGCAGCTCCAACAATACAATTAGTGCTATCCATTTATGCGCCCCTGTCCTTGTGGAGCAGGACCGGCATTGAGCCAAGCATTTTTATCAGCGATATAATCGTCCAATTTGTAATATGCTTGCTTACTCAATGTGCGTCTAATGCATGTTTTAAATTTTGTTTCATTCAGTTCAAGAATGCTTTGTGGAATTTTATTATAGCATTTCAAACAGTACCCCATGAAAGAAGAGTCTACTTTAGCGAGTCTGAAGCCTGGCTGAACTAATTGGTCCCTATTTCTAGTACTGTAATTGTGTCTGTCACCTCTTTTACCAAAATGATGTAGATTTTTCCTCACGTACATTATGTTTTCGTAGATGTATTGACAATGTACCGTCATGATGTTAATTTCCTTAAACAGTTCCCTCAGAGAATCGCGCCTACGAAGATTGTATATGGCTCTGATGGCTCTTTTTTGCAGAATAAATATAGATTCAATGTCTGCAGCCCGTCCCCATAATAAAATGCCATAAGACATTATACTATGAAAGTAACTAAAATAGACCAATCTAGCAGTATCTACATCAGTAAATTGACGGATTTTTCTAATAGCATATGCTGCTGAACTTAGCCGCCCCGCCAGAGATGTTAAATGAGAACCCCATTGAAGCCTTGAATCAAGCGTAATCCCCAGGAAAACCGTTTTATCTACGAATTCAAGTTTCTCTTTATTCAATACTATATCACAATCGCTACTTTTGACATTCGGTAAAGCAAATCTTATGCATTTCGTTTTTTTTTCATTGAGTACCAAATTGTTTGCTGTGAACCAATTATGGACTTGAAGTAGGGCATTATTCACATCGTCTAGATTTTGGGCTCGTCTATTTATCTTAAAAATTAGGGAAGTGTCATCGGCAAATAACACCATATTTTGAGGTTGGTTTTTCAGTAAATACGGTAGATCATTTATATATACTAAGAAGAGGAAAGGACCCAATATTGATCCTTGCGGAACCCCCATTTTGACTTTTAAACCCTGTGAATTAACACCATTTATTTGAACATATTGTTGTCTATCACTCAAATAAGATTTTACCAAACTAAGTGCAAGTTTACCTAGTCCGTAATGCTCAAGTTTCAAAAGTAATGTGTCGTGATTTACACAATCAAATGCTTTGGAGAGGTCACAAAATATTCCTACAGCGTCTTGGGACTCTTCCCACGCCGCAAATATGTGCTTTAATAAAGTTACACCAGCGTCAGTTGTACAACGTCCCTTAGTGAAACCATACTGTTGATCGTGTAAGATTCTGTTGGTGTTAAAATGATGGAGCATTTGATTAAGCATTACCTTTTCGAACACCTTGCTAAAAACTGGCAACACGGATACAGGCCTATAATTATTAGTATCTTTACTATCCCCGGATTTGAAAAGAGGTATGACTTTACTGTATTTCATTAAATCAGGGAAAACTCCTTGGTCTACGCACAAATTAAAAATTAAAGCTAAGTAAGGAGCTATAGTCTCAAGTATGGATGTACAAACTTTGATAGACATTCCCCATAGATCTTCGGTCAGTTTGATTTTTATTTGCCGGAAAGCTTTAATAACTATCATAGGGTTTATGTGTTCAAATTTAAATTCAGCCTGGCATCCAGACACATTCGCCTTTAATAAATCAATTGAGACTTCAGGAGAGGAATTAAGAGCCTCCGTAGTTTTTAACGGTATATCGGTAAAGAAATTAACAAATTCTTGAGCTACTTCCTGATTAGAGCTTTTAGGACCACATGCTGTATTTAATGTATAGCTAGTATTCCGTATTTTCTTCCTGTTAGTCTCGCTATTTATGACTTTCCAAACTGTCTTTATTTTATTTTCTGCTGTTTTGATCTTGTTGCTAATGTGCAGGGCTTTGGCAACCTTGCATGTATTTCTAAAAATTTTTGAATACTTAGCAACATATTTGTTAAAAGTTTCAGTGTTTAGATAAGGCCTAAGGCCATAAAGCTCAAATAGTGTTTCCCTACTTTTTCTGATACCTCTAGTTGCCCAATCACTAAATATAAATTTAGGGCAAATACTTTTTGTCTTCTTTTCAAAAGTTTTGTTGAATTCAGTGTGAACTATTGAAAAGAAATTATCATAAAATTGATTGATATTAATATCATCATGGCTAAATACACTTAACTTGTTCTGTAGGGAAATATTATACTTATTTAATTTGTTAGAAGTTATGGGTCTAAATTTAATCTGAACTTTTTGCAATGGTGTATTACTCCTAAAAGTTACAGTCTGTCCGCTATGGTCAGAAGGCAGACAATTAACTATGGCTTTATCTATGTAATCACAATCGCAGAAAACATTATCTATGCAAGTAGCAGAAGATGGAGTGATTCTAGTAGGTTCTATAAAAGTGTTGGTCAAGTCAAATGACTTAAAAAGATTTAATAACCGACTGCTATTTGAATTTTCTTCTAAAATATTGATATTAAAATCACCACAAATAATTGTTGATTTATTACTAGCTGCAAGTTTTGCCAGGACATCTTCCATTATTGACTCAAATAAGGAAAAGTTTTGATAGTTTGGGGGTCTGTATACACACACAATAACATGCTTATCTAGCTCAACACAGGACAGTTCGACGCAATGTTCAGCCGAGAGACCTACTATGTCGTTACGCTGCTTATATTTAAAACAATTTTTTACTAAAATTAGGGAACCTCCACGAAGCATAGTTTTACGGTTAAAGCAGCTACCCACCATATAGTTCTCGTAATTAATAAGCATTTGGTAATCCTTAAGCCAATGTTCAGTAAAACAAATAATGTCAAACTTACTATTTTCTAAAAACAATTCTATTTCTAATAATTTGGAAGAAATGCCTTGGATATTTTGGTGGAATAATTTTAAAGTGTTCTGCTGAGGCCCTGTTTTACTAGCTAATTGAGTGCAAGAAGATACCTTGCTGTTGGTAGGTTTAACAATATTGTTAATGGTACCTTCTGTTGTCTCACTTTCTAGTTTAAATTAATATTAATATTTGGAGTGAGGCCGGAGACTCCCATGCCATCCTCAGACAACAAGACCCTATCACTAATAAACCCTAATTGAGAATTCTCCACGGTGACACATGGATCCTCCTCGGTACAATGTTTGTAAACATTTATAGCACTAATGCTATATTCATTTAAAGTCACCTGTACATTAGTATTATTACTAATAGTCGCAGTGTTAATAATATAACTAAACTTAGACATACTACTTATGTCTGTGTGAATATTATAAGCTAATAGCCGAGCTATTTTGTGTCTACAACTAATAGGTAGATACACTTTACCCCGAGTCGATCTAAGTTTACCAACAAAAGTGTTGATATCAATACATATAAGTTTGTCACTATAATGACCTACTAAAAAATGTAAATGTTTATTTAACATGTGAATATAATTGTTTTTTCTGTTACATAAATTTTCAAAATATGGAAAAGCACACAATATGATTTTCTTACAATTTAACTTCAACAACTCTGAGACACAGTCAGTGATGTCTTCCTTTATAATCTTAGAACTATTACCAACACATATAGTAATGGTGGTACTAGGATCACAAACAGTCTTTGATACTGATGCCATAACTTGTTTGTAGTTTGACCCTGGCATACAATTGTTTTGGGTACAATAACTCAGGTTATTACTAATTAATTTACCTAGCCCCCTACCTATACTGTCAGAGAACATAACTGAATGATTACAATCATGACTATTAGGAGAAACAAAATTACCGGTATTTGATATGCTGTCCTGAGACAAATTCTCAACCTGGTATGGGTCCTCCATTACATCAGGCTGAATAGTATCATGGTTGGTAACTGTCTGGCAACTACATTGACCCATTACCAACTCATTTGCTGCATAAATATGTTCCCTAATTTGGTTCTGAGAAATCTTATACCTACTAGAAAGGGAACTTAGTGAGTCCTGAAGTACCTGTATTTCAGACTGCAAATGCTGAGTATCAATTTCATATATTTTTATACTGTCCTCTAATTTTATTTGGTAGTTATTTAACTTATTAACTAAATCAACACGCTCTTTCCTCAGTGGAATATATTTGGAAAAGCGTTTATGTTGTTTCTTAAATTGATTACATTTTTTAATGATTCTGTTTAATTTTGCATATTTCTTTATCTTCCTATTGCTAACTACAAAATTCTGTTTTAGTAAGGAATCTTCAGTCAGATCAATAGTTATTAAGGAAGGGGGGTTACAACTACTTTTAAATAATTCATTATATAAGAGGTTTGTTTCTATAACCTGAGTACTTTCCTTGAATGTATGAATCTCTCCTATGAATTTAGCAGATTACGAATTTTTAGCAAAATGACCATTGTCATCGATCAACAATTATGAAATCAATGAAAGACCATTGTGACACTATTGTAATAGCAGACTCGGCCCCCTGGCTGATTACTTTTGTATTTTATCATTGATTGTGTGGGTACTATTTTTTTTTTTTTATTTATTATACTTATTTGAATATGTATTTTGTTACAGGTAGAATAATCTTTGTTGATTGTTGTTTATCGTGAGTTCCATAAAAAGCCCAAAAATGTAGACTGCTAAGCAGTTACATACTAGAATCTACTATTTTTTATATGATTGGCCCTTTTTTATTGTTACGAAGACGTTAAAAGTTTAACTAACAATCACTTTTGCTTAAAAAAAAAATTAAATTAAATAATAATTATTTATTATTTTAATCCCTCTAACTTAATTAAAATTCTATTCTTTTTAAAATTCCAATTTTTATCACATAGTTATTATTTTTTATTTATTTTATTGTGATATTTAACTTTGATATATAATTATAATATGTAGTAACATAGAAATAAAAAAAATACATTACAATTAAACAAATACAAAAAAACTCAGTGTGATATATCACACTGAGTTTTTTTTTGTATTTGTTTAACCCACCCCGGCCGGTATTTGGCGATTAAACGTAAAATAGATTTATAACACATTTGCTCGTAAAGGGTCTCTTATTTCACCAATTTCAATATTGTAATGTATCTCATTACGTACTTGTGTAGTAAAGTAAAATGCACGGTTTATGCTTTTTTAAATCTTAGCAAAGAGTTTTTATGTCAGAAAAGTTTTCAACATTTTATGAATAAAATTAACTTTGGAGATGAAACATTTAATTCTTTAATTTAATTAATTTTGACAATAAAATACAACCTGTAACAAAATCACAAAAAGATTAATTTACTTTATAAGTAATACCTACTGGCTGTTATTTGTGTCTTTGCCTTAAAAAAAAAGCGCTGATGCGCGCGCCTCGCTAATTTGTGAACAAGTAAAAATGATTCCGCGCGCTTTTTCTTTTCGCTGTATTGTTTTTATTTGTTTTATTTATTTCCTCGCAAATATGTTATAAAACGTCGTAAGACATACGTGCGCTTTGATAATTACAGCCTTTGCTTTTTTATCGCCCTCGCCTACGGCTCGGGCTAGTAATATCGCCTCGGCTGTAATTTTCAACTTACCGCACTTATATCATAATGTACTATTATTTACCTATAAGCTTTGCAAATTCTTATAAAGCCAATGAAATGGGTAGAATTGGAATTTATAAATCAGACTGCATTTACTTTAAAGTCGGCCCCGGCCGAGAATCCGGTTTTAAGTCGAAACTGGTATTCTAATGGCGGCCCCCTATTTTTCCCATAAAGCAATACGCAAAACATTAAAAAAACTATCTCAAAATATAGTAAAAATAACATTTTAGAGATAACAAAGCTTAAAATGAAAAAAATAAACGTCTTATCGTTGTAATATCAATCCCCGGAGCGTCGCTATGCACAGCAAGTAAGCTACTTTAACCACGAACTTGACGCTTCAACGACGCAATCGCAGCGAGCAACGTAATCGGATAGTAACGGTAAGTACGTATAGAGTATGAACTAAAGTTGCAATGCGAGTGGCAAAATTGCCACTTAATTACCTTTTGAATGAACGCACGCTGAAAATGTGCAGACTGCCGAAGTTTTAATTATTCCGGTCTGTCACCCGGCTTTGTCCCCTTAGGGGGACAGATCAGAAAAAAAAGTTTGATCTGTTCCCCTGTTAGTAATGAGGGGACAGTTCGAACTTTATTCACTCCTTAACGGTGCTTTTTATTTCTGTTTGTCCCGCATAGAATTTAATATATTAATTCTTAAAAGTAATGCCACACATACTGCAACTTTACATTAAATTAAAGACTAGTGGTTTAGGTTTATAATCATCTGTATTTAAATAAGTTACAAATATTTCTTTTGTTTTTCTATTAATCAGCCACAGTCCCATAAATCACAGTACGTATAGTAGATACATCAGTCTTCTGATTTGACATAAATACATAATTCAACTTAATTACAATAAAAAATATACTAATAATCAGAATATTTTGTTTTGTTATTGATTGATAGAATTAGTCACAGTTCGATAAATCACAGTAGGTATTTTACATATTACAATCAGTCTTCTGATTTGACTTCATGTAGCCTTGTTACAAATGAAAACTTTTAAATAATAATAAACTTAAAGTTGTAAATAATCTCAAAATATAAATTATCGAAAGTTACAAATGAAAACTTTTAAATAAACTACTAAACTTAAAGTCGTAAATAATCTTAAAACATAAATAAACGAAAATCACTAGTATAACGAATTTTTTTTTCCAAATGTCTTAAGAATATTTTATAAATAAAATATCTATCGCAACTTCTCCAACAAATGACCAATAGTAATTTTACCACTTATAAACTGCATTTGACAATTATGTATATATTTTATTTCTCTTTGTGCGACAATTTGACGTCGGAGGTAATTGGATTTATGGGACTGTGGCTGATTAATAGAAAAACAAAAGAAATATTTGTAACTTATTTAAATACAGATGATTATAAACCTAAACCACTAGTCTTTAATTTAATGTAATGTTGCAGTATGTGTGGCATTACTTTTAAGAATTAATATATTAAATTCTATGGGGGTCAAACAGGAATAAAAAGTTTTGTCTGTCCCCCTATCACTGATGAAACCGTTAAGGAGTGAATAAAGTTCGAACTGTCCCCTCATTGCTAACAGGGGGACAGATCAAACTTTCCGATCTGTCCCCCTAAGGGGACAAAGCGGGGTGACAGATCGGAATAATTCGACGTATGGCGTATTTACCATACGTGTCTAACTACATAGCTGTAACTTCAATGTTATATTCAAATTCTCAAATTATTAAAAAATACAATATCATAGGTACTATCGAGGACACTCCCGCCTGATCACCACTAAGCTAATTTTTGCTTGCACTTAGAACATAGAAACGCTCTCTATCCCCGCTCCGTTGACTTTACATAGAAATAATTAATGAAAAGATACCGATCGGCGATACATGCCAAACGAGAGTTATTGTTAATTTGCGTGCCAAAGTAGACGCTTTCCTAATAGGCCTAAAGTTTAAGGTGGAGTGGCTCGGCGCCTCCGCATGATTTAAGCGAAAAAAAAATTAACTGATCAGGCGGAAAAGACCACGACTGTACCTACTTACGTATACCTCTAAAGGTACCTACTAAAGAGTATTTCTACGAGTAGGTACGATAAGTAGGTACTGTAATGTATTATCCACCACCAAGGTGGCATTGTGGCATAGGTAGTAAGGCACCCCTGTCTACGAGTACCTGTCTATAGTACATTTTGATACAAGTGGAGAAAGTTTGTTTTTGCATTCGAGGCGGAATTAACACACAAGCCGTATAGGCGAGGGTGTTATTGAGCCGACAACTGCAAAACAAACGTCCACGTGTATCAAACGACGTTTTTCAATGCACTTTTGAAGAAATAAAATGAAAGAATGAAAAATATTTTTGACATGAATTAATATGAGATTATGATTTTAATTTTCTTTTTTTTTCCGTGCTTCGCTTTTACTAGGTTGAAGGAGAAGCAAAGAATAAAATGTTAACTCTTTTTTGTTTATAAAAGTAAATATTAGTTTTAATCATGTTATTCTATTAATAAACACAGTTTGAATTTTCAAAAAATATTTACGCCAATATCTTCCGATTATTTATAGGCATTGAACCGATTTGAACTTCGTATACCCAACCGTCGACGTTACCAGTGGATTTTTTTCCCGCACACGCGAGAAAATGAAGGTAACGCACCCGTGTGAAATACATTGCATGTAGAACTTAATCGCATTGCTATAAGAACCCGTTTTCAAGGAAGTGAATTGAAAATATTTTAGGTATCGCTTCACTTCGCATTCCAAGACGTGGAAATCGCACCGTTCGCATTAGCGTGAAAATCTTTATTTAAGGTGGAACCAGATGGAACCTTACAAGTATATTTTACATAAATCCATTTCTATTAGAAAGATACAAATAAACCTACCTATCAACTAGGTAACTACATATTAGTTCGCCAAAACTTGACGCAAGCACCTTGCATCATGCATAAAAAACATTATTTAGGTAATTAGAAAACGTACCATCTAATTTCAGAGTGATTTCGACTTAAATCATGCACTGAACTGCAAGAAAGGAGGATTAATAAAAAAAGGTGACGATCAACACAGAGATGACTGTAAAAATTGGGTTGGGCTAGCTTGGGGAACTGGCACAATAGAACCCATAATGCTAGACGCAAGTAGGTATCAATCAACCAGAACTTTTAAGTGATATGTTATTAAACAGTGTGTGGGAACCTGCAAGGAAAGCGTTCTTCGACTTTCGCATTGTAAATGCTGACGCTTACTCTTACAGCAACCTCACATGGCAAAAAACAGCACAGACATAGCCGAGAGAAACATTCAAAATACGACCGAGCAGCTGAAGACAGGAGCCTCATTCACCCCGTTAATCATTTCATGCGATGGAGCCCTATGAACTGAATATAACAGTTTAAAAAAAAAACCGCATCAAAACTTAATGAGAAATGGGGAAACGCATATTCTCAAATAGTGTACTGGTTGAAAGTTAAAATACAAGTCTCAGGTGATCTGTCCACGAAGTAGACACAATAGTTAAACAATGGTGTCTCGAACAAATTGGTCCTTTGACAGATCATGATTTTTATGAGCAGTTCCAATGAGAGTAAGAGGCACGCGAAAACATGTCAATGTGAAGATGGAGCAGGAATACATTAGTGACAGCTTGATCTCGTGAATCAGAATTATTTCTATATTTATGTGTGCAATGTATATACTTAACTCTGATTTGTTTCTACACAATACCATTTATTTACATTGAATGTGATAAAAGTTGCTGTACCATCTAATGTAAACTTCTCATATGTACTTATTTAAAAATCTAATAATAAATAAAAACATTCATTTCTGAAAAACAATACGGGCTATGAAATTATTAATCTGTATTAGGAAAAACTAGAATTCTGCTGTGCAAAGTATTGCAAAATTACAAAACAAACTGCAAAGGAAAGAGCGCAACTTCAGAAACGTACATTCACTACTTCTAATAACTTTTTTCGCTCAAGTTATTGCTTTCTTTATATGTTGGTAAGGTTATTTTTGTTAGAAAAATATTTAAAGACAGCCAAATAACTGTACTAATTTTAATTTGATTGATTTTATACGAAAACAGACAAAAATATAATTAAAAAGTTTGTTTAGAATTTCATAAAATGAAACGTGCGCGCGCTCCACCCGCCCGATTTCGCGTCCTCGATCTGTCAAAAATGTTTCCATTCTTTCGATGGCTTGTGTTGTTTGGATAAATTCAAAACAATAATGTATTTTAAATCAGATAATTCTTAATTTATTTTTGCTTATAGTGAAGTTTGTATCGTGTTTTCATAGTGTTTAGTTTGTGTGCTAATATCATGTAAAGGATCTGAGTAACCGTGGTACTGTGCTGTTGGGATTTCGTGGCGCGAGTAGATCGTACATCTTCCAGATGCTGCCTTCTATGCCCATCCTGTTCTCAAGAGAGAGTCAGGATGCTTTTGGGAACAAAATTGAACCTAGCACAAGCTTTTTTGATCCCAATTCTTTTTTAAAACCTGTTATTAATCCAAAGGTGAGTCGAAGAACGTAGATGATGATTTTATGTAATTAACGTCAGTTAGAGCAAGTTGGACTACAAAATAAATATTTTGGATAGTTTTTAGAAAGTCTGCATGCAATATTCTTGCTATTGATCCTCTGGATGATCGTTGTTATGGAGTATAATATCAGTACGAAAGGCTACATTAAAATGTGTCGCCATGTTTTTATGATAGATGCTCTATTTACATGACCAAGTTGTTGTTGTTTCAGCCGCCACCACAGAAGGTTGCGCAGGAGGTTCCGAAAGTAGCACAGAAGGAAGCCAAGAGCAAACCAAATGCTAAGAAAAAAGTTGATCCGCCTAAAATAGATGACAATGTTTTAGAGACAGGTAAACACTACATTGGATGACAGCCCATTTAGCAGCATTTCCTCTTATGTAATCTAGAACTTTTTTTGTGATATTTTGAGATAATAATCAGGTCAGAATACTAATTAAAGATATGTCCATTTATTAGGTCATCAGATAATTTGGTTCAAAAGACACAATCTTGAATATTACTGTTTATTTGGGCTCTATCTACTTTCATTTTATTATCAAGATTTTCGTTGACATTTACAACTCATTGCATATTTTGAAAGAGAAGATAATTAATATCATTAACATGACACATCTTTCTTGCACAAGAATGAGATATATGTTGCACCTGGGACATGTAAGTTATTTAATAGAAACTCTAAAACATTCTTTTGAAGTTATTGTGGCAATGCATTGATTAATCAAGCACAAAATATAATCAATCGCAGAGGTTTTAATTTTTCTCCAATTCCCAGTCACTTGAATAAAAACACAATACAAAACAGCAATTTTACAGTAAATATTATTCTCTTGCAGCTCTAGTTAGATCCTACTATACAAAAGTACAATCAAGATTTTCTTCCAACACATCGGTGCCTACCAACAAGTTTGTACAGTTCCAAAGTATTTTGAAGTCTTTTGATCCAACAAAAGAGACACCTGTAGATTTATATAAGAAAATAGAGCAGGTCTTCGGTGAAGAACACAAGGATATTGTGGAGGAGTTTCTCTTGTTCCTGAAGCCAGGACAAGCCGCAGAGATTGGACGGTTTATGGACCATTTCATGTTAGTGCAAATGACTGGTTTCATAGAACTGTTGCAAGTGAGTAAATATTTAAAGTAATAATATAAGGCTATGCGAAAAGTTTGTCTTTTTTTATCTTGCATTGAATGTTGAGTTGTTTTTTTTTTGTTTTGTGGTAGATTTGTCCTGAATTACAAAATTATAAAAATACCTAAATACAACAGTTAGAAATATAGTAACTCAGTATTATTTAGCTAGGTATATAGTATATTTAATCACAGTCATATTTGGTAGTTTTGTAAATTAAAACTACCATTATAGTAATAGTATTTTGTCCTACTTTTTTTTGTGAGCAAATTGTCTATGACTTTGTAAAGTTGTCATGGTATTGAGAATAGACAATAGTCATTTTTCTGAGTAATAATCTTGTGGTTAGTTTGGATAGATGCCAAATTATTTTAATGCACTACCATTTAGAAACATCCACTTTTATGATTTATTCAAATTTAAAATGCTTGCGGACCTATGCTTACGTGCCCTCAGTTAAAAAAATAGTTACTATAGCATAAATTTGCTGTAGGTACGAAACGAAAGTGTTGCCATCTGTTCCAAAATGTATGTAGGTGGAAAACATGTCGATGGTTTTAAAAGATATCAATATTGCTTATGGGGGGTGGGCTTAAGGTAGCCTGCGAAATGTGTTTTGCAATTTACAGGTCATTGTCGGTCGCGAATCATATTTTGTATAACATACAGCCTGATACTGACCTTGAATTTCGCGTGCTACCCTGGCGCTTTCATCTAATAGCTAAATCTACGAATGTGTTGCCAACGTCAACATTTTCTTCTGCAATAACGATCAAAGATATTAAATCACACACCATTTAACTCAAACCTTAGATCCAGCCATGAAGTTGATTAGGATCCAAGAATTTTTTTATCCCGGTTGTAAGTTTCAGTGGTATAATCTTCGTAATTTACGCGAATGTAGCCACGGACAAAACCTAGATTTAATGCTAAAATCCGCCACTTTATTCACAGAACACGCTCTCCCGCAAGCCGACAGTTCTCCGCAAGGTACTGCGCGCGATCACGAACGGCATCAACAGCGGCAGCAGCGAGGAGATGCGCACGCGCGTGTTGCCGCACCTGCGCTCCAACCCGCGTCTCGCTACCATGTTCAAGTCCCTGTTCCCGGATGAAAGGCCGCCTGACAGGTGCAGAATTGAGTTCATTATTTATGTACACGGAAAGATTGTGTTGGTCGTGGCAATTTAATTTTTCCGCGTTGTTTTCCTGCGGTGTTATAGACTCGCGTTTTATTTCCCTTGTGCGGAAAATTTGAACATCATGCTATGGGGTGGAATAGGGAATATGCAAGAAATACAAAACTCTTTAAATTTATTAAAAATGCCTTGTATTGGCGTATAAAAACATTGTGGTACACTTGTTTATGTTTCTAAAACATCACTTATTTTACAATATATGTTTTATGTAGCATGTTTTTGGTGAAACGGAACGCACTCTTAAAACGCGTCGTCCTCGATAACGCCGGTAGTGACGTCAGTCTATATGTCAAATTTTCATTTGAAAAGTAGGTTAAGTTTCACTAAGATTTTATTATAATATCGTTATCGCAATTTTTGTTTGAATAAAGCACATACAATTAGTGAAATTAGTTTATTAAGGCAGGCAAGGCATGTAAACAAGGCAGATTGAGGTAAATGACGTCACATCATGGCATGTTTGAACTGTCATAGAAAATTGCAGGAGTTTAATATTATTTTTGAGTGACAAGCAGTAGTTGAACTTAACTTTTAATACTTTTCTTGGGTTGATAACACTTGATTTAAGTGATGAAAAAATTACACGCATATTCCCTATTACATGCAGGAAACTTCGGTCAGAGCTGTTTTGCTTTAATTTACTGAGATGATAAGTAAACTAAGATGATACGCTTGTTATGAAAGAATTTTGAGCCAAAATCGTGCATGTTGATAGGTGCGTAAATCGCTCGAACTAGTTGTAAGGGATGAATGTATTACTAACTCCTAGTAGCAAAGCGACACTTGTATTACCTCCCGCGAGATAAATCTTACTAAATTCGCCCTTTCTGGAATCTAGACAAGACCAACCAACAAAGCGCGGAATCGCTGAACTGACAGCATTTCGGGACGATATTACTAATAAAATTCGTAGCGCTGAAAGTGCGTTGAGCGCAGTCCAGCGGCCATAACTTGTCTGTGAGCCAAACTACGGATAAACGGAACGTCGAAAGGTCACTGTCCTTTTGCCCGCTAATTTCGCTTATCAGTTTTAATTGTTGTTTCGTTCCGGCAGTGCCTACGAGACGGGTACCGACATCATCGACGAGAGCTTCCTCACCAGCGACAAGGGGTTCGACGTGTGGGAGTTCGAAGAGGAGAGCGATAACAAGAGGAAACTCGAAGCCAAGGAGAGTCTAGACACAGTGGTGAGTCTGTCTTTTATATATCGGCGGTGGGAATTGGAAATTTCGTGAGGGATATTTAGCGCGCTGTTACATTTTCAACTGCGCTGTTGCGCTTTTTCTCCAACTTCTGTCCAAAACTATGTGACGGCAAAGCTGGAATACCCATTATAAAGAGGCAGATTTCTTGAGACTGCTAGATGCGAATGCTAGCACAGAATATTTCGTGTTTTAATAAGTTTATTCCATTAAAATTCTTAACTCCAGCCCCTTAGCTAAAGATAGCAATAAATTACTATCGGTGCGGTTGAACACCACACGAAATATTTTGAAGAATTATATGACACGAGTTTTCTCTGTTGCGTGCCCTTGTCACATAATGTAACTTGGGGCCGGCACAAAATATTTCCCGTCACTATGTCCCTGTTAGCAGTACGTGTACAGCCCATTTAAAATATCAAATACTGCAATCAAGACAGAAAACTATTTCCAAAGCATCTCCTCATCATCAATTCATCATCCTGCATGATAAGTTAAGAGTCATCAGACGAAGATAGGAAGTAACGTGGCGCTTCTTCCGCAGTACCTGCACGGGCGCGTGTTCGTGCAGCACGGGCGCCTGCTGCGCGGTGCCAGCGTCACATACCCCTACAGCAAGGAGCCCTACCGGGTGCACGCGCGCCGCCTCGCGCCCGCACACACAATCCTCTCCCCACCAGACTCCGAGGACGAAAGATCCTCCCCCAAACGAAACGCCAAGAACAACCCCAAAACTGGCGGAAAAAAACCCAAGAAACAACTCAAATCCCCGACGAAAACCGTCAAAGATGTCAACGACAATACTAAACATAAAGACGCAGTCAACCTCATGAGTCCTAAAGCAACCAAAAAGACGCAAACTAACAATAAAAGCAAGACGTGTAAGAAGGATGAGAACAAAACAGACAACTTGCAGAAAAGAGAGAGGAAATACAGTAAAAGTCATACGCTACAGAAAAAGGATGAGGGTTCAAAAGCCAAGCAGCCGAAGATTGAAACGGTTGTCAGTATGAGCATAGAACCGAAAAAAGTGGAGAAGAAAGAGAGGAGCGGTAGTTGGACGAGGGAAGAGGACAAGACTATGTTGCAAGTGCTGAAGGGCGAGCCGGGCTCGGAGCAAGTGCTCGGGCGCATCCGCGAGCTACTGCCGCACCGCTCCCCCACGGAGATCAGCGAGCGGTTCTGTCACGTCATGTCGCTGCTGAGGCAGATGGCTGTGGGGGAAGTTACTTAGTTGAAAGAAGAACTGAATTTAATAATTAAGTGAAATAAAGTATTTATAATTTTGTATAAAATAAAACACAATATTTTTTTATTAGTGTTTTTTATTTTATTACCGGTGTATAGTTTTACACATCTTTTTTAGCACACAATGAGAGACCATCAATTTTCAACCGAAGATAACGAATTGGTTTTGCAAGTAGGCTTTTCATTTCAACTGGTATCGAGTTTGAACACCTGTTTTTTTTAGCTTAAGTTGTCCCACTGCTGCGCAAAGCCTCCGCCGTTTTCTCCGGCCAATCTCGCACAAACGTCGTCGCGCCAGCCTGTTTACTTGATTTTTATTCCGGGAGACACTGCCGGCCACTAAATGTGATTCAACCTGTGTGTGCGTTAAATAAAACTTACGCTCTCAACTGGCTAGAGGCGCTTTTAATAAAATACTTGTTTCACAAAAACAAAATATTTAGAGCGCGTTGTACAAGCGATTGTTCTTGATTGTTACACACATTCTTGGGCGTTGGGCGTCGTCTTAATTGGTTAACGATCGGGCGAGTAAGCGATGCCATTTTGTCGCACGATGGGATTAAATAGACATAATATGTCTTCAGAGTGTCCCAATTGTAGCTCACAAGTAATCGCGCGAGCACCAGAAATGACGATCTTACGATGGATTTGATCGTGCAATTAAAGCTACAGATTTCTTGAGTGTCTTACCCCCGAATACTGAAACGTCACTCAAAATTTAAGGGCTGCTTAAGATTTGAGTAGCTCCTAAACTTTAAATTTCGTATGGCCAAACGTCACTTTTGAGCATGTAAGTGCTACTTAAATTTTGAGTGACGTTTCAGTATTTGGGGGTTAATTTGTCACGCGTATTCGCATTGTTTCTTCATTTTCTATCGTTTTTAAAATTCAGCGCTGTCTGGATCTATAAAGTGTATTATGTGGTCTAGGTACGTCTTCTTTTTACAAGCTTTTATTTATTTCATTGTCTTTTTCAATTTTCAAAGCAACATTGCTCGACAGCAAAAACTGTGCATCTCTGTAAACAACCATTGTTGAAATGGCGCCGTCGCGTTGACATCGCGACGGCACCGCTCTATGCTTGTTGAACCATCGCACGATCATTTTCATCTTGAGACGAAATCGCATTTTTTACTCGTACCATCGTTAGCCAATTAGGACTATGCCTTAGTTGTTTATCAGCACAATGTTTTGAGTACGTTACATTGAGTTCTACCACAAATCATGATTTTGCACCCAAAAAAAAAGTCGTTTCCCACCAATAATTTCTGCGTAAAGTTACTTAGTTTGATGAATAGAATGCTTGGTTGACGGCTTCGTGATGAGGTTGTTTACACCCTGTATATTATACTGGCTTATGCCCGAGGCTTCGCCTGCGTGGAGTTCGGGTAACTGTCCCAGGGGATCGTAATAAAAGGATAAAAAGTAAATCCCATGTTAACACATACAGGTTATAAACTATATCTGTGCCAAATTTTATCCATATCCTTTCAGCCGTTCCGGCGTGGTTGAGGAACAAACAACCATCCATTTAAACTTTCGTATTTATAATGGTAGTAAATAAATAAATAAATAATGCTGGACATTAACACACAGCGCCATCTAGTGCCACACTAAGCAACGAGGCTTGTGTCGTGGACACCAGATAGTTGATATACTACATAGATACTTTTTTGTTTGTAAATACATACTTATTATACATATAAACATCCATGACTTGGAAACAAATGTCCATGCTCATCACACAAACATTTGCTCCTACCGGGATTCGAACCCGGAACCCAACGAACGTAAGGCAGCCTCACTACCGCTGCGCCATTCGGGTCGTCGTAGTAAGAAGTAAGATGAGTAGCGTATTCGTGAGCTTGCTTAATGAACCTTAACTCGTCTGCTTCGACCGCCAGCTGCACAGAATAAAATCAAAATCTGAGTTTTAAAGTCGTAAAATTTAGATTGAGCCCACGATTTGTTCGTCAGATTTGCCTATTTAAGTCAGTCAGAACGGATGCGGCCTCAATCATAGTCAGGCCGCATCCGTTCATACGATAATCAACTGTCCTGAAGAGCTTGCTACTTATTTTTTGTTCTTTTTTCATCACGCCACACTATTTTTTTACTTGGACTACTATTTAAACTTCTACGGAGAAAATGCACATTAAAATAAGTCCGAGAATGCATGATCTTTTGTTATGTGAAAAGCGTATAATTATCTCAAAGTAAGTCCCATTTAAAATTGAAAAAATCGTATTTGGGCTCATTTCATACACCTTGATGACAACTTTAGACCTAGCTGGAGTATGAATGTCATCGAAGGTCTGACGATGGAGACGGAAGGCAGTTGCAAGAGGTCCGCAAGAGTGTAAAGGTGCAGGAATGAATTTGACCTTGAAAAAGTCATTCCTGCACCTTTATGCGCTTGGAGGGCTGTATTGATTTTGATGATTATAATTCTGTAACTACATACGTGTTACAGCCGCGAATCATATTTTAATCAACATACAACCTGACACTGACCTGCAAATTGCAAAAAAAACGTAAGAAAATTTGAATTTCGCGGGCTACCCTGGAGCATCCACCTTAAGGATGAAAACGGAAGGCTGTTTAAATATTTCCGAAAAATTAAATTGTTACCTACTTGTTAATTAAAACTATACTAATATTATAAAGCTGAAGAGTTTGTTTGTTTGGTTGGTTGAACGCGCTAATTTCAGGAACTACTGGTTCGAGTTATTAACATCTTTTAGTGTTGGATATCCCATTTATCGAGGAAGGCTACACGTTATAACATCACGCTGCAAAAATCCGGTAAAAAATATTCCTTTTGAGAGCTTGCGTTGCATGCGCTGCGTAAACGATTAAAGGGCGGGTCACACCGGATCCGTAGCGTGACGTGACGTTCGCACGCGCGTACGAGCCCTGTCACACCGGCCAAGACCGGTGCAGCACACGTCGCGCGCGCACGCATCACGTCACACAGGTAAATGTTGCACGCGCGTACGAGCCATATTGTCAGCAGCCATATTGAGTTGAGAGCATTTGGCGAAAAGATGTTAGAGAACCGCAGTTCTTCTGATGAAGAAGCGCTATTGTTGCTACTATGCCAAGAATCTTCTGCTGCTACAAAGAGACTTTGGTCCCGATTCTCTCCCATAACAATAGTTTATAACTTTTATTTTTGTACTGTAGAAGTTTGGTGTTGTAGAGACACTCATATTTGCGAACTATTTCTATGAGTTTTTCCTTTAAAATTGTCTCAATTGCGAAAAAAAACACTCGTAAACTGGATTCTGTTTGTAAATAAATACAACCTGCCGTGCGTGCGTACGTCTGCACGTACGCACGTACGGGGCGTGCACGCACACGCATCGGTCATTGTTGCCAATTACCTATGCGTGTGCGTGCGTGCCCGTGCGTGCCCGGTCTGGCATCTAACAGGGAGCGCCATATAATTCAACGTCATCACTGCAGGCGCGTGTGCGACGTTGCCGGCTCTGCATGCGTGAGTGAAGCACTTAATAGTTACGCAACAATCATGTATGACAGAATTGTTCCTCTTAAAAAGTTCCAAAAAAATCCGCGATAGCATGTCTATCTTTTAGGTTGTCGCACACTCTGTCTAAACCTCTCTCTCTGTCTCTCTTATGTGACGCTGACGAAGTTGCGCGGGGCAGCTAGCAATAGAATAATTGTTACTCGTTGGCCTAGTAGTCGCAAGCGTGAGTGGTGAGTATTAGGCATATAGCGAGGTCCTAGGTTCGATTTCCTGGCTGGGCAAAGAGATAATGGGTTTTTCTATCCGGAGTTTCTCAGTAGCAGTCACAGAGCTAAGATGTATGCACGGCTGATGAATGATAAACTAGGCCCTGTTGAATAGCCGGTCATAAACTATAGGCCCTGTTGAATAGCCAGTCATAAACTCGGTGGTGGCTGGCTGAGGGGTTGTTTCTTCTGTTCGTTTTCATCACCCCGTTGCTTTCGCATATGACCCGGTGTGAGAGTAATCTGCAGCAAGCTGCAGAGAGACTTTCTGAAAGTCGCCACACCGCCAGTAGCTTGAAAACTGTTCTCGATATTGGTAACCTTTTACACTATTTGAAGGGCTTTCTTGGTGTGGGATTTTCGGGGTACCCGAAGAGGTCTCGTGCGAACGTGAACTCAAACTGAATTGAGACGCCTGAATCCCAGACCTAGAACTGCGAGGACAGAGCTTTATTGACCGTGAATGGGTAAATACCGCAATGCTCAAGCAACTTTTCGGGTGTTACCAGAATCGGAGCTAACACCGCCATTTTTTTCCATACAATTCACAAAACAAAAGTTATAGGTACATGTTTACCTACACAGGGCCTCCCTAGCAACATTATTGGTCCGCCAAAATATCCATGCAGCATTATACACCGGCGGCTCGACGGACCTGCGTGGCAGCGTCAACTGCCGGTCTGGTCGTGATCTGTATCTTGCTTTAAGACGTTAAGAATCGCGCGGGTACACATGGGCGTCGCCGTCGGCAGGATTATTTCCAGGGGGGTGCATCTTTAGTTCCATGAAAACAGCTCGAAACTTTTTGCACTCCACCTCGAATATGTTAGATTTTCGTTTGTCAATTCGTACAAGGAGTAACTTTGTCGATATACACAAAAGCCTATCAATCGATAAACATTAGGATTCAAGAGCGAGCGTAGCGAGCTTGAAACCCATCTCGAACTGGACAGGTTTTCTTTTGTCCTTCATTATAGAAATTGGGCTAATTCTGCCTATTTATAAAGAAAAGCCTATGAACTACATAAGTAGTAAGTACGAAAAACTTTTAAGTAAGTAAGTAAAATTTCAAAATACCGATTTTCAATAGTCCGACTTATTGATAATACAATACATTAAAAATACGAATAAATATTTTTCTTTTCCTACATGTTGAGAATAACGCGGCAGTGGGATGATTAAGGGGAGACATTTTAGATTATTTTTAGCAGTTTATTCGAAGTATTGAAAATCGGAATATCGTTTTTCGGACTAACGATCCATCGAACATTTGAAAACCGGACAACAAACAAATCGTATTTACGGCTTTCGGAATTATGAATTTCGGGATTTTAAATAACAGACATTATAATTCTTCGGAATTATGAAATTCGGACTTTTGATAATCGGAATATCAAAATTCGGAATAAAATATTTTAGAGTTTTTGGGTGTTCCCCAAAATAATACTATAAACGCATTTAATGCGCATACTCGTGCAAATAATATTAGTTTTTGTTTCATCGAATTTGGGCCAGTATTTCCAAAGTTACAGCGTTGTAAAGTTTCACCGCTTTTTTAATTTAGCGTTCCTTTGCGAGTTACTGCGATGATGTCACGCCGCGGTGTCATGTCCGATTGCGGGTGATGCGAAATAAAATATGATTTGTAAAGTGGTTTTGCACTTATTATTTAAAGTGTTGGTGTTTAAATATTATTGTTATTATATTTGTTAGCCTGCTTGGTTTCCCATTGCTGGACAAAGGCCTCCCCTTTCTTCTTCCATACCTCTTTATTCTGTGCGGTCTCCGGCCATAAAATAAATTTATTAAAATTATTCGCAGTTCACGAGGGAACTCCTCAACGGTAAATAGCACAGTTTCGAAAAAAAATTGTCGGAAGAAATTATCGTCTAAAAACTGTTTTTGGGCCCCATTTTTCCCATATAGCGGCGCGAGCGGCAAAGATACGAGGTGGCAAAGTGAAAATTCAAAAAGTGCACGTCGTAATCTTTATTACCACCAATTTTCAAAACTCCCGGAAAACTTTCCATGTAACCCACTTTTTGAAGTCCAAATGACTGGACTAATTTTTAGAGTTCCTTACCCAAAGAATAAAAACGGGACCCTATTACTAAGACTCCACTGTCCGTCTGTCTGTCTGTCTGTCACCAGGCAGTATCTCATGACTGATAGCCAGACAGTTGAAATTTTCACAGACGATGCATTTTTGTTGCCGCTATAACAACACTACTAACTAAAAACAGAATAAAATGGTTTACTAATGTTTGCCATAATTTAAAATGCAATAATTTTATGTAGCAAACTTGTATTTGCTATAATTTTTATTAGAAATAACGCTTCAGTTGCCATAATCGTGAAATTACTTACACAAAATCATTTTCACTAATTACATTGGTCTCGATTGAGTGTCATAATAATTTTAATTGGTAATTTGATTTGCTCTATTTTTCATTTTCAATAATGTCGTTTTCCATAACATTTATTCTAATATGAATATTGTGACGATTATGGAAAAAAATAATAAGTAGAACAAATTATTTAATGGAAAACAAGGTATTGCCGAATAAAATAAATATTTAAATGGGGCTTCCATACAACAAACGTGATTTTTTGATAATGGTGCGGAATCCTTCGTGCGCGAGTCCGACTCGACTTGGCCGGGTTTTTTTTAGACGTAAGTAACAAAAAACGTCGTTGGTGTGAATCATTCTGACTTATAGAGTTGCTTAGCAACTTATCATCAACTGTGTCATCAGCAACGAAAATGATTCATGCGGTTTACTGTAGTTTTGGTACTTTTATTTTTTAATAATACCTACATGTACGTTTCTGAAAGTATTTATAGAAATATATTAAATAAATATTAGCAATGTCCAAATTGAGTGAAAACTACTATTTAAGAGAATGCTACTTTCAACGAGAACAAGTACCAACGATAAGTATGATGAAGAAAAAAATGAGTCCTCCCCTTGCTGCTATCTACTTCAACTCCATGAAACCCAAAGTCAAAGTACTAGCGGGCCTGGAACCTTCACTCAAAGGTGGAGGAAATGATTGGTACCAACCGCCAGAGGAGTTACTGCAAGGCCGAGCAGTTTTGAAACCAATAAAAAAACAGGTACTGGAAAAAATAAACTGTTTAGGTATCGGCGACATTGGACATGCTATATTCCAGAGGCATCGCAAAGCAATGGATTTACAGATAGAGCAAGCTATTTTAGATTCTGATATCAACTGGAAAAGTAATGTCATAGCTACTGCTCATCGGGTTTGGAATGACCTAGTTGCAGCAGCGAAAAAAAAGAACACAGAACAAATAAAGAGCGACTTCGATAAATTCGTTTACTTTTATAGGCAGTCTTTGGGTAAAATTGAAGTTTTTTTTCATGAATCAGCCATAGCAGAAATTAAAACTGTTAGAGAAAACTCGCTTCATGAAATGCAAATGAAATACGCAACAGTTTTAAAACACCAAGCGACGTTGATCTACGATGAATACGACAAAAAGCTTCTGAGAGAAAAAACTACACTTAAAGATGAGTTCATACAAGATATAGAAATCAATCGCACAGAAATACACCAAAAAGTACATGATCTCAAAGTTGAAAAACATATGGCTATTGATAAATTAAAACAGATTCTCTATTGTAAAAATTTGGCTTGTCAAATATATGTTGCTTTAAAAGAGCGCGAAGGTTGCTTAAAAGAAACCGATGAGTTGAAATATGAGCATAAGAAGAAAGTTAAGATGATGAAAAATACAATACTAATGCAAGACTTACAAATCCATACAGAGGGTGATAAAGAAAAGAAGAGAGACGCGCACTGTAATATTTGGCGGGTGAAAGTCTGTCATATCGTGAAAGTATTTCAAAAGTTTGTGTCGCATTGTCTGAATTTGTTTCCGGAACAAGCAGAATTCTTTATTAACATGGAAAAATTGATGCTTCTACAAGTGAACGAAGCTCTTGAAGACTCAACTGCTCCCAGCATCATTGAACTAGAAAGGGAAGAATTCCATACGCCTATCCCACAACCCAAGCCTTTCTACCTTTTCTGTGACAAAGGTGACAAACCTAAAGTGGAACGAGATTTATGTCCTAGACATAGTGGCGTTTCTTCTACTGCGGAAATACCTGTGATGATTATTAACAAGCAATGTCTGTATGCCGCCTGTGACAATTTCGAACAGTTCACCAACAAGATTAAGGACTTCATCCATGGTCATCGTGGAGATGACGCTGATTTCAAAGACGAGCTTGTTTATGAGCATTTTGTTCCGGTGAAGTACGCGAGCTCGCAGCAGCTGTCAGAAATAAAATTAGAAAGTTCTTTACTACAAGTACTGCATCATGAAATTGCACAAAACGAAATTGATGCTCCTAAGTGTAACCTATGCGGGTTGCCTTGGTGTGCATGCCATCCAAGTGACCAAGATCAAATTAAAATAACATCGTCAACAATATCGTCCAAGGCACCACGCCATAAATTGCAAAAAATCGACAGAAACTTGGAATTGATTCACGAGAGAGCACCCTACTGGGACAGTTTCTGCTGGCATGTTGAACCCAAAAAGTGTAGTTGTCCTAAGACGATCAAAAAGCATTTAACAGAACATCTACCCATGTATATGAGACACATGACTTATGCGCCATCCGATTTACCCGACTATGAAATGTGTCCGTTAAGCACTCTAAAGCATTTGGTTAAAGAAGCAAGAAAAGAAGCTGCTTCCATACCCCTAGTTGAATTTATAGCTACCAAAGAGATGGGTACTCAGTTTGATCTGGAATTTGACACATTTGTTGAATTTTGCAATTGTTTTTCGGACCCTAAAGTGCTTATTGATGCAAAATCGCAGAGTACACCGTGGGTGGATGCGGGTATTGATGGTGACACATCGTCCTCGTACCTGACACAATCAACCAGTTCGTTTGCAATGTCCAGAGCACTCTCTTTGAGGAATCTTCTTAAAGATTCACCTAAGATTGAAGACCTATTTACTAGAAAAGATTGTTCATTCGACTAAGTTTAGAAATATAGTTCTAATGTTTGTATTAGGTTTTCCTTAGTTCATTCGACTAGGTTTAGAAATATAGCTTTAAAGTTTGTATTTGATTTTCCTTACTTAAATGTTTATTTAATATATAATTTTAAAGTTTTTGTTGGGTTTTCCTTACTTAAATGTTTAATTAATAAAGTTTAACTGTATTAGACATCTGTCAACTTGTCACTCGCTAACGGTCTAGTATGTGTATTATATGTTGATAGAGTAGAAGAAATGGCCTGATACGACAAATCCATAGTAGGTAAACAAAACTAGGCGAATGTCATGCTGTGGAACTTGCAAGCCACTTCGTCTTACTCTTGACCGTCTTACTCTTACTCTTGACTCTGACCTTTCATCATAACTCGTGCACCTGTTGAGAGAGACCAAGGGCTGCGATTATCTGTACAAATTTATTCCCCTATTTTCTTCCTGAATAAAGCCTCTAACTAGAGCAACCATTTTTTATATAAAATTAAGGTCTGTTGTAGACACTAACTTTTTGCAGTAACTAATTTGACCCTCCAAAAATTACAAAAAATGCCCCATTTTTACCAGTTCCGTCTTCAAGGACCCACCAAGCAGACCCACCGGTGGGTCTCTGAATACTGATGTGTCTCCCAAGATCTACTAGTGGGTCCTCTGAGATTTTATTGTCTTCGAAGACCTACTCGGACTAGTAGTTTTGGAGAAAAATGGTAACATGTCTTTGCACTAGCAAACAAAAAAAAAACATCCTCTCACCCCAAACGCATATACCGTCTCCGTGCCGTCGTGGGTAATGGGCGAACCAAATCTGAATTAATCGTTGAAGTGTAATATGTTCATTATGAAAATGAATTATATAAATAATAAAATGATATATGTTAATGTTTGTAATCGCACCTACGATACAGGAGAAATACCTAGTGTCGGGTAACGTTTTAATAAAAAAATAAAATAAAAATAAATAAATAAGTAAGGTTAGGTGTAAAAAAACATCTTGATTAATGTCTTTATTCCTCTTCCACAAAAAAAAAAAACAGTTAAGTAGCATGCTCTGGTCTGGTGGTTCTTACACTGACAGCCGCGGTTGCGTTTTGAAATGATAAGCTCCTCTCAAATCATTTACTTTCAACATATTTTTTTAATTCCGTACAAAAACGTGGTCACAGCGCGCGCGCGCCCAGCGCCCCCACCGCTCCGCTCGCGCCTCCAGCGCCGCGGTCTTGCGCTCATTGATAATTAATAATTTGGCAGTAGGTACCTAACCGTACGGCCACTGTATTGTAATTAACTGGTAATAACATTTTCCATCACACTTACAGACTTTCGTAATGGTCAAGTGTAGGTAGATATTATTATTACTTACTTATTCGTAAATGTAGCCGTAAGTGATAAAATGCATAGTCAATGCGATTTTTTGCACCATAAGCCAACCACTTAAAGTGGATGAAAAGTGTTAAACATCGCATTACAGCAGCAAGCAGGCTGTAGGTACAAATAATAACTTTCTACAATTAACCATTTTGGCTTATTTTAAAATGTTAATCTTTACACACACATGGTTACACGATACTTTTTACATACGATAGGTACACGATCAACCGAAACACAACTGTAAGGCCCACGGGCGGCGCCGGCGCAAGTACACGATCAACCGAAACACAACTTAGGCCCATCGCGTCTGCGCACTCGCGTATCTCGCGATCCGGGAGCATGACACGTGCGCATTAACCTGTAGCATCAGAAGGGGTGTGTTGCCGTGGCCTGTCAGTTGTGCGCGTATGATTTCGGTTAGGTACTGAGTGTCGCTAGGTGTCTAACTTGTAAAGCGGGCTCCACATTCGCGCCATGAACACCCGTGAAAGCCGCGAACCGTGAATGTGGATGAATCTCCCGCAAGCAACTCCACACTCGCGCGTGAAAGTACATGACGTATGGATGCCAATAAATAATGGAAATAATGATGAATCGACTGATTTAAAATAGATAATATAATGTCCAGATAAATAGGAAAAACGAGAAGGATTCTAAAAAGAAGTCTGGAGCAAGCATATTTATATTTATCTAAAGCAATTCTGTGTAGCATTCGACGTCTATTCTCGATGACCGCGCGAACTAAACTGAACGAATGCGAATGAGGAGGGAAATGTTTTTTCATTGCACGAAACCCATCTTCTGCACACATGATGTAAGAGTGTAACGGTCGAAATCCTGTCAATCCGACATAATTATATATTTTCTTTCTCGACAAGAAGCAGCCCCGGCAGCAGGGTGTCCACTCCGGACATATCCATAGCAAACCGGTCGCGCGCGCCCGCACCTGTTAGCGCTGCTCATGCCAACGTGCGGACCTCTTGCAACTGCCTTCCGTGTACATCGTTAGACCATCGATGACATTCATACCCCACAGCTAGGTCTAAAATTCTCATGAAGGTGCATGAAATGAGCCCAAACGCGGTATAGATGCTGTAAACTCTTGAGGACCTCTTGTAACTGCCTTCTGTCTCCATCGTCAGACCTTTGATGAAAGTCATACTCTAATTAGGTTTAAAGTTCTCATCAATGTGCATGAAATGAGCCCAAACACGATATAGCTGCTGTAAACTGTTGCGGACCTTTTGCGACTGCCTTCCGTCCCCACCGTCAGACCTACTTAATTTATAATTAACTTTACATTTAGGCCCAGTATGAGTTTATTTTTCCCTGTTCTGTTCTTTTTTAATATTGTATTGCAACGTTGAGCATACTCTCGACTTTTCGAGTGAAATCTAAAATTAGCTACACAGCTACAATAAAATTCAAAGTCCTGACTGACTGACAGACTGACTGATATATCAAAACGCACAGCCTAAACCGCTGGTCTCAAAGGCATGAAATTCGATGGGTGTATTCTTTGTGAAGAGTTGGTATCAAGTTATCAACTGAGAAAGGGTTTTTCAAAATTCACCCCTAAGAGGGTGAAATGGGGGTTGAATTTTCTGCGAAACTTTTTAATCTCGTGGTCGTGTGACTTGAAAATTTAAGTACTTACATAGTCTCCTGTTAAAATTGTGAGAAACGTGTTTCACAATTTTTCCAAAATCACCCCCCAATATAAAACTCAAAGTCCTGACTGACTGATACATAAAAGAACAGCCTAAACCGCTGGTTCTAGAGACATGAAATTTGGAGGGTGTGTTCTTTGTGAAAAGTATGTCTCAGCTGAGAAAGGGGTTTTCCGGAATTCCACGTCTGGGTCGATTGACATGAAAATTAAATGTGCATACTCTTAAATAAAATAATTAGAATCGTGTATCACAGTTTTTCCAGAGAAGGGGAAGACAATCATGAGGTAGACTTAAGGAAGAACTGCTTTTAACACGGTCAGTTATACGTCGCCTGCTCCAGAGCCCATGCACAGGGCGCACCATCGCAGTTGCGTCATCCATTTAAAATTCGTGGTATGTCACACTACAATTTGTCGCACTAGCGTGCTGTCGAGCTTCAGTTTGTCGCACAAGCGTGCATTCGAACTACATTGAGTAACAGTACAGTTTTGTCGCACAAGCGTTAATCACACATCCGCTTGTCGATCTCTATAGTGCATTCATTCAGAACCCAGAAAAATTATTTTATTGCATTTGTTTCCTGTAGGACACGCGGGCGAAGCAGCAGGCAAAAGCTAGTCAAAAATAAAAATCCTTTTTATTATGAGTTCTTTTCAATGTCTGATAAATTACGTTAATCATTTTCCAAAATTCTTAAAATCACTTTTACTTTGGGGCACGTTTTGTGACGCTTTTTTTGAGGTGAAATGAAGGTATAGTAGCTCCAAGTATTTTTGTTGAAATAAACACCATCTTATTATTTTAGGAGCTAAATTAGCAAAATAAGGTTTAGACGCCTAAAATCTCGAAATGGTTTCGGAATCAGTACAGGTTAATATTTACTTTACAAACCGAATTGCATTCGAGGGTTAAATGTCTAATTTAGACAATTCTGTCTTTAGAGTTGCTTAGCAACTTAACATCAGCAACGAAATTGATTCAATCGGTCTAATGTTGTTTTATTAGTACTTTTATTTTAATAATACATTTATGTTTCTGAAAGTATTTATAGTAATATATTAAATAAATATTAGCAATGTCCAATTTGAGTGAAAACTACTATTTAAGAGAATGCTACTTTCGACGAGAACAAGTACCAACAATAAGTATAATGAAGAAAAAAATGAGTCCTCCCCTTGCTGCTATCTACTTCAACTCCATGAAACCCAAAGTCAAAGTACTAGCGGGCCTGGAACCTTCACTCAAAGGTGGAGGAAATGATTGGTACCAACCGCCAGAGGAGTTACTGCAAGGCCGAGCAGTTTTGAAACCAATCAAAAAACAGGTACTAAAAAAATTAAACTATTTAGGTGTCGCCGAAATTGGACATGCTATATACCAGAGGCATCGCAAAGCAATGGATTTACAGATAGAGCAAGGAATTCTAGATTCTGATATCAACTGGAGAAGTACTGTCATAGCTACTACTCATAGGCTTTGGAATGACCTAGTTGCAGCAGTGAAAAAACAGAATACAGAACAAATAAAGAGCGACTTCGATAAATTCGTTTACTTTTATAGGCAGTCTTTGGGTAAAATTGAAGTTTTATTTCATGAATCAGCCATAGCAGAAATAAAAACTGTTAGAGAAAACTCGCTTCATGAAATGCAAATGAAATACGCAACGGATTTAAAACACCAAGCAACGTTGATCTACGATGAATACGAGAACAAGCTTCTGAGAGAAAAAAATACACTTAAAGATGAGTTCATACAAGATATAGAAATCAATCGCACAGAAATACACCAAAAAGTACATGATCTCAAAGTTGAAAAACATATGGCTATTAATAAATTAAAACAGATTCTACATTGTAAAAATTTGGCTTGTCAAATATATGTTGCTTTAAAAGAGCGCGAAGGTTGCTTAAAAGAAACCGATGAGTTAAAATATGAGCATAAGAAGAAAGTTAAGATGATGAAAAATACAATACTAATGCAAGACTTACAAATCCATACAGAGGGTGATAAAGAAAAGAAGAGAGACGCGCACTGTAATATTTGGCGGATGAAAGTCTGTCATATCGTGAAAGAGTTTCTAAAGTTTGTGACGCATTGTCTGAATTTGATTCCGGAACAAGCAGAATTCTTTATTAACATGGAAAAATTGATGCTTCTACAAGTGAACGAAGCTCTTGAAGACTCGACTGCTCCCAGCATCATTGAACTAGAAAGGGAAGAATTCCATACGCCTATCCCACAACCCAAGCCTTTCTACCTTTTCTGTGACAAAGGTTACAAACCTAAAGTGGAACGAGATTTATGTCCAAGACATAGTGGTATTTCTACTAGCGCGGAAATACCTGTGATGATTATTAACAAGCAATGTCTGTATGCCGCCTGTGACAATTTCGAACACTTCACCAACAAGATTAAGGACTTCATCCATGGTCATCGTGGAGACGACGTTGATTTCAAAGACAGCCTTGTTTATGAGCATTTCGTTCCGGTGAAGTACACGAGCTCGCAGCAGCTGTCAGAAATAAAATTAGAAAGTTCTTTACTACAAGTACTGCATGAAGAAATTGCACACATGCAAACAGATGAAAACGAAATTGGTGCTCCTAAGTGTAACCTATGTGGGTTGCCTTGGTGTTCATGTCATACAAGTAACCAAATTAAACTAACATCGTCAACAACATCGTGCAAAACACCACAAAAACTTGAAATCGACAAAAACTTGGAATTGGTTCACGAGAGAGAACCTAAATGGGAGAGTTTCTGCAAGGACTTTGAACCCAAAAAGTGTAGCTGTGGTAAAACTGTTAAAAAGCATTTAACAGAACATCTACCCATGTACATGAGACACATGACTTATGCGCCATCCGATTTACCCGACTATGAAATGTGTCCGTTAAGCACTCTAAAGCATTTGGTTAAAGAAGCAAGAAAAGAAGCTGCTTCCATATCCCCAGTTGAATTTATAGCTAGGACCAAAGACATGGGTACTCAATATGATCTGGAGTTTGGCACATTTGTTAAATTATGCAATTGTTTTTCAGAACCTAAAGTGCTTATTGATGCAAAATCACAGGGTACATCGTGGGCGGATGCGGGTAATGATGGTGGCATATCGTCCTCGTACCTGACACAATCAACCAGTTCGTTTGCAATGTCCAGAGCACTCTCTTTGAGGAATCTTCTGAAAGATTCATCTGAGATTGAAGAACTATTTACTAGAACAGATTGTACATTCAACTGGATTTAGAAATAGAGTTTTGAAGTTTTTATCATGTTTTTCTTACTCGAATGTTATTTTAATACAGTTTTAAGTTTTTTAAACGTTTTACCGACATTTTGTTTTGTTTAACGGTAGACAGTTGTCACTCGCTGTTGTCAAGATATGTATATTATATATGTTGATAGAGTAATATAAGAAATGGCCTGTTACGACAAATCCGTAGTAGGTTAACAAAATTATTCGAATTACAGGCGAATGTCATGCTGTGGAACTTGCAAGCCACTTCGTCTTACTCTTGGTCTACCTGTGTACCTTTCTTCAAAACTCGTGCACCTGTTGAGGCATGCAAATGTAGCCGACAGACAATCAGTCCATTTGTGCAGGCTTGTGTAGGTACAGAGTTGTGCAAGTTTGTCAGTACAGATCATCATATTGTTTAGAGTTAAAGGCACTGGGCACGCACAACTCGATGGATGTTTTTTTTTATGCCAAAGCTCAACGGCCTAGTGACCTATTTGTTTTTGGTAGACTCTAGTTGGCTAACTAAATAAAACTAAACTTAATCGAACTTCAACCTGCTTCAACCCTTACTTCAATCACCAGCCGAGCACAAAGTATATTTTTTATCTATGGTTGGTAGGCTGCCCAGCATTTTATTAACGTAGCAGACACAAGTCTCAAGTCTCTTACGTTTTATTTCGAATAATTATTTTGGTGCTGATCACGATGAGCTTCAGTGAAAATTATTAGTTAAGACAATCAGGAACAACAGTTAACAGTAACACAGAAAGTATGAAAGCGTAAACAAGTAACATTTAATTAAAAGAATCAAAAAACCCGACTGCAAATTGTGTAATGTACCAGGTGGCAAAGTGCTCATTTCCATGAGCCCCCAGACTTTATAAAAGCTTTACTAAATGGTGAGCATCCTCAGTCTAAACATTTTTTAGACAATATCCGTTTATACAATAGTGCATTCCAAACAATAATAAATAAATAAACATTTTATTTTTCTTCCACAGAGGCGCCTTAAAAATATGAATATACTACAGCAGATAAATCCTTTCCTTTGACTGGTACCTATCTGCACTAGGAAAAGCCTGAAGGCTGAAAACATTTATCTTAAAACAAGTAAGAGGTTTTCAGTGCTATCGTAATCAAGGTCCAATAGATATGTGGTGAGTACTTGCTTACATTTTTCTTTGGTAAGAGGGTATATTGTAAGTATAGAGTTTAGTTTCTAATATAAATAACTGCCAAGGAAACAAAATTTTCAGCGCGAAAGACTACTTTTACACATGTTAATGCGTTTATGAGCGTGCAAGGATGAGTTGTAGTTTATCGAAGAATGTTTACTCAAGATTATTTGGACGATAAACAGTTGTCGAACATTATGAACCTTGGCACTTATCGTAGAGTTAGTGGTAGGGTGAAAAAACTGTAAAGCATGGGCTACCTTAAGCACTGCTCTTTGTGCTCGCTCGATTTTAATCATGAACGATTTAGGGGCACCACCCCAGACAGAAATACAATAACTTAGAACAGATTGACAGAGTGCAAAGTATACCTACTGTTTTAAGAACTTTTGCATCTGCAACACGTCGTAAGCTTTTAAAAATGAAGATGATCTTCCTTATCCTCTTGGACAACAGATCGATGTGGGAATGAAAGTCTAGGTTTTTGTCAATAGTCACCCCGAGGTACCTGAGAGAGTCCACTTTTTCAAGTTTAGGGCATGAGCAGAAAGAGCAGTTGTTACATGAGTGGGCCGTGATGTTTAATAAGGCATCTTGAGTGAGGTCACTGTTTGTTAGTGTAACAAACGTTATGTATTTAGTAAGTTGTTGTTTAGCCAGGTCATAACGAGTGAAAAACCCATTTGAGCAAAGTGGTACACTTCCTCCCAAGTATCTCCAAAGAACAGAAGAGCCGTCGTCCGCGAAAGTAATAATCTTGCATTCTTGCCGTTAGTAAGGTTTAACTAACAAAGGTCATCAATCCCCACTGGGCCCGCGTGGTGGATTATAGCCCATTCCCTCTCATAGAGAGGAGGCCTGAGTCCCAGCAGTGGGAACAATTAATAGGCTGATGATGATAATGATGAACAAAGGTCATTAATAAAAATTAAAAGAGGGTAGGCCCTAAAATACTCCCCTGGGGAATACCGATATTGACTTCGCAGTCATCACTCAACCACTCACTCAGTCGTTGAGTTCTCCCATTCAGGTAACTTTCGAACAATTTTAACGGTTTGCCACAAATTCCGAGGTGTTCAAGCTTCTTCAGTAAGAGTGGCGCAGAGACTGTGTCAAAAGCCTTAGCCAAGTCGAGGAAAATCGAAAGAAAGAAAAAGGAAAGAAAGAAAACATATTTATTCGGCACATGCCTTAAGTGCACACAACATAAAAAAAAAGTAAAAACAAAAGAGTAAACTTAAAACTACACAATAAAAACTTAAATCGAGACAGAAAAAATGAGATAATATTGTGTGTCTCACGGCTGCGCCAAATAGGCCCAAAGAACCTTTTTCTTCTCATCTAACCTAGAAACTATGGTATCAGTTAGTTGGTGTACGGCATCGCTTGTTGATCTACCTTTACGAAAACCCATATTGATTGTCCGATAAAAGTTTGTTTGTTTCTAGGTAATTGGTTAGTTGCTTATTAATAACTTTCTCAAGAATTTTGGATAGTGTAGGCAAAATGGATATTAGACGGTAGTTATTGACACAGTCCCTGCTACCAGACTTATAAATTGGATGAACTAGGGATTTCTTGAGATAAGAGGGGAATTTACCAGTGAAAAGACAGAGGTTGCAAATAAACGCGATAGGATCAGCAGGGCTATTACGTATCTTTCTGATATCCAGATACTATCAAGCTTCGGTTGTACACCGAACTTTGATGACAACCGTTAATGTCATAATATTGGTATTACGTTTCACACTGAGTGGATATCACTTTACGGTGACTAACAGGGTCATACACAATACGAAACTAACCTTTTGACAGTTAATTGATGGACAATGAGCCCAGTTACTATCATTTCGAGCTGTCAACAGAGATACGTAATAGCCCTACAGATAATAAGTTACATTTTTATTAGTTCACTGGGAACATCGTTACACTTAACGACATTAGTGGTTTTAAGAGATGCTAAGATGATTTTGATCTCATCCACATCAGTGGGCAGACGGACAAAAGAGAAGGGACCCGTCGGCGGAGATGAAGTCGGGTATAGAATAGGGTCAAACCCTGTGATAAATCCTGCTAAAGTTTTACTGATTCTTATAAAGAATTGATTAATCTCATTCACAGAATGTTTGGGCTGATCTGGATCCATATTATGTGAACTTTTCTGTTTAGTGGTGTAGGTGATTGTTTTGATGGTGGCCCACAATTTCTTAGTGTTGCCCTGACATTTCGAGAGTTCAGCCTTAACTTTGCAGAAGACTTTTGCAGGCACGCACAACTAAATAATGACAACCTAATTAGTGAGAGATTACGTGAGAGTCAGTTGAATCGTTGTTTGCTGGCTATTCAAGATATAGTTACATCTATTGGGCGTAATCCTATCTCTCAATATGGCATGCCCGAGCCATCATTTGACGGTGAACGTAGTAATAGAGATTACGCGATGGAAATCAACTATGATCCAGTAGATCTGGCAGATATTTTACAAACTGATGTCTCGAGACTAACTGAAGAACAGCGTTTAATATTTGATCGGGTGTGTCGCAGCGTTAACAGTGATTTGGGAGAAATGCTATTTGTAGATGCTCCCGTTGGAACGGGTAAGACATTTTGTAACAAAGTGATTTTGAAAAAAATTGCGCTTGCTGTCGCTTCATCGGGCATAGCACTTTGTTGCCGGGAGGGAAAACTGCCCATACAATGTTTAAAATTCCGATCGACTTAGACCGCACAGGAAGCCCTGTTTTTAATATTTCTAGAAACAGCAATAAAGCTAAGGTTCTTCGTGATTGTAGCCTTATTATATGGGATGAGTGCACAATGGCAAACCGTAAAGCGGTTGAAGCAGTAGATAGAACGTTGCATGATATTAAGCAAAATGGCCAACCTGTGGGTGGCATACTATACTTTTTTTGTGGCGATTATCGTTAGACTCTCCCTGTAATACCACGTGGAAGTTAGAGCCTGTCTAAAGAGTTCTCGACTGTGGCATTACTATTCCTTTGCATTTGATAATAAATATGCGAGCGCAAATATGAGGCCACGAAAATGCTCAAGACCTTTCAGATTTGCTACTTGAGATGGATAACGTGTGTGTATCCGCAGGAACAAATTGTTCTAAACGAAAACATTTGCTGCAAAGTTTCATGAATGCGAGAACTCATATCATCCGTGTATGGGAACGCAACGCAAATACCAACTTGCGAAAATTCCTGGCTTTGCGAAAGAGCTATTTTGACTCCACGAAACGACCAAGCAGCTAACGCTGAAATTTTGAGCTTTGTTTCGGAGGTTAATGTAGAGTATATCTCCATTAACAGAGTTATGGAAGATGAAGAATCTACCAGCTACCCAGTAAAATTTTTAGAATCCTTCAGTGCTCCTGTAAATTTATTTTATGCTCATAAAATAAATTTAAAAACCTAAAATGCTCCTTCGAAATTTAAGCCCGCCAAAACTTTGCAACGGTACCTACCAGATTAAAAGTGACCAATTTACAACGAAACCTGATAGAAGCAGAGTAACAGGGTGCGGAATAGGTGATAATGTTTTTATTCCTCGGATTCCTTTCATTCCAAACAATTTTCCGTATAGTTTTAAACGAGTCCAGTATCCAGTGAGCTTATGTTTCGCGATGACAATAAAGCCCCAGGTCAGACGCTAAAGTTGTGGGTGTGGATCTTAAGTATTAGCTGTTTTTCACACGGTCAGCTGTATTTTTGCTCTGTCACGTGTTAGCAATCGTAGCAGCCTGTATGCTTATTTGATCCCCGATGGCTATACGTCTAATATCGTTAATTTACTGTTTAATCCAAAATAAACCAAAAGATATAAAATTGATGAAATAGTATATTTTATATCGAGGGACTAAACGAAGCCATAATATACCAGAGGTGGTTTGACTCCCGAGCTTGCGAGGGAGTCAATTAAACCGAGGGTATATTAAGTTGGCGTTTAGTCTCGAGGTGCAAACTGTACTTTTCACTTTGAGTGCGAGAAAAATTGACAATTTAGTACAAAAACATTTATTATTGTTAGTGGGGCAACTCACGTCCCACTAAGGTGCAGAGCGCGTAGCCAAATAAACTGTATTTGGATTAAATAAAAATTTAGATGTAAACTTTAATTGGTTTTTATTCACGCTGACACATTTGACAGACAACTGAAAAAACAAAACACAAGTAGAAAAATAAACTTACAAAGAACAAAAAGATCATTATAAAAGTAAATACTCTTTTTATTCCAACAATTATTCCTCCAGTCCATAGAACTTTCGTAAGTTTTTAGGTAAATATTCCGCGTTTTTGGCGGCAAAAGATTATCTATTATGTCTCTTGCTCTTTGCTCGACGTCAAACTCTTCACTGTCACTGGACATACTTAATAAATTTATACATATAAAACTGAACAAATTTACACTCGACCAAAATTCTGTAATTATCGCGGTCAGTTTTTTCTTCTAATCCATGACTGGATTAACAATTTAAAACGCATGCCGCCACCTTCCTTGCGGAAAAACCATGGAACTAAAACTCTCAACATTTTCGAAATGAAGATGGTCCACACTCCACAGATAATAGTAGTATATTAACTGGCTGTTTGAGTTTGTCTATGTCACATGAAGGAAATTAAAAAAACTAATTACTTTTTACTCCCTAGGGACTAAAGTGGTCACTTTAGTCCCGCTTCGTAGGGCTATATTGGCGTACTTTTAGAGCATGAGAAGTGAAAAATTATAAATACAAGCCATGATTTGAAAATGCTTTTATTTTCTACACAGTATACCCGATGGCAACAACCCTTTTTTTTTTTTTTTTTTTAGTTTGGGAAATCATCAAATGACTTCTCCCGCTCTGGGCGGAGCAGGAGGGAGTGTCTGAGACTTTTACTGACTAGAACCCATCCATGTTCCTTCATCGCCCTTTGTGCTCCGGGGCCACGGTATCTGTTTCGAATAGTCCCGCAGCCCCGGCAGGCTTCGGCCCTTGCGGACCCCTTCCCTATTGCTGACTCTCTTTGAGGCGCGCGTGGAACACGAACGCGCCGTCGACACGGCCTGTCGTCATGAGACGGACGGACGGCGAGCTGGCCCATAGCTCCCCGTCCACAGGCCCGCGCCTACGGTGGCCGGAAGCCACCACGTGGCCCCCGACGCCCGGGGCGTCTCCCGCGGCGGACGGGACGTGAGGATACCTCCCTCTTACGTTCCGCCACCTCCTTCGCTAGCATGACTGCTTCGCAGAAGGAGGTGACGGCGTCCCATTCCGTCTCGCTCCGGACCATGGCACCAACCAGGGCCGGAAGCGAGAGGTCGCCGCCGCCGATCGCCACCTCGAGGACACGGCGGTGCTCCACCAAAGCAGGGCACACCTCCACCGTGTGCTCCACCGTGTCCTCCGGTCGATCCTCACAATGGTGACACCCGGGCGTTTCCTCCCGCCCGATTCGGTGCAGGAACTTACCGAAGCATCCATGTCCGGTAAGAACCTGCGTCAGGCGGAAGGTGAGGACGCCGTGGCGTCTCTCCAGCCACTCCTCAAAGAGGAGACTTACCGCCACTATTGTGGCGTGCCCTGATAGCAACAACCCTGGCCCAAAATATAAATAATATAATATCCAAACGACGGTGTTTATAATCCAAAATAAACCAAAAGATATATCCAAAAAATGCTGCCCAAAGTCACTATTCCACGCGGACGAAGTCGCGGGCACAGCTAGTGTACATATATTTTTGTAATCTCCTTTTAATTTCCTTAATTTTGTTATTAGATAGGAAAGGTTTGGTTGAAAAAAAATGACTTACAATAATTATTTAGCGCCAAAAATCCGCCGTTTTTTTAAACACTGTTCGCCAATTTTTCTTCGAATCTGGCTGTATTTTTCAAATCTTTGAATCCTAATCTTAAATTTCTTGAGGCTTGTTACCTCCTTTGAAAGGAGGGGGAAGGGATTGGTAGCTAGTTTATCATAAGGATATTCGAGCGGTTTTGAAACCGTCAGACCATAAAGTTTAGATCAAAATCAAACATTTCGGTTTTATTCACTTTGGATCGCAAATCCTCATCGCTCACGGCAAGGATTTTAAGCAACAGAAAAGAGAAAAGCTGTCTACATCTCATAATGTTTGGAAAACACTGTTAAAACAACGATTCAAGAATATTTGAATTGGAATGAAATGCCCAAATACAAGCAAAAATAAATTTAATACTGAATACATTCAGTATTTTTTGCCGAACATTCTATAGGTACCATAGAGATGGTTTTCCAAGAAGAACTCATAAAGGATCTAAAAATGGCGCAAGAAGAAGTTCTTCATTATGATGCTCTGTGAAGCTCTCCGTAAAATGAAAAAACGCTATTGCACCCCTTGCAATGCTCAAGCAATTTTAATTTACCATGAGGTTTCAGCAAAACTCAAAATGGAAAACGCAAGACTAAAAGTTTATCGAACAATTTGAAATATGTCACACTGAAACTACCAACATACTTCTCCAAGATCTTATTGTTGACAAACATGTAGCTGAAGAAAAATGGAAATTATTTCTCGAATATCCAAAGCCAGCGTGTTATAAACTTGTATTTATTTGAAAGAGAAAGAAAAATGTTTTATAGAAATGGAAGAGTCAAAACAGGAACACAGAAAATACGTTAGGGATTTGACAGAAGCCATCACATTATTACACTTTGAAGCTAACCTCGCGGAACAGAAAGAAAAGGAACTTCTAGCGAGCAATTCTATTTGGCTAAAAAAAGTCAGTTGTGCCGTGAAGAATTTTCAGATGTTTGTGTCATACTGTCTTAATGCGCTACCAGATCATGCTGAATATTTCACAAATATGGAAAAAATAATGCTTTTGCAGGTGAATGAAGCCCTCGAGGACCCATTTGCTAAAAGTATTGTGTCCGTTTCGACTGCTCGGCCACAGTGTCGTAGAAGAAAAACGACTACGTCAACATTACGAAGGAATTTGTAAAACACTAGCAATGAAAGTCGCAAATTCGTAGACCCAATATTCAGAAAGTTATAAAGGTTTAACCATGGCCGCGCGGTCCGCACATGGAGAACCGCGCGGCCACGCAGTTCTCTTATACGGAGGCGTCGTAGAGGTCCCATTCTGTTTGCTAACCACTGATACGATTTCGAAGAAAATGTAGATAGTATAATTATAACCCTAATGTTTGGATTTCACGACCTACAACACTTAAATGCTATGGCCGCGCGGTCCGCACATGGAGAACCGCGCGGCCATGCATTTCTCTTAAACGGAGCTTAGTAGAGGTCCCATTCTTTTTGCTAACCACTGATACGATTTCGAAGAAAATGTAGACAGTATGAATAAAGCCCTAATGTTTGGATTTCACGACCTACAGCACGCAGCGTCTGATTGACGCACCATAAATCTTGGTCACCCTACTTCTAACTTGTATTATAGGTTAGAAGTGCTGTAGGTCGTGAAATCCAAACATTAGGGCTTTATTCATACTGTCTACATTTTCTTCGAAATCGTATTAGTGGTTAGCAAAAAGAATGGGACCTCTACTAAGCTCCGTTTAAGAGAACTGCGTGGCCGCGTGGTTTTCCATGTGCGGACCGCGCGGCCATAGCATTTAAGTGCTGTAGGTCGTGAAATTCAAACATTAGGGCTTTATTCATACTGTCTACATTTTCTTCGAAATCGTATCAGTGGTTAGTAAAAAGAATGGGACCTCTACTAAACTCCGTTTAAGAGAACTGCGTGGCCGCGCGGTTCTCCATGTGCGGACCGCGCGGCCATAGCATTTAAGTGCTGTAGGTCGTGAAATCCAAACATTAGGGCTATAATTATACTATCTACATTTTCTTCGAAATCGTATCAGTGGTTAGCAAAAAGAATGGGACTTCTACGAAGCTCCGTAATAAGAAAACTGCGTGGCCGCGCGGTTCTCCATGTGCGGACCGCGCAGCCATGGTTAAACCTTTATAACTTTCTGAATATTGAATCTACGAATTTGCGACTTTCATTGTTAGTGTTTTACAAAATCCTTCGTAATGATGACGTAGTCGTTTTTCTTCTACGACACCGTGGCCGAGCAGTCGAAACGGACACAAAAGTATTATTGAAGTAGACGAGGAACAATTCCATACGCCTGTCCCACGACCTAAGCCATTCTATCTATTCTGCGACAAAGGTTACAAAACTAAAGCGGAACAAGACTTATCTGCAAAACATAGTAGTACTTTTAGTGCATCGAAAATACCTGTGATGATTATTAACAAGCGATGTTTGTATGCCGCCTGTGACAACATCGAACAGATCATTAACAAAATTAAGGAGAAAGTCCATGATCATCGTGGTGACGACGCTGATTTCAAATACGACATTGTTTATGAACATTTCGTTCCGGTGAAATACACGAACTCGCAACAGCAGTCAGAAATAAAATTAGAAAGTTCTTTACTACCTACAAGTTTTGCAACAAGAAACGGCACACATGCGAACAGCCGAAAACGAAATTGAAGCTCCTAAGTGTAACATCTGCGGATTGCCTTGGTGTTCATGTCATATTGAGAAAGAGTTCATGTCCAATATTAAGAAAGAGCCTCCGGTTGGTCGCGAGCGCGACACACGTCATAGTTTCAGTACATCCACTGAGAATTTTAATAATACTATTAAAACAGTTGGAAAAAGCACAGAACAGAGGGTGCCTTTGGTCCCGTCACAGTTATCAAACAACACAGCAGGCCCGACCGGCCTGGCCGCTGCAAGAAACCGATTTGAGCACCTAAGAGAGCCTATGCTAGATAAATACATGAGATACACTGAGCCCTGGATGTGGTAAGAGCACTAAGAAACATTTAGCTGAACATTTGCCGGCGTATATGAGAAATATGTTTATGTTTGATGCTCTGGAGTTACCAAATTATGAAACTTGTTCACGCACAACTTTAAAGAAATTTCTTAAACACGCAAGACCACAATGGACTCCCTCTTCAATTGTGACAATATCATCCAAGACCTGCAAGGACATATGCACCCAATGTTCAGATGAACAATTTGACTTGCTTTGCAAATGTTTCTGGCATAGTAATCCAGATTTATTTGCACCAGTAAAAAATGATGATCAATTCATTTTAGGAAATGTTTCACCTTCATACATGACAGCTACGCTGAGTTCATTTGCAGTTGATAGAGCACATTCTTTAACGCAATTGATCGAAGACGCACCTGAACATATGGAAATATTTAATAAAAAAATATGATTATTAACTTGCGATCGATTTGTTTTCTGCAGATAATTATCGTTTATTTAGCAAGAAATTATTAAACGATTTTATTTATTTTAAGTATGTTTTCATCTCATTCTTTAAAAATAAAAACAAAATGGCGGAAATTAGGCAGGCCAGGCTTCGTACAAAAATATTCCAAGGCATTAATCTTTGAATATGGTTTCTTTAAGACGCCAATAGCCCCTTTATTTTTTGATGATCTCTTTGGTTTAATTTGTATTTATTTTATGAATACGTTCTACCCATCATAATCTGTGTACGAATGTGCGCGTATGAGAATAGCCTGTTTGCTAAATAAGCGTTGCTTTGCTTAACATTAGTGAAAGCGGGCAGATCTAGACGGGTTACGTTCATAATATTGACAGTTTCTACATCGAGGGTCACTGTATCGACAACGTTCCATCGACGGGCTAATGAATCGACAGTACACTAAATCGAAGGTACACTACATCGATAGTACACCAAATCGATAGTACGCTATATCGACAGTACACTAAATCGACGGTACGCTACAACGACACTACACCAAATCGATAGTGCGCTGTATCGACAGTATACAATATCGATAATACGTTGTATCGACAGTACACCATGTCGATGGTACGCTGCACCGACCCGAGCCAAATTTAAATGAAAAACATAAGCTTTTTTGAGTTATAATCAGAATTTGTAAAATTTGTATCTTGCTTGTTATTGAGGTAGCCTACATAAAATGGTTGAAACTGGAACGTTGTCGATACAGCGACCCTCGATGTAGCATATTACCCTACATATTAAATAAAAAATATTATTATTTATTATTATATGGGCATAAAAACTCTGACACCAGGTTAGACACTAACCACACGATAAGTAGTAGTAATATATTCTAAATATTTTTTTTAGGGTAGCCCCCGTACATGTGAATTAGTAGAGAGGATTTTTTCTTCGTGGTCTACCCCATCGTGTGGGGTATCGTTGAATAGGTCTTTTAAAATGACTTAGGGGTTGAACTATT
Source organism: Xestia rhomboidea (assembly GCA_963853795.1). Classification (NCBI taxonomy): domain Eukaryota; kingdom Metazoa; phylum Arthropoda; class Insecta; order Lepidoptera; family Noctuidae; genus Xestia; species Xestia rhomboidea. Next base: position 5,379,094 of record OY970771.1, on the reverse strand, counting down.
TTTCGATTAAATGTTCCATTAACGAAATTTAATATTTCGTAAATGGAACATTTAATCGAAAAATGCAAATGCTAATTTAAAATGCAAATTGTTGTTCCAATAGTTCGTCGTCCCCCCCTCCTCTAAAAGCTAGGCTTGAAAAATCTGGAAATATTCACGATGATAGTGCATTTCATGAACTGTAAATAAAAAAATATAACGGTTAAAAAACTTTATTAGTTTAGCAATAATAGTCGTTAAACTTGGGTGTTGTATAATTTTGTACGAAATACAAAATCCTTAGAATAAATCCAGTGACTAAGATGAAGTAGCTGCTTGTTAATAACGGGTAAAGACTTGCATTGAAAAACAAAATCTAAAATAAAATGGGCTACTACGGAACCCTACACTGCGCGTGGCCCGACACGCACTTGGCCGGTTTTTTTACAGTTGTGGCTTATTAATACTATTTTAATACTATGTACTTTATTAAACTGAGCTTTTTTTATTAAATTAATACTATCAATGTTATAGTTATTTTGAAAGTTATTGTATTAATAACTAAGAGTACTGAGTACGAATTTTTGATATTTCAACCATTTTATGTGGGCTACCTCAATAACAAGCAAGATACAACTTTAACAAATTCTGATTATAACTCAAAAAAGCTTATGTTTTTTATTTAAATTTGGCTCGGGTCGGTGCAGCGTACCATCGACATGGTGTACTGTCGATACAACGTATTATCGATATTGTATACTGTCGATACAGCGTACTATCGATTTGGTGTAGTGTCGTTGTAGCGTACCGTCGATTTAGTGTACTGTCGATATGGCGTACTATCCATTTGGTGTACTGTCGATGTAGCGTACCTTCGATTTAGTGTACTGTCGATTCATTAGCCCGTCGATGGAACGTTGTCGATACAGCGACCCTCGATGTAGAAACTGTCAATATTATGAACGTAACTCGATCTAGACTTACCTACCTACTCGTCTTGTCTCCACACCACACCGGCAGAGTTGATTTGGCGGGTCCACATAGAGCGAGCAGCTTCGCAAGGCGTTTACCGCACTCGCAGGTCGGTGTGTGGACGTGTCTCGCTCGAGGCACGCGCGCGCCGCCACGGCCGAGCGACTGAGTGGCAGAGCCACCGAGTGTCGGCTTTTTGTTTTGCTCAAAGTCGCCTCAGTCGTGTGCCGCGCGCACTCTAGACACACGCGTTTTATTTAATGCCTAGCTCGAGCATATCAATTATGGATAGAGATCTGTGTTTGAAATTAATCTCTCTATGGTACAAACACCTGGCTATGGAACGCAAGTGATCCTAATTATACAAAGAGAGGGTTTAAAGCGACGCCACACGATACGTTAACGGTGCGGTGCGGCACCGCACCGCAATTAATTCGAGTTATAGCGTGCCACACGGGCGGTGCGGCACCGCGGTATAACGCTGTTTACCGCGTTGCGAAACACGTTCGATACACTAACAATACTGCAGTGGAGGTACGTTGTCACCGCGCTCGTTCGGGGACAGTTACCTCACGCGGCAAATGCCACAGAGTACATTATACATACAGGCTAATGCCAAATGCCCCGCGAGGCTGTTCGCTGTGTGGAGCCTAATGGCGGATCAATTCAAACAACGTAAAAATCCTCGCGCAATTTATTGGCTGCATTAAAAATAAGACCATAATTATTACAATTGTTTAAAGTAGACTATTGCATGAATATCGACGCGGACTTCGAGCGTCGCCTCGCACATGCTTGACACTCGGTCGCGAGGGTCGTGAGACCTCGAGGAAACCAGAGACCGCGCGAGCAAATTTTGATGTGCTCACTTATCGCCTCTTGCGCTTTCAGTGTTGATACGCGCGTCCTCGCATGATCTCGAGAGCCTGCGCGAGGATTTTTCCGTTCTCTTTGTACTGTATTGTTTAGAGGTTGTGTGTAGGGTGCGTTTTAATACATAAAAACATAAGTCTAGTCTATAAAAATCTTTTTATTAAAAAAATCACTGTAATATTGTGTTTAGTCGGCGTGGTTGCCGAGGCATCCCCGCCGACTCCGCCTACGCACAGGATCTGGCAAATACAGTAAAGTTAACAATTACTCTATATCATATGATCTTACATACTCGCCGCTGGGGCGAGCGGTACATACACAGACATTATTTATTCAATTACAACTAAACATAAGCAAATCGGAACAGAAACAAATGCTATCGAATGATTCAATAATTATAAAATAAATACATTTACATATTATTAGACACAGATTGGTAGAAATGTATTCGACCGCGACGCGCAGGGAATCGCACGCCGACTTATAATATATTGTAGACTCTCGAGTGCGAGAGGGGCTGCCCGCTGGAACCATTCGGTCGCTTCCCGAGTCCGAAACACCCATCCGTATTACTGAACCGATAAATCTTAAGTAGTAAGGTCAGTCCTAGAGACCTGCGGCCGCGGAGCTGCCAGCTGCTTAGCTGTACAGGTCGTCGTCGCCGCCCTCCTCCTGGAACGTCGGCACGTCGCCGCCCGACGTACCCGTCCCGCCCGCCGCGCCGCCCGACGCAGGGAACCTGTGACACACACACACACGTTACTACACGAGCCCCTATCATACGAGACTAAGTGCCTTTTACTGATCTATTTGAAACAAATGTATTGAGTATATTGCTTGTTTCCATATCGCCCCCAATAAACAACAGTAGTATGTATTTACCTGAAGTTGGTCCCGAAGCCCCGGCTCTGCTGCAGCGTCTGCGCGAACATCTCGTACTTGCGGATGTCGTTGTCGGACACGGAGCGGCGCGCGAACTTCATCGCCTCCTCGAAGTGCGCGCGGCTGATCTCGGGCACGGGGTCCTCCTCATCCATCTGTGCGGAAATATTACTAAATTAAGTCACTTATTGAAATCTAGGCTGACAATCGGCATTATGTGAACATCGAAATTCGATCTAGTTATCTTTAAGTCCTATTTAAATGGGGGGTGAGCTTGTCATCAACCGGAACCAATACAGACTCCAGACTGCCACAGAGTTTCTAATAAAACACTGAATAATACTGACCACCTAGAAATCAAACCGAAGACTTCATGCCTATCAGTAGTGCTAGCCACCCTGTTTACGTCTAGTGGTTACTAGACGTAAACGGGGTGTGTACTAAGTACACCTCTGTCTAACCCGATTGGCAGTCTCCAATCAATAACAAGAACACATTTACGCCAACGATCTTCGGTTTAACGATTCCTAGGACCTGCTAATACTTCTGCTTGCTTATTCTTTGGGCCGTGAAATCTGTAATCAGTAAGGCGTATGACTTACATCCATGACAGCGGCAGCGGGTTGCTGCTGGCGAGTGCGCTCGCGCGTGATCTCGGCCTCGATGGCCTGGCGGATGGCGAGCTTGCAGGCGCGCTGGCAGATCTCTGTCAAGTCAGCGCCACTGAAGCCTTGTGTCACCTGCAAACATGATATAAACATAAGTATTATTGAGAATTTAGGGTATGAAGTAGACTTCATATTATTCGATTGGGAAAGAAGTCAAAGAAGTGTGTTTTAACCTTTTGAATCTCATAGTCACATATACGTGACAAGCAAACGCGTGCCCCGTCCGCCAAACGACACAAATATGTGACAAAATGGTAGGTGAAATTATGGATTGGCGTGGCGGGCACGCGCGTGCGTTTATGCTCTGGCGGTCAAAACGTTAAATGAGAACTTCAAGGAGGACTCAGTAGTTCCGAGTTATATCATACAACCAGCACGTTGTTAGGTTGAAATACATTCATTACAATAAAACAGAAATTCTATTATTTTTGATTGTATCAAAATGTATTGGTATACCAAAAGATATTTGGACAAGTAACATTGAGTTTCAACTGCCATCAAATGAATCCTTGTCACTAGTTCTCTACGTCAATCTAAGTCAGCCTTGAGAAAAAAGAAAGGTATGTTACCTTAGCGATGTATGTGAGATCGACGTCCTTAGCGATGGGCGACTTGCGCAGGTTGGCGCGCAGGATGGCCTCGCGCGACTTCTCGTCCGGCAGCGGGATGTAGATCAGCTGGTCCAGGCGGCCGGGCCGCAGGATGGCCGGGTCGATGATGTCGGGACGATTTGTCGCACCTGGTGGGGAACAAGTGTCATCGTTTAACAACGCGATTAACCCTTTATTTGTCCTAGGACAAATACCGAGTTACGATAATGGACCTTGTGAACTTCCACCATCCACATGATCTATATCAGTACCGGCAGACGAAAACCCAACCGGCAACTTGTTCTCATATTTGAGCAGTTTGCACCATTTTTGTCTCGATGGATGGGTAAAGGTGTGGAGACTTTGATACACTTAATTTTCGCTGAGCATGACATGTCATTTTGACATTTCTATAGAAGTTTATACCTCGTTAAGATGTATAAGGTATTAGGTATAAGGAGGTGGAGTTAAATAGCATAAAAGAAAACAAATAAACTTCATAATCATTATAACATTAGATGTATAGCATAATATAATCTATTCTATTAATTTTAGATTTATAATCAGCTACATCATATCAAACAATACTTGGTGTTGAGGTATAAAAACATGGTTAATTTCTCGCTTTTCTATGACAATCGCATCGCAAAACTAAGAAATCCTAGTATTGTGCTGCCCGCATTACTGGAAACCCAACCGTCCTCATATAATGCGTTCCTAGTTATTTACTAAAACTCACCGATGATGAAGACGTTCTTCTTGGCGCCCATGCCGTCCATCTCAGTGAGGATCTGGTTGATGACCCTGTCTGCCGCGCCACCCGCGTCCGACACGGAGCCTCCACGCGACTTTGCGATCGAGTCCAGCTCGTCGAAGAACAGCACACAGGGCGACGCTGACCGAGCCTGCGGGAATACAACGAGGGTTAACATATTGTATGGCTCAATTGGCTCGTCTCAATAGCTTATAGGACTTAGCCCATTGCCCAGCTTATTGCAGTCACTCCAAAGTTATCATATTTACCACCGTAAATATGATAACTTCCGAGTTTTTGAAAGATTATCTTGTGTTCATCTGAGTATCATGTGTTTTCCTAAATTTCGATTTGTCACATTTATGTCCAGAAACGGTTACATCATTCGTGGAATTCAGTTTAATTAGTTATTTAAATCTCAGATCAGATCTGTGGCGCCCTCAGTAAAACGTGGAACCATTGAAGAAGTTCCAGAAGAGTTCAGCTATGCGAAGCGTCGCAACCTTTATGGCGTCAATATTAAAGCCCGGTTTCCACCACCGACGCGGAAAACTACTAATATCATTGGTCGATTCTCGCATTCGCCACTTAATTCCGCTCGTCTCATTGGTGGACTCCAGGCCTAACAATCAGGTTTTATGAATGATAACATACCTTGTCGAAGATGTCTCGCACGTTGGCCTCAGACTCTCCGAACCACATGGTGAGCAGCTCGGGTCCCTTCACTGAGATGAAGTTGGCCTGGCACTCGTTGGCGATGGCCTTGGCCAACAAAGTTTTACCTGTACAGGAATATGTTCGGTTAAAGAGCATTTGTATTTGTGAGTTGGAATTTGTATCACCTGAAATGAACGGTGAACCCGTCAGTTTTAATTTGGAGTTAATTGACTGGCTACTGAAAATCTTCTTACATCTTTTTTGCACAATGGCCTGATCAGTTTGGGAGGATATTATTATGTAATTGTCTAGTACATACCGCATCCAGGCGGTCCATAGAACAGCACACCCCTTGAGGGCTGCATGCCGAACTTGAGGAACTTGTCTGGGTGCTCCACCGGGTACTGCACGAGCTCCTGCAGCTCGCGCTTCACGTTCTGCAAGCCTCCGATGTCGCCCCACGTCACGTTGGGCACCTCCACCACGGTCTCGCGCAGAGCTGACGGCGATGATTTCGTCATGGCGTACTGAGGAAGAGAAATTATGTTGTAATGGAGAACGCCAAGGTTTACGACAATTTTTCTGTCAAGTCAATCTGACATTGATTTGTAATTACTAATAGCAGGGTTTTCGTTTTTGATGAACAATGTATCAAGTTTATTCAGAATTCGAATCTTTTGACAGCCAAGTTCTTACAAGTAAAAACAGCAAACAGTAATGACGTATGTGGTAATAACTTTACGTGATTTCGCTCGCGGTTAGACCCCACAGGAACCCTGCATTCGTCTAGGATAAAATTAGTCTATGACACTCTCCAGCCAAATAAGTATATCTATGCAAAAAACGTAGTTCTATTGCTGTGTGAAAGAAACACAATTAATTAATAACATGTAGTTCCGAAGTAATTGCTCTTTATCACACAATTAGCAAATAGATGTTACATTTCGTTACGACGCGTAAATCATGACATAAAATTCACACTAACAGATATGCAATGAAAAATGTGTAAATACAACATTCTCATAATATTTTTATACATACATACTATAACACGCATTTCTCTTGCAACCGAAGTATACAATTATCTGTCTTACAAGGAGTATCGTGTTACAGACTAACAGGGTTGTGGAAATCAATTAGGCAGTCGATCCATGTAAAATACTGGAGTTCAGCTACATCCAGCTAGACCCCAAAATAGTTGGGAAAAGCCGCTTAGGCAGGTGATGAATATTATGTGTCTTACCCGGAAGTTGTCCATAGACACGGCTAGAGAGTTGAGAACCTCGGCGTCAATCTGGTCGTCCTCAAGATCGATGAGGTCCATCTTCTCACGGATTTGCTGAAGGGCAGCCTCCGAGCACAGCGAAGCCAAGTCAGCGCCCACGTGGCCGTGAGATTCTGCTGCGATCTGGTAAACGAGATAATGATTTCAGTTTTATGTTTCAACAAGCTAAACCGAGCTGATAGTTCTTCCATGTATCTGGCTGCCCCTATAGTCAGAATAATGGCAGGCACTCCTGCTTCTGTCTCGACTGGACTTCTAATATGTCTATCTAGGTTTGGACTATTTGATCATGTTTTACATACAAAAATACCAAAAAAATAAACATGAACCAGACAAATATAAAAAGCCGGAAGTTTGCAAAAAGTAAACCGTATCTCCCCTCAGAACTTATTTATATTTTTCACTAGCACTTCGCCCGCGACGTCGTCTGCGAAAATTGTGATAGCTCGGATAATTTACATGATATCAATATAATGTATAGCCTATGTTACTCGGTAAAGATGTAGCTTTCTAATGGTGAAAGAATGTTTAAAATCGGTTGAATAGTTCTTGAGTTAAATCGTAATAAACAAAAAATCTAATCTTTCCTCTTTATAATATTAGTTTAGATAACGAAACCAAAAAAGAATACAAAATATACAATTATCTAGCTCCTCACCTGTTCTAGATCAACATCATCACCCAGCTTCATGTTCTTAGTGTGGATACGCAAGATCTCCAGCCGGCCGGTCGCGTCGGGGATGCCGATATCGATCTCGCGGTCGAAACGACCGAACCGACGCAGGGCGGGGTCGATCGAGTTCGGGCGGTTCGTAGCCGCCATTACGATCACGTGGGATGACTTTTTCATACCTGTGGGAAGAATCGTGACGCTATTTTTAGCTTTTATCTTTTAGAAACCTAAAGATTCTTATGAGGGCAAGACATGTGAATCAGTAGTCCAGGCTCGACGAGTAAGTCCACTGCTGGATATAGCTTTCTATATCAAGCGCCATAATTACTATGATTTGTGTAGTTATGTAATCAGAGAGGCAGAGTTGTACCTACATTACACCCACAATGGTGTTCTAGAGGAAACATCTCTACCTAAACCCTTACGGATTACAGGCGTGACAGTTGTGTGTGTACAATTGTACATATCCAGAGACAACTAAATGGTCAACAAAATAAAACTTCGTATGGTCCACAACTATCTAGCCCATGGCCTAGAATAGTTGTTTCCAAGAACACCTTTTATGCCATGGCATACAAGGTGTTCTTGAATAGAATAGAATATATTTATTGTAAAAAGATGAGTATACATGAAATAATAACAATGCAAAGTCTTAAATAACAGGTAGATCTGCATGATTTGCTTGGAAATCGAAAATGCTCTATGAAGTACTTGCATACAAGGTTTCCATCATCAATTGTACAAATTATCTATAGCCTGGCTAACGGTCAATATACTATAGGCGAGACGACAAAAAAAATCTAATTAGTCCGTCAGTTAGATTATCAAAAAATATTTGACCCGTGTTTTTTCTTTTGTTACGTAAACCAAAATTGACGAAGATATGACGCTTTTAAAATTCTCAATACGTCACGCCTAGGTATCAGTTTTAGCTAGTTCTGACGTCACGAGCCCCCACTCCCGAGTTTTGATGCGTTTTATCTTTTGTCAATATTCATTGATTTACAAAAACAAAAAATACGTGTCCATTAATTTCCAATACTCTAACTGACAGACTAAATAGATTTGCAATTTTTTAATACTGTCGTCATGCCTATTACTGTACAACGACAAAGTTGTCGCAGACCGAACTGATTGCTACGCTTAGTTATTTTCGGGAAGCCCCTATAAGTCTACGGCCGGTGGATGTAAAATATAGGGCCGTGATCTATAAGCTTTGGTTCGCAAGTATTTTGGCAAAGCGTTATTTCTATCGCTGTCTCACATCTATCAAACTTCAAGAGCAAGACAGAGACAGGACCATGTATAAGTCATAGCATGCACTATGTTCGTTTATATGTAGATCTGGGCCCACCTTCGGGGATTTCCCGATAAATATGTAGCAATCATTCAAGTTGACCCGCGGAACCAGTTGTCATATCCGGTAATTGTAACTATTATGGTTAGAACCCAGCCTATCTATAAAACAATACGTACTTGACTTGTGTTTATCATAAAGTTATAAAACTTGTGATAAGTTTAAATATGCGTGTGTCTACGCCCACGTAACATATTCATAAAACTAGACTTGCATAGACAATAAAAAAGGATACGTAAAACATAAGTGTTATCAACCAATACTTAAAAAAATAGTAAAAATAATCACCATCTGTGTATCATAGAATACATCCATTTAAGTCCATCCATCTAAGTTGAACAATGACGACCATTCTGTATGTCTACTTATACGGAAAATTATATGATGCCTTGAATTCTTCAAAACAAAAGCTTCAAACCATCAGACCTCTCTCTGTATCTAAAAGCTATGACAGTATTGTGACCATATTTTCTACCACTGTAACTTCACCACACGAAAACTACGCGCTTTGGACGTGGAGTTGCGGGACACCAGCCCGTTATACAATACAATATCAATGTTAAGTCGCGATCCCACTATATCGTGACGATTAATTTATCGTTGGTTATTATTCGGCAAAAGTATTGGACGTCAGTAATGGCGTCGAACACATTTAAATACACAAGCCACGACACTTAAAACTACACGATTATCTGTCGTCACGACAAAGTGGAACGCGGCCTTACTCAAAGAGATATAAAAAGTTCCACATTGTAAAGTGTGGCCTTTCCCAGTCATTAATATTAACACTGAAAATCTATTACTCACCATCCATAAGAGTCAACAGCTGCGACACGATCCTGCGCTCCACCTCTCCGTGGGTCTTCTCCCTCTTGGGCGCGATGGCATCCAGCTCATCAATGAAGATGATGGCCGGAGAGTTCTTGTCGGCCTCTTCGAACGCCTTGCGCAAGTTGGACTCAGATTCACCAGCCAGCTTCGACATGATCTCGGGTCCATTGATCAAAAAGAAGAAAGCGCCTGTTGGGGAAGACAAAGTATTCATCAATTTAATGGATACAAGATTCTGAAAGCCTGATTAAGTCTCTCTCCAGTAAATGTAATTAAAGATTTTGCAATTTGAATAAAATCACAACAACGAAAATAAAATAACTGGGCAATTTACAAAGGACAGGAAAAGTGAAATAACTTCCAAAAACTCGTGTTGCTCAATTATTTTTACACGACTATGGCGAAGCCAAAAGGAAGGGTTATAATTTTAGCAGTTTATGTATGTATGTCGGTTTGTATGTTTGTATTTACGTATGTTCCTCTGTAGCACCTAAACTATTCTTCAGATTTTGATTAATAATGTGTCAATCGTTTCGTTATTATGACCCGGGTAACATAGGATACATTTTTAACCGACTTCAACGACAGGAGTCGATTTTACCTTGTAAACCCCGTGATTTTTCCGTAGACGGGTTTTTTAGTGGTAGTATAAACAAATTCTTGTTGTAACTGTAGGTTTTACACTTGTAGGTACTCCCAAAATAACTCATTTCACTTTATTATTTTCTGATGCACAACTACCAACTTACCAGTCTCATTGGCCACAGCACGAGCGATGAGGGTCTTGCCGGTACCAGGGGGCCCGTACATGAGGATACCGCGCGGTGGCTTGACGCCGATGGCCTTGAACAACGAGGGGTGGCGCAGAGGCAGCTCCACCATCTCCTTGATCTGCGCCAGCTGCTTGCGGCAGCCGCCGATGTCGTCGTAGCCGACGGCGTTCAGAGCTTCCTCTTCCTCCTGTTAAACATAAAGTGCTGGTGAATTGAGGATATTACATAAAAGCAATGTTTCATCTTTCCATGAGTCATTTGTTGATTTCCCATCTGGGTTGCAAATGAATTTGCAACCCAGATGGGAAATCAACAAATGACTCCTCCCGCTCTGGGCGGAGCAGGAGGGAGTGTCAGACTTTTACTGACTAAAACCATCCATGTTCCTTCATCGCCCTTTGTGTTCCGGGGCCACGGTATCTCTTTCGAATAGTCCCGCAGCCCCGGTAGGCTTCGGCACTTGCGGACCCCTTCCCTATTGCTGACTCTCTTTGAGGCGCGCGTGGAACACGAACGCGCCGTCGACACGGCCTGTCGTCATGAGACGGACGGACGGCAAACTAGCCCATAGCTCACCGTCCACAGGCCCGCGGCAACCCAGAGCCTGGATTTGTGTTTTGGCAAAAGACGATCACCCTCTATTAAATGGGGCTAAAAGATAACCGATTTTGTGGAGTAACTGAAACTGAAATGTGGGTGTGCTGATAAAACTCACCAATACCGACTTTGTTTCTTCCTATCATAGCTATTTCGCGATACACATTGCGATGTTGTGTCACTTTGTATAATTATTAAAACTAGAACTCACAGTCCATCTATGCAACGAACAACAGTACTCATTTTAGGCCAAAAAGTAGCAAGATCCCCACTACAATCTAACTAAAATGAGGGGAAAATACAATTTGTAACAATAAACACATTTCGTGAATTGTGCTGTAGTAACTAGGAACATATCGTTGAGTACACTCTCAGTATCAAACTACACTGAGATTATAAAAACTGTGTTAGTTACTGATAAGAAGAAACACATTGCGTGTTTGTGAGAAAACTTTTTGCACTACGCATTCGTTAAATAGCGCTTATACTGTGTGGACATGGATTGTAGTAAAGGGAACTTTAATGAAAAAAAATGGACTTTGATCTTGGTATGTTATCTAGAAATACCCCAAATGGTTCATAGAAAGTTCATAAAAATAAGGATGACGAGTTCGATGCTTAAGGTGACACTAGTCGCGGGCTCGAACTCATTGGTGGGCGTGGCCAAAAAGCACGCTGTCTCACCTGGCATCGTGCCCGACAGAGTGAGTTCAGTGAGATGCACGATAATTCATAGTAAAAAGCGCGCGTAAAAAAATACGAAAAGGCCTTTGGAAAATCGAGTTTTATGAAAAAAACCACTGCATAAGTCAATTACAAATAAAATTTATTGAATTCTTCGATAGTAGTGCTTTGTCGGTACCGACTTTGTTTTGGAAATTTGACACGTCTTTTAATACTAATTTACGCCCAAAGTTGCGTAAAAAATTAGCAATAAAACGAATCATTGGTAGCTCGTCTTTTTGATGGCTTTTTATTTTACTATTCTGTTTCCGCACAGACAAAATTAATAGTGAGACAAAACGATATCATGTTTAACTTTGGATGTACAGTGTCAAACAGTGGAGTAATACCCTCCCGAAATTTCTATGGAACAAAAGTCGACTAGTGTCACCTTAATATCTGTAGTACAACTGTACTGCTTAACAGGAGACGGTTTACTATGTAAATACTCGTAAATAGTGTAAACTGTAGGTTTACATATCATATATCGGACATTTCCACAAGTTAAAAGTTTTGAAATGAACTAAAATTTGCTGCAATACTACTACTACTACTGTGATGACAAGGACAATCTGCTGGTATGAATAAAACATGAATAAGTTTAACAAGGTAAAAAATAACAATCATCATGATTTTCAGTACAATAGTAACTAGCGTGATGCAAGAAGACTCCAAGTTACGTCCGTACTAAACGCAAGACGTGCACTTTAGTCTTATTTACTTTTATTATGAAAAACATGGGTAATTAAAGCACGATATACCAGCTGAAATGTAAGTTGGAACATAAAACGCCCTGACCCTTGATCTGTCCACGAAGTAGACACAATAGTTAAACAATGGTGTCTCGAACAAATCGGTCCTTTGACAGATCATGATTAGGCGCCAAAAATGCACAAAGTGGAATTCGTAAATAGTTGCAACAACTTGAAACCGATAGTCTCTTTTTCGCTTTGCTAATTGGAAAAACATATGACAACTAAGTAAAACCTTCAGGCTGTAAATCAATCTGCTGAATACTCTTCTGGCTGCATAAAACCAGTTGTTGTATTTCAGTTTGGTTGAGGCCTATGTGCAGGACTAAAAGTTTATTTATTAGCAGATTTGATTGCTTGGGGCGCTGATATTCTTTCGTCATCACCAGCCTACAGCAATCCACTACCAGCCAAAGGCCGCTCCAATGACAGCTCCAATGACATGCCATTCAACACCTATTATTTGTGAATATGTGAACATTTAGGTTTTGTAGACTCCCAGATGCTTGTTAACTTTGTTAAATATTTATCTTGTTTTACGTTTTTTGTATAGTAAGCAACAACCTATTGTCGGGTTGACGCTGTCCCCCCATACTTAAGTACTAATACTGTAACATAATAATATTGTGATACCAAATGATTTGAAAAGAGTAACCATGGAGTTTCTTGCACGTTCTTTTCCATGGAAATAACCAACCCGAACCGTGTACCTTTTCCGACGTTTTATAAGTGCCCATCTAGGCCTATGTGAAATAAAATATTTTGATTTTGAAAACAAAATTCTTGGCAACTCTCATCTAGCTGCTACCAGTCACCCTTCGAAGATCGTCATAATTACTCACCTCACGCTTAATCGGGTCTCCCTCGCAATGTATGACGGTGTCAGGCGCCACAATGCAGTAGGGTGAAGGGTCGGTCTCCACTACCTTGAACTCCACAGCACGCATGCCTCCACGGACCATGAAGGTGTCATCGCGATGGATGGGCCTGTAGGCCTCCATGAAGTACGGCTTCAAGTATACCTCAAACAGATTTCTGAGGACAAAGGTAAAAGAAAAATTTATCATACAGTTTACGCAACTCATTTTGGCTTAAATAGTTTTAATTTGGCAGTTGCTAGATGAAGTGTTCATTGTACATAAACATTCATAAATCAATAAAATAAGGATATACGTTTATAGAACTTCAAACTTTTTTTTTTATTGACAATATAAGTTTAGTTTTAAACCGTGAAAGCTTATAGCAGTGTTCATACAAAATAGTTTAAATATTTTCTCAAATCAGTCATGAAGAGCTTTCTAACCAGATACAGCTTAATACTGTTATACTGGAAGTACTATACTGAAGTGGATGCTGATCACAACATAATTGGGAAAAGGTGCTGAGCATCTCCTATGCTGGGATCAGCTATTGAGCCATAACTAGCATTCACAACGACCTCATTAATGTCTCATGCAATCAGACACTTGCACCTTGCTGTCAAGTTCTTTCCAACTTGACGTTCTTGTTTTAACTGCACTTACCCAGTCAAGCCTTCAACGGAGTCATCAATAGGCAATATATGCACCCGCTTCCCGTACTTAACAGACGGGCAGGGTGCGATGGACACCACATCAGACAGGCGAACGCGGAGATTGTTGCGCACTACACGGTTCATGCGGATCTTCTCGTCGGGACAGTTGTCATCTGAGAGCACGATGCAGACAGTCTCCTTGCGACGCTTGCCCTTCAGGAGAACAGTGTCTCCACGGAACAGTTGCAGTTGTTCCATTTTTGCCTGTGGACAAGAGGTTGGTTATAATATGTCCATGTCGTTTATTCAGTGAAGAATCACATAACATGAAACTGTCCCCCAAATGTCTGCCCTTCAGTATTTTCTTGTGCTTGAGCTGAGGGAAGTGGTGGAACTTCCTAGTAAACGTCTGTCAGTTGGCAATTTCAAAAATATTTTTTATTTTAGTCAGGCCACACTGTCCCTGGGCAAATACTTAAAATCAAGACATGTGGGAAATCTATTTAAATAATATATCTCTATCATAAGCTGGAGATAGAAGAGATAATGTGTTTTTTATACTACACTTGCTTAGTAAGTGTACCAATACTAAACCACTAAAAGGCTTGAAAGCTGTTCATTAAACCTTCTCAAAAATCTAGGCAGTTTATTGTATGGAATTTCATTACTGCCCTGAAAATCAGGGTAGTAATCCATTACTAACGCGTTTTGTTTTTTTTTTTTTAAAGTTGATGACGTTGTAAGCAAGTGTAGTTTAAAGCAGTATATTATATCACTCGAGGGTAAATACAGATTACTAAGCTCGTGTGTTTCACGGCCCACCGCTTCGCGTCGGGCCTCAAAAGCACACTCGATTAGTAATCTGTGCCTTATACTCCCCTTGGTGAATAAATAGCTATGAGGTTTAGGATTTTTATGAGCAAGTGGTTATTATAGAGTTTGTTATGTTGCAGAAATGATATATTTTATACTGTTTGAATAGTATAAAGAGAAGGAAAGCAAGGAGATTACCTAGTAGTTCTTAATGTTTTGAGTGTTACTTAGCAATAAACGATAAATCGTAGTTAAGTTGATAGAGATTTAGGCCATGTTCATACCGAGAGTAATACTTGTCACAAGCAATTATGTCCGTTTTTTTTTTTAACTTGACTCACAGACATCAGCTGAGAATGCAGGCTTGATGTGGCCTAAGTCAAAATAAACATTGTGCAATTCTTGTATGAAACAGCATTTTTGATGGTTAACATTGAATCAACTTACACCTTTTTGGTAAATTATTTTCATTGACTTTTATTAAAGGTTTCATAACTCCTATCCAGAAGCTTCTGTTTTCATATTACTTTTTTCTGTTGTACTCAGCAACATTGAAATGATTTAGTTTATAGTTAATAAATACCAAGCAGATACACAAGCAACATGTAGTCAAACCACTATCTGTTGAATGCAATTGACAAACAATAAATTATGTTAATAATTAATTATGTTTATTTATGTAAAATATTGGGTTTGCTGTTGCCAAGTTGTTCAAATGTATACATTTTTTTTTATCGTTGTTATGACAATGCTTGAGGTAGGTCTATGTCCTGCGGCTGATGTGACTGTATTTAATAAGTAAGAGTGGTGTCAAAATTTTCTTGCACTGTCATACAAAATGGAAATATAATAATGTTCTTTAATGTTTCATCATGACATTGGCTCTGCTTTGCATAGTTTATATAAATTATTATTTTTCTAGCCTATTCCATTTTGTGTTCATGTTTTTTAGCTGGTCATGTTCCCTGATTCCTGTTTTCGTTTTGTATTCATAAAAACATTGTATTCTCTTTTTGTTTGCTTATACAGGGTGTAAACAGTCTCATCACGAAGCCATCAACCAAGCATTCTGTACATCAGACTAAGTAACTTTATGCAAAAATGATTGCTGGGAAACAACTTTCCTCTTTTGGGGTGAAAAGTCATGTTTTACGGTAAAACTCAATGTACTGCACTCACGACATTCTGCTGGTGGATGGATTGAATAGTATGGGAGTTGTGGAGGTGTTTATAGTAAAAATCTCACATTAAAAACATGTATTTAAAAAAAAACTTGTGGAAAAGTTGGAACTTTGACCTCCAAATAATACCTCCTTAACTAGAAGGTTCCCAGGTATGGTCTAGAACAAAAAAATGATCGCAAAGATGGAGAGAACAAGTGCTTTTTGGCTCCGTTCAGTCTTTTTGCACCCTTTATGTGTAGCACAATACAAGACAATTTTTGATAATATTTCTTTCAAATCCTGTCAGATTGAATAATTATTATTTTACTATTCTTTGAAGATAAAGAAAATAGACAATCATACGGGAGTCATAGACTGGTATTTACTTTGTGAACTACATTTCTGCAAGTTTTTTTTTAAATTGCATTAATTAAATTAGGCTGACAGATTTTGATTGTCATGTTATGTCATTTTTATTATTCAGAAATTAACCATCCCAAAGCAAACATGGTCATTGAACTTTTAAGTGTAATGACAATTGACATTTGACAAAACATTAATAACATGTTTTAGCAATTAATTAACACCTGTTAATAATTATTCTGTATTGACTGACTCTGACTTATATCTATACCAATTGAAAGGAAATACTTGATGATTAGAAAATTTCTTCCTGTTAAGGAAGTATATGTCATATCATAATGATGACCAGGGATGCAAACAAAGTGTTACCAGAAAATGCAGTGACAACTGTTTCACCATGACATTAAAAGATGCATGACGATGCTTTTCTAGGGTCATCATGAAATCAATGGAAAAGTACGCCGTCAGCGCCGCCGGGTAAAGACAAAGAGCTCAGACCTGTGAAAGCGCCACCACGGAGTTGTCATCGCTGACCGCCTCCTCCACGATGAGACGGTTGGGCCTGTCCTTGCGGCGCAGGATCGCGGTCGATAAATCATCAGGATTACTGTCGAACAAGAAAAAATGTCAATCACCCTAAAAATAACCAAAGCGTCTCAGTTCTAATAAGACTAATTAGCACCAAGCGACATTTCGAATATCGATCTTATTGATCTCTATTTGTAAAAACAAAATCATAATCCATCATGAACTTGCAAAATTCGATTTCTGTGAGTCGGTTTGTAACTCAGACATGATGACAAGCCAATTTTTGAAGATTCGTTTGCAGTACAGCGCATCGATCAGATTCGAAACAATACATACAATTTACTTGTGCACTAGTAATATGGATTATTATAAACTTACCCTTTACTATCTGCCATTTTTAGTGAAAAATTAAAATTACAATTCGTAAATTTACTACTTTTTCAGAACGCCGAATGAACAATCACTCTACCACTTCAATACGTGCGTGACGTTGCCGTATTTCATTTGTTCGTCGGTATCGTGGTGTTGCCATTATAATTGTTGTTGTTTATGGATACGTAGTCTGTTTTCATTTACTGTCGGAAAATTACGGTTTTATTGTTCATAATTTCAGGTGTCGAAAATGAGTTGTTGAACTTATTAATTTATTATATTTCTCGGATCCGGTCATTGGTATGGACGTAGTGATATCACGCGACCTATTTACAAATCTACCCATACCTACAGTGCGCTTCTTTATGGTCGTGATGTTTTGAGTTTGCAGCGAGGAGAACATTCAATCCCTAAACTAATATATATAGAATGATTCAATCATTCAATGTGTGATCGCAGTGGAGTTGAGGCTTCCCGGTACTGTATACGATTCATTGTGCCCCGTGTTATTTTGTTAAATGTAATCTCAAGTACTTAATTTGTTAGTCAGTGTCAAGAAACTTATATGCTAACTGGAATGAGGACGGGTAAGCCAAAAACGTTCCGAGCGAGAAAGTTTCAAGAGTGGATGTTGTCTCTTTCTAATAGGGTGTCCAATAATCATACTAACTCTTGAGACAGTTTAAGAGTAGCTGTTATTTTATTATTTAATGATGATTAATGATGATGACCTGCAACTCAATAGCATTCTAGGCGAAATAGCTACAAGAGTGGATGTCATCAACTTTTTATGTTAACTTATAAGTATGTCTGTACCGTCCAGATGCAAATTATCCATTTTGCAACCTGTCTATCCAGACGACTTTTGTATTCGGGGATTCGAGGACTCCGTTAATATTATATATTTTCTAAAAATCGCATATTCATGCTATGACTGTTTACCTATAATGTTTTAGTAACATTCGCCAATATTTATTTTATATTCCGAAACCATTCATTTTCACTCGCAGCTCGCCAAATGGATTCTTTTGCTGGAGAAGCATGGAAAAATCCTTCCTATCCACGGCACGGTGCGGCGGACTCTTTTCTTTTCAATATTTGTATTTAAAAAGCAAACTAGGTACTACCGAAACCATGTGCGATGTCCGATGTTTCTAATTTATATAATATACTTTTGATTACTATGTACGACAACGATTGTCGAAACTTCGAACTTACTTACTTAATTTATATGGATATTTCCCGTTTGTCAATCTAAAACATTGGTAACCTTAGTCGTATTATACAACCAAATTAAAAAAAACTTCCCTAAAAAACGAAATTCCACATCCAGCCAACCCTTACTACTACGCCCCTTCACACAACACAATTTTACCATATTAAAGCGGATTATTTCACGTAAATACAATAAAAAGCACTAATATGACTTCAACGCGAAAGTGCAATCGGCCATATTGTTTACATCGGTGACAAGGCAAGACAGAGACACCATCCACCTTTGTCGGTTTCTCGCTCGGAACGTTTTGTTTTTTTTCTTTTCTATTGAATCCATTGTACAAATTTAAACTCTTTAACTTTTGAGATAGAGTTTATTTTTATTTTTTTAGCATTTTGATCGTACTCATTACAGTTAGTATATAAATTCCTTGGTCAGTGTATTGCATCCAGTTTGTTTTCTTGCACGAAACCCATCATCGTCATCATCGCTAATGATGTTCGAGCAACATATTATTTTTTCCAAAGACACTACTACACTGACCAGTAATTTTAACAGCGAAAAACATTAAAATGATAATGAATTATACATTTCGCCATAAAATGTAGAACTACACTTCTTTCATTACTTATAATATTATACACAATCAGCTTAAAATGTTCCACTCATAGATGTTGTGCTTGGGCTGGTGTCCAAGCACAAACTCTGTGAGTGGAACATTTTTGGTTTCTAATATGTCAAGATTGTAATGATCACTTACTGGCGCGGGGTGTTTTAAGTATTTACAGTCTTCCACAAGTCTATCATATTTATAATGGACGAAAAAATTAAGACGTGTAGGGGCGAGGTATTCTAACCACCAGCTCCTGAATGAGCATAGAGGAATAAGCTATGGACGTAGTAAAGAGCCAAACGCTGAACTTTTTCTGTCAGTTACTTGCGGGACGCGAGGTAAACACTTAGGTACACATTCAATTTTACAATCACACACAGAGTCAGTGTAATGAAGCGCCCGTTTATTGCCCGTGGTACCACGTATCACCAGTGTTACCACCAGTGGTGCCACGGTTAAAAAAGAAAACATGTGGGGCAGTCTTGTGGGACTGCCGATAGAAGTGAAAACCAAGTACCCAGGTAACTTGTGAATTGTATCGTCGAGCTGTGTGTGCGTGTGCAATTTTTTTTTAATTTGTGTGTTCATTTTCTATTTTTTGTCGATCCATGTACTCGCGTCCGATAGTTTGGTGCTTAGAGCAGTTTTGAGCGAGCGATGCCACCTTTCGTACTTCTACAATAAATTAATGCAAATAAAAGTTAATATTGTCAACTAAATACTTTAATAAGGTCTTACATAAAAAAAATGGTTCAGCATTAAATTTGCAAAATGAAGTAAATCTACTTTTCATTACTCATACTTTGAAAGTAGGTCTAAAGTTGCCTGAGGAGCGGGTTGAAAGTAATACTTTTCAGCCCTAGGAAGACTCGTTTTTAACTGAAAACTGTCAAATTATAAAAAAAATAGTTCATTTTTCTATTGAACCATGTTCCAACTTTCTATACAGCCACGATGTAAAATTGAAATAACATAAAGTTAAGTTTAAAGAAAACATATTTTTTAAATAACTTTATTATAATTAAGTTTCAACTATTTCTTTAAAATAACATAGATTTGGGCAAAATATTTACCAATTTTTCGATGGTGAAAATGAAAAATAGGTAATGGCTGAATAGCTCATATCTGGCCGGCCACAGAAAAAAAACAAAATAGGCGGGAAAGCGGCAATCCGATCTTCATTTGCTTTTTCGGGTTGATTCATGTTTTTATTTTTATTTTCCTTGTATTCGTAATGAAAAGCACAGTGTTTACCTCGGGCTAAAGACTTATTTAGTCCCTCGAACTAATAATGCCGTCGCTGCGCTCGGGCACCAAACCCCGTCTCGGGACTAAATAAGTTACTTTCACCCCTAGGGTAACAATGTACTACTACTAATGTACACATCAGTCCATAAATTAATACTATACTCTTTGAGGTACCTACTACAAATGAGATGAGGTATATTCTTTAATGGCCAATTTCAAAACCTTTTCCAAATTCTTTCGTTGCTTGTCGCCCATCTCGTCAACACACTCCAAAATCATATCCAAAATGCTTTTGGTTTTTTCTTGGATAGACACGAATAACATATCGCCCTTTCCGAATGCCAGCAAATCGTGTGTGTAATCATCGAATTTCAAATTATGTTGTAAAGTATATGCCTCATTAATCGCGGAGAAGAATTCCTGTTGCCTCGGCAGTTTTCTGTCGTATTCTCTTCTCAAATGTGACATTTCTTCGACGATGTCATCACGATGCTTTTTTGATAAGCGCCTAAATAATTTCGCTAACCGATGTGTGACTCTAAATTCCATTGTCTTCAGTTCGTTGTTCATCATTCTGCAATATCTTATCAGCTCTTTACCTGTAAACGCTGTCGATAATATGTCGAGGTAAGTTCGTATAAACGTGTCGAAGATACCTCCACTTCTCGGAACGGACTTGTTTCCGAGTTCGATGCATCAACTTTATTCAAACTTATAAAACGCATCATGACTATAACAATTGTTTTTATCGAACACATGTTACAAACTGCACTGCTGTGTATTCGTCTACTTTGACTTTTGAAGAAAAATACAAAGTCAATTTCACGGTTGGCTTAATGTGAATTTAAACAGATGGCCCAATGTGAAATTGAGACCAGTTCCGTTTAATCTTTACTTCCAATGTTCAACAATGGCCGATTTGAATTTTAATTCGATATCCCTTTTAACATATTTAGCCCTGCAGGTCTGAGCACCGTAGGTTAGGACGGGCAGGATACACATATCGATGCGTCCTTTCGATAGCGTCTTCACAGACCTACACGCCACGGCTTTTCCAGGCAATGTCGATTCGGTGAACGATTCCTTTTTCCTGCCCGTTTTCGAAAAAAACTAACTGGCCGAAGTAGATGTACTCATCGACTTAGAGTATTTCCTGCCCATCTATCTCTACCCTACGCTTAGTGTGTGTATAGTTTTAGTTTTTGACCGAATTATCGCGAGTCCCACTTTGGAGCTAGACGTGCTCAAGTCTTGGAGCATGCTGCAGGAGCGAAGAGGACAATGTCATCGTCAAATCTAAGGTTAGTCAGCCTCTTACTACCGACTTCAACGCCCTTGGTCTTCCATGGAGCTGCCAGTGTCTGAAACATCTCTTCGAGTGTGCTCGTAAACAATTTGGGAGAGAGCGGGTAACGGCGGGGAGTGGCGAGCGGATGATGATATCTACCAAATACTATCCGCTCCAATACTCGTCTGGTGTTGTCTCCAATGTGCTTTTCAGGTCATCTATGTACGGAGGGGAGATATAACCTGACAACCTCTCCTCAACCGATAGACCTGAATCCTCCAGCAGCGTGCTAAGAGGATTCAAGAAAGTGAACTCAAACTATCGCCCTGAAATATACCTCGCTCATTATTCATTAACACAACACTGTTTCGTTCTTCCTTTAATAATTTATTATATATTTATTTGTTTATTATTGTTATTTGTTTAGTTTATTTTAATTTAATAATATGTGTATATATAATATAGTACCTACCTATATTAATTTTCTAAAACAAGAAGTTATTTTTATTATTTTTTGTACCCTATTACAATGTTGTCCCATTTAACCCACAGATTGACTGGTAAAGAATGTTTTGCGGTATTAAATCCGCTTAAGTACCACTATGTATTTTATGTTTTTACTCTGGATGCTCTTAATTTGCACGTTTTTCTACGTCGTTCTCACATATATATATATGATCTCAACATGAATGATTGATAGACGGATGGTACCGAAAGCGCCAAACTAGTAGCTCAGTTCTGGGACACAATTTAGATTTCCATCGACAAGCCCTTTGTCAAATCGCAGCGCTCCCGGCGCGGCGGCGCTGCGATTACTATCTACAGTACTTTCACAAAATTATTATGCCTTGGGACTGCGACTGTAACTTCAACTTTTTGTTTTTATTTTTGCCATTCGGCAATGCCTGTCAAGGTCTAATTGAAATAAATGCTTTGAGTTGAGTTTCGAGTTATGCTGTAGGTACATCAGCCATCTCAGACTCAAAATTATTGGTAAGCCAAATGCATATAAATCATAGAATCATTGGGCCTAAAAATCCAACCATAGAGAAGAATAAAGCTCATTGCATCGGTAGAATGATATCGGAGCGGACGGTAAACGTTTATTTAGTACTTTACCAATAAAAGTAAAAAAAAACCCAGATAAGTTTTCCCATCTTTTGTCTATTACAAAATTTTCTATTGGAGAGGTAATTCTATCTGCGCTAATTAATTTTAAAACTGCAAGTGTCCGAAGGTCAATCGCGATCTCGCGGGAGACTGGTTTTCTATCATTAGCGAAAATAATTTTTCACACTTGTACGGCTGCATACGGCCCGCGGGCTGCATGTTTCATATGTATGTTGTGTAATAAGTTTAAATAAACAGTGCTATAGACAATAGACTTTTGAAAAGGTGTAACATAAGAACTGGGCTTCTGACTTGCTTAGGTAGCTCGTCGGTTCATGTACTCGCGTCGGATAGTTTGGCACGTAGGTAATGTAGTTTTCAGCGAGCGATGCCACCGTTCGAACTTATACAATATTAATGCAAATAAAACCAATTTTGTTAACTAAAGATTTTAATAAGGTCTTACATAAAAAAGGTAGATACAACATTTGCAAAATCAAGTAAATCTACTTTGCACATCTATAGGTACCTATCAACTACAAATGAGATGAGGTATATTCTCTAATGGCCAATTTCAAAACCTTTTGCAAATTCTTTCGTTGCTTGTAGCTCATCTTGTCAACACACCCCAAAATCATATCCAAAATGCTTTTGGTTTTTTCTTTGATAGACACGAATAACATATCGCCCTTTCCGAATGCCAGCAAATCGTGTGTGTAATCATCGAATTTCAAATTATGCTGTAAAGTAAATGCCTCATTAATCGCGGAGAAGAATTCCTGTTGCCTCGGCAGTTTTCTGTCGTATTCTCTTCTCAAATGTGACATTTCTTCAACGATGTCATCACGATGCTTTTTTGATAAGCGCCTAAATAACTTCGCTAACCGATGTGTGACTCTAAATTCCAATGTCTTCAGTTCGTTGTTCATCATTCTGCAATATCTTATCAGCTCTTTACCTGTAAACGCTGTCGATAATATGTCGAGGTAATTTCGTATAAACGTGTCGAAGATACCTTCACTTCTCAGAACGAAACTTGTTTCCGAGTTCGATGCATCAACTTTACTCAAACATATAAAACACATCAAGAATATAACAATTGTTTTTATCGAACACATGTTACCAACTGCACTGCTGTGTATTCGTCTACTTTGACTTTTGTCGAGAAATCATAAAATACAAAGTCAATTTCACGGTTGGCTTAATGTGAATTTAAATAGATGGCCCAATGTGAAATTGAGACCAGTTCCGTTTAATCTTTCCTCCAAATGTTCAACAATGGCCGATCTGAATTTTAATTCGATATCCCTTTTAACATATTTATGCTGTCGATGATATCTACCAAATACTATCAGCTCGAATACTCGTCTGGTGTTGTCTCCAATGTGCCTCTCCTCACCTTTCCCGTACATTTTGAGCATATGAACATAATCATCCATCCTCATGTCATCGACTACTGTATATATGGCATTCATTGCCTTGATATAATCATTCTTTTTAGGCTTTTCTTCAGAAATAAACTGTAGAAAATCATTAACTTTCGTTTTTATTGTTTTTCTATTGTATATAGAGTACTTTTTCAGTATCTTTCGCAATCGTTTTATCCATATTTTCTGTAAATAGTTTATTCCGAGGCCTCGTAGGCTTTTGCTTAGTATTAACAAGTATTTGCCGAGGAATTTAGCTTTAAATTTTGGAGACATCAATGTATTACAGATGTTGGCAAGGAAACCGAAGTGAGGACCACGAGGCAAGTTTGAAGGAGCTTCTGTCGTCGTCACCGAAGCATAGTATTTCGTAAGATCAGATTCGATAACTGTGAGTGAGTTATTTGACATAAAATAATGCCCCTTTACATTACTAGTAATGGCCCCTGAGTCTTCACTTTCACTTTTTACTTTATTTTTTCCAGTAATCACTGTAATAGCACACAATACTGCATACACCAAAATATTATAAATAGATTTATGCCGCATCATCAACTTGCAGTTAAGGTGTCGTATTATATTTCGATTTCTGTTTTTTCTTTTTGATTTCTATTTCCAAACCATCTTCTTGCTTGCATCGCTATCTGAAAATTGCGAAATGATTCGATTATTTGGGTGATGTGTCCACAATGTAGAAAAGTTGCTTATTTCTGGTTTTAAGGTGTTTTAGAGTATTGGGGCAGAGTCAGATATAAAAAACACCATTTTCTGGAAGAGCCTATGCACCTATTTCGAAGATAAAGTAATACGTGCCGTCGTGCTCGTTTGTGTGATAACGAGCAGTAGCGTGGTTAATCAGACAATGATTGGGACATCGTTCATGGTTGAAACAAATCAACAGTTAATGGCAATTAGAACTCCGTGCAACAGCACAAAAGAAAAAAAACGAAAGACTACGTCTAAAATTGAAACAATAAATATCTGCGTAGTCTGTATCTCTGTAGTGTACAACAGTCATCACCGGTACCGGTACGTACATCTAGGTATATCATTCCCTCAAGAATAAAAAAAAAGAACTTGGGGTACCATGGTCTCACCTGCCACGCAATAAGAGTAGCTAGTGCAGCAACCAGGGGATCGTCAGTTGCAATCAACACGCAACTGAACAGCATTGCGTCAAACGTTGATAGGCTCCACTCTTCGCCCCACCTTGGAAAGATATTCGAATAAATGGTAATAGGATACCGATAATATCTGAGGGGCCAAGGGTTGTAGGCACCGTAAATTACCACTTTGTTTGTTGGTTGAGTTAGAAAGAACCACAAGTTGAGTGTAAAGTTATATTATTAAAATGTAGAGGGTTAACAATTAAAAATAGTAGCGACTCTTTCTCTTGACAAGTCTTTAGTTCCACAGTTATTATCTAACCCGATGAATTTTAGTATATTAATTGTGACGCATGACACCCACGTAAAGTTTATTTATGATGGATGAGACCGTACAATACCCGTTCTTTAAAAGAAATACGACTCTCTAAATGGTTGTGACCATTTTGATTATGAATATAATATTCTTGATTTTCGATCTGAATCGAAAATCGACGTATTTACGTTGTGTTACACGTTGACATGCTATGGTCGCTGTACCAGATTGTTTCTTATGTGAAGCAGACATTTTAACTATGTAGCTAAATCCGATCCAAGGCGAAACATGAAATCATCGTAATGTTTTCATGTTTGCATTGCAGTATGGAGTTTTATAGAAGGTTCCCGAACGACTCCGAGTGAAGCCATAATACCTGCTTACCAAGTGACAGAGAAGCACGAAGGTGTGTTGTCTTCAGGGTCGTACAACAACGTGCTGGTATTGCCAGCTTCCCTGGTGTTCAGCTCCACGTTCAGCAGACGTTCAAGCACAGTGCGCTCGCTGGCAACCCAGCTGAGACCATCTAGGGCCTAAAATAACATCATTAAAGTAGAAGTAGGTACCGCACCTTATAACTCAGGGCATAAGGCTCGGCTCAAACGGGCCGTTTGCGCCGAGCCTTATGCGTTAAACCGTCAGTGAACTCGGTAGTACTTGTTTATGTTCACGAATCTTAAGTCCCGTATTACAGAACGTCACTCAAGACTCAAGCATAACCTAAAACTAATTTAACAACTCGATTGGCGCAGCGGTAGTAAGGCTGCCTTTCGTTCTTAGGGTCCCGGGTTCGAATCAAGGTAGAAACAAATGTTTCCGAGTCATGGATGCTTATATGTTTAATAAGTATGTATTTACAAACAAAAAGTATCTATGTAGTATTTCAACTAGCTGGTGTCTACAACACAGGCCTCGTAGCTTAGTGTGGCACTAGATGGCGCTGTGTGTAATGTTCAGCGATATTTATATTAGTTTTTAAAAACAATGAAATCAATTAAATGGCCTCTAATCCGTTCTACTAAAGATAATAATGAAAACCTTACCCTTTCAAAGAACGCAGCCAAAAATCGAGACAAAAGAGATTGCCGAGTTTCGGTTTCTCCTAAACCTAAAAAAATATTAGGTTGATTATAATAATAGTTTAACTATTAATTTTATTGGTTTAGGTTATCAACACACCTAGGTATAACTTAAAAATAATTTAATTAGGTATACCTACCTATTCAGTTTAGGTTCGAGTAATTAAAAGAAAACAAACTATTTTATTTGATATCGTCTTAAATAAATAAACTTTTTTGCAAAAAAGTTTTTATTAGTACCATTCTCATGAATGCGCGAAGAATTCGGATAAACAATTCAAATAACGTTACTACTCATGGACAACCACTAAGACTCGAAAGTTATGTTTTAAAAAAACAAGACACTCAGACAGTGAGTGACAGTACCCCACGCCCTCAAGTGAAGAAGAGTGAACTATCATCGAGGGCTGATACCGAGTTTCATCGCCCGCACCACATCTCATCAACGTGACCAGTGAGGACTCACATAATATGAAAGTCTCGAGAAGAGCTTACTATGGAAATGATCTTATGTAGTAAGTTCTTAATTTGAAACGGGCGAACCGAGGAGAATCTTAACACCGCGATGTAGGATTGCGCGGCATCGGTACAACGCCGTCTAGTAGCGCGGTTTGGAAGCTCTTGGTGGCCGTGAGAGGAGCCATGAGGTATAGGGAACGTGCAGAAACTATAGGTGGCAGCACTAAATCGACAAAAGAGACACTATGCGGACAGTAAAGGAAACTTATCAACTGTCATCGTGCTTTCAATTAAGTAAACAAATTATCTCTTCAATTATATTATTTTTGAAAATGATAAAAGGTATAAAATATGGGTTCCGGTCTATCAATAATGATCGTCAGAGTAATATGAATGTTTAATAATATGAATTTTATATCTTTCGTCTACTTTCTCTGATGAAAATTGTGGTGCGTGAAGAAATGGTGGCTTCTAAAACAGCTTTCTTATCTTCAACACATGTTTTAATGGAAGAGAATCCTTTATCAGCGAGAACAGTATCTCCAGGCTCTAACAAATTACCTAATTATACGTGTGTTCGCTTTGAAGTTTATATGGTTCTGGCATGTTGGCTTGGACGGTTGATTTTGAGGGCCATTGAACTTTTTCAATGCAGAGTGTAACAAAAACAAGTTGTTTTCAAATGTTTTTCTTTACTGCGTTTATCCATTTTTTGCGTTTTTCACATAAACACGGAGAGTACAAAAAAGAAAAAAAAATGAAAAGTAGGTAATAAAATTTTACGCTATTTGATTTATTATCATTTTTGTTGTGGATGTGAGCTACAATAATAATTTTACTAATAAAATTAATTCTGTTTTCTTATGAACGTCAATGACAAGTATTAATTGAGTACAAGATTCGGATTGGCGACGCCAGTCGTCAGCACCGTCGTTGTGCACGTTCCCTAAAGGATAACCGCGTAATACTAATAATATAAGGTCTACCTATTCATTATACACGAAATCTCTTAAGGGGTCATTGTACTCATCATTATGAACAACTTTTACTATGGGACGAAACCCTGAATCGTGAAAAAAAAAATCAGCTGTTCAACAATAACTCATCAAAATAAATAATAATAAAGAACAGCAGATTTTTTTTTCGGCGTTCAGGGTTTATCCCATGGTAAAAGTTGTTCATAATGATGAGTACCTACAATGACCCTTATGAGATTTCGTGTATGAACAGATACACCTTATATTGATACTTACATTTTTCGGTTGTAAAAGTAGTTCATTCGGATTTGGTTTTAATATATTGATGTGACAATGAGTATTAAAACTTGGATTCCAAGTTTTAATACTCATTGTCGTAGTTTATCCAAGTCTTGGATACGAATGGCCTAAAATCAAAAAAATATTTTTCCGAAAAAAAAAGACTTCCAAAAACCCACTACTTAAAAAAGTCTAAAATTAATTTACTTTCGAAAGTCCGTGGCAAAAAAGTCAATGAAACAAACAAAGTCACCGACTTCCAAAAGTAAAGTTATTTTAGACGTTTTTAGTGTTTTTTGGAAGTCGGTTTTTTTCTCGCAGAAAGTTTTTTATTTTAGTTGTAGTAGGTACCTATACCACACAAATTCTTGTCTTGAATTAGTTTTTACATTGTAGGTAACTGGAAGTTATTAAGAGATCATCAAGTCAACAACATGGCTCAAGAAGAAAAAAATACGTATCAAAATGTTGACCAAGGTGGCCAAAATAAAAAAATGATTTTTTTCCCAAGTGGCCTAAACAAATACCACCAGAACCCAATCCAATGAGGCCGCTATTTTATAGCTGGTACATAATTGTAAGGCAACATCATACGACGTCGCGTGAACGGCCATAACATCATAACAGGGCAATGCACGCGACGCCGCGTCATGTGGCAAAAGCATCATAACAGGGGGTCTAAAAATTTAAAATACTTAAAATGGACCTTGTGGTTATGAACATAAAGTCCATTTTAAGAATTTTAAATTTTTAACGTGATTCATTTATGATTCTGCTAAAGCGGCCATTTTAGACCTCCTGGGCAATGCACGCGACGTCGCGTGATGTGGCAATAGGGTAGATGACAAAAAAAACTAATTCGTCCGTCAGATAGATTTCCAAAAATTGATGAACACATTTTTTTTTCTTTTTTCACGTAAACGAAAAATGAAGACGATACAGTGCGTCGAAAACACATTTGAGTACATTTTTTACTCAAATGTGACGTCCCAAGCCCACACTCTTGATCTTTGACACGTTTTATCTTCGTAAATTTTTATTAATTTGGTAAAACAAAAAACACTTATCCAATATTTTTCGATAACCTAACTGAAGGACTAAACAGAATCATATTTTAGTCAGTCATCATCCCTATTAACGTGAGGGAAAAAACGCAAATCACTGAACCGATTTTGGTGAAATTGGGATGTGTGTATATCCTTTCATAATAAATAAGATTTTTTCAAATCGGTTTAGAAATGAGGTAACAAACTTATAACATTACCGAATTGAGAACCTCCTTCTTTTTGAAGAATGTCGGTTAAAATAGTTTGTTTTCTTTAGGTATCTAAAATATTACGTATTAAATCGCACTTATTGTTCGTAAAAAAAACATGTTTATTTACCTGGAATGGAGAGAGACAGTTGTTTATAAACAACCCTGAAATAACACGAACACGTTAAAATTAGCATAAAAGTTAGAATACCAATAATAGGCGAGATGACGAAAAAAATCAAATTAGTCTGTCACTTAGATTATCAAAAAATATTTGACCCGTGTTTTTTCTTTTGTTACGTAAACCAAAATTGACGAAGATACGACGCTTTTAAAATTCTCAATACGTCACGCCATGGTATAATATTTAGCTAGTTCTGACGTCACGAGCCCCCACTCCGGAGTTTTGATGCGTTTTATCTTTGTCAATATTCATTGATTTACAAAAACAAAAAATACGTGTCCATTAATTTCCAATACTCTATCTGACGGACTAAATAGATTTGCAATTTTTTGATATTGTCGTCATGCCTATTGAAGATAATTACGGTAGTACCAATACCTTAGTTGAGGAGCGCATACCACACGACATGTGGCTAGAGGTCCCGCCATTGATCTCAAGTCTTTGGAGTCATCGTTTCTGAAGAAAAAATTATAATATTTTTTTTCAGACATATTTTTGCAACGAATTTTCAATAACATCATGTTGAGTGCAAAAAGACTCTTAACGAAGCCGAAAGTCACTTGTTCGTCAGTACGATCTTTTTATATACCTGGGAACCTTCTAGTATATTGGAGGTTCCAACTTTCTCACAAGCTTTTTTTTAAAATACAAGTTTTTGATTTTATAACTTTACTTGAGAAATATCTCCATGATCCCTTGTACTATTCAATGCATCCATTAGCACAATGTTTTGAGTGTGTTACATTGAGTATTACCGTAAACCGTGCTAAAAAAAAGTCTTTTCCCAGCAATAACTTTTGCTTAGAGTTACTTAGTTTGATGAACAGAATGCTTGGTTGACGGCTTCGTGAAGGGTTTGTTTACACCCTGTATACCCAACTAAAATAGTTTGTAGTTTTAGAAGACAAAAAGACGCTGGTCCTTCTCCCTTGTCATATCCCTGAAACACGCGACAAGCGTCAAGTGACACTTCGCGTATGTATCGTCGCGTCCCACGACGCGAGTCCTTTACTCGTAACATGCTAATAACTATTTATTTATTTTGTTTGTCCGCATTTGCTGTCCAAGCAGGCTTACCGTCCATGCACATAATGAGCATAATAATCCTCCTCAAACACCAGTAACGACAATCCAACACTGGTGCAAATCTTTGACAGAGCAGCGGTCGGCGACCCCCGTAGTTTGTCAGTGACCCATCGGGCAGATAACAGCGTGATGTATGATGACCACCAGGCTATAGTAGCTACTGCCCATCTGTAGCCTTGGCTCGGCGGGAGGTACGATTGCCAGGGCGACATTACCTGTGAAATTGGAATCATTAATACCTTCTTAGATTACCATAGGGGTTTAAACATTTTGGCCTTGTATAGGGGACGCCTTTTTTTCTTGGGTTCCATTGCCAAATGGCAGAAACGGAATGCTAAAGAAACGGATGGACGAATCTATATAATTCGTCCTGTCCGTCCGTATGTCACAGCCCTTTTACTCCGAGACTGTTGGTACCACACAGTTATTTGGAGAGTAGGTGCCTTCTTGTATGCCACTAGATAAAGAACGTTTACACCCTGTTCTACATACCTCTAGTGGTAACAAAACCAGCATAATGAAACTGGCCTCTTATTCTATTGAGTACATACTACATACCTACGTACGTTGGGCTAGCTCAAGATTAAAGTGACGAGCGGCTTACCGAACTATCTACAGTTAAGGTATCGAGTACACATCGAACCTTTAATATAGATAGACTTTTACAAACTCGATGTGCCGTTCCAGGATTCATAATATACATTGGTTGGTAGGATAGATCCCGATTACCATATTACTGAAAGCCCCCTGTCAGATCCCATGTCAACATTAAAAATTATTAGAATATTTTAATAATAGAATTTCGTCGTCTAATCACAGGGACTCATGATATTTGACAGGGTTTGAATCGATTAGGCTTCAGCCGAAATCTGGCCAAATGAAATACCGCCCGAAAACGCCGTGGCTAGCTATAAAATATGCCAAATATGGCGGGTATCAAAATATAGCACAATTTATACATGACGAAGGTTCTCGAGAATCTATTTCCAATGAAAGATAAAAAAGTCAAAATATTTGTATAAATTAACTAAATATCTTATGATTTCAAGCCACACTTGCTTTAGGAAAGCAATAATTATCGGGTGGGGCTGTGTCGGTGCACTCGGACGTAGGTTTTAACGTGAAACTTCTATATTTGTGCCTACTCTCACATCTATAAGTTGCTGGTTATGTTTGCCCGATTCCTTATCATCTTCTAATAATAATTCATAACATTTGTGGCAAATAAAGCATTGCTTAGAAGATGTTATGGCTGGCTACAGTTCGAAACAAAAAAAATTGTCATTACGATTGTAACAGTAAAGCGCTTTCAACGGAGCACCAAGCATGCGGCGTCTAGCGGTGCCAAGTAGAATAAAGCGATGGAAGCGGTGTAATGCGGCTCGCTTACAACTTCGCGACCCAAAGGTCATAAGCGCCGTGGAATACGCGTCACTTACGCGTTTTGGCCAACACATAAATTCGTTACGTAACGGTCGGGTTTTTTGACATGGTACCCCGTGTATAATACTGATTTTAAAGACGTTTCACGTCAAAAAGAATACACTTCGGTAATCATCGCCTATCTTCGCAAATACCATCGCGGTATGAAGAGAGCTTACGGCTGTTGAAAAGGTTACAACGATAAAAGTACTCGTCTATTTTGTGTTACCTTATGGGAGATCTGTACTCACATGTAAAACAAGAAGCGCTAGAGTGGCAGTGTATCCTGGAGAGACTCTCCTCATAGTCTGCATGCCACTCCACTCTCTGGCTAAGGTGGTGGCTCTCCAGCTGTTGTACTTATCAGTCGATGTTGCTCCTTCAAACGTTATAAAGCATCATAATCATAATTGTGAACTGTTATTAAAAACATACAGTAATTGGTTTAAATACAGCAACGTGTGGAGATAAGTTTCAAGTTCGAACCCTTGGGTTCGACGTGAAAAATCAGAGGTGCGTCTTTGGATTCATGCCTGTATTGTAATATTAATTATTACTTGCTTCGGCAAAGGAAACCAGCATGCCTGGGAGGTCACTAACCACACGAAAACGAAAGAAGTTTGTTTACTTACCTTTAAAAGGTGCATTGTATTCTGACCAATCCAAAAAGAACACGTCACACCGACATTGATTGAAATTGAACCACGCTACCTTTACTGCCTGAAAAAAGATGGTAAAATGTAACTTAGGCTTCTTATATTAAAGTCTGAAATAGTCTAAATTATTTTCAGAGCAGATAAAAAGTTTGGTGGCCTGAAAATAGTAGAACGAGCCTTTTCCTAGGTAAAATGTTCATTATTTTAGAAACAGGTAATAGTTTTCAGGCACGAAAAAAAAAGTAAAATTACTTTGATTCCGGTTCAAGGTAGACAGCCCACGAAATACAGGACCTTGGGTAAAACTTTTCCAACTTTTCTTTTTTTTTTCTTTTTTAAATAGAAAAAAAATAAGTAAATCAAAACAAACAAATTGAAGCCCCGTTGGTCCAGTGGTCGCAAGCGTTACCGCTGAGCATGTGGTCCTGGATTCGATTCCCAGATCGGGTTAAATGTTCTTGGATAAATCCATCAGGAATTTCTTAGTAGCAGCCACGGAGCCCGGACTCGTGCAGGGTTTATGGCAATAGGCTCGCTCTTTTTACCCGACTGCCAAGAAAGGGTCATGTTTTTTAACATGCGGATTAAACATAACTGGCAAAATGGCGGTATTCTATTAGATACACCGCACACCTCTGTCTAACGCTTTTTTTTTCGAATGGGAAATCATCAAATGACTCCTCTCGCTCTGGGCGGAGCAGGAGGGAGTGTCAGACTTTTACTGACTAAAACCCATCCATATTCCTTCATCGCCCTTTGTGTTCCGGGGCCACGGTATATCTTTCGAACAGTCCCGCAGCCCCGGCAGGCATCGGCCCTTGAATCGAAAGAGAGTCAGCAATAGGGAAGGGGTCCCCTTCCCTATTGCTGACTCTCTTTGAGGCGCGCGTGGAACACTCCTGCGCCGTCGAAACGGCCTATCGTCATGAGACGGACGGACGGCGAGCTAGCCCATAGCTCACCTTCCACAGGCCCGACCTCTGTCTAACCCTTCGGATATGATTACAAGCATAACATTAAGTACTAAAACAAACAAATGAAGACGTCTTAAGATTTCAAAAACAGTAAACAAACCTTCAAAGAAACAGCGGTGTAAATGAAAGCCGTGATGATCCGTTCCTCTCCCCCTGACAACGGTAGGGTTAACCCGAGTGTGCCGGCCTCCGCTGCCAAAGCGTGGAGCGTTGAGAACCATGCCGACTGCAACAGTTTATTTATTATTTATGTACACGTAACAGAAAGGGTAACTAGCAAATATTAAGGAATAAGGCATTCGACAACAATGCAAAGGAAAGGACCTATTCATTATTTAGCGCGGATTTTACTACTGAAACTGAACAATTAAGAGTTAATCAAGCGAAACAGATTTCAGCTTTAAATGACCGCTATTTAAAGCTGAAATCTGTTCGCTTGATTAACTCAAATCGTGAAAAAAAATCGGTAAACTTTTCGTGAAGAAAGGCGTCCCTGATAGACTT
Organism: Xestia rhomboidea; assembly: GCA_963853795.1. NCBI lineage: Eukaryota > Metazoa > Arthropoda > Insecta > Lepidoptera > Noctuidae > Xestia > Xestia rhomboidea. The sequence continues at coordinate 5,344,777 of OY970771.1, read as the reverse complement.
TCCATACCGACCGGGACCACTCTTGTGGTCCACGCGCTAAACAAGCATTTGCAATTTCTAAGGTGTACAATCACGAGCCCCAATAAGTAAAGACGTCTTAACAGCTTCAAAAAGTGTTTTTCTCCTAAAATTTCATGTTGTTACGAACACACCTAGTATTTTGGAACTCATATTTTTATGAAAAAGATCCAATCTCCAATTTACAATCGTTATTTCTCGCGAAAAATGCTTTTATATTTAGGAAAGTGTATACATATTGATGCTCGTGACTATACAAAGGTGCGCTGTTTAGATTTTTTTTCTGTATTTATACGCAACCTTAGTAGAATCCTATTATCTTTTGTAAATGTATTTCTCCCAAAAGGAAGTTCTTAATTTCAGCACAGAGATTGGATTTGCGTCCGGTTTATGGTAAAAGGGTACCAGACATTCTACATTGGATCTAGTGACGGTACTTTCATACAAGCCCTAACGCTTAGCTTGTCTTTAACCTACTGCTCTTCGAGATGTTAGGGTTTTTTTGAACAGTCTGCTTGCCCTAGGGGCTTGCCGTATTTTTGGCCCCTATTGTAGATACGCCACTGTTGGAACTTAACCTAAAAAAATTTCTCTCACAAATTCTATTCTACTCACAAAATACAGGGTGTCAGCTACAACCCCTGTAAGTAACGGTAGTACGGAGGCATATAGTCCCCCTCTTCGGACCACTCCTCGCCATTGTACCATCGCGTACAAGGTAAGAAGGCAGCCTAGCACTCCGCCCCATATCTGGAAATAATACTTTTTGTTTAAAAAAATCGTAAGAAACATCGTGAGGAAACCGGCATGACCTTAAACCAAGAATTCGACAAACAACAACAACTGTAATCCTCCATCCCGCGGTGGGCTCGCGTGACTGTGTCCCAGCAGTGGGGATATTATATTAGAGGCTAAAAGAAATAGTGCTGAAAGCAGTAAAAATCTTGAGTAACATTGGGTTTAAGAAAGGGACGACGTTCCACATAGTCTAACTTTTTCTAAAATTCTATGTAACAAACTTGTGGGTACAGATTCCGTAATATAGTTTATGACAAAAGGCCAAATTAAACTATAAGAAATGTTCTAAACTAATTCTCCAATTTATGTACAAACTTCATTATGTTTCATGTTAGCGCGACCTTTATTTTTATGAAACCAACTTTATGAACAACTGCGGGTTTATGTTGCCTAAATTTTTAATCTCCTTCTTTGGGGTTGTTGCCGAGACGCTGTAATAAATCATCTTGCCAACACCTCCAAGGGCGGAGAATCGAATCGAAAAAAGATTTTTTTTATTACCCGTTTAAAGTAGCAATTTTCTCAAGGATTGTGAAAACATCACAACACAACCGACAATCAGGATCAGGTTAGACACAGTCAGTCGCATAACAGTGAGAACACTACACTACGAAATCGCTCCTACTGCACCATACAGTTTTAGTACTTTCCTGTTATTATAGTCATCATCAAAATTAAAGCTGTCTATCAAAATTAAACACCGCCATCTTATACTTTCAATCTATTATACAAAAGAATTTCAGAAACTAACAATCATAATCAGTCGAGCATAGAAAGATCCAATGTACGTCTGACATAGGTAGGAGCAGACGGGTGAGGTACAAGAGCGGAATTCGGCATCTGTTCCGCTTACCAAAATATCAAAAAGTGAATTGAATAATGATAAAAGGTGACAAAACATGTTCGTCTCACAAGACAAGACAAGTTCGTGTTCGGAACATGTGAATACAAATGCTACTCCATAAACAGTTTCAGTTAGTCAGTGTCCAGTGTTCGCAATTCGTCCGTCCGATTTGACCGAAACTTTTCTTTCGATCATTTCTTTAGACATTGCTCCAGAAACTTTACCTCCAGACCGCGATGCACACCAGCTTCAGGCATAACATGCAGCACTTTCAAGGTCATGACAACTGCCTCTGAGAGAGGCGACTTCGTGGCGTAGCTCGGTTCCACCGATATGTGCACTCGTAGCGAGCTGGGACTGCTTTTATCTCGCTCTATCCTGGACAAAATAAAACTTCCATCATTGTATGTGACAAGAAACTGTTTAACTGAGATAGAGCCTCATGAAAGGGAAGGGGTTTCCTCAATCATTCGACGGCTGACTGGTGCCTACACCCCCACCGCGACCGCGAAGCCTTCTCAGGCACCTTCTCAAATAAACTGAGGCCCCTAAGACTGTTTTTTTTTTCTGCGATAGCTCATAGTCTTGTGCTGATGAATACTGGGTGCCATCAATAGAATAAAATAGAATTTCTATTTATTCGAGTTTCCATGACTCAAAAACTAAACTAACAAACAACACAACAAATAGCGGACTTTTATCAGCACACCATAATTTAAATGTCTTTGATTCAGTAAAAACGATAGGGAATACCTAAGCTGGTTTTTATGTAAGGAAATTAGGATAAGAAATTCGTTTGTTTGCGACACCCACAGAAAGTTATAGGGTAGCTCCACGGAATAAAAAAACCTACGATTTGCAGAATTCTAAACCAGGAAAACAATAAACCAAGTATTTAGTTTACTCACTGTAGTCTTATCACCATTTTTCGTAGGTATACTGTGTTGGTGATGTTAACTTTAGTTGACAGAAAGTTATCCATTATGAAGTAACGCTTAAACTTCCCCGATAACCATGTGCCCCTCTGTAAAAAATGTGTAAGTAATCTCTGTTAAATACTAAATACAAGCAACAACTACTTACTGGTTACTTCAAATTTAAAAATCGCTAACAGAAAAAATTGTAAACTAAGCAACTATATTTTTATCTAACCTAATGATCGCAGGACACCGCCCTTTGGTGACGTTTTTTATAGCGTTCAGTGGGGTATTAAAGTCTTCGAAGCTTGCTGCAAGAAACGCCTCTCCAAAACAATTTAATTTATTTGATATTCATTAGAATTATTTGCCTGAGATAATTTAAATCATGGTCTGTCAAATGACCAATTTGTTCGAGACACCATTGTTTAACTATTGCGTCTACTTCGTGGACAGATCATAGGATAATACATATTATTATATTGTCTTTAGTATGAAATCTTTGTCCAGCACAATACTAACATTATGAATGTTCAAATTAAATAAAACTATTACTGTATCAACCGTCGAATGTGGGTTCTGATGTCCGCATCTTAAAATGTTATCTTTTTTTGCGAATGGTGGCCAAAATGATGCGTGCTTGCACCATAGGAATAGTTAACAATTTAAAAGCATTAAAATGATATGATGCCATATCGCAAATACCTGCACAGTATACCCGTCAGGTTTCCTCGGGTAAACTGGTATTTGCACGAGTTTTCCGTCTGCATACAAATATGGGGCGATCGTCTCGTTCAAATCATCGGTAAGCTTCGATACATTTATAATGCAATCGTGGCTGCAATGTGAAGAGATAAATAAAAACGTACGTTACTTAATAACATTACGTTATATAACAAAGATGTTTGTTGCGGATCCATCTGTTTTTAACCGACTTCTAAAAAAGGAGGAGTAAAAATTTTGTGGGACAAATACTACATATCATTCATTCATTCATTTCAGCCGCAAGACGTCTACTGCTGGACATAGGCCTCTCCTAAGTGTCGCAACATTGACCGGTCCCGTGCGATTCGCATCCAGCGAATTACCGCAGCCTTCGCCAGGTCATCGGTCCACCTAGTGGGAAGCCTTCCAACGCAACGTGTTCCGGTATAACTACATCTAAAAAGTATAAAATAAAAACTTATTTGCAAAAAACCAACTTCCAACAAAAACAAACAAACAAAGTCAACGACTGCCGAAAGTAATGCTATTTTAGACTTTTTGTTGGAAGTCGGTTTATTTTTTTCAAAAAAGTTTTTCTTGTAAACCGGTGGATTTTGCATAAAACCGTTTTGATTATAAAAATAAATATTCTGCATCTGTACATAGGTAATAAGGTACGATGGGGTTGGCATATCCGTATGGATAAAATAGTACATTGTTACCCTAGGGGTGAAAGTAACTTATTTAGTCCCGAGACGGGGTTTGGTGCCCGAGCGCAGCGAGGGCGCTAATAGCTCGAGGGACTAAATAAGTCTTTAACCCGAGGTAAACACTGTGCTTTTCATTACGAATACAAGGAAAGTAAAAATAAAAACATGAATCAACTCGAAAAAAAAAATGAAGATCGGATTGCCGCTTTCCCGCCTATTTTTTTTTTTTTCTATGGCCGGCCAGCTATTCAGCCAATAAATATTTTTCATTTTCATCATCGAAAAAATGTTAAATATTTTGCCCAAATCTATGTTATTTTAAAGAAATTGTTGAAACTTAATTATAATAAAGTTATTTAAAAAATATCTATTCTTTAAATAATACTTAACTTTGTTATTTCAATTTTACATCGTGGCTGTATAGAAAGTTGGAACATGGTTAAATAGAAAAACGAACAATTTTTTTTTTTATAATTTGACAGTTGTCAGTTGAAAACGATTCTCCCTAGGGATGAAAAGTATTACTTTCAACCCGCTCCTCAGGCATCTTCAGACCTACTTTCAGAGTATGAGTAATGAAAACCCCTTTTTGTTTTCAAAGAAAAAAAAAAAAAAATGAAATCTATCAAATAAGTAAAAATGGCAGTTCCTTAATTTTCTTTAACCCTTTACTAAACACACTAGTCTAAATGCTGTCTTAATATACTACTTGTTAGTTAGCTAATTAACCACAGAAATATAATTTGGCCCAGATTTCAAATCTGTCTTTTTTTTGCCACATCCATTTTTTTTGTATAACACAACATACATAGTTATGGAACTAGACTCTTGGGTCGTACATATTTCAGTTAGTAAGACCAGAGCTTATTCATAAATTCTCAATTCAGTCTGTAATACCTCGAATGTACGTCTAATGTATTTAACTACGCCATTAAGTCTAGTTTACACCCCCACATGAGCACTTTCTATCCATAGGCTCTTAATAAATATCAGGGCTTAAGCTTGTGAACAAGTATTTATTTCCATTGTTGCTATTTTGTTTTTATCTCGAGTCGCCCACTAGCGCTTTGAAATTGTGCCATTGTGTCTTTTCAGTCCCAAGGAAAGATATTAGGAAACGAACTATTGTGTCTAAAATAAAAAGGCAGGAATTGCCAAATGCATGATTTTTCTGAATAACTCTGCAATGCAGAGTAAATTAACTTAAAGCAAAGTTAAACGTACAATTCTTCTTCTTAGTGAAGTCGATGGCAATTTAAATTGAGTCGCCAGAACAGTCTACCAATAATTTTTCAATACACTTCCTCGAAAACGGGTCCTTATCGCACTACGATTAGGTTCAACATGCCATGTATTTCACACACGTGGATTGTTTTCATTTTCCATCACCGCGTGCTGTGCCGCGTGCAGAAAGGAGCCAATTTCGCACGCGGCACAGCAAGCGGGTGTTGGAAAATTGCTACAGATAAAACTATACCTATACTTAGTACAAATTGGTGCAATGCCTATAGTCGGCGGTGATTGTCTTTTTTCGTTATTTTATTTTATTTCTTCAAAAGTGTATTGTAAAACGTCGTTTGATACACGTGGACTTTTGTTATTGCAGTTCTCGGCTCAAAAACACCCTCGCCTACGGCTCGGGAGTTAATTCCGCATCGGATGCAATAACAAACTTTCTCCACTTGTATCAAAATGTACTATTTCAACACACTTGCTCATAAAATGGCTCTAATTTCATCGCAATTAGGCACATAATGACACCTGTAATCAAACTGTGACTTTTTCATTGCCATTATTCACTAGTGAGTTATAGGTTTTTTTTTTATTGGTTGAGTTGCTTTGTTCTTAAAAAAGTTTCGAGACAAAAAAGATCGTGTTCAATAGTACAAATAAATTAATTCTGATCTTAAAGCTGATGGAGTACAATTAATCTCAATTTCATTCTCCGAACCGTTGGAACTCATTTTACTTATTAAATTTATATTTATTACGTATGTAAATAATAAATCAAGACGAATTTTCAGCTTTGCCGCCAATATAACATTTGTTTTCTCTGTAATAAAGAAAACTCTGAATTCCCCATTTTCTACGTGACTAAAACGCTATCCGCGAAAAGCCTAAAAAATATAAACCTCATTCTTTTAGTCTATAGCCGATCGCCATTGTTAGATGCGTGCGCATAGGAAAACTGATTCATTGTTCCCGCCATTGCGAAAAAAAATTCACAACTCGTTTTCACTGTTGAAAATGATTTTTTTGTATTATTTTCTTCACAAGGGTGTTGAAAAACGTCGTATGATACATGTGTGTATTGATGATTACCTTCCTCGGCTCTCTTAAGACCATCGCCTGACGGCTCGGGTCTCAATGGCGCCTCAGCTGTAATCACCAACATTACACACTTGTACCATAATGTACTATTAAAAATATTTGTTTCAGTGTTATAACTGGTGGCGAGAAACCTTTTTTATAGACGATTGTCAATATTTGAGATGCTTATTATTGCTGTAAAAAAATAAAAATAGAAATTCATATTAATTCATATTCATAAAAATAATCTTTTATTTTCTGGCATAAATTAAATAAATAACTATATAAACTAAAATGTATCCACATCTAGTCAAATGGTGTCAAAAACAAGAACAAATGCAATAAAGTACTCTGTATTTTCCATTTTAAGCAATCCTTGGCATTCACGGAATTCACGGTCAGGCGTATAGTAGGAATCTCGAATTTTAATTTCGTACAAAATTGAACTGTCATTCGTTTCTCATTCTGATTCGAGTTTCGATTTCCGGTCACTTCTAACGATATTTCACACGACAAACAGACGTTTTTCGGATGAAAACGGGTTGTTTTGATCAGAGGAGATTACGTTTTAAAAGACTTTCTAGATGATATTTTGGTTTATACTGGATTGTGGAGGTCAGATAGGAAGTCGCTCCATGTTAAATACTGGTATTCAGCTGCATCTGGTTGGACCCAAAGCCAACTCAAACATAGTTTGGGAAAAGCTTATAGACAGATGATTACTTTGGTTTATAGGTACATCTTGGATATTATATTAGAAAGTTTATTTTTTGAATAATCTTCATTCGTGCGTTTATAACCAAGTTATAAGTTAGAACTTTTCTTCCTAACACAGACATAATATTGATGTTTGACGATGTTTGCTCGTCTTCTTTGAATGTTAGTTTCCATATAAATCAGCCAGGTTTTGAGGTTGAGACGCGCGCATATTTACTAATTCTGCAAAATTGGAAGACGAGAGCATGCTGCTGTAAATATTCTCTTATATAAAGGATGGAAGGGACATGGACGATCAAACGGTACCACGAATTCAGCACATCATTGCGAACCATCAGTTCCTTTCACCCTGTATTAAAGTAAAGTTAAGCGAAACATTATATTTCATCCATCATTTATAGACAATTTTCTGCAATATTTTTCAAACTGATGCGACAATCATTCGGTAAACAATTTTGCTAATGGCTCATACATGTACAAGGACTGTTTTTCAAACGAATTTTATAATTTTTCTTGCATCTCTTAATCAGCTAGAGCTGTTTACAATGTCTGTAGTATTAAACAAAGTTTTACGAAATATGAGACAGATTTTTGAAAGATTTTTATTTATCACATGTACACTTTTTCACAAACTACAACATCTAAAATAATAATAAAAATAGGTACAAGTATCAAAATGAGAAAAGAATTACAGGGCGTTCAAAAATTCGTCCACATTGCTATCAATAGGTAAAGTGCCCACAAGGCTGGCAACATTACCACTCGTTTGAAAGTGGGTGACAATCTTCTTGGCCACATTTGGTACCTCATTTTTTCTGACAATGACAACTAACATTAGGTCCTGAAACTTCAGGGTATGAGTAGAATATCAAAACCATTGCACATCAACTATAGCTTCAACCTACACAATCTGTACTAAAATTAAAAAGAGGAAAGATTTTTTTGTTTGTTTGTACCGAATAAGCTCGGAAATAAAGTACTGGGCCGATTTTAATTAATTTTTTCACCAACAGAAAGCTAAATAAAAGCCAATCAGGAAGTAACGTGAGCTAAAAAATTAGAGATCCTTAAGAAAATTGCAATAATGTGACAAGTAAAAAAGTAGCAAATCGCAAGCATAAGCAAAACTTTGAAAGATACGCGGGTGAAACCGTGGGCCGCAGATATTATATAACATACAGTTCAAATTTATGAAAATTTTCGTTTTGTTTAAAAAATAAAAAAGTTTCCTACCTTCCAGCATAGCTATTCACAACGCTTCGATTCGATTTTCGTTTCGGAAAGTAGTATGTCTATCTCGCTCGATTTCGTAGTGTCAAAAAAAGATAGACCACATACGACTTTCCGAATCGAAAATCGAATCGAAGCGTTGTGAATAAGGGGCCAGAAGGATCGTTGCCTATTTTACGTTGACGCACATATGTTCCTAAATTACTTACTCCTCTATTTTTGGAATGACAGATGCACAGTCAGTGACTCAAAAGCCTGACAACCAGTCTTAACCAGGGGTATCGTATTACTTAGTACTAACTGGGTTGTGGAGGTAAGATACGCAGTCGGTCCATGTAAAATACTGGTATTCAGCTGCAGCCGGTACTAGAACTCCAACACAGGATAAGGCTAGGCAGATTATAATTTGGAATGACACATCGCACTTCACAAGGATATCGCACCGCGTTTTTTTAAATGAAATAAAACAGACGCGGCTGTAGTGTGTGCTTGCCTTTAAAAGGTTTTTCCGTCTTAACAATCCAACATTACTTATTTTCCTTGTGACCCCGTTTTTTTTTTTAATAAAAAGATAGAGATTACAGTAAAAGAAACAATCTTCTTTGATCTGTACTTTCGATATGAAAAATCTTTTCTGTTTGACAGCGGGCAATAATGTCTTGACGGTGAAAAGAAATATCTTTCTTCAAGTTTTTGATTCGGGGGTATTTCACCCTTGATCTATTCATTTGCTATAAATATATAACATTACATCACGCAAGTAATCCCTAAAGGTTTGGGCAGCGGTGTACCTAATAGTACACCCACATTTCGCCAGTTATGTTTAAGTCCTATGTCATAGGGGGCGAGTCTATTGCCATCAGTCAATAAAGACGCAAATCTAGAATATGTCGCTGCTACTGAGAAATTCCTGATGAAAAAACCCAATGAAACTTTTCCCGACTTGGGAATCGAACCCAGGACCCCATGCCCAGCAGTCGGACTTGTGACCACTGAACCAATGAGGCTATAAATACATAAATGAATGCGTTGAATAGGCAAGACGACAGTATCAAAAAATTGCAAATCTATTTAGTCCGTCAGTTAGAGTATTGAAAACTAATGGACACGTATTTTTTGTTTTTGTAAATCAATGAATATTGACAAAAGATAAAACGCATCAAAACTCGGGAATGGGGGCTCGTAACGTCCGAACTAGCTAAAAATTATACCTAGGCGTGACGTATTGAGAATTTTAAAAGCGTCATATGTCATATAATTTTGGTTTACGTAACAAAAGAAAGGGTCAAATATTTTTGATAATCTAACTGACGGACTAATTAGATTTTTTTTGTCGTCTCGCCTATTGTAGGTTTGTACTCACGTTATCTAAACTAAGTTTGTATATTAATCGACCGCACAGTGCCAGGTGAGCAGGTGACTCGGGAGTATGAGGTACATACACGGGTTCTTAAGAAGAACTATCACGCAGATATTCTTGAGTGACATGTCATTATTTACGCCCGGGTACTGTACCTATCTCCTTTGTATTTAGTCGAACATTTTTGCTAATGTTAGACAGTTGTGCAAAGAAATTTTAAATTCTAAATTCGGAAATAAAAAATAGAACCATTTTAATTTAACTCCCTGTGTACAAACAGGCACAAAACAGAGAATAAAGTCAACAGTCCAACACTTGGCTAAAATGGGGAAGGTCTGTCAAAAACCATTGTAGATAGCGTGTCCATAGCTAACTCCCAATCTGACCAAAGAGGTCAAGCTATTTAGAAATGTAAAATGACATTAACAGATTATAATCATGTCGATGCTTGGAACTAGCTGGCGCCATTAATTTTCAATTGCTACGATAACTGGGTGGTTCATTGGTTTACCAAACAAAGTCCGGTGTTCTCGGTCAGGGATCTAAAATGGCCCCTTCAGCGAAATCATGATGGGATAATAATATGAATCAAGTTAAAATTCTTTAAATGGTCAACGACGCAGTTAATATTATGATTGTCACTTTGTGACCATTTTACGAATTGTAACGGAATTCATATTATTATGATTCTGCCAAGGTGGCAATTTTACGGTGCGCTCTACGCTAGGTTTTAATGCACTTCACACAAAGCGAAGTTAAGTACACGTGAATCTGACACTCCCTTCCGCTCTGACAGTCCCTTCCGCGCCGCCCAGAGCGGGAGGGGTGAGTCATTTGATGATTTCCCGAAAAAAAAAAACACGTGCATCGGCTGTTGTGTAGCGACAACTTTAAATTCATAACAAATCCAAGGACCTTGGACTGTAGTTGCATATTTAATTTGTATTTCAGCCTAATAAAATGATAGAACTTACGAAAAATCTCGGCCTATTCGGATTTGAACGGGCAGTCGACACGGATAGTCATGTTCATCTATGTCTTTCAAAAACTTAACTCCGCCATCAGATGAGAACACTGCTGCTGCCACCAATAAAGTGTCCTGCTGGAAAAAAAAGAAGTTGTGTTGAGATTTTTCCAACAAATCTTTCAAATCTGGTAAAAAGTTGCATGAAGATTTGTTTTTACAAAATTGAAAATATTTTATTATTTACCCACTGTTTTTGGACCAGTCAAGTAAAGATATTTTGCTTGAATTTTAGTTCCATTGTTGATTAGCCAACCCATCGCAGATATTCTCATTGCATTGTAAACAAACAATGACACTAAAATGTTACGCTAAATTTGTTTGAGTGGCTTTTACGTGTGTCGTGAGAAAAGTTTTGAGTACTGTGGATGGGTATAAGAGTAGAGGAAAACCAAAGAAACGATGGATAGACTCTGTGAAGGATAATTTTGCAAGAAAATAGGTGTCTGATGAGATGACGAGTAATAGAGAAGTATGGAAGAAGAAGACATGCAGGCAGATGAGGCCGGGGCAGAAGAATGATAATGGTCCGTCCCACCACACTATTCCCAAACCACTGAAACTGAAAGCCAGAATCAACAGTGGCGTCCACCAGAAAAGCGTCGAGATAATGAAGCTCGACGAAGCCCCAGAGAAACAATTTAACTGTCTTGGATCCCGAAACGAAATTAATCATAAAAGTAATATTATAATAGTAAATAATTTCCACTTCAGGAAAATGATGATGAACTACACAAACAATGATACTAAAATGTTACGCTTAACTCCTCCTCAAAGGAAATTAAAAAGTCGTACCTTTTTGCGTGCTAAGAAAGTCTCCCCTGGATTTTTGTCCTCCAATGTTGATTCTACTGTGAGATGAGGTAAACCTGGAATGGAATGACCGGCCAGTTTCGCCCAGCAACTATATAATATAACATCACGTCTGTTTATTCTTGTATTTAATTATGCTAGAAAATAAACCTCGTTACCATAATTCCTTTGGTCCGAGAGTGGTCCTATAATTATAGAATAATAAATTATACACAAGCGGTTCGGGTTTTCTTACAGTTTGTAGCAAAAAGGACTCGCTAATTAGCTAGTGTAGTAATTAGTTTTCCGGGTCAAGATAATCTATTATTAAAAAGTCTTTATGGAATTTATGAGATGTTTTAATTCTTACAGAATTATTAAAGTACTTAAAGACCCTTTTATTACTTCACTAACCTATGCCCACGGCTTCACCCGCGTGAAGGTCGGTAACTGTCCGACGGGATCATACTACCGGGATAAAAAGTATCCTATATGTTGATCTAGGTTATAAACTATATGTGTGCTAAATTTCATTTAAATTCGTTCAGTAGTTTTCGCGTGAAATAGTAACAAACATCCATACATCCTCACACACTTTCGCATTTGTAATATTAAGTAGGACTATTAAGATAAGATGTACCGAATTGCACGTTTTGAATTAAATAACGTTGGAAGCATTGATTTTTGCTTTTAAATTTTTTCAGTCGGGTTTTTTAATTACTTTTTTATATGTTTATCCTCCCATAGATCACATAGCTCGGTGATGGTTTTATTTCTTTTGGTTCTTAAGTTTACCTTTAGGTGTTGCCAAGTTAGACTGTATCCACAGCCTGCAGGGTCCCGCTGGGTCAGTGGAGTAGAAGTTCTTGACGCATTCATTGGCCAGGGCGTGACAAGCTCGAAGATCTTTTTGCTATGAAATACAAAGCTAGTTACAAAAACTTTAATCGATCGATCAAAAAAAAAAGGGGGGGGATTGTATTACTCAGTACTAACTGGGTTGTGGAGGTCAGATAGGCAGTCGGTCCATGTAAAATACTAGTATCCAGCTGCATCCGGTTAGGCTGGAAGCCGACCCCAACATAGTTGGGAAAAGGCTAGGCAGATGATGAAGATTTTTGTGCCTGACAGTACATTTGATAAAAAAAAACTTTGAATTAAATTGATCGAATCGGGGGCGTCGGCCACGGGTGCCTCGACCACTGGTGGCCTAAGCCACGGACCCAAATAATATACAGGGTGTAAGTGACAGCCCTCCGCCAACTGACGGGGTACATTAAGCTTCTTATTTTGAGTCATATTCCATCGGAATTTTATTCAGGAAAATATTTTTTTATCGTTTTTTCAGTTGCTATTCCTTTATTTCATTATAAAATTACATTATCTGTACGCAGCACTCTATTTATGTAAATAATACGGCTAAAATATAAATAAAACAACAATGGATTTTGAAATACTCAAACGAACGACGCGTGAAATCAGTTGTTCACTTCCTGCCTAGCTACAGAGCTCAACAAACTCATCGTCGCGCTTACCGTTTGCTACGTGCTTAGCCACGGTTACGATACATTGCGTATGTGGAAATAATACAAATCGAATTTATTGGATTCCTATAACTTTCCTGAAGTAATTTCTTGTACCGGTCATCATAGTGTGATATACTGAATTCACACCATCAGTCTGTGGAGAGCTGTCCCTTACACCATGTAAGAAGGTATCTATAGATCTTCGTATTTATTACATGGGAAGTAATATCTGAAGAGAGATGGTAATAGAATATTAATGAAGGCTACATGAAGATAAAGTTATTTGCTACGAACTTGTAGCTATCGTAGCGTAGATTACGCCAACCGGCTACGGTGTAGCACTGATTATACGGACTAGCTACGTCGTAGCGTCGTAGCAGTCCCTTACTCATTGTGAATGCAGGAACTATAAAGTTTATGTCGGAGTCTGGAACAGTGTGTGTGGGTGTTTATTACTAAGTTACTGTGTCACACCTACTCTGCCTGACACTGAAAAGAATATATTATTAACCAACTTAAGTAAAATAGCGGAAAGGGTTTTTTAGCAATAAAAACTTTTGCGTTCAGTCTCCAACCACTAAGCTAATTTTTGCTTGCACTTACAACATAGAAACGCTATCTAGCCCCGCCCCGTTCACTTTGTATAAAAATAATAAATGAAAAGATACCGATCGGCCGAGCGCACTAACGAGAGATATTGTTATTTTGCGCGCCAAAGTTGACGCTTTCCTAATAGGCCTAAACTTTAAGGGGGCGTGGCTCGGCGCCTCCGCATGATTTAAGCGAATGAAAGCGAATGTTTAATTGATCAGGCGGAAAAGACCACGACTGTATATAATACTAAGTAACTCTACGCAAAAATGTTTGATGAGAAACGACTTTTTTTTTTTTTTTTCTTTTCTTTTTTTTTTTAAATTCACATTTTATGGTAGGATTCAATATAACAAAAACACTGTGATATATGCATTGAATAGTACCGGGGTCGTGGAGGTAAAGTCATAACATTAAAACCTTGTATTTAAAAACGGGGAGAACCAATGAGTGCTTTTTGGGTTCATTAAGGGTACTTTTACAACCATTATAGCAAACGCCGTGTCCAAACACCATTAGAAATGATGACCAAAATCAACTCACCATGCACAAGTACTCATGTTTCACCACATCCAACAGAGCCAGCGGATGCAGACTCCCTTCCTCATACTTAGGCCTGGAGTTCACATAGCTCTTCAGCACACAGATGCCCCTGACGATGACCTGGCTCTTCGTGCATGTGCAGGCCTCGCAGCGTGCGCATACGTTGTTCTGTGCCTTGTAGCCGCGTGCGCATTTCACGCACTGCACCTCTTTGAGAGGAGAACCGTCGATGTTTTGAGTTACTAGGCAGAGAAAATATTTTTGTTAGGTTGGTTTTTGTCTTACTGAACAGCTGGTAAAGTTTCTGGGTGTTTCACCCAGGAATTACTCACGTCTATGGATGGGGAGGTGAGAGGGAGAGGAAGCCAATGAAAAGATTGATGGATTGTGTGAGGAATGATATGAAAGAGAAAGGAGTAAATGATGCCGTGACGTCTGACCGGGGAGAATGGAAGAAGAAAACGTGTAGCGCCGACCCCAAGTAGAATAGGTCAAGGGCAGGAAGATGATGACGTACCAGGAATTACTCAGTAGCAGCCTTTTTTTTTTGGATGGGAAATCATCAAATGAGGAGTCATTTGATGATTTCCCACTCTGGGCGGAGCAGGAGGGAGTGTCAGACATTTACTGACTGAAACCCATCCATGTTCCTTCATCGCCCTTTGTGTTCCAGGGCCACGGTATCTCTTTCGAATAGTCCCGCAGCCACTCAGTAGCAGCCTGGACTTCAAATTCGTGTTTATTTGTTAAATCCTCTGGGGAATTATGATTTGGATTAAACACAATTGTGATCAACTGCCCCGTTGGTCTCGTGGTCGCAAGCGCGACTGCTGAGCGTGGGGTCCTGGGTTCGATTCCCGGGTCAAGCAAAAAGTGCTATTGGGTTTTTCCATTAGAAATTTCTCAGTAGTAGCTCGGAGTTTGGAAGTTGGCGGTATGATACCCCCGTGCCTCGGTGCGCACGTTAAGCCGTTGGTCCTGCGCCTGATCTCTCTCCGGTCGTGTCGGATTGCCGTCCCATCGGACTATGAGAGTAGAGTGCACCTGTGATTGCGCACACACTTGTGCACTATAATATATCTCCCGCGCCGATGGTTAATCTTCGCTAGGATTTGGCCGTCGTGACCGAAAACGGTCAGAAGGACTTATGATTTTGTTTGATCTCATCTGGTGACGTTCGCAGGTATTTTCAAGCATATCATACCTGTAATATAGTCCCCAGGACACTTCCTGCACGCAATTCTACCAGCAACATTCTGGCACCGCCGCGGTACGCATGTTGTACCGTCGGCAGACACCACTTCAGTCGCGTTACACGGTCTGCAGCGATCTATGCCTGCTGGCACGCTGTGTTCGGCGCAGGAGCAACCGAAACCTGGGATAGGAAAATATATGCGGTGTTTGTCTAGCAGTAGATCAGTAAAAAACTAAATAAAAAACGGGACATCGTGACACAACAACCACTGATTCAGTGCAGGACTCTGGATTGCCCAGCGTTGTATTTGTTGTCGGTAATTCAAAAAAGTACAATATTTATTTATTTTATTTATTTATTTAAACTTCATGTACAAGAGTGATACATAGGCGGACTTAATGCCACAAGGCATTCTCTACCAGACAACCTTTGGGTAAGACAGCATTGTGATAGAGTACAATAAAAATAAATAAGAAACAATAGCTACATGATCGTTAAGCTGGACATGTACGGCTTTCAAACAGTATAAGTACTCGAATACCGGATAAAAATCATAATATGCAAAGGTGCGGATAAAAATGCAGAACCACTATTGCACTAGAGATTTAAAGTGGTCGATGAATTGATATTCGATTATTTGGCATTCGATATGGCATAGTACACCCGGATCTTACGGTGCTAGCGGCGACGAGTGGTCGAAATATCTAATGTGGTTTAATCACGATGTAAGTAAGCACCAGTATTAATTATATAATTTACAAACTATAAACAAACTTAGACGTCTTGACTTGTTCGTCTTTCCCTCTCATAGAGAGGAGGCCGTGTCCCAGCAGTGGGAACATTAATAGGCTGATGATGATGATGATGATGAAACAAACTTAAAATAATAATAAAAATATTTACATGAAAGCATGGGCGTCAAAGAATTCGTCCGCATCACTGTCAATGGAAGTAGTGCTCAGAAGGCTGGCAACATTGCCACGTTGGATGGCAATCTTTGGCCAAAAAATAGACCAGGCCCCTTATTCACAACGCTTCGATTCGATTTACGATTCGGAAAGCCGTATGTCTATCTTTTTTTGGCATTACGAAATCGAGCGAGATAGACATACGACTTACCGAATCGAAAATCGAATCGAAGCGTTGTGAATAGCTATGCTGCACTCTGGTTACGGGATGTAGGTGACCATATCTTATTTACTTACCATCAGCGGAAGTGACCATAGAGACATTAGCAGGACAGGTTATGCAGCTGAGAGCACTAGGCTCATAATAGTATCCTTGTTGGCAGTTAGACGGCAACTTCAGCTCCTTTGCATTCACTGTTATTTTCATACTTAAAACTATTACCAACCAATACCAAATACGATGACGCAACGCATTGATTTTCATAGCTGTTACCACTGAAATAGTTCTGCAAAATATTGAATTGTTGCTTTACTTTTATGAAACTAAGAATTTAACATATTATGTCGCCAAATTTACTATCATAATTTTAATGTAACAATGACTCAAAATAAATGAGTTCGTTAAAATTAATTGACACAAATCGTTGACCGAACTATATCCTGACGTCACATGTATGACGTAATCTGTATGTCACTTGATCTTAGCTATTATTTAGGTTAAATTGGTGAAAACACTTTGGCGATGCTATTTTGTTTACAGTTATGTTGTTATGTGCGTTGTCATGGCGACGGGGCGCACACGCGCATTGGTGCAGAAAGTTATAACGTACAGCCCTTTTATTGCTATTTTACCTCTAGCAGCTGCAGTCTAATAGTAACCTTATTTTCACGTACATAAAGATCACTTGTCAGTAAGAGTCATTGCTTCGGCTTGGCTTTGTTGCCGAGTCCGATGCAGTCCCATTTAGATTTTATACGGTTACAGTTAGACCACCGAAAGAATTTAAGATTTTAAAGTAGTCAAGCTAACGGAGCTTTATTTAAATTAGGATCAATATTATGCAAAAATCTTTGTCTTTTGTTTTGTTAATGTTTCCAGTTAAGGCGATTATCATTTCCTTCTGTTTGATACTGCTGACATGATGAATTTTTAGTGGTTAATCCTGCTTCTAGGTCCGCAATAACATTGTTATATAGATGCGATTGCCCTGTGAGATAAGAACGCTCCTTCAATTACAATTGACACCTATTTTAATTCATGCAAATTTATTTATTGACACCAAAAATAATTACAACCATAATGCATCAAACAAAATATGAGGCTACAATGAAACAATACAACACGGAGTATGTGCATCCAAACTAGATGGAAATAGTACATTTTGATACAAGTGGAGAAAGTTTGTTATTGCATTCGAGGCGGAATTAACTTAGCTGAGAACTGCAATAACAAATGTCCACGTGTATCAAACGACTTTTTTCAATACACTTCTGAATAAATAAAATAAAATAACGAAAAATATTTTTGTCATAAATTAATAAGAAACTATGATTTTAATTTTCTTTTTTTCCGCGCTTTGCTTTCGCCAGGTTGAAGGAGAAGCAAAAGTATGAAGCCGCTAAACAGCCTAATATAAAAAATAGTATTTTTTTATATTTTTGAATTTAGAACACAAATAAATGTTAATTTGTTTATAAAAGTAAACATTAGTTTTAAATAATCATGTTTATCTATGATACTCTATTTATAAACACAATTTGAATATTTAAAAAATATTTAGGCGGTAAAGACGCATAATGACGACATAATGCATTGAACCAATTTGAACTAAGTATAGGCAGTATAGGTATAGTTCTCTGTGGCTCTCATCTGTGGCAATTGTCATGCCCGCGCACGTGTTGGAAAATGAAAAAAATCGCACGCGTGTGAAATACATTGCATGTTGAACCTAATCATAGTGCGTTATGAGCCAGTTTTCGAGGAAGTGTATTGAAAGCCAATTTCTTACATACAGCGCCCGACCTGGGAGCCTTACTGAATATTTTAGCTAATTATAATTCTGTTATGTCTTAGAGACCTATATATCTAAATACAATATTAATGCCTACTACCACATTAATGTTTTTATCGATCGAGCCCATTATTCTGATATACTTTATCTAACATGCGGCTTGCTGTATGATGGAACGCCATTTCAAACTCAATTTATCACGATTTAGAAACTCTTTCATTTTTTACTTAGTAACTGCATTAGTAACATGCATCGATCACAATCTGAACGAAATTTGCGGCGAATGCCAACGCAGCATTTAAAACAAAAGAAGATTTATTACCTCAGATCATCTATCAAAATCAGGAGCAGTCCATCAACTTTACCTTTACCGTAGAAAGATACGGCACTTTTTCTAAAATCTCCGTTGAAAACAGTACTTACAAAATGGTCAGTGATTTTCTAAAAGTCTTTATTTACTTTGCAATAGGCCTCAAAATTGCAATATGTTTAGGAAAACAAGACGATGTTATAAGTTGTGCGATAGATGTGGCGAATCATAATTACAATTATCGACAAACAACTGTTATTCTTTATCAGGATGTTGATGATAAACTTGTCACTGATTTTCTTAAAGCGTACGAAGGAGCTGTGATGATTGAAAGTAGAGGAGCTGACCCGGCGAAGCAAGTGGTCATCATTGTGGATAACTATCAATCTTTTATGAGGCTGTTGGGCGGGTTGAAACCAGATCTCAGAGGGAGAAACCTTTTCAACGGTGGAGCCAAACTCATAATAATTATAAACTCAAATCGCAAGAAACTAGAACACATCACCAGAGTATTGTGGAGCTATTACGTCACCGACGTAGTAATCATCACTAAAGACAAGAAAGGCAATGTGGCTTTGTACACCTACTATCCTTACAAAAATCATTTGAACTGTCAAAATACCGAGCCTGTCCTAATAAACTATTGGACACCAGACACGTCTTTCTATAATATGTATCCAGATAAGATGAGTAACATGCACGAGTGTCCGCTGTACATATCAACTAACAAAATCTACCATCAGGGCGGCATAGACAAGAAGATTCCACTACAAATAATAAAGAAAGCCATAGTGAGGCTACTCCGAGATATCATGAATTTTACTCCTATAATAACTGCAAGAGACTACATAAGCATCGATTCGGATCGAGCTAAGAATTGGTCTGATTCTCTGAATGATGTCATTTCGGGGTTTGCTAATATTTCGACTTGTACCATTCCTTTAGGGGTAGATAGATTGGGTCTCCTGGATTATTCGATTCCGTATTTTAGAATCCGCATAGCGTGGCTGGCTCCTCCAGTAGCCCCGGGCCCGATGTGGTGGCGACTGCTTTCACCACTAAACGGGTATTTGTGGCTAATCCTCCTAGTGGTTACCTTTTTGGTCACATCCCTTCCTTTTGTGTTGAAATTTAAACGTACAAAGCGTTTTTGCAATCGCTATTTCAAAAACTTTGACAAAGTTCAGGGCGCTGCTTTTAGAATATGGGGTGCTATGCTCGGTCAAACGATAAGAGTCGCTCCGAGGCGATTCCGAGACTTCTACATTGTTGGATTGTGGTTGTGGTTCACTTTTGTCGTCAGGAATGCGTATCAAAGCGTTCTCATTGGGGCTTTGAAGACAGACACTCTGACCGGCAATTTCGCGAACTTAAAAGAAACTCTTGACAATGGTTACAAGTTTGGTGGTCGTGCTGGAATTTATGCTCATTTCGAATTCGATGACCTAATCAGGGATGAATTCGAAATAATCCCTGAAGTTAAGTTTGAGGACGTATTCTGTGATATATTGGATGGTAATAAGAAATTCGTGTTGGCCACCTCTTTGGAGTATGCTTTCGCGTACTGCGCGGCACAAGGAAGGAAGGAGAACGAATGTGGTCACGTGT
Source organism: Xestia rhomboidea (assembly GCA_963853795.1). Lineage (NCBI taxonomy): Eukaryota > Metazoa > Arthropoda > Insecta > Lepidoptera > Noctuidae > Xestia > Xestia rhomboidea. The sequence continues at coordinate 5,324,659 of OY970771.1, read as the reverse complement.
TACCTGACTCAATTTTGACTGTGCCATTGGTTGTATGGATGAGGATGCACTCTCCGTTTGTGAGGCCACTCATAACATGGATGCCAAGGATGTTGGAAAGTGGATTATTGGAAAGAGAAGCTGTTATGAAGACGACGTATGCCCCCACTATAACTTCTGATCCGTCGCCGCTGACTCAACATCAGACGCTCAGTTGTTTCCTCTGCCTTGGTTTTGGCTGTGTGATATCTCTGGTCATATTTTTGTTAGAGATTGTGAGGAAGGAGTCTTCCAACTATACCATTGTGAAGAAGAGTAAATTAGATGCGTTAGAGCGAGAGAGTGAATTTGTAGTAGATTTTAAAGAATAGTACTTGTACATTCTTCTTTGTTGCTATTGTGTATGTAGTTGTTTATGAGTAGTTCACGATTGCTATGAATTATATTAAGATCACTAGTCGTAGAACTCATTCTTACGGCTTCAAAGTTAGGTAGGTCATTTGACTGTCTAGGTTGTCTGCTCCATTCTCAAAACAAACAAAGTCGTTTACTCTATATGTATAACCTAGATTCGCTTAATTTTTGCACTTCGTAAAATAAAACCACAATAGAATTTTCGTTTTTTATTTTATCATCAAACATAGAAAATAATTGTCATTTTTCACAGTTAATTGACATGAAATAAATAAAAGCATCTATTTATATTTTTGTCTTCAACATTCATAGAAAAATAGACATTTAGGGACAACGATATAGAATCTATGTGATACTAAATATTATGAGTGGGATAGTACAATGTCAAAAAAGTGGTCCTACAACAAAAATTATGCAATTTGGCACTACTGATATCCGGTTCCCATTTCAGGAAAGGGATAAACTGAAACGATTAAGGTGTTTGCTCCAACCAGCCCGCGAAATTCAAAGTTTCTTACGTTTTTTGCAATTTGCAGGCCAGTGCTTGGTTGTATGTTGATTAAAATACGACTGCGAGACGACTGTAAGACGTAGGTACTTACAGGATTATAATCATCTAAATCATCAATACAACCCTCCAAGCTCATAAAGGTGCAGGAATGACTTTGACCTTGAAAAAGTCAGGCTGGTTGGAGCATCCACCTTAACTATTTGTAACTATATTTACTGGTTCTTGGAAAATATTTCGAAAGGCAACAAAGAAAAGCTTCTAACTAGGAATTAATCTTATATACTAACTTATAAAGACGCTTTGAAATTGAAAATAGGATTATTATTATTTCTAAGTTTTTGTAAAATTACAATTTGAGGATTATTATACCCCGGGACTGCGGGACTATTCCGGGGCTGCGGGACTATTCGAAAGAGATACCGTGGCCCCGAAACACAAAGGGCGATGAAGGAACATGGATGGGTTTTAGTCAGTAAAAGTCTGACACTCCCTCCTGCTCCGCCCAGATCGGGATCATTTGATGATTTCATGGGAAATCATCAAATGATCCCGATCTAATAAACCTTTTTTTTTGTTCGGATGGCCGAACAAAAAAAAAGGATTATTATACCAACTAATAATATAATGTACACCGTGTAATCTATCTCCAAAACAATAATAATCTATATCTATTTTGGCGAGGCATATATCAAATTGTTTGTAACAAAATATCTTTACTACATATAGATATACGGCCCAGTTTGTCTAGACAATAGATTCAAAGGCGTGAGGTCAATTACATGAAAAACATCTAAAAGTTCTCTTAACATAATATACTTTTTACATCTACTAGGTACCTAAGTATTTATCATCACTACATAGTATAAAACAAAGTCGCTTTCTCTGTCCCTATATCCCCTATGTATGCTTAAATCTTTAAAACTACGCAACGGATTTTGATGCGGTTTTTTTTAATAGATAGAGTGATTCAAGAGGAAGGTTTGAGTATATAATTTGCGGGCGGGCGAAGCCGCGGGCATCAGCTAGTACACGATAAATTCTACAGCTAATTTCAATCAAAATTTCTAAAAAGGCCGATGGAACTTTTCAACAAACATCGTATAAGTATTCAGAAACGAAAAAGACGCTTCATTAGACGGATCGGGGGGGGGTAACTTCTACGTACTAAAAGTACAGAAACTATCGATTTTAGATGCTGGAGAAAAGGTTTTGTTAAAAAACTTATACTTTCTGAATTGAGTAGGTATTTTACGTATCAGCTTAAACTCTAATTACGGTGATTTGTGCAATGTAATGAAGCACTCGAAATTCAATATTTAAACCTTTAAGTAAGTCATATACGTAAATTAATCAATTCAGAAACCAGCAATTAATCAACCATTACAATAAGTTTTGTTTTTCACAACGTGCTTATTCAATGAACTTACAGAACACAAGACGCTTAAGTATTTATTAGGTAGTTATTAGTGCCATGCACAGTAATATTTTTCATACAGTAAAATGTTCATAAATGTTGCTAGCCAGTTAGAACGTGCATAATTTAAACATATGCCCGGGGCTCATTTGTCAGGCAGCGCTGCTATGGTGTGTAATCTTCCATAGCAGATGGTTTTACGCTCCCGTGAGAAACACGGAGAAAATTACAGTAAAATTACTGCTCGTTTTAAGGAAAGGGGAAAATTCTGTTCATTACAGAAATAGGAATATATCACAAAATAATTTTCCATTTTGCCCACGTTTACGCAATGTTTTACAGTTGGGCACGTGTTTTTGTCCAGATTTTCTACGTAAAGCATGTTGTATTTTCTGGTAACTCGGTGAAATATTGCCTAACAAGCTGTGTTAGGTCGTATTTTAGCGATACAAACAGTGAATCGTGTGGAAAAACTTTCGGCCAATGCCAAATTCGTAAGTGATTTATTTCGGAGCTCAATCTGAAAAATCAATGTTGTCATGCACTACAACATTGTTTTCAGTCTATAATGTTGTATTAAGTTGTTTAGACACTTTGGCGTACTAAAACTTTAGACACTTTGGCGCAACTGCGCAACCAAAGGATTTATAGTTAGTTCACTAACACCGCCATTTTGATTTTTTCATATCAACAATTCCTTAAAACAAGTCATCATACAAACTCCAAAAAACCTTGTAGAACTGTAGTTAGAATATAAAATAATAATGGACTTTTCACGTGGCCAAAACTACTTTCAATCGACAATGCCAGTTTATAACATAGCTTTATTTGTCTGAACTCTAGAGCAAATTATTCAAAATAGTTCATCCGATATAACTTTCTTCGCGTAGAAACAAACATGTCATATCATCATAAAGTTCTAACCTTCATTCCAAGCGAGAATAAATTGCATTTCAGAGTATTCAGATGCATCTGTACGTAACAAATGTTTAACACTTTATGGAATAAATGCAAATGATCTCGTTAAACGTCCATAGTGATGTAAAATGTAAATGTTATCACTGTCAAGCCATTAACTAGTGTACGCGGATAAAATGTTCATAAAATTAGCATTTGAGTTACGTTGCTGTTATTTCTAGTTCATCCCTCATATTTTACATTTAATGGAGGTCTGTTTAGTATAAATTGAACGCATTTATCATGGAATATTGTTTTTTTAGGCTTGTATTTGACAGCACTTGTTTAATGGTAATTTAAGAAGCGGTCGACCGCTTATTTTTAAAATTCGAATACGATTCTATTCATACTATTTTACGTTAGTTTTTCTAACTCAATTAAAACCTATATTAGGATTCTATGATAGTTAATGAAGGTATTATTTTTAGAATACCAAAGTTTATACACATACCTTTAGACTAACAAATGAATTACTTTATAACTAGTGCCTTTACGAAGGAAACCCGAGCTCATGTGATTAGGACACAACTAATAGACGTTTTTATTGATCATGAATCCTGATCAGTCACACGTCCAATAAAATATTTAAATAATATGATCTATCTTAGAGCTGAGCCAGACTTATCTGCCTCACGGATGACCATCAGCGTGCAGCTGGGTCAGTAGGGAATATGCATATATTTTATTTTTTTATTTCGATATGGAATGTAAAAATCACTACATAGTATAAAACAAAGTAGCTTTCTCTGTCCCTATATCCCTATGTATACCTAATCTTTAAAACTACGCAACGGATTTTGATGCGGGTTTTTGAATAGATAGAGTGATTCAAGAGGAAGGTTTTAGTATATAATTTGCGGGCGGGCGAAGCCGCGGGCATCAGCTAGTACTATATAAAGTGAAAACAAGACCAAAATCGGCCAACCAACACAAAAGTTATACTTAACCAAAAATCTTTTGATTCTATCTCTAGATAAACGGAATTTAGTATGGATTTTGTACGTCGATATGACGAATGACGCCATGAAAGGAATCGGATCTTACTGTCTAATCTGCAGTTTCCAATGTTTTTTTTTTAATTTTCATAATCAGAATGCTTTATTTGTCTTTATAACTTAGTATTTTTTTTAACCAACTTCATTAATGTTATGAAAAAAATAATTTCACTTTGCTATTTCTGACGTTAGTAGGTACGCTTTGTTTAGAGTGATAAAAAAAAACATGCACATACCCTATTCCAAAGCCACTTCTTTATCGCTCTTATTAATGCCTTTTCTAAGCGATAGAAAGAGACAGACTTACAAAAATATGCCCATCCGGTCAGATAGGTCAAACTTAGCCTTACTCGATCATACTGTCTTTACAGATTCAAATCCATACATACAGGGTGTAAACAACCTCATCACGAAGCCGTCTGTACATCAAACTAAGTAACTTTACGCAAAAATATTGCTGGGAAATGTCATTTTTTTTGGGGTGAAAAATCATGTTTTGTGGTAGATGTCAATGTAACGCACTCAAAACATTGTGCTGGTGGATGGATTGAATAGTACGGGTCGTGGAGGTGTTTAAAGTACAAATCTTACATTAAAAACTTGTATTTAAAAAAAAAAGTTGGAACTTTGACCCCCAATATCTCTATAACTAGTGTAGTGTATGTTAATAAGTATCACTAGTATTATTGTGTGTGTGTAACCATACCTTATTTAGGTCTAGTCAAGTTAGAAATAGACTAAGATCTTGTATCGATGTCAATAGAGAATAAATCGAGACTTTATCCTGTGCGGATGTCTTTCATTTACCACGACACTTCACTAGAAGATTCCCAGGTATGGTGTAGAACAAAAAAATGATAGCAATGACGGGGAGAACAAGAGCCTTTCGGCTTCGTTATGAGGTTTTTAACACCCTATAAAAAGAATCTGATTGTTCAAGCAGCTAACGTAGGTGGGTCCACAACTAGATAAGGAACTTGTAAAGACAATGCAGGTTGTGGTAGCGCTGGGAACAGTATGGGGTACTGGGGAGGTGGCTGCAGTCCTTGCGAAGGTGGCCTGGCTTCGGGCTCGGAGCAGTGTAGCAGCCAATGGGACAGCATTCTCCCGCGACCCTTGAGCTCCACTTCTCCTCGCCGGTCGACTACGAAGGTGCCCCATTGGTCGAGCAGCGCTCGAGTGTTTTCGCTTAAGTGGATTCGTAGGGCTGGAAATGATAAATGAATTAGTTGTTGCTTAACTTGATTCAGAGTCCCTGTTCAATAAGGTCCGTTCTTCACGAAGCTATTCAAAAGTAACGCTAAAAAAACACCAAACGCCCTGGCACGAGTGCGCGGTGTGAACGTTATATTGTATTTGTACACGCACATTTCGAATGGGGCGAGCCTATTGCCATCAACTGGTCGCAAATTCAGACTCCGTGGCTGAGAAGTGAGTACTGAGAAATTCCTGATGGAAAAACTCAATAACACTTTGTCCGACCTGGGAATCGAACCCAGTACATTATGCTCAGCAGTCGTACTTGCAACCACTAGACCAACAAGGCTATCTGAACGATGATGGAAACAACAATGCACTAATATTCAGGCTTTCAACTACGTAGTGATGAAAATACAGTTACTTGTGACAAAACAGTTACGTTTATACTTACAATAAAACTCAAATAGGAATAAAACATTGTATCATTTGACCGAGTTTTATTACAGTACTTAAGTTTGTCACAAAATTCTTAATTAACAAATCTGGTTGTAAAAGTAATTCTTGTTACATAAATCTGCCTTATCCTCCATCCCGTCACGTAAATCGTGGTTACGTCTTGTTCTGTTATCTTACCTACGTAAGTAAATAAAGTTAACTGCTAACAATTTATGAGGAGAACTACGATGATGTATCTTTTTAACCGACTTCAAAAAGGAGGCGGTTCTCAATTCGTCGGAACCTTTTTTTTTTCGATTACTCGAAGATGGCTGGACCGATTTGGTTTTTTTTTGTATTGTTTGAAAGGGTATACTTCCCAGGTGGTCCCATGATCATCAAGTCAGGATCTGATGATGGGATCCTGGAGAAATAGAGAGCACTCTTCAAGTTTTATAGACACACTTGAAGCGATTTGGGTAGTTTTTGAAAGAGTACTTTCTCGGAATGGTCCCATTTCAATTTGGTGAAGATCTGATGAAGAACTTCGGAGATAGGCAACGGAACTCCTCAATAAATGATAGCAAATGGACTGGGATTGCTGAAATCTCATGTCTGTCTATTGCTTACACCAGTTCATAACATAACATCACGTCGGTACGCTGTGAAGGGGTAAGCACATGCGAACCCTGTTTTTTTTTTTTTTGCAAAAAATAAAACCGTCTTCATAAAACACAAAAAAGTGTAAAATAACTTTAGCTTCAGAAGTCGTTGAAGTCGGTTTTATTTTTACACAGTAATTTCTTTGAAACGAACAGTCGGGTCAAGTGGATGTAAACTGTGCAACTTTACGTCAATTTTTAGTTTCACTGTGCACTATACTATTTTTATTTTTTATTAGTGCATCGTAAGCTTACGTTTGGCAGCAACTCGCCTGATGTAAAGCGATGAAGCGGCCTAGGATGGAGAACGCTTTCCTAGAAGAAACCGTTTACTCGAACTTTGAAGAGTTCCACATTATAATGATCGGGAAACAGAGTTCAATATTTCTCCGTTAATCCACTAAATCAACTTATAATCCGCCCTCTCTTCATATGAGCAAGGTTATATTTCCATGTTACCAACATTAAAATCGCGAAAATATGTACAAGTCATGAGGTATACGCAGTTTAGTTTATTGCTGTATTGTCTGCGCTACCCTTTATACAGCAGTCTCATAAAAAAAATATCTACTCTACCCAAATGTGACAGCTGGTTTTTTTGTGATAACGATGGTGGTCTTATAGAGAAAGTTGTTCAGTTTGATGATCTGCACCACGACCCTAAATATGAACGCACCTTTCTGAAACACACTGCATACCTTAACTGCAAAAGGATGAAACTTACGTTGTCCTGTAGACTCCATGCGACTGGCAGTGTTGACGGTGTCTCCAAACAGGCAGTAGTGGGGCATTTTGACCCCCACCACGCCGGCACACACCGGGCCGGAGTGGACTCCGATACGGACCTGATCAAGTACACAGTCAGTATATAACCTGAGATGAAGGACCATAAGGTACCGTATATTTTAGTATGTTGTATTTTATTGTTTACCTTGATTTTGTTTTTACTACGATGTAGAATTACATGTAGCATTAAGTAGAAACCTTAGTGGTTTAAAAATGCTACTTTGCTAAAACAAATATAATAATTTTTAAATAATGATCATTATTTTTTTTCATTTATTTACATAAATGAAAAAAAAATGAACCAAATATATTCAGGTACAAAAGGCAGTATCGACGAAAACAACGTCCGAATCGTGGGGATCTCAACAAATCATACTTGAGTTTTTTACCCGACTACGGCAAAGCCAAAAGGAAGGTTTATGATTTAGCAGTCTATGTATGTATGTTTGTATTTACGTGTGTTCCTTCGTAGCACCTAAACTATTCATCCGATTTTGATGAATAAGATGTCAATCGATTCGTTATTATTCCGGGTAACAGGCTATGTTTTACCCAACTTCATTCCGTAGTCGAGTGGTAGAACTACTTGTTGAATTTCGAGTGCTACATTACAGTGAAGAAACATTACGTAATCGGCTGATGATTCTATCAGAATTCTCATCTAAGAGGTATCCTGGCAATAGAACTAAGGAGAAAATTATACGGTTTTCATCATTGATATATAAAAAACCCAAGATGCACACAGTCTCGAACAAAATTAACACTCGAAACTGTCGCCAAACACTCACCACTACAACCCACTACTACTAATTTAGTAGTACTATATTTTTTTTTTTTGGAAATTCTACCTTACGCGGATTGTTTAAAGTTGTTATTACAAAGCAGTGTGCAAAAAACAGTTAAATTTTACGTTACGCGAGCGACGTGAGACTAATTGAAAATAGACGCACAATTACTAATTGTGCCTGTATTTTTTGCGGACGATTTTGAAACGCCGAGTGTGTATCTTGGGTTTTTTATATATCAATGGTTTTCATGCAAAAAATACCACAATTGTTATGGTAACTCTTGTTTTGGCTGATTTGTTATTTCTATTTCGTTCCCCTCTGCCAAGGGACGAATACTTGATAAATTTAAATAATGGATTCTTTTACAAGTTCTAATGATCAGCAAAGTTCACCTCCAATCGATGTGTAGGCCGGTGTCTCACGACGAACCCCCTCACTGCCTCCACAATAGCCAGCGCCATGAGGCAGATCTCCCGCGCGTGAAGGTCGCCGTTCCTCTCCGGTAGACCAGACACTACCATGTAAGCGTCGCCTATTGTTTCCACCTTCAGGACACGAAAGAAGGAATATGTTATGGAAGAAACAACCCTTTTCAGTCGAGTTAGAGTTGTACATTCATCATTCATTTGAGTTTACCTAACATGTATACACACATGTATGATATACAGTCACTTACGTAAACACTTTTTTTTTTTTGCGAGAGTGTATATTGTTGTTTGTGACTGTACATATTGACTGATTTTTTTTTTATTTTGAACTTTCTTTATTTTAACATAAAGACAACAGATAAATGACATTCAGATCTTATTCTAAAAGCATTCAACATTAAGATTTAGTGTTTTGTGCAGACTAGGGCGCCCATTAAAATCATTTGCGAATACCAACAATATGTAATGTATTAAAAACTTAATATGAATCAGAAGTATCTTAATACTTACGGTACTTAAACAAATGTCGAACTGTACAGCGCGGTGATTAGACACAAACGCACTATATAACACCAAATAATAATTGGGGACACCTCAGTCATCAAAACCAGCAGGGATAACACAGTATTGTTTACTAGGAATTTCTCCTGTTTCGCGAGTGCGTTAACGTTTAAACTCACACACAAACAGCCATACCCGGAACAACTATACAGGGTGTTAAAGTAGTTGCGTGCCATAGCTTAGGGGTGAGTTCAGTAGAGATGAAGGAACCCTTAAAAAAAAATTCCGAAAACGATATTAAAAAACAAAAACTAGATAGACCTAATTTAGTACCTAATAAGTTAAAATAGCAATCGTGTAGATTTTTTTTTTTATATAGCAATTTGAAGTTAGTAGGTAGGTATTAAATTAGGTTGATCTTGCAATTTTTTTTTTTTTTTTAATATTGTTTTCGGATTTATTTTTTAAGGATTCTATTATCGATACTGAACGCACCCCTAAGCTATGGCACGCGACTACTTTAACACCCTGTATACAATAAATATATAATAAAATATAAATATTTGTTGCGTGCGAGGGCGGGAGTCGAACCCGTGACACGCAGCGCACCAGCTAATCGCTCAGCCACTACGCCAACCGTCTCCTCGTCATTATTGCACACAAGTTGGATTTTTGCGTGATACCCTGCTACTACTAAAAAAACTGGTATAATTCCGGATTATCATCTGAATTGCTCTAGTGGCACCAGTACGTAGATAGTTTTACGTGCTCAGTTAACCTAAAATAGCTCTTTTTGTTCTAAAAAAAACATCCTTATAAAATGGGTCTATTTCTGGACAACCGAATTAAAAATAAGCACTTACCTTATAAACATCATAGAACCCTATAATCCTGTCGAAGGTACTGTAGAGGTCGTTCAGCAGATCCACTACCTGAATTGGCGTGGAGGCAGCACAGAGTTCAGTGAACCCGACGATGTCGCTGAAGTATACCGTCACACATTCGAAGCTTTCGGGCTGGACCACTTCGCCAGCCATCAGCTGTTGAGCTACGGGCCTGGGTGGGTGAACGAAGGTGGGTAGATGAGATTTTTCCATATTCCACATTTTAATTTAAATTCTTAATAGGTTTTGTAAAATATTTTTTTCGTCTCATCCGCGTGAAATTATCATAAAATTACTAGCTGACCCCGCAAACGTTATTCTGCCATATAAATTACGGTGTGAAATATGTTTTACGACCTACATTCTCATACCCACCAAATACACATAAAAAAAATCTAATCGAATAAGGAGGTACCTTGGGAGTACTTGATACAGTAGTTCTTCAGATCTCCGTTTCTCCAATGACAGTTGTTCAGTTTTCTCCTCAACGAGGGACTCCAAGTTATTCGCGTACTGCTCCATGCGACGGAGAAGATCGTCCATTAAATTGTCACAGTAGCCCCTAGATCGGAAAATATATCATTAGATGTCTTGTCTTATATCATTTTTTTTTTTTTTTTTTTATATATATATATTACAATCTAGCCTAATAAGGCTAATAAGCAATTTTAATCTAACTTAATTTGCTAAAAGTAAAATTATATCTAAGAGCACGTCCATTGCGTTCACTTAGCGTCTATTAAGGCGAAGTCACTTTTTTCTTGTGTCCATATAAATAGCGGCACTATATTACACTCGCGTTATAGTCACAATTATATTTCACTACACTAACTCAAAAGGTTTAGTCCTTTTGAGCCTTCTTACTATGTCCGTGTTATCGAGGAGCTGGATGGCCTCGACATTAACATGATGATGAAGCCGATGTTCATGAGCTTCTGCATATTTTTGGATTATGCTGTTTACGAACTCTATATTCAGGTCCCGATGGATGTCGTCAATTCTGATATACCAAGGCGCGTTCACGATGTTCTTGAGTACTTTATTCTGGAATTTTTGTATTATTTCTACATTGCTTTCTTTGGCGCAACCCCATAGTTGTATACCATAGGTCCATACTGGCATAAGGACTGATTTGTAGAGCAAGATTTTGTTAGGAACTGACAACGCGGAATGCCTTCCTAGTAACCAGTTCATGCTTCTGTAACGAATTTCTAATTCTTCTCGTTTCTTTTTGACATGGGCTTTCCAGCGAAGCTTTGCGTCTAAGGTCATACCAAGATATTTGGCAGTGTTTTCGTACGGTACAATTTTGTTGTTTATGTACAATGGGTTGTGTTCTGATTTCTTGTTAGTGAAGTCAATGTGAATGGATTTAGTTTCATTCAACTTGATCTTCCACTTTTTGGTCCAATCATAGAATCGATTTATTGCTCTTTGTACTTTTACCACAGCTTCCTTGTGACTAGATCCTGTGGACATTATTGCGGTATCATCAGCAAAAGTGGCAATAGTTGCATTTTCTAGTTCTGGTATATCACATGTGTACAATAGGTACAGGACCGGGCCTAGAACACTTCCTTGTGGTACACCAGCTTTTATTTCTTTTAGTTCAGAATAGGCATTCTCTTGCCTTACTCTAAAGACTCTTCCAGTTATATATGATTCTAATATGTCTGCAAACTGTTTCGGCAACATATTTCTTAGTTTATATATCAATCCCTTGTGCCAAACTTTGTCAAAAGCCTGGGCTACATCTAAAAATACAGTGGTACATACTTTCCTACCTTCAAGAGCTTCTTCAATTACTGTTGTAATTCTATGCACCTGATCTATCGTTGAGTGAGAGTCTTATATCATGAGCAGTACATATTAGCCTCCAGACAGTCGTAAAGAAGCTCGTGGCTAAATAATAGCAGTCGAGGTTGCTTAGGTTGGTTCGTGGATGGGTGACCACCTATTACATAAGTATCGCGTTTTCTCCGCTCGTCGTAAAGCACGTTAAGCTCTTGGTCCCGGCTGTCATTTGTAGGTCTTGTTGACAGTCGTCACAGGTAGTCAGTGACCCGAAAGTCTGATAACCAGTCTTACCAATGGGTATCTTATTATTCAGTATTAACTGGGCTGTGGAGGTCCGATAGGCAGTCGTACAATACTGGTATTCGGCTTCATCCGGTTAGATTGGAAGCCGACCCCAACATAGTTGGGAAAAGGCTGGCAGATGATGATGATAACACTCGTCAATAGCCTCGAGGGTACCCAAGAAACGTGAAAGCGAACAGTTCCTCTCCGCCACCTCGTCATTGATTTTGTCTTTTATGAAGACTTCTCGCTGTGATGTAAGTGAGATAAGTTCTCACGCTTCGGTTAAACTTTTGAAACTTAACAAGGTGCTAGCGAGTCTGAATGCAACCCATCTTATTGTCCGAATTATGGTAAATTCGAAACAAAAGAAAACATTATACATAGGTACACAAAGCCCAGTTTGACGAATCATTCTCCAATCTCCATATTTGTACCTAAAATCGATACAAATCTTTACCATACTTAAACTGAAGAGACTTCCGAAGTATCACGAGAATAAAAACATCAAATGTAACATTCTTATGTACCTTTTTTATTTTTTTTTGGATGGGAAGTCATCAAATGACTTCTCCCGCTCTGGGCGGAGCAGGAGGGAGTGTCAGACTTTTACTGACTAAAACCCATCCATGTTCCTTCCTCGCCCTTTGTGTTCCGGGGCCACGGTATCTCTTTCGAATAGTCCCGCAGCCCCGACAGGCTTCGGCCCTTGCGGACCCCTTCACAGTTGCTGACTCTCTTTGAGGCGCGCGTGGAACACGAACGCGCCGTCGACACGGCCTGTCGTCATGAGACGGACCGACGGCGAGCTAGCCCATAGCTCCCCGTCCACAGGCCCGCGATTCTTGTGTGCCTCACAGCTACGCTAAAATTCAAGCACGTTATTATCTATCACTCACTTGATATAATTAGCATTGACGGCATCAAAGCTGGGTCTATCATCGGGCGCCTCTGCCCAGCACCTCTCGGCCAGGTCCAGCAGTTCCACAGCAGCCCCTCCCCCGCCCCCCGCAGCTGCACCCGCCTCGCCCGCCCCCACCACCGGACGAAATGGTGGGGACTCTCTAGCGCAAACGTGGCCTACTATTTCTGATTAACAAAAGAAACATTTAATAATTATTTATAACTGGCGAGATGTGGGTGTTGTGGGTGTTGTGGGTGTTGTAGGTGTACACCCATGCCTAAGCCTTCGGGTGATTACAGTACAGCCGGGCTGTTATGTTATGTAGGTTAAAATTTTGTTTAAAATTTATTTCCAGCCCATTAAAAGAAAACGTGTATTGTAAATACTCTAAACATTGTAAAACATTTATCAACACGTAAAGAAGAAGATTGTAAAACAGTAAGGCCTGTATTCCTGTCACGCTGACGGTCAGTCGCGTACGTCTGTGAGAAAAACAGTAGCAAATACGCACTGCTGACGTCAGCGTCGCAGTATGGTGCTATATAGAACCGAATGTATACTCGTACGCGCGACCGACGTCAGCGCGACAGGAATTCTGGCCTAATACAGGCAGTTTTTTTTTTACCTAGTTGAAACTGAGGGCTGCTGGGTGGAAGCCTATACGGGCTGGAAGGGACACCGATGCGACAACGGTTACCACGTATCCAGTACATCATTCTGAACACCCCTACATTACATTACATACATTTTGGCACTTTTGTAGGAAACAACAATTTTTTTTTTATTATCCGATGAAAAATTGCGGTTCAGAATAGGGTAGATGACAAAAAAATCGAATTATTCCGTCAGATAGATTTCCAAAAAATATTGTTATTATTTCCAATAATATACACATATTTTTCTTTTTTCACGTAGGTAAATAAAAAATGAAGACGATACAGTGCGTCGAAAACTCGTGTGACATCACATTTGAGTTCATTTTTTTCTGGAAAGTGACGTCACAAGCCCCACTCATGATCGTAGACGCGTTTTATCTTCGTCAATTTTTATTAATTTGAGAAAACAAAAAACACGTATCCAATATTTTTCGATAATCTATAACTGACGGAGTAAACATAATCATATTTTTTTTTATCAAGAATCATCCCTTATAGGTACTGAATACTTATTTTTTTTTCTAGTCGGTATCCTATCCAACCCGTATTGAAAAAAATATGAAAAGTAGACTGTGTTGTAATTTATTGACATTTTAAAATACCCTTCCCAAAATACCGCATATTTTACAAGCGCGAATGGCAATTTAATCTAGTAGGATTAGCAAATTAATTAATTTGTTTGTGGCACTTATTAATTTGTTTGAAGGCACAGGTTTGAAGCCTTTGCGAACATCTATAAACTTTTAATTGGTATACGTTAAATATCCTATCCAGTAATTTGTCTATCTATATATAAATTATGGCTTTTGTAAATTTCTCGGTAATCTGTTATTTATATTCTAGATAGTAATTGCCTAAACTCTACCTTTATGGTTCAAAATAGATCTGAGATTAAGTTTTTGAAGTGTCAGTTTCGAATTTCAAAATGACAGTTTTTTACTGAATGCTGCTGAGGAGGCTCTCGTTAGACAGCATAATCAAGGGCTTGTGATTTAGAAAGCGGTACCATTGCCCACGGCTCCTAATATTAGGCGGTTCCTTTCTGCGAAGCCTTGACCGCCGAGCTTGGACCCTTTTCTCAATACCGGTGGGCAACTATTTTTACGAGTATATTGATTTTATAATGGACTGGGATTGCTGAAATCTCATGTCTGTCTATTGTTTAACCAGTTCATAACACCCCGCATATGTGAACCACTAAAAAGTGAAAGATAAAAACATATTTAAAAAAACTAAAACCGACTTCAAAAACACAAAAAAGTAAAAAATAACTTTAGCTTCAGAAGTCGGTGACCAAAAAACTAAATCAATCAAACAAATGTCACCTTCTTCTGAAGCTTAAGTTATTTTTCACTTTTTTTTTGTGTTTTTCGAAGTCGTTGTCCATTTGCTATCATTTATTAAGGAGTTCCGTTGCATATCTCCGAAGTTCTTCATCAGATCTTCACAAAATTGAAATGGGACTACTCCGAGAAAGTACTCTTTTAAAAACAAGTGTGCCTATAAAATTTAAAGAGTTCTCGCTATTTCTCCAGGATCCCATCATCAGATCCTGACTTGATGATCATGGGACCATCTGGTAAGTATACCCTTTAAAAAAAAAAACAAATCGGTTCAGCCATCATCGAGTAATCGGGGAACATACATAAAAATAAAAAAAAGGTTCCGACGAATTGAGGACCTCCTCCTTTTTGAAGTCGGTTAAAAATGTTAAAATTAAGAAAGAAGGTGAATAAAGCAAATCACTTAACGTACTTAAGCAATGAATGCCAAGAAAACTTGTGCTTTTATCCGAACGAGAGCACAAATAATATAAATTACAGTTTTTCCACTGCACTGGCCTACAAAGAAACTATTTCAGTCACATTCCATTAAAAAGTTTTCAAGCCTGAAACTTGTAACTTTTTCTTTCATGTTATTTAAAACCGGATATTGCAGCTGGCTGGGAAATGGCGGAAACAGAGAGTACATGACCCAGTAAACGAGAGAGTAAAATGATTGATTGATGATGATTGATGATTTTAGAGTAGTAAAATGTTTTGGAGAATAATATTATAAGACTTCCTGAAAGATGTTACTTGTGAAAAAGACTTGTTTAAGGCAGTTTTTGCTGTCCAAACTTTACAGAAAATTAGATTTGCGTCTATTTCACGATTTGGGTATGAAGGTTTGTCCCATGGCAAAGTTGTTGTTTGATGGTATAAACTACATTCTTAGATATTATGTACCTTATCTACCTTTAACCTGCCAGCAAGGTTACTGACCTTTATTGGACATGGTAGGCGTGTAGTTATGGAAGGGCCCTGCTCTTAGCACAATCTCTTCGAGGATGATGCCGAAGCTGTACACATCGCCTTTGGGAGACGCCGCCGCGCCCGGGTAGATGCTGGCAGCCACCAGCTCCGGGGCTGTCCATAGTAACTCTGAAACAAAGCCATATTTACACTAAACGAAAAACTTACATAACTTTTAGCTACCTAAACTGTTGGAGTTTTATGACTTAGGAAAACAATTACAAAGACCCTAAAAAAGATAGGTTTGAAAAGTTTTATTTATTTTCTTATACTTTCAATTATTTCTCGTTTTGATTAAATTCGTCTACGTATAAAAAAAGCACAAAAAAATAAAGGCTTTTGATTTTACTATTAACAAACCGTAAACTACCAACCATAATTATCCCAAAATATCGAGCAAACTAGAGAGCCTACACAAATTGCGCGATAACGATGAAAAGTCAAATATGTATTGGATTGACAATACATATTCTAAGCTCCTAATTTGACAAGCGAAATTAGCATTAATTACTGTAATAATAGGTGTCATCCTTGATCAGGTCAGTTGGCGTGCACAGGGTGTTGAGTCCGTAGTCGGAGATCTTCAGCACGAAGCGACCGTCGATGAGGCAGTTCGAGGAGCGCAGCTTGCCGTGCGCGCCCAGCCCACCGTGGAGGTAGCACATGCCCTGGACAACAAAGACAGTGGATAAAGTTTGTATTATTTTGATACGGACACGACTGCCTCGTTGGTTTAGTAGTCGCAAGCGCGACTTCTGATCATGATGTCCTGGGTTCGATTTCCAAGTCGGGTAAAATACAGGGTGTAAACCACCTCATCACGAAGCCGTCAACCAAGCATTCTGTACATCAAACTAAGTAACTTTACGCAAAAAATATTGCTGGAAAACGACTGTTTTTTTGGGTTGAAAAATCATGTTTTGTGGTAGAACTCAATGTAACGAACTCAAAACATTGTGCTGATGGATGGAGTGAATAATACGGGGGTAAAGTAAAAATCTTACATTTAAAACTTGTATTAAAAAAAAAAGTTGGCAATAAGTTGGAACTTTCACCCCCAATATCTCCGTAACTAGAAGGATCCCAGGTATGGTATAGAACAGAAAAATTATTGCAATGATGAGCAGAACAAGTGCCGTTTGGCTTCGTTAAGAGGTGTTTTACACCCTTTATTATTGCGTTATTTTATCAGGAATTTCTTAGTAGCAGCCTGGATTTCCGCCCGGTTGATGGCAATAGGCTCGTCCCCCTCTCAACATTACACCTCTGCCTATACCTTCGGGGAATACAGGCGTGATGTTATGATACGGCTACTCACAAAAGATATTGACGAGGCGGTTGTGAAAAACTCCGGGAGGACCTGCCCCAGAAGTAGAAAGACGCATTCATTTTATTAGTGCTGTTCTGCAAGAAGGTCAGGTGTGTGGTAAACGCAACCGGCGTACGTATATTATGACCAGATTTTTAAACGTAAACGAAAGAAAAGTATGTAAAGTTTTAGAGCTTTGCCTCATTCATGATGCCAGACCACTAATGCATACAATTGAACCCACTTCTCCTTCTTATTTGACTTCTCACTTAGAAAATGCTCTGCACACAGGAAGAATCTTCGTTCGTCCAACAATCGACTTCTACGATGTCCTACTCAACGCTCTGGTTTTCTTAAATCTTATTTTCCTGCCCAGGTGGTTTTCCTTTGGAATGCGCTCCCTTTAAATATAAGGACGGCAACCAGTCGGTTCATAAAGCTCGCGAACACTTACTTAAGAAGTTGGCAGACTCGTCCCACAATTAGTTGGTTGTTTTTCTCCATCTATGTTTTTTTTACCTTTCTTCACTTTGTATATTTTGTTGTATATATGTATTTATTATTATATTTTATTCTTCAAAATTGTCTGTACTTTTGCACCTACTATTTTGTCTCTGCATCACCCTAAGGTAGACTGGTAGAAAATGCCCAAGGCATTAAGTCCGCCGCCTTTGTACATTATGTGCATAAAGTTTTAATAAATAAATTGAAAAACTCGAAATCCCAATTAAAAGACAACGACACCTTTTAAGGACCTTTTAAAATTGTATTCTATTTTCCCTGTGAAAGAGGAGCACTTAACGCGGGGAGGCCAGCCTTCTTCCGTGTTTGTTTTTACAAAATACTAGCAACCCGCCCCGGCTTCACACGGCGCCACCTATCGGGTCCAAAACTATCCTACCTTAAAAAAATTAAATATGTTTGGTGGTTTCGGAGATTAACATAGACACACGTGGTTCTTATAGTACCATAAAATGCATAGCTCTGTTTCTGTTATTTTTTTGTGTTATTTTTTTCTCTGTTTGTGTTATTTTTTTGTTTACATGAGTTCGACAATCGTTTGCAATGTTTTTTTAAACAGCGAGTTTTTCTTCATGTCTGTCTAAGAATGTAATAGACGAGACGACAAAAAAAAACCTAATTAGTCCGTCAGTTAGATTATCAAAAAATATTTGACCCGTGTTTTTTCTTTTGTTACGTAAACCAAAATTGACGAAGATATGACGCTTTTAAAATTCTCAATACGACACGCCTAGGTATCATTTTAGCTAGTTCTGACGTCACGAGCCCCCACTCCCGAGTTTTGATACGTTTTATCTTTTGTCAATATTCATTGATTTACAAAAACAAAAAATACGTGTACATTAATTTACAGTAACTAACTGACGGACTAAATAGATTTGCAATTTTTTGATACTGTCGTCATGCCTATTGTAATGTATACTTTCTGCTATCACAAGGGGCAGTTTATAACGTATATCACGTAAATATATGGCTTTGCAAGTTATATTAATATAAAAGCACTATGTAACAAACTTTCCTATCAGAAAAATACCAATAAGTCGAGCCACTAAAAAAGTTATAACTAGCTCGTATTTA
Source organism: Xestia rhomboidea (assembly GCA_963853795.1). Lineage (NCBI taxonomy): Eukaryota > Metazoa > Arthropoda > Insecta > Lepidoptera > Noctuidae > Xestia > Xestia rhomboidea. The sequence continues at coordinate 5,305,864 of OY970771.1, read as the reverse complement.
TTTTACTGGGTTTACGTATATCGTAACTCCAAATTTTGCCTCCCAGCGGTATCGGATTAGGATTCAGGTCGTAATTTTGACAATATATTTCACAGAATTCTGATTATTTATCGAGTACTATCGAGGTTTTTTTTGTTGTTGACAAATGAATATTCTATGGTTTGGCTAGCACATGAGGTTTTCTCCATAAGAGTAATGCACACTGCTATGCACTAATTAATTACGCAAAACCATGGCAAGAAAACAAATAGAAGCACATTTTTCGATTTTCAAAAACCATGGATTTTTTATGAGAAACCTGCTACAACATCATCTGCCGGAGTTTCGGCATCATCTTCTGTGTTAAAACCGTCTAATAAAATATAAAAATCTTTATTGCTAGTGAAATGAACAGTAAATCTCCTTAAATATTAGTTCGGTCGAATAGAATGTGCACTTGTGCACGGATTACCCCGTATCACGAGTGCCCTCACCTTCCTCCGGACCTGCTAGGTAGTTTTTTACATAATTTATTTTGAGAAAAAAAAGGTAATTTGTGAAAAAGTTAAATAAATAAAAATGAAATTGAAATAAAAACTAACTATACCTGATAAGGTTAAACAATTAAACGAGTTGAATTGTATATGTCTTTTTTTTTTTTTTTTTAGGATGGGAAATCATCAAATGACTGAGTGTCAGACTTTTACTGACTAAAACCCATCCATGTTCCTTCCTCGCCCTTTGTGTTCCGGGGCCACGGTATCTCTTTCGAATAGTCCCGCAGCCCCGGCAGGCTTCGGCCCTTGCGGACCCCTTCACAGTTGCTGACTCTCTTTGAGGCGCGCGTGGAACACGAACGCGCCGTCGACACGGCCTGTCGTCATGAGACGGACGGACGGCGAGCTAGCCCATAGCTCCCCGTCCACAGGCCTGCGCCTACGGTGGCCGGAAGCCACCACGTGGCCCCCGACGCCCAGGGCGTCTCCCGCGGCGGCCGGGACGTGAGGATCTCTCCCTCTCACTTTCCGCCACCTCCTTCGCTAGCATGACTGCTTCGCAGAAGGAGGTGACGGCGTCCCATTCCGTCTCGCTCCGGACCATGAATTGAACCAAGGCCGGGAGCGAGAGGTCGCCGCCGCCAATCGCCGCATTGTATATGTCTCTGGTTAAGGTTGGGTTTTCTGTGAAAGGAAGAAAGTTACGAACGATGTTTTGTCCAGGTTAAGTGTTAAGAGATTGCCAGACTGTATATATCCGTCACTTCACTTCTCTTGTTATACGTATTATAAATACACGTTTATTTTTCCTGATAAAATAGTTTTTCCTTCACTAGCCTACTGTATTGGCTCTGTATGAACAAGTTTCTGCCTAGCCTTTTCCCAATTATGTTGGGGTCCACTTCCAGTCTATCCGAATGCAGTTAAATAGGAGTGTGTTCCATGAAGCGACTGCTTATCTGACCTCCACAACCCAGTTAGTACTGGGTAATACGAGACCCCTTTGTAAGTCTAGGTATCCGACTTTCGGGCTGTTGGGGCCACGACTGACAAAGATCTACAAATGATAGCCGGTATCAACGGCGTTACATCTTTTCCGAGGCTTGGAGGAAACTGGGTATGTATTAGGGTGGTCACCCATCCACGGACCAACCTAGGAAAGCGCGACTTAACCTAAAGATCGACCCGAATGGCTGTTATTATTTATTTTTTAAACTTTATGCACATAATGTACAAAGGCGGACTTAATGCCTTGGGCATTTTCTACTAGTCTACCTTAGGGTGATGCAGAGACAAAACAGTAGGTGCACGGTTACTATTCAAAAATATATGCCTAAGAAAACTGCTGGGACACAATGCTACAGATGTCAAAGCTTCGGTCACGCATCGAGGAATTGCAATATGCCCGCTAGGTGTGTTAAATGTACGGAACCTCACGCAACAAGAGATTGCACTAAAAAAGACCGTATCGAACCTACACGCTGCTGTAATTGTGATCAGAATCATCCTGCTAACTTTCACAACTGCGAGACCCGTCTTGCCTACCTGAAACGAGCGAAAACTAGGAGTGAGAACCAGTCTAGGCCGTTGAAGGCAGTGGCGATCCAGCACGCGTCTGCACCTCTTACTAATCTGCAACCCTCGTTCAAGAAACTTTTATATGCTGGTACTGTCAAAACTCACACCAATCATGATTATTCACCAAACGAGTATTTGGATCTACCACCGGATGACCCCGTGACAAAAGAGATGTTAGAAATACTTATCTGTGTTAAAAACCTTAAACCACAATTTTCTGCCTGTGAATCTATGTTAGATAAGGTTATGCTAGTTCTGACCCATCTTGGTCACTATGCTTAATACTAATGAGTTAAGACTCTTATCTTGGAACTCCGATGGAGTTCGCTCAAAAATGCATGAATTACTTGAGTTAGCGGTACGTACTCTATCCATTGATATAATAGCTGTCTGTGAAACTAAACTGAATTTTAATACTCCCTTGATGACACCAGGGTTTAACTGCTATCGACAAGACAAACACCACAGTGGGCGGGGACAAGGTGTAGCCATTCTGGTGAATGAGAGACTTGATATTCAACCGATTGCTGTTCCTAAAACCAAGCACATTGAAGCGGTTGCTATTGGCTTAAAAATTAGCGGGAAAGACTATATCTTTGTTTCAGCTTACCAATCTCCAAACTTGCAGCTCGAATGCAATGACATGGATATTTTACTTTCTCTAGGGCCCCATGTTGTAATAATGGGAGACTTTAACGCCAATCACGGTTACTGGAATAGTAGTTATGTCAATGCCCGTGGTAATATACTGTTTCGTCACATGATTGAACACGATTATGTAATACATTACCCTGACTTACCTACTCAGGTAAACTATAGACCTGATCTTACCCCTACTAATCCTGATCTGATTCTGGCGCTAAATGTAAATAATATACATGAGGTTTGTGCAATACCTGCCCTTTCATCAAACCACTTTCCCATACTCTTTACAGTGAATGGTCAATGCTCTCGCAAACCTGATACCAAACACTACCGATATTGTGACGCTGATTGGGATAAATACCGGTCCTTTCTTGACCAAAAGATCTTGCTTGACTCGAAGGTATTTAAATCTGAACCTGAAATCGACTACGCCGTAAACTACCTACATCAGTGTCTTACTGATGCTAGAGACAAATTTATCCCAAGTAAGGTACACAAAAACACTTGCATAAAACTACCAAATTACATAGCAAAAATGATCAAGTATAAAAATTATCTTCGTCGAAAAGAACAAAAAGTTTCACTTGCAGAAAAAAAACTATTACGATCGGCTATCAACAAACTGCAACACTTAATTAATTTGGCCATAACGAAACATCAAGATAAAATATGGAACACTAAACTTTCGAGAGTTGACAATCCTAGCAATGATATTTGGCGACTGACAGGTCCTCGCCCCGGACGGTATCGGCAGGAGTTCCTCAAGGCTCGGTACTAGGTCCCTACCTCTTCATCCTATTTGTGTGTGACGTTCCTGTGCAGGTCCGTACTCACCTGGCCTGCTTTGCCGACGATACAGCATCGTACACAAGCGATGATGACATCGACATTATCATAAGTAGACTTCAATTATCGCTTGAACTACTTCAATCTTATTTCAACAAGTGGAAGCTGAAGTTGAACGAATCCAAGACCGAGGCTATACTCTTCACACGCCAACGTACCACCCCAAAAAGAAAATTAAAAATTGCTGGGCAATTGATTCCGTGGTCCACAGAAGTACGCTATCTAGGAGTTACTTTGGATACAAAGCTTAACTGGACCAAACATGTTAATAAATTACGCGTCAAAGGAGCTCAAGCACTCTGTTCTCTCAGTCCCATACTCAATCGCAAAAGTAAGCTCAGCTCAAACACCAAACTTAGGTTATACACCACTCTAATTAGACCTTGCATCACCTACTCATGTCCGGTATGGAGTAGCACCTGTCAATCTAATTATGACCTGTTACAAACGATTCAAAATAAAGCAGTTAAAATTGCTTATAACACTGCGTTTAAAACTAACCATAAAACACTACACACAAATATAAAGTTACCTAGCATTACAAAATTAATTTTAAAATTAACTCGTAAATTCTACAACAAAAATAAATGTCGTCAAAATACATTAATTGCTAACTTATGTCAAATTAAATTGAAAGACTTGCGACATATCGATGGATACGGTACATACAAGCTTCCCCATCACTATGTGTTGTTCGCGCACAATACTGATAACGCGTCGTAGTTGGGCCCGTACGATGCGCCAGCGCTCCCCCGCTCTCACCGCATACAGGTGAGCGCGCGGGAGGCGCGGTAGCTCGTGCGTCGCTGGTTGCCACGCGCGATCACCTGAACGGCCGTTTGCACCGGTCGCACTTACGCTGAGCGCGTAGTAAAGTTTTTGCTACTACCCCCTTAATTTTATAAATGAAGTTATTACAATAACTTCATATGAAAATGTTAAAGTTTTAATCAATAAATGCCTCATGTTGTGATAAGTTAATAAACATTACTATATATACTTATAAAGGTGCTCCTAGCCTGTAAAAGTGTTTGTCATTAATATTGGTGTAACTGTTGCTTTATTTGTAAGTTCTACAGCTCTGTATATTTTTATGTTAAATAAAGAATTTTTCTAAACTAAATTAAAACGAAGTAGGTGCACGGTAGGTATAGGTAGGTGTAGGTGTATTTAGCCACGTGCTCCTCCTGCCGTGTGATTCTGTAAGATCTCATTCTAAACTTCGAATCTAAATTCGCTGTGAGTTTCTTGATTGGCATTCTAAAAACTCGGTTGATAATTCGAATTTACACTAGATCCACCCTTGCGAGCGTGTCAGCGAGTTGAACTAAATTAACAGGGAGATTTTGACAGATAAAGTATGAGATGACGTTCAAGTGGCATTGGTCGCTTCGGAGCTCACTTCACTTCGCAAGTGACTAGGTGATGCTTACAGAATGCAAAATCGTCATCTAAAAGGTCATTTTGAAACTTATGCGAAGTGAGCGTGAATAGCGATGTGAGATGCGAGTTGTTGTTTGAATTTTACAGAATCGACCTACTGCTTGAGCTCGAGCTGGAATCTCGCGTCACGGCATACATGCGATTAAAAGAAGCAAAAACAGTGAACTGCCACACATTAATACCTTCAAAAAACATTTTTTTTGTCTTATTTCTCATGTGTTTTCACACACTCTCTCCAGCTCATAAAATACGTACCTTCTCGTCTAAACAACCTTTTTTGCTTGTTCTTTGAAACCAGTCTATTTTATTAGTTACGAAGCGCAGGTGACAAGGTAGCTGTTAATTTTATTATGAACACAAAGAATCGTGAAGTTTTTTTCTATTTTAGTTTTCTCGTGAATTTGCAATACCTAGGTAGAGAGAGGTACAGCCCAAGTCATTTGTTTTTATTGTATGAATCGCAACGACGACTAGATGGACTAAATAAATTATTCTTAGCATAAAACTTATTACTGAATAATAAATTGAATTTAGCTTTGGAGAACTTATTTGAGAAAATTCCAGATACGTACATCTATTTATTAATAACTAGGTGTTACCCACGACCTCATTCGCGTGGAAATTTGAATGTGTAGATACTCGTAAGTGTAAGAAACAAAATCGATTAGCATAAGGGTTGGGTAAACTTTCTAGCTCCTTCGTCGAAGGTTGTATGTGGTTTTTTTAACACTAAACACAGGTATTTATTGCCTATGTGGTAGTTAGGTTTGTGTCCATCTCCACAAATCCATACTAATACTATAAATGCGCAAGTAACTGTGTTTGATTGCTTACCTTTTCACGACTAAACGTCTAATCGGATCGTAATGAGATTTGGCAAGGATATAGATTATATCCTGGAAAAGAACTTAGGGTATCTTTTTTTACACATACATATCAAAATTTCAATGCGAACGAAGTCGCGGGAAACAGCTACTCTCATATAGAGGTAGAGTTTGGATGTAGGAAGTATCTCCGAAACTACTCATCCGATCTCAATAAATGTTTCACTGGTAAAAATCTACATTACTGCAGATTGCCATAGAATATGTTTAATAGGCGAGACGACAAAAAAAATCCAATTAGCCCGTCACTTAAAATTATACCATGGCGTGACGCCATGGTATAATTTTTAGCTAGTTCTGACGTCACGAGCCCCCACTCCCGAGTTTTGATGCGTTTTATCTTTAAATACGTGTACGTACAAAAACAAAAAATACGTGTCCATTAATTTCCAATACTCTAACTGACGGACTAAATAGATTTGCAATTTTTTGACACTGTTGTCATGCCTATTGTATAGCTGGCTACCTCATTGACAAAATCCCAAGGAAATTATATACTAACTGGAATGAGTACGAACAAAACGCTAAAAAAATAAAAATAAACCCTACCTCAAAAGCTTAGAGTTTGAATTTGTACAATAGATTCAATAGAAAAGAAAAAAAACGAAACGTTCCGAGCGAGAAACCGACAAAGGTGGATGGTGTCCCTGTCTTGCCTTGTCACCGATGTAAACAATATGGCCGATACATTTTCGCGTTGAAGTCATTTAAGTACTTTTATTGAATATAAGTGAAATAATCCGCTTTAAAAATGACAAAATTGTGTTGTGTGAAGGGGTGTAGTAGTAAGGGTTTGCTGGATGTGGAATTTCGTTTTTTAGGGAAGTTTTTTAACTTTGGTTGTTTATTACGACTAGGGTTACCAAGTTTTAGATTGACAAACGGGAAATGTCCAAATAAATCAAGTAAGTTCGAAGTTTCGAACATCGTTGTCGTACATAGTAATCAAAAGTATATTTTATAAATTAGAAACATCGGACATCGCACATGCTTTTATAGCGGTGGCATTTATACATATTTTTTAAAATGAAAAAACACTTATTGTGACATAACTATAATAGTTAGACATATGCTGTTGCGATATTTTTTGTAGATAATTATATGTTCTGCAAAGACGTAGTACATTATTTTGTTCTATAATCAATAGTTTTCGCAGCGCACGCGATATAAGAAAGTTTTTACCCGACTGCGCCAGAAGGAGGGTTATGTTTTTCGAGAGTATGTGTGTATGTATGTATGTATAATTGTTTGGCACGCTCTGTGGCCTGAACGGCTGGATGGATCTTAGCTTGAGAGGTGTCGTTAGATTTGTATTTACTGTGAGAGTGACACTGGGTCAAGAAACTTATATACTAACTGGAATGAGTACGAACAAAATGCTAAAAAAAAAAAAACTATCTCAAAAGCTTAGAGTTTAAATTTGTACAATAGATTCAATAGAAAAGGAAAAAAAAAAAACGTTCCGAGCGAGAAACCGACAAAGGTGGATGGTGTCTCTGTCTTGCCTTGTCACCGATGTAAACAATATGGCCGATACATTTTTGCGTTGAAGTCATTTTAGTAGAAGAATTGATTCCCATGTTAATGTATTGTGGAAGCTGCAGAAGATTGTAAAAATATACTTATTTGCATTGTATAGATTCCGGTTTTTAGTATTATATAATTGCATAGCACATGTGTGAGTACTTTGTACTGTTCAGCCACCACTTACATTTAGTTATCTTTCATTGACTTGAATATGCCTTGGTGGCTGAGAGAATGTCATGCTCACTCAAATGTCTCGCTGATGGTGGCGGGTGTGTCTGGTCATTTGGTTCCCTTAAATATGGTCGAGTTGAATGGCGCCGATACATGCGTCATGTTCGTGAACGGGCGCTGTCAGTTGGGACTGGTCATCTCTTAGCTGCCACGGTTCGTTCATTTTAATTACTTTATTTTTTAATTTATTATTTTACTCTGGACGCTCTTAATGTGCACGTCTTTCTACATTGTTCTCACATATGTATAATCTCAACATGAATGATGTAACCAAGATTTTGTAACAATATTTTGATTTAAAAGAGTGTCCATGGAGTTTCTTGCCCGTTCTTCTCCATAGAGATCTACGTTAGGGAATGGGCAACTACAGTACTTTCTCAAGTTATTATGCCTTGTGACTGTGACTGTAGCTTTGCTTTTTTGTATTTTCGACATTCAAAAGTGCCGTAATGGTCTAATTGAAATAAATGATTTGAGTTTGAGTTTGAGTACTTTTATTGTAAATAAGTGAAATAATCCGCTTTAAATATAGTAAAATTTTGTTGTGTGAAGGGGTGTAGTAGTAAGGGTATGCTGGATGTGGAATTTCATTTTTTAGGGAAGTTTTTTAACTTTGGCTGTCTATTACGACTAGGGTTACCAATGTTTTAGATTGACAAACATGACACACAACGGGAAATATCCAAATAAATTAAGTAAGTAAGTTCGAAGTTTCGAACATCGTTGTCGTACATAGTAATCAAAAGTATGATAGTAGATATAAATTAGAAACATCGGACATCGCACATGGTGTCGGTAGTACCTAGTTTGTTTTTGAAATACAAATATTGAAAAGAAAAGAGTCCACTGCACCGTGCCGTGATGCCATGCTGGTCCTAAGAATTTTTCCATGCTTCTCCAGCGATAGAATCCATTTGGCGATCTGCGAGTGAAAATGAATGGTTTCGGAATATAAAATAAATATTGGCGAATGTTACTAAAACATTATAGGTAAACAGTCATAGCTTGAATATGCGATTTTCTATGTCTGAAAAAATATATAATATTATCGGAGACCTCGAATTCCCGAATACAAAAGTCGTCTGGATAGACAGGTTGAAAATGGATAATTTGCAACTGGACGGTACAGATATACATTTAAGTTAACATAAAAAGTTAATGACATCCACTCTTGAAGCTATTTCGCCTAGAATGCTGTTGAGTTTCAGGTCATCATAATTAAATAATAAAATAACAGCTACTCTTAAACTGTCTCAAGAGTTAGTATGATTATTGGACACCCTATTAAAAAGAGATAACATCCACTCTTGAAGCTTTCTCGCTTGGAACGTTTTTGGCTTGCCCGTCCTCATTCCAGTTAGTATATAAGTTTCTTGCAAAATCCTTTGCTTTCAAAATTAATAAATCATCTTGCAAAATTACAGCGCGCAAAAAATCAACTCACGGTAACAACGCTTTCATGTCCAAGGCTAAGGTATTTATCAAAAACAATTAATATAACGAACAGTTATTGTTTCGATAAAACGTTTCATGATTGATTAGCTTTGTTTATTGTACTAATCAAGGCTAAGAAATCTTTTTACAAAGAAAGCTATTGAGCAAAAGCCACAATTATACAATACAGTTATAGATTAGCGTAACCCTGAAAATCATTGAATTACATGCTTGGCGAACCGGTCATTCAAGGTCAAAATTGGGCCTGTGTGATTCTGTTTTCCTTGTTTTCCAAATGAAATATACAGAGTCCGTATTTCTTACCGAAGATAGACAGGAAATATTTTATTTGTATAACCCATGAAATGTCAATGTCAGTCAATCAATATAAGCGAACCGGGCAATCTTGAGATTCTCAATTAGGGATGATGACTGACTAAAAAAAATATGATTCTGTTTAGTCCGTCAGTTAGATTATCGAAAAATATTGGCCAGATACGTGTTGTTTTATCAAATTAATAAAAATTGACGAAGATAAAACGTGTCAAACATCATGAGTGGAGGCTTGTGACGTCACATTTGATTAAAAAATGTCCTTTTTTGTTTACGTGAAAAAAGTCCAATATTTTTTGTAAATCCATCTGACGGACTAATTCGATTTTTTTGTCGTCTACCCTATTGTAGGTCCTCTCACTAAGTAAGGGTACGGTAAGGTTCTTCTAGAAAAGTAAGACTTACATGTCATAGGGAGGCTATCGCCAATTAACATGCTTTCAAACGCGGCTTAAATTTACTGATGTCGTTCAGTTTTATTGATGAAATTTCCACTAACTCGTTACTCAGATGTTCTTACCTGCACAATATCATGCACAAGCGAGGTCCTGAAGTTCCAGTCGAGCTGCAGTTCCTCATTGGACAGCACGTCCTTCAACGAGCCTTTAGGACAGTACTCCGTGAGGACGAACACTAGCGGGCAGTCGACGCACGCGCCGATGAACCGCGCTGTGTTCTCGTGGGACACGTTGCGGGCCTGTATGGGTCGAAAAGAGATAGAACATTTAAAATAAAATAAAAACGTAAAAAAATATAGTTGAACATATTATTGACAATTACCGCGTAAAGCATCAGTCATACTGTTGGATCGGACAAATTGACAACCGACAACATAACATAACATGACGCCTGTAGTCTCCGAAGGGAGGCAGCGTTGTCACTAATAGTATACACCTACATTTCATCAGTTATGTTTAAGTTCCATGTAATAGGGGGCGAGCAAATGCAGACTCCGTGGCTGCTTCGGAGAAATTCCTGGTGGAAAAACCCCATAACATTTTTCCCGACCTGGGAATCGAACCCAAGACCTCTTGCTCAGCAGTCACGCTTGCGATCACTAGAGCAACGAGCCAGTCCAACGAGTGACGCGGACAGATAAAGGATCGGTTTAACCGGAACGGACATATTGCAGACTAGTTGCGGACAACGGATACTAAAGCTTTTGACAGATGCTACAGTACATTATTTATCAGACTCCACTGTTAGGAACCGCGTTTGTAATTTGTCCGTTCCGGTTTGACAGAAACTTTAAAGATGTTTTATACAACTGACAAGGAATACCTACCAGTTGCGATTTGAATTTCCGAAAGTGTATATTAAATCTGTTTTTGGTTTGTCAAGAATTAAGCAAGATATCAAATACCCCACGTATTCTCTCAAACAACTAACAAATTACTGTCCAGAAATCCATAAAACCCTTACAACACAAGTTTGACATTCAATTATAGTATCAATACCTCCTATCAGTACCCAATCCCTAGAAACGTAAGTTACAAAGTTTCAATACAATATCGGGAACATTGATTCCAAGGCTACGCGAACCCGTCACACCGCATCTTGGAAACTATGTGACACTTTTGTGACATCTCATTTGTTTAGATGTCACAGATGTGTCCCACTCGAATCACTCTTGAGACAAAGGCCTGAATTGAAACCGCTCCTGTTTTTGGGACTAATCGATTTTTTAAATGTTACAGGCTTTAATTATTTTAACTTATATAATACTCTTTGTCAAAATAGAATAATTAATACTCTTTGTTGTATTTTCTTTTTGTCGGTCAGTCTTTATAAAAAATAATACAGGCTGAAATGGTTTAAGTTTACTCACTATACTGAACGTACGTACACTATACGAAAAGTACACATCTATCAACTATAGCAATAACATACAGCCTTTCAAAGATCGATCAATCACCCATTTGCGCACAAAAGATCCATCAGCGTTATTAGTAGTAATCAATTAATTGACGTTTGAATAGCGTCGTATGCTTTGTATACTCGTTTATTAGATACTGCAACACTGTTCACTGAATACCTGTACCTATTACCTACATAAGCGGATATTGTTTTACATAAGTGGGATAAATTATGATATTATTATGGGTAGTGACATTATTAGACATGGACAATAATTAATTATTAGGTAATGCCTGTTTAAAGACATCATAATTATAATAATGATTGATTGTATATATTTGGTTTATATATTATATATATACCGCACAAAGACAGTGTAAGGTACCTGGGCATCCGGGGCTGCGGGACTATTCGAAAGAGATACCGTGGCCCCGGAACACAAAGGGCGAGGAAGGAACATGGATGGGTTTTAGTCAGTAAAAGTCTGACACTCCCTCCTGCTCCGCCCAGAGCGGGAGAAGTCATTTGATGATTTCCCATCCGAAAAAAAAAAAAAAATAAAGGTACCTGGGCATGCACCTGGATCGCCGTTTGACCTGGAACCAGCATATCAAAAACAAAAAGGAAGAACTCTACATACGGCACAGAAACCTCTACTGGATGCTGGGCCGCAATAGCAAGTTATCGATAGATAACAAACTCCTGCAGGCCTAGCCAAGTTACAAACGATTCGAATCGATTCTCTTTCTACAATCGTAAACGTTAAGTCACGTGGTCAAAACAAGCGAATATAAACTTTCGTAGACAAGTTTACATCGATCAAGATGATAGAATGAAATGTATTCGTTTCTACAATCGTGATCCCTTTTTTTTTTTTTTTTTTTTAGGATGGGAAATCATCAAATGACTTCTCCCGCTCTGGGCTGAGCAGGAGGGAGTGTCAGACTTTTACTGACTAAAACCCATCCATGTTCCTTCATCGCCCTTTGTGTTCCGGGGCCACGGTATCTCTTTCGAATAGTCCCGCAGCCCCGGCAGGCTTCGGCCCTTGCGGACCCCTTCACAGTTGCTGACTCTCTTTGAGGCGCGCGTGGAACACGAACGCGCCGTCGACACGGCCTGTCGTCATGAGACGTACGGACGGCGAGCTAGCCCATAGCTCCCCGTCCACAGGCCCGCGACAATCGTGATCCCTACATCCCATATAAATCGTGGCCAACTTACAGTTTTGACTAAACTTTAAAGTTTCCATTCGTTTGTTTTGACCACGTGACTTATCGTTGATAGATGTCATTCCCATACATTTGGTTAGTTTTCTATTAGCGTTAACGATTGTAGATTGTCAACTTTGCTAAGCCTACTGATATACAAGTCTACATTAAAACCAACTTGGACATATGGCATTCAGCTCTGGGGCAGTGCAAGTAATTATAACATCGCAATATTGCAAAGAATGCAGAACGCAATATTAAGAACAATAGCGCAAGTTCCGTGGTTCACTACCAACTCCGAAATCCACGCAAACTTAAATATGAGCACTGTAAAAGAGGAAATACAGTCCTCGAGAGAAAAATATCAAAAGCGGCTGGAAAATCACCCGAACGTAGTTGCAATTCTATTCTAATGTCTAATGAAGCGCAGCTATCAAAAACGTCTTAAGAGAAAACACATACTGTAGTGGAAAAGCCTTGCATAAATACTATGAGTAGTTCTCCCCGCTGGGGGAAGCACTTGACCTGACAAAACCTCACAAAGTATCTGCTTATAGTATGCTACTGATTGCAGATAAGCACAGAAAAAAAAAATGTATATATATTATAGGGAATTCGTTCATCGATGTTACTAAAGAATAACAAAATCTGTGTTTCGATTATCAATTTAAAATTACACTGCCACTCAAGGGACTTGACTCAAAACATAATTTTGCACTTAGTACCACGATAAACGCGGGAGGCAAGTCTCACTAAAACAACGTTTATTATTAGGATTCGGGCGAGATTGATGGCAATTAGCTCACCCCTTATAACATGGAGAAATAAATGTGTAGCTACCGCGGCAAACCTTTGCCTTCAGGGTCTACTGGCGTATTGTGTACTTGAAGTGATTTATTTTATTTCTGCTTGTTTAATTTTTCAACTAACCTGTTTGATCTCCCATAGAAGTTTCTTGTTAAGATCCAGCTTCTTCCTGTGTATCTTCTTGACGGCGACCCTGTTGCCTTTGTAGAGGCCGACAGTGAATGACGACAGGGTCAGAGAGGGGGTGCCCAGGGTAGAGGCGGCCCCGGTGCTGCCTCGAGTACTCCACCCCAGGGACAGCTATAGGTGATAAAAGAAGGAGACATCTCGGCGTTAAAGTACATAATTATACAGGCTGTAAACAGACCTTTCACGAAGCCGACATCCAAGCATTCTGTACATCAAACTAAGTAACGCATAAATTATTGCTGGGAAACGACTTTTTTTTTGGGGTGAAAAATCACAAAACTCAATGTAACGCACTCAAAACATTGTTTATGGATAGATTGAATAATACGGAGGTCGGGGAGGTGTTTAAAGTAAACATCTTACATTAAAAACATTTGAATTAAAAAAAAATACTTGTGCAAAAATTAGAAGTTTGACCCCCAATATCTCCGTAACTAGAAGGTTCCCAGGTATGGTCTAGAACAAAAAAAATATCGCAATGACGAGGAAAACAACTGCCTTTCGGCTTCGTTAAGGGTCTATTTACAACCTTTATTACTAATTTATTTCAGACTTCATTTCATATAACTTATGTTAAGTAATTAATTTCTTATTGTGAACGTTGCTACCCACACTATGAAAGTAAAACAAGGTGAACAACTAAGTAACATCTTGTGTCTAAATATATTGGTAATATGATTACGAGACACTCAAGAGCACTCTGAACCGACAAGATCTTTTGGAAACTTGTAGGAGGTGCTAAAGTAGGTTACCCTGGTATGATACTCATTAATTTGTTCTTAGAGATCAAATATTAAATAATTTAACCAACATAATCTGATGAATTTGTGGGCTTATGATTTTCTATTACGAGTTGTCAACTCGAATGGCGCAGCGTTAGTGAGGCTGCCTTACGTTCTTAGGGTCCCGGGTTCGAATCCTGGTAGGGGCAAATGTTTGTGTGATGAGCATGGGCATTTGCTTCCGATTCATGGATGTTTATATTTATAATAAGTATTTATTTACAAAAAAAAAAGTATCTATGTAGATATATCAACTATTTGGTGTCCACGACACAAGCCTCGTTGCTTAGTGTGGCACTAGATGGCGGTGTGTGTAATTTCCAGCGCTATTTAGATATTTATTTATTAATTATTTGCCTCAATAGGTGAAACTACTTTTATACAAACTATAACTCTAAATAATAATAAAAATATGTACAAGTAACAACCTGTAACCGTTACAGGGCGTCAAAAAATTCGTGAAAAACTTAATAATGATTAGACTCGCACTTTACAGGTTTTTAATTAATACTGCAAATAAGTACCTAGTAAGTGAACGTATACAGTCCTCATCATCTGCCTAGCATTTTCCCAATTACGTTGGGGTCGGCTTCCAGTCTAACCAGATGCAGTTGAATACCAGTATATTACATGGAGCGACTGCCTATCGGACCTCCACAACCCAGTTAGTACTGGGTAATACGATACCCTTTGGTAAGACTAGTTGCCAGACTTTCGGGCCACTGACTACGTATACCGACTGTCAAAGATCTACTAATGACGGCATTTAAAATCAGCCTATAATGTTCCACTGCTGGGACAGAGGCCCCTGTTTGTCAGACGACGTGGGCCCATTGCTATTAAACATTCCGATAAAGCTACACTTATAATATAATGAGGAAAGTTTGTATTTTTGTGTGTGTGTTTGTTTGTAATGAACAAACTCAAAAACTACTGCGCCGATTTCAAAAATTCTTTCACCTTTAGAAAGCCACGTCTTTACCTGAATAACATAGGCTTTTTTATCTCCGTACTCCCACGGGAACGGGAACTACGCGGGTGAAACCGCGTGACGTCCACTAGTTAAAAATAAATTGCTCGTCGATTTGATTATACGCTCCAATTACTCTCAATATTATAATAAAATGGCTCGAACGAAGCAAAAATTGGACATTACAGCGAACTCAACGAACTTTATTATTGTTTTTTTATAAATAAATAGCTTCGTTCGTAAACTTATGAATCTTGAAAGATAATTGTATCTGCCATATTTTGTTGTGCCTCGTTGCTTGTGTTTATGCGCGAATTAAAAGTAAAGTAACCCCGATAATAGAATTTGTTTTGGTTTTTTTTGCGACAAGTTCCTAAAAACAATACTATTCATCTATAGTCATCAATCAAAATGATTCAACAAATAAAATACTGCGATTGGAATATAATAATTTAAGAAACAGAACTCATAAAATAATCGAAAAATCTAGAAATAAACATTATCTGGAAGAAATAAATAATAACAAAACGAACCCAAGAAAGCTGTGGCAAATACTAAATAATATATCAGGTCGCAATAAAAAGTCGGTTGATGAAACCATCTTGAGAGCCTTCAAAAACAATAATTTGGAAATAAAATCAATAGCTGACAAGTTTGCCACCGAATTTAGAAATAGTGTCAAAAAGATCTTGCCTAAATGTAACCGTCGTCTACTGAACGAATCAGAATGTACGTTTCCCCATAACACATCCATGTACTTCAGGAAAGCTACAAATAACAGTATCAGTAAAATAATTAGAAACCTTAATGCAAATAAAGCTCCTGGAGTAGATAACATTAGGTGTATTGACATAAAATCCATCTGTGACAAGATGACAATCGTTATTGTCAAATTGATCAATACTAGTGTCAAACAAGGAAAATACCCCGAAGTACTAAAAACTGGTGTAGTGCGCCCAATACATAAAAAAGGTAGTTTTGCCGACTATGGTAATTATAGACCGATCACTATTCTACCCGTTATCGACAAAATAGTAGAAAAATATGTCTGTAACCAGATACAAGACTTCTATGTAAAAAATGACGTATCATCCAGCACACAATACGGTTTTCAACCCAATAAATCCACCTCACAGTTATTATCTAAATTCACGGATGAGGTCAACGAATCTCTTAATGATAAAAATAATGTAATTTTACTGTTTATCGACTTCAGCAAGGCGTTCGATACGCTAAGACACGACACGTTGCTAACAAAATTAGATAATTCTGGAGTTCGAAGACCAGTACTAAAATGGTGTGAGGACTATCTTAATAACCGTAAATACAATGTCAAGATCTGTAGTGTAACCAGTGACGCCATTGAAGTCACTGAAGGAACAGCCCAAGGTTCAGTACTGGGACCCTTACACTATCTGACATATGTTAACGACATGGAACACGTGCTCAATCACTGTTCCGTTTACCAATATGCAGATGAACCATGCCTTGTAGCTACGCACAGAGACGTAAAAGTTGCAGCTCAATGGTTACAGGAAGATTTTACCCGAGGTTCCAAGTGGGCACATGATGCTGGACTGGTGGGCACGCCACAATAGTGGCGGTAAGTCCCCTCTTTGAGGAGTGGCTGGAGAGACGCCACGGCGTCCTCACCTTCCGCCTGACGCAGGTTCTTACCGGACACGGTTGTTTCGGTAAGTTCCTGCACCGAATCGGGCGGGAGGAAACGTCCGGGTGTCACCATTGTGAGGATCGACCGGAGGACACGGTGGAGCACACTGTGGAGGTGTGCCCCGCTTGGGTGGAGCACCGCCGTGTCCTCGAGGTGGCGATCGGCGGCGGCGACCTCTCGCTCCCGGCCCTGGTTCGTGCCATGGTCCGGAGCGAGACGGAATGGGACGCCGTCACCTCCTTCTGCGAAGCAGTCATGCTAGCGAAGGAGGTGGTGGAACAGGACAGGGAGAGATCCTCACGTCCCGGCCGCCGCGGGAGACGCCCCGGGCGTCGGGGGCCACATGGTGGCTTCCGACCACCGTAGGCGCAGGCCTGTGGACGGGGAGCTATGGGCTAGCTCGCCGTCCGTACGTCTCATGACGACAGGCCGTGTCGACGGCGCGTTCGTGTTCCACGCGCGCCTCAAAGAGAGTCAGCAATAGGGAAGGGGTCCGCAAGGACCGAAGCCTGCCGGGGCTGCGGGACTATTCGAAAGAGATACCGTGGCCCCGGAACACAAAGGGCGAGGAAGGAACATGGATGGGTTTTAGTCAGTAAAAGTCTGACACTCCCTCCTGCTCCGCCCAGAGCGGGAGAAGTCATTTGATGATTTCCCATCCTAAAAAAAAAAAAAAAAATGCTGGACTGGTCCTCAACGCAAGTAAGACCAAAATCATCCATGTCCACTCTAGCCATCTAAAACACATTACTCCTTTTCATATAATTTCACACAGTCACAGTTGTCTTCACTCCAATCCGTTGGGTACGTCATGTCGATGAGGCAATTGACCAAGTAACTCACCACACCTACCTTGGATTAGTCGTGGACAATCGTTTTAACTGGACTTTCCACGTGGACTCAGTCTGTGATATGTTGCGGGCTGTGCTGGCAAAGTTTTACATTCTGAAACCTAAAGTTCCGTTCAAAATACTACTCAATATGTATGTTGCCTTAGCGGAATCAATGATAGCTTACGGAATTACGAGCTATGGGCGATATTTAGATCATATATTGAAAGAATTTCCAAATTGCAAGTTAGACTTTTAAACTCATCGTACCCAGAAAAATAAAGCATCAAAGTAAAGATAACGTCATCGATATATTTAAATATTGTAAAATTTTGCCAGTACAGACTAGAATCGACATGGCCCTCTTAACTGAGCAATTTAATATCCAAAGCATTCAAATACCCATTTCACATAAAATAATTACAAGAAGTATCACCAGGAATAAACTAATAGTACATCAGGCTAGAAATTATTATGGTAGGCGAACAGTAAAATTTCTAATTCCCACAATAATCAATGAAATACCAAAATCCGTAAAAGACGAAATAAACGTGAAAAACTTTAAGCAAAAATATAAAAAATACCATTACAACTGCTAGTCCAAGAAAAATCTTACAAAACACTAACACAAAAATATAAAAACGAAGCAATCTGTATAAGATACGTTGACTAGAACCGGCTTTCTAATGAGCGCCCAATAGCAAGTAACTCGATTCAAAACATTGCGTGTTACTTTACTGATAGATGTTTAAGGCTAAAATATTTTTCATGTACAGTCGTGGTCTTTTCCGCCTGATCAGTTAATTTTTTTTTCGCTTAAATCATGCGGAGGCGCCGGGCCACTCCACCTTAAACTTTAGGCCTATTAGGAAAGCGTCAACTTTGGCGCGAAAAATAACAATAACTCTCGTTTGGCATGTGTCGCCGATCGGTATATTTTCATTAATTATTTCTATATAAAGTCAACGGGGCGGAGATAGAGAGCGTTTCTATGTTGTAAGTGCAAGCATAAATAAGCTTAGTGGTGATCAGGCGGGAGTGTCCTCGATAGTACCTACATTTTCACTTATATTTATTTAGTAGTGATTACGCAGTGTTTTTAGAGAATGTGAGTACCAATACAATCCATGTATGGTTTAATGGTACAAAACAAACATAACCTGCATTGAGACTATATGTTTAAATAAATGAAAAAAAAAGTCTTAAAAAAGTAAATATTACACCCTTTAATAAAATTGTTTGAAATTATATTTCGTTTACGTTATTGGATTTTGAAGGCGATTCATTCGTACAACGTAAAACTGACCAATTGTACAAAAGGTCAACTGCGCCATTAAAAATAAAATAACGAAGCGCTGACTATACCAGTCGTACCAAAACTATTCATTGGAAATAACAGGCATTGTTCCGGCTCACTTTCGCCTGAGAAAACACCGTAAGCATCATTTCCGCCATTTGTTATATAAATAAAGTCTATTGTTCATCTTTTCATCGGACCACTACCCGGATATTTAAGGACCCATTTCATATCAATAGGAAATATCTTGAGAAAACTGATCACTCTAGAGGGCTAATTGTCGTATTTTTAAGGACAGTTGATTTCTAATCTCTGCCCAAATCAGTCAAAAAAACCTCCAGTTTCCCCCCATTTTTGACATTGATTGTACTGAGATTTACAATTTACTAGATTTACTAGGTCAAGAGACCTGCAAAGTAAACCATAACGCTACCCTATATAAAATGTCTGCATTTATATCTCCAATTCATATTGTGTACATAATAATAGTACATTTTGATACAAGTGGAGAAAGTTTGTTATTGCATACGAGACGGAATTAACACCCGAGCCATAGGCGAGGGTGTTTTTGAGCCGAGAACTGCAATAACAAATGTCCACGTGTATTAAACGACGTTTTTCAATACACTTTTGAAAAAATAAAATATCAAAAAATATTCTTGTCATGAATTAATAATTCCGCGCTTGCTTTCGCCAGGTTGAAGGAGAGGCAAAGGTATGAAGCCGTTAAACAGCCTAATATAAAACAGTTTTTTTATATATTTTGAATTCAGTACACAAATCATGTTTATCTATGATATTCTATTTAAAAACACAATTTGAATCATCAAAAAATATTGCTTTGCCTATATTTAAAAAAAAAACATACACCTCCGACCATTTCCGGCATTGGACCGATTTGAACTTCGTATAAGAATAGTAGGATTTTTTTCCCGCACACGTGCAGGAAAATGTAAAAAGACGCACGCGTGTGAAATGTTAAAACTAATCGTAGTGCGATAAGAACCCGTTTTCGAGGAAGTGTATTGAAAAGAATATTCTATCTATCTATCCATGCGCGTTCTCTTTTCAGCACCAATTTCATAAACTTGATATTATGTACCTGTCCATACACACCTTTAGTACCTCATTAATGCTGTGCAGCGCGGGACTGGCGCCGATGGCCGTGCCAACCTCCACTAGCACCTCTTCTGGTCGAACTCTCCAAGAAGTATTGTTTAGCTCCGCGTCTATTCGAGCCTGTCTGTGAGATAAAGAAGCACGAATTGAGATCGAATGTGTATTGCCAATACACATAATTATAATAACGAGTCATTCTTGTAAATGGCTATGTCTCTTTTAATGACTGTGGTGAAAAATAAAATATCCTGACAGTGTCGAAAAATATTGTGGGAGAGACACTTACTGCGCTGAAAAAAAAAACAAAACAAGGGGATAAAAGATCATGAAAAGAAAAAAATCTGTAAAACAAATTAGTTCGCCAATATTGAACAAAAAGAAATATAATCCAAATGCTAGAACGTTGTGGTTTGATCCCAAAACGATTAAATAAGAATAACTTTTGTCTGGCTATTTTTTCTATTAGGCTTAGGGCAGGCCCGGACCAAGCCAAGATTATTAGGACGGCTTAAGTAAAAGATGTCAATTAGGATTTAGAAGTTTCTCGGCGTTTGTTCATAAAAGTATAAGAAAACAAAAGTGATTAGCAAATCATAATAATTACGAGCGAAAATTCACAAAGTCGAAAAGCCTGTCGCCCGGTGATAGAATTGTTAATCAAGGCGCCATGTTTTTGTTATATTTTCAGAATAATAATAATAATTTTGTATGTCATGTCCAACGTTAGAAACTAATTTTATTAGATATTTTCAAAAGAAAATAATCAAAAGAATTTTTATATCACATTTCTTTCTAAAATAATTTCGAAACTAACTCAAAGGAATATTTAAGTAAAATAAAACAGAAATAGCTGCGTTGAAATATGTATATTTGAATTATCCATTGAAACGATCACAAGACGGCAAAATAATGCTGTAACTTGTTTCATTGAATAAGATTGCTCAGAATTCCATTGTCTCAAATTGTTTTGCTTTCACTAATCCTCAAGATACTCTTTTGAAGTGGATAACTTTTGAGCATTCCAACCCACGCTTTTGACAATCGTCATTAATAGGGTAGATGACAAAAAAACTAATTAGTCCGTCAGATAGATTTCCAAAAAATATTGGACACATATTTTTTTTTATTTTTTCACGTTAACAAAAAATGAAGACGATACAGTGCGTACACACTACATTTCAGTACATTTTTTATTCAAATGTGATGTCACAAGCCCCCACTCATGATTTGACACGTTTTATCTGCATCAATTTTTATTAATTTTATAAAACAAAAACACGTATCCAATATTTTTCGATAATATAACTGACGGACTAAACACACAGAATAATATTTTTTTAGTCACTCATCATACCTATTAAACAGTATGTTCTAGTTGTAGTTAAACAAGTAGGCTGTAAGTGATTGTTTTAGTTATAACTGAGTTGCTTGAGAAAGCTAAAGGTCAAGGTTTAAACCTAAGAAGTTGTTTTGATTCAAATTAATGAAGCCATTTTGACTGTTTCAGGGCTTCAAAAACATTTTTGTCCATCCAAAGGTTGTTGACGCTTTGGAATCGTTCCTGACTGAGTTCCAGAGAAGGCAAAACACCGAGAGAGTTGGAAAGGACTGGGAAAGGCCTTGTGGGATATAAATAAACAATATAACATACAGCAAATTAGCAATATTGTAAAACAGTTGTGTTTCGATTTTGGTGTACAATAATAGTAGATTGTACATCAAGTGCATAAAACGCACAATTTTACGGACGAGTGGTACACTCTACTTTTCACTTCGATTGCGAGGAAATGAAACAGCAACATGCAAAATAATAAATGGACGAAATCAAAAATAAAAGTTTATTTCATGAAGTTTAATTGTGTACTTCTGCTGTTGGTATCCTTGCCTTGTTCTTAGAATACTAACGAAACGAATTAAAAGAAAGAGGTTATTCCATGAAGTTCAAGTTGTTCATGTGGACCGATTGCCTTGGTCTTCGACGAAGATTTTACTTAATGCACTAGAGCATAAAAAGCGACTTTATGTCGCCTAAGCACGACATAAAGACGAACTTTTAGAAGATGAGAACTGAAAAATGTATTATTCTATTCTCTTTTTGAACCTTTCTTCTGAAGTTCTTTCAGAGAAAACATCTTTATTTTTTCATGTTATGGCTAAAACATAATTCCTCTTTACTAAACCTATAAACTTACTTGTACGCGACGCAAGCAGCAGTAACGGCGAAGGTAAGGAACACCGCCAGTCCGATGAAACAATATATTATGACGGTCTGCGCCTCTGTCCGAGCAGCGTGGAACAAACGCAGTACATAACAGTGATGCTAGTGATTATATTATCACAACATAACATAACATCACACCTGTACGTAGTAGGTGTAGTATGTTTAAGAGTCCTCTTACATTTTGATGTTACGCTAATTGTACAATTTACTTAAAAAGACATATAACGACAAAGTATTCTATTACTATGAAAGTATAGAATATTTGTGAGATAATAAAAAAATGTTGATTGTCTATATTTTCAATAGAATCTACAAATTAGAGGTCCCAAATTATGAAATCAGGTTTCCGTGAGTTTTTGCCTAAACATGCATCGAGAGAATGGTTATTACTAAAGCAACGAACGGATAACATATAATTTCAACGAGTAAAACATTTTTTTTATATTTTCGCAATTTCGCGTTTTTTTTTTGTAATAGGATTCATAAGTTCTATTAAATATGGGGTGAACCTATTCCCATGATCGGACACAAATCCAAGCTACGTGGCTGCTACTGAGAAATTCCGAGAGTGTCTAAATGATGTTTTTGTACAAAATAAAGTGTAGCTGACAATGTTTCATAACCGACCATTACAAACTTGAAGTAATTTAAAACTTTGAGTGTAAACCTGTCTCGGTTTAATTAAAATTATGAATAAAATTAACGGCGGCGCAATGAAGCGATTACTTGTTTGATAACATTGGGAACTAAGTAGTTGTTGAAGGGAGAATAACATATTCATTAAATAAAAAAGGCGATCATTTTTGTTTTAATAATAAGTTTTTAGAGGATCAATTAAATTTTCCTTATTAAATTGCCATTTACTAAAATAGCAAGCTAAGAAATAAATAAACCAACCAACTAAAAACACGTTGCCGTATAATTTCTGTAATGTCCTTAGTGAAATTAGGTCAGTTTAAATTTCAAGGTCAAACCATTACTAAATTCTACTTAACCGTACTCTCACCTTACCTACAACAGACATTTCCTCCTAAGATACAAAAAAAAAGTTCTAATTTATTCGATTAATTCAAACGGACACGGAGCGTAAATTTAAAGTGCTACGGCATAGCTGCTACGGCGTAGTAGCTACGAGCTACGGCAGTTATGACTCGCAATGAGGCGTAGCGGGCTGTATAATCAAGTTTTCTTGTCACCTGTTGTAATATACTGTGTTTGTAGTATTACTTGATTAGCGGACAATCCAATTAGGATTGTCTGCTAATGAACTAACTGTGTAGCTAACTGGAGCGGAAGTCATCAAGACATGGACAACTTAGTTAGGTCCAAGGTCTTTACAAACGTCGTAGAAAATGTACGAAAATATCAGATGTGACTACATTTTTTTCTACCGTTGTTGATCTTCAAACTGTTATGCAATATGGATAAAAGTGTTATATCCAACGTCATTTATTCCAATTATACTGAGAATCATTCATTACATAAGACAGATCCGAAAAAAAAACCACTATATCTACCGTGGAACTGTGTAGTAGAACTAGTGGGAATGATCCAGAACTACTTGGAACCAAAGTTACACTCACTAGTTCTACTATTCTGCAAGATATCCAAACGTAGGACTAGCGAACACAAAAAAATCCCTTTAGTTCTACCGTAAACTGTGTGGTAGAACAGGTAGAACTAATGGGAAATATAGATCCCACTAGTTCTTCGTTTTTGTAACACGTTATATCATAGGACTAGTGGGAACAAAAATTCCCATTAGTTCCACCGTAAAATAGTGATATAAAACAGTAGAACTAATGGGACTTTTTGTTTCCACTAGTTCTACGATTTTGTACCACCTGAAATCGTAGGACTACTGGGAAAAATAAAATCCCACTAGTTACCGTGGAACTGTGTAGTAGAACTACTGGGAATGATCCTAATATTCCTGCAAAATAAAAAAGAAGCTCATTCCCATGTTTCTGCTGGTGAAAGAAAGTCAGAGGTTTATATTTACTTTCTTTGTTACGTGTTTGCCCAATAAATCCCAAGACGATACTTTATGTTGTCATATATTTTATGTCCTACCAAAGATCGTAAATTATAACATTAATTGTATTTTTGATACTTAAATCAATCCTATAAATAAAAATATTTACTATTTGAAACATAGAGTTCTGAAACAAACAAAGAAATTATTTTTAATTCAATTATTACAATTAAATACTTACCACCCTGGCACATGGGGTCGTTCCACAAGAAGCCACATCGCGGGGTGTCGGGTGGGGGTCCACGTCGACCCCCGGGCCAGTGTATGGCTTTGCCTGCCACTGGCTTGTAGCTGCTGTTTAAGCCATGGAAGAAGGCCACCACCTAAAAGGTAAGTAAGTTTTTACAAACACTTATAAAAGTCAAGATTTAATTTAAACTAGATGAAGTCGATGTTTCATGTTTAAGAAGTATGGAAGAAGACATGCTGCGACGACTCCAAATAAATTGGGATATGGGCTAGAGAGTGATGAAATGAGATCGGTGTTTTATATCCGACTACTCTGAGAAGAAACATCGAAATAAACTCAGAGAAGATATAGTCTCTTTTAAAGTCCAGATATTGTCTTGGTCAGTCATATGAGGACCAAGCAGATTCGCGTCCGATATAGACTTTTAAATCAATCTAATAGGGATGATGACTGACTAAAAATAATATGATTCTGTTTAGTCCGTCAGTTAAATTATCGAAAAATATTGGATACGTGTTTTTTGTTTTATCAAATTAATAAAAATTGACGAAGATAAAACGTGTCAAAGATCATGAGTAGGGGCTTGGGACGTCACATTTGAGTAAAAAATGTACTCAAATGTGACGTCACACGAGTTTTCGACGCACGCACGAAAAAAGAAAAAATATATGTCCAATATTTTTACTACTTTTTCTTTCAAATCATCGTTTCTTTGGTCTTCCTCTCCCTCTCCATTCATCAACATTTATATTCATCACTTTTTAGTCACATGTGATTCGACCCCGACCGTCACACGATTATATTATATTGATTATGATGATTGATTGAATTTAATGAATTTAATTTAATCATTGTTCCAGTCTTACATATTTATTTTCGAGGAAGTGTATTGCCTCGAAAACGAGTACTTATCGCACTACGATTAGGTACAACATGCAATGTATTTCACACGCGTGCATTTTTTTTCATTTTCCTGCACCTGTGCGGGCAAAAAAATCCACAGATACTATACTTATATGCAGTTCAAATCGGTTCAATGCCTACAGTCGGAGGGTGAATTCATAATTTTATTTCATTCATAATAATTCGTGACAAAAGTATTTTTCGTTATTTTGTTTCTTCAAAAGTGTATTGAAAAACGTCGTTTGATACACGTGGGCATTTGTTATTGCAGTTCTCGGCTTAAAAACAAGTTAAATCTGCCTCGAATGCAATAACAAACTTTCTGCACTTGTATCAAAATGTACTATTCTGTGCTTCATTTTCAACTTGTCTAAACAAAAGAATATTGCACAAAGGCAGAATTAATAAGTCGTGGCAGGGACTAACGACGACTACAGTTAGAACTTATGCACATGACATACAAAAATATAAGCAACATCGCGACATTTAATTAGATAGCTTATTTGACGAAAACCGAGCCAAAAGTCTGATCACTAATACTTATATTGGCTGCAGGATGGATCATAGCAAATCAATCATCATCTTTATCAGCATATCTCAACCCACTTCAAGAAATAACGCCATAAATATTATATCAGAGATCAATCATCCCACAAGGGTATTTGGAAAATTAACCAACATAGTTTAACTTTCTATATTCTATACATTTATAAAACAATGTTATTCTTCGTGTCTGTCTGTAGCAATTAATTTTATGGATTTCACCTTCATTTAGAGTTTTTATTCTGGACGTTTAGAAAATGCATGAGATACAAAGTCAACCGTTGTTAATTTATTTGTGTGTGGGAAGTTTAAACATTCTGGAAGGTAGATTGTTATATTATCTAAACTAATATTATAAAGAGGAAAGATTTGTTTTTTGGTTGTGTGTTTGTTACGATTTAACTCAAGAATTACTCAACCGATTTAACAAAATCTTTAACCATTACAAAGCTACATCTTTACCGAGTAGGCTATAAATTATATTGATGTCATGCAAATAAGCCGAGCTATCACAATTTTCGTAGACGAAGTCGCGAGTGAAGTGTTTGTTAGATAAAGCAAATAAATCCCAACATTTAGGTAGATTGCACTCGTGCGAAGCAAGGGCGAGTCGCTAGTTAAAAGTAAAAAACTTCGTCCTAACGTCAAATATTCATGTAAATAAGTAAATGCAACTCTCATTTGCAATAAGAAACCACAATTTGTGTTGATTTACACATTCAGTATTCATTAAGAAATGGTTTCAATGCCAAACGGTTAGAAGTATCAAAGGCGCTCGTGACTTTCAAAGTAATTAGTCCCGTATACAATTGTACACGCGTACATTATGTATACATAATGTGTGTTTCAAAAGAATCTGGGAATTTAGAAGGATCTAGGTATTTCGTCTTAGTTAGAAATATCTTATTTATAAACATATTGTAGACCAAAGCAGGTGATTTATTTATTTATTTAGTGTTCAGAGTATTTGAAATACTAACTGACGGAGCTAGGAGTACTTCTCACAATTAACTCTTTACATGATAAACAGCAGCAGCGGTGGCCCAGTGGTGGCGGCCCCGACTTACGAACAGTAAGTCGTGGGTTCGAACACAGACAGGCGCATTACTTTGTGTAATTTATTTCATCACCGCTGTTCTCAAAACGGTGAAGGAAAACATCGTGAGGAAACCGGCATGTCCTAGAACCAAAAAAATCGAAGACATGTGACATCTACCAATCCGCACTGGGCCCGCGTGGTGGATTATAGCCCATTCCCCATCATAGAGTGGAGGCCTGTGTCCCAGCAGTGGGAACATTAATAGGCTGATGATGATGATGATGATAAATAAATTGATGAACACAGATTGTCGCTATTTGCGGAGAGCGTGACGATATTTATAATATTCTCACGAACTAGTAACTTTAACGATAAAATATATTGAGAAGAAGCTCTTGGTTAAATAATAATTGCCACTCCGGTTGATCTTTAGGGTAAGCCGCACTTGCCTGGGCTGGACCGTGGAAAACTGACCACCCACTACATACCGAGCTTTCTCCGTGTCTCGGAAAAACACGTTGGTCCCGACTGTCATTTATAGATCTTTGGAAGTCGTTGCAGGTAGTCAGGTGACCCGGAAGTCTGACAAGTGATAACCAGTCTTGCCAAGCCCAGTACTACTCGTATGTAACTAGATCGTGGAGGTCAAATAGGCAATCGGTCTATGCAAAATACTGTTAGACTAGAAATCGACCCCAAAATACACTGGCCTGCAAAAATAAGTAGGTGTCACACTTTTAAAATTGCAATAACTTTTTAAGTACACAAGATATACTTTCGAAAAGAAAAGGACTCAAAAGATAGTTTAATTTTGTCTTTAGTTTCAAAGAAAGCTGATAAAAATTGGTATAAAACGTTTTTTTTTTTTTTTTAAATCTCTAACTCATAGTTTAGAAAAAACAAAATTAAAAGTGTAGTACTTATTTTTGCAGGCCAGTATAGTCGGGAAAAGGCTAGGCAGATTTATTTATTATAAGGCTTCTCAACAATGAGTACACTGTTACATTATAATTTGTACATTGCAAACTTAAATCTAAGCGTCTCATCACTCACAGAAAAGCACAGCATGCACTACATTATGCGTAGTACAATTATACAATTAAATCATTAATTAAAACAAGAAATGCACAGTTTGGAAAAACAAAACTGTTAAAAATTAAATTGATTACAATTAATTAAATTAAAATAACATAGATTAAATTAAATTAGAATAGAATAAGATGATGATCTATAAAAAATATAGTTTAAACTTCGAAGTCTATACTTGAAAGAAGGTTGTACCTAAAATTTATTTAAAGTCTTTCCTGATTACTAAGCGTGTCTAATTAAAGGTCGGAGCTCAAGCTACTCCCCGGAGACAACCTAAAAAGACTAGCTTAATAGCTTTTGCTACGTCTTCTTCATTTAATTAACGAAACTCTATTGTACCAATGTCAACTAAGAATTTCTTATAGCTAAACTACACAAAGTTTAGGGAAAAAGACGAGTTACGAGTAGGTTCTCGATAGTTTCTCGGACAGAAACTTTTTGAATTAACCATCACGTCCTCGAGATTGTTGTGCGCTTAGTTAATTTGTTTACAAATACTTGTACAGGCAAGCGTTCCGACTTGTCGTAGGACTTTGGAGCTATAAATAGTTCTAAGATTAAAATACAACTTAACACTGTAATACGCGTCTTTTAAATTTTTGATGTGTTATCATAAAAAAAACACTATCAAAGAAAGTCGATAGTTTTTTTTTCAGCGTCATCCCAAATTATTTTGGGTCGAAACAGCATTGTCTTCTTCCATACCTACTTCTTTATTCGTTTTTATCTCAGAAGTGATATCCTTGCTAGCCGTATCATCTTTCGCATAGTAAATCCATTTTTACTACCCAGCTACTCATTATAGCTCTCCACATCCATACTCAAAACTTTTCACACGACATTTTCCTCATTCAAACACCATTTTAGCCACCAGTGCGGCTTTCAAACCTTCTCTTAAAATCCGCTGAATAATTTCACCATTCACGAACGCTTGAAAGAACACGAACGCTATAACTTTATTTGAAGAGTCTCACCTCAAACTTCCCAGTAACTGGATCCAGGTCCAATATGGCGTAGTCTGCATCCCGGTCACCCACGGCGTCTATGCGGACGTGGCCGGTTATACCTGTTACAATTTTAACAGCTTTAATTTGATTTTTTGTTACTTTTTATTGTAATTCGAAGAATGAACATTACTACTTAGTTTTGATGAGGTATGCCCAATTCGTCACGGTTCCGATTGGTCACCAAAAACTTTTTCCATACTAGAAAAAAAATCGGAATTTATTAACAGACAAAAGTTACTACAATATAAATGATTTCTTATCGGAGACCTTTTGACATATTTTACCTGTGATACATTTTTACTTTTTGACGTATATTACCGTTTGATATATTATTATTTTGTACCTTTGCACATATTTCAGTTCTATCTTCATGAAAATTGGACAATGTGTATTTTTGTTTATATTTGTATTATGTAATAAAAAAAATAGTTATTATGAGTGTAATAAAGAAACAATGGCTAAAATTTAAATGATATAATCCGCATAATTGTTAAATTAAAAAACAAATTTGTACACCTCACTAAGTAAAACATGTACGGACCTACCCTACTTTACTAAGATCTTGCATGCTCGATTCGTGTGTAAACGCATGTTTTTTAACAAAGAAACTATCTTTATCTTTAGAAGTCCCGACTCGTCACCATAAGTCAAGAAAACAAATGATTTTTTTATTATGTATGTCGTAGTTGTATATTATCCCTTTGTAAATTAAATACAAGTTATAAGTTGTAGTAATCATTCATAGACAGACACCGCACAGACTAAACCGCTGGGTCTAAAAGTACTGCAGTTTTGAATTTCCTTTATTACTTACTTATTTTTGAGTACTAAGCAAGATCTCTAAATCTATAAAAGCGGATCTCTCATTGTACGAGAAATCTATACAAAGCGAGGTCACGTAACACTGGAAATGTAGAGCTTGATGTTTCGCGTATTGCGACAGTGACTAAGGGGAAAAATAAATGAAAGCACGAGCGGAGCGGCACATGAGTAGATAAAGGGATGTGGGAGCGGTGCTTAGATGTGCAAGATTACAACCAATCACGACACGGAAAAGATTCACAATGCGCATTTCAACCATCATGATTGACCAATTTCCGCACATCTCCTCTCTCAATAAGTCGTGTTGATTTTGATGCCCGTGCCAGACTGTTGTAAACAAGCCCTCCACACACCTCCACATCGGTCTCCGGCGGTTTACAACAGAGCGTCAACAGTGCGTGCTGTTGTAAACCGCCGGTGGAGACCGATGTGGAGGTGTGTGGAGGGTTTGTTTACAACAGTCTGGCACACGCTATGTATGTCAGTGTTGACATCTGCTTTGATAAGTCGCTGTTTCAAGAAACTTGGTAAAGCAGGCTTTGCTATGCAAAACTTGATGTTGTAATAAAAGTTTTAAAAAATAAACCAAAAGCTTTATAAGCTACCTAAATACTACTTAGTATTTAACATTAATGTACCTTAACAGGTTTCCAACTAACTTCTGTTTCAAACTACGAAACCAAAAGCTAGAAAATAAAAATTAGAACGAAGCCTGTTTTTTCCATGGTTGCACTTTTGTACAAGTGTAGCTTCATATAATTAGTATTCCTTCAAAAGTTCAATATCGCATGGGAAATATGTTACTAGCTAGTTTACTAGAGGGCCATAAGACGATCCGACACTTTATTTCGTATAGTCAGCATTTAGACCCTGTCTACGGCCTCGGGCGAGGCGACATCAAGCGACACACACGCGCGTCACTTTGTCTTTCGTGTCCATCACGTTGCGGCTACTCGTAATACGCGCTAAGCCACTTATTTCATTTCTTTTCTCCGCAGTCGCTAGATACATGTCGCTAGAGCGCGTATTTCGTGGCCAAAACGTATAGCAATATTTAATTAATAAAATAGCATCAACTGAAAGAATACTGAGAACATATCGGATCGGAGTCATTCAATTGCTAAGTCTAAGTCAATTGCTGTACAATACGAAGCATCGTTGTTCTCCGTAGCTGTATAAATTTCCCAGTAATTGCCACGTAGGTATCAAGTTTACAAAAATATTTACTGTATACACCGTCCGTACCGTTGTTCTTGTTTTAATTGCCTCTTTATTGTTCTGTTCGTGTTTACAACAACTCAAAGAGCTTTTAACGTAGGTAAACATTGTTTGTTTAAACAATTAATACGTAGTAGTCGTCAACCTTTTGTTTCAATTGAAGTACCTACCTCTAATTATATCTTCCAAAATTATAAATACATTGTATCAATTTGAGAAGTGCTACAAGGCTTTGGAACTCGAGTAAGGTTGACAAGCAGGCGCTGTTGGTATAGTTGAACATGGTTCTTTTTGGCGCGTGGCCTTAACCGGAACTAACGCTGCCATCTAATTAATTCAAAACAATTTCCGCAGAAAACAAGCGTTAAATGTTTACCTACAGCGCTCTTCTGCCAGGCACATTCAAGCGCCATAAGAATCGTGCAACACGGTAAAAAAAGCGCAATCGCTTTTGTGAAATGTAATGAAAAGAAGATGGCCGCGTTAGATCCATGCCAAAACGACCCAGCTTCTAGTTAGTTACGTAATTGTCCAATTCCTAAATGTATTTTCTTTCTTATTAAACCGTCAAAGAAATTGTAAAGAACGTTGTAATCTATAATAAATCACCCGTCCATCAAATTGGTTCCGTTCAATTTTTATAGCCAATAAGCCATTTACGATGTTAAAGATCGACAATAAGGGCAAATATTGGGCCTTTAAACGACTTTAGCCAACAACTACACTCGAGAGCAATGAATCCGGGTCACTTAAAGAATCCTAAAAATCTCGGAAACTAAAAATGCTAGGTTAATGCAATAAATTATATTTAATAGACAATGTAATACTCCTTAAATGAAGGTATTAAAACTTCTTAGTTATTGTATAGTTATATCATAAAAAACTCAAATTTGAAAAAGGGCCACTTTCGAAGATGGAACTACGAAATTACAGCATTTGGTTTTGCTTTTGTTTGTAATCTGTCATTTATGTGGGTACACACCATACCATGTTGATAGTGCTCTATATTCATTATTCAAGCTGAAATTATGTCGCTTACGCCTGAAGAATGCACCAGAATACTTACAATGCTGGAAACCGGCCGGAGTCAGCGCGATACAGCCAGGACTGTCGGTGTGTCGCTGTCAACAGTACAAAGAGTTCTCCGACGTTACGAAGAAACTGGTTCTAACCTACGCAGACCAGGAACGGGCAGAACCAGTTGTACCACAGCACGAGAAGACCGATACTTGGTGAACACCATGCTTCGAAATCGCTTTCTCACAGGAACTGAACTCACAAATCAGTTTCGACGCCTCGGAGGAAGTAACCCAAGTGCATGGACAGTAAGACGTCGGCTTGCTGAATCTAACTTAAAACCCCTTAGACCTGCAAACGGCCCTAAACTGGAGCGTGGGCATCGTATTTCAAGACTAAGATATGCCCAGAGCCACGTAAATTGGAGTATTGAAGAATGGTCAAAAGTTATGTTCTCCGACGAATCAAAATTTATGCTCTACAAGCACGATGGAAGACACAGAGTGTATCGAAGACCAGGGGAAAGATTCAAGCAAGCATGCATCGAAAAAAAAGTAGCCTACGGTGGTGGGTCTGTACTTGTGTGGGCCGGAATTTCTTCTGAAAGTCGCACAGAGCTGGTGATCATAGAAAACGGCTCTTTAACTAGCGTAAGATATGTGGAAGAAATCCTCAATGATCACGTTGGTCCATTTATGGTCAATTTAGGTGAGGATGCTATATTTATGCATGACAATGCCCGACCTCATACAGGTAGGATTGTGAATGACTACCTTCAAGAGATGAACATTACTCGTATGGAGTGGCCAGCGCGCAGCCCGGATATCAACCCGATCGAGCATGCTTGGGACGAGCTAGGCAGATGCGTAAAACAACGAAACCCTCCCCCAATCACGCTTCGTGAGCTCAAAATTGCTCTCACAGAGGAATGGGAGTATATTCCCCAAAATCGTATAAGGAACTTGGTGTACAGCATGCCAAACCGCGTAAACGCAGTAATGGAAGCACGAGGAGGCAATACGAAGTATTAAAATTCAAGAAAATCGTAATAAAGTTCAAAAATTTCATGTTTCCTATTTTTGTTTTAAGGAGAGATCAGCAGTTTTTTTCTTTATGTAATTTTGTGTTAATAAAATGTATGGTGACTCATATTTTTTTTACTTTCATTTAAGGAGTATTACATTGTCTATTAAATACAATTTATTGCATTAACCTATCATTTTTAGTTTCCGAGATTTTTAACATTCTTTAAGTGACCCGGATTCATTGCTCTCGAGTGTATGTCTCGTGTTTTATATTTTACTGACTACATTGACAAGACATCAACCGTAGTAACTCACTATTTATTCGATAAGGGCTATCTAAACATTTTCATAGCCAAAATATCTTGCAATCTCCGTCAAACTGTTCAGCAGCACAACACAAGTACGTTTTTGATTAGAGAATCAATGGCAGACAGAAATTGCTGTGGTTGTTGTTCTACGGGCTCTTTAATAAGATTTACAAAAAAAACTTATTTTATTTAAATAATTACACTACTTATATACAAACTACAATTCTAAATAATAATAAAAATATGTACAAGTAACAAAACGGTTACAGAGCGTCAAAAAATTCGTCCACATCGCTGTCAACAGGAAATGTGCCCTGAAGGCTAGCAGCATTGCCACGTTGGATGGCAATGCTGATTCTTTAGCCTAAAAATAGGCCGCCCTCTGGTCACGTGAAGAGTCGACCAACCGCTTGGCGATTTCTCGAAAAACTAGGTGGGCACTCAGACCCCGTGGCCCTAGTGTTTCAACCCCAAACGGCTCAAACACATAATTACCAATTGGTAATTATGTGTAATTTAATTAAATTATTGTATTTGCGCCGTTGAGGTTTTCAGCACCTGCAGCAGCCGCCCCAGCGCAGCCCACTGTGCTAGGAAGATGGGATGGCGCAAGGGTGTCCACGCAAGTTGCGTCCCACACCAAAGGCCTACCCAACTTCCATGGCATTATGGTCATACCATCTGGTCTCTTCCCATTGACGCGTGCCAAGCCAGTGGGTTCTAATTGCTGCTATTACTCAGACAGCTTTGACTTACGCCAATGTATATCAAAGATTATAAAATTGTGATTCAATTTCATTCCTCATACGTGAAACTTTTATGTTATGATTTCTCTACATAATAGTTTAGTGGTGCACAACTTCTCTCATATTTTTAAAGATATATCCAACAGCCTCTGAACAAAATGGTGTATATAATCTGAACAAACGGACAGGACAAAATTATAAATGGCAGCCATTTGCCATTTGGATACGAAACCCTAAAAAGGAGCTTACCATGAAAGTCTCGTCCCCACATCCGCTTGGTGATGTTCCTGCCGTCCCTGATGTCCCCCCCTTCCGTGAGAGTCTCGTTCAGCGCCATCCCCAGTAAATACACGCCGTCGTAGAAGGCGCCGATGAAGAAGTTAACCTGCCAAAAGTACATGTGACTGTAAAGGTCATGGCACATTATACCGGCACCGCACCGGCACTAAATCGTGTGTCGTATAATATATTTCATAATGTCAATAATATGAAAAAAGCCCACGGCGAGCAGTCAGCGTGCTTGCCGCTACCATACAACTCGCAGCCCGCGCGCTGCTAGCGGGCGGACCGCATGCTTACAGCGCGCCGACTCCAAGTTGCCAACAAAACAACGCCGGTCAAAAATGCCATGTAACAAATGTGTTAATTGTTGACGAAAACAAGAACGTGTGAGTGTAATGTACCTGTATGAGCAGCTTAAAGCAGCACAGATCGGTTTTAACTGATACACGAGTATCAACATTGTGCTTCTTATAAACGTTGTAAAACACTGAAAATTTAGACTGAAGTTTTTTTGCAGTAACAACTCTGCGATGCCGCGTTTCGCTAAATCTGCGACTAGAACTTACACCTGTTATCTTTGCTAGATCTTAATATAACAGACACTATGACAGGTGGAAGTACCATTGTTATGACACAGTTCACAACTCCGAGAACTTCAATTTAGTAATCAAACCCAAAACTTAAGCCTCAATCGTCCAATATCACGAATTTCATGACGTGAACAGATTCTCTTCAACCTTACGGGGGTTAGAAATGATTATATAAGAATGTTAAACGGATGGCGCAGTGGCTGAGTGATTGGCTACTGCGCTGCGTGTCTCGGGTTCGATGCCCGCACCGAACAAAGACTGCACATAGCTTTTCCGGTCTGCGAGTATGTGTATGTGAGTTTAAATGTTTGTAAACGCACCCACAATACACGAGAAATTCTTAGTGTGCGGAAACGTTGAAAAAATGTACCTATCGGAATAAATATGTTCTATGTCATTAATTGCGTGCAAAATTTCGTCAAAACGCCGTGCAAAGGTATAACATTAGTATGGATTGAAATCTCCACAGTGTGTACTCTGATTAGCTATATACAAATATACAGGATGTAAACCAGTGGTTACGTCTTCGAGTTAGTAGCATAGTATACCTGAGTACCTAGAGTAGAACGTACGTAACTGACAAACGCGAGCACATCCTTGTGAGATCTACCGACCAGTCGGAGTGACATACTACCTCAGTCAAGGTTGCGCTGCGCAATCAGGTAGCTTATAAATTGAAAATGTGGAAGGTTTATTTAGCGTACTGCCTTATGCCCGCGGCTTCGCCCGTGTGCAGTTCGGAAATTGTCCCACGGGTTCGTACTACCGAGATCAAATGTTCCTATCCTATGTGTTGATCCAGGTTGTAAATCAATCAAACAGCCATCCTCACAAAACTTTCGCATTTATTTTTTACTATACCCAAGAGGAATAATAATTATATAATGTAACACCTAGCTTTTGTCTGTGTAGAGATTAAGATGAAGGAAACTACTGGTGGAATCAAAATTAAGACTATCCTACCTCCAAATTCAGCTCATGCTCTACCTGTGCGCCAAATTTAGCGAAATTTGATCAGTCGTTACGGCGTGAAAAGATCACATACTGGCGGATAGATTACTTTCGCATTTTTAATATTAAGTATGGATAAGTTGAACTGTAGATTGATTTTCACAATCAACGTGTAACAGAAAGGGTATAGTCATATGGAAGGGTGCTACTGACCATAAAACTAAACAACTTTCTCCATCCGACCACCATCGTAATCGCGAAAAAATAATCAACGGCCCCATACAAAATTCCAAACGACAACTGATTATTTCTTGCTTCTATATGACTAGATACCCTCTCTACAAGGGTAGACTCTTTTAAGAACAATTCCGTATATACATGTTTTGGAAAGAAAGGTCTTTCCAAAACATGTATGTAGATTCGGGACCGTGGAAGAAATAAATTGCAATCTTGAATGTGGAGTTTATTGCGCTTTACACTAAATAAAACTTAAAATAAAATTCCGTCGTAAAACAACTTCTAATCTTTACCCGTCTTCCATTCTTCTGTCATTCCTCATTTTTTCTCTCTCCTTCTCTTTCATACTATGTCTCTCTTACTTACACCGCAACATTCCATTCCACACACTTTCATACGTTTCTTTTTAAATCCTATCTTACATGTATATACGGAATTGTTCTTCAACGAGTCTACAAAATGCACTGTATACGTTCATTGGTCTAAAGATTTATTGAAGTGGCCTTGGCCAATTCCCATGTGTAATATAAAGAGAATTTTGTAAGAGGCAGAAAAGGTAAAGTAGGAAATCGTAAATTACAAATTCATTTGCTACACTTCCTTTTCTTCAACGTTTCTAAGAACCATGGGTTTATGTGGTGCTAGTGAGTCTCCGCTACATGACACAATTTTGTATGTTTTTATTAAATACCTATATATTCTGAATGAGTGCTTCTAAAGCTCAGAAAACTTTAAACATAATATATTGCACCCTTAACACCATATTGTGTTTAACGGAAGCTAATGTGGGCCCATTTTTCTTGATTGTAGGACTAGGACAAGTGATAAAACAAAGCACCAAGTGTATAATTAATGTGATTGAAAAATAACAGAGTAAATTAATTAAGTCTAGCTACTATAAGAACATTCGAGAAAGTATGTGTGATTACAATTTACCCCGGAACCTATTGGTACAGGACATCAGGAACTCATTTGGATTCCGTTACAGTTTACACACCTACCCTATACGAGGTCACCTGGCACAGCAGGTAAGAATTCAATTATTCCTCTTTTGTATTATTCACTTATTGTCCCTTTAAATCAAGGCGATCTTCGTACAGTGTATTATCACTCGATTTTTTTATCATTTAAGTAGACGGACGGCATAATTCTACTGTTTAGTAGTGTCAAATTTTCACAATCAAAAAGTCTGTAACACATTATTAAAATTGCAAAAACCCAATAAAAAGCGCACTTTCTCAAGTGTGCCCACATCTTTCGAATAAAGACTAGTACTCGTTGTCACTAACTATAAGCGACACCTAAATGAATGCCTAAATATGAATGCATTGTTTGAATTTGAGTTGTTAAAAACCCATCAGTAATACGGTTTTATTTGTGCAATTATGTAGGTATCACTGAAATGGGGCATGAAAGGAATAAACGTACCTCTTCACCATCAGAGAAAGAGTAGTTATAGTGTTGCTTGGCCCTCGCTCTGACGGCATCAGCGAACTCGTCGAACCGGTCCCCGGTGGGTAGCTTCAAGGAGACCCGCAGGAGCGCCTCGTAGGCGGCGCGCGCGGCGGTGTCGCGCTCGTCGTCTGCTGCCCAGCCCGTCTCGCCCCAGTAACCACCCTAGGACAGTGGAAGAAAGTGTAATATGGTATTATTAAACACTGTTTTAAGCTATCACGGTTTTTAACTAAACTTAAAATGTCACATACGGAATATCTTCCGTGATTATTGTCTATTTTGAGATCCCGATATTACGACGCTGTTGCAAGCGCCTTGATCGCGGGATCTCAAAATAAAATCACGGAAGATATCCCGTAAGTGAAATTTTAAGTTAAGGCATTATTAACATAAGTGTTTGCAGTTTTCCTTAAAGTTAACAATTTTACTGCTGCAGTTTCACTAAAAAGTCTCCAACTCTCGCCTTACCTGATTAAGTTGTTCTAACGTTTGTGGACGTTAAAGGTCTGCCAGTCAATTCAATTAGATTAGGTACTAACTTATGTAAAAGACACTCATAACTAAAATACACAGCATCCTAATGTACTAAAAGATATCTAAACTATATTATAACAAAGTAGAAAATAGAATTACGAACTTTGCCGACCCTACATCGCAACACAGATTTACGTATACCATTTTCCGTAAGCATAAAAATACATAACTTTCCTCCAAATACTCTATTCCAATTTATTTAGATACGGCGCAATAAATCTTTATCTTGCTTATGTACGTCAATATCAACAGAAAAAAGACTACAAACAATCAAAACAAAATCCCCAAATCAATCTCTTAAAGCCCACGGTTCCACCACATAGGAGAAATGAATTAAAAAAGAAGCTATCGTTAGACACCCCACACAGTTATATACGAAGATATTTTTTTACCATTGAGCAACGATACCCTAAAAACTTATGACGATAAACTAAAGCAACTCAACTCAAACGAAAGAAAACTCCGTAAGTAATCACGTATATAGGTAAGTACGTACAGTCGTGGTCTTT
The DNA here is from genome assembly GCA_963853795.1 of Xestia rhomboidea. NCBI lineage: Eukaryota > Metazoa > Arthropoda > Insecta > Lepidoptera > Noctuidae > Xestia > Xestia rhomboidea. The sequence goes on along the minus strand of OY970771.1, from coordinate 5,267,012 downwards.
TCCGCCTGATCAGTTAAATTTTTTTTCGCTTAAATCATGCGGAGGCGCCGAGCCACTCAACCTTAAACTTTAGGCCTATTAGGAAAGCGTCAAATTTGGCGCGCAAAATAACAATAGCTCTCGTTTGGCATGTGTCGCCGATCGGTATTTTTTTCATTAATTATTTATTATAAAGTCAACGGGGCGGGGATAGAGAGCGTTTCTATGTTTTAAGTGCAAGCAAAAATTAGCTTAGTGGTGATCAGGCGGGAGTGTCCTCGATAGTACATTCATGAGCACCAATATTGTATCCACTAAGCAACTTTTAAAAGGGATTTACTTCTATGGTACTGATTGTAATTTTATGTTGTTACTGACATAGTATATTGGAACCCATATTATCATGAAATTGGTGTTATCTCCAATGGTTATAAATCAAATCACATCATCTGTCAAATGACCAATTTAGTCGAGACGCCATTGTTTAACTATTGTGTCTACTTCGTGGACAGATCATGGGTTAACAGGAGAGAATCGCATTTGAACTTAGGTAAGTGTATACTGCTCGTGACTGTACATAGGTACACGTTCTAATCAGTGAATCCGAAGGTTTACCTTAGGCTAAAAGGTCAGGGAAGCCGTGTGTAGAATGCTGATAACGCGACATGATTGAAGGGACGCGTTGCTGAATTAATGTATCGAGTTAGGGGAACCGAGTTTTTCTTCTAGCCTGTGATTGGTTATTGGGTGTGGTCTTCGTTTTTTGTTTTACCTTAGGCGTTTTTTTACCAAAACGGTGAAGGAAAACATCGTGAGGAAACCGGCATGTCCTAAAACCGAAAAATTCACAGACATGTGACATCTACCAATCCGCACTGGGCCCGCGTGGTAGATTATAGCCCATTCCCTCTCTTAGAGAGGAGGCCTGTGTCCCAACAGTGGGAACATTAATAGGCTGATGATAGGCATGTAATGTCAGGAAAATCATTGTAAGCAAATTAACAGTACGTCTAGCCTTTTTCCAGATATGTTGGGGTCGGCTTCCAGTCTACCAACCAAGTTAGTACTGGGTACTACGATACCCCCTGGAAAGAGTGGTTGTTAGACTTTTGGGCCACTGACTAACATTGTTTCTGTAAAAGAAAAAAGGAAATTTTACTGAGGGATCCCAAGTTTTGAAGTATTTTCGTTCGCTAAATGGGTTGAAAAATATCAATTGTGAGCGATACGAACGTTTTATATTTACTCTGCTTTAGATTCGATCTTTATTCTTATAATAAGGCATTAAGAATAAGTAAATAAGTCTATAATGGACGCATAATTCCAAAAATCTTTTAGCGCACGTCAAAAACGCTACATTAGCCATTGTGAACAAAATCCATTCAATTAAGTACTTTAGCAAGTCTACACCAGAGGTCGCTGGTGTCAAACTGTCAAAAACCCTAGCTGTTCTAATATCGAAAATCATTAATTTAAGATCGCGTGTGTCGATACATGAAAATGAAAAATGTTTTCTCTCCGATAGACATGGCAATTTCATAAATTAGCTGGCTGAAAAAGGCGCTAAATATTCTTATTTATACTCCGTTCATTTATAAACATTGTTTTAATGAAAAAGGTAACCTTCAAACTACTTTTCTTGACAAACTTGCTACGAGAAAAACATTTTAATTTCATTCACAAGGTTTTATGTTGCTAGTTGAGATTTTATTATGCATTCAAGCTGTTTTAATTAAAGATGTGCAACGACTGATTCTCAGTTGTTAAAGCCTTCAGTCATTTAAATCTACAAAGTTGCATAATTTCAATTACCATGAATTTAAGTTCACTGTTATACGTAGGGCTGCCTCGTGAGGTCCTGGGTTCGATTCCCAGGTCAGGCAAAGTGTTATTGGGTTTTTCTATCAGGAATTTCTCAGTAGCAACTACGGAGCTTGGATTTGCGCCCGGTTGATGGCAATAGGTTCGCCTCCTATTACACGGGACTTAAAAATAACGGGCGAAATGTGGGTGTACTATTAGGTACAGTCTTGGTCTTTTCCACCTGATCAGTTAAAACATTTTTAGCTTCAATCATGGGGAGGCGCCGAGCCACGCCCCCTTAAAGTTTAGGCCTATTAGGAATTCCGGGGCTGCGGGACTATTCGAAAGAGATACCGTGGCCCCGGAACACAAAGGGCGATGAAGGAACATGGATGGGTTTTAGTCAGTAAAAGTCTGACACTCCCTCCTGCTCCGCCCAGAGCGGGAGAAGTCATTTGATGATTTCCCATCCGAAAAAAAAAAAAAAAAAAAAAGGCCTATTAGGAAGGCGTCAACTTTGGCGCGCAAAATAACAATAACTCTCATTTGGCGCGCGTCGTCAGTGCGCTCGGCCGATTGGTATCTTTTCATTCATTATTTCTATACAAAGTTAACGGGGCGGGGCTAGAGAGTGTTTCTATGTTGAAAGTGCAAGCAAAAATTAGCTTAGTGGTGATCAGGCGGGAGTGTCCTCGTTAGTACACTTCTGCCTTACCCTTCAGGGATTATTGGCGTAATGTTATGTTATGTTTGTTAAAGGTAGTGTTCTCTAGGAAAACAAACACAGAAGTCATGGTAATACTATGCGATCTGAATAAGAATAAGGTTGACCTTTAAGCAAATTGTAAAGCTTTAGCTGCCTGTCAATCTTATCGTTTCTCAGTAGGCCCAAATACAAGCCCAGTTCTATTCTTAGTGTAGCTATGTCGCTTGATACTTTGACATAAACAGCAATAAAAGAACACAGATATGTTAAAAACCTTCAGCATTAAATAAAAACCGGCCAAGTGCGAGTTGGACTCGCGCACCGAGGGTTCCGCATAAACTAGTAGGTATTTAGTTAATAAACTATAAATATATAAAAAATAAAACGAAGTACATATTTACGGTTTTCAGTTCGGTGGTCGGTTTTCGTTTTCATTTTTTCCTTTACATGCGCTGTAAGACATTGCTTCTTGCCATATTTCATGATTCTAGGTCAACGGGAAATAGGTACCCCATAGGTTCTGAATCCCTTGTGAAATCGCAAAATATGCGACATAAACGGTCATATTATTATATTTTTATCGCGTTGACTTACAAGTAACGTTTAAGTGATATTTTCACTGCTCCAAGGGTAGCAGGCCTGAGTATTTAATGTTAATTTTAGCTTGAAACCTCCACGCGTTCCTGAGAAAAAGGGTCATAACAGACGGACACACAGACGGCCAACAAAGTGAGCCTATAACGGTTCCGTTTTGGCCGACTGAGGGACGGAACCCTATAAGTACCTAATCTACGCTCAGAGAGCTTGATTGTTGAGTAACATTAGCACATAACCTCAAATTACAGACATTTCATACGACCGACAAAGAAATACAAAGACAATTTAGACCTTATGAGGAGCAGCGTGGAATTTTTCTCATCCTCCATAAAAAGGTAAGATCTCGACGGGCGATATGTCTGGTTCCTGTATAATATTATAATTATGTTAATCACGCGGATATAACTCTGGTATTGCGATGTAGAATACGACAGTGTAAGTTCGTATGTGGGCCGCATAGATATCGCCATAACACTATATTTATGATGTTTCTGTCAATCTGCTTAGCGATTAAGTTCCTTCACATTTATTTACACCTCTTGCATTGGCAGAATTGTCGACATCGCCACCAATAGGGAATATGCATGTAATTTTTTCTTCACTTAAATCAATAAAATACAGTATTATTAACCCAAGAAAAGAAAAAAATATTAAACTCTTGCAATTTTCTATACCTACTACTTACATTCTGGCAAATAAATAGATTTTGATTTTGATTTTTGATTTTTATATGACAGTCCAAACGTCCGTGACTGTCGCGGCCATGAAGTGACGTCATTTACCTCAATCTGCCTTGTTTACATCTATTGTTTTGGCCTTAATAAAATAATTTTACTAATTGTAGGTATGTGCTTTATTCAAGCAAAAATTGCGATAACGATATTATAATAAAATCTTAGTGAAACTTTACCTACTTTTCAAATGAAAGTGTTTTTTTGACAAATAGACTTTGACGTTATCGAGTACCACGCATTTTGAGAGTGCGTTCCGATTCACCAAAAACATGCTACATAAAACAATAAATTGTAAAATAAGTTATGTTTTAGAAACTTAAACAAGTGTACCACAAAGATTTTAAGCTCCAATACAAGCCGTTTTTAATAAATAAAAAGAGTTTTGTATTTCTTGCATATTCCCTAATATTTCCATGGTCCTGCGGGCGTACCTGAAATATCTCCACGTCGAGGAAGGCCCAGTCGCCGCGCGTCATGCCCAGGGTGTGCGCAGCCAACAGGAACTCGCGCACCAGGGAACCGCGCACGCTCAGTATTACCACTGCACGGGGAAAACAAAAAACTAAAGACATTACACATCTTTTATCGCAAGGCCTTTTCGCATTTGCATTAAACGACGCTTTGTTGTCGATAGAATGTAACGTAAAAATTTGCATAATAGTTGCCTGGTAGGCATTTTCACTAGGTATTTAGTCCAAACTTCCTTATTTTTATGGCCAAAATGAAAACCTTTTCGCTTTCAAGTCCTTGGTGAAAACATCGAGTTCAAAAAACACAAAATCATGAGTCGAGAGTCGACGCTGTGATAAAATTTCATGTAGATATTTTATCGGCCCTCTATTTGAAATGTGTAGAAATAGAAAAAGAACGAGCTGTAGAATATAAAAAGCGTAATAACTGTCATTTTTCCAATTACCCACAAACTGTGGCGCCCAGTGGTTTGCACTTTCCAATAAAAGAATGTCGAACGCATCGAGAATCGATGCGCTCATTATTTTCTGCTTCCACTCTTGTGAGCACAGAATAGTACAGAAGATTTTTCAGTTGGGACTGGTCATCGCATAGATGCCATGTTCATTTTTGAACTGTTTATTTAATCTTTTTACTCTGGACTGTCGCTGGACGCATATTGCGCCGCAAATCGCATCGTATGAGGTCTTGAACAGAACGCATGTTCGTACGGCGATAGCACCCAATTGCCAGTCGCGTGTGCGCTTGACTTGGCACTCGCATTCCGTGAAGCGTGTCTATGTGTTAGTGCGTTTTTCGCTCATTGTATAGATCCCACTCAGACCTTGTGAACCTAATCTATTTTATCATTTAGACTGAAAACGGGACAATTACCATGTTTATTTAATTTATTATTTCTAATCTAGTTTGTACTGCGAAACTATAATCCGAGTCCTGCCAAGCTACCAAATACTACTTTTTATTCTAAGAACGACCGGCGACTCGATTTTAATACCGAATTTCTGGAAATCTAATTAACTTGTTCAAGCAAAGAAGCAATTTTCCAGTTATTTTGAGCTCACAATTTACTAAAACTCTGAGCGAATCGTGTGATTATTTTGTATTTGAACATCCTGATGAATTACAAACTAATTCAAAAGTTTATAATGACTCAAGAATATCAGTTTTAGGAAACCTTTCAAAAAATAACACGGACTAACAAGCTCTATTTAATATTAATAATTAATTATTATTATTATTAATTTACTTTAGAATTCGAATTAACGTTTTATTTAACTTCGTTAGCCTCACTTGTGATCTCTAAAAGCCGAATACGATCGTACAGTTGTCGTTGACCGTTCTCACCTTCATATTTATTTAATAATTTTCTGTAACCTCCGCTACGATAGAAAATACAATTACCGCGAAGTTACCTATATAGCATCGCGGATATCGCAAGGTATTTTTTCTGGTCATTGTTCGTCCAGGACAGATGAGGGCTGATGGTACTTACGACACAATCTCATATGATGGTACTCCACTGCATAATATATTTTTTTAAATATCTTGACTTTTTCTAGGTATCCCATGGTGTTTGTCTCCACCGATCACGGTATCAGATCACGTTAGCCACGGATCACGGTTCCCTCGTTAACGTGTTACCCACTGATCACGATATCCGTGGCTATGTTGCCTTAACTGCACAGTAATGTGTAATAGGTACACTCTAAAATTACAATTTTTAAGAGGTGATTTTTGAATAAGCATTTTTTTTTTCTGAATAAAAATAATACAGTTTAACATAATATTATGTATTTTCCATACACATGAAGTTGTAAAACCTCAATATTTACTCATCAGAAAAAAGTGGTCCAAAATCAAAATCAAAATCAAAATCAAAATCAAAGCATTTATTTCAAGTAAGCCAGTTACAGGCACTTTAGAATTGTCGAAACAAAGATGTAAATTAAATGTAGCTACACGCTACAGTCACAAGACATAAAAACTGTGAAAGTACTGTAGTTGCCCATTCCCTAGCGTAGATCTCTATGGAGAAGAACGGGCAAGAAACTCCATGGACACTCTTTTAAATCAGAATATTGTTACAAAATCTTGGTTACATCATTCATGTTGAGATGGTATATTATGTGAGAACAATGTAGCAAGATGTGCACGTTAAAAGTGTCCACAGTAAAACAAAACAGAAAAAAAAAAACAATTCAAAAACTAAAATAATTCATTAAAATAAGCCATGGCAACTGAGAGATGACCAGTCACAACCGACAGCGCCCGTTCACGGACATGACGCATAGATCAGCACCATTCAACTCAACCATTTTGAAGGGAACTAAATGATCCGACACATGCGCCACCATCAGCGAGACTTTTGAGTGAGCATGACATATTCTCAACCGCCAGGGCACATTCAAGTCAAGAAAAGACGTAGGTTTCCAGTGAATGATAGCTTTCTAGTACATAGTACTCACACAATATGGGCTATGCGATTATATATTACTAAAGAGATTGAATCTATACAATGCAAAGATAGTTCTACAATCTTCAGCAGCTCCAACAATACCATTTAATGCTATCAATTTAAGTGCCCCTGTCCTTGTGGAGCAGGACCAGCATTGAGCCAAGCATTTTTATCAGCGATATAATCGCTCAACTTGTAATATGCTTGCTTACATAGTGTGCGTTTAATACATGTTTTAAATTTCGTCTCATTCAGTTCAAGAATACTTTGTGGAATTTTATTATAGCATCTCAAACAGTACCCCATGAAAGATGAGTCTACTTTAGCGAGTCTGAAGCCTGGCTGAACTAGTTGGTCCCTATTTCTAGTACTGTAATTATGTCTGTCACCCCTTTTACCAAAAAGGTGCAGATTTTTTCTGACGTACATTATGTTTTCGTAGATGTATTGACAATGTACTGTCATGATGCCAATATCCTTAAACAGTTCCCTTAGAGAATCGCGCCTACGAAGATTATATATGGCTCTGATGGCTCTTTTCTGCAGAATAAATATAGACTCAATATCTGCAGCCCGTCCCCATAGCAAAATGCCATAAGACATTATACTATGAAAGTAACTAAAATAAACCAGTCTAGCGGTATCTACATCAGTATACTGACGGATTTTTCTAATGGCATATGCTGCTGAACTTAGCCGCCCCGCAAGAGATGTTAAATGAGAACCCCATTGTAGCCTTGAATCAAGCGTAATCCCCAGGAAAACCGTTTTATCTACGAATTCAAGTTTCTCTTTATTCAGTACTATATCACAATCACTACTTTTAACATTCGGTAAAGCAAATCTTATGCATTTGGTTTTTTTTTCATTTAATACCAAATTGTTTGCTGTGAACCAATTTTGGACCTGAAGTAGGGCATTATTTACGTCATCTAGATTTTGGGCCCGCCTATTTATCTTAAAAATTAAGGAAGTGTCATCAGCAAATAACACCATATTTTGAGGTTGGTTTGTCAATAAATAGGGTAGATCATTTATATATACTAGAAAAAGGAAAGGACCCAATATTGAGCCTTGTGGAACCCCCATTTTTACTTTTAAACCATGTGAATTAACACCATTTATTTGAACATGTTGTTGTCTATCATTCAAATAAGATCTTACCAAACTAAGTGCAAGTTTACCCAGTCCGTAATGCTCAAGTTTCAAAAGTAATGTGTCGTGATTTACACAATCAAACGCTTTGGAGAGGTCACAAAAAATTCCTATAGCGTCTTGAGACTCTTCCCACGCAGTAAATATGTGCTTTAATAAGGTTACACCGGCGTCAGTTGTACAACGTCCCTTGGTGAAACCATACTGTTGATCATGTAAGATTCTGTTAGTGTTAAAATGATAGAGCATTTGATTAAGCATTACCTTTTCAAAAACCTTGCTAAAAGCTGGTAAAACCGATACAGGTCTATAATTATTAGTGTCTTTACTGTCCCCGGATTTGAAAAGAGGTATGACTTTACTGTATTTCATTAAATCAGGGAAAACTCCTTGGTCTACACATAAATTAAAAATTAAAGCTAGGTAAGGGGCTATAGTCTCAAGTATGGATGTACAAACTTTGATAGACATTCCCCATAGATCTTCGGTCAGTTTGATTTTTATTTGCCGGAAAGCTTTAATAACTATCATAGGGTTAATGTGTTTAAATTTAAATTCAGCCAGGCAGCCAGACACATTCGCCTTTAATAAACCAATTGAGAGTTCAGGTGAGGAAATAAGAGCCTCTGTAGTTTTTAATGGTACATCGGTAAAGAAATTTACAAATTCTTGAGCTACTTCCTGATCAGAGCTTTTAGGACCACATGCTGTATCTAATGTGTAGCTAGTGTTACGTATTTTCTTCCTGTTAGTCTCGTTATTTATGACTTTCCAAACTGTCTTTATTTTATTTTCTGCTGTTTTGATCTTGTTGCTAATGTGCAGGGCTTTAGCAACCTTGCATGTATTTCTAAAAATTTTTGAATACTTAGCAACATACTTGTTAAAAGTTTCAGTGTTTATAAAAGGCTTAAGGCCATAAAGCTCAAATAGTCTTTCCCTACTTTTTCGGATACCTCTAGTTGCCCAATCACTAAATATGAATTTAGGGCAAATACTTTTTGTCTTCTTTTCAAAAGTTTTATTGAATTCCGTGTGAACTATTGAAAAGAAACGATCATACAATTGATTTATATTAATATCGTCAAGGCTCATAGCACTTAACTTGTTTTGTAGGGAAATATTATACCTATTTAATCTGCTAAAAGTTATAGGTCTAAATTTAATTTGAACTTTTTGCAATGGGGGTGTATTACACCTAAAAGTTACTGTTTGTCCGCTATGGTCAGAAGGCAGACAATTTACTATGGCCTTATCTAAGTAATCACAATCGCAGAAAACATTATCTATGCAAGTAGCAGTAGAAGGAGTGACTCTAGTAGGTTCTATAAAAGTGTTGGTCAAGTCAAATGACTTAAAAAGATTTAATAACCGACTGCTATTTGAACTTTCTTCTAAAATATTGATATTGAAATCACCACAAATAATTGTAGATTTATTACTGGCTGCAAGTTTTGCCAGGACATCTTCCATTATTGATTCAAATAAGGAAAAGTTTTGATAGTTTGGGGGTCTGTACACACACACAATTACATGCTTATCTAGCTCAACACAGGACAGTTCGACGCAATGTTCAACTGAGAGACCTACTATGTCATTACGTTGCTTATATTTAAAACAATTTTTTATTAATATTAGGGAACCTCCGACTATAAAAAATCAGCCCTACATAAATAAATGCCAAACTGCTAGTTTACCTCTCGCATACATGCTGACATCTTTGAGGAGCGCCTCACACGACTCCCTCTCGTTGCCGTCCAGTTCCCTCACTGCCTTCAGGACACCTTTCTTCCGAAGTCCCCACTCCAGACTTTTACCTGTCGTTTAAACGGAATTAAATACATTTCTAAAAAAAAACTCTTATGGTTATTGCACACCCTATTCTACGGATTTGATTAGAATGTTAAATTAATTAATGCCAGCTTAAGGTCATTGCCACACCAAGTAAAAATGAGCAATTGAGCATGTTTTGTTTTGTTACTTGTACATATTTTTATTATTATTTAGAGTTATAGTTTATATATAAGTAATTTTCATTTTAATAAAAGCTTATTTATTTATTAATATAGGTTCACTAACAGCTTCAGTTTACAGCATTTAGGTATACATAGGTTTTACAGTCTTGGACTTACACAGTCGCCAATTACAGGTTAACCAGCATTCACAAAAATAAGTGTTAACTTAAGAGAAAAAAATAAATTAAATTAAAATAATGGCTATATACATGAAATACATAGACCCTACATATAAGAGATTACTTATAATTACTTATTTATAGTATAAATTATTGAGCATTGATCACAATTAAATTGGCATTTTCAGACTTATTTATAATACATATTAATTACATATAAGTCCAATATCAGTGACGTCCAAGTAAAACTTTTAAATGAATATACAACAAAATATCAACAAACGGATTTGAGCCCGGTTGATGGCAATAGCCTCGCCCCCTATTAGATAGGGCTTAACATAACTAGTGAAATGTGGGTGTACTATTAGGTACATCTCTGCCAAACCCTTCGGGGAATACGGGCGTGATGTTATGTTTAATATCAACAAACGTGATTGGTTAGAATCAATTGCTCACATGCTCGTAACGCCAAGCGTTCTCGCTTCAAGCTACATCCCTCCGATTTTGGAGCTTTCGTAATTGTAATTTCGCCTTTGTAATTTACAGCCGAGTTTTATCAGAATTTTTCGGATCGACTTTTACATTTCAGTGTAAAAAATCTTTTTCATTGAAATTCTAAAACTGATCGCATGAAGATTCAATTTTAGAATAAATTAAAGATTGCAATCAGCCTTGTCATAGCTAGAAGTAGTAGTCTCGACAAGTTTTATCTTTTCACTTGAGAACACCACTTAACGTTGATTCTAGATAAAGCTAAGGCTGAAATCTTAAATCGTTTTTTGGCCATACTTTAGTCATGTGTCATTACTGCCAGTCAAAACCAAAATCAAAGCATTTATCTCAAGTAGGCCAGATGAAAATTAAATGTAGCTACAGTCCCAGTCACAAGGCATAAAAACTGTGAAAGTACTGTAGTTGCCCATTCCCTAGCGTAGATCTCTATGGAGAAGAACGGGCAAGAAACTCCATGGGCACTCTTTTAAATCAGAATATTGTTACAAAATCTTGGTCACATCAAAATATTAAAAATATTATACAAATTATTGTTACAAAATCTTGGTTAGTGTTGCAGAACTGTGTAAAAGAGAAAATGAATTCGGGTAAATAGGTGTTTAATCCGCTAAGGGCCTATTTCATGATGTGCGAATACTGTTGTTGTTGTTTGTGTGCTGTTGTTGTGTATGTTACTTACCGTATAAATTAAAAAAACTTTTTTTCCTCAACACTTTTTATGGTGATGAGATCATGTTAAACTATTGGTTTCTGAAGTGAGAATTTGAAGTTGAGATATAGGCGTACTACATCTCAAAACCAAAAAAAAACAACACATTAAGTATTGAGCAGGGCCGGAACCCTGCTCAATACTTAATGTGTTGTTTTTTTTTCTCAACTTTAAATATTCAATTGGAAACCGAAAATAAGCCAAAGCAAGTCTAATCACATTTTATTGATCCGAGCGTAAGACTCGTGTATTTTATAACATTGCACAGAAGACCCTCACACACATTACTAAGCTTATAAACGCCCATTTGGGTAATAAAAAAGGCACTGTTAGAGGCATTAGCAATAAAACGATTCCTTTTAGCGCATTACCGCCGGCCGTTTGACGGCAATTCTTTTTAATGATTGCTGCCAATGTGAACCCGAATTACAACCTCATATATTACGAGTTTTTCTGTTTTCCCTCCAATTAAGCTACATATGTTTTTGCCAGAGAATACAAAGTGAGATTCTATTAGCGACAACGACTAAAGATAAGTCTAAAGCAAGGCAACAAGTGCAATTAACAACATTAGTTTTAGTATATGCGAAACCCGAAACACGTGTCTAGTATTTTTATGTGAAGAATCTATGTACAAAATTTCAAAACTGTATCGTCAAATATCATAAAGCTTGTTCTGTTACCTGGTTGTCCTTAAAAAACGTGGTCACCACACGGCGAGCGCCCCCGCGCCGCCCGCGCTGTGCGCCTGCGCCTAGTGCCGCTATGACCGGTCAGTTGTGCGCGTATGATAGCGGATACTTAGTGTCGCTCGGTGTCCAATTTGTATCCTTTTTTAAATATTTTTGAGACAACATATAACATGGTGTAAAATATATTGGAATCGATTCAGTTGCTTATTCTGAACAAACTATATTCAGATTTCTCATTTACTAAAAATAATGTTGTATAATAAAATAAAGATGGGTACTTTTAAAACAATAAGTGGTGTTTAGTTGCTTCTAGGAAATGTATCCCCACTACAAAAGTGCTTTTATAACAGTGGGGATTTATGAGTATTGGCACTTTTTAGGGTTCCGTACCTCAAAAAGAAAAAAACGAAACCTTATAAGATCACTTTCTTGTCCGTCGTGTCCGTCTGTCAGCACCGATTTTCTTCACTGGCAAAACCTTGTAATAGAGAGATGTAATTCATAAACTAGGGCAACACTAGTTCCCGTCAAAATGACAGGAGCCACGGGCTGTGATTGAGGGAAAATAGCTTAAGCAGATAGAGATGGAGGCCGGTTAACAGGCTGGAATAAAACACCTAATTAAACTAAATCGTTATTTATTTCAAACATCAAAACATTACAAACCTTACATTTTCAATTTGTATTGAATAATTGTGCTTCCTACCTAAACCAACAGACAGTGCCAATTCAGTTTTAGTACCGTTTGAAATTTACGTTAACGCGATCGAATAGGTATAAAAATCACACTGGCCATCAGTACACGCGCTCCGTTTATGTAAACACGGCCTTAGATACTGTGTGCCTTCATGTTTACAAAAGCAATCCTACTACGCAGCTGGGAACATCGCGTACCTATTCATTGTTGATTTGCTCGTTTAATTCCGAAATGAATACTGAAATGATTCGCCTTTCATCAGAATCTTTACGAAGTTTCATTTCGGAGAGTGGGGCGAATATTAATGTAGTAGGGAATCTTTTGACTACTGAAGAAGAACATAATTTTAGTACTTAACAATGTCTATAGTTACAATTATATAAGTATATAGTACCTACCGTTGTATGCACAATCTATGACATGTTCAGTTAATTTAGAGAGAGACTTTGGTGTAAAAATAACTTGATTTGTTGAGAATCACACCCAACAGACGCGCAGCAAGCGAGCGGAGGTGTGGCGCGGGGACACTCGCTTTCTGGGAGCCCACCGCGACGAACGATACTCTCCAAACGTTTATTTAGTTACATATATGTTTTGTCCGGGACAGTTATAATTGTAATTTTAATCGGCAATATACCAAGCCTTTTCATACAGTCCACAACTATTTTATTTACCCCAACGAGCAAGTCGAACATGAGTACTCACACATAAAGTTCAGTTTACGGTACAACTTCAAACATTTTGTGAATTTTTTAAAAGTACTAGTCAGGCATTCTGAAATGTACTTAAAGGCGCAAACCCACCGCGGTGCACGCTGTGCACGGCCACGCGGCGCATTTTAGCTGCGTGGATTCATTTGTTTGACAACGCAGGTCTACGCAGTCGTGGGTGTGTAGCGTGTACTGCAGTGTAAATGCAGTACACGCTACACACCCACGACTATGTACAACTGTAGCGTGAGTGGCCCACCGCGGCACATTCATGGGTAAATATACGTGTATAGCGTGTACCGCTTGCACAGCGTGCATAGTGTTGACAGCAATGAGCTATTTGAGCGTCTAATTCGAGTCAGCCACGCATGTACCAATGACGTCCATTTGTGCATAGAGTCCGTGGTTTGCAGTGGACACAATAACATACATTTCCTTGCAAAGCGAAGCTTAACACGTGCGTAGCCTCTCCGTGCGCAGCGGTAGGTTTTCGCCTTAATTTACACAACAACAAGTTCATATTTGTTTAAATAACATCAAGCATACAAAAATACAAAATTGTTTATTGCTTCTTAAGTTTACAAAAGTTTTTAGTGTTTGAAGCTTCCCTTTAAGCAAGTAATGCTTTTAAGCAAGTAATGCTTGTGTTGGGAAGCCCCGCTCTTTCATAGCAAAGCAATACAAAAACAATACAAGCACAAACATATGTATAAAACACTTTGAAACTTGGGTAGAATGTTTGTAGCGAGTAGAAACTCGATGCAACATTCTCCCTCATATCCACTAGGAAGTGGAATTGCAGGTTGAAATGGGTATGTAAATCCTAAAAACCCGCGGGGGCGTAGCGCTTTAGGTAACTTTCTCTTTATCATGAAAAAAAAATCCGAATTAAAATACTTGCCGTTCGTATATAAGGATTCCAATGCTGCGTTGTGAGCATTCCCATCCCGAGGGACCCTGCATAATTTGGAAACATTCGGGCGTGACGAATATATGTATGTACATCAAAAATATAGACACGAAAGTGTGTCAAAAACGTCGTCAGTACTGACAGTATACTAACTTTGTCGTTGAACTTTGATATAAGTGGAATATCACGTTATAGGTACGACTTACCGACAGTAAGAGAGAACAGGTCTGACTTGTCCAGCAGTAAGGCGACGTGTGCCCAGCCGAAGCGTTCGAACATGCTGGTGATGACGCGTGATAGCCGGCACTGACAGTACAACATCCGCGTCTGACAGTAAGCGTGATACTTACCGACAGTAAGAGAGAACAGGTCTGACTTGTCCAGCAGTAAGGCGACGTGTGCCCAGCCGAAGCGCTCGAACACGCTGGTGAAGACGCGCGGTAGCCGGCACTGACAGTATGACATCCGTGTCAGTGTTGGATACTTGCCCTTGTCGTTAAATAATGTTTGAGGCTACGGGACGAAACAAAAATATGAATATATTTATTATATGACATACAAAAGAAAGATGGTTTCAGTTAAAAGCAACCTTGTAGGAACTTTCAGTTTAATTTCGTTAAAAACAAATACGGTAAGGCCAAATTTCTCGAGAAATCCCACTTCAAGAAATCTCGATGAGAAACATGGCGTACAAAAGGTATTATTTTAATCTCGTTAGCAAAAAGTTTACTCTTGACGAGTAAACTTTTTAAAACATATGTCATTTGTTTCACGAGTCGACAAAGACAGAATGATTCTTTTGAACTTGTCTGTAGTACTTACCCTTGTGCCTTTTCGTAAGTTTCTGAGTCGATGCATACGACTGACAACACTTGCCGGGGCAGCCAGTTCACCCTCGGATGGAGGCTGAAACAAAAAAAAATAGCAATAAAATTGCTGAATGACTACTCGACATATAACTTGCTATTATATTTATTTAACAAAAAAAACATTACATAATAGTACAATTATGATAATCTAAACTAACTAACTTAAACTATAAACGTAAAAAAATAGCGTCAAAAACTCCTCCTCAACGCTGTCAACTGGTAATGTCCCCAGGAGACTGACGGCGTTACCACGCTGTATATGGCAACGCTAAGCCTATGGCCAAGGTAAAAGCCAGCCCTAGAGTCACGGGAAGTGTCAACTAAGCGTTTTGACATTTCCTTGAAAAGGCTATGAGCGCTCGGACCCCACGGTCCTAGAGTTTGAAAATGAAAATGAAAATGAAATTTTTATTTGTAGACCCCAAACCAACCCCAAACGGCTCGAAACTATAGTTACCAATAAGATTACTATATTTACGCCGCTTGAGGTTCTCCGCTGCCGTAGCAGAAGCCCCTGCACAGCACGATGAACTAGGAAGATGGGAAGGCGCAAGAGTATCACATGTTGCGTCCCACACTAAAGGCCTACCCAACTTCCATGGAAACAAACACGAGAGACCGGACGGCATCGTCCGGTCTCTTGCCATCGTCGCGTGCCAAGCCATTGGGTTCTAATAAAACTGGAACGCCGACGGTGACAAGTGATCGACGGATGATGTAATTTAAGTTAAACGGCCCGCACTTTGACTGCATGACAGGCCGCTATTCTGTAAGATGATGAAAACGGTTCAATTCAAACCAAACAATATATCAGCCAGTAGATGAAAAAGGCTACCAATGCTGACCGTATGATGATGACAATGATGACCTGGATCTATGAGATTATCACTGTGACGTTGGTCAAACATATGTCGGATCCGGTCATGAGTACGGACGGGCGAATGAATCGTATCGTCCACCCCACCATGGCGGCTTCTACAGAGTCCTGATGTTAACAGCTCGCGGCGACGAGGACATGCTGGGTCTGATCGCAGCGGACTTAAGACGTCTTGAAACTGTACCCGATTCATTGTGCCTAGTGTTATTGTGTGAAAGTGTAATGTCAAGTAACTTGTTAGTTTACTCAGTATATCTGTTTGAAAAGAGTATCCACGGAATTTCTTGCCGGTTCTTCTCCATGGAAGCGACCAACCCGAACCGTGCACCTTTAGGCCTATGTGAAATAAAATATTTTGATAGTTAGTGTATCGCATGCAGTGTATTTTCATAGCACGAAACCCATGTTTTGCCCACAAATCTCGAGCCTAACGAAACAAAATCCTGACAACATGACACATTTATATTGGAAATTTAATTAGGTCCTCAGTTTCAAAGTCTGGTGAACATTAAGTTTAATTCAAATCTTAAAGATTCTGCGTTAATCAGAGCCATATTCAAGTTTTACTAGTCAAGCTTGAAACTCGATTTAAAACTTGAATTAACTGCAATGTACTGCTCTATTATAAGTCCCTTTCAACCATAAAGGCTATCGATTGTTATTAAATTATGATCAATTTCTCCCTGGAAGGCACTTCACTTGATCGCTGGCTGTTCTAATGGTTTATGGAACCGGGAGGAACTTATGTTCCTTATTTTCCTTTCCTTACTTCTTATGAAGTCCATACATAATAAAAAGGGGTAAAACGGTACCGCTTTATAACCGGGTTTGTAAGAATATCGTTTTTTTTGTATCGTATTTCATTTATCTTTCGAATTTTGAACGTTAACAAAAGACCAAAAATAATGTATAAAAGTATTTACATAACATAACATCACGCCTGTTATCCTCGAAGGGTTAGGCAGCGGTGTACACCCGACAGTTATGTTTAAGTCCCATGTAATAGGGGGAGAGCCTATTGCCATCAACCGGGCACAAATCCAGCTTCCATGGCAACAACCGTACCAACAAGGCAGTTAAAATAAACGAATGGGACAAAATATTTATAAGGACGGAAAGACAAAGTCGCAAGCGCAATTCCTTCAATTCTCATGTCAAGAAAAGCGTGATGGGTTTTTCTTTAAGAATTTCTCAGAAGCCACCCGAGACCTGCTATACGTAAGTGCACCCCTGCCTAACACTTCTGGGAAAACAGGCGAGATATCACTACATATTATAAAACGAAGTCCTCCGCCACGTCTGTCTGTCTGCCTGTTCGCGATAAACTCAAAAACTACTGCACAATTATGTTGTTTTCACCAATGGATAGAGTGGTTCTCGAGGAAGGTTTTAGTATATAATTTGTTAAGTTTTTGTATACATTGGCTAAAATATAATGATATTTGTTGGAGGTGTCGGAAAAAAATAAGCCTAAGAGCGCCCAAGTCTGAGAGCTTTACTTTTGGTCGCGATAACCGACATCCACGCGGGTGAAGCCACGGGCATCAGCTAGTTTTTTATAAATATAATAAAGACCGAAACCTTCTTCTTTTCTTTATCGTGTGGTTAGTGCCTAACCTGGTGTCAGAGTTTTTATGCCGCCTATGGGTCTTGGCTTTACATGCCACCGAGAAATATCTATTAGGCATGCTGATTTCTCCATGATGTTTTCCTTCATCGAAGCAAGTTATAATTATACAATACGCACATGATTCCGAAAAATCAGAAGTGCGTGGCTTGGATTCAAACTAGAAACCTATTAAATGACTTGGCAGTCTGACGGTCCTACTCACTGCTAAAAACCGTAATCAAAATATTAAAGCAATAAAAGCGTGAATTGAATTTGTATTTTTTATTCACAACAACATTTCATTTCAAGATGACTTCACTCAACCTTGTTAGCAAATGCCTGAGTTTCAAGCATTAGTTATTACTGCAATGAATTCAGAACATTTGTATAATAAAACATCTTCTTGGAACTCGAGAACAGGACTTATGTTAATTTGCATTGCCGAGTTTGTAATTACGCCTTTGGTTTAAATATTTATGAGGTATAATGAGAAGCTAACGTGTACTTTCTTATATTTCGTAAAGTGTTTCGTGAAATAAATCACCTTGCTACGAATTTGCTACGAGTTTGCTACGACGCTACGCCATCGTAGCAGATTATGCTACGCACGACCCGATCATTGTAGAGCTTTAGTCCTATCTTGCTGCTCAGTTTATTACATATTTTTGTATGTACAAACCTACAGTACAGGTATTGGATATAGTAGACACGTAGGCCGTTTTCTACTTATGTGTGACATTTCAATGTAATTACATACTTGCAATCGACAGCACGGCTGGCGCAGTGACTGAGCGATTGACTGCTGCGCTACGTGGCGCAGGTTCGAACCCCGCACGTAACAAATATTTGTATAGCCTACAGATAGTTGTTCCGGGTCTGGCTGTTTGTGTATGAGTTAGATGTTTGTAAACGAACCCGCGATACAGGACAAATCTAGGAATTTCTCCTGTATCGCGGGTTCGTTTTCGTGGAGCAACGTTTAATTAAAAAAATAAAAATACCTTTCAAAATAATTCAATCCTTTAAATATTCTAATTATTCTCATTACTATTCTTCGAAACATAGCTTACGTTCATTAACCCCATATTAGATATACACGATGATCTATTACCCCAATTTGCGATAAAAACGAATCGCAGCTGCTGTATACCATATGCAATTTGAATAATTCAGTAGACTAGGGAGCAATTGCGTTATAATAATATTATTAAAAATAATCACTGAATATTTCCACAAATTCTAATCTTCATGACATTTATTTTTATGATGTAATACTAAAAAAGAACACTCAAAGTCATTTCTTTTATACTCGAACCATTTTCCTCGACGACTACTCAACAATATTACAAAAAGCAACAAAACAAATCTCTCTCAATCCCGTTACAAACAAAACCAATCTATTCTTTAAAAAAAGTCGACAAAACAAAATGTCTGCTGTAAATCCGAGGCATTTAATCAGGATCACGACCGGGAGCCAGGTGAGCGGTAATCAGGACGGCTTATTTGCTAAGCTACATGGAAAGATGCAAACAAGATTGAAACTTACTCATCATCTGCCTAGCCTTTTCCCAACTATGTTGGGGTCGGCTTCCAGTCTAACCGGATGCAGCTGAATACCAGTATTGTACATGGAGCGACTGCCTATCTGACCTCCACAAGCCAGTTAGTACTGGGTAATACGATACCCCTTGGTAAGACTAGTTGTCAGCCTTTTTGGGCCACTGACCACCAGTAACGACTATCAAAGATCTACAAATGACAGCCGGGACCAACAGCTTAACGTGCTTTCCGAGGCACGGAGGAAACTCGGTATGTAAGGGTGGTCACCCATCCACAGACTAACCTAGGCAAGCACGGCTTAACCTAAAGATCGACCCGAGCGGCTGTTATTATTTAGCCACGAGCTCCTGAAACTGAACTGATCTGGATTGAAACTTGATATTCATTGTAAATCTAATGAGAGATTGTAGTACTTTATTTACTTATCCCAGGATCTGTCCACGAAGTAGACACAATAGTTAAACAATGACGTCTCGACCAAATCGGTCATTCGACAGATCATGCTTTATAAGAGAGATGATAGATTGCGGACCGACTACGGACAAGGGACATTGAGTCCTTCCTGTGTCCGGCCGAGCCGCCTCCGTAATTTGACCCCACATGGAAATCCAGTAGTCAGTTCGTTACAGCTATACGTATGTATATATACGTATTGGAGAATAGGCGAGACGACAAAAAAAATCTAATTAGTCCGTCAGTTAGATTATCAAAAACTATTTGACCTGTGTTTTTTCTTTTGTTACGTAAACCAAAATTGACGAAGATATGACGCTTTTAAAATTCTCAATACGTCACGCCTAGGTATAATTTTTTGCTAGTTCTGACGTCACGAGCCCCCACTCCCGAGTTTTGATGCGTTTTATCTTTTGTCAATATTCATTGATTAACAAAAACAAAAAATACGTGTCCATTATTTTCCAATACTCTAACTGACGGACTAAATAGATTTGCAATTTTTTGATACTGTCGTCATGCCGATTCTGCATGATACCTTTACCTAGGTTCTAGAAATACCTTGTATTCCCAAAATACAAGTATGTTCTGAGCTTGTAGCTACCACAAAGACAAAAGTCTGACAAGAGGTATAATAAGACCTCTTGACACAAATAAACAAACTCCACATAAATGTAAGCTATATTGAATAATAATTCATTCTGTTCTACGAACCTTTAATTAAAATGTATTTTTAATTAAAGTTCAAGTCCTAAGTACATATGTATAGACACATTAATTAACACAAGCATGTTCTTCTTTAATATAATTTTCTACGAAAGCTTTCTAGCGTCATGAATTTTATATTTATAAATAATGGCGCTTTGCTCGGAGAAGCAGAAAGTAAAATTATCTAATTGCCCGTGTTATTGCTTTGCACAGATATTGCTTGATTGCAGGGATTATCTCCGACAATACGGCTATAAATGTCAATGGCACGAAGCCGACTTCATTTTCTCCAAAATAATATACACTTACCAAACTACGGGTAAACCGATGGTATTTTACAAGCTTTTATTTAACTTTCAGTGTATGTAAGTATGTATGTTTGTTGGGGTGGAATCTTGCAACTCAATTTTGATAGAGATATCTTAACTGATTGAGCTGAAATTTTGCACGCATATGTATATCGCGGGGCAAAGCAATATTATGATGACATGGAGCTGACCTGATGATGGAGCTCTAAGGTTGAAAAAATTACACAATTTATATGATATAAAAGCTTTTCGCGTGATTTACCTGTGTATAGACAAGTAAATAAAATAACTTGATCTAATTGATTTTTTTTTAAATTTTCAAACTGAGTAAATAAGAGTACTTGAATCTCGCGACAAGATTTTTATATCATATAAATTGTGTAATGACGTTATAAGTTGATAGTAAAAGTTTTAAAAGAAAAGTTTTTTTTACTTTTAATTGTTAGCAAATAGCATGATTATTTTACTTCCAGCTAAAATACGTTATTTGCGAAATAATACACGTGTGTGTTATTTTTTGCAAAAAGCCACCATTGAATAGTCAATATACGTATTTTACGTGAAACAATTATGGTTTTTTTGTAAAGTTTTTATTACAGACTAGCTGTTGCCCGCGGCTTCGCCCGCGTGGAGTTGGATAATTACTTTTGTGCTCTATATCACCCCCTTGGGGGTTGAATTTCGAAAAATCCTTCCTTAGTGGATGCCTACGTCATAAGAGGAATACGTGTGCGAAATTTTAAGATTCTAGCCCTAAGGGTTTGGCCTGTGCGTTGATACATCAGTCAATCACTTTTGCCTTTTATATATATAGATAAAAACTAAAAAAAGAATACGAAAAGAGACTGGACCTTTTTATGTGGCCACAAACATGCAATCTGCTTTCTGTAATCATAGTCATTAAGCATGTGTCCGGCACCATTGCCTGCATTTCACACAAATCTTGTATGTAATGTAGTTCGGACGTCATCAGTATGCCATTCATATTTCATGACCAGAATTACACGCTTTCGCTTTCATCCATTTTATCAAAGGGTTCACCGACGTTGTGTCTATAGGTAAGTAGGTAGGCGGGTACATATTCGTAGCACCGAGAATTTTGGTGGCCCACATTTCACAGAAGTGTTTGAAGAAATTAAGCTTATTTCATATATTCAATGAAAGTAACGTAAAGTAAAGTATTAACTATTTTGGAATTAATTTTATTTATTACTTTTTAAATGGAATGAATATAGTGTAGCCAAGATTAATAAAACGATGTTTAGACCTGCTGTCTTGTATGAATCAGAATGTTGAGCCACAAAAGGGATGAATGGAAGTCTTTTGCATGTGGGTGAGATAAGAATGCTAAAGGGAGTGTGTAGTATTACGCGAATGGATAAAAAAAAGAAAAGTTGTGTGGTAATCGGTTGGCTTGGTATGGGCATGGTGGGGAAGAAAATAAAATAAATAAATAAAAATTTTATTCAATTCGCATAACAAGGTACAATATTAAAACTAGTAACAAGAAAAAACAATGATTCTTAAGTGCTAGATTTTTTAAATGTCGTAAGGAAAGTTTTGCGTGTGAATGTGGATGGGTATAGGACTAGATGGACTTTGTGAAGGATGATATGGCAAGAGTAGAGGTGTCTGATGAGATGATAAGTAATAGAGAAGTATGGAAGAAAATCGTCTTCCCGCGACCACGGCTGGTGCAATCCAGTCGAAACGTCGGGCTTATATTAAAGGTAAAATTCGCGATAAATACCCGTTTCCATATGTTTTATAATGTGTTCTGATCGTGAAAGTTTAAAAAAGACAATATGGAAGAAGAAGTCATGCTGCGCCGACCACAAATAAATTGGAATAAGGGCAGAAGAATGCTGACAGTTTAGCCAAGGTTCTAATAACATTGTAATATTTGAAACATAACTCATGTTAGGAAACATCATCTTCTGTTAGGAAACAACATCATCATCATCATCACCTTCACCCAACTATGTTGGGGTCAGCTTCCAGTCTAACCGGATGCAGCATGGAAGAGAATGTTAATAGATATTTATAGCCCTGAGAAGATCCATTGTAATTACACCTCTTACTGAGCGACAATAATATTGGGGTATTTCAACTCGATAATGCTCCTCGATGTCAAAGGTATACAACATAACTTTGGTAACAGATCCAAAGCAACGAAGCCTGTAACACAGCTGTCATATTAAATCACATTCCAAGTCGGCTTGTGTTACAAATACCCGTGTATATTGCGACAAAAGCTACAATACAACACTTGACTCATCATTACATCACGCCTATGAGCCCCGAAGGTAGGCAGAGGTGTATCTAATAGTACACGCACAGTTCGCAGGTCTGGAAAATCTTGCTGTAGCCAGGTTCTTAACTTCACCCAACACATCGAGGACGGGTTTGAAACTAAGACAGTGACGGGGTAGGCGCGGATATAGGGGGGGGGGGGGGCAATGGGTGTAATTGCCCCCCCTGAACCAGACGAAATACGACATTAGCCAAGCTTGAACTAGTTTGATGGAATTGAAACTAAATATTCTAGTTGCACAACTTGTCATGGGCGTCGCCAGGAGGAGGTAGCTGCTCCCAGAGGCTCAGGATTTTTAAAAGTTATAGCTTTTCCTGCCTGACGCCATAGATAGGTATTGCACGTAATAAATTGTAGCGTAAAATGAAATCACTCAAATTAAAATATTGTTTAACCCTGCGAAAAAACATTTCACAAAAAGGCTCCTTTTTTCTACCTCTGGATTGGCACTCCTATTGGATTTTTGCATGATCGACCGGTATAGACAGAGCCTGAAATAAATTAGGAGCACCTTGCCCCGAGGCCTTATAAGCAATTATACCATAACTATCTGAGGCAATGATGTAAAAAAAATCGGTCTCGCTTCGCACGCTCTTGCAGTCTAGTTTTTCTTGAGTCTTAACTTTGTCTATAAGATGCCCACTTAACTCCAGTTAGTCGAAACAATTCTAACCTATTCAAAGTATTTATTTATTTATTTTACTATTTATGTACACACAGTATACAGCACAGGAAAATACATTAAAAAATATGAGTACATAGGTACTGCTTATTTCTTAAGAAATTTCTGCCAGCAGCCCTGCAAAAGGAGAAATGAAAAAGAAATGTAGACAGTAGTGTGTGAGAGAAGGAAGAGAATACAGATTATGTGCCTTACCTAACTCAACCTATTAAGATATATAAATACACATATAAGTAGATATTAATAAATACTTATATAAATACATAATGCTAAGATATATAGACTAATGAATATAAATATAATAAATCATGGTTGAGAGGAAAGGTAATGCTCTTTCACTCTGGATTTGAATAGTGAAATGGTCTTCAAATCACGAATGCTAGGCGGAAGTGCGTTCCACAACCTTACAGCATGGATGGAGAAGGAATACGAGTAATAGCTGGATTTATGAGGATGAGATTTAAGTAGGGATCGAAGGTGCGATCTACACGGTGCGTCTGTAGGGCGAGCATAAGAAAAACGCTCGCGCAGGTAAGAAGGATAGGACGGGTTGAGTAGAATATTGAAAAGGAGACATAGGATCCTAGTGTTCCTGCGAAGGCGGATTAGGAGCCACTTGAGTTCTTTGCGAAGGTGAGAAACGTGGTCATATTTACGGTGACCAAAAATAAAGCGAACACATAAATTTTGCAAGCGCTCAAGCTTATTTAATAGCTCCTCAGTAGCATCCAGGTAGCAGGCATCAGCATAATCTATTATCGGCTGAATAAGTGTTTGTGCCAAGGTGATTTTAGTCTTCAAAGGCAGGAGACTCTGAAGGCATTTCAACGAATGAAGAGAAAAGTGAACCTTGCGGCTTACCTCATTGACTTGAGCTCGCCACGACAGATAGGAGTCAATAGTAACACCCAGATGTTTGGCGGTCTCTGTATACTCGATGCGAACACCATCGAGGTACAACGGCATCAGAGATGCAGCAACGGCTGCACCACGAACAAATCGGCTGCCTATGACCATGGCCTTGTTGTAATATTAGCTTAATAGAATTTTCTGTCTAATGACAGTAACTCAAAGACATTCTTCTAATGTCTTTGAGTTACTGTCAGGTTTTTAGGTCTATGGTCTTAAAAACCAATGTTGTTAGCAATGCCTTTTGAATATTAAGAAAAGACATGTGTGTCGTGTGAAGGATATAGTATAGATGTGAGTTTTGGAGTAGTATATTTTTTATAAGCACATGTGTAGGTTTTTAGTAAGTTTTGATGATGATATAAATAAATTATAATGTGAGCTAAAGCTGATTTGTTTTTTACGGAGGATCCCACTCTCACAACATGGTGGTAAGAATTTCAACCATATTCTAACAGGCCTGAGATTTAGCAGGGTTAATTTGCAATCCAAATGACTTAGCCCAGGCGCTGATACAAGCCAGGTCATGACTCATAGCAGCAATGGCAGAATTGGCATCAGCTACTGTAAAGTGCCGGTAGAGCTGCAAGTCATCTGCATAAAGATGGAAATTGGAAGAGATTACACTGGTAACCATGTTTATGAAAATTGAAAAAAGAAGAGGAGAGAGAACGCTACCCTGAGGGACACCATCGGTGAGGCTACAGCAATCAGAGAAAGCCTCATCAAGGCGAACACACTGAAAGCGGCCCCGAAGAAAGATTTGAGGATACCTAGCAAAATGTTGAAATCCACAGAGTTGAAGGCACTACTGAAGTCAAGCAATACAAGAACGGTAAGTGACTTACTCTCCATTGCCCAGCGGATATCATCAGTAACTTTCAAAAGTGCAGTGACAGTACTATGACCCGAGCGGAAACCAGATTGGAAAGGGGATATTAAAGAGTTTGACGCTAAGAAAAATGTTATATTGCTTATGAACTAAGTGCTCAAAAACTTTGGAAAGGAATGGGAGAATAGAAATAGGTCTAAAGTGGGATAGCGAGGAAGGATTGTTAGTTTTACGTAAAGGTATGATGTGAGCTTGCTTCCAAACTGAGGGAAAAGAGCAACAGGAAAAAGAGTGGTTAAAGATGTAAGTAAGAACAGGAAGTAAAGATAAGTAAGGATAAGAGTAAGCATTTTTGAACACAACTTATCGTTACCGACTGCAGAAGATGTAATCGCAAGGACAGATTTCCTAACGTCATCCTCAGAAACATCGCTAAGGTTAAAAGGAGAACATTTTGGCAACGGCAGTCTAGAAAGGTTCTCCAGGGTCACAGCCTTGACAGACGAATCGAGAGAAAAGGGAAGGAAAGAGAAATGTTTATTCAGATCATTGAGGTTCACATCCTTGCACTGGTTGGTAGGTGTTTTTCCTATGCCTACAGACTTGAGAAATTTCCAAACATCGGAAGAACTACGGTTGGTGAGTTGGTCGTGGAAATAGCGTCTCTTGGCATCTTGACACAGATGACTGCAGCGATTACGTAGCGATTTGTAATAAGAGAGATTCAGCTCTGAAGGTCTGCGCTTATATCTACTCTTAGCTTTATCCCTACGTGCCATAAGCTCTTTAATTTGTGTGGTAATCCATGGACTTTTTGGATTTATGTCTCATTTTAACACGTCGGATGGGTGCATGCTGGTCAAACAAGTTGAGAACTAGTGTAGTTAAATAACTCACCTTCTCTTCGATACTTTCCGTCACGACCAGAGGGGACCAGTCGATATTGTTAGCATCACGCTGTAATGCCTCCAGATCAATGCCTTAGTATGATCGAAAGTATGTAAAGTGTTAAAATTTTCGAACTCGCTTCGCTCGCTCTACAGACTACTTTCTCTTGAATTTATCTAAAAGCCGACCAAGTAACTCCTATATGAAGGATCGAAACCATTCTAACCTGTCTAAGGCAAGGTGTCATAAAATTTCGAGCTCGCCACGCTCGCTCTTGCAACCTACTTCCTCATGAATGTTGCCTTTGTCTGAGGGTCGATCTAGTAACTCGTGTATGAAGGGTCTAAACAATACACAACAAGGTTACAACCTACCCAAGGTAGTGTTAAAATTTACGAGCTCGCTTCGCTCGCGCTTGGGGTCTTAGTTCATTTTGTTGAACAAAATTGTCGGCTTTTTTTATCCGAATGGAAAATCATCAAATGACTCCTCCCGCTCTGGGCGGAGCAGGAGGGAGTCTCAGACTTTTACTGACTAAAACCCATCCATGTTCCTTCATCGCCCTTTGTGTTCCGGGGGCACGGTATCTCTTGCGAACAGTCCCGCAGCCCCGGCAGGCATCGGCCCTTGTGGACCCCTTCATTGTTGCTGACTCTCTTTGAGGCGCGCGTGGAACACGAAGGCGCCGTCGACACGGCCTTTCGTCATGAGACGGACGGACGGCGAGCTAGCCCAAAGCTCCCCGTCCACAGGCCCGCACCTACGGTGGCCGGTAGCCACCACGTGGCCCCCGACGCCCGGGGCATCTCCCGCGGCGGCCGGGACGTGAGGATCTCTCCCTCTAACGTTTCGCCACCTCCTTCGCTAGCATGACTGCTTCGCAGAAGGAGGCGACGGCGTCCCATTCCGTCTCGCTCCGAACCATGGATTGAACCAGGGCCGGGAGCGAGAGGTCGCCGCCGCCGATCGCCACTTCGAGGACACGGCGGTGCTCCGCCTAAGCGGGGCACACCTCCACAGTATGAGCCACCGTGTCCACCGGTTGATCCTCGCAGTGGAAACACCCGGGCGTCTCCACAAAATTGTCGGCTTAAGTCGATTATGTAGGTAACATCTATTTCTGAATAAAAGGACTAAAGTAAATCTAACTTGTCTAGAGTGGAGAAATATCCGTAAATAGTAAACTTAACCCTTCTAAATCTGTTTTTACTCGCTTTCTGAAGCCCAAAAGCTGGCGACCCCCTTGTATCTTGCATATCATGAATTTCCGTAAACTGTAAATAAACGCCTGATTCCATTTAAATTCAAAAGTTCATAATTTTTTTTTTTAATGAATTCCGTAAGGTCCTAAAATCAAACAAAAATTGATCCTGTATCCGCGCCGGGACGGAGGCCGTATAGTCCCATGTAATAGAGGTGATCCTATTGCCATCAACCGGGCACAAATACAGACACCGTGGCCGCCACAAAGAAAATCCTAATGGAAAAACTAAATAACACTTTGCCTGATCTTGGAATCGAACCTAGGATCTCATGATAAGCAGTAGCGCTTGCGACCACTAGACCAACGAGGCAATCAACATTATACAGGGTGGATAGACACCGCGACGCGAAAAACGGCGAAACCACGTTTTCAGGAAGTATTCGGTCATTTTTCACGTTTTCAGTAAGTAATTTTAAAATAAAATTAAATAATAATAATAATTTATTCAATTCAAGTGCATACATTACATAAAAACTATCTTAAAGGAATTATAGGATTTAGGATATTAACAGTAATTCGACAAGACATCTGTGTCTGAACTAAATAAATGAATATCTGTATCTCAGACAGCAGCGCTCTTCCTTAAAAATATATATTTATTTATAAGCTTGAGGATTCAAATTGGCTTTAATTATAGATTACATTAGGTTTTAATCATCTGGGAGCAAATAAAGTAAAAAAATAAAATAAAATAAAAAGTAAAAATAAAAAAATAACAAAAATAAAAATGTATAAGAAAAGAATAGATTGATAATAACATATAGTAAAATATTAATATAGTAAGTAAATAAATGGAAATATAATAGGCTAAGAAACATTTCAAACTGAAAAGTAACAAGGCGGTCTTCCTCTCTACATATTTGACTAAATTTGCTGTGCTCGACAGGGTCCATAATTGTTTCTATGTTTTTAATTACCACCTGTAAGTGTACATTGTGGATTTAGCAATAAGCGATTTGACTTTGACTTAGACAGTACATCAATTTGATTTTAAATTATTTATCGGTCCTTAAAATAGAAAGTAACAACAAAAGCAATACCTACGGTCAAAATGTGTAAAACAGCGGATTTTTTTAAAATAACTTGTAGGGTTTACACCTATATTTAGTTTATGTATGTGTATCGTACATAACACAACACAACACATTTATTTACATGTATTTATAATATTCACGTATTACACATCACCGGCATCTATATTGACAACATCAATATAATGTCGGATGATGCCGGAATTCGGTTTAATGGAATCGCACCGCGGCCGAGCTACGTCATCGTGACGTGTACTGAGCGAGTGAGGTGGGAGCAGCGCGCGATCGTTGACCGTCCTCTCCGTGACCTTCAGTCGGCACTAACCTCGCAACGACGCGTGCGCATGAGAGTTATATTCTGTGACACCTCGATCGAATTATTTCCGTGTTTCGCCTTTGTGTTTATAAACTGTTATTCTGTGTTAACTGTGACTATTGTGACTGTGACTATCATCTGTTCTCCTTCTTCTGTTTTGTGTTGTGCGTGTGAACTATCCAATCTCCAATATAACTGTGAGTACATAGGCAGTGACTTTTATTGACACTTCTGCCTACCCCATACACTCCCTACGACACATCTATACTGGTGACCCCGAGTAGAACACTTTAATAATGAGTGATAGTGAGTCCGAGCACACCGCGTCGTCACAGCCGGCGGAAAACGTCACACGGAGACCGCGCAGAGCAAAGCGCGTTTCCATTGAGGCGTCGCACGAGATTTACCGTGCGCCGTTGAAGTTGCCACCGTTTTGGCCAGAAGAGCCCGAACTATGGTTCGCTCAAATAGAGGCGCAATTTGGAAACGCTGGGGTGACGGATGACGTCACGAAATTTAATTTTGTGGTCGGTCATCTTGACCCCCAATTTTCAAAGGAGGTGAAGGACGTCATCATGTTTCCTCCCGCTACCAACCGTTACGTCAAATTGAAGGCGGAATTGGTAAAGCGCCTCTCCGCCTCCCAGGAAAAGAAGGTGAAGCAGCTGCTGATGCATGAAGAGCTGGGAGACCGGAAGCCATCACAGGTCCTTCGCCACCTGCAGGGTCTAGCCGGACCGACCGTGCCAGAGGACTTCGTGCGCACCATTTGGAGCAGCCGACTCCCCAGCAGCATCCAGCCCTTGCTGGCATCCCAACCGCACAGCACCCTGGAAGCGCTGGCTGAGCTGGCAGATCGCGTCCAGGACATCGTAGCACCGAGTCACGTCGCTTCAACTTCAGCAGCCGGCCCCACCGTGAGTGAGATGGCTGCCGAAATCGCAGAACTGAAACGTGCGATGAAGGACCTCACGATGCAGCTGCGTGACAGTCGGTCGCGTAACCGCTCCCACAGCCGTGGTCGAGACACGCGACGCAACTCACGCCAACGATCGTCTTCTCGCTCAGACACCAGCTACAGAAGACACCCGCAGTGCTGGTACCACTCCATGCATGGCGAGAAGGCCAAGCGTTGCGTCAAGCCCTGCGACTACAAGAAGGGAAACGCCACGGGCAGTCGGTAATGGCGACAGACGATTGCCCCGTTTCTTCTGGTCGCCTGTTCGTGACAGACCGAAGGTCGAACACGCAGTTCCTCGTCGATACAGGAAGCGACCTCTGCGTGTACCCTCGTCGTCTTCTCAGCGATCGTCTTGCGTCCACGAATTACCAACTTGTGGCCGCGAATGGGACGCCCATCTCAACATATGGTTTCCTCGAACTCAACCTAAACCTAGGATTACGTAGAGACTTTAAGTGGCGTTTTGTGGTAGCTGAGGTTACAAAACCTATCATAGGCGTAGATTTTTTATGTTTTTACTCTTTAACCGTTGACTGTAGAAACCAACGGTTAATCGATAGTAGCACCAATGTATCTTGTATTGCCTCGAATCCATCAGATTCGTCTTTATTTTCAGTAAAGGTGTCTTCTGGCGACTCGAGGTACCACAGAATCCTAGACAGTTTTCCCGACATCACCCGACCTGCCGGAACACTACGCACCACACCACATAACACTGTACACCATATCCGCACGACCCCAGGCCCGCCAGTATCTTCTTCGTTCCGGCGATTAGCACCGGACAAATTAAAAATTGCTCAGCAGGAGTTCCAGCTGATGCTGGCTAATGGAACTGCCAGACCCTCGGAGAGTCCCTGGTCATCTCCACTCCATCTCGCCCCCAAAAAGGACGACGGTTGGCGACCATGCGGAGACTACCGCATGCTCAACGCGCGAACAGTCCCTGACAGGTACCCGATTAGGCACATCCACGACTTCGCACATAGCATTGCAGGCTGTCGAATATTTAGCACCATCGACCTCGTGAAAGCCTACAACCAAATACCTGTCAGCCCTGACGACATCCCGAAGACCGCCATCACCACACCGTTCGGCTTGTACGAGTTTCCGTACATGACGTTTGGTTTGCGTAACGCAGGCCAGACGTTTCAACGTTTTGTCGACGAGATGACCAGAGGGCTTTTGGGACTTTTGCTACTGCTATTTAGACGACTTTCTAATATTCTCTAGGACAGAAGCAGAGCACGAGGAGCATCTCCGCATTATTTTTAACAGGTTGAAGGACTTCGGCATGTTAGTTAACACGTCCAAGTGTGTTTTCGGTGTCCCGGAGGTAACCTTCTTGGGTTACCATATCTCCGAAAAGGGCACAAAACCACTCGACGCCAAGGTCGAAGCAATAAAAAAATTCCCACAGCCCAAGGATGTTCGTCAGTTGCGCCGATTTCTAGGCATGATCAACTTTTATAGGCGTTTCATGCCCCACGCAGTACAGATACAGGCGCCACTTCATAACCTCTTGATTGGTAACGTAAAGGGCTCGCACCCCATATGTCTGGCGGAGAGTACTTTACAAGCATTCGAGGACTGCAAGGAAAGCCTAGCTAATGCTGCTTTATTAGCACACCCCGATTGCAATGCCAAACTCGCATTGGTTACCGATGCTTCGGATACTGCAATCGGCGCGGTGTTACAGCAGCTTAGCGAAGACGGCTGGCAGCCATTAGCTTTCTTTTCCCGGAAGCTTGGCCCTTCGCAAGTGAAGTATTCTCCCTACGACAGGGAGCTGCTGGCCATTTACGAGGCCATCAAATACTTTCGCCACATGCTGGAGGCTAGGCACTTCGTCGTGTACACGGACCACAAGCCGATCAGTTTCGCATTCCACGAACGGAAGAGAAACTGCTCGCCAAGGCAGTTCCGGTACCTCGACTTTATAGCCCAATTCACCACCGAGATAAGGCACATTGCTGGCAAGGACAATGTTGTCGCCGACCCCTTATCTCGTGTGGAGGAATTACAGGTGCCGGTCAGCCTCAGCACCCTCGCAGACTCTCAAGCATCAGATCCAGAACTGAAGAAGCTTCTTCAGGACGGGTCTTCACTGGTGCTTGAGAAGGTGCAGGTCCCAGGGGAGCGTACGTCTGTGTACTGCGACGTCAGTACAGCGTCTCCCAGACCATTTGTGCCCAAAATGCTGCGGAAACAAGCATTCGACAGCATGCACTCCCTCAGTCATCCAGGCGTCTCAGCGACTGCCAAATTAGTTGCAGAGCGCTTTGTTTGGCCAGGCGTCAGGAAGGACTGCAGGGAGTGGGCACGAGCTTGTCTAGCATGCCAGCGGGCTAAAGTGAGCCGCCATGTATCTGCGCCATTAGGAGCTTACCATCTCCCACGCGCCAGGTTCACCACGATCCACATCGACCTTGTGGGCCCGCTCCCAATTTCACAAGGCTTTAGATACTGTCTGACGGCAGTCGACCGATTTACCAGGTGGCCAGAGGTCGTACCTATTGTCGACATTACTGCCGAGACAGTAGCTAAAGCATTGCTGTCTGGATGGATTGCCCGGTTTGGCTGTCCCACCGACATTGTAACGGACAGAGGCCGTCAGTTCGAGTCTGCTCTGTTCGAACAATTGTCCAAGATTGCTGGCTTCCAGCACAAACGGACAACGGCATACCATCCAGCGTGTAATGGCATGGTGGAGCGATTTCACAGGCAACTCAAGGCGTCCATCACGTGCCATGCCAATGAAAAGTGGACCGAGTCCCTGCCGTGGGTATTGCTTGGTATAAGGAGCGCATTCAAAAAGGATGTCCAAGCGTCTTCCGCCGAACTAGTGTACGGCGAACCGCTAAGGCTCCCAGGAGAATTTTTCACTCCCAGTGATGACGGTACGACCGATGTCACGGATTTTACCGCGCGCATCCGCAAGTTTGCTCACAACTTGCAGCCAACTCCAGCATCCCGTCACAATAAAACGAGCATTTTTATATTTAAGGATCTGCAGACCACTGATCACGTGTTCCTTCGTGAAGACGCATTACGTGGCTCACTGAAAACAGCCTACACAGGTCCTCACAAAGTTCTGCAAAGAGGCGACAAAGTCTTTAAGATTTTATTTAAGGGCAAAGAGGTCACGGTCTCAATCGACCGCCTAAAACCAGCCTACATATTGGCCGACAAAGCTGACCCCCATGACGATACTCCACCTGGTGGCAAAACTGAGTACACTACTCGTTCAGGTCGTCGGGTCAAGTTCCCAGATTTTTATCGCCCTTGACGGTCTCTGGAGGGGGGTGGTGTAGGGTTTACACCTATATTTAGTTTATGTATGTGTATCGTACATAACACAACACAACACATTTATTTACATGTATTTATAATATTCACGTATTACACATCACCGGCATCTATATTGACAACATCAATATAATGTCGGATGATGCCGGAATTCGGTTTAATGGAATCGCACCGCGGCCGAGCTACGTCATCGTGACGTGTACTGAGCGAGTGAGGTGGGAGCAGCGCGCGATCGTTGACCGTCCTCTCCGTGACCTTCAGTCGGCACTAACCTCGCAACGACGCGTGCGCATGAGAGTTATATTCTGTGACACCTCGATCGAATTATTTCCGTGTTTCGCCTTTGTGTTTATAAACTGTTATTCTGTGTTAACTGTGACTATTGTGACTGTGACTATCATCTGTTCTCCTTCTTCTGTTTTGTGTTGTGCGTGTGAACTATCCAATCTCCAATATAACTGTGAGTACATAGGCAGTGACTTTTATTGACACTTCTGCCTACCCCATACACTCCCTACGACACATCTATAAACTGATTGAATAAATTTGATTAATATTTAGTACACTTTGGTCCTTACAAGTTTTCGAGAAAATCTAAATTTGCCCATATCTTTTTTTCGTGTTGACTCAGGACCTTGATTAAAATACATCTAACAGGGACTATAGATCTCAGTATCTGGTATACATTTTTACTTGCTAGGTAGACCCGTTCCTGAGAAAATCGGCGGTGACAGACGGACAGACGGACAAGAAAGTGATCTTATAAGGGTTCCTTTTTTTTACACGACTGCCCAAAAGCAGCAGTGTACCTTTTGAGGTACGGAACCCCAAAAATGAAAAATTTCTATGCTCAGAATGATTTATTTTATTTTATTGTATTTGGGTAGCTTACAGCTAACAATACAATTAATTATAGTGATACAAACAACGAAAAGCCATTAACAAGGCTCCACAGTTAGCAATAAACCATGATGATACGTGGTAACCGTTTTTGCGTTGTAGTCCCTTCCACCTCACATATGGCACGTGTAGGTACTATTTACAGCCTCATTTGTCTAAACACTGAGCCTCGCAGTATTGTAGAGGTTTCATGAATAATTTTGACGGTTAATATTATTCGAATGTTTTTGAATGGAAAATAACTACGTAATAAATATTTATTTAAAAACTAGCTTTTGCCTACGGCTTTGCCCGGTTTCAGGTTACAAATGATTCCACGGGAAAGAGCTAAAATTATCTTGTGTTCGAATCTAAGTCTAACCGTACGTTCATTCAAATCCGTTAAGCCGTGGAAAAGTAACTGACAGGGTTTGTATTCAATTAAAGATAGCTCCTCAGAAGACGTCTGAACTGCTCCATCCCAAAATCGACAGCTGATCATAAGATCCTGAGTTCGGTTCCTAGATCAGCCAAAGTGTTATTGGGTTTTTCATCTGGAATTTCTCAGTAGCAGCCACGGAGTCTGAATTTGCGCCCGGTTGATGGCAAGAGGCTCGCCTCTTTTACATGGAACTTAAAAACATAACAGGCAAAATGTGTAAGGTACACCTCTGCCTTACCCTTCACGGTTTACAGGCGTGATGGTATGTTATTTCAAATAACCTAACACTCAAAGATGAAAAGTATATTGTTTTCTATAAGAGCTCTTTACAATACACTAGCCAAGAGCCAACTCTTCGGAACAAATTATATAGTACATAAATATAAACACACATAGTTAGTACATAAACATGAGATTGAATTTCCACAACTGACATGCGAACAATTGAACAGCCTCGGAAACAAAATGAAAACTTATTGAACAGACATCCTTATATGGTCGTTAACAGTGACGAGTCGGGCATAACACTGTTCAACTAGATGTTAATAACGAATTTATTCGTTTAATTTATTTTCAATTTAGTCAGAGCTTAGCGGGGCGCCATAATCTGTTTAATGTTTTTCGTTTCAAGTTTTATTGCGTTACTTAATGTTGACGGGGTTTTAAGATTCCGTCTTAACTTTAATTAATTACAAACCCAGCTTCCTTACTCAAAAAGTTTCATCAGATTAAAACATAACAAGTATAACAACCCAAAATATCTATAAATTGTAGATCTGTTGATCTCGGTTTTTTTGTTTATCATAACCCAGGTGGGTTATGATATAGGATTATCTCTACGCCATAAGTACTTTCCATTAAGATTATTTGAAACCTTCACGCGTATAAGAAAAATCTTGTGCATATAGGCAGTTAGTCAAGTGTCAGTCACTATCGCGCATTGTACAGGCCTGGTAATGTAATTGCTTTTGATAAATCCCTATGTAAGTATGAGAAATGATAACAGCATAGCACCAGCTGTGGGAACCAGTGTATTCTGTTCCGAACAATTTCGAAGACAATTTGGGGTTTAACAACTACTTAGTTG
The DNA here is from genome assembly GCA_963853795.1 of Xestia rhomboidea. Classification (NCBI taxonomy): domain Eukaryota; kingdom Metazoa; phylum Arthropoda; class Insecta; order Lepidoptera; family Noctuidae; genus Xestia; species Xestia rhomboidea. The sequence continues at coordinate 5,231,452 of OY970771.1, read as the reverse complement.
GTTTGTAATTAGCTTTTTACACACTGAATAATAATCAAAACCATCCATGGAAAAGGGAATAGGATTTTCTTGCTGTCGGAAAGTACCATGCTCAAAAACTTCTTAAAAAAATCTGTCATCTGCTGGCATATACTTGAATATTAATACTACGGGTAAGACAGAGGAATGTGGGAAGACAACCGACTAGGTGGACAGAGGATCTCATAAAATCGCTGGAAGAAACTGGATAGCCATGACACAAAACCGCCAAAAGTGGAGAGATTTGGAAGAGACCTACAATCAGCATTGGGTGGCCAAAGGTTAAAAAAGAAGAAGATACACTCGAAAATAGACTCTATTTATTAACACAAAAAACATTTTGAAAGAAACAGGTACTAAGCTATGTGACATTTCATCAACTGACAAATAAAGTTCCAAAACAAAAACCTACACTCACAATAAAAGACACGTGAACCACAAAACAAAAGACTACACCAGCAAAACATGTACTCACATGTACTAAATAAACCATCAAATCAATCTCCTCACCTCAGAGATAAACAACAGATCTTTCTGAAATAGAAGACCGAATGAACTAAACCATATCGTTCCCCGGCTCATTACATTCCAATCCAATCACACTTTCGTTCAATGCCAAGTTCGAGCTCTTTCATTGATTTGTTTGTACCCTTGACCATAAGGACACGTCTGTGGGACACTTTCGTTAAAGGGTTTCACATTTCGATCTTGGGTTCTAAAATAGAAACAATATGGTTGTAGTTTAGCGAAGCGAAGATGTTATATTTGATTTTAGGAAAGCTTACAGACTAATAACATTATAGTAACAAAAATATATAACTAAATTGCTACTAACAAGCCTCCACAGATAGATACAAAAATATATAACTAAATTGCTACTAACAAGCCTCCACAGATAGATACAAAAATATATAACTAAATTGCTACTAACAAGCCTCCACAGATAGATACAAAAAAATATATAACTAAATTGCTACTAACAAGCCTCCACAGATAGATACAAAAATATATAACTAAATTGCTAATAACAAGCCTCCACAGATAGATACAAAAATATATAACTAAATTGCTACTAACAAGCCTCCACAGATAGATACAAAAATATATAACTAAATTGCTACTAACAAGCCTCCACAGATAGATACAAAAAAATATATAACTAAATTGCTACTAACAAGCCTCCACAGATAGATACAAAAAAATATAACTAAATTGCTAATAACAAGCCTCCACAGATAGATACAAAAATATATAACTAAATTGCTAATAACAAGCCTCCACAGATAGATACAAAAATATATAACTAAATTGCTACTAACAAGCCTGCACAGATAGATACAAAAATATATAACTAAATTGCTAATAACAAGCCTCCACAGATAGATACAAAAAAATATTAGTTCCTTATTACAAAATAATCTAGCTAAGCTACCTTTTGTTCTCCTAGCTGTTCTATCCCACTCCTGGACAAAGACATCCTTACATATTTATTTCATTTACCATCAAACTCAAACTCAATGCATTTATTTCAATTAGACCATTACGGCACTTTTAAATGTCAAAATGTCAAAAGTCACAAGGCATAATAACTTGAGAAAGTTCCCCATTCCAAAGCGTAGTTCTCTATGGAGAAGAATGGGCAAGAAACTCCATGGACACTCTTTTCAATCAAAATATTGTTACAAAATCTTGGTTACTATCATTCATATTGAGATTATACATATATTTGAGAACGATGTAGACGTGCACATTAAGAGCGTCCAGAGTAAAAGAACATCATTATCCTCTTGCCCTTATCCCAATTCATTTGGGGTCGGCGCAGCATTACTTCTTCTTCCAACTTCTCAATTACTATCATCACAGTCAACTCTTGTCTATCCATATATCATCCATCATTTATCATAAAATCCCTTACTTACATTAAAAGTGATATTTTATACGTACAATCGCTTTAACTATTCCTAAATCGACTGCTGCATACTTTAGAGTTAGACGAAAACTTTCAGAACTATTTCCATTTATAGTTGAAGTTTTATATGGCTCTTCAGCCTCTATTGAATCAGGTGAAACATCGCGTTTGTTTTAAACCTTTCTAGTAGTAGTACAGTCATTTGGTAGTTCTGCCTGGAAAGTTTTCCGGGAGTTTTGAAAATGGGTAATTTTATTGATTAGTCTTGTTTCATTTTATAAAGTTTATTTTTATTGTAAATAAGTCGGAAAGGAGATATTGTCAAAAAACTGCGTTTAGGTGCCATTTTTCAAGCAAGCAACCATGATACGAGGTGGCAAAGTTGAAATTCGGAAAGAGTACATCGAAATCTGTAAAATATGGAAAACTTTCCAGGTAACCTCTTTTTTTCGAACCAAGATACTATATTTGGATGATATCATAGCAAGACCGATCAGACATTCACTCAGCCTAAATGACATCCAATATATCATACAAGATTGAATGTTGAACCCTTCATCCAAGTGTTGCCAACATATCACTTTTTAGAACACAAGAGTGAATAGTAATAGCTACTTGTAATACTGCTACCATTCATTCATTTATTATCGTGTAGGAAACCACTTTACTTCCGACCTTATGGGAAGTTGTCAAGCCGCGACGGCAAATTTTTTAAAAAGATCATTTTTAGGGTTGATGGAGGTAGGGGGAAAAACGAAACTCTAATAAGATCACATTCTTGTCCGTCTGTCACCACCGATTTTCTCAGGAATGGGAAGTTACTACCTATCAAGTTGAAATTTATACCATATACTGAGATCTATAGTCCCTATTAGGTCTATAAAAGTCAGGGTCCTGAATCAACACAATAAAATGATATGGGCAAATTTAGATTTTCGCGAAAACTTGTTAGTACCAAAATTTACTTTAACCATTTTTATTTTTCGGACTTTGCCCTTTACTTGTGCTGTAAGACCTTGCTTTTAACTCAAATCGACAATTCTAGGTCTACCGGAAGTACCCTATTATTGATTTTGGTTTTGTAAAGGGAAAAATCTGAAAACCGTAGATATGTAGATTAATTAAAAAGCGATTTTACTATTACAAACTTATTATTTGCGGTTGGAGCAATAGCCGTTTCTAGGGATCGAACAGCAAAGTTAAATTTTTCCTTTAAAAAGTTTGTACGGAACCTTCGGTGCGCGAGTCCGACTCGCTCTTAGCCGGTATTTTAAATACAAAAAAGTATTGCCCAATACTACCGACTAATATACCGGTGCGTGTATGACCAGATGCATGACCGTGGACGAGGCAAAAGGAGTATGTAAGGATAGTAGCAGGAGGAGTTCTGTGGTTTCTGCCTGCCCCCATGGGGAAAAGGCGTGAGTTTATGTGTGTCAGTATTGCCCAACGCAAATTCAAATACCCATCATCTATTTAAAGATCTCTATAAGTACTATATTTTATTGTACTTTACCAAAATCGAACCGAATTGCAATCCAATTTTAAAAGGTTTTGACCTCTTGTTGTAATGTCAACGAACCGTAATTTAGTTTAAAACGTAAACACGCACGTAAAACGTAGAATAGACGAAACTTTTACATCGCATAAAAAACGGACAATTCCTACCAATTACCTACGTCCGTGCAATTTAAAAAGGGTTCTGTAACTTTTAGGAGTCCTTAAAAACGGACAGATCTATTCGTAACTAGCCAGTTATTTTATTAAGATGTTTAATCTTTGAAAGCAGATTTTACAGGCCGGCTTGCTTCTGTGAAAGGCGAGCATTAGAGTTATTAAACGTTAGGTTTCTAATATATGAACGTTTTCATATGTCTAATATGTTTGTTCCCAAAATAGAGAATAAAAAAAGTGGCCAAGTGCGAGTCGGACTCGCCCATGAAGGGTTCCGTAGCAGCAAGTAACATAATATAAAAGTTCTTGTAGTTCGTTGTAACTTTGATCGATGTTTTAATAATAGTGTATTTTTTTTAAATTAAGTTATTGATAGGTAAAATGAAAGGTAAATTGCGGTTTACGATTTATGACGTATTAAAAAAACTACTTAGATCTCGTTCAAACCAATTTTCGGTGGAAGCTTACATGTTAATAATAATAATAGTAATAATATCGTGGTCAGATGCTCTCTTTGTTTCAGGTGCTTGAGCCAGGTGTCAGCGCGTTGGCGCAACGACTGTCGGATCAGGTTCGAGTCATCCAGCGTAATCATATGTTGGATGATACCGTACTTGATCGACTACGCTCCGAATCACGGAGTAACCTAGTTACGTCTGCTTCGCCAATAATCGCAGTACAGGTACAAAATGTATCCAGTGCACCACCGCGATCCGACCGAGGTGGTGAAGAGGATGATTATGAAGTTATTTCCGTGAGTACCCAGTGCAACGCACAATTGAGGAGCGCTTTGGAGAGTGCATTCCGGGAGTACCGTTCCACACCGCCTGAACTTAGACCACGTCTACCTCGTTTGCCTATGCACAACAAAAACAAGGCGCTGGTGTGTGCTCTAGATTCGCAGCTGTCAAACTGCTTTGACAGCAGCAAAGACCTTGCCGATACTCACTCAATATTGTACTGTGGAGCTGTGGCGGCATGTCGTGTAGCTCACGTCAAATTTCCCAACAACGACAGAGCTACACGACCAAAATTAGCTGCTCCAGCTTGGCAGTGCAGGATTGAGCGGCGTATCGGTAAGGCTAGAGCACTCATCGGCAAGTTAATCTGCTTCAGGGAGGGCAATACTCGCCCTATAGTGATGCGTTTTGTGAGGCGGGCGTTCTCGGGAACTGATGTTAGTTTTCGAGATTACTTGGCCCGCGTCACAGAGCGTATCGACTTCCTGAAGCAGAAGATCTGTGCATGGGCAAGCCGTTTTCGTCGGTACAAGCGGCGAGTGGAGCGGTACACTCAGAATCGCACATTCAAAAGCGATGAAAGGTGGGTATATAGGGCTTGGGAGCGACCGGACCAAGGTGTGACTGACACGCGTCTGCCGGATGATAACGCTATGTGTTCATTCTGGCGCAGCATCTGGTCGGTGCCTGTCAGTCACACTGAGGGCGATTGGACCCGGGAGGTTGAACAAGCATGTGATCCTATACCAGAAATGGGGGCAATCATGATCAGCCCCCAAGACGTAGCTCGTGCGGTCCGTCTGTTGCCTAACTGGAAATCTCCAGGGCCGGACGGACTGCACAATTTCTGGATCAAGTGGTTCCAAAGATCACACGCTCGCTTGGCGTCCCAGTTTCAATCAGCCTTGACAACAGGAATTACCCACCTGCTCCATAAATCAGGTAGTACTGCGGAGCCCAAAAATTATAGACCAATCACTTGTTTACCAACGGTCTATAAAGTTCTTACATCCATTTTGAGAGCTAAAATCAACCAACATATTGAGAGTAATACTATCATGTCTGCCTCTCAGAATGGATGTAGGAACGGGTCCCGCGGCACTAAGGAGCTGCTCCTCATTGATATGGCCATTAGCCAACAGGTTCGCCGCTCCCGAAAGAATCTGTCTACATGTTGGATAGATTATAAGAAGGCCTATGATTCCGTGCCTCATACATGGCTCATGAGGGTGCTGGAGTTGTACAAAGTAGATGCAACTCTACGTACCTTCCTGATGTCATGTATGGGGCACTGGAGAACGGTTCTTCGCTATCCAGGATGTCGACAGATCCAAGGGAACAGCGAACCGATAAGGATCGAGCGTGGTATTTTCCAGGGTGATAGTCTGAGTCCATTGTGGTTTTGTCTAGCCTTGAACCCTCTCAGCACACTGTTGGAGCGTTCAGGTCTAGGCTATCTGTTGAGGAAAGATGGTCAGGTCATATCTCACCTTCTTTACATGGATGATCTGAAACTCTTTGCCCCCAACAATTTGCAACTGATGAAGCTACTGAAGGTAACAGAAACTTTCAGTAGCGCCATCAGGATGGAATTTGGTGTGAACAAATGTGCAGTCATGCATGTAAAGCGAGGGGAGATTATGGAATCCGTGGGAACCCAACTCTCGGATTCCATACACCTTAGATCCCTCTCCTCAACAGAAACCTACAAGTATTTGGGTATGTCGGAAGCGTTAGGCATTAACGTAACTGGCATGAAGCAATCGTTGCAGGAGCGCTTCTTTGGCCGCCTGAATAAGGTGCTAGGCAGTCTCTTGTCAGGCGGAAACAAGGTGCGCGCCTTCAACGGTTGGGTCATGCCGATTTTGATGTATTCCTTCGGCATACTCAAATGGACTCAGACGGAACTTGATGCCCTGGATAGGAGGGTACGCACACTGTTGACTGCAAATCGAATGCATCACCCACGGTCGTCGGTGATGAGACTGTATATCCCACGGAAGTGCGGGGGTCGTGGCTTCTTAAATGCTAAGACCCTACACAACCGTGAGGTATGCAGTCTCAGGGAATACTTCCTAGAAGCCGACGGGGAGATGCACCGAGATGTGGTCTCAGTGGACAAGGGCCTCACCCCGCTCTCCCTGGCTAACGAGAACTGGCGCAAGCCTAAAGTATTAGACACTAATGACCGCAAGGAGGAATGGCAAGGCGAGGAGCTTCACGGACGCTTTTACCGGGCACTACATGGCCCGGATGTTGACTTCTTAGCGTCCGTATCCTGGCTGCGCTTTGGTGACCTCTTCGGGGAAACCGAAGGTTTTGTCTGTGCAATAATGGACGAAGTTATGATGACGAATAACTACCGGAAATACATTGTGAAAGATGGCACGGTTGACATATGTCGGGCATGCCACCGTCCGGGAGAATCGATCCGACACATTATTTCTGGGTGTTCTAGTCTGGCTAACGGAGAGTACTTGCATTGACTCAACCTTGTTGCCAGGATTATCCACCAGCAACTTGCTTTGAAGTACAACCTTGTGGAATCAGAAGTGCCATACTATAAGTATGCGCCCGACCCAGTTCTCGATAATGGTAATATCACGTTGTATTGGGATCGACCTATCACCACTGACAGCACTGTTGTTGCCAATAGGCCTGACATTGTGGTGATAGATCGATTGGAGCGTCGCACAATGATTGTTGATATAACGGTCCCGCATGACGAGAACCTCGTGAAAGCAGAAAAAGATATGGAAGTATATAAGCTGCTGTTATAGCTATCCCGGTATTTCTCCAGGGACGTCCGTGTAGGGTGTCTGATTGAAAGCAGGCAATAATGATTTTTATGCGGATAGGTGGAAAGATGATTTTTGCGGTACACTGAATGAATGATTTTATTGACTTTATGACTGAATGGATTTATTGTTTACTTCACACACTACTACAATATAACTTAAAAGAACATATAAACGATGAAACTAAAAACGAGTGCGATTGAATATAACAACTGAATATAAAGCTAGCTAAGTAATAAGCGCGTGCGCGGGATGACAACCAATCGTTGAAATGCCGGCCGCCGCGCGCTCGCACCTCGTATGATTTCTCTGGAACATTCTTGAAGGAAGGCGGAGCTTGCGCGTCGAAACAAAAGATCACGCCACCTTTAGGACGCGGTCCAAGATTTATAAGCGGAGCGGACTATGCAGTGCGTTGGCGGTCACTACAAAGATAAACAATTTAAATACCTAGATCTGGCTCGCGAGGTTGTTGACATGTGGGACGTGAGTACAGCAGTCATTGTGCCGATAGTCGTGTCGGCCAATGGATTAATAGCCAAGAGCCTCGACCAACATCTTAGGAGGCTCTCGCTTGGCAGCTGGATCAAGGGCTTGATTCAGAAAGCAGTACTTCTGGACACGGCACGTATTGTTAGGAGGTTCCTCTCTCAAGAGCCCTGACCACCGGCAGTTCGGACCCTGTTCCCAGCGCTGGTGGGCTACTATTTTTATATTTTTAAATGTTTTTATTTATATTGTTTTTATATTAGGAATATTTAAAAATTTAAAAATATGTTATAGAATAAATAAACGAAATAATAATAATAATAGCATTTATTTCGGGCTACGCCCATAGTATAATATGTAATGTAATGTACATCATATATTTTTTTTTGTTTTATCATTCTCTTATTTTAGAAGTTACAGGGGGGGGAGGGACACACATTTTACTACTTTGGAAGTGTCTCTCGCGCAAACTATTCAGTTTAGAAAAAAATTATAATAGAAACCTGTATGGGTTTGATGAAAAAAAAAATCGAGTTTCAGTATGGGGAACCCCCAATATTTATTGTTTTTTTTTCTGTTTTTGTATGAAAATCTTAATGCGGTTCACTGAATACATCTACTTACCAAGTTTCAACAGCATAGTTCTTATAGTTTCGGAAAAAAGTGGCTGTGATATACGGACGGACAGACAGACATGACGAATGCATAAGGGTTCCGCTTTTTGCTATTTGGCTACAGAACCCTAAAAAGCAAAGAAATATGCTTAAACAAATGACTTAATATCACGCCTGTCATCCCCAAAGGGATAGACAGAGGCGTACCTTATTTTACACCCACATTTCGTTAGTAATGTTTTAAGTCCCATGCAATAGGGGGCGAACCTATTGTCATCAACCGATCATTAATTTTTGTAATGTTTTAATTTACAAAATTTCTACACTATGTATATAATTGTTCTGAAATTAATTACTTATGGTCACGATTCCAGACTCCGTGGCTCCTACTGAGAAATTCCTGACGGAAAAACCCAATAACACTTTGCCTGACTCGGGAATCGAACCCAGGACCTCTTGCTTAAAAGGCGCACAATATAAACAAATAAATTATAAAAATAATAATATAGCACCCACAACAAAATTATGTAAAACAAAAGAAAGATTACAATTAATTAAAACGGTATTATTACTCAAAAGATAAAATAAAAGCTCAGATACAAACCGAGCTTGAAGGTCAAAGGATTAGCGGATCCATTGGACGATTTGAATGGCACACATTAAAGCCCCGATCTCATACCCCGAGGTATTTCTAATTGTCCCCTCCATTGCTGCTAAATCGCAAACACGAGGACTTTAACTGCTCCAATCACTCAACTAGATGGCCGTGCCCTTAACCTTAGTATTTCCTAAGAGAGGAATCATTAGAAGAATTTAATCACAATAATGAGACTCGAAACGCTATCTAAAGCCCTGCGCTTAATCATGGTCAGCATGCGACCGTGAATAATGGAAAATTAGTTTTAAATTCGCCGGCGGAGACGCCCTAGAATGATAAACAGTGACCCTGTTTGTGATGTTATTCAGAAAGGTCAGATGCGTAGTACTGGTAATCAGCGTGCGTATATAAGATACTAGGTACATTGGCCTGCAAAACTAAGTACTACACTTTTAAAATTTATTTATATTCTAAACTATAGAAGTTAGAGATTTAAAATAATAAAACGTTTTATAGCAATTTAGGTTACCGACTATGAAGTTTTTATGTACAAAATTAAATTCTTGTGTAATTAAAAAGTTATTGCAATTTTAAAAGTGTGATACTTAGTTTTGCAGGCCAGTGTAGATTTTGCTCACGGCTTCGCTCCGGTTCTGTACGGAAATTAAGCAGCGAATGTTTTAAATGTGCCTATATCACTCGGGATAATGTAGCCGTTAGTGAAAGAATTTCCGGAATCCGAACAGTAGTTCCAAAGAGTACCCCATACATACAAACATATATACAAATTTTACCTCTTTATAATATTAGTATAGATATAAACTTGGTCGCAAAGTATGTGAGGATTGTGGTTTCTGTCTATAGGATAAAAGGCGTGATTTTATGTATTTTCAAATTTATATATATAGCTCTATGGAAGGACGATATAAATTACTGTTAAATGTATGACTATCTCATAGAAGACAAGCGTTTTGGTAGTCTCCTCGATTCAAGAACAATATTCGTATGGACTCTCTGTGGACGGTGAGCTATGGGCTAGCTCGCTGTCCGTCCGTCTCATGATGTCGACGGCGCTTTCATGTTCCAAGGAGATGTCAGCAAAAAGAAGGGGTCCGCAAGGCCCGATGCCTGCCGGGGCTGCGGGACTGTTCGAAAGAGATACCGTGGCCCCGGAACACAAAGGGCAATGAAGGAACATGGATGGGTTTTAGTCAGTAAAAGTCTGACACTCCCTTCTGCTCCGCTCAGAGCGGGATAATTTCCCATCCGAACTTTCACAAGTTCCTAGGACTAGCTTTTTCATTTAAATATTAATAATAATAAAAGCAGCATGTTACGAGTCTACAAAGATTGAATGAGTCCATACATCAGAAAGTTATGAAAACATGTTAGAAGTTTGGATTACTCGGAGCCATTTCGAAAATAGTTGCAAAATCAAAAAATCAAAATCAAAGCATTTATTTCAAGTAAGCCAGTTACAGGCACTTTTGAATTGTCGAAACAAAGATGAAAATTAAATGTAGCTACAGTCCCAGTCACAAGACATAAAAACTGTGAAAGTACTGTAGTTGCCCATTCCCTAGCGTAGATCTCTATGGAGAAGAACGGGCAAGAAACTCCATGGACACTCTTTTAAATCAGAATATTGTTACAAAATCTTGGTTACATCATTCATGTTGAGATGGTATATTATGTGAGAACAATGTAGCAAGATGTGCACGTTAAAAGTGTCCACAGTAAAACAAAACAGAAAAAAAAAACAATTCAAAAACTAAAATAATTCATTAAAATAAGCCATGGCAACTGAGAGATGACCAGTCACAACCGACAGCGCCCGTTCACGGACATGACGCATAGATCAGCACCATTCAACTCAACCATTTTGAAGGGAACTAAATGATCCGACACATGCGCCACCATCAGCGAGACTTTTGAGTGAGCATGACATATTCTCAACCGCCAGGGCACATTCAAGTCAAGAAAAGACGTAGGTTTCCAGTGAATGATAGCTTTCTAGTACATAGTACTCACACAATATGGGCTATGCGATTATATAATACTAAAGAGATTGAATCTATACAATGCAAAGATAGTTGTACAATCTTCAGCAGCTCCAACAATACCATTTAATGCTATCAATTTAAGCGCCCCTGTCCTTGTGGAGCAGGACCAGCATTGAGCCAAGCATTTTTATCAGCGATATAATCGCTTAACTTGTAATATGCTTGCTTACATAGTGTGCGTTTAATACATGTTTTAAATTTCGTCTCATTCAGTTCAAGAATACTTTGTGGAATTTTATTATAGCATCTCAAACAGTACCCCATGAAAGATGAGTCTACTTTAGCGAGTCTGAAGCCTGGCTGAACTAGTTGGTCCCTATTTCTAGTACTGTAATTATGGCTGTCACCCCTTTTACCAAAAAGGTGCAGATTTTTTCTGACGTACATTATGTTTTCGTAGATGTATTGACAATGTACTGTCATGATGCCAATATCCTTAAACAGTTCCCTTAGAGAATCGCGCCTACGAAGATTATATATGGCTCTGATGGCTCTTTTCTGCAGAATAAATATAGACTCAATATCTGCAGCCCGTCCCCATAGCAAAATGCCATAAGACATTATACTATGAAAGTAACTAAAATAAACCAGTCTAGCGGTATCTACATCAGTATACTGACGGATTTTTCTAATGGCATATGCTGCTGAACTTAGCCGCCCCGCAAGAGATGTTAAATGAGAACCCCATTGTAGCCTTGAATCAAGCGTAATCCCCAGGAAAACCGTTTTATCTACGAATTCAAGTTTCTCTTTATTCAGTACTATATCACAATCACTACTTTTAACATTCGGTAAAGCAAATCTTATGCATTTGGTTTTTTTTTCATTTAATACCAAATTGTTTGCTGTGAACCAATTTTGGACCTGAAGTAGGGCATTATTTACGTCATCTAGATTTTGGGCCCGCCTATTTATCTTAAAAATTAAGGAAGTGTCATCAGCAAATAACACCATATTTTGAGGTTGGTTTTTCAATAAATAGGGTAGATCATTTATATATACTAGAAAAAGGAAAGGACCCAATATTGAGCCTTGTGGAACCCCCATTTTTACTTTTAAACCATGTGAATTAACACCATTTATTTGAACATGTTGTTGTCTATCATTCAAATAAGATTTTACCAAACTAATTGCAAGTTTACCCAGTCCGTAATGCTCAAGTTTCAAAAGTAATGTGTCGTGATTTACACAATCAAACGCTTTGGAGAGGTCACAAAAAATTCCTATGGCGTCTTGAGACTCTTCCCACGCAGTAAATATGTGCTTTAATAAGGTTACACCGGCGTCAGTTGTACAACGTCCCTTGGTGAAACCATACTGTTGATCATGTAAGATTCTGTTAGTGTTAAAATGATAGAGCATTTGATTAAGCATTACCTTTTCAAAAACCTTGCTAAAAGCTGGTAAAACCGATACAGGTCTATAATTATTAGTGTCTTTACTGTCCCCGGATTTGAAAAGAGGTATGACTTTACTGTATTTCATTAAATCAGGGAAAACTCCTTGGTCTACACATAAATTAAAAATTAAAGCTAGGTAAGGGGCTATAGTCTCAAGTATGGATGTACAAACTTTGATAGACATTCCCCATAGATCTTCGGTCAGTTTGATTTTTATTTGCCGGAAAGCTTTAATAACTATCATAGGGTTAATGTGTTTAAATTTAAATTCAGCCAGGCAGCCAGACACATTCGCCTTTAATAAACCAATTGAGAGTTCAGGTGAGGAAATAAGAGCCTCTGTAGTTTTTAATGGTACATCGGTAAAGAAATTTACAAATTCTTGAGCTACTTCCTGATCAGAGCTTTTAGGACCACATGCTGTATCTAATGTGTAGCTAGTGTTACGTATTTTCTTCCTGTTAGTCTCGTTATTTATGACTTTCCAAACTGTCTTTATTTTATTTTCTGCTGTTTTGATCTTGTTGCTAATGTGCAGGGCTTTAGCAACCTTGCATGTATTTCTAAAAATTTTTGAATACTTAGCAACATACTTGTTAAAAGTTTCAGTGTTTATAAAAGGCTTAAGGCCATAAAGCTCAAATAGTCTTTCCCTACTTTTTCGGATACCTCTAGTTGCCCAATCACTAAATATGAATTTAGGGCAAATACTTTTTGTCTTCTTTTCAAAAGTTTTATTGAATTCCGTGTGAACTATTGAAAAGAAACGATCATACAATTGATTTATATTAATATCGTCAAGGCTCATAGCACTTAACTTGTTTTGTAGCGAAATATTATACCTATTTAATCTGCTAGAAGTTATAGGTCTAAATTTAATTTGAACTTTTTGCAATGGGGGTATATTACACCTAAAAGTTACAGTTTGTCCGCTATGGTCAGAAGGCAGACAATTTACTATGGCCTTATCTAAGTAATCACAATCGCAGAAAACATTATCTATGCAAGTAGCAGTAGAAGGAGTGACTCTAGTAGGTTCTATAAAAGTGTTGGTCAAGTCAAATGACTTAAAAAGATTTAATAACCGACTGCTATTTGAACTTTCTTCTAAAATATTGATATTGAAATCACCACAAATAATTGTAGATTTATTACTGGCTGCAAGTTTTGCCAGGACATCTTCCATTATTGATTCAAATAAGGAAAAGTTTTGATAGTTTGGGGGTCTGTACACACACACAATTACATGCTTATCTAGCTCAACACAGGACAGTTCGACGCAATGTTCAACTGAGAGACCTACTATGTCATTACGTTGCTTATATTTAAAACAATTTTTTATTAATATTAGGGAACCTCTGCAATTTATTTTAGAAATATAAAAGTGTTTTAGAATCAAGAATAATGTTAGACTCAAATTAATCTTAGATTCGCTAGAATTTAAACTACAAAATCTCAAATTAAATCTTTTTTCATAAAAGTAGAATGATCTCCGTCTCTGATTTATCTCAAGTACTTTTTGTAAAAACATTTTGTAAACCAAATTACTTTCAAACCGATAAGTTTTAAGTTTCGATCAAAATAATCAATGAAAGTAATCAAGTAAAATACATATTTGCATTGACAACGCAAGTTAATGAGATCTAAACTTTAAAGTGGATTTGTAAGCCCATTAGCCCTTTCTTCGCCCAAGGATAGTGAAGCTGTGGGAACTGTTCAACAGTGAACCGTACGCAAAATACGCGCTTTGGACCTAGAAGGGCTGACATAAACGTGAAATACAATGTAAATCAATTCTTGGCCAGTGACATCATCAAAATACAATATATACAATTTTGTGGAATTTGTGTTTTTTATATGAAAAGATTTTATTAAAAACAAAATTTGTTACATGATGCTACCATATCAGCAAGATTGATTTTTAGTATTATTCACAAGCAGATGCAGAAAACTTCACTATCATTGCCAGACCTTTGAGAGGCAAAATAAAGACCGCAAGGGTCAGACAGATCAGATATTATGTCGAGATCAAGTTTTCTATTAACTGTGGAGGCTGCAGCTGATGTTCATCGGAGTGGGCGCAATTTGATACGTCTTGCGATAGCAGAAAATGTGAGGAGAATTCGATTTTTCGATCGCTAGTGTTAACGTTATTACTTGCAGACTTTTTGCAATCGATTTTAGATAGATAGATAAACCATTTATTTAGTGCACACAAAAGACATAGCAGTACAACAACACACAGAAGTACAATTAAATGATACAATTTACCTAATTACAAAAACAAGGTGCCAATATACAAAAAGAAAAACATATTTACGAAATAAGTATAGTAACACCATGTCATACTTCAAATAAAATAAAAAAACGATTAGATACAAGGTGCGGTGTGCGTCTCAAGGTTGCACCAAATGGGAGTCCAGCTCAGCATGTGTCAGGCATGCACCTGACGCTGATATATGATATATTTTTTACGGTCATGAATTTGTTTTATTACTATATAGGTCCAAAATAACATCATAATTCTTTTTCTACCTATACCAACCTTTGTGAATAAAAATGCTGTCATGAAGAATGTAATGACAAAAGTTGTTTTTATGTTTGAACGTCGAAAACAACAAAGTTAAAATAAAAAAGAATGTGAACAATTGTAATACTTTGACACATTTTTCTTTCAACAGTCATAGCGAACTATATCAAAAGTTTGATCGTTAAATTAACCAAAGATCTATTTTGATATATTTTATAAAATTAAGTTACTTTTCTCGTCTGCCAGTGAACCGCGTTTTGATTTTAATAGATTTTGATGCAGATTACTCCATTATTAAAAAAAAAAACAGCAGGTTAATGAATCTTATATTAAGCATAGATACAATAAATAAATGACAATATTTTGTCAAGTCGTTAAAACTGTGTGAAGCAGGGGCAGTTCGCTAGTCCATACAAATATTATAAAGGGTTAAAGTTTCTATGTAGCGAGTAATCATCGTCGTTGGTCTAGTAGTCGCAAGGGCAGACTTCTGAGCATTAAAAATCAGAAACAAAAAAATACGAAAAAAAAAATGTAGTAGTAGTATTTTCTGAAATATGGATGTAATCTTATGATGAGTCTGAAATAAATGATTTATTATTATTAAGTCTAAAGAAAGAAAAAACAAGAGGAAGTGAAGTGTGTGTATGGAAATAGGCTCGCCCACTATTACATGGGACTTAAACATAACTGGTGAAATGTGGGTGTACTATTAGGTACACCGCTGCCTAACCCTTCGGAGATAACAGGCGTGATGTTATGTTATACTAATACGGCTTCTAAATCCTTTCACTGGTGTGAAGCTACATTATTTCTGAGTGCCATAGACTATATTTACGTTATTCTCTTGGAATCATTTCCAAACAACGGACACAAAACAGCGCACAAAATCTAGTAATAGATAAAACAAACAGTAGCACGAGTAAGTGATTTAACAAGTTAGCGCTCACTAACATGATGTTAGCTCTTCTACTAAACTTAACTTACTTTACTCTCTCGCAGACGTAATAAAGTTAACGTTGTGTTTAGGTTACACGCAGTTTTCTAAGGATTTATTGAACAGGCGGAGAAAATGAGGTTATGCAAAACATGAAAAAACCGTAGAATAGATTTGTGCACGACTGCCCAAAAAATGTGTTTTGGCTCTAATTTCGAGTGTTATTATTGTAACACTGGTTATCATCTACCTAGCCTTTTCTCAACAATGTTGTGGCTGGTTTCCAGTCTAACTAGATGCAGCTGAATACCAGTATTTTACATGGAGCGCCTGCCTATCTAACCTCCACAACCCAGTTAGTGCTGGGTAATGCGATACTCCTTGCTAAGACTGCTTGTCAGACTTTCGTGCCACTGACTACCTGTAACGATTGTCAAAGATCTACAAACGAGAGCCGGGACCAATGGCTTAACGTGCTTTCCGAGGCACGGAGGAAACTCGGTGGTCACCCATCCACAGACCAACCTAGGCAAGTACGGCTTAACCTAAAGATTGACAGTGACAAAAGTGAGTGCCAAAGATAAAACAACCAAGTTTTATTCATTATTATTTGCCCATTTGGTCATATCACAAAACCAAAACTGGCTTCTATCAGACAAAATTATTACAAAGTGCCCCTTTAATAGTTGAGTATACAAAACAGTAAATATTAATTACATTAGGTACTATTCATTCCTTGCCTCAACATGGCACAATGATTAACAACCAGGTCACAACGCCCTAAAAGCACTTCAGATGATAATGTTCACGTTCGCAGTATTGTCTAGCACCTATTAACGACTTACCGTGCTTTCCGAGGCACGGAGGAAACTCGGTATGTAGTGGGTGGTCACCCATCCATGTACCAACCTAGGCAAGCACGGTAACCTAGGTAACCTATAGATCGACCCGAGCGAATGTTATTATTTAACCACGAGCTCCTCTCGACTAGAATAACACTAGTAGACTTTAAGAAAAGCCCAACATAACTACACCTAATTAAAAATATTGTTTCCTGTACATCATAAAAAGGGTGTTAAAAACCTCTTAATGAAGACGAAAGGCACTTGTTTTCCCCGTCATTGCGATATTTTTTTGGTTTTACACCATACCTGGGAACCTTCTAGTTACGGAGATATTGGGGGTCAAAGTTCCAACTTTTGGACAATTTTTACTAGTTTATAATATAAGATTTTTACTTTAAGCACTTCCACCTCCGTACTATTCAATCCATCCATCAGCATAGTGTTTTCAGTGCGTTACATTCGAGTTCTACCACAAAATATGATTTTAACCCAATAAAAAAAAGTCGTTTTGCAGCAATTATTTTTGCGTAAAATAACTTAGTTTGATGTATAGAATGCTTGGTTGACGGCTTCATGATGGATTGTTTACACTCTGTATACAAACCCGAC
The DNA here is from genome assembly GCA_963853795.1 of Xestia rhomboidea. Classification (NCBI taxonomy): domain Eukaryota; kingdom Metazoa; phylum Arthropoda; class Insecta; order Lepidoptera; family Noctuidae; genus Xestia; species Xestia rhomboidea. Next base: position 5,214,228 of record OY970771.1, on the reverse strand, counting down.
TAGGTATTTAAACCTCAAAGACACCGTTCGAATCGCGAACGAAAATATGCGTAGATAACATCGACCATTACTAGAAGTATCATCAAGTTTCATTGTTGGTTGTACTTGCGCCAACGAAACACGGATCACCCGCGCTTTTACCGCTCAAGGAAAATTCTCACAAAATGGTCCTATCCTTAAAATACCTGGGTCTTCGTGAGTGGCAAACAATGCCGCGTGGGGTTTATTTTTATTATAGACTACATATTCCAGTAAAACGTGTGTTGAACTGTGTCTTTTCTGTTTTTATTGTGAGTCTTTTTCTATGTTCCGATTGTTTCTGTAAAGAAACTCATGAATCAGCATGTTAATTTAAAAAAGAATTGTTTTTTTTTTGTACATAGTTTTCAATTTTCATAAGAACGAATGATTCAATTAATTATACCGGTCAGACTAGACATCCTACATAATTATTTATAGGTACATAATAAAATAATACGACAAATAAACAAACCACGCATACGCGGCTACGCGCTACGAGGCTACGTGCTACGCGGCTACGTGCTACGCGGCTACGCGCAACGTAGGCTCCGTGCTACGTGCGTTGCATTTTGCTACGAGAGAAACAATTAGAGCGCATTCATTTAGATAAGTGCTTGTTTTATAATTTTATTATTGTAAGGGTTTGTGTTAGTAATTACTGCTACATATTTCATCCTGTACCTTCATAATGACTGGCATTTGGAACCCCTGAAGACAAAAATGTTTCTGGCGTTTTGTGTAGAGATCTGATAGTGTTCTTAATATAAATCATACAATCGTTTATCAAAGACGATGAAAATGTACATGTGTACGTCCAACATTTTGCAATACATACATACACAGGGTGAATTTTATAGAGTTAATAAAAAAAAATAGAACATAATATATTATTGTGAATATGACTGCGTTGCTAGTGCTCATCAATCAAAGATTTTTTAACATATGAATCAGTTTATTAAAATGTATATGTAATGTATTCTCCGTAAACAATCACTCCATGCGTGTTTTCCACGAATTTTAATTTCTCATGAAAATGAAACCGCTAAAATGTTTTCTAGTTTTACATTTTCCGATCCCTATAGACTTGCAAAAATACCTGGAAATATGTGGCTGTATGAACATAAAACTAATTCTGAATGTCGTTTTCATAAAGACATTGTATAACTCCCGTGAGAACCTTCACACGCTTTAATTAAATCGCTCATTCTTTACTGTTTATTTAGGTTTACTAACTAAAGGTATATTAGTAGGCTTTATAAGTAACGTAACATAACATCACGCCTGTTCCCGAAGAGTTAGGCAGAGGGGTACTTAATAGTACACCCACATTTCGCTAGTTATGTTTAAGTCTCAGGGGCGCACTTTTGAAGGAAACAGTGTTTTTTTAATTACCGATAAAAAAATACTGTGTGGGAGGGTTCAGAATGATATACTGAATACGTGGTAACCATTTGTGCGCCAGTGTCCCTACCTTCCACCACTTATATTGACGTGTAAAGGTAAGCGTCCACCTGTCCGCATCGTACGCATCTCATCAGTCGGATCGTAGTATTCTTTGTATAGAAAGTCATTGATTCGTACCGTATGGATCGCCCGAATCTGTTCAATAATACTACGATCCGTTAATATAATATTTGAAACAAGTTGACTAGTTACGGAATGGCGTTTTTATTGAGTTTGAAATCAAAAATAATAAGCCCATAAAAGACAGACGGCTATACTATAACCCGTAAACTTGAGAGTTCATAACTTTGAGAAAAAATACTTGCTCGAACATTGTTTTCTTTTTACGCGCATTTCTTTCATCTCTGAACTTAATGACGAACGAAAGGGTGCTTACCAAAGACAAGAGAAATTCTAGAGTGGCCAAGAAAGATTAGGTAGCTTATTTATAGTCTGTTTCGCTCTCAAGCACGACACGTTCCTAAAATATATACATTTTGTGCATGTCACTCGACACGTGTAGTCTCCGGTGAATTCTAGTGTTAGTAAATGATACTTAAGTTTGTCATATAAACTGTGTTGTATGAGGCGGCTTAAATAGAGTGATATTTATTTTAGAAGGTTTTTGCCCTAGGCTTGAAACATTGCGAAAAAGGATACTTTATTTTGAGAAATGTAATTTATCTAACGTGTCACTTAAACTTTGGTTTAACTTCTTTTAACTTATACTTACAGTCGTTAAGTAGTCAGTGGCCCCAGTCTAACCAAGGGGAATCGTCTTACCCAGTACAAACTGGGTTGTGGAGGTCAGATACGCAGTCAGTCCATGTAAAATAATGGTATTCAGTTGAATCCGGTTAGACTGGAAGCTGACCCCAACATAGTTGGGAAAAGGCTAGATCTGTTGTGAAACTATGGAAAGTGTTCGTTTTTCTAACACATTTTAGGTCTCTAAAAAATAATTATAAAAGTTTCTAGATACAGACTCATAGTATTTTTTTTTATCTAGATAAGCGGCTTTGTTCGCTTGGACTCATAATTTTCATATGTTTTAAGCAGATCCTATGGCTACTTTAAGGGTTTCTAGTTTCTGGTTTCTTATCTCTCTCGACTTCATAACAAGCAGGTAACATCAATGGCAGAGACTTCAGCGTCCCAATAACGGGATCATTACAGCAGTGCCTCGGGCGATGCTACTTGTTACACGACTTGACAAGCAACACACGCGTGTTTCATTTGTTTTTCGCGTGTGTATTGTCGGCATCTAACGTCGGGGAGATAGATCCCAGGGCTGCCAGACATTACTTATTTACTGATTGATAAAATGTGGTCCAGTATTCCCGTTGACCCCACCGCCCGTGACGCCACTGGTGGTGTCAGCGAGAATGGGTTAAAATAATCAAATAGCATCCATCGGGTAGTGTTAGTAGTTAGTACGTACTGTGAACGTATGCACAAGTTAGCCGGTATGCTAACTTGTGGCAAAGGCCAGTTTTTAATACCTATCAGATGCTAAAGTTGCGTAAAAATAATACCTACTTTTCTTTAAGCGAGTGCTGTTTTTTTTTATATGTTGTTGTTTGTTGTATAAAAGATTGTTAGGCTTATGCGTACGTTCAAAGTACATACTATTACTACTCGATGCCATACATTTTGTTAATCAGAAAATAAGTAATGTCTGGCGGCCCTGGGATGTTGGACCATGATCTTAGTTTTCTTCGCAACACGTGTGTCGCTTGTACCGATTAGGCTGTGCGTTTTTGTTCAGTGAATGTAAGATAAAGATACTACTGCTTAACTTGCTACTTGCTTGAAAATATTGTATATGTAATGTGACTGTATGAATTTGTGTGATTTCTATTATGAGTCTGTGATACTTGAATTAAATGATTTATTTTTTATTTTTTTATTTTGTATTAAGTCCTTACCTGATCTCCCATCCCAGTGATGATAGGCGTGTTCCAGTAGGCCGCGAGCCTGGCGACCGGCTCGAGCGCGAACGCGCACGCTGGGCCTATGAAGGCGATCACGTCATCCTTGAAGTGCATGTCCGCTGCTAGTCCGGGAGCTATGGCGCCCGAGCAGGATGGGTAGCTGCGGAAGATAGGGAGGGCGTTAAGAACTAGTATTTGTTGCTAATGGTACAGATGTTTGAGTGAATGTATAAAGTACAGCAAGACTCTCTAGAACCATGATTAAATGGTTCATAGGTAAGAAATCCTGGTCCTAGCAAATGTCTATGTAAAATTGTAAATCTTAGATCCATCCTACCATGTCAATTAGTAATCACTCATTCATACTGAAAATCGGTTTGAGACGGTGACGGCACTTTCGGTGTGTGAACCGGTTAAATTGGCAGAAATTCTTACGGTTTTTACCGTGTTAAAAAATAAAAAAATGGAAGTTTATCTTAAATTTGACGAGATAAGTGGCTCGAGAAGAGCGCATACTGACAGAAACCGTTTTGTTGAGGAAAAGGGATGTATCCCAATTTAACCTACGTTGTAAAAGCTTTGAAATAAACCTAGTGAAAACATATACTACTCTCCTTTTCATTTCCATTCAAGCCTTTTTAAAAGGAATACAAACGTCTGCACAAACATAGGCCGTTTCCATGTAGCAGACAATAGACTACGGATTAAAGCCCTTGAGGCTTAAAAATAATATCATGTGAAACCGACAGACGTTGGATAACTTCAGAACAAAAATAATCCTTTGAATACAGCGAAGAAGCGGTCATTAACCTCTCATATTAAAAGCTTTATTTAACTAAGTACCCGTGGGTTTGAAAGACGTTAGGACTTGCACGTCTTAGTACACACGCTTTCATGAAATTAAAGCTAACCTTAAACACGACTTGGGTATTAACATTTTGAAATAGCTTTTGATGAGATTTAATATTTAAAATAGCTGTTCTTGAGTTCTTGGGTAACTTTTTATTTATTTATTAAATTATATACATTCACATACATACCCACACACAAACATAAAATTTATTAATAAACCATATTTACATTATATACATACTACAATAGAACTCTATATAATTACAAAAATAAAACTAAACGTAAGTACCTACACATATACAACGACGTCAATAGGCGTCAAACATAAATACATTACATTCACACATTACACCACACACAACATACATTACATTTTTTACTTTTTTTTGGGATTCTAAGTTCCCTATCTTTTTAGCAATCTCTAAAGTTTCTGGCCGCGTCTTATGTCCTATGAATTTCGGCAATATTGTAACTTTATATCAGTTGTTTTTGATATCTACATCCAAACTGTAGAAACAGCCAGAATTGAAACAGCAGGATGGTTGAATATGCGTTTTATTTAGGATTGACGATAACTTGATTTCACAGTATAAACTTAACGATTAGTAAAATTAATATATATTCCTAGGAACGGTTAGTCTTCTAGCAATAATTACGTCAGCTTATTTAGAAGCGACTGCTCACCATGAGCTCAAGAACCAGAATGAATTTTAGAAAACATTCGTTTCTGCTTGAGCGTAACTGTTCCCCACAACCAGTGCACAACCCCACAAAACCAACGGAACTTCCAACTCAGTGTTGCCAGTAAAATTATAAGTGTGTATCAAGTCTGTTACACCTTCAAAAGTTTACAAAACTTACAAACTATACCTATTTAATATTAGTTAAGATCATACAGACTGGTGTGGTAGTTAAGCAATACCCTCTATCATGATCTGTCAAAGGACCAATTTGTTCGAGACACCATTGTTTAACTATTGTGTCTACTTCTTAGACAAATCGAAATTCAAATTTACTCATGTTTTTTTTTTGCATTAGGTACACCTGTGCTTAACCCTTCTAGGATTACAGGCGTGATGTTATGTTATGTTTTTTGCATTAATAAATAGTCACTCAATACGATTTAATGAACTGAGAGGGTTGTATTAATGATTTTTATTATCATCATTCTATAAATACAAACATGTTACGCGCGGTCGCGAATCATATTTTGTTCAAGATACAACCTGACGCGAACCTGCAATTTTGCAAAAAACTTAAGAGAATATAAATTTCGCGGGATATCTTAGCGCATTCACCTTAATTCCATCACGTGATTAATGACTACTAGGTTATGCCCGTGGCTTCGCTCGCATGGAGTTTGATAATTGTCCCAAGGGATCATACTACCGGGATAAAAAGTATCCTATGTGTCAATCCAGGTTATAAACTATGTGTGTGCTAAATTTCATCCAAACTCGTTCAGTGGTTTTTGCGTGAAAGAGTAACAAACACACATCCATCCTTTTTTTTTTGGATGGGAAATCATCAAATGACTCCTCTCGCTCTGGGCGGGAGCGTCGAGCAGGAGGGAGTGTCAGACTTTTACTGACTAAAACCCATCCATGCTCCTTCATCGCCCTTTGTGTTTCGGGGCCACGGTATCTCTTTCGAACAGTCCCGCAGCCCCGGAAACACATCCATCCTTCCTCACAAACTTTCGCATTAATAATATTATAAAATAAGATTCAAGTCGTTCAAGTCATTATCATCTGCCTCGCCTTTTCTTAACTATGTTGGGGTCGGCTTACAGTCTAACTGGATGCAGCTGAATCAAGTTACTTTCTAGTATGCAGTGTTAAAAAACTAACTTGAATATATTTTCAGCAACTATTTTGACATTCACGTTGATACATCGATCCACACACATCCTTCACTAAAATTGACACGCACTTGTTTCGTACGTGATCTTTTATCATATTATATTTTCGGTAAAAGTAGGTATCCGCTTACTAAACTATCAATAACTTCATAGACACAAAAAGAACACTCCCTTTGATGTAATATATTATAACGTATTACACTACATTATGTAGGTAAATAAGCAGGGAGCCCAGTAAGGGTCACTGACACCTGTAGATTCTCTATATAGACATCTGCAAAATCACAGACATCGTTGTGATGCTGTCACCAAAACGTCTCATGAGCTTGAATATAATTTCTCCAGCACCACGTTTAAAGTTGATAGCATTACGTCTGGCTAGTCGCAGTTTACTCTTGTGAATCTTATGAGGGACACTCGTATGACCTCCTAGCTGTCCCTCCTAAATTCACAATCGAATCAACAGAAACTACCTCAACAAAGAAACCCGGAGAGATTGAATCACAAAATGAATAAAATCAAAAACTCCGCTTTAATTTAAAGCTACGAGTATATACAGGTTGAACGAAGCTGCAGCTGAATTTTTCAAGTGGGCGTGAAAGGCTAAATTAGAGACTATGAGGAATAGCGAAAAAAACTCAAAGTAGTCTTTTGAGCCCGATTTTGATGATAACTAAATTTCGATCGTTACTAAAATTCCGGATTATCAACCCTCCAACTATGAATGACACCATTTCTATAACACCCTGAAGAAAGATTAAAATAATATTGCTATGAAGCTCGAGGTACAGTAGGTATAGGTAACAGATCCTATAAAGTAGAAGCACGGGAGGAATGTCAAGTAGATGGCTTTCTCTGAAAACGTAGTTTACGAGCATGTAAACTTTAAAGACCAACGTCAGAAGCTTCTGAACGTTCAGACGTTTCAGAACAGTTTTATTTGCATTTCATAGTTTATAGTTTGATATTAAGTGGAGTGTAGCTCCATCTTCTGTATATTATGTCGCTAACCTTTACTTGTAAGGTCTTACCAATCACTTAGTCTCAATAAATATGTGGAAAAGTTATTGATCAATTAGGAATAAAAAAGTGAGCCGTCGCGGGACCCCTGGCAGATGTGAAACATCGGAATTATTTTATACAAGTAATAAGCTTAAAAAAAGTCAATATAAAAAACAAACACGTAAAATAAAATAAAGACAAAATGACTCGATTCACAAAAAGACAGATTGTAACCCAGCGCTCAGTGCCCCGAGACCAGCTGACTTGTTGTAAACCGTGTCGAATATGTAGATCTTATGCTGCTTCAAACACGCGATTTGCATGCGTCGCGACGCTCGCCACGCAATTTTCATTTGTTCTTTTGGTTTACCCGCGCGCCTATAGATGTTTCACATCAATAACTCCTGTAGTTTTGAAAGTTGGTACAACTATTTCTCGAAGTGTCCTGATAAACATACTGAAAGTCCTCGAGGGTGAGGGGTGAGCCGGTGGTGGGAGAGGGGCGGAAAGGTCCCTTTGTTCAGTTGCATGTGTGCTTGTTTCTCTAAAACATTATTAAATATCGTTATGTAGTTTTTTGTTCGAGTTGCATAGTAAGGTATAAAGATAAAAAAAAAACAACTTACCAAGGTTAAATGAAAATTAAACCAGTTTAATAAACAAGATGGTCCTTCAACTTTACTTTGCCTTCCTAGCTAGCAAGAAAACATCCATTCTCATTCACCTGTTACGCGATAGTACCTGAGGTACTAAGAAATTTCAAGATGCTACGAAACTATACTACGCAAAAAACGTGAACCTGTAAAGCTTCGAGATGGCACAAAGCTACGAAGCTACGACGTGCTACGAGCTGCTACGAAGCTACGTTTTGCCACAATTAACTGTTGTAAGCGAATCTTACTAATTATTATAAATGCGAAAGTCTGTGAGGATGGATGGACGGATTTTTGTTACTCTTTCACGCAAAAACTACTAAACGGATTTGGATGAAACTTTGCATACAGATAGTTTATAACCTGGATTAACACATAGAATACTTTTTATCCCGGTAGTATGATCCCGTGGGACGATTATCGAACAAACGTGAGGGAAGCTGCGGGCTTAGACTAGTATTGTTATAATCACTCAAATTAGTGATGGTATAATAACAATGTTTTTGAGGCGAAATAATAAGAAACTCCGTATTATATTTTCTTATAACATCATTATAACACACCCTCGGGCAGTCGGGAGGCTTCTCTTTGACAAGAAACAAGATAAATGTACGAAATAAGAAAAAGTTTGAGGATTCACTTCCTACCTAACGAAATATAAGAGCTTATTTTACGACAGCTCAAACGAAGTAAAGTGAAGCCTCTCTCGTTGAAACAACACAACAATGCCTTTGTGAGAAAAAATATATAAACACATTTTATTACAAACTTTTTGAAATTCTATAAAACTTGTTGGTAACAATAAATTGAGTCTTTGACTACTTTTAGCAGTTATAAAGTGAAAAGTTTTCTTTCTCTTTTCGCGTTTTTATTTGAATTTGTTGCTTTGCCCTCGAGTGGGATTGGATTAGCAGTGGGGACTGAGTTAAATGCCAAATAAATGATGATGTTGCTTAATGTATTTTATAGTTCTTTTGCGGTTTGATGTACTTATCAAAGGTCAACTAGTATTTTTTCTCTCAATTTTCTCTAGCTTTGATTAAATGGTTGGGAAAAACAACAAACATTTGAATATGCATGTATAAATTACACTGCACGGAAAAATCAGAGGTGTGTTTCTGGGGTTGCCGACGGTCACACCACTAGGCCACCACTGTCGTATCAATGTATTGTTCATTACATTACATAAATAGCCACCCAAATTAATTGTTGTCTTATTATATTAACGTATTCTGAACGTGTTTGACGGGCTTGGCAGGGACGTGGATTCGAAATCTGAAAAAGCAAGAACCCATACGATTTTTGTGATCTTTTTTGTCACCTAAGCCTGTAGTGTTTCGTTGCTGCGCAAAGGCAACCTACGGGTTGTTCTAGGAACTCTTTTCGTGCGTCAGCGCAAGCCAGATTATTGCGATCCTTTATGCTTTCACAAATATCTTGATACACTTATTATTCTCTTTGCTGATGTCAGCAGGATCTAAACGAAAAAGGTCAGGGAAAAAGGATTCAATTAGCTAGCCCGGATAATCGTGTGTATTTTCACTACTACTGTGTAATATGTAAGAATAATAAATAAAAATAGGTTTTATATTAAAATTGCAATCGGTTTTCTCCGAAAAAAAAAAACACTTTTTTGCTAAGAGTATAGAGCTCGCGACTGCATACATAAGTTACGTATTAAACATATCGTGAGAGAAATGCTGAAAAGGCTGCTGAACGGAAGTTTTATCACCTACCTCCCTTGCACCTTCTGCAGCTCAATGCCATGATGCGCGAGGAACTTCTCGTTGACCGTATCCAAGGCCAGGTCCACAGCCGGGCCGCACCGCTCCAGGTCAAAGGGGGAGTCCAGACGAGAGGCCATGAGGACCCCTACTTTATACACCACTGGGGAGTTCAGGGACCCAGACAAAACCGGAGCCAACAGGAACACATAGTACGGGTACAGGTAATGCATTTTTGTTAACTTTGGGCACTAAGCATATTTACTACTTAAAACTTAGTTACAGAATTAAAACTTATGTATTAATAGTATTTTATTGATTTGAATATCTTTCCTTGAGACTTCAGAGTTTTAAAACTGAAAATGGTGCTAAACTTCACTGTTATTAATATTTCAAAATATCAAACAATATCAAACACACACTGGACCAATTATTGAAACCGAAACAAAAATTCGAAATTCAAACTTTTTTTTTTAATTCTAATCATAGACACAACGTCAACACTAAAAAACTAAAAACTACACTTTCACAAAATGTCAGATCGTCTTTTGTTTGAAACAACAGAACATCAAATCTTACTATTTACGATAGCTATAGAATTCGCGGTACCTACACAGTCGGGAGCGCGTGCTTCCCTAACCACGTATGGCAGGCGACTGGCTTGGCTCGCTTGTGAAATGCTGGATCAACCCGAGATAAAGTAATAAAGGAAGCCAGCGGAGGCAACAGGTTCATTTTCCCGCGCCAAACAAGACCAGGGATTGCATATTGATACGGAGTCTGGTAGCTGAATGTTTTAGTAAAGATTGGCGAGAGATATAAAGAATTCAATTCTATGGCACTTTCGAAGTAGTATTCTCAAAGTTTTAGTGTGTTTTAATAAATAAGTAACTATTCTTCCTTGACATTTCAGACTAGATTTTTTTTTACTCACCTAATTTCTTTGAAATGAAATGATGTAATCAAAAACTCTGACAAAGCTATCCTTTTGCGCATTAAACTTTAAAACCTCCTCAAAACGATGAATTAATTTCAATATCTGGTAAACGTATTCACACTGACAAGAATCGAAAATACAGCTGGATCAGATAAAACAAGCGGTCTAAGATAGGTCCGAAATGTTCAAAGAAACTTCCTTTCATCTCTGTAATTTTCCTATTCCTACTCAATATTCAATTCTAGCTTATGGTTCCGAGACTGAACGGGGAAAGTTTTACTGAATATGGTAATACATCTTCATTTTATCCTTTTATATGGGAAGCTTCACCGTGTTATTATATTCTGGGGTGAAAAGTACCGACTTGCCTAATGTGCTTTCTGCATTTCGGCAAGAAATCATCGGAATTGCTTTGGGATTTATGTCGTCGTGAAAGAAAAACTTACCGCCAGACTTTCAGGATTGTCGGGGCTGATGGATGGGTTTTAGTCAGTAAAAGTCTGACACTCCCTCCTGCTCCGCCCAGAGCGGGAGGAGTCATTTGATGGTTTCCCATCCGAAAAAAAAAAAAAAAAAAGACTCAGGATTTCTAAATATATTGTACGTTAATCATTTTAAAATGCTTTCTTGCATGCTGCTTGTTCCATTAAGGATGAGTTATTGGGGCTGAAGAGACAGCATATGATCCTTTCGGTTTTTTCAATTTGGCAACCCCTGTATGTATTTAAATCATGAACACGGCAATGCTGTTAGGCTAGTGAAACACAGAGATAGAGTAGAAAATAAGGTATCTTGTAGGTAGGTTGTTTCCCGAACGAACACTTTTACAAATTGGTACTTTTTTACCGAGCACGGCACCCCAGAAAAAAGGTCTACGCAACTAATTGTTAATTAAACGACCCAAATGGCGCAGCGGTAGTGAGGCTGCCTTACGTTCGTTGGGTCCCGGGTTCGAATCCCAGTAGAAGCAAATGTTTGTGTGATGCGCATGGACGTTTGTTTCCGAGTCATGGGCGTTTATATGTATAATAAGTATGTATTTACAAACATGTAGTATATCAACTATCTGGTGTCCACGACACAAGCCTCGTTACTTAGTGTGGCGCTAGATGGCGCTGTGTGTAATGTCCAGCGATATTTATTTTATTTATTTATTTAATTTACTTACACATTGACATTGACATTACAATGTCATTATTGTCATGTTATTGCGTTCATTTTGTCATTATTGTCATTGCCTTGGGTCTTACTAAGAAGCAAGGTTTATCTAGCCTAACCGCCATTGTTAACTGGTATAACATAACTATAGTTAAGCAAATCTGCATAAATGTTTACATTAATGGGCTTTACAGCTCGGAGTTTATGCAGGAGACATTTACATTATGAGATACCGGACAGCAATCTCAGGGACAAGGAATTATATGCCTAGATTGTAATAGAATCATAATAATATCGTCCTGACCGAATTTCAGCCACAGCGGCCAATCTGAACGCAGTTTAACCAAGTTACAGGAGACACTATAGTGCAATAGTGTGTGCGCAAACTATATACAGTTGCACTACCCCCCTTTCATAGTCCGATGGGGCAGCAATACGACACAACCGAAGTGAGATCAGATGCTGGACTAACCATTGCGCTGAAGGTAACCAGTCCCATTTAATATCGGAAGTAAACGGGGGTAAGCTTATGGGTAATATGGAAGAGATTTCACATTCCACACCCATCGCGAATAAAGCCAGTTTTACCTCATTCATCCCCACGTTAGACGATTGTGCTTTCACTAAACAAAAAGAGACTTCTTATTCTTTATCGTGTGGACAGTGACTGTTAGAGTTTATAGGCCACCCAAGGACCTCTGACTTGGCTTTACATGCCGTCGAGAAAAATCTCTCAGGCATGCTGGTTTCCTCACTATGTTTTACTTCACCGAAGCAAGTGATAATTATACAATACGCACATGTATCCGAAAAATCAGAAGTGCGTGTCTTGGGTTCGAACTCAAGACCTATAACTTGGCAAAACGACCGTCACACCTACTACTTATATCTTAAAAAGAGATTTAAGTCACTATGAATTGGTAATGAAAAATCTAACGAGTGGTTTGGAAGATATGAGGGAACACAGAATATTACAAACAAAGATAGGCGCGAAAATTATAACCCTTTCCTTGCAGTCGGGTAAAAATATATATGGATGGTAAATTATCTGTAGTAAAACGGTTACTACGCAGTCGAGAAAAAAGGGAAGAGCAGACGAATACCAATATAGGGATCGCTTCTAATTGAGTCCCGTTCGTTTAATTGAGTCAGTGGGCTCGTTAATGGAATTCGAATTATCTTTTTTAATTGCTTTCCCTTTTCAGTTCTTTTCACCCTGCGTGGTTACGTGCTAGGTGTCCTTCGAAATTCTTTCACATACTGTACTGAGATGACGAGTAGTAGAGAAGTATGGAAGAAGAATTCTTCTTAAATTATTGAGCCGCAGCATGTCCGCTGCGGCTCAATAATTTAAGAAGAATTATGATGATAACTGTATTGAATACATCTTCAGAACTAAAACTAAGCAGGATGGATGGTGACCACACCTACGGTCACTTGCCGACGTTGAATCGGTTTAAGCCGATCATGTTGACGACCCGAATGGCGCAGCGGTAGTGAGGCTGCATTACGTTCTTAGGGTCCCGGGTTCGAATCCCGGTACGAGCAAATGTTTGTGTGATGAGCAAGGACATTTGTTTCCGAGTCATGGATGTTTATATGTAATTAAAAGTATGTATTTACAAACAAAAAGTATCCATGTAGTATGTCAACTATCTGGTGTCCACGACACAAGCCTCGTTGCTTAGTGTGGCACTAGATGGCGCTGTGTGTAATGTCCAGCGATATTTATTATTTATTTATTTATTATGTATCACCGCGTTTTTGTCGCATTTAGATCGGTGTGGTGTCGAAGCTGGAGCTTGTGGTTTTATAATAACAGTTGCTCGGGTCGATCTTCAGGTTAAGCCGCGTTTACCTAGCTTGGCCCCTGGATGAGTGACCACCCATTATATAGGTACCGAGTTTCCTCCCTGCCTCGGAAAACACGCTAAGCCATTGGTCCCGGCTGTCAATTGTAGATCTTTGACAGTCGTTACAGTTAGTCAGTCGAAAGTCTGACAACCAGTCTTACCAATGGGTTTAGTATTAACAGAAGTTTTAGAAGCAAACAGGATTACATAACTACCTACACAGCTGCCCAAACCCTTGACATAAACTTCTCTTTATTACGACACTCTCAGGGTAGAAACAGACGGGCCTATTATATGTCCGGAACCACTTACTGACAGTAGTAATTTTCTTTGAAGATTTCCAGCCATTAAGGTTCGCCCTCGCAAAGAAATTATAAAGGTTTGTGAAGCGTAAAGATGTCAATATCCCTTCACTTTATGAGCTGTTCGAATGATCATAAATTTTGAATTTTGGCGAGATTTACTAGGGCTGATATACCTCCGTATAAATATTAAATTTTTCATGGATACTTAAGGATTAAGACAGATTCTAGCCATCCTAGCGTAGCCAGGGGCTTGTGACGTCACATTTGAGAAAAATACTCAAATGTGACGTCACACGAGTTTTCGACGCACTGTATCGTCTTAATTTTTTGTTTACGTGAAAAAAGAAAAAAATGTGTTCTATATTTTTTAGAAATCTATCTGACGGACTAATTAGATTTTTTTTGTCATTTACCCTATTCAAACCATCTCTCTGATTCCATAAATAAAAGAGTAAACATGGAGTTTCTTGCTGGTTCTTCTCCATAGGAAACGACCAACCCGAACCGTCACCTTTTGGTCGACGTTTAATAAGTGCCCGTGTAGGCCTATGTGAAATAAAATATTTAGATTTTTTTGATTTTGAAACCATAATAACAGACAGTCGCAGAACCGATTTCGTAATTCTTGTTTAAATAATTATTTACTAACTTATGCCCGCGGCTTCGCTACCTACCGTTGTGGTCGGAAATTATCCCACGAGAATTATGGCAGTCTGGTTTAATGTAGCTTCCAATTGGTGAAGTATTTTCTGAATCGGATCGGTACTTCCGACGATTACCCCTTATATCCAAATATACAAAATCTATAAATTACTAGCTGACCCACGCAACTTCGTCTGCGTCACATAAGAGAGAAAAAGCTCACCAAAGGAATGATTTCTTTTTGCAACATTTTTCATTTATGCTCCGCTCCTACTGGTCGTACCATGATTATATATATATATATATATATATATATATATATATATATATATATATATCCTATAACCTTCCTCGATAAATGGACTATCCAACACAAAAAGAATATTTCAATTTCAACCAGTAGTTCCTGAGATTAGCGCGTTCAACCAAACAAACAAATTCTTCAGCTTTATAATATTAGTATAGAAGTATAACATAACATTCATTTATTCTCAGGCCCATAGACCTTACAGACTAACATGAACATGATAAAATACAATTTGTGTTAGTAAATAGAGCCTTAGAACGATGTCATTAATATTTCACCTGCGCATAAATACTCGTACATATTTAAAAAGCCGAGTTATACGTACACCATTCTGATTTCACACCAAAATTACATCGGATAAGAAAATTAAAGTAATCATTTCCCATATTACCTACTAACCCTAGCTCAACAGTAAATCTGTGCTACATCGTGAGTGTCTCCGAATGCTTGCAGCCTCGGCCTCGTCATAAACTTATTTATGGCGCCGTCAACTGAATGCCGTTAACTCGTTAACTGTTCTCACTGACCACTCCACGTGTATGAGTTATTTACACAGATTATGACATTATTTTATGACATAAATAATACATAACAGAGTGTCAAGGGCTGTGATTCTTACCCCGTGTCCTTATCAAAGCGATAAACGTGATGTGATTGTTAGCATAATTTCATCTATTCTTTGTATCATTGTAACTGTTTCCATAAATCATGGTTAGTTAATAGGCATGTATATTAATAGACCATGTATTTGTTGCTAATTTGATAGTCTTAAAAGTATCTTAGTTGGTTATTTGAATATTATTGATTTTATAATATTTTAAGCACTTTTAATAGGTAATTAATTAAATAATATCGACTTCCGTTATTGTTATAATTTTAGTGCGTATTTAATATTTAAAATAGTTGATTTCCGTTTCATCCACTCTTCCGCTATTTTTTTCAATTGTTTAATGTTGCCGTTGAGACGGGCAGTCTCGAGCGGACAGCACAAGGTGTAACACGTTCAACTGGAATTATTGTCAGTTGGATTGTGCCGAGTATTTGGCACTGAGATATTGTGATTGTGAAAATATTTATAGTGAATAAAGTTTGGAGAAAATACCAAGGCTTGTTTGAACTTTTGGCTAACCCCAACAGTTCAGAAGTTGGATTCGTAAAGGATAAACAAAATTTCCTTCCACGCCTGCAAAAAGTGTAAGTAGAGTGAAAACTGTATTCTTTTCTTCTGTTTACATTTATATTTTTTTTTTTGCCAATATCTGACCTAAGTTTTTTTTTCTCTCCTGAAAACAAATCTAAGAGAGAGTGGTTAAGTAAGTGATCCTGGACCTAGTTATGACAGTTTCGATGGGCTACGCTGGTCCAGTGCTATTTAATATGATTCAATCCCAATAACAAGTATGAAATAAAATAAAGCACGTGGTTTTAATATTGCTTTATACACTTACATTACCGTCAACATATTCCTGTTTATCTCTTCGTTCCCACTATATATATTTTTCTTCTTTTCACTCCGATTTGCTTACACTAAAAAGGTTGTTCATTGCATGCAGAAATGATCGATTAATGGTAAGAGTGTTTTCTGAGGATAAAACCCGTAGACTTCGGTTGCTGATCATCATCTTACTAAAACATCTTAGCTATTACGGTAGTTGGCGGTCACTAAGCTTTTTTTTCTTTTCTCTTGAGTTTCAGAAATATGAGTGAATGTAGTGCCCGAGGTCAAGGGCTGGAAATAGATGAAACCCGAGGTCAAGGGTTAGGTGTTGATAATGCCCGAGGTCAAGGGTCTGGAATTGATGATACCCGAGGTCAAGGGTCAGGAATTGATGATACCCGAGGTCAAGGGTCTGGAATTAATAATACCCGAGGTAAAGGGTCAGGAATTGATGATACCCGAGGTCAAGGGTCTGGAATTAATAATACCCGAGGTCAAGGGTCAGGAATTTATCATGCTCGAGGTCAAGGGCTGGTAAATGACGGTACCCAAGGTCAAGGGTACATTGTTGAAGGAGCCCGAGGTCAAGGGCAACTGCACCAACTTGTAGACGGTCCAGAGATATATCGAGACCGTTCAAGGAGTGGACAAGGCTCCTATCGGCGAAGAGGACAAGGTCGAAGGAGAAAACAGTCCACATCCGAGGAATCTGATGACGACGGGATGGAAGAAAGAAGACTTTCTTCAAAACGGCGGACACGGCGCAAACGCAGACGTTTGAGTAGCTCAACGGAACCCTCAGGTGAGTCTGATAAAGCTCATTCAAAATCTAGACGCGCAAGGTTTTCCCAAAATGATACTAATTCTATATTAGACAAATTTCTTTCCATCGTTAGGGATGTGAGAGGTTCAGATAAACCTAAACTATCATACGATAAAAACGTAATTCCGGAGTTTGATCCCATGACTAAGGAACAAACCATGCTGACTTGGATTAACAAAGTCGAAGAATGTGCTGAAATATATGGTTGGGATGAGAGAGAGACCATACATTACTCCTTGCCTAAATTAACTGGTGTTGCCAAGTCATGGTATCAGGGTCTCCCCACCGTAATGTATAGTTGGCCTGAATGGAAGAAAAAGCTATTAGAATCTTTTCCTAGTCGAGAGGATTATGCTGAACTTCTTACAGAAATGCTAAATAAAAGAGTAAAGTACGGAGAATCCTTGGAGCACTATTATTACGCAAAAATAAACCTTTTAAATCGATGCAAATTAGCTGGTAGACAAGCTGTTGACTGTATACTTCATGGTGTAGATGACCGCGCTGTGAAAGTAGGAGCACAAGCCGCGCAATTCTCAGAACCAGAGCAAGTGCTAAAATATTTTAGATCAGTCAAAGTAGGGAACGTACGAGATAATAGCGACAACTTCAGGAAAAACAGAACTGATAAAACTGTTAGTATTGCTAATAATAATAATAACAGACCTTCAAATGTAAGACCAGGCGGTAACAATTCAATCAGATGTTTTAATTGTAACCAAGTAGGACATCCCAGCTATAAATGCGATAAACCTTTAGTCAAGTGCTCGAATTGTGATAAGTTGGGACATCAATCAACCAACTGCTATAGAAATAAAACCAATACTAATCCAAGTAGTAGTAGCTCTACTGATAAAAACGAGAAACAGGTTTCTGAATTAAGCGTATCCAATAAAACAAATGACAAATACGTTATGAATGTGCATGTAAACGGTTTATTATTTGAGTGCCATTTAGACTTGGGCAGCCAATGTTCTTTGATTAGACAGAGTGAAGCAAAATCATTAAATACGAATATTATTACAAATATTGAGATGCCAATGTTAAGGGGTATTGGTGCAAACCTTATTCGCCCTCTAGGTGTGGTAGTGACAACAGTCAAGGTTCAGAACATAACGGAACTTGTCGAAATGTATGTAGTCGAAGATTACGTGCTAAGGCATTCAGTTCTATTAGGACATTCGTTTACGGAGAAACCACATATAGTTATAACTAAAACCCCAGATAAAATCATATTCCAAAAGATGCCACACAATCAAAAAGTGCATCTGATCTCACGTGTTGATGTTACAATACCAATTAATAGTTTGCGCGCTATCCCTATTTTGAGCAATTCATTGAGTGAAGGTACTGTTTACGTAGATGGATGCGTTCGAGGACCTGAAGGACAAGAATATTACCTCTTACCAGGAGAATATAGTGTTAGGAATAATAGGTGTGCCCTACTCATTCAAAATGTGTCTAGTTCAAATATCAGTATTAAGAAAAACTTGCTTCTTACTAGAGCCACCCAAACACATACTGCATTCAACGTTTGTGAAGTTACGATTAGTACAACCGAAGTTGATGATACAATCAACTGTAACGAAAAGTTTTCGAGTGAACAACGTTTAATCCTTCAAAATCTTTTATTTGAATATAAGGATTGTTTCTCAAGTTGCCTTAAAGATTTAGGGTTTACAAACACTACTCAGATGACTATTGATGTGGAGGATTCGGAGCCTATAGTCTACAGACCATATCGCATGTCGCAATCAGAAAGATCACTAGTTAGGGATATGGTACAGGAAATGGTAGACAGTGGTATTGCTAGGGAATCATCCTCACCTTACGCGAGTCCAATTGTTCTCGTTAAGAAAAAAACCGGTGAAAAACGCCTGTGCGTAGATTATCGTGCTCTGAATCGCAGGACGAAAAAGGATCACTACCCTTTGCCACGAATTGAAGACCAATTGGACTTGCTAGCGGGTAATAGCCTGTTTACGTCACTCGATTTGGCGTCAGGATATTACCAGATTCCGATAGAAGAAAATTCCCGTCATAAGACCGCGTTCGTAACACCCGACGGTCAATTTGAGTATAATCGAATGCCATTTGGACTCGTCAATGCGCCTTCGGTCTTCCAGAGGACTATAAATAAAATCCTTGCGGAAGCTAAAATTAAATTTGCGCTAGTGTATATGGACGATATCCTGATCCCATCTAAAGATTTTAACGAAGGGTTGTCCAGATTGAAAGAAGTTCTTGATCTACTGAGGAAGGGTGGGCTTACATTAAAAATGAGCAAATGTAACTTTTTCCTGGATAAAATTGACTTCCTTGGCTTTGAAGTGAGCGCAAATGGCATTCGACCGGGGTCCAAGAAAATTGAGGCAGTCTCCAATTTCTCAAGACCAAGAAACCAGCACGAGCTGCGTCAATTCTTGGGTTTGTCGGGATTCTTTAGGAGATTTATCAGAGATTACGCTCTGATAACCGCTCCATTATCCGAATTACTAAAAAAGGACCAAAAATGGGTTTGGGATGAAAATCAAGAAAAAACATTTACGCAGATAAAAGATTTATTATCTAAACGACCGTTACTCTCTTTGTATGATCCATTGGCTGAAACCCAACTTCATACCGATGCCAGTAAATATGGCTTAGCCGGTATCTTGCTTCAACGCAACCATAACGGATCGTTACAACCGGTTTCTTATTTCAGTCGAAAAACAACTTTTGAAGAACAAAAATATCACTCATTCGAATTAGAAACACTTGCCATAATAGCGTCTTTAAATAGGTTTAGAGTTTATCTTCTTGGAATCCATTTTACTATACAAACCGATTGTAACGCCATTAGGTCAACGTTAACTAAAAGAGACTTAGTGCCGCGCATTGCAAGGTGGTGGATCCAACTCCAAGAGTTTGATTGTTCGATTGAGTACAGATCAGGTGCTAGAATGTCACACGTGGATGCGCTAAGCCGCAATCCAATAGACTCTCAATCTAGCGAGCTCCATGTCCTTGATATTCTATCGGTTGAGTCTGAACAAGATTGGGTCACCACAGTGCAATCTGCTGACGAAGACGTCGCTAGAATCAAGGATATCCTTACTAATCCAAATACGGAAAATGTAGCAGATATTTACAAAAATTTTAAACTTAAAAATGGTCGCGTGTACCGCGTAGTGGATGACGAAATAAAGTGGGTCGTACCAAAAGGGGCACGGTGGCAAATTCTGAAAAGAAACCACGATGACGTTGGACATTACGGATACGAGAAAACGCTAAAACGAATTAAGGAACATTACTGGTTTAAACGAATGAGACGATTCGTAAAAAAGTACGTTACGGCCTGTTTGGAATGTGCACACCATAAGGCGCAAGGTGGTAAACGTGAAGGAGAATTACATCCCATAGAAAAGGTTAGTATTCCTTTTCATACTCTGCACGCGGACCACCTTGGGCCTTTTGTAAGAAGTAAAGTTGGTAATTGTTACTTATTGGTCATGATTGATAGTTTCACGAAATTTATTAATATTGCTCCTGTTAAAAATACTAAATCTTTAACGACGATCAAAATTCTAAAGAATCATATTAGCTTTTTCGGGGTCCCGACACGTCTCATTACGGATAGAGGGTCAAGTTTCACTAGTAAAACGTTCAAAGACTTTACCGTGGAATATGGAATTAAACACGTTCTGAACGCAGTCGCGACTCCGAGAGCCAATGGCCAAGTAGAGCGTTTTAATAAAACTATTACTGAAGCATTGGCTACCTCTAATCATGGTCAAGATGAAAGGAGTTGGGATGAGCGCATCCATGACATACAATTAGGTCTCAATACGACGGTACACAAGACTACTCATAAATCTCCCGCAGAACTCCTATTTGGGTTTAACATAAATCATAGAAGTCAAGGCATACTAAGTACCGTAATAAACGATACCATTAATGTAATATCACCCGATGAACTAGGTGCTGTTAGGGATGAAGCCTCCAAACTTATCAAAGACCAGCAACTAAAGGATGTTGAGCGTTATAATAAGCGTAGAAAGCCTAGTAAGAAATATAAAGTAGGAGACTTGGTTCGAATAGAAAGACAAGTACCCCATGACGGTCAATCTCAGAAGTTGGTCGTTAAATACCAGGGACCTTACCGTGTAATAAAAGTGCTCCAACACGATAGATTTGTAGTTGAAGATACACCTTTATCGCGGAAAAATGGTCGTCGTTACGAAGGAATTGTAGCATTAGATAAAATACAACCTTGGATGAGCTTTGATCGGAATTTCGATAGTAGTTCAGATGACGATAACAATGACGAGGATGGTACAGATGTTGATAATAATGTCGAGGATGATAATGAGGGTAAAAATGATGATAGAGATGTTGACGATCATAATGTTAATAATGATAATATTACAACTAAAGAAAGCACTAACTCCAATAATGTTGTACCAATTGTTAGTAACGATGATAATAATCTCGATGTTTTGAAATAACGATTAATATTTATTATGAATTAATAATTTCGTAGGAATCACAAAATGTTGTATAATTTTTTTACTCGTGTATTTTTCTCTTTCGCTCGCGAAGGGACTCGCGTCTTACAGGATGGCCGAGCTGTTAGCATAATTTCATCTATTCTTTGTATCATTGTAACTGTTTCCATAAATCATGGTTAGTTAATAGGCATGTATATTAATAGACCATGTATTTGTTGCTAATTTGATAGTCTTAAAAGTATCTTAGTTGGTTATTTGAATATTACTGATTTTATAATATTTTAAGCACTTTTAATAGGTAATTAATTAAATAATATCGACTTCCGTTATTGTTATAATTTTAGTGCGTATTTAATATTTAAAATAGTTGATTTCCGTTTCATCCACTCTTCCGCTATTTTTTTCAATTGTTTAATGTTGCCGTTGAGACGGGCAGTCTCGAGCGGACAGCACAAGGTGTAACACGTTCAACTGGAATTATTGTCAGTTGGATTGTGCCGAGTATTTGGCACTGAGATATTGTGATTGTGAAAATATTTATAGTGAATAAAGTTTGGAGAAAATACCAAGGCTTGTTTGAACTTTTGGCTAACCCCAACATGATGAATATGCGATCACGTTTGTCGCGAACAATTTTTTTGTCAAATATTTGTTTGGAAAATCGGAAGCTGTTGTCGTCTGTCTGTCGATGCGATGATGTGTTGTTTAGCCGTAAATTCCTACTAAAAGCAAAGCAAAAATATGAAGACACGGTATTTTCAGATTTTTCTTTTTTTAAATCCGTGGATCAGTTATAAATAATAAAATAGAGTAGGTACTTAGTTTATTTTTCCAATAAAAAATCTTTCTAGCCGGTCGTCATTTATAGTATTTTTCAAGACCATAGATTGGTGTCCTATTAGGTGTTAAGCGTACAGATCGCGTAAGAAACACTATCCTGCGCTCCATTACTCAAGTTGCAGAAAAGAGGAGAAAAACAGCCAAGCTGAAGTGGGGGTGCGGTGGCCAAATAGCACGAATGAGCCCGGAGAGATGGGCAACGATCGTCACTCACTGGACGCCTGTCGGAGGGAATAGGGAATACGCATGTAATTTTTTCTTCACTTAAATCAATAAAATACAGAATTATCAACCCAAGAAAAGTATTAAAAGTAAGTTCAACTACTGCTTGTCGCTCAAAAATAATATTGAACTGCAATCTTCTAAGACAGTTCTAACGTCCATGACTGTCGCGGCTATGATGTGACGTCATTTACCTCAATCTACCTTGTTTATATCTATTTTTTTGGCCTTAATAGAGTAATTTTACTTATTGTATGTGCTTTATTCAAGCAAAAATTGCGATAACGATATCATAATAAAATCTTAGTTAAACTTTACCTACTTTTCAAATGAAAGTGTTTTTTTGACACATAGACTTTGACGTCACTACCGGCGTTATAGAGGTCAACGCGTTATGAGAGTGCGTTCCGTTTCACCAAAAACATGCTATATAAAACAATAAACTGTAAAATAAGTGATGTTTTAGAAACTTAAACAAGTGTACCACAATGTTTATATTATGCGCCAATACAAGGCATTTTTAATAAATAAAAAGAGTTTTGTTTTTCTTGCATATTCCCTATTGCTGTCGAAGTAGACCGCAGCGAGGGTGGTGGCAAATGTGGCCGAATATTGCACAAGATAGAGAGATAGATAGAATAAGACAAGACAAGATAGAGATAGCCTTTGTCAGTGATAGTCTTTTAACGGTAAAATGGGGTGTATAGAAAAGCAGGGGTGAATCGAGACAAAACTTTGAAAGGGATTTTAACGTTGAATTGATATGACATGTTACCAAAAAGTGCTCTGTTTATTTGCTTAATTTTACTTGAGATATCGCGATCGTTGGCAGCATACCATAATTACTATTTCAACTTTATAATCCTTCTCAAAGTTTTGTCTCGATTCACTCCTGCGTTTCTATACACCCCATTTTACCGTTAATTAATAACACAACATTCGAAACATGACATTTATTCAACAAAATCTCTACACACAGCTTACAATTCTTGCATTAAATATAAATACAAATCTGAAAGGTACTATTTGGTGTTATAAATTATTACACATAACAAAATAGGTAAATATCTAAATATGTATTTATAAATATATTGACCAAACAAAAATATTACAACAATTTTCTCAACATATAAAATTTTTGTACATAAAAACACGAAATATTCTTTTATTTATTATTGTTCAAATCACCTACTGTAGGGTAATAATATACTCTCTTAGTAACCATCTAATCTATGGAATATATTAATTAAACATTAAAATTTAAATACGTTTTAAGCGTCAATTTCAAATACATAGGTAGGTACTGACTACGGGTTTTGAACAGCTAGTTAGTAAATGCTAAATAGTGTGCTCTTTACTGTGACGAAACGTTACACAAAATATACAGGGTGTAAAGGGACCCTTCACGAAGCCGTCAACCAAACATCCTGCACATCAAATTAAATAACTCTATGCAAAAATATTCCTGGGAATCTTTTTTTTTATGTATATTCACGTTTTACGGTAGAGCTCAATGTAACGCACTCAAGGACAAGTATGTATTTGAGGTATAGTTATAAACTTGTTTTAAAAAAAACTTGTGAAAAAGTTGGAACTTTGACCCCAATATCTTTGTAACTAGAAGGTTTCCAGATGTGGTCCAGAACAAAAAACTGATAGCAATGACGCGGGGAGAATAATTAGTTTTCGGCTTCGCTAAGAATACTTTTAAACCCATTATAAACAAGTCTCTATTACGGTTCGGTGAAACCGGTCCGGACAAATAACAAGATGCGGACAAAGGACACTGACAGATACTTCAGTACATTATCTGTGAAGTCCGGTGGCCGAATTCGCCTTCGCAACTTGTTCGTACCGCTTTGGCCGATCCTTACGTTTTCAAGATAAACGTAAAGCCAGCAGACTGAGCGAGCTCACTTTTCGAGGTTTTAACGCGTAGGCCAAAATCCTGAATAGTATAGAGGGCTCACACACACAACTGACGTTACGTCTGGCGTGAAAGCACTTCATAAAAACAACACCAGCTCAAACAAAATTGAGCAAGCTTGCCATTGCAGAAAAATAGTTAACTTTTTTTACCCATGTAAACGAATGTTGCCAACATCAAGCAACAAATATTATTTATAGAGATTAAATTCCGCGTAAGAAATAAATAAACAGCTATATACGAATAAATACATACGACAGATACTAAAAATTAGGCCAGTTATACTGTCAACTGATACCAACATACAGAATACGAATTTTCAAGCATGGTAACATTCATTACGCTCACAATTCGAGACTTTCTGAGACACGGTCATATAAAACACGCAATGGGCAGTAAAAATATTAAAAGTTCGTATTCCTTATAGACAATAAGATTATTAGTACTCGTGGCAAAACTACTAGTGAACAACGAGGGTTTGTTCTAAATAACTCTAATACTACAATATTATTTAATAATATTGTGCTGGTTTACTGGTAAAATATGGGTAAATGGGAAATGCTGGAATCCAAAAGAAGGTTGTATTTCAGTTTAGCTGGCTCTTACTAAGCCAAGGTGTGGCCAAACCGTCTGGACAGATTGCAGATCAAGCATCAGACGCCGAAAGAGATTCTCTTCAGTAGACTACCTTTCAAAGTTAGTGGCGGCACTTTCATGCAAGTTTACAAGCTGGCTAACTCTTGTTACCTACTACTCTTCATGATGTTAGGGTTTCTGAACAGTCTGCTTGCCTTATGGGCTTGCCGTATTGTTGTCCCTTAGGCACACCACTGTATCCACAGCTGCGTCCACAACGTGTCCGTACTGGTTTAACCTTCACTATAGACCGTTACAGTGATTTTTTTTAATAAAGCCTTTAAACATTAGACTCTGTTTTCGTAAACCACTTTGGTACAAAACGGTACGTCTAGTTTAAACCGGCCAAAAGCTGTTTTATAATATTTTCAATGACAAATCATAGCATATTCTAATACATATGCGAAGACTCAGTTAGCAACCAATAATGTTTTGGTAAACATGGCATTTAATTTATACTCCCTTAATTAGTAAAATTAACAGATAACAATCATTCACCCTCTAATGACACATTACTGAGAAAAAATTAAATAGTTTATTGTGTAAAATTTTATATTTTCAAACCCGAATCGAACAGACTATGGATCAAATTATTAATAAAGGAATCTGTATCTTCTATGAAAGCGCAGGACAAACCGTTAATCCGCAAAATTACCACAGACAATATATAAGATAAACTCTAATTCTAGAAAAATAATTTAGCACTACATGGCATGGAATAAAGCTCATTTTACTTAAAAATGGCCAAGAGAACAGGTCCTATTTTACCAGCAAACCACCCATTATCAAGTTGAGAAAGAACATCTATTAACAGCTATACAAAACAATAATGACTAGAGTTAGGTCCTATTCATACGTTAAGAATACAAGAATTCAACACAATCAGTGATGATACAAATTAAATTGTACTTTATTTAAACAGCGTTAAGGCCTAAATTAGATAGTTATATAATCCCTTGTTAGGATAAGTAGGCTTTGTATGCCAAACGGCAAAGCTCGAGCGCTTTTGGGCCTCGAAACGAGCGACGACGTTATGTAAGAACTTTACTTTTTTTTTTCAATCATGTTAAAACATTGTGAATATTTTATAAGGTAGTATTAGGGCGAATTTTAAGCAATCAGTATACCTAAATCACGTTCAAAAGCTGTCTCTGTCATCATTATTAGTGGAAAATTGACAATGACAGGCATTTAACAAGATTTAGATTTTTTTTCTTTTAAAATAGTTATGTCAAATAAATAATCACCTCACCAACTTATTTGTTTTCCGTGCCACGTTCAGCTTTGTACTCACAATTCCTCGCTCGTTTCGAAGCCACATACGAGATGCGCCATTAAACGATAAATACCCTAGTTTGACACCGTGTTACAGCGCTGTCGCAACACAACGCAGTGTCGCCCTGGTACGCAGCACTTACGATGCTCTTCCAAAGGGGATCGTAACCACAAACCACAGCTTCTATGCCGCCCAAGCATTGACAGATCGCAGCAACTCAAGATGGCCGCTGCAGTTTTAGTGGGAATTTGTTGAATTGTTTTTAGTTGAAAATCTGTTCATATTTGAAACAGTTGGACCACATTGGTCAGATTGAGACTTTGCTATGGTCACGCCATTTACAAGGAGGTTTGACGGACCTTCCCCATTCGGAACGTACCGTACTTTGGCGACATCGACATTTTTCTTCTAGAGCTTTGATAATCATTTGTCAAAGGAAAAGTTAGTGACAGCCAGTGACTATAAATTTGCGGTTTTGAGCGCTGTGATCTGCCATGGCCGTTGAGCTGCAGCGGCTACTGAGGTTTGTGCCTGCGGCCGCTTAGGAAAGTGTACCTTCTACGTTCCCGGCCGAAGCATTTGACAATACAAACTATATTAATAAAAATACGAGAAATACATCAAAATCTACCTTGAAACATCTTTAAATGGGGGGTAAAAACCTTTTCGGTTACACAAGTACTACCATTAACTATGAATTAAATGTTGACACAGCTAACATCCACATCACAATTAGTTACCACATTAGGCGTTTAATATTGCTCGTAATTAGGAATCTCTCTTTAATATTAAGTATTAACCTACTTGTGTATGTCAAATGTTTCAC
The DNA here is from genome assembly GCA_963853795.1 of Xestia rhomboidea. Taxonomy (NCBI): domain Eukaryota; kingdom Metazoa; phylum Arthropoda; class Insecta; order Lepidoptera; family Noctuidae; genus Xestia; species Xestia rhomboidea. The sequence continues at coordinate 5,187,058 of OY970771.1, read as the reverse complement.
CGCGAACATACAGACGAACAAACGACCGAACACGTTACGACTACACTAATATTTGTGCGTATCGACCTAACATTATACAAATTCACACTTCTTCTCAAACAACACTAAGGGTACTTCAATAATACACACACCAATTACACGCTAAAGTTATACATAAATATATTTTCATATTTACTTCATATACTTATTGCTGTATCTGTTACACAGATAAAAGAAGAGCTCGACACATCTCACTTATATTACTTAATTGTACTCAAAGGTTCAATGAAAATACCAAAACTTTAACTTTTCAATAAAAAACTGTGCTTTGGTTGGGATACACGAATATGGCATTTGTATAATACGTTTGGAATTTTGTTTTACCTACAAGGTCCCCTATGATTCGTATTAAATAGGTGACTAATGGGCGAGTCTGAAAGCCAACTAGAAAATATGTTTGTTACAAATATGGAACTCGCCTGTAGTCATGATTTTTACACATTTAAATCAAAAACACAATTAAATTGAAATAAAATAAAAAATAAATATTGCTGGACATTAACACGCAGCGCCATCTAGTGCCACACTAAGCAACGAGGCTTGTGTCGTGGACACCAGATAGTTGATATTCTACATAGATACTTTTTGTTTGTAAATACATACTTATTATACATATAAACATCCATGACCCGGAAACAAATGTCCATGCTCATCACACAAACATTTGCTCCTCCCGGGATTCGAACACGGGACCCAACGAACGTAAGGCAGCCTCACTACCGCTGCGCCATTCGGGTTGTCAATCAAAGTTTCTAGTTGGCTCTCAGACAACACCTACCTACCTACATCTACAATATTATCATAATATTTAAACTTGCCTCCTTTAAGAAAAACTTCTATAATCAACAGCTCAAAAGAATAGTGTTGTAAAATAATGTCTACATTTACTTATTGCTTTCTCTGGTTCCGTTATTCGGAAGACATATGGTCTTATCTATTAGTTACTGGATCCCAAAAGATATATAAATATGTGTATACTATGTATTTACTCTTGTATAAAAGAAGTATCTTGGGTGTGTTAAGGCATTCAGGAAATGTATGTCAAATGGCACTATGGTGGTATGAAATATAATAGAAAGGATTTACTTTTAAGTACGATTACGAAAATTAATCATAAAATTGTTATCAAAACAGAAGATTAATTTAAAAAAAAAAGGGTAATACAGAGTTGAAACTCTTCAAAGGCATGTGACACCGACAGAACCGATTGGCGTCAACTGTCACATTAAGGCAATGACATCTGTCACTAATAAAGTTAAACATCAATAGAAACACATTATTTAGGCCTAACTTCCTTCAAACATTACCTACTATAAAAAGGGGTCTTAAAGAAACTACTAGTTTAGCCAATTATCTAATTAGGAATTGTTTAAGAGGTAGAGGACCAAGGTATCTTGTTGAAGTAGCTTTATAAATGCATGCATTGTCATATGGCAACTAAATCATCTATGGCTTTTGTATAGCAACACCTGATTAAACAAATCTAGAATTCGTACAGTCTTTTCACTGACTGTACCAACTTAACAAGAACTTTATTTCAACGACATTAAAGATCACTATGATTTGATAGACTTATCAGTGGCAGCAAAACAACTGTAACCTTATTGTAAAAAAAAATGCACATCATAAAAATAAAAAACAAAAAAAGCAAAATCATAGATAAAACAACATTGAAGTACTGTAAACAAGTCTAAATAGATTACGAAGATGGTAGTAAACAGCATTGTAATAAGCTCTAAGATTTTTTATTACAAACTGATTGTTAATTCACAATACCACTCTAAACTGATCAATTCTTTTCAAGTTTCAACTGACAGACGGCCAGCAAGTTACCCGAAACTGTCAAATTCTTGAACCTTATGCTTTCACAATAAAGTTTAAAATCTATTAAAGAAATTTGACAGATTGTAGTAGCTTGATGTGCGTCTGTACCATGGGCTCGAACGAAATCTGCTCATTTTTAAAATGAAGAAGAACTTCTATTGGTCCGTCTCTCCACAAAGAATGTGCGGAAAAATAGTAGTCAAACGAAAAAAAATACGACCCTATATAAACCGACCCTATATGCGACCCTTTTTGTCGTTATCTTTTGTTTTACAAAAAATCTATTCTATTGTTTGACCACCTTTTTTTGACTAATAGGAATAAAACAAGTAAATAGCGGCCTGATCCTGCAAACAAAAGAGCCGTATTGGTGGTGAGATTTCGTCCATTGAGATGGTACATGGCAGGGCCGCCAAAAACTTTTTTTTTTTTACAACTTTTTTTTCATAACATACAAACATTCATAGTTATTCAATTTCTTTTCGTTTTATGATTACTTAAAACATAGATATTTGAGTATCTCACTTTACATCTTAGGCCTGATTCACAAACTTTACTGTATCGCATTTTTAATCAGTTTAGATATGAAATAAAAAAATCTGCAAATTAAATATTACAAATATTGAACCATTATTAGTGCTCTTGAGCAATTATTTTGAAAAAATTAAAACAAGATAGTGGAGCAAAGATTTTGGCATAATTTTTATGCTGTTTACGTCTTTGGTGCAAGTAAAGAGCAAGTTGAAATGAGATGTGCTCTGATTACTTTAAGACACACATTTCAATGCTGCCAGTTCACTTGCATCAATTACTTGCACTGAGTAAACAGTCTAAAAACATTATTTTACATATTTCCATAGACACAATAACATTAAGATGCAAATAATTTTCATTTTCTTGTAACCACAAATAACAGCATCATTTTGAGGTAGAAGAATGGACATCAAAAATTCAATTGGTTTAATAAATGCACAAAATGTCATTGGAACAACATTGCAACTCTTATTTTGGTAGACATTGAACTACATAATATCAAAAGTTGTAAAATTTAAGAAGTACATGTAAAAGTTTAGTTTATAATAGAGGATAGTAACCTTTTTTAGAAGACATAGTGTTGCCAATTAAAAAAATAACTTGAATGTACGTACCTAATCCTTAATAAGTACGTTATTTTCTATCAATATATTTTCGTCGTTATATTTTTTTTTCACCAAAGAGTTCATAACAAAAGTTATGTATCTTGGTGAGTTTACTTCCCCATCATCATAGCTAGAATACCAGCTGCATCGAATATATTTAAGGTAGATTTCAGCGTTGTCAAAATAAAGGTCTTACTGTATCAACCCTGGGTGGTTAAGGCGAGGTGTGGTGCCTTCTTCTCCGTCGGAAGACCAGCGCGAAGATGCTGCGGAGTCGCCGCCACCGTCGGCGACCGCCGCTCGTCGATATACCCGTCGACGTCCCCATAAGTGATGCCTGAAAAAGGAAGTATTTTTAAATTGTACTGAATTTGACTCCTTCGCTATCAGACTTCTAAAAACAATTATATCAATGTGTAACAAACATTAAAATGTCATGGTCTTCGTGGGCTTGGTAAAAATGGTCCCGTACATTCTGTATACAGGCTGGAATTTTTCAATGCCACCTGGAGGAAAAGTACTAGAAATACTGCAGATAGCAAATTTTACTCAAAGGAAACATTCCTTTATTTTTAAAAAGAAACAAATCCTCGGGAATCGAACCGACAAAAGTTCGAAAAAATAACATCCTGTCCTTTTTTTACATCAATCGATCGGGGCAATCATATGGATCAAATCTCTCTTTCAAACATGATGAATTAAATGAAAGTTTCCTTAGAGTACAATTTGGTATCTCCAGTATTTCGAGTACTTTCCCTCCAGCATAGGTATTCACAACGCTTCGATTCGATTATCGATTCGGAAAGTCGTACGTCTATCTCACTCGATTCGTAATGTCAAAAAAAGATAGACATGCGACTTTCCGAATCGAAAATCGAGTCGAAGCGTTGTGAATAGCTATGCTGGTGGCATTGAAAAATTCCACCCTGTATAAACAAACAGGTGCAGAAATACCTAAAAACCCTACCGAGCCGAAAAACTAAATTAATCACCATCAGCTCAAGCCTATCTTATTTTCTACCATTCTTCAAGATATTGTCGTCACAAAAACGTATAAAGTGACAAGAACATACCTGTCTCTGCCTCTCCAACCGTCGTATTTCCCTGACGAGCGCATGGAAGGCATCGTCCACGAAGTGTCGCAGTGCTGCCGACGTCTCGAAGAACGGACAGCCTAGCTGCGTCGCGAGTGCCTTGCCCTCTTCTGTCGTCACCTGTGCAGATATACAACACATCGTTAATAAATTAGTCACAGTATTTATAAAACTACTAGTTATCATCATCATTACCGAATTGGCACACAGCCTCAGCATACTAGCTCGCCGTCCGTCCGTCTCATGACGACAGGCCGTGTCGACGGCGCGTTCGTGTTTCACGCGCGCCTCAAAGAGAGTCAGCAATAGGGAAGGGGTCCGCAAGGGCCGAAGCCTGCCGGGGCTGCGGGACTATTCTAAAGAGATACCGTGGCCCCGGAACACAAAGGGCGATGAAGGAACATGGATGGGTTTTAGTCAGTAAAAGTCTGAAACTCCCTCCTGCTCCGCCCAGAGCGGGAGGAGTCATTTGATGATTTCCCATCCGAAAAAACATTAAACAAAAAAAAGGCTCGGCATACTGAGTAGGTAGTCTGTTTAGGCGGTCTTCATTAGGGCGGTCGCCGTCGGAGTTTTTTTGCAGCGACTCATCAATGCAATCGCAAATAAACCAGGACCGGATCTGCTGATCGTATACCTTCGCCCACCTATAAATCATTCTCCATCACACATACCCGATGTCGCTCGAAACAGTCGCAGGTTAGGAACGATACTGAATCAATCCTAGTGCGGATCTGTGCGATGTTGAACCGTTCTTTTTTTATGTCAGCATATTATGTCCCTCTGCTGGGCAAAGGCCTCCCCCATGTCTTTCCAATCCTGTTTACAATTTTGCCCTCTCCGACCAACCAATTGAACCGATACTATGTAATTTTGTCGCTGGATCGCTCCAAAGAGCCCCGGGCAGCAGCCCTTACATATCTACTTTTTGACGCCATCTATGCGATAACCATACCTGTCTAAACCGTGGCGCGAGATCCAGCTTATTCCCGACCAGCACGAGCGGCAGCCTCTCCGAGGGCCTCGCCTGCGCCAGCAGCCGCCTGTACTCGGCGGCGGCGCGGAAGGAGCGCCGGTCCGTCACCGAGTAGCAGAGCACGAAGCCCTCGCCGCACCGCATGTACTGCTCTCTCATCGCTGTGAACTCCACCTGGTTGGGGAGGCAAGATGTTGTTTATTTCACCACATGTGGAGAGCTATACGCTATAGATACGTGGAGATACCAGCCCGCGTAGCATGACCACCGTAGAAACGCGTTTCTTCAATGAACAGACAGATTTCTTTTGTTCATCTGTCATTTTGTCGATTCTTCGTCGACAAAACCCGTTTCCACGGCGGTCATGCTACGCGGGCAGATAGAGAAAAATGTGACAAGCTGTTGTGATGTTTTCCCAGTTTTCGGAGCAGGATGTTATAACATCCTGCTCCGAAAACTGGGAAAACATCACACATGTTTCACTAGGAAACAAAGTGTTCATCTACAAAACAGTATTAAAACCTGTTTGGTACCTGAGTGGAAACTGTCCAGCAATTACAAAATAAAGCTCTCAGAATGATATAATGCAAGGAGCATGGTAGGAGGTTTATGAAAACCTCAGAGTTACACAGGCATCTACAAATCAGAACCATCAAAAGGAAGTAGAACACCAAAAAAAAGACATACAAATTCTAATATTATAAATGCGAAAGTTTGTGAGGACGTATTCAGTTCCGTAGCCAAATAACGGAACCCTTATGGATTCGTCATGTCTGTCTGTCCGTCCGTATGTCACAGCCACTTTTTACCGAAACTATAAGAACTATGAACTGTTGAAACTTGGTAAGTAGATGAACTTGAACTTGGTTCTGTGAACCGCATTAAGATTTCCACACAAAAATAGAAAAAAAACTTTTTTCTATTCTATATAGATAGGTATATACATACTTAGAACTGAAACTCGGCTTTTTTTTTCATCAAGCCCATACGTGTGGGGTATCTATGGATAGGTCTTCAAAAATGATATTGAGGTTTCTATTATATTTTTTTTCTAAACTGAATAGTTTGCGCGAGAGACACTTCCAAAGTAGTAAAATGTGTGTCCCTCCCCCCCCTGTAACTTCTAAAAAAAATAAGAGAATGATAAAACTAAAAAAAAATATTATATGATGTACATTACCATGTAAACTTCCACCGAAAATTGATTTGAACGAGATCTAGTAAGTAGTTTTTTTTATACATCATAAATCGTAAACTGCAATTTACCTTTCATTTTACTGAACAAATCTATTAAAATAAACTAAACTAACATAAACTAAAAACTAAAAAAATAGTTTTAGCTCATCAATAACTTAATTTAAAAAAAATACACTTTATTAAAACATCTAACAAAGTTACAACAAACTATAAAAACATTTATATTATGTTACTTGCTGCTATGGAACCCTTCATGGGCGAGTTCGACTCGCGCGTGGCTGGTTTTTTATTTGACAATTTCATCCAAACAATACATGAATCATAATCAATTTGAAGCAGTATTTTGCTTGAATTTTGAAAACATTGGGTTTACCACATCTTGCTAACATTTAACCTTTTGAGCTCTATAGTCACATATACTTGATAAGCAAGCACATACCCTGTAAGCTAAACGACACCAAATATGTGACAAAATGTTAGCCGAATTGTGGCCTGGCGTGGAAGGCATGCATGTGCATTGTGCATTTATGCTCTGGCATTCGAAAAGGTTATGCAGCATACGCAGTATATGTATCATATTAATTTATACCCAAACTATTAAGCACCACAATAATGGCACTATGGCAAAATAATTTATTGTTATGCAGATCCAAATAATAGATTTTTAAAAATGTCTCCAGAACTAACCTGTCCTGCCGTGTCCAGTATATCCAACAACGCTGGCTCGCCATCTATGACCGCTTGCTGTTGGTATGAGTCCTCTGAAAGTGTGGCATAACAATTATTCAGTATATTGAGGGCAAAAAATTAATGTTTTTCTAAAATATACTTAATTTACAGAAAAGTATAGTATGAATAGGATAAGTTCAAAAACATTTCTTAGAGAAATATTTTCAGAAATGTTTACAATGTGTATTTAATAATATTTATAGAACAACTATGACTATTCAACATACAGCTAATTTACACTAAACAAACACCAAGTGACAGTACTAAACTGAATCCATATGGTAGCAAAATGACCATCAAATACGAGTATTGTTCTCCCTAAATCTACAAGTGCTAGTTAATTTCGAATGTAAACAATAGTTGGAATGTGTTAATTCCGTCAAGTACCTATAGTAGGGTCATGGTAATCCAAGAAGCTGTGACTGACGAACTGCAGCGTGACTGCGGACTTGCCGACGCCGCCGTCGCCCAGCACCACGATCTTGTAGACGCGGAGGCCGCGCGACGTGCCCGCAGCCTCGCCCGCCATGCCGCCGCATGCCTGCGCCCGAGCGCCGCGCCCGCCACCCTCACACACCAACCACCGCCATGGCCCGCCGCACACGCCCCCGCCAAACACTAACACCACCGTGCCGGATTATATAACACCACAGCACTAGCAACGCCCTTTCATTTAACAATGCACATTTTGGTTTATATACAAATAATTTTACTATATTCTTCAATAAAAAATCGACAGCTGATTGAAAGCGATTGACATTTCCATTTTGTTTTGATAGGTTGGCCAAAATGATCATGACTGCATTCAAATCTTTTAGTTTGGGTTGGTCCAATTATTTATGAATAAACCGTGTTTTCCCCTAAAACTATGACAAGCCTAAAGTTGACACCTGATTACCTTCAATATTATTTTCATAAAATAGTTTGTTTTTGTAGGTGCCAACAAATCATAAACAACACACCATGAATAGAAAAGCCTGTATTGAACGCAGCCAGTTTGAAAGTTTTATGCAGTTGGTAAAAGTGTTTTCGTGAAGAAGCGTTCAAAAATCCAATCTGAAATCTAAATAATCTGCTCTCGTAAAAAATATTAAAAAGAACCCAAAATGAGTTTTTTAAATTCAATTATTTCAAGGTTTACTCAATAACAATAATAAAATTTTAATTCTTTCGTATTCCATGTTCGCAAAAGGTGTTTTTTTTACTACATTTCCAAACGCACATTGTCAATTGTCAAATGTCAACAAAAGCCCTGTGGGCAGCTTCCAGGTTTTGGTTTTCGCAATTGAATAAATAACATATAAATTCCCATTTGATAATGGCCCACATTCAATTTGTAGATGAACTAGTTCGGGAATATCTACTGTACCGAGGATTTACATCAACGGTGAAAGCGTTTGACAACGATCTAAAGGCAGATAGAGACAAAGGTTTTAGAGTGGATAAAATAGTTGAACAAATTGTACATTATATTTATGTCTCGGACCTTAGTGGGTTAAAAGAGTATTGGTCACACCTTGACACTCTTCTATTCTCAAAATTGGAGAGCCACGTTCAATCTGGTGAGTAGAAATGGCATAAAATTCCAACTCAAAAACGACCAAAATTATCCTCAAAACGTTAATTTATTTTGGTTTTTCTAGCTGTAAAGAAGCTGGAATACAGCCTGTACAAGTTATATTTAGTGACGGCAGCGCAAAGTACAGGTGGTGTGCGGAATGAAAGGATTTCTGACTTTCTATCAAAAATGTTACCAGAGCTGCAAGGACAAGCTGAGTGGAGGGACTGGTTTAGTAAGTTTGTCTTCGTAAATGTATTTCTAATTGGTTAGGGTTAGAGTGTACATAACGGGGTACTGAAAAAAAAAAGAAAAATTTTGCCAAAAAAGTGTTATTTTCGCAATTCGTTTATTTTCTCGATTCTATCGTATAAAACACCTCAATATAAAGCTAAAAGTGTCTTGGTATTTTTTGTCTCAGACTAACCGTTTGTCGTAAAAACGATGTCGATGGGATTCCTTTCACTCCAGCCACATAGGTTAGGTCAGAACTGTGTCCAACTCCTACCTCCCTCAAAATTGTTTGCAGTAAAAAAATAGTGCCCCGTTTCCTATCCACTGACCAAATAGTGTATAAATTATTGTTATCTTTGTTTATTCCAGTGCTACCTTTTATCACCAAGCCAGAAGAGAACCCTTCATTCAGCCTGTACTTCACGCGAGCTTGGCAGGACAGTGTGCTAGTGTCACTTCACAACCTGCTAGCCACTGTGTTCCAATGCATGCCACAGCCAACACTCACCAGCTATGAAAGTGACGCTGCTATGGTGAAGAGGCTACAGGACAAACTAGCTGCTGTTTCTGGCAAGGTAATCATTTTAGCTTGTACTCTATATCATTTCTTCTTCCATTCTCCTCTGCCAATGATCACACTATCATTCAATTTGTTTTCTTTCATGTCATTCCTCACACCATCCAGCGATCTTCTTCAATTATACTTATTATACATATAAATATCCATGACTAGGACACAAATGTCCATGCTCATCACACAAACATTTGCTCCAACTGGGATTCGAACCCGGGACCCCAAAAACGTAAGGCAGCCTCACTACCGCTGAACCATTGGGGTCATCGAATATAATATTTTATTGTGATATTTGTCATCAATTCACCTTATTATTATATGGTACCTAACATTTTTGTTTCTGATGCTGGTGCTATTTTGCAGTAAATTGTTTACAATTACCAATGTGTCCTTATTTCCAGAGCCAACCACAACAATCAATAGAGAAGACTTCACCAATAGGTCACCAATCGCGGCTCTCACAGTACTCCGAGCGGCTTAGCGGACCCTTACCTTTAGTTGACGACTTCTGCGCAGTCCCTTCCGAACAGCTTGAGAGCGGCGTGCGCGAAGCAAAAGGCCTCCGAGGCCTATTAAGACAAATGGGCGGCAGCCCGGTCATGGGCAGAAAAGCCGGAAGATCTCACAGCCAAAACTAAGTATTAAGTTAATGTATAATATTGTAAATAAACATTCCTTAATTTTATTTTGTGATAGTCAGATTATGTGTTATTTTATTTTATGAATATAATGGTGAATTATTTTTGTTGTTTTTCTCACGTCGACAACTTATCTTTCTTATTGAAATCATTGCCCGGGAATGTGGCTATTACAAAGATACCGATTTAGGGTTCTTACAGACGAGCGGCATGTTGCCAACGGCAGATAAACTGCAGCCGTCGCCACCTGTCGACGGCTGCCATCGACGCGCTGGGCGGCAGCCGCCGAAGCGTCGATGACTGCCGTCGACGCTTGCAGTTGCGGCATGCCGCGTAAATATGTGTCGACGGCTGCCTTGGACGCGCCGGTGGCAGCCGCCGAGGCCACAACTGCAAGCGTCGACGGCAGCCGTCGACAGGTGGCGACGTCGTGCCGCTCGTCTGTAAGAACCCTTACTGAACTAATTTGCAAGTGGCGTAATATACCAATGTCCATTGTACGTCGATACTCACTTCCTCCGTAAAATATTTCGTAAGGTTTGCATCAACCACTGCAGTCAAGTTGGTGACTGGTGGTCTGAATAATTTATATTTTGGATTATATAATGTTACCTACTTACTAATGATTTCTGGTCATTAATCATGCATTTTAAACGAAACAATCAGCAAAACAAAATGTCAGCTCGAGACTGACAGTTGCACACCATCTCAAGCAACCAAATTTGTATATTTATCATCGACTCGTAATTTTCGTCTGCCAGCCCATAACCCAGTTTATTTGGGGTCGGCGTAACACGTCTTTGATAACCGATCGACTCGATGAAACAAATCCTAAGTGGGCCAACATTCTTATGCTACCTTTATCCGAAGATTTAAATCTTTGATAACACCATCACAATGGCGCACGCCTTTTTAGCGGATGCGATGAACAGGTCGAGCCGCCGCAACAGAATCTGGTACCAGAACAACTTGGTGCGAGTACTGCAGGTAGCTAAAGAGAACCAAGTGAGGGAGATCGATGTCTCCATCGTGCTAGCTGAGGAACTTATGCGCGTACGTATGGACCCTTTTGTATTAAGAATTAGTAGCCATTGGCCACAGCCATGCTAAAAATCAGCTAAGTAAAACCACACCACCACCAACCATTTGTGTGAACTGACCAAGTTCAATCTAATGTGTAAGAAATATGCGACTGTATGCATCAGACTAGATGTATGAACGAGGACGAGGCAAAAGGAGTATGTAAGGATCGTGCCAAGTGGCGTTCTGTTTCTACCTACCCCCTATTGGAAAAAGGCGTGAGGTTATGTATGTTATGCATTAGCTTAGCCAGCTGATACCGTAGCTAACTCTTAGCTTAGACCCGGTTGGCGTCTATAGTTGGCACGTGCCAGTTAAGATCGCAATAGTGGTCATTGCCCTTTCCCTAATATCTCTTCATAAGATACAAAACAAATGAACCCTGTATCGTTTTTCATTAGAACAAATGTTGAAGATCACGATTCAAGACTTGAACGGGGTTATTTTTGGATTTCAAAGTTAAGAACTTTAATAAATGTAGGTGGGTCAATGACCGCTTTTGCGATCATAACTGGCACCAACTATACATATATTTCAACCCCACCGCACACATCGCTAGACGGAACTTCGTCCGGGGGTGCCAGATATTCGCTTTTGGAAGCTAGTCGTTAATACTTCCGTCCGTGCTGCTGACTGCAAAATGACTTTCAAAATACGTTTCACTGCGGTAGCTAGGTAAAGTCGTGGTCTTTTCCGCCTATACAGATTTAAAAAAATCGCTTAAATCATGCGGAGGCGCCGAGACACGCCACCTTAAAGTTTAGGCCTAATAGGAAAGCGTCAATTTGGCGCGCAAAATAACAATAACTTTCGTTTAGCGTGCGCTCGGCCGATCGATATTGTCTTTCATTCATTATTTCTATACAAAGTCAACGGGGCGGGGCTAGAGAGCGTTTCTATGTTGCGAGTGCAAGCAAAAAATAGCTTTCGTGGTGATCAGGCGGGAGTGCCCTCGATAGTACCTTTTTGGTCTGAAAGAACAATATCCAAATGTTGGTTCTAGAGATTGGACGAACCTGTGGATAAGCCTGTAGTAGTGCCAATGCCTGAATTGATACCGACCGAAGAAAACGCTGTAATGAAGCCCATCGAAGATCGTGTACTGGAAATACTTCATAAGGCTAAGCAGAAAGGTGCCAGCGAAAGATATTTGAAGGAGAGATATAAAAAAAATCCTGAAGATAAGTTAGTCTTTTTTTAATCAGTCTAGCGCTAGAAAGTGTTCCTAAAGCCGATGTGGTACTAAAAAGCTTTGAAAACTTTAATAACTCTTTGGCTACTATGTAGATATAGATAAGTTGCACGTACACTGAAGTTATTTTTAATTTAGTTGCAAGTGAAGCAACAATTGTGTTATCTCTTTGCAAACTGTGGCTTTACAAACAGTAAAAGGATACACAGTGATTCGAAAAAATAATTATCATCAAAATCATCATACTAACTGCAGTAAGATGAGCACTAATATTGACCGGACACGCATACAGGTTCCTGTACCGTGTGTGCACGAGCTGGGACTACGGCTGGCAGCAGAAGCAGGCGAAGCAGCGCGCCCGCGACTTTAACTTCGGGCGCTGCTTCATCTTGCGCCACACCTTCTACCGCAAGAACAATATCGCGCCCGACCCGCCTCACTACGCTCAGCCCGCCGGAGGAGAGGTCAACATATGGAGCGAGTACTCTTGCATCAACAACCCCTAGCCACTCAACATTCCTTCCCCTCCATCCCCCTACTGGGTCACCCTATTCCTTTTCCATGTCATGAACAAGAATGACCCTAACCTTGGATTGAAACTGTTTGTCCAAGTGCTCATTTTTCTCATCAGAACAGAAAACTTAGTAGCGGTTACCACTAAACTTACCTACCCAATCATAAAAAAAATAATATTCTTTTTGAACTGTATAAATGACCAACAAGTTATAGCAAAAAACATATATTTTATAATTTTATTATTTACAATAATTCAACTTTTATTTACATATTAACAACAGCAAGTGTACCCTTTGTCTAAGGCCACATCTACTGTTAGAAAGGGAATTACTAAAATAAAAATGTGTACAGAATTCTTTCACTTTTGTTTTCACGAAAGATTTTGTGAATTAAGAGGTGGTTTGCGGTTGATTTCAATAGAAATGTTCCTGGACAAAGAAAGCAGTTGCCTCTACTATATTACAAAAATAATATGAACATGGAAAGATTTCAACATTTACTTACTGTGACAAAAACTGTGTATTACGATGAAACAATCTATTAAAATCGACTGCAACAATCAAATGCTACTATAAAATTAATCAACCAGCATATCAACAACATCCGCTCACACCTAACAAGTTACTAAGGAAATAACTAGTAAAATAAAAGTAAATATAATAATAAATATGAGACGTTTTGTTCTTTCTCAAGTTCATATTTTGACACATTATGTACAATTAATTTATATATCAGTCCGTATTATCTGCATAAACACTTTATATTTTAAAATTTGTCCATAATTCTACTGTGTATTGTGCAAAATAAGACAAATTATTATGCTCTCTCTCCTTTGGCGTGTTGTCTATGTTTACAGGGTTAAACCCGCTAAAGTGAAAGCGCCAAGGAGCCCACAAAATTCAAATATTCTTGTTTTATTGCAATAACTAAATATGATTTGAGACCGTAACACTTAGAATCAAATCATCAATACAACCCTCTAAGTTCCTTTAATCCCATTGAATGACTATGAAAAAGACTGCAAATTGCACAAAACGTAAGAAAATATGAATTTTGCGGGGCTACCTTAACGCATCCTGCTCAAGGTGCCCGGCCTTAACATGGTACATCGAATTTTAGAAATAGACTGGCTTTGTAGAGAGTTATCTTTGCCATTTATACCTGTGGGACAACAGTATCTTTCTTTAGCTCGATGCGTCATATTAATGCACGGTTAAACCGCGTTCACATCAAACGTATCGTCAGACTCAGACTGAGCATCAAGTAAAATTGTGAAAAATTAAACGCCAATCGCAGACTATACATTGATGTTCATACTAGGTGTGCATTCGGCAAACAACAATACGTCTGGTGTGAACGCACACGCGTAAGCACTAGACAGAATCAGTTTCGCCTTAATTCGTGCCGTTCCAAGATTATTTTTGAAACTCCATACTGAATGCAAACTTATAAGTAACAACAGAAAAGGCATCATTTCACCTGTATGACTTTTATTGTACAGACATGTGATATACTGTTATGAGCTATAGCTCCTTTCAACACCAGTGGGGGAACACCAACAAATATAATTGACAAGCACTGCCACGAAAGCAACAAAACGAACTATGTCATAAGGAGTGTATACAGACAGATTGCAAGTACACAGATTTTTCAGTCTGACTGCATTGCAGCTGCAGGCATTTATACCTGGCGGAAGCACCTACAATATGTAATCAAACTATAAATTATCGGCATTCAAAAAACGTTTTGTTGTAGATTTGTAGTCCCATATAAACTCCCATGACATTAAGGGACCTCGCGCAATACGCGGCTACAACCATGGCATGGACGCCTCACGCCCGGTTGTGGTCGAAGCTTCTGTGGGCAAAAGTCGTGGACGTTGTTTGGCGAGGTCCCTAAGAAGTACTGTCATTTTCCCTTTTGTATCTAAACCCCTTTATAAAAGAAACCCTTACAATATAAATGTCATTTGTAATTTTAATTTGATACTGGTCACGGTAACTTCCCCCCTAGCGAAGCTTCGCATGTGATGATGATAAATGAATGAGATCAGACATTAAGAGAACCGATATAAACAAGTGTTACTGGTGCACTCACAATACACACAGACACGTACTAGTCTGATATGATATTATTGTCACAACTTTATACAAACTCAATTATCACTAAAAGATGCCATGCAGAATACATAATATTGCAATTCACTGTAATTATAATGATTCATAACTGCAAAGAAATAAAGTAGAAATTGGCTTCATATTCTCTCCATAACTTTGGGGAACGAGGGGATACAGTTGAGCAATATCAATTGCCATATTCTACAACTCTAACCACAGCACGACTGATAACCCAAGTGTGAGGATGTACAATGAGGATGATGATAATTGACCGTATAAATCAAGCTTCACTAATCTTAACGCTAAGTTAGTCGGGTCCCTCGGACCAGAGTGTCACTAACACGCACTTATACAATTATTCACGTTTTCAGATCGCGTACACTTCACAACGCTCACTATCACTGTCGATTGTCAGAGCACTATTGTGGAATCAATGTCTGTCACATACAGTGTCACGCTTAATTTTAAAGTCGTTTCGTGTTGTACTTGGTTGGGTCCCGCAGGCCTTGCAGCGCGGGGTGTAATACTAGGGGCCCGGCCGCGGCGGGCCCAGCGCGGGGTGTAATACTAGGGGCCCGGCGGCGGCGGCCCCAGCGCGGGCGGCGGGCCCGACGTCCAGTGCACCAGCGCGTGCTGCGGCAGCTGCGTCGCCTGGAAGTGGTCCTTCAGCAGCGACTGCGAGAAGTTGCAGTGCATCTGGTACGCCTCGTTCTCTCGCTCCGTGTCGCCCGAAAGCCGGTACAAGTCTGTATCAGGGAGAAGTACCTATTAGTGGCTTGTCTTTGAACAAGTAGAGCACAAAACTGCTCGAATTTTCAAGTCTCCATTGGGACAACAGGCAAGTGCGTACCATCGTCGACCTCTTCATCGCCCACCATCAGAAGACATACTATCTATCTACAGCAGGCGCGCGAGTTGAATGCAGAGCTTAGGAATGCGCAAGCGTACGATAAGTGTAAAGACAGCGCTACACTGCGGGAGGGAGAGGCGCGGGGAGGTGCTCACGCGCTTCACGTCAGGCCCCGTCGTGTAAGTCGTGCACCTACAGTAGTTAAAAGAAAGTACTACATTTTGTACCTAAATATTTATGAAATGACAGCCCAACATTACCTTTCAGTATAGCCGACGCCCACAACTGTACATGTACATCCGGTATCTTGCTGGCCAGCTGCATGGCCGGCGTGACCATGTTCATACTCTCCCGCGAGTTGTTGATGGACAAGAAGATGTGGCCCAGCAGCACGAGTGAACATGACGTCAGTCTATTCAGGTCTTCTGCGTTCGCCATCTTTAATGTCTCGCGGAGGTACCTCCTGCATAGAGAAGGGAATGTGTTATTCTCATCGAAGCTCGAACTACATACATAAACACATCTGGGAGGCAGCCCTGCGAAAAAACTTTTATCACAAAGGCCCTTTTTTCCTGCCTCTGGATTGGCAGTCCTGTTAGATTTTAATTTTTTAGCAGTTCGCATGATCAACCGGTATATACAGAGGCTGAAATTAATTAAGAGCCCCTTGCCCCGAGGCCTTAATAGGCAAATAGCATACATAAACAAGGTTGCAAAAATAGATTATGTGGATATTTTGATCTCAGATTACATAATTATCTGAATTTATTCGAGGCAAGATATAAAAATTACCGAGCTTTGTCTGTAATAGGTCGAAACAATTCTAACCTTTCCAATTTATGTATAGTGTTAAAATTTTCGAGCTCGCTCCGCTTGCTGCTTTGTCTCGTATTTGTCTAAAAGTCGACCAAGAAAGTCTTGTAGTAAGGATCGAAACAATTCTAACTCGTCAAAGGCAAGTGTCATAAAAATTTCGAGCTCGCTTCGCTCGCTCTAGCAACCTACTCCCTCTTGAATTTTTACTTCATATATAAGTCAATCAAGTAACTCCTGTATGAATGGTCGAAACAATTCTAAACCTGTCCAAGGTAGGGTGTTACAATTTTCGAACTCGCTTCGCTCGCTCTTGGGAACTTATTGCATTTTAGATTCTTAGAAAAACTTCAGCTGCATCCGTAAAAAGTAAATTTAACCCTTACAAATCTGTTTTTACATGCACTCGTTTGCCCCCCCCCCCCTAAAGTATATGTTAAATCCCCGGAAAATCATATCAAAATTGCATTTTTATCAAAGTTCAGTGACGTTTGTGAATTGGGTAGAAATGAATTCTATCATTAAAATAAAAGGTCTGAAAACTTTAATTTTAGTTGCTCTGAAACCAATAAATAGTTAAAACACTAAGCTGACAAATTAGTGACTTTACAAGCTGCTATCGCCATAAAAAATCTAAGGGGAAATCGCATTTTGACAGCTTAAAAAAGTATGGAAATTAATTGGTGAACAAACATTAAACTCTGGTAATAAACTACCGAATTCAGAGGCTAATCTCCAAAAGGGGTACTCACTTGGCTTCGTTATACCGCGCCTGGAAGAACGCCTGCAGTCCCAACACGTAGTAGGACGCGGCGCGCAGTCCGTGCGCGTATGTCGGTAACGACTCTGGCCTTACCTGGGTAAGAAGTCACGCAAATTAATATTATGAACAGTTACACATTTGCTTTTGCATTTTAGAAAATGAAAAAAAAAAATTGAAATGGAAAATTACAAATTTCTAAAAAAAATTTGAAATTTGCATTTTATCGACAACAATAAATAAACAGACCAAATTGACATATAACGGATGCACAAAGTTCACACTATATTACGCCACAATATAAATTTGGCAAATTGCTAGTCATTCATAAAAGAAAAAAAAAAAACTCTCTTCTCCACACCACTAGGAACTCGAAAAAAAATCCCCATGAAAATCCGATCACTATAAAGTTCGTTCCACCTTTTTGTCTAATAGGCGAGACGACAAAAAAAAATCTAATTAGTCCGTCAGTTAGATTATCAAAAGATATTTGACCCGTGTTTTTTCTTTTGTTACGTAAACCAAAATTGACGAAGATATGACGCTTTTAAAACTCATTACGTCACGCCTAGGTATAATTTTTAGCTAGTTCTGACGTCACGAACCCCACTCCCGAGCTTTGATGCGTTTTATAATTTGTCAATATTCATTGATTTACAAAAACAAAAAATACGTGTCCATTAATTTCCAATACTCTAACTGATGGACTACACAACAACAGATTTGTAATTTTTTCATACTGTCGTCATGCCTATTGTACTCGACTATTCTGATCATCTGAGCATCGGTTCTAATCGAAAACGTCAGTTGCGTAGTCAGTGCTCTGCATTACTTCCAGCCATTTCCGGCCTTGTGTTTTACAAGATGGGTCAGGTAATGGATTGGCTGTGGTACGTAGCGACTTACTTGTTCCATTAGTATTGTGAGTTCGCTGTCTCTTCGCCCTCGTAAATATACAATAGCTAGGTTCAGTTTCGCGAACATCCATAAATCTCTTTCTTGTGACATCTGAAAGCAAAAGTAAAACAAATCTATGAATGGTCTATTTAAAATAAATCGTTAGAGTTTTAAGAAATAGAGATTTTTACATGTTTTATGTGAATATTCCGCCATTGAAATTGCTCGTGGCAAAATAATAAAAAAACCGCTCGGGTCGATCTCTAGGTTAAGCCGTGCTTGCCTAGGTTGGTCTGTGGATGGGTGACCACCCTTGTACATACCGAGTTTCCTCCGTGCCTCGGAAAGCACGGTAAACTGTCGGTCCCGGCTGCCATTTGTAGATCTTAGACAGTCGTTACAGGTAGTCAGTGGCCCAAAAAGTCTGACAACCAGTCTTACCAAGTGGTATTGTATTCCCCAGTACCAACTGGATTGTGGAGGTCAGATAGGCAGTCGCTCCATGTAAAATACTGGTATTCAGCTGCATTCGGTTAGACTGGAAGCCGACCCTGACATAGTTGGGAAAAGGCTAGGCATTTGATGATGATCACGCCATTGAAAATGCACAGTTAGCATCATTGACGACGAATCTGGGGTCTTTGTAATAATTTTAGTAAGATACTCACATTGATAGCAGTGAGGAACTGTGCCTCGGCCGCTTCCATGCAGTTCATGGACATGGCGTACAGGCCCAGCAAGCAGTGCAGCTGTGGCGTGTGCAGCGCTGCCGTCGCCGCTGTAGATGTAACGTAACTACATTACTACAATGCGTAGGCAATGTGGGTTTTTTTTTTAAAATAACTTCAATGTCTACACATAAAGCTAAGAATACAAGGTGAATTTAAATTAGCTAGAAGAACGTAATTGGAACAAAACAGAAATACATAGTTATCAGTGGCCCGAATGTCTGACAACCAGTCTTTCCAAGGGGTACTGTATACCCAGTACTATCTGGGTTGTGGTCTTTTGTTTATCATGTAGATCGCCGAGATAGATCATCATTAACGTGTGTAGTTTCGCTGGCTACTTAAATTTGATCTTATTTATGCGTGAAATGACTTTATGCTGGTCATTGAGCCGGTTCTCATGACCAAAGACACTTATTGAGGAAAAAAACGCGCTGTGGCTCTTATAAACGCGCTGTGGCGGAATCACACCTATGCATGTGCACGAATAGTGCGGTTTGCGTTCGCCTTAGAAACATTCAATTTATTTGCGCTTCTGTTGCGCAGATGTGAATCTTTGCACGCGAGCTGCGCGTACCGTGGAAGCGAACCGTTACGTTACGCGTCCATAGCCATTCGAGGAGCGAAGTGCTCTTCGTGCGCGTGCGACGCGGTGTGGACCTGCCTTAAGAACGGCCACAACGCACACGGCGGCGCGCGCTATCTCGTGCAGCGCGTGCGCCTTGCCGCCCGCCACCAGGCGGCACAGCGCCGCGTGCGTCACCTGGCGGCGCCTGTATGTAGTGTATACTCACGCTCGGGCGCCTGCGTGAGCAGCACGGCGGCGCGCGCTATCTCGTGCAGCGCGTGCGCCTTGCCGCCCGCCACCAGGCGGCACAGCGCCGCGTGCTCCACTAGCGCCATGCGCAGACGCCACGCGAGGGTGGCGCCCTTCCGGCTGCGCGCCTGTTCCCGCTCGTCTCGCTCGGATCTGTCCTCCTTGTCACCCGATTTTGCTGTTAACAGCAAACAATAATTTTCAAAAGCAGCTAGGAACTCAAATAATAATAAATAACACCACGCTTGTAATTTTTCTTATTCATCAATAAGAAGACTAATAAGAAACAATAAAGAATACTTACACGTAAGTTTATCGATCTGCGCGAGCGCCTTCTCGGTGTACTTGTGCGCCTTCTCCATGTAGCCAGCCTGCGCCGAGTGCATGACGGTGACCAGGTACACTAGCACGTACAGCTGCTGTCGCGACAGCCACACGAACAGCTCGCCCTGGACCGTGCCGCATACCGCTGCGAAATGAGGGATAAATTGTAGCTAGGATTTCCCAACATGGTCCGACAATACCTCCCAACCTAATAAATAAATGTGGATATATCCAACAAACTATCACAGAACCAAAGCGAGAGCATTATTTCTTGATATTCTTGACCCTTTATTATCAAATCATCTAAAATGTCATCTATCAAAACCATGTTTACACAAAGAGAACTTAGAGAGTGGGGGATTAAACTCACATTTGTTTATTTGGACCTGCCCGGACAGAATTTAATTTAGCAGTAAAATACTCAACAAGAGTAATACTCAACTCAATAATGTAATATGATGGAACATCAGTGTAATATGATGGAACTCAAGTGAGGCCACCTTTTTATTTATGTGTGTATCGAAGGGTTGCCATTTCTTAAATTGTTTCCCTATAATTTAGGGAATAATATTGTATGGGTAAGATAATATGGTAGCATAATGTTGAGTATGGTATTGTAAAAAAAAAACGATATTATTTCAAGTACTTACAAGTGAAAAGTGATTCCGTGAGACATTTTATGTGATTTACTATTGTTTAAATTACAACTTTTCACTACACACGAATAATTCTATTTTTTAAAACTATGTTAACTAGACGACGACTTGTCACGTACTAATAGCGGTGAGCTTGGTTTTAGTTGTATGTGAGTGCGTGAGCGTGTATTTTACTTGCAAGAGCACGGTTTTGTGGCTTCTCTTTTGATGTTCGCAGCGCGCCATCTTCCTTTTTTTGTTGAGTTTGCGGTAAGGCGAAAGACAAAAGCCTTGTGTTCAGGCTGGCCATAGTTCACATGAGGACCATAATCTTGTGTTAAAACCATAGACTATGCTGAGCTTAAGACTGTGAGAACACAACACAATATGTAGAATCCTTTACAGTTATTTTATCACAAAATTTGCATCACTGTCAAAATCACAGTGAGTTATTCTCGTTAGAATAAGGTTTCTGTTGGGTTCCTGCCACTTCAGTCTTTATTGTCATTGCTATAAGGTCGCTAATAGATTGCTCCTATCCTAGAGGTAGAATAAGTGTGAAAGGACTATACACCAGCCCGTGTAGCATGAACACCGTAGAAATCAAATCAAATCAAAGCATTTATTTCAAGTAGGCCAGTTACAGGCACTTTTGAATTGTCGAAACAAAGATGAAAATTAAATGTAGCTACAGTCCCAGTCACAAGGCATAAAAACTGTGAAAGTACTGTAGTTGCCCATTCCCTAGCGTAGATCTCTATGGAGAAGAACGGGCAAGAAACTCCATGGACACTCTTTTAAATCAGAATATTGTTACAAAATCTTGGTTACATCATTCATGTTGAGATGGTATATTATGTGAGAACAATGTAGCAAGATGTGCACGTTAAAAGTGTCCACAGTAATACAAAACAGAAAAAAAAAACAATTCAAAAACTAAAATAATTCATTAAAATAAGCCATGGCAACAACAAATGGCAAAGAATAAAAAAAATTACAGATTTCTCTGGTCATGCTACGCAGGCATAATGGTAGAAATAAATAGCAGCCTTATAGCTAATAGCAATACAACTGAAATGGTAAATAAATGTGAAACTTACTGTCATCATCGGGCCAATTAGGCGCCATGATGGTCTGTATGCTCTGCTGCAGCTGCTTTAGACAAGGCTTCACACTCTTCACCTGTCCAGCCATTAAGTAGTGGCATACCTGCCGACAATACAAATAGGCTAAGTGGTTTCCAATTCCAACATATTTAAAACGTTCCTCAAAACATTTTCCGCATTTCTATGACCACACAACTAATGACAATCGAGATCTGGATTTCGCAGTATCATTACTTTCCTTTAAGATATTCGGATTCTGCCGTTGGCTGAAACTTTGATTGAAAATACATTTAATTACCTGTAGAACTAGGAAAAAGACTTTAAGGTACTCTTTCTGGTGAATACTGCCCGTCCAGGTGTCTACTAGGTGACCAGCCTGGTTCAGTAGAGGCAACACTTCTGTGATCTTCTTATCTATTAACAACAGCTGCAACAAATAGTGGACCCAGTTAGACTCGAGTTTTAATGTAATGCTATTAGAATGTAATAATTGAATTCAATTAAGTATTAGGATTTGTAGAGTACAAAGATTTACCAGTATGCGCCATAAGCTTTTCGACGAACATAAGCGCAGACGTTACATCACATGGAAATGCTTAACTTAGCTTTAAAAATACATATTTAACAAATGAGGCATCATTTAGCCTGTTTATACCAAAATCTGTTTAAAATTTACGTATTTTCGTTGCGTAGGTAAGTATAAGTTCGTTTTTGGAAGCGCGTGTAGGCGTGTAGGCGCGTATGCGGGCGAGTTAGTTAAAGTTAACTCACCATAACCCTACTGAGTATGAAAAGGACGCGCGTGTAAGCCACATTGGATATCTGTGCATAATCTACGCCAACCCCTAACAGGCTGCTTGCCACTTCATACTCTTTCTCCGTTGCATGGATTTGCTGAAAATGAAAAGAAAATTAATACACTCCATATTTCATTTATATAATTTTACGGTACAACATTATGGCGGGCACCACACCTACGGAAGTACACGAACAGTGCGGTTCGCGTGCCTCTTAGGCCTCATACACGAAGTCAGCAGCGGAAGCGCGGCGGCGCTTTCCAATGCATACATTTATATGGAACTGTTCACGAAGTCAGCGGCGCGGCGGCGGCACGGACGCCCTCCCCGAGAACGGTATGCTAGCACCCGCGCCCGCGCCGCCGCCGCCGCTGTCTTCGTGTAGAAGGCCTTAGTTAGAACATGAACACCTTTGGACATGTTTGCAAGCAGTTCGCGTGAGAGATAGGCTCGGCGCAAACGGGCCACCAACCACAGCCACCGGTGGCTGTGGTTTGTTTGTCGACTGCTATAACGGGTGGCCGCCACCGACCACACGTGTACGGCGAGTTTCAACAAAATGTATGAAAAAGCGTGTGAACTGCTTGTCGCTGGCTACCGGTGGCTGTGGTTGGTGGCCCGTTTGCGCCGAGCCATAATGTCCTCTCGCGTACACGAACAGTTGCTTTGAACATGTTCGTGAGATACGCGCGCGCGTCGTATATGACGAGTCCATACACATCCGACCGTTCCAACCGTGGAAGTTCTTACAAATTTAAATAGTGCAGCGGTAGGTACAGTCAGTGCCCTGCAATACCTAACCACTCTTCTCTCTCAAGAGAGTTTGGATAATGTAAGGCACTGACACTATCCATAGAGTAAGAAAATTTTTCCAAATTTAGCTGAAAAAAATTTGGTAACAGGAAAATAACTATACCAAACTAGGAAAAATTGCTCTAACTTATAATTTCTCTCTCAACTACACGGTTTTCCTTACTTTGCATAACAAAAAAAAAATACCAAGGAAGACCCAAGTAACACAATTCAGAAATACTTTCATTACAGTCTCTTCTACTTTTCAACCAGTCTCTTTTTTTAGATCACCCCACACCCCAACTGGACAACCACTAACATAGTAGATAGAAAGGGATACTTTTTAGATAAGTTAGGTCCCGTTGGTGGCAATGTGATATTATTAACAGCATCAGTGGATTTTATTAGGTCTTCAAAAGTGCAGCTATAGGTTCACTTAGGACTTAGGTCATTGTAAATGGGTCATGATCTGGACAACACACTCACATTGTGCATAGGACGGGTCTATAATCCCCCATTTTGCCAAATTATGAGTGTAAAGTTGTGTTTGGGGCATACAGAACTATTTCCAGATCAGTAGTAAGAACCAGGAGAACTGGATTGTACTGAACGGGAACCCATTCTACATACCCTAGGTGTGTTATTATTATTTTCACAAACTAAAAAATATTTCCTATCTGTTACTTTTTATGAACAACTGAAAGTTACAGTCAATTGACTCAATTTGGCCAGTAAAAGTTGTTCTTGTCAAGTTGACTGGCTTGCTTTAGGTTTTTACAAATAAGAACTAGTTGCAACTTTGCCCTAAAGTTTGCTAGAAGCAAATGCTCCTTAAATCTGAACAGATATCACCTTTTGTAATGATTAACAATTTCCATATGAGAATAATACCAAAGTCAAGTTCAATAACAAAACTTGAAGTTATTAAATAAACATTGACAATGAAGATAATATCTCAATATACATGATGAAAATAATCAATCATAAAAATTTCTTGCCCTAAAACAATAACATTCAAGACCAAAAATAGTTTCAAGTTCAACAACAGAATTTAAGAAGTTTCTATTTTTTCGTCGTTTTGAAGTCTTATTCCTTAATTTTTTTTAGAATGTAAAGTTTCCAAAACAACCAAGACCATTAAGTAATTATATCTGAGTTACTGTAACAAATTTGATTAAAACAATCCTAGATTGACAAACATTAGGATTGTTTATCTTACAGCTAATAATTGGTACATTTTATCTAGGAAACATTCATAATATTGCATAAAGAGAGCAAAAGGTTATGTTAATGACACAGAACAACACAGATTGTATACTTACTGCAAGTTGGAATATAAGTCTGCAGTGCCAGTAAACACTATGCTGTGACAACTCAATGGCCTTCCGTAGAATGGGCTTTGAATGTGCTGGCTGGCCCTGGGCCTCAAACAGATCTGCGAGCACGCTTGCTGCCTCGAACTTAACATCGTCGAACCCATTGATAGTCTGTGACATGCACCACTGAAACCACAACACTGTTTAATCACCATATGACCCACTTCAACTTTGTTTACATACTTTGAGAAAGTGGTATCATAAATACCCACAAACATACATATGTTACAGGTACTCAATCCAATGATACTAACAACCGCTTCTTCAAAACACATGACACTTCAAAACTATAGGAATAACAACAAAAAAACTTACACTCTGCTCTAAATGCGTTCTCGCCAAGTCGATGTTTTTGGTGTGTGTCAAAAGAATATTTCCAAGTTGTAAATGTGTCCTGGCTTCGACTCTTTGTGGTGGTTTGAAATTAAATACAGCTTGTAGGCACTGAATACAACTTTTTATGTCAGGAGGATTCGATGTACGGAAATGTTCTGCTAAACCAAGTAAAGAAATATACCAAGCGTCCTGCGTTGACGCCATTTTGACATTTCTGCTTGGAGGGAACGATGTTGCCAGACTAGTCACTCATAGAATGTATTAAAAAAAATTAACATCATAAAAAAGTAATACCACAAAAAAAGTTCATTTTTAACTAAGTTTTTAATAAATTAGCAGTACAACATAATATTACGATAAATGAAATCTTACAATTATTTCTGTCAAAAACTAAAATGTTTCTGTCAATTTATAATTATTCTACCGACCATTTAGTATGAATAGAAGGATTTCCGTTAGGTTGGTAGCGGCAGCGCATCGGCAGCGTTTCAGGGCATTAGGGCATATTACTATGCTCTTTGCATTAGGGCCTAGGCAAAGTTGAGTTGACATAACTTGGAGACAATGTTTCAGGGGTTTTAGTTGTAATCGTGGTGATTCTTCAGAGTTAACAGATAATTTTTAGTAAAACTTCTTAAAACTAAAACATCTCTGCCAGTCCCGAAAAACCTTTTATTTATAAGCGGAATTTTCTTTTTTAACTCTTCCCTGGTCACTGGATAGATGGCGCTTATGGTACTGCAAGGAACGAAACGTCACATCATTTCGGATCAAGATTCGGAAGCTTGCAAACGAAATTACGAAAGTGTCAGTCAACGAGCGTATGTGACGTGATGCAATGTTTTGTTTCCAAGCGTTTTGGCTTTGGCACCTAGTAACGTAGTCAGTTCAACGCCATCTACAGAGTTCATGGAAACTGTTTTTTTTTTAAACTCAAAAAGAATGTCACATAGTAGTGTTTAGGGCATGCGGAACAGAGTTTCGGTCCCACAGTAAAAACGGAGTTTAGTTAGTAGTTTTGGTGAAAACGGGCATTAGCCATTGTCCGATAAAATCTTTGCCGTACACAGCAGGGAGATCAAGAGCCCCGGTTAATGCAGTATAAAAGTACTCTGTGGTTAATGCCGAACAGCATTCCTTTCAGTTTCTTTCATACTTCTCGGCCTAAAAACTGAGGAGACGGCGGTGCACTGCCGTCTCCTCCGCGGTGGTAGGACCCCGAAATGTTTTAAAATCATTTTATAGGTCATTGTCAACTACAGTACTTTCTCAAGTTATTATGCCTTGTGACTGGGACTGTAGCTTTGTTTTTTTTTTTTGTATTTTTGACATTCAAAAGTGCCATAATGGTCTAATTTAAATAAATGCTTTGAGTTTGAGTTTATTGTACACACACGTTAATAAAAAGTACTTTGTCAACGTATTGTTGAAAGAAAATTTTCTACCCCCAAGTGTCAAAAGTAGGTCGTCGTGACGCTGTAGACTTGTCGTCGACTGAAGAATAGAAAACATTTCTTTTCTACATCGCCATGCTTCATCATCTGCCTAGCCTTTTCCCAACTATGTTGGGGTCGGCTTCCAGTCTAACCGGATGCAGCTGAATACCAGTATTTTACATGGAGCGACTGCCTAGCTGACCTCCTTAGCACAGTTAGTACTGGGTAATATAATACGATACCCCTTCGTAAGACTGGTTGTCAAGACTTTTTGGGCCACTGACTACCTGTAACGACTGTAACATCGCTATGCTTACGACGATAGAATTTTTTCTAAGTACAATCTGTTAAGTAGATTCTTCCGTTGACAAAACCCGTTTCTACGGTGGTAACGCTACGCGTGCAGATCTTGAGATCCGTTGTTGACTTTTGGTAGGTATAAGTATTTCACTCTACGTTAGACCAGCACATTCGTTCGAAACCTGTAATTCAATATTTTTATTCTCTCTTAACATTGAGTTACCCTTAAAAAGACGAGACGAAGAAGAAAACCAGTAAAGCATTAGCTTATAATTGTGCAAGAAAGTCAATTTGCCCGTTTTTACTGAATGCCTAATTCTTGTTTTCACCACTAAGTATCACATAACACAATGCTTGATGCCCATAGTACTGTCGTTGATGCCCGTTTTCACCAACACTATGAGACACGACCAAATATACAACTTTTACTATGGGACCAAATCTGAAATAGCGAAAAAAAAAACAGCTGTTCAGTACATTTTGGCCTCGCCTTACCAGTCACCCTTATATGAAACCATGTGCCTGGCTGGATTCGAACAGGCCAATTTACAACTGGGCCGCAACCATAACTGCTCTGGTACATATTTCGACAAAATTAACGGAGCTGCTGAACTGTAGGCTTAGCCAAGTTGACAATCTACAATTGTTAACGCTATTAGAAAACCAACCAAATGTACGGATGACATCATTTCAACGTTAAGTCACGTGGTCAAAACAAACGAATAGAAACTATAGTTCAGTCAAAACTGCAAGTTGGCTACGATTTATATGGAATGTAGCGATCACTATTGTAGAAACGAATACATTTCATTCTATCATCTTGATCGATGTAAACTTGTCTACGAAGATTCTATTCGTTTGTTTTCACCACGTGACTTAACGTTTACGATTGTAGAAAGAGAATCGATACGAATCGTTTGTAACTTGGCTAGGCCTGCTGGTTGTCCCATAGATAGTAAGTTGTGCCTCAAGTTTAATGACCTCTTCTTTTCAGAGGTACCGATCACAACACTCCACTCCACTCCACTCCAGAAACCACAGAACTCCAGTAGAGATCACACTAGTGTGTTTGTTGTGGTATAATATTCTTATCTTTGTTGTGTTGTCTATTTGCTAAATTAGTTACACTCTTTGGTAGATATTATAATATCTCCCTCTAATAATTTCGGCCACGGCGATTCATAGTAGAAATTCCCCTCTATCGCCCGACCTGGGAATCGAACCCACCATATGACAGACACCAAGCCCCTTATTCATAACGCGGAAATTCGGAAAGTCGTATGTCTATCTTTTTTTTTGACATTACGAAATCGAGCGAGATAGACATACGACTTTCCGAATCGAAGCGTTGTTTGTGAATAGCTTTGCTAGAGGGGAATAGGTACATTAAAATTCCAGTACTCTTTTTTTCCGTACACAAAATACGCTTTTTAGACGCACGTGGAGTTGCAGACACCAGCGCATTATCCTACCTAATATTATAAATGCGAAAGTAGTTTGTTAACTTTTCACGCCTAAACCACAGAACCGATCATCACATCTACGTACAGAAACGGACGGGTATTACAAGTTACCTTTCACCCCGGAAAAAGTCTGTTCTCGAGGAAAACAACAATAACGTTAATAGGACGACAATAGAAGCTCCACGCGTCTTCCGAACCATGATTGAATTACAAGCAGAGGACAACCCGAATTTATTGTCAAATTCTGAATAAACGCAAGCGAAGCGTGTTATTTGCTAGAGCCGAGAGCGTGAATGCTATATAACACGGCAGTTTCGATGATGCGGTCGGCAACACGCACACTTACTGGTTCTAGCGCAAATGACGGTTCCGAAGAACAGAATAATTTTAGGGTAGGACCATGGATAAGTGAGATTCTGTGCTGCTAGATGTGCCGCAACCCTTATTGCTCTAACTAAAGTCTTAAATCTATAATCTCAACTTCATTGTGACAAGACTCCTATCATTGGCATGGACTATTTAAATAGGTGAAGCATTAGAACAACAATAATAAAACACAAATTAGTTAAACTTAGATGTTAGGTTTATTCATCAATGGTAAGGGCACCAGTGTTGATGTCATTGATGAGGTCGTGAGGAGGCCTGCCCTCAACTGTGCATCCGACGGACTGTGCGGTTCCGAGGATCTCCTTGACTGTGCCGGACAGGTAGCGTGCCATTGATCTGGCTTTCATGGTCTTGGCAATAGTGATAACATCTTCTAACGTGATGTTGCCGTTGTGCTTGACTGGAATAAGGAAAAAAATTAATTTAGAACATGTTAGTGATAAGTTTTTCTGTCAGGATACTGGTAGTTGGTGTTTTTGAAACATGATGCAGGTACAGTGAAGTAATATTAAAGGAAACTGCTTCAAGAGATGACGATACAGTCCCAGGAAAATAATGCAACCAGGGCCAGTCGAAATTGATACAAATAACTTTTACTTAATTCTTTGCTAATGTTTTGACATGATACATACTGTTCTTCTGCTTCTTGCGGTCACGTGGGGGCTCCTTCAGGGCTCTGATGATCAAGGCAGCAGCAGATGGCACCACAGAGATCTGGGCCTGTCTGTTCTGTACAATCAGCTGAACGGTGATCTTGAGACCCTTCCAGTCACTGGTGGCCTTGGCAATGTCATCACCAACCTTCTTGGGGGACTGTGAGTGGAAATAAATGTTAGTAAGACATTATGAAGAAGTTGAATGCTTATAAATTATTAAGTTTGCTATAGATTCTCTCCAACGGGAGGATTTAATATACATTACACCATGTGGGCTCTTCAGATTAACAAGTGTATAGTTTTAACCAATACATATACACATACATGTCTCTTGGCTTGTTCCAGAGAAACTGAAATTCAATGAAAGATTATTTAATAGAACTAGGAATTTCACAATTATATGAAATAGTAAATTGAACATGAACTTACTCAATCCTTCAAGTAGCTAGATACCTATATAGAAAGCATGGCAGTCACATTGCCTGGTCCGCGACTCCTTATTGGACATTCGGAGTAGCCGCGACAGGGAAAGAATCCTGAGTCGCGGGTTCCTTCCATCCGCCACCCGGAAGGACGCGCCTGGTAGGGAGGCACCCCCCAGGATGATAAACTTTTAAGTGAGACAACTAGACTATCTTCATAATGAGTAAATTAAAATTTTCTCCAAATATAGGTACTTAAGCCTTGCAGCACGTGCATACATCGAGTTGTCTCTGCGACACCACAAAATTATAGTATCATTTATTTTACTGATTAAGTGTTCGGACTGCCATGCCAAGTTTCTAGGTTATATTTAGTATTTTTTAAGATTATCAAAGTATATGCTCACCAGACCAAGGGGACCGATTTTAGGGGCCAACGACGAAGTGGCACCAACTTCTCCTCCAACGCATCGCAAGTTTACTGTAAAAATACACACACAATATTGAAGAACACCATCACTCGGAAACCGGTCATGTTTTTCACTGGTATCAACTCTTACCGATTTTAATTTCATTAGGATCGAACTTAGGCGGCATTGTGCTGTATTTATAAAATACAAATTAACGTATTTCAAACTATTCCAAGATGATTAACTTGGATTAAAATAGGCGAACTGCAATCGAACGTTTCGCAACGTTGACAGCTCACCGAAAAAGAAAGAAAATGTCAAATTATCAATTGTCAGAAATATTTTGACATTTGTTGGTGGTTTTGTCTTTGGTGTAGTCGTTTTCTGTTGTCAGATTAGAGTAATGGAGACCTAGTCTTTTAAAATTATTTATTGGCTGACAGCATATAGCTCAGTTAACATTACATGTATTAATTATACCCTTCGTTCACATAGTTCTTAATTTTGTATCAATTCATGATATAATTATTGAGTTGAGAAATCCTTTGAAACTTCAAATGTCATGCCTCCATCCATCCGGTATCCAGGGGAATTTTCCAGTGCTTTTTATGAACGAACTAGATGGCGGTGATCAACCTTGGGTATATTAAAATGGCTCGTTTTTATGTCCACAAAGCCTTAACCGAACTACGGAGGAGTTTAGACATAACGCAAAAACACTCAGAAGAACAATAGCAAAAACCATGCAAAAACTTGTAGTTCAGTTCAGTGATGCAAAAGAACAGTAGACTTTATAAGTTAAAATGTTTGACAGAAAAAAGGTTCTTTGCAGTTCTCACTTTATAAACAACAACAATGAATAATAAAGAAATTTTACTAAACAATGAGTTTGACATGTGTCTAGGAGAGTGTTTTTTTGCACTGCTATAAGAATTTACCATTGACCTATAATTTATTACGTAGTAAATTTAGTAAATCCTTTATTCGTTGGATTTTACTAGAACGCCGCTTAAAAAAATATTCCCAAAGCTGATCAGTGCAATCTATTGATATATACTGAAGCGTTGTGACAAACGTCAGTGGAAAATTCCTCAATACAAAACCGGTGCCAAAATATTACTGTCGCGAGACGCTCGTCTTGAACGCCACTCGGTCACAGGCACAGGCAGGCATGATGTCACACTTCTTCACAGCTCCGCTAGGAGTAATAGTGTTCTGCGCTTCGCAGGCTCACAGCTTTACTCCCCCTGCCACCGCGCCTTGCTAGGTGGAAACTAATTTGTTTAACCCAAAAATCCCGAAATTTATTTTGTACTTTAGTCGATTTTATAAAATCAATACTAAACATATGAATATTTTGTTTGATGACATCACTGAAGCTGTCTATGAACGGAACGATGTGATTTTCGTTCGGGTCGTACGATTTTCTGTAATTTTCATCAATAATTGTTCGTGTATTTCGTTAATATCTTAATTTATTAACAATATTAATCATGGCTAACGACGATGTAGTGCTTAAGCAGTATTTATCAAAATACAAACACCGCGATTACACGTCTCGTGAAGTGGTTAATTTGATTCAAGTGTATAGAAGTTTGACCTATCGTCTGGAAGCCTTTGTGTTCAACAACGGTGCCAGAAAAGACCTGCTGAACCTCGAAGGTACCATCCCCGTAAACTATAAAGGAGCCTACTATAACATCCCGGTGTGTATCTGGTTAATGGACACTCACCCTCAAAATGCGCCGCTGTGTTTCGTCAAACCCACGTCAGACATGTCTATAAAAGTTTCAAAATATGTCGATAGCAACGGCAAAGTATACCTACCATACCTACACGAATGGACGCAAAGCGGCTCCACACTACAGAAGCTAATTCAATGCATGGTCTCTGCGTTTGGAGAGCTGCCACCAGTTTATTCAAAGCCTCGCAACGAGACGAGGGCGCCCTATCCGGTGAATTCCTTCATGCCGCAACCTGCAGGGTATCCATTCCCTCAAGGTGCCCCACAACCAGGATATCCAACACAAACTCCTTACCCAACAACATCGAATCTGCCATACCCTAGCTATGGGTCTCCATATCCTGGTGCAGTCAGCAATGCCAATGGCATGCCTTATCCACCTGCTGCAGCAGCTACTCCTTACCCACCGGCTGCAGGCTATGGAGGCCCCGCTACAACAGATGTAGCCGGTGGCACTATCACAGAGGAACACATTAAAGCATCTCTTTTATCTGCTGTTGAGGATAAGCTTAGAAGAAGGCTCAAGGAACAGTCTCTACAGTCCCAAGCTGAACTTGAGACTCTCCGTCGCACACAGCAGGAGCTTCGTGAAGGCAAGTCACGTCTTGAGGATATTCTTGCAAGACTGCAGAGAGAGAAGGCTGAGTTGGACAAGAATGTGACAATCTTGCAGGAAAAAGAGAAAGAATTGCACACTGCCATTGAACGCTTACAGGAACAAGAGGGCATTGATGTGGATGAAGCTGTTGTGACCACTGCTCCGTTATACTCTCAGCTATTAAATGCTTTTGCTGAGGAAGCTACTCTAGAAGATGCTATTTACTACATGGGGGAGGCGCTACGCAAGGAAGTGATTGATTTGGATACGTTCTTGAAGCAAGTGCGCACTCTGGCTCGTCGGCAGTTTACCCTGCGTGCTTTGATGCACAAGTGTCGGCAGAAAGCTCAGTTGGCGTGCTAATAGTGGCATTGTTTCTGGCATTGCAACCAATGTAAGTACTTGCCAGAAATTAAATATTCTGTGATTTGTATGTAATTGGTGATGAGTCATACACAAATGATGTTTCTTCATTGTAGCAGGACTGTCAGTGGGCTGTTGAGGCTAATGCCTGCAGGACTATGATCCTATCATGTGAAACATTTCCCTTCTGTAATCTTTATATGAACGACTTGGCTTTGAACCTAATGTATGTATTGTGTACAATATTTATATCCTACATAGAAAAAGAGGACATCTTAAGACTTAAATGTCTACGAACTAAACTATTGTAATCCTGTTTTGTTAATTCAATGTGTATCTTGAGACCATGCAAAGTAGGTTGTTATTTGTTTATTTTCAGTTTTTATTGCTATGATAATGTATGTAATCTCTATTATAATGAAGTAACTGTAACTATGAATAATAAAATGTAAATATAATATTTAAAAAAATGTCTTTCAAATCCATTTGATTAGCTTTACTCTTGAACATCTGGGGGGCATTGAGATTATCACATCACAGGAATGACTCAAAAATTAATTATTTACAAATATTTAAAGTCATTGACTCATCTCTTAGTAACAGAGATTGAAATAAGTACAGTTTTTATGCCTGCTTCAAGGAAGGCGGGTGACAAATGATTTGTAAGTTTCAAATAAAGCTAATAAATTAAAGAAAGGTATTATTCACATTTTACTAACTGCCTTGAAATTAAGGGAAATAAACTCTACCTATTCCAATCTCTGCTTATTAATCATATTGCTTAAGGTAATTTTCCATTAATTGAAAGTGCTTAATAATTGTGTTATGTAGGTACAAGTAATTCACCTATTCATGCACTAAGTATGTAACTTGCATTTACTTTATAAAACTAGAATATTTAAATGTTAGCTGTCACTTGTTATCCTCAGTAATATCAATGTAGTATGTAAACAAATTTAGGAAATAACAAAGTGTAATCAAAATTTTAATTACAATATTTAGGTAGTAACAAAACTCAATGTATTTGTTTATGTTAACTTGAGTCACAGCCACAAACAATGTAGCCAAACTATCTGAGGAACCTCAGACCTTCGTGCAAACAGTTGTGGTTGGGGTTTTAATTCAAATATAGGCTTTATGTATTGCTCATTAGATATACTTTACATTGGCGACATAAATTAGCAGACAGCTCACTGTCAGCGGGCTGACCGCCGTCAATGCCAATGTAAAATAAATCTACAGAGAAATACTAAAGCCCATATTTGAATTATATTATTTTTGCCGGGTGGGAGCGGAGTCTTGTAACTGGCCTAAAACCTTTCAGACTTTAATTAAAGACATCGCCAGAGACTATAAATTGATTTTCAATAATAAAAAATTACATGGAGCTTTCAGTACAAGGGGTAGCAGGGTAGTTTGTGATTGTAATCTGGCTATATGGTTCCTTGGCTCTGCTAGTCTCATGTTAACATGCATTTACAGTAGTTTAACTTGATATATTATGTAGGTACCTACTGTTAAAGTTAATTTAAATTGCATAAACATATATCATGTGCTAGGATAAAAATTGAGTGAGGGAAGAGGTAGGCTTTCGAAAACCATGAAATCTCACATGGTTTTAGTCAAAGGAAATAGCCTAAAGAAAACAACTTGTCCAATGAAATAACCCAATTATGTTGTTGCATAACAAAAATATTTTTTATCAACATCTGAAGTTCACTGTGTTAAATTTGACTGATAAAAAAATTACGACTTTTGCCTGTTACGAAGTTACCGAATTCATAATACCTAGATAATATTCTATGAAATGTTTCAGTGATTATTCACAGCAACGTGGCTTGCCAGGGGATCTTTACGATGGCAAGCCATTTCTAATACCTACTCATTTTGTACACAAAATAGAAAATTGCAACTGGCAACGCATATCAAGGACGTCCCAGTTGCTAGGCGATACAAATTAATGGCAACATGCTTGCCACCTTTTATATGGAATGACAGAACTTAAACATAACAGGCGAACTGTGCGATGCACCCTTTGGAGAAAAAGGCATAAGATGTAAAGCCCTCATAAGCCAGTGCCATTGGTGTGCATTGCGCACAAAATGCAGGGTTATCATAGGTAGGTGCTAGACAATACTGCGAACGTGAACATTATCATCTGAAGTGCTTTTAGGGCGTTGTGACCTGGTTGTTAATCATTGTGCCATGTTGAGGCAAGGAATGAATAGTACCTAATGTAATTAATATTTACTGTTTTGTAT
This sequence comes from Xestia rhomboidea, assembly GCA_963853795.1. NCBI lineage: Eukaryota > Metazoa > Arthropoda > Insecta > Lepidoptera > Noctuidae > Xestia > Xestia rhomboidea. The sequence continues at coordinate 5,151,880 of OY970771.1, read as the reverse complement.
ACTCAACTATTAAAGGGGCACTTTGTAATAATTTTGTCTGATAGAAGCCAGTTTTGGCTGTGTGATATGGCCAAATGGGAAAATGATATGAATCAGCCATTGTCAATCTTAAGGTTAAGCCGTACTTGCTTAGGTTGGTCTGTGGATGGGTGACCACCGAGTTTCCTCCGTGCCTCGGAAAGCACTTTAAGCCCTTGGTCCCGGATGTCATTTGTAGATCTTTGGCAGTCGTTACAGTGACCCAAAAAGTCTGACAACCAGTCCAACCAAGGGGTATGTATTACCCAGTAGGTACTAACTGGGTTGTGGAGGTCAGGTAGGCAGTCGCTCCATGTAAAATACTGGTATTCAGCTGCGGTTAGACTGGAAGCCGACCCCAACATATTTGGGAAAAGGCTAGGATGATATAATTAATTGTACAGTCGACCTAGAAATTACTTAAGTAACCACATTTAGAAGAGTTACCAGTAGGTAAATTGAACTGTTTCTCAATAAATAGACTAAATAAGACCTTGTTCTTATGACGTGAAGTGGCATTCAACCTTGGAAGTTGGAGTGAAGTGGTTGAGTACATAATGATTCTTACAGACGAGCGGCACGTTGCCAACTGCATATAAACTGCAGCCGTCGCCACCTGTCGACGGCAGTCGTCGACACACATTTACGCGGCATGCCACAACTGCAAGCGTCGCGACCCGTCGACGGCAGCCGTCGACAGGTAGCGACGGCGAAGCCTGTATGAAGTGTAGTTCCCTTTATAATACCTAATTATAATAAAATATAATGTACCTACCATAGTTATGTGGCACATTAATTACGCGTATGAATAATGTAGCTGTAACTTGTAATTTGGTGTTATATTAATATACGCTATTTACGAATGTTAAATTGTATTTGGTAACATGTACAGTTACCGTTACCTACCTTCTTATGAACCCATATTGCGTGTTAAGTAGTTTATTAATCTTTGACACTGTCCCTCAATAATAATGTGACAATATCCTTTGATCTGGCAATGTCAATAAACTTGCCATCCGTGGCCGGTTTTGCGTGCTCTCGACACTCAGCTTACCACCGCCTTGCTAACATGGCTATAGTTGGTGCCAGTTAAGATCGCAAAAGCGGTCATTGACCCACCTACATTTATTAAAGTTCTTAACTTTAAAATAAAAAAATAAGCCTGTTCAAGTCTTGAATCGTCATCTATCGTGAACTTCAACATTAATTATTCTAATGAAAAACGATACATGGTTCATTTGTTTTGTTTCGTAGGAAGAGATATCAAGGAAAGGCAATGACCGCTATTGCGATCTTAACTGGCACCAACTATAATATCTTTACCAAAGCGTTCGCTATTTTCATAAAAGGTGTAATTAATTAAAACTGAAAACAGGTCAATAAACTCATCATTTTGAACAACATTTATTATGGGATCAATCCTGAAATAGCGAGAAAAATCTACTGCTCTAATCTATCCCACTGCTGGCCACAATACACGCGGAACCAGTGCGAGTTTGTGGATGTCACTTACATTGAAGATCGCATTTCTTGACAACATTTATTGAACAACAACTGAGAGAAGATAATGAAGTAGATGTCCATGTTTTTTTCGTGTGTTGTATGTACCCCGGTTGCGTAGCAGCGCGTCACGGCCAGAACAATTATGTAGTCTGTCGCAGCCATGATGTCATCTATCGATCAATCTGCACATTTATACGTCGAAACTGATATCAGACTCTTCACTCAAGGGACACCGAGTGAGACTCTTCACACGGTGCTGTCCCATTTTGGAATCACATGGCAATTCCATGCAGCATAATTATCTGGTTATTAACGTGTGATTCTTTTTTTTTTTACTGTAAAACATCTTGAAAGACAGCGTCGCGTGAACAGCCGCTGAATATTCATTTTTGTTTCATTCGATGTTTCTTTTAATGTTCAGACTTTTCAAATGCTGAATGAAAGACAAAAGTGAAGCGTCTGATTTGGGTACCTATTAGGAAATAATTCTACTTAAAAATATACTCTGTATACCTACTAATAATATGTAAGAATTCGAAGGAAATTGCAGACAAGCTCCTTTCCCATACATATTACTGTTGACGTGAAGCTATACTGTACTGATTAACGATTTTATACGTAGATGGCGTGCGTGATACATGGACAGTCGACCGCACACCAGTGTAACACTTTGACCTTGAGCTGGCCTAGTGGAGTTGTACTGGTTCTGTGTCCACCGATGCACAGCCTACTGTATCAGAGATTTGCTCGCAATTTCCTTTAACGTCTCACCCATTGTTTCTCGCATATAATAGGTAGCAAGATACCCAAGAATGTTAGATTTTTGCACTACCTAAGACTGTGTAAATAAGATCTTATAAGAAAGTGAAAAAAAATATATGTACAGTCGTGGTCTTTTCCGCCTGATCAGTTAATTTTTTTTTCGCTTAAATCATACGGAGGCGCCGAGCCACTCCACCTTAAACTTTAGGCCTATTAGGAAAGCGTCAACTTTGGCGCGCAAAATAACAATAACTCTCGTTTGGCATGTGTCGTCGATCGGTATTTTTTCATTAATTATTAATATATAAAGTCAACGGGGCGGGGATAGAGAGCGTTTCTATGTTTTAAAGTGCAAGCAAAAATTAGCTTAGTGGTGATCAGGCGGGAGTGTCCTCGATAGTACCTACCTATATTTCAATATTACTCATTGAAAATTATTGTAGAACATAGAAAAATTGGAGTTAGGGATTGTTTATTATAGCATTATTGCTTAAGTAATTATTATTATTGTTTTTCATTGTCTATGTATATTTAAAAAATTATGTCACTATTTTATCCATGTATAGTCGAACTCATAATTTGGCAACAAATCCCAGATTATAATAACTTCACTAAGGTGAAATTATTACCTGCCATAAACAAATACTTTATCAAGTTTTTAAGGGAAATGGAACCATAAAGTACCAATTATGACATCGACTACACACCTATTATAGAAGTGTTGTATCACTGTCATGTTGTAGGAGTTTATAATGCAATTTATTTAATCTTTTTTTTTTACGGAATGAGGATTGTTTTGGTCCTTATTTGTACAGATAATGTATTATTATTTATGGGAATTATACATTAAACACTGCATAAAATTGAATGATTAAAGCAACTGTTTATAATTCATTTTTTGACGTGTAAAAGTTTTACAACTTTAACCATTGTTTACGAATAAACACCCTTAGATAAAGCTTCAAATTGGACGGGATTTTTGCAGGACGAATATTTTGTTAATTATATAGATAAGTACCTACACCGGTTTTGGAGTAATTTATAATGCTTTTAGACATGTAATTATTATGTTGTCATGCGAAAATCCCGTCAGGGGATTCCCATTTGTATATTAGTAAAGGATGTTTTTTTTTTTCATTTTTCTACCTATAATACACCACTCCACTGCACTGACTACCTCGTTGGCCTAGTGGTCGTAAGCGCGACTGCTGAGCATGAGGTCCTGGATTCGATTCCCAGTTCGGGAATAGTGTTATTGGATTTTTATATCAGGAATTTCTCAGTAGCAGCCCCGGAGTTTGCGCCCGGTTGAGGGCAATAGGCTCGCTCCCTATAATTATAACTGGCGAAATGTGGGTGTACTAATAGGTACTGCCTAATCCTTCGGGCATCAGTTACAAAAGAGCTAAGGGTTCTTACAGACTAGCGACGCGTCGACGACTGCCGTCGACGCGTCGGCTACTGCCGCCGACACCACAACTGCAAGCGACGAAGCGAGTTTATCTGGAGTTGACAACGTGCCGCTCGTCTGTAAGAACCCTAAGTATTTCAAACCCGATGGTCATTATTCTATGCCACTACACAAATGGGAGCCACGTTCTGAAAGATTATGTACTGTTTATCATTTTGTATCTTGACGAATGTAAATAATATAAGGTTGCAATTTGCATTGCATATACATAATCGGCGCTGACTGATATTTGTCACAATAAATGCGAAAATAGCAAGATGATGTTTTATTCAGCGCTGGTTTTTGCCTGCGACTTCGTCCGGAAAACTATACAGGGTGTAAACAACCTCATCACGAAACCGTCAACCAAGCATTCTACACATCAAACTATGTAACTTTACGCAAAAATTATTGCTGAGAAATGACCTTTTTTTTGGGGTGAAAAATCATGTTTTGTTGTAAAACTCAAAGTAACGCACTCAAAACATTGTGCTGATGGATGGATTGAATAATACGGGGGTCGTGGAGGTGTTTAAAAGTAAAAATCTTACATTAAAAACTTGTATTTTAAAAAAAAAGTTGGAACTTTGACCCCCAATATCTCCGTAACTAGAAGGTTCCCAGGTATGGTGTAGAACAAAAAAGTTATCGCAATGATGGGGAGAAAGTGCCTTTCGGCTTCGTTAACAGGTTTTTTACACCCTTTATTGTAACATAGTCCTCCTCCTGACCGTTTTCGGTCACGGCGGCAAATCTTAACGGGGATTTTAACCATCGGCGCGAAAGATTTTATCATGTCATTCAGATTATGTCATATCATGTGCTCAAGTGTGTGCGCAATCATGAAGTGTGTGCGCAATCACAGGTGCACTCTACTCTCATAGTCCGATGGCACGGCAATCCGACACGACCGGAGAGAGATCAGGCGCAGGACCAACGGCCTAACGTGCTTTCCGAGGCACGGGGGTATCATACCGCCAACTTCCAAACTCTGAGCTACTACTGAGAATTTTCTTATGGTAAACCCAATAGCACTTTTTGCCCGACCCGGGAATCGAACCCAGGACCCCACGCTCAGCAGCCGCGCTTGCGACCACGAGACCAACAGGGTAGGGAAAACTATACTAGTGGAACGTAGGTACCACCGGGATAAAAATTATTCTAGGTATATGCTAACTCATCATGGTCTAACTTAAAAATCCGTTCAGTCGTGTTAACAGACAGACAGATAGAGGTAGGTATTATTGCATTTAAAAATACAAAAGTATAGTTTGCATAATTAATTAATCACCTACGTATCTCCACGATTTAGACTATTAAATCATGCTACATATCATGAGTAAATGGTCGTTTTAGGTACTTTAGTCACTGTTATTCCCAATGATAAGATTATTCTGTTCGTCACAACCACACAGTTTTGTTATCATCATCAAATTGTTTACAATGCATTTGTTGTTGTAGCTACTGGAATCGACTACGGCTGATAACAATTTACGAATCGAGATAGAGAGAGCTAGCTTGTACCATAAAGGCTTCTTTCGTGTTAAAATTCGGTAAAGTTCCAGCACTATTTATTGATGTCTTCCGAAGTTTTAAATAACTCGCGGATGAATGCGGGCCGCTAATTGGCCCGGGGGCCGTATGTTGGACGTGCCCGGTCTAGGTCTTAGTTTATGATTTCAAACCGGTTTCAAACAGCTGAACTAAGAAATCAAGGAAGTTCTTTGAAAATAACCAGCCAACCCCACTTTGCATTCCAGAACGCTCAATCCTAAGTATACATAATATGTTGTATAATACTGTTTTCACAAATCTGATATGAGTTTTTATGTGAAAGTTGTTTAATATGACGGGTAGGCACCTCAACCCGACCTCCGTGATAGGGCGACGGACCGGGGCGCCGAGGTCTGGGGCTGACACGGCAAAAGTTACGTTATACTTACACATTTTTTTTTTAGCCTTGCATATCCCACTGCCGGGCAAAGGCTTCCCCCATATCCTTCCAGGCACTCTTCTGCGCCACCTCGAACCAGCCCTCGTGGTTCACTTTAACATTAGTTTGGCAAAAAAATTAATACCTTGATAATGATTTCCTTAGGGGGGCGCCACAATGTTCTTGCCCGGGGCGTCAGTGGCCCTCACGCCGCGCCGGTACTGATTGTGTGTTTTGTCTTGATATGTCGGAACGTGCATACATAGATTATGAGGATTTTTCACTTATGCATAAAAATATAGACAGTGGATTTAAGAAATGTCGTAAGAGACATTGGGCATGCATTGGATTCTCAACTTTCGGCGCTGACCCGAACGTTAAGTATAGTACGAATACAAACTAAGTTGTTAATGTTCGTAAATATGAAATCGAATATACAAATATACTGTTTAAAAGAAAAAAAAACATTTTAAATAGTATTCTGGCCATTTATTTTATTTTTATGTATATTATTTATTTTAAGCTTAGCGTAACAAATAAATAAAATGCTTCATGTGCGGGAATGAACAATTATTTTCGCTAGTAAAGTTACTTTTTTCCTTCTTTGTTCTTGCCTTTTTTAGCGGCGGCGGCTGCTTCCAGGTCGATGGGCGCTGGCTTTACGAACGGGATCAACTCCTGGTACTGTTCAGGCATCCATTGTTTCAGGGCTTCCGGGACCTGTGGGTTACAGAAAAAAGCTGCTTAGGACTGGTTCGAATATTGTTGAATGCTGCTGTTTTCGAGCAGAAAGATACTCCTATTCCAAATTCAAATCCGTTTCCTATTTGATGTTATTTACACGATAGGAAATAATTGATTGCTGAATGTGGTAACAACTGAACTTTATCCCTAGAACATTAAAAAATACATGTTTGGAATCCCAATTGAAAACGCTGTTCATAATTACGTGCAGTTTTTCGACCCGTTTTACGCAGAGGACATACAACGATCTGTGTGTCCAATGTAATAACGCGTTTACGATACTGTTGGGGCTGTCGTGGCGTTGTAGTGCGTCCACTATGTTTGCGGAGGCGCGCACAGACGATTTTTACGCCATTATAAGAAAAAGGACCGCCTCCACAGCCGGCCGGCTACGCGCCGCCAACAATAGTCTCCTGAGTGTGTTCTCAGATCGTTGAGACTCCCCTCTGCTGCGCCACTGAGTGAGTATCCATACTAGTTGATATTTTAGGTATTATCTCCATATTACTAACACTAGTTATTAAGTTATTTTGTTGCTACTAACACTATGGACTCTTGTCTGGAATAAAGAATTTGAATTTGAATAATTACATGTCCATATCATGATGCCCTGTTTAACACACTAGGGTATGTCCAGATGTATGACATGAAGCAACCAAAAGGCGCATCTGACAATCGGACTAAGTGGCTATGATTGTTTTTAGCTGCTTGTTTTATCCTTTTAAACTTATGGTACGCAAAATAAAATGAATATGAATGTATGTGAGTGATATCAGTTAAGTTACCTTGATGCCGTCTTCGGTCTGGTTGACCTCGAGCACGGCGCAGATGACGCGCGTGGTGGCGCACATGGTCGCGTTCAGCATGTGCACGTACTCTGTCGCCGCGTTCATTTTCTTTGTCTGACCGTATCTGGAGAAAATGGGCAAAATATGTTTCGAGTTTCGTAATACCGTTCTATTCTTCTTTCTTTTGCGTGTGGTTAGACCCTAACCTGATGTCAGAGTTTATATGCCGCCCATGGACCTCTGACTTGGCTTTACATGCCGTCGAGAAATATCTCGCAGGCATGCTGGTTTCCTCATGATGTTTTCCTTCACCGAAGCAAGTGATAATTATAATACGCATATGAATCCGAAAAATGAGAGGTGCGTGTCTTGGGTTCGAACTTGAGACCTATGACTGAGCAGTCGGTCACACCATTAGGCTATCACTGTTGAGACACTATGCTACTGTTATATGAAATCCAATTTATTCCAATTATCAGAGAAAAACATGAGTTTTCTTTACCTGACGAGCAGCCTCCTGGCCTGGTACTCCAGACAGTTGCTGCAGGACACCAGCTCCCGGTAAGCCCCCGAGCCGGGGAACCAGGCCTCCAGGTCGAGTTTCTTGGAGGCCGCGTGGTTGAGGGCCCCCGACACGATGTTCACGACGCGGTACGGGATGCCCAGCAGCTTGTAGAAGTCCTCCGCGTTGCTGATCATCTCGTCCATCATTTCCCACGAGGCGTTGTCGTGTGGGGAGGTCAGCACGAATTGTTCCACCTGAGGAAGGATGAAGGTTTATAATAATAATAATAATCATTTATTTAACAGATCATACAATCCAATTTGTTAGTAATACATACACATCTTAAACACTAGTGTTAGTACATAAATATCTTTTGTAAAATTTTGTTAATAATTATTATCAATAATGTCAAAATAATTAATAGTAAAAATGTCAAAATCATAAAACAATAATGTCAAAATCGTTAATAATACATAGTCAGGAAATAAAAAGAAATAATAAAAGACAATAATCAAAAGAAACATTATTTCAAGGCACGCGTTGAAGGTAATACTTGTGTTGTGGTCCAGTGCCTGAGTATAAGACCTTCTGCCCTATCGGCCACAGTGACCAAGAGCCTGTTGGCGCTGCCCCGCACCCGCCGCATCAAGGAGGCGACACGCGCACGCATGATTGCATAGAAATCGTCTATACGTGCCTCTGCGAACATCTACTACTGGATACTTTCCCAATTCCAAATTGGGGACGGGTTCCAGTAAATCCTGATTCAGCTGGTCAGATACTGACTGCCGATTACGACAGCACGTTATAAGACTGGTTTTTAAGCTTAACAGTTTTGTTATGATCTAGCTAGACTTTAAACTTGTGGTTGGCTTCCAAGCAGCGTCAACTTTTAGCGTGTTAACATCGCCCAGAAGCGACGACGTCCACCGGCCAAGTCGAAATCCTTTCAGCGACACGAAGGATCCGTTTAGAACCGGGATTAGATAAAACGGTCGGACGGGAAGTGGGGTGTAGAACTGCTTCATATTAAAGCCACTACACTATGCTGATGGTCTACTAGACGTAGTAGCATAATACAACACACGGTAGCAATTCGTACATAATGTGTTAGACGCGAATCATAATTTGTATCATGATAAGCAGAGAACCAGGCGACAATAACCTCTTAAGGCGACTACAGGAGCTAAACGCGAGTTTTATACTGCAAAAAAGCATATGATTCAATGCAATAAACAAAACCAGAAAAATATATGATATTCTTCAGGATTTATATGCTAGTATGATAGTGTTTTGAAAACATAATACAACTAATTTTACTCGATAAAAAGAAATCACAACCTTGTCTCTAAAAATTTCTTTTAACGAGTAAAAACCAAACAAAAATACATGCGACCATTCAGATTTTTTGGCAAATAATTCTACAAGCATATTAGCATGAGTGTTTTATTTTTTTTGTCCAATCAAAAGATTTTATGTAAATCGCAAAAAAAAACACTCATTTCGCACTATTCGGCCTGCAGAGACTGACGTAACAACCACTTTGCAGTGCAAGCTGATTAGAACTTTATTCTAACAGTATTTACCACAAATAGAGTTGCTAATTTAGCTCCTGTAGTAGTCTTAAGAAAATGCGAGAGGGAAAGGAATATAAGTCTATCATCGGAAAATAAAACATTTAAAACAAAGAGCAAGAGAGAGGCTGTGCAGCAGGATTACAAAATTATTCATCTCACCTTTTCAAATTGATGTACCCTGAATATACCGCGAGTGTCACGTCCATGGGAACCTACTTCTTGACGGAAGCATGTTGAGAGACCTGCATACCTGTAAACAGTTTATATGTAGATAACTAGTTGATCACTGTTGACATCTTAGGAAATTACTGCATAATATACCCAGATAAATGAAAACTTGTGTTAATTCTGGTAATTTATTTGTTAAAAATATTTGTATACATTGTAATTTTTGTATATTCAAACAATTCAATTTGTATATTCAATTTAGTGTCATCATCTGCCTATCCTTTTCCCAAATATGTTTGGTTCAGTTCCCAGTCTAAACGGATGCAGCTGAATACCAGTATTTTACATGGAGCGACTGCCTATCTGACCTTCACAACCTAGTGGCCACTTACTACCTGTAACGACTGTCAAAGATCTAGAAATGACAGCCGGGATCAACGGCTTAACGTGCTTTCCGAGGCACGGAGGAAACGAGGTGTGTAATGGGTGGTCACCCATCCACGGACCAACCTAATCAAGCGCGGCTTAACTTGAACATCGACCCGAGCGGCTGTTATTATGTAGACGAGCTCTTAAGATAATTTAGTGTACTTTTGGTGCCAATTTTCATGAAAAAAATATGTGTCACTTTGACTTTTAAGTCGAGTAAGATTCAATACAAGTAATTCTAAAATTCGATTCGTTCGGCGCGGATAGATGTGCGTCCACCTTTAAAGTTATTTCTGTTTATCTTGGTAGTTTAATTTATAGTCGCAAGACAATAGCTGAGCAGTGAAGACTTTGGTTTGTTTACCGGGTTATAAGAATTTTTCATTAGCCTGTTTTAATTTCGTCCCTATTTGGTGTAATAAGTATGCAACACCTCTGATTACTCTTACTAAAGCCGGGTCCAGACCTGTGTAACGCGTTAATGTATCGTGAAATTTAACGCGAATTCTGTGTGTGGACGGCACTACGAGCATTACCTACATGTAACGCTTGCGCCGGCGCTCGCCGTGATCCATCGGCCGTCGGTTTTTAGCGCGAACACAAAGGGGCTCGCAGTGCCGTCCACACTGTTAATGCTAAATTATACGTAATCTTACATTAAGCGTTACACACGTCTGGACCCGGCTAAAGGATACACGCGTGAGGCTACGTTACACGACAATTTTCCTCACCTAATGGGTAATGAAGCCTCGGGCAGCCACTCGTCCCTGTGATACGCAGCTATGGGCTGTTCAGAGGTCGCAATGAGATACTTTTCCTCCACGGCTGCGTCTCCCTTGTTCTCGGACCCTTTACCCACCACCTTGTACAGCTCCTCGTCGAATTGAGCTAGTTGAGCCACTTCCTGCATTACCTGCAATTAAGATAAGGTTAAGGTGGATGCTCCACGGTAGCCCGCAAAATTCAAATTTTCTTACGTTTTGCAGGTCGAGGGACGACTTTTTCGAAGGTCAAAGTCATTCCTCGACCTTTACGAACTTAGGAGGTTGTTGATTGATGATTTTGATGATTATAATTCTGTAACTACCGTTGACTGTTGGTAGGAATGGAGGGAAGCTTTTGCCCAGCAGTGGGACGATATGGGCTAGCTATAATATATATATAATAAAAGATTTCCTGAAATAGAGATTTAAATAACGGGTCAAAGTTACCTTGGTAGTTAAATGTGATAAGTAATAAGAAAAAAAACTAAACGTATACTTTCATGAAGCTACACAGACAGCGGCCGAGATCTTGCTTTGTTCTTCGTAATTAACTTTGTATGGTATTACTTTATTTACCACATACACTACTACTTACTTTATTTACTACATAGGAAGAGATTTTCGTCATCGCTAGGCAGGGACGTTAATGGGAAACTCGTAGGCGGGAAAACAAGGTGATTTGTTCATCACGCGTACTCATGTGTTTACATTACACTCATCATACAAACGATGCCTAAATTGAAAGCCATCATCACGTCATTGGTTAGTAGCCAAATAAATTGAATAAGAAAAGTACATACTTAATTAAAAAAACCCGACTGAAAAAAAAAACAAAAAACAAGCAATTTTAGTAAACAAACGTTGGAAACGGGCTCCATTTGACGCCCAAAGTCCGCCCTGTTTCTGTGTTTGTTATTTTAGGTTACGAGTTACGAGGGAACAAAGAAACGTAGATCTACATACAGGTTGAAAACGTACGTGATCTTTAATAAGTTTTATGTACAAAAACATGTTATTCTTGCTTTCTTCACTTACCTCTTTTCTCATAAAGAATGGAGTGTAAAGAGGTGTGTAGCCTTTCTTCAACAGTAGCCTGAGGGACAGTTGAATGAGCGCCTGTTCCAGAAAGACTGCAGCTCCTTTCAGGTAGTACCCGCGGCCACCAGCTACCGCAGTACCTCGGTCGCCGTCCATACCTAGTTGGGAATAGTAAGTTGGTCCATCATGTTGGTCCCTTTTACAGATGACTTTAAATCAAACACTGTTTTAAGCTTTCACGGTTTAAAACTAAACTTATTCCGCGATCATGGTGCTTGCAACAGCGTCGAAATGTCGGGGGGCTCAAAACAAATAATAATCACGGAAGATATCCTTTTGATTTTAAATCATTGGTGAAATGTGTATTTAGATAACATCTACTTCGGAAAATAATAATTCTCAAATAAATCAAGGTCTTTTAGTAATAAAAGACCTTGATTTATTTGAGAATTATTATTTTGATGTGTGTGTGTTTCTGATAATAATTGTAAAATTATTTTAGGGATTTTTGTACTATTATTCTTCCATTATAAATCGCCTGAAGCGACGCGAAATCCTGAACCTGGATAGCCTACAATGACCTACTGATTACAAAAAGTCAATCCAAGTGGGAACTGACTCTGCATAACACTAAATCTGACAAAACATCTGCACACAGTTATTAAAAAAAAAACCTATTGTTCAAGCTTGTTAATATTTTGAAGCACCTTTTTTTTTGGGGCTGCGGGACTGTTCGAAAGAGATACCGCGGCTCCGGAACACAAAGGGCAATGAAGGAACATGGATGAGTTTTAGTCAGTAAAAGTCTGACACTCCCTTTCGCTCCGCCCAGAGCGGGAGGGGTCATAGGTTGATTTCCCATCCGAAAAAAAGTTTTATCTATAAGTTTCAACTCAATATAAGTTGCAACTTATAGATAACATATATATATATATATGACTGGTTTCAAACAAAGATCATTTTTTCCTCCTTCTCAACTAGTTACGAACCAGCAGTTGCGATTTCGGCCGAAGGGGAAACTATATAGCTATGTAATCATACCCATGATTAAATAAATACTCATTGAAAGCTTCAGGAAATCACGTCAAGTACGTTTTAGTTTATAGGCATGTTACCACAACACATAATTGTTGGTAGAAACTTGTTATGCACAAGTATGCTTGAGAATATGAATACTTAGTAACAATAGTTAACCAAATATATTGTATGAAATGATAACAAATGCTGATTTTATGATAATTATTGCGATGTAATGGGATTTCCTATTAAATAATCTAAACTGCAGCGCATTTATGGGTTCTTACAGACGAGCGGCACGTTGCCAACTGCAGACAAACTACAGCCGTCGCCACCTGTCGACGGCTGCCGTCGACGCTTGCAGTTGTGGTGTCGGCGACTGCCGCCGGCGCGTGACGGCAGCCGTCGACACACATTTAAGAATAATTAGAATAACTTTATATAAAAAAAAAAAAAATGAAATAAGGTGAATAAACTCACCATCAATCATACATATGAGGTCCACATGAGAGTACTTAGTCCTAAAGGTGCAGTCTCCGTGTGTCCTCTCCACCTTGTTGTGTTCCTCATCATCGTCCACCGGAACAGACTCATGGAGGTGGTTGCCTACTTCCCGTAGGGCATTTGAACGGGTCTTCTCTGCTACTAAGAGAGCTTGGTCGTTCTTTGTTATGGCTTCATCTATTAATACTCTGACCTGAAAAATATTAGAGAATTTTGAGTATTTAATGATGATATTCTTTAGAAAAGTTAGTCACATAGAACTCGCTTGCATCCAGCATGTGTATGACTTCTTGACCTGATGTATGAATGTGGATGAAGACAAAAGAGTATCCAAGGATTATAGCAGGTGGCATTCTTTGGATACTGCTTTGCTCTCCGTGGGTAAAAGGTGTGAGTTACAAGTATTTGTTAGGGTTCACTAAGCTGGCCATAGTTTCTATGAGATTGGGTCACCGATAGTTACAGTATAAGGAGACAGAGGTCTTTGCTATGTAGTAAGTACTCAAGGCTGATCATAGTGCAGAGAGATAGAGAGAAATAAAATGTGTTTGATGTTTCAGCTAGACATTGCAGAAGTATTATTATAGAAAGGCTCCTAATTATAATAAAAACTGAAAATAAAACATGACTGTCTTCTTTATTACACATCATCATCATCATCACAGCCTTTTTAATGTTCCCACTGCTGGGACTCAGGCCTCCTCTCTATGAGAGGGAACTTTATGACACATAGTGACCCTATCTATATTCCTTAGCTCCTTTCTTTCTTAACTAAAGTAGAAAACATTTAAACACAACTATGTAGGAGTAGGATACACATTGTTATTGATTTAAATGAGTCACAATCATACTTTGATAACATTGCATCAGCCAATGCAGTACCCACACATGCAAAGCTGCAACTATAAGTTTCAATTACTATTACACACACTACTACAACTCCCTATTGATTTTTTCATTTGTTTTATTTTTGGAAATCACTCAACACTGCTAATGATTTGACATTGCCTATGGTTGGTTGGTTCATGAATGAAACTGAACCTATTTCCCATATGCTTAAGTTCATACATGGATTTTGAGATACAAAGTTATGACTGGATACTGGATTTATAAAAAATAACCTTGTCAAGACAAGCTTTAGAGCAACATTTAAATAAATAACTCAAAACTTTCTTTTACCTTCTTAATCTGGTTAACAGTGAGAGGCTTCAAGTCATCTCCAGTTAGATCAACTAACTTCTCTGCTACTTCTGGTGGTACAGGCTGGTCTTCTGGCCCAACCGGCGCCTTGCTCTTCATCTTAAGACCGATCTCTTTGCTGCACACATTCTTCAGCTTGTTGTAATTGTCAGCTTCGTGGCGCAATCTCCTCCATAGGGTGTCCTGCTCCACCACAGTGTCGACCAGGGCCACATCTTTGAATCTCTTGCGTTGATTTTCGCGGATTTTGTCTGGGTTACCGCCGTCTTTGTCGGCACGGAACAAGTCTAAGTCTAGCACCATAGTGTTGTACTGGGTACGGCCGAGTGTTTACTGATAAAAAAGGCAATAAGGTTACTTATTTTACGAAAGATCGGCACGTAGACGTAGCACTGCATGCGGTAAAAACTAAAAAGAGAGAGTAAGTGTTCAAAATCCTACAACGTAAAAAGCAAAAAATATTTTTTGGAAATGAAATAGAATTATTAGACTTATTTGACGATGTCACTTATTTTATTTTCTCACTTCATTAGATCAAAATTCACTTATTAGATCCAATTAATGTATATTTTTAATTTGGCTTTGTTAGAATTTAATATGACAAATTTTGGTGAAAATTGATTTAAAATCCTTTCTTTTTTTATAGTTTTCGAACGAATTCAGATTGGTTGTCGCAGTGACGTTGACAGACAAATTTTGACATGACACTATTACAGTTGCGTTCCAGGAAATGAGAATTGAGATCATAATAAATTAAAATATTTATCACCTTTTTTATTTTATTCAAAAAACATTGTTACAAACCATTTTGAACAAAAAATATAAACATACCAACTTAAACCATGGCTGGTTTAACCGCTACATCCACACAGCTACGCGAAAAGCTAACGGGCCCACCAGTTATTTTATCAGTGACGGTAATGCAACAATTTACCAGATGCCAGAAACCCTATTTACTGATCTTGACTAGACTGTAATGCAAAATGAAATACCTAGTCAAACACATTGAAATATTTACGAGCGACTGTAGTTTACTCCCGAACTTATCCAAGTCTGAGATCATTCTGTCAGGACAGTACAGTACAGATACTTTACCATGTTTTTGTTATTCCTATAATTTAATGGAGTGTCAGTGGTTGATCATTGGAAAGTCATAATGACGCCACTATACTAGAAGATTACCAACCTTGTCAAAATTAACAAATAAGAGATCAATGATAGACTATTGTGACACTATTGTAATAGCAGACTCGCCCCCCAGGAAGAATGTTTGTTCGCACGACCGGTCTTGTTCGAGCCCCGTAGAGTTCCACCACTCAACCGCCCCTGGCTGCTTTAGCAGCCAGTTGCCGATTTGCCAAATGTCCCTGGCTGCTAAAGCAGCCAGTAGCGCCTTCGTCCAACAAATGCAATAAAAATTTATTAAACTGCTATTTCTAGAGCTTATTCCTCTTGTAGCATTCTCTATACTATATTCCTCAACGTTCGGACCAACAATAGCAACACTATTCCATCGACAAATCTCAAAATAAAAGTAAAAACTGTAGTGTAAACAAACTCCGCCATTTCTGACGTGTGGCGTCGTATTTCAATTGTTCTGTTACGTATATTGTTGTTTTCGGATAGTGTTATATATCAAATTAATCGTGAAAATCTGTGCTACTATATTATCATAAAGGAAATCTAGTTTTCTAATCTCAAAGTTGAGTATTTCGCCTCCGAAAGGTGGTAGGTTTAAATACCTATAGTGATTGTGTTTATACAAGAAATAAGTGTTTTTGTGATTAAAACGTGTGTGTTAACGGAAAAACAGTGCATAATTAGTATTGTGAACATATTATTAAATTGTATATACAAAAACAAGTGGCTTCGTAAAGTTATAGGTACGTAAATAACCGTGTTCAAAAACAGTCGTTGGCGCAGGCCGCGTCAAAATAAACAGTGAGTATTCAAATTCTAATTTAATTCTAACTAGACTATCGTAAATAAACTAATAAGATTATGGTCTTATTGGAAAGGAAATATAATCTAGTTTATTTTAAAATTATTTTAATTGAAATTTAATATTTAGAAAAATTCAAATTAATATTTTAATAGCGAAATATCCGTTTTCATCACTGTTTTTCAAGTTCTACATTTTTTTTGAGTTTCAAATTAATATCAGTTTTTTTTTTTTTTTAATATATAGATTCCATAACTATTCAGCTATTCACTGTAAATTTTATTTAGCTATAACTCTTGTAGTTTGCGATTGTTTATCTAAAGTGTCAAATTACATGCGAATATTTCGCAATTTTTTGCACCCTGGACGGTTTGGTGCAAAAAAGTCGCGCGCGGGGCGGGTGAGTGGATGATAACCAATGAAAATGACTTTTGGTTTTTGTTTGGAAAATCAAAAAATCTGACGTCAACCCGTTATTTATTTACGTGGCCACACTGTTAAAATTGTCAATTTGTCGAACGATTGGTCGGTCCTTTCTCGAGCTCTTGTTCACATTTTTTACGTTTATTTGTATAATATGTGGCTCTTATCGGATATCAGCTGAGAGTATTGAAGCTTGTTTATCCACATTCACTTTGTGAGTATTTAATCGATGCTCCTGTCGCCGGTTCCCGGATAAAAATGTGTCGTACTGTTCCTTGTTTACACGTATTCGATATCAATGGTCTCCCGATCTATTTACAAAGGGGTGGATTGTTCTCATTAAAATCTTTTCATGTTTCGATAGGACGGATTTTGTAGCAAAACTTTATTATTTGTTTCTCTAGACGTCATTTGGAGACAGTGCCAGTTGGTGCAGTCCATATTATTTGTTAAACGGGTTTGTTATTGTAACCCACTTGTTCATAAAATTCGTACAATGTATTGCCGGTTGTGGTGATCTAATCACTGGCGAAAATTATATTGAAAACAATTTGTTTACAAAATGTGTGTGTTAAAGCTTAGCTAAGAATGTATCTTTGTTGCCATATATTGTACAAATCGGTCTGGATACAGAACTTTTCCTGACTCAGTATGAGATAAGGACTCTGCCCCCAAATTCGTCTGATAACTAAATAACAGTTTTGTAACAGAATCTGATAAGAACTGATATTTTATCTTTTCTAACATAAAATGCATTTAATAATAGTGTATTTCCTACATGGATGAAGTAGTAACAAATGCCCAGTAACACAATGTTTGTTTTTACTTGAAATTTTATTTTTAAGTACTTTATTATCTCGGTATCTTTTCTTTTAATATGTTTAAGAAATTAAATTTACAATTGACGCTCATAGTCCGAGGACTGATTGCAGATAAAACCGAAGAAAAAGAAAGATATTTGACACCAATCAATTTTAACTCACGAGTCTATGACAAAACTTGATTTAGAGTATAAAATTGAAAAAATTAATCATAATTAGCCTAATTTGTTTTTGGGGGCTTTTCTGCTCCTTAGTCACCTTTATCATCCACGTAAGTAAAATCATATGCTCCTGTCCTCTAAATTAATGATATTTTGATAATAATTAAGGATACTCTAATAGCAAACTTGGAAAACAGAGTGTAATGATGAGTGAGACCAACAATTCTAAAGAAAAAAATTAAAGCAACATGTACAGCTAGCTATGACTAGATTACCAGTTTCATTTTGAGTCAATTAAATTACTTGGTAACTAAGAATGATTCACCAAATGATAGTGAAAGGAAAAATACATCACACATCAACTAAAGAAAGTTAAAATAAAATAACATAAGTAATTTAAAATTCACAAATTACATTTGAGACAACAAAAACTTGCACGAGCACACAGTAGTTAAAACGTTAACTACTTTTAAAATTATTTCATTTGCAATGCAAGTTTTGTGTTGCTTAAATCTAACCGTCTCTGATTTGTCCCCAGGCAATGTTAAGATGATGCCATTAAAAGACAACCAGGATGTGGCTTCATTCCTTGTCACCAAACATTCATGGAAGGGGAAATACAAACGGGTGTTTTCTATCGGCACCCATGGAATTACTACATACAACCCTGACAGATTGGAGGTGACGAATAAATGGTTATATGCTGATGTAGTGACCATTGCCTCCTCAAAACATTCAAATGCAGCAGCGAATCATGACTTTACCCTGGTCATGAAGAAGGATAAAAAAGTGGATTCTATGAAGTTTTCTTCTGAACACAAGTGTTTGATTCTGACCGAGGCTTTTAAGTACAGAAATGCGTTCGCTGAGAAACCTAAAGATGTTTATGTAAGTATTCTTTTTTGTCATGTAAATAACGAAAGAATTATAAAGATTACGGAATTCAGATTTTGTAAAAACAATGTCTGTTTTCACTAACACGTGCCACTACTACTTGAATGCTGAAATATTATTTCACAAATGAAATTTTCAAGAGTGTTGAATATCCTCAGTGCGGTTTTATTGAGGCATTTGTTTATGTGTCTTGTGTTTCAACTCATTATTTCGAACCCATGAAAATACTTCCTATTTTCATGTAATCTGTTTGTTATTAAAGAAACAGTGCTTGTTAATTATTTTTTTTGTGAATGTTTGTAAAAATAGGTACTTAGTTAAGAATGAAAAGCCACAGCCAGTCTTGAAAAATATTTTAATTAATAAATAACAGAGTTTTTGTCCACTTTTAAAATCATCTCGTGTATCTTTATGCTCTTCTATCTATAGGTGTTTTGTGTGTACATAAATGAATAAACAATCACACACTTTATTACAGAGATACCAATCCTACAAACACCATTGGAGTGGAACACGTCTTCCCGTAGTCCTAGAAGTGGGTCCGTGTGCACTAGAACAATTGGATCCATCATCCCACACACTGCTGGCCAGCTATCCGTACTGTGATGTGCAGGGAATCCTCCCTGTCCGGGATGTGCCTGGAGGGTTCGTTCTAGCTGTAGGAGGATACAGTAGACTCCACCTGTTCTCCAATGCCATGGACCATCAGATTATCATCAATAAGATGCTGGAGATGGCTAGCTTAACACTGAGTATAAGTATTAAGGTTCTGTCAACAATGATTACCTTGGATGACTATCATGATCAGAGATTTGGAAAGTATAGGTGAGTTTTTGAAGAAGAGTGAGAAAAAAATATTATTTATACATGTTGGAATTTTTCAATGCCACCTGGAGGGAAACTACTCTAAATACTGGATGTAGTAAATTTTACTCAAAGTAAACAGTCCATTATTTAAAAAAAGAAACAAATCTGCATTTACAGATTTGCTAAAATTCGCTTGCCACACTCGGGAATCGGAACTGACTAAAGTTCGAAAAAATAACATTCTGTACTTTTTTTACATAAACCGAAAGGGGCAATCATATGGATCAAATCTCTCTAACAAACATGATTAATTAAATGAAGGGAAAACCATGAAATTTAAACTTATAAAATTCCACCCTTTTTTTTTTTTTTCGGATGGGAAATCATCAAATGACTCTTCCCGCTCTGGGCGGTTACATAGGACTAAATCGTAACGCCTCTGCCAAACCTAGTTATGTTATTAATAAAATGTTTTGTTATCCCTTGTCTGGAATCGTGCTTGGTTGATAGGATAGCTTGGCCATCCCTGTTACATGGAGCTTAAACATAGCTGGCGAGATGTGGCACGCCCTATAGCCTACACTAGCGTTGATACACCTCTGTATTACCCTTCGGGGAATACAGGCGCCATGTTACGTGTGTTTAAGTAGTCTAGACATGGCGAACATTTTCCACAGAAATGTTTTAAAAACAAAACATTTTTTTGGTGATACTGTGTATGTTTATTATGCCTATAAAAGTAACAATTTTTACCCTAATGTCATTGTCCCTGTTAATTAGCTACATGCTTAATTGGCGCATTTCATTCACGCACATTATTCCAACATTTGATTGTCCGACGGCTGATTCAGGCGACCTTGGGTGTGAACTCATTTATCTATCTAACGCGATACACTCGTTACATGTATCAAATTCTGTACGATTAGTTCGTCTATCATGTATATATGATAGAAGTTTTTATAAATTACGAACTTAATGTAAAAAGCAACAGGTTCTTTGATAAAATATGGGTATAGGCCGTGGCCCCGGAACACAAAGGGCGAGGAAGGAACATGGATGGGTTTTAGTCAGTAAAAGTCTGACACTCCCTCCTGCTCCGCCCAGGGCGGGAGAAGTCATTTGATGTTTTACCACCCAAAAAAAAAAAAAAGGCACTTAGCTAGGGCATGGAAAACTGGGTTTCAGTTCCATAGTCTACACCTAACCCACTGTTGATTGGGAAGACCAGCGGGCCTACCATGACGTCTTAAAGCAGGATCGTTTTAATTGCGTGCGAGTGAGGGAAAGAGACGGCGCTAGACGTCCTCTATAGCTCCGTTTCTTACCCACACTGGAACGCGATTAAAACGATCCTGCTTTAAGACGTCATGGTAGGCCACCAGCTATGGACTAATTATTGTGCAAACTGCCAGTCTGTGGAATTCACTGCCGGCTTATCTGTTTCCCGTTCATTATATTCTAGAGCTCTTACAATTTCGCGTGAATCGGTTTGTTCTAGGCAAGCGTGCTCCACCCTAGGCCGCGTCATCGCATCGCTTCATATCAGGCGAATAGGCATGACGACAGTATCAAAAAATTGGAAATCTATTTAGTCCGCCAGTTAGAGTATTGGAAATTAATGGACACGTATTTTTTGTTTTTGTAAATCAATGAATATTGACAAAAGATAAAACGCATCAAAACCCGGGAGTGGGGGCTCGTGACGTCAGAACTAGCTAAAAATTATACCATGGCGTGACGTATTGAGAATTTTAAAAGCGTCATATCTTCGTCAATTTTGGTTTACGTAACAAAAGAAAAAACACGGGTCAAATATTTTTTGATAATCTTAAGTGACGGACTAATTAGTTTTTTTTTGTCGTTCGCCTATTGTGGACAAAACCTAATTAGTATTAAAAAAAACTCGCCCAAGAAAAAACTATTGTGAGTCTTTATAATGGTTTTTTTTGTCTCTTTTACCCCCTTATTCAATGAACAGCGTGATGGTTTCATGATAAAATGAAAACGAAATCGATCTCAGTTTAGACTTTGTCATGCAACAACCAAGTTTATTAATTGATTTGAATCAGCGCATGCGCATCGACCACCAATTAATGATATTTCCTGCTTCATGTGTACTAGGAAAATAAATACATGTATACATTGATATGTTGTTAAATACCACTACAACAGAAATTAGGGAAAGCAATATTTGTTAATGAGGTTTAAATGTTTAATGCTAACAATAATTTATTTAAGATAAACAGAAAGAAGGAAATACTTTGGTAAATCATTCCAATTTAAAATACCATGAGAGGTCAAATTATACTGGACATGAATAATGCCACTGTGCATTTAAAAGCATTTCCGTAATTATTAAAAAACTAGTGATTTAATAAAGCCCGATTTAAACGAAGTAAGATTCTTGCTTGTATAATACAATAAAATTGAGCAACAAATGACATTCATCATCATCAGCCTATAGTGTTCCCACTGCAGAATACTGCCAATGGGCTATAATCCACCACACGGGCCCACACTTCGGATTGGTAGATGTCACATGTCTTCGAATTTTTGGTTCTAGGACATGCCGGCTTCCTCACGATGTTTTCCTTCACCGTTTTGAGAGCAGTGGTGACGAAATAAATTACACAAAGCTGTTCATAAGTCGGGGCCGCCACCGCTGGGCTACCGCTGCTCTCCAACAACAAATGACATTAAAAAAAAAAGCATTATTTCGCACTGAGTTAATCAAGCTTAAGGGTCAGTTTTCACCAAGCGGAAAGGTCCTCGTGCTGTTTTTTGATGTCACTGAATAAAGCACTGTATCAGTATTGCTTCTAAGTATAAAATTCGACGCAGACATTAAGATTTAGGTCCCTTAGCGTGTGCTCCTGCATGCGCGAGAGTCCAATTTGAATCGCACAAAAGCTTTTGCCCTTTATAAGAAGCAACAATGTAAACAATTATAGGTCGACAATACAATATACACACCAATAATTTTCTTTTACAGTGGAGATCAACACCAGACCTCACTAAGCGAGTTTATAGTTCACAAAGTGAATCCTGCGCGTCACATGGAACCGATGCGACGGACACTCTGCCTCTCCGACACTTGCATACTCGAGAGGGATCCACAGACATACTCTGTAAGTTATTCAGCTGTAGCATTTTGTGATGTATTCAGATAAACGTAAATTAGTGACCGTTCAAGAAGCGTTTGGGGTTGGGTGGCATTCCACTGAGCACAGCAGCATTCGCTGCCGTCGATCGATTCCGTTTAATAACATTATATACAATATTCTTCTTAAATATTTCCGATTGGTCATCCGATAAATAAGGAAACAGGGTTCGATATAACTGAAGCGCTTTTTCCCAATTAAAAATGGACTCATCCAAGTCATCCAAATCTAAAACCAAAACTGATCTATTAATTATTATTATTTTCAGGTGGTATGCCTACGGCCGCTAAGTGATGTGTTTGCTTTAGTGAGGGACACTGAACACCCTCAGAAGTTCTCTATAGAATACCTCAATGGCCAAACACGGACATACTTAGCTGGAGAAAGGTAATATAATTTGACTTTTAAAATACTCAAAAAATTGTACACTGTTTGTTGATTATTTCAAAGCTAACGGACCTCTAGAAATTACAAAGACGTACCCATAGGTAGGCGTATCGTAGTTTTTGCACACCGAGTTTTAGTAACATTCATTAGTAGCATTAAACATCTGCCAACTCACACTAGATCCCCATTCCATAGTGGATTACGGCCTTATATCTCACACAGAGAGGAAGCCAGTGTCCTGGCCAGCAGTAAAAACGACACTAGAAGAGTACTAATCATTAGAAAAGAAAAAAAAAGAGTTTTTGGAACTTTGTCAAATAATAAGTAGCATTTGTATTTAAATTGACTGATACATTTAATCGCTCTTTACTCTATACCGACATTTTTCAAGTACTGCATAGGAGGGTATAATGCCCAAGGAAGGGCCGAAGCCTGCCGGGGCTGCGGGACTATTCGAAAGAGATACCGTGGCTCCGGAACACAAAGGGCGATGAAGGAACATGGATGGGTTTTAGTCAGTAAAAGTCTGACACTCCCTCCTGCTCCGCCCAGAGCGGTATTAGTCATTTGATGATTTCCAATCCGAAAAAATAATGCCCATATTAATAACGTGAACACTTTTCCAGGGACGCACTACTAGCCTCTTTGCTTGACGGCGTCAGATCTGCGGGACAGCGTGACGTGCACGTTAGATCAATTCCCACACCGCGAGGGTACCGACTGGGGCCTCTCCACCAGCCTGTTGACGAGGAAACGGAGTCCAATCATCTCAGGTATGAATCAGCCGACTTTAAACTTTATAATGGGTAGTATAAGGTCTAGATCAGCGTGATGCTCACGTCCGGTCTGTCGTCACACTGCGGGCAATCACCTCAGCTATGAATCACCCAACTTTAGGCTCAATGCTAGATAACATAAATTCTTGTTCAGCGTGTAGTGCATGTTCAGTCTGTGATTATTTTGTAGCAGTGTGGCAAAGTATTTAATAACAAAAAAGATAGACATCAGCATACAAACTGTACCTTTTTATTTACAGATTATTCCAGAACCCAGTAGGCATGTCTCGTGCCGAAGTGATAGAGCGGTTCAACTCGAACGTCGGTTACAGCGGGCTGATCTACTCCGTCAGCCAAGACGTAAGACATATAACAGTTACATAACTAGCTGTATAACTGCACTATACATGCATACTTTATACTAAACTAATGCTAACTCGTGGAAGTTACGGTCATAAAACTTGCGAGTGGGATAGTGAATGTTTAGTATAGTGTCATCTCGCTCAAGCAGTTTATGACCGCAGCTGCCGTGAACGTTGGCGCGAACTATTACCCTTTAACAGTTATTTAATAATTGTGACATATCACAATCCAAGCCTTTTTGTAAAGAGAATAAAGTTCACTGTGCTTTGGACAGACTTGTCAGTGGCAGTAATGCAAAATCAGTCTTATTGTAACGAGGATAAAGATTGCTGTGATTTTTACAGTTTTACGATAAATCAGAGGTAAATAACTGTAAAAGAACTTGTATATTAACTACTTCAACTTCTCCTAACACTCCGTATTTTCATTGAGTAGGAAAATTAACAGTAGCTTGAATATGCAACTTGATTAATACTTGTAAAAAAATCGGACTGAAATTCCATTTTGTTAATAATATAAAGCTAGTCAGTTTGTGCATGAAAAGTCTATTTAAGTTTTGTTGTACGTATATATGTATGTTAAATAGATTCAGACACTCGAAACCCGATTTTACTGTACTGTGTTGTTCGTTACACATTCGATCACATTTAAGGTCGGAGTGGATCATATATGTTACGTTTTTGGTCTACTCCGGCCTTTAGGAATGTTCGGTTTTGTACAGCGTTTTTGTACTCTGTCACTCATGAAAGACGTACCATCTTAACATGAATGATGTAACCAAGATTTTGTACCAATATTGTGATTTAAAAGAGTGTCCATGGAGTTTCTTGCCCGTTCTTCTCCATAGAGATATACGCTAGGGAATGGGCAACTACAGTACTTTCACAGTTTTTATGTCTTGTGACTGGGACTAGCTACATTTAATTTTCATCTTTTTTTCTACAATTAAAATTGTAACTAAAAGCATTTATTTCAAGTAGGCCACTTGAAATAAATGCTTTGATTTTGATTTTAGTATGTGGCGGTCTCTTTCTAAAATTCCTGGTTCCTCAACCTACACAGTTACGTACACAGTACGCGGGCCATATGGCACAAGGCATAGAGTTATTTGCATAGACTGTCAGAGGTGCTATTGTATTGTATTTTATAACGGGCTGGAGACCGCAACTTCACATCCAAACCGCGTATTGTGCGTACGGGTGAGAAAATTGATCAGTCGATCTACCCCAGTTCCCAGCAACGCCTTGGTGTTACTGGACGATCTCGCGGAGAGTACCTGGGTTATCGAAGTACTTTGCCCGGTATGAGGCGACCTCTGGGCAAATACTGCTATTCAGCTTCATCCGGACTGAAAGCCGACCCCAACATAGTTGGGAAACGCTAGGCGGATGATCGGCAATAAAATGTCGGCATAATTCGAGCCGAGCGGTTTATTTTCAGAAAGTATCTTTACAAAATATTCGATTTTGCTGCTAGACTGCCAATAGGCATGACGACAGTATCAAAAAATTGCAAATCTATTTAGTCCGTTAGTTAGAGTATTGGAAATGAATGGACACGTATTTTTTGTTTTTGTAAATCAATGAATATTGACAAAGATAAAACGCATCAAAACTCGGGAGTGGGGGCTTGTGACGTCAGAACTAGCTAAAAATTATACCATGGCGTGACGTATTGAGAATTTTAAAAGCGTCGTATCTGCGTCAAATTTGGTTTACGTAACAAAAGAAAAAACACGGGTCAAATATTTTTTTATAATCTAAGTAGGGTAGTACTAGGTAGGTACGGACTAATTAGTTTTTTTTTTGTCGTCTCGCCTATTTATGCCGACCCGAACACGTGTGTTGGTCTCACACATGTATGAATGACAGAGATGACGCTCTACAAATATGTTTCTGTCCTTAAAATGTGCGCCCTTAATAACGCTGCGTTCCCGGGAGAGGTTTGCCAGGTTTGTGTAGCGAAACTAGCCAATCATATGGCTCCTTTTTTTACGGCTGGAGCTAAGCTAGTACTGCGATTGGTTAGTTTTACTATATTCCCCCAAACATCTCTGGAAACGCAACCATAGAATAGGCGCCATATCAACAGCCAGTCTTGTTTATATAGGGTGATTTTTTTAACTGGGCGTGGATGACCAAATGCGAATTCTATATTCCTCATAGTGGCCATCCACGCCCCCTTGAAAAATTCACCCTGTATGCCTGTTAGATTACATATACTACTCCTACCACGCTACTCTCATCCGCATCACGCTTCGTTTTTTTGATTTTTTT
The DNA here is from genome assembly GCA_963853795.1 of Xestia rhomboidea. NCBI lineage: Eukaryota > Metazoa > Arthropoda > Insecta > Lepidoptera > Noctuidae > Xestia > Xestia rhomboidea. Next base: position 5,125,469 of record OY970771.1, on the reverse strand, counting down.
TTTTGTGAAATTCCTGGGACATATTAATGTACGTTGTGTGCCTTGTAGGCCCGCCCCCTGTTGTGGCTGTTTCTTACGTGGGATCTTGTAAGTCCCCTGTCAATTTATTATTTTACACCCTTATATTGCTACTCCTTGTTAAGCTAGGTAGAGGGAAACGACAAATTCTTCCATTTCTAGATGTTTCCATAGCTTTAAGGGTCTTGGGTTAAAATCATCTGCGTTACATGTAAATACCATAGTTTCTATGCGATGTTACACTAACTGAGAATGTTGTACATTTTGTTTTGAATGTTGTACACTTTATCTGTTAAGTATTAGAGTATAAATGATGAGTACTTTTACTTGGGATTAATTGGCGTCACTATTTGACAGACTGGGACAATCTACGAAATTACTGGGTCGGGAAAACTTAAAATCATTAACCTTAGTAACTAAAGTGACTATTCTATTTTTTCTGAATGCAAACCTGCACGATATAAAATTCTTTATCATAAAACACGAGCGAACGCAAACAACCGTAAAAGCAGTCTTAAAAAGTTCACTAGAATTTAAAACATTAACTCCGACGTTTTAAAAACTAAGTCATAAACTCAGTTACCAAAGAAAAGCGGTCGTCTGCGTTCTCTCTTAGTCCCACGCCTCTCAAATCGTGTCCCTAACTAAGCAAGACGAAGTGCATTAAAATGTTGCACCACAGCGCTTGTTCGCCGAGAACAAGGAGAAGCTGATCACGGGCGCGTTGACTGCGCTGGTGAGCTCCGCGCCTTCTGGCAGCAACTTAACACCCCGGGAACTTGAAGCGCAGTTCCATGCCTTGAGAAGACTTTGTGCCAGTAAAGTTGGATTTGCTGCGTTCACTGCGTTACCTGGGTAAGACAAGTTTAGTTTGATTTCCTTTAATTACTGATTAAAACTTTTAAAATATTTCAAAAAAATCATTAAAAAATTTGGTCATGGTGGTCAGGAGTAGGGTCCAAGCTACTGGTGTTTAAAGTTCACAAGACAGGATCCTCCTCACATTGCGAAACTCATCATTCCTTCTGAATCATTACTTTGTTTTGTTATTTAGGTTCTTGAGATTAGGAAGTAATCTTATCATGACCGTTTGAAAGGTTTATAGTATGAATCAAAACTGATTGATATAATATAATCTTATAATGAATCATCGGGGATGTGCAATGTTTATCTTTTGTTAATTATAGACTAAGCGTGTTTCTTAACTTATTTTTGTCTTTTGATTGGTGTATGAGTCATGTGTGTTAGTAGGGCTCAATATTTCTACATTTTTTTTTTCTATTCCTCGGTAATAAAAAAGATAATTTTCCAATGTTTCATAAAATCTTTGTACACTTTATTGGCAAATATTATGATCTGTAAATCAAACTTAATGAAAACCAATTTCAGCTATGATATTGTGATTAAAACGGCCCTTTAAAATAGATCATTTGGTTCTCAAGAGTCTGCCTTTCATCAAATGTTCACTCTTTACCAATAAGTATTGTATGATACGAATTTGTATCGTAAACTACTCAAAAATACCTTGAAATTAAATTAATTAACTCATACGGAGCTTATAATTTTCATCAGTTTCCGCGAATGGATCGGCACAGCGACCGTAGCAGCCTTACGTCGCGGCTCTCCCGCCTGCGCACACGCAGCGCTGGACGCCGTGTGCGCTCTCCTGCAGCCGATGCACGCCGAGCCCGATCTGAGGCAGGAGCAGCTGAACAAGGCCAGCATGTTGTCCTCCTCCACCTTCCTGGATGGCCTGCTCACCATGTGGGCGGATCACGTGGTCAGTACTTTGTTCCAGTTTTAATGATATGGGTCCCAGAGGAAAAGCGGGAACTAAAAGGTTCATCTTAATCCTGTCCCAGCTAGCAAAATACCCTTACAAACACTTACTTAAGAGCGATGGTCTTATACAAGGTTTATACGTGTTCTGCTTAAGTCAGAAACTCTTAATACCCTTACAAACAAAAGCTTGTAAGAGCTGTGGTTTCATATAAGGTTTATATGTGTTCTGATTAAGGCAGGAACTCTTATAGTGCCATTTTATAAGTCTATTTAGGTTTTGAGAGCATTCATACTTGTAACATGGTCTTATAGACGTATTTAAGAAAACGTTATAAGATATTAATAAGAGCAGTGGCATTATAAGCGCCTTTTACAAGTCTAATTGCCTCTGATTCTTAATTAATACTTATAAATTCATTTTATAAGTACAGTCACCCTTAGAAGCGACTACACTAAGTGTTTTATTAGACTTCTGTAAAACTAGTATTTTTAAAGTGTGATTTATCTCACCTAAGATATATTATAGAGTAGTAGCACTTTAAAAGTTCTACAACAATTCCCTATTAAGGGTTATTTATTTTCTTTGTTGTGTTGATTCCAGAAATTGTTATAAAATCAGGTAATAGATTATTTTAATATTTAGTACATAATTATTATCATTAAGTTTCCATTAGATCCTTCGAGTTCGTCGTTTGGCTTGCTTTTATTTATTACGGAACCCTAAAAATATAAGCAACATGGCCGCGTAGACAGTGGTTTTAGGTTTAATTTGACTTTTACGAGTGCGATATAAACCTTAGATAAGAGTACTGGACTTAAATTGCTCTAATAAAGCACTTATAAGTCGCGGTTGGTCGTAATGGCGACATTTTGATAATATTTTACAAATAATTAAAAAATATATAAAGAAAAAGAAACATTTTTGAAAAGGCCCGTGAAGATATTGTTATTAAAATTTCAAAGTAATCGAGAAAAACTACTTTGCAACCTAATAATCGCATATACTTAGTGCGTGGCAAATAAATGAGTAAGAAATTAGAAAATATACACTATATCACACTAGCCTTTTGTAGGAAATATAAATTTAAATTTAATACTTTATTATTTTCCCAAAAGTTCCAAGGACTTCGCGGTTTGTGATAACACTCTTATTAGGAGATCACAAAGAGGACTATAAGCGATATTACCCTTAAAATAGTATTTTATTTTATTAGTAAGAGGACTTTAAGGTTATTTACCCTTACAGCGCGCCATTGTAAGTCACTTGTAAGTTTATTTGTCATTATAAAAGCATCAGCAAGAGTCTTGTAAGTTTGAAAATACACTTCGCGAGACCATTACAAGGCAATTGCAAGGGTGAATATACTTATAAAGTGCGCCCAAATCCACACATAGGTGTCTGTAAGTGTGATATAAGACTGAAAAAATATGGTCTTGGGATATTTGTAAGATTATTTTTTGCTAGCTGGGGTAATACTTCGGTTAATGCAGAGTGTTCATTATTTCCAGTATTTAGGATCGGCTCAACACGTATTTTTCTTCCATTCTCTCCTGTCAATCGTCACGTAATATTTACTGCTTTCTCCTTCATACCATTCCTCACACAATCTATCCGGTCTTCACGTATAATACTGACACAGAAGAATCATGTATCGTCCCGCTCTGCAATATGGCTCATTTTCCAATGGCAGCTTGATTTTGGAAATCTATCCCACACATCGTACTTGAAGGGTTATTATTGGTAAGCTGAACTGTCACGTTCACGAAAATATAACGTTTATATTGTTATTGTAGCAAGTTGAAAATACAGGGTGTAAACAACCTCATCACGAAACCGTCAACCAAGCGTTCTGTACATCAAACTAAGTAACTTTACGCAAAAAATATTTCTGGGAAACGACTTCTTTTTCGGGTGAAAAATCATGTTTTGTGATAGAACTCAATGTGACGCACTTAAAACATTGTGCTGATGGATGGATTGAATAGTACGGGGGTCATAGAGGTGTTTAAAATAAAAATCCCAATATCTCCGTAACTAGAAGGTTCCCAGGTATGGCGTAGAACAATAAAATGATCGCAATGACGGGGAGAACAAGTGCCTTTCAGCTTCGTTAAGAGGTTTTTTACACCCTTAAAACCCAGAATGTTCAACAGTTTTTTATGTATTGAAACTGCAAAGTCCGAGTCAGTTACTATCTCAAGATTTTGAAAATGAAAAAGATTTTGACTGTATAACCTATTACCATCATAAATACTATCTACGTGTCTCTCCCCCTCAGTCGGGCAACAGTGGCGCGCTCGTAGTGGCGGCCATGTTGGACTTCCTGACGTTCGCGCTGTGCGTGCCCTACAGCGAGACCACGGACGGCAAGCAATTCGACCAGCTGCTGGAGATGGTCTCTAAGAAAGGACGAGTGCTGTTTAAATTGTTTGAGGTAAGGCGAGACAGTAAGAAAGTGGCGAGGGGCCGTAGACCGTTACTTTTAGACTTTTTTTTTTAATACGTTGCTCCACACGTTGTTTACAAACAATTAAACTCACATGCACAAACAGATTCAAACTCAAACTAAAAGCATTTATTTAAATTAGACCATAACAGGCACTTTTGAATGTCAGAAAAACACAGAAGGCGAAACTACAGTCACAGACACAAGGCATAATAACTTGTGAAAGTACTGTAGTTGCCCGTTCCAAAGCGTAGATTTCTATGGAGAAGAACGTGCAAGAAACACCATGCGACACTCTTTTCAATCAAAAGATTTTTACAAGATCTTGGTTACATCATTTATGTTGAGATTATACAAATATGTGAGAACGATGTTAGAAAGACGTGTACATAAAGAGCGTCCAGAGTAAAAGATAAAATTAACAATTTAAAAACAAAGTTTTTAAAATGAGCCGTGGCAGCTAAGAGATGACCAGCCCCAACTGACAGCGCCCGTTCACCAACATGACGAACCAGACGTAGAGCAACTACCTGTAGGTCGATTAACTTTCGTTCAGTGAAATTCTGTACTGTAATACACACTTATAAGCTTCATAACGGGTTGAGATCAGCTATTAATAAACCCGTTCCTTTTTTACCTTTTGAGGTACGGAGCCCTAAAAATGAGATGAGGTTAAGCTGATACGGTATAGTACTTATACGTGTATAGTGCTCTTAAATCCGTTATTAAATCCCATGTAAGCAAGAAAATCCAAAATTATAATCATAGAGATTTGCGATTACATTGATTAAAAACCATCGAAAACATCGTCTTTTACTTCCCAGCACCAGTCGATGGCGATAGTGAAAGGCGCAGGGCTAGTGATGCGCGCCCTGGTGGAGGAGGGCGGCGACGGCGTGGGCTCGCACATGCAGACGCTGGCGCTGGCCGAGGCCGCACTGCCGCGCCACCTGCTGACCGCGCTGTACGCGCCGCCGCGCCTGCACCACCGCCACCTGGCGCGCCACCTGCTGGCGCTGTGGCTCGTGGAGCATGCGCCTGCGCACTGCCTCATGCGTAGGATTATGGTGAGGGTTGATAACTGGAACTAAGTACTTATTATTACACAGACATGTTCTATTATCCCATTGTGATCTGCAGTTGATTGCAGCTTTTCACGGTATTCTTATAATCTGATCCTAACACTCCTCATTTGTAATAAACCAAATTGTCAAATCAATTAAGCCGACACGTGTCTGCAATACCTGGGCGTTTTTTCAATAGCGGTGACATCGCGATTAGGTGCGGTCATTCTTTGACTGTATTTGCCTCATAGTGAGCTTGCCATCGCGCAAAGTGATCTATTCCTCACAAACTATTCTCGGAGTATGATTAGAAAAACTACCCAGCTAGCAAAATACCCTTACAAACAAAAGCTTTAAGAGCGATGGTTTCATAAAAGGTTTATACGTGTTCTGATTAAGTCAGAAACTCTTAACACCCTTACAAACAAAAGCTTGTAAGAGCTGTGGTTTCATATAAGGTTTATATGTGTTCTGATTAAGGCAGGAACTCTTATAGTGCCATTTTATAAGTCTATTTAGGTTTTAAGAGCATTCACACTTGTAACATGGTCTTATAGACGTATTTAAGAAAACGTTTTATCCACTCAACCGCCCCTGGCTGCTTTAGCAGCCAGTAGCCGTTTTGCGAAATGTCCCTGGCTGCTTAAGCAGCCAGTAGCGCCTTCGTCCAACAAATGCAATAAAAATTTATTAAACTGCTATTTCTACAGCTTATTCCTCTTGTAGCAAACTCTATACTATATTCCTCAACGTTCGGACCAACAATAGCAACACTATTCCATCGACAAATGTCAAAATAAAAGTAAAAACTTTAGTGTAAACAAACTCCGCCATTTCTGACGTGTGGCGTCGTATTTCAATTGTTCTGTTATGTATATTGTTGTTTTCGGATAGTGTTATATATCAAATTAATCGTGAAAATCTGTGCTACTATATTATCATAAAGGAAATCTAGTTTTCGAATCTCAAAGTTGAGTATTTCGCCTCCGAAAAAGTGGTAGGTTTAAATACCTAGTGATTGTGTTTATACAAGAAATAAGTGTTTTTGTGATTAAAACGTGTGTGTTAACGGAAAAACAGTGCATAATTAGTATTGTGAGCATATTACTAAATTGTATATACAAAAACAAGTGGCTTCGTAAAGTTATAGGTACGTAAATAACCGTGTTGTGCAGGCCGCGTCAAAATAAACAGTGAGTATCCAAATTCTAATTTAATTCTAACTAGACTATCGTAAATAAACTAATAAGATTATGGTCTTATTGGAAAGGAAATATAATCTAGTTTATTTTAAAATTATTTTAATTGAAATTTAATATTTAGAAAAATTCAAATTAATATTTTAATAGCGAAATATCCGTTTTCATCACTGTTTTTCAAGTTCTACATTTTTTTTGAGTTTCAAATTAATATCAGTTTTTTTTTTTTAATATATAGATTCCATTTCCATTCATTCAGCTATTCACTGTAAATTTTATTTAGCTATAACTCTTGTAGTTTGCGATTGTTTATCTAAAGTGTCAAATTACATGCGAATATTTCGCAATTTTTTGCACCCTGGGCGGTTTGGTGCAAAAAAGTCGCGCGCGGGGCGGGTGAGTAGTTATAATATTAATAAGAGCAGTGGTATTATAAGCTCCTTTTACAAGTCTAATAGCCTTTGATTCTTATTTAATACTTATAAATTCATTTTATAAGAACAGTCAACCTTAGAAGTGACTACACTAAGTGTTTTATTAGACTTCTGTAAACTAGTATTTTAAAAGTGTGATTTATCTCACCTAAGATATAATAAAGAGTAGTAGCACTTTGAAAGGTCTACAACAATTCCGGGTGATTTTTTTTTCTTTGTTGTGTTGACTCCAGAAATTGTTATAAAATCAGGTAATAGACTATTTTAATGTTTAGTACACATTATCATTAATTTTCTATTAGATCCTTCGACTTCGTCGTTTGGCTTGCTTTTACATATTACGGAACCCTAAAAATATAAGCAACATGGCCGCGTAGACAGTGGTTTTACGATTAATTTGACTTTTACGAGTGCGTTATAAACCTTAGACAAGAGTACTGGACTTATATTGCTCTAATAAAGCACTTATAAGTCGCGGTTGGTCGTAATGGCGACATTTTGATATTATTTTACAAATCTTTAAAAAATATATAAAGTAAAAGAATCATTTTTGAAAAGGCCCGTGAAGATATTGTTATTAAAATTTCAAAGTAATCGAGAAAAATTACTTCGCAACCTAATAATCGCAATATACTTAGTGCGTGACAAATACATGAGTAAGAAATTAGAAAATATACACACTAGCCTTTTGTAGGAAATATAAATTTAAATTTAATACTTTATTATTTTCCCAAAAGTTCCAAGGACTTCACGGTTTGTGATAACACTCTTATTAGGAGATCACAAAGAGGACTATAAGCGATATTACCCTTAAAATAGTATTTTATTTTATTAGTAAGAGGACTTTAAGGTTATTTACCCTTACAGCGCGCCATTGTAAGTCACTTGTAAGTTTATTTGTCATTATAAAAGCATCAGCAAGAGTCTTGTAAGTTTGAAAATACACTTCGCGAGACCATTACAAGGCAATTGCAAGGGTGAATATACTTATAAAGTGCGCCCAAATCCACACTTATAGATGTAAGTGTGATATAAGACTGAAAAAAATATGGTCTTGGGATATTTGTAAGATTATTTTTTGCTAGCTGGGTAAGCTTTACAAATTTCATGATTGAAGGCGTTAGTCCTACTTTTTCTAAACTCTAGTTTCCTTCCACAGCCCTCAGGCCTCCTAGCGTTCTTAGAGTCGACCGAGGCGCCCCCTGCCGCGGCGCTGGCGAGCGAGCTGGAGCCCGAGCGCGACAACCTGTCGCTCGCGCAGGCCAGCGTCAAGCAGCGCGCGCAGCACTGGGAGGCGCTGGAGCGACAGGTCAAATACGTGGAGAAGCATCTGGAGGTCAGTGTGACCTGAGTTGGTGTTCTTGGTACCCATCGAGCGCATACCTCAATAGAGCGGTAATGTCAGGCCATCCGCCTCCGCAACTAACAAGTGATTTGTTACTTATAAATATTACGCTCGCTCTCACTAAAAGAGTGAGAGTGAGAGAGAGAGAGGGTTATTTGACCTTGGGTCAGCCAATCAGAGCGTAGTGAACGCAGATGTGAGTTAGCGGAATTGTTTTCAAACAAAATAAGTAACATTTCTGCTCTATTGGGGTATCGATGTTGGTACCATAGCATTATTGTGAGGCGTGTTACACATGTTCGGGTCGGGGTGATTCGACGCCCGGCTTGTGCCCAATCAAACCTAACCGGTGAAGTGTGTGGCATCCCGATGTCAACAAACACAAGCTCTTTAAAAAATACATCTCGACTTCGTGGATAAAAAAATACGTTCCAAATAGTGGAGTATCTATAAGTAGAATTTACTATTTTTTGTGTCGTTGATTGATGAAGAAAAATCATGTCGTGGTGGGAGTAACTAGGTAGCAAAATGGGAATTGAGTTTTTTATCTATCGTAATGGCTAAATAATAACTCCAGCCGCCCGGTTCGATCTTTAGGTTAAGCCGTGCTTGTCTAGGTTGCTCTGTGGATGGGTGACGACCCTTACATACAGAGTTTCCTACGTGCCTCGGAAAGCACGTTAAGCTGTTGGTCCCGGCTGTCGTTTTTAGATTTTTGACAGTCGTTACAGGTAGTCAGTGGTTCAAAAAAGTCTGACAACCAGTCTTACCAAGGGGTATCGTATTACCTAGTACTAACTGGTTTGTGGAGGTCAGATAGCCAGTCGTTCCATGTAAAATACTGGTATTCCACTGTATCCGGTTAGACTGGAAGCCGACCCCAACATAGATGTAATATTGAAAGTGTAAGTTTGTCGTTAGCACTACGCGCAGCTAGCCCTGCAGCACTGGGCGGCGCGGCTGGGCCGAGCGCCGGGCGAGCGCCGCGACGCGCGCGAGCGGCCCGTGGTGCTGCGGCGGCGGCGCGAGCGGGTCAAGTCCGGCGCCAACTGGCCGCTGTTCTATTACCAGTTCCACAAGGACCACGCGCTGCCCAACCTGATATGGAATCACACTGTAAGTCATCAAGCAGCTGCTTCCTGCACCACTTGAGCACGCGGTCCTGGGCTCAATCTCCATTTACATTAGGATTTACTCAGTTACAGCCCGGAGTTTAGGATTGCAATAGGCTTGCCCCCTATTATATGGAACTTAAACATATCTAGCGAAAGTTCAACTTTTCAGCCAAAACCGCATCCATAGGCACATTTTTTTGCCAGTAAGGGTTGTTATGGTTACTACTATCGTTTGGTTCATCTTTGCATATTCCTCAGTGAACTCTGTCGTAGAGAGTGCACTTCGCATAACGGATACCTCTCTAAATGAGCATGTACACATTTTATTAAAAATGGTTTTAAAATAAATGTGGTCAATTTTGAGAAGTTACCGTTATTAGAAATGCCCAATTAAGTAAGAAGTGCATCAATTACGAAGTGCACGTTTTTTTTCCAGTGCACATTTTGCGAAGTGCACATTCTACAACGGAGCCCAGGGCACATTAACGTGATATTTACCGTGCCATGAGAGACATTCGTGCCGAATGTTCCTCACGGCAATGCTTTCCACCTTCATTATTATGTCTTTCCATAGACACGTGAAGAACTCCGCAACGCCTTAGAAAACGAACTCCGCGCGTTCACGTCAGACCGCGAGGTGGCCGGTACGACCCTGACTTCATGGAACCACGCGGAGCTGGAGGTCCACTACCAGTGCCTACAGAACGAGGTCAAGATCGGAGACTACTACCTGAGGATACTGCTGGAGCAGAGGGATAATGATGACAGTCCTATTCGGAAGTCGTGAGTAGTTTTTGATTTTGTTCATTCAGGTACAGGTACAGTACGGGTTCTGTACCTAAAAGGTGACAATGGAACCCTATAACCAAACCTACTACAACAGAGTCTAGCAGTCTATCCATCCAATCTTCTCCTTAAGGTGGATGCTCCAGGGTAGCCCGCGAAATTCAAATTTTCTTACGTTTTTTGTTACGGTAAATGAATTTACTTTTTCAAGGTCAAAGTCATTCCTGCACCTTTATGAACTTGGAGGGTTGTATTGATGATTTTGATGATTATAATTCTATAACTACATACGTGTTACAGCCGCGAATCATACTTTAATCGACATACAACCTGACACTGACCTGCAAATTGCAAAAAACGTAAGAAAATTTGAATTTCGCGGGCTACCCTGGAGCATCCACCTTAAGTTTAAGGGGTATGCGGGAGTCGCAGATTGTTCCCGTGACCGGCCACCATTTCATCCATCCCGTGTTAATTCTGTGCTTTACACTACGATCTATTTCGCCATCGCTTTGCACGAGTGAACCGAGATACCGAAAGTCGGAGCAGACTGGAAGAGACGCGTCATCTAGCGCTATGGCTCCAAAATTGGAGAGTTCGTCTCCCGGTGTCCCGATGTTCTATCAAACAAACCCCTTTTTTTTTTTTGTATGGGAAATCATCAAATGACTCCTCCCGCTCTGGGCGGAGCAGGACCGTATCAGACTTTTACTGACTAAAACCCATCCATGTTCCTTCATCGCCCTTTGTGTTCCGGGGCCACGGTATCTCTTTCGAATAGTCCCGCAGCCCCGGATCAAACAAACCCCTGCCGAACCCTTCGACAGGCTTGATATTGTGTTATCCTTCTAAGTTTTGAAACAAACTTTCAGTTACGAGTTCTTCAATGACCTTTACCACCGGTTCCTCTCGACGCCGAAGGTCGAGATGAAGTGCATGTGCCTGCAAGCCATGAGTATAGTGTACGGACGGTACTTTGAAGACATCGGCCCCTTTGCAGACACCAAGTACATTGTGCAGATGTTAGACAGGGTAAGAAATCAATTTCTATTTCAATTAATTGTAAATTAATAGCAAAATAACAGCTTGAAACATTATTAAATTCTAATTCGACCGATTTTTGTCGGTTACTGATTTATCGTACGACAACTGCTGGTATTATAGCAACATCCTCGAGGTATGCTCTTTGCTGTTAGAGTAAAAGTATTGCGTACTAGTGCTTGAATACACAGCCTTTTTTTTTCTTTTTCGGATGGGAAATCATCAAATGACTTCTCCAGCTCTGGGCGGAGCAGGAGGGAGTGTCAGACTTTTACTGACTAAAACCCATCCATGTTCCTTCATCGCCCTTTGTGTTCCGGGGCCACGGTATCTCTTTCGAATAGTCCCGCAGCCCCGGCAGGCTTCGGCCCTTACGGACCCCTTCCTTATTGAATACACAGCCTAACACAGCATTCAGATTCTTAATCATCGTGTGCACGCTATTTTGATCTCTATTTCAGTTAGTAATGTAGTTCATTATCAACTCTTCGGTTTTTGCTGACCCTTTGTTGGCGAGAAAAGACTACAACTATAACCGTCTGTCTGTTTTTGATATAATTATTGTGTTTTGTTTCAGACGTGTGATAGAATGGAAAGGGATCGACTAGTACAGTTCTTATCAAAATTGATATTCCACAGAAGAAACGTTAGCGATATGTTAGAATGGAATGGCATTAGGTGAGTAAACAAAAACCTTTTTTTATTCATTTGAAGGCTTTAGGATCTTTTGTAATCGTCTTAAGAAGTGGTTCGTTTCATGTCTTGGGCAACTAGTTCGAATGGGCAACTAGAATAAATTCTTTTGCCTTGTTGACATTCAAAAACTTTCATTCTTTTTATGGCCTACTTGAAATAAATGGGTTGGTCGCTCTGCCTGCTGCAGTGGCTGATGTGGCTCATTTACCGAACTGATCAACTCATTAAATGAGCCACACCAGTTTTCAATATGCCTCATGTTTCCACCAGGATCCTAGTAGAGTTAATGACCCTAGCCCATCTGCACACGTCCCGCGCCACAGTGCCCACACAGAGCAACGTCATCGAGGGTCCGCAGCAGCAGGCCGGCGGCGACCGCGAGTGGTACTACAACGTGGAGGCAGCCGACAAGGTGCAGAGGAAGGGACCCGTCAGTACACAACAGGTAAACTGTTACCACTAGACTAGATAGTAACTAACATACGACTACATGAAGTACTATCAAGACAGTCAGTTGTAGATGAAACCTACTACCTCGGACGTTTTGCAATTCTACATCGCATAAGCAACATTACTCTGCTGATTTTTATACACAGATGCCTGACAAAATGGTCTGTTCAGGTAACGGTCCGCCAGAGAAGATTCAATGTCTGGTTGAAAGATCCTCCCTGGTCATTGGTGGACAAATGTGTGTCGGAAAGACGTGGGCTCATTCCACCATACATGTAGCTTCACTTCACGTGTAGGATCACTTGAAAAAGTAATTAAACCGGAGAAAATCAAACAATAATATTTTAACCGAATCTTCACAGTTTGTTAGTTAGTTCAGAATTAGCCATAAAGTTTCATTGCAGCTGAAAGAACTGTACAAATCAGGCGAGATCAACAACAAGACGAAAGCCTGGGCCAACAGCATGGAAGGCTGGCGGGCAGTGGGCGGCGTGGCCCAGCTCAAGTGGACGTTAGTGGCGCGCGGCACGCCCGTGTTCGACGAGAGCGCGCTCGCTGCTACTGTGCTCGAACTACTTATTACTTGCTCCAGATATTATCCTAGCAGGTATACCATCAACTAATCAAGAATAGATATAAGGAAGAAATATTTAAATAAAAAAACCGGATGCTTTCCAATTAATAACTTCACTCCATAAATAAAATGATATTTCTGTGAAATCATTATGATTTCACTCATTAATTCTATTCACGCGTTATGAACTTTAAAGTGGCGCAAGTGATAGTTTACAACACAAATCTATTTTCAGAGACGAAGAGGACGCAGTGATAAGACCATTACCAAAAGTAAAGCGAATGTTATCAGAACCGGCCTGTCTTGCGCACGTTGTACAACTATTACTTACTTTCGACCCCATACTTGTTGAAAAGGTAAGATTATACAATAGAGCTCTCATCATTATTAAATTAACAATTATTGAAAAAAGAAAATAAGATCAAACGGTATCGGGCAAAGTATTGAGCCTTGTGGGACTCTTGTATTACTAAGGACGTATTTCTGGTGCCTTTGTTTCTTTAGTATGATTACATTCAAACAACTCATCTTATTATTTAGTTATGTTATGAACCAACGTAACTGAGAAGCGTTCTAATCTCGCAGTGCAATATCCCGGTATTTCTATCATGATTGACACTGTAAAACGCCTTTGACAAATTCAAAACCAAACCAATACTATAAATATACCTCTAATTTTTTTACCATTTTTCAGGTAGCCACTCTTCTCTACGAAGTGATGCAAGATAACCCTGAGATCTCCAAGCTATACCTAACAGGCGTGTTTTACTTCATGTTACTGTATACGGGATCGAACTTGTTACCTATCGCAAGGTTCCTTAGATTAACACATATGAAGCAGGCGTTTAGAGCTGATCAGGTAAGTGAACCATTTAGACGTTGGTGGGTTCATGATTGCGTACTATTTATACAAAGACAGGGTTATTTTGTCTCTAGTGTAATTTTTTTTGTTCAGGATTGCCTGACTAATTTGAAAGTCCTTGAACAAGAGTTCTTCAGTACTAAGACTTGTCGTGTTTTATGATGCAAATGACAAGATCAAAGACTAGTTACTTTTTACTGACCTAGTAATAAATGAGTTTAATGTGAGATAGTGTCGACATTTTGAACGTTTTTAACTACGGGAATTGGCATGCTGGACATGTATGTTAATGTCCGTAAAATCATACGCAATATATGAATCAATAAATCGATTATCTATGGATTTTGGAAGATTCAATAAATACCTTTCATTTTCTAGTCAAGTTCAGACATAATGCAGCGCTCGATACTAGGACAGTTGCTACCGGAAGCGATGGTGTGTTACCTAGAGAACCATGGCCCGGAGAAGTTCGCGCAGATATTCCTCGGAGAGTGGGACACGCCTGAAGCTATCTGGAACTCGGAAATGAGGTTTGTGGGATGTTATATTTTTCATTTAATTGCTGTGTCTTTTTAGTCGCTCTATGATATACAATTGAATCTGGCAATCCTGAAAGCCGATCCCAACATAGTTGGGAAAAGGCTAGGCATGATGATGCTGTTTTTTTTGCATTGTACAATCGTTGAATAAATTTATCCAAATTCCTAGATTTGCATTTTTAGTTCGAAGTCCTTTAACGTTGACAAAAATAAACTTCACCATTGAATCCTTACAGAAATAAGGTTATAGGGTAAAATAGATCGCACTTTTATAGCTATAATTGCCAGCACCTTCAAAATCCTTAAAATTACAAACTATTGGCTATGTGAGTGGATTTGTACCGGTTTTGGAGTGTTAAATAGGAATATTAATGTCCGGAATACCAATCCTCTTCTTTTTAAAATTACGTTAGTTTTGCCAGATAGTGTTTGTTGACGTCCTTTTCCATTGTCCACAGACGAATGCTAATAATGAAAGTGTCAGCGCACATAGGCGAGTTCACTCCACGCCTGCGCGCACACATCGCCGCTCGCTACCCGTACCTCGCTATACCGGCCGTGTGCTACCCGCAACTGCAACACGAGCTGTTCTGCAACACGTTCTACCTGAGACACCTGTGCGACACGCAGCGCTTCCCCGATTGGCCCATACCGGACCCGGTGAGTGCACAGTACATACAAATCTAAAGGCCAAAGGCCAACCCTGCGAGAGTAGGAACAATACCAGTAAATAGTCCCAATATCTACGTCACCCCAATGTATTAATTGTTTCAAATTAATTTTTCCCTATCTTTTCTTTAGACTTAAAATACAAAAAACATGTTTTGAAAAAAAAAATCGCATCTAATAGTAGATTGTAGCATAACGGAGCAAAATAATATTTTTACGGCGAGGGCGCTTTTTTTAATCCAGAGCGAAGTGAGGGATTCTTCAGTAGAATTCCGATCGTAGCGAGGGATTCTACTGTAGAATCCTAAACGTAGCGAGGGATTCAAAGTACGTCACCCGAGCCAAAAATATATTTTGCGCCCGAGCTATACACTCTACTTTTCATCACCCACTATGAGAAAATAAAAGGCGCCTCATATTTTATTCACTGTCACTTGAAGAACTCATTTTTCAAAACAAAACCATGAATTTCTAACAATCCGTGAAAATTGACGAAAACGCGGGCTGTGTTCGCACGTTTTTAATTTGATTTCTTTTTTTTTATTCAGCCGGCGGCGCGACTATGGGCCGTCGTACCAGCCAGTCTTTATTCAAACAATATTTGCGTTCGATTTCTTTGGCGCTGAACACTAAGATGTTCCAAATTCAGAAAGTGCGCAGCAGAGATAATTGCGGCGCACTTATAAAGAGGATTAAAAAATCATTAATGCCCGCTAAAAATTTCTCATAGAAAAGACCACCTTTGGGTGCAATTAAAGCCGAACCAAGTCGTCCTTTTCGAATAGATGGGATGAAAAGGAATTTACCCAATATTCGAGCCACCCTCTTTTACCTCAGTAGAAATTACATATCCCAGTCACGGCCTACGCGCATATGCATGCGCGTTACCCTTTGTAACTGAAACGGAGATTACATTCGTTTACGTTCGTATTATCACTAGCCCAAACTACTGAAACTTCAGCTTTGCAGTCACCTCTTAGTAACTCGTCAAATGAAAACTATATCTAATTCAAATTATCTGCCCTCTACCAGGTCGGCCTCTTAAAAGACGTACTAGACGCATGGCGTCGCGAAGTGGAAAAGAAGCCTCCTTCCATGACGGCAGGAGAGGCCTACGCAGCGCTAGGGCTCACCACGGGACAACACGACGAAGCCGCTGTACGCAAGGCGTACTATCGGCTCGCGCAGCAGTTTCATCCGGATAAGAACCCCGAAGGACGGGTAAGTGGTCCTACTTCTTATTCTCATTGATTTTGAGAAGGATCTTATCGCGTTTAGGAAATCAGATCAAATGCGTACTAAATATTAAATTTAAAAACTCCCGACAGAAATAAGGTATTTTTATAGGGTTTTACGTTTATACCTTTTTGTGTCGGGGGTTTTTTCAATTTTTAAGTCAATTTTTCATTTCATGCTCTTTGTAGGGACTCTTTTTTCTTTGTAGGATCTTTTTATTTCTTTTATTGTGTTTTAAGATTTAGGTAATTTGGTGTTTAGTCAGGTTTTTATCCGTCAAAAAGCTAAATAAAAAATAATTCGTTAGGTTCTAGGTACCAGTCATCACTCCACTTTCCTCATCAATGTAGGGCATTGAGCAGACAAAAAAAATCTCTTTCAATATAGTGTACATTATTCTACTAGTCAAGCCCTTTCATTTGATACGCATATTGAGTGGGTTGTTAGAACATAATTAATCCGCCATTTTGTGGCGGCGGCATCTTGGACCGATTTTCATCAAACATAGCTAAGAACACTCCCGACTAATTCACCTTTCAAACCGTTCGGGAGCTACGATGCCACAGACAGACACACACACAGACACGTCAAACTTATACACCCCGTCGTTTTTGCGTCGGGAGTCAAAAATTGCTAAAAGTTTTGTTTGATGGTATTCGAACGCACAGAAGCTATGCCCAGTTTTTTTAAGAAGTCGCCTGCATTTACCGAAGTAGTGAAATTCACCAACAACAACGACAAAATGTATCGTTCAATTATACATGCTCAAACTCAATAAGCCACTGAACTCGAGACGTGCTAGGTATATCGATATAACACGATGGAACAAAAAACGACACCACTTACGATCGTTGATCACAAAAATAGATCATCAAACCATTTATTTTTTTGTTTAGATATCGATACCCATCAGGCCCCTTATTCACAACGCTTCGATACGATTTTCGATTCGGAAAGTCGTATGTCTACCTTTTTATGACATTACGAAATCGAGCGAGATAGATATACGACTTTCCGAATCGAAAATCGAATCGAAGCGTTGAGAATAGCTATGCAGGTCTATAGAGTTTTGCTTTGACACACACATGTTACATACATACACCTATATCATCCATACTTTACATATGTCCTATATCTAAACATGTTTCCTGCAGGATCGTTTCGAGGCTGTCAACCAGGCGTACGAGTTCCTGTGCAGTCGTAACGTGTGGACCGGCGACGGACCCAACACTAACAACATCGTGCTCATACTGCGAACACAGACCATACTCTTCCAGAGATATTCTGAAGGTAAAGTTCATGCCAGCGATACAAGTGTATTTTTTTTTTTATCAAAAATTGATCTTATTTACATCAACATTAAAATTGGTAGTCAAGATTGATGAAACAAAACAAATATTATACGTATAGTATCTGGAATGCTTGCGTGTCTAAACTGTTGGCTTGTTGAAGCCAAGGTATGTTTGATAATGTTCAACAAAATTGCGCAACGTTTTCGAATAGTGGTAAAATTGACAGGTTACTCGTATTATTTTTGAGGATATCAAGTTTACTTTACGTTTTCAAGAATCAGAGAGGCAGTTTCCGTATTTCGAAGATCGACCGCATTATTATTTCGGTGTCATTCTGTCAATTTTTTCGAAAATCTTATTGTCTTTACGTAAGTTTGAGATTGCAAGTAGATTTGAATTGGCATTCAATTTAATTGACTTTACAAAGTTCTCTCGTGATTGATTAGTTTTTAAATAAACAACCTTTCCTCCACAGTGCTAGCTCCATACAAGTACGCGGGCTACCCGCAGCTGCTGCGCACGGCGCGCCTGGAGGCGGAGGCGGAGCAGCTGTTCGCACAGAAGGACGCCGCGCCGCTCCTGCCCGCCGCCTGCGAGCTGGCGCACGCCACTGTGCGCTGCTCCGCGCTCAACGCGGAGGAGCTGCGCAGGGAAGGGGGCTTGCAGGTATGTGTCATCATCTGCGCACGGCGCGCTGGAGGCGGAGGCGGAGCAGCTGTTCGCACAGAAGGACGCCGCGCCGCTCCTGCCCGCCGCCTGCGAGCTGGCGCACGCCACTGTGCGCTGCTCCGCGCTCAACGCGGAGGAGCTGCGCAGGGAAGGGGGCTTGCAGGTATGTGTCATCATCTGCGCACGGCGCGCTGGAGGCGGAGGCGGAGCAGCTGTTCGCACAGAAGGACGCCGCGCCGCTCCTGCCCGCCGCCTGCGAGCTGGCGCACGCCACTGTGCGCTGCTCCGCGCTCAACGCGGAGGAGCTGCGCAGGGAAGGGGGCTTGCAGGTATGTGTCATCATCTGCGCACGGCGCGCTGGAGGCGGAGGCGGAGCAGCTGTTCGCACAGAAGGACGCCGCGCCGCTCCTGCCCGCCGCCTGCGAGCTGGCGCACGCCACTGTGCGCTGCTCCGCGCTCAACGCGGAGGAGCTGCGCAGGGAAGGGGGCTTGCAGGTATGTGTCATCATCTGCGCACGGCGCGCTGGAGGCGGAGGCGGAGCAGCTGTTCGCACAGAAGGACGCCGCGCCGCTCCTGCCCGCCGCCTGCGAGCTGGCGCACGCCACTGTGCGCTGCTCCGCGCTCAACGCGGAGGAGCTGCGCAGGGAAGGGGGCTTGCAGGTATGTGTCATCATCTGCGCACGGCGCGCTGGAGGCGGAGGCGGAGCAGCTGTTCGCACAGAAGGACGCCGCGCCGCTCCTGCCCGCCGCCTGCGAGCTGGCGCACGCCACTGTGCGCTGCTCCGCGCTCAACGCGGAGGAGCTGCGCAGGGAAGGGGGCTTGCAGGTATGTGTCATCATCTGCGCACGGCGCGCTGGAGGCGGAGGCGGAGCAGCTGTTCGCACAGAAGGACGCCGCGCCGCTCCTGCCCGCCGCCTGCGAGCTGGCGCACGCCACTGTGCGCTGCTCCGCGCTCAACGCGGAGGAGCTGCGCAGGGAAGGGGGCTTGCAGGTATGTGTCATCATCTGCGCACGGCGCGCTGGAGGCGGAGGCGGAGCAGCTGTTCGCACAGAAGGACGCCGCGCCGCTCCTGCCCGCCGCCTGCGAGCTGGCGCACGCCACTGTGCGCTGCTCCGCGCTCAACGCGGAGGAGCTGCGCAGGGAAGGGGGCTTGCAGGTATGTGTCATCATCTGCGCACGGCGCGCTGGAGGCGGAGGCGGAGCAGCTGTTCGCACAGAAGGACGCCGCGCCGCTCCTGCCCGCCGCCTGCGAGCTGGCGCACGCCACTGTGCGCTGCTCCGCGCTCAACGCGGAGGAGCTGCGCAGGGAAGGGGGCTTGCAGGTATGTGTCATCATCTGCGCACGGCGCGCTGGAGGCGGAGGCGGAGCAGCTGTTCGCACAGAAGGACGCCGCGCCGCTCCTGCCCGCCGCCTGCGAGCTGGCGCACGCCACTGTGCGCTGCTCCGCGCTCAACGCGGAGGAGCTGCGCAGGGAAGGGGGCTTGCAGGTATGTGTCATCATCTGCGCACGGCGCGCTGGAGGCGGAGGCGGAGCAGCTGTTCGCACAGAATTTTTAACGCGACCCATCGATTTAAATCTTTGCTATTTTGGTCGGTTTTTGGGAAGAACAGTGTGAAAACTTTTTTCACAACCTATAACCGGTGAGGGCTCATGAAACGATTAACATCTCACTTGATTGTTCCCAGGTCCTCCACGAAGCCATGTCCCGCTGCGTGCCCGTGCTGTCTGAGACGAGTAGGGCGGGCGACATCAGCGCGCAGGTGTGTGCGCACGCGGCGCGCTGCTTCGCGGTGGCGGCCGCCTTCCCGGCGTGCCGCGCCGTCTGCGCCGACATGCCTCAGCTGTGCGCTGATCTAGTGCCGCTGTTGAAGCGACCGGTGAGTGTCTAGCTGTAGTCATATATTATTTAACTTATGCTTACTTTGTAACTGGCGACTAGGGTCGACATAAAGTTAAAGTTACTTTATTTTGACTTGCCCCGGTCCCAAGATACTTTCATTTTTCCCAGTCTGTCGTCTCATCTTACCTAAGCCACCCTTTCCCTGTTTCTATTCGGTTTTCATCCCTTCTTAAGGGGATACATATAGGCTGCTCCCAGCCATTTCCCCGCTAGATGGCGTTGAAGTCAACATTTTTTAGTTTATTTGGGGTTTTGTGTAATTGGAAAATTATTAGGTCGTAGGAGTAGCGCTTACAATTAAAGGACATTGCGCTTTATCGAACTGGGTCATATCATTGCCACAAAATTATTTATTATTTATTTATTAAAAAAAAAAAAAAAAAATGAATGATGAATTTGAAAATCCACCCAATTCGGCACAATTACGGATTTTAACATTTGCTATTGAATATAGTGTTGTTTACACACACAGACGAGGGTGAGTATCTAAGCCCTACGTTTACGAGGATTGACACTAGATGGGGTGAATGAAAAAAACAAGTTTTTCTTTTTTCTATATGGGTAGATTGGGTTAGCAGAACTACAGAACGCCACCTGCTATGGTATATATGTACGGTCGACCAAGCTATTTGGTTTATATTTTACAATGTAATTTGTGGGTCAAATAGCTTGTTCGACCGTAAGATAGGTATAAAAATAAAAGTTTGTATTTGTTGGCGTATACTATTTATTTATTATTTTGGGAAATAAATTATGTCAACATTGATTACAATAAAACACAGTTTTATTTTAATAAATTACACTATTGATTTTTTTTTATCAAAACAAGTATTTGAAGTAAATTATGCTGATTTGTAATAGTACCAACTATTACAATAATTAGATATTTCATAACACGGAGACTATAATTCTTATACAAGAGATAACAACAAATCTAAAACACGGTTATTTTTGCTATAACAACGAGTAAGGTGAAAAAAAAATATTTCCTAATTTCGAAGTAATCAACAAAAGCTTTTAGTAAAATGAAAATCTAAAGAGCAGCTTATTAAATTAAGCAAGTAACGGTCATAATATATAATTATGCTACCTAGTCTGTAAGTTATCTATGGGTCAAAGTAGCCCGAAAATAAAGGTTTTATTATTACTATAACCTGCTCAATTCAATAAGCTGCTCTTTATATGAAGTATGTATACATAATGATGTACCTAATATTTCACCTTTTGATACAAAATAAAAAGAAATATCATTGTAATGATAACGTAGATTCACATTAGATAAACAAACTACTACCAAAATACAATTCGAACTAGAATCAGTTGATTTCACCCTCTCTGCCTTGAAAGTTCCTGTCTGGAAACCACTGCTACACTGTTGCTGCAAAGAAAACATTAGTACTTAGTAATATTTGTTACTTTTTGAAGAATATTATTTACCATTCAGTTCAAAATATTATATACCGTCAATCTCCAAAGCTGCTCTAAAATAAAACTTTACTTCTCTTCTTTGCTTGAGTTTACAACTGATAAATAAATAAATAATAAATGTCGCTGGACATCAACACACAGCGCCATCTAATGCCACACTAAGCAACGAGGCTTATGTCGTGGACACCAGATAGTTGATATACTACATATGTACTTTTTGTTTGTAAATACATACTTATTATACATATAAACATCCATGACTCGGAAACAAATGTCCATGCTCATCACACAAACATTTGCTCCAACCGGGATTCGAACCCGGGACACTAAGAACGTAAAGCAGCCTCACTACCGCTGCGCCATTCGGGTCGTCGGGTGATGTTGATGTTGCAGAAGAATTTTTCACTAGAATAACATAATAATATATTGTATTTACGACATTGAAATTGATGCAATTTATGAAGTGAAAAAAAAGTATAAGCTTTGTGTACATACCATTCAAATCTATACATTTAGCATTTTTTTGAACACGTCTCAAAATGATTTCTGGCAGAATACAGTTTTTAAAAATGTCTGATAATTTTGGTATCATATTGCTGACAAATTCATTATCTCGACAAACTGTGTGTGGTCTGCTTTTTCCATGCAATTTCATGTCATTTGTGTCCGTTAGCAAGCGATAGTCCTAAAAACATATTTTTAAATGTTATATTCCAAGAAAAAGACATGTTGCCCCCATGTGACCCCATATAAAGTGGGTTAAATAAGGGCAGGAGATTGATGATATTCCATAGCCATGATAATCAAAGAATTTCTTACTGGTTCTAACAATTACTGACTGTTTATAATTACCTGCCACACAAACATGTCGCTGGTAAGAACCCCCATTTCCTAAAGTAATTTGTTTTCCACTTATATAGATATAGCACTGGTTTAGTTTTTGATTATGTGATTCTTGCATCCAATTTTTTTTATTATGTTCCCATGTAACACTTTCTCGTTCAATTTTGCAAGCACAGAGGACTCTCCGTCACCAATAAAACTCAAATACCGAAGTTGATGTATTTCTTCACTCTTTTGAAAACCTCCCACAATAATTTCTGATTCCATTGCTGTAGATGATCCAGTAAAATTTTTTCAGCAGTGCTTTCATAATTTTCATATCCATGTTTCTCCTCTCATAATATTGACATGTCTAACAATATTTCTTTCTATCAGCAAGAAATAGACATTTAGTAGTTTCTTTACCAATAATGCAGGCCTGGAAATGAAAAGCAACACTTGTAAATATTGCACGTATTAGAAATGTCTTACAGAACCAAATTCGTGTTTTGTAAAATATTAACTTACCTGACCTTTGAACCATGCTCCATCTACAATCTACTTACACAGTAACAAATGGAACGCCGCGCCGTCTGAAGACACATCATAACCTTTTTGAATAGCAATTTGATCTTTCATAATAAAATAAAGCTGACATTGTTGGAATATTCATAAGACTTGTTGTGAGCTGCTTGTGTCCAGTATTTATTTAATCACTGCTCTCCGAACAATTTTATGACACATATTGCACTTGAAAATTAATTCACTTCGAAATCCATCAATTTCACTAACAAATTCAATTTGTTAGATTCACACATATTTCGATCTATTTCCAGAAGAAATGCCCACTCATTTACATCCTTCAAGTCCACAATGCGATGCCCAGATATCCCAGATAATCATTTAGATATTTGAACCAGCTTCCACAATCAATAAAATTGAAAATAATGTAATAGTATCGTAAATTCGTATTTCACAACCATGATGCAAATTGCAATATTCCAAATCATAGATAATAAAATAGGGTTGCGTTCGAAACCAAAGATCTAGAAAAATATTAAGTTACATTTTATTTATCTTTATATTTCAATGTTATCTTTATATTCCTGGTAGAATTGGTCGACAAATAAGAAAACAAAATCAGATTAGATAAGTTACTTATTTAAAATAAAGCACAAAATAGATTGTAAGTAACTGATTTATATTTGTTTCTGAACGCACCATAACAATTTGACGTGAACTAGCGAGAGCTTGGTAAGTTAGGTACCTACTACAAAATAAAACCAACTAATATTAATGTATGTGTGACTGTTTGTCTGTCTGAAACTGTTTGCAAAATGCGTAAAAGGTGTCCCGCCCGGCAAAGCTATATTTTGCACATGTTTGCAAGTTTAATTTTGTGACTACTTTGGTAGTTAACCGATTAATAATTATATCTATTGTTGACCAAAAATATATTCAAACACATTCAAATATTAAGAAACACTGACTTTGTACTCATCACTGCTACGTATGACGTAGGTAATTAGTATTATGACGAGATTTCATAAAAATCACGGGTCAACTTGCTGTTTCAAATACCACCGAAAAAAATAGAATTGCGTTTTTAGAATAAATAATTTCTATACCTACGATAAATTACATTATAGTCTACTAAATAATATGAACTAAATATATACTAGAGAAATAATGCAATTTGAATCAATGAAAATGTATAGCATACAAAATTTAATACGCAAGAAATTCCGCGCGCAAATCATAGCGCGTCACAACCGAAATAAGAATGTATTTTATAACAGTCTATACAAGTGAACGAAGTTTGGCAACGCTTTGTTACGTCAACAATGCATTTAGGTCAAGGTTAGGAAGAACGGCATCGTTGCTTATAACCTACTTACGACTATTGGTATTTATGTTGCCACACAACAATAATAAGTAACAAAAGTTTAAAAAAAAAAAACAAAACATTGATGTTTATGTCATCAGTTTTATGTTTTTATATATTGTTTTTTTTTTTAACGGTTGGAAAGGGAATTAACCAATTATTGAACTTTAAGATATTGATTTATCAGAATTATAAGATCGTCTGCACGCCATCTAGCGTGTCAATGTCTAAACAACGCTTTTGGTTTGCTTGTCAAAAGTCACGCACACTACTAAAGAAGTGTCAAATTTTGCTGGGATTTCACTATTGTTTTTCTCAGTAAATAATGTAAGTTATTGCCCAAAAAGGTCCGTTGCGTACACATTTCATTGTAGAGAAGTGATAAAACGATTAGTTTGAAAGAAAGAGTGTCTGTGTTTAGTGTCTTTTACGAGACAAAAATGTATGGACGGTCGGTCGGAGCTTCAACCTTAAGCGATTTCAAAATAAGGAGAACATCTCACTTCGACTCATTCTCGAAGCCATTTGAAGACACTCACCTTTGCCACTTCTTCTATCATTGCTTATATTTATCACTCTGTGTTTCATCCTTCATTTAACACATACCCATACTAAGACAAACAATTACCTTGAAGTTGTCTTCCCGCAGCACCTGGGCGAGACGGCGTGCGCGGGCGCGGCGGCGGTGGGTGCGCTGGGCGCGGAGCCCGCGTGCCGCTCGCAGCTGGCGCGCGCGGGTGCGCTGCAGGCGCTGCTGCCGGCCGCGCTGCGGTACGACTACACGCTCGCCGAGTCGGGGCTCGATACTGATGCACAGCTGAACAAACAGGTAAATCTAGAAAGGCATGAATGTAAAAAATATCAACAGTCACAAGTTCAACCATGATTTCCATCTACAAGACTGTCAGTTACACTAACATTTTCATATAAAATATTGTCGGAACGCGACAACTAAAAACACTGAAGATCAAAACTGGTCATCCAGTGTGACCGCTACGAAGCGTCGTGAAAGTGTTGCTGTTCTGGACTAATGCATTTTACTGTTTTTCTGCATAGTGAGATACTGAAAATTAACACAACGTGAAAATATTACCTAAACGATCTCTAGAAATCCAATGTACTGTTGCCTTTCTTTGCTAGTGGCGATAAAGCCTTTATATTCTATAAAATAATATATAATAATACCAGTCTGTTACTGTCCCACTGCTGGGCATAGGCCTCTTCCCATACAGAGAAGGCACGAGCATTGATCACCACGCTTGCTCAAGACGGGTTGGCGATTTCAGACTTATATTGAACATCTTATTTTTTTCAAAATCTAAGCTAATAATAGTAGATTATTAACCAAGCGGATAAAGCAGTGTCTTCTGTCGCGGGTGACGATTTAAATCACGAGCGTAACGAAGGACTCGGGGTTTACTCCCGAGCGTAGCGAGGGTGTTAAAAACTTAAATCACGAGCGAAGCGAGGGATTTAAGACGAGTCCTGAGTGTAGCGAGGGATTTAAGTTCACCCAAGACTAAGACAGCTTTATCACCGAGAAAAATACTCTACTTTTCGTACCATTTGCGAAAAAATTAACACAATAATAATATGAGATAAGCATTTTAGAACATTAACTTATTTATAAAAATAAATTAAAATAAACTTAACGTTTATGTTTTTGAAGAAAACAAAAACGCGGCATTTCCAAGACTAATATTTTTTTGTTGGAAAACCAAAGGCATCAAGCTCATACGGCCTCGTCGGTTTTCGTAATTTTATTAATCATAAATAAATGCATAATAAATGCGTATTCCTTTTTCAAAAAGATGTCTAATGCTTTCTATACAAACTCAATGGTGTAAACACAGATGTAGTTCAGTATAAATTTCGGTAAGTATTCCAAATTTAAATCACATTCTTCCCCTAGAGGATGAATGAAATTCAGTACAATTTTCGTTCCCTGTTTTTAACAGATTAAAAATGACTATTGTTATGTTCGCTTTTTGTGGCATAAAATGTCACTTTTTTGAGCAAGTGGTACGAAAAGATAATTGCGGCGCACTTATAAAGAGGATTAAAAACTCATTAATGCCCGCTAAAAGTTTATTATAGAAAACACCACTTTTGGGTGCACTTAAAAGCGAACCAAGTCGTCCTTTTCGAATAGATGGGATGAAAAGTATATTTCTTTCTTAACTAACCATGAAATTTTGATCAATAGGAAGTAGCGAACCAACTAGCGAAACAGTGTATAGTAGCGTTAGCCGCGATGTACGGTCCGCACACGCAAGAGTCGCCGGACGACGACAACATTAGGAACTCGTTGCATACGCTGCTGACGCCGTATCTGTGTGGACGACTAGCTGAGCCGGAACAACACGAGGTAAGCAGAACAGACTACTGGCTTCTTTACATAGTATAAAACAAAGTTGCTCCCGCTGTTTGTACGCTTTGATCTTTTAAACCACACAACGGATTTTAATGCAGTTTTCAGCAATAGATAGGGTGATTCAAGAGGAAGGTTTATCTACATTGCACCCTTGCGAAGCTGGGCCGGGTCGCTAGTTATAAATAAATGATGGTCTGAATTGTGTTGATGTGTGGATATATACATTTATGTTGTAATTTAACTCCAGTTTGAAAAATACTTGGATCAGTCAACTTTTATCTTCGTTTAAAAAACTAAGTATTCTACATACCTATAATGTTAATACGTGAGAAAAAATTATAGCTGCGACTATATTATAAAATTGCATCTGTACACGTATCATCGCAACGAGGTTACAAGGAAAACGCAGTAATGAATAAATACGATGTTGTGTACAACATTTGTACGTTATTACATACAATCGTTTCATAAATTTTCATAGATTTATAATATCAAGTCCACAATGGGCTTGATATTATAAATCTATGAAAATTTATCATTCATTTTGACGAATTATTCTGAGCTAACTGTTTTCTCCTAGCTCCTAAAAACCCTAACATCGAACTGGCGCACGCCGTACCTAGTCTGGGACAACAGCACACGCGCCGAGCTGAAGGACGTCCTGCGCAACGCGCGCGCCGTCATGGAGGACGAGGGGCCGCTCATACAGCCCTTCACGTACTCCGCGCACGAGGGCCTGGTGTCCGTCGGAGGGGTCTACATCGACATCTACAATGAGCAGCCTGAATTTCCTATTGAGGTAAGTACTTAGACGACGTATAGATTCTTTTTCAATACACTTTCCCGAAAACGGGTTCTTATCGCACTGCAATTAGGTTCAACATGCAATGTATTTCACACGTGCGTTTTTTTTTTTCATTTTGCGGCACGGGTGCGGGAAATAAAATCCACAGATAACTAGCTATACTTATACGAAGTACAAATCGGTTCAATGCCTATAATCGGAAGTGATTGTTTTTTTTTTAAATTGCTTCTCTTCTTATCTTGGCTACTACGGCTCGGGTGTTAATTCCGCCTCGAATGCAATAACAAACTTTCTTCACTTGTATCAAAATGTACTATTTTTAATGTCCCTTGACATTAAAAAAGAATTATCTATGTAGTAGTATGTAGTATCAACTATCTGGTGTCCACGACACAAGCTTTGTTGCTTAGTGTGGCACTAGATGGCGGCGTGTGTAATGTCCAGCGATATTTATATTTTATTATATTTACAAAATATCTAAAGATTTGAGCTAAACGTCACGTTTAAAAAATAAACGGAATATTTGTATTTTTTTTTAATTACAAGATATAGAAGTTATCCGGCCTAAAATAGCTGCTAGCTAAATGCTGATACCACAATGCAAATAACGCCATATTAAAATAAGAATCCAAATGCCTTTTATATCGTTTTTGGTTAATTTTAAAATTACTTTTTTGACCGAGCAGAACCGACTCCAATGTTTTAGAACAAGTTTTTTTATAACACAAGAAGGTTATCGTCATAGCTATGACGTTTATGTGTCTACTGCGACGTATGAACATGATTATGGCCTTATGTCTTATCGTTAATTTCGTGTTTCCTTTCTAGAACCCCCAGCAGTTCATCCTGGACCTGCTACAGTTCATTCAGGACCAGACAAAGGGTGACATGACGTCAGAGAGAGTAGAACACGTAACATACGCACTAACGGCACTCGCCAACGTTATCATCAAGAACCCAGGTATGTGGTAAAAAGATTCTCTGTATCCTGGGAAATTGGTTAAATTCCCATCTCCACATAGCAGTTCTTTTATTTGTGAATTGATATCTTGAGTAGTTATTATTTTAATAGCATTCGAAGGTAGAAAGTGGGATTCAAATGATGAACTTAAATTGCATGGTTGTATAATCCATTTTTCTGCAAAAAACACTCGACTGACTGTAGAAAGAAGTACATGTAATACGACTGTGTTACCTGCCCAGGTGCAATCGCGTGAATACGCAGCATTGTATGAGGCAGAATGTTCTAAAGTGTCACGTTTCCGAGAAATGAACTATCAAAGTTTAAGTCCATTCACTGATGGCATCTTCAGCACAACTTTGATTTGATCAAACACGCATAAACGTGTATCAATCGATATCTGCCATCAATACAAACAAATTTTGTCAGAGACAAAATCTTCTAAAGTGTCAAAAAATTAAATCCCTTATTTATCTCATATCACATTTTTTTTCTCATCGTACTTGT
This sequence comes from Xestia rhomboidea, assembly GCA_963853795.1. Taxonomy (NCBI): domain Eukaryota; kingdom Metazoa; phylum Arthropoda; class Insecta; order Lepidoptera; family Noctuidae; genus Xestia; species Xestia rhomboidea. Next base: position 5,096,564 of record OY970771.1, on the reverse strand, counting down.
ATTTGCAGGCGCAGAGATCCAATGCATAGGCCAGTTCGGGCTCATCTTCGGCATGCTGTCGGCCCGGCCACACCCGGCTCTCCAAGACGCCGCGCTGCGCTCCGTGCTGGCGGCCAGCGGCTCGCGCGAGTGCGTGGAGGATATAGCTGCCAGCGCCGTGCTGGGACACCTGCTGGCCTTGCTGGCGGACCGGCCGCCCCGGCCTGATGCCTTGGCGGCTTTGGCTGCCTTGTTAGCTAACACTGCGCTGGTTAGAGAGGCGCTCAACAAAGGTGGGTGTTGTGTAACTAGCTAACTGTAATAGCTAGGTTTATCTGAGTATTCTATGATAAAGTTTATTAAGATGGAATTAATTGGGAGAATGGCCTAACTTATGTGACTATGGTTGAGGCAAATTGCTTGCAAAACGAACAGCTACTGGGGAAAATTTTCGAAGGAATGCGTACATAATGCAGCGAATGTATTCGCGACAAGATGGCGTGTAGGTCTCGAAAAACCGCTGAAAGCGGGAAGTACAGGAGCAATCTTATATGACGTATGTCCAGCAATGGACGTCTTTCAGATGATGCAATATTATCTTGAGGACATATTCAATGCAAGTAACCTCTTGACTTTTGACTGTCTTTTAAGCACTAAATTCTTGAAGATAGAGGTTTATCATCAAATCTCTTTCTCTTTGTCCAGGTGCTGTGATATACCTGTTAGATTTGTTCTGCAATAGCAAATTACCGGAAACAAGGGAGGCAGCTGTAGAGTTACTCGCTAGAATGATGTCGGATAAACTACATGGACCTAAGGTACGGTTATGTTTATAATTTTTTTTAATTATTTTTATTAATTTAAAGAATTAGTTAAACTATAACATAAATATGTCAAATTTAAATAATTACTATATAATGTAATATTCTTTTATCCCACAAATAATATCGATTAACTGTTTTTTTTTTTATTAATTTATTTAATTTTTAATATTATAAATTATTATATTTTTAATAAAAAAAATTCTATATCTTATTATCTTAGAATTCCTATCAAACTTTCTGCTTTTCTGTTTCTTAATTTCATTTTTGTTTTAAAGATAACCTCACGGGTTTTTTTTTTCATTTACAAGCGGACTGGATGTTAAAGCTCAGCTTAGCGCGGGGACTTGAAAACCCAACAGTGTACTTTTTTACGCTAATGCGACCCGTTTTATCTCAACCCTAGGCTCAACGCCGACAGTTGAATATTAACTGCGCAGTAAAGAAAAGTTGCGGTAAAATAACACCCGTACGTAGTACGTGGGATCTAAGTGTCTTAAAACCACATAACTGTTTCGTTACGAAAAAGATATTTATTTATTTAGTACATGGAGGACTTACAGCTAATAAAAACAGAAAAAAAGGAAACCATGGTCACCAGAAAGCCAATTACAAGTCCTCACGTATAGACTTTTAATAGTAATCTATGGTGTAAGCACAAGAACACAAAACACACAGCTTTAAATAAGTAAGAAGCTATATAAAAACTAGTTTGCAATTTATATAGCTGAAATATTAGAGAAAATAATACTAAAACTAAAACCAAGTAATATAACCTACCACTAATTAAAAAATGTTAGGCTTAAGCACCTTCTGGCCGAATTCACACCAATTGTGAATGGATCTAAGTCATATTCCTTGCATATGTCATTGAAAGAGATAGCACTATTGTACCTGTCATGTTTAGGTCCGCCTCACGATCTCGCGCTACATCCCGGGCGTGTTCGCGGAAGCCATGCGCGAGTCGGGCGCGGGCAGCGCCGTGCACATGTTCGACGCGCAGCACGAGCATCCCGAGCTCGTGTGGAGCGACGACACCAGGCGACGCCTCGCCACGCACATCGCGCAGCTCCGGGACAGGTTAGTATGGACTTCAACTTAATTAACTAGCGGAACTTCACAGAATAATACAAGTCAGTTTGGCAGGCCTAGGAAACGCTGGAGTGACAATGGTGGACTGGTGGAATAGTTGTTGCAGAATTGACTCGAGTCGGCGAAACATAAATAGGACGGAACCTTGCAGTGGGATGATATCAGTTAACAAGAAAAAATGCATGATTTTTGTTTTGTTATTATTGAGAAATTAAATGCCTGCACCGCCCAGGTAGACCGCGGCGAAGGTGGTGTGACGATCTGATCTTATTTGTGGCAGCGAAAATGGCCAGATATCGCACAAAATAGAGAGGTTTGGACGGAGAAAGGGGAGGCTTTTACCCAGTAATGGTAAAAGCCTCCCCTTATATAAAATTTTTTTTTGTTACTCATGAAATGCAAACAAGAAGAAATTGAGAAATTTGGTAAAAAGCAGGGTGAACCCAGACTATCAGAAATAGGAGACGCCAAGCATCGTATGAATTTAAAATTAAATTTCAAATTTGTAAAAAAAGATTTAAAGTTACGCTTCACTACGTTTTCGTATACAAGTAAAGTATAATAATTGTGCTTTGAAGGTGAGTATTAATATTGGCGTTTCAAGCGCCTCATCATCATTATCATCCACAGCCCGACTTCACCCACTGCTGGGTATCGGCCTCTCTTTGCTAGGGCCAAGCTCCACGCTCTTGTGCCAGCCTCGTCCAGTGCATACCGTATCTTAATTCAATTCATTAAAAATACTGGGTGTAAAAAGACTCATCACGAAGCCGTCAACCAAGCTTACAGTACATCATACTAAGTAACTTTACGCAAAAATTATTGCTGGGAAACGACTTTCTTTTTTGGGGTGAAAAATCACGTTTTACGGTTTAAGTCAATGTACCGCACTCAAAATTGGGAACTCAAAGGATGGATTTAATAGTCGTGGAGGTGTTTAAAGTAAAAATCTTACATTAAAAACATGTATTAAAAAAAAAAATTGGAAAAGTTGGAACTTGACCCCCAATATCTCCGTAACTAGAAGGTTCCCAGGTATGGTGTAGAACAAAAAAATGATCGCAATGACGGGGATAACAAGTGCCATTATACTTCGTTAACAGTCTTTTTACACCCTTTATACTTGTTTCTTTACTCAGACATCAATCAGACCAGCTCCGCACTCCAAACGCGACCTTCGAAGACCGCGAGACCCTCGAGCGCGCGGCCGCAGGAGAACAGGCGTGGGCGCCGCCCGGCGAGGTCGTGGTGGACGGCGTGTACCTCAAGCTGTACCTGCAGAACCCGCACTGGAACCTCAGGAGCCCCAAGCGGTTCATGCAGGAGCTGCTCACGGAAACCATTACCGCCTTGAATAAGGATGCGAGCGAGGTGCGTATGTTTTATTAATGTTTTTTGACCGTATTGGTAATGTGTACGGGATAAGGGCGGGCGTATCCACGTAGAAAGCTGCCAGCGCTTATCGGAACCGGTCCGCGCAGGCAGTCAGCGCAGGCAATCTCTATACTTTGTGCCGGACCAGGGGCCCTACTCTCTAGGGCTAGTAGGGCCTCAGTACGAATACACCCTAATACATGACACAAATGTATGAGTGGCAGAGACAATGCTTTTTACAAAGCATTTTTTTTTGAGCTGGTTAGAAATATTCCTATCCTAGTTTAGTTTTCAAGTCTAGTTTTGTTATTTTCATTTTAAAGCTTGGAAACACTTGACATCATATTTTACTTCTCAAGTGCGCATAGTAGCGTAAGCGAAAAATAATAGACAAAGAATGTGTCTGGTTTAATTGCTTGTTGACAGTCAATTTTAAAGCATTTACGTCTTAAGAAAAGTTTGAGTATTTAAACTTATATTGTCACTTACCCGCGATCATGACGCTTGCAACAGCGTCGAAATATCGGGAGCTCAAAACAAATAATAATTACGGAAGATATCCCGTAAGTGACAATATAAGATTCGATCAGCTCCGATTCGCGCACTCACAGCGGACAGACGTGCTCATTAGCAATATTTAATTAATACTTTAATAATATTGACCTCCTTTCGTGCAGGTATTACTATCGTAATGCATAAAGTAATCTTGCTTAGTGTGTAGTTTTAGTGAATAATGGACACTAAATAGTGAAGTTGAATAAAACTAACAAAATGGAAAACAGCCCCTGTAATCCAAAGAGGCCAGTGCGACCCTCCAGCTCGCCGTCGCAGTCGGCCACGGCCATGTCATTGCTTCAACGCCCGAAATCCAGGGATGGATGGCCCAGATCCAGCAGTACCTGGATGAAGTTTGCTCTATTGCCATGGATGGGAAACTGAACACCTAGCAGAAGATGAAGATTTCAAACCTTTGCCGTAAAGTCGAATCTGGTACGTCACAAATGGCAGTTCTATACCAGTCGCTAAAATAAAAAGCTATTCACGCGGATAACACGATCGATGCCCTTAAACAACAGCGCGACCTTACAGAACATATCTCGGAGCTCAAACAGACAATACGGGATTCTAGTTCTGCGGGAAATGCTTCTTTTGCCGATATGGTGAAAAGGGGATCAAACCATTTCGTTCGACCCAAGAACTTAAGTTCTGTCGCCATCTATCCAAATGATAAGTTGAAAACCAGTGACGAAACCAAAGAACTGGTGCAAAAAATCATACGGCCCGAGCAAATGAAGCTGCAAGTACGTGGTGTCCGAAAAACGAAAAATGGTGGCGTGATAATAAGTACCGAGACGAAACACGACGCCGATAAGTTGAAGAACGCAGTCCAGCTCTCTACATCTGGACTTACCGCCGACGAACCCAACAAGCGCAAACCTCGGATCGTGGTTGTAGGAGTGCCGACTTCCTTGGCTGAAAATGAGGTCTTTAAGTGCATTTTCGAGCAAAATATAGCCGACAAGTTACCAGCGATGTCCCTAGAATCCTTTTTGACCTTAGTCAAATTAAGCCACAAATCTGGAAAGAGAGAGGCCGCGACCTGTAACTTTGTTATTGAAGTTGCGGCCAACATACGAAAAATTTTAATACCTCAATCTAGGATTTTTATAAATTGGACATCATGTCCTATCAGGGACTTCACGTTAGTTACGAGGTGCTATAAATGCCAGCAGTATGGCCATGCAGCCAAATCTTGCAGAGAACTAGTTTCTACATGTGGTCACTGCGGTGACGCAGGTCATATGATGTCCGAATGTGCGAAGAAAACTGACATTCCGAGATGCGCGACTTGCTCCCGCTTTAAAAAGCCCTGTGACCACAAAACGGGAGACGCTGAATGCCCTGCTAGAAAAATAGAGGAACACCGATATATTAACTCCGTCGATTATGAGGGCACCTAGTGCGTCATACTCCAAGCCAGACATCGGTTGATCTTTCGCTGTCTAAGCAAATTGTCGCCCGCAACATAAACACCTTGACAGTGTTTTTTTGCAATGTTTACTTGTTTAATACTGCTGACAATCATATTAGTATTAGCAAATAAGTGCTACAAACTGTTTTCCTTAGATTTATAAACATGTGTGACCTTAATTATTATTTTTTGTTAGTATCTTTTAGTAGCAATTAAGTACATTAGGTATTAATATATTAACCCATACTAACTTATTTCACTATTATGTTTTATATTGTTAAGAAATCCATTGTCCAAATAGTATTTAGTAGAAACATGCCGCCTGTGATACAGGTTTAACCTAGTACAGGCATCGAACTCTGTTATAATACCAACATTATTTTTAAGATTTAACTTGTATTTTTTAACGCGAATTTTAAATTTGAATAAATATATTATTATTATTATAAGTTTAGTTTTAAACCGAGAGAGCTTAAAACGGTGTTAGTATACTATACTGACTAGTGCACATGTTGTTTGAATAAGTAGAAACTTCAAACTAAACTTCACAGGGAAGCCGCGGCGAGACCTGCGCGTTAGCCCTCAGCGCAGCCCTCCGCGCGCGGCCCGCACTGGGCGAGCTGTGCGCGCAACTGGGCGAGCTACCGCGCCTGGCCAGGCTACTGCCCACCGCGCCCAAGTTAACTGTGCCTGTCATCACTGCGCTCGCGCCTACACAGGTGAGATGCACTACTGTTGGGAAATGACGCGACTGACGTCTTTTTCGCTGTCTGACTAGATCGAGTCGATTACGCGTCGATAAGTGTTTATTCCCCTATAACCTGTCAGTTTTTGAGATGGGACTCAAGCCACCATTTCACTCTAGTTATCAAATATATAAAAAATGTCTTTTTTTTTTTTGTTTTGATGATAAAATTAGAAGTGGCTCATTTTTTCCATAATAAACTACTTTCAGTATTGCACAGAATGAGTCTAACAGATAATGGTTTCAATTAGAATCGCATTTTCTTCTCAAATTGTTCTCTGTTATAACGTGCTGGCTCTCATTTTATAAATGGCTAACTTAATTTATTTATTTAGTACATGGAGGACTTACAGCTAATAAAAACAGAAAAAAGGAAACCATAGTCACCAGAAAGCCAATTACAAGTCCTCACGTTAGACCAATTAATAAGAATTAATTATTAAGAACCTTATTTGAGTTGTCTTATAGTACATTGTGTATTAAAGGACGGTAAGTAAGGAATTACGATCGAGGCTCTAGTAGAAGTAGCTCTAGTAGTAGGCTTTCTGAGTCGAGGTTTGTAATTCCCGTACCGTCCGTGATACAAACAATGTTTTTCATCTTCAAATTAGGGCAGAAAAACTTATTACTTCAAATTTAAAAAAAAATATTATGAAATACAGCTTTACTACACAAGTCAGCACAACTAATATTACGAAACTCGTGATTTTTTTTTAAGCGGATGGCGGGCTTTTAATCCACACCACAGATAATACAAATGTTTCGTTCAGAAACATTAAGGGCAAATACGTATACAGCCATGACTGTGTAAAAGTAATATGTAGCGCGATTGCAATAAAATTCCTATTTAGATAACATTGGACCATTTTTTAATTTCGATCTGATGTAAACTCTATGCTTGAACTTGAACCTGCATAACCTGTGTGCATTCCTACAAATTAAAAAAAAAAATACTTACCGACCTTGGGCTTCATGTGAAGAAAAAGGGTCGAGGGTTTTATACGGGGCATTGCGGCCAAGTTAACCTGCATGTTATGATACTGTTTACGTGTAAGAGCTAGTTTCACCATACTATGTTAGTTAGTTTTAACGTCCCATTAAATAAACAACGGCCCGTTAAGCTTAGTGAGTGTTTCACCAAGTACTAACGAATGATTAATCCTCTTAACAAGGCATTAAACTTAATCACTGCTCCAAAGGTCCGTTAATGCTTTTAACGGCTGTCAATTGGTTGTCAGTTGGTCAAATAAAATGGAAGCGGCGTATAATTTTATTTTTGAACACGAAAATGATGATATTTTAGAAAATTTACAACTTTTAGATAATAATGTTCGACGTCCTAAAACACACAAAGATCGACGTGACTATTTTGAAGAATATGACGATGTAGATTTCAGGACAAGGTTTCGTTTATCAAAAGAATCTTGTATGGAGGTTTTGCAAATGATTGAAGATAAACTTGAATATCCATCAAATCGGTTAGTATCTACCTTCCATAACATTGCCTTATTAGGTATGTGAATTGAAATAAAAAAATGCCTGTTTGTTTGCTTACAGAAACATGTCGATTTCGCCAATAAACCAACTTTTTTTAACTTTGAGGTATTATGCCACTGGTTCACAACAAATAACTATGGGTGATTACTGTGGAATGAGCAAGTCCACTTCTCACAGAATTATACACAGAGTTACTGCGGCTATAGCGTCTCTCGGACGCCATTTTATAAAATTTCCTATCTCAGAAGAAGAACTAAGAAAAGAACAACTACAATTTTATAACATAGCACGCTTTCCAAAGGCACTGGCAAATCATTTCAAAACATTTTGACGTTTTAAACGACTAATATAGAATAACACTGTTTATAGAACGTTTTGCTTAGACGCCATGACATTTTGATTTGGTTGCATAAAAACGAGATTGAATGAAAAGTCAGACCGGTCGTTTTTGTTCACTCGATCATAGATAATATCAACTAGATGTTTGATTTAGTAACGCCTTGTTAAGATCCTTCCATAAAACGTAAAATTTTTTGACGTCTACGTCAATTTTAACAGAACATTTGTTAATGGCTAATTAAGAATAGTTTGGTGAAATCGGGTCTAAGTGTGATGAAAAAACACATTATCGTTTTATTCTAGGCTTGCGTAGTAGCACTATCGCAGACAGAAGTGATGTCGGGTCTGAAGACGGCGGTACAGTCGTGCAGAGAGGTCATCGGCAGCGCATGTGAAGCACTCGCGCTCATATTCTCTAGTAATGCTAATACGGATCGGTTGGTGTTGCAGGTTAGTAATTACTAACGGTTTAAATGTTTTAGTGATGGTATCGTGAACCGGGTTGTGGAGTTCAGATGAGTACTCTCTTCATGTAGAACACTCGTAATCGGCTGCATCCGGTTAGACGCCGACCCCAACGTATTTGGGTAAAATGATACGCAGATTGGGACTCCTTGTTGGGCTTTTATGCTCTCGACTCACGAACAAGTTTGTAGAACATCTATGTCCTCCATCAAACGAAAGGCAGATATCGCATAGCTTTAATGTTATACCTAGGTACCTATTGGTTACTTACGAACCAATCTCTTTTTCTCTTCGGCTTATGACGTCGCATGGCGGCACGTTCTCACGTCGTGAATCGATACGTTGTCGTGTAAAAACTGACGGTGCAATTTTGCGTGAATCGTAACGCGTGTTAGGGAGGATGCTCCACGGTAGCCCGCGAAACTCAAATTTTCTTACGTTTTTTGCAATTTGTAGGCCACTGCTTGGTTGTATGTTGATTAAAATATTGTTCGCGATTGTATTACGTATGAAGTTACAGAATTATAATCATCAAAATCATCAACACAACCCACCAAGTTCATAAAGGTCGAGGAACGACTTCTTGGAAAAAAAAAATGAATTTCGCGGGCTAACCTGACGCTTTCACCTTAAGTCACTAATTTTAATATCACAATCTCCACAGGCATTAGAAACCGACTTGGTAGGCTCGCTCCTGTCCCTCCTGGACACGCGCCTGGACGGCTCGGCGGCCGCGCAGCTGGTGCGCGCGCTGAAGGCCATGGCGCGCTCGGCGCTGCACGGCGAGCGCGTGCGGGCCGAGCTGGCGCGCTCCGCCACGTGGGAGCACTACGCCGCGCAGCGACACGACCTGTTCATCACTGCGGCGCCGCAGAATAACTTGCTCACAGGTTACTAACAAACTACTATTAGCTCCTCGACACCCGCTTAAGCGGCCAGCGGCAGTGGACTACCTAGGAGTCAACATTACGACGAGCTATGTGAAGCTCATAAGGCCAGCAAACTGTTTAGAAGTCTCAAATTATGAAAAGTAGCATAAAATGGCAAGTCAAATCAGGCCTGCATGAAAGTAGTAGTTTTTTTAGAACTTTAAAGAGACTCGTTTCGATTGTGTCTGTTCTTTTTTGTTCTTGGAATAATTGTGGTCTGCAGATACACATAAAATAAAATGTAAAATGTAACCCAGTCGTATTCAAAACCCAGTTATAATCAATATCCAAATGAATTAATTCAAATTAGCCTGATTAATCAGCACTTATATTACGTAAAACAGTCTCCAAAAACGCCCGCCTGCCTTCACGGTGATTGTTGTTCATTGTTTATTTAGCTGTTGCAACAACTTAGTTATATTATCCCTCTAAAAAAATGTATAACTTGTTGTTTTCTGTACAGCGGCCCCTCATTCAGCGGGTTACCTGACGGCTCCGCCCTCCAACATCCCAGCACAGCCACCCCCCATCGACTGACCGCGACCTGCGACACGACCGCCACGTGCGACAGTCGCGACTGCGACTGCGACCAGTCGGACACAAGCGTGCAGTCGGGCCGCCTAACTACACAGACACGCTACGTTTCTGAAAGGTGAGCACAGCTGACCCGCGTATGGGACATGAGTAAGTCCTATGTAGAATCTCTCATGAAATTATTCCAATTTTTTGGTATTGGTACCACATGAAACTTAAAGAAATTGCAGCATTCTTCCACTTGTGAATATTAAATTAAACTCGTAATATTTAGCAATGAAACGCATCGAATGTCTGTTCCAATTCTAAATTGAAAACGTTTGCCTTAAATCTCTAATAATTATAAGTGTATCACAATAATTAGAAATCGGTGTCGCAATGATTTGTCCAAAATTCAGCTTTCGACGCCCTTCAGAAACTAGCCGTGTAAGCGAATTTGCCTTGGCGTACAGCGGCCTATTACAGATATTATTTCGATGAAAGATATTGCCTCATTTTAATGTATTATAGCAATAATTTTAATACGCTTAAGTACTAATTTTTCGTGAGATTTGTGGGGCTGTCCCAACTTGAGTGTACATTACGTTCAGCCATTTATTGAAGTACTAACAAGGCAAATTCATATTTGTACTTATGTAAAAATATTTGTAAGCTGTACCTAACCTCTTATAGGAAAATTATTGAATCTAACTTCAATGTGGGAATGAGATATAGTTATACATCTTATACAGGGTGTAAGGGAGAATGATGGGGTGAATTCAGTGTATCATACTAAGATGTACAAGAAATTATTTCAGGAACGGAATGGGAATCAAATAAATTTGGTTTGTTTTGTTTTCCCATACGCAATGTATCGTTACCGTGGTCAAACTCACGTAGCGAATGGCAAGTGCGACGACGAGTTCGATAAACTCTAGCAAGGCCGGAAGTGAACAGCAGATTTCACGCGTGGTTCGTTACAGTATTTCAATATCTATTGTTGGTTTTATTGTAGCCGTATTATTTACATAAATGGAGTGCTGCGTACAGAGAATGTAATTTTACATTGAAATAAAAAAACTTAGAAACGCATTTTTTTTTTCTGAGAAATAATCCGCTGGAATATGATTCAAGATAAATGCAGGGTGCATTTATCTTGAATCTGGTCAGTTTGCGGAGGGCTGTCCCTTACAACCTGCATAACCCCATCTCCTTACACAGAAGTAAGAATAAAATAATTCTGCTAAATGAGGTGGCGGTACAAGGTCAGATGTTTTGTATCAATGTCTCATTGTAAATTTAAAGTAACTATAATATTATTTACACACTATCACCTCCAGTGAATGGTACGCTCGAAGTATTAACAGCCAAAGTATAAGTTTGTGTATGTATCTGTTGTTCGTCTAAAATGTAAATGTATAGAAGTTTGATCTCTAACAAAAGGCATATTGTTTACATCATTCCTAAATACGTTAGCCACATAAGGTAAGGATTCGCACTTTTTTATGAATTTAGATTAGTTTTTTTTTTACAGAATTTTTTGCACTCGTGTGTAAAACATGATATTCTTCGTTTGCAAATTAAATTTTAAAAAAATGTTTTATATACTCAGTTGCCCGCGGTTTGTCTTGTACTGCTTAACAATAGTTGTAATTTAATGGCAATATTAATTAATTAACAATAACAATAATTGAGCAATTTCTCTATGGTCATACTTTACAAGTGATACAGTGTGTTGTTTTTCTAAACTTTACATCGAAATATAAGATAAAACACTTCAAGAATCGTCGGGTAGATTGTGTTCACTGTTTAACGTTAATAATTTGCTAGAATTCGCACTTTTATAAGAAAATAGTTTTATTAATGTACCAATAGTCTGTGAGTACATGACATATTTTTCTATAGTACCCATTTTATGTGTGCATCCATTAGGCTTTCTTGCCATATTTAGTTATTGTATTGAGACTGAAAATCATTGAAAATAAAATGTTATTATTTAATTTGAATTTTGGCGCGAAAATTAAGTATACGAGGCCTTTGAGGCTTTTGGGGAAATATGTATTATGTCAAATTATGATAATTTATAGTCTACATGGCGATAAATTAAAAACATCTTAGAAATTAAACTTAAAATGTCAAATACGGGATATGTTTAATTTTGAGCTCCCGGTATTTCGACGCTGTTGCAACCGCCGCGACCGCAGGTTAACTGTAAGGGCCGGCGCACATATGCTGAGCACGTAATGAATACGAGAATGCGCAGTCTGTTAATTGATTTGAGATATTATTTCAATGAGGACAATGTCGATAATAGTTTGATAGTGAAAAATGCTCTGCTCTGCGCTCCGCCATATGTGCGCCGGCCCTAAGTCACATTTTAAGTTTAGTTATAAACCGTGAAAGCTTAAAACAGTATCTTAGAAATTGTTGGCTTGGTTCATCAGAATCACAAAAGCTTAGGGAAAATATAAAATGGTTTTTTTTCATGAATGAAATATTTTTATCATTCAACAAATTACTAAATATATATTGAAACATTACACGAAATTTATAAAAGCTTCTTTTAATTAATTTAACTACTTATTTTAATCAAACTTATGTGTGATAATATTGTAAAGGAAATAAAAAAATGTTTGTTTGGTATAGTCATATCATAGAGTTAGGCGTCTATACTTTATGGAAATTATGATGCTCTTATGTTCGCTCATTAATTATATTGAGTACGTCCTAAAGATATGTATTATAGATATATTTTATGTTGGTATATACCAACTACCGTATTTAGTCTACTGTCGATATTTGCTTGTCTATGGTTTAATTTTTTGTGCTTTTGTACAAAGCGATGTCGATTTTTTTTTGCGCTAATACTAAGAATTGTCGATTGATTACGGTAATTGGTAGTAACGATAATAAAGTGATGTGTATGGTCGTGGTGTTGTGTTCTGTAGTTTATTATAGTAATAATTGTAACGAGGTTTGAGGTACGTGAATTAGAAACAATAGTCAAATGTATAACTGTTATACATTTGACTATTGTTATCAATAGTCAATATCATGATACATACATGATGATGATGTGATACATGACATGCTTTTTATGTTCCCACTGCGTGGAGACACTCTCCGTTAGAGGGAGTGGGCCAAAACCCACCACGCGAGCCCAATTTTGAAAGACAGAAGGTTTCATAAGAAAAAAAACACGTAAAGTCTTCTCCTATATGTATAGTATAGTCTAGTTTTTTGTACCTACCTTCCATTTTTACTATAATAAATAATACCTCCTTAGTACAGAACACACGCACCACGAATGGAGTATATCGATGGCACCATGTTGGATAAGCGAGGTGTGATTATATGGATATTTTTATATCTAGATATAAGTCATATTGCTGTAAAATATACGAAGTTAATATATCAATCTATGCAAGAGTTTTATTTCATAACGGAACTGTAAAGGCAAGATTAGAAAACAATAAGTACTTAATTAATTCGATAATCTAAATAAAAATAAATTGCCACATGCATGAAAGATCATTTCTTGTATTCCTAATTGACACCACAATCTCATTCCGTTCATTGGTAAATTGTACCCGGGCAAAACCGGGGCGCTTCGCTAGTCTTCTTTACATAGTAAATACGTAATAATAATAAATAAATAATAATAATAATAAACTACGCAACGGATTTAAATGTAGTTTTCAGCAAAAGATGGAGTGATCAATTGGGGTGGAAAAAAGGAAAAATAAATGTTTACCCGTGCGAAGCCGGGACGGGCCGCTAGTTTAAAATAAAATTCATATTATTTCACTTGTACACATTTTTAATGGACACAATTTTAGCGTAAATCTTAATGGCTATTTTTACAACGTTGCTAAGTACAAGAATATCTAATTCGATTTAACTACACTTTAATATCTTACAAAATTATTTATAATACATAGTTTGGAACATTACCCCTCTGAAGAAACATTTTACGAAAATATTTACCCCATAATACTAATTTAATGAAGCTGCCTCTTATACAATTCACACTTTTATTGTCTAACTAATCATCTGCCCAGCCTTTTCCCAACTATGTTGGGGTCGGCTTCCAGTATAACCGGATGCAGCGGAATACCTGTATTTTACATGTCGCACATCCTCTAAAAAATTATCGATGCTTTGCGTAAAAAATTTCTCTTGTGCCATTTGACCACTTATTTTTGTATACTTACCCCCGAATACTGAAACGTCACTCAAAATTTAAGTGCTGCTTAACATTTGAGCAGCTCCTAAACTTTAAATTTTGTATGGCCAAACGTCACTTTTGAGTATCTGTTAAATATAAGTGCTACTTAAATTTTCAGTGACGTTTCAGTATTCGGCCATAAGGTGGTTTTTTTTTTCAATTATAGAGCAAAGACAATTAAAGTTGAGTGGGATCTTATCCAAAATACCTACAAATTTTGTGTTACAACAGTTTTTAAAGGATGTACGATGTAGTGACTACCCATATGAATCTCATAACCCATTTATACTGGGAAATACGGTACTCTTGGTTAGACTGTTTGTCAGACTTTCGGGCCACCGACTACCGACTGTCAAAGATCTACAAATAACAGCCGGGCCCAAAGCTTAACGTGTTTTCCGAGGCACGGAGGAAACTCTGTATGTAATGCGTGGTCACCCATCCACGGATCAACCTAGGCAAGCGAGGCTTAACCTGAAGATAGCCACGAGCTCCTCCTTGTATTCATTATCTAATCCTATAAATTCGTAATTTCATTTGTGTATCAAAAATAGGTCGAAATCTCTTAGTTTTTCACTAATAGCGCCTTTTTTACATACTAAAGAACAAATACGTTAGGAGCTTTTTAAACGCAATTAATATTAGCTCGTTGTCATTTAGATTACAGATTACTTACGAACGCAATGATATTATAAGTAAACCTTTTTACTTATAATATCATTGTACGAATGTAATAAAGAAGATACATATCACAGGAGTAGGTACACAGCAAGTAGTCTCGTTTTTGTTTTTTCAACTCAGATCTAGACATCACATAAATATTTTTTTACATCCCACTGTTAAATAGTTACTGATTCTTTTTCCAAAAGGTAAAATGAGCATCACTTCCAATAAGATTTATCAAAATTACAGTAATTGATTGATAGACACGGTGTTCACTTTAAAATACCAGTTGTTTCAATGACATAAGATTTAGTTTTCCGATCGTTTGAATCATGATGTTGACTGTTCCTATATTCAGTATAACGTTTATTGGCGTATGAGGGGTGCATAACATGGTGGGGTCGGCCTGATTCGCCTCAGGTCGCGCGACATGACTTCAGCTTATTTGTGAACGAGTAAATACACCCTTTCGGAGTCGATAGGTGTTGGTGACGTCAGACAGGGTGTGTGCTGAGCGAATCTGGCGGCGTCGTGTAGTGGTTGGTGTTCGGAGCCTTCAGCGGTCGCTCGTACGTCTCCCCTCGGGTCCAGCTGCGCTTGCCTCTGTTGATATGACATAATTAATGGAATACTGCTCACAAGATGACCAAGGCACTTCAGGATTCTACATTTTTATTTCAAATAACCATCTCAACCACCTCATCAAAATTGAAAAGTAACCTGTGCATTATGGAAAGTTGAATATTTTAGCCAGATATGTCAATACTATGAAGAAATCACATATAAATAAACATGCAGGTGACGGGAAAACAGTTTTAGAAGTCCAATATAACATACCTATGCAATAACTGATGACTGCCTTTCTGTGTGGGTCTGTCTACTGATTATAAAGATGTGTTTAAAACTTCGGAAAAATGAAGATCCTTACCTCATCAACATCTTGATGTATCGATTTTGCTTAGGCGTAGGTGGCGCATCATCCGCGTCTATCTCTAGTGACAGGTACTGGTTGGCGCACGCGCTGTTCAGTAGCTCGTCGAGACGCTGGTGCAGCCCCGCAAAGGTTGGCCTTTCGCGAGGATGGTTCCGCCAGCAGGACAGCATTATGTCGTAGCTGGAGAAAAATACGCATGAAATTAGGTTGCCAATTTGAAAGAGGCCATGAATTGAAAGCAACTGGAAAACAGTATTGTGGATAGAAAAGTATGACGTCAAATTAATCAATAATATTAAGTAGCAACGAAGAATTAACTTAATTCTGGTTATGAAACGATAATCGAATTGCCGATTTCGATTCATGCTATGCCACATTTTAGCATCCGATAGGTACTTTAGTGGGGCAATCATCATAAAACTTTAAAGAGAACCCTGCTGTAACCTGATTTTGGACAGCCTTGAAACTTAACATTGAATTTCATGATAAAAACTGGTAAAAAACTGGAAAATTTTCGCTGGAATTAGATCGATACTAGTAGGGCTAGACTAGCAGCAGCGGTGGCCCAGTGGTGGCGGCCCCGACTTACGAACAGTAAGTCGTGGGTTCAAACCCAGACAGGCGCATTACTTTGTGTAATTTATTTCATCAGCGCTGCTCTCAAAACGATGAAGGAAAACATCGTGAGGAAACCGGCTTGTCCTAGAACCAAAAAATTCGAAGACATGTGACATCTACCAATCCGCACTGGGCCCGCGTGGTGGATTATAGCCCATTCCCTCTCATAGAGTGGAGGCCTGAGTCCCAGCAGTGGGAACATTAATAGGCTGATGATGAGGGCTATACTAGTTGCTAAAGACAATAAGGTGAGCATATCTTTCTATAGGGGGAGGCATCGGCAGATATGATGAGGATATCCTATAACTATATATTTTGGGATGTTACTCACAGCTCTGCACTACAGTTGTTTGGTTTGGGCATGCGGTACCCAGAGCGCAGAAGTCTTGGCAGCCTTGCTCCCGGGACTGACGCGTACGGAGCTCCGCCCACCGTAGCGATCTCCCACAACACCACGCCAAATGACCATCTAGAAACAATGTGTTTTATGAGGAAAGTTGTAGAAAATGATTTAGCATACAAAAAATGACACCGAGAGAGAGATTTGGTCAACAACGATGTTAAAAAAGACAACTATTTTGTAGAAAACCGTTTTTTTTTTTTTAGGAGAAGCCGCTATTTTTGTCGCAACTAAGTTAGAATATTATAAACACTTACACATCACTTTGCGTCGTGTATACCCTCCTCGTCAGCGACTCCAAAGCCATCCACTTAACGGGCATCTTTCCATTTCCTTTTTGCTTATACTGATTCTCTTCATACACATCCCTTGACAGCCCGAAATCTGCTATCTTCAACGTCCTGTCCGCCGTCACCAATATATTTCTAGCTGCTAAATCTCTATGAACTACCCTATTAGCAGCTAAGAACTCCATTCCCATAGCTATTTGACGGCAGAAAGACAAAAGGTCTAAAGCCGTAAGTTCCTTAGCACAGATTTCTTGGAGCTCATACAGTTTGTTCACGACCAGTTTGGAGCTCTCCATCGATGATCTACATTTAAACAGGCCTTTTCTGTAGTCTGAAATATCTATGTTGTTGTTGAAGTATTTCGCGGTGCGTTTTGATAATAATACGTCCCATGTGCATCTGAAAATATATCATGTATAAAATAATAACCCAGGTTATAAATCTAAATGTTAGATGTAGGTTTGCGAAGATACGCATAATTTGTTGAAGGCCCTTGAGTATGTTGACTGACATATCTGGCATAGAACTCCTCATAAAAGTTTTACTGACACGAAAAACAGACAAGAATCCATCGGATTTGGCAATGAAAATAATAAAAATCAGAAAATGTGGATGTATCTCTACAGGATTTGCAGTAATGATGCGCGTTCCACAGGGTTCAATTATAGGTCCTGCACTATTTGAATATTTGACCATGCTGCGCAGCGCCGACCAAGATAAATTTGGATAAGGGTTGGAGAATGATGACGATATTTGAATGTCGATACTAAATAATTCTAATCATTATAACTTTTAATTCTAAGTCTTAAACCTCAAGTAACTGAGCAGGTCTCCCCGGCTGCAGTACTCGGAGACGATGAGCGGCCTCCTGCCGCTGCAGCATCCCATCAGGCTCACGATGTGCGGGTGCACGCCCACGCTCTTCATCAGCTCCATCTCCGCACGGAATGACCTGACATCATCGTACGATGGGAAGTCTGCAACGAGAAAAAGACAGAGGTAAGAAATTAATACGAGTATAAGATTTGCTGTTGGACTCAGTCGGCAGATATTATCAGGTAAGTTATAATATCTAATGCTTTTGTTGATGAATGACGTTGATAAAAAACTTTAGGTACTACAAGTTTATTGTTTTCTGAACTTATCAAGTAAAGATAAGTTAAAGGAGGAATTTAGTAAAAAAATCTTGTTTACTGACATAGATGACATAATCATATCATCATTTCGAACCTTTAAGCATCTTAACAGCGACTTGCACGGAGTGCGGCGCGAGCGTGGCTCTGCGCACGACGCCGAAGGCTCCTTCTCCAATAACTTCGTGTAATACCAGCTTGTCTGTTCGCACCTCCCACCGGTCTTCTGTCTCGCTCCATATTTCTAGCGCTTCTATGTCGTCGTCTTTCGAAGGCTTGTCGTCCTGTTGGAGTAATGAGAGTTTTAAACTGTGACTTCAGTATTTTCATAGAACTCAGTTCAAACAATCTTCCGCGTTATAGGATTATATTCCATTATTCAAGAAAGTACAATACCTTCTTGGATTGTGTGGGCGAAAGATAACAGTGAACAGCCAAGAGATCAAGACATTGCTTTAGGAAAGGAAGTAGAAACTTGTTAGTTTACTAGATGGTCGTTACCGGTTTGTAAGGCGGCACAGGAACGCGCAGTCTTCGCCGTCGGCAGCGACATATCAGCGCCAGAGCCGCTGCGACTGCGCAGCCCACGCCGAGGACCGCGCCGCCCACGCCACCCGCGCCTCCCGCTCCACGCTCGTTCCCGTCCCCGTCCCTTATTATGTCTGACGCTGACCACGTGCAAAACTATATCACGTTATTCTCATACTACGGAACACTTTGAGGATTGGGTTAAATTAAATTTGCTAGCGAAACTTAACAGAAGTGTACCCAACACACATCGGTATCTAATGACGATAAAACAAATAGACTTTCAAAACTACTAACTACTGTTTTAGCTGACGTTGACCCCGTAATAGTTAATGAGGTTAAATAAAATAATATTCATTTAAAAGCGGCGGAGGGAGAGAAAGGCAGGCGGGGAGAGATGGGGAGGGCTGAAAGGGGGGAGGGGCGATGGGTTTTTTTTAAATATAAATTTTGTTTTTTTTTTTTTAATAAAAAAATATTTATTTAAAAGCGGCGGAGGGAGACAAAGGCAGGCGGCAGGGGAAGGAGTGGAAGGGGTTTTTTTTTTTTTAAATCATTCTTTTCAATGTACTTGACCTAACCAAATCATAATTCGCTGTAAACCTGCGAAAACAAAGAAATGTGTGCTGGGACACCTTTCTTTTTTAAAAGTAGTAGAAGTAGAAGTGAAACTTCAACGGACAAGACAGTGGAAAAACGAATCGCAATGGACAAGTGGAAAAACGAATCCAGCACACATTTATTTTTACTTAATTTATGTTCATAAATTCTAATTTTGTTTCTCTGTAGTGTGTTTGGTTTTGTGAGTTGCCTATGCGATGTGTTAGGGAGACATCGTGACATACACTTGTGCCATGGATTCATTACATTACATGATTCCAGCAAAAAATCAGCTGTTCCATATAATTATCTGCCCGGTCAAAATGTATGATATAGCTGATTTTATTTTTGAAGTCAGAATCCAAAATGTATTCAGCAATGGTGCCTATTTATTTTTCACCTCAGCACCTCAAACAAGCAGGTTTTGCTGTTTACAGACAGTGAGCAAAATTCGTTTTTGCTGCGAGCGTGAGACAAAGTAACTTTTTAATTATTTTTTTTAAAGAACTGTGCAGGTCTAGTCACAAAATTCGAAAGATTTCTACTTCACTTTGTTCTGTCACTTTCACTTCGATACGAAAAAAGCGAGAGATAGAAACAAGTCGATTCGAAATTCGATTTTCAAATTCCATATCTAGTAGGCCCAAAAAAGAAACAAACAATAAAACGTTCGGATACCGATATTGTAAATCGATAACCGTAATATTGTAAATCACGTGTTTAGGTTTTAAACGAAAAATTGTTATATTTCGAATAATCGAATTATATTTTTTATATTAAGATGAAGAATGTTGAAGAAAAAATACGAAGTTTATCATGTATCTACTTATTTATTTATAGTTACTTATAACAAACTTTATTAAGTATTGAGACAGAATACCGCGAGTGTAGTTTCAGAACGCATTTTTTTTAAAATTGCGGGATTTAAATTTTAATTGTTTTATTTTCTGTGTGTTCTAGCAATAGTTTGGTCAGTGTACACTAGCTACAAAGTACAATAACATTTGGATAATAAAGTAATAATAACAAATAAATATGAGTGAGTCCAGTGACGAAGTCTGCTATTTAACACCCGAAGTATAGAAGCATAATGTAAAAAATGCATAATTAAGTTTCCTGTCTGGAAAGTCTCGCGAAAAATATCTAAAAACTTATGATATTTTTAAGCAATGGAGACTGAACTGTTACTTTTAATTTTCAAAACTACAACCATTTCACTTTTGATTTTTTTAAATTATTTAAATGTTGTCATCATCATCAGCCTATTAATGTTCCCACTGCTGGGACACGGCCTCTTCTCAATGAGAGGGAATGGGCTATAATCCACCACGCGGGCCCAGTGCGGATTGGTAGATGTCACATGTCTTCGAATTTCTGGTTCTAGGACATGCCGGTTTCCTCATGATGTTTTCCTTCACCGTTTTGAGAGCAGTGGTGATGAAATAAATTACACAAAGTCATGCGCCTGCCTAGGTTCGAACTCGCGACTTACTATTCGTAAGTCGGGGCCGCCACCACTGGGCCACCGCCGCTCTCATGTGTCTAGTCTCTTAATGTGGCGTGGTGGTTTAATTTTTACCATGTTGTTTTGTTTACCTTTATGTATATGTTCTCGCTGCTGAGGTGAAAAGTTGTATGTGTTACTCGAGACCAAAGTTATTTGCATCTCGTGTCTTTGAATCCCTCGCTACGCTCAGGATTCTAACCTAGAATCACTCGCTACGCTCGTGATTCAACTATAGAATCCTTCGCTAACTCGGGATTCAAAATCAACACTCGCAGCAAAAACCCACTTTGCTCTCTTGTTGCACAAATAACTATTCTTTCTCCAAAAAATTAAGAAGGCACTAATTTTGGCTATTGGCTTAAATATGTCACAATGTCTTTACACCGTGTATTTGTGCGACTGTTTTCTTGTAAATATTTGTAACTATCTTAGTCTTTAGACGTGGTCAAAACAAACAACGAAATATGCATGAGTTCAATGATTTTATTAATTAGTCTTATGCAGGGTGAAAAAAATGCAGATGAGCGAGTCGTGAATTTCAGTTTTATTCTTTCAAATTAAGTTTTCTTCTCAGTACTACACGAAGAGTGTGTTTTTTACCAATACATTGTCATAGTCTTAATTTCCTTGAAAGAGTCATCATGATCATCTGCCTAGCCTTTCGGTCCGGCTTCCAGTCTAACCGGACGCAGCTGAATTCATACAGTATTTAACATGGAGCGCCTGCCTATCTGACCTCCACAACCCAGTTAGTCTGGATAATACTGTACCCCTTGGTAAGACTGGTTGCCTGACTGGTTCCTTGAATGAATACTTTTGTGTATTTTATTCTTTTGTTAAAATTACACTGTCACGGATATATTTATATCTTTATTTGGATTCCATAATGTGTGAGGATCTTACAATGGGCTTAAAGCTAAGGTACAATTAAGGATAATTAATAATATATTTCGTAATTATCAATTATCCTGCGATCATGGCGCTTGCAACAGCGTCAAAATATCGACTGGTCAGAATCTACATCTACACTAAATATAAAGAGGAAAGATTTATATTTTTGCATGTAACGAATAAACTTAAAAACTACTGGACCGATTTCAAAAAATCTTTTGCCGTTAGAAAGCTACATTATCACTGAGTAACATAGGCTATAAAATTATATTGATATCATGCAAATTAGCCGAGCTATTACAATTTTCGCGGACGAAGTCGCGGGCGAGCTAGCTAGTTATTGATAATCACGGAAGATATCTCGTAAGTCGTAAGTGACAGCATAAAACTGTGTTTGATTTCTTTTGTTGTTGGTGAAAATTCGCTAGAGATAAGGGACTTACCAGGGAATTGAGCTTGTCTACTGGTGTGAGCAGTGGTATTGCCTAATCTTGCTACGATCAACACGTCGTAGAAACCTTCGCCTACAACATCTGGGAACACCACTTCAGTCGCATTCTGTATAATAATATTGTCATGATTATTATCTTCATCGTACGTTTACATATTTGAGATAATATTACTTACCTAATTTAAATCTCAAAATATTAACTAGCGGTATCGTTTTGTTCAGTTGAAGATCACAAGCAAGGTTGCCTTGACAGTCAATTTGAATCATACATTTGAATGAGCTAGGTACTGAACTGTCCCTTAATTTAATATCAGTGGCGGGGTAGAGTTAGTAGGTACTATCGGGGACACGCCCGCCTGATCACCACTAAGCTAATTTTTGCTTGCACTCGCAACATAGAAACGCTGTCTAGCCCCGCCCCGTTGACTTTGTATAGAAATAGTGAATGAAAGACAATACCGATCGTTCGAGCGCACTGACGACGCACGCCAAACGAGAGTTATTGTTATTTTGCGCGCCAAATTGACGCTTTCCTAATAGGCCTAAACTTTAAGGGGGCGTGGCTCGGCGCCTCCGCATGATTTATGCGAAAAAAATAAAACTGAACAAGCGGGAAAGACCTGTTTGGTTTGTTGTATATTTTATTGTATTCAAAATTCCTGGGTCGTCAGCTGTTACCAGGAGTTTTACTACGGACACTAATGCAGGTCTAGGAGACTAATATATATAGTTATAGTCAATAATTTATTCATTCCAAAGATTTCCAATACCGCTGAAATGATTTTGTATCTAGTTACACTCACCCCTGGCATCTCAATCGTATGGTTGCCGTATTCCTTTGTAACCAGGTCCACAGTGTAGGAGTCGGGCAGGAGACGCGGTTTCCTCCAACCCACGAACACCTCGAAAGTGTCGACGGAGTGTTTAGTCGCTTCTAAGGTTACGTTTCCTGGTATCTCCGGTTTCTTTGGTTCCTCTGTTGAGAGAAGAACAATAAACATATCACGTCGGTAAGCCTTTAATGCAGGAAGGGGCTGGTCTTCTTCTTCCATACATCATCTACTCGTATCATCTTTACATTAGTCAAGCAGATTACCTCTTGTCGGCAAAATGTATACACATAGTACCTAATTACCTCCTAAAATAAAAGACCTTATGCAACCACTTCTTCGACAACCCTTAATCATTGATTCATGTTAATTTGTGTTCTTTTTTCCCTTATTCTTTTATCTTTAATGTGTGTATCTACTAATCCTTACCACTGTCTTCTGGTTGAATTATTTCTGTTTTATTTAACTATTACGTACTCTGTATATCTGTGAGAACTTGTAATTGGCCATATTAATTTTATAAACTAAACTATTGTGTTTGCCTAGCTGTAAGTTTTCCGAAAAATAATAAAATAAAATAAATAAAAATGGTTTGTGAATGAAAACATAACTGCATTCAAACCATTTAATTACACAATGTTACACAATATCCTATGTATAAATAAAAGGCGTGTAGGTAGTACCTATGTATGAAACAATGGGAACCTAGTTATTAATTCGTTTTTCCAATCAATTTAGGAATTCCTTAATGCTACAATATTGGTTCACAAAGGAAGTGGATAGGTACCATATTATTAGTTAGTAATATACATTACGCAAGTATAATGCACTATTGCCGTTAGGGGATAACTAGAGGATTTTACTGTTATAACTTCGGAAACCCCAATTCTGTACCTATTGAATGACTGGTATACCTATATTTTTTATTATTAAAATGAGACAAAACTGGACCTTTACACGGCAAAGGAAGGAATCAAGGAATTACGGAAGGAACTGAATGCTGATTTTTGACCGACTTCAAAAAAAGAAGGTTTCTCAATTCGACTGTTTTTTTTAATGTACAGTACAGTATGCTACTGAGGTAGTCCCATTAAAATTTGGTGAAGATCTGGTGCTGATCTTCGGAGATATACAATGGAACTCTTCAAAAATAGACGGCAAATCTGCCGTGATTGCTGCAATCGCTTGGATGTTTATTGTTTATTTATACAACACCATGACGTAACATCACGCCTGTATGCTCTGAGGAGGTACGCAGATGTGTACAATAAACCCAGATTTCGAACGTTAGGTATGTTATAAGTTCCATTTATTGGGGATAAGCCTATTACCATGACATGTATTGTTAACAGCGTAAAATAAATTCATGGCAAATATTTGTTTGGGAACTTAAAATGGAAAAACAAAAAACTTTTTTGCAAAAAATAAAACCGAATTCAAAAAACAAAAAAGTGAAAAACAACTTTAGCTTCAGAAGTCGGTGACAAAAAAACTAAATCAATCAAACAAAGGTCACCGACTTCGCTAAAGTTATTTTTCACGCAAGCGCATAAAGGTGTAGAAATGACTTTGACCTTGAAAAAGTAAATTCATACACCTTTATGAGCTTGGAGGGTTGTATTGATGATTTTGATGATTATAATTCTATAACTACATACGTCTTACAGCCGCGATTCATAGTTTAATCAACATACAACCTGACACTGACCTGCAAATTGCAAAAAACGTAAGAAAATTTGAATTTCGCGGGCCACCCTGGCGCATTCACCTTAAGTGTTTTAAATTATCTAGAGAAGCCTATATTTATAGCTATACAAAATGGTGCTAATTGAGCAAATTTCGGCTGGAACTGTCAAAATTTTAGCAGATTACGAGTAAGTCAGTCATTCATTTGTCATTGATACGAGATTACCATTCTATGCCATTTCTTTCAATGGAGTGTCAGTGGTTGATCATTGGAAAGTCATAATGACGCCACTATATTAGTAGATTACGAAACTTGTCAAAAACAACTATTATGAAATCAATGATAGATCATTGTGACACTATTGTAATAGCAGACTCGCCCCCCAGGATTTAATCGGCCTGAACACTGATTGAACGACCAAATTGAAGCTGTAACATCGACAAATAAACTTACCACCTCTAGTATTCCAAGTGAACCGTCCAATTACAGCGGAGCCATCCAAACTAGGGCGTAGGGACTCCTTAATTTTGTATGCTCCATGTTCTGTAGATTGTTTGTATTCTGGCACCATTTCGCCTCCTCGCCACTTTACAGGTGATCCCTCCTCAAGTATGGCGCTCCATAACGTGTAGTTTCTCCTAGGCGTTCTGTATAGCGTTCCGTTTTCAACCTTAGGATCTATTATACTGTAGATTATCTGAAACAATAATCGTTTATGGTAAATTATGTTCGAAAAGGTCACAAACAGTGTCGTATTTTCCTGAAGGATACGTCAAGGTGATTTTTATTTTGCTTTGCTCTTATTATACGGTTTTTGATCAGATTGGATTGGCCCAGATGTGCAAGTTATTTTTATAAAGGTATTAAATGAGGAACTGTGGGTTACTTCTTATTCTCATTAATTTATTCACGTTGACTATTCTGTAGGTAATCGAAACATGTCGGGTCTGCACTTTGTACTATAGTAATGATGTGCGGCCCTTTTCCTGGAGAGCTAGCTTAGCATATAGCGGTAAAATCGATGAATGGGACAGATTGTGTGAACCGCAAAGTAATTCACTTTCCCGCCTGTTCGTTATCAGCGCTAAAAACCCGCATATGACGCGCATGTGTTAACATATTGTGCAGATTTGTGTGATTACAGAAAGAAATATTGGAACATAGAAATGCAAATATTTGTTACTCAATCACGCCAGAACGGCTGTACAGATCTGGGTGAAATTTGGCACAGAGATTGATTATAGTCTGGAATAGCACATAGGTTTTTTTTAGAAACATCTTGTGCAATACGAGTATTGGTGAGATTGGTTGTCAGACTTTTGGGGCAAACCATAACTTTTCCGAGGCACGAAGGAAACTCGGTAATGGGCGTGGTCACCCATCCACGGACGAATCAAGGTAAACGGCTTAACCTCAATACAATAGACATCAGTTCGCCTTATTGTGGACATACAGTCGAAGGAACCAAGTGTTGTGGAACTCGGGATGAATTAATGTCGTTTTCTCGTGTTCTCAACTTCTCGTGAACTTGCGAGAATATAACGGGAAATGAAATGAAATGAAAATAATGAATAATAAATGATTTAATTATTTGCTCATAATGTAGGTATACAGATATGATGGTAAATTCCATGAGAGTCCCAATACATTTTGCCGTACGGTATGCAAAATTATATAACATAAAACATTTAGTAAACAAAAAATAAAAATAAAGAAACATAAAAAAGCATTCCTTTCACTAAGCAGCATTACTAACATTATTAAAAATGACATTCGGTAGACATTCGGACATTCGGTTGGGAGGGTTCTAGACTAAAATAAATTAGATCACGCCACAGGTGCGCAACACGCTAACAGTACGAAGAAAACGCGAGTGCGACATTACAATAAATGCTTCACATTCAAAGTTCTCACTAGGATTCCTTGCTGGGGACATCATAACCCATTACATGCTTGAGTTTGAAGTGGTACTACAGCAATAATGTGAAAACACCAGCGTGTATTAGAACCAAAAATGTTAAGACATGTGACCGTTTCCTTCAAGGCGTAAACGAACCGAGAATCGCCAATTGCAAGAGAGACGAGACGATGTGGATTTCAATCAATATAAGATTGATCGATTCCCGCTCAGCTTCGCTCGTCTCCACATCGGTGGGAAGCGCGCCCTATAGGCGCAGAAGTCTATAAGGCTATAGGCACAGGAGTCTATAAGGCTATAGGCGCAGGAGTCTATAAGGCTGCTGCTGTAGGTCTCCCAGCCTAGTAGCCCACTTCCTCTCACAGACATTTTCATTTCAGTTTCAGTTTCATCATTAAGTGTTGCCTTGGCCTTGCCTTTTTCCAACTTCATTGGGGTCGGCTTCCAGTCTAGTCTAACCGGATGCAGCTGAATGGGTACACTACATAAATACGACAAACTTTATTCCAAAAGTCACAAATCCGAATTTCAAAATATCGATTCTCATAGTTCCGAATGGTTCAAAATTCCAAATATAACAACTCCGATTTATCATGAATCCTATTTTCATTCCTAAATTTCAATATTCATAACGTTCATAATTACTATTCTCAAAATATCGAATTTCAATAGTCCGACTTATTGTATACGACACATTAAAAATACGAATCCCGATTATTAAAACACCGATTAATTAGAATTCTACCATGTGACGCGCGATCGCTACGCTCGCATTTTACATTACACAACCACTTTCTGTCACAAATATCGTCGTCGCTCCGCCCGCCGCCGGCCTTCGGCCTACGCTCCTCACGCCGGCTAGCAAGACCCAATACAGAAAAGCACCAAGCAAAACTGAGTTCTACTATATTTCGTTAGTATTTGGTTTCTGTCACTAAAACCTAATTTTAGCACTAGCAGTTTATTCGAAGTATTGAAAATCGGTATCTCGTTTTTCGGAGTGACGAACCATCGAACATTTGATTCTTCGGACATAGGTAATATAGGTAGTTAGATAACAATTGTATTTTCGCCTTGCGCGAAAATATATTTCGGAATTTTGAATAATAGACATTCTATTTCTTCGGTATTATGAAATTCGGACTTTTGATAATCGGAATATCGAAATTCGGAATAAAATATTTCGGAGTATTTGGGCGTTCCCACCCCTTGGTTAGACTTTAGGGAATTCTGGCTACCTGTAACGACTGTCAAAGATCTATAAATGACATTGGGGACGAATGGCTTAACGTGCCTTCCGTGCACGGAGGAAACTTGGTTCGTATGTAATGAATGGTAACCCATCCATGGCCTGGCCTTGGCAAGCGCTGTTTAACCTTGCAGATCAACCCGAGCGGGATGTAGCCACGAGATCCTCAGAGCTGTGATGGGAAGGAAACCGCGCACAGAAAAACATAGTGACGGAGGTCGCGGCTTATCATTAGGTGCCTATAAACATATATGCTTCTTATATTATGGTATGGAGATAAGCTTGTCGAGGAGTTTGCTGAAAATCTGGTGACAAAAACACCCAAAAACCATTTTTTTTTGTGTGAGTGTGTTGTTGTGTGTGTACCTTTACAGAGTGATTTTTTAAAGTTGGGCAACATGGAAAAGTCCGAATACGATACCCTAAAAATAGCTTTCTAATCATGAAAATAGCTTTCTAATCATGAAAAAAAAATTTGGAGTACCTACTACTAATTTTTTGGGCAAGCATGAGTAGCCCATAAAAATGAGTGAAAGTGACCGTTTTTTTTTTACATCGTTCGTTTTTCTTTCATGTAAGGATCATTTCATTATAAGTAAGTGAAGATAAAATCTGAATAGCAGAATAAAGCTCTTTCTGGCCGGCGAATCAACGTCGTTATGCGTGCTCAGTCCTCGTTACAGATACACATAGTTGGAAAAAAAGTCGTGCTGCGTCGGCTCCAACTTTTTTCTTTAAATAGGAATAATTACTGAATGATAATTAGGTACAATGTTATTGAAAGTTGTATCAATTACATTACTAAACTAACTTAACGTAACTAGAAGTTATTAGCACATCATCCACATAGACAAAGAAGAAAAAATGCATACCTATTATAGAGGATAACTTAAAGCCCCTGCGGGCCTACCATGACGTCTTAAAGCAGGATCGTTTTAATTGCGTGCCAGTGAGGGAAAGAGATGGCGCTAGACGTCCTCTATAGCTCCGTCTCTTACCCACACTGGAACGCGATTAAAACGATCCTGCTTTAAGACGTCATGGTAGGCCACCTGAGCAAAGTTAATGCAATTAATGTTCCACGCAACCTTTCTCTACCAAATGAATAAAGAATCACATAAATCGGACCAGTTATCACGGAGTAATCGATGTACTTACATACAAGAAAAAAGATGCTGGCTGGATACATAACCACCTCCTTTTTTAGAAGTCGGTTAAAAACGCAGGAGGATGATAATGGCTGCGGGACTATTCGAAAGAGATACCGTGGCCCCGGAACACAAAGGGCGAGGACTCCCTCCTGCTCCGCCCAGAGCGGGAGGAGTCATTTGATGATTTCCCATCCGAAAAAAAGGAGGATGATAATGATGAAGGAAGATGACAGGGTGTAGAAACTTACATCAGGCATTCCTTTATCGCTTTTGTTACCCAAGTGCGGCACCAACGCGACGAGCTGGTAGCTGTCTAATGAAGGGACTATCTGGAACTTGATGCTGCTGTTCATCTGGCATTGTATTCTTACGAGAGATGGCCGTTTATGCATACTTGTATCCGGACCTGGGGAAGTCAAAGGAAATTTTGTTTAAAGGTGGCGCCTGGGAAGCCCGCAAAATTCAATTTTTCTTGTGGTTTTTCGGTACCTACGGTCAGTGTCAGGTTTTATGTTGATCAAAATATGTATGATCCACGGCCCTAAAACTTATGTAGATTTGTAGTCATCAATACAACCCTTTTAATTTCTTTTGATCTCATTGAAATGACTATAGGTACCTATTTCATGAAAAAGTCATTCAATGGGATCAAATGAACTTGGAGGGTTGTATTATTAATGATTTTATAATGATTACCTATTTAATAACATATTAAAGTCATATTTTTACGGTCGCAAATCATATTTTACAGAATAAAAATCATCAATTCTTTTCATTTGTGAATAATGCCCAATTAATCAGTTGGTCCGTAACATATTAGTACCTACGATTAACGCACAAAGTAATCATTGATTGTAGGATACTGACCCCAGTACCGATCACTACAGGTCTTCTCCGTCTGTAACAAACAAAGGTAAGAATTAAAACCAGAATGCTTATTTCCTAAGCATTAAAAATAAAAATAAATTAGGTACTTACTTACTACTAAATTTTTTAAATGTCCATTTAGACTTTTTTTTCGATTTCTGACTTCGGCAGATTATTTTTATAATCTAACGACCTCCGAAAAAACAGCATTTAAAAAAATATTAGAACTTTTAGAGCAATTTGGTGATACCTACCACGTTATTGTACAAAAAATATCTACCTGCATAGGGAATTGAACTTAAAAGAAACACGCCCCGTTCAAGCTTCTTTGAAAGCATCTAAAACAAAAATCCAGAGTGCCTAGACCAGACTGACAAAAAATTAAGTAAGCAATATGTACTCGTACCTACATAATAGCTTTCTACACTTCATGTTCTGAAGACTTCAAAACGCATAAGGTTTAGGATTGTTTTGCGAATTGGAGCGTCTAGCAAACTTCCTGATATGACTACTGATCTTTACAAAAAACGCGTCCTATTCTCAAGTTCTTAAGGTCTAATATCACAGATCATGGGTATGAAAGTGGAAGTGGTTCTTTGTTTGGTAAGTAAAGCGACACGTTCCAATATGCGCGATTGAATCATTGCCGCGATGCTCAGTTTGTCAACAAACAGAAATACCACGAGGCAGCGAACCTATAGGTAATAAAGGAGGTTCTAATTATAACTAATTAGACTAGAATGATACCTACCTACTAAATTAACGGCCAGCTAAATATTAGGGTTTTGCCTTCGTCAACATCAAAATGTTTTCTTTCAGCAAATAGCTAATTGACAATTTGAGATACTATTACTGGCCAACATTATTAACAAATTTAATCAGCAAATTATACCCTTGATTGCGACTAATTTCGATGTACTAGATTGAGGATTATATAAGTATGCCAGAGTAACTTTTCAGAAGTAAGTATCCACTCTGAGAAACACACGTACCTTCGTAAACTAAGGTTTAATTACAATTTTTGTTTGTACGTTAACGTCTGAGGAATGTGTCTACGTGCCTACACCAGATCTAGCTATGTCCTAGGTATGCAGTCGTCGTCTAAGACTAATTCTGTTGGCCTTGGTTTTGGCTTTGTTGTAACGACTAGGTAGTTGGTAAACTACATGGACAAACTACTTACTTTGTTTCATTTTTCCGAGACAATGCAGGATTAGAAAATCATAATTCATAAGGTGTAATCTTATCGAAATTACTTTTTGTTGAGCTACGTCCAAGAAGTTATTTATAAGTTACTAGCGTGAAGTTCGGTTATTGTCCCACTGGATCAAAATAAAGGGATAAATGGTATCCTACATGTTAATCAATCACTGTCACAATCACTATCACAATCACGATCACAATCACTATCACAATCACTATCACAATCACTATCACAATCACTATCACAATCACTATCACAATCACTATCACAATCACTATCACAATCACTATCACAATCACTATCACAATCACTGTCACAATCACTGTCACAATCACTGTCACAATCACTGTCACAATCACTGTCACAATCACTGTCACAATCACTGTCACAATCACTGTCACAATCACTGTCACAATCACTGTCACAATCACTGTCACAATCACTGTCCCGTTTCTACTCATTTATCAATAGGAGCACTCCTGCGAAGTTTCGAATAAAATAGTCTAACTAATCTTGTTTCCCCATACAACCTTTGGAGCCCCGTTTAACCCCCTTAGGGGTTGAATTTTGAAAAATCCTTTCTTAGTGCACCCCTAGACCACATAAGAAACCTACTTGTCAAATTTGGAATCTGTAGACCCAGCGGTTTAGACTTTGTCACCCCATTTCCCCTCTTAGGGGTTGAATTCTGAAAAACCTGAAACCCGTTTCTACTCATTTATCAATAGGAGCACTCCTGTGAAGTTTCGAATAAAATAGTCTAACTAATTTGGTTTTCCCATACAAACTTTGGAGCCCCGTTTAACCCCCTTAGGGGTTGAATTTTGAAAAATCCTTTCTTAGTGCACCCCTAGACCACATAAGGAATCTACTTGCCAAATTTGGAATCTGTAGACCCAGCGGTTTGGGCTGTGCGTTGATAGATGAGTCAGTCAGTCAGTCAGTCAGTCAGTTTCTTCTTTTATATATTTAGATAGAAAAAACCGGCCAAGTGCGAGTCGAACTCGCGAATGAAGGGTTCCGTACCATCGTAGTACCCTCTAGGCCGGAACCGGAAGAAGTTGCGTTGGAAGGTCTCCCACTAGGTGGACGGTAACCTGGTGAAGGTTGCGGGAATCCACTGGATGCGAGTCGCACGGGATTTCTTATATTTGTAATTTACGAATAATACGGATTATCGCATTTTTAACCGACTTAAAAAAGGAGGAGGTTCTCAATTCGTCGGTACCTTTTTTTATTTTTTTATTTATGTTCCCCGATTACTCGAAGATGGCTGAAACGATTTGGATTTTTTTTGTTTTGTTTGAAAGGGTTATACTTCCCAGATGGTCCCATGATCGTCAAGTCAGGATCTGATGATGGGATCCTGGAGAAATAGAGAGAACTCTTCAAATTTAATAGGCACACTCGAAGCGATTAGGGTAGTTTTTGGAAGAGTACTTTCTCGGAGTAGTCCTATTTCAATTTGGTGAAGATCTGATGAAGATCTTTGGAGATAGGCAACGGAACTCTTCAATAAATGATAGCAAATGGACTGGGATTGCTGAAATCTCATGTCTGTCTATTGTTTACACCAGTTCATAACATAACATCACGCCAGTACGCTGTGAAAAAAAAAACACAAAAAAGTGAAAAATAACTTTAGCTTCAGAAGTCGGTGACAAAAAAACTAAATCAATCAAA
This sequence comes from Xestia rhomboidea, assembly GCA_963853795.1. Lineage (NCBI taxonomy): Eukaryota > Metazoa > Arthropoda > Insecta > Lepidoptera > Noctuidae > Xestia > Xestia rhomboidea. The sequence goes on along the minus strand of OY970771.1, from coordinate 5,064,006 downwards.
CAAAGGTCACCGACTTCTGAAACTAAAGTTATTTTTCACTTTTTTGTGTTTTTTGGTTATTTTTTGCAAAAAAGTTTTTATATTTTAATTATTTACAAGATTAATGCTGGCTTAAGTGGCTTAGCAACGCTCGGTCGGCCTGTGGGGTCACCATCCATTTCATATCGAGGCTAAACCGTGTCCGGGATGTCGTTCGTAGATTAGACAGGCGTTACGGGTAATGAGAAGCCCGAGAGTCTGACAACCAGCAGGACAAGCTAAGGTAATACCAAAATATCGTATTACCCAGAAAAACAATTGGGGGAAATCCTAACACATTTGGGGGAAAAGGCTAGCCTATGAGTAGGTCACATCTTCGTATTACCAATCATTTACCTGCGTTGCTAGGTGAATAGACGCTTGATTGCCTTTAACGTTAGCCTGATAGCAGCTTGATATTATATATACCTACCTTCATTCAGGGTTCTTTTCGCATTTAATTTTTGGGCCACTTTGGTCTTACATTATTACTTCTATGATAAAATAACACCTTGCAAAGTTTCAGTAAACTGTAAATCCATTCAATTTAAGTACTTGGTATGGGTAGAGTTTTGATAATGAAGGTAGCATAATAGATGTTTTTTTCTAATTTAACAGACGTTTTTGATAATACTGGCAATCTAGTTCGAATCGAGCACTAGGGTCGCAGCGGAAACTTATCAGGAGCAAACAGAAAAAATACCTAATAGTAATGCCTAGTCTGGCCGTTCTTGTCAGAGTCTACGCTCTGTGCCTGGGCACCGGTAGCACCGCCCTATTTACGGCACTGCTGCAAACGTGAATAAATGCTTGACTTTAAATCTGCATAAGTATCATTTTCATCAGAACTTTCGTACTTACATGAATGTGTTACATTCAAATCATTACACTCTTTGGGACCTATTAACTATTTGGGACCTGACTACGTTCTCAGTTCATGATTAAGGGCTCTGGTTGAATTCGAAACATAGCATCACGGTTAAAAACCCAGAAGAATTTAGGCAGAGGTGTAAGTACCTACCTAAGGCTTATTTACCAGTTCAAAAGTAGACGAAAAGCCGGGTAAAATAAAACACAGGAAAATAAACCCTTAAAACGTAACCAGATTAGACAATGAGGTCTGACGTAAAATCTAGACTAGATTATTGCACTCAAATAAATGTTTAATCAGAGTTTTACGAGCACGGGAAAGTATGAAAGAGGAAAAGTATGCAGCTGATGCATTCTGAACTATTTCTGAAACGGAAAATAAAAAAGCCAATCATGAACGTTCGTTGTTGCAACTTGCACCGCCTCCACATTTTGGCTGGCTAGGCATAACTATTAATGACGACTTCTTGAAAAGGATAGATGTACCTAAGTAGTTTTAGAGTACAAAATGTTCCTGTACAAAATTTACTTAGGACCAAAATTTTATTCATCTCGAAATTGTCATAGGACCAAATACCAATTAGTGAATTGGCTGCCTGTTGCTCTCGATGGTATTTTGAGTGAGACGAACTCGACTCGAACATAACTAAGTACCCTTTGGATACAAAACTAACGTTACGATTTTAAAATTTGAAAACTCCTGACGAAAAAGTGGACATTTGCAAACGTTTCTTTAATCCGTCCTTTTTAGGGTTCCGTACCTCAAAAGGTTAAAAAGGAACCCTTATAAGATCACTTTCTCGTCCGTCTGTCACCACTGATTTTCTCAGGAATGGGTGGACCAGCAAGTTGAAATTTATACCAGATACTGAAGTCTATAGTCCCTATTAGGTGTATAAAAATCAATCAACTCATGAGTCCCAAATCATCCCAACCAAAGTCCTGAGTCAACACGATAAAAAGAAATGGGCTGATTTAGATTTTCGCGAAAACTTGTAAGTGCCAAAATTTAACTTAATTTTTAACTTTTTTTATTTTTCGGAATTTTCCCTTTACTTGTGCTGTAAGACCTTACTTTTAACCAAAATTGACAATTCTAGGTCGACCGGAAGTACCCTATAGGTTTTGGGTCGAAAACCTATTATGGTAGTTCCCGTTGACCTAGAATCACAAAATTTGGCAAAAAGCAAGGTCTTACAGGACATGTAAAGGGAAAAATCTGAAAACCGTAAATATTTAGTTTAATAACAAAAAAAAAAGCGATTTTACTATTACAAACTTATTATTTGTGGTTGGTGCAATAGCCGTTTCTAGGGATCGAACAGCAAGGGCACGCCACAATAGTGGCGATAAGTCCCTTCTTTGAGGAGTGGCTTGAGAGGCGCCACGGCGTCCTCACCTTCCGCCTGACGCAGGTCCTCACCGGACACGGTTGCTTCGGGAGGTTCCTGCACCGAATCGCGCGGGAAGAAACGCCCGGGTGTTACCATTGTGAGGATCGACCAGAAGACACGCTGGAGCACATGGTGGAGGTCTGCCCTGTGCGGGCGGAGCACCGCCGTGTCCCCTTCCGCTCCGCCCAGAGCGTAAGGTGACATTTGATGATTTCCCATTCGAAAAAAAAGGGATCGAACAGTAAGTTTGTCCTTTAAAAAGGTTGTACGGAACCCTCGGTGCGCCACTTTTGGCCGGTTTTTTCAATATTAACATAATTAAGGGGGAGGCCTAAGCATTAGGCCTTTGCCCAGCAGCAAAGGCCTAAGGCTTAAGGTCAACAGAACAGGTTAATAAAAAAAATACTTTCATGATGAAAAGTTCGGACAAATGAAGAGTTGAGGCCTAAACCCGAATAGCTATACGTATGTCCGGTCAAATCAAGAATAATGATAACCCAAAATACCTACGCCTTTTACTCATACATATTGAATGAATGATAGTAAAAGACGTCGTAGTCAAAGTCATCAGATTGATTTCTTTTATCTGTTGAACGTGTAATCTCTCGAGTAGTAGGTAGTAAAATTTGCGTCACTGCGTCATTGACATCGTCAATTGGTTTGATAGCGAGTAATGTAACAGAACAGTAAAGTTCAGTTGTTCTTGTTTCAGTGTCAATGCCGAGAGAGTGCTGTCCGATAAGCAATACTATGTACAGGGTGTTTAATACTAACATAATCATCTACTTAGCCTTTTCCCAACTTATTTCCCAAACCACTGTAACTCCTGAAAGCCAGAATCAACAGTGGCGACCACTAGAAAAGCGCTGATACAATTAAAAAAAAAACATTCATCATCTTTCATTTTTGTTACTTTTTTTTTTATGAAGCTCGATCTTTTCCCAACTATGGTCGGCAAGTAGGGTCGGCTTCCAGTCTAATCCGATGCAGCTGAATACCAGTATTCTAAAATGAAACGACTGCCTATCTCATCTCCACAACCCACTTAGTACTGGGTAACAAGATACCCCTTGGTAACACTAAGACTGATTGTCAGACGACTGTCAAAAATCCACAAATGATAGCCGGTGTTGCAAACTAACATAACGTAGGTACTAAATTGCGTGTTTAGATTGCTACGATTGCTCCCCCTAAAATTTAGTCAAAAATTGACTGAAAACAATATTGGATGGACTGTGTCAAAGATGACATAGCTGGTGGGGAAGACGAGTGAGATAACAACTAATACTTTTATCCATGACGCGACCACTCCAAATAAATTGGGTTAAGGTGGATGCTCCAGAGTTACTTTTTCAAGGTCAAAGTCATCCCTGCATCTTTATGCGCTTGGAGGGTTGTATTGATGATTTTGATGATTATAATTCTATAACTACATACGTCTTACAGTCGCGAGCAATATTTTAGTTAACATACAACACTGGCCTGCAAATTGCAAAAAACGTAAGAAAATTTGGCTTTCGCGGGGTACCCTGGAGCATCCACCTTAAGGGAAAGAGAATGTTGGGTTATTTTTGTTACCTACCTATATCTTTAGTTTGCTTGAATAACATAACACAACATCGTGCCTGTAACCCCCGAAGAGAAAAGCAGAGGTCGTAATAGTCCACCCACAGTCAGATGTGGCCCGATTCCCTAAAGTGCATTTATATCCACTCTGTATATTATCAATGTTAGTAAAAATAAGAGGGCACTTACTGCAGTAAATATTTCGGCTATTGATTGCGTGCTATCGGCTCTATGACCGGGGATAGATAGAGCCACTATACGCACTATCCGAGTCTGGACCGATCATTGATAAGCATCACCTTTACCCTAAGTTTGAGCACTATCTATTCTAAGTTCTATCAACTATTAAAAATGTTTTTGATATGCACTTATTTGTGTCGGTTGATAGTGAAAATGGGTTGTTAGATTATTTTATAATGTCACAAAAAGATAATTATAGATTATTTAACACGAGGCTATGAAAGAGCCATTGTTTTCTGAAAACATCTACTTTTCTCAGGTGCCTGTATATTTTTTTCGTTGATGTTTTTGTTGTTGTTGATTTGTTGATTCTTTTTTTGAGAAGTTGATTGATTCTTTTTTTTTTGTAAAATTATACCTAATGATTAAAACAAAAGTTGTTCCTTTATGATTTATGTACGTAGGTGATGTGATTGCTACAATTTTACACAATAAAGTAGAAAGTAGGGGACAATTTGAGTTTTCCTTTTTCCCCTGCATCGCCGTTCAAATAAAAAATACAAAATACGGCATTTGTAGCAAATTTCCTGAATTACCTATTCGAAATCAAAAAATCAAACTAACCAATCAAATTCAACAAATCAATCAAATTTTCGTGTAACAATTAGGTATGTGTTTAGGTCTAAGTTGTTAGAGTTTTAATCAAAATAAAATTGTCACGTAAAAATAACTACTGTCCTACATATAGCATAAGTATTGTTAGAGCTCCTGCAGCCTGTGATACAGGATTATCCTAGTACAGGCATCATACATTATTATACCTACATTGTTAGTTTTTAGAATCATATTGTATTTTTACCTTCTGAAATTCTGAATAAAGTTTATTAAAATTTATTTTTTTATTATTTTAATATGGCTGTCGTTATCGTTTACCTGAAATAACTGCATTTTATTTGTTTTTATCAAAATCCTTTAGTTTACGACCTAGTTTATTTACGAAACATTAGTAGTATCTAGTGGTAAAGATTCAGTTGTATTAGTAGTAAACACTTAAACTATTGTAGCTCCAATTAAAAATTACGAAAAAATGTCTTACCACATTGATTTTCGGCTTCAATTCATCACACACACTATCTCCTAACAAAGTTATCTGTTCTTTCGTAAAGAGTTCAGTTTTGTCACTGTCCGTCGGTGTCGGTTTGCCACTCACATACAGTACCATTGTTATTTGTTTTAATAAACAAAATATTATGTAGTGCTCAAACTTTTTGAAAAACATTTTAATTTTTTCGTAAACATGTAGAGTTTTCAAAATTGATAGTTATTATTTTTCATACTATTGAAAGACATCACAATACAAAAAAAAAAATACGGAATTTGACTTCTCGAAGTTAAAAAAAAAAATCTGTTATTTTCTCTCGATTTAAAAATAAAATCTTGCTAAAAATACTTTTTTTAAATGCTGACCAAGTATTTAAATTGCGAACAGTTCGTTGCGAATTTGCAACAGTACGAGTCCAGTCGCGTACATTGGCGCTGCGCTGCGGTAGCTGTGCCTTCGCGATGCCCCTCTAATCGTAACTGGGGCGCCAAGCCACTGAGCTTTACAAATAACCGTATCGCAGGGTGCTCCCAAGCTCTCTTATTAGAGTGGAACTTCTTCCTACGTCATTCAGTCCATTCAAGCTTTCCGAAGAAAAAATTGGTCCTTCGAGTCAAAAAAAATAACTTGTTGCTGAAAGGACCAGCCTTTTTTTGTGATTTGCAAAATATCTTGTCATCGTGTAGTCGTGTTTAGTTAATAGGGACGCTAGAATTTTGCCAGTAACTTCGTTTGCATTGATTTCCAGGAAAAAATATCTGCTGTGTCATACATTTTGACCGTGTAAGTATCGAAAATAATAAACAGCAGTTTTTTTTAAATTACCGATGAAAAATTTCCATGGTTGGATCAGAATGATGTAGGTACTTACAGAATACGTAGCTGTTTCTGCGTCCACCCTGTGTGACAGGGTTTAAAAATCCGGAAACATTGTGTTGTTTCATTCTAAAGCTGAAATATTTGTTTTCTTTGATTTCAGATTAAAAAAAAATACGTTACTTATGTACTAACTTTCATCGGTAAAATTTCAAAAGAATTGTGGTGTTCAACTCCGGTTTCAGCATTATACGCGGTAAAGCCTCGTTTCAGCACGAGAAAATTCGACGCAATCAACGGCGCAAAAAAAACACAGACACTCGCACGGGTTCCAACGCGTGTAAAATATTTTTGTCGATCATTAAAACTTGACTGTTTTTTTTACTTCCTACTTTGACGATCGCTTGCATGGACTTGTGCAGACTATAGGTACTGATTCGTCATCATTAAATAATTTTGTGACAAATACCTACCTTCTAAAGCTGAACGCACACCTATCAGAGCCGAAGGAAGCGAAAGAGTCGAAAGAATCGGGGTCGGCTTCTAGTCTAACCGGATGCAGCTGAATACAATTTTTTTTTAGAATTACTTGTGTGAAATACTATAAAACCTCGCACACTTATCCGCGTTGAATCGGACGAATAGATAACGTTATACGGATGGATGAGAAAATCTTTCTTTCGGCGCGGTCGGTTCTTTCGGCGCGGATAAGTGTGCGTTCACCTTTAATCGCAACCCGGAGTGTGGATTTGCTCCCTGTTGATGGCAATAGGGTCGCCCCCTATTACATGGGACTTAAACATATCTGGCGAACTGGTGGGTGTATTAAAGCGTACACCTTTGCTTAAACCTTGGGGATTGCAGTTATACAGACTCTTCAAAAAGCCGTCAACCAAGCATTCTGTACATCAAACTAAGTAACGTTACGCAAAAAATATTGTTGGGAAACGACTATTTTTTGTAGTGAAAAATCACGTTTTACGGTAAAACTCAATGTAACGCACTCAAAACATTGTGCTGGTGGATGGATTGAATAGTGTGGGGGTCGTGGAACTTAAGGTATGGTCTAGAATAAAAAAATGATCGCAATGATGGGGAGAACAAGTGCCTTTCGGCTTCGTTAAGAGTCTTTTTACACCCTTTATCATACTTGCCCCTACTTTGCCGGTAGTACATGGGCCAGCAATAGTGCCCGTATAACCCCTATAATTACATCGCCCAGAACAGAACATCAAGAGATATAATGCCATTGTCTTAAAATTATTCTTCGTAATTTATGACACTATCTAGTAACTCTGTCTGTCTGTTACTTACGGATCTAGATAAAATTTGGCAAACATTTAGCCCATGTTGGAACATGGGGTTTTTTTGTCCCGGTCGAACGTCCCTTTGGGCTGTTTCCTGAACTCCGATAAACTTTTGGGTCAAAGAACTACTTAGAGATGATTTCAGATGATTATCGGCCTTGCTCTTTGGTCCAAAGTTATTCTTTCTAACCAATTCTTGGGTCCAAAAATACTTAATATAATTACGCAACATTAAACAAGGTTATTAATAAAATGATTCATCTTACAATTCGTAGTAAACGCGTCACTTACAAAATATTTAATGAATGTATCCGTCGCTATAATTACGTGATACGAATACTGAATATATTAAATCCCGCGGAAGTTATTGAACTATTGTAATTGCGCAATCGGAGGCTGTGGTTTTATTATTTAATTTACTAGACTATATAAAAAATATAACTGACAACTAAACATGGCAACCATTCCCTCGTCCCATTTTTGGACATCCAGAGTCCAAAGGTTAAAAAGGAAGAAAGGAAGCTAGTTTATTTTTTTTAGTAGGTACCTATTCAAGAAAAGCACAGCTTCTGTTGTATAATATTAAAACGATTGCAAGTACCTTATATAATCAGATTATAATGTAATGCGTCAACGATTCAAAGTTTTCGGAAAACTACGCGTCAAGTCGTCAACATGTTATTGTACAAGATCGCAGATATTTGTTCCCGACTGATTTCTGTTTACATATTTAGTTTAACTCAGACAAGGATAGGTGCAACTCCTTGGAGACACCTTCATAGTGATGCATGGGTCTTCTGGCGCGTGGACATAGTGAAAACTAGCGCCGCCATCTTGTTTTTACAATACCATTCAGGTGCCTAGGATCTTTTATTTAGGACGGCACGGTTGGCGCAGTGGCTGCGTGTCGCAGGATCGATTCCCGCACGGAAAAAAATTGTATGGCCTACAGGTAGTTGCTCCGGGTCCGGCTGTTTGTGAATGAGAGTAGGTATAAATGTTTGTAATCACGGCCACGGTACAGGACAAATTCCTAGTGGGGCCACGTTTAAAAAAAAACTAAAAACCACAAATATTTACAATAAAATGCCAAACGTGCCATCATCATCATTATCTGCCTAGCCTATTCCTATGTTGGCTTTCAGTCTAACCAGATGCAGCTGAATACCAGTATTTCACATAGAGCGACTGCCTATCTGAACTCCACTACCCAGTTAGTACTAGCCAAACGAACTATGTTGCATTATATATTGCTCGATGCAGAAAATAACACCTTCCGTCAATCCCAAACGCAATTAATAACACAATTAATTAAACCAATCCTCCTTTCTCACTCACACATTCACACGTAATATCATTTCGCAGCCAACCACTTTCTGTTTTTACATCAATTAATTTTAAACTAACTTTCGATTACGACTGCAATTAACCTTCGGTGGATACTTTGGTTTAAGTATTTCCGTAAAATTCTGTGGTCAAGCTGTTTTTGATGTTGTTGCATCTATAAAACCAATAAAACTATAAAAATACACATATTTTAAACATTAAAACATGTAAATAGGTTATTAAAGTTCATAGTAAAATAAACAAAAATACCAAGTCGGAAAATGGACTGTACCAGTTTTCATATTGAATTTTTTTTCTGCTCTTTTCTTTCTTGATTTCAGTGTATTTCTTTCGCCAACTTACTTACCATAGCATTAACATTTTCCGAAAGTATCTGGCCTCTGTGACCAGTTTTTATGTCAGTCCATTATAAAAAAAAACCTACATTGGGGATTCGGATTAGTACACCTAGGATTCCAAAAACAAGGTTTTTTTTTTGCTAGATTCCTACAGTAGGAATCCCGCGGCGGCTGAGTGAGGTTCTCTCCCTCTCACGTTCCGCCTCCTCCTTCGCTAGCATGACTGCTTCGCAGAAGGAAGTGGCGGCTTCCCATTCCGTCTCGGTCCGAATCATGGATTGAACCAGGGCCGGACGCAAGAGGTCGCCGCCGCCGATCGGTACTAGGACACGGCGGTGCTCCGCCCAAGCGGGGCAACCCTCCACAGTGTTCCACCGTGTCCTCCGGTCGATCCTCACAGTGGTGACACCCAGGCATTTCCTCCCGCCTGATTCGGTAGTAGGAACCTCCCGAAACAACCGTGTCCGGTGGGGACCTGCGTCAGGCAGAAGGTGAGGACGCCGTGGCGCCTCTCAAGCCGCTCCTCAAAGAGGGGACTTAACGCCACTTTAGTGGCATGCCAAAGAGCCATGGACTGCACGACCCCCGCGTAGAGCCTCTGGCAGGAGGCGTTTGGAACCTCCAGGTTGGGCAGGAGCCGCCTGAAGGCAGCCCCGGTCCGTTCCAGTTTGGCGGCCAAACCTCAGAAATGCTCCACGAAGTTCCACCGGCTCTCGAGGACGAGTCCTAGGTACATCTAACAAAAGCCTCATGAGTTCTCAGAAAAGCTTTGTTCATAGGTATCTACCTGCCACCCAAACAAAAAAAAGCTAGATGCATAAAATTATAACCATTAAAAATTCGTTCGTTTTTCCTTTCCATTTGACGCATGTGATTTGCTTAAGGTCGTTGCACATATAATCACTGCGGGCCCCTTCACACCTGTGCGCAACTAGGATAGAGCCAGAAAGATCGTCGCGGTCACCTTCGAGTCGCATTCCACCTTCTAGTATTAACTACTTTGATAAATGTCAATAAGATTTATTGACATTTAAACTGTTTAGGTACATATAGTCCGCGCGCGAGCTCTGATGAATCGGTGGCTTGATTAAAACATCGGTGGTTCCACCTCAAGCACATAACACCCTCACAGAATGATTTAATAATTTAGTTCGCGCGGAGTACTAAATTATGAAACCATTCTATGAGGGCACTATGCACCCGAAATAAAACCACCGATGATTTAAACAGGCCACTGATTCTTAGGAACTCGCGCGCGGACTATATAATCTTATATAACCAATCATTTATATTTCTGGATATAATGGGTTCATGGATGCAAAAAACTGGTCCTCCGAGCCACATGTCCTTAACTCCTACCTGTAACGAGGCTTTTTAGCTCGTCACATGGATGCATATTCTCGTCGTTTGTTTGAATGTTTAGCTTGGGTGTTGCCTTATAAAAAGTTCATTGTTTGGTTGACTTGGATTTGTGTAGTGGTCACACTGTTTTTTTTTGCTGTCAAGTACACTTTGACATTTCTCACTTTTCGACTCGTCAATTTTTGGGTTATGGCGAAATTGCAGCGCTCCTAAAATAAATCCAGCAGAATACCTTCAGATGGGCGGCATCTAGTCCCAATTATGTGGTAGCCGATTCCCCTTGCCCACATCTTGTTTGGATAGCATATATTTTTGATGGATCTTTTAACTTGAACATATGTTTGCTTGGATTGCGTCGTCTACTGATGAACACATTTAAATATTTTGGAAGAAACGGTGAGTAATTGTATTTGTTCATCGATCGCCATTTTTTATCAACGCTGCATATCAGCTAACGATTATTAATGTTTGTTTACAGCCCCATGGCGTTTCTTCTTCTTCTTATATTTTTCTTCTTCAACTTAAATAATTGAACGCTCGCCTCTACCAAAAGTTATCATGGACGCCCTTGGCATCTCAGCGGAGGTCACCAAGATGAGCATGTTTTGACTCCTCGGGTTTAGTTTATTCGACGGAATTTAGTATGGTTTGTGGTACTTATTTTAGATTTTCAAAAGTGCAATAATGACAGGCCATAAAATAACAGTTATTCTATCTTAGTTTTACACCTCTAGTTAGAACCATATCTGTTAATTTTAGAATGGAATTTTCTGGTGTTTTTCTCCCAACCAGCAGCCTTCGGGTAATAAAATAGATCTGTAACTTTCATGGTCGATTTTTATTGATACCTGCCCGCTTGAAGATTAAAAGCCAGCTCTCGCAGGTAAGTCTATCCTAGGCACAGTTTTGTGTGTACTCCTGGCGCCCGAATTTTCACTTTTACTTATTATTTTTATTTGGAGCACACCACGCATTTATAATATCATACAAAACCCCTTTTTTTCTTTTTTTTATCATTATGTACCTTAGTGTGAATTCACAAGTAGATTAGATACTTAATTAGGCGTGGATAAACGGCGTGGTAAAATAAGCACGTATATATAGGATCTTAGTTGTTTTTTTTTTGTAATTTCTGCCTTTCCCAAAAACGGCATGAGTTATGTATGATGTAGTACTAGCTCCTATTACAGATCATCTTAAATGGGTAGGTATTATACAGGAATGCGATGTTTTAGCTAGCTAAGTATACCTAATACAAGACTTGTATGGAATGAGAATAGCGGCTGACTAAGCTTGAATCTAAGATCGACACATTTCATCAATAGAGCTGCGCTGTATACCGTGATTACTGCTGTGAGCGACATGAGAGACGTTGACGGTCATACATGTCTAAAGATCAGACACATTTCATCACTCCTGTATTTCCCTTCAAGGGCAGGCAGAGGTGGTACCCGACATTCTTCAGCCATGTTTGAGGATAATTGTCAGGTCAGCCCGACCACAAACATCAAAATAATAAAAATAAAAAATAAAAACAAAATACTTAGGCTCGTTTCCTCGCTAAGCTCGAGCTTATAAATAGGCGCGACAGCAAACATTAAATTTAAAAAAGATGCTAGTTGAATACATAACCTCCTCCTTTTTTAGAAGTCGGTTAAAAATTATTATTCACGATGTTACACGTGGGAGAAATTAGTGTGGCGTAAATATTGGTATTTTGGCTAGATATACTGAACGAACGTCATTCACAAAAAAAAAAAACCAACAGAAAATTTTACTATGCGATCTGAACATCGTAATGTAGACCCTGTTGTCTAAATTTAGTTTAACTAGATAGTGAATAACTTCTAAATCTTGATATTGAGCGTCAAACTGAAACATCAGTAGGTAAGGACTGCGCGCACTCCTGAAACTGTAAATTTACAAAAAAAAAATGTACAATGGTCCCGTAGGTATTCAAGAGAAGGTAGGAAGGTACCGCCTTTGCCTCTGACCTCTCGTGACCGCGATACGTGGAGTTCAGTGCCAGCAGCCATATGCGAGCCCTAGGGTTACCATGAGAATATCTGAATGAGTTTGGCTTCATCATTACCTATCTACCCAGGAATAAATGCATGTCGTGCCTTACGTTGCAAGTAAATTAGGTATAGGTAATAAGTATTACCACACTAAGCTCATGGGAGTCATGGGTTATTCTTTTACTGAATTAATATGAATACAGCACCTGAAATTTACAATTTTTCATGTAACAAAATAATCATTTTTTTTTTCAAAAGTGTTTTTCGATTTAAAAATAGGAACGTAATAAGTACTACAAAGCTAGTTTTTACTATTAAAAAAACTATTTTTAATTACAAAAGAACTATTTCAATAGCCAGTTGAATATATCATTAACTTAATGACACAGGACACTTGACGAGGAATTTAAGGTCGATTTGTACGGAACGCAGTGACTCCACAACGACCTCTAGCGGACATTTAATAGACCATATCAGATACAAGAACTAGATTCTAGATGTGAATGTTGTAGTTATTTCTTATGTGGTGGTAATATATTCGATCGGCGCGGCGCCGGGTCCCACAAAAACACTAGATTTTGAAATTATAATGTCCGCACACCTCAGTGCCCGACGTACGAAACATTTGACTTTGGTATAGGTCGACGACTCACTGCCTGTCACTTCGTTATAGTTTATAGTTGCTTATATATTTTTATAACGTACCTATTGAATTTGAGAAAAGAAAAGTTGGATGCACCGTAAGTAACGGATTGCAGTCTACTACGGTACCTCTACTTATTTGTAAAGCCCGCACGATTACAATCTTCAGATCAAAATGATTGCCAATTAAAAATATGCTTTTTGCACGACTAAAGAGCTTAGTACTGATTGGCCTCTTGGGCCTCTTAGTTACTGAGTTCAAAGATAACAAGTTCAGCTTTGGCACGGAAAGAGTGCTGAGGTTTAGAAGGCCATAAACTTAAAGGCCTAGACAAGTCGCTTTCAAAACGTTACGTATTTCTTTTATTATCGTCAAGATTGTCATTTTAAACTTTTCTGGAAAAGTCATAAATTAATTGGATTGACTTATGTCAATCCAATGAATTTATGACTTTTCCATAGTCGTTTTCACATAGAATTTCGTTTTGATTGAGGTACTAGAGCAGCCAGAAAAAATCATTTAACTTACTGTATAGGTCTTTTGCAATTTGCAAATCAGTGTCAAGTTGATCAACATAGATACCTATCTATGTTGATTAAAATATGATTCGCGATCGTATAGCTGGCTTTACAGATCATTAAAATCATCAATATAATCCTTAAAATTCATGAATTCCCATAAAATGACTTTTACATGAAATAGTTGGATATCAGCGGGCTACCCTGGCGCTTCCCCCTTACGCCCTCTGACCTAGCCACCGTACGAGTCTGATCCTCCAGTGATGTGTGATCCTCCAATATAAAGGGTCAAAGTTTCAACTTTATTTCCAGGTTTTTTTAAGTAGGTACTATCGAGGACACTCCCGCCTGAACACCACTAAGCTAATTTTTGCTTGCACTTAAAACATAAAAACGCTCTCTATCCCCGCCCCGTTGACTTTATAAAAAATAATTAATGAAAAAAATACCGATCGGCGACACATGCCAAACGAGAGTTATAGTTATTTTGCGCGCCAAAGTTGACGCTTTCCTAATAGGCCTAAAGTTTAAGGTGGAGTGGCGCAGCGCCTCCGCATGATTTAAGCGAAAAAATTTTTAACTGATCAGGCGGAAAAGACCACGACTGTACATGTTTCCTATAAGCTTTTATTCAGCTTGCCTTGTTAGTTAATAGTTAGTTTGTTAGTATGCATTGGTCAAATATTGCGACTGAATTTCAAACCAGTTCTCCCCAACCGATTAGCTGAAATTTTGCGCGCACCTTTGGTTTTGGTGACATGCCAAGGCAAGTTTTTATGAAAGCTTTTTGCCATTAACCGTTGAGGAGTTGAAGAGTACTAAAAGGTTTTTCCTTCTTTTCAGTGCATTTTTATAAAAACTTATTTTTAAAAAGGTTTTTTAATGAATATTTTTTTTCAATACTCTGAAAGTAGGTCTGAAGGTGCCTGAGGAGCGGGTTGAAAGTAATACTTTTAACCCTAGCCTAGGGAGAATCGTTTTCAACTGACAGCTGTCAAATTATAAAAAAAAATAGTTCATTTTTCTATTGAACCATGTTCCAACTTTCTATACAGCCAAGATGTAAAATTGAAATAACATAAAATTAAGTATTAATTAAAGAATATTTAATTTTTTAAATAACTTTATTATAATTAAGTTTCAACTATTTCTTTAAAATAACATAGATTTGGGCAAAATATTTACCATTTTTTCGATGATGAAAATGAAAAATAGGTAATGGATGAATAGCTGGCAGGTCACAGAAAAAAAAACAAAATAGGCGGGAAAGCATTTCATTTGTTTTTTCGAGTTGATTCATGTTTTTATTTTTACTTTCCTTGTATTCGTAATGAAAAGCACAGTGTTGTCATCGGGTTTAAGACTTATTTAGTCCCTCGAACTATTAGCGCCCTCGCTGCGCTCGGGCACCAAACCCCGTCTCGGGACTAAATAAGTTACTTTCACCCCTAGGGTAACAATGTACTATTAATGTAAAGTTTTCACTTTAAACACCTCCCCGTACTATTCAATCCATCCATTAGCACAATGTTTTGAGTGTGATATATCGAGTTCTACCGTGAAACGTGATTTTTCACCCCAAAAAAATCGTTTCGCACCAATATTTTTTGCGTGGAGTTAGGTACATCGTTTGATGTACAGAATGCTTGGTTGACGGCTTGGTGAAGAGTCTGTTTACACTCTGTATATAAAATTTCATTTATCTTGGTAAAATATCAGAAAAACCTCGAGTGTCTGAAATACTGAAAACACAGTATAGTATCCCAAAGTATTTGTAAATCAGGATCGATCGAGCATGCATAAAATATGAGTGTTTGTCCCTGATAGGGTGATAATATGGCCGGGAGATGGATTTGTCTGACGGACATTGTATTTTAATGGAGGTGATCGTGTTACTAAGATCAAAACAACATATTTTAAAGCGTTTATTTTTACTTTTGTTTAATATTAATCTGATTTTCATAAACGAACTATACAGGGCGGAAACTTAAAAGTAAGATCCCTAACTACCTTAATCGTTGCAGCTACGCGAAAATGGTCTTAGGAGATCATCCATAATTATTTTTCGTGACATTTTGATCCCCATTTAGCAAGAAAATGGCTATTTTACATGAAACGTTTGATTCGATCCTGTTTCTAATGGGTCTACCTTTATAGCAGAACTTTTTATGTCATAATATTATTTTGCATACCAGCGGATAGCATAAACTTCATTTCGCAGAAAATCGTTTGGCAGTCACTCATTTATCATACGTTCAAAACTCATATTTTTGTAAGTCAGAATCATCTTTAGGCATAAATTTCATATGCATAAGAATTAAAAGTAGAACCATCTTATCGCAGAAAGTTCACATTCAGAATCAACTTTTGGCATAAATTTTATATCGATTGTCATTTAAGGCAGAACTATCATATCTCAGAAAGTTTACAGTTAGAAAATCATCTTTTGGCATACATTTCATATGCATAATAATGGAAAGACTCATCTATCACATCACAGAAAATTCATTAAAACAGTTAATTGTGAACACCTGGTTTTTATTTCCCTGTAAGAAGCAGGCAAACATGCAAACAAGCATACATCGTGGATGCAGCAAGCATGCAGTATGCAAACATGTAAACAAGCATGCAGTATGCAAACATGCAAACCAGCATACTTACACCATGCATGCAGCAAGCATACAGCATGCAAGCAAGCATGCAGCATGCAAGCAAGCATGCAACATGCAGCAGGCATGGTTTCTGTCACGGCTCCTGTGCTGCGGGGTTCCGGCGGCGAACTCCACGCCTACTCGATTTTAAATTACACTCTAGGGGTAGGGCAGACAAGATTACGTGGAGTCGGTTTTGGAGCAATTCGTTTCTGTCACTAACCTTTGTAGCACAGCATATTGACTTTTTAAGACATTATTTTAATTTTAAATTAATGTTAAAAATGCTATTATAAAGAAATGGCAATAATGCCAAATACAATTATTCCAAATGAAATTTTGCCATCTTCATAGTATGCCAAGTGAAATTATACCAAATAATCGTCGCTCTAAATAAACGTTATTCTAAACGAAATTATGCGGAATATGAACATTGCCAAAGGTAATTTTGCCAAATAAAATTCTGCCATCTTAAAAGTATGCCATTGTAAATTCGGACACACGAACAATCGGCTAAAAAATAAATAATAATAAATAAATAATAAGATCAGAAATTACAAAAAACTTTATATTATGGGTACATCATTCGGTATGCTTTAGGAAGATATCTCGAAGGACCCATGGGGGATACCAGGAATACCAAATTTCCTGTGGGATTATAATATTTATTTAACCTGTTTAGAATGGACACTAAACTAAACGTGATATTTTATAAGAACTTCAGAAGGTCATCAATAAATATAAATATCGCTGGACATTACACACAGCGCCTCTAGTGCCACACTAAGCAACGAGACTTGTGTCGTGGACACCAGATAGTTAATATACCTACATAGTACTTATTATACTCATCTCATCACACAAACATTTGCTCCTACCGGGACCCTAAGAACGTAAGGCAGTTTTTTTTTTCGCTGCGCCATTTGCGTCGTCAAAATGGCATTAGTTTACCTTTAAGCGATTGTTCATCATCATCAGCCTATTAATGTTCCCACTGCTGGGACACAGGCCTCCTCTCTATGAGAGGGAATGGGCTATAATCCACCACGCGGGCCCAGTGCGGATTGGTAGATGTCACATGTCTTCGAATTTTTTGGTTCTAGGACATGCCGGTTTCCTCACGATTGTTACTAAAATAAAATTGTTTTTTTGCTACCATTTATAAAACCGTCTGACGAGAATGCAGGGTTGTCGGTCGACTTTCTACAGACTAGGTTATAATCCAGTCCCTCTTGCTAAGTACCTACTACCTCTACATCGAGTTAGCAGAGCGGTTCAAAAGACGGTTGTACTGTACTATAAGTTGTCATCCTTCCCTGGTCCCTTTAATTGTGGTCGGGTACCCATTAT
Source organism: Xestia rhomboidea (assembly GCA_963853795.1). Classification (NCBI taxonomy): domain Eukaryota; kingdom Metazoa; phylum Arthropoda; class Insecta; order Lepidoptera; family Noctuidae; genus Xestia; species Xestia rhomboidea. The sequence goes on along the minus strand of OY970771.1, from coordinate 5,046,526 downwards.
TCTGCGCTAAGTTGTTTGATATAGGGACTCTCCTTCTTCTTAGCGTGCCAAATTAAGTCGGCCCAGAACTAGGATACAAGTTTGGCCAGGCGCGGATACAGGGCGGGGGCAATGGGTGCGATTGAATGATTGATTAAAAAAAATTGCAAGCTCGCTTCGCTCGCTCTTGCAGCCTAGTTTTTCTTGAGTCTTGACTTTGTCTCTATGAGGCCCAGGTAACTCCAGTAGGTCGAAACAATTCTAACCTGTTCAAGGTAGGTAAAGTGTTAAAATTTTCGAGCTTCGCTCGCTCTACAGACTACTTTCTCTTGTATTTATCAAAAAGTCGACCAAGTAACTCCTATAGTATATGAAGGATAGAAACAATTCTAACCTGTCCAAGGTAGAGTGTTAAAATTTTCAAGCTTGTTTCGCTCGTTTTTGGAGCCTTAGTTCATTTTGTTGTTAAAATTGACGCCTTATGTCGATTAAATAAACCAATTTTTTTTATGAATTTTCCGTAAGATTGTAAAATAAAACAAAAATTGCAATTGTATCCGCGCCTGAGTTTGGCACCTTTTTGTTTTTTTTTTCGGATGGGAAATCATAAAATGACTCCTCTCGCTCTGGGCGGAGTAGGAGGGAGTGTCAGGCTTTTACTGACTAAAACCCATCCATGTTCCTTCATCGCCCTTTGTGTTCCGGGGCCACGGTATCTCTTTCGAGCAGTCCCGCAGCCCGACAGGCATCGGCCACTGCGGACCCCTTCCTTTTTGCTGACTCTCTACGCCCGGGGCGTCTCCCGCGGAACGAGTTAGGCGCCTTCAGTAGCGTTCATCAGTTCCTTTAATAAACAAACACCACGCAAGACAAGATATTAAATATCCCCTAGTTTGTAGACCAGCACCATAAATACTTAGGTACTATAAGTAGTACTAAGTCTTGTCTAATATTTCTTAATGTTAGACAATACATGCTCACAGGTATGTAGGTAGTTTTCCATCTGTTGGATCCTGGGTCCAAGTCCGCGTCTAATTTTTTGCCTTCCACGATATAAAGTGATTCACGAAAATTCATCGAAGCCTAGAAAATATCTATTTGAATACCTACCCAGTCCTACCATACCATCTGATAACAGTGGAAATAGGCATATTAGGATAACCTGGAGTGCCTTGGACTTAGGTTGTGTTTGATCCTAAGTTAGGTAGATACTTGCATAAGGCACACGAAGCCGAAAGGCACTTGTTCCCCCCGTCATTGCGATATTTTTTTTGTTCTAGACCATAACTGGGAACCTTCTAGTTACGGAGATATTGGGGTCAAAGTTCCAACTTTTTCTCAAGTTTTTTTTAAATAGGTTGGTACTTACATGTTTTTAATGTAAGATTTTTACTTTAAACATCTTCACCAGCCCCGAACTATTAAATCAATTAGCACAATGTTTTGAGTGCGTTACTTTCGAGTTCTACCGTAAAACGTGATTATTCACCCCAAAAAAAGGGTCGTTACCCGTGGTCCCGGTGCACGGTGGGTCGACCCATTACCGGGTCCATGGGTAATTTTAAATACCCGTGGTTCCATGGCATTAGGGATTGTTTCCTGGGCTTCTGAATATATATATCGATAGAAAATACAAATCCATAATAACAGCATATCATATCCCACCGGGACCACGGGTAACAAGTCAACACGGATTGATTATGAGATTATAAAATACCTCCTTTATGGTTCTGCCCTCCTGGTTGTTGGTAGATAAATAAATAATAGAAAACCAGTAAACCCGTAGTCAAATTATGCAATCACACCCGTGGTCCCTGTGGGATATGATTTATGCTGTTACTAAGGATTTGTATTCTATATCGATATATTCAGAAGTCCAGGAAACAATCCCTAATGCCATGGACCCGGTAAGGGGTCGACCCACCGGGACCACGGGTAACCACCCAAAAAAAAGTCATTTCCCAGCGATAATGTTTGCTTTGTTGACAGCTTCGTGAAGAGTCCGTTTACACCCTGAAGGTATATTAGGTATACCCATATCACAATCTAACTAATATTGCTGTATGCACGTGGCCCATGAGTGATCTTGAAGGTGGTAGCCGATGAATCAGACAATGGCCCCAGGACATCAGAATAGGAGCATAAGCACCCAAAAACAAGTCGTCGAACCCCATTTTGGTCATTACCTTATCAATAAATTGATACCTACCTTTTAACACAAACCCTGCATTCTGTTGAGTTCGAAGACCAGGCAGGGGTTGTTGTCCGGCCTTTCGATCTACCTACCTACCGAAATAATTATGTAGGTATCATAATCATACCTAATAAATAACTACCCCGTTCAAAAAGAACACATGATCGCCAATGGTTCAAAAATCTAAACGAGGTCGTAGACCTTTGCTAATCAGTTCCGCAAGCAAAAAAAAATGTATTTTTTTCTATAAAGGACTCGGTGTGGCTTTACCTTGGCGTGATCAGATACAACCTTCGAATATATTTCGTCACAAAAATAGACGGTCGATGAACTTCATTGACTAAGGTAATGACAAGAATTATTTTACAATTAATTTAAATTATCATTTTAGGAACAAATGTCAAGTATCGGCATTTAGTTGTGCTCAGCCACCTACCTGTGTTACAAACCGTGATAAACACTTTTTTGCTTATTGCTATTCAATTTATTTAGTTCGAAATAATTTATCAAATCTTTAATTGGATATTGATTTGCATATTGTTAATAATATATTTTATTTAACGTGCGATAGATGTTGCAAGCTGATGCGAATTTGCATCATTTTGCAATTACATCACCCGCGGTGTTTTTCTTCTCAGGTGCTGCTATAAGTATTGCAAAATTATTAATAAGTAGTCTGTTGCCAAAAAAGAAAGCCAGTAATGAAATAATAGAGTTCTATTCTCAAGTTTAGTGCATCTCTAACAAATGATGTAGTGGAACTAGGTATAAGGTAACTATAAGCCGTTCCCAAGGCGCAAATTCATTGTTGAGTTTCCTGCTTTGGGATTCTGGAACACAAACTAGCCTGTCAACACATCATGTAAAATCTAATCATTTCCGTGCTATTTTTCACCTATTCAGGCCCCTCATAAATAAATACGAAATTCAAGAATAAATGATAAACAACGCAGCGCCTCAAAAAACAAGTCGCCCATTCCTATGTATGTAGACCACATATGCGTAGAAGAAACTGTTGATAAATCTATACTAATATTGTAAAGAGGTAAAATTTGTTTGTTAGTTTATATGTTGAGGGTAATCTTCGGAACTCCTGCTCCGATTCTGAAAATCCTTTCAATAACGGGAAGCTACATTATACCGGATTGTCATACTTAGGCAATTTTTTAAATGTCCCCGTGGGTTAATCTTCGAACCTACATAACGGGAGCGAAGCCGAGAGCAAAAACTAGTTAATAATATCTTCAATTCTTTATCGATCAACATACATACGACCAGTACATAATGATTAATTGTATTTTAGTTTGGCGCCAAAATTCCATACAAAAACGTGGCTGAACGACCGTGACTCTTGAGCGCAAAAAACTGTGAAGGTATTGAGTATTGAACTTGCCAAGATACTTCAATAGATATGGATCTTTAGAGCTTTAATCTACGAATAATAATAATGAGCGTACTGTTCGTTCGACACATTAATAATATTGATCTCGTTGTCTTTCAGTAAAGGTCGCTCAAACACGGCAAGGTCTTTGAAGAAAAAAGCATTTTACATCAATGTTATGTGTTTATTGGACTAGTTAATCATATCCAGGACGTAAAAGGACACCACCATAGGTCATTTCGAAACAGCGAGGCCTCTATTTATAAATCTCAATATATAATTTGGAAATAATTAAATCTGTACCTAGGTACCTAAATAATCTACAATTTTTTTTAAATTAATTTGTATTACCAGAACTTATCACCGTAGGATCAGTAGCTATCGATGAGGGGGCTGACATACATCTTCTCGCCTTTGAGCTTGCCTTCCGAAATCTGACGATCACGTTCACGGCGCATTGCCTGAGAAACAAAGAAAAACTTCAGCAGTGTAAGTGTCAAGTTATAGTTTTCCAATCTATAGCTTACTAAAATTATCGAGAGGTAAAATTTGTTTTCAATACACTTCCTCGAAAACTGGTTCTTATCGCACTACGATTAGGTTCAACATGCAATGTATTTCACACACGTGCGATTTTTTCATCTTCCAACACGGGTGCGGGAATGAAAATTGCCACAGATAACTATACCTATACTTAGTCCAAATTGGCTCAATGCATAAAGTCGGAGGTGAATGTTTTTTTTTTAATGTTGGCAAAGCAATAATGCGTCTTTACGGCGTAAATATTTTTTTAATTTTCAAATTGTGTTTATAAATAGAATATCATGGATAAACATGATTATTTAAAACTAATATTTACTTTTATAAACAAATTAATATTTATTGGTGTTCTAAATTCAAAAATATAAAAAAAAAACAATTTTTCATATTAGGCTGTTTAGCGGCTTCATACCTTTTTGCTTCTCCTTCAACCTGGCGAAAGCAAAGCGCGGAAAAAAAGAAAATCATAGTTTCTTATTAATTAATGACAAAACTATTTTTTGTTCTTTTATTTTATTTCTTCAAAAGTGTATTGAAAAACGTCGTTTGATACACGTGGACATTTGTTATTGCAGTTCTCGGCTCAAAAACACCCTCGCCTACGGCTCGGGAGTTAATTCCGCCTCAGATGCAAAAACAAACTTTCTCCACTTGTATCAAAATGTACTACCTAACCTACAAGTTTGTATGTAGGGGGTAATCTCCGGAAATAATGATCAAATTTAAAAAAATATTGCACTGGTAGTAAGCTACATTATCGTGACTGCTATAAGCTATAAATTATATTGATAGGTATCATTCATAATAAAAAGGAATGATAATATTATAAAGGGGAAAGATTTGTATTTTTGTATGTAACGAATAAACTTAAAAACTACTGGACCGATTTGAAAATTCTTTCTGAAATGGATATCCCCGTACTCACACGGAAACGGGAACTACGCGGGTGAAACCGCGTGACGTCCGCTAGTCTAAATCCCTTAGAAACTTTTACTACCTTTACTAAATGTGGGTAAAAACAAACATTCGAGAGGTTACCAAAGAGAAAGAAGATAAAAAAAAAACTAACTAAACTAGCTTGGGCTTAGCCCTCGTATAAAACCTACAATTATCAAAGTTACACGAAAACGAAACGCACTTTTTGTAGGTATAACTTTGATAGTTGTAAGTTTTATACTTTTTGAGAAAATCGAATCAGAGTTCCTAGGTAGCGGGTGGCTCGGTTTATTTGCTGACCAGTGTATTTCTGTGCCAAATTTCATTCAGTTCGTTCTAGCGTGATTGAGTAACAAACATCCATCCATCCCAAACTTTCGTATTTATAATAGTAGTAAGATTGACATACGATGAATCTTTTAAACTGCTTTAGTCTCGTGTGGCACTCCTTAAAGTCGGCAACTAAATAGTTGCACTTGACGAGGCCTCGACCCAGTCCGTAGTCTTCCAAACAATCCATTAACGCCATCTCCTGCTTCTGACATCGGCCCATCATCTGGTACGAATGGATGCCTCCCGTGATGTCCGTCCATGGGGACCGGTAAAATGGCGAAATATTGTGCATTATTGACTTCTTCTTCTTCTTGACAAATAACGCAAAAAAATAAATTAACTTGTTAAATTATTCGGGTTTAATAGCACTTTGTGATGTGAATGTGACAAATCTTATTCTTTTTTTGAATTTATATAGCAACCAGAAACTGTGTACAGACAGGAATAATAACAGAGAAAAAAGAGGTTTAATGGTTAGCTTTTACTTACTGTGAAATTGATCCCTCAGGAATTTTACGTTTAGAGCGGTTTCAGCACAGAGCATCATAATTACATTTTAAGTATAAATAGGTAGGTACTGGAAGGTTTTAGACTCGATGAGAATATTATTAATTATGTACACCATACGAATAACTTCAAAAAGATAACATTCACGTAGGGTGACACAATGGGCGGTCTTATTGCTAAAAGCGATATTTTCAAGACAACCTTTGGATGGATTACAGGAAGAGGGAGACAATACTGCACGTAGTCTCATGGTACACGCATATACAAATACCAATTATATAATAATCATGTAACAAGAGCAGGGACACCATGTATAGTGTAATGTTCAAGGATAGAGGTAGTGGTTTTGACCAAATTTTAAACCCTTCGTGCGCGAGTCCAACTTGGCCGGCCAAGTGCGAGTCGGATTCGCGCACGATGGGTTCCGTACCATTATCTATACAACATTAGTCAAAACGGCAAAAAAATCACGTTTGTTGTATGGGAGCCCCTCCTTTTTTTTTTTTTTAGGATGGGAAATCATCAAATGACTTCTCCCGCTCTGGGCGGAGCAGGAGGGAGTGTCAGACTTTTACCGACTAAAACCCATTCCAAGACAATTCCTCGCCCTTTGTGTTCCGGGGCCACGGCAGGCTTCGGTCCTTGCGGACCCCTTCCCTATTGCTGACTCTCTTTAAGGCGCGCGTGGAACACGAACGCGCTGTCGACACGGCCTGTCGTCGTGAGACGTACGGACGGCGAGCTAGCCCATAGCTCCCCGTCCACAGGTCCGCGCCTACGGTGGCCGGAAGCCACCACGTGGCCCCCGACGCCCGGGGCGTCTCCCGCGGCGGCCGGGACGTGAGGATATCTCCCTCTCACGTTCCGCCACCTCCTTCGCTAGCATGACTGCTTCGCAGAAGGAGGTGACGGCGTCCCATTCCGTCTCGCTCCGGACCATGGCACGAACCAGGGCCGGAAGCGAGAGGTCGCCGCCGCCGATCGCCACCTCGAGGACACGGCGGTGCTCCACCCAAGCAGGGCACACCTCCACCGTGTCCTGCGGTCGATCCTCACAATGGAAACACCCGGGCGTCTCCTCCCGCCCGATTCGGTGCAGGAACTTACCGAAACATCCGTGTCCGGTAAGAACCTGCGTCAGGCGGAAGGTGAGGACGCCGTGGCGTCTCTCCAGCCACTCCTCAAAGAGGGGACTTATCGCCACTGCCGTGGCGTGCCCTGCACGGGGTTGCGACAGTCGCTCTCTCCATGTCGCCATGAGATCCCGCCGGAAGTCCGTCCGCTGAGCGACAATTTGCCGCGGCAGCGGAGTTTCCCCCCGGCGTAGCGCCTTCGCGCACCACCCGTGTAGGCGCGCGAGGACTATCGCCTCCAGATCCCATGGCGGCAATCCGGCAAGAAGGCTCGCCGCCTCGCGGCAGATCGTGCGGTACCCCCGGATCAGCTTTACGGCCACCACCTTTTGGGGCGCGTTCAAATGGTTGGCAGCTCGCTGCCTCAATGAACGCGCCCACACCGGGGCCCCGTAAAGGGCCATGGACCGCACGACTCCCGCGTAGAGCCTCCGGCAGGAGGCGTTTGGCCCCCCCTGGTTGGGCAGGAGCCGCCTGAAGGCAGCCCCTGGCCGCTCCAGTTTGGGGGCCAAACGTCGGAAATGCTCCGCGAAGTTCCACCGGCTGTCGAGGACGAGACCTAGGTACTTCAACGTCGACACCGTCACTGCTGATCCCGGAGGTGGCGCATTCCGAGGCCCATGAAAGCACATGGCCTCGGACTTGTGCAATGCCACCTCGAAACCCAGTTGCCGGATCCTCTCAACGACTATCGCAACCCCGCGTGTCATTATTTCGGCCGCCGCCTCGTGCGACCTCCTCTGTGCCAGCACCAGCGTGTCGTCTGCATAGCAGACAACGCTGACGGCGCTAGGGAGGTCGGCGCGCAGCACCCAGTCGTAACCGATGTTCCACAAGGACGGGCCTAGAACCGATCCCTGCGGAACACCGCACGACATCTCTCGCCGGTTCCATTCTCCGCTGCGACCGGGGTAGATGACGGCTCTGTCCGTCAGGTAGTCTCCGACCACACGACGGAGGTAGGTCGGCACCCGGTGATACCGGAGTGCCTCCCTTATGCAGCTCCAGGGCATGGAGCTGAAGGCGTTGGCGATGTCGAGAGACACCGCCAAGACAACCCCACCCCGGGACACCGCATCCCCCGTCGTGAGGGCTCTCACGCGCATGATGGCGTCCACCGTAGAGCGCCCCTTGCGGAAACCAAACTGGTGTTCCGCAAGATCCGGCGCAGTCCTCGCAAGGTGCTCGGCCAGGCGGTTTGCAATAACTCTTTCAAAAAGCTTGCCCACCTCGTCGAGCAGCACCACGGGCCGGTAGGCGGACGGAGAGTCCGCCGGGCGCCCCGGCTTCCGGATGAGGACCAGCTTCCCCGTCTTCCAACGAAGCGGGAACTGGCCTCTCTCCAAACATGCGCTTAGGAGCCCCTCCAGTCGGGGACCGAGAGCCTCCGAGGCCAGGACCCAGGCTTTGCCAGGCAAGCCGTCGGGTCCCGGGGCGGTTTTTTGGCACTGAGCCTGCGTACCGCCACTCTCATGTCTACCCCGGTCACTTCCGGAGCGTCGTCGTCGTCACTTTCGTGGTCCGCTTCCGGCACCGCAGCCGGCGGAGCCATAGGCGGGCTCACCACGTACTCCACGAGCTGAGGCTGGAGACTCTGCGTCAGCGGGGTATAAAGCTCCGCCTCAATGGCTACCGCATTCGGTGGGCGAATGCGGAGCCTACGGTGCCTAGCGTACAGGTGTCGCGCAGCCACACACGCCTCCCGTAAGAACGTCAGCTCCCGCGACCACCAGTACACCTGACGCCGGGCGCTTCCTGGCCGGACTCGGGGCATTGCCACGTCACATATGTCGGACATGGCCTCCTGGAACCACCCTGCCTCATCATTAACGTCGGCAGGCCTGTCCGGTGATGTCACCCAGGCCTGCACGATCGCGGCTTCCAGGAGGAGCTCCCGATCCAGCTGCTTCAGCGCCCAACGCGGACCACTCGGGACCTGTTGGACCGGCGCGCTTGAGGTCTGGGTGGAGACGTCGAACTGGATGTACCGGTGGTCGGAATAGGTCTCCACCCCCTCCATGACGCGCCAGTCAACGACACGCGGTGACAGAGCGGGGCTAGCGAACGAGATGTCCACCACCGACTCGCCCCGCATCCTCACACACGTGGCGACAGAACCCCGATTTAGGACGACCAGGCCCTTCTCCAGGGCCCAGTCCTCCACCATCCTTCCCCGCACGTCTGTGCAACGAGAACCCCAAGCCAAGTTCTTGGCGTTGAAGTCCCCGAGGACAAGCACGGGGAGGGAATGGTTTCCGACGACGACACTCAACTCTGCGAGCGGTTCGGGGAGAAGTAGACTCCCACTACGACGATCTCCCCGAACCGGGCTGCTACGCACCCCCGACCCCTCCTGACACTTTCAAGGGTCGGGGTGCCGGCGGCGGCCGACGACACTATGGTCACTGAGCCGCTTAGGTCCGCCACCCAGTCTTCCCTGGGCAGGACGAAATACGGCTCAGCGACCACAGCGATGTTAATCAACCACTGCGCCATGCTCTGGAGCAACAGATCCTGAGCGCAGGCGCAGTGGTTGATGTTCGCTTGGAGGAAGCGTAATGGAGCCGTTATTGGCATTCCATTACCGCTTCCTCCACTCGGGCCCCCTGTGAGGCGGCAGGCGCAATTGTCGCGGCGGCGGTGGCGGCGACAGCGGCAGCGGCGGCGGTTGCGGCTGCGGTGGTGGCGACGGTGGTGGTGGCGGTGGAGGGCCCTCCCCTGCCTCTGGCCTTGGCCTTGGCGGGTGCAGCGCAGGCTTTGCTGCCAGCCCGGTGATCAGCCGGCTTGCCAGCCGCCGCACATGCGGAGCAGTGCGGCATGGTGGCGCAGCAAGTCGCGGATGTGTGACCGGGCTGACTGCAACGGAAGCAGAGTCCGCTGCGGTCGACCTCCGAGGCGCATTGCACCGACACATGGTGTCCCACGAGGCAACGGTAGCACCTCAGAGGTCTGGGCTCTGCGCTGAGACCCAGCCCACCAGTAGCCTACGGCCCCCCCTTAAATATTAATTTTATTCTGTTTTTAGTATTCGTTTTTATAGCTTCAACAGAAATACATAATCTGTGAACATTTCATGAACCGTGATAGCAACAGTTGAAATTTGCCTGGTGACAGACAGACGGACGGACAGTGGAGTCTTAGTAATAGGGTCCCGTTTTTACCCTTTGGGTACGGAACCTGGACAAGTCTAGCGTATTATTTTGCGCGTCTAAGCTCGTATCGGCTTAGGCGCTTACACGCGCGCCACATTTTGCGCTTCAAAAAACCTTATACGAGCTTACACATACCGAAAATGCGCTAATCTGAAACCGCCATATAGAACGAAAAATAAGTTTATTAGTGCAAAATTAAGTTACTTACCTACACCAAAGAGATTTGAAACAGTCAATTAAATATAAAAGAGGCTTTATTCATATGAATCACAACCCTTTTGCGTGTAAAGGTCGGTTCATACTAATAACAGAAGAGGGACACTGCGGTGCGACCGGTGTTACCTGATGAGGCCAGCAGTCATCAAGTAGGGGGGTTTTGCGGGACCACTGTGACAAGGATGAGCATCTGTGTGTGCATGGCTAATCCTTAGATATACCTTGAGATATACTACCATTTGCAAATCTAGAAGTTGTGTCAAAATTTCACGACAGTCATTAGACATTCAATTAAAACAAGTGACAGCGGGGCTCGTTAGACAATTTCAAATAAAATAAACGCAAGAAAGTTAAAAATGTGTTTCTAAGTACTATAATATATCAAGACATTTCAAAAGTGCCTTGTAGTGATGTTTAGATAAAAAGTAATAGTAATAAATCTATTTTTGCTGATTGAATTATTTTATTTACATTTTTGAAAGTGACTATTGGAAAAATTTGGCTCTACATAACATTAAAAACTATCAATTTTCGGTGATACATATTGCTTGTCTCCCTTCAGCGTTCCTTCGGAGATTTGTCTGTCACGTTCACTGCGCATTGCCTGAAACAAGATTTAGAGCTGACAGTAAATACTTTAATAGTGCCATATCGCAATCAAATACTAATTTATTTATTAAGTTTACTAGAATTACAATGTAATCTACTGACAGGTTTACTTGATTGTATTGAAAACAACATACATCTTAGTTTCGAGAAGTTAGATCTACAACTGATAAATGTTGTCACTATTGACAACACTGTTTAGAAAACACAGAATATAGTTTATAAGTCAAATGCATCCATAAAATAATATCAGTTAATTATAGCCCTTAACTTGAAAAAATATTTAGGAGCATTAAGTGTCTCACTGCTCAAGCAATACAAAATTATTAGAAAAAAAGTTTGATTTCATTCCCCAACTTACTAAAGGTACTTAAACATACAATTAAACATACCATAAATCGTTTGAATTGCTTCATGTTTGTCTGGCACTCATGAAAATCTCCGAACAAGTGATGACACTTGATCTTTCCGCGCTCAAGACCGTAGGCCTCCAGGCAATCCATGTACCGACCCTCCTCCTTCTGGCACCGGCCCAGCATTTGATGAGAGTGAAGACCTCCCGTTAAATCCGTAAACGGGGAGCGAAAGAATGGTGAAAGAGACATTGTTAGAGCTGAAAAAAACAAAAAATGCCTTGTATAGTACACATCTAGGTTACAAAATTACGTAAACAAATGACATCGGACTCTGTTCGTTGTGATTTCCTTTCGACTTGCTAACGGTGTATTTTTATTTGTGTTGATTAAAACAAATGAAAGTAACTCTCTACGGTGTAAAATTACCTTTATATTTTTCAAAAATCGATTTTAATCAATGAGCGCCAGTCGAAAACAAAATTTTGACAGAATTCGTTCAAGTGCACAGAACATTAATATTTCTAATGACAGTGTGACACTGACAGTACTGACTTTGGTACTGACAGTACATACAGTGTACTCTGTGGAAAGCACTAACAGTGTAATAGCCAAAGACCGTGTGAGTGAGTATTAAACAGCGTCCCCACTAGGGCCACGCGGCTCCATGACGCCGAGCCGCGCGGCCGAGCCTCGTGAGTGTAGACGAGAGTGAGGCCTGATTCATAGGAAGCCACGCGACTCTGGGTAGTGGGGACGGGCCGCGCGGTCTGTCCTGTCAGTGCGCTAGCACAGATAATATAATAGCTAGTGACCACCACTACATCAAATTATGTTTTTATTCGCACCAAAATGAATAAGACGGCCGAGCGCCGGGCGTTATGGGACTTTTGGAGTAGTTTTTCTAAAGATAAAAACAATCAATAAATATTTTTCATATTTCTTATTATACATATTTCTTATTTGCACAGCGCTGCTTATTACTATTCTTGCTGAAGCTAAAAGCACGTTCTCTTCTTCTTCGTATATCTCAAAAGAAACTGCCGCTAATATCTCTATATAGTCTGTGGTATCTACGCAAAGCGGGCCGCGCGGCTCTTTAATGTGGACGCGTTGCAAAAAAGCACAATAGGCTCGCGAGCATCTCGCGAGGCCGAGCCGCACGGTCTCAATAGCCTCGTTGCTCATAGTGGGGACGCTGCTTTACCATTGCGGCATTGCCATGCAAAACTGTTCAAGTGCTACCAATACCAAAACATTGTAGGTTTTAGATTGAACTGGTTTTTTCAAAATATTTATTTCTTTTGTTTGAAATTCAATTCGTATTAGGGTATTATTGTGTGTCAGGAAAAACTTTTTTCAAAATATCAGCTCATAGCTTGCCCTGTAAATTCTGTTTCTTTTCGATACTGTCAAAATCAGCTGTAAACTGGGAAGTGCCATCAAGTTTACACGTAAATAAAGTTAAATTTTCTTTTCAAATTAATTATTAACTGTGATAACCATGGAACAGTGGGTTAGTGAAGGATTGTCTAAGATTTTAGACTTTCAGATTCCGGATGATTTAATAAAGTAAGTTCTAAAAGCTATGAAATAAAAACTAAAGAAAAAAAAAACAACCTTAGGTTTTAAAGTTATGTTCTTAAATTCTAAAATATTTTTTGATATGTGTGAAAAGGCGATTAATGTTTGATTCTGTTTATTCTTTAATTTCAGATACATTCTGTCTATTGAAAGTGAGAGTGATTTGAATGAGTACATGAAAACTTTGTTGGACTTTGATAACTCTCAACATAGAGGTTTCTTCTTAGAACTATGCAAGAAGAAATTCCCTAGCAGAGGTATATGTTGTTTATTTATACTTGATTAATTAGTGAAGTAGAATTTTTAACTTATTCACACCAACATTTACAATATTTTTCTTGTGAAATGATTATTATTGCACAATATTAACACAACTTTTGAGCTTCTAAATCTATTAAATAAAATCATGGAACTCCATTGCTTCTTTGTACCATAATTGAAGGATAAATCAACAATCTTCCTGTGCTGTGTTATCCGGAAGTGATTAGCTATAAGTCATCCTCAGAAACTAAATTAATAATTTGACTTTTGAAATCCTAGGCGCCACCCTGCCTAAGCAGCAAAAGAAGAAGATATCAAAGAACAAGCAGCAGACAGACTTCATAAGTGTGGAACCGGTGCAGCAACAACCCGAGCCAACCGAGTCTGACTCAAAGTCGAAGAAGAAGACCAAGTATGTGAACCTGTACTCACAGGAGGGGAAAAATGCTCAGGTTGTACTTCTGAAAGGTATGTTCATTTGGAGATTCAATGTTGTTATTTAAGACAACACTATCCATCCTTGATCCTGTGATCAGCATTAAACTCTATTTTTATTAAGAGAACCTAATTACTGGTTTTGGTGTTGATTCTGTTGTGCACAAACAAAACTTAATTTAGGCTATTGCTATCTTTTTCTCTCTATTATAACGAGAAAGAGACCGACGCAATTTAGAGCTGTCAAATTTAATTGGAACTAATATTTCCATACCAATGAAGGGTCCATGTAAAAACATGTCGACTAAAAACACGGTGAAGCGCAAGTCATAACTAGTTTGACATCTCTAACTAAGTTCATAGCTATAGCCGTCCTTTTCTCGCACTACGTTTTAGTAAAAGATAGCAATAGCCTAAATTTAAGTTTAAGTTTGTGCACAACAGAATCAACACCAATATCAGTGAATACTGTACTAATCTGTGTTTAAAATATTATAGAAACTATTTTTATGATGCTACATTAGTCTTGGTCGGTTACAAATTCTCACCCCAATTGATAATCACTACATATTATAAAACAAAGTCCTCCGCCGCGTCTGTCTGTCTGTTCGCGATAAACTCAAAAAAGACTGCACCGATTTGCATGCTGTTTTCAACCATGGATAGAGTGGTTCTCGAGAAAGGTTTTAGTAGATAATTTGTCAAGTTTTTGTATACATTGTGGAAAATATAATGAAATTTTTTGGAGGTGTCGGAAAAAAATAAGCCGTCTGGGAGCTTTCAACGAAAACGCTGCCTAAACCCTTTGAGATATAATAAAATGATGTATCTAATATTTTTAGGCGTAAAGTCCGCGATGGCATATATGTCTATCTCATAAGGATAACATACTATATCCATTTTAATAGCTTAAAAAATGGGCAATTTTAGAGGGGTAATTGCAAAGCTATTTACTCAATTACGGTATTAATCCTTATCATTTAAAATAAGTTAGAGGCTTTAAGCATTTCATGCACATTATTTTACTCTTTTACACCATATAATTTAAAGGAATATAAAAAATTACGGACGCGAGAATATAATTCAAGCGCCTCGCTTCGCTTGATGCAATCGCCGACCCTGCCCCCGCACCGCACACCATTGCACCAAACTAGATGGACCAGTTTGGTCAATTAACCTCATTTAAGAAAAAAAAAAAATCGTGTTATGATGTTGCAAACTTGCGTCCAAAAGTTAGATAATACAGGGACCTATAGAAACCCTTTTTTTATAGGTCCATGGATATAATCTATATAATGGACTATGGTTTGAAGGCGTTTTGACCTTCGATAAAGTTGCGCGGGTCAGCTAGTTGAATATAAGCAAAAATTAAACATTTTGTTTGCCATTGCGCTTCTTTTAATATTAAATAGGCCTACACTTGACCTTAATATTTAAAAATATGAAAAAATCTGCCGTCATTCTAAAAAACAGCTAACTATGGCAAAGAAGAGAATAACAACTTAATTCATAACTGAACCTTGCATCACTATGCAAGGTTCAGTTCGGTTTAAGGTCACTTTTAATTTAGGCAATTGAGTTAAGGGTGCTTATGACTAAAAACATTTTAAAAATTTGCAGGTAGACACCACTGCGATTGCCAGGCGTCGAAACACGAGCTGGTGAATAACTGCATCCAATGCGGCCGCATTATTTGCAAGCAGGAGGGGTCGGGCCCGTGTCTGTTCTGCGGGAATCTGGTAACTAATCCATTCGTTTTTCCTCTAAATAATAACAGCCGCACGTTAAGCCGCGCTTGCCAAGGTTGATCCGTGGATGGGTGACCATGCACCCATTACATACCGAGTTTCCTCCATGGCTTAGAAAGCACGTAACATCGTTGGTACCGGCTGTCATTTGTAGATCTTTGACAGTCGTTACAGGTAGTCAGTGGCCCGAAAGTCTGACAAGTCTTAGCAAGGGGTATCGTATTACTACTGAGTGGTTGAGTTCAGATAGGCATGTAAAATACTGGTATTAGTTGCATCTAACCTCCATCTGCAGTCTAACCATCTGCTGTCTAACCAGACTGAAAGCTGACCCCAACAATGTTGGGAAAGGCTATACCCACATTTCGCAAGTTTTGTTTAAGACTCAAGTAATAGAGGTCGGATTTAATGCCATCAACCGGGCGCACATCTAGACTCCGTGGCTGCTCCTGAGAAATTCCTGATGGAAAAACCCAATAACACTTTGCCCGACTTGGGAATCGAACCCAGGACGTTATGCTCAGTAGTCACGCTTGCGACCACTAGACGAGGCAGGCAGTGCTACGTGTAGCTTTAATCATTTAATATTTTTTTTTTTTTTCTTAGCCTCTCATGTGTCCCGCTGCTGGGCAAAGGCCTCCCCTTTCTCCTTCCCCTTTGTTCGGTACTGGACAGATTCTTGGATTGGACAGATTAGTTAGTTCGGCAGATTCGCTACTCGACTGATTCGTGGATTCGTCATATTCTAGAGTTCGACGGATTAGCTATACGACAGAAAATGAACAGTTGTGCACAAAAAGATTAAACAAAAAAACAGCCTTAGCAGGGTATACCTACTTATTTATAATTTTTCTAAATCTATGATTTACAACTAATATACTCGTATGGTTAAGTGTGTAAACTCCTTGAATAGGTACTCAATTATCTAACAGGCCACTTCAAGTTATTGTCATTCACCGTTATGTATTGTAAGGACTACTCTTTTCAACTGCAGACATAAAATTTTTTCAACCGTTAGCTAGGATAAACCTCTCTATCCTGTGCGATATCTGGCCATGTTCGCCCCGCAAACAAGATCAGATCGTCACACCACCTTCTTTTAATTATTTATTATAATATTTTTATCTGTCATATATTCAAGGTATGCACACCTGAAGAGCAAAAGGAGCTGAACACAAAGACCAAGGGGGCTGCCAAACTGATGGAGACTTTGATGGAGCGCAGCAGACCTAAGGGATGGGAGGCAGCCGTGTCACACAGGAACCGCCTGCTGGAGTATGATCGTACCAGGTAAAGTAACCCTGCTTGTATGGACCTCTCTCACGTACAAGGTGGCGCAAAATTAATCATCCAATTTTGTTTTTGAATAACTTTTTTACTACTTAAATAAAAAAAAAAGATTTTGAGCGATATAAATCTTTTTAAATTGGACTTTAGGGGTATGAAGTACAGGGTGTAAAGCTCTTCATCCCCCGTAGAAAAGGGAGGATCCTCCGACCAGACGGGTGTTATGTCTGGTGGGCCACTGCCCGACAGTTGTTGTCGTTCTCGTATATTGTCTTATGTCGCGGATAACTCTGCTTGCGCGATGTAGGACTTTGACGTGTTTCGCTTGTTAGTTCATCATTCATGTCGTAGATGGCGTTGTAGTACCCCTTGTCCAATGTAGCTGTAATACTTTTTGTAGTACCCCTACAGGACCTTTAGATTCTTTTCTGTTACGTGGAAAAATGATATCCGCCAAGTGGCTGCCGCCAGTGTTGATACACATTTCTGCCCGTTTCCGCATTTTCCATGACTTTCCGCAAGATTTCAGGTGATAACTGTTCGCATTCCTGTCGAATATTCTCCTTAAGGCTGATGATTGTCTGAGGCTTGTTGGCATATCCGCGACTTCAAGTAGCCCCAAAAAAAGAAGTCTGGGATGGACCGGATGGATAAATCGGGCGATCTTGCTGGCCAAGCCAAATTCCCAAAATGGGAGATCACGCGACCAGGAAACGCTTCCTCCACAATTTATTATTTTACGCTCTCGCGGAGTATAGCGCTCCATTGCTTGTCTATTTGTATTCTGCAGTTGTCTAGTTCACAAATATCAAATATGATCGAGGTACGACGCCATTTGCAACAATTATAACATCTTCCGATAGGGTGATTAATTTTGCGCCACCTTGCACAATCATTTAATCATCATCAATCATCATTTTCCCGTTAGAATAAAGTTTGTTTTGGAACGATTATTGATCTACTTACATATTTCATTTTGAAAGTTCCACGCTACTCATGAGTGATGTAGTTAGGAAGTATGCAGATTTGATCGATAGATGTTGATAAAAAAAATACATTATTATAATATTTTTTATTCTTTATTTCACTCCATATTATCTCGTTAATTAATTAAACCCGTTTTAGCGTCGGTGTCCCCACCCTGTTTATATCTCTTTGTACCAACGGAGTAAACATCTGACAGAGGTTTTTCGACTCTGAGGTAATAATAGGCTTGTCAAATGAAAAAATCTAATTAGTCCGTCAGTTAGATTATCAAAAAATATTTGACCCGTATTTTTTCTTTTGTTACCTAAACCAAAATTGACGAAGATACGACGCTTTTAAAATTCTCAATACGTCACGTCTTGGTATAATTTTTAGTGCGTTCTGACGTCACGAGCCCCCACTCCCGAGTTTTGATGCGTTTTATCTTTGTCAATATTCATTGATTTACAAAAACAAAAAATACGTGTCCATTAATTTCCAATACTCGAACTGATGGTGGAAAGTATAGCCTATAATAAGGATTATTATCGTATTATCTCCAGTGAGCGTCGTACCCACGTAACGGATGATGACAGCGACTACTTCAGTGCCAACAGCGTGTGGCTAAACTCCAGTGAAAAGGACAAGCTCGAGAAGTACCAACAGTCTCTACACGACAAGAAACATGGCTCCAGGCTTAATAAGAAGATGACCTTTGATTTTGCTGGTAAGTAACGATTTTTTTACCCGACTACGGCGAAGCCAAAAGGAAGGGTTATGATTTTAGCAGCCTATGTATGTATGTTTGTTTGTATTTACGTATGTCCCTCCGTAGCGCATAAACTATTCATCCGATTTTGATAAAAAAGGTTTCAATCGATTCGTTACTATCGACATAGGCTAAATTGTAACCGACTTCAACAATAGGAGGAGTCGATTTTACAACCCCGATTTTAATTAGAGCGTTTATTTCAGTACCTAATCGAGTTTTTTAGTTGAAATATACAACACAAATTCTTGTTAACGAACACTGTATCTCTGATAGGCCTCCCCCAAATTTTTCCAGGTGTCCTTTTCCTAAGCCACGTTGGACCAACCAGTACGTGTTTATGCCGTCTCCCCACTAATTCCTGTTATTTAAAAAAAATAGAACTTTGTCTATTGCACTCTTTTAAAAATATGGCCAGTTAAAATGTTATAAACTTGATTTTTAGGCCGATACACAGAGCCAATTTGCCGTGTTATAACCATTTCATAAGAATCACACTTGTAAGAAGTACTTAGCCAACTATCTCATATCTCATCTATCATTCATCAGTATCTGCATTCATTCAGTTGAGCTTTACACAGAACTAGTTTGAATGGACAATATCGTGGCTTATACCAGGGGCTTTACCCACATGGACTTCAGTAATTGTTCCACGAGATCGTACGGCTGAGATAAAAAGTATCCTATATGCAAATCTAGGTTATAAACTATCCGAGTGCCAAATTTCATCCTAATCCGTTAAGTAGTTTTTGCGTGATAGAGTAACAAACATGCATCCATAAATATTTTCTTCAGGTCGCCAAATAGTCGAAGACAACACCATCGACTACGAGCCGGACGAGGATCAAATCAGGCAGATGACCAGCGACGGTAAGAGCAGCGCGGGACAGCTACAACACGACATGTTCATCGGAGTGGCCGGCGACCGGGACGTGGCGCCCGGGGTCAACGCGCCCATGTTGCAGGTAGGGAGGGTACAGAGGCCCTACTCCTTAACGCTTCGTCTCTCTCACTCGCACTCATCAGCAGACGTGCGTGAGAGAGACGGATAGATCCGAATATACGGACGAAACGTTAGAGATTAGGGCCCCTTGTTGCGGAGGGGGAGGTTAAGTGCTAATGAATTTTCAATACACTTCCTCGAAAACTGGCTCTTATCGCACTACGATTAGGTTCAACATGCAAAGCTAAGCGCGGAAAAAAAAGCAAAAATTAAATCATAGTTTCCTAATAATTCATGAAAAAAATACCTATCGTTCTATTGTTTTATTTCTTCGAAAGTGTATTGAAAAACGTTTTATACATGTGGGCATTTGTTACTGCAGTTCTCGGCTCCATAACAACCTCGCCTGCGGCTCGGGTGTGAATTCCCCCTCGACTGCAATAACAAAGTTTTCCCACTTATTTAAAAATGTACTATTGTACTTGCCCCCGAGATTGTAGAGGAGAATGAACCTTCCGAACAGATAAATTATACTTTTTATCTGCGAAACTACTTCATTGTAGTAACTGAAATTAAGCCCAGTTCATCCCGCCATCTCCTAGGCCTGCCGCGTTGTTGTTTTCTGTCAGTTAGGGTCCACTGAGTCAGTCCATTCCTATCTTCTATACAACATGTAACGTAATTAACGCACACCCTCAGATATCCAAATTAGTTTATTATGTTATAATCATAATACATGCACTGAATTTTTAATTAAACATGTCTAGACAATGATTATTTAATAAATTAGTTTTCCTAATTCCGGAAGAATGTTGTAGTCACAGTACAAATCAACGAACGCACACAGTTGCATACGTAGGTCTCATACCTACGTATGCGACTGTGTGAGTCTTGCTAGCCTAGTAGGTATTCGCTCGCGTTCGAGGCAGCTGTTAACGTCGTTGCTCGACTCAACTTCAATAGAAAAGTTCAATACATTTTAATGCCTGTTTTCTTAATTGATGTTTTAATTTAGAAAGCACTTCGTAATTTTTTATCAAAAGCGGTCACTATCCTATTTTTAGATCCTCGGCACGTCTTGTTGTCGCACTAAAATAAACTAACGATTTAATACGTCCCCACAAAAAAAGTCGTAAAATCAGCTGATTGGGGATTCTCATCGAATTAATCGCATATTTCGTTTTGAAAACGAGTGTACGCCAATCGGCTCCCCTGTCGATGGCTGTGTTCGGACGGAACGTTCCATGGCCACGAAGTAGCAGCTAACATAGTCCAACCCTGCGGTCTACTCTTGTACCATACCTTTGGTTCACTTGAATGTTCTGCCAGCTCGAACCACATTATCACCACACCACACCGTGCCACAGTCCTCACTATTATGCACCATTTCACTGAACATTTTGTGTCAATTATTCGAAAGAGATCGCACGCAAAAAACTAGTTGCATACTCTCTACCGGGTCGCGCGTGACTAAACATTGTTTACATTTATTTAAGTTAGCTTTCATCATAAGGAGCGCGGGCGCCGCGGGTGTCATGGTGGCTATCTCGCTCCATCCCAGGTTTTTAATTTGCACGAGAAAGGGAACGAAAACAAGTATGACATATTTCGCATTTTGTTGGTATGGGTAACTATTGTTTCCTTTGTATCCAGTGTCTCTCAGTGTGTGCCTGCGGTTAAATCGCCAAGTTTACTTCAACTGTTTTTGTAAAGACTTTAACTTGCTTGAAATAAGGTTAATTTTTCTTTATTTTGTATTGAATGGCGGAATTTGTATTAATACAAATAAAACTGCACTTTAAAAGTCTTATTGCCTTGAGTTACGGTCCATTTCAGTTTGTTTGGACTATACAAGGGTAGTGTGACTATAAATTACGTAGCTTTAATTATTTTTGGGATAAAAAATTACCTATATTAAAAATTATAGAAATCAATTCAGTAAACGATTCTGAACAAAGTAATTTCAGGATGTGCGTTAATTATGTAACATGTTGTATAAATAAGTAAAATTGAAGTGTCTGTTTGTAATTTCAAAATAAAAGCTTTTTATTGAATGCATATAAAAGTGAAAAGTGTAAAAAGAGTTCAGTATCAATAAAGGAACCTGTAAAAAATAAAAAATAAATCCAAAAAAAATATTAAAAAAAAATAAAATGAAAAACATAAAAAATATTAAAAAAATATATAAAAAAATAAAAAATAAATATAAAGTTTTTAATTTAATTTATTTTTTAAATATTTTTTTTGGTTTTATTTTTTATTTTTTACGAGTTCCTTTATCGATACCGAACTCAACTTCTAAGCTATGGCACGCGACTACTTTAACACCCTGTATAGGGTGACTGCTAATTAGTGTACGATACTTAAACACGTGATTGTACTCATGATAACTCAAAAAACATGTATGTACTCAATAATGTCATCAACGCCCCAGAGGCAAATAGTATATTATTATTAAGAAGAAACTATGTATCTCATTATAAGTGAACTGTTATTTATAAGTTCTTATGAGAAATAAATATCTTTATCTAGTTTTACGATCTCGTGGGACAGTTACATAACTCCACGCGCGTGAAGCCGCTAGTCTATTCAATATTTTAGCTATTTTGGACATTTAAAATGACAACGTAATAATAGGGATGATGACTGATTTAAAAAAATATGATTCTGTTTAGTCCGTCAGTTAGATTATCGAAAAATATTGGATACGTGTTTTTTGTTTTTTTTTTTTGTGTGTCAAAGATCATGAGTGGGCGACGACGTTGTTGAGTAAAAAATGTACTCAAATGTGACGTCACACGAGTTTTCGACGCACTGTGTCTGCATTTTTGTTTACGTGAAAAAAGAAAAAATATGTGTCCAATATTTTTTGGAAATCTATCTGACGGACTAATTAGTTTTAGTTTTGTCATCTACCGCCACCCACTATAAACACTTCTCCTTGCAGTTCGACCCATCGGTGCCAACCAAAGCCTTAGCGCCAATAACGAGAAGCAACCCTGGCCAACACGCCCCTCGAGTGCAGGACACACAGCTGCAAGAGATGAGTGACACCGGACGCTGCCTCTCCATGCACCAACCTTGGGCATCACTGCTCGTCGACGGCATCAAGCTGTAAGTTTGTAAAATACAGGGTGTAAACGGACCGTTCGCGAAGCCGTCAACCAAACATTCTGTACATCAAACTAAGTAACTCTACGCAAAACTGAATGCAGGGAGTTTTTTTGAGGTGAAAAATCACGTTTTACGGTAAAACTCAATGTAACGCACTCAAAACATTGTGCTGATGGACGCATTTAATAGTAAACGGGTCATGAAGGTATTTGAAGTAAAGTTATGACCTTAAAAACCAAATCCAAACTCGTGTTTGATTTTTCAAACACGAGTTTGGAACTTTGACCATCAATATCTGCGTAACTAGTAGATATGATCCAGAACAAAAATCACACGGCCGTTGATTTTAAGGTGAAATGTCTATAATTGTGCCGACTGTTGCCGGTTATGTTTGCCCGATTCCTTATGATCTTCTAATAACAATTCATACCATTTGTGGCAAATAAAGCATTGCAAGGACTACAGTTCGAAACAAAAAAAAATGTCAGTACAATATAAACGACTTAAGATAATAAAGCGCTTTCAGCGGAGCACCAAGCATGCGGCGTCTAGCGGTGCCAAGTAGAATAAAGCGATGGAAGCGGTGTAATGCGGCTCGCTTAAAACTTCGCGAACCAAAGGTCGTAACCGCCGTGGAATACGCGTCACTCCCCGTTTAAGGCAAGAAACTTATATACTAACTGGAATGAGGACGGACAAGCCAGAAACGTTCCGAGCGAGAAAGCTTCAAGAGTGGATGTTGTCTCTTTCTAATAGGATGTCCAATAATCATACTAACTCTTGAGACAGTTTAAGAGTAGCTGTTATTTTATTGTCTATTGATGATGACCTGTAACTCGATAGCATTCTAGGCGAAATAGCTTCAAGAGTGGATGTCATTAACTTTTTATGTTAACTTAAATGTATGTGTGTATCGTCCAGTTGCAAATTATCCATTTTGCAACCTGTCTATCCAGACGACTTTTGTATTCGGGGATTCGAGGACTCCGTTAATATTATATATTTTTTCAGACATAGAAAATCGCATATTCAAGCTATGACTGTTTACCTATAATGTTTTAGTAACATTCGCCAATATTTATTTTATATTCCGAAACCATTCATTTTTACTCGCAGCTCGCCAAATGGCTTCTTTTGCTGGAGAAGCATGGAAAAATCCTTAGGACATGGCATGGTGCGGCGGACTCTTTTCTTTTCAATATTTGTATTTAAAAAGCAAACTAGGTACTTCCGAAACCATGTGCGATGTCCGATGTTTCTAATTTATATAATATACTTTTGATTACTATGAACGACAACGGTATTCGAAACTTCGAACTTACTTACTTAATTTATTTGGATATTTCCCGTTTGTCAATCTAAAACTTGGTAACCCTAGTCGTAATAAGCAACCAAAGTTAAAAAACTTCCCTAAAAAACGAAATTCCACATCCAGCAAACCCTTACTACTACACCCTTTGACACAACACAATTTTACCATTTTTAAAGCGGATTATTTCACTTATTTACAATAAAAGTACTTAAATGACTTCAACGCGAAAATGTATCGGCCATATTGTTTACATCGGTGACAAGGCAAGACAGGGACACCATCCACCTTTGTCGGTTTCTCGCTCGGAACGTTCTGTTTTTTTTCTTTTCTATTGAATCCATTGTACAAATTTAAACTCTAAGCTTTTGAGATAGGGTTTTTTTATTTTTTTTACCATTTTGTTCGTACTCATTCCAGTTAGTATATAATTTCCTTGGTTTAAGGTTCTGATTTTAAAGACGTTTCACGTCAAAAAATGATCGCAATGACGGGGAGAACAAGTGCCTTTCGGATTCGTTAAGGGTCTATTTACACCCTTTATAACAATCATAACATACCCGAAGGGTTAGGCAGAGGTGTACCTAATAGTAGATACACCAATATTTCACTGGTTATGTTTAAGTCCCATGTAATAAAAGCGAGCCTATTGCCATCAAACGGGCACAGATCTAGACTCCGTGACTGCTACTGAGAAATTTCTGATGGAAAAACCCAATGAAAATTTGCCCGATCCGGGAATCGAACCAAAGACCTCATGCTCAGCAATCGCGATTGCGAGTATTGCGACACCTGACCAACCAGGCAGTCTAGAGCAACGAGGAAGTTTGTTAAAGCACCACAGCAGATATTTTTTAGGATATCAAAATTTATGCACTGTTTTAGACTTTCACGGTTTTTCACTACACTTAAAGTACTTACGGGATGATATCCGTGATTTTTCTTTGTTACTATGAGCTCCCGATATTTCGACGTTGTTGCAAGCATCATGATCGCGGGAACTAAGGAAAATCACGGATATCATCCCGTAAGTACTTTAAGTGTATCAAACTTTTTGTTTTATTAGCCGTTATTGTTCCGCTGCTAGGCAACGGCCTCCCCAAGTCTTTCCAAGTACTCTTTTTCCCGTGTCGTCTCGAACCAGTCATCATGGCTAGCGACTAAGTCGTCGCGTCTAATCTTTCTGAGGCGCCTGCCATCTTCAGGAACCCATTTTGTGGAGACTCTTGACTAGCAGTAAATGTTTATAAAAAAAAAAAAACAGAATGTCTTGTTACACCGTAAGAATTTCAAATCAACACGATCTGCGCAGACTTTTTTTTTGGGATAAGCCCTCCACACTATTCCCAAAACACTGTAACTCCTGAAAGCCAGAATCAACAGTGGCGACCACCAGAAAATCGCCGACAATGAAGCTCGACGAAGTCCCAGAGAAACAATCTAACTGTCTTGGATCCCGCAACGAAATTAATCTGAAAAGTATAGCGGAGGAGTAGGAAAACCATAATTTCCACTTTCCTCCATATCAGCAGGAGATAGAGAGTAACTAGGAAAATAGGCACAAAGAGATCTTTACAACTGGGATCATCATTAATGGGTCCTAAGTTGTGAGCTGTCATATTAGATTCCAATAAGTATGGAAAAAACTTGAACGCACGGAATTTTGTTCTAGTTTCTACAAGGTCTAGGCCTAGACTGGTCTGGTCTAGACTGTGTTGGGATCGGCTTCCAGTCTAACCAGATCCAGCTAAATACCAGTATTTTTTCATGGAGCGACTGTCTATCTGTCCTCCCCAAGTAAGATACGAGGCAGCACAACACCCCCTTTGTTGGCAGGTTTATAGAGTTTCGAGGCACTGACTACCCGTAACTACTGCTCGAATTGGCCAAAATATTAACGTTTGAAGTAAATTTGCTAGTTACAGGCAACAAAAAAGCTATTGATTATCCCGTTCCATAATTTCGTAAACCGACACTGAACAAATTTCATGAACAAGTTGGTCGTATGTTAAGAATGAAAATTGCAATCAAACGTTGAATCATTCCATCAAAGAAACTTTAAATCGTAACTAAAAAGTACCGTCATTTAAAAATACAAATTGGGAGAGAGCATCGCCCTTCCCAGCACTTTGTGTGATTCGCACGATCGATCGCGAAATGGGTCAAGGCCAAATGTACCAAGGGTGTTACCCCGCATGCCCGAAAGCGGCCTCGCGACCCCGATTCAAAGGTCAACACGTGGCGCCTGTGACGTCACAAGCGTTGATAGCTTCACTAGATGGCGCTGTACCCAACCCTTAAAGTTCATTGTAAGGGCTACTAGATGCCGCTGTGCTTTCAACGCAGATTCCTGAATCGCGGTGTTAAGATTCTACGCGATCAAATGACCCTCCGCGAACACTTCGTTACGGGCAGAACCTCACTAATAGGTTCTCCGTGCTATAAAACCGACTACTGCTACGATGATGAGTCCAATTTAATCAAATCGCGGGAAATGAACATGAGGCTGGCGATGGTACAGGCATTTACCATCAGCCTTCGATGATCGTTCAGTGCTCAGCTTTGTTGATCTCATGAGTAACCGCTCTGAGTGGCATTTTTAACCCCCTTTTAATACCTATAGAAGTCTCCAATGCTAGGATAGACTTGATAGGGGACTAGTGCACGTATACGTATGTGCTTTATTCTCTATTCATCATCATCTGCTTAGCCTTTTCCCAACTATGTTGGGGTCGGCTTGCAGTCTATCCGGATACAGCTGAATACCAATTTTTTACATGGAGCGACTGCGCCTATCTTACCTCCACAACCAAGTTAGTACTGTGGGGAATACGATACCCCTTGGTAAGACTGGTTGTCAGACTTTTTGGGCCACTGACAATCCGTAACGTCGTACGACGTAAGTCTTCTCAATACACAGTGCTTCGTGGAATACTTTGTACTTGATTAAACTAAATGTAATGTTCCAAACGGGGTGTCGATCACATGACACAAATGAAATGTTTATCACTGAACAAAGTTTTGGATTCAAATCACATGTACCACCAATGTGACTTTTTCATTTCATGTGTACTTTCTAAGTTTATCTTAGTGTAATGACACTAAACCTGGTTCTATACTCGAATTACTTATGCAACCATTTTGATGTAATAGACAAGAACTTGAACGAAGTAAGAACCGTCAAAGAAAGCAAAACTGAGAATTCTAACTTTTGACAGTTCTAACTTCAAGCAAATATTAAGCTACAGAATAAAATCGTTTCTTAAGTTATTACTTTTATTCAAGTAATCACTTTGCCTTGTTTATAGATGGATACGGGTGTGAGACTGGCCATCAAGGCCAAACTTACCGAGGGTGTTACCTCGCATGCGCGAAATATAACCTCGGTTCAAAGGTGAACACGTGGCTCCTGTAACGTCACAAGGATTTATAGCTTCACTAGATGTCGCTGAACCCAACTCTTAAGGATGCAAAGTTCATTGTAGGAGCTACTAGATGCCGCTGTGCTTTCAACGCAGATTTCTGAATCGCGGTGTTAAGATTCTCCGCGATCGAATGACCCTCCGCGAACAAATTATAACGTTCAGAACCTAATTCTGTATTCGTAGGTTCTCCGTACTTTAAGCAAGGAAATGCTTTCCTTGAGGCTCGCTCTAAGTACGGCCACGATGATGAGTTCAAGTTGAATCAAATCTGAACATGAGGCTGGCGATGGTACAGGCATTTACCATCAGCCATCGATGATCGTTCAGTGCTCAGCTTTGTTGATCTAATGAGCAACCGCTCTGAGTGGCATTTTTAACCCCCTTTTAATACCTATAAAAGTCTCCAATGCTGGGGTAGACTTGATAGGGGACTAGTGCACTTATGTGTTCTAGTTCTCGATTAAGTCTTCAATATACACATTGATTTGTGGGAAACACAACGAGCTTTATGTAGTACTAGCTGTTGCCCGCGGCTTCGCCCGCGTGGAGTTGGATGAAAAGTATTCTACTCGTATGTGTAAATCGAGGTTATATAATACCTGTGTCCAAAAATTAAATTTACCCTCTTAGGGGTTGAATTTTGGAAAACGCTGAAATACGTAGCTCATTATTTTTGCCGCACTCAATTCATACGAAATTTCATGCAAATATGTCCAAGGAATAAAAAGTTTTATACAAACTTTTGTGCTCTATTTCACCCCCTTGGGGGTTGAATTTCGAAAAATCCTTCCTTAGTGGATGCCTACGTCATAAGAGGAATACGTGTGCGAAATTTTAAGATTCTAGCCCTAAGGGTTTGGCCTGTGCGTTGATACATCAGTCAATCATGTTCAGTCGCGGCGTTCGTACCGAATTAAAGCGTATGCCATAATTTTCGCTCTTATTGGATGGACATAACTTATTCGGCCCGGCTCAAGCAGCTTCCGCGTCGATCAGTGGGGTCACTCTCTTTTTTTTAGTAGCCTTGTATGTTCCACTGCTGGGCAGCAAAGGCGTCCCCCATATCCGTCCAGGTATTCTTCTCCTGCGCCACCTCGACCCTGTCTTCGTGATGCGTGTCCAGATAATGTGTCCACCTCTTTCTCGGCCGGCCTCGGCGGCGCCGTAGCGTAATCGGAATCTATACCTCCACACAACGCTCATGACGTCAGAGACCGTGTTGCCGTCGGGTACGTTTTCAAATCCAGAAATCGAGAATTAATAAATTAAAACGTACCTTTACCTAACATTTGTGACGTCACTGGCCGGGTTGACATCGGGTATCCTTTCAGATATAGGATTTAGCGCGTAGGTATTTTAAAACATACCCGACCGCAACGAAGCAATCGTTCGGTAGCTATACTTTCGTCAAGTTACTATTTCATTTTAATCGTTCTTTCCTTTCCATTTCAGATATTAAAATTCTAGTCGTGCGACTAAATGACTAAGTGAGCGACTAGAAATACAGAGAAAGTTAAAATGTTGCAATCTTAATATTGAACTTCAATATTAAGATTGAGACGATTTTTCCAATTGGGGTTTTTACCTTTATGGGCGGCATGGGCACCGGGCTGTAGGGCGGCAATTTGGGGACAGAAGTCAAAGAGTGTTATTTAGTATGCGAGCGGAGCGAGCGCGGGTTCACGAACCCTATATTTTTGTCACTTAAAACTTTAATTTACAGTCTCTCGTTTAAATACTACCCAATTAAAAGTAGATTAATTGGGTAGTATTTAAACGGGTAAACATTACAGTATAGCAAAACGGAGTATCCTACATGAAAGTATACCGCAGAAAAATGTTGCGGTCGGGTATATTTAAAAATCCCTAGCACGGGCGTATATATTTTGATTGTATACCCGAACTCAACACTATAGAGCGTTGGCTGAAGGTATAGATTCGAAATACGCGGCGCCGTACATCCTCAGCGTGTCCCTAAAAATACTCAATCAATAATAATATTTCCTTAACGTTTTATCTATGGTCTAATCTCTTCATTCCCCTTACAAAAAGTTATGCATATCCAAATTTTGTTAAAAGTTTGGTCGGAAAAAACCGGTTTTCCCCCTAATTTGTTCACTGTGTCGCTTTGTAGCACCCCTTGCCCTTGTAGGGGCCAGCTTGTGCGAAGGGCAGCGCACTATTATATAGATTTTGAAACTTTGACCTCCGATATCTCCATAACTAGAAGGTTCATAGGTATGATCCAGAACAAAACAATGGTCATTGATCACAATGCTGAGAAGAATAAGAACCATCGGCTTCGTTAAGGGTCTTTTACACCCATTTGATACTCTATCTACCCTACATTTAAAGTACTTACGGGATGATATCCGTGATTTTGTTTTTGGTCGATGAGCTATTTCGACGCGATATTTCGACGCTGTTGCAAGCATCATGATCGCGGGAATACTGAAGATGTATGCGGGTGGGTCTATCTACCCTGCCTAAAAGTAAAAATATCTTTCAACTTTATGTTCAGAACTCGTTACTCAGAAGTTCTTATAAAAACTAATAAAGATAAATGTTTGATTTCAGTCACGAAGGTCGCACGTGGTACTCGAGTCACCGCGGCCGGCTGTGGATCGCGTCCACCGCTAAGCCACCGGATCAGGACATTATCAAGGCGATTGAGAACCAGTATAGGGTGCTGTATCCAGGTAACTTTGATTAAAACTTATTAATCGTACTACTATTATCCCATGATCTGTCCACGAAGTAGACACAATAGTTAAACAATGGCGTCTCGACCAAATTGGTCATTTGACAGATCATGATTTATAATAGTCGCGGAAATCTGCTGGATGCAAAAGGCACAGATTGGTTCCGTCGATGCTTCGATGTAGCCCATTTCCAGCATTTCCTCCATCTAAATGATCACGATGTTAACACAGTAAAGTTTAGACCCTCTATAGTATGCTGACCCACCAACAGAATGACCGTAGGATGAATGGGCTACAATTTTATGGCATTCTGTGGTTTTATGTTACAGAAACGGAAATAAAGTTCCCGTCGTTTTATCCCACTGGGTGTCTGCTTGGCTGTGTTAACGTTGACGACGTTCTGCCGCAGGAGGAGTATCAGAAAAAGTAAGTATTATTTGTATAGACGTACGGCTCTAAAGTTTTAGCGTGTTTCAAGCCATTGACTGTGATACAGTAGGGCCAATATAATAGACCACATTTGACATCTGTCAGTTTAGTACTACTACATTTTAAAGTTACCTTATTTTGTAATTATTACGATAAATATGTAATCGTAATAGAAAAAAGTTTAGCAATGGGGAAGGAAACTGTGGAACTAATGGCGCTAGCATAGCATGGTTCCCAACATCGTCATTGGTTTAAAATGTGGTTATGTCATTTTATATTTCAAAATAGAAAAGATAAAACCTCATTGGTCAGATTGAGACCAACTATGGTGGCGCCATCTGAGATTTACTTTGCCTTTGCCACCCCATTGCACAGTTCTAACTTCGAAGAAATAAATAATATTTTATGCCAGCCGTTACAAGGTTACGTTGTTGTATTTTGATGAAGTGTCAAATGTGGTCTATTAAATTGGCTCTACTGTAGTAATAACAGCGTAGAGAGGACCTTGTGGCTAAATAATAGTCGCTCGGGTCAATCTTCAGGTGTTGTTTAAAAAGGTTACCAATCGGAGTTCCTAACGTATTTGTTCTATAGTATGTAAAAAAGGCGCTATTAGTGAAAAACTAACAGATTTCGACCTATTTTTGATACACAAATGAAATTACGAATTTATAGGATTAGATAATGAATACAAGGAGGAGCTCGTGGCTATCTTCAGGTTAAGCCTCGCTTGCCTAGGTTGATCCGAGGATGGGTGACCACGCATTACATACAGAGTTTCCTCCGTGCCTCGGAAAGCACTTTAAGCTTTGGGCCCGGCTGTTATTTGTAGATCTTTGACAGTCGGTAGTCAGTGGCCCGAAAGTCGGACAAACAGTTACTAAGGGGTATCGTATTACGCAGTACTAACTGGGTTGTGGAGGTCAGTTAGGCAGTCGCTCCATGTAAAATACTGGTATTCAGCTGCATCCGGTTAGACTGGAAACCGACCTCAACACAGTTGGGAAAAGGCTAGGCAGATGATGAGTAAGAATGCTGTAGCGCCTTGTGCTAGAAAGAGAGAAAATCTACTAAAAAGCCGGGGCTGAGTGAGACTACAATTTTCAATTACTACGACTTCGACTAGACAATCTATTTTGACAACCGAATATTCAGAGCAGCGGTGGCCCAGTGGTGGCGGCCCCGACTTAGGAACAGTAAGTCATGGGTTCAAATTCAGGCAGGCGCATTACTTTGTGTAATTTATTTCATCACCGCTGTTCTCAAAACGGAGAAGGAAAACATCGTGAGGAAACCGGCATGTTCTAGAACCAAAAAATTCGAAGACATGTGACATCTACTAATCCGCACTGGGCCCGCGTGGTGGATTATAGCCCATTCCCTCTCATAGAGAGGAGGCCTGTGTCCCAGCAGTGGGAAAATTAATAGGCTGATGATGATGATGATGAACCGAATATTCAAACCGGGATCTTTCCACAGACAGAATGTACGATTATATAGGAATGGTTCCAAAATAACACTGTACGTAATGTCCCAGGTACCCGGGCGGCGAGAGCGACAGTCCGTACGTGTTCATCTGTTCCAACCCGACCAGCCTGAGACTGCGCTTCCCGATCCAAGGGGCGCATAAGATATGTAAGTCATTATAACATAGCTTTCGAAGATTTTATCAAACATACATTCACTTTTGTAACCCCAGCAGGCCTAGCCAAGTTACAAATGTTTCATATCGATTCTCTTTCTACAATCGTAAACGCCTCGGCGTAAGCGATTGTAGAAAGCGCCAAATTGTTAGCCAAGTTGACACGACTGAGTCGATCGCTTGTTCTCTAATGTCTGTAGAAAAAACCTACACTTTAGTCTATGGCGAGCGTTCCTACCAAAGAGTATAGCGATCAAAATTGTAGAAACCATAACATTCTATTCTATCATTTTGGACGATGTAAACTTGTCTACGAATTTTCTATTCGTTTGTGTTGATCACGTGATTTAACGTTGAGATGATGTCATTCTACTAGCGTTAACGATTGTAGATTGTCAACTTGGCTATAATAAGCCTACTGAAGGGTTAGGCAGTACACCTACATTTCGCCAGTTATATTTGAGCTCCATATGATAAGGGGCGAGCCAACGTTCGTTTCAGTTCGCTACGCGCTAGGCTTTGGGCACTAAGCAAGCCAACTGTCAGTGCTTTTGTAGCCTTAATGTCTTAGCCCACGTAAACGACTCCGCTCCCACCCGGCAAAAAGAATATAAAATCAAATAGGGGCTTTATGCTCTTTAGATATATTTTACATTGGCAACATAAATTGGCAGACAGCTCGCTGTCAGCGAGGTTACCGCCGTCAGACTGCTCGGTTGCCAATGTGGGCTAAGACCTTTAGGGATGATTCTCATTAGAGCGGGCCGTGCTCGGGGCGGGGCAGGGTCGGGTCGGAGCCCGCCCGTGCTCCACGATTTATATTACACCGAGTGTTAAACGGGTTATAATTCGACACGGTCGCATAATTCTGGGAATAACCCCGTACGCAGTACGGAAGAAGTGTTCGCATTTCGACGGGACGTGGAGGGGGCGGGGCGGGACCGTGCAACAACCGTGGCGTCGAGCGGGCCCGGACGGGACACGGAACATGCACTGTGTAATATAAATTGCTTCATACAAAATGTATGTAACGTTTCAAATTCGTGCCCCGTCCGGGCCACGCACACGGCCCGCCCCGGGCACGGCCCGCTCTAATGAGAATCATCACTTATTCTTAGCAGTAGCCCCTGCTACCAGAAGTCCAACGAGGCATCCAACTTTTGTTGACTTTCTGGTACATTATAATCTATAGTCAGGGCTTAGTTAATTAAGTAGTGATAGCCTAGTGGTCAAGTCATAGGTCTCGAGTTCGAACCCAAGACACGCACCTCTGAAATTTCAGATTAAATAAATAAATAAAATAAATAAATATCTCTGGACATTATACACAGCGCCATCTAGTGCCACACTAAGCAACGAGGCTTGTGTCGTGGACACTAGATAGTTGATATACTACATAGATACTTTTTGTTTGTAAATACATACTTATTATACATATAAACATCCATGACTCGGAAACAAATGTCCATGCTCATCACACAAACATTTGCTCGTACCGGGATTCGAACCCGGGACCCTAAGAACGTAAGGCAGCCTCACCGCCGCTGCGCCATTCGGGTCGTCAAAGGCCGATTCATGTTAATTATTACTAGCTTCGATGAAAGAAAATATCGTGAGGATACCAGCATGCCTGTAAGATATTCCTCGACGGCATGTAAAGCCAAGTCAGAGGCCCATGGGCGGCATAAAAACTTTGACACCGGGTTAGGCACCAACCACACGATAAAGAAGATTTCATAAGTGCAGAATTTTCATCAAAATCAAACCCTTCTTAATAGAAAATTTTCGTTTTTCTTACAGATTCGTTGGAAAAATCAATACACCAAGCTGCTGTTAAATGCATCCAGAAGATGTCTAAGATTCAGGCCAACGCGGCGTGAGGTTAATACGCTTTTATTATAAACTTGTAGCTACTTAATTTATAACCATTCATGTGAAAACGGCGCGAAGTTCAAAATTTTTTTACGTCTTTAGCTATTTGCAGGTCATTGAATGAGTTTTTCATGAAATAGTTATTAAATGGGGTTAAATGAACTTACAGGGTTGTATTGATGATTTTGATCATTATAATTATGTAACTACATACGTGTTACAGTCGCGAATCATATTTTCATCAACATACAAACTACCACTGACCTGTAAATTGCAAAAAACGTAAGAAAATTTGAATTTCGCGGGCTAGCATGGCCTGGCACTCATCATCTTCAATAAAACACAAAGTTTGTTAAGAAAAATCTTTTATTTACACAATTAATCACTAAGAGTATAAATATTTTACTTTTAAATATTCACATTCATTCCTCTTTCTTTTAAAAAAGATTTACTTCCATATTCAAATATACTCGTACACAAATATATAATCTTGCATTTAAATAATTTAGTTTACAAATAAATGCCATACAATTTTGAATATAAATGTAAACGGACATACACACGGATACATAATACTATATGTATAGTTAATATTATGTAACAAACAATCATATCACTTAATATATAACACTTATGTACTAAATGAGCACCGATAGACAACAGATCAGAATTTATATTATTTAAAATAGTCCTTAATTATGTGTCAGTTCTTGCAAAAACGGAAACTATATTTCAGTCCAATTTTAGTTATTTACCTCAGATTTTACGACAGTCTCAAAAGTGATATTTACATAACATCAAGCCTGCAATCACAGACGGGTTAGCCAGAGGTGCACCATTTCATGTTCAAGTCCCATATAATAAGGGGGCGAGCCTATTGCTAAATGCCTATTGCAACCGAGCACAATTCCAGACTCCGTGGCTGCTACTGAGAAATACCTGATAGAAAAACCCAATAACACTTTGCCCAAACCGGGAATCGAACCCAGGAACGTATGCCCTGCAGTCGCGCTTGCGACCACTAAACAAGGCAATCAATTGATCTTCTACACTAATATTATAAATAGGAAAGATTTGATTGTTTTTTTGTTTGTTTGCATTGAATAGGCTCCGAAACTACTTGACTGATTTGAAAAATTCTTCATTCACTGTTGGGAAGCCACACTATCTCCGGTGAACATAGGCTATATTTTATCCCCGTAAGGGATTCCACGGGAACGGGAACTACGCGGGTGAAACCGCGTGACGTCCGCTAGTTATTTATATTAAAGTAAGGTTACAGTTATGGATGGTGAAAAGTTTGTCAAAAACGGTGATTTTTATTTGCCGGTCAATAAGGCTAATTTTGAGCTGCTCCAATCAGAGATAAAATAACTAAAAGGCTGTATTTAGTTTCTGGAATCTATCCATTATTTTTAATTTCTGCACAAAGAGTCCAGCATTCGTTATTTTATGAAACTATAAATGCTTTTAAACAGGGCTCATGAAGTCGAATATAAGCCCGTTTTGAGACAGTCTAGCTCCAATCAATACACAAAATAATATTACAATTTTATTTATATTGACTGTCTTTATAATTATTGAAAAATAATTTAAAATATCTTGTGAAAAATTAATTATCATAAGACATCACTAACGAAATCTCATTTAGAGATATGACGATAGTGACGAGATAAAAATTACTTAAAATCTACAATTGTGTACTAACATCTTTATAAAAAAAATGTTACTCAAAAATGTGCAGTTTTTGTATCAAGAAGAACTTTCTGGAGCCATAGAGTAGTGTTGTAGTGCGAGAAAGAGACGAAGCTATGCATGAGGTATAGCGCCATCCCCTTTGCACACACTCACTCAGGGCCCTGTTACTGCTGTCGCGTAGACTTACAGAAAAGCTTTGGCAGTGAAGAGGATTTGGTTTTAAGAATTAACTAACTTAGGAACATTACGATTCCTTCTTTTGGTTCAACTGCGGAAAAAACGCTTCTATGGGTAGAATTGGGTCATCCGTCGCTATCGTGAAGTAATTCGGTATTCGTCTGCTCTGTGAGGATACGGTTTTAAACATTCCCGGCTTATTATAATCCTTGCTAGCTGCTAGCGTCAAATCTGAAACTCTTTTTGAATGTTCGAATAAATGTTCTAAGTGATCTTGGTGCTTTTTGTCAGCAATTTTCATGATAGCGCTTTCTGATCGTGTTCTTTCTGATGTTATTTCATTTCTGTCGTATACTGCTGTCTCTGTTACTGATATGTCTTGGACTGATTCTCCTATTTCGGAGTCCTTTATCTTCTTTCTCAATGGTCTTTTGCTGTGGACGGTGATGGGAGTGGTGGTCTCTGGTTCTTCTGTGGTGGGTCTTGGTCGGCGCTGTCCGTTCCTTATCCGAGCCGATACTCTGTACGTAGTTGCTTCTACATTTTCTGTTGTCTGTCTCTGTCTGTTTGGTTTAGTTGAATGTGTTTCCCTCTCTGTTGTTTCAGTATTGTCGCCATTTTTGTGTCTAGGGTCTTTAGGAGTGAACCTCTTACGTTCGGTTGTGCTTTCATTCTCATTGTTTTCATTGTAAGGCACTCTTCTTTGAGGGAATCTTATTTTTTGCGTGTTTTCTGCTGGTTTTTCAGTGGAAGTTGTTGTAGAACTTAGCCTATTTCTGTAATCTTTTACGTTGAATCGTGTCCTGTTGTATTTGTTCCGCAGTCTTGGTCGTTGAGATCTGCCTGTAGTAGTAATGTCCGATCGAGATGTAGTCGTGTAATCTGTACCATCGTCTTTGTAAAATTCAGTCGTTGTCTCCCAAGTCTTAACGGGTTCTAGTTTAGCTTCAATAGGCTTTACGTCTTTATGGAATGAGAAATCTTGTTCAGATCCTATAGTGGTCTTCAAAGTGTCTGATAAACTGGCATCAACATCGCTTGTTGGTGTATCTTTCTCGTCCTGTTTATGTGAGAAATCATTTTGGAAGTCATAACCGTTTATCTTCGGTAAAAGAGGGCGGTTAGTAATTTTCATTATCTGGGATTCTTTGTTCTGGTCGTCTCTACCGAATGTTGTAGTTGTTTCGGGTCTGTCTGCTGGTGTAGTAACTGGTCGGCGGTGGGCTAGCTTCTTCTTGACTATGGTTGGTATTGTAGGAGTGATGGTTGGTAAGGCACTCGTTGTCAAGTCAGTGGTGACGGTTGGCGTGGTCAGGATTGGTTGGGACTTAGTTGGTCTCACTCTTGGTCTGATAGTGTAAACTTCGTCAGCGTCTGTGGTCAGTGTCGGCTCAGTAGATGCGATGTATGTTGAAGAGCGAATGCTAGACGTGCTTGATGTACTAGACGTGCTGGTGGACTCATCCCTGTTGCGGTTAATGTTCGCTAGCGGAGGACGACGCCTCCTGACCTTCTGCCTCTTGCGCTCGGGATTGTTCGGCCGCTTGAAATGCTTGCTAGGAGCCAATGTCGGAAGTACTTCAACCTGAATATCGCTGTTAGTATCCTTATTATTGTTGAACTGTGTGGTAGTCTCCTGTGTCGCAGTATACTTCGCCGCTTCAGTCGGCTTCTTCGTTCGTCTTGACGTGCTGTAGTCATCGTATGAAGGAGTTGACACCTTGTAGTAATAGTCCTTAAGCTTGTGCTTGCCGATAGGTTCAACGAAGTCGTCACCTAGAGGCCGCCTGCTTTGAGATTCGACTTTCATGTCGTAGCTCAAAGAGTTGTCATGGCCATTCTCGGCCTCGGTTACGATGGCAAACTCTTCGGGGAGATCTGGGACTGGTGTTGGTTCGGGTCTTCGGTACGCGTCAGAATAGTCTAGCTGCTTTTCCGATTCCTCAGTAGTTTTCTGGTTATTATACTCATAAACTTGAGAAGTCAATGTCCAAGGAGCTGTAGACGATTGGGAATGAGCGTCAGTTTCCGAAGCTTCAGTCACTTCGTAAGTTTGCCTGTAAGGAGAATTTTGAGCGTTTTGTTGGTCAGTGTTCAAGGGAGCATTAGCATACTGTTTCGATGGTTGCTGGTTGCCGCCTGCGGCGACACTGTCGTGGATCTTATGCTTCTTCTTCTCGTAACTGAAATTATTCTGTTGTGGTTCGTGGTAAATGAGACCTTGCTGGTTTTGGTGTGCGGGGAAGTTGTAGTCGTAGAAATTGCTGGCTAAAGTAGTCGTTGGGCTGGAAACAATCGGGTTGTATGTGGTGACAGAGACTTTGTTGAAGTTGCTCTGATGATTCTTTGCGAAGGGATCTTGAGGACTTGGCTTGAACGAATCTTTGACTCCCGCATTGGGATCAATCTTCGGTGGGAGGTATACCTTCGTTTGTGGGGTAGGCGTAATCTTGAAATCACTATACGTGGTTCCAAAGTGGAGTTGGTTCGGGGTTGTTGGTAATCTCGCGGTTGTCGGCAGTCTCGGGGTGGTTGAGTCGAATATCGTCGGGGTTGTCTTGTAGTTGGGGGCGTAGCTAAACGAGTTGAATATCGTCTGCTTCGTCGGTTGAGGGGGCAAGTATGTAGTCTTCGTCGTTGGAAAATGGTACACGGGGTCTCTTCCTTTCACTGATTGGACTCCGAATGTGCCAAATGAACCTGTAAGAAAAACATGCACATTAAATGAAAGAAATTGTGTCGTTTGCTATTACAAGGTATATTCAGGTAGGTAGTAAAAAAATACTTGCCTAAAATACTCGGTGGAAATACAGCATCCTGGAACGAATACTGTGCATAAGGATTCAGGTTTGGTATGCCAACCAAGCCTTGTTGTTGCGCTGTCTTCACCTGCTGTTGACTGACTGACTGTGGTGCTGTGGCACTATCTTGCAGTTTATAAAACTCTTGCTTGTAAATCTCTGAACCTCCTGACTGTTGCTGCTGCTGTTGTTGTTGCTGTTGTTGCTGCTGTTGCTGTTGTTGTTGTTGCTGCTGCTGTTGCTGCTGTTGTTGTTGCTGTTGCTGCTGTTGTTGTTGTTGCTTCTTTGCCTCCGTAGGCCTCGCGTAACTTTCAATGGGCTTCCCAAATATGTCTGTCGTCTGGTACTGCCCGAACTGTATGGGTTGGATGTTAGTTAGTTGCTGCATCATCAGACTCTGAGCATGATTGTTCTGCTTAAGCTTACTCGGGTACTTGGAATACACAGGGCGTTGGTTGTACGGATTGTGGGGGTTCCTTACAAGGACGCTTTCAACGGGATAGTTCTGGACAAACATGTAGTTTGAGAACCCGTTGTTTTGGAAGGCAAAAGGATTGTGGTAGGTGTTGATTGGCTGGTTGATGACAGGGCCTTGTGACGCTGCGGGCACCGTCCTTAGCGTTGTTGGGCGGTAGGACTGAGCGATGGACGTCAGTTTGTTCCCGTCTTTGGTGACGAGAGGTCGTGTTGAGGACTGGTACTGGTATTGATCAAGTACTGGGACGGGGATCTTGTAGTGTGGCGCGTGTAGTGGAGCTGTGCCGTAAGACCCGTATAGTAGACCGCCAGAAGCGACCACTGGTCTCCAGCCGCCTTTTGAACCTAGACCCTGGAATTAGAGAATATGAAAGTAAAAAGATGAGCTTATATTGTCTCACTGTTGGGCAAAGGACCCGTTCATAGGGATGATGACTGACTATAAAAAAATATGATTCTGTTTAGTCCGTCAGTTAGATTATCAAAAAATATTGGATACGTGTTTTTTTGTTTTATCAAATTAATAAAAATTGACGAAGATAACGTGTCAAAGATCATGAGTAGAGGGGGGGGGGCTTGTGACGTCACATTTGAGTAAAAAATATACTCAAATGTGACGTCACGCGAGTTTTCGACGCACTGTATCGTCTTCATTTTTTGTTTACGTGAAAAAAAAGAAAAAATATGTGTCCAATATTTTTTGGAAATCTATCTGACGGACTAATTAGTTTTTGGTCACCTATCCTATTCTTTCTTTCTACGTCTCTACGACTGATTGCAGTGTGTTATAAGTACAATATTTATATTTCACGGTCTTCTACGTTGTCGTTTTTTTTTCGGTAACTATTCCGGTGATCGTTATGCACCATCATGATCTGGCATTCAATCCATACTAGGATTATAAATGCGACAATAGTTCTGTGTCTTCTGTTACCTTCTACGCCTTTTGTGGCATAACTTTCGACATCCATGCGTGTGAAACTGCGGCCAAAAGTAAGTCCTA
The DNA here is from genome assembly GCA_963853795.1 of Xestia rhomboidea. Taxonomy (NCBI): domain Eukaryota; kingdom Metazoa; phylum Arthropoda; class Insecta; order Lepidoptera; family Noctuidae; genus Xestia; species Xestia rhomboidea. The sequence continues at coordinate 5,006,554 of OY970771.1, read as the reverse complement.
CTTAACCATCATCACAAATTCTGGATCATTCCCACTAGTTGCGCAATAGACATGGCCGCCAACTGGGCCCAAACTGTTTCTATTATTATATTATTATTTTATTTTAAATATATAAAAGAAGAAACTGACTGACTGACTGACTCATCTATCAACGCACAGCCCAAACCGCTGGGTCTACAGATACCAAATTTGGCAAGTAGGTTCCTTATGTGGTCTAGGGGTGCACTAAGAAAATATTTTTCAAAATTCATCCCTTAAGAAGGATAAACGGGGTTCCAAAGTTTGTATGGGGAAACAAGATTAGTTAGACTATTTTATTCGAAACTTCGCAGGAGTGCTCCTATTGATAAATGAGTAGAAACGGGTTTCAGGTTTTTTCAGAATTCAACCCCTAAGAGGGGGAAATGGGGTGACAAAGTCTAAAAATCACAGAATAGCCTAAACCACTGGGTCTACAGATTCCAAATTTGGCAAGTAGGTTCCTTATGTGGTCTAGGGGTGCACTAAGAAAGGATTTCTTCAAATTCCACCCCTAAGGGGGTTAAACGGTGCTCCAAAGTTTGTATGGGGAAACAAGATTACTTAGACTATTTTATTCGAAACTTCACAGGAGTGCTCCTATTGATAAATAAGTTTAAAAGGGGGTTCGGGTTTTTTCAGAATTCAACTCCTAAGAGGGGGAAATGGGGTGACTAAGTCGAAAATCAACATTGGTATAGTTTGTATGGTGTATTACAAAAACAACGATTTTAAGATTGAAAATGGTGGACCTGAAATACCATCATCCTCTATTGGGGTGCGATGGGGTTGAAATGTCTACACAGGGGTGACTTCTATACAGGGTTATTTTAGATTTATTGTGATAACGATGATGTTGATTGTGATTACGGTGACAATGATTGTGATAGTGATTGTGACAGTGATTGTGACAGTGATTGTGACAGTGATTGTGACAGTGATTGTGACAGTGATTGTGACAGTGATTGTGACAGTGATTGTGACAGTGATTGTGACAGTGATTGTGACAGTGATTGTGACAGCGATTGTGACAGCGATTGTGACAGCGATTGTGACAGCGATTGTGACAGCGATTGTGACAGCGATTGTGACAGCGATTGTGACAGCGATTGTGACAGCGATTGTGACAGCGATTGTGACAGCGATTGTGACAGCGATTGTGACAGCGATTGTGACAGCGATTGTGACAGCGATTGTGATTGATTAACATGTAGGATACTATTTATCCCTTTATTTTGATCCAGTGGGTCAGTAACCGAATTTCACGCGGGCGAAGCCGCGGGCAACAGCTAGTAATATTATAGATGCTATATTAAAGGAAGAAGTTCTTACCCCTTGTGCGGCCATGGAGCGTCGATGGTTGCCACAGCTAGCAGACATGAGAAGCGCCTGCAGCGTGGCCACAAACACCCAGAGCCGCACATCTGTAACAAATGAAAATTATATTATTTAAGAATATTTGCTTGTGTGGTGACAGCTATCCAACACCCGTCTGGTCAGAGGATCCTCCCTTTCCAATGGAGGATGAAAAACTTCACAACCCATTTCTCAATCCAAATATTATAAAGGGTGTAAAACACGTCTTAACGAAGCCGAAAGGCACTTGTTCTCCTCATCATTGCGATCATTTTTTTTGTTTTACACCATACCTGGGAACCTTCTAGTTACGAAGATATTGGGGGTCAAAGTTCCAACTTTTTGACAACTTTTTTAAAAAAATACAAGTTTTTAATGTAAGATTATTACTTTAAACACCTCCACGACCCCCGTACTATTCAATCCATCCATCAGCACAATGTTTTGAGTGCGTTACATTGAGTTCTACCACAAAACATGATTTTTCACCCAAAAAAAAAGTCGTTTCCCAGCAATAATTTTTGCGTAAAGTTACTTAGTTTGATGTACAGAATGCTTGATTGACGGCTTCGTGATGAGTTGGTTTACACCCTATATACCTTAAAATGCAGGGTGTAAGGCACATCGACGCAGAAACACATATACAGCACATGATTCTAGACACCCCCTATAAAGATTTCGTTGGTTATTTTGAATTTTTTGATTAGCTGTTCCATGCATTTGACCGTGTAGGCATTGATAGCATTTTTGTAGAAAACAGTTTTTTTCTCCGCGTCGATGTGTTGTGTATGTAGTCTTCAGTTCAGATACACCCGGGACAATCATCCCCGTACCCTACATGCGACGTGCTATTTTCATTACTAGAAGGGTATTAAACTGAGCCAATGGTCATGCCGTGCGTAGGTTTTGCGTTACATTTTAACGTCGCACATATTTGGTTTCCTATAGTTAACATAGCTTAGGTCCTTCAGATGTACCTAAACTATACTATAACGTGGGGTAAATTCGTAGCACGAATCGCAAACAGCTGAGCAGCACCAATATTTGTGAAAAGTGAAGTCAGGCGTTTTTGTGTGGCATACATTCAATAAGCATGCTGATTAGCCTTGATTAGAAAAGTAAAAACGTTATGTTACGCACAAAAGTCCCAAATGTGAAAGTAATAGCCAAATTATAATTCGATGCCTTATGCTTATCTTATAACTCTATTATTTGTGTTCTTGACCTCCAAACCCAGCATTTTCAACTTGTTTCTGAATACCTTTAATCTCATGCTTGCAAGTCATCACGTCTTTCTTTAGAGTCATCATACTTACTCTGAACTTGGATAAACTCAGCTTTTTATTATTTGAAAGTGTGTCATTTTGACCACACTCGGACATTACTTTTTTGTAAAGATGCGGTCACACTAAGCTTAAAGCCCGGACTCCATCAAAGCGGAGACGAGCGGAGCGGTGAGGAGACGTGCGAAAACCGACCAATCACATTGGTTGAAATGGGCATAGCGTCTCCCGTCCCTCCTGTGATAGGTCCAATCTAGCACATGTCCTTTCCGCTCCGCTCGTCTCTGCTTTGGTGAAGTGTTAGTGAGTAGCCGGATTATAACAACAACAACAACATCAATTTATTTCAGGCTTCAATGGCCCATAAATATATACCTTATAAACTAAGCTACGGCTTGGTACGCTTGCTACGCTATGGCTATCTATTTATTTATTTACTTAAGGTTCACCCACAGCACATACATACATATATATATTAAACTTAATTATACGGTAATATTCTAATATATATGCCAATTACAGGTAAACACAACATTGACAACAAAGACGCCAGAGTACCTACCGCTTAGTTGCTAACTTAAGTCTAGGTGTACAAACGATTAGGAAAATGGGAAATAAATTTTGTTACGAGAAGAAAATTAAAAAGAGTAATTCGTTTATAAACAGTACAGATAAATGTTGACTACGTTTCGTTGGTGTGGAGGGAGGCCAAGATTCTTGATTTAAACTTCACTCTACGGTCATTAAATATATCTACTTCAGATACGGACTTATTAAATGAAATCACTCCGAGATCCCGAATTTCATCAACCTTAGTTAGTGTTACGCTATTGATTTTATAGGATGTTATACTAGCTTGTTTCTTTTTTGTGAATGTAATGTGGAAACATTACTTGACGTTTAGAGCCATGGCATTTATAATAATAATAAATATCGCTGGACATTAACACACAGCGCCATCTAGTGCCACACTAAGCAACGAGGCTTGTGTCGTGGACACCAGATAGTTGATATACTACATTGATACTTTTTTGTTTGTAAATACATACTTATTATACATATAAACATCCATGACTCGGAAACAAATGTCCATGGTCATCACACAAACATTTGCTCCAACCGGGATTCGAACCCGGGACCCTAAGAACGTAAGGCGGCATCACTACCGCTGCGCCATTCGGGTCGTCATTTATAGTGCACCAATCTTGTATACGATCCAATGCTAAAGTAATATACAATCGTTTAGCCTAGGAACACATTTGAGCGGAACAACGCGCCAGAACATCGCTTCACAGTAGCAAGCTAAAATTATCTGAAGGGTTACCCATACCTTAGTGGGTATTACAATGTGTTATTTATGGTGTCATGTGACTCCAGCGATTATTATTTGCTATTATTATGACATTGAAAGTGCCACACTTTTGCGGAAAACTTGTAGCTAATGGGCCTCTGTCCTATAATATTATATACTGGCCTGCAAAAATAAGTACTACACTTAAAGTTTCAATTTTTCTAAACTATAGAAGTAAGAGATTTAAATAAAAAAAAACGTTGTATAGCAATTTTTATTAGCTTTCTTTGAAATCATAGACAAAATTAAACTATTTTTCGAGTCGTTTTTGTTTCGAAAGTATATCTGGTGTACTTAAAAACTTATTGCAATTTTAAAAGTGTGATACTTATTTTTGCAGGCCAGTGTAGTTGCCTTTATAAAACCAGTTTTCCAGAAAACGAAATAACGTTTATTCGCATCTGATAACAAAATAAAAATACAGCAAACACACTTCTATGACTACACCTTTACAACAACAACAACAATGCTCAGCACAAAGCTTTAGGTCACAATAAGCATTTTCATTGTCCAGTAATTTCTACTTAATAATAGATATTAGAAACATGCTTATACTTTCTACTTCCTTGCATAGGTACCTATGTGTATAGTGCATTACACTCCGGAACAAAAAAACTGACGTATCATTGTCAATCGAGTTGAATTATCTCCTATTACAACTTGTGGGAAAGTGTACTTAACATTATAGTTAACATGGGAAATATACTTGCAATTTACTGTTTTTGTTATGGCGAAATTATGTGAAATTCTTGGGTCAATAAGCCTATACTTATGTGAATCAAGTCAGACAGAGCTTGGGCGGTGAAACGGAAAAAGAACCGGTTTTGTCTATATCAACTGTTGCCACCGCGTTTTTCGTTTTTCCTTCAAAATCGAAATATTTTATTTAACATATGCCTAGATGGGCTCTTATTAAACGTCGAAAAAGGTGCACGGTGGTCGTTTCCATGGAGATGAACCTGCAAGAAACTCCATGGTTACTCTTTTCAATCATTTGGTATTACAATATTAATTATGTTACAGCAATAGGTCGTTGCTTACTAGGTATACAAAAAACGTAAAAACAAGATAATATAACAAAAGTTAACAAGCATCTGGGAATTTCATGCAGGATTTGTCGTGACTTCACGTCAGGGTGTTGCGTATAGTTCCATTCAAAAATAAAAACTTGAAAGTGACTCAACAAATAAAACCTACATATGGACGTGTCCAGAATGTCACATTAAAATTTCAATAGACGCGTGGAAAACTAGTAGAAAGGCCACTGTAAATGTAATTGTATGTTTATATGGCAACACTTTCCATTGCTCGCGTGTAGGTACGTGCTTTTCATTCGGCCGCTGGGGAGCACGTACCGTTTTCTATCATAATCATATTGTGGCGTGGTCACATGTAGGATTGCCATTTCGAAATTTGAAAAGTCCTGACTTAAGGTTTGGACAAATTGTGGACGCGGGTCCAAACACCAGACAGTGACAAAATTATGCTGTAGGTACTGAAATATCGGTCTGGGTTTGAGGTCCGCCTATCCGCAAAAGTCTCGGCATTTTACTTTTTAACCCCCGACCAAAACAGACGGGTGTTATAAGTTTTAAGTATGTATGTCGTGGCATCATAGCTCATGAACGGGTAAACCGATTTTGTTTTTTTTTTCGTCCGATAGGTGTTCTTAGTTATGTTTCAAGAAAATCTGCTCAGTCGTTCGTTTCAAGATTATCATCTTAATATTTCTTTAAGGTTAGACTATTAACACTATAGGAGAAAAAAACCCCTTTAATAGAAAAATAAAACCAAATAACAAAATCGGGCGAAGCCGGAACGGGGCTCCAAAAAGCCGGACCTTTCCGGATAAATCAGAACGTATTTGGTAACCCTTGTTACATACAATATGGCCACCTGCTCAAAATGGCAGTGTAACGTAACTTTATAGTGTGAACGCTTTCCTTATGTGTGGGAAATAGCGTTGAAGTGGTCAAATTGCTAAGCGTTACGTTATGGACGTCAAATGTTACGATAATAATTTAAGTTACATAGATGTCATGAGAGAGGTAGGAAAATGACGTTGTTTTGGTAATTTATTGGCCATAAATATCAAAGTAGGTTTTTAATCTAAGTATACAAATACTTAATTAAAATGGTAGTGTAATCCTTGTTATGAAATAAAAGTAGTCGTAGTAAGTTACTCCTTATGACATCAGCTATCTGCCAGTACCTAATTGTCCCGTCAAAATCAGACCCGGCGGGTCGGTTTCAGAGATTAGCCGAAACAAACAGAGAGAAAGACTAAAAAATAAATAGAATTTTTTGTTTTAAGTACCGTATATACTTTCAAATGCATTCAGTAAAAAAACTAATACAATCAAAGGTCACCGACTTCTGACTCTTAAGTTATTTTTCACTTTTTTGTGTTTTTTGAAGTCGGTTTTATTTTTACAAAAAAGTTTTTATTTTTCCCTTTTTAGTGGTTCTCATGTGCTTACCCCTTTACAGCGTAACTGGTGTAAAACTTAGACAGACATGAGATTTCAGCAATCCCAGTCCATTTGCTAGCATTTATTGAGGAGTTCCGTTGCCTATCTCCGAAATTGTTCATCAGATCATCACCAAATTGAAATGGGACTACTTCGAGAAAGTACTCTTCCAAAAACTACCCAAATCGCTTAAAAAGTGCCTATAAAATTTGAAGAGTTCTCTGTATTTCTCCAGGATCCCATAATGAGAGAGATCCTGACTTGATGATCTGGGACCACCTGGAAAGTATACCCTTTCAAACAAAACAAAAAAATCCAAATCGGTCCAGCCATCTTCGAGTAATCGGGGAACATACATAAAAAAAATAAAAAAAAGGTTCCAACCAATTGAGAACCTTCTTCTTTTTGAAGTCGGTTAATAAATTATTTTGAAACAACAAACAGATACTTCAGTTTTATTATTTGGATAGATTTTTCTTTCGACTTTTCCGCAAGGCGCCTGGTAGCCACCATGGTTGATATCTTCCGCTACTTTCGTAACTCTACCATGGTGGCTACTTGACTTACGTACTCTTACATCACAGCCATAACCAGTACCATAAAGGGTCTGTTAATAGAATTTACACCAGTTTATAGTATCACAAGCCCCATAAACGGACTTGATAATAAGGAACGAAATACTAACGCACTGTTATGAGTTTTAAGTGCGCGTTTATGGAGTAAGTGAAAGTGGTAGGTAATGTCACCTGACCATTATATTGTGACTTATGTAAGGTATGACTTATGTAGGCAAGCGTGACTGCTGAGCTGGGTACGATTGCTAGGTCGGGAAAAATGATATTGGGTTTTGTCATCACATTGGAATTTGTTATTGTAGCCCGGAGTCTGGATCAGTAATAATACTTCTCTTCTTAAACCTTAGGCATCTCTCCACTTTTGGCGGTTTTGCATCATGGCTAGTTTCTTCCGGAGATCGTCTGTCCACCTAGTCGGTTGTCTTCCCACATTCCTCCGTCCTGTCCCGTCCGATTAGCAATCAGTGCTAGTTTATGGCAGTAGGCCCATTATTACTAAGAACTTAAAAATAACTGGCGAAATTTGGCTGCAGCTACAGCACACCTCTGCCTTATCGGGGGATTAGGCGTGATGTTTTATGTTATGTAAGGTATGATGGTGCAGTGGTGGCCCAGCAGTATCGGCCTCCACTTTGAGTTGTAAGCGGGTTCGAACACAAGCAGACACTTTGTGTAATTTCATCACCACTGCTCTCAAAACGGAGAAGGAATATGACGTCAGGAAACCGACATGTCCTGGAACCAAAAATTCGAAGAAGAGACATCTACCAACCAGCTCTGGGCCCACGTGGATATGGCCCTCTCCCTCTCATAAAGAGGAGGCCTGAGTCCCAGCAGTGGCAACATTACAGTCTGTTGAGTTAGTGAAAGTGCTAATGTCGTTTGACCATTATAATATTGTTAGTTATGTAAGTTGTGATTTATCAAACGAATTAATAAAGTTGTTAGTGAAGAAATATGATCAGTTTTATTAGTTTGAGTTGAAAGTTAATTTTATTGTTATTAATCTTCCTGATATGGTGGTTATGTCATACATAGCTTTAATAATAGTAGATGAAGCTGATTTGTTGCTGATTAATTACAAATAATTTATTTTCTTTCACAAGTTATGTACTACATCTAGTGGTTGAAGTGACCTTTTAGACAAAAATGCCTGTGTTAGGTCACTTCGCTCTTCCAAAGCTTAAAGTTACGTGGTGTACCAACAATTTTAAATCTTATTGTCTTAAGAAAACATTTCAAAGTAATTTTACAAAAAGAAAAAGATATGCCATATTTTGATACTCGTATACTTAATCAGTTTGACTATTGCTGAGGAGTTCTTTTTTATCGTGTGGTTAGTGCCTAACCTGGTGTCAGATTTATGCCGCCCATGAGTCTCTGTCCTGGTTTTACATGTCGTCGAGAAAAATCCCTTAAGCATGCTGGTTTCCTCACAATGTTTTCCTTCACCAAAGCATGTGATAATTATACAATACGCACATGAATGCGAAAAATCAGAGTTGCGTGTCTTGGGTTCGAACCTATATAACTAACACAATCGATTCCACCCACTTTCATAGAGCTCTTTTTATATGCCATCCCGCCGTACTTAATGCTAGTGAACCCGGTTGGTTCCCGGCACTGAAAGAGTAAAACTTACGACGTTGGGGTTCCTGTCAAGTGAAGAAAGCGGCATTTTTAATAACCTATCTATCTTAGATTTAAACTGTGATATAATTATGATCAGATTAACAATGCTCGTTTCTCAACAGTGCGTTTATATTTAAGCATTCATGTTAGTTTCGTTTAGGTACAAAAGTTTAGAAAAACTGTTCCACTCAACATAACATCACGGCTGTATCCACAGGGTGTGTAGGCAGAGGTGTACCTAATAGTACAGTATACCCACAATTCGCCAGTTATGCTTAAGTCCCATGTACCGCCGCATGGGGCCGAGCCTCTTCTATCAACTGGGCATAAATCCAAATTCCGGCTACTGAGAAATTCATAAGGAAAAACCTCAATAACACTGCCAGACCCGGGAATCGAACCTAGGACCTCATGCACAGCAGTCGCACTTGCGACAACTAGACCAACGAGGCAGTCAACCAACAAATAATTGCTTATAATATAAATACACTTTGTAATAACCACGCAAGGGTTTTTTGTACCTTCGTAATCGCACTTAGATAAGAATTAAGTAAGTAAAAGAGAAAATAATTCCGCGAAGAACACAAAAGAAATTCCACAGACAACGTAAAGAGCCATCAGACATTACTGTCTCTATTATTTGAATCGGTGACAGTTAGACTGCAGCCTGCAAGTTTCTTCCGCGTGAGATATTACGAGTACCTACCTGAAGGAACTGAACAATGGAAGTATGACAGTCGAAGACGTAACTAAAGTTAGCTTTGTGATGAGTTAAACAGGTTGCAATGTTATGTGAATTTATTCTCGCGGTAAAGTTTAACTTGTATGGGAAACTGATGAAAACGTAAAATGATAAATCATCAATACAGAGAGGAAGTAGGCATAGAAAAATCAAAGACTTTGGGACATGAGACTTTCACCAACCCGTATTGAGCTCTCGTGGTGAACTATGCCACATATTCTCGAAATTTGCTTAAGGGAGGATATCGTTTGGTTGCAATGAAACTGTCGGGACTGAAAAGTGGGAAAACTTGTGATTATGCTTTCTGAACCTGAATCGTATGAATTTAAAAACGTGCTGTTATAACCGAACAGAAAAATTGAGTTGAATCATGCTCAATACATAATAAATCGTTTCTAAATTCTAGTGTTAGATTCTGTGTTTTGTATCAAATGAGATTAAATAAATCGTATGAATATGCAAATTATATTATCTTAACAATTTGGTTAGCATTCTAACCGGTTATTAAACATTTTTGTAGACATTGGACGTGAGTTTAGTTTAAGCTAAAAACGGAAAGCATAACAAATTCTATCTCGTTTAAGAGATTCCGTAAATCGCTAAAAAGCCGTTTCTTGTGATAATTTACAATTTGCCGAAGAAAATTACGAATTTGGCACCTAATTTGGTCATGGCTCGGTACGTGAGCAGAATCTTTAGTAGAGATTCGGTTCTATACATCAATACATAATATAGTTGTTTTCAGAAAGCGATAAAAAACCCAATTATAAGGGTAATAAGCAAGTATTTTATTTTTGTCCCTTAGGAATAGGACTCAAAATACTCCCCCGTGGAGCACCCGTAGGAATTTGTTAGTTTTAGAGATGACTTAGTTTTATAATTCACTATAAATGTGAGTAGGGATGCTATGCATAAATCAATCAGTTGGTGAACTACTTTCAATAGATTTTTTGTCTTACTTGTTTACCTTAGAAAAATGTGGTTTATCAACTCGAACGTTTAACATAAAACGAAATATACATGAGATGAATAAGTGGCAATGTGAAATCGATTTTGATTATTATCGAACATTAGAAATGTGTCTTTCGGCATAAAATAATTTTACATCAATTTTATTATAATTGAGCGAAAATTAATAAGCATTTAAGCGTCGAAAGTTTACTTTTTATCGGGTAAAGTAAATATACACGCAAGTTTTGCATACATTAAAATATTTATTTAACTTTTCTAGTAAAACCCAAAGTTAAGAGAGTATCATTAAGTTTGATTAATAACTGACTACTCCTACGAATATAAGCTAACACATAAATTTACTGCCAATAGAGAATTGAAGTATGAGTAATTCGGGGCGCGTGTTGATATGCAAACGCGAGACTTATTCGTGTGACCAATTATGCAATAATCGTTTGTTTCGACTTCAATCCCGTTGTCATAACTAAGAAGATTGCGTGAAGTGAGTTTTTCACAGAACATCGAGTGGTTGAACGGTGCACCACGTGACCGTTCGTGCCTGCTCCGCGGACCGTGGCCCGTTTCACTACAGCTATTCGCCTCGAGAAAACACTACCAACCACATTTTTATGCTTTATCTCGCTCGAGAGAGCACACCGCATATTCAACCACCATCTAGCCGAACACAAATAAAAATCCACTCTACCCACATGAAAATAAAAGTAGTTTTCTTTCAAAGATACGGGTTAATGCACCCGATATATATGCGTCACGTATCGGTTTATGTACACGAAATCTGTATGTAAATAATATTAATGAAGTTAGATGCCGTTGTTTCGGTCTGCAAGATTATTGGCCTCGTGAAATTATATTAAATTGCAGTTTATTGCGATTTATGTGTGCATCGCGAGCGGTTAGTCGCGTGTGGAGATGTAATGCATTTCTAATAGATATTTAATGTTATATGTTTAAAGACTGTACGCACGTTTTACGCTTTAACAATTAGTTATTCAATGAATAGTAAGTTATGTCTTAATTTGCTTTTACAAGCAGGTAGTAACTACATTAACTGAATGAGTTACAAGGAAAACCACACCATGATTTTCTTTCTCCAGTAGAGCGGAAAGACTAAGTGCGATTGGTTTCGCTCGTGCAGTGTTGATGGATCATTAAAATATTATGTGATTTATTACACGTATAGGTTTTTCTTCTCCCACTCTAATCAGCGACCAACTTATTTCCTAACCCCCAGTATTACTGAGGAAATAACAAAGTTCGCTGTCTTCTAGTAATAATGACGAAATCACCCCTGATATTAGTGGAAAAGAAAGTTACTGACTTTTCATAGGAAAACTGAATTGGGAGACAATGAAAACCCGCTCTGTGATAGAACCTGTTGCTTTGTTTCTTAGGTCTGTTTTCGATTGGGGAAAGTCCTGGCGTCATTGCACTTCTGAGTAGGAAAAAAATTGGGTCCAATATTGTGTAAGCCACATTGCGTATTTCTTCGTAGCACGTAGTCATGGCAAAAACGTTTACTTAAGGTGGATGCTCCAGGGTAGTCCGGTGGGTAGGTAGAAGGTACAGGAATTACTTTTTCAAGGTCAAAGTCATTCCTACAACCTTATGCGCTTGGAGGGTTGTATTGATGATTTTGATGATTATAATTGTATAACTACATACGTGTTACAGCCGCGAATCATATTTTAATCAACATACAACCTGACACTGACATGCAAATTTCAAAAAACCTAAGAAAATTTAAATTTCGCGGGCTACCGTGGAGCTTCCACCTTAACAAAAATAGCCTGTGTCGTCAAATCGTCACGTCTATGGGAAGTGATCACAATGTTTCCCATCAATTATTTCCGGTAAGGCGCGGCGGCGCGGCAGTTCCACTTTTGTACGACTTTTTTATTCTGAAGCCAATAGGTAGTGCGTAAAATTGGCTTATTTACTTACCCGAGTGGTTATTTATACGTTTTTGTATAGACTTTTAGTCGTTTTTATTGTGAGAAAATTTTCCGGTTCAAGATTTCGGCGTTTTTTTCTTACTAACATTTTAGGGTATGGTGACTTAGATCTCGCCATGCCTCGGTCGGTTTTGGTGTTGATTACAGCCATTGCATCACTCATAACATAAGTGCAGAAATCTGTCTGTCCAGCTTTTGGGTGTTTTGCCTTTACATTTCTGGGTCGCACTTCTTGGTGATATGCATTAAAAGGACCATCATCTTCTTACCCTTGTCCCGTGTTACTTGGTGTCGTTTCATTCTCCTCTGTCAACCGTCACGCTATCATTCACTCCTTTATCTTTCATATCATTCCTCACACAATCCATCCATCGTTTCTTTGGTCTTCCTCTCCCTCTCCATCCGTCAACATTATATTTATCACACTTTTAGTCACATGCGATTCATGCCTCCTCATCACATGTCTTGATGTCCATACTACGACAGTAGATATCCTTTCAACTTTTCTGTAACTGGCGCAACTTTCAAACTTCCTCTAATATACCCATTCCTCACTTTATCCATTCTTGTCACTCACACCACATATCTACCTCAACATTCTCATCTCCGCTACATGCAATCTTTTTTCATCCATCTTCTTCATAGTCCAGAATTCCGATCCTTAGAGCAAGTACGACAGGAATCCCGGACTTGTATATTTTCCTTTATGCATTTTAAGGATGAACAAATATTTTTCTTACGTTTTTTGCAATTTGCAGGTCAGTTGTGTTGGTTGCATGTTGATTATAATGATTTGCGACCGTGACAGATATGGCTTTACTGAGCTATAATCATCAAAATCATCAATACAACCCTCCAAGCTCAACATAAAATCTGACACTGCCCGAAAAATTGCAAAAAACACGGAATTTCGCGGGCTCTTCTGGCCGTTCCACCTTAACGGTGCAGATCGAAGAATGTTCTCTTCGTTTTCCCTGACTTCCTTTTTCTCAATCTGCGTAACGCTATCCAAATTCTTATAAGCACGATTGTAAAATTAAATTTTAGGTAGGTAACAAATGCATTAAAAAGGAAAGGTAGTACTTATTTGTGTTCAAACGTAGGTACTACAAAGGTATTAATACCTATTGTTATTTTATGCAGGCAAACGGTGAACTTGGTGTTTAGAGAGTTTTATGCCCTACTTGTTCTTACATAGATTAGCTTGCTCAGATTGCTTCAATATTTTACGGTAACCGCCTTTACGCACAAGACGTTGGAGAAATGGCGCTTATTAAACATTGAGATATCTGTTGTTTTTTCTTAGAACTCGAGATTTTGTTCTTTTTTATAGAGAACATGACAGAAGCTGGATATGGAAAAATCGATATTGTTCCTATTGTGAAGCTTATTAATGGACCAGGTGCATTGGGAGGAGTAGAGTAGCTCTCGCAGTCCTTTTGATAAAACAGGCAAAATTCCATTGGTTTGGAGTACCCGACAGGGTGGAATTTTTCAATGCCACCTGGAGGGAAAGTACTCTAAATATTGGAGATAGCAAATTTTACTCAAAGGAAACATTCCTTTATTTTTTAAAAGAAACAAATATGTATTCACAGATTTTCGAAAATTCGCTTGCCACACCGGGAATCGAACCGACTAAAGTTCGAATAAGTAACATCCTGTACTTTTATTACATCAATCGATAGGGAATATCATATGGATCAAATCTCTCTTACTAACAAACAAGATAAATTAAATGAACGAAAAACCATGGCTTCGGCTCTATGATTTGGAGATTCCAACCCTTTGGAATTTAGCTTTTTCCACTGCTGAATTTTCAATGACTCATTTAAATAAAAACTACTTACTTATTTAATTTAGTATTTCAATGTGACCTCTTTCGATGCAAATAAATTATGTACACTGAATTTCTAATTGTTAATTTAAGTGAAAATGTAATAACATTTATTACCCACTAATCTAATATAAAATCATAATTGTTCGCTGTCATGTTATAAAGCTATAAATCAATAGTCTTTACTTAACTATAGTGTGTCCAATGTTATGGGCGATTCGTATCGCAATGAACTGACACAAATACCCAGTAAAATAATTATATGTGTAAACTTCTGAATTGTCTGATGGTTGCCAACCGTGGTTTGCCAGTTATAGTAATGTTTGTCAATAATAAATTACGTTGTTGTTGTAACTCAATGTGTTATAAGAATAACTTTTAAGGTTAGCATAACTGTTAACTATTAATGTGACTTCAGTATTAGCTCATAGAAAAGTGTGTTAATCTGTTCATGAACTAGGTAGTTATACGGAAATCTGATTTTGAATCTGACCCAATGTAATGACCATGAGGGGCAGAAAGAATTCAATGGCACTAAAATACTAAAGGATAGTTCAATGAACAACAAATTATCGTATAATGTATTAATTTCACACGACATTAACAATCGATTGGCTTCACATCACGACTAATGATTCACTCATAAAAATCATTCACTTTCATTGCCTTAGAAAAAAGTTCTACGTTGATGAGTTTGTGAATCTGTGAGAACGCCCATTGTGACATCTTGTACTTAGTAGGTACTTATTAGTTCCATGCTTCTTGCAAAGTTATGCAGCATTGTGTAAGTGATGAAAAGGTGGAAAAATTTGAATGGTCTTATAGTTTTTCTGTGTGGCTTTTGTCCATTTCTACAATTTTTCCTGGAAATGCAGCAAAGTTGAAGTTATTTTTCTTACTTTATGTATACTGATAATGATAGCAGTTTTTTTTCTTGATTTACAGGTAGAAAGAAGATATAGGTAACCTAGTACAGAATTAGTTTATTCATTCAATTTTAACTTTGGTTTTACTTTCAAATTCAAAAGTGCGTCATACGGTTGCAAAAAATACATTTAGATTTTAGACTGTTAAAGTCATTTAGAAACTCAATAATTGGTAATATAAAGTTATATTAAATTTTATAGGAAGTTTTGGTTTTTTATTAAAATGTCAAATGTATGTTAATTTTTACGCAACATTAAAAAAAAGTTTCCAAACTACAAACTAACCAGAACGGTAACTTTTTCCAAAAAAATCTCACCTCAGCAGGCAGAATAATTATGTAGACTTCGTATTCATATTAACAACAAGTTTACAAGTCTACTGTCTATGCTTACTCGTTGCGATTGTCTGTGGTTTACGAAGTACAGCGGTAATTTCATTACCATTCTATGGCCGTGACCTTTGGATGGCGTCACCACTTTCCTTGGCGTTGCGAAGGCGACGCGGGCAGAATACTGCGCTCCCGTTACGGATATACGATACACTTTCTTTTGTTTTCATTACCAAGGGTTCCGCACCTAACGCTCGTTTCGTAATATGAAATTTTATGGGGGGCTTGAAAAGGAAAAGTGAATTGTTTAATGTCGGAATGCGAGTGGGAAAAGTCGCAGGAACTGTCAAATGGTTGAGTCATGTTGCGGTATTTGCGGTTGATTTGAGGTTTGTGTTGCTCTAGGTCATGATTTTTTAACTTAACACCACATTGTTGATCTTCGAAAGGGTAAAAAAAAACGCAGAGTCTTCACTTCTGAGAACTGTTGCATCAATAAAATACACACATCCTGGTTTCGATTTACATGTTACCTATTGAATGTCCGTACATATACTACTCCGGTTATATACTCTGGGTTTGTGCCCGGTTGATAGTACCTAATCGCGCGACTCGTCTCCTATGACATGTAGGGTTCCCAGATCTCTAATAAAGATTTCCGGATATTTGAAGAAAATTCCTGTCTTTTCTTTTACTTGGATTCATTCAGTTTTTTTTAAGTTAATGAGACACATTTGGTGCAGAACATTTGCTTAAAATAAACGCCACTTCATTATCTATCTATGCAAGTGATATATAGTTCTATTGATTGTTTTAGAATTCCCCCGTATTGTGGACATTATTCTAGATCGACAACGTTGAAGATCTATCAGATAGAGTCAACGCAAAAGGGAATTCGAATCAAATACGATTTATGAGAGGCATACTTGTTGTAACGCAATACAGCACAGCATCCCTTCGTGAGGGTATCACATTAATTTCTAATTATTACTATGATATAAATCAACATACAATATAATAGCATAATAGGTACATATACATTATGTGCCTTACATAAGGGCGCAATTGTACAGAGTTTGCATGCGAACAATTTGTTCATTTCGCAATTATAATATCAAACATCGCAATAGTATATAAAATTCTAGGAAACATTTATTTCATACTATTGTTAAATATTACGTTACTGCATGCTATTTACATTTTGCGAAAGGGTTTGGAAGATTTTTGTATGAAGCGTGGCCTGCCTAACTTCCGCGGTTCTGCAATTTTATTTTATTTTGAAAAAGCGACCACGCATGAAACCTGTATTAATCAATAGCTGGTATCAATACAAACAAGTTTTGTATGAGACAAAATCTTCTAAAGCGTTACGTTTCTGGGTTTCCGGTAGCTATCAAAGTTACAATCATCTAATTGCAAAGTTAGCAGGCCAAATAATTCAAAGTCCTTTAGTAAGACTAGGTACATGCTCACCAATTTGCGCTATAGGGTTACGTCTTGTACCACAAGTCACAGTCTTTATCATCGTAAAATGAGCTGACGGTTGAGCTGTATACGCGTTTGGTAAATTGTGGTACAAGTGAGCCTTGTTGAACTCGTTCAATCATTGCAGTAACCGGTACCGGTAAATCCGGTAATAATAAGAGCTCACTCCTTTTAAATCTCTTTTTTTTTCGGATGGGAAATGATCAAATGGCTCCCGCTCTGGGCGGAGTGGAAGGGGGTGTCAGACATTTACTGACTAAAACCCATGCATGTTCCTTCATAGCCCTTTGTGTTCCGAGGCCGCGGTATCTCTTTCGAACAATCCCGCAGCCCCGGCAGGCATCGGCCCTTGCGGACCCCTTCCTTCTTGCTGACATCTCATTGAGGCACGCGTGGAACACGAACACGCCGTCGACACGGCCTGTCGCCATAAGACGGACGGACGGCGAGCTAGCCCATAGCTCCCTCCCCTCTCACGTTCCGCCACTTCCTTTGCTAGCATGACTGCTTCGCAGAAGGAGGTGACGGCGTCCCATTCCGTCTCGCTCCGGACCATGGATTGAATTAGGGCCGGAAGTGAGAGTTCGCCGCCGCCGATCGCCGCTTCGAGGACACGTGTCCTCCAGTCGATCCTCACAATGAAAGCACCCGGGCGTCTCCTCCCGCTAGCCCATTGCTCACCGTCCACAGGCCCGCGGGGCCCACGCCTACGGGGGCCACCACGTGGCCCCCCTTTTTGTGGGTATTTACGGTGAAATTGTGGCTTGGCGTGGAGGGCACGCGCGTGCTTTTATGCTCTGGCGTTAAAAAGTTAACGAGTTCTTATTTTACCATTTCATTACAACAATAGGTGCTACCTACTTAACCATTATTAGTACGATGCGATACCATTATAGTTTACAAAAATAAAATTTAAGAGCAAATAAAATATAAAATGAAAAACATCATCGTTATCATCTTTTAAAATTCTTAGCTTGTTGTATTCTAAGAAACACACCGGTAAATCTCCCAAAAAACTTAATAATCATTGCAAAAGAGAATTTAAAAAAATATATCCGTGCGTCATTTACTTGTCAAGTTACGACAATAAGCTAAAATAACTTACGTAAAAGTTTCACTACCTGTAGGCGTTCACGGTTAGTGAAACCTCGCCAAATCTATGCTAGACCGGCGCAGACGCAGCTGGTAAACTGAAAATGGTCGTTGAAATAAACTTTTCACTTTGAATGTCTATTGAAATTGACAGATGACATTTAGAAATGAGTATTGAAATAGAAAAAAAACCGGCCAAGTGCGCACACCCAAGTACAACCCCTAGTTGTTTAGAATTTAGACCTTTTTCTTACCATTCAAAACCTAACAGTAAATTCAGAAGCTACCTCTAAGTACTGAAATCTCGTCGAGGGCTACGTGGTGGCCCCCGGGCCCCCGGCCACCGTAGGCGCGGGCTTGTGGACGGTGAGCTATGGGCTAGCTCGCTGTCCGTCCGTCTTATGACGACAGGCCGTGTCGACGGCGCGTCCGTGTTCCACGCGCGCTTCAAAGAGATGTCAGCAAAAGGTCAACAGTCCCGCCGCCCCGGCAGGCATCGGCCCTTGCGGACAAAGGGTAAGGGGCAAGGGCCGATGCCTGCCGGGGCTGCGGGACTGTTGACCTTTGTGAAAGAGATACCGTGACCCCGGAACACAAAGGGCGATGAAGGAACATGGATGGGTTTTAGTCAGTAAAAGCCAAAGCGGGAGGAATCATTTGATGATTTCCCATCCGAAAAAAAAAGGTACTGAAATTTTATTTCTGCAATAGTCATACTTATTGATATTTTCGTAGTCGCTGGCCAAACTTTCCCATCGCTACTAAACACATAAATAATGCATATTTGTCGGTCATAATGCATGTTTGTGCGTCAAATGTTGGCTAACAAAAGATAGCCACAGGTGCTGTTGCAAACGAAGCCTTTGACTATAAGGCTTCGACATTTTCTCTAACTAACTAATTGGCAAAATCCCTAGTAGGTGACACATCGGCACGTTTCACCGCCCATTAGTTATCAATTACGTCACGGTATAACTTACAACGCGTACATAATATAGGTGAACTCATAACACCACGCAACGAAGTTATTAACACTATTGAACAACAGCACCAATTTGAGCCCTACGCTTCCTTCAGCGAAAGTTAATTATCTACCACAGAAGGAATGAGAACGATTAACACCTGTACGTTTGAAGTCTAGATATCTTTTATTACGTTCATTTGCATTTTTAGATTTCTAGTTGACTATGAATGTGAATTTCATTTTACTTTGCCGAAAATTATAAATTAATGTTACTTAAATAATGATTAATAATATAGGTAGGTATAGGTATTCTTAGATCATGTTGTAGTTTCTTCTTAAATGTACTTAGACTTGTATTAGTTTTATCAATAATAGGTAATTAAAATAAATTGGTAGGTATGTTAAAAAAATAGTAGGTACATTTTGATATAAGTGGGGAAACTTTCTACAATAACAAATGCCCACGTACGTACTATCGAAGACACTCCCGCCTGATCACCGCTAAGCTAATTTTTGCTTGCACTTAAAACATAGAAACGCTCTCTATCCCCGCCCCGTTGACTTTATAATAAATAATTAATGAAAAAAATACCGATCGGCGACACATGCCAAACGAGAGTTATTGTTATTTTGCGCGCCAAAGTAGACGCTTTCCTAATAGGCCTAAAGTTTAAGGTGGAGTGGCTCGGGCGCCTCCGCATGATTTAAGCGAAAAAAAAATTAACTGATCAGGCGGAAAAGACCACGACTGTACATACACGTATATCAAACGACGTTTTTCAAAACACTTTCGATGAAATAAAATAATAACCATGATTTTGATTTTCTTTTTTTTCGCGCTTTGCTTTCACCAGGTTAAAGGAGAAGCAAGGTATAAAGCTGCTAAACAGCCTGATATAAAAAAAATAACACAAATAAATGTAAATTTGTGTTCATTTTTTCATTATTCATGTATATCGTGTTTATCGTAGTATCATGTTTATCTATGATAATTATTCTATTTATAAACACAATTTAAATATTCAAAAATATTTACGCCGTAAAGACGCATATTTCTTTACCGACATTAAAAAAAAACTAGTAACATTTTTATTTCCGCACACGTGCGGATAATTGTAAAAAACGCAGGGGTGTGAAATACATGTTGAACCTAATCGTAGATCGTAGTGTGATAAGAACCCGTTTTCGAGGAATCTAGCCAAGATAGACCGTTCGAACTATTTGGCTGTCTATTTTTTTAATAAACTGAAGCTGATTTAATGAACTGCATTGCATTTGCATATTGCTTTAAATAAAAATGCATTAATTTGCCATTAAAACGCCTAAATAGTCAAGATTAGTAAATGATTTCTGCTTGTTTGATTTCATAAAATCAGACAAAAACAAATAAATAAGTGGCTTTGCCAATCGAGAAAGCGCTCTCTTTACTTTCCTAAACCCTGTCTTTAAATTAATAACAATTTCAGAATAGTTTCACATACGCAACAATTCTGTATTTGTGGTCAAATTATAGAGCTGTTAAAGGAAAGTAAATGAGACCTTAGGCAGAGTGTGGACACCCGGCGCCACGGCAGTGCGGAAACATTTCCTTCGCCTATATAATTAGAAAGCATGCGTGCTTGTCTATGAACGGAAGCAGCTTGAACTGAAAGGATTTACATTTACCTTATGGGGAATTAGGTACCATGAACGCATAATATTTTTGTCTTCTCCGGGTCTTCGTCCGCATGAAGATCAGAATTGATTCTACGGAAACGTAGGTACTATACTCGCCGGCCAGGTCATGATCTACCTGGATGCCAAAATCCAACTGAATACTAAACAGACAAAGTTTGATTCACTGTTTTAGACTTTCACGGTTTTTCACTACACTTCAAAATTTCAATCGTGAGGATGGTTTTAAATTATCAAGTACGTGGAATCCAGTGGTAAACCAAATAAAAAATAACATACGTCTCCATTATCAAGAAAAACCTAGTGATACTGTGAGTGCGTTTTGTCGTGAGTTACAATCGAGTTCCAGTAGTGCGCGTAATAAAAGACTAAGAAAGAGGGTAGGCAGATTTGTCTGCTCATAATAAATAATTTTCGTCCCACCCGCATACCTCTTCAGTATTCCCGCGATCATGATGCTTGCCACAGCGTCGAAATATCGGGAGCTCATCGAACCAAAAGAAAATCACGGATATCATCCCGTAAGTACTTTAAGTGTAGAGTTTGATTCAGTTTGGCATCAGACTTTCGCGTTTTGTTATGTATGGATAGGAGTGGTACTGATATGCTGCATGATGTCAACTGCAAGTTTTCTTAATACTATAGTCATATATTGCTCTTGATCTCAATATTACAGTAGCCCAATAGACATGTTGTGTATCTCGTTTAATCGCTTGCATAAGGTCGAGTTGGTTTAATTTAAGATCTTCTCAGAAACTGCGTTTGCTTTTGTTTGAACAACAGTTAACGAAGTAACAATAGTGCAAATTGCAATGGCTAAATGTTAAAATATCGACTTCATACTAAGTTTCCGAATACATAATTTCACGCCTATAAACTCCGTCGTATTAGACAGTATATAGACTTACTTCCCGTAGTTATATGGAAGTCCCATATAATTGGGTGCGAGCCTATTTCCATCCATCGGGCACAAATTCAATCCGATCTCCGAAGTGATTTTGGTTAAGGAAAAACTCAATAACATTTTGGGCGTCTTATGAATCGAACCCAACACGTTATGCCTAACAGTTGTGCATGCATGAACGGGCAGAAGAGGCGAAAAGGACTATAAAACATCTGGTATGGTCACCCTAACAAGTATACAAGATATCATAAAGATTTTCATAACAGACAGGTCTCATAAAGTAGTTGGCTAATGCAATATAATTATCGATCGATCATTGGACATAAACATCACCCATAGCAATACAGGTTCTGCGGTCAGCAACCCATAGTGGTCTATGGACGATATCTTCTTAGAAGGAAAATGTTGTAAGACGATTTCCTGATATTTTGCGAATGGATTTCTCTTACAATGTGGTTTTCTTGAACATTTTTACGTCCAGTTATCTGGGAAAAAGTATCAGTTACCAATGATAAAAGAAATCTTAGTCTTTTAATTCGGTATTTTAGAAATAATTTAAGAAACTAGGAAATTAAAAAAAAAAACGTTAAAACGATATAAGTATGCATTTCGTCGACAACAATGAACAAGAAAACTGACCAAATTGGCGTTTAATGGATGCACACAACACAGGTAACTCTTCTGCTGCCTTGAGAGTTCCATGTTGAAAACTTTGCTGCGAGCTGAAGATGATAATATGCTGTGTTTTGACTCAAGTCACCGTAAGCAAAGCAGACTGTCGTCTGCTGGATACTTGGCTTTTGAACGACAAAACAGTTTTCGCTTCATTAAAACACTAAAATTAGGTTTCATTGTAGAGTTTAAAAAGAGAAAAAAATTGTTTCGGCCTTCATCGATTTGACCACCGCACCGCCACGCCGCACCTGTGTGCATCATTCAGAATTACCGTAACTGCAATACGCGTTGCAATTCCGTTAACTTCACTGCAAGCAGTCAAAGCATTATAAGACTAGCTAAGTAATCATCCAGGCAGTTAGTTTAACATTATCAGTTTTGAATCAAACATGTTCATAACATAGTCTTTTCAATAGCGTACCTCACCGTACCCGTTTTCTCTCAAACTCGCTGATTCTGTACCTACACCATCAATCTCTATCCATCGACATAATAAAATGCACCTGTCAGATAAATTAATAGATAAAAGCTCGTAAGAAGATAAATTGACACATTTCTTGTGCGGATTATCCCATGTTTATTATTCCATGCTTAACTTTCTTTAAGATGATGTCAGATTAAAGATTTTCAATATTGCAATTTGTCACGTTCAGAATATAGAGGTCTTCATGAACTCGGTATTTCACATGAGCAAATAATGAGGGTTTTTCCAACAGGAGTTTTTCAGTAACGGCCCAGGGTACTTACTTATGCCCGGTTAATGGAAATAGGCTCGCCCTCTGTTGGCACACCTTTGCCCAACCTTTCGGGGTTTACAGTCGTGATGTTATGTATTTTCACACGATAAGGGTAGTCGTTCCACTCGTACAAACAGCAAACAATGCGCGAATTGAATCTAATTTTGTCTACTTTAGAGAACAATAAAAGTGAAAATGGCTAATCGATCACGACTTGCTTTCTATTTTTCCCAACGGAGACAACTAAAACGTCGAGACAAAGGCAGACTGTTCAGCTGCTATAGACTAGAATAACACCAAACATAGACTATTTGGACAGATTGTATAAGTATAATTTTAATCCTAATATGTTTTTGATAGATAATGCACTAGGAAGATTTAAATGAATACTCCCAAGAGAGTGTGAAGTAAAGACTGAAAAAATAAAAAATAAAACAAATCGGTCCAGCCATCTTCGAGTAATCGGGGAACCGACATAAAAAAAGGGTTCCGACGAATTGAGAACCTCCTCCTTTTTGAAGTCGGTTAAAAATGGGTCAATCGGGTGATCTTTTTCTTCTTCTTCCTGTCAATAATTATTGGTGGAATTTAGAACTTCCAGTGGCTCTGAAAAGTGCCTTTGTTGATGGTCCTGGGAGGGACCGTGGGGAATCATCGTGGTGAGAAGATTGGCCAGCTGGACTCAACCCATCCATTTTTTTAAATGGGCCTGTAGTCTATAACGCATAACAGACTACAGGCCCATTTCAAAAAATGGATGGGTCATAATATGAACCACCAGGTGACGTATATAGGACGATATAAGAGCATAAAATAATAAGATTCAGCACTATGCCGTCACTTGTAAGCTTCAAAAGTGCAGGTAGAGTGAGTACATTTTGGTCATATATTTTTGTACGGCATTTTTACCATCGATAGATCCATGAAAAATAACAAGAAAGCGCGCAGTGCCGTAAAAAAATAGTGCGCCACAAAGTCGGTACTTTTTTTTGATTTTCTGACAATTTCCAGGGTCAATTTGGTCATTTCATTCTGTACGGCATCAGTTTCATACTGTTTCAATACATCTTCTAATCCATTATTCCGCAACGCCGTACAAAAATCATGCGACAAGGGGAAAAAATCGAGGGTTGCAACCCCCTCTCTTTCCGTGGTCCGAGGGGTGATTTACGAGACGTATTATTATGATGTGGACGCCACTCGGGGAGGCTCTTCGAACACAGTCAAGAAGTTTGGAAAAATCAGACGTACAGTAAAGGTCCCAAAATGGTGTTTTCTGGAGAATTAGACAACAAAGTATCAACGTTAAGTACTGAGAGAACTATTTCTGCGAGACCCCGGATGGTTGACGCTTTACTTAGAAAGCCACACTAATTGACAATAATTTACCTACAACAAAAACCATTTAAATCCATCGAAGAACTACTTACTGACGATAAAAATAAAACTGTAACGGAAAGCCTGATTTCTCAAATCACCGTGTCAAACACATTCAACATAACATGTCGCCGACGGAAACCAATAAATTAAGCATTGGTGAGAAAAAGTGGAATATGTCTGAGTAACGTCTGGTTTGAATCACCGTTAGGTTGGCGGCTGCGTATCAGCAAGGCCTTAGTATGAACGTACGACGTTAAGGTGATGTTAATATGAAAATACAACGATCGTTAGTAGGTACCACCGCCGATTTTAGATTACCATCGACATTAATAAGATTTCGTATTTTTTGTACAATTGCAACAAACCCATAATAATTAGTATCACCAATCGTTATGAAGAAAGTCTAAAGCTAATAATAAGTGCGAAACAAGTATTTCAATTTTAGATTCGTTCGAATTTACGATACGTTTACTCCGCGCGTTCGTGCAAGGCCCACCGGGCTTATTAAATCGATCGGACAAAAAGTAAGCCCTACTTATCTCGATATGTGCATCCGATCTAGATAATAATATTTTCTGGTTTATAACTTGCGCACGCGCAACTCAGCCTAACGGGGCTTTTTTGCATAAAATTATGCACGTCCTGTTCAGCTTTTTACTACTAGCGTATCTTTTTACATAATTATGCAAATAAATCTTCGATTGTTGATATAATTTATCGTGTTGATTGGACGAAAGTTGTCTTTGTAAGTTTCTGTTTATTGCAGCTTACTGTTGACAATAAAATTGAGAGCTTAGTTTTTTTTTTGTGAGATTTATAAAATTGACGTGTCTGTTCTTAATATTCATTGATTATAATAAAATATCGTTTTCATTTCATTGGTAAAAGTGACATTTTGAAATATTTCTCTATCAGTTTTTTTTTTGAGCTCTACTTTATTATCAGGAACTGGACCGTACGCAAAATACGCGGTTTGACGTGGAGTTGCGGACACCAGCCGCTATACAATACAATACAATACAATATTATCAGGAATCTTTAGAGGATGAGTAGCTACCGTAGAAAAAAAAATCTTACCATTCATTTTAACACTGCAAAAAGTCCTCAATAAAAACATGTCGAACACTAATATGCACAGAGTTGCATCACTGTCACTTCACAAATATTCAGTAGGCTTCACAGGTCTATACAATTGAGGTTGCGCAGGAGTGGAGCGGTGGAAAGTGGCGCTTGCTCAGCGGTTTGCGGTCGACTGCTCCGTTCGCTACTGCCGACGGGGGAGCAAGCACCACCACCAAAAAATAGTGGTAGGTTTGTAACGTCACAGTTTAGTGTAGCAAGTGGTAGTAATGTTTTGGTAGTCAAAGAATTACATGATTGAGGCAATACGGTGAAATGACACGCGTTTTATTGGGTAGGTACCGAAGATAGAGATTTAAATATATGTATGTAAGTTAGTTTGTCTCGCTGATGGAACTGCTTCAGTTGGAGACTACTCCAACGACTTTGTCATACCTAAGTTTAGACTTTTAGATAAACGAACAGAAACGCCAGTAAAACCTCCAATTAACGTTAAACCCTTGTCAGTAATTGGCTGCTTTCTAGAAACGACAAAATAAAACTTTATGATGCGTTATTAAAATCTTATCAGAAATATGCTTGCAACGATCCGACATCCAATCTTAAAAGTGCAAGATCATGATTGGTACCTAGAAACTATTACGAGTTCCTCGGCAATGCTTTGAACCGGATCAAAAGCCCTTACTTGCAACTTAAGTACCGCTTAACGTTGTTAAATAACAAACATTTATTTCTAAACTACACATTACCGAGAACTTGCGATGCAATGTTTCCGTAAAAAGAAATCATGGAAAGTGGAATGAGTATTTTTTTCCGACTTCATACTTACCATGAACTGTCTTGGTGTATCTGTGACTGAATAGGTATGATTCCTGACTAAAAAGTATGATTCTGTTTAGTCCGTCAGTTAGATTATCGAAAAATATTGGATATGTGTTTTTTGTTTTATGAAATTAATAAAAATTGACGAAGATAAAACGCGTTAAAGATCATCATGAGTCCCGGCTTGTGAGGTGACTTTCCAGTAAAAATGTACTCAAATGTGACGTCACACGAGTTTTCGACGAACTTCATTTTTTGTTTACGTGAAAAAAGAAAAAATATGTGTCCAATATTTTTTGGAAATCTATCTGACGGACTAATTAGTTTTTTTTGCCATCTACCCTATTATTATTATTTATTATATTTATATTATTCAAAAAGAAATCGATGTCACCTTTATGAAAGCCCGATATTTTATCTTGGCTGACTATGTGGATATTCTTGTCAGCTTCATCATCAACTTCAGTCTGATCACACCCACTGCTAAGCGTAGGTCTCTTGTTTGAGACAATTTCTTCAAAAATCGTCTGTAATGACATATATTCATTATTCTGCCCGTAGGTATCCCAATTTTCTTGGGGTCAGAGCAGAATTTCTTTTTCTTCCATAAATACTTCTCTATTAAAAGTCACCTCATTACTACCCGTATCATCTTTCACATAGTCCATCCATCGTTTTTGTGGAATTGCCAGAAATAAAACTAAAATTCTTAACAACCACCTTAGTAAACTGCATCTGCCGGCCATTAAGAGAACCACATTCAAAACATCGCTCAATTATATCTACATCAATGAAAATAAAGCCAAGCAATTAAAACTTCTCGTATGTGTTCTCGACTTTAACAAGCTTCAAGGTTGGCATGACAACGATGCCAGCGAATCACAAATCACAATCATTACCTACCCTACCTTTGTAGAATTTGCAAGCAACATTAACGCGTCACGCTCCAGGCAGTATCAACTGCTTTCTCTAACCCAGTGATAAGACCGAATGCTATAAATATTATTCTCGAGTTTAAGGTCGGGTACCATTCAAAGCAAAAATCAAAGTCAAGGCGTTATTTCAAGTATAGAGACTATTTATCGGTAGATGCTTTTAATTCATCAGGGCTTGCCATAGTTGGTTAAATTGTTCAGATAGGTAGTCCAAATGCATAATGCATTTCTTTATCTTACTTTCGTTTGTTTTAAAGTAATTAGGGAATCCAACATTTTTTGTTCCACGGCTTCTCGGATCGGATTTCTAGGCTTTGGCTTCTGTAGAAATGTTATCAACTATAGACTTGTTCAATCGAGTAGCCCGCTATCGAATAATCGGCTTTCTCTAAACACCTATCGATATGACAAAATGCCATAATATAAAACGTTCGCATATAAATACGCAGTCGTTAACTGCATCGATAAATAAATTAATATCTATTGTGTTTGCTGTTCACGCTCATTCCTATTCCATGTGAGTGTCCTACACCCATGGGCTTGTACGATATATAATTTCTCTCGTCCTTTGGAAAGCGTTGCATGGAAAGTAGTTCCGGAATATTTTGGACAATCGTTAAAATAGAAAGTTAATTAGTAATTTTGCATACACGTTACGTTTGAATACAATGTATTTTATAATGGAAGACTTCGTAATCGAAGTGTCCCTTTCGATAAGGGCTATTTAGTTGCCAGGGATTACACAACCGAATACCGATCGTGAATTTTATCGGAATGTGTTGGAAATAACGTTACGTGCGCCATTAGCTAAAGTGGGCTTGAAGAAAAATCTTGTAAGTGATGTGAATTCCATAAAACTAAATGGAGTAGTCGTAAGCATGATACCAGTGCTGCAGGAAATAGTAAAAGTAATTTCTAGAGAAACAAAACAGAAACGTTTATTAAACTTTTCTTAAAACCGATCTATATAATCCAAAACCTCATTTAATCAACCTGAGATCTATGTGGGCGATACATAGAACTCTCCATTCTAGTTCATTTTAAGTCCAGAATCTTCTAAAATCTCATCAACTATCACAAGCACTTTCTTGTTAATTTCTTTCAAATCCCCTTCGACTACCAAACTCTTTTTCATCAATACCATCGTTTTGATAACCAGGCTTTGCTTACACAACTGAATCTTGTTCATCTCCTGGCATTTCTTTATCGTGATCTTCAGTAACGTCAGCCAGTTATGTGTGAATGTTAAGAATTCTGCCGTCTGTTCTTGTGTTAATTGGAAATGTATTAACGTGTGTGTCCACGGTTGAGAAGTTAGTGTCGCTATCAATTTTGTGTCATTCTTTGTCACTATAGCGTGCTTGAATATTGAGCTTAGAGTTTTCCAACCGGCTGATGATTGGTTTTTTGATTCCTGCAAGAGGAACGGATTTGATTTGAATGGTGTTTAAAAACTCTTGTTGTATTCAGGTTTAAATTCTGGGCGAATCAATTAAGATTACCATCTACACGCGAAGAAGCTTTACTGTAAGATACACAACTATGAAAACTTGGGCCAAATGAATAGGCAAAGGAAATGCTTCCTACTACTTCCTAGCTGTTGTGTATTTGAGGCATCGTGGAATTTTCTATTTTTGGAAAGTCTCTTTCCTTTCCTTTATCTAAACAATATAATTTGATCTTCTACATTTATAGACAAAGACATTCAAATATTTAAATCTCTGAGAATCATTTAAGATCATATGTAATGTTTTTTTTTTAAATCAGATGAGTAGGTAGTTGCTTCCTACATCCAAACTTACGAACTTGACATCTTTTTTAACACAGTTATTTTGATCTTAGACATGTATAGAGTCAAACTCACTCTACAACACAACATCAGCTGAATCCTAAACATCAACGCTCTCAACGCGTTACATTGCACGTTCACCGTCGGTTGCTCCTCCACACTATAAGCTAAGGCCAGAGGTGAAGAGGTCCCAGTATTTAGCACCATGTATACTAGTTGTAGTAGAGAAGCTCCCCTTTCACTAGTACTGTCCCGCTTTAGGGACTTTATGATCAAGTGTGTTTGGATCTGCAGGATTGATTTTGGCTGAAAGAAATTGTTTATGTAAGTAATTATAATCATTGAAACAGAAGTGATCGCATCATTTTTGTGGCTGTTTATTTTAGTTAACAGCATTGCTTATACAAATTAACATTCATCTGGTGTAGCTTCCTTTAAAACCATATTGGAATCAATCATTCACTCACAAGCCTTTTCAAATTTTATCGAGATGACATCGACATAGTGTTTAGTTTGCAGCTCTGATATTTAGGAGAAAGTAATAAGTAAAGTTCCAAATACTAACCTGATAGTTGTTCTTGGTAAAGTAGTGTATGACATAGGAGAGTAACTGCAGAGCTGCACAGGCGACTCTTTCGTCCGTACTATCTGCTGCAGCCAACACAGACTGAAGGAATCCCACGCGATTCGTGTATGTTAACAGAACTGAAAAATATGAAATGAGAAACTGGTTATTAGTTCGATTAAATAGCAAATTAACTATATTATCAGGCAGCCTACCACCACCTTTTAGCTAAATTTAATTTTACTTCAGTATCGAGGATAACTTAAGTTAATTGAAGTGTATTTTCGACTTCATACGAACCATTGGTTTGTAAAACAAAAAATAAAGACTTTTAGGGACACAGGGGTGTTAAAGATGAAATTCTTATGGTTACCTCGGTTGTCATTCTGATTGTTAGCCAAACTCAGCAAATACAAGCCCAGTTTCAAACAAACATATTCGTAATGATGTCTAGTACTTTCCTCGCAATGTTCTGGAAGGTTCTTTGAGTATATTGCAGTTATAAGAACGGCAGTCTTAAGGCAAACAGTCTGGTCTATCTCTAGAGGTGGTAGAGTACTTGCTAAGTCTAAGAAATGACAGATGTTGGTGTCTGAAAAAATAGTATACACAAAATGAGAGTTCTGATTTCACTAAAGAGAATTCGAAAATTGTCTAAATGTTAAACAGAATATAATACAGAAATAACATGCTAGAATAAAATATCAAATAAAGATAATCATGTAAAAATAGTAAAACATCTAAATACTTATTTGAAAAGGCAAAACAGAACTAGATTTCAGATTCTAGCTTATAGGAAGATACAACAGAAATAATGAACTAAAAAAGCAAAAGCAATAACTTGTAAGAAACCTTAGTGAAATAGTAATTAATAATGCAAAAATAAAGAGTCGTGTGTGTAAAAACCTATTTGATATTCAGTATCTATCAATACTTTAGACAGAACATTAGGCAACATAGACCAAATCAGCCCTGCAAAGTCCTGTCTAGCAGTATCATCTCCATCTTCTACGCATACATGAAGAGCTTCCATACAGTTCCCCACAATAGTTTTGTCGGTACACTGTATCAAAATGTTCAGGAGTAGCTCCCAAACTATTGGTTGGGTTGTAAGGTTTGCTGGTAACGAGTCCTGGGATTTAAACCATTGGGAGAGCTAAAATTAAAGAAAATATTTTAGAAAAGTTGAAGTTTTAATAATAGCCTCTTTGGTATAATTTTCACAATCATGACTGCTATAACTAAGCACGGGTCGGTTCCGGTCAGGTTTCGTATTTCTACAGTACTTTTCAACAGGACATTATAAAATTTTCGGTAACTAATGTCAGTCCCATACATTTTTGATTTTTCTATGGGTGTAGTATCACTGATAGAATGTCAGTGTGACTTAGTTGCTTTTGGTGTTTTCAATCAGGACTTGCTCAGTGATTGCCCGGAGTCTGGATAAGAGAGCAGTAGGCTCGCCCGCTATGTACACCGTGTTTCCGGACGATATCGATAAACTTCGACCGGTCATTGTACTCATCATTATGAACAACTTTTACTATGGGACCAAACCCTGAATCGGTTCATTGTACTGATGTACAATAACTGGTCGAAGTTTATCGATATCGTCCGTCGTAAACACGTCGTTTATAGGACTTAGGTGACATAACTAGCGAAATGTGGGTACCTACAGTACTTAATTCTGCCTACCCATTCAGAGGAGACAAGCGTTATCTCATGTTTTATTTCCAAGAAATGAAAGCAGTTAAACTAATGCTAATTATATCCTGGTAGGCTGGTACTAAGTCAAGTATTTGCATTTCCTGCCGATAGGAATAAGTTCTAACGGAGGCCTTTTAAAGGAAGCAGATAATTATACTGGACAAGCAAACGTCAATTATTTAAGTATCCAAGTAGAGGTATCCGTTACAGCTAGGCAAATGTAGATTGTAGATACATTAAAAGGTATAGAATAGAAATAGGTTTAAAGTCGTGGATAAGTTAAATTACTAATTGATTGAGGTTTATATGAGCAAAGTTTCTAGTCGATGTACACCTTTCATGTACGATGCTGCGGTTATGGGATCATGCAAATGAGACAATTGCAAGTCATATGGATTTTTTTATCTTGGACATTGTTTACTTTTGTAATTGTTTTGTTTTTGTTCTTCGGATAGATATAAGTACTAACACTAGTTTCTAAGTTGTGTGTTGTACGTGGTTGTACTAACCAAATGGACTTAGTTTGAATGAAAAGTATTGTTTTTATTTAATTTTTTTATTACTGGTCAATATCCGGAAACTGACAGACCCGCATTCAGCTCCTTATTCTGAATCATATTCCACCGGAATTTTTCTCTGGAAAATTTAATTTTTTTAATCGTTTTTTAGAGAGAGCACTGGTGGCCCAGTGGTGGCGGCCCCGACTTACGAACGTGGGTTCGAACCCAGACAGGCGAATTACTTTGTGTAATTTATTTCATCACAATCTACCAATCCGCACTGGGCTCGCATGAAATAATTTCTTGTACCTGTCATCTCAGTATGATATATACTGAATTCACCCTGTTTTAACACTGTTTGTAACTAAAAAAACTCACCACATGTAATCTTACACAATTAGAGATCCTTTGCGAAGTAAATGCCCACAGTAATATAGCTGGGTTGTGGGTATAATAAACCGATGGGTCCGGATACAGCATCGCTACTAAACGATCAGTCGCCTTCTCAAGGTACACCCGCTCGCCAAGAGATTCTAGAGAGCCGTTTGATATTGTTGACATCTGTTAACATTTTGTAAATTATTTATTGGGATATTTCGTGGATCCGACCGAAATTACTGACCGAAATTAATGAAGATAAGAGCAATTTAAATAACTTGGACTGCCTCGTTCGTTCAACGGTCACAAAGACGACTTTAATGGTTACGATTATCAGGAATTAATTACTCAATAAAAAAGGCTAGCTTTGTAAACCCAGGTCGTCCAGAAATAAGATTTGAATGATTAATAAATTATTCAAACTATTCCGTGCTGCATTTCATTAATCACTTAGTCAATATTTTATTCCTGTCCATGTTTGGTATGTAAGAGTTATATTTACAGCGAAAACTAGCCACAGGGCTTTTATGATGTACGTGGGAGGCTTAAAAGACTTGGGAAGCTTAAGAATGTGCTCCACCAAGTAAGGCAGTAGAGGCGCAGTTGCTTCTTCAGGACTGAAAAGATAAAGATTTACTAGAAGTCTAGAAGTATCCATGTACGCTACGATTGAATTGAGGAGCATTGAAATAAGAAAACAATGAAAGGTTCGGTTTAATACGAAAGTAAACTACATTACATGATAAAGTTTGATGGTATGTCGATCCTTAATGGACATGTAATGAGGAGGGATGAAACGCATATGACTAAAAGAGTGATGGACATGAATGTTGATAGATGGAGAGGGAGAGGACGCCCAAAGAAAAGATTGATGGATTGTGTGAGGAATGATATGAAAGAGAATGGAGTAAATGATGCCGTGACGTCTGACAGGGGAGAATGGAAGAAGAAAACGTGTTGCGCCGACCCCAAATTGAATGATAATGATGATGAGTATGTAGATCCTAAAATCGTAGAAGAAAATAAAAACCCAAATACAATAATCCATACTTTTCAGAAGATTGGCAGTAAAAATAGATGTAAATGAGCAAACTGTAAGGCTGATTTTTCTGCAGCTGTGAGCCGATTCGATGAGGTTTTTCTATACCGTATTGTAGCTCTACTAGGCCCATCTGCAATATATTTCGTTAGCATATAGTATCAATAATCACCTGAGATCATAATTAGTAAAAAAAAAAGAAAATGAACAAAATGGTTTTCCGATTTACTCGCATAGAAATAAAAATCAATAAAATACAAAGATGTTTCTCACATGTATGTCTTTAGCACAAGTATTACTGTCCTGTACATCGTTCACATTGAGATATTTTTCTGCTAGCACTTTAAGCATCTCGCCCAGAACCAATGTGCTCACTTTGCGTACGGCTACATCGTTTCTGAAAGCAGAAATATTTAGGAAACCTACTTCAAACTTACAATTCACCATCATGTATAGATTACAGAATGTTTTTCCGTGGGGAATTCTACAAGGACCTTCTTTGGGACCTGTTCCGGCGGAAATTCCCCGTCAAATACTGAGTGGATAGTTGCTAGTACCTAAACTAGGTTGGATAATCGATGGTATAATGCAAAACCTTAAAATTCAGTTTCTACTCTTTGGAATAAGATCTGCGGTCATTCAGGGCCAAAGATCCTAAAGGCTACAATGTCATTGGAGCTTTTCTCTTAATCACAATAGCTGATAGCTCCAACATTCAGGTCAACTTACCTTGATATCTGGACCTGAGGCAGCATCATGAGATATCCTTTGGAAAACAGCATGTCGCAGAAATCAGGTAGATAATCATTGTTAGTATTGTCGTAGAATAAATTCAGTAACAGCTTTAGGAACACATTGTATTCTTCAGTGGATATTTGAGTTTGATGCTCCTAAAAGTTTAACAATGATGAGTTACCAACTACTTCCCAAACTGCCTCGTTGGTCTACTGCTGAGCACGAGGTCCTGGGTTCGTTTCCCAGGCCGGGTAAAGTGGTAGGTAGGTACTGGGTTTTTACATCAGCAATTTCATCAGAAGCCTATCAGCTCGGAGTCAAAATTGCGCCCGGTTGCTTGCAATAGGTTCGCCTGTTACATGGGACTTAGGTAAACTATTTCATAAGCGACTTAAATTTTACCCGACCAGTATGTAGCCGCCTGCACAGCTCTATTATTACCTTAGTTTAAATCCTTGAAAGTGCAGGTGGTTAAAATGGGTTCCACACCGGCATTGGGATTGAGATGGATCGAGGGTATCCAATTTGGACAAATTATTTCTACAACGACGAACCTGGTCGACAAACGGTTAAGAGATTTCTAGATTGGCTCCTGCAGGGGCTGCAGGTCGTGTCCAGGTGGAAGATGGTCTATTCTTCTCATGCTCAAAACAATATTATAGTTCTATCTAGGTACCTTCGTAAATCCAACTAGTTCTGCCACAACAAGTCTAACAGCCACTTCCATGTGTCCTGCGCACTGCTTCATAGCGTTTACCTCGTGGTCATCGTTCAGTATGGTGTGTACGAAGTCTGCTTTCTGATTGCGACCGACCAGTTTAATTAGTCTAGAAAATTATCATAACGATAAAGATGGAGTAATTTTCATTTGTCCATGTAATAAAGCGAAAAAGACTTCATTCGCCTTGCCGGATCAGAGGCCCTACTCCCTGGCGATCGGCGGCGGCGACCTCTCGCTTCCGGCCCTGGTTCGTGCCATGGTCCGGAGCGAGTCGGAATGGGACGTCGTCACCTCCTTCTGCGAAGCAGTCATGCTAGCGAAGGAGGTGGCGGAACGTGAGAGGGAGATATCCTCACGTCCCAGCCGCCGCGGGAGACGCCCCGGGCGTCGGGGGCCAGGTGGTGGCTTCCGGCCACCGTAGGCGCGGGCCTGTGGACGGGGAGCTATGGGCTAGCTCGCCGTCCGTAGGTCTCATGACGACAGGCCGTGTCGACGGCGCGTTCGTGTTCCACGCGCGCCTCAAAGAGAGTCAGCAATAGGGAAGGGGTCCGCAAGGGCCGAAGCCTGCCGGGGCTGCGGGACTATTCGAAAGAGATACCGTGGCCCCGGAACACAAAGGGCGATGAAGGTACATGGAGGGCTTTTAGTCAGTAAAAGTCTGACACTCCCTCCTGCTCCGCCCAGAGCGGGAGAAGTCATTTGATGATTTCCCATCATAAAAAAAAGGCCCTACTCCCTAACCGTTAGGGCCTAACGCTTCGTCCGTATATTCGGATCTATCCGTCTCTCTCGCGTACGTCTGCAGATGAGTGCGAGTGAGAGAGACGGATAGATCCGAATATACGGACGAAGTGTTAGGGAGTAGGGCCTCAGACGACGCGACTCGATAGGGGGTTTGCCTAAAAACAGTTAAAAATATAATAAAAACTAGCTTCTGCCAGCGGCTTCGCCCGCGTGAAGTTTGATAATTGTCCCATGGGATCTTACTACCGGGATAAAAAGTATCCTATGTTTTAATCTAGGTTATAAACTATCTATGTACAAAATTTCATCAGTAGTTTTAGTTTAGGGGGGGGGAGTTGCTCGCGTCCGTAGGATTTACCATCTTTTCCTAGACCCACCCTACACGTCTCCCCCGGGTGGTGCTAAACGAGCAACAACACCGAACTTCGGGCGGTGGTTAACTAACCCGTACAAGATCTAAGCGATGGAGGCAGGAAATGGTCTCCTCACCCGATGCTCTGTTGAGTCAATCTGCAGAATCGGGGACATTGGCTTAGCCGCCCGTGTCGAGAGGTAGAAAGCCTCAATAAAAATTCACCCCAATCCTACGGTGGAGACCACGCCAAGAGGATGCATGGCTGGGGGATACCAGTCTCGAGCGCCAACCTTGGTGAACCTGGCGAACACCATTGTATTAGCCTTCTCACAGGAATGGCGTCACCCTGTGTAGCGACCACCCTATCGTCCATACTCGTGGGAATCAAATGAAATGACTGATAATAAAACCCAAAAAACTTACACCCAACAACTTTTTCACAAAGGACTCCTGGAAACTAGACCAAGGTCCTTATCATTTAGCGGTTGCATAAGCACGGATAAGCAAGCCGAAAGTCAGGGAAGTAACGTAAATACTTCTCAATCTAGCCACATGCAAATCAATACTCCAACAATCACCCGAGCAATTCAAAGGGACTCTCTTGGACAGCAGAAAAAAGAATCCTCAAATCAAGAGTGGCAGCAAGACAAAGTACCTAACAAAAAACGCAGAAGGCTCGATAGCCCCACAGAAGGTCAAAATAAACAATCATCCACCAAACGGATTAACTACACAATCCCCGTGGAAAACACATTTGACATTCTCAGCGATGAAGAACCTATAGCTGTAAAAGAACACAAAGAATACATACCGAAGCCTGAACCAATTTTTGTGACTGGCATAGTGGATATAACACCCCTAAGAGATCTCTTAAGCAAAATTATCGAAAGGAACAAGTACACCATGACTACATTAAAATCAGGACACATAATCAAGCTAATCCCTGCAGACATTGAAACTTACAAAACAATAAGAGATAAACTCATCGAAAAGGACATCAACCACTACACCTACAAACTCAAGAGCGAAAGGGCCTACAGAGTAGTGGTTAGAGGACTGCACGCCTCAGAAAATATTGATATGGTCAAAGAAGATCTACAAGCAAATGGACATGAAGTTCGTCAAATAGTCAACGTGTTGCATCGAACTACAAAAGAAAAACTTCCCCTCTATTACATAGACCTAGAGCCACGAGCCAATAACAAAGATATTTTCAATGTTAGGTACATCAACCACGTCAAAGTAACGATTGAAGCACCTTACAAGAAAAAAGAAGTGTTGCAGTGCAAGAGATGTCAAAGATTTGGGCACTCGAAAAATCAATGCTTCAGACCCTTCAGATGCGTTAAATGCGGAAACGACCACCCAACGACATCGTGCACCAAATCACCGGAGACAGATGCTACCTGCGCTAACTGCCAAGGGAAACACCCGGCAAGCTATAAGGGCTGCAATAAATATAAACAGTACAAAGAGAAGATACTAAAAATTAAGCCTGCCATCGAACCATCCAAATACACAACTGTGACCAAAGAACAAAGACCCAGCACTGGCGAAAGTGTTAAATCGACGTATCTTCCAAGAACCAGCTATGCTGAGCTTCTGAAAAACAAAAGCAACAAGCCTGCAACACAAGCTAAAGTTTCCTCGTTGGAAACTAGCCAACATGATATCACCAGCCTATTGGACACAATGTTCAATAGATTCCAAGCAATCATGAAAAACATGATGGACAGCATGATGGATCAAATGATCAAACTAATCACCCGCCTGGCTCCACCGAGGGACTAAATATCCGCATCATCACCTGGAATGCCAATGGGCTGACCGACAGACGGCAAGAGCTTGAGTTGTTCATGAATTTTGAGAAAATCGATGTCGCACTTATATCGGAAACAAGACTCACCCAAAGATCGCACGTAAAGTTTGAAAATTACATAATCTATAGGACAGACCACCCTTCCGGTAACTCCCACGGCGGGACTGCTGTAATTGTTAAAAATAATATTAAACATTATCTGCTTGAGCCTTACAAAAGAGAGGAAATACAGGCTACATCAATTAAAATACAACACAAGAACAATGACACAACACTCTCTGCAATCTACTGCCCACCTAGACATAAAATAGGGGCTGAAGTTTTCACGCAATTCTTCAATCAACTGGGCTCAGTTTTTATCTGCGGAGGAGACTGGAATTCCAAACACACATATTGGGGATCAAGACTAATTAATCCAAGGGGCAGACAACTACATAAAGTCACACTAGACCTAAATCTAGAATGCGTCTCGCACGGAGAGCCAACATACTGGCCCACAGATCACAATAAAATACCAGATCTGCTAGATTTCTACATAACAAAGAACCTTGGGCGCAACTACTTACAGATTGAAAAATGTGAGGATCTGTCATCAGACCACACTCCAGTCATTTTAAATGTGTTCAAACAAGCTGTACCACTAGAGTCACCCCACTATATCCACAGTAGAAACACCAACTGGGACCAATATAGGGAAATTATAACAAGTAATTTAAACCTAAATATCAAATTGAAAACGGGTGAAGACATAGATACCATTATCGAAACGTTCAACAGCACAATACATCTCGCGGCCAACGCTTCTACACCTAAAAACAGAAAAAAAATGGCAAAAGAAACGGAACTTCCAAGGAACATTATGCAGAAGGTCAACGAACGGCGAAAAATGAGGAAAGAATGGCACAGAACTAGATATCCTACGGACAAAACTAAGTTTAACAAAGCAACAAAAGAGCTGAAAGATATGATCAAGGAATACGAGAACCTTTGCCTACAAAGACATTTATCTTTCCTAACCCCACATAAGGATACTAATTACTCGTTATGGCGTGCGACCAAGAAACTTAAGCGACCAACAGAACATATCCCGCCATTGCGAAGACAGGACAGAAGTTGGGCTAGATCCGAAACTGAAAAAGCAACTGCATTTGCCGAACACTTGGAAAAGGTTTTTACTCCGTTACCTTGCACTGACATTAATAGAGACGAGGAAATAACAGACTACCACCAGTCGCCAAATCAATTATGCCTCCCCCTAAAGGCAGTAAGTCCTACTGAATTAATCCGTGAGATTAAAGCTCTTCCATCAAAGAAAGCACCGGGCTATGATCTATTAGACTCCGTACTGCTTAACAACCTTCCTAACAAAGGTATTATGTTCTTAGTGATGGTCTTCAATGCCTGCCTGAGACTCTCCCACTACCCATTCCAGTGGAAACTTGCTCAGGTTGTTATGATACCTAAACCTGGTAAACCGTCAGAAGAAGCCTCGTCCTATCGACCAATTAGCCTCCTGCCTTTGGTCGGCAAGTTGTTTGAAAAAATTATCCTCAATAGAATGCGCCCTCATCTAAATTCCATCCTTCCTGGGCATCAATTCGGATTCAGACAGCAGCATGGCACCATTGAGCAGGTACATAGGTTGACAAATACCATCGGCAACACACTGGAAAACAAAAAATATTGCTCGGCTGTCTTCCTGGATATCAGCCAGGCATTTGACAGGGTCTGGCATGCCGGACTCCTGTTTAAGATAAAAAAATATCTGCCTCACTCCTTCTTTTTCATACTGAAAAGTTACCTGGACAAGCGCTGTTTCGAGGTAAAACTTAAGGACATCACATCAGATTTGTATGAAATAGAGTCTGGTGTTCCACAGGGGAGCATCTTGGGGCCCGTACTTTATCTTATATTTACAGCCGACATACCAACAGATGACAACACCTTCATCGCCACATATGCTGACGACACGGCTATACTGTCAGTACACACCAACCCAGATGTTGCCTCAGCGAACCTTCAGAAACACATATGTGAAATTGAGGAATGGCTAAAGATATGGCGTATAAAGGCAAATGAAAATAAATCTGTTCAAGTCACCTTTACTCTAAGGAAAGGAAACTGTCCCCCAATTACACTAAACGGTGAACAAATTCCACACGAAGATAGTGCAAAATACCTTGGCATGCACCTGGACAGAAGGTTGACTTGGCAGAAACACATCTGGAGTAAAAGGAAAACCCTAGACACAAAACTAAGAAGCATGTACTGGCTGATTGGTAAAAAGTCTCAGTTAACCAATGAAAGCAAAATGCTGATTTACAAAACTATATTGAAGCCGGTTTGGACATATGGAGTAGAGCTCTGGGGAACAGCAAGCAACAGCAATATCGACATCCTGGAAAGATTTCAGACTAAAGCTTTGAGATTCATGTTCAACATCCCTAAATGCATACACAATAAATACATCCTGAAAGATCTGAAGCTCAAAACTGTAAAGCAAGAGATTGCTGCCCGTAGCACAAACTACCAGAAAAAGCTCACCAAACACGTCAATTCACTGGCTGCTGATTTATCGGGGTCCGGAAGTATTGTATACACAAGACTTAAGAGGAACAGTGTTCCAAGTTTAATCAAAAGATTCTCAGCAGAATGAGTGAGAATGGTCAATGGACAATTCCTCACTGCTACAAAGACCAAAACGCAGATGAAATTCGAACAAAGGAGCAGCTAAATGTCCATGACAGATTGCTGTGATGAGCAGGATACATAATAGAAAAAAAAAAAAAAAAAAAGTAGTTTTAGTCAAAATCCGTTCAGTAGTTTTTGCGTGAAAGAGTAACAAATATCCATACATCCATACTCACAAACTTTCGCATTTTTATTATTAGTAGGAAGGATGTCTTTAAGTATATTAGTATAGGCAGTTCATCCTTACCCGAAAACATCCAATCCAATCTGGCAAATAACGACATAGAACATTCCAGAAACTCCATTGTCTCCGACCAACATCGAATGGTTCAACGTCCCCATTAGCAAACTGAACCATTTCTTCAGCACTTCCAGTAAAGCGCTGACGGTATTCATGTTAATCGTCAGATTCTCTGGTTGGTAGGAGATCAGGGCGTGTAGAACTAAAGCGCTGGATAGAATTGTGTTTGGGTTTGTACTGATGTGGGGAGCTAGAGCGTTTAGACAAGCTAATAGCTGCACAGCGCTGTAAGCGCTTTGGTGGGAGAGGGGTGGTGTGGTCTTGTTGGTTGATACGCTGTAAGGAAATCAGAGATTGGTTTTCAATGTTCTTCTAGATATGATTTAGTAGGATGTAAAAGCAAGTTGCGATCACGATTGCCACCCTATGCCGATTCTGTTCTAGGTAGGTCTGTAGTATTGCCTCGTTAGTCTAGCTAGAGGTCTACTGAACCTCCTGCTCTTGGGTTAAAAACCCAGGTTATAGGATTCTTCCAGCAAGAAGTTTTTAGTCTGGTGTCAGAAATTGGATGACTTAAATATAATGTGGTTTTGCATAAACGCTGTTTAAAAGTTTAAGTTTAAGAGACGTTTAAACATTTAAAAATATGTCTATGGGTCTATGGTAAAAGAGTCGCCAATCATAACATCTTAACTCATCATCAGCTGACTCCAACATTCATAACATTTGTTGGGATCGGCTTCCATGCAATCTAAGCGGAGGCAGTTGATACCACTACGTCTTTTACGTGGAACGACGGGCTATCTAACCTCGACAACCATTTTTACAAATCACTACCTAACTAACTTTTATGAATAAAACCCAAAACTGGCGAAATGTAAATGGGACACTGGAAATGTAATTTAGGAATGTACTCCTATAGATAAAGGGTGTAAAACAACTCTTAACGAAGCCGAAAGGCACTTGTTCTCCTCGTCATTGCGATCATTTTTTTGTTCTAGACCATACCTGGGAACCTTCTAGTTACGGAGATATTGGCGGTCAAAGTTCCAACTTTTTTGACAACCTTTTTTTACCAGTTTTTAATGTAAGATTTCTTTAAACACCTCCACGACCCCCGTACTATTCAATCCATCCATCAGCACAATGTATTGAGTGCGTTACATTGAGTACTACCACAAAACATGATTTTTCACCCCAAAAAAAAAAGTTGTTTTCCAGTAATAATTTTTGCAATAAGTTACTTAGTTTGATAAGTATTGTTATCTGTGGTTTGATGTACAGAATGCTTGGTTGACGGCTTCGCGATGAGGTGGTTTACACCCTGTATAACTCGTGAAGAACAAGCATCAATATACCTCTGTAATTTAAAATTAAGTGTCTTACCCGTTCAACAAATCACACAAGAAGTGCAGGCAGGCGTCCACAGGTGGCTTGGAGCCACTGCCGGCGTAGTGCGCAAGCGCGCGTAGTACGGCCGTCATGGCGTGCGCGGCATGCTCGTCCGAGAAGAACTGACGCGAACGCCACAGGAGACGGAGACATGTTAGGATGGATCTGAGGATTTAATTTTTCGATTTATTAATTGTTGGCTATAGAGGAGGTGACTACTGAGATGACGAATACAGAAATATGGAAGAAGATATACTGTGCCAACAATACTTACATAAAAATATGGGATAAGGGCAAGAGAATGATCATGATGAAAACTTAATTTGTATTGGACTTTTGTATGGAGTACCAATACAATAGGCTACACGTCGGTGGTAATAACACTTAGATCTTGAACTGGCCTAGAGTGTTAAGTAGTTCCAATAGAATAAGATGCCAGCCTATACTGGTTTTGTTAGATACCCACTGACATGGTGACCGTACACTAAGTCCTACACTTTTGTAGGTACATGTATTTGCAGTGTAAAAAAAAATACCTACCAAGCTACAAGTTAGTGACAAGACACCTTCAAATTACTTACATAAAGCTAATTTATCTACTACTTATTGTAATTGTCAACCAAACAACAAAAAATATTATATAATAATTAAACTCATTATTACTTTCACAGTCTAAAATTACATAAAACTTGCAATGTATATCTACCTAAACAGCGTAAAATCTAGGTTTGAAGTTGCCTCACACAGGAACACAGTTATATCATTGTCGAGTAAATATTCCACCATACGAGCCCCTTCATTTGAAGTTTTGTTGTAACGGCTTATTACTTCAATCAAATATCCGCAAGCCTTATTTTGAGCAGCCGTATCGCGAGATGTAAGTAGTTTTTTGATATCGGACAGAGCATTCTGTCTTGGGTTGTAAGTTCTACTAAAATTAGTATTAATTAAACTATACATATCGAAAATTAAGATAATTTAGTCAGATTTTAGTTTTATATATTCCTTCAGTGGAAACAAACTTTGAATTTGAAATTCCCGCTTACTACTTTTGTGCTTTTTTCGAAGAAGGAGTACCAGGCATTGGTACTTCTGTTGTGTCTAATGGCAATATTTTATTTCCACTGTGTTGTTAAAAATCCGGGAGAATAAAAAGTGCGTCTGGGTAACAAAATATTGAGCAATAAAAGACTCCATCACTCCATAATTTATTCCAATTCACGAAGTCCAACAATTTAGCATTTGCAACTTTTTATTTAATTAAACTGTGTTGCAAGTGGTTGGCAAGTTGGCAACATTTACTCAAAGTTGTCATTCTCATCTGGTTGCTTGTGCAAGCGATCGTTGAGAATTTTATTTTTGATTATTTTGGCTTTATTGTTTGATTTATCGAACTGTTGATTGTTAAGTAAAAAGCTCCAACCATATCATTGTAGGAATACTATGGTGAGTGCCGAGACTGCGGTCATATTTCGGCCCAAAAGTGATTGTATTGCGCACCATGCTTGGGCCTTGATGTTGTGCCTTTCGATAATTTGTTTGATTGAATTGTGGTATTTCGGCAGTCGGTGATGGAATTCCTGAAGGAT
Source organism: Xestia rhomboidea (assembly GCA_963853795.1). NCBI lineage: Eukaryota > Metazoa > Arthropoda > Insecta > Lepidoptera > Noctuidae > Xestia > Xestia rhomboidea. Next base: position 4,963,097 of record OY970771.1, on the reverse strand, counting down.
CTACCGTCGTACGACGAGCATAACTTCACATTATTCAACACAGATCATGGAATTAGAAATTGTTCTAAAAGACCGTCGATTTATTTACCAACTAAGGATATTCCGTCTGAACAAAGTTGAGTATACGATTCTATTCTACTTCGAACACTCTAAAGTCGTTTGTTTATCTGTAGACATGGTAATGGTAGCATAAGCATCATTTAAAAAATTAAAAACTTAACCCTAAATGAAGTTATTGATTATTTTTCACATTGCTTTCTCATACTAAGAATCATTCGTTTTATGTACGGTATTGATGCAACAGTCCATTTTCTTCATTTTTCAGTAATTGTAACAGAAAAAACAAATATACTGTTAAGATATCTACATCAGCAATGGGAGAAAAAGGTAAACACATAGTTTGTTATAGTATCTGTGCAACTTCCAGAAAAAATAAAAAAAAGTAATATCCACCTATTTGTGGCAGAATTGGACAGTGCTGATCAAATCAATTCAAAGGAAACCTTGAAATTTGTTGTATTATAATTTTTTTAATGCAAATATTTTTGCATGTAGGTAAATAATAGTTATTGTTTCTTTTACCTACTTTTTAATCACTAGAAAAACAAAGCAATTATAGACAGAATCACAGAAAAAGTAAAAAAAAAATGTAGTGTTAGTCATCTTCATTTTTTCCCCCGTTCCATATATCCCTACCGACATATCCCCACTGGTAGGGATACTTGGATTTTTTCCAACTATCGCTACCGGTTGGGATATATGGAACTTTCTACTCCATATAATATCCCTACTGACCCGCACTGGTGGGGATAGTTGGATTTCTTTTTTCCATTTATTGCTACTAGTAGGGATAAGTTTTTAAGGGTTTCTTTATATCATTAATTAGTGGTTCCTGAATTACTTGTGATATAAACTATTAAAAAAAAACCAAAAGAAAATCGCGAAAACAATTATTTTAATTAAATCAAACAAACCCATAATAAATTACCTATTGTTAAGAACATAACTTCATTTAACTTAAAATATAAAATTATACTCTCATAGAGGTTGGCAAGAGAAAGGAGGCCTTTTGTCCAGCAGTGGGACATTCAAACAGGCTAACAAAAAAAAAACCCTTCCATTGTACATTACAATGTATCCCACCGTATAATTAAAAAATACGTGCAACAATCGCTGCTGCAGCGACACCGGCACTAGACCGGATTACCTAACCATATCTAATAAGCACCTACTGTAATTTCCGCCGAAACAAGTTGTAGTTGTGCATTTTGGATAACAATATCACGTAGCACTATGGTCTCGGTCTTTATTTGTAGTAGCGCACTTCCAATATTTGTTGCAGTTTGCATATCTTTTTTTCCAATGATATTGATACATCATACAATCATAAACAATAACCTCGACCCCGTTTTATAAATATTAGTTCAGTCATTATTGCAGAGTTGCTTACAAGCGGAAAATCAATAATATTTCCTTGTACTTTTTTTTTACTGTCAATTAAACGTAAAAAATACTTCACATTCATAAAAAGATTCAATATCACAAGTAATTCAGGAACCCCTAATTAATCATATAGTTGAAAACTTATCCCTACTGGTAGCGATAAATGGAAAAAAAAAATCCAACTATCCCCACCAGTGCGGGTCAGTAGGGATATATGGAGTAGAAAGTTCCATATATCCCAACCGGTAGCGATAGCTGGAAAAAAATTCCAAGTATCATCATGTATATCCTACCAGGTGGGGATATGTTGGTAGGGATATATGGAACGGGGGCATTTTCTTACTTTTTTAAGTGAAGTGCTCATAGTCTCAAAATTTGTATATTTTCAATTTCAGAATAACAATTCACCAAAGAAACGTGACCAGAGCCACATTGAACAGAATGGCGACGAGAGTCGACCTCGCAAAAGGCCTTGTCTCAACTCTCCGCTAAACTGAAGACTTGCAACCAAGCCAGCAATTAGTTTGTGCTTCAGTTATAGACTTTAAAGAGTGTACGGCATTTTGTATCGACATTTGTATTTCACATTTTTAGGTCAAATTTTAAATTGATTCTCAAAACACAATGGCCTCATGTTTTTTGGGAAAAAGAACTTCTTTCAGCAGTCAAGTGCCATTTCATAAGAATCTTTGATTTATGTTCTCACATGTGTGGCTGTAAGTTATTATATTTATATATAAGAGATGGCGCTGCCGTCACGCAATTATTGAGCTCCGTAGTAATTATTCCAAAAAAATAGAAAAAGTCAATTAAGCAGTGATATTTCTGTATTACAATGAACAATAGAGTATAAACGTTAAGTGAAAGTGTTATCAAAACCTAATTTACGAATTTAACAAAGTTATAATGTGTTTAAAAATTTAATCTCAAACTGTACTAAAACTTTGTTCAATAAGTGTTAAATCTCCAAAAACTTAAATAACTACATACAATAACAATGTGTTAATATTACAGTGTACGTATTAAAGTGCTACCAAGTGTTAATTTAGTGTTTATCTCAAAATAATAACGAAAAACTGAACTTAACAAACTGTCATTGCGCGCGCATACAAAATTTTGAATTCAAAATAAGACGCATCATAACGAACTTTCTATTTTATATCCAAGAGAATACTAATTTCATATCTACTCTTAAATGCTAGTTTGGCTCATTGGCACAGTGCATGACCTGACAAGTATGAGGTCGTAAGTTCGCGCCTCACAATCTGCAGCTCTTTTTGTGACTTTTCAAATTATAAAATTGGTTTAGTCACAGTTAAAACGTAAATAATCAATAAAGTGGATGTTTAAACCATTGGAATACACTAATATACATAAAAATAAGAATATTATAGTACAAACGCAACCACAAGATGTCTGTCCTGGTAGTATGTTATAGATGTAAAGAGTCGGTTGACATTAAAAAAACGGCGTTGTGTTCGGTCTGTAACTACAGATTTGAACCAGACTGCGATGGCTATCCAGCACAAACATACAAACTAATGGACGCAGAATCAAAAAACAGATGGCGCTGTAAGGCATGTATTAAAAAACCGGCTTCTTGCTCTACGGATATATCGCATAGTAATGTGCTTAGTAGTCCAACTACAAAAACAATATGCAACACGCCCTTAAATAATGTCACAATTAGGAACAAAACCTGTAAAGCTACATTTCCAACTGAAAACTCATTTGAAGCATTATCTGTACTATCAGAAAATGAGGATGAAGAACATACATCATTTATTTCAACATCTTCATATGTTATGAACAGAAGTTATCCTGAAATAAACAGGCCAAACGATAATGTTGATGAATTGAAGAATAAAATATGTCAACTTGAAGAAAAATTAAAAATTGTTGAAAATAAAATAGAAAGATTGCTGTTAGAAAATAGTACACAAGCCGAACAAATTAACCACTACAAACTAACAGTTAACGAACTGGAACATACAAGTACGCTTAAGAAGAAACCCGTTACAAAATCTAAGCTTGACTTTTTAAACATTCAAGAAAGTCCTACTCAGAAGACATTAAACACACCATCTAGCACACAAACGTGCACCCAATCACAATGTTCCACGGATGAAAAATTGATATATGATAATCCAGAATCGCCTAGATTGGTGTTCTATCCAGAAACAGACGACGCTGCTGTTTTTCAAGTCATGCAGGATTCAGCAAAAGGTCGTCATCGTAAAATTATTGGTAATAGAAATAGAACATACTCCAGCAAAATATGTATACTTAGTGATAATAATGTAAATAGTATTCTAGAAATTGCTGAAAATGTTTTTCCAGATAATAAAATCTGTCATTACTGTCTACCGAATGCGGGGATAATCGAACTCCTATCAGGGATCGAATTAAAACTTGTGGATTACACTTTGAAAGATTATTGCATCATTATACTAGGTGAACGAGACTTTGCCGTCTCTAAAAACTATGAAACACTGGTAAATCACATAAAATGTAAGCTCGAAAAAATAACACATACTAATGTTATCTTATGTTCTCCAAATTTTAAACTAAATGATAACGTAATGTTGTTTAATAAGAGAATAGAAGCGTTCAACCAACATCTGTATTTAAATAACAAGAAGTTTGAATATACGTATACGTTTGACACTAATAAATATTTAAAATATACGTACGAAATGTTCTGTAAATTTACAGGTAAGGTGAAAAATATTGGTATCTATAAAATATTTCATAAATTAAAAAACTACATACACTACCTAAACAGATTTTATGAAAATAATTATAACACTGAAGATATTACACCTGCAGGAAATTGCAATAAGATCAGTCAATGGAAACCTGGCACTATTCCTTATTATTTTAAAAAACTAACGGATGCTAAATCAAATCAACACTGCAATAAATACGAAGCTTCGATCTATAACTGCCCGTCTTCTAGTGATGCTTTCTCTCCAACCCATGCAGTACAAAATGGGAATATAGATAATACATCTACCCCACAAGCATCAAAACAGCTTTTTCGTGTTTAATAACCATTTTAACATTCTTCACCAAAACATAAATGGCCTCATCTCTAAGTCAGACCTTTTAACGTTAGCTCTTGAGAATGAACAAAACCCTATCAATGTGTTATGCATTACCGAACACAACATGATAGAAACGGACAAAAACATACTAAATATCAGTAATTATAAACTAGTTTCTTGTTTCTGTAGGAAAAACCGGCGAGGTGGGTCTTGTATCTTAATAGAAAAATCGCTTCAATATGCACCAATAAATGATTTCAGTAATTACTCACTTGAAAATATCATTGAATGTTCTGGTATTGAGTTACTAGACCATAAAATATATGTCATATGCATCTACAGACCTCCAAGGCCAAATACAGATGACATAAATATATTCTTTAGAAATCTAAACTCCCTTCTCAGTCGATTTTGTTACGGTAAAAAGAAAGTAATAATTTGTGGTGACTTCAATATAAATTTGCTTAAGAAAACTTACGATGCAACTGAATTTTTGCAAATTTTGCACAGTTACAACCTAAAATTAGGCATCAACGAACCAACACGGTTATCAAGCAAGACTTGCATAGATAATATTATATTTAATGTTAAGGGATGTTCTGCCAAGGTTGTTGAATTTGCACTGTCTGATCACACCGCTCAGTTACTCACATGTCCAGTCAAATCTAGTTTCCTCCTTAAATCATGGAACATAGAAAAAAGAGACTACTCTAAAGAGAACATTCATAAATTCAAAGAATGCATTAATTCTCTTCATTTCAGTAACGTTTTTGCCAACACAGACCCTAACCTAGCATTTAACGAGTTTTATGAATTATTTTACCTATTCTATAATCTTTGCTTCCCCATTATACAAATAAAAATATCAACAAGATCTTGCCCTCGATGGATTACAAAAGGTCTTAGAGTATGCTGCAAACGTAAACGACAATTTTTGTGGGCGTACAGAAAAAATCCTACGGAAAATAATAAAGCTAAATTCTTAGCTTTATCGTCACGGTTAACGCAGATCATTAAGTTAACGCAAAAGTCTCGCAATGATAATTACATAAAAACTGCTCGAAATAAATCGCAAGCTACTTGGAAGATAATAAATACTAATAAATTAAATATACCAAAGGAACAAATACAACAGATTGTTGTAGATGGTAATATAATAACTGACCCTAAACAGATTGCAAACAATTTTAATAATTTCTTTATTGATAAAATTATAAACCCCATACCAAACAAATCAAGATGCCCAATCCCGTTAGAACCAAACTCCATGTTTATGCGTCCAACTATACCAGAAGATATATACAAAATAATTAGAGACCTAAAAAACACAAATAGTACTGGATATGACAATATATCAACAAAAGTTTTAAAACACGTATCCGTAAAGCTATCATTTATACTCAGTCATATAATAAATTTATGTATAGAAAATGGAGTCTTCCCAGATAAGTTAAAATTAACTCTAATTAAACCTTTATTTAAAAAAAGTAATAAAAATGACATGAGCTGCTACCGTCCAGTAGCGCTTGTACCAGTCATATCGAAGATTTTCGAGAAAGTGATCCATGATGGTATTTATAATTATTTTGAGAGAAACAATTTACTTTGTAATGAACAGGTTGGCTTTCGTAAAAATAAATCAATTAATTTAGCAGTTTATAATTTTCTCCACAATATATTAACTCACATGGATAGAGGTAAACAAACGTGTGCACTGTTTATGGACCTCACAAAGGCTTTTGATTATGTGGACCACAAAATACTCTTAAACAAATTATACGCTTATGGTGTCAGAGGAAACATTTATGACCTGATTAAATCTTACCTAAGCAATAGAACTCAAATAACACAAATAACAAGGTTATGTCCCGATATTAAAAAGATGATACATTACTCATCTTCGTGTAGACAGGTTACATCTGGCGTTCCACAGGGAAGTGTATTGGGTCCGCCTCTTTTTATAATATACATCAATGACCTCCCAACAGCGACAAAATACAACACAATTCTATTTGCTGATGACAGTACAGTACTGTTCACGGGCGATAGTAAATTACACATGGAACCTGAGATAAATATGACTTTAGATAGCATTATAAATTGGTTGACATCAAACAATTTACACATAAATCTTGACAAAACCAATTTCATGACATTCAGAAGTAGAGTAAGTAAAATAGCAAACATGAAAATAAATTACCAAAATAATAAGATCCAGGAAGTAGACGTTACGAGATTTCTAGGTATAAAGATAGATAATAATTTAAATTTTAAAGAACATGTAGATACATTATGCTCTAGATTAAATACATTTTCTTATGCATTGTTTAAACTTAAACAAATGGTCAGTACTTCTACAGTCATTACAGCCTACAACGGCTATGTTGCACCTATTCTAAAGTATTGTGTTATTTTTTGGGGTAATTCCACTAATAAAGAAGCGGTATTTAGAGCCCAGAAGAAATGTATACGAGCCATAACTAGTATAAAAGTAACTGACAGTTGCAGACCATCATTTTTAAAATTAAATATTCTTACGTTACCATGTTTATATATATTAGAGGTTATAATGTTTGTAAGAAAAAATACAAACCTCTTTAGTAAATTACATAACAAAAGACACAAGTTCAACATATGCTTACCAATCAATAAAACAGCGTTATTAAATAAAAGTGTATTATGTATGGCTCCACGCATATATAACCATTTACCAAACTCATTCCTGGAGATAACTGATATGAATAAATTTAAAACCAATGTCAAAACACTGTTACAAAAAAAAGCATATTACTCTGTCACTGAATATTTACAGGACAAACTTATATAATGTATGTACTTATGTAAATTTGCATGCCTTATGGTAGGATATGGCTAATGGACACTATTGTTTATTTAAGATAAGACCTTTTATTTTGTACCCATATTCGCAAATGAATAAATGATTATGATTATGATTATGATTATGATTATGATATTTCAGTGGAAAATATTGAAAATCAAAGTATGAATTATATTCATTCCATGTTTTTTATTATTAAGTTTTTTACATAAGAATCATCTTTTCGGAGGTTTCATATCTTTGAATCTAAAATCGATTGTATAAATGACAACACAATAAACATAAATTAAGAATGTGTTCAATAATTTAAGTGCAACACAAAGAATCTTGAGTTATATTGTATTTTTTGATGAATCACTAATTTTCTTATAAGTAGTTCAGTAGTAAGTATAACAAGACTCAAATGTTGTCCATAAATGTAACTTATAAAAAACAAAAAAAAGTTCTATTTCGTTAATAAAAATAATAGAGAGTACCCTTGTTTATTGTGCCAATGATCACTTGGCAGTGGTTACAGAATCCCCTCAAACATACTAGATTGTTGTGCCATGCATCAAGCAGGAGTATAAATGAAAATGTTTAATTTTAGCTTTGTATTATAATCGAGCTTTATAATTTCTTGCCTCACTGGGTCACTGAAGTGAATATGTAATCAAGATGTATCAACACTAAAATACCATACCAAATGTTTATTTGGAGATTTTGGATATTATTTATCAGAAATTAGTAATTAATAAATACATTATGTATTTCCAGAGTTCACAAATGTCAGGAGGTTATGTATAATGAATGTTTAAGTGACTTTGTGATTTTTATAGTTTGAACCATATTTTTATATTATTTCAAATTATTCTGTAAATGAGATGTGCACATGTTAGAAGATTTTAGTGATTACTATTAATTAAAAGTATGTTTAAACACGTAATGGAGATACATAGGTTCATATATTTACGCCTTTTTCCCATGGGGTAGGCAGAAACTACAGAACGCCACCTGCTATGATCTTTACTTCCAAAGAACGCGTGTTGCACTTCTTTCCTTTTGCGTCCACTTTCATACATCAGCATAGCTATTCACAACGGTTCGATTCGATTTTCGATTCGGAAAGTCGTATGTCTATCTCGCTCGATTTCGTAATGTCAAAAAAAGATAGACATATGACTTTCCGAATCGAAAATCGAATCGAAGCGTTGTGAATAAGGGGCCTGGTCATGTACGCACGCTGGTTGCGAGTACTACGCACGCTGGTTGCGAGTACTACGCACGCTGGTTGCGAGTACTACGCACGCTGGTTGCGAGTACTACGCACGCTGGTTGCGAGTACTACGCACGCTGGTTGCGAGTACTACGCACGCTAGTTGCGAGTACTACGCACGCTGGTTGCGAGTACTACGCACGCTGGTTGCGAGTACTACGCACGCTGGTTGCGAGTACTACGCACGCTGGTTGCGAGTACTACGCACGCTGGTTGCGAGTACTACGCACCTGATTTTTCTGAATAATGGAAATAATTGTGGTATATTTCTTGAATAATTTGTCTTTTCTTTAATTTAATTACTTATTGTCTTCTATTCATGCTTTGTGCTAGTAATACCTGTTTATATGGTATTGTCATGTCATATTTAGCCATAAAGTCTTAAATATTAGTAGTTCTTAACTTTTTTGCTATGATATTCTTACACACACAGTTAATTCTAAATCCACTTTGTATTGTAAAGATTTTGTGACTGGATTGTCCTGTAAACTTCTTTGAGTCTGGCTTGTGGAAAGATGATAGCTGATTCAATGTTTTCCTACTCTGGTGAATAAAGTTTTAATTATAATAACAAGTGTAATGTTTGTATTTTAGAAACACCTATAGTTTTTGGACACTATTTTTCAAGAAAGTAAAGCATTATTCGTTAAAAATTAAGGAGCAATTTCTGGTTTGAATTCAATAACAATATGAGAACACAATGATGTTAGCAGTGTTACAGGGTACCTACTGTATTTTAAATATTCATGAATAACTTTGTGAAGTTTATGCAAAATATGAATTTCAAATATGTTTTGAATTAGAAAATTAAGAGAGAATGTTACATAGTATTTTGTTAGGTTGCTTCTTCACCAACTTGACCTATTAGCTAGATATTGCTAGTCTGGTATTCTCTGTTGGAGAAAAGAGAACTTTGCCCTGCATTAGGACAATAGGTGATGTTATAATCTTAGTAGTGTGGTGGTTATATAAGTTCATCCACATCAGTTACTTTTTGTGGAGGCTAGTTTGCCAGTATTTGTTGGTAACAACAGATAAAAATAAGTTACATTATGCTATCATGTTGTAAAATATGGCTCAACAAAATGCAACTTTGATGTGGATACAGCTTTAATGCAGAGGTCAATTTATTTACATAAAATAAAACTACAAATTGACTGAAAAATAACTTTATTCTAATAATTATACTTATCTCACAATTTGCAGAAACATTCCACAAGCTGCAAACAAATAGGTTATGTGTACCTAATGGAATTATTCTCTTATTTTCATTTATGATACCTTATCTAAAATTATAAACACCAAAATAGTCACTAGATTGAGTTTCCTATAAGCTTTCTTACATCAATTTTATTCTTAAAATTGTAACTTATTTTACAAAACAGTGGAAACCAACCTCAAACTAAAATACTTAAGATCAAGTTATACATAATAAATTCAAAATAAAATTTTCAAATTTATCCAGTTCTTAAGAAATCATTATGTAAAGATATAAAAATTTTTAATTGTCTGAAACTGAACATAATTTAATCTTTAGCGGGCACTTCAATGACTCTGGGTTTGTCAATGATGCGGGCAGTACGGTTGCCTTTCTCCACAATTCCTATGATCCAGGCCTGATAGCCTTCTTGCTTTTCAATGTCTTTGCAGTATGCAGCAGCTTGTTCTCTTGGCAAGCAGATAAGCAATCCACCGGATGTCTCAGGGGCGTGACCTTGCAACAGTTGGAACATGTTACCACAAGCTTTTGCCACTGCTGCCATCTTGGCAATCACTGGCAGGTTGTGGATGACAAATGACACCTCGTTCTTCTGATGTGAAGCCAGATTCTGTGCATGGCCAAGCAGACCAAAGCCAGTGACATCTGTAGAACCATGAGCATTATATTTATGCATCAAACGGGCAGCAATACGGTTCAGTCTACTCATAGAGTCCATTGCACGATGATATGCTTTACGCACATCCTCTTCAGAAACAACCAACTTGATACGGTTCCAGCGTTCAGGTTGATCCAGCCACTGATGAGCATTCACAGCTACTTGGGTGCCCAGAGGTTTAGTTAATACAAGCACATCACCCATAACAGCATTATCAGGAACAATATATTCATTTGGTTGGCAGATAGTTGTGGCTACCCCGCCAATAGCACACCAGGGGTTAATGACCGTCTGTCCTCCAGTGACAGAGGTGCCAGCCTCCAGGGCAGAGTCTTTGAACCCACGCATTATAAGAGGAATTACAACATCACGTTCCTTCTCAGTCATCTTTGTTGACACGCCGAGCAACATAAGCATGTTGTCACACTCAGTGACTCCCATCGCGTACAGGTCGCTTAGTACGTTAGCACACGCGATCTTCCCCATCATATAAGGGTCATCCACCAGCGGGTAGAAGAAGTCAGTGGTCTGAACCAAACAAAGCCCTCCATGTCTGAGCGGCGTCACCGAGCAATCCAAGCCGATGCCGATGCGAGGGATCGCCACATGCATAAACTGGTCGTCTTGCTGGGAATAGTCCTGCTGTAACGACTCCACCAGTTTACCCAAAACATCTTGAGGAACTTTGCAGCTTCTTCCTTTTAGGTCTGCGAATCGCGTCAAACGAAAACTCGCTTCTAAGTCGTGCGCCACGGGATCGAATGGCCGACGCAATGCCAAAGCATTGGGGTTACCGGTCATCTCCAACTGTGCTGCTGCTAAAGAGTCTTGCGCTACACTTGATTGGTACGACATATTTCACGAAACTAAACAATATTATGATTTTAATAGAGGTATTCCGGGTCAAAATGCGGAAACCCGACACGCCGCGAAGTGACGCTTGCAAAATGGCGTCTCCGTTACAAAGAGAAAATGGCTGAAAAAAAATCATTTGTATGCCCCCGTCTGATTGGTTATAATGGCACGTAAACAAAAATATCCCGTGTCTGATTGGTCGTTAAAACGTAAAGTTACGATTTTGTCAAAGAGAACGAGCTAATGTCATCAAACCGCGTTTCGTTACACGATAATTGCTGATCTAGCTGTTTGGTAAATTTAGAAAATAACTATTTTGTAGGGATTATATTAAAAAAATATTATGTAGAGCTCGTTTTTCATTTGCTTTGAATTTTGTGTTTTTGATGGGATTGTCAAATGTGAGTTTTATTTTCCACGTTCTTGTTCTTGATGATCTTTCTGACATTTGAATCAGCACATTTTATTAACCAATAAAAAGCGAGCTTGCTCGGGTTTTGACCAATGCTAGAGGCCAAAAGTAAAAAGCATAACGTTAATTCGCTTAATTATTGACCTCTAACTTTTCAGATAAAGTGTAATTTTTTGAATAATCTATGTCCGTTGAGTATTATTAAATTCGCTGAATTTGCACGTCTATTGTTACAAAAATAATGTTATTGTGAAATAAATTATTCAGCATGTCTTTAATTAGTTGTAAAAAGGTGGAAAATGAGGCGGGGTATCCGTGTTACATCGAGTACGTACAACTTTCACCGAGACAGGTACTTTTTGTGTATAAATGGCATAAAGTTTACGAAAACTTTTTTGTTTTAGTGAGGCGACAGGAAAGCAGCAATATGATCATCCTGAATTCAGAAAGATTATGGAATCTCTTAAAGAGTATGATGGGATTAAATACAGCGCGTATCGTGTTGCATTCAAGTTATATGCTCTACAAAAACACCTGAGAGGTATGTGCGACCTGTTGACGTTTTTGCTACCATTTATAGCGATTAGCGAAGTATCAATTACAGAATTCGGATTTTGGAGAATTTCTGGAGAGTTTTGAGTTAATACATACTTAGTATGATACATAAAACAGTTTTTTAATACCTACCCAAACTATTGAAGCATCTGCAAGTTTTAAATTATCATATCAAGAATAGTTTTGCACTTGATCTGGCCAAAAATTTCATGACAATGCTGAGGTAGGAATGTTATGGCAATGTAAACTGTGTGCTCGCTAAAACTCCAAAACGGCAGTGCCGATTTAGCTAATTTTGGTTTTGAAATGTTTGTTGTAGTCCAGGGAAGGTTTAAACGGTGAGAAAACAAAAAAAAAAAGCACTTCTTTACAAACCAAAAATAATTAAAAAATAATAATCTAATAGCTTGACAATACAATTCACATGTTACTTCGTTTTCACTTCTAACATCAGTCCCCAAATACTGCCCCGCATGTTTTTTTTTTGGCATCAAATGTACAAAGCAGGCCATACATACTCTAAAGCACCATTTTAGGTTGGTCTATTCATATGAGATAATTCTTCTCTAGTGCCACCCCTCCGCATCAGTTCCGGAGTGTTTGCCCGTCACCAGCTCAGCCTCTCCGAGAGCAGCCTATCTCTGGATACAGTAGAACTAGAGTCTGTTCTCGCTGACATTTACTTTGCTGCAGAGAAAGAAGGCCTGTTCACTGGAGACATTGATCTGGCTGTAGACCTGTTGATCAACTTGTTGCTCAACATTTATGATAGGTAAGTGTCCTGGATTTTAGAAAATAACACACCTGTAATCTAGAGGGGTAAGACAGAAGTGAAACTAAAGTAGTAATACCCAGTTTTTTAGGAAATGGGTGGGACTCACAAAATTTGTACCATAACGCACTAGAAATTGTAACACACATGTTCGTATGCAACACACGGGAAATATTGTAACACGCTAGAACTCTATAAAGGCAGGATTACAGTACGAACATTTATTAAAAAATCTTACCACATTTACGAGTAATGATGACCATGTGTGGGATATCAAAATAAAGGGCTTGAGGAGACAATTACAAAAATATAAGTCACTGTTAGGTTTTTAAACCTTAAGTAAGCTTTTTGCACTCCGTTTTTATTATTCTTTTCTTAAATGGAAATTGAAATACTTAATTATGTTTATAGTTTAAATTAAAGAGGAACTTGCTTTTCTTAACGTTAGAAATATTATTACAATCAAAAACAAATATTAATGTTATCTAAACGGCCACGCCATTGACCTAGCTCGCGAAAATTAAATTTTCCTAAGTTGCAAATTGCAGCTCTGTATTGGTTCTTATGTGGATCGTTTTTCTCTCCATTGTCTTAGTAATATGTGCTCTTCTTGGTCATAATGTGAGATTCTTATACTCGTTTATGCACACGCAAGCAAAAATGATATCCCCTTTTTGGACTCCACCGCAGTCGGTTAAAGACAATGTAAACCAAGCTTAATGCTATCCAGTGTGTTACGTAACACACCATAACACACCGGAGCGAACACACGAGAACATTTTAGTGTTTATTTGATTATAGCAGCCGCAAATTCAAAGAAATTTAGGAAATAAATCCATAATAGACGACATACAAAGGTATTTAATTAGTATCTGTACTTCATTATTGTGAAAACAACACGTCTCTTGAAAATTCTTTGTTTAATATCCAATAATTTTGATGAGCAAAAAGATCCCAACAAGTCACCTCACTTTTGTGGGTAGACTAAAATGGTTGATATTAAATTGACATTTGATAGCTGTTGCTAAATGGTGCTGCCACCCTACAAAACAAGTTCTGATGGGATTATGACTAAAATACGAAAGTTACCGAGCAACACATTACTTGTAACACACTAGAAGATTTTAACGGACATTTTTAAAATTTGTTGTATTTTAAGTAATTGTAATATTTTGCTAGATTTTCTGACAAAGTACTTTAAATTAACTCCCATACTAACAATAAAGACAAAAAGAAATAACATTAACAACAAAATAAAAAAATAAAAAATCAAACATTGTTGACGGACGGCGCTGGGGCATTTATGTTTTGTATGGAGCAAAAAAAATATCTAAAGTTTAATGAACTATAATTTTGTGAATATTGAAGTTTTGTGTACTTTATTTACACCCATTAAATTTAATGCAAAAAATAAAATTCTTTAAAAAACTTTTTTAAGACATACTAAAATTTAGAGACAAACAGGTGACCGCGAAATTTTTTCAAGAAGTAAATCTTTTTTGAGCCCCACCCAAATAAGGTTTAGGTACTTACCTTATTTTTCATATTTTCTATTTTTTGGTGTGTGTTTAGTTAATTGGAACACATTGTTTAGATAGAATTGTAGTGACCTGAGGACCTTACCCAAACATCAGGCATCAGTAATACTGAATATGTTTAGAAATTATTATTAATAAATAATGTCATCCATATTTGATAAACTAATTTTGTAATATTATGCATTGTAGCAATATGACTTAATTCATATTTTAAAAACTGGTTTATTTTTGTGCTGTGGCCTTCAGAATTTATAATAAATACCACTGGTAATACAGGCTACAAGAATTACTAATTTTTAGACATTATTTTAGAGTTAAAATGTGAACCAAATGTAAACTTGTTTACCTTCTTAAAATAACTAACAAGGCATCTATTTCCAGTGACAGAAAAGAGCCAGTAAGAGTATTAGCAGCGAAAACCCTCCTCATCATTCTCAGTGAAGAGTCAGCATCTGACAAATGGGCAGCACTGGCCAATTGCTGCATGGACCACAATGGCTGTGTGTCACCAAGGAGACTGGCCGCTCTGTTAGCCCATGTCACTGCATTGTCTGCATACCTTGGAGTTACGTCTGACCATGTACAGGCTGATGTTGAGGCTTGTTTTGACAAGGTATGTTGTGGATGAGGATATAATTTTCCTTATACTGTCATACCGTCACTATTAGCAAAAGAAAAATGTGCAAGGAAAAAAAAGATAAGCCTTTCTTTGGGTTCTTACAGGCGAGCGGCACGTTGCCAACGGCAGATAAACTGCAGCCGTCGCCACATGTCGATGACTGCCGTCGACGTCTGTAAGAACCCTTAGATGCACTTTTTTTTTTGTCAGTGAGGCTTGTCTTTCCTCAAATGCACCCTTCTGCGTAACTTGCTTATGGTGCTAGAATATCTAACTGATTAAACAAACAGTTTTTCGCTTGATTATTTTCTAACACAATCAACTACAATATTTATTTCGTTATTTATTTTTCCCAGAGCGCCGGTATGCTCGGCGTTAGTGCTCGCGCTGTCTCCGAATGGGGTGTGCATAGTTGCAGCAGTGCACGCTGGCTACCTCTCATACAACGCGTCGTGGCTAGCAGGAACAGCGCTAACGTCACCGCTACTTGCGCGTTATGTTCTCAGCCGCTCATTCAGGTAACCCATTGTTGGTCATAAATGCATTTTAAGGCGTAACGGGCCGTATCCCTCCTGGATGGTAGCTCAACGTCATTTCGGTTGGGAATAAGAAAACAACCGTTTTCAGTATTTGGGTTTTACCGTGTTTCTCGAAAAAACTATTTCAACTAAGGGAAATAGACTTTTCAACAACAGGTCAATATTTCGTCAATCGAAAAGTTAACTTGAAAATTAGATAACTGGACGCACATTTTCGTAGAACTAAGGCTCGGCGCAAACGGGCCACAAACCTGGCTGGTTGGTGGCCCGTTTGCGCCGAGGTGTGTGTTACCCCAGCCAGATCTTGTCGAAAATCGTCATCTTAGTGCAATAGATAATTAGAAATACAGCTTCTGTAAATGGTAAGCTGATTTTTAAATTTGGTATGCTGATAGTTTTTTAATTATTTGATAAAAACACTTCCGGCTGGAGTAACGTTACCCCAGCCAGATCTTTTGTTTTCTAATAAATATTTTGAAATAAATCTTATGTAAAAAACCATTTACAGAAGCTGTATTTCTAATTATCTATTGCACTTAGATGACGATTTTCGACAAGATCTGGCTGGGGTAACGCACACTGCGCCGAGCCTTCAGCACGTCTAACCACCTTCACCTTGCCATAGTACATATTAGTAACCACAACAACAACAGCTATCTTAAACAATAATAATGTTTTTCTGTTATTATTTATGTGACAAAAGACAAGACAGGGTTCGAAACACCCCGCTGCGTTCCAAAACGGGCTTAGTTGACGTTGGCATGAAGGCTGCTAGGCTAAAATGGGATTAGGCGGGTCACGTCAGTCGCATGCATGATGACCGCTGGGCAAAAGTCTCCACACGATGGTTGCCGGAAGACGGACGGCGCCGCCGAGGCCGATCCAGGAAAAGGTGGCGAGACGATTTGGACGCGTACCACGAGGGTTGTTCCGAGGAGGCACGGGAAAAGAGCACATGGAAGGAATCGGGGGAGACCTTTGCCCAGCAGTGGGACAGTACAGGCTAACAAAAAAAAAATGTGCAAGCAGAAGAAAAATGTAGTCATTTGCATCTATCACTACTAATTATATTTCTGCACACTATAAACATGTACCACTACAATCTATAGTATTGATGCCATTGAACTCAGCCTACAACAAATGCAAGCCAACCTATTGTGCCACCTACCTGCACCACCCACCTGTCTCACACTTGACACTACCTGTCATTGTTTACCTTTCCCGCGCTTTTTACCTACTTGTCGCCCGGCGCCGGCGCAGCTTCTTCGTTGTCGTTCACTTTCGATTTTGTTATTATTCAACAATGGGTTAGGACTCAGTGGGGGTGGTTAACAGGTATAGATAGAATGTTTTGTAGTCTATTTAGCGGTACAAAACATTGCGGTAAACACTTGTAAGTAAACACAACGATTTATTTTCAAGCTTAGAGCGCTACCTTGCGTAGTGTAAAAGATCAAATTAAAGGATTACTAGCTTGTGCTAGCGACTTCGTCCGCGTGGCGTTGAGATATTTACGTATTATCGGGATTCGGGATAAGAACCAGCGTATGTCTTAAACCAGGTTATAGTACTTATATCTTTGTGTAAAACATTGAAAACTGTTCAGCCATAGCGTGAACGTAACAGACATACAAACAAACAGTTACTTTCGCATTTATAATATTAGAATGATTGTAATTTACCATCAGGTTTAGGTAAAAAATCTGACATCGTAATATGTAATAAGCCACGTTATCTTTTGTCCTAAGTACTAATAACAGATTTTAAAATTATTTCAGGTGCTCAAATTCAAATGTTCGAAGTGCAGTGACATCTACTTCTGCGAGAAATGCTACTTGTACGATAAAGACTTGACCACTGTTACTGGACACAAGAAAACTCATCTGGTGCATGAAATCATGGATGGACAAGTAAGTTGCTTTTAGTTTTGCATAAGATTTCACAGAAATTTGCCTTGGTTTGTAAATAGGACAGACTTAACTTTTTAAACATCAAATTGAGACTTTGCATAGCTTTGTGATACTTTTAATGTGCATTGTACAGTTAGAAAAGGTATGCATTCACGATCGCACGTTCGTATTGTCAAAGATAGATGATGATTGCCGAAGCATATACTTACATATCTTGCACGATTTATAGTACCTACTTTCGTATGTTTTCCGTTCATATTTCTTAAAAATGTTTAAAGTAAATCTGATTGTTAGCATGAACAATAAGTTGGCACAGTCCGCAGTTGTATAATCCATATTTTTAAGTAACCCCACAGCTGAACAGTGTCTCTTAAGATACAGGTTATCCTAGTTTGAGAGGCAGGGCTCACAATATCTGCATACAGACTTCTGCAGCATAGTTTAGCATCTTGTTAATCAGTGTATACTAATGTATGTTTCTTTTGTGACAATAAACTATTTTATTTCATTAATATCCATGGTAAAAAGTTCAAAAAAGTAGAACTTTTTACCATGAATATGCTAAGAAAAACAAGAAATGATACCCTACACAATACAAGTGATTTTTATCATTTTATTGTGATAGTACTGTAGTAGTTGTAGTAGTTTGTGAACTGATTTATAGAACTTTAGGGCTACTGCACACTATAGACAAGACTGTCTTTAGACAGACTATTTCCCTACTAGTGCGAGCGAGACAGACTATTTATCTCTCGCTCGCACTAAAGTTAAAAAAAGTAGAACTTTTTACCATGAATATGCTAAGAAAAACAAGAAATGATACCCTACACAATACAAGTGATTTTTATCATTTTATTGTGATAGTACTGTAGTAGTTGTAGTAGTTTGTGAACTGATTTATAGAACTTTAGGGCTACTGCACACTATAGACAAGACTGTCTTTAGACAGACTATTTCCCTACTAGTGCGAGCGAGACAGACTATTTATCTCTCGCTCGCACTAGTAGGGAAATAGTCTGTCTAAAGACAGTCTTGTCTATAGTGTGCAGCCTTTACTTGATCAATTGAATTATCAATCGAGATATTCCAGACAAAATCATCAGAATGCATGAACTTCATAAAAGGCATGAAGAGGCTATTCTTCTGCACCAAGACAAAGAAGAAAGGTCCCAAGAAGGGGTCTAAGAAGAGCTTGGATAAGGCAGAAGGTTGCTCTGTAAGAAGAAGGAAGGATGGCAAGCCAGTTATATTTACTTCGACCGTCGGGAAAGCTTCGGGCAACAATGCTAATAATCCCATTGTGGTGCTACATGATATTATTACGCAGTTGCAAACACAGCAAGAGTGAGTTTTCTTTTAAACTTTGACATTAGTTTTACTGGACAGCCGCGTTGGTCTGGTGGTCGTAATTGCGACTATTCAGCATGAGGTCCTGGGTTCGATTCCCGGGTCGGGCAAAGTGTCAACACCAAAATGCGCGCACACTGTCTATTTGTATAGTAAACGACAGCGAGAGTTACTCAGCGGCCAGGTTTTAGAAGAAAATAATGAATAAATATTGAAATAACAAAAGTGGATATTTGTGAAGTACTCGTTAGCGATTTAGGTATGAATATGTTGACTTCAGGTTTTTAATTGCAGACGCGTACGTCAAAAAATAAAGACAGAACCGTTTAATGATGATTTTAAGACCGCTCTTTGCAATACATTTCTATCGAGCCGATTTCGTCCAATTATATATCGAGTCCGTCCACGGTCTTTGAAATATGATGAATATTAACATATTTTTTTTTTTGATGTGCTGGAGCAAACAGTTTTTCTTAAAAAACTGCTTAAATAACATCAACTAGGTGTTGTCAGCACCTTAACGGGGCGAGTCTGGATTTGTGTCTAGTTCAGGCTCCCCCCTATTACACAGGACTTAAACATGTCGCAGAGTGTACTTTTTGAAGTTTGCTTGAGTGTGTTTGGTTGTGACGCGGTTACGGCCGATAGATGGCAGTTCGTCGAGTTGAATGGGACGGACGTGCAAACAATTCATTCGGTTGGAGCGGAGGTGGCAGAGCTAGCAGTCGGTCGTGATCGCGTTATAACCAACATCACTGCATTCGCATGTTATTTGGTTTGATTTTGAATCGTTGAAAATATTGTGAGCATCCTTATTATTTTATAACCAAAGTTAGACTACCTACAAATAAAAATCAGTGTAAAGTGTAATTTCAAGTAATTTGTTAGTTTATTATAAACAGTATATCGCATCCAGTGTGTTTTTATTGCACGAAACCCGTCTTCTGCCCACATAATGCTCGAGCATAACGAAATAAATACTGACAACCCGGCAAACATAACTGGCGTTATGTGGGTGTACACCTTTGCTGTATTAGGTACACCTCTGCCTAACTCTTTTGGGAATACAGGCGTGATGTTAAGTCATTAATTTTCTTTTGACACAAATTTGCTGGTTTGTTCTGCAAATATTTTTTTTTTCATCACTTTCTTTATATTGGTATCGCACTACACTAAGACCACGCTTTTTTAAATTGGGATGCGTTTCTGTTCGACTTGATTTAATGTAAGTTTTTTTTTTGCAAATTAGTACCAAATCAGAAATCTTGATTGATGATGTTACATTATTTATTATTTAAGGTTTCTCCGATACCAGCGTGTTAATTCCCAGTATACCCTAAAATATTTTAGTTTTGATTAAAATTGGAGACACACTTTTACATATTGTGGTGGGTATGATGGACTTATCTTTTGAACTATCGTTACAGGTCTCTCCAGGAGTTAGCAGGTCGTCTTGAGAAACAGGACCACCTAGAAATTGAAATGAAAAACAATGAGACTAAAGACTTCCGAACGAAAGTAGATTCGCACTTGGCCCATATGTCGACACAGATCAACCGGCTTAAGATATTAAAGGTAAGGTAGTTTATAGTCTTATTTCAATGCTATATGCACATTCTTTTTAATTTGCCATTGACAGCGGCTTTACTTCATAGCAGTAAGGGCGGGTGTTACTAATGACTTACGATTGGCCTCACAGCGCACGCGCCGGTATGATCGAGTAACCGACTATTTTGCGGTCGGGTAAGACCAATGTTGTCATAAAATATTTACATAAGTCGCATAAAAAAAAATGAATGCATTGTTACTGTATGGAACATAATTGATATCTTATTTCAATACTTTCAACATGAGATTTCGAGCAATACCCTGCAAGGATCGTTGCTACATCTAGCAAGCCTGAGCGCGGTCAAGTTTGCTCATTTGCAGTCTTCACTCAAAAACACACCAAGATTTATCATAAACATAAAAACGGGATATGATAATGACCATGTCAGTTTAATACAGGGTGTAAACAACTTGAGGGGTTTCCATCGGCGTCGAGTCGACGCTGAAGTACCTGGGACTTGTCCTCGACAGCCGGTGGAACTTCGTGGAGCATTTCCGACGTTTGGCCCCCAAACTGGAGCGGACAGGGGCTGCCTTCAGGCGGCTCCTGCCCAACCTGGGGGGGCCAAACGCCTCCTGCCGGAGGCTCTACGCGGGAGTCGTGCGGTCCATGGCCCTTTACGGGGCCCCGGTGTGGGCACGTTCATTGAGGCGGCGTGCCGCCCACCACTTGAACGTGCCCCAGAAGGTGGTAGCCGTAAGGCTGGTCCGGGGGTACCGCACGATCTCCCGCGAGGCGGCGAACCTCCTTGCCGGATTGCCGCCATGGGATCTGGAGGCAATAGTCCTCGCGCGCCTACATGAGTGGCGCGCGGAGGCGCTACGCCGGGGGGAAACTCCGCTGCCGCGGCAAATTGTTGCTCAGCGGACGGACTTCCGGCGGGATCTCATGGCGACATGGAGAGAGCGACTATCGCAACCCCGTGCAGGGCACGCCACAATAGTGGCGATAAGTCCCCTCTTTGAGGAGTGGCTGGAGAGACGCCACGGCGTCCTCACCTTCCGCCTGACGCAGGTTCTTACCGGACACGGATGTTTCGGTAAGTTCCTGCACCGAATCGGGCGGGAGGAAACGCCCGGGTGCTACCATTGTGAGGATCGACCGGAGGACACGGTAGAGCACACGGTGGAGGCGTGCCCCGCTTGGGCGGAGCACCGCCGTGTCCTCGTAGCGGCGATTGGCGGCGGCGACCTCTCGCTCAGGGCCTTGGTTCAATCCATGGTCCGGAGCGAGACGGAATGGGACGCCGTCACCTCCTTCTGCGAAGCAGTCATGCTAGCGAAGGAGGTGGCGGAACAGGACAGGGAGAGATCCTCACGTCCCGGCCGCCGCGTCCGGCGTCGGGGGCCACGTGGTGGCTCCCGGCCACCGTAGGCGCGGGCCTGTGGACGGGGAGCTATGGGCTAGCTCGCCGTCCTTCCGTCTCATGACGACAGGCCGTGTCGACGGCGCGTTCGTGTTCCACGCGCGCCTCAAAGAGAGTCAGCAATAGGGAAGGGTCCGCAAGGTCCGAAGCCTGCCGGGGCTGCGGGACTATTCGAAAGAGATACCGTGGCCCCGGAACACAAAGGGCGAGGAAGGAACATGGATGGGTTTTAGTCAGTAAAAGTCTGACACTCCCTCCTGCTCCGCCCAGAGCGGGAGAAGTCATTTGATGAATTCCCATCCTAAAAAAAAAAAAAAAAAGGGTGTAAACAACTTCATCGCGAAGCCGACCAAGCATTCTGTACATCAAATTAAGTAACTTTACGCAAAAATTATTGCTGGGAAACGACTTTTTTTTTTGGGTTGAAATATCATGTTTTGTGGTAGAACTCAATGTAACGCACTCAAAACATTGTGCTGATGGATGGATTGAATAGTACGGAAGTCGTGAAGGTGTTTAAAGTAAAAAATTCTTACATTAAAAACTATTAAAACAAAACTGGCCAAAAGTTAGAACTTTCACCCCCCAATATCTCCGTAACTAGAAGGTTCCCAGGTATGGTGTAGAACAAAAAACATATCGCAATGACGGGGAGAAAAGTGCCTTTCGGTTTCGTTAAGAGGTTTTTTCCACCCTTTATACATCGAGAATACTTTTTTCTTCCAGGATAACTTATCGTCAAGCCAACCCACAATACCACAAGAAAACGCTTCGAAAATCGACAAAAACGAACGACCGCAGGCTTTCGACCTGTTCAGCCCAATACCGGTCCTGGAAACGGAAACACAGTCCAAAGTGACAGATATAAAGTCCCAGCCTAGAGTTCTAAGTCTGGACTCGGGGAACTTCTCTGTGGTATCGAAGCCAGAGAGTCAGAATCTGCTGACGATATCTGGAGATGCCCTCAAGCCTGTTGTCGTACACGCGACGTCTGATAGCATATCTACTGTCTCTATGAATGATATTAGTAATTGGTATAATGGTGAGTGATTTTATAATATGAAAAACTATTAAGGGGTGATGTGCGACAAAACTCCAGCTTAGTAATTATCACGTGTATCGCTGTATGTAGGCGTAGGCTGTCTAACAAATTATTCTTGCTCGTAGACGCCCAATAATTAAATGTATTTGAGATCATGGGCGAAAATAAGCTTTCAATCAGCAAACAGCAACAAATTATATAAAGACTATGCACGCAATTTTTTCTTCACTTAAATCAATAAAATACAGTAGGTACTATCAACCCAAGAAAAGTATTAAAAGTTAAGTTCAACTATTGCTTGTCGCACAAAAATAATATTAAACCCCTGCAATTTTCTACGACAGTTCAAACGTCCGTAGCTGTCGCGGCTATGATGTGACGTCATTATCCACAATCTGCCTTGTTTACATCTAATTTTTTTGGCCTTAATAAAATAATTTTACCAATTGTATCTGCTTTATTCAAGTAAAAATTGCAATAACAATATTATAATAAAATTTTAATGAAACTTTTAGCACTTTTTAAATAAAAGTGTTTTTTTGACACAATGAACTTTGACGTCAATACCGTTATCCGAGGACGGTGTGTTTTGACAGTGCATTCCGTTCCACCAAAAACATGCTACATAAAACAGTAAATTGTAAAATAAGTGATGTAATAGAAACTTAAACAACTTTACCACAATGTTTTTATGCGCCAATACAAGAAATTTTTCATAAATAAAAAGAGTTTTGTATTTCATGCATATTCCCTATTACTGGGCAAGTTGACAAGTTAAAGTATAATTAAGTTAAAGTGTAATTCTAATATGTCTTCGTGCATGTCAAATCATTACGAGACATATTTGCAATAGTATTTATATCACCATAACAATTTCCAGAAACAGAATGCGGCCCAGACAAACGTCCTCGATCAAATCTGAAGCCGCGTCAGGACACGACCCTGTCCCTCGCGGCTGCCGAGCAGAAGTTCGCGGCAGACATACGATCCGTTGAGGACAGTAACGACAAGATGAAGGAACTCAACGCTGACCTGGACACAGTGCTGGATAGGCTGCAGCAGATATTGACTAATAACTTCGCTATGGATGGTAAGGACATTATTAAACTTTTAGTCTGCATTTTTCTGAGCTAAAAGGACTTTTATTTTTTTTCGTATGGGAAATCATCAATTGACTCCTCCCGCTCTGGGCGGAGCAGGAGGGAGTGTCGGACTTTTACTGACTAAAACCCATCCATGTTCCTTCATCGCCCTTTGTGTTCCGGGGCCACGGTATCTCTTTCGAATAGTCCCGCAGCCCCGAGCTAAAAGGCCTGTGATAGGCTTCGATCTATGAACTATCTCTATGCATTAACAAGCACAGACTCTAAACAAATGACTGTGTGTGATGCCATAGATGATACGGGTTTTAGTCACGTCGGTCAAACTCAAACTCTTTACTGCATTCATGTGTACATTTAGTTGTTACATATAAAGTAAGTAAGTTTCAACATTTAACCCGGTTAGGGCACGGCAATATAATAGATTGGACAAAAACAAGCATCCAGTCAGTAGGTATACAGGGTGTAAACAACCTCATTACGAAGCCGTCAACCAAGCATTCTGGGAGGTTACCATGACGTCTTAAAGCAGGATTGTTTTAATGCCATTCTAGTGTGGGAATGAGACGGAGCTAAAAAGGACGTCTAGCGCCATCTCTTTCTGACTCTGGAATAAGATTAAAACAATCCTGTTTTAAGACTTCATGGTAGGCCACCTGTACATCAAACTAAGTTTACTAACTTTACGCAAAAATTATTGCTGGAAACGACTTTTTTTTAGGGTGAAAATTCATGATTTGTTGTAGAACTCAATGTAACGCACTCAAAACATTGTGCTGATGGATGGATTGAATATTACGGGGGTCTTGGAGGTGTTTAAAGTAAAAATCTTACAATAAAAACTTGTATTAAAAAAAAAACTTGTCAAAAAGTTGGAATTTTGACCCCCAATACCTCCGTAACTAGAAGGTTCCCAGGTATGGTGTAGAACAAAAAAAAGATCGCAATGACTGGGAGAACAAGTGCCTTTATAAAGGAGATCAACCCTAATCTCTTGTTTTCAGATTCATGCTTTGACAACACGCAACTCCGCGAGACGGCGAACGAAATGGAAGGACTTCTCGGCACTTTAATAAGAGGGGTGGAACAGAGAGCAACTCTCAACGCCAGTAAAGGCTTAGTATAACACTACTTTATCGAAATGCCGACGACTTCGTTATTCTACTATGACGATGGCCGTATATCGGCGTAAGTTACGCCGCTCAAAGTGAGTCACCGAAATTATGTTGCATTCGGCTTTATGCTCCGTTCTCGTCTTCAGGCGATGCGACTTATGTCAAGTGATACGTGCGTGCGTCATTTGTTTAGTATCTGCTCCGCAGTACTCCATAGACGACGTAAGTCGCTTGAGCGTAACTATAGTCAAGTTAACTCAAGTTAAAGTAACTGCTTGAGTTTAAGCAATTATTTATCCAAACATTTTTATGCAAAAGACAAGAATTTAAAAGATCTAAGAATCGTCAAAGAAAGCTAAGCTAAAGAAATCTAACTTTTGATAGTTCTAACTTCAAGCAATTACTGAACTACAGAATTAAAACGTAACTTAAATAATGACTTACTCAAGTAATAATTTTATCTTGTTTATAGATACGGGTGTGTGAGCTCTTATAAAGAGGCAAATCAAATAATCTTCGACTCATTTTAAGCGGTGCAACTCATGCTTGTAGAGACCGCTCTTACTGGATTTTCTATTGAAACTCGCAACTTTGTTTGACTATGAAAATGTTTATTTAGTTTCGCTTAAGATGAGATTTACGCACTGTTTTTTTTTGTTGTTTAGCACTGTGTTTTTTTTGTTTGCTCATCTTTCGTTAACTAGAAGACTGCAATTCGAAATAACTAAAATAATTATGTTTGTATTTTGGAAATCGATGAATCTTCAATCAGATATGTTAAGACTAATGCAGGCCATAATGAGATCTAGCTTTATAAGAATAACTTTTAAAATGTCTTTGGAAAAATGTATAATTTGTGATGTTGGTCAAATTGACTGATTGATCCTATTGGTTGTGAAAAACATGTACCACTTCAAATAATTATGACTTTTTATGACGTCACGTTCATTTATCATAAGTTTGTTCAGAAAACCGGAAAGCGTCAGCTGCCGGCTTAACACGACTGTCGCATTTCTGCTCATTTATGGAGACGCGGCGCGTTGTGCGGCGCGGCCCGCTTTTTATTCAAACATGTGGCGATGTATGAGAGCGTTTATGGAGAAGCGATTGTACGCGCATTTGCTTGAAATACAGCTTTACTTGTGGCGAACCTCCGGTGACATGTTGTGTGTACACGCGGCCGCACGCAGTGTTACGGCAACCGGTTCCTTTAGGGGGATGTCAACACACACAATGCGCGCACACTGTCTATTTGTATCGGAGTAAACGAGAGCGAGACAGTTACTCCGGCCAGGTTATAGAAGACAATAATGAATAAATATTTAAATAAAAAAAGGTGTGGATTATTTGTGAAATATGACTTGTTAGCGGTTTAACTGTATGAATATGTTTTTTTCATGTTTTTAATTGCAGACCTATACGCCAAAAAAATAAAGACATAGAACCGTTTAATGATGATTTTAAGACCACTCTTTGCAATTCATTTCTATCGAGCCGATTTCGTCCAATTATGTATCGAGTCCATCCACAGTCTTTGAAATATGATGAATATTAACATTTTTACATATTTTTATGTGCTAGAACAAATAGTTTTTCTTAAAGAACTGCATAAATAACATCAATTAGGTGATGTCAACCCCTTAATAATTTGTTCACGGAGGAGCGGGGGAACCGGTGGCGTCGCACGCGCCTCTTTACGCCCCGCGTTTCCTTAAGGTGGATGCTCCAGGGTAGCCCGCAAATTTATTCAAATTTTCATCAATCAGGAATAATTTTGACCTTGAAAAAGTAATTCCTGCACCTTTATGCGCTTGGAGGGTTGTATTGATGATTTTGATGATTATAATTCGGTAACTACATACTTGTTACAGCCGCGATTCATAGTTTAATCAACATACAACCTGACACTGACCTGCAAATTGCAAAAAATGTAAGAAAATTTGAATTTCGCAGGCTACCCTGGAGCATCCACCTTAAACAACATCGTACATTGCCATGTTATGTATGTCTGTGTTTGAGCGTGTGATAACGCTGTCCGCTGCACGCGCTGCCACAATGAATAAACGCGCAAGGTGTCGCGAGACGCTACGCCACTCCACGTCTCCGTAAATGAGCCCTTGGACGGCCTGGGCCTATACATAAGAATCTCGTAAAACTATCTCTAAGTATAATATTGTAATTTATAATTCTACCATATTGTTTATTACGATTAGAAGAGTTATATTGTATTGTCTCTTTAGAGATTGTTTGATTTTTAATATAGTGATTATGTTAAAAGTTTACCCAATAGTGCAACTTTGATCGATTGTAAGACATATTTTATTTTGACTTTGTAATTACCAAGATGCAGTTTGTTTAGATAAATCGAAATTGCATGGATTTTTCATGTAGAGTCGTGGTCTTTTCCGCCTGATCAGTTAAACATTTTTTCGCTTAAATCATGCGGAGGAGCCAAGCCACGCCCCCTTAAAGTTTAGGCCTATTAGGACAGCGTCAATTTGGCGGGCAAAATAACAATAACTCTTTCGTTTGGCGTGCGTCGTCAGTGCGCTCGGCCGATCGGTATTGTCTTTCATTCATTATTTCCATACAAAGTCAATGGGGCGGGCCTAGAGAGCGTTTCTATGTTGCGAGTGCAAGCAATAATTAGCTTAGTGGTGATCAGGCGGGAGTGTCCTCGATAGTACCTACCTTTGAATCTGACGTATTATAGCAATAGTTAGTTTTCACTTTATAGCAAAAATATTTAGGTGCTAAGACTTTTTGGAACCCAGTTAATCCAGTTACACAGGTAGGTATAGTATTTAACTAACTTTAATATTTAAGAAAACTTTGCCGTCCATCTAAATTTGGTGCTCAATATTTAAACTATAAGATCTGATATAAAATAAAACATACATTTAGAAAAGTAACATGCCATATATTTTATATAAAAAATTTACATACATTTTTCGTGTTTATTAAATAGAAAAAAATAAAAAATAATGTCATATAAATTAAACGTTACGTTAAAACTATGCTAGGTTTAAGTAAAAATAATAAATTGCTACATTTCATTTGTGCGTTTAACAGGTAAATAAAAATAATATATTATTAATAAAATAGAGCAATTCATTTTAATTCACAATTTAAGTAAGCGTATATCACCGTCTTAGATTAAAGAAAAACTATGAACACTGTCATTGATGAGGCATTAGCTTGGATTTTAGCAAGAAAATGTGTGGAATGCTACAACTAATGACCCGACTACTGAAAAATCACGCTCTTGTTAAATTCGGGATTTACAAGGAAAAATCGACTACTCTTATTGTTAAAGTCGGTTAAAATGTAGCATATGTTACCCGGGCCATAATAACGAATCGATTGACACCTTATTCATCAACATCGGATGAATAGTTTAGGCGCTACGGAGGTACCTACGTAAATATAAACATACAATATACGTACTGCTAAATTCGTAACCTAAGGAAGAGGATGATTTTAGCAGTCTTATGTATGTGTTGGCTTCGCTGTAGTCGGGTACAAAAACAACAATTAAAAACCTTGTAGTTTTAGGGTTGAGCCTCATCTAGAAGCACGGAATCTATGCTCCTATCTTTTTCCGTCGCTCAGAACCGTCATTTGCTAAAGGAATACTGAGGCACGCGGCAGGCGCTAAAGACCATACCATTTTTTTTTTGCTAAAAATATTTATTGCCTTTGCCAAGCTTATGCCTCGTACACCAGTCATATCATGGAAGAAATTGTAAGGCAGAAAAGCAACTAGCTTCTAAAGAAATGCTATCTGACCAACACACGATGTAAACTGTCAAACAACATACCTATGTAATAAAATAGCGAAACATGTTAGTCTATAACTCAAAAATGTATGACAATGACAAAAAAATCTGCCATCGCAGATAACGTGCATATCCTAATTATTAAAACGCTCAATTTTTATACAATAAAAAAAAAAAAACGTACAAAAAAGCAATTAAATTGCTTCGGCACAACCTTAATCCGTACTTAAAAAAATAAAATAATATCGAATCATTTACAATTAATAATGTTTATGTATAAATGTTAGCGTAGTCTATAATATAATAATAAATGTTTTACATCAGCGGACGGATTTTTATTTCTAATTTCTATTTTTATTACGTATCTACATTTGGGTAAAAAGTATAAAATAGCTTAACTTTACGAATTATTATTTAGATTATAAAGTTTACAGAATACGTCTTTTTTCCACAACCTCCCTTCTTTTTTTGAGTAAATTATATTGTTAAAATTGACATAATGTAGTGTAAGTTGCTAGTGCGTGATTTTTAGGAAATCATTTCTATTTATAGCGTAATCCAGAATCATCCTATAATGTTCCCACTGCTGGGATGAAACCCCTCTGCAAGGGAGAGGGCTATAAAACACTAAGCGGGCCTCATGTAGTTTGGTAGATGTTTTAATGTATGCTCAACATAAATATGGAAGACTTTTTCATACGATGAAAGGCCTCAGACGGTTTAAAATGTCTTTTCAAAATAGGAATGAGTGAAAAATCTTCTAAAAATCACGCATCATCAATGGTTGTGACATTCATAAGTCTACATACTATTATTGCATAGCTTCTGCTACTGAACACGATTGATAAAAGTAATGCCTTATAGAGAACTTACACTTAAGAAAAGTTGCCTACTGACGTCCTTTTTTTGCCTGATTTTAATCTATATTTTGAGGATAATAAAAAGCTCTGTTCATCTTGCCTTTTTGAATAATAATTTATGTTGACCAATGTTTTTACATACATTTGTTAAAAATAATGAAAATAAGCAGTACTCCTGGACACGAGTCGTTTTGTTAGGAGGTTCCTCTCTCTCTGGAGCCCTGACCACCGTGGCTTGGACCCTGTTCCCGATACACGTGGGCTACTACTTTATATTGTTTTTTTTTAAGGAACATTAAAAAAAATGTATGACATTTGTAAATAAAGGAAATAATATATGTTGATCAATGTATTTACATGCTTACTTCTGTTTAAAAAAAATTAAATAATAGGTGAAAAAATAAATAAAGAAACAAATCATAACTACTGTAATATCCTTTGAAAACTTTCCCAAATCGTTCTAAGTTTATGTATTGTTCATTCCTAAGTGTGTCCTCTATTACCGTCTTTGCCCAGACACCAGTAGGCACCTTAGCTCCTCTAGTCTAGTTCCTCTTACTGCTGTTGATGAGGTACTTGCAGCAGTGCGTGAGGAGATGCTTCTCTTTCTCCGTGGAGCCGTTTTGGTGGATAGCTGTGGGGCCGCCGCGCTCGCGCGTGTAGATGTCCAGCCCGTATTGGCCTGGAAGGTAGAAGTCGGATGTTTAGTGAATTACGATTTGATTTGAGGTCGTATGTGTTATACCTATCATTTTTCAGTAGAAGAGAGGGATGGAAATGAACAAAGCCAAACATATATAAATCATGTCGGAGTTCCGTGTTGACCAGGAACTGGGTGTGAAGATCAGATAATCTCTCAGTCTCTATGTAAAATAATGGCGTCCTCATCACCTGCGCATTTGATGATTTATTTACTGCTTCAGCGGGGTTCGTGTGGCTGAGTTTTGGGTTAAACACATTTGAACTTTTTGGCATCGATACGCTAAGAAGAAACTTGTTCAGCTTCATTCGGCTAGACTGCAAGCAAACCCCGAAATAGTCGGGGAAAACGCTAGGCAGAGGAATTCTTGGCGTAGCAGTCAATTAGGCTTAGCAGATGTTGAGGATGAGAATCCGTGTGAGAATCCGCAGCACAGTCAAATTTATATCTCACAGTGATTGAATCAGTCGATAATAAATACACATAAACAGTTAAATCAGGTAAGACATTATCCCTAATTTGAAGTCATACTAGACTGTTTTAACAAAAATCTTCATAATTAATTGGCTTACCTTCTTCAGGGAACGTGATGTAGAAAGACACGATGTCGTCGGAGACGTTTTGCTGCACGTACTTGGAGAGCCTCTTCTCGTCCACGCCGTTCTTGTGCAGCGTCGCCATGAAGTCCGCCAGGGGGCGCGACATGCGGAACTGGATCTCGAGCTCACGACCCGCGAATACTAACGCTTCCTGCAAGGTAAGATAACATTCAGTTCAAATGTGAACTAATAGTACCATCGGCATCTTTCATCTGGAAACTTAGAATTGTGGTGGGTCTACATGTCCGGCGCGGCCTGGTAAGGCTTGCCCGAACATGTATTGTAGCATCCGTCAGATTAGATACGCTTACTTTGTAGAGTGTAGGTTAAGATGGTTGCGCATTCGTGCAGAATTAAAAAAATCCTTCATCCGCTTGAACCAGTAGAGGCCCTACTCCCTAACGGCAGTTAGGAACGCCGGCGACGGCGACGTTAGGAAATAGGGCCTTAGCTGCTAACGTATGCGTCTTTCCACATACTAGTTTAACATTTAAGGTGAATGCGCCAGGGTAGCCCGCGAAATTCAAATTTTCTTATCCGCGAAATTCAAATATTTACTTTTTCAAGGTCAAAGTCATTCCTACACCTTTATGCGCTTGGAGGGTTGTATTGATGATTATAATTCTGTAACTACATACGTCTTACAGCCGCGATTCATGTTTAATCAACATACAACCTGACACTGACCTGCAAATTGCAAAAAACGTAAGAAAATTTGAATTTCGCGGGCTACCCTGGAGCATCCACCTTAAGTTGTCATATTTTTGGCCTTCCGAACAGGCGACAGGATTCTATTTTGAGTCTTTACCTGATGCGTAATAGGTACGAGTCCGAAGAGTCTGGTAGCTTTCGTGGGTCCCCATTCACCGCTCGCGCAGTCTGGCAACGGAACCATCACCGTTTGTAGTTCCGCACAACATATCTGCAATACAAAGTTATGTCCATTAAAGTCACTTCAATTAATACACCATCATCGATCACTACCTACTCTCTAATTTACTATATTCAGTAGTTTCCTTTCTAGACGTACTATCGAGGACACTCCCGCCTGATCACCACTAAGCTTATTTTTGCTTGCACTTAAAACATAGAAACGCTCTCTATCCCCGCCCTGTTGACTTTATAATAAATAATTAATGAAAAAAATACCGATCGGCGACACATGCCAAACGAGAGTTATTGTTATTTTGCGCGCCAAAGTTGACGCTTTCCTAATAGGCCTAAAGTTCAAGGTGGAGTGGCTCGGCGCCTCCGCATGATTTAAGCGAAAAAAAATTAACTGATCAGGCGGAAAAGACCACGACTGTACATATCGAAACAAATCATTGCTCTCTTGTTGCTCATTGTAAGTTTCCCCATTCTTAGTTTTCCCTCGTATTAGGGATACTCATACCGATGGGGGTCGGGCATGTTTCGGACACGATACTCTTTTCTCGGATTTAGCTTGAAGCCGATTGATTGAGATCATACCCCGTTCAAGGACTTGAGCAATACATATTCCGATACGACTTGCGACTAGCGGTTGGTTGCCTTTGTTTCCTTCGCGTGAGTACGCTCTGACTCGTGGCATGGTCTTTAGAAGTGGTTTACCACTTCTTTCATTTCGTGGCCTAAGAGTATGTAACTCGTCGCCAAGAGATCAGGCCAGTTTTGGCCCCTGTCAGAATATAACTCTGTTAAAATCAGTCCATATCCATATAAGAATGGTTACCTTGAACTTGCAAACGCTCTTGAACTTCATTGGTTCTCCTGTGAGGTATTCCCTTGGCGTGACGGCGTTGGCGAAGATGTCCAGCAGGAAGGCGCCGCTGCAGGGCGCGTGCACACGGAACGATACCACGTTGCCGACCACGGACTGGGAGGACAAAGAAAATAATAGCAGTTTAACTTCTGGGGTAAACTAAGTAGACTTCAAAGCTTGCTTGTGGAAAGGATGAGGCGTGGTCTTCCTAGTCGTCGATCTAAAATATGATATTGTGTAAAGCAGGTTTTATCAGAAGACTCGAAGCTCTAATTAAAAAAAACTAAGTGTGATCAATGCAGCTTAGTAGTTTGCTGTTTCAGGCATATTTCATACCATAAACTTGAATAGTCCATGCAGATTACGCCGTCTGATTTCTCGAGTGTCGTGTGGTCGATGGAACTTCGTTGTGCTCTTACCTGCATAACAAATCTCTTGAGGCTGACGCCGTCGAAGCCGTCTCCCTCGGTGTCGTAGAACTTGAGGTTGTAGTGGAAGATGAGAGAGCTCTGCATGTGTGCGGGCATGGCTATGCGCATAGTCGCCGCACCTGGAATGTGTGCAAGGTCATATTGTAATAGATATTACTTTTTAGGTTCTAATATTGTTATATGTGCCTGGGACAAGCGGTATTGGGGCACCATAGACAAGTATTCACAGAACTTCGATAGACGTATTTAACTTTATACTTGACGTTCTTGCTCAAGTTTGCAAGTAGATGCAAAAAAATACAACGGGATAGCACCGATAAGAAGCAACACAATATTGGCGCTTTATGACCACGTACCTACTCGACTGGTTATTATACCAGTCTACGCAAGAGCCCTAAGAGCCTAAAGGTAAAGCAAGGACTCACCAGTCGAATCAGTAAACATAACAGCCTTCGTATTAGGATCGCTGAAGTACAATCCGTATCTAAAGAACAGCGACCTGACGAAGGGCAGCTCCTCAAAGTCATGGAGCGTGATGGGCGTCTTCAGCAGCTGCCAATCTGACTGCAGCGGGAAGAACTCGTAGATGAACTCCCGGGGGTCCGTCAAGAAGTAGTGGTCGTCGTATTCGTACCTGGGACAGTAGTTGGAATTTTTGGAGGAAGTCCTAGGTTGTGAACAGAAAGATTCAGGTCTGAACAAGCGGGGAAAAAAAGTATTTACATAGAGGTATAAAAAGCTAGAAGCATCGGAAGTCCAGTATGCAAGAGAAACAAAAGCACAATACGGTTCAGCGTAGCATTATAGACGAGGTTGGCGGCATATTAAAATAAACTAAGGCTACTTTAGAGGCAGATGTTGATAAGTTCATCATCTCAATTTTTTCAGAGATGTGATCGAAATATTGCTCTTTTTAATTTTTATTTATCGGCAAGTTGAATTATTTCGGCTAGTAAGTACTTTTTAGACTGGTAATCTCTATTACAACTTAAGTTACTTCCAAGAGGAGTTTCCTCTGAATATCGTACTTAGAATGGCATGTAGTGAACTGCCAAAAAATCTCAGGCGTTTTCTCTTGGACAATAGTAGTACCCTTCAAGAAAACCTTTACAATAGGCTAGTTTCCACCATCAATAAATTTCAAATCTATTTTGTCCGTCAGTTAGAGATTTGGAAAATAATGGACACGTATTTTTTGTTTTTGTAAATCAATGAATATTGACAAAGATAAATCGCAAAACTCGGGAGTGGGGGCTCGTGACGTCACAACGCACTAAAAATTATAGCACGGCGTGACGTATTAATAATTTTAAAAGCGTCGTATCTTCGTCAATTTTGGTTTACGTAACAAAAGAAAAAATACGCGTCAAATATTTTTTGATAATCTAACTGACGGACTAATTAGATTTTTTCAAGACACAAGCCTATTAAGTCTACCCTTAAAATTCTGTTTACAAACCTCAAGCTATCACTTTTCCCCCGATTGCCAGGTTTCGGCGCATCCTTAGCATTGACCAGATGCCTGGCTCCCCAGTTACACTGGACGAAGCGCCACGCCCCCGCCACGAACACCGCGTTCCAAGAGTTACGGAACCTGTTGTCTTCGAAGCGGACTCCTGGCTGGTAGCCAGCGGATTTGCTGTAGCCTTTGATCACCACACAGTGGAGACCTGCGTAACTGTGAATGGAACATGAAATTTTAAAGTTCTAATGATCAGGTCAATCAGGTGTTACAAATATTGGAGGTACAAAGGTTTGTGGGAGTCAGGAGTTCAAACTAGAATACCCTGTGCTATGGACTCCTTGCCTCCCTCGCCGAAATTGGGATTATGACAATTTTAGAGCGACATGTCATTGTAGGACTATTGTAAAATAATTACTAGAAAAAGTACTAATGAAATAAAATCAAAAAATAAAAATAAAAATGCGTGTGTGTATGTGTGTGAGAGAGAGAGAGTAAGATAGTGTAATGTGTGTGTACGTATAAAGATGGATGTGTAAAAAATGTGTGCGTGAGGAGGTGGCATTATGTAGTTATGAGAAACGCTAGACTAGGATAATATAGTAAGCATTTTTTCAGTATCTTCATAATCAACGTTTAAAAGCCATTGGGTCAGCCTCTTTTTACATTCTACCCTAGACAGATTAGCAATTAACAAAAGAATCTTATTAATTTTATAATACAGTCTGCTTGATCTGAAATTGTAGAAATTATTAGCAAAAGAGGTTTTTACCGGTGTTGTATCACAGACTTCAAATTCAGAATTGACTACGTAAACTGTTTGGACGAAATCACTCTGTTCAACAAGATCAGCATTTGCTTAAAAAAATTTCTTGTTATGTAAAGAGGTTTATCATCTTTTAGTAATAAACAAGGTCATCTTACCTGCACAATCTCTTAAACAGTACATGGTAACTTTCAGTCCCGTGTTTGATGCCTCTGAGCAGTCCTAGCGGGGAGTCTCCCCTCAGGTTGTCATCGAACTGAATGTTGTTCAGGTTTTTCACGGTGATCCAGCGGAATATGGTCCTCGCCTTCTCAACGTCGCTTGCGCATCTACCTACGAGCTGCCGGACTAGATCCGTAAAGGTTTTTTGGTCTTCTTGTGCTACCTGAAAGCAGAAATTGTACAAGTTTAAAAATTTGTGGTTGGTTTGGAAGATTTGAGAATTAAGGAAGAGGATTCTTTGCTGCCAGTAATTCTTGTAACTTAAGGGAACACATTTTCAGGGTTGCACAAAACATTGATTCATCAAACAGTAAACATTAAACTTGCCTGCTTTTTTAAGCGAGATCCTAAGACTTCAGTTCAGATATCACTTTGCGATTAATTTACGTGAACTCATAAGGCTGGAATTTCACACTGCGATTAATTCCGAGGTCTCTGGTCTGTTTAAATGCAAGTAGCAATAGAATTAAAAAAAAATATCCAGTGTAACTTACCGAAATAGCAATCTTATCAACATCAGCGAACTCGGCGGGGTCTGTATAGATGTGGAACTTGGAGACGAGCGGGGGCTGAGGCGGAGGTGCGCGGGCGGGGTAGGGCGGGGCTTCCTCGCCGTCCACGAACAGGGAGGAACCTGCCATGTACTCCGACCGACGCTCCTGGATCAACTCCATCATCTCGTGGCTTTGCTTCTCTACAAGGGCTGCCGTCGCTGCTCTAAAAGATTTAGAAAGGGATACTGGTTACATTTTGGATTTGTTGTTTTATTTAGAACCACTACAGTTTTTTGATAAAGCTAAAACATCATCTGTTAGATAGTTGCATCATGCATTCTGGAGCGTTTGTTTAAGTCCGCCTTACGTCCACAAGAATCGGTATACTACTACGATTTCAAGTATTTTCGACGTGGTAAGGAGCTTCTATACGTCTTATCAAGATCAAAGATTCAATATTTACCCATCTTTTATTTAAGACCGAAAGATGTTGAAATAACGAACTTAACAAGACCCAGATACAATGGTGGTAGAGTGTTATTATTTTACTGTGGATTAGGCGTCATTAAGTTACTACAAACCTCTCATGCTCCAGCATCTTCCTCGTCAAGCTCTCCTTCTTCTTATCTCTTCTCAACGTCATATTCTTCTCCAAGTCCGCTCTCTCCTGCTGGTGACGTAACGTGAGGGCTCCTATCTCCGAGTCCGGTCTTCTCTTCTTGACTTGCATTTCTTGTTGGAACCTGTTCGTCAGCCTCTCTAGTTCGCGCTCCCATTCATCCTGTAATGATGAAAACGCGTGTGATTACCGCTACTTATTGACTTCGATATCAACCAACCCGCATTGGGCCCACGTAGTGATGGATTATGACCCACTCTCTCCCACAAAGAGGAGGCCTGTGCCCCAGTAGTGGAAACGGAATCTGTTGATTATTGACTTCGATGCTGCCTGCTGGTATGTAGAAAGTTCATCCTATGGATGGTGATTTGTTGAGGGCCCGGAAAAGATCTAGAGATATACATACTGGTGTTGGTAGTTCTTACGGTATCAGCCTTCAAAGGCTTATGATGATGTTTGAGAAAGTAGGGATAAGGATCTTTTTTGGACTTCCACTCGAACGAATTGTTATGCTTTTAACATCAGGGCAGTTCATTTGCATAAAATGAAACTAGGAACAAGACTTAATGGGTCAGGTTCAAATATTAACGCTAAACCTTGGCATATGATGGCGTTTTACTGCCTTATTTAATAATGAATATATAGGTCAGAACATGGCTGGCATTCAGCAGCAAATGTCGACTCTACCTGTATTTCTTCTCGTATTCTTCTGTTTTCTTCTTCGCGATGTTTGGAGAACTTTCTGTACAAGTCGTCTTCTTCTTGTCGGTGTTTCATTTCTAGTTTGGTTTGTTCATCGCGATCCTGGGGACAAAATAACAAAATACATTAGAACATTTCATTAGATTTAGAGAGCGAATGAAGCACCTTAGTTTTGGATTTACTATGTGCGTGTCTTTTAAGTACCTAGTTAAAGCTATTGATACCTAATAATAGATTGATATTCACTTTTACCCCGAACACATCAAATTCGTCTCGTGATACTTGAAGTCCTTATTTCTTGGAAAACTCTGCGAAGCTAGCCAGCTATGGATCTGAATAATGTGCGAGTGCGTGTGTGTGTGATGTATTGTTTGTGATTAGTATAAAATGTAATACTGTTATTGTGTACTCTATCGCACTAGGTAACCCTGTAAAGATAGAGAAAAAACAAAAGAATAAAAAAAAAACCATATTCAGAATCTCAGAAGGTAAAATACAATATAAATCTAAAAACTAACAATGTCGGTATAATTGTGTACTAGTGTACTTTCCAATCAGTCTGCAATGATTTTGATAACGTCTTCTCACTTTGTCCAACGACAAGGTTGGCGTTGCGAGTGAGAGGCTTATTAGGGGTAGTGGAAAGCTCCATGTTCAGCAGTGATCATGACATGAGCTGATTTCAACGTGTTAAGTAGATGTAATGGCTAGCTAACCGTCATTGGCTATAGTAATGCGCATCTTAATATATGTTGTCAATGTCGTTAAGCTTAAATGTGATGATGATGACATAAATATTTTAACGGCTATAAATTGCGCAAAAACTTAATGAACCTGTCTTCAAGTGTAACTTGAACTGTTGGCAAAAAGTAAAAAGTTATTAACAGTAGAGTTTTTACTGAACCATTGCCATTGAGGCTATTCATTAGACCATTGACCTCAGCGTTTATCGGCACTTAATTCATCAGCTCAAAGCAACCACTTTCCAACCTTTCAGATGATTGCAAACAGATAAATTCCTACCCATAATTATAAGCATATTAATCTTCGTTATAAATCAAAGTTTATACCTACCTAGCATATCTAATTCAATCTTATTTAGCTTAGCAATATGTCAGTAAAGATTAGCGGCAAAGATGACCATTAGATCGTCACTATGGAAAGTGTCGCCACCTGGCGGCCGCCGAGGAAAGTGAAACGATTGTGTCGTTCACCTGCGCGCGCGCAAGGTAGCGATTAGATCATGGAATAGGCAGGTTCAGAATGTCCAGTTGAAACAATTGCTTCTAGCGAACACGCGAAGGCATGACATCTTTGGCGAACACGGTCAAGAGGCTGTAAAAGCAACTTGTAGGTACCGAGAGATCCATACCACACAATACCGCTGTTTACTATACGAATGGTTTTAATCCAGCATTATTATACGATTAGGATCATGACAACTAATGTGATTTCAGCATCACCATGTTAGGGACAAATGCAAAAATGTATGGATCATGGCAGTTTTGGTGTGGTGTTAAAAATCCCGCCAAAAATGATTTGGCTTGAGCACACTAAGCATACTGTAAGGAATAAGCCTTCTGGCAATACTGTCCTATCTACTCTATGATTAGATGACCGATCGTACTCGCTCATTTATTGATAGATCGCCTACAGGTTTATCACGGTGTTCATGGCAATTTTCTGTCTTTTAATAGTGTTTTTGCGGTATTGCCAATGCCGGAAGACGTCATAAATTGTTCCTAGCGTCGTAAATCGGAAAGTGTTTAGCAATTTCCTAGTGTATTCTAGACAAAGTAAGATGACTTTCTACCGGTTATTGCTATGAGTAAACTTAGGTTTTATCTTTATTTTTAGTGATGTAGTAATTTACAAAGCTGCGTAATACTTCAACATTAGCGAGGAATGTTATCTATAGCCCAATGCAGTTTCGATCGAAAGATGGGTTCTACTGAACGTTATGCAATCATCATTGGCTTTGATTCCGCTTAAACGGGGATCCCGTTGCTTAAGCTTGAGTTCAAAATTTAAAAACCTCCCTAACTTATCTTGAGTTTTAAATAAAAATACATCCACGCAAAATATTCCCAATCTACTTACACACAGACAAAGACAATGCGCAGTCTAACCGGGCTGGGGCTATAAGCAGCATTAAAAGCCAATGACCCAAATTGGTGTAAAAGATAAACTAACGTAAAAATCGCCCGATATAAACTGAATTAACTCAATTCGGGGCCGAGATGAGCTTTACGGCATATAAAATTCGTATGTTATGTTATTTTCTCCTAAATCTCTAAAATTCCAGTAGCGGCCTCCGCAAAATAAAAAGGCATTAGTGCTCCATATACTTTAGTCATTGGTCTTTTCTACAAGGGTTCCATACATGACAAAGGTGAGCATTTGGGAAGAATTTTTGAAAACTCACCCCCTAAATATGGCATCACAGTTTTTATAGAAGTTCGTTGTTTATGTCGAAGGGAAATCCCATCTGGCACATGTCTTGTGATACAATACCTATAGATATTAAAAAGCAATTATTTCTCCACCTTTAATATCATCTAAGCCAACTGTAATCGTATGCCCCAGTGAGTGTAAGATGTAGTCGGTTTCTGATGAGATTTTTTGCTTGAACTAACAGTAACCATTATCAGCCAGCGATGCCCGTTTCTGGTTTTAATGATGCGTTTTTTTTTTTTAATATTATGGAATGGAAATATAATTGAGTAACCGTTGTCAATCATAGGCGTGAATATTTTTAAGATTTGTGGCGTTGTAAACTTGGCAGCGCAGTTGCGAATTTTGAGAGAGAGGACGACTGAAATTACCGGTGTAATCTTCGATCAACAAAGTTGCTATTGTTAATCGAAAGGTGTAATACAATGTTGCGTTTCTGAGAAATAAGATAAAATCTAAAGACTTTTTTTTCCAAATTTTCTTTATGCCTGCATAACTTGAAGATAACTTTTTGCGGTACCTACCTTTTTCTTTTGCTGTTTTATCCTTAAACAGCAAAAGAAATAGGTTGGCACATGGCCAATATCGGAACTTGTGGTCTTATCTTGTTTTTTTTTTAAACAGTTCATTGTCCAAGTAGGCTTTATTATTTCTTTCTTGGCGATGCAATGGTAGCCCGTAGGCATGGCCGACACGTGTACCTATTAATTCCTCATAAACGCATGTTCATAGAAAAGCGAAATAGAGTGTCTACTTATTCAATATCCTGGTCATTCAAAAGCTTCGGGCGTTGAACCAGATCTCGCCAACACTTACGTATTTAAACAAAATGCATTATTACGTTTGCCTCGATATGAGCTCTCGTATTGTATTATTGCATGTTGTTATCTTTTACAGCACTGTTTCTACCTCCGGGCAACAACGCGATACATTGAAACTCATACAACTTTATGGTTTAAGTGTCTGGGTATAATAACACAAAATTAGAATGACAATGCACTGTCTTATCCATAAATTATATGTGTCATTCGTCAGCGGTTCATTAGTTATCAACAGATGAGAAAAGGAAATAAATAAGCGTAAGTTTGAACACCCATTCAAGGTTAGCTTCGCACAACATGAACTCATTGCAAGTAGGTCATGACACGATCATTGAATCATTCAATAAGTATCTATTCACAGAGACACACACGACTCTATTACTTACTGCCATTTATTTTAACACAACTCTGAGAACGAATGAATGAACCCTGCCGAAGCGACTCGACTACATGTAAATATTACGTAAATAGTCACCGAGTAACAATGGCTACACATTATCATTTCATACATAATGCGAGTTTTTATCGTGCCGCGGGAGGGTCGGCGAGCGAGGAATTTGTTTTTGTACAAGTTAATCGTGTAGATAACGGTACTACATTATCAGCAGTAGCGCGACAGCGACTCACCGACCGGTCGTGTGCAGTTTACTTTACAGACACTTAATATACGTTAAAAATGCTCAAACTAGTCAGAGGGATACGGCGGTTGAACCAATGCCGGCACAACCACGCTACCGTCATCGGAACCGAGCCGAACAGAACCGATCCTTACTACCAAGAGAATAAGGCCAGAATGGATGAGCTCGTCGACGAACTACGGCAGAAAACCGGTGACGCCATCAAAGGCGGCCCGGAGGAGGCCGTAAAGAGGCACACGGCGAGAGGAAAACTACTCGTCAGGGACAGGATTAACCGGTTGGTGGACGAGGGAAGCGACGTTTTAGAACTGAGCACACTGGCCGCCGTCGACATGTACAAAGGGCAAGTGCCTAGCGCCGGCATTGTCACCGCCATTGGCAAAGTTCACGGTCGTGACTGCATGATTGTGGCTAATGACGCCACTGTTAAAGGAGGCACTTATTTCCCCATGACAGTGAAGAAGCACCTGAGAGCTCAAGCGGTTGCGCAAGAGTGTCGTCTTCCGTGCATTTACCTCGTCGACTCCGGAGGTGCACATTTACCGGATCAAGCTGAAGTCTTCCCGGACAGAGAACACTTCGGAAGAATATTTTA
This sequence comes from Xestia rhomboidea, assembly GCA_963853795.1. Taxonomy (NCBI): domain Eukaryota; kingdom Metazoa; phylum Arthropoda; class Insecta; order Lepidoptera; family Noctuidae; genus Xestia; species Xestia rhomboidea. Next base: position 4,920,974 of record OY970771.1, on the reverse strand, counting down.
CAATCAAGCTAACATGTCTGGGGAAGGAATACCGCAGATCGCAGTAGTTATGGGCTCATGTACCGCCGGTGGCGCGTATATTCCCAGCATGTCCGACGAAAGCATCATTGTTAAAAACCAAGGAACTATTTTCTTGGCTGGTCCACCTTTAGTGAAGGCCGCTACAGGCGAATCAGTGTCTGCTGAAGATTTGGGTGGCGCTGACCTACATTGCCGTCAGTCTGGCGTGACAGATCACTATGCTCAGGATGACGAACATGCTCTACACTTAGCTAGAAATGTTGTTGCCAATTTAAATTGGAATAACGAACAGAGGACAAGAATACATGCACCAAAAGTTGAAGACCCTGTCCATGACATTAATGATCTTCACGGCATTGTTGGGGCGAACATCCAAAGACCTTTCGACATTCGCGAAGTTGTTGCTAGAATAGTTGACGGAAGTAGATTCCATGAGTTTAAACAACTTTATGGAGATACATTGGTATGTGGTTTTGCATCTATGTACGGACATCCTGTCGGAGTAATTGGTAACAATGGAGTGTTGCACTCAGAAGCAGCTTTGAAAGGCTCTCACTTCATTCAACTTTGCGCAGCTAGGAAGATTCCTTTACTCTTCCTTCAGAACATAACTGGTTTCATGGTTGGCAAAGACGCAGAGGCCGGAGGTATTGCGAAAAATGGTGCTAAGATGGTGACAGCAGTCAGTTGTTTCAAGGGACCCAAGGTGACAGTGTTGGTAGGAGGTAGTTTTGGTGCCGGAAACTATGGAATGTGTGGTCGCGCGTACTCTCCCAGTTTCCTCTACATGTGGCCAAACGCCAGAATATCAGTGATGGGTGGACCTCAAGCTGCTACAGTGTTGTCGTTGGTAGCTAAAGAGAAGGCTCAGAGAGAAGGAAAGCCTTGGACGGATGAGGATGACAAGAAAGTTAGAGCGCCTTTGGAAGCCATGTTTGAGAAAGAAGGACGCCCATACTTCAGTACTGCAAGACTCTGGGATGATGGAGTGATTGCTCCTAAAGACACAAGAAGGGTTATAGGTCTCAGTTTGTCTGCGGCATTAAACGCTCCATTTAGAGACAGTAAATTCGGTGTGTTCAGAATGTGAAGTGATAAGGACCAAGTCACAGTATGACGAAACATTGTGTTATCAGTAATTAGGCGTATCGCCCACACTGATTTTATTATTTCGACTTTTACAAACTTTTTATTACCGTCGTTAACTTCTTAATTAATTGTAATTATGTTCGGCTAACGATTTTGTTAACTGTAAAATAAAGTTTGTGATTATATACCGGGTGTCTTATCGGTCGCGATAGCGTCGCTAACTCTAAAATCATTGTGATTACTTAGCAGTTAATTTGGTAACAGAAAGATCATTCCTTAAATATTGATTCTGCCTTTATCTTTCTCATATTATCTGTGTTGTTATCAAACACGGCTCTATTTTCGTTTAAGCGACTTACATTGGTGGATATAATATCGTCAATAAGATAATTATCTGCGTTTTAAGACTTTCTGTTTTAAGGTCAAGATTGAGGTTTGTTTTCAGACTTGCGTTTTCACTGTGATCAATTTTGATAACCGATTTACTAAGCCCGTTCTGTTTACCGAGTTTATCTATCAAGATTCGAAGGCTATTTTCCTCAAATAACTTTATCGAAACAAAAGCTATAGCAAGATTATCTGAGAACCTTAGGAACCACTGATTAAAAACTTAGAGCTCGACTGTACTTTGACATTTGTTTTTTTTTAGATTGTCTGTGAATGAATATGTCCTGGCAGCATTTCTCAAGGTCTAGCCTTAGGAAGGTAAACAGGTTATCAAAACAGTCTCTACTTAGTTGTTGTATAATTCAAGAAGACATTCTTTGCTCAATATTATCACAGATGTTTTTTAAATGGCAGCATTTATGTGTAAATACGAGATAAGTATTTATTTTTGTAATAAAATTTTACTTTTTTACTTTAATCTTTTTGTTTTGCTGTATGATATCTATCGTTTCCAGATATTTATTTAGGTAGAGAAAAATTGCCATGCAAAACATCAAATTGCATTCTTTCTGATACAAAATATTGTCTTCGTCTCTTATTCTAAAATTGAATGACTCAATTTCATAGGTATCGTAAACGTTTACAAAACAATAAGCTACAAAATGGAAATCACACACCCGAAACTAATGAAATGAAGTCCTAAATTTGCAAAATTTCAAAATTTACAATTAAACCAGTAAATTCACAAATGACATGAAAATTTTCAAAATTTACATTTAATCGGTCTTGGCAAATATTAATTATAGACAAAAAATAATCTACAAAGAGGTGTGTAATGTTTGCACTGACGGTAAATCATAACCAGTCTAATTACACGGAACAATAGCAATAATAAAAAGAGACCGTTGGACCATTAGCATGCAAATGTAATACAATGACCCGACCGCCATTAACAAAGTTCAAGTTTAACAATTGGATATCAGCCACTCACTTTTAACACCTAGTCTGGATGACAAGGCCGGCTTTATATTGATAATACCTGTGCCAACTAGGTAATTCTTTTTTTTTTAATGACGAAACTGTCATGGCATAGGTTAAAATAAATAGCGGGAACTGGGTTAACCAACCTATCACAAATTGCTATAAATATTATTTTTTTGTGATACCTACAGAAAAATATTTTCGATTTATTTATCACGCTACATAACAGTTTTAGATATAAGTATTGTTATTATTAAATGTAGGTTACGATCATAATCTATCTCTAGTTTTCTTCGCCTTACATTCGCAAGACTAAATTGGCTTTGATAGTATCCAATTTCACTGTAATTCATTATAATAAACAATTGATTGGTAACAATATGTCCGCGCTTACGATCGAGGCTCGGCATTTTACGCTTTCCAGTCGCAACGGACGCCGCGTGCGTGATTTTTTTCTAACTGGAATTCTTCACAAGAAAATCCATCCGGTGGAGAACTGACAGTCTATTAACAGAGTTAATTGCCTATCTATATGGCGAGTACACGGCGTTGGCCTCATTTTCGAAACATTTTTCCTCCTCAAATAACCATACCATATTAAGCATTTCTAAAATGGACTACCCATTTTACAAATGCGAAAATACTCGTGTCATTTTTTTTTCATGCCTTATCTGCTGAACGAATTTCGTATAGAAGTATAATATGATCCGGGTTAGGCCATAGAGGTAGACTATGATCCGGGTTAAGCCATAGGATAGCCACTTTTGATCCCGGTAGTACGAAACTACCGTATATTTTTAAAATTTTTTAAGCTACGGTTTTATGGCCAGTAGGTATTCCATATTCGAATACCAGCAGGCAACTTTTGATTGTGTAACCGAACGCAATTACGGCAGTTGAGGGAAATACCTTTGCCATAAAAATCAATATTAGATTGACGTTAAAATAAAACCAGCCGTGATCTTATAGAGATACCGTTTATTAATTTATTTTTATTTAAGCTTATTATCGTTATAAATATTAATGTTATTGTTACGACGGTATCTTTTACGCGTCTACATCGCATAGGTACATACCGTGATTAAATGAAATGAGGAAAATATGAAGAAACGTTTGAGTTTGAAAATGTGGATGTCTATGAGTTGGGAAAAACCAAACAAGCGATACTACAGTGACGACCAATAGGGGAGTATGGCTATTGGTCGTCACCGTAGTATCGCTTGTTTATATCATATTATGAGCAGACAATAGGCGAGACGACAAAAAAAAATCGAATTAGTCCGTCAGTTAGATTATCAAAAAATATTTGACCCGTGTTTTTTCTTTTGTTACGTAAACCAATATTGACGAAGATATGACGCTTTTAAAATTCTCAATACGTCACGCCTAGATATAATTTTTAGCTAGTTCTGACGTCACGAGCCCCCACTCCCTAGTTTTGATGCGTTTTATCTTTTGTCAATATTCACTGATTTACAAAAACAAAAAATACGTGTCCATTAATTTCCAATACTCTAACTGACGGACTAAATAGCAATTTTTTGATACTGTCGTCATGCCTATTGATTGAGAAGAATATTACTGAGTCACTAAATATATAAGTCTCTAACAAGACCCTGATTTCAAACAATAAAAATTTAAGAGGCTTGAACTCTTGAACAATACGTCATATATTATAACGCCAGCCATGGGGTTTGCTGACAGGTGCTTGAACATTCTTAGAAGCGTGCTCCCAACGCTGTGGGCTTATGAATAAGAAACCACGTCACGACGAACGAGTCTTTCGATTTTCATTGTTAGGCTAAGTCACAGTAGAGGTTTTTTTTATTTTTAAACTAGAAACTAAGAGCAATTTATAAAAAAAAAAGTAATGACAGATGACAGTACCAGAAACTTAGCTACCTCGCGCACTACGGCCAGGACCACCACATTTGGCCGGACCGGCCTCTATCTTGAACAAAACTGGTCGGACGCCCCGTTGTCCGAACTAACTTTCTTCGTGGTTGGAACTTCTGCGGCCAAAAGTCGTGGTGGTGGCCGCGTTCTGCGCGAGGTCCCTAAGTTTCTGGTACTCGAAACAAAGATGAAAATTAAATGTAGCTACAGTCCCAGTCACAAGACATAAAAACTGTGAAAGTAGTCATATTTAAAATCGACGTCAATTGCAGTTGCACTTGTACAGTATGACCATTTTATGTGTGCAGTTCAAGGTGGCGCTGCTTGTTAAGAAAAAAATGCATCGATTTGACACACTAGGTACATTTATTTTAATTCTTTGTTTTCCCGCCTGCACAGGTAAGTTTGTTGAAGTGTACCTTGCATTCTACTTCTGTCAATCTTTATAACAGTGTTAACATCTGTGCATTTAAGTGCAAGAGTATGTATTATAAACCCCGTCGTTCTCGACAGTTGCCCATTAGACATTGAAATCAGATCACCAATGCACGGCACTAATTTTTTTTGTTCAATTGAACTATTTAAAGGCACTTTTGCTAAGGAGTCAGGTTTAGTTAATCATGAAGTTGAAGCTGTTTTCCCGTTCCAAAACATACCATCTCTTTGGAAAGAACAGGAAAGAAACTATTTCTATGGCGGTCCGAACGCGACGTAAACAATCACAAATTAGTAAGTTAGAGATAACTCTAGTATTTCGTCTCAGAAGGAGCTCGTGAGGTAGATTCTCGGATCAATCTTCAGGATAACCGCGCTTGGCTAAGTTGGGATGTAATGGGTGACCACCCATTACAAACCCGGTTTCCTCCGTGCCTCGGAAAGCATCGCCTAGTGCAAAAGCAAAGCCTCGCTAAGCCGTTGGTCCTGGCTGTCAATTGTTGATCTTTGACAGTCGTTACACGTAGTCAGTGGCCCAAAAGTCTGACAACCAGTCTTACCAAGGGGTATCGAATTCATTACCCAGTACTAACTGGGTTGAGGAGGTAAGATAGACAGTCGCTCCATGTAAGCTGTATCTGGTTAGACTGGAAGCCGACCCCAATATAGTTGGGAAAAGGCTAGGCAGATGATAAGACTATTCGAATAACTGAGCTTTAATTTATTGGTATTGATTTTGTATTGAATTTTAACAAAATTTTATTTAATAATATTGGTTTGATGCGTAACAGCACTGGATAGGGATAAGTGGAAGGAGGGAAGGGAGGCCTTTGCCCTGCAGTGGGACACAAATGGCTGATAATAATAATAATAATGGTTTGATTATGAATTGAAATTAACTTATTATTTGACAAAAAATATTGTATTAATTTAAAGTATTTTGTCTAGTTGTAATAGTAGTGTGTGGTGTGTATTTGTTTCTGTAATATTAGTGTGTGGTATCTCTGATTATTTGTGTTTTTATTTTTTATTATTAACTAAGTTACGGATCGTTGTGTCTGATGCAAATAAATAAATAAAATTAAATAAGTCGTGTCGTGGACGACAAGCCTTACTTACAGTGCTAAATGTACAGTTTCCCTGAAACTCGATCTCTTGCAATAAATCTCATCTCATTGTGAGACGTGGTATGCCGCCGTTCTTGAGTTAATAGATTGATATTTATGTGAAATTGCAATTGCACAATTGATTCAATGTTCCACTTTGGCGAGGACGGTGCGCGATCCGGAATTTAATCGTTTCAATTGATTATAGGTAGGTGTTTTTTGGTTACAAGTAAACCGATTCATGTTCTTAAATGAATTCCTGACATGCTCTTAGTCTTCATTATAATTATTGATTAGGGTTTTCTGTCGTGATTATTTCGATTGGTTTCGAACTCGAACTAACATCGTTCACATAGGGATACATCAAGCTATAGCTAAGCCTCGCTTTGTACAGATTTTACGTACAATGAGAGATCCGCATAAACTAGTTTTGCATAGGTTGACTTGTCATCGTGCGTACGAGCACATATCACACATTGAATGTTTAAAAAATCTGAAACCTTAAGCCCTACGCAATGCACTATTTACCCACATTAAATTCTACAGAGTTAACCTAAGCGTCGTTTGCACTATGGTCAAATAATGTTGTTGTGTGTAATCATTGTTCTATTTCGGTCTATTCTCTATTGTAATACGATTTAGCTCTAAATGTTAATTCTACAATGTTCTTTTGGCGTTCGCAATGTATTGAAAAACAGATACCTATTTTAGTAGTAGGACAAGCGGGCATAAATTGATTATATTTGTTTGCTTAAATACCAGTTGCATAAAAATACACTCTATGATTACATTGCACAATAATAGTAAAAATGACTTGGCCACTTTCCTCGGCAAAGGTATTTCCCTGTTCAGCCACATGCTTGATCTGTTGCATTCGGTTACACAATCGCCCGCCAATCAGGCGCGTTCTTAATTAACAACTTTCTATCTGCGAGTCAACGAACGAGGCTGTAGGTTGGCTTGACGTTGCCTTGTAGATTAAAAAATACAATTAAAATGTTTGTTACGTGGTAGTTTAGCTATTGTTTTTTGTGACGGTGAGAAATTGCGAAGAGATTGTTTTTGTCGGTTTAAAGTCAGAAATGTTTCATTTTCGATGAGGGCTGTCTGTGAGGGCAAGCCTCACTACTAGCTTGCCTGCATATTTTAAATTGCAGCCCCGTGATGTCTGTCGTGTCGTGAGGGCTTTTACGCATTGGAATATTGAACTTAGTTCTCGCCGACCCACACCACGAATAAATGACTGTCCCACATTAATACTGCGAATCACTGTGCATCTGCTTCATCCGTGAGCAGCAATAAACCAATTACGATGAAAACGTTCGCTTGATAATTAAGTTGTGAACATTTATCTTAGTAAGAACAGTGACTGTTTTGATGACGAACCATAGAGAAGATGGAACAAGAAAACATGCTGCGCCGACCCAAAATAAATTGGCACAGGGTTACCAGATCTATGATTTTTATTTCCGGAGAAAATTACGGTAATTTTTCTTTTCAATATTCCTCCCGCATTCCGGATATATCACGAAAATTCCAGACGTAAGGCAACCATAGATACGCGCAGGAGAATGATGAGACAGCTGACTATGACATACCGTCATGAAATTACACAGTAACGTGTAACTAATCAGGCCGTTAGTTACAAGTAACTATGTAGTTTTATGACTGTTCATAATTAAATGTAATTAATATGGTGACTGTCCAATCTGACTGAGTCACGAGTTTCGAGGAAACGGAACAGATACTATCGCTGGTTTCATCTGAGTAAACTTCGTGGTCCAGCATAATGCAGGTAAGACAGAAGGGCCACTAGTTTCAGATGAAAACAAGAACATCGTTAATCTATGTAAAGGGTTACATAGATCATTGATGTTCTTGTTTACTTCTGAAACTATAATAACAATCTAAACTGGCATGCAAAAATAAGTGTCACATTTTTAAAATTGCAATAACTTTTTAAGTACACAAGATATTACTTTCGAAACAAAAAGGAATAGTTTAATTTTGTCTATAGTTTCAAAAGAAAGCTGATAAAAATTGTTTTATAACGTTTTTTTTTATTTTAAATCTCTAACTTCTATAGTTTAGGAAAAATTTACATTACTTATTTTTGCAGGTCAGTGTATGTAACCCCGCTGCGAAATAAACCTCCTCGTTAGAAATAACCAACATGCTAATTAAGTAGGTACTAACTAGGTTTTTGATCTGTTCACGAAGTATACACAATAGTTAAACAATGGTGTCTCGAACAAATCGGTCCTTTGACAGATCATGATTTAATATTATAAAATGCGAAAGTTTGTAAGGACGGATGGCTGGAGGTATGTTTATTACTCTTTCACGCAAAAACTACTCAACGGATTTGGATGAAATTTGGCACACAGATAGTGTATATCCTGAATTAACACATAGGATACTTTTATCCCAGTATGCAGTGGAATAATCCCGTGGGACAATTATCGAACTCCACGCGGGCGAAGCTAGTAATAGTATAAAAACGTAGCTGGTTCTAAAACATGCAGCTTTCCTCAGCATCCACTGGGCCATCACATAACTAATCTCTATGCTATTAATCTACGTTTGCATATTTTATTGATATTTATTGGTAGAGCGTGCCACACAGTATACAACGATTGAGATCATAGATATCGCGTGACGTAACGATAGATATGGATTTAATAATGTAGCTACCTGCCTGACAGGTTCATACAATCTGCGCTCTTACTTTCTTTATCATCTTATTCACACATTTAAATAGCGACATCCTTGTCTAACACCAAGAGGAACGAGCAGCGAACTTGCTAAATAGCAGATAATTTGTAATCCTTCATTCGCTGATCACCGAAGACGTTTAGGGATTTAGGAAAATTTAATAGTTATATTCGCTGTCGGGATATGGAACATTTTGCGGCTGTATAAGCCCAAGCTCATCTACGATATACAAATCTTCGTCATTCACATCGAGACGGAATGGGACGCCGTCGAGACGGAATGGGACGCCGTCACCTCCTTCTGCGAAGCAGTCATGCTAGCGAAAGAGGTGGCGGAACGTGAGAGGGAGAGAACCTCACGTCGCGGCCGCCGCGGGAGACGCCCCTGGCGTCGGGTGCCACGTGGTGGCCCCCGGCCACTGTAGGCGCGGGCCTCCGGACGGTGAGCTATGGGCTAGCTTGCCGTCCGTCCGTCTCATGACGACAGGCCATGTCGACGGCGCGTTCGTGTTCCACGCGCGCCTCAAAGAGAGTCAGCAAAAAGGAAGGGGCGGTGAAGGGCCGAAGCCTGCCGGGGCTGCGGGACTGTTCAAAAGAGATACCGTGGCCCCGGAACACAAAGGGACCTTTGGCATGATCTAAATCAGCAGTGATAGCCTAGTGGTGTGACCGTTGGACTGTTAAGTCAGGTCTCGAGTTCGAACTCAAGGCACGCATCTCTGATTTTTCGAATTCATGTGCGTATTGTATAATTATCACTTGCTTCGGTGAAGTAAAACATTGTGAGAAAACCAGTATGTCTGAGAGATATTCCTCGACGGCATGTAAAGGCAAGTCAGAGGCCCATGGGCGGCATTAAAACTGACACCAGCTTAGGCACTAACCACACGATAAAGAAGAACCCTTGACATGATCTACTTGCCTTAGCTCTGCTCCGACAGAAACCCGTGCTTTTGTCGTTATTGACCTTCTGTTCTCACCTGTGTGGTGTAACGCACAAGTGTTTCCGTATTATAACTGTTCTATTGTTGTATTGTGCTGATTATTCACCGATTTGTCGGAAAAACTCTCCTATTTATAGCGTTGACGGCGCAATGTACGGTAATCGTGACTTTGGCTTTTCAATAATGTTTTGTAAGTTGAGAATGAGGCCGGGGCGTAAGGTCTAGCAATATGGAATAAGACATTAAAATAGGATGTAGTGAAAAAAAATCTAATGATTTACTTATACAGGCGGCTTTCTGATGATTTATAAGTTTATAACAAATAAGCCAAAGATTAGCATAAGCATAATCAGCCTATAATGTTCCCACTGCTGGGACACAGGCCTCCTCTCTATGAGAGGGAGTGGGCTATAATCCACCACGCGGGCACAGTGCAGGTTGGTAGATGTCACATGTCTTCGAATACAAACACCTTGAAGAAACTGCAAACAGCATGTCCTAGATTTTGGTTCTAGGACATGCCGGTTTCCTCACGGTGTTTTCCTTCACTGTTTTGAGAGCAGTGGTGATGAAATAAATTACACAAAGTAATGCGCCTGCCTGGGTTCGAACCCACGGCTTACTGCTCGTAAGTACTAGGGGCCGACACCACAGGACCATCGCTGCTCCAACACACTAGGCAGCATCACTATATATTATAAAATCGGGTAACATACATAAAAAAAATACATACGAACATATAACCTCCTCCTTGTTTGAAGTCGGTTAAAAACAAAGTCCTACGCCGCTTTTGTCTGTCTGTCTGTTCGCGATAAACTCAAAAACTACTGCACCGATTATCATGTTGTCACCAATGGATAAAGTGGTTCTCGAGGAAAGTTTTAGTATATAATTTGTCAAGTTTTTGTATACATTGGCTAAAATATAATGATATTTGTTGGAGGGTTGCGGGAACGGGATCAAAATTTCATGATTAATTTTGGTCGCGATAACCGACATCCACGCGGGCTAAGCCGCGTGCATCAACTAGTAAATAATAAAACAATAGGGATGATAACTGACTAAAAAAAATATGGTTCTGTTTTGTCCGTCATTAGATTATAAAAAATAATTGGATACGTGTTTTTTGTTTTATCAAAGTAGGTAATGAAAATTGGCGAAGATAAAACGTGTCAAAGATCACGAGTGGGGGCTTGTGACGTCACATTTGAGTAAAAAATGTACTCAAATGTGACGTCACACGAGTTTTCGACGCATTGTATCGTTTTCATTTTTTGTTTACGTGACAAAAGAAAAAATATGTGTCCAGTATTTTTTGTAAATCTATCTCACGGACTAATTAGATGTTTTTTCTCTACCCTGTTAGTAGGTAGTAGTCTAATAGAACCACGAATTAATACAAAACCTCTTAATTCAACTTACAATCATCATCAAAGCCAAACATCTTAATAATCCGGTATTCACAAACGTGACGACTACTAAGTTATTTCCTTCGTAATGAACAAATACGGTAATCTGCTCGCTCAGCTAACCAGCGCGCGCGCACGACACAATTCCCAAATTAGGAGACGTGACGTCACACTGGCACAAGCCTTGTAAACGCCTTAGTGCGAGGATGGGATATGGCTTCATTCGAAACAAAAAAAATGATTAAGATCAAGGAATGATTGATAGATTTATTTGTATCAATTGTATAATGAATTGCGCAACTTTAAGAGCAACAGAAGCAGATCACCTGTGGTTTATATATGTCGTTAAGTTGCTATTATTTTTTGTTTTCTATTTCCGTTCACAAGATTATCACTACATTATAAAACAAAGTCCTCCGCCGCGACTGTCTGTCTATTCGCGATAAACTCAAAAACTACATAACGGGTATTCATACAGTTTTCACTACTAGATAAAATGATTCATGAGGAAGGTTTAGGTATATAATTTGTCAAGGTTTTGTGTTAATTGGTTGAAATATGACGATAATTGTTGGAAGTTTCGGAAAAAGTCAAACCGCCTTGCTCTACTCTACAAGTGCAAAGCCGGGGCGGGTCGCTTGTTAAAAATATTAATGAATTCGGGGGCTTTGAAAATCAAAGCTTTTAAGGTATGCTACAAATATTAAATTTTAACCCATAAAAGTTCACATAGAAAATACTGTCCTCACTGGGCAGCCACAGTACCTTTAAAACAATAGCCATAAAACTTAATTCTTGATACAGTAACTTCCCAAGGGACAGTTATGAGGTACGAATACAACGCATTACGAGTTTACGACTCTGTGTTGCATTTTCAACCCTCGTCTCAGCACAGAAAGTTGATACTCCAACAGTGCAATAATATTAAAGCATTGATTTAACAGCAGAGCAGAGTTTTAAGTGTTGTTTAGCGTTGGTGAAGACGGGCATCAGTGTCGCTTCGGACGCAATCAACGGACCGACATGGTCCGCTAGTGGTTCTTACTGTGTTGGCAGAATGTAGGTATAGTGACCAGGTAAGGAGGAGAAGCGGGACAGTCTTATATACTGTCAATCAATATTACATTGGGGTAGTACGTCCGCACGTACGCACGCACGCACGCACGCAGGCATTGTTAAAGAAGGTAGAGGTGTTTTGTTGAAGGACCGATGAAGGTTTTGAAGGTTAGGCCCAAGAAAGTGGGGTCGTCGAAAGGTGCGTATGGCTTTTTTTCGTATGGGAAATCATCAAATGACTCCTCCCGCTCTGGGCGGAGCAGGAGGGAGTGTCAGACTTTTACTGACTCAAACCCGTCCATGTTCCTTCATCGCCCTTTGAGTTCCGGGGCCATGGTCTCTTTCGAACAGTCCCGCAGCCCCGGCAGGCATCGGCCCTTGCGGAGCCCTTCCTTTTTGCTGACTCTCTTTGAGGCGCGCGTGGAACACGAACGCGCCGTCGACACGGCCTGTCGTCATGAGACGGACGGACGGCGAGCTAGCCCATAGCTCACCGTCCAAAGGCCCGCGCCTGCGGACGTCGGGGGCCACCACGTGGCCCCCGACGTCCGGGGCGTCTCCCGCGGCGGCCGGGACGTAAGGATCTCTCCCTCTCACGTTCCGCCACCTCCTTCGCTAGCATGACTGCTTCGCAGAAGGAGGTGACGGCGTCCCATTCCGTCTCACTGCATCACCCTAAGGTAGACTGGTAGCAAATGCCGAAGGCATATAAATAAATAATTATTTAGCGTCTTTTTTATGTACGAAATATTTGACCCCTTCCTTTTGCTGACTCTCTTTGAGGCGTGCATGGAACACGAACGCGCCGTCGACACGGCCTGTCGTCATAAGACGGACGGACGGCGAGCTAGCCCATAGCTCACCGTCCACAGGGCGTAGGGCTGACGACAACATCAAAGTGGCAGGAAAACCCGGACGAGTAACGCACAAGACAAAGTCTAGACAGACGCATGTTGGCGAATCCATGCTGAGATGATGATTACTAAACTGTCTTGTATCAATGCCTCTAGACTTCATAACATTGCATGCAGCATAACGTTTTATTGCTTCCCCTTGCTTTTTCATTCATCTATTTGATTGGTTTTGCGGGAAGTTTAATTTATCTTTTAATACCTTTTAAAGGGTGTAAAAAATCTCTTAACGCCGAAAGGCAGGCTCCTCGTCATTGCGATTATTTTTTTGTTCTACACTATACCTGGGAACCTTCTAGTTACGGAGATATTGGCGGTCAAAGTTCCAACTTTTTTGACAAGTTTTTTTTTTTATACAAGATTTTATTGTGAGATTGTTACTTTATACACCTCCACGACCCCCGTACTATTCAATCCATCCATCAGCATAATGTTTTGAGTGCGTTACATTGAGTTCTACCACATAATATGATTTTACATCACAAAAAAAGTCGTTTCCCAGCAATATTTTTTGCGTAAAGTTACATAGTTTTATGTACAGAATGCTTGGTTGACGGCTTCGTGTAGAGGTTGTTTACACCCTGTATTCTTACTTATATTAAAGAATCTTCCTGTGTTTTCACCATCATAAACCTCACAAACTTAAACAAAACACAATCAAACAAGAATATTCCTTCAAACATCTCAACTTCTGCACATACAGCCGTGCCGTACGATAATGTCTGATGCAAATTATACACCGCTCCACAGCGTAATGTCAGTTTTTGTCCGTACACCATATGTAGGTACCTCCACACGTATGTGTTTAGAAATCTTATTTGGATCACGATGTCTTCGGGCCTGGGGTTACGGGCCGTTAATATGGAGAAGTTGAGTTAATGTCCCGTGTAATTTATCTGTGTTGTCGGCTGGTGTGAGATTTTGTTAGGGGTGCTGTTAGGACATTGTTACAGCAGCTCGAGTATTGTAAGACGAATCTGTTTTTCCAATCCTTTTTTTATTTAGTCCCAACTGCCAACTTCGGGGCATAGGGACCCCGTTCTTTTCACTCCACTCGATGGTGTGCTTCTTCTCGCCAATTCACGAAGAACTCATCCAGCTGTGTGACATTTTAAGGCTCAATTTTGTATCATTTAGATTATGCAATTTTTGTGATTGATGGTCTTTTTCTTATTCTGGTGTGGCTTTATGGCCGTTTATTTATAAATATCTGATCTATTTGTCTTAATTCGCCCTTTTTTACCCGACTACGGCGAAGCCAATCGGAAGGTTTATGATAATATTATATGCAGTCTATGTATGTATGTATTTTTGTATTTACGTATGTTCCACCGTAGCGATTCATCCAATTTTGATGAGTAAGATGTCAATCGATTCGTTATTATAGCCCGGGTAACATAGGCTACATTTTATTATAGTTTTGTAGTTTTTATTAGTCGGGGTTTTTGTTGTAGTTTACTACACAAATTCTTGTTAAATTGTAGATACGTTTTCTTTTTTAAAATTTTTAAGTCATCAATCTTCAAAATGGTATCTTCAAATTAGACAAATAATCATCTAGTTGGCCATGCTCTATCTTTGATCACGCCTTCGCTACCATGAAATAAGAATGGTCAATCAAATCCCAATAGAATTAAAGCCAGTGACATTACGTCATACAATTAGTTAACACCATAACGAGACGATAATGTATTCCAGTTTTAATCCTATTTAAAAGTCAAACGGGCCAACCTACGATGGTTTAAGTATTCAATGAAAATCTATGCGCCATATGTAATCCCCATGTGCCGGCAATTTACCATTTTATGTAAACTAGGTACAGTTTACAAAAACATAAGTATACAGGTAGCTAACTAACGCAGATGGAGAGGGCAGCAATAAGTTGAAAGCCGTTGTCGGTCTGTGATGAGGTAGCTCCCAAAGAGATGGGCCGATTTCAATGCGATCTCATCGGGGAATTTGTGCCTGGTTAGTGGCAATATCCCAATGGCAAATGGGGCTTTAACGTACCAAACTGGGGAAAAATATGGGTGTACTATTACTACTAACAGACGTAATTTTTGATGTCTTATAATTCATTTTGTGCTTATGCTGAATTTAGTCAAATCTATTGTAGCAAAGATGCCAGTGCTAGCTTGAATACGAAATATTTTTGTTGCCTGTACATGTGTGGGAATAACGTAGGATGCTAGAATTAGGTAATTTATGTCTTTCTGGCACATCAACTCGGCGAAAGAAACCTATAAATAGTGGCAAATAGTCAAGAGTGGGATTTGATGGTCTGACGTGGGTTTCATCCTAGTATCGTGTTTTGAATACAGAAAAACATGATTTACCATATTTATGAAATATCAATTATAACGGTAATGTATTTTAAAGTGATTCGTCTTTAAAATTAGCACCAAAATGTCGTCAATATTGTGCATGGGCGTCCCAAGTCCTAGTTGACGGCTCAAATGAACATGTCCGATTTATACGAGCAATGGTCATACGGACCACGCACTGGCTGCATTATGAACCTTTATAGGTTCGTACGTCCATTGTTGGGATACAAGTCTCCTCTATGAGTGGGGGAATGGGTCATGTAAATCCACCCCGCGTACCCGTAGATGTTTTGTGTCTTTGAGTTTTTAGTTTTAAAGATATTTTTCTTCACCGTCTTTAGAGCGGTTGCAACAGCTTGGGAGATACGTTTTTTTTTTCGATTAATACCAAAGATGTTATTTACATTTTTTCAAGACGGGATATTATTTAAAAAAAAACTGTATCAAGTAGAACAGACAAAAGAAGAGAAAGAAAATGTTATGAATATCATCCGACCCGGATATAAAGAACACAAACGATTTAAGTATTCCACGGTAACGTGAGAATGTGCACAAAAAATGAGAATTTTTGTCAGTCAAGTGGGTTTTCCGAATATTTGTGGTCTTGCTAGAAAAAAAAGTTATTTATTGCGTACGCTGCAAGAAGGTTGATGACTGCTCCTAAATTTATGCCCATAGGCATATACTTGTAAATTCTATTCAACATTTTGTAAAAAGACTTGTATAGGACCAAGACTCTTGGTACAGCGTTTAAAGCAAGCATCATCGGCCTAGCCTTTTCCCAACAAAATTGGGGTCGGCTTGCAGTTGACCAGGAGAACGTCTAAAGCAAGCAATATTAAAAAAATAATGATTATTGATCCAAAAGATGGTTAGATCGGAAGGCGTGGACAAGATCAATATAACACGGATGAAAGTCCTTAAAACATAAAGACTTATGCCAGCAGTATAGGACAAGCAGTAAAAACAGTCGATGATAACGAAGACAAAAAGGACACGGAAACTACAAAGAACTTTATCAACCACACTCAAAATCTTCTCATGCTCTTTTTATTTACACTCGATGCTAAAAGCTTTGCGAAAACAGCGCTCACTGATTAGTTATTCCCACGGCGAAGTCAAGTGCACAGACTGCAGTGTCTGTACCATAGATAATAATAATGCCTAAGGCATTAAGTCCGCCTTTGTGCAGTTTTTTACTTGTGCATAAAGTTTTAATAAATAAATTATATTAATACATGGATAGGCACAAAGGACGAGACCAAAAATGATAATGACGTGAAGATTTACGAATTTTCTTAATGGATGAGCACTGCATATATATTTTGCATCCATTCGTAAACAGCTAGCCTGTAGCTCCCAAATACCAGCATTCCACATGGAGTGCCTGTCTATCTGACCTCCACAACCCAGTTACTGCGTAATATGATGTCCCTTGGTAAGACTGATCGCCAGACTTTTGGGCCAATGTCTCCAATATGTTTGATTCAAATTTTCATTAGCATGACGAATATTGTTTATTACTGTGCTCTATTCAGGCCGATATTGGACTTCTATAATTCTGTTAACCTGTCTCGCTCTTGCACACATAAGTCTAATCTTCCTTCCTTCATATTGCTAATCTATCGCCAATAATATTAATCTATGGTCTGCACCGCCTGCACTCTCGCTAACTTCACGTCTACTTTTCATTCATTCACTATTGTTGATAGATGACGAAATGATTTATTGTTTCGTCTGAATTGCTTTGAACTTGTGGGAACCCGCCACTGTTGCTATTATTTGCCTTTACGTAATTGTAAGTCAGTGTTTTGTGATTATAGTCATTACTCTTGGTCGAAGGTGGTTATTTGGAGCTTTATGACTACTGCTGGTTTTCGAGTCACGATGGGTCCTTGAGCGTCTTTAATTACAGTTTGGCAAACATTGTGATTCCTACTTACTTATTAGGTAGGTGCTATTGTTCCAAAAAGGTAAACATCGCTGCATCGTGAGGAATATCTATGAGGAAAACGGCATGTGGCATCCACCAACTTGTACTAGGTCTGTGTGCTGGATAATGCCGTATTCCCTTTCACTCCCTCTCTCACAGAGTGGAGGCCCTGCAATGTCCCAGCAGTGGGCACGTTAAGGGCTGAATATGCCTCACTACCTAGACATCTGTGTTCTAAATACATCTATATATTGTGGAGATGTTTTAAATTTGAGAGAGGCGTTTTATAAAGCGCTCATGGTGGACGCAATATAAAGGCCCTTGATGACTTACAATCTACTTAGTAGGATCTAGTTTCCACAAATGAAGCAACAGCATTTGAAACCAACGTACCATTGTATACAGGAGCCATTACAGCCACTGTAACATTGCGACAGTCCCTTGATTTATCATGTTGTCCAACTTTACCATTCTAGTTTGATATCAAAGGTAGTACAGAAGTGGATAAAGTGCTTTTCGAGATAATATGATAAATAAAGGAAGTTATAACTTCAATTAATTTAATGCTGTCGGAGAAATATGCGATTCGGAATAAGATTGGCTAATCAAATACAGTAATTAATTTCAAGCGGAAAGTTGTAACTATTGCCGATAGTATTCAAGTTTATATCGATTTGCGATTGTCAAGTCAATTCAGTAGCCTTAGCTTAGTATACTTCGTTATTGGTAGCTTAGACCACTAAGTAGATACTTTTAGCTAAGTTTCATAACATTATTAATGTGTAGAATTAACTGTGATTGTGGAGAACACGGTCCGCCATTCTATTCTGACAAAGTGCTTAATTTATTGGCTACATTCTTTTATACATAAAAATATCTTAGTAAAGAAAATATATTTTTAGATTTATTGCCAGAACACGAAAATTATATCCGGTTTTAAATAACATGCCAAGTTTTAAGTTCTATGATTGTTCAAGATGAAATTATTAGATAAAAGAATACATTTCTGTCTCTTTTGTGTGAATTAAGTAAAGCTTATCTCGGCGACCTAAAAGTTAAACATTGTGTTAAATAATGTTACGGTATATTTAATACATACAGACGTGAGAACTTGCGGTGCAGAAGGTCACCGGGCCACCAACCTTTTCAAATGATTCAGGTTTTTGGCAACTTTTCCCAGTTCAGTTAGTGCACGTACGTAATTGTTTCTAATTAAAACCCGGTCTAAAACACTGTAATCAAACACTCGAATCGAAACAACGTTGTTTTAGATCTATTCCACCTGTTTGCGTCAAAAAATTTCAGTTATATTTTATCTGTGCTCATCCGACATCTGTCAAACTTTTGGCGCCAAATAACGGTGAGTCGCCAGTTTGTTTTTCCATTATTTATTTATCGGGTTATTAATGAGGTAAATTGATTGTTTTCTTGTAATATTATGTAAATAAACGTAAATTAAAATAGATAGGAAACGGTACAATTATAAATCTTGTAAAAAGATGTCTGACAACTTGATCAAATAGACTTGACAAGTTAAATAGGCCGTGACTAATGGCGTCTGTGATACATTTAATTTAAATGTATCGTAAATATCTTGATTCTAGTCTCGCACAATTAAATGTTCGTGAAGTGTGTATGAAGTGTTCTCATGCAATCACAGAGATTTATGAACACATACATATGTATGATTTATTATGAATGATCACTAATTTCTAATACTTTTACTAGCGTTTCAGCTTTCACTTGTCCATCTGGTCTAATTTAATGGCCTTTGTAATTTCAGTCGCGTGTTTTAATGGTTAAACAGTTTTCATTGGAATTATAATTTTAATAACACGTTTTATGTACCTACAAATTATTCTTTTAGGGCGATTTTAATTAGATGTTGGCAGCGAGGTTTTCCATTATGCTTTCATCATAATTAGAAATAACGAAATATTCCGTTACTTTTTCCCAGCGTTGCTTTTACAGCTAGCTCCAAGGGTATAATAGAAAATCAAAACACGAATAAAAGAGGGTAGTTATTTAGTTGATATCAGATGGGCAGTCGCCCCATGTAAAATACTGATATTCGGCTGCATCCGGTTAGACTGGTAGGCGACCTTAATTATATCGATATATTTGGGAAAAGGCTAAGCAGTAGGTATACCTAATACCTACTTAATCAGAATAAATGCACTTACACATAATAATGTTTCGTTTACTAAAGTGAAACAAGTAACCCAACGTAGCTCTCGCCGAGCTAGTTTTCCGATTTTACCGAAGATGAGAACTAAGTTTGGCAAAAAAATTTTAACATTTGAAGGAGCACAAACACAATTGTACAACAAAATACTCTCATGTATTCAAAAAGTGCACTCATTCAATGCATTCAAAACTCTAATAACTGAATATTTGATGACAAATAACACCCTTCCTAACATCTGAATGCATTGGATGGGTGTATCTAATATATCTAATATGTATCATAATTGCTACCGTGACGTCTGTGACGAACTCTAATAATAATTTATTTTAAGCATTGTTCTCATGTAAGTGACTTAGTGTCTTTTTTGAGAAAAGATATCTTTAAACCTACATAAGCAGGATTCGGTAGATACACTTGCTTATAAGAAGATCGTTAATAAAGATAACTGTACAGTATTCAGTAACAATAAAAAACCCTTTATAAGCCTTTCTCTTCACCGTTCAAATAAAAAGAATGTGTTGTCTATGCTGACTACACATCTTGCCACATACAGCTGTCATAGACAAGTACATAACTTTTTAATCTCTCTATAATAAGCGTTATACAACTATTCCCATTGTTGCCCTGTCTTCCTTACGATAAAACCGCCTTCCGTATCGACAATGGAGATTCGTTATCTCTTTCACACAATTTAGAGCTTTCATAAGAGGAAATGGGACGGAAATAGGGTATTTAAATGACGCTGCAATATTATTAGTTGAAAAGTAAAAGTGTTACCAAACAGTTGGTATTTGTTAGTTGTAAATTTTGTATTGTATTACCTAGTCATTGTGGGCAGTTTCTAAGGTTAAGGAAGTCAGATTCGTTACGTTTTTATGGTGTTTAAAAAATCTTCTGAAAAGATGTATCATGGTGTACAGAAACTGTCAAAATATCTCAATCAACCTTGAACCTAATGCTTTAGCGATAAAGTTTATTTATTTATTTTTTGGATTACCAAGTTAAAAAACTATTAAAGAAATTTGACAGATTGTTGTAGCTTGATGCAGGCGTCCGAACCTAGAGGACATAAACGCAGAAACGAGAAAATGAAAACCTGTTTCATACAAAAGTGCAATTCTTGGCTAAATTGTATGTTACCGTAAAAGGACTTCGCGGTTTTACTAAGCAAAGAGCAACGAAAGTACGTACTTTCGACTATGAAAACCTACTTGATGGAAATTACAGAGCAAAATTTCAAGACAAGAAAAAAGAAGGCAGAATAGAAAAGCGACTTGATTCTCGACATTGTAAGGACAAGCAAATCCCGTTTTCTTACAGACCAGTCACAAGAAGAAGCCCACGCAATAGCGGGGTATAGTTTACGTTGCGTGGGCGCAAGGCCGGGCAGTGCAGTGCGCGCCCGCCACTGCCATTCAGAACTGACACCGATCTGAGGTATGTCCAGTGCAAGTTGAGTCTTTATGCACTAAAGAGATTTAAGGGCATTAGATTGTTTAGTAGTGTGTGCTTTGGGTTTCTAAGTATGCAATTAAAGGTTACTTGTGGGTTAGATTTGTTTTTTGCGCTGTGTGCATTAGTGCAGACTCGGGATTGCAAATTCGAATCAAGATCGATAACTCACGAGATAGAATAGAATATAATAAAAAACAGATCTCAGATAGAGATCTCGATTTTTAAATAAAACGGGATTTCATGAGAATTTTTGAGATCAGCCACAACAAAGTAACAAGAACAACAGATTAGTAGGTACATCCTTAGAAATTAGTACTTTTGGATCGGACGTATGCAAATCAGTCAGTTACTCAGTCGGTTAAGGACTCAAGCTAAAAGTGCTTACATGTGTAACTCGTCAAGTCGCAGGTCAGACAACCGCGTTGGTTACTTCGAATTTCACTTTGAAAGCTTTTTGTTGCTAATTTCAGTTTCGGTTCATAGTTTAAACCTTGCTCTAACAAACCTGCCCCTCCTACTCCTTCGCATTAGGTCTGCATTATAGACTGGGAGTCATGTGGTCTTTGTTCAGCAGTGGTATGAGTGGCCATATTCTCGTAAACTTTTATATCTCTGAGATACTCTAGGCATTGTATCATATTGTTCTCCTATAAATAAATCTGCAGAATACAATCAATAGGCTGATGTGTCCGGTTTTCACCAGCTAGTGCCAAAGGAAAGGACATGTATGACCTCGATCACTGCTCATCCGCTCTGTGTGTCTGTCATTATATGTTTAATTCATTACATGAAGTACTGTCGATCGTACGCCTTCAGAGTTTATAAGGAGTCTGTGGTTTCATTGTTGACTTATCTTAAAAGGCTCATGTAAAAAAAGAAGTGAGAGTAGTTTATTGTTGCATTTAAGTAGGTTTTATGCACTCTGAGTAGACAGACCCGATACCAAATTGGTTGGGGGGTTTTAAGACGTAAATTCTACTAAATAAGAAGATATGAATGGCGTTGATAAAGATGTAGTGGCTAGAAAGAGTAAGAATCGTGTTTTGTCCTTTTTTGACACGGCATATGCTCCAACAGGAATAACTTATGCAAAAACTGACGGCTGATAGTGATGTTAAAAAGCAACCTGCTGTACTAACACTAAATAAATTAGCATAGAAAATTATTGATCGAAAGAATACGGGCAAGGAGAAGATCCAGAGATTGAACATGCCGTGGCAATAACATCGAATAGCATGCATGATTCAAATCAAAGCGTTCGTGTGCCATCTTCTTTACAACTCATGGAAGGGAAAACTCATGAATGATATTCACATAAGCTCAGATTCATTCATGGGAAAGATTCGCTTACTACGTAATTTCTAACACAATTCATACTTTTTGCTGTCAAAAGAACTGGGTCTACCATAGACTCCCACTCTATGGTAACAGTAAAATGATTACGTAACTAAGAAAATCTTCCCACATGCTGTGACAAAGAGGTTGGTTGGCGAATTGGTACCTCCATGTATGGGTGGCCACCTCTGGCGTTCGGATTCAGTAATGACCATATATGATTGATGGGTGAGCAATAGTTCCAATTATATGACTGTTTTGTTCACTGTCTGTTTTTGGTGGCTATAGTGTCTAAAATTGGCACTGCTTTGCCAGACGGTGTCGTAAAAAGTAACTAAGGGGGTGTCAACGGTTCCTTCTTCTTAGTTCAAAACAATAAACTATTTGCAAGCTTTAATATTAACGCCATAAAAGAAAAATAGAGGTTTCCATTAATGTCTTGGATATATTTATGTATTTAACACAAACACTTCTAACATTACAGGGAAATCCTAATGCGTTGTATGCGTATATAATTATGCTCACAAGTTTGGACAACAAGCGTTTCGTATTTCTCATCATTATCTGAGGCTTTACAGCCGCGAGTGGGTATTAGCCTGGTCGAATATATTGTTTAATTGCCACTATTATTGGCTTTTTCTTTCCAATTTCTCACAGTTCATAAAACTGTCCGTTCTCTCGTATTTCTACAACGACTTTTAACAGGACATAGGTACACTTTAACAAACTTATATGTGCAAGCGGGAAATGTACCAAGTTTGACATATCGATGCAAATCTTGACAAGCAACCACTTTTGAACTGCACATTTAAACTGCTCATACTATCCCAAAGCTTTTCGTTAGCTTATGTCAATCCAAGACACGTTTGACTTTTCCGTCATCCTATAGTATCACTGATAGAATGTGACTCAGTTTAGAAATGTTTTACTGATCTAATGGCTACTTGAACAAATGGACACGTAAGACAAGAAGACGCATATTGCTGATCTAAACACCGACACAAATTAACTCTTACTTTATCAATAATTATGTTAAACAGAGAAAGTGTATCCCTACCCTAAACTGATATCATGGTAATCACATTTACCTTCATCTCGTGTGAAAAGCAATGCCATAAGGATATCCTATCATTAAGTTAATAAAGGCAAGGGTGTTGAAGGTGGACTAGCAAGCATAACGAGTAGGCTATAAAATTGTATTGGAGTGAAATTTCTAAATCCACTGTAATTATTGTTGCTGACTTATGCAGTGGTCGTGAGAAAACTGTACCAAAAGCTTTAGAATATTTATTGATTATTGGATTGATATCATGCTCCTGACCGTTCCTGCTTTTGGATGCAAATCAAGTATCTTCCATACATCTTTATCAGTTTTCTTGTCATCAGTGTTCTCACTTCTTTCTAAGCCATGTATATCCTCTTTCGATTCATCTTTTATTTGTTCTGCTTCTTTTAGACCTCCATTTTAGTCCCCTTCGATATGGTTGAGTTGAATGGCGCCGGTACATGCGTCATGTTCGTGAACGGGCGCTGTCAGTTGGGACTGGTCATCTCTTAGCTGCCACGGTTCATTTTAATTAATTAATTTTTAAATTGTTGATCTAATCTTTTACTCTGGACGCTCTTAATGTGCACGTCTTTCTACATTGTTCTCACATATATGTATAATCTCAAAATTAATTATATAACCAAGATTTTGTAACCATATTTTGATTTAAAAGAGTGTCCATGGAGTTTCTTGCCCGTTCTTCGCCACAGAGATCTACGTTAGGGAATGGGCAACTACAGTACTTTCTCAAGTTATTATGCCTTGTGACTGGGACTGTAGCTTTGTTTATTTTTTGTATTTTTGACATTCAAAAGTGCCGTAATGGTCTAATTGAAATAAATGCTTTGAGTTTGAGTTTGATTTACTTGACATTTTTTGCCAAATGCTAACCGTACGAATGCGAACTAAGTGTTACTTCTTTGGCAGTTGCCTTACACAAATCATAGTCAGTCATATCTATAAAAGCATCGCTTATTAAAATGTTAATCCACTTGTTTTCTACCACATACGTGGCTAGAAACGTTATGTATGTAGAATACAAAACAATCTTCGACATTTAAGGCGTGGACTGATAGAAATGTCAATCGGTGAGTCACGGTGAGGTAGAAAGGCTAAGCTCGAGTGTAGGTGTTATAAAATTGGATTGTCCAGCGCAGAAATTATGTGAAGGATTATGTAAAAACTTGTTTTTGTTTTAATTAGCTTTGAAATTTTACTGTGAAGTCTTCTGCTGATCTCTTACCGTTGATACTCTACTGAGGATTGTTAGTATGTGGCTGGATATTTCAGGCACAATAGGCATGACGACAGTATTAAAAAAATGCAAATCTATTTAGTCCGTCAGTTAAGAGTATTGGAAATTAATGGACACGTATTTTTTGTTTTTGTAAATTAATGAATATTGACAAAGATAAAACGCATCGACTCGACAGACTCGGGAGTGGGGGCTCGTGACGCCAGAACTAGCTAAAAATTATGCCTAGGCGTGACGTATTGAGAATTTTAAAAGCGTCATATCTTCGTCAATTTTGGTTTACGTTACAAAAGAAAAAACACGGGACAAATATTTTTTGATAATCTAACTGACGGACTAATTAGATTTTTTTTTGTCGTCTCGTCTATTGTGTGTAAATAAACACAATTCCCTAGTAATCCGCAGATGGCAGTATTTGTCCGATCAGTGTGTAGCGACCTGAACAGCTTTATCACTTGCTCCATATAAGTTCTTTAAGGTGCACTGCAGGTGTGGTGTACTCGTAATGTACCCCGGAATATGCTAATACGATGTGGCTGCAAGGTACGAATTGGTATAAAACAGCGTGGTATGCTTTAAAGACAAAACAGCAACGACATTAAGATGACGAACTTATTGAACTTCACACATTGTTCTTTACTAATAAACAACATACACTGCCCCATTACCACCATATCCGAGCATCCTCTTGTTATCCAATGAAGCAATGGATGCTGGCTCCAGCTTGTGAAAGGGCGTTGTAGTACCCGGCACAATAATAATTCCTTTGTCTCATCAAGTATTATCGGCGATGATCATTCGTACGTAATCGTCGAGTCACGCCAGATTTCTCGCTGTTAATAGATGGCTGCCGATTCGAGAGAGCAGCTTTGTGGTGGTACAAGTTATAGGGGATAGCGGAGCCTGCCAAAGAAGTAAACAATTTGGAATTTTGTTAAAAAATATAGTCTTTTGAATGCTTATTAAAAACGGTACAATGAAGTTCAGAATCATAGCATAGACTTTTCTCAACTATGCTCGGGTCGTGTTTCAGTCTAACTGGCTAGCTCATTATATTTGTGAATTTGTTACAATGAGCGGTTGCAAAGAAAGTCACAACAATTGGGAAGTTAACACATATTGTTACTAGGGCAAAAGGTTAGTTTTCCAAAACAATAAAGTCAATTTGATTGTAGTAGTATCAGGCATAAGTGTTTAGTACACGGGCATTTGAATTATGCTACAAATTCCGTGTGTGTGTGCGCTCATACCAATATTAATTTAAATTCATTCAATATAAAGCAATGATTGAAACGACCACGTTTATGAATGTTTTTCACTTGATAAGTAACTTACAATACACACGCATTTCTATCATTAAGTGCGTGCAACTATAACAACGTAATTTATTTATGCAACGTAAAGTAAATTGGGGACACTTGTAACATTGCATGTTTCTAATCGTAATAATTTATTGTGAACGCACATTAATTGAAATTATTTCATAAAATGTTTATGGATGTATGTAATCGTGTTGTCATGCTCGCACGCATGTTTTCAAACATGTGATCTAACAAATTCAGAAGCAGTGTCATGAATATTGCGCAGTCACGCGTACAAATTAAAATAGTATTAAAATGATTAGAAACAGAACAGAAACACTTTATAAGATAAGAAGCTAGTCTTAAAATATTGTGGCTAGCTTTTCTTCTCTGAATGAGTAGAGACTTTCGCTCTACGCCGAGCTATTTACAGGCTCATATTATTAAGGTAGAAGGGCAGTCTAAAGAATTCATCAAATATTACTTATTTTTAACTTACGCTAGAGTTGTTTATTTTTAAAATATGAAAGAAAAAACCCAAATATATACAATTGAGGTATGTTCCTTTAATGAATCCTTCCCTCCTGTAACTTGGGCCATACACCTCAGGCGCACATTCCAAGAGCACACGCGATATGTTCTAGTCCAAGGCACAAGAATGCGAGGCAGATGTGCCGATATTGCACCTCCTCAGAGGAAAATTGGCTATAATACAAACTGAAAAATAAATGACGTGCATATGAGATTCGAGCACTGTCATTGGTTGAAAATTTTGTAAATGTCATTTTATTTTTAAAAATATTTTGAGCTCATTGGTCAGGTGGGGACAATGAGCTTTGACAGGTCTTTCCTATTAGTAGGGTAACATCGCCTATTGATGTAAGTATGTTTACCATGGAACGGGTAATGAGGTAATCAACACTGTTACAAGAATTGTATAGTCAGTGGCAGACAGGTATTCGAATACGGAAATATTTCAGCACAAAAACAAGGAATTGAATTCTTTTGGTATTTTGTAAAGGCAGTTATGATACAATTAAGACATTTTTACAACGTTTTCCTATAGAGATAAAAGTTAAGTTAAAAGAAAGAAAAGTACGAACAGAAGTAACGCCTGAACGATGCTTTTTGCTGCCAACAATTAGATTGGTTTTCTTACAAAGAAACAATTTAAGGGCTTTACGCGCGTTTTTACTTACACTAAAACGACAGCAAAATGAATGCCTAAATAAGTGGCGTTGTTGGATTTTCAACTCTCTTGTCACAGCTGAAATTTAAAAATACAACAACACGTTTTAGGTTATGTGTCGCCGATTTTGTGAAACCAGTATTACAGTAACAAGCCCTTTAGTTGTACAAAAAAACCGGCGAAATGCGTGACGGACTCGCGCATGAAGGGTTCCGTTCCATCTTAGTAAAGGAGCCCCCTTTAATTTTTATTATTTGTTGTTATACCGGCAACAGAAACTCACATGTTGTGAAAATTTCAACTGTCTACCTACTCGTATTACGGATCATGATATACAGTCCGCTGAGTGACAGACGATGGAACAGCGGAGGTTTAGTAATAGGGTCCTTATGGTTAACCTTCGGCTACGGAACCCAAAAAAGCATCAATTTTTAGTTCCCCACCAAATTGGCTACCGCTGATTATCCAGTTAAACTAGACCGGTACTTTTGTAAAACCACAAAGATTGTGAGTTTACCAAACAGTTGCAATAACTAATTATTACAATAATAACAACTATTGTAGCGTAGAGAATTTTATTGCTCTCGTCATGCGAAGCTAACTGTGTGTTGCGATAGATTTGTGTGCAATCCAATTCGATTGATTTGGTCTGTCAACATGAGGTGGTTGAATGGAGCCGTTGTAATTATAATTAGATCGGTTATTACAACGTTTTTTCAGATTGAATAGTAGCCTATGTTGTATTGTATAGTGTTGTACCTATAATGGTTTCAGTTCCATATTTTCTCATCTTCATCGAAAAATTATTGTCAATTTTGGTATACTTTATTTATGTATCTATATCATCATCTGCCTAGCCTTTTCCCATCTATGTTAGGGTCAACTTCCAGTATGACTAGATGCAGCTGAATACCAGTATTTTACATGGAGCGACTGCCTATCTGACTTCCAGAAGCCAGTTAGTGCTGGTTAATATGATACCCCTTGGTATCTTGGTCTGGTTGTCAGACTTTCTGGCCATATTTGACTACCTGTAACGACTGTCAAAGGTCTACAAATGACAGCCGGGACCAACAGCTTAACGTGCTTTCCGAGGCACGGAAAGAACTTCGTTTTATCATCTTTTTTTCGATTGGAAACCACAAGAAAACCATTACAATTAAACTTTCCGAAGAACATTCCATCATATTTTCATTGCCAAAAAGAAAAAACACCAGTTTCACAAGTCATGTCAAACTTAAACGATACTCAATCGTAGATAACCATATCTAATCACAGTGAGCATAACATTTAAACCCACATAACTGGTCATTCACTGTATTTACATATATGCCCACAACCGGTACGCTAGTACTAGTACTGGGCTGAGCAGTAACGGTGGTGCTGACCTTGTGAACCGGTGGCATCAACTGTGAGGCCAGCGAGATTCCACTCTTCAAGCTTAGTTTGAAGTTTGGATGTTATGAAATAGGCATGACGACAGTATCAAAAAATTGCAAATCTATTTAGTCCGTCAGTTAGAGTATTGGAAATTAATATACACGTATTTTTTGTTTTTGTAAATCAATGAATATTGACAAAGATAAAACGCATCAAAACTCGGGAGTGGGGGCTCGTGACGTCAGAACTAGCTACAAATTATACCATGGCGTGACGTATTGAGAATTTTAAAAGCGTCGTATCTTCGTCATTTTTGGTTTACGTAACAAAAGAAAAAACACGGGTCAAATATTTTTTGAAAATCTAAGTGACGGACTAATTAGATTTTTTTATCGTCTCGCCTATTAGTGGCGTAGGTTATTTGTTTTTCGGAGACTAGAGAGTAGCTTGATAACTGTTTACTAAAGTAAACAAAACCAAAAAGAAACAAAATAGCTTTCAAAATGTTTCACATACATTTTTGATTTTTAGTCATGGACTCATAGTTCAAAAAAAGGTATTGACAACGCTGCTGTGACTGGCAATGCCGGGAGGGGAGCCCTAGAAGGGGGAACACTGACCAGTCACCTTATTGGTGAGGTTCTTCGGAAAGGTCAGGTGCGTTGTACTCGCAACCGGCGTACGTGTATGACCAGCATAGTTATTCACAACGCTTCGATTCGATTTTCGATTCGGAAAGTCGTATGTCTATCTCGCTCGATTTCGTTATGTCAAAAAAAGTTAGACATACGACTTTCCGAATCAAAAATCGAATCGAAGCGTTGTGAATAAGGGGCCTGATGTATGAACGTAGACGAGGCAAAAGGAGTATTTAGGATCGCGTTAGTTAGCGTTCGGTGGTTTGTATCCCCATGGCAAAAAAGCGTGACGTTTATGTATGAATGTAGTTATGAAAGAGAAATTTAATTGTCAAAAATATCCGTCCTTTTGTATTCCGAGCGAAACTACTAGGAGTTCTATAGCATTCAAGCGTATTCAATCTAACCGTTTCCGCTTTTCATATATAATTACAAGACGTCTAAATTATAAAAACAGAGTTATGTTCTCCTTTTACACCTCACGCCGAACTTAATGGTTTTATCAGCAGAAACGGGTTTCTCATCCAAACCGGCTAACAAATTTCCGCAATTGCTTACCATTCTAAACTTACCAGATACGCATCAATAGGCTTCTCCCTGGGTCGATGGTACGCCTTCTGTAGCTCTGTCTGCTTGAGCGCATGCGCGATGTGCAGTGCGCTTGCGTCGAAGCGGCCATATTGGTAGTCGGGCGTGTCGCGGGACAACTCCCGCGCAGGCGACGCGTGAGCGCTGCCGCCGTTTGTGGTGCGTGTTGGTGATACTGCTGAGAGGACTGAAAATAAGGAAGTTACAATTAATTTGAGGGTTTTATGAGGGATCAGTGGAATTGGCTCCAATCCCCAAAAGAACCCGGCTTTGGGAGATGTTCATTTTTCAATAAAGTAAGCAGCGCGTCTGTCAAAATCCAGACAAATTGTTGATCATTTAGTTTTTGTGGAGGAAATGTAGCAAGTCACTATTGTACAAGATTATGTTCTTTGCTTGGACGTTACTTCATAAACCGCAACTGCCAATTCTGTGGATGCAATAGACTTGCATACGCATATTAATGAAGTCGCAGGTACCAAAAGAGGCTCTTTCCCACCGAAGTTGCAACGCAAGGAACTTTGCCAAGGTGTAGGATTGTGTCAACAGAATTAAGCTATTCGTCTTCGGCACGTGCTATACGAAAATAGTCTGCACTACCTGCTGATGCATGTAAAATACATAACGCGAAAGTTACAAGAATTAAGTTTCTCAAAGCATTTACTTTTCAGTTCTAAACTGCGGTAAAGATCATTTGCAATAAATTAAAATTCATCATAAAACTCTCTTCGGAAGAATCTCAATTCATAGAAGTAACGACCAATCAGAGGCACGGTCCACACTAACGGAAAATGCAATAAACGAGTGATTAGATCGTACGCACAGCCGCCCGTGTGTATCGGACCGAAGGCCTCTAGTTAAATTAACTGGGGTTTGTGTACAACCCGTAATAATGTGTTAATTTTAGAAATTATTGACCAATCACCTTCTAATTGGTTCAATTGATCCAGTAATAATGGAAAATGATTGAACAAGCATTGGAACGGTATCGAATTAAAACGGTATGGAGCATTCAATCGAAATAAAATAGTTTGAAGAAAAGAAATGACAACACAAGGCAAAATAGAGCTTAATAAAAGAAATCAGTACCAAAATACTAATACTGAAAAGGCGATCTGTAGGGCTATTACGTATTTCTGTTGACAGCTCGAAATGATAGTAACTGGGCTCAGTGTCCATCAATTAACTGTCAAAAGGTTAGTTTCGTATTATGTTTGACCCTGTTAGTCACCGTAAAGTGAAATCCACTCAGTGTGATAGTAATACCAATATTATGACATTCACGGTTGTCATCAAAGTTCGGTGTACAACCGAAGCTTGATAGTCACTGGATATCAGAAAGATACGTAATAGCCCTGCAGAACACTATTACCTATAAGGGGCGGTACCAACTAAATACTATCATTACCAGACTGATTAATTTCAGTTCTCACAAGTACCAAATGCGTGAAGTTTCATCACTATCACTACATATTATAAAACAAAGTCGCCCGACGCGTCTGTCCCTATGTATGCTTAGATCTTTAAAACTACGCAACGGATTTTGATGCGGGATTTTTTAATAGATAGACTGATTCAAGAGGAAGGTTTTAGTATATAATTTCAATGATTCTCTAATAGGTACTACATAGTAAATATTCTGCATCTGTAAATAGGTAATAAGGTACGATGGGGTTGGCATATCCGTATGGATAAAAACCCCTTTTTGTTTGCAAAGAAAAAAAAAAAAAAAAGTATTTAATTTGCAGGCGGGAAAAGCCGCGGACATCAGCTAGTAACTAATAAGTTTACGCTAAGTTACTAAGTGAAAACCACGGACGGGACAGAGCAATGTGGGAAGACAACCGACAAGATGGACAGACGATCTTATGAAAGTGGCCGGAAGAAACTAGATAGCCATGACACAGAACCGCCAAAAGTGGAGAGATTTGGAAGAATCACTCAGCAATGATTGAAGAAGAGAGAGAGAGTGGAAGTACAAATAATAGAGAGCTTTCCATATCGGGACCTGTGCGTGGCAAAAATGATAGAAATAAACGTTACTTTGCTGTCGTAGAGTAGACATAGAACAACAAATAATCTTACGCCAACGTAGGTAGTTCACATGAGTGTTCAGAAACGGGATATCGTGATTGGAGACCCGCTTCACGAAGAACATAGGCCTTACACTACAGCAAATGATAACCATCTAACAAAAGCCGATCAAAATGAAGATGATATCATCGGTTTCGTAAGAACTGGAAATTAAGTTGCAGTCGTCCTTGCATGCAGTTGGCATTCTTCCACCACTTAATTATTATGTGCATCTGTGATCTTTACACCTAACATTAGATGTATTGCACCTAATTATTCAAAGTTACTCATACATTCATACTGTTCGTGATATTATTATCATCTGTTGTATAACTGGCTTTTGCCCGCTTCTACGCCTGATTTTTGGAAAATAAAAAAAAACATTCAAGTTTCTATTATTCACCATCATCCTTCAGCAGAACACTGCTGGACATAAGCCCCTTCAATTGCACTCCATTCGACTCAACTATCGGTCGTTTGCCATATGTCTGGATTTTTTTGGAATTTTAGCTTAGTGTCGCGGGCAGAATTCTAAAACGTCCGGATAAATGAAAACAAGCATTTTAAAGGAAAGAAATGCCTGAAATTTCCTTCGGAAAACTTATTTATTGATCTGGAAACCTATCGGCAACTCTCATCCAGCTGCAACTAGGTACTGCGTGTTAGTCAATTAATATACGAGAACAAAGAGTAAGTAATTCATCAAAATAAGTTGGTACTAAAAGAATAAACGGTCTACATATGTAATTCTAATATACCTCCACCTTCTATAAAAGACTTAAATGTCAAAACATTTTTTATGTACTTTTTAAGTTGCAATGTTGAAGATGAAACTGCAATTAAAAAGCAACAGAGCTTCTATTGAGGACGATACCGCCCACCCCCTTAAAAGGTTTTTATCCATCTTAACTCACGCAAAGAACTCATAGTAAGCCTCATTGATTTCTCAAGCAAAACATCACCATAATCAGATAAGCAAGCTAATAGCAGGTACTGTTGTTCATTCAGCATTAATTGTAGATAATTTAGCATATTATAATACTCAAGGTGGACTAGAGTCGCTAAATAGATATATACAGAATGTCAGGTCCATAGACAAAGCACGCAAATACAGACACGCTTCACGTACAGTGAGTGCAGGCGCACTCATGACTGTCATTTGTTCGAGTTTCGTGTACGTACGGTGATCTCAAACATATGTGTGTGCGCTTGTTTTCGATGAGCCGATATTTTTGGGCAGTAACCCGGAAGTCTGATAACCTGGATGGATGGATGGATGCTTGATGAAGTCTAGGCCGATGATGACGAGCCTTCTGTACCTAACTATGTTGTGTTAAAGATCAAAACATTCTCAACATGCAACAGAGACCAAGTTTATAAACTTTGGTTCATAAATATACTCAATATAAATGATGTTGTGGGCGGTGTGTGGTGCATTCAAACAGTTCATTGATTGGTCATTCTGCTGTCATGTTTGCCGACGTTGTGAAGATACGGATCTCATTAATTTTAAGTATTGCAGCGTGTGCTTGGTTTGTTGAGTAACCTTTATGTGTATTTTCGCTATATATCGCATACATATACGTAATCTCACTGCTGGAATAGAGGCATTCCCACTGGGCGAGGCACTGGGTCTGCACTACAAAAAGTACTACAGCGCAATCTATGACACAAATGAAGACCTAACATCAAATTTCTGGATCGCGCTATTAAATAAATAAATATCGCTGGACATAACACACATCGCTTTTTTTTTTGGGGTGAAAAATCATGTTTTGTGGTAGAACTCAATGTAACGCACTCAAAACATTGTGCTGATGCGTAGATTCAATAGTACGGAGGTCGTGGAGGTGTTTAAAGTAAAAATCTTACACCAAAAACATTTTTTTATAAAAAAAGTTGTTAAAAAGTTGGAACTTTGACCCCCAATATCTCGGTAACTAGAAGGTTCCCATGTATGGTGTAGAACAAAAAAATGATCGCAATGACGGGGAGAACAAGTGCTTATCGGCTTCGTTAAGAGGTGTTTTACACCCTTTATAACATCCATGACCCGGAAACAAATGTCGTAACTTAATCAACCATGCACTGTTCTTCATACCATATAGGGCCATAATTAATCATGAGGCCCCAGTGTGAATTTGTGGATTTTAAATGTCTTCGAATTTCGGTTCTAGGATATGCTCGCTGCGTATCATAACAATGTTCCTTGATACATTTAATTATCAATACTGATGATTCTGTCAACCAATTTGATGGTATAGGACTTCATGGCATTAGGATCACTTTCATGATCAGTTTTTTCCTTTTCTGTCCTTATAATTATTCCTTTCCGTATGTTTCGTCAATATCATCTATTTTGCGAACATCGTCAATTTGCTTGCGGAAATTTACTCGCACGTGCACCACATTACCTACTTATTAAACGAATTAGATAATTATAGAATAATTTATGTTAATGATTCAAAACACGATCATCTGTGGCCTGTACTGACCCAATACTGGACATCAAAGTTCTATATTTTTCAATCTAGCTTGTATAATAAAATTTACCTACATCTTATAGAATCGTTTTGGGGAATTTCATTAACATTTAAGTGTTCAATAAAACGGAATCATCATAAAAATAATCTTTAAACGAATCTTGTTTTCGGTAATTCACTCTGATTATGTTTAATAAATTAGGTTCATCTCTATTATTTGTACATTATTTACTGGCTTCTAATTACAGCATTAG
This sequence comes from Xestia rhomboidea, assembly GCA_963853795.1. Lineage (NCBI taxonomy): Eukaryota > Metazoa > Arthropoda > Insecta > Lepidoptera > Noctuidae > Xestia > Xestia rhomboidea. The sequence goes on along the minus strand of OY970771.1, from coordinate 4,886,581 downwards.
TTTAAATAACAGGATTATGTCTGATATTATCATTTAAATTCAGATTTCCAAGCCTACGATATGTTTACCAGGTGTCTACATCAATAACTCTTTCTTTAATAGCTTTTAAATAAAAGTCTGTATCAAATCAAATAAGTAGTAAGACCTTACATTAAGAACCTTTTTAATTTACTACATTATCAATATTACCATATGAATCTGTGTTATATAACAGAAGACCGTCCAATGGAATTTCAATCTTACCACTGAAGAATGAAGATGGAATTTCAACGAGTGTTGGAAAACGTGGAATTGGTGTCAATGACCTGGCTTACTCCATAAGTTACACACTATTTGGCGAGGCAAAGTGTAGGTAGGTAACTGGTAAACGGGCGTGAAGAAAAAAGTTGGTAGAACGTTATTTTACGAGTTGAACTCGAAACAGATGCTCTGCGGAGCGTAGTGTGTTAATATGTAAACTATATACCGGTGTTTACATGCGAGGTTCACAAGAATGCATCACGTAAGAACCTAGTTTTTGAATAAATTATAAAGATTTTGAAGCCTTCCAGGTTCAGAAGAAATAGAAGTTAGGTATCCTAACTTAGAAGTTAGGTATCCTAACTTCTATTTTGCGTGTTATCGTGACATCTTATCCAAATTGACCAACGTCTAATAAGTTTCAGATCAGGATCCTGAAACTTTACCTATTTCAAAAAGCACAGAAAATGGTCCCAAAGCTTCCAAGTTAATTCACAGCATTTGGAATTAATATAGGAAATTACTAGAGATAATGGCTACGGATTGAGAAAAAATCCGAAGCAGAAGAGTAACCAGGAAATTTTCATTTCACAATATGTTGATACTGACATTCAACTATTAACAAAGTTACGGTCTCCTGAGAGGACAGAAAGGAAGGTATTACTTGGGTGGGCTTTTCGCTTAAATCATGCGGAGGCGCCGAGCCACGCCCCCTTAAAGTTTAGGCCTATTATGAAAGCGTCAATTTGGCGCAAAAAATAACAATAACTCTCGTTTGGCGTGCGTCGTCAGTGCGCTCAGCCGATCGGTATTGTCTTTCATTCATTATTTCTATACAACGTCAACGGAGCGGGGCTAGAGAGCGTTTCTATGTTGCGAGTGCAAGCAAAAATTAGCTTAGTGGTGATCAGGCGGGAGTGTTCACGATATTTCATAGTGCTGGAGACACATTACAAGTAGGTTTTGAAGTCTGGGCCGACGGTCGGAGACAGACTAAGTCAAGGTCGCCATGGTTAAGCAGAAACAATGAGGCATTATTCTTTGGGACACCTAATACGTTAACCTGTCACCGTTCTGCTAATTGTACTTGTTCGTATATCCGTTTTGTTGAAGTTTTGAATGTTAGACCTTAGAAACGGCGAATTGAAAATGTCTTGGGGGACGCCTATATCCAGCAGTGGACTCCGAAAGGCTGAGTTGATCACAGGCCGTCAAAAAGTTCGTAGTCCACAGAATAGTGCCCAACCGGTGGCATCATTGCCAAATTGACTAATGATCGTTAAAAAGTGATCAGGTCATATTTGATAAAAATAATATCAGACCGAAGGTAGTTTTTGTAGTAAAATAAAAAAAGCGGGTATCAGCCTGAATTAGTTGATCTTTCGTAACTTAGTTTGCAGGAATCTTCTAACATAAATATACCAGGAAAAAATATTAAAATCCTTTCATAGCGGATTCAATCTTAACAGCATACTTATAGAACTCTCACCACAGACGTTAGTGTTACATTCAAATTACACAACACTTCTGATGCAACCACATCAATTCAATATTGACACAATCTAAAAATTTGAGTACAACATTCCACTAAAATTCCACAGAATCATAAACCGATGTATACGGAACTGCAGCTGGCATGCGCACAGCATTCAACGCCTTTCTCGGCGATTGCGTTATGCAGAACGTTACACATAGCTGTTAGCTCTCAGCCACAAGTTATACCATCAACCGACACGAGTGTGACAACGACTGCGGGGGAAAAAGATGAAAGGAATTGCTGAGAGGATGAATTTGGATGGCAATAAGAGTAAGAGAAGACCAAAGAAACAATGGATGGACTAGAAACAATAGATGTAGTTATATCATCTTTCACACTCAAAGATGCAGAATGAAAAAGATATAGAAAGGGAGAGGAGTGATTCATGAGATCAAGACTAATAGAGAAATATGGAAGGAGACGATATGCTGCGCTGCCACCAAATGAATTAAATAAGAACAGGACAATGATGTGACGACTCACAGTGATGCGACGGTGCTCAGGCGAAGGATACAAGGTGGCATACCCGCACGTCGTTTAACACAAGTCGCCGTTGTAAGTCACATCGTCTGAGGACGTGACGAGGCATCACTGCTGCAAAGGATGGCGCAACAGCGTAACAGTTTTGCGTCGTTTATCCCTAAATATGGCGGTGTCAGCCAATATGGGTATACTGCAGGATAGAGACCCTGTGGTAAGATTTATGGTGGCTTTAGGCAGTGTTTTTAGGTGTAGTTAATAGGCGATCTTGGGTAATAGTGATAAAATGGTTTTAGTACCTAAATAAAATAAGATCACTAAAACGTGATCATCAACATCGTCATAATCAACACTATCATTATTCTCCTGCACATCCTTGCTAATATCTGCTCTGCTCAAGTACATCTTTTTTCCTTTCCTCTATTTTGAGACTCTATTCTACAATATCTTTTTACAAAGTCTTTCTACATAGCTCACATAGTAAAGGGTGTAAAACACCTCTTAACGAAGCCGAAAGGTGCTTGTGCTCCTCGTCATTGCGATCATTTTTTTGTTCTACACCAACCTGGGAACCTTCTAGTTACGTAGATATTGGGGGTCAAAGTTCCAACGTTTTGACAAGTTTTTTTTTAAATACAATTTTTTATTGTTTTTTTTTTTTACTTTAAACACCTCCACGACCCAAGTACTATTCAATCCATCCATCAGCACAATGTGTTGAGTGTGTTACATTGGGTTCTACCACAAAACATGATTTTTCACCCCAAAAAAAAGTCGTTTCCCAGCAATCATTTTTGCGGAAAGTTACTTAGTTTTATGTACAGAATGCTTGGTTGACGGCTTCATGATGAGGTGGTATATAGATCTTGAACCTAAAAAGCTCTACGTTTAAAAAATCGCCACAGTAAACAACAAACAATATTTATTTGTTCAAGACCCTAAACGCATTTACAATTATTGTACCTTAATTAGACTAACTTAGTGGCAAGATACAAGACAAGTGCAACTGGGCTTAAACTAGGAGGACACCAGTGCTACACAGTACTACAACGAAGTTTTGGCGTTTCAACGACATTGACTAGGGGCTACCTAACATAACACCTGCACGCCTGTAATGCCCGAAGGGATCGGCAGAGGTGTACCTATGACTTTTTCTGGTGAACATTCTTGAAATTGTATTAGGCTCGCGCTAAACTTCTTGTACATCTCATCCGCCGTTCACCAATAAGGAAACGAGAATCAATTTAAAGAACAAGAACTTTTTTATTCCGGCCATATTTGTCGACACCAATTTTCAAACCAATAAGAAATATGTCCATTCCCATTACATATTCATGTGTCGCTATAAATTTCTCAAGTTCCTTGTAAGTGACGGCAACGCTGCGCACGATTCGTTCGGGATACCTGCGCGTGAGTTGCGAAATTGTCGCCGGTGGGCATTACGTCACTTCGACCTTCTTAATGTCGTTTACTTGAAACATTTAGATCACAAACAGAGTAGGCCTATGTTAAACAGTTTTATTGTTTTTTGAAGTGAAGTGAGACTACCTATATGGATGTACTTATTTTGTACAATGTTGGAAACTGGCGTAGATTTTGAAGGTGGAGCGAAGTGGTGGATACAATGAGATTATTGTTATGCATGGTAATTTGAAGTCCTAAAATCAAAAGCCAAAGAATAGATGGGAGAAAATAAGGAAGGAAATATTTTTTATCTTATTAGTCATTAAACACTGTCACAACTAATTAACGTGGGTTTAACAGTAGTACGCCAGTGGTTTTCCTTGGAAAGGAAAAGTGTTTGAGATGACCTTTTTCTGCTGCCAATCTTCTTCTTTAAGGTGGATGCTCCAGGGTAGCCCGCGAAATTCAAATATTTTGAATTTGACCTTGAAAAAGTCATTCCTGCACCTTTATGCTTTATGCTGCTTTATGGAGGGTTGTATTGATGATTTTGATGATTATAATTGATGATTATAATTCTGTAACTACATACGTGTTACAGCCGCGAACCATATTTTAATCAACATACAACCTGACACTGACCTGCAAATTGCAAAAAAACGTAAGACAATTTGAATTTCGCGGGCTACCCTGGAGCATCCACCTTAAGCGTAGAAGTCATGGACTTGTATTAGACCTTTTATCAGCTGGGCCACCTTTTCCAAACCGGATACTTGGTAAATACCTAAATAACTTTTACTAGCAAGGAGGTCCAGGCTACAAGCAAATTGTTCACACATGCGCACTTATCCTGTCAGAGTACCTACAAAATAATATGTATAATTATGCCTTTTTCTGTTATACTAAACGTCAGTTTTGCTTTGGTAATGTCCAATTCCGTTTAATTAATTACGGTTCAGTTTTTTCTTACATTGACCATTTTTTGCGTTCATTACGAATGTAAAAAGTTTTTGTGCAGCTGCCTTAGTTACTGAATTAATAAGTGGAATCTAGTTTAGCTTTATTTAGTAACTACTTAAGTCTGTATTTACGCTAGATTCGTGTAGTAAATTACTTAACTTGTAAGATTACGGCATTTTGTAATGAGCACACTAACATTAATTAATACAAATGAATCATTGCAGGATCGGCGATGTGATTTTGATCCATCAAGCAAATTAAATCTTAATAAGTAGTTACAGTCTATATAATTCTGATTAAGGATAATGAAAAAAAAAAGGCAGTAAGTATTTTGAAAAGGACATAATTATGAAGAGTCAAGGAATGTTATAGGCGAGCTCTGGGATATAAGTATTTTAAAAGGAATTAATTATGAAGAGTCAAGGAATGTTATAGGCGAGCTCTGGGATATAAGTATTTTAAAAGGACTTAATAATGAAGAGTCAAGGAATGTTATAGGCGAGCTCTGGGATATAAGTATTTTAAAAGGACATAATTATGAAGAGTCAAGGAATGTTATAGGCAAGCTCTGGGATATAAGTATTTTTAAGTATCTGTATTTGTACTACCCACCCTAAAAATATGTGTCGTGTGTATACCCACCCTAAAAATAATTAGCTTAAAAAGAATTCTTAAGGCCTAGCTAGACAGAGTGACATATAACCAGCGACAACGATGATCGAATATTGTGAGAGTGACATAATACTTAAGAAACGGTTGTCACTTGTCTAGACAATCTTTTTTATGAACATTCCTCTATAACCACTACTATTTTTTTTAAACTAGACAGCTTTACCGTTCATGTAATTTCTTATTCAACCGTAAAATGTAGAAACCGTTGTCGTTTATGGAATTCCTGTTTCGCCTACGACAGCTTTAATAAACATAGTTACTGGTGACGATAAATAAGTGAATAGTTAAGTGAAATAAACTAACGAAGTCGGTTACGTCTGACAGTTAAGTTAAAATATACTGTATTGATACATTTTGCTTATGTAAGAGATTGACTTCTGTAAGTAATAGTAGTGAACCTGAATTGATTCAGAAGCAAATATTTAAATTGCTAGATTCGCAGTAACGGAGGTTCTAGCACGAGCGCGTTCCAAGTATTATCCTAGGTTAAATAATATCCATTTTAGTTAAATTGTTTGCTTCTATTTGAATAAATTCTCAAAATTATTAAAATATTATATTATAATGTGAAACCGAGTATTTTTCATTTTAAAATCGACGCATTTACATTACGTTTACACGGCGTACTCTCGGCGCATGCTAGGGCCTCCGATGTTTAGAAACTGCAAACTTGTCTAAAAATTACACTGCTTTCAGATAGGGCTCGAAAAACTTACGACTCAGTGAAATGTTTAATTTAGAAGGAGTTTACATTTAACTTAAATTATTTTGTTCAAAGCTATATTGTGAGCAATTTAATAGTAATAAGGACCTTATTAGTAACAAAATCTACGTGAGATCAATGCAATGTAGGTGCATATTGACAGCAGCATAATATATTTTCAATTTTATCGGAAACAATACTGTGTTGGCGTAAAATTAATAGATTCCGAACTAAATGGATGGATTCAATCTTAAAGGTATGTCAGTCTTTGTTTACACGATTGCAACAAGTTTAATTGGGACTAAAGGGTATTAAGTAATTATACGTGCACATCTTGCTACATTGTTCTCACATAATATACCATCTCAACATGAATGATGTAACCAAGATTTTGTAACAATATTCTGATTTAAAAGAGTGTCCATGGAGTTTCTTGCCCGTTCTTCTCCATAGAGATCTACGCTCGGGAATGGGCAACTACAGTACTTTCACAGTTTTTATGTCTTGTGACTGGGACTAACATTTAATTTTCATCTTTGTTTCGACGATTCAAAAGTGCCTGTAACTGGCTTACTTGAAATAAATGCTTTGATTTTGATTTTGATAGATTTCAATATGAACAGGCTCGTATTCGTCACGTAGGAGCAAAATACCTATTACAAGTCCTCTTTGGTCGTGTGGTCACAACCGCGACTACTGAGCAAGAGGTCCTGGGTTCGATTCCTGAGTCGGGCAAAGTGTTATTGGGTTTTCCATTAGGAATTTCTCAGTAGCAGCCAACGGAGTCTGGATTTGCGCCCAGGGTACTATTAGGTGCGGTCGACCAAGCTATTTGGTTTGCATTTTACAATATAATTTGTATGTTAAAAACTTTTTTGCAAAAAAAAACCGACTTCAACAAACACGAAAAAGTGCTTCAGAAGTCGGTGACAAAAAACTAAATCAATCAAACAAAGGTCACCGACTTCTGAAGCTAAAATTATTTTTCACTTTTTTGTGTTTGTTTCAGCAAACCCAGTCCATTTGCTATCATTTATTGAGGAGTTCCGTTGCCTATCGCCAAAGTTCTTCATTAGATCTTCACCAAATTGAAATGGGCCCACTCCGAGAAAGTACTCTTTCAAAAACTACTCAAATCGCTTCAAGTGTGCCTAAAAATTTGAAGATTTCTCTCTATTTCTCCAGGATCCCATCATCAGATCCTGACTTGATGATCATGGTACCACCTGGGAAGTATACCCTCTCAAACAAAACAAAAGAAATCCAAATCGGTCCAGCCATCTTCGAGTAATCGGGGAACATACATAAAAAAAAAATAAAAAAAAGGTTCCGACGAATTGAGAACCTCCTCCTTTTTTAAGTCGGTTAAAAATGTAAACCAAATATCTTGGTCGACCGCACACCTATGCCTATCCCTTTGGGGATTACAGGTGTGATGTTAAGGTTATGTTATATATTAGTCAAACCAAGGACAACATCAATACAATTATTACAAGACTTTTGGATCGATATTGGAAGGAAATTTAACACAAAATATCTGCACATATTGATCTTAAAGAGTTCTTTAATATCTGGAACTGCATAATTAATTATCTAGATCAACATAGTTTTATCACCACTTTATCAAAGTAAGCTGAAAACAGACCTCCAAATTGACAGGCTTAGATAAAGTAAGCTGAAAACAGACCTCCAGATTGACAGGCTTAGATAAAGTAAGCTGAAAACAGACCTCCAAATTGACAGGCTTAGATTTAGGAACCTACTTATAATAACAGACCTTATCTTAGTGGTTTTAGGTAAAGACCTTGAACAAGCACCGTCCTCCTCGCCAAGTCGTGCTCCTCATTACTGAGGGTCGTGATCCTCCCTTGAAATATTTTTTTCCCTGACGATGTTTCACCATCTCCGTCTATCCTTGGCCAAGTGAAGCGCATCATTAAATTTCGTTTCGAGAGAAAAGCTTATCTGGTCAGACTGCCGCAAGGGCTGCGACCTTTTGGTCGTTTACAATCCACCTTGCCGGTAACCATCAGTTGTTCGAGGTTATAGCCATATTTTCTGGCTAACAACAACAAGCACCGAACAAGCACCGAAGTGACTGCTAATGAAGTAATATCTATACTAACGGGCAAAGGACGCCCAAACTGTTATGCAAGTAATTAACATAACTTGGTAATGCGCATCTTTATTATATAACTTTGGATATTACATCAACTTCGGAAACGGATGCATTAGTAAATATAGCTCTGCATTCATCAATATTAATAAAAGTGAACATATTTTTTTCAAACAACTTCAAGAAAGAAGGAAGTTTTCAATATATCTTTATTTTTTTTATGTATATTCGGACATAACTTATATTTCATTCAATTTCTATTAAAGCTGCATGTTGACGTAAGGACAACCATTTCCGTATGGTAAGAATTAAATTTCAGTAAAATAATATTTTTTTGTAACATAACTTCACGCCTGTAATTCCCGATGGGTTAGGCAGAGGTGTACCTAACAGTACACCTACATTTCGCCAGTTATGTGTAAGTCCCATGTAATTAATTTATTATTATAAATTTTTCTTTTATTTACAAGTTATACTCTGCTGGTACAATTTGAGTATGAATGTCAGCTACAGTACTTTCACAGTTTTTATGCCTTGTGACTGGGACTGTAGCTACAATTAATTTTCATCTTTGTTTCGACAATTCAAAAGTGCCTGTAACTGGCCTACTTGAAATAAATGCTTTGATTTTGAGCTTTTTGACTTTCAGACCCCTTGTATTACAGTTAACAAAGTCAATTCAATAACTTTCATAACGCAAGTATGTACTTTCGATGTAAGCTCAATTCGTACAAGGTCCAAAGGTCCAAATAGTACCTGAGCTTTAGTTAGGTCACTGGGCTGGCGTCGACGGAATGTGGCCGGTTGTTTTGCAACAAGTTCTCCCTTCCCTCTCCCCCACGCACCGACCTCTCGCTCTACCACACGAAGTCGCCCGAAGTGTGCCGAAGTTCAAGAGCTTTCGCGTAACTTCGTGCCTTCTTCGGAAGTGAGACTGGATTCTTGCAAGTTTTGTTTGTTGTTTATGCCATTTTGATGCGGATTTGTGATAGACATTTTAGTTGTTAAATAACGGAATCCTGTACGGGCTTAAGCGCATTCTTGTTTAAATTCTTCAGACGTTTTTCGGCGTAGAGGTTATAAGCCGTAAGATTTTGGGGACTGGATACGTTACTTGGTTACCTACTTTAACTTACAGACAAGATTTTAATCGCTGGCTTTTTTAAGATTTTGTACTTTTAAGAAAAAACTGAACGTTTGTAGTTTCACTTTTTGTACGTCTGTTGTTGGTTTTTCTAGGAAACTATACACTGGGAGAAGTCAAAATTCGTCATTTCTTACTGCGATATATCCTAAGATACTGCTTGCTGACTAACAATGTATCCATGCCTTGGTATTTTTTTTAAATACGCTCTTTCAATGGTAAAGGTTTGGTAATATTGAAAAAGAAATCTGTTTTGAAAGTCTTCGGAAATTATCTTTGCATTCAACTATAGAACCAGTAAAAAGATTCAAGATTCTTTATTTGAAAATAAAATAAAGCGAACGTCGACCATATGTCTAACACGATCAGAGGTGTAAAAAAGTTACGATCATAAAGGCTTGGCTCGACCTCAATAAATGATACGTTCATGTTATGTGACCACAGAGTGACGTTATTTCGCGCCTATGACGTCAGAGGCGCACGCGCAGCGCCTCGATTCGGCTTGACGAATTTAATGTCAGAAGTGTGAGATATACATCATTCTGAACCGGGGCCATCAACATTTTTCAACCCTATTTAAAAAAATAATCTGCTGTACCATAAATTATAAAGGGTTTAAAAAGACTCAACGAAGCCGAAAGGCACTTGTTTTCCCCATTATTGCGATATTTTTTTTGTTCTAGACAAAACCTGGGAACCTTCTAGTTACGGAGATATTAGGGGTCAAAGTTCCAATTTTTTCACAAGTTTTTTTACATTAATACATGAAAAAAAAACATAAATACATGTTTTTAATGTTAGAACAATACTTCAAACACCTTCAAGACCCCCACGCTATTCAATCCATCCACCAGAACGATGTTTTGAGTGCGTTACATTGAGTTTTACCGTAAAACGTGATTTTTCACCCCAAAAAAAAAGTAATTTCACAACAATATTTTTTGCGTAGGGTTACATAGTTTGATGTACAGAATGCTTGGTTAACGGATTCGTGAAGAGTCTGTTTACACCCTGTATTTTGACTGGTATTGCATTTTTGTTTTAAAACGTGACCCTTGCCTCATGCCACTTGCCACGAGTTACAGTGGTTTCGGAATAGTGTGGCGGGCACGCATGCCAAAAAAAAAAAAACTATTGATTTTGATAATTCTAAGCCTAGCCTTAGTTAGGGCTAGGCTAAAGTAATCACAAAAGCAATTTAATAACTGATCGAATGATTGATTGGATGCAGCCTGCATGTGATTCAAGCCATTGTCTGATTGATGTCTGATTGCACTTAAAACAATGGCTGCCCTTGCACGATGGCATTGTGCTGGTTTGTTGACCACTACCATAGTTGCAAAACTTTATTTTTATTTTTGCGCTTTTGTAATATTTATAAAATAAGTATACTATGAAATATTTAATTGTTTGTTATGATTTTTGTTCTAAGTTATAATAACACTGCTTAGTGATACTATGATTTTGTCCGGTCAGTGAAAAACGCGAGGGAAATGATTTAGCTGGTCAAGTAATAGACGAAGAAGGACCTGATTCGAAGATCCCGGTTCCCTACTGGAATAAACGTGGCCACCTACTGGGCCTACGCCGTTTAATTGGAAGGAAAATCGATACGATAAGAAGAAGACAAGAACAAAAATTTGGAATAGTATTTGTACGAAATGATCTGCCAGATAAGTTGACTGAAACTTAATTTAAATGGTCAAACAGGCAATAATTTAATAATAAAACCGGCCAAGTTTGAGTCGGACTCGCGCACGAAGGGTTCCGTACTAGGTATACAACATTAGACAAAACGGAAAAAAATCACGTTTGTTGTATGGGAGCTCCCATACAACAAACGTGATTTTTTTCCGTTCCTTAAATATTTATTGTATTTTAATTTTAAAGTGCTATATGCACTTTAAAAAGAAATAATTAAATTATTATAATTTCAACTAAATATTTTGTGAATATTTTAAGCCTCTACCTGTTGCCGTTATTAATATTGAGCAAAAAACGGCAAAAAAATCATGTCAATCAAATGGGTGACCCCTTTTTGTTTCGGTTGGGAAATCATCAAATGACTCCTCCCGCTCTGGGCAGGAGGGAGTGTCAGACTTTTACTGACTAAAACCCATCCATGTTCCTTCATCACCCTTTGTGTTCCGGGGCCACGGTATCTCTTTCGAACAGTTCCGCAGCCCCGGCAGGCATCGGCCCTTGCGGACCCCTTCCTTTTTGCTGACTCTCTTTGAGGCGCGCGTGGATCATGAACGCGCCGTCGACACGGCCTGTCGTCATGAGACGGACGGACGGCGAGCTAGCCCATAGCTCATCGTCCACAGGCCCGCGCCTATGGTGGCCGGGGGCCACGACGCCCGGGGCGTCATGGGAGCCCTCCTTAAATATTATTTTCATTCTGTTTTTAGTATTTGTTGTTATAGGGGCAAAAGAAACACACATTCTGTGAAAATTTCAACTGGCTACCTATCGCGGATAATGAGAAACAGCCCGGTGACAGACAGACGGACGGACGGACGGACCGACAGCGGAAGATAGTGTTCCGTTGGTTACTCTTCGGGTACGGAACCCTGAAAACAATAGTTTCAATAGATACTCACATTCATTGTCATGGCTATTCCTGGCCAGGCCTCGGATCTGTTCATTAACGTAGTTATTACTCTTAGGCACGTTGAGTGCACTACGGATACCCACGGACGAGTTGTCCAGGTGTCCAGGTCCTATCTTGGGCACGTGGCTGGAGCAGTACACCTCCTTGTCTTCCGTCCAGTGTTGGTTGTTGTAGTATGTCTGGGGAAGGAGATACGAGGAGTAAGATAGGGTATTAGAAAAAAAAGAGTACATTTCAGTGTATTTTTCAACGGGCTTCTAACAACATGTATGAATGCTTGCGTGGCTAGATGGACGCTAGTTACTGCGAGATGGATGCTATGCTAAGTAGATAGCGGATTAAATGAATAGATGGACGGGCATAACGAATCTACAGGTTGTAAACGGACCCTTCACGAAGCCGTCAAATAAGCATTATGTAAGTACATCAAACCAAGTAACTACGCAAAAATTATTGCTGGGAAACGACTTTTTATTTGGGTGAAAAATCACGTTATACGGTAGGGGCCAATGTAACGCACTCGAAAACATTGTGCTGATAGATGCATTGAATAGTACGAGTCGTGGACATATTTAAAGTAAAGTTATAACATTTTAAACTTTTACTTCAAAAAAAATTGTGACAAAGGTGCAAATTTGACCGCCAATATCCGTATTAGAAGTTTTCCGTATTTAGAAGGTTCCCAGGTACAGTTTAGAAGAAGAGCGCTTCGGCTTCGTTTAGGGTACTTCTGCACCCATTTAAACTGCCAAAGAGCTGTAAACATTCGGTCATGGTGTTTCAATAGGGTCTAAGAGCTGATAGTAAAACTTCTCGGTTTTGTTTGCAAGACTAGCAAGGTTAACATTGCTGATGGCTGTTAACAAAGTGTCACCAGCTTTATAATCGGACCCCATATTTTAAACACATTTTTTTTTTCTTTCGTGTATGGCATCTCGCAGTTCAGTCTCTGAGACTGAATAAGTTGACATACCGAACGGGCCAACAGGGAACGTGGTTATGACTGCTTATCACGTCATACAGTATAACTATGAGAAGACGATGTGTTTTTCTGATGCATTAGGTCAACTCTAGACAAAAATAAATATTATTAATGGTTTTCTTCTTCTAGACTAGACACAGTAATACCAAAGGGTTTGACGATCTTCAAAATGAAGCTGGCATTTTTTATGTTTATTGTTTCATCGAGAGGTATTCATACTGGTCAATCCATGATCATATAAATATGTATTCGCCTGTGGCTAGTAATTTGGTGATGTGACTTTAACTGTAAAGTATTTATTTTTATTTTTAAGGTCACATCACTAAATTCCAGAGCTGGCAACAATTACCGTTTCCTTTTTTATTTAGGACTTTGAGCTATGTCTTGTCATGGTGCTCTATTTAATTTATTTTTTTGCACTAAATTTAAATTTTCTTAAACAAGTTTCACGCAGTTTTGATTCCAAACACATATCTACCTTTTAATTAAATCCAATCAGAACAATATCAGTAATTACACTAGACAATGTTGTTGGTTGCCCTTTTTTTTTTTTTTTTTTTAGGATGGGAAATCCACAAATGACTTCTCCCGCTCTGGGCGGAGCAGGAGGGAGTGTCAGACTTTTACTGACTAAAACCAATCCATGTTCCTTCATCGCCCTTTGTGTTCCGGGGCCACGGTATCTCTTTCGAATAGTCCCGCAGCCCCGGCAGGCTTCGGCCCTTGCGGACCCCTTCCCTATTGCTGACTCTCTTTGAGGCGCGCGTGGAACACGAACGCGCCGTCGACACGGCCTGTCGTCATGAGACGGACGGACGGCGAGCTAGCCCATAGCTCCCCGTCCACAGGCCCGCGTTGTTGGTTGCCCTTATAGTTAAAAAGGACAACTACTATCGAGGACACTCCCGCCTGATCACCACTAAGTGCTTGCACTTACAACTTAGAAACGCTCTCTCGCCCCACCCCGTTGACTTTGTATAGAAATAATGAATGAAAGATACCGACCGGCCGAGCGCACTGACGACGCACGCCAAACGAGAGTTATTGTTATTTTGCGCGCCAAAGTTGACACTTTTCTAATATACCTAAACTTTAAGGGGGCTCGGAGCCTCCGCATGATTTAAGCGAAAATATTTTTTACTGAAAAGGCAGAAAAGACGACTGTACATCGCTGATTAAAATATGCATTTAAACAGAAAAGTCATCGTTCAATTCAAAGCAAACCAAACAATTGAAATGTTAAAGTACTTTTCCACCCTTTTATTGCCAAAGCTGAGTCATTTTACACAAATTATATGCCGCACCAAAGGCCAAAATAAAATGAGCTATCAAATTTCATTTCATAAAACAAATGAGGGGTCAAGTTATTTCTGAATAGAAATTGAATCTATGGTCAGAACGATATGGACAGTTAATTTGTGACAAAGTGAATGTTTAAATTTATTGAATTATACATTGAATAGATCTGCTTTGTCGGTCTAATGTATAATTTTCCACAAAGCAATTATATTTGTGTCCGTACTCCGTACATTAGCAATTCATTTTTCAATATTGAAAGTTAGAGAGAGAATACATTCTAAGCCGATTCAGTTTTTGACCGACTTCTAAAACGTAAGAGGTTATGCATGTATGTATGTATGTGGCAAAAAAAATCAATGAAAAGAAACAAAAGTCGCCAACTTCCGAAAGTAAAGTTATTTTCTACTTCATCATCATCTGCCTAGCCTTTTCCCAACTATGTTGAGGTCGGCTTCCAGTCTAACCGGATGCAGCTGAATACCAGTATTTTACATGGATCGATTGCCTTACTGACCTCCACAACCCAGTTAGTACTGGGTAATACGATACAGACTTGTCAGACTTTTTGGTCCACTGACTACCTGTCAAAGATCTACAAATGATAGCCGGGAAAAACAGCTTAACGTGCTTTCCGAGGCACGGAGGAAACTCGGTATGTAAGTGGTCACCCATCCACGGAGCAACCTAGGCAAGCACGGCTTAACCTAAAGATTGACCCGAGCGGCTGATGTTATTATTTAGCCATGACCTCCTCAAAGTTAAAGTAAAAGGTTAAGGTAAAATTATTTTCTACTTATTAGTGTTTTTTTTGGAAGTCGGTAATTTGTTTTGCGAAAATGTTTTATGGAATTTTGATTTGACTACCACGCAGTATTCAAATTCCAATCTTTATACTATTAGTTTAGATGAAACACATTAAATACATTTTATCCTTAGCCGCTGCTAAAATAGGCCTAAATCAGACCACAATTCACGGAAATGGCCGTATTTAAACTCAGTCACCGACCCAAACAAGTACAAACACCTGTTGTATGCATTTCCCATAAAAAGTACGTCAGCTAACTGTTAATTATCGCACACTCATCAAGCTGTTGTATTGAAACAACAGTTAGGAGCGTGTGTAATGAGCAACAGAGCCGAATAAGGTCGTATCTGCCTGGTCGCGGAATAAGGACGTACTTAATGTGTTATTACAGCCATACGAGCTGGAAACCTTAGTAGGGTTCCCAGATCTATATTAAAGTTTTCCGGAGTAAATTCCGGACATTTTTTCCTTTGAATTGTAATTTTAAAATTTTTATTGGATTATTATTATTATCTCCTTTACTTAGCATCTTATTATTTACATTATAAAAAAAAATCTTATAAAAAAACATTTAAAAATATAAAAAAAATAGTAGTCCAGCGGTGTCGGGAGCAGGGTCCAAGCCACCGGTGGTTAGGGCTGCAGAGACCTCCACACAATGCGAGCCGTATCGAGGAGTACTGCCTTCTGAATCAGGCCCTTGATCCAACCGCCTAAAGAGAGCTTCGATAGATGGTCATCGAAGCTCTTGGCTATAAGGCCATTGGCCGTCACGACAATCGGCACAATGATAACCGAGTTCATGATTATAAATGTTTTACTGCGTGTTTTTTTTCAAACACCAACATCTTCCTGCCGTTGTTCCATGATTACTTTCATATATTTCACTTTTTACGATTCATTACTTGAGGTCGGCGCAACACGATTGTTTTCTTCCATTATCTCCTGTCAACCGTCACACACCTTCCTTCATTCATTACTCACACAATCCATCCAACGATTTCTTCGTTATCCTTCATTCTTTTTTAAAGATAATTTTAGAAAAGATTTGTTGCAAAAAATTGCCTGGTGCTTCAAATATGGATCACAAAATAATATTGTGTACTTAAACGTTTGACTAGTGATTGATACAGTTGATTTTTATTTACTTTATAGACTTTGTTTAGCTTTTCTCACTGTTGAAAATTCCGGACATTTTAGAATTCCCGCCGCATTGCGGAAGCTGAGCTAAAATTCCAGACCTGACAGAAAATTCCAGACATATGGCAACCCTATATAACACGAATGGTTGTAATATGACTGTCATCCACTCTTTCATATCCGTATTCGTTTACGATTTAAAAATGGCCGGTTTTATGTTAGGTCATACGCGCCACTGCTATTAACTTTAAAGACTTATTGGTGATCGTAGTGCTGCAATTAGAAGTCAAGCCAGTGTAAACCATTTAATGAGTTTGCGGCATAGTTAGGATAATCAGTCGTAGCAGGGCTGACTGCCCATATTAGTTGGACTTTCTTTAAAGTACGGTTCTTCATCATCACCATTGTCGTTCAAGTTGATGTAGACTGACGTTGACGTGTCGTTGATAAAATTAACATAATTTTCACCCTTATTTCGATTTACTTAAAGCTTTTCACCTTCTTGCTATATCTCCGTCAAGCGTCATCATCATCATCATCATCATCTTCTGCCCTTTTCGCAATCTACTTGGGGTCGGCGCTACACGTTTTCATCTTCCATTCTCCCCTGTCAGACGTCACGGCATCATTTACTCCTTTCTCTTTCATATCATTCCTCACACAAACCATCAATCTTTTCTTTGTCCTTCCTCCTATATCTCCGTCAAGCGTCATCTTAGAGTTTATCCTCCTTCGTAGCCACTCAGATGATGCAGGCTATCTAAGAATTACGTTGCATCTTGACTTAATTACAAGTCGTATTATGAAGTTACCGGAATAAGGTTGTATGACGCATTACAACCAGATCCGAACTGTAATGAGTCATTATTTGTGTACAAATATAATGTATAGCTGTATTCTTACGTGTGCAAATACGTATTTCTGTAATGAACTCTGTATTATTTCCCTTGACCTCGACTGTTAAATTGTAGACTTGCTTTTAGACGATAGTTTTTTATTCCTAGTAATCTAAATTGTGTCGGCCCTGAACTGAGCTACTAGTTTGGCGCTTTCGATAGCGTCCATTAGTTCCTGTATTGAACAAACAACAGGCCACGCAGGACACCATATTAAGTGCCTCATCGTTTGTGGAATAGCACCACATTTACACTCCTGGGCGTAATTGATGAGTCCAACTATTCCTAGTGAGACCAATATTTTTGTCTGCCCAATTTTTAGTTTTTGTAGACTTATTACTGTTACCATTATCGCCAGGCCCCAATAGCAGCCCATGGTCGAACCTAAGTCTAGCCACAATCGCAGTCACTCTCATTCAGCTACTATCAGATAGATACCCTGCGAGGATGACGAGGATCTTTACACCACTTTGTCCAAGAGCCTACCCAACGTTAGTCAATTCGTAGTCTTCGCTTAAGAATAACTCGCTTATCAGAGTCAATAGGAAACCTAAGAACCGAAACTTTTTAAAAACGTAGCATGGTGTTCACCAACCCGTACTTCGTGTACGAGGTCTTGAGCTTGGTCGATTATGCTGATATCATCATCATCAGCCTGTTAATGTTCCCACCACTGGGACACAGGCCTCCTCTCTAAGAGAGGGAATGGGAATCTACCACGCGGGCCCAGTGCGGATTGGTAGATGTCACATGTCTTCGATCATTATTTGGTTTTAGGACATCGTCCCTATCGACATAAGTCCCCCGACTTACGAACAGTAAGTCGTGGGTTCGAACCCAGGCAGGCGCATTACTTTGTGTAATTTATTTCATAACCACTGCTCTCAAAACATCGTGAGTGAACCGATGTCCTAAAACCAAAAATTCGAAGACATGTGACATCTACCAATCCGCGCTGGGCCCGCGTGGTAGATTCCCATTCCCTCTCCTAGAGAGGAGGCCGCCACCACTGGGCCACCGCTGCTCTGATATGCTTATAAGCTACTCATGTACCGTAATAAGTATCAATACATAACATACCACAATGTTGTAACTACCTACCTCTAGTGCTTATTTGTAACTAGGTTGTTATTTTGATTTGGCAAATAAAGAAATTTTATTTTTATGTATCTACTGAAAATTTAGACTCGTTTTATTGCTATACACATCAATTTACAATGGTAATATTTTCTAAAACTTATTTCTAAAATTGTACTGTGTAATTGTGCTAGAGGTATCGTTATTACACACATGATTTGTTTTATTAACCGCTTAGCTGCATTCTTGTTGTAAATTAAGCACTTAATAGTCACATTAAGAGTGTTTAAGGCCATCTGCAGCAATAACCTTATCACATGACTTAAGGCTACGGCACACTATAGACAAGACTGTCTTTAGACAGACTATTTCCCTACCTAGTGCGAGCGAGAGATAAATAGTCTGTCTCGCTCGCACTAGTAAGGAAATAGTCTGTCTTAAGACAGTCTTGTCTATAGTGTGCAGTAGCCCTAAGTCATTGCCGGGGCTGCGGGACTATTCGAAAGAGATACCGTGGCCCCGGAACACAAATGGTGAGGAAGGAACATGGATGGGTTTTAGTCAGTAAAAGTCTGACACTCCCTCCTGCTCCGCCCAGAGCGGGAGAAGTCATTTGATGATTTCCCATCCTAAAAAAAAAAAAAAGCCCTAAGTCATTAAATATGCTTAAAGGCACACACATACTAATAATCTGTCTGCCTATCCTTTTTCCCAACTATTCGGGGTCTACTAGTTGTGGTCGGCTTCCAGTCTATCTGGACGCAGCGAAATACCAGTATTTTACATGGAGCGACTGCCTATCTGACCTCCACAACCCAGTTAGTCGTGGGTACACACAAACGAACAGTATAGTTTTAATAATAACCGCGTTGCTGTAGGGTGTATTAAGAGTATATACAAAGTTTAAAGTACCAGCGTTGCCCTCGAAATTAAAATTAATTACGTTTTTTTTTCAATGTACAGGTTAATATCAGCGCCTCTCTGTCTACATTGGATCAACTGTCAACTCAACTCCTTTTGTCTTTTATTCATCAGTGTTTTGTTCTGCGTCTCCCTCTCCATCCATCAACATTGGATCGTTCATGTTACCTAATTTTATTTTTCTTAATTTTCTTTCTCTTAGTTCGTTTTCGAACGTTATTATTGATCATCTAGCCTTGCGTTTTCCAAATTTCATAAACTTGCAGTCTTAACTGAATGCATGGCGGTAATATAAAAGATCGATGACCGTTGGGGTAGACGTGTTCTTGAGGCTCGGTGGAGCGACGTTCTTCACAAGGTGGCTGGTAGCAACTGGATGAGAGTTGCCCAGAATCGAGTTGAGTGGCGTGCGATACGATTGAAGAGGTCTATGTCCAGCAGTGGACTGCTGTAGGCTAATGACTAATAAGATAGTATGGCCGACAGCACACTTTTTAACATCAATTACAATGTAAAACATTTCACTAGAAGAATGTCTGTGAATCTCATACATACATGCCTAATCTACCACATTTTTCTACTAATTTGTTTTGCATATTCATCTTGTGTAGTTAATTTTATTGACGTCCAACGGAACTTGCGTATTTGAGGAATTTCTTTTGTACTTAGGTTTATTTGTGCATTGTCATTATGTTATATTGTCTTGTCACATTCCGGGGAAAAAAAATGTCGGCATTGCTACTTAGGGGTTTATTGATAAACTCTGCTAGAAGTAAAGGAGATGGTATCTGCTAACGAGAGGTATTCTCCATGTAACTCTTCTGTATAATAATAATTATGTTACTTATTAGACTCTTAAACTTTAATTGGATAAAATTTAATTTTATTTAAATATGAAAAAAAATAGAGTTGCTAATTTAGCAGATACCCCAGCCTTAAGTAGAAAAAGAAAGAAAAGAAAAAGTTTTTAAATTTGTCTCGCCGTACCCCGTGATTTTTAACCCCCAAAATAAGTCGTTTCCCAGCAATAATTTTTGCGTAGAGTAAGTTAATCTACTGAATGCTTGGTTAACGGCTTCGTGAAGGATCTGTTTACACCTTTTACAAAAGATTGAAAAAATGAGATATAATTATACTAGATTAAATTGGTCCTCTGCGAAGCCAAAGCCCCTATCTCAGCATGGAGCTGTAACATTTTTGAAAAATGTCACAGCGCTGGTATTCTGATAGGGCCCAATTAAGTAATGATTAGCGACCGTTTAACTTCAAGTATGACGTCTTTTGACGTCTCAACGTCTCTTAACTTTAACCAAAAGTTTATGAATAAAGTAACTATCTTATAAACAGTGTTAGTGGCATTGCGACGCAAACTTTAAAGAATAATTCAGTTGGTACAGGCATGATTGTAGAGCCACCTATGTAAGAAGTTTACGTTTCTTGCAACAGAAATGCGTTTTCCATACAGACTTGCAAACAAACACGGGAGTTTTTGCGCAGACTAAGGTCAATTCGTCCGTGAACGATTTGCAAACAATAGACGAAAAAACAATACACAACCAATTAACAGGAACGGTCATTTCTATCCGGCGGACAAATTAAAGTGCTTCGTCTCGACAGGCCTTTACTTTGTATAATTTTTCGCTGTTTTAAATATAGTTATGCGGTTTTTTTATAAATCCGTGGTGTGAAGTAAATCTCTCGGAATTTAAGCGTTAAAGTTCAAGTTTATTTAAAGCATAATAATCTTTTATCACCTAATTAATATTTTTAACGACTATTCCCTTCTATTGCTACTACAAAACGGACCGAAAAACATAAACTTTATCTAACTAATTATACGAATAACAGATAATACGAATGTCTTTTTTTACGTTTTTGTTGCTCGTACAGTCACGGACATAAATATGTTTACCTGCACATGGCAAAGTTCTAACGTTGTACAAATTATCACACGTGTAATCCACGAAGAATTATTCAGATCTGGGGGCCTAAAATGGCCATCTTAGCAGAATCAAAATAAGAATCACGTTAAAAAAATTAAATTCTTAAAATAGACTTTATGTTCATAACCATAACGTCCATTTTATGAATTTTAAGTTTTTAACGTGATTCATTTAAGATTCTGCTAAAGCGGCCATTTTAGTCCCCCTGTACCTAACAGTATATCCACGTTTCGCTAATTATGTTGAAGTCCCTAATAAGGCGCGAGCCTATTGCCATCGACCGGGCCCAAATGAAAACTCCGTGACTGATACCGAGAAATTCCTGATGGAAAAACCCAATGACACTTTGCCCGACTCAGGAATCGAACCCAGGACCTCATGCTTAGCAGTCGCGCTTGTGAAGACCAGATCAACGAGCTAGCATTTGTGTTCGTGATTGTATCTACAAAGTTTATAGCAAAAAGTTGAAGATGCGGCAAGGTCAATCAAATGCCAACTGGTGCCACCTGAAGGTCGTGAAGATGAGCACCAAGGCCGACTACCAGTGGCTAGGAAATGACGTCATTGTCTCAGATTATTAATAGGATATTACGGTAAACAGGTTTAGGAGGTGAAACCGTTTTGTTTACACGGATTATTTCAAACTATTTAAGATTCTTCGCTGTGTGACCAAAATGTTAAAATTTCTGTGCTTCGACATGGAATAAGTATGTTCAAAGTATAAGATATGGGCTTTGATGACATGAGAGAGAGAGAGAGAGAGTGATAGACAAGGTCTGAGCTAAAAAAAAGTAAAAAACGGTGAAGGAAAACCTCGTGAACAAAATGGCATGTCTTAGAAACAAAAATTCGTAGACCGAACCCGCACTGGGCCCACGTGTTGGATACCTACTTACAGGGAAACTGTTGTGGCCCAGCAGAGAGAACCTTATACGTTAATATTCCTAAATGACCGGCGGTCTAAACAAATTAATTATGTATTACTTTGTGATAGAGACACTTTAGTAATGTTGGATTGACGATAGGAAAATTTAGTGCAGAGAGAAATTAAATAAAAAACTCACCTTCAACGTCAACTTGGTCCCACAGACGGCACATTTAAAGCAACCACTGTGGAAGAAAGTGAAGTCCTTCAGCGGACCAACCCTATCCACTTGGTAGACTATCTCGTTGCAACGAAAGCACGTGCTTTCGTAGAAATTCGGCCGATACATTCTGACTTCGGTTCTTATCACGTCATGTTAACAACACTTTTAACACAACATAATCACTATTTTAATGTCACTGCACTATCACTGTTTTAGACACTCATTTGGAAGCCTGTAAACAATTATTTTGGTTATAAAATACGTTTTTGTAACACTTTTTTTGAGGTTAGAAACAAGACTAGTTCGTTGAAATAAATTGAGGAGTGAATATTTGATTTGAGGTTGATCGTCTCACGTCACGATAGGCCTAATGAATTGTAATTAATCTCATTCTATACTACGTCTTTTTTATATTAAGTTTAATTACTTAGCTCGTATTTATTGATAACCAAAAGCGGTCAGTAGGCAATTTTGACAGTTTTTTTTTCCGTTCAATTTTCATATGGACTGTGCAATGAGGTTGTAAATAAAAATAGTACCGAATATGATTCACGAACCGTTTCATAATTAGTACGGTCTGTGATTTAGCTACTTCTAAATATCTATGGAATGTAGTAGCTGTATTTGCACCAGACGTATAAGAAAAGACCTATAGAATTCAAAAGTGCATCATCTAGCATAGATCTCAATAGACTCTCCTGGCTAGAGTGGTTTCGTTGCTTCGAACACGGCACAAACGTAGCAAAGAAAGTCGGTTTATGTGAAATTAGTTTCTCACAGACGAGGTGCCTATAGAAAAACTACATAGTAATGCAGCATTACATGAGTTGTAATTCTATGGTCATCATGAAACGATTAACTGAAGCCTTGAGCATGCATGACATAAATTAACATGCCTTAAAATCCCCGTGAGTAAAGGCAGAGGCATACTTATTATACACCCACATTGCGCCCGTTATTTTAAGTCCCATGTAATAGGCAGCGAGCCCATTGCCATCAACTGGGCACAAGGGCTGACTCCAGGCTACAGAGAACTTCCTAACAGAAAAACTCAGCAACACTGACTGAATCGAATCCAGGACCGCTTCGGCAACAGCGCTTGCAGCTACTAGACAAAGAGGTGGTCACAACGAGACAGGCTTGCATGATTCACAAAATATACAAATGTCATTAAATATGCATGCACCTCCGTAACCAAATTCATCGTCCCCTTAGTGGGCACGCGACTTTATTGATCCAGAAACACCCTTACTAATATAATGACCGCTGAAGTGCGTTGACCTTTCATTCATAAAGCATTTTCTATATTGATGTTCACTTATTTCTACTAGAATAGGGGAGGATCAAAGAAACGATGGATGGACTGTGTGAAGATAATATGGACCGACAGGCGGTAATTGCTGACTCCGTGACTGCTACTGAGAAATTCCTGATTGAAAATCCCAATAACGAACAACATTTTTATTGTAGAAATGAGATATTAGTTATGTTAAGGTGGATGCTCCAGGGTAGCTCGCGAAATTCGAATTTTCTTACGTTATTTGCAATTTGCAGGTCAGTGTCAGGTTGTATGTTGATTAAACTATGAATTGCGGCTGTAAGACGTATGTAGTTACAGAATTATAATCATCAAAATCATCAATACAACCCTCCAAGCGCATAAAGGTGTAGGAATGACTTTGACCTTGAAAAAGTAAATTCATGTTTAATCAACATACAACCTGACACTGACCTGCAATTTGCAAAAAAACGTAAGAAAATTTGAATTTCGCGGGCCACGCTGGCGCATTCACCCTAAGTCTAGCGTGCACAATTGTACATCTGTACGAGTATGCTGGTACAACTAACAAACTGGATGCTACTGATCAGCGTCATCTATGTGATTATGCAGGCTGGAGAAACATGAATTCTAGTGAATTTGAGTGCAGAAAACTAAGCTATCAGAGAGCTTGATTTAAAAGAATGTCCATGGAGTTTTTTGCCCGTTCTTCTCCATAGAGATCTACGCTTGGGGCAACTACAGTACTTTCACAGTTTTTATGTCTTGTGATTGGGACTGTAGCTACATTTAATTTTCATCTTTGTTTCGTCAATTCAAAAGTGCATGTAACTGGCCTACAGTTGTCCACCGACCTGGTCCGCTAATCTAAATACCATCCGTAGCATGCCACCACGTCATTGGTGCGTTGCATCAGTGCAGTTGTTGAGTTGTTTTTCGCAACGATAACGTTCGTAGTTGCACGTTGAGCGAGATTCTACGCCTGCTGTTTGCGTGCTGTCTCTGGGTTATAGTAGTGTAAGTGAGGGGATTTAGCGAGGATGTGAGAAAATAGGTACTACGAGAGGTTATCATGAATACCAAGATTTCTTTTGGAAGTTTTACCAAAGCTTTGAGTGTGTGACTGCACTGAAGTATAAGTTATCAGAAGAGACATGCAACAAGGTAGGGTCTATAAAATTATCATTAGATATGGGAACTGACACAGCACTTCGTCGTTACAGGTAGTCAGTGGCCCAAAAAGCTTGACAACACAGTCTTACCAAGGGGTATCGTATTACCCGGTACAAACTGGGTTGTAGAGGTCAGATAGGCAGTCGCTCCATGTAAAATACTGGTATTCAGCTGAATCCGGTTGGACTGGAAGCCGACCCCAACATAGTTGGGAAAAGGCTAGGCAGATGATGATGATGAAGTGACACAGCAAAATGCTGTAAGTCAGTAACTCCCAAAAGGAGACCTGACTCCTCGCAATGGGTAGATCCTGGTCTGATAAAGTGAAAAACCAGTGAGTTTTGTTCTCTAAAATGATTTTTGTTTGCGTGAATCAGAAAGACCGTCAAACTGAACAACATTCTGATTGGGACACACGTAATCGCGAAAAAATATTGAGCTGTTCTATACAAAATTTGAATATCTCTCGATCCAAATGTTTATTGAAGAGCGTGCCCACTATAGTGTGTACCTCTCTCGCTAACCCCTTCTCACTTGTACCACACAACAAAGACATCGGCAAAGTATTAGAACGTGCAAGTGTAATGATACCTTACGAAGTATTTATGTGCTCCATACGATTAAACGGTCGAAGCAAAAACTATGCCAATTATGAAAATACATGGATTGTGTACTAGTTTATAGTATAACGATGTTGGTAGCACGATATTTGTATAAACAATTAACGAAATGTCCCTATAAAAGCACATAGTTCGTGCTGATTGCTTATTTTGTAATATATAGTTCAGGAGCTCGTTTACTCTGAAGGACTATTTATCACTTAAATAATAAAGAGTTATAGCAATTTTAGCTTCCTCTAATAGAAGGATCAAAAAAACGCTGGATGAACTGTATGGAAGATAATATGGCAAGAAAGGGACTACTAAGACTGCGTCGATCCCAAATAAATTAGTACAAGGACAGGGGATAGCGATAATGATGGTTTATCACTTAAATGGGCTCTGAAACTATGGGGTTATGATTATGAAGGATCAAAATCGATTGAGAGAAGCAAATATGGTGGATATCTATTCTATTATATTCTTCTGATAATTCGTAGATCTTCTGACACAGAATTTAGAGATGTATTAGAAATCGATCTCTTACGCCCGTTTTTATACGATAAATGCCTAAATATTATTTTGCTGT
This sequence comes from Xestia rhomboidea, assembly GCA_963853795.1. Classification (NCBI taxonomy): domain Eukaryota; kingdom Metazoa; phylum Arthropoda; class Insecta; order Lepidoptera; family Noctuidae; genus Xestia; species Xestia rhomboidea. The sequence goes on along the minus strand of OY970771.1, from coordinate 4,860,920 downwards.
TGGAATTTCAGCTCTTGGTGCTGAGCCGAGCTTTGAAAATACCAGTTACATGTTGCCTAGATAAAGTCAAAATTGTTTTATCGCCCCTTCGTACCTAATTGACGGTATTTATGTATATCTACTCAGTGGGCACTTATAAGATTTTATCATAATTATTTACCTAAAAATACCATTTGAAATCTGTTGATATGACTTTTATAAAAGCCCCAGTAAAATTTATAATACATTTGCATCAATTATGCGTAACTAATACCTATGATAATTACTTCATTTAAATAATTAATTTTATAAACACTCGTTAAGGTTAAGTTAATTAAACGGATTCCAGACGTAGTTTAAAGTAAGAACATGATTTTTGGGAAAATAGTAGATTTTATGTTAAATCTTTGACATAATATAACGCCTTTTAGTTCCACAAATGGGTAGGGATTAAACTTTATTTCGTTAGTTATGTTTAAGTCTCACGGGCCTATGAATTTAATCTTTAGTAAACATAACACCACGATTCTTATCTCCAAAGGGTTCGGCAGGAGTATGCTAGTAGTAGGTACACTCACGTCCCACATGTCGCCAGTTATGTACCATGTAAACGAGCGTATTGCCATCAACCGGGTACAAAACCAGACTCAGTGGCTGCTATGAATTTACTGGTAGAAAAACAAAGTAATATTTTTTGGGCAACTACAGTACTTTCTCAAGTTATTATGCCTTGTGACTGGGAGTGTAGCTTTGTTTTTTTTTGCATTTTTTGACATTCAAAATTGCCGTAATGGTCTAATTGAAATAAATGCTTTGAGTTTGAGTTTACTCGACATGGGAATCGACACTGGGACCTCAGCAGTCGTGCTTGCGACCATTAGACCAGACGAACGAGGCAGTCTCGTCTAATTTTAGTAGAGCCTAGGTAATCACAAAATAATCGCGTTACATGTACCACTGAGTTCACTGACGGTCGACCCCTTTTTACCCGACTACGGCGAAGTCAAAAGGAAGAGTTATAATAGCTCTCTCTCTCTCTATCTGTAGGTATGTATGTATGTTTGTATTTACGTATGTTCCACCGTAGCGCGTAAACTATTCATCCGATTTTGGTGAGTGAGGTGTCAATCGATTCGTTATTATGGTCCGGGTAACATAGGCTACATTTTATTCAGTCGTCGGGTTTTTAGTGGTAGTATAGCGCACAAATCATTGTTAACCTTATTACTTAGGGCATACTAACACCTTAGAGGCCTTGATGCCTGACAATAATTTTTTATTTTTTTTTATTTTATTTATATTATATAAAACTACAAAGCCACTGACTCACTGACTGATTGACATGTCGTTTCTCGGAATGGGTGAGAGATGGGTTAGGGGTATGTTTTGCAATAATGTATAAAACCATAAAGTGAGTAGAGGAAAATTATAGAGGAGATTCAAAACCAAGATGGCGGCCGAGTCCATTTCCGGTTTCGGTGGGGAAAAGACTTGGAGGGGTTTCGACTCATAGGTCCTGTATAAGATCTGGAATGATTTAAAAAAAAAGAAAAAAAAAAAAAAAAAACAAGATGGCGGCTGCGCCAGGACGTTTTGAAAATTGCCAATTTTTTCACTCGACTTTGGCGAATTGTTTTGTTTTACCGATTTCAAACGTTTGCAACACTAAGTATACCAGTCGGGGGCCTATATCCTTGAGATTTCAGAAAAATTGTGACTTTTTGAAAACACAAGATGGCGGTCGCTGTGGCGGCCATTTTGTGAACAGTTGGAATTTTCGACTTTTTTCAAATCCATTTTTCGTGTAGTTGGCAACATCCGACGGGTTCGAATTGTACCGAACGGTTGTGTGTTACGTCAACGAGTGTTGCCTGGCGAAATAAATTTCCCCATTTTTAGGGTACTTTCCCAGATTTTCCCCAAAAACATGAAAAGTAGAAAAAACGACAATTCGAATGAAGACTTTGACTAGCTGGCAGCATTGGGGTCCCCTAAATGACATTTGACCATTTTGGTGCGTTTTAGTTGGCAACCCCAAAAAACATTGAATATTTAAATTTTTGGGACTTTTTGACTTTGGCGAATTCATTTGTTCTACCAAACTCAAAAGTTGGCAACACCAAGTAAACCGGTCGGTAGCCTATATCCTTGAGATTTCAGGAAAATTATGACTTTCCAGAAAAACAAGATGGCGGACAGTGTGGCGGCCATCTTGTAAAAATGACGAAAAATCCCAATTTTCGACACGATAAATGGGACAGCTGGCAACCCCCGACTGGATTGTGTTGTATGAACCGGTTGTGTATTTAGTCGAGGAGTGTTGCCTGGTGCAAAAATTTTCCCCATTTTTGGGGAGTTTTCCCAGATTTTCCCCAAAAACATGAAAAGTAGAAATAACGACATTTTGAATGAAGACTTTGACTAGCTGGCAACATTGTGGTCCCCCAAATGACATTTGACCATTTTCATCACTTTTAGCTGGCAACCCCGAGAGCCATTGGGGCTTGAATTTTCGGGTCAGACCCGACTTTGGCGAGTTCTTTTGTTCTACCAAACACAAAAGTTGGCAACACCAAGTACACCAGTCGGTGGCCTGTATCCTTGAGATTTCAGGAAAATTATGACATTTCAGAAAAACAAGATGGCGGACTGTGTGGCGGCCATCTTGTAAAAATGACGAAAATTCCCAATTTTTGACGCGATAAATGGCACGACTGGCAACCCCCGACTGGATTGTGTTGTATGAACCGGTTGTGTATTTAGTCGAGGAGTGTTGCCTGGTGCAAAAATTTTCCCCATTTTTGGGGAGTTTTCCCAGATTTTCCCCAAAAACGTGAAAAGTAGAAATAACGCCATTTTGAATAGAAACTTTGATTAGCCGGCAACTTTGGGATCCTCCAAATGACATTTGACCATTTTCATCACTTTCAGCTGGCAACCCCGAGAACCATTTTGGCTTGAAATTTCGGGTCAGACCCGACTTTGGCGAGTTCTTTTGTTCTACCAAACTCAAAAGTTGGCAACAACAAGTACACCAGTCGGTGGTCTGTATCCTTGAGATTTCAGGAAAATTATGACATATCAGAAAAACAAGATGGCGGACAGTGTGGCGGCCATCTTGTAAAAATGACGAAAATTCCCAATTTTTGACGCGATAAATGGCACGACTGGCATCCCCCGACTGGATTGTGTTGTATGAACGGGTTATGTGTTTTGTTGAAGAGTATAGCGTAGTGCAAAAATTCTCCCAATTTTTAGGGTATTTTCCCAGATTTTCCCCAAAAACGTGAAAAGTAGAAATAACGCCATTTTGAATAGAAACTTTGATAAGCCGGCAACTTTGGGATCCCCCAAATGACATTTCACCATTTTCATCACTTTCAGCTTGCAACCCCGAGCGCCATTAGGGCTTGAATTTTCGGGTCAGACCCGACTTTGGCGAGTTCTATTGTTTTACCAAAGTCAACGAACAGCCACCGTTTTTTTACTGACAGGTACCTTGTATCCTGGTTACTTTAGGAAAATTGTGACATTTCAAAAATTCAAGATGGCGACCGTGCCATTTCCGGTTTATTACCACTCACTCACTGACATAATTGTTCTCCCAGATGGTGGAGGGCGAGTGGGGTATATTTTTACAGATTCGTAAACAACTAACTCTCAAACCTATGGGAAAAGTGCCAAACCTCCCCTTTACACCCCCCTTCTCACCCCTCCCTATCGTATCTCGGAATCTCGGAAACCAAGAGACTTGGTACATTTTTTTTTTCAGATTCGTATAGAGGAGGCTTGGAAAAGTAAAAACCATTTTTCAAAGTTGCCCCTTTGCCCCCCTTCTCCCCGCCCCTTTAGGCGGATCTCAGAAGTTAAGAGACTTGGAACATTTTTTTTTTCAGATTCGTAAGAAGGGGCAAAGAGTTGGTCAAAATCATTTTTCAAAACTCCCCACTCTCCCCCCTTCACCCCTCCCCCCATCGTATAGAATTGATCTCCCAGATGGTGGATGGGGAGGTAGGTATATTTTTACAGATTCGCAAACAACTAACTCTCAAACCTATGGGAAAAGTGCCAAACCTCCCCTTTTCACCCCCCTTCTCACCCCTCCCTATCGTATCTCGGAATCTCGGAAACCAAGAGACTTGGTACATTTTTTTTTTCAGATTCGTATAGAGGAGGCTTGGAAAAGTAAAAACCATTTTTCAAAGTTGCCCCTTTGCCCCCCTTCTCCCCGCCCCTTTAGGCGGATCTCAGAAGTTAAGAGACTTGGAACATTTTTTTTTTCAGATTCGTAAGAAGGGGCAAAGAGTTGGTCAAAATCATTTTTCAAAACTCCCCACTCTCCCCTCTTCACCCCTCCCCCCATCGTATAGAATTGATCTCCCAGATGGTGGATGGGGAGGTAGGTATATTTTTACAGATTCGCAAACAACTAACTCTCAAACCTATGGGAAAAGTGCCAAACCTCCCCTTTTCACCCCCCTTCTCACCCCTCCCTATCGTATCTCGGAATCTCGGAAACCAAGAGACTTGGTACATTTTTTTTTACAGATTCGTATAGAGGAGGCTTGGAAAAGTAAAAACCATTTTTCAAAGTTGCCCCTTTGCCCCCCTTCTCCCCGCCCCTTTAGGCGGATCTCAGAAGTTAAGAGACTTGGAACATTTTTTTTTCAGATTCGTAAGAAGGGGCAAAGAGTTCGTCAAAATCATTTTTCAAAACTCCCCACTCTCCCCCCTTCACCCCTCCTTCCATAGTATCTCGGAAACTAGGACACGTAGCGGCATTTTGATTTTGACTATACTTTATTGTTGAGGGTTGTTGAAATTTGTATACCCTCCCCTCCCCAACCTCCCCTTTTCGGTGGCAGGTAGGTCCTGAGTGGAGCGAAGGGGGGAGGTGGCGAGCGAAGCGAGCCGGTGACCTCCGTAGCGTAACGATGATTGAATGGGTGAAGCGTAACTCAGCAAACTTTAGAGTTATTTTTTTTTATGGAAAAGGTCTGAGTTTTTAAATAAGGTTTTATTAGGGGTCCGTAGGGGTTTTCATACTGTTTTAGGGGTAATTCTTACGGATTTTCCAATTCATTTAGGGGTGCCTATAGATTCTCAAAATTTTATAAGGGTAAGTAATACGTCTCTAAAACACCAAACACGCGAGCTGCGCGCAGCTCGCGCACCCAAGCAAACTAGTTATACTATATAAAGCTCGATTACCACTCACTGACTCACTCACTGACAGAATTGTTCTCCCAGATGGTGGATGGGGAGGTGGGTATATTTTGACAGATTCGTAAACAATTAACTCTGAAACCTATGGGAAAAGTGCCAAACCTCCCCTTTTCGCCCCCCATCTCCCCCCTCCCTATCGTATCTCGGAAACCGAGAGACTTGGAACATTTTTTTTTCACATTCATATAGAGGAGACTCGGAAAAGTAAAAACCAGTTTTCAAAGTTTCCCCCCTTTCCCCCCCTCTCCCCCCCTTTAGGCGGATCTCGGAAGTTAAGAGACTTGGAACATTTTTTTTTTCAGATTTGTATAAAGGGGCTGATTTTTATTCAAAATAATTTTTCAAAACTCCCCCCTCACCCCCCCTTCACCCCTCCGCCCATCGTATCTCGGAAACTAGGACACGTAGCGGAATTTTGATTTTTACTATACTTTATTATTGGGGGGCGTTGAAATTTTTATACCCTCCCCTCCCCTCCCCAACCTCCCCTTTCCGGTGGTAGGTAGGTCCTGAGTGGAGCGAACCTGTAGCGTAATACTGTAGCGTAACGAAGGTTGAGTGGGTGAAGCTCCCCTCCCCAACCTCCCCTATAATTGAAAACGGCTGTAACTTAATAACGGTTAGAGATAACTATCAGGTGTTTGAACAAATACTATAGTAGGTGTCGAAACCTGTCCGGTGGTAGGTAGGTCCTGAGTGGAGCGAAGGGGGGAGGTGGCGAGCGAAGCGAGCCGGCGACCTCCTTAGCGTAACGATGGTTGAGTTGGTGAAGCGTAACTCAGCAAACTTTAGGGTAATGTTTTTTATGGGAAAAGGTCTCAGTTTTTAAATAAGGTTTTATTAGGGGTCCGTAGGGGTTTTCATACTGTTTTAGGGGTAATTCTTACGGATTTTCCAATTCATTTAGGGGTGCCTATAGATTCTCAAAATTTTATAAGGGTAAGTAATACGTCTCTAAAACACCAAACACGCGAGCTGCGCGCAGCTCGCGCACCCACGCAAACTAGTTATACTATATAAAGCTGAATTACCACTGACTCACTCACTGACTGACTGACATAATTGTTCTCCCAGATGGTGGATGGGAAGGTGGGTATTTTTTGACAGATTCGTAAACAAGTAACTTCCGCGAGTATGGGAAAAGTGCCAAACCTCCCCTTTTCACCCCCCTTCACCCCCCTCCCTATCGTATCTCAGAAACTAAGAGACCCGTATTTTGTTTTTTTTACCGATTCGTATAGAGGAGGCTCGGAGAAGTAAAAACCAGTTTTCAAAGTTGTCCCCCTTGTCCCCCTTCTCCCCCGTTTAGGCGGATCTCGGAAGTTAAGAGACTTGGAACATTTTTTTTTTCAGATTCGTATAAAGGGGCAATGCATTAGTCGAAATCAATTTTCAAAACTCCCCACTCTCCCCCCTTCACCCCTACCCCCATCGTATCTCGAAAACTAAGAGACCCGTATTTTGTGTTTTTTACGGATTCGTATAGAGGAGGCTAAGAAAAGTAAAAACCGGTTTTAAAAGTTGCTCCCCTTTCCCCCCTTCTCCCCCCCTTTAGGCAGATCTCGGAAGTTAAGAGACTTGGAACATTTTTTTTTTCAGATTCGTAAGAAGGGGCAAAGAGTTGGTCAAAATCATTTTTCAAAACTCCCCCCTCTCCCCGCCTTCACCCCTCCCCCCATCGTATCTCGGAAACTAGGACACGTAGCGGCATTTTGATTTTGACTGTACTTTATTACTGAGGAGCGTTACAATTTTTATACCCTCCCCTCCCCAACCTCCCCTTTCCGGTGGTAGATAGGTCCTGAGTGGAGCGAACCTGCGAGACCGAGTGGAGCGAAGGGGGGAGGTGGCGAGCGAAGCGAGCCGGTGACCTCCGTAGGGTAACGAAGGTTAAGTGGGTGAAGCTCCCCTCCCCAACCTCCCCTAAAATTGAAAGGGCTGTAACTTCATAACGGTTAGAGATAGCTATCAGGTGTTTGAACAAATATTATAGTAGGTGTCGAAACCTGTCCGGTGGTAGGTAGGTCTTGAGTGGAGCGAAGGGGGGAGGTGGCGAGCGAAGCGAGCCGGCGACCTCCGTAGCGTAACGATGGTTGAGTGGGTGAAGCGTAACTCAGCAAACTTTTGGGTAATGTTTTTTATGGGAAAAGGTCTCAGTTTTTAAATAAGGTTTTATTAGGGGTTCGTAGGGGTTTTCATACTGTTTTAGGGTAATTCTAACGGATTTTCCAATTCATTTAGGGGTGCCTATAGATTCTCAAAATTTTATAAAGGTAAGTATTACTTCTCAAAAACACCAAACACGCGAGCTGCGCGCAGCTCGCGCACCCAAGCAAACTAGTTTATTTATAAGGGTGAAAAGTGGTTGACCGTCAGTGAACTAGGTAGTACGTACTATTGCCTAATTCATTTTAATTTATAAATATTAAAAGCTGTTACGTCATGTTTTTTAAGGAAGTAGGTTTGTTTTTTAATGACAATTATGTTTTAATGCGCCTACTAGGTTTGCATAATAAGAGTGATCATAAAAAGTTGCGAACAAGCAATAAAATAACACCCATTTATTTAATGAAAAATAAATGCTAATATGGAGAGCAGTAGTTTCAAAAGCTTTTCATGTGGGATTTTAGGGCCTCGTTTCATTTTACAGCTGTAATTTATTAAAAATTGGTATCGTATTATTAAAAAGAGGACTGAGATGACGATGACAATGGAACGAGCTACGACAAAAATAAAGCCTTAAGGCCAGGATCTTCTTAAATTAGCAACTCTATTTGTTGTGGTTAAAACTTCGTTTCAAATACTGTTTGAATAAATTTCTAATCAGCTTGCACTACAAAGTGGTTGTTACGTCGGTCACTGCGGGCTGAATAGTGCGAAATGATTGGTTTTTAATTTATTATAATAAAAATAATAAGTATTTTATAAAAATAACCTCAGAATACTATAGGTAATGTAATTTCTAATTTTTCAGTGTATTTCTTTTATTTATAGTGTTAATAATCTTTAAGTAAAACTTGACAAGTTGTCATAAACTTACCTATCTTTGCATGTTTTTATGATCAAGAGAAGTAATAACTATCGTGTTTTGAGCCTAAGAATAATCAAGAACAGTTCATGAACAACAAAATATATTTTTTCTAAATTAAAATAACGACTACTTTATACCTTAAGACTCAACCAAAAACAGGTCGATTGGAAGATCCAGGCCTTAATAGGCTTACTCAATCCCAATCTGTCTGTGTTCACATACACTGTCATAATTTTTAACAATGAATATGAAAAATATAAACTTAACTATAATTACATCGTTGACATCGTAGTCACTAATAGATAGTCGTGGGTAAAATTGTATTTCAGGGGTTGAAAAACAACCATGAAAATTAAACCACTATTTTACATAAAGCGACATGACATTACATGTATTGATTTTGACATACTAGTTTATTTTATTTACATTTTTATGTATTATAATTTTTGCATATCATTATACCACTTGACATATTATAATTTTTATTTTGCTTTCTGATTTATTTTGATTACAAGTAACTATGTATTTGATATTGTAATTTGATAACTGCTAGTGTTTTCGTAAAACACTGTAAGGTTAGAAAGTATTTCTGAATATTTAATAAATAAATAAAACAAAAACCCACGTGACCAAAAAAAAATCTAAAATCGGAAAAAAAATTAAAAGCATAATTGTTTTACTTTTTCTACGGAACCAGCAAAATCACTCAATAAAGCTGATCCAATCGGTTTTGAAAGCGACATTAAAACAGTCACACACGTAGGTGAAGTTTTTGGCCAGCGTTGGTCAACGTTGGCTCTGCGATCGTGGGCGATGCGTGGGAGCATCTGAACGATCCAAAAAACTACTTTTACTTTAGATTTCTTCATGCAATCGGGTATTGTACGAGAACAGGTGCTGTGTTATTAGATTATATCACAGTGGTTATGTGTTTGGACTGTGAGAAATTGCCTGAGGTCGTTTTGATGTGGTTTTATCAATTTTGTGTGTGAGTAATGGATGGGTACGTCATTTAAGGTAGTAATTTATGGATCTCAATTTCTATTACAGATTTTGTAACTATATTTTTTTACATAACATCACGCCTGTGAACTTCAAAGGGCTTGGTAGAGCTGTACTTATAGTACACCCATAATTCAACAGTTATGTTTCAGTCCCCAAAAAGTTTTAGCCATTAAAAAGGCACAAATTCTAACTCTAAGCTGCTGCTTCATTTATTTAGAACAAACTTTGTTATTTCTGTTATCAGAAAATTTAATTAGAACAAACTTTGTTATTTCTGTTATCAGAAATTTGAAAAGGCATTCAAGGATTTCAAGAATGTCATAACTACATTCGATTAGCTAAACTAAGTTTAGCCCTATTTAATTCGCCCGTGTTCAGAATCTAGGTTCCTTCTACTTATTTGAATGCAAAGTTGAACTACATATCCTTATCAACGCTCCACATTATGTTCACACATAAACTATTTTAAACTAAACTATGCCAGACCTCCAGTTTGTGGTGGACTGGTACTACATGTATGTACCACATATTACGTCCACAGCTCTGTGGTCTTGACTGTGTCCATATTCATGAGAATGAGACATGTTTGGCTTATCGCTACATATTTGCATAGTTGCCGTCACATAGTGCTCTCGTTTAGCTTTAGTGATGTGCTTTGATTGTTGGAGGGAGCTGTGGGGCACTGAGAGATTGATGCTTAGTTAAACTATTTAGCGGTACTCAGTATTTCTTGCAATCTCTGTCTCTATAAAGACCCAAAGGGCCAAACTTTTCAGGTCGACACTGAAAGTCTCACTTTGCATGTGGTTTCCCTTAATATAAATAAATAAATATCGAATCCCGGTAGGAGCAAATGTTTGTGTGATGAGCCTGGACATTTGTTTCCGAGTCATGGATGTTCATATGTATAATAAGTATGTATTTACAAACAAAAAGTATCTATGTAGTATATCAACTATCTGGTGTTCACGACACAAGCCTCGTTGCTTAGTGTGGCACTAGATGGCGCTGTGTGTAATATCCAGCGATATTTATAGCTTCAAAAGACGTTCAAACAATTTATGTTTACATTGCGGTTGTACGACCAAAAATTCATGCAAATGGGCGCAGTTCAGACCATCTATGGTTAAAACTGTAGATTTTCATTCTTCGTAATTTATTCAAGTCAATAATGTGTATGATAACGAAATTAAAAACAGTAAAAGCTCTTCATTTTGTTCTAAAACTACTGTATTTATTTAAGGCTTGAATGAAGTCGATCTCAAACTCGTGTCGCATCACTAGTAGCGGCCGCGCACGCACATAGTAGTTGCCATTGTGGTGGCATGCAGTTTGCCCACATCCCAGTTATAAGGCGAAGGCAAACGAGGGCTTTACGAGCCAAATGTTGGCACTCATTCAACATGTTTCTTAAAATTCCACGACGTTATAATCTTACGTGGTCGTACATTTAATATGGTCGCAGATGAAGAACAATTCTTAGTATTGAACGAGGGTTCAAAAAGAGAGACGGTTGATTTATGGAAATATCAGTAACTTGCTACTTTTTTCTTTAGTGCTGGAATTGTCCATGATGAAAATTAGAAGTTTTGAAAATGATGGAAAGACTTTGTGAAAGACGATGTGTGAATATTGAGATGAAGACTGATAAGCCGATATGTATGAGGAAGAAGGCAAACTGCGCCGATCACAAATAAATTGCAATGAGGGCAAATGGAGATAATATTCTGTTCCTATAAAGTTTTCAGAGTCGTCTCTAATCACACGCACATAATATGGCAAGCATTCGCCAAAAGACAAGTGCCTCGACTATCCTTTATGTTCCAAAAAAGATTAATTGAGCAATATTTGTAATCACGTTCTCGAAAACGGCTCTAACGATTTCGATGAAACTTGCATTATAGGGGTTTCGGGGGCGAAAGATAGATCTCTTATCTGGGAAAATTCGTTTTCTCTATTTCCAATCGAGCAGAGATCGGTCGCCCAGGTTCTCTAAGATTCGTTTTAGAAAAGCGAAATTCTTTCAGAGCAGTAATAATTGTGAATCTTTGAATTTGCAAGATGCGTTTCTTCCAGAAGTTCCTAAAACGTAGTCGAGAAAACCACAACTTATTTAATACACAAATGATTTATTTAAATCTCGTGTAATATAATAATATTTAAACAATATCCGGCTTAATGTTGAACGTGAAATAATTTATTATCCACCAAAGACCCTGACATTTTTTAATATTGCTCAATGTACGAATCTCGGCGAGTTTCATTCACAAGTTGTGTTTATTTATTTATTCTGTAAATATGGCACAGCAAATAACAGTTCTGTACTTATTTTTGGTTTATTTGAAACGTGTAACTAAGCTGTTTAACCAAACTTTGATTTACATAATACTTGGATAAACACTTATGCTAGATTTTCTAAGACCTTAGTGGAATGTTTATTGAATGAAAGCAATCAAAGTGATAGGTTTGAGTTACAGTTAATGAAACGTTCGAAGACGATTTGCGTTAATAAGAAATCATTAGAAAGGGATAAAGAAAATTAGATTGATTAAAGATCAAGGAATGGTCGTCATGGGCTTTCTCTCATCTAATGTTGCTGTGGCCAACAGGGTCCATATTGATCTTTTACTTTGTTATAAATACCGACTATGTAAAACATATCGACGCTGGAAATCGATTTTGTCGTATCTAGAAAAATTCCAGTTTTCTTTTATTGGATCATTTTAATCAGAAAAAAATACTGCGTCCGACGGTCTGATCAACGTCTTCCTACGATTTTATTTTATGATACGACGTTGACTTTTTCAACTTTTTTTAACAAAAATTATTTGAATGCTGTAAATACCTACCATAAAATCAACTATTTTTAAAGCCTTAACCCAACTTAATGCCAACTACCAAGATACAGCAATATTTCTGCTTTAAATTGAAATACCAAAAAATCTCTTTACAACTACCAAGATACAGCAATATTGCTGCTTCAAATTGAAATACCAATTGCTGTAACTAATATAAAACGCATGTTAGGCTAACTTTAGAATGCCATCTAAATTCGCCGACTAAATTTAGTAGTAGAGGGTTTCATTAATAAGAAATACGTATTTCAAAAATTACCTCTCTGATTCAACTAGTTTACGAGTTATGAATTTTTTAAACAGATTTTTGGCTCAGGTATAAAGTTTAAGCTTTCGAGATACTATAAGATTGCTTTCTTGCGTCGATATGGAATGCAATAAGGAATTGAGTATTGAGTGGGGTAGGGTGGCGAAAGACAATGATAGTTTTAAATGAAGAATAGATCAAAATGGGATCATAGATCTTTATGAAAATATAGAAAGAAAAAAAAAAAGAATATATAAAATTGACCCCCTTCAACCTATTAGAGGTGCAAATTGCCAAATTTTTATCACACACACACACTCAATGACAAATCCTACACAACTTGCAAAAGCTATTGCAAAACAATTCTGTAAGTTTAACGTCTTAACGTTAACTGCTAGAGTGACATACATACCCATATACATTAACGTATATGTACATATGCATATACTTGTATATATGTACATAATCGCTATGCGGGCGTTGATAAGGCATTTTATTATTCACTTTATTGTTTTCTTTGGTATTTTTATGTCTTACTTATAGTGTAGTTTTCAAGGTCGGTTGTTGCTCCAGGAGTCTAGATTATAAAAGCAATTTAGCTAGATTTTGGAGCGAAATGTCAGTAGAGTGAATGGAATTCTTTTCTGAGCGATCTTCTCTGTAGGAACCATGGTTGAGTTGAAGAAGATTTCTGACCTTTTTCCATAGGATATTTTTTTAATGTAGAATTATAGATACACTTAGAAACGGGATTAAAACTTTATAGTATGACTGGACTACTCCTTGAATAAATAAGTAAACATGCGCATTGAGTTTGAGGACCACAATGGTCTGTATTTTAGTGGCTAGGATTGTAAGTATCTCTGATTGAAAGATTACCAGCTCAATTTAATCTCGTTACCGTATGTAGGTTAGCTCTCAATTTCAGCTGCCCAGTCACTGTTACGAAAGCATTTTAATTAAAAACTATTTATTATTTAACCTGAAGTGTTATTTTGAGAATAACTTCAGCAATTATGTTCGCTTTACAATATTATGAAATATGTACGTAACAACTGTTGCAAGTGTGTGCAACGAGATACTGCAGAATGTTGTTGCTTATAGCTTTAGTACCCACTGATATACATAGGCTGTAGGCAACTAACTAACTCAGCCTTCTAAGGACGTTTGAATTATAACTTTAACTTAACATATAACCTTACACAGCAACAATGTAAAGAAACCAAACAGAGACAACTTATATTACAAAAACGAGGCAACAAAAAAAAGTTACTCGGCACAGGTCAAAAGTTACACATAACCAAACCTATTCCATACAGCCAGAAACGTCACGTAAACGTCAAAAACAGAATACACGCGATATGCAAGCAACTAAAACCATTTTCCATGAGAACAGTCCATTGGATAGCACAGCACAATACACACGGTTAACGGAAACATCACAACGGTACATTCATAAAAAAAGGTTTGTGAGAAAAAAGTTTTAACAAAAAAAAAAGTAAACGAACGAATCTTGTTTCCTTTTTTTTCTCATTCGATATTTGAATTTGTATCACAGACACCTGTCGGGTAGGTCATTTATAATGTCGTTGCGGGCGCGCGGCTCTCGCGGGGCACGGGCGAGGACTGTCCGCGATTGTTTACTGTAGGTGAGCCGTCGACTCTACAAAGAGCCTTTTCGTTAGCCGCATGAATGTGGAGAGTTAGGTGAAGCATCTGTGAGGACGTTGAGGACAATTTCTGTTTTTATGGTGATTTGGTATTTAGCTTGATAACCTTAAGAGCGTACGCTAGTTATGCAACAACTTTATAAAAAGTGATAAGCACACGCAAATTTTGAGGAGAATGAGGCTCAGTATACATCCTTAAGGAACTCCTCATTTATATTGATGCAAGGCTTCGGACGCTTTCAAATTATCTTCAAGGAAACTATTTATTTCCAGTAAATCCATGTTTATTCTATGTGTATTTATTTATTTTCCTTGAATAGACAAGTTGCCAACTAAATTATAAAGTGCTCATATTAGTCTTGGTTATGGTTAAGAAGATCGAAGGCTTGTCTCATATCAAAGATCAGAATAAATGATAATAATAATGTTTAAATAAAAAAATTAAGTTTTTCTAAATATGTAATTTGCACTAAAACTAGAATTGCTGTCCGAATAACACGAACGTTGACTATACCACGAACGAAAATTGAATAACATTAAATAATAATTTGTACTATTTTATGACGTAAGTATCATCTATGTGTGTTCAATAACGAGGAAGGTCAAGTCTGTTTGGTTCATGTCTGATTTAGATTTTTTTTAACCGACTTCAAAAAGGAGGAGGTTCTTAATTCGTCGGAACCTTTATTTTTTTATTTTTTAACCGTCGAGTTTAAGTATTTTTTATTGTGAAGCGGAGGCGCGCGGAGATGTGCGAAGTGGAGATCAGAGTATATATTTAGGAGCTAAGTCACGTAACAAATGATGTAAGACAATTCTTTCTTTGGTAGCATTAAATCAGAAGTGAAGTAAAAGTAGGTGTCAAACCGTGCTGATAGGACTACGGACTGCTGTAGATATCGGACTGTGACAAATGTTTTAGGATATGGACAAATTATGGATCGACTCTGCAAACACCAAACACCGCCGAGTTTTGGTTCTATGTCTATAAAACTCCAAATATCATTAGACAGTTTGTAATCAAATAGTTTTCCACCTATTTCTTCATTTGCGCACACGCATACTCTATGGCCAGGTGGTAGACACGGCACCATGGCTAGTCGGCACATCGGGCATTCCGACCGACATAGCCCGCCGGCGAAAGTAAACCTTACCAATCTTACGCGAGCCTCTTCACACATCACTTACAACCAAATCCACACCTTATCTTTTACCACCCAAAGTAAATTTCCCAACAACAGTTCCAAAGCTTCTCCAATCACACAAACATTAAATTAAATTCTATTTTTGTGAGGCTAGAGTTGATTTTTGATTGCGGTGTAAAACGGGTATTGTAATATGATGGTCAGGGTATGGTGGACGGTGAAATAATGCCCCGTAAGGCCTAGGGATTCGTTTCTTATTGTGTTTAATTGTATGTAAATGGTGTGGTACGATGCCCTTATAAGACTATCTGATATTAAAAAGTATGGAATGGAGAAATTATAAAAAAACCTTGCTTCTTCAGGCCGGCCGGCACATTCGGTTCAGCAGTATTTGTTGAATAATAGAACAGATCCAAAGCAATTACTGCAGATATCCGGCTTTCCTTGAGCTCGTACGCACAGCGACCAATCAAGCTATACAAAGTCAGTTTATACGGATCTCTCATTGTACGGGAAAGCTATACAAAGCAAGGCCATGTTATACTGGAAATGTGTAGCTGGATGTGTCGCTGACTCGCCGTGTGTACTTACCGGCAAATCTGTTCGGCATCTATAATTGCTGTATCATATATCGGTTTTGCTGCCTGTGCCGAACAAACGTGTAGGTCCTCATTAAGCTTTGGTTAGACATGAATTGAGAAGAAAAGAATGAAAGAAAACGGTCTCGAAGATAAACTTTTTGATGAAACTGCAGCTCTCAGCGGGCCATTTTGGCACCTATGAACAAATTCCACTCATCCATGCTGCAGAAAGCACGCTACGCAGTGAGTGATCTGGGCTGTCATTATTTTGTGAATCTTTGAAAGTCTTTACGGGAGTAAGTCGAAAACCTGAATGTCTGGCAACCAGTGTTTCTAGGGCTTAAAAATCGTCAAAGTTAAATTCAAATCGTTTATTGCTAAATCCATAATGTACACTTACAGGTGGTAAATAAAAACATAGAAACAATTATGAACCCAAAAATAGGCATGACGACAGTATCAAAAAATTGCAAATCTATTTAGTCCGTCAGTTAGAGTATTGGAAATGAATGGACACGTATTTTTTGTTTTTGTAAATCAATTAATATTGACAAAAGATAAAACGCATCAAACCTCGGGAGTGGGGGCTCGTGACGTCAGAACTAGCTGAAAATTATACCTAGGCGTGACGTTTTGAGAATTTTAAAAGTGTCATATCTTCGTCAATTTTGGTTTACGTAACAAAAGAAAAAACACAGGTCAAATATTTTTTGATAATCTAACTGACGGACTAATTAGATTTTTTTCGTCGTCTCGCCTATTGCATCCGGTAGGTCTGGAAGCCGACTCCAATATTGTTGGTTTGAGGATGATGAAAACCAATTTTCGGGATGTAAATTATTTCTGGAAAAATATTGGTTTTTAAAGTCATCCCATAGAAAAGACATCAACGAGTGAAGCTGCTTAATTAGAGACGTTTAATTTAACAATTTTAAGATTATAATTCCTGTTCTTGGGTTTGTGACTGTGTGCATTACCTAGTACTAGCTGCCTTTTCAATTGCCGGGATTGACATTATATACCGGATAAATAAAAAAAAACTTGAGAGTATGTTAGATTCTGGTGGAAAAATTAACTATTACCTTATGGGGACGTGTAAAACAAGCTTCCCGGTAGGGTTTCCCATCGGTCAAAAACATCCTACACAAACCTTCAAATCCTATTATTTCTTTGTCGTGTGGTTATTTTTATTTTATTTTTATTTATTTGGTGGTGTCAGAATTTTATGCCGCCCATGGGCCTCTGACTTGGCTTTTACATGCCGTCAAGAAATATCTTCAAATCCTATCTAACTCTCATTTAGGGGGAAAGAACTTTTAAAAATAAATGCTCACTTTTGGTTTTGAATAAATCTTGAGCATTTTAAGCTGCTAGACCCAACAGTTTAGTCTGTGTCTATTTATCCAGTAATTTAGATAATACTCTTTAATTTTAGGTCCTTCCGCCCCACAACCAAGACTTTGATGTCATTTGTTTTTTGGAACACCGAATAAGATCATTAATTTGCCCTTTAAAAACATACTACCTTCCAAGCGAATATACTAGCTACGAGTTTGTTATCAACGATTTGCTACGAAATTTTTGTCAGGCAATTTATAAACTATGTATTAAATAACTAGAGTGGAACTCTAGCGCCGTGTCGGTATAAAAGAACAATGAAAAGAAAAAGAAAAACGTGTTACGGTAATACATCGGCACATTCGATGCAGTATTTTTTAACAGCAAAGCCGATCGGAAACAATTTGCATACATATTCGCTTTCATTCGACCGTCGTTACAGCTAGACAGTGGCCCACTCGCTTACTGCATCGTAGTACAGCATAACTGGCATAGATGGCGCTTCCAGGCAAGCAGATGGAATAGCAGTAAAGTTGTCACTTAGCATTCTCTGCCTGTAATAATTAACGGGCAAAAAGGCGAGAATCGCCTATGTTTTCATTGACGCCTAAATTAATGCCCAAGTATTATTGTTCTATTGGAATTTCGATGTTGGACTCAGCGCCTAGAATTGCACTTTTATTCAGGCGTTCATTTTGGTTAATTTAGGCTGGAATCTATAAACCTTCCTTAGCCCAATGTCGTCGTCTTTATCTTACACTTGCAGTTTTCCAAGGCCATAGTTCGAGGAACTAGTTGTTACCTACGTTTTAGGATTTTCTATTAGGTTATTTCTAATTTTTAATTAATTTTCATGATATTTTAGTATGGCAGAATGTGTCCTGCAGTAAATAGATTGTAACATGTTTGTATTTTATATATTTTAGGCAAATAAATGAAGCATTTGTGCCTACTGGGACAGCAAAATAAACCTTATACACCGAAAAAATAACCGAACGAATAAACAACTTACGTATTTTATTTAAAAACACCGTCGACCACCATTACTTGTTTTTACACACATGTTGCAATTCAGTTAGAACACCACGTAAAAGAAAAAGATTATCCATAAACAAAAACTTAGAACACAACCGGCCAGGCACATAACAAAATATATATAATAATCCCTGAAGGGTAAGGCAGAGGGCGAGCCTATTGCCATCACCCGGGCACAAATCCAGACTCAAACATACATAATAAAACACATAGTCGAACATAGAAGCTCCTACTTTTTTGAAGTCGGTTAAAAAACCAATAACAATTTGCCCGACACGGGAATCGAATCCAGGACCTCATGCGTTGGTATTTTAACCCTACAAAAATATATTTACTTACCACAGTCTAGGTATTATCTATCCATGCATCTTCACCATGACTTGTCATGTAGACTGCGAGAGATATTCATATTATGGGGCATGATCACAAGAATAAAAACAAACAAGTACTTATATAGGAGGATTTATTAAATAATTTTATATTAACCAATTTAAACCAAATTATTATCATATTAAATATTATTTTAAATAACTAACTATTTAGACGTTGTTACAACGTATAGTACACGGTCATCTTGATCTAAATAACAAGTTGTTATCATAACTGTCCACGCCACTGCTGGCGCCCTCTACTGCCAAGGAGTCATAGCAGCAGCACAGCGCGACGTTGGCAACGACATCTACCGCGAAGAAACTCCATTGCGACCTCACTCTGCTATTGACCGCCTCGTCCGACCGGCAGCGCTTCGATCTTCAGCTCAACTCATCACACGGTCTCATTCTTAAGTTCATTCAACGATGGCTATAATTCAATTCAATTCATGCATTTATTGCATCAAATATGGTAGGTACATGAAGTTCTTATTTAAAATATTTAGTAACACACATTTGGCCAATATATAGCATGCAATAGTACAGGTTTTTACAGTTAATATATTTATTATTATGTAACTACATTTTTCAGTTTATGTCTACTTTACAGTTAAATATGTCTGTGCTTAATAGTATAAAATTTACAGGGACACTTTTGAAAGAACTCATCTATCGAATTAAAACACTCTTCCAACAACCACGTCCGCAACGCAACACAAAACTTATTGAAGGGTAGTTGGGTAATTGACCTAGGTAAAGCATTATAAATTAGGGGAGCCATATAAACGCAGCTCCGCGCAAAAAGTTCTAGCTTTGGAACAGGCATTTCAAAATGTAAATGTGTAGGTTTCCTTTTATTTGTGTTATCTTTCCGTTCAAATAGTTCATGATTGGACCTCACAAACCTGGCAACTTCGTAAATATAAATGCATGGGACCATAAAAGCCTTAGCATTGTATGGAATCATTCCTTTTCACCTCTCATCCATTATCAGCAACAGACTAACCAAACTCTGTAACGAAGCTTTCATTTTCAATCTACCAAATGTAACCATTTCAGTTGCTTCGTTTTCACCGGGAACAGACCTCATCCTCCACAATAACTAATAACTATGTCTTCGTGGTTGCTTCCTTGGAAGAAAGATGAACGGTGCTATAGAAACATGATGCTGATAGCGAAATTATTTTTATAAGTTGTACCCGTTGAGGCCTGTGTCCCAGCAGTGGGAACATTAACGACTGATTATGCTTATGCTATGCTACTCTATGATACAGTAGCAAAAGGTATAGTACCAGTACGAGATCCTTTTATTTTAGCAATTTTCACATTTGCAAAAAAAGTCATAATAAGTTGTAAAGTTTGGGACCCTTGGAATAAAAACTTAGACTAGGTTTTATTTTAAGGGTTCCGAACTTTACAGAATCAACGTTTGTCAAATATTACTTTTTTCGAAAAGTGAAAACTGATAGTTTTGCAATGCTTCAATAGGTCGTAGTTTGAGCCAAATTTGAGTATGGGACCGTCGCAGAAAATTTTAAGGGTGAGCAAGGAGCTTTTATAGAAGCTGTCATATCTAAACCCAAACTACAAACAGCCCAATAAAGTGTTAGCCTGAAAAGCACTGTCCCTTCTGCCCCATATGAAGGATGCCACAAAGCTATAGTCTTAAACTTAGTTACGTAAAACCGTTAATTAGCGGCTACACAGGCTGGCTGGTGACGGATATCCGGAGCTGGGGCACCGAGCTGTTGTTCTTCTTCTCCTGCTGTTGAACAATATCCGTGCCCCATGTCCACTGTAACAGAAGAAGGAAGAAGTTTATTCACATTCACGACCCGAATGGCGCAGCGGTAGTGAGACTGCCTTACGTTTTTAGAGTTCCGGGTTCGAATCCCGGTAGGAGCAAATGTTTGTGTGATGAGCATGGACATTTGTTTCCGAGTCATGGATAATAAGTATGTATTTACAAACAAAAAGTATCAAATTCGATTCGCGATCGTAACAAATATCACACAAATATATCCTTTAAGTTCATTTAATCCCATTAAATAAAATAGTAATTCAGTATAGTAATAGTAATAGTATTAAATGAACTTAGAATTTCGGGGCGCTTCCGCCTCAAAAAAAAAAAAACTGCTGCCCCATTCAAAAATGTCAATACTTGCTCGACTCAAAATCATATGGAACAGATGATTGATTTATTTTTACCAGGTTACTATTACTATATTAAGTTTTTAGAATCTAAAAGAACTAAATATAAACATTGTTCTTGAGATCCAGTTGGTGTCAAAAAACAGAAACACCAGAGTTGATTGGATCTCGGATCCACCAGAGGTGAATGACATCGTTACTGATTTATGTGAGTAAACATGAAATAAACAACAAGGGTCAACGACTGACTTTTGTTCAAATAGTTTTAAATTAGGAATGTGATAACATAACGGAAGATCTTCTACATTTAAGTATGTTTACAAACATTGTTGATTGTAGAAGTAATTGAAACATCGTTACCTAGTTTAGGTTTATTGTTCTGTATTGATTTCATCACGTTTATGGGTGACTAACAAAGAAATATGAGAAAAGATTACATTTCGTACTTGGTTTCAGTCATCGATTTATACAAAGTGTTATTCTGTTTTCTGATCAACTTTGTAGTGATATTCGTCATTGGTAAACAGTATCTTTTGGATCGACTACAGGATATCTTCTGTGTCAATTAAGTATTTACGTGAACTCATAAGGCTGTGCCAGAAAACCAAATTTCACACTGCGATTAATTCCGAGGTCTCTGGTCTGTTTAATTGCAAGTAGCAATCAACATCATCATCATTTCAGCCGCAAGGTGTCTACTGCTGGACATAGGCCTCCCCCAAGTGTCGCCACATTGACCGGTCCCGTTCGACTCTCATCCAGCGGATTCCCGCAGCCTAGTAGCAATACAATAATTAAAAAACTATCTAGTGTTACTTACCGAAATAGCAATCTTATCAACATCAGCGTACTCGGCGGGGTCTGTATAGATGTAGAACTTGGAGACGAGCGGGGGCTGGGGTAGAGGTGCGTGGGCGGGGTAGGGCGGGGCTTCCACGCCGACCACGAACAGGGAGAAACCTGCCATGTACTCCGACCGACGCTCCTGGCTCCATCAGTACCATCATCTCGTGGCTTAGCTTCTCTGCAATTGTTGCTCTGAAAGTATTTAAATAAAAAATAATTACCTTGTGGATTTGTCGTCGACCACGTTTTTTGGTATACCTTTTATACATTTTTGATGAGCCTTTCTTAAGGGTGTTCTTCGTTCACTGGGGTGATCCCGTATTATGTTCGTATCAGGGTTTTTTTTCACTGCCCGTATATTGGTTTTACAGTAGACGCTTGGGGTCTACGGACTAGTACCTTCCTCTAATCACCTTTAAACTGTAAAAGTCTTCACCGTACATTGGTATTTTAATTTTATTTTAAGATCAAGATGGCGACTTGGAAATTTGTCTATAGTTAGGTTGTGCCAACTGTCGAAAACAAGATATTATGTTATGAAGACTTTTGGGGTTATTGTCATGTAGATTAGGAGTCATTAAGACTCAAACCTCTCACGCTCCAGCATCTTCCTCGTCAAGCTCTCCTTCTTCTTATCTCTTCTCAACGTCATGTTCTTCTCCAAGTCCGCTCTCTCCTGCTGGTGACGTAACGTTTGATGACTCGCATTTCTTGTTGGAACCTGTTCGTCAGCCTCTCTAGTTCGCGCTCCCATTCATCATGTAATGATGAAAACGCGTGTGATTACCGCTACTTATTGACTTCGATATCAACCAACCCGCATTGGGCCCATGTAATGATGGAATCTGACCCACTGTCTCCCACAAAGAGGAGGCCTGTGCCCTAGTAGTGGAAATCTGTTGATTATTGACTTTGATGCTGCCTGTTACTATGATTCATCCTTTGGTTGATTTGTTGAGGGCCCGGAAAAGATCTACATACTGGTGTTGTTAGTTCTTACGATATCAGCCTTCATAAGTTCATAAAAGTGATTTAAAAATATTGGAATAAGGTTGTTTCTTCACCACACAAAGGAACCTGAGTAATTAATCATCATAGCAGTACAGGTCATCTGTAAAGGCTTCACCTGGCACTACGCAGGAATAAATTTGCCCTGATGTGCACTCAGCCCAAATGCTTATGCTAGACGTATCATATTCTCTAGAGCTTCTTCAATAATTATACAGATCAGCACTAAGCTAGTATTCAGTAGAACATTAATGGTAAACTCTACCTGTATTTCTTCTCGTATTCTTCTGTTTTCTTCTTCGCGATGTTTGGAGAATTTTCTGTACAAGTCGTCTTCTTCTTGTCGGTGTTTCATTTCTAGTTTGGTTTGTTCATCGCGATCCTGGGGACAACGAAAAAGGAGAAAAATTAGAACATTTTATACGATTTAGCGAGCAATCTTGTAGATTTGTCCATGTGTCCTGTTTTTTTGTAAAAACTATCGACATCACAGATCGATTTCACTTTCATCACGTAGACATAATCATATTCATCACTAAAGTACCTACCCGCTATCATACGCGCACAACTGACAGGTCATAGCGGCACTGTGCGCAGGCGCACAGCGTGGGTGTTACAGGGGCGCTCGCCGCGTGGTGACCACGTTTTTACAGACAACTAGGAAACAGAACAAGCTAATAACTTTGTGATTTTTCATGATACAGTTTTGAATTTTGTACATACGTTCTTTACATAAAATACTAGACACGTGTTTCGGGTTTCGCATATACAAAAACTAATGTTGTATATTTATTTATTTATTTAAAAAAAAAGTCTTAATTTATGTCAATGCCCCTTATAACCGTTTTTACGGTTTGTCTGTGGGAACGGAACAAAACTATTAGAAATAAGGTTTAGGTACTACGGGCGGACACTTAATTTTCACTTATTTGACTTATAACAATGATATTTATAATAACTACTATAAATCGATCGATGATCTGTCAAAGAATCAATTTCTTCGAGACACCATTGTTTAACTATTGTGTCTACTTCGTGGACAGTTCAAGATAAGTAGTGGACTTACAATAATATTCAATACGGTTAATAAAGGAAATTACTTATATCTGACCCTACCTAACACAGTAATAGTAATCTTCACACCACTCAACAATCTAAGAAAAATACAACCCGAATGGCGCAGCGGTAGTGAGGCTGCCTTACGTTCTTAGGGTCCCGGGTTCGAATCCCAGTTGGAGCAAATACTTGTGTGATGAGCATGGACATTTGTTTCCGAGTCATGGATGTTTATATGTATAATAAGTATGTATTTACAAACAAAAAGTATCTATGTAGTATATTAACTATCTGGTGTCCACGACACAAGCCTCGTTGCTTAGTGTGGTACTAGATGGCGCTGTGTGTCAATGTCCAGCGATATTTATTTATTTATCTATTATAGCTACTTAACTGCGTGTTTGTTGTCACTCAACAATCTGTAAACCACTTTCCTAACAAGTAAACCACTGACCTAACTTATCTTGGGTTCTAAACAAAAATACATCCATGCAAAAGATAACTAATCTACTTACTTACAAGACAATGCGCAGTCTCACCGCTGGGGCTAGCCATCAAAAGCCAATGACCCAAATTGGTTTAATTGATAAATTAACGTAAAAATCACCCGGTATAAACTGAATTAACTCATTCCCGGCCGAGTTTCGAGCTTTACGGCAAACAAATGTTCGTATGTTATGTTACTTCTCCTATATGTCTTAAATTTCAGTAGTGGCCTCCAAAAAATAAAAAAAGGCACCATTGTTCTATACATGTCACTGGTATTTTTACAAGAGTTCCAACATCACAAAGGTGAGCATTTGGTAAGGATTTTTGAAAACTCATCCATAAATAAGGCATGAAAGTTTGTATATGTAGAAGTTCGTTGTTTATGCCGAAGGGAAATCCCATCTGGCACGTGGCTTGTGATACAATAACTATAGATATTAAAAAGCAATTATTTCTTCTTTAATGTCATCTGAGCCAACTGTAATCGTATGGTATGCCCCAGTAAGTGTAAGATGCAGTCGGTTTTTGACGAGATTGTGTGCTTGAACTAACGGTAACCATTATCAGCCAGCGATGCCCCGTCTCTGGGTTTAATGATGCGTTATTTTTTAATATTATGGAATGAAAATATAATTGAGTAACCGTTGTCAATCATAGGCGTGAATATTTTCCTGCCGGGGCTGCGGGACTATTCGAAAGAGATACCGTGGCCCCGGAACACAAAGGGCGAGGAAAGAACATGGATGGGTTTTAGTCAGTAAAAGTCTGACACTCCCTCCTGCTCCGCCCAGAGCGGGAGAAGTCATTTGATGATTTCCCATCCTAAAAAAAAAAAAAAAAAGGAGCGAATATTTTAAGTTTTTGTGGCACAGTTGCAAATTTTGAGTGAGAGGACTAAATTTACTGGCAGTTTACGTAGATTATATTAACAGCTATGTCGCTGTAAATATAATCTACGTAAACTGCGTATGGATTATTGATTATTGCGAATACCACAGCAGGCTTCTGATGTTCGCTATATTACTTTTTGGAGAAATCATCATCATCATACTCCTGCCCTTATCCCAATTTATTTGGGGTCGGCGCAACATGATTGTATTCTTCTTCCGTACTTCTCTATAACTTTTGGAAAAATATTTCACGAAAAAAAAAAATATATGTAGAAATGCAAACAATTTAAACACAAAAACACGCCGTACGGTTGTGGAATTCACTTCCGCCTGACATTAGGGACTGCCAAACTGTTGCAGTTTTCAAGAGAAGAGTGAAAGAACATTACCTATCCATTTCGTCATAATTGCTTATGTATATAATAGTAGTTATTGTATTGTATTTATAGTATGGTTATATGTTTTTCAATACACTTCCTCGAAAACGGGTTCTTATCGCACTACGATTAGGTCCAACATGCCATGTATTTCACACACGTGGATTGTTTTATTTTCCATCACCGCGTGCTGTGCCGCGTGGAGAAATGAGCCAATTTCGCACGCGGCACAGCACGCGGGTGTTAGAAAATTGCCTCAGATAAAACTATAGCTATACTTAGTACAAATTGGTGCAATGCCTGTAGTCAGCGGTGATTGATTTTTTTCATAATTTTATTTTATTTCTTCAAAAGTGTATTAAAAAACGTCGTTTGATACACGTGGACATTTGTTATTGCAGTTCTCGGCTCAAAAACACCCTCGCCTACGGCTCGGGAGTTAATTCCGCCTCGAATGCAATAACAAACTTTCTCCACTTGTATCAAAATGTACTATTTCTTTGTATTTCTGAGTAGGTATGTATGTATTGTATATTATATTTAAAATAGTTTTCTGTTTTATGTATTCCATTTTCTTTTTTTTACACACTATGTCTACATCTCTTTTTTTAGTATCTCCTTTCGCAGGTATGCTGGAAGAGATTTCTTTAGAAATAGGCATCACCTTTGTACTATTTTCTGTTCCTTTCTACTTTTTTTTATTTAGTGTGTACATAAATTGTTAAATAAATAAATAAAAAGAAATATTAGAAATCTCACAGCAGCAAAAAAGAATTAAACTAATCACAAAAAGTAAAAATAATGTTGGGGGGTTTGAACCTGCAACCCCGTAAAATCAAAATCAAAAGCATTTATTTCAAGTAGGCCAGTTACAGGCACTTTTGAATTGTCGAAACAAAGATGAAAATTAAATGTAGCTACAGTCCCTGTCACAAGACATAAAAACTAAAATGTATGAATAAGACCTTTATTTCAATACCTGTGTTCACAAATAAAGATGATTTGATTTGATTTGAACTGTGAAAGTACTGTAGTTGCCCATTCCGTAGCGTAGATCTCTATGGAGAAGAACGGGCAAGAAACTCCATGGACACCCTTTTAAATTGAAATATTGTTACAAAATCTTGGTAACATCATTCATGTTGAGATGGTATATTATGTGAGATCAATGTAGCAAGATGTGCACGGTAAAGAGTCCATAACAAAACAAAAAAAAAAAGTACAATTAAAAAAACAAGATAATTCATTTAAATAAGCCATGGCAACTGAGAGACGACAACTGATAGCGCCCGTTCACGAACATGACGCATGGATCAGCACCATTCAACTCAACCATTTTGAAGGGAGCTAAATGATCCGACACACGCGCCACCATCAGCGAGACATTGGAGTGAGCATGACATACTCACAACCGCCAGGGCACATTCATGTCAAGAAAAGACGTAGGTTTCCAATGAGTGATACATTTAGTCTTTTTTTCATTTAATACTAAATTGTTTGCTGTGAACCAATTTTGGACCTGAAGTGGGGCATTATTCACGTCATCTAGATTTTGGGCCCGTCTATTTATCTTAAAAATTAGGGATGTGTCATCAGCGAATAACACCATATTTACCACACCGTAGTTTACAGAGCAGTGATGAAACCGCTAGGCTATTTACTTTGTTGACTTAAGGTACAAATAGCCTCTCTTATTCTCATGTACTTACGTAATGACTGAAACGTCAAACAATTGAAGTATACGGATATCATGCAAAATTGCCTACCCCCTTGAGCAAGTAGCGTGATAATATACAGGGTCTAAACCACCTCATCACGAAGCCGTCAACCAAGCATTTTGTACATCAAACTAAGTAACTTTACGCAAAAATTATTGCTGGGAATCTTTTTTTTTTCAAAAATCATGTTTTGTGGTAGAACTCAATGTAACACACTCAAAACATTGTGCTGATGGATGGATTGAATAGCACGGGGGTCGTGGAGGGGTTTAAAGTAAAAATCTTACATTAAAAACTTGTATTTAAAAATAAAGTTGTCAAAAAGTTGGAACTTTGACCTCCAATATCTCGGTAACTAGAAGGTTCCCAGGTATTGTGTAGAAAAAAAAAAGATCAAACTCAAACTCAAACTCAAACTCAAATCATTTATTTCAATTAGACCATTACGGCACTTTTGAATGTCGAAAATACAAAAAAAGCAAAGCTACAGTCACAGTCACAAGGCATAAAAACTTGAGAAAGTACTGTAGTTGCCCATTCCCTAACGTAGATCTCTATGGAGAAGAACGGGCAAGAAACTCCATGGACACTCTTTTAATCAAAATATTGTTACAAAATCTTGGTTACATCATTCATGTTGAGATTATACATATATGTGAGAACGATGTAGAAAGACGTGCACATTAAGAGCGTCCAGAGTAAAATGATAAATCAAAAATTAAAAAAAAAAAAAAGTAATTAAAATGAACGAACCGTGGCAGCCAAGAGATGACCAGTCCCAACTGAGAGCGCCCGTTCACGAACATGACGCATGTATCGGCACCATTCAACTCGACCATATTTAAGGGAACTAAGTGACCCGACACACCCGCCACCATCAGCGAGACATTTGTGTGAGCATGACATTCTCTCGTAGCCACCAAGGCATATTCAAGTCAATGAAAGATAACTAAATGTAAGTGGTGGCTGAACAGTACAAAGTACTCACACATGTGCTATGCAATTATATAATACTAAAAACTGGAATCTTTACAATGCAAGTAGGTATATTTTTACAATCTTCTGCAGTTTCCACAATACATTAACATGGGAATCAATTCTTATTCTTCTTTGCGTGTCGATAGACTCAAATAATGCCCGACCAGTACAATCAATTAGTTTGCAACTATGGTTGTGGAGCAGGACCAGCATTTAGCCAAGCATTTTTATCATCAATGTAATCCCCCAACTTATAATATGCTTGCCTACATAGTGTGCGTTTTATACAAGATTTAAATTTCGTCTCATTCAGTTGAAGAATGTAGGGAGGTATTTTATTGTAACATTTCAAACAGTACCCCATGATCGCAATGACAAGGAGAATAAGTGCCTTTCGGCTTCGTTAAGAGGTGTGTTACACCCTTTATAGCCTGAATATTGAAGAAGCCTTTAAAGAAATCTATGCAGTAGTTTCGACGTGATGCGCGCACAAACATTTCGTACCAACTACTTATACCGAAGAGAGCTGATTTTCTTGAGTTCCGCTATTTTGTGCGTATTCACCTGAATCAAATTAAAGAAAACTGAGAAATTATATTTACCTGTATTAGATATGTAGTATATGCAGCAACTTTAAAAGGTTACACTTCATTGGTTTTTATTGTTTGTTTGTGTATGAAGTTAATTAATTTTAAACACATAACCCTCTTTTTTGCGTCTGCGATGAGATTTAAAAAAAATGCTAAAGCAGGTATTTCTTTATTCTGATTTACATGGTTCTAGAACAATCCCTTTTAATCCCTTTTTTCCAAAATTTCTATAGCCTATATGTTGTTCTGAATTTATTTTAATAGATTTGTGAACATTTCAATAATATCGGTTTAGTATTTTTTACGTGATGCGCGGTCAAACAAACAAACAAAATTTTTTAAAATGGTTTTAATAAGTTCAGTTACTTATTTTAAGTCACCTTGGTCGGTTTTTTTTAAATCTTCAATGTACAAATTTTTGGTCTCAACGATTTTATTTACTTCTGAAGAGAATATTTAAGATCTTTTGAGTTTTATTAATTACATATTATTATGTAATTAATGTAATTATAAATGTGATTTCAACATTGCCGTATTTTATTTTTTCAATATAATTGAATCAATAGGGAAACGCAAGATAAGAATCTCAAAACAAAAGCAAAATGCTTAACTGAACTGAAAACCTAGTTATAGCTGATGATAAATGAGATACACCTAAGTTTAACCACCGGTGTGCGGCTGCACCTAGTTCTAGCCGCTATGATAAAGGCTAAACCTAGTTCTAACCGAAGGTAAGAGGATACATCTAAGTTTAACCGCATGTGGCCGCACCTGCCTGCACCTAGTTGTAGCCGGCTAAAACTATTTGTAGCCGCATTTCGGTAATTAGCCGTAACATTAATATTACATAAATAGTCACCGAGTAACAATTGCTACCCATTAATTATCATTTCATACATAATGCGAATTTTTATCGTGCCGCGGGAGGGTCAGCGAGGGCGGAATTTGTTTTTGCACAAGTTAGTAATAAGATTGCTATTGTATTATATTCTAATCAATTCTAATAGTGTAGATACTACATTATCGGTAGTAGCGCGACTGAGACTCGCCGGCCGGTGGTGTGCACATTACTTTACAGACACTTAATATACGTTAAAAATGCTCAAACTAGTCAGAGGGATACAGCGGTTGAACCAATGCCGGCACAACCACGCTAGCGTCATCGGAACCGAGCCGAACAGAACCGATCCTTACTACCAAGAGAATAAGGCCAGAATGGATGAGCTCGTCGACGAACTACGGCAGAAAACCGGTGACGCCATCAAAGGCGGCCCGGAGGAGGCCTTAAAGAGGCACACGGCGAGAGGAAAACTATTCGTCAGGGACAGGATTAACCGGTTGGTGGATGAGGGAAGCGACGTTTTAGAACTGAGCACGCTGGCCGCCGTCGACATGTACAAAGGGCAAGTGCCGAGCGCCGGCATCGTCACCGCCATTGGCAAAGTTCACGGTCGTGACTGCATGATTATGGCTAATGACGGCACTGTTAAAGGAGGCAGTTATTTCCCCATGACAATGAAGAAGCACTTGAGAGCTCAAGCGGTTGCGCAAGAGTGTCGTCTTCCGTGCATTTACCTCGTCGACTCCGCAGGTGCACATTTACCAGTTCAAGCCGAAGTTTTCCCGGACAGAGAACACGGCGGAAGAGTATTTTATAATCAAGCCAACATGTCTGCGGAAGGAATACCGCAGATCGCAGTAGTTATGGGCTCATGTGCCGCCGGCGGCGCGTACATTCCCAGCTTGTGCGACGAAAGTATCATTGTTAAAAACCAAGGAACTATTTTCTTGGCGGGTCCATCTTTAGTGAAGGCCGCTATAGGCGAATCAGTGTCTGCTGAAGATTTGGGTGGCGCTGACCTACATTGCCGTCAGTCTGGCGTGACAGATCACTATGCTCAGGACGAAGAGCATGCTCTACACTTAGCTAGAAATGTTGTTGCCAATTTAAATTGGAATAACGAACAGAGGACAAGAATACATGCACCAAAAGTTGACGACCCTGTCCATGACATTAATGATCTTCACGGCATTGTTGGGGCGAACATCCAAAGACCTTTCGATATTCGCGAAGTTGTTGCTAGAATAGTTGACGGAAGTAGATTCCATGAGTTTAAACAACTTTATGGAGATACATTGGTATGTGGTTTTGCATCCATGTACGGACATCCCGTCGGAGTGATTGGTAACAATGGAGTGTTGCACTCAGAAGCAGCTTTGAAAGGATCTCATTTCATTCAGCTTTGCGCAGCTAGGAAGATTCCGCTACTCTTCCTTCAGAACATTACTGGTTTCATGGTTGGCAAGGATGCAGAGGCTGGAGGCATTGCGAAAAATGGTGCCAAGATGGTGACAGCAGTCAGTTGTTTTAAGGGACCCAAGGTGACAGTGTTGGTAGGAAGTAGTTTTGGTGCTGGAAACTATGGAATGTGTGGTCGCGCGTACTCTCCCAGTTTCCTCTACATGTGGCCGAACGCCAGAATATCAGTGATGGGTGGACCTCAAGCTGCTACAGTGTTGTCGTTGGTAGCTAAAGAGAAGGCTCAGAGAGAAGGAAAGCCTTGGACGGAGGAGGATGACAAGAAAGTGAGAGCGCCTTTGGAAGCCATGTTTGAGAAAGAAGGACGCCCATACTTCAGTACTGCAAGACTTTGGGATGATGGAGTGATCGCTCCTAAAGACACAAGAAGAGTCATAGGACTCAGTTTGTCTGCGGCATTGAATGCTCCATTTAGAGACAGTAAATTCGGTGTGTTTAGAATGTGAAGTGATAAGTCAATCAGATATGGATAACCGTAACTGGCTTGATAAATATAAGCACAGATTGTGTTTGAGACCATCCAATACAGCACTAATGCGTAAAAGTGTTTCTGTCCACGTATATTTAACCACCTTCCACAGGCACTCGAAGAAATAACTGTTACTAACTTATTTAGAAAAAAAAACTAAAATAGTATTTAGCAGCCAAATGTTTTTATAGTACTGCTGAGTTTCTATCGGAGAAAACATACTTATTCTAATATAAATTTTAGTGTGGGGGCGAAGTTTGGTTCTGTTGACTGTTGTTAGTATTTTCTAATTTTAAAATTTTAATTAATTTTGACGATAATATTTTGTTCTTCTAATAATCTAATTTAAAAAAAAATAAGTGATGTTTAAATTGCTAATGCTGTATGCTGTACCTATATTATGTAATTTATTGTAATCTAACAAATTAATTTAAAATAATTATATTTTATAAATGTCTAATAATTAATAGTTACAATTAATGAAATAATTGATCAAATTTTATTATTTCCCATGAACTGTCCACGAAGTAGACACAATAATTAAACAATGGCGTTTCGACCAAATTGGTCATTTGACAGATCATGATATACATATAATACGCTTTTTAATACTTGTACGCCGTAAAGGTAAAACATGACTGTGATTGTTTTTGCATACTCATGTTTCTGAAAAATAAATGAACTCTGAACTCTCTGAACTCAATAATATGGGTATATATGTAGTAACAAAAGCGTAAATTATTTAGTTAGTTATAATTTACTGCTTGCATGTAGGCAAGTCGAAAAGTATTCTAATAGTTTACTGATCACGCAGACTACGTATGTAAACTTGTGTTTGCAAACACGCGACCAGTCAACTATCAGAGGACGGAGCCTCCCTGCCGCCCGCGCTCTTGCGTATTAGTAAACGAGGCCGGGACGGCGGCAGCGAGAGAGTCAGGGGTCAAGTCGCTGGTCGCCCGCATCTCGGTTAGTGGAAACAAAAGGTAGTGATGTCATAGTATAGAAAAAACGGCCAAGTGCGTGTCGGGCCACGCGCAGTGTAGGGTTCCGTTCCTTATAGTACCACAGTCTTCTCCCGTTATAAACAAGCAACCACTTCATCGTAGTCACTTTATAGGATTTATTCTAAGGATTTTGTATTTGGTACGAAATTATCCAACACCCTAGTTCAACGACTATTACTGCTAAACTAATATAGTTATCTTAACCGCTATAGTTTTTCTTTAAAGTTCATGAAATGCACTATCATCTTGAATTTTTCCAGAATGTTCAAGCCCGCAGTTTAACTTTTAGAGGAGTGGGGGAGGACGCCCTACTGGAACAAAAATTTGCACTTTAAAGTTTAATAAATCGAAAACTAGTATTAGCAATCCCTAAGTCATTTTAAAAGACCTATTCAACGATACCCCACACGATAGGGTAGACGACGAAAAAAGGTCATACCCACTTCCCTTGTAGGGGAGCTACCCTAAAAAAAATATTTTCCTAAATTTTATTTTACCACTTTGTCGGCGTTATTGATATACACACCTCTACAAAATTACAGCTTTCTAGTACTAACGGTCTTTTAGCAAAACCTCGGACGGACAGACAGACAGACGGACATGGCGAAACTGCAAGGGTTCCTTGTCAGGACTACGGAACCCTAAAAAAGGGGCAGTAGGCCATCTCCGGCCCAATCCGCGATATAATTGCCTACCGTACTTGCCTGTCTCTTTTAGCTATAAATTTTAATTCAGTGCCTAGATTTTTTTTTGTTTACGATTCGTAACAACAGAACAAAAAATATCAAGGCACTAGGAACAAAAAAAAAAGGTTACGATTCGAACTTGGCTCTATTTGATTCACAATTCGTAAATTATTTTAAATTACGATTTTATAACTGTAGGTAGGTACTTAGTTACTATACCTACCTGCATTACTGAGATGACTAACCGGCATGACTAAATGTAAACAAATTAACAAAGCAATAGCATTGATATGCTATTGCTTTGTTATTTTGTTTGTACTTTTGATCTGACAATTGATATTGTCAGATCAAAAGTACCTAATACATTCTAGTGGGAAAGTAGGCCTGCCTACTTCGTCTGTCTGATAGAAAACTAATACAACAGCAAAAATAAGTAGGTATTTCATCATCAAGTATAAATAGGCATGACGACAGTATCAAAAATATGCAAATCTATTTATTTTTATTTTATTTATTAGGGAAAACAAACAATTACACACTTACGATGATTAACAAATAATTGGTACGAGACGGCATCAGTGTGCAACTAACTACGTTATCCACATCTTATATAATTAAAATTGGATTGGATACATGCACGAGTACAATAAGCCTTAGCTTTATTACTAATACTATATAAATTAAAAGGGGGAAAAAAAAGCAAAAAATAATAATAAAGATCTACAGATACACTAATCCTCAAAGTCTTTGATAGCTTTAAAGATATCATTTCGAAATCTATTAGCTGCTCTATTAGGCTGCTGTTATTTATTATTATCCAGATTTGAGAATGAGAGAGAGTGTGATAATTTTTCGCTAAACGGCGCAAAGGTGCGCGGTTCCCCGCGTTTGTGCGACACGAGGAGACAGCAAACAGCTGGCGACCGCGCGCCACGCGTCTAGATAATCTGAGCAATCGTATTTGTTATTACACAGGTCATAAAGAAACATGCTTTCCAAAAAGGTACGTCTAATGTTCAGAGTAGTAAGTTCGTAATGTTTCAATAAATTACGGTAAGGGGTAGTTTTACGGAAACATCGGTAATGAGTGGCTTTAAGGAATTCATATTGTTCGGTTTCAAGGTTTTCTTTGTATTTTGTATAGAAGGGGTTCCAAATCATTGCAGCATATTCTAACTGTGATCTCACCAAAGATTTGTATAAATGAATATATGTATTAGTACGTTTAAAATCGGTCATGCATCTCATCACAAACCCATACATGCGAAAGGCATTACTAAAAATCTTATCTATATGATGATCAAGTAAGTATGATCAAGTGTAGTTTGTTATCCAGCAACACTCCAAGGTCTCTAACTAAATTTGATTTGTGCATTAAGGTTAAGTTTAAGTTATATGTGTGAGTTATTACGTTTCTATTCTTGGTAAATGTTATAAATGAACACTTTGCAATACTTAGTTGAATTTTATTTTCGATACAGTATGTCGAGAATCTATCCAGATCCTCTTGAAATAAGAGACAATCATTTTTGTTTTGAATTGTTCTAAAAATTTTAAGGTCATCGGCATATAGTAGAAATTTGGAATATCTGAAACACATATATATCATTTATGAATAATATAAACAAGAGAGGGCCCAAAATTGAGCCTTGAGACACACCGGATGTAACATGTATGGAAGTAAATTCAAAACCTTTGATGACTACTTTTTGAGTTCTATTTGAGACATACGATGTAACCCAACGAAGTAAATCGCCCCGAATACCGTAAAAAGCAATTTTTGTTCAAAGCAGTTCATGATCCACCTTGTAAAAGCTTTTCGAAAGTCCGTGCACACAGCATCTACCTGTACTTGTTGATCCATGTTATTAAACAAGAAATCAGTGAAAACCATTAAATTTGTGACTGTTGATCTTTTTTTTAACAAATCCATGCTGTTGTTTTATTATAATGTTATGTAATATAGGATAAATCTCGTCATGGACAAGTCTTTCGAAAAGCTTTGACAAGGTGGTCAAAATAGAGATGGGTCGGTAATTTTCAATATCGTGCTTGGATCCAGATTTATGTACGGGGGTTATATTAGCTCTTTTCCAAATCTCAGGAAATGAACCTTCTGAAATACATTTGTTGTATAAAATATATAAAGGTGTGCATATGATTTCTGCTGTTTTTCTTTGATAAAGTGCTGGTACACCATCTGGCCCAGGTCCTTTTGTAGTATCCAGTGATTTTAAAGCTTTTAGAATTTTATCAATACTGAAATGTATACTGTTAATAAGAACACAATTTTCGTCGTACAAATGCGGAGGTAACCAAGTACTTTTGTCAAACGTGGAATGTTCGTAGACTGAATGAAAGAATTCCGAGAACATATTGCAAATTTCAGTAGGATCACTCGAGTTATGGCCTTCATAAAAATAATAAAAAATATAAATGATCACTTTCGTACTTAATTTAATTTCATTATTGAATACAAATTTATAAATTATCACTTCCATGCATATTTCATTAACGAATAAAAATTATAAGTTATCATTTTCATAAAAAAATTTTTTTCATTATTGAATTAAATTTAAAAATTATCATTTATTATTCTGAATTACAGAGATTATTATTATTAAACCTAGTTCTAACCGAAGATAAGTAGGATACATCTAAGTTTAACTGCATGTGGCCGGCTGCACCTAGTTGTAGCCCGCTAAAACTAGGTGTAGCCGCACTTCGGCTAGCTAACCTTGCATGGGTGTTCAAATTTACGATTATTTATTTCCTTTTCTCATCTGTTGATAACTAATGAACGACTGACGAATGACACATATAATTCATGGATATGACAATGCATTGTCATTCTAATTTTGTATTATTATACCCAGACACTTATACCATCAAGTTGTATGAGTTCCAATGTATCGCGTTGTTGCCCGGAGGTAGAACCAGTACTGTAAAAGATAACAACATGCAATGATACAATACGAGAGCTCAAATCGAGGCAAACGTAATAATGCATTATGTTTAAATACATAAGTGTTGGCGAGATCTGGTTCAACGCCCGAAGCGTTTGAATGACCAGGATATTGAATAAGTAGGCACTCTATTTCGCTTTTCTATGAACATGCGTTTATGAGGAATGAATAGGTACACGTGCCGGCCATGCCTACGGGCTACCATTGCATCGCCAAGAAGGAAATAATAAAGCCTACTCGGGCAGTGAACAGTATTGAAAAAAACAAGATGAGACCGTAAGTTCCGATATAGGCCATGTGCCAAAATATCCTTGTACAGCAAAAGAGATAGAAGTAGGTACCGGGGTAAAAGTTAAGCATAAAGAATTTGAAAAAAAAATCTTTAGATATTTCTCAGAAACACAACACATTACTTACATACACCAGTAAATTTAGTCCTCTCTCTCAAAATTTGCAAAAAAAAATTATAGCATTTATTTCAAGTAGGCCTGTTACAGGCACTTTTGAATTGTCGAAACAAAAATGAAAATTAAATGTAGCTACAGTCCCAGTCACAAAACATAAACACTGTGAAAGTACTGTAGTTGCCCATTCCCTAGCGTAGATCTCTATGGAGAAGAACGGACAAGAAACTCCATGGACACTCTTTTAAATCAAGATATTGTTACAAAATCTTGGTTATGTTATGTGAGAACAATGTAGCAAGATGTGCACGTTAAAACAGAGCCCGGAACACATTATTGTACTGGATGCGCAAGGCATTGTAGGCTTTCAGTGTAAAGTTTGCCCACAGGCCGCTCGTGTAGAACGTCTGGCAGAATGCCTTGAACATCGTTATTTTTACAGGAGCAGTACAACGAGCGAACCTGTGTGCCAACATATTACCACACACCGACAATAGGGCATTGTCGGTTGCAATCTAATGTTAGTACCTAATAAAAAATAGGTAACAATAACAAAACTAGACACACCGTCTACTCCTGCACAGCAGGCTCACCGGTCCCGCAACACATGGAGTTCAGTGAACCTACTGAGCAGAACAGTATCGGTTCTGTCGCCAGTCATCCTGAGGACGCTATTCGGGCTCCCCCGTACTCGGCGCACCACCGACGCAACTTTTTACACATAATTGCATAGAAGTCATCTACGCTGGCGTCAGCAAACATGGATGCACTGCAATATCTAGGGAGCCGAAACAGAGCCCTGAACACATTATTGTACTGGATGCGCAAGGCATTGTAGGCATTCAGTGTAAAGTTTGCCCACAGGCCGCTCGTGTAGAACGTCTGGCAGAATGCCTTGAACATCGTTATTTTTACAGGAGTAGTACACCGAGCGAACCTGTGTGCCAACATATTACCACACACCGACAATGTCCTGCGCTCCCTCTCAATATCCAGTTCGTCACTCAAATTCTGTTACGATGTGACCAAGATATTTAAACGGTGCAACACGACTTAGAAGTACACCGTTATGTAATATAGGTGGTATAAAGATATTGTTTTTTATTTTTACATGTAAATAACATGAACTCACTTTTACTTTCGTTGTACCTCAAGCCATTTTCCACAGCGTAAACCTCACACACCTTTAACAGCTGTCTGAGACCACCAATTGAGGGGCCCAGCAGCACCATATCATCGGCATAACTCAAATTATTGACACATATGTCATCAATATGGCATCCAACATGCATGCTGCTGAGCTCCTCAATCAGATGGTTAACATAAATATTAAAGAGTCGTGGGGAAGTCAGCCCGCCCTGCCTGACGCCACACTCCAAAGAATATTCATTTGAGTATGCATTTCCCCACCTGACTACATTAAGCTGCTTACTATACCAGTAAGCCTAATTTCGTCCAAAGCTTATTATAAGATACTAAATCAAAAGCTTTGGACAAATCTAAGAAGCATGCGTATAATGGAGTCTGTCTTTTTACATAATAATCTACAGTGTGTTTCAGAGATAGAATTGCACTTTCAGTTGACGGCCCCTCTCTGAAACCGAACTGTGTATCCTGCAATTTTACAAAACAATCCAATTTTCTATCCAATAACCCATCAAACACTTTTGCGATTATAGTAGCTAAAGAAATCGGCCTATAGTTACTTTTATCAGAGATATCAGCAGTGACATTTTTAACTATTGGCACAACCACTGTTCTCATAAGATTAGATGGTAGATATGAGTGCCTTCTATTTATGTTTTTCTTATTTGTTTTTTATCTGTTATATGGGACCCTTGTAGTTCTTAGAAAAAATAGTATTTACTACATCTGCCTATATTTGCAATCAGTAGATAGAAAGAAAGAAAAATATTTATTTGGGACACCTGTCTAATGTCTATCCAGACGACTTTTGTATTTAGGGATTCGAGGACTCCGTTAAAATCCTTAGGACAGTCATGGCACGGCACGGTGCAGTGGACTCTTTTATTTTCAATATTTCTATTTAAAAAGCAAACTAGTTACTACCGACACCATCTGCGATGTTTCTAATTTATAAAATAAAAATATACTTTTGATTACTAAGTACGACAACGATGTTCGAAACTTCGAACTTACTTACTTAATATAATTGGATATTTCCCGTTTGTCAATCTAAAACATTGGTAACCCTAGTCGTAATAACTGACTTGTCGACTGACTAGTCGTTTCACCTTCGTTGACTAGTCGTTTCACCTTCAAAGTGAAGGCTCGAGAGCATATTCATAAGAAGTTGGCAGATTCGTCTCAAAACTAAGTTGTTATAGTTTTTTTTTTTCTTGTTTGTCTC
Organism: Xestia rhomboidea; assembly: GCA_963853795.1. Taxonomy (NCBI): domain Eukaryota; kingdom Metazoa; phylum Arthropoda; class Insecta; order Lepidoptera; family Noctuidae; genus Xestia; species Xestia rhomboidea. Next base: position 4,822,111 of record OY970771.1, on the reverse strand, counting down.
TCTTAACTTTATATTTTTTGTTATATGTATGTATATATGTATTTATTCTTATGTTTTAGATATAAATTTACTGTGTATTATCTCTGCATCACCCTAAGGTAGAAAATGCCCAAGGCATTAAGTCCGCCTTTGTACAGTATTTACTTGTGCATAAAGTTTTAATAAATAAATAAATATATGCTAGAATAAGCGACTTGCTTAATAATGCTAATTGCTTAATGTAATAGCAGACTTGGCCCCCAGGAAAGGTTTCCTGGGGGCCAAGTCTGAAGTCTGCTATTACAATAGTGTCACAATGGTCTATCATTGATTTCATAATTGTTGATGACAATGGTCATTTTGCTAAAAAATCGTAATCTGCTAAATTCATAATGGTCGATCATTGTTCGGTCAATGGTCTCGAAATAGAGTTGTGTTATAATGACATTGTTGTATTGCCAATATTAAAAAAACCTTAATAGAAATGATTTTCGAAAAACTACAATGAACATCTAATCATGCCAGATTTCATTTAAATATGTTTTCACATATTATTTGTTAGTGTTCTATGCAATCTGAAGTAGTGAGAAGTTCGTAAATAGAAAAAAACATTAAGTTATGTGTAACGCGGATTAATGTGAAACTATCAATGAACTTATATACTAACTGGAATGAGTACGAACAAAATGCAAAAAAAAATAAAAATAAACTCTGTCTCAAAAGCTTAGAGTTTAAATTTGTACAATAGATTCAATAGAAGAGAAAAAAAACGTTCCGAGCGAGAAACCGACATTGGTGGATGGTGTCTCTGTCTAGCCTTGTCACCGATGTAAGCAATATGGCCGATACAGTTTCGTGTTGAAGTCATATAAGTGCTTTTTATTGTATTTAAAAGTGAAATAATCCGCTTTAAATATGGTAAAATTGTGTTGTGTGAAGGGGTTTAGTAGTGAAGGGTATACTGTAAGTTTTTTAACTTTGGTTGTTTATTACGACTAGGGTTACCAATGTTTTAGATTGACAAACGGGAAATATCCAATTATATTAAGTAAGTAAGTTCGAAGTGTCGAACATCGTTGTCGTACTTAGTAATCAAAAGTATATTTTTATTTTATAAATTAGAAACATCGCACATGGTGTCGGTAGTAACTAGTTTGCTTTTTAAATAGAAATATTGAAAATAAAAGAGTCCACTGCACCGTGCCGTGCCATGACTGTCCTAAGAATTTTAACGGAGTCCTCGAATCCCTAAATACAAAAGTCGTCTGGATAGACATTAGACAGGTGTCCCAAATAAATATTTTTCTTTCTTTCTTTCTATCTATCTATTGATTGCAAATGTAGGCAGATGTAGTAAATACTATTATTTCTAAGAACTACAAGGGTCCCATATAACAGATAAAAAGAAATAAGAAAAACATAAATAGAAGGCACTCATATCTACCATCTCTCATCTTATGAGAACAGTGGTTGTGCCAATAGTTAAAAATGTCACTGCTGATATCTCTGATAAAAGTAACTATAGGCCGATTTCTTTAGCTACTATAATCGCAAAAGTCTTTGATGGGTTATTGGATAGAAAATTGGATTGTTTTGTAAAATTGCAGGATACACAGTTCGGTTTCAGAGAGGGGCCGTCAACTGAAAGTGCAATACTATCTCTGAAACACACTGTAGATTATTATGTAAAAAGACAGACTCCAGTATACGCATGCTTCTTAGATCTGTCCAAAGCTTTTGATTTAGTATCATATAATAAGCGTTGGACGAAATTAGGCTTACTGGTATAGTGAGCAGCTTAATGTAGTCAGGTGGGGAAATGAATATTCTTTGGAGTGTGGCGTCTGGCAGGGCGGGTTGACTTCCCCACGACTCTTTAATATTTATGTTAACCATCTGATTGAGGAGCTCAGCAGCATGCATGTTGGATGCCATATTGATGACATATGTGTCAATAATTTTGAATTCGCGCCCAAGCGGCAGCGATTCAAGTACATCTCATGCAAAATCATTGCCATCACAGACGACATCGAACACTACCGGTCCGAGTGAAAGTAACAGTTGCCATTCTGCTTCGTTACACACTGCTGGTACAGTTATACTAGGTACAGCTGTGGTGCATGTGTTAGATAAAACCGATTGTTATCAGCCGTGTCGTGTTTTGATTGATTCTGGCGCTCAAACAAACTTTATTTCTGTTGATTGTTTACAACGTTTAGGAATAACGCCTCGTAAATGTAATTTTGATATTTTTGGACTTGCATGCGAAAGTGTAAAAAATCATGGTATGACTTCGTTCGCTATAAAACCGCGTCATAGTAACGAACCATCTTTTAATATTGACGCTGTAGTGCTTACAAAAATTACTGGTGGTTTGCCGACCGTACCTCAAAGCGTGATTGATGAATATAGAAATTTAATTCTAGCTGACCCTACCTTTTATAGGCGTTCAGATATAGATATTATTTTGGCGGGTGATGTTTTTCCGTATATATATGACGGAAAGAAATTAACCTTTGGTTCAGATATACCTGTTGCGTTAAGTAGCATTTTTGGTTATGTGATTACGGGAAGGTTTTGTATGTCAGAAAACAACCATTCTAACGTAACCGCTGCTACTACTTCTCTGCATGCAGTAACGTTTACTGTCGAGGAAAATTTCCTCAATGACTCCCTCAAACGTTTTTGGGAGGTTGAATCTTTGCCGTGCGAAGTTCAACACTTAAATCCGCAAGACGTTCTTGCTGAAAATATATTTTCTGTAAATCATTACAGGGACGAAACGGGCCGATACGTTTCTCCTATTTTATTAAAACCAAACCACGAGCCTTTGGGTGATTCCTACAATTCAGCTTTTAAGCAGCTGACTCAATTAGAGCGCAGACTTGATAAATTACCCGATTTAAAACAGGCCTACTGTGACTTTATGAGCGAGTATGAATCGTTGGGACACATGGAACTTTATAAGGGTACGGAACCATCTAAATATTTTATTCCGCACCATTGCGTATTGAAACCTACGAGTACAACTACACCTTTGCGTGTTGTTTACAATGGTTCAGCTCCTACCACTAACGGATTATCACTTAATGACATTCTTTTAACCGGACAAAAACTACATTCAGATATTTTTAAAATTCTAAGTCAGTTTCGGTTATACGATGTTTGTTTTACCGCAGATGTTTCTAAAATGTTTCGAGCGATCAATATTATTCCGTCAGAAAGAAAGTACCAACATATTCTCTGGCGTGACACAACATCAGACCCCGTACGCATTTATGAACTTAAAACAAACACATACGGTCTTAGAAGTGCCCCGTTCATAGCTATTCGCACGTTACATCAATTGGCTTATGATAATCCGCAGTCCTTGGCTTCCAATGTGTTGTTACAAGGATGTTTTGTTGATGACGTATTATGGTCGTGTCCCACGATAGACGAAGCTTGTACGTTACAAGATGAGTTAACCTCACTTCTTAAAAGTGGAGCATTTGACCTTCGGAAGTGGGCAAGTAATCGTTCTGAATTACTCACGCGTATGTCAACCGAACAGGTATCTGTTATTAATTTTCAAGACGATACGTTATCGTCCTCAATCAAAGTGCTAGGATTGACGTGGTTACCTAGCTGTGATTGTTTTTCCTTCAATTATAATTTAAATGACTCGCTCTCAACGAAGCGGTCAGTTCTTAAATTACTTGCGAGTATTTTCGACCCCGTGGGTTTTATATCGCCATGCACTTTTGTTGCTAAGTGTATTATGCAAGATTTATGGAAGTTAAGTTTAGGATGGGATGACTATTTACCAATCGAATTAAAAGAAAAATGGCATAAATTCTTTTCAACCTTGCCCTGTCTTGCAGAGTTGCGAATTGAACGACATATTCTAATATCTAAGTTCAATTCAGTTCAGCTCATCGCCTTTTGCGATGCGTCATCCTTAGGCTATGCAGCATGTATTTATGTTCGCAGCACTGACAACGCGGGTAATGTAAAAGTGCGGTTGTTAACAAGCAAATCAAAGGTAGCTCCAATGAAACCAGTGTTGTCCATCCCTAGACTTGAACTTATGGCGGCCGTGCTGCTTTCTAAACTTGTTAATTCTATTGTAAAAAAAATAAAGGAATTAAATTCCCCAATTATTGCACTCAGCGATTCGAGTGTCGTTCTTTCATGGCTTCAGACTCCATCATATAAATTAAAAACTTTTATTTTCAATCGAGTCAGTGAAATAACTGATACCTTGGAACCTAACTGTTGGTATCATGTCAGTAGTGAGAATAATGCTGCTGATATTTGTTCACGAGGCGCTTTACCTGATCGATTTATGGAATATGCTCCGGAATGGATCCGTGGTCCCTCGTGGTTATATCAGGAACGTGCTCTATGGCCTATTAAAACGGTTTATGTTTCTGACCAAAGTAAAGTGCCCGAATTAAAATCAAATTGTGACACTTTTTGTTTTAATACTACTGACAACAAATTGAAAAATTGTAAAAATAATCTAGAAGAATTATTATTTAATAAAATTTCATCATTCAACAAGTTACAACGTTATATCGCCTGGTACCACCGTTATTTAGACTATTTAAAATCGAAACAGTTAGTCTCAGGGCCACTCACTACCCTTGAGCTAGCTCGAGCTCATGATTCTATAATTAAAATAATTCAAAGGAACTATTTTGAATCTGAAATTGCCATACTTTCTAAAAAGGGTAACGTAGTAAAATCCTTACGTAAACTTTCACCCTTCGTTGATGACAATAAGTTCCTCAGGGTGGGGGGTAGAATTTCACAGGCTGACTTGCCTTATGATACCAAGCATCCTTTACTTTTGCCAAAAGCATGTCATACAACTTTAACTTTAATAGAATATTATCATAAACTTTACATGCATGTGGGTCCGCGCACGTTGCACGGAATCTTATCTAGGAAATATTGGATTATAAATGGTCGTAATGTTATTAGATCGGTGTTGTCAAAATGCGCAAAATGTTTTAAATTTAGACCGACTTCAACCCAACCAATGATGGGTACGTTACCCCTAAGTAGACTTCAACCTAACAAAGTATTTAATCATGTAGGTGTCGATATTGGAGGCCCGTTCATTGTAAAGGAAAGCCAAAAACGTAATGCTAAAACTTATAAGGCCTATTTATGCCTGTTCATTTGTTTTTCTACCAAGGCTGTGCACCTCGAGGTCTTATCAGACTTGTCATGCGAGTGTTTTTTAGCAGCTTTTGATAGATTTGTTTCTCGACGAGGATTATGTAATACCTTATATTCTGATTGTGGGACAAATTTTGTTGCAGCTTCCAAACATCTGAAGGAAGTCTGTAAATATTTTAATAATCAAAAAAACCGCGACCACATTCTCAGTGGTCTAACATTGCGATCAGTTAATTGGAAATTTAATCCACCTAGTGCCCCTTCTATGGGTGGCTTATGGGAAGCCGGAATAAAATCCGCAAAGCATCATCTCTTTCGTTCCTGCGGAGATAAGATCTTCACGTTTGAAGAACTTTCAACGGTTTTTTGCAAAATTGAAATGATTTTGAACTCACGCCCACTTTGTCCAATGTCTGATAACCCTAATGAATTTGATGTCATTACCGCTGGTCATTTTTTAATTGGCCAAAGTATGCTATCCGTTCCAGAGTTTAACTTAGAGGATGTTACTTTAAGTAGGTTGTCACGTTGGCAATCACTTCAAAGAATTACTCAATCATTTTGGAAACGTTGGTCTCATGATTATCTTCACACTCTGCAACAGAGAGCGAAGTGGTATTCATCACCACCTAATCTGAAGGAAGGAGACTTAGTTCTCATAAAATCTGATGTCAAGCATCCATCCGAATGGCCGCTGGCAAGAATTGATCAAATTCATCCCGGTGTTGACAATATTGTTCGCGTCGTTACTGTCCGAACAAAAAATAGCACTTATAAAAGACCGGTAAACAAACTTTGCCCATTACCATACGCTAACTAGTAGTTTTTTAGTTAGTAAAACCTACCTCAATTAGGTAGTTATTCTAGTTGTATAAGGATAATTTATACTTAACATAATTTCTTATAGGTTCGTCCCTTCCCCCTTTTTGTCTTTTTACCCACATGGCTCCATCAGGATTCGTGACCACTGATGCAAGCTTTCTCTGGCTCGTAGCCCGAGCTCTTGTTTCATTTTTCTTACTTTATGGGAAATCATCATAGTGATTTCGGTGGGGGGTATGTTCGATCCTTGTCTAGTTTAAGGTAGTTTTAAGCTCCATTAATTTTATGCCTTCTACCCTCACTTCTGGTGAAGTGACGGCGATGAGCAGCCATCTTAGGGCTGCGTCTGTCGACGTTCGACTACCGGAAAGGAAGCAGGTTCGCGTTGCCGTGCACGCCGATGTGCCAATTACCACATTGTAAAACCTGACTTTTCGTCTACTATTGTGATATAGTGCCTTCTGATCGTATCAGAACAATCCTAGATAATAATTTGTGTGTGCCTACAATTCGGAACCCGAAAGACTTTCTAGAAGCCCATAGTGACGTCACATCCAACCACGCGGCAGCGAGCTGCATCAGCAAGCTTGATCCAAGCCAGGACAAGGGTGAAGCACAAGGTTAGTGGAGTCAAATTGCCTATTCTAGACAAGGATCTGAATCTCAGCCAGTTTACACCATAATTATTCATTATGAGGTATCTCTAATTTCTCTAAAACCCTCAGTATTTCTCAATACAGTCCACTAAATCAAAAAACTAAAGGCCCACGTGCCACAATATTTTTGTTTTTTTTTTCCAGATCTTAGGGAAATAACCCAGGCCAAAGCCGCCATTAACCTTTAATGATGTTTTTTTTATATTTACAAAAAAAAAATATTTACAAAATTTTCCTACCTTTGTATAGTTTCTTTTTTTTTTTAACTATTATTTGTGAATGAGTGAACATTGTAGGCTTTGTAGATTTCCAGATGCTTGTTAACTTTTGTTAAGTCTGTTTTACGCTTTTTGTATAGTAAGCAACGACCTATTGTCGGACCTACGCTGTCCCCCCATACTTATGTACTATGCTGTAACAAAATAATATTGTATTACCAAATGATTTGAAAAGAGTAACCATGGAGTTTCTTGCCAGTTCTTTTCCATGGAAACGACCAACGCGAACCGAGCACCTTTTTCGACGTTATATAAGTGCCCATCTAGGCCTATGTCATCCATCCCATATCATCGGCTAGAACTAGGTTTTTAGTTCAGTTAAGCATTTTGGTTTTGTTTTGAGATACTTATCTTGCGTTTCCCAATTGATTCGATTTATTATTACCCCCGTATCTTACCCCAGACAAGCCATGTCAGTCCGAAACAAGATTAAATTTTATAATATTGTTGAATTATAAAGGGTGTCAAAAGACTCTCGACGAAGCCGAAAGGCACTGGTTCTCCCCGTCATTGCGATAATTTTTTTGTTCTAGACCATACACCTGGTAACCTTCTAGTTACGGAGATATTAGGGGTCATATTCCCAACTTTTTATAATAAATTCATTTATTTTAGACATGGCCCATAATTTATGTAAGATATTAAGTTAGACTTTTACTTTAAACACCTTCACGACCCTCGTACTATTCAATCCATCCATCAGCACAATGTTTTGAGTGCGTTACGTTGAGTCCTACCGAAAGACGTGATTTTACACCCCAAAAAAAAGTCATTTCCCAGCAAAATTTTTTGCGTAGGGTTACTTAGTTTGATGTACAGAATGCTATGTTGACGGCTTCGTGAAGAGTCTGTTTACACCCTGTATTATGTACTGAAATGAAATTGGGTGACATAATGAAATTGTGTAATTAAAGAAAATATGTCTTATGTGGAGACCCTGTGGTAAAAACCAAATGCCCGCTACAGTAAGTTGGTATTCTAAAGAGTTTATCAAGTTAGCAGCGGGGTATAGACGCGCGGAAGGGGTGGGGGGTCTTTTACTTCTGATGAGAAGATTTAAGATAATTTGAGTTTTTTTAATGACATTATTATTATATATCATGATCTGTCGAGTGACCGATTTGGTCGAGACTCCATTGTTTAACTATTGTGTCTACTTCGTAGACAGATCATGGAATAAAATTATAAATGTCATTTCAACATAATCTCAAAACAAAAGCAAAATGCTAAACTGAACTGAAAACCTAGTTATGGCCGATGATAAATAGAATACACCTAAGTTTAACCACCGGTGTGCGGCTGCACCTAGTTCTAGCCGCTATGATAAAGGCTAAATCTTGTTCTAACCGAAGGTAAGAGGACACATCTAAGTTTAACCGCATGTGGCCGGTTGCACCTGTAGCCGGCTAAACCTAGATGTAGCCGCACTTCGGCTATTAGCCGTAACATTAATATTACGTTAATAGTCACCGAGTAACAATTGCTACACATTATCATTTCATACATAAAGCGATTTGTTTTCGTGTCGCGGAAGGGTCGCCGATTGAGGAATATTTGTTTTTGTACAAGTTATTATAGGATTGTTAATGAAGGCTATTTATTCTATTCTATTCTAATCAATTCTAATAATGTAGATAAGGGTTTTACATTATCGGTAGTAGCGCGACATCGACTCGCCGGCCGGTGGTGTGCACTTTACTTTACAGACACTTAATACGTTAAAAATGCTCAAACTAATCAGAGGGATACGGCGGTTGAACCAATGCCGGCAAAACCACGCTACCGTCATCGGCACCGAGCCGAACAGAACAGACCCTTACTACCAAGAGAATAAGGCCAGAATGGATGAGCTCGTCGACGAACTACGGCAGAAAACCGGTGACGCCATCAAAGGCGGCCCGGAGGAGGCCTTAAAGAGGCACACGGCGAGAGGAAAACTATTCGTCAGGGACAGGATTAACCGGTTGGTGGATGAGGGAAGCGACGTTTTAGAACTGAGCACGCTGGCCGCCGTCGACATGTACAAAGGGCAAGTGCCGAGCGCCGGCATCGTCACCGCCATTGGCAAAGTTCACGGTCGTGACTGCATGATTGTGGCTAATGACGGCACTGTTAAAGGAGGCAGTTATTTCCCCATGACAATCAAGAAACACCTGAGAGCTCAAGCAGTTGCGCAAGAGTGTCGTCTTCCGTGCATTTACCTCGTCGACTCCGCAGGTGGACATTTACCAGATCAAGCCGAAGTTTTCCCGGACAAAGAACACGGCGGAAGATTGTTTTACAATCAAGCTAACATGTCTGGGGAAGGAATACCGCAGATCGCAGTAGTTATGGGCTCATGTGCTGCCGGCGGCGCGTACATTCCCAGCATGTGCGACGAAATTATCATAGTTAAAAACCAAGGATGTATTTTCTTGGCTGGTCCATCTTTAGTGAAGGCCGCTATAGGCGAATCGGAGTCTGTTGAAGATTTGGGTGGCGCTGACCTACATTGCCGTCAGTCTGGCGTGACAGATCACTATGCTCAGGACGAAGAGCATGCTCTACACTTAGCTAGAAATGTTATTGCCAATTTAAATTGGAGTAACGAACAGAGGACAAGAATACATGCACCAAAAGTTGACGACCCTGTACATGACATTAATGATCTTCACGGCATCGTTGGGGCGAACATCCAAAGACCTTTCGACATTCGCGAAGTTGTCGCTAGAATAGTTGACGGAAGTAGATTCCATGAGTTTAAACAACTTTATGGAGATACATTGGTATGTGGTTTTGCATCCATGTACGGACATCCCGTCGGAGTGATTGGTAACAATGGAGTGTTGCTCTCAGAAGCAGCTTTGAAAGGATCTCATTTCATTCAGCTTTGCGCAGCTAGGAAGATTCCTCTTCTCTTCCTTCAGAACATTACTGGTTTCATGGTTGGCAAGGATGCAGAGGCTGGAGGCATTGCGAAAAATGGTGCCAAGATGGTGACAGCAGTCAGTTGTTTTAAGGGACCCAAGGTGACAGTGTTGGTAGGAAGTAGTTTTGGTGCCGGAAACTATGGAATGTGTGGTCGTGCTTTCTCTCCCAGTTTCCTCTACATGTGGCCGAACGCCAGAATATCAGTGATGGGTGGACCTCAAGCTGCTACAGTGTTGTCGTTGATAGCTAAAGAGAAAGCTCGGAGAGAAGGAAAGCCTTGGACGGATGAGGATGACAAGAAAGTGAGAGAGCCTATGGAAGCCATGTTTGAGAAAGAAGGACACCCATACTTCAGTACTGCAAGACTCTGGGATGATGGAGTGATCGCTCCTAAAGACACAAGAAGAGTTATAGGACTCAGTTTGTCTGCGGCATTGAATGCTCCATTTAAAGACAGTAAATTCGGTGTGTTCAGAATGTGAAGTAATAAGGACAAAGTCACATTATGACGAAAGATCGTGTTATCAGTAATTAGGCGTATCGCCCACCGATTTCCCAAGCCCGTTCTATTTACTGAGTTTATCTATCAAGATTCAAATTCAAGTTTATTTGTGTAATTCAAATGTCATCTTATTAAATCTTTATCGAATCAACATTTATAGCGAGATTGTCTGAGAACCTCAGGAACTGCTGATTATAAACATAGAGCTCAACTGTACTTTGACATTTGTTTTTTTCTAGATTGTCTGTGAATGAATATGTCCTGGGAGCATTTCTCAAGGTCAAGCCTTAGGAAGGTAAACAGGTTATCAAAACAGTCTCTAGTTGTTGTATAATTCAAGAAGACATCCTATGCTCAATATTATCACAGATGTTTTTTCAATGGCAGCATTTATGTATTCATTTTCAAATATCTATATTAAAATCAAAACACTTCATTAGGCTATACTTTATTTTTTATGAATTGTATAATTTCAAGAAAAGCATAATCGATTTCCGAAGTAAGCATCTGATTATCGGAGATAAGTTGCGTCACTGATGAGTCCTGTCGGCGAAGAGTCCCGTCGAAGTAAAGTCTTGTCGGTGTGCAGACTGTCGGCGTAGTGTCTGTCGGCGTTTAAAACTGGTAATCTATCTAAACATATAATAAAATCGTTGAGACCAAAAAATCTGTACATTGAAGATTTGAAAGAAAAACCGACCAGGGTGACTTAAAATAACTATCTGAACATATTAAAACAATTTTTAAAATTTGTTTGTTTGTATGACCGCGCATCAGGTAAAAACTACTGAACGGATATTGTTGAAATGTTCACAAATCTATTTAAATAAATTCAGATTAATATCTAGGCTATAGAAATTTTGGATTTTTTTGGAAAAAGGGGATGAAAATGAAAAAAAAATTTGATTGTTATAGAATCATGAAACTCAGAAGAAATAATTAATAAAAATAAAGAAATACATGTTTTATCATTTTTTTTTAAATCTGATCCACAGACGCAAAAAAGAGGGTTTTGTGTTTAAAATTAATTATCTTCATACAAGTATACAATAAAAACCAATGAAATATAACCTTTTAAAGTTGCTATATATACTTCAAATCTAATACAGGTAAATATAATTTCTCAGTTTTCTTGAAATTTGATTTTTGAGGCCAATACGCACAAAATAGCGGATATTATAATAAAATCGTTGTTTTCGACATGTTTGTGCGCGCATCAAGTCAAAACTACTGCATAGATTCTGTTCAAATTTTGCACAAATATTCTTTTCATTTCTTATGCTCTGAAAGTGCTTATTTGTGCAGGATATGGGCTGCACATAATCGAATTTTGTGCAAAAGTGCATTAACATATCTACTCATAAATGTATCTATATTAAGGCAAAGAAAATGAGCCATACAGCGAAACAGCTGGACATAGGCAGCCCCCAAGTGTCGCCACATTGACCGGTCCCGTGCGAATCGCAACCAGTGGATTCCCGCAACCTTCACCAGGTCATCGGTCCACCTAGTGCTGCCTTCCAACGCAACGTCTTCCGGTTCGCGGTCGCCATTCCAAAACTTTTAGGCCCCATCGGCCATCCGTTCTGCGAGCAATGTGCCCTGCCCACTGCCACTTAAGTTTGGTAATTCTTCGGGCTACGTCAGTAACCTTGGTTCTCTTGCGGATGTCTTCATTCTATCTATATTATGGACCCTCATCTTCATGAGGGCTTAGGTTTCAGCACTTAGTCCTTAAAGTAGACCATTGTGCGTGAGCCATGGTGGCCGTTACTCTAACCAGCCCACCTCCCTTCAGAAGCAGATCAAACTTCCCGGTCTTCTCAGGGCATCGGCAAGGGATCTTGGTGTTCCCAGGGTCTCCTCGCGAATCTTGGTAACGCCGGTGCACTCAAGGAGCACATGCGCCACCGTTTTTCCGCCTCCATGCATGCTCTGCACAAGGGACTGTCAGTGATTCCTAGGGTGTGAAAGTGTTTATTCAGTGAACAGTGTCCAGTGATGGTCCCCGCCACCAGTCGTAGGCTATCTCTGTCCAAGCGCAGAAGGCGCCTGGTCAGAGTTGTGTCCAGGGATGGCATAGCTTCCTTGGATTGCCTACACCCTGGTGCCGAGGTCCACCATTGCTCCGCTTGTATTCGGGTGTGTTCCTTTAACCAGCTTCTTAGTTGTTTGAAAGGAATGGGCACAATGGGCTCGGGTCCGCAGGGTTTTGTGCCGGATCCTCTTCTGGCAAGTTCATCAGCCGCATCGTTCCCAAGTGATCCACTGTGACCTTTGGTCCATTGTAGTGTTATCGTGTTGTGCTTTGGCACCGTGATTCGTTCTAGGGCATTATGGCATTCTAGTATTAGTCTCGACGTTATCTGATTGCTCTTAACGGATTGAAGGACTGAAGCACTGTCGGAGAGTACTCGAATGTTGGTATCCGTAACCTCCCTGGCCTCTATAGCGTGTGCCGCCTAGATAATACCTACACACTCTGCCTGGTAAACAGAGTTGAGTTTTCCAAGCGGTTTGGATATTTTGATGTTTAGGTTGTCGGAGAACACCCCGAAACCTGTCCCGTCGTCGGTTTTCGATCCATCAGTGTAGATTCTTAGCTCTTTTGTACCTGAGTAGTCACATAACTCCGCTGTGAGCTATGTCTATTCTATGTTGTAGTGTTTTTGGAAGCAGTGGGTCTTCAGGGTTCTGTCGCTGGGTGATGCCATCATGGGCTGTTGTTTGATTGCATCTTCTCTGATGCGTGTGTGTTTAATTCTGGAATCGTTACTTGGGGTGCCGGATGCTTCGAGTTTGAAAGTCGCTATGGCCGCCAACTCTCTTACAACGAGGTGTAGAGGTGGTAGTCCCAGCATCACCTGTAAGGCAGCAGTGGGGGAAGTTCTGATGCTGCCGGTGATTGCTACGCAGGGAAATCTTTGTAGTTTCTCGAGCTCCTTTTCGTACTTAGGTTGGTCCTGGGCCACCAAACTAAAGAGCCGTATGTGATGATTGGTCGGATAACTGTGGTGAATAACCAGTAGGTGATTTTGGGGCTTATGCCCCAATTTCTCCCGAGCAGTCTCTTACATTGCCATAGGGCTATTCTGGCTTTTGTGGTTATGTAATCAGTGTGTTTTGCCCAGTTCAGCTGTTTGTCCAAAAAGATACCCTGGTATTTGGTGGTGGTTGTAACCATCCGCCTTGCGTTCGTCGGCGGGGGACTGAAGTATTAAGGCTGTGCCGGTTTCCCAGTCCCCCTCCACTTTGACGAAGCGGGAATGCGCTGGGTCGTTTTAGTGGGTATACCGGGTTTGGCCGCCCGGGGAGTCCCACATACCCCTCCCGTCCCCCGACGGAAGGGGTATGCGTAATGCATTTTTTCCCAGCGTCAAAAAAAAAAAAAAAAGGTGCTTGTAACCAAAGAGTATTATAATAATAAGGGAGGTTGTAACACTCGCCGCCGCTGCTGAGGCTGCGACCCAGCAAGCCGAAGCTGCGATGGTGAGCGTTAAACAAATCTGCGACGATTAGCTCGCGTGGGACCGCCGGAGCCCCGCAGCGCAGGAGCCGTGACAGAAACCATGCCTGCTGCATGGTTGCGTTGCTGTTAAAAAAATATTGCATCGAATGTGCCGATGTATTACCCTAACACGTACATTTTTTTTCATTGTTCTTTTTTATCAACACGGCGCCAGAGTTACACTCTAGTCTATACATATAATAAAATCGTTGGGACCAAAAAATCTGTTCATTGAAGATTAAAAAAAAAAACCAGCCAGGGTGACTTGAAATAAGTAACTGAACATATTAAAACCATTTAAAAAAAATTTGTTTGTTTGTTTGTTTGTTTGTACGCGCATCACGTAAAAACTGCTGAACCGATTTTGTTGAAATGTTCACAAATCTGTTTAAATACATTCAGAATAACATATAGGCTATAGAAAATTTGGATTTTTTTGGAAAAAGGGGGTGAAAAGGGGGGGTAAAGTTTGTATGAAAAAAAAAATTTAGATTGTTCTAGAATCATGAAACTCGGAATAAATACTTATTAATAAAAATAAAGAATTACCTGTCTTAGCATTTTTTTTAAATCTCATCCAGAGTTGCAAAAAAGAGGGTTTTGTGTTTAAAATTAATAAACTTCAAACACCTATACAATCAAAACCAATGAAGTGTAACCTTTTAAAGTTGCTACATATACTCCATATCTAATACAGGTAAATATAATTTCTCAGTTTTCTTGAAATTTGATTTTTGAGGTGAATACGCACAAAATAGCGGAACTCAAGAAAATCAGCTTTCCTTGGTTTAAGTAGTTGGTACGAAATGTTTGTGCGCGCATCACGTCTAAATTACTGCATAGGCTTCTTCAATATTTAAACTATATATTATCACGCTACTTCCTTAAGGGGGTAGGCAATTTTGCATTATTTCCGTATACTTCAATTGTTTGACGTTTCAGTCATGACGTAAGTACATGAGAACGGCTATTTGTGGCTTATGTCAACGAAGTAAATAGCCTTGCGGTTTCATAACCGCTCTGTAAACTATGGGGTTGCAGGTTCAAACCCTCCAACATTATTTTCACTTTTTGTGATTTGTTTAATTTTTTTTTTAATGCTGTGAGATTTCCTATATTTCATTTTGTATTTAAGTTGTGTGCATTTCTTATTTTTTTCGTGAAATATTTTTCCAAAAAGTAATAGAGTAGTACATAAGAAAGAAGAATACAATCATGCTACCCCCAAATAAATTGGGATAAGGGCAAGAGTATGATGATGAGGATGATTTCTCCAAAAAGAAGTATAGCGAACACCAGAAGCCTGATAAATCCACGTGTTCTTGCCGTGCAAGAACTGTGCTATGCTATTCGCAATAATCAATAATCCATATGCGTATGGATTATTGATTATTGCGAGTTTACGTAGATTATATTTACAGCTAAATTGTTATTGGCCTCATATCGTGTTTTCGGGCGGGAGGAGACGCCCGGGTTCTTCCATTGTGAGGATCGACCGGAGGCCACGGTGGAGCACACTGTGGAGGTGTGCCCCACTTAGGCGGAGCACCGCCGTGTCCTCGAAGCGGCGATCGGCGGCGGCGACCTCTCTCTCCCGGCCCTGGTTCAATACATGGTCCGGAGCAAGACGGAATGGGATGCCACCACCTCCTTCTGCGAAGCAGTCATGCTAGCGAAGGAGGTGGCGGAACGTGAGAGGGAGAGATCCTTACGTCCCGGCCACAGCGGGAGACACCCCGGGCGTCGGGAGCCACGTATTGGCCCCCGGCCACCGTAGGCGCGGGCCTGTGGACGAGGAGCTATGGGCTAGCTCGCCGTCCGTCCGTCTCATGACGACAGGCCGTGTCGACGGCGCGTTCGTGTTCTACGCGCGCCTCAAAGAGAGTCAGCAATAGGGAAGGGGTCCGCAAGGGCCGATGCCTGCCGGGGCTGCGGGACTATTCGAAAGAGATACCGTGGCCCCGGAACACAAAGGGCGATGAAGGAACATGGATGGGTTTTAGTCAGTAAAAGTCTGACACTTCCTCCTGCTCCGGGAGGAGTCATTTGATGATTTCCCATCCGAAAAAAAAAAGCTATATCGTGTTTGGGCTCAATTCATGCACTTTGATGAGAACTTTCGACTTAGCTGGAGTATGACTGTCATCGAGTGTCTAAGGATGAAAACCTAAGGCTGTCGAGGGAGGTGGCGATCGGCGGCGGCGACCTCTCGCTTCCGGCCCTGGTTCGTGCCATGGTCTGGAGCTAGACGGAATGGGACGCCGTCACCTCCTTCTGCGAAGCAGTCATGCTAGCGAAGGAGGTGGCGGAACAGGACAGGGAGAGATCCTCACGTCCCGGCCGCCGCGGGAGACGCCCCGGGCGTCGAGGGCCACGTGGTGGCTTCCGGCCACCGTGGGCGCGGGCCTGTGGACGGGGAGCTATGGGCTAGCTTGACGTCCGTACGTCTCATGACGACACGCCGTGTCGACGGCGGGTTCGTGTTCCACGCGCGCCTCAAAGAGAGTCAGCAATAGGGAAGGGGTCCGCAAGGACCGAAGCCTGCCGGGACTGCGGGACTATTCGAAAGAGATACCGTGGCCCCGGAACACAAAGGGCGAGAAAGGAACATGGATGAGTTTTAGTCAGTAAAAGTCTGACACTCCCTCCTGCTCCGCCCAGAGCGGGAGAAGTCATTTGATGATTTCCCATCCTAAAAAAAAAAAAAAAAAATAGGCTGTCGAGGGAAGCCCCAAATTGGAAAACATAGTACAATATTTTAACGATGATTGCATATAATTCCGAGAAATTAAATTGTTACCTACTTGAATCTATACTTATTATAAAGGAGAAAAGTTTGTTTGTTTAGTTGGTTGAACGCGCTAATTTTAGGAACTACTGATTCCAGTTAAAAACATCTTTTAGTGTTGGATAGCCCATTTATCGAGGGAGGCTATACGTTATATAACATCACGCTACAATCAATAGGAGCGGAGCATCAATGAAAATTGTTGCAAATACAGCGAAAAATTATTGCTTTTGAGAGCTTCCTTTCCGTGCGCTGCGATAATGATGTGAGTGATAATGATGGCGATCGTGATGGTGATGGTGATTGTGATGATAATAATTGTGATGTTTATTAAATTTAGCAAATAGATAGCTTATAAACTGGATTAACATGCAGGATACTATTTATCCCTTTAGTATGATCCCGTGAAACAGTTACCGAACTTCACGCGGGCGGAGCCGTTAGCCTCGGTAGTCGTCAGAGACCCATCGGAAAGCTTAACAGGAGGTATGTTCGCAGATATAGGTTTGAGGGATTTAGTTACACGCCAGGTATCTTGAATGGGGTTATCAACTTTAGCCAGTTTAGCATTCCAGACGTTATCAAGATGGTTACGGATATTTGTATTTATGAGAGTTTGTAGTCTTTCTTGTTATCTCGACATCTGTGGCCTTTTCCCAAACTATGTTGGGGTCGGCTTCCAGTCTAACAGCCGTCATGTCTTGAAGTAACTGGTCAGTAACTAGTTTCTAGTAATCTCTGTTGCTATGAAGATCCAATCATCAGGGTGAATTTATTTAATTTAAAGATAATAATTATGTACATTATTTACAAACTACAAATCTATAATAGAAATAATAATATTTACAAATTTCAATGGGCTGTGGAGGTCAGACAGGCGCTCCATGTAAAATACTGATCTTTAATTGCATCCGGTAAGTCTGGAAGCCGATTCCAATATTGTTGGTTTGAGGATGATGATAACCAATTTTCGGAATGTAAATTATTCCTGGAAATATATTGGTTTTGAAAGTCATCCCATAGAAAAGACATCAACGAGTTAAGCTGCTTAATTAGAGACGTTTAATTTATCAATTTTAAGATTAACTACTGATCTTGGGTTTGTGACTATGTGCATCACTAATAGCCTTTTCAATAGGTGAGACGACAAGAAAATCTAATTAGTCCGTCACTTAGATTATCAAAAAATATTTGACCCGTGTTTTTTCTTTTGTTACGTAAACCAAAATTGACGAAGATACGACGCTTTTAAAATTTTCAATACGTCACGCCATGGTATAATTTTTAGCTAGTTTTGACGTCATGAGCCCCCACTCCCGAGTTTTGATGCGTTTTATCTTTGTCAATATTCATTGATTTACAAAAACAAAAAATACGTGTCTATTAATTTCCAATACTCTAACTGACGGACTAAATAGATTTGCAATTTTTTGATACTGTCGTCATGCATATTGCCGGGACTGACAATAAACAACAGATAAATGTAAAAAAAAAACTTGAGAGTATGTTAGATTCTGGTGGTAAAATTAACTATTACTTTATGGGGAGGTGCAAAACAAGCTTCCCGGTAGGATTTTCCATCGGTAAAAAACATCCCACCAAACCTTCAAGTCCTATCGAACTCCCATTTAGGGGAACGAACTTTTTAAAATAATTGCTCTCTTTTGGTTTTGAATAAAACTCTTAAGCATTTTAAGCTTTTGGTCCTAACAGTTTAGTCTGTGTGTGCGTTGTCTATCTGTGAGTGAATATAAGATTTTTTTAAATCCTCCTAATAAAACATTCATTGGTATCGATTCTGTTGTGCACAAACTAAACTTAATTTAGGCTATTGCTATCTTTTACTAAAAAGGACGGCTATAGCTATGAACTAAGTTAGAGATGTCAAACTAGTTTATGCCTTGCGCTTCACCGTGTTTTTAGTCGACATGTTTTTACGTGCACCCTTCATTTATGTGGAAATATTAGTTCCAATTAAATTTGACAGCTCTAAATTACGTCCGTCTCTTTCTCGTTTTATTAGAGAGAAAAATATAGCAATAGCCTAAATTAAGCTTAGTTTGTGCACAACAGAATCGACACCATTATCGTTTATTTATCCAGTAATTCAGATAATACTGATGAAATGAAATGAAATGATGTTTATTTTTGCAAGTAGGTTTTTACAAACACTTTTACTCGTCATTTTTTAAAAACAAGCCAGGCCGGTGTTTCGTACCTGACTACTCTGAGAAGAAACAGCCGAAACAAAATCCGAGGTCATAATACTTTTTTCTTTTCTCTTTTCTTCTGATTCTGATTCTTAATTTTAGCTCCTTCCTAATATTAGCTCCTTCCGCCCCCCACCTAGCATTTTGATGTCATTTGTTTTTCGGAACACCGAATAAGATCATTAATTTGCCCTTCAAAAACATACTACCTTCCAAGAGACTAGGGCGAATTGTGATTGGCTACGAGGTTTGTTATCAATTTTCTCTCAAGTTGAAATTTTTGTCAGGCAATTTATGAACTACTAGCGGACGTCACGCGGTTTCACCCGCGTAGTTTCCGTTCCCGTGGGAGTACGGGGATAAAATATAGCCTATGTTACTCAGTAAAGACTTGGATTTGTAATGGTGAAAGAATTTTTCGCAAATCGGCGCAGTAGTTTTTCAGTTTATTCATTACAAACATAGACACAAAAATACAAATCTTTCCTCTTTATAATATTAGTGTAGATGTAGATGTATTAAATAACTAGAGTGTAACTCTGGCGCCGTGTTGATAAAAAAGAACAATGAAAAAAAATGTACGTGTTAGGGTAATACATCGGCACATTCGATGCAATATTTTTTTAACAGCAACGCAACCATGCAGCAGGCATGGTTTCTGTCACGGCTCCTGCGCTGCGGGGCTCCGGCGGTCCCACGCGAGCTAATCATCGCAGATTTGTTTAACTCTCACCATCTCAGCTTCGGC
This sequence comes from Xestia rhomboidea, assembly GCA_963853795.1. Taxonomy (NCBI): domain Eukaryota; kingdom Metazoa; phylum Arthropoda; class Insecta; order Lepidoptera; family Noctuidae; genus Xestia; species Xestia rhomboidea. The sequence continues at coordinate 4,802,541 of OY970771.1, read as the reverse complement.
TTGCTGGGTCGCAGCCTCAGCAGCGGCGGCGAGTGTTACAACCACCTTTTTTTTTTTTTTTTGACGCTGGGAAAAAATGCATTACGCATACCCCTCCCGTCGGGGGACGGGAGGGGTATGTGGGACTCCCCGAGCGGCCAAACCCGGTATACCCACTAAAACGACCCAGCGCATTCCCGCTTCGTCAAAGTGGAGGGGGACTGGGAAACCGGCACAGCCTTAATACTTCCAGTCCCCCGCCGACGAACGCAAGGCGGATGGTTACAACCACCTGCTCTTCAACTCGCAGGCTGCGTCGCCCCTCCGCGCCTACGCGATTCTAAATTACACTCTAGGGGTAGGGCAGACAAGACTGTGTGGAGTCGGATTCACAGCGATTCGTTTCTGTCACAAAAACTTAACTTATTAGCAAATGTTTTAGGACTAACAATAATTTATAAATGAACATTCGGAAAAATACTCATTATTTAATACAATACTTATGTCATGTAAAATTAGGAGACTCAATTATTATAGTACCTATTCGATATTATGACAAAATAGTTTTAGAAGTAAAGATAATTATGTAAAACAAAATTTGGGATTTTGAACATAATATGGTTTATAATATAGTTTATAGCAAACATGTTATGGATAATGATTTTCGGACAAAAAAAATAGGAGAAGAAAGGGAGTACCCAAACATCTTTGAAATTTTGCGTAGAGCCTGGCCGTTCAATGTTCAATCGTTGATGTATTAGGAGTGTAGCTATTATTATACTCTTTGATTGTAGTTCTTATGTATTCTTGTCCCCGCGTCCCAGCTAGAAGTGACGAGTAGGAACTCCGTGTGGTTTTAGTCAGCAAGTCTGACGGACCCAAGAAGGGCCACTCCACGGCGCGGCCGGCGGCGGCCGTCCTTGAGGATTTCCACAAGTAAAAAAGGCTCATGTATGTTGTTGGCTGTTGACGTGCACCATTTTCGACGTTTTATAATATGAAATAAAATATTTTGTTTTTTTTTTTTTTTTGGCTCGAACTGAATTTTCGTAATAGCGACCTCTGTGTGCCAGATATAGTGCCTCTGTGAGACTACGTTTGTTGCAGCTAGATGCTTTACATCCACTCTTGCCTTACTGCACCATAGTACAGCATAACCGGGATAGATGGCGCTGCCAAGCAAGCAGATGGAATAGCAGTAAAGTTGTCACTTAGCATTCTCTGCCTGTAATAATTAAATAAACAGGCAAGAATCGCCAACGTTTTCATTGACACCTAAATTAATGCCTAAGTATTATTGTTCTATTGGAATTTCGATGTTGGACTCAGCGCCTAGAATTGCATTTTCATACAGGCGTTCATCTATGTTAATTTAGGCTGGAATCTATAAACCTTCCTTAGCCCAATGTCGTCGTCTCTATCTTACACAGTTTGCAGTTTCCCAAGGCCGAGGAACTAGTTGTTACCAACGTTTTAGGATTTTCCATTAGGTTATTTCTAATTTTTAATTAATTTTCTTGATATTTTAGTATGGCAGAGTGTGTCCTGCAGTAAATAGATTGTAACATGTTTGTATTTTATATATTTTAGGCAAATAAATGAAGGATTTGTACAGAACCTACTGGGACAGCAAAATTAACCGAAGAAATAACCGAACGAAGAAACAACTTCTGCATTTTATTTAAAAACACTGGTGACCACCATTACTTGTTTTTACACACATGTTGTAACTTAGTTTAAATAACACCACGTAAAAGGAAAAGCCTATCCATAAACAAAAACTTAGAACACAACCGGCCAGGCACATAACAAAATATATATAATAATCCCTGAAGGGTAAGGCAGAGGGCGAGCCTATTGCCATCACCCGGGCACAAATCCAGACTCCGTGGATGCTACTAAGAAATTCTTGATGTAAAGAAATCGGTGAACAAACTTAAAAAAAATACATAGTCGAACATTGAACCTCCTCTTTTTTTGAAGTTGGTTAAAAAACCCAATAACAATTTGCCCGACCCGGAAATCGAACCCAAGACCTCATGCGTTGGTATTTTAACCCTACATAAATATACTTAATGCAGACTATAGGTATTATTATTATCCATGCATCTTCACCATGACTTGTCATGTAGACTGCGAGAGATATTCATATAATGGGGCATGATCACACAAATAAAAACAAACAAATACTTATTTATGAGGATTTATTAAATAATTTTATATTAACCAATTTAAACCTAAATATTATCACATTAAATATTGTTTTAAATAACTAACTAGACGTTGATACAACGTATAGTACACGGCCATCTTGATCTAAATAACAAGTTGTTTTCATACCTAATGACTATGTCCTCGCGGTTGCTTCCTTGGAAAACAGAAAGGTAAACGATGTTATAGAAACATACATACTGGCCTGACAGCCTCAATATAAATACTAACAATATTTGACCCCATAGGCATGACGACAGTATCAAAAAATTGCAAATCTATTTAGTCCATCAGTTAGAGTATTGGAAATTAATGGACACGTATTTTTTGTACAAAGATAAAACGCATCAAAACTCGGGAGTGGGGGCTCGTGACGTCAGAACTAGCTAAAAATTATACCATGGCGTGACGTATTGAGAATTTTAAAAGCGTCGTATCTTCGTCAATTTTGGTTTACGTAACAAAAGAAAAAACACGGGTCAAATATTTTTTATAATCTAAGTGACGGACTAATTAGTTTTTTTTTGTCGTCTCGCCTATTATATTGTCAAATGTTTTTAAGGTAGAAGTAAAGGTATAGTACCTGTAAGAGATTAAGAGAGAGAAGATTCTAATTAGGGTTCCGTATCCGAAGGGACCTTCAATTTTATTTCAAGGGTCCTTAACTTTAAAGATTTTCCAATGCTTCAATCGATTGTAGTTTGAGCCAAAATTGGGTATAGGGTCTCCTTATATTGCAAGATCCCAGGGCTGCCAGACCTTACTTATTTTCTCACGAACAAAATGTACCTAACTTGTGCTCTCTAAACCACAAAGCCATAGTCTTAAACTTAGTTACGTAAAACCGTTATTAAGCGTTAAGGCTGCACAGGCTGGCTGGTGACGGATATCCGGAGCTGGGGCAACGAGCTGTTGTTCTTCTTCTCCTGCTGTTGAACAATATCCGTACCCCATGTCCACTGTAACAGAAGCAGAAAGAAGTTTATTCACATATCGAAAAGATAAAGGATAACTTGTGAGAACCTATAACACAAAAATTGTTTTGTCGGAAAGGCAAAAAAGTTTAACCAGGCGCATCCATCTCAAAAAAAAAAACTGTTGCCCCATCAAAAAGGTCAATAGTTCAATACTTACTCGACCTAAACATAATGGAATAGATGATATTTTTTTTTACCAGGATACTTTTACAAGGTTAGGTTTTTTAAAATCTAAAATATTCTAAAAGAACCGACTGGTCGACACTTCGCGTGACCAGAGGGCTGGCTCTTTCTTTGGCCAAAGAATTAGCATTGCCATTCAACGTGGCAATGCTGCCAGTCTTCTGGGCACGTTTCCGAATGACAGCGATGCGGAGGAGTACTTTGACGCCTATTGACGTCGTTGGATATATGTAAGTACATACGTTTAGTTTTATTTTTGTAATTATGTAATTTGAGTTCTAGTTGTAGTAAGTATATAATGTAAATATGGTTTTTCAAAATAAAATTATTCTTGAGAAACTAGTTGATGTTATTTATAAAGAAAAAAATCCGAGTTGATTGAATCTCAGATGCAGGTGAATGATATCGCTACTGATTAATGCGAGTATACATTAAAATAGACAACAAGAGTCAACGACTGACTTTTGTTCAAATAGTTTTTAATTAGGAATGTGATAACATAACAGATGATTGTAAACATTATTGATTGCAGTGGTAATTGAAACATAGTTACCTAGTTTACGTTTATTGTTTTGTATTTATTTATCATCACGTTAAAGCGTGACAGCCTAAGAAATACGACAAAAACGTGAAAGATTAAATTTTACATTTTGAACTGTTTCAGTCATCACAAAGTGATATTTTGTTTTCTGATCAACTTTGTAGTGCTTTGATATACGTTATTAGTAGATAGTATATCTTTTGGATCGACTTAAGGATATCTTTAGTGTCAATATAGGGAAATCTGATTGGCAAGTCTTGATTGATTAACTGATTCATACACAGAACACTGAGACGCCTTGGCATCCGCTGTTAGAGGCAGTAATAACAATACTTTAGCGTGGCACTGATTATTTGCACTACGACACAAATGAAGTATAGAAAGAAACTGATGGATTGACGGCTCATGACATAAGTATTTTAAAAAAAAAACGTTGCTCCACAATAGGAATTTCTCCTGTATCGTGGGTTCGTTTACAAACTTTTAAACTCACATACACAAACTGACCCGGAACAACTTCCTGTAGGCTATACAAATATTTGTTCCGTGCCGGGATCGCACTCGCAACGTGCAGCGTAGCAGCCAGTCGCTCAACTACTGCGCCAACGTTACAACAGTTCTTTCAGCATTACGAATTTTATTAAAATATTATTGTCGTTTACAGACCAGCTTGATATCCTTAAAGACTCCAACTACAGTAAAAAAATTACAACCAGTAACAACTAAGCTAATACTAACCACAATAACAGCAAACACAGCTCCCAGTGAGTAGCCAGCGAGCACATCACTCCAATGATGCTTGAAGTCAGTAATCCTGGAGAGAGCGCAGAACCAGCTCAGCATGACCACGACGAACTGGATGACGTGGCGGAGGGTCCTCGTGCCTGACCAGGTCATGCGGCTTTGCAGGTACAGCTGAAAGAAGAGAATGAGTCTTTAGATGAAGAAGCAGACTAGATAGATGACGAAGAAAGAGATTCAATGGAGTCTTTAGAATAAGAAAAAGTAGTGAAAGATCTGAAAAGGGTAATGTACTGACAAATTATGGAATGTTTTTGCGCAGATATAAAAGCTAAAACGAATTGAAGTAAAATATAAGGAGAAGTGATTCCATAATCTTTTACCTAGGAAAGGAATCGACAGGAACAACTTAACAAAGTAGCAGTACCTAGTAAATCTTTATTTACAGGGTCACCGTTGTAAGAAGATATAATTGACATGGTGCATATAACATGATAAATTAAAGACCGTGAAGGTAATGAAACGGTAGCTGATTGAGCAGCGTAAAATTACATAGCGACCTTTGATAATCATGAAGATAGAATTACATTATCATCCGATTACCTACTGAAGGTTATTTATGTTGAAGTACACACTAGTTATAAAAGGTGCTTCAAACTGACAAAAAACTGGATAAACCAGACGATCACTTCGATGAAGAAAATTTACATTATTATTAAAGATGTTTGAAGCAGCAGTGCTTCAGACATCTCTTACTGAAAGCTGAAATAACCTCATAGGTCTGAACCTATAAGTATATTTCAGCTTTCAGATACGTTTAAATAGATACCAACAGAGAATATGCTTCGTTGCCATATTGTATGCCATAACAAAGTACATATGAAGGTACTGGTTAGCAAGAATAAAAATAAACATTCAAATTAGACCGGGCAAAGATCTGACTATCAGTCGGATCTTGAGTGCTGGGCAAACATGGCTAGCAATCGGACAAGAAAGCCCAGCAGTGGGAAACGACAAGGCCAACAAAAAACAAAGCAATACTCACAGCTAGATAGATCATGGTGTAGGCGGACCAGGCGGAGTGTCCACTCAAGAAACTCTTGCGCATATCACCAAATTTGTCAGAGTGGGAGCCGGTGCATGTGTAGTCTGATGACTGGATGTACCGGTTCTGCCATTCTGAAGACGTGCAGTCAATAGATGGTTCACATACCTGAGGAAGAAAGAGAAAAAAAACATGATAATTATTATGAACAGATATAATTATAAATAAATAAATAAATATCGCAAAAACATTACACACAGCGTCATCTAGTGCCACACTAAGCCACAAGGCTTGTGTCGTGGACACCAGATAGTTGATATACTACATAGATACTTTTTGTTTGTAAATACACACTTATTATACATAAAACATCCATGACTCGGAAAGAAATGTCCATGCTCATCACACAAACATTTGCTTCTACCGGGATTCCAGGACCCAAAGAACGTAAGGCAGCCTCAGTACCGCTGCGCCATTCGGGTCGTAAATGAGAAGGTAAGATAAATGTAAGTCTGGATTTGTGCCAGTTTTGTGGTAGTAGGCTTGCTATTACATCTCTACCTGAATCTTTTTTTAAAATAAAAAGCTTAAGTTTTGCCGCAACTCGTCTGATAGACAGTAATTTTTTTTCAAAGAGATAACAACCCGAAACCAGAGCTAAATTGCAGTTAAACATAATTATTAACCTTGTAATCTAGCTGTTTGTAAGTAATATTAAGGAACTCAAGTCGTCTCGACTTAGTACCTGCACTAAGTATTACTATTTTCTAAACATAGGTAGCTCTGTTATATTTCCTTAAGATGGATGAGGAACTAATTACAAATGATCATGACAGTCGGTAGTTGACTTGCATGAAACCAAGGACTCATTTGCAATAATTACTAATGCACTAATAACGAAGACATTTGCCTCATTCATGAGCCAACTATCAATCAACCTTTTATAATTTCAGATACGTTACTATGTTTGAAGAAGATACGGAAACAATAGTACGATATGACATATATGTTGACATATTGTTATCAACATGGAAACAAAATAATTTTACGGTCAAATAGATAAAACAGGAAATGTTTGTTATCGATAAAGATAACAGAATCTTTTAACTGTATGAGTTATCAATTAGTAGGTACTAACACCCGTATCTACATATAAACAAGTCAAAGCGATTACTTGAGTAAAAGTAATAACTTAAGATACGATTTTAATTCTGTAGCTTAGTAATTGCTTGAAGTTAGAACTGTCAAAAGTCAGAATTCTTAGCTTTGCTTTCTTTGACGGTCCTTACTTCGGTCAAATTCTTGTCTATTCTGAGGACCCGCAGCGGTACTGAGGCTGCCTTACGTTCTTAGAGTCCCTGGTTCGAATCCCGGTAGGAGCAAATGTTTATGTGATGAGCATGGACATTTATTTCCGAGTCATGGATGTTTACGTGTATAATAAGTATGTATTTACACAAAAAGTATCTATGTAGTATATCAACTATCTGGTGTCCACGACACAAGCCTCGTTGCTTAGTGTGGCACTAGATGGCGCTGTGTATAATGTCCAGCGATATTTATTTATTGAATAAAAATGGCTGCATAACTAAATACTTAAGCGTGTGCCAGACTGTTGTAAACAAACCCTCCACACCCCTCCACATCGGTCTCCACCACTTTAAACTCTTTACTTGAACTTGACTATAGATTAGATACCAGGGTTAATAAATTAACGTCATAGCTACATACTGTTAACCTTCTACTTTAATACCTACTCAAAAAATAAAACAAATCCTTTTAAACTACCCTTGAAAGGGATTATAAGATGCTACTGGCACTTGTTTCAATTGATTGCTCTGAATATAGCTTTGTTAGTTTTCCTTGTTCAATTCTACAGGGAAAAATTAAATGTCTAGCAAAACTTGGAACTTTTTGGGGACGGCAGTTTGTTTAATAATATTACTTGAATTACATTACAGTTTAAAACAAACTTGAACTTCACAGACATAATAGATATCGATATCTCAACACCGATATTTCATGTTGGACGTTGACCCCAAGAAACCAAGTACATTTTTTTCTTGTTGTATCAAGTTTAGACATCAAAGGCGTCTGTTAGGTTTCGCTAGCTAATTGATTAAGATTGACCATGTAGTAGGTATGATTCTATTGCATCGTCAGACTATGAAAGGCACTCTTCTACTACTATTATATCTTGTACTACTAACAGGCAAACATCAATAATAAATATTATAGTTCCGCAACTATTAACATCATTGTAACTGACACTGTACACCTTGACTAACTGCATTTTTATTATGTCTAACTTATAAGACACTACTAATTATCTATTGTTGCGGGAGTCATTGTTTAAGTCTTGTATGGCTTTGTGAACTAACTTAGCTAACTTTGAAATACAACTTTCGTTGATAAGAAAATAGTTCAGAACCCCACCGCAAAACTAAAGCGGCAAAGGCGTCCAATCCCAGTGAAAGACCGTAGCGTCAGCAACGGAGGGGGAACTATTTTCTTATCATTGACGCAACATAACGACACGCCTTTAATCCCTAAAGGTGGCAGAGGTGTGTACCTAAGAATATACCCACATACGACCAGTTATGTTTAAGCCCCTTGTAAAAGGTAGCGAGCCTGTTGCCGTCAACCGGGCATGAATCCAGACCCCGTGACTGCTACTGTGAAATTTCAGATGGAAAAGCCTATAACCTTTTGCCCGACCCGGGAATCGAACCCAGGACGCCATGCTCAGCAGTCGCGCTTGCTACTACTAGACTAATGACACAGTCTAGTTTAAACTATAAATCTAAACTCTAATCCAGACTAGACGATTGAATAGAGAATTGATCATTTTAAGTCCTCTGCCAATCGAAAATGGTTGTCTGTAAAGTCGGTTTACGGACGATAATTTTACGTGAAAACTTCATTTTTCATGGTATTAGTGATTTTATCCCCCTTTTCACCCCCTTAAGGATTGAAATTATAACAACACCGTTGCGTTAGCTTCCAAACATACGCCTAGATAATAAATTTAGATTTTACTTCGAAAATTAAGGACTTTCCATACACAACTTCATCCCCTTTTTTAACCCTTTGGGGTGGAATTATCAAAAACGCTAAGACACGTATAAATTAATTTTTAATCGTCAGCCTAAACACAAAATTTTGAGATCCTAACTTTAAAACTGACGGACTTTCATACAAATTTTCATCTCCTATTTAACTCTCTTAGGGGTTGAATTTCGTAAAATCCTTCATTATTCCTTGTCTACATTATAAAGGGAACCACTGTGCAAAATTCCAGTTTTCTAGGTCCAAGGGCTTGGGCTGGGCATTGATCGCTGGATCGGAACGCTTGTGACACTTTTTCGTGCGTGCAGCCGGTGTTCATCGATTTATAAGACGTTATCACGTCAAAAATAAAATAAAAAACAACTTACATCAAAGAAGTGAGGCCGTGGTCTTCCAATGACGACCTTAGAGATATTCGTCGCTATTTCAGTGAAGCAGAGCCCGATGGAGAACCCAACGAAGGCACAGTAGAACCCTCGCACCCAGGGAGGGATGGACACGCCTAGGCATCGCTCATCGTCGCGGTACTTGCGCAGGAGTGCCCACTCGCATAGAAGGAACTGGTGACAAAAGAAAAACATGATTGTTTTATATGTGTTTTTGCTAGTTTGATGTGTAAATTAGGGGTTTCAATTATTAAGTTTTGTCTTCTAATCTGTTATCAATTTAATCATTACTAAATAAATTATGTTTATAGGTTTGAGTAATTTTGTCTGTTTCTAAAGCTACAGCTGTTTATAGCTTTCTTTGAATCCTAACTGTCCGTATCGGTATCGGCGATACTTTTTTAGGGTTCCGTACCTCAAAAGGTAAAAAAAGGAACCCTTATAAGATCCTTTCTTGTCCGTCTGTCTGTCTGTCCGTCTGTCAAAAAAAGGGATTTTACCATTACAAACTTATTATTTGCGGTTGGTGCAAAAGCCGTTTCTAGGGATCGAAAAGCAAAGTTAAGTTTGTCCTTTAAAAAGTTTGTACGGAACCCTCGGTGCGCGAGTTCGACTCGCTCTTTGCCGTTTTTTTTTTATAAATATCTGTATCGGTATCGTGTCGGCTGAAGTGCGTCCTTAGTGTAAATGCGTGTCGAATGGTAGTGCTAGTATCACAAGTACAAATCTGTAAGAACAAATGTGACAAAAGCCACCACGACTAACTTTTCTTATAGCCAATCGTTCTTACCTGTATTAAGGTACTTCCGCAGTATTAGTTTCAGCTTTTATAAAATGATTGTCCGATTTACAGAACGCAATCACAAGCATTTTATCATCATCAGCATAGAAGTCCATTACAAAGGCCTTATAAACTATTTAATATATAAAAAAAAACATGAATAGAATAATCTTGAACGACATTGAATCGCCAGTCAGTTACAATCAACAAGACCAATTCAAAGAGATCCCATAACTTTGTATTCTTCAATATTGTATTGTGTTATAGTTCATCATCTGCCTAGCCTTTTCCCAACGATGCTGGGGTCGGCTCCAGTCTAACCGGATGCAGCTGAATACCTGTATTTTACATAGAGCGACTATCTTTTAGACCTACCAGGTAGTGCTGGGTAATACGATACCCCTTGTTAAGACTGATTGCCAGATTTACGGGTCACTGGTGTCGATTTTGTTGTGCTCAAACTAAACTTAATTTAGGCTATTGCTGTCTTTTTCTCTCTAATATAACGAGAAAGAGACGGACGTAATTTAGAGCTGTCAAATTAAATTGGAACTAATATTTCTATACAAATTAAAGGTGCATGAAACAAAACAAACATGGACATGAACATGTCGACTAAAAACACGGTGAAGCGCAAGGCATAAACTAGCCGTCCTTTTCTCGCACTGCCTTTTAGTAAAAGATAGCAATAGCCTTAAATAAGTTTAGTTAGTGGCTTTACATGCCGTTGAGAAATATCTCTCAGGGACGCTGGTTTCCTCACGATGTTTTCCTTCGCCGAAGCAAGTGATTATTATTATTTTTACGCTTATGGAGTTAAACTATTCACGCAAAAATTCCTTATCGCTGAAGTATTTTCAACCTCCTAATCAAGTTAACCATTGAAGCGAAACAGTTACTAATAGGTATTGTTTTAAAATAAACTAATAACTAACATTATTTCGTTCCACCACCTTGTGCTAGGCAAACAATCGAATCATTGTTGAAAAGAATGATTGGAAACAATTAATTTTTAATTTCACCTTCATGAAAATGATCAGCGTGTTATACAATTCGGTCCCAACGTCAATACTCACTCGATAGCTATTAAAATCTATGAAAGGTAACACAATAGGTAATTATGATGTCTGCACCTGATAGATTAGGTCTGGGGAGGGTTTGTATTTATGCTTTTGCGGTTGCACAACGACATGCTTTGCTTACGCTTTGCTTGGTAGTATAGATGCAGGCCTACCTTACTGCCCCCCTCAGAGGCGGTAGGGTGGCGGGGTCTTGAGGGGGAGCGCTACAGTCGTGTAGATCCTCAAGGCAAGTCTGGTGTGTTCTCCTTCACGTGGTTGCCGCCCTGCTCTTGGTCTAATTCCTTAAGAAATAGACGCAACGAAAATCACCAGGCGCTTTTTAACCTAACCATGACCCTCCGTGACCGAGTGGGAGTGGGCTCGGCCGCCACTAAACCCAGCTGGCGTCGAGTAGGTAAATCTGGTCACCTGCGCTAGGACCTGCGCAGTTGAGCGCCGTAAGCGGGGATGAAGGAGTCCTGGAGGGTTGAGCCGAGCGGCGCTGGCGGTAATGCGTCCGTGACGCAACACGCCCTCTTTGGTCTGGATTTCAAGCGAAACGGTGGCCCTACCCAATAGCCAAGGGTAGGGAAATGGTCACAGTGTCCCGTCAGAGGGTCACGGCGAGGGGCGGGAGGTCCGCGGAGGTCGTCCTTGGACGGCCGAAGCGGTTGGTGAAGGTCATGCTGAAGGCGTAAGTGAAGGTTTGATTAGTCGTCAACCCGATCAAGCGCCCGATGTCGCACTGTAAGCCAGCCTCACGCCCCTATATCTCGAAGGTACTCCTAACGGTTGAGCTAGTTTGTAGCGAGACGTTCCCAGGTGCGGGCTCCAAGGAGGGTGGGAAGCCGGAGAGATGAAATTTTTACACTAAACTATGGATACCCAAAGACCATACGACACCACACCGAAACACACACCACACACACACACAACAACCACACAAACTCACACACCCCACACACACTCACACGCACATACTGCACAAAAACACACCGGAGAGGAGGCAAAAGCCAATTCTCCCAAGAGGGGTGCTAGCAGCACCTCTCTAGCCCCCGGATGCTCCGCTGCTAACGCAGCGAGCTCCAGTGCGGGTACAGGTCCGGCAGTGGCGAGAACCGCTGCCAGGACCAAAACCAGGTCCCGTAATAAACGGAGGACGACGGCGCTGCTCGGGACCAGTACCGCTCCTCCCTCCTTTTCAGGCGTGGGGCCCGCCACGACGGTTAATTCCTCTGGCCGGGCTCCCCTCATACATCCTCCTCCGCCTACTGCTCCCCCCCCGGTGGCCGTCACTGGTCAACCGGCGGAGACCAGCACCACGGGTGACGCGTTCGCGCTCGCCTGGCAGGTGCAGAGGAGCAGGCACAAAGGCAGGAAGGAGGACTCCAGCAAACAACGCCACTGCGCTGAACCTTCAGCGCAGGCTGCCCCGGCCCCTTCGACGGGTAAACCGAGAAGGAAGAACAGGCCGTCCCAGAGGCAGCGGCAGACACTGTGGACGGGTAAGTCTCCACAAACTAAACAGGCTAACGCCGCGGGCCGGGTAAAACCGACCCGTGGCAATGTCAACTTCTCCGCAGGCAAGCGGTCGCAGGCCGAGGCCGGCACTAGCCGACCGGGACCTAGCCAACCAGCAGCCAGCGACGCGAAGGGACCAGCCACCAAAACTGCACCGCAACCCGTTCGGATGGGTCAGGCCGCGGCCAAGCGAGCCCTCAACGAGACTTCATCACCTCGAGGAGAGCGCAAGCGGCCGTGTCTTGATAAATCCAAACGGGACGCAAACCGCAGTTACGCCCAAGCTGCAAGCTCCGACCTGGATGTCGCAGTTACCTGCGACCGGACGGGGCACATCAGTAAGGAGGTGTCGAATCAGGTACTCGCGGCTATCCAGAGAAAGATAGTTGCCGAGGCCGCTTCCTCTACACAGGACTCACCTGCACCGACCTTCAGAGCGAAGCCGGTGTTCAGCAGCGGGGCCCTTAGACTGTGGTGCGGTAACGACCACACCTTAGCATGGCTAAGGACATTAATCTCCGAGGTGCCTCCCCCTACTAGCACCACGCTAGTGGTCAGGAGGCAGGCGGACATCAGGCGCAGGGTAAGATGCGGAATCTCCATCCCTGACGAGCAGGGGATCTTCACGGAGCCGTCCAGTATTGGGCGCACTCTGTGTTACCAGAACCCTTGGGTTGGCGTCAAGGAGTGGGTGATGCTGGGCGCCTATAAACAGGCCGACGCTTGGTATGTGGTGGTCGGGGTCCCTGAGGACCAAATACCGACCCTGATGAAGGCCGAACGCCGTCTCTCATTTTGTGTAGGGACGGTGTACGTGAAATTCCAGGGTCCGAACGGCAAATTTGTCGACGTCCCTCAGGGCTATCCAACCGCTGAAGCCAGCGCCGACACACAGGTGGTGGAGGCAACTCCACCCCCAACAAACACCGCGGAAACACCCGCGGTTGAGCCTGCAGAAGCAGCGCCAGCCGCCCCTACAGCCGCTAGCGTGGGCGCCGTCCTCTCGGGTGAGGAGCTCGAGGACATCATCTTGTCCTCGGCCTCTGACCTAGAGGGGGACGGCTTCGACGCGGGCGACCTGTTTGCCGGGCTGCGGCTAGCAGGAGACGAGGAAGGTACGTCCAGTGATGGCGTCCCCTTCGTCGACCTGTAAGGTCCTGCAGGCCAACCTCCACCACAGCCAGACCGCGACGGCTCAGCTGCGGAAGTGGCTGGAGGTTCAACATACGGCCATTGCCTTGATCCAAGAGCCGTGGATTAGGGCGGGCCAAATACAAGGACTCTCCAATCTTGGCGGTAAGCTCCTAGTTAGTACAGATCACGATAAGCCCAGATCGTGCATCTATGTTACACGTAACATAAAAACACAGCCACTAATAGATTTCTGTTGCAGGGATGTCTCTGCAGCTAGGCTACTGATACAGCGGGGGGACACAGTAGCAACTGTGGTCTTCGCCTCCGCTTACATGCCCGAGGAAGAGGAGCCGCCGCCGCATGACCTCGCCCGCCTCGTGACTTACTGCGAGAGCACAGGGCTAGAAGTCGTCATAGGCGCGGACGCGAACGCTCATCATCCTCTGTGGGGCATGGACACACATAATGCAAGGGGTAAGGCTTTAGTAGATTACTTATTTACAACAAACCTGACCCTACTGAACACAGGTTCTGAACCAACCTTCGTAAACAGACGTAGCCAAACAATCATAGACCTCACTCTGGCATTGGAAGGTGCAGCGGCCATCACCACTGGCTGGCAGGTCTCCAAGGAGGCCTCCTGCTCGGACCACCGGTGGATCCGCTTCGACATTCAGGTCTGTGTAACACCAATACTGCCACGGCGAAACCCGCGTAACACTGACCGTGCTGCTTACACACGCACCCTCGAAACCAAACTTGCGTCAACAAACTACGGGATGACCTACGAGGACACGCCGCAGATCGACGAGCGTGTAAGTCATCTCACGAAATCTATGCTAGACAGCTACCACTCATCCTGCCCGGAGACCACTCCGCCCACAACACCAGGGAAGCAACCATGGTGGGGAGCGGATCTGGAACGCAAGCGCGGGAAGGTAAGGTCAGCACTAAACAGAGCCATGAACACCTGTGCTGATAGAGATTGGGACGCGTATTACGCGGCCAAAAAATGCTACAAAAAATGCATCAGATACAGGAGCTCCACTGGATGGCGAAAATACTGTGGCAACATCGAATCCTGCCAACAAGCAAACAGGGTAAGGAAGATCCTGGCTCAGCAGAACCCGACTGGGCCCGCTGTTCTCCGCAAACCCGACAACACACTTACCACCTCACCAGTAGAGGCGATGCGCGTCCTCATTGAAACTCACTTCCCAGGCTGCGCTTTCACACAGGCTATCGACTGGACAGAGGTAACTCAAACACCGTCAGAAAACGACTGGCGCTACGCAAACAAAGTCATAACGCTGGGAAAACTCCAGTGGGCGATCCGGTGCTTCCATCCTTTCAAGGCGGCTGGTCTGGACGGGATCTTTCCTGCCTTACTGCAGTGGGGTGGGATCTCTGTCGCCAGCAGACTGGTAACCATAATGAGAGCGTGTCTGGCCTTCAGATACGTTCCAAAAGGATGGAGGGAAGTGAAAGTCATATTCATTCCTAAGCCAGGTAAGAGTGACTATACCAACGCCAAATCCCACCGACCAATCAGCCTGACCTCCTTTCTCCTTAAAACCATGGAGAGAATGTGCGAGAGAGAGCTGAGGGACTGCGCTTTGAAAACTATCCCACTCCATACTAACCAACACGCATACAGCTCGGGTAAGTCCACGGAATCCGCCCTCCATCTGGTGGTCGGCCGGATAGAAGAGGCGATTCATCAGAAGGGCACTTGCCTGGGCACTTTCATAGACATCGAGGGAGCCTTCGATAAAACAAACTTCTCCAGCATCAACACCGCGCTCTCTCGTCACGGAGTAGAACAGGTAATGATAGACTGGATTACTAATATGCTAAGTAAACGAGTGGTTCGACTTGAAGTGGAACAGCAGATGGCCATGATAGCCAGAGGCTGCCCTCAAGGTGGTGTACTATCCCCGCTTCTCTGGAATCTGGTGATAAATGACCTCATCACGAAACTCAACGCCAACCATTTCTACACTATAGGGTATGCCGACGACCTAGCTATCCTCATTTCGGGGAAAGTGACAGGGACAATCTGCGACCTAACTCAACAGGCACTACGCATCGTTGAACGATGGTGCAGAGAGTTCGACCTCTCAGTGAACCCCACGAAGACTGAGCTAGTCATGTTTACCCAAAAACGAATACTAGGCCCTCATCGCCTACCCAAACTTTTCGACACGGAACTCCAGTTAGCCAATGAGGTCAAGTATCTGGGGGTCATCCTAGACAGCAAGTTAAACTGGAGTAGCCACTTAGACAACAAAACAAACAGGGCCTGCATTACCTTCTGGCAATGCAGGAGGATGATAGGTAAGAAGTGGGGCCTATCCCCTAAAATTATACTTTGGTTATACTGCGCGGTAATCCGACCTATGATCACTTATGGGGCAGTGGTCTGGTGGCCCCGCACCAAACTAACTACAGCCTCCATCAAACTGCAACGCTTGCAAAGGCTGGCCTGCATGGCGATCACAGGCTGCATGAGGACCACTCCGACTGCGGCCCTCGAAGCCATGTTGGGGCTCCCACCGCTCCATCTGTTCATACAGCAGGAAGCGACAATGACGGCCGTACGCCTCAAAACACTTCAACTCTGGGGTAAGAAAGAAACACAGCACACCGCCGCACTGGAGGGATTCTATAACGAGTTCCCCCTGGCGAAAGCAGTAAACGATCGGATACCAAAACAATTCGTATTCGATAAGAAATACAAAATCCAGCTCCACGAGGATCACCGCTGCGAGGGATTAAACCCCGCGGAACTACGGATCTTCACGGACGGATCTAAAACAGGTACTGGCACTGGGGCTGGAGTCTTCTCGGAGGATCTCAACATCCACATAGCCAAACCTCTGGGGGCCCACAACACGGTATTTCAGGCAGAATGCATGGGCATTTCCCTGGCGGCATCTGCCATCCTAGCCAGGGAGGTTGTGGACGACTCAATTCGTATACTCTCAGACAGCATGGCTGTACTGCTAGCGCTAAACAACCACACAGTGAACTCAGGGTTAATACACGAGTGTCACCAACGCCTGAACCAGGTTGGTAATCTCAATAATATAACCATCCAATGGATCAAAGGACACAGCGACTCCCGTGGCAATGACGCGGCGGACGAACTCGCTAGAAGGGGATCGAGCACGGAAGCGGTGGGACCCGAACCTATCGTACCACTCCCTTTCGGATACCTACGCACACTGGTAAGGAAACGAACTAGTGAACAACACCACAAGCTGTGGCTGGACCACGGCGAGTGCAGGCAGGCCAAGGAAGCACTTCCTACAATCAACGGCCGCTTCACCAAACGCGCGCTTCGGTTGACAAAACCACAGCTGCGCACAGTTACAGCCGCCATTACCGGACACGGCTCTTTTAATAAACACCTCTTTGTCTTAGGAGTCACAGACAGCCCCCTGTGCCGTGCCTGCATGGAGGAAGACGAGACAGCAGCCCACGTGCTTCTGCACTGCCCAGTGGTTGCAACATACAGGGCAAAGTACTTCGGTAACCCAGGTACTCTCCGCGAGATAGTCAGCAACATCGGGGCGCTGCTGGCCTTTCTCGGGGATTTGGGATGGATAGAATAATTTCCCACCCGCACGCAAAATACGCGCTTTGACGTGGAGTTGCGGACACCAGCCCGTTATACAATACAATACAAAATAGATTAGGTCTTCGCACGTGAAATGACGTGTTTTAGAGCCTATAGTTGTACAGAGATATTTTGGCGCGTCATCTTGGTTTTTCAATACAATTTCCACAGACAAATTCTTTAATGTTTGGCAATGTCATTTAAGTGCGAAAAGAATCATGCAACACTGTACAATATAGTATCTGTACTTTTCACGGTTTATAACGAAACTTATACTGTCATTTATGGGATATCTTCCATGATTGTTATTAATTTTGAGCTTCCGATATTTCAACGCTGTTGCAAGTGCCATGATCGCGCTCAGTTCGTCTTCAAGGACCCACCAAGCAGACCCACCGATGGGTCTCCCAATACTGATGTGTCTTCCAAGACCTACTAGTGGGTCCTCTGAGATTTTATTGTCTTCGAAGAACCACTCGGACTAGTAGTTTTGTAGAAAAAAGGCAACATGTATTTGCACAAACAAACAAAAAAACATCCTCTTACCCCAAACGCATTTACCGTCTCCGGTCCGTCGTGGGAAAAAATAGAAAACGTAGCGTTAAAGATAAGGGTTCGAAAACCCGCGCTCGCTTTGCTCGCATATTAAATAATACTCTTTGACTTCTGTCCCCGAAGTACCGGGCCTCCGCCAGCCTCCTTCGTCGGCCTACGGTCCGGTGCCATGCCGCCCATAAAGGATTACTTGTAATTGTTTTCTTTCGTACATTTATGTTCCTGGTGGGTCTCAGGGGATATAAAACTAAATAGTCCCATAGGTCCTACTAGCCAGTCAGTAGGTGTTAGGAGACACACCAATTTCGGAGACCCACCGGTGGATCTGCTTGGTGGGTCCTTGAAGATGAAGCTATCGCGCTTATTAACAATCACGGAAGATATCCGGTAAGTGACAGTGTAAGTTTATACTTACCCATTCCTAAGGAGCAGGATTACTTTAAAAATAAAACAAAACAATGACCTAGATAAAATACCGTCGTAATTGAGTGGGTGTTGATAACAATCAACACCCACTCAAATACGACGGTATTTTCCACCACCGCATAATAACAACCAATAGTTCTCCTGCATTGTCCGTTTAATTGGCTAAGTGCATCCAAACGGACGCAGTTGGAGTACAATGCTATGAGAGTTGGCCAGTCGTCCAGACGGAAGACAGGCAGACAGAGAATTGTATCAATTTCTTGCAATTACTGCATTTATGACGTGGATGGTACTTACTGCTTAAATGTTTCTACGTACATGAAAACACAAGTTGGCACCCTAAACACAAGTTTAATCTTACATTGGGTGCCAGAGCTCATCGTAAACACTCTGTTCCCTAGTTGTAACGCTGCATAGTGCTTAGATAAGTGTTTCCTGTACAATGATTGAAGGTAATATATATATATTTTTTTCATTTAACTGGAATTATTAGACTTGACGATAGAATTACTGGACAGCGTCCCGGTTCCCGGTTTCCGTTCCCGGGTCGGGCATAGTGTTATAGCGTTTTTCCATCAGGAATTTCTCAGTAGCAGCCACGGAGGCTGTATATGTGCCCGATTGAAGGCTATAGGCTCGCCTCATGGGACTTGAAACATAACTGGCGAAATATGCGTGTACTATTAAAGAAAGAAACAACGAAAAAGCATTTATTAGCCCGCACAGGACAAAACACATAAAATAAAATGGTGAAATTATCAACTAATAAAAAATAAACATAAAAAAAAAAGAAATAAAAAATAAAAAAAATAAAAACGAAATTGGTCCTGTACAAGGCCAAAAGGCCCCTATCTAAGCATTGTGCTGTAACATAAAAAAAAACTATTAGGCACACCTCTGTCTAACCCTTCGGGGTTTACAAGCGTGATGTTGTTATGTTTATTGAACGTGTTTGTTGACGTGCTTATTGTCTATACAGGTAATCAACAATTTAGTGTTAGGTATGATAACAAGAAATACCAGCTGCGTATACAACAACGACAACGGTATTATAAGGTTTTCCGTCCTACTAGGGATGATGACTGACAAAAAAACATATGATTCTGTTTAGTCCGTCAGTTACATTATCGAAAAATAGATACGACGTGTTTTTTGTTTTATCAAAAAAAGATAAAACTTGTCAAAGATCATGAGTGGGGGCTTGTGTTGTGACGTCACATTTGAGTAAATAATGTACTCAAATGTGACGTCACACGACTTGTCGACGCACTATAGTGCGTTGTCTTTTTTTTTACTTTATTTTATCTACTTTATTTTTTGTTTTGGTGAAAAAAGAAAAAATATGTGGCCAATATTTTTTGGAAATCTATCTGACGGACTAATTAGATTTTTTTTTGTCGCCTACCCTATTAGTGTTTGATAGAAAAATAGAAAATACCAGCAGCAGCCTTATACAACAAAAGTACTAAAAGGTTTTCCGTTTCAATGTTGTATTTAGCCACCGTCCTAAATATAAAATGAACGATTTTCTTAACAATGATTGCGCAGAAATGTTCTATCCTCATTGCATTTTTTCAAAGATGAATTGACGGACACGACTTGTTCATAAGGGTAAGAGAACTATCATCATGATGACTTCTCCAGTTTTTTTCAGTGAATATAATATGTTTTCCCGAAAAAAAGAAAAAATCCTACTGACTGAAACCATGTTGCAATCAAACAGTTTCAAGTACGAGTCGCAGCTGTTTACAAAACTGGTGACTAAATACTGTAACATGTTTTTACAGTAATTCACCAAGATCCAATTTGCCTTGAAAAAACGCTTATTAATACTAGTATTAGCAAGGTATGTATGGGTGCGAATACTTGTAACTTCCATGAAACAGGTGGAGTAAAATCTGAAATTTATTCGTCATGTTTTAGATTTTAAAATCAACATTTAATTATCTGGACTATTTAACAAATGAAAAACCACCTCTTTTTTCGAATTATTACTAGTACATCTGTGATTGCAAAAGATTGAATTACGAAAACACAAAACTAAGCTGTAAAGCTAAATACTGTGGATGCCTATACGATTACATTGTTCAGACGTCAAATTATAATATTAGTCACTGGCATGTTATTTATGAAAGATAAAGGAGTAAAGGATGACCCACGCTAGACCGTGTCGGGTCCGAGCGGAGTGTCGGCCGTAGCACGGTCAACTAAATCTACACTATACCTACCCTAATATTATAAAGAGGAAAGATTTGTATTTTTGTGTGTATGTTTGTAATGAATAAACTCAAAAACTACTGCGCCGATTTCAATTCTTACACTATTAGAAAGCTACGTCTTTACTAAGTAACATAGGCTATATTTTATCTCCGTACTCCCATGGGTACGAGAACTATGCGGGTGAAACCGCGTGACGTCCGCTAGTATTACATATATTTAGTATGGAGACACTCACGCTATATCGAGCGGCAACCGAGTGACGGCCGAACAACTGACAATACGATACAATACGGCCATCACTCGGCTTGGACCCGACACGGTCTAGCGTGAGCCAAGCTTAAATGATAGCGTGACAGTTGACAGAGCAGAATGGAAAAAACACGTGTTGCGCCGACCTCAAGTAACATGGCACAAGGTCAGGAAGATGAAGAGTCACTGACTGAGGTAGGTTGATATTTATTATATATTTTTAGTAAAACAATAGCTTGTCAACTGAAAAAATCTTATTGGTCCATCAGTTAGATTTTCAAAAAATTTTCGACACGTATCTTTCTTTTGTTACGTAAACCAAAATTGACGAAGATACGACGCTTTTAAAATTGCGTTCTGACGTCACAAGCCCCCCAGTTTTGATGCGTTTTATCTTTGTCAATATTCATTGATTTACAAAAACAAAAAATACGTGATCATTATTTTCCAATACTCGAACTGACGGATTAAATAGATTTGCAATTTATTGATGGTGGAAACTAGCTTATTACAATACCTTCAACAGTTCAAATGCGATATCAAGATCAAACTAATTGATCAGTCATTATAAACCAAGATTTAAATAGAAAAAAAAACATCACTTGTTTCCTAAACATTTTCTAACATTTCCTCAAGTTCAGAATTCCTTTATCTTAACTTAACAATACACATTGTAACATTAACAACGGAATATTACAAATTAATTAGTTCTGAGTCTAATTAGAAATGCATGTACTATCAACGTGCAGTTTATTATCAATTTCTAAGCCACGTGGGTATGCTGTGTGTGACATTACATCAACTTATACTACAGTGCTATGGCAGTGGTGAAGGGCTACCGCATACTTGAGACAAGACTATCTTAAGGTGAATGCGCCAGGGTGGCCCGCGAAATTCAAATATTCTTACGTTTTTTTAAAATTTGAATCGCGGCTGTAACTCGTAAGTAGTTATTTAATTATAATCATCAAAATCATCAATACAACCCTCCAAGCTCATAAAGGTGTAGGAATTTACTTTTTCAAGGTCAAAGTCATTCCTCCACCTTTATGCGCTTGGAGGGTGCGCTGGAGCATCCTTACCTTAGACAACCTTAAGACAGTCTTGTCTCAAGTGTGCGGTAGCCCGAAGGTTCAAAATTGTGTCAGTGTCATTGTGATGTGAACAAACCGTGGTATCCCACGGTTTGTTCCGAAATCCTAACCCGGTCGTGGGTTAGGAACTTGAAAAAAAAGGAAAAATAGGGAATATGCATGTAATTTTTCTTCACATAAATCAATAAAATACAGTGTTATCAACCCAAGAAAAGTATTTAAAATTAAATTCAACTACTGCTTGTCGCTCAAAAATAATATTAAACTCCTGCAATTTTCTTTGACATTTCGAACGTCCGTGACTGTCGCGGCCATGATATGACGTCATTTACCTCATTCTGCCTTGTTTACCTACATCTAATTTTTCAGCCTTATTAGAGTAATTTTACTAATTGTATGTGCTATAATCAAGCAAACATTGCGATGACGATAATGAAATAAAATGTTAGTGAAACTTTAACTAGTTTTCAAATAAAAGTGTTTTTTTTTTTTACACATAGACTTTGCCGTCACTAACGGCGTTATCGAGGACGACGCGTTGTGAGAGTGCGTTCCTTTTCACCAAAACATGCTACATAAAATAATAAATTGTAAAATAAGTGATGTTTTACGTTCGGAACAATTTTCTTTTTTGACGTGATAACGTCTTATAAATCGATTAACACCGGCTGCACGCACGAAAAAGTGTCACACCGTTCCGATCCAGCGACCAACTCCCAGCCCTATCCCTTCGACCTAGAAAACTGAAATTTTGCACAGTGGTTCCCTTTATAATGTAGACAAGGATCAGGAAGGTTTTTCGAAATTCAACTCATAAGGGAGTTAACAAGGGGCTACCATTTTTTTTTCAAGTTCATAACCTAACCCGCGACCGGGTTAGGATTACGCGTCTGTTTCGGAATGAACCATACTCACAGATGTGTATGTAATATTTTACTATATATTTGACTACAGTAGATACCTAGACACTACGTAGAGCGCTTTGTTCCCGAAGGAAGGCCGGCAGGAAAGGGCTTCTTAGGCACCTTCGGGCCTGCTACTGAATAAATATTGTGCATTGGCATAAATTGGAAGTAATCATATTTTACATTACAAAAACGAGTGACAAAGTATTTTGTTCCAAAGGGGGGGGGGGTCTTAAAAACCATCTAAAAACACTCGTAATTTCAACTTTATTACAAACAAATAAGTGTTCATGTCATTTCCAATATTAGTGTGTGTGAATGTGTATGTGATATGCCCAACATTTATCCTTTACTACTGTACTGCGTGTATGAGGTCCCGGATTCAATACCCAGGTCGGCTAAAGTGTTATTGAGTTATTGCGACAAGGATCTCTCAGTAGCAGCAACATAGTTTAGATTTGTGCCCGGTTGATGGCAAAAGGCTCGTCCCCTCTTACATGGATCTTAGACATAACTGGCGAAATATAGATGTGTAATTATGTACTCCCCTACCTAACCCTTTGGGGATTGCAGGTGTGATGTTATGATGTTCCAACTTTAGTACTAATTTCTTTAGTCACGTGTTTAAGCTGTGCGATTTCATCAGGTTGGTCTACTAATTGAAAACAGGCTATAAATTGCTCATTATTTTTTATCTTGTTTTGCAATAGATTGTGACGCGTTTAGAGGTTTGGATAAGTTAGTTGTCTCAGAATAGGCATGACGACAGTATCAATAAATTGCAAATCTATTTAGTCCGTCAGTTAGAGTATTGGAAAATAATGCACACGTATTTTTTGTTTTTGTAAATCAATGAATATTGACAAAGATAAAACGCATCAAAACTCGAGAGTGGGGGCTCGTGACGTCAGAACTAGCTAAAAATTATACCATGGCGTGACGTATTGAGAATTTTAAAAGCGTCGCATCTTCGTCAATTTTGGTTTACGTAACAAAAGAAAAAACACCGGTCAAATATTTTTTGTGAGTGAGTAAGTGACGGGCTAATTAGATTTTTTCGTCGTCTCGCCTATACATTACTGTAGGAAAAAGAGATCTGACTTAGGCTCATTTGCCTGCCTTTTCCAAACTATGTTGGGGGTCGGCTTCCAATCTAACCGGATGCAGCTGAATACCAGTATTTTACATGAAGCGACTGCCTATCTGAACCACACAACCCAGTTAGTAGTGGGTAATACGATACCCCGTGGTAAGAATGGTTGCCAGACTTTCGGTTCACTGACTACCTGTAACGACTGTCGAAGATCTATAAATGACAACTGGGATCAATAGCTCTGATCTGACAGGCTATAAGAACAAAAATCATAGAAAACTCATATTTAGATATTATAGTTTCAACAATCTCTACGGTAGCAGCAAAATATGGTATTTTAAACAGGAAATCGCCGCGTAGTGTTTTATTGCCTATAAAAGACGTTGTTGTAACAATCCATACCTTTGAATATGACCAAACATTTCTGATACACGCTACAAGTGATCATTTGGCGATACCTAAGTAATTTTTTCAAACTCAGTGATTTGAACCCTTTTTTTTTTCGGCTGGGAAATCATCAAATGACTCCTCCCGCTCTGGGCGGAGCAGGAGGGAGTGTCAGACTTTTACTGACTAAAACCCATCCAAGTTCCTTCATCGCCCTTTGTGTTCCGGGGCCACGGTATCTCTTTCGAACAGTCCCGCAGCCCCGGAGTGATTTGAGCCTTGTCTTTCGATTAGACATAGCAACTTACCCGATGTTTAGAGCTTATTTTACGTGAAATGGTTCTTCATCAGCCTAAAACAGTCCCACTGCTGGACATAGGTCTCTTAAATTGCATGCTTATCAGCTCGACTTTCGACCACTCTCATCCAGACGCTACCAGCCATTATGGAGGTCGTAGCTCAAATGCTAAACACTTCTTAGTATGTAAAGAGATACTTACACATATTGCAGGCAGAATTATCCCGACGCCTTTCAAAACGGGTACAGTGACGGTGTCCGGCTTGTAGGGGTACATAAGACTCTGGTCTCCACAGAAGAACCCCCTCTCGAACGGCTGCCACAGCAAACTCGTCCCAAATATACACAGTACCACTGGAAAAAAAGATGAATAACTTGAAGTATATCGTAGAAAGAAAGAAAGAAAGAAAACATATTTATTCGGTACATGCCATAAGTGCACGCAACATAAAAAAAAAGTAAAAACTAAAGAGTAAACTTAAAACTACACAATAAGAACTTAAATCGAGACAGAAAAAATGAGATAATATTGTGTGTCTCAAATAGGCCCAGTTCAGCAAACTGCCGAGCAGCTAGTGCCCGACGCTGGTTTTCAACTGGACCTAAATGGCATCACTGTCAAAATAACGTACCTATCACGCCACTAAGAAACGTGACACGGATTACTATGCCCAATAGAGCATCAACAGCAGTAGTAGTAGAGAAGCATGGAAGAAGAAGACATGCTGCGCCGACCCCAAATAAATTGGGATAAGGGCAAGATAATGATGACGAGTTCCCGATATTTGACTACCCGAATGGCGCAGCGGTACTGAGGCTGCCTTACGTTCTTAGGGTCCAAGAATCGAATCCCGGTAGGAGCAAATGTTTGTGTGATGAGCATGGACATTTTGTTTCCCAGTCATGGATGTTTATACGTATAATAAGTATGTATGACAAAAAAAAAGTATCTATGTAGTATATCAACTATCTGGTGTCCACGACACAAGCCTCGTTGCTTAGTGTGGTACTAGATGGCGCTGAGTGTAATGTCCAACGATATTTATTTCGGCACCGTTGCAAGCGCCATGATTATTTAATTCAACTTGGGACATAGTGATCTGGAATCGAGAGCATTGAACAAGCTTGGTGATCAAAAGTTTTTCCTTCTCTGTTTAAGAAGAGGCTTTTGCTGTGTTTCTGGGTCTGTAGTAAGACATTGTTTTGACAAAAGATTTTGAACATGTGTATCCTGCTCAAAAAAATACAACTATTGGTTTTAACACATCATTCCCATAATTCGCGTATAAGTATGATGACAAAGATAAACTTTGAAAACAAAAAAACTAACCAATATTTAATATCTACTTGTTTAAAAACATGCTTTTAAGAATGTTGGAGGAGTGTTCGATTTTTTTGAGATATCATACTAGTTTTAAGCAAATAAAACGAAAACGAGTTTTTTGTATTATCTTTTGGTCGTTGTTCACATAAGGAAAATTAACTAAAATATCTTTGACTTTACTTATTAATTGCCTAGCTTTTCATTTGGGCATTTAGCCTCCTCGTACAGGACCAATTTCGTTTTTTTTCTTTTCTGTTTTTAGTTTTTATTAGTTGTACTGAAAATTTAACCATTTAATTTTTGTGTCTTGTTCTGTGCGGGCTAATAAATGTTTTTTCTTTCTTTCTAACTAGTTCGAATCTCAGTCTGGTACGTAGAAAAATACTGAACAAGTATAAAACATTGATATAGTGTGATTTAAGGTAGCTTGAAAAATCCTATCCGCGTCACCTACCTGTCACTTGATTCACTTTTCTATGACGTTTTATTTCCATCGGTACGTAAGCTAAATGTCAAACAGACAGAGATAGCAACCTACCGATACCTGTCAGTAAGTTATTGATGATGGCCGTTAGAGACTTGTAAAAACAGAGTCATGGTCTAGCTACAACGCAGTCAAGATTTTTTTACTTTGCCATTTATTATTTAAATACCAAAACAAGATATAGAGGATTACCTTTATATCTTGTTTTGTTATTTGAATGGGAATATCTTGTATTTAAATACTGATTTATAGTAATTAACCATAAATCAGTATTTAAAAACTAAATATATTTAGAGTCCATGTCTAGTTTTTTTTTTACCGCTACACAGGTTTAAAATCTACAGCTTTTTCGATGGAGTCTTTCGTTAACTAACAACAAGTGTTGTATGACCCCACAATAATACATACCGAGGAGATCTTACGAAGAGACGACGGATTCGCTTGAAGGGTTAAGGGCTCTCTGATATTACCTCATCCATGTATTTTCAGGGATTATTTATAGGTTTACTTTTCAATAGGTTGTTTGGAAAATTCTTATTGCCCGTCGGTTTGCCAAAACCCATTTTCTTTTAATCGGCCATCAGCCAAGGTGTTCCGCCTTGATAAAGGTTTGAATGGCCGAGAAAGGAAAACTCATCGAATTTCTAACATCATCATTTGCCTAGCCTTTTCGAAACTATGTTGGGGTCGGCTTCCAGTCTTACCGGATGTAGCTGAGTATCATTATTTTACGTGGAGCGACTGCCTATCTGACTTCTACAACCCTATTTGTACTGGGTAATACGAAACGTCTTGGTAAGACAGGTTGTCAGACTTTCGGCCCACTGACTACCTGTAACGACTGTCAAAGATCTACAAATGACAGCCGGGACCAACGGCTTAAGATGGTTTCCGAGGCACGGTGGAAACTCGGTATTTAATGGGTGATCACACATCCCCGGACCAACCTAGGTAAGCACGACTGAACATAAAGATGGACCCGAGCGGCTGTTAATTTAGCCACGAACTCCTATAATTTGTAACAAAAATATAAAACAGAAAAATTCAATACAACACAACTCAATTCACGCAACACATCATTTAATCTAGACACAGGTACAGAGGATTCTATCTAATGGTGTGTTTAGTCCGACATGTCACTTAAATCCATGCTTGTTAAGCCAGAAGATCGGTGTAATTATAGTAGCTGACGTTAGGCCCCATTAACGATAGATTAAGATCGGTCAGATAACTGCTAAACGGTTAGTTATTTAGAAAACACTACCATTAGTTACACAATAAAATTAAATATTGTGCTTGTCGCAGAACTGTAGAATATTTGTAGCAGAAATGTTGAATATTTCTATGTTTTTTTGTTAACAATTAATTTAAAATACTAGAATTTATGAAGCTTGCCTGTAGCGTCGTATTTAAAGCGGATAAAATATTTAATTTACAATTTGTTTGCTATGTTCCTTTTCTAGAACATTATATAAATTCTTTTTTAATTGTATCACAACCTAATTAAATTAACAATTAAATGTTAGTTTCACGCGTAATTACAAAACCAGTATATAACGACCTCTTCAAACTTAAATTAATCCCTATAAAAAAAATTCATCATCATCAGCCTATTAATGTTCCCACTGCTGGGACTCAGGCCTCCACTCTATGATAGGGAATGGGCTATAATCCACCACGCGGTCTCAGTGCGGATTGGTAGATGTCACAGGTCTTCGAATTTTTTGGTTCTAGGACATGGCGGTTTTGAGAGCAGCGCTGATGAAATAAATTACACAAAGTAATGCGCCTGTCTGGGTTTGAACCCACGACTTACTGTTCGTAAGTCGGGGCCGCCACCACTGGGCCACCGCTCTGCTCTCTCTAAAAAAAATACAAAAAAAAAACTTACATCCAATAATTAAAAAGCAGTCGATCACCAGCTTCCTGAGGATAGGAATGGAGGCCTCTTCTTTAGACATGATGCTCGATGACTTCTGCCGATAATACACGTTCAGAAAATTCTTCCAACCACGATCCAATATCCGTCTAGGTAGACGGATATTAACGGATACTCCCGGATACTAAGGTATTTTTTCCCGTATTATTTTTTCTTGGCGTGTATACGCGTCGGGCGCACGCGTTTCGTCCGCTCTTATTGATACTTGCGCGAACGTTTGACAGCGGTTCGTCGGTTATACTGATGTAGTTTACCGACCGGCTCGACTTAAATACTGCTCTCTATCTGCGTCTGATAACGTCATTGGGTTATAAACATAATTTTAAAAAGAGTACGTCCAGAGAAGCGCGTTTCGAGATTTTATTTTACAGGAAAAACTGTTGCAAATAGGCTAATGATAACTATAGAAAGAGGTTCTTGAGAAGGTGCATGTCTGGGGAATTCCTTCGACTACACACATATATTATTTTATCATTTAAAACTGGTTAGAAATTTATTATGTAAAAATAAATTAGAAACCAGTTTTATACATAAAGGTTAGTAAAAGGAGAAAAATTATAATAATATTAATGTTTAATTTGCATGACTTTTAAACTTTTCAAGGTCTGTATGGTATCAGGTTTCCACTTTGACGACACATCTACATGATCAAAATCTTCAATTTCCTAATAGGCAACCTACAGTCAAAACCGTTGGGTTTTCAAAAGCATGAAAATTTCAATTAATATACTACATAGATACTTTTTCCATGACTCGGAAACCAATATCCATGCTCATCACACAAACATTTGCTTCTACCGGGATTCGAACCCGGGACCCTATCAACGTAAGGCAGCCTCACTACCGCTGCGCCAGTCGGGTCGTCAAAAACCGTTATAGAACCTTATTTTACCATTACCGTCTATTTTTCTAAGACATTGGTGTCGATTCTGTTGTGCACAAACGTGTTAAACGAGAAAGAGACGGACGTAATTTAGAGCTGTCAAATTTAATTGGAACTAATATTTCCATACAAATGAAGGGTGCACGTAAAAACATGTCTAAAAACACGGTAAAGCGCAAGGCATACACTAGTTTGACATCTCTAACTTAGTTAATAGCTATAGCCGTCCTTTTCTCGTCTCTTTCACTGCCTTATAGTAAAAGATAGCAACAGCCTAAATTACGATTAGTTTGTGCACAACAGAATCGACACCACTATCATTCTCTTGCCCTTATCCCAATTCATTTGGCGTTTGGCGCCGACCGGCGCAGCATGATTTCTTCTTACATACTTCTCTACACGTCATCTAACTCGTTTGCACAGTCCATCCATCGTTTCTTTGGTCTTCCTCTACTCTTATACCCATCCACATTCTGCATACTCAAAACTTTCCTCACAATATTTTCCTCATTCACATGCCCATACCACTTCTTCTAAGTATGCAATGAAAACCAAGACTTGTTCGTCTAGTAGGTAAGTACCTCTAACAATAATTAACCGATAACAACACTTCCATAGTGTATTTATTGAATTTTTCGCGAGTTTTCCTCATATTTTCTTGGCACAGAATATAATTTTCACATAGGTAAGAAAGAGGTTTCGTATTTTTCAAAATATATCTGACCTACTACTAATGTCGCACAGTTCCTACTATCGTCACATCAGTAATTAAAAACGACGTAAGCTGATTGTAGGTTTAGTTTACTAAGGTGAGGAATTTCTGCAATAAATTAACTACTGCTGGAAATTAGGAATTCCATTAGCGCAAAGGTGTCGGGTCCAAAGAGTAGAATAGGCTTGTCAACTGAAAAAATCTAATTAGTCCGTCAGTTAGATTATCAAAAAATATTTGACCCGTATTTTTTCTTTTGTAACGTAAACCAAAATTGACGAAGATACGACGCTTTTAAAATTCGCAATACGTCATGTTTGTGTTCTGACGTCACGAACCCCCACTCCCGAGTTTTGATGCGTTTTATCTTTGTTAACATTCACTGTTTTAAAAAAACACTATTATAATAATATTTTCCAATACTCTAACTGACGGACGAAATAGATTTGCAATTTTTGATACTGTCGTCATACCACCTCGTCGTGTGTGCGACTTAGGTTTATCAAAAGGATGTCGGGACAGTGAAAGGGCTTCCTGCTTGGAGAGTGTTAATATTTTTTCACACAACAAATAAATTGCAACAATGTGCTCTGGCAACTTGTCTCCATGACAGGTTGTCAGATAATGATAGCCAGCCACAGAGATTTGTAATGACGGAGGAGTGCGTATAGGTACCTGTAAGTGGTTTTTACCCCCCAGCAGTATTTTTACTAGATAATTTCCAAAATGGCCAGATATCGCACAAGATGGATGGAGAAAGGGGAGGCCTTAGCCCAGCAGTGGGACACATGACGGGCCAGAAAAAAAAGAAACCGAAATGTGCAACAAATCTTCCAGCCGTTTGACTTTCAACAAATGCGTATCCAGTTGTCGAAAGTCAAACGGCTGAAAGATTTGTTGTAACATAATAAAGGAAATGTCTGATTGCACAAATCTCTAGAACTACTTGAGGGATTTTCTTTTGCTTTTGATAGCCCAATACTTAACAAAGATTATAGTCAACTTAATATCACGATACGACGTTAAGGTGCCGAGCGGCAGGTAAAACCGCAGGGCACAGCAAGTAAGTTATTTAAGAAAATAACATTTCACTTTGTTTTTTCCTGTAATATCTGATGCAAGTGTGTCTATACCTTATCTTAAGAGGGCTATCACATTTTCATCAAATAAAAAAAATACAAGAAAAATTTTGATTTTTATTTAAAGCGCTCCCTAGAGAAATAATCATAATTTCTCGGGCACATTTTTTTTTAATTTTGTGGTCATAATATCTAAACCATAATCACACATCTAAAATGAGATTTTTAATGTGTGATTTTTCTTGTATTTGGGTGCTAGACTCTTAAAACACTCAGAACCAATAAAAACTGTAATAGGAAAATATCCTACCTACAATCGGCAATGTAAATAGTAAAATTAATCAATAATCAGCTAATTTATTCTGAAATGAAAATGCATTTATCAGGTTCTTTTTAAAATACATTGTAATGCAATCATTTTCCTCATCAAAAGTCGTTATAAAAGTAGGATAAAGAATTCAATTCATGTTTTCAGGTCTCGATTTCAAGAACAAAGGTATTTTTTATCATGTTTGGTCTACGAACTAAAGTTGGTAGAGGGGATTGGACGTGGACTGGGGTAACTTAGGGAGTAGGTGCAGGCAAATACGCTTACTATTACGACACACACGAGGAAATCTGTAAGTCTGTCATGTGATGCGGAGAAATGGGGAAAATGTCGTGAGGAATGTTTTGAGTATGAATGTGGATGGGTATAAGAGTAGAGGAAGACCAAAGAATATGAATGATGAACTGCGTAAAGAATGGCAAGAAAGGAGGTGTCTGATGAGATGTATGGAAGAAGAAGAGAAGAAGACATGCTGCGCCGACCCCAAATAAATTTGGATAAAGGCAGGAGAATCAGAGCAGGAGAGAGCAGCGGTGGCCCAGTGGTGGCGGCCCCGACTTACGAACAGTAAGTCCTGGGGTCGACCCAGGCAGGTGCACTACTTTGTGTAATTTATTTTATCACCACTGCTCTCAAAACGGTGAAGGAAAACATCGTGAGGAAACCGGCATGTCCTAGAACCAAAAAAATCGAATACATGTGACATCTACCAATCCGCACTGGGCCCGCGTGGTAGATTATAGCCCATTCCCTATCTAAGAGAGGAGGCCTGTGTCCCAGTAGTAGGAACATTAATAGGCTGATGATGATGATGAGGAGAATGATGATGACATACATTAAGTACTGCAAAAAGGTTTCAATATCTTTATTCTTAAAAAAAAAACAACACTAAGTCATTTAAGGCATCATGCAGGCAAGCATGCAACATGCAGCAGGCATGGTTTCTGTCATGGCTCTGGCGCTGCGTGGCTCCGGCGGTTCCACGCGTGCTTATCGTCGCAGATGTGTCCAACGCTCACCGCCGAGGCTGGCCGGCAATACATGAGAACAGAGAACCCTAAGCTAATATTAAAAATTAGTTGGTCACTGCATTAAACATTGTATATGATACACCCCATCCAGTCTTCGATCAACAATTAGCAACCATTCAGTGTATTCAGTTTTTGGGAGGGACGTTATGCGCCGAGATTGGCCGCTATTTTTGATAACAGATAGGAAGAATATTTTATTATTTTCAATTATAAATAATATAAAAATTTTAAACAGATCATCTTATGATAAATATTTTGTAGTACAAAATACGTCACACCTATTTTTATTGAGATAAGAGATTTATAAAAATGTAATAAGTTATATAATTTTAATTTATATTTGCCAGATCATACGATAGCAATTTTTTTTTATGGTTTACAATAATATAATTTACATGAGTATATTAAACAAATGTGACATTTTGCTCGTACAAGAGGAAATATTTGCAGTGCTAACAAAAGCTTGTAAAAACAGAAGAATTTGAGTGCAATTCTTCTGGTTTCACCACCTTTCTATTCAAATCATATGACAATCTTCTGTAAACTACAAAGTTGTTTAAATACCGCTATTATTTCAATAAGAATAGTTGTTTTTCATAAAGAATATTTTGTTGATAAACAGATTCTTTGCATTTGTTGATGATGATATTTATCATAATAACTTCTAGTTACAATGCAAAGCAAAATCATAATAACTTCTAATTATAATTTCTTCTAATTACAACTAGAAAAGGAAAAATAAAAAAAACTTTTCACAAAATATATAACCAACTTCTAGGAGCACCACAAAAAAATGAAACGAAGCCGGTAAGTGTCTCAAAAAAACTGACCAAGTGCGAGTCAGACTCGCGCATGAAGGGTTCCGTACCATCGTAGTAGGCCCCCTTACTTTTTTTTTATTATTTGTTGTCAGCGGCAACAGAAATACATCATCTGTAAAAATTTCAAATGTCTAGCTATAACGGTTCATGAGATACAGCCTGGTGACAGACAGACAGACGGACAGTGGAGTGTTAGTAATAGGGTCCCATTTTTACCCTTTGCGTACGGAACTTTATTTTTGGAATTCAGTGGCAAAAAATACAATGAAACAAACAAAATCACTGACTTTCGTCCGAACCTTTGGATCCCGTGCCGTCAGCCGCCTTGCTCAATTAATACATTTGGCTCAATACAAACTATATGTTACCGTGCCGCAGTCTCGTGTAGCTCATCCCAACGCAGGTGCGTTTAGACCTTATGGCCTGAGTAGTATAGTCAAGGACGGACAAATAGCAACTACAAGTACAGTGACGACTGGTGAGTACCTAGACAGTGACTGTTAACTTGCTACTGTACTGTCCGATAAGCTGGCCTAGCCAAGTTACAAACGATTCGTATCGATTCTCTTTCTACAATTGTAAACGTTAAGTCACGTGGTCAAAACAAACGAATATAAACTTTCGTAGACAAGTTTACATCGATCAAGATGATAGAATGAAATGTATTCGTTTCTACAATCGTGATCCCTACATCCCATATAAATTGTAGGCAACTTACAGTTTTGACTAAACTTTAAAATTTCCATTCGTTTGTTTTGACCACGTGACTTAACGATGATAGATGTCATTCCCATACATTTGGTTAGTTTTCTATATCGTTAACGATTGTAGATTGTCAACTTGGCTAAGCCTAAAGTTTACACCGCTGTCC
The DNA here is from genome assembly GCA_963853795.1 of Xestia rhomboidea. Lineage (NCBI taxonomy): Eukaryota > Metazoa > Arthropoda > Insecta > Lepidoptera > Noctuidae > Xestia > Xestia rhomboidea. The sequence continues at coordinate 4,768,591 of OY970771.1, read as the reverse complement.
TTTCCCACTGGTACCTATCTACTTCGCTGAACACTCCATCATGTTCCTGTTGTTGTCTCATGTTACTTGAGGTCGACGCAACACGTTTTTTTTCTTCCATTCTCCTCTATCAACCGTCACGCTATCATTTGCTTCTTTTTCTTTCATATCGTTCCTCGCACAATCCATCCATCGTTTCCTTGGTCTTCTTCTCCCTCTCCATCCGTCAACATTTATGTTCATCACTCTTTTTAACCGACTTCAAAAAGGAGGTGGTTCTCAATTCGTCGGAACCTTTTTTTTTTTATGTATGTTCGCCGATTACTCGAAGATGGCCGGACCGATTTGTTTTTTTTTTGTTTTGTTTGGAAGGGTATAGCAAGTCAGGATCTGATGATGGGATCCTGGAGAAGCAGAGAGAACTCTTCAAATTTTATAGACACACTCGAAGCGATTTGGATAGTTTTTGGAAGAGTACTTTCTCGGAGTGGTCCCATTTCAATTTGGTGAAGATCTGATCAAGAACTTCAGAGATAGGCAACGGAACTCCAAATTTTTCACTTTTTATATTCACATGCGATTCCTCCCTCCTCACCACATATCCATACCAAGACAGTCGATTCTATTTCAACTTTTCTGGCGCACTCGACTAATGTAAATTTGGCCTAACAGACTGACCACACATCTCGACCCAGAATTGGTTTTGGCCGCTAATCAACTCGTTTCGGTTCACGCGACGCGTCTTGACACTGCGACGGACTGACCTGTTCAAGCCGATTCCGCGTTAAGTGTGGCCGCTCCCTAAGATCTGCTGGCTGTAATAGATAAAAGCTTGACTTGTTATGATGGGTAACCTAATATCACCATGACAAGCTCGCGTGGGCGGGGCATGGCGGGACAGCCAGATAACTGATGACCCTTGCCTTGATTGTGTTTTTCGCTGATTAGGCGTTTCAAATGGTAAATTGATATTAAACATTAGCCCGATTTTGTTTTTGTTTTTGTAAAATATTGGCTCAAAAAATGGTGAACGATAACAAGGTAAGGAAACCGACACGTGCATACAAAATTCGAAGACATTTGAAATAGATCTATCAATCCGTACTGGGTCCGCGTGGTGGATTGCAGTCAAATAAAATAAAATAATAAATAAATATCGCTGGACATTACACACAGCGCCATCTAGCGCCACACTAAGCAACGAGGCTTGTGTCGTGGACACCAGATAGTTGATATACTACATAGATACTTTTTGTTTGTAAATACATACTTATTATACATATACTTATTATAAATTGCAGTGGGCTGCCCTCTCATGGAGCGAGAGCTTGTAGCCCAGCAGTGGGAACAGTATGGGTTGATTGCTTATCTACTTAAAATCGGTGAATACGGACAATTTGCCGACTAGATGCGGACTTTGGACACTGACATATACTTGTGTAAAGGAGTGGTCCAACTGGTACATAACATAACACCACGCTTGTAATCCCCAAAGCGTTGGGTAGAGGTGTAGGTACCTATTAAAGGGTACACCCGTAGGGTACAACTTTGGTGATGAACAGCATGGTTTTCTTAGGAAGCGTTCAACTACATCTAATTTAATCTTGCCCATGAATTTATATCCAAAGGTAACAGCGTGCACAAGTTGACGTTATTTACACTGACTATAGTAAATGCTTTGACCGTATTGACCATAGATTGCTCTTAGAGAAGCTATTAAAAGCTGGAATACACGGAGATCTGTTCGCTAGTGTTTTTTAAGTTCCATGTAATAGGGGTGAGCGTGTAACCAACCGGGCCAACAGATCCACTCCGTGGCTGCTACTGAGAAATTCCTGTTGGATAAATCCAATCACACTTTGCCCGACCCGGGAACCAAACCCAGGACCTCATGCTCACCAGTCGCGGTTACGACCACTAGTCCAACGAGGCAGTGTAACTGGCCCATGATTGCAGACCAGCTGCTGCCACTAGACACGATCAGACACTTCAGTAGTATTTGTTTGTATGAAGGTGTTCGTAACGGTTTGAACAAACTTTTAAAATGGTGCTTAAAAAACGGGAACTACGCGGGTGAAACCGCGTGACGTCCGCTAGTGTCTAAGATTTTCGATAAATTGAAGGAATTTATCAAAAATCTTAGACACTAGCGGACGTCACGCGGTTTCACCCGCGTAGTTCCCGTTCCCGTGGGAGTACGGGAATAAAATATAGCCTATGTTACTCGCTGATAATGTAGCTATTCATTGCTGAAAGAATTTTTCAAATCGGTCCAGTAGTTTTTAAGTTTATTCGTTACATACAAAAATACTAATCTTTCCTCTTTATAATATTTATCTCCTTTATTAATCTTGGCATCTTATTATCTACATTTTAAAATATAAAAAATAGTAGTCCGCCGCTTTCGGGAACAAGGTCTAAGCCACCGCACGGTGGTTAGGGCTGCAGAGACAGGAACCTCTTCACAATGCGAGCCGTATCGAGGAGTACTGCCTTCTGGATCAAGCCCTTGACCAAACCGCCTAAAGAGAGCTTCAATAGATGGTCATCGAAGCTCTTGGCTATAAGGCCATTGGCCGTCACGACAATCGGCACAATGATAACCGAGTTCATATTCCACATGTCGCGAACCTCGTGTACCAAGTCGAGATATTTTATTTGTTTCTCTTTCTCAGCTTTCATGAGGTTCTCGTCATGCGGAATGGTACCATCGATTATCATTACGCGGCGCGCTGATCGTTCTATCACCATTATGTCAGGCTTACAATAGTCCTGTCAGTAATGATAGACTGATCCCAGTACAGCGTGACATGGTCTTTCTCGGGTCGGGCACATACTTGTAGTACGGTACCTCAGATTCCACAAGTTTATTTTTCACGGCAAGTTTCTGGTGAATAATCTTGCCTACTTGGTTGTGCCTGTGCTCGCCGTTAGCCAGACGAGAACAACCAGAAATAATATGTCTGATAGACTCACTTGGAAGGTGCCATGACCGACACACGTCAACCGTACCGTCCTTCACAATATAATATAATAATAATATTATCATTATTAGTATAGATAACAACTTAATCCTTTCATGACTGTTATCTACTCAAGTGTGTCTGTATTTAAATCTGGAGCACCTGTATTATAAGTTATATCTAATCTATAATCACGTATGAAGTGTTGACATGATGCACAAACACATAGTTGCAGGGTACAGCACCAACCCGTGGTGGGTTGGTGTAATCTTTGTTGATAGAAGAGCCTCGAGGGTCTTTCAGCACGAAAAGATAGCTGAGTAGGTGGAGCGTGATGGGAGCATCACGCCCCACCTACTCGCAAACACTCTTTGAAAAGTTTTAGATAGGAGCCGTGCGGGAGGAAGGGGCCACTTTCGAAAAATCCAGCCAAGAGTGAGTCGGACTCGCGCACCGAGGGTTCCGTACAAACTTTTTGAAGGACAAACTTAACTTTGCTGTTCGATCCCTAGAAACGGCTATTGCTCCAACCGCAAATAATAAGTTTGTAATAGTAAAATCGCTTAATTTTTTTTGTTATTAACTACATATTTACGGTTTTCAGACTTTTCCCTTTACATGTGCTGTAAGACCATTAAAGTTGAAAATTAAGGCAATGGTATTTACAAGTTTTCGCGAAAATCTAAATTTGCCCATATCTTTTTATCGTGTAGACTCAGGACCTTGATTTTTATACACCTAATAGGGACTATAGACTTCAGTATATGGTATAAATTTCAACTTGCTAGGTCCACCCGTTCTTGAGGAAAGCGGTGGTGACAGACGGACAGACGAACAAGAAAGTGATCTCATAAGGGTTCCGTTTTTTCCTTTTGATGCCTCAAAAGGAAAAAACGGAACCCTAAAAAACGACAAAACTTTCGGAAGCATCGTTGATTTTCATCTCATTGTACGGAGCCTGCAATGAACTGAAACGAGTTAATCAGGAAAATCTGGCGAAGATATTGTGGGTTTGCACTAACAAATATGACAAATCAGCCTAAGTTTTTTCGAAACTTCGTCCCCTGAGGGGTTTAAACGGGTGAAATATTGTATTTTCGATGGGAAATCCTATCAGGAGAGCATTGCTTGTCATACACACATAAAACAAAGAGGCAAAATCTTCATTAACCTTTGTAATCTTTGTTTGTGTTATATAACAATTAAATATGATACAACACTCAACAGTTTATAATGAGTAAACAGTTATAAAATGCAAAACTAATCTTATTCGACACCACTAGGCAACCAGATGTTTTATTGAAGGTACATTAACATTAATTTATTTAATAGATAAAGGAATTAAGTTAATAAAAATCTTGGTTCCCTTATCTAATAACAAATTGTTATTCTCACTAATGATAGTTATAATTAGCAATAGGTCTTTTGGAATGATTGCGTCTACCTACTCAAATATTCATTGAAAAAATGAGAACATCAGAGGTACAGTCGTGGTCTTTTCCGCAGGATCAGTTAAAAAAAAATTCACCTAAATCATGCGGAGGCGCCGAGCCACGCCCCCTTAAAGTTTAGGCCTATTAGGAAAGCGTCAATTGGGCGCGCAAAATAACAATAACTCTCGTTTGGCGTGCGTCGTCAGTGCGCTCGGCCGATCGGTATTGTCTTTCATTCATTATTTCTAATACTACTCAACGGGGCGGGGCTAGAGAGCATTTCTGTTGCTAGTGCAAGCAAAAATTAGCTTAGAGGTGATCAGGCGGGAGTGACCACGATAGTACAGTCAAGACTAATGAGTTGCATGCAGGCACTTCTTCTTCTTGTTTTTCTTAAACCTTTGGCCACCCAATGCTGAGTGTAGTCTCTTACAAGTCTCTCTACTTTTGGCGGTTACATGTCATGGCCTTCCAGTTTCTTCCGGCAGGCAGGCAAGATACAGTATCATATCACCATGTATAGCGCACGCTGCACCAACGAGGTGAAGATAACACTTTTTAAGGCGTACTGCCAGTCGTTTTACTCGAGTGGCCTGTGGGTGAAATATACGCAGCGAACCTACACAGCCCTGCGCACACAGTATAATAACACTTTTAGGATGCTGTTGGGGCTAGCGTGGCGCTGCAGCGCGTCTGGTATGTTTGCTGAAGCGCGTACGGATGGTTTTCAAGCCATCATGCGCAAGAAAGCAAACTCTTTGCTGAACCGTCTACGAAGCAGCAGCAACAGCATACTAAATGTGATTGCTGCCCGTTTTTACTGTCCTTTCCAGAATCAGTAGGTAAGGACAGCCTTAAGCATAAGTTAGATATAGGTACTAAAAATACTAACATATTTGTAGGTATATTTTGTGTCACTAACATACCAACATTCTATGTTTCTATGTTTTTATTATGTTTTGTGATTTATATTAATGCAACTTATATGGAGATTTCTCTGAAATAAATAAATAATATATAATATATTTTGCTCCTAAAAGTGGTGCACGTAGGTATTCATCCTGGAACTAAAACTTCGAAGATATGTGACATCGATCACACCCTGATTTCTTGTGGTAGATTACAGCTCACTGCCTTTCCCCATGTCCCAGCTGTAAATTACTTTAAAAAGGAAACTTTTGCAGTAAACCGGGGCTTAGATTTGGGCTCAGTTGATGGCTACAGCCTCGCCCCATATTATATGGAACTTAAACATAACTGGCGAGAGATGGGTGTGCTTTGATACACCCCTGCTAAGCCCTCCGGGGAAATACATGCGTGGTGGTGCTTAGGAAACTTTCCTCACTCTATTATTATTCTAAAAATAGCCGTCTATAAATATTGTGGAGAGTTATTATTGTTTGTTCGCTGATGTAGGTAACTGCGGCTTATCTAAGTGGCATACATGAATGGAAAGAACCCCTGGGGGTCAACTGACATAATTTATATTGAATATAGGAAATAATAACTATCATGCATCAATAACGAGGGAGCAGAACTTAACGTGTTGTTTTTTTTTTAATAAAGAATACTGGTAACTCTGGCTGCATATTTCGTCCTATGTACATTTTCGTTAGCTTATATTATGTCTTTGATGCCTCTTCGAGTATGCTGTGTGCGCGTGCCGCTTTGCATGTCCCCTCTCCACTCCGCATTGCATATCTCCTGTCGTGTCCGCTTTGCATATCTCCGCACAGCTTCGGTGAGACCTCCGCACGTCTCCGCTTTGGGAGTCCGGGCATAAAGGCCCACCGGGGCTGCGGGACTGTTCGAAAGAGATACCGTGGCCCCGGAACACAAAAGGCGATGAAGGAACATGGATGGGTTTTAGTCAGTAAAAGTCTGACACTCCCTCCTGCTCCGCCCAGAGCGGGAGAAGTCATTTGATGATTTCCCATCCGAAAAAAAAAAGGCCCAAAATAAATTACAATAAACAATATTTCGTTAAACTATTTACTACAGTGTTTATTTTAAGATTAAAAAGAGGTGTGTCATGATCAGTATCATCTTGTTTTTGAATGGAGATAACAGAACAGACAATGTCCAACACATGTAGGACGGAAACAGATTAGTTGGATATTTATACTTTTAAATAAATGGTCACTACTGACTATTACAGATGCGGAAACTGGAGGCCGGGGTGTTGTATCTCAGCTTGCGAGGCGCCTATGTCCACCGGTAGGATGCGATAGGGTGAGTTGATTGATTGACTGGGGTATCTGCTAAATTAGCAACTCTATTTGTGGTGATACAAACTTCGTTTTAATTCTGTTCGAATAAAGTTCTAATCAGCTTGCACTACAAAGTGGTTGTTACGTCAGTCACTGCGGGCCGAATAGTGCGAAATGAGTGGTTTTTATTTAATTGTAGCCTAATAAATCATTAGATCAAAATGTCAATTGTACACTTTGTGAAGAAAAAAGTGACAAATATTTGTGTGAAAAAAAAAAACTAAAACTTAATGCCGTTTAAGAGTAGTTACGAAATTTCAAAGAAAAAATGCTTATCTTTGAAATTTTTTTTTATATAGTTATAATGCAGTTAGAATTATTTAAATTGTACCAATTAAAGTTTAGAGTCTAATGAGTAACATATATTTTTTTTGCACATTTATATTTACTCATCAAAGGGGAGTTACATGGAGAAAACTCTCGTTAGCAGATACCACCCCCTTAAATCATGATCTGTCAAATGACCAAATTGGTCGAGACGCCATTGTTTAACTATTGTGTCTACTTTGTAGACAGATCATGGGTTATCAGGATTATAATGATTAATTATGTAGCTACATAAACAAGACTAACGCAGATTTTTTTTTTGCATATGAAGGAATTGGATGAATGCCATGAAATTACCATAAACTGGGCCCTAATCTAGGCTCCCTGACTGCTCCTGGGAGATTCCTGATGGAGAACGCAATTATACCTTAATTATACCTTGTGGCATTAAGTCCGCCTATGTACCACACTTGTACATGAAGTTTAAATAAAAAGATCAATATACTTTGCCAGACATGCGATATGCTTTAAAAAAAATGTATATTCATGAGGACGGATTACCAAAACTTAATTTATGATTAATTGAGAATTAATATTCGATACGTCACTGCGATTGAGGAAAATTGCGTTGTAGTACGTACGTAGTACCTAGTCATTGCACCTATTCGGATTTCACGTAATATTTGCATGTTTTTGGGATTTTAGAATGTCATACGTGCTTGACAAAACGAGTCCAATATGGAAATTCCCACCGAACATTATGCGGAAAATAATTAGAGTAAATTGAGTAAAAACCTATTTAAGACTAAGTGCTTTATTCATAACTAAGTACGTAAAAATGTAGGAAAATAGGTATCAAAGTAGTTATTATTTTTTAGTTACAAAGTATTTGTATTTTTCGTTGTGTTTCCCGCTCAAGGTTTCGTCCCGATCAAGGAAATTCAAAATCTTTTCAGTTGATTGTACTGGATATCTACAGATAGGGATATTAAATGAGTGGCTACAGTATCCACTTTCCTTTATAAGATAAATATTCCGGTCGGGGTCTGGTCAGTGAAAGGTTTCCTGCTTTGAGAACGTTATATTCTTTCCATGGCACAAAATAAAATCTAATATAAGGCTTCTGGCAAGTCAAAGAGAATAGAATACTTTTACCAACCACAGAATCACATGACACCAGAAGTTCAGAATACTCAGGGCGTATACACATAAACACGATACGACGTCACATCGTGAGACGATGCCACGTCGTAGCACGTGGGAATCTACGACATCGCAACGTGCCACGACATCGCAACGTGCCACGACAACGCAACGTGTCACGATTTCGTCGTGTGGTCGGTCGCAGTAAATTTCGAAATATGGACCGCACTAGAGATAGTTCCAATGACGTCGTACCGTGCATCGTGGCACATTGCTTTGTCGTAGATTCGCACTATACGACGTCACATCGTGTAACGATGCCGCGTCGTAGCACGATGCGACGTCGTATCATGGCCTTATATATACGTAACGATGGCCTTTAGGATTTATTGTAGCCTGATATTAAATAGCCCATAATCTTCCTCAAGAATTGAAATAAATCCTACTGGTAGAGGTTAGTAAAGATATATGTATATGACTGTGATTACCCGTAGTTGATGATATATTTCGCGGGAAGTTTACAATAAAAAGCTTTTCCGATAAACATTTTCCTGTTTATAGTACACAAAAATTTGCGTACGTCCAACAGGTCGACCTAAACTGATGTAACCACTGTAACTACGTCGCTACTTTTGTGGCATTGTGGTTCGCTAAATCATTAACATTCCATCATTTAAAGTGAACTATTTTTCCTGCTGACTGAAGTTTATCGGTCTTCTGAAGTTCATCAGTCTTTAAGCCAAGCATCTCATTTATTTATGTCCTTAATGGTCATAGGTTCCTCGACTACTAGTAGTATAGGCAATATAGCCTAGTATGACGACCACTTTATATACTGTATAACGACCACTTTAGTTATCTTCTTTTTAAATTAAATAAAGTGTAATTAGTTCTTGCTTAATTTAATTATTTCTCATAGCCAGCAACTGTCATCTCTACCTCCGCCAGCCTCGTGCCACGCCCACCCCACGCTTCAATCACAACGCGGCTCGCCAGTGATGACGCATGTCGTGTGATAACAGGGCTATATTTATGTCACCCAACTAGGGTTGACAGCCCACATCATTTGTATATGGGAGCCCCCTAACCGCTAGAATTAGGTTTGAGCATTACATCAATTTGTAATGTCATCATCATCAATTTATCAACTTTATCGTTTTTTTTTCTTCAATTCTCCCCTGTCAACCGTCACGCTATCATTGACTTATTTTTCCTTCATATCATTCCTCACACAAGCTATCCATCGTTTCTTTGGTCCTCTCCCTCTCGATCCATCAACATTTATATTCATTACTCTTGTGATCTAATGGTCAAAATGTAATCCTGAATTATTAAATAACAGGCGAATGCTCCGGTGAGGGAGCGCTTTATGACCTGTCCAGGCTTCGACAAGCAATCAGTGGACGCAGGCAGTGGGCCTGCGTCCACGTAGCTAGGGAGCTGGGTGGATCTACGTCTCTGGCCTTACCGACATAGCTTGTAAAGTAAGCGAGCTGGGCTGGCAGTCTCGACAGAGATAACTACAGTATCGTTAACTTTCAATCGCTAAAATAACAATGAAAAAAACAGTTGCAATAACGATGCTTGTGAGTAAAGCAAGTCTTTACATCCAAGATGCGTTTCTCGCAAGCATCATTAGTGCAACTGAATTTATTTGTTAGTAATCGGCGATCGAAAGTTAGCGATTTTGTCGTTGAAGGACCTACGGGCTGTGGAGAAAATGAGTCCTGGAGTGCAGACCGAGCATAAGCGTAGTTTGGGGCTCTCTTCAGATAGTTGGACCGACGATCTTAAAAAGGTGGCTGGGTTAGACTGGATGCGGACTACACCTACAGTGGACTGCGAAAGCCTAACTTAATAAACAGGTTTTGGCCAACCGTTAATTTTAAGACTACGCATTTTGTAGAAGTCGCAGAGAATGTTAAACAGCTATTATTAAAAAACCTGTCGTGACTTGGTGTGTTGGTGCCAATACATTTTATTTGAATCTGAAATGGAAATAAAAATTGCCGGGACTTTATTTTGCGAATTATTATCTTTTAATTTTCTAGTACAAAAGCATTTTTGTCTGACAATCAGTTCTTACCAGGGTATCGTTTTACTCAGTGACTGGGTTGTGGAGATCAGGTAGGCAGATACTTCGTGTAAAACACTGGTATTCAGCTGTATTCCGTTAGACTGGAAGCCGATCTTCACCGTTCTGAAAAGGCTAGGCTGATTATAATAATAAAAAGCTAAGTTACCATCCAAGCCGGACATATCATAAACTTAGAAATGATAACCCTAGTCACCACGACTTGTTTGTGAGACATAGTTGTCAGTTATCTTCACGGTTATCGGGATGGCCCCACTGGGTAGGTAGAGAGGTGCCGCCGCGGGGTGTATTAGATGATGCAACCTTATTTAACCGACGAGGAAAGCAGGAGGTTCTCTAGTCACTGCGTTTATTTTTTATTTAGATAAAAATAATTATATAAACTTTTAGGCAACAATATCATGTTTATTTTCCTCTAAGGTATTGGCAGGTACCCATAGATACTATTCATGTAAGTCCACCTACGGTTCAGCGGTAAATCCCGTAAAAGGCGTGGCCTGCCAGCAAACGGGCACCATGCCAGACTCCGATCTGCTACTAAGAAATTCCTGTTGAAAAACTCAATAACCCTTTACCCAAACTGGAAATCGAACCCACAGTCTCAGCAGTAGCGCTTTCAAATTAACCAATCAGGCAACAATAATTGTTTACGTACGACATGCATTCGTAAGTTGTACATAAGTAGGTACCTATTGAATACATAGTGAGATAAGTGCCTAAAACAATATTTTCATTCATTGTTCATACGTTCGGAGTCAGTCGTTTTGTATTTACGTCACGAATTTGTAGTAATGCGTAGGAATGCATGACTAAAGAAAGGAATTGATTCATAATACATAGTAGACAGATATGGTTTTTGTTTACCGATTTCACGTGGCACGTTTTCAACAGCCAGCGATAAGCGACTTAACTAAAAACAAGTCGTTTGTTTAACTCCTATGTCCTAGGGGGCGCGTCTATTGCCATCAAACGCGCACAAATCCAGCCTCTATGGCTGCTACCGAGAGGTTCCTCTCGGAAAATAACACTGCTTTACTTGGGAACCCAAGTAAATAACTACATGTGTTACCAAGTAGTTAAGATATAATATTGTTTTATAATTAAAGTAACAATTACAAGTAATTTTCCCATTAGTTTGCATAAAGAAGTCACGCATTATTTGAAACTGTTGAGTCTTTCTAAATCATAAAATATGAATTCCGTATGATGCTAATTACTTGGTATATTACTTACTTCTTCTACTTCGTGTCGCTGGCTTGGCAACATTTTACTGGCTCATAACATCCACGGCGCCGATGGAGACCGTAGCATGGCATGGTAGCATGGTCTCTTGCTGCATGTTTTGGGGTTCACCGGGCAGGATTGGAGGTGGAGCATAATTTGATTTAGTACCTTATATTACTTTATTTTAACAACCAACTAACTTTGCTGCTAGCCTTCTGGGCACTGTCCCCGTTGACAGCGATGCGGACACATTTTTAGACGTCTTTTAAGTTTTATTCTCCTTTTGAAATCCCCTTTTTTGTTATTTTTATTGTTTATAAATATAAGGCGTGTAAACAGAACAGTACATCAAACTAAGTACCTTTACGCAAAAATTATTGCTGGGAAAAGAGTTTTTCTTTTTGGGGTGAAAAATCACGTTTTGTGGTAGAACTCAATGTAACGCACTCAAAACATTGTGCTGATGGATGGATTGATTAGTACGGGGGTCGTGGAGGTGTTTAAAGTAAAACTCTTACATAATATCTTACATAAAAAGTTGGACTTTGACCCCCAATATCTCCGTAACAAAAAGGTTCCCAGGTATGGTGTAGAACAAAAAAAAATATCGCAATGACGGGGAGAACAAGTGCCTTTCGGCTTCGTTAAGAGGTTTTTTACACCCTTTATACCGTACCTAATCAAATTTTTTTTTTATAACACATTTGCTCGTAAAGGGTCTCTTATTTCACCAATTTCAATATCGTTATGTATCTCATTACGTACTTGTGCGTTATTGTAATGTAAAATGCACGGTTTATCAAGATACTCCGTCTAAACCGAACGATACTTTTTTAAATCTTAGCAAAGAGTTTTTATGTCAGAATAGTGGTCAATATTTTATGAATAAAATTAACTTTGGGAGATGAAACATAATAAATAAACATTTAATTCTTTAATTTAATTAATTTTGGCAATAAATTACAACCATTTATCTATAACAAAAACACAAAAATATTAATTTACTTTATTAGTAATACTGGCTGTTTTTTGTGTCTTTGCCTTAAAAAAAAGCGCTGATGCGCGCGCATCGCAAATTTGTGAACAAGTAAAAATTATCGCGCGCTTTTTCTTTTCGCTGTATTGTTTTTATTTGTTTTATTTATTTCCTCGCAAATATGTTATAAAACGTCGTATGACATACGTGCGCTTTGATAATTACAGCTTCTGCTTTCGTATAGCCCTCGCCTGCGACTTGGGCTAGCAATATCACCTCGGCTGTAATTTTCAACTTACCGCACTTATATCATAATGTACTATAACAACATTCTAACAAAACTATAAATGTGAACGAGATTGGGAAGCAAACACAAAATATCACATGCCAATATTCTTACAAACTGACTGGACTCCTTGGTGGGCTACTGGTCTGAGCACGAGGTCATAAGTTTGCTTCTCGAGATAGGGCAACGTGTCGTCATTAGGTTTTTCCATTAGGAATTCATCGGTGGTGGCCCAGAAACTAGATTTGTACCCGGTGGGTGTCAAAGAGTGCAGGTTGTTGTCCTTTACCCAATCATAATAAAAACTAAATTTATGAGATACTTGGAAGCAAGAGATAAAATCAACGTATTTAAGCTTTTGTGGTCAGGTTGTTTGTTCATTGAATTCTTTTGTTTGTCTTCGTAAGTATTTGGTACCTACCTGCCAAATTTTGTCAGCAAATAAAAAACCACATCTCACGTGTATGCCACACAATGTGTTTTTTGACATCCGTTATTTCCTAAATCTATTGTTGCAGCATTAAGCAGCTATTGATACATAACGCATGTAATCCCTGAAGAGATAGGCAGAAGTCTACATCCACATTTCGTCAGTTATATATATGTGTATATAGTTATATAATTATGTCCACACAAAATACTTAACAGGACATTATATGATCTGTCCACGAAGTAGACACAATAGTTAAACAATGGTGTCTCGAACAAATTGGTCATTTGACAGATCATGATTTAAGATAGCAGAGCAAAAAGGCACCATGTAATAGGGGACGAGCATTTTGCCATCAACCGGGCACAAATCTGTGGCTGCTATTGAGAAATTGCTTCCATTGGTACCTACTTATAGGTAATATCGAAGTTATCGTAAACTAACCGATAAGATGAAGTAAAAATAGTAATTGTGCTAAAAATAAAACACGTTTGCGTGTAATTGACCTCGTGACACTTGCTTATTTTATTAAGTGGTACGGACAGATTGGAATTAATTGGGTTATGAATTTAATTGTATAGATTATTAATGAGATGGGGTAGACGACGAAACAAAAATTCATCCCGACTTTACATGTAGGGGACCTACCCTAAAAAAAATATTTTCCAAAAAAATATTTTACCACTTTGTCGGCGTAATTAATATACAGATCCCTACAAAATTACACTTTTCTAGCACTAACAGTCTCTTAGCTAAACCTCGGACAGACGGACGGACAGACGGTCATGACGAAACTATAGTGGTTCCTTGTCAGGACTACGGAACCCTAAAAATACCTGTGTCAGTCCACAGTATCATGAGAGCTGAGAGATGAAATTTTCTGACAGCATAAACACTAGGACAACAATCACTTATTGCATAGACTTTGATCAATCTCACTTTACCTTTTAGACTTTGCACAGAAAGTAGCTGTATTCTGAACCTAGAACAAAGTACGTGTAACGTAAGTCGCAAATAACTTGAGAGATAAGATGAAGATCAAGGGTGGCTGGAATTGTCGGTACATAGTCATCGCGCACGATTTCTCAAAGTCACCATGCGTTTGGCGGGACAAAAAGTGAGTCAGTGGGTCGTCTATGTGATTTACTTATTTTATTTTCTCAAACTTTTTTGTAAATACAATTTTTAACACCCTTGCTCGTAAAGCTGATGTAATTCCACCGGTTTTAAATATGTAAAGCGGGTCATAAAAAACGCGTGTGTTACCAAAGCAAATAGTTAAGTTATAGTCCATACAAATTTCATAACAGTATTATTTGCCATTTCAAATATGGAACTGATCGCCGGCGCACGACTCCAGCTAGTGAGCAGCGCGCTGTTGCTATTCAAATTTCGAACTAATCGCCGCGCGGCGACAGTCAGTAGGCAGCGCTAGCGTGGTGTTAAAATGGCGGGAAAGTAACAGTGTGCATTCACAGATTGAGTTTATTTAAAATAAAAATAAATAGTTTATTCGGTAATTTAAAAACTTGGCTGCATGCTCTAGCGTCTTTGCCAACATTTTCACGCAGCCACGGCAGAAAATAATCTTCGCGCCATTTTTCTCAAATTTTCTTTTCTTTGTACTTGTATTGTGAATATCTAAAAATGACAACTTTCAATAATGAAGATGAGCAATATATTACTTCAACTCCACCGGATATACTAACAGAAGCGCGAACCGCATGCGACAGCTTGCTGCCGTCAATATCCAAGGACAGATACATAACCACGCATGAAAAATGTTTTTTTTTTCTGTTTCCTCGCAAATGTGTTAAAAAACGTCGTACGATATACGTGCGTATTGGTTATAATATGCTCGGCTCAATTACGCCCTCGCCTTCGGCTCGGGCTGAAATTCCGCCTCGCATGTTATAACCATCTTAACGCACTAATATCGTAATGTACTATATTTGCATCGTCAGACGATATTTATTTAACGCAGTCGGGCGGCGTTAAAAAATGGTCATTTAATTGATATTGACGTTTAAAATTTTCATATTTGACCCAAAATTCCGCTCACTGATATAGAGGCATGGAAGACGAAGACATGCTGCGTGACCCCAAATGAATTGCGTCGCCCGCACCACAACACTGGCTGCGGATACGTCACGCGTAGGTACGTCGACCCCAAAACGTGCCTATGCTGCTATTGCCACCAGCGGTAAATTTGATGCGTCGCAGCCTAAGCGACAAACCAGGAAAGGGGAAAAGTTGAAAATGGGTGCTCAACCAGCCCTGGCTTCGGTCCGTAGCTCCGTGCCAAGAACGAGCCAAGTTGATGAGGAGGGCTTCACTAAAGTGGAAAGGAGGAAGAAGAAGCCCTATTCTCATACCCTGTGCGGTACCGCACCGAGTGGACCCAACATGCTGCTGCGTCTTGCTGTGCCTACGACGCAGCTGTACCTTTCACGTCTGCATCACTCCACTGCAACTGAGGAAGTGGTGCAGTATTTGAAATTGAAGACCAACTGGACTCTGAGAATCGAAAGGTTGGAATCGCGCCACAACATCAACTTTAAGTCATTCGTGGTACGAGTTCCAATTCACTATCTACAGACCTGCTAGGACTTTTTGCCGAAGGGTGCATGTCGTTTATCGACGTTTCCGAGGGCGGTTACGACATCACGCAGCCGAAACACGACGCCGACAACGTTGCGTGTATAGTTTTAGTTTCAAAATGTTTAAAATATGTATTAGTTTATTATTGTTGTTAAATATTATTTTGTGTATTTTATCTATGGGCCTTAGTTGCCAGAAAATAAAATGATTATTATTATTATAATAAAGTCATCAAGTGTGCAGGTGACAGGGCATGCGGCGGCATAAAGGTGTGCCATTGTCTGTGGCGAGGAGACACCGCATACGCACTTGAAATCTGGGCCGTCCATAAACTCTCATCTGTGAAGATTGTCTTTGCTCCGGCCGACTTCGGCAAAGTATATTAAGAGATTTCTATGTCGGCCATGAAAACGCGTTCCCATGTGGAAGCCTCTCAGATGGTTCGATGGAAGTCGTCAAGAGGTGAGAGGCAGGTGTCGACCAAAACTTACATCTTGCTGGGGAGGCCCTGCTATTGGTTGGAAAAGCTGGGCCCACGCACACAAAAAAGATGTTACGGCTTTTCAGCCTCTAGGGCACTCAGACGTAACTGTGCATTTGGTTGTATGAGTCAGCTCCTTGCTTCGTCCTCTCGATGCGGCTGCCTATAGTCCAACGAACTTTTGGAGCTGCAATGCTAGTCAGTGGATTCAGCACACGTACCGGGGACGCCACCTCTTACGATCCTAACGTACTTTTTAGCCGGGTTCCAAAAAGAGGAAATTATCAAGTCGATTTTTTTTTGTGTGTATGTTCAGCGATGTTTTTATTTATACCAAGCATTTATGGTCACCCTTTTTGAGTTGGTTGTTATCAATTACATCTGTAAGCGTCTGTTTTCTTGCGTTATCAAAACAATAATTGAACTTCTCATATTGCATCATTTCCTTCACAAATAGTACAAGAGTAAGTTTATATTTTAAATAAAATTAATTATAAACATTAAACGTCATTTGAGATTCAAGAAATCATAACAATAGCTTCGGTTTTACAGACGTCAGACCTAGTTTTTTCACACGGATCGTGATTGATAAATATTTTTGTAATGATTATGCATAATATGTCGAAAAAGAGGAAAAATGTACGAATCAGAGACTGTTTACCCTTTTGGTAATAAAATAAGTATTTTATTACCAAACTCTTTGGTGTTTACGTCAATGATGCTAAGCTAATACTGGTTCAAATACAAAACAAAGAGATTTAAAATCAAAACTGAATATGGGTAATAAATGAAGTTTTATGTGTATCAAAAGTTCAAGTTCATTGAATCACCTTGGCAGGTGAGCAAATATCTGGCTCAATCGTCGTTGTTTAAAATAAAATAAAAAAACTTAGATAATAAAAACTTAATTTTATTTCATTTTAACTCATTAACATTAAAAAATACAAATCTCTGACTTGGGTAACTTCAAAAATAATTATATTTTATTAACAACATTCATAATTTACTTAACATTATTGTACATTTTATACATTGTGACTTTAACAAAAAATACTTGTTTTTCAGTGTAGAAGAAAATGTTATTATTTTTTCTTAATTTAATGTCCCTGTAATGCATAGCTCCCGCTCACTGTTATTTTCAGTCAAAAATACAAAGTGTTGCTTAAAAGTATTGTATTTTTAAAGCCTGATATAAGTACACAATAATTACGTAGAATCTAGTTATTCTCGCGCATACTTCATTTTAAATACTAAATTCGTTCGTTTTATTTTTTTACAATACTGAATATTTGTTTTTTATCCATACGCGTAACACACATTTACTGGCAATCCCCGTTATTTTGTCTAAGACGTGCCGCAGCCAGATTTTTTAAATACCCTTATGATTATGATTAGGAATTTCTTTAAGTTGAGATTGGTATAGAAAGTGTGCTACGTAATTGAGGGCGTCTTTTGTTTTTTTTTTGCCTGATTCTTTGCCAAGGGTCTTGCAATCCTGTATAATTCAGTCAACGGCTACCAATGGCTGACTGATACAACAAAAGTTAGATGATAAGGGTTTGACAACACTTTTTTGATATTAGCTTTGCATGCCGAATGTAAATCTACGCG
The DNA here is from genome assembly GCA_963853795.1 of Xestia rhomboidea. Taxonomy (NCBI): domain Eukaryota; kingdom Metazoa; phylum Arthropoda; class Insecta; order Lepidoptera; family Noctuidae; genus Xestia; species Xestia rhomboidea. The sequence continues at coordinate 4,750,832 of OY970771.1, read as the reverse complement.
AGACTCAATGGCTTTTTATTTGTGTCTATAATTAATACGGGGGGTTAATTTAATCCGTTTGTTTGTTTGTAAAATGTATAAACAAATGAATTAAATTAAGCCGTTTACATTGTAAATGTATCGTTTGTGGGAATATAATAATACAGAATACTTTGAAAAATAATCTTATGTGTGACGCCTTCCAAAACTATGTACGCAATCGCTTTCACAGCAGACAATCACAAGTTTTAACATAAGCAACTAATAAGAATTTAGGCTACTATTGCAACAGGTTTTAGGCCATTTTAAACCTTAGATATATAAAGGAATGCATTTTTTTAAGCAGTCAGATTGAAGCAACACGCGGTATACCGGACGAAAATCGCATGTTGCTATCGCGTCTTGTATGCAATGTGGCCAGACCGTTAAAAAGTGTCTTTTTGTACAGTTGAATAAGTTACTACTACCAGTATTCATATTTATAATAAAGTATCACTTAATTTTGCTTATATCACCATTGACGTAAAATAATTGAGTATTCAGCACCCTTACAACATTGTTTAACAAAATTAGTTGCAAGTTGGCTGCCTGTATACCAAATAACTTGTCCGATTGTACTTAAGTCACTCACATCCAAATAAGTCCAGTTTTGGGGCCGTATTTTGCAAAACTACGTATTTTAACTATCTACCCTCAAACAAAAATTTATTTATAATTGACTACCTAGTATTTTATTTATTTAAATTACATTAAAGAATTGAATAGCTACGAAAATAGATAGGCGAGTTAACAGCAAGATTTGTGAACGCAATATAAAAAATAGCAATAGCCCATTCTAGGTTTAGGTGGTAATTTTTGAATACAGAAAGAAAAAAATTCGGAGTCGTTTATAAACAAAAATTGCGTAGTGACGTTTCGTTTCAAGTTTGTTCCAATGTCGTCTACTTTAAGGGAGTAAAACTTATCGAAACGGATTTAATTTGAACGCATGCAATTAACTCGAAAAAGAGGTCATGTGCCTCGTTTCGATTAGGTCGACGTGACTCGACACAACACAGGACTAAATATGACATATTATTTGGTGAAACGGTGATACGTGATCTGCTCAAGCCAATCCGCGTCGATACGTATAGTCACTCCCAACTAAAGTATTTTATAACTGATAAATATTATACTGATCAAAAAAGGTTTTTTTAGCAAAACATTTTAGGATCACTGCATTTAAATGTCTGTTAAGAGTAAGGCCCTATATGCTTGTCGTTGATGGTCATCGCGCCAGCACTGCTCTTGGGAGAGGGTTGCTGTTGAGGGTAGGTAGTTGTGGCTCCTCCCAGGTCATCGGTAGAGCGCTGTACTTCTTCGGTTTTAGCACGTAGATAAACTGAAAATGTAAAATAAAAACGCTTTAGTTGTTGGAGTTTCGAAGTAACCCTACATTACTAGTCCACTTTTATAGAGAATAAGAGGTGTAGAAGTGTCAAGTTCCTGCATTACTGATTAACTTTTATGCAAGTTTGAGTCGTTTACTATCTAACTAGAATTACCATTTTAACTGTTTCTATCAAAAGCAGCGTTGCTGAGTTCTAGTTTAAAGGGAATAAGTATCACAGCGTGTACAAAACGAAGGCCTCATAAAATGGCAAAGCGAAAAAAATTCAATTTAAAAAAATCAAGATGGAGGACATTCAGGCAGCGGATGCGTACTTCTTATGCCCGAGTGCTGAGAATGACGTCCTGGGTTAGATCTAAAAATAAATAAATATCTCTGGACATTACACATAGCGCCATCTAGTGCCACACTAAGCAACGAGACTTGTTTCGTGGACACCAGATAGTTGATATACTACATAGATACTTTTTTGTTTGTAAATACATACTTATTATACACAGTAACATCCATAACTCGGAAACAAATGTCCGTGCTCATCACACAAACATTTGCTCCTACCGGGATTCGAACCCGGGACCCTAAGTACGTAAGGCAGCCTCACTATCGCTGCGCCATTCGAGTCGTCAAAATATACTATACCTCAGGCAGTGAGTGTTATTGGGTTCCCCGATCCGAGTCTAGATTTTTGCCCGGTTGATAATAATACCCGCGCTTTCTATTACAAGGGATTTAAAGATAGCTGTAATGAGGATGAATTACAAAACCATCTATGTATTCAGAAAGTATTGACGCCATTATTTGTATATCTTTTGTCAGACTTTCGGGCTTCCGACTACCCTCAACGATTGTCAAAGATCTACAAATGATAGCCGGGACCAGCTACTTAGCCAGGACACCTACGCACAACGGACCGAATAAGAGTCTAAGTGCGGAAAATGGAGTCCATACTCTTCTCTTCTCTTCTAGCCGGGACCAGCGGATAACTCACCACAAGACAAGCATAGATGGCTCCAATGAGGAAGCCGACGGTGACATCGCTCCAGTGATGCATATGGTCCTGCACTCGCGTGAGGCCGACGAACCACGCCGCGATCAGGACGGCGTATTGCAGGCCATGGCGGAACAGCTTCGAGCCGCGCCATTTGCCTTTAACTTGCAGGTAGAACTGGAAGAGAGTCAGAACAGTCTTCAGTTGCATAATCAGCCTATAATGTTCCCACCGTGGGGCAGACGGCCTCCTCTCGGGTTGGCAGATGTCACATGTTTTCGAATTTTTGGGTATAGGACAAGCCGGTTTCCTCACGATGTTTTTCTTTACCGTTTCAAAAAGCAGTGGTGATGAAATAAATTACACAAAGTAATGCACCTGCCTGAGTTCGACCCCATGATTTACTGTTCGTAAGTCGGGGCCGCCACCACTGGGCTACCGCTGCTCTCAGTTGGTTTACCAAGAAAAAAAAATACTCACAATGAAAAACACAGCACAGTACATGGAGAAGCTGGCGTGCGCGCTGGGGAAGGACAGCCTGGCTTCCTTTATTTTAGCCCCGTCGTTTTCAGCGCAAATATAGTCCTGGATGTACCCCAGTGTGTTTTCCGCGGAGCCCAAGATGGGGAAAGGCCTGCAAACCTGCGAATTTAAACAGGTACATTATGATATAAGTGCGGTAAGTTGAAAATTACAGCCGAGGGGATATTGCTAGCCCTCGCCTACGGCTCGGGCTACAAGAAAGCAGAGGCTGTAGTTATCAAAGCGCACGTATGTCATACGACGTTTTATAACATATTTGCGAGGAAATAAATAAAACAAATAAAAACAATACAGCGAAAAGAAAAAGCGCGCGGAATAATTTTTACTTGTTCACAAATTAGCGTAGCGCGCATCGGCGCTTTTTTTTTTTTAAGGCAAAGACAAAAAACAGCCAGTATTACTAATAAAATTAATATTTTTGTGTTTTTGTTACAGATAAATGGTTGTAATTTATTATCAAAATTAATTAAATTAAACAATTATATGTTTATTTATTATATTTCATCTCCCAAAGTTAATTTTATTCATAAAATGTTGACCACTTTTCTGACATATAAACTCTTTGCTAAGATTTTAAAAAGTACCGTTCGGTTAAGACGGAGCATCTTGATAAACCGTGCATTTTACTTTACAATAACGCACAAGTACGTAATGAGATACATTACGATATTGAAACTGGTGAAATAAGAGACCCTTTACTAGCAAATGTGTTATAAAATACTTTATTTTAATTTGACTGACAAGTATTGTACGAACGAATGGCGGACGCAGCTCCGGACATTACAGTTCATTTATAATAATTATTTTACGATTTGAAACAATTCACTGAAGTATGTATAAGTCAGTGTCAGAATCTGGTGTCCGCAGTTGGTCCACTTCGGTTTGACTGATCGTTAAGTAGGAAATTATAAGAAAATCGGGGAAAGACTAAATAAACCATAACTATGTGAAAGATGATACTAAAATGACAGATAAATCATGATCCGTCAAATGACCAATTTGTTCGAGACGCCATTGTTTAACTATTTGTGTCTACTTCGTGGACAGATCATGCGTTAATAGTGATTAATATATGGAAGAAGAAGACATACCGCTCCCAAATAATAAGGATAAATGCAAGAAGCTGTCTTAGCTAGCGTAGCTGGTCCTAGGAGCATGAGGTCTTGGGTTGGGCAATGTTTTATTTGGTTTTTCATAACATAACATAACATGGCATCACGCCTGTTGTCCCCGAAGGGTTAGGCTGAAGTGTACCTAATAGTACACCCACATTTCGCCAGTTATGTTTAAAAAAAAAAAGTTAGTAGTTAAAAGTCGAGAAATGATTTTGACCTTGAAAAAGTCGTTCCTCGACTTTTATGAACTTAGAGGGTTGTATTGATGATTATGATGATTATAATTCTGTAACTACATACATCTTACAGTCGCGAACAATATTTTAATCAACATACAACCTAGCACTGGTCTACAAATTGCAAAAAACGTAAGAAATTTGAATTTCGCGGGCTAGCCTGACGCTTTCACTTTAAACATAACTGGCAAAATGAGTGTACTATTAGGTGCCTACATCTCTGTAACCCTTCGGAGATTACAGGCATGATGTTATGTTATGTTATCATGATACTTACAGCAATGAAATGTGGTCTTAGTCTCCCAATGACGTATTTAGCCATGTCTGACGTCAGTTGCTGGCAAGATGCTCCGAAGGTGAACACGCCTATAGTTTGGTAACTCTCCCATACCCAGCCTGGCACCACGGAGCCGGATAGGAACTTCTCGCCGATACCATTGCCTTTCCTGTCGCGAATAAACTCGATAGTGAGTACCTGAAATTTATAAAAGTTTTCTTTAGGTCCAGTCTTCATCTCTTATTGCTAAGAAACAAGAGAGAACGAAATAAAATGCGTTTTTAGGGACCCGTTCAAAAAAAAAAAAAAAACGGAACCTATAAAGGATCACTCGTGCGTCTGTCAGTCACAGCCAATTTGCTCCGAATCTACTGGACCAAATCAGGTGAAATACAGACTGCCGGCTTCCGGGCTTATGTCACACTTGATTCTTTCGCAAGAGTTTCGTCCTGTCGCAAATCGCATAGTCGTAGCATTATTTGTCGTCGTCGCATTATTTAAGTAATTTCTTTCAATTGTTTTATCCGCAGTCACTGTCACCAGACGCGTGTCGTGGCCACGCCTTTACGCCAAATTCTAATACCGAGTCCGTTTTGGAAACAACAGGTAAAAGATTGTAGAAGGAAAAAGATTTCTAGACTTTTAATACATTTTCACCAATCCTGACTTGTGTAGGTAGTGTCTATGTTTTTTTATTTCAGTCTAGGTTTAGTTATCTTTGCTTTCTTATCAGTATTTATTTGGGTAGCGCTTTGTGAAAATTTGGGTTTTATTACCTAAATGGATAATCTTTATGGCGGCTCGTGTGGGTTAATCTAATGTTTTATTGTGACAAATTGTGCTTGTTATTGCGAAAAAGTTGACTTTCTATTGATTGACTTTGTTATTTTGAAAACAGGCAATCTTCTAATCTTCTTCTAATCGATCCTCACACACTTTCGCATGTATAATAATACATGCGAAAGTTTGTGAGGATCGATAGATGTTTGTTGTTCTTTTACGCAAAAACTACTGAAAGAATTTGGATGTAAGATAGTGTATAAATCCTTTCAGTAGTAACAAACATCTACCCATACAGAAAATACAAAAACTATCCTGGACTAACACGTAGGATACATTTTAGGGGTTCCATAGTCCTGACATTAGTCATTATAGTTTCGTCATGTCCGTCCGTCTGTCTGTCTGTCCGAGGTTTTGCTAAGAGACCGTTTGTACTAGAAAGCTGTAATTTTGTAGAGGTGTGTATATCAATAACGCCGACAAAGTGGTAAAATAAAATTTTAGAAAATATCTTTTTTTAGGGTAGCTCCCCTACATGTGAAGTGGCGATAAATTTTTTTTTCGTCGTCTACCCCATCGTGTGTGGTATCGTTGAATAGGTCTTTTAATATGATTTAGAGGTTGCTAATACTACTTTTCGATTTAATGCTCCATTTACGAAATATTAAACATTAAAGTGGAATTTTTTGTTCTAGTAGGGCGTCCCCCCTCTAAAAGTTTATGTGCTGGCTTGAAAATTCTGGAAAAATTCATGATGATAGTGCATTTCATGAACTTTAAAGGCAAACTATAGCGGTTAAGATAACTTTATTAGTTTAGCAGTAATAGTCGTTGAACTAGGGTGTTGGATAATTTTGTACCAAATACAAAATCCTTAGAATAAAAAAAAAATAATCATAATAATACCGCTGGACATTACACACAGTGCCATCTAGTGCCACACTAAGCAACGAGGCTTGTGTCGTGAACACCAGATAGTTGATATACTACATAGATACTTTTTGTTTGTAAATATATACTTATTATACATATAAACATCCATGACTAGGAAACAAATAAAAAAAAAAACCTATTAAGTGACTAAGATGAAGTAGTTGCTTGTTTATAACGGGTGAAGACTTGCGTTGAAAAACAAAATCTAAAATAAAAACATAATAAATTAAGGATCATAAGTTTCACAAAGCTGCCGCTAGATAGCGCTGTACCAACGGGGTCGTTCTGTATTGTGATAACGGGCTACTACGGAACCCTACGTTTTTTTTGTAACTAGAAGGTTCCCAGGTATCCCTACCTGGAGATTACGGAGTTACGGAGATATTGGAGGTCAAGTTCCAACTTCTTTAAAAGTTGAAAAGACAAGTTTTCTATGCACATAATTTTACTTTAAATACCTCCACAACCCCTGTACAATGCATCCAACAGCACATTGTTTTGAGTGCGTTACATTAAGTACTACTGGAATCCGTGATTTTTATCCCAAAACAAGTCGTTTCCCCGTCGTTTCTCGTATAAATAAATAAAGGCATTGCCATCTTACCGTCAAGACAATCAAGGCGAACCCGGCCCCAGCGAGGGCCCCAACGGATACAGTCTCCTCTTTGTAGGGCAGCAGGATAGACGTGTCGTTAATGAAGTACCCGCGCTCGTAGGGCTCCACCCACAGCATAATTGCCAGAAGCGGGAAGGATACTGGAACCAACATATTTAAAGATTTCAAATAACCGGTAGGTCCAACCGATGGCTAGTTTGTGTTCGATCAAGTCGATTTAGACCTGAAATAAGGTGTTTCACTAAAAATATAATAAAGCTACACCCGGGTAGGTTGTTCCCAGCTATTCGTACATATTTGACAGGCATTACGTGTCGTCAGAAGCCCGAAAGTCTGATCACCAGTTTTACTAAAGGTTCTTACAGACGAGCGGCACGTTGCCAACTGCAGATAAACTGCAGCCGTCGCCACCTGTCAACGGCTGCCGTCGACGCTTGCAGTTGTAGTGTCGGCGGCTGCCGCCTGCGCGTCGACGGGTCGCGACGCTTGCAGTTGTGCGATGCCGCGTAAATGTGTGTCGACGGCAACGTGCCGCTCGTCTGTAAGAACCCTAAGGGGTCCATCGCATTGTGTAAGGCCTGTTGTACACACACGGTTTTTATATTGACGCTCATGGTGCATACGGCTGGCGGTACCTTAAGCTGTCGTATCCGTCGGCAAAACTTCCAAAATACTAACTAACTTAATCTATACAGTGTGACCATGGTCGACCATCGATTTGCACGGCAAAACAACTTGAGTGTACAAGAGGCGTTATCCTTCTGGATTATACGATATGAGAACCTACAGCAGTGGCGGGCCAGGGGTAACGGCCTCGAGGCACGTTCGTCGTTCGACCTCGTTTAGCTTGGTAGGTGTTAGGTTCGAATCTCCCCACTGCTCTCAAAACGGTGAAAGAAAATCAAAGACCTGTGACATCTACTAACGCGCAATAGACCAGCGTGGTGGATCATAGGCCATTCCCTCTCATAGACTGGAAGCCTGTGTCCCAGCAGTGAGAATATCCCGGCTGATTATGTTATGTATGCGAGCCTTCTAGATTGAGGAGGCAGTAAACTATAGGGTCCTTTAGGAATCTAAACTTTCCAATGACGTGGGATATTTTCTATATCAATTATAAAGTTGATCAGTTGATTTGTGTGCCTAACATGTCTTAGATTTCTGAGAAGTCTAGTTTCCTTATCTCAGTTCATTCATCTCCTTATTTAGGAACTTTGACTTGGTCTATATTTACTCGAAGATTTTGACGATATTATCATGCCATAATTATGTTAATTTATTTTACACGATATTTTCTTTTATCTGATAAAATAGACTAAAATGTCACATTGGAATTCGTGATAGCGATATTTCGTGCTTTATCTACAGTACTAATTTATTTATAGGTAATATACCTGTGTAGATAGATAGATAGACCAGTGTTGTGGACGTCAGGGGTTCTAAAATAGCCGCTTTATCAGAATCATAATATGATACACGTTAAAAATAAATATTTTTTTAAATGGATTTTATGGTTATGAACATAAAGTCCATTTTAAGTTTTTTTTAACGTGATTCATAATAATATGATTCTGCTGAAGCGGCCATTTTTGTACAGTAGCTCCATGAAAATACTGGTATTAAGTTCGTTTACATGGAGCGCCTGGCTATGTGACCTCTAGAACCCAGTTAGTTAGTTAGTTGTAAGACTTTCTGCTTACTCCCTTGGTACAATGGTCTGAGTTTATTGTATCAAGATTAACATATTTCACCGTTGCTCCAACCACCATAATTTCGAAACTTAGATCCTAAAAAGGTTTAAAATAAAAAGCAAAATTAAAAAAATTGAAAAAACCCAACTTATAAAAAACCCATTATATCCGTCGGGGGCTGCATTCAATGAATTAGTTTAAAACCCGAACCCATAATTGAAAACTGCATCAAAATCGGACTAGTAGTTTTGGAGAATGGAAACATGGATTTGCACAAAAAAAATGTTTGCTGCAGCGCCCCCTGGTGAGTGGTCACCGTAAAACCTATCTAAGAACATGCACCACTCAAACCTGAACACATAACTGAAAACTGCATCAAAATCGGACTACTTAGTAGTTTTGGAGAAAAATGGCAACATGGATTTGCACAAACAATGTTTGCTGCAGCGCCCCCTGGTGATTTATCAACGTAACATCTATCTAAGAACATGCACCAATCAAACCCGAAACCATAACTGAAAACTATCAAAATCGGACTATTAGTTTTAGAGAAAAATGGCAACATGGATTTGCTCAAACACTGTTTGCTGCAGCGCCCCCTGGTGATTTGTCACCGTAACACCTATCTAAGAACATGCACCAATCAAACCTGAACCCATAACTGAAAACTGCATCAAAATCGGACTAGTAGTTATGGAGAAAAATGGCAACATGGATTTGCACAAACAAACAAACAAACATCCTCTCACCCCAAACGCATATAGGTACAGTCTCCGTTCCGTCTCGGGTAAAAACCATGGGAACCGATGGAAGAAATGAATAATCGCTTAGGAAACACTAGTTTAAATAAATAAATATCGCTGGACATTACACACAGCGCCATCTGGTGCCACACTAAGCAACGAGTCTTGTGTCGTGGACACCAGATAGTTGATATACTACATAGATACTTTTTGTTTGTAAATACATACTTATTATACATATAAACATCGATGACTCGTAAAATGTCCATGCTCATCACACAAACATTTGCTACTACCGGGATTCGAACCCGGAACCCTAAGAACGTAAGGCAACCTCACTACCGCTGCGCCATTCGGGTCGTCAAATCGGGCCGTACTATCATTTACTGGACATGAGTCTCCCTCAAGAATCGCCACCAACGGGTCGTCTTACTAATATTATAAATGTGAAAGTTTGTATGGATGTATGGATGGACGTTTGTTACTCTTTCACGCAATAACTACGGAACGGATTTGAATGAATAGTCTGTTTATAACCTGCAGGCCTAGCTAAGTTACAAACGATTCGTATCGATTCTCTTTCTACAATCGTAAACGTTAAGTCACGTGGTCAAAACAAACGAATATAAACTTTCGTCGACAAGTTTACATCGATCAAGATGATAGAATGAAATGTATTCGTTTCTACAATCGTGATCCCTACATCCCATATAAATCGTAGCCGACTTACAGTTTTGAACTAAACTTTAAAGTTTCCATTCGTTTGTTTTGACCACGTGACTTATCGTTGATAGATGTCATTCCCATACATTTGGTTAGTTTTCTACTAGCGTTAACGATTGTAGATTGTCAACTTGGCTAAGCCTACTGCAGGCCTAGCCAAGTTACAAACGTTTCATATCGATTGTCTTTTTACAATCGTAAGCGCCTCGGTGTAAGCGATTGTAGAAAGCGCTAAATTGGTAGCCAAGTTGACACGACTGAGTCGATCGCTCGTTCTCTAATGTCTGTAGAAAAAATGTACAAATGTACAATCTATGGTGAGCGTTCCTACCAAAGAGTATAGCGATCAACTTTGTAGAAACGATAACATTCTATTCCATCATTTTAAACGATGTAAACTTGTCTACGAATTTTCTATTCGTTTGTGTTGATCACGTGATTTAACGTTGAGATGATGTCATTCCACTAGCGTTAACGATTGTGGATTGTCAACTTGGCTAAGCCTGCTGGATTACACATAGGATACTTTTTATAGCGGTAGTATGATCCCGTGGGGGTTTTTGTCAAACTCCACGAGGGCGAAACCATGGACATATGCTAGTTAAGTACCCATAAATAACCAGTAGATACCGCACTTCGCTACGAGTATTCCGTTATCAGTAGGAAGCTAGAACCCTTAAAGTAGACACTAAAATGCACTAAGCAACACAATCATTTCTTTTATGAACCTTATCATTTCTGTAAATTATTCAGAATCCGGCAAGGATTTCAAGAATTATAATGAATAATACATGTACTACAGGATATCTTATTTACCCATTTATCAATAAGTTTGTACTTAATCAACTTTTGTGTCATTATATCAGTGAGTCAGCTTATCATTATTTAATGTTATCTTCGTTACATGTGTGATATCTGCCTATTGTAAATGGGTGGTGACGTTTGTCGTCTAGTTTTCGACCTTTGGCTTGTAAGAAAAAAACTTTTTTTTTATTGCCCCTTGCCGACTACCATCAAGCTGGCCACTTAAGGTTACGGCACACTATAAACAAGACTGTCTTTAGACAGACAATTACCCTACTAGTGCGAGCAAACTTATGCTAGCATAGATCATGATCTGTCAAATGACCAATTAGTTCGAGTCACCGTTGTTTAACTATTGTGTCTACTTCGTGGACAGATCAAGGGCTAGTACTTTTTGGTGGGTTATCAATGTATTATTTAAAATACGGATCACCGGATGAGCAGAATAACTTTATTAATTAAAAAGCCGTATTTCGTTTTTAATGTGACTGTACTCTGTGACAGCTATGTCGAGGCGAAACAAAAGACAGTTCATCATAACCTAAAAAATTACAAGTCGAAGTACTCGACGCAGGGGGAATGATTCAAGAATACATAGTCTGTCTCGCTCGCTGACTGACTGTCTAAAGACAGTCTTGTCTATAGTGTGCAGTAGCCCTTATTCTCTCGAAATTCCGAAGTTTTTCTCAGCCATCTGAAGACCAAAGTGACTATGGGTGCTGAAGGGTGTTATACGGAAACTTCTTGCGCAGAAAAAGAAGTGGCTCATTAGTATCAAGAACCTTAATCACCTAAAAGTAAATTTTCGATGAACAATGGCATACAGTCTTTAGTCGGCCATTTAACATGAGCTTCGTCTGTAGGACCAGTTTACCATACAGAAACTTCAGAAAGCCACCTGCTACGATCTTTAATATTAATTTCGCGTCGTCCATGTTCATACATCTGGGGCCCTACTCTCTCCCTAACGCTTCGTCCTTATATTCAGATCTATCCGTCCCACTCGCGCACGTCTGCAGACGAGTGCGAGTAAGAGAGACGGAAAGATCCGAATATACGGACGAAGCGTTAGGGAGTAGGGCCGCTGGTCACACACGCCAGTCTTTGAGAGTACAACGCACCTGACCTTTCTGAAGAAGCTCACCAATAAGTTCTGTGTATGTTATTCTAAGGTGGTAGTATCGTTTTTATTGCTGGACAAAAGCAGTTTATAAAATAAGCTAGCGCTATGCCAAAGACTTCAGATATAACAAGGAAAAGTGAGACCCTGATAGCAGAACGTGTCAGGAAGTGACTAGCTCTGAATGAAATAATAATAATATCATTTATTTCAGGAAAATAACCCCCATTACCAAATAAAAATTAATAAAAGATAAAAACATCATTACAGTAAAATAAATCAAACTCAATCAACAACGAATACTAATAATTCCTTGGAGTAACTTGGGAATTAATGCATGAGATTCTTTTATATGTAGTTCAAAAGAAATGGAGAGACTTTGGGAATAACCAAATTAAAGTACCTAAGTAGAATAAAAAAAAAACAAAACAAATTTAATCAAAATAAATTCAAAATCTAAGTAAACCGACACAGGGAAATCCCTACATCGAAATAAGAACTCTTATCAAAGCGGCAGTGACACAAATTATATTTGAACTCGAAGAAAGCACTTCTTATAATAAATGGAAGTACTTAAAACAGTGCTATGAATAATAGGACATTTGTGTAGGTTATTACATACAAGTGGTAGCAAGCAAGACAAACGGACAAGATATATTTTACATTTATTTCGGTTTTCCTCTTATAATTAATAACTTCATGGCGCTAAAAATAACGATGACAAAGCCAACTTGAATAATATTACAGTTTATCAAAAATTTAAAAACTCAATAAAGTGACTTTTTTCAGCAAGCCTCTCTCGTGTCTTTTTTCAGCAAGCCTTTCATTTGAAACTCGTATAATAAGAACGCATAAAAATAACTAGTCCGCCATCTTTGGGAGTTCGCCATATTGGATTTAGAATAACGTCACTGCGCTAACCATGCATTGTCATCCTAACTAAACATGTATGCAGAATTTCAGCTCAATCGGAAACCGGGAAGTGGATCAAATTTAACTTGCTAAGATTTTTACCTACATAGTTAGTTACACGTGAAGGCTGCCTCGAATCGACCTACGCAGCTATATTCTAATCTAAAAGAACAATTACGTAGTCAAGTCCTGATAACATTCTTTTAATTAATATAGGTAACCTAGGTAGGTTACCTATATTAATTAAGAAAAAAAAAATCCGACTAGCTAGTCGGAATTTGTATTTTGGACAGGAAAAACTATTTTGATGAGCGTAACTTGGTGAATATTATGGTCGTTTAAAAGGGAAAATGTAATTAAAATTATATTGGGTTTTTCTCGTAATTATAGCCGCTTGGACTTAACCAAGTCCTACCACTCTAAGTTATAATTATTTACTGGCGAAAAGTGGCTGCATCTACTCTAATGTTCTACATAATATAAGACAAGCCCTTACTTAATAATATTCCCAATCACGGCAACTCTTGTAAGCCAAAATCTAGATTGGCGACCATCATGAAAAGTGTTTTATAACACATTTGCTCGTAAAGGGTCTCTTATTTCACCAATTTCAATATCGTAATGTATCTCATTACGTACTTGTGCTGTAAAGTAAAATGTACGGTTTATACTTTTTTAAATCTTAGCAAAGAGTTTTAATGTCAGAAAAGTGGTCAACATTTTATGAATAAAATTAACTTTGGGAGATGAAATATAATAAATAAACGTTTAATTCTTTAATTTAATTAATTTTGACAATAAATTACAACCATTTATCTATAACAAAAACACAATAATATTAATTTACTTTATTAGTAATACTGGCTGTTTTTTTTGTCTTTGCCTTGAAAAAAAGCGCTGATGCGCGCGCCTCGCTAATTTGTGAACAAGTAAAAATTATTCCGCGCGCTTTTTCTTTTCGCTGTATTGTTTTTATTTGTTTTATTTATTTCCTCGCAAATATGTTATAAAACGTCGTATGACATACGTGCGCTTTGATAATAATTACAGCCTCTGCTTTATTATCGCCCTCGCCTACGGCTCGGGCTAGTAATATCGCCTCGGCTGTAATTTTCAACTTACCGCACTTATATCATAATGTACTATAACTTACATTGTCTACACTTTTCATTTTTTTTTTATTGATACCTAACTATTAAAGGTAACTAGGAACCCGCCCCTGCTTCGCACGGCACCAGCACCACCTATCGCGTCCAAAATGCCTACGAATCTATCCTATCTTTCAAGCTGAAATCAACCACACATATTCACAATATTTCATTGAAATCGGTTGGGTGGTTTCGGAGATCAGCGTGTTTAAACATAGTGCGTTAGTGAATCGCCTTTTATATATTAAGAAGATTACTGACTGGAAACCACACAAACAAAACAAGAAAAAAAGAACAGCGGGGAGCACGAAAACCCAGACTTATTGGCATTGAGATTAGGTAGATAGTAGTTTCCACAAAAGACGTTCTTGTCTATGAATTATGATTCAAATCAAAATATATACAAGTCATGTGTGAAACTGCGAAGTGTTTCTTCACTAGGAAATAAACAAAGCACTTGTTTATCAAGTGTTACCTAGTTTATTTCTAATTGTACTTAAGCAATCAATTTTCAGAAAACTGAGGTTCCACCTAGAAAGTTCAGAACAAATCCAAGGTTACGGCCGGCGTGTTTTAGATATCGAATACAACACGTTAATGATCATGTCATGTTCTTTTTTTTTGTTTTATCCTGTGCGGACTAATAATTACTTTTTCTTTCTTCCTGACGTTTCGCCTAGTAGGTAATCTAACTTGACCTTCGTTAATAGAACTAGAAATGACCAAGACATGGGTATTGTCGACCCCGTAGTTAACTTTCACTATTGCAAAAACCTCCCGGTAAAAAGTGACTAAGGTTGAATCTTTCTAATAGGTTCATATACTAATATCATCATCATTCTCTTGCCCTTATCCCAATCTATTTGTTGTCGGTGCAGCATGTCTTCTTCTTCCATACTTCTCTATTACTCATCACCTCATCAGACCCTTCTTTTCTTGCCATATCATCCTTCACACAGTCCATCTATTCATTATACCCATCCACATTCATACTCGAAACATTTCTCACAACATTTTCCTCATTCCTCCGCATCACTATACATTGATCAAAATATACCTTGGCTTTTTATAGCGTGCAAGCAACATTCAACCTTAAGGTGGTTAACCTTTTGAACGCCATTGTCACATATACGTGACAAGCGAGTGCGTGCCTCGTACGCCAAACGACACGAATATGTGACAAAATGGTAGGTGAAATTGTGGCTTGGCGTGGAGGGCACGCGCATGCGTTTATGCTCTGGCGTCCAAAAGGTTAAGCAAACACAAGAGCGACATAGCTACGTAGGTCATGATATTAATTGGTAGTTTCAATTAAAGTAAATGCACCATTAATACTAATTGCTGGAGGGTTCAGGTGATATTCTCTATTGTCAATATATCTAGGTAACTGTATACAATACATGAGTAGTTACAAGATAAGTAAATGATAATTATATCGATTAACTATTTATCAGATTTTTCAGTCGATAGTTCCATTCCCGATTTAGAAATCTCTTTTGATAAAGTATAACATAACATCACGCTTGTAAACGCTTGTAATACCCGGAGGTTTAGGTAGATAATGTAGATACTAACTTGGTTCACGCACAATTCGCCGGAAATTATGTTAAAATTCCATGCGATAAGAGAATTTTGATTGCAAATGAAAGGAAAAATTGCTTAACACAATTGAATTTTGTAGACGTTGTGACCTACTTCGTATTTTTTAAAATAGTAACTTTTCAGGTTGAAATGGGACTGGGCGGATCACACTTCTAACATGGATCAGGAGTTCAGGACAGATGGGCGATAGTCATACACAGGGTTCCTGAAGACGCAACCGAAGCAGGCCACCGGCGGCAGGACGCTGGCGTGACGAATTGGACTCGTTCCTAAAAGATTGGCTTTGCCCATCTGTGGGATAGAAAAAATAAGTTCTGTGTTTGAAGCGACAAACAAAAGATCATTTTACAGCATTTGTAGACCAGCATGAATCATTTTCATCGAACTAACGTGATGACAACGGTAAATGAAAAGTAGGTGAGACAATTTCTGTCTTTGTAAACATAAATATCATATAAGGACATACTGAGGTCATAAAGCTAATCTGTCTCTTAATGGAGCTAACCCACTTTACCAATTGAGGTAATGAATTAATTACTTTGCACGGCAGATTATAAAGGACTTTGTACACTAGGTAGTCATAGCATTTACTGGGATGTTTTTTAGGTTTGTGGATTTTCTTATTTTGAACATTCATAACACCACATAATGTCTGTTACAGTGAAACAAAAAATAAGAAAAAAATTGTTAAAATAATAAAAAAAGAAAGAAAGATACTTAAAAGAAAGAAAGAAAAATAAAGAAAATAAAAGAAAGAAACAAGAAAAAGAAAGAATAAAAGAGAAAGAAAAAGGAGAAAGATAAAAAGAAGAAAGATATAATTAATAAGTTTAGATTTCAGGATTTTCCTATAGTTTAATTTGTCATGTTTGTTAGACAGATTTGATCCATATGATTGACCCTATCGATTGATGACAAAAGTACAGAATGTTATTTCTTAGAATTTTAGTCGGTTCAACTCCCGAGTGTGGCAAGCAAATTTTCGAAATTCTATAAATGCAGATTTGTTTCTTTTAAAAATAAAGTACTTTTCCTCCAGGTGGCGTTGAAAAAATCCAACCTGTATAGGCAGAGATGTATCCCATTGATTTCACTACAATCCATACATTTTGAATAATTTGGGTTGTTTTTACTATTTTAGCAAACATCTTTAATGATGTGTGTAACTTTAGTCATCTGTCAGTACAGGAAATGAAAATTAAATATAAAGTATTTTAACCTTAAGGTTGAAATGATTTCGGAGGTCAATCAAGAGGTGGGCAAAAGGCCAATACACTGTAGTAATTTATTGATGAACCTACCTACCTGTTATTGAAAAAGGCAACCTAGATATATGGCTATTAAGTATAATATTCTCTTTCCACAATTTCACATTTATGTATCGATCCATCAATTGATACCTAACACGACATGAGTTATTTTCCCATACATTAATCTATTTTCATAGTTCCATCAACTTATAGGTGGAGCTTTTCAATAATTTAGTATTCTAGAGTATTCCGGACCAAAGCGATATGTTTCATGAAGTGTTTACAAGTTTGTCGCGTCGGTTTTGCTCAGCCGAGCGATGTAATTGTTTCCTGGTTTCCAGCAATGCACACTTAGGTGAAGGTCTTTTACAGACAACGAGTAATAATAATTATTGACTAGCTTTTTCTTCCCGTTTTCGCCCACGTGGAGGCTCAAAACTATGCCACATGTCCTTGAAACCCATCTTTGAAATGCATTCGTTAAGGCCATTGAGCTATTACTACTACGTATAGAGAAGATAGCGCAAACAAAATCTGTGCCCAGTGCAACAAGCGCGGCAGTGCGGGGCGCGCGGGGGGCGTCTAACCCCGTATATATAGATGCTGTGGCGAGCAAGCGGCTGAGTGAACTGCGGCCGGCCGACCGCAGTTGAACGGAGCACAGATTTTGTTCGCGATGTAATAGCTCAATGGTTAAGGCGTTAACAACAGGAATCGGCGACGCGGCAGGCCCAGGTGATGGCGTAAAGAGCTGGACTAATAACTACAGAATTTGGCTCAAATAGCTCTATAGATAGAGAAGAATGGATAAAAGGAATAGGTCAAAAACGTGCTATAATAATATCGTTACTGATGTGCAATTTTGAAAACGTTAAAAATACCTTAAAACACCAAACAGCTTTTTAATAGACAGTTATTAGTTTTTCGTGGTATTTCTAAAGGCTTCACGCCTTTTCAGTTCCAAAGGGTGTAAATCACCTCTTAACGAAGCCGAAAGGCACTTGTTCTTCTCATCATTGCGATCATTTTTTTGTTCTACACCATACCTGGGAACCTTCTAGTTACGCAGATCTTGGGTGTAAAAGTTCCAACTTTTTGACAACTTTTTTTTAATACAAGTTTTTAATGTAAGATTTTTACCTTAAACACCTCCACGACCCCCATACTATTCAATCCATCCATCAGCACAGTGTTTTGAGTGCGTTACATTGAGTTCTACCACAAAACATGATTTTTCACCCCAAAAAAAAAAGTCGTTTCCCAGCAATAATTTTTGCGTAAAGTTACTTAGTTTGATGTACAGAATGCTTGGTTGACGGCTTCGTGATGAGGTGGTTTACACCCTGTATTTTGAAGTCAGTCTTGTCTGACTAAAATCCATAGGATCGATCGCCTTAACAGACCTAGACAGGGTGACGCGACTTTTTGGCAAGATGCCATCGATACCTAGTTACATCTTATCGTTACTCGTTTAGGGTAAGGAAAACAGCAGGCCTAGCCAAGTTACAAACGATTCAAAAACGATTTTTTTTCAGAAAACCTTTACGATTCGTAGCGATTCTCTTTCTACAATCGTAAACGTTAAGTCACGTGGTCAAAACAAGCGAATATAAACTTTCGTAGACAAGTTTACATCGATCAAGATGATAGAATGAAATGTATTCGTTTCTACAATCGTGATCCCTACATCCCATATAAATCGTAGCCAACTTACAGTTTTGACTAAACTTTAAAGTTTCCATTCGTTTATTTTGACCACGTGACTTATCGTTGATAGATGTCATTCCCATACATTTGGTTAGTTTTCTATTAGCGTTAACGATTGTAGATTGTCAACTTGGCTAAGCCTACAGTTTGCGTTAGCTACCGCACACTATAGACCACAGACCACTATAGACAATTTCCCTACTAGTGCGAGCGAGAATACATAGTCTGTCTCGCTCGCACAAGTAGGGTAATTGTCTGACTAAAGACAGTCTTGTCTATAGAGCCTTATGCTGCTAACATAACGCAGACTGTTTTCCTTTTATTGTCTCAAGGCTCCATCAGCGTCATCTTTTCTTACAGCTTGTTAGTAATTAGGTATTCTTAGCTTTCACAATCCGATGCTGAATATTTATTTACCCTCCGTTCACACGGCGCGAAAATAAATAGAAAATAATATACTTTATTGTACACCAAAATTGAACTGTTTTGCAATATTGCTAATTCTATGCTTAAAATGGCGTTATTTTGCAGTATAATTTTGGAATCACATGGTAGATCCACAAAGCATTTGTTTTTAAGAGCAATGGCTTATTGACGTGTAAATTGTAATCCATTTTTTAGTGTAAAATGTCTTCCAGGACAGCGCCGTGTGAACGGCCACTTATTAGTAAATCGTTTAATTAATCTTCGTTTAAAACAAGTGCACATATAGTCAGTTATTTCTTATGCATGCCTACGTGCGCTTCTTTGCTGACTACTACATCCAAATATATACGAATTTGCATTTTCCAGCGATTAAGATGAGTGTGTATAATTTATGCACGTGACCTCATCGTTGTTAGTGTTGTTACCGACCAAGTGAACCTAGTGCTGTCATAAATGCACCGAATGTTAATCGATTCTACTCGATCGCAATTTTATCGATATTGTTATTTATGATTGATTAAATTATTATTAAAGCAGCGAGTGGAGCGTGTCAATTTTTAAAGTAGTTTAGATTGGGTCTAAGAATCTAAAGCTTCGCAAGTCGCGG
Source organism: Xestia rhomboidea (assembly GCA_963853795.1). Taxonomy (NCBI): domain Eukaryota; kingdom Metazoa; phylum Arthropoda; class Insecta; order Lepidoptera; family Noctuidae; genus Xestia; species Xestia rhomboidea. The sequence goes on along the minus strand of OY970771.1, from coordinate 4,731,242 downwards.
TAGTCTTAAATACAATAAAATGGCTAGGTGTATTTTTTCTAATTAAAAATGTTTCTGGTTTTTCTGCTTATTCTAATGATTCTGGTTTGAGCATTTAGTACAAGCCTTCACGACCGATGATATAATACTAAAACCTGCATAAATTTTCTGCTTACGTAAGTAGGTATGGCGTTAATATTAAATATCGTAGCATGTGCCGTAGACCCAAACTACGCCAAGTGCTACGCGTACCTATCGTAGCAAGTGGCGTAGCCTCTTATTTTGCCTACGCCAAAAGCTACGCGTATGTAGCAAGACGCAAAGGCTCTTACTACGACAATGCTACACGTATTGTAGCTAGTGGCGTAGTCACTAAACTACGCCTGTTGCTACGCGTATTGCAGCTAATGGCGTATGCTCAAAACTACGCATTGTGCTTCAGCGCACCCTCGACCGTTATCAGCTTGCTGACTAGTTTTATGTCGAATACTACCAGAAGAGTTCTCTTCCAATCTTGGAGGTAGGTGGCAAAGATATTGATATTGTATCCAAACTGTATGTTTGGCTTGGCAAGAGCAAGTCTCATATAGGAACCAAAGTTCGTGATGATATGTATTAGTTTTCAATAGATTTCAGGTTAGAATGAATGTGAACAAAAAACGTCAGAGGGGGTTCCGCAATAAAGATAAGCTCGCCCTTTATCAGATTACGTATTATCGCCGCCCTTTATCGTGTGATGTGGGTTACATTGATGACATTAAACAAAGTATTGATGAAAAATTTATTACAACAAAACGGCCTAGCGTTAATGTCTGGATACCTAGGTTAGCTGTACCATAGTATTAAAGTCAGAAAAAATCTTCTGAATGTTTCATAACTTCCATCATTCTCCTGCCCTTATACTTAATTTATATTCCATATTCCTCTATTACTAGTAATCTCATGAACTTCCTAGCCATCTTATTTTTCAGTACATCCATTGTGGGTTTGGTATTTCCTTTATAGCCATCCAGTCATATATGTATACTCAAAACTTTCCTCACGACTTCTTTCTCATACCTGCCCATCACATCTACAATGCCAAAATATTACCACACAAACTCAAACTCAAATCATTTATTTCAATTAGACCATTACGGCACTTTTGAATGTCGAAAAACAAAAAAAGCAAAGCTACAGTCACTTTTGTCTCACCTGTTAAAATATTAATTTTTAGTTTAAAGTACCTACCTAATTATTAATAGCATAGCGTGTTAGTTAGATGTCTATTTTTAACCTATACTTATACAGTTTCCTCGACTTAATTCTTTTGTTGACCAGCTATAGCCTACTAGCGCATTGCGGTGAAGACGTAATCAAGTATCCAAGGTCTAACATAATAAACGCACAACCCCACGTGTGATGTCTCAGGCCATGAAACTGAACAACTTTTTGTTTTACGACTACTTGATATTGGAAAATAAATGGACTTTCTAAAGGAATTTCTGATGGTAAAACTAAAAAAAAAGTTATGCATTTCAAAAACATACAAGTTACACTTAAAGGCACTATTGAATTTTCGAAACAAAGAGAACAATAAAAATGAAGCTACAGAGTCACAGGGCATAATAACTGTGAAAGTATTGCTACTTGCCCATTCCAAAGCGTAGATCTCTATGGAGAAGAACGGGCAAGAAACTCCATGCGTCCATGGAGTTTCTTGCCCGTTCTTCTCCATAGAGATCTCTTCTCTTTCAATAGTCAAAACAAAAGTTATTCAGTATCGTTGTCTGAGTCACCACACGAGAGGTTGTGGGTTAATAATACACCTTGTATGCGACTTCGCCACACCATAATTATGACTTACTGTTATGTATTGACAAACCTATGAATGCAGGTCAATGAATACTCAATCGTGCGATATCGCGCACGGTTCAAGCCGATTGCCGCAGCGGGTGCAGTGTGCGAAGTCCTTTATAGTTAAGTAAGTAAACGTCACGACTGACGAAAAGTAGTCTGTTGACTATCAACAGACTACTTTTCGTCAGTCGTGACGTTTCCTGTCATGTCACGCCTGTCACGTGTATCCGTATGCTAAATTTTATAATTGCCATTTTTTATCCCATTTTTATTTTGTTTTTTTATTTGTCGCCGTGACAGGCGTGACATGACAGGATATTTTTTTATCCTATTAAGAGGTATCCATGGGATATTTTCCGTCCTACACTCGAACGAAACCGCGGGAAAAGCTTGTACTTAATAGACAATATTAGGTTCTGACTTGCTGGCGTCCTTTGTTTTTTGAATTGTGATAAAACACGCAAATAGGTTTAACTATGGTTTAACTACTATCTTTCTTTTGGTTGATTTACGAGGTCATTGCATTGAACGTGGAAAAAGTCATTCAGAGATAAGTTTGTTTAGTTGGTAAATAACAATATATAGTCTAACACTGTTTTAAGCTTTCACGGTTCATAACTATACTTAAAATGTCACTTACGGGATATCTTCCGTGATTATTTATTGTTTTTGAGCTCCCGATATTTCGACGCTGTTGCAAGCGCCATGATCGCGGGTCAACCCGGGTTGACCCGCGATCATGGGAATCGGATGGGATTCGGATGGGATCGAAATATAGTAAGTGACATTTTAAGTATAATATATAGTCTGGTATGTTCTCAGGATATTATTGTTTAATTTCAGTAGTCTAAGTTTAGTATCGTCATTGGTACCCAATTGACACTTCCGGTAAATAATTGCCGGTAGTTATTTTAAATTATTGACTATTTCACTTCCTTAAAGTTTTTAGTTATAAATATCTTAATTCAAGTAGGTACCATAATTTATTTTTACCACACAGAAAAATATGAAATACCTAATTTAAAAAAAAAACATTCATGCCTCTTACGTAAATTTATAACTGGTTGGTCACAGAAGTAAAACCAAGATAAACAAAATTCCAAATTCACTATCTGACCATTGATTAAGTACCTCTCTAATCTAAATTCAACATTACGAAGGCAACAAGTCAGCACAACAATGAAACATATGGCCAACGTAACCACACAAACAATTCTCACTTACCGCATACTAAGATAAAGAAGTCCAGGATAATTTTCCATATTAATTTGTCGACCGCCATTGTTGCACTATAATAACATACTATTATTTACGTAAAACCTCTTTTTTCACCACCACGCTTCCTCGGACACAGCCGCCACGATAAAGACTGCTACAATACTGATAAAATGAGTAATCTGTGGGTAACTTTGTAGGTGGTGTTAGTCATTGTCAAACATTGCAAAAAGCACCGTTACTGAGGTCCTTGCTCTATTATATTTCATCTTGTAAACGATAACGCAACTGTGTAGTTATGTACTCAGTTAACAGACTGTAAATATTGTTGTGACTGTGAATTAAATTGGTCTGTTCGGTATTGACATAAAACCTTCATTGTGAATGTTGAGGATAGCGCCATCTGTGGTTTGTGTCTAGAACTGTCATGAACGTACATGTTTTCAGTTCGTCTGCGTGAAAACAGATGGCGTTAGTTGCTTTCAGTTTTAATATTATTATGGATAGGATTGAATGTGGATTAAAAATAAAAAATAAACACTTTATACAGATTTATTATTATGCTTCATAAACTTTTAACCACATTAAAAAGTAAGTAAATAAATAGCTGCCTCAAAGCAAAAATACATCGAGAATTCTAAAGGCAGTGCATTTTAAGTTCTATTATACATTAAAAAAACATGTAAACAAGTAATTTACTTAAAATCGTTTAAAAACTGTAGACATCTTTGTGTCAAAATGAATAAAAATAACTTTTAACTTTAATACACTTATCTAGCACCTAATTGGACCTAAAGCTAATTTTCTATGGGGTATTTGTAACAGAGATGTGTTAATTAGATAATTAGTCAACCATAAAATGTATAAATTATGAATTGATGACGCTCTAATAAGTTTTGTTTACAAAACAAGAACTGTCAACCAAATTGCAAAATGGCGGGAAAATATTGAAAATCGAAGATAATGCAGTCTAGACAATTTACGTTTTTTGTTTTAAGGTAATCGACTAACCAGTTATTAACACATCTCAGATCTATTATTCCTTTTATTTAAAAGCCTATATCACAGTATAAAAAATACGTTTCAGTTGTCTTCGAGACTTCAGATTACGTTTACTATGACTAACATAAATACAAGAGCTGTGTATACGGTACTTTATTCCTTCTTTCTTCAAGACGGAATGGCAGGCGTGGGGCCATGGGCCCACAACGGGTTGTAAAAGGAGTCAATCTACCATCTCCATGAGACCAGAATAAAATACGTACACATGTTATTAACAAACATTGAAATAAATGCGAACCAAACTCCATATTGCGTTAAAAAAAAGTGTTTGTAGATGTTTTTAGGATAAGTGCTAAGATTATTCAGGAAATTGCATTACTTCATTTATTTTTCTAATTACCTACTTAAGTAGTTTTTTTTTCTTAAGTTTTCTCAAAAAAAAGTGATTATACAATATGGAGAAAGATTTCAGCTTTAGAGATTAATAAAAATTTCGACAAAAACATACATGTGATATTTACTTATAATAAGTATCTTAATATAAGTTGTACTATTACATTAGCAACTAGATTACCAGAACATTGTTTTTTTGAAAAGCTTATAAACACAAAACAACAGGGACTCGTCCACCAGCTCTAGCAGAATTATTTTAATTTTATGTCAGTGTGTGAGAGAGATGGAGCTAACCAGAACGTTTGGCTCTATCTCTTTCCTACACTGAGACAACAGCAATGCTATGAGGTCATTGTAGAACCCCAGGCTGTCAAACTCATGTCACTCACTACACAGTGATTTCAATCACTATAATTTTCCCACTGCTGGGACACAGGCCACCTATCTGCGAGAGTGAGTGGGCTTTAATCCACCGCGGACCTAGTGTGGTTTGGTAAATGTCACATGTCATCGAATTTTTGGTTCTAGGACATGCTAGGTTTATTCTAGATGGTTTCCTTCACCGTTTTGTGAACAGTGGTGACGAAATGTAATTTACACATGATAATTATGTCATTATTTTGATTGGATGTTGTTATTTTGATAGCCAATCAATTCACTTGAGGTGAACAGTCTTTTATGGAATTTTGATGTTTATTAGCATTTCAGTAAACAAAAATGGCCGCTTTAGCAGAATCATAATATGAATCATGTTAAAAATTTAAAATTCTTAAAATGGACTCTAAGGTTATGCCATTAAGTCCATTTAAAGAATTTTTTTTTTAACGTGATCCATATTATGATTCTGCTAAAACGGCCATATTAGTGCCGATGTACGATATTCTTTACTGTATTTTTAAGTAGTTTAGTTCCGACGCCATTTTAGCGTAGTAGCAATATAGCGTTGAAGTGTAGCATTTACTTTAAAGTTATAAAAACATCTGTATTTTAAAGAGATTAATAACAGCTACAGACTTTAATTTGATACAAATTGTGTTTGAGTGAGATGTACTACCGAGTTCACTGAGGGTTAATCACTTTTCAACCATAATACTAAAGCATAAGGATGATAAGTGTCAGATCCTTAGTGAACTCGGGAGTATGTAACAATGATTTAATTATTCAGTGCCAGGGGATTGATAATAATTATATATCGATAATTGCTTTACATAAAAGAGGCCTTCATTCGTTTTTGTGTTTGTAAAATGCACATTTCTATTTTAACCCTAAAATACAAAAGACTTTCTAGAATAGTAGGCACATCTAAATATGATATACCTACCCAACTATACAGAAATGGGTTGTCAATATGTACCAAGACACCTAATACATTTTGTATGAAAAGGATAGTTCATAGTTTTTTCCGATAACGTTACCTAACGTATGTACATACCTATAGATCAAAATGTAAAACTAATTACGTGCAAGCAAAATAAATTGTACTGTTTAAAAAAATATGTACATTAAATCATGATCTGTCAAATGACCAATTTGGTCGAGACGCCATTGTTTAATTGTGTCTACTTCGAGGACAGATCATGGGTTAACTTAGAGTGAGTTTCATTGATTCTCACCTATATATCTCTAAGGTAAAAAAAGTACTTTAGGATCAATTATTATTTAACTATAAATATGTACCGAATTTACCCTTTTCAAGCTCACCAACTTTCATAAAAATGATATTTTTTTATTATGTTCGAGATATTTTTCTTGATAGGGACTCTTAAGCCGGGTACAGATTATTTGCAATACAACATGTAATGCAACACGCAAAGCTAAATTTTACATAGGTCGGGTTGTATAAGTGTGTTCGTGAATACATAAAAATGTATTTAAAATGTTACATTGCATGTTGTGTTGCAAACAATCTGTACTCGGCTTTCCACTTTCCATTTTCAAAAATGACAGGGCAACTGGAACAGTCATCCTTCGATCTTTAGAATCAATAGACTTCCTTTTAAACTTTTAATTTATATTAAAACTATAAAATAACTATCTTCTACCTACATTATAAATAATCTGATAAATTCAACTCTGTACCAATAAATACCGATTCACAGAATTCTGTTATTGAATACATTATTGTACTTATTTAATTTTAGTGCCAAACATTACCTTCCCCTTCATTCACTATTCTTCTTTTTAAAGCAGGGGTCAACTTATGAAGAAAACTGACGTACTATCTGTGTTCTATGTGAATCGACCTTTATTAATATTTTTAATATAATAGAAAACAATATCCAACCTTTTTACAATACCTGCCTTAAGACAGGCAACACTGACAGTCAGGCAACGTGGGAGGTCTGTCAAAGCTCATTGTAGATGGCGCCACTATAGCTAGGCCTATTCTGACCAATGGGGTCAAGCTATTTTGAAATATAAAATGACATTGACATATTGTTAACCAATGACGATTCTTGGAAGCGAGCGATGCTAGTGTCATCAGTTTCATAGTTACCATTCCGATTGTAGCTAAAATATACATAGCCTGACTGCCTAAAATAGACAATGTTATCCGAAAATTCAGCTGTCTAAAGCTAGCTCTAATCGGCTTAAAATCAATACAGAAGGACTTTAAATTCATTGGCTATTTTTCAAGTGTAGAATTACTACTGAATATGAACAACTTTTCAATATCGGAAATATCGAAAAATGACCATTGTAAATTTGTAACATACAAAATGGGGGAGGGTGGTCAAAGCTGATTGTAGATGGCGCGTCGTGTTGTGTTGCGCGTCCATAGCTTAGACCCAATCTGACCAATGAGGTCGAACTATTTTGAAATATAAAATAACATTGACAGATTTTCAACCAATGACGATGTTTGGTTCCTGCGATGCTAGCGCCACTAGTTCCACCAGTTGCCCACCCCATTGAAATGTATGAAACATTTTATTTTTGTAACAATTACAGAGTTTACTCCCGTAGTTAAAAGTTGTGTCTACAATACCTTCTTATAGATTTCCGATGAATATAAAGTCCGTGTTTATAATACAGTGATATCTTAAAACGAACCGTTTCGAGTACTGCTAGTACCTAATACTTCTAGTACCCGGTAATGTTATTTAAAAATATATACATATACATTCTGTTAGCAACTCCTATATAACATTGCACAATCCTCAAAATATCATAATTATTTTCATTACGTAAACATTTGACTGTCAATACGCATATAACCATTTTTACAAGATGTCGTAGCAATACACAATTTTATAAATTGTGAATAAGTTTTTCTACATTTAGTTTTGAATAAAATAATTTAAAACATTATTAGATACAAATACAAGTTAAAACGTCTGCAAATAAAATAAGAACGTGAGGTTATACATGTTCCGGATTTTCTTTTGTTTAAAACCTTAAAAAGACCAGCTTTATTTTCAAAATACTCCGACCGTCAACGTTTACGCAAAGTATAATATCATAAAACTCTGATAGCACACTCCAAAAAGAAGCGTAATTTCTCTATCTATGCAAAACTCAAAATAAATACACAAACTCATAGACAACAAGAAACATAAATATTCTATGTACCATAGTGCTGTCAACATTCATATGACTTAAAAATTACAAGTTTACAGCACTCAGCTGCAGTTTTATCCTTTGCCGTAACTGAGTAACGCAAAGGTTTGTGGCTCACTGTCTATCTTTTAGAATCGATTTGCGAGATTATTATTCGAAAAACGTAAGAACACGAGAAAGTGTGCATAACCCAGGAGTTTTTTGGAGTACTGTGAGGTGCAACGAAAGCTTTCAGGAAAAGAGCTATTTAAATGTACTCCGGGCTGCCACTGCGACCCCTTTGCTGACGATCTATTTTTCACCTTGGGCACACACCGATATGATGAAGAAGACAGTGTCATGCAACACAATGCGTTACTAAGCCAGACCAAGATTGTCAGTTCATATATCCACAATTTCACCACACTCACATCAAAAAATTGTGCTCACTCGAGTCAAAGTTCACTGTTCTCTCGACTGCCCGACTGACTGACAGGAATCAATGTACTCATGGGAGATCCACGAGACAGTTGGTTGTTCGTATCATAGTTCTTCAGCATCACTTTCGCATCGGGAGCTGGTGGGAGATGATTGTCAAACCTGCACTCGGGTGTTCCCGTTGGTGGTTCGGAGCTCGGCCTCGTGGCTGTGCTGCCGTGATCGGGGAGTCTTGCGAAGGTTTGATACGAAGGCGAACTAGAAATAATGAAATCGAACTTGTTTTACTCATGAGTTTGGTAGGTCACTTTAAATTTTAGTCTTAGTTTAAAATTGGCTAAAGTTGAGACGCAAGCTGCCAACAGCTGTCAATTAGGGAGCTATCTAAGTCATATGTTGGTCAGGTAAAAGTATGATAAAAAGCTACATCGGGTAATTTTCCAAAATAAGTAAAGAATGAATGAGACACATGCTCTGTCTTATCTGTTAGGTAGGTACAGTTTAAGACCTGATGACCGTTTCAGTAACCGGATTTCGCGAGACCAAACAATTCTGATTTTCTTTTTTTGCAAAATCAAAGCATTTATTTCAAGTAGGCCAGTTACGACTTTTGAATAGGGTTAATGACAAAAAAAAATCTAATTAGTCCGTCAGATAGATTTCTAAAAAATATTGGACAGATATTTTTTTCTTTTTTCACGTAAACAAAAAATGAAGACGATACACTGCGTCGAAACCTCGTGTGACGTCACATTTGAGTACATTTTTTATTCAAATGTGACATCACAAGTCATTTTTTATTAATTTGATAATACAAAAAACACGTACTTATCAAATAATTTTCGATAATCTGACAGACGGACTAAACAGAATCATATTTTTTTTAGCCAGTCATCATCCTTATTGTCGAAACAAAAATAAATATTAAATGTAGCAGCAGTCCCCGTCGCAAGACATAAAAACTGTGAGAGTACTGTAGTTGCCCATTCCCATCATCGACATTCTCAGTAGAAACGCCGTTGGCTATATGATGGATCAGATACTCACAATAACAACAGCATAAGTCAACCCAACGAGGACTCCAGCAAGCACATCACTCCAGTGATGCTTGTAGTCAGATATGCGGGTCATGAACGTGAACCACGCGAACAGCATCAACACGAACTGGATCCCGTGCTTGACCAACTTGGAACCGCGCCAGGTGAAGCGCTTTTGGAGGTACATCTGCGGGGAAGGGAATTTGGAATTAATTCTTAAGCTTTATAGTTTAAGGGCGCAAATTAGAGGTGTGGAGAAGCGCTTCAGTGATTCCAGCGATGTATGAATTGAGATAAAATCAGCCTGTAATGTTCCATGTTCCTACTGTTAGGGCGCTTGCCTCCTCTCACTTGGACTCAGTGCGAACGGCAGGATGGCACATTTTTTCGGTTTTAGAATTTCTTGGTTTTAGGTGACTCGTTAGGTGAAAATTAAAGTTTGAAAATGTAGTTTTTTTGCGCCTGGGCAGTACGTGTTGAGTAATGCAACAAATAGGTACGGCTACTGCTTTAATTACAGGTTCATTTCAACATTGTCACTAAGGTTGGCGACTTGTCGATAACCCCTGGGGTATTGCACGTGATTGGGAGGTAGTGGTAACCACTTTCTATCATGTAGGTCAATGGCTTGTTTGCGAAGCTATTACTTAACGAAAAGAAGTAAGTATCTAATCGAGTAAAACCAGCTTCGAAGCAGTTTATTTTAGTAAATAATTATGTTGAGAATTCACGTTAAAAAATTCAACGGATTAAGAGCGAGTGACGAAAATTTCGAAGACATATGGTATCCATCAACAGGCACAGGCATTACAGGAACTGATAGATGCTACTGAAGGCGCCATACTGGTTGCTCAGTTCTGGGCAATTCAGATTGCCATCGACACGCTAGGAATGAAGACTGAAGATCGAGCTGACCAATTTTCACGATTTAAAGAACTATCGAAGAGTAATTTAATCTAACAGCTCAAAGATATACACAAACTTACGGCGAAATACAGCATGGTATAAGCAGAGAAGGACGAATGCCCACTGGGGAAGGACAGCCTCATCTCTTTCTTCATCTTCTCATTTTCAGTGAGGCAGGTGAACTCTTCGATGTATCGCCATTTGTTGGTGTCTAGCGAGCAATCTATGTTCGGCTTGCAAACCTGAAAAGATAGGAGAAGATTGTTCACTAATTTGATTAATTGATTACAAATTTATCAAGGCTTCCAAGTTGATTTATGTCACAATTAAAACACAGATTTATTTACCTACTTAATCTTAAACAGAATGGTAGTTTTACCCCTGAATACTGAAACGTCGCTCAAAATATAAGTAGTACTTATATTTTAACAGATACTCAAAAGTGACGTTTGGCCATACGAAATTTTTAAGTTTATGTGCTCAAATGTTAAGCAGCCCTTAAATTTTGAGTGACGTTTCAGTATTCGGGGGTTATAGAAGTAATCAGAATATCAATAACTTCTACGGAATAAAAACGGACAACAAATAGTGTGATAAAGTCCGATCATAGCTGACACTGAACACAAACTGTGTGAAGGATAATATGGCATAAAGGATGTATCTGATGAGATGACGAGTAAAAGAGAAGTATGGAAGAAGACATGCTGCGCCGACCACAAAAAATTTGGGATAAGGGCAAGTTTATGATGAGTGTAATAAAGTCTTTCATAAACCAATTGGATATCTTCAAAAGATGGCAAATACAGGGTGTAAACAACCTCATCACGAATCCGTCAACCAAGCATGCACAATTATTGCTGGGAAACGACTTTTGTTTTGGGGTGAAAAATCATGTTTTGTGGTAGAACTCAATGTCACGCACTCAAAACATTATGCTGATGGATGGATTGAATAAACGGGGGTCGTGGAGGTGTTTAAAGCAAAAAACTAACATTAAAAACGTGTATTTAAAAAAATACTTGCCAAAAAGTTGGAACTTTGACCCTCTATATCTACGTAACTAGAAGGTTCCCAGGTATGGTGTAGAACAAAAAAGTGATCGCAATGACGGGGAGAACAAGTACCCTTCGGCTTCGTTAAGAGGTTTTTTACACCCTTTATGTTTCTGAATTCCGAACACAAATGTAGCCGTCTTTAACCAAAGACGCAACTACCTGTCAATCAAGAAACATGCTTTAACTCATCGAGTCGATAAAACCCAGGTTCTATTTATTGTTTTGGCAAATCGACAAAAAGAATCACAAGTCAGAAAGACAGCAAAGTCGATAGTGAAATCTTTTATTCACAACTAGCGGACGTCACGCGGTTTCACCCGCGTAGTTCTCGTTCCCGTGGGAGTACGGGGATAAATATAGCCTATGTTACTCAGTAAAGACGTGGCTTTCTAATGGTGAAAGAATTTTTGAAATAGGCGCAGTAGTTTTTGAGTTTATTCATTACAAACATACACACACACACAAAAATACAAATCTTTCCTCTTTATAATATTAGTGTAGATAAAACACCGGAACATAGTGTCCATCTGTTTATTTACTGTTTCGAAACACATTATACCAAATGTTTCAAGGTTATAATAACAACAGATTCAAATAAAATACGAGGTGATGATTCGGTCGGCAACATCTGTTTCCAAATCGATTCTATGTAATGACAGTGAAGTGGGGGAAATCCCGATTGCTGAGGACTTCCATGAATTGCTACGTTTCTGACAACAACGTAAAAAAAAATGATCGGAAGATACATACGTATAAACAATATTTCTTTCTCGACTTGTTAGTTTACCACATCTAGTGATTACTCGGTCATAGATTCTTCCTTCCTTTGGCATTATATGTATTTAAAATTTGAATGTAAGTAATAAATACTTTTCTAGACACTAGTCGCCATGTTGTCAATGCGCAAGAATTAGCCAACGGGCGGCGTTCAGTTTCATGTTTTCCGTTTTCGGATATTCCTGAGCCCAATCTACATTATTATGTTTCACAGAGAAAGCCAGTCAATCTCATTATTATGCTTTTTTTTTTTTTTGGGAATGGCATCTCGCAGTTCAGTCTAGAAGAGACTGGCTACTGCTTAACCGGACTATACCTGTGGATGCCTTGAAACTAAGGCCTCCAGCCAGGGGCATGATAACTAAAAACTAAGCGACCACGCCTAAGGGCACCCCCTGTGGGGTACGAACCTCGGCTTAGGGCGTCGCTGGGGGCAGCAAAGGGACAGGCTGGATCTGAGTGTCATTAATTAGGGGCTCGTTTGAAATTACTGGCTCAGCATCGCGGGCTGGCTCTAGCAAGGGTCGGGGGGGAATTGAACGGGGATTACGCGCCGGACCTCGGCGGCGAGGTCGGTATGTCTTCGGTTTGTATCTGTATTTTCTACGACCGGTACTGGTGTCTTTGCTACTCTCCTGTAAGAGGGTAATAGCGTCGTCGGGGGTGACAAGAGTGTGCCGAGGACGGCGGACTGAGCTGATACGCGATGGGTCGTATCGGGCGGCCGATGCGATCAGGGGGTTCCTATGCTTAGTAGAGGAGTCGAAAAAACGCTTTGCAAGACGTTTCATGAATTGCTGAATGGTGGGGATTCTAAGATCTAGGTGAAGACTATCGTTACGGACGTACGGGGGGGCTCCGGTGATCTTACGGAGAAAGCGGTTCTGCAAGGTCTGCATCCTGTGGATGTGGCGGGGATGGGCATGAGCGAATACGACACAAGCGTATGTCATGATAGGTCGGATAACTGCCGTGTAAAGACGCAACTTGCACTTGAGTGACAACTTGCTCTTTTTTACTAGCATGAAGTGGAGTCTGCCCATGGCAAAGGCTGCTCGGTTACGAGCTGCTTTGATATGGGCCGCGAAAGTCAGGTGTTCGTCGAGGATGACACCGAGGTACTTGGCTTGCTTCTCCCAAGGGATAGGCTTGCCGAACATAGTGATGGGGGCAGGTGACGGTCGCTGATGGCGTAACTTCTGATAGAGTACAGCCTGGCTCTTCTCAGGGTTTACTTCGATCCTCCACTTACGAAACCATGCGCCGAGTGAATCGGCGGCTTGTTGAAGTGCACGATGGATGCAAACCTGAGATCGGCCGGTGTAATAAATAGCCGTGTCGTCGGCAAATAGGGCAACCTGAACTTTCTTGTTCGTTGGGATGTCGCTGGTGAACAGCGTGAAAACTAGCGGAGAGAGGACGGAGCCCTGAGGGACTCCGGCTCGGATGGGGTGGGGAGAAGATAGAGATTTTCCCACGCGGTAGCGGAAGGTGCGATCCGACAGAAAGTCTCGTAAGATGAGCACGAGACGGTCCGGCACACCGAGTTTATACAGCTTGTATAATAAGCCGTTGTGCCAGACCTTGTCGAAGGCTTTCGCTATGTCGAAGCACAACACCCCCGTCATCGCTCCACGCTGGAAACCAGCGCTCAAGTGTTCGACGATGCGGTGGACTTGGTGTATGCACGAATGTTCGGTTCTGAAACCGAACTGTTGATCGGGAATGAGGCCTTTTGTCTCGGCATAATCTCTGAGTCGCTTATAAATAAGTCTCTCATAGATTTTGCCGAGCGCGCTCAGGAGACTGATCGGCCTGTAGCTCGAAGGCTGAGCTTTCGGTTTCCCAGGTTTGGGAATACCGATGACGGTGGCCTCTTTCCACACTTGGGGAAACAAGTTGTTGCTCAAGGCGCCATTGAAGATGGCTGCCAAAAGGACTATGAGCTGAGCGGGGAGGGTTTTAAAAATCCTATTGGTGAAGCCGTCGGCGCCAGGGGCTTTCCGAGGCTTGAGCTTGTCGATTATATCCTTCACCTCGTCTGGAGTGACCGGAGGGAGGGGATCGTCGGGGTCTTCTACGGGAGGGAGAGCAGCCCTTCGTTCGAGTTCTGCATCCACCTCATCGAGGTGCTGCTTGTCTACTGGAAGGGTGCTAGGGGAGCACTGTGATTCCAAACTGTCGGCCAGGCATTCTGCCTTCTCAGAGTCGTCAAAAGCGACGCTCTTGTCAGGACGGATGAGAGGTGGAGAAGAGGCCTCCTCGGAGGACCTCAGCTTCCTCTGAAGTTGCCAGAAGGCTTGGTGGGTTGGCTCTAGTTCGCTGAGCATCTTGTCCCATTGATTCGAACGAAACTCACTAGTGCGCTTCTTTACAGCACGCTGTAAATAACGCATGTGAGCTTTGTTCTCATCGCAGGGCCAGACGCTATAGGCACGTATGGCCGCGTTCTTCTCGTTTATCAGTTCACGGATGTCATCGGGTAGTTTCCAGCGTTGATCACTCAACACTGGGACTTCCCGAGAGCAATCCTTTAAAATGGATTGCACGTGAGCTGTAAACGAGTCGATAGCGGCCTCGGTGTCTGCGACTGAGACAATGTGGTCGGGGATACCGTCTAGGTGCGGTGACGTGTCGGATTTCAGCATATCGCTTACTTTCTTCCAGTCGGTTATTAGGGTGGTAGGAGTGGGTTGGCTAGGGTCAGAGATACCCGAGCGAGAAACTAGGTGCATGAGCACTGGGCGGTGGTCAGAGTTAAGCTCGTGTAGCGTCTCAATTAAATGTAACCTAAGGCTAACATTCTTGAGCAGCGCTATATCGAGCACATCGGGACGATGACTAGTGGTGTCGGGATAGTGCGTGTTCTCCATAGGAGCAATGGGATCAAAGTTGATGGTCTGGCCTAGATCGCAGACGACTCTCCCTCTCGGGTTAGTCATACTACTATTCCAGGCAGGATGTTTGGCGTTGAAGTCGCCCGCTATGATAACGGAACCACTCATGCCGAAGAGTTTGGTGAGATCATTAACCAGGAGGTTATGATTCTCAGACGTGTTTGAGGGGGGCATATAGGCAGACATTATATGAAGCGGTTGATGACCTGTCATGGCTAGCCGACAGATTGAAACCTCCAGTAGGGAATCTAGGGGAGGGGGGTCGATTGGGATGCAGTGCAGTTCCTTACGGTAATAGATGAGCGTACCGCCTTTGTGACAACGTGTCCTATCATTGCGAACTAAACGATAGTTGGCAATTTTAGGATCACGATTGCTGGGTTTTAGGAAAGTCTCTTGGATGAGAAAAATGTCTACTTGATAATCGCGAAGGAAGGACGCGATCTCGTCGCGTTGCCCTCCCATGCCATTAGCATTAAAAAAGCCTAACTTTAGGGACCGGGGTTGGGTGCACGATGCTACGGGTGTGTTATCCATTATTGAGTTTGATTGAGGTTACGTAGGGCTTCCGCGATCCTAGGATATCTCGCGTAAATCTCATTGATCTGTTTCAGGTCCTTAGCTAACCTGAGCTCGGCTGCTAAGCAGATAAACACCTGGAACCTCATGAGGGTGTCGATAGTACTCGCCTCTTCCTGGTTGGAAGGCCGGGGGCTAGGGGAGGGAAGAGGGACCTGGGACCGAGCCACTGGAGTGGGCATTGGGACTGGATTGTCCATGAGGCCAGGCATTGGCAACGGGTTGGGCTGGGATTTCACCAGGGCAGGGAAGGCACGCTGGTGGTTTAACTGGTTCCAGGGAGAGGGCCTCTGTGGGCTGAGACGCTCAGGGAGGTCTTTGGATGGTGCTTTCGTCAGGGGGCTTTCCCTCTGCTGACGGGCTTGCGCGCGATTCGCCAGTCTGTTGGCGAATTGTTTGGGGGCTTTGGGACAGCCCCTGTAGTTAGCCGGGTGGCCAGATTGACCGCATAGCACGCAGCTAGGCGGCTCTGTACACAGAGCCCTGTCCTTGGGACGAGGGCAATCTGCCGTGGCGTGTTCGCCTAGACATTTTACGCACCTGTGCGGTGCGTAACAATGTTTTTGGCTATGGCCGTATAGTTGGCAGCGATGACACTGCCCAACTATATTCTGCTTCCTGGGCCTCTCGATTGAGATGCCCGATAAGGAGCAGACTGCCTTGATCTTAAATATTGGGTGGTGACCCTCGACTGGGTCACAGATGACGAGCACCATGTCGTACTCGTCACCCCCTTGGGACCTATTCTTGTGAAGGCGGTGAACCGCCGAGACGGGGATGCCCTGGGAGGTTAAATCCTCCAGGATGTCCTGGGCAGGGATCTCCTTCGGGATCCGCCTGATGACCACGCGGGTCGGCTTTTCCTCCGGGAGGGAGAAGGTGTGGAAGGCGATATTCCTACCACGAAGGGCATGCACCAACTGTCTGTAGTCGGTGGAGGTGGGGACCTTTACTTTAATACCCTGTTGGGTAGATGACTCGCTTGTGTACTGGATCTTGCGATCCGCACACATCTTGGACACTTCAGTCCACTTCCCCTTTTCTCTGATGTACAGAGCAGGGGGTGTGAGCTTCTTGGTCGAAGCGGATTGAGATGGAGATGGAACCGGTTCCATTGGACTATCCGGGCGGCTGGCAGGAGCCGAGCCAGTAGCCGTACGGCTGGGAGAACGGTTGATGGGGATCGCGGCTGAGGGAGCAGCTACTCCGGCGGTAGAGGGGATGTGGGAAAGGGAAGCTGAGAGGGGGGGGCGTTCAATGCCGTGACTGCCTTCTTGGCCTTTCCGGCATTGGCTTTCCTAGCCTTCTTACGTTTCCCGTTCTGTACGAGTTGGAAATCCTCTGGCTCGGATGGTGAGGACTCAGAGGAGGAGACTACTTCGGGAGAGCTATCGGGGGCTTCGGGGCTGACCACAACGTCCATATCGGCGGAGTTGGGTCGGGGAATAGGAGAGGGAGATCGGGATCTAGCTGAAGCTGAATGCTCAGCTTTCCAGTTTTCCTTTTTGAAGGGCTCGAGGAGCCCATCGTATTTTTCCCTAATATAGGGGCTATCGTCTGATAACAGACGCTGTAGGAGAGCTCCTAAAGAAGCCGATAAAGCCTCTTTTCGGGGCGTTGCCATTATGGCAGAATTAAAATGGGGGGATCTAGTACATAACCTAACCTATGCCTAGTCCAAACCTATCCCGAGGAGGTACGTGAAACGTAAACTCCCCGGGCAGACAGCTGCCTTAAAACGAGGCTACACCTGTGTTTTTCCTAGTGTTCCACTGGCGAGAAGAAAAACACAAACAAACTCGCCAGCTCCACTGCTGTCTGAATGGCCAGAAGGGCCGGAAAACACTGTAAGACCTAACTCCCGGGTGGGATAACCCAGGGATGTGTTCTCACCCTGTTGGGATTACAGGGAGGTGAGTGCTAAGGTGTGCCCTAAGCTTGTAAACCTGCCGCCGATCTTATTGTGCGGCAGGGCCCTATGGGTCTTGCGACCGATCCGGGCCGCTGGGGTAGAGACACCCAGACGTCCCGGGTGCAGCTGTGGACAAACGGGGATTAGATGCTACCAGACTGCGATTAGGAGATCCCCCAAGGCCGCAGTCAGAGCCCTTCCAACGGGTTGCCTCACCCTGAAGGGGATCGGCGGGTGTGTCGGGTCACCACCCTCTTGACTTCGTTAACACCGTGAGGTTTCCGTCAAGAACCACTAAAAATCGTGGATTTCACCTGAAGGGCAAAAAACGCGGACGAGGTTTTGTCGATTTCCGTTAAGGAAATATGTCTTGAAAAAGACAGTTTTTAACGTATCGAATTTAACTACAAGTAGTTAATTCGACACGGCGCAGCGCAACTAAGTCCGAGCACAAGGCAAAGACTGTAGTCACACTACGACTTGGTGGGCCGGGGGCCGTCGGAGCTCGGCGAGGCGGCGGACGCTACTGACGTAGCGTAGCGGCGAAACCGAGTCGGGGGGCGCGGGGTGCGCGGGGGCAAGGCAGCGACAGAGCGGAGCGCACGTGTGCACTCGGCGGCGGCCAGGCGTCGAATGTGTTTTTTGTCATTATTATGCAGTGGTTAACTCTAATAAATAATGATTTTTGGTTGAGTGGTTGCAAGCGCGACTGCTGAGCCTGTAGTACGTTATGTACAATAACTGTACTAACTCCACACGGGAATTTAACCCGTATGGTAAGGCTTTTAAGCGCTATGCGCAAGCACAAGATTGCGAAGTTAAGCGGGAAGAATGAAGGTGATGAAGAGTAGAAATGAATGATATTATTTATAGAGAGATGAAATTAATATAATGATTAAACTTAAACTGTTAACAAAATAAAAGCAAAGCAAAAGTCTATACAATAAAGCAAAGCGCGGCGCGAGTAGCTAGGCTGGTAGCCAACGGTGGACTGACGCTCGCTGCTCTGCTCCCTCACACGTAGCCTGCGCGCACGGTGTCGTCGTGTGCGGGCACGCCGTCGCCCGGCTGCTCAAGGCCATTGCCGCCTTCGCTGGTACAATTATCACGCGCGCAGTGGCTGGACGCGGCACGTGTAAGCGCCAGTGCGCTCGCACCCGGAGACAAACAAGTATCGTATGATTTTCGGGTGTGGAACAAGGTTCATAAGCGGAGCGGTTTCGCTCCGGAATCAGAGGTGGCGATTTATCGCGCCACAGTTCCCCCCTGCCAGACCGTTGCTACGGTCGATAATAGTTTGGGAATCTTACGCACCGCCCGCTTCTGGTTCTCTTTTCTTCGCCCGCCGTTTCAGAGGTGGTGACGACAATAGGTGTTGGTGCTACCTCTGGCTTCGTCTCTTCTTCCTTCATCATAAAGGCTGGTTTGAGTCTGTCAACAGAAACGTTACTTTTTTTTCCTTTTACCTCTATGGTGAAGTACTTCGATTTTCTTTCTAGGACCTTGTATGGTCCAGCATAAGGTGGCTCCAGAGAACCTCGGACGTGGTCACGGCGAAGGAATACGTGTGAAGTGGTATGGAGGTCTCGTGGAATGAAGAAAGGAGAAGTCGTGTGCCACGATGTTGCCCTTGGAGTAAGTTTGGCCATGTGTGCTCGGAGACGAGTGGCATACTGTGTAACATCGCCTGTGATGAACTGCTCTGTGGGAGATAGAAATTGGCCTGGTAGTCGTATAGATTCTCCATATACCAAATCCGCAGGCGTAGCTTGGATGTCTTGCTTCCATGAACTCCGCATGCCGAGTAGTACTAGTGGTAGGGCTTCTGTCCACTGTGACGAGGAATGGCACATAATGGCTGCCTTAAGCTGACGATGAAGTCGCTCAACGATGCCATTTGCTGCAGGGTGGTAGGCAGTGGTGCGAAGATGGCGCGCACCAACCAGCGTAGTGAGGGCCTTGAACAGGTGGCTCTCGAACTGGCGACCCTGGTCCGTCGTCACACGTGCGGGACAGCCAAATCTAGCTATCCAGCCAGACACCAAGGCAGCAGCGCAGGCCTCAGCGGTGATCTCCTTTAATGGGTACGCCTCAGGCCACCGAGTAAATCGGTCGATGACAGTGAGGCAGTACCTGAAATCATAAGAAGGGGTTAGGGGCCCTATTATGTCGAGGTGTATATGGGTGAATCTGGAGGATGTAAGTGGGAATGTGGATAGGGGTGAAGAGGTGTGGCGGGTAATTTTGCTAGTTTGGCATTGCAAACATTGTCTAGCCCACTCTCTACAGTTTTTGCGAATCCCAGGCCATACAAAGTTTTGAGTTACCAGTCGCACTGTAGCGGAACATCCCGGGTGATGTAAGTTGTGTAGTGAGTTGAAGGCTTGCTTCCTTAGCTGTGGTGTCACATATGGGCGAGGGTTTGTCGTGGAAGTGTCACAAAATATGTGCTTGTTACAGTTCAGTGTGGTTACCTTCTCCAGCTTGAGGGATGAGCCGTTTTGGATGAGGCCTTGCAGTTCTGAATCTATGCTCTGAAACCTTGCAAGATCTTCGTAGTTGATTGCTGGTGACACTTCTTCCACCCGTGACAAGGCGTCAGCGACCACATTCTCTCTGCCTGGCAAATATCTGATGTCGGTTGTAAATTGTCCTATATAATCGAGGTACCGGAATTGTCTTGGCGGCAAGTTCTCCCTGTTTGCCTTGAATGCGTACGCCAATGGTTTGTGGTCTGTAAATATGGCAAATACTCTTGCTTCTACCATATGGCGAAAGTATTTCACAGCCTCATACGCCGCTAGTAATTCGCGTTCGTAGGGACTGTACTTCTTCTGTGCGGGACTGAGCTTGTGAGAATAAAATGCTAAGGGTTGGTGGTCGTTACCGTTTTGCTGTTGTAACACGGCACCTATGGCGGTGTCTGATGCATCGGTCACAATTGCCAACTCAGCTGATGGATCTGGATGAGCCAGTAGAGCTGTGTTGCAAAGTGAAGTTTTGGTTTCGTCAAAAGCCTTTAGTAGCTCTGGTGTCATGACCACGGGATGGCTTCCTTTGATTTTGGGGCCAGCGAGGACGGCATTTAATGGCGCTTGTGTCTTAGCTGCTTGTGGAATGAATCGGTGGTAAAAGTTTACCATTCCTAAAAACCGTCGTAGCTCCTTGACTGTTTTGGGTACTGGGTAATCCTGGATGGCCTGTATTTTCGATTGTAGAGGCTTCGTACCTGCTGCTGACACACAGTATCCCAAAAAAGTTACCTCTGTGCGTCCAATATTGCACTTTGTGGTGTTCACTACTATACCGTAGTCTCTCAGCCGCTCGAACAGTATTCGTAAATGCTGCTTGTGCTGTTCGGGAGTTTTTGAGTATACTAATATATCGTCGATGTACCCATAGCAGAAATCTAGCCCGAGCAGCACTTCATCGATAAATCGCTGGAATGTCTGTGCAGCGTTTCGCAATCCAAAGGTCATGTACCTGAATTCATAGAGGCCAAACGGTGTTGTTATGGCAGTCTTTGGGATGTCATCAGGGTTGATAGCAATCTGGTTATATGCCTTAACCAGATCTATCGTAGAGAAGACTGCGCACCCTGCCAGCTGGTGTGAAAAATCATGAATATGACGGATGGGGTACCTGTCTGGTATTGTTCTGGCGTTTAGTGCCCTGTAGTCACCACATGGTCTCCATCCGTCGTCCTTTTTCCTTACCAGGTGAAGAGGGGCTGACCATGCACTCTCCGATTGTCTGGCTACTCCGCTCGCCATCATGTCTTCGAACTCTTTCTTGGCCGCCAAGGTACGAGTGGGATCCAGACGCCGGGGTTTGGATGATACAGGTGGTCCAGGCGTCGTCCTAATGTGATGCATAGTGCTATGCTTACCGGGTAGGTGAGTTCCTGGCGGCCGTGTTATCTCGGGGTACTCTCGTAGAATTTTGTGGTACTCTGTGTCTCCCACTACAGCCTTCACTGATGCTATGTCGTCAGATGACCTGCAATGTACTCCAGACACTGATAGTGACGTTACATTGTCTATTAAGCGCTGGTTTCGACAGTCAACGAGTAGGTGGTAGAAGCTCAGGAAGTCTACTCCTATTATCGCCCGTGACACGTCAGCTATCGTAAATTTCCAGGTGTAGTTCCTCCGTAGACCTAAGTTTAGTTGTAGGTGTATGGGTCCAAAAGTATGAATGACAGTGTTGTTGGCAGCCACTAAGTCAAACTTAGATTGGATTACTGGCGTCTTGACTGCCGACCGTGGAAAAACGCACAAGTCCGAGCCTGTGTCGACCAGGAACTGGACTTTTGTTGTCCGGTCGGTTATAAATAGACGGCCTGTTGAAGAGGGGCAGTCGTTAGCCGCTACTTGCGACCGCCCTTGGCGTTTTCCGTCGTAAACGTGCAGGGCTGCTTGCACTTATTCGCCTTATCACCGTACTTGTAATGGTAGAAGCAGTGCGGGTGATTTGGTGGTGGCTGTTGTGATCTAGAGCGGTCATACCTTCTGTATCGAGCCTGTGAGCGTGAGCGTGAACGTGAGTGTCGTCTCCCTCGGTTCATCCTCGTGGTAAGCATGGCTACTTGCTTCGTGAGCTCGCTTACTTGCTTGGCCAACTCGGTGTTGTCAGCGCTGGTAGACGCTACTTGTGGAGTTGACGGGGCTATCTCGTGCACCCTGTCTGCGATCTCAGCTAGTTTTTCCACCTGTAAATCAGCAATCTGTGAAGCAATGACAGTTTGTATGTTATGCGGTAAACGGTTGGTCCATACGCTCTTCACAAAATCTGATGCTCCGGAGGGTCCGGCTAAGTTTTGTAAATGCCGAAGAAACTGTGACGGCCTCCTATCACCGAGCTCCTCATGGACTAGCAGTTGCTGTATCCGCTTTTCCTGCGATGCAGACAGGCGACTGATTAGCTCCGTTTTGAGTTTAGTATATTTATTTGTTGCGGGTGGGTTCGTTATAATGTCCTTAACCTGCAGTGCATATGTAGTCTCCAGTTGAGTGGTGACATAATAGTATTTCGCTGTATCGCTGGTTACTTTTGAGAGGACGAATTGTCCCTCCAATTGCGCGAACCATAATGCCGGTTCTTCCGGACAAAATGGTGGGCAGCGTACCCCCACTCTCGCTACTTCTCCGGCTGGCAACGCTACCGCGTCTTTATTGTCAGCGTCAGAAAATTCTTCGGCATCTGACATGATCTTCACTTAATAAAAAAAATCGCTCACCGCTTATGCTCGGACCACAACCAACCTCCGATATAAATAAACTTGGCTCCAGTTGAATCACTGCTCTTCTTTTTTCACTGGATATGCTTGTGCACAGCTGCACCTGCCTGAGTCCTCCGTCAGATCACGTCGGGGTCACCAATGTAGTACGTTATGTACAATAACTGTACTAACTCCACACGGGAATTTAACCCGTATGGTAAGGCTTTTAAGCGCTATGCGCAAGCACAAGATTGCGAAGTTAAGCGGGAAGAATGAAGGTGATGAAGAGTAGAAATGAATGATATTATTTATAGAGAGATGAAATTAATATAATGATTAAACTTAAACTGTTAACAAAATAAAAGCAAAGCAAAAGTCTATACAATAAAGCAAAGCGCGGCGCGAGTAGCTAGGCTGGTAGCCAACGGTGGACTGACGCTCGCTGCTCTGCTCCCTCACACGTAGCCTGCGCGCACGGTGTCGTCGTGTGCGGGCACGCCGTCGCCCGGCTGCTCAAGGCCATTGCCGCCTTCGCTGGTACAATTATCACGCGCGCAGTGGCTGGACGCGGCACGTGTAAGCGCCAGTGCGCTCGCACCCGGAGACAAACAAGTATCGTATGATTTTCGGGTGTGGAACAAGGTTCATAAGCGGAGCGGTTTCGCTCCGGAATCAGAGGTGGCGATTTATCGCGCCACAAGCCTTAGGTCCTGGGTTCGATTCCCGGGTCGAGCAAAGTGTTATTGGATTTTTCTATCAGTAATTTCTCGTGCCCGCTTGATGACAATAGGCTCGCCCCCTATTACAAAGGACTTAAACATAACTGGCGAAATGTGGGTGTACTATTAGGTACACCTGTGTCTAACCCTTCAGGGATTACAGGCGTCATGTTATGATAAAATGCTTTTCGAACCAGTGATCTTTTAGTCTTATAATTCGTGAGTAGGTACGTCACCTCTGCACATGCTAATACACAATACAATAGTTTTTATTTTAAGGTCGAACAAACTTTCACTTAGTTTTAAAACCAGACCAGGTGCTATTGTTTTACGAATATGTCTGGAAACTAGCTAAATATATGCAAATTCGTGTTTTGTATTACCAACACGAATTTCTATTCACGGTGCAATGCAACTACGAATTTAAGAGCTGCCGGTATTGAATGCATTATTTTGGTTTATAGACAGAAACAATTCAAAATGATTAAGATTGTTAAGTACTATTAAATTTGATGTTTGATGAATTCGAAATGAAACGGATTAAAGATCATACGTCATGTGTATTAATGAAGCGGATGTCTTAAAAGTAAACGAATTGTTTACAAAATTTAAAAATGGCAAAAAAATTTAGGAACGATTATTTAGTGAAAAGTTTGTGAGTAACTTTAACAACAGTTATGACGGAAGACATAAACCATGCATGACACAGTCATGATACAATAAAAATGGCGACAGCACCAATTTATTACTTCCAAAATTTAACAAGTTATCATTTAATCAGAAAAAAAAACCATAAACTTGTTTCAATTCGCCAAAAAACATGTTCTGTAATAAAGCTATTTAACAAAAAGGAGGACATCCAAATCTTATGTTATGTTTCGGAAGTATCAAATTAATCTGCTGATAGAAATGTAATAACACATAAAAACAAATTCTTGATTGCTATCGAATTAGATTAAAACGTTTCCATAAATTATAAGTGAAACGATTCAATAATTGATGAAAGTGAGCCATCTAATTTGACAAATCAGATAAGATGCTTGAATAAAATTAGAAGTCAATTAAATGCTGTTTAAGGAATCCGCTCACAGTATCGCAGTTCATGGCAGGTGAAGCAGAGCCCTAACAGACTGGTTGCCGAGAGATTGTAGAAAAAGTGTTGGCAGACCAAGAGCCAGCAGATGGGGGCAGAGAGTCCAGGGCAAAATATTAGAGAAAAGAAAGACCTATAATAGTCCCCAGCGTGGACCAAGACTGCCTGAATGATGTTTATAAATTGCAATTGACCGGAAAAATAACAAATTGGGAAAATAATATACACAAAATATGTTTACAGTACCTCACAAGTTTCTTAGCGTAAGAAATACAGTATTTAATAACCGCTTATCATTCACGCACGTCGAACAAGTCAATTAAGGAGAAACAGTTAACTGCGGCGCTTGTAAGCTTAACGGCTTATCGATAAACTATCGATACTTATGTGCGTTGCGATATTCTAATGCGAAACTTGTTTCATACGTGGCTTTTCGCTTTTCTGTGCTGGCATTAGAACTGATTGCTGTTCAGTTAAAGGGAAAATAACATGATCCTATGCAAAGCCAGAAAGCAAACACTTGTAGGAAAGTATGTGAGAATTCTGTAAAAGTATGTTATCTTCCATGCCTCCTTTTACTGCAAAGAAGCCCATAAAATTGGATATCAAAACATCCAAGTATAAACATCAACAGTATAACAATTAACCATGCAAAATACCATCGTAAAGTATTTGATGGAAAGCCGTGCGTACTTCCAATTACGGTTCGCTGTCAGCTTCGCGCAAAACGTTGTAAATCGTCCGACAATTAATATTATTTCGCTTTAAAACAATCTCTTGATTGACGTCTGCCCCGGAGGCATGTATTCTTGCCTTACTTTCGCTTGATACATGTATAAGTATTTTAAACTCAAAGACTAGTACTTAACGTTTTTTTAGAAACGTAATTTGCTTTAAGTGTAATTTAATACTTTAATAGCAAATTATTGTTCTCCGAACTATTTCTAAAGTGTCTAATAGCTGAACGGAATTTATTGACGGTTCAATTCATCGGCCACTAGTTTCGGATTGCATGTCCGATTAATTCTTATTTTATGCGTGAACATTCACTTAAATATCCGATTCAAATCTATTATGTATTTCATGACATCTACATAAAATGTAACGAAATACGTACGAGAAACAGTACAAATATAAATCAGAATTATTCTTATTTACGAGTCAATAAACTTTAGTATAGATCTTTTGTTTTATGCATTACTCTATATTATACGATAATCTATGGCTTTAGAATATATTTAGAGGTTCGCCTACATTCCAGAGGTATTTTGTATAAAATATTTCGCAAATTCTAAATCATGATGAAAGTAAAATAAATCCTGTTTTCCCGACGATCAGGTGATCAAATTCTATTTTGACCTGAAAAATACGAAAACAAAGGTATTATCTTTTTTGATTTGATATTTTTATGCTAAAACCAACACGAAAACTGCACGTAATTGTTATGCAAAAAGAGCTTTAAAATGTTTTGATACGATCTATATATTTGACGACCCAAATGGCGCAGCGGTAGTGAGGCTGCTTTATGTTCTTAGGGTCCCAGGTTCGAAACCCGGTAGGAGCAAATGTTTGTGTGATGAGCATAGACATTTGTTTCCGAGTCATGGATGTGTTTATGTATAATAAGTATGTATTTACAAAAAAAAAAAGTATCTGTGTAGTATATCAACTATCTGGTGTCCACGACACAAGCCTCGTTGCTTAGTGTGGCACTAGATGGCGCTGTGTGTAATGTCCAGCGATATTTATTTATATTTATATAAAAAATACATTCCGGTTTAATCTCGAGGTGAAGCGTCATACTTTAAGATGTTCACATTTGGATTAGTTCGAAATGCTTCCACAAAACCGAGGCCTAGTCATTAATCCATCTTTAGAACTCATTTCAGTTTACTCAGTTTATTACACTGATGTCCGAGTGCTCTTTGTGAAAAACTGTTATGCCCAGAACAACTTAAAATAACACAAAATGGAAATAGGAGAATTACATGCTAAAACGGCTAGTCTAAATTCCAGCATACACATCGGCAAACACGGTTAAAAGTGAGCATTGTTACCGGTCATCGAGCTGCCAAGAATGTTGTCATCATAGTAAACAATAGATTCTTCATTTCACAACTCGAGCTTAAAGTCAGAACACTTAGCACTTACAATATTTACTTCTTCACGCCCTATGATATTGCAACTTTACTTCGCCATATTGATTTTGCAAAACTAACAGTCTTACTACCATACATGAACAGGTTGAATTTAAACGCATATAAAATGTCGGAAATTTATAATTCTGTTTACAATCTCGATAACATGTTGTTAAGTGCTTTTATGTGCTTTTTTTCGCCATTTATGGGCGAGTCAATCATCCAATCAAGTTAGCGCCCCTTCACTGGCCTAAAAACGAGTTCTTCAGTTAAGGCTGGAGCTAAAAAGATGGTGGTTCTGTTTTTGCTTGTATTTTTATGGTCATTTTCCCTTACTGGGTGAACAGCTTCAGGCTCAATATAGACGATGTTGTTGAAAGAAAATAAAGGTAAATGCTACTGGCCGTCTGCGTAATTGTATGAATAGTGATGGAGTGGAATATTTTACCTAGACATAGCGATGTATACTTTTGACACGTCTTGTAGAAAAGGCGGTTCATGAACAACTTTTTAATGGCTTGTATCTAACATCGCAGAATGATATGGGACGACCCGAATGGCGCAGCCGTACTGGGGCTGCCTTACGTTCTTTGGGTCCCGGGTTCGAATCCCGGTAGGAGCAAACGTTTATGTGATGAGCATGGACATTTGTTTCCGAGTCATGGATGTTATATGTATATTAATTAAGTATATATATTTAAAAACAAAAAAGTATCTATGTAGTATATCTGCTATCTGGTGTCCACGACACAAGCGTCGTTGCTTAGTGTGGCACTAGATGGCGCTGTGTGTAATGTCTAGCGATATAATTGAAAAGATAAACAACGATATACGTAAAATCAACGGTTACAGTTACAAAGCTAAAAGATTGTAGTTAATCCTTTCACCTAGCGAATTGTTAGTCTGATCTCTAGCATGCCTTGTGTGTCTAGCTGTCAACATGTCACCACCTCAGTTGACGTGACCTTTACCAGCTATAGCCTCTCGCCTACCACCTACAGCACTTAGCAGTAATTGGCGCTGAGTGGTGCCAATGAAATCAATTACGATGAAATTCGTTACCTGTTACATGTATTTTCTTCGAAAGGGGAATTGAGCTTGCATTAGAACTGAAATGACTGAGGGCTTTATGCTGTCGACAAGCGTGTCTACCTGAACTATGCGAGAATAGTTCATGCCGTGGTGCGAAGGTAATCCAGTCAAAATCGTTCATTGCACGGCTATGTCACAGCCAACCTAGGATGCATTGGCCGAAGGTACTTAAGTATTGTTGCTTGTCGTGGATCTTTTAATATTGTGGACCATCCAAATGCATTTGCATCGTTCTAAGACTTTCTATGATAAGCAAACAGTATATTTTGCCTTGCTTACATTTTAAATTATTATACTACAGTTTCAACTTTCAATTCACCATAATTATTATCATCTACCAACTTCCCCTTAACTACAACATTATACGAAATATCACAAAATTGGTTGGTTTTTAAGCCTGCACTTTATAAACAGGTAAAGTATTTATTTTTCGTGCTTCGCATACTTAAGTCGTTCGGTAATTTAGTGATTACCAACAAGAGGGGCGGGGTGGCTGCCTTGGGCCACTAGGTAGTTACTTGTGAATTGCGTGAGAAACACAATGTATGGAAATAGGCTGTCGGAGAAATTGATTTTTACTTATACGAGTACATACTTGGTTATTTTTTGTGAGAGGCAGTTTGAGTATGTTAATTTTGATTGGTTCTGGTCATCTCGTGGTTTAGGTAAGGTGTCAACGGTAATGACGGACAGTAGTAGATCCTATTGAAAGTCCGTAGCAGCAATTTTGTAAGATCCTAACGTTCTTAAGCTTTTTTTGAAAAAAATCCGTTGCAAAGCGTGATTTTTGAAATAATTCCGAATCATCGCTAACTTTCGAACATTTTGAATGGAAAAAGAAGTAGCCCGGTAGTATTTTTGTTGTTACGACACTATAATCATCACCCAATTCACAAAAAACACGTGTAACCACCACCTTACTCCAAACATCTTTATAAAACCCTTATATCACACACACCACTTAGAGCAGCATTATAAAAATTAATTCCTCCATGTAAAATTTATGGCGTCATATAACCGCTAAGTCAGGGACCGACAGAGCCGTGAAAACGTTAATGTCGGATATTATGGCAGTTTTATGCGCAAGAGTCGGAGTTCGGACTTTCCCTCTCTTCGTGCTAACAATTTTATCATTATCTCCTTCGGTTGTTGTCGCTGCATGAATTAAAGAGATAAGCTTATGGGCAGGTTGTCTTTATGCGGACATCTATGTAAAGTGAGTGGACCTACATGTTTGAGTTAATGAATTTGTAATTTTATTGATTGTTGTTAAGATAATTGGTAAGACGAAGTGTTTACAAGAAACTAAGTAAGAAAAATTGGAATTTATCAAAGTGTTTCCTATTTCAAATTATACTTCGCAGTAAAAGAGACTAGGCATGTATGTAGTGTTAAATGCTCTAATACTAACAAAGCGGGCAACAAACCAAGCATAAGGCAATCTTAATAAACTTACTAACATGAGAAACGTTTTCAAAGATAATAAATATGTGTAATATCAAAGGAATCGTTTACAACACACATAAAGCTGGGACCACCGTACTCGAACTTTCGTTGGTCAACAATCACGACACATCAATATTGTATGAAAAATTATGACTCCCTGTCAACGTTGAAGTCATCATACTTTCCGTGGACGGAAACCAAGTACTACAAATTACCATTTTTATCGCAGAATACATTGACACAGTTGGAGAACACGTTTCACTTGTAAGGGAATTAATTTGGTGAATATTCAGATGCAAGGGAACGGTTAATATGCAGACGGTGAGAATCTACGGTTTGGTGAACGACAATCGTGACCGCTTGTGCAGGGCCGGACTGATATGAAAGAGTTAAAATTCTAGTTTCATGTTAGTAAAGAAAAGTAAAGATTAGTATTTATAAAATCACATGGTTCGACGGAAGCTTCGAAGAGGAGTCTTTTGTCATGCCGGAAAAAATCACTAATTGAGCAATACTTAAAATGTCACTTACGGGACTTATCGGGAGCTCAAAAACAATAAATAATCACGGAAGATATCCCGTAAGTGACATTTTAAGTACTAATAGAGCAGTTTTGTATTAAAACAAACACGTCATGTTACGTTATGAAAAACACATTTGTTGAAGTAGCATTTTTGGGTTAGAAATAACCCCAGTCAAAGAGAAGCAGTAATCTGATAAGATATAAAGACATTGCAAATAAAATTAATGAAAATATGACGACACCACTTAACCCCAACCGAAACTAATCTAATTTTAAACGAATCACACCATATAAAAGCTGGATAGTTCATTAACTTTACATAACCAATTATCATCAATTAGCATCAAATAACACTACATCATTTAATTCTAACGGTGTAAGAAACACCGTGACCAATTGTGTATAACCATGATAAAAGTTAACGTATGAGACGCCTTGAGGCTTAACGATAGTATGGATAGATAGACTGTCTTTTTGGATATGCAGAACTAATTTGGATTTTGCCGTAGGTGTAAAGGCTGATGCATGGGTTCCAATCAACTAAACCGGTTACTTAGGAAGAAATTCAATGTAGATTAAGCAATATCTAAGGAATGATGATTTAAAAGAGAAAGGGGTAAATGATGCCGAGACGTCTAACAGGGGAGAATGGAAGAAGAAAACGTTGCGCCGACCGCAAGTAGAATGGGACAATAGCAGGAAGATGATGATGATGATGATGATGATGATGATGATGATGAAGCAATATCTAAAGAAATTATTTTTTCAAAACTAACAGTCGGTATTGCTGAGGCGGGTGTTATTTTATTTCCCCAGCTAAAACACTAAGGCAGTGACCAAGGACGGGCGTTTGCCGGACTGTGGCACGTACCTTTGAAGTCGAAAAATTCCTGATTTTTAGGCTAATTCGAATAAATGACTAAAGATTTTGATTTTTGAAAACATGGTTTTGTATATGAAACTGCTCATTCACAAGTTTATGAGAAAAAAAAATAATATGTGTCATCATTGTATTATTTTCCTTTAATTTACAAGTTCCAACTGCCTGTCCGGTCACCTACATCGACTACGTAAAATCAGAAGCGAGTCAATTATCGGAAACAATCGTGTTTGCATACGTCGTCACGTACGAAGGCTTATTGATCTCTGGTCACGACCCGACGGCACGAGAGTTGAATATAGTGCTATCAGTGAGAGTAATACTCCACCATGGAAAGGGAAAGAAGGTTCACTATACATGGGTGTCATCCAAAATATCAATGGGTTTGGCCAATATCTATGGCCAATGACCACTAAACCTATGGTATCTCCAAAAGATTTCTTTAAATCTGTAGATGATACTTTAGAGCATTATTTCGTAGTCATTTTGTCCGGCAGGCATCTTGTTCTTCTTCTTAGCGTATCGATGAGAAAAAGTTCAAATCTGCATCTAGCACCTCGATAACATGCTAGTTTTCCAACATATTGAGATGTGGTTTACGCTCTTAAAACCTTGATAGAAAGTTTAGTGGTCTTGATTCGGTTATGTCTGCCCATTCTATGAGTACTTATCTGTTAGTAGCACGGCATTGTATGGAGTATATCTTCTGCAACTGATCTATTCTGTGCCCATAGAGACGATAATGATAAAGCATTGTTTTCGAACGAGGGTATTACATTTGTGCCTGTCGAAGAATATTGAGTGGTGTCTGACTGCAAATTGGTGCAGTAGCATGCATTGTGACGTCATCAATTTAACGTGGTATTATATAGCTTATGTTGGTACTAGCGCTAGTACGATGTGCTAAGTAGTCTGTAGTATGTTGGTACTATGTTAAGTATGATTGAAGTGACAAAGTTGTTCTACTTTCTCATCAAATTATTAGAGCAATTATTCCACTTATGTTGGAAATGTAGTAAAATTATTCTAACCTACATTTAAATGAAACAGTTAATATGAATGAAACTGATATGAACTTAAAACAAAACGAGAAATACGAGATTGTTGATTGACGAACCATTAATATAATCTCGATTGACGCCATTCTATTAATTAAGCTATTCGTAGTACCAAACAAACTATTAACATAAGTAAGTATGAAAACAAGAAAAAAACTAAGCAAAGAGAATACGACGAAGACAGGGAAGGGTGTAACTACTAAGACTGACTGAAGGAAAACTCAGTGTGAAGATTTAAAAACAGATAAAAGAAATATAATAGCATTGGATGGAACAGAAATCACAAGTCCCTAGCAACTTTCGACGTAAACTATTTTTACTCACATCGCAACTCAGATTTTTATAACATAAAAGTACAAGGTACAGGTTATCATAACCATGCAACGTATCGGGAATTTAATCACAAACTTATCTAAGCGGAAGGAAAGATTTCCTCGATAAGGATCAATGTAAGGCTTAAGGCGTAAATTGCACAGCCTTATCGGCTCGCGTTGGACCGAAGCGTATAATGCCGTGTTGAATTGATTCACTTGGGTGTGCACTGTACAGCGTAGCGAATTTCAATATTAATCAACGGAGTGCCCGCTTGTTATGTAGAGAGTTTACCTTCTTGGACGTTAACTTGTTTAATGTGGAGTAACTAGCAGTTTGCTTGCGATGTATTTTGCAAATAAATCACATATTCAGTTTAAGATTCGTAAAATCACATAATATCACGTACACATTTCGCAAGTTACTGTTTAAATCCCAGTAATAGAGGGCAGGTTTTTAAGCTTCTTCTTCTAAGTTGTATATCCTTTTATACAGTCACTCTTCGCTATCTCAAAAAGGAGATTGAAAACATGGTAAGAAAACTGGCATGTCATAAAATTGAAAAATTCACATGAGACACCCACCAACCCGCACTGGGCCAGCGTGGTGGATTATCATCTACTTCCACTCACTAAGAAGTCTGTGTCCTCCTTGAACGGGGAACGTTATAAGCTAGTTCATCATCGTCTGCCTCGCCTTTTCCCAACTATATTATATTGGATGCAGCTGAACATCAGTATTTTACATGGAGCGAGTGCCTAACTGACCTCCACAACCCAGTTAGTACTGCGTTATACGATACCCCTTGGTAAGACTGGGTTGTCAGACTTTCGGGCCACAGACTAAATATAACGACTGTCAAAGATCTACAAATGACAGCCCTGACCAAAGGCTTAACGTGCTTTCCGAGGCACGGAGGAAACTCAGTAAGTAATGGGTGGTCACCCACGAGCTAACCTAGGCATGCGCGGTTTAACCTGAAGATCGACCCGAGCGGCTATTATTATTTAGCCACGAGCTCTTCCCGCAGTGCAACTTAATCTACCTAATGAGGAAAGCGGCGCCAGGATCAGTTGACATTTTAACCACTAGAAACACTTCCTAGAACACGATAGTTTTATGAACTTTCCTCGCCATAATATACTCTAAATATGGCCTATATGCTCTGCTCTAAGCATGCGGAATTAAAGTAAAAGCCGTTCCTCGTCGGAGGCTGTAGATTAAGATCACGTCATGACACGAGCATTAGACAAGCGAGGCGTGACTAAATGTATCAGAGATATGGATAGGAGAAATGTTTAGATATGGATAGGAAAAATGTTTAGATTTGGTCGGGATAAGTTGAAGGCGTGTGTGGAGTGGTGTAAG
Source organism: Xestia rhomboidea (assembly GCA_963853795.1). Taxonomy (NCBI): domain Eukaryota; kingdom Metazoa; phylum Arthropoda; class Insecta; order Lepidoptera; family Noctuidae; genus Xestia; species Xestia rhomboidea. The sequence continues at coordinate 4,697,823 of OY970771.1, read as the reverse complement.
GAAATTATGTAGAGAAGAGATATTCGATTACATTTTGCGCTTTTGATATTACGGCGCTCCGTCACCGGAGCATTCGCCTGTAATGTAACAATCCAAGATTCGATGTTGTATAGAAACAAGATATTGTTACAAATTTCATTGTTACAGGTTGCGCTTTTTGCAAAAGTTTGGTTGGGCACATCATGAAGCATTTTTTGACATGAAAATGTCTTTAAAATCAGTACCATATGTCAGAAAACCCGACCGTAACGTAACGAATTGTTAAAACGTTCAATTCAATCAAGTCAATTCATGTCAATAAATTCAATTCAATAAATTCAATTCAATTCAAACAAATTCTGGCAGAGATGTTGGGTTTTTCCATTGGGAATTTCTCAGTAGCAGCCACGGAGTCTGGAATTGCTCCCAGTTGATGGCAATAAGCTCGCCCCCTATTAAATGGTTCTCAAATAAAATTGGCGAAATGTGGGTGTACTATTAGATACACCTCTGCCTAACCTTTCGGGGTTTGCAGACGTGATATTATGCTTTGAAAAGTTTTGAATATCTAACAAAAATATAACTTCTCCTTATTATGCCTCGAGTCTAAATCTTAACAGTTTAGCAAGAAAAGCACGCTTCTTGAATTTACAAATACTGGTTGTAACTGTTCTAGGAAAAATGATGTCATATAGATTTTAAGATGTGAGAGGCGTAGTAGCGACCTTAAGATAATTGGTTAAGGTCAAAATGTCTGACAAAATGAAGAACTCTCAAGGAGTTGAAATGTAAAGTTGTGATGTCAACTTTTAGCATATAGTATGTGATATCATAACTTTTTTGGTGGTCTTTCTTTTTCACGTGGTTAGTGTCTAACCTGTATGCTTAGCCAAGTTGACAATCTACAATCGTTAACGCATAGAAAACTAACCAAATGTATGGGAATGACATCATTTCAACGTTAAGTCACGTGGTCAAAACAAACGAATATAAACTTTACAGTTCAGTCAAAACTGTAAGTTGGCTACGATTTATATGGGATGTAGCGATCACGATTGTAGAAACGAATTCTATCATCTTGATCGATGTAAACTTGTCTACGAAGTTTCTATTCGTTTGTTTTGACCACGTGACTTAACGTTTACGTTTCTAGAAAGAGAATCGATACGAATCGGGCCTGCTGGTTACGGAATCGAAAATATCGTGAGGAAACCAGCATGCCTGAGAGATATTTCTCGACGGCATGTTAAGCCAAGTCAGAGGCCCATGGGCGGCTTAAAAACTCTGACTCCAGGTTAGGCACTAACCACACGATAAAGAAGAAAAGACGGAATCGGATTTCGGTCCCATAGTAAAACCGGATTTCCCGGGTTTTACTATGGGACCGAAATCCGATTTCGCATGCCCTAAACCTGGTGTCAGAATTTTTATGCCGCCCAGCCGCTCACTTGGCTTTACACGCTGCCGCCGTCGAGAAGTATCTCTCAGGCATGCTGGTTTCCTCACGATGTTTTCCTTCACCGAAGCAAGTGATAATTATACAATACGCACATGAATCCGAAAAATCAGAGGTGGGTGTCTTGGGTCCGAACTCGAGACCTAGGACTTGATAGTCCGACGGTCACACCACTAGGCTCTCTCTCTCTCTCTCTCTTTTTCAACCCTTGGCCACCCAATGCTGAGTGTAGGTCTCTTCCAAACTTGGCAGTCCGATGGTCACACCGCTAAGGCTATCATTGCCCTTTTTGGTGGTATTAGAGAAGTAGGTATACTTAGCTTTTAACATTGCAATAAGTAACTGCACTTAGTTATGTATGCCAGCATTTTCATTCTGTCTTTTTTATTGCAGTAGATACCTAAAGTGAAAATCTCATATTCCAAATTATTTGAAAGTCTACCCACGCATTTATTCCATATCGAAAAAGAAATCGACAGTAATGGCGACTTTCCAAATGCTATATATAATTCTATATCATTACCTAAATCGACGATAGCGAATATTTGAAATTGAAATAGCAACTCAAATAAGAAGAAATAAACGATCAAGGGTGGCCGTGAAGCATGCTAATGGTTCCGTACGTTTAAAATTCAGTTGTTGTACTAGATTGAACTTTTGATAGTATTGTTTCAGAGGAACAATGTAATTTACAAACTGTACTGACTGAATCTATTAAATTATTTTATGAGACGAATTAATGATTTGTTTGAATTAGCTAGTAAGATGGTTTTTTAGTAAGTTACGTTCAGATTTATGATACTTGCTTCTCTAGTGAAAACACGTCATAATTTCAGCCCTGAACCGTCCTCATTTGGCCTCCATTTAAACCCAGCTGGTAACCATCCAGCAAAATAAATTGAAAGCTAACACTGGCAGAATGGTTAAATACAAAATATGAAACTTCGCTTTGCTTATCCAAACACTATAATTCAAATAACTCAACTGCAAGTGTCTTGTACAGAGTCAATTTCTCTGACATTTATACAGAATTACAGCCAAGAAAATGAGGTTCTTTATATTTGTACCCACGGGACTCTAACAAGACCTGGAATGGTTCCATTTACATGCGTCCGTGAGTGTGAAAATATTATGGCAGTTATGATACAGCGTATTATATCGCCTACGGTGTGCTGGGAGCTGACAGAACCGGTATGGGATAGGAACTCTAAGATGTTATTATAGAAATGTTATGTTCAATTTTGCGATAGGTGAATGTGTTTGATATGGTGTGGTGTATCTCGTGGTTCTTGGAAATTGGGTTTAGGAATCTTTTAATAACATGAAAAATGATGGAAAAATGTCGTCAATACAATTTTTTTAATTATTGGAGTGACAGTTAGTGCGGGCTTGAAAGCTGGCGGTGTGTGCATTTAGAAAAATCATTTCAGGTCACTTTAAGAGAGCCGTTTGGGTCTACCATATTCGTGACAAAATTGGTTAGATAGACTCTGCGTCGCAGAACGGATTGTTAACACCACCCAGGGAGGCTCTTTTCATGGTATAGTGTTTTTCGTCACGGTCTTAAAATATGAAATATTTTTTCATTGTTTCGTGAACTGTTGAACATTCTGCCTTTAATTAAATCAAAATCAAAGCATTTATTTCAAGTAGGCCAGTTACAGGCACTTTTGAATTGTCGAAACAAAGATCAAAATTAAATGTAGCTACAGTCCCAGTCACAAGGCATAAAAACTGTGAAAGTACTATAGTTGCCCATTCCCTAGCGTAGATCTCTATAGAGAAGAACGGGCAAGAAACTCCATGGACACTCTTTTAAATCAGAATATTGTTACAAAATCTTGGTTACATCATTCATGTTGACATGGTATATTATGTGAGAACAATGTAGCAAGATGTGCACGTTAAAAGTGTCCACAGTAAAACAAAACAAAAAAAAAAAACAATTCAAAAACTAAAATAATTCATTCAAATAAGCCATGGCAACTGAGAGATGACCAGTCACAACTGACAGCGCCCGTTCACGAACATGACGCATAGATCAGCACCATTCAACTCAACCATTTTGAAGGGAACTAAATGATCCGACACATGCGCCACCATCAGCGAGACTTTTGAGTGAGCATGACATATTCTCAACCGCCAGGGCACCAGGGCACATTCAAGTCAAGAAAAGACGTAGGTTTCCAGCGACTGATAGCATTCTAGTACATAGCACTCACACAATATGGGCTATGCGATTATATAATACTAAAGAGATTGAATCTATACAATGCAAAGATAGTTGTACAATCTTCAGCAGCTCCAACAATACAATTAGTGCTATCCATTTATGCGCCCTGTCCTTGTGGAGCAGGACCGGCATTGAGCCAAGCATTTTTATCAGCGATATAATCGTCCAATTTGTAATATGCTTGCTTACTTAATGTGCGTTTAATGCAGGTTTTAAATTTTGTTTCATTCAGTTCAAGAATGCTTTGTGGAATTTTATTATAGCATCTCAAACAGTACCCCATGAAAGAAGAGTCTACTTTAGCGAGTCTGAAGCCTGGCTGAACTAATTGGTCCCTATTTCTAGTACTGTAATTGTGTCTGTCACCTCTTTTACCAAAAAGATGTAGATTTTTCCTCAAGTACATTATGTTTTCGTAGATGTATTGACAATGTACCGTCATGATGTTAATTTCCTTAAACAGTTCCCTCAGAGAATCGCGCCTACGAAGATTGTATATGGCTCTGATGGCTCTTTTTTGCAGAATAAATATAGATTCAATGTCTGCAGCCCGTCCCCATAATAAAATGCCATAAGACATTATACTATGAAAGTAACTAAAATAGACCAATCTAGCAGTATCTACATCAGTAAATTGACGGATTTTTCTATTAGCATATGCTGCTGAACTTAGCCGCCCCGCCAGAGATGTTAAATGAGAACCCCATTGTAGCCTTGAATCAAGCGTAATCCCCAGGAAAACCGTTTTATCTACGAATTCAAGTTTCTCTTTATTCAATACTATATCACAATCGCTACTTTTGACATTCGGTAACGCAAATCTTATGCATTATTAATACTTCTATGCAAACATTATATTTACGAAAGTAACGTGTCTGTCTGCCACCTTATCTTATCACACCTTCACAGTTCTATTATTTCGAAGCGGATTCGATGATAGCACAGAGGTCTCGACATAAGTAGTTAACGACAAAATCGCTAACTTTCGATTGCTAATTACCAACGAATAAATTCGGTTGCAATAATGATGCTTGCGAGAAACGCGTCTTGGGTGTAAAGACTTGCTTTACTCGCAAGCATCATTATTGCAGATTGCCGGACCAGGCCCCTTCTCTATCTATGTCTAGATAGACATAGATAGAGAAGACATTACGAAATCAAAAAAAGATACGTCATACGACTTAACGAATCGAAAATTGAATCGAAGCGTTGTGAATAGCTATGCAGGTCTTCTTCTTGTCGTATTGATGTTACTTCCATTATACAAGCACACTGGTAGACCACGGGTTTAGAACATAGGTTACTTTATATTCCAGTAGTAGGTACGTTCCCGCTGGAAAACTTTCGACCTACACGCGGGCGAAGCCGTGGACATGAGCTTGATGCATTATAACATGATGACATCTCCAAAACGCATTTAATTTTCTTTCTTACAAGTTAGTTTCGAAATTACTTTTTTATCGTTCTTGCACCAGGACAGTCTCATAATTTTAACAGAGTAACGAGACAAACATAAATTGTATGACCTTCCAGGTCAACAACGCTTTAAAACTTTTCCAGTTACATTTTGTAATCGTAAAACATAAATAACCATGGAAATGATGTGTAATAAAAAATGCCATAGAACATAATGGGAGTATTCGGAGTGCATGAATACTAAAATAACATCAAGAGCATATTTATGAATAGTTTATTATTCTTGTTTTGAGCGCATCAAAAGAATTATGACAGAAAGCTGAATGGGTTTAAAAAGCACTTGCTTCAGTTATTTTTACGAATTCTGTTGCATTCCAACAGTAGTTGTTGATGGAAATATTAGGTGCATAGTGAGAATCTAGCGAACAGCTACCTCGAGAAGTCAAATTCTTAGATTCGCGATTGCTTCATGTCAAATTATAAAATGGAGGCGGTGCAGTTAAAGAACGGAATGAGCAAACGAACCTCATTTCTTTCATCTTTCTCAACTAAACTAAACTTTAAGATACTTTGCGAGTCGGACTCGCACACGAAAGGCTCCGTACCATTATCGATACAACATTAGATAAAACGGCAAAAAATCACGTTTGTTGTATGGGAGCCCTCCTTAAATATTTATTTTATTCTGTTTTTAGTTTAGTTTTTTTTTTGTTATAGCGGCAATAGAAATACATCATCTGTGAAAATATCAACTGTCTACCTATCACGGTTCATGACATACAGCCTGGTGACAGACAGACGGACAGATGGACGGACGGACCGGACAGTGGAGTCTTAGTAATCGGGTCCCGTTATTAGCCTTTGGGCACGGAACCCTAAAAACGCTGAGAAGAAAAGGCTGACAAGGCATAAGGCGGAGAACTGGGCGTTATGCCGGAATTTGGAAGAGTAGGACTCTCCCAAGATGCACCAGCAGTGTCAAGTAGTGGACTTCGAAAGGCTGCATTGATTGATTGATGAAAAAAAAGGAGAAACACCATCAAACACCCAAATCAAGCCAAGACCGAGACATGCCAAATACAACATCATTAAAAATCAATAAAACTAAATCAGAATCAATTAGCATAAACATCCAATAACCAGTCAATAGCGATTGACTATCGATATGACGCAAACATACACAATAGCAGCACCGATTGATACTGACGAATGAAACCTGAATGGACTATCAGCACGTAGAAGGATCGTATTAGCCGTAATTAGGTGCCAAATGGTTTTGTAGGGGTTTGGTGTCATGTGAAATTGGCAGTGGTATCGAATGATTAGTTGAAGTTATTTGAGATTATGATATTGACGACGAAGATACTGTGCTGGAGAGACGGATTTCAGGCAGACAGATGAGTAGACAAACACATTGACAGATAGACAAACAGATAGACAAAAAGACGTACAGTTAGACAGTGAGACGGTAGGTATTAAGGATCCCTTTTGACACACTTTGAAGGACCTTCATATAAGTAGTAGTTCTGATACTCGTAATCATAATCAAGGCTCATGAAGGTAGATAAATAAGCATATTTAAAGGCAAAGTGGTTTTCTGACCTTAATCTATAAGTCCTAATGTTTAGCAGGAGAATAAAAAAAACCTCATCATAACAAACGTATAATAAATTGCAACAAAAACTGGTGCGTCTGACATTGAGACACGCAATGTGGGCGCTGATTATTCCAAGGCAGAAAAACTGGCAAATTACACAATTGTAGTAGGATGATCATTGTGTCATAGAATTTTGCTATGCAAAGTTTCAAACGTGAGGAAACCAGCATGCCGAAGAGGTATTTCTCGATGGCATGGGAAGCCAAGTCAGAAGCCCTTGGGCGGCATAAAACTCTGACGCCAGGTTAGGCACTAACCACACTATAAAGAAAGAAAACTATGCAAAGAGAAAAAAAGTGTATAGTTGTAGCATGGCATCATTCAGGAGCATGTTTCAAATTCAATAGATCAATTAACATGTTTGCTGATCGTAATCTGCTGGCCCGATAATCTTAAACCAAACCAAGTAAAAGAACCACCTAAGATCCTCCAAACAATAATTGAAAGCCTACATAAAACCATAAATTCGCGGGCTGCTTGAAAGGCGTAGGGCCTTTGCCAGAGATAGACTGCAAAAAATGTTTCATTATACTAGTTCATCTAAAGACTAAACTATTCGAATATTTGGGATATCTTCACAGAACAGAAGAATAAACCCAAAGACTGTCACAATCACAGAGTTGCAACAACCATTGTCACTTGGTGCATAATTGTTAAATGCTCTTGGCGCCGCAAGAGTAATAGGAAGTACCTAATAAGTATTGGCGTGACTATCGCTCGTACACATTAAAGTGACCCATTTCCTTTATTGAATAGCATAGCTTCCAATTTGTTTCAAGTGGAACAATCTGTGATAATGACAGACGATTTCATATAACCCTAGTTCACTGATGACAGCAAGGCATCTAACCATTTAGCAAGGGACGACCCTAATTGGGAAGAGGCTAAGAATTTCTTGACAAAATAATATTTTGATCTGTCTAGGATTGGTATAAGGGTAAATAGTTGTTTTGTAGTGGTGGTTGGTGCCATTAGATGAAGAGGAGAAAGACCAACATTAAGGAGGAGAAGGTATTGAGGTGGTGGTGGTGGTTTTCTTGATCCGGACGATCAGAGGTTAGCTTAGTATATTGTTGCTCCCTAAATTTTCAGCATGCGACGTTCATATTGAGAGTTACCAAATTATTATAAAGGTTTCTACTTGCTTATAACCTTGGCAAACCCATTCGACTTTCTCAAATGTAACAAAATATCCTGCTGAATGAAATAGTGCATAAAGACCAAAACAAAACCTAATACAACACAAAGGAAACTTCTAATTAGAACTTAATAACAACAGTTTGTTTAACATAACTCCTTTGTACCAATTCCATAAAACAATTTTGAAGACGTGTCTATAACCATAACATGGGCTTGCGCGTGTAGGAGGACCGTAGTATATACAGCATGTATTAGAAAGGTTTGCTAATATATTGTGGTATAAACCATCACACGAACACTTTCCCCCCTTGTAATCGCAAGAAAATATTCAGTTGCCCCATAAAAAAATTCAATAAATACTCGACGAAATGTATGGGACAGTATAGGACCATACCTTTCATATTTTTTAGCGTGTCAATTTTTGCACATTCAGTAGCGTCCATCAGCTCGTTATGTGCAAACAAGATGGCAGACATGACACGTTATTAAGTGTCACATCGTTTGTGGAACCTTCAGAAACATCCTGTAGAGTACACAATCGATTTGGCAACAGTAGAAGATATCGATCTTTTTGCAATCGACGTGGGAGTCGAAAGTAGCTCAGATTATGAGCGATATGTAAATATGGAGGGGATAATCGCATTCTGTCAATCATTTATTATGATGAACTGCTGAGTTTGTATGAGTTTATATTTTAAATCAATCAAGGTAGAAAAACAGGTTTATAGTTATCGTTGTTGATGCTGAAGTATTTTGAGATTGTAATGAGATATCCAACACTCTGAGCATTATTTATTTTGCAAGAAAGTAAACAGCATTTTGAGTCTACAATACATGGCAGCTTTATTAGGTTATTGAAGATACTTTACGAATGCTCAATGTATTTACTGCAGGGGAAAAACAACATTGATTACTGAAGAAACTACGAGTAACTCCAAAGGGATAAGTAATACAATACAGTAAATCAAAGTCCTACAAGGTTAATTTGTGGAGATTACACGAATTTATCGTCTTGTCTCTTTTACATTCAGCACGACAACGTTTCCTTACTGGGAACATGGAGACACTTACCTAGCTGTAAAACTTTCCAACAATTTCTAAAGCAATATAAATCTAAAATCCGTCTATTCTGAGGTAGACAAACGTACAGAACTCAGTCAGAATAGTCTATAAAACTTAGCGTGTCAGTTGGCGTAAATGTTTGCGAGACACGTGAAATAGCTTTGCCAATCTTGGATAGTGTTGGCCAATATTTTTTCATGGAATGTTATGCGGAGGAATGAGGAAAATGTCGTGAAAAGTTTTGAGTATGAATGTGGCTGTAAGAGTAGAGGAAGTCAAAAAAGACGATGGATGAACTGTGAGAAGGATGAATGGGTAATGAAGTACAATTCATGCTAAGTCGAGTAGCCTTTTCATGAATATGTGTAGCACCGTTTAATATTCTATTTGCACATCAAATCATACAGATAATTTTGGTTTTAGATTCCCTTTAACAGTTAGTCAAACATAAATCATACAGAACCCAAACGCTCTGACGTCACGTCACCCACAATTACAGACGGACAGACAAACTACGACAACAGTAATTGAGGACTCTTAGCAGAAACAACATCATAATTATGTACATAGAGTGTTGGCTGAAGAAATTAGTCGTGATATTTGTACTGTGTTTTGTAAGACTCTAGTGTTTGGTCAAGAATCATTGGAGACTGTTAAATGAAGGGAACTGAAGTTTACAAAAACAAGCTTCAGTATATTAAATATTCATTAGTCGTTGCTGCTCACAGAATAGAAATTACCGCCTAAAATTCTTAACGTAATTAGAAGAACAAGGTCTGCCAAGCCTATTTTACAACTGTAGGAGTTGGCTTTCAATCAAACTAGATGCAACCGAATGCCAACCGAATGCCAGTATTTTAAAAAGAGCCTAACTTACCTCCACGACCCAGCTATTGGCAACACATCCCTTGGTAAAGCTTACTGATAGTTAGAATAAGGCACACTACGAAAATTTTCGAAGCTCCTCAATTTCCAGTTAGCAATAAGTTTAGCTATTTGAAATAAAAACTCTGCCAGCCTGCTCTTATTTATGTCAAATAAGCAAAAGCTTGCTTCAATAAACAATCGTCCATCTCTAAAGTTCCTTTGAACCCTACACTGCATTCAATGCTTCACAATGCATCCTTGCTGTCTTGGTTTTTTTATTCGCATCGAACCATTAACACTGCTGTTCCCCTTTTGTTTAGTAATCACGACCAATTGTTAGTAATAAAAGTGCAGCATCAACAATCACTCAATCAGCTGCGCAGGGGCACTTCGACGCTTTTGTTTTAGCTGTTAGCGTGTTGGATTTCAAGAGGTTCCTTATTGGAATTGGGGGGCTTTTCAATAAGATCAAGATGAACGAATTGAGGGGTCATGTGAACACGTGTTTGGTAACACCAGTCTTCAATTTAAAATGTAACTCTGTCGAACATAATAATCTGTGAAGTACAGATACCCATAACTTTTTACAAACTGGCAGGACATTTAAAGTAAAAAGTAAGAGGCATAGCACAGTAGCAAAAAATATGCAACAAAAGCTGCAAGGATACCGCCCATCGTGACATCAGGTGTGAACAAAGAATAAATAAAAGAAATGATACAGGTAACTTGTACAATGCACAAAACACACGACAATCTTCATCTATTTGAAAAAGCAAGAGAAGAATAATAAAATAGAACAATTTCACGGTGATTCCACTAATCCCTTAGGGCAACCATGACCGTAACACCACAAAAGGTGTAAGAGAGACAGACATGAATTCATTCAAGCCGACAGACATTGTGAACATAAAACCAAAATCCATAGAACCCCTGAATGTATACGGAGTTAAAGATGAGAAATAAAATACAAAAGGTCACGGTAAAATGGATGGCATAGGTCATGTGCAGGGGGAATGCTAACAAATCAACGCGTTCACAATGGGAGCGCTATATTTTCGTAGGGGCAACATTGATGCGTCATAACTTTTAATTAAAATGGAACATTAATATGGGGCGACTGGCAAAATAGGTCCAAGTGTGAATGAGAGAACATCAATGGACATAGACGTGTAATTGTGAGGAAAGGCGAATGGGAAGATTGGGCTATAATGAATTGTATGGGATGATATTGGAAATGTTGTCACGCGTGATTTTAGAAGGGATCCCGCTGACAGCACCCTTTGTGTTGGCTCTGATAATGATGTTGGAACATTATACGGTTATAAATTACTGGCACATTATTGAGAAGCAAACTACTTTGAAGAACAAAGCAATAAACCAGTGATTGAAAAACAAAAGCTTTTATCTCTGAACATTGATGGCAATTTAATAAACGCCGAAGAGATTATCAGAGTAAATGAATAAATTTGAATACTTTGGTGACAACAAGACTTATCTTTTTTAACTACACTACGAACTTCTAACTTGTAATTCAATATACTCGAACCGACCGCTAAAGGAAATTATAAAACCATCATAAACTATGGAAAAAAGCCTATTCCTAATATTCAATAACGGCTACATACAAATACCAAATACCCAATTATTTATAGCACTTAGTATTAGAAGAAATACATATGGCCCATTCAAAATGACATTTACAAACATAGAAGCACATATTGAAGCCATAAAAAAGAATGATCTCATTTACCATGAACTAATGTTGTTGATATCAGTAAGGCTTTAAACAGGTTTATTTAAACTACGGCTGTAAGTGAACGAGGAGTTTTATATGGAGACGATAAAGTACAGAAGTTGAAATTTTAAAGGTAACAAGATTTATGGGTTATGGTAGATGGAGTTACGGGAGTGTGCAAGGGAGATATTATGGTCATTGAATAAAACGAGGCCAACCTGAAATAATTCCTTAAGGAATGGTTCAAGATTAGACAAGAGACAAAATCGTATTAAGAAACAGCTTTTTAAATAAATCAAGTAATTTTAAATTCATGCATTGATGTTTTATCTATACGTAATTGGGACAAAAACTTTCGACAAATTACGTTAAAAATATTTTTTATCACATTCCAAAAAGCCATGTTTAACAGTAGCTTCTTTTATAAGATTTCCTTTAACGTTGCTTGGAAACTTATGGCGTCTTCATTTAGTTATTGCATTCTAAGAATAGTTCTACAGTACTTATATTGTTAGGGCCAGCCATAAGAAAACCCCTTTACTAGAAACTATTACTGTAAAATAGTGTTGTACAATGTTATTTTATGTCTTTAGATTTTATCGGCTGTATTGATAAAGTAGCTTTCGTCGATGCTATCATGTGGCAAATAATTAGAGTGTTTATCTTTCTTACCGATTTCTTCGCACCTCTTTTATTTTGCAGAAAACCAAACTTTATTATAACGACGTGTAATCAATCATTAATAGTGTGTTTATTATCTTGTACTGAGATCAGCCTTAGCTTCTAAACTTTGCCTGCAGCTAATCGTAAGTGTGATCGGATTAAAATTCTACCTTTTGAATGGTGTGAATCAATACTCTCGTGTGCACTTACACCTTACTTGTTTATTTTATTTATGATTTGAATCATCAATCATCTAGTTTATTATTGTGACTAGAAAGAACTTGATGACGTCTTTTTTTCAATCTTTATATTTTTTAAAGTAGTATGTATATCATCGCGTGGTACATAACTAGCACATCAAAGAGGATGTTAGATACATTATATATTTGAAGATGTTGAAGAACTAGGTTTTAAAGAACTTTTCCTGAATATTGATACAAAATAACTTTTACGAAATCATGACGCCAACAGCAGGATAATTAAACTTCGTAGTATGTCCAAAAACATTTCCAATAAATTGTAGGTCCTCAAAGATTGACACAGTACAATGCAAAGTTTGACTGCAAATATCACACATTTATGTAGTTTATACAGATATAACTGAACGTGACTTTGGTATTGTTTGATTTAAGATCTTTTGTTTTCTCTCGTCTTTGGTGATATCTTTCAACAGGATCACTATTCCCTTCATATAAAAGCAATTATTTCAATTTCGAATAGTCCATAGACTATTTTCTTAATTTAAAAAGCATTATAGTCTTTCGCATTTTAGGTATTTTTACTTCTATGCTGTAAACATTTACTATTTGGGAAGAGTTCGTTAGAAAAGACTATCGCCATTATTATTTCTGCTGCCAACTATGATGCAGGGTTTTACTTTATTAACATTGGGAGCGCAACTGCACGTCCCTGGGTGTTTCTAGTATATAAACCCCGATAACAAGCGTCCATTAGGCAGGCTGTTAACCAATCCATAACATAAACAAACCCCTGTATCCTGTCAGTTAAATCCTTGGCTTTTCCGTTGTAACCGCAATTATAGTTGGTGCCAGTTAAGATCGCAATAGCGGTCATTGCCCTTTCCCTAATATCTCTTTCTACGAAACAAATGAACAATGTCGTTTTTCATTAGAAAAAATGTTGAAGATCACGATAGATGATGATTCAAGACTTGAACAGGCTTTTTTTTGGATTTCAAAGTTAAAAACTTTAATAAATGTAGGTGGGTCAATGACCGCTTTTGCGATCTTAACTGGCACCAACTATAGTCATCGATCAATATATCTCCTGGATAGCCTTGAATGTTACTGTCATTCGAATTCAGTACTTCCAAGTTATAATAGCAAGAAATAATGGTAATAGGTCAATTGATTGAAGGCGGGTCTTAAGCCATAACTATTTAATAAACAACTAGTATAGTCCGTGCCATAACTTCAGTTTATAATGTTCTGATCACGAATCATAATTTATAAACAAGAGTATTGTGAAATTGTATGTAACCAAAACCCACACAGCTCATTTTATATCTGATAGGTAATTATCATAGAGCGGATACAAAAGGGCCCATCATAGTTCCTGTAAGAACACCATAACGAAAAACAAATCTATATTTTTTTGGTACACAATTTAATCCACACAAATGTAAATGTCAATTTAATCCCCTATTCAGCTCTTCATAAATAGATACATATAGATCGTCCATTATTTTGATTTATTAAGAACACAACATTATTATTTCATGATTAACAGATTCGTTGGCTAGGCTGAAAACTTCGAAAGATCAAAAGCACGCCGTTTATCGAATCCTTTACTCTTTTACGAGTAACACCACTGGGAGCCACAATAGGTCATGGAACTAATATTATTTATAGAAAACAAAACGGTCGCACTTTAAAACACATAAAATAATATAGCCAGGAAGCGGGTTAGGACGTTAATAAAAAGAAATTGCCTTTACTCGACACTAAACAACTTTACGAGTAAGATGGCGCCTTAGAAACAGCGGGATGCGAATTGTAATGGAATTACAGTAACCACTGGATGTAGCAGCAACGTAATTTTACAAAATTACTTGACGACTATGGGCCTTAGACTGGTTATCATAGGCTCAGACAGCATAGGAAAGCTGACGTTTATGAAGAGGTTTGCTTACCTAAGGATATTTAGTTATCAACAGTCATGCTTTTGGAATAGAGCTTTGTAAATAATGATACTTTAGTCTTTTTACAAGCTTTTATTTTTAAGAATATCCTCATATCATCATCACAGATTTAAAGAAGTAAAAAAATGAAAATAAAACCGTATTATTAAGTGACTTGGACAAAGCACAAATGGATGCAGCGTACACAAAATCGCTTGTCTTGTGGCTATAAAGTAACTAAATGAGATCGTTGACCTAGTGAGCGTAAGGCACATACAATATAAATCATCTTAAAAGGGAATAAGGAGACCAAAAGGAAAATTTTAAGTATAAAGCGCATTATTTACTTTAACACAATGAGAGATTACGGTAAAAGCTCAGATAAAATTGAATTGTTAAGGTTTGTTTGTATTGTTTCATGAAGAAACGAATGTTTATCTGATGGATACGCAAACTCCGCTTTTGGAAAGCGTGGTTTCTCGATTGTGAAATGGTAGATCCTGAACTTGAAAGCCTAATGTGAAAGCTTTTGTTTCTGTATTTGACGAAAATCTTGTTGCATTCAACACAGCATGTCAAGTCCTTGTATATGACGATGCTAAAATGGTTGTTGCGACTGCTTTGGTCAAGTACTTGTTTATGTTCTCATTGTCATGTTTGTTCTTGTCTTATCTACTGAGGATTTGGAGGCCAAATTATTTATGTGACTTGAGTTCAAAATTTTTCTTTTACTGTGACTTGCATTTGGGTCTTAGTTCTTTTTGCGAAGATCAAAATCAAAATTGACGCCAGAAATTTGAGGTAAGTATCTAAAACGTCTCGTTTTGTGGTTTCAATTATGATTTTATTCTACGTTGAATTCATCACTGATTCTAATACTAGTTCGTCAGTTTAAAATTCTTGCCAGAGCAAAACTCGTTTGCAATTCTCATCCGTGGGCGGATAAGGAATAGCGGGACTTGGGCTAAAGGTCATTGTTTTAATTGGGCGTAGCCATTTTATGATCGATTGCAATAGAGGTAGTTTTGCGGATATCCTTTAAAGAAATATTCGGACGAACGTTTTATGATTAATGATTTTTTTTAGTTTGAATCTTGAAAAAGATTATTAAGTGAGCGAGAGATTAGGAAGATGGCTGAATAGATGTTCAACTTTTATTTATTTACTTTACTTATATTAGGTATAAGGTTCATAACATTTATTAGATAAGAACAACTCAGAGTTAAATATAGAAATAATTTTGATTCACGAGATCAAGCTGTAACTAAAGCATTCCTGCTCCATCTTCACATTGAAAGGCCCTGACATGTTTTCGCGTGCCCCTTACTCTCATTGAAACTGCTCTTATAACTGAGATTTGTATTTTCACTTTTGATTGAATTGGTTTAAAATTTTCTATTTTTATAAATTTTCAGGGCTAATATAATATCACGCCTGTAAGCCACGAAGGGTAAGGGTGTAAATCGATATAGTAAGTACTATCGAGGACACTCCCGCCTGATCATCACTAAGCAAATTTTTGCTTGCACTTACAACATAGAAACGCTCTCTAGCCCCACCCCGTTGACTTTGTATAGAAATAATGAATGAAAAGATACCGAACGGCCGAACGCACTGACGACGCAAGCCAAACGAGAGTTTTTGTTATTTTGCGCGTCAAAGTTGACGCTTTCCTAATAGGCCTAAACTTTAAGGGGGCGTGAATCGGCGCCTCCGCATGATTTAAGCGAAAAAAAAATTAACTGATCAGGCGGAAAAGACCACGACTGTACATCCACATTTTTTCAGTTATGTATACAAAAACAAATTCAGGGAACAAAAACAAATTCCCGACTGCTAAATTTCATCATCATTTTATTCTACGAGTATAATTATATTAGGAGTACTACATAATATTATAAGTGTCACATAGATAGATTTAAAATAATCACATATTTATCATCTTGCAAACTGTCAATTAAAAGTTACGGATTAACTTCAAATGATGGTTACTTAGGCGGTCTCTTTGCTAACCTGTTTACTACATAAGTGCCGACCAGGCTTATGTATTACCTGTAATATAGGTACATAAGTGGGTGTCTAGTTATGTAATGTCACATACATAGGATTGGTTTCCTGATGTTAAGATTTTTGCTTGCTAATTACTTCATCAGGGAAAGGGCAATCGTATGAATATGTAAGCATGATTACTAAGAGGAAGTGTGGAATACTAAGCATATTATGGTCCTAGCGCAGCTGGAGCTTATATTAAGAAACCAACTGTGAATAATTTTCTTTCTAAGCATGAAATAAGCTACGGACTAGCTTAAGGTGGATGCTCCAGGAGTAGGTTTTATCTTGATTAAACTATGAATCGCGGTTGTAAGACGTATGTAGTTAAAGAATTATAATCATCAAAATCATCAATACAACCCTCCAAGCGCATAAAGGTGCAGGAATGACTTTGACCTTGAAAAAGTAAATTTATACACCTTTATGAGCTTGGAGGTTTGTATTGATGATTATAATTCTGTAACTACATACGTCTTACAGCCGCGATTCATAGTTTAATCAACATACAACCTGACACTGACCTGCAAATTGCAAAAAACGTAAGAAAATTTGAATTTCGCGGGCTACCCTGGCGCATTCACCTTAACAAGTAACATTTAATTAAAGGTATCAAAAAACCCGACTACAAATTATATTATGTACATTTATATATTTTTGTAATCGCTTTTTAATTTCCCTTACCTAACTCGATAGGTCTGGTTAAAAAAAATTAACGACTTACAATTTAACGTCAAAAATTTGCCATGTTGTTTTTTTTTTGGGTTTTTGAGACGAATCTAATGATACCTTAATGGTTGAAATCCATCCAGCCATTTGGAACACACAAGTTAATAAAGAAATTTACAAACATGATACAAGATACGGGGGAAAAATATAACCCTTCCTTAGCAGTCGGATAAAAAGTCTATAGTCTGCAATTAACATATGAAGTGATATTTTTACTGATAATTTTGAAAATGAACTAACTACAGCGAAGATCACGCATGCAGTGTTCCATACATCGTAGATGCATACAAGCCTGACGACTTAACCACGTCTAGTAAAACAATCTACATAAAATAGTGAACGAAAAAAGTATATAAAAACAGAAGCATAATTTGAATATTTTATTTAGACGTGTTAATGAAGATAATTCGGTAACGTTCACTTCAACAGCACATAATCATGCAATTCCCATTCTGCATACAATGACTACAAATATTTTATTAGCCAGTACCATTGAATATAAATATCTATTTATCATAGCTTCGTCATACTCCATCTATGAGTATACGTACTTGTCTTGTGGGAAACCTCAAGAATCGATCCGTGATCCATATTAATGATACTAAAGAGGTTGAGAACAAGGAGACAATAGAGAAAAGGCCGGAAAAGATTGGACGGTCCATTAAAATCGTAGAAGATGGCGGGACGAGCTGGACAAACCCTTTTAACCCTATTAGCCCTGGAACGAAACAACTGGAAACCTTTGCCCAGCAGTGGGATGACGCAGGCAAACAATATGCAAGAACAGCTACCTTTAGAATTTGCTATGTCAAAAACAGTTGAACTATGTTTTTTAAATTTAGGTAATTTAGGCCTGTAAGGATATTTGTATGTTTAGAGAGTAAATAAATTTACAAATAAATATCCGCAGTATTAAAATCCATCAAACCAAATCCGTTGTTTCAAGTAGTCTCGCATTAAAGGCGTGGACGAACGCGAAACGACAAGGAGGTTGTAAGCGAATGAAATATCTTTAGATAGCCGAGTGGCTTGGAGTGGCCTATTGACGCTTGGCCACAAGCGAGTAGCGACATTGCCAAACAAATTGCTTTGAGTATGCCCGGAGACCCCGCAACACTAATAGGCATGACGACAGTATCAAAAATTTGCAAATCTATTTAGTCCGTCAGTTAGAGTATTGGAAATGAATGACACGTATTTTTTGTTTTTGTAAATCAATGAATATTGACAAAAGATAAAACGCATGAAAACTCGGGAGCGGGGGCTCGTGACGTCAGAACTAGCTGAAAATTATACCTAGGCGTGACG
This sequence comes from Xestia rhomboidea, assembly GCA_963853795.1. NCBI lineage: Eukaryota > Metazoa > Arthropoda > Insecta > Lepidoptera > Noctuidae > Xestia > Xestia rhomboidea. Next base: position 4,679,389 of record OY970771.1, on the reverse strand, counting down.
TATTGAGAATTTTAAAAGCGTCATATCTTCGTCAATTTTCGTTTATGTAACAAAAGAAAAAACACGGGTCAAATATTTTTTGATAATCTAACTGACGGACTAATTAGATTTTTTCGTCGTCACGCCTATTGTAGCGAAAGAAAGAAGTGATGGGTGTGCGTATAACAAACGCAAGGCTTATCACCTGATATTGTGGACGAAAGAGACTAATTTGCCGACACTACGCACCACGGTCCACCGTAGTCTAACTGTGCAGGTGAGCCTGCCATAGAGCCTGCACGCCGCTCGTCGTTTGTTCTACGAACTACGAACTAGTCTTATTGAAGTCTAGAAGTCTAGTTCCACAAGAAAAGTCTAGACGCTAATGCACATCCTCGTCCAAGATATGTCAAGCTACCCGAAACTATCAAAATTTTCCCCATCAACCTTGAACTTAATGCTTTAGCGATAAAGTTGAAAATCTTTTAAAGAAATTTGACGATTTACGACGACGACGAAGCTTGATGTACTGCAGACCTTCAGTCCAGATCCCTCCAGCCGGTCCTCATCGTGTGTAGCCCACATTACAATGCATAACTGGTGTTCTTCCAGAAATTGAGAAACGAGAAAATTACATGTTTTCATGTACGTGTCCACGTATTAATCACAGATGGCGACTGTGAGTTGGAATATAAATTGAGTATTTATTTATTGATTAACGTGGGAGTCTATTGGAGTTTTATTGTTTTGTATTTTAATGTGAAGATGCAAGAGGCATGTCGAAGTTGTGTAACGGAAAATTTTATAAGATAGTGTGCAGTAAATTAAATTGCTTTATTGTTTTTGCATTCAAACGACAAATTGAATAAATACTTATTGCGTTAAAGCCTCCACCATTTGTGAAAGCCAGCTGCAAGGGCACCTAGGAGGAAAATCATCCAAAATAGCAGACTTATATTTTTACCACAATCTCATATTGTATTTTACTATTGCTCTATATAGGTCTTGCTGACAAGAGATAAAAGCGGTTTAAATGAAATCAGCATTCACTTTATGGAATCGTAAAAAAAACGCTGAAGCTTCTTACTGCAAACTCTATGAAAAAAATAATTTGAATTTCCTGTGAAGTATTGTGTGTGTACATAAATAAATGATAAATAAATAAATGAGAAAATAAAAAAAACATTTATCTTAAAAATGGAAGCTTAATTTAATATGTCAAAGATGCTTGACAATTCTTTGATCTCTTTACAAATACTTCCTTATTCAACTGTCCAGGAAACTTAGCGTGAAGAAAAATAAGGCAAAAATCAACCAGGAAATGTGACAGCGAATGTGATTCGTGGACATATTTACAGAGAACATTGTTCTAACATAGGCGTGGGACGAAATGGTCCATAAAACGCCATCCAACGAGCCACTCCAAGCGATATTACGATAACCAACTTAATGATACCGATGGAAAACTGAATAACATTCAAACTTCAACCTTGTGGAGAAGGTGATAAGGAGTTTGGGCTGGAGAAGTGGTGGTATAAGGTTTTGTGGAGATATCAGACAGATGGAACGAGGCTTATTGACAGATTGTCAAGCTCTCGAACTTGAATCGAGATTAGAGCAGCATCTATTCGTATCGGAGGAGAAAATTGTTAAGATATTTCAGAGATTATGGGACGTAATGAACTTTATATATCTTACAAGGTACCTATAATGCATCTAATAAATAAAGTGTTCAAGGAAAAACGCAGTTATGTTTTACATTTGTTTAAACAGATATACGTATAATCGTATATTTTCTATATTTAACGTGGATGACATGTTCGTCGCCTTAGTGGCGCTAAGATGAATATAAATATTTAAATAGTACTCAGGAAAAACAGTGTAATAAATGCATCTTTTACATTTTAATTCGAATTACCTACAGCTCCTTAGTCTTAGTCATCAGCACTAACAATTCTGAATTCTATAAGTCAGATGGGTAGGCGCCCCATGTTAGATACAGGTACATTTGGTTAGACTAGAAAAGGCTAGGTAGATAATGACGACATCAAAACTACAGCATTTCATTGTCTTTAGAATTCTGACCCAAATCAGCAACCTCTGATAGCTTGGGTGGTCTGATAATAAACCAATAAAGAATTTATAAAATAAACATAATTCAACAATCACTACCAGATGTAAACGCTTAACCATTGACCCAAAACCATAATTCTTATTCTTTTTAAAAGCTCTTCATCACGGTTGACATTACCGAATCTGGTACGAGTTAAAACAAAGTGGTATCGGTGCATTCGGTACCGATTCGATTCAATTACAAACTCATGTTACAAAACAAATCCAATTAACTGGATGGTGGGAGCATGCGATAATCGAAGAGCGATTTGGAATTTTGTTAATCTCTGCATCTAGTTGAGAAGCTCTAGCTTCTATCTAGCTCTAGCTGCACGAAATGAGAAGAGGACGTGGCTCTTGGCATGGTGAAAAGATTAGCTTACTAGTAAAGTAAACGGTGTAAACAGCTAAGAGTACCCTCTTTCAATTCACAAGTATTCACAACTTATGACGACCAAAATTAAGTATTAATAAATCAAGTAGAATCTTCGTAATCGACTAAACTCAGCTAGGATGGTTGGATGAGGCTTAAGAGTACGTAAAAAAACGATCATTAGATTATTCATTACAATTTTACATGACCGTTCATAAAAATACAGTCACACCGCGTGTCTTTTGTACCTTGTACCACACGTAAATTCAGATGGCGTTTCAATCCTCGGCGGCTAGATTGCGCTAATTGATCGTTTGAGACGCGCCGCTAATGCGCTCGCGCATACTATGTATACGGAACGATGACCTGAAGAGGCTCAGATTTAAAACAAGATTAAAAAAATAGAAAACAATTATCAAGGTCAAAATGTTAACAATACCGTTGGTCTAGTACTCGCAACCGCTTCTGCTGAGAATCCGGACTAGGGTTCGATTCTATTTGAATTGCTGACAAAATCATAGTGATCTTTGGGTTGATTAAGATAAGGTTGCTGTTGGGGGTGAATTGGCTGTGAAGCGTTTTCTGACTATTCAAACTGCCTTTTTTTTTCGGATGGGAAATCATTAAATGACTCCTCCCGCTCTGGGCGGAGCAGGAGGGAGTGTCAGACTTTTGCAGACTAAAACCCATCTATGTTCCTTCATCGCCCTTTGTGTTCTGGGGCCACCGTATCTCTTTCGAACAGTCCCGCAGCCCCTTCGACCAGTACTGCCTCGAACGGGTTATTTAGAAAACAATGCTTTGAGTTTGATCGCCAGAACTTATAACCATAACTAACAATCAAAGTTTGCCGAACAGTGGCACTAAACATTGAAAGGTTACAAACACATAAATAAACCAGTAGTTACCACACAAGCAAATGTTAATCTTTATCGACAAATCATAATTCACAACAATACTAAATAAGGACGTGACACATGACCTATCGATAAGTATAAAAATATCGATGGAGCGTAAAATGAACCACGGTTCAAGATTACCTACCGAATCGATAAGAACGTGCGAATCGATACAAATAACTGCAATACCGATATGGATCAATGCTTTACCATTGTTTATGGTTCAGTATTGAATCTTGCATGCCAACACGTGTTTATTCACTTATATGCAAATTAGATTAGAAAATATGGAGAAGTGGCCTATTAGAATAGGGTAGATGACAAAAAAAAACGAATTAGTCCGTCAGATACGATTTCCAAAAAATATTGGACACATATTTTTTATTTTTTCACGTAAACAAAAACTGAAGACGATACAGTGCAAAGAAAACTCGTGTGACGTCACATTTGAGTACATTCTTTACTCAAAAGTGACGTCACAAGCCCCCACTCATGATCTTTGACTCGTTTTATCTTCGTAATTTTTTATTAATTTGATAAAACAAAAAATACGTATCCAATATTTTTCGATAATCTAACTGACGGACTAGACAGAATCATATTTTTTTAGTCAGTCATCATCCCTATTAGGCAGATGAAGACCAAGGAAACGATTGATTATTCTATAATCTGCCTGTAAGGTTTCGACTGCTGGGAACAGGCTGGCAGGCTTACAGAAGTAAGAGATTTTTTCCTGCACTGGTGAGCAGTGGTGATGAAATAAATTCCACAAAGTTAAGTAAACTCATAAGACGGGACAAATCCCTCTGCTGCTGCCATGAGATAAAAGTCAATGCTGAAAAGACTGTAAAGTTCGTGTGGAAGTAAAAATAGATCGAATCTACAAACATCAAAAAACACTAAAATATAACAACTGTGATAAACAAAGAGAAAGACATTTATATTAGCACAAGAAATGCTGAACAAGGTAATTAAATATAGACAATAATGTTTATTACAATAGGCATGACGACAGTATCAAAAAATTGAAAATCTTAGTCCGTCAGTTAGAGTATTGGAAATTAATGGACACGTATTTTTTGTTTTTGTAAATCTATGAATATTGGCAAAAGATAAAACGCATCAAAACTCGGGAGTGGGGGCTCGTGACGTCAGAACTAGCTAAAAATTATACCTAGGCGTGACATATTGAGAATTTTAAAAGCGTCATATCTTCGTCAATTTTGGTTTACGTAACAAAAGAAAAAACACGGGTCAAATATTATTTGGTAATCTAACTGACGGACTAATTAGATTTTTTATGTCGTCTCGCCTATTGAAATGAGTGAAACCAATAAACTGATTGCCATGTACAGTTACAAGCTTGCCTGAAAGTGCTGTTAAAAATATAATCGAATTTGAATATGTATGTCAAGAATAATAATCTAAATTCCTATTGTGATTGATCAAGTAATAAAACGCACTCAAAACGTACCACCCACGTCAAAACCACTAAATTTTATTTGCGATGGTATCGTATTTCTTAGAGAAAATAAACAAGCGGCCAATATTTATGAAATCTATTTTAACGATGAAGATTCACGATCAGATTTTATTTTTCGATCAATACTTAAATCATTTGTCGAGTTTCTTCACTTCGGATAGGACTAATTACAGCAAACGAAAGCTAAATATTAACGGCATCTTAATTAACTGTACAAACAATAATTACATCAATTCCTTTTTAATGAGTTCAAAATCTCATAATGAATCTGAATCGAAGAGGATTCTTGATGGATTTATAAGTGAAACCAAACTTATAGTTAACGAAAATAAAATATGGGAGGGCAATAAATCTGTAATCTCCAACAATTTGTACCGCACGCGTCCAAGAATATCTTATAATAAACTAAAACAGGACGATGCGCAGGATTGCCAGACGTCGCAGACATTTGTCAAGGAGTAAAGAGTTAAAATAAAATAAGTTTTTATAGTCCCGCGGTAAATGATACTCGAGATATAAAGGGATAAATTGATGCGAAAAGGAAATCCAATGAAAGATTTGTGTTGCGTGAATGATTTGTGATTTTGGAATTAAAGTCAGAAATGGGAGATAAAAAGGATAACGCACCAAAGTATTTTATTTGGTGTGTAAAAATATTATGAACGTAAATAAATGAATACATCCATCGTCAAAATAAAATCATAAAATAAAAACGAATCTTGTGATAACAATGAATTCTCTAAACCTCTAGAGGTCACTAAATTTGCCACAGTAGCAGGCTATAACAAGTATCTCCATTCAAGCATTTTTGGCATTTCTCCATTCAGCAATAAAAATGCATCACGTCTTGCAAACTCCCCAGAGACGCATAAATTTAAGGATTACTCCAGCAAAATTCGTCTAAATCATGTCACCTCGTACCTCTACCACAACAAACACTTTCGCAAATCATTGTTATTCAAAGTGACATAAAAAATAAATAAAATAAATGACACGACACATTTAAACGATGTAGATACCTAAATACACATCAAAGTGAAACCGAAACGCATACTGACAAGCGGATTCAGGAAATAAATGTTATTGGAGATGACGATGGACGTTTTCCAAAGGAGGACACAAAAGACACTGTGACAAACAAAACTGTGCTTGACAATGCTGTAGCTCCAAGTGCTAGCTGTCAAACGAGAGACACTGTGTTTTATTTAAGTGGGTTTGAAGAGGTTTTTTTGGATAGATAAAAGTACTCGTAAGCCCATATGGTAGTTCACGCTTGGCGTGTTAGGGGAACGTTGGTACGTGACACAATATTAAAAATAATATCTATTGAAGAATTTAATAACAAAGGTATTACCGCCGAAGAGTTTCCGATCACGTTGCCAATTTTAATACAAAAAGAGTATAGAGATGCTAATGCAAACGTGCGTCTGTTGCGATATTTAAAATGAATATTTTTTTCATACAAAGCTTATGCATAAAGAGACCGCGGGGTTATTTGCGTGGCAGTCTTTTAATAATACTATTAATGGCTGAGACACTTCATGTTATTCGCAAACAATTCTCGTATCTTTCATTCCTTTTACACCAATTTTTTTACAGAAATTACAACTTACTTACACACAAGCAACAAGCTATAGTCAAACGAGAGTTCGATCAACATAAAAAGAAAAAGACTAGGATTGGGGCAGGATACAAACAAAATTCAATGAATGAAAGGAACCACCCAAACAATACAACAAAAACTCAAAACCGCCAAAACACTCATTCTCAATTAAAATCAAATCCGAACTAAAAATAACTGCACGTCGCACCAGACATGTCGTTTTGTGCGCCGGCGCAGTGTCACACGTCACCGGTCAAGCGTGAACCGTTTCAAACGCACCCTTGTTTGTGTTAACCCTTTTTGCCGTTACTAATACGATTTCTTGTTATCCTTTTGTTACAGAATTGGTTTCTAATATTACATTTGGATGAGACGAAATTAAAGTATCAGTGAATTTGTTTTCTCTATTATGTGTGTGTATCGGGAAATTAAGAAATAAACTTTTATAATATAGATTGTAGAAAATAACAACTTGTCATAAAACAGCGTGCATCAATATTACAAGATAAAGTAATAAAAGTACCTTTTACAAGTCTCAATCTAGACAACCATTACTCAAGTCGGTAGATAAATTAATCCCTTCTTATTTATCAAAGATCCTAGACTCAATCTTGTAATGACTTTCCGTGAACCGTTCCAAATCACTACACCATCCACCATCATTCATAACCGCCCATAACTAAAGATTTATAAAGCCAATAAATTGATTGAGGAAATAAAGTCTCAACTAAAATGATTGAAAGCAATTAATCATTCTGAAGACAAACTTGAAACTTCATTAAATCCGACATTCTGATAGGTACATAATTTTGATCAAGCTTCGGTAGTAGGCGTGAAGTCTTGTCTTAAGCGTTCTATAACTAACGGCACATACTGAGTGCCTGCGAAAATAAATATGAACTTTGATATAAAGCGTATGGAGTGAAAATTTATTTGAGGGGGAACCCATTTTTTGCAATCCAATACCACTACTAATATAATTTTACTCTAATGCCTTTTAGTAGTCATCATAATCACCTTCCTGACCTTGTCCTATTCTACTTGGGGTTTCTTCACGATTTCTTCTTCCATTTTCCCCTGTGACGTCACGGCGTTCACTCCTTTCATAATGCAATACAGAAAACGTTTTGAAAGGTTTGGGGCAGACCATTGATCAGAGTTAAAATAATAATATCACGTCTATCCATATTAAATCTGATCGGTTTACAGATTAATAGAGTAAGTAGTTCTCTTAGTCCTCGCCATTTACCAAAACTAAATAAAGGTAGACCAAGCCAAAGTGTTAAAAGGAAGACTAAAATAGACAAAGGTGTCCTTAGTCAAAGCATTAACAAGACTATATGCCGTCTGTGCCCAACCAATAAGTCAAAATCACCCGACGAAGCGCGTAGCCGCATAAGCATTATTTCTACCGGCAGCTACTTAGATCAGAAAACACACGGAAAAGTAGTTGTGGAGTCCCCGCTACGGAAAAGTATATCCTGAGTCCTGACATCAAGATTAATAGTTGCTTAAATATCTTTATTGTACACCAACAATTTTGCAGTAGAATTTGTGTCCAGCAGATGGAAATTTTAACACTTATGTCGTTTTATAGAATATCCTGAATATTATACAAATTAATCTACTAATTGTTGTTGATATTTAAGAAAATAATGATATATGAGATTAAATAAACGTGACGACGAAGTTTTATAATTTGACAACGCAGATGACGAAAAGAAGCGATAAATAAGTGATAACATTTTAACGTTCTAATTTATAATCATCATTAAAATATCAGGGCTAATTACTTTAATTTTATTGGTACTAACGGTAAAATTACACACTTAATATTGACCGTTTATAGAGGTAATAAACGATTACCCCAAATAGTCGGCAATTATACAAAAGCTATGTCTATTTTAATTGGTCTTGAATAAAGTCCGAGAAATACAAATATTAGTTCTCCAATCAAACACTGGTCTTTAGCACCTATTCGATCTATCAATAAATAATTGCACCAATCAGAAACACTAACTGGCTTCACAGAATTTATCAGAAACGTGCTTGCGAGCAATTATCTTGCGCGAAAAGAACAAATAAAAGTTTAAGGAAAATACAGGACAAAACTAAACGAGGTACTTTACTATGGAACACAGAAAACGAATAGGGACATATCCACATCCCTATTTGTAAATGGGAAAGTAACTATGTCTGTTGTAACATTTTTAGGGTAGGACCTAGGTCATTGTCTACCTATAGTCCTATACTGTTTAAGCCGGTGGTTCCTGTGGAATAATTCCCAACCGCCACGTTACGCAAAACCGGGGCCAAAAGCTAGTACAGACATTTGAAAGAAAAAGTCGCTACGCTGACCACAAAATAAACAGAGATAATGAAAGAGGTTGATGATAATGCTGGTATCTACATCAACAGTTACCATTGATTTCTTTGAAGAGGTGAACGTGCATGAACGAAATAAAGCTCCTTAAGTTCCCAAGCTTATTTACAAGAGCCACCCAGACTACAAAACGTCATAAGAGAGTGTGCGGTAAATATAGAGTGGACATCGCGAAGCTTAACTTGGAATAATTTAGATGACTCCGAGGATTTCTGCAGATTTGTGGAGAAATATACTAGCTAAGTTACTGGGATTTGTTAAGTCCAAGCTGTATTTAAATGAAAATTATGTTGGAAGATTCGTTGTTGGAGGTGGTTAGTAAGAGGCGGTTAGTTGTTTGACATGTTTTATGTTAAAGATTTTGAGACAGAGTTCTTTACTGCAATCGATTTGTTATCGAAGGTTACTATACAAACCAAAACCTATATTGGCGACTTTGTTGACAGCGGGCTACTTGGTGGATGAGCAACTTTCTTTACACTACAGCTGGAGTGTTGCACAATGATCTGTGGAGCATATTAGTATACCTGTAGGTATTTTGTTTTTATGTTCATCAATGGTTACTGGCCTAGCCGATAAAGCTGCTTTTCCGTTGTCTATGACTTAAACAATATTACACAATAGTGTCGAAGTATCTACTATCATTATCCAACACAATAACTTTGTCAACAGTAGCGCCACACGCGACAAAATAATAGTTTGTCAATTACATCATCGCGGTGCTATAAAACGGACATAAAGCGTTAAATATAGACATGATGAGGACATAGGATCTATGACCTGACTGTTGGCCGCGAGTAATGATGCTATTAACTGATTAGGTAAAAGGCGATCTATGTCATCAGAGTAAATTGTTATTACTATAAATCATGATCTGTCAAATAACCAATTTGTTCAAGACGCCATTGTTTAACTATTGTGTCTACTTCGTGGACAAATCATGGGTTAACCTGACTTAAGATTTTTATTGTTTTAGGAATGGTCGTTTTCTATAACATACTGTATGTTTGTCAAAATAGACCTTTTTCTTCTTTTGCTTTTGCCTGCCTTACGTTTTTAGGGTCCCGGGTGCGAATCCCGGTAGGAGCAAATGTTTGTGTGATGAGCATGGATATTTGTTTCCGAATCATGGATGTTTATATGTATAATAAGTAAGTATTTACAAACAAAAAGCATCTATGTGGTATATCAACTATCTGGTGTCCACGACACAAGCCTCGTTACTTATTGTGGCACTTGATGGCGCTGTGTGTTATGTCCAGCGATATTTATTGATTTTAATTAATTAAATGTTGATGAAAGATGGCTGGATTGTGTGAGGAATGATGTCAAGGAAAAGGGAGTAAAGATAAGGGAACAAAAAAAACGTGATCCGACCCCAAATAACATGTCACAAGAACAGTAAGATGATGATGATAATAACTTGCAAGGTTCCAATCGACAGCAGCGCTTCTTAATCACTTCGTGTCATGAAGACATAATCGATTTTTACAAAACATTTGGACACCTAGGTGGAACGACATTAAAAAGGAAATCAGCCAAAAAAAAAAAATTGCCAGCAAATTGGCTGTTCTGGCACAGCTTGGGAGAGGCCAATGTCTAGGAGTGGACTACGATTGGCTGAGCTGATTGATGTATGGAGTAGAAGAGCATCGTTTCTATCATATCTAAGTAACACTATTTCGAATTCTTCATGTGCCATTATATCGCGGTCACTACATACGAAGTCCTTTTATTCCAAACCAGGCCGTCCCAGCTAGGTCCCACCCCAGATTAACGCAAATACAGCTGGACCAGCTGTCTCGAAGAACAGTCTCTATTTGACATGCAATTTTGCAATCTAATTGAATCGTCGATACTCAAGTGGGTCTAATTAGATAAACGTTGGGGTCAAGCGAATTATGCAAAGTGCATGTATTGCCTTAGTGACTGTTATAGTGCATTGAGGACTGCGTTTTACAGATCTGCGGTATAATTTTAGGCTAATTGGTTGGTTGACCCGCATAGGGCCCGTGTGGTCGATTATGTCCCACTCCCTCACATAGAGAGGAGGCTTGTGTCCAGTAGTGGGATAGGCAGTTTCCGATGAATGGTTGATAAGACAGTATAAGATGTCAGGATTTCAATTCGGCGGAATGAATAACGTGCTAGTGTCTTGGAATTAAAGCGATGGAGTTGGCTATGCATGTATTCTTCTTAATTCAGAAAGGAACACAAATCTGAATGAAGTTAAGACGCGTCGCTAAAAAGAAAGCAAAAAAAAATGGTTGGTAACAGAGACGCAGGTGGCTAAGTCTAATAGTGATGTAAGTCACAATGAAGAGCATAAATGAAAACAGAAAAAAAATGTAACATTACAGTAATTCCACAAATATTGTACCTCTGAAAGGAACAACCCAACAACAGCCATATTGTGATACCAATAAAAATCAGCGTAACTTAGACAGTGATGCAAAGTCAGAGGGTTACATAATGATGAAAGGACTGTACTGTACCGGAAGATAATCACTAACCCATTCACCAAACTAGGAACCACATAACCGAATCAAATGTGCCAATCCAATCATTAACACTCTAACTGCTTACCGTAAACAGTTTACCAAGCAATATAGCCCATTCAGTTAGAATAGCTCGCATTTACGGGCATTCCGTACTTAAATGTTGGTTTATAGCTTAAATAGTAGCTATTTGCTAGTCCGCTGCTTTCGATCACTGTAATGAGCCGTTTCCTCAATTGACTTGCAACTTGTGTGGGATTTGTACTGTTGTAGTGTTGGTTATGTTGTCTCATTTCAAGTTTTCGTTTTGCTTGTAACAGTTTTTATAAAAGGATACTAGTGTTATTTATGTGTAAAAAATAAAGGTTTTACCAGATGAATAAAATTGGTGGTATATTATGTACTACATACCAAATTGTGACTTTTAAGGCGTGCAAACTTATACATTATAAATGCTAATACGCAAGGATCTTAAAATTAAAATACACATAAGGTTTACGATAAAACCTAGCATGACAGAAAAGAGTCAAGTTGTTCAAGAATTTTAAATTGATACTTTTTTATCGAATTGACGAGGTGTCTCTTTGTTTCGTATAACTTCGCCTATGCTTCCAATCATGGTGACTGTAGCCTTCATTCAGATAAGAAATCAGAACTAATAAAGGAGTCAAAGGTACAATTTTCACCAGTCATGAAATAAAAAGGTTGTTGGAAGCAACATGTAGCGAGTGGTCCACCCTGCAACAGGCTAGTTTCCACCATCAATAAATTGCAAATCTATTTAGTCCGTCAGTTAGAGTATTGTAAAATAATGGACACGTATTTTTGGTTTTTGTAAATCAATGAATATTGAAGATTTAAAAGCGTCGTATCTTCGTCAATTTTGGTTTACGTAACAAAAAAAAACGAAAAAAAAAAAAAAAAAAAAATACGTGTCAAATATTTTTTGATAATCTAACTGACAGACTAATTAGATTTTTTCAGGATACAAGCCTATTGACCGCATAACTTAGAGACGCGTCCAATGTGGTTGGCAAATAAGCATTGAGAGAACGACTGAAAAGAAAAAGATAATACACATCACAGAAAATAAAACAACTTCACGAAGATTATGAAAAGCAACCACATCTCTATTATTAAAAACACGTGTTTCCAAGATATAGGTTTACTAATAACGATGTTACGGTTTTTAACCACAGCCATTAAGAAAACCCTCACCGTTGCGCAGACGCCGTAAATATCCATTCTCTAAATGTTTAACGACCATTTGTAATTGTTTTATGAGTGGATAAAAATATATTTGTTAATAGCGTTCTTGTGACAAAACTTGGAAATGCTTTGTTTTCGCTTATACTGGTTGCTGATTATAAAACATCTACGAATATAAACTACTACAGTTGAAAGCGCCATGATCGCGGATTGACTGGAGAATGCGGGTGGATGGAAAATATACCATATATATATAATATACGAACAAGGCGCTTGCAACAGCGTCGAAATATCGGGAGCTCAAAACAATGAACAATCACGGAAGATAACCCGTAACGTAAGTGACAATATTAGTTTAGTTTTAAACAGTGAACGCTTAAAACAGTGATCTTCAAATATGTCTAAAAAGATTTTTTCACCACTTGTTTTCATTTTGGAGGATCAGAACGGCTTAAGTTAAAGCACATAGATTTGCAAACCCAGTGTTAATACTCTTAGACATAAAATCAAGTCACTAAGAAAGCAGACCAATAAACACATTAGAAAATGTACGCGGTTACTCACGTTAAACTTAAATATTTTGGTTCTCCAGCACTTCGCTTTAATCATGAGTAACTGACAGAACAATCGCCTGTAGAATACGTAATTTAAAGAAAGTATGACTTATTAAAACATATTTCTTGGAAACTAATGTGACTGGGGTCGGTCGATTTCTTTCCAAATAGCAGGGTTCCTACACTAACAGAGGGGTACGAGTATTAGCTAGAATAGGGAAGATGACAAAAAAAAATCTAATTAGTCCGTCAGATAGATTTCCAAAAAATATTGGACACATATTTTTTCTTTTTTCACGTAAACAAAAAATGAAGACGATACAGTGCGTCGAAAACTCGTGTGACACCCACACACACGTCACATTTGAGTACATTTTTTACTCAAATGTGACGTCACAAGCCCTCACTCATGATCTTTGACACGTTTCATCTTCGTCAATTTTTATTAATTTGATAAAACAAAAAACACGTATCCAATATGTTTCGATAATCTAACTGACGGACTAAACAGAATCATATTTTTTTTAGTCCGTCATCATCCCTGTTGGTCATCCCCCAGTCACGAGGGACTGGGAGGAAGAAGACATTAACAAAACAAGAGGAGAAAGCGAGTTTAGTGATGCATCTTAGTCATCAAAAGTTCTATTTTTTTTAAAAGATGGTAATGTTAACGAACTTAGAACTGAATAAAATTTAGAGCTGATGCTCCACAAGAAATGAAAACAAACGCTGAAACAGTTGTTCAAACGTTTTCTTTACATTTGAGAACAATGGAAAACCTCGCGTTTAATTGAGACGTAAGGAAAAACATAAAATTAATCAGCTGTTATCATGGCGCCCTAGTCGTTAAATATTGCAATGAGAAAGAATATAGGTGCAATGCTGACCTATTGAACCAATATCAAGTGATAACGCTTTATAATCTCGTAACGTGGCGGCACTTTGAGCAGCTTTACTAGATTCATATTGTGATTTTTAGTACTATTATTTTAACGTTGGCCCTGAAAAAAAAACTGACCGTTTAAAGTAAGAATTATTTCCTAAAAACAAGAAGGTTAACGATTGCCTAAAAATGTGACACATTGAAACAAATGAACGAAGAAGAAACATTAAAAAGCAGGACACTATACCAACATGTACAGACAAACTCATAAGTGAAAATCCTACCGTAAATAATACTCCAATCTCTAAGAACAAATTAAACATAATATCTAATATTTGTCTAGAAACATACGTGGCAACCTGCACGTTCAACCTAGGTACACGTGTTCCAATCGCAGAAAACAATGAAAACACAATATTTCTCTTGTCGAGACCGTTCAATGTTATAACTTGCGCGTGATTATGTTTACTTGCAGGGAAATTAGCTTCTGATAAGCGTGAAATTTACAAAGGGCAAAGAACAGGGAATAATGATAAAACAGTGTCTAGCTTGGAAAGGACATGTACCTATGACTGAAAATAAAACCTAGTAAAGATGTGAAAGGCACAAAACCACATGTACCACAATTTGTGGTCGAAAATTAGCTCCTGTAGTTACCAAAGATAGTTCAAACTGAAAAGAAGGAAATTAGTACAAAACGACGGAAAACCTAAGAGGACAAAGAAGTCAACAGGCCAAATAAAAATTATACTTTCTATAGCTAATCTAGTCAAACGCGATCTAGACGTTTATGATTTTGTATCACGATTGCAAAAGTGTTAAAAGTTACTACTTACTACGTGCGAGTGCTGTTTACACTTAAAATAATTTGTAACCAGTAAAATGCGTTGTCACCGTGTCCAATTTAAATCTGTTTTGCGATATGTAAATCTATAATTTTCCATTACATTTCCGAGGGATCAGCTTGACAAAATCACCTTAGTGATAGTGCGGTAGCCATTGCTGAATATGGATTCTTGGCCTACTGAAGCCTTGTTTGCATTCGATAAGCCTGGAACGTGCCAAGTCTGGCTGGCAGTATTAAATCACTGGCGTGTGTTGGCTCTAGTAGTAGCAGAAGGAAGCATCTCATCCTCAAAATTTGCCAAGTCGAAAAAACAAATGAAAATCACTTACATCAAAGAAATGCGGCCTCAGTCTTCCTATGGTGTACTTGGCGACATCGGTGGTGAGTTGCTGGCAGGCGCAGCCGAAGAGAAACACGCCGATGACTTGGTAAGCCTCCCAGACCCAGGCCGGAATCTCCCGGCCTAGGACGTTGCGGGAGCGCCCTCCGACGTAGTCGCGTAGTCTTATCCATTCCGTGAGGCACATCTGGGGAAGAAGGAAAAATATACTTTAAATATATTGCCAAATGGTCCCAAATTCTTCATCTACACTAAGTGCTTATGAAACTCGAAAGCTTCGTTCAAATCCAGATATAGATCAATTAATAGATGACACAGGCCACAGTGTTCTTTGTAAAATAAACGAAGATAAATAAAAAACATAGACTCGTTGTAAACAAAATGTTTCAGACAACAGTGAAATATTAGGATGTCGACAATATTAATTTAATCTTGGATTCAAAAATTTTTTTTAAAAGAAAACAGTCCCAGCAAAATGTATAAAAAAATCGTATCCGACAGAAAGATTGAGACGTTAAAAACTGTTGACACACTTTTTACACAACGGAAGGCGACTACTAACATACGCATGTACCAATATTGGCGATAAGCCAACATCATTAATTAATAATTACAAACTAATCATCAGTAGGCGGTCTGCATATAGATGAGGCAAAGGCGTTGAAGCGCGTTAGCTAAGTTATTGAACGTAGCGGTGAGAAATCATTTTCACACAAAAGTAGAATACCAATATATGCAAAACTAGCTTTTGGTCGCGGCTTCGCTCGCGTTATGTATGGTCGGAAATTATCCCACGGGAGCATCTTGTCGTTCTGGAATTGGCCTATGTCACTCGGGGCCAAAGTTTAAAAGCTTTCCAATAGTGAAAGAATTTTTGGAATCGGATCAGCAGTTCCGAAGATAGCCTCCTACATCTTACAAACTTCTTTATAAGTTTGTGTATGCGTCACCTCTCATCCTTTAGCGTTTTGAACAGTCAAAATAAGTATGACATAAGCCTTTCCTCGTCATTAAAATAATTTGTTCGTATTGGCTGCAGCAACATCCTGTTCCTTAGCAAAACTGATGGCTTTGACCGGTGACGCAACTCAAGACAGAAAGACCGATTTGATTGTTCTTACTCTCTTTATCTCATTCTTACTTAAGAGGCTGATGACATTTGGTTTCTCCACTTCAATATTGAATAGTTTTTTTTTTTCAAACAAACAATTGTCGTATTTAGTCTTTTGATCCACTTAACCTTATACTTAATCCTTACCTAAAATCGGATGCCTTTTTAAAAAAAAAAGAAAAATAAACTATCAAACAAGGTCTTGGCATCTCTCCAAAATTGAATTTGGAGCATTTCACTCGTAATTACGTAGGCATTACTTAATGTGTCTGTTGCAACTGGCCTTGTGCCTGATACAGTACAGGGTCGGGTCGCACGCGCATGGAATATCATACCATATATGAACCGTTGCTGATTTATCTGCCTTGTTACCATATTGATTTCAGAGCTGTAGAAAATCTAGTCTCTGCAAGGAGGTTGCTAGATCGTATATCTGCATTCCTATTAAGTGCTGAGCTATTTATGTTATAGGAGATGTTCGTGGGGCTATTTTTAGTCACGATAGTTATGGGTTTCGTGAGTGAAATTCAGACGAACACGGTTCGCGACATCGCCGCTTGAACGGCTTGTAAGCCAGGTAGGGGACTCCATCGTCAGTTACTGTGTTATGAACTTGTGAGTTAGATAGTGGCATGTTTTGATAGAATTTAACATGCCTGTATTAAAAATGGCACCGCTCGCTGACACAAGCATACATTTGTCTTTTGTTTCATTAAGGATCTTCGAATCAACACTTTTACTGGCAGTGTATTCCATTTCAACCTTCATGGATATGATTTTTAAATTCTTGTACGATAGGTTCAAACTAAACTCCCGAATTTTATATTAACTGATGTCTCCTTTAGTATCTTAGTAAGGAACCGTGTAGGTTTAAGTTAGTTTAGTTTTTATTATCTACACAATCATGATACATCATAACCCTAAGTTTAGAACATTGCCATATTATAATTCGCGTATCCGCAACCTCTAATAGGGTCACTACCCACATGATTTCCCGTTACTGGGTTTCATGACAATTGTGCATATGTTATCTTCAAAGCCGGGAACTTGATAGCGAAAATAGTCCTAGATTCGCTGCAATGCTATTATTGTGCATGTGAGATCATTTAAGATTTGTCCAGTAAACGTACCCATGATAACATTATCTCACCTGTAATCCTCCAAGGGTTAAACAGAGGTGTATAGTTGGTGCCAGTTAAGATCGCAAAAGCGGTCACTGACCCACCTACATTTATTAAAGTTCTTTACTTGTAAATCCAAAAATAAGCCTGATCAAGTCTTGAATCGTCATCTATCGTGATCTTCAACATTTTTTCTAATGAAAAACGATACACGGTTCATTTGTTTTGTTTCGTAGGAAGAAATATTAGGGAAAGGGCAATGACCGCTATTACGATCTTAACTGGTACCAACTATAGCTAATAGTACACCCACATTTCGCCAGGGGCGACCAGCCACCACCGGGCATGACACCAACCGGGCATAAATCCAGACTCCCTGTCTGCTACTGAGAAAATTTTGCTGGAAAAATCCAATAACGCTTTCCGATCTGAGGGCTAATTCACGTAATTTTATGACGCGGCGATGAAGTTGTAGTGCAGTTGCAGTTGCGTTCAAGTTCGAGTGTTAGACGGTATTCTTGTAATCTTTGAACTGCGCGTGAACTGCGTCAACTGTACGACAACCAAACTTACTTATGGTGTGGCCATATGAGAGAAAAAATATTACTGACAAAATAATCGAATAGAATCGATTACATTTCAATGAATATGACGTTATTAAAATATTAAAATAATACCCCATTACAGTTTTTGGTGCTTTTTTTTACTTAGTAGAATACCGATCATGTTGCGTTCCGAAGCACGCACCAAAGACGCGCAACAGTAGTATGCTGTTATTGCGCTCGCATGACGCGAACTTGACGCTAACTTGAGGCGAGCGTGTTTGACAGCGGTAGAGAATACGAAAAGCGTTGTTTTGATCGAAACTTAACTGCAACTGCACTGCAACAGCACTTCTTTAGTTACTTGAATTAGCCTACTGAGAATCGAACCCAAGAAAGGGAATCCACGATAATAGAGAAATTACGTAGGGTTCGTAGGGGTAGTTCTATTGAAGGTCCTAAGTATGCTATCTTTTTGTTACCAATAGACGAGTAAATAGTGCTTGAGATTGTGCTAATATTACAGTTGCATGAAGAGACACGATTGCAAATATATTATGTCAGTCAATATTTACTTTGTAAACATCTGAAATCGGGTCAAGTTGATCCTCTATACATTTACTTATTGCACTCTGTTAGTTGATGGATCTTTTACTATCGTATCGTTGAAACTGTATTTTTGACAAGCTTTTATTTAATGTGCAATTTTTGTATTATGTGTGGGTTTAGGTCAAATTTTTCAAGTGAATTTTAAATATCAGTTATCCCTAACCGATTTAGCTTAAATTTTGCATTCACGTTTATTTTGCCAAACTTTTTCCAACTATGGTGGGATCGGTTTCCAGTCTAAGATATAACTGAAGGTCCTTTCTCACGTGATATACTCGGAATAGTTTAGAAAAACACATGTTTGCGATACTCCATCAACACTAGAATACTAAAAACAAAGTAGAGGTGAAATCCGGTATTCTACTAATAAGCCAGACAAAGAAACTTTAACCACAAGTAGCAGAAAGTTGCAAGTACGTGAAGTACGGTACCGGGTCATAATAGCGAACTATTATTACTTATGCACTATTTCACAGTCATTTAACCTAGGCATTGTTTGCATACGCATTGTTTTGATCAAAGTTAATAACACTGCGTTCGTACTGAAACTAATTAGAGATGAAGGAGAAGTTTTGATTGAATTATAAATTAAGTGGAGTGGAATTTGAAATATTTGTGAATAAATTGGCACTTCACAATTTGTTGCTTTGTAGGTGTAGTTAATATTTGCTCGAGGTTCAACTTCTTTGACATTTTCGAAGATTTTCTGGCCTTGTATAGACAATCTTAATAATATTATAAACGCGAAATTTGTGAGGATGGATGGATGAGTGTTTGTTATCCTTTCACGCGAAATCTACTAAACGGATTTGGATGAAATTTGGGACAGATAGTTTAAAGCCCGGATTAACATAGGGTATTTTTATCCCGGTAACACGATCTCGTGAAAATTACCAACCTTTGACGCGGGCGAAGGCGCTGGCATAAGCTAGTACAATATAAAAGCCATGACCTCTCTGACGAGATAAAAAAAAAGAATGAAAAAGAAGGTAATGAATCTTCTTCACCTAACTCAAAAGGATATCGTCCGGAATGAGGAAATTAAGAAGGCCTAGACAATTTTTATGTGGTAAGAACAAAGCCACATCAAGAAGACCATTTAGAATTATTACAGAGAATAGCAAAGTCAGTCATCATTTTTCACAAGTGACAATCAGACTCCCCAAATTCCGCAAAACTCCAGGTTCGTTTAACCAACAACCGAACAGTAGAAGTCATTATCACTTTCCAATAACCTATAGAGACACTAACAACCAGCAATTCTCACTGCAACAGACAAACAACAAACATTACATAAGAACCAGATCATCTTGCGCCCGAGTCGCTCTCAAGGGCGCAAAACATAAACAGTGAGTCACAGTGAACTTGTTCGTGCCTTGACCGTGTGAGGATAGCATGAATTTCTCTTATATGGACGTTGATTTATATGCAGTTTATGTACAGATATTAATGAGGTTTTATTCTTAGTAATTAATAGAGTGCAGTATCGTCGTTTTGGTTATGCTTGGGGAAGACCTATTTCCAGCGTGATGATGATGAATTTAATGATCATTAAAAGAGCTTAGACTATGATGTTATCAATCTGGGCGGATAGAAAGATGAACATCACATAGTACAGCTGGTGTTCTTATTAATTTCAAGAAAGGTGACGCAAGGCTTAAGCTTGCCGGGGCTGCGGGAATGTTTGAAAGAGATACCGTGGCCCCGGAACACAAAGGGCGAATAAGGAAAATGGATGGGTTTTAGTCAGTAAAAGTCTGACACTCCCTCCCGCTCCGCCCAGAGCGGAAGGAAACATTTGATGATTTCCCATCCCAAAAAAAGGCTTAGGCTTGCAAGGAAGTATAGAAGACGAAAGGTTTAACTGAACGGGAGCCCTACTGGCATTTTTAGAACTCTTCGTGACTTAAACAATTCAAGAGTCTTGTCCGAATGCACAAGTAAAACAAATGTGATGAATGAAGAACGAAGAAACAAAGAAGAATAGAACTCTGCTAAGAAGGTGTTTATTAAAGAAACGTTAAATCTAATAAATTTTGCTAAACGTGAGCAAATGGATGATTTGTTCGAAGGTCTCAGCAAATCTCGACAAATTATCAGTACAAGATGCATTAGAAGTGTTTGTAATCTCCTGTAGTAAATAATGGGTAAAGGTCGCAATATATTACAAGATTAATGTCAATACTGACAAGACATTTTAACCCATTGTAGCGAAGTGATAAGCAACTACTTGGTAAGAAAATAGCCACCCTCTTTTTTATCTAATCTGATAAGCCTAAAAGTCCGCAATTACAGCAAACAATGGTGTAAGAGCTTAATACTGCCGTCATATCTAACTTTGCTGAAACCTTTGCTTTCAATAGGGCAGTGGCTATTCACTCCTAACAATAAGCTGTTATTAATTCGAAGTCATTGTACTGGGCGTTTGGAAAATCCAGAATATTTTGTGTTCTATCGAATCGCAACACGTGATTTTCAATATCTCTCGAAGGTGCATAGCACCCTGAGAAGTTGACCGCGAAAGAAAGAGAAAGATAAGACGACGTGTAAATGGGTGCTAATGGGTCCCAGATAACGTACGCATACAAGATTCTTTAGTGTTTAGCATAGAATTGTGTACTGAGTAAGATGGTGTTCGAGGGAATATAAGGGCCTATTGTTTTATTTTAGGAACAGCGAAAGACTGAGCACTTAGAGAGGATGAGTTAAAATTTTAAAAAGAAATTGTAAGATGACTTGCTGTATCGTGCAAAAAAATGTTAATAGGTACTACTCAATAGATGAAATCCCATAAAACAAGACTTGCAAAAAGCCTTCAAAGATGTCCTAAGTAAGATTTCATTTACAATAATCCATCTCTTTCAAATGATTTACCATATTACTCATGTTCAAGCGTTTGACATGTACATTGTTTTTCTTTTATCCATGATGGAAATACCTCGTCTCGACTAATTAAAAGATATTTCCCTCTATTGCTCTCCAATTAGTTGATTCACAGTACTTTACGATTCTTAGTAACGATACACATCTACATCGCTCTGATAACGATAGAACCAGACTCGTAGATCAATCATGCGCCTTGGATATTTATTCGTTTTCACAAAGGAGAGAGTTTTGCGTTTAAGAAATATTTATTGCAGTGATAAATTCGCGCTGGATGGACTGTGTAAAGGATGATATGGCAAGAAAGGAGGTGTCTAATGAGATGACGAGTAATAGAGAAGTATGGAAGAAGAAGAGATGCTGCGCCGACCATAAATGAATTGGGATGAAAGGCAAGAGAATGAAGATAACTTCGCTATGTTATGACTGAAAATCAGCATTTCAGCTGTTGTAATTTTAGTAGTTCGTTGTTAGATGAAGACCAATTTCCGGGAATGCGGGACTGTTCCGGGGCTGCGGGATTGTTCGAAAGAGATACCGTGGCCCCGGAACACAAAGGGCGATGAAGGAACATGGATGGGTTTTAGTCGGTAAAAATCTGACACTCCCTCCTGCTCCGCCCAGAGCGGGAAGAGTCATTTGATGATTTCCCATCCGAAAAAAAAAAAGACCAATTTTGAGTTCTGACTGAGGACTAAGACTTACCCAAGGAATAGAGGGATATTTTTATTCAGCCAAAAGAACAAACTATCCGTATACTTCTTATAAATGTGGCGTTTCAGACTTGGCACTTATAATATGACTAGCTGCGCCAATTAAGTATATAGTTTAAATGAGGCAATGCAGCTTTTAATGAATCAAGCCCAGCTAGGATTCCGGAATTAAATAACCTATGGCAATATTTCACGACGCAAGCAGCATTTAATGAAAGTATTTTAACGAACCTTCAGGCTTAGCAGTTTCCAATTAAATCATAATGCAATTACCTATAACAGGAGCTGCCGGACGCTATAATAATTGCAAAATAGCCCTTAGAGTTAATGGTCCAGCAAGAGATGACATTTTCATAATGAAAAATGCGTTAACGAACCTAGTACAAGCAGAGAGACTAGACAAGCAGGAATCGTTTTCAAAGCGGTTCATTTATACAACGCCGTTCAACAGAATGGACATAAGATTTTCGTTGTCGCCCGTGTCAATGCAATAAATGTTCAGTGGAGTGCTTAGGTGCAACCATAGGACAACCCCTTAGGGCGAGCAGACTATTCAGAAACCCTTGCATCGAGAATAATAGTAGGTAGGTAAGGGCAAGCCAAGCTTTTAGGCTTATGTATTTATTAATATAGGTTCACCAGCAGTTTCTGTGTACAGCATTTAGGTAAACATAGGTTTTACAGTCTTGGACTTAACACAGTCGCCAATTACTGATTAACCAGCATTCACAAAAAAAAAAGTGATAACATAAGAGAAAAAAATTAAGTAAGTGGCTATACTGGCTATATCCCTTGATCTGTCCACGAAGTAGACACAATAGTTAAACAATGGTGTCTCGAACAAATTGGTCCTTTGATAGATTATGATATATAAGACATGAAATACAATAGTAGACCCTACATTTAAGAGATTAGGCAGCTTACGAAAATGAATACAAAGAAAATGAAAAACATACGCTGTAATTTTACAAACTAATGAATAATAATGGCTTGTATGAAAGTACTGCCATACATGTTTGACAGCTCTATCATCGTTATCACTTTGTCATGGCCCTCAGGTCTATGTTTCAAGTCATCATCATCTGCCTAGCCCTTTCCCAACTACGTTGGGTTCTGCTTCCAATCTAACCAGCAGGCTTAGCCAAGATCCAAACAATTCGTATCGATTCTCTTTCTACAATCGTAAACGTTAAGTCACGTGGTCAAAACAAACGAATAGAAACTTCGTAGACAAGTTTACATCGATCAAGATGATAGAATGAAATGTATTCGTTTCTACAATCGTTATCGCTACATCCCATATAAATCGTAGCCAACTTACAGTTTTGACTAAATTTTAAAGTTTCTTTTCGTTTCTTTTGCCCACGTGACTTAACGTTGAAATGATGTTATTCCCATACATTTGGTTAGTTTTCTATAAGCGTTAACGATTGTAGAATGTCAACTTGGCTAAGCCTGCAGGTACAGCTGGGTACCAGTATTTTCCATGAAGCGACTGCCTATCTGACCTCCACAATCCAGTAGCTGTGTAATACAATACCTCATGATTGCTGGTTGTCAGACTTTTCGAGATCCTGACTACCCTAACGTCTCAGAATAAATAAACAAACCATATTTAATCATGTAAACGAACACAATTACGCATAAGTGCAATTAGAAGAAAACGAAAAGCACAAAGAAACGATTGACTGTGTACTTTCCATTATACATTCATTATTTTAAACTGCAGCTTGTAAAGATGAATATATTAGTAACACGCTAACTACGATAATTTTATAAAGTTATTTTCTTGCCAATTAACCTATATGTAAGAGTGTATATGCAATTATCTGAGTGGTTACATAAACATGTCTTGTCTCTGAAGTCTGAGGTGAAGCTGTTTAAAGCAAGCGGGGATTCTTGTCTACTTAGTATGGGGTTGCAATACAAAACGTCGCAAGAGTGACTCCTGTTGGTTCCTAGCAAAAATTAACCTTGTTGACTAGTAATTGTTTTATTATTCTTCTTCTTCTTTATCATGTGGATAGTGCCTAACCTGGTGTCAGTTTTTATACTTGGCTTTACATGTCGTCGAGAAATATCTCTTAGGCATGCTGGTTTCCTCACGATGTTTTCCCTCACTTCGGTTTTAATTATAAAATACTAGCTGATGCCCGCGGCTTCGCCCGCTTGACAAATTATATACTAAAACCTTCCTCTTGAATCACTATATCTTTAAAAAAAAAAACCCGCATGAAAAAATGAAAATCCGTTGCGTAGTTTTAAAGATCTAAGCATGCATAGGGACAGACAGACGCGGCGGGGGACTTTGTTTTTACCCGACTGCGCCAGAAGGAGGGTTATGTTTTTCGAGAGTATGTATGTAGGTATGTATAATTGTTAGGCACGCTCTGTGGCCTGAACGGCTCGATGGATTTTACCTTGAGAGGTGTCGTTAGATTCGTATTTATTGTGAAAGTGACACTGGGTATATCAAAATAAAAAAAAAAACAAAATGGCGGATTTTTGGCGCCAAATTCAAATGTTTGGCACGCTCTGCTGCCTGAACGGCTTGATGGATTTTTGCTTGAGAGGTGTCGTTAGATTCGTATTTACTGCGAGAGTGACACTGCGTAGGTATATCAAAATAAAAAAGAAACAAAATGACGGATTTTTGGCGCCAAATTCAAATGTTTGGCTCGCTCTGCAGCCTGAACGGCTCGATAAAGGGCTCAGCATGAGGATTTTAAAATGGTATATCTAAGTAACTAAAAAATTAAAAAAATTAAAAAACCCGACTGCATTAAAAATAACTCCTTAATAACTTTAAATAAAAACTGAAAAGATAAAAACAAGTTCAAGAAACAGGACATATTGACTGCAACAGTCGGAACCCATTAAATAATCTAGATTATGATTTACATCCAATATGGGTCCCGAAGTTTTTATCTTTTCAGTTTTTATTTAAAGTTATTAGTTATTTTTATGCAGTCGGGTTTTTTTTTTTTTATTAATTTTTATAATATGTAGTGATGATGCACATGAATCCGAAAAATCCGAGGTGCGTGACATGGATTCAAATTTGAGACCCATGACTTGGCAGTCCGATGGTCACACCACTAGACTATCACTGCTGTTTTACTAACACTAAATTTTTATTGTTTTTATTTAGGACTAGCGGACGTCACGCGGTTTCACTCGCGTAGTTACCGTTCCCGTGGGAGTACGGGGATATGTTACTCGCTGACAATGTAGCTGTCCATTGCTGAAAGAATTTTTCAAATCGGTCCAGTTGTTTTTAAGTTTAATTGTTACATAAAAAATACAAATCTTTCCTCTTTATAATATTATAGTATAAGTATGTAGAGGTCATGCGAAGTTTGTAACGAGACATGGTAACAGCGTCGTCTTCGGTTGTTTTTGGCAACTTCTGTGTGCAGCATGGACTCCGAAGTTCCTAGGTACAAAATAGGTTCTATCCAAAGAGATTTATAGAACAGACAATTGGAATATTTTCGTACAATTTCTTTTAATACTGAACATTATCGAATTTGAGAAACGAATGTTACCCGACTAGCGGGTGTATTACACTACACAACATAGCGACTTGTTACTAATAACAAGTATTAGATTACGATTTTCTTCGTCTTGTCCCGTCTATCGCTCGATAATATTTGAATATCTTTGGTTCTATCATATTGAAATTAATTATCCATACTGGAAGCAACACACTTCATCGCCACCAACAGATTCATTAATGATACATGGTTATTAGTTTACAGATTTCTATCTCTAAACTACACAACTTCACATTCCCCGCCTCAAGCTACTAAAGAATTACATAGACATTCTCCCGTAATATGCCGTCAATTAATATACACATCTAATAATAAAATAAATACACATTTTATTTATTAATAGACATTGTTTATTTATAAATGCCGCGCTAACATAGCGTGCGGGCATAATTAACTGCGTTCATGCTAACGGCGAGGGAGAGAATCGCATAAATTCAAATGTAATATGCATTGACGCATCGACCCGCGGAGTAGTTTTTATACAACATACCGAAGAAGCAATGGAGCAAGTTGAACGGACGTCAGATAAAAGATACGCTTTCCTCCCGATACGGATACTGCAATCATCTTGATTTAAATGTATCAGTCTGACTTTAATGTACGCGATATGAGCAAATACGAGTAGGCTGGGAAAGACGAATGATTGGTTTGTACTACAATGTCAGGTTTATTGAAAACAAGTGTGCGTATGAGTGCCTTTTTAACAAGCAAACTTCAGACTTATTTATGCGTAAGCATGGTTTATTTATTTTGGTTTCAGCATTTTACTCGGTTTATGGTCAGTTGTAATGCAATTTTCAGTTATGACTATAAACTAAAGGCATTATATTTCTGTCTCCTTGGCCTATTGGTCGGGTTCGATTCTCAGGTCGGGTAAACTGTTATTCGGTTTTTCCATCAGAAATTTCTCAGTAGCAGCCACAGAATCCGGTTGATGACAATAGGTTCGCCCACTATTACAATGGGCCTATTAGGTATAGCTGACGAAATGTGGGTGTACTGAATAGCGCTCACCTCTGCCTGACCTTTAGTGGGTTACAAGCGTGATGATGTTATGTTATATACCTTAACTATTCAAGATTACTTTGATCTTTCTACAACTATCACCTTTTACATATTTCTCCACTATCTAAACAGAGAGAGATTCCGAAACCATTTCCAAAAGATTCAGACTTATCTTTTATTTCTTGCTCTGGTATTTACGTTGAAGCAACACTGTTATCTTTACCACACAGTTTACGGCGTCTTCAAAAATTCTTGAAGTACGAAACCAGAAACCGAAAGGATTATTGACAGAATAACTGTAATAACCGTAGCTTAGGATTAAAATGTTATTTCTGTAGAAGTAAGAACACATGTGGGAACTAAAGATGTTAATTTAAATGCTCCAGATGATTAGGAAGACAAAGGAGATAAAGTTAAACAAAATGAAACCAATAAACAAGAAAACGAAGCTAATAAACAAGAACATGAAGCTTATAAACAAGAAAAACAAAACAAGAGAGGACAATTCACAGAATCAATTGACATAGCTGCAGATAATCTTCATAGAAATTACAATGTTATTGGTGTTTGAAGAGATTTACATACACAGGAACATCCACAAACACTATGTGAATATAAATTTGACGATAGAACCATAACACAGAAGCTAAAATGTCAAGGACTCGCCTTGGCATCTAATAATGTTCGAGATACTTACTCACCCACATAAAATACGGCTTGGGGATCACTAAGCTAATATAGTAGGTGAATTATGTAGGCTACTCGGTATAGTAATATTATCGTGTGTATTTGCTTTTGTAACGCCTGTTTGTTGATAATATTCAATAGGATGGCCTATATTTTGTTTAATATCTGCGTGAATGAATCTGATTATTTGTCTAGCTTGTATGATAATGTTATCTGATAAGTGATAGATGTTTTTGGTGTTATCTGCACTTTCTTTGTAAACCGTAAAATGCTTGCGTAAATATAGTATACTATGTACTAAACATGAGCTAACATCCACACAATTACCAACAAGAATATTACTATCATACTTTACTTTGATAATACCACGTCTGTAATCCCCGAAGTGTTGGGCAGAGGTGTAGGTACCTAATATATAGTACACACCACATTTAGCCTATTGCCATTGACTGGGCACATATCCAGGCGCCGGGGCTGCTACTGAGAAATTTCTGATGGAAAAACCAAATAACACTTTTGCCCGACCCGGGAATCGAACCCAGGACCTCATGCTCAGTAGTCAGGCAATCCTACAACCATACTTAAAATGTCACTTACGGGATATCTTCCGTGATTAGTTTTTATTTTTGAGCTCCCGATATTTCGACGCTGTTGCAAGCGCCATCCATGATCGCGGGTTAACCCGCGATCAATAATCACGGAAGATATCCCGTAAGTGACATTTTAAGTATGACCGTGATGATAGTTATGAACCGTGAAAGCTTAAAACAGAATCCTACAACCTTTGATGGACTACAATCATGTCCATTTTCACTAACACTAAGTGCATGCCTGAATATTATTTCAAAGTCGAAATCAATTATTAATTTGGGTTCAACTAATTTAAGTGGAAACTGGTACCTACGTCTACAAAGTAACACTGGACAGAATTAACAAAAATCGGAAATGTCAGGAAGTAGCTCCGTTCAGCAACAGCATGAAACATACAGTTACCACAGAGAACAAGGACTCTAACATTCCTGTTAAAATTCCACGACTCTTTTACGATGCAGATAGTAATCACAAAAACAATGCATGTTGAAGTTTGCATGCGATTTATATGCTCATAAAACCAATGAGGCATGTCAATGACATTGCGAGCAGTGTATTCTGTGCGGACTATTATTACGGCAAGTTGCGAAACTGTAGCTGAAACTATTTAGACTTCACGCATGTGACTGTACATGTGATATACTGCTAATAGTTTCTTCTGAGAGTATTGGTAATATTATCTGTTCCTTTCTTCTTAAAAGGCCAGTCTGGAGCATCGCCCGCTAATTGCAAATGAATCTTACAACTATCAGCTATTGTAAAAACACGCTTGTCGGACAAATCCTGGCTCAATTAATTAATTCAAAGGTCATCATCATCCTTCTGCCCTTATTCCAATGTATTTGGGATCAGCGCAACATAGCTTCTTTTTCTTCGATACTGTCTTTTATACCTCTCATCATCTCAGCAGTGATCTCCTTTCTAGTCATATCATCCTTCAAACAGTCTTTCTCGTCTCTTATTCACCACATTAATACTCTTAAACTTTCCTCACATTTTAATTAATTCAACAGTATTCAAAACTTAACAGTATCGTACTGATCGGTCAAGTACGAGCTAGAGACACGTTTGCAATTATAAAAAAGTACTCAGGCAGTAATACAAAATGTTTACTATGTTGTGTAGATAATGCAATTTCCTGTAACTACACTATTACCATTTCTTTAAACAATTTACATAGAACTTGCAGCGATAAAAACATCGTAACCATTGCATTTAAATAACACGTAAAGCTGGCTGGTTAGACTAGAAGACGACCACGATATGCTTGGGAAAGCCTGTAGGCTAATTCACGTAACTAAAGAAGTGCTGTTGCAGTGCAGTTGCAGTTAAGTTTCGATCAAAACAACTCTTTTCGTATTCTCTACCGCTGTCAGACGCGCTCGCGTCAAGTTCGCGTCACGCGAGCGCAATAACGGCATTCTACTGTTGCGCGTCTTTAGTGCGTGCTTCGGAACGCAACATGATCGGTATTCTAATAAGTAAGAAAAAGCACTAAAATCTGTACTGGGGTATTATTTTAATATTTTAATAACGTCATATTCATTGAAATGTAATCGATTCTATTCGATTATTTAGTGAGTAATATTTTTTCTCTCAAATGGCCACACCCTAAGTCAGTTTGGTTGTCATACAGTTGACGTGCAGTTTACGCGCAGCTTACGCGCAGTTCAAAGATTACAAGAATACCGTTTATCACTCGAACTTGAACTTGACTGCAACTGCACTACAACTTCATCGGCGCGTCATAAAATTACGTGAATTAGCCCTCAGATCAGAGTACAAGGTAAATGAAAGAGCACTTCATGTTGTAACAAGACGTTACACGCACCTGAACTTTTAACGACCTCTCGGCCCATTTCGCAACAAATGACAAAAATACTTTAAGAGACAAACAATTAGTGAAACAACATTCAACTGGTATTTATGAGGTGCGAAGTCTAAAAATCTGTAGGTAATAAATACCTTGTACCTACGCTAAATTTAGAACCCAACGGTCGTCACGCACAGTTAACGGGGCAACAATTTCGTAGTTATACTAGATATTAATAATGATAGTAGCAAACGTATACATAACAATTTAGATATGGTAGACTCGATAAAGCTTTCCCATAGTGTTCACAGTCTACTTACATTGCCATGTTGACATTGTAAAAACAATAGGTTTTGACCTATAGAATAACTGTACATTGAAAAACGTCATTTAGTTCATAGTCATCGTGCAAAACTTTAGAGTTATCTGAGGAAGTTGCTGTATCAGCAAATTAATAATAAAAATAAATTTATTATCAGAAAAGACACATTTGTTTCAAAAAAAAAAACATACTAACGATTAAAATCAATCTAATGATTAAAATCTTTGTATCACAGACACCAGCGCTTTCCAGAATAGGTTACATAAAAAGAAAAATCGAACATGGTACTTACAAAGTGAACTAGTCTAGTAGTAAAGATATTTAAATGGTCTTAGAATAGTTTTAAAATAAAATAAAAGTAATTTAAAATTAAAAGAACAAAAAAAGAAAAGATAATTAATACTATAAACTAAAATTATTTCAAAATTAAATTAAAATTAAGCTACTTAAGTTGAATGTTTGTGCTTGTGCGTGCACGAGAGTGCACAGGTGAGTATTTCTGTATGTGTGTGTATGAGTGAGAGTGAGTGTAAGTGTGAATGTATATATGTCCTTTTCTCAAATAGGTACATCTATTCGATTGGTTTGAGAGGATCTTCAGTTTCCTGGTAGTTTAACTTTAGGAAGAGGATGGAGGAAATAGGCATGACGACAGTACCAAAAAATTGCAAATCTATTTAGTCCGTCAGTTAGAGTATTGGAAATTAATGGACACGTATTTTTGTAAATCAATGAATATTGACAAAAGATTAAACGCATCAAAACTCGGGAGTGGGGGCTCGTGACGTCAGAACTAGCTAAAAATTATACCTAGGCGTGACGTATTAAGAATTTTACAATCAATTTTGGTTTACGTAACAAAAGAAAAAACACGGGTCAAATATTCTTTGATAATCTAACTGACGGCCTAATTCGTTTTTTTTGTCGTCTCGCCTATTGGCTATAACCTAGATAAAGTGGTAGACAAAAAATCCCTGTTTATGGGGGTTTTGCTAAAACAATAAAATTTGATTCTACGTTCAAGGACGCTTTCATTTGTCTTTCGTATTGGTGTATTACCGTGTGGTACATTTCGCCAATATTTATATCACCTAATGTGAACAGCTAAATGCCATTAGGCGAAAAATTTGTAATTCCCGAAATAAAATCTAGGAAATATTCAACCAAACAACTGTTCTTGTCTATCTAGCCATTCCAGGTAAAATAACTTCACAGTTTGCCAAGCCAACGCTTTCGGAACAAGTAATGCTAACTATTCGTCAAGAAAATTCCTAGACAAGTATTTTAAGAATGGAGTAAATACGGAATTATTTGTTTCTAGGATTATAAACCTAATGTTAAAGATGTAACGTTTCGTTGATTACATAATACTGTTTAATTACTGTCTCAGGGTCAGACGAGATACAAGATCAAACGGCCTACTTTAATTGAAATATTTGAGGAAGTAATATTGCCTCGTCGGTTTAGTGATCGCAAGCGCCACTGTTAAGCATAAGATCTTGGTTTGATTCCCAGGTAGTAGCAGTGTAGTGCTGTAGCTGGCCGGAATCTGGATTTGTGTATAACTAGCAAAATACTGGTGTCTTTACTACAGGGTGTCCGGCAATTAATGGATAACCTTGAAATGGCCCATAGCCATTCAGAAAAAAAAAGAAAAAAAATCTATCTTATAAAAAATTTCATCCGCAGGTGTAGCCTGCATTGGAATGGGGGACCATATTATTATTTTTTGCTTCAGTAATTTTTTCTCCTTCTCTACATTAATAGCAATAATTCACTATTTAAGGCAGATACATTTTTTTTTGTTTTATTTTTTCAATTATTCTTCTGCCTAACTCTAAAGCAGCTTGGCTAAGGCAGCTTAGTGGTCACTCATGTCTTGTATGCATGCATTTTTTTTAACCCAAGATGTTTAAACTTTGTTTAAAAAATAATTCATAAGTACTAATTTTCCAAAATAAATTAACTTGCTTACAGGTACTACTTATGATAGTTTTTTTTTCGTATTTTTTTCTAAATGGCCATAAGTTCTACTATAAGTCATTTCAAGGTAATCCATTAATTAACGGACACCCTGTATATGTTACACCTCTGTTTTACTTAACAGGCGTGATCTTATTTGAAGTAGCTATTTTCTATGACGAAGGAGAAGAAAAAACAAAAGCTGTAAAAGAAAGTAGTTAATAGCTATTAACATGTGGTCCTATTGTTTTTGGCACTGGTGCATCAACTGTTGCCGGCGACAAGGAATGCCCCCAATCCAATGTTGTGTAATGAATGGCACCAGTCCGAATCAACTCCTACTGACTTAGACTGAGCGACTCCGTTTACTACGGTTCCGATATAGATCTCAGAGTGTTTATTCATGATTGGATCTGATTAAATGTCAATACTGAAGTTGTAAATTGTGGGCATATCATCTAATAAATCAAAATTCTTAGCCCAATATTTTGCGAAAACTAATTACGACGAAATGAGCCAAGAAAATTTAAAAGATCGTAGTGACAGTGACACGAAGAACAAAAAAATACTATAATATGATATAACACTCAAAGGAATTGCAGCTAAGCAATGGAGTTCCACGACATGAATGACGAAAACAAACATCTTTTTATCACTATCACAACACGAATGTGTATTTAATGAGATCATTTTATTCACAAACATTCGTGACTTCAGTGCAAATCTAGTCTGTAGTAACCTCTTTATGATGTTTAATATCAAAGACTAAAGTAATAGTCGACAAAGAAGCTTGTTTATTCTTAGTTAGAAATTCGGCGTATTGTCTGAAAACTGAATGACGTGCTGTCCTACTTAACATGAATAGTATGAATGTCTGAACATCTTTCATCATCAATAATTTACCTGAAATCAACAAACTCGGAAGTTGCATTTTGAATTGGAAGCCATGGCCAAGCCATTATACAAGCAAGATCCTCAGTTTCTCTTTTTGACCTTCGGTTTCGGTTTATTATCTGCAATCTCATCATAATTGCCTTATTCCCAACTATATATCGGAGTCGGCTTCCTGTCTAACCGGATGCAGCTGAATACAAGGGTATGAGATGTAGAGTATTAGAGTGACTGCCTACCTGACCTAGACAACCTTTAAGATATTTATAAATTGATACAAAACTTTCCTTTTCTTATTTTCTGTGGTCGGATTTGTGTCGTCATCTTCCTCCTTTGTCCGATTCTACTTAAGCCACAACACGTTTTATCGTTCCATTTTCGCCTGTCAGTCGTCACAGCATCATTTACTCCTCTCTCTTTCTCATATCATTCCTCACGCAATAAATCTATGTGGTCGGATTTTTGTAATCACCACAAATAAAAGTATTTTCAAAATAAACTTTAGTTTTTTTATCCCAAGTCTTTTGCGACATATCCTTCATCAAGCCGTTAGCTCTTCATATAACCGTCATTACGAACACGAAATAACAATAAAATTAAAAGTTTCACGCATGCGCATTAACTCTTTGAAAATTATAGCGTTATCTACTTCGCAACAACTGTTTATCTTATTTTTAAGCACTTGGCGACCACCACCAATTATTTTTACGATCCCACCATCAATTATCTTAGTGTGTGGTCTACACATTACCAGAATGTATGTCAACAATTCAATTAATTTCGTAGAAAAACAAAATTAGCTAGGTTACACCGAAATTGATAAGATATAACGTATCAAATGTCACATGCTGAAACTCTCGCAAATATTTGTTGTTAACTCGTATAGATAAGAACAAGGACAATTAAACTATAATGCGAAATCAAATATTGCCGATAGTTTCATATAAACAGATGGCTAAAATATGCGTCAAGTGTTTTTCCACAGTGAAAATGTCTGTTCATTCCTAATTGCAAGAACAGATCTACTAGGCGATATTTTAGTTTATGCGTACGTGTTTAGCGTCATGTCAATTTGAAATAAATCCAACCCAGTGGGATAGATATAAATAATACGCTTTATAATTGCTTACAATCGAAACACAGTCCGTATTACACGATATCTAGAAGAAGAAGACATTACTAATCGGAGTATGTGTGAAATAGATATAGAAGGTGAACTGCATGAAACACAAAATGAGACTCATGAGACTCAAAATCTAAGATTTGGCAATTATCCAGTAAACTCAAGTAAGAGTCGGAAAACAAGAAAACAAAGACGCTCAGAAAGAAAAGACAAACCCAGAGACAAAATACATCACACAAAACATTGACGCAGACAAGTTGTTTACGCAGTTACGGAAGATAAACGGACGTGACAGAATTCTAAACACAGAAAATGCTAATGTGGAAATGATTCGATGACTGATAACAGAACTAATAATAGCCGAGGAATAGAAATTCATTTCCAAATGGTAGGAAATAGCCTTGATAGGGATTTAAATGAAAATTTAGCACCCGCATAAAGCGAAGTTGTGCCAAAATTATGTTAATTTTGTGTACGATTGTTGTCATGGATTTTGTAAACGGTTGACAATCGTGTCACCGTTTAAAGCTTTCGTTTATCACAAACTTTTTCGTAGTGGGTTTTCCAAGCTTAGAGAGAGGTCTTCAACAATATCTATGGATAGCTATATTGCGAGCTCAATGGTATTGAGTTCATGAATCTAATGAACTTAATACCATTGAGCTCGCTTTGGTCAATGGTCGCTTGTAGACGATAAACCTCTTGTAGAAACAAGAGTTTTATCTTAAATACAATCATATGGATTCATTGGCTAATCACCAATGGTCACACCCTCTTTCACGACTTATTTTGCTATTTTATCATCAACAAGACTTATCTTTGCTACAGAAAAAACATCAAGGAGCACTTCATAATCGTGAGTTACTGCATTCTTCGTACACACAAAAATAAATGTCCGCAAACGTTATTATTCCTACACCGTGCACCGGAACGATTTAGTGGGTGTTATGGTATTTTAGTAAAATATCAGTGACATTGGACCAGTGTAACGCTTTTCAGAAATACAACGTTGACGTAATGTGTAAATAAAACAGAATTAGATCGATGAAAATATTTGGAAGAAGTGTTTTGTCACTCAAAAAAGAAAAATCAAGTATTCCTATTGAAAACACACGTATCTTCCTACTGGTTTTAAACTCTATCTCGACGTTAGACTTAATTCATCAAAAGCTTTATTTTTGTTGAATTGAGTCCAACTTTAAAGGAAATAAATAATTATGGTAACGGCCAATTTCTTGCAGAAAAATGTTTTCACGGTATCAACCAATTAAAGGTTAACGCAGCTATCATATGGTGATGATGACAATATAATTAATGAAAAAAGAAGACATAAACTAGAACTACGGCATTAAAATCTTTGGCACTTGTACTAAACAAGCATACACAGACTACAATAATAAAAATAATAACTACTTGGGTGGTAAGAAACGCAGATGACCTACAACATATTTTTTTTAATAACAATTTAAATACTTTAGCATCAACGCTCAATGACGAAATGCCCATTAGTCTAGATAACATTTGGCTTATAGTTTCAGGAATTGTGTTCAAGTTTGGCTGTTAATTATTTATTATTACGGCAGTTGACAATAATAATGCATATGCTGTTTTTTGTGATGAATGGAGATGGACTTTGGCAAAGTAAAATTTCAATGCTTCTATGTTTCCAGATGAAATGGCTCTCCTGGTTCAAAATCTCTTTACCCGACACACTTCCGATTGGAAGCTATTGTATCGAAGGTGAAACCAACAGAAACATTGGTAAAGTCAGACAATATTCAAACCCAAGCAGCAATCATCCTGAGCTACGAGTTAGGAGCCTTCAGTAGCGTCCATCTGAGAACAGCTGATGCAAGACTGATCCTTTATACTACTTTTGTTCCCATTGACAAATGCAGCAGTGCAGACCCAAGAATGCAATATCTTCAGACTAATTCGTTTACCTTAACAAAACAATCAAAATAAACACAAACACCTTTATCCATCACATTCACCACCATGGTCAAGTGCATCTGCACAGTAAACTTAAAGCTTATAAAACTATATAGGACACATAATCGAGTATCGACTGGCATGGTGCCAAGCGGCGCCATCTTAGTGGTCAAGGCTGAGAACGGTGAGCTTCAAATAAATATAAGTGACAATCTTACGAAGTGTTGTGGGGGAATAATTATTTGGGAAGTTCTTCTTTCTATTGGGGAAGAGACCGGTGCCCATTTAGAAGAAGTAGCGGATCTGAATTGAAATGTTTACGCAAATGCAACGACGAATCTCACCTTACCTAGTACCTTAGTTGTGGATGTCAATTATGAAAGCGGTCCAATTTAAAGTATTGGAGTTAAGTAAGTATTTATTGAACTGAATCCGGTTAGACTGGAAGCCGACTCCAACACAGTTGCACAAGACTACGCTCATGATGATGATGATGATGCATGTTTTTTTAACAGGGCGTTAACATTTGAACAATACAACTGATGAGACTTAGGAGCTATCCAAACTTATCACGATCAACGTCGAGTGAGTTCAGTTATGAAACTTGGTGCTGTCAAAGCTCTTGAATGTACTTTTGCCAATATTAAAATATACCTGGCAACCACATTGTAGGTATCTCAAGTACTTTATTATCGAACAAGCAGTAAAAGTCCAATATATTTAAGTAAAGGCTTGTCATGTACATTGTACTAAAATTTAATATCACTTTTTAACGCGACCATGTTTACCCTGGAGAAGCCATTAATATTTATGTTCCTATTGACACGCTAAACCTTTTAGCACTAGCACAGGGTAAGGGACAGGCCCATTGTTCTAAGATAGGACGCAAGATAGTAAGTCCTATGAAAGTTTTGATTTTAGGGAAGCTTTCACAGCATTGTTGCTGCATGCGAGAGAAACTAAATTAAGGAAGTTTTTTTTTTAATACAGTTCTGATGAAAGTTTATATTGATTTAACTCGAAAATAAGGCTTATGGTTATTTATTTAACACGATAATAAGACCATTAATACCGAACGATAATTGATACCAATCCGCACTGGGCCCGCGTGGTGGATTATAGCCCATTCCCTCTTATAGAGAGGAGGCCTGTGTCCCAGCAGTGGGAACATTAATAGGCTGATGTTGATGACAATAAGACCAAATTACTGAGTTGTGGAGGTCAAGTAGGCAGTCACGGCATGTGAAATACTGGTATTCAGCTGCATCTAGTTAAAATGGAAGCCGACCCCAACATAGTTGTAAAACAGTTGATGATGATTAATAAGGCTGATGGTTATTTAAATACATCTGCCGCAGAATTTGCAGTCGAAGAAACTAGCCTAGATGAAAACATAAGCCTTACATTAAACAGACACATAGAAAATCATACAGACCTCGCGAAAACTGTATGTGTGTATAAGGACGATAGTGATCCAAATATCTTATTCTTACTACCCAGAGACCAGACACGAAGCCAATAAGTTGATTCGCACATAAAACAGGCTACACGATCAATAAATGCCAATAAAAGTGCCCCACGGAGTACTCAGTACTGAACCCACGTTCACTAAGGTCAAAGTCATGGTTAGTATAAATATTAGTCTCCACGGATCACTGGCCAACCTTCACGGTACAATAATTGGAGTATATCATCACTGTTATTGAGTATCTACCTTAATGTGTTATTGAGGATATTAGTGGTATTAGCATGGTTATGTATAATTTAATGTCTATCCTGTAATAAAATTTTTCTTTTCAAACCGTTTTTCCTTCAAGAGAGGTTTTGATATAGCATTGTTGGAAAGCTTTTTGTTATTAATTACTGTTTGAAATAGTAGAGTAATGGATACCTGTTTAACTCTAGTTTAACCTTTCAGTTGCTATCACTTTTTGTTGGTTGAGGTTGGAACCTAAGTGAGAAAATGTTATTCCAACCTCGTAAAGCGGGGCTACCTCCACGGAAAAACATTAGGGAGGGTGTGGAGCTGTGTCGCCAATTATGTATATCAGAAACTTTGTATTTCAATGGCATAAAAATACCACCCACTATAAAGGGTGTAAAACACCTCTTAACGAAGCCCAAAAGGCACTTGTTCTCCTCATCATTGCGATCATTTCCTGAACCTTCTAGTTACGGAGATACGGGGGTCAAAGTTCCAACTTTTTGACAACTTTTTTTTAAATACAAGTTTTTAATGGAAGATTTTTACTTTAAACATCTCCACGACCCCCGTACTATTCAATCCATGCATCAGCACAATGTTTTGAGTGCGTTACATTGAGTTCTAACACAAAACGTGATTTTTCACCCCAAAAAAAATAGTCGTTTCCCAGCAATAATTTTTGCGTAGAGTTACTTAATTTGATGTACATAATGCATGGTTGACGGCTTCGTGATGAGGTTGTTTACACCCTGTCTGTTACCTTCATTAATACTTTATGATAACTGTGAATCGCTTCATAATTTTAATGGTTGGTTTCCGCAGTGTTTGCATAAATAAACCCATTTAATGCAAAAAATAATAAAGCAATTATAATTTTATCGTACTTATACCGTAAAGAGGAAATTAGTCAAACATTATTTCTAATTATAATGCATTGTTTTATTGCAGGTTGTTAAGTAATTTCTAGTGAACCTGATAACGTAATGATGAAATGTTTGAAAACCAAAACATGGCGTGGATTTAAGACTAGGTGAAGACTGAAGGACGGGACGGCGAAAAGGACGATTCCTAAAGTGAATACTACATATCAGCAAGCATACTATCGGACGCCCAGGAGTTAGTTGGCCCGAACGCCTTAAAAAGGTAGCTGGGTCAGATAGGATGCGGAAAACAGAGGACCGAGTGTTGCACGTTGCAGCGCACTGTGCTGGGTTGAGTGCTTAAAAGAAAGACTAAAACTGTATGTTGTGTAAAGATGCCTGACTGCCAAGTCTGACAGAGTAAGATGAAACAATAGAAAACATAATTAAAATAATAAACAATTATGTAGAAAAACAGACACATACTCTTAATTATATATAAGAGATAGCGGAAGAGTGATTTATAGAGACCTAGTGATTAAGCAATTAAACTATGCAACCATGGTGACAGTCTAATTTCTAATGCAGACGAAAGAAAGAAAGCGTGAAATCGTTGCTTTGATTCCGACAATTTCTTTTACATTACCTTTCTCATTAGGAATGAAAACAATAGAATAGACTTCCTAAAATTCATCAAACACCTAAGTGTTTCTAAGTAATACATTAGATCTCTCAGTTGGATCTACTACAGAGTATCTAGGTATAGGTGTGTCTTCTCGACTATGGTTGATTAACATTATATTGTCTGTAGGGTACTTCCTAAAATTACCAAGTCTTTAACGATTAAAACAATAATTATCTCGTTAAAAGTCGTTCATTACTGTCAGGTGATACTAGGAAAGTGGACTAACGTTTTTTACCACAGTCCGTTAAAAATATTAGAGCCGCTTAGGCAATAAATGCAATAATAACTGTAGTATTTACAGCCAGTTACATTATTTCGATAGAACCATTCAAAGGCTGTTGATTATATCAAAGCGAACGAGCCCAAAAATGGCAATAGGGTATTTGACGCAAGCCCAGTAATTTAAAAGCAACTGATAAATTCCTGCATAAACGGAAATAGGAAAATTAAAATAATTAATGTAACCGCAGTACAAAAACATGTAAAAGGCGTTCACGCACGCAGGCTTATCCTTTACAAACCGCATTAATTGACAAAATAAAATAACACCAAACTAGTAGAACTACTTGTAGCTGATTTTGTACAGCAACATATTCTCCCGTAAACTAGTTCCCTACATAAATAAATACGTGATTCATACTAAGAGATTCATGTCAGGATTTCTAAACGTTTCACACTCACGCTAGGAATCCAACAAATGGTATTACAAAACACAAATCACTTGGACAAACATTCAGCCCGATTGGTATCAAAGGCGGAATCTAAATCAGCACAGACATTCAACATTGCTGTTAAGACAGCCTACGCTGTAGTGCCTGTAGTGGCAGATAAACGACGTGCCGGCAAGCTGGTAAGGTAACCATGAATTGTTGTTTGATTTACTTTTTATTCATTAATTACGTTTGAAGCTAGTTACTATACTGATAAATATAACGAAGACTTTGCGCGGAAGATAGATCATATAATGGCCATTAATGAATTGGACTTGGAACTCTAGTCGATGAATGTAACCTATTTGAGAGAAACAGTTTTTTTATGCCCATCCGTGCAGAACATTGAAGTAGACTGGCACAAAAAACTATCACTGATCCAAATAAAAGACATATCGAATCATGAGAGGCAATTTTCAACCCTATTATTAACGATACATTATTAACAGTTAGTCACGATAAACATATCATAAACGCTGATGTTGATAATTAAGTGCCTAATTTCGGTACGGAACTTAAAGAGAGGAAATTTAATAGTGCCCATAATGATAGTAAGCTAGAACGAATAGCTGTAGACGATGTAGTATTTTATTGCGATCAAGCTATTGAACCTATAATTCAGGTCAATGGAAACAATTGTAATATAATTAATGGGATTCAAACGTGATTGGGATACGGTGAAAGTAAAGGGCTGAATCGTGCAGAAACACTCAATCATCGAGTTAGATCGTGCTAGTAATTATATAGAAACCATGGACTTAAAGGTAATGGAAAGGGCATAGGCAATAATTATGTTCCATTTGATATGGTTATGTCGGAAATTGATCAGGCCTCTCGGCACAGTTCTCTTATTGATACCAATTTTCTCTTCGTTACAGAAACGTATTTATGGACATGTGCACGTACTTCCAACAATCAGGTCAATCACTTGGCTAGAATTTCGACAAAAAGTAACTCAGATGTAGAAAAACATCAACAGAAACATTTTTGTTATCAAAAAAAGTTTTAATCTACTTTTAGGTGCAATCATCTCACGCAGTTCGCCGCAATTCCATTTTGCTTTACCACGACCGCTTGCCGCCTCTTTTTACTGAGTCCACCTCGACAAAAAACCTGAGCAAATTGCTAAACGCCTCCAGAGTTTTTTCTCCATACGTCTGCATATCCTCCGAAGATTAATTCAGTCTAGCAATTGAAGCTTTTAAATGAAATGTTCACTCAACGATATCTTTTTCTATAGTTTAATACATTATCATCAATCAAACCTGTTATAAATCTTGAATGAACTTGACTCTATTCAAGAGATGTCTATAATAAGAGAAGTTGTTTATTCATTTTGTATCTGCGTTATCTGATTGGATAACACTTATTTTCAATTGAAGCCAATTTTGTAATCACAATTATTATCAATTCGTGACCTCTTATCGAAGTTTGCACTCGTGTCTACAAGCTGAGACATGATGACCTTTTTTTATTAACATAACTTGCTCAGAAGCTAAACCTGAATCAAGCAGTTCCAATATTTCCACAGTAACAACTACAATTTGAGAACATTATTTTTCTCAAACACCCGAAGACGAGAGCAAAACACAGTCGGTAATAAACGAACAAAAATCTAATCGAACACCGGATGGTCTGGCAAATAAATAACACAAGTACATTAACGGACATGTACACCAGCCGATTGATCTCCGAGTCTTGTTTGCATCAATAAAAAAAATCTCCAATAAAGAAATTAACTGTTTAAAGATTGTTGATTTTAATGTCACAAAATAGGCAACTTCAGAACAAGATAATGATGAGATCGCATCGCAATGTGATCTAGTTCTCGATAATGATACGTTCCAGTAATTACGGAGATCAATCTTTTTGTGCGCATAGTTCGAGTCTGTTAACAACATGTGTGGTAGTTGATATTATGTTACTTCTCCGTCTTCAAGATTGCTCTCAAAGGGCAACTGATACAAGGTTTAAAGTTCCACATATTTATGTGACATTTTAAAATTAATTTAAAGGAATGATCTTTGCGAAATGTTTTGCAAGAGGTTCTCGAATACAATATGACATTGCACAGATGTATGTTCTTACTTGATAACATTTAAAATAAAAAGACACTCACACGCAACAGTGAACCGTCCATTAATACCAAATTTGTACCGAATGAGGCCACCAACGTAGTAACGACATTCAGGGTTGAGTCTTATCGGAGAATGACAAAAATAAACGGAAAGAGCATTAAAAATAGACTATATGCGGAAAATGTGCAATCTTTCCCGCATAAAAGGACAAATCCGATCTATAATGAACAAACCAAGGGCGATCGTCAATGTCCGATCTTTATTTATAGCTATTTAAGTGGGTACGATCGATAAAGACGTGGGAATCGAACCCACTTGTCCTGTTGAACGTATCTTCTTTGAAAGCGATGGACAAGAACGATTAGAAGGGATCCGATTGTGGAGATAACAGAGTATTGGATTATGTAACTGTTTGTATTGAATATATTAATGTCAATGGTGAGAAAGGTGTAAAAGATAACGAACAAAAGTCTATCTGAATTAAATAAAACCTCCGACTCCAAGGGATGCAAGTTTAATGGTAGAAGTTATTGGAGTTCGTTCGAACAAACCATTGTTAATTACGGTCTTGCAGACCGGGGAGGAAGATTGCAGATTTATCTTTAATGGTGGCGACTAAATCTGGTAGTTTGCACGCAAGAAAAGCAGGTAATAATTTATTAATACACATAACAACTAAACACATATACTTTGTGGTTCTGTAACTTCCAAGCCTTATACTTTACAACAGAACAAAATTAAAATTTTCTTAATCTTATGATCAAAGCTAACACTATAACGATAGTGGCCTTTAACTAAAGCTTACAAACACTAACTAATGAGGCAAAATAGATTGTAAGATTGACAGCCAAGCACTGAATTATTTACCAGCTTGCATTGAATAAATTATTACAAATAGTGTTAATGAAAATACTATAAGATAAAATATCCCTTGTAAGGCATGGAAAGATACTCTGAATACTTGAGTCTGAGACGTTGTTGGAGCCTAGCATTCGATATTATCCACTTTGCATAGTTAATTAATGATCGACACGACAGGTGTCATAAACTGTTAAGGTCGTTGTAATTGCACGTGTGGTGTTCATGTCATTCTGAATGTAGATAGACATAAAACGGTACCTATATAGTATATTTCTTATTTAGTTCTTTCTCTAGTCTTTCCTGTTGATAAAATAGCACCATATTTTCTCACTGAAGTACAGTCGTGGTCTTTTCCGCCTGATCAGTTTATTATTTTTTCGCTTAAATCATACGGAGGCGCCGAGCCACACCCCCTTAAAGTTTAGGCCTATTAGGAAAGCGTCAATTTGACGCGCAAAATAACAATAACTCTCGTTTTGTGTGCGTCGTCAGTGCGCTCGGCCAATCGGTATCGTCTTTCATTCATTATTTCTATACAAAGTCAACGGGGCGGGGCTAGAGAGCGTTTCTATGTTGCGAGTGCAAGCAAAAATTAGCTTAGTGGTGATCAGGCGGGAGTGTCCACGATAGTACCCTTAACGAAGATTTTAAACATCAAAGTAGCGTATGCATTATCAGTCTGCAATGTTTCCACTGCTGGAACACAGACCTTTCCGTCAAAGGGAGCGTATCATTATCTACCTAGCCTTAAGTGAGAGGGAGCGTATTAGCAGTGACAATTATCTAGCCAATAATAGCACAGCACTGGATCAGTCTAGTCTCTCTAAATACCACGGAGGATGTTATTTTGAAGTTGATCCCAACAGTAGTGTTGGTGGATGGAGAGGGAGAGGAAGACCAAAGAAAATAAGGATGGATTGTGTGAGGAAGGATATGAAGGAAAAAGGAGTAAATTTTGGCGTGACAATTGATAGGGGAAAATGGAAGAAAAAAAACGTGTTGCACTGATCCCAAGTAACATGTCATGTCCCATATGAGCAGGAAGATGATGATGATGATTCCAACACTACCATAGAAATATATCAAGTCCATTGATGAAAGATAAAACCCAGCAGCAGAGCATAACAAAGTCTAGCAATATCGTTAAAATGTAGTACATTGGTAAATATCGAAATTACGACAGTCGGATATTTGTCAGAACTATAAAATTTATGTGTTTGCTACTATTATAGTAATGGCGTTATGTAAATGATTTAAGTAGTCTTAGAGTCGATATTTGAATATATTATAAACTGGGGAAGTTAAAAGGGAACTTACTTTGTTTAAATAGATCCGGTAAAACAAATCAAGAAATACTTTGGAAAAGTCTAGTAACTGAAATCCTAAACTACTTATCTGAAGATTTGAAGTAAGATCAAGTAAATGTAGAAGAGGCTTTAAGTTACATGTAATCGTTTTGGATACAACATAAACAACCCTAACCTAACCTAACCAGTTACATGTAATCGTTTTGGATACAACAATGCCTTTTAGAATCCTATGTGGGAGGATAAGTTACCAATACATTTATCGTATTTTACTCCAAAACCGCCTGCGATTGGTAAACAGTCCAAATCAGATACTTACTACCGTGAGAAAATATCGAACCACCAATTAATAATATAAGCGCTTGCATATTCAATAGACACAATAAATGTTCACCAATTTAGAAGTGCAAACCACACAAGAAAATATTGAACTTGAAAGGTTTCAATACTTGGCCCTAGAAATCACATAATGAGAGACCAAATAAGGTTCTTTATCAGGCCACTAGTAA
This sequence comes from Xestia rhomboidea, assembly GCA_963853795.1. Classification (NCBI taxonomy): domain Eukaryota; kingdom Metazoa; phylum Arthropoda; class Insecta; order Lepidoptera; family Noctuidae; genus Xestia; species Xestia rhomboidea. The sequence continues at coordinate 4,634,649 of OY970771.1, read as the reverse complement.
AGAGTTGACCAAACATTGGCTATATTTGCCATTCAAATTCTAATCGACCTAAAATGTTTTATACCAAACAAGTTGGGCCAACATTGGACAGATAAGTGTATGGACACAGAAATTATGAGCAAACAATGATCGATGGCCCACTAAGGCTGTATTGACAAACTATGGTAAATAGAAAAAGTAACATTCTCATTCCGGAGATCTAGTTCGGCGTGAAAGTGTATTGATTTCGGTGCACAAACCGCATAAATAAAACCGTTGATAGGATTCGTGGTAAAATGTATGCCACTAAAGTTAATATTAAGAAATTAGACAGAAATGATAAAGGCAAATTCACTTACCGTAAAAACAGGAAGGCCGAGTCCAATCATGTACAGCATAACATTGGTGACAGTAGATTCTCTGTAGGGGTGCTTAAGGGACTCATCGTCGCAGAAGAAGCCCCTTTTGTAAGGAGTACCCCAAAGATAGAAGACTAGGATCAGAAATCCAACTGTAACAAAGAGAAACACTAATGAGCTGATCATCATCACACAAGGACTGTTGCTTAAAAGTAACCACAAACATCATTAGAATAACAAACTTCTGGCTGTAAATTTGCATATTTTAAACGAAAGATATTATTATCTTAGTTAACAGGCCTTGATAAAGCCAGAGATATAACAATAGATAAAAAAGAATGTTAGTCAAAACACACAATAAATAAAGCAATAGAAGGCTAAACTTATTTCGAAAGGCGAGGTGTCAACAAAGATATCTTTATTATCGCTTACGACTATGAAACTTATTACTAAACTGTTATTGTGGTATTTATTTTGTAAGTTTATTTCTGAAACTATGTTTAATGTTGTAGCCGAAATAAAACGACTGTCAATTATATTCTCGGGATTCATCATTATTATTTCATCCCTTTTTTTTCGGATGGGAAATCATCAAATGACTCCTCCCGCTCTGAGCGTAGCAGGAGGGAGTGTCAGACTTTTACTGACTAAAACCCATCCATGTTCCTTCATCGCCCTTTGTGTTCCGGGGCCACGGTATCTCTTTCGAACAGTCCCGCAGCCCCGGCAAGCATTAGCCCTTGCGCCGGCAACACGTACGCGCCGTCGACAAGGCCTGTCGTCATGAGACGGACGGACGGCGAGCTAGCCCATAGCTCACCGTCCACAAGCTCGCGCTTCTTTTCCTTGCGTTGCCACATCAACTTGTTTTATGCTTCACGCACCCAGACGCAACGTTCCCACTGCTGGGACTTTCTCTCTGCGAGACAGAGTGGGCCGTACTCCACTACACGGGTCCAGTGAGGTTTGTTCCTGCGGCATCGGCATGACATTGAATAATTCCATAACCCTATCTATGCTTGATTTGTTTGCAGAAAGTCCCTTACCAACTGAACTAACAATAAATCTAAGAAGTTCATAAATAATAATACTGTGTCTGTCTGTCGTTTATCATATTCTGAGCCTTGTCTTAGTTGTCTTCGCTGGAATATTCACAACTGTTGATCTCTTTATGTGTGACAACAGCTGCGAAGATGTTAACACTTTATAAATCATCTTGCTATTATAATAGTCTTATCTAAACTGTTATGTCCGTTTGTAAATCTGTACCTTCCGACCAGATATGAAAAATTAGATCCTATATATTTTTAAGAGTGTAAACAACCTTTTTGTCTTGTAAAAATAACAATATGACAGTCAAAGGAATAAGCATCCTTTGTGTAGGATTTCGGGCTGCTACTGAGAAATTTCAGATGGAAAAACCCAGTATCACTTTGCTTGATCTAGGAATTCGACCCTGACTTTATGCTCGGCAGTACCACTTACGATCATTAGACCAACTAGGACTAGGATTGTGTAGACTTGACTACACTAATCATCAAATTCCAATAAACAGAAGCTGGGGTGATAAATTTAGTCCAAAAATAAAAGAACTATGCAAGCAAAGATGCAGGCGAAAGTATGAACAATAAGTAGCATAGCGAGGCGCCATAAATCATATAAGTATAGATTTAACGCCACACTAGCAGTCGCGGAGTAGATTAACTTTATAAATAGACTCACGATTAGCTCAGATTAATGTCGCGGACAACGAGACTATTGATTAATGAGCTTATTTATAGGACAAGTCAAACAAGGCGAAAACTTATTAGGGTTGAGTAGACAGGAATGTGTAACAGAGAATAGATTTATGCGGCGCCTACGAATACGGTACAGTAACAATAACAAGATGTTAATGTATTCTCTTTGTAATTATTAGCTTGCAATGTTAGTGTGATTTAGTCAGTTAAGAAGAAATTAGGCTTAACTTGAACCGAACATTGGTTAAATTCGATGAAAATTCTAAAGTAAGAAGCTAACTAAATAGCTGCAGTAGGTATGATGAAACACTAACAGCAAAGCGTGATAAGAAGTTGCACCATCTGAACCAAATATTATTTCATTACACACACGATAGTTAAAAAACGCAGGTGTTTTCAGCAAAGATTTGAATAAATTTCAAGATGAAATCGAAAGGAGTACGGTAAATAATTACTGCAGTAGGTATGATGAAACCCTAGCATCAAAATGTAATACACAATTACTTCATTTAAACTTAAAGTAAATTTTACAATTTTTTGAATAGCTGTTTTAGTAGGTAGTTAAAGTTAAATATGATGATGAATTTGATAGAAACACAGTTGACAAAGATTGCAGTTAAAAATGATGAAACACTAGCAACAAAAAGTTATAAGAACATAGATTCATCTGAACACAAGGAATTATTTAAGCACATGATACGTAAACATTCCGCAGGTTTAAATAAGGTGGACCTTTGGTTGAATAAGTAACAAACTAAATAAGTGCAGTAGATATGATGAAACACTATACAACAAAATGTGATAAGATATTACAACATTCGAACTTAGTTGTATTTGAAACACATGATACGGTTAAAATTATGTAAGTGAGCAAAGATATAAAAATGTTAAAACTTAAGCCCGTATTATCACAATCTTAATAAACAGTCTGCATTTTATTATCTTAATCTTATTTATCCACCGGTTTCAGTCACATAAAACCGATTTAATCCAACTGTTGTTGAAATTAACTGGCAATATATTATAAAGGAAGACTATGAATTTTATCAGCGTTCAATCCTTTAACTATTTTTGTGTCGTCAGTCCCAGAAGGATATACAAGGTGTCGCTTTGTCGATTATTTATATCTTTTGTGACAAGCTCCTGAATTTTGATTAGAATGAAAAACTATACCTTGTATAGTACTGTTACCTATCGATTTAGAAGAAGCTCGTGGCTAAATAATAACAGCCACTTGGGTCGATCTTCAGGTTAAGTGACCCGTAGATGGGTGACCACCCATTACATACCGAGTTTCTTCCGTGCCTCGGAAAGCACGTAAGCTGTTGGTCCCATCTGTCATTTGTAGATATTTGACAGTTGAGTCAATTACTCGAAAGTCTGACAACCAGACTTACCAAGAGTATTGTTTTGCCCAGTATTAACTGGGTTGTGTGGTTCAGGTAGCTAGTCGCTCCATGTAAAATACTGGGATTCAGCTGCATCGGGTAAGACTGGAAGCCGACCTCCACATAGTTGGGAAAAGGCTAGGCAGATGATGGTGTTCTATCGATTAGTAGGCGATGAAAGCTTAGTATGGAAAATTGGCATATTTGCGGATAGAAAATACTATTGGTGCACGGCTTGTATTGTTGTTGCTTGTATTCTAAAAACAAATTCTAAGTATTGTCTAAAATATGTTTACAGTAAGGGTTTAACTTCCAGCGGTAGTAAATCAACCATGGGAAAAGGATTTGTGCCCGTGGGCGAAGGAGCAACCGCTAATGGTGTTGTCATATTCCGACATACCAATACATTATTGGACACTAAAGCTATTTATAGAATAGGGAAACGTGTGGGACATAAGTATTTGGGTAATGTAGGTCCTGCTATTTGTGTATCGAATGCATGAACCCCTGAAACCAAAATGCCCCAAAAGTAGTGGAAGATACTAGAAACCCTAATTTCAGAATAGAATTGAACATTATAGAAATGAGTCTTAACACACACACTAAAGGAAACGATAACAGAATTGTAGTAGGTTTAGTTTACAACAATATTTTCGTACACATTAATGTTTTAATTGGCCTTGTAGAAAAAACAAAGAACCGTTAAAAAGCTACACCACACTATAAATACAATTAAAACAACACGCTCTATTTTATAGTAGAAAAAATATTTTCGTCAGGCAACAACACATCATAAATCACAGTGAGTGAGTTCAAGCAATAAATCTGAACAGGCAATTAACGTTTTTAAAAATGTAAAAAAAAAAAAAAAACAAAATTGACTGACTGTTGTCAGACCGGAATTTAAATTGTTAGGAAACTAACCCCAAGTAGTACAAAATTAACTATTGTTTCACTGATTGTTGGTTGTCCAAACATTAGTATGGATGGACAAAAAACAGCAGGTACCACAAATGGGGTGGCCGTGGAGATAGATCGATGGAAACGTCACGTTAATATCAAAATAACAGCTCTGGAGGTAACTTAATGACATAAATAGGGGCTTGTTTAATTTACACTTTTTTTTTTGTAGTACGAGCAGGTGTTAATTTTGAAGACCGAAACCGATTCGGAATTTTATGTTCAGAAAAGAGATTTCGATTGGATGATTAACCTTATACATTACATATACGACTTTTAAAGTTGAGTAGGTAATAATTAACGACTGTTCAAACTTTTTTTTAACGTTTTAATGTCTCTTCAATTTAAATTTAAACAACGTTTGTGAATAAACTAAAACTCAACTCGTAATTTAGGGAAGTGATTCAATGTTTTTTTTTATTTAGTGCAGTTATTATGGAAACATCCCGTTTCAAAGCCAACAATAACTTGAAGGTTCGAAAATGAATAACTAATTTTAAATAAAATATTTTTGGAAAAAAAAACCATAACTTTTAAATTACTTCGAGGGATTTTTCTTTTCTTCTTCGCACAAAAACTGAACCTCAATTATCAAAGAGCTCGTGACTAAAGTGTTATCATCAATTCGTATTAAATAAATATTCCAATAAATACCTACATAACATATTTCTACCAGATAAGTTATAGAAACAGGCGTTACTTTGCGAAAAACATGAATCAATGTTATGCAAAATATTCAGTTCTAGCAGAGCAAAAAAAAACGCGCGGATAATTTTGCGCGTTTTTTTTTAGTAACGAAATATTTTGCATACTTAACATTTAATATTTCTACCATTAACTCGGAATAAAATCCCGATATTATTTTCTAGCAACTTGATCCAAAACCCTTATTTTAAAACACTTCCAGTAAGCTTACACAATGCTAAAACAACTTCGTTTTGTTATTGATCTGGATAAAAATAACAAACACCGTTTTAGGGCTGCCATTATCGAGTTACAGCCGCTTCTATAAACAACTGAGTTGACTAGGCTGGCCAGCTGGTTGAATAGATTTGACGATGAGATATTTGTCAAGGAGACAAAGAACGGAGATTTTGTCTCCATGATTTGGCCGGGCGATATTGGGCAAGGAGTTATGTAGGTATAGTCCGCGCGCGAGCTCCGAGGAATCGGTGGTTGTTTAAATCGTCGGTTGTTTTATTTCGGGTGCATAGTGCCCTCATAGAATGGACTCATAATTTAGTACTCCGCGCGAACTAAATTATGAAATCATTCTGTGAGGGTGTTATGTGCTTGAGGTGGAACCACCGATGTTTTAAACAAGCCACCGAATCCTCGGAGCTCGCGCGCGGACTATAGATTTTCAACGAACGATAATTTTGGACTGGACAACGTGGAACGAAATACGTACAGTAGCAATAACATGGTTTGATATGAAAATAATAGAAAAATCTTTTGTTACAGAGCTTTTAGGCCCCACCAAAGTTAGAAACTATTTAATATTTTAGTATTCTATGTATTTTAGTATTTGGATTGGAATAGGGCGTGCCATGCAGATGATAGAAGGTGATTCAGGATAATTTTTTTGGCAGTTGACACCTAATATGAATCACCACTAAACTTTTGGGAGACGTAACAAGAAAAGTAGGTAAGTACCAAGATTACTATTGAGAACTTCCAGAACACAACAATAGAAATAAAGATTTCTCTCCTAACCTTGAATCTTGTCGCAAATCATGCAACCGTATCAAAAAACCAACAAATGCAAGACCAGCAATTAAAACTAATTGCGAAACAAACTATAAAAACGAAATTATGTCAGAATTATGTACGTGCTTATAAAGGAGGGCAGAGTAGTAAAATTACGAGTTCGAACCGATACGGTTTGTTAGAAATAACAATGAAATTACTGAACAAAAAACGGTAATACATCAAATCTCCAATTAGGTCAGTGGGACTGCTACCGTGTGGGTGATAGTAGAAATGCTTCGTAAGAAACAAAAAATGTTAAGTGTATATGAAGAATGAATATGAAGAAGAATATGCAGTGTTAGCAGCTATAGCAAAGTATTTCAGACATCCTTGTGGTGGCGTCAAACCATGTAGGATCACAATGTAACAATAATTTGCATACATACATTAGTGCGGTTCTGCAGTATCTCGTCTACAATCAAAGACCTTCACAATAAGACACAGGCGATAACGTGATAGTATCAGCATTATTATGACACTATTTCTCGCCTTTCAACCTTCTTACAAATTGGTTCTGATGCTGATAAGATGGAACTTTGGGCGGTATTTGAATATTCAACATTATCAAACAATTACGATTGTCTCGTTGGCCTAGTGGTCGCAAGCGCGACTGCCGAGCATGAAGTTCTGGGTTCGATTCCCAAATCGGGCAAAGTATTATTGAGAGTTTCCATCAGGCATTTCTGGGTCACGCCATGTGACGATGACAGTTGGGAACTACGCAGTGATAACTAAAGGGAAGGACCACGATAAAAGTTTTGTGCTTATTGTTCTAAATGGTGTATAACGGCGGTTTAATAAATAAATAATTTTGAAAAATACTATTAGTATTTCTCAATCAATAGAATTGCTTTCGAGCTAATGATAAAGAATAATAGCTTTAGCCAACAGCCAGAAAAACCATAGAAACATTTGTTTTTATTACCATACGTCATCATCAGACACCAACAACCGCGACAAAGTCAGTGGAGCGTGGTAACCTTGCTGCCTCGTGGCTGTTAACAGTTACTATCCTATTAGTTACAGTACCTATTAATTCTACAAGCCATGTCTACCATAAAGTAATGGTTTCTTCTTCTTTTTCTGGTGATTTTCCAATTCTTGAAGGTTGGCTTGCAACTCCGTGTAATTCTCCTCGTCCTTTGCAAAGTGGAAGAGCTCAGCAGCTCTACAGTTTTATATGCCTCAATGTCAAAAAATCAAAGCAGAGAGATGAGGAGACAAGGAAGGAGATAAACTTCTAGGTGACCAGTAAATACAGCATTGGGATATATTTTGTCTTATTGAGTCAGGGATCCCCGAAATATTGACGAAAGAGTATGAATAGTCCATACGCAGTTCTAACGGGGAGTGACGATACATTACATTTAGGCATTCGATTGTAATCCATTCGGGGTTACCCCAAAGCGGTATCGAACTATTACCACAGGTGCGTCACCAAGACCAAAGTCCAAGAAAACAACGTGTCGGAATTTAAAGAAATCTTGATTGAATGATGATAGGTACCCAACGCATGTTACCATTGTACGGCTTATAACATACATACTAAATGAGACTCCGATGAATCCGACCGATTAGCGAAGGCATAAGTGCAAAGGAACTACTTGAAACCCTTGGCGTGAAAACTGAGGATTAGAACTTGATCCAATTGCGGTTTGTAGTGACAGGTGGGCTGTATAGGGAATCAGGGGTGCTTGGTATTTTCAATTTCTCAGTTAACCGTAAGTAACTACATACGTTCTAGTCAAGCCTTCATATAAAATCTTTACGTTAAGACCGACAAGTACAAATGTTTTTTTTTTCTTTTCTTTATTAGTTTATAGAGGGTTTGATCAGTATGACTATGCCACCCTCAAAGGGGCATTCTATGTCTATCTACGCTTAATACCTAAATTTACAATTTTGTATAGTTTTTTGGCTGTCTTGGACAAGGGCGCAGCCAAAATACTATTATATATGCCAAAATCAATAGATTTTAGACAATTTTCTACGAAAAAGTTACTCCTCTCAACCCCGTTCCGGACACATTCCGCTAAAATATGAGTGGTATCCTCTACCTTATCACACTCAGAACAATTGGGCGAATCACTCTTTCTCATTAAAAAGGCAAAGCTATTTAACGGAACATGTTCTGAACGCAGTCTGAAAGCTGTAACAATGTCTTTTCGTTGCATATCTGTGCCCACAAACCAATGAAGGCGGGAAAGGCTGTGTTGAATAGTTTTATACCAAATTCCCTTACTTAGCGACCTCTCATCAAAGTATTCTTTCCATAATTTTAAACATTGTTCGCGAACTTGATACAAGAGGTCACTAAATAGGGGAAAACATACAAATGTTGCAAATAGAATAGAGAGCTTGTCCCAAAAAAAAGTGGTCTGCTTGATGAGACTGGATTGAATAACAGCATCGGCCTCCTGACTACTAGTAACGACTGCGGTTCATCGTAAATAAGTAGGATCTATTTACGTTTTTAAATGAGTCAGAGAGTCAATCTACAATTGACCCTCTAAAACCTAAACTGACATAGGCGCGGCTAACTCTTTTCTAGGAAACAATCAAATATTTCCGGGACGAATCAGAAGGAAAAACATGCAATAAAGATCGTAAGCAACAATTTTGTGCCGCGAAAGAACGTTCATTGAATGACAATGGAGTGAATGAATTATTCACAATTGAAGGCTTCCAATGTCAATCCCATTATGTAAGTGACATCGCTACAACCGTAAAGTGTGGCGTTAGCTGATGTATTAATTGTATAAAGACGTGTTCAGAATACTATAATAATTCCAGTATAAAATATGGCGTAGATAATCCATAGTCAGAAATGGAAACGAACAAATTATGATTTATATCTCATCTGCAGTCTTATCCTTGCTCGCGGATTTCCTGCGTTGTCGCCATTAGAAATACAAATCAATGATAAATTCCAGACACCAGGTATAAATTAAAACTCGTGTATGAATTCGCTCAATACACCATCTGATATTCATCCACTTCTGGTAAGATTGGAAATGAAAACAGCTTGATTGGGAATAGGAAAAGGAGATGAGATCAGTGACGCTGATGAATTATGTCCTTGGTTTTATCTTTTTGAAGGAGTTTGCCAATTTCAAAATGCAAGTAATTCTTCTAGCATCTTCCTTTTTTCACACCATTTGGTCTATCTTAAACATCTATAATTCAATCAATCAACTCAGCCTACTGCAGTTTGTCTAGACATCCTGCATCTCCAAGTTTCAACACAAATCCCATCTCTTTCGCATGTATCTATATTAGTGAAGGTTTTATCTAGCATCAGTGAGTATTATTTAGCGTATACTAGCTAAATCCTATTCAAGAGTAATTCACATTCACAACAGGAACACAGGTAATCCTCAATTATACAGGCCCAATGATATTTAGCACCACCTGCTACATCTGGCATGACTTACCAGTATTGCATGGAGGACTGCCAAGATTTCACCATTAAGAAATAATCGATTGTCTATGGTTGTCCTGCGAGAAATATTAGAGAATTGACCTGGTACATAATTAACAAGATATATTTGGTAAGACGATGTAAAAATATTTTATAGGGACAGAATTATTTTCTTCAATATTGTTTTTGGGGGAAACCTACACTAACATTGTGGGATGTTGTAAGCTTATGTAAGTCACTTTAAATAATTTTAGGAAAACGTCTGTTATTTTCAATTTATATGTAATCATTATTTTAATATTTAGGACCGGTGGTTGACCTTTAAAGACCATAGTTTCGTAAGGGGCTTCCCTGAGATTTTGCATAACGAGTTTGACTAGTTCAACCAAATTGTTTTTTCAAAAGACAGCTGTCGAATATTTAATTCTAAAATCACTAAATCCACAGTCTTCCTCATACATAAATTAAAACGAACATTCCCATTTTATCCTCTTGTAAGTCTCGGAACATTACCGGACCGGTCTAAGCCTGATTTATGATTTTATATTATCTACTGATCCCGCAAAGGAATTTGACCTGCGTCCTATGCATATGCAAATATCCTTGAAAACCACAAGCGTTGAAAATATTTGCGTAGGCACGTACTTGATTTAGGTGGACCAGCACCTAGTCGAATAGAAGTCAATAGAGATGGGAAAGGTTTGGTAGAAGATGATATAGCTGGTAATAATTTGACACAACATTAGTCTGGAGTATGAATGTCGATGGCTTAATAAGAGTAGGGGAAAACCAAAGAAACGATACAGAGAGAGAGATAGAGATGATATGCCTAGAAAAGGACTTCCTTTTCTAGGCATTAAGAGGTAGGCAGACTATTAAGATGACGACTAATGGATAAATATGGAAGAAGAAGACAAGCTGCGCTAACTTCAAATAAAATTGAGGATGGGCAAGAGGATGATGATGCAAATTTGGCAAGACATTATTATGATCATGATATTGTTTAGTTGGGACTCAATCAAAACTCAAATCAATTCTTGGGTTACGAGTTACGACAGTACAGGAGCAGAAGCTTTGCCTTTTTTTCTTTTTTTTTTCGGATGGGAAATCATTAAATGTCAGACTTTTACTGACTAAAACCCATCCATGTTCCTTCGTCGCCCTTTGTGTTCCGGGGCCACGGTATCTCTTTCCAACAGTCCCGAAGCCCCAGCAGGCATCGGCCCTTGCGGACCCCTTCCTTTTGCTGACATCTCTTTGAGACACGCGTGGAACACGAACGCGCCGTCGACGCGGCCTGTCGTCATAAGACGGACGGACGGCGAGCTAGCCCATAGCTCACCGTCCACAGGCTCACTCTCACGTTCCGCCACCTCCTGCGCTAGCATGACTGCTTTGCAGAAGGAGGTGACGGCTTCCCATTCCGTCTCGCTCCGGACCATGGATTGAACCAGGGCCGGACGCGAGAGGTCACCGCCGCCGATCGCCGCTATGAGCAGAATGGGCTTTGCCTTGAAGCAGAAATTATACAGGCTGACAATAACAGTAAGCGCGAAACCGAACCGACAATTCCAACAAAAAAAGTCTCACCTTGCAAGGCAGACAGTAAATAACCTCAAGATTAAAATCTTAACACACTTCCCATTCACACACTACACGGACTATTTAAACATCCTATAGATGCATCCTAGTAGGGCCATAAAACCGCAGTGAGTCACTAGCGGTCTCGGCTGTCACTACAAATTGGGCCGATGACCTGTCCGTTGCATAATGAAACCGTAATCTTAGATTATGGGTGAAACAAACCACACGTGAATGAGTATCAGTGTTAGCAGTTTAACTTTTGCGGCTCGTGTTTTTGTCTTTTATAGCGTTTTTCTTCGTGTTTTGTAACGTTTTTAGTGTTGTTTCGAATTGTTGTTTTAATGGTTTTGGATGTCCTGCGACTTATGATGCAGTTTAAATCAGCTTATTTCTTATTTAGTAACCTTATTATTTAATAATAATTTATTTCAAAATGGGATTGCAAAGTTTACAAATGTTGCATTTATACAATTTTTAGTTTCAACTATACAATAAAGACGGGTGAAGCACTGTTCTCCTAGATAGGTTAAAATTTAGTCTGTGTTAAGGAGAGACAGTGCCGGTCCCCTGAATTGGCGGATTATTATATAAATATTGTGTGTTTAACATTTAAAGTTTGAAACAGCATCTGGACATAAGTGTAATTACTGTAAAAGAGTTATCCAAAATAAATAAGTAAGTTTCATTTCATCCACCTATGTAAATAACAATTTACAGCGACAATACATAAATGTGATAAAAGACAATAAATTGAACCAAAATTAAAAACAAAATCAAAATAGAATTATATACATATATATTATACATATATTATAAATGCTTTTGGTGTCACACATTCTTTAGTACTTCTACTTCATATCAGAAATGAAAAATATTGGTTTTAACATTTTGACCTACTAATTCTGAGGATATTTTTTTCTTCTCATTTTATATATTCCTGGATTTTACACGTTCTTTCATCATGTATGAGGGGGTCCTCAATGTATTAATAAAAATATGGACCGAATCCTTGGTAAACATTTAATTCACGATTTTCCTTACACTTCGTATGACCTAGTTTATATTATTATTTCTACCGTTATGTTCCATACTTACTTACTAATATTGTTTATTTACTACTAAATTTTGATCTTATCTTGAATGTACATTTCATCTTATCCCGCAACAGTTTTAGTGCCAACAAAATTATACGCGTAGATTTTAATAGCTTTGATAACACTTTATTTGTTTCTATTAGGACATACATTATTTTCATCGATACTTAAGTGGGTAAATACATACTTATTAAAATGCACGAATTGAAATTATTAGGCAAACTTGTACTCATAACCTGCGTTTATTTCTGGTGACCTATGCTTCAAACTACACCTAATGATGAGTTTCCAGCAACACTATGAATAAACTGGTGGACTATTAAAACTAATTTATTTGCGGGAGTAATCGTTGGCCAAAGTTAACTTGCCTGGATAGGAGACCTTCGCGTCCCAGGGCAAAATAGTCGAAGGATGGGTTTGCTGTTAAAGACCTGGTGACAACAAACCTCAAGGTGCCGAAACGAGAAACTAATAGGATCTCTCTGTGCTAAAATACTAAATTCATTACAACCAACGTAGAATATTAGTAGAGGAAGACCAAAGAAACGATGGATGGACTGTGTAAAGGATGATATGGCAAGAAAGGAGGTGTCTGATGAGATGACGAGTGATAGAAAAGTATGGAAGAAGACATGCATGAATTGGGATAAGGGGTACTATCGCGTTCACTGACGGCCGTCCACTTTTCGCCCTTATACCCTAAGTAATAAGGTTGAAAGTGGTCGACCGTCAGTTAACGCGATAGCACCTGGTTTGGACACACTACATGTGTTTCACCCATCAAAGCCCTCAATTTCTATTTAACAAACAAATTAATTACACTTATCATCGCTCTTTTCAGATGAAAAGAACATCCAAAGCCAACATAAACAAGAAAGCGAACCAAACAACCGCAGTTATAAAAGGCAAGATCAAAATATTTTTAACTCGATTCAATTATAATTTTAGTACGAAATATTAAACGAAAGAGGAAGTATAAAATATCAAAGTGCACTTTCATGAGAAATGTTAAAAGTGTTAGCTACACCCAACGAGAACTGCTAAAGTATTGGTCATAAGATACTTTTTATGACTGTACAAAATATTTATTAGATTCTTACGTAATTGTTAATTGCGTACATGCTGCTTAGGGATTTTCGAACGGTTTATAATTAGCATATTAAGTGTTCTATTCATTAGTGTAAATTCAGTTAGTTCGGTTTTTTTAGAGTACTTTGATGGGAACGGAGTCATACGTAAACTAAAAGAAAAGAAAGAAAACATGTTTATTTGGCACATACAAGAAAAAACACAACATACACAACTACGTTCATGACCTCACGCCTTTTTGCAATGGTGGTAGGTAGAAACTACAGAACCCCACCTGTTACGATCCTTACATACCGACAGAACGAAGGCAGGCCTCTGAAATTCCGGGGCTGCGGGACTGTTCGAAAGAGATACCGTGTCCCCGGAACACAAAGGACGATGAAGGAACATGGATGGGTTTTAGTCAGTAAAAGTCTGACACTCCCTCCTGCTCCGCCCAGAGCGGGAGGAGTCATTCGATGATTTCCCATCCGAAAAAAAAGGCCTCTGAAATTCACTAGTTTTCTTCTACATCTAAAATGCTCTTCGTCATCGGTTTCAAATCCAATTGTATGGTCCATGCAAAAGCAGCATGTAAATTAAAAAGTTGCATAAAAGGACAAAGCTAATCAAAGCTCTTTACCCTGCACTGTCAAGAACGCTCTCATCATCCACAGCGTTAATCAGTGCACCAGGTTCGAACAAAGCCAAAAGACTTGACACAAAAGGTCATTAAAGTTATGTATCATTAATTTTCATCTTACACCCTCTTTCTCACAGAATAGCACTAACGTGTATCCCTATCCATATTCCATTTAATAATGTGAAAGTAACTCTGTCTGTCTGTATAACTTTGATGCTTTAACGGCTGAAAGGATTTGGATATAATTTAGGGCAGGAATAGACCATAACCTGGACTTGGATATAGGAAACTTTTATCCCGGCAATACGATCCCGAGGAACACATTCTCCACGAGGGCGAAGCCGCGTGCAAATGATTGTTTTTCATACATCCGTGCTTTTCTTTAACAAAATAGAATTCTAGTTTAACAAGACTCGGTTACATATGTATTATGACCTTACTACCCACACTAGTTCATTGCGTATCTATACCAATATCTGATATCGCAACAGAATCTTTTGTCGAACGGTAAAGCCTCCACGGCCAATACATGCTCATAAATAGTTACAAGATCAGGTTGCTATATTGAATATCATAGCAAGCTATTCAGTGTAAATGTGTACTACTGTCACACCTTGAATTTGTCACTGTCTAATTTGAAGTACGCACCTTGGGTGGATCGTATAATCAGCTCAAGAATATAGGTAGACTTGGGTTTCTAATATACTTAGGATAATTTCTGGATTGTCATATTTGCATTACCCATAATGCCCATCGTTTTCTTCAACCTTTGGCCGCTGAGTGTAGGTCTCTTCCAAATCTCTCCACTTTTGACGATTTTGTGCCCATGCGCAAGTGTAATTCGCCTATATCGTATAAACCTTCTAACCGTTTTCGGTAACGACGGGTCAGTCTTTTACAAGACAGTAAATGGTTGATTGCCAAAACCATCACATTTGCATAATATGTACATTATGTGCAGTATGGGCTTACAAGCCCATACTGCATTTATTGTTTTCGTTACGTCGAGAGAAGATTGTGACTGTGACTGTTGAAGAAATAGCGTAGACTTTGGTGGTCCAAAACATTTCCTTTATCTTAATTTTCTGACATTAAAAATCCCACAGCTCAACTTAAAAACTGTACGTTCCTTAAAACTATCAAAGCTGCACTAGAGCAAGTCAAACAGTTAGAACTACTACCGTGGAACTACCCTGATCAACTCACTGATAAGGCCGCACATTAACGCCACTTCAAACAGGTAATCTGGGTCAGAGCAATGACATCACGACATACGACTGAGCACACACTTACGTCTTTTTGTCGTAAGACCATTTTAGTAAAGAGTTTTTAAGTCGCAGAGAATATCTATGGACGCATTGATTTAACTGCATCTGCAGCGGAAAAAAATAGAAGCGCAGAAGATTTAAGCCGGATTTTGACTATATTCTGAACAAACTTGAATCTGAACCACAAACACGTGCATCAAAGGAATATCTTCCTTAGTCAGAAAATAAAATCCTGCTGTTGACAGATTGATAGAAAAAATCAAAAAAATATTCTAAGCACCCACGTTATTCGATTGAATCTTTTTCTGATTGATGAAATCGATTCGTGAACTGAATATGAGAGACCATCTCACGTATACTGAGTACGACATCGCCACTTAAAAGCTTTGCTTCGACGACAAGAGAGATCCTATCACAGCGTCAATCGTAACTTGTGTCCTAGTACTTAAACAAAGGTTCCGTCATGAAGAACATAAGATTTAAAACTATCAAATCTCACTATCTCACTGTTGCCAAACGAGGGTCATTGACTTTAGTCTGTACCAGACATAATGACTGTATTATATTAGATGTATCGTAAACCAACCTATTGAAACGACCAACCGGTTCCAAGGATGTCTTTAGATCGCCGCAATGAGCGATTGTTAAATAAATATTCTCTGATTCGCGAAACATCAACACGAAAAGACGTAAGAGACTGTAACGCTCTTGATTGTATACGTATTGTTAGGCAAGTGTGTCAACAAAGTCTATAGATTCGAAACAGTTTCAATAAAGGTCCTTTTCTTATCTAGACAAGAGAGACTCATTCACAGAACTTGTCCTATAAGGAAGATAAAGGTTGCCTACATAGTAGTCCTCCTTTTGAAGAACGGCTTATGTCGAGAACTGAGTCGGGGCAATTAATCTTGAAGTACCGTATTTCGCAGATGTGTCAGGCTTGGTACCAACAGCTGTGAATTGAATAAGCTGTGGTCAGAAGGCCTCTATAAAAGTCAGTCTCAACAGAGCTATTGATATAGTGAACAAAACTAGATTATAAGTAAGACACAAGGATGTTGTATTTTAATAATCTTTACACCTACGATTGCGACAAACAAACTCATTTTTCCTTAGATCGATTCTGAGAACTGTCACAATTATGTAGCGAATTAACGATACCGGTATCAAAATAAGCAGTTGATTAAATTATTTTATATTTATTTCTAGTAACACACCTATGAAACAACATTTTATGACCTTTAGGCGTTACAGAGGTATAATTGTCCTACACCCACGAATCACCGATGACACGACTAAGTCCCAAATAATAGGGGCCGAGACTTTCCAAAATTTTCCACTCAAATAATGAATTTTGCGACGTGTCTGTATTTAAACAAGTGTTTTTAAAACAAAAGAATAAATTATATTACTTTGCTAGTTGTCTTTAGGATTTCAGTTTTATTTGAATAACATTATTACATGACCTTGTGTCTTAAAGACGGCTAAAATAATATGGTTAGTTTGACTTTCATATACAATTTAAGATTAATTCCCTTCTGATTATCTAAGTATAATGTGTGTTACACACCTTTATCTGAAAATAAAAAGTGCAACTGCAATACGTATGCTATCCGCGTATTAGAAGAGCTGCAGCTTTGAAAGTATCGTAAGTATAAACAAAAAACAAGAGTGGCCCAAAAACACTACCTTATGCAACGCCATAATTTATGTCCCTTTACGGGAACAAAGGAAAAAAATCTTCGTGTTTTTACAAGTCTACACATATCAACGTTTTGTTTAGTCTACAACAGAATACCTATACAAACTCATTAGTAAATAATACACAAAATTAATTAGCATTTTTCCTACTACTACGGTATAGAACGTTTAATAAACATCTTTGACTTACGGCATCTACAACTCTATTGACAAAACTTCAATATTCACAAAAGTACAGTTGGACAAGCAGTCGTTGATCAAATAAAAATACGACCACACAGCATCACAGTTACGTAGACAAGCATATCTCAAATATTCTCTCTGTCGTAATAGTAAAGAAAGGTTGCATTCTATTATGCTTCCGAGATGTTTGATAACATGATTTTTGAATTGTCAAGTAAGGTTGGAGGAGTTTTGAAATAGTCGTCTTTAAAGACTACTCGAATATGTATTATCCCCAAAAAGCCCGAGAGAGGATAAACCCACAGCATCCGCGTTGTGCTTTTTTTTTTTTTTCGAAATGGCATCTCGCAGTTCAACCAGAGAGGTTGTCGTCTGCTTAACCGGACTTTAACTTTTCCTGTGGGTGCCTTAAGTGTAAGGCCTCCAGCCAGGGCAAAAAACTTACAAACTAAGCGACTACACGCTAAGGGCACCCCTTGCGGGGTACGGGCCTCGGCTTAGGGCGTCGCTGGGAGAGGACAGCAAGGGGACAGGCTGGATCGGAGTGGATCCGCGTTGTGCGTTTATTAAAACAACTCTTATTATCCTACTAATCCTACTAATAATCCTACTTAATATTATAAATGCGAAAGTTTGTGAGTATGGATGTATTGATGGATGTTTGTTACTCTTTCACCCAAAAACTACTGCACTGATTTGCACACAGATAGTTTATAACCTAGATTAACACATAGGATACTTTTTATCCCGGTAGTAAGGTTCTATGGGGCAATTATCAAACTTCACGCGGGCGAAGCCGCTGGCAGAACCTAGTTAAATCATAATGTATCCATATTCATTAAAAAAGAAAATCTTCAACAGTAGGATTCACACACAGTTATAGTTTATGCAACATTATTAATAAAATACAGCTCTAATTTCGCACCATGTTTTCACCATCGACCAAACTATTGTTCAAACGCAATTCGAGCTTGCACTCGATCCTTTAGTGCGCACATTTCAAGAACCTATACAGGCTCTAATTAGGCCTTAAGCACATTTAAAACAATACGCATACCATTTGTTGCAATAAAACCTCATACCAAAGTTGTATCGAAACATTAATCTTAGGCTTCACAATTGAGGTGTCCAGTTACAGAGGCGATATATGGGTAATTCTATTTAATATGTTGTGTGTGGCAGCTTTCAAATAAAACATTGCTGGATGAATGGTCCCGCTGTTTCCTTTGGACGACCTATTACGTACTGTGATGGCGATTGCAACTCTTCCTAAATGAGTGGAGTTTCATAAAGACAGAGAACAATATTTACGAATCTGTCCGGAGTAACACAAGCACAAAAATATTTTTAACTTCCGTTTTCGAATGCATTTTCCTTATTTTGTAAACAAACTTTATTATGACTAAGTGATCTGAGTTTACGCAACACGTGGTCTTAAATACTAACCTACAGCCATTGTGAATAAAATAATAATATTATGGTTGATTGGCATAGGAATTGCTTTACTTGATTATATTAAAAACGGTTCATGGTTATTGGCTCGCTCTTCTATTTTATGGGGCTTGGCGAAATGTGGGTGTACTATAAGTACGTAGAGGTGTACCTTTATCTTCGGGGATGCAGGCGTGATATTATGTTATGATTAAGGGGACTACAGGAGCTAAACGCGAGTTTTATAATGCAAAAAAGCATATGATTCACTGCAATAAACAAAACCAGAAAAATATATGATATTCTTCAGGATATATGCTAGTATGATAGTGTTTTGAAAACATAATACAACTAAATTACTCGATAAAAAAAAATCACGAACTTATCTCTAAAAAAATCTTTTAATGAGTAAAAACCAAACACTGTTTTAAGCTTTCACGGTTCATAACTATACTTAAAATGTCACTTACGGGATATCTTCCGTGATTATTTATTGTTTTTGAGCTATTATTAGCCGATATTTCGACGCTGTTGCAAGCGCCATGATCGCGGGTCAACTCGAGAGTTCCCCCGGAGACTCGGGAGTTGACCCGCGATCATGGCGCTTGCAACAGCGTCGAAATATCGGGTAAGTGACATTTTAAGTAGAGTAAAAACCATACTAAAATGCATGCGATCATTCTGATTTTTTGGCAAATAATTCTACAAGCAACATTATTAGCATGATAGTGTTTTATTTTTTTAATCCAATCAATAGATTTTTTGTAAAACGCAAAATACACTAATTTCGCACTATTCGGCCAGCAGTGACTGACGTAACAACCACTTTGTGGTGCAAGCTGATCTTCAAGGAAAATCTTTCTTCCACATATTTTTAAAGATAAGCATGAAACCTCACTTGTTCATTATGACTTACCGAATGATTCAACAATATCATCGTCTGATTTCAAGGAATCCATTACTGCTGAATATGCGTGTAATATTATTATAATGAATCACCTGTCTTATCCATCAATTGATATGTGTACTCCAGATAAGGGAGTGCGTTAACTGCATAGATTAGGTCTCATCGTTTAAATCAAAGGCGTTATTCCCGAGCATAGATAAATACGTCAATAGCTATCTGGTAACTTCTTTGATAGCCAAAGACACAAAAAGATCACATTCAGACATAAAACCTTTGTACATAATGAAAAGAAGTAAGACACTGCTGAAATTATTGAAGATCCAA
The DNA here is from genome assembly GCA_963853795.1 of Xestia rhomboidea. Taxonomy (NCBI): domain Eukaryota; kingdom Metazoa; phylum Arthropoda; class Insecta; order Lepidoptera; family Noctuidae; genus Xestia; species Xestia rhomboidea. Next base: position 4,614,848 of record OY970771.1, on the reverse strand, counting down.
CGGTTGATCTCAGTATGAACTATCTTAGAACATCGTAGAAGCAGATGTTGAGCTAGGTATTACATAATTGGCATGACGACAGTCTCAAAAAATTGCAAATCTATTTAGTCCGTCAGTTAGAGTATTGGAAATTAATGGACACGTATTTTTTGTTTTTGTAAATCAATGAATTTTGACAAAAGATAAAACGCATCAAAACTAGGGAGTGGGGGCTCGTGACGTCAGAACTAGCTTGAAATTATACCTAGGCGTGACGTATTGAGAATTTTAAAAGAGTCATATCTTCGTCAATTTTGGTTTACGTACTTAACAAAAGAAAAAACACGGGTCAAATATTTTTTGATAATCTAACTGACGGACTAATTAGATTTTTTTTGTCGTCTCGCCTATTATCTGATAAATTTAGGAAATATTTAGCTTTATATCTAGTCCCTGAATTATGTCAACGATGCTACCCACAACATAGCCATGACTGCAAATCCGAAAACACACACTTGAAACAAACCACGAACATAATTCTTATCTAACCCCACACAGGCCATAACCAATATCATCAAAAACACTATTACCATTAATATCAACTAGTTGAATAACCATCAAAACATACGACACGAAATAGGGCCGTTGGTCATTCAGTGTAGTCGATCGCGCAATGACCCCGCTCCTGCGCGCGCGCCGGGAAGCCGCACCATTTGTTTTTGGGATATAATCGACCAATAACTGTTCGTGTCGATGACTTGCGTTTGGAGGGTTGGGGAATGGAGCTGTTGTTAATTAAAAATGCAGTAAAATTACGGTTAAATTTAACTTTTAAAGTGGTTTAAGTTGTCTGCTAAGATCTTTGGCATCTGTGCAATGTTTTTTTTTTACTTACAAAATATTACGCCATCAGAGAAGACGGCGTGATACCTTGGATAGGTTCCTCATTAATTGGACAAAAGAAACACAACAACCCAAGAAGTGGAAGAAATGGAGGAAACCTTTGCCCAGGAATGGGACAGATCAGGCTCACAAAAAAAAAGTGATCATATTCATCAGGACTCCCTAGTATATCTAACTAAAAATGTTAATATCGACTGTACATACATATTATTATAATATACTCTTTATATTCTTACAGTCCATGTTATGGGTTTTTGAAGGCATGAGAAAGCTCCTTAAATACCCCATTACTAACAACATTAGATGGTATGATAGGCAAGATCTTGATGCGTTCAAATGCATCGCTGTGCTTATCGATTTTCGGGATAATGATCTAAATGACTCTTCGGTTTCAAGTTTTATGACTATGCAGTAGCAGACTTGGGAGCTCATTCCAAGTTTTAATGGAAAAAAAAAATACTCAAAAACAAAAATTGTTTTACATCATCTTTTAATCAACCTTCATGTCAATCAAAATATTAATTCCTTAGCAAGACTGCAAGATATTCTAAATCATGCAACAGTAGATGAAGTATTAACAAAACATAAACATAAAACTGTAATTACTAGCACCTAAAAAGGAGAACATGCATCATCAGCGTGGGGCGACAATATACGAAAATTATGTATATATAAACCCGGATACTCCAGTCACTCCAGAAATGTCACTATTACGGGTATAGACAGTTAAGGATAAATAGATACCACACCGCGTAAGAACACGTAGCACGACGTTTGAGGACACGTCTATAATACATGAAGGTTCTATGCATTAAAGTCTCTATTCGTCTCTTTATGATCAAGTTATTCTTCTGGATGACGACACAAAGAATTGAGATGGGTTTCACCGTCTTTTAGAGAAATTATGCAGGAAAGTTTAAAATTCAACTAACATACAACAAAGAAAAATATATTTCGTCAAGTCGTAAAATCAGTGCAAAACCGGCGGGTCACTTGTTGAACAATAAAATAATATACGCTTTCGCCCTAAAGTAGAGCTTGAAAGCTGGAAGTGCATTTGAGCCCAAGTGTCGGTGATTCATCGCTCCCAGGCAAAGTGTCGGTCTTGAAAATTGCAGATAAGGACATGAACACGATTGCTAATTCAATGTTACAATCGAAAGAGAAGCAAGCATAAACTAAGGACTTCCTACCATTTATATTTACGAAGAACATTTAGATAAATGCTATGTTTCTGGTGCTAACATTAGCAGGAATGAGGAACTTTGACTTTTATCTGTTAAATATTGGAAAACAGATGATGATAGAAAAAATAACAATGACATTTAAAAATAAAACAATACTCAAAACTTAATACTTGCAAATGAATCGGCAGACAAAACTTACAACAACAACATAACCGAACAATTTAACATAAATTATAATAACAAGCCATTGTAAGCAAACTGATTTCTACAAACAACTGTTGTTCTTGCTACAGGGATTCTGTTGAATATTTTTAAAGTTTGGGAGCTTGCTTTATTTTTAGAATTACTGTACAAGTATTGACGCCCAAGATACTGCTAGGGATTCAAATACAGGGGGTCTAAAATGGCCACTTTAGCAGAATCAAAATATGAATCACGTTAAAAAAATTAAATTCATAAAATAGACCCCATGGTTATGACTATAAAGTCCATTTTAAGAAATAACATTTTTAACGTGATATTAAGATTCTGCAAAAGCGGTCATTTTAGGCCCCCTGTTCATGACTTCAGATGAGTAGTTCGAATTTAATTCTAAGATTTTAGGCACTACGAAAGAACGAGCGAAAAAAACAATAATTTCCAGAAAAATCTACAAAAAAGAAAAACTATAAAAGAAAACCATGGGTGAAGTCAATTCAGAAACGAAAAATCAAGCATCAAAAATAAATAAAATTTTATTGAAATCATAGCAGCATTTTAATGCCTGAAACATGCAACACGATCATCTGGTTAGCCTTTTCCTAACTATGTTGGGTCGGCTTCCAGTCCAACCTAATGCAGCTAAATGCAAGCAGTTTACATGGAGCGACTGCCTATCTGGCCTCCACAACCCAGTTAGTACTTGGTAATACGATACCGTTTGGTAAGACTGATTGTCACACTTTCGGGCCTGTAAGGACTGTCAAATATCTACAAATGACAGTCGGGGGCAACGGCTTAACGTGCTATCCGAGGAACGGAGGAAACTCGGTATGTAATGGGCGGTCACCCATCTACGGACCAACCTAGGCAAGGCTCGGCTTAACCTTAAAATCGACCCGAGCGGCTGTTATTATTTAGCCACGATACCATTGTTCTATTTAAAGCCAACAATGACTTATTTTTACCAAATAAAACTAAAAATAAAGACCAAGAACCTAATCCGCCTTGTACGCTATAATTGGTCTATTAAAACGAGCAATTAATCAAAATTATAGCACAATTGCACCGACAGAGTACAAGCAATGACCATTGATCTTAATTAAAGTTACTGAATTATGTCAGTTTCATTACAAAAACAACTGTATTGATGCGCAACCGTTATTTGTAACAGCAAATGCTGTTCTGCAAAATTGTACAAGTGAAATGGGGCGGAAAATGTTGAACATGATTTATAATCATTTGTATCTCAAAGGCAGGATCACCTGTGGTTAAAACTACGTCTGATAACGGTTGAATCCACTTAGTTTCTGTAATAAAACTCGGGAGAAAAGTGGCCACAATCATTCACAAGGATACACTAGATGCTCATAGGAGGTTTACTTTTATTGATCGATTTGTGGAAATTGTACTTCAACAGAAAAACTAGTACACAGTCACACTAGGAACTATTTTTTCAACTAGACAATCTGAATTATTTCCCTACACCAAAAGAATACTAATCTCACAAAGGCCAGAAAATCTAAGAATTTGTTATTTTTTCACATTAAGTCAAGGTGGACCACCAACCGCTTCACTTATAGATGACACTAACGTTTTGCATATCAATAAGCGAGAAGAATAAATAAATGTAGCTAGGGAGTAAAAAATTCGACAATCACGTAGGTCCAAGCAAAGGAATTCCTGTATAAAATTACGATAGAACTCAGCTAGCCTTTTGAGAATATCAATACAAGATCATTAATACTTCATCATAATAACATTAGGAAGAAAATGAGCAATTGAAATTGCAACACTGGGTCTAAAACTTTTAAAATTCAATTCATATCCAAAATCAAACGTGATTGAATTGTTTGTTGCAAATTGATTGACTATAGAATTAGAAACAATTGATTTCATCAAGGATATGCCATAAATCAACCAAAAATATAGCCGGTGAGTCCTGAATAACAATATTAAAACGCAATAGTCTATGATATTAGCGTGCGTTTCGTGCATTCTAATGTGCTCATTTTGGTGGGACAGACATGCAAATTCGAAACGGTTAGATTTGACAAATAAATTAAGTCAATGCGTGTGTTCTGACTCGCATTTGTGCAAATGTGGACGAGCGATAAATCTGAAAGGAGCTAAACGTGTAAGTTGAATATTAATTGTGTGGTGGGGCTTCCAAGAGACTCCTACATATTATCATAATAATAATAAAAAATACCTTACAGACTAACATACATGTGATAAAATACAAACTGTGTTAATATAAAGGATCTTAAAACTACGTTAGTATCACTTGAACAATTGATAATGTTCTCAAACCTGTATCTAGAGAAGTAACTTCGACGCAAACTGAATTGTTGCAAACACATCCTTATGTGAACTGAGAAGGTGCAGTAATAATTACGGAGAGTGGAGAAGCTAGCATAACTTACCAAGTAATATCAAAACGGAAATTACTTAGGTACTAACCGAATTTCTTCTCCGCAGCTGAATGACAAGCCTTACACACACGCCTTTACAGAATATTACCAACTGCCATACCCATTCATTCATCTTTTATCATCTATAAAACTTTCTCGACTATACATCATTCGGTTTCCGACTATAAATATCGGAGAATACCACAACAGTTCTAATTCATGTTTCTATTCACACCACAATAAAACAGTCGTTAATATACCGCCTTTATGTCCCCCCTTGTGGGTAGTTGTAAAACGACCACATTAAAGTAGAGAGTTTGTTCAGTGAAGGGAAACGAATCACTGACACCTACGCTAAAGGGAGTCATTTGTTTGATTTCCAGAGAAGATTATGAAGTTATGGATGCTTTAACATTCAGACATCTAACAAGGTAAGCAGTTGCATTAACTGCCAAAGAGAAAGCATTATTTGAAACCACAGTAGTAAAATTACGTTAGGCAGAGACAGATGACAAAGGAACAATTATTCCTAAATCGAATATAGAAATCAAAGCCAGGAAGACAAATGGTACGAAATTGAATTGTGACTTTAACTCCTAGATGCTATCGAGTTTTGTCTTTGTAGTCAAAGGCTTAGCATAGTTTCTTCATTAACACGAAACACAGAATACAAACGAACTACATTTTGAGAATAAGACCTCTTTTATATCTAAGTACAACTCTTAATCATTATTTACATATCACTGAACACTCCTATCTTCCTTGTTTTTAAGCTTATCATAAGCATTATTATGGTAAAATCGCAGTTGCACACTCCCCCTCGATATTACACTTCCTATCGTTCCTAAGTCAGTTTGTTTTACATGATTTGAGGTATCAGTAGAAGTACCTACTGCAAGCAATCTCTACAGTTCAAAGCCATCAAAACCACGTGCTCCGATAAAATGTTCTGGATTTACAGATTACGGTATTGTACTTATATTTGTTACTCCTTTACGTTCGAAAGCACTTAGGTGATTCATACAACTGAACGTGACAAGGGCCATGTCCAGGTCAATATTGAAGTTATTGGATGTTGGATCAATAACCTACCCTTTCTCTTCAACTATGTGAAACTTCAAACTTGTACGGCAAACGATAGATATGGAGATATTCAGGTGAGTTGAACAGAGATTATGTGAGCTGGATAGATGTGTTACACATAAACATAACTTCACGCCTGTAATCGCCAGTTATGTTTAAGTTCCACGTTATAGGGGGCGAACCTATTGACATTAACTGGGCGCAAATCCAGACTCCGTGGCTGACTACTTAGAAATTCCTGATCGAGAAACCCAATAACATTTTGCCCGACCTGGGAATCGAACTCAGGTCCTCATGCTCACTAGATTAACGAGGCAGTCATTGTCGAGGATGTGTTACATTTGGGAAGAATTTTGGTCCTTTGAAAAAGAACACCAAAAAATATAGTCTTTATTAATAAACTACACAAGGTTAAAATTGATATTGAGGTGCTGTTGATACAGACAAAAATCAAAGCAAATGAAAGTGTTCAATAGCCACATGACTCTCTCTGAAAATACCACCCAATTAAAAAACCTCACCAGAAATGGTTATGATTTCACCATACCATAAGTCATTTAATGTACTAACGTTCAACGTTAAAGAATTTTAACTAAACAAACAAGCCACGGCAGATCAAAGTAAAAGTAAGTAATTAACATACAAACACAAATCAACATCTACTTAATAAACGTAACATTAATTACAAGCGGTAGGTAAGTAACATTGACATTGGTACCGCTAATGAGTCAAAAGCGATGCGCTTGCGCTCCTCCGATAAAGTATAGGCTATACGCCTACTGATGTGTAACATAGGGATGCGCAATACTTGAATTTATGTCGATACTTTGGATCGATCCGGATCGTAACTATGTGGTACGATCGTACGATTCTAGGATCGAATCGAATGGCTTCGATCCGATTCTTCAAATATCGAATCGTAACGTATCGGCCCCGAGGATACCGTTTCGTACTTTTTAATCCCTCTAAGACATCCCTTTTGTTTTCTTTAGAATTCGATCTATTCCTTCCGATACCTGTAATTAAGTACTCGTTTTTATCAATCGAAAATATCGGGGCATTTGTATCGATACTGCATGTTATGTTTCGAATCGGATCGTACATCACTAGTATTAAACTAAACACAAAAGGTATATTCAATAGGGCGTAGTAATTAGAACATATCGGTGAAGTTAGGTCGATACAATGTGACTTCTGAAAAAGTGGTAGATATGAATTTTACACACATTTTGAACGTAAAAATGGTTGGTAGGTTACCTACTATAGTTATATTCTAAAATAATTGGCTAAAGTCTATAATCTATAATGAGCATAGTTACACATGGACAGGAAAAAGTAGTGTTTTTTTTTTTTTGTTTATTAATTAGCTTGATTATGAACCTATTACCGCATATTATGACGGAAGTAGGCATGGGAAAATTATACTGTTTTGCGGTCTGATAAAGCTAATTTGATACGTATTTCTGAAACGTAGAGTTAGTTATTTCCTAGCAATAATTTATAATGACTAAACGACGTGACGAATCAACGTGTAAAAACACAAACTGAAAATACGTAACATAGGAATTGGTACTACACGAACCGAAAAGTGAAGTAACTTCTCGAACTTAAATGTTTAAAAATCTCCATCCTACTACAACTCGCCTTAGTTGACGCTTACCTTTACACTGATTAGAAATACCATCAACAGTGTACCCAGGTAATTCTACGTCAATATAAACATGAAAAACGATGTTATCACTTAATTCACATCCCTAATCATTGCTATTATCAATCAGCCATGTTTTACGACCAATTACTTCCTTTTAATGGTTTTTTACTTTATTGTCATCCGCTGAATCGTATTTTAAATTAAATTTATGTTTCTATTTGGATCTTGTTTTTCTCCTTCCATAAACTTCTTTCCGAAAGCTAAGTGTCTGATAAAGCTATTGACATAGACATTAAAATGTGCTATTAAATTAAACCGGCTAGGTAATTATCTTCCTGCGCTTCTTGAAAAAGCTTAAGTGCCGATGCAGCGTCATGATATACAATCTGGGGGGCGAGTCTGCTATTACAATAGTGTCACAATAGTCTATCATTTAGGGGGGGGTTTGCATTTATGCTTTCGCGGTTGCACAACGACATGCTTTGCTTATGCTTTGCTTGGTAGTATAGATGCAGGCCTACCTTACTGCTTCCCTCAGAGGCGGTAGGGTGGCGGGGTCTTGAGGGGGAGCGCTACGGTCGCGTAGATCCTCAAGGCAAGTCTGGGGGATTTACCTTCACGAGGTTGCCACCCTGTTCTTGGTCTAATTCCATAAGAAATAGACGCAACAAAAACCCCCAGACGCTTTTTCATATCATCCCGAAAGCCAAAATCCCAGGCCTAGGGTAATCCCACACCCCACTCCCATGATCCTACGCCCAATCACTCCCTCCTTTTCCCTCTTCTCCTTTCGGTCCATGAGGACGGGCAACCTCAACTCCAAAAAAGCCCAACCAAAAACCATAATGCAGAGTGGAAAAAATAATAATATTCCCCAGGTGGGTCCCGGCAATGCCGGGGAATCCCACACCGACTCGTCGGTCTGCCCCCACCGTAATCTGGGGGGGGGCACCAATCTGCCAATTAGTGCCGCGCCTTCTGCGCGGCTGGCTGCTTTAGCGCCAACAGCACTGGCTGCGACTCACGCGCCACCCGACACAACCATGGCTGCGACTTCTGCGCCTACTGACCCCAAAACGGCTGCGACTTCTGCGCCTTCTACGGCTGCGATTCCTGTGCCAACGAACCTGACAAATGTTACACTTTCCACGAGGGCCTGGCAACAGAGCATTGTTCGGAACAGTGTAACAAACAACCCTGACAATGACACTGACAAAGCACGACTCTCCAGCCTTAGCAGCGAACTTCGCGCGCTGGCACTCCAGCGCGAGAAGATCGAGGCAAGGTTGAAAGACATCGACTCTCTCGGTACGGAAAAGGAAGCGGAATCTGGTGGTTCTGGTTTCATCTCTGTGGACGAAGTACGCATGCTAAAATCTAAGCGCGGAAAGATCCGGAGCAGAGAAAGAGATCTCAACAACCGTTTGCGCAAAATCCGCGAAGGCAATAGCCAGCGCGAAGCGCAAACGGTTAGTTGTAAGGGAGTACGCGACCAGCTGCAAGTACGCGAAGGGGAAACCCAGCGCGAAAAGCAGCCGGACGCGGAAACATGCGGGCAAGGACCAGTACGCGAAGGGGAAACCCAGCGCGAAAAGTCACTGCCCGCACCAGGACCATCCGGAGGAAACGACCGGACCCGCACCGAGACGACCCAAGACCGACACCGAACTAGACAGAAGCGAGGCAAGCGGGCTGGGTTCTCACGCGGGGTGTCTCTGGCACAAAACGTTGTGCCAAGTCCCTCAGAACCACAACCTGGTCCAAGTGGCCAGGGAGCGGCGAAGAGGGTGCGCCCGGACGACACGGCCTCACCGAGTACGCTCCAGGGGGACGCCAAGCGTGTTAGAACCCAGGCCGCTCAAGGGGAGCAGAGAACCTACGCGCGGGCCACAAAGGACATCCCTGCGCGACTCGCCGTAGCGATCTGCCTCTCGCCTCCATCCCGTGACATGACGACTGACGAGGCTGAGCACATCAAGCTCAGTCTCGAGGACCTCATCATGGACACGTGCACCGACCCCTCCAAATCCATCCCGGCCTTCCGCGGCTACCCAAGGGTAGCGGACGGCACGGTTCAGATGTGGTGCGAGGACGACAGCGCCCTGACCTGGCTGACCCAGAACGTGCCCAAGATAAAAATGCCGAACACTGACGCGACACTGACCGTAATGAAACAGTCCGACGTACCGACCCGAGTCCGAGCAGCGCTCTTTGTACCCAGGTACAATGGGGACATATCGCTGCTCCAGACTGTACTGACCCGACAGAACCCCTGGTATGACATCGGGAGGTGGTCACTTTATAGGGCGACATCGGTCGGTGGCGATAACTACGGGACTTATTTGACCCTAGGTATCCCACCGGAAGAAGTCGAAAAGGTCCTGGGGAGGGAGCGGCGGATATCGTACCTACTTGGGTCGATATACGTGCGCTTTTTCCCCAGAACCCGTCCCGCCGACACCCAGACTACTACTGACACTGATCTGACGAAACCGGCACCGACTGATCTTGACTTGACCATGACGCAACTGGAGGAAGAGATGGCCAGAACGGTGATGGCTGATGCCGACGCTGTGGCGATGCCATCCTCACCACCAGGGTGGACAGAGCAGCTGCTCTCATCGTCACCGGCACTGAGCGAAGACAGGCACGGACTGGAGGACGGGGGGGAAACATCCGATGGATCAATCTCCTCCTAACTCCACCCCTCCGCCGCCCACATCCCGTCCCCTAAACATCATCCAGACCAACCTCCAGCATAGCCAGACGGCTACCGCTTGCCTACGCAGGGCACTGGAGGTGGAACCCCGAACCATAGCACTCATCCAAGAGCCGTGGATCCGTAACAACAGAGTGTGCGGCCTTGGTAACATTGGAGGTAAGCTAATCCTCGACACACAAGGCACAGACAAACCACGAACCTGTGCCTACATACCCAAGGATGTACCCACCACCACACTCACGCAATTATGTTCCAGAGATCTAACAGCTGTCAGGCTCAAAACCGAAGGCGATGCACCCGACATCGTCCTGGCCTCGGTATACATGCCAGGCGAGGATGAAGACTGCCCACCAAAAGAGATGGCCGACCTGGTAAGGTACTGTGAGGGCGCCAACCTGGACCTGGTCATCTGCACGGACTCGAACGCCCATCACCCGCTTTGGGGTTGCAACAAAGCCAACACTAGAGGTGAGGTACTATGCACATATCTGTTCTCCACTAACCTTAACATCTTAAACCGCGGCTCGGAACCCACTTGGGTCACATCTCGCGGACAAACAATCATTGACCTCACGCTCGCTTCGGAAAGCGCGACAAAACTTATTTCTAACTGGCACGTATCCAACGAGCCTTCCTGCTCTGACCATAGAAGGATTCGCTTCTCACTAGTAGCTAACATGAAAAAACCCGAACCTAGGCGCAACCCACGCCGTACTAATGTACCCGGCTACAAAAGGCTGTTGGCCTCCCTACTAACACAGCACCAAACACCTCAAATTCTGACGGACCCCAAAATACTTGAGGACACTGTAACAAAACTCTCGAAATTTATAATCGAAGCCTACCACGCCTGCTGCAAACTAAAAGATCAAAACACCAAGAGCAAGGGCAACTCCTGGTGGAATGCGGAACTTAGTAAGCTCAGGCAAACCATGCGCAAGCAATTCAACAGAGCCAAAAACTCCAGACTACCAGAAGACTGGGACTCATACAAGAAAACACAGTACACCTTCAAAAAACAAGTCAGGTATGCCAGTAGGGCAGCCTGGCGGAAATTCTGTGAAGAAATTGAATCTAACAGCGAAGCCGCGCGTGTCAGAAAAATCCTATCTACCGATCAGGATCGCACCCTCGGGTCACTGAAAACCCCAGACAACACTTACACTAATTCGGACCACGAAACAAGTAAAGTTCTTCTGGAAACCCACTTCCCAGACTGCAATCTCTCCGAGGACAGAACCTGGGCAAGTGAGCCAACGCACACACCGAACGACCAAGACTGGGCCAGAGCCCACATCATAGTAACCGCAGAGAGAATAAAATGGGCGATCAAGACTTTTAAACCATATAAATCCGCAGGCTTAGACGAAATCTTCCCCTCCCTGCTACAATGGGGAGTAGACGTCCTAACGCCGTGGCTGACCGTCATATACCAAGCCTGCATAGCATACCAATACATACCACTTGCATGGCGAGAGGTGAAAGTCATTTTCATCCCTAAACCAGGCAAACCTGACTACACACTGCCCAAGGCATACAGACCAATAAGCCTGACATCTTTCCTACTGAAAACTCTCGAGAGACTCTGTGATCGACACATTCGGGACGGACCTCTTAGGGAGCGGCCACTTCACAAACAACAACACGCATACTCCACAGGAAAATCAACAGAATCTGCACTACATAGTGTCATCTCCAAGATCGAATGTGCAGTGGACCACAAATGCTCTTCACTAGCTGTCTTCATTGACATAGAAGGCGCTTTTGACAAAACCATCTTCCATAGCATCAACGCAGCCCTCGAGGAACACGGCGTGGACTCGACCCTGCGTGGATGGATCACAAATATGCTCAGACTGAGAGCCGTACAAGTTACGGTAAACGAAACCACCAGAGCCATAGTGGCGAAGGGCTGCCCCCAAGGTGGCGTCCTCTCACCGCTGCTATGGAACCTCGTAGTAGACAACCTCATTAAGCGTCTCAATAGCAGAGGCTACTACACGGTGGGTTACGCTGATGACCTGGCTATAATAATAAACGGCACACACGAAAACACACTATGCAACCTTATGCGCCAAGCCTTGAGGATAGTAGAAGACTGGTGCAAGGAATACAAACTAGCAGTGAACCCTACTAAAACCGAACTCGTCCTCTTCACAAAGAAAAGGAAGTTGGCAACTTTACAACCACCAAGATTCTTTGGGACCACCCTAAGCCTATCGACTGAAACCAAATACCTGGGTATATTTTTGGACAAACAGCTGAACTGGGCAAAACACACTGATTACATCACCACAAAAGCCAGTATAGCACTATGGCAATGTAAGAGACTGCTCGGGAGAAATTGGGGCATAAGCCCCAAAATCACCTACTGGCTATACACCACAGTTATCCGACCAATCATTACATACGGTTCTTTGGTTTGGTGGCCCAGGACCAACCTAAGTACGACCCAAAAGGACCTCGAGAAACTACAAAGATTTGCCTGCGTAGCAATCACCGGCAGCATGAGAACTTCCCCCACTGCTGCCTTACAGGTGATGCTGGGGCTACCACCTCTACACCTTGTCGTAAGAGAGGAGGCGGCCATAGCGACCTTCAGACTCGAAGTATCTGGCACCCTAAGTAACGATTCCAGAATTAAACACACACGCATCAGAGAAAATACAATCAAACAACAGCCCATGATGGCATCACCCTGCGACAGAACCCTGAAGACCCACTGCTACCAAAAACACTATAACATAGAGCTCACAGCGGAGTCGTGTGACTACTCAGGCACAAAAGAGCTAAGAATCTACACTGATGGATCTAAAACCGACGACGGGACAGGTTTCGGGGTGTTCTCCGACGACCTAAACATCAAAATATCCAAACCTCTTGGAATACTAAACTCTGTTTACCAAGCAGAGTGTGTAGGAATTATCCAAGCGGCACACGCTATAGAGGCCAGGAAGGTTACGGATACCGATATTCGAATACTCTCCGACAGTGCCTCAGTCCTGCAATCCTTAAAGAGTTATCAGATAACGTCGAGACTAATACTAGAATGCCATAATGCCCTAGAACGAATCACAGTACTAAACCAAAATAAGGTAACACTACAATGGATCAAAGGACACAGTGGATCACTCGGGAACGATGCGGCTGATGAACTTGCCAGGAGAGGATCCAGCACAAAACCCTGCGGTCCCGAGCCCATTGTGCCCATTCCTTTCAAGCAACTAAGAAGCTGGTTAAAGGAACACACTCGAATACAAGCGGAGAAATGGTGGACCTCGACACCAGGGTGTAGGCAATCCAAAGAAGCTATGCCATCCCTGGACACAAAGCTGACCAGGCGCCTTCTGCGCCTGGACAGAGATAGCCTGCGGCTGGTGGCGGGGACCATCACTGGACACTGTTCACTGAACAAACACTTCCACACCCTAGGAATCACAGACAGTCCTCTGTGCAGAGCATGCATGGAGGCGGAGGAAACGGTGGCGCATGTGCTCCTCGAGTGCACCGGCGTTACCAAAATTCGTGAGGAGACCCTGGGAGCACCAAGATCCCTTGCGGATGCCCTGAGAAGACCGGGAAGTTTAATCTGCTTCTGGAGGGAGGTGGGCTGGTTGGAGTAAACGGCCACCATGGCTCACGCACAATGGTCCACCTTAAGGACTAAGTGCGGAAACCAAAAACCCCATGATGATGATAGTCTATCATTGATCTCATAATTGTTGATTTTGACACGTTTGGTAATCTTCTAATATAGTGGCGTCATTATGAGTTTCCAATGACTTTCCAATGATCAACCACTGACACTCCATTGAAAGAATTGACATAGAATGGTAATCTCGTACACAATGACAAATGAATGACTGACTTACGCGGTAATCTGCTAAAATTTTGACAGTTCCAGCCGAAATTTGCTCAATTAGCACCATTTTGTATTGCTATAAATATAAGCTTCTATATTAAAGATAATTTAAAACACTTAAATGACAATAAATCAAAACACCGACCGCTAGAAATAAAAACAGATAAAACGTCAGTAAGCAGTAATGTCACATTTGACTTTGACAGCTAAACAGATAAATATTATTGAATTGTATAGTTTCACATTAATCCGCGTTACACATAACTTAATGTTTTTTGCTATTTACGAACTTCTTACTACTTCAGATTGCATAGAACACTAATAAAATAATATGTAACAACATATATAAATTAAATTTGGCATGATTAGATGTTCAAATTTAATTATAGTTTTTCGAAAATCATTTATATTAAGGTTTTTTAATAATGGCGATACAACAATGTCATTTTATCACAATTCTATTACGAACCATTGACCGAACAATGATCGACATTATGAATTTAGCAGATAACGAATTTTTAGCATAATGACCATTGTCATCGATCAACAATTATGAAATCAATGAAAGACCATTGTGACACTATTGTAATAGGAGACTCGGCCCCTTGTACGCGTTACTTTCTTATCAAAAAGATCACCTTTCTCGTCATGCATTCCATTTTAATCTTCATTGATTATCTTAACAATTAATACCTAATTCTGCAATTTACCCATACCGTCTATTTCTGCTGTGTCGTTTTTTAAGATCAAGTTCAGTTCAACCATATTTTCAATACTGTCCGTTGAATGTACCGCATTATAATCTACAACTCGTAGTAGGCGGTACAGGCGTGTCGGTGCCAGCCCCATCATTAATAATACCAGCCGTACTGCAGATATCATCAGGGTTTTTACCAATTGTTCGAGTATGTCTGTGTACTTTATTGGAACCATAGACCACAAAGATAAACATGTCAGTTTCTAAGAAACCTTTGGAGACAATGCTTAGTGGAAAACTTTCATCATTATCAATCATATTGTTGGTTAGCATACATGTGACATCTTTATTTTTTTCGGATGGGAAATCATCAAATGACTCCTCCCGCTCTGAGCGGAGCAGGAAGGAGTGTCAGACTTTTACTGACTAAAACCCATCCATGTTCCTTCATCGCCCTTTGTGTTCCGGGCCCACAGTCTCTTTCGAACAGTCCCGCAGCCCCGGCATACATCGGCCCTTGAGAGGCCGAAGAGAGTCAGCAAAAGGGAAGGGGTCCCCCTTCCCTTTTGCTGACCCTCTTAGAGGCGCGCGTGGAACACGAACGCGCCGTCGACACGGCCTATCGTCATAAGGCGGACGGACGGCGAGCTAGCCTATAGCTCACCGTCCACAGGCCGCGCCTACGGTGGCCGGGGGCCACCACGTGGCTCCTGAGGCCCGGTGCGTCTCCCGCGGCGCCTGGGACGTGAGGTTCTCTCCCTCTCACGTCCGCCACCTCCTTCGGGTGTGAGGTGACGGCGTCCCATTCCGTCTCGCTCCGGCCCATGGAATTCATGTGACATCATCTTTGGTTCCTACGAAGAATCATTATCTGATAATCTCTTTCTAAATATACTATTTTGGAGTCGACTTCCAGTGTATCCGGATCCAGCTCAATACCAGATCGTACGAATACAAAAGAACAAAAATGCTTGTAAGCAATATAGGCAAAGGTCAGAAACTTTAATGAGCTTTCAAAATGAAAAGTTGCAGCTATCTCCCGGCAACAATAAATAACTTTAATTGCAAAATTTGTCTCTGCCCCACTGAATAATTTGTAAAATGAATCAAAATTTACAAATGGGCCACACCTGACAAGAACAAAACATTGTAAACGCGTTCTGCACTCATTCATTTTGTCGTCGGCCGCAAATCGTATTTCATGGCATCTGAGCTAAACACCTTAAATTACTTTTACCATATGCTTTATTTACAGGGAACAGAGTCTATTTTAAGCAGTAGAAGATTCTCAACACTTAGGTCCTAATGTACTTGTACAGATATTGCGATAAGGGTAAGTTCGAATGGTGTGGGTGTAGCATTAAGAACTCATAAATCTTATGCAGGGCATTAATTATTTCACATCTCAGAAGACGGAGTACAAAAGAATTTTATTTCATTAGACAGTGAGATAAAACCCGATGTTGATTTATCGATGCTGATCGGATCTTTGTCGTAATTTAACTGGACACTTCCTGCTAAAGCATTCGGATCTTCTTGGTCCTTTTTTGGGACGCGTAGAATTCGTGGGTTGTTCTTTTATATTGTACAAGTTACTCTAACAACATCAGGTTTGAGAGATTAAGACACCTGTACGTTGTCGAAGGCACAATAGGTCCACCGCAGGAATTTGATAATCGTCTCAATTAACAATGAAGTTTTTTGAGCCTGATTTCCGTTCGATCTTTATTGAGCGGTCAGCGTTTTAATATCTTAAGTGAGATTTTTAGTTAAGACCCGAATGTTATATATTCATTTTGAGCCTTAAGATAGCTGGCCTAAATGCAATCACACGTCATTGTAATAGTACACAGAAAGCGAACAGCTCGCTGAATAATGTTTGTTTGACAAAACATTTAAACCAAAATCTACAGGAGACGGAAATATCTGGTGCCCTAGATCTAAGTTTGCCAGAATCCATCCAAACAAAATTTATGTTTCTCTCAATCCACTCATTACTAAAATGCTTTTAGCGTGACACAATTTTGATATTTAATAGCTCATCAGCTTTATTACTGGCTTCCTCTTTGCCTTTCTCATTCCCTAGTTGCTATGCTATGACAATTAGACCTGCGGATGTGATCATTACGTAACATCCTCAGGAGTTGCAAATGTGGTATTAGGAGCAATATAACGTTGTGAATTGTAGCGAAAACTGAGATAGGTGGGCCTAAGTAGTGGGTACTATACGGTGGATAACGCTAATACGGCGTGAACCTTGTTTACGGACGCCGAGTAATTCAATGCACAAGGTATACTTAATGAAAAGCGCGAAGAGGTAGAATATTTTTTCAATTCAATTATGGGAGTTATATTTATATATATATAAATTGAATACAGAGATAATAAAGCAGCGGTAAAGTTCAATTAATGCGTTGATGATAATCGTGAGTTAAAAGGAGATAAAAACGAGTATAGATTTAATAAGCCTGGGGAGGTTTTGAGGCCGCGGGCGTCAGGAATGAACGGATGGAATTAATTAATAGGCAAGTCAAAGAGAAAGATATAAGAAGTAGGATTAAATTAAAATTTTAGATGATCTTGGGAGAGGCCATGAGAAGACTCAGCTAAAATAATTATGATGAAAGGATGAGCATCTTTTACAATTGATTTTAACAAATGCAAACAAAATCAGAAGTACAAATGCAATTTCTGACAACACGGAAGCTTATTGAATTGATCAAACAAGCGTATCAGTAATATGTTTGTATGCTTTCAAACAATATTTGTAAACAAAACATATTAAGTTATGTGTAGTAATGTTTATCTATGTGTCACAATGAGATTACAGCGTGTGATATAACAGCAAACACTTAACTAAAAACCATTGACACAAATGTTTTTGGTCTAAATCGTTTGTTAGCACTTCCGTAAAAATCTTTTGTTCTTCACCATCCCATGCAATTACTTGAGCAAAAGCTTTTTTGTCAATGGGTGTGCCAAAAGCTGATAAAGAGTTGTCACTTGTCACCTCTGCAAAACACAAAAGTGTTTCTTGTTCTTTGTGCGGGCTCAACTTGTGTTTGAGAATGCCTAACGTTCTTAGTTCTAAGGTTGGTAGGTTCGAATCCCGGTAGGAGCAAATGTTTGTGTGATGAGCATGGACATTTGTTTCCGAGTCGTTGATGTTTATATGTATAATAAGCATGTATTTACAAACAAAAAGTATCTAAGATGTAGTATATCAACTATCTGGTGTCCACGACACAAGCCTCGTTGCTTAGTGTGGCACTAGATGGCGCTGTGTGTATGTCCAGCGATATTTATTTATTTAATTTCCAGTGCTTGCCAAGCTGCGCATTAAAAGGTGCGATCTATTTTTATCATCCATATCTTTTTATTAATCAAGATTCATAATGATGTTATCGGGCATTGTCCACCTACTTCATTCATTTTATTATTGATTGTATCGGACAGGACAGGACAATAAAAGCCTATCATTAAAATCCCTTGGATAATGTTACCAAATCGCTTTTGCTCGCGGCTTCGCTCCCGTTATGTACGGACAATAATCAACCCACTGAAACTCAAGGATAATGTAGCTTCCCGTTAGTTAAAGAATTTTCAGAATCGGATCAGTAGTTCTGAAGATTACCCCCTACGTACAGTCTTTTCCGCCTGATCAGTTAATTTTTTTTTCGCTTAAATCATGCAGAGGCGCTGAGCCACACCCCGTTAAAGTTTAGGCCTATTACGAAAGCGTCAATTTGGCGCGTAAAATAACAATATTATTATCGTTTGGCGTGCGTCGTCAGTGCGCTCGGCCGATCGGTATTGTCTTTCATTCATTATTTCTATACAAAGTCAACGGGGCGGGGCTAGAGAACGTTTCTATGTGCTTAGTGGTGATCAGGCGGGAGTGTCCACGAAAGTACAACTCAACAAACAAATTTTACCTCTAATATTAGTTAGTATAAATTACTAAGTCCAAAAACCCGATATCGCGTACCTAAAAACCACCTTCTCCTTTCCCTCCGAATTGGATAAGGATATTTAATTTCCTCCCATCCCATCGTTTAATTGATTGAGTTCAGCGTGTAATTTTACCCAGGAGTCTGCCCACGTAGCCAGGATGGTATCGTTTAGGAGGAACACCATCAATTGAGAGCAGACGCGAAATTGCAGCAGATTGATTAGGATAAATAAGGATATGATTGCTATGACAACGGAGATGGATAGGGAAAATGGAGTAACACTTCCATGAAACGTTATATCTGTTTACAATCAAACCACGGAAATGACTATGGAAACTTTTTTGTTTGAGGTAAAAGAGGTTTTATTAAGTAATGATGATGACGAAGCTGTTTACCAATTAATAAGAACTGCAGATGGAGGAAATATGGCGGAAGCTGCAGTGGTAGATAAGTAGGTAGAAGAATGAAAGTAGGTATTTTAAACAAAGTCCTTAACTACAGGCCCTACCTCCATGGAATTAATGTCAAGTAATAGACCACCACATGAAAGTCATAAGGTGGATCAGCATAAGCCGGCAGCTGGCTATCTACCTACCAGCAGACAAAATAGACGAATCAACAATCACAAAAGTGGTCATTAAAATTCAACATTTCTAATTGGACAAGTATTAAAAACGGTTGATTAACTTTTGAATGCAAGACACGCAGGTGGAAGTGCGGTACGGATATCGCAGCTGATAATGCAGGTAGATACAAATATTGATACAAGGCATACCACGTGGGAACAGCGTAGTACGCTAGTGTGGACGTGGCAAAGATTAGGGAGGATTACAGATGCGGAGATAGGCAGGAATGAATGAAAAATTAAAAGTAACCTATTGAGGTGAGAGTAAAGATCTTTTTTGCAGAATTTTGGTAGTAGGAACTAAGTGTTGACACAATAATTTATTTATTTATACTAAATACTGCTGAACAAGGAAAAAATTGTGGGTTACTGTTTTTCTCCCCAAAGCTGATTTCACGATGCCTGATTATTGACGCAGCGTTTATCTTAGTTATGTATCATCGTGTCCCAGAATCACACAAAGCAATCTTATCGCAAATAGAGGTCAGCAAAAACATTCAAATTAATCTCATTACAAGCGCCAAGTAATTAAATTGACACCTTTTAATTAGTCGCTTACTAAAATGTGAAATATCGTAAGCGACATTAAAATGCCGTTGGAAATTAAACTTTTACCGCTGAGCTGAACGTTGCAAATGAAAAAACACGCTCATGTCGCAGTATTTCAAATTTATAGGTAAGTACCGTAAAAGTACCCTTTACAAGAAGATTAGCACGAACACTAAAAAGTATCACGTAAGAAGAGCCACGTGCCGCCTAGGTCTTCAAACAATCTAAACGCTAATGATTATATTAAATAGATTAAGTATGTACCTACCTAGTTTCCACTCAAACAGTTAAAGTGCGCATAAATCAGGTTCACCGATAGCTAGAAGTCAAGTGCTCTTCAACTAGGCATGGATTCAGTTTTTCGCCCTGTCGGGAAAACTACAGTTTCCATTTCAGAGATTTTTGAGAAGAATCTTTCTCCTCGACAGCTCACTAATTCCCAAAATACAGTAGGTGCCTCTAGAGTGGTGTGGGAACTATGTAAATATCTCAAATGCCGACCTTTTTCCAAAAAAAAAAGTGAGAGTTAGAGAGGAAAAGTTTTATTTTCTTTGATTATAATAGCTATAGCAAGGCACAGAAGAAAGAAACCGGCATGTCCGAGAACCAAATAATCGTCCACGTAGATTCAAATTGGCTTTGACAGACAGACATCCAGTGAGACAGACACACAAGTGTTCCTTTATGGGTACCGTTTTTTCATTAGAAAGTAGTGAGTGAACCCTAAAAATCAAAGACAATGTGACAGCGACCCGCCTGTGTCCCAGCAGTGGGACCGATATAGGGTGACTGCTTAATACATTTAGTACAGTATCTATACTATAGTATCAGTTGTTATTACCAGGCAGAGTCTCATGACGTGTCACACACGTAATTATTACGACACTGCAGAATTAATAAGTTACATTAGACGCTCGACATCGTTACATAATTAATATAGAATCAAGCAGTATTAAAAGAAAACTAATTATAGACCTAACGAGATAATGAGTCAGTTATTAATTGGTTGTAGTACTGAATATTCGTAATTGATTTATGCGTGTGAATTAATTAGCCTGGACTTTCTCGAGTCGTACTTTTTTCGTGTTACCATGAATACATAATTATAGTTAAATCACTTAATGTAATATGAAGATAACATAAAGTGACTTAAACTAGGGGAATCGACTGTTTAGCAAGTTGACGTTGAACTTAAATTGGCCTCAACCACCATTCTTACTGATTCTTATTTGACAGTTGACGAAACGACTATAAAACGGAAAATTTACGTCAATATTCTATTTTACGGAAATTAATTGTTTATGTTATAAACGGTTAATTTCCCTGGCTGTACCGAATGGGTTTTTGGCTAAGCTAGTCGAATCTTATGAAGACAAGCGAATGGGAGACTTGCAAAAATCGACCGACACAAGAGATGCAATGGAAATTTTAACCAATGTCGATTCCTGAACGTGACCTATCCACTACCGCTTGACTCAACTCAATGGAAACGCACACTGAAGGCTTAGCGTGTTAATCATTTTCATCCAATACATATTTTGCATAATCCAACAATGACTACCTCAATTATATCAGTTGTAGCCATAGATTAAGCAAATAAGACTAGCATTCTAAAGTAGCCACATTTGCATACCAAACTCAGTACCAACACCAAATTGCACATAAATCATTAAGGCCAAGCTATTAATAAACATAATTACTGGGATGTCTAATTATCATGTACAATTGTTACTGCACATTATATTTAGTTTATGTCAAATGGACTAAATAGGACATCTAATAACGTCACAGGCACGTAGAATTTTATCTATTTAGTTGAACATTATTTACATCCTGTTAATGGAATTGGAATAGTCGTTATTTTAAATAGTAAGTGATATTGTTAGTATGAAGTCGTTACAGGTAGTCAGTGGCCCGAAAGTCTGACTGAAGACTGGTTGTCTTACCACGGGGTATCGTATCACCCAGTACTAACTAGATTGTGGAGATCAGATAGGCAGTCGCTCCATGCAAAAATACGTATTCTGCTGCATCCCCTTAGACTGGAAGCCGACCTCAACATAGTTGGGAAAAGTTCAGGCAGATGATGAAATATAAAATAAATTACACAAAATAAAGTGCTTGGATTCAAACCCATACCTAACAAACAACTCCACTAGACCACTTATACTGCTCATTTAGGTACTGCACATTCTTCGCATGAAGCTAAGCAAGACTTAGGCACAATACATGACAAGTGTCGTTCTACGAATATGTTTCTTAATCTTTACCAACGTCGGCATCGTCAAGAAAAGACATGCCATCAAATTATCGTAAACGCAACATGTTTGAGTGAAATACCGCAAAGCTGGTTGCAATACCGTACCCACTTAAACGTGTTAAGTAAGTACTTAAGTTTAGAGTACGACTTAACCGTACATTAGCTGCGTTTCGGAGAAATTCACTGATTATATACAGACATACAGCCGCTGTTAATTACAAGCAGGTGTGTTGGAGATAAAGGTTTAAAGCGCTTTTTTGCTGCTTTTCAAAGTCACCGCAGCGTACAGATTTTGGGTTTAGTTATTGTACTTCAATGGCACCATATTGTATACCGCAAAGAACTTTGAAATTATTAATTTTACGATACTTAATTTGAAACTATGATTGCACTAGCAGCAAACGTAACAATAAGAAGAAAGTGAATTGGACGATAATATCAGTAATCTTTTCAACTTTCTCATGTTAAAATCAAAAACGAATCGTGCTTTTCGATTCTCGATATCAATAAGAGCGAAACTTGCAAAAAAAAACACTAAAAAACATTTCTTCCTAGTGGCATCTCGGCAAACTACACGTAGAAAAACCGCGGAAAAATAAGGAAGCTGGGTACTGATTGGAATTGCGTCCAAAGGATTATTACACGACACCTCTCAAGCTAAAATCCATCGAGCCGTTCAGGCCACAGAGCGTGCTAAAAGATTATACATACATACATACTCTCGAAAAACATATCCTCCTTCTGGCGCAGTCGGGTAAATACATCCTTAGTAATCTATTAACTGGAAAGTAAATTGCACTAAAGAACTACACGATAGTTCCAACTTGTTCCTTGTAACCCATTTGAACGAATACTTAAGTTAATTATCGCATACAACGAGGATTCCTGAAACAACTGCAATTAAAGGTCTATAGAACGACTCTATAATGGAAGAAATTGTTTATTTTATTGGTATTTTAGATACTGTAAATATGGCTGATGGCGGTGGAGAAAAAAAAATATTGTTGTCACTGAGCAATGGGTTCATTTGATTGATTCTTAAATTGGAAGGCCGTATCTGACCTTATTTTTGACAGGATTGAAGTTGACAGATGTCACGTCAAACGTAATGGGCCTTTATGATCTGAGTTTACATTTTTTATATAAACTTCCTGTACCGTTGAATTCAAGGCTTCTTTGGAGATTCTCTAGTGTGTACATGCAGTTGTAAACCGTGTCTACATTCAGAAAATCGAAATTGTACAAGCTTTCCGCCTGAGTTCCCCTGAGGGGACGCAGATAGCGGAATATCGAAAGGTCAGTACTTAGTACAGTACCTACTACAGAGAAAGTTTACAAATCAAAATGCCAGGCTGATAGTACTGAATGTAGGAACACAGATAGGTTTTACAACAAATAATAATCACGGAAGATATCCCGTAAGTGACAATATAAGTTTACTGAAAGGTTGATCTGATTAAGAAATTGAGGAACTGTTTCGCCATGCTCGAATATGCACTAGCTACCAGATAAGTAAATCAAAAACCAATGTATATTACCTACTGTACTAACAGTACTACCACTTATTATAGGTTATCTGATTTGACTAAACAGGTCATAATTTCGCCAGAAATAAATTAATGCAAGACGCAGTTGTCTCACCACGCCAATCACAATCAAAACGCCAGCCAACAAAGAAAGACCGCGAGATTTAAAATAAAAAATTGGAACGCTTTTTACTTTTCAAATTCTCACACGCCACGGCATCCCGCCATCCTGCCTGTCATACGCGAGCCTACTTAACGGATACGTTTAATCTGACAGGTCCGACGCGTCGGATGTTTTGACAGCGAGCCAATTACCTGCCACTTTGTTTGGCGGGCCCTGTACGCAATGTTTCACATCCTGCGAACCTGGGATTTGACCTGGGGAGAGGTGGTTTGCCTATGGGAGCGTCTACTGTGGGTTGTTGAATGGGGATTCGCCTACTGATATTTCAGGCTGTTGTGATTTGATTGACTATAATTCAGCATTGAACTCGTAGAAAAATTGGTGATTCTAAAATCAAACTACTCAATATCTTTGATGACCTTTACTAAAGTAAATATAAATTCCCTTTGTAAGTTTGATGGTCTAACTATAAACTTTGAATAAGTGGCCCATTATTTTGTAGAATACGCTTCCTTTGCATGCTTTCTTCCTAGACCTTGAGCAACAAGTTGAAAAAAAGTCTAGCCAACTAGTAGGTACCAAATTCCTACAAGGAAAATCACGCTAGATTTTTGTAACTATCCGTAAAAAAACCTCGATGGACCAACCGTGAGAATTCAGAAGTGAATGGTGGTGCTAAATAGCACATTACTAAACACAAATACTAAAATAACTAAGCGAGTTAGCTTAGACACGCGATCTCGTTTATGGTGGTTTGTTAAAGCAGGCTACACACGAAAATGCCAGCCTGTCAAACATGCCTGGTAGACTTGGTTCAAACTTGCTTGATCGTCGGTAGGAACTATTAGAGCTTATATTTTTTTTAATGTAATTATAACAATATGACGCCGGTAATCCCAGAAAAGTTAGGCAGAGGTGTCTATTGTATAACGAGCTGGTGTCCGCTACACCACGTCAAAGCGCGTATTTTGCGTACGGGTGGGAAATTCACACGACATTAACTCTTCAGACGCTGCTGGCCTTTCTCGGGGAGTTAGAGTGGATCACCCTAACTCCCCGAGAAAGGCCAGAATCTCGCGGAGAGTACCTGGGTTACTGGAGTTACTTTGCCCTGTATGTTGAGGTGTACCTAATTAGGCACCCAGATTTCGCAGTTACGTGGGCGAGTCTATTATCATTGACCAACAAAACTCGTAGGTTCCGTGGCTGCTACTTACGAATCCCTGATGGCAAAACCCAAAAACACTTTGCCTGACTTGGGAATCTAACCCAAGACCACATACTCAGCCGTAGTGCTTGCGACCACTAGGCCAACAAACGAGGCCATTCACCTTTAATTTTTGTTATGAGATTTTGACCTTACTATCTTATCTGTCCAAGACGACCTAGGGAGGAATTATTACTAAGTCTGTTTTCTTGGAATTCCCACTGAGAGCCTACGTGATAAAAAGCAGTCCAATAAAAAATAATTATAATCGTATGTCAAGCTAACAAGAATTTTGTTTTGGTTAAGTTTATTATCTACAAAAGTTTCCAACTTTAAATAACTTCCTTTTCGTTTTTCCTTATATTGGCAAGATTCATCCTTTACACATACAAGTTACACAGATAGAGATCAGAGATTATGAAACATATCAGTACTGGCAACCTTGAAATAGACTTGCTCACAATAAAACCGTTTTGTTAACAAAATATTACCTTCTTACGAAGAGGTAGGAAATCGTCTGTCTTTTCAGAACAATTGGGCAGGAATTTGTCTATGACATGACACACCGTCTTGCTTTGTGCTAATATTCTAGGTCGTCCCAATCTCATACATAAACCACCTAGCCAGCTTTTAAAGAGCATCTTCTCAAAATAAATTGAAAACAAAAATAAGGTAAAACCTAGCCTAGTACTAAAATAATTACACACATCAGAAAAAACCTATTTCAAATCTAAAAATAGCCATTCAACAAGCAACAATATAACAAAATGGAATATTTCCAAGTACAGTGTTTGAATGGGAATGTGACTGGTCAATCAATGGGGCCACTGTGCTGGGACAGTGCAATGCAACCATCGGTTTAACATGTTAATGTGTCAGTAAACTCTGTTATGTCAGTCGTTATTGGTTGGGGAAACAAGGAGTTTACATTAGTTTGTATCAACCTCTTTTGTTGAAGCATTGAAATAAATAACTGGCCGGTTATAATGTTATAGGTTTCAAATCTTGCATGCAGTGCATGAAAAAAAAATTTTTTTTAATCAATAAGAGCTTACTGTGTTATTTTTTTTAATAAGATTGCCATAATTTATCAATGTGTGACTTGGTAACTCGTGCTATCAGAATTATGTTAAATATAATAATATTAATTAAATTATTTATATTACTACATTATGTTTATAGTCAAACTTAACTACGTACCGCCTACTTAATTCAGAATTAATATTATGAAATTCATTTAAGGAAAGTGCTTCTGTGTAAGTTTCCTTAATAAGTTAATAAGTATGTATACAAAATGAAGGTTACAACAAATTACAATATGTCTTAATATGAATGAGGTCTCTGTTTGTACGAGAACCCTGAAATGACATGTGTTTTATACAAATTGTTGTTGCAAATATTGAGTGTGTGTTGTCTAACATTAAAATGGTGTGTTTAATTTAAATTGGACATTAACGAAAGTGATTACTGAATTGTGGAGGACAAAGTTTGAAGCGATTTGTTTTCTTAACAGAGTTTTAGTTTTAAGTGTTGGACAGTTATTTTCATTGATAACTTGGTTAGGAAATACATAGTATAAGAGATATTGTGACACCTTTTCTACTGAGGATTCTGTAAATGATTCTAGACCCACAAGCACTTTTATCCATTTAAGAGTCCTGGTTTTCTTTTTTGGCCAAAGAAAGTTCAACAGAGGGGTCAACAATAATGTAGTATTCAATTCTTGATAACAGTTGTCTCAATGTCCCATAATCCAAATAGGTATATCATACAACATAGATATTTACAAGTTAAAATGACATCCTATTGGCAAATTGTAATTAAGTACCTAGTTCTAGTGAAAAGTACAGACATACTTAGTTAAGTAATAGTACGAATTTAATAGTACACCTATATATTTACGGGATATGATTCATAAGATTATCACAAATACTGTATTATAATGAATAAAAAAAATAATGGTTAAGTTACTACACAATTTTATCGTAGGCCTAGTTTGAATTACTTGCATCAGTTTTGTTTACACATAAACGCGATAATTTGCCCGTTCTAAGACTGATAAAAAATAAAAACGATAGGATAAAATATATAAAATCTTTTTTTTTGTAACACTAAGCTATCAGCATTGACTATTGAGTAGATTTTTTTAATCTGAGTGTGTGTACCGACCTTCCTATTTCCCAAAGCAAAAATTAATTTGAATGACGAATAAAAATATATACGTAATTACGGAAATAGGTACTACTGATAACATTTAAGTAGGTATAGTTTGCACGATGAGTAGTTACAACTACCGGTTACAATAGAAACAAGTTGGATTCGTAAATTCCCATGTTTTTTCCTGAATAGTAGCCCACACGAATAATACGATCAATCAAATTAAACAAAAAAAAACTCACCAATAAACAGAATGGTGAAATCCAAAATGACTTTTCGCAAAATAAACTTTGAATCTCTGTCTATTTTGATTGTGTTGGTACGAGAGTTCGTTTTCCGGTCATTCCTTTCCATTTTAACTTATTTTTATACTAAACTACAGTTAGAAAATAATAAAAACACTCTCACTGCGAACAAATTTACGATTTTGTAACGTCAAAACGTTCTAATGAAAATTTGACAATGACCGCACGTCAAGCATCGGGCGCATGCGCTCGCGGACTGGTGCGTTCGGAAACAGCCGGAGCCGGTGCGTTCGTAGAGCTCGCTACTCTATTCGTGTCGTTTATTTATTGTTTTTACTGTTGACAGCCGGCGACGGGCTGCGGCTTGGGTTACCGCGACTTTCGATCAAACAAAATGGGTTTTGCGAAAAAAATAAATTTTGGAAAAGATAATAGTTTAGGTACCTACTGCCTCGTTAGTAGGTATAGTCGGGACTGCTGAGCATGAGGTCCTGGGCTCGATTCCTGGTTTGGGCAAATTGTTATTGGGTGTTTCCATTAGGAATTCTGGAATGGAACAATACCTAATGTCTACAGCCTTCCTGGGATACTCATATGTGAGACTGCAACTGGATGTCAGATACTTATTTTACTAGTATCACAAATCCCAGACGAACGTGAAAGATTGGATGCGACAAAGACCCTTTTAATCCCTTTTTTTTAAGTTGTTTTTTTTCTGTTGAAGGAATGCCGCTGATCAGCAGCCATTCAGACGACACCTGTGTATTTATTATTATTTATTTATGACCCTTTAGATTAGATGTTTTGTATCTATTTATTTTAACTGTCCTACCAACATGGCAGTAAAGATTATAAGATGACGAAGATTTGAAATACTGTCAGACGGTCAGACCGTAGCGTTACGATGGAAAAGAAGTCGTTACAATTTAGAAGTAAGTAATTACAATTCTTTTTAGTTAACTATTTTTTACAACAAATTCTAAAGAAAAGTAGGATACTTCGATGATGCTTCCCTAAATTCATAGTTAGGTAATAAAAACAATGGACTAGGCACAAGCAGGCTATCCAGTTTATTCAGAGCCCCTAGGGGCCCTAGGCCACCCAGGAACTTTTAATATGGCCTGTCCCTGGACAGGCCATATTAAAAGTTACCCTTAGCCCCTAAGCATGGTAATAAAAATAGTTTATTCCTGTCTATGCGTAAATTACTCATTTAAGTACATGGAACTTTTTGCGAATATTTCGTTTTATTTAGACTATCAATATCTCTGGTAGGTATCTGGTATTCATCCCAAAAACAAAAGATCGTGTTTCAAGTGGTTGTTGGTTAAATAGTAGGTACACCTAGATACAACACATTTAAATAATTATGGGAGTCGAAGCGTGTAACGTCCATAACTTTAATTTAACTACTTACTTAAAATTATGTAGGTATATTCATAAAAACGTTTTTATTGCCTTATGATTTTGTTCTGGCACGCAGATCATATAGATCGCATAAGTAAGTATTTTTAAGAAAAATGTTGGCCAAAAATTAACTGAGATACCTATGGCACAGTAAAGAAAGTAAGTCTACTTTTTACCTGTATAATACTTGCTACATAATAAAAAAAGGTTCCGACGCATTGAGAACCTCCTCCTTTTTGAAGACGGTTAAAAAAGTGAATGACTAAATACCTAATTTTGTCAAGTAGACGGACGACGACGAAGTAGGACTTACTACGTACAATGGTAGGTAAGACCTAACAGGCAAAGGTGGCCTAGGTCTATAAAATTGCGCTAGGTGCTTGTTTGTAATTTCAAAATAACAGCTTTTATTGAAGGTACAAAAGGAAGCTTATGATATTAATGTAAGTAACATAAAACACAACAAAAAAACCTTATTTTTTGTCTGTCTGTCTGTTTGTTCCGGCTAATCTCAGAAACGACTGGACCGATGTTGACGGGACTTTTACTTGCAGATAGCTGATGTTATACGTAGTAAAGTAGGTAGCTTAGTTAGGCACTAACTAAGCTACAAAAAAAAGGAAAAAAAAGGATTAGGGGTTCGTGCATAGTAATTAAAACCCATGAAATTGTCAATAAAATCCGATTCAAATGAGAAGTAATATTTTTTTGTAATAATTTTACGCGGACGAAGGTCACGTCAACAGCTGAGTAGAGTGATAACATTATTAACTGCTTGATGACACAACATCATAAGAACCTATGATCCACAAATAAATTATTTGAATTTGGTTTAATTTTTTAGGCTTTCTTACGGTGTAAGGTGAGTTCTTCAGAGACAAAATTTTCGATTTCTATGTGTATATTTTTTGTAACCAACTAACAAAACGGCATGTTTATTTTTTTTGGACAGTTTATGTATATCCCTAACTGGGACAAATGATATTTTTCAAATAATTGCTTGTAATGTACAGAATTAAACATTTGAAGTTTGTTCTTCTAATTCATATAACGCGTCCGTTTGCCGAACACAATGGCCGATGTCGCATTTTCTCTTTGATAAATCAATATAAATTATAATTATACCGAAAGACCATGAATGCCTCCTCCTCCCCTTACAAAAAAGAAAATGAGTATTAGTGGGAACTACGTTAGTGTGTTTATAAATACCTAAGTAAATAAAAAGTGTCCGGTGTATAATACTGATTAATGTGGCGTAGGCTACGCTTGACCGTACTTGGTCGGGTAATAATAATGAAAGTCTGGCTTCCCGCGCAGGGGGACGCCTGTCGTGCCACAGAGTACTATATATTAGGTAAGTCGTGCAACGGACGACCTAGAAGGCGGACGTGCAGCTGGTTAGCTTAGATCTCGGTGTTACGAAGCTAAATATCTGATTCATCTGTGCTTGGTTCAGGGTGTCATTCTGATTACACTGCCTACTTTATTTTCTGATTACAAATTCTAATTCATCTGGGCACAAAATATTTGAACGTCGATCTTGAAAACTACGTTATAAAAACGAGTCTCTTATTCAAATATAAATGTTATTTGGGAAACATATTTTCATATAAACATGTGTTACAAAGCTGAAAGTGAAATTAAATTTTGGCCATATGAATCAGTCGAAAAATCAAATTTCGGAGAACTACCTAGGCCCGTTTTCTATAAGTTACTTACGTACAACTGTCAGTTAATATGCCACGTCTCGCAGGTATCGGTGTTTCTATAAACAAAGTTGGCTTGAAATATCCTATCCGCGTCACCTACCTGTCCCTTGATTCATAGAAAAATCAAAGAAAGATTTTCTGTGACGTTTTGTTTCTAACCGTCTAGCGTCTGTCAGAAAAAACCGGCTAAGAGCGAGTCGGACTCGCGCACCGAGGGTTCCATTCAAACTTTTTGGAGGACAAACTTAACTTTGCTGTTCGATCCCTAGAAACTGCTATTGCTCCAACCGCAAATAATAAGTTTGTAATAGTAAAATCGTTTTTTTTTTGTTATTAAACTACATATTTAAGGTTTGTTTTCAGACTTTTCCCTTTACATGTGCTGTAAGACCTTGCTTTTTGCCAAATTTTGTGATTCTAGGTCAACGGGAACTACCATAATATAGGTTTTCGACCCAAAACCTATAGAGTACTTTCGGTTGACCTAGAATTGTCAATTTTGGTTGAAAGGTCTTACAGCACAAGTAAAGGGAAAATTCCGAAAAATAAAAAAAACTTTGAAAATTAAAGAAAATTATGGTACTTACAGGTTTTCGCCAAAATCTTAATTTACCCATATCTTTTTATCGTGTTGATCCAGAACCTGGATTTGTATACACCTAATAGGGACCATAGACCTCAGTATATGGTATAAATTTCAACTTGCTAGGTCTACCCGTTCCTGAGAAAATCGGTGGTGACAGACGGACAGACAGACGGACAAGAAAGTGATCTTATAAGGGTTCCATTTTCTCCTTTTGAACCCTAAAAATGTCAAACAGACAGAGATAGCAACCTACCGATATCTATGATTAAGTTATTGAAAATGGCCGTAAGTGGGTAGTTATCAGCATGGATACAACGTTATCAAAATAACCCTATAGGGCAGTTACTACCCATGAAGGCACTAATTTTATTTCCTCTTTTGCGGTAACAGTTGTCGTCATTATTTTGTCACTTAGCACTCATTAAAAACACTATCAGTTGTTGCTTTCTATGGTGGTTAACCCAGGGTAGGCATCAATTGCCTACATGAATGGCGCGCGGAGGCGCTACGCCGGGGGGAAACTCCGCTGCCGCGGCAAATTGTCGCTCAGCGGACGCATTTCCGGCGGGATCTCATGGCGACATGGAGAGAGCGACTGTCGCAACCCCGTGCAGGGCACGCCACAATAGTGGCGATAAGTCCCCTCTTTGAGGAGTGGCTGGAGAGACGCCACGGCGTCCTGACGCAGGTTCTTACCGGACACGGATGTTTCGGTAAGTTCCTGCACCGAATCGGGCGGGAGGAAACGCCCGGGTGCTATCACTGCGAGGATCGACCGGAGGACACGGTGGAGGACAGTGTGGAGGTGTGCCCTGCCTGGGCGGAGCACCGCCGTGTCCTCGAAGCGGCGATCGGCGGCGGCGACCTTTCGCTCCCGGCCCTGGTGCAATCTATGTTCCGGAGCGAGACGGAATGGGACGCCGTCACCTCCTTCTGCGAAGCAGTCATGCATAGCGAAGGAGGTGGCGGAACGGGACAGGGAGAGATCCACACGTCCCGGCCGCCGCGGGAGACGCCGCGGGCGTTGGGGGCCACGTGGTGGCTTCCGGCCACCGTAGGCGAGGGCCTGTGGACGGGGAGCTAAGGGCTAGCTCGCCGTCCGTCCGTCTCATGACGACAGGCCGTGTCGACGACGCGTTCGTGTTTCACGCGCGCCTCAAAGAGAGTCAGCAATAGGGAAGGGGTCCGCAAGGGCCGAAGCCTGCCGGGGCTGCGGGACTATTCGAAAGAGATTCTATACCGTGGCGCCGGAACACAAAGGGCGATGAAGGAACATGGATGGGTTTTAGTCAGTAAAAGTCTGACACTCCCTCTTGCTCCGCCCAGAGCGGGAGGAGTCATTTGATGATTTCCCATCCAAAAAAAAAAAATATGTTAGGCATCAATTAGGTTATAAGGACAGTTTCGGTTGAAATTGTAGAAATGGTGCCTCTGTTGACGTCAATTGGACATTATGACATGAATATAATAACTATAACTCTTGCGCCATCCGATCTTCTTAGCCTATCGTAGCCGGCGCTGCCGATGCCGCTGCGGCTGCGGATAACCTCAAACGGCGTAAGTACAGGGCGGAAGGGACACCGACGCACTTGCCAACGGTTACCACGTTTACCACGTGTTCATTCAGGACCAATAAAAATTTACCTATATGTGGGGATTTAAAATTTTTCATAGGTAGTTAATTTAAAAAAACCCGGCCAAATGCGAGTCGTACTCGCGCATGAAGGGTTCCATGGTTACCATCGTAGGGGTGTGTAATATATGGCATAACAACAGATAGTATATTATCGCTTAAAATAACGTTCACATGATATAATTTTCATATGCTTTAAAAACAAATAACCTAATTTCATGTGATCTAACGTTACATTTCATTTTCTTCTTTTGCTGTAGGTAATAACATTATACAAATTTAAAATTATATGAAATGAACGATTCGGTCACATGAAAATTAGGTCATCTGAACGTTATAGAAAAAGAGCATTATAATGCTCTTTTCTATAACGTTCAGATGACTTATTTTTCAATGCATCAGCACAATGTTTGTAAGTGCGTTACATTGAGTTCTACCACAGAACATGATTTTTCACCCCAAAAAAAAAACTCGTTTCCCAGCAATAATTTTTGCGTAATGTTACCGTAGTTTGATGTACAGACTACAAAATGCTTGGTTGACGGCTTCGTGATGAAGTTGTTTACACCCTACCTATTACCTTACCGGTAACTACCTACTTAAATATTCTCTGCTTCATTTTATTTAACTTCGTTGTCGAGCAGACGAATTTTCTAAACATAATAAAGCTATATGAGTATGGTATGGTTTATTGATTTCCCACAAACTAATCGGGTTGTGAATAGCCAAATCTATGCGGTTCAGCTTTCAGGAGATTCGATTGAGTTTCTGTTCGATAGCGAAAGGGATTACAGAATCAGGATTAATTGGTCCAAAATTAATTCATGTAGGTAGTAATGTCCCCATGACGTCAACAGAGGCAACAATTTCTTAAATTAAAGGTAAACTTTCCGTAAATTATAATTTATATTGATTAGGTAGGTACCTAAGGAGGTTATTCCAGTGTGTTACGTAGGTACCTATCTAGTACCTACGTAACACACTGGAATAACCTCCTTGGATAGTAGCAAAATAGTGTTTTAAATAAATATACGTGCATTTAAAGTTTAATTAAGTTTAGTAGTTTTAAGTTTTAAATAAGTACCTAGGTAGGTAAACTTTCTTTTACCGCAAGTAACGCCATAAGTTGTTTCCAAAAGTAATAGGTAATACCACAGTAATACCTACCTAAGAGCATTTTAAAGTATTCGAAGTTGCTGGGTTATTTTGTCTAGGTAAACTGGCACATAAGTAGCTGCGTAAAAACGAGGAAAAATAGAAATTCAGCCTTAATTATAAGTATGTAGGTAACTTACCTGTATTATAATTTTATTACTCTACCTGCTAACCCACATTTTTATCAAAGTGCTGGTATAACTAAGTACCTAATGGTTGTTGTTAAAGCATTTATAATGTCTTATAATTATGTAGGTACCTACTTAAGTGGGTCTTAGACCATTACAATAAATTATATTCTTAATGGCAGTATGTAAAAAAGCATAGTACATAAATACATTATAATAATGGTATTCATAACCATAAAATTCTGTAAATGGCACTTACAACAGTAACAACTTTGCAACTTGCGAGAATGATTTTGAAAGAAATAAAGTAATTGAGAAGTTGAGAACAGTGCTTTCGAGACATCTTTTGTGAACTATTGCTGTGCCATCTAACGGCAAGCTATGAAACTACTTGCAAAACTGTCTCACTTCGCGTCTACGTCGAATTCATTTTTATTAACAGATGGCGCTTTAATAAACGTTGCAGTTTACTATTTGTTACAACAGATGTCGTTTTACTAAATAATGCTGTTTACTGTTGAGATAAAACAGAGGGCCATTACTTAGACATTTCCCACTATTTTGTAATTTTGTGTAAAATTGATTCCTGTTATTTTACGGTAACAGACGATACTAACTTAATAATATTATATTATGTATTTATGATGAATTTATTTTATAGTTTAGTACCGTGCTACCTGGCAATTCGATATCGGCTGCTTCCATAACGCACATCATGCGAGCAGTTTATAGGTAGAGGTGTTAGGTTCAATTCCCGATTTTGAAATTTTTTTTTCACGGTCTGGACTTTTCTATGGTTAGCGGTAATAAGGAATAGGCTCATCACATGAACTTGAGAGCTGTCGAAAACCTAATTTGGCAAAATGCATGTGTACGTGTGTTTCTTGCCCGTTCTTCTCCATAGTTATACTTTCACAGTTTTTATGTCTTGTGACTGGGACTGTAGCTACATTTAATTTTCATCTTTGTTTCGACAATTCAAAAGTGCCTGTAACTGGCTTACTTGAAATAAATGCTTTGATTTTGATTTTGTAAGTGGCCCAGCGGTGGCCCAGTGGTGGCGGCCCCGACTTACGAACAGTAAGCCGTGGGTTCAAACCCAAACAGTCGCATTACTTTGTGTTATTTATTTCATCACCATTGCTCTCAAAACAGTGAAGGAAACATCGTGAGGAAACCGGCATGTCCCGGAACAAAAAAAATGAAGATCTACCAATCTGCACTGGGCCCGCATGGTAGATTATAGCTCATTCCCTCTCATTGAGAGGAGGCCGTGTCCCAGCAGTGGGAACATTAATTGGCTGATGATGATGAATATGATGATGACGTGTGTAAGTTGTCGGTAAGTACCTAAACATGGCCTACTATTAATTCAAATCAAAATGCCTTCAAAATGTTTCAGGGGGTCTAAAATGACCACTATAGCAGAATCATAATAGGATAATAATATCACAGATAATATGAATGCGTTAAAATTTTTAAAATGGTCACAGACAGCTAATATTATGAATTGTCTTTTAGGACCATTTAAAAAAAATAACGCAATTCATTCAATTTTAGACCCCTGATTAAATCGAATGGAGCAACTCACCTTATGAAACCAAAATTCTAAAGAATAAAGATATCCCAACTGATACTAGCTACTCAAAGTGGATGTTAGATCTTAAGCCGAACAAAGTTTGCTTGTCTACCGCCTGGCCGCAGTAATCCAGCTCAAGAGCTAAGCTAAGCTAAGCTGAGCTGAGCTAAGCTGTCTTCGGTAGGTATTGAAATGTTTGCTCTTCAACGTTGTCGGCCAAAGATGGATTACCTGCAAGTACTGGTAGGTACTGTGTTTACTTTGTGAGTGGTTCTGTAGAATATTTTAAAGGAAAACAATGTTGTTTGTAGTTTACACTGATTGTGAGGCCTTGAGGTGTATGTAGGATGTATGGGCCGGATCAATTGTAGATATTGATAACTCCTTTTTCATAAAATTTTGGTAGTACAGTGTGTTAAGGGTTGTATTTCTAGGGTTTTGGCTGGTTATAGAATTGAGAGAGAGGTTTTTGTAATAAATAAAACGTGACTTGTGTGTTCATGGAGACAATGGAGATGCTATATTTTCTTGAACTGACAGTTGATATGACATAAAATAATGACATTGACACAACATGACAAATGAAGTGTTGCAAGACAACAAACATAATTATTAATAAAATGTTGGGGATGCTAACACAGTGTGCCGCTCCTGGCTTTGCTTTCTCTTTAAACTTAGTGCTAGGCTAGGTCAACCTAGGTTGCTAACCAGTGTCTAAGAGGTAGTTAGAAACACATCCGACGGCGGCCCTTATTGCATTGCTGCAACATAGTGTCTTGGAGAAATATTTAGGGAAAATAGTTTTTAGAAAACAAGACCCTTGTTTGCCAAAAAATATTTAGCAAGTATAGAGAGAGAGCCATGGAGCGTTCCATGCTCGGCATAAAATTAGTAGACCGAGTTCCAAACGTCGAAATCCGAAGACGTACGAAGGTCTTCGATATTGGAAATCGAGTTATGGAACTCAAATGGAGTTGGTCAGGACACTTAGCAAGGCGCGGTGATGGCAGGTGGAGTAAAGCTGTGACCGGGTGGCGTCCAAGGAATGGAAAGAGAAGTGTTGGTCGTCCGGCGGCGAGATGGGCAGACGATATTGTTGCCATTACGGGAATATCCTGGATGAGGTTGGCACAGGAGCGTGGAGCTTGGCACAAACAAAGAGAGGCCTATACCCAGCAGTGGGTGAAGTCGGGCTGTGGATGATGATGATGATGATGATAGAGGGTTCTAGGAACTTTCTATACTGAAGAATACATAACTAGAACGAAGGCTAAGATTCGTGGGGCTTTGATGGGTTTGCTAAAGCCGAAGTGGTGGTTATGACAGACGATCAGACAAGTTACAATGATTCACTATCATTGCAACTTGTCTGATCGTCTGTTCTCATCCTTGTTTGATCAGTTGAATGCCCCAGGAATGTTCACTGGACACCAAGCTGGAGTATTGTATGTGCCATTATGCTACACAAAATCTTAAAATGACTGGGTAATGAGCTGTTATCTGTTATAAGCAAAACAACTATTTAGAATATGATGCTCTTCCCCGATTAGGGATATCAGACCCTAGAGGTTATGTCAAACGCATACTGACAATTCATAGTAGTTGTGTAATTGGTTCACATAATGCAATAAAAGAAACAGGCATCTAAAAGTTATTTAGATGTGGTTTCTTTGTTGCCATCAGTTTTGACAGACACAGACATAGAGAATGTTCTGGAAGCTTTCTTGAAGAAGTCAAAGTCTATAATCATCATCATCATCAGCCTATAATGTTCCCACTGCTGACGGACGCACTGGACACGGCCTCCTCTCAATGAAAGGGAATGGGCTATAATCCACCACGCGGGCCCAGTGCAGATTGGTAGATGTTACATGTTTTCGTTTTTTTTTGTTCAAGGAAATGCCGGTTTCCGATGTTTCACGATGTTTTCCTTCATCGTTTTGAGAGCAGCGGTGATGAAATAAATTACACCAAGTAGGTAATGCGCTTGCCTGGGTTCAACCCACGACTTACTGTTCGTAAGTCGGGGTCGCCACCACTGCATGGGCCAACGCTGCTCTCTTGTTCGCCTGTAATGTCCAAGAATCCAAAATTTTTAATCCAATCCAAGTTTTTCGACTCAATTTTACTAACCTCGTGCAGGGTTTGCCTAGTTTTCCAATTTGCCGCTTGCTTCTCTCTTACCTTCGAAAGCAAAGCGCGGAAAAAAACCAAATTAAATCATAGTTTCCTAATAATTAATGACAAAAATACTTTCCGTTTTATTATTTTATTTCTTCGAAAATGTACTGAAAAACATCATTTATTTGATAAGAATGGGCAAACTTTGTTATTGCATCTGAGGCGGAATCGATGTTAAAGACCTGAGAACTAACCTTTATACAACATTATTTTTAGTATACAACATGTCCCAAAATTCAACGATAAGCCAGCACCGGAGGATAGACCTGCCCATGACTACTCGGGGAAAAAAAGAAAAAAAAATATATCTATTTTTTTTTTAAAGTAATAAAAAAAAACGAAATTCTTCAAGAATTGAGAACCTTTTATGATATTTTTCAATACCATGACCACAATTTTTTAAATATTTCTGTTTTTTTTTTTATAGGCAACCTTAATAGCACTGCTATCTACCACAATTCTTAAAAAAAGCAGAATACTTCTAGTTTTTTCACAAAAATTAATGACACTTAATTTAATCCGAAAATTTTTAGAAGATTTTTACTTTTAATCAACTTTAACTTATCGTAGTGTAAAAAAAAAGTATGAACACTACTATGGCAAGTTTTTTTATAAATTGACGCTTCTAATCAAGATTCCAAAATGGTATAATACTCTACGAAAATCAACCACAAAAAATAATATCCACACTAGTTCAAAACAAGAACCAAATTCCTTAAATTGTAGTTGACAGTAATCACATTTACTGCGTGCCCAAAATGGATTATTGTTACAATTTCTAGGAATTTGAATAGGGCATACATACTTTAGAAGTTAGAGAGAGATGCCATCCAGTAGGAGAAACGCTGGAAGACCTAGATCGGATCGTGATGAAGAAGTTCTCAATGAGATAGAAAATGATTCGACTACTTCGGTACGTGCCATAGAAGAAGCTACAGGAATCCCGAAAAGTTCTGCACATCGAATTTTACAACGTCACAAGCTTCACCCATATCACTACAGGCGTGTGCAGACGTTATTACCGCGAGACTATCCACTACGAGTCACATTTTGCCGTGTGATGCTGCAAAAGTACAGGGAAGATCCCCAATTCCTAGACAAAATTCTATGGTCGGATGAAACAACATGCAAGAAAGATGGGTATTTAAATCTTCACAACCTACATAGTTGGAGCCTTGAAAATCCGCACTTAATGAGACAAGACAGATCCCAATATCAATTCAAGGTTAACTTATGGACCGCCGATATTAAATGGAAAAGTAATTGGGCCCTTTGAGTTAGAAGGAAACTTAGATGGCAATAGTTATTTAAACTTTTTACAAAATGACTTGCAAGAATTGTTAGACGACGTGCCCTTAAATGATCTCCAAAACATGTGGCTCCAAAATCATGGTTGCCCAGCACACTATGCCCGTCCTGTGCGAGAATATTTAAATCAAGAGTATCCAGGGCGTTGGATCGGGCGGCTTGGTCCTATCTTATGGCCACCCCGTTCACCCGATTTGAATCCCCTGGACTATTTCTATTGGGGTTGTCTTAAAGACAGGGTCTACTCAAAACCCATTGCGACATTAGACGAGCTTCGTCGAAATATCACTCAGGCTGCTGATCACATTAATGGCAGAAGATATGCAAGACAAATAAAACGGTCATTTTTAAAGCGATGTCGTGCATGTATTAATGCTGATGGCAAACAATTTGAACATTTACTATAATGTTAATAAATTACACGAGAAATTGTTTTTACCATTTGTTTAAATATTAAACATTTTTCAAGAACTAATACTTTTTATTACCCGACCGTCATTTGGCCCCTGTTTAGAAATAATAAGCACTTTTTTTTTTAAACTTGTTTGTCTAGAGTATTATACCATTTTGGAATCTTGATTAGTTGCGTCAATTTATAAAAAAACTTGCCATAGTAGTGTTCATACTTTTTTTTTACACCACGATGAGTTAAAGTTGATTAAATGTAAAAGTCATCAAAAAATTTAGGGAATAAGTTAAGTTTCATAAATTTTTGTGAAAAAACTAGAGGTATTCTGGATTGTTTAAGAATTGTGGTAGATAGCAGTGCTATTAAGGTTGCCTATAAAAAAAAAATATTTAAAAATTGTGGTCACGGTAGTGAAAAATATCATAAAAGTTTCTAAATTCTTGAAGAATTTCGTTTTTTTTTATTACTTTAAAAAAAAATGAGATATATATTTTTTTCTTTTTTTCCCCGAGTAGTCATGGGCAGGTCTATCCTCCGGTGCTGGCTTATCGTTGAATTTTGGGACATGTTGTATATGCGAAACCTGAAATTAGGATACGATTCCAATATTTTTGACACCGTGTTTTAAGTTGTCCCAAAAATATTTAAAAAGGATACAAGTTGGACACCGAGCGACACTAAGTTATACCCATCCGCTATCATACGCTCACAACTGACAGGTCATAGCGGCACTAGGCGCGGGCGCACAGCGCGGGCGGCGCGGCGGGGGCGCTCGCCGCGTAGTGAACGTTTTTTACGGAAAACCAAGTAAAACAAGCTTATATCTTTGTGATTTTTCATGATACAGTTTTGAAATTTTGTACATCGATTCTTTACATAAAAATACTAGACACGTGTTTCGGGTTTCGCATAATTATACTAAAAATAATTTTGCATATTAAGTGAATAATAATAGTAGGTCCGAGAGTGACACAGGTTTCCTCATAATCATTAACTGAAAGCTCTCTGCACAAACTATGGAGAACTATAACGAATTAGCTGAGAGGGTGTGACAGCGCGGCGCGGCGGCGGCGGCGGCGCGCGGCGGCGGCGCGCGGCGGCGGCGACGCGTCCCCAACTGTTTGCCTTTTCTTTATATTCTAGTTTATCTGAGCATTCTTCATTCATCTCTAAATCTGTTCCAAGGGTATTTCGTAAACATCATGAGCAAAAATCATCTTCTGCCTAGCCTTTACCCAACTATGCAGGAGTCGGCTTCCAGTCTAACCGGATGCAGCTGAATTTAGTGTCACACACGTTTTATATAACAGGTGTAAAAACACTCATAAGTAGCCTGGACGCTCTTGTTCTTCCCGTCAATGCAATATCAAAACAGAGAACCTTCTAAACTGGCCTGCAAAAATAAGTATCACACTTTTAAAATTGCAATAACTTTTTAAGTACACAAGATATACTTTCAAAACAAAAAGGACTCGAAATATTGTTTAATTTTGTCTATAGTTTCAAAGAAAGCTGATAAAAATAGCTATAAAACGTTTTATTTTTATTTTTAAATCTCTAACTTCCATAGTTTAGAGAAAATTGAAATTTTAAAAGTGTAGTACTTATTTTTGCAGGCCAGTGTAGTTACGGAAATATTGAAGGTCAAAGTTCCAACTTTTACGCACGTCTTAGTTCAAACTTGTACAAGGAGAGTACAAGTTTGAACTAAGACGTGCGTTATACAAGTTTGAAATTTTATAACTTTGAATAAAGCTAAGCACCTCCATGACCCCTTTTCTATTCAATGCATCCATCAGCACAACATTTCGAGTGGGTAACTGGTGTTGAGTGCTACCGTAAGCTGTGATTTTACACACCAAAAAAAAAAGTTTCCCATCAATAAATTGTGTGTGTGTGTTATTTAGTTAGATAAACAGAATGCTTTGTTGACGGCTTTGTGAAAGGTTCGTGTAAACCCTGTATAATTTATCTAATAACCCAGCTTCAATGCATTACAATGTATATAGGACATACACATGGAACACCAACTAATTTATCTCTAGAAAAACTACAAAATATCGACAACTTACAGTTTACTTTATAATCAAATAAAAAACCAAGACAGCGCTGCTAACAACAAAGTGAAGCCAGGCAGCGCAAAACTAAGCTCCGCCCTGTGCATACACGCTCACACGCACACAGTTAAATCAAACTACAATTAAACTACGCACAAAAAATGGACCACATGTTTACGAAACCGGCATCACTTTATTGTTCGCAGCGCAGTCTTGGTTTTTAATTTGGTCCTAGTTTATAATATAAACTTTACAAACGAATAGTCATCAAGCTACACGGTCAAACGTCACGCTTGTTATAACAGCGAGGGAGGACAAAACAAATGAAAGGAATTGCTACGATTTACTGCGACGGTGGCGACGCGACGGTGCAAATACCTACGGAAGGAAGGAACCAAGTGAACAACACACATGTTGCTCGAGCAAGTCGTGAGCTCGCTTGTTGTCTAAAGCGGATGTGAGCGGAGAGGAGAGAAGAGTCATAGCAGTGAGGGTGAGCCTACTGATGTTTCCTCTCGTCTATTTTGTACGCACTGCTCGAGTCTCCTCCTAGCGAGACACTCCTAGCGAGACACAGCAGTGTATCGCTAGGAGGAGACGTCACACTTAAATCAACTTTGATCATATTGAACAAAAATATGCGGCATCGCCTCTCTTCTAGAACACTATCCATATCCACTAGTGGTAAAGCAGAGAAGACACAACAACAAAGCAGGAGACAAGTCGGACTCCAAAAACTCCAAAGCGGAGATTGGTGAAAAAAAGAGAGTGCTCTATTCGCCAATCTCCTCTTGGGTGTGTAAAACATAAAGTGGAAATTCGACATGCCTAATGTTACAAAATGGGAAGTACTAACAGACCTACATACACAAAATAGTAGCAGCCAACATTCTTATAGGAACTCATAAACAAACTATAATATCGCCACAGAAATCCCAAAGCCATGACAGAATAAAGCACGCTCTAACCAAAAGCGCTCAACACAAATAAGCAAAAATATTCACCAAATCGTAACTTTGTATCACAAATTCTGTACAACGGAATCCCGCGAAAATTCGTTCATTAAAGCCAACAATGCCTTCAGACGGGTACATACAAATAACCGACCGAGTCCAATTTAAATAACAGGCTCGCAAAGCTGAAAAACAAGCCTTAACCGAAGTTGGGAATAAATTAGCAACCCCCCTTGAACACCCCTTACCCCAATGTGTACATTGTGCAAAATATTATTTGCCTTGCCAGACAATAATAGGATCTAATGCCACGCCCTGACATGTTAGCTTTTGGGAGCTCCGCCCATTGAAATCTCGTCGGCAATTGGTCTACTTTTATGTGCATCTCTGTCTTCGCTATGTTCTGTCCTGCTCGCTCGTGTAGCTTTTCCCTCAACGCCCGAGGGGTAAATGTTATGGTAGGAAACATATACGAGGGTTTTCTAGTACCGCGCTCGCATTGTCATGCCGCTTTTCACGAATATTTTTTACGCAACTTT
Organism: Xestia rhomboidea; assembly: GCA_963853795.1. NCBI lineage: Eukaryota > Metazoa > Arthropoda > Insecta > Lepidoptera > Noctuidae > Xestia > Xestia rhomboidea. The sequence continues at coordinate 4,571,862 of OY970771.1, read as the reverse complement.
TATTTGAAGATATCTACCTGAATGGAGTACTAGAATTCGTTTTATGAGATTTTTTCTCGATACGCGAGTTCTTTAACGGATTACGGGATGAGGATATCTTTGCAAACAGTTTTATTTGGAACGTGTAGGATTTTATTTTATCTTGATTTGAGTTTGGGTCTTTTAGCTTTTTAGTAGACAGGATTCATCAACATAATTTATGAATAAAATTGCATGTTTCATTACAATTCGATTGTTTATTTAGAATTTAGATCGTGCAGTGGTTTAGTCTATTTGGTGTGGTTTACCAAATTATTTGTAGGTAGACTATCAATCGATACTATCAATAGATTAACCAAAATCTTTGAATTGTGCTAGTGAAGGATGAGTAGACCGTGCCAAATATACGAATACCAGAACTTACGCAGAAAATACCATTGCACACAAAAAGAAAAATATTAAATAAACAAACCTTACACCAAACTAAAAATAAATACCACAACAAAGTCGAATCGATAAACGCGAAGCGGTCTAATAATTATTAGTCGACGGCCTGAAATTCATGCACAAAGCTCCGACCCGCAGTAATAATAACGACAATTGTTGTGTTTAGTGGAACGTAAACGCGGGCCGGCGCGGGGCGAGGGGGAGGGGAGCCCGGGGGGTGCGCCCGTGGGCGGAGCCTTCGGGGGCAGAGCCTCCACGCGCGAGGGCAAAGCCGCAGTCCGCGCCGCGACACGCGCCACAACGCACCTCTGACATGTGACCGAAAGCATGGAAGATTGTGATCTTGCCCAATACCGCGATATGATCATCGAGGGCGAACTGCCGTTGGACCTGCGACCGCCACCTCGGCTGTACCTGCCACACTACCTGCGTGACGAGCGCGACGCAGACTACCCGCAGGACGACACCTACGTGTCCGTGGACGAGGACACACCGGAGGTGCCGCCGGCGTCCAGCGACTCGGAGCGGTACGACGCCTCCAGCCCGACGGAATCCAAGCCATCCACACCAAAGAAACCAAAGCAGAAATCCTCATCACAGCTTATCAAGCCGCCTTACTCCTACATCGCACTCATCACGATGGCTATCCTGCAGTCTCCGCACAAGAAACTGACGCTCAGTGGGATCTGCGAGTTCATCATGACGCGGTTTCCATACTACAGAGAAAAGTTTCCCGCCTGGCAGAACTCGATCAGGCATAACTTGAGTCTGAACGATTGTTTTATAAAGATCCCGAGGGAGCCGGGGAATCCGGGGAAAGGGAATTACTGGACGTTGGATCCTTTGGCGGAGGATATGTTTGATAACGGGAGCTTTCTGCGGAGGAGGAAGCGGTACAAGCGGCCGGCGCCGTCGCTACAGCACGCACACGCGGTGGTGGCCATGCTGGCGCGCGAGGCGTACGCGCCGCTGCTGCCGCTGCCGTGCTACCTGCCGCCGACGCCGCTGCTCTCACTGCCGCGCCCGCCGCCCGCCACCCTGCGCCCCGTCCCGCTGCCACCGCGCGTCACCGAAACAACTGAATCACGAAGTAAGAGATCTCGTAACGGATTCTCTATCGAATCTATCATCGGCTCCCAGGACAGCTCAATGAATGAGCCTAGGAGAAGCGCCTTCTCGCCTCTTCACCAAAGCAACTGCCCGCCGGATGACTGGGCTAGATGAATGTATCTAAACGGGTACGGATCCAGTCCTTCCCCGTTTTAAAACGTCCCGACGGACGCGTGAGCCTCGCAGGTTGACTGATGTGTTCTGATAAGAATGAGGTGTTCGTACAGTGATATACGATACGATAAACAATTGTATAAAATAATGTACATTTTTAGAGGGGGTGTTGATTTCCTGTTTGCTTAGGAATGCCAAGTAGTTGAGACGTTACCATGCCATAAATTTGTTTATCGCCGTGTGAGTATATTTTTCTTTCAGCTGAAATTATTATAGAGAACAGTTTAATATTTGTGATAACAAAAAGATTACAATCATGTAAGATTCCTCATCCAGCGATTTCCTGTTAATAGTAACTACTGGAATTCAGTTACAAATATAGCAAAACGATTATAATAAGTTTACTCTATTTTTAACGATATTTAATTTATTTTGACAATAAACTTAAATTACTTACTTAATTCCTAAGAAGTAATCTAACAAAAAACTGTACAGATTTCAAGATAAAAGCTTTTTTCTCGCTGCGAATCAGTTTTGTAAAATCATTCGTCAGTTTTTGTTGTTGTTTTCAATAGTTTTCTTTTGTGATACATTCTAAGAATTAACAACATTTTATATAATGTAAAAATCTTACTGACTACTATGTTTTTTTATCTAGTGTTTTTTTGGAAACTGTTAAACTTATTACTTTGCCAAATGTGTAAAAATCAAAAAGAACTATGAGTTTTTTCGATTGCTTTTTAAACAGACAATAATGTACTTGTATCGTTTTTTTGTATATTTTCTGAAAAAGATAGTGATCTTTAAATAAGTCTAGTCATTCTATGTACAAAGTAGTGTGAAGTTGTAAATCTAAGTATTATCTAAGTATTGCTGTAAATATTAAATATTAACGTAAGTTTCTAAAGCCAGTCGACATTAAATGCGGTGATAGTTAGAAATTAATTAAAAAGGCGCATTATTTTTTTATTCTGGCATTTAACAGTTTAAAATTATTATTGCGCAAAGGACCACATGCACCACAGCAAAAATAACTAAATTATGTATTTAACCCTAAAAGAATTTAAAATATAGTTGTATTTCTGTATTGTTTTTTCGAAAATGACGGAGACAGAATTATGATTTAAATACGAGTACGTTTAGTAGTAGGCCAAGTTCTTAATTTATAATTATTTTAGGAATGAACAAGATTTTTGTGACAAAATTTTTATCAGCATTCTCCTGCTCTTATCCAAATTTATTTGGGGTCGACGCAGCATGTTTTCTTCTTCATGCTACTCTATCATATTTTTACTCTTTTTTTATTAATTTTCTTGATATATTAAAATTATATAACAAAAACAAGGCTTGTGGATAATGGCGTCTTGCCTTTACACCCTATTTAATGCCGACTGTCATAATTGCAATATTTCTTGTAAAAAAACACTGACTTGGCTCTAAAAAGAGCCGTGATGTATCTAAATGTTATCATAAACTGTAGCTATTTTGTGTAACGTAACATCGTATTTTTAAGGAAGAAATATAAAATAACATGAATGATTTTTTTTTGTTTCATTTATTTTTCAGTTCACTGACAATTTCATTTCTATTGCAGTCAGAAAACCAGTCTAGCTGAAGCTAATGTTAATCTAGAGATAACACAAGTCTAACATATTCATATATTCATATTCATATTCTTTATTGCACACAAAATTAAAAAATATACACACAAAATTAAAATATATAGCTTATGTACAACGGCGAGCTTAACCCAGAATAATAAACGCAGAGTAAATTATAAATTTTCACAATCACAAAGATAATTCACATTTGCACCTACCACAGTTCGTCTCTGCAGCACCCAAAGGTTTGACTAGTAGTGAATGCCATTGGCATTAAGTCCGTCTCTGTACAAAAAAGTAAAAAAACTGAAAGTGAGTGAGTGTGTGTGTGTGAGTGAGTGTAAGTGTAATAAGTATTTTAATAAATACATTTACTCTGCAATTCCTAAAGAATAATTGGATCCATTTGTCTTAAAATCTAAAACGTTTTTCAGACGACTATCGAGTAACAACTTCAACTTGAGCTGGGCTAGCCAGAACGGTTCAATTTCAATATAATAACAGCAATATACTGGTTTTATTGCTTTGGATTTGTGGCGATAGCTGGTTAGCTCCCTGCTACATGGAATTTAAACATAAGTCGTGAAATGTTGGTCTACCTAATCCTTCGGGAAAATACAGGTGTGATGTAACACGATCGATATTGGACCAACGTTCCAGTATCCAGCGTCGGATCGGAAAAGAACAACTTCAAAAGGCTGACTTATGCTTCCTTGGTCTAGTTGTAGGAAGCGCTAGTATTGAACTTGGGGTCGGTTTCCAGGTTGGGCAAATTTTTATAGGTTTTCCCGTCAGGGATATCGTAAATAGCATCGTGGATTTATGCTCGTTTGATAATATTAGGCTCGCCCCATATTATCTACTCGTATAGGACTTACCTAAATACACAGCTAATTTTGGGTCGTTCTGAAACCGAAAGCCAATAACAATAGAAAAATAAATATTTTAAATTTACTTTTTTATGATTCTTTTTTTATATTTTTTTTATTGTTATTTCTTTAATCAAAAATCATGAAAAATTAAATTTATAATAAATTTAATTATTTTATTGTTAATTTTTGAAAAAACAGTCCCAATCGTTCCGAGTTCGATGATCGAGTCTATAATTATACGGGTATCGTTTCCAGACCGAACTAAAAATAATGGTGTATGATTATATCCTAGGAAATGAGGGTATACAATAGTATCTACCTACCTTTTTAATTTTCCGGGAAAAACTTGATTTTATACTTATAAAATGTAATACGATACCTGTCTAAAAACTACGCTACTTTTTAACCTGCCCAAATTCAATAAAGTTATGTCAATGTCAAAAAGTTGTAATATTTACGAACGTAGGTCGATTTTGCAATCACAATCACTTACTGTATAAAACATAAAAATTGCGAAAGAACGTAGGTATCTAATATTTTTTTTTTAACACAGAAAAATAGTGATGAAGAGTCATGCCATAAATACCAGAGAAAACACGCAAATATTTTCAAAAATCCAAACGATTTGAAACAAAATTTCTTTCCAAGATTCCAAGTTTAAATATAAAAACCTCATCGTGTGAGGTGCTCCACCACAGACAAACACTTCAAGTCCGGGACAGCGAAAGCTCCGGGATTACGGAGCTTATCAGCGCGGGCCGGTGATAACGCGAATTACGTCACTAGTGTCAAATACTGGCTGTTGGGTGGTCTGGCGAGCTAATAGAGAACTTAGATTTGTCTCTGGTAAATTTTGTTTTATTTGAGCTTAAGGCGACTACATGAGCTAAATGAGCAACTCTAATATTGTGGTTGTTCAAACTTCGTTTGAAATACTGTTAGAATAAAGTTTTAATCAGCTTGCACTACAAAGTGGTTGTTATGTCGGTCACTGCGGGCCGAATAGTGCGAAATGAGTGGTTTTTTGCGATTTATAAAAAAATATTGATTGGACTAAAAAATAAAACACTATCATGCTAATATGTTGCTTGTAGAATTATTTGCCAAAAAAACAGTGTGATCGCATGTATTTGAGTATGGTTTTTACTCGTCAAAAGAAATTTTGAGAGACAAGTTCGTGATTTTTTTTATCGAGGAAAATTAGTTGTATTATGTTTTCAAAAGACTATCATACTAGCATATATCCTGAAGAATATCATATATTTTTCTGGTTTTGTTTATTGTAGTGAATCATATGCATTTTTTGCATTATAAAACTCGCGTTTAGCTTCTGTAGTCGCACCAACTGTACTATTTTGATTTTAGGAGAAAATAAGTACTTTCTCTTCTAGAAGAATGTGCACTGAACTTGTTGGAGATATTCTTCATAAACTGCGAAACTCGCTATGTTCTGGGTAGTCACTCATCCGCGGACCAACCTAGGCAAGCGTGGTTTAACCTGAAGAACGACCCAAACGGCTGTTATTATATTTAAAATATTCATGATAATAAGCAAGTTTTCTTTAAATAATTTGGTTCATTACTCAAAGGCTTTCAATTGTATTGAATAATTAGTTATTTTTTGTGGCAAGGTTGAACGTTTTATTGCTTCAGATGTAGGTTCTAAAATATTCACACGTTTATTTTTAATTTCCGTAGCGGTTGCTAACCGGATGGCTAATTAGTGTGCCTTAAATTATTAAAAACTAGCTTATGCCCCATTTTTTTTAAATAGCCTATGAAAAATTTCTGTGGGGGGCTCAGAATGGGTGTCCCCTTATTTCGTAGACTGAAATTTCATAGATTTTTTTCATAGAACAAAATTCAATGAATTTTAAAATCTCATTTTTTATTTAACAACTTAACATACATTTCGCGATTACGACGGTGGTCCCATGGAGAAAGTGGTTCAGTTTGATGGTCCGTAGCACACCCTTGAATTTGACTAGGATGCAAAGTGACACCTTATACATATATTACACCTCTGCTTAACCCTTCGCCGCGGGGATTATAGCTGTGATATTATGTTATGTGTTACTACTCTGTACACATGTATCAACTTACTAGGTACTTAGGTACCTAAGTGCTACAATAATAACTCTTTCATACGGAGGTACCTCATTTCTTTTATGTATTTAAAAAAACAAATAAAAAAAAATGTACATTGGAGTAAAGCAATTATAAGCCACTTGTGTTAATTTAATTAAAATAATACAAGTGTCCTGTGTGAGTATCTAAAAAACCAGCCAAGTGGGTCGGACTCGCGCATGAAGGGTTCCGCCGTACCTACTATCATTATAAAAAAATCACGTTTGTTGTTTGGGTTTATTTTAATCCGTTTTTATTTGCTGGCTGGCATAGCGGCAACACAAATACATCATCTGTGAAAATTTCAACGGTCTAGCTATCACGGTTCATGAGATGCAGCCTGGTGACAGACAGACGGACAGTGGAGTCTTAGTAATAGGGTCCCGTTTTTACCCTTTGGGTACGGAACCCTAATAAAAATCAATAAATTTGCAGTTTGTTGATCAGGCCTTTTAGTCCATAACTCCAGTTTATCGAATAGACAGATTTCGATGGTAAATAAAAAAACGTCCGCGTCGACAGCAAGATTGGAAAATCAGAGAAAACCTGAAAATACTTGACCTACTTACTACTGACTGGTTCTTCATACATAAGTCATGTAGAAATCATACTACTGGTATAAATGCGTAAGTTTGAATGTGTGTGTGTGTGTGTTTATTTGTTATTCTTTACAACGCAACGTTGAACGTATTTGGATGAAATTTTATACACAGGCGGACTCAGGCGCAGTAATAACACAGCTATATCCCGACTTGATCCTGTGTTATCAACGATTACACGATAAAGAACGATTTCATCCCAATCCGGTCAACTGATAAAGCATGACAAAGTTATGGAAGACCGACTGAGTTACTTTTGTACCTATTTATAATATTAAGGTAGTAATTAGTACGTATATAATTATGGATTGTTATGTTAATAAACATAAAATTAAACTTTTATTTAAATTAATTAACTACTTCGGAATACAAATGTGTTTATTATGACGTCTGGACACGTCTAGACCATATTTAAGTTTTATCACGTATTGAATTCATGTCTCGTTTTCGCAAACACTTTATAATTTTATTATGATCGTTTAAAAAACTTTACGAAAATACAAAGAAAATACGGTAAACATTTAGTTTGTCCGTTTTTGGAATAGTTTAATATTTAGTCTATATCGTGAAATTCTGGGGAGAAGAATCAGGAGAAAAATTTTAATGTTCAAAACACGGGGAGTGTTTAGAACATTAAGATTTTTTTGTATGGCCACATTGGATTTGATTTGACAGATGCTGTCCCTTGTTAATATAATTAAAAAGTTGCTAAGACATTGCGCACATTAGATTTGTATAGCCGTCTCACTAAATTTGAAATCCCTCTTCCCATTAATTTCCCCTCCCTTTTAACATATTCCTCTCCCGAACTGCTTGTGGCGCTGATGATTTTCATCCGTCACAATAATATAAAACTATAATATTTGTTCCCCCCGTGTGTTCTGTGTGTGGTGTGGTTTACGTATATTTTAAATGTTCTAACATTTACATTATTTATGTAATTTTATTTTTTTCTGTTTGTTTCAGTCCAGTACTAACCCCACAAGATCTACATTCATCAATGTATCGTCGAAGATTTTTATAAATTCCTTTTTTAATTTTATATCATTTTTTTAAATACACACTTGCCGTTCCAATTCACTTTCGACATTGGCAGAATGGTCGACATCGGCTTTGCTTGCCATCAACAAAAAATAGAATAGAAAAGATAGACTAGATTTGTAGCTAAACAATACATTGGAGTAAAGCAAGGGTCGATCGGGCGAAGCTGCCTGCGGGCATAAAATAAATAATTTGTACCCTCATTCATCACACTTATGATAAGACTTCATCATTCTAGAGTTAGCACATGACATTTCGCAATAGTCAAACATAACATAGAAACTCGTAAATAAAACTAGCCACAGTTTTGTGTTGTATGAAAAAACAAACCTAGCTGTTTGTTTAGAGATCTGTGTACTGGCGATGACAAAAGTTTTACTAAATCAGTGGTAGAATTAAACATCTACTTTTAGCTGGAAAAAAAATGAAACAGTGTTTTTTTAATATTGGGTGTCACTGTCCTACAAATCAAAGATATCTAAAACAGTAATTAACAAATTTAAATAAATAATAATTTTCATCCCGAACATATTTGATTTTGTCAAGCGACGGTATGACACTAGACAGAACGACTTGTTACTAAGTAGTAATAAATTTTGGATTACGATTTTCTTCGTCTTGTCCCGTCTATCGCTCGTAAACATTTGAATGTCTTTGCTACAAATGTATGTCATATTTGCAGCGACAGCGACAGGTCTTTGTATTTTTGGTGGTAGGACGTACCGGTATCCGGACGATGTTTCCTTTCGATTGAGAGCATCAGAAAGGGCTTGCCCTTAGCAGAAATAAGTGTTTAGTTATATCTACAAGAAAATTCTCAAGTTACGATGGACGAGAACACAATTTCTAGGCAAAATAAGAGACTGTGTCAGAGATTCGGTTTTTTCTTTTCAGAGTAATCAGATTTGAAAAGCTACGTGTTAATAAATGAAAATTATTTCATTTTACCCAATTTAAAAAAATAGAGGCAATCTTAGATTCACTTCCTATGGTTAATCAACTCAGAATAATGTGCTTAGATAACTAAACCACTATTGTAAACGACTGTACAGTACGCAATGCGAGTAATTTAATGTTAAACCAACACAAGCAGTGTTCTCGTTTAAAAACATTGTGACATTTGGTGACAGCTCGACGAGTTTTGATAGTGTGTTGTAGTGTAGTGCCGAATTAAGACTTTTTGGAAATGTTAAAATTGTTGCGAGTAGATATTCAGAATTTCAGAAGTCAAAAGATTTTTTGGTACAGGTTTAGTTTCGTGTGTGTTGTCGTTGTTTTCCATTACGGAAAAGCATCAATAACGAAATGACAGGGTCAGACTAAATGCGGAAGGTAGTTCAGTGAGTGTGAGTGAGTGAGTGTGAGTGTGAGAGAGTGTACCTATTGATAGTGGTTAATATTGGTATAGGAAATCATTAATTTATTTTCTACTGAACTACTGGGAAAAGACAATTTAAATATAGTCTTTTGTTGGAGGCGTCTTCAGTCAGGATTATTGGCAAAATATGTTACCCACGCCAAATATGATAAGAAACTGTTTTAAGATAGTACTACAGTTGTAGTTAATTCATCAATATTGGAATATGTTTTGACGACCCGAATGGCGCAGCGGTAGTGAGGCTGCCTCACGTTCTTACAAACAAAAAGTATCTTTGTAGTATATCAACTATCTGGTGTCCACGACACAAGCCTCGTTGCTTAGTGTGGCACTAGATTGCGCTGTGTGTTAATGTCCAGCGATATTTATTTTATTTATCTTTCTTTTTCGTCAAAGGTTGACTACATCAAAGGCATCTTAACTTTTCTCAGGCAGCCAGAAAACTCCGAAAAAGTCAAAAGTTTAAACTTTCCCTGCCACACGTAAGACTCATCAAAAACTTAAGCACCTAAGTACTTATAAAAACAGTGTACATGTGAACCAGCACATTTAGTGCGATTACTTAATTTACGGCTAGTTTACCTGTGTTATCTTTTATTTTTCGTAACACTGCGGTAAGAGCAATGGCTGATTGTACTCCGGATTGACACACGGAGCTTTGTATGACAATGTGTTCCACTTCTTTTTGTTGTATTTGCATTTGGAGTAATAAATAGGTAATCAACGTATATAGGGTGTAAACCACCTCATCACGAAGCCGTCAACCAAGCATTCTGTACATCAAACTAAGTAACTTTACGCAAAAATTATTGCTGGGAAACGACTTCTTTTTGGGGTGAAAAATCATGTTTTTTGGTAGAACTCAATGTAACGCACACAAAACATTGTTAAAAATCTTACATTTAAAACTTGTATTTAAAAAAAAAGTTGTCAAAAAGTTGGAACGTTGACCCCCAATATCTCTGTAACTAGAAGGTGGTATGGTGTAGAACAAAAAAATGATCGCAATGACGAGGAGAACAAGTGACTTTCGGCTTCGTTAAGAGGTTTTACACCCTTTACTTTATGAGTTAGTTTTATATCTAAAAACTATAAGTACTAGGGGGGCGAGTCTGCTATTACAATGGTGTTGATCTATCATTGATTTCATAATTGTTGATTTTGACAAGTTTCGTAATCTACTAATATAGTCATTATGACTTTCCAATGATCAACCACTGACACTTCATTGAAAGAAATGGCATAGAATGGTAATCTCGTACACAATGACAAATGAATGACTGACTTACGCGGTGATCTGCTAAAATTTTGACAGTCCAGCCGAAATTTGCTCAATTAGCACCATTTTGTATTGTTATAAATATAGGCTTCTATATTAAAGATAATCTAAAACACTTAAATGAAAATAAATCAAAACACCGACCGCTAGAAATAAAAACAGTTAAAACGTCAGTAGGCAGTAATGTCACATTTGACTTTGACAGCTAAACAGATAAATATTATTGAATTGAATAGTTTCACATTAATCCGAGTTACACATAACTTAACGTTTTTTGCTATTTACGAACTTCTTACTACTTCAGATTGCATAGAAAACTAATAAATAATATGTAAAAACGTATATAAATGAAATCTGGCATGATTAGATGTTCAAATTTAATTCTAATATTTCGAAAATCATTTCTAGTAAGGTTTTTTAATAATGGCAATACAACAATGTCATTTTATCACAATTCTATTACGAGACCATTGACCGAACAATGATCGACCATTGACCGAACAATGATCGACCATTATGAATTTAGCAGATTACGATTTTTTAGCAAAATGACCATTGTCATTGATCAAAAATTATGAAATCAATGATAGATCATTGTGACACTATTGTAATAGCAGACTCGACACCCAGTTATATTACGCACGTATGTACCTCCCCGTTGGTCTAGTGATCGCAGGCGTGACTGCTGAGCATGAGGTCCTAGGTTCGATTCCCAGGTCGGGCAGTGTTATTGGGTTTTTCCATGGTTAATGGCAATAGACTCGCCTCATATTACATGAGACTTGAAGCGAAATGAAGGTGTAGGTACTATGTATTATGTCCCACACCTCTGCCTAATCGAAAGAGATTCGGAGATTAAAGGCGTGATGTATCAGTTCTGGAATTATTAATGACTGCAATAATGTAGACGAATATGGTCTAGTTCAGCACAGGGCTGGATTAACTCGCTGGATTACTGGACTGGAATAATGTGAACCGGGCGGGCGTCCAGAGAGGAGGCCTGTGTGCCGTGCCGGTGTCAGCGGGAACATTATCGGACCCAAAGGTTGACTGGTAGAGAATGCCTTGTGGCATTAAGTCCATCTATGTACGGTCGTGGTCTTTTCTGCTCGATCAGTTTATTTTTTTTTCGCTTAAATCATACGGAGGCACCGATACAAGCCCCTTAAAGTTTAGGCCTATTAGGAAAGCGTCAATTTGGCGCGCAAAATAACAATAACTCTCGTTTGGCGTGCGTCGTCAGTGCGCTCGGCCGATCGGTATTGCCTTTCACTCATTATTTCAATACAAAGTCGACGGAGCGGGGCTAGAGAGCGTTTCTATGTTGCGAGTGCAAGCAAAAATTAGCTTAGTGGTGATCAGGCGGGAGTGTATAGTAATATAGATAGTACCACTCAAGAGTGGTACTATCGTGTACATGAAGTTTAAATAAATAAATGAACATTATAGATTGATGCTACAGTAACGTCTGTATCGAATGGGTATCTACCTCGTGGACCTACCTACTGTGTGGATAATAATTAGTATGAAATGCGGAAAAAAACAAAATAATCTACATAATTTACTCAGTTTCAACATAATAATTAACATTTATTTAAGCTTATTTCATATTATTTATACATACAGCATGTACCAGAAAGGTGTAGTTAATTAGTTATATTATCGAATTAAATAATATTCTCCATGGGACCTAACATCGTAAACGCGGAAAAACATCCTTTGTCCCATACATTTGGGTCGAGTAGGTATTGGCATATTGTATGAGAGTTAAATATTAGGTACCAATATGACGTGTCGGATCCGGTCATTAGTACGGAAATTCGGACATAAAATGAAATCGCAAGGGTAAATCGCCAGTGGTAACATCACGCGACCTATACTTACAAGTCTACCCACACCAACAGCGCGCTTCTACATGTCACAGTCGTGATGTCTTGAGCTCGCAGAGTCGCAGCGAAGAGGACATTCAGTGTCTGATCGCAGCGATGTTGAGACCTCCAGTAACTGTACGCGATTCATTAAGCCCCGTGTTATTGTGTTAAATTGTAATTTCAAGTACCTAATTTGTTAGTTTAATAAAACAGAGTGTCCGCGCTATCTGTGCCGCACCCAGTGTATTTTCATGGCACGAAACCCATCTTCTGCCCACGAGATGTAAAAGAAAAAAAAAACAAAGAAACATTTTTATTTGACGACAGTTATTAAAGCACACACACAGAATAGAATAGAATAGAATATTTATTGTAAAAACACGAGTATACATCAAATATAATATATTGCACACAAATATAATATAATTAATTAATATAATATAATAATATTATACACACACACAATAATATAAATAAATATACAAAATAAGGAGGAAAACAATAGTATGTGCTGTGTGCCTCACGGCTGCGCGAAAAAGGCGAGCCTAACGGAATAAATCCTGACAATCCAATATAATATGAATAACACACCGTTCTGATACACGCTGTATATTTACTCGGTTCCAATTTTTCCGTTTATTTAATATTATAAACACATTTTTAAAATAACATGCACGTGTATCCAGTTATTAAAATTATTTAGTAAATACCTAGGTTCCTATTTACTTACACTTATAAGGCCGAAAGCAGTTTGACTCGTGTAAAAAAACTGAAACAAACTGCAAAAAAAGATGTACACAGTCACGAACAGTAACATGTATACACATTTCACGACCCGAATGGCGCAGGTGTAGTGAGGCTGCCTTACGTTCTTAGGGTCCCGGGTTCGAATCCCGGTAAGAGCAAATGTTTGTCTGATGAGCATGGACATTTGTTTCCGAGTTATGGATGTTTATATGTATAATAAGTATGTATTTACCAACAAAAAGTATCTATGTAGTATATCAACTATCTGGTGTCCACGACACAAGCCTCGTTGCTTAGTGTGGCACTAGATGGCGCTGTGTGTAATGTCCAGCAATATTTATTTACACATAAATTTTCAAAGCGATTTTTTCATACTTCTTTGATAGTAATTACCCGGCCACTTTTGGCCAGTTTACGTATGCCTATTGACATCAAACAGGCCCAAATCCAGACTTCGTGGCTGCTACTGAGAAATTCTCTATGAAGAATTAAATCGTTTAAGATTTTGAAACATAAACACACCGTTGACATCGCAATCACAGATACGTACTTACATAAGTAAAGTACTTTTCTCGCACATAGTCACTAGCAAAACAATTGACAGGCTCAAAATAAACACGCCAAGATAATATTTGTACAAAGTAGCGCTATATACAATAACTTACATTATATTATATTTCATTCAGGGTCACCCACACATTGTTATGTGTTTGTGCAAGTTAAACATAATAATTACTTGTAATTGTAGGTAATTTATAACATAACATAACATCAAGCTTGTAATCCCTAAGGGTAAGAAAGGGGTGTATCTAAAGGAAGACCACATTTCGCCAGTTATGTTTAAGTCTCATGTAGTGAGGAGGAAGCATAAAGGGTGTAAAAAACCTCTTAACGAAACCGAAAGGCACTGTTCTCCCAGTCATTGCGATCATTTCTTTGTTCTACACCATACCTGGGAACCTTCTAGTTACGGAGATATTGGGGGTCAAAGTTCCAACTTTTTGACAACTTTTTTTTTTTAATACAAGTTTTTAATGTAAGATTTTTACTTTAAACACCTCCACGACCCCCGTACTATTCAATCCATCCATCAGCACAATGTTTTGAGTGCGTTACATTGAGTTCTACCACAAAACATGATTTTTCACCCCAAAAAAAATGTCATTTCCCAGCAATTATTTTTGAGTTAAGTTACTTAATTTGATGTACAGAATGCTTGGTCAACGGCTTCGTGATGAGGTTGTTTACACCCTGTATATTTTTCAAAACATCCAGACCTGCTGCTTCATCATTTCTTGACCTTGTCCCATGTCACGTGAGGTCGACGCAACACGTTTTTTTCTTCCATTTCCCCTACGTCATTATACGTCCCATACGTCATGCAATCATTTGCACCTTTTTCTTTCATATCATTCCTCACACAATCCATCCATCGTTTCTTTGGTTTTCCTCTCCATCCATAACTATTTCTATTCCTCACTCTTTTAGTCACATGCAATTCTTCGTCCCTCCTCATCACAAGTCCATACCAGACAATCGATTCCCTTTCAGCGTTTCTGTAACTGGCGCTATGTTGCTTAAAAACAATATGATAAGAAACAAGGGAATCGAAACCAAGACCAACTGAGCAGTCGCGCTTGACCATATTGGTCAAACGCGACGCCTATTCTTAGCAAGAACTGCTGGTCCGCACGGTCGGGGAAGCGGATGTATGGGCAGTGCGCCGCTGCAGTGGCGGTCGGGCGGTGTAAGTACTCGTGTGTGTGGGGCATCAACGGAAATCATACAAGCCAATACGACGAGAGCCCACCACCTGAGCGTGCAGACACGCGGTGTCGTTTGAGACTCGTCTAAGGTAGCATAGCACCATCATGCTCCTGCCCTTATCCTAATTTATTTGAGGTCGGCGCAGCATGTCTTCTTCTGCCATACCTCTCTATTACTTATCATCCCATCAGACACCTCCTTTCTTGCCATGTCATTCTTGAGCAGTCCATCCATCGTTTCTTTGGTCTTCCTCTATTCTTATACCCATCCATATTCGTACTCAGAACTTTCCTCACGACATTTTCCTCATACCTCCGCAACAACCGATTACCACACAACTTTTCAGTCACCGGCGCGGCGCCACTTTCAGACTTCTTCTTATTAAAGTAGGTACTCATTTCTTATTTTATCCATTCGCGTAACACCACACATCTAAGGAAGCAAAAGGCAGTGTATTAGCCCGTAGACCTAGAAGTCAACGTAACGTGATTACGCTGGTCGCATTGTAAATCAAAATTTATTATGGTATGTTTGACGGAAAATAGAGACCCTTGGCGGCGGGAAACTCCGGCGTTTTCATGCACAGGAGTGGTTTTGGACATAGTAAACATTGGAATTATACTTACACCTACACAATACTTTCCACCGGAATTTTACAATCCGCTAATCAGTAATCACAATCAGACTAAAATAACTACATAAGTACCAAGTATCACCACATACAAAGCTAAACAAACAACAATTTCTCCGTTATTTGTTAAACAAATATTTAGCAACACTTGTGTGTTAAGACAACAGGCATTAACAACATTGTAACAACAATAATAATTAAATTAGAGTTTGTTATAACGCGTCGAGTGTGATCACAGATAGTTCAGATAGTTGTATTTGCACTGTCACTGTTAGGAGTGTGATATGTGCAGTGGAATCTTTTGGTGTTTGATGATTTTCTAGCAGGTTGAGATGCGAAACCCGGTTTCACATACTTTGGTAGAGATCTATAAATAGTATGCCAAGAGATTATATTTTAAACAAATTATAGCATATTCCTTTTTAGGGTTCCTTACCCAAAGGGTAAAAACGGGACCCTGTTACTAAGACTCCACTGTCCGTCTGTCTGTATGTCTGTCAGTCACCAGGCTGTATCTCATGAACCGTGATAGCTAGACAGTTGACATTTTCACAGATGATAGTTTTCTGTTGCCGCTATAACAACAAATATATATATAAAAATATATACGATAGTACGGAACCCATCATCCGCGAGTTCGACTCGCACTTGGCCGGTTTTTCATGACACTTATCCATGAACTTTTATATCTTAGGGGTGAGCAAACGGTTGCATCCACTGCCCTCAAATCTTCTGGGCAGGAACATTGTGAAGTTTAAATCAGTTGGAGTCCAATGTAACCATCCGTTCTCGTCAAACGAAGTGTATTCATGAGGCAAAACAGAACCACGATGAAAACCGTCCCTAAATACGATTATCATCATCATTTCAGCCGAAAGACGTCCACTACTGGACATAGGCCTCCCCCAAGTGTCGCCACATTGACCGGTCCCGTGCGACTCGCATCCAACGGATTCCCGCAACCTTCACCAGGTCATCGATCCACCTAGTGGGAGGCCTTTCAACGCAATGTCTTCCGGTTCGCGGACGTCACTCCAGAACTTTTCGGCCCCGTCGACCATCCGTAAATACGATGCATAATTTTATTTTTGTACATACCTACACGTATTTTTTTATTAACGGTTTACATAACTACTCCAAGTCAGTGCCAGCATTGTGTTTTTCAATGTCATCTGTTCCTTAGGAGCGTTTATACAGAAGGTGGGCAACGTTGCAAATGTCTGTTAAATATTTCGCTGTTTTGATTAATTTGGCTATATTACTTAAAGAAATAAGAAATCTGGCTAACTAGAGAACTAAAATATTGATTATGAAATGCAATAATTAATATCGTAACACCGTATAATCAGTTTTAGGTGTGAAGTGAAATAAGTATTTGGAACCTTCCAAATGCCTTTTCTACGCCTAAAACGGTCACAACATCAAATTCAGTATTTTAATTGCAATTCACTATTAATATTCTAGTTCACTTGTTAGCCATATTTCTTTCATACAGTAATATTGCGAAATTAATTAACACAGGTAAATATTTGACAGATATTTGCAAGGTTGCCAACCTTCTGAATGCGCCCTCTTATGTCCTGAGTAAAAAGTTTGAAAATTGGTCGCCTCGTTTTCCATTTATCTGAGACCACAATTGATGAATTAATGTTATGGTTTTCCGAAAAGTAACGCCTGATTCCATAACTTACCTACATGAATAAAAACATCGCTAAGAAAACACGATTGACCAGTGTTTATTAGATCATTTATTGCATGAAAACACTATTCTCCCATACATATATTTCAACACAGCTCTTCCGGATATGAAATACATCTTCATACGCATCAAATCAGACTCCCCACAGTTCAAGACATATCTGTTGTAGTGCAAATAATTTGAATTGTTAAGTTAACGCAATGCGCGCACAATTGATCGGAGCACGGCTTGTTTAGTGCGCATTATCGCTTTGTGTTTCGGGTTGCCAGAGATCAGGTGTGTGCAGATGGGATACGGACGGATACTTTTTATAGTGAGGGGAGAATTGTTTCATAACATTTTTGGGTTTTCTTTTAACAGTTAAAGATATAGTTAGAACTAGCTGTTGCTCGCGACCTTCGTTCGCGTGAAATTATTATTTAAAAAAAAAATACGAATTTTGTTTGTTTTTTTTTTGCACGGAACCCTAATTCTTGTTCTAAAATAAAAGTAGCCTAAATTACTCCTTATAACATCAGCTATCTGCCAGTAAAAGTTCTGTCAAAATCTGTGCAGCCGTTTCGGAGATTAGATTTTGTTGAAAAGAGAAGATTGATGAAAAGTGAAAATGTCAGATAGGCAGTCGCTCCATGTAAAGTACTGGTATTCAGCTGCATCCAGTAAGACTGGAAGCGGGTCTCAAATAGGTGGGAAAAGGCTAGGCAGATGATGTTTTAAATGCCGTAAATATTTTCACATGCATTCAGTAAAAACCTGTTATTTTAGTATGACAAACAGACATTTCAATTTTATTTATTTGTAAAAGTATAAATTAAATTAAACCACGATCCGCCGACGAGCGCGAAGATGTCTCGTTTGCCGAAAGGATTTTTTCTTGAATTCAGTGTTCAAATATTTGGTATTATGCGCAAGGGCAATGGCCAAGGGTTGATAACTAAAATTAAGTTTTATAGCAATGTTTAAATTTTTCATTTCAAAATACGTATTTCCTCACAGAGTAACGCACCCAATTCTACCTACTTCCCCATCTACGCCAAACCGCCCCTATACTTAACAATTATGCCCCAACAAATGTATCTGCATACATATTATGACGTGTGCACCCAAGTGGGCACAATTGTGCACAGCCACTCGACCACATGTACCATATCTTATTGAATTTGTTATTTGAAGATGTTTTTTTTCCTACTTCAATAGTTTGAGGACGTAAGTACTTAGTGCGGCTACTGTGCATAATATGAGAAGAATGGGAATGTGTCATGTTTTGTGTTGAGTTGTGATGGTGGTTGAGTTTTTACTTTCGATTTTGTAGTTATGAGTAATAAAATAAAATAAATAAAATAAATAAATATCGCTGGACATTACACACATCGCCATCTAGTGCCACACTAAGCAACGAGGCTTGTGTCGTGGACACCAGATAGTTGATATACTACATAGATACTGTGGGATAATAAGTGAGGGTATAATGCTTGGAAGCATTGTAAGCGTATCTGAAGTGATCTTCCGTGGTTGCTTTAATTTAAATGATTGTTACCGATGCCAGAGACACAAAAGTCAATAATTATCAAAAGTTTTCCAAAAAATAATTTAGATTTTTTTTTATAATAAATATAAAATGTTTTAAAGAAAAGTTTAAAATTTAATTGATTAAGTAGGTACATCATTTGCGATCTAAAATAAAAAAATATGTACAAGTATTAAAATGGGAAATTAATTACAGGACGTCAAAAAACTTGTCTACATCCCTGTCAATAGGAAAAATGCAGCGTTGCCACGTTGGATGGCAATGCCGGTTTTATGGTCAATAAAAGGCCAGTCATGTGGTCACGTCATTACGTGAAGCATCAACCAATCGCTTGGCGATATCGGGAAATACTAGGGTGTTTACTCGGACCTCATTCTTACCCTCTTTTATTTCCAAAGAGGCCGTTTTTTTTGTATTTAAAATTAACTTTAGAATGCGCCAACAGAAATAATGTATCAAGACGAAGTGTCTCAAATTACAACCGTACATTTAGTAATCTGCAGTAAATTGTATTAATAATCAAATCCTAGATTCAAGAAGACAGACTTCTGTCTGTATTCACCAGTCTGTACATAAACCTGTCATCTCTTATCTCACCCAAAATACATTATTTTGTTCGAAACAAATACATAACATCATACAAGTTACGTATTGTTCAACACATATTCAATCAATTCGACGGCAAATTGTTTTCCGAAAGTCCCTTGAAGGGATGTTTATTAGATTTACCGAAGGGCCGACATCCCTTCCTTTATAATCCGTATATTGTGAGTTATGTAAAGACATTGGGATTGAGTTCCAATATCAAAATGTTCCTATGTTTTATATGCTACTATTATTAAGGTATTTTTTTTTATTGTTTAGAATGGGATTATTTTTAATTGATATTCTTATTTTCATTATTCACACCGGATTCATCAATGACTTAATCGCTTTCTTGAAAAATAATTTTATTAATAAACCATATTTACATGATATACATACTACAACTGGAACTCTATATAATTACAAATATAAAACTAAACGTAAGTACCTACATAAATATAACGACGTCAATAGGCGTCAAAGTACTCCTCCTCATCGCTTTCTTAAATGAAAATATAATTTCCTACATTAAACACTGTTTTAAGCTTCCACGGATTTTAACTAAAGATAACCCATGAACTGTCCACGAACTAGACACAAAAGTTAAACAATGGTGTCTCGACCAAATTGGTCATTTGACAGATCATGATTTATACTGTCACTGCTCTTGAAACAGCGTGCAGCAGCGAAATATCGAGAGCTCAGAATAATGGATACTCACGGAATATATCCCGCAAGTGATAGTCTAAGTTTCACTTAAATTTTATTGGTTTTCATGAGTGTCACGTATTCTTCACATCCTAAAGCTATCCCATTACAGAGCTTTTTGTTTAACTGTGGCACCCTTGGAAAACTAAAGGTTATGGAGATACGTTACAGCCGCTACATTGCCGGCAGCAGTCATTATGAAGTTTTTATAGTATTATTATACCCAAAAATAAAGTAGTTATTTTTTTAGTTAGGGTTGTTTTTAGAACTTTTTAATGCTTTTGATAATTTGGGAAGTACGCACGGCGATCAATCAGGATATACAAAACCAGTTTATGCGAATCTCTCATCATCATCATTTCACCCGAAAGACGTCCACCTCTGGACATAGGCCTCCCCCAAGTGTCGCCACGTTGACCGGTCCCGTACGACTCGCATCTGGCGGATCCCCGCAACCTTCACCAGGTCAGCGATCCACCTAATGGGAGGCCTTCAATTGCGGATCTCTCATTGTACGGAAAATGTATACAAAGCGAGGCCATGTTACATGTATTGGAAATGTGTAAAAAAGTAAGTTGCAATGCAACAAAAAGGCGAATGGAATGAAGAAAGACGAACGCACACAAACTAGAAAGCTTAAAGTCACCCAAAGGGCAATGGAGAGGGCTATGCTCGGAGTTTCCTTGCGTGATCGAATCAGAAATGAAGACATCCGCAAGAGAACCAAGGTTACCGACGTAGCCCGGAGAATTGTCAAACTTAAGTGGCAGTGGGCAGGTCACATTGCTCGCAGAACGGATGGCCGATGGGGCCGAAAAGTTCTGGAGTGGCGACCGCGAACCGGAAGACGTTGCGTTGGAAGGCCTCCCACTAGGTGGACCGATGACCTGGTGAAGGTTGCGGGAGTCCGCTGGATGCGAGTCGCATGGGACCGGTCAATGTGGGGTCACTTGGGGGAGGCCTATGTCCAGCAGTGGACGTCTTTCGGCTGAAATGATGATGATGATGACACAAACTAGAAAGGAACACTTTTGAAAGGCAATTAACGCCAGTTGGAAGCTGCCCTAGATCAAACCTCATTGACAATGTTTGACAAATAGTAACACGATTTTTATGAGTTGGCAATAGTTTTTTATGACATGACAAACAACTGCTTGTTTACAATCAAGAACTGTTTCCGTTTACATTAAATAACTTACTGTAATAAACTCAAAAAACCTTTGTTGAGGAACAAAACAAAACCTTCGAAGATCCAGAAATAGGTCTACGCGCAAAATTTTAATGACAAGATCGCTGAATGGAATATTAACTTAAAATCTTGATTTGTGAAATCTAAAATGTTATTGAAGGTTTGTATAAAATGTAATAGTACAGCAAAGTATAGGCGCACTATATATAATAATGCTATGCACTTAGAATGGAAAATTCCGTGATCCAGCCGTTTTTTAAATTTCATATAATTTCAAAAGTACTACCGCGCCCACTGACAGTCGACCACTTTCAACCTTATAACTAATATAATAAGGGTCAAAAGTGGCCGGGTACTAGCCGACCCCACCAGCTTCGCCTGGTGACGGATGTTCATACAAACTTTCAACCCCTCTATCACTGGCTTAGGGGTTGAATTTTCCAAAAACTTTTATTTAGAGAATCTCTAAAGAAAAGTTTTTGATGTCTATGTTATAATAGGTGGACGGATGACCTGGTGAAGGTTGCGGGGTTACAATGAATGCGAGACGCACGGGAGCGGTCAATGTGGCAACACTTGGGGGAGGCCTATGTCCAGCAGAAGTGGACGTCTTTCAGCTGAAATGATGATGATGAGCTAACTGTATGCCTAATTTTAGCCCGATCAAGAAATCAGCTGTTCCATACATTTTGACCGTGTCGGTATTGCACTTTTGTAGAAAACAGTTGTTTTCTTTTTTTAATATCCGATGACAAATTTCTGTGGCTCAGAATGATGTACTGAATACGCGTCAACTGTCTTCGCGTCGGTGTCTCTTCCACTCATCATTTCAGCTGAAAGACCTCCACTGCTGGACATAGGCCTCCCCTTTCCGTGCGACTCGCATCCTCCACCAGACTATCGATCCACCTAGTGGGAGACCTTCCAACGCAACGTCTTCCGTTTCGCGGTCGCCACTCCAGAACTTTTCGGCCCCATCGGCCATCTCTTCTGCGAGCAATGTGCCCTGCCCACTGCCACTTAAGTTTGGCAATTCTTCGGGCTACGTCGGTAATCTTGGTTCTCTTGCGGATATCTTCATTTCTGATTCGATCACGCAAGGAAACTCCGAGCATAGCCCTCTGCATTGCCCTGTGTTAACTGTTCTTTACTAGTACATTATGATATAAGTGCGGTAAGTTGAAAATTACAGCCGAGGCGATATTACTAGCCCGAGCCGTAGGCGAGGGCGATAAAAAAGCAGAGGCTGTAATTATCAGAGCGCACGTATGTCATACGACGTTTTATAACATATTTGCGAGGAAATAAATAAAACAAATTAAAACAATACAGCGAATAGAAAAAGCGCGCGGAATAATTTTTACTTGTTCACAAATTAGCGAGGCGCGCGCATCAGCGCTTTTTTTAAGACAAAGACACAAAAAACAGCCAGTATTGCTAATTAAGTAAATTAATATTTTTGTGTTTTTGTTACAGATAAATGGTTGTAATTTATTGTCAAAATTAATTATTAAAGAATTAAATGTTTATTTATTATATTTCATCTCCCAAAGTTAATTTTATTCTTAAAATGTTGACCACTTTTCTGACATAAAAACTCTTTGCTAAGATTTAAAAAAGTATAAACCGTGCATTTTACTTTACAGCACAAGTACGTAATGAGATACATTACGATATTGAAATTGGTGAAATAAGAGACCCTTTACGAGCTAATGTGTAACAAAATATAATTACGATGCTGCATCTTTGTTTATCGCAAGTTGGGTAGTGACAGGTGCCGTGGCAGTGGGTTGCATCTCCCCTCAGCTTCAATATGCTTCTATCAATGCTCAAAGAGGACACACCGACAGTGGAAAAATATACACAGGTAAGTCAGCTAGTTCAATAATTCAACCAGTCTTATCAAGGGATATCGTATTACCCAGTACTAACTGGGTTGTGGAGGTCAGATATGCAGTCACTTCATGTAAAATACTGGTATTCAGCTGCATCCGGTTAGACTGGAAGCCGACCCTAACATAGTTGGGAAAAGGCTAGGAAGATGATGATAAAGTCATCAGTATTTCAATTTGTTTTCTCAGTAGCAACCCCAAGTGGGTTGGTGCCCAGTCAATGGTAATAAGATCGCTACTATTTTACTATTGCGTAGGATTTAAACATTCCTGGCGAACTGTTAGGCACTCATCTCTGCCTAACCCTTCGGAATTACAGATGTGTGTTATGGTAATTATGTTTAATAAGTAACTTAAGTGCATGTCCACAGAAATGATGAAAGTTAGGATTGAAGTCAATCTAGTTTTGACTTCGAGTTGTTTTTCGAAACCAATTTTTTTTATACTAATTACTTTCAGATAGCCAAGACCATAGAAAACTCAGAAGGATTTAAACTTAAAAACCATATTTTTGTTTCTGCAACAAAAGATACATCAAAATTTGAAAAATTTACAGATTTTGAAATCGGAGACTTTAGTAAGAATGAAAATACATTTTCAGGTTATGTAAGTACAACTAATTCATCTCGGCTTGTCTTCATCATATACCTTTATGCACTCAGCAAACTTGTATACACCGCTATGAGGGTCCGGCTCCGTGCTTCACCTGGGTTCTCCACCTGGGTGAAGCACGGGAACTAAGGGTGGGAACTTAGATGTCCCGTGCTCCAACTGATGACCAGAAAAAAAAGGAAGCAGACTATAGAGTACGTATTTTACATGAAGCAGCACCACAAACCAGTTAGTACTGGGCAATACAATACTCCTTGGATTGGTTGTCAGATATATGGGCACCTGTAACGCAGAGCTAAAAGGCTCATAGGCGACGAGATGTTGGTAGCTTCGCTTTACAGTCTAGCTCATCGGCGTAATGTTGCCTGCCTGTCGGACTTCTACAGACTGTACTTCGGAGAGGGTGCGCAGGAGCTCCACGACCTGATCCCACCATCACCCCTTTACCACCGGACTAGCAGACGTACTGCGGCGTACCATCCGCACTTGGCAGATATCCCGACGAGTCGTACTCAGCGCTTCTCCTCCACTTTTATTATGCGCACAGCCAACGTTTGGAACTCTCTGCCTGCATCGTGTTCCCACCCACATTTAACCTGCCTGCCTTCAAAGCAAGAGTGAACAGGCATCTTCTGGGCACGCTCATTCCATGATAGACCTCATCCATCGCTTTCTATCAGGCGTAATCGAGGTCAAGAGCAGGCCCATTTTGTATTATTATTTCAGATCTTGATATGTTTGCGAATGAATGGAAGGTGACACTGTCTGAATGCATGACTGTGTTAAATAAATTATATGTTAAATAGTATAATTCGAACCCAATTATACTATTTAACATACAATTTATTTAATTAATTTAAAATAAAAATTAAAGTTCTATTAATTAATTAAATAAATAATAAATAAATTTAAAAAAATAAAAATGACTGTCAAAGGTCTACAAATGACAGCCGGGACCAACAGATTAACATGCTTTCCGAGGCACGGAGAAAACTTGGTATGTAATGGATGGTCACCCATCACGGACCAACCTTAGCAAGCGTGGCATGATCTGAAGATCGACCCGTACGGCTGATATTATTTAGTCTCGAGCTCCAAACATAATAATACTTAATAAGAGTTTTTCTTTATTTTCAGATGAAAAAATATGGAGATTTTAAATATCATGAGTTTTCTAGTAAAACCGAGTTAATTTATATCAATGTCTGTACATTTGAGGTGGGTAATAAATATCGGAGTAATTATTCATTCATTAATATTCACACATTGACTGGTAAGGAAATTTTCTTAATCAGGAACTAAAGAAAAAAAACAAACGAAAAATTATTACGATAAATAATTGATTGTTGTTAGTTTAAAAAAAAGTTATTGTGTTTCCAGAGTCCATGGCAGTTAAATAAACATTCTAGTTTATCAATGAAGTTATACAACTCATTCAATTATGCGGACGATGTCAGATATGAGGGTAGGGTAAGTATTAGTAAGTGTTTGGCATAACTCAGTAACTGCTGATCCATTGAAATTTCTCTGAAAAACATTCTATGAACTCTGAAAAACAGTCTTGAATGTGTGAATGAAAAAACTTGAATAAATCATGATCTGTCGAATGACCGATTTGGTCGAGACGCCATTGTTTAACTATTGTGTCTACTTCGTGGACAGATCATAGGATAACATCCTAAATCCGTCCAGCAATTTTTGTGGTAAATGATACAAACAGACAAATGTGGCAGGCTGACTTTATTGTGTGATAAAAAACCAAAGAGAGAGAGGGTGAGAATGGTGCATATTTGTAGTATTTGATATATTATATATAAAGTTTTTCATAATTATACTTGTAGTTTAACTTAGTAAAACATTAATATTATTTTTATACTTGTCTCTGCATCACCCAAAGGTTGACTGGTAGGAAATGCCTATGGCATTAAGTCCGCCTCTGTACTTTGTGCTTGAAGTATTTAATTAATAAATAAAGAGAGACAGTTCCCGTATTTTTACCCGACTGCGCCAGAAGGAGGGTTATGTTTTTCGAGAGTATGTATGTATGTATGTATAATTGTTTGGCACGCTCTGTGACCTGAACGGCTCGATGGATTTTCGCTTGAGAGGTGTCGTTAGATTCGTATTTACTGTGAGAGTGACACTGGGTATATCAAAATAAAATAAAAAACAATATGGCGGATTTTTGGTGGCAAATTCAAATGTTTGGCACGCTCTGCAGCTTGAACGGCTCGATGGATTTTAGCTTGAGATGTGTCGTTAGATTCGTATTAACTGTGAGAGTGACACTGGGTATATCAAAATAAAAAAAAAAACAAAATGGGGGATTTTTGGCGCCAAATTCAAATGTTTGGCACGCTCTGCAGCCTGAACGGCTCGCTATAGGGCTCATCATGAGGATTTTAAAATGGTATATCTAAGTAACAAAAAGTGTAAAAAAAAAACCCGACTGCTTAAAAATAACTAATAACTATAAATAAAAACTGAAAAGATAAAATGAAGAAATAATCTAGACTAAAATCATTACATCCAATATGGGTCCCGACTGTTGCAGTCAATTTGTCCTGTTTCCTGAACTTGTTTTTTTCTTTTCAGTTTTTATTTATAGTTATTAGTTATTTTTAAGCAGTCGGGTTTTTAATGTTTTTTTTTTTTTTTTAAGAATGGTAGCATGCTTATCTCTGTCTCAGTAAAGTACGAGTACATACAGGCTACCAAAATGTTTGACATGGATTAACGGAATTTGAATTATATTTTAAACATTGTATTTTGCCCTACTGCTAGGACAACGTTGTGGGGAAAATAATATGGAAGAATCCCTTAAAATCATTTTGAGTTCTCATAATTAGAATTTTCCTACCTATTATGTTTTCTAAACAATATTTTTTACGGGTTAATTCACAATTATGCATTAAGGTAGAAGCACCAGTATCAGGCTGCATGTTGATGAAAATATGATTCGCATCCGTAACACGTATATGATTATTTTGAAATTCGCGGGATACTCTGATTTAAAGGCTCTATCTCAAAGATGGAAAGGAGTAGGTGAGGATCGCTGCGGGTCGGGTTCTACAGTTTCTGCCTAGCCCCATGGGAAAAAACGTGTGAGTTTATGTAGCTATGTATTTGTCCTCAATTTCTTCCAGTTGATGGAACTCCCCCTCAGCTCCAATGATTTCAAGTTGGTGTTGGTCCTCCTGAACGAGAGCGATGTCTTGGAGAACTCTCTGTTCGCGACGCTGACCAATCAGGGCCTTACTGCAGCTATCAGCAGCATACAACCACTGTTTACTGCAAACACTGCATTGCCAACCCCTATCAGTATCGCTGTCAAATCGAGAGTTGAAATTAAGGAAGTAAGTAAGACTATGATTGTTTGTCCTTTACAGCTTATGAAAGAAGAAAATGTTCTACATGGGAATCAAAGCGCAAACCCACCACGGTGCACGCTGTGCACGGCCACGCGGCGCACGTTAGCTACGTGGATTAATTTATTTGATAACGTGGCACACGGAGAGGGTACAGACGTTTTTTACCAAGACTTTACGTGTATAGCGTGTACCGCGTGCACAGCGTGCATAGCGTAGACAGCGTTGAGCTATGTGAGCGCCTTATTCGAGCAAGCTACGCATGTACTAATGACGTCATTTCATGCATAGCGTGTCCGTGGGTTGCAGTGGACACAGTCACATACATTTTCTTGCAAAACGAAGCTTACACACGTGCGTAGCCTCTCCGTGCGCAGCGGTGGGTTTCCGCCTTCATTCAGGTTAGCCAACATAACAGCTACCCGTAATTAAAACTAAAAGGTAAACACGGTAAAATGCCAAGCAAACATCAACATGACTGTCGTTACAATAAACTAGAAAATGCTTTAATCAGCTTACTGGAAGTTTAATTCATTTTTCACTTTATATCAAGTAGCACAGTGTTGACATTTGTTTGAAGTTTTTCACGGGTTAAGTAGATAAATTGTGAAAGTATTATTAAGTATTATAAACTATTATTTTTCAGAAGATAAACGCTATATCCAATGGATTAGTTACCCAGTATGGCACTGTAGCAGTGTCTGATGAAGGGACTCGAGTGAAAGTACTGACTTGTAAGTATTTATTTACCACATCGTTTTTTTTTTAGGAGGAATGAGGAAAATGTTGTGAAGAAATTAGGGAAATCAATAGAAAAATGTGGAAATAAAATAAAATTTGATCTAATTTTTAGCTCCATTTTTCAAGTTAGAAAAAGGAACGTAAGGACGGAAGATCTTATTTAAATTTGCGCTCGCTTCTACTGTGCTATGTGCACCTAAATATGTAAAATGTGAATCCAATGTTAGCGACAGAGACTCAGAATTAATGGTCGAGTCAAACCGAACGCACCGCACTATGACAAATTTTAATAATCTACTGAAATAAAATATCTATTAGGGTCGAATCTCATCTAGCAACACGGAATGGCACTTTTCCATGCTCCTATCCTTTTCTGTAGGTCAGAACCGTCATTTGCTAAAGCGAAAAACCACGGGAACGCCATCTGCCGTGCTGCCAGATGAGGCGCAACCCAGATTCCGGAGTCCTGGCCGGCTGGTTTGACTGTACCTACCTACCTCAGTGAGTGTTGCCATCTTCTGTAAATAAAAGTGGCATCTGACCATTGCATTTAATTTTCCAGGTCTCTACTTAGCTTCGGACTCGGTAATTAATAATGTTGGTGATCATCGCACATTAAAGACTGTGATGCCATCACCATCGGCATCTCGGCCGTTTTACTTCGCAGTAGTTTACCAAGATACGCCCATTTTTTACGGATATTTTAGAAGGCAAATATGCGCTCAAAATGTTTGAACAAAATCGATACAATTATGTAAGAGACATAACGATACAATGAGTGCAAGTATCATAGGCACAACATGAAATGTTTTAATTTTTTTGTCTAATTTATTTGAATAAAAAGTGAGTTATTTGCGTTTATTTAATTTTTATCAAGTTTTGCTCGCGGTTTCGATCCCGTTATGTAGATACTGAAATTAACCCACGCGAACGTTATAAATTTAGCTTTGACACTCAGGGATAATGTAATGAATCGGATCAGTAGTTTCGAAGATTACCCCCGCAGATACAAACTTAAAATATCTTTTATCATATTCAACAGTCTTTATAATATTAGTTTAGATGAAGACATCATTGGAAGCCTTGTGACAAAGACAGACATATTAAGTCTACCTTTTGATGGGGACCTCTGCCTCCCTATTAAATAAAAGCGTTATGTTACGGAAAAGTAAATTATTGCTGAAAACAACAAATTGAAAACAAAAATCGATTTTCCTAATAAAAAAATAAATACGCTTTGAGCATCTTGGCCTACAAATGCAACTCAGGCTACGATATTGCTACGGCGTAGCGCTGCGTAGCACACACCGTGCCAAAAATAACTATGCGGGATTCTAGTTATTCATTTTCAAGTTATTTATAGCTATGTAGATTAACACGTTCTTGAATGTTTTTGTTCAAGAGCGTGTTAATCTTCAAAAACTTTAGACAAATAACTTTAACTTTAGAAGTCGGTGACTTTTAATTGTTTGATTTAGTTTTTTTTTTCACCGACTTCTGAAGTTAAAGTTATTTGTCTAAAGTTTTTGAAGATTAACACGCTCTTGAACAAAAACATTCAAGAACGTGTTAATCTACATAGCTATAAATAACTTGAAGAAAGAAGAAATTCTGAAGTTATTTTTCTTTTTTTGTGTTTCTAAATAAATAAATAAATCTCTAATATTCCCCTTCCTTACATTATCCTTTCTTTTCAAACCACACATCCACCGCTACATTCAAATCATTCATTAACAAAATATCCGAATAAGATTAACTACTCAAAAATCCATAAATGAAAGTCTTTAAAATCCAATTTACTATGCAAATGAGAAAAACAGAACTATTAAGTGCAAGCCACCTAGTGTCTCCGTTGACACACCCTACAAATATTACATTCAAAATTAAGAGTACTGTGCACGTCTACGTGAATTAAAAGCATCTCACTTACACCCTTATGCAAAACCACTATCACGCAACACCCAAAGAAAAATACACTTTAAACTTGCTGGATAAAGTTTAAAGTTCTACAGCAATTTCAATGACAATG
Organism: Xestia rhomboidea; assembly: GCA_963853795.1. NCBI lineage: Eukaryota > Metazoa > Arthropoda > Insecta > Lepidoptera > Noctuidae > Xestia > Xestia rhomboidea. The sequence goes on along the minus strand of OY970771.1, from coordinate 4,541,948 downwards.
GGTGTACGTTTGATCGTGGTATTATCCTCACAATAGTGTTCCGCATTGAAGCTACGTTGACAAATTGTTGTCAATGGATTCTCAACTATATAACTGTTGGGATAAGGTTGTCTTTGACGGTGGTTCGGTGATAATATCGCCGCGGGGGTCGAAAAATCCAGCCCTTGATAGTGACGCCCCGTGAAGTAAGCTATGATCTGTTCGTATGCTGTAATGTTGCAGTTAAAGTTTAAAAATCTGGTAGATTCAAAAAGATCGGACGAACATTTTCAATACACTTCCTCGAAAACTGGTTCATAACGCACTATGATTAGGTTTAACATGCAATGTATTTCACACGCGTGTCGTTTTTTTCATTTTCCAACACGTATGCGGGCATGAAAATTTCCTGAATAAAATGAAAATTGCCTATACTTAGTTCAAATTGGTTCAATGCATTAAGTCGGAGCCTGTGAATGTTTTTTTTTTTTTAATTTTGGCGAAGCAATAATGCGTCTTTACCGCCTAAATATTTTTTAAATATCCAAATTGTGTTTATAAATAGAATATCATAGATAAACATGATTATTTAAAACTAATATTTACTTTTATAAACAAATTAACATTTATTTGTGTTCTAAATTCAAAAATATAAAAAAAACTATTTTTTTATATTAGGCTGTTTAGCGGCTTCATACCTTTGCTTCTCCTTCAACCTGGCGAAAGCAAAGCGCGGAAAAAAGGAAATTAAAATCATAGTTTCTTATTAATTTATGACAAAAATATTTTTCGTTATTTTATTTTATTTCTTCAGAAGTGTATTGAAAAACGTCGTTTGATACACGTGGACATTTGTTATTGCAGTTCTCAGCTCAAAAACACCCTCACCTACGGCTCGGGAGTTAATTCCGCCTCGAATGCAATAACAAACTTTCTCCACTTGTATCAAATCAAAATGTACTATTTTGTGCAATTGTGGCGGTGTTATGGGAGGCGATGTTGTTTGACGTCACTACATACAGCAGTGAGTGTGGTGTTGGACCCTATCAAAAAAAAAAAGATTGATTGATAGTATGAACTAATACCCTTATTGGCTGCGTAGTACCTGTTTATAAGCGGTGACTCCTTGTAGGAATTATTTGACTATATTATCATCCAATATCATTTATTTAGCGAGCCATATCATTCCAAACTTTTGAATTTTGTGACTGTCTTTATCATCATAATCATCCACAGTCTGAATTCACCCACTGCTCCACGTTCCTTTTTTTGAAACGGTGAAAAATGCCTATGTATACTGCACCGTCCGGGGAGACGGCTTGATTATGTGAGGCTTGCACCCACTAAAAACACCGCTGTGAGCCCTCTGTGGCCTTGGCGGATGAGCCGCGAGAACTGTTACGCGTGACGTTCGAGACACATCCAGCGCAGCCCGTCTCCGGGCACCAAACTCCATGCCAGGTTTTTCCCCTGATGGCAACTATGTGGTCTGCCTATCTGTGACTGTCTTGCCTGTGGTAAAATACGCTATGTGTTAGTATTCCCTTTATACCTATATCTATAAATATTATTATCCTTTAAAAACGTTTGCCAGTTTAGTCGGAAATAAATTATTTTAAAAATCGACGATCAAATCCATCATACCACTATTCGAAAAAAATAAATGCCCAATTTCGCACTTCCACCGCAACACAGATTAGAGCCTATGAATAGAAGTAATGAAATAAATATTATGCCGGTGGAGCAAATCATACGACGCCCGGCTGCACAAACCCCCAATTTGACGCTGCCCGGCCATTTCGCAAAACACCCGATTGTGTGCGGTTAAGGAGCGTGAATAATTTGCACCGCGTGAGATTGGGTGGAAACTAACTACCGGTAATTTTGTGACGTAAGCCGTGATATGCCTTATGATGTGTGAACTATGAAGTTGCCTTTATGTGGTTTTTGAATGATTTAAAAAGCGGTTGCATAAAGTTCTTTTGTGGAAAGTAGAAACATTTTTTGTTGTTGCAAACATACTATCTGACTCTTATCTCTGCAGCAGTTATTTTTAGCCGTTAGGGTTAAGCAGAAAAAGACTGAGGAGAGTTTTCTGAGTAACATTTCTGTTGGAGATTCTATTTATAATTTTGCAACACCAACATTACATTGTAAAACCTTATGTAAATAGTGGCAACACCCCTACCACCCAACGCTCTTTCCACCTGCGACACTGGTACAATACAGACGTGTATTTTATAACTTGCCATATTTTATTTCATCATCTTCCTCGGCACCAACGTACCTGCACCTCATCAGCTACCTCTATCTATCTACAAGTTACACAATTTCTTCAATAAAAATATTTAGTGGTCTGATTTCTTCTGAGGTATTTAGACTAGTCTTAGTACACCCGCCATATCCCATAAGACTTGATAAAATGTAAATGACTAGTGGCCCGTCCCGGCTTCATACAGGTGGACATTTATCCCCCCCTCCCCCTTATTTTTTCTAGTAATAAATGTAGCATAAGATACTCACAAATAACTATTGGTAAAAGAATTCTCGAGTCTCGAGAAATCGGTTCAGTAGATCTGGAGATTACCCCCTACAACCTCACAAACTTCATTATCATCATCATCATCATCATCAACCTATAATGTCCCCACTGCTGGGACACGGGCCTCCTCTCTATGAGTGAGAATGGGCTATAATCCACCAAACGGGCCCAGTGCGGGTTGGTAGATGTCACATGTCTTCGAATTTTATTGGTTCTAGGACATGCCGGTTTCCTCACGAAGTTTTCCTTCACCGTTTTAAGAGCAGTGGTGATGAAATAAATTACACAAAGTAACGCGCCTGTCTGGGTTCAAACCCACGAGTTATACTGTACGCAAATCGTGGCCGCCACCACTGGGCCACCGCAGCTCTCACAAACTTCACCTCTTTATAATATTGACTTATTGATATCTATCACGCCTGAGATTTGGTGGAAACTAACTACCGGTAGTTTTGTAGCTAAGCCATAATGTAGTTTCTTAATGTAGTTTCTTTTGATGTGTGAAGTCATAGAATTTTTAATGTAGTATCTTTTCATGGCAAGTTTTTTGTTTTTCTATCTGTGTTTGATCTTTGCAGCTATAATATTTTGAATGATCTTTCATGCATGAGCTGAGGAGTAATAGTGCCTAAGGACAGCGATCCTTTCAAAACCATACTCATTCAAGAGTCAAGACCAGACGTTTAGACTACCTCAAATTATTTCTAATCTCAAGACTCGTTTCCAACATCTGAGTGAGACCAAAGACCTTTCTAAATATCATCATGAAATACAACAAAATATAACGTTTTCGCAGTTTGAGTCAGTATCATGACGTCATAGCTTTTTACAAATTTCAGAAAAAAACCTGATGAAATATTGTGATAAAATCTTTTACAATGTACATTTCTTTAAAAAATATTCTAAATAATAAGAAACACAAATTGCATTATTCATCACCCGCCCGCTAATTCATTCCCCAATATTAAATTCAACCCTAAACTGTCGCCGCTCTCATTTAAATCTTATTTGTAGTTTTTAGTTTACAAAGTCAATAGTTTAGCACTTTTTGGGGACGCGTTGGATTAAAATCAAAGTAATCCTGTGGGAGTGTAGCTTATTTGTACACTTGAGTCGATTGTGTAAGATTAGGGATAATAGAACTCACTAGTAAAATAAAAAGGCAGAAAATTGTTTTTCACTCGATCTCGATCGATTTTGGATGTTTCATGAAAAGGTAGTTAATTGTTTTAAACATTTTGTTGATAGCTTTTTTGCCTTATCATCATTCTCCTGCCCTTATCCCAATTTATTTGGGTCGTCGCAGCATGTCTTATCACCCATATCTTCCTTTTTTTCCTGTATGAGGATAACTCATGGCTATAATTTTATTACGGCCCATTGTGTCAATTAGTGAGTATGAAGAAAATAAATTAAAACAGAAATCATACAGAGACAAAGTAGTTTATGTAGTTGTAGAAAATTTAGATTGCTGACAATTTAAGTACATCTAATTAGTTCCCCGTTGGTGTTGCTGACGATTTACATCTCAACTCAACGTTTTTCTCATGGCTAAATACTAAGTAATCACAGTTAGGTAATCGTAACCGTGTAAAACATCCCTTGTTGGTAAAAGCGGGGATGATCCTATCGAACATCATCAACATCATCATAAGTCATTTGTTTCCCACTGCAGGGCAAAGGCATCCCTTCCCTCTTGCCTCATATACCTATCCAGTGCCAATCACCAATCCTTGTGCAAAGAGTCGAGTTCGTCCTATCGATCATGCACCTGGTTAAATAAATCCAAAATCCATAAGACGTTTACAGTTTATACTCGAAAACCAAACGATACGATGACATGTTATTTTTAAGCTTCAGACAACTTAAACTTAAAACCTAAACCGACATTCTCCAAGTATTATTAAAATCCACAAAGCTGAACATCGCGCCGTCGCCGTCGGAGGGTTAGTAGTTGTTTGCGATACTGCTTACTGCCTGCATTGCAGATGGGGACATTCTCATGGGCAACTCAGCTGAGCTTAACAAATAACACTTGTTTAAGTTACATCATTATTCTACTGTATTCATTTGTTGTTCAAAAATTGTTTCGAAAATTGTTCTTTTTAGTTTGTTAATGTTTTGATTTGCTCTCTATGGACCTAAATACGATTAATTATTATCCGTTGTTATCTGGCGAATTGTGGATGTAATTTACACGTCTGACTACTGTTATGTGTTTATGTTACGTTTCGATCTAATTTACTAACAATTTCACTAATTAAATCTTAAAACATTTATTAAATCATCGTTCTTTGTCTGTCAATCTTTTATATGGTTTTATTTTTTTAGAATCAAGAATCGTTTATTTGAGAATCGTGTTACATTGTATGTACAAATGGTGCACAAACCATATTTTTCCTTTTTACGGCATGCAAATATATATTTTTTCATGAATAAATAGTTTAATACATATATATTTATAGTAGTTTACCTTAGTAATTATTAAATTATTTTCAGATGTACTTACACCTACCACTGCTTGTCGCTGCATCACCCAAAGCTTGACTGTTAGAAAATGCCTACGGCATTAAGTCAGCCTCAGTACTTTGTGCTTGAAGTGTTTAATAAATAAATACCTAATGCGTATTCTAGTGAAATAATAACGAATAGCGCTATACGCAATTACAAAGCATGTAGTGATTTGGGATTCGAGCGGCCTCTAAGTATGTGTATTTAATTGGCGGTAGGAGGTATTCTACATACCATAATATGGAATTTTGCTCAGCACAGCAGAATAAAAATGAAGTCCATTGTTTTTCAAACTTTTTCTTTTTATTTCTTACACATTTTGGCTTGAATTTAATAAGCCTCGGGTACAAGCAATAACTTCCACTGACGTAGTTCTTTCCAATTAGGCTTACTTTGTCTTATAATGAAAACTATTCTCAGACGTCAGAACTATTTGCAAGTCTTCGAGACTAACATGGATTATGGTTCTTCATATTTTATTCGAAAGGAAATTTTGCGTTGACTCTAAACAAATGAGAGAAAGAAAGACTGATGGAAATGCCAAAGGCATTAAATCCGCCTTTGAGCGGTTATTTTTAGTTGTGAAAAATTAATTGAAATTACATTCGAGGTGTTTAGGTAAAGGAAAAATCAAATCTTGAAGTTCTTCTGTATCGTGTGGTTAGTGCCTAACCTGGTGTCAGAGTTTTAATGCCACCCATGGGCCTCTGACTTGGCTTTACATGCCGTCGAGAAATATCTCTCAGGCATGCTGATATTCTCTCGGTGTTTTCCTTCACCGAAGCAAGTGATAATAATACATTACGCAAATGAATCCGAAATATCAGAGCCATGGGTTCGAACTCGAGACCTATGACTTGGCAGTCCGACGGTCACACCACTAGGCTGTCACTGAGCTATCTTGAAGTTAAGTAAATCATACCTCCAAACCCATCATCAATTCTATCCATCATCCACCGCTCTGTGCAAACGAATCGTAACAATACGGCCAGATGTAGCACATAACCGTTCCATAAGCACCAACTAAGCCGCCTGCACACTGCAGGTGTGATGCCGTCGGTGGCGACTGACTTAATCTCACTTGTGTTGCGCTTAGCGCTCACTTCAGACGTGTCATCGTACTGAAAGCCACTATTTTTGTTCGGGCTAGGGAAGCGACTTTGAAACAACTGATTTTTATTTCAGGTTTTTTAACATGTCGTTTGAGAACATTGGGACAACCTAAATCCTACCGGGGTCGATTGCCGAAGTCGGTACGTGTCATGATCGGAGCCGTCAATTTTGAGACCCGTACAATGTCATCAATGGTGTTCTGTCATGTCCGCTTTGTGCTCGGAGGTTTTCGGTCAACTTTGGATATGCTAGCCAATTGAGAGCACACGAAAGAGCAACACACCAAAGCTCTCGACAACCACCCTAGAAAGCCATCGAATGTAGTCGCTGTGGCCGAAATCGGCGAGGAGGCATCATCATCATTATCCAGAGCCCTCCGTGACTCAGAAATTCCGTTAATTATTTGAACCAAATGAGCCACCTTTATGAGCGGTTAGTCCATAGCAACCACCAGCTGTGAAAAATGGCAGAAGTGGAAGGAGGCCTTTTAGGGAAAAGGATTTGGTTATTTTTTTTTTAGTTGATAGTTTTGGACGACCCGAATGGCGCAGCGGTAGTGAGGCTGCCTTATGTTCTTAGGGTCCCGGGTTCGAATCCCGGTTGGAGCAAATGTTTGTATGATGAGCATGGACATTTGTTTTCGAGTCATGGTTGTTTATATGTATAATAAGTATGTATTTACAAACAAAAAGTATATATGTAGTATATCAACTATCTGGTGTCCACGACACTAGCCTCGTTGCTTAGTGTGGCACTAGATGGCGCTGTGTGTTAATGTCAAGCGATATTTATTTTTATTTATTTATAGTTTTGGCTCCGCAATCAGATTTCAGACACTTCAGAACGCCCTGCCCATTTTGCTCCACTCCATACAAAAAAATACCCATTTAAACTCCTAATCGTAGTTCGTCGATACGCGCACGTCCCAGCCGGTTGCCGGTTCGCACACGGCACGGCAACGAGAGATCCGGTTTATTTGCGCTTATATTGTGTGGACACAATACTTCAGAAGGATCATGTCACGACTCTTCGAGTCGCGACTGTACTGAAGTACAGTCAGATACTGACATTTATGTATGTTCTGTACAACGTATAGTTACTTGAATGTATATACCTAATGGAAAAGCTGAAGGAGGTACGCTATGTGCAGTCTGTTCAGAATAATGTTGCGTTGGATAAAAAATATGTATCTAAAGAGTGTAAAAAAACCTCTTAACGAAGCCGAAAGGTACTTGTTCTCCCAGTCATTGTGATTATTTTTTTGTTCTACACCATACCTGGAAACCTTTTAGTTACGGAGATATTAGGGTTAAAGTTCCAACTTTTGTTTGAAATACAAGTTTTTTAATGTAACATTTTTACTTTATACACCTGCACGACCTCCCCGTACTATTCAATCCATCCATCAATACAATGTTTTGAGCGCGTTACATTGAGTTCTACCAACATGATCTTTCACCCCAAAAAAAAAGTCGTTTCCCAGCAATAATTTTTGCGTAAAGTTACTTAGTTTGATGCAAAATGCTTGGTTGACGGCTTCATGATAAGGTTGTTTACACCCTGTCTACGAACATAGTTTTTGCTACACCTACGATCATAGTTTTCACGTTAACAGAGGCAGAAGTAGTGATAGCCTATTGGTGTGACCGCTGAACTGCCAAGTCATTGGTCTTTTTTTTTTGGATGGGAAATCATCCAATGACCCCTCCCGCTCTGGGCGGAGCGGCCGCGGTATCTCTTTCAAACAGTCCTGCAGGCCTGGCAGGCATCGGCCCTCGCGCCCTACGGCCCTACGCGCGCCTCAATGGGATGTCAGCAAAAGGAAGGGGTCCTCCTTTTGCTGACATCCCATTGAGGCGCGCGTTGAACACGAACGCGCCGTCGACACGGCCTGTCGTCATAAGACGGACGGACGGCGAGCTACCCCATAGCTCACCGTCCACAGGCCCGAAGTCATAGGTCTTAAGTTCGAACCCAAGACAAGCACCTCTGATTTTCGGATTCTTGTGCGTATAGTATAATTAGGTATCACTTGCTTCGGTGAAGAAAAAACATCATGAGGAAACCAGCAAGTCTGAAAGATATTTCTCGACGGATGTAAAGCCATGTCAGAGGCCCATGCATGCATGGGCGGCACAAAATCTCCGACATTAGGCGCTAACCACACGATAAAGAAAATCATCATCATCATCATCAGCCTATAATGTACTGGGACACGGTCTTCTCTCAATGAGAGGGAATGGGCTTATAATCCACCACGCGGGTCCAGTGTAGATTGGTAGATGTCACATGTCTTCGAATTTTTGATTCTAGGACATGCCGGTTTCCTCACGATGGTTTTCCTTCACCGTTTTGAGAGTAGTGGTGATGAAATAAATTACACAAAGTAATGCGCCTGTCTGGGTTCGAACCCACGACTAACTGTTCGTAAGTCGGAGCCGCTACCACTGGGCCACCGCTGCTCACGGAGATAAAGAAAATACGTTAACAGAATAGCACTACTGGTCATACACGGACCATCCAACATTTTGAAACGAACAAAAAAACTACACATTACTTTTTTTATTTGCCGAGTTTTTGACCCACATTCGCTCGTTTTAGCCGATATCGACATTAATTTTAGGTATGTCAAGAAACAATAGACACTTTTGTATCTTCTCCACCCTGCATAATATTTAAACATCAAACACAAACATCAAACTAATATCTCGTTCAGTCGCAATAAGTGTTAGCGATTGATAAAAAGGCGTCGATTGATTACGCTGACACGTGTCACGGTAGACGACAAAGGACATGGACGGGGACGAGGGACAGGAACCTAGGGACATCAAAAGTGTCACGATTACATGTCATTTCACACTACGTTGCGTAACAAAGTGTTGTGTTAATTTAGGAATGTAATTTCCGCCAGTGTTGATTGGGAGGGCATTATTTGTTTTATTTAGGGTTCCGCAGTCATGTAAAAGTAAGAGGTTTGTTTGTTAGTTCGCCACGTGTAGCAGCCAGTGACACGTAGCCTGAAATAATTTATTATATGCAGTTCAATTCCGTTTTTGGTTGTACGAAATAAAGAAAATTATGTGTTTTATATTTTTTTTAGTTATTACTTCTATACTGTGTCAAGATAATCTGGAAGCAATGCGAAGACTGTTTCGAGGTGGCCCAGGAAAAAGATTCCTGGAAAGATATGGGGTGGCCTTTAACCAGCAGTGGGAAATCGATGGCCTCAAAAAATAAACCTATTTTTTTGTCACATACGTCATAATCATTTCTGAAACATAAAGATAAATTGTTAACAATTTATCACGTAGTTTTATTCGTAAATTTGAACGTAGTATTTGAATGTTTTTGTTTTTTCCTCAGTAACTTCATTGACAATCACGTCGTCACAAAACAACAAAAAAAGTAAACAACACTATACCAAACACTCCAAAATACAAATTACAACAAACAGTGTGATCGTATATGCCAAGTACGTGTAATTAATATGGTCCCCGTGTCGCCGCGAGGGTATTTGCGATTCGCACTGTCGCACTGACGCGCAGTCGCGTGTCGCGTGTCTGAGCCCGCCCTTATGGATGGCTTTAAGCGTGTAGTGACAATCGCGATTTATTTGCCAAGCTGAAGGGGTATTTAGTTATAAGTTTAGCTGTAGTGGCACTGCGGGGCTTTAAAGAGGGATTGTATGTGAAAACTGATGGAGAAAATATTTTAAAATTATAGGTATTGTGATAAATGTTCGATTATCACAAACATCACGCCTGTAATCCTTCAAGGGTGAGGCAGATGTGTATCTATTAGTACACCCACATTTCGCCAGTTACGATTAAGTCGCTTGTTGAGGCGAGCCTATTGCCATCAACCGGGCACAAGTCCAGACACTGAGAAATCCCGGATGGAAAAACCCAATAAAAAAATTCCCGAACTGGGAATCGAATCCGCATGCTCAGTCCACTAGAACAACGAGGTTTGATTACATACAAAAATACAAAATACAAATACAAAATCTTTATTTCATAGCTAAATACTTTTACATTAGTTGGTGATTGGAGCCTCCTTTTAAGCAAGTAATGCCTGTGTTAGGAGACTCCGCTCTTCCACAGCAATATACAATTTATTTAGTACCTTAGATGTAAACATTGCTTGTGTGTGTGTTTTTGTTTGTGTGTTTGTTTGTGTGTATTTGTGTATGTGTGTGTGTTTGTGTATGTGTGTGTGTGTGGGTGGGTTTTTGTGTGTGTTTCATTTTGTGTGTTGTAATAGTGCCTCAGTGTCTGTGTAATTTAGTGTCTTTATCCAATTTGTTAGATTTTTTTGCACTCGTTTAGTGGTTTATTGTGTACATATATCTTTTTATTTATTCTATTATATAGTTGGCATGATAGTTTATTGTACTGAATGGCAGCAAATTTTGTTTTAGTCTGAGGAACCTGTGCTATGAGATCTTTCCGTCTTCGTGTTATTGCAGTTTGATCATATGGTAGATTTTTATGTTTTTTAAGAACGGTATATATGATGTATAACTTTCTAACAGAAAGCAGTCCGCTATCCTGATAGAGACTTTCAGTAGGATATGTAAATCTTTTGAAATACATCATTTTTATTACGGCACGTTGTCCTCGTTCAACGTGTATAAACTTAGATTTTGCTGCTCCGCCCCATATTGTGATACAGTAGGCTATAACTGATTGTGCTAGAGAGATATATATTTCATTTAATAAATTTCTGTGAGAGCCTGATTTCTTTTTTATATTTATGGGCGCGATATGTCTTAATGTTTTAAAAATCCACCCCAATTTCCTAATCCTTCCAGTAACGTGTTCTATATGAGAGTACCACGACAATCTGTGGTCGATAATTATACCGAGATATTTTGTTTCCAGAACTTTTTTAATTATGGGACAAGTGCAATTGTTATTCTTAGCTTTATCACAAGAGTGTACTTTAATGTTGAATACTCCATCTGGTTGTGAATTTTTATATATGGAGAAGCATATGAAATTGGTTTTCGTGGTATTTAACGTGAGAAGGTTGTTATCGAGCCAGGCCGCAATTTGGAACATTCCTGTCTCTGTCTTAACTTTAACATCGGACCAACTGTGCCCATGGAAGACTACAGCAGTGTCGTCGGCGTATGAGAATATATTTGCGTTTTCCACTTTTAGGTTACAAAGATCGTTAATGTAGGCTAGAAATAGCGTGGGACCCAGAACACTACCCTGCGGTACTCCGAACGACATATCACTATCATCACTAATATACCCTCCAATCTTTACCCTCTGTTTCCTGTTTGTGAGATAGTCTATAAAAAAATTAAGAGGAGTTCCCCTTATTCCCAGTTTTTCCAGTTTACTCACAAGTGTGGGAACGGAAACGGTGTCAAAAGCTTTTTTTAGGTCTAGAAATACCGTCAGGCATTTCTTCCCTTTATCCAAATGATCAGTTACTAGCGAGGTGAGGGCACCAACTGCATCCTCGGTGGAAACTCCCTGCCTAAAGCCAAATTGTGTTGTAGATATAATTTTAAACTTATTTAAATAATTTACTAATCTAGTGTTCGTTAATTTTTCTATTACTTTAGACAGGGCTGGCAACACCGAAATAGGTCTATAATTATTGACATCGCTTCCGTTCCCTCCCTTGTGGACTGGAGTAATAATAGATTGTTTCAGGGGACCCGGGAACACTCCGTTTCTGAAACAGAGGTTAGCTAGATGAGAAATAACAGGGGCGAGTTCTTTATTACAGTATTTTAGGAATTTTGTTGAAATACCATCCCAGCCAGGAGCACTATCCGGCTTCAAGTTCCTTAAACATGACCCAATAAATGTGACTGCGGAGCCCGATCACCAATAATTTTCCACATCCTATACTGGTCCTTGTGCAACTCCACCTGCATCTTGAGGAACCCGTTCACAGCCACTGCTTTAACGCTGTAGAGGTGGCAGAGTTCTGCTAGGAGCTCATTGGACTTGAGTATGGAATCATTGACACGACGAAAGCGAAATTCAGCCTTAAAAGATGCAGATGCAGATTTTAATCCAGTTTAAAAACTGTCTGGTTTTACTGTTCGCAACAGAAATCTAGTTCTATGGCCAAATACTATTCTATCATCATAATCCACAGCTCAAACTCACCCACTGCTGGGTATAGGCCTCTCTTTTGTGTGCCAATCTCCAAGGTCCTGTGCCAGCCTCATCCAGGTTTAACCCCCGACGGCAACTATGTCGTCAGCCCATCTCGTCGCCGGACCACCCACGTTCCTTTTGCCAGTTCTTGGACGCCATTCGGTGACAGCCTTGGTCCACCTGTCAACACTGCGCCTTGCTAGGTGTCCTGCCCAACTCCATTTGAGTTCCGTAACGCGATTTCCAATGAGCATGGCAATTAGTGTAACGTTGAAACGTGGTTGAAACAAATTGGCGTTACCAACATGTTGCCAACTTATAAATTCATAAGGGAGTTGCGAGTTTCACGGATCCTTCCCAGCAGTCTAACTGACAGTCTGACATCATTAAGTAGGTGAGTAGTAGTCTATGGGTATAAACGCATGTTATTTAAGAGTCGTGAATGTCAGTAATAGAGTATATTTACACGGTGTAAACAACCTCATCACGAAGCCGTCAACCAAGCATTCTGTACATCAAACTAAGTAGCTTTACGCAAAAAATATTGCTGGGAAACGATTTTTTTTGGGGTGAATTCAGTTTTGTGATAGAACTCAATGTAACGCACTCAAAACATTGTGCTGATGGATGGATTGAATAGTACGGGGGTCGTGGAGGTGTATAAAGTAAAAATCTTACATTAAAAACTTGTATTAAAAAAAAACTTGTCAAAAAGTTGGAACTTTGACCCCCAATATCTCCGTAACTTGCAAGTTCCCAGGTATGGAACAAAAAAACGATTGCAATGACGGGGAGCCTTTCGGCTTCGTTAAGTGGTTTTTTACACCCTTTATATGACTGTTCCACAAAATAATAAAATGGCAAGACCGTTAAGGGGTATCGTATTGCCCAGTAACTGGAGTTTAGAGGTCAAATAGGCTTTCACAGTAGACAGAGCTCTTGGTTAAAAAACAACAACCGTATGGATCGACCTTCTAGGTTAAGCCACGCTTGGCTAGGTTGATCTGTGGATGGGTTGTGGGGGACCATCCATTACATACTGAGTTCCCTCCGTGCCTCGGAAAGCACGTTAAACTGTGTTCCCGGCAGTCATTTCATTTTTCATTCGTTTTGTCATTTCATTCTTTCACAGTCATTACAGGTAGTCAAATATGGCCTGAAAATCGGACTATCTTACCCAGGGGTATCATATTACCCAGTACTAATGGTGTTGTGGAGGTCAGACAGGCAGTCGCTCCATGAAAATACTGGTATTCAGCTGCATTCGGTTGAAGCCGAATCCAACATAGCTGGGAAAAAGCAGATGATGAATCACCAAAACAATTTTAATTAAATTAAGTTTAATTTTTAGCTTTGGAAGGACAAAAGCTATATAAAAGTAACATAAAATATTCGATTCCTCCACAACCATTCTGTTCGAATAAAAACGTTTAATGTTATAGCATTAAGTAGTTAGTAATGAGCGGAGTGAGCGGAGCGGGCGGGATGAGCGGCTGCTGTAATAAGTGTTAACTCACCAATCATGAATATTGTACACCCTATTCGTCTGGTGACGTGTTCAGAGTGGGGTACCGTGAAATTTTGAATGTTTTTTATTTATTTCTGCGGTTGTGTTGTGCACACAGACCAAAGAAACGGTGGATGGACTGTGTGAAGGATGATATGGCACAAAAGAAGATGTTTGATGAGATGACCAGTAATAGAGAGGGCTGAGCCGGGTCAGCGCAGCGTGTCTTCTTCGTCCATACTTGGAGAAGAAGGCATTGCTGACACCAAATGAATTGGTACTAGGGCAAGAGGATGATAATGGCTGTATTGTACAGTCGTGGTCTTTTCCGCCTGATCAGTTAATTTTTTTTTCGTTTAGTTTCGTTGTTTTTTCGGAGGCGCCGAGCCATGCCCCCTTAAAGTTTAGGCCAATTAGGAAAGCCTCAACTTGGCGCGCAAAATATCAATAACTCTCGTTTGGCGTGCGTCATCAGTGCTCTCGGCCGATCGGTATTGTCTTTCATTCATTATTTCTATACAAAGTCAACGGGGCGCGGCTAGAAAGCGTTTTTAAGTTGCGAGTGCAAGCAAAAATTAGCTTAGGGGTGATCAGGCGGGAGTGTCCTCGATAGTACATCAGGCTGCTGTCCGGAATTCGCAACGTCCAGAGCGCGTATTTTGGTTACGGTTTGGTTTTGGTTCTAATTTTTCCTACTTTTATTGGACGGAATCCATCGTCATCATTCTCCGGCCCTTCTCCCAATTTATTTCGGATTGGCGAAGTCTCCTTCTAATCTAATGACCCTGCACATGATTAGATATATCATTTGAATCTTGAATCAGAAATAGGTAGTCAGTCATAAATCGTTGGTCCCAAGATAAGTAAAAACTTCTTACTTATTCATGCACATAACGTAACCTCAACTTTTAAAGACAACCCAAAATTGCAAAAAAATATGTTGTTCCTCTATCGTCCTTAGCAGGTAAAATATATCGGAGTCAAAATCGGAAAAGTATGAGGATGCCTTTGCATAGCTGTGGAATTTAATTAGTTAATCTAACAAGAATTTTGTGCACTGCAACTAAAAAACCCGACCACAGAAAAACCACGCTCTATTTAAATTCAGGGTTTACAAGATAAAAACGACTCTATTGTTGAAGTCGGTTAAAATGTAGCCTATGTTACCCGGGCTATAATAACGAATCGATTGACACCTTATTCATTAAAATCGAATGAATGGTTTAGGCACTATGGAAGAACATACGTAAATACAAACATACATACATATAGGAAGCGTTATGATTTTAGCAGTCTATGGACTGCTAAAATCATAACGCTTCCTTTTGGCTTCGCCGTAGTCGGGTAAAAATACCTTCAGCTTTTATGTAGAAGAATATACTTAGTTTAATTATGTGTTGCCCTAAACACCACATGTAACCCCCAGCCTCATAATGCGAACAGCACAGAACAGAATGGACCCGCTGAATCTGTCAGCGTTTTTAATAATTGAAATATTTATAATTGCGCGGCGGCTCAACGTTTCATTGCGTGACTATGAAAAATAAAGTGTCGTTTACTGCGATTATTGTTTTTCCTTTGCCTTTCTGTCTTAATGAACTGTTCTTCAGTTTAATAGGATTTTTTCTTTGGTTACTTGGTTATATTAGAGGGGGATTATGTTGGTATTATGCCTCAGAAACCACGTGAAATAGTTGCTCCCGGCTGTCATTTGCATATCTTTGATAGTCATTACAGGTATTCAGTGACCCGAAGTCTGACAACCAGCCTTACTACGTGGTATTAACTGGGTTGTGGAGGTCAGATAAGCAGTCGCTCTATGTAAAATAGTGGTATTCAGCTATTTCCGGTTAGACTGGAAGCCGACCCCAATAAAGCTAGGCAGATGATGACGTTGATATGTAGTTTCGAGTATGATGATGATATCTCACGATATTTTTAAAAGATCGGGTGAGAGATGGTAAAACTTGGAGTAAGGTGGCTGATGAAATGAAGTTCTTAACTGTAGTGAGCTTCTTTGTAACATGACAGTAAAGCAGGCCGCACACCAGGCATACACTTGTATCTCGATAATTGTGGCGCCACATTTGAATCGCGACACATTTATCGCCCCCATATATCTGGTCGCGAGCACGCACACTAAGGACACAGTTGTAGTGTGGCGCCGCTTTGAGAATGTCAACATCATCGTCTAACGACGACGATTTCTTGATGGGACGATTAATTAGACAAGAAAACGTTAACGTCTTTTTTCATCAAGATTGTTTAATTTACGGGAATTTCAAAATTTTGATTTTTTCGCCAATTTCAGTCCAAATAATTTCTGTAATCCGTCTGTTGCTATAATCAGTGAGAGTACGGTTGTTTATTATAGGGTTTTTTCAACCTCTGCAATAATCTCAACGTAAAATTCAATGTTGTGTTTCATTTTTGCAAACCAACGCGACACAAAAAACGAACGTGTTCGATCTTGAGGTTGTGTCTCGCCACATAGTGCGCCCGCTACAAATGTGTCCATAATGTGTGTGCTCGCGACCAGATATATGGGGGCGATAAATGTGTCGCGTTTCAAATGTGGCGCCACAATTATCGAGATACAAGTGTATGCCTGGTGTGCGGCCTGCTTAACGTCATGAAATACTTTGTATGCTGGAAATAGCTTGAGCCGTGAAGAATTATTTTACTACATTGAAGCTGCCTCGAGTCGTCAAAATAAAGTCTGGATAAAAATCATTGTTATGTAAGTGAATCAATCTTTTCAGTGGTAAGCTATTGTGGTTGTAAAATTCACCAATTAACAAAGTGTCTGGAAGCAAAAAAAAAAGTATAAAAACTGTAATTGTGTTATTTTTGTGTGTAAATTCAGATACAAATTACTTGTTTATGAATAAATGACTATGACTATGTATCGTTTCTCGCATGACACTTCAAAATCTATACTTAATAAAAAAGGCCCCGAAAACATGTTTGTTACTTCATCAAAACACCCCAATTTTAACGGCAAATTGAACGGCAATTATCGCAACACCATCTTAATATTAGAGAGATCAATTCCCATCGCACGTGGCCCTCTTCAAGCCCGATATTACATTTTTATTTGCTTCGCCCCCCCCTTCAAAAGTTGTCAACATGTAACGACCGAACTATACTGGGGTAACTTTACAATTGACGTCGAAAACACAAGCAAATACAACCCTTATTGTTTGGGGGCTAAAGTTGAGGGTCTGGGTACTAACATTGCCAGGGAAAGTTCAACTTTGTGTCGATGCAATAAGAAGGTAGTCCTCAAAGTATAGTCGGCAAAACGTAAGTTGGCAGAAATGTCTGTTTTTCGTTTGCACAACGGATATTAGTGTGCCCAAGTAGAGAACTATTTGCACATGTACTTTGTGATGTTCCCATGAAAATCGTATTAAGATTTTGTTGTTTTTGAATTTTGGACGCGTTACGGCTTTAAAGCTGTTTTTGGAACCTTAGCGGATTTTATTGTGACGTTAAAATGCTGATTTGTTGCGTCAAGTTTCATTTTACAAACTTCTTTTTGAACTAATTTTCTAGTTTTTTTTTTGGCAAAGTTCAGGGCTTCTTACGTAACTTTTATTCTAAGTTGTTATCATTTTTAGCTTATCAGCCCAGAATCACCCACTGCTGGGTATAGGCCTCCCTTTTCTTTGTTATTCTTTTGGGCCAGACATATTGTAGGAGATTTGCTGTCTTCTACTTTATAATCTCGGTTTATAGAGGTTTAAGAAAATGTATTCTTTATGCTTCGAAACTGAAGAATAACTTATGGCTTTCTCTCGACTCGCTCTTCCGCTCAGAAAATTTATAGAAAAAAAATAATCTATCCCACTTCTAACCATAAACCTTCCCCCACACAGGCGCGTTTCTGCTTTTCAACGTTTCTGCGTACTAATACTTAAGGCCTCCCCCACATAGGCGCGTTTTTTCGTTTCTGCGTTTTCGCGTTTCTGCGGCCCAATAATCGCCCGGAAATCGCAGAAACGCAAAAACGCGCCTGTGTGTGAGAACCTTTATGTACTTAAAACTCATATCGCAATATCGCAGGATATATTATATCAATATATCATAATCACATGTGGATTATTATATCTTAACACATTGCCAACACTCATTTGACATTTTCCTTTTTCAAAAATAAACACTACCCAAACGAAAAAAGGCGCATTAAAAAAAGGTTTTTACCGATATTTTCCTTTTTTAAAAGAGCTCGAACGGGGCTTAATCAACGAAGTATTTCATTAAGACCTTATCCGATAGAAAGAGCCTGAAAGAATAGAGCCTCACATTCTTTCGCGGCTCTCTCTTGTTATGAAGAATGTTCATTTTATAACTGGCGTTTGTCTTAAATTCTATCGCCTTTTGTTTTTTTTTTGAGGGCCGTTTTGTTCGATTGAGTTTGGTGGTAGATGTGTGAGCTTGTATGTGTGTGTGTGGTTACTGTAAAGTTAGCTTTATTTAGGCGTACCATAAAATCACTTATATATTATTCCATGAAGGGTTAGGCAGAGGGACACATATTATACTTCTGCCTAACCATACGTAGAATAGAGACACCCACCTTTCGCCAGTTCTGTTTAAAGTGAAAGCGCCAGGGTAGCCCGCGAAATTCAAATTTTCTAACGATTTTTGCAATTTGTAGGCCAGTGCATATTGATATTCAAGTAAACAAGAAATATTGGAGTGTGCAAGGTATTGGATCCAAGCTCTCGTCTGAAGTTCAAGATTAAAGGAGCTTATTTCATTTCCAGACATAAAATAAACGCTGCATATCAACATTTTTATGGCCATCCAAAACACGTGAAGTAAGGAGTAGTAAAGAAAAGGTTAAGGGGAATAATTATCATAATGTTACTAGAACACTAATTATTTCAATCCATTTTCCAAAAATCACAACGAAAAATTCCTCCATTCACGATCCATCAACAAAATACCTACTCCGAAAAGTAAATAAATAATCCAGTCCTGTCCATTACAGTACATAATATGCAGCAGTAGGGTGGCAACGCGATGCACTGTCGGTAGTATCGACCCGCTAAGTGATTTGTCCGCTTGCATGCATTATTGATGTGCACCGGGCCCATTTCCCAATTCACTCCAAACTCGATACAGCCTGTATATGCCTATAGATAGCAGCCTGTATACGGGATGAATTGAGTTTTTAATTAGTGGTATTGTTGTTGTCAGTTTGGAAAATGCAAGTTTTAGTTTTTGTTTTGTAATATTAACCTGGAACCCACTTTTTAGATTAGAGACGTATTATTATAGACCCTTAATTTGTAAGATTACAGGTGTGATGTTATGTTTTCATAGACAAAACACAATCAACAAAAAAATACTTTTACCCGAACGAATTTATTTAGAGGTTTTTTTTATATGAAATGAAATGAAATCTATTTATTTGCCAGAATATAGGTGCTTATTTTGATATCATGGTAAAATTATTTTAGTTTCACTATATTCGACTTATCAGTCGTGCTAATATTTCTAGTGAGTAGGTACCTATGGTAGGAATACACGTGTAATCATAATTTCTCAGATCATTCTCCCAATTCAATTGATCAAATATCCAGCTGGTTAAAATATAAAATTCACTTAATTACATGCAAATAGAGGTGTAGTGGTAACTTGAGCGATGAATAATTCATTAACGTATTAATTTGCAACCCAAATTCTTGCAGTACCCTCTATTAAATTGCTTTAATGTTTAATAAAGAGTTCAGTGGAGAATTAAGGACTACCTTTGTGGTACTTGAGGTTTTTTTTAATTTATTCAGGCTATTGGCATCAGCTATACGGAGGCCTGTAGGGCTATTACGTATCTGTGTTGACAGCTCGAAATGATAGTAACTGGGCTCAGTGTCCATCAATTAACTGTCAAAAGGTTAGTTTCGTGTTATGTATGACCCCTGTTAGTCACCGTAAAGTGATATCCACTCAGTGTGATACGTAATACCAATATTATGACATTCACGGTTGTCATCAAAGTTCGGTGTACAACCGAAGCTTGGGCTCAGTGTCCATCAATTAATTGTCAAAAGGTTTGTTTCGTATTATGTACGACCCTGTTAGTCACCGTAAAGTGATATCCACTCAGTGATTACGTATCACTAATACCAATATTATGACATTTACGGTTGTCATCAAAGTTCGGTGTACAACCGAAGCTTGATAGTCACTGGATATCAGAAAGATACGTAATAGCCCTGCAGTTGAACTGAGATTAAGGCTGACTTAAGAAGGTGATAATGGTTTGTTACTGAGTGATAAATCGGTTCACATTTAAAGTGAAAGCTCGAGAACACATACACAAGAAGTTGGCACATTCGTCTCAGAACTAAGTAAGTTGTTGTAGTTTTTTTGTTTTTGTTTTCTCTTATAACTTTTTTTTTATAGATATTTTGTTTTAAGTATGTACATAAGTATTTATTCTTATATTTTAGTTATAAATATTTTCATATTTGTTTTCTGTTATTGCACCTACTGTGTATTGTCTCTGCATCACCTTAAGGTAGATTGTGGTAGAAAATGCCCAAGGCATTAAGTCCGCCTTTGTACAATTTTTACTTGTGCATAAAGTTTTAATAAATAAATTTTGGGGAAAACAGGAAGTTATAGTGAGATCTACGTCTAGTTGTGGTCTGGGTAATCAGGTACGTTTTTATGTTGTATTGCTTAGACAATTATTAATAAAACTACTATATACCGGAATAATTCAGGCTTTAGGTTGAGATTGAACAGTTGTTTTTTCCTCTATCAATGATACCATTTTGCCGTGTTTTAGAAACACGAATACAACCGATTATTTGGCATTTCTAAAGCCTCTAATTTCTCAACATAACTTCTACCAACTGCAAGTTGTACGTACTGACTGAATTAAATGAAATGTAAGTATGATGCCATATATAGCTAGTCTGCCCTGTAGCCAAATAATGGTTATTCAAAATCAATCAATCAAATAAAGTAATTTATTCAAAAAGGCTGATATCAACACTTTTTCCGACTTACGAGCAGTAAGTCTTGGGTTCGAATACAGGCAGGCGCAATAATTTTTGTAATTTATTTCATCACCACTGCTCTCAAAACGGTGTTAAAGAAAACATCGTGTGAAAACCGGCTTCTCCTAGAACCAAAAATTCCAAGACATGTGACATCTACCAACCCGCACTGGGCCCGCGTGATGGATTATAGCCCAATCCCTCTCATAGAGAGGAGGCCTGTGTCCCAGCAGTGGGAACGATATAGGCTGATTATGAAACACTTATAGAACGTTGAAATTTACAAGACACAGTTTCCCCCAAAACGCCTGCCTTTCGCACTCCAATATCAGTCTAAAGGCAGTCACACACACAACATTACGATACGCAAACATAAAACATACAACAGTATCGATCGCCCCAAGCCACACTGTCTTCAAAGCCACATCCGCCCAATTGCGTGCACATAGTTCAAGCGCAGTGCAACTCGGCGATTCAATTTGAATCGGAGACAAGGGATGGGAGGGTGACAGGGGGTTTGGTGGGGACGACGACTGACGACGCCGTGCTGATGGCTAAATCGTGTTCGATTCGCACCTGCGATGTGTGGTGGTCGGGATGATGCTCTACTTCGTAGATTGTTTAAGAATTTAAGGAGATGACTGTGATCTCAAAAAAGGTTCTGGGCGTATTTTAAGAACACAAAGAGATATTCTATGATGGGAAAGTCAAATTTTGTATTGGATTGACTTATGCTACCGAATAGTTTATGTCAATCTTGTTCAAAACATTAGTCGTTGTAGAAACACGATTTTTATTGACGGTGATTGCCACTTTTCTTGACCATGACGAAGAAAGACATCGTTGTTGTACGGACTTTCAGTATAACGTCTAAGTTTCCTGAAAGAGGAGGCATGTTATCATGAATTGCTCACAGCCCGATCTTTCTCATATTACGCAGAGTAGGTATTTCAGAACATAACTTTACAAATTTTTCAAATAACCATTACACATTACTCTTCATTCTCATCATACTGTACAACCTTATTTTTGGTACAACTCAATCCAATGTAATTTTAATTTAAGTAGAGCACCCTACCCACCGTTCGCTTCATCCGATACAGCGACACGACACGCTAGGACCGCAATGTTCGCCACGGTAAACTGTCACCTCCTTGCTTCTCGCGACGCTTAACAGAAGCACTCGCGGCCACAAGTTTCCCCAACAACTTTCGTAAGTTGCGAAGCGAATATCGAAAAGAACTTTCGACTAGTAGTTCCGGGTCACTGATGTTCGACTATTGGTATTTAATACAAGTTTTATTGGAGACGCAGTTGAATGTCGGTTTTATAGGCGGTGATTAAGGTTGAATTTTCTTTGGGAGTTTGGTGTGAGGTACCAGCTAGTAATAAAGTTTTAGATTGGTAATTAGTTGCTGGGATAAAAGTTTATCAGTGTAAGGTAAGTTAGGTGTCGGATTTTTATTTTGGGTTTTTTTTTCGATTTTATTTAATTAAATTAATGAATAAAATTAACTTTTACACGTAAACGTTTGTGTTTAAACAGCTTAAGTTCTTGATCCATAAAGTCTTAAAGACTTTTCTCGTTTTTTCAACATAACATCACCCATGTAATACCTGAAGGGTTAGGCAGAGGTTTACCTAATAATTCACCAACATTTTTTTTAATTTTATCCAAGTTCTGTGTAATAGGGGGCGAGCCTATTGCCATCAACCGGGCACAACGGACTCCGTGGCTGCTACTGAGAAATTCCAGATGAAAAACCCCAATAACACTTTGCCCGACGTGGGAATCGAACCAAGGACCGCATCCTCAACAGTTGCGACCACTATACCAACGAGACAGTCGCGGCGCTTTTTATTAAGTTTGTATTCATTTCTTGTTATAACCGAAACGTCATTCTCTTTGCCTGTTTTCAGTTTACGCAAAACGGGTGAAAGAAAGAAAGAAAAAGTATTTATTAAACTCACGCAGCACATAACAGAAACAAAAATATAGAATAGGCGTGACGACAAAAAAAAACTAATCGGTCCGTCACTTAGATTTTCAAAAAATATTTGAACCGTGTTTTTTCTTTTGTTACGTAAACAAAACTGACGAAGATACGACGCTTTTAAAATTCTCAATACGTCACGCCATGGTATAATTTTTAGCTAGTTCTGACGTCACGAGCCCCCACTCCCGAGTTTTGATGCGTTTTATCTTTGTCAATATTCATTGATTTACAAAAACAAAAAATACGTGTCTTTTAATTTCCAATACTCTAATTGACGGACTAAATAGATTTGCAATTTTTTGATACTGTCGCCATGCCTATTAGGTATGAAAAAATTATTTTAAAAAGCAAACATGAGAAACATAACAAACAATTAAATTTGATTGGTCCTGTGCAAGGTCAAAAGGCTACTATCTCAGCAAGGTGATGTGACTTTAAAAAAAAAAATCACAGCGCTAGTCGTCATCATCAACTGCCTAGCCTTTTCCCAACTATGTTGGGGTCGGCTTCCAGTCTAACCGAATGCAGCTGAATACCAGTATTTTACATGGAGCGACTGCCTATCTGAATCCACAACCCAGTTTTAGTATTAATGCGATACCTCCTTGGTAAGACTGGTTGTTAGACTAGTATTGTTATCATAAGCAAGTGAGTATCTTCTCTTCGTTCTGGATTTCCAACCTTATAAACAGGTAAGACAAAGTTTTCTTCCCCCTGATTATTTCCAGGTATGCTCGACTGGCTGGATTTATTTTTTGTTTTTGGAACACAATATTTTTTAAAGTTTTTATACGTTACAAATTTTTGTGCGACCTACATTTTCTGACCTTTTTTGAGGTCACAGTTGAGAATAGCCCAATTAGATTTTACTGATGTGTATCTACCTAAAATAGTCACAGTAAAATTATGTACTAAACTCTTTTTTTCCAAACGCTTGAAACACGTAGGTAATCTTCCCTGAAAATAATACACATATTGTTCCTCATCTATAGGTGTGTGTTTTTTTTTTAATCAGCTATTTTTTACCGAGACGGGAAATACGAATTCCATTAAAATTCAAACCTTTATACAAGGCAAACCCGTATATTTTAAATTTATGACATTCGGAAGATTCCGTCACAGCATTTTTCTTGAAAAAAAAATTTTTTTGTTTCACCCTAGCACGTTCTGTAAACATTTATTTCTAGTACCTATATCAAGGAAAACGATCATACGAATTCCCGGAAAATTACCCACATATCTTCACAATACGTGTGAAAATATCCCAGAAAAAAATACCGACATGTAACGACAAAATACTCAAAGAAAAAATAAAACAAGATAGAGCTCCGAGCAAAATTAAATTTCGAACCATATTATTTTCTTCGCAAAATTCATTATCCATTTACGGTTTCACAGGCAATTGTTTTAATCCGATAGCGGGAGCGGCCCAATGTGGAATGAAATAATTTAATAGCCCCCCTCCGCCCCCCCACTCGGATCCAAGATGGCGGCGGGGCGGGGCCGGGGGTGGGGCGTGCCGCCTCATTTGAATTACGAACGCGAGCTTTGCGAACGTGTGTTCGGATGGGTTTTCGGCCAATTAATTTGTCGGTAATTCGTTTTCTGCGTGCATCATGTTATGGCTTCATTGTTGTTTAATAGCTGGTTTATATTAAAGGGATAGTCACAGAGGCTTTTGTCCTTTTATTTGTTTGCTATTTATTTTTTGTTGCACAACTTTAAGGGGAATTAATAACCCCCTTACACATTTTTACCAAGGAATGAACACAATTGATTTTTTTTAAGAATGTTTTGTATTTTGGATTTGGTAGACATGTTCAATTGTTCATATTATATTTATAAGCACACAAAATACTAGAATGAGAATACACGAAAACCTGAAAAAACTTAAATAAAAAATATTTAAAGCTTAAATCATTTTAAAAGACTCCACTCCAACCTCAACTACACTAAAACACTACGTTACACACCGACCCACCACCCAAAAAAGACAACCACCTCAAAAAACTCAATTCCCTAATCCGAATCACCTCACCAGCGAACAAGTCGCAATTTTTCTGAGCCTCATAATACGTCCTAGCAAACAGAGCATTGTGAGAAGTTTCACAATATTATGTGGAGTGGTGTAATGCCGACACAAAGGCTTCTCCCGGCTCGGTAAATAACGCTTTGTTCTACGAAGCCAAATTTTGACAATCACTAGCTCACTCTCATATAGCTATGTACACGGACGGTTGGCAAAGATTAGCCAGGGGAGGCGGTTGGGTACAGTTTGGCGGTTATTAAAAAAGTGGTTGGATTTTGTATCTTTTATGAAGTTCATGTTGAAGTAAGACGACCGTGACGTCTTTCATTTGAAGCTTCATTATTACTGAACTATACTTATAGCGTAAACATAGCTATAATTAAACTAAGAGCGTAAATATAAAAATTGACATAAACATTTTGGAAATTGTAATGAAAAAGTCGTTCTGACGATATGCACGGATACTCAATACTTTATTTGCATTTCACAAATAAAGTACTTTTTGGATACTTGTCATATTGTGGTCTACTCGTAATAGCAGTAGTAATAGGCAGTAATTAAGACAAATGAGTCAGTTGAACAAATAATACATTAAAATAAAACTTATTTATAATTTTTATTGAACACTAATGTTTGAGAAACATTTTTACAATTTATGACAAGGCAATGTAGTTGGACAAAATCTGGAGAGACCGCCGAATAACTAAAAATACCAAAATTCGCTTTATGAACACTTTGGTTTTCCCGATCTTTCTATGGAGCGGAGCCATGGACATTGCGTATGCAGGACCGACGCAAGATTGACGCCCTTGAGATGTGGTGTTGGAGGCGCATGCTAAGGATTTCCTGGACCGCTCATCGGACTAACGTGTCAATACACAAAAAACTCAATATTATACAAAGACTGTCGTCGCTTGTGCAATTAAAAATCCTCAGATTCTTTGGACACGTTACCCGCAACAATGATTCCATGGAGCGTTTGGTAATTCAGGGAAGAGTTGAAGGCACACCACGTGGTCGATCACCAACCCGATGGACAGACTCCATCAAATCTGTCACCAAGATCCCTCTGGCAGAATGTGCTCGCCATGCGGCTAATAGAGACCGGTGGAAAAGGATCGCGAAGGCAGCGACCGCAGTTGTGGGCGACCCCTCATGACCACGACCACTCTCTCAAGAGTGACTAAGAAGAAGAAGCTAATGTACAAAGTTCTATACAGATTACATCATCATTATCTATAAGATCCGGCTGATTAATAAGATCATCATCATAATCTGGTCAGGTAGGTCAGGTTCTGTACGTCCTTTATCCAGGTATTTCCCGCGACTTTGATGAAGTCGTCGACGCAATTTATGCGATAACCGCAGGCAATTTTCTTGAGACCCATTGCTGAAGTAGGATTTCATAGCAAAATCAACGAACTTGTGAATGGCTCGAACACAACACATCCCGAAAGAGTCCTATAAAATATATCTAAACCACGTCCCATCTGAAAATTTAAAACATCCAACATAATCTGTGCCTGTGTTCCCCTGTGTGAGTGCAGAGAAGGGGCGGCGAGGGAGGCAAGGGGACGAACCGCCGGTTCAATGTTGACAATTGATGGATATCTCTTGTCTTGAAAAGGCAGGATTAATGCTCTGTCTCTGGGAGTACAATAGTGGCGATTCCTGAAGGATTACGCACTTGAAAGCGTGAAGATGTGCTCCAAAGAATGAGGAATGTTGACCGACAATGGTGGAAGTATATTCTTTATGGTGGCAGCTTTCTACAGTTGATTTTGTTTGAGGAAATTGTGAGAGAAACGGAGCAAATCTTCAGTCTGGAATTGCTTTCATTAAGCTGTAGATTTTTATGTAGGTATCACGTTTAAACCTTAGACTACATTTGCGATTCCTAAAATACTTTCTTGTTTATACTAAGATCATAAGTTAAAGTTACTACTAAAATCCAACCAGAAATAAAATGCCAACTTCACATTTTCCGTTGAAAAGATACCTCCGGCGGCGGCCGTTCGTATCGTAACCTTACAAATACTTGTGTATATTTTTATTGCGTCGCGACGCCGACGGTGCGAGAAAAGGAAAGCGGGAGGTCAGACAACTTGCGGGGACTAGAAAGGAGTACGAGGTATAACTATGTATCTATAACCATACAAATAAACGTTTGTGCTCATCCATCTTAATGTTATGTCCTGTTAAGTATTTTGTGTGTACATAAATAAATAAATAAAAAATATATAATTAAATAAATAACCAAAAAAAAAAAATAATTTCAACCTTTTACTGAATGCAAAGGAATTAAGAAAATATATACTTACGGTACTTAAAACAAAAAAAAAACAATATTTTTAGTTTTTGTCTCTCTGTTTGTTCCAGCTAATCGGTTTTATTTATACGGGATTTAGACGGGAGTTTTATTGGCAAATGGCTATATAACTTAGGCTACTTTTTAGAAAAATAATTAGGGTTACATGTAAAAATATTTAAACCCTTGAAATTGTTAACAAAAATCCGATAAATAGAGAAGGAATATTTTTATAATTATTTCACTCGGACGAAGATCGCGGGAAACAGCTAGACGTTAAATATGATTAAGGGAAAGCACTCTTAAAGCATTTGGATATAATTATGCTGCTCAGCTAAAACAACAATGTAAACAAACCGGTCGTTTTGGAACAATAATGATACGCCAATAGTGTGAAATATGCATAGGTTTATACGGTTTAAGAAATTTATTTCGCTCAAAAAGAATACAATTATTCACTTCTATGAGGAAACACATAATAATTAAGATACAATAAACGACGGTTTCGCTTAGTAATAAACTAAAATTAGGTTCTAAAAAACGGAAAAAACTTACAATTTATAAATTATTTAGTGGTGTTTTAATAGTCTTTTAAAAGTTGGAAGTGATTTCGATTCCTTGATTACTTTAGGTAAAGAGTTATAGAGTTATTAACGTATTATGTAGGTTTATTACATAAAACAACTTAATCATGAAGACTTCAATATTCCTAAACCTAAAATCCGTAAAAAACCGTGATCTGTGTAAAAATATAGACGAACTGTTTCATTTTCGAAATAACTCAGTCAAGAATACCTATAGTTCCGAACTAAAATATTCTACTACAATGTAACAAGTTAAACAACCCTTCAAAGGAACGAAACAAAGACCCAAATCAAATTTTGTCCAGTGACAAGACAACGATGGGCCAAAGTTATCATTGACAAGAATA
The DNA here is from genome assembly GCA_963853795.1 of Xestia rhomboidea. Lineage (NCBI taxonomy): Eukaryota > Metazoa > Arthropoda > Insecta > Lepidoptera > Noctuidae > Xestia > Xestia rhomboidea. The sequence goes on along the minus strand of OY970771.1, from coordinate 4,513,884 downwards.
TAGCTACGTTCTGCTGTGTCAATAAAACATTATAGGAAGATTTCTATGATAGAGCCAATAAGGGAATAAAGGAGTCTTAACTTCACAGTCCATAAAGGTGATGATCACTAAGATTGTACTAGTTCTGAGGACACTGGCAATAGACAATGATAAAATATATTAGCGGAAACGATGATGTTGAAGTCAAAATTAATTGAATTTTGTGAGACAAGCCGCACCGAAAAGTCAATCAATCCAGTTGAAAGTCGTTGTGGAAATAAGAGATACTTTGAAAGCGATTCCAACTTGTTAATCCAATCTGGAGACAATGATCAACAAAAAAGTCACTACGACCACTGTCACAACCCAGTCAGACCTATGTGTCGATGAGCATATAATTATGTTAATGTGCAGGATTTTGTTACAATAAAACATCTGTAACTATATTTTTTCGAAGCTTTTCTTTCTATACAAATACAAATACAAAATCTTTATTTCATAACTAAATACTTTTACATTAGTTGGTGATTGGAGCCTCCTTTTAAGCAAGTAATGCCTGTGTTAGGAGACTCCGCGCTTCCACAGCAATATACAATTTATTTAGTACCTTAGATGTAAAAATTGCTTGTGTGTGTGTTTTTGTTTGTGTATGTGTGTGTGTGTGTGTTTATGTATGTGTGTGTGTGTGTGGGTGGGTGGGTGGGTTTTTGTGTGTGTTTCATTTTGTGTGTTGTAATAGTGCCTCAGTGTCTGCGTAATTTAGTGTCTTTATCCAATTTGTTAGTTTTTTTTTTGCACTCGTTTAGTGGTTTATTGTGTTCTATAGATCTGAGGATACACTTTTCATATCCGCACATTTTGCATTTGATCTAAATTTTTGAAACTTGATCTCAGAAGAACCCATAGAGACATAAACTTGCATTGCTTTGATCCCTTATATAGATCTCGATATCGATAGTAAACATTAATTCTATTACAATATCTAATAATACAGTACGCTACAACTTAAACAACACTTCAAAAGGCTTCGAACAAAGACCCAAATCACGTTTGGTCCGGTGACAAGCCAACATTATCGTTGACAACGTTTATTGCGATCTATATATACAAATATGTTGTCTAGTCTCGGCATTTGTCCCTCCAGCAGTACATTATTGACTCGTCCAATAAGCGTGCAATGTCCGCGCGCCTTTTATCAGCCATCGGCTGAGTTAGGATGGAGAGAGATCTTGCATCCTGGAGATTTTGTAGTGAATGTTCCACTAATGCTATTTGGATATGGATCTATTGTTGGTCATAACATATCATTACATCATGTCTGTCTTCTCCGATGGATTAGGCAGAAGTATATATCATATTATTTTCCTGTTTCCGAGGTTCTACAGTGCCTTGGGCATTTTTATAATTTTAAGAACGGGACCAATTTACTAAAGAAAATGACACAAAAATAATAATTTAGTAAACTGATCCCGCGGGATCCAAATGAGCGGGATCAGTTGACTAAAGAGCCCCATATAAAGCACGTTAAGCCGTTCGTCCCGGCTGTCTTTTGTAGATCTTTGACAGTCGTTATCAGTGGCCCTAAAGTCTGATAACCAGTATAACCAAGGGGTATCCTATTATCCACTACTAGCTGGATTATAGAGGTCAGATAGGCAGTCACTCCATGTAAAAGGCTGTGTACCCTCCCCCCCTCCCCCACATATAAATTTTCTATCGGTACGTTTTAGTAAAAACAGCTATTTTCTACAGTACCTACACGATCAAAATGTATGGAACAACCTTTTTTTTCGTACAAAGGTTTTAAGGTTCAGAATGGTATTCACTGTTCACTGAATACGTGGTATTCGTTTGCGCACTGGTGTCCTTTCCAGCCTGTTTAACATAGTATACGTGAAAAGTTGTGACTAAGTCCTTGAAAACTGCTAGTTCTGAATCAAGTTACACGGAGGAAACGGGTCAAGGAGCTTGCTAGCGTTGGACTTGAAACTTGGCTATATACTTGCTTGCTCTATTGAATGAAGCAGTTAAAAATATACGTAAAATAGGTAAAGCTTTTTATCTTGCATCTGGCCATGTCTTAATTTTGAATTAGTGATGCTGCTTTATTTCAAAACCATAATTCGTACTCATCGTGGATCTTGGTATACCTACTCGATTTTGTTAAGTGGAACTTTGACACTATCTTCTAAAGAACGAACTCAATAAATTAAAAAATAGAGTTTACAAACTACAAAAAGTATTTCTGGTTAAAAACAGTTGACGATGGTTGACGATGACGACCCGAATGGCGCAGCGGTGGTGAGGCTGCCTTACGTTCTTCGGGTCCCGGGTTCGAATCCCGGTTGGAGCAAATGTTTGTGTGATGAGCATGGACATGTGTTTCCGAGTCATGGATGTATATATGTATAATAAGTATGTATTTACAAACAAATTTATCTATGGGCCGAAGTAGCCTGAAAATAAAGGTTTTTTTATTATTATTATTATTAAAAAAGTATCTATGTAGTATATCAACTATCTGGTGTCCACGACACAAGCCTCGTTGCTTAGTGTGGCTCTAGATGGCGCTGTGTGTTAATGTCCAGCGATATTTATTTATTTATTATTTAGTTTTTGTCTCTCTCTTAATTTAATTAATTCTTGTTCAATTGGACGATGTCGGTATTTCAAGAACGGCTTTTGTCGTCTCCATATGTTTTAAAAAGTATGATCATCATCATTCTCCTGCCCTTATCCCAGTTTATTTGTGGTTGGCGCAGCAAGTCTTCTTGTTCCATACTTCTTTGTTACTCGTCATCTCACTCCTTTCTTGCCATATCATCCTTTACACAGTCCATCCATCGTTTCTTTGGTCTGCCTCTACTCCTAAACCAATCCACATTCATAGTTTCCTCACGACATTTTCGTCGTTCCTCCGCATCCCAATAACATGCCCATACCAAGACAACCGATTACTGAACAAGTATTTAGTTTTTGATTATTGTTTGCTGTAAAGTGTTAATGCTATCAGCATCATTTCCGTCTCCACTCTAATCGACTCCGAAGGTCTCCTTATCCTGCAAATTCCGTCGCGTGATTAAATGAGCCGCCGGCCATCGCGATATTGCCGGTCGCGACTACATGTGCCGACGTGGATTGCCTCCCCCACTACTTCCACCCCACTAGAATATGGATGCTGTGCCCCCGGAATCTTTGTTAGTGGTCAAATGGACAATATTTGTTGCTCATAACTATTTGTATGGTGTTTTCTTATGTTTGTTGTGCGTGTTTGGTATTTTGTTATATCTTGTAAGTCATTCTGAAATGGCATGCATGTAGATGCAGAAGTTCTGAAAGAAGATGTGCAAAAGTATGTGCGTTACTTATTAATCACTGATAGAGGAGATACAAGAGTTCCTTATACAGGTAGAAGGGAACTTCGACGCACAAACGATTTCAACGTGCTCATACCATCATTCCAAACCGGGGTTTTGTTATCGGTAATTAAAAAAACAATTTGCTGTTTCTAACAAAAGTGCACGGTCAAATTGTATGCAACAGCAGATTTTTGGTGAGCGCTATTTTAAAAACAATCATCTTCTAAAGCTGTAATGAAAGGTTGTGTAGTAAAACTAGGAGCTTAGAACATATTCTGAATGACTGTACTTTATTGTAGATTATAATTAGGTTACAGCAGTAGGTACTTACATTATTTAACAGGGTTTTGACATTGAAATTAAATTCTGATTAGAGGAGTACCTACTTAATGAAGTTTAAACAGTATTTCACTAAATTTTGTTTCAGCTGTTCAAATATAAAGTTCTAAATATGTCATAAAATTATAACAGGTACTTTAATAACCAAGCACACGTGTGCCAATTTTTCAATGTAATGGCATATTTTGCCGTAACAACAGCAGTGAATAAATTATGTAATTAAGTACAGTATAACGAATTTTAGTACGAGAAGAAGACGTCATGCTGCCCCAAAAAATTGTACGACTGCTTATGTTATTATGTATATTTAAATATGCGAATAATGTGGTAAATATGCTGTGTAGCAATAAATAAGGTTCATAATTATTATATTCATAATTAGTTCATAATTCACCAATTAACCTGTAATCCATAAAAGCTCTATCAGTTATTTCGACCACTAATTATTTCCCAGAAATTCTCCATCAATCCCCAAAATCTGCCAAACAACAGTGTTCCCCTACAACCTTTAATCAGAGGCAGCATCAACACAAAACATAGACGAAGTATGCTAGCTTCGCCGGTCAATATCTCCGACGGCCATTTGCAAGGGTCCGTTGGTACCATTAACCTTCTAAATTCATTAGGTAGGAACCCAATGGATTGCTTTCGGGAAAAAATGTTTCTTCGGACCCGTCCTTGTATTAATGTGTTAGGGTTTCAGTTGTCTGCTGTGGGTGTCTGTGGTGGATATGTTTTGTAGGGAAAAGAATTTGTTGTTTGGTTTTTCGTAGGGCTCTCGTCTTTTTTTTTGAGTTGATTAAGTGGATTTCCTTTTTACTGGTATTTTTGTGTCTTGCTCTGACTTTTATTGAATTTTTAGTTGATGAAAGTTTGTACTTCTGGTTGTAAAGATATATATTGTAATGTTTCATGAGACCTCGATGAAGATTTTGTAATGGGAATAAGTACACGACATCCACCCAACATACTATTGTCGAATGACTTCAATCAATTACTTTTTCTTCTATCTTCTATGTGCCCAGATTAAACTATTGCGCATAAGTATACAACTTAAGCAGTTTCCACCCTTTGAGAAGGAAGCTATAAATACAATCGCTTCAACTTCCCTCACCTTGGAGCCTACACAAAACCTTCAATTTATCCCCGAAAATCCCAGAAAAAGCACTATCTCTAAACGCCAAACAAGATTCAACAGCTCCGCCATATAATGCGATATAATACAGTGAACAGCGGCGTATTTATATGAAGGCAAACATTTACGACAAAGTAATACGCCCGATGGTGGCTGGTACATTTTTCAGTGTAACAAAGCGAATATTGGAGAGACTCCACAAAGGCCATGCGGCGGCACTGGCATGTTAGAGTTGGGGGGAACGTCGATAATTGAAGTGTCGATAGATTGAGGTTCTATGTTGGATGTTGGAAGATGTGAAAGATAGTTTAAAGGTAATTTGAAAGCCATCATCTATAAGGGCACTTCCTAAATATGTATAAAAGTACACACATACGGTAAGAGCTCCGGTTATATTCCGGTTTAAAAAGTCGGTTTTTGAGCCCAATTTGGCTACAATAACTATGCTACCTAGGACTATAAAAAACCTGTTTTATTGTATTAATTTACATTTATTGTAGCTTATTGCTTTTGACCTTTACATTAGCTACGATAATTATAGATCAAGATATTACTGATGGAATTGATTAACTTACTAGGAGGAGACGGGGAAAAACAAAGAAATATCGCCTTTCCTGATTATCATTAAGAAATTCTCACCTTTTCAAACTAATCTCGAGAATAGCTACAAAATAGTGGAAATATTTCCAAAACATCCTTTGATTCATCAAGCTTATCTTATCAGATGCCAACAGCGGATGATATGGCAAAAAAGGAGGTGTCTTGTGAGTATGAGAGAAGAAAACATGCTGCGCTAACCAAGAATGAATTGGGTTATGGGCAAGAGAATGATGATGATGATCTAGTCAGGGGCCAAAATCCAATAAATTGTAAAGTTTCTAACAAACACTTATCGACATCTCCACCCCATCCCTACTGACTGACTCAGCTCCCTCCCGAGTGCCTCATAGTTACATACGTAGGTGTAATTGTTGGTAAGTACATTTTTCTTTGAGGTTACTCTCTATTAAACGCTCAAAGTGAAATGGGACGCAATGGTTTCTACCTTCAAAGGTGTACCAGAGCTCCAAAGGTTGGCCAACCTTAATTGTTCCTCAATTACTATGAAAATTTCATACGAGGTTAAGTCAAAGGGCTGAGTGGTCCTGGGTGGTTGTTCAGCTTGGGTGTGACCATGGTGTGGGTGGCAGATTGTAGATTGTTGAGGTCTATTTTTAGGACAGGTAAGACTTGCTGTTTTTGGAATTAGCCTTTGAAGGGGTCTTTGAAAGAAATGTCAGGTAGCTTAGGTAGGAAATTTTGCGCAAAAGTCTAAAGTTAACAGTTTTTTGAGAATAAAGTGCTTTTTGAAAACGTGAACAGGATTGTAAATGTAATAAAAATAATTTCAATGACTTAGCAGACATGATTTGGAGATCACCTTTTATGCAAGGAGATGCTTGTGTGAGGTGACTCCGCTCAATGTATGTAAAAAAAGTTATATATACCTGATAGTTTACAGAACTGTTGGTTTGTAAATGTAAAATCAGAAAGAAAGAAAAAATATTTATTTGACGTCAGTTAATAAATCACGACACACACAATAATATAAAAAAGATACAATATAAGGAGGAAAACATAGTATGCGCTGTGTGCCTCACGGCTGCGCCAAAAAGGTCCATTCCAAATCAATTTATCTTAGAAAAGGTTATATTTTTTTCCATATTATTCAATTCGAATGAATAAGTTCTCGTGCACAATTTTCTCCGTCGGAAAAGCGCCAATGTTAATACAGTTTGCGTTTTTCTCCTTCATTTTTCATCTCATTTACTCACTTTTTTCAATACAGTTTTTCTCCATCATTTTTAGGATTCAGCTGGCTGTATCTCATGATCCGTAATAGATAGACAGTTAAAAAACATCACAGAATGCGTATTTCTACTGCCGGTAAAACTGCAAATAATTAAACAAAAATAAATTTAAATGGGCTCCCCAATCCACTCAGTGGGATTCGTCCCACTGAGTGCATTGGGGAGCCCATTTAAGAAGAATAAATCCCCTATAACGATCCTACGGAACCCTTCATGCGCGAGCTGGCCTTGGCTGGTTTTTAAAAGTATATCAGGTTCTAGTCAAGTAACTTTATGAACATATTAATGTACACAAAACAAGCACCAATCATTACTCAACATTCCCATCACAACAAACTTCAAAAACTCATAAAAAGAATCATAACTTCACAATTGTTTACAAAACATCTGTAGTTAGTTCAGCCCCTTGCTTTATAATTAATTTTCTCATAGTAAAATGTTAATAATCCTCTGCATTAACGAACAGTTGCTTACCCTACCGTAAATATTTACAGAGCGTCATGTGTTTGCCGTGATTTTATATCGTAAATCTCTTTAAAGGTTGTCTTTGTAAAAAATGTGACGGTGAGATGATATTCTCCTGTGATATGAACAGATGTAGGTAACCTTTTTTTGTGTATCGCCAAATAAAACCAACACATAGTGATGCATATACCTAAATATAAATAGAAAATATCGGAAAAGAAACATTAAAGGTAAAGAAACATTATGGTCACCTATTTACTTATAATTCGTAACGAAAATAATATAGTCAGTAATATAAGTAAGTTAAGCATTATTAATTCCCTTTTTAATAAACCTGGAGCAAAGTTACACAATTATACTTCAGATTAACCATTGGTAGTAAGTATACATTTTTCTAAGTTTAAGTTTGGCATAATACATTTTACTGCACACTAAACTGGTTCTCTATTTAAAACAGGAAGTAGAAATTAAAACTCCAAAATATTAAAAAACGCCAGACCTTACTTTTGCTTAGAATGAAAAACATATTGAGGTAGTTCTAGATCTTACTGGTACTGTCCACTCAAAATGAGCATGATTTCCGGATCTAAAAGATCCCTCCACCATACTAACCGATTTCAATTCAGTTTCACACAAACAAGACCATACCTCCTTCCTTCTTAAACGCAAACTCATAACGCTAGTGTTTAACAAACAACGAATCCATAAACAATAAAGCTTCCATTCGATTTATATCAAAACCATAACCAATACTTACCGTTACGAGCAGTATTAACTGAGAACGCCATCTGTCGACAGATTTGAACACCCAACAAGCACAAACTTACTAAAACACTTTCATCTCCAAAACTGCAAGCGATTTTGAACCGTAAGAGTTAAAAATAGGTGTGGTGGTAGGATTTGGGGAGGTGTTAAGATATGGTTGTGAAATATTAAAGTCAAAATGTAGAGATGAATCGCGGGTGGCCATACCAGCTGCGATGACACCGATGCAGCGATGAGCGCTAAAATGTTCTGGGGTGGTTTTTAATTCACAATTAGAATATCAAGAACTAGGAAATGGGAAAAACGTATAAGGTAATCTGCACTAGCAACAGCTAATTAAAAGCAATTTCAATTATTGTCAGGTGGATTGAAAGATTTAATTTTATGACAAAGAGAAGTTTTGATTGCTCTGCACTTATCCAAAACGGGTTTGAATCTTTTGGCCGGATTAACTTACACCATTTTTTTTTTCAAAGTAGCTGTCACGCATTATACCTATAACGCATTTATAGATGGCTGGTATGCTGGTATCAATACAAACAAGTTTTGAATGAGACAAAGTGTCCCTAAAGTAAGTAGGTAAGTGCCCTCGTAAAATGTTTTTACATTTGTATCTGTAACCTTAATGGTGTACATAATAAAGAGTATTCTATTCTATTCTATCATACAGTCCATCGATTCTTTGGTCTTCCCCTGCTCTTTCTTCTAGCCATACACAAACCTTTCCTCAACAACACCATCAACATGTTCCATATTCCTCCGCATCACAAGTGATTACGACACAACTTATCAGATCGAGACATTTTATTTAGAATGTTTTAAGAAACTGAAAATTCGTATAAAACTTCACTTTGATACGAAGCAGCATTTTAGGCCCCGCCGATCTACTAACTAGCAAGCAGGAATCCAATCCACTATGATCCGATTCATTAAACACTTGCACAGAACAAGTGTCAGTAATAGGATTATGTTTTATTGGGCCCTATCCCTATCATACACGTGGTGGATGAAATTATTTTAATTTAATTTTGATGAATTCAACTTTCATAAAAAAAAAATGTGTCGAAATAAGCAACCGTCAACGATCTAAGTGCTTTGAAAATAGTTTCAAAACTCCTTAATAATTATTATAGGTTCGATTCAGTCCTGTATTGACTCGCTGCAGATACTGGGCTCTGAACTGAATGGGTTCTCATAATACCAACCTGCTTCAGTGCAGTAGCTGTCAAATTCCGGTCTACGAAGCCACAGCCGCAATATTATGTCCGTGTGATTGAAACTGTTTTTTACCCACATTATTTACCTAGTCATAATATTTTTATCTGTATTAATTTTAAGTTAGAGACTCCACTGTTCAGAAATGTTCGAATTTTCATAAACTTTTACGTCCAATAATAAAGCAAATAAGGAAAAAACTTAACAACTTTTTTTATTTTTGCAAACTTGAAAAATTCCAACCACTGACAAGACAAAATTAATATTTATTTATGCAAGCAATAAAACCGTAATAATCCCACGCTATTCTGAAACATCACGCCCTTGCTATTTTGGGGCGAACAGAGGGTCTAAGCGATTGGGTATTTTGTCAGGGCAGACAGACAATAAATTAAAGTATTAGTAAGTACGTATTGAACGTTATTGATATTTGTTGGTTAAACTGGACTACAGACTTGTGGCATATGGATGCACTATTAATTTATTATGACAGCTTTTGCCGGTTTGATAATAAAGAGTTTAGATAAACGGTGGATATATTTATGAAAGGACAATAATTTGTGTGGTATGATGAGTAGCATATTATTGAAAGCCAGCTTCAGGCACTAGTTGTCCAGCATTTTGCTGAACTGGGCCTATTTGGCGCAGCTGTGAGACACACAATAAAGGTTTATGCTTTCTTCCTTTCATACTTTTGAAAATTATTGGAATCGGTTCAGCGTCTCTTCTTCCTTAATGCCTCAATAGGCAACTCCTTTCTTGACCAAGTATGTTTACGTCTAACCTTTACGTAAGGTACCTTTTGTAAATTACCAAAATAATTTATTGAGCACCAGAACTTACTAATAAATGATACGGCAATGAAGAAACTTAAGAACTTTATGACAAAATTTATAAGCTTACATAACTAGGCTAAATTGCTGAATCATCCCTAATATTAAAGTTAAAAGTCACTGGAATCTAACTCAAATAATTTGATCTTTCAATGATTTATATATTTACCAGGATTTAGCGATTTGTGGTCATTATTTTGGTCAGTGTGGGAACTGGACGGTTATTGCTATTAAAATCATTTAGATTTATAGCTACTTACATTAAGGGGTTTGGTTGTTCTGTCTGAAACGAGAAACTGCATTATAAAATAAGTATTAGGTATAATAAAGCACCAAAAAAAGTAGATTGCATAAATCACCTAGGTAAAGACAATAACAGTTTATTTTTGTAAATCTCCTAGGTTTGTAAAACAAACAAGCGAGCTTTCAAGCTAAAAAACCGGAAACCGTGTGTCATATTTTAAAATACACTCGAGAGCAATGAATCCGGGTCACTTAAAGAATCCTAAAAATCTCGGAAACTAAAAATGCTAGGTTAATGCAATAAATTATATTTAATAGACAATGTAATACTCCTTAAATGAAGGTATTAAAACTTCTTAGTTATTGTATAGTTATATCATAAAAAAATCAAATTTGAAAAAGGGCCACTTTCGAAGATGGAACTACGAAATTACAGCATTTGGTTTTGCTTTTGTTTGTAATCTGTCATTTATGTGGGTACATAAACCATGTTGATAGTGCTCTATATTCATTATTCAAGCTGAAATTATGTCGCTTACGCCTGAAGAATGCACCAGAATACTTACAATGCTGGAAACCGGCCGGAGTCAGCGCGATACAGCCAGGACTGTCGGTGTGTCGCTGTCAACAGTACAAAGAGTTCTCCGACGTTACGAAGAAACTGGTTCTAACCTACGCAGACCAGGAACGGGCAGAACCAGGTGTACCACAGCACGAGAAGACCGATACTTGGTGAACACCATGCTTCGAAATCGCTTTCTCACAGGAACTGAACTCACAAATCAGTTTCGACGCCTCGGAGGAAGTAACCCAAGTGCATGGACAGTAAGACGTCGGCTTGCTGAATCTAACTTAAAACCCCTTAGACCTGCAAACGGCCCTAAACTGGAGCGTGGGCATCGTATTTCAAGACTAAGATATGCCCAGAGCCACGTAAATTGGAGTATTGAAGATTGGTCAAAAGTTATGTTCTCCGACGAATCAAAATTTATGCTCTACAAGCACGATGGAAGACACAGAGTGTATCGAAGACCAGGGGAAAGATTCAAGCAAGCATGCATCGAAGAAAAAGTAGCCTACGGTGGTGGGTCTGTACTTGTGTGGGCCGGAATTTCTTCTGAAAGTCGCACAGAGCTGGTGATCATAGAAAACGGCTCTTTAACTAGCGTAAGATATGTGGAAGAAATCCTCAATTATCACGTTGGTCCATTTATGGTCAATTTAGGTGAGGATGCTATATTTATGCATGACAATGCCCGACCTCATACAGGTAGGATTGTGAATGACTACCTTCAAGAGATGAACATTACTCGTATGGAGTGGCCAGCGCGCAGCCCGGATATCAACCCGATCGAGCATGCTTGGGACGAGCTAGGCAGATGCGTTAAACAACGAAACCCTCCCCCAATCACGCTTCGTGAGCTCAAAATTGCTCTCACAGAGGAATGGGAGAATATTCCCCAAAATCGTATAAGGAACTTGGTGTACAGCATGCCAAACCGCGTAAACGCAGTAATGGAAGCACGAGTGTTGTGGGTACTTCCACTGTATCGACTTGCACAGGCGCCGATTCTGCAGAACCACTTGCACCCCGCGTCTCCAATATATGGTTGCTGTCCTTGGAAATTTCACTGGCTTGACAGATTTTAATCGCTTTTTCTAAAGACAAGTCTTCAGTTCTCAATAAGCGATCTCGTACTACCGTACTTTTTATACCACAAACGATACGGTCACGAATTAATTCCTCTTCTAAACTTTTAAAACAACAATTTCTGCTCAACAATTTTAATGCCGTAACATACTGATCTATGGACTCGCCAGTTTCCTGATTTCTCGTAAAAAAGTTATATCTGGCCAAAGTTATATTCTGCCTGACGCCAAAATACTCATCAAACTTCTTGATTAACAAAGTGACGTCATCCTTTTCACTTTCTTGATCAAACGTAAAAGTCTCATAAATATCGAACCCCTCGGGTCCAATCAGATTGACCAGTAAACTGGCTTGGACACCACATTCCTCTTTATGCACCCCAGATGCTTTCAAAAATAGAGTGAACTGCGTTTTCCATTTCTTCCACGCGTCAGCCCGGCTGACGGAGCTGCCTTCCAAACTCAATTCTGATGGTGGTCGCGCGTGTTCCATAGTTATTCACAACTTTTCAACACTGTTCGCCAAAACTATCGCAACAAATCTCGATTATTACGTGTTTTATAATTATTTTTACCGCTGTCACCATGTAATGTAATGAAACAGCACAGTCTGAGTTAGCAACTGATTTATTATATCTGCAGGTACTTGCATATTAAGTTGAGTGGAAGTACCCACAACATACCCGCGTTCATATATTGTGAAAAATAGAAAGGGTATTTACAGACGTAATCGCCGACATTTGATTAAGAGCATGCCTATAAGTTGTCAAAAGGAAGGGGTGACGAATGATAATTATATTGTAGTATCGGATGATGACGATGATATGTATGTTTCGGGAAATGATGACGATGATGACTATGTACCAAGTAATGATATGGAGGATAGCATGCAAAGTTCTTATGTACCACCTGTAACTCGTAGTAAGGCAAAGCAATGAACCTTGTTTGCTATTAAGTTAACTTTATTTTTATTACGTTTTCTTTTGTTTGTTTAAGGGAAAGATGTTGTGGGTACTTCCACTCAACTTAATATGCAAGTACCTGCAGATATAATAAATCAGTTGCTAACTCAGACTGTGCTGTTTCATTACATTACAGAGGAGGCAATACGAAGTATTAAAATTCAAGAAAATCGTAATAAAGTTCAAAAATTTCATGTTTCCTATTTTTGTTTTAAGGAGAGATCAGCAGTTTTTTTCTTTATGTAATTTTGTGTTAATAAAATGTATGGTGACTCATATTTTTTTTACTTTCATTTAAGGAGTATTACATTGTCTATTAAAGACAATTTATTGCATTAACCTATCATTTTTAGTTTCCGAGATTTTTAACATTCTTTAAGTGACCCGGATTCATTGCTCTCGAGTGTAGTATTTTCCAGAACTCATATAAAGTTTTTAAAACGAAAAAAAATCTTCAGATAAACATAGCCATAGATAATTCTGGAAAAGCCCGCCAAAAGCTAGTGTGGCGGCGCAGCGATAGGAAAATTCATGGTGTTTGCCGTCGGCGGCGGCCGCGGCATGGCGGCAGTTTGAAAGCGCACTGACCGTACCATTGCTTCTAGAATACCTATGATAAAAGATAAAACCTACAAGGAAAAAGTTATTTAAAGAAAATTTAAAGACTCGGGAGGAAAATCTACTTAATGCATGGGCTGCCGGTGCGGCGGCGGGGAACCTCAAGCAGCGAAAATATAGTAACCTTATTGGTAACTATATTTTCGAGCCGCTCACAGCCTTTTCAAGGAAATTTCGAAACGCTTAGTTGACACTTCCCGTGACCATAGGGCTGGCTTTTACCTTAGCCTTTAAGTTTTTAGTTTAAGTTAAGTATTCAGTTTAGTTTCTTTTAATAGGTTTGTAAATTGTAAATAATGTAAATAAATTAAGCAATATTAATTTGAAATATCCGAGGTTGTTCGACAGAACTTTTGATTGGCTTTGTAACCTTCTTAACAGATGGATTTAAATTCTTGCTACTTGTAAAACGATAACAATCACGGTCGTCAGATGTCGTCAAAGAAAAAAATCAAAAACAAAAATCATTTCTGCCTCTCATAATAAAATTATCAACAATCAAATGCTCCAAACAACTTTAAATGGCATAAAATCAAATAGAAACCGGCGATACACAAATAATACCGTTTTAAACGCACCACTTGTGTTAAACAATAGGTTATATTGGCGCCAAAACCGGGTGCGTTCCCGCCACTTGACCATCTGTGAGTTTTTTATTTATTCGATGTTATGCAATGGTTGGACTGGGTTCAGCTTCAAGAATATAATATTGAATTTAACCTTTTTGGGAAAGTTGCGCAGATGAACATGGACACCGACAGGATTATTTTCTAGGTGGATGAATCTATATCTCACACAATGCAACAGTGGGAAATGAGATGAAAACCTTAAGAATTAAAATAGTGAAGGGTACAAGAGCGATCGAAGTGAGCTCGATTTTTTTTTTCAATTATTCATACAGAAATAGGAATAAGTTAGTAGATTTTTGCAGAAATGCTAATGAATCTTGCAAGAGCGAGCGCAGTAAGCTCAAAAAAATTGCAATATTTTTTTTCTTCTACTCCATACCTGCAGGGCTATTACGTATCTTTCTGATATCTAGTGACTATCAAGCTTCGGTTGTACACCGAACTTTGATGACAACCGTGAATGTCATAAAATTGGTATTACGTATCACACTGAGTGGATATCACTTTACGGTGACTAACAGGGTCATACATAATACGAAACTAACTTTTTGACTGTTAATTGATGGACACTGAGCCCAGTTCCTATCATTTCGAGCTGTCAACAGAGATAATAACCCTAATGGAAACCTGCTAGTTACGGAGATATTGGGGGTCACAGTTCCAACTTTTTGTAATTTTTTTTTTAATACAAGTTTTTAATGTACGATTTTTACTATAAACACCTCCACACCCCCGTATTCAAACCATCCATCAGCACGTTTTGAGTGCGTTTCATTGAGTTCTACCACAAAACATGATTTTTTACCCCAAAAAAAATCGTTTCCCAGCAATAAATTTTGCGTAAAGTTACTTAGTTTGATGTACAGAATGCTTGGTTGACGGCTTCGTGGTGAGTATGTAAATACACCCTGTATTTACGTTGGTCATCCGTCGGCGTCGCCTATAAACAAATCCACTGAAATAAACTCTTTGACTACAAAGGAAGGCCCTACCAACCTACTGAACACGCAATTTTACAACTGTATTAGGTTATTAAGTTACTACCGAGTTCATTGGGGGTCTACCAGTTTTCACCCTAAGTTCCTATGTTACAAGGTTGAAAATTGGTCGTCCGTCAATGAACTCGGTAGGACCTAATTTTGGATCATGATTGGCTCTAGGTGCTTATTCAAAGTTGAGCCTACGCAGCAAAATCTACTTCTATAACAAAGCGGTACTATGAGTATATGTACCTTTTCTTAGCTCAATTAAAATAAGTTTTGTTAGTGTTCTTCGAATAACAATTAACTAACAATACGCATTAAGGAACCTCGTGTGACACTAAACATAACAAAGAGTCAGGTGTCTGGGTGTCTGCAGAGTTGTAACTGTTGTAAGTACTTAGGTGAGTACAGGGCCAATATTCTACCGCAAATGTGTAACGCACAGATGTTGGAAGTTACCTTTATCTAGCTGTAGCGTCTAGGTATCGATTTGCCTCTTGCGAAGACTTAAACCAAGACGAAAACAACTTACTTATTAAGAAAATACCTAAGCTGAAATACAAAGTATTCGTTTCAAATATTCCAGTTATAGGCACTTTTGGATTGCCTAAAATATGAAGATGAAACTGCAGTCCAGGCAGGCCAAATACCTGTGAAAGGACTGTGGTTGCCTGTTCCTAAGCGTAGCTATCTCTATGGAGAAGAATGGGCAAGATACTCCTTGGACAGTGTTGGACACTCTTAAATCAAATCATCTTCCTGGCCTGGTCGGCTTGTCCCATTCTACTTGGAGTCGGAGCAACACTAAACTTCTTCTTTCCTCCTTTTTAAAATTAAAACCCTGTTGTAAAACCTTGGGTACCTACATCACCTCGCCGAGTTTTAAATAAAATAAAAAATAAATAAAAAAATTATTTCAGCTAACAAAGACCCAAATACCATCTAAATATACGAGTACATACCTACTAATAACATTTTTTGTTAGTTTAAATAAGTAACTTAAAAAAACTATGTTAGTGTAACACTTCACTTGCGCGATGTTTTGTGCGTTAAAGGTACCTAGCAAAGGCTCACTGGCGCATGATTGTGACACACAAGGCACGAGCCAAAATCTTAGAAATGTCACCCAAGGGAATCGTAACGTAACACAACTATATTCACGTTCCATCCATCAGGTAAGAGCTTAGTAACTTAGTATTACCTACATAACAAATCCGGCCAAGTGCGAGTCGGGTGAGTCGGATGAAGGGTTACGTACATACCATCGTAGTAGGAGAGCCCCCTTTCATTTTAATAATTTTTTATTACCATTTGTTGTTAAACCGGCAAAAGAAATATCAGACACATTCTGTGAAAATTTCAACTGTCTTCCTATTACGGATCATGAGTTTACAGTCTGCTGACAGACAGACGGACGGACGGACGGACGGACGGACGGACGGACAGTGGAGGTTTAGTAATAGGGTCCGTTGGTTACCCTTCGGATACGGAATTCTAAAAAAACCTTGAGCTGAACTAGAGAGCGGACAGACTCAAGCATTTCCTCAATAACCGGTTTGCTAATCTGGTGGCCTAACCATGACGTCTTAAAGCAGAATCGTTTTAATCGCATTCCAGTGTGGGTAAGAGACGGAGCTATAGAGGACGTCTAGCGCCATGTCTTTCCCACACTGGCACGAAATTAAAACGATCCTGCTTTAAGACGTCATGGTAGGCCCACTGCTTGCAAATTCCTTCGAAGTTCAAACCATATACTTAGGTCTGAACTTTGAAGGAATCAGTGAGCTTCTTCTCTGCTTATCACATCGAACGAAGTCGTTATTCAAACAATGCATTCAATAGACCTTTTCGCTACTGAACTATCCATCACAATTCGTTAAATTCAAATCTCTACAACAATTACAAACAAATAAAACCTATCCTTCCCTTTCAAGTTATTAGACAGCAACAATGAATTCAAACAAATTATACATTATTTAAGTGTAATGTATTTTATTGTCAGCACTTTAGTCACTAGTGAGGGGACGCAGGGGATGTAAGGGATTAAAGCATAGCTTGCAACGAAGGGGCGGTTTTGATCGCAGCTCGTCAGAGGGTGAAATTTATAACTGTGGTCAATTGGTGTGTGTTGAACGATTTTATTAATGTCTTGTGTTTTTGTCATTGTTTTATATATATAATAGGGAATATCCATGAAATACAAAACTCTTTTTATTTATGAAAAATGCCTTGTATTGGCGCAATTTAAACATCGTGGTACACTTGTTTCAGTTTCTAATACTTACATCACTTATTTTACCATTTATGTTTTAGGTACTTAGCTTGTTTTTGGTGACACGGAACGTACTGTCAAAACACACCGTCCTCGATAACGCCGGTATTGACGTCAAAGTTCGTTGTGTCAAAAAACACTTTTAATTGAAAAGTGCTAAAAGTTTCACTAAAATTTTATTATAAATAATATTGTTATTGCCATTTTTACTTGAATAGAGCACATACAATTTTATTGGTAAAATTATTTTATTAAGGCCAAAAAATTTGGTCTAAACAAGGCAGATAGTGGATAATTACGTCACATCATGGCCGCGACAGCTGCGGACATTTGAACTGTCGTAGAAAATTGCAGGAGTATTAATAGGAGTATTATAGTTTTGTGCGACAAGCAGCCGTTGGACCTTTTTTTTATTCAAGAGGAGATTTATTTTAGCAAACAGCTACAACATAAAGTATAAAAAAAGATACACATAACAATTGAACAATATTGTAGCCCACAACGCTGTTCACAGATTAACTGTGGAATGTAATAAACAATTAATTAAATGCTAGGGTACTAATACAAAATAATAGTATAGACTAAACTTGATTAACTATCATGCTTATCTGTATTTTACACATCAATCAAGACTTAGCTTTTAATACTTTTCTTGGGTTGATAGTACCTACTTTATTTTATTGATTTCAAATGAAGAAAAAATTACGTGCATACGCCCTAATAATTACCTACTTATTTTGTTGTATAAAGTTCCAGAATTCAAAGAGAGAAAATAGAATTGCTATTGGCATTAGCACTGAGCCCTTTTTTCCTATTAGGTACTCCCATTACTAAGATAAAAGGCTAAAGCGTAACGTTAGCGGATAGGCATCTAATTTGCCAATTGCAGTTTAACTGTCGAATTATTTGTATAACTTTAACTAGATACCTATGCCCATGTTATGAATTAAACTTACCTACTTTTAAATAGTTATTAATAATGGTAGATAGATAGCCAAACTTAGACCTACGCTGGGTTCCTCAGCTATGACTGAGTTGATTGCATACTTAACGGGACTCTCCGGGTTGAAAAAAAAAAGAATGTTTCCCGATCCGAGTTTGTATTTTGATTTGGTTCGAAAATGAAACCTTTGGTCGTCATCTGTCGGCATAAGGTGGAAGCTTGTTTCTTTTAACTGCCTTTCAACTGCGTGAAAAGGAACGAATTAAAATCGTTCAGAAACATAGTGAACCGAAAAGACAGATTGTTTGTTTATTATTATTTAGTATCAATCTCGCCCTTCAAGGAATTTAATTATTATTTTATGCAAGATAAGAAGTCCATTTTTTTTCTATATTTCAGTTTTGCGATTTTTAAACTTTGATTAAAAATGTTTGGTAAGTCGTAGAAGCTACTGAACTTAGCGTGTAACGTCATCATTTTGACAGTAGACACTAGACAGTGACATTGGTTGGACTATGGATTGAGGTTATCAAATCAATTTTCAGGAAATAATCTGCATAATCTTGATAATTCACACTAAAAGAATGTGTAAATAAGTGATACATAGAATACTAAGCGTAACTTTATAAAAATGTGGCAGTTAATGCAAATGAACTCTTGTCAGCTCGTAAGACAGAGGTAAATATTAGTAAATAAGTTACAACTTGTTTCGACAAATAAACATGAATTACACAGACACACTTACATAAAACTTTTCTTTCAGGTTACTAACAACCAAAAGCAATGTGTACTTTACAAATTTTGTGAAAAACAAGCCGTCAAATGTCGTTAAACGATACTTTTCTGAAGTCAAAACAACGTCGGAAAAAAATGCCAAGCCTGGATTATTATTGCTATGTAGCCCATGGAAGTTATGCACGGGGGTCAGTTTAGCGCTAGGGGCTCGTTATTTGTTGAGCAATGGCCCAGCGTACTGTAAGGCCGTAAAGGCTCCTTCTAGGGTAATACAGAGAAGGCCAAATGTAGAGGAAGATACTGCAAAATTTGATTGGGAGAAGTTTTTTTCCTATCTCCGGCCACATAATCTGCTGCTAGCTGCTGCTGTTGTGGTAAGCTTTTACAGGTTCTTGTTACTGTGGTACCTATAATAATTCTATGCACCACCGCATTCACTGATGGTCGATCACTTCGCACACAATCTCACTACTCATGGCATAAGGTTGAAAAGTGGGCTACCGTCAGTGAGTGCGGTAGAGAAATTAAATTGACCTTAATTTGTTATTTACTTGTGCTAATTTAATTGCTTTTCTTTTTTGTACTTGTGCTAATTTAATTGCTTTTCTTTATCAGCTAATCTAATAACCGTTTGTAATAATCATAGTTATGATTTTGTGAGTCACCAAACTTGGATCTCGTCGCAGCACAGCATAGCTGTTCACAACGCTTCGATTCGATTTTCGATTCGGAAAGTCGTATGTCTATCTCGCTCGATTTCGTAATGTCAAAAAAAGACAGACATACGACTTTCCGAATCGAAAATCGAATCGAAGCATTGTGAATAAGGGGCCTGGTTACTTATTACATAAATAATGGTCACATTTTATTAGCGTCTTTAGATTACTAGTTCAGCTAGTTTTATTTATTAAGTCTGATTTTGAAAAAAATTATGTCTATTTTAATAGGGTAGATGACAAAAAAAATCTAACTAGTCCGTCAGATAGATTTCCAAAAACTATTGGATACTTTTTTTTTCACGTACTTAAACAAAAAAGTGCGTCGAAAACTTGTGTGACGTCACAAGCCCCCACACTCATGATCTTTGACATGTTTAATCTTAGTCACATTATATTAATTTGATAAAACAAAAAACACATACTTATCCAATATTTTTCGATAATCTCATTGACGGACTAAACAATCATATTTTATTTAGTCAGTCATCATCACTATTATTAAATTAAAATTACCCACCCACACCTCTGCCTTACCCTTCAGGGATTACAGCTGTTGTGACATTATGTTTTTACCCCAAAAAAATTCAAAATAACTATGCATTGTTCCATTCCAGTCAGCATTAATGGTAGCAGTTCTCAACGTGTACATCCCAATGTTGCTCGGAGAAGTGGTGAATGTACTTGCAAACCAGAGAGGGAACCCTGGCGCTGACTTCCTGGACAATATCAGAGTGCCAGCACTTAAACTCATGGGATTATACCTGGGGCAGGTGAATTATTTGAAAACTGTTCTAAGTGGCACCAAAAACAATAAAAAAAAATATTACACTGTTGCAATTCAAATCCATTTATTTAAAGTTGGCCAGTTACAGGCAGACATTTGAATTGTCAAAACTAAGACAACAAGAAAAATGAAGATACAATCGCAGTCACAAGGCATAATAAATCATGATCAGCTGTCAAATGACCGATTTGGTCGAGACGTCATTGTTTAACTACTGTGTCTACTTCGTGGACAGATCATGGGATAACTGTGAAAGTCCTGTAGTTGCCCATTGCAGTGCGTAGATCTCAATGGAGAAGAACGGAGTTTCCACTGACATTGCATCACCGAGCCTTTGAATGCCCTTGAAATATTTCCCACACCTTTAAGTTTGTGTTTTGATTATGGTGTGTACTTTTTCAGGCATTTTTCACATTCATGTACATCCACCTGTTGTCGCAAGTAGGTGAGAGGGTTGCTGCTCGGATGAAGCAGGACTTGTTTGAGTCCATCCTCAAGCAGGACATGACTTTCTTTGACACGGAGAGGACTGGGGAGCTAGTGAATAGGTATTTAATTTGTAAATATTGCTCAGACCAAGTAAAAAACCAAGACATAGCGCTGCGAACAGTAAAGTGAGGCCAGCGGAAATTACGTCTCGCTCTGTTCAACACGCACACATTTTCATCAAACTACAATGAAACTCCGCCTCAATAAATGCACAACATGTTTACAAAACCGGCCTCACTTCTCTTTTCGCATAGTTCCGTCTTAACTGTTTTTTTTTGGGCTGAGTGTACACGGCGAGACGCGATTTGATGGGCGTCACTTTGCTGTTCGCAGAGTTCCGTCTATATCTTTTTATTTGGTCTGAGCAATGCCTATAGCAACGAATATAAATCTAAATTGCTAATTACAAGTCTGTTGTAGATGCACTGTTTTAGACTTTCACGGTTTTTCACTACACTTAAAGTACTTACGGGATGATATCCGTGATTTTGTTTTTGGTCGATGAGCTCCCGATATTTCGACGCTGTTGCAAGCATCATGATCGCGGGAATACTGTTTCTGTTGTAGATGTTATTGTTTTCTCAGCTATTCAACCTGATAGTAAAGCATTGTGAATGTATACGCTGTTCTGTTCTAGATAACGTTCTTAGAAAACAATGTGACGATTTAGAAAACAATGTGACAATTTATGATATATTAAATAAATAAATAAATATCGCTGGACATTACACACAGCGCCACCTAGTGCCACACTAAGCAACGGGGCTTGTGTCGTGGACACCAGATAGTTGATATACTACTTATTATATACTTTTTATATATTCATTAATTTAATTATTTTTATTAATTTAATTAACTTTTAATCATTATTTTCGTTGATTCAACTTTTAACTTAAACAATAATGAAAATATTTAACTTTTTGCAAATTACACCTGTATGTGAATGTTTCCATTTATAATATTGTGTGCTTTTATTTGTGAAATTTCAGGCTCACAGTGGATGTTCAGGATTTCAAGAGCTCATTCAAACAGACAATTTCAGGTGGAATGAGGGCTACTACTCAGGTAATATTTGAATTTATTAATAGTCCTACTTTTCAAGAACGCACGTAGCATACCTTTGTCATCGTCGTCGTTTCTTGTCACGAAATATTGTTTTCAATGACTTGACTGATGAAGAAATAGTCATATTTTCTGCCAAACTTTGTGAAT
The DNA here is from genome assembly GCA_963853795.1 of Xestia rhomboidea. Classification (NCBI taxonomy): domain Eukaryota; kingdom Metazoa; phylum Arthropoda; class Insecta; order Lepidoptera; family Noctuidae; genus Xestia; species Xestia rhomboidea. The sequence continues at coordinate 4,491,705 of OY970771.1, read as the reverse complement.
ATGGTAAAAAAAGAGCTAGGATAGCTGTTTTTATTGCAATTCCGACTTTGCTTGTGTATGTTGAAGTCAATTGTTACAGACTTTATTTTAATAAGAATAATAATTTGCATGGCAGTGAGAATCGCATTGAACCATAGGAAACCTATGCTATCTTTTTGCATATTTACAAGCAAATATGCAATGGCCAGGTGTTTCCCGAGACTTTGACGATGTCGTCAACCCAACAAGCTCTAAGACGGCCCCGGTTTCTTTGGCCAAACCGTGGCCACCACTCGGTCAAAGCCTTGCTCCATCGGCCATGTCCCCGTCTAGCCAGATGTCCTGCCCAGGTCCATGTCCTCTCTATACAATAATAACGGTTTCCAATTTTATTTTTGCAGATAGTAGGATCTTCAGTGAGTCTTATATTGATATCTACACAACTGACGGGCCTCACAATGCTATGCATTCCTTCAGTGGTCATTGGCGGTACATTCATCGGGTCACTGTTAAGAAACTTGTCCAGAGAGGCGCAGTCGCAGGTTAGCTGGTCATTACTATGTCATCATATCATCATATTGATACGGTAGTATTTGTCGAACAAAAAAACCGGCCCTAAGGCCCTACTCTCTAATGTTTCCTCCGTATATTCGGAGCTATCCGTCTCTCTCACTCGCACTTATCTGCAGACATACGCGAGAGAGACGGACAGATCCTAATATACGGACGAAACGTTAGAGAGTAGGCCCCCTGAAGCCATCACTAGACGTAATTGGTTTTTATTCAGTTAGTGCCGATCGGTAAAATCCTGTTCGTCATCTACCGTTTTTTTTTACATTTTTTTTTCCAGCTGGGCACAAATTTTGCAAAGCCGAACGGATTTTTATATCGAACCGAAAATGTGTGTAGCGACCTTTGAAGTTCTCAGATATAACTCTAAATGGGTATTGATACGACAGTATAAAGTAACTACAGAAAGTCAACAAAAAAATTCTGAATCTTAATCTGTCTTTCCAGGTAGAAAAATCAACGCTAGTAGCAGAAGAAGCGATATCGAACATGCGCACAGTTCGCGCGTTCGCGGGCGAAGAGAACGAAGCTCGGTTGTTTGCGCAGGAGTGCAAGGTTGCGGCTGACTTGAATATGGAGCTAGGACTTGGGATCGGACTGTTCCAGGCTGGGACCAACTTGTTCCTTAATGGGTATGTAGAGTTCTCATAGATAACACACTTAAGTAGATCGAAAGTAAGAGTAAACGACACAGAAATGTATTTTCTACATCTTATTCATGTACGCAAGTTTTTGTCAAAAAAACAACTGGGGAGTGTCCCTGACTAAATTTGATAGTCTATCTCTGTACTAATATTTGTTTGTAAGTTTGTATGTAGGGATAATCTCCGGAACTACAAATCCGATTCCGAAATTTCTTTCAATAATGGGAAAAATACATTATCCCGGAGTGTTATTGGCTATATTTAAAACATTCCCGCGGGAATCTAATTTCCCGTGGGAATAATTTCAATCGTAAAAACTTAACCATAATCGGATTATCAGTTCCGGAGCTATGATGCCATAGACATACACAGATACACACATTAAACTTATAACACTCCTCTTTTTTGGCCCGAGGTATAAATAAATATAAAGAGCAAAATTATCGGTTTTTCAAGAATGTCCACCATTTTACCCGACTGCGGCGAAGTCCGAATGAACTATGTGTAAGAAACTCAGTCATAATCCATTCGGACACACACATACAGGATTTTTTAAATTTAGAATTGGTACGATCTTTCACCTGGTTGTTTGGAAACAATTTTTATTACTTTTTTTTTCTTCTTTTCCAGTATGGTCCTAGGCACAATGTTCATGGGCGGTCATCTGATGTCCTCAGGACAAATGTCAGCGGGTGACGTCATGGCCTTCTTAGTGAACGCGCAAACTGTACAGCGATCAGTCGCGCAGTTGTCGCTGCTTTTCGGGTCCGTGGTGAAGGGCATCAGCGCTGGAGGACGCGTGTTTGAGGTTAGAACTTATTGCTACTGACTTAAGGTTACAGTTATCAATAAATTTAACACTCAAGTGTTAAATTTATTGATAAAGTTCTGTTTTGAATGACAAACAAAAGTAGTAAGACTACAAACGATACCTTATATCCCAACGGCTATAATCTACCTCTGCGCTTTAACTATAGTATGATGAAGACCTGTCCTGACCTGTCCGTTGAAGTAAGATTCAACCTTTTGTTCATTTGAGATCCGTGAATCTCGTCTTTGACGAGTCTATACTAAAGTAAAGTTCAGTTTCTAATAACATATCTTATTACTTCCAGTATATCAACAAAAAGCCAGGAATGGACCAATCAGGCAAGGAGATCATCAAGTACCATGCGTTCCACGGCGACATAGAGTTCAAGGATGTCACCTTCTCTTACCCGAGTCGGCCTGAAGCGGTGAGTGACCTTAACATATTTTATTTATTTATTTATTAGCAGGAGAAGCAACAGCTATAACAGATTGATCATTGTTGTATATGTAACAAAGCCAATTACAGGTTTTCGCGGGTAAAAACAGAAAAAGTAGCATAGATCTTAGGATCACTAACAAACACGATAAAAAAATAAAACCAATATTTAGGTACAGTCATGGTTCTTTCCGCATGACCAGTTAATTTTTTTTCGCTTAAATCATCATCTTCATCGAGCCACGCCCCCTCAAAGTATAGGCCTATTAGGAAAGCGTCAACTTTTTCGCGCAAAATAACAATAACTCTTGTTTGGCGTGCGTCGTCAGTGCGCTCGGGCGATCGGTATCTTTTCATTCATTATTTATATACAAAGTCAACGGGGCGGAGCTAGAGAGCGTTTCTATGTTTGTAAGTGCAAGCAAAAACTAGCTTAATGGCGATCAGTCCTCGATAGGACATTAAAAGTTAGCCTTCTGCCTGCCGAGTGTGTGCATTGGGGGGGGGGGGGGGTCGCCCTTTCGGTGTTAAGGCTATGGGAGGGAGGGGGATCTTGATAGGATTTGGTTGTAAATGGGTCAAATGAGAACTCTTTACAAAGAATATTAAAGTTCTTACTGGCACCCAATTTATTTGCGGTCGGTGTAGCTTGTCTTTCTTTCCATACTTCAGTTCATCCATTGTTTCTTTGGTCTTCTCCTACTCTTATAGTCATCCACATTCTAAGGGACCAGCTCTGGTATCGACGAAAAAAAAAATCTGCTTCTTTTCATGTTTCAGAGTTGGTTCGAATAGGGATGATGACTGACTAAAAAAGATATGATTCTGTTTAAATAAATAAATATCGCTGGACATTAACACACAGCGCCATCTAATGCCACACTAAGCAACGAGGCTTGTGTCGTGGACACCAGATAGTTGATATACTACATATATACTTTTTGTTTGTAAATACATACTTATTATACATATAAACATCCATGACTCGAAAACAAATGTCCATGCTCATCAAGTCATCACACAAACATTTGCTCCAACCGGGATTCGAACCCGAGACCCAAAGAACGTAAGGCAGCCTCACTACCGCTGCGCTATTCGGGTCGTCGCTGTGTTTAGTCCGTCAGTTAGATTATCGAAAAATATTGGATATGTGATTTTTGTATTATCAAATTAATAAAAATTGACGAAGATAAAACGTGTCAAAGATCATGAGTGGGGGCTTGTGACGTCACATTTGAGTTAAAAATGTACTCAAATGTGACGTCGCACTAGTTTTCGACGCGCTGTATCGTCTTCATTTTTTGTTTAAGTGAAAAAAGAAAAAATGTGTCCAATATTTTTTGGAAATCTATCTGATGGACTAATTAGTTATTTTTGTCATCTACCCTATTGATGTCAAACTTGTTAGTATCCTCAACAATTATTCTTCTTCTTACAGATTGTGTTGAAGAACTTCAATCTGAAGCTCCCGGCTGGCAAAACTGTTGCCATCGTTGGAACGTCTGGCAACGGCAAGAGTACAATCGCTAACCTTTTAGAAAGGTAATTTTAAAGTATATTCAAGTTAATAAATTAATTATCTGTACTTTCAACTGAACCAATTCTGTAGACCTTACAGTCGCACTTCATCCTAAAACTTTGTTCAAATATGATTCACACAGATGCTAGACCACGAGATGCCAGACCACGTGGCTGCTACTGAGAAATTCCTGGTGGAAAATCCCATTAACACTTTGCCCGACCTGGTAATCGAACCCAGGATCTCATGCAAGACTTTAATATTTGCATTTCGCGCCCAACACAAAAATTAACCCTTTTTAGGGTTCCGTATCCGGCGGCATGTCCTAGGACCAAAAAATTCGATGACATGTGACATCTACCAACCCACACTGGGCCCTCGTGGTAGATTATAGCCCGTTCCCTCTCATAGAGAGGAGGCCTGTGTCCCAACAGTGGGAGCATTAATAGGCTGATGATGATGATCCGAAAGGTAACCAACGGGGCCCTACTACTAAGCCTCTTCCGGAATTTCTGTTGCCGCTATAACAACAAATTAAATATTAAAGGTATATCGTAGTAGGGGAGCCCTCCCCTATTACGATAATACGGAACGTTTTATGAGCAATTCCGACTCGCACTTGGCTGGTTTTTTTTATTATTTTCTGTTTTTTGTTCCTTCCTAATTAATTTCCAAAAATCTACAGGTTCTACGATGTAGATGCTGGTAAAGTCACAATCGACGGCGTCGATGTTCGAGACATGGACGGCAAGTGGCTCCGTGGTCGAGCTATAGGTATCATCAGCCAGGAGCCGGTGTTGTTCGCCACCAGCGTCAAGGAGAACATCCGGTATGGAAGACCGGAAGCCAGCGATGCTGAGGTAAGATACTGATTGTAGTGATAATTTGTACGTGACTGAAAGTACGTGTGACATGCTTGACTAGGGATTCAGTATGATTGCTGAAAAACTTTAACGTGTTGCGTTTAGTATCAAGTCGAACCCAGAGTCCATAGTTTCTTTTTGACAACCATCATCGTTTTCCAGCCATATTTGTGGTCGGCGCAGCATGTCTTCTTCTTCCATACTTCTCTATTACTCGTCATCTCATCAGACACCTCCTTTCTTGCCATACCATCCTTTACAGCTACTCAGTCCATCTATCGTTTCTTTGATCCTCCTCTACTCTTATACCCATCCACATTCATACTCAAAACATTCCTCACTACATTTTCCTCATTCCTCCGCATTACATACCCATACATACCACATAATTTTTCAGTCACCGGCGCCACCAGACTTCCTTTTATGTACTCATTTCTATCAATAGGCGAGACGACAAAATAAAATCTAATTAGTCCGTCACTTAGATTATCAAAAAATATTTGACCCGTGTTTTTTCTTTTGTTACGTAAACCAAAATTGACGAATATACGACGCTTTTAAAATTCTCAATACGTCACGCCTAGGTATAATTTTTAGCTAGTTCTGACGTCACGAGCCCCCACTCCCGAGTTTTGATTCGTTTTATCTTTGTCAATATTCATTGATTTACAAAAACAAAAAATACGTGTCCATTAATTTCCAATACTCTAACTGATGGACTAAATTGATTTGCAATTTTTTGATACTGTCGTCATGCCTATTGTATTTTATCCATTTGCGTAACACCACACATCCCCCTAAGCATTCTCATCTCAGCTTCATACAAATGCCTTTCATTCATCCCATTTGTGGCTCAACATTCTGATCCATACAAGACAGTGACGATAACACACCGCGTTTTGTATCAAGTCTTTAAAATTCTGATAACCAAAAATAGTACATTTTGATACAAGTGGAGAAAGTTTGTTACTGCATTCGAGGCGGAATTAACTCCCGAGCCGCAGGCGAGGGTGTTTTTGAGCCGAGAACTGCAATATCAAATGTCCACGTGTATCAAACGACGTTTTTCAATACACTTTTGAAGAAATAAAATAAACAAACAACCCATGGCGACGGATAAACGTGGGTATGGTGCTAGATATCACTAACACTGCACTATCTACCAAACTTAATTTGATAATTGATTTTCAACACTAAGCCGATAAATAAAATTCAAATTGTGCCATTCATATTAGGTATCACTTAGTTTTAGGGTCGCAATCTGATAAAAAAATAACTGTATGGACACTTAAAAATAATTTAAATCTTTAATATTTCACTAAACATCTTATGCTAATCTGTTTTTCTCATCACAATTTCCAGGTGGTACGTGCAGCGGAAACAGCAAACGCTCACACCTTCATCCAGAACTTCCCGGATGGCTACGACACAATGGTGGGAGAGAGAGGGATGTCCCTCAGTGGAGGACAGAAGCAGAGGATAGCTATCGCTAGGGCCGTGCTCAAGAACCCGCCTGTACTTATCTTGGATGAGGCTACTAGGTATGTAAATATTATGGTGTACCGAAAAAACTCGTGATAATAACTCGAGATTAATGTCGAATTGGTAAAATAGTAGATTATACAACAAGTGAAAAAAAGGGAATTTAATTCCAGAGACGAAATTGGATCCCGAGAGCAGCGAAGGATTCTAAAGTAGAATCCCGAGCGTAGCAAGGGCTTCTAGATTAGCAAGGATTATGAACTAGATACGATGACCATAACACAATTTACCAACAATGCCTGTCTGTCAATGTAATTTCAGTGTCAATAAATCTTTGGAACACTGTACGCATGTCCTTGGTCAAAATTTGATATTTCTCGCCTTTCCTTTCTTGCACCATAAATGTCAGGATGCGTTTAGCGCTAGACGAATCGAAAATGTATTTATTCTGTTAATTTAAATATGATAGAGACAGAACGATATTTTAAACAAGTGTAGCAGTAAAATTACTAAGTGATTTGGTGCAAGTTAGCCTTAATGTCTCCAACCCTAGTATTTTACTGATTGTCTCTTTTTTATTCCGCAGTGCCCTCGACTCAGAAAGCGAGAAGATAGTGCAAACAGCACTAGAAACTGCCGCTAAGGGTCGCACAGTGTTAGTCATCGCGCATCGACTGTCCACCATCATGAACGCGGACCTTATAGTAGTTCTCAACAAGGGAAGCGTTGTGGAGGTAAGAAATCAAAAGACATTCAGAGGTTTGAGGAACAGGGTAAGTTAGGAAAAGGTATGTCCTTTGACCAAACGGGTGTAGTGCCTGGAGGACTGCCTGACAGTGTTTGTTGGTTCTCGCATACATGTTAATCGCCCTTATGACCCAATGGGGGGAGGGGTATGAACAACAGGGTGTATAGGTGAACGCACACTTAACAGAGCCGAAGGAAGCGAATAGCCGAAAGAATCGAATTTTAGAATTACTTGTATACAGGGTGTTCCAGAACTCAACGTCAAGCCGAAACGGGTGACAGGATTGATTATAACCATCACGAGGAAAACCTGAAAAAAAAATCTATCCCATGCAGTTTGAAAATTATGGGCATTTTAAGAAAAACCTAGAAATTTGATCAAACTACCATTTTTCGGTTATTTTGGTTATTCTTTTTTATTTTTGTTCATTTGAACTTTGGAAACGTAATTCTAAATAACATTTCTAGAATCCCAATAAAAAATAATGACACAATTGCCTCAAGTTTCCGAGAATTGAGACTATTTGTTAAACTACGAATTAAAAATTTTTAAGATTCGCCGACTTTGACAGGCCCTCCTATAAAAAAAATAATACTAGAGTGCCTTGGCAAGTGGCATTAAAAGTTGGCGCATTTAATCAGAATTCTAAAATGGTACAATACTCTTTTTTATTGTATGGAACTACATACAATAAAAAAGAGTAAAAAAATTAAAACCTCAAGTAACCCGATTTTTGCTATCTCAGTTAAAATGTTTTTGATGTGCACAAGCTCTAGGTAGGTTCTTAATTTTAAGGCAAAATTATGAGAGAGATGGATAGTGGGTATGTTTGCCATGAGTGAGCGAGACAGATAGTGACGCCACTTTTACCAAAGTGAAAAAAAGTAAGTAAAATAATGGAAAATCTTGATCTAGTTTAATTTAGGTTTGTTGGAATAAAAGTCAGATAGAGAAATATTTTTTTTTATTACAGTAAATGTTCAAATTGTTTTTTTTTTTTCAAATGAACAAAAATAAAAAAGAATAACAACAATAACCGAAAAAGGGTACAGTTTGATCAATTTTCTAGGTTTTTCTTAAAATGCCCATAATTTTCAAACTGCATGGGATAGATTTTTCTCGTGATGGTTATAATCAATCCTGTCACCTCGTTTCGGCTTGATGTTGAGTTCTGGGACACCCTGTATACTATAAAACCTCGCACACTTAATAAACGAAACACGAATAACCACAAACCGAAAACGATACAAATATAAACTGTTTCTTTCGGCGCGGATATGTGTGCGTTCACCTTAAAGTTCGTCATCCCCCATAGAAAAATGAGATGCTCCGACCAGGCCGGTGTTATGTCTGCAGGGCTACTGGCTCCCAATAGGCTAGTTTCCACCATCAATAAATTGCAAATCTATTTAGTCCGTCAGTTAGAGTATTGGAAAGAAGTATTGGTTTTGTTTTTGTAAATCGATGAATATTGACAAAGATAAAACGCATCAAAACTCGAGAGCGGGGGCTCGTGACGTCACAACGCACTAAAATTGTAACATGGCGTAACGTATTGCGAATTTTTAAAGCGTCGTATCTTCGTCAATTTTGGTCTACGTAACAAAAGAAAAAATACGGGTCAAATAATTTTTGATAATCTAACTGACGGACTAAATAGATTTGCAATTTATTGATGGTGGAAACTAGCCTATTGTCCGACAGTAGCCCACCATCACAGGCGTTATGTTTCGTTGTGTGTGTCGATTTTCTTTAATTTGTTTGAATGCAGCTTCGACTCCAAAGATAAAATAAAAAGATCTGTCTTACAGATCTCATCCAACCCTTGCTGCACAGTTTTTGAGAAACCATTTATTATTTGTCAAAATACACTTACTTCTAAACATTCTACCTTCTTATATTCCAGATGGGAACCCACAGTCAGCTAAAGAAACAGAAAGGTTTTTACTGGAACTTAATAAAACAACAAGATCCCGAGGAGACGAGCAAGTTATTATGAAATGATGACGTTTGTAGCTAAAGTATAGTAAAATGTAGTTCAATTTGTTGTAGCCTGTCTACCCTAGAAAGAGTAGAGAGTATGAAGATATAAGACGGTTGATTTGACTTGGAACTACGGCAAAACACGAAACAATTCAAAGCTATCATGGAATCGTATTCTTTTCATATTTGTTATCCGGCCGGATAGTGATTTACTATTCGGTAATTCGGTATCCGGTCGGATAGTAAAAATTGGCTGTATAACGTTCAGTTACCAGATATCCGTTTCATCTTTATTGTAAATCATATCTATCGTTTAAAAACGGGTGTGTGAGCTCACTCCGCTCAGGCGCTCCCCACCGGGAGCATTGCATTGAGCAAGTACGGCGAGAGTAAATATACTGATTTAAATACAAGGTGTCGCTTTGCATCCTGGTCAAATTCAAGGAGGTATCTATGCTAGTGATTCTCGACCTGAATCGATAATAAAATGGGTAGGTTTAAAAAAATAGTGTAAACCACCCGTATTAAAACGCAGCCCGTCTGTAACTAGCCCTATGACCGCGCCTTCACACACACAAATGAACGCACACAGTGACATGTCGCGCGATGGGTGATTCTTCTGTTACTTTAGTGTTATTCTGAAATACTGTCAAATTTAAACAATTTAAAATAGCAGCTTTATTAATTATTTGACCGGGTATCGTAATTTAATTGATTATTTATGTCTTTTGTGACAAGCTTCTGAATTTTGACTAGGATGCAAAACTACACCTTGCATATTCTGGTCCCAAATCAAATCAACTGATTTTTTAAAAACTATTACTGTAATTAGATATTTATTGTTATTGCACGAGGCTTTAAGCAAATGCAACTTAGGGTACAGTTCTGCTCACTTTCATTATTAAAGTAAGCGTAAACATATGACAAAATAACCATAGTACGTCCAGTGTAGTTACCTTAGGGAGTAAGGTTGTATAGAAACAATTGATTTAGTGTAACAAAGTAAGTCATAGATATTTGTGATTTTTGCCTGTTTTTACCCGACTGCGCCAGAAGGAGGGTTATGTTTTTTATCCTAGGTGATACTTTAATGAAAACGAAAATACAACAGTATATATAGGCATTCGTTGGGTGTCGCTTAGACTTTGTAAAACGGTTCATTTTCTGTTGGTTAGTAATCGTCATAGTTGTAGAATAGTGATGAATCTGACATGTTATGTCAAACTTTACAGGGCAGCTATTTAAAATATTTTATTGTTTTTTTTTTTTTTTAAGATTTTTAAATATTTAATATTTTTTAAATATTATTTCCGATGAATAGGGTTTATTTTAAGATGTGAGTAATAATTATAGGGTTTACTAAATAACCACATGCTTCATTTTCCTAGATCCGTTAGTGTTCTACGATTATGACGAAATAATCTAAAGCCTATACTGTAGCCGTAAGTAATTAATCAATGACTTTCCATAAATCAATTCTGTTGTTTAAATAATTAGGTTCTTAATATTGTTCTGTATAATTATGTCGTCATCTGCCTAGCATTATCCCAACTGTGTAGGTGGACCCACCTTAGATGTTTTCTATTTGTTAGTAAAAAAAGACTTTAAAAGCGGTTAGGTTATCTGCCCTCGTATTTGGAAACGCAGTAATCGTCATTTTTGGGATTTTCACTTTTTTTGAAAAATCAAGGGGCTATACAAAAACAAATATTTTTCATACTTTTTTTTTTTTACGAGAAACGTGTTTTTTATTTAACAAAAAATGCAGTACTTTCACGAAAAAAATGCTTTTGCTAGAAAATGTGCAGCACTCAGCATGTGCTAGAAGGTTTTTTTGCAACGAATACTAACTAAAGCCAAACGCAGTATTTTACAGTACTGCGTTTGAGTGACGCGAGTTTAACAAAGAGCTACTGTTGCACCGCTAAAACTAAATGCAGTTTCTACAGTGCTGCGTTTGAGTGCAACGAGTATATCAAAGAGCTACTCTTGCGCCGCTAAAACTAAACGCAGTATTGAAACTGTAATGCTCGCAAAGATGATTAATGAAAATGCAGTACTGCGCATTTTGTCCAAATGAGACAGTAAAGTTAAGGAAAAAATATATCAATAGAAAGCTTGATTTTTTTCTTTATTTGTAGGTACAATTCAAAAGTTACATAACGTTCGGCTTGTTGCTTAGTTTTCATAAAAACCCTCCACCGCGTTTATCTCAAAACCGCCATTTTGCAAGTACTGCGTTTCCAAATACGAAGGCATTTCTACCGCGCTCACTGACAGTCGACCAAATTTCAACCTTAATGTACAGGACATAAGGGTGAAAACTCGTTGACCATCAGTGGATTCGGTAACATTGTTTCCTAGTAAAATGCGAGTAGCTGTCCTAGTTATCGTAAGTAAAATAATACAGAAATAAAATCATGTTAACTGTGAATAAATTCCAGCACTTCGGAGCATCAAGAATTATGCTCCTGTCACGTGTGTGGGTTGGGTTGACGTCTGTTGTCGAAGAGCTGATGACGAGAGATGACGTAGACGAGGAAAGGTGACGCTGGTGACACAAGGTGATGCCAATGGGGTGAGGTGACGCCGATGAGGTAAGGTGACGCCGGTGACACAAGGTGACGCCAATGGGGTGGGGTGACGCCGATAACAGAAGGTGACGCCAATAAGGCCAGGTGACGCCAATGGGGTGAGGTGACGCCAGTGGGGTACGCCGATGACGATGAGGCAAGATGAGGGTCTACCTTTTATAGCAGAACTTTTTATGTCATAATATTATTTTGCATACCAGCGGATGGCATAAACTTCATTTCGCAGAAAATCATCATACGTTAAAAACTCATATTTTTGTAAGTCAGAATCATCTTTAGGCATAAATTTCATATGCATTAGAATTAATAGAAGAACCATCTTATCGCAGAAAGTTCACATTCAGAATCATCTTTTGGCATCAATTTTATATCAATAGTCATTTAAAGACAGAACTATCATATCTCAGAAAGTTTACAGTTAGAATCATCCTTTGGCATACATTTCATATGCATAATAATGGAAAGACGCATCTATCACATCACAGAAAATTCATTAAGACAGTTGATTGTGAACACGTGGTTTTTATTTCCCTGTAAGAAGCAGGCCAACATGCAAACAAGCATACATCGTGGATGCAGCAAGCATGCAGTATGCAAGCATGTAAACAAGCATACATCGTGGATGCAGTAAGCATGCAGTATGCAAGCATGTAAACAAGCATGCAGTATGCAAGCATGTAAACAAGCATGCAGTATGCAAACATGTAAACAAGCTTGCAGTATGCAAACATGCAAACCAGCATACACCATGTATGCAGCAAGCATACAGCATGCAAGCAAGCATGCAGCAAGCAAGCAAGCATGCAAGCAAGCATGCAAGCAAGTATGCAAGCAAGCATGCAAGCAAGCATGCAAGCAAGCATGCAACATGCAGCAGGCATGGTTTCTGTCACGGCTCCGGCGCTGCGGGGCTCCGGCGGTCCCACGCGAGCTTATCGTCGCAGATGTGGTTCACGCTCACTACCGCGGCAGCGAGTGTTAGAACCACCTGCTCCTCAGCTCGCGAGCCGCCTCGCCCCTCCGCGCCTACGCGATATTAAATAACACTCTAGGGGTAGGGCAGACAAGACTACGTGGAGTCGGTTTTGGAGCGATTCGTTTCTGTCACTAACTTTTGTAGCACAACATATTGACTTTTTAAGACAATATTTTAATTTTTAATTAAGGTTAAAAATGCTATTATAAAGAAATGGCAATAATGCCAAATAAAATTATTCCAAATGAAATTCTGCCATCTTCATAGTATGCCAAGTGAAATTATACCAAATAATCGTCGCTCTAAATAAACGCTATTCTAAACGAAATTATGCGGAATATGAACATTGCCAATTATGCCAAATAAAATTCTGCCATCTTAAAAGTATGCCATTGTAAATTTGCACACACAAACATTCGGTCAAAAAGTAATTATATTAAATATTTTTTATGCCTTCAAAATATTCGTATAAAGAAAATTATGCCAAGTGTGTTATGCCAAATAAATTTCGGAGCATCAAGATTCTGCCAGATAGAAGGAACCCGCAAGATGATGCCGATGACGCGAGGTAACGCGACGTCGCGGTCGTTGGTCCGAGGTGACACCGTTGAGAGACGTGATTTCGATGAAAGAAGGTGACGCATATGACACGTTGATATAATTATGTACCATAACCTTCTGTTTATATGATATAGCCGGTACCACTCTTATCTACATGGATGGCGCTTGGTCTTGGCGCTTGAATGACATTGACAGAGAGGCGTTGCTGGTAAACATTTGTGCAAAAAAAATCATTTAATGGGGATGGCAACTGTGAAACTAATGGCGCTAGCATAGTTTGTTCCAAGCATCGTCATTGGTAGAAAATCTTGTAATGTCATTTTATATTTCAAAATGGCTTGACCTCATTGGTCAGATTGGGAACAAACTATGCTAGCGCCATCTGCTTTCAGCTTTCACCGGCCAACCCCATTAGGATGGTAACTGAAACGAATGGCGCTAGCGTAGTTAGTTCCAGGCATCGTCATTGGTTGAAAAACTTTTAATGTCATTCTATAATTCAAAATTGCGTGACTTCATTGGTTAGAATGGGACCTAGCTATGGGGGCGCCATCTACAATGAGCTTTGACAGACCTTTAAAACATGATGACCGAGTTAGTTCTGATTTTGACACGCGCTACAATATGTACAACAATATTATATATATTAGTTTTTTTTCTTCTATTTATTGTTACCAAGTGGCTACCCAAAGTGCTCGTGATAGCTATAAGGAAATTTAATTGAAATAAGCAATAAATAATGTATTGTTAGTCTGTTAATGATTTTTATCAGCGAGGAGAGTTTTTACCCGACTCTGGCGAAGAGCAAAAGGAGGGTAAAGTTTCTAGGTATAGACTTGTGTTGGGTTCATGGATTTAACAATTTGTCAATAAAAAACTTAAATCTGTTCATTAAAAGTTTTGAAGTTATGCTTTCTACCATTTTGTTAATGTAACTAAAAAGCCAATCTAAGTAGCTTAAATTTGATGTCGCAGAAAATATTGCTGTTTGTTAACTATTAAATGAATGACAAGAAAGGCAATCAATGCTTGAAATGCAAATTGGATTAAAAAAAAAACAATGTGCATAACGTTTGTGATTAAAAAATAGAATAATGTATTTATAGTCCTTCCACAGTCGATTTACCTCTGATTTGTATCGCTGTTTAAATCAAATTGAACTTTATGATTGTTAACATAAGATTGTTGTTAGAGGTAAACTAACAAACTGTGAAAGAAAATACGCGTATAAAGTAAAGACAAAAGACAGTCGTTATTTGGTTTTGATTTCGTAAAGGTTTTACAATGTGTGAGTTTGTAATCATGGTTTGATAAAGATATCAAGAGAGAATAAAAAGTTGTTACCAATATTGTGTTTTATTATAATAGGCGAGACGACAAAAAAATCTAATTAGTCCGTCAGTTAGATTATCAAAAAATATTTGACGCGTGTTTTTTCTTTTGTTACGTAAACCAAAATTGACGAAGATTTATGACGCTTTTAAAATTCTCAATACGTCACGTCTAGGTATAATATTTAGCTAGTTCTGACGTCACGAGCCCTCCCGACTTTTGATGCGTTTTATCTTTTGTCAATATTACAAAAACAAAAAATACGTGTCCATTAATTTCCAATACTCTAACTGAAGAACTAAATAGATTTGCATTTTTTTGATACTGTCGTCATGCCTATTGACGTAATTCCTTACAAGCATTCATCTCCTCCGCAACTCAGTTATTTTGCTGCACAAAATGTTCGCGAACAAATGTGTGGCACAAATGTTCGCGCACAATTTTTCGTGGAATAGCATTATAACACAATACCCCTTGGTAACACTGAAAATAAAGATCTTAAGGACAGGAACATAAAACTCAAAATCCAAGGAAATTTATTATTTATTGCATACATGATCACCGAAATATTATTTACATTAAATGATTTTAGTAACACTGATGAATTTATTTACAAATTAACTAATAGTAGGACTAATTTACTATGTTATCATATTAAAATGGCATGGTATATTTACAAGAAATAACAAATTTTAAGAATGAAACGTTCAAATCTTAATTCAAGTATACTTGTGGTATATTACATGACTATTTCTAGTCTATGGTTTTACCATAGGCTTATGGTAATGGCATATCTAATGTTAAATTATATTTTGACTTTGGTAAAAAGACATCTGATTTTTATATTATGGATTTTTAATTGTGCGATGAAGTCTCGATTTTATGTTTATTTGAGCAATAAATATTAAATATTATAGGTAACTGATTTGATTGGTACATTATATATATATATTTTAAGTGTATCTAGGTTTCGCTTAAAAAAAATATCTAAGACATAAAAATTTTTGGGCATCGAGTTCGTTTTATAAAAAGTAAAAAGATTGTTTAAAATAAATTCAGATGTCTAATTACCTGGTCAGGTGTTACAATAAATGGCCTAAATTAGAATTATTTCTTAATTTTAATTCCTGAGAATATACCATTAATTAATACAATATCCATGAATCGATAAGGTCGAGATGCATTGACAAATTACAATTTTGAAAGAAATTGTAATAATTATTTTATAATAATTCTGGCACAGAATAATATTATTTTCTATAATGATTTCTCAGCTTTTTACACTTCGTACGTATAATTTAATTGACCTCATTTTGAAATCTGTTTTGGTAAGATGAAAAATGCCTTCAGTTTAGATACTTACCTGGATCATTTTCTAGGTAAATTGTCTTAATATAGAAACAATATGAAAATATATATTTTCAATGCTTTACAGGTCAAATTATAGTTTTGTAATTTTGTGCATTCATAATGATTCTAAATTATTTAATGATTAAAAAAATGAAAAACATGTTATGTTTGTTAAAAGAACTTTTTTAAGTTCCATACATTTGAGGACCACAGGACTGAAATTACTTAATTAAAACATTTTTTTCTTAACTATCGTTTCAAATAAGTTTTTCCAATTTTGGTCTTTAAAAAAATTGCTTCATCATCTGTCGGATTATTCAACTATTTACATTAATAATTAAAACAATAACCCGATTATCATTTATTTACATACGAGTACAGAATTATGTTTATAATTTTTGAGCATTATTTTAATGACGACAGAATGTTTTTTCTCTTAATTTTTAACAACTTTGTAGCTTAATTTTTTGAGAACAACAATTTATTTAATTTTATAATTATTCGAATCTTAGGTTGGTTTGCATGTCTTAACATTATTTGAGTATAAGGGGGTTTATACACTTACGGACACAAGTAAATTTTGACGAGTGTCTTCATAGGTGTGCACACACCTTTACAGAAAAAATCAGGCTTCTTGTAAATCTTTCTGAAAAAAGCCCCTGAGAATATTCGAGTACGAAAACATCAAAAATCCCGCAATTTTTTATACTAAGAAATTGTTTAACTGTACAATATTGTGCCTATAATAAATACAGTCTAAATAAATCTAAATAAGTAACTAAGTTACGTCATTATATTTGTTACTTTAACTAAGTAATGTTACAATCAACTTATAATACAATTCAATGATTGGTTTATTTTAAATATTTAATTATTTTTCTACGTTGGCACTGTATGAGGACAATCTCTTCTGATATTTTACATATTTTATTTATTGTAATAAAATAATTTAATTTTCTGTGTTTTTGTGGTTAAAAATATAAAAGATGTCAGAATTTAATCACCTGAAATTATATTAACTCAGGTAATGCGTCTTGTGTTAAATGAAATGCGTCTTGTGTCAAATGAAATGCGCGCGCGTCGAAAAATCTTCACTTGAGTATTTGGAACTCGGACATGCTCTAACTAAGCATTTTTTTTTCATCTATTTGATTCGCAATTGCTGACGCAACACGCGTGTCGCTTGTGCTTGTAACTCGGGGCGGTAGGTGCGCACGTCGACTAATCAAGCTATACAAAACCAGTTTATGCGGGTCTCTCATTGTACGGGAAACTTTTAGAGAGCGAGGCCATGTTAATGGCAGCTTGATCATGGTGGTGACGGAAGTAACGGGTGCTTATAGCACAGGAGTCCTCCTAGTTTAAGCCCAGTTGCACTTGTCTTGTATCTTGCCACTCATCATCATCATCATCAGCCTATTAATGTTCCCACTGCTGGGACACGGCCTCCTCTCAATGAGAGGGAATGGGCTATAATCGTCCACGCGGGCCCTGTGCGGTGTTTTTTTCTAGGACATGCCGGTTAGGTGATGAAATAAATTACACAAAGTAATTAATGCGCCTGTCTGGCTTTGAACCTACGACTTACTGTTCGTAAGCCGAGGCCGCCACCACTGGGCCACCGCTGCCTCCATTTTGCCACTAAGTTAGTCTAATTAAGGTACTTACAATAATTGTAAATAGGTTTTAGTCTTGAACAAATAAATATTGTTTATTATTGTTATAATGGAAATGCATAGCTTGATGTGTCCTTAAACAAGTTTGAAAACTTGTTGACCGGAAGTGAGCGCATTAGTACATAATTATGAATCTCTAGACATGCCTTGCAGGAATTCTATAAAAAAAGAACAAGGAGATTAGAATTCCTGACATAATGTTCGGAAAAATTCCACGATAAATTAGCCACGAAATAATTCTTAGATCACTTTTATTTTAACATTGTAGGGTTTCAAAACTCGTGATTTGGCGTAAGAAAATGCTTTACAAAAAGTGATTTTGGTACCTCGATTTATTTATTGAGCAGTCATAATAATATATTTGAAATCTATGTGGAATGTATAACAGTATCGTATCATCATCTGTAATACAAGCGTATATTGCTCATGCCTTATGTTTTTATGGTCAAGTAAATACCTACGACTGAAGCCTCAAACTTTCTTAAGTAACTTTACAAGGTGTAAAATTAAATGACATCATCACAAAACTTTGACTACCTTAAAACGGCGCTATTTGGGACGACCCAGAATTTCGAACTAAAATATCGATAACTGTCGGTTGGTGTATGGTAGACGTTATTTTACAAACTCTAGCAACACAATGATTGGCTGCTACTGAGAAATTCCTGATGAAAAAACCCAATAACAGTTTGGTATTTATCAAAGTAGGTATTATATTATCTGTGGTATGTATTATGGTACCAAATAGGTTTTACTGTATGTATTAAGTACAAGTACCTATAAAATTATAGACACGTTGAATGTTTCGTTGGTTGTTCAAACAAAAGCAGATGTTTCACACTTATACAACACGGCCAAAATGTATGGAATCCCTGTTTTTTCTAAATCAACGAAAAAAATTACTGTTTGTGCTTCTAGAATCTTGAATTGTTGTTGAATAGTGAATGTTTCTGTCACAATACGCCCTTACACAGTGCCAACAAACTGAGGTCATGATTTTATTTGAAAATCATTAACGCTACTGCTGTGATTAGTTTGGACCGTACCCAATATAATAGATTTTCATTTAATCATCAATTTGCTTCGATGACAGCATGATCATCGAAGCACACCCTGTTTAGACAACAGTGTCGCATTTAAAGCGTTCGCGTTAGTCGCACATGGGTATTGTCGGTCCCACTAGCGTGATGTCGGGCTTCAGTTTGTCGCACTTGCATGCATTCGAACTATAGTGAGTCACAGTGCAGTTTTGCCGCACATCCGTTAAATGTCGACATCACGTAGTGTACTCCTGAAATACTGTAGATCTACACACCCGATTTGCATTAAGTATCAATGATGTCATTTTCGTGTCTAAAAAACGACCAGACTTCCAACACACATAAACAAAAAGCATGAGCAACATCTCCTCTACCCGTCCCCCTCTCTCATACAGTGCCACAATGCTCTCCATCCCGTTCTACCGTCATCGGAGGCCGAAGTGCATCAGCACCGACGTTAGCAGCAGTAGGCAGGTGCCGCTGGTCGTGATGCCGTGGATAGCGCTCGTGTTGCGGCGGAGGATGGCCGCCATCTTGTTACCTGGAAAGAGATAAATGTTTTAGGATTAAAATTGGTAAGGTTGTACCTAAGTAGCAAAAACCAATATTCACTTTCCGTTTTTAGGAAGAGGGGGCAACACTTCAGCTCTGACCACTGTTCCCCTTAACTAAAAGTTATACTAGAAGTTGATGATTGTTTTGCAAGTTATCCTACCGATTTTTTCTTTATGATTAAGCTGAAACGAAATCACCCGAGCCCCTTACAGATTGGTCTGTCTGGTCAGATTACAACCCCAATTGACTATTTAATGTTTAAACCATCACAAGGATACCTCCCAACTAAGGTGGAGATTCCGCCGATCCGAACTCGATATCTTTTCAATACCACACAGACACATCTCATACATAATATGCATGCAGGCTTGGGGATCTCCGATGAATCTCACAAAATAAACATAGAGGTAATTTACTCACTGCTGGGACACAACCTCACATTGAGAAGGAGTGGGCCGTAATCCACCACCCAGACTCTGGTAGATAGATGTACAAAAATGTCATTGATTTTTTGGTTGTAGGACATGCCTGTTCCTCACGATGTTTTCCTTCACCATTTTGAGAGATGAATAACTTGCGGCTTAGGTAATAATGTTTAAATACTCACTGCCTTCAGAAACGAAGACATGTATGGAGGCAGGCTCGGTATTGCTGGCGCTGCAGGTGTAGTTCCCGGAGTCCTTGAGCGTGGCCCCGCGGACTGTGAGCCGGGATTGCGTGCGGGCCCCGGGCTCCGTCTCCACCGTGATCCCGCCCCGGGTCGCGTCGTAATTGATCATGCGGTCGTTGTGGTACCAGAACACATACTGGGGTGGTGTTGGGCTCTGGAAGTGAGAAATGGGGTACTTAATACCTGTGTATTTTTCCACTTATCGACGCAAAATCGGGTTGAGCCGGTCAGAAAATGACGTCATTTGCTTAGATCCTTATCGGATGACACGACTGCGACTGTTAGCTTTTATTGCATGGACATAATTTATATTAAACCTTTTCTAGCTCGCTTATGCCACGTCATTAAGACGTTATGTCATGGTTGCTCCGTAATAGTTAAAGTAATAGTGCAGGATCCTCAAAAGATGTCATGTTTGTCAAGTCATTAAAAGTACAATTTTTAATGATTTTTTTTTATATCATAGATTGACCGCTCAGGGTGTGCTATTTGCACTGGAACGGGACAGGGAGAGATCCACACGTCCCGGCCGCCGCGGGAGACGCCCCGGGCGCCGAGGGAGACGCCTCGGGCGTCGGGGGCCACGTAGTGGCTTCCGGCCACCGTAGGCGCGGGCCTGTGGACGGGGAGCTATGGGCTAGCTCGCCGTCCGTACGTCTCATGACGACAGGCCGTGTCGACGACGCTCCCTTCTGCTCCGCCCAGAGCGGGAGGAGTCATTTGATGATTTCCCATCAAAAAAAAAAAAAAATGGGTTGCTATTTGTTTAAGACTCGCTCGTACAAGCCCATTTAACCTAAAGAAGACGCTTCTCGTCGAGACTCCTACAGTTAGTCTAACTCTGCTGGGATTGACTGCGAAGAAGCCAGCCAAAATCTGGCTGCTATCTGGCGAGACTAGAGCATATCGCGAAGTGTGATTTTATGGTAATATTTTTTGACAGCAAGTACATTTAAGCTGTTATTGAGAAATTCATGTTCAACATTGAACATTTCCTTCTCACGATGCCATGCATAACCTCATAAATTTCGAGGTCAAATAAACACATAAATCAAATCGATTTCTCAAAGAAAAGCCTTCGTAAACGCCACAAATACGGCCTCACATCAACCATTCCTACGTACATGTATGGAAATAAAACCGAACCGATTTTTACGAGTATGACGGCCCCTCGTATACCACGTCACTTCGGTTGTAAACATTGTAAGTAGGTAAGCAGTAAAATGAGTGACGTCCGTCGATGGAACACACCGTGTTTGCGATTGATATTAAAATTTCCTTTTCCAGACATTCAAGACAATGGTGTCGATTCTGTTGTGCACAAATGTTTTTTCTAAACTAAACTATCTTTTACAAAAAGGCAGTGCGAAAAAAGGACGGCTATAGTTATGAACTAAGTTAGAGATGTCAAACTAGTTTATTGCGCTTCACCGTGTTTTTAGTAGACATGTTTTTACGTGCACCCTTCATTTCTATGGAAATATTAGTTCCAATTAAATTTGACAGCTCTAAATTGCGTCCGTCTCTTTCTCGTGTTATTGGAGAGAAAAAGATAGCAATAGCCTAAATTAAGTCTAGTTTCTGTACAACAGAATCGACACCAGTATCCACTGGTGAACTGGCAGAAATATTGTTGTAAACATTATCATCGTCATATTCCTGCCCTTGACACATGTTGCTTGGGGTCGGCGAAACACGTTTTTTACTTTTACCCTTCTCTGTCAACCGTCACGCTATCATTTACTCCTTTTCAGGGTTCCGTACCTTAAAAGGTAAAAAAGGAACCCTTATAAGATCACTCTCTTGTCCATCTATCTGTCCGTGTGTCACCACCGATTTTCTCAGAAACGGGTGGACCTAGCAAGTTGAAATTTATACCAGATACTGAGGTCTATAGTCCCTATTAGGTGTATACAAATCAAGGTCCTGAGTCAACAAGATAAAAAGATAGGGCAAATTTAGATTTTCGCGAAAACTTGTAAGTACAAAAAATTACCTTAACTTTCAAGTTTTTTTATTTTTCAGAATTTTTCCTTTACTTGTGCTGTAAGACCTTGCTTTTAAACAAAATCGACAATTCTAGGTCAACCGGAAGTACCCTATATAGTCGAAATCTACCTATATGGTAGTTCCCGTTGACCTAGAATCATGAATTTTTTTTTCATATCAATCCTCACACAATTCATCCATCCGTTTCCTTGGTCTAAATTGATGCAAAAATCACATCACCTAAAATTTGCAAAGGGGTAGCTCTGTGTGCCCTATAATGGATCTATGGTAGGTAAGTACTTACACACCATATTACCATTACTACCATAGTACCATCATTATCGGCCTAGCCTTTTCCCAACTATATTGGTGTCGGCTTCCAGTCTAACCGGATGTAGCTGGATACCAGTATTTTACATGGAGCCCACTTAGTACTGGGTAATACGATACCCGTTTTTTTTTTTTTTTATCGGATGGGAAATCATCAAATGACTTCTCCCGCTCTGGGCGGAGCAGGAGGGAGTGTCAGACTTTTACTGACTAAAACCCATCCATGTTCCTTCCTCGCCCTTTGTGTTCCGGGGCCACGGTATCTCTTTCGAATAGTCCCGCAGCCCCGGCAGGCTTCGGTCCTTGCGGACCCCTTCCTTATTGCTGACTCTCTTTGAGGCGCGCGTGGAACACGAACGCGCCGTCGACACGGCCTGTCGTCATGAGACGAACGGACGGCGAGCTAGCCCATAGCTCCCCGTCCACAGGCCCGCACCTACGGTGGCCGGAAGCCACCACGTGGCCCCCGACGCCCGGGGCGTCTCCCGCGGCGGCCGGGACGTGAGGATAATACGATACCCCTTGGTAAGGCTGGTTGTCAGACTTTCGGGCCACTGACTACCTACGACTGTCAAAGATCTAGAATTCACAGCCGGGACCAACGGTTTAACGTGCTTCCCGAGAGACGGAGAAAACTCGGTATGTAATGGGTGGTCACCCATCCATGAGCCAACCTAGGCGAGCGCGGCTTAGCCTGAAGGTCGACCCGAGAGGCTGTTATTAGTTAGCTACTACCATCATACCATAACACAGATTGATGGTCCCTATTAACAATGTCGGATATACATTTTTACCAATATTTACTTTTTTACTTAAATTAATAGATTCACAATAAAAAGATC
This sequence comes from Xestia rhomboidea, assembly GCA_963853795.1. Classification (NCBI taxonomy): domain Eukaryota; kingdom Metazoa; phylum Arthropoda; class Insecta; order Lepidoptera; family Noctuidae; genus Xestia; species Xestia rhomboidea. The sequence continues at coordinate 4,468,756 of OY970771.1, read as the reverse complement.
TATCGTTCGTAATATTTAATTTTATTAAAAACCATGTTAGTTAGTCGTGCAAATTTGAACATCCACACAGTCTTATCTCATGATCTGTCCACGAAGTAGACACAATAGTTAAACAATGGCGTCTCGACCAAATTGCTCATTCGACAGATCATGATCTATAATATTTGTTTTATCATCAAAACAAACTTTGAACTGCTCTAAAAAGTTGTGTTTTTGCAGAACTGACATTGTTAATAGAGACCATCGAGATATTCAAACACCGTGTTGCTAAAATGCTGCAATATTATAAAAAAAACAAGCGGTTGTTATCTCTCACTCACTGCGGTGTTCGAACACACTACACCCTTAACTTGTGGTACTATGTAAACTAAGTATTAGGTACGTCAAGTCTTGAGGCGTCTTGTAAAAGGCTTGTCATAAACATGTCGTGTGTGACACGCTATCATCTTACATGACGTGTAGTTACTTTGTTAACATGTCTTGTCGACTATTTTGTTTACATGTTTGTGTTTTTTAATTTTTGCATGCCATTTTTTGGCGAAATGTGCCATTACACTACCATTTTTTTACTATCTTTGCATCACATTTACCGTTTAAAATGTGTAAACGAAACTATTTAGACACAACATCATAAAACACACGCATCCACGATACAATTAAGAGAAATTCGTAGTGTGTAAAAAAATCAAGAATAATGTTTTATACAGGGTGTAATCCATCTTATCAACCAAGCATTCTGTACATCAAACTAAGTACGCAAAAAATTTTGCTAGGAAACGACCTTCTTTTTTTGGGGGTGAAAAATCATGTTTTGTGGTAGAACTCAATGTAACGCACTCAAAAAATTGTATTAAAAAAAAAAGTTGGAACTTTAACCCCCAATATCTCCGTAACTAGAAGGTATGGTGTAGAACAAAAAAATGATCGCAATGACGAGGAGAACAAGTGCCTTTCGGCTTCTTCGTTAAGAGGTGTTTTACACCCTTTATATCCTGGTGTAAAGTGTTAATACGTGTTAAGAAAAAATTGCACATACTAAATACACCAACGAGAAATTACATTTAATTCGTGCCCCACCCATGATTCCTGACTTGGTCAACGGTACAATTAGGAGCTCAGCATTAATTACCTACTGCATTCAGCTTGAATTAAGCGATTAATGTTCACCCCGATGGCCACTAATCTATCGAAAACGCATTGTTGCATAAAGCAAGAGCTTTAATCTATGTGAGCATAACATAGTATCACACCTGTTATCCCTGAAGGGTTAGGCAGAATCGTAATAGAACATCCACATTTTGTCAGTTATAAAATAAATAAATAAACATCGCTGGACATTACACACAGCGCAAATCTAGTGCCACACTAAGCAACGAGGCTTGTGTCGTGGACACCAGATAGTTGATATACTACATAGATACTTTTTGTTTGTAAATACATACTTATTACACATATAAACATCCATGACTCGGAAACAAATGTCCATGCTCATCACACAAACATTTGCTTGTACCGGGATTCGAACCCGGCACCCTAAGAACGTAAAGCAGCCTCACTACCGCTGCGCCATTCGGATCGTCATGTTATGTCAGTTATGTTATAAAGTTCCATGTGATAGGAGGCGAGCCCATTGCCAGCAACCGATCAAACTCGGTGGCTGCTACTGTGAAATTCCTGATATGAAAACCTAATAAAACTTTGCCCGACCCGGAAAGGGAACTGGATATGTATCGGATAGTCACCCATCCACGGTCTTATGCAACCGTTGCTTAACCTTGAAGACCCGTGCGGCTGTTATTATGTAGCCACGAGCCCTTCATAGTGAACTAGTTTGTCAACTTGCTTTAATTGTCCGTACTTACTAGAAAATCCTGTCACTTTAGGTTGCCTTTGTATATTTTGCACTTACAACATTACATTTCAGCCATATCCTGCTTCTAAACAAGGAACATAATTTTTACAGCATAAAGGAACGTACACGAGTAATTAAACTTAACTACGTCCGGTATCCGGTACACTCTGGGCAGTCTACCATACTTACCTAATTTCGTAACTCGTATGGCAGTAAAAAGCAAGTCAGTACATCGAGGGGGAGAGAGATGCGCTCGGTTGATGGAAATAGACTCGCCCCTTATTACATGGGACTTATATCTAACTGGAGAAACAGGTGCAGTTATAATAGCTACACCTCTGCATAACCCTTAGGGAAATATAGGTGTAATGTTTCTCGTTGTTAAGGGTGTGGTATCTGCTAACGAGTGGTTTTCTCCATGTAACTCCTCTTTGATGAGTGAATATAAATGTGCAAAAAAATGTATGTTGCTTATTAGACTCTAATCTTTAATTGATACAATTGAAATAATTCTAACTTTATTATTACCTAGAGAGTAGATACTATATGAAAAAAATATTCAAAGTGAAGCATTTTTTCTTTGAAATTTCGTAACTACTCCTAAACGGCACCCTTAAGGTTGATTTGTATAGTATACTATACACTAAAATAGAAAAAATATTATCAGAAAACAAATACTTTAAAATGAAATGTTCTTATCAAAAAATCATTTCAGAACGTACCTCTTTTAAATAATGACTAGATGAAAGTATTATCTGTGGTAAATTTGGCAGTTATGACGTAAATGCGATACCATGCGGAGGAATCTTGTTCATGTGAAGGTAAAATCTATTATAATTTCTTATTCACTATAAAAATATATTATGTGTATTGTGTATTCAAATCACAAATGTATTGAGCTCAAGCTAATGCTATATTTTCTACGTAAGACACTAATTTTCATCGCATTTTACGAACATAATCTTGGGTGTATAATATACCATACATTGCGACTGTCTGCTAAAAAAAATCTTGTCTGTGATGTATATTATTCTATACACTGCCAACTAATGGGTAATGGTGGTATTAGTACTATAATTTGACATTGATCGTATTACGTTTACGTTTTTTTACTTTTCGGTCATTGTTTTTATTACTTTTTTCTTGCATGGTGTGGGCCTTGCTTTCACGCTTTCTTTTAACAACTTTGTTCTAGCCTGGACAGCGCGATCGGTGTAGACGCATACTAGCACTGGTCCCTAAATTTAATGCTACTTCCGATCTCAGTGATGCCACAAGCAATGAAGAAGCGGACAGTCACGATTCGTCCCCTGCTCCATCTATTAATTCATCTTTAGAAAAACTTGTATTCAATAGCCCAGATCCATTCTTTAATAATTCTTACATAGAAAACTCAGATGAAGATTCTCTATCGATTAGTATGCGTTGTACCAAGTGCAATGTCCATCTTTGTTACGTGGCTAAAAGAAATTGTTTTGTAGCATAACATATGCACTGATGTCATTATTTTATTATACTTTGAAGCATATTTTGTTGTTTTATTATTTTAATCAAGCTAAGTCAAAGTGTATTTTGTATATTATGCTATACGCTCCTTACAAATGAGATTTACTAACGTCGGGAGCAATGTATAGTATAATATACACTAATTATCTCCGATTATTAGCTAATTAATTTTTTTCTACAAATTTTCCTACCCTTATTAATGGTCTAATAATCATATTCAGGAATTATTTTGATGTTTTATTTCGATCAAATGTCAGGCGACCTTAAGGGTTAAGTTTTAGTTTTTTTTTTCACACAAATATTTGTCCCTTTTTTCTTTAGAAAGTGTATAATTGGCATTTTGATCTAATGATTTATTAAGCTACAATTAAATAAAAACCACTCATTTCGCACTATTCGGCCCGCAGTGACTGACGTAACAACCACTTTGTAGTGCAAGCTGATTAGAACTTTATTCAAACAGTATTTCAAACGAAGTTTGAACCACCACAAATAGAGTTGCTAATTTAGCAGCCCAGCCTTAAGTTAAGGATCATTTATACAATCATCATCCACAACCTTAATTTACCCACAGCCGAGTATAAACCACTATATAAAATAAGGTACAGAAATTATGTTGTTCCTACTCCTCCGCTATACTTTTCTGATTAATTTCGTTGCAGGATCCAAGACAGTTAAATTATTTCTCTGGGACTTCGTCGAGCTTCATTGTCTCGGCGATTTTGTGGTAGTCGCCACGGTTGATTCTGGCTTTCAGGAGTTGCAGTACCCCCGCGGTAATTTCATTCAGATCTTTCCACCGATGGCATAGCCATAGAGTGAGGGTTATAGGATCTAATTTCATTGTAAAGTTTGTGGCAGTATTAGAGGAAAAAGAAGTAAAAAAAAACATCTATCCAATACAGCTATCTAGCGAAATATGTTGTTGCATCACACGAGACCAACCAATATAAATCTAGATAACCAACTACCCTCTTTTAATGTCGACTTTAAAACGAAAATACCTATCTAAGGGGCGGTAAATTGATAGATTGCCACCGCAAACACGACCTAACTGCTCGTAATTACGACCGGGCGATCCTACATACTTTCCAGCTAAGCTTCCTCGTTAAGAAAAATAATGTTTTAAAAGGAAAAAGGTCCGAACGAAAATATTATTTTTTTGTAAAACAAGCAATTAGTCTGCTCTATAATTTGCGCGGGCTTTTTTTGAGATCGTTTTGAATTGTTTGCTTTCTTTCTTTTTATTTTAAAGTAGGTTGAGGATTCTTGTGTTTGTGGATTTTGTAGGTCGTAATGTTGATGAATATGGATGGCAACTGTGATACTATATAATGGTGCTAGCATCGTCATCATCATCTGCCGAGCCTTTTCCCAACTATGTTGGGGGCGGCTTCCAGTCTAACCGGATGTAGTTGAATACTAGTATTTTACATGGAACGACTGCCTATCTGACCTCCACAACCCAGTTAGTACTGAATTTTACGATACCCCTTGGTAAGACTGGCTGTCAAACTTCGGGCACCGTCATTAGTTGAAAATATGGTAATGTCATTTCATATTTCAAAATAGCTTGACTTCATTGGTCAGATTGGACCTAGCTTTGGTGGCGCCATCTACAATTAGCTTTTAATGGTCTTCCCCATTGAGAATTTCTGTGGTTATTGTTGTAGTTAAACTATTCAGGTCGCTTGTGTATTTGCAGTGCAAATAGTGGCAAGTTAAAGAGTGTATAGTATGCGGAAGAATGCCGTAATAGGGGCTATCGCGCATGAATTCGCCGCTAGAGGCGTTCGTGTAGAGTAGGGTCTTCGGAATGTCAGATGTCATACAGTGTTCGTGCGTTGAGTGCTTTTTTATCACGTATTTCTACTAATACTTACGATTGTGGTCTAGATTGAGCCATTTCTGATTTATTACGACTTGAAGATTTTAAGTAGCAACTTAAGATCTTATTTCTTAGTATTTGGAGGTAGAATGATTTTTAAATGTTTCATGCTTGCTAATTTTAGGGAGAATATTGTAAATATGTATCTGAAGTTTACACTATGTTGTTATACGTATAAAATAAACTTTTTATGAAGTTATTGGTACTTTAAAGTATAAAATAGAATTATTGACAGGACCTTACTCGACAGTGGCGCCATCTGAGCTCAAAAACGATAGGGTCCATTGGAGAAGATCGTAGTGACGCTGAACCTGTATTTAGCATTACGTGGTAGAACAATAATTGGATAAAGCTTTATAAGTGGGGCTACGAACGGGCTATGAACTTTACCCAAATGGCATTAAGAGGTATTAAAGTCGCCAGAACATCAAGATACCACAAATTGTCAAATGTCTCCAAATGATTTTAAACCATAAAATGATGGTTAAGTTCGAAATCGAATGAGATTTGGCAGTTTGTGGTAATTTCATCTACTGGCGACTGTACAATGTTTACGGAAGACTGTATATCGACTCATAGATAGCGTTTCGGAAAACATCTTATTAACTAACTGATTGACATCTTACAAACCCATTTTGTATTAATTTGTTTTTTTTTTTAAGGTAACTGATGCAGGTAGCATCAGTTACCTTAAAAAAAAACAATTTCTAACCAAAAGTTTCGGTTAGTACAATATGAAAATCAAGAATTACCTTTTCCACAATGCAAATAAGATGTATGACGCTGCCGAGATCCACGTGGTGTTCTCCAGAGCCCAGGATGAAGGCTTCCGGCACCACTATCTGGAGTCGCACGTAGTGGGATACGATGCCCGTCCTTGTGGACACCTGGAATGGAAATAAGACGAGGTTTAGTATCCAAGGGTGTACGTTAAAGGATGTGTTTGGTCAAGAGATTATATCATTTGTTAGGCCCCCGTTATGCCCCCCCGGCCTGTGGACGGGGAGCTATGGGCTAGCTCGCCGTCCGTACGTCTCATGACGACAGGCCATGTCGACGGCGCGTTCGTGTTCCACGCACGCCTCAAAGAGAGTCAGCAATAAGGGCTGCGGGACTATTCTAAAGAGATACCGTGGCCCCGGAACACAAAGGGCGATGAAGGAACATGGATGGGTTTTAGTCAGTAAAAGTCTGACACTTCCTCCTACTCCGCCCAGAGCGGGAGGAGTCATTTGATGATTTCCCATCCGAAAAAAAAAATTAAAAAAGGCCCCGTTATGCAAGTGTGTACCTAAGTTACTTTTAATTCTGGAGAATATACGGAACCCAAGGTTTTATGCCGTATCTTAAATTTATACACATAGATGGCGATCATCGCGATGAATAAAATTAATTTTAAATAAGTAATAAATATTTTCGAGAAATGTGAAGGAATGGGTGGGGAGGCATTTACCAAAGAGGGGAAAAGTTCAGGCTAATAAAAATAATATTTTCATTATTAAATCCAAGATTGAAGTCGACTTATTTTTGCAGCGAACTTCAAAGAAAAATATAATTTTCCCTCCTTTCCGGGAAACTGTCCAGACTAAAATATAAATATGTACGATCATACGCGTTCATTGTCCTGAGTTTATTTTCTCTAGAAACAAAGGCCGTTTATTTACAGCAGCTAAACAAAACTAGCAAGAATTGTGAAAAGAAATTCTACGGTTATTTTTGTTGTAAGTATTTAAATAAATTGCCTTTAAGGGCCCTCGCTCACTGCAACGTTTTGTTGCGATGCTGTTATCGCGTTTTATCGTGAGTCGCGTTTACAACGCGCGATAAAGACGACAGTAGCAATACAGAATCGTGGTTAGGTGAACGAAGGTACTTTCGAGTTCACTGACGATCTCAGTTCAGTAATAGATTAGTGGTGTGATCGTCGGACTGCCAAGTCACAGGTCTCAAGTTAGAACCCAAGACACGCACCTTTACTTTTTGGATTCATATGCGTATTGTATAATTATCACTTGCTTCGGTGAAGGAAAACATCGTGAGGAAACCAGCATGCCTAAGAGATATTTTGCGACGGCAAGTAAAGCCAAGTCAGACGTCCATGGGCGGCATAAAAACTCTAATACCAGGTTATTCACTAACTACACAATAAAAAAAGAAGGACTGACGGTCTATCACTTTTCAATCTTATGCCCTTAGTAATGGGCCTGTGGACGGGGAGCTAAGGGCTAGCTCGCCGTCCGTCTCATGACGACAGGCCGTGTCGACGGCGCGTTCGTGTTCCACGCGCGCCTCAAAGAGAGTCAGCAACAATGAAGGCAAGGGCCGATGCCTGCCGGGGCTGCGGGACTGTTTGCAAGAGATACCGTGCCCCCGGAACACAAAAAGGAACATGGATGGGTTTTAGTCAGTAAAAGTCTGACACTCCCTCCTGCTCCGCCCAGAGCGGGAGAAGGCATTTGATGATTACCCATCCGAAAATAAGGGTAATAGAGCAATCGCAAACGCAAAAAGTCGCGGTGGACGAAGTGCCTTAAACATTGTTCGAGACCCTCCTAAAAATAACACCTAGAGTGAAGCTTGACAAAAATATAGCTACTTAGTTCGTAATAGGCGATACAATTCTCGAAGAACTCTTTCTTCACAGAAAAAAAATATTCGTACATTTAGATTTATTAGGCTTTTCGTCTGTTTAGTACCTTGAATATGCTAAGGTAAAAAAGCCGTTTTTTTGCCGAGCCGAGCAGATGTTTTTGAGAATAACGCAGGGTACTAACTATAAAAAAGAAAGGTGTAAGTTTGGCAAGCATCGCATCCACTCGAGTTGTCTGGGATTATTTTTTTAAACTGGAACTGAGGACTGCCTTGTTGGGCTGCGGGACTGTTCGAAACAGATACCGTGGCCCCGAAAAACAAAGGGCTATGAAGGAACATGGATGGGTTTTAGTCAGTAAAAGTCTGACACTCCCTCCTGCTCCGAAAAAAAAAAAAAGGACTGCCTAGGTCTAGCGGTCGCAAGCGCGACTGCTGAGCATGAGGCACTGGGGTCGTGCCCAGGTTGGACAAAGTGTTATTATGGCTGTTCTCCTCGTCATTGCGATATTTTTTTTTGCTTTGTCCATACCGGGGTACTTCCTAGTTACGGAGATATTGGTGGTCAAAGTTACAACTTTTTTTTAAATACTAGTTTTTAAGATTATAACTTTCCTCTAAATACCTTCATGACCCATTTACTATCAATTGTATCCATCAGCACAATGTTTTGAGTGCGTAAAATTGAGTTATAACGTGATTTGATTTGATTTTGACGACCCCAAAAAAAAGCAATTTTTGCGTAGGGTTACTTAGTTTGATGTACAGAATGCTTGGTTAACGGCTCCATGAAGGGTTCGTTTACATCATGTATGTACGAGACACATTGTAGCTTTTATCAGCGAGTCCTTTATCAGATTTTCTTTTAAATCCACTTTAATACGCCGCCGTGTAAAATTTTTAATCAGTGTATATTCTGGTTATGGCGAATTTCTCCCGACTTAATTTGAATTTGAATCTTCGTCTGTTGTACTTCTCTCACGCCAATTGGAATGACAATGTACCACTCAACAACCAACAGTTCTATATAAGCCAAAACAGGCCCAAATCCGTAAGACAGTCATACAAGGATGTACCATTGTGCCCCCTCCCCCCTACCTCTCCCTTTACACGTCCCTTCTACACCCATCCGAAGTGTAAGTTGTGAAATCATTTTCGTTATGTAAATCGCGAACGATACCATCTGCATACGATGTACGTTTCGTTTTAAAGGATACGCCATCTTGATTTTTCAGATCTTGTTATTTTTATTGTTTCAAGGGGAATACGAGACGGCAGAGTTAATCCTGTATATTGAGGGAATCAGTGACGTTATTTGGGTATTGCTTTCATCGAGGCTTTTTTAGATTCCGTTGGGTAAATTATTGGGTGGTTAATTTTTCAGTTCATTTGGATTGAAAGGGAATGTTTGGGGATGAGTAGGATCATAGGACTTTGTGTCTTTTTTTATTTTTTTATTTATTTATTTATTTATACCACCTTAAACTATCATTACAGGGTTTACCCTAATGCGACAGCCAAGAACTTCAATTAAACCTAAACCTTGCAACCAAATTAGAAAAAGATTAAACTAAAACATTATTTTAGAAAAATATTAAATAAAAAAGATAAAAAGATTAAACTAAAACATTAAAAAAGATAAAACATTAATAAAATATTACATTATAAACACAAAAGCATAATAAAAACTTAGTACAAAAATAAAGTTAAACTAGATATTATTTCGCCTGTCACATAATATAAATAGTAATACCCTTGCGAATTCACTAAAACAACATGTAAACACATCAATCTGTGTTTGAAGATCGTTGATGGTACGGATAGCTCTGGTAAGGGGTGCCTTGGCAAGTAGGTTAGTTCTGGCTGTAGGTACCAGTAGCAGTGGCCGCCACACGTAGCGGTCCGGCACACACAGACTCAAGCACTGCAATACTCCCGGGTGACTCTCCATTCCACGAAGCACCTTCACCAAGTAGGCAACCAGCGTAAACTCCCGTCGGACATGCAGTTGATTATAGCCAACCAGTGTTGAATTGGTTTTACGGGAAGATCAGTTTCACAGGACCTAGCTCGAGCGCGCGTGGTGTAAACGTATAAACATAAATACATCGATTAATTAACCGAAAATTATCCTACAGAATTTTAGTCAATTTGTCCACAACAAGCACGATTAGTATCATATATATATATATGAATATTCTTAAAATTATAAAAATATTATGAAACGAGTATTTTTTATTTTAAAATCGACATATTTACGTTACTTTTGCACCCCTTGTGCTGAGGTCTTTGGGGTAGATTCGTTTACTTCAAGTCCCCGCAGTTATAAGTTTGAAATATTCGACAACGAGTTGTTTCGACTAGTAGTGGCTCTATAAGACAAATGATTGAGAAAATGCCTCGTCTTAGATTTACGGCCATTTTTAATAACTTATTAACTAGCTATCTCTAACTGTTGTGACATTTAGCTTACGGACCGTTAGAAACAAAACGTCACAAAAAAGCCTTCTTTGATTTTTTTAGGAATCAAGTGACAGGTAGGTGACGTGGATAGGATATTTCAAGCTAACTTTGTTTATAGAAACACCGATAGCCATAAGACGTAGGCATATTAACTAACAGTCATTCGTAAGTAAGTTATAGAAAACGGCCGTTAATCGTTACATTTTAGTAAGCCTAGCATAAAAAAAAACCATGTTAGTTCGATCTTCGTGGATTAAAAGCGAAATAATTAGGTAACAAAATATTTCGTAACGCGCAATTTTTAAAACACCACTTATACAGGGTGTAAACAGACCCTTCACGAAGCCGTCAACCAAGCATTATGTACACAAACTAAGTAACTTTACGCAAAAATTATTGCTGGGAAATCACTTTTTTTTTGGGGTAAAAATTACGTCTTACGGTAAGACTCAATGTGACGCACTCAAAACATTGTGCTGATGGATGGATTGAATAGTACGGGGGTCGTGGAGGTGGTTAAAGTAAAATACTTACATTAAAAACATGGTTTTCAAAAAAATATTGTGAAAAAGTTGGAACTTTGATCCCCAATATCTCCGTAACTAGAAGGTTCCCAGGTCTAGAACAAAACGCAATGACGTGGAGAGCAAGTGCCTCTCGGCTTCGTTAAGGGTCTTTTTACACCCTTTATATCTATATAAAAAAATATATAATCTAATTCTAGCTTAACTACTTTAAAATCCACAGCGTAATATTCGCTACATAAACTACCCACTTATTATTCCATGTACATCATAACACCTTAACACGCTTACCATCCCATCGCGTCTCAAGTTTAAAGTGAACGGAGAGAAATAGGTCACTATGTCAGCGGTAAACTAGTAACTAGAGGTAGAGTAACTATAGGTATTGCTTGTATTTATTTTAAGTAACTTTATTGTTGTAGTACTAGCCACTCGCAATTATTTCACGCGGTTTTGCGACCTAATACAAACATCGATGTTTTGTTATTTTAAGGAAGTTTGATATTAATGTTTTAGACACATCTAAACTAATATTATAAAGCTGAGGAGTTTGTTTGGTTGAACACGCTAATCTCAAGAACTGATGGTTTGAATTGTTGGATAGCCCATTTATCGAGGAACATCACGTGACGACCAATAGGAGCGGATTAACAATTAATTTGATTTTTTTAAATTATTATAATTATTCCACGAGGTCGTAGTCGTAGGAGGTAGTCACCGGCAACAGCAAATAAATAATAAGTCTGACAACCAGTCCTATCAAGGGGTATGGAATTAACTAGTACTACCTGGTCGCTCCATGTAAAATACTGGTATTCAGCTGCATCCGGTTAGACTGGAAGCCGACCTCAACACAATTGGGAAAAGGCTAGGCAGATGATGACATAAACTTTTGGAATAAATACTCTAAATTATGGAGCAAACCACATCATAATCTGTTTCACACATATCACAAAAAGTGATATTAATTATATCTTTCGATTTATTTTCGATTTATTGTAGTAAAATAGTGAAGGTTGGTGTAAAGTAAGGGTCAATATTAGTAATAGTTAGGCTTCATCCTACTTATTATTTAGAGGTTCGGATAAAATAGCCGTTGCGTCTTCTTTCTCCTTTATCGTGTGTATCTGTGGCGTGGAAATCATTTTATGGATTAACCAGATACAAAATATTAAATTGTTTACAAAAAGTTTTAGTAAACCATGACAATATAGGTACTACAGAAAATCTACGGTTCTTACGGTTTAAAATGCATCGGAATGGTTGTTAAAGCGTATCGAGCTATCCAACCTTATCTATCTTACTAGTATAATAATGAATTATAAATGCGAAAGTTTGTATGGATGTATGGATGGATGTGTGTTACTCTTTCACGCAAAAACTACTGAACGGATTAGAATAGTATGATCCTCTGGGACAATTCCTATCGAAATCCACGCAGGCAAAGCCGCGGGCATAAGCTAGTTGTTAGAATCCTCAAAGTGTCTAATAATAATCTAATAATCCTCAAAATGTCTAAACCTAGATCCAGTCAGTAGATCAAGAAAAACTGTCGCCATTATTCGTGCTCAATTTCAACTCTAAATAACTTCCAAACAAAAAAGATACAACCTTCATATTTCGTCTGATAGAACCCAGAACCTTACCCGGAGTAATATCGCTCCAATATCGATAATTTTACGCCTCAATAGAATATATTCTTCAAAGCGAAACAATCAAAGTATTGATAAGGTCGATACCGCTTCCAATATGAGGAGCTATACACTTGTACGCTTGTTTCTTTGGAGGGGAAATCGAGAATGATTTTTATTGTTTGTAAGAAAACGTTGCACCACTGAAAACCGGCATCATGCTGAGTGCTAACCTTGTTGCTTGTCGCAGTAACGACTTCCCCCCATATTAAAAAGACTAACGACCTTAAATCCTTTTCATTAAGGTAGCCTCTTGCCCTAGCTAGAAGGCTAGGTCAGACTAGATGCTGAAGCCAGTGGTGTAGCGCGTACGTCCGTGTTAAAGTAATTAGACGTATATTTACGTATAATATTCGATTTTGCCGCACGGCTGTGCCGAACAAGTCTGTAGCAACCCTAATACAAATTCAATTTCTAACTATTGTTACTGAGATCTTATCGATACGAAGTCGTTTCAATAGACAACTGGCGTTCGAATCGACATTTGATGGTATTGTGGTTTTAAATGTAGGGTATTCATGGTGGCCATTGAGATTTAAAATCAGGTAAAGGTCGTTTTATACTGGCCTGAACGACCATGGCACAGGCACGGTAAATATTCAGCCTATGATGGATACAGGACTTCTATCCGTGAAAGAGCGTAATTCCCCACGCGGGGCAGTGTGGGTTGGTACATGTCACATGTCTTTGAATTTTTTGTCGATTTCTGCACGATGTTTTGCAACTGAGTTGTAAAGGATAAAGATAGGATACAGACAGGCAACTACATGTAATAGACTTTAGCTGCATCAGTCTAATAAGCTGACCTCAAAATAGTTGGGCAAAGCTTCATACGTTGAACGGATTGTGAGACGTCCCAATTACCACAATCGGTTTGTCAAAGAGTGTAGCGAATAAAAAATAAAAAAATGCTAATTTGAACGATGCACAAGATAGTCCAGCCTATGTCCAACTATGTTGGGGTCAGTTTCCAGTCTTACCGGATTCAGCTGAATACCAGCATTTTACATGAAACGACTACCTATCTGACCTCCACAACCCACTTAGTACTGGGTAATACGATACCCCTGTGTAAGACTGGTTGTCAGACTTTCGGGTCACTGTAACGACTATCAAAGATCTACAAATGCCTGGACCAACGGCTAAACGTGCTTTCCGTATAAGATAGTGACATAAGATATAGCAAAAAAACAAGAAATTCCAACGTAATTTGAACAACACTAACTCAGCTCGCCCCAGAACACATTTTACGTCCAAAATAAAAGCTTGTTGGTTCCGTGAAAGGGATGTATGTGTAAATATAGTTTACAAGTAACAATGTGTTGTACTGGAGCCTACAAAACAATCAGGGGGGACGTGACAGGACTGAACATGACGACGTAATGTGGTGTTCACTGAGTAGACAGAACAGAAGGTTCATTCGAAAGTTTTAGTTGACTTCATGTTGAATTTTGAAGGTGGTAACAGTCGCACGGGTATTTGACCTGTGGATGGGTGACCGTTTATTACATGTGTCTTGCAAAGCACGTTAAACCGTTGGTCCTGGCTGTGATTTGTAGATCTTTGATTACTGGTTAGACAGAAGCCTGAGAGTCTGACAACCTGCTATAATATTACAAATTCGAGAAGTTTGTGAGGATAGATGGATGGATGGGTGTTTGTTACTCATTCACGCAAACATTACTGAAATTTAGAACACACATACATAGTTTATGACCCGGATTAACACATTAAAGGATACTTTTTATCTCGCTACCGAGATATGATCCCTTTGGACAATAGGCTAGTTTCCACCATCAATAAATTGCAAATCTATTTAGTCCGTCAGTTAGAGTATTGGAAAATAATGGACACGTATTTTTTGTTTTTGTAAATCAATGAATATTAAAAAAGATAAAACGCATCAAATCTCGGGAGTGGGGGCTCGTGACGTCACAACGCACTAAAAATTATAGCACGGCGTGACGTATTGAGAATTTTAAAAGCGTCGTATCTTCGTCAATTTTGGTTTACGTAACAAAGGAAAAAATACGTGTCAAATATTTTTTGAAAATCTAACTGACTGACTAATTCGATTTTTTCAGGACACAAGCCTAACTTCAAGCGGACGAAGCCGCGGGCATAAGCTAGTTGATATAAACAGCATTATTCTAAAAACTTGTAGTAGAATTTGAAACAAATCGTTTGAAGATTTGTCACAGAATATCAGTCTGTACGGTTAAAGTAATATGAAACATTTTTGTGGTTGGATGTTATTTTGTATTTTCTGCACACAACATTAAGTTTATGTTTTCTATAACGTCTCCATTACTGCTTTGAAACAATAGCCTTACAACATGTAGTAAATATCATTAGCGTCGGCAAGAAAATTAATTAGCGTTGGACAGGGTATATTGTGTTAGGTTTTTGTTAATGAGATGTTAGGGGCAAAAAATTGTGATAAAAGTAATTTTATTTCAAAAAGTCGTTAGTATTCTTTGTAACAAATTTAAGTTGGGTTACGATTTTTTACATTTTGCTGAAGGTTATGGAAAGTTTGGAAATACTCTAGTTTAGACGACAGGGTTGAACCTGTACTTATTTTCTAGTGCTAAATTAAAAACTTTAATCTGCTAACAGTGCAATGTACTTGAAATTTGTGGTAATAAATAAATAATTAATTTGTTTATTTACTCTGGAAACTACTGACAATTTTTTTTTTTAAATTCTTACACAGCTCTTTTACAATATTTTCATTCTGTTGTATGTTATCGCTGATAGCGACATGTTCAAGACTACCTAAGCTGCAATTTGTGATTATGTTTTCTGTTCATTCGTTAAGTTTTATAAAATACATTCTAATGTTCATTAAAATATAACGTGATCTGTAAAACTAAAGTGTATTATACTGAATACTGTTGGTGTTAATAGCTACGTGGTGCTACGAGATACTACGACGCTACTGAATTGCTACGAGACTACGACGCTACGGAATTGCTACGAGGCTACGAAATAGATGGATCTTGTGGCGCAGAGGAGCTTGCGTCTACGAAATGTTGCATTTCCCACATTATAGGTCATGGTTTATATGTGAAATTACATTAGATGTTTACTTAATGTAAAGGAAATTACTGAATTTATACTGCAAACATAGATGTACATGTCTTTTGATTTATTAAAGATGATTTTGTTGTTTATTGTGCGTGTTGTGAACAATAAAGTTTTTGACCACGTCAGTCTAAGTGATTACTTCAATAAATAAAGGGTGTAAAACACTTCCTAGCGAAGCCGAAAGGTACTTGTTTTCCTCTTCAGTGCGATCATTTTTTTGTTCTACACCATACCTGGGAATCTTCTATTTACGGAGATATTGGGGGTCAAAGTTCCAACTTTTTGGCAACTTTTTTTTTAAATACAAGTTTTAATATAAGATTTTTTCTTTAAACACCTCCACGACCCACGTACTATTAAATTCATCCATCACCACAATGTTTTGAGTGCGTTACATTGAGTTCTACCACAAAACATGATTTTTTACCCCAAAAAAAAAGTCGTTTCCCAGCAATAATTTTTTCGTAAAGTTACTTAGTTTGATGTATAGAATGCTTGGTTGACGGCTTTGTGATGAGGTGGTTTACACCCTGTATATGTTTCAATCGATTCAGCATATAGCAGTCCACTGCTGGACATAGACCTCTTACAGCCTGCGCCACTACAACTTGATATGCTACACACTATGTCCTAAAATATTGCTACAACATAAAGAAACTTAAGTTATACTTAGCAGAAGAAGTAATATTACCAAGCTATGTGAACTTGTGAATTTTATTACAGACCACTTCTAATAAATTTTATTGCCTGTACAATGATTTTACGATCAAAACCGAACGTGAAAATCGAAGTTTATGGAGTGCAAAATCTATACGCAATAACAAGACATACCGTCGTATAGCGTGTGGTCATCACTTAACGACATTGCTACGAGGCGCTACGAGACGCTACGAGGCTACGAGAGAGCTACGGCGTAGCAAGAAGCTTGCATAAACTAAATGTTGTTAGTGACCAATATACTTGTGATAGGTTGCAAAATGTAGGTTACTCGTGTGTAGGTTATATCATTTAATGTTGAGTTAAGTAAGGTGTAGGAGGAAGAGGAACTAAGTAAAGCAATATATTATGTGTTTTTTTACGTGGCGACTAAAATGTATACTGTGGGATGTTTTGTCTTCCAAGCCTTTGATTGATGGTGGTCATCCATCCACACACTGACTTTAGCAAGCGTTGCTGTTATTACTTAGCCATAAGCTACTCAAGCAATCAAGTACAGTGTACTTTTCATTTTCCTTGTTATTTTAGTTTCATTGGTTTTATTGTAATCTAGCATTGGCTTAGCTCTCAGTCTCTTAACTTAATCACAATATTTAACTAGACAATTCCATTACAAGAATGTGATTATTGGTACAAAAAGTGATTTAATTCTCCTGATACTCTAAAAATACACATCTAGACAACTATATTGTATTTCAACTATTTTTAAGTTTGTCCTACGACAATAGCTATGGTAACAAGTCAAGTTAAATAAAAGCTGGTATAAGCTACGACAAGCCTGCATATTAGTGTCATTTTTAACTAAGAAGCAGTAAGTAATTAATGCATGAGCCATCAAATCTGTGTCGTCAGCAAAGCACTTTTAATAACCGTTATAAACAGCTACAAATATGAACAGCATCACACCATTACAGCTAATCCTCTAAGCGAGGTGATTATCGCAACATCCCCTAGGATTATACAGTGTGAAGCTAAAACTCAACGACGAACATTCACGACTCGATACGATGACGCACGAACAGTAAATCGAAGGATTTATTAAAATCAACCCTGTTTCACGAAAAAACGCAAGAAAATCTGATTCCAACCCGTTTTTACCGATCTTAATTGATTTTTCCGAACATTTCGACCCGAGGCCGTGCACGAAATATAACAAAGGGTGATTCAATTTTGCGTGGATAATTTTTTTTTGAACATGGCCGAGTTTAATTTCACTGTTAATTAAAAATTTCACGTCGTATATAGGGGATTATGGGACGATTTCTATAAATTTTATGCGTGTGAGAGCGAGATATTATGGAGGTTCACGGTTTAAAATCGCAATCAGTCAGTGTACACTCGAGAGCAATGAATCCGGGTCACTTAAAGAATCCTAAAAATCTCGGAAACTAAAAATGCTAGGTTAATGCAATAAATTATATTTAATAGACAATGTAATACTCCTTAAATGAAGGTATTAAAACTTCTTAGTTATTGTATAGTTATATCATAAAAAAATCAAATTTGAAAAAGGGCCACTTTCGAAGATGGAACTACGAAATTACAGCATTTGGTTTTGCTTTTGTTTGTAATCTGTCATTTATGTGGGTACATAAACCATGTTGATAGTGCTCTATATTCATTATTCAAGCTGAAATTATGTCGCTTACGCCTGAAGAATGCACCAGAATACTTACAATGCTGGAAACCGGCCGGAGTCAGCGCGATACAGCCAGGACTGTCGGTGTGTCGCTGTCAACAGTACAAAGAGTTCTCCGACGTTACGAAGAAACTGGTTCTAACCTACGCAGACCAGGAACGGGCAGAACCAGGTGTACCACATCACGAGAAGACCGATACTTGGTGAACACCATGCTTCGAAATCGCTTTCTCACAGGAACTGAACTCACAAATCAGTTTCGACGCCTCGGAGGAAGTAACCCAAGTGCATGGACAGTAAGACGTCGGCTTGCTGAATCTAACTTAAAACCCCTTAGACCTGCAAACGGCCCTAAACTGGAGCGTGGGCATCGTATTTCAAGACTAAGATATGCCCAGAGCCACGTAAATTGGAGTATTGAAGATTGGTCAAAAGTTATGTTCTCCGACGAATCAAAATTTATGCTCTACAAGCACGATGGAAGACACAGAGTGTATCGAAGACCAGGGGAAAGATTCAAGCAAGCATGCATCGAAGAAAAAGTAGCCTACGGTGGTGGGTCTGTACTTGTGTGGGCCGGAATTTCTTCTGAAAGTCGCACAGAGCTGGTGATCATAGAAAACGGCTCTTTAACTAGCGTAAGATATGTGGAAGAAATCCTCAATGATCACGTTGGTCCATTTATGGTCAATTTAGGTGAGGATGCTATATTTATGCATGACAATGCCCGACCTCATACAGGTAGGATTGTGAATGACTACCTTCAAGAGATGAACATTACTCGTATGGAGTGGCCAGCGCGCAGCCCGGATATCAACCCGATCGAGCATGCTTGGGACGAGCTAGGCAGATGCGTAAAACAACGAAACCCTCCCCCAATCACGCTTCGTGAGCTCAAAATTGCTCTCACAGAGAAATGGGAGAATATTCCCCAAAATCGTATAAGGAACTTGGTGTACAGCATGCCAAACCGCGTAAACGCAGTAATGGAAGCACGAGGAGGCAATACGAAGTATTAAAATTCAAGAAAATCGTAATAAAGTTCAAAAAAATCATGTTTCCTATTTTTGTTTTAAGGAGAGATCAGCAGTTTTTTTCTTTATGTAATTTTGTGTTAATAAAATGTATGGTGACTCATATTTTTTTTACTTTCATTTAAGGAGTATTACATTGTCTATTAAATACAATTTATTGCATTAACCTATCATTTTTAGTTTCCGAGATTTTTAACATTCTTTAAGTGACCCGGATTCATTGCTCTCGAGTGTATTTTCGAAATTTTTATTGCTTTTATTTATTCAGCAATTTTCGCTGGTAAATTGTTCGGCGTTGACTTGTTAAATTGCATCGTCATGGTGTATTGTTTATTGGGCAAACGAGGTGAAAATTTGATTCATTGGGGGTTTTGTCCTGAGCAGGGATGAAAGGGTAATGGCGTTTTTGCGTGGGTGATGATGCAGGTGTGTTGTTTCTTTAGGGATTTCGTGGTTTAAGATTGGTCTGATAATCGTGAGTGAGTGACGTTTTTTTCATCTATTGTAATTTTCTAAAGAGGCGAAATTTGTTTGTATGGAGGGGATAATCTCCGGAACTAATGATCCAATTCTAAAAATTCTTTCACTGGCAGAAAACTACTTTATTCGTGGGTGCTATAAGCTATAAGTTATACTTATATTATTCATTTTAGCCGAGCTATCACACTATTTGCGGACGACGTCGCGGGCGAAGTGCTAATCAACTGTAAAGATGTAAGAGCCAACTGCAGCTTTAAAAAAGGCCGTTCAATAACCTAGCCTAGTACACAATCGTAGAGCTTTACAGTTTTTTGTTTCGTTTAACTACCTGCTCACTGCAAGGTAGGTATATCAAAACGTTGTACATAACGTTATTTTTGTAAATACTTGTCAATGTCGCAAACCTTGTATACCTATGCTGAGTTATCATATTTGAAAAAACAAGTGCAAGTTGGGCTCGCGCACCTGGGGTCCGTATAAACACGTACGTAGGTATTTTGTTATAAAACTACATATTTACGGTCTTCAGATTTTTTCTTTTACATGTGCTGTAAGAATTGCTTCTTGCCTTTCATGATTATAGGTCAGCTGCCCCAAGGCTTGTAGCAGACCAGAGTATTTGATATTAATCAGCTTGATACCTCCACACGGGTCTTGACAGACGGACAGACAGACTGACAGACGGACTACAAAGAGATTCTTAAAGAGGTTCCATTTTTGACGACTGAGTCGTCAAAAATGGAACCTTCTAACAAAGGAATTGTAAAGCGTTTCGTTAAGGTTACATACCTATAAATTTCTTTATCAAAAATCGTATGTTATATATGCCTAGCAAAAATAAGCCGTAACATAACAAGAAAAGATAAAGACACTAAGTACTAACAAAGAAGTCATTACTTTTTCTATAACGATGGTTTCAGAGAAAACGTTGTTTTTCGATATATTTCTTCTTTTATACGATTACCTGTATTATTTGGACGATCTTTTTAAATGACTGTTTATTATAACAAGAAGCCTTACAAAGGAAATATAAATCGCTTTTGTGTTGTTTGTGATTTAAGGAGTCAATGATCTGTGTGTATATAGCTATACAAGTATGTTTTGGCGCGTGGCTATTATCGGTACTAACTCGAATCCGCTTATCTTCCTTTTTTTTCGACCGGATATCAACATCATCCAAGCGCTCAAAGATCCTTGTAGGATTGCATGACATAATGAGCTTGTGGTCGCTAGTGAGAATGCTTATCGCAAGTCGCGGGTTTCGTTCTCGAGTTGAATGAATCGTTATTCCATCCATAACTGAACAAATTATGAAATATTATATGTGAAACGAGTATTTTAATTAAAAAAATGACGTATTTACTTAACGTTTACATCGCGCGCTTGTGCTAAGGCCTCTCGTTGGATATACATAGATTACGGTTTGGTTCGCGTTGTCCTGTCTATAGTGATGTTATTTATACAAGTGTGACAATGTCAGGTCATATTTTTACAGCGACGTAATGACAAACGTCAAAATCTAGACGGTAAAAACAAAACACATTGTAACAAAACGCAATTCTTTCTGTTTCAAAAATAAAATGTCATTTTCCTTTAAAACATCTAAACTTACTTTAATTTGCATTACATCGCCGTTTCATTTAATGCAACAGAACACGGTATAAACGAAACTACAACGATATTTCTGTTTAGTTAGAGAAACAACGACACTTGCCTACGGTTAGGGTCAGCTCACACCGATAAGCGAAGCGACGTGACGAGGCGCGTACTTTTAAGGGTACCCAAAGGGTAAAAACGAGACCCTTTTACTAAGACTCCACTGTCCATCTGTCTTTCTGTCACCAGGCTGTATCTCATAAACCGTGATAGCTAGACTTAGATGATGTGTTGCTGTTGCTGCTATAACAAAAAATAAAGGGGGCTCCGCCTCGCACTTGACCGGTTTTAAGATAGCGATACAATCGTCATCTGCCTAGCTAGACTATTCCAAATTATGTGTGGCTTCCAATCTATCTGGATGCAGCTGAATACCAGTATTTTACATGGAGTGATATAACGTAAGACTTTGATTACTACACAAAAAGTACACATTACACAGAGGGAATTCAAATACATCACAGATGCGTCGCTGGTAGACGCGGCATGCAAGAGCGCATTAAGCCTGTCCTGTATCTTGAGAAGCACAAATTTACCCGTCTTCACACGACTTCGCAATGCTTTTCACAGCGAAGCAAACCTAAGCTTACGATTAGTACGTTCTGGATTCTAATCTCAAATCAAGCAGTCGTATTACGTTTTGTATTTTTTTTATCACCACTACTCTCAAAATGGTGAAGAAAAACATCCAGTGACATCTACCAACCCGTACTGGGTTAGCGTGGTGGATTATTGTCCATTCTCTTCCATAGACGACCCGAATGACGCAGCGGTAGTGAGGCTTCCTTAATCCCGGTTGGAGCAAATGTTTGTGTGATGAGCGTGGACATTTGTTTCCGAGTCATGGATGTTTATATGTATAATAAGTATGCATTTACAAACAAAAAGTATCTATGTTGTATATCAACTATCTGCTGTCCACGACACAAGCCTCGTTGCTTAGTGTGGCACTAGATGGCGCTGTGTGTTAAGTATCCAGCGATATTTATTTATTTTATAGAGAGCAGGCTTATGTCCGAGCAGAAAAACATTGTGAACTAATTATTTTATGGGCTGATTGATGACATTTATTATTTAAAAAAAAACCTAAAATATCTCTTATTATGCTCCAAGCCCCGCCCCATCGTGTCGCGTTTCGGTGTGAACTCCCCCTTAGTTAGAGAAACAACGACAACGACACTTGCCTGCGCGCCTACGATTACCGTTCCAAATTGCTTTTGCTAAATTTAATTTCGCCGCAACCATTTTGAGAACGAGTTTAGACTTAGCTTAAAACGTTTTGTATTATTATCATTGTGTACGTAAATGGATATTGAATTGGAAGTTATTCGTTGAAGTGCATGCTAGAAAGTTATTTGGATTATAAAATGAGTAAGAATGTAACTTTATGGTATTTTATTTTACGTTTACTATTAATAAATTAAATCCACTTTTCTTATTTTAATATCCGACTTAAAAAAAAAAAACATGTTTTTTCACCGATTTCTCTGTCATTTTTGGTGCGAATAAGTGATTACTTTTTTATTTGGTAAAGGAAGCTCGCGCAGAGGTCCCATATAAATTGTATTGGCTTTGCTTAGGTACTATAAGAATTATCCTATAAAATAATAATATGCATATTTTCTTCTTCATCTATGTGGATGATGATGTGCTAGTATTTTTAAGTTATATTGTTAAATTGATACTTGACAAGGATTTGTGTGAGTTATCGCAACTAAAAAAATATTTTCGAAAAAAAACAACAATAAAACTGGAAAATAAGTTACGTTCGGAAGTCTGTGGCAAAAAGTGCGTGCGTATTTACACACGTTATTTTATCACGTTATTTACACACGTTATTTACACATGTAAAATAACATGTGTAAATCACGTTATTTTTTTGCAAAAAAGTTTTCCATGTGAACGAGACGTTTTTAATATTTTTGCAACAAATTTAGATGTACTTGTATTTTCACCATTAGAGAATATGTTGGAAAGGTTTATGTGTGTAACACATTAAAATTTAATTTGGATATAGCACAGATATCTTGATGTTTTTTGTAGTCATAATATCCATGTCAAGCAGGGTCAACCCACTATCTTGTTGAAAAATATAAAAAGCTAAACGAAAAGAGGAATCGTTCTGTTGCATATTAAAATGAAATATTAATATTTTAATATTGAGAGCACTAATTGAACCGATAATTAAAAATGAAAAGTAGTCAATCTTGCCCACGATCCGGTGGCTGTTAGCATTATCTTTTTCTAAACTTAAATAAACTCTTCAATATGAAAATTTCAAAACGGAAACATAAGTTCCAGGGGAATAAAAATACACACAGTACAGTACAGTATAACAGTAGAAATTCTTACCTGACACTCGTAGGTGCCGTTGTCTCTCTTCTGCACGAACTTAATCTGCAGCGTCCAGTCTTCAGAACCTTCTCCGTGTAACACCTGTAAGGAAAATTATTATTTTAATCAACGTACAACCTGACACTGACCTGCAAATTGCAAAAAACGTAAGACAATTTGACAAACTATGACAAAAAAACGAAATATCGAATTGATTTCAGTTAAAACAGCAGCAGATAACGTCAAACAATTGGACATAAGCGTTATTTTATCAGCTAGAAATTCTGTGGTCATAGAATCATCTGCCAATTGACGTCATTTTAGTAATTACCCGTCCGACTGTCTATTTGAGGCTTGGAAAATATCGGTTGAAACCAGATAAAACAATAACACAGAAAAAAAGGTAAAGTTATTTTTAGACAATCATCTTGGTATTTATTAGACTCAAGAATTGACTGAATAAATAATAAGAATTGTATAATTTTTCCCTGGTTTCTCTTATCTTACGAAAATAAATAAATATTTACAACGGTGGAGTGAAACTTGACGGAGTGTGTGACTTTTTGGGTGTAAACGTAACGTAAATACGTCGATTTTTACCCGACTGCGCTGGAAGGAGGGAGGAGAAACTATATTGGATGTAATGATTTTAGTCTATATTATTTAATGGGTCCCGACTGTTGCAGTCAATACGTCCTGTTTCCTGAACCTGTTTTTTTTTAATAGTTATTTTTATGCAGTCGGGTTTTTGTTTTTTTTTTTTAATTAAAATACTCGTTTTTCAGATTACCATATTTTTATATCTATGGATATACATATAAATACTCGTTGTGCTTGTTTGCAAACAATTTAACTAAATTACTATAGGATAATTATTGTATTTTCGATTAAAAAATCGACGTATTTACGCTATTATGTTAAATCCTCTTGCTATGGCCTCGGTTGTTTAAAAAATCTAGTTAAACTGCAAAAACAAGCTTATACGACAAAACTCAAAAATATAAAGAAATTCCTTTCTCCAACTCGCAGTTTGGCAGTGCACGAGTGATATAGGAACATAATTCGAATTCCCTCAGTCTCAATCTGCAAAAATACAGTTCTCAAATTCGGTTCGGGTCAAAACACAGCGTTTTACGATCTCCAATCGGGTAAATAGAGTAACGATCCTAGGAAGTCGCAAATGTAACGAAGACTGAGGCCAAGATCCACAAACGTTACTTAGCATCATCATTAACACTGGAAACGGGATATTTAACATGTTTACTATTTGTTTTGAGTTCCCAATATTAATTTCAGCTCAATCGGAGACTGGAAAGTGGGTCAAATTTAACTTATAAGATTTATTTACATAGTTACACGTGAAGCTAATAAAAGCGTGTTGGAAATAAAGCACTATTTTCAACCGACTTCCAAAAAGAGGAGGTTCTCAATTCGATGTTTTTTTTTTTATTAACTCCACTCACTCCACCATCATATTTTAGACCTGACCCGGAGTTTACCCGGAATAAGTAACTCAATATCATATTATGTAATACTGTGCAGAAATCTAACCCGCTGTTAATTTTACGTAACTCATATTTTTCTGACTTTGTTAATTAAAAAGAGCGCTTCGCTAACTCAATGCCGAGACAGGCGAATTTCATCAAATCAACTGTCAATTTGACGTTCAAATGAATCAGCCATTTTTAACGATGGCGATGGGGAAAAAAAGTTGTTAAACTGAGGCGTGAAATTATCGAGAAATATTAATTAAAAAGAACGAGGAAAGAATTAAATATGGTAATTCGGCAACTTTTATGTCGATGTAAAAGTTGATGGATGTCGTTTTTTTTGCGTTGAAAAAAGTAACGCGTTTTTAATTGAATATTTAATTGAAAAAAATAATGAAAATCTGTTGAACAGCACTCTAATTGCATGACACAATATCAATCACGATGTGAAGGACGTTGAAGGTTTCTAATCCATTGCTTCATTTTTTAGGGTTCCGTTGCCAAATGGCAAAAAAAACGGTCAAGTGCTTTTTATTGTTTTGGTGGTACGGAAGCCTGTATGTTTGCTGTGTGGGCCGGTTTTTTTGTTGCTGAAAAAAAGTAAACAACGTAATGAATGTAGTTGAATTGTCAAAATTAAAGACATTGTACACTGTACAGTACACGCAATTAAGCGTTCATCTTGAAATCGTAGTTCGAGAGATTAATAAACAAAAGTAATGTAGTCTCGTAAGAAAAACATGATCTTATTACACTAGAACTAATTGTTAATGTCAAGAAATAGTCTATTTACTCGTGCCAAAGGTCAAGTTAATTAACTGAAATTACCTTTTTACAAAAAAGACTTGTTTTATTTCTCGAATTGGACAAAATGTAGTTACTAAGAATATTATCTTAGACGTCCGCGTAACTAGTTACTGCGATTATGTACCTACATAATTACTTACTAAATATAACTACACAGAGAGGCAGTATACTGTAATCCAGCATTTGTGAGACCAAAGGCTTTTGAATACTAATCTCCAAACGATTTTGAGCTCAACACAACCCATTAACTCTGTTGACTCCTGCAAATTGTACCGAAAAGCCTACAGTAGGCATTTCCCCTATCATTTTCAGAGCAACACGGAAATAATACGAACTAATCCTATGTCCAAGCTGAATTTCAGCCAGCAAAGATGACGTCAGCTAAATTCGTGAACGCGAACATTGTTGATGCGAGTTAGGTTCAGGCCACACAGTGCTTCGATTAGTGCTTAGTGCTACTCTGCGGGGGAGGTGACCTGTTACTAGCGAATGAATAGTATAATCAGCCGAATCCCCTCTGTGACGTCATCTATCACGTCCAGTGCGTGTGTATTTCACATGTCATCTAAGTTTTGATTTTAATATTGTAATGGCCACACCGACGCGCATGGTGTCACGTTGCGTGTCTCATTTTGACATTTCGAAACACGCTACTCATCATCGGTCTTTTACCAACTATGTCGGGGTCGGCTTCCAGTCTAACTGGATGCAGCTGAAAATTTGTATTTAACATGGAGCGACTGTCTATCTAACCCTCATAACCCAGTTAGTATTGGGTAATACGGTACCCCTTGGTAAGACTGGTTGTCAGACTTTCGGGATGCCTGTAACAACTGTCAAAGATCTACAATTGACAGCCGCGACCAACGGCTTTACACGCTTTCCGAGGCATGGAGGAATCTCGGGATGTAATGGGTGGTCACCCATCCACGAACCAACCTACGCAAGCGCGTCTTAACCTGAAGATGGACCTGAGTGGCTGTTGTATTTGTATTGTATTGTATAACGGGCTGATGTCCGCAACTCCACGTCAAAGCGCAAAATGAGTGACTGTTATTATTTAGCCACGAGCTTCGAGTGGCCATGCTACTCACCAAGCGAAGCTCCTAGCAGTGTGGCATAAGCCTTAGGTAGCAAGTAGATTTCTAGACCGTGATCGAATCGCCTGACACGGCAGAAATCAGAAACGACGCGTCAATGACGAAATGAGGCCGACGAGACCCGAAAATAGCCGAAAAAGACCGAAACAAGCATTGGCCATAATGTATAATAGGATATTTTTTTGTTGTATAAAATGAGTTTTTACGCCAGCGTCGCCGCCGTCGATATGAAAAGTGTGTCAGCGGTTTTTTGAACGCAATTTTTCCAAGTTGTGTTTACGATTTTTACGTCGGAGCTAGTATAGAGGGAAATATTAAAATAGGGGAGCGAGGGGGCGTTGTATCTGTTTTATATTCTACTAGAGTTGTGTGGTGCAGATGTTGGATTGGGTTGCCTGTCGCATCTGGGTTTTAAAGCGATTTTCTTTTGTTTTTCTTATTAACTAGGGAAGATTATTCATGTTCTAGGAATAGAGTTACTGATACTAGGTGCCACTTCTACTGTAAATGCATATTTAATTAACATATGACTGCTGGGATATAGGCCTCCAATCGGTGAGAATGAATGGGTCGCTACCCACCACGCGGGTTCTGTCTTCTTTTTTGCGTGTCGATAGACTCAAATAATACCCGACCAGTATGTTGCCACCTGCACAGCCCTGTCGTTGGCTTCGTTTAAATTCTGGAAGGTGCAGGTGGCTGTGCAGGATAGGCAAGAAAGGAGTGGGGCTTTTCCTGCAGAGGGGCTCCACACTGACATTGAGTTTGAGACGGGTCGATGATACCCCATTTGGCTAGATTACTTCTACAGCGGCTAACCTGGGCCCACAAACGGTTAAGATATTTCCAGATTGGCCATTGCAGTTCCTGTCCAGGAGGAAGATGTTGTGCTGGATTGATGAAGTGAGGAGGGGTGGGGTGTCTGTTCCTCCACAATTCGCATCTTTCATCAAACGCACTGTGACAGACGGACAGTGCGGGTCCAGTACGAGTTGATATTACATGTTTTCAGAGTTCATGTGTTAAGTATGAGGATGGGACGATTATACGCACGGACAAGTGAAACGACCGCTGGTTGGCAACGCACTGTTTATTGCTAGATGACGCTCATGTATCGCGCGCGGCGCGGGGAGGGGCGCGGTACGCGCATACACAACATCATGTATTTGAACTTTTTGGTCCATGACAGACATGACTGTTTCATCACGATGTTTTTAGGGTTCCGTAGTCTTGACAAGGAACCCTTACAGTTTCGTCATGTCCGTCTGTCTATCTGTCTGTCTGTCCGAGGTTTTGCTAAGAGACCGTTAATACTAGAAAGCTGTAATTTTGTAGAGGTATGTATATCAATAACGGCGACAAAGTGGTAAAATAAAATTTTGGAAAATATTTTTTTAGCGTAGCTCCTCTACATGTGAAGTGGGGATGAATGTTTTTTCGTCGTCTACCACATCGTGTGGGATATCGTCGAAAAGGTTTTTTTCAAATGATTTAGGGATTGCTAATACTACTTTTCGAAATAATGCTCTATTTACGAAATATTAAACTTTAAAGTGCAAATTTTGTTTCCAGTAGGGCGCCTCCCCCCGTTTAAAAGCTAAATTGCTAGCTTGATAAATCTGAAATAAATCATGATGATAGTGCATTTCATAAACTTCTAAGGAAAACTATAGCGGTTAAGATAACTTTATCAGTTTATCAGTATTAGTGGTTGAACTTGGGTGTTGGATAATTTTGTACCAAAGATGAAGTAGTTGCTTGTTTATTACAGGTAAAGACATGCATTGAAAACCAAATCCAAAAAAAAACAAAAACAAAAAATTACTTTGTTTCACAAAGCTGCCGCTAGATGGCGCTGTACCAACGGGTTCGTTCTATATTGTGATAACGGGCTATTACGGAACCCTACACTGCGCGTGGACCGACACGCACTTGGCCGTTTTTTTTTCACAGTTTAGAGAGCAGTGGTGTTGGAATAAATTACACAAAGTGACTCCGGGATCGATCCAAAAACTTACCTCGGCAAGTAGCTGAACTTTCTATAGGCCCATGGGGTTGTTATTATTTATTATTATTATTAATAAAAGCCTATGTTGTCCCACTGCAGGGCAAAGGCCTCCCTTCCCTCCTTCCACATTTCGCGATCTAATGCGATTGTAGGCCAATCCTTTGCAAAAGAGTCTAGCTCATCCCGCCATCTCCTTCTGGGCCTGCCGCGTTGTCGTTTCCTGCTACTTGGTATCCACTGAGTGGTAATTATAATTATTAATCCACTGAGTTGTGGTTATTATTTAGCCATGAGCAAAATCCTCCGAGCAACTAAGAACTCTGCTTACCCAGCCAAATAAAAACATAAATACCTAACACAAACTTACATTACAAGTTAAGTAGTCACGCGAATCGTGCCGACTGCTTATTTTCCCACGCCCGCAGTCTAAACTAAAGTAAAACGTGTTTAAATTCTCACTGTTATTATTGACGGATTATTATTCACGACACACTATTACTATTATGAAATTTCGCTTTTATGTTATTTCCTTATTTTGATTACGTTTCAGATTAAAGTTCTTTGTTTTGTATGGGGTTTATTTTACTAGTTCTAGAGTCGGTGGTAAGAAATTATAGTCACCATCATCATCTATAGTTGGGGTCGGCGTCTAACTAAGAGTCCAAACCGGTTGCAGCTAAATCCCAGTATTTTACTTGGAGCGACAGCCTACCTGACCTCCACAACCCAGTTCTGAGTCCTGGGTAATACGATAGTACACAAAGTTGTCAGGCTTTCGGGCCACTGGCTACCTGTAACGACTGTCAAAGATCTACAAATGACAGCCGGGACCAACAGCTTAACGTGCTCTCTGAGGCACGGAGGACAAATCCACGGACCAACCTTGGCAAGCACGGCTTAACCTTAAGATCGACGCGAGCAGCTGCTATTTATATATATTAAGACTTTACTTTTTTTTCTATAGACTGACTACTAACTAAGGATGTTTGAGGAGCTGAGGGGGCAATTCACGCCAATTCCCTTAAAATACGTTCTAATTCTAACCTCATTCTGTCAAAAAATTCAGTTGTTTCTCTGTTTAATTCTCACGCTGTTTGTACCGTTTTTGTCAATTTATACATAAGTTTGTATAAGTGGAAACTTGTAATTGGCTTTCTTCTACATATTACTTCTGACTACTCGAATGTATTAGCTGTAAGTTTTCTTAAAATTAATAAAATAAAAATAAAATAAAATACTTACTTATGTATACTACTATAATACTTACTACAAATACTTACCAATTTACCCATATTTTTGACAAGTTCGTGACATTGATTGTCCTTGAGATGAGATTGTGTCTAGATTTACTCGAATTCTTGAAAGATGATCTTTCGTAACGAAAGAAAAATGTCTTCGCAGACAAAATCTAATAAAAATTATTGACAAGGGCAAGTGTGTCAGCCTGTACAAATAATGGAATCATGTTCCAATATTTTACTCAAGGTGGAAACACCACGGTAACCCGCAAAATACAAATTTTCTTACGTTTTTTGCAATTTGCAAGTTCGTCATTATCATTTTTTTCCCTTATCCCAATTCATTTGGGGTCGGCGCAGCATGTCTTCTTCTTCCATACCTCTCTGTTACAGTTGCAAAATAATAATCATTAAAATCATTACAACAACAAGCACCTGCAAATTGCAAAAAACGTAAGAAAATTTGAATTTCGCGGTTTTCCCTGACGCTTTCACCTTAAAAAACTTATTTACCTATTAGTAAACGAATGTCAATTTTTCTTTAAGATCTCGTCGAAAGCCTTTTTTTTTTTTTTTAGGATGGGAAATCATCAAATGACTTTTCCCGCTCTGGGCTGAGCAGGAGGGAGTGTCAGACTTTTACTGACTAAAACCCATCCATGTTCCTTCATCGCCCTTTGTGTTCCGGGGCCACGGTATCTCTTTCGAATAGTCCCGCAGCCCCGGCAGGCTTCGGCCCTTGCGGACCCCTTCACTGTTGCTGACTCTCTTTGAGGCGCGCGTGGAACACGAACGGCCTGTCGTCATGAGACGGACGGACGGCGAGCTAGCCCATAGCTCCCCGTCCACAGGCCCGCGCCTACGGTGGCCGGAAGCCACCACGTGGCCCCCGACGCCCGGGGCGTCTCCCGCGGCGGCCGGGACGTGTGGATCTCTCCCTGTCCCATTCCGCCACCTCCTTCGCCAGCATGACTGCTTCGCAGAAGGAGGTGACGGCGTCCCATTCCGTCTCGTCGAAAGCCTGGCGTTTATTTCATTAACACTTATTAAGTCGCCCTCGTAATACGTTTTTCACGGACTGTTACTAAGCACAAAATTAAGACGGTCTTGAAAGCGATTTGGTAGGTGCCTGAAGAAGTTAATTCGGTGCCTACCTAATTTCATTATACTTCGCCTTCTTACTAATTATAATCGTTATAAATTGCTGAAGGGCTTTGCAAATGATTATGGTTAGTGCTGATAATAACCGATCAAAAGAACATTGACCCCACATTATATTTGCAGAAAGGAAGTTTCGCATTCCCTTGAAATCCTTTTCTAAGACCTACTTCAGGCACCAGCTCTCACAATGTGAATTTATATGTATACAGGGTGTAAGCAACCTCATCACAAAGCCGTCAACCAAGCATTCTGTGCATCAAACTAAGTAACTTTACGCAAAAATTATTGCTAGGAAGGGATTTTATTTTTGGGTGAAAAATCATGTTTTGTGGTAGAACTCAATGTAACGCACTCAAAACATTGTGCTGATGGATAGATTGAATAGTACGGCGGTCGTGGAGGTGTTTAAAGTAAAACTCTTACTATAAAAACTTGTATTTAGAAAAAAACTTGTCAAAAAGTTGGAACTTTGACCGACAATATCTCCGTAACTAGAAGGTTCCCAAGTATGTTGTACAACAAAAAAATTATCGCAAAGACGGGGAGATCAAGTGCCTTTCGGCTTTGTTAAGAGGTTTTTTACACCCTTTATTTCTAAACTGTTAAGTGTTACAAAACCATTGTGAGAGAAAATTAATAAAAAAAAAACTTTACACCATAATAACGAGCAGTTGTAGCCCAAGAGATTGCTCTCGGGCTACCACTGCTCGTTATTACACTATTGTACTAATCACCATTGGGTGATTAGTAGTAATAACCTTGATTAACTGGACTGCCTCGTTGGTCCAGTGGTTGCAAGCGCGACTGCTGAGCATGAGGTCGAGTTCGATTCCCAAATCGGGCAAAATTTTATTGGGAGTTCCCATCAGGAATTTCTCAATAGCAGCCACGGAGTATGGATAATGGGCATAAGCCCGGATGATACCAATAGGCCCAGTAGTAAACCGTGATTTTACCCCAAAAAAGATGTCGTTTCCCAGCAATTTTTTTTTTGCGTCGAGCTACTAAGTTTGATGTATTTGTAGTGTGGCGTATGCTTGGTTGACAGCCTCATGATGGATCTGTTAACACCTTGTATTGAATCCAATCGAGCTGCATCGACAACAACATCCAAAAGTAAAAACCAACTAAAGCTTCCCTGAAACCTAAAACAGCGGGCCTACCATGACGTCTTAAAGCAGGATCGTTTTAATTGCATGCGAGTGAGGGTAAGAGATGGCGCTAGACGTCCTCTATAGCTCCGTTTCTTTCCCTCACTCGCACGCAATTAAAACGATCCTGCTTTAAGACGTCATGGTAGGCCCGCAGAACCCATTTACGCGACTACGCGAATACGCACTGCGCATTTCAACAAGCGACACACGACACAATTTGGGAATGTAGGACACATTCCTAAATTACGTCAAAAAATGCATTTCTATATCTGTCATTGCGATAAGGATCGCTTGTATGTACAGCTTGACACAGATTTGGCTTCAGCCAAGCACATTCTCATTTATGCTGTGTCGCTTGGAATTGCATCTGCGTTTATTACGCTGTTAGGCAAGCGACACGGATAGCTGTAGAGCTGAGTATAGCTGCCCGTGAGCTTCATGTGTGGCGACGGGTTATTCTAGGTCAGACGGGGTTTGTGGGTATTGTTTGAACACCGTTTTGTGGTAACGTTTTGAAGTTATTCAAGAAGACGAGATTGAAAATTGGTGAAATAAATTACAAAAGCAGATGAAAAATTGTAGGGATCTTTTTGGTTGAAAACAATAATGGTGTATGTAGGTACAAAAACAATTATTATATTATTTGACATCTCTATACATTCAGACAGGGAGGCAGGCATTTAATTAATTTAATAGAAGAGGGAAGACCTAACAATTTAAGACAGCATTCTGGGTGTTCTATCTTCTATAATAGTTATTGGATGCTTTTCATGCATAAATAAACTCATGCTTTTTTTCTCCTGTGGTTTGGTATTTACCACAGAATGCCACACAGCTAACACCCCTACTCATGCCTTATGCTTCGTCTACGTCCATACATCATTCTGGTCATACATGCACGTCGGTTGCGAGTATTATAAACCTGATTTTTTTTCACTACATATTATAAAACAAAGTCCCTCGCCGCGTCTGTCTGTCTGTCCCTATGTATGCTTAGATCTACGGATTACTGGTATATAATTTGTCGAGCGGGCGAAGCCGAGGGCATCAGCTAGTCTCTAATAAAAATAAATATCACGAGTTGCTAATACCGAAATCAAATAAAATCAAACTCTACTGCACCGTAAGACTGTTCCAAATGCACGCATCAGATCGCACCAAGCGTTATTCTAAAATAATTACACGGTCGTGCTCCTGGCTTCGAAATTTCAATGATGGCCGAATTATTAATTCCTGCTCATTCCCGCTCAAATTCGATCACAGTGGTCGTCGGATCACATATTCGTTAGCGTTTTGAGGGCGTTAATTTTGTGGCTGACCAATTTAGGAACAATTTAGAGTGCATTGACAATTCAGCTCGCGATGCTGTGTACCGTATTAGGCCCCAATTAGAATCTATAGAGATGCAGGCTTTGGTAAA
Source organism: Xestia rhomboidea (assembly GCA_963853795.1). Lineage (NCBI taxonomy): Eukaryota > Metazoa > Arthropoda > Insecta > Lepidoptera > Noctuidae > Xestia > Xestia rhomboidea. The sequence continues at coordinate 4,434,915 of OY970771.1, read as the reverse complement.
GGTTTTAATTAGGGAACGGTGTGCTAGTGGCTTTTGATACCATTAGCTGTTGATGATAGAATGTATTGTTGTATCAATTTTTCTTACGTTTTTCGCAATTTGCAGGTTTGTGTCAGGTTGTATGTCTATGAAAATATGATTCGCGTCCGTAACACATATTACGGAAATTATAATCATTAAAATCATTCAAACAACCCTCTAAGTTCATTTAATCTCATTCAATAACAATTTCATGAAAATGTCGTTTAATGGGGTTTTTACTGAAAATTTGAATTTCTCTACCCTTTTTTTTTTTTTTTTTTTTTTTTTTCGGATGGGAAATCATCACATGACTTCTCCCGCTCTGGGCGGAGCAGGAGGGAGTGTCAGACTTTTACTGACTAAAACCCATCCATGTTCCTTCATCGCCCTCTCTACCCTGGCGCTTACCTTAATGACATTGTGCATTCATACGGAACACGACTTTCTCAATCAAACAAAAACAAAACACAGTCAATACAAAACAAAACACCTCCATTATCATCCATTTCCTCGAACCTTGCAACTACACAAAGACTGTCAGACCTTGAAACAGTGCATACGAAGCTCCGACGCCTGCGAACTTCTCCGTATAACTTCCTCACAAACTTGCGAGTTGTTCTCGTGTGTTTGTGGTAGATAAGAAGTTGATACAGTGCCTCTGTTTCTATACGGATGGGCGCAAAAACAGTTGTGAATTGAATTAAATGCGTAGGTGTGATATCTGACTATTACATTGAGATATTTATGTACGGTATGTTTTGCAGTGAAAATCGGATTGATCCAAAATTGTTTGGTCGTATTTGTCATGCTTATACCGCTATTAACAGAGTATTCTACAAATAAATAAACAAGTGAATTTTCAAAAAGACATTATATCACATAGTTTTTAATTTATTATTAATGTAAGTATAAAGTGAAGCGAATTTCATACAACCCGGTTACATTTCCCTGGACCTGGCGTTCGATGACTTTTATTAGTTATTTATGCAACAATTTATTAATAATAAGGGTATCAAAATACGAGATGTGGGATTGTCACACGAAGCGAAGCCAAGTGTGATAATAGTATCACATGACTGTTTTAATGCCTAATTATGTACAGTTGCTTATCTACATCCATTATATGAATCCTCCATAAAAGGTTCTGAAACCATAGGGTGTTGTATTGTTGTAAGAAGTCTATGTAAATTAATGGAAACTTGCCGATTATTGAATACAAACAAACTATGTGTTGGCTGCTTCTAAGTCACTTAGCAGTTTTGATTAAGACACCAAGACACCATTAGGTACGTATAATTTAAGAAAGAAAAAAACCAGACATGTTTGTAGGCACTAAAATAAGTCTAAAAGTCGTAAAAGTTAGAACACTAAAACACAGTCTTCATTTTTGACGGTGTATGAATTATTCATCGTTTATAAAAAAATGACAAACTAACCTGAAACCTCTCATCGTTGGTGTATGTGAACTTCCCAGAGCTCAGGATATGCCAGTCTCTTTTTCTGATCCACGACACTTGCTGAAAGACAAATAACACATTAATAATGATAACATAATATTAAACCTATGTTTTCTGAAGGTTTAAACACAAGTGATGTATTGTGTTAATCAATATTTCACCAGTTTTCATTATCCAGTTCAGTGTGTAAATCTCAAAAAACAGCTACAAGGCGAACTCATTAAGATAAATTGCATACAAATGCTACTGAGAATGTCTTGATGGAACAAACCAAAAACTTTGCCTGAGCTAGGAATCAAACACCGAACCTCATACTCAGTAGTCGCGTTTACGATATCTAGACCAAAAAAGACTCTTCGTCTAGTGTCTTTGGACAATGCAAGGTGTAAGTGGACCCTTCATGAAGCCGTCAACCAAGCATTCTGTTCATCAAACTCAGTAACTCAAAACTTACTGCTGGGAAACAACTTTTTTTTTTAGGTGAATAATCACGTTCAACAGTAGAACTCAATGTAACGCACTCAAAACATTGTGCTGATGGATGCATTGAATAGCAAGGGGTAGTGGAGGTATTTAAACTAAAGTTACAACATTAAAATTTGATCTTTAAAAAGTAAACTTAAAAAATTTGGAACTTTGACCCCCAATATCTCCGTAACTGGAAGATTTCCAGATGGTCTAGAACAAACAAAACCGGCCAAGAGCGAGTCGGACTCGCGCACCGAGGGTTCCGTAGAAACTTTTTAAAGGACAAACTTAACTTTGCTGTACAATCCCAAACGGCTATTGCACCAACCGCAAATAATAAGTTTATACTAGTAAAATAGCTTTTTTTCGTTCTAAACTACATTTTTACGGTTTTCCGATTTTTCCCTTTACATGTGCTGTAAGACATTGCTTCTCGCCAAATTTTGTGATTCTAGGTCAACGGGAACTACCATATATAGGTTTTCGACCCAAAACCTATAGGGTACTTCCGGTTGACCTAGAATTGTCAATTTTGGTTAAAAGCAAGGTCCAGCACAAATAAAGGGCAAATTCCGAAAAAAAAAAACATTAAAATTAAGGTAAATTTTGGGTATCCTTACAAGATTTCGCAAAAAATTAAATTTGTTCATATCTTTTTATCGTGTTAACTCAGGGCCTTGATTTTTATACAACTAATACAGACTATAAACCTGAGTATCTGGTATAAATTTGAATTTGCTAGCTCCACCCGTTCCTGAGAAAATTGCTGGTGACGGATAGACGAACAAGAAAGTGATCTTTTAAGGGTTCATTTTTTACCTTTTGAGGTACGGAACCCTAAAAATGATCACAATTACGGGGAAAACCAGTGCCTTTCGTCTTCGTTAAGGGTACTTTAACAAACATTGTAGCCATACTGTTTTTCACTTTACTTCCTATACACAAAGTACTTGATAGACACATGTTTTAATAAAATAGGAGTGACACAATTACAGGCATGTGTAAAATTAACCCTCTGGGAATGAGCCGCGACGACACCGCTCCAATTGTCTGGCCGTGTCAATGTCGTGCAAAATTACAGGTTGACACACCACAAAATACGCAGCGAAGATTAACATGTGGACTAATTTGTTAACACTAAACGTTCGCCCATTTGATTACAATATTTAGTTTAATTTAGGACATTTAAAAAACTACACAAGTCCTAAATTAAAAAGTGACTCTGGTATACTGAAACCAGTATTTTATTATTTACTAGCGCACGTCACGCGGTTTCATTTTCACGTAGTTCCCGTTCCCGTGGGAGTACGGGGATAAAATATAGCCTATGTTACTCAATAAAAACGTGGCTTTCTAATGGTGAAAGAATTTTTGAAATCGGCGCAGTAGTTTTTGAGTTTATTCATTACAAACATACACACAATCACTGTCACAATCACTGTCACAATCACTGTCACAATCACTGTCACAATCACTGTCACAATCACTGTCACAATCACTGTCACAATCACAATATAAAATAACCCTGTTAAGAAGTCGAATCCACCATCTTCTGGATCTCAAAATAAATGCCATATTCGTAATCAGCACCCTTGATAATCTCGGTATCGACACCCATATTGATTTTTAGACATTTCAACCACATCGCACCCCAATAGGGGATGATGGTATTTCAGGTCCGCCATATTCAATCTTAAAATCCTTATTTTTGTAATACACCATACAAACTATACCAATGTTAATTTTCAGACTTTATCACCCCATTTCCCCCTCTTAGGGGTTGAATTCTGATAAAACCTGAAACCCGTTTCTACTCATTTATCAATAGGAGCACTCCTGCGAAGTTTCGAATAAAATAGTCTAACTAATCTTGTTTCCCCATACAAACTTTGGAGCCCCGTTTATCCCCCTTAGGTGATAAATTTTGAAAAATCTTTTCTTAGTGCACCCCTAAACCACATAAGAAACCTACTTGCCAAATTTGGAATCTGTAGACCCAGCGGTTTGGGCTGTGCGTTGATAGGTGAGTCAGTCAGTCAGTCAGTCAGTTTCTTCTTTTATATATTTAGATGTAGATGTAGAAGTCGTGTGTCCGATGAGATTTCTCGTCGGCAATGATGCCAAACTTCCATGACAAACTTTTATTTAATTTCTTCAAGTGTTCACTTCATTTATGGAGCTCTTGAACAAAATTTTATGTTTTAGACCCAGCCGTATAGGCGTTTTTTGTCATTTTATTTTATTATGTGGTCGTTTCCGCCAGATCAGTTAAAACAGTTTTTCGCTTAAATCATGCGGAGGCGCCTTAAAGTTTAGGCCTATTAGGAAAGCGTCAATTTGGCGCGCAAATTAACAATAACTCGTTTGGCGTGCGTCGTCAGTGCGCTCGGCCGATCGGTATTGTTTTTCATTCATTAAATTTATTTATTTAAACTTCATGTAGAATAGTGGTATTTCTGTACAAAGTCAACAGGGCGGGGCTAGAGAGCGTTTCTATGTTGCGAGTGCAAAAATAAAAATAGCTTAGTGGTGATCAGGCGGGAGTGTCCACGATACTACGTAGATGTCAGACCTTTCAGGAGATGGCGGGACGAGCTGGACAGTACTAATGACCAGTACTCCACATTAGCCCGAGATCGATAGATTTGGAGGTCATGGGGAGAGGCCTCTGCCAAGCAGTGGGATGACACAGGCCAGTAACAATAACGGAGATGTTAACAACAATACAAGTTCTTGTAACCTTTTTTTTTGAATTGGCGATGAGTTCAACTTTAACCTTTTCAAACCTGCCAGCTCTCTAGAGAGCGATGAATAATACATAATTAATTGATTAATTAGTCGAGCCTTGATAGGTTAAAATAATATTATGTCAGCAGATAGAAAAATAATAATAATAATAATACCAGCCTATTACGGTCCCACTGCTGGGCAAAGGCCTCTTCTCAACAGAGAAGGCACGAGCATTGATCACCACGCTTGCTCAAGACGGGTTGGCGATTTCAGACTTATATTAATTATAAGTCCAGGTTTCCTCACGATGTTTTCCTTCACCGATGACTGTGATGTCCAAGATAAACTTAGAAAAGTACATATGAATTGAAAAAGTCACATTGGTACTTGCCCGGATTTGAACCCGCAACCTCATACATGGGAGGCGAGGTCTTAACCTCTGGGCCATCACGACATAAAAAAATATCTTCTGAAAAAGTCACCGTTTTGATTTTTCAGAAATAGCCACTTACGGCACAGGTACAAAAACTCCATGGTTATGATAAGATTTGGTTACGATTTTGAATAGTTCAGATACATCTAGCCTTAATAGTTATAGTATAATTAGAATAACGGGGCGACATCGTCATTGTTGACCGAGTCCCCTTAAATAAAGATAAAAAAAAACTATTATGTTTTTGGATGGTAATCAAGTCATTGGACTATGGGTAGCCGCTCTGATATAGAGCCGGGTAGGACCCTGGATTAGACGTTGTGATTGCAGGTGAAGCAAAATGGTAGCAGAGAGATGGTAGAAATAGCGCTGGCAGACCAACAGTCAGTTAGGTGGGTGATCTAGAGACCTATAGAAGATCGCGGGAAAGACCAAGGTTAGACTCCCCCCCCACTTTAACAAGCACAGAGAGAGCTCCGGACAGGTCCTTCAAGAGGAAACAGTGCCTTCTCTCACGTATGGATCGTTATCTGTAAAAAGTTTTAGTGAGGTAAAAATCCAATACTCTCTTGTTTTATCCTCAAAGACCGGTCGCCATTAGAAGGTTTCCCCCAGGAAAAATAAAGTTGGGACTCGCTCGACTCCGAAGAAGTCATCATCATCATCATCACCAGCCTACAATGTTCTCACTGCTGGGACACAGGCCTCCTGTCAATGAGAGGGAATGGGCTATAATCCACCACGCGGGCCCAGTACGGATTGGTAGATGTCACATGTCTTCGAATTTTTTGGTTCTAGGACATGCCGATTTCCTCACGATGTTTTCCTTCACCGATTTGAGAGCAGTGGTGATGAAATATATTACACAAAGTAATGCGCCTGTTTGGGTTCGAACCCATGACTTACTGTTCGTACCACCACCACCACTGGGCCACCGCTGTTCTCCAAAGAAGTAAGGTAGGTATAAAAAAGAGACACTTTTTCACCGAAAATTGACGTAATATCATTCTTAAACTTTTACGAGTATTTCTAATTTAATAAACTCACTTTGTTACCCAATCGTATACCTTTCATCATAGTCTAAGTTACAAAATGTTGGCACAGACTTAAGACTTTAGGTATCAATGTCAAAGTGACTTAGCAACTTCTAATCAGATTTATCACTATTGCTAAGATAAAGTTTATCACTTTGCGGCTCAAGTTATCTATAGTTGTATAGTGTTGTAATTCTTTCGTCTTTTATGTTAGGCTTTATGGGGAGGTTTTATTATTCGTTTATATTCTTTATTCAAAGACAGAAAGTGTGATGGATATTAATGTTGATGGAGAGGGAGAGAAATGCCAAAGTAAAGATGAATGGATTGTGTGAGGAATGATTTGAAAGAGAGAGGAGTAAATGATGCCGTGACGTCTGAAAGGGGAGAATGGAAGAAAAAAACGTGTTGCGCCGACCCCAAGTAGAATGGAACAAGGGCAGGAAGACGATGATGATTCTTTAATCAAACAGGTTTGATTTTAATATCTACTAGCTGATGCCCGCAGCTTCGCTCGCCCTCAAATTATATTTTAAGACCTTTCTCTTGAATCACCCTATCTATTAAAACAAACCCGCATCATCAGTTGTTAGTAGTAGTTTTAAAGATATAAGCATACCTAAGGACGGGAGCGGCGGGCGACTTTGTTTTATAATATTTGACTTTGTAACTTCTTTTTGTATCACTATGTTTCAATATCGTATTTAAAATAAATATCTAATATTGGTATAATGGCAGCAACATCAGGTCGGGCAGTGTTATAAGGTTACCCTTCAGGAATTTTTCAGTAGCAGCATGTAGTTTGGATTTGTGCCCGATTGATGGAAATTGGCTCGCTCTTTATTACAGGGGACTTATATACAGGGTATAAACAACCTCATCACCAAGCCGTCAACCAAGCATTCTGCATCGTAAAATGGGGTGTATAGAAACGCAGAGGTGAATCGAGACCAAACTTTGAAAGGAATTTTAACGTTGAATTGATATGACATGTTACCAAAAAGTGCTCTGTTTTATTTGCTTAATTTTACTTGAGATATCGCGATCGTTGGCAGCATAACATAATTACTATTTCCTTCTCAAAGTTTTGTCTCGATTCACCCCTGCGTTTCTATACACTCCATTTTACCGTACATCAAACTAAGTAACTTTACGCAAAAATTATTGCTGGGAAACGACTTTTTTTTTTGGGTGAAAAATCATGTTTTGTGGTAGAACTCAATGTAACGCACTCAAAACATTGTGCTGATGGATGGATTGAATAGTACGGGGGTCGTGGAGGTGTTTAAAGTTGAGTTAAAATCATGCAGTAAGGTACAGTTCCAAATTTTTGACAAGTTTTTTTTCAAATACTAGTTATTTGAAAAAAAACTTGTCAAAAAGTTGGAACTTGGACCCCGAATATCTCCGAAAGTAGAAGGTTCCCAGATATGGTGTAGAACAAAAAAATGATCGCAATGACGGGGAGAACAAGTACTTTTCAGCTTCGTTAAGAGGTTTTTTACACCCTTTATAACTGGTGAAATGTGGGAACACTACCCACTATAAAGGTAAAAGGTATCTGTCTAAATCCTCAGAGATTACAGGCGTGATGTTTCAGTACCGATCAATTCAATAAAATTTCTACAAAAGTATACTCACCCCTCTTTCACTCAAGTGTCCCACTAAACAGTGGAGGTAGGCAGTGCCTCCCAGCTGTGCAGTGATATTGCTGACTGTGTTGTTGGCCGTGACGTCAGCGGCCGGCTGCACGCCTGCGCGCCAGCCGCGAGCTCTTGATGTCCCGTGATGTCCTGGTATCAGAGAAGTGGAATTTAGAAGTCATAGAACTGGTCCACATGGAGTGCTGGTTTATTAGGCAGATTCTGGATGGAAAAGTTTATAATCTATTGTGACTTAACTAAAGCGGTACCTATTGGTCCAAATCTCCATCACATCTATGAAACGATTGAATAACCTAAATAGGGGGCACTTTACAATATCAGCGGACGAGCAGATATATGGCGAAGCTTCATCGTTATATGGTTGAAGTTCCATGAACCCGAACAAAGCGGTATGCTTCCACATGTATTGTACGAACCGCCAGTCTATAGAATTCACTGCCGGTTTTCTTGTTTTCCGATCCTTATAATCTAGATCTCTTCAAAGTACTAGTGAATCAGTTTATTTAGCCTAATTAGTAAAAAGCTTTCAGCAAAAAGTTATAGCTAAATAAGAAACAGCACGTCTTTACGCGAACCAGCTTTTGTGAACTCTTGAGATGCCATAACGTCCTGGTATAAGGTAAATTGGGTTTCGGGAATAATTCATAACTATTTGTACAGCAATCGACGGGATAGGCTGATGTACTGCTAATTGCTTGGCAACTATCTTCTATTGCGACTTCTATAGCGGATTTGGTTATGTTAATGAATGAGACACCACCTCTTAATGTGCAATGGCTTATAGAGGTGATATTTACTTTAGTTTCACCCTTTTTTCAGTAAAGATAATGGTAATAACATGGTCTAAAAGTGTTTTGAGTTGTTGAAAAACCATCACATCTATCAGTGTTTCAATCTTTCACGGTTTATAAATAAACTTACACTGTCATTTACAGGATATTTTATTTATTTATTTATTAAAACTTTATGCACAAGTAAAAACTGTACAAAGGCGGACTTAATACCTTGGGCATTTTCTACCAGTCTACCTTAAGTCTACCTCAGGATATCTTCCATGATCATCAATATTCACCCGCATTCTCCTGTCATCCCACGACCATGGCTGGCGCTTGCAACAGTGTCGAAATATCGGGACCTCAGAATCATTGAAAATCACGGAAGATATCCCGTATGGCATAGTGTAAGTTTATCACATTTATGTACAAATGAACATGTCAAATAAAGTATCCTAGTAAGGTATATACGACTTCGTAGACGTATAAACAACGATACTGAAATAAAACTCTGAAAAATATTACAGCCACAATGAATAAAACTATCTACGAATTACCAGGTGCTCGCAATTCTCAGCATTATTTCAACATTAATATTATTGAAATGATTATGCTAATAAGATTTCGTTTCATCACAATCGGGGACCATTTATAAACTTATTAGTCATTCCGTAATTAATTCAATGGGCATAATTATAATAAGCCTGAGGTCGATGGCGATTATTGGCAAGTATCTACTTATCTTGCCGACGCAGAAGAGCTTAACGTTGATAGAATTATGAGTCAAGGTTTTTTTTGAATAAGAGTTTTCATTGGTACACTGGCATTTAGACTACTTATTTTATTTGGCCATTGACGCATGATTTGTGTCTTTTTTGTTTCTTCACAGGGACTAGACGACTCGTAGTTCTACACTTCAACCAACTTATTTGTGTAGGTGGGAAAACACAGAACTAAAATTAATGTACTAAGTTTGACATGGCGATGCCAATTCTCTTCAACAAACAACGCCACCTTGAATTGCACACTAAAAGTTGTCATACTATACAATGACTCTCAATAGGATTGCCATAATTAAGTGTGTCGTTTACGTCAGTCCAATACATTTTTAACTTTGCCATCTTCGTTATCACTCACAGGATGTCAATTTGTCAATGCCCCTTGGAGATATTTCCAATGGTCCTTTTATGTAGTACTTTCTTATTTATTAAAGACCTCATCACCACCTGCCTAGCCTTTTCCCAACTGTGTTGGGGTCGGTTTCCAGTCTAATCGAATGCAGCTGAATACCAGTATTTTACATGGAGCGACTGCCTATCAGACCTTCACAACCCACTGGGTACTGGGTTATACGGTACTGGTTATTTATTAAGAAGGTATAATTAATTTTAGGTCAGCTGGCTTAGATTCATCGGCATTAGTTGCACTGATGGCCCAGAATGGAACGTACTTTGAAAGTTTACCACTGCATTTATAGTCCAATAATCAGATACCAATGCTGCAATGGTAGAACCCCACTACTGGATGTAATGGTTGTCACACAATACACTACACTCGACCCAAATCCACTTATGTACAACCTCTAATCTGTACCTACCTGCTTCTTCAGTTCATCCGGTACAGCATGATTGAAAGAATCTAAGTTAAGGCATAGACAGCAGACTCACGTATGTCTCCTGTGGATGATGTAAAGAGTGGAAGCATGCAGAATATGGCCGCCGCAAGCTGTATGCCCATGCCGCCAGTCTGTCGCCATCTCATCTGAAACAAGAAGAAGCCAGAATTAGAGAAGAAGTAGGGAAAATTTAGCTACGAGATCATTCGTATTAAAGTTCTAGACTTTAAGTCAAGTAATAGTACATTATGATATAAGTGCGGTAAGTTGAAAATTACAGCCGAGGCGATATTGCTTGCCCGAGCCGTAGGCGAGGGCGATAAAAAAGCAGAGGCTGTAATTATCAAAGCGCACGTATGTCATACGACGTTTTATAACATATTTGCGAGGAAATAAATAAAACAAATAAAAACAATACAGCAAAAAGAATAAGCGCGCGGAATAATTTTTACTTGCTCACAAATTAGCGAGGCGCGCGCATCAGCGCTTTTTTTTAAGTGAAAGACACAAAAAACACCCAGTATTACTAATAAAGTAAATTAATATTTTTGTGTTTTTTTTTTACAGATAAATGGTTGTAATTTATTGTCAAAATTAATTAAATTAAAGAATTCAATGTTTATTTATCATATTTCATCTCGCAAAGTTAATTTTATTCATAAAATGTTGACAACTTTTCTGACATAAAACTCTTTGCTAAGATTAAAAAAATAATAAACTGTGCATTTTACTTTACAGCACAAGTACGTAATGAGATACATTACGATATTGAAATTGGTAAAATAAGAGACCCTTTACGAGCAAATGTGTTATAAACACTTTTACGGTACGCAAAGCAGACGTTATAGTTTAATAGTCGCTGAGAACTTTAATAATGAGGCTCTCTAATATGAGAAAAAGGTAGATTTCTCTATGGCAGAGGCCACGCTTTATAAAACATTGCTTCTTCAAAGCGAGTGGTGTCTTCCCACTCCCAAGAGGTCTTCAAAAGAGGCTTATATTCAACTAAGCCATTCGTGTTGCGTTAACGCTATATTGGAACCGCTTACACGCTATGCAACAGCTTATGAAATGCTGATATTGCAGCGTGATGGCTTCAAAAACACCTCGCTTTGACGCGTCGTTTCACTCACGTCTACACTGCGTATACGTCCAACGCACGCCTACGTTGCACAAACACGATCACGGAGGTATAAACAAACCAAACATGATAACAGCATAGAACATAAACGTTATCAACGAAGGCGAACATCTAGTGCAGACAATATCTCTGTTTACTCTTGGGTTATAGTTCAACGCGGGCTTCGTACTAGCCAATCAATACCTTTGATGTTCTCTAGGAGGATAGTCGGAGAGATAGTGATTGTGTTTTTGACGTTATCGTACGCTTTAAAGCGAATGTAACACGCACGAAATCGCCCCTGTTTGTAGGTAGGCTAATAGATGCGCAATATCTAGCTGGCAGATACAACTGTGATTTTATTTCATTGTTCTGAAAATAGAATAGACTCATCACTATCGATCACTCATCACTAGATGAAATTCTACAAATTATCTCCCATTACACGTTTAAACATTTATGTTTTGCTTTGATCGTCCCTAGTACCTACAAACAATCCACCTTTTTTTTTTTTTTTTTTTTTTTTTTTTCGGATGGGAAATCATCAAATGACTCCTCCCGCTCTGGGCGGAGCTGGAGGGAGTGTCAGACTTTTACTGACTAAAACCTATCCATGTTCCTTCATCGCCCTTTGTGTTCCGGGGCCACGGTATCTCTTTCGAATAGTCCCGCAGCCCGATAGTCCCGCAGCCCACCAGCAACCCACCTGCGATTCGCTTTCGGTACTTAGTTTCAATCACTTTCTTTAACGCAAGAAATAAAAAAATGTATTTTAGGGGTTAGCGTTCAGTCATTCATTCTATTTTCAATCTAACAGCTTTGAAAGTGTCAATCTAAATAAAAATACAAACTTAAAAAAAAAAAACCTTTCAATTTCAAACCATTGTGTTGATCACAAAACAAAATGAAGTCTATCTCCGAGTTCATAAGCAGAGAAAAGCAACACTATTCCCAAGGCGATATCTCTAACTAACTCCAAAATCAGTTTCCGCCCCATTTCGCGTTGCCAATCAGTTGCCAAGGACGAGGAGTATGATAGAATGTACGGAGGTACAGACAGTTGGACAAATGCGACAAATGAAATCTATGAGGACAATGGTGTCAAAGAAATACGTGGATATTGGAAACACAGTCATGGTAAACACATTTTTATTTATTTATTATTCGTTTATTCATTTAAATACATATTTTTGTCATTTTTAAATATTTCTTAATAAAAGTATATAAAAAAACATTATTATTATTACAACATTTATTTATTTATTATTAGCCCATTTCGACCCACTGCAGGGCCTGTGGGTGTAGGCCAATTCTTTAGAAACAAGTCCAATTCATCTCGCTCAGTATCCTATCATGCGTTGTATTTTTTTTCATAACTATTGTTAGATACTGTACATAATTATTGTTAGATAAAGATATAGATATATTTATTGCGCAACTATGTACATAACCCGCGTGTGTAGTTAACCCGCGATCGAAATATCGGGAGCTCAAAACAATGGATAATCACGGAAGATATCCCGCAAGTGACATTTTAAGTATAACTGTGTACATTAAGTTCTTATTAATAAATATTACATTTTTGGTTTCAACAGTCTACCCAAGTCGGATATGCAATAGTATTTTAAGAAATTAGGTTCCAACAAATATTATTTTTTGACAAAAAACTCACGCAGATTATAAAATACTATGTTCTTGCCATTATCATTATTTTCTTTAAGCTTAGGTTACAATCATTCAACTACTAGGTACTCAATACTCGTTCTCCAAGTCTGGATAACCTACATAAGTTACAAGATAAAAAAAAGATTTTAGACCTAGAAATCCGGGCCTCTTCGGAGATTGATGTACCGTTGATTATGTTCAATCCAGAATAATCCTGTTATCCTCAAACTAAATTACATTTGGATTGATTCGCGGTTCGCTCGTAAAATTGCAATTCTCTAAGGTCATCACTGTATATCAACTGTCAGAAGTTTCATGACTTGGAACAGACGAGTTTTTTTGTTCCGTCCTCTTCGTATTTATAAATAGTTGTTATAAATAAAATAAAATCCGTTTATGTCAGGCAAGACGCCCTTAAAAATATCAAAAGTACAAACTCCAGAAAAACAAGTTAAATAAAAAGAAGTAAAATTAAAAAAGAAGTAAAATTTGATAAAATGGACAACGACTGGCGTTGTTCTACTCCCTGTGTGTAGGACACTCATACTTACCTGCGCCGATGATGAGGACGGTGGTGGTGCCAATTGTCAAAAACAAAACCGGTGACATTGGTGACAAATGTAATTATCGACCGATTTCGTTGGCAACTATTGTCGCTAAGGTGCTTGACAGTTTGCTGAACACACAGCTTGATAAACATCTACAGATACACGACAACCAATTTGGTTTCAAGTCAGGTCTCTCAACTGAAACAGCTATACTGTGTCTGAAGCAAACTGTCAAGTACTACACGGATAAAAATACGCCCATTTTTGGATGTTTTCTTGATTTATCGAAAGCGTTTGATCTGGTTTCTTACGATATTCTATGGCAAAAACTACAGCAAACAACAATGCCCGAGGAACTAATCCGCACTTTTAAATATTGGTATGGGAACCAGATTAACGTTGTTCGGTGGTCGGGGGCGTATTCGACACCATACAGGTTGGAGTGCGGCGTGAGGCAGGGGGGGCTGACATCGCCAAAACTTTTCAACTTGTATGTAAACGCGCTTGTAGAGGAGCTTAGCAGCACTCATGTCGGCTGCCATATTGATGGAGTCTGCCTTAATAATATTAGCTACGCGGACGACATGGTGCTGCTGAGTGCTTCTGTAGGTGGACTGTCGCAGCTGCTTGGAATTTGCGAAAAATATGCTGGGCAACACGGGTTGATGTACAACATCAATAAAAGTGAGTGGATGGTCTTTCAGGCTCGGGGAAGGTCCCATTCCCGGGGATTATACGCAAAAGCAGTACAGCGCTCTACGCGTCCAATACAATAATGCATTCAGGGTGCTGTTGGGGCTGCCTCGTTTCTGTAGCGCTTCGGGGATGTTCGCCGAGGCGCGTGTGGATTGTTTTTATACAACCATGCGCAGGCGGTGCACATCCCTGGTGCGCAGGGTGCGGGTCAGCCCGAATAGTATCCTGAGCGCCTTCGCCCAGCGGTTTGACTGCCAGTATATGTATCACTGTGACATGGTACATGTAAAGGCCAATGTGGAAATATTGTTTTAATTGTATTTAATTTTAATTGTATGATGACATTTAATTGTATTGATTTTTCTGATAATGGTTTTTGTATTGTATTGTGTTTTAATTTCTGTGTTATTTAATTTTTTGTAATGTGTGAATTGGTCCATGTTGGCCTTTAGTTAATAAATAATAAATTACTTTATTTTTAAATTGTTGATCTAATCTTTTACTCTGGACGCTCTTAATGTGCACGTCTTTCTACATAGTTCTCACATATATGTATTATCTCAAAATGAATGATGCAACCAAGATTGTAACAACATTTTGATTTAAAAGAGTGCCCATGGAGTTTCTTGCCCGTTCTTCTCCATAGAGATCTACGCTAAGGAATGGGCAACTACAGTACTTTCTCAAGTTATTATGCCTTGTGACTGGGACTGTAGCTTTGTTTTTTTTGTATTTTTGACATTCAAAAGTGCCGTAATGGTCTAATTGAAATAAATGCTTTGAGTTTTGAGTTTTTGAGAACAGACCCAAAATGAGCCACTAACCGTCCTGTACCGAAGGTTCTGGCTGCAACGTTTTTGCTTCAACGTTAGCTTTGTGGGAAAAAGCGGTAGGTTTAAAAAGCACTTAAATAATACTGTGGGTGGAAGAAAAAATAAAACACTATTTGACTATGGTAAAACTAGCGTAGGATATAGCACAACTGTACTAACACTACTTGATCCCATACAATGTGCCCCCACCGTAGTTTTAACATTGTATGGGATCGAGCTTTTTTTTGTTTTCGATTTTATTTTTATTTAATTTTTTATTCCTCCTAACCTAACATTTTTCTACACGCTTGTACTCGAAATTCGATGGCATTTTTTTTAATTTTAAGAGCGGGACCAATCTAATAAAGAAAATGACATTAAAATAATAATTTAGTAAACTGATCCCGCCGGACATCTATTCACTAAAGAGCCCTACCTGTAACGACTGTCAAAGATCTACAAATGACAGCCGGGACATACGGCTTTACGAGGCACGAAGGAAACTCGGTACGTAATGGGTGGTCGCCCATCGACGGACCAACTTAGGCAAGCACGGCTTAACCTGATGATTAGTAGCCGCGCGGCTGTTATTATTTACCCACGAGCTCCCCATCATGAATTGTCTGTCAGTGACTTTGATGAAGTAAAAGACTTCAACAGCAGTTAAATCAGTTTCATAAAGGGTGTAAAAACTCTCTTAATGTAGCCGAAAGGCACTTATTCTCCCCGTCATTGTGATCATTTTTTTCTTTGACACCATACCTGGGAACCTTCTAGTTACGGAGATATTAGGGGTCAAAGTTCCAACTTTTTGACAAGTTTTTTTTTAAACACAAGTTTTTATGTAAGATTTTTACTTTAAACACCTCCTCAACCCCGTACTATTCAATTCATCCATCAGCACAATGTTTTGAGTGCGTTACATTGAGTTCTACCACAAAACATGATTTTTCACCCCAAAAAATAAATGTCGTTTTTCAGCAATAATTTTTGCGTAAAGTTACTTAGTTTGATGTACAGAATGCTTGGTTGACGGCTTCGTGATGAGGTTGTTTACACCCTGTATACTGACCCATTTCAAGACTACAGGCCGTATTTCAGCTAAACCTTTACGGGTGACTTACCACACACATGATCTTTATTGTCAGTTATTAGTAAACGAACCTTCTTTTTCTTTTTTATTTAGTTTCAAGACGAACTCTTGACAAAGACAGGAGATAGGATTTGTCAAGTTATCCGATTGTCATTTGATTGATTAAGTGCCGAAGTATTTTGAAAGATTTCGTTTCTTTTGTTACTTACAATTCTTTTGCTAGATTTATTTTATTTTAGGACACGGTTTTGATCAATTGGGTTTTTGTTATATATGAGTTGGCGAGTTTGTGGCACTGTTTTTTGGGTCTCTATTAATAGTTTCAATAAATAAGCTGATGTTTGTTGGATACCATTGGTGTAATAGTCCGAGATTAAGACGAGAAATATTACCTTTCTTTAGGCTTCACCGGAGTTGGGCAAATAAGAAAATTCCTTATAAAGATTTCTAGTTCAGGATTTATAAACCTGCTGTGATTTATTGTTCTAGTTATCTGTTGCCAAATAGGCTTCTATAAATCAGGATTTGTAGACATTACATGGTGAATTGGTTTTGTTTTTTTTCTATAGGTTATACCCTCTAATGATGAGATAATGATTTGGCTAGAAAGGAGATGTCTGATGAGATGACGAGTAATAGAGAAGTATGGAAGAAGACGTGCTGCGCCGACCCCAATTTTCTTGACTTTTATTTCAGTCGTCTATTTGAAGTGGTTGGATCAGTAAACATTTATTATTTAATAGTTTATGCCGCGGCTTCGCCCGCAGGGATTTCGATAATTGTGCCACGGGACCATACCACCGGGATAAAAAGTATCCTGTGTGTTAATCCAGGTACTAAACTATCTCTGAGCAAAATCCAATTCCGTTCAGTCGTATTTGCATGAAAGAGTAACAAACATCCAGACATACCTACTCACAATCTTTCATATTTGCAATATTAGTTGGATTTATTTATTTATACTAGCTTCGCCCGCGTGAAGTTTGCTAATTGTCCCATGGGATCTTACTACCGCGATAAAAAGTATCTTATATTTTAATTTAGGTTAAAAACTATATGTGTGCAAAATTTCATCCAAATCCGTTTAGTAGTTTTTGCGTGAAAGAGTAAACAAACATCCATACATACATCCATACTTACAAACTTTCGAATTTATAATATTAAAAGTAGGATTGGAAGGTCAACGACTTTATTTATCTTTTTAAACATCTCTTTTATGACACACAATAGCCCTCCTTAACAATAATACCCGTCAACTTATTCAACTCGGAAACTTCACTTTGTAATGTAATTCTCTCTTTACACAAAAATCCAATACGTACACGGGCAAAAGTTTTAAAATCGTGTTTTCTTCAAAAGTTCCGTCTGACAAGCAAAGTCCAAGTCTTCTCGAGTCGTATGCGAGTGTACTGTACAACAAATCACAACTTTGATGAGTTCTGTACCGCTCGCCGTCAATTTTGTCAAAGGAGAGAAGATATGTTTTCGGTTTATGTGTATTTTATGTTATGATATGGTAGTTTGAAAGTTTATTTGGTATTACATTTTATACTACATTAACTGCTATTTTTACTTGCCATTACTCTATAAAATAACGTGGTAAATAAATATGTTTTGGGTACAAAGGGGCAACTTAGCACTACGCTTATTTTAAATTCATTTAGAAAATAGATGATGAAAAAAAAAAGTTTCCACGAAGTAGACACAATAGTTAAAAAATGGCGTCTCGACCAAATTGGTCATTTGACAGATCATGATTTATTACAGAATTTGTCAGAGAGGTGTCGTCATAATCAGTGTAGTCCCATTTTCAATATCTAATCGTCTCAAATGAATGGGGCGAGTGATTTTTTACGATGTTGGTCGCATGGAGAAACACACACACACAACAACAACAAAACATGGTAAACATGGTAAATATCCCGTTTTTAGTGTTATGGGGACTACAGGAGCTAGTTTAGTTAGTTAACGCGAGTTTTATAATGCAAATAAGCATATATGATTCACTGCAATAAACAAAAATCTCTAAAAATTTCTTTTAACGAGTAAGAACCATACTCAAATACATGCGATCATTCTGATTTTTTGGCAAATAATTCTACAAGCAACATATTGGCATGATAGTGTTTTATTTTTTTAGCCCAATCCATAGATTCTTTGTAAATCGCAAAAAAAAAACACTTATTTCGCACTATTCGGCCCGCAGTGACTGACGTAACAACCACTTTGTAGTGAAAGCTGATTAGAACTTTATTCTAACAGTATTTCAAACGAAGTTTGAACCACCACAAATAGAGTTGCTAATTTAGCTCCTGTAGTCGTCTTAATGATAATCTCATGAAAGAAAAAGTGGTCCCGTTTGAGGTTCTCTATCACACTGTTAGGTACAAAACTTGGTAAAGAAGAAGGTTATGGTACGAATAAATAGTATACGTAAACTTTGGCCAAGGAAGACTTGAGGAGTTGACGGTGTACACCATAATTAAAGTGCTCAAAAATCTGTTCATCACAAAAAAAAACAACTAGAGGTTATTTTCCCAATTGACTGTATTGTATTTAAAACTCTGGAAAATACACTTTTCTCAGCTGTAAATTATAGACCTACTAGTTTTCAGTTCGTCTTCAAGGACCCACCAAGCAGACCCACCGGTGGGTCGCCGAATACTGATGTGTCTCCCAAGGTCTACTAGTGGGTCCTCTGAGATTTTATTGTCTTTGAAGACCCTCTCGGACTAGTGGTTTTAGAGAAAAATGGCAACATGTATTTGCACAAACAAACAAAAGCGTAGCGTCAAATATAGTTCTTAAGCCCGCGGTCGCTTCGCTCGCATATTAAAAGAACACTCTTTGGCTTCTGTCCCCGAAGTGCCGGGCCTCCGCGGGCCTCCTTCGTCGGCCTACGGCCCGGTGCCCATGCCGCCCATAAAGGATTATTTGTAATTGTTTTCCTTCCTACATTCAAGTTCCTGGTGGGTCTCAGGAGATATAAAACTAAATCGTCACATTGATCCTACCAGTCAGTAGGTCTTGTCACATCAGTAATCAGAGACCCACTGGTGGATCTGCTTGGTGGGTTCTTGAAGACGAAGCTATAATTCAGTTTTCTTCAAAAAAGGAAAAGCTGGTTGAAATCAAGCAATCACTTTCAATTCATTTACCT
The DNA here is from genome assembly GCA_963853795.1 of Xestia rhomboidea. Classification (NCBI taxonomy): domain Eukaryota; kingdom Metazoa; phylum Arthropoda; class Insecta; order Lepidoptera; family Noctuidae; genus Xestia; species Xestia rhomboidea. The sequence continues at coordinate 4,415,626 of OY970771.1, read as the reverse complement.
ACCCTACCCTTACACGTGTGAAGAGGAATTAGGCATCTCCTTGTTTACCTAAATACAAATGTTGTAAGGTACATACAAACATATTAAATACCCACATTATCACAGGATAATAATTGTCATGTTAAAGCTTTGTTTACAGAATAAATACGGGGTAATAGGGAGATACGTCAAGTCCTTAGAGGTTACCTAACAATGTAAAATTAGATACTTACGTGAACATACATTTTCGCTTCGTTGGCTTCTAAATATTGAGTGTGGTGTGGAAATTTGAGTTTAATTATGTTTACTAAAGAGTTGTTATTGGATATTTTAGATTTGATCATGTTTTTGATAGAAAGTGCTAAAGTCGACTTGGGTACGTTCTGAAAAGATAAACCAAAAGGGTGCCTATGGAAGGGTCTTACCAGGTGAGGTACTGTAAATTTTACCTACCCTCATGGAAGAAGTGTGAGTTTGATGTTTGTATGCTGCAGAAAACCTGCTCATTTAATTTGTTCTGTTGTCAATTTTGTTGAAGTGATATTGGTCTTATTACACGACTCTCCAAAATAAGGAGTATTATGTTTCATAGTCGTATGTTTGTTTGCGAGTTCATTTACTCATTTACTCATTACTTTTATTGCATTCCCCAATGTGAACTTAGGTGGTAGGTACATAGGAATATACATACAGTAGTTTTAGAGCATTGTGGGCCCTGTCGGGCATAACAAAATACAAATTAGGAGGAGGGCTATTATAAATTAATATTAGTTTACAACTTCAATATTTATCTACTCATTCGTTTTGTGAAGGGCTTACAACTAGGTACATAAATTGTGTCATATAATTTTTACTACTTATATATTGGATTTATACATTAATATTTATTTAAATTATACATATATTATTATTATTGGTATTATAGATTATTATTGCGGTTTTTTTTTATTATTATTTATTTATTAAATTTATCATTTAAATATTCACATACATTCATGTACATTATAATAACATTTACGGATTAGAAGTTGTTTTAATTTATTTATAAAGATATTAAATTAATATTAATAATAATATAATTAATTGTTCCTTAATTCCATGAAAACTTCTGAACGCAGACACCAATTTCAGAACAAAACCAAAAGCTAAGATGGTTGGTTTCCAGTTTTTCATTTTTGAACACAATCGCGGTTAAAGTAAAAAAAATATTTAGTACCTACTTTGTTCCTAGTCTACATTGAAATCATTCAACTTGTTTTTAATTTTTTTTTTTTTGCTTACAAAACCGGCGGAACCGGTGGTGGTTTCATGCTGACGTAAGAATATTTAACCGAACAGTTAAAACGGGCGATACCTGGAGCAGTGGATGTCTTTTCGCTGATATGATGCTCATGATTATAAATTAACAGCTAACATGAGATTTAATGTAAACGTTATGAATTCCAAGGATCAATTATTCTGTCAGTTCGTACAGCACACAGACCTGAATTTAAAACATGGAGACTTCCCAAAAGTTTTCCTTTATCTGTAAAGGTAAACTTGACTTCTCCGTATTGAAATACGGTTGCTATTGGATTATTCCTGGCAGAGGAAAACTAATTGTGAAGGGACTGCACCTACCGGTACTGTAATATTGTCAAAACCTAATTCACAATGAACCGCCCAAAACTTTACAATCAGAAAAGTTAAATATTTGTTACTCTCTGATTCGATATTTGTTAAACTGTTTCCGTAGTAACTTTTAACTAGCTCCGTGGTTTGCGTTGACGGCCGAGTTGTAATAGTGAACTTTTTAGTTTATTTTATTTTTATTGAAAGGAACAGCAAACAGTTACATTATTATTATTTTTTTATTTAAACAAAAATGCTTTATTGAATTATAAGGACTTACAACTAGTTTAACAAAATAGCAATTTAGTTCTAACGTAACCTACAACGCTGTCCACAAGTAGACACAAAGTTTTAAAAAAATCAGCTAATCGCTTGGAACATTGATACGTGTAGCAATTACTTAATTAAAATTAAATAGTAAACAGAACTAAATACCTACATTGTTAAGATTTAAACATAACAGTAATAAATATTTAAAAGTATTAGCTAAGTAAGTAAGTTGGTTAATTATGATATAAAAGAGCGCCTCTCGCCATCAAGCGTAAAAGTTTGGTGAGTTTAGAATTAAGCAACACCTCTGTATTAGAATTTATTTATTTAAAAAAATTCTAATACAGAGGTGTATTAGAATTTCTTTAAATAAATAAAAAAAAATGGTATAATAACAACTTTTAGAAAATTTGTTAAAGATGAAAGTATAAAGATATATAACATGATTATATAATATTACTTTAGTTATATTATTATTTTTTATAGTTTAAATGGGCTTTATTGTTATTTACTCTTATTGGGATTGGTAGAGGAGATCGTAGCTAAATAATAATTGCTGCAATCTTCAGGTTAAGCCACGCTCGCCAAGGTCGATCCGTGGATGGGTCCCATTACCTACCGGGTTTCCTCCGTGCCTCGAAAGGCACGTAAAGGCCATTGGTCCCTGCAGTCAGTGGCCAGACAGTCTGACAACCAGTCTTACCAAGGGGTTTCGTATTACCCAGTAGTAACTAGGTTTGGAGGTGTGATAGGCAGTCGCTCCATGTTAAATACTCGTATTCAGCTGCATCTGGTTAAACTGGAAGCCGACCCTAACATAGTTGGGAAAATGCTAGGCAGGTGATGACAATCATCTTCAAGAGATTGATGGAAATATAACGATGTTAAATTAGGAAGGGGAAATTAGTTGGGGTTTTTTTGTGAAATTAGGTTTGCTGTAAGAAAACCCAATTCTGGGTTAAGCTCGCCTTTGTACATAAGCTATATTCTTGCAATTATATGTATATTTGTTTTTTGTTTGTGTGCAATAAAGAATAAAGAGTGAATAAAGAGTAAAGATGTTGTAAACTCATTTACCGTGTGAGCGAGCGAGTACTACAATTTGTTTGTGGTATTTCCCTCTATATTATCGGCTCTCAGGCACGCACGTCCGTTCACTATAAGCGACCTACCCAAATGTCCTTTCTTTGGTATTGTTCGCCGTTTCGTTGAGCTCCTTGAGTTATAAGTCGACCTACACGATAACTGAGAAATGCTTGCACTGACTGGACAGGTCCACTCAAATCTGTGTGGTTCTTTCTTCAAAAGACCATCTCAGACACTAATCTGCATAGTCCTCATGTGAATTGAGCAAGATTATGTCTGGACTTCAAAATAGACTATGACCTCTGAGTTTGTTTCGGCTGTTTCTTCTCAGAGTAGTCAGGTACGAAACACCGGCCCGAACTAGTTTAAAAAAAAAATGACGTGTAAAAGTGTTTTTAAAAACCTACTTGCAAAAATAAACATGCTACTGCGGCTCAAAGCTAACTGACTGCCTTAATTACCACCGCACGCGCACTAGAGACGACAAAATGCCTCTCTCTCTTTCACAGACACTACATCGTTAATGTTGAAACAGTGAGTGATGGCAAAATCGCGTCATTAAAAAATTTCATGCATATAGATTTTAAACATGACTTCATTGGCATTCAATAATATGTGCCATCGCGACAGATCATAAATGACGGACCATTTTGTATCATTGCAGCCCACTCAGTCCCTCTACCTCCTCTTGACAAAAATCTTCAGACCTCTTACGCAATAAGAGAGTCCTACCTACCCTTTATTAAATCCACAAGCCTACCTCCACAAGTACCCTCAAATTACAGAACCCACTACAAACCAAACAATTCAATTGGCGGCCATAAATAAAACTTATTATAAGGGAACCGCAATAAAAATAAATCTTCCATAATACCAGGCGTATAAAATAGAAAATCATTGAAATAAATTACAGGTTTTCAGCTCGACCAGTGCTTGCTGTTAAGGTGGGTTTACAATGGAGCATAAAGGTCAACGTACAGTCACCAGCATATAAGTTACCAGAAACTGACGATTTTCTCCAAATGATTTTAAACCATAAAATGTTGATGGTTAAGACGACTACAGGAGCTAAATTAGCAATTCTATTTGTGGTGGTTCAAACTTCGTTTGAAATACTGTTAGAATAAAGTTCTAATCAGCTTGACCTACAAAGTGGTTGTTACGTCAGTCACTGCGGGCCGAATAGTGCGAAATGAGTGGTTTTTTGCGATTTACATAAAATCTATTGATTGGACTAAAAAAATAAAACACTATCATCATCATCACCATCATCATTATTATGTCATTTTTGTGTGTTTTTTTTATTATGTCATCATCTATGATGTTGCTTGTAGAATTAATTTGCCAAAAAATCGGAATGATCGCATGTATTTGAGTATGGTTTTTACTCGTTAAAATAAATCTTTAGAGATAAGTTTGTGATTTTTTTTTATCGAGTAAAATTAGTTGTATTATGTTTTCAAAACACTATCATACTAGCAAATATCCTGAAGAATATCATATATTTTTTCTGGTTTTGTTAATTGCAGTGAATCATATGCTTTTTTTGCATTATAAAACTCACGTTTAGCTCCTGTAGTCGCCTTATAGTTCAAAACCGAATGAGAAAAATTGTCAGTTTGTAGTAACTTGATGCACTGGCGACTGTACACTTATAAGCATTGCACGGGATTATCATTGCCTCAACCGGAGCTGTTCGAGATTTTTTATATGTTACTCTTACTGCAACGAACACTTGTAAGTATTCGTAACGGCTTCGCTTTGACTCGGGATCAGCTAGTAAATTTAAACAGCCTAATTTATGTGGAATATAAAAAAGTATTTTACGAGGTTTAGAGAGGCTATGTTACACGTAAAAAAAGCCGAGAGCAGTTCGCCGAAGAAACAATCAAGAGTCAAGAAATGCTCTTTTTTCTGGGCTTTTAGGTGCCACATAAGATTAATAAATAATTTGAAATAATAAGTAATTAGATAATCAGTAGCTAAATCAGAACAGAATTAAAACAAATGTCATGGTAAGTTTGGCTAATATTATATCAAATGCTGAGATATTTGATGTTTTATATTTGATATCGAATGATTTTGAATAAAAGATGTGTAAAAGTAGAAGTATGGATTGACTTTTGTCTAACTGATGCTCTAGTGTGTACTCGCCTTATATTTATTAACTGCGAACTGCCTATGATTGTGCGGTAATATGGCCGCGGGATATTCGCCTGGTTAGTCCAAATGTGGGTTTCAGGGCATTGATTATAATTTTGTTGGACCTAGAACATGAACAGTTTTATGCCTTATTTTATAGGTGAAACAGTTGATTTTGGCATCTAAGAATCGGATTTGTCAAGATGTAGATTATTATGTAGCTAGAGGTTTTTGTGTTACTTGATTTCAATTCCTTTATTTTCAGTAATTTCCCGGTAGTTTAAGTACCTACTCTAGCTACCACTGTGGATAAAACCACATCGTCTCTTGACATCAGATATTGATCAAAGAAAAGTTTAACAAACTTAATGTTATTGGTATGTTTACGTTTTGTTAAATTGTTATAATAAATGAAAAAAAAAAGCCAAACAATTACGGAAAAAGAGTTGCGTAAATATACCAATCTTATTTATTAATTATTTTTGTACACACAAAATACTATCTTGGATTGATTTGACCAGTAATCTTTCTTTTTACGAGTATTGTGGTTAGTGCCAAACCTGGTGACCTCTGACTTGGCTTAACATGCCGTCGAGAAATATCTCTCAGGCATCCTGGTTTCCCTCACGATGTTTTCTTTCACCGAAGCAAGTGATAATTATACAATACGCACATGAATCCGAAAAATCAGAGGTGCGTGTCTTGGGTTCGAACTTGAGACCTATGACTTGGCAGTCCGACGGTCACACCACTATCACTGCTTACCAATAATAATGAAAATGTAGATAAAATACGTCGACGTCTATTTTCTTCAAAATATGGTTCAATCGCTACTGTATTAATTTGATTCTGTATATAAACACTGGCACAGGCGTCCAACACTATGGAATGGCCCTAATTGAAAAATAATTGAACTATTAGTGACTTGAACACGAAGTTGTATGGGTCTCATAGTGACGGATATTCAAAACATTGTAATCAATGTAAATTACTTTTTCATATGAATTGAATTTGTATTGAATTGTTTCTTTGTTCTGTGTTGCTTTATAATAATTTATTTCATCAATGTTGTATGGTTAAAATCACAGAAATTGACACCCTTACTTGTTTTCTAAACTAAACTGCCTCTATCTTAAAAATATAAAAAATGTATTGTCTACGAAGCTTAAGAATTTTTTATTTTATTTTATTTATTTAATCCTTAGTAGACATAGTTTTACTTAAATAAAACATCTGCCAAACAGCAGAGCAATTTGTCGGCAGTAGGTTCTCGCGGAATCTTATTAATATTCTAAGTTAAAGTATAAATTTAAGTTAAAACTAGGTTAAAGTGCAAATGCAAGCCTTGATTATAATTATGGGTTCATTTAAAATGCTTTTTTATTCATTTTATTGACCAATTTTATGTAAGAGAAATAAATGACTCTCTAGTTATTGTGCCACGTTTAATTGTAGGCGTATTTCCTAGAACTACCATAGGATATATAAGCCTATTCACTAACGAGTTTAATTAAAGATGGCCATGACGGCTACTGTAACTGCTGCAGAAATATACAAAAAAAACCGGCCAAGAGCGAGTCGGACTCGCAGACCGAGGGTTCCGTACAAACTTTTTAAAGCACAAACTTAACTTTGCTGTTCGATCCCTAGAAACCGCTATTGCTCCAAACGCAAATAATAACTTTGTAATAGGAAAATGCTTTTTTTTTGTTATTAAATTACATATTTACGGTTTTCTGACATGTGCTGTAAGACCTTGCTTTTCGCCAAATTTCGTGATTGTAGGTCAACAGGAACTACCATATAGGTTTTCGACCCAAAACCTCTAAGGTACTTTCGGTTTACCTAGAATTGTCAATTTTAGTTAAAAGCAAGGTCTTACAGCACAAGTAAAGGGAAAAGTCCGAAAAATAAAAAAGTTGAAAATTAAGGTAAATTTTTGTACTTACAAGTTTTCGCGAAAATCGAAATTTGCCCATATAATTATTTTTATCGTGTTGACTCAGGACCTTGATTTTTATATACCCTACTCAGTATATGGTATAAATTTCAACTTGCTAGGTCCACCCGTTCCTGAGAAAATCGGTGGTGACAGACGGACAAGAAAGTGATCTTATAAGGGTTCCGTTTTTTCCTTTTAAGGTGACACAAGTCACGGGCTCGAACTCGCTGGTGGGCGTGGCCAAAAAGCACGCTGTCTCACCTAGCATCGTGCCCGACAGAGATAGTATCAGTGATGAGCAGTTAGGCGCTAGTCTTCACGCACGTCTAGTTCGTACGCACACACACAGCGTTCCGAAGCGTTCCGAACAAAAACGAAGTTTTACACGATGCACACAATTGATATGCCATTCGACGCCGCTCGACACTCGCCGAGAAATCAGCAAGTAGGTACCTGCAAACTCGTACTAAAGTAGGGCCTGTAGGAGGCGCTGCGTTATCATTTTAAACCTGTATGGCTCTCTTAGTCCCTAATATATATTGCTTATTATGTTTCATTTTCCCCGGGTGGTCATGCAGCGATCGCTCAAGAGTTTTGTTGCAGCAGCATAATCAGCCTATAATGTTCCCACTGCTGGGACACGGCTCTTCTCTGTGAGAGGGAATGGGCTGTAATCCACCATGCGGCCCCAGTGCGGGTTGGTCTTATGTCCGAGTGAATACCTAATAATTGTAATTAGTTCTGCCTAATGGCCTTCATAAATTGTTTTCCAAATTACCTACTTACCTGTCTTCTTACTTTTTTTAGGTATATATTATACTCAATATCACTAAATGTAAACATATGTTTTCATCAAGACAAATGACACATCAGTATTGTTTTCTTAGTACCTACCATGTACCTACCTACGTACCTACCTAAAGGTTATATTTTAGTGTCCACGACGCGGCGATGGTTTGTAACATTTTTGTTGAATTGTAGGTACATAGGTAATTATAACAGTAAGTATGTACCTATGATAATCCCACATATACCTACCTACTTTGTCCGCCGCCAAAGGATGAACAACTCCTTATATCAAATAGATACCTACCAACGAAAAATTAGGGTTGTCAATTGAGAGAAATTATTATTAGTCTAAACCAAGTAACATAATTACAACATGTTTTTTAGTCATGTGCATGAAACGTAGAGCGAGTAACGGCAGATTGCTACAAGGGTTGTAAGTTGCTTAGTCAATTATTTTAGGGGTGCTTTCATTACTTATTTTTATTTATCGAATAAAACAAATAACACTAAACTGTTTTTCAATACACTTTCTCGAAAACTGGTTCATATCGCACTACGATTAGGTTCACAATGCAAAAGGCTATAAACCTTTGCTTCTCCTTCAACCTGGCGAAATTAAACGCGGAAAAAAAAGAAAATTTAAATCATAGTCTCCTAATAATTCATGACAAAAATATTTTTCGTTCTTTTATTTTATTTCTTCAAAAGTGTATTGAAAAACGTCGTTTGATACACGTGGGCATTTGTTATTGCAGTTCTCGGTTCAAAAACAACCTCGCCTACGGCTCAGGTGTTAATTCCGCCTCGAACGCAATAACAAACATTCTCCACTTGTATCAAAATGTACTATTGTAAATCTTTTTTTTATTTATAACATTTTCATACATGGGCATCACATTTTTATAAAAAACAATTTAAAAAAAAGCTACATTAAATATGTATAGAAAACGAATAAAGAATTATTTAATGCCCAAAATGAATACATATTTCTAAAAATATATAAAAATGTAATAAATTTACATTTTTAAATTTTAGTAACAAAACTATTAAAAAAAATAAAAATAGGTAGCCCGCTAGCATCGGGAACAGGGTCCAAGCTGGGTGCAATACGCGCCGTGTCCAGGATAACTGCTTTCTGAATCAATTGCCTGATCCAGCTGCCTAGCGAGTCTCCTCAGATGTTAGTCGAGGCTCTTGTCTAATTAATTTATTATTATTATTGAATTAATAACACAATTACTGACATTGTTTCTTTTTACGTCTGCGGTTTGTAATTACCGCCAATATAGCTCAAAATAAATTATTCCTAATAAACAGAAAAATAGGTATTTATGATACTAGTGTGGAAAGTTGTTTTTTGCAAACGAGTAGACGAATGTAACCGTAATTTACGCACGTGTGTAATAGTAGGTACATTGTAATACAAGGGGCTAAAATGACCCATTATATACCAGGTAGTTTTACTACCGAGCTTTAGCGAGGTAGTAAATAGGAACCGAGTCATAATGGGATTTGAGCGCCGTGTGTTACATTGTACTTTTCACTTTGAGTGCGAGAAAAATAGTCAATTTAGTCAAACGGACGGACAGACAGACAGACGGACAGACAGACAGACAGATGGACAGACAGACGGACAGACAGACCGACAGACAGACCGACGGACAGACGGACGGACGGACAGACGGACGGACAGACGGACGGACAGACAGACGAACAGACAGACGCACAGACACACAGTAAAGGAGGAATATTTTCTTTATTCATGAACCATCCCCTCAATGTTCTTTTGAACTTCTTGCGAGAGGCACTTAGTTTTAGGCGCCCTTTTTTTCCTATTCGCCAATCTTTTGTATCTGTTTAATAAAAATAAGAGCATTATAAAATAAACACTATAATTTATTTATTATATGAAAGTAATGTTTTTATTCATAACTATGCCGTTATTTATTTGTTAATTATAATATGAGTTTGTTAATTTATTTTTGTAGGCAGCCTTCTAACGATGTGTAAGGCTTCTAAAAACTGTAGATATGTTCCTAGAATTTCATTGAAGTAATGAAGGCGGTTAAAAAAGATAACTATTAAAAGTCACATAATAATTTGTGACAACCCTCGGATACGCGACATCGGACGCGAGTGCGAAGCGCGTGGCGAGTACCTACCGATGCAATGCGACGTGGCGTTTGCTACCTCATGATGATCAGCTGATGTCAATTCCTTGATTTATAAAGGTAAGCACTTTATTAGGTACATAGACAGGGTGGAATATTTCAATGCCACCTGGAGGGAAAGTACTCTAAATACTGGAGATAGCAAATTTTACTCAAAGGAAACATTCCTTTATTTTTAAAAAGAAACAAATCTGCATTCACAGGTTATCGAAAATTCGCTTGCCACATTCGGGCATCGAACCCGGGATGGATAGACTAAAGTTCGAAAAAATAACATTCTGTACCTTTTTTACATCAATCAATAGGGGCAATCATATGGATCAAATCTCTCTAACAAACATGATTAATTAAATTAAGGGAAAATCATGAAATCTAAAGAACAGTTATAAATTCAATGGGATAAATTCAATAAGATAAAGCACTTTTATTCATGGTTTTCCTTTCATTTAATTTATTATGTTTTTTTACTAATATTTTAAAGCTGAAGAGGTCGTTTGTTTGAACGCCTACTAGATACCTGTCTCTGATCTCCCAAACTAGATACCTACCAGATAAATAAATCTTTTTAGTTTTTGTTAGGTAGTCAATTATTGAAAAAGGTTATGTTATATGAGCGGAGCAGTAAATAGGTTCCTACGGGAACGCGAGTAACGAAATCCTAGTAAAAGCATACATATTAAATGGGTACCTAATACGATATAGAACTAGGTACATACCTACGTTATCAGTAAGGTATCCCGACTGCCAGAAGCGCAGTATAGATTTCATCAGTTTTTACCGTGCCAGAGGTGGGTTTATATATGTATAGGTAGGCACCTACTTTTTGAGCAACCATTTCCATTTCCATAAGCATACAAAATAAAAGTCAAGAGCGCATCGCGTCGCGCTCAGATCGACTGCCTTGCCTACCTAAGGTGCCTACTGCCTATGTACCTACACAAAGCCGCGCCGCCCGGTCACTCTGTGTTCTTAGGGAATATCACTACTGGTCGAAGTCGCCATCGACAACGTGCCTCTGATGTCGATGACGCGTGTCGCTCGTATGTAAGAACACTAAATAGATAAGGTGTAACAAATTATATGATTTACCTACCCATTGTTTCTTAGTCACTAGCACAGCGTCGACTCAAACCAAAAATTCCAATTTTTATCAAAACCGCCAAACAGTTATACGTCAAACGTCATACGAATGACATAGGCCGCAGAAGCAGATTCAAATAAAACTGGAATACGCGCGCGCGGTACCGCTCGTGTGACATATTGTTGATGTGTGCGTGAACGTCGTCCTCCCGCACCGCACCGCCCGCCCGGGGGAAACAGTATTCAGTGAGATGCACGATAATTCATAGTAAAAGAGCGCGTAAAAAAATACGAAAAGGCCTTTGGAAAATCGTGTTTTATGAAAAAACCACTGCATTAATCAATTACAAGTAAAATTTATTGAATTCTGCGATAATTGTGCTTTGTCGGTACGGACTTAGTTTTGGAAATTTGACACTTCTTTTATTACTAATTTACGCCTAAAGTTGCGTTAAAATTGGCAATAAAAACGAATCTTTGGTAGCTCGTAACTTTTTAATGGCTTTTTATTTTACTATTCTGCTTCCGTACAGACAAAATTAATAATGAGACAAAACGATATCATGTTTAACTTTGGATGTACAGTGTCAAACAGTGGAGTAATACCCCCCCGAAATTTGTATGGAAAAAATGTTGACTAGTGCAACCTTAATGTACGGAACCCTAAAAATAAGCAATTTTCTTGAACACAGCATGACTGCTTAGCAACAAAAACAAACAGGAATTCATAGCAATAACTCTTTTACAGAACCTCTCCTGCTTATAATAATTAACCCGATAACCTTTTAATAATAAAAAGTCACTTAACCCATCAAAAAAAGAACACAGTATCTACCATAAATATTCATTTGACCCAAATAAAGATGGCGGGTCCATCGTCGCAACGGATGGGACATATTTGTATAATATAGTCCATAATTTTCACGGTTCAACTCATCTGAGTGATCAAAGCTTACCTAATCGTTCGGGACGGTTTACCATTAAACAGAGTGGTCACTACCAGCCACCTAAGTTATAAATAGATGCTAGAAATTGGTGTATACTGGGTATTGTTTTATGACTTGATGGGATGGCTGGTGACACGATGTCTGTTACCAATACTCTGCGTTAACATTGAGTTAAAATCATGAACTGTCAAAGGACCGATTTGTTCGAGACACCATTGTTTAACTTTGACATTTAAATTTGACATTTTGGTAGCAGCTACAGAAAATGGGATATTTGCCATTGATCATGGTGCTTGCAACAGCGCCGACATACCGGGAACTCAAAACAAATAGTAAACATGTTAAATATCTCTTAGGGCGACTACAGGAGCTAAATTAGCAACTCTAATCGTGGTGGTTCAAACTTTGTTTGAAGTTAAAGTTTTTTTTTTTTACATATGACTGCTTAACCGGACTATCCTGTGGAGGCCAAAAATTACTTTAAGGCCCCCAGCCAGGGCTTACAAACTAAGGATTTAGAATAAAGTTCTAATCAGCTTGCACTACAAAGTGGTTGTTGTTAGTCACTGCAGGCCGAATAGTGCAAAATGAGTGGTTTTTTGCGATTCACAAAAAATCTATTGATTGGACTAAAAAAATCTAAAACTATCATGCTAATATGTTGCTTGTAGAATTATTTGCCAAACAATCAGAATGATCGCATGTATTTGAGTATGGTTTTTACTCGTTAAAAGAACGTTTTAGAGATACGATAGGTTCGTGATTTTTTTTATCGAGTAAAATTAGTTGTATTATGTTTTCAAAACTCTATCAGACTAGCATATATCCTGAAGAATATCATATATTTTTCCGGTTTTGTTTATTGCAGTGAATCATGTGCTTTTGTGCATTATAAAACTCGCGTTTAGTCCCCTTAAGTGTGTAGTGTCTTTGCCTGTTTACTAATAACGGTTTTACTGTGAAAGGACAATGAGTAATGGTGGGCCCACCTCTCAATAGCAATAAGATACTCACGAATTAATAAGTATTTTTATGCATAACAAAACTTAGTATTACGACTAAGGTTATAACTGAATACTTTCGGAGATATAGGTGATCCCAATCTAAGCAAATCGAGTCTGGTTTTGCAAGAATTGTATATCAAAATGCATTATTAGAGGTTAGTAACAAAAAAAGCAAAAAGCCAACGTCACGCGGTGTTCCCAGGCGGTCACCCAAGTACTGACCGCGCCCGATGTTGCTTAACTTCGGTGATCGGACGAGAAGTAATTGTTCCGGGTCTGGCAAGTTGGAAAAAACTCGATAGCATAATATTTTAAAGTGAAATACCAACATGTACTATTATTATTCTATTATAAATATCCATATAGAATATATGAGACTGAGACGACTTTAAGTCGTCGTATCTCTGAAAGTACTAACATTTGACCATAGTTTTATTAGTAACTAATGTTCCTCTTAAAAATCCCTATCCAACGGTATATCAAATGTTACTATTGAAGTGTGGGCCTAGTCCCCATACATTTGTTTCCCACTCTCCTTATGATCCTATTTGGATAGGCTTAGAGCTTTTAGTGTTTGACAAGGCAGCGAGCATGTTGGTATTTACTTTATGTTGATAAATGTTAACTTCATTCAATATTAAAACATTTGACTGCTTTGCTGATCTAGTGGTCGGAAACGCAACTGTCTAGCATGAGGTCCTAAGTTCGATTTCCGGGACGGGCAAAGTGTTATTGGTATTCATCAGATTTTTTTCAGTAGCAGCACGGAGTCTGGATTTGAGCCCGATCGATGCCAATAGGCTCGCTCCCCATTACATGGGACTTAAACATAACTGGCAAAATGTGGGTTTCCTGTTAGGTACACCTCTGCCTTACCCTTCAGGGATTACTGGCGTGATATTATGTTACCATAAAGTTTGCTTGGCGTATAGCAAATATAGGTACAAAACAGAAGATCTAAGGTAAAGATCGAATAAAAAACTAATAGAAGTTTTATACGGTCATCATTATCCGCAGCGACTTGAACCAATGCTATAGGTCAGGCTCATCCATACAACAACAAACTAAACTCATCTCTTTTCCTAATACCATAAGCATTACTATCCAGCAATTTCTTTACTTCGTAGTCTGCCAGATGCCACTTAATGCCAATACAAACTTAAGACTGTTTTCCTAATATGATTATGTTTATACCATTGCCTGGTGCTTCAGGGCCTATAACTAAACCATTAAGAGGGAATAGGCTCTAACCGTACGACGGAGAAACCCGTCTTTAATAGCGAAATAGCGTGACATCGCCTTGAATTAAATAAATAAATGTTCACACTTAATAGCGAATTATACGTTGCTTTGTCTGGGGTTACATGCAAATATAACTGTGTATATTCAGCGGCAGTGTTGTAAGACGAGAATTGTAAGAGGATTCCTTTACCCCGTGTCCTAAGTAAAGCAATGCAAGCGAATCAACAAATAATGAAAGAAAAAGTATTTTTTTTTTGTCTCGCACAGGACAATTAAATTAACAAGAAAACAAAATTAGAATTATAAAAAGTAAACCTAGGAAACAATTAAAATTAAAAATAACTAATTAAACCATATTATTACCACTTTAAGAGCGTAGTTATCGATGCAAATTTTCTTGACAAGCAACGCCACCTGCGTTGCTTGTCAAGAAAATTTGCATCGATATGTCAAACTTGGTACATTTATTTTTGTTCTGTGTTTTCTTTGTCTTCAAAAGATAAGTTGGTTGGAGTAAGGTTGGAGTGTAAATTGGTCCGATCTCGAACATCGCGATTAATGAATAAATAGGCGATCATTGCGTTCAAATGTCACTCAATAGTTCGAAAAACCTGAAGACGCCACTGCACACTGTCACAATGTCAGCGCGACCACGCGTTCGGTTTCGCCAAACAAAATTAACGAATCAAACGCGTGTTCGCGTAACGATCGCTTATATTATGACATGGTCTAAAAAATCTTTGGATTCCGATTCTAGAACCTGACGCTACACCACTGAATTGGTGCTTAATTTTCAATTTATAAGGTTATCAATATGAATATTATACTCAGTGGTAAGTAAGTTCACGTTTATGAAATAAACGTGAACATTTAAAAGAACGTAATATCACATTTTACAGTTAAAAATGATAATCGATGTTTATTAAACAAATGGGTTTTTACAAACACTTTTACACGTCATTTTCTTAAATTTGACGAGGCCGGTGTTTCGTATTAGACTAATATGAGAAGAAACAGCCGAAACAAACTCAGAGGTCATAAATAGTCTTTTTTAAGGTCCAGACATAATCTCGGTCAACTCACATGAGGACAAGCAGATTAGTGTCTGAGATGGTCTTTTGAAGAAAGAACTACACAGATTTGAGTGGAGTTGTTAAGTCAATGAGCATTTGTTAGTTATCGTGTAGCTCGAATTGTCTTAATCATAACTAGCAAAATGTGGGATCTATTGATCTATGTGGGATACTATCATCTCTGCCTTAGCCTTCGGAGAAAAAAAGGGATGATATTGTGTTATGTTAATTTGTTTTAGTAGTTACAAAGCGAAGTTATATGAGACGAAATACAATTAGTATTAAGTGTTTGCTTTCAAAATAAGTTTAAATTTACCTTCAAATGTATTTACAAGACTTATATACATACTCACAACCTCTCAAACATTCCCTTTCACGCTCCAAATATTTACAACATAGCACACAATTCAACTTAATAATCAAGAGGCTTTGTAAACTAGATTCTGTTTAAATTTGAGCTCTCACGACTTAGATTACAAGTACCAAGTACCTTTGTGACGGGGAACTTGCTGAAAGTGCTGAAATTCAATTGGCAGCCATTTTGATTCCCGTATTGGACCGCACGAGATTCAATTTTGATGACAGAGTTCTCTTTTGAGGTAGAAATATATTAGGTACTGGTTTTGCTCCCGCGATTTCCCGCCCAGATAGCGCTGATCTCTGAAAAGGGGGGAATTTCAGCGTCGAAGGTTCAGCCTAAAGTGGGTATTCCAATTTCTTTTGCTTGACGTTCCCACTGTTCATTATTGACTTTTCTGTAGTGTATCTCGTTTCATATGCTGATGTCGACAGAATGTGGCAGTTATTTGATATTATATTTGGTTTATTAACTATTTTCTATCTGGGGTTTCGCGAAAAAATGTCGCTTAGGCGCCGAAATCGGAGAATATACTCAATACTTTTATTGCATTCCACAATGTGAACTTAGGTGGTAGGTACATAGGCATATACATACAGTAGTTTTAGAGCATATAATATTGCATATTTTATAAGCAATATTGTTCGGGCATGTGGTTTGAAAAAAACGTGAGGACACGGCCACACCAAAGACCCCTTGTCGAGCCTTGGCTTTCAAAACGTGTCGTTTTTCCCAAGTTTGTTTTTCACAAGATTGACTAACGATCAATCCGATAAGTTTTTGATTATTCCATTACTGTTTTTGCTGAAAGATTGTTACGTGAGACGAGTTCGTGGGTAAATAATAACAGCCGCTCGGGTCGATCTTCAAAGTAAGCCGCGCTTCCCTAGGTTGGTCCGTGGATGGGTGACAAACCATTACATACCGTGGTTTCCCCGTGCTTCGGAAAGCACGTAACGCCATTGGTCCCGGCTGTCATTTGTAGATCTTTAACAGTCGTGTATGATAGTCAGTGGCCCGAAAGTCTGACAACCAGTTTTTCTAAGGGGTTTCGTATTATCCAGTACTAACTGGGTTCTGGAGGTCAGATAGGCAGTCGCTCCATATAAAATACTAGCACTACAACCGCGACTTCGTCCGCGTAAATTGTGATAGCTCAGCTAATTTGCATGATATCAATATAATTTATAGCTTATGTTACTAGGTAAAGATGCAGCTATCTAATGATGAAAGAATTTTTAAAATTAGCTGAGTAGTTCTTGACCTTGATTGATTCTTGATTAGATCGTAACAAACAAACAATAAATTATAAACGAGCTATGAATAGTATAATATTAGTTTAGACTAGTATTCAGCTGCATCCGGTTAGACTGTCGTTTCGTCAAGTTTTAATTATGGCATTTACTAACCGAGTACATTTAGTCAATTTAAAACTCTTGTCTTTTATGTAAGATTAAAGATTTTTGCTCTACGGAAGCGGAAGTACTTTAAGCTGATGTGTTATAACGTCACCTTTTACAAAAAACCAGTAAAGTTTCCCGGTACAATGCAATCAAACCACGAACGGCCCTTTTCCCCTAAAAAATAAAAGAAAAAA
This sequence comes from Xestia rhomboidea, assembly GCA_963853795.1. Taxonomy (NCBI): domain Eukaryota; kingdom Metazoa; phylum Arthropoda; class Insecta; order Lepidoptera; family Noctuidae; genus Xestia; species Xestia rhomboidea. The sequence goes on along the minus strand of OY970771.1, from coordinate 4,398,335 downwards.
TCTTAGAGAACACTTTTACAATATTACGAAGACATTTTTTTTTCCTTTTAACAAACTATGAATTTTAAAAGAGTAATTTTCAACATGGCGGCTGTAAAAATGGCGGCGGATAAAAGTCTAGGTTGTAATATTAAAAGCCGGATTAGGTTTGTGGAGAGCCGGAATTATTTAGTAGTATTAGACAAAATTAGGATTGCTCTGCCTTTTTAGTAAATGCAAGATAAAAAGGATATTTTCATTACTCATACTCTGAAAGTAGGTCTGAAGTTGCCTGAGGAGCGGGTTGAAAATAATACTTTTCAGCCCTAGGGAGAATCGTTTTCAACTGACAACTGTCAAATTATAAAAAAAATTGTTCATTTTTCTATAGAACCATGTTCCAACTTTCTATACAGCCACGATGTAAAATTGAAATAACAAAGTTTAAGTATCAACTATTTCTTTAAAATAACATAGATTTGGGCAAATATTTACCATTTTTTCGACGATGAAAATGAAAAATAGGTAGGTCGGCCATAGAAAAAAAAAACAAAATAGGCGGGAAAGCGGCAATCCGATCTTCATTTTTTTTTCGAGTTGAGTCATGTTTTTATTTTTACTTTCCTTGTATTCATAATGAAAAGCAGTGTTTACCTCGGGTTAAAGACTTATTTAGTCCCTCGAACGATTAGCGCCCTCGCTGCGCTCGGGCACCAAACCCCGTCTCGGGACTAAATAAGTTACTTTCACCCCTAGGGTAACAATGTACTATTTTTGACTATGCGCCATTTAATTTACGATTAGAACCTTTGACAGGGTGTTAAAAAGGGTAATAGAATGAAAACCTGTTTTAAGGTTTCATGGTTTATAACTAAACTAACACTGCCACTTACGGGATATATTAAAGCGGCATTCATCCCGCGATCATGGCACTTGAAACAGCGTCGAAATATTGGGAGCTTACAATAGTTGAAAATCACGTAAGATAAATAATAATAATAAATTAGGCGGTTGGATCAAGGGCCTGATTCAGAAGGCAGTACTCCTCGATACGGCTCGCATTGTGAGGAGGTTCCTGTCTCTGCAGCCCTAACCACCAGTGGCTTGGACCCTGCTCCCGATACCGCTGGACTACTATTTTTTATATTTTTAAATGTTTTATTTTTATTTTATTTTAATGTAGAGAGTAAGTTGTAAAATGAATAAAGGAGATAATATTAATATTATTAATACTAATCTGTACAAAAAAGTCACCAGATACATTCTAGCATTTCACGTGCGACTTTTGTCTGGTATTGGAAATGCTAGTTGTTTTCTACCATCCTTTCCAAATTTTTCCAGTTCACCTCTACTTATTACTGGGCTAAAAAGATAGCCATGATGATCAACTACCTTCAAGTTTAAAAGTACCTTCTACACATTCTAACATCTTATCTTACTAATATTATAAATGTGAAAGTTTGTGAGGATGGATGGATGGATGGATGTTTGTTACTCTTTTAGGCAAAAACTACTGAACGGATTTGGATGAAATTTAGCACAATAATAGTGTATAACCTGGATGTGAGGAGTGTCCTATGTGTATAGGACACTTTTTATCCTGGTAGTATGATCCCGTGGGACAATAGAGAATTTGCATGTAATTTTTTCTTCACTTAAATCAATAAAATACAAAATTATCACACAAGAAAAGTATTAAAAGTTAAGTTTAACTAACGCTTGACGCTCAAAATAATATTGAACTCCTGCAATTTTCTATGACAGTTCAAACTTCCGTGACTGTCGCGGCCATGATGTGACGTCATTTACCTCAATCTACCTTGTTTACATCTAATTTTTTGGCCTTATTATAGTAATTTTACTAATTGCATGTGCTTCAATCAAAATCTTAGTGAAAATCTTAGCTAGTTATTCTTAAACTCCAAACCTATAACTAATCTAGCGTGACCAAAGACCCTGTACCTCCATCTCACTCACACCCACGCATTCATTACTGCCCTGTTATTTTTCTCCCGAACAACAGCGATACATCCAACTACCAAGTATTTCTCACAAGGTCTGTAATCCGTAGCTTTTCGTAACTGCCGAACAAATGTGTATGGGTCCAGAGATCGATTGCCTGAGCTTTTTTTCCTCAACTTAGATCCAAGTTAAGAGGTGGGCCGATTTCTTTATTCACTTATCTTAAGGTCACTGTATAGTGAATGCTATGTAAGTGGGACGATTGCGAGAAAATTCGGTGAATTAAAAAATTACCTAAAAGCCGGTCAAGTGCGAGTTGGAATCGCGCATGAAGGGTTACGATATACGTACCATCGTTGTAGGGGAACCCCTTTAATTTTTGTACTTTTTGGTGTAATAAATAAAAAAAAAAAAAAATCGCTGGACATTACCACACAGCGCTACCTAGTGCCACACTAAGCAAGGAGGACACCAGATAGTTGATATAACTACATATATACTTTTTGTTTGTAAATACATACAAGTATTATACATATAAACATCCATGACTCTGTTATAGCGGTAACAGAAATACACATTCTGTGAAATTATTAACTGTCTGCGATACATTGCTGTATGAGATACAGCCCGCTGCCACACAGACAGACGGACGAATGGACGGACAGCCGAGGCTTAGTAATAGGGTCCCATTGGTTCCCTTCAGGTACGGAACGCAAAAGCAGTAGTTATTATTAAGCAGTATACTGTTACAATAGGCTTGTGTCCTGAAAAAATCTAATTAGTCCGTCAGTTAGATTATCAAAAAATATTTGACACGTATATTTTATTTTGTTACGTAGACCAAAATTGACGACGATACGAGGCTTTTCAAATTCTCAATACGTCACGCCATGGTATAATATACAGTGCGTTGTGACTTCACGAGCCCCCCCACTCCCGAGTTTTGATGCGTTTTATCTTTGTCAATATTCATTGATTTACAAAAACAAAAAATACGTGTCCATTATTTTCCAAAACTCTAACTGACGGACTGAATAGATTTGCTATTTATTGATGGTGGAAACTAGCCTATTGCATTAACACAGGGCCCGCGTGTTTTAATACAGCTCTTTCTAGAAGCGGGAACATTCTAGGCCAATTACGCTTATGCTCATCAGATTGAGGAAGTTTGTGATTTGAATCTTGAGAATCCGGGTTGACCCGTGGTTAATATCATTTTCATCTATCCAGCTACGGACTTGTTTGATTTTCCTCTAACCATTATCTCAGTTACATTAGGATGGGTGTGTGACGGGTTTTCCTCCTACCTAACCGCATTAGTTGTCTCCTGAGCCATTCTTGTTGGTCGTTTTATCTTTCCCACAATCCATGTAGCTTTTACTGGTTAAGCCAGGGTTTGTTCATAGACATACAAAAACTTGCATCATTCTTCCAGGGTTACAATTACAGAATGCTACGATCCGAGAAACATACTTCTAAGGCTTTGTCCTACATTCACGCCAGTTGCGAGTACTACGCACCTGATTTTTCTGAAGAATATCACCAATAAAGCGTATGTCCTTCTAGAGCGTTTCCACTTGTAAAACTGCCTTGTAAAAACCTTTTGTTGGTCGCTTCTTCTTAGGCATAATATATATATATATGCATCCAAATCCATTCCATCCAAAATGTTTTCAGTAACAAGCTCTCGCATTATGGTCGTTTCTGTCACAAATATAATGGTCCTCGCGTTTAACGTGTGGTTTGAGTAATTTAAATCTTTTATGCCCTCGTAAAAGGAGGAAATATATTCCATGGCATGGTAATTCATATCTCGAACATTATCTGTCGCCATTTCGAGAACATTATACACGATTAGAATTTATTGGCTGAGCCACAGAATTAATGTTTTGGCCTGGTTTTGAGTTAAATCAATGGATTTTCATGGAAGCCGACCAAAACCATGATTGGTCTATTTAACAGTAAAACCACCGATGAAAATGAGCTGTGAGTTACAGTGCAGGTTTTAATAGAAACTGTTTATTACGTAGCTTATCGGACTTATATAGCGCAAAGAGAATTACTTGGCGTCCTAACCGAAGCAATCCATCGCAAGAATACGCGATCAGGGCTTTTGTATTATGCATTCATTCCTTTAGAAAATCGCGAAGGAGAAGGAAAACAAAATTGCGTGCACACGCAACCAAATGCTTCGGCTAGGACGGCCTTAGGCTTAAGCACTGTCTTGGGTTCAAAAAAGGCTGGGGTTACCAATGTTACTAAACATTAAGTAGAGTAGAGTATTTTGCACATTATAACAATAGTCCTCTAGAAAAATTTAGGCCATGGAGGCCATCTCAGCAGATAACAGTCATCGGCGTGAGATATTTTTAACCGACTTCAAAAAAAGGAGGTTATCAATAAAACCCATATGTATATTGTAACATTGTCATATTTGCACATTTTTTTGTATATGTTAGTCAATACCAGCTTTTAAATATGTATACCAAAAAAACATAAGTGTATAAATGTTTGTTTGCGCATATCTCGAAAACAGTCGAATTGCAAAAATCTTTTTATTTTGGTGCAGACTTTGGTGAGAATTCACTCTCTCTTTCCATACTCTCAAAATCTCCTACAGTTATCAACGACACTATAATGCATCTTTCTTAAACAGAAATCTCACTACACAGACTGATAACTCGAGAACCGACCTACTTAATCGCAACCCAAATCATTCGCTTATCACTGGTCCACAACACCACAATTCACTACCCTTATCTAAATCCTTGCGTGCTCCCTTAAACTTTATTTATTCCCATTGATTGAGGGTTATTCCTTGACTGATTTCTGCGACATTACTAACAGAGAATTATACAGAAGGTCAGCTCTAAAGGGTGTAAAAAACCTTAACGAAGCCGAAAGGAACTTGTTTTCCCCGTCATTGCGAATTTTTTTTGTTCTACACCATACCTGGGAACCTTCTGGTTACAGAGATATTGGGGGTCAAAGTTCCAACTTTTTTTTATTACAAGTTTTTTTCTAAATACAAGTTATTAATGTAAGATTTTTAAACTTTAAAGACCTCCACGACCCCCGTATTATTCAATCCATACATCACCACAATGTTTTGAGTGCGTTACATTGAGTTCTACCACAAAACATGATTTTTCACCCCAAAAAAAAAGGCGTTTCCCAGCAATAATTTTTGCGTAAAGTTACTTAGTTTAATATACAGAATGCTTGGTTGACGGCTTCGTGATAAGGTTGTTTACATCCTGTATGCACCCTTTTTTTTTTTTTCCGGACCATGGATTGAACCAAGGCCGGGAGCGAGAGGTCGCCGCCGCCAATCGCCGTTACGAGGACACGGCGGTGCTCCGCCCAAGCGGGGCACACCTCCACCGTGTGCTCCACCGTGTCCTCCGGTCGATCCTCACAATGGTGATACCCGGGCGTCTCCTCCCGCCCGATTCGGTGCAGGAACTTACCGAAACAGCCGTGTCCGGTAAGAACCTGCGTCAGGCGGAAAGTGAGGACGCCGTGGCGTCTCTCCAGCCACTCCTCAAAGAGGGGACTTATCGCCACTATTGTGGCGTGCCCTGCACGGGGTTGCGATAGTCACTCTCTCCATGTCGCCATGAGATCCCGCCGGAAGTCCGTCCGCTGCGCGACAATTTGCCGCGGCAGCGGAGTTTCCCCCCGGCGTAGCGCCTCCGCGCGCCACTCGTGTAGGCGCGCGAGGACTATTGCCTCCAGATCCCATGGCGGCAAGGAGGTTTGCCGCCTCGCGGGAGATCGTGCGGTACCCCCGGACCAGACTTACGGCTACCACCTTCTGGGGCACGTTCAAGTGGTGTACAAAAGCATTCCATATAGCGACGCATCATATTTTGAAGTCGCCATTTCCATCGTAGGTTCTGATTATGGTTTAGGTTTTATTTTGCCTGTAACAGATGCTGACACTGACACACCTTCACGGTACTGCACACCAATTGACACTTCCGGTGACCGATGTGACACTTGGGCGACAGGAATAGACTAGATGACAAAAAATTACTAATTAGTCTGTCAGATAAATTTCCAAAAAAAATTGGACACGTATTTTTTTTCTTTTTTCACGTAAATAAAAATTAAGACTACACAGTGCGTCAAAAACTCGTGTGACCTCACATTTGAGTACATTTTTTACTCAAATGTGACGTCACAAGCCCCCACTCATGATCTTTGACACGTTTTATCTTGGTCATTTTTTTTTAATTTTATAAAACAAAAAACATGTATCCAATATTTTTCGATAATCTAACTGACGGACTAAACGGAATCATATTTTTTTAGTCAGTCATCGTCCCTATTGTACATCAGTGGCACTGGCAATGCGGACCAAACCAAAAACGTGTATCTACTATCGATGGCCAATCCCACCACTCATGCTTCCTCGTATTCGTGACTGCGCCCCCATTTGCACGTCGACGGACTGTATCTTATCGCATCATCTGCCTAGCCTTTTCCCAACTATGGGTCAGCATCTAGTCTAAGCGGATGCAGCTGGCTCCCAGTATTTTCATGTAACGACTGCCTATCTGACTCTATCTTGTGCTTAAATAACTATGTTGGGGTCGCCGCCTGCCACTTCTGTATGTATCTGTTTAGTGTTATTAATGCGGCCCACGTCTCACTTAAACCGAACGGCGCCGCAACGACAACGTGACGTGATTACTCGACTTGTGTCGGCTTAAAACACAAAGACGTTAATATCCTTCAAGGTAAGTAGGTAAAGGATTTTTGGGAATGTACCCTTTTTGTCCCTTTTTCAAAGTCTATGAAAGACGTGGTCGTGTCTTGACCATTGTTCGACTGTTTATTGAGTAGTTGGTCATTTATTTTGTTACTTCTAATGTAGCGAACTTAGTCAAGATGGCAAAAAAGTCTAGCGCATCTATGACACGAGGAACAAAGTTATCCGTGAGATAAAGATATAATTTACAAAAAATGTCGGGCCCACCGTAGCCTACGAGATACAGTCATGGGGATGAGGGATTTATGACCCTGTTTCTCGTACCTGTAAAGTCTAATTTAAAATGATTGATCGTTGCATCTTTTATGATCTCTCTAGGAAGAGAATGATGACACCGATGTCAAAAAAGTCATATTGTTACTTGCCCGGATTTCTGCAACCCTGTGTATGAGATGGCCTTAACCTCTGGACCATAACGACATTATTAGAATATAGGTACAGCAGTATTTAACTTGGTGGTCAATTTCCCTGACTTTACATGTGGTTAAAGTACCTATTTAATATTGCCAGCTAAGGTAAGGGATTAGAGTCTCTCTGAGGGATCCCATCCGGAAGGAAGGAAGCACTCCAACAGAGCATTGGAATGGTCGACATAGCCCACAGAATAAGCAAGTTTATAGTATACACTATCTATAAAATTATACCTAATCCAAAACTTTGTGACTTTTAAACACATGAGAATAAGTAATAAAAATCGATCTTGTAAGAGGCTTAAACTGTTTTGTATAACAACTGGTCAAGCGTGAATTGTTGTTGATCATATGGTGTTCCATATTCAAATATAGTTTAATGGTGTAATGGTCGTAAACGTTACTGATAAGTATGAGGGCCTGTGTACGATTCTCAGGTCGGACAAAGGGTTTTGCCAACATAAATTTCTAAGTAGCAGCCACGGAGTCTAGATTTGTGCCCGTTTGATGGCAATAGGCTCGCTAAAACTCGGCTCGGTAAAATGTGGGACTGGAGAACAATAGGTACACCTCTGCCATACCTTCTTCTGGGATTACAGGCGTCAAGTTATTATGTTACATTATTCTGAGCGTGAAAGTGACGCCATGTCTTAATGTAAGCAAAAGGCGACATCTTGCTCGAAATTGCTTTTGTTTGTTTGTCACGTGATGATATAACATCTAATAACATTAAATGCACAGTGTCCTGGAAGGGACTATTCGAGAAGAGGAAATGAATACTTAGGAACGTATGCATTCATTTTGATTAAAATGATTTGTCTTCTTATTGCAATGAACTGAAGAAGAATATCGATGAATGGAGACGGAAAAGGAAGACCAAAGAAAAGATGCTTGCTAAAAAATATATTTTCCGTAATTTTATTTTACCATTTTGTCAGCATAATTGATATACACACCTCTACAAATTACAGCTTACTAGTACTAATAGTCTCTAAGCAAAACCTCGGACGGACGGACGTCTTGACAAAACTATAAGGGTTCCCTTTGTCAGGACTACGGAACCCTAAAAAGGAGTAAAAGAAAGCGTGACAGTGAGAGATTGAGAGGGAAGGGGAGGAATAGAAGAAAATATAAGAGCAGGAAAATGATGATATTAATGAGGAGCTTAAATACAGGGTGTAAACCACATCATCACGAAGTCGTCAATCAGGAATTCTGTACATTAAACTAAGTAACTTTACGCAAAAACTATTGCTGAGAAACGACTTTTTTTTTGGGGTGAAAAATCATGTTTTATGGTAGAACGCAATTAACGCACTCAAAACATTGTGCTGGTGGATGGATTGAATAGGACGGGAGTCGTGGAGGTGTTTAAAGTAAAAAACTTACATTAAAAACTTGTATTTAAAAAAAAAGTTGCCAAAAAGTTGAAACTTTGACCCCCAATATCTCCGTGATGTGTCAATGATCGCAATGACGAGGAGAACAAGTGCCTTTCGGCTTCGTTAAGAGGTGTTTTACACCACTAATGAGTACCTACAGTATATTTAAGCTCCAGGAGAAGGTAATGTTAATGAACATAAGCTTCTCTTATTTCAACTGAAAACCTATAACTAAGTTTTTTTTTTAACAGAAATTCTAATAGACGTACAACAATGAAAGTAATCCCTCAAGGCTTCCGTCTTTTCACTGCGAGACGGAACCCTAGAAACGCAACGCCCGCCTCCTTTCCTCTATAAGAAATTCGAGTTGTAAGACACTTTTTTTTTTATTAAAGTAATAAATACCCTTTTGGGCTGTAATAAAAATTTAATTCGCCATCCGAACACCTACCGTCATTGTACGAAGTATCTGAGCTTGGCCGATCAAAAGACACCTTTGTGTTTTAAATTGGCTATCAAGAAAGATTTTTTTCGTCGATATTGTAAGTAGATTTTCGGAATGGTTTTGTTAAAAAGGCCTTGGGTGGTTTTTTCATTTTTATGTTTGGTATGTCAGTACCCTGTTTATTGCTAAAATGTCTTACAGTTTCATACTTTGGTACGTACATGTTTGTCTTAGGCCCGTTTTCTAGAACTTACGTATAACTATCAGTTAATATGCCACGTATCGCAGCTATCGGTACTGTTTCTATAAACAAAGCTAGCTTGAAATATCCTATCCACGTTAACTACCTGTCACTTGATTCATAGAAAAATCAAAGAAAGCTTTTGTGTGACGATTTGTTTCTATCCGTTCAGTAAGCAAAATGTCAAACAGACAGAGATAGCAATCTACCGAAACCGAACAGTTAGTTATTGAAAGTGACCGTTAATAATCGACGTTACGTTTACACTGCGCGCTCATGCTAGGGCCTCAGAGCTGTTCAGAAAATTAAATCTTCATTCAACAAGCATTAATCAATATCATACTTAGACATAAAGAAATACTTAAAATTATGAAAATATGTAAAACTATGAAAATATGTAAAATTATGAAAATATGTAAAATTACGAAAATATGTAAAATTATAGAAATATGTAAAATTATGAAAATATGTAAAATTAAGAAAATATGTAAAATTATGAAAATATGTAAAATTAAGAAAATATGTAAAATTATGAAAATATGAGAAGTCAGTCGCATGCATGATGACCGCTGGGCAAAAGTCTCGACGAAGACGGACGGCGGCGCCGCCGAGACCGATCCAGGAAAAGGTGGCGAAACGATTTGGACGCGTACCGCGAGGGTTGGTCCGAGGAGGCACGGGAAAAGAGCACATGGAAGGAATTGGGGGAGGCCTCTGCCCAGCAGTGGGACAGTACAGACTAACAAAAAAAAAAAAGAGAAACGAGAATTTATCATTTTAATATCGACGTATTAAAATGAAAAATACACCGCGCGCTCATACTATGGCCTCAAGTAAGTGCATGTAAAAATGATTGTGACTAGAGTCTGTTTAGAGGCCATTCCAAAGCCAACGAGCTTATACTAAGGGGCAGTTTAGCAAGTCTCCGGAAAACATTTCACAAAACACAAATAAAAGTGTCCACAAACTCATATTCTGCTATCTTCTATAAAACCCACAAAAAGAGAAGAATGTTCACAATTATCTGCCAAAAACATAGCATCACCCATAAACCTATCTAAAAAAGGGTTGACACGTCCAAACAAAGAGTTTATACGTTATTTACAAAAAACACAGCAAATGAGATTAGCCCAACTTTATGATATGTTGACAAGGGTCATTAAAAATAAACGCGACATTTACAGTTCAGTGACCTTTCAGCATTTCTGTTGGCTTTCAAACAACAAACAGTTGAAAAACGTGTTTGCCTAAACCGCGACGTAAAAAAATGAGAGAAGTTTTGCAAACAAAAATTATAAGGTCGGTGACTTTTAGTACCTGAATGTATTTTTTTCACTTTTTTGTTCTTTAGATGTGTACCTATGAAAGTTTATTTTTCTTTTAGTGGTTTATGACAAAGCGTTCCAGAATAAGTACCCATCTACCTACGTCTTACGGCCAAATTCAGTCGTAAACCTCGGTTTAAGACTAGATTTGAGTTAAGATAAGTGTGAGATGTGTCAGTTTTAACTCTCGATTTCAAGCAACGTTCTAGAATGACTGAATGATAGATCAAGAAAGCTTGGCATAAAATAGAGGGGCCTTAAGCCATCAGTGGGTGAAACAAGGGTACCAATGATTATGATGATGATATATCGATTTGTTTTTGACCCAACTCGTTTGATGTGAAGCAATGATGAGGCCTAGGGTGGAACACGCTTGCCTATAGTTGGTGCCAGTTAAGATCGCAAAAGCGGTCATTGACCCACCTACATTTATTAAAGTTCTTAACTTTGAAATCCAAAAATTAGCCTGTTCAAGTCTTGAATCGTCCTCGTCGATTTTTTTAGTTTTGTTTGAAAGGGTATACTTCCCAGGTGGTCCCATGATAATCAAGTCAGGATCTGATGATGGGATCCTAGAGAAATAGAGAGAACTCTTCAAATTTTATAGGCACACTCGAAGCGATTTGGGCAGTTTCTGGAAGAGTACTTTCTCGGAGTGGTCCCATTTCAATATGGTGAAGATCTGATGAAGAACTTTGGAGATAGGCAACGGAACTCCTCAATAAATGATAGCAAATGGACTGGGATTGCTGAAATCTGTTATTGTTTACACCAGTTCATAACATAACATCACGCCGGTACGCTGTGAAGGGGTAAGCACATGTGAACCACTAAAAAGTTAAAAATAAAAACTTTTTGCAAAAAATAAAACCGACTTCAAAAAATCACAAAAAAGTGTAAAATAACTTCAGCTTCGGAAGTCGGTGACAAAAAAACTAAACCAATCAAACAAAGGTTACCGACTTCTGAAGCTGAAGTTATTTTTCACTTTTTTGTGATTTTTTGAAGTCGGTTTTATTTTTTGCAAAAAAGATTTTATTCAGGACACAAGCCTATTGTGTCTGGTGGGCTACTGCCCATTTTTTAAATTATTCTATATAGTCTTAAGTCGCGGCGATTTAGAATTTTGATGTTAGTTCTTCTCTTGTGTCATAAATGGCGTTGTGGTTATCTTTGTAGTGTTGCTACAAATTAATGTCTGTACGTAAAGCAGGTATAAAATATTTCAGAGATAGCAGTAACAGCAAAATCACGATTTGCATTGTCTGAATAATTAAGATGAATGTATTCGAAATGCGTGTGTTCGGCAAATCCTGACAAATGGCGTACTTGACGTATAACTAACGTGTAACGATAAATGCGATGTGCGCACTGACAACACAGGCGAACCAGTAAGATCACGAATTAGTAATATAAACGTAACATCGCGCCTGTATGTACCAAAGGGGAAGACAGATGTGTATAAGGCACCCTTATTTATCATTAATGTTGACCTCATGTAATAAGTAGAAACCCATTGGCATCAACCGGGCACAAATCAATCAGGGCCACTACTGTGAAATTCATGTTGGAAGATGTCAGTAACATTGGCCATTGGTATTAGTGTGTTCTTCTACATCGTATATTCTTCTATGTACTTCTTTATTGGGCGTCATCTGACGGTGACGGAACGGTCTAGTGGCATATTGTCATAATTTTCAATAAATATACTTAGATTTGTTTTTGCCCGCGTTAATTTCATAGCACAGTCATGGCATGGTACAGTCGTGGTCTTTTCCGCCCGATCAGTTATTTTTTTTTTGTCGCTTAATTCATGCGGAGGCGCCGAGCCACGCCCCCTTAAAGCTTAGGCCTATTAGGAAAGCGTCAACGTCGGCGCGCAAAATAAGAATAACTCTTGTTTGGCATGCGTCGTCAGTACGCTCGGCCGATCGGTATCTTTTCATTCATTATTTTTATACAAAGTCAACGGGGCGGGGCTAGAGAGCGTTTCTATGTTGTAAGTGCAAGCAAAAATTTGCTTAGTGATGATCAGGCGGGAGTGTCCTCGATAGTACAGTGTAGTGAGCAAACTTCTTCAGAGTAAAAGACCAATCCTAATCTATTGCGACACTTACTGAGTGCAAATAACGTACGACCCGATCAATACACAAATCAACATTAATTAACTAGTGTTGTTTGCCGGCAATCGCTTCTGTGGCGTGCCCATTGTTGTTGTCAATAGGTAATTGATGAAAGCATGGTTAACACTACAAAATGAAGGACTTTTGAGGTACCTTTTTGTTTAGTATTTGTTGGATAAGCTTTTCAAATGAAACTTATACTATCACGCTTGTATTTCAATACTCAATTCTTTATTGCATTCCATATGTTTTACATAGGTGGTATAACAAAGTAAAAGATCAATATGGACCCTTTTGGGCACAGCGACATTAGGAGAGAGGAGTATTGCTTGAATTGAAAAAAAAAAGAAAGAAAAACAATTTGATGTCTTTAATTGGGATTGGATATGTTTATTTCTCAAAGGGGTGACGTAGAGATGTACCGATAAGACACCAGTAGGCTTAGCCAAGTTGACAATCTACAATCGTTAACGGTAATAGAAAACTACCCAAATGTATGGGAATGACATCATTTCAACGTTAAGTCACGTGGTCGAAACAAACGAATTGAAAATTTTAAGTTCAGTCAAAACTGTAAGTTAGCTACGATTTATATGGGATGTAGCGATTACGATTGTAGAAACGAATCCGATGTAAACTTGTCTACGAAGTTTCTATTCGCTTGTTTTGACCACGTGACTTAAAGTTTACGATTGTAGAAAGAGAATTAATACGAATCGTTTGTAACTTGGCTAGGCCTGCAGTACCGTCATCATCTACCTAGCCTTTTCCCGCCTTTCGTCACCTTCCAGTTTAATATGATGTATTCGAATACCAGTATTTTAAATGGACCGACTGCCTGTCTGATATTCGCAATCTAGTTACTATAGTTGGTGCCAGTTAAGATCGCAATAGCGGTCATTGCCCTTTCCCTAATATCTCTTCCTACGAAACAAAACAAATGAACCATGTATCGTTTTTCATTAGAAAAAAATGTTGAAGATCACGATAGATGACGATTAAAAACTTGAACAGGCTTATTTTTGGATTTCAAAGTTGAGATCATTAATAAATGTAGGTGGGTCAGTAACCGCTTTTGCGATATTAACTGGCACCAACTATATATTTATTTATTTAAATGCCTTAAACTATCATTACAGGTCTATAACCTAATGCAATAGCCAAGTCACACACACAAACTTAAAATTAAAGCAACAAATACATCTCAAGATTCTTTGTAACACAGTGTAAATAATAGTACTTTTGCGAATTCACCCCAGTGACATGTAAATATATCAATTTCCACCTGAATGTAATTGATGGTGCGAATAGCTCGAGTCAGAGGGGTTTTGGCCAGCAAGTTGGTCCTAGCTGGAGGTACGACCAGCAGCGGCGGGGGCCGTCGTCTCCACACATAACGGTCAGGTACGCACAAGTGCAACCGCTGCAACACTCTCGGGTTGTGCTCTATGCCTCGGAGCAGTCTCACAATGTACGACACTAGTGCAAATTCCCGTCGTACCCGGAGTTGATTGTACCCCACCATACCCAGTACAAATAGTGTGGGGTACATCAAAGGGTAAAATGGGTATACCCCATAAAGTTTCCTGTACAGGTGGCGCGTGAATTTGTTCTGGACTCGCTCCAACATCACTGAGTACTTAGCCTCATGTGGAGCCCATATGACAGCACTATGTTCCAGATGACTCCTGACTAATGCGTCATACAGAACTCTGATGGCCGAGATGCTGGTAAAGTCTCGCGTCTGCCTCAGAACAAACCCCAAGTTTCTGAATGCCTTTTTGCAGATCTTAGTTATATGACCGCGAAACGTCAGTTCAGGAGTGAGAACAACCCCTAAATCACGTACCTCCGTGACTCGTTTCATCGGTACTGCATCCACTACGTACTCGTAGAGTAGAGGTGCTCGCGCGCGGGTGAAACTCATTACCGAGCACTTGGATAAGTTGAAGTAGAGCCTGTTCTCATGACTCCATTCCACGATCCCATCAATGTCCTCCTGCAAACGTCTGCAATCAGACTCCGTTCTGACCTCAAACAGCAACTTGAGGTCATCTGCGAATAACAAACAAAATCCATTTTTGACGACTTCTGGTAAATTATTTATCATTATTATAAATTCCAGAGGCCCCATGTTGCTGCCTTGACTCACCCCGGACCAGGTGTAATATGGATCGGATTCGCAGCCTTTATAGTCAACGTATTGCTGTCTGTCATGCATATAGCTTGCAAAGAACTGCAATAGATGTGGTGTGCAACCGATTTCTGCTAACTTACGTAATAATATGTCATTATCGACGGTGTCGAATGCTTTTTTGAAGTCAAAATAAGCAGCGTCAACCTGCACACCAGCATCTACCGCTGGCACCACCTGTGACATGAAGTTAAGGAGATTGGTGGCAGTGCTGCGCCCCGGTTACCCGGTACCCATGCCATATAGGTAATGATACCCCTTTGTTAGACTAGAAATCAGAGTTTCAGGCTTCTGTCTAGCGGTCCATGGCCCTCTACGGGGCCCCGGTGTGGGCGTGTTCATTGAGGCAGCGAGCTGCCAACCATTTGAACGCGCCCCAAAAGGTGGTGGCCGTAAGGCTGATCCGGGGATACCGCACGAACTCCCGCGAGGCGGCGAGCCTCCTTGCCAGATTGCCGCCATGGGATCTGGAGGCGATAGTCCTCGCGCGCCTACACGAGTGGCGCGCGGAGGCGCTACGCCGGGGGGAAACTCCGCTGCCGCGGCAAATTGTCGCTCAGCGGACGGGCTTCCGGCGGGATCTCATGGCGACATGGAGAGAGCGACTGTCGCAACCCCGTGCAGGGCACGCCACGATAGTGGCGGTAAGTCCCCTCTTTGAGGAGTGGCTGGAGAGACTCCACGGCGTCCTCACCTTCCGCCTGACGCAGGTTCTTACCGGACATGGATGTTTCGGTAAGTTCCTGCACCGAATCGGGCGAGAGGAGACGCCCGGGTGTTTCCATTGTGAGGATCGACCGGAGGACACGGTGGAGCACACGGTGGAGGTGTGCCCTGCTTGGGTGGAGCACCGCCGTGTCCTCGAGATGGCGATCGGCGGCGGCGACCTCTCGCTTCCGGCCCTGGTTCGCGCCATGGTCCGGAGCGAGACGGAATGGGACGCCGTCACCTCCTTCTGCGAAGCAGTCATGCTAGCGAAGGAGGTGGCGGAACGTGAGAGGGAGATATCCTCACGTCCCGGCCGCCGCGGGAGACGCCCCGGGGGTCGGGGGCCACGTGGTGGCTTCCGGCCACCGTAGGCGCGGGCCTGTGGACGGGGAGCTATGGGCTAGCTCGCCGTCCGTCCGTCTCATGACGACAGGCTGTGTCGACGGCGCGTTCGTGTTCCATGCGCGCCTCAAAGAGAGTCAGCAATAGGGAAGGGTCCGCAAGGGCCGAAGCCTGCCGGGGCTGTGGGACTATTCGAAAGAGATACCGTGGCCCCGGAACACAAAGGGCGAGGAAGGAACATGGATGGGTTTTAGTCAGTAAAAGTCTGACACTCCCTCCTGCTCCGCCCAGAGCGGGAGAAGTCAATTGATGATTTCCCAGCCTAAAAAAAAAAAAAAAAAGGCTTCTGTCTACCCGTAATGACAGTCGAAGATCTATTAACGACAGTCGGGACCAAAACCTTAGCGTTCTTTCCGAGGCAATAGAACACCGATATTAAGGAATTCCTAATGAAAAACCAAATAAAACTGAGCAAAACTTGGGGGTCCATTAAATTAGGAAATTCCTCCTGGCCACCGGGAATCACTATTTGTGCCCTTTTAATTGTATTAGGCTAGCCCTTCAATGTATCGGACTTGAACCGGGAAATTGCGGAGTACATAATAGTACATAACAATATTACTATGTACTATACAACTCTGCCTTTCTCTATGAAGAAATACAGGTGTGATGTGATATATATTCATAAAAGTTTAATTTCCAAAAACGAGTAAGACTCTCGCTGGACACTCGCAATTTATTGTTCCTTATGTCATGAACTGCCTATTAAAAATTAACTACCTAAAACTGAACACGATATAACCTCGTCATCTACCCATTCACTCAAAGGCAGTTTACATCCTTCACTTCTGTTATCCCTGTCTAGTGCAAAGACGGCACAATTCCATCAATTCACAAGCGAACGGTAAGCGTTGTCGCAGCTTGTTTGTGCTGTGAATTGCTTTCAAACGTTACCGTACGATCGTTACCCATTGCATAGATACCCACGTAACCTATAAATGCCGATGATACCGGAGTGTACGGAAACGTTACTTGCGTCTATGCTACTGTAGGTAAATGAGAATCGTATGCTACCACTTCAAGCCCTATAATATTTACGAGTACATTGGCCAAATGGTTAGAGAAGTAGATAAGTACTCCCCTCTGAAATCCTATACGTACATATTGAATAATAGTACATTATTATATAAGTACGGTAAGTTGAAAGCTACAGCCGAGGCGATATTGCTATCCCGAGCCGTAGGCGAGGGCTATAAAAAAGCAGAGGCTGTAATTATCAAAGCGCACATAAAATGTCATACGACGTTTTATAACACATTTGCGAGGAAATAAATAAAACAAATAAAATTAAATACAGCGAAAAGAAAAAGCGCGCGGAATAATTTTTACTTGTTCACAAATTAGCGAAACGCGCGCATCAGCGCTTTTTTTTAAGGCAGAAGCACACAAAACAGCCAGCATTACTTTAAACAACCAGTATTACTAATAAAGTAAATTAATATTTTTGTGTTTTGTTACAGATAAATGGTTGTAATTTATTGTCAAAATTAATTAAATTAAAGAATTAAATGTTTATTTATAATATTTCATCTGCCAAAGTTAATTTAATTCATAAAATGTTGACCACTTTTCTGACATAAAAACTCTTTGCTAAGATTTAAAAAAGTACCGTTCGGTTTAGACGGAGCATCTTGATAAACCGTGCATTTTATTTTACAGCACAAGTACGTAATGAGATACATTACGATATTGAAATTGGTGAAATAAGAGACCCTTTACGAGCAAATATGTTATAAATTATTATTATTATAGCTAGCCCATATAGTCCCACTGCTGGGCAAAGGCCTCCCTCCATTCCTTCCAACGGTCACGATTCGGTGCTATTTATTTCCAATTCTCAAGGAAGACATCCAGTTCGTCCCGCCATCTCCTTCGTGGTCTGCCGCGACCCCGTGTCACTGTTTCAGGGCACCATTCCTAAACCTTACGGGCTCACAGTTCGTTCTCCATGCGACAGACATGACCTGCCCAGTCCCATTTAAGTTGGGCAGCCATTTGAGCCACGTCAACGATTTGCGTTTTAGAGCGCAGTGTAATGTTACGAATACGATCTGTTAATTTGACACCTAAGATGCTGCGTTCCATAGCACGTTGGCTAACCTTGAGTTTGGACTTTTGACTGAAGATAGTCAACGACCAAGTTTTGTGCACCGTAGGTCAAGATGGGAAGAATACACATCTTCATCAGCTTTTTTATTGAATAAATCTAAAATTATATTGAATAAATCTAAAATTATATTGAATAAATCTAAAATTATATTGAATAAATCTAAAATTATATTGAATAAATCTAAAATTATATTGAATAAATCTAAAATTATATTGAATAAATCTAAAATTATATTGAATAAATCTAAAATAATTAATCTTATACGATATTGTACGATGTTAGCCTAAATGTCTTAGTTGAGAAACTTTTGCAAATGGACCGGAGTCATCAGTGCTGCTGAGTTCAATATTCAGAATTGATGATCATTCTTTATGGTAATTGGAGAGGCACCAAAAGAAGAAGAATCCATGTGCTGTACGCGGAATTTAAAACTTAGTGATGCTAAGTCGATGATTGGCTGCTGATCCAACAACTCTAAAACACTATAACTGATCGAAATGTTTGGTTGCTGTCGGTGTTCTCTCAGTACGATTTAAAAACACTTATAAGAAAGGTTCAATTCAAACTCCACGTGTACAGCCATTATAAAACCCAAGTCGTATCCGCTGCGATAAAACTGAATTCGAAAGTGAGGAACAATGGAAGCTATTTCATTAAGTATCGATAGCGATCGGGTATCGATACAATTGAAAAGTTTGAGAATAATTAATGGGATTAACTTTAGACACGATTGGACGATACAATGTTTTTTAACTGTATTAGACGGTAAACAGACCGCGTATATCGGATATCACGTCGCATTGGCATATCGAACACATACCCCAATAGAGCAGAAATGTTACTTACTATGTTTGAAAACAATTCCGCTAACTCACAACTACTCACATCTGCGTTCACTACGCTCTGATTGGCGGACCCAAGGTCAAATAACCCTCTCTCTCTCTCTCTCGCTCTCACTGTTTTAGTGAGAGCGAGCGTAATATTTATAAGTGACAAATCACTTATTAATTGCAGAGGCGGATGACATTACCGCTCTATTGGGGTATGTGCTCGAAGCTTTGGCGTTTATGAAATCCGTTGATGCCTAACACATGTACGCCGCCCGACCGCGCGGACGAGCGGCGCTGACCGCCTCTCTGCGCGGTGCAATGTCCTCATCAGCTTCAACGCCGCCGCCCGACCGCATGGACGAGCGGTGTTGTGTGAGAATCGCCTTTAAATGACTTATTAATAGGCAGATCAAACAGAAACGAAATGAATGTGGGAGTAAATAGTTAGTATACATTCTATTCCAACACTTTTGTTTTCTACTACTTTCTAGAAGCACTATGTTTAATCTCATAAAGCAAAATGGGTATGGTTGGTTTCAGCTTCAAGGATACGTGGCGCCGTGCGAAGCAGGGATGGGTCGCTAGTGTATTAGAAAATTATGAATCCATAAATAACTATACGTAAAATCTTCTAAATATTATTTTTATATTTATCTACATGAGTCTAAGTAAACTTTAAAGTTGCTAGGCAACAACTTTCCAACACTAACTCTTTAGAAATTATATTAGAGAATCTCAATAAAGCCAATTCACTAAATATTCAAACCATTTGCATGATTACATAGAACAATACACATTATTGCCTAAAACCATTGAAGCCAATACCGCACAATTAACCGAAACGTTTACGGTTTTAATGAAGTCTTCCGAAACACCGGAATTTATCGGAAATGAGAGGGCGTTATAACGGTTTTGGCATAATATTAAACTTTAGACGGTTTTAATGTGCAATTTAACTTTTTCGAAGTGCCGCACAGCTTAGCGAAAAGAGGATTTATATCATTACTTCTGTCTTCCATTGATAAAATGGTTCGATTTTCGAACGTGTGAGTTTTGTGATGATAGGTACTTTTGTTAGTTTTGCATGTGAGTTTGAATTTCAAACGTTTGAATAGACTGTAATTTTGGAATAAGGGAATTGTTCGCTTTAATTGCGGCTGTTATTTTGGTGAAAATAGAGAGAAAATTCTGTTGAAATTCAATAAACCTGTGCTAACAAGCGGTTGTGGAATTCCGGAATAATATAATGCCTGTCCCCATTCTACGGGTAAAAAAAAACGAGTTTTAAAGACAATTCTGTATCGTTTTTTTTTTCGATTTATTTTATTAAATACTCAAACAAAAGGGTGAGATGTTTTGCGTAACATCCACGTCTAGAATACAAATGTCAGCATGATACCCAAAAGCGTTAGTGAATAAGATTTGATCTTTACTTACTAAATTATAAGCTAAGCTACAGAAGACTACCATACGACCAAAATTTAAAAAATACAGAAACCCATAACTAGACCGACCAACCGCAAAAACCTCAAAATTCATTCCAGTCTTTATTACCCAGTTCTTCCCAATCTGTCCCCTAAGACGTATGACCGGTTTTTGCCCAAAATATTTCGAGATAAGACAGTACGATCCTATATTAATATACATTACATGCTTCCCTGACCGTGTTCCGAAGGCCAATTCTACCCTATTCATACGTACTTAAAATTTGCACGGTTAGGTTCACTCCTCCTTCATATCCTATACGATTGTGAGCCAAAGATTACATCGGGATCGCGATAGGTCCCTTAATATTTTATGAAGAAATATTGGGGTTGTGTTGTGGTACAAGTTGGAGGAGTTAGCGTTTTGTCTTGGAAAAACTCGAATATCTAGTTATCCTGAGAGTTGCAATATATTATGTTTTTTAGGGCTCCGTACAAAAAATGAAAAAAACGGAACTCTTATTAGATCTTAATTTGCTCCGAATCTACTGGACCAAATCTGGTGAAATTTGATAGGATGGTGTAATCCTATGACCCAAACACAGGTGTGCAAAAAACGTGTGGATATCCTGTCGCTAAATTCACCAAATAAAATGTCTTTTTTGTCGCGAATCAGTTGTAAAACCCTTATTTTATTATAATTTCAAGACATTTTTCAAGAAATCGCAAAACCTTGCCGCGAATTTCAAATTATAAATAAAAGGCGGGAGGGAATACTTTTTCGCTCCTACTTTTTTTTAATGTCCCATCAATATTAGGCACAGACAATATACCATTCAGCCATGCGTTTAAGTAGGGATAATCAATTTAAAAAAAATAGCGGGATTAGAATACGGCATACATTTTTGATTTTAGAACTTACAAGTAGAACCTACAAGTGTTCAATTTTACAAGCCCTGTAGATTTTTCTTTAAAAAGCGTAATATCAGGGCACTGGTGACAGATTTGAGGAGTGTCACTCGAACAGACAGGCCCGAGAAGGCAGTGCGCCATTTTCCGCGCCACTCAAGAGGACCAGCGACTGTGCAAGACCGCTGATGATGACGGGGTCCGCATGCTCATGAGGGCCTATACCAGGCTGGGAGTCCGCGTGCGAACGGCTGCAGTACTCCAGCAACGCAGTAGGAGGTACTAGTAGTTTAAGTCAGTGTCTGCCAGATCCCTTCTCCCACCCTAGGGCGTAGGACGTCCATGAAGATTTCCTCAAAAGGTTAACTACGCACACACGTGGGGTGAAAGTACACTTGACCTTTTTGAATAAAACCGACGAAATATGAACCACTGAACATACAGTACGGTTTCACATTGCTGTTCATATTTGTTTTAATTAAACTGAAACGACCACGTGTAAAAGAGATTTATTTACACAAATACAGACCTCGCGTCCCTGCTTGCCTATTGGTATTTTTTCACAAATTTAAGGACTCAAATAGATTTATAATTATTATTTGAAATGAGTATGGGTTTTGTTGGTATTTGAGAATATTTTGCGAGGGTGGAGGAGAATGGAAGAGGATGACGTTTTGAGCTGACCTTCTAATATGGGAAAAGGGCATAAGCACATCATCCGCCTAGCCTTTTCTCAACTATGTTGGCTTCCAGTCTAACCAGAGGCAGCTGAATACCAGTATTTTACATGGAGCGACTGCCTATCTGACCTCCACAACCCAGTTAGTATAGGGTAATACGATAACCCTTGGTAAGACAAGTTGTCAGTCTTTCAGGCCTCTGACTAACTGTAACGACTGTCAAAGATCTACAATTGATAGGCGGAACCAACGACTTGAATAAATGAATGATACATTTATTTGCAAAGATATACGGTAAAGGTAGTTAACATAAATTCTTAATATCTTACCGTGACTTTCCGAGGCATGGAGGAAACTCGGTATGTAATGATGGGTCGTCACCCATCCACAAACTAACCTAGGCAAACGAGGCGTAACCTGAGAATAGACTCACTGTCATAATTTAGCCACGGGCTCCAGCATAAGCACAATCAGCCATGTATATAATGTTCTCCATATTGGGACACATGCCTTATGTCTATAAGACAGTGGGCCGTAATCGACTAATTGATTTTGGAACATGCCGGTTTTCTCACAATGTTTTCATTCGCTGCTGATGATGAAATAAATGAATATTATTGGAGTAATATAACTAATACATACCAAAAAAGCTAAAGTTGAAGTTTCATTTTAAGATTTCCAAACAAGATTCTAAGATAATTATTATCTGATAGTTTGACATAATTTTAATAATGTCTTTTATTTTCATCCTAAATTCTATTAAAAACTTCAAACAAGGTAATTATTATTCCATAGATGCTTGTATTTTGAGGTCGGATTTATATTGAAACTTATTTTTATCGATAAAACGCTTCAAGCAATGGCCTTTATATCTACAAAGTTGGAAGGCTTTTGTGCTGTAAAAACTTAAAATTTCAGGATTTTTTAGGCCTTGACGTAGTTCATTTTGTTTTTTTTTACTTTACATTGAAAATTAATTATTATCTGCAACATTTTTTTATTAATGGAAATTTGATATTTCGTTTCTGCAAATAGTTAAAAACTTTGGTGATTGAGTTTTAGCAGTACACCAAGGTTGTTATATTAATGTAGCATACGTTTACCAGTAAAATAAATTCGTATCGATTGTACTTGTACATACTGATAGATTTTATCGATCCAATACATAGTTGGGTCAATTGACTAACATCTAAAGGTCCAAACTCAATGTTTGCCAGCGTGCTATGGAGCGCAGTATCTTAGGTCTAAAATTAACAGATCGTGTTTGAAAAACTACACTGCCCTCCAAAACGCAAATCATTGACGTGACTCAAAAGGCTGCCTAACTTAAATGGGACTGCGCAGGACATGTATGTAGCATGCCGAACGAACTGTGGGCCCGTAAGGCTCAGGATTGGTACCCTGAAACAGTGACACGGGGTCGCAGCAGACCACAAAGGAGATGACGGGACGAACTGGATGTTTTCCTTGAGAATTGGAAAGACGTAGCACAAAATCATGACCGTCGGAAGGAATTGAGGGAGGCTTTGGCCCAGCAGTGGGAAAATATGAGCTAGCTATAAAAACACATCGTTGAATTCACGGCATCGTCGGTGGCAAAAGAGGTAGCTTTGACTGCAGCTTCTTGGGCTTCATTTTGATATAAGTGGGGAAACTTTGTTATTGCATTCGAGGTGGTATTTACAACCGAGCCGTAGGTGAGGTGTCAATTTAATCATTTATTTTATTTAGTTTTTTGGTACACCAACAGCAATACATACAAATAATTAATGTAAAACAATGAAAATAACAAAGTGCTGGTATGTATGCCTATTATAGGTGTCAGCTTTCACCATAACAAACAACATATAATTTTTGAAATCTTAATAATAAAGTTCGAATAAAATATAAAATAAAATTTACTTAATACTAAATGAAATGCTACGGATTATGATGATATTCATAAACAACAACATAATTTTTTTCTGGATTAAAACAACGACTATTTCATACCTTAAGACTCTACCAAAAACAGGTCGATTGGAAGATCCTGGCCTTAATCGTAGTGCGATAAGAACCCTTTTTGAGGAAGTGTTTGAACATATTATTTCCACCCGCTCCCTCTCATAACTTACACTACAACATTCGTTATCCCCAAGCGCTGTCCACTGATTGAACTTAATAAATAGATATCCAAGAGTAAAGACGTGCTCTTCTCTTATTTACGATAAAAACGTAGACAATGAAATTACCGGCAGCTTTGTTAGGTAGCCGGTCCGTTTTAGGTAGAATATCCTTGAGGGTCGGGTCTGTTTATAGGTTAATCTTTGCACATAGATTATGTAGCTATTATGTTTCGTCACAGACTGGTCAGTTCTTGCGAAGTAGTGAGGTAAGATGTGTATTCGTTTTCTTTGTTCGGGATTACCTTGTTATGGTTCGCTCAAATTAGTGCGGTTAGATTTCGGACTGGATGCGGACATCGGACACTGACAGATTATTATTTTTGCGAGACCGGTGTCCGGAGTCAAATTCGTTCATTGCCCATACCTATTTGACCGAGCCTTTAATTTTTTATTATATTTAGTATGAAGAAGCTTGTGGTTAAATAATATAACAGCCGAAAGTCTGACAACCAGTCTTACCAAGGGATATGCCTTACTAACTGGGTTGTGGATAAGAGATAAGCAGTCATTCCATGTACAATTCTAGTATTTAACTGCTGGTCCGGTAAGATTGGAAGCCGACCCCAACATAGTTGGGAAAAGGCTAGGCAGATTATGATGAGTCAAAAACTAAAGTAACAGGGATGATGATTAAAAATCGTCCACGTTATTCATAGAAAAAAGATTTCTGATTTACTATAAAATTGTTTCCTTAAATAAATATTGCCATTCATTGAAAACAGGAGTAATCCTACCCCCTGTAATTACAGCGTAATCTTTCCTCATATTTCTGCGAAAAGGGGTGGAAAAAAGAAACCGCCGAGGTTTCCGTTTTCCAATTTCATCCAGGAAATGTCTACACCTTCTGGAAACAATGAATTTAATCATGAGAAAATAATAATAGAGGAAAACCGTCCGACTTCCTCGTCTGGTAAACAATATCATTAGTAAACTGGGATTTTATAGTAATGGAACCACTTAATATGCTAGTTTCCAACATCAATAAATTGCAAATCTATTTAGTCCGTCAGTTAGAGTATTGGAAAATAATGGACACGTATTTTTTGTTTTTGTAAATCAATGAACATTGACAAAGATAAAACGCATCAAAACTCGGGAGTGGGGGGGCTCGTTAAGTCACAACGCACTGTAAATTATAGCACGGCGTCATGTATTGAGAATTTTAAAAGCGTCGTATCTTCGTCAATTTTGGTCTACGTAACAAAAGCAAAAAATACGTGTCAAATATTTTTTGATAATCTAACTGACGGATTAATTAGATCTTTTCAGGACACAAGCCTATTGTATAATATTGCAGTTAATCAGCCCCTGTCCATTTTAACAGAGGGCAGTGTTTAGTGTTTAGTAAGGATGGTCGTGTAAACCGATCGGACAAGCAAGTAAACAGTCACGGTCTAGTTCGCCACTCACCACTGTACTTGTAGTCTTAACTTGCCACTGTCCTCGACCAATATACATCGGGCTTATAGATCGGTCAAAA
The DNA here is from genome assembly GCA_963853795.1 of Xestia rhomboidea. Classification (NCBI taxonomy): domain Eukaryota; kingdom Metazoa; phylum Arthropoda; class Insecta; order Lepidoptera; family Noctuidae; genus Xestia; species Xestia rhomboidea. Next base: position 4,372,789 of record OY970771.1, on the reverse strand, counting down.
TGTTACGGAGAAATTGCACAGTTTCTGTACTGAAGTCAACTGACTTAACTGTGAGAGCAGCGGTGGCCCAGTGGTGGTGGCCCCGACTTACGAATAGTAAGTCGTGGGTTCGAACCCAGGCAGGCGCATTACTTTGTGTAATTTATTTCATCACCGCTGCTCTCCAAACGGTGAAGGAAAACATCGTGAGGAAACCGGCATGTCCTAGAACCAAAAAATTTGAAGACCACAACATCTACCAACCCGCACTGGGCCCGCGTGGTGGATTATAGCCCATTCCCTCTCATAAAGAGGAGGCCTGTGTCCCAGCAGTGAGAACATTAATAGGCTGATGATGATGATGACTTAACTGTCAATACGGTGTGCGGAATAATTTGAATTTTTAACTGTGAAGGGAACTGAAGCATAAAATAAAAAAAAATACAGAGTTTTAGCAGATATGACTGAAAAGCGTTAAATTAAAACGCAATATTTCTATTTTCGGAACGTAACAGGACAAAAAAAAAATACATTGTTCCGAAAATGTCTGCTTCGCGGAAAACAGTCTACAAATTAAAATATCCACGTATATTTTTGGTAGGAAAAACAACACGGGTTATTTTCAGACAGTCGACAGGACTGGCGGTTATCGTTCATAATAAATCGGCAACCCAACTGATTCGCATGGTTATTAAGATTTGACAAAACATCTAGGTTTCTTCAATTAAGGCGAAAGCGCTAAGGGTAGCCAAATCTGGCGCTTTCACCTTAAGGTGTATGCAAAAAAGTGCAGAAATTTCTTTTTCAAGGTCAAAGTCAGTCCTGCACCTTTATGCGCTTGGAGGGTTGTATTGATGATTTTGATGATTATAATTCTATAACTACATACGTGTTACAGCCGCGAATCAAATCAAATTACAAAAGAGCATCCACCTTAAGTTAAATATGAATACGAACGAACGAATTTGACGGGTTGTCAAATTCATTCATTCATGTAACCAAGAGATATCGTATTACCCAGTAACTGAATTATGAAGGTCAGATGGACAGTCACTCACTCGCTTCATGTAAAATCCTGCTTCATCAGCATCCGGTGAGACTGGTAGTCGAACAAAAATGAGTTGAGAAAATACGAACCTTCCGTAAATAAATCAATCAATTATGGTGAAAACCACATCAAAATAGTACCTAACTTACAAGAGGAACATAGACGCATAGAAGAGATAGGTCACACAAATAGACAAGAAAAGGATAATCTTTATTCGATAATAATAAAATAATATTATGTATATTTTTTTTATATTGCTTTATTTAGGAATATTTAAAAAAATATTTAATGTGTCTAAGAATGAGGAAAAGAAATATTATGAGTATATGAATGACACGGCGCTGTCTTATATTCGGGGAGCGATAAATATCATATAGATTCGTAAAGAGAAATTTCCAGTCGTTCCAGACACAAACCCACGCATTTCATACATAAAATCAGAAGTCCGTAATGTCATAGGAACACGATCTTCTGACAACTATTTTTGGGCATTGGCATTGATATATTAGATTGTATTAATAGAACAGGAAAGGGGGGATAAGGTGGCATTAATATGGTCGCCCTTTTTTGGTCGTGAGTGACGTAAGAGGCCGTAAAAGGGACTGCTTCAAAGGTTAAATGCGATTAGTTATAATTTTGGCACTAGACGTTTTTTTTTGGAAAATTCTCATTTGTAACTTCATATTTTAAATTATTTTCAGAAATTTCTTTTTGAAGTTCTTAAAATATGTATGGGCAACGTTTGATAAAATTACTGTCCGTCAAATCATCACCCAAAGTTACTAAAACTATTTTTTATTTATTTAACAATTTATGTACACACTAAATATAAATAAAGTAGAAAGGAACAGAAAATAGTACAAAGGTGATGCTTATATTTTTTCTTTTTTTTTTCTTTTGGTCGTCAGTATTTGGGCTATGATACAGGAATAAAATCATAATTTCATCCGTGGTTCTGAATCAACTGCTCAAATTAATCATCCGCATTGGCAGCCTAAAGTCAATACCATCTAAGTTATAGAATCAGGTGTTACTTTGCGGTAATCAAATCAAATCATAGCATTTATTTCAAGTAGGCCAGTTACAGGCACTTTTGTATTGTCGAAACATAGACATCAAAGATCTGACTCAAATCAAATTTTATGTAAAAATAAGTAGTTTTAATTTCACGAAAAATTATCCGGGACATCCTCAGGCATGCCCGCGCCCGGGTGGTTTTCGATTCGTCATGTCCTGAAGAAGTCCCCGTGAAGGGGCGAAACAAGTGTCGGCTATAGGTTTGGGTCCACGGACATGCTAATTATTATTGCTTTTCCTGCATGTGCATATTTCTGAACCTTTTTTCGCGAAATTCCAACTCCATATTTTGCGTAACATTCAATACTATCTGCCATTAAGAGCATCAATTCCCCCTTTAAAATTTCCATGGTCTGCTATTTATATACAGAAAAGCTTTTAAAAATATGACTTACTATACTTAAATTAATGAACGATCTTGCGATTATTTATTGGTAATCTCAACACTTTCATCTAGATTAATCTCTTCTTTCCTTTTATGTTTCAAGAACGGAATTAACATTTTTTTTCAATCAACATTTCTGTGTAATTAATCACTTTCACTTTGATCATTATTATTTTTATATGTACCTTAATTACTGATTTCAAAGTGTTTACATTTGAGTAAACTAATAATTTATTTCACCTCCTACGTAAGGCAAAAAGCTAATCGGCTTAAGTTTGCCGACCCAAACATCACTAAGCAACGATAGATGCCGAGCGAATTTCTCCGATCGGCACGAACTGAATAAATGCCAAAACTTTAGTGTAATTATTGTTTCAGTTCGGCTTTTTTCACCAAATAGTGCCGACCCGATCAAGCCAGTAGCCCTCTTTAATTTTATTCTGGAAGCTCCTCTGTCCGGCAAAATGAAGGATCTTTTTATATTTTTTTTCTCCTACAAACGGGGAAATCAAAGAATCGGATCGTTAAGGGATTGCTTCTACTTACACTAACACTGATAGCTATCTTTATTATAATACGTCAGGAAAAACAATAACCTATCTTTACTCGGATAAGCACGAGACTAGAAAGGGAGGATTCATCCGGAATTTCTCCTTAAAAGTAAACATACATGCCCCCAATTTTTATAAGGAAGCGGGGGAGAGCTTTGTCAATAATTTTGTAAATATTTGATCCGTTTAACGTTGTGTGGCTCTTTGTGAATTATTTATTATGAATCTCGTACACAAAGGAATATGAAAATACTGAGAAAATATCATATTTGTAGTCAGGTTTTATTTACCAGGAAAAATATCATCAATAAACTATTTGATGTCTATTTCTTTTTCACATTGTGGCCACATGTGTTACCTTTTCTGTGATTTTTTTTTGTGTTCGGAAAAATAAATATATGGTGCAAGCAAAACTAAACTTTAAGGTAAATTAGACATCCACCTTGGTTGTACTTATAAACAGACAGATGGAAGACAGGTATAGCTTTTACCACGTTGACTACATGGTTGGCGCAGAGGCTGAGTGTTTGAATGTTGCACTGCGAGTCGTGGGTTCGATCCCCACAGGGAACAAATATTTGTATATCCTACAGGTAGGTAGTTGTTCCGGGTCTAGCTGTTGGTGAGTTTAAATGTTTGTAAACGCACCCGATACAGGTGAAATTCCTAGAGTGGGGCAAAAACAATTCTAAATTTAAAATTGGGCTAGAAAAACCAGCTCCTAACGGCCTGGCCATGGAAAATTTGCTAGATGTACTAATCATGCCAATCGCTCCAGTGGCCAGGCTATAAAGTTAAAGATGACTTAACAAGCGGCATGCCGTCTAGATTTGAAACATTCCTCTTTGAAAGCTATTAAAGCAGCGATGCGCATTTCCTTTAGGTGCTTACGTTTAGGCATCTGTCTCTTCGCCAGCGATCAGCGAGAAGCGAGAAGTCCATGATGTTTCTTGCCCATTCTTCTCCATAGAGATCTACGCTTTGGAATGAGCAAATACATTACTTTCACAAGTTATTATCCTATGCTGTAATTTCTCTTTTTTTTGTTTTTGACATTCAAAAGTGCCTGTTATGGTCTAATTGAAATAAATGCTTTGAGTTTGAGTTTGAACTAGCAACTCAAAACGGTCGTGTTGTTTGTTTGACTGAGTTTTCGCCAGTGCCAGTGCAGCGGTGGTGTCAACAGTCAGCGATCTACTAGTCGACCGCACCAACTTCGCCCGTTGACGGAATTTCATACAAACTTTCAACCCCTATTTAACCGGGGGTTGAATTTTCAGAAGCCTACGTCATCATAGCAATTTAAGCCTGATCTGTCCAGTGGTTTGAGCTGAGCGTTGATAGTCTGTCAGGACAAACGGTTTTATAAGTATAGAAAATTATGTAGAAATGAGTAAAATATCGTGAGGAAAAGTTTTGAGTATGAATGTGGATGGGTATAAGAGTAGAAGAAGACTAAAGAAACGATGGATGGACTGAGTGAAGGATAATATGGCAAGAAAGGAGGTGTCTGGTGAGATGACGAGTAATGTGGACGAATGGAAGAATAATAAAAAAAATACTTAATAAATAAAAATAATAAGATTTTAATAAAACAATAATTGATGTTATTATATTATATTAATTTACAAGGTCTAATAAATAAACCTATATAATTTAAAAAACAATGATGATTACTCTTATATTAAATTTTGCATTACTAAAACAGTATTGCATAATAACTGAAATAAACAATCAGTAGTCTTCCTCCTCTCTCCTACTTAATCTATGCTGTGCCCGACAGGGTCCATAATTGTTACTATATTTATTTTCCTTCCACCTTTATACATTTATACATTAAGGTACAAAAAAAAAATTGAGAATTGAGAATATATGCTATGCCGCCGACCCCAAAGAAATTGTTATAAGGGCAGAAGAATTATGAACGTTAAGAAGATTCTGTATCTCTAGTACGACTTTTACTTTTTTTTTGTTATTTTTGTGTCTACAATATTTTGTACGTTTCTTGTTCGTGAAAATATTCGATAGTTAGTTCGCTTCCCCGTCGACGGTGTGACATGGGGCTTAGGTACTTACTTAGAAGCTCTTGTAAAAGGCCCCGTTCGCTATCCCGGCTTATTCCAGCCAGGGATCTAAGCCATCTCAAAATGCAGATTATCCGACTAATATTATGGAACTCTCACGTAAACTCCGATGCGACTCACAAATTCGACTTAAACACACTTTTATATCAGTGATTTATATTTGAGAGGTGTGTTTTTAATTTTTAACCATTAATTATAGCTGTCTTCTGGCTTGGTAAGGACTGGATTTCGTCCGTGGCTTCGCCCGCGTATATTGTTTTTTTTTACACAACATCATCATAAATTATAGTCTGTGTTATTCTGATGTATAAACTATACAGGATGTAAACCACCTCATCACGAAGCCAACAATCAAGCATTCTTTTTATCAAACTAAGTAACTTTACGTAAAAATTATTGCTGGGAAACGACTTTTTTATTGGGGTGAAAAATCATGTTTTGTGGTAGAACTCAATGTAACGCACTCAAAACATTGTGTTGATGGATGGATTGAATAGTAGTAGTAGGTGTTTAAAGTGAAAATCTTACATTAGGAACCTGTATTTAAAAAAAAAGTTGCCAAACAGTTGGAACTTTGACCCCCAATATCTCCGTAACTAGAATGTTCCCAGGTATGGTGTAGAACAAAAAAATGATAGCAATGACGAGGAGAACAGGTGCCTTTCGGCTTCGTTAAGATGTTGTTTTACAACCTTTATAACTGTAAAATTTCATTAAAATCATAATCGTTCAGTAGATTTTACGTTTTATCCATCCATTTATCATCCTCACAAATTTTCGTATTTATAATATTAGTAGGATTTTAAGTTGGTGGTAAAATTGCTGACTCACGAATTTCCCTGACATCTACTTTAAGGTTCGTGAGGGAATCGACATGTTCAAGTAACCACAATTCGAAGATTAATTCACCAACCCTCATTGGACGTGAAGTGGATTACGAGCCAATCCCTCTCTCAGAGAGGAGGCTTCAGTCCCAGCAGTGGGCCAGTGGGAACACAATAGATTAATAATTTCTTATCCTCACGATATTACGAGAACCAGCCATAGTTACTTTAGAGGTTGAGTAATTTTTAATTTGATGGGCTTAACTCGAAAACTTTGTACCTTCATAATTATCAAAGTGGAGAAAATGAACAGTGAATACTAATCAGGGAAGTGTTTAGAATAAGCAATGTTTACGATACACACACACATAGATACCACAAAGTCAATATGGCTCTTAGAACGCTAGAAGCTCTTAACCTTGAAGATCTTAAATAATAACAAGAAGATCTTCAAGGTTAAGCAACGCTTGCCGAGGTCGATCCGCGGATGGGTGATCAGATGGTCACCCATCCGCCCTGTGACGACTTTCAAAGATAGATCTTTGAGAGTTGTCACAAGTAGTCAGACCCTTGAAAAGTCCAACTACGAGGTCTTACCAAGGGGTGTCGTATCACCTGGGGCGTGGAGGTCAGATAGGCAGTCGCTCCATGTAAAATACTGGTATTCAGCTGCATTGGTAAAACTGGAAGCCTACCCCAACATAGTTGGGAAAAGGCTAAGCAGATGATCATGATGGTTCACATAAAAGTCACGGAGTCAATTGAGCTTCACATTTAATCCCCGCTCACAGCCTCGGACGATGAGACAAGCTCACAGCCTCGTGCGTCACTTGTTCCTTTCACGTGAGTACCGCCGCTCCGCAAGTTGCGTCGTCGCTGTGACATATGGCTTGCTCTCAACGACTTGCTTTCATTTATTTTATTCGCCATCGCTTTGGCTGCGAGCGTCGCTTTAGCTGTAGCTCGTGGTTAAGAGGTTAAGTGTAAAATGTTTATTTTTTATAGTAAAAACGAAGGAGTTTATGTGTTTTTTTTCATGTGTGCTCTACTATTCCTCCATGGTTGGACTGGACCGATTATGTCGATGTCAGAAAAAGTGAATTTAACAAAACAAATTCCTAAAGTAAATTTATTTTCCGCCTAATTGTAATTGTTTTTTTTTTAAAGCTAGATGATTTAGTTTTTGAAAACAACCGTTTTAAAAAACTAAGTCCTCTAGCTTTTAATTTAACCTCCTGGATGCCCGCGTCATTCCTGACTATAATCACGCGACAAAGATTGATGCTTTGGCTGCAGAAATGGTATTAAAATGACGTTTAAATCTTTATGTAATATAGGTATGACGCTGGCATCCAGGAGGTTAATGAGGCCTTTCGTGTTTAGCCTCTCCAATGAAGCGTATGTGTATTAAAAATCCAATTTATTCATTCACCCTTCCGTTGGTCTCGTTTAGAGTATGAATCTTGAAAGGCATTAAAGAAACTAGAAATCGATCAGAGATTAAGTATGAGTGTGCTAAGTTGTGACTTTCTCACTTTTACAACGAATCAGTGAAGTTACGACCGTTAGTTTTAACGTAACTTAATGGTGACTTTACATCTGTTTTTCATGGGATAGACAAAACAAGCCTATTCTGTAAATGTAATAATGAAATCATGTTTTATTAGTCGTGTTAGTCTGGTGGTCGTTAGTTTACCGCAGAGCATGAGGGTCTTCAAAGTGGTATTGTGTTATTTCATCAGAAATTTCTCAGAAGCAGCCGCGGAGTCTGAATTTTGATGGTAACAGGTTCGCACACTACTACATGCAACTTAAACATAACAGGCGAGATGTGGATATAGATACTATTAGGTACACCTCTATTCACCGTTCGGGCATGAGAGGCGTGATTTTACGTAGTCTCCTCGAAGCCGATCACAGTCTGTACAAACAACAAAACAAAGAAAATAAGAAATAACAAAACAAACCGTCGTACAATCCATAGAATCACGAAGAATCGATGACAGCTCAAAACAATACAAGGCCGGAAATTCTCTCCCGAAAATTCGAAGGACGTTTTAGTTCTATCAGCCACAATATAGGTACAACAGAAGATCTTCTCCATACAGTGGGCAAAAACGCACACAGATTAAGGGCGATTCCTAATCACGTCAGTCACGCATACTGGTTTTCCGAATGTACCTACCTAAATGCAGCGATCGCGTATGCGCGCGACCGATCGATTTGGTTAGGAAGTTAAGGAACGAGTGCTAGCGTACTTTCGTGTGATCATCTTCCGTACACCTTTTATTTTTTCTATTTTATGACACGGCTTTTAAAGAGGATTTATGCCGACGAAACAATGCCAAACCGTTTAATAAACCATATCTAATGAATTAATATTTTGATATGGATATTAGATAACTCGGAGAACTAAAAGGCTTTCAAAAACATCGAGACGGTCTAAATAAGAAATAAAATTTATTGAATTGGCAGTTTCAGTATTTCTGTACTTCTTGCTTCTTGTACACTCTCATTGTTTGTAAGCGAAAAGTGAATAGGATAGCCATTTTTGTCATCCCATTTTTTATAACTTGTAATGATTGGAAAGTACAGTGATACAAGGATTTTTTGGCGTTCGAATGACGTTGTCAGAGGCCAGCTGTTAGAAAACATTATTTTGTGAAGTATTTTGAAAAAACAAAATGGCAGCGGTAGTTCTAATTTTGACCACACATCAGATCATCCGTCTATAGGTAAGGTATATTATCTACTTACCCACGCACTAACAAACTCAAGCCCGATAACGATTCTTGGAACCTTGTCATTTGTTATTCAGTGAAGTGTAACGATTCCATTATGTCTAAGATCGGATACTTCTCTACCTAAACGATGCTTTCGACAGGCCCAGAAAAACTGCAAGCAGAAGGTCTGCAACCAAGTATTTAGTAGTCATATCTAGGAGTATTATTTTTTAATTAATATTGTTTTTAATTCAATTATTAATCTAATTCTTAATCCTGATTTAATTATAATTCTATTTCTAGTGCTTATTCAATTAAATGTTAATGATAACTATTGAACTTAATTTTAAGTAATTTAATTTGACGACCCGAATGGCGCTGCGGTAGTGAGGCTTCCTTACGTTTATTTATTTATTTCTTGGTTTGTGTGATGAGCATGGACATTTGTTTCCGAGTCATGTGGGCGTTTTTCAAAATTTTGCTCTAGACCGTTTTGCTGTGTCCTACGACTTTGACTATTGATTATATGGCGAAAATGTAGGAAGTGATATTGATATTATTTTACGTTAGGCTAAAATATTTTCCTTTTTGTAAAAAAAAAGTTTCAACTAAGACTTTAACAGAAAACATAATTTAATATTTAATAAAATATTAAATATGATCGTACTTTCTTATGTGTCCTCCATCATACTCTGGGTTTTGATTACGTATTTTGAAAAATATTTAAGCTATATTTGGATATTTTTAGTTTTGATTGAATGAAATTCTCGTTTTATTTGTATTTCCTTATTATATAATAAGGTCGTCATAAATATTTTTCAAAATAATTAAACGATAATCAGATTTCAATAACTGGCCACTGCGGACAGTCCTGTACGCAACGGTATGATTTTAATAGAATCACCAAAATATTGTCTGTGGCTCTAGCAATTTTTTGAAGTGGCAATATTTGACAGTGATATTATCATTCATTCGTTCTTTTCCTTTGAAATCTTGATAGTTTATTTAGTCTGTGCAATCGTTCAACAGTCGCGGTACGTGACGGGTCTGTTTTGTTTGTCCGGTACGAATTTTGATTTTGAAGGGTAAGGACCACAAATTTTATTATTTCTCATGTTAAATTATAAGTATATCGTAGAATGAATGTGCACTAGTAAATACTACAATCAACTTTGTTTAAACCAAAAAACATGTAATAACAAGTCCGCGTCGCTATACGTAACGTCCAGGACGTAACGTGATGTATTATGTGGACTAAAAATGTTACGTACTGGACTTGTCAAGACGCGTTCATAATGGTTTTGTGCAATTTTGATGAAAAATTAAAAATATAATCCACCCAGATGGGTAGGTAAACTCAGTAGCGTTATAGGGTCTACTCACTTGGTGTGCAGGTCCTCACTATGTTAAATCCTTAAGCGTAAAAAAATCAGCTGTTTCGTACATTTTGGTCGAGTTGAAATTGCACTTTTCTATGAAACAGCTGATTTTTTTTTTACGATTTCGTCGTTGGCCCCATAGTAAAAGTTGTTCGTATTAATGAACGTGAGGGGTCCAAAAATAACCCTGTACGAGTAGTAATCCATCCGTTAATCCTTCCATCTCCACAAACTTTCGCATTAATGGAATGAATTCATACATGTTTGGCGGCATTTCCTTACGAATTACTTTATTCTTACTCAGGTAAAATATGCCGTTGACTGGAGCCGAGAGAGCTCGGCGATACAGGCAAAAACTTAAAGAAAATGAAGAAAAATACAACAAATATAATACACTAAATATAATACATTACGACTATGTCACTAGACTCTTTTGATGTGTGTTATTACTTAACAAAGATTTAATACTGTTGATACTGAAATTTATTAGAAAGTGTGCTCATTGTAAACATTACTTTAGAGTTCCTAAACGTAACGACTGTTGTCTAAGTACGTAACTGTCCTGATATGGCTGTGTTAGTTTATTAATTTAATCAAAAAACCTTTGGTAGTTATGTTTTTATTAATAGATGTATATGCTTTCTTGTTATTTTTTGTATAAAAAAAAGTCATACCTATAATACTAGTCTATAATACTAGTTATTAGTTCACAAAGTTTGGTAGTACAGATTGCCATTTAGTTACGTATAAGACATATTTTTAATTTAAAACAATATTGAGAGGCAAGACTTCACAAAGTGATATTTAAATTTTAGAAGATTTTTATGTTGTTGATTAATTATAACTAAAGCTGATTGACTTTAATATGATTGAGTTATTATTTACTTTCAGTGAAAATGTTACGTACAGGACACCAGTATTGGCAACCCTTACTTTAATCCTAAATTTTAAACAAACTATACTCATTTAACATTGTTTATTTACTGTTTTTTTGAAACCTTATTTCATTGTTAGTGTATACAATTCATCGTTTATTTAAAATATAGTAATCAAAATAAATGGACATCCTGTACGTAACGGAGCAAAATTTTGAAAAACGCCCATGTATATTATATATACCTAAGTATGTATTTACAAACAAAAAGTATCTATGTATATTATATCAATTATCTGGTGTCCACGATACAAGCCTCGTTGCTTAGTGTGGCACTAGATGGCGCTGTGTGTTAATGTCCAGCTATAATTATTTTTATTATTTTATTATTATTAATTTTTTCACCATTTGCTGCATAAAACTTGCCTAATTATAACTTAAATGGAGGAAGTCACTGGCTCCTGAAATACAGGTACTCTAACCTAGCTCTGGAGCCAGGGTTTTGGGTCAGGGTTTTTCTGTAACCTGTTTTTATGCCAGAAAAGGAACTTATTTATTATTTATTTAGTATTTTATTACCTATTAACTAGGTTTTGTTTCAGTAAATCCATGTAAAATGGTGATATTCAGCTGCATCCGGTTAAACTGGAAGCTGACGACAGCATAGTTGAGAAAATGCTAGGCAAATGATAATGAGGAGGCTTGCATAAAACAGTGAACGAAAACAGGCGCATACTCAGGCCCCGGTTGAGGCCTCTGACGATCCGACTTGCGTCAATCGACACGCGTCACTTTGACTCAAGGCATGCTCCAAAACAATATCTTTCAATTCTAATACAACCTCCAAACATGACTTTGTGGAAAGATTCTTTTCATTTTTAGGCCCATTTCTGTACAATAGATTAAATAGAAAACTAAGTATTTATAAGTTAAACTATTTTAGCTGTAAGAAGTCTATTAATACTTTTTTACAATCCATAACCTATGCACAGACAGAAGATTTACTTGTTGTCTGCAAATAAACTGCTGACACATTGTTTGTTTATTATGTATGTAAGTTGTAATTTTAGTAATTTACTTTTCTTTCAATGTTAATTTTTTTTTTTTTTTTTGTAGGTATTTTTGCACCTTCTAGCCTGAAATACAGGTTCCACCTAGTTCAGGCAATAAGTACAGTGCTCTATTTTATTTGTTAAGATACTTAAGTGTATATGTGCCCCTTTTTATAAATAAACGATTTATTATATTATTATTATATTTGTCTTTTCCCTGTAGTTGCTATCGCAAAACACGATTCGCTCGAGCCTGTAGCTCGTGACCGAAAAGTTAAACAAATGCCAGTCGTGAGTGCGCTTGCACTAGTTGTACGTAGAGTTTTGTTTGCCATCCGTCCCTACAAACGCCAACGCTGGTTGTATAGGGGACGATGGCACTAATTTTCCCATCTGACCTCATTTATGGTGGAAGGGACATTGACGCACAAACGCAGTATGCAGTACGTCATTCCAAAACCTCGCACATGTAAATTTATCATCGGTATTTTTTTCCGTACCCAAAGGGCAAAAACGGGACCCTACTACTAAGTCTCCGTTGTCCGTCCGTCCGTTCGTCTGCCTGTCACCAGGTTGTATCTCATGAACCGTGATAGCTAGACAGTTGAAATTTTCACAGATGATGTATTTCTGTTCAACAATACTAAAAACAATATTTAATATCTCATACAACAAACGTGATTTTTTTGGCGTTTTGTCTAATGTTGTATAGATAGGTACGGAAACGGAACCGCGACCGCGACCTTCGTGCGCGAGTGCGACTCGCACTTGGCCGGTTTTTTTTAAATCAAATACTGCCATACATTGTGACCGTGGAGGTATTGCACGTTTGTATAGAAAACAGCTGGGGTCGATATGATGTACTGAACACGTGACCGTTGCATTGGTGCGTCGTACCTACCACCCAGTACAAGGGCGGATGAAACAAGTCGTTGTAAAGACAACCTTCTGCACATTTCTGTGGCTCTGGCTTAAAATTATGAACCCTTATTATTATTATTAGGACATTTTCATCTTATCTAAGACCCTCTGCGACCAATGTGGCAGATTGAAGCGTATCATTTACTTCTAGTACCAATGCTTTATGTTCTGAATTTTATGTTCTATAAAAATACCTGTTCTATGAAAGATTTTTATATCTTTTGAATTTTTCGGCAAGGATTAGGGCTAGTAGAGATATTATGGTTTTTATTATTACTGAGTCTTTTGTGAGAGCAAAGAATTTTATGAATGTCATAAAATGCTTGGTTTTTGTCTGCCCAGAAAAATAAAGAAAGTTCTTGGTTTATAAATAGAGATTGTTCGTCTTCACTTCTACGCTCTACAGAATGGAATATCTTGAATAAAAATTATAAAATAAGATGATTATAATTATAATTATAAATAGATTATAATTATAAATAGATTATGATTACAATTATAAATAGATGATTATAACTTAATAAGATTTAGTGTTTAGTATATGATTTCTACGTTAGGGAATGGGCAACTACAGTACTTTCTCAAGTTATTATGCCTTGTGACTGTGACTGTAGCTTTGCTTTTTTTTGTGTTTTCGACATTCAAAAGTGCCGTCATGGTCTAATTGAAATAAATGATTTGAGTTTTTTGAGTTTGAGTTTTGAATTATTTGATCGAAGGAACAAGCATAATTTATCACAAAGAATAACATTATAATTAACCTCATGTATTTCTGAATATAGAACTTACTTAAATGCATCATATACATCACTCCTGTCATCCTCAAGGCGTTGGGCAGAGGTGTACATAACACTTAATAGTACACCCAAAAAAAAACAAGGTTTGTTATTAAATTCATGTAATATAGGAGGCAAGTCTTTTGGCATCAACCGGGCACAAGTTCAGATTTTGTGGCTGCAACTGAGAATGCCCAATTTTTTTTTTCGGATCGGAAATCATCTAGTGACCCCTCCCGCTCTGGGTGGAGCGGAAGGGAGTGCCAGACTTTTACTGACTAAAAGCCATCCATGCTCTTTCATTGCCCTTTGTGTTCCAGGGCCGCTGTATCTCTTTCGAACAGGCCCGCAGCCCCGGCTGGCATCGGCCCTTGCGGACTCCTTTTGCCGACCTCTTTGAGGCGCGCGTGGAACACGAACGCGCCGTCGACACGGCCTCTCGTCATAATATGACGGACGGACGGCGAGTTAGCCCATCGCTCACAACTGAGAATGTCCTGATGGTAAAACCCAACAACTTTTTTCCCAACCTGGGAATTGAAACCAGGACCTAAAGTTGTCTAGTTACGACCACTAGATAAATAAGGATATGATTACTTGTTAAAATGTACGGAAATGTTGTCCCGTCTGGATGCATCTGGATATTTGTGAATATGAAAGAAAGAAAGAAAGAAAATTATTTATTAAACTCACACAGGACATAATAGAAACAAAAAGATAGAATTAGGTATGACAAAATTATTTAGAAAAATAAACATGAGAAACATAAAAAAACAATCAAATTTGATTGGTCCTGTGCAAGGTCAAAAGGCTCCTATCTCAGCAAGGTGCTGTGACATTTAAAAAAAAAAAGTCAGCGCTGGTATTCTGATAGGGCCTAAAGTGATGTCACGGTCAGTTATACGAATATAAATTTATAAGACAAAATAATTCTATTAAACAAATATAAAACTTTAATGTGTACTAAATACAGGTTGAATAATAAAAAATATCATAATTTTGATCTGCATCCAATATGTGAACACCATATCTCTATCAACATAATGATCATCATGATCTACTTAACCTTTTCCCAACCATGTTGGGGTCGGCTTCCAGTCTTACCGGATGCAGCTGAATATCAGTATTTTACATGGAGCGACTGCCTATCTGACCTCCACAACCCAGTTAGTACCGGGTAATACGATACCCCTTGGTAAGACTGGTTGTCAGACTTTTCGGGCCACTGACTGCCTAACGACTGTCAAAGATCTACAAATGACAGCCGGGACCAACGGCTTAACGTCTATCAACATAAAATGATATTCAATTTATTTGTTACTGCTTAGATTTAATTACTTTAGATTTGTCTGGGTACATGGTCGTCAATTGATGTATACAAAATATTGTTATACATTACACAGTTAAAATTACCAATGTTTCTTGCCAATTCTGCTCCATGCAAAACTACCCTTGCGAATAGGCAAAAATTAATGCCTCCCTGTTCCTTTGTTACAAGTTTGACGTTTAAAAGTGCCTATTAATGGCCTAAATAACTAATTTGACTTGGGCTTTGAAAAAACGAACTAGGATTTAAATTAAATTACCTCATGTAACATCTAAGAAACAATATCGAAAATACTAACAAATAAAACCCAGCATCAGTGTAGTAAAATTAACTTTGCAAACAACCAGCGTCCGCAGCCTTATTAAGGTCAATAACGAACATAATCTAAATAAAAGAGAACTGCAGGAGGAGCAGTTTCAAACTTCCGGTCTTAATAAAGGGAGAAAGGGGGGGAGGGTGGGAGTAAAATGGGGTCTATGAGACCGGATGTAACCACTTCCGTATTCCGTCGTGATATGGATACCGATCATTTTATGATGTAAAGGGTGTAAACAACCTCATCACGAAGCCGTCAACCAAGCATTCTGTACATAAAACTAAGTAACTTTATGCAAAAAATATTGCTGGGAAACGACTTTTTTTTTGGGGTGAAAAATCATGTTTGTAGAACTCAATGTAACGCACTCAAAACATTGTGCTGATGGATAGATTGAATAGTACGGGGTTTGTGGAGGTGTTTAAAGTAAAAATCTGACATTAAAAACGTGTATGTAAAAAAAAATATTGTTAAAAAGTTGGAACCTTCACCCCCAATGTCGAACAAAAAAAACATCGCAATGACGACGGGGAGAACTCATGTCTTTCGGCTTCATTAAGAGGTTTTATACCATTTATGTGCGTGTAGTAGGTACGGATCATTAAAATTTCACTATTTTAGTCAAAAACTACGAGAATGACACGGAGTAGAATTTTAGAATTGGGTACAGTTAAGTTTTGAGATATCTGTAATTGGAAGATAAGAAGCTAATTAGAACTGACCATCAACCACGATTCCTACATCCAAGTTGGTCGCGGTGCTTGGGCTATAATAATATATACCTGACACTATAAACTAATAAACCGATTTGGCCTAAGACTAACTATGTTGGCCTGAAATCAGGTTTGGCCGGTAACATATACATATAACATAACAATGCTATTAGAATCCTACATTATAAAAAAATATATATTCATCGAATTAACAACGAAAAGTAGCAGAAATCATGGTGTTAAAGCTGTCCTCAAAATACATTTTGTTGAACGACAGTTTTAAAACCATGATTTATACTTCATTGGGTGGGGTGGAGCCCAAAATGTTTTAAACAAAACAACAACCAATTGTCAACGTAAACTGCAAACAATTAAGTTCAAAATTAAATGGAAAGTTGTAAAATGGCTGTAACATTAAATTTCCCCTATCTTATGGCATCATCGAAACAATTACAGAGCGTAATAATTTTGAATAAATGGATATTCAATAAAGAATAAATAATTATTTAATCTTTGTTAATTGTCATGAGGACGTTTACCGGTTAATTTATGGTTGGAAAATTCAGAATTCAATTTAAATGTATATTCATTTTCATTTAAATAAAGATTGACTTTAATACAGTCCATAAATTGTTTTGTTTACTTATACCGTAATTGGCTGTATAACTTAGTAAAAATATTAACATTATTTTAACACACTAACACAATATTAACACAGAATATTATGGTTTTAACTTGAACATTTGAACATTTTACGTATAATGTTTTCGTAAACAAGTTTAAATAAAAGATTGTAAAAAAAAATCGAGCTAGCGGTAACGGAGCTGTATGTGAAAAAAGTACTTTAATCTTTGAATAACTATTCTATTCAAAACTCTTTTCATTCACGAAGATCCCTGTTACAACTCTACATAAAAAAACAGGCTCAAACAAAATCCAAGAAAAATAAACAACAACGGTTACGGGAAAGCAAATTCTTTTAAAACAACCAATTGGAAAGAATGAACAAGACAATTACCGTCAGAAAACATTTTCTATACAAATTGCACGATTCAAATCCGCCTTGAAAATAGAAAATACAAATTCAATGCAGCTGTTTTTAACCGAACAATAATCGCTGAGTCATGCGGGCGCTACTCTATTTGTCAATGCAAACATGGATTTTCCATTTTCATCCAGACTCGAAATATCAAATTGTGATTGATAAAAATATTTCATTTCAAAAATTTGAAAGTTATTTCTGCAACGATTTTCACAAGTATTGTTTTTCTTATTACAATTATTATTGTACGTGGATTTATTTGCGTTGTTTGTTAGTAAGTTCATAATATTTGTAACCTTAAAATAGGCATGAATCGCAAGTGACTAAAAGAGTGCTGAAGAGAGAGAGAGAGAGAGTGTGTTGAGTTGTGTTGTTGTGTTGAGTGTGTTGTTTGTTGAGTGTTGTGTGTTGATGGTTGGAGAGAGAGGGAGGAAGACCAAATAAAAGACATGGATTGTGTGAAGAATCATTTCAGCCGAAAGACGTCCACTGCTAGATTTAAGCCTCCCCCAAGTGTCGCCACATTGACCGGCTCCGTGAGTCTTGCATCCAGTACCAGCAACCTTCACCAGGTCATCGGTTTACCTAGTGTGAGGAATGATATGAAAGAAAAACCTCGGACAGACAGACAGACAGACGAACATGACGAAACTACAAGGGTTCCTTATTGTCAGGACTACTTCCGTAGTCCTAAAGGGACTGGAAGATGATGAAGCTACAAAAAAAAGCATGTCAGTCTGGACTTAAAGAAATTGACTATTGAACAATGTCATATTCTTTATTTGCTCAAAGCAACACCGTAACCAGATCATGAGTAAAGTACCTATCTTAATACACGGTTAATTTTAGGTCGTTCTAGAACCAAAAGCCTTAAACTCAAAACGATTTAATTATTAACAATTTAATTTTTCATGATCCAGAACGACTTAAAAATAATGTTGTATAAATACGTGGCTTGATATGTTTATCGAGGCACGTAATTATCTACATCAATAACAAAATAAAAATAATTACAAAACCGATGGAACAAAAATCGAGGCCACGACCTAGCCACAGGAATCCACGAAAACGTCTGATTCCCCAAATTGCCGCGGCATTAACTTAACGTATTATACTTTTAGTGGAATCGAATGTACCATTCGTTTTGTGTGTGGCTCTGGAACCGGCGTTATTACAGACATCAATGATTCTGTCTATGGTTGCTTTCGGATCAAATCCAGGGCAAAATAATAACAGCCGCTCGGGTCGATCTTTAGGTTAAGCCGTGCTTGCCTAGGTTGGTCTGTGGATGGGTGACCCATTACATACCAAGTTTTCCTCCGTGCCTCGGAAAGCACGTTAAGCAATTAGTCCCGGCTGTCATTTGTAGATCTTTGGCAGTCGTTCGTTACAGGTAGTCAGTGGCCCAAAAAGTCTGACAACCAGTCTCACCAAGGGGTATCGTATTACCCAGTACTAACTGGGTTGTGGAGGTTAGATAGGCAGTCGCTCCATGTAAAATACTGGTATTCAGCTGCATCTAGTTAGACTGGAATCCAACCCCAACATGGTTGGGAAAAGGCTAGGCAGATGATGGTTCAGGGGTTTGCTGATAAACCTCTTTTTATTTATTTGAGTCAGTTGATGGTCTAGTGCTTGCAAGCACCATTGTTGAGCTTAAGGTCCTAGGTTCGATTCCCATTTATGTGACTTAATATCACTTTAAAGAGTTAGGCAGGAGTGTATCTACATTACACCCATATTTAATCAGTTATTTTTACGGTTTTACTATATACAAGGTGTAAACCACCTCCACCAAGCCGTCAACCAAGCATTCTGTACATCAAACTAAGTAACTTTATGCAAAAATTGTTGCTGGGAAACGACTTTTTTTGGGGTTCAAAATCATGTTTTGTAGTAGAACTCAATGTAACGCACTCAAAACATTATGCTGATGGATGGATTGAATAGTACGGGGGTCATGGAGGTGTTTAAAGTAAAAATCATAAATTAAAATCTTGTATTAAAAAAAAAAGTTGCCAAAAAGTTGGAACTTTGACCCCCAATATCTCCGTAACTAGAAGGTTCCCAGGTATGGTGTAGAATAAAAAAATGATCGCATTGACGAGGAGAACAAGTGCCTTTCGGCTTCGTTAAGAGGTGTTTTACACCCTTTATATTATACTTTTTCCATCAACTGAGCACGAATTTAGACAATGTGCTGCTACTATAGCTTTCTTGATCTAAAATCTACATATAACATAACAACACACCTGTAATCCCCGATGGGTTAGGCAGAGATCTACCTAATAGTACACCCACATTTCGCCAGTGATGTTTGTGTCCCATGTAAGTAGGGGGCGAGCGTATTGTCATCAACCGTGCGCAAATCCAGGCTCCGTGGCTGCTACAGAGAAATTCCTCACTTTACCCGGGAATCAAACCCAGGACCTCTAGACGTAATTCTTGATCCGAA
Organism: Xestia rhomboidea; assembly: GCA_963853795.1. Lineage (NCBI taxonomy): Eukaryota > Metazoa > Arthropoda > Insecta > Lepidoptera > Noctuidae > Xestia > Xestia rhomboidea. The sequence goes on along the minus strand of OY970771.1, from coordinate 4,353,263 downwards.
ATCCGAAAACACTTTGCCTGCCCGATCTGTAGGCTAATTCACGTAACTAAAGAAGTGCTGTTGCAGCGCAGTTGCAGTTAAGTTTCGATCAAAACAACTCTTTTCGTATTCTCTACCGCTGTCAGACGCGCTCGCGTCAAGTTCGCGTCACGCGAGCGCAATAACGGCATTCTACTGTTGAGCGTCTTTAGTGCGTGCTTCGGAACGCAACATGACCGGTATTATACTTAGTAAGAAAAAGCACTAAAATCTGTACTGGGGTATTATTTTAATATTTTAATAACGTCATATTCATTGAAATGTAATCGATTCTATTCGTTTATTTAGTGAGTAATATTTTTTCTCTCAAATGGCCACACCATAAGTCAGTTTGGTTGTCATACAGTTGACGTGCAGTTTACGCGCAGCTTACGCGCAGTTTAAAGATTACAAGAATACCGTTTATCACTCGAACTTGAACTTGACTGCAACTGCACTACAACTTCATCGGCGCGTCATAAAATTACGTGAATTAGCCCTCTGACCTGATTTTAAATCGATCCGAGGACCATATTCATCCATAGCACTTTCAGTCACTACACCAAAGCACTATTAACGTACCAAAATTCCTAGTATTTAACGCAATATCCTTACTATTTAACATGGCTTATTTAAAGCCTTAGAACCTAGAATTAGTGGCGCGAAAATTTACCTCCGTTCTTGTTTACATTTTCCTGCAAGCCGAAACTGTTCTCATTTGTTTGCTGGTACAAAGCAAACGTGGCCGTTCCACTATCGTATGTATTTTGTAGTCTGAATACAAATTGTATCATTCGTGTCACCTCTAATAGATTCTGCAGACTGTGTGGTTCTTGAATGAACTAGTTTTGAATTTCTATGTATTAGTACTCTTGTTGGTATATTTGATGTTAAATAATAAGTTTTGGTTGTAAGTTTACTGCGGAACCTCATTCTTTCGATGGACTATTTTGTCAGCTGTTTTTTATAGCTGACTTTGGAATTATACTAATTTGTCTGACTTGAAATAATAAATCAATTGAAATTATACACTAACTCAATTCACAGCTTGCCGTACATACTTTAACCGTTTTTAGTACCACTAAGTGACAGCGTAAATAGTTGCCAAAATAGAAAAGCGAGGGATATTAATTTTGATAGAAGATGGAGAGGAGAGTACGTCAAAAGAAAAGATAGATAGATATATTGTGTGAGATGAAAGAAAAAGGAGTAAATGATGCCGTGACGTCTGACAGCGGAGAATGGAAGAAGAAAGCTTGTAAGTGCGTACACACGTAGAACGCTGGCTGTCAGAAATTGTCGGCGCTTATAGTTAGAGAGCCCACGACACTAAACCTAGTTAGATAAGACTCCCAGGTGATCACGTTATTAATGAGGGAACACGAAATAGCGAGGCTGCAAAGAAAAAACTTGGAGGCGCTTTAAAAAAAAAACGATTATTAGTATGATTTTAAAATCGTTTTTTTTTAATAGCGCCGCCAGGTCTTTTGCATTGCAGCATCGCCGTTTCGTGTTCCCCCATAATGGGGCTAATTATATATTTATATATCATCCGGGAGTCTTATCGAACTAGGTTTAGTGTCGTGCTCGTGGGCTCTCTAACTATTATCGGCGCCGACCTGCCAGCGCTGACAACCAGCGTTCTACGTGTATACGCCCTTACGCGGACACCAAGTAGGCAGAGCGGTTCAAGAGCAGGAAGACAATGAGGTAATATTGCACTAAATCATTTCCTCTATGTCGATTCCCGTTATGTCGATTCGCGAAACAAATGTCATCTGTTTTAAAAAAGTTCACGCTTGAACTCGAGATTGGTTGAGGTTGTCAAGTACTAAATGAAAACTCAATCGAAAAAAAACCGGCCAAAAGCGAGTCGAACTCGCGAACCGAGGGTTCCGTACAAACTTTTTATAGGACAAACTTTGCTGTTCGATCCCCAGAAACAGCTATTGCACCAACCGCAAATAATAAGTTTGTAATAGTAAAATCCTTTTTTTCAGATCTTTACCTTTACAAGTAGAGGAAAAGCAAAAAGAAAAGTCGGGAAAAGTTTGAAAAATAAAAAAAGTTGAAAATTAAGCTAAATTTTGGTACTTACAAGTTTTCCCGAAAATCTAAATTTGCCCATATCTTTTTATCATGTTGACTCAGGACCTTCATTTTTATACACCTAATAGGGACTATAGACTTCAGTATCTGGTATAAATTTCAACTTGCTAGGTCTACCCGTTCCTGCCGGGGCTGCGGGACTATTTGAAAGAGATATCGTGGCCCCGGAAAACGAAGGGCGATGAAGGAACATGGATGGGTTTTAGTCAGTAAAAGTCTGACACTCCCTCCTGGTCCGCCCAGAACGGGAGAAGTCATTTGATGATTTCCAATCCGAAAAAAAAGTAAAAAAGGTCTAGCCGTTCCTGAGAAAATCGGTGGTGACAGACGGACAGATAGACAGACGGACAAGAAAGTGATCTTATAAGGGTTCCTTTTTGTACCTTTTAAGGTACGAAACCCTAAAAAAATTATTGAGTACGAAAACCAGTAATATCTAGTCACTTTTCCTATTGACACTCTCTATTACGCTAGACCGACTCACAGCCGGCCACGTGTGCGAAATTTTTCGTAACCCATAAACTCTAAACGGTTCTATATTTGTATGCGAATCGTGTCATAGGTTTATCCAGTCTTCTACGTGGTTTGACACTAAATGCAAAGGCTTCGTACATGTACCACTACCCAACAATAGACAGACGCATCAGTTTCAACAACTAACTATTGTATGTTTAATGGTGTCCACTTCAGTGTCTCTTTGACAAATATCTGTAGTACCGTTAGATATACGTGAAATCAACAGTATGTATATCAATAGTGCATAAATACTAAAAAAGTGAAAAATAAATACTGTGAAAAATGTTTTTTCAATAAGGAGTGCACGTGATTTCAATAAATTTTCTAGGGACCATGATATCGACTTGTTCTGCACTAGTGTGGCGTCCTTGCGACGGCAAATGGCACACAACTTTTTCGATGATTAAGTAGCTTCTCTCGCATGTAATGAATTGTCATCTGTACTTTTTTTTTTATTTTATTTTTTTATTATTTCCCCGTTATATGTATTTTCTTTTTATCTACGTGTGGAGGCTTGTAATTAGCGATTTGGAAATACTACACTGTTTATCATTTTTTGCTTGTTAGTCTGTAAGCCTTCTGTAAAATAAAATAAATAAATAAATAAATGTATGGACACTATTGATATACGTTGTGTTATCCAATATTGTGTTTATCATACTGTTTTCTTTGAATAGAGGTAAAAAATACAGTATGCTAATGCTTCATAGTATGTACAGGTATACCAGAAAAGGAACGGGAACCTACTATATAGGTATAAATGTTCTTAATGGGTAACCTCCCATAAAACAGAAACAGCCAGGCAGATGATAAAATTGCTTTTATCGATATTTAATGTGTAAATGTGAGATTTAAGTAAATCTTTATCACTCAGATTTCGAGAATTTTGGTTTTAGCATAAAAACACAATATTGAATAATAAAACTGTTCAGTCAAAATTTTACTTAAATATTTGAATAAATCCACTTTGTTTGGCCCCAAGGGTTTCGCAATCAATTATTTCAATAAAAAAATAAAGTCACATTTTATGATATCTTTTAACAAAATGTAATAGATACCTTACCTTAAATAAAGGCCGTAACTCACACGCGCGAACGATTCCTGAATAAATATTATCTAGAGTTCTCGAACAAAGATAAAAAGAGTTTCCCTAACATAATTAGGAACACCAAAGTTTGTGCCAAAAATACTTTTGTCGCCGAACCTTCGTACGCTTCAGTGGGCACAGGCCTTGAAGGACATTTACTTTGCTCCCGTATTTCGTTATCAAGTATAAAAGTATGAAATGAATTCAGAAACTTTATCAACACATAACAGGGGCTTTCGTATCGTCTTCGTAAGTATATTATATTAAATCATGAAAGTTTTTTCTTTAACTTGGGTATATGTTACAGATTCAGGAAATAAACTGATGATTTCTGTGAATGTGTCGTTTTTCTTCTTCAATAATAAAGGAACTCTAATATGTTTGTCAGTTTGTTACGTGATTACGACTAAATTACTGAACTGATTTTGCAAAAGAAATAGTTTGAATCATGGTTCAAGTTAATACTCATTACTTACATTTTACACAGGGTGTAAACCACCTCATCACAAAGCCGTCAACCAAGCATTCTGTACATCAAACTAAGTAACTTTACGCAAAAAATATTGTTGGGAAACGACTTTTTTTTTGGGGTGAAAAATCATGTTTTGTGGTGGAACTCAATGTTACGCACTCAAAACATTGTGCTGATGAATGGATTGTACGGGGGTCGTGGAGGTGTTTAAAGTAAAAATCTTACATTAAAAACTTGTATTTAAAAAAAATAATGTCAAAAAGTTGGAACTTTGACCCCCAATATCTCCGTAGCTAGAAGGTTCCATCGTAGCTAGAAGGTATGGTGTAGAACAAAAAAAATGATCGCAATAATGAAGAGATCAAGTGCCTTTCGGCTTCTTTAAGAGGTGATTTACACCTTTTATGTATAAGTAGGTACTCGCAACCGGTGTTCGTGTATATGACAATATATATAACAAGCATGATAATGTAGCAAAAGATCAAGCAGGATCATAGCAGGGGTGGAGGTCTGTGGTTTCTTTCTTCCGCTATTGGAAAAAAAAGTGAGTTTAAGTATGAAATTGAAATTGGTCGCAATCGAAATCGAAATGCTCAGAGAAAACTATTATTATTCTATCACTATTCTATCATTATTATTGTATTGACCATGTATCTGTGACATTGAACTTTAAAATTTACTTATAATTATTATTTTGCATGCAATTGATACAACTATCCTGTATGGCTAAACATGCGGACTTTATATAATATCTGACGGTAACAACTTTATACCAAACACTGTTTTAAGCTTTCACGGTTCATAACTATACTTACAATGTCACTTACGGGATATCTTCCGTGATTATTAATTGCCCGCCCATTGTTTGTGTTAACCCTCGATCATGGCGCTTGCAACAGCATCGAAATATCGGGAGCTCAAAAACAATTAATAATCACGGAAGATATCCCGTAAGTGACATTTTAAGTATAACTATACCATGTTTAAGGCAAATAAAGACTTATCTTATCTTTTCTTATCGAGGCTGGCTGAGCATAAGGTCGTGGGTCGTGGGCTCGATACCCAGGTCGGGCAAATTGTTATTAGGTTTTTCTATCAAGTTTTTCTCAGTAGCAGCCACGGAGTCTGGATTTGTGCCCGGTTGATGGCAATAGGCTCGCCCCCTATTACGTGGGAATTAAAAAGATAACTGGCGAAATAGTACATGTCAGCCTAACTTTTCAAATTTGGGGATTCTTTTGAAAACTAACCCAGGCGAAGTCACGGACAAAGCGCTACACACCAATAAACAGTTTTGACAATGTTTTTAATATCAATAAAATGTTTTGTGGTTTTGTTTGTTGTGTTCTCGAGAAGATTTTATGAGTCATAAGGTACGGTATGATGTTACAGTATAGCGAAAATTAAACTAGCTACATTGTAAATAATTTTAGTAGTAATTTCTAGAGCAGTGCTTTACTTTGTATTCATTATTTCATCAGAACTGCTCTCAAAACGGTGAAGGCAAAGAGCATAAAATTATGTCCTGGAACCAAATATTCGAAAACTTGTGTCTATCATTGCCCGTACTGAGCCCCCGTAGTGGATGAGAGTCCTTTTACCCAGTCCCAGCAGTGGGAACATTAGAAGGCTAATCATGCTGTGAATTGGAAAACTAATTAAGGTTTTCAAATAAAACATTTGGCAATTTCTATCTCATATTGAAAAATTTTATAAACGGAAAATCGCAAAAATAACTAAAACTGTAGTCAGACTTTCAGATATCACTAATGAAGTGTTCTGTTCACTCTTTACCAACCTGATTCTAGCCTTTACAAAAACGTTCAGTAGGTATCCTGTCCAATTTAACGAAATACGACTCTCAAAAGTTTTACGCTCTTTTGAACCATCATAAAGATCTGGTCACACTGAGGCGAATCCCGCGCGTCAATTGTTATAATGTTGCAAATTAGGAAGTCACGCGACGGATGGATTCATCATCATTATCATTCTCTTGCCTTTAGCGCATTTTTTTTCGGCGCAGCATGTCTTCTTCTTCCATACTTTTCTATTAGGTACTCTTCATCTCATCAGACACTTCCTTTCTTGCCATATCATCTTTTACACGCTCCATCTATCGTTCATGGACCGACGGCCTTAAAAGGGGGCTGGGTGAGACTGAATGCAGGAGGCGAGGGATATGGTGTTTTGATTTAACTTTGGAGAGGCCTATGTCCAGCAATTGACTGCGATACATCTTCTGACTGGCTGACTTGATACAAGTTCTCGCAACCGAATCTTGTCCCGCATGTCACGCGGGATTCGCCTCAGTTTGACCAGAGCTTTACTCGTGACGTAATGTGAGCTCTGTCCGAGGTATTTTTAATAATCCAGTCAGCTTAACGGCACAACTTTTCACAAGGTGATTGATCACGTAAAAAGTTAGATTACAAAAACGTCATATTTGGAATTTGGACGCTTTTCGGACGACGAGTTGTTATATCTTTTTTTTCAGTCTGTCCGCTTTTGAGTCCTTGATGGCTGTAATAATGAGGTCATGTTATGTCTCTTTTAGAATCGAAAAAGTTTCTTGTGGTAGATTAGGTTTAATTTGATTTGTTGAGGTCGCAATTGGATTCGTTTTGTTGAAACGTTTTTGGGAAATACTTTCTTGTTTTATGATTGTCAAATTCGATGTTTTTTTTTAAGATGACAGACATCTTTATTTTTTTATTGTTATACAGATTTAACTAGTATAATTCAATGTGACGATCAGTCGTAAAAAAAACATTTTAAGGTACTTTTCACCAGTAAACTTTTTTCTGACTTGGATGCGTGTGCTTTCCGTGTGCTGGTCTACATTTATAAATGAAAAAAAGTCGTGAGTCTATATAAGATGTTAATATAATATTTGTAACGTGACCTTATACGAATTTCAAAACAGAAATAACGGTAAATCAATTCTATCCGACTACATAATGAAAAAATAAATATGCCAGACGAGCTGTGGGCCAAAATAACCACGTTATGGAGCCCTGACACAGCCAGAAGGCGACGCGGTAGACCTCGCAGGAGATGGCGGGACGAGCTGGACAAAACCAACGACCAGTGGTACACATTGGCCCTGGATCGAAGAATTTGGAAGTCATGGGCAGAGAGAGGCCTTTGCCCAGCAGTGGGATGACACAGGCTAACAGTAACATAATAAAAGAAAGGCCTACCACTTATTCATTTACTTAAGTACTGTCTACTCAATAAAATTCTTTCATATTCCTAGATAACCATCGCCATCCCCCTAACTGCCATTCTGAAACACTTTAGTTAAATCCTCTTTTAACAATCCTCATAAAAGCAAGTCAAGTATCTAATCAAGAAGAATAGTTAGAACTAATAGACAGTTAAAATGAGCAGTTAACGGGTACATTGTTAAAGTTTTACTGTCTTTTTATATGCCAATGTGGGTTTACGATGTGGCCGAGATCTGGTTTAGCCAGTTCTGTAAATAGTTGGGTTGGAGACAGTGAAACAAGTGATTTTTTAACCGATTTTGGAGAAGAAGGTGTTTTGTTTTGAATTGTACTTTTTTGTTGTAAAAGTTCGGTCACCAATTCAAGTTGGTAAAAATGTATCTTATTAAAGAGGTGGCGAGATGATCTAGACGCGCATCACAAAGGCTGGTCCGAGGTGGCGCAGGAGAAGAGTACCTGGAAGGATATGGGGGAGGTCTTTGCCCGCCAGTGGGACATTCAGGGCTAGAAAAAAAAAAGAAACGGTCAAAAGTCATAGGTCTCAAGGTCGAACCCAAATCATTCTCTGACAAGGACCCAAGACAGACTCTGATTTTTCGGATTCATGTACGTATTATATAATTATCACTTGCTTCGGTGAAGGAAAATATCGTGAGGAAACCAGCATGACTGAGAGATATTTCTCGATGGTATGAAAAGTCAAGTCGGATGCCAATTAAAACTCTGATACGAGGTTAGGCACTAACCACACAAAAAGAGTGAATGGTATTACAGGCCCAGCAATAGTTAGACTGCTATTGGAATATCAAACCAAAGGTAGTCGCTTCATGTAAAATACTGGTATTCAGCTGAATCTGGTTAGACTGGAAGCCAACCCCAACATAGTTGGGAAAAGGCTAGGCAGATGATAAATAAATAAATATCGCTGGACATTACACAGAGCGCCATCTAGTGCCACACTAAGCAACGAGGCTTGTGTCGTGCACACCAGATAGTTGATATACTACGTAGATACTTTTTGTTAGTAAATACATACTTATTATACATATAAACATCCATGACTCGGAAACAAATGATGACTTGTCTCCACCCATTCTGATTCATTTTATTTTAGTCAAGGTTTACCTACTCAATCAACAATCAACTCAGACTCTTGTAGTCCACAGCTGCGCAAATGCCCCTCCCGAGCTACGTCACAATAACTACCCCTCCCGTTTACCAATTGTTCCTTAGAATTTATACATGTATCATCCTTTGCATTTCTTGTAAGTTGAAATGTGTTTCGGTCTGAAATATAAGTTGGAGCGCGCAATCACTGGCACATAACACGTGCAGCCAGGTGTACGCAAAGATCGTACAGTGCTCTCCGCGTTCAGTATAAATAACGCGTTTAGGATGCTGGTGGGGCTGCCCCGCTTCTGTAGTGCGTCGGGGATGTTCGCAGATGCGCATATGGATTGTTTTTACGCAAAGGTAAAAGGTGCGCTTCCCTAGTGCGCAGGGTGTGAGGCAGCACCAACAGTATCTTAAGCATGATTGCCAGTCGCCTGGACTGTGCTTATGTGGGTCGCTGTTGTGCAATAACTCATGGGTTGTTGCAGCAGTGATCCACCATTATTTGTTGTGTTGTTTGTTCTATCAGTGCTTACTAACATCGTCGTAAGTTTTAGTAACAGCTTTTGAGTCATGGATACTCGAATAAAGAGACATTCTATTCTATTCTATTCTATAACATTTCCGCCATATTTCAATAATGATGGTAAAATAATCCGTCGTTAGCAGGATGGTCTCAATAAAAAAACAACAGTTTATTTTTTTAAGAACCCTATCAACTTAATCCACTGTTTACCTAACCATGACAATTAAAACAACGCTCACTTTTATGCAAAGTCGGATAAGCCTGTACCTAATTGTGGAAAAGAACAATAAAATCCGTCGGCAAGGTAATCCCGTGATCCGGGACTTATTTCCGGGAATTCCAAGATTTGAACGTTGATCGCGGGATCGTACTTTGTAATATTTCTAGGGAACTTTATGTGGGTCAAGCTCTTGAAGAGCGTTTTAACTGAAAGTTCTCAAGTAGTTGTGAAATCCCGGGAGATTATTCGGTCCACCAATGCTATGTGGGGAAGTTGGAACATTGTTCTGAAGCAGGTGAATCAGGTCGGAGTTAGAATATTGTTCGGAATATTCTCAGTGGATTGATGAAGATTCTATCGAGTATGAAACTCATGAATGAGAAATTGTGATATGTGTAGTCAATGGACAATGGATCACGATTAATTTGGATTACTTTATATATTATTTTACCCTAACTATAACCCCACGTTTCATCAACTGCCTAGCCTTTTCCCAGCTACATATGTTACGGTTGACTCAACACGCCGTCGGATTTTTAGTGTTCCACGCGCGCCTCGAAGAGAGTCAGCAATAGGGTAGGGCTCCGCAAGGCCCGAAGCCTGCCGGGGCTGCGGGACTATTCGAAAGAGATACCGTGGCCCCGGAACACAAAGGGCGATGAAGGAACATGAATGGGTTTTAGTCAGTAAAAGTCTGACACTCCCTCCTGCTCCGCCCAGAGCGGGAGGAGTCATTTGATGGTTTCCCATCCGAAAAAAAAAAGGGTTGGCTTTCAGTCTAACCGGATGCTTCTGAATACCGGATTTTACACGGAGCGACTGCCTATCTGACTTCCACGATCCAGTTACTACTGGGTAATGCAATCTCTTGGTAAGACTGGTTGTCAGATTTCGGGCCACTGACTTCCTATAACTAATTGATTACTACTAACTTAAATTATCCATATATACAACTGTCACACTTTGATAGTAGTATAAAAATAAAACGAGATAACTATTTAAATTGCATAAAAAATTGATTGTTCGTCCCATAAAACTTACAGTTGTAAGCATAAAAGAGAGAGAGATACGTACTTACACACCGTTCCCAAAGATCAGAAGCCGATACAAGCGAACCCCAGATATGCGGCAAACCGAAGGATAATTACTAAAATATGATAAGAATCAGAACCTTTTCGTTATAATCCTAATTAACATAGGACAAAAATTCAAAAATGATACGGCCGATTCGAGACCCACATTAATATACGAGAATGCATTTAATGAATCCAAAGGAAATTTACATATGACCCGGATTTTTAGGGTTCCACAACATTAGAGTCCTTTATAATTTTGCTGTCTCTGTTTTGTTGATGGTCCATCTGATAGAAAGTGCCTAATAAACTGCAAGTACCCGTAATTTCACCGGTGCAAACACCCATCAAATTATGCTTGAGTGCAGAAACAGGCGTGGTTTTAATTTATTTAAACTCTCTAAGCACGCAGATTCACCCGTGTTTTGGTCAGAAATTATCCAGCAAGAACGTACTACCGGGATAAAAAGTATCCTAAGCCTTAAACCCAACCTAGGACATTGTCTACCTTCGTGCCTAATTTCATCGAAATCTGTTCTGACGGGCATGAAAAAGAATCAAACAGACGGACAAACAAAGCTTTTTCGCATTCATTTATAGATGCTGCATGGTTTGTGTAATAACAGATTCGATTGTCCTGATATGACTAATAACCTATTTTACATTGTATCTAGAACTGTGATGCGTCGAGAGGCGCGCGTGGCCCGGCTGTTCCACACTGCAAGGTGTAGAACTCACGCTGGCGCACGGGCGCCCCTCCGACGCATCGTATTTCATGGAACATGATATCTTCGCGCTCACACACTTAAAGTAGCTATCTGATACATATTATCCCTAAATTACAAATGAGTTCTTACTGAATTTTCTGTATTAATAATGCACGCATTTAACTATTTTCTTATCATTATTTCGCGGATATTGGTGTGGGTTACACGTTTGTTTAGTTTTAAACTTATTCTGTGATACTTTCTTTGTAATTTGTAACTGTTAAATGTCCCAAAAAAGTAAAATAAAATTTGTAAGGAGCTAGGATGTCCAATAAATAAATGACTCATCATCTGCCTAATCTTTTCCCAAATATGTTGGGGTCGGCTTCTAGTCTAACCGGATGCATCTGAATTCCAGTATTTTAATAATAATAATAAATTTATTTCATAAAAAAGGAGATTGTAGTACATGAGGCATACACAGAGTTATACATATAGGTTTGTACAATGTCAATCACAATCTGGTGGGTGAAGTTCTGTTTTCCTAGCTAGGTTATAGAATAACCTGTATTAAGGATTAACAGTCCCTGTCCCTTACAAAAGTTACAAAAAACTAGTAAAATTTTTTTTCTTTTATACTACATGGAGCGACTGCCTATCTGACCTCCATAACCCAACTGGGTTGTGGAGGTCGTATTACCCAGTACTAACTAGTACTGGGTAATACGATATCCTTTAGTGAGACTGGTTGTTAGAGACTTTCGGCCCCCTGAATACCTGTAACAACTGTCAAAGACCTACAAATGACAGCCGGGACCAACAGAGGAAACTCGGTATGTAATAGTGGTCACCCATCCAAAGACCAACCTATGCAAATGCGGCTTTACTTGATGATCGAACCGAGCGGCTGGTATTATCTAGCTACAAGATCCTCTAAATAAATAAATGACTACGGGACCCAAACTCCATCCATAAAACGACATTTGGCAAATTTTTATCTTTCCCTTCAACAGCGGATGTACGAAATATTTTAATATTCCCAAAGGAATTCACGGTATGGAATTTTAATAAGGAGGCCAAATTTTTCTACCGCTCTCCGGATTACGGAAACAAAAAGGGGAACCTAGGGGAATTGTAATTTGTCATCGTTTTACGTAGCAAGGTCACTGTGTGACGAATTCACGGAAATGGTTGTTTACCTTCGGGAATTTGACACGATAGGGCAAAATATTTGTGCATGGTAAAATAAGTGTGTCCAAGGTAGGTTTTACGTAGAAGTTCCCGGCGGTTGTTTTTAAATTGAAATGAATTGCTCTGATCCTCTGTAAACTGAAGACCATGTTAAATGCCTTTCCGAAGCCAAGATTAGCATGATTGGATTTATTTGATGATGATTGACCAGACAACTGATAGAAAAAATCGTGAGGAAAGTTTGGTTCTAGGACATTGTGTCCTAGAACCAAAAAATCGAAGAGATGTGATACTCTCTTAAAGCTGTGGTAACATTGTGATCATTAGCCTTAGCATTCACCGTAGCACTTTGCTTTTATGCTACGAGGTACGCTACGAAACAATGTAGCGTTACTACTCTGTCTGCTGAGCCCAGAATACAGTCGAGTATTCTCACATTCCTTTTAAAAACATTTGACACCTTCACAAGAAATCAGCAACATCTATTATTTTTCAACCCCACCGTCTTTCAGGGGTTTAAAGTACCATACTCCCTCCGGGAATATAACACAGCGAGTGATCTGTCAAGCGAAAAATTACGACAGAGCTGTTTAGCTATAAAAGACAAAATTCTTACACTAAATGGTCGGCAAGAAGGCTGTTCTGAGGGTTGGCACATAAACTTGGGGCGGAGGGACCCTTAATTTTAAAGCTTATTTCGGGTACTCCCCGTTGGACGTATAAATAATTTATTTAATGTGTGGAGTTGTATAGTAAGGGTTACTGGTCTAAGATGTAGACAAGATGGCGTAGGTATTGTGCTTGTATTATGAGAGTATGAAGCCTGTCCCGCCCGTTTATTGTATAGCTACATAAATTGTGGAGATTTGAGAGAGAAAACGTGTTTGTTTCAGTTAGTATTGATTCAAAGACGTTACCTAAATTTTGTAACAAAACAGATGCTGATCTTGTTCAAATTTTTATTACTACACTGGTCTGCAAAAATAAGTATCCACTCAACCGCCCGCGGCCACCATGGTGGCCAGTAGCTGTTTTGCGAAATGTCCGTGGCCACCATGGTGGCCAGTAGCGCCTTCGTCCAACAAATGCAATAAAAAATCTACTAAACTACTATTTCTAGAGCTTATTTCTCTTGTAGCATTCTCTATACTATATTCCTCAACGTTCGGACCAACAATAGCAACACTATTCCATCGACAAATCTCAAAATAAAAGTAAAAACTTTAGTGTAAACAAACTCCGCCATTTCTGACGTGTGGCGTCGTATTTCAATTGTTCTGTTATGTATATTGTTATTTTCGGATAGTGTTATATATCAAATTAATCGTGAAAATCTGTGCTACTATATTATCATAAAGGAAATCTAGTTTTCGAATCTCAAAGTTGAGTATTTCGCCTCCGAAAAAGTGGTAGGTTTAAATACCTATAGTGATTGTGTTTAAACAAGAAATAAGTGTTTTTGTGATTAAAACGTGTGTGTTAACGGAAAAACAGTGCATAATTAGTATTGTGAGCATATTATCAAATTGTATATACAAAAACAAGTGGCTTCGTAAAGTTATAGGTACGTAAATAACCGTGTTCAAAAACAGTCGTTGGCGCAGGCCGCGTCAAAATAAACAGTGAGTATCCAAATTCTAATTTAATTCTAATTAGACTATCGTAAATAAACTAATAAGATTATGGTCTTATTGGAAAGGAAATATAATCTAGTTTATTTTAAAATTATTTTAATTGAAATTTAATATTTAGAAAAATTCAAATTAATATTTTAATAGCTAAATATCCGTTTTCATCCCTGTTTTTCAAGTTCTACATTTTTTCTGAGTTTCAAATTAATATTAGTTTTTTTTTTTTAATAAAAAAATTACGTAACTATTCAGCTATTCACTGTAAATTTTATTTAGCTATAACTCTTGTAGTTTTTTTTTTAAGATTGTCTATCTAAAGTGTCAAATTACATGCGAATATTTCGCAATTTTTTGCACGCGTGGCGGTTTGGTGCAAAAAATTCGCGCGCGGGGCTAGTGAGTGGGTATTACACTTTTAAAATTGCAATAAGTGTTTTAGTACACAAGATATACTTTCGAAACAAAAATAACTCGAAAAAGAGTTTAATTTTGTACATAAAAACTAATAAAGCTGATAAAAATTGTTATAAAACTTTTTCTATTCTAAATCTCTAAAGTCTGTAAAGTTTAGAAAAAAATGAAATTTTAAAAGTGTAGTACTTAGTTTTGCAGGCCAGTGTATTTTATTTCCGATTGTACATTATGTGTATATCTCATTTAAATGAACTATAAACTATTAAACTGACATGGTCAATAACATTTTCATTAACACTGAAAACGGGATATTTACCATGTTTACTATTTATCGGAACTCACAACAAATATTAAACATGGTAATTATCCCGTTTTTTTTAATGATGAAATATAAACTGTTTGTAAAAAAAAATACAGAATACACATATCAATCAATTAATCATATCATCAATTTAGCAAAAACACTGAGAGTTTTGGTACAAATCCTCACGTAGCGTATGCCACAATTTCTCCGTTTATAATTTATTTTTATTTTTATTATTGCACCTTATAACCACCCACCCGCCCCGCGCGTGATTTTTTTGCACCAAACCGCCACGCGTGCAAAAAATTGCGAAATATTCGCATGTAATTTGACACTTTAGATAAACAATCGCAAACTATAAGAGTTATAGCTAAATAAAATTTACAGTGAATAGCTGAATAGTTATGTAATCTATATATTAAAAAAAAAACTGATATTAATTTGAAACTCAAAAAAAATGTAGAACATGAAAATCAGTGATGAAAACGGATATTTCGCTATTAAAATATTAATTTGAATTTTTCGAAATATTAAATTTCAATTAAAATAATTTTAAAATAAACTAGATTATATCTCCTTTCTAATAAGACCATAATCTTATTAGTTTATTTACGATAGTCTAATTAGAATTAAATTAGAATTTGGATACTCACTGTTTATTTTGACGCGGCCTGCGCCAACGACTGTTTTTGAACACGGTTATTTACGTACCTATAACTTTACGAAGCCACTTGTTTTTGTATATACAATTTAATAATATGCTCACAATACTAATTATGCACTGTTTTTCCGTTAACACACACGTTTTAATCACAAAAACACTTATTTCTTGTTTAAACACAATCACTATAGGTATTTAAACCTACCACTTTTTCGGAGGCGAAATACTCAACTTTGAGATTCGAAAACTAGATTTCCTTTATGATAATATAGTAGCACAGATTTTCACGATTAATTTGATATATAACACTATCCGAAAATACCAATATACATAACAGAACAATTGAAATACGACGCCACATGTCAGAAATGGCGGAGTTTGTCTACACTAAAGTTTTTACTTTTATTTTGAGATTTGTCGATGGAATAGTGTTGCTATTGTTGGTCCGAACGTTGAGGAATATAGTATAGAGATTGCTACAAGAGGAATAAGCTCTAGAAATAGCAGTTTAGTAGATTTTTTATTGCATTTGTTGGACGAATGCGCTACTGGCTGCACATGCAGCCAGGGACATTTAGCAAAACAGCTACTGGCTGCACATGCAGCCAGGGGCGGTTGAGTGGAGAACACACAAGAGTTTTGAAATCAACTTATACTGTTGATTTCAGGTCAAGCACGAACACGAGCCTTTGCGGAATAATTAACCAAAAATCACAGGCTTTGTATAAAAAAGGACACGACTCCTCTTGAAAATTCTAGTTAAAATTCTAACATCATTGCTATCCATGCAAGCATTACTAATATTAAAGCTCACTGCGCCGTTCCAAAGGGAAAAATAAAAAGAAAGACAAAATAAGTAAACATTAATTAGGGTGGGTGTTTAAAAGTAGAAAAGTTGAGTCGGTTGAGCCTAGCGAG
This sequence comes from Xestia rhomboidea, assembly GCA_963853795.1. Taxonomy (NCBI): domain Eukaryota; kingdom Metazoa; phylum Arthropoda; class Insecta; order Lepidoptera; family Noctuidae; genus Xestia; species Xestia rhomboidea. The sequence continues at coordinate 4,337,076 of OY970771.1, read as the reverse complement.
TTGAGTCGGTTGAGCCTGGCGAATTTTATTTTTTAATTAACCCGTTTTCCTGGGGGTTGGCATTAAAAAATTTCGTAGAATGACAAAATGGCGATATTTTTTGTGTTTCGTTTCGTTCGAAAATGTGTTTAAATAATTTGAAAATTGACGGAGTAGTGAAAGTATAGGAGTAGTTGTGTATTTTTGGCTTTTTTTGAGAATAGTTTGAGACAACAACTGTTTAGGGACGATTTTGCAATAGCCAGTAAAGTATTTACTGAAAAAAAAAACATTAAATCGTAGTGTACTATATAACTTCTACAAGTAAAAAAGCTTTCTAACTTCATTTTGTTTTCCTTAGGAATGGTTTTTAGGCGTGTTAGTTAAATAAGAGAAAAAAAGGCCAAAGTCTGATACGATGGGTGCTGGAAGACGGACGCCAAAGAGGTGGCGAGACGTGTACCTATGTTCTAGAAATAAAAAATATTTGAATTTGAAAATTTGAATTTGACGATCTAGACGCGTAGCGCGCTGGTTCGAGGAGATACGGGAAAAGAGAGAGAGAGAGAGTTCATAGAAGGAATTGGGGGAGACTTTTGTCCAGAAGTGAGACAGTACAGGCTAAAAGAAAAAAAAAGAAATGATGAAACCCTTAAACCAAGGGTTTCAGATTTTGCTATCCTCTTCCTTAAGTATCGTTGTTTGACTGCCCATTAGCAATGTTGATTGGTAATTACAAGTCTTTCTCTCCCATCTTTCGGCAAACAAAATAATTGGCTTGTGCCAAAAGCACACCTCTACCTAAATTGGATAACAGCCGTGACACAATCTACCTACTTTTACCAAGAAAATAATAATTTTATAATTAGAAAAAAAAACAAGAATAAAAGAAAAACAAATTATTTTCCTAATTATTACATAACGCTTGCAAAGAGCAATGAATAAAATAACTACAGAAAAAACCTTTGTAGTGTAACAAATTGTTTTTTTTTTCAACAAATTCATTTCGTTACGTCACCACCACAAACAATAGACCGCGGTCGGCTACTTCAAAGGGCCGGACGCTTTCTTTTTTTTCTCTCGCATTTTGAATTATTACATCGGCGAAGGCCTTTTACTCAAAGTCGTAACGTTTTTCTTTTTTTTCTGTCTTTGTAATGAAAATATCCCCCCTTTTTATTTTTATTTCTGTGGACAATTAATTTCTCTTCTATAGGAAATGTAATTTTTAGTAAACTACTGGTAATATGCGGGAAAACTGTGTAAATTAAATGGTTTCCTTTCAATTTTACGTTTTTAGAGTAAGTTTGCTGAAGTTTAACTAATAGAATAATTGAGTTAAATTCCTTTACATTTGAAAAAAAAAAGTCATTTTTTTTCAAATGTATCAACGTACCTCCTCCTTCAGTGACTTTACTAAAGTGTTAATGTAAGAACCAATTTTATTTCTCTGCCATCCGATGAAAAGAAATCTTTTAACCCTTATCTAATAGATAATTACGGAAAAAGCTCAAATATTTTTTTTATAATTATCAGGACCAATTTATTTTGTTCCTGATATAGTTCAATACATTACTTAACAATTAGTTGATGAAATTATATTTAAATTAACTTTATTTACCAACTAATTTTAACAGTTTGACAGACTCTAGGCCGAGTTCACAATGTAAATATAAAACTGACATTCAGGAGGCAGTGGTTCATTTACCCCTTAAAGTACCCTTATAATATTTCTTCCTCACCCCATTTATAGAAAGGTTTATGTTTCCCCTAATTAATACCTACCCTTTTACTGCAGCCATAACTTCAAATTTTATATTCCAAAAATACACACCAACGACGACTTAAATGCAGCATAAAAATATGCATAAACGTATTTTCAAAAATAAACACGAAACACTAAAACAACCATGAAAAAATAATTTGGTTGCAGACCTAAAAATTAGGGCAACACCATATCATTAAATTAAGTCTAATGGCAACACACAAAATAAATAAAAACTTTTTGTTGCTTAATCCACTTTTGCTGTAGGCTCCCGAGTTCTTCTCATTAAAATTAATTTTGCCGGCGACGTGGCTGCCATTACGAAGGCAGTTTAAGTAGGTGCCTGCTTACACCCGCGATATTACAGGGATTAAGTTTCGAAAGAAAAAAAGGAGAAATAAACGAATTTGCCGTGAACGAGTCGACGACGTCCCTGTAATCCTTCGGTGTGGGCCATGAAAACGCTTGTTCTAGCTAGAAGATAGTTACTAAAATATTGTTAAGAAAAAAATACTTACTAAAGATTGACTATACACAAGAAGGGACATAGACGCACAAACGAATCACGATTTTAGTACAACATTCTGAACCCCAGCACAAACGTTTTCATGTGTAATTTATAAAAAAAAAGCTGTTTGCTACAAAAGTTTAGGTAATATCTACACGATCAAAATGTACGGAACTGCAGCTTTTTTATTAAAGTACCAATTAAAAATTGTATGAATGAAGTACACAATACTTGGTAGCCGTTTGTGCGTCGATCTCCCTTCCACCCAGAATTTATAGTCAACAAAAGAGTTAGGTATGCAGGCTAGCAATCTTCTTACTACTAAATGCGAAAGGGTATAATTATAATCAATCTGTTTGCAATTTCCTCCAAAATCTTTCAGTAGTTTCTGCGTGAAAGAATAGCAAAAATCCTCACAAACTTTCGCATTTATAATAGTAGTATGAAGATTGCTAGCCTGCTTACCTAAATCTTTTTTTGACTGTACCAACTCACACAAGGTCCACCTGATGGATAACGATACGCACACAGAGGGGAGGCCTGTGTTCCAGCACTGATGTTCATGTTGAATACACAAATATGTACTTAAAACTTTTTGATGATGTTGCACGTGATAAGAAAATTTAAACATAGTCAATATTTCATAGCAAGTATTACACTAACAGCTCTTGAACTTGGTTTATCCGCAGTTGTGATGATTGCGTAAGTTTTATCGTGGCATTCGTCCTTCATTTACTTATTTGACAGACTCAACTAGCATAGATAAGATACTTTGTTTTAGTGTAACAAAACAATTAATTAGTAATTGTAGTTTATTCAAAAGAAAGTTTTTAAAAGTTTTGTTTCAGTTTAATTTAGTTAATCTGATGTAACAATCCAATTGTTTTTGGTGACATTCATTGCTGCTTGTTAAATCTCATAATTTGATTATATTTTATTAACTGAAGTTATTTTATGTGGTCGTTGAGTAACAGTATTATGTTGTTTGTGAAACAGTTTATAGTTTACCACATGTAAACAAAAAAGACAAACAGTTTTAAAACTAGTGTCCAATAACCGTCTTATCACACGAGGCGTCCTCTTCCAGATAGCTATCTATAAATTAAGCATTTGTATTTTATGCATTTTTTATTGATTCTTTATCCCCGCCATTTCTAGAACAATAGTAAGATTTTACTACTCCAACTGAACTTAAAATAATCAAGCCAATAACACGAACAGGACCTTATAAACTCAGTGAATCGTCACAAACATCGTAAACTAAGATATTGGGCGAAAAAACCCACTTAAATTCTAGACAGCGTTAGCTCGTAAACCCGCTGACTCTATGGCCCCACTTAAGGCGGTATTTGCCAGTAAAATGCTTCGCAAATTGGATCATTAAGAGCTTAAACCGACAGTTTGGAGTTGCTTAAAAACCTGTTTCCGTATCATCCGCTTTTTTCCTGATAATGTTCGGTGGAAAAGTACCTTTTGCTGACGAAGAGATTTAACGAATACTGTAGAGAAAATACTGTTTGACTTTTAGAGACTAACTAGGCAAGGCCGGTGGCGATAAGCTGTTATTTCAGTTATTCAAACAGACGTAGGTATTACGTGGACGATGGAGGAAGAATAAAAATAAAGAGAGGAAAGTTTTTCAGGAAAATGTTGAACATAATATTGAGAGTTATGCAATAAATAAATTACTACTTGGTGAGCATATCTTTTTCGGCCCCATCGGCCATCCGTTTTAGGTCAAAAAGTTTTAGTGTGACGACTGCGAACCGGACGTTGCGTTGGACAGATGACCTGGATTCGCTAGATGCGAGACGCACGAGACCGGTCAATGTGACGACACTTGGGGGACGCCTCTGTCCAACAGTGGACGTCTTTCGACTGAAATAATGAGCATGTATTTAACTGTACTATTGTGCTGGCTAGACCAACGAATAGTGGCCCATGACTTCTTATCAAAAAGGAGGGCAAGCATTGGGACTCAAGGTTGTTATTTTTGTGTGTGTGTATGTTTGTAATGAATAAACTCATAAACTACTGTGCCGATTTCTAAAATTCTTTCACCATTAGAAAGCCACGTCTTTACTGAGTAACAAAGGCTATATTTTATCCCCGTACTCCCACGGAAACGGGAACTACGCAGGTGAAACCGCGTGACGTCCGCTAGCTATATATGTTTAAGACAGTTTCTAAAAGCACCTGGTGTTAACAATGTAAGAATGGTAAAAACTAGCTAGCTAAGGACCACTTACATGATTACCTAAAGCAATCACTAAAAACTAAGCGCCACTAATTCAAGACAAGTGAAAGTAAAACAGCCCATACTAGAGATAAAATAAAAGATACCCCACTAGTAAAATACTATGGTAATGTTAGTACAAAACTCCTTTCTTTACAAGCTTTATGTACCGACAACAAAATTGTAGCTTTTTACTTTTATTTCAACTAAAGCACAACATAGTAAAGAGGTTTTTATGTCAGCAGTAGGAAATAGCCTTTGTGAAATTATTTTGGTGAAAATGTAAGAAGTTTTACAACCGACTTGATAACAGCTTATAAATATATTGTATGTATTACGTATATTACGTATAGGAAATGTTGTTTTGTAATATCGGATTATTTAGCGATACTTAATTACACGGACACAGAAAAACTTCTAGAAGTCCTGGTTTGATTATGTTATTCCCTCGTATCTAATTGTAAAATATGTATTTACTTAATTTAGTTTTAATGTTAATGTTATTTGTAACAATTTGATTATTGTTATAGTTGTTAATAGATTTCTTTTATTTTATAACTTTTACTGACCTAGCTAATTTGTGCTACGTAAAGTGATGGCCTGAAACACAGGTTTAAATAAACCTAGATCGGGCAGGTCGCTACCAAACATTTGAATTCCACATTATAGCTTCTTGCAACTGTTAAATATATTCTAGTTATAGTTTACTTTTATGCACTAATTATACCATTGTTTGAGAAATAACACTACTGCACCTAAATGTACACTTTTGTAATATTTTTTAAATAAATTATTCTTATATTATATTGTATGTATTAGTTTGGTGTATAAAATATGGTCTCTCCCGAGGCGTTGGAATGGTTTTCTTCCTATCTTCAGGGGCGTCAGCAGTCAGTACTTGCTGGTGAGTCTAACTCCAGTTGGTGTAATCTTGAAACTGGCGTCCCTCAAGGCGGTATTTTATCTCCACTTTTGTTTTCTATTTTTATTGATCTCATAACTACCGAACTTCAGTGTACGTATCATCTCTACGCTGATGACTTACAGCTTTACTGTCAGGCGGGTGTTGACAGCTTATCCGGGGCGATCGAGGAGCTAAATCGGAATTTACGCGTAGTTAAAAACTGGTCTGATCGTTTCGGTGTGGCGGTTAACGCAACCAAGTGCCAGGCTATCATGTTAGGGAGCCCCCATAGCATGAGAAGGCTGAGTGGTTTAGCGGTGCCACCGGTTACCTTTGACGGCACAGTAATTCCGTTTAGCTCTGACGTCAAGGATCTGGGTTTGCATGTTGACACTTGCCTTGACTGGCGTAAGCAGGTTGCGATTGTGAGCAAAAAAGTCACCGGAACGTTGCGGTCGCTCTACCGGCTGAAAAATATTCTCCCATCACACATTAAGGCAATGCTTGTACAGACCCTAATCTTCCCCATGATTGACTATGGTGATGTGTGCTACTATGACCTGAATGCAGAACTCCTCAATAAACTTGACCGACTTCTTAATAACTGCATTCGATTCGTCTTCAATCTCCGCAAGTATGATCATGTTTCTGCACATCGTTTGCTGTTAGGGTGGTTACCCATCCGGCAGCGCAGAGAATTGAGGGCTTTGACAACCCTGTTTTCTCTCCTTCACAAACCCACTTCTCCTTCTTATCTCACTTCTCATTTTCAATATTTATGCTCTGCGCACAGCAAAAACCTTCGGTCCTCCAATAACTGTCTACTACGCTGTCCTTCTCACCGATCTGGCTTCATCAAATCCTCCTTCTTTGTCCAGGCGGTTTTTCTCTGGAATGCGCTCCCCCAGAGTATCAGGACGTTGACTAGTCGTTTCACCTTCAAAGTGAAGGCTCGAGAGCATATTCACAAGAAGTTGGCAGATTCGTCTCAAAACTAAGTTGTTATAGTTTTTTTCCTTGTTTGTCTCTCTTAACTTTATATATTTTGTTATATGTATGTATATATGTATTTATTCTTATGTTTTAGATATAAATTTTTCTAGTCTTTTTTTTTTCTGTTATTGCACCTACTGTGTATTATCTCTGCATCACCCTAAGGTAGACTGGTAGAGAATGCCCAAGGCATTAAGTCCGCCTTTGTACAGTTTTTACTTGTGCATAAAGATTTAATAAATAAAATAATAAAAATAAGTTAATTTAAGTTATTAACTGTATTGTTTGTGCACATAAGTATATCCTCTTCTGCAAATCTCGCAACAGAAGTGATAAGAAAACCCAATTCTGGGTTAAGCTCGCCGTTGTACAGCTGTATATTTAATTTTGTGTGTATAATTTTTTAAAAATTTGTGTGCAATAAAGAATCAAAATAAGAACAGGTATTCTTGTGTATTGTTCAGTAAAGAATTTGTCTTGTACGGTGGAATCGCCAGGGTAGCCAGCGAAATTACTATTTCATGAAAAAGTCATTCACCATCTGCCTAGACTTTTCCCAAATATGTTGTAGTTGGCTTCCAGACTAACTGGATGCAGCTGAATACCAATATTTAACATGGAGCGACTACCTATCTGACGTCCACAACCCTCTTAGTACTGGGTAATACGATACCCCAAGCTAAGCTTAGGGGTAAAGCTCGCTGTTGTACATAAGCTATATATTTTAATTTTGTGTGCAATAAAGAATAAGAATAAGAATACCCCTTGGTAAGACTGGTTGTCAGACTTTTTGGACAACTGTAACCTGTAACGACTGTCAAAGATCTACAAATGACAGCCGGGACCAACTGCTTTATGAAAAAGTCATATAATAATATTAAAAGAACATAAAGGGTTGTATTAGTGATTATAATTATTACGATCTATTTTGTTACGATCACGAATCATATTTAAATCAACATACAACCTGTCACTTGCCTGTAAATTGCAGAAAACGTAAGAAAATTTGAATTACATGGGTTAGCCTTGTGATTCTACTCGTGTGTTTTACTTTATATTTTTAGTAGCTACTGCTCGTTTTTGTTAATGTCAAACAACGTTTTGTTAGATAACACTAAAAGTGAGCGACCGCCCACGTTGAATTCCCACCGTATAAAAAGTTCCTAGAATCCTATGCACCAATCCAGGTCAAGCGGTCTACCTGTTTGCCAAATGGTTTTATCCTGGTCTACCTTGTTATTTTTCTATGTTAAAGCGTGAAAAGATAACACAATAGCCGGAGTTACTTTCGCATTTATAATATTACTATCTAGAATCAGTGACCAATCTTATACTTAAACGTCGACTTCAGAAATCGATCCGTTCTTCACATGAAAGCAGAAACAACATACCATCACTCACAACTGTAATCACCGACGGGTTAGTCAGAGGTACTATCGAGGACACTCCCGCATGATCACCACTAAGCAAATTTTTGCTTGCACTTACAACATAGAAACGCTCTCTATCCCCGCCCCGTTGACTTTTATAGAAATAATTAATAAAAAGATACCGATCGGCGACACATGCCAAACGAGAGTTATTGTTATTTTACGCGCCAAAGTTGACGCTTTCCTAATAGGCCTAAAGTTTAAGGTGGAGTGGCTCGGCGCCTCCGCATGATTTAAGCGAAAAAAAATTTAACTGGTCAGGCGGAAAAGACAACGACTGTACACCCTCATTTCACCAGTTATATGTTTAAGTCCCATGTAAATAGGGGGCGAGCCTAGTGCTACGAACCGGGGACAAATCCGCACTCGGTGGCTACTTCTGAGAAATTCCTGATGGTAAAAACCCAATAACACTTTGCCTGACCTGGGAATCGAACCCAGGACCTCATGCTCACCACTCGACCAACGAGGCAGTAGCCAAAATATACAACCAATAAAAAAACACAATCTCCATCAACAATCATAAACAAAGACCAATAATTTCAAATCGATTCCGCAACCACATTCGTTTCCCGTTGCCCTTCATCAACTCCCCTTATTTGGTCGATATAATGACGTATATTAAGTCTATATTACCTCTTTCTATTTGTGCTATGACGTGAACAGTCGTAATATGGCAAATTATCGCATAGTTTTCGGCCTAATCCCAAGTAAATAGACTTATTCGTTATATAAACAGAGGACGCAAACAAAGAGTGACGGTAGCGTTACTATTGGTTCTCGGTATATTGTTTAGTGAGTTGAATTGTGTGGTCGAGAGAATACTTTTGTACGTACTATGAGTTTTGTAAGTACAAAATTGTACGTGGGGATGTGCAGCAACAAAGGGAACTGACGCCGCCAACTAGCTTTTGAAAATCCATTACAATTGTCGTTAATAATCCTAATGTCAAAATCAATTATAATAATTTTAGCACTGATACGAAATCATTAGATGAATATTCTGTCTTCTCAGAGGTTAGTGAACCTCTTCCTCTAATAAAATAGACCTTCTTCCTATTGAGCCAGAAAACAACAAATCAAAAAAATAAAAATAAATAAAAATCAAATTGCCTGAAAAACTCTAGGGGCAGTTCAAATATCACTCGTAATGTCTCGTGTCCAAAAGTTACCCTGTATACTCGCTAAATACTCTCAATTACAGAGTATACAGAATAACTTGCAAGTCACAGTATGTACTCTCATATCACTTGTCATTAATTGGATTTGGTTTAAATTGATTCTATTTGATTTATTCTGATTATATTGTATTTTACTTTATTTTATTTTTAACTGATTTAATTTTGTTAAATCATCTGATGTTATTGTGTATTATTTTATTTGATTTTGTTTTGATTATTTAAATAAATAAAGATAAATTGTGTGGATCTTATTGGTTATCAATGTATATGTCGCAATGGGTGTTATTTACCTGAAAATAAATGAATTATTATATTAATTAAAGACTTCTAGTTCACAACTCACCTCAAACTCCCCGAAACAAAAACAAAAGCGAAAAACCATCGAGTTCCATCCGTAGTGGTTCTAATCTAATTCGGCTGAAGGATTGTTATAGGTGTAATAATATAACATAACAGACAAACGATACGGCCTAATCAAGAGATGATATATGACGTACATATAGAGGTATATAAATATGTATGTGTGTACTGAAATCTTTGTAGCTTGTCAGAAGAATGTAGCCATCTATCATGTGAATAGCGGAGTACATAGAGTTGTGAGTACTTAATGTCGAGTGGTTAAAAATAAAGCTTTTATTTAATGTTGTTTTTTAATAATAATAACAAAACTTGGGCTTGATTCAGAAAGCGGTACTCCTAGACAGGGCTCGTATTATTAGGAGGTTCTTCTCTCTGGAGCCCTGACCGGCCGGTAGCTTGGACCCTGTTCCCGATACCGGTGGGCTACAATTTTTAATAAAAAAGTAATAATTTATTTGTAAAGAAATAAATAAAGGAAATAATAAAATGTTTATTACAGTTAACTAAGATCCAATTTGTTAGTAGTTGTTGTTGTTTGTTTTTGGTTTTTATTTTTCAACTAGCTTATGCCCGTGGCTTCGCCCGCGTGGATTTCGGTTATAGTCCCACGGTATCGAACTACTGGGATAAAAAGTATCCTTTATGTTAATCCAGGTTATAAACCTGGTTATAATGGTTATAATGCTGGGGTGATTGTGGAGAATGCAACAGGCTAGTTTCCACCATCAATAAATTGCAAATCTATTTAGTCCGTCAGTTAGAGTATTGGAAAATAATGGACACGTATTTTTTGTTTTTGTAAATCAGTGAATATTGACAAAGATAAAACGCATCATATCTCGGGAGTGGGGGCTCGTGACGTCACAAAGCACTAAAAATTATAGCACGTCGTGACGTATTGAGAATTTTAAAAGCGTCGTATTTACGTCAATTTTGGTCTACGTAACAAAAGAAAAAAGACGTATCAAATATTTTTTGAAAATCTAACTGACGGACTAATTAGATATTTTCAGGACACAAGCCTATTGCGTCCCCGCACCCTAGCCCGATGTGACGAGGGGGAATATCAAGCGGTTTTCGTCATTGAGAGTCTGCTATGACCTTTCCGCCGGCCCACGGTGGAGGTCATCCATCAAGAATTTCGAAATATAATAAAGTAAGGGAACTGGGCTGACCACATCTGTCGCATGCCAGAGGAGCTATGGGCTAAAGCTACCACAAAATGGGTCCCAAACAGCAGCAAACGGCAACGCGGCAGGCCCAGAAGGAGATGGCGGGACGAACTCGACTCTTTCCACAGGGACTGGCGCGAAACAGCACTGGATAGGGATAAGTGGAAGGAGGGAAGGGAGACCTTTGCCCTGCAGTGGGACACAAATGGCTGATAATAAAAAGGCGGAAAGAGTAACAAACATGCTCACATACTTTCACATTTATAAAAGTACTATAAGATTAACATATCTCGCAAATACTCTTGATCTTCTATCATTACCGCTATCATCATCTGTCAAGCCTTTTCCCAACTATGTTGGGGTTGGCTAGGTAATAAGGTAACACACATTACTATTGGTCAACAGGACCTTATGAAATACACATTAAAATGGCTTGAATACCATAATGATTATCTTGCTTCTAAATACACAAAGTTTTACACACTACGCACACGTAGGGACGGTTCGGAACAGCCCTGCCCCTAACCACTGTCTTACTGTGTAGACACGGACTCCCTAAGGCTTTCAGTCTAACCAGATGCAGTGGAATACCGGTATTTTACATGGAACGACTGTCTATCTGACCTTCACAACCCAGTTAGTACTGGATAATACGATACCTTTGGTAAAACTGGTTGTCAGACATTCGGGCTACTGACTACCTGTAACAACTGTCAAAGATGACAAAATCTGGTTGTCTGTCTGTTTGGTAGTTTCAACATTAGTTTAACTTTCAATTAACTGGGAGTCGCTGTCTTAATGGAATTACAGAAACCAAATGTACCTACAAAAATCAAGAAAGAAAACATACATTTCCATAACCTTTCAATGGTGTGGTCAACTGGTGGAACTAATGACGCTAGCATCGCATGAACCAAACATCGTCATTGCTTGAAAATCTGTCAATGTCATTTTATATTTCAAAATAGTTTGACCTCATTGGTCAGATTGGGTCTAAGCTATGGACGCGCCATCTACAATCAGCTTTGACCAGCTTTCCCCATTAATACAAGGAGATTGACTTTACCTATTTTATTAGATTTTTTTCGCTTAGAAACATGTCAATGAGTGTTACATAAAATGTATTTTTCCAAGTATCTGCTATCTTTAAAAAGTTTAATTAAGAGTTAAAGAGAATAAAAAAAGCTGTTGTTGTCAATTTCGAACTTTTACAGAGTTACTCCAAACACTCAATTAACAAAAAAAGTGTTAATTGTTTTTAGGCGCTTTCTCTTTATTAAACGAAGGTACTTTATCAGAACTTCATTTACTTATTAAAAATTTTAAATTACGTTTCTTTAGAGCCTATATTATTTATATAAAATCTTGTGTTTAAAAGCAAGCAACTCGGTCGCGGCATTTTGCTTAGAAAATTATTTCAGACTGATTAATCATTTTGTGTGTGTAGAAGTTTAGAAAACTGTAGAAACTCTTGCGCATGTCATTGATTCTGTCAGTGTGGGTGTTGCACGTGTAGTCAGAAGACTAGATGTACCGGTTCTGCCATTCTGAGGAGGTGCTGTCGACTGATCGTTCACATACCTGAGGAAGAAAGAGCAGGATTAGCACAAATATAATAATTATTATGAGTAGATATACTTATAAGACCGTAGAAGTTTTAAAATATATTATTTTGTTGTCCGTACTTCCAACCATATAACATTAACAATACAATACAAAAACATCCCATATAAACTAAACACAAAAGTATCCTGTGCCAAAACCAACGTAGCGAACTTTGACTTCGGGGAACTTCGTCAAAGTTCGCCTGTCTTCGGGGAACTAAACAGTTTCTGTGCCGGACTGTACCTAGGGGGTCGATGTAAAAAGTTACTAAACGTCTCTTGGGGTCTTAGTGTATCATGGCCGGAGTTTGGGCCTTTGTGTACCTACGAAAAGGGACGACCCTTACTAAGTGAATATTGTATAAACTTGCTATATTTTTACACTCGTATGTGTTGGCTGTCGTTTTTGCTTGATTGTTGGGTAAAAATTTTAGGTACATACCAAATGACTTTACTTCTTTTGTGTGACACAAAGGCAGCTGATGAAGGAATAAAATTTAATAGATAGTTTGTCATACAATCTTATTAAGGTTCTTAGTTCTTATGATCTGATCTCCTGCATAAACTGCATTTCAGCATTCATTTCCGTTTCTTTATCCTCCTCTAATTACAGGCAAAACTCATACATGGTGCGAGCTACCTAGGGACTTTAATATTATTTGTATAGAGTTCTTATTAATTTGACCGATATTCCACCAAAACCTAGTCAAGTAAGTGCTTAGTGCTTAATGTAAATTATTGTTATTTGTAGTTATTTTTCTTTTTTTTTATCTTGCTTGTTAGTGATCCTAAGATTTCTATTACTATTACCCGTGGGATCCTATAATTGGCTCTGTGTTAACATAGTATATAATAGTTAGTAGTTATTCATGTGTTATAGCTGTTGGCTTCTCCTGTTCATAAATAAATAAGAATAAAGGATCAACACGTACTTATCCTGGAAAAATATCTAGATTTAGAATACCATTTAGTTTTAAAGTCTGTCTATATTATAACAATGAATCAATCAGACAATGATGGAAAAACGAAATATTTTCGTAGAAGAAGATGGAATTCCCTTTTTTAATTTATGTTAGCCTAGTACTTTTTTTGACTTATCAATTAAAAATTCTAAAAAAGATATTGTTGTAATCTTGTCTTACTAACTGTACCTAACGTTGATAAAGTTTAAAGTTCCACACAAAAAAAAAAACGTGAGACGAGTTGCGGAATGAAAATATTATTTATTTTGATTTTCATCAACTCGTCCCAAATGGGCCGTGAGCATGTGGGACGAGTTGATGAATTACTCAACTGTTCTTGCTTTAAGCAAAAAACAAGTTTGCTCTTTGTCGAAACCTCCATCCAATTATGAAGCATCTATCGCCACATCCATCGAACAAACCAATTACTATTCAAATTATATTTAAACACGCCTTTCGTCGCTTTTCAGTCGTTAATTAATTTGCTTAACTAACAATGTCTTACGACCAGTCTTATTTGAACCTTGAACGTCGTCGAACACAGAGTACGGAAACGTCTTGGTGCTGCTGCTAGAACAATATATTGTTATAGCACTTCGCCCGCGACTTTGTCTGCGAAAATTGTGATAGCTCGACTAATATGCACGCGATCAATATAATTTAAAGCATAATATGTTACTCAGTGATAATGTAGCTTTCTAACGGCAAAAGATTTTTTGAAATCTGTCCAGTAGTTATTAAGTTTATTCGTAACATACAAAAATAAACAAATATAATGTAACATATAACTATTATTATTTATTATAATATTATAGTCTAGATTATTATTTCCTTTATTCATTATATCTTACATATTTTTAACATTTTGTTAATTATTATTAGTGTAAAAGTGTCCACGCCACAAGCCTCGTTGCTTAGTGTGGCACTAGATGGCGATGTGTGTAATGTCCAGCGATATTTATTTATTTATTTAACTTCGTTTTACACTCATTATATTGCCGTCTCTAGACCTTGCCAGTGATTCTGTGTTCTGTAGTTTCAAATTTCGCAGCAATCGGCCTAGTTGGGCCCTTTTGACCTTGTGAAGTCACTCAGTAACTTGATTGATAGGAACAACAGACAGTATAAATAAATATCGCTGGGCAATAATAGGCAAATCGCCTTTTAATGTTCCAAATTAAAATTACAGCTGTTGTTCTTTGTGAGTGCTGAAAAATGAGTGTAAAGCTACATGTCGACGTTGTGTGATAATCTGGTCCAGTTTATTGACTGTGTGGAAACTTTTAAGTTGAGACAACATTTCAAATTGATATTGAAACATGTGTTTTTTGATAATGACTCGTGTCATGTATAAAAATCTTCTCTGTGCAAACAACGTTTTTACTTCCATATTTTAGTTATCTACACTAATATTATAAAGAGGAAAGATTTGTATTTTTGTGTGTATGTTTGTATTGAATAAACTCAAAAACTACTGCGCCGATTTCAAAAATTCTTTCACCATTAGAATGCCACGTCTTTACTGAGTAACATAGGCTATGGTTTATCCCCGTACTCCCACCAGAACGGGAACTACGCGTGCGAAACCGCGTGACGTCGGCTAGTCTAGTATATTTCAGTTATTCAATTATGGCTTCATCCTATGAAAATTAATGTTGCAACTGTTTTCTTTAACCTTGCGCTCCTATCAAAAGTTGTTCATGTTTTGATTTTATGGGTTCCGTACCTGAAGGGTAACCAACGGGACCCTATTACTAAGCCGCTCCGCTGTCCGTCTATCTGTCTGTCTGTCAGCGGGCTGTATCTCATGATCTGTAATAGGTAGACGGTTAAAATTTTCACAGAATGTGTATTTCTGTTGCCGCTTTATCAACAAACAATAAATTAAAGGGGCCTCCCCAACTACGATGGTACGGAATCTTTCATGCGCGTGTCCGACTCGCTCTTGGTCGGTTTTTTTTCACTGTCCAACCTCTCGCTCCTATTAAAAGTTGTTTATTTTTTTCATTTTGATTAGTATCTTCCTATAATACGCCACCCCTCAAACAATTTGTACTCTGCTATAGCTAAACGTTACTTTGTTTCTACTTTTTACTTCAAAATACATGCCATAATTCAGTTATTTGATGACCAGACGAGTTCAAGTTACACTTGCGGTGATTGCCTATGAAACGTCATTGAGAGGGTGATTTCAAAGGAAACGTGACGAGGCCATGGTTCCGTAATCAGCATTTAGGGATCGTTTGATCTTTTGGTCCTTCGTCGCGGCTCAGTTAATTATCAAAGACACTGGTTCAAGTCTATTATTTGCTATAACGAACGGATTTTGGGCGATTTTTCCTGTGAGTTTGAGGTTATATTTATCACTGTTTTGTTTGATTGAAAACTTTACGAGGTATACCTACTCAGAAACGTTTAATTGTTTTATGTAAAGCATAATTCTTCATTAACTTAATCTTCGAAATTTTGTGCTCATTTTCGTGTGGTTAGTGCCTAACCTGGTGTCAGAGTTTTTATGCCGCCTATGGGCCTCCGACTTCACATGCCGTTTTGAAATATCTCTCACGGTTAAAATGCCCAAAAGTCAGACTACCAAATCCACAGATCTACTTGTCTGCTTCTTTGGCTAGTAAGATGAGCAGAAGGTCAAGGGTTCAATATTCAAGTCGGGCAAAGTGGTGTTAGAAATTCTTAACGGAAACACCGTCAGGGATTTTTCAGTAGCAGAGTAGAGTCTGAATTTATTTATTTATTTAAACTTCATGTACAAGAGTGGTACATAGGCGGACTTAATGCATGATGGTGGATTTGTGCCCAGCTGATGGCAAAAGAGCCAACTACTTTTACATGGGATTTAAACATAACTGGCGAAATGTGGGTATACTATTAGGTATACCTCTGCCTAACCTAACGCTTCAGCGACTACGGGCGTGTTGGTGTGCTTAGACTAAAGATGCTACTGCCCATCGTGTCAAAATCAAAATCAAAGCATTTATTTCAAGTAGGCCAGTTACAGGCACTTTTGGATTGTCGAAACAAGGATGAAAATTAAATGTAGCTACAGTCCCAGTCACAAGACATGCAAACTGTGAAAGTACTGTAGTTGATGTTTACTGTAGTTGTGAAAGTACTGTTCAGGTCACCCCGTGTTTATTTTTAATGATACTTACTTGGTAGCAAAGGGCCGTCCTACATTTTCCCACAAAACTCATCGATCATTTCTCCTATTTACTTTTATCAAAAGATGAAAAAGAAAAAATATGAAGTCTGTATTTTCAACGTCAATATTACAAGGAAAATCTCGAGCAACGTTAACAAATACATCCTTTCGATACTTATTACATTTAATGTTATTTGCTCGTCTTGTTCGACATTTCCTGTGCGTAACTAGAAATAGGTGGACGGTCTGTTTTCGGGAGGTATCTGTACCTGCTACATCGTACTTATTGATTTCTACTACTGGGTTGTTATGTTGTGTATTGTGAGCCTAGTATGAACAAGGATTTTTAAAACAGAAAATAATGGTTTCAAGTTAGCTGACCATTGAAATATCAGCCATTACAGCATCATACAGGTTGGAATCTTTCCTGTTCAACGCTGATCGACGCACAAATGTGCACATCGACGCACAAACGAATACAACGTACGTATAACGTAACATACACATATTTTAATTTTTAAAAAAAAACAAAAACCTACATAAGTGCAATAGTTACACATTTATGCCCCTGGCTCGAGGCCTTAAATTCAACGCATCCACAGGATTAGCCCGGTTAAGCAAAAGCCAGTCTCTCTAGACTGAACTGCAAGATGCCATTAAAAAAAACGGTCAAAATGTACCAAACAGTTGCGTTAAAAAAAATTGCCGATGAAAAGTTTATGTGTGGAGGGGTACTTCTCTCTTTATCTTGTTTTTTCAATAAATTTCACAGAAAAATTACAAAAAAGACAATGTTTACCAACAGTGCCCCTGTCAACGACATCGAACGCCTAATTTCACTACCAAAAGTAATTTTATATTATCAAAACATGGCCCCATCTTTGCAAAACGATCATTTATCTCGGTAACTGTTATTTGTACAAGTCTCTTCACTTACATTTACAAAATGCCATTTAAATACGCAGCGGAACGAACTGTCTACCTCTATCACAGTTATAATATTACTCTAACAAAGCAGTCCGCGAAATATTATGAACGAAAAACAGTATCTTAGTTGTAAGCTTTCAAGCCTTCATTGTACTTCTGGGAGAATGTTGTCACAGAGTAGATAAAGGGGCAGAAGGCGTGCGCAAACGTGCTCTTCAGCTAACTACGTACATAAAAACCTTCTTAAACACACGCCGGGTTCTCATGTATATGAAAATACAGAACGCCACCTGCGTCGTCCACGTTTATACATCTGGTCCAGCTTGATGGACTTCAAGAATGCGGTTCAAACAGACTTGATGAGGAAGATGAAGAACCGGGTGTTGTAATGCTACTTGGGATTGATACAAGTATACATAAACTGTGGCCAACGTTAGGCTGAGCTAATTCATTGATTTGCGAATACAAGACTGGAATTGTGTTAACATCAAATGGATTGTCTCCTTTAGGGTGCGGTCAAAGTGAGCGCACGGGAGACCAGACCGGACTGTGGTGACCGTTCTTTGACAGATAATGTACTGAAATATCTCAAAGACCTAATCACCAATAATCAGAGGGCTAATTCACGTAATTTTATGACGCGCCGATGAAGTTGTAGTGCAGTGGCAGTTAAGTTCGAGTTCGAGTGATAAACGGTATTCTTGTAATCTTTGAACTGTGCGTAAGCTGCGCGTGAAATGTACGACAACCAAACTTACTTATGGTGTGACCACAAGAAGAAAAAATATGACTCACTAAATAATCGAATAGAATCGATTACGTTTCAATGAATATGACGTTATTAAAATATTAAAATAACACCCCAGCACAGATTTTAGTGCTTTTTCTTACTTGGTAGAATACCAATCATGTTGCATTCCGAAGCACATACCAAAGACGCGCATCAGTAGAATGCCGTTTTTGCGCTCGCGTGACGCCAACATGACGCGAGCGTGTTTGACAGCGGTAGAGAATACGAAAAGCGTTGTTTTGATCGAAACGCATTTGCAACTACACTGCAACAGCACTTCTTTAGTTACGTGAATTAGCCTACAGTCCGTAGTCTGGTACGCAGTTAAACTGCTCCTTTAGAACGGACAAAAAGAAGAGTACTAGGAGGTGGTTGCTTTTGACGCCGCTATCTTTAAGATTTCTATTATGTCTTCAAAATTGACATAATAATATTACGCAGCTTACTTCACAGACAGAGATATGTAGCGCGTATCATCAACATGCGCTATCTATATATCTTTTGTTTCGTTGCCTCGCTGCATAGTGAGTCTTCCATACTTGTCTACTCTGTGGCACAGTTACCAGATCCCGCCTACCAGATTTATGTCGGCCGTACAAACGGGAGCAATTATCTCTTACAATTCCTTAGGCCCTAACGGTTAGCGCAAGGCTACGCATATGCGACAAAGTTGGACGATTTGTCGGCCGATCCGTTGGTTGATAAGTTGGTGGACTTAGATTCTGTATGATTGTCAAGGTCTTAAATGGAGCGCTTGATTGACTAAACATAATGAAATACCGTATGGAATACTCTGTAGGAAATACAAAAGTAAAACATAGTAGTACAGATTTCTTAGGAAAAGTATCCGCTTTGGCAATCAACGTCGATCTTGGAAATACGAACACGCGATAAATCCCAATATTGCGTGTCAACAGATCTCTAACGTGCTTCTGTTACAACCACGGAATAATGTACTTTCCTATTTGGTATAACCATGGTTAGAAAATTCTGTGAAAATTGTAGTAAGACATTAGCCTCGTCTATAATTAGTTAAAACAACGTTTCCCAACACACAATTATAGTATATACGTATACTTTAAACTCTGTGTTTAACCGACCGCCTATCAAAATATGAATTACAAGCTATTAGTAGAGTCAAACATTCACTTCGATTAACAAATTATTACACTTGAAGTAACAAACAAATTATAGTACCAATACTGAACTGTGAACTCGTACAAACATCGTTTTAGCCACAAATACGTCTCGAATCGATACGGACTCATTCGAGTGACATGCAAACATCACGCCACCCCAACCATGGCATTTATTGGGCCAAACATTGGCAATGGCTCAATAAATAATGGAAGGTGCTTAAACCATGAGAAACACTTTTTTTTCTCGATGTGTAAATCCTCAATGGATGTCCTTCGCCCTGGGGTGAGCGGAAGGGTTTGTCAGACTCCTACTGATTACCACACACATCGGTTTTGCATGGTAGGGCAGCGGGATCTAATGCGAGTTCGCTGCCCCGGAATAGTGCCAGCCCGCCTGACCTGACCCAACCATTCATTGTCCTGTTGGCCCATGGCTCAAATACCAATGAACGCCACACAAACCATAGCCAACATTGGCCCAACGATTGTCCGGCTTAATGCTCAATGACCAATGAAACAAAGACAGTAGATATTTACGCCCAATGATATTTATTCGCAGTTACGTTTTTCTGGACAATTACTTACTGTAATATCTTTCAGTAAAGGTTATGCTGAATTTGGAATATGATGACTGAATGCTATTTTCCTAGTCACCAAATTTGGCAATGTGACTGTTTTTTTTAGATCTGTAGCCTGTGGGTCGTTTAAAAATGCAAATTCAGGTACTAATATTGAAATTTAAAAAAGGAAGTTACAGTGAATAAAGTTGTGTTCAATGATAAATGTGAGCATACCCGGAAAGTGATTGCCAATTGTCTAAAGCCTGTACCTACATACTGTTAAATAATTAATCCTGTTTTTTATTCAACGAAAAACGCGGTCAAACTTCAACGAAACATGAAACAGTAAAAACAAAACCCATTCATTTTTTACGCCCTGCGACCTATATTCGTAGTCACGGTTTCCCTTGCAATTACCATACGGGACCAATTGTAACAGTCTAAGGGTCTGCCCTAATACTTTTAAAGGGACCTCAATAAATATCTATAAAATAAAACGTAAGTGCTTGCGGTCGGCCGGTCTTATCAATTCGACCGCATCGGACGGTTAGAGAAGCCATGGTGCTGGTTTTTTAAAATTAGAATTGGTGTTGAATCGTTTTTTGTAAAAATGGATAATGGAATACAAGAGGGCTTAAACAAGTCAATGTATTTCTACAGCGACTTTCAACAAGATTAAATCATGATCTGTCGAATGACCGATTTGATCGAGACGCCATTGTTTAACTATTGTGTCTACTTCGTGGACAGATCATGGGTTATTAAGGTTTTTGGTGACTTATGTCAGTGCCGTACAGGAGGAACTTGTAGCGAAACAATAACAGCCGCTCGGGCCGATCTTAAAGTTAAGCCGCGCTTGCCTAGGTTGATCCGCGGATGGGTGACCACCCACTACATACCGAGTTTCCTCCGTGCCTCAAATAGTATTATAAACCATTGGTCCCGGCTGTCGTTTTTAGATCATTGACTGTCGTTACAGGTAGTCAGTGGCCGGAAAGACTGACAGCCAGTCTTACCAAGGGATATCGTAGTACTTACCTTGTAAAATACTGATATTCAGTTACATCCAGTTAGACTAGAAGCCGACTCCAACATAGTTAAGAAAAGAGTGGTCGGATGGTGGTAGCTTATGTCGCTTATGCAGAGTTTCGCGGCAGGCTACGTGACACCGCGCAGCGTAACACGACGCCGCCACTTCGTGTGTCTTAGTTTAGTGAAGTGCTACTAACATAGTTTTTTAAGTTGCATAGACTAACAAAAATTGTTAATAGTATGTATTTTTAGGATAAGGTATTTATCTATGGGTCTTTGTTACCTGAAATAAATGGTTTATTATTATTTTCCTTTATTTTATTTTTTAACAAATTAATTACATTTTTAAATATTCTTTACAAAAAAAAAAAAAAACATTTAAAAACATAAAAAATTGTAGCCCACCGGTATCGGGAGCAGGGTCCAAGCTACCGGCGGTCAGGGCTCCAGAGAGAGGAACCTCCTAACAATACGAGCCGTGTCTAGGAGTACCGCTTTCTGAATCAAGCCCTTGATCCAGCTGCCTAACGAGAGCCTCCTCAGGTATTGATCGAGGCTCTTGGCAATTAAGCCATGGGCTGATACGACTATCGGCACAATGATCGCTGAATCCACTTCCCACATGTCGACAACCTCGCGAGCCAAGTCAAGATACTTGATTTGTTTATCTTTCTCGGCTTTCACGAGGTTCCCATCATGCGGGACCGTTATGTCAACAATCATTGCGCGCCGCTCTGAACGATCCACCACCACTATATCAGGCCTATTGGCTACAATAGTCCTGTCAGTGATGATGGATTGATCCCAGTACAATGTGATACTGCCATTATCGAGAACTGGGTCGGGCACATACCTATAGTAAGGCACTTCCGATTCCACAAGGTTGTATTTTAGAGCAAGTTGCTGATGGATAATCCTGGCTACAAGGTTGTGCCTATGCAAGTATTCTCCGTTAGCTAGACGAGAACACCCAGAGATAATGTGACGGATTGATTCGCCTGGACGGTGGCATGCCCGACATATGTCAACCGTGCCATCCTTCACAATAAATCTTCGGTAGTTATTCGTCATCATAACTTCATCCATTATTGCACAGACAAAACCTTCCGTTTCTCCGAATAGGTCCCCGGAACGTAGCCAGGCTACGGACGCTGATAGGTCTACATCGGGCCCATGCAGGGCCCGGAAAAAGCGTCCGTGAAGCTCCTTACTCTGCCATACTTCCATACGGTCGTTAGTGTCAAGCATTGGAGGTTTGCGCCAGTTCTCTTTAGCCAAGGAGAGCGGGGTGAGGCCCTTGTCCATCGCGACCACATCTAGATGCATTCCCACATTGGCTCCTAGAAAATATTCCCTGAGGCTGCATATCTCGCGATTGTGGAGAGTCTTGGCATTTAAAAAGCCTCGACCCCCACACTTCCGCGGGATATACAGTCTCATAACCGAAGAACGTGGGTGATGCATTCGATATGCCGTCAACAATTTACGGACCTTCGTATCCAAGGCGTCTAGTTCTGTTTGAGTGCATTTGAGTATGCCGAAAGAGTACATCAAAACCGGCATGACCCAACCGTTGAAGGCACGCACCTTATTTCCACCTGATAAAAGACTATTAAATACTTTTTTCAGGCGGGCAAAGAAGCGCTCCTTCAACGATTGCTTCATGTCAGCAACATTGATGCCCAGCGCTTCCGACATACCCAAATACTTATAGGTTTCGGTTGCTGAGAGGGATCTAAGTGTTATGGAATCCGAGAGCTGGGTTCCCACAGATTCCACAATCTCCCCTCGCTTTACATGCATGACCGCACATTTGTCCACACCAAATTCCATCCTGATGGCGCTACTGAAAGTTTCAGTTACCTTCAGTAACTCCATCAGTCGCAAGTCGTTGGGGGCAAAGAGTTTTAGGTCATCCATGTAAAGGAGGTGAGATATAACCTGACCATCTTTCCGCAACCGATAGCCTAGACCTGAATCATCCAGCAGTGTGCTAAGAGGATTCAAGGCCAAGCAGAACCAAAGTGGACTCAAACTATCGCCCTGAAATATACCTCGCTCTATCCTTATCGGCTCGCTATTCCTCTGAATTTGCCGACATCCTGGATAGCGAAGGACTGTCCTCCATTGCCCCATACACGCCATCAGGAAGGTGCGCAGAGTTGCATCAACTTTATACAACTCTAGCACCCTCATGAGCCATGTATGTGGCACCGAGTCATAGGCCTTCTTATAGTCTATCCAACATGTCGACAGATCCTTTCGGGAACGGCGAACCTGTTGGCTAATGGCCATATCAATGAGGAGTTGCTCCTTAGTACCACGGGACCCGTTCCTACATCCATTTTGAGAAGCGGACATGACAGAATTGTCATCTATGTGTTTGCTAATTTTAGTTCTCAAAATGGATGTAAGAAGTTTATAGACTGTCGGGAGACAGGTGATCGGTCTATAATTTTTGGGTTCCGCAGTACTACCCGATTTATGGAGCAGGTGGGTCATACCTGTTGTCAGAAAATCTGGCAGTGACCCTGACTCTAAGGCTGACTGGAATAGGGTGGCCAGGCGTGCGTGCGACCTTGTGAGCCATTTTATCCAGAAGTTGTGCAGCCCATCCGGCCCTGGAGATTTCCAGTTAGGCAACGGACGGACTGCACGAGCTACGTCTTCCGGGCTAATGGTAATCGCCCCCATTTCTGGTACTGGATCGCACGCTCGCTCAATCACCCGAGTCCATTCACCCTCAGCATGGCCGACAGGCACCGACCAGACGCTGCGCCAGAACGAACACATTGCATCATCATCCGGCAGGTGCGTGTCAGCCACATCTTGGTCCGGTCGCTCCCAAGCCCTATAAACCCACCATACATCTCTTCGGAATGTGCGATTCTGAGTGTATCGATCCACCCGTCGCTTTTACCTACGAAAACGGCTTGCCCATGCATACACTTTCTGCTTCAGGAAGTCGATGCGCTCTGTGACACGGGACATGTAGTCTCGAGGACTAATATCAGTCCCCGAGAACGCTTGCCTCACAAAACGCATCACTCTTGGCCGAGTATTGCCCTCCCTGAAGCATCGTGTGGCAAACTGATCGTTTGCCGATAAGTGCTCTGGCCCCACGAATACGTCGTTCAATCCTGTACTGCCAAGCTGGTACGGCTGGTTTTGGCCGTGTAGCTCTGTCATCAGAAAATTTGACATGAGCTACACGACATGCCGCTACAGCCGCACAATACAGGACTGAGTGAACATCGGTGAGGTCTTCGCAGTTATCAAAATAGTTTGACAACTGTGAATCCAGAACAGCCACCAGCATCCTATTTTTGTTATGCATGGGCAAACGAGGTATGTGTGGTCTAAGTTCGGGTGTCATGAACCGATATTCCCGAATCGCACCTTCCAAAGCATTCCTCATTAGTAACCATGTCACTACTCACGTCGTCATCGCGATTTGGTATTGTGGTAGGCTGTGGTAGAACCACAAAAAAATTAATTATTATTATTATTATGTCAGTTCCATACATTTGATGATAGTAGCTTAAGTCAGTTCCATATATTTTTGTTGTTTCCGTCATCGTCATCTAATGGAATATCATATTGTCTAAGCGCTCTTCTCAAAATGTTGTTTGGATCGACTGATTATTTATTCTTTACCTAAGAATCATGTCCGGGGACTTCGTCAAAGATTGTCGAGTTAGCAAGCTGAAGTGTCAAAGCCATGTTCTGTCAAAGGGATGATGGTCAATGGAGCAGACTCCTGTGTCCTGGACTTGGGACTGCGAATCGTCAACCATGTGGTGAAGTCACCAGCTAGAGGTACTGATTGGGAAAGACTGTATTGTGACGCAGCTTGGGAAAGGTTTATGTCCAGCAGTGGGCTGAGTTAGGCTTAGTTTATTAGTTTGGTCCTATGACAGCAGTATTGTATATTATGGCACTCCAGTTATGGATTGCAATTATAGTTTGAGTTTTCTTCTTTATCGTGTGGTTAGTGCTTAACCTGGTGTCAGAGTTTTTATGGGGCCTATGGGCCTGACTTAGCTTTACATGCCTGAGTTAAAAATCAATATTGTCAATTTTCAAAAGGCGAATTATAACTCAACAAACGTCTTTGTGCGTCACTTCAGGAAAAATAGAATCGGTATTGGATGTACTTTGTTTTATATTTAAGTTTGTTCTATTTATTTCAACCTATCACCACATTACTGCGAACGAGTGTACTATCAGTGGTTGATTCATCAATATTTTATGCAAAAATAACTTCTGTAGAAAAGTGAACGAACTCTGTAAATTAATCTGGGACTTCCTGCAGAGAACGAGTGTGTTATTATAGTTTTGCGCTGTTATCAAATGTGTAAAACATTTAGCGCAATACGAAACGGCAAACAGTTTTTATCGTTGATCTTTTTTTTTAAGTGACTTACTGGAAGTTCTCAATTTGTTTTGATAATTATATTGTGTATCCGATTATTCTTTAAACTTTATATATATTTTTTTTACTTTTGTAAAAATCCCGATAGTTCTGTTTCTTGTTACATCTCATTTCCTTCCTCTGTTCCTAAATTGGGGTTGACGCAGCATGTCTTCGTCTTCCATACTTCTCTAATTCTTCTTCTTATCTCATAAGGTAATTAATTCTGGCCGTATCATCTTCCACACAATCTATCCATCGTTTCATTGGTCTTTCCCTACTCTCAAAGCCTCTCATTCACACTTTTACGACACGGATGGCACAGTGGCTAAGAGATTGGCTGGTGCGCTGCGTGTCGCGGGTTCGATTCCCGCACGAAATATGACCTAAGGTAGTTCCCGGTCTAGCTAATTGTGTTTGTGAGTTTAAATGTTTGTAAACACACCCATGAAAAATACATAGAGCGGGACAAAAAAAAAACAAGTTAAAACACATAGGTAACATTTTTTTTTTCGGATGGGACTTCATCAAATGACTCCTCCCGCTCTGGGCGGAACAAGAGGGAGTGTCAGACTTTTACTGACTAAAACCCATCCATGTTCCTCCATTGCCTTTTGTGTTCCGGGGCCACGGTATCTCTTTCGAACAGTCCCGCAGCCCCAGCAGGCAACGGCCCTTGCCTTTTGCTGACTCTCTTTGAGGCGCGCGTGGAACACGAACGCACCGTCAACACGGCCTGTCTTCATGAGACGGACGGACGGCGAGTTAGCCCATAGCTCACCGTCCACAGGCCCGCGCCTACGGTGGCCGGGGGCCACCACGTTTCTCCCGACGCCCGGGGCGTCACCCGTGGCGGCCGGGTCGTGAGGTTCTCTCCCTCTCCTGTTCCGCCACCTCCTTCGCGCCACCTCCTTCGCTAGCATGACTGCTTTGCAGGAGGAGGTGACGGCGTCCCATTCCGTCTCGCTCCGGACCATGGATTGAACCAGGGCCGGGAGCGAGAGGTCGCCGCCGCCGATCGCAGCTTCGAACACATAGGTAACTTCCTTCCCTATTTAAGAAGTTAATTACCAAATATTTAGCAGAAATGCATTGTACTGAGTTCATATCTACACTGAAAAGTGCACAACGCAACAAAACGAAGGGCCATACCATGACCATAATCTCACAAAAACTTGCTCCAAAAAGTAGCACGACAATCCACAAATCTCAACAATATTGCCACACTACTGTTTTGCCACAATACGGCTATAAAACCGCTGAACTGCCGAAAGAGTCTATTACCGTCCTCCCTGACAATTGTATCGTAATGCTTAACATTTAACACCCGACTCTGGTTGGATATTTAAGATACGATCTCTTTGGAACTTTTTGTACTTGGAGGCACAAAATGGTGGTTGGGTACGTACAATGGATATAGTTCTATGTGATCATGATTCTTAGCAGTTATCCTTATTTATTTTGGGTCATCGCTATAAATATTAATTATAAATATTCCCTCATGTATCTATGGTAACAGTTAATTAACCATCTGGTGGCCATCTGGTGGCCTAACAAGCAGTATTGCACACATTTAAAATTAAAAAATCTTATTCCAGAGAGGAAAAGAGATGGCGCTAGACGTCTTCTATAGCTCTTTCTCTTTCCCACACTGGAGTGACATTAAAACAATACTGCTTAATGACGTCATAGTAACCCGCCTGGACACATTTATTAGGAATCTTTCACACAATCCAATCTTCTTTTCTCTTTGGTTTTCCCTAAAAAATTTTCTTCATAAGATGCTCTGTTAGTGTATTCAGAGTCCGCTGCGGGACTGTTCGAATGAGATACCGTGGCCCCGGAACACAAAGGGCGAAGAAGGAACATGGATGGGTTTTAGTCAGTAAAAGTCTGTCGCTTTGGGCGGAGCGGGAGGAGTCATTTGATGATTTCGCATCTGAAAAAAAAAGGCCAATTCAGAAGCCCATAAAACTATGGTCTGGGCGGCATAAAAATCTGGTCATTTTTAAAATGAAAAAATAATAAATTCTTTGTTTCACCAAAACCCAAAGACTAAGAGCATAATTACGCAATTACACTGACCTGCAAAAATAAGACCTACACTTTTAAAATTTTAATTTTTCCTAAACTATAAAAGTTAGAGATTTAACATAAAAAAAGTTATAAAGCAATTTTTATCAGCTTTCTTTGAAACTATAGACAAAATTAAACTATTTTTCTAGTCTTTTTTGTTTCGAAACTATATCTTGTGTACTTAAAAAGTTATTGCAATTTTAAAAGTGTGATACTTATTTTTGCAGGCCAGTGTAGGTCACAATAATTTTAATGCCCGGACTCCCAATCTAGGTTTAAGGTGCCTGTGTCTTATAAGCCAAAAGATTGAACATAAAACTTGGCGGTAGTTAACGTTACTTAACCTCGTGATCGATCTACGCATTTGCCACGAGCCATTGTTATTATTTCAATATAACTGTCTTTGTTTCAATACCTATTAAATAATAATAATCTATAATAAGACAATGACCCATAGCAGCAGTGCTGCAGTGTTTCCAATTATAATATTTAGGAATTCCTAATTATTGTAGCGTTTGTTAGAATCTAGATCACGATAAAAACTTATCATGTATCATTAAGGTCCCATAAGTGTAGTGAAAATTCTCCAAAAAAAACTGTCCTCTTTTTCAACAAACGAACACTTTTAACATAGTCTGGATTTATCAACAATCAATGAACAAGCACAGCAGAGAACATTTCAATTTGGTACAAAAAAGATTCCCGTAAAAGATTTTTCTAATTCTAGTGGAATAATTTTAGAAAAATCTGATTTTTATTAAGATTTAAAATTACACATTCAAGTCAAGAGTCGAGACAAAAACCGAGCATATAAAAAACAAATCCAAGTAAAAGTGGCGAAACGAAAGAAAATAACAGATGTAACGTTACGATATGAAGTTATCTCATGTAAAAAATAACTGGGTATTCCTTTCGGAGCGATCATCAATCAAACAGGAACAAACGAGGCCGCAATAATTCCCTCGGAGTACACGCTCACTATGAAATATTATATTTGGATAGCTACGAAGAAATTGTAAATAGAAAAAATGTTTTGACAAAGATGAGTTTCTTGCGACAAAGCTAGAAAGGTTGCGGAATTTTACAGGCTATTGGAGATTGTGTAAGGTCAACACGCCAGTAAGAGTACTTGAATTACGGAAATACCCTTAGATGCTACGAAGTAAGGAGTTTTCTAGGTCAGACTGTATTTTACTCCGATGGAGCACCATCTCTACCGGGTGACCAATATCCCTATTTCATCCGTCCAGTGTTTTGAGTTAGTCAGTTAGGACAAACGATTTTATAAGTAGACTCATCATTTCATTATTCATCTTCCTTGCAGGATTTCTAGACCACATAGAAAACAGATAAACGTACAAGGTGTAGGGACATTGATGAGCAAGCGGTTGCTACGAATACAGTTCAGATTCACCAGTGTTTAAATTTTGTTTAATTTCGAATGAGCTTCGACTTCAACTCTGCCACTGCAATAGTGTTAGTAGTGACCTCGGACAGGCCCATCAAGGTACCGTTGGAGTTATACAAGGAACAGGACAGCAGGTATGTCATAGTTCACGATGAGGCTACGCAGTCACATTTTATTTCATCAAACTAAGTGAAGGCGAAAGACGACGAAGAACGACGAAGTGATACTAACTTAGTTTTAAGGTCCTCTAAATTAACACAGTTTGTATTTTATCACATGTATGTTAGTCTGTAAGGTATATATCTAAAGTAAAGTAATCCTTTGTCATGAAGTATGTAGGTGGGTACCTACTTCGCAAAACGAGCCCATTGAAGTCATTCGGATGAAACACAATTGATAAGTACCATGCAATATCCTGTGAACAGTGATAGCGTGGAGATTTAACTTAACATATTTTTTAATAACTTTGAAGTCATTGTGGCATCCAGCTACCTGCACTAAGCTCGCTTGGTGAATTACAAAGAAATGAAGCTTAGATTCATGATTTATCTTCTGCATGTCGTTAGCAAACTTTTTTTTTATTACAAAATGGGCCTGCTCTTGGCCTCGATCACTCCTGATGAGGTCTGCCCGGAACTTAGTCACTCGTTTGGTACTATCATTAGCGTCTATCAATTCCTGTAGTGCGTAGGCATCGGGAACCCAGCCGCTCGCAGGACACGATATCATCAATTCTATTTTTTGTGGAACATTAGCATATTTGCACTCCAGACTGGAGACGCCTATAAATCTCCACTAGAGCAGGTTTTTCGAACATTATTAGGTGATTATGCTGCAATCCTACTGCTACGTAGGATATACCAGTGATAGCCTAGTGGTGTGACCGTCGGACTGCCAAGTCATAGGTCTCGAGTACGAACCCAAGGCACGCACCTCTGATTTTTCGGATTTATGTGTGTATGGTAAAATTATCTCTTGCTTCGGTGAAGCAAAACATCGTGAGGAAACCAGCAAGCCTGAGATATTTCTTGACGGCATGTCAAGCCAAGTCAGAGGCCCATGGGCGGCATAACAACTCTGACACCAGGTAAGGCACTAACCACACGATAAAGAAGAAGAAGCAGGATGTTCATGAAAAGGGTGGTTAGGTTGGTGTTGGTGTTGAACTTGCATTTTCATCACTACATACTAAAAAACAAACTCCCCCGCCGCGTCTGTCTGTTCACGATAATCTGAAAAACTACTGCATCGGTTTTCATGTTGTTTTGACCAATGTATAGAGTGTTTCTCAAGGAAAGTTTTAGTATATAATTTGTCAAGTTTTTGTATACATTGGCTAAAATATATAATGATAATTCTTGGAGGTGTCGGAAAAAAATAACCACTCTATGCATTGGTGAAAACAGCATGAAAATCGGTGCATCAGTTTTTGAGTTTATCGCGAACAGACAGTCAGACAGGGCGGAGGAAATTGTTTTAAAATATGTAGTGATATATAGGTAATGGTTCTATCAGATCAGTATTGGTTACTTTTGGTTACATTTGATCATAGGTGAACGGTCGCCATTTAATTTAAATAAAGTAATGATTAAATTCGTCATTATACCGAAAAAAAAATGATATCGGAATACAAATAAATGTGAGTAGTGGCGACTCCATGACTCATCCCGTTCTTAATTAATCATTAAACAAAGACCGGGTTCCATTTATTATCACTACGTCCGTTGACTCTGACAGAAGCTTTCGTTTATTTTGATAATTATAACAATGACTTTGAAATCGAATAAAAAATTATTTTCTTGGGAATTGCAGTTTTCGTGAAGTGAGAAAGAAACAATTATAATTTACGAAGTGTCAAAAATGGATGTGAAAAGTTTTTTTGGTAAGTTCAATATATCTGATTAATTAGAAACTTCGCTTTTAAAGTAGTTTGTTTTTTTTATATATTATTGCTTCATCTTCTTCTCGAATCGATAACTCAGATTTCATCCGACCAGTGCGTAGCAACCACAGTTCTGTCGTTTGCCAAACTCAAGTCCAATCTCAACGGCACTTATATATTAGCGCCTATCTCAACGGCAATAAGGATGAGGACTGACTAAAAAAATATGATTCTGTTTAGTCCGTCAATTAGGTTAGAGAAAAATAGTGAACACGTGTTTTTTGTTTTATCAAATTAATAAAAATTGACGAAGATAAAACGTGTCAAAGATCATGAGTGGGGGTTTCGACGCACTGGGTGTCTTCATTTTATGTTTAAGTGAAAAAAGAAAAAATATGTGTCCAATACTTTTTGGAAATCTATCTGACGGACTAATTAGATTTTTTTGTCATCTACCCTACTCTATCTGCCATATCTGGTTTATCAAGCAAATTATTGGTTTGATTATTGCTAATACTAAATCGGCGAAATGCGGAACTATTATAAGATACACCTACCGCTCTAAGGCATGGTGTTAATAAATACCAAGTAATATTTATTAATTCTGAATTCGGCTATGAGCAAGCTTGGTGATTAATACCCGTGCCATAGTATGTACTTCTAATGAGTCCATCTGTAAAGTACGAAACGCTTACAAGGAAACATGACATAAAATAACATAATATCACGCCTGTATTCCCCGAAGGGTATGGTAGGAGTGTACCCAATAGAGTCCGCGTCACACACTGGTCAGTTTCCCTCACCCGTAAGTTTATTTAATTCGACAGTTTCGTTGATTCGTCACTTTCGCTTATTGGACAGTTGTGTGAATTTAACAGTTGCGTCGACTACACAGTTTCCATAATTTGCCAGTTTCGTTGACTCGTCACTTAGGTACATTCGCGGAAAAAATTTAATAAACAATAAATGTGGATAATTTATCCTGCTGTCCTTACAGCAGGATAAATTATCCACATTTATTGTTTATTAAATTTTTTCCCCCTATCCCAGTTTGAATTAAACTTCAACTAGGCTTTGTAAATTCCCAGATGCTTGTTAACTTTTGTTAAGTCTGTTTTACGCTGTTTGTATTGTAAGCAACGACCTATTGTCGGGCCTACGCTGTCCCCCCATACTTATGTAGGTACTAATGCTGTAACAAAATAATATTGTAATACCAAATGATTTGAAAAGAGTAACCATGGAGTTTCTTGCCGGATCTTCTCCATGGAAACGACCAACGCGAACCGTGCACCTTTTTCGACGTTTTATAAGTGCCCATCTAGGCCTATGTGAAATAAAATATTTTGATTTTGATTTTTGATTTTGAACTTGTATTATTAAAGTAAATTATAGTATTAGGCGGACTCACCCAATAGTTTACCCACATTCCGCCAGTTATGTTTAAGTCCAATGTAATAGGGGCGACCGCCAGACCTGGGAATTGAACCAAGGACCTCGAAAGCCCTAGACCAACGAGGCAGCGTCGAGCAAGCAAAATTAGTGAAAAATTGCCTGTGCGGTGCTGCATTTTCATTTCGGTTGCCTAGTATTCTTCACTCCTTGGCTGACAGTACCTACTACTACCAAAGACTTCACGGAGTCTCTAGTACCACTTATAAAGCATGTATAATGCTTTTTACCCCACTGCGCCCGAAGGAGGGTAATGTTTTTCGAGAGTATGTATGTATGTAAGTATGTATGTATAATTGTTTGGGACACTCTGTGGCCTGAACGGCTCGATGGATTTTAGCTTGAGAGGTGTCGTTAGAATCGTATTTACTGTGAGAGTGACACTGGGTATATCAAAATAAAAAGAACAAAATGTCGGATTTTTGGCGCCAAATTCAAATGTTTGGCACGCTTTGCAGCCTGAACGGCTCGATAAAGGGCTCATCATGAGGATTTTAAAATGGTATATAAAAAGCTAAGCTAAGCTAAGTAACTAAAAAGTGTAAAATAAAAAAAAAAAACCCGTCTGCTTAAAAAATAACTATAACTTTAAATAAAACCTGAAAAGAGGAACTTTCGAGGAACTATTTCATTCCCTAGTTCCCTTTTTTTGTAATTACTCTAAAAAGAAGTTAACACGATCTTTTGTTGCTTCATTTCAGGTCTCATCGTGTTTGCATCGACCATCACATCATCAACAGCTGGTTGCAGTTTGAGCCACAAACATGACAACTGCAACTACACCATCGTCTGCAACACCAACCCTGGCAGCGTCACCAATCCCAACTGTGATGAAGAGCCCTACGTCATCTTCATCATCTCGAACTCAAACATGAATATTCTAACCACCGGCTTCTTCGCTGCAACCAATTTTGACTCCAGAGTTCGCGAAATCAAAGCTTACTCAAATTCCTGGGCCGATATTGACTCTTCAGCATTTCGATATTATCCGAAAAGCAACAGTTTAGATTTATCCAACAATTACATCAAAAAGATCCACAACGAAGCATTCAGAAACTTGAACTATCTTAAAACCTTGAACATTTCGAACAATAAGATTGAAATTCTGGACTCCAAGTCATTTTTGATCTCTGATTCTAGAAATAACATAGTACAAGAACTAGATTTGTCAAGTAATAAGCTAATAGAACTATCAAGTGAACTGAATGAAATGCCTAAGTTGAAAAAGTTGTATTTACAGAACAACATACTGTCAAAAATGGCAGACGATTGTTTCATGAATTTAAAGAATCTAGAGTATCTTAATTTACAAAATAATCGCTTGTCCTTTTTGAATTTGACCTTAACGAACTTGAAAATGTTGAAGACACTCGATATCTCTTACAATAATTTGATTAAACTATCGGGTTATGAAATTAATCGTATGTTTGCTTTAGTTGACTTTAATGTATCACATAACTCGTTGACATCAGTGGAATCGAATTGCTTCAACCAAGCTGCAGCTTTGGAAACAGTCGATTTTAGTTACAATATCATTAACGCAACTATCGAAAATGTAAGGTTCGTTGTCAACAATCAGCTAACATACTTGAATTTTTATAACAATCACATTATTGGCATACAAGAAAATTCCTTTATGCATTGTAAGATAAATTACATCAATTTTGAAAACAACAACATAACAGGGGATATAAAAGAAAATACTCTTACTGGTTTGCGCAATGTTACTAACCTGGATTTGTCACGGCAAAGTATAAGTGGTATAAAAGATAAAGCATTTAGGGACATGGTAAGCCTCACGCACCTTAATTTAAGTATTAACAATATTCGAGAAATAGAAAATTGCAGCTTTTATAATTCTTCAGTAATTATCTTGGATCTATCTCATAATCAAATATCTTATTTGTATTACCTTCAGAATTGTTTACCAAATCTGACTGAACTGTATATTAACGATAATAATATTACAGTAGTTCCAAAAAACATTTTTGATTCTCAATCACAGATTAGAAAACTAGATCTTTCCATGAACAGGATCAAAATAATTGAGCAATATTCTTTGCCGTTAATAAACTTGCAATATCTTAACATTGAAGGTAATCTCCTAAGTGGTATTATCACGAAAAATGTGTTCAGTCCAGCAAAGTATTTAAGGTTTTTAGATTTAAGTAACTTTAGCATTACAAAAATAGATGATTCAGCTTTTGTAGATCTACCAGTA
The DNA here is from genome assembly GCA_963853795.1 of Xestia rhomboidea. Classification (NCBI taxonomy): domain Eukaryota; kingdom Metazoa; phylum Arthropoda; class Insecta; order Lepidoptera; family Noctuidae; genus Xestia; species Xestia rhomboidea. The sequence goes on along the minus strand of OY970771.1, from coordinate 4,302,921 downwards.
CTGGCTCGACTTAATCTTTCTAACAATCACATAGAGTCAATAGAACATAACAATTTTAAAGGAGTTGATAACATGTATAGTCTTGATTTAGCTCATAATAACCTCACACATTTGTCTTTCAATAAAAGTATTTTAACGAATAATTTAAAAGCCCTATTTTTAAACGACAATAATCTCACAAACATATCGACACTTTTTGTAAATACATGCAAACTATTATACCTTGATATATCTAATAATGATATCAGTAATGTCACTGCAATCGGTGCTAATATATTTCCCAATTTGACAGGGTTACATTTAGCCAACAATAAAATTAAAGATTTCAACAATCCACGAATCAATTCTTTAAAAACACTCATTGATCTAGGGTTATCCTCGAATGAAATAAGCAACATAGATTTGAGTTATTTCAAAGAACTGATGTCAGTAGACCTCAGTAACAACAATTTGACTTATTTAAATAGCACGCTCTTTAAAAATAATGAATACTTACAGTCACTGGATGTTAGCAGTAATAATATTACAGATTTACCACCTGGTACGTTTCAATTTATGAAGAACTTAAAGTTACTGAATTTGTCATCTAATTACTTGACGAAACTTCGATTTGGCAGTCTAAAAGGGCTTCATAAGACAGAATTCTTGGACTTATCAAAGAACTACATCTCGGTGTTAGACGTCGATGTTTTTCACGAATGTGATGAACTAAAAACTTTGATAATCGACTACAATCGCATTAGAACATTTGACGTTGAAAGGCTGATACTTATATCCTTAAAGAAATTAAGAACGTTAAGCCTAGGAGGCAATCCTATTTCTTGTAAGGAAATTGTTCATAACATAAAATCTACTAATGTAACGTTTTATGCTATCAGACAAGTAGTAGTAACTTCAATTGACAAAATATTTTATGAGGACAACGTGCATGGTATTAAATGTGGAGATGATACATACAGTGATAGTACTATTGTGAATCCGAAAGCAGTATCTGCAAACAATGAAAGTACTACTGTGAAACCAAAAGCTAAGGAGTTGCCAAACGCGGCAGTATCATCTACTATCATTGTATTAACTTGGTGTTCATTATTAACAATACTACTAGTTGGAGCGGGTGCATTTGCTTATATAAAACTGTTTAAGAAACGTATTTTGGTTGTTCCAAGCAATGTGACTATGCAAATGAGAAACTCCATTGTATCGGATGTGTCAGATTTTCAGAGTGATCTTTTGAGTTAGGCTTCTGGATTTATACTGCTTAAGGATAATTATGTTATGACTTAGAAATATTTGTTTCGGCCTTAAAGTCTGTTATGTGATTTTATATTTAAGTTGGTTAATATTGTTATTTTTTTTATTGAAACTTAAAGCTTCTTGTCCACGGTGTTAGAATACTCAAGGAGACTGATACTAATTTTCAAAAACCTAAAAAATCATTGGTTTTCTGCTATTATGTGGATGATTCATCAGATATAACACTAGTTTTTCGTGGAGGAGGCGCTTTATTTCATAGATTTTATACTATAATAATGTTAAAGGAGTTAAGATGTTTTATAAAATGTTCTGTATAAAGATAAATAAAACTATACCAAAATGTCCCATAATTTTCTTTCATTCGTGTTTTGGTTTTACAAACTACCAGGAACAACAAAATACACACAAGATCTGTAGATCTTGTGTGACCTCGTGAACCGGACATAAATCTAGACACCGTGGCTGCAACTGAAAAAATCCTGAAACACTTAATAACAGAAATTCCTGATGAAGAACCCAATAACACTGGCCGACCTGAGGATCGAACCCAGGACCTCATGCTGAGCAGTCGCGCTTGCAACCACTGAACCAACGAGGCAGACCTCTTATTTTATAACACTCATAATCCAGGCAAGGGTAAGCAGATCGTGCGGTGAGTTGGCAAGTAACATCGTGAACATTATTAAATGAATAAAAGGTGTAAAACACCTCATAACGAAGCCGAAAGGTACTTGTTCTCCTCGTCATTGCGATCATTTTTTTGTTCTACACTCCGTAAGTAGAAGGTATGGTACCTGGGAACCTTCTACTTACGGAGATATTGGGGGTCAAATTCCAACCTTATTGACAACTTTTTTTTAATCACAAGACTTTAAACACCTCCACGACCCCCGTACTATTCAATCCATCCATTAGCACATTGTTTTGAGTGCGTTACATTGAGTTCTACCACAAAACATGATTTTTCACCCCAAAAAAAAGGTTAAAGTTACTTATTTTGATGTACAGAATGCTTGGTTGACGGCTTCGTGATGAGGTGGTTTACACCCTGTATATATGGTTTCGTTCTTGATATAAAATAAAAGTTCCAACAAAATGAAAAGGAGAATACCTTAAGGATATTACGTAGACTCTCCAAGCCATTCGCACACAGTAACGATGTAGTAAAAACAATTTCACTCAAAATAAAATACGTATTGATAAACTTTACTAAGCCAAAACAAATTACTTAACGGTAAAATTTCGCGGTCGGCCGAATCTAAAGCACCTGATTCTGCAGGATACCAAATTAGGGTAGACCATTCTACGTAAAATTTTAATAACGATTCTGAAATTCTACGAATACATTAGAGATTTTGTCGATTTAGTTCTGAAACTTTGATGGAATTAGTTCCTGTGGTTCGACGTGGTCTCGAAGTAGGAAATTTCGAGCTTGATTTATTTAATTGAAATTCAATGCGTTGTCAAATTCATGGTCGCGGGTGTTAGTAAGCGTAGGGTCTCAAATGCAGCGGATATCAAGGAAAAGTTTTGAGGACTTAGTGACGTAGATAATCGTATCGTATTGTCTTACTGAAAACGATGTTTCTATCATAAGAAGGTACGAAAAATGTTTAGTTTGAAACATAGAAAGACAGATCTACATTTAAAAAAATAGTCATCAGCCTCCATGGCTTAGAAGCTTAGACTGCTACTAGCTTTTCAATCACAATAGGGTAGATGACAAAAAAAATATTAATTAGTCCGTCAGATAGATTTCCAAAAAATATTGGACACATATTTTATCTTTTTTTACGTAAACAAAATATTACGACGAAACAGTGCGTCAAAAACTCGTGTGATGTCACATTTCAATACATTTTTTACTTAAATGTGACGTCATATGTCACAAGCCCCCACTCATGATCTTTGACACGTTTTATCTTCGTCAATTTTTATTAATTTGATAAAACAAAAAACACGTTTCCAATATTTTTTGATCATCTAACTGACGGACTAAACAGAATCATATTTTTTTTAATCAGTCATCATCCCTATTATTGTCAAATTGGTATAAATAAACCTACTTAAGAAACTTAGTTATTATAAAAGTAACCATCAAAAATGGTAATACCTACCCTCACCCCAAACACACTAGAACCAAAACATAACATCACCTGTAATCCCGAAGAGTTAGACAGAGGTGTAACCGTACACCCACATTTCGCCAGTTATGTTTAAGACCCATTTAATAGGGGGCAAGCCTATTGCCATCAACCGGGACAAATCTAGACTCCGTGGCTGCTACTGAGAAATTTCTGATGCAAAAACCCAGTAACAAATTGCCCGACCCGAAAATCGAACCCAGGTCTTCATGCTTCGCGGGCCTGTGGACGGGGAGCTATGGTCTAGCTCGCCGTCCGTCCATCTCATGACGACAGGCCGTATCGACGGCGCGTTCGTGTTCCAGGCGCGCCTCAAAGAGAGTCAGTAATAACGAAGGACCCCTTCGTTATTACTGACTCTCTTTGCAAGGGCCGAAGCCTGCCGGGGCTGCGGGACTATTCGAAAGAGATACCGTGGCCCCAGAACACAAAGGGCGATGAAGGAACATGGATGGGTTTTAGTCAGTAGAAGTCTGACACTCCCTCCTGCTCCGCCCAGAGCGGGAGGAGTCATTTGATGATTTCCCATCCGGAAAAAAAAGGTCTTCATGCTTAGCAGTAGGGATTATTATAGACTAGCTTTTCCTAACCCTTTGGGAATAACAGGCTTAATGTTACCCACAAACCAGCCGAATGCATCCACACTAAAGCAAAACGAATTCATGCAAATATAAATCTCCAATACACGCAAACTGAACACACAAAACGTAACGTAAACGCGAACGTTTAAGTTCATACTTTATGTTGTGGTAACGCAAAGTTGGCGAGTTGCCAGCGGTAATAGGGCCATAGCTCCCAAAGTTTAAGGTCAGCCCCGAATTTATTGTTTATCATCGGTTCATTGATTTGGGGAAATCGCGTGTGGAAACAACTGATTGAAATACGTTCTTTTTATCGTTTTTTTTTTAGTCGATTATTAAGGAGTCTAAAAGGAGGTTAATGTCTTTTTGAGAAACTTGTCATCACATAAGAAAAAAAATTTATAATAAAAAAAGTAAGAAACACGCTTTTGAGTGACGTCATTTTATTTCTCGTATTCTTCTCAGAAAACGCTTTCGTTTGATACCCAAATCATGGGAATGCATAAAAATAACTAGTCCGCCATATTTAGAATGACGTCCGGGATACGTTGAGGATGTTGCCGCAAGTACTCGAATTGCAAAATGATGTCAATTGTATGTATTAAAAAAATATGACCGCTTTAGTGATCTTAGCACAAACAATCTTTTTTTTTTGTATTCTAATGCAGAAATGTATTTCCTAAGTATACTAATGCAATACGTAAAGCCAAGCATTTTATAAACCTTGACTAAAATTTATAATACATGGCAACATTAAAAGTATAGCTAGCCATGATTATTTATTTTCATCAATAAAATACGACTTCTTTTCCAGACTTTGATAGGCCCTACGCTTGATTTGATAATTCTTAGTAAATTATTTCGTCGGTATCTATCACGGTACACATACGTACTTAGACGCTTAATATTTTTCATCAACAATTTCAACGCCGATATCCTTTGAAAGATTGTAGTTGCTTAAAGTGCTGGCGTCTATAATACATAATATTTTAAATATTTTATTTTCTTTGAGTAAGTAGACATAATTATTTATGTATTAATTATAATACCTATAATTTCTACTAGAGAAAAAGCAGTGTGACAGACGCACAGATAACGCTAAAGCAATCCTAAAAGTAATTCCGATTTCTTTCTACAACTACGGAACCCTAAATATTACAGTAATCTACAGACAAACAAAGCACAGTGTTATCATTACATCCTTTCTGTGGCAATCAGTTATGCGCACGCGTCGACCGACGACGATCATTAAACCAACAAATGTAAAAATATGGATAAAACAGTATTTTCATGTGAGTGTTTTTTTATTCAGTTCGTAGTTTAGTTGTTTGTGAAATCTTGATAAAAATCAACGTCTCTTTTACTCGGAGAGATGAGCAAAGACCATCACTCAATGACGCCATATGGAGGCCATCGCAGTCGAGGTAAACTGCGGTTCATGACGACAGGCCGCGTCGACGGCGCGACCGTGTTTCATGCGCGCCTCAAAGAGAATCAGCAAAAAGGAAGGGGTCCGCAAGGGCCGACGCCTGCCGGGGCTGCGGGACTGTTCGAAAGAGATACCATGGCTACGGAACACAAAGGGCAAAGAAGGAACATGGATGGGTTTTAGTCAGTAAAAGTCTGACATTCCCTCCTGCTCCGTCCAGAGCGGGAGGAGTCATTTGATGATTTCCCATCCGAAAAAAAAGGTGGTTCTTCTTCTTTACGTGTCGATGAGCTCAAATTGTGTTAGACCAGTATGTAGCCACCTGCACAGCTCTATCATTTGCTTCGATTAGATCCTGATAGGTGCAATCGGTAGTGCAGTATGGGCAGGACAGGACGTGGAGCATATCCTGCCGAGAGGCTCCACACTTGACGATCTGATCTGGTTTTCGAACAAACATGGCCTGAGATCACTCAAGATAAAGAGGTTTGAACGGAGAGAGGCTCCGCTCTAGGCATTCCACAGCTGGGCGAAGACCTGCGCCTTTGCCCAGCTGTGCAACACAATATAAGCAAACAGAACAAAATACAATTGAAATACGTTCAATACGTAAATTGCCTAGTGAATGAAACACGTGTGTGTTTATATTATATCAGTAACTAGGCATCAAAGTGTTGACGTGTTTCATAAAATACATTCTTAACCCATGATCTGTCCACGAAGTAGACACAATAGTTAAACAATGGCGTCTCGAGCAAATCGTTCATTCGACAGATCATGATTTAAAGAAAGTTTAGTGATAACTTCTTTGAAGTTTAATATCTAACTATTACGTGGAAACTGTGAGTATCTTTTATTAAAAAAATAACGGTATGGTTTTAGGCAAAAAGTTCATTGAAGCACCAAGAAAACATTAACCTGAAGAATTCTACTAAATTTTCGTCATGGAGTTGCAATTTTAGTACTCGTCACAGCGTTTCTCCGTTGAAGTTACAAAGCAGCCTTACATTAAAACAAGTCATGTATAACTACTGAAAACTTGAGAGCCAAACCAACTGCCAATCGCCTTCAAAGTATTTTGTGTATCAAAAACGCCTGTTAACCGTATTGACATGAGATTTAAGGTCGCTTTTAGCACCAAACATTTTTTACTTTTGTATCTATCTTGGAGACAGCCTCTCGCTTGCCGTATAACGTAAAATATCTTTGAGAAAAGGTCTAGAACCTTCTAATGTTCAAGTTTGAAGTAATAAATCTTTAATGGAAATCCCCATGTGATTGTGAACATTACTCAATTAAGATAAGACCGTTTATAGCATAGGCACCAATGCGGCCGTTGCGATAATTTTTATGCTAACTGTTCGTTCAATCACGTGTCACGCTATTGAGATGGAATTAAACTTCAACAGATTCTTCAATACTGCCTCGATGGTATAGTAGTAGCAAGCGAGACTGCTGACCATAAGGTCCTGGGTTCAAATCCCAGGTCGGGCAAAGTGTTATTGGGGTGGTCCATCAGGAATTTCTCAGTTGCAGCCACGGAGTCTGGATTTGCGCCCGGTTGGTAGCAATAAGCTCGCCCCGTATTACATGGGACTTAAATAACACTTGCGAAATGAGGACGTACTATTAGGTACACCCCTGCCCAACCCTTCAGGGATTACAGACGTGATGTTATGTATTTTCTTTAATAATCTGTTTTTTTTCAGGCCTGGTCATCATTTTCTTGACAGAAGTGTCAGCGACAAGCTCTTGCAACATAACTGACAATGACAACTGTTTCTACACCGTGAATTGTGATATTCCTGCCAAGATCAACACAGTTCCTGGTTGTGATTACACTGACCCGTACATTACCCTCGTCATCAAGGAATCTCCAGCTCACAATGCTACAGCCAATTTCTTTAACACAAAATTCGACGCATATGTCCGGATCATAACAGCAATTGGCAACAGATGGGGTGCTGTACAAAACAATGCTTTCAGTAACTTCAAAAACGTTCTATACATGGATCTATCTGAAAATGAAATAAAGACTATAGGCAAAGCATTCATCGGCTTAGGACAATTGGACTCGTTGAACATGTCCCGGAATCTTCTCGAAGTAATAAAACCTGAAGTTTTTACGTTTTCCGAAAATAAAAATAGACTTTCTTTATTAGACTTATCGTACAATTTGTTGACGTATTTGCCCGAAGATATTTTCATGAATATTTACTATTTGAGAAAGTTAAATCTACAAGGAAATAAACTAACAACGCTGGGAGACCAGGTCTTAACGAACTTGAAAAACTTGAACAGCTTAAACTTGTGTTGTAGTAACTTTACAACGTTCAACATAACTTTGAAAAATTTCAAATCTTTGAGAGAATTGGATTTGTCATATAATTATTTAAAACACATAGATCTATCAGAAGTAGTCTCTCTCGAGGTGATTAATTTGTCTCACAACGATATTGTCGAGTTCAAGTTTGATTATCTTAATCAATTTCAAAATCTTGTAGAATTAGATCTTAGCTTTAATAAATTAAAGAAAATATATGGCTCTACTAGTATTAAAAAATTCAAAATTCATATAGATAGAAATTTAAATCAAACCTTTGAAAATAGTTTCAATAATATTGGTCTTTTAGATTTAAATTATAATGAAATCGCTGAATTCAAATTAAGGCGATACACACAAGCAGATGACTATCGAGATGATTTCTTTGAACAAAATAATATATAGCTATTATAGTCAATTTTATATATAGTCTCTTCCATTTTAAGCCATTCTTCTGGTCTACCTCAGTCAAACCAGGAGAGGTGGAGAGGTGAAATGGCTGGTGCATGTTTTTTTTTTTTTTGTAATAATACGGACAAAGTAACAAAAAAAATATCTGTAAACTAGCAAAGAAGTTATTTATTTTCAGAGGCAATCAGAAAAGGATACGTCGACAAAAATAATATAAATATAAATAATATTATCAATAAAAAAATATTCTAAATTATTGTATAATATTATTATAATACACTTTTATTATCCACTCAACCACCGTTTTGCCAAATGCGCATGGCTACCATGGTAGCCAGTAGCTTGTTGTTAACTTGTTACAAAATTTGTGGAATATAGAAGAATAAAATCTGTGTTTATCTAGTAGAAAATCATCGTCATCTGCTTAGCTAAGCTCCCAGTCTAACAGGATGCAGATGAATACCAGTATTTTTCATGGAGCGACTGCCTATCTGACCTCCATAGCCCAGTTGGATCATTCTTACTCTAACTAGGTAATACGATACCAATTTGTAAGACTAGTTGTCTGTTGTTGTTGAAAAGTAAGTTAAAAATGTTGTTTTAAATAAATGTTATTGATAATTTTCGTTTCATTTCTTTTTGATAAACATCAACGCTAAAAACATTTTAACTGAATGAATCCTCACGAAAACAATCAACGATAACATGAATATTGGGAATCGTGATCTTTTGTTTTTTGAAGACGAGTAAGAAGTGTGACGAGTCGGGCATAACTCTCCTATTAATCATCATGCAGGTGAAAATAGCTCCAAAATAGACGTTGGAGGCGGTTTTCTGTCTAACTAGATACAGCTGAATAGGAGTAGTGTTATACGTAGTTATAGGTAAGCCATACAAATATAAAAAATCAATACCTGCACGCTCAAAATTACAGCAGATTTTTTATTAACTAACAAAACATTTTTGAGCTGGTGGACTCCTCTTACCAAACCAAGTTAGGCTCAGCTTCCAGTCTAACCGGATGCAGCTGAATACTAGTATTTTACATGAAGCGACTGCCTATCTGACCTCCACAACTCAGTTACTTTGTAAAACGATACTAAGTCTGACAACCAGTCTTAACTGGTTGTGAGACTTATACTGGTGGGTCTAGAATCATGTATTAAATTGATAGTTTACGGGTCGTTGTCCCTTACAAATCATCATCATCATCATCAGCCTATTAATGTTCCCACTGCTGGGACACAGGCCTCCTCTCTATGAGAGGGAATGGGCTATAATCCACCACGCGGGCCCAGTGCGGATTGGTAGATGTCACATGTCTTCGAATTTTTTGTTCCTAGGACTGTTGCTGCTCTCATAACTGTGAAGGAAAACATCGTGAGGAAACCGGCATGTCCTAGAACCTTACAACTAGCAAAAAATATTGTTAAACTAAAAACTAACAGCCATATTTCCAAAAAAGGATTTCCATTTCCGACTCTAGTGGAAATACCAGCAGCTGTCAACGATTTAACGCATTAGAGTGACTCTGCGCGTGACCCAACGAATAAAATCGACGGTCGTAACGAAACGGCGCACGACAGAACTGAATAATCAACTTAATATCGTAATGCACGCAACTATGATCCTTATGATGTACGGCAGCAATCAGCGATGATTGGAGTGTGCGGTTATGTTGACATGAACGATATTTATGTGGCCGGAAGTTTGCTAATATTTAAGAGCGAACAAGCGTTTCTGATTAGAAGTTATTTTTTTTTTAGACCGTTTAGTTTAAAAAAAAATAACAATGGAAAAATGTATTGGTCTGGGTTTCGTATATATACACGATATACACTCATAGACATCGATATAGACGATAGACCACTTGCTGTGAGCTTGAAGCTCTTCCCTTTTTTATAAATAATAAATAAAAAAACCTTTTATTTCATGGAATAATAGTTTGAAAATTGAAATATACATAGATTTAAAGTTGTGCTATACTAACACAATTTGATTCAATTAGATTTTATTTCCTTATATTCATTTTAATTTTATTTCGTTTCATATTTAAAAAATAAATAAAATTCATTTAATTCAACTAACTTGCTCCTTACAGTGTAATTGAAATGAAATAAAATGAACATTGATGTACAATCAGTATTAAAAATAAAATAAAATCAACATTAAAAACAAAACAAAAAAAAAACTCTTCCCTTTTATAAATAAAGAAAGAAAACTAAAACAATCTTAAAAGTAAACAAAAGAAATTAGCAAAAGGACAACCTTTTGATACCAAAAGGACATCAACACAAGTCCACCTGACGCTGATTTTCAGCTACGGGTACCGATTGCAATACGCTCAAAACCAAACATATAGATCTCCTTCAAAACGATAAAGGAAAACATCGTTAGGAAGCCGGCATGTCTTAGAACAAAACATTCGAAGGCATGTAGTGGCATCTTTCAACCCGTATTGGCGCCTGTGTCTCAGCAATGGGAACATTATAGGCTGATCTATGTATAAAACTATAGAGTATATGATTTTGATAACCCAGGAATTAAGCTTAGCGACAGAATTCGTAATACCACAATATGCTCCTAAATTGGAATTGCTAATGCGGGGAACAGTACTGCTGGGTTGAAGTGGAATTGGGCGGGCCATGTCTGCAGAATGCATCAGGACCGATGGGCCAGCGTCGTTACGCAGTGGGTGCCAGAAGACGGGCGTCGACGCCAAGGGAGACCTAGAAAACGCTGGCGTGACGACCTAGAGGCGTTTATGAGAGATTGGCCTGAGAAAACCGCGCGGAGAGAAGAGTGGAATAGAGAAGGCCTTTGTCCAGCAGTGGGACAATATAGGCTAAGTAAAAAAAAAGACTAATTTATATAAACGAACTAAATAAACAAAAGGATACTTAAACCTATAAGTCTACTACTCCACATCGCTATCATCCGGAAACGTGCCAAGAAGATTGGCAACATTGCTACGTTGAATGGCAATGCTAGTTCTTTGCCCAAAGAAACAGCCAGCCCTCTTATTTTATTAAAATGGTTAATCAAAGCTTCACATTCAAATATATGAAACCTATCTATACATATATTAAAATCGTTGAGACCAAAAAATCTGTACATTGAAGATTAAAAAAAAAAAACCAGCCAGGGTGACTTGAAATAAGTAACTGAACATATTAAAACCATTTAAAAAAAAATTGTTTGTTTGTTTGTTTGTTTGTTTGACCGCGCATCACGTAAAAACTGCTGAACCGATTTTGTTGAAATGTTCACAAATCTGTTTAAATACATTCAGAATAACATATAGGCTATAGAAATTTTGTTTTTTTTTTTGAAAAAGGGGGTGAAAAGGGGGTTAAAGTTTGTATAAAATAAAATTTTAGATTGTTTTAGAATCATGAAACTCAGAACAAATACTTATTAATAAAAATAAAGAAATACCTGTCTTAGCATTTTTTTTAAATCTTATCCAGAGGCGCAAAAAAGAGGGTTTTGTGTTTAAAATTAATAAACTTCAAACACCTATACAATCAAAACCAATGAAGTGTAACCTTTTAAAGTTGCTACATATACTTCATATCTAATACAGGTAAATATAATTTCTCAGTTTTCTCGAAATTTGATTTTTGAGGTGAATACGCACAAAATAGCGTAACTCAAGAAAATCAGCTTTCCTTGGTTTAAGTAGTTGGTACGAAATGTTTGTGCGCGCATCACGTCAAAATTACTGAATAGGCTTCTTCAATATTTAAACTATATATTATCACGCTACTTCCTTAAGGGGGTAGGCAATTTTGCATTATTTCCGTAGGATACTTCAATTGTTTGACGTTTCAGTCATGACGTAAGTACATGAGACCGGCTATTTGTGGCTTATGTCAACGAAGTAAATGGCCTTGCGGTTTCATGACCGCTCTGTAAACTTCGGGGTTGCAGGTTCAAACCCTCCAACATTATTTTCACTTTATGTGATTTTTTTAATTTTTTTTTTGATGCTGTGAGATATATTTCATTTTGTATTTAAGTTGTGTGCATTTCTTATTTTTTTCGTGAAATATTTTTCCAAAAAGTAATAGAGTAGTACTTATGGAAGAAGAATATAATCATGCTACCCCCGAATAAATTGGGATACGGGCAGGAGTATGATGATGAGGATGATTTCTCCAAAAAGAAGTATAGCGAACACCAGAAGCCTGATAAATCCACGTGTTCTTGCCGTGCAAGAACTGTGCTATGCTATTCGCGATTATCAATAATCCATACACAGTTTACGTAGATTATATTTACAGCTAAATTGTTATTGGCCTCATATCGTGTTTTCGGGCGGGAGGAGACGCCCTGGTTCTTCCATTGTGAGGATCGACCGGAGGCCACGGTGGAGCACACTGTGGAGGTGTGCCCCACTTGGGCGGAGCACCGCCGTGTCCTCGAAGCGGCGATCGGCGGCGGCGACCTCTCTCTCCCAGCCCTGGTTCAATACATGGTCCGGAGCAAGACGGAATGGGATGCCATCACCTCCTTCTGCGAAGCAGTCATGCTAGCGAAGGAGGTGGTGGAACGTGAGAGGGAGAGATCCTTACGTCCCGGCCACGGTGGGAGACACCCCGGGCGTCGGGAGCCACGTATTGGCCCCCGGCCACCGTAGGCGTGGGCCTGTGGACGAGGAGCTATGGGCTAGCTTGCCGTCCGTCCGTCTCATGACGACAGGCCGTGTCGACGGCGCGTTCGTGTTCTACGCGCGCCTCAAAGAGAGTCAGCAAAAAAGAAGGGGTCCGCAAGGGCCGATGCCTGCCGGGGCTGCGGGACTATTCGAAAGAGATACCGTGGCCCCGGAACACAAAGGGCGATGAAGGAACATGGATGGGTTTTAGTCAGTAAAAGTCTGACACTTCCTCCTGCTCCGGGAGGAGTCATTTGATGATTTCCCATCCGAAAAAAAAGCTATATCGTGTTTGGGCTCAATTCATGCACCTTGATGAGAACTTTCGACCTAGCTGGAGTATGACTGTCATCGAGTGTCTAAGGATGAAAACCTAAGGCTGTCGAGGGAAGCCCCAAATTGGAAAAACATAGTACAATATTTTAACGATGATCGCATATAATTCCGAGAAATTAAATTGTTACCTACTTGAATCTATACTTATTATAAAGGAGAAAAGTTTGTTTGTTTGGTTGGTTGAACGCGCTAATTTTAGGAACTACTAATTCCAGTTAAAAACATCTTTTAGTGTTGGATAGCCCATTTATCGAGGAAGGCTATACGTTATATAACATCACGCTTCAATCAATAGGAGCGGAGCATCAATGAAAATTGTTGCAAATACAGCGAAAAATTATTGCTTTTGAGAGCTTCCTTTCCGTGCGCTGCGTAAACGGTAAAAGTTACTCAACAATCATACATGTATGACGGGATTGTTCCTCTTAAAAAGTCCGCTAAAGCATATTATCTGCATTTTTTTAGGTTGACTCACACTCTCTCTAAGCCTCTCTCTCTCTTACGTAACGCAGACGAAGTTGCGCGGGTCAGCTAGTTTTTAAATAAAAATGGTAAAAATAAAATTTTTAGAATAAAAACACCTGGGAAAAATAAATCAATATTCAGCTATCAAAATCGAACACTCCTTTAGAATAGCAAATTGATCCTGAATAGTTCATTGAATCCTTGAATAATCCAGTTAAGAGTTCGCGCTAATGGAATTAATACGAATTCAATGAAAAAATATTGAATTGAACATTCATGGCAAAATTTGAATCTGAATATTTTTCCATTTTTGTTTTATAAAATGATTGGACTGGGACGTATTATCCCATGATCTGTCCACGAAGTAGACACAATAGTTAAACAATGGCGTCTCGACCAAATTAGTCATTCGACAGATCATGATTTATACTTCTTACTAGAAGCATTTAAACTGCCTTGTTGTTCTAACAGTCACAATAGCATTACGTCCCGATTTCCAGATTAATCTAGACTTAGATATTCCTAAAGAAAAAACCGACCAAGAGCGAGTTGGACTCGCGCACTGAGGGTTTCGTACAAACTTTTAAAGGACAAACTTAACTTTGCTGTCCGATCCCTTGATACGGCTATTGCTCCATCCGCAAATAATAAGTTTGTAATAGTAAAATCGTTTTTTTTTTTGTTATTAAACTAAATATTTACGGTTTTCAGACTTTTCCCTTTACATGTGCTGTAAGACCTTGCTTTTTGCCAAATTTCGTGATTCTAGCTCAATGGAAACTACCATATAGGTTTTCGACCCAAAACCTATATGGTAGTTCCGGTTGACCTAGAATTGTCAATTTTGGTTAAAAGCAAGGTCTTACAGCACTTGTGCTGTAAAGGGAAAAGTCCGAAAAATAAAAAAATAAAGTGGAAAATTAAGGTAAGGTAAATTTTGGTACTTACAAGTTTTTGCGAAAATCAAAATTTGCACTTATCTTTTTATCGTGTAACTCAGGAACTTGATTTTTATACACTTAATAGGGACTATAGACCTCAGTATATGGTATAAATTTAAACTTGCTAGGTTTACCCGTTCCTGAGAAAATCGGTGGTGACAGACGGACAGACGGACAAGAAAGTGATCGTAAGATCTGGTTTTTCCTTTTGAGGTACGGAACCCTAAAAACATAATAATTATCACTTTGCTCGATCTGGGAATGGAACCCAAGACCTCATGCAACCACTGGACCAACGAGGCAGTCGAGTAACGCAAAACACGTACCGGAAATGCATACATTCGTGTTCAGCACACAGCTTGAAACCGTGAACGCACTACATAAAATATTTCATATCATAAAAGTGAACACAGTTGTAAGAGGGAATAAACTAGTAGCATGGTAACGTTTTGTGCCATAATATTAATGCAGCTCTGGTTTCTGCACAAGTACATACTACATATTCATGGCTACATATAGTTTTTATGTGAAAACTTCGCAAATGTTCTACGGATGAATTTGGCTCATGTGCGCACTAAAATAGTTTTAGCTCGTAGAGTACGTATTAAAGATTCTAGATTATCTTTTTTTGTAATTTGAAGTGTTCTGAGTTGATGCTTAAACGTGGGGCATGAATTGAATGAACGGCTCTGAGACTAAAATGTGAGTGGAGTTCTAAGAAAAAAGTGGAACTCAATGAGCTTTCAAGCTCTAAAGCTGTTAGAGTCGTCAATGGTATTCTGACATGGCCGCTTTGTGGTCGGAGTTTTTCGGCCGAAGTTACGCTTGCCACTTGAGAGCACATGAAAGAGCAGCACACCAAACCTCTCGACAACCACACTAGAAAACCATCGAATGCAGTCTCTGTGGCCGAAATCGGCTAGATAGCATCATCATCAAGGGTTAACTATCGTGATCGTATTTGTTCAGACCATTTACGATTCCAGAATTAGTTATTTTGTCACAAAATCGTAGAAGACACCCCCTGATAAATACTAGATAGTATTAGATCAGCAAAACAGCAAATCTGACCCAATATTTGTAGACAACGATTAAAAGGCTTTCGAACAGCCTTTCAAGTTGATTGAGTTTCCAAGTAAACATAAATTACAAACCAAATCCCACAACAGACATACATTCACCATCAAACGAATATAACATCGGTGAAGTTCTTGGACACAAGTATCGAGTTAGCCGCACCAACTTCGTATTTAACTTCCCCCAAATCAACAAGACAAGATTCCTTTACCAAAATGGCCTTTGGAATTTCCG
This sequence comes from Xestia rhomboidea, assembly GCA_963853795.1. Taxonomy (NCBI): domain Eukaryota; kingdom Metazoa; phylum Arthropoda; class Insecta; order Lepidoptera; family Noctuidae; genus Xestia; species Xestia rhomboidea. The sequence continues at coordinate 4,287,069 of OY970771.1, read as the reverse complement.
AATGTACGAATTAAGATTGGACCTTCTCAGAGAATTTGGGAAAGTTCAACTCCAAATTCACCCATTGTCAGACGAAGTTGGAATAATATTTTTTGTGGGAGTTTCTTTACAGAAATCATCGGTCCGTGTTTGAGTTGGTTCACTTATCATTATGATGTCAGTTTGAAGTTTGTTTTTGGAGACGGAAGGCGTATTGGGAGCATATTATTTTTATTAAATTTAGGTCAGGTTTGATTCGGTTTACTTTGGTAATATATACTTTTTCAGGTGCTTCGTTTCATAAACTTTTGGGGACATTTTGAGTGCGAATGGTTTTTTTATTTTTAATAACTTCTTCTAAATCTTTTAAGAGTATTGTGAAAGGTTGACAGTATGGAACCTCTTTAAAGGGTGATTGAGTAAAACCTTGGCTAAACTTTAAGGGAGTTAAGTACTCGTAAATATGAGCAACTTTTACTATGGAACTAACTATGAAAAAATTATTACAAAAATCTGCTGTCGCCTACATTTGTTCGAGTTACGCAACTAATAATGTATGGAGCATCCAATTATTTTTTTTGTGATCTCATGGTCGGTCCCGGTGAGTATTGCCCATGTTTAACAAATCACCCAGAATAAACAAGCATCATATTTATGGTTCTCTATTTCAAGTATTCCATACAAAACTTCAACACTTACTCGATGCAAATGTAGCAATAGCTGCTGATTTTGTCGCGATCATGAGGTAGGCCTAAGAGTCGTAAGCCTGACGATTTGGACTGATTGGCCAACACCAAGAAAGTTGGAAAAGAGTGGGAGGCCTTAGCCCAGCAATGGGACAGAGCAGGCATAAAGAAATGATGATTATGATTTAGTTTGATAACTGAACCACTTTTTCCAAAGGATCGTCAGATCTGTAGCACACCTTTCTGATAATTATGTATTGTATAACGTGTATCAAAAATGGTATTTCGCACAAAAACCATCTACCCGTTAATACCAGCAAAAAATACAATATTCATTAACACATGACAAGCGTCCTCTCATTCCGTTGCTAGACAAGGACGTCGCTATCCACTGCTCTCTCCAACTCTTTCATACTTGAGGAAAATCTGCCATGCTACGTCACGTTGGTACTCTGATCAATTAATTGAAGGGCCTCCATACATTGAGATGTATCGTTAATCACTTTAATGTGATTACTGATAAAACTCACCCTTAATGCCTCAGATGGGGGAGAGCAGAGATACTGATCGGATTTTAGTTTTGGCAGATGTTCGGGAGTATGTTTAAGTGTTTCAGGAGTTGTTTGAAGTTCTGTGTAGTTTGTAAGTTATTGTGGGTAACGGCTCTAGTTGACCGATTTTGTTTACAAGCAATATTGTCTATTTGATTTTGAGGCTAAGAGTGGCCTTGTGGTCGCAATCGGAAATACTAAGTAAGGTCTCGACATAGATAGCGACAACTTTCGATCGCTAATAACTCACGAAAACATTCGGTTGCAATAATGATGCTTGCGAAAAATGCAAGTCTCTAACATCCCAGATACGATTTTCGCAAGCATCATCATTGCAACCGTATTTATTTAGTTAGTTAGTTAGTAATCAGCGATTGAAAGTTAGCGATTTTGTCGTTATCTCTGTCGAGACTGCCAGCCCAGGTCGAGGCAAGGGTTACTGGGTTTTGACAGCCATGGAGTCTGTATTTGTGCTCGGTTAATGGTAATAGGCTTGGCCCCTATTACTTGAGACTTACTACATGATTGGGTGTACTAGCAAGTACACCTGTGTCCAACCTTTTGAAAACTAACGAATAAGAGTTTTTTTCAAACACTTTGACTTGCCATTATTATCCGTTTCCCATGAACTATCTCACAATTTCTCCCATCTCATTATAAACAGGTATATACACATACAGGGTGTTAAAGTAGTCGCGTGCCATAGCTTAGGGGCGAGTTCAGTATCGATGAAGGAATCCGTAAAAAAAAAATATAAAAAACATATACACACTGCAATATAAAATAATTTTATTTCTAAACGATTGCTATTTAAAGTAAGTAGGTACTAAATTAGGTTGGTCTTGCAAACATTTATTTTTTATTATTTTATTTTTTATTTTTTACGGGTTCCTTTATCGATACTGAACTCACTCCTAAGCTATGGCACGCGACTACTTTAACACCCTGTATATTGCTTCAGCAACAGCCCCTCATTATCCAAATTCTTGGTCGTACAAGCCATCACCCTCACCGTTACCATGTTTTTAGCTACCAGCATAATTATCCCTTATCCCTTAATATATGTTTTTTGGAGTCGACGCAGCATTTCTTCTTCTTACATAGGTACTTCTCTACACTCATCTCAACAGTAATATCCTAGTGTGACCATCGCACTGCCAAGTCATAAGGCTCGACTTCGAATTCAAGACCTTTGATGTTTCGGCTTCCTGATAGAATTGTATAATTATCACTTACTTTGGTGAAGGAAAACATCTTGAGGAAACCAGCATGCCTGAGAGTTATTTCTCAGAGGCCCATGGGCGGCATAAAAACTCTGACACCAGGTTAGGCACTAATGAGGGAGAGAACCTTATGTCCTCGCCGCCGCGGGTGACGCCCCGGGCGTTTACCGTAGGCGCGGGCCTGTGGACGGAGAGCTATGGGCTAGGTCGCCGTCCGTCCGTCTCATGACGACAGGCCGTGTCAACGGCGCGTTCGTGTTCCACGCGCGCTTCAAAGAGAGTCAGCAAAAGGGAAGGGGTTCGCAAGGGCCGATGCCTGCCGGGGCTGCGGGACTGTTCGCAAGAGATACCGTGGTCCCGGAACACAAAGGGCGATGAAGGAACATGAATGGGTTTTAGTCAGCAAAAGTCTGACATTCCCTCCTGCTCCGCCAGAGTTCTCCGTTCGAGGAGTCATTTGATGATTTCCCATCAGAAAAAAAAAATACTTCACCCAGTACATCCATTGTCTTTTTGTATTTCCTTTACTCTTAAAGCCACCGTGTTTTTACCAACCTTACCAAACTTAATAAATTTTGTCTGAGCGAACACCCGAATTCGAATTCTTTAAAAGTCCCGTCCCTCCGTTCGCAAAACTTTCAGATGGACAGTTTTACTTTTCTTTGATCCTACATTTATATGTTCACCTTGCCGGTGTTTTTTTTTTTGTTGTTATTTTTATTTAACTTTACCTACCTCTTTTTATTACATGCCTGTGTAGCTAGATGGTATCTTATGTAATGTGTGTATGGGATTGTGTCAAGAGTAATGAAATCATGTTGCGAATGGGGTTCACTGTTTATATTGTTATCTTTTTCTTAGCGATTTGAGCACAAAAGGTATGGAAATTGTGTTTCTTGCCAAATGGTTCCACACTGGGTGAAATCTTTGAGCTTTAAGCTTTTGTAAATAATCGTTTTTACAATAAATAAGTACATGTTGAGCCTGACTCGTTGATATTGTGGTCGCAAGCTCCTGGATTCGATGCCCAAGTCGGGCAGTGTTATTGGATTTTTCCATCAGGAATTTCTCAGTAGCAGCCACGGAGTCTGGATTTGCGCCCGGTTGATGGCAACAAGCTCGCCCCCTATTACATGGAAATTAAAAATAACTAACGAAGTGTGGGTGTTCTTGTTAGGGACACCTCTGCCTTACCCTTCGGGGATTATAGGCGTGATGTTATGTTATGTTGAGCAACAATGAAATTGCTCAGTATTGTTTCCAGCAACATTACATGTTGCGAGTAAACTGTTATTGTTAACGTGTTGCAAACACGTGGCTGCGTTGTTTAGTGCGTATTAAGTATTCCCTATTGATATAAATATTCCTTACCCTACCTTTAATATAAGGGATATCTTAGAGGTAATGTTATTAGTAAAACTTCTTCCTATAATTTCTAATACCTACCTACCTAATCTAATCCATACCTCAAAATCATTCGAAATTCGAATCAGCTCACCGGATTTCCATTTTTAAACCAAATCACGGTTAAAACTCAATTACCGTTTCGAAAGCCGAAAAGTTTGAACAATTTGAATTTCGATACGAACGAATGATTCTAGGTTCGAACGATAGAGATTTAAATCACGTTCGTTTAAACTTATAAAATGGCTGACACAATAAATTAGAGGGGCAACTATTTTTGAAAATCAGTGAATACAAGACCTTCCTTCGGCTTAGAACCTCGGAATAAAAAGGGCCTTGAATAGTAGTAATAATATATTTTAAACATATTTATGTTTAGAGGGTCTGGCAGGGAAGAATAGATGAAGAAAACCTGTTGCGCCGACCCCAAATATGTCCATTAGTGATAGCCGTATCCCAACCAGCATGTCCTTGGCCTTTGCTTCTTGATTTTTTGTTGTTCGGTTCTAGAGAGAGGTATAGTCAAAGTAATTACGGAACTTTGAGTGCGCTAGTATGCCTCAATCTGGGACTAATAACTGTAAGGAGGTATAAGGAATAAATCTAAGTGGAAATTGTTTCATCCTCCTTGGAAAAGGGAAGTTCCTCCAACCAGTTAGTGTTGTGTCTGGTTAGACCTGACGAGGTTCAACGCGCGGATAACTCTCATTTACAAAAGGTAAGCTTCATAAGTGTCAGTAAACCTCCGATGAGAAATTAACATTGCTTTATAACAATCTATTTAATATTTTCAGAGAGATCATTATAAACGTTTGTACACGCTTAAACCAATAAATAATTGCTAAAATTATTGACCCCATAATATACAAAGTTTTCGTAAACAAACTCCCAGATATTTAAAACAATAAATTAGAAGGGGAAACTATTTGGAGTTTAAATATTTCGGTCGAATCGTTTGGGTCGCGGGTTCGAAAGAATCTCATGAATTTGTTACCTATATTAGAATGTTACCCGGAGGGACGAAAATGTTAACCTACGTTATGTATAAGGGAGTGATTGTTTCTGTTTTCTATTTTAGAGCTTATATGGCGTTAGGGCGTTGGGGTAATTTGAGCAGTTTTTGCTTAAAATACTTAAAATTGGTTTTTCAGTGTGCAATTTTAATTAAGTTATCAAATAATAAAATTTATAATGAGGATTTAATGGCAGTAGTGATTCTATAAGGGCTAAGTATTGGCTGTCATAGTGGGGGCTCTCATAGAATTTGGTGGGGTTTAAATATACAGAATGTAAAAAACCTCATCACGAAGCCGTCAACCAAGCATTCTGTACTTAAAACTAAGTAACTACAAGCAAAATTTTTAAAAGACACCCTTTATGAAGTAATGGAACAGCAATTCCCTACAAAAACCTTCGGATTTTGACTGTTTTACGAAATCGGGGTGCCAGGTATAATAATGATAACTGATTGAACGGTTATTGGCTTAGCAACTGGCTGATATGCTGCTGATGTGGGTTAAATCGCCGCACTACGGGTAGTTGTTGCGGGTCTGGCTGTTTGTATGTAAGTTTGAGTGTTTGTCAATGCAACCACGATGCACGAAAAATTCCTAGTGGGCCAACGGGCAACGTTTAAAAAAATAAAACTGTTCTCGGATGACTTGGAAAATGGAAAACCTGATGGTAGAGCTCCATCGGAAAACGGACTTTGAAAGATTTCGTAATACATTGCTTACGCATCTGCGGATGGCTTATTTATTTACCAATTTTCCTCAAATCTGTTTTTCCAATATTATCATGGAAAATTAATAAAATCCCGAAGAATCCATTAGAATCGTATCACCTGATACCTTTCACATATTCAATAAGGGTTCTTATTCTTAGACGAAGGGGTGAATTCACAAATAGAATACCTACTTTTGTTGGGGATGAAAGGGGGTGGACTAAGGATAAGTTTTATGGAATTTCTTAAAGGAAATAAAGGTCGGGTTGAAGTTGAATACCATGTTAGAAGCTTTATAGATGGTTAAAAAAGTTTAGTTGTTTTTAGAATAATGCGTATTTTGAACACTAGGTGACACAAATGTCTTGATGCTATTGCACTGGAATTTCAACCCTCGGAGCTGATTCAAGGGTTGACAATACAACAGTGTGCTTTTAATTAAGGTTTCATCTAGTGCTGATGAAAATCGACACTAAAAAAGTTCGAAGATACACACACACACACAACAGACACATTGGCATTGACATTGTCGGACATTTGTAGGAAAACCTTAAAATGTTGAAAAATCATCGTTAATTCCTACACAAATGTTACCGTATTATTTTTATCAGCCAGCAAAACTTTTTCAACGTTATTTTCGTACCTGCAACAGAAAAAAAGTACATAAGTATTGTTTTGACAGAGAAACACCTCTAAAATGGCCGCTTTAGCAGAATCTTAATATAAATCACGTTAAAAATGTTATTTCTTAAAATGGACTTTATAGACATAAACATAAGGTCTATTTTAAGAATTTAATTTTTTTAACGTGATTCATACCCACAGGAAATCACTGAATCGCTTTTCATTTGTATGAAACACTTTGGTATATAAGAGAACGCCTTGTAAACATTTTAACACATTTCTCTGTCATAAATTTAACATTTTTTACTCATCACCTGCCTAGAATACCAGTTTTTTACATGGAGCGACTGCCTATCTGACCTGCACAACCCAATTAGTACTGGGTAATGCGCTACCCCTTGGTAAAACAAGTTGTCAGACTTTCGAGCCACTGATTACCTGTAACGACTGCCAAAGATCTACAAATGACAGCCGGGCCCAACGGCTTGACTTGCTTTCCGAAGCACGAAGTAAACTCAGCATATAATGGGCGGTCACCCATCCACCGATCAACCTAGACAACCGCCGCTTAACCAAAAGATCGACTCGAGCGGCTGTTATTATTTAGCCACGAGCCTTATAACATTTTTTAATATTAAAATAAAAATAAATAGAATTTCCTTTTATAGAGCCTAGTCCCACTATTTTCATTTATAAAAAATGTCGTATTTTACTCCAAACAGGTCGACAGGCCTCATTTCATAATTTGACGAGAGAGAACTAAAAATGTTATGAATAACGAACACTGTGACCCCTGACCCCGTTTCGGTTGGAAACACACGGCGCAAAGTTCACGGCGGCATCGCAGCGGCATTTTATAAAATGTTAATTGCTTGTTAATTTTCCTTTTTTAGTACATACAGTACACTCGCAACACGAGTGAAATATAGTGAGTGAAGTTTCTGTTAATTGTTATTTGTGATGAAACTTTTGTTCGTTATTTATTTTTGTTTTTTTCGTAATTTTTAGTGTTTAATGGCTTTTTGTTTATAGTTTTGATCAAGACAGCTGGGAAGAATTCCCAAAAAGAAGAGTTGGTCGGGGATGTGCGTATAGTACACCACCGTTTCACCTGTTATAACAGTTGGTTATTAATCCTTAAACACGTTAATAATTTTAAGAACAAATAACAAAAAAATAATGAATTTCTCCATACTTTTTTATTAATTCTGAAGATAGGATATCTGGTACAAAGTATTTAAACATAAAAAGCGAAGTATTGGTGTATTTATGGTTTACGTCTGCCAGATCTCAATGAAAAAAACAGGCGAGATTATGTAAGATCTCTAAGGAAGTGCAATGCAAGCGATGCGATTATCTACGCGTTCACCGCTATCACTCGAAAAATCTTCCCGTATATTTGTGTCAACCCCGTTTACTACTATTTACTCACACATCTGCAATTCGCTTTAACGCTTTGCAATTCAAAGTATTCATGATATTTATAACTACTTATAAACGTGTCCGGTTTTGGATATTAATTACCTAAAACAAATTGTTTTCAAATATAGAAAAAGGTTTTATGTAGCAAAAAGTTTTTGCCGAAAATATTTGTTCGAAAATATTTTCGGTAATTACCATATATTTTGTTTATGTATGAGCCGTTTTATTATTTGTGTGAAAATACTTTTAGTTCAGAGTCCCTAGTGGGGTTACCGTGTCGATAATGGGAAAAAATATTGTTCGAAGCGTTGCTGTTGACAATTTGACAGTCGGGCGTGTTTGAAATGTTTTGTGTGCATTTGCCAGATAAAACGGCGTAAAAGGCATCAAAGAAAACATTCTAATAAAGAGATTTCTTTTTTGGAAGTAGGTACTCGTGCATGACTGTTTAGGAATTCTATATCCAAAAAAAAAAAAAAAAAAAAACGGTTTAATTTTTTGCAAAAAAGTTTTTATTTTTCTCTTTTCTCTCTTTTAGTGATTTACATGTGCTTACCCCTGCACGGCGTACCGGCGTGATGTTATGTTATGAACTGGTGTAAACAATAGACAGACATGAGATTTCAGCAATCCCAGTCCATTTGCTATCATTTATTGAAGAGTTCCGTTGCCTATCTCCGAAGTTCTTCATCAGATCTTCACCAAATTGAAATGGGACCATTCCGAGAAAGTACTCTTTCAAAAACTACCCAAATCGCTTCAAGTGTGCCTATAAATTTGAAGAGTTCTCTCTATTTCGCCAGGATCCCATCATCAGATCCTGACTTAATGATCATGGGACTACCTGGGAAGTATACCCTAATCAACAAAAAAAAATCCAAATCGTTGAAGTCGGTTAATTATTATAGCAGCATCATTATAAAATATTTTTCCCCAAAGAGTTAGCCAGAGATGTAGATACTATGTATTAAACCGTGTCTAGCCAGTTATGTTTAGGTCTATTATTGCGAGCTCATTGCAATGTACTAAAAACCCAATAACATTTTGAACAACGTTAACCACGCAACTGCACCCACACTGAACAAACAGTGCATTTCATATTCATTTCCATGCTCCATAATTGAAAGAAATAGCTAGTTAAAATAATTTCCCCTTACAAGAAAGGGCGTGGACATTTCGAGCTAACTGAAATAATATCTACTTATGTATAACGTTTGCATGTTACAAATGAGCCGAGGAAAGCTGCGCCACAGAGTAGTTATATCTACAGAAGGTCAGCTTCTTACGCCCCCCGTTCATGACCGCAAGCGATGCGACTTGTCAAGCGACACGTAATACGTGCGTCCACTTGTTTCCGTTGCCTCCTCTAAGCAATTTATTTTAAATGTTTACTTTGCAGCTGGACCCCGAGCGGTTATAACGAGGGAGAACAGGCACATATAGATGCTAACGTACTACGATTTTACTAAGATCGTAGTACAACCTACATACTTGATCAGGTACAAATATTCTGTTCGGCAATATAATGTTAAACAACACAGCCGACCCCAATTACGACACAAAACATATTCAGCGATCATTCAGCGATGTCGATAGCGAGCATTTACCGTCTCCGAAATAATGTGCTGGTTCAGGTCAACTCATTTCAAGCTAAACAGTGTGGCTTTTTCACAAACGTACCTATATCACAACATACTGCGTACGACGATTTATCAACGTAAATCTATTGTTTTTGACGTCTGGCTATGCTGATTTGTCCTGAATATGTGTGAAATACTCCACAGTCAATCCCAGTCGCTGTGCATGAAGCGTGTCTATGTGTGCGTGCGTTTTCACTCGTTGTGTGTACCTTCTGTATTCGATCTATTCTGTGTCCGTGCACATTGCAGGCACGGGCGCACGGCAAATCGCATGAATACATTTTAATGATATGACTGACTAAAGTTTACCTTTTAGCTCGTAGTTTAAACGCAACTAACTGCTATTTGGTGGAACTGCTCAAAGGATTCGGTTCGAGACTGTTGTGTCTGTGTGTCATTATATAGTTTGTGTTCCTTTGAGTTAGAGTCTAAATCGAAATGTGGGTTATTATTAAGTTCGATCTCATTTATGAGGTAATAAAAGCTTTGAAACATAAATATGAGGAAAGCTACCTGGTTAACCAGGTTGGTCTAGTGAACGCAAGCGCGACGGTTGAGCATGAGGTCCTGGGTTTGATTCCCAGATCGGGCAAAGTGTTATTGGGTTTTTCCTCAGTAGCAGTCACGGAGTATGGATTTGTGCCCAGTTGATGGCAATAGACTCGCCCTTTCTAATGAGACTTAAATTTAACTGGCGAAATGTGAGTGTACTATTAGGTACCCTTCTGCAGCCTAACCTTGGGGATTACGGGCATTATGTTTTGTTATGTTATACAGTCTAATATTATATTATCATTTATTATCTATTCGGTCTTGTTAGAATGCTACTGGTTTTAAGAATATGTCTCTTCTTGTGGTCGCAAGCGTGACTTTTGTTTGATCCCCGTGTCGAACAAAATAACCTTTCCCGTTACATAGAAGATTTTCCTGTTACTTGGATAAACTTTTCTCTCTACTATCCTTATTTACGAAATTCTCAGTAAATAGCAATCCTAATTTTAGATTACATTTATATATTTTCATTTACCTTTTTTCATAAGGTTCGAAACAAAACATTCAAACTCAAGTACCTACTGCTCGCTTTAAAATCCATATCCTTCTATAAAACAAAAATCCATATCAAAATGCCAAAGGAACTTTCCAGACATAATAGTACACGAGCTGTCCACCAGGGGGCGTGACTCAATTGTATCGTAAATCATAAGACATGCAAGATGTGCACTGCAATAAATTACACCGCTCTGTACCCCGGTCGGTTTGTGCATTGAAAATGTAAACTGCGGTAGTATTGAAAAAGAAATAGGGAGGTTTTATGGTTCATAGTGATTTGATATAAGTTGAAAGATTTATGACGTTAGTCGGTTATGAGCTGACTACAGACTGTACAAAAAAAAGCTGATAAAAATACTATGTTGAACTCGCTGGTTTGGAAAAAAAGTGGAGGCCCATGATCTCAAGAAACTTACTGCATTTTTCGGATAATAATTGATCCCTTTTCCTTCTACTTCTTTGTTAGAGTGGCAGGCACCGTAGGCGCGGGCCTGTAGACGGAGAGCTATGGGCTAGCTCGCTTTCCGTCCGTCTCATGACGACAGGCAGTATCGGCGGCGCGTTCGTGTTCCACGCGCGCCTCAAAGAGAGTCAGCAAAAGAAAGGGGTCCGTAAGGGCCGACGCCTGCCGGGGCTGCGGGACTGTTCGAAAGAGATACCGTGGCTCCGGAAAACAGACTCCAGGCTCCGCGCAGAACGGGAAGAGTCATTTTATGATTTTCCATCCGAAAAAAAAAAGGCCCAGCACAAGGCACAAGATCAGCATTGTGTAGATACGGGTAGAAGAAGAAGATAGTAACTAGGTACTGTAGATCAGTGGTATTTGGGATAAACTGATAAACAGAAGCTAACCGAAGACTCTTCATGAGACCAGAGGGCTGGTCTTTTTCTTAGCAGTTTTACTATTAACAGGGATGTGGACGAGTAATTTGATGTCCTTTTTTTCTTTTTGATACTTGTACATATTTTTACTATTATTTTAGATCTATTTGTAGTTTGCAAATAAAATACTGAGGTAGATAAAACGATATTATTGCACATTTATATGTTTAGCTATGTCTATGTATGCAATCGCACACCGTGATCAGATAATTATTGACAGTATTCTAATGGAAACCGCATCAGAACCGCAATGCCGCCGATTATCCGACGGCAATAGCAAATAATTGGTGGTATGGCACCTCTGACGGCCGCCATCCGGCTCATGAGCGGTTTTGACTCGCATAAACATGCGGTCCGGCGCCGGTAGTGTTGGGACGGTTCCGGTCGCGTGTGTTGGAGGCCTAGTTCGATTCACACTTCGTGATGTTTCGGGAATCGTCGGATGACAATGGTGTGCATACATGCTTTGCATTGCATGACGCAGACAATGCGATAGCATTGTTTACAGGAATGATAGCTCGTCAGTGCAGTAGTTCTATCTCATCTGCCTAGCCTTTTCCCAACTCTGTTAGGGTCAGCTTCCAGTCTAATCGGATGCAGCTGAATACCAGTATTTTACATGGGGCGACTGCCAATCTCCACAACCTAGTTAGTACTGGATAATACGATACACCTTGGTAAGACACAAGACTGATTGTCAGACATTCAGGTCACTGACTACCTGTAACGACTGTCAAAGAACTCAAATGACGGCCGGGACCAAGGGCTTAACATGCTTCCCGACCGAGGCACGGAGAAAAACTCGGTACCTATGTAATGGGCGGTCACCCATACCGTTTCATGCCCATATATCCCTTCGCCATCAATATATTAAAAAAAACTTTTTAAAGGACAAACTTAACTTTGCTGTTCGATCCCTAGAAACGGCTATTGCTCCAACCGCAAATAATAAGTTTGTAATAGTAAAATCGCTTTTTTTTGTTATTAAATTACATATTTATTACATATTATTTTTATTTTTCAGACTTTTCCCTTTACATGTGCTATAAGACTGCTTTTTGCCAAATTTAGTGATTCTAGGTCAACGGGAACTACCTTAGAGGTTTTCGACCCAAAACCTATAGGGTACTTCCGGTTGACCTAGGATTGTAAATTTTGGTTAAAAGCAAGGTCTTACAGCACATGTAAAGGGAAAAGTCCGAAAAATAAAAAAACTTGAAAATTACGGTAAGTTTTCGCGAAAATCTAAATTTGCCCATATCTTTTTATCGTGTAGACTCAACGACCTTGATTTTTATACACCTAATAGGGACTATATAGACCTCAGTATAGGGTATAAATTTCAACTTGCTAGGTCCACCCGTTTCTGAGAAAATCGGTGGTGACAGACGGATGGACAGACGGACAGACGCATAGACGGACAAGACAGTGATCTTATAAGGGTTCCGATTTTCCTTTTGACGTACGGAACCCTAAAAAACAACAAAACACAAGCGACGCCGCATTCCTCACTAGTATACCAATATCTAAACGATAAATTACCATGTTAAACATACAGAGCCTTTTGCCTGACAAAGTTGGCAAGCCAGCGAAGATTGATCGCCCTCAAGCCATTTAACTCAAAACGGAGACGTCTTTATCGCTGCGTTTCGTGTTTTAGAAAACTTCGTGTACGATGTTGACTCATGAATTTATGTTTTTAAAAGTCACTCGTGTATGATGGAAGGTTTTTTGGTTATTTATATCTAGTTCAGGTTTTTTCGTATTGAGAGGATTTATCGGTCTTTAGGCTTGTAAGATGGTACAGTATCTGTGGCATGAGAAAATGGTGTCTCTGGAATGTTCGGGCTGGTCTGATTTGACGCGAAAAGTTTATTTCGATCGTGCTTAAAGTCGTTTTGGAAGTAGGAAATGCTTTGAAATCGACTGCTGCTAGGCTACCCTTGGGTAGATGGTTGTTACCACCTCATGCACCATAATATACAGGGTGTAAACCACCTCATAACAAGCATTCTGTACATCTAACTAAGTAACTTTACGCAAAAATTATTGCTGGGAAACTTTTTTTGGGGTGAAAAATCATGTTTTATGTTAAAACTCAATGTAACGCACTCAAAACATTGTGCTAATGGATGGATTGAATAATACGAGGGTCGTGGGGGTGATTAAAGTAAAAATCTTACATTAAAAACTTGAATTTAAAAAAAACAGGTCAAAAAGTTGGAACTTTGACCCCTAATATCTCCGTAACTAGAAGGTTCCCAGGTATGGTGTAGAACAAAAAAGTGATCGCAATGACGGGGAGAACAAAAGTGTCTTTCGGCTTCGTTAAGAGGTTTTTTACACCATTAATGTGCAGGCGGGAAAACACACTATTAACAGAAATGTACCAAGTTTGACATTTAGATGCAAATTTTCTTGACAAGCAACGCCACTTTGAACTGCACACTTAAAGTGGTCATACTATAACAGTTACAATATGAAATACCTGGAAGACTAGACAATTACTATTACACAATACAATACAATTCTACACAGCCATACAACTGACTTTGGCAAATAAATGACCGGAAAAATAACGTTCCAACATTTACGTACAGAGAAATCAAAGCAAATGCTAGTATTTGTGTAATATTAAAGCATTGTAGTTTACATTCCTCGACTGGAGGTCAAGAATGTGTACATTTCCCTAACAAAGGAAAGTTACGCTCGTTCTGTTTATGTTTTGAATATAAACGTTTTCGACCCTAAAACAACAAGTGTAAGGTTGAAAGTAAAATGTCAGGGCTGTGTGATATTAAAAAGGCTCTGAGCTATGGCCCTGAGAAATGTGAGGACGTATTATGATAGAAATTCGCGATAAAATTCTTTTTTTTAATGCTGAACATGTTTTTATAAATTAATTATGGATAAAACACTGGCCACTTAGGAGTTCTGAGACGTGCGTTTTCCTTGGCAAAAAGAAAAGTAAATGGCGACTCACTAACTAGCAGTGTTTTTTTTTTCCTACAATATTGGCTCTGTTCTCATTCAAGTGACTGCACATCAAATAAATCACTAAATTTTTGTTGTGCTTTTGGTATCAAAAGCACCATAAAACATGTACATTTTTTTATTATTTTAACGTTGTTTTAGTTAATAAATAGTGTAAAAATAAACTATAATTTCATCATTGCAAAAATGCACTCGGATCAACATTACAGTCCAGACAGGTTTTTAGGCTAAATCAAAAATGTATGGGACTAAAACAACTATCAAAAACTTAAGTAAATCAGTCCCGTTGAAAATCGTTGTATAAACTCCAAACACATTGAAAGCGATTGCCCATCTCTGAGTTTTATGGGGTCTGTTGATCATCGTCGTCACGTTGTCTAGTCATTTTTAATACTCCCTCGTCACTCGCGTATGGGTACTACCTTGGCCTATTTTTTCAACACACGTATACAGACAACACGCTCCCTCTTTTCCGCTTTATGTAGAAATGAAACAAAGGGCTTTATGAACTAGTAAAGGCATGTTTATTTTCAGTTGAACTTATATGATAAAACTGCTGGCTGAGAGGTATGTATATTTCTCAAGAAAAAGGTTTGCGAGGTATAAACTACTACTATATTATAACCAAACAAAACAATATAACCAATTTTAAACTACATAATTATTAGTGTCACACTGATATTCCAAGACTCATCTTAAGTCAATTGCTCAGCTTAGCTATAGACTCAGTCGTCAGCGGTTCAAAACGCCCACCAAATCACATTCTTAGCTGCAATTGGCGGTTCTTCGAATAAGGCTCCTCCTCGGTACGTATATGTCCGGTACCATAAAATTGTACCGTTACATTATAATGTATCTCACGAGATTGTAAACTCTCGAAAAATGGTGAACCTGTCCCTGATTGGTTGGTCTTGCAGTAGGCCATTCTGTTTTATCTTTGGTTAAATTTATTTTACTTCTACTACAATTTCATATTACTAATTCTAAAGCTGTGAGTTATTTTTAACACAAAATCAATTTACAATCACCAAAACACTTCGTTTATATTCGACAACAAACGAATTGACAAACAAATAGAGCGGCACGGTGCACATATCCTTCAATCAACCAATAAGCGAGGCGGTGCGTTCCGTGTTCACAATCTTTCGAGAGTTTACAATCTCGCAAGATAGATTATAATCTAAAACACAGACTAAAATAAATGTACCATGTTTTACATATCGATGCAAATTTTCTTGACAAGCAACGCCAGCTTGAACTGCACACTTAAAGTGGTTCTGCTGTAGGCGTGTCGAGCTAGACTTAAGCTGAGTCAGTCACTAAGAATACCAGTGAAAAAATATGCGGGGCAGTCTTTGAGGACTGCCGATAGAAGTGAAAGCTAAGTAACTTGTGAATAGGGATGATGACTAACTAAAAAAAATATTATTCTGTTTAGTCCGTCAGTTAGATTATCGAAAAATATTGGATACGTGTTTTTTGTTAAAACAAATTAATAAAATTGACGAAGATAAAAGTGTCAAAGATCTTGTGACGTCACATTTGAGTACATTTTTTACATCACACGAGTTTTCGACGCACTGTATCGTCTTAATTTTTTGTTTACGTGAAAAAAGTAAAAATATGTGTGCAATAATTTTTGGAAATCTGACGGACTAATTAGATTTTTTTGTCATCTACCCTATTGTATCGTCGATTAATCCAAAATAAACTTTATCTTATTTGTATAAGGTTGATTTTGACTAACCGTTTTATGAAAGCGTTCGGTGACGATGACGCGAGTTCCATGAATTTTGTGCGTCCAAAAAGTGCTCAACGCGCCTAAAGAAGTTTTCACTTCAATAATAAAAGGCATGACGACATTATCAAAAAATGGCAAATCTATTTAGTCCGTCAGTTAGAGTATTGGAAATTAATGGACATGTATTTTTTGTTTTTGTAAATCATTGAATATTGACAAAGATAAAACGCATCAAAACTCGGGAATGGGGGCTCGTGACGTCAGAACTAGATACAAATTATACCATGACGTGATGTATTGAGAATTTTAAAAGCGTCGTATCCTCGTCAATTTTGGTTTACGTAACAAAAGAAAAAACACGGGTCAAATATTTTTCGATAATCAAAGTGACGGACTAATTAGATTTTTTTTTGTCGTCTCACCTAGTAACCTTCTTAGGTATTTATATCAAACTGCTAATCAAACTGGTAATGTTACTGTTAGCCTGTGTCATTGCAATGCTGGGCAAAGACCTCCCCCCATGACCTCCAAATCTTTTGATCCAGGGCCAATCCAGCCAGTTAGCTGAGGAAGACTCATAAGTCTTCTAAGATGCCAGACCGAAAAGTCCTCGTTCCTTTTCCAAGAAGAATCCTTTCTCCATAAAGTGAAACAATTATCAACTGTCTGTCTATTACAATAACATTCAGGTTTAATTAAATCGTCTTGTCATGGTTTCCTAATAGAATGTACATCTGTGAATAATATGAAAATAGGATGTAATAATAATGAAAATAGGATGTACATCATGTTCTGACATCTGAATGATGCATCGCTACTTGAATTAGCTTACGTCGTGTATTAGGCGTTCAGAGTGACATATTGTTGGTGTCGGTTGCTTCATTGAATTGGGAAACTGGTTCTGTTTTAAAGAGTTTCGAAACTGTGATGATGTTAGTGAACTCCACTCCACTCCACTTCTTCTCTCTGAGGGTGTAAATACGTGGCAATCGTTTTCAAAGCTTTTTGTATTTCTACTTTTTTAATATGATAGCTGTGCTCCGCGATCTATATCCGCGTGAAATTGTTAACAATATTATTTCAAGGGTTTTTCTAGTTACTCTTTATAACATTAGCTATCTGCCAGTAAAAGTCCTGTCAGAATCTAACCAGCCGTTTCGGAGATTATGCGGAACAAGCAGACAGACAAAAATAAAAAAGTGATTTGTTATAAGTACCGTGTGCATTCAGTAAAAGGCTGTTATTTTGAAATTGCAAACAAATACTTATATTTTATTTATTCGAATAGATATAAACTTTTCGGTAGCCAATGTTAGCTCCATACTTATTTGAATTTACCATTATCAATCTGTCTTGGACCTCTTTTCTCTCCAATCGCCCTGTATTTATTAGTTTCAAGCGTTTTTGGTTTCTGATCATTTAAGGGGGTGGTATCTGTTAACGAGAGGTTTTCTCCATGTAACTCCTCTTTGATGAGTGAATATAAATGTGCAAAAAAAATATATGTTGCTTATTAGACTCTTAACTTTAATTGGTACAATTGAAATAATTCTAACTTTATTATTACTATATGAAAAAAAAATACAAAGTGAAGCATTTTTTCTTTGAAATTTCGTAACTACTCCTAAAAGGCATTAAGTTTTAGTATTTTTTTCCACACAAATATTTGTCACTTTTTTCTTAACAAAGTGTACAATTGGCATTTTGATCTAATGATTTATTAGGCTACAATTAAATAAAAACCACTCATATCGCACTATTCGGCCCGCAGTGACTGACGTAACAACCTATTTGTAGTGCAAGCTGATTAGAACTTTATTCAAACAGTATTTCAAACGAAGTTTGAACCACCACAATTAGAGTTGCTAATTTAGCTCCTGTTGTCGCCTTAAGGATGATTTCCACCTAACGGTTTGTTGAAATCCTGCCGGACACGATAGGTTGCCGCCGCATCCGTTCGTATCCTTTCCGATCCGATGCGATGCGACCCGTTTGGTGGAAATCATCCCCTAAGCAAGTTTCCGTTACCAGGGAGAGCAAAGTTTATGCACACTTGGATATCAAAACCAAACAGTTCCTCTTGGTAACACGAGCTTTTATCTCCTCCTTTATTTTTATAACATAAGGAAATTGTTTGACCTTTCGTCATTTATAACATGAATGGGGATTAATTATATAATTTATCCTTTCAACAATAACAAACATGAAATTCCACCGCTGGTTGTAACCTCACCATGATTAAACATTTGAAGAGGGACAATGACAAGTCTAAACAACACTGTTTACCAAACGGCTGATACCTCATTAATTTACCTTTGACATGTTAAAGGGTTGGCTTGTGAATTATTTATGGCGTTATATTTGATTCTGTGTTATTTGGAATGGCGGAATAAGTGTGATAATGTGTCCTTTTTCGTTCGTGAGTACATTGACTTATTGTGCCACTTCCGGGATATCTTCCGTGATTATTTTTTATTTTTGAGCTCCCCATATTTCGACGCTGTTGCAAGCGCCATGATCGCGGGTTAACTGGAGAATGCGGGTGAATGAATAAATTGTTACGAGCAGACAAATCTGTCTACCCTCTTTCTTTGTCTTTTGCTACGCGCACTACTGGAACTCGACACTAAGTCACGGCAAAACACACTCACAGTATCACCAGGTTTTGTGGAGTCCTTATTATGTTGCTGGCTGCTACTTTTGAGCATACTCAATACTGGATTCCACGTACTTGACAATTTGAAGCAATCCTCTCGATTGAAATATCGGGAGCTCAAAAATAAACAATAATCACGGAAGAAATCCCGTAAGTGACATTTTAAGTATAGTTGTGAACCGTGAAAGCTTAAAACAGCGTTTGACGTATAGTAACTTATATTGTGTCTGTATATCCTTATTTATTTTGTACATGGAGGACTTACAGCTATTAAAACAAACAAAAAACGAAACCATAGTCACCAGAAAGCCAATTACAACTCCTCACGTATAGACTTAAAAAAGAACAAAATAGCACCGCTTTAATTATTAAAAGAGGCAATATCAATACTTGGTTTGCAATTTTATGACTGAAAGAGATATTGAGAGATAGAGAAAACAATATAAACAACAATAATATCACTATTTGAAAAATTTGAAGCTTTAGCACCGGGCCCCTTCCTCCCCTTATTACTCTATTCCCAATTTACCACAGATTAAGTCCACGTATGACTGGTCAGTTTTTTTCACTCGTTAATTTATTTAAATCGCCAGTCGACAGTTTTGTCGATTATAGAGTGGCGGTAATTCGACAGTATGCAGTGTTTGCCAGTTTCATAAAGCGAGATACCTTCTCTCCTACTCATATAATTGCACCCTCCAGGACTTAAATGAGGCAACCGACAAAGCATTTGAGGTCGCTACTGTTCTGACAAAAATCAGAATCATCGATTCGAGAAGAAGACTGGATTCTACATTTTTTGCAAGCTAAAATCCAATGTCTTTAGAAAACTGCACTAAGTCTATTAATTTAGTTCCTTACCTTGCAGGGCTTTGTTAAAGGAAACTGGACACGGAAACCTTGAATTTTTAAAACTTCTTATTTATCGTGTTGTATGTGTCTAACCTGGTGTCAGAGTTTTTAAGCCGCCCATCGGTCTCTGACTTGGCTTAGAATTAGAATTAGAATTTATTTATTTGTAAGAATGTAGTTTTACATAGTATGATGTTAATATATATTTTTTAAGTTCTATACACTCTACCACATTATGTGGTGTACAAATATTAAATAATTAAATGTCATTCTTATAACTAAGTACAATAGATGTCAAGATTTGTGATACAATAAGTCCAGTGTGAATTAATAAGATTATTATAATTATAGATTAAAAACGAATGTCCGAATTAAGTACATGTCATCTTGGATTGTTACAATATTCCATATATGCGCCAATGTCATAAAAACAATTATCTAATAAATCAAATAAATCTTAACATGCCGTCGACAGATATCTCTCAGGCATGCTGGTTTCCTCACGATGTTTTCCTTCACCGAAGACCGAATCAAGTGATAATTATACAATACGCATATGAATCCGAAAAATCAGAGACGTCAGAGCTTTACATTTGATTAAAAATTGTAAAATAATCTATGCTTAAAATACCTGACACTCAAAAACAAATCCTTCAGCATTTTCCGAATAAAAACAATGTCCAGTAACATAACATGATATCACGCCTGTAATTCCTGAAGGGTTAGGGAGAGGTGTACTTAATAGTATAACCGCATTTCGCCAGTTATGTTTAAGTCCCATGTAATAGGGGGCGAGCCTATTGCCGTTAACGGGGCACAAATCTAGACTCCGTGGCTGCTACTGGGAAATTCCTGATGGAAAAACCCAATAACACTTTGCCCGACCTTGGAATCGAACCCAAGACTTCACGCTCAGCAGTCGCACTTGCGACCATCTGACCAATGAGGCAATCTACAATAATAATAATTATTATTATTATCGCTGGACATTACACACAGCACCATCTAGTGTCACACTAAGCATCGAGGCTTGTGTCGTGGACACCAGATAGTTGATATACTACATATATACTTTTTGTTTGTAAATACATACATAATATACATATACACATCCATGACTCGGAAACAAATGTCCATGCTCATCACACAAACATTTGTTCCTACCGGGATTCGAACCCGGGACCCTAAGAACGTAAGGCAGCCTCAGTACCGCTGCGCCATTCGGTTCGTCAAATGTCCAGTGTTTTCACAAAAGTACCAAACAAAGATATTAATACACTAGAAGCAAGGACTAAATCGAAAAAGGTCAGACCTGTTTATGTCAGGCATTTTTAAAGACGTGACCCGTCATGATATGGGTGCGCCTGATAATATAATCTACAAGGACATAGGAAGGTCTGAAATAAATAAAAACGTAATTTATTGCTTGCCTTGGGCTTTTCTTGGACTAGCACTGGAAGGCTCTAGATTGGACTAGAGCAAGTTATTTTTATTTAGAGAAAAGGTGCTGCGTATATATTATGTAACTTTACTTATTTTCAAGTTGTAAGTTGTTGTTGTGGTCTTCAGAATTTATGGGAGTGTTTTTAAACTCACTCTCCTTTGCTTACTACCAACCGAGAATAAAGTCGACGCAGCAAAGTTGAATCGTCGGGAGACGCCCCGGGCGTCGGGGGCCACGTGGTGGCTTCCGGCCACCTAAGGCGCGGGCCTGTGGACGGGGAGCTATGGGCTAGCTCGCCGTCCTTCCGTCTCATGACGACAGGCCGTGTCGACGGCGCGTTCGTGTTCCACGCGCGCCTCAAAGAGAGTCAGCAATAGGTAAGGGGTGGGGTAGTGAAGGGAAGGCAAGGGCCGAAGCCTGCCGGGGCTGCGGGACTATTCGAAAGAGATACCGTGGCCCCGGAACACAAAGGGCGATGAAGGAACATGGATGGGTTTTAGTCAGTAAAAGTCTGACACTCCCTCCTGCTCCGCCCAGAGTGGGAGGAGTCATTGGTACGCCATATTATGGCAGGATATGCTGGAACCATTATTGTAACATCTATTTGTACCATATTCTAACAAATATTTTTTTTTTTGATTTTGATGATTTCCTATCCGAAAACAAAAAAAAAGGCCCATCAAGCAATAAAAATACTCTGAAAATTGACACGATAATCCATAAGTAACTTATAATTAAATATCGCTGGACATTTCACACAGCGCCATCTAGTGCCACACTGAGCAACTTAAATCATTGCTGTAGGATCTCGGTACATAATTGATGGTCACCCATCCACGAATTGACTTCGGCATGCGTTGAAGACAATGCGGCTGTTCTTAGAGCTACCGCACACTTGAGACAAGACTGTCTTAAGACAGACTATTTCCCTACTAGTGCGAGCGAGACAGACTATTTATCACTCGCTCCCACTAGTAGGGAAATAGTCTGTCTTAAGACAGTCTTGTCTCAAGTGTGCGGTTGCCCTTATTCAGCCAGGAGCCTTTAAAAACATGAACTAGGCAGTAAATACCGAAACAAACACAAAGTACTGAAACGAATTCAAGACCCAAAAGTTTCTCTTCAAAGGTCCAGTATTCCAGTATTATCCTACAGGCCAACTCGATATATTCTTGTCACGTCTAGAACTCACACTAAACACGTCAGAAGGTGTTACTTGACACCATTTTCACAATAAAAGATAACTGAAACATTGTTGACAAATACGTCGGCAGTCGTGTTTGTTTGTCGAGGGGCTTGGGGGTGCCTAAACAGCATAAAAGGGTACAAGAGAGGCGGGTTTAAAGATGGTGTTGAATATTATAGAAGATATACAGGGTGTAAACCACCTCATCACGATGCCGTCAACCAAGCATGTTCTATACATCAAACTAAGTAACTTTAAGCAAAAATATTGCTGGGAAACGACTTTTTTTTGGGGTGAAAATTCATGTTTTGTGGTAGAACTCAATGTAACACACTCAAAACATTGTACTGATGGATGGATTGAATAGTACGGGTGTCGTGGAGGTGTTTAAGGTAAAAATCTTACATTAAAGACTTGTATTTAAAAAAAAAGTTGTCAAAAAGTTGGGACTTTGACCCCCAATATCTCCGTAACTAGTAGGTTCCCAGGTATGGTGTAGAACAAAAAAATGATTGCAATGACGAGGAGAAGAAGTGCCTTTCGGCTTCGTTAAGAGGTGTTTTACACCCTTTATTATAAATTGGGCAGAACATCGAAATATATCGAATAATGTAGTAAAGCATGGTTAGTTTTCATCTTGTAGACTTTCATGAGACAGATTTCATGGGTACGTCATGGGTGCTGGCGAAATAAAGGGCACCTTAATAACCGAAATCGGTATTTTTTTGCAAAAAAGTTTTTATTAAACCCTTTTTAGTTGTGGTATCTCACACAAATCCTTGTCAAGTATCCATTTTAAATTGTAACTAGAAGTTATTAGCACATCATCCACATAGACGAATATTCGTAACTACTACCAAGTTCGAACATTTATAAAACATCATCTGCTGTAATTGGAATCCTCACAAAGCGGTGGACGAGTGACAAAACTCGTCGCAACATGTCCAAACTTTCATAAACGCTGGCATCTCCAAAGGACACGTCGGTATGAAAGTCAAACAACCGAAATTACCGAAATACTTCGGCGAGGACAAAGTTGTACAACTATTTTACTTGATGCTACAGAACTGAGGTGGTTACAAGCCGTTTACTAAGTTCTGACGTCCTGACTTGAACTAAAAAGTTGCCAACTAAACATACTTCTGGCGGTATTCAAAGAAAATACAAAATTAACAAAGAACGAAGTTGGATAGTAATATTTAACCATTATCTAGTCGCGCCAAAATTTTTACAAAATCCAAGTTGCTTGGGGTCAGATGGAACCCAAGCGACCCCAAAACAAAGTTAGTAATTAAGGTAAGTATATATATATATATATACGTACATATCTATAAAATCCTATATATATATATATATAGGATTTTATAGATATGTACGTATATACTGTATGTATTACTTATATTATATTGTATGTTTGTAGTTTAGTTTATAAAATGAAGTAACCGCTTGTAATGTTAATGCACATTCATAAGTGAATCCCTTTTCTGCAAATCTCGCTATCAAAATTAGGTTTGCTGTAAAAGCTCGCCTTTGTACATAAGCTATATTATTGCAATTATATGTATATTTGTTTTTTGTTTGTGTGCAATAAAGAATAAGAATAAGGTTTAAATAATGATTAAAGACGCTCTAGTCCTGATTGTTTATTTGGTATGTGTCATACGTTGAATGAAACAGAACTAATCATGATTAACGCTCTAATTCGATTAGGTAGGCACCTGTAACTAGCTAAGTAACTCATTTTGTATCAAAAAATTAGAAGTCTTTGACTCACTTCTCTCTTTCCGATTGAGCTGAAATATTGATTACATGTTTAGAAACATACGAAAAATAAATAACGCTAAGGCTTCTCCGCGAACCCATTTAAGCTTGGCTCACGCTAGACCGTGTCGGGTCCGAGCCGAGTGTCGGCAGTATTGTATCGTATTGTCAGTTGCTCGGTCACGTCACTCGGTTGCCGCTCGGTATAGCGTGAGTGTGTCTATACTAAATATATGTAATATTTAGTTGACCGTGTGACTGACACTCGGCTCGGACCCGACATGGTCTAGCGTGGGTTATCCTTTAATTGATAGGTACCCATATCATGGGGGTGCATCAAAAATAACTAGTCCGCCATCTTTGGGAGTCCGCCATATAAGATTTAGAATGATGTAACTTAATTAACCAGTCATTGTCATATGATTAAACAAGTATACCAAGTTTCATCTCAATCGGACATCGGGAAGTGAAACAAAAACTTCTATGTTTGTTTACATAGTCTGCTAGTTACAGGTGAAGCTATTGAAAGCAACACGCTTTTAAAAAGGAAACAGTCGCCACGACTGTCAGAGTTTCTGCCAAGTGTCGTGTCTGTTTACGACTTCTTTAATAGCTATTTATTTACCAAGGGGAGTAAGGCACAGATTACTAATCGAGTGTGCATTTGACGCCCGACGCGAAGCGGATGGCCGTGAACCACACGAGTTTAGTAATCTGTACTTATCCTCGAGTGATATATACTGCTTTATACTACACTTGCTCACAACGTTATCAAGACTTTAAAAAAAAAACGCGTTAGTAATGGATTACTAGGGTAGTAATCCATTACTAACGCGTTTTTTTTTTTTTTTGATTTTCAGGGCAGTAATGAAATTTCATACAATGTAACTGCCTAGATTTTTGAGAAGGTTTAATGAACAGCTTTCAAGCCTTTTAGTGGAATTGGTACACTTACTAAGCGAGTGTAGTATAAAATCATGTTCCATAGTCCCTTTAGCACTAGTTAGCTTCAAATAGGTAACCATAAAGTAACAATATCTTTTGTTCAAAAGCTTCGTATGATAAACGCGTCCTATCATATAACAGATAAATTACTGCTGCCTCCTTTCGTTAGATTATGATGTATGGTGTTCAGCATCCGATAACGTAATGGGACCTTATCTATGTTGTCGTTTCTTGTTGTTTAATATATTATGTAGGCCGTTTATGTGTTAGGTATTTTCTAGATTGGGTGATAAGTTATTTATGATCTGTCTAGTTTTCTACAACTATGTTAAGGCCATTATACAGGGTGTAAGCAACCTCATCATGAAGCCGTCAACCAAGCATTCTGTACATCAAACTAAATAACTTTACGCAAAAATTATTGCTGGGAAACGACGTTTTTTTGGCGTGAAAAATCATGTTTTGTGGTAGAATTCAATGTAATGCACTCAAAACATTGTGCTGATGGATGGATTGAATAGTACGGGGGTCGTGGAGGTGTTTAAAGTAATCATAAAAAAATACAAAAAAAACTGTGTTAAAAAAAAAAAAAACTGGTCAAAAAGTTGGAACTTTGACCCCAATATAATAAATAATAACTAGAAGGTTCCCAGGTATGGTGTAGAACAAAAAACTGATCGCAATGATAGGGAAAACAAGTGCCTTTCGGCTTCGTTAAGAGGTTTTTTACACCCTTTATTTTTGTCTTAACAAAATGCGACGCGAAAGTATTGTAATATACAAGGTGACCACCATAATGTGATATTTTGCTTTAGGTTAGATTAAAAAAAAACACTTACCTTAATCTCAGCTATTAACATAAAATTATTAATCTGGAAAGTTGATATCATCTCTGTTTCGGAGGTGGGCGTTAATAGCTACGTCATAGTTGTTAACTAATATGGCTATAATCAAACACAATTAAATTGCAAAAAAAAAATGTTTTTGTTGTAATAAAGTAAGATTATTATTTATTACAGCTAGTAATAAATAATTCCGCAAACATTGTTCTGCCATATAAATTATGGTGTAAAATATACTTCACGACCGACCGGTTTCACAGACCTTTTCGGAGGAGTTCGATAGCAAACACTGTGACACGAGTTTTTTATACTACTTTAAGACTTTCAGCCTAAAATTACTGGGCAACTTCACTGGCCTGCAAAAATAAGTACTACACTTTTAAAATTTCAATTTTTTCTAAACTATAGAAATTAGAGATTTAAAATAAAAAAACGGTTTAAAGCAACTTTTATCAGCTTTCTTTGAAACTATAGACAAAATTAAACTATTTTTCAAGTCCTTTTTGTTTCGAAAGAATATCTTGTGTACTTAAAAATTTATAGCAATTTTAAGTGTGACACTTATTTTTGCAGGTCAGTGTAGTTGTCTATCTGTCAGGTTTTTGTTTACACTACTAGGGCCTTAAGTCTGCTATTACAATAGTGTCAGAATGGTCTAACATTGATTTCATAATTGTTGATTTTGACAAGTTTGGTAATCTACTAATATGATGACGTCATTATGACTTTCCAATGGTCAACCACTGATACTCCATTAAAAGAAATGGCATAGAATGGTAATCTCGTACATAATTACAAATAAATGACTGGTGCTATTTACGAACTTCTTACTACTTCAGATTGCTTATAACACTAACGCCGCCTCGATGTTTATTATATTATCAATCAAGTCAATCAAATGCTAAGCCTTTAAATCTAACAATCTTCTACTCTGTAAGCTCTTAGACTATCAAATGTTTGCTACAGTACATAGAGGTAGTTCCAATGTCACTTCAATTAACATCCACTCCACTTCGGGGAGTCGCTTTGGGGAATCGGCAATCGATTTTGGCGCGACGACTGTTATTTTAAGTTGCCAAAAGCGCTAGAACGTTCTAAAGCATTTCGATAATGTTTCCAACATATTGAAATTGGTTATTTATTCTTGGCTACAATAACTTTTGCAAAATTATGTAATGAAATTCTCAAACCTTAGGCCCCTTTTACGATCATAGGAGATGCGACTTGCGACGCGTCTAACGTCAAGCGGCACGCTTATGTGTCACGTGTTTCCTTTGCGAGAGTACTGCCGATGCCGTATCGCAAATGATAAACAATGATGGAAAGCCATGGGGGAAGCCTTTGGTCCAGCAGTGGGTCAGAAGAGGATGATAAAAAAAATACACCTTCCTGGGTTCGAACCCATGACCGACACTCGTATGTCGGGGCCGTGACCACTGGGCCAGAAATTTCGTTCATTAGTGTTCTCCTAAGTTGCTACCGCAACACGCGCGTCGCTTACGCGTGTAAGTCGTGGCCAAGCCGTTATAAACAAACCTTTATAAAATGTGGAATTGATTATGAATTCAAATGTTTTATTCATAAGTCTGATGGGGACCCAACCAATTGAAGTTATCGATTAAAAAACAGAGCGGTTCGCTGAATATTCCATTAAATTCTACTAAGGAAGTTCAGTGGACAGGATGTTTTTAAAACTATGAATATGATCCCCAAGCTGGTAACCAATAGTGGGTGTAGTATTTAAGAGTGAATGGGTTAATATAAAGGGTGTAAAAAACCTCTTAACGAAGCCGAAAGGCACTTGTTCTCCTCGTCATTGCAATCATTTTATTTTCTACACCATACCTGGGAACCTTCTAGTTACGGAGATTTGGCGGTCAAAGTACCAACTTTCTGACAAGTTTTTTTGAATACAAGTTTTTATTGTAAGATTTTTACACCTCCACGACCCCCGTACTATTCAATCCATCCATCAGCACTATGTTATAAGTGCGTTACATTGAATTCTACCACAAAACATGATTTTTCACCCCAAAAAAAAGTCGTTTCCTAGCAATAATTTTTGCGTAAAGTTACTTACGCAAAGAATAGCACATGTGTGAGTACTTCGTACTGTTCAGCCACCACTTACATTTATTTACCACTTACATTATCTTTCATTGACTTGAATATGCCTTGGTGGCTGAGAGAATGTCATGCTCACTCAAATGTCTCGCTGATGGTGGCGGGTGTGTCGGGTCATTTAGTTCCCTTAAATATGGTCGAGTTGAATGGCGCCGATACATGCGTCATGTTCGTGAACGGGCGCTGTCAGTTGGGACTGGTCATCTCTTAGCTGCCACGGTTCGTTCATTTTAATTACTTTAATTTTTGTTTTATTATTTTACTCTGGACGCTCTTAATGTGCACGTCTTTCTGCATCGTTCTCACATATATGTATAATCTCAACATGAATGATGTAACCAAGATTTTGTAACATTATTTTGATTTAAAAGAGTGTCCATGGAGTTTCTTGCCCGTTCTTCTCCATAGAGATCTACGTTAGGGAATGGGCAACTACAGTACTTTCTCAAGTTATTATGCCTTGTGACTGTGACTGTAGCTATGTTTTTTTTTTGTATTTTCGACATTCAAAAGTGCCGTCATGGTCTAATTGAAATAAATGATTTGAGTTTGAGTTTGATAAGATTTATTTATTTGCTCAAAACATGTGTCGCATTCAATAATAAAAAGTGCATGTAGGATAACGTAAATAAAGAAAATCGTTCAGAGATATTTTGCCACAAATACTATGGCGTGCAAATGTTTTGAAATTCTGAAATTGAGATTTTAATATATCATTTCAGTCAGTAGAATTGAATTTAATCTAAAATACTAAATGGCCAAAGTAAACATTACAAAAAAAAAAAAACAAAAAAGAATATTACTGTCAATTAGCAACTATAAATTCCATCTCTGACTCGAAAAGTTGGTAATCACGCCTCTGTACCGCTCACCGTTGGCTGTAACGTTCTGACCATCATTATGTTTTAACCTTTGACGAACGATCAATTTCACGAAATTGTGTGTTAACCTGTTAACCTGGTTCGTGCGATTTGACACCATAATATTATTTTCTCGGGGGATATGTAAAGTCGCATGTCTACGTCGATAAATCAGAAACAATTGAGCACTTGGAAGCCAACAATCAACGCACTATTGCCGAAACACAACGTGATTTACTGTGTCAAATGTGTGCAAATTGGAACTCGAAAATTACGCCATGCCGGGACGGCCTCATGCCTGAAATCATATTTAACAGCATATATATACAATAGCATAAATAATAGCATACAACTACTAGTCGATTATAATCAATTTCATGGACATCAGACCATTTCTTCGTTTTTTTTTTATTTCAATTTAAAGGCTCCCTCTAAAAAACACCCTTTAGTCAGAAAGTATGGATTTTCTCCCTTACTGTTTATTTATATTTTTGACCCGTCACAATTTTCTTGTCATATTTTCTACCGATAAGCAGTTCAAAGAATTTAATTTTACTAGTCTAAATTGTCTTGTAATTAGATATTCATAGCAAAACTCTTTAGAGGAAATGACTGAAGTATTTGAATCACAAATCTCTCTGAGGGACATATTTTATTTTAATAATAGTCAAATACCCTTGTATACCTCTTTACGGGATCGTTGAACGTTCTGCGGGTATTCGTTGGCACGTATTTTACAGTACATTAGCTTTCAGACCGTAAATGTGAGCCCAAAATAAATAGGTTAATAAACAAAAATGGACGGAAGTTCAGAGAAAAATATTTTGAAAGCATGCTGGTAAGTATGTATTACTTATTCAATAGTGAATAAATAATTGTTTATCGCATTTTGTAATATTATATTTTTGTCCTTGAACCCAAAAGCGGAAAACGGGTGATGTGACGATTCTAATTTTAGTATCGCCAAACCTATTTTATTGTTTAACACCGTAGGTGTAAGAAACATGTATAAGGACTTAGTGCACAGTTTATAGGTGTGGTAATGAGATAAACTGGACTTCGATCTTTTTTGGCGCCAATGACGTATGATTGTCTGGTTCGACGATGTGAGTAACACTACCGGGATTAACCGAATGAACACGAAGGCACCCGAACACCGATCGAGCTTCAATACCCGTCTGATTCAATGTTGCCAATGTGTGGAAACTCCCTCAAAATACGCGACAATTGCTTGCTAAAATGTAAGGAATCAACAACTTATTTCAAATATAAGAAATGTTTGATTAAAAAATATAAGCAACTGTCGTACGCCAAAAGAATAATGTGAAAAAGATGCATGCAAACTTATCAAATAAAATAACGTTTTAATTTTATCGTGAATCCCTATTTAAAATTCCGGCAACTTTTGCAAAATAACTTCTCGAGTGGGAATTACGCCCCCTTTTCTGGGTATTTTAAAACCAACGCTGGCAACACCTTTTATAAATTGTCAGTGCTGTCGAACTCACGTCACAACTAAAACATAAACAGAGTGGAACCAAAAAGGTTATACATGTAACATAATACAATAATACTTACAAAAATGAGTGAACAAAACGATAAATTACTGATCAAACCTAATATTAATATACAAGTGTCAAATGGAAGTCAAACAAACACGAAAAATGAAAATTATGAGGTAGAAGAAATAAGTACACTCGTGCCCCAAAATGGTAAGTACAAATTAGTTACAAAAGTATTATTTTTATTGCTTTTCGTACTGGAAATAGTGTATTTACTCAATGATACACTAGTGTGTAAAGTAAACAATTTTATTACTACTCGTGTGCGTGACAGCTGATTAAATTGAACTCTAGTGACGTGAAGCGGTCATAGGGTTAAACATAGACTACCAATATAGTAAGTTCTCGTTTTGTGATAGAAAGAGATGGCAGATGATGTTTGTTTGTTTTTTTTTTTTGTGTAAACTTTCTATACTTACCTACATTTTTACATAAATAGTGGCCTTGAGACGTTTTTGTGGGAAATGCACCATATCGTGTTTTCTACGATTAACGAATAGATATTATTTGAATAATTATCGTAAAAAAATGCATGTTAGTATTCTGTATACTTTCCCTCTTTTTGTGGTGATATAAAACGCAAAATTGTGAATTGTATGAAAAATTCAAAATATATGCATCAATTTGTGTTTTGGTTTTCCATATCTCGATCAACTACTAGTCTTAGTATCGTGTTTTTCAGTCACTGGCTTGTAGAGGTAAGATCTAGTCTAGACTGGAAGTCGACCCCAAACTATTCGGGAAAAGGCTTTGCAGATGGTTATCCCCTTTTTATTTATTTTTTTAGGATGGGAAATCATCAAACGACTCCTCCCGCTCTGGGCGGAGCAGGAGGGAGTGTCAGACTTTTACTGACTAAAACCCATCCATGTTCCTTCATCGCCCTTTGTGTTCCGGGGCCACGGTATCTCTTTCGAATAGTCCCGCAGCCCCGGCAGGCTTCGGCCCTTGCGGACCCCTTCACTGTTGCTGACTCTCTTTGAGGCGCGCGTGGAACACGAACGCGCCGTCGACACGGCAGATGGTTATCCCCTAAAATTAAGTATGTCGAAAAAAAAAAAAAAAAAATCCCGGTAATCTTGTAAATGTTAGATTTTTTCCTTCACGATTATTTCGACACGTTTTATACATTCACGTCAAAATACTCAATCACAGTCGGCTTCTTGATTTTATCTCGATTGTATTAATTTATCAAGTACTTCCATGTCGATTGTTCGTCGAGTATGTTGTTGATCACTAAGATATATTGCGCTAATTTATTTCCAGTACAACGTACAGTTACAAGCACTGGTATATATTAATGTAAGTACACATGTTTGTACCTAACAAATTCAAAAGCTATTTTACATAGCACGACTACAGTAAAAACCTCTTTAGTTGGAGATTCATATAGATGACAGATACCCTTTTTTTTCGGATGGGAAATCATTAAATGACTCCTCCCGCTCTGGGCGGAGCGGAAGGGAGTGTCAGACTTTTACTGACTAAAACCCATCCATGTTCCTTCATCGCCCTTTGTGTTCCGGGGCCACCGTATCTCTTTCGAACTGTCCCGCAGCTCCGGCAGGCATCGGCCCTTGGACCCCTTCCTTATGACAGATACCCTGGAGTGTCAATGTGGTACAGTTCCACAAAAGCTGCGACACTCAGTGTCGTGTCTCTGTGTTGTTGTTTGCACATCAAACTTATCGCCAAATTTTTAATCGATTCAAGATTGCCATCGACACGTGAAGAAGAAGGACACATCATCATCACGCCTATAACCCCGTAGACTTGGTAGAGGTGTACCTAATAGTACAGCCACATTTCGCCAGGTTTAACTCCCATAAAATACGGGGAAGCCCATAATTGCTATCAGTTGGGCACGACTCCAGACTCCCTGTCTGCTACTGAGAAATTCCTGATGGAAAAACCCAATAACACATTGCGCGACCCGGGAATCGAATTCAGGACCTTATGCTCTGCATTCGGTTTTCCGACCACTCGACCAACGAGGTCGTCAGGCAGGTAGGAAGAAGGATACAATATGAGAAAAACACGTTTAAAAGTCGCTAAGTGTTAGACAACCATATTAAAAATATCGCTGGACACTAACACACAGCGCCATCTAGTGCCACACTAAGCAACGAGGCTTGTGTCGTGGACACCAGATAGTTGATATACTACATAGATACTTTTTGTTTGTAAATATATACTTATTATACATATAAAGATCCATGACTCGGAAACAAATGTCCATGCACATCACACAAACATTTGCTCCTACCGGGATTCGAACCCGGGACCCTAAGAACGTAAGGCAGCCTTACTAGCGCTGCGCCATTCGGGTCGTCAATATTACTGCGCGTGACTGTACCCACTGCGTATATTATATTTCTGTGACGCCATTAAATAGATAGAGAAATAGATAATTATTACGATTGATACTCATTTAATGTATTAAAGTCAAGATAATAATGGTATCATTGAAATTGGTTTCAATATAAAATACTTAATTTATTTTTGATAATAATTGTTTATGGAAAATAATTGTGTTAAAGTACGAAGGTTTTTATTACTTATGTCAGTTTTTGGGTTTTTGGACCAGTTTTAGTAGGTGTGTGACTTTTCAAATTCATGGCATCATAGTTTATCTGTTTGCTGAAAAAATACGTAAGACACCATTTAATGAAGGATTCTCTTTAAGAAATCTGAACTTTACTACATTGTTTTATTTATCACAAACACTGCTTGCAAACAATTTCTAATGTAATCATTATGATACATTAATTTAAACTTGACTGGTAATCAGCATTTTTAAACGTCATAATTGTAAAGCCCAAAACGCGCGACCTTGACAATTCCAATCTGCTTTACTTGAATAGAAGAAGAAGTAGCTTAACAGATCGATCGAGCTCACGTGTTAAATACACTAGTGTGACCCAAAATCGCGTAAAAGCCACTTTACGAGTGCCGTTTAAATATACATTTATAACATCATTATCATATAATTAAACTTCGTGTGTTTATGTGGGCCTTAATTTAACGTAGTTACTTCAAATTACTACCAAACTATGGCCTCACCTCAGCAAGATGCGATATCCGGCGGGAGCAACATAAGCCCTCTGAAAACTTCATCAAACTGTCTGTGAGCCTTCCATCTAGGCACGCTTTGCCGTGACCGACTTGGATGTCTCAAAATAGACTTCGAACCTATGTTGACCGGAGCTAAGACAATCTCCGCATCTTCTTGGAAGCCTCAAGTGCCTATGCGGCGTCTTCCCACAGACAATGTTCACCTTCCATCTTGTGCCAAATGTCTTGTTACCTGCGCACTAGACGACCTTTTAACTGCATCAGTGTGCGGTATCCGCGTTGCTAAATTTTCAAATTAATTTATTGTATATCAACGGTGAAATATCTGTTTTTTTGAATGGCGCAGCGGTAGTGAGGCTGCTTTACGTTCTTAGGGTCCCGAGTTCGAATCCCGGTTGGAGCAAATGTTTGATGAGCATGGACATTTGTTTCCGAGTCATGGATGTTTATATGTATAGTAAGTATATATTTACAAACAAAAAGTATATATGTAGTATACTATCTGGTGTCCACGACACAAGCCTCGTTGCTTACTGTGGCACTAGATGGCGCTGTGTGTAATGTCCAGCGATATTTATTTATTATTTAATGTTGGTTCAATATTTATTTCAAACTAGCTGTTGCCCGCGGCTTCGGGCGCGTGAAGTTCGATAACTATCCCACGGCATCATAATAAAAGGATAAATAGTATCCTACATGTTAATCCAGGTTATAAACTATCTATGTGCCAAATTTCATAATGATCACACACAATCACTGTCACAATCACTGTCACAATCACTGTCACAATCACTGTCACAATCACTGTCACAATCACTGTCACAATCACTGTCACAATCACTGTCACAATCACTGTCACAATCACTGTCACAATCACTGTCACAATCACTGTCACAATCACTGTCACAATCACTGTCACAATCATTATCATCGTAATCACAATCATCATCATCACAATCACAATCATCATCATCACAATCATCATCATCGTAATCACAATCATTATCATCATAATCACAATCATTATCATCATAATCACAATCATCACAATAAATCAAAAATAACATCACAACACCATCACATAACAACACCATCTTCTGAAACTCAAAATAAATGCCATATTCGTAATCAGCACCCCTGATAATCTCGGTATCGACACCCATATTGATTTTAGACATTTCAACCCCATCGCAGGGGATGATGTTAATTTAGGTCCGCCATATTTAATCTCAAAATCGTTCTTTTGCAATACACCTGACCAGATACACCATACAAACTATACCCATGTTGATTTTCAGACTTTGTCACCCCATTTCCCCCTCTTAGGGGTTGAATTCTGAAAAAACCTGAAACCCCGTTTCTACTCATTTATCAATAGGAGCACTCCTGTTAAGTTTCCAACAAAATAGTGTAACTAATCTTGTTTCCCCATACAAACTTTGGAGCCCCGTTTAACGCCTTAAGGGGTTGAATTTTGAAAAATCCTTTCTTAGTGTACCCCTAGACCACATAAGGAACCTATGTGCCAAATTTGGAATCTCTAGACTCAGCGATATGGGCAGTGCATTGATTTTTAGACTTTGTCACCCCATTTCCCCCTGTTAGGGGTTGAATTCTGAAAAATCCTGAAACCTGTTTCTACTCATTTATTAATAGGAACACTCCTGTGAAGTTTCGATTAAAATAGTCTAACTAATCTTGTTTCCCCATACAAACTTTGGAGCCCTGTTTAACCCCCTTAGGGGGTGAGTTTTGAAAAATCCTTTCTTGGTTCACCCCTAGACCACATAAGGAACCTACTTGCCAAATTTAGAAGCTGTAGACTCAGCGGTTTGGGCTGTGCGTTGATAGATGAGTCAGTCAGTCAGTCAGTCAGTTTCTTCTTTTATATTTTTAGATTTTGTGCCAAACGTGTTTGTTTTTTTTGCCATCGCTTCGCTAGTAAAAGGAAGACATATCGTACTTTGATTTCACGACTAACGTCCATTTTCGTATACAACGCTTGCTTTAATTCGCAAAGCAAAGTCCAAAGCAGTGACTTTGAGGGGGCCCAAAAATTACAAACGACCTTGTGTGTGAACGATCGCTGTCAAGGCCAGCTTTATCAACCTGACAACGACGACATGTGTGAAATGATTATAATTATGATGTGTCAGCGTGTTCTATAGAAACACCAAACGCGATTAAACTGACTTGACAGCTAATTTGGATTAAATCGTCCAGTTATTATAATAATGGCTACAAGGTTAACTCTGAATCGTTTTCTGTTTTTTTTTTTGTATAGGCACTGTTTGGTTATGGATATTGAAGGTCAAAATCCCAATTTGCTTAGTATTCTCACGTTTTTACGACCACGTACAATTTTAGATGTCATGAGTATAACTAAACTTATATTTCTCTCATAGTCTTTTGTATTACGTGCCACAAATTATTTCCTTTTAAAAATAAAAGAAGTTTCCCCGGAAATCATTTGTATGCAATATTGTTACACAATTCGATGTACAGGATGTCTAGATTTTGACTTAGTGGTGTTTTTTTAATCCCTGTATATAGCTTGTCTGTTTATTCTAGTCCGGCTGTTGACCACGGTTTCACCTGCTTCCTAGATAAAATAATGAATGAATCCTATTAAAAATAAAAAATTCTATGTTTTAATACAATTAGGGTCCTACGCAGACCGGGACGGCATGGCAAGGGATTTAAATTTTTGCTAATGGATATTTAATTTAAACTTATTGATAAAGAAATACGACCGTGGCGCGTCTTTCAATACAATTCCCTTTCGATGCCACGGAATCATTATAAAGCATAGCAATTTATGTCGTATTTCTTTATCAATACGTTTGAATGTCCATTGGTAAAAATTACCTTTATGGCCTTTACTATTTACCCGTATGTACAATTTCATCCAAATCCATTTAGTAGTCAAATCGTTATGGAGTTACAAACAAACAAATTCACGATCATCCTACATTTATAATTTAGCTGGTTACCATATTCCGTTTGAGAATTGAGACCTGAATTAATTGCCTATCCATTTTCCATAATAATGCGATCAGATTATTCAGATCGAGGTAGATCTAGAAGCCTGGAGGTTTAATTAATTATCTTATTATTATAATAATTATTATCTCGGCTAACCTAAATTAATGTTTGTGAAATTAATAATCGTTCGTGACCTCGGCAGACCAGTCAGAAAAACGATTTTGTGAAGAATGCCGAGATTCAGGACGTCGATATTCTTATCTACGTCGCCTAATTTTATCATAATTATTACTGGTCTTTTTGGTAGGCTCATAAGGCTGCACTAACCACACTATAAAGACGATAAGGTAGATAAGATTATCAAATTATTAAGATTTACTTAGATTAATTTTTCAAGGTGTCCACATTAT
Source organism: Xestia rhomboidea (assembly GCA_963853795.1). NCBI lineage: Eukaryota > Metazoa > Arthropoda > Insecta > Lepidoptera > Noctuidae > Xestia > Xestia rhomboidea. The sequence goes on along the minus strand of OY970771.1, from coordinate 4,250,448 downwards.
TTTCTTATCTTATTGTCTCTGAGAAGAAACTGGTTGTAACTCGTAATTGTTTTCGTCAATAAATTATTTCTGCGAAACTATACGTAATATAATTGCAATCGTGAGGACGGTTTTAAACTATCAAGTACGTGGAATCCAGTGGTAACCCTAATAAAAAATAACATGCGTCTCCATTATCAAGAAAAACCTAGCGATACTGTGAGTGCGTTTTGTCGTGAGTTACAATCGAGTTCCAGTAGTGCGCGTAATAAAAGACTAAGAAAGAGGGTAGACAGATTTGTCTGCTCAAAATAAATAATTTTCGTCCCACCCGCATACCTCTCCAGTATTCCCGCGATCATGATGCTTGCCACAGCGTCGAAATATCGGGAGCTCATAGAACATAAGGAAAATCACGGATATCATCCCGTAAGTACTTTAAGTGTATACGTAATAATTTCATAAACTGTCTCCTTGGTCCTCTGGTCGCAAGTGGAACTGCTGAACATAAGATCCTGGGTTCGATTCCAGGGCAGCCATAGTGGTTTTACCATCAGGAGTCGGGATTAGTAGCCGGTTGATGGCAATAGGCTCGCCCCCTATTACATGGGACTTAAACATAACTGGCGAAATATGGGTGTACTGTTAGGTACACCTCTGCCTAACTCTCTGGAGATCTAGGCGTGATGTTATGTTGTGTCAATATTTGAAACCAATGATGTTCCAACCAATTTACTTACATAATTAATATATTATGGATTGCGTGTATTGTGATACCTAATTAAATCGCTCAATGAATAATTCAATCTGTTTTAATACATTGAAGCGAACTAAATGCGTTTATTTAGTCAATTGGGTGCATTGATAGCATTGAAAATAACGGCGTTGGTGCATTTCCTGACGGATTATTTTTTTATCATGTGATGTGGTTAGTGACTAACCTGGTGTCAGAATTTTAATGCTGCCCATGGGCCTCTGACGCTTTACAGGCCGTCGAAAAATATATTTCAGGCATGCTGGTTTCCTCACGATGTCTTCCTTCAGCGAAGCAAGTGGTAATAATACAATACGCACATGAATCCGAAAAATCAGAGGTCTTTTTTTTTTCGGATGGGAAATCATCAAATGACTCCTCCCGCTCTGGGCGGAGCAGGAAGGAGTGTCAGACTTTTACTGACTAAAACCCATCCATGTTCCTTCATCGCCCTTTGTGTTCCGGGGCCACGGTATCTCTTTCGAATAGTCCCGCAGCCGCGGCAGGCTTCGGCCCAGAGGTCAGATCGGATTCGGATCAGAGGTGTCTTGGGTTCGAACTTGAGACCTATGACTTGTCAGTCCGACGGTCATACCACTAGGCTATTACTGCTCACTGACGAATGATGTCTGTTGATTGTGGTTGGCGATTGCTTTCAAAGCGATGATTGTTGTGGCGCTTGACTGTCATTGACTGGAGGGCACCGTTTACATTTAAATTTATCAATACAACTCCTTTTTGTTCATTTAATACCATTGACTGACTATTTCATGAAAAAGACATTTGCGCACTTTGTCCTTTTATTGTTTTCAGGGTTCCGTACCTCAAAAGGTAAAAAAGGAACCCTTATAAGATCACTCTCTTGTCCGTCTGTCCGTCCGTCCATCTGTCACCACCGATTTTCTCAGGAACGGGTAAACCTTGCAAATTGAAATTTATACCAGATACTGAGGTTTATAGTCCCTATTAGATCTAAAATCAAGGTCCTGAGTCAACACGATAAAAAGATAAGGGCAAATTTAGATTTTCGCGAAAACTTGTAAGTACCAAAATGTACCTGAATTGTCAACTTTTTTTATTTTTCGGAATTTTCCCTTTATTTGTGCTGTAAGGGCTTGCTTTTAACCAAAATTGACAATTCTAGGTCAACCGGAAGTACCCTATAGGTTTTGGGTCGAAAACCTATGTGGTAATTCCCGTTGACCTAGAATCACGAAATTTGCCGAGAAGCAATGTCTTTTAGCAGATGTAAAAGAAAAATCTGAAAACCGTAAATAATTATGTAGTCTAAAAACAAAAAAAAAAACGATTTTACTATTACACTATTATTTGCGGTTTGTGCAACAGCCGTTTCTGGGGATCAAAATGCAAAGTTAAGTTTGTCCTTTAAAAAGTTTGTACGGAACCCTCGGTGCGCGAGTCCGACTCGCTCGAGGCCGGTTTTTTTTTCTATCGTTCCTTGCTTTCATCAAAAGAACTATAAAAGAAGAGAAGACTGAAGCATGTTTCAAAAGTTTTAGTTAAAGATCACACCTACAAACATTTACTCCGACAGTTTCTTAAGAATGTTTTGTTATTTCCTTATAGCATATTCCCATCGATTTATCTAAAGGAAAAAAATAAGAATGTTACGTCACGTTACCACGTCTGATCTTGACGTGCGGCGATTGATAGGTGTGCCTTTTGTTTACGGGTATTTTCTTTTCCTTGCAAAAAAATAAAAATACAAAGAACTGTTACCAGAGAGACTGAATATCAGTAAATGCCTAATATTACATAACATAACATAACATCAGAAATCCCTGAAGGGTTAGGCAGAGGTGTATCTAATAGTACACCCACATTTCGCTAGATATATTTAAGTCCCATTTAATAGAGGGCGAGCCTATTGCCATCAACCGGGCGCAACTCTAGACTTCGTAGCTGCTATTGAGAAACTCCTTATGCAAAAACCTAATATCTCTTTGCCCGACCCGGGAATCGAACCCAGGACCTCTTGCTCAGCAGTCGTGCTTGCGACCAACGAGGCAGTCTGATTCCAATATTACAATAATTAGGTAAAGTTGACTGTCTGACAACCAGTCCAAACAATAGGGCATCGAAACCAAGAAACTGAGTTGGTATAGTTGGTGCCAGTTAAGATGAGAATAGCGGTCATTGACCCACCTACATTTATTCAACTTCTTAACTTTGAAACAAAAAATAAGCCTGTTCAAGTCTGGAATCGTCATCTGTCGCGATCTTCAACATTTTTCTAATGAAAAACGATACATGGTTTATATTTTGTTTTGGTTCGTACGAAGAGATATTTGGGAAAGGGCAATAACCGCTATTCAAGATGAGAATAGTGGTCATTGCCCTTTCCCAAATATCTCTGGCAGCAACTAACGAGGGATAAAAGATTTCTGGCGACTCTGCTGCATTCCTGCTAACTCATTTGGGGTCTCCGCAAACATATTTTCTTCCATATTTCTCTATTACCTCGTCGTCACCTCGCTAATCATCCCTTTTTAAGCCATAATAAATTATCATTGTATAAACACTGTTTTAAGCTTTCACAGTTTAAAACTAAACTTATACTGTAATTTACGGGATATCTTCCGTGATTGTTAATTATTTTAAGCTCCCGATATTTTGACGCTGTTGCAAGCATGATCGCGGGTTGACTCATCGGGAGTTCAAAACAATGAACAATCACGGTACTATATCCCGTAAATGGCAGTATAAGTTTAGTCGATGTATAGTTTAGTCTCCAGAAAGACCATCATTAAACATCTGTTAGCTCACCTTTTTTCACTAATTTAAACTGAACACAAACATCTGAGTCAAAATAGTTGAGATCTAAATCTCTACCAGCAAACTGCAGTACAGTTTAGTAATAAATTGACCCACGACACGGCACTGAATATAGCAAGATATATTCAGTGCGACACACAAATCAGTTCCACAAACATCGGACTGCCAACCAAGTATCTGCTGGCAATACAAATATGGTGGACGTCTGGCAATACCTTTCGATCACGGTTTTCAGCTCTTTGCGGATTGTCTATAGTTCCGCCATTTTCTGTTTGAATTTGGGTAGATACAGCGATATAAGGTAGTAGAAATTGAGTTTTTAATTGGAAAAGCAGTGATAGAAATTTGAGAGTTTACTTTTCGGATAAAAAGTACCTGACGATTGAAAAATCTCCGTTAACTGAATTGTACAAACAGTTTATGTTGTTCCAAAAAGTAGGTATGTACGTAATAAGTAATGATTGATTTTCCGGATAAGACCACTGCAATCATCTCTTGCTTACGTTCAGTGGAATGATCACCCTTGAGATTTATTAAGACATCTAATAAAGGAAATGTTTGATTTTGGGCCACCACTATGTACACTGCATAGATAAATAGGAAAAAAAATGGGGGAATTTCATAAAAATACTAACAAATTAATTTGAAGAAAGGTACAGGCGTATAAAAATGATCATTTGTTTTTTTTTTTTTAATAGGAAAACCCTAGTTTTACGGCAGCCATGACAGTTGTCTGATATGTCGCGGTCGTTTGACGACTTTGACAGTTTTAAGAAGTGCCGTCTTTGAGTCCGTCTTTGCTTTGAGTTTGCATCGGATGTGTTCAATCAAATGTCATTGTCAAAATCACATTTTGCGCATACTGCTGCTCTGATCCACCATGTTTAATTTTGTTGTGTTGCTCTCATTGACCAAGTTAATTTGAATATACATTGAAACGAAGTGAAATTAAAGAAAATTAACAATAAAAAAACCGGCCAAGTGCGTGTCGGGCCACGCGCAGTGTTCCGTAGTAGCCCGTTATATTTTAGATTTTTTTTTCAATGAAAGTCTCGGTCGGTCTCTTAAAAAAAAGGATTACTGTATTATATAGCGATATTTACATATAGTGTACATAAGCCCAGACTCCATACATTTCTAGATCAACTCCTTTTTTATACCTACCTATGTCGATGTCCATGTTTACAATCTACAACGACTTATATGACCTAGCAATTGTAGCAAATGTTCATAATATTCCCAAAATTCAAATTCGCCGTCAGACGAAAAAGTGACACCCAACTGAACCCAACAAATTCACACCAAGCCATTAGCAAAACACGTTTATTCAAGCTCTAAATGCCAGTTACTGTGAAATAGTGCAGCAACTATAAGGCTGGTGTTCTGTACGTAAATCGGAATAAATAACGTATCCCAGGCGCTACATCGTTTGGCCTAAATTCCTATCTGTAACACAACAGGCGGGGGTGGTTCCTGTGGTAGCGGGGGATTGTAATGAAGATGTTTCAGCGATTCTACTAAGCAGTACCTAGTGATAAAAACGTTCGGAAATTCTACGGCGAAGGAATGGTTATGATTTTAGCAGACTATGAATGTATGTATAGGTATTTGTTTTCACGCATGTTCCTCCGAAGCGCAGGAGCTAAACTATTCATTAAGTTTTGATGAATACGGTGTTAATCGATTCGTTATTATAGCCCGGGTGGGTATACATGTACTACATTTTAACCGACTTCAACAAAAGGAGTCGATTTTATCTTGTAAACCCCGAATTTAACTACAGCGTGATTTTTCAGTAGTAGGGATTTTTAGTTGTAGTATAATTTTTTTTTTTTTTCTTATGGGAAATCATCAAATGACTCCTCCCGCTCTGGGCGGAGCAGGAGGGAGTGTCAGACTTTTACTGACTAAAACCCATCCATGTTCCTTCATCGCCCTTTGTGTTCCGGGGCCACGGTATCTCTTTCGAATAGTCCCGCAGCCCCGCAGTTGTAGTATACCTACCACACAAATTCTTGTTTGAATCATCTGCTTCGAAGGACCGATGGTTGACGGAGCATACGAGTCCTCGGACTGTACCACAATCTCTTATATCAGTATCACTTCAACCTTACTTTAGTATGTGACTGCCCCATTGGTCTAATAATTGCAATTGCGACTGCTAAGCATGAGGTAATGGGTTCGATTCCCAGGTCGGGTTTATTGGGTTTTTTCTCCAGGAATTTCTCAGTAGCAGCTACGGAGTCTGGGTTTGGTCCGGTTGATGGCAAAAGGTTCGTCCCCTATTGGGAAATGGGACTTGACATGGCGAAATGAGGGTTAACCATTAGGTATGCACATACCATCTCTGCTTATCCCTTCAGGGAGTACATACGTGATGTTATGTTTTATTAGACGAAAAAATAAAAGATTAGAAAATAAATTGAACATTCACAAAACAAACCATTTTTAATAAAACGTCAAGCTGTTGGTCAAAGAAGTCAAGTAAACTTTTAATTTATAAATAATGTATTTGAAAACCTTAGAGATATTCTTTTCACAGGGTATTAAAAATAACTTCTGTACTTCTGCAAACTATGTTGGATTTTGTACTAAGTTTTCTTGTTTTCAGTTGAAGTACCTACACGTCCTATTTTTATTAAATAAAGATTCCTTTTTTTAAAAATCATTGTCTACCCTCAAAAATTCCTCCTAAACCTCAGACTGTATCACTAGTTTAAATTGTATTTATTACTTCTGTTTTTTTTTCTTTTGTTTGAGCATTTTTTCATAGAAGATTAGCACCTAATATTGAAATTGGAGCTATTTATTTATTTATTTATTTAACACTTCAAGCACAAAGTACAGAGGCGGACTTAATGCCGTAGGCATTTTCTACCAGTCAACCTTTGGGTGATGCAGAGACAAGCAGTGGTAGGTGTACATCTGAAAATAATTTAATTAATACTAAGGTAAATTAGAAGGATATATAAAATACTATAAATATATATAAATACTATTGATTACTATTTGAGCTCCAACAAGTATTATCCCCTATAACCCATATCCACCCACCAAATATCCACCCACTATATGACAGAATTTCCTAGTGTGGGGCAACGTTTACAAAAAAAAATATCAAATTCAGACTGTACCTTGCTGTCCTCCTACGCCCTAAGCCGAGGTTTGTACCTCACAGGGAGTCCCTTAGTAGCCTGTCGTCAGGTTTTTTTTGCCCTGTCTTTACTCAAGGCATCCGCAGGATTGCTCGCTTAAGCAGCCAAAACCTATTCCATCTACATGGAAAATTCCATTTCTAATATTTGCAATACTCTTAAAACTTGTGTAGTCCTTCTACAGTAGTTCTAAAACTTTTAAACTTCTTCATAGAATCTATGAAATTCCTTTGAGTAAATTCTAGAATGTTCCAGTCCGTTGCAAGTGACACTACACCCTAAGGTCTGGCACACATTGTAGATCGAGGCGCCAATTTGCGGAGCTACATTAATTACATGCAGCCTGTGTTATAAATACCTTTGCGGAACACAGATGTTTTATTTTGGGATGATGACTGACTAAAAAAATATGATTCTGTTTAGTCCGTCAGTTAGATTATCGAAAAATATTGGATACGTGATTTTTGTTTTATGAAATTAATCAAAATTGACGAAGATAAAACGTGTCAAAGATCATGCCTGGGGGCTTGTGACGTCACCTTTGAGTAAAAAATTACTCAAATGTGACGTCACACGAGTTTTCGACGCAGTGTATCGTCTTCATTTTATGTTTACGTGAAAAAATAAATCTATCTGACGGACTAATTAGATTTTTTTTGTCATCTACCCTGTGTGAGATGTAGGAAGTCGTTAGGATGTCCTGGTTTTTTGGTAATATAGGGTTTAAGTATTAAGTGTGATGTATGAACCGCGCTTACTTACGATCGATCAGTTTTCACTCTTATGGCTTGAGTTATAAGGTTGAAAATTGGTCGACCGCCAGTCAGTGCCGCAGTACATAGACGAAACAAAAGGATTTGGTAAGATTGGTTGGTTTCTGCCGACCTCCGTAGGGAAAAAGCGTGAAGATAGGTATTTTATGATTTAAATGTTAGTTAGTAAATGTTAAGGAAGTTATAGTAGATATATATAATCTTTACGTTTAAGAAGAAAACGATGATGAATTTATTGGATAATCCGGATAAAAATGATCCCTAGTTTATACAACCTTAGGAACTTATTTCCCTTGAAAGGAGATTTTAGTCAACCAATCAGAAGATCAAAGTCTTATAGATTTCCCAGGAGATTTCACTTGATAAAGCTTCCAAGACTAGTTATTTTCGGAAAGCTTTCGAGCTAAAATTCCTCCTTATGTAATAATCATAGCAACAAAACGCGACAAAAAGAATTCTCGCCAACCTCAACATTAAGAACGCTATCTAAGGCAGTTGTCCCACGCGCCCGGCGGATTCTCCGTCCGCCTACCGGCCCGTGGTGCTGCTCGACGAGGTGGGCAAGCTCTTTGAAAGGGTAGTTGCAAACCGCCTCGCCGAGCACCTTGCGGGGATGGGGCCGGACCTTGCGGAACACCAATTTGGTTTCCGCAAGGGGCGCTCTACGGTGGACGCCATCATGCGCGTGAGGGCCCTCACGACGGGGGATGCGGTGTCCCGGGGTGGGGTTGTCTTGGCGGTGTCTCTCGACATCGCCAATGCCTTCAACTCCGTGCCCTGGAGCTGCATAAGGGAGGCACTCCGGTATCACCGGGTGCCGACCTACCTCCGTCGTGTGGTCGGGGACTACCTGGCGGACAGGTATGTCATCTACCCCGGTCGCAGCGGAGACTGGAACCGGCGAGAGATGTCGTGCGGTGTTCCACAGGGATCGGTTCTGGGGCCGTCCTTGTGGAACATCGGGTACGACTGGGTGCTGCGCGCCGACCTCCCTAGCGGTGTCAGCGTAGTTTGCTACGCTGACGACACGCTGGTGCTGGCACAGGGGAGGTCGCACGAGGCGGCGGCCGACACTATGACACGCGGGGTTGCGATAGTCGTGGAGAGAATCCGGCAACTGGGTCTCGAGGTGGCACTGCACAAGTCCGAGGCCATGTGCTTTCATGGGCCTCGGAATGCGCCACCTCCGGGATCCGCAGTGATGGCAGGAGGGGTTTCCATCGGCGTCGAGTCGACGCTGAAGTACCTGGGACTTGTCCTCGACAGCCGGTGGAACTTCGTGGAGCACTTCCGACGTTTGGCCCCCAAACTGGAGCGGACAGGGGCTGCCTTCAGGCGGCTCCTGCCCAACCTGGGGGGGCCGAACGCCTCCTGCCGGAGGTTCTACGCGGGAGTCGTGCGGTCCATGGCCCTTTACGGGGCCCCGGTGTGGGCGCGTTCATTGAGGCGGCGTGCCGCCCACCATTTGAACGTGCCCCAGAAGGTGGTAGCCGTAAGGCTGGTCCGGGGGTACCGCACGATCTCCCGCGAGGCGGCGAACCTCCTTGCCGGATTGCCGCCATGGGATCTGGAGGCAATAGTCCTCGCGCGCCTACATGAGTGGCGCGCGGAGGCGCTACGCCGGGGGGAAACTCCGCTGCCGCGGCAAATTGTCGCTCAGCGGACGGACTTCCGGCGGGATCTCATGGCGACATGGAGAGAGCGACTATCGCAACCCCGTGCAGGGCACGCCACAATAGTGGCGATAAGTCCCCTCTTTGAGGAGTGGCTGTAGAGACGCCACGGCGTCCTCACCTTCCGCCTGACGCAGGTTCTTACCGGACACGGATGCTTCGGTAAGTTCCTGCACCGAATCGGGCGGGAGGAGACGCCCGGGTGTCACCATTGTGAGGATCGACCGGAGGACACGGTGGAGCACACGGTGGAGGTGTGCCCCGCTTGGGCGGAGCCCCGCCGTGTCCTCGTAACGGCGATTGGCGGCGGCGACCTCTCGCTCCCGGCCTTGGTTCAATCCATGGTCCGGAGCGAGACGGAATGGGACGCCGTCACCTCCTTCTGCGAAGCAGTCATGCTAGCGAAGGAGGTGGCGGAACAGGACAGGGAGAGGTCCTCACGTCCCGGCCGCCGCGGGAGACGCCCCGGGCGTCTGGGGCCACGTGGTGGCTTCCGGCCACCGTAGGCGCGGGCCTGTGGACGGGGAGCTATGGGCTAGCTCGCCGTCCGTACGTCTCATGACGACAGGCCGTGTCGACGGCGCGTTCGTGTTCCACGCGCGCCTCAAAGAGAGTCAGCAACAGTGAAGGGGTCCGCAAGGACCGAAGCCTGCCGGGGCTGCGGGACTATTCGAAAGAGATACCGTGGCCCCGGAACACAAAGGGCGATGAAGGAATATGGATGGGTTTTAGTCAGTAAAAGTCTGACACTCCCTCCTGCTCAGCCCAGAGCGGGAGAAGTCATTTGATGATTTCCCATCCGAAAAAAAAAAAAAAAAAAAAAAGGCAGTTGTCCCACCGCCGGCGAGGTAGCGACTAACTGTCGGCTTTTTTCTCGCTCAAGAAACGTACAATAGATATATACATTCCGTGTTAGAAAAAGAGATGCATATATTCATTAATCGCTGATTGTTTACACTGCCGGTAAGGACTCGCTCCACTAGTTGGTCGCTGAGCGACAAAAGCTATCAAAGATAATACTGGCTCAGCGATGCTTGCTCAGCGATGCTCGCTTGGCGGTCAAAACTCACGCCGAGCGACCAACCAGCGGTAATTTCTACCTAGAGTGCGGATCTGAGTGCACATTTTATAAATTCACAACAATTACTAGAACTATCATTGTTGTCTAGCTCAGACAAGGGTGATGTATTTTATTAATGTGCGAGTGGTGCGAGTAATCGCCCGTCGCACTCGCACACTCGCTTATAGTCCAGCGACAAAACTATTGGAACTACACACTCGCTTCTCGCCATTCGCCTTCTCGTTTCTAACTCTACTCGCTTCTCGCTCATCGCTCGCGGTGGGACAAATTCCTTACATTGTCAGCGAATAACTGGGACGTTGCTACGACGCTATCTACCGACATCCTGACTTCACTTGCTCTAGAAGCTTTTAAACTTACTTCCTACTCCTATCTACCCTCTATTTGTTCGAACTACTCACCGCAAATGATGAATACGGTAGAAATTTTCAACACTCCAATATACTTATTGGAAATTTGAATTTTAAATGGAGGTCGGGGTAACTTGCGTGCTTGTGTGTGCTTTCGATGATGTTTGCTTTGTAAAGTGAGACGTGGAGTTTTGAGTATTTTATGTAGGTATGTACAGATGCGAGACGCCAGCTCATGAAGCTAACCGAAACAGTCAAATCCCAATCAACCTTGAATCTAATGCTTTAGCGATAAAGTTGAAAATCTATTAGAGAAATTGTACACATTGTAGTAGTTGATGCGTCTGTCAGAAAGATGCGTGAAAAGATAATCATCTGCCAAAATTTTTGCTAATGGACATTCAAACGTATTGATATAGAAATAAGGCCTTTCGATGCCACGGGATCATTTTAAAGCATAGCAATTTATGTCGTATTTCAATATCAATACGTTCGAATGTCCATTGGTAAAAAACTAAATCCCTTGCCATGCTGTCCCGGTCTGCGTTGGCCTATAAACAAAACTTCAATTATCTACTCAACCTTAATATATGGGACAAAAAAAGATAGTTTTTCGCCATGACGATGTTTGTCCCATTGAGAAAGATGGTCAGTTTGATGGTCAGGTCCAAACTCTTATTATGACCATATCTTCCTGCAACATTGTGCATATAAAGGGTGTAAAATATCTTTTAACGAAGTCGAAAGGCACTTGTTTACCCCTTCATTGCGATACATTTTTTGTTCTACACCATACCTGGGAACCTTCTAGTTACGGAGATGTTGGGGGCCTAGTTAGTAGTTTTTTTTTTAATACAAGTTTTAATGTAAAACTTTTACTTTAAACACCACCACCATCCATCAACATAATGTTTTGAGTGCGTTACATTGAGTTCTACCTATCACAAAACATGATTTTTCACCCCAAAAAAAAGTAGTTTTCCAGCAATATTTTTTGCATAAAGTTACTTAGTTTGATGTACAGAATGCTTGGCTGACGGCTTCGTGATGAGGTGGTTTACACCCTGTATGTAGTTACATGATGATGTAGAAGTGAAGTGTGTTTATTGAATTGATTGACTGCCTCGTTGGTTTAGTGTTCGCAAGCGCGACTGCTGAGCATGGGGGGAGTTTGATTCCCGGGTCGGGTAAAGTGTTATTGGGTTTATCCATCAGGAATTTCTCAGTAGCAGTCAGAGCCTGGATTTCTGCCTGGTTGATGGTAATAGGCTCGCTCTCTATTACATGAGACTAAACATAACTGGCGAAATGTGGGTGTACACCTCTGTCTAACCCTTCTTGGATTACAGGCGTGATGATGTTATGAATTGATTTGCTATGATTTTTGGGTATAATGCAGATCTAATATGCATATTAATGTATGAAATTTTCAACACTTCAATTTACTTGTTGGGAATTTGGAATTTAAATGAGGGTAGTTTTGGTTTGCTGGAGTTTGTCTGCGTAACTAGTGTACGTGTGTCTTCGATGATGTTTGCTTTGTTCAGTGAGACGTGGCCGTTTTGAGTACTCCATGTATGCGTCTAGTTATATCGTAACATGCTGCTTTAGAAGTAGGTTTTGGTGTTAGTATTGATCTGCGCTGATGTTTCAAACACCTAATGAAAGCGTTAAGAAAGTATTGACTAAATGAATGGTTTATTTTTTAAAATTTCACAGATACAGAAAGCTACTTTGTCTATACTAATAATAAAAAGAGGTACATTTTTTTGCATATTTGTCAGTTTGTATGTAAGGGCTAATCTTCGGAACTACTGATCTGATTTCAAAAAATCTTTCATTTACGGGAAGCTACATTCTCCCCGGGTGTTATAGGCTTCATTTAAAAAAAAAAAACATTTATAGCGTTCCCGTGAGTACATTCCGTAAATAAACACTATATACTATATCTACAAAGACGCCTGCTTACATTATTTGAGCACTAGCTAACTCACGAGCAATGAGAGTTGTCAGGCAATGTTAGTTCATAGTTATGTTACAGTATACTAGGAATTTAAATTTATATAAATGAAACTCTAGTTAAAATTAGGACGTGGTTAATGTTTTGTTTAAACCCGATAAAAGCTAAGCTTATTTAGATACCAAAATGAAGGTATATAGTTACTACCGCGAACCTGCCAATAAACCTATCCGGAATAATCCCAATAAGTACGCTAATAACCGTAACAAACGAGCTATAATAATAATATTTTATCATATTTCGTTCATTACATAATAATCCTTATTAACACGGGTGTTAAAGGTTATAGTCCATTAATTTGTGTAACAGTACCAACATTATTCTTGGTACTGCGGATTTGAATCTATAAAAAGAATACTTTTAAGCTTGGTTCTAGGGAAACTGAAACTACATTATAGTCATCACATTTTCAGGGAAATGTTTTATTAATATAAATTATAAGGTCAGTCTTGAAATTATAAATAAAATTATGTAGGAAAACGTATACGTCCGTAACTTGAATTTTTACAGTTGAAAATGATATATTCTCCGTTATTTTTAGTTTACGTTACTGACAAAACGTTTATATTCTTTAAGCTTGTTACACTGTGTTAGTTTCTTGTTAGGTTTATCGGTTTCTTCTAGGGAGGCGTGCTTTATCCTAGGCCGCATCATGGCAACTCGCCTGCATAGCTATTCACAACGCTTCGATTCGATTTTCGATTTGGAAAGTCGTATGTCTATCTTTTTTGACATTACGAAATCGAGCGAGATAGACATACGACTTTACGAATCAAAAATCGAATCGAAGCGTTGTGAATAGCTATGCAGGCGAGTTGCGGCGAAACGCAAGGCTATTTAGTACATAAAAATCATAACCCTTTCTTTTGGCTTCGCCGTAGTCGGGTAAAAAAAGTTGCTCACAGATACACAAAAAACTGTAAAAGTAATATTGTCATCGCTGTTATCAATTTAGCTCGACAACACTCATTGTATTCTACCATTCCATGCATTTCATCCACACACCCCGCAGTATGTATTCATCATCTACCTTTTCTTAACTATGTTGGGGTCGGCTTTCAGTCTTACCGGATACAGCTGAATACCAGTATTTTACCTTCCTTTTTTGCTGACTCTCTTTGAGGCGCGCGTGGAACACAAACGCACCGTCGACACGGCCTGTCGTCATGAGACGGACGGACGGCGAGCTAGCCCATAGCTCACCGTTCACAGGCCCGCGCCTACGGTGGCCGGGCGCCACCACGTGGCCACCGACGCCGGGGGCGTCTCCCGCGGCGGCCGGGACGTGAGGTTCTCTCCCTCTCACGTTCCGCCACCTCTTTCGGTAGCATGACTGCTTCGCAGAAGGAGGTGACGACGTCCCATTCCGTCTCGCTCCGGACCATGGATTGAACCAGGGCCGGGAACCCCTTGGTAAGCCTTGGTAGCCCAGTCTTACCAGTAACGGCTGTCAAAGATCTACAAATGACAGCCGGGACCAAGATAATCTCAAATAAAAATCTTAGCCAAAAAAATATCCACACCAGCATAAAATTTCAACCGAAAAAAAAACAAATTTCGTGACCCTAAAATAGAATGCCCGTGACACACAAAAAGATAAACTAAACGTAAAGGTATCGCTGGCTTCGGGCACAGTATTTATGCAAAAAATTGGAGTCGTGCCGAGCGTATAGCCGTCACCTGTCTAACTTGACAGTGAAGCGTGGAACTGACGTGCTTCCGAATGGGTTTCAGATTATATCTGAAAAACTATGGAAGATAAGGTTTATTTTGCTGGTGTTTTGTGTGAAAGCTATGAATACGGCTTCGACCAAATGTGCGTTTTGAAATATAGGAAAATACCATTTAGATTGAAGTTTCAGCGTATAAACACACTAATGGCAAGCAAGCAATTCCTTGCTTAAAAGGTGGTCTCCAATAATATGTAACGTAATGCCTATTGTAATTGAAATAAACGTTTTTATTTATTTATATGATGGACATCCACAAAAAGTACCGTTTTATTTTAACGTAAGATGTGAAACTCCTGAGTGTTTAAGATAATTATGTAAGCAAATGACATACAAATTCAGATTACTCTTTTGAAATAAAAGATAGCGAAAGTTCCAATAATAAAATCATAGTTAAATAAAACAAAAAAACCAAACTATTATCGACATTGTCCTCATGAAATAATAGCTCAAACCAATTAACAAACGCGCATTCTCGGATTCATTTATTTTAGACATTATTTCAATGAGGACAATGTCGATAATAGTTTGACAGTGAAAAATGCTCTGCTCTGTGCTCCGCCATGTGTGCGCCGGCCTTTAGAATGACTTCACTTAGCTAACCATCCATTGACATTGAAATCAAACCGTATTTCGTAACGTAACCGATTTTTTTAAATAGTTAATTACAAGTGAAGCTAATTAAAGAGTGTTAAAAACAAGTTACAAATAATGCACAAACGTTCATAGAATAAATAAATAAATATCGCTGGACATTAACACACAGCGCCATCTAGTGCCACACTAAGCAACGAGGCTTGTGTCGTGGACACCAGATAGTTGATATACAACATAGATACTTTTTGTTTGTAAATACATACTTCTTAAACATATAAACATCCATGACTCGGAAACAAATGTCCATTCATCACACAAACATTTGCTCCAACCGGTATTCGAACCCGGGACCCTAAGAACATAAGGCAGCCTCACTACCGCTGCGCCACTCGGGTCGTCAAAGAATGCATAAACTAACCGCCTTTTTTTTTCGGATGGGAAACCATCAAATGACTCAACATGACTGCCCAGTCAACATGACTGCTTCGCAGAAGGAGGTGTAAACGAACCGCCTGAACTACAACCTACCCTTAATAGAAGGTTAACCCAAACCTTCAAGAACTGGCACGTCTCCAACATAATTGTTTCAATAGTGACCGACTGTGTTCACTGCTTACCCTACCGTGCAAGTCAACGTAGACTTGATTGAGAGAACTAGGCTAAACCGACGCAGCTATTCAATGTAGTTACTGGCGAATGGGATCGTTTGTTCAAGTGTTAAGAGTTATGTATCAGTTATAGAGCAGTCATGGCTCAGTGGTATCGGCCCTGATTTATGAGTAGCAGGTCGCGGGTTTGAACCCAGGCATTGAGTAATTTAAATCATCAACACTGATCAGACGGTAAATGAAAACATCCAGAGAAAAACGGCGTATCATAATTCTGAGTCAAGTGAATGGTTTTATTTTTAATCCCACACTTAGTAAATGTTACCTTGATGCTGGTTTCCACTAACTGCGATGACAATACGAAGGTTTTTGTTTAACGCCAGAAACACCAGCAAGGCAGAAAGATCTCAAGTTATCACCCAAAATTAATGTTTACATCCCTTGTTTAAAACTCGCTAAAAATTCACGTCCCTAGAGAAAAAAAGTGTGTGAAAACCAGTTAACAATTCACCCTGAAACAACGTAAAAAAACCCAGCATCGCTACCTTTTAAGGGAGTGCCCATAAATTAAATACCGAAACTTTTACGAAAACATTTTAAATTGTTGAAAAACAGCGTGGCTTCTGCCCCCAGGGCGGGGCGTCCGTTGTCAGGCAGGTCCTTTATCTCGCAGTTTTATATCTCAATTTCCCCGTTTTTTTAGATAGGATTAGGGCTGTGTTCCCATACATAAACGGCCCCACATTCGGATGGCCGGAGCACTTTAAAAATTCAATGGAATTGGTGAAAGAAATTTTATTGGCTCCATTTTTCTAGTTTGGGGTAAACTGTTAACTAACGCAGGAAATAGTTTTCGTTTCGGGGAATAAAAATGGTCGCTAGTTCGCATACTTTGTCGGGTTTTATGGTCTCTCATTTTTCTCTTCGTCGTGTTTTAAAATGATGAGATTAAAGTGGAACGGTGTTTCGTTTAGTTCTACGTACCTACTTTTATTAATTGTATTGAGTTCGTTGCCCAATATTTTGATCCATAAAGTTTTAAATGTTAGGAATTTCAACAAACCTTCCTCTTGAATCACTCTATCTATTAAAAAAACCCGCATCAAAATCCGTTGCGTAGTTTTAAAGATTTAAGCATACATAGGGATATAGGGACAGAGAAAGCGACTTTGTTTTATACTATGTAGTGATAGTGATTTTACTCCTGAAATAGCACATCCACACATTTAACCGATCATGTTTAAGTACTGTGTAACAGGGGACGAATCTATTGCCATCAACATTATAAAGTTTATGACCCACGATGGGTTTGACACATCTGGTAAGATAAAAACCCCAAAACAAATAAAGAGATAAAAAAAAAAAAAAGTTTATGCCCGTGGTTTCTCCCACGCCGAGTTAGGTAATTATCCCATGAGATCATACTAACGGGATAAAAAGTATCCTCTAAGTTAATCCAGGTTTATTTATTTATTTATTTGCTAAGATGTAATACCTACACTGGTTATATTAGTAGCATGCATTCAATTAAGGGCACTGCAAATTTTATATATCAAATGATTAAATTACATAATTATTATTATATTGATTCTAATTATTTATTACATTAATTTTATTACACTATTTATTACAATTTTATACTAAACATTAATCAATCATTATTTTAATTATTACATTTTATTTTAATATAAGTCATTATTATCAATTGGTTCATTCATTTTAGTCATAGGTGTAGAATCGATCGAATTAAAATTTATCAGTTTTAAATTTTAGTACGATTCCTTATTATACTATCAAGTCTTTCCCTGGGAATCCACGTGGCATCTATTAAGGAACGATTACTTTCAACTAAAAAATGTACTGCTTGGAATGGCTAAAAACCACTTTAAAAGCTTTACTTAAGATTTCCTCCGCAAGCAAAACTAGCAGACAGCTTTCAGGTACAACAAAGATTTATTTTTCAATCACTTACCGAATACCTATATTTCGTAACTTCCAGAAACATTAATCTTCTATTCTACATTATAGAACGTTAATACCTAAGACCTAAGTTTAATCGATTGGAAGTGCTTTTCACTTAACATCATCAGATCGCGTTATCTATTGTTGATTTATGTGGTGCCAATAAAATGATAATATTTTATAAAGGACTCGTTGTTGTTAGTGTTTAGTTCGAACCGGATTTTACAGATATTACTTTTGGCTTTCACTGAGAGAGAGAGCTTTTGAAAGAGTGTCCATGGAGTTTCTTGCCCGTTCTTTTCCATAGAGATCTACGCTAGGGAATGGGCAACTACAGTACTTTCACAGTTTTTATGCCTTGTGACTGGGACTGTAGCTACATTTAATTTTCATCTTTGTTTCGACAATTTAAAAGTGCTTGTAACTGGCCTACTTGAAATAAATGCTTTGATTTTGATTTTTGACTGACTTTTCCACAAAACTAGATACTGCTTTTTTATTGCCTTCGTAACCGAAACTTCAATGTAGACTTGATTGAAGTAAGTAACTGTGATAACAGTATAAAATAGAAAAATGAGAACTAACAGTGATCGACAGTTCAAAAGTGCCTGTAACTGGCCTACTTGAAATAAATGCTTTGATTTGGATGACTTTGATCAAAACGGAACAGAACAGAACAAATTTTAGGGTTCCGTACCCAAGGGTAACCAACGGGACCCCATTACTAAGCCTCCGCTGTCCGTCCGTCCGTCTGTCTGTCAGCGGGCTGTGTCTCATAATCCGTAATAGGTAGACAGTTGAAATTTTCACAGAATGTGTATTTCTGTTGCCGCTATAACAAAAAATAATAAAAATAAAATAAAAAATAAGGGGGGCTTCCTTACTACGATGGTACGGAACCTTTCATGCGTGAGTCCGACTCGCAATGGCCGGTTTTTACATTATTTTCATGCAAAATACAAATAAACTATTATTTGCCTGCGGATTCGCCTACGTGGAGATAGAAAAAATCCCAAGTAAAAAAAAAAGTACCGGAATGAAATCCTGTGTCCCAAGATCATAGTCTACCTGTCTACTAAACATCAAAATACATTCAACCGTTAGAAGTAACACAAAACAGAGTTACTTTCGTATTCATAGTATTAGTATGGAAGGCCACAATTATTTTACCACTGACTTTACAATAGTAACTGACCGATCGATAATAACAAACGATATTCAGGACTTGAGGGTAACGACTTGAGGGTAACGACTTGAGGGTAACGACTTGAGGGTAACGACTTGAGGGAACCTACCTTGCAAAATTTTGGGTCGACGAGCTTTTGGGACCGGGACCGCGGTCCCGGATTCCCCCTAAATATTGTTGAGTGGTATTTTGGAACCACAAGAATAAAAAGTCGGTCCCAAAAACCCCCCGACCCAAAATTTTTGTTGTAAAAAAGCTCTTCAAAAAGATCATTACCCTCATACCCCGTCACAACCAATAAAAATATAAGAGTGAATAGAGGAACGTTGGACAACCCTACTATTACGTCCCTGATATTAATCTGATCTCGCGCGGATATAAAGTTAATGTTACTCACGACTCACTAACTTTTATAAGTTGGATCCTATAAAATGTTATGTTTTATAAACAAAAAAAAATATAAGTAGTAAATATAATAAAAGTGGATTGTGTCTTTGAAAGCAAATAGTTAGGCGTATGGGAAATTCTGCATATTTTTCATTTTATCAATATATAAAACATGATTATTTGTACGAAATTATTGAAGGTGTTCCTCAAAAATGTCAGGTTTCTAGTACTCGCAACCATGTGTGTATGACAAGATGTATGAACGTGGACGAAGCAGAAGGATAGTAACAGGTGACGCTTTAGCCGACGTCCAAAGAAAACAGGCGTTAGTATGTAGGCATGTAAAAAAAGCACGTCAGATTACCATTTAATTAAGCAACACATTTCTTAAGTAAACAAAGCTTAACACGCTATCCGCCTAAAATACGACTTCGCAATGAACGGATATTGTTTTTTTTTCTACCGTAATTCTACGTAGATTTTACCAACAAAACTCACTCACTCCAATAAACACTTGAAAATGAGCAGCCTCTATATCTGGCATCAGCATCATATATCTCAGTACCACACAATGAAGCACTATACTTACCTCAATGAACCAATACACGATAAATCATCTCTGTCTTAACACAAACAGTTGAGATTTCATATCTGACATTAAGTGACCTAGTCATCACAATAGGAGATCATTGTAACTAGATTCTGCAGCTGAAGCCTGCATTAGCAGAATTGCTTCGACGTCGCCCGACGTGAGCCGGCTATGTGATGCGGGAGTTTAACATATAGTTAGCTGTGTGTTGCTGCCACACGTGGTAGGCGATGCTTATTGACTAATTGTAAAATGATAGCACTTTTTAAATAAACTAGTTACGCTTAAGTATTGGTATCGGTTAGAAGAAAAATTAAAACAATCACAGAAAGAAAAGCTAAGCTTTCGCTGGGCTCAACGACACCTAAATAAATACTTAACTGTTACTACAATAGGCATGACGACAGTATCAAAAAATTGCAAATCTATTTAGTCCGTCAGTTAGAGTATTGGAAATTAATGGACACGTATTTTTGTTTTTATAAATCTATGAATATTGGCAAAAGATAAAACGTATCAAAACTCGGGAGTGGGGGCTCGTGACGTCAGAACTAGCTAAAAATTATACCTAGGCGTGATGTATTGAGAATTTTAAAAGCGTCATATATTTTTCAATTTTGGTTTACGTAACAAAAGAAAAACACGGGTCAATTTTTTTTTGATAATCTAACTGACGGACTAATTAGTTTATTCAATTTAACTGAAAATCCAACATGCTTGAATTACGGTATTTGTTTGGATGGTGTGTTGTTGTGTTGTTAGTTGAATTGGCAGTGAACCCCGTATTAACGATAAAAACAAAATCAAAACGTTTATTTCAAGTAGGCCAGTTACAGGCACTTTTGAACTGTCGAAACAAAGATGAAAATTAAATGTAGTTACAGTACCAGTCATAGTAGTCGTAGTTGCCCATTCCCTAGCGTAGATCTCTATGGAGAAGAACGGGCAAGAAACTCCCTGGACACTCTTTTAAATCAAAGAATTGTTACAAAATCTTAGATATAATATTATTCAATATTGTTATATTAAGCATAATTCATATCACAATATTGCTGCAGTTATATCATTAATTCAGTGAATCATGAAATAAAAATCTATTCAATTTATTAACAAGATCATCCATAATGCATGTTGCTGTATTGTTCCGCTTGTTTGCATTTCCTATCTTATAGACACTATAAATTAATTAATTACTTGTTTTTCGGGTGGACAGATAAACTACAGGTTTTCCTTGAAACCTTTAATCATTATAGTGTACAAAATAAAATTGTATAATTACCTACGTGAATAGTTTCAGACGAAGTTAAAGTATTGACTAACAGTGTTAGGCTGCGTTTTCACTACTTCCTTTGTAATTCCATATTCCATTGTGTTGGAACTTAATGCCCAGCATTATTAGTCTAATAATAAATAATATCAACCAGGCAGTAGTCTCACTCTCACTGAAATGGCATTGCGGTATTGCAATTTTAAAAATGCATAGGTCGACGCTGCATCGAAGTGCGTCATGTCAATAAACTGTGTTTCGTTTTCGGATAAGTACTTCTTTATTTAGCAGGTTTCTTCATGTCTATTATTACTAATATAATTATGTTATCCTCTGTGACAAAAATATTCATTGTATGTTATTTATTTATTACACACTTAGAAACGCCCATATAATAGAATAACATTATTTATTTATTACCTACTACCCTCATCCGTGTGTCACTGCGGGGGCCTACTGAAAACCAGCGCTGAGTGTTTTACACCCAGCATATGCTGAGTTGGTTACCCTTTCGTTATGGGCATGCTCAGCGCAGTTGAGCTGTTTAATTCATTGTTCTGTTTGTTGTTATATGTATATGTATGTGTTGCTCTATTGTGTTGATGCTGTCCAGTAACGAATAAATGATTATTCTATTCTATTCACTAGAGATGAGCGAGTAGGCGTAACGAGAAATGTGTGTGAAACTAACGAATAATATCGCTTCTTCTACATAGCTTAAGTTATTCTAGCTACGTGATTGGTTAGTTACACACACATCCCTCGCTACGCATCCTTGCTCATCTCTGGTGGTAACGCAGCCTTATTGTGGTAAAACATGTAATTTTACTGTGATAAGTTTTCAAGTGAAATTTTTGTAATTTGTTAGCTAAACACATGCACAAAAACTAAAATTACCTCTAGTGGTTAACTCAACGTAGTCACAACTCCACGCGTTGCGTCACATTTATCCCTCGCATAGGATAATGGGTAAGGAAGAAACTTTATAACTATGTGGCAGACCGCCTGGTCAAAACAACTTTTTGACTGGTGTCCGTAGACACCGTTATTAAGTTAAAATGCGTTTTTTCTATGAAAATATGTCGTTTTAGCACGCATCAGTTATAAATCATAACTATTAATTATCTACAATTACTACGATACAATGTTTTTCAAAGAGTCAGTTGTCTTGACTGTGGCCAGATAAAGCCAGAGATACAAATATTCTCAGTAAAGCTGAAATCAGTTGCTTCACTTTAAGTTCACTTTTGAATTTTGCTCTATGTAAAATGAATAAAAAGTGAAAATGGTATAAAACGAAATTCAATAGAGTGCAGCGTCTGATAGCAGTTTAAATTGCACAAAACTATTCAAGTAGAACGCCATTGTGCCAAAACTGATTGGTCTGGTGGTCGTTGGTTTAGGGGTTGCGAGCGTGGCTGCTAAGCATGAGGTTCTGGGTTTGATTTCCAGGTCGGGCAAAGTGTTAGTGGAGGTTTTCCATTAGGAATTTATGGTTACGCCACGGAGTCAGAATTGCACATCTTGCTACATTGTCCTCACATAATTTACCATCTCAACATGAATGATGTAAACCAAGGTTTTGTAAAAATATTCTGATTTAAGAGAGTGTCCATGGAGTTTCTTGCCCGTTCTTCTCCATAGAGATCTACGCTAGGGAATGGGCAACTACAGTACTTTCACAGTTTTTATGCCTTGTGACTGGGACTGTAGCTACATTTAATTTTCAGCTTTGTTTCGACAATTCAAAAGTGCCTGTAACTGGCCTACTTGAAATTAATGCTTTGATTTTGATTTTGAGTCTGAATTTGTGCCTAGTTGTGGAAATAAACTCCCCTCCTATTATATGGGACCCCTAAACATAAGTCTCGGAATGTCTTTGCCTGCCCCTAGGAGATGACAGGCGTGATATTACGTAACTATGCAACCTTCTCGCATAATTTTGTACAATGTATTCCCGGTTTAAAGCTACTGAATATAAAGATTTTAGCCAACTACTTGGCCTAAACAGCTGGCATAGCTTCAAGAAACGCGGAGTGCGTTTGTGTCTCTTGTATCCAGACAAATTAATGCAGACATTTAACTTTATCACGCCTGGGAGGTTATGTATGGCTTTCGTCTTCGTACAGTAGATAATTCGTTAAAATTCGTTTTGACTGTAGTTTCTAAGTGAATAGGCATGACGACAATATCAAAAAATTGCAAATCTATCTACTCCGTCACTTAGAGTATTCGAAATTAATGGACACGTATTTTTTGTTTTTGTACATCAATGAATATTGACAAAAGATAAAACGCATCAAAACTCGGGAGTGGCGGCTCGTGACGTCAGAACTAGCTAAAAATTATACCTAGGCGTGATGTATTGAGATCTTCGTTAATTTTGGTTTACGTAACAAAAGAAAAAACACGGGTCAAATATTTTTTGAGAATCTAACTGACGGACTAATCAGATTTTTTTTGTCGTCTCGCCTATTGAAATTCTTGAGATTCTTGAACAATGCATACAATTTTTACATTTATTTATTGAAGCAGGTCCCTGTTTCGCGCGGCTTGTAAGACTTGATAAAAAATGTAGTTTTTTTACTAGTTTCAGTCTTATTTAATGTATTAATACACACGTGTCAATTGCATCAAAATACGGTCCATAGTTTGGATGAACAACACAGACATACAGCCGAGAAAAGTTATTTTAATTTATAATAATATGTAAACATAACCGCATTAACCACAAGTCAATCAAATTTCACGTCAGTTTAACAAACACAATACATTTAATTAACAAAATAATTTTCTATTACTATCCATAACAGACGAATCAACTCGTGTTTGAAACCATTGACTATAAAGTACCCTTTTTTTTCGGATGGGAAATCATCAAATGACTCCTCCCGCTCTGGGCGGAGCAGGAGGGAGTGTCAGACTTTTACTGACTAAAACCCATCCATGTTCCTTCATCGCCCTTTGTGTTCCGGGGCCACGGCATTCTCTTTCGAATAGCCCCGCAGCACTATAAAGTACCCTCACGTCAATAGAAATTGATACCTTAGTACGAACCATACGAATCTTCATGTCAAACGAATCCGTATCGTACGTAATCCGTATCACCCGCTGAAATGACGGCCAGACGTTTACTTTACCGTACTAGGAAACTATCCCGGAAATACGGAACTGCGGCTCTCCGGAACTCCGGAACTCAACCAACTAATTCACTAAACTTGAATATTTCTCCCCAATAGAACACTACATGCAAAGTATTTTACTTTTCATAAAGTTCTACTCAAACGGGGATATAAAAGTTTTCAGCAAATCTGTTGGTCCCTGTACTGTGAATACCAAATATTCTATTGATCCGAAAAGTTTGGTGAAACTTTTTATATTTGGCAGCTGGGAACGCTTTCATACTGAGCAAATAAATTGTAGTGGCGATTGCTCTGCGCAGTGAATATAATGTGTTTTTATGCGTTCATTTATTTTGACGGTCGTTAGCTGAAATGTAGTGCAAAATTGCCTGTGGTTCATTTTAGCCGTACTCACCCTCAGAGCGTGTGAATATTTAAAACATAAAAATACAATTTGAGATGTAATTTTGAAATGATGAGGTTGAAATTAGATTTTCGGTCAATTTACCTTCCAAAGCTGCAGTTTGGTAGTTATTTTCAGAATAATTAATTTTCCAGTACAAGCATAGGGTAACACTTTCAGTCTGCTAAAGTCTACGTTTCGGAAAATGCTCAAGTTTTTTTGTACTTTTATCACTACACGTGGGAGTACGGGGATAAAATATAGCCTATGTTACTCAGTAAAGACGTGGCTTTCTAATAGTGAAAGAATTTTTGAAATTGGCGCAGTAGTTTTTGAGTTTATTCATTACAAACACACACACACACACACACACACACACAAAAATACAAATCTTTCCTCTTTATAATATTAGTGTAGATAGAGGCAAGTGGTGGGTCAGGGTGTTTGGCCCGACCTTCGAGATGCATTTTCTTTTTAAACTTGTAGGTTGCTTGTCCAAACCCATGCAATGACATGACTTTGTAGTTTCTGTAATTTATTACAGACGACCCGAATGGCGCAGTGGTAGTGAGGCTGCCTTAACACGTTCTTAGGGTCTCGGGTTCGAATCCCGGTCGGAGCAAATGTTTGTGTGATGAGCATGGACATTTGTTTCCTAGTCATGGATGTTTATATCTATAATTAGTATGTATTTACAAAAAAAAACTATGTAGTATATCAACTATCTGGTGTCCACGACACAAGCCTCGTTGCTTAGTGTGGCACTAGATAGCGCTGTGTGCAGTGTCCAGCGATATTTATATTTATTAAACACTTTTGCCCGACCAAGGATACGTTTCCATCCCAAATTGAAAGAAAACTACTGAATACACCCAGAGTTAACTAAGAGAACCTCATCTGCCTAGCCTTTTCCCAACTATGTTGAGGTCAGTTTCCAGTCTAACCGGATACAGTTGAATACCAGTATTTTACATGGAGCGACTGCCTATCAGATCTCCACAACCCAGTTAGTACAGGGTAATACGAAACCCTTTGGTAAGACTGGTTGTCAGACTTTCGGGTTACTCTTAAGGACTGTCAAAGTTCTACAATTGACAGACGTTGGGCTTAACGTGTTTTCCGAAGCACGGAGGACACTCGGTATGTAATGGGTGGTCACCAATCCACGGACTAACCTAAGCAGCCTTAAGGTGAAAGCGTCAGGCTAGCCCGCGAAATTCAAATTTTCATTTTTTTTTAGTTGAGGAACGACTTTTTCAAGGTCAAAATCATTCCTCGACCTTTATGAACTCGGAGGGTTGTATTGATGATTTTGATGATTATAATTCTGTAACTACATACGTCTTACAGTCGCGAACAATATTTTAATCAACATACAACGTAGCACTGGTCTACAAATTGCAAAAAAACGTAAGAAAATTTGAATTTCGCCCCTGGAGCATCCACCTTAACCTGAAGATCAACTTAAGCGGCTGTTATTATTTAGCCACGAGCTTCTAAATTAGATAACACGAACCAATACAAACAGATGGATCGTATCACCGTTTGTGTAGTTTCTCATTTCAGTAGACTCATCTCCATTGAGATGCTCTTGACGGTAATTCAACCCGTCTAGCATTGGAGGTGTTACGTAACGCAAGACTCGTCTGAGCTCTACAAAGGAGGGTTTACGTTCCACTTGGGTACGCGAGAACAAAAGTATTAAAACGGTAATGGGAAGTGCTTGAAAATTCGTATGTGTTCTTGGTTATGGAGAAATATGTTTTGATTGTGATATCGTGATGGTTTTATCTGGTACAACGCTTTTGTATACAACTGTTCACATACTGATCACGCAGCATTCGATGAGGATAATTACTTCTTCGTGATTCTGATTGGTGTGTTTTTTTTTATACCACCTACATGCACAGTCGTGGTCTTTTCTGCCTGATCAGTTAAATTTTTTTTTCGCTTAAATCATGCGGAGGCTCCGAGCCCTTAAAGTTTAGGCCTATTAGGAAAGCGTCAATTTGGCAAGCAAAATAACAATAACTCTCGTTTGGCGTGCGTCGTCAGAGCGCTCGGCCGATCGGTATTGTCTGTCATTCATTATTTCTATACAAAGTCAAGTCGGGGTGGGGCAAGAGAGCGTTTCTATGTTGCGAGTGCAAGCAAAAATTAGCTTAGTGGTGATCAGGCGGGAGTGTCCACGATAGTACGTGTCACTTTTCCACTAGTATTCTTCGAGTCTAGTTAACTCGCTCAGTTACCTGAGGCTATTCGTGCCAATATACCACCAGTTGTAAAGAAAAGGTGCGAATATACAAGTAGCTAGTACAAAGAAAATGCCAAATGGGAAAATCACCCGAGTGGGTGTGGGTGTGTTTTCTATGTAGTTTTTAACATAAACATACTTATTATCTAAAAGGTTGATCAGCTAAACCGATACAATACACACACTACTCGAATAAAATTACAAAACACCCGCAAAATTCATATTATCTCAGGTTTCTTGCAATTTGCAGGTCACTGTCAGACCGTATGTTAAACAAAATATGGTTCGCAACCGTAACACGCATGTAGTTACCGAATTATAATCAGTAACCTCTAAGTTCATTAAATTCCATTGAATGGCTTTTTCATGAAATAGTGACTCTCTGAAGGCCATATTTGTTACGGTCGCGAAACATTTACTTACAACCTAACACTGACCTGCAAATTCGTGATAAATTTGATTTTCGCGAGCTACCCTGGCGCCACCCTAAGCGAAGTGATTTTGCATGTCAATTTCAAGATTCCAATGTTTCTTCATTAAGAGGACACAAAACGGCCGTTTTTCCATACAAACGTAGTCCCCTGTTTCCTCCTGAATAATGCCAGTACAGCAATATTTTCTTTTCCAAAAAATTTATTAACGCTATTGGCATGCCCCTAAGAATTCTTTTTTTTCATAAATTATTTATTAAAAAAGATATGAACCTTCAAAAACCAAAAAAAATGCCCAGATTTTCCGCTGTGATCAAACACCCAGAAAACAAATTTGACTAAATTATATAAAAAGGAAAACACTGAAACGGCCAAAACATTTTTTTTAATGATAAAAGTAGTTAAAGCGGTCAAGTTTTGGAGAAGTAATCAGGGGACTACGAAACGTTGTTTTTGTGTACTTTTAATTAGTATTTTCTGTTGTTGTCTCTTTCGCGCTCTGCGCGCGGTCGTTTGGGCACTGCGCGACAGCAATACATTTCACAAATATCTATTTTTCAATTCTCTCGCCCTTTTTGTTTCCTCTTAAGACATGCCACAATGGTACCACGGTTATCATTTTCAAACTCATAGAGGTATTTGATGTCATGGTAACATCTTTGACAGATCTCCAAATTACCTTAGCTAATCTGCAATGTAAACCAATGCCTTATTAGATCACTACCTACCAGGCATGTGATCATCTAAGTACATAATACATAAGGTACCGTTACCAACCCAGGTGTTCCGACCTCGTGTAACGCGGACATCATTAATGAATCGTTAATTTAGAAGCTATCTTGATGTGTGGTCGCAGTGTTAGCGATGATAGAAGAGTTTGTGTTTTGTGAAGTTTTTGGAATTGAACAGTTTAAAAAGGCGAAACAACAAAAAAAAAATACGTGTCCATTAATTTCCAATACTCTAACTGACGGACTAAATAGATTTGCAATTTTTTGATACTGTCGTCATGCCTATTGTTGTTAGTATCTTGTATGGCTCATCGAGCTTTAAAAACCGGCCAAGTGCGAGTCAAGGATCCGTACCATCATTCGGGAACCGAACCCTTGCATGCTACGATTAGCTGTGTAAATTAAATGTAGCCTAGTATGTTACCCGGGCCATAATAACAAATCGATTGACACCGTATTCATAAAAATCGGATGAATAGTTAAGGCGCTACCGTGGAACATACGTAAATACATACATACATACTAAAATCATAACCCTTCCTTTTGGCTTCGCCATAGTCGGGTAAAAAAGAATAGAAACCTAGACATACTGTTCCTTAAAATTTTAATATCAAATATAATTGAATCGGCTCAGGTTTCGAGGAGAAAAAGGTACGAAAAGTCGATCTCGTCAAATTTTTGTGATATGATCTGTCTGAGCTGCAGCTGTCCCTACTCGCACTCTACGGGGGTAGGGTTACCAGGTCGCCAAACCTAATAGCCGGACAGACTAGCCAGTTTGGCCGGACATTTGGATAAAAAAAAAAAAAAAAAATTAAAAACCCGACTGCTTAAAAAACAACTAATAACTTTAAATAAAAACTGAAAAGAAAAAAACGAGTTCAGGAAACAGGACATATTGACTGCAACAGTCGGGACCCATATTGGATGTAATGATTTTAGTCTAGATTATTTAATGGGTCCCGACTGTTGCAGTCAATATGTGTTGTCAATATGTGTTAGTTACTTAAATATACCATTTTAAAATCCTCATGATGAGCATTATCGAGCCGTTCAGGCTGCAGAACGTGCCAAACATTTGAATTTTGTTCCGAAAATCCGCCATTTTGTTTTTTTTTTAATTTTGATATACCCAGTGTCACTCTCACAGTAAATACAAATCTAACGACACCTCTCAAGCTAAAATCCATCGAGCCGTTCAAGCTGCGGAGCGTGCCAAACATTTGAATTTGACGCCAAAAATCCGCCCTTTTTTTTATTTTGATATACCCAGTGTCACTCTCATAGAAAATACGAATCTAACGACACCTCTCTAGCTAAAATCCATCGAGCCGTTCAGGCCACAGAACGTGCCAAACAATTATACATACATACTCTCGAAAAACATAACCCTCCTTCTGGCGCAGTCGGGTAAAAAGGCCGGACACCCTACATTATTGAAGATTTTGTGTCTTAGTATTAATTGGTACGACAAAAAAATTGTATGTTAAATCAAGATTTTTTGATTATTATTATAAATCTTGTGAGATTCTAATGAAATATAAATAAAATGGAATGTCAAATCAGTTTAAGTACTTCATTATTAATCAGTCAAATAAAGTCATCGGTCAACATTAAATTCTGGCTAAATAGTTATCAACATAAAAATGTTGATAACTGTTTAGCCAGAATTTAATTTTTCTTGATTAAATTCTTCTTATATTCTAATGAAAGACAATTGCACAAATAAGTCATAATTACCTGCTATTACTTCCCAAAGCAAAACAAAATGAAAAAACAATCTAAACAAAACAAAACTCTCTCTTTAAGTTAGCGAAAGTAAGCGAAATGTAAAAAAGCCTTTTATTTAGGCCGGACACGCAATCAAAAAGCCTAATTGAACAGAATTCCAGAGCTGTGACTTTTTTTTTATATGTCACAGCACCTTGCTGAGATAGGAGCCTTTTGACCTTGCACAGGACCTATAAAATGTGACTGTTTTTTTATTTTTCTCATGTTAACTTTTTAAATAATTTTGTCATAATTCTATCTTTTTGTTTCTATTATGTCCTATGTGAGTTTAATAAATACTTTTTCTTTCTTTTCTAACTCTGTCCGGCTTTATCCGGACGCCTGGCAACGCTATTAGGGGGACAAGCTTAAGGCAGTGTGACGGCAATAGTTTCTAAAACACCAATTTTTTGGCCCATGCTCGTAATTGAACACCTTTCCATACAAAAATCACGCGTTTAGAAATGTAATTAAACCTGTCGATTTCGTGGAATAACAAGAGTTTTAAAATAAAAACCCTTCAATAACAGAGTTGAAAATGCCATCGTTCATTATAAAATAATAATTATAATACCACTTATACAGACGAACTTTTCAGGAATATTAACCACGTACTGAATTTTTTATACCAATTTTGTGGATAATAATAGATGAGTAAAGTGTTTTTCTGGAAAATATGTAGACGTATCCATTATAGAAAGCGTTGAATTACAAATGTGTTTTTTCCCGGAAAATACATGGAATGTTTATACTTTGCTGTTAACATAGTTTATTTTCTCGGTGAATTGAATAAGTACCAACTACGAAAATTACTTCTTTACAAAGGTAACCATCGGTTCACCGCGTTAAATGAATACGTTTAGATTTCGTTAACAATAACACCGAATAGTACTAGAAAAGTGCCTAAGAATTAAGCAGATGTGTATCATTCTTCATTACTCCAGTTATGTTATGTACCATCGTAACAGAGGCGAGACTATTTAAAAAAAAAATCTTCTAGGGGCTCATTTACAGAGACGAGGTGCGGCGTGGTGTCTCGCGGCGCGATGCGTGTTTTTTCCGTTTACAAAGAAGCGGCGCGTGCAGCGGCTTACGTTATCACAGGCGCAAACAAAAGCAAATGACAATGTACGATGTTGCGGAGACACAAGGCGTTTCTCACGCCTTTTCCGTGTACAAAGTATTAAAGGAACTGACTGGCCGCAACGCTGCGTGAGGCGACGTCATAAACGGGCCGCGCTTATTGTCAAGCAAACACGAGTAAAATCGCTCCATACATTGCCATGTTTGACGTAAAAGCAGGCCGCACCGTGAAACGCGCCGCATATCCGTAAAATAGCCCTCAATCTACCATACAGTAACATCCATAGGTAACAGGACCACTTTTACAGCCATTTTCAGTGCTTAACTATTGCTCATGCGTTAGGCGCCTTCCTCTTCAATTTGTAGTTGTGAATTAGATAAAATTATACTTCTTGGTTTCTCCGACATTTAAAATTATTTATTGCAATGAGAGTTAGTAACTTGGTACAATAGGAATAACGGTTCAATATTTAAGGTTTTAGAAAGAAGCTATACAGAGAAAGGTTGAGATACAAATGTGGTTAGTATTCTAGAAAAGCCGAGCGATTAACGTTCCACGGAAAAGAATTCGGAAATCTTCGTAAACTGCTCGTATTGG
The DNA here is from genome assembly GCA_963853795.1 of Xestia rhomboidea. Classification (NCBI taxonomy): domain Eukaryota; kingdom Metazoa; phylum Arthropoda; class Insecta; order Lepidoptera; family Noctuidae; genus Xestia; species Xestia rhomboidea. The sequence continues at coordinate 4,219,149 of OY970771.1, read as the reverse complement.
TGCTTCTTCGATGGCATCCCTTGAGGTCCTCTCATTGGCTGTTCGAGGACGACGTGATAATTTTGAGTCATGACTTGGAGGTAGGTGCCCCAAAGAACGGAACGCCTACGCTTTAGTGATAGCAATATGCACGTCGTCAACATCATGCGTGAACAACTAAGCACCTCACAACACCAGCTTAGTAAAACTATCTATTTAACACAATCCAGCTATCTACGTTATATTATAAGATATAGTAACAGTTGCACCAACCGAGAGCGCAGGTGTTCCAGTGAAACACGGACACCATTAACGAATGATTAATTCGGGAGCTATGTGCTGTACATAGGTCAATGCGTGGTCCCAGTATCAGCGGGAGAGGTACGCTTAATCAGCATTGAAACAGCTTTCTTATATTGCCCGAAATATTAAGCAGAGGTGTCTATAAAGTACACCTACATTTTACGAGTTATGTTGAAGACTCATGTAATGGGAGGCAAGCCTATTGTAATCAATTGGATGCAAAGACCAAAAAAAAAAAACAATTTTTGTTTCTTTTTTTTATGAAATGTTCTTAATTTGCTGTCCACTTTAAAGAATAATTAAATGTAGAATAGCACAAGTTCTTGTTTGTCAAAAAGTAAATTATTCCTTTATACTCATAAAGAATAGTGACAGCGACAGTGACACACACGACAGTGACGTGTCAGTGTGAGCGATAGTGAGTGATAGCGACTGATATTAAACTTAAATTATTCCTTTATAGTCATAAAGAATACCAGTATTTTACATGGAGCGACTGCCTATCTGACGTCCACAACCCAGTTAGTACGGGGTAATACGATACTCCTTAGGAAGACTGGTTGTCAGACTTTGGGCCAATGATTGCCTGCATGAATAATCTATAAATGGCAGCCGGGGCTAACTGCTTAACCTGTTATCCGAGGCATAGAGGAAACTCGGTCTGTAATGGGTGGTCACCCATTCTATTAATAATTTTTAACCAAAACGCTCCTCACTAACACTAGCACCCCACCTCACCCAGCATAAATGGGACTTAATTCAACGAGTAGTAACACCATCTTATAACTATTTCATGAATGCCTGTTTTGGTAGCAAAGTGCCACCAGTACCGTGGAGCGTGATTATCGCGTATAGACTAATCCATTGCCGGTTTATGCGGAAACTGAATAATTTAGTACATATTTACAGAGCATTAGTCACGATATACGTGTGTAAAGGTATTTTGTGGTGTGTTTGCAGAGCGTTATTTGTACTGTGATGGATTGTTTGCTTGTGATGGTGTTTGTTGCGCAAGGTGGTGTTATTTAATTGGTGTTTAATTTGTAGTAGTTAAACGTTGCATTCAGGTTTCACTGAATGGTAGGAATTAGAACAATACGTAGGTATTGATTTCCTATGTACCTACTTGAAGATAATATCGCTGGACATCGCTGGAAATTACACACAGCGCCATCTAGTGCCACACTTAGCAACGAGGCTTGTGACGTGGACAGCAGTTGATATACTGCATATATACTGTTTGTTTGTAAAATACATACTTATTTTATACATATAAACATCTATGACTCGGAAACAAATATCCATGCTCATCACACAAACATTGCATTGCATTGACAAACTATCCCTTTATATAAAAGTTTTACGAAATTTTGTGGTTTACAAGAAGACGTAGTGACAAAAATTGAAAAGAGTATGCTTAGATGGTTTGGTCATGTGGAGAGGATGCGTGAAAGGCGACTAACTAAAGGTATTTACAAGGCAGATGTGAGTGGCAACGCCGGGAGGGGACGCCCTAGAAGGACATACACTAACCTTATTGGTGAGGTTCTTCAGAAAGGTCAGGTGGCCTACCATGACGTCTTAAAGCAGGATCGTTTTAATCTCGTTCCAGTGTGGGTAAGAGACGGAGCTATAGAGGACGTCTAGCGCCATCTCTTTCCCACACTGGAACAAGATTAAAACGATCCTGCTTTAAGACGTCATGGTAGGCCACCAGGTGCGTAGTACTCGCAACCTGCGTGCGTGTATGACTAGACGTCTGAACGTGGACGAGACAAAAGGAGTATGTATGGATTGTAGCAGCTGGCGTTCTGTGATTTCTGCCTACCACTCCTTTGTTTATGAGTTTCTGTGTGTATACCTCAGACCAAATAAAAAACCAACACACAGCGCTGTAAACAATAAAGTGAAGCCAGTTTCGTAAACATGTGTGTATTTTTTGAGCTTAGTTTTAACTGGATCTAAATAAGTATAGGTTTATGTTAAATTGAATTAAGGACTAATAATAACACAATCTGTTACTAACCACTAACAACGTATGGACTGTTATAATAGGTCTGAATTATAGATTTTTTAAATTGTAGTTTGTTGTAAATGTGTGCGTGTGAGCGTGTACGCACAGAGCGGAGCTTAGTTTTGCGCTGGCTTCACTTTATTGTTCGCAGCGCTATGTTTTGGTTTTTTAATTGGTCTGAGCTGTGTACAAGTTATAAATAAATTACGATTTAGTTTGTAGTACGGTCCACATTGGCCTTGGATCGAAGAAATTTGAAGTAACGGGGAGAGGCCATTGCCCAACCAAAAAAGCATAATGTGATTCACTGCAATAAACAAAACCAGAAAAATATACGATATTCTTCAGGCTACATGCTAGTATGATAGTGTTTTGAAAACATAATATAACTAATTTAACTCGATAAAAAAAATCACGAACGGTATGGTTTTTACTCGTTAAGAGAAATTTTTCGAGATAATCGAAAAATTTCTCTTAACGAGTAAAAACCATACTCAAATACATGCGATCATTCTGATTTTTTGGCAAATAATTCTTCAAGCAACATATTAGCATGACGGAGTTTTATTTTTTTGGTCCAATTAATGGATTTTTTGCAAATCGCAAAAAAACACTAATTTCGCACTATTCGGCCCGTAGTGACTGACGTAACAACCACTTTGTAGTGCAAGCTGATTAGAACTTTATTCTAACAGTATTTCAAACGAAGTTTGAACCACAATTAGAGTTGCTAATTTAGCTCCTGTAGCCGCCTTAAGAGATATTAATTAACATGTTTACTATTTGTTTAGAGTTCCCGATATTACGGCGCTGTTGCAAGTACCATAATCATGGATACACCCAAATGAAACAAATGGCAAATAAACCGTTTTCTACTACCAAAAAACCTTTCTAGCTGCTACCAAACAGTCAAATAAGTGAAAATTAAGTGTCAGTTAAACCCTATTTTATTTAAATATCTACTGTTTGTTCCGTTCCTACAGACAAACCGTGAAAACGGTTTTGTGGGGCGTAGTTCTTAGACTTGAATTATAAACTTTCTTTTAATAAATAAAATAAAAAAGCAGTGTTTTTATGAGTAAAAGTTAAGTTCTTTCTTAATATCATGAAAAGTGACGACTCGCACACATAGACAGACAAATATCTGTCTATTTGTGCGGTTATACCTCAACAACCACTGTCATCTATGATTATGTTCTCTGAGTTATGTTTCGATATTAAATTTTCTTACGTTAGACAAAATTGGACACCCGTAGCCTAAATATACGATATAAATTTATTTTATAAATACCTTTACAGTTACTCACTAACTAACTAAATATTTATGTTAGCTACCGACGCAATACCTTTGCTTATCAAACGACAAGCAAAAACAACTTCTATGACACATTCAAATAGAAATGATTACAGGAAGTTCCTACATAATTTTATCTAAAATTTACACAGAGATATCTCTAACTTGGCAAATATAACTTGATCTCTCAGGTACATTCCCTTGGGTGAAATCAGAGCTCAAACTAGACTCGTAATTAATCATTCATCAAGGACTTTGCATCAAAATCAGGCTCTGAAACGTAATATTCTCAGTACTATATTAATACTGTAACTAGCTGTAATTATTATGTAATAAAATCTTTGATAAACGTATTTATTACGTTACTTCGAAAATAAATACAATTTATAAAATAATCTACAGTAATATTATACATAATAAGAATTAGTTTCAATAATTTTAAAATCTTTTTAAGAAGAATTTTCTTTTGAAGAAGAAGAATAATTTGTAAAATAAATATGGATGACGCAAATATTCATGTGGAGGAGAAAACTGGTGCGTATTTTTTTCTTAATATAATATTGTAAACTTGTCTTGCTGAATAACTAGACACACTATAACTGCAAGCACGACAAAATTTTAGACTGCCCGCACAGCAGTCATGGACGCTGTAATAGGCCGAACTGTTTTACCTTGTCTCTAAAAAAATCAATTGATTTTTGACATTTTTAACATATGAGAATGATTAAACACTTGTGTGACTTACTTCGTCTTTTGTCATTATTTTACCGCTGACAGCTGCAGGTGTCATTTTGGCTGATGCATTGCAATGCATCAAGAACCTTAGAATAACAGAAATAGCGATCATTTTATGTTTGACAAACTGGACAGCGACAGCAACCGACCACAAACCTTTAACAGTGTTTTTGACAGATGTCAAGTCAGAAGTAAAATAAGTGTGTCAAAACTGTATAGTGATAAAAGAATCTTTTGACGCACAAATGACGTTGCTATAGGAGAGCTGAAATGGAACATTTATGAAATTGTTTTGTGACTGTGTTCATTGATAAAATGGTGATGTTAGTTCAGATTTCGGTCACCCTTCACTATATTCTTAAACGGCCGTAGTTTTGAGCATAACCTATACTGACAATACTGTACTTTGAAAATAGTGATGTATTTATAATTCCATGGAGTTTAGACTTCACATTTATTGTCAGCTGTAATCAAAGAGATTTAAAAAGACTTCGTCGTAATATATTATATGAATGTCTTTCGCTGTAATCCATCCATCTACTTAGAGGAAAAATACGTAACTATGAAATCACCGTATTTTAAATTTTATTAATTTTGTAATAAATCTGCCTTACACACGCTCTCACATAAACCAATGAACAAGAAAGGTTGTCGACAAAAAAAAAACCTAAATAATACAACAAAAAAAATGTCTGTAATCCGATTATTTTGTATTATTGACATTTTTATTGGTATTTTTTAGATTTTTTTACTTTATTTAATTTGACATTTTATCTAATTTTGACATGATTTATAATTATTGTGATTGTACTTTTAATTGCTAAAATGTATTTGTTTAAAAAAAGACCTTTGATATTTTGTATGCCTTTCGGCGGGACACAGCTCGGATCTAATTTATTTTATTATAACATCTTCTGTATGTACCCTGTGTTCAGGAAATAAATGAATTTGACACGTGGGATGTAAGCTCAGCGATCATTGTGCCGATAGTCGTTTCAGCCAATGGCTTAATTGCCAAGGGTCTCGACCAATACCTGAGGAGGCTCTCGTTAGGCAGCTGGATCACGGGCTTGATTCAGAAAGCGGTACTTCTGGACACGGCTCGGATTGTTAAGAGGTTCCTCTATCTGGAGCCCTGACATCCGGTAGCTTGGGCCCTGTTCCCGATACCGGCGGGCTACTATTTTTAAATGTCATTTTGATTGAAAAATGTAATTAATGTGTATAGATATGAATAAATGAACAACAAGATAGTTATTTAATATTTATATACCCAACAAACTGAAACAGGAAATATTATCCCAGTAAAGCATTTAGGGATCAACAGGGTGGACCATCGGTCATCATAATCCCTACTTCGGTCCACGGTCTTCCTTATGTAAGGGTCAGCTTTATATAAAATTTAGTTAACGTTAACGTTACGTTATTATAGGCCCAGCTTTAGCTAGTGAAGCAGTAGAAGCTTATGTGAATGATGTTTATCTTTTATGTATAAATTAAGAGAGAATTTCTGATATAGTAGACTGCCTCGTTGGTCTCGTGGTCGCGACTGCTGAGCGTGCGGCTCTTAGTTCGATTCCCGGGTCGGGCAAAGTGTTATTGGGTTTTTCTATCAGGAATTTCTCAGTAGCAGCTAGTCTGGATTTGTGCCCGGTGGATGGCAACAGGCTGGCTCCCTATGGACTTAAACAAAACTGGCGAAATGTGGGTGCCACTCGGGTCAATCTTCAGGTTAAACTGACCCGAATGGCGCAGCGGTACTGAGGCTGCCTTAAATTCTTTGGGTCCCGGGTTCGAATCCCGGTAGGAACAAAGTTTGTGTGATGAGCATGGACATTAGTTTCCGAGTCATGGATGTTTATACGTATAATAAGTATGTATTTACAAACAAAAAGTATCTATGTAGTATATCAATTATCTGGTGTCCACGACACAAGCCTCGTTGCTTAGTGTGGCACTGGATGGCGCTGTGTGTAATGTCCAGCGATATTTATATTTATTTAAGCCGCGCTTGCCTAGGTTGGTTCATGGATGGGTGACCGTCCATTACATATCGAGTTTCCTCCGTGCCTCGGAAAGCACGTTAAGCCGTTGGTCCCGGCTGTCAATTGCAGATCTTTGACAGTCGTTACTGCTAGTCAGTGGCCCGAAAGTCTGACAACCAGTCTTACCAGAGTCTGTCGTATTACCCAGTGCAAGCTGGGTTGTGGAGGTCATTCAGTTGCATCCGGTAGGACTGGAAACCATCCTGATTACAGTTGAAATGAAGATCATGACCTAACCAAATTCTCTTTTTTTGCAGAACCAATAACACCTATGAAAGAAATCAATAAAGCATACGAAGTATGTAAGTTCGGAAGATTCCACGTCAAGTTACTTGTAGTGTCATTCTTCGGTGCTTTAGCCAGCATCCTGGTGACTAACACCACTTCCTACTTATTACCCATCGCAGAATGTGACCTCAATATGAACCTCAAGCAGAAGGGTTTACTGAATGCTATGCCTTATTTTGGTAAGTTATTTCTAGAATATTCAGGAATTTTAGAAACAATTTCAAACTCAGTAATTATGTACACAATTTTTGATTTCACTGGCTTCAGTGGTTGTCGTAACGATATGAAATAGTAGACTAAATGAATGACTTAGATTTATCGTACAACTAGTTTATACTCACGGCTTTGCTCGCGTGGAATTAGGTAATAGTCTCACGGGATCGTAATACCGGAATAATGGAACAAAAAGTATCCTATGACGTGTTAATCAAAGTTATAAATTATCTGTGTGCTAATTTGTGTGAAAGAGTAAGGCCTTTTTTTTTCGGATGGGAAATCATCAAATAACTCCTCCCGCTCTGGGCGGAGAAGGAGGGAGTGTCAGACTTTTACTGACTAAAACCCATCCATGTTCCTTCATCGCCCTTTGTGTTCCGGGGCCACGGTATCTCTTTTGAATAGTCCCGCAGCCCCGGAAAGAGTAAGGCCTGAATTCCTGTAACGCCGATGTCAGTCGCGTACGGTCGGCCGCGTACGTCAGCGAGAAAAACAGTAGCAACATACGCACCGCTGACGTCAGCGTCGCAGTATCGTGCTATATAACAATGTATACTCGCACGCGCAACTGACGTACGCGACCGACATCAGTGTAGCAGGAATTCAGGCTTTACTTCATCCTTTATCCATCCATCCTTACTCACAAAAATTCACATTTAAAGAAATAGATAGTAATAAGATCCAAAAGTTCGCTTTTTTACGCTTTCATATATATTTCACCTAGCAATAATGAAAACGAACATCGAAATTTACTATACATGGTGCAAGCGGACCCTACACGAAGCCGTCAACCAAGCATTCTGTACATCAAACCAAGTAACTTTACGATTTTTCGTATTCTCCCTCTAAAATTATTGCTGGGAAACGACTTTTTTTTGGGGTAAAAAAATCACATTTGACGGTAAAACTCAATGTAACGCACTCACAACATTGTGCTGATGGACGCATTTAACAGTAAACGGGTATTTTAAGTAAAGTTACGACCTTAAAAACTCGTATTTGAAAAAAAAAGGTTGTGAAAAAGTTGGAAATTTGACTTCCTATATCTCCGAAACTAGTTGGTTCCCAGGCATGGTTCAGAACAAAAAAATGATCACAATGACAGGGAGAACAAGTGACTTTCGGCTTCTTTAAGGGTTTTTTTACACCCTTTATGTCGGAATCTAAATAATTTAGTCACTGAAAGCAAAAAGCTTCATTAGTATGTGGCTTATTGAAGTGAAGTCGTTAGTTTAACTTAGCTAAGCAGGTGGTGCAATGTAAGAAATCTATGTTATAGTAAATTTCCAGATCATATAATGCAGAAGAATCATTTTTGAATGGGTGACTGTAAACCGTAACCAACGTAGAGAATGCTCTACCTAGTAAATACACTTACCTAATCCTATTAATATGTATTCCTCTTTTCAGGTATGTTTATATCAACAGTAATCGCCGGTTTCTTGATAGACACATTTGGAAGAATATATTTCCTAAGGATCGGTTTTGGAGGAATATTCCTATGCACATTATTTTCAGCCTCCAGTCAGACTTATGAGATGCTGGCAGCTGCTAAGCTATTCGAGGGTATACTGTGAGTAATTTTTATTGTTATAAACCTTACGGTGTTATGTTTAGAGTTCTAAACACATCGTCATATTTTGTTGGACCTAAGACTTACCTAAGTTTAAGCAAAACCTAGCCGCGATTGATTCAACAGCAAATTAGAATCTTGATGTCTTAAAATTAGAGTTGACTTTCCTGTTACATTCTTGAAAGTATAATTTTTAGCCACAGAATCACCAACGTACCTGAAAACAAAGATAAAACATAGTTAGAAGATGTTAAAAAACCCTCTAATGATCGCAACAGATGTCGAAAGAAAAATTGAATAAAATTATTAGGAAGAGGGTTTGCAGTGCCATCCTTGAATAATTGCAATAAATATAACTGTCTAAGTGATGACCAAAGGTTTTAAGTTAATCAGTGAAATTGTTAATTTGTTTACCCCAAAAACGTAAAAAGCAGGCTTAACTCGCCCGTCCACATTAACGGCCTCTGCTGAACCCTTAAGTTTAAAGGAGCGTGAAGATAAAATGAGGCCGCGGACTTGTCATCCTAGCACCATAATAATTCCCCTCTCTGACGGATTCACCAGCCCGACGCGATAAGCTGTCGACTCAGTATTTTTCTTTCATTCCCACTTTGCTTTAAAAACTGGATTTTTTAAGTGGAAAGTTTATTTAACAAACCACTGGCCACGAGTTCAAAGTAAATTTTAAATTGAATGATAAGGAATATCACTCTAAAGCAGTGCTTTTCGTCCTCGTTGAAAAATTACGAGGATTGTGTACTGGGTGAAATTAAAACTTCCATGCGAATGCAAAAATTTTGCTAGAGTAGCTTTAGTTATTTTTGCAAAACCCCCGAGTTATACGTGGATTTTCGACGAAGGCTCGTAGCTGGCTTAGTAATTAAAATCACTAATTGGACCAGCACCAATTTGGTTAATTAGGGGCGAAAGGCTGCATCAAAAATCCTGCAACGCGTGCATACATTTCACAATTTGACGCTTTAACTTCGACAGATTATAATCTACCGAAAAATAATGCGTCATTGTAAGCTGACGTTCGGTTGACAATATTTCAACAGTTTACAATCTCGCTAGACAGATTACAATCTAACGGGTTTTACGATTTGATGCCGACATAAACCTAAAGCCTGCCTAAAGGCAGTGGAGGTTCAGCTGCACCCTCCGATTATAGACCTGTAGCGGTATTATGCACTCCAGCTAAAGTGTTTGATATCAGATTAAAAAATCTGTCTTAATGAAATAGTAATTCAATTCGGTCGTTTAGTTTGGTATTGTTAAGAGAAATAATACGTAAGATATTTAACGACAAATTCTGGGAAATTTAAAAAATAACAACAAAAAAAGGAGTGTCTCAAATATCATTGATTCTTTCCTAGAGTATTTTATGGTGCTTAATGGTTGCAAAAGGATTACAATTATTCACGCTATTACATCATAAGGCCAAAGACAATTGCTTTCAAAAGCGTCTCAAATTTCTAACGGGTGTTTTTAGGCGGTGAACTTTTCTTACAGAAAAGATATTTTTAAGTCTATAAAATTGGCTTTATTTGACAGATAATTTTATGCCATTGGCGTTTGAATATGTTTTCGGACTTGTGACTAACACGGGTAGCGCGTACATGGCCTAATCTGGAGGCCCAATTTGTAAATAACTCATCGCAGTAAATCAGGCTGTACTTCAGCTGTCACAAGCATTTCATCAAGCTTGTATCATTCCTATTCATTTCTGCCTGTTCCATCATAGTTATCACTGACAAAATATCACTATTTTTAGGCTCTCTGGAAAGAATAAAGGGTATATAATAACCTTATCCAAGGCGAAACGCACTTGTTCTCCCCGTCATTGCGGTCATTTTTTTTATCAAACCTTTGTAACCTTCTACAGGCAGACAGTTCTATAGTTATATTGGAGGTCAAAGTTTCAAATTTTTCCAAAGATTTTTTTTAAATACTAGTTTTTAAGGTACTTTGCTTTAATAACCTCCAGAATCCGATGACTATTCAAAGTATCAGCACAATGTTTTCAGTGTGCTTCATTGAGTTTTACCGTAAAACGTGATTTTTCACCCAAAATAAAAGTCTAACTTTCCCAGCAGTCATTTTGCGTAGACTCACTTAGTTTGATGTACAGATTGCTTGGTTGAAAGATTAACAAATCAACCTGCATTATTCCCGTCATTTCTATACTCATAGAGACTTACAACCCCACCAAACACATCTATTATTTCCTTCTAAACTTCCAATACAATATCGGCATCGCTGGTAGCATCCAACACGGTAAATAATACAGTATTTGTGCAGTACAGTCGACTCCCGACTGCATGTTGGTCGCGTGCCCAGATCCCTGACAGCATTATTGCCTTGGCCCAGGGTATGGTCCTCTATTGCATCTAGTTGTGATATATTGTGTTTCTCCAATTTTAGTGTTTGATGGAGTCTGTTAAATGTAATTGCTAGAATGAGGGTGTACTAAGTAACACTTTGACCTAATTATTCGGGGATCGTTGAGTGATAGATTGCATTTAGTAGAAAGCTGAATTTTGATGGGTGTTTGTCAGAATATTTTTCTATTAAATTAAAGATACTAAAAGTCTAATTTGAATTGGAGTAGGAAATAATTGTGATGGTCAGTTGCTAATATTAGCCTTGTCAGTAGATTTTGTGGTAGTTCAATCATATTGAATTGAAGCTTTGCCGTTGCAAAAGAAAGTTTATTAATTCAATTACAACAAAAAGTATCTATGTGGTATATCAACTATCTGGAGTCCACGACACAAGCCTCGTTGCTTAGTGTAGCACTAGATGGCGCTGTGTGTAATGTCCAGCATATTTATTTTATTTTATTTTAATTGAATATGAAATTTTGGGGGGAGGCCTACGTCCAGCAGTGGACGTCTTTCGTCTGAAATGATTATTACGATGATTAAATTTTTGTAGGATTTTAAATAGTTACAGACATTGTAATAATGTTTTGTACTTGGCCCTGAAAGATATTTTATCTAAATTGTTTGCCATCCTTCTTAATACGTTGCATATCATAGCTACAATAACTATCTTACAAATGGTAAAATAATATCGGCAAAGGATACCAAGCGCTCTTCAATTAATTTCGCTACGTTGAAAAAAATCTTTCAAAGGAGACTACTTTCAATAAGTATTCTAGAAGGTAGATTTAAAAACGAAAGAAAAAATAAATGGGTCCATACATTTTTAATGATGAGTTCGTTTCGTTTTTTAGGTGAGCTCGTGGCTAAATAATAACATCCGTGTTTGCCTAGGTTGGTCCGTGGATGGGAGACCGCTCATTACATTCCGAGTTTCCTCCGTGCCTCAGAGAGCACGTCAAGCCGTTGGTATCGGCTGTCATTTGTAGACCTTTGACAGTCGTTACAGGCATTCAGTGGAAGGAAGGCTACGAAAATATGGAACATCACTAAAGTGGCGGCAGAGGTTAAAGTAAAAACCAGAACACTCAAATGGAAATAGACAGGCCATATGATGAGAGCCAATACGGAAAAATGGACCAAAAAAGTCACAGAATGGTACCCAAGAAATGGAAAAGGACGTAGAGGGAGACAGATGAAAAGAGAATGATATGCCAAAGTGCTCGCGAAGAACTGCTCTGGACAGGAATAGTTGGAGGGAAATAGAGGAGGCCTATGTCGCAAGACAGCCTGACCTGGTAGCTGATTAGTTTTAACTTAATGTATTACTTATTTATGTATTAGAAAGGTCAGAGTAAAATAAAAGCTATTTTTATTTTTTTTTATTTACAGGCGTTCAGTGGCCCAAAAAGTCTGACAACCAGTCTTACTATCATATTACCCAGTACTACGTAACTGGGTTGTGGCGGTCAGATAGGCAGTCGCTCCGTGTAAAATACTGGTACTCAGCTCCATCCGGTTGGACTGGAAGTAGACCTCAACATAGTTGGGTAAAGGCTAGGCAGATGATGAATACGAGAAGTTTTTCTCGTTGCACTAATAAAATGCTTGCTTGCTCGCGAACAAAGAACATAACAATTATAAAAAAGTAAACAGAGATTTTGTGGTAAACAAGCATTAATTATCAAAGGGTTGTTTGTTAATGTTTACACAAGTTATAAATTAATAGCAAAAAATATACTTTTATTTATAATACGACGAAGCTAATGAGTCCAGGAAATAAAACTGAATTTCCTTGTTAGTTGTATAAAACCAAGACTGTATGCATTTCATTATTTTATATCTTCCGATTTAAATCTCCGGTCCGTATAGGTAGCCGCCTACCAAGCATTCTGCCATGTACACCAAACTAAGTAGGTAACACTGCGCAAATATTTTTGCTGAGAAACGACTTTTTTGTTTGAGTGAAAATTTACCGTATAGCGCTCAATATAACGCACTCAAAATATTGTGCTGATGGATGCATGTTATTTAAAATAACGTTTAGAACGCGTGAAAAAGTTTGAAGTTTGACTTTCAATAAAGATAGCAATGATGGGAAGCACGTGGGCCTCTCGGCTTCGTTTGGGTGTTATTACAACTTTTGTAGAGGTTTGGTTCCTAACTGAAATACCTAATAAAACTATTTATATTGTTGACTAAGTAAATCCTTAGAGCTATTTTTATTTTTAAGGTTTTAGTCGCTATAAAGCGCAGGCCACACTGGCGTCGACCAGCTAGCGAGCGAGCGAGCAAGCTGGGCGAGCAGCGTTTCTCTTCTTTTCATACTTCGGTTTAGCACCTACTTTCGATAGTTCGCAGTGTGAACTGAAGTATGAAAAGAGGTGAAACGATGCTCGCCCCGCTCGCTTGCTCGCTCTCTAGATGGCGGTGTGGCCTGCGCTTTATGTTGGTTATTATGGGAAACGACTTTTTTTATAAATGAAAATGGATGCATGGTATTTAAAATTACATTTAAAACGTGTGAAAAAGTTGAAATTTCGACAGGCTTTAAAATTTTACTATGTTGCAAGAAAGTTACTTCCAGAAATTACGGTTTTTTTCAAGTACCTAAATATTTTTTGTAGATTTGCAACATCATTAGGAGCCATATCAACCCTTACGTCAGAGTTCTGCCACAGCTCAGTGCGAGATCGCGTGATGTTATGCCAATCATCATACGCTGCTATTGCGCAGATCCTATGTCCTGCTATGGCATGGGTCATACTTATACAGAATTGGAATGCTAGCTTCTTCGATGGGCGTTTTGGTAAGTAAGGTGAAGGTATAATTTCTTGCTATTTTTATCCTTTTTGCGTAGAATGGCTTTGTTATTATAATTTGATTTGTGAAATTAGAATGGAACTTGTTGTAACTTCTGCTGATAAACACTAGATACCGAACAATTAAAAAAGAAATAACATGGGTCTAAAGCCTTTTAAAAAAAAAACTACCACCTAAAAAACACCTTCAAAATTTCTCCCTATGATTTCTGCAGGATGTTTTAATTAAGTTTTTATTTTATTATTAGTAAAATGTCGTGATGGCCCAGAGGTTAAGGCCTCGCCTCCCGTGTATGAGGTTGTGAGTTCAAATCTGGGCAAGTACCAATGTGACTTTTTCAATTCATATGTACTTTTCTAAGTTTATCTTAGACATCAGAGACATCGGTGAAGGAAAAACATCGTGAGGAAACCTGGACTTATAATTAATATAAGTCTGAAATCGCCAACCCGTCTTGAGCAAGCGTGGTGATCAATGCTCGTGCCTTCTCTGTATGAGAAGAGGCCTTTGCCCAGCAGTGGGACAGTAATGGGGTGGTATTATTATTATTTTTTATAGTATTTTTTGCGTTAGCCTACTCTTTATCCATTTTTAAAATATCTCTAAGTTATGCACATAGTACACACATATAGCAGCAATCTACTATAAACATTTTTCTTCACCTTTTTTTTTATTTTTCAGTACTTAACATTTGGAACTTCTACCTTCTTGCCATGTCTCTATGGTCTTTGACCGCTTTCATACTATACTCTACAATACTACCAGAAAGTCCAAAATACCTGGTAACACAGAAAAGATACGTTGAAGCAAGGAATATTTTGATCCAAATATATTCCGAAAACAGTGGAAAACCTGCCGACACATTTCCGGTGAGAATATTGAATTTTTTATCAGAAATTTTCATGTTGAAGCCTGATCTGGGAATAGTAGCGAAACAGCAAGATATTTCTTATTCAGAAAGTGATGCTGTCAGGTGTTGATAAAATAGCTGTTTTGAATGAGTTTTTGTTCGTACAGTGCATCAGCGCCGACATTGTAAATTCATTATTCATTTTGTTTATAGTGCCATTGGGATCTTTTGGTGCTCGGATGACATTGACAGGGAAGCGCTGTTGGTATCCATCTGTGTAACTATTTAAAAAAGAAAGATGGTGGCGGCAGCGGCAGCTTCAGCAGCCTTATTCACAACGCTTCGATTCGATTTTCGATTCGGAAAGTCATATGTCTATCTTTTTTTGACACTACGAAATCGAGCGAGATAGACATACGACTTTCCGAATCGAAAATCGAATCGAAGCGTTGTGAATAAGGGGCCACATCCGATTAGCAATTGTGTCAGGAGCTCGTGGCTAAACAATAACAACCCCTCGGGTCGATCTTCAGGTTAAGCTGCGCCTGCCTAGGTTAGTCCGAGGATTAACCACCCATTACATACCGAGTTTCCTTCATGCCTCAGAAAGCATGTAAAGCCGTTGATACCGGCTGTCATTTGTAGATTTTTCACAGTCGTTATAGGTAGTCAGTGGCCCTAAAGTCATGAAAACCAATATTGTGTTACCTATATAGTTACAAGTTTGTTGAGATCAGATAGATACACCTTGGAAAATACTGATATTCAACTGCATCAAGTTAGAATGAAAGCTAAATCAAACCTTACGTACACCGTTTTAAGCTTTCACGGTTCATAACTATACTTAAAATTTCACTTACGGGATATCTTCCGTGATTATCCATTGTTTTGAGCTCCCCATATATCGACGCTGTTGCAAGCGCCATGATCGCGGGTTAACTGGAGAATGGGTGGATGGAAAAAATAAGTGAATAAATGTGTTTTGCCTTGTTAAGTGACGTTTTAAACCTTACGTAGTTGGGAAAATGTAATATTTTCCCAAATAATATGTGCTTTTGTGATTTTATTTGGGTATATCTTAACTTATACATTTTAAAAAAGTTACTAATAATTTATAATTTCACTTTTTTTGTAATAGACAATATTGATTTAGAGGATTTACATAAACCAAGATTTTTTTATGTTTTTAGTATCCAAACATATTTGAAAAAGAAATCAAGGAGGTGGACTCACAAAAGGCTGATGATGGAGAAATCAAAGTGAAGTTTCGAGACAAAATCATGACTGGTCTTAGAAACATGAAACCTTTAACTAGAAGACCATTAAGTGGCTATGTGGCATTGATCGCGTTAAGTCAATTCATTACTTTGGGAACGTACGTATTTATTTTAATTAAAAAGACGATTTTGATTGAATCTTGAGATTACAAATTTTGCCTGAGATTTTGTACAGAAAAATGTCAATCATTTATTTATTTCAGAGGCACAATTGTGTGACGAAAACGTAATATCGAACGATTTGAAAATTAAAAAAAAGTCTTGATGTTAACTTGATTTTAAGATAACACTTTTTTTTAATACGTACTGTCCATATCAATGGCTAGTACGTATTCTGCTTGTCGCATAAATTTAAACAATATGCTATACATACAGGGTGTAAACCACATTATAACGAAGCCGTCAATCAAGCATTCTGTACATCAAGCTAAGTAACTTTACGCAAAAATTATTGCTGGGAAACGATATTTTTTTGGGGTGAAAAATCATGTTTTGGGGTAGAACTCAATGTAACGAACTCAACACATTGTGCTGATGGATGGATTGAATAGTACGGGAGTCGTGGAGGTGTTTAAAGTAAAAATCTTACATTAAAAACTTGTATTTAAAAAAAAAAAAGTTGTCAAAAAGTTGTAACTTTGACCCCCAATATCTTAGTAACTAGAAGGTTCCCAGGTATGGTGTAGAACAAAAAAATGATCGCAATGACGAGGAGAACAAGTGCCTTTCGGCTTCGTTAAGAGGTGTTTTACACCCTTTATAGTATAGTCTGTCTGTACACTTATCCCAATTATTTTGGGTTCGGCGCACCATATTTTGTTCAGCTGAACTTCTTTATAATTTCCTCTATTAATAGTTTCTCGTGTCAGTATTCACCCCTTTTCAAGCCATAATATCAAGTTTCATACAGCTAAATACAAAATATATCGTATCCAACGTTTTTTTGGAAAAAAAAATGGAATTTATGTTAAGTTTACGTCGCGCGTTCGTGATAAAATTTTCTGACGATTGAAAAAGCAGCCCAATTATTTAATTAACTATTTAAATTAATCCTTTAATTTTAGATTGCCTTAAGGAAAAAAATATTGAAAAGGTAGGGACAGAAAAGGGTGTGCCAAATCATATTGTTTTAAATTCATGGGATTATGTCACCCTTTCTCTTCGCAAGGGTTATGGGAAGGATCCATCATCCATCTAGGACGGGAAATTGGGTAGGGATTTGTGTTATTCCATAGAAACATATAGAGTTGAAGATTTTAAAATGAAATGAGACGAATTGAGCTAATACTTTAGACAAACGAAATTAGTATAATAAAATTGTTTTTGTTAAAAAAAAACCGGCCAAGTGCGAGTTGAACTCGCGTGGACAGGGTTCCGTACAATGCCGAAGTCTTATTTTGAGTTTACCACTTTATTTTCAATTGATAGAATTCTTATAGGTTTTCCTGTAATCTACAAGCACTGAACTATATTTCGTATTTTGTCTAAATTTTAGGCTCAGTAGTTTCGGAGATCAGGGGGGGGGGGATGGTAATTTTTTGTCTTCTTTCATGAATAAAATCAAAACTGTTTATTTTAAAATAATAACAAAAATATATTTGAGATCCTCATAATGAGCCCTTTCATTTATTATTTAACACAGTAAAGTTTGCAAAATGTTTTTTTTTTAATTTCTCAATTTGTCCCCCGAAAATTACCCTTATTTAAAAAAAAAATATTTACTTGGCTTATTTGTGTTTGGGTCATAAGGTTACACCATGCTACCAAATTTCACCTGATTTGGTCCAGTAGATTCGGTACAAACTGGCTGTGACAGGCGAACGGACGGACGATTAACAATACATTATGTAACTATATACGTCTTACAGCCGCGAATCATATTTTAATCAACATACAACCTAGCACTAGCCTGCAAATTGCAAAAAAACGTAAGAAAATTTGAATTTACAGGCTACACTGGA
The DNA here is from genome assembly GCA_963853795.1 of Xestia rhomboidea. NCBI lineage: Eukaryota > Metazoa > Arthropoda > Insecta > Lepidoptera > Noctuidae > Xestia > Xestia rhomboidea. Next base: position 4,201,407 of record OY970771.1, on the reverse strand, counting down.
GCATCCACCTTAAGCATTAATACTTATTTCAGCCTATTGTTGTGAAAACAGACAAAAAAATCACACACCTTTTCAGTTTTTCTGACACTATTGGTTAAAAACATTATTTTATTCTTTATAGTTCCACTGAAACGTAGATTCAAAGAAATTTTAACGTACAAGAGGGTATTAACCCCGTTTTTTACCTGTATTTCTTTTTATTCCTAGTTTTTTGCCTTATTCCAGTTTTTTCGCCAGACTCAAAGGGCAATTTCGCCTGATTCCACCCATTTGACGGTGTTCGCGTTATTTTTTTCGTCTAACTGCACCGTCGTCAAAGCGTTGAAGGTTCCGAAAATCGACCCATTAGGTACAGTCGACAAAAGTCCATGTAAAATACTGGTATTCAACTGCAGCCGGTTAGACTGGACCCCAAGTTCCATGTGACTATGGGTCGCAAATAGCTAGGCAGTTGATGAATTATTGAGGTTAATTATTTAATGATAATATTAACACAAAACGTGAAATTAAGGTGGCTGTTCGCGTATTGTGTTATTAAGCAAGGGGCTCTAGATTTTTAATAAAGTTTTTTTTGCAGTTTTTAGATCAGTGTCAGTTTGTTTTTATAATCATTAAAATCATCAAGACAACCCTCTAAGTTCATTTAATCCCATTGAATGACTTTTTCATGAAGTATTATTAAATTAACATAAAGAGTTGTATTGATGTTTTTAACAATTCGAGCCTGAAACTAACCGGCCATTCGCGGGCTACCCTGGCTGCTGGCTGGCTTTAAACTATTAAGAAATAGAATGTATGTATCAAATAACTTTGTGTATTAGATAAGGTGTATGTTAATCGACTTTTGTCACTGACCGTACCTGTATTTAATAGTTTTCATTGAACCGCCCTACCATAAACGTAGTGGGCAGAGATAGATTTACCTACTGATATTCAAATTAAAACACAAGCTTAATTTGTATGAAAATACCGATGTTCAAATTGCAAAACAAAAACAACTCACAACTCAAAGCACAAGGCACAAAATCGCGTAGTCGGAATCGCAGCGACAATTTCCATACGAAATTACTACCTAGATAAAATTGAACAGATAAACGAATTTCAGTCTATTTTTTCAGGCACAACGTCATCAGGCTGTGGTTCCCACAATTATCTACAATTGTCGAACATTACAATTTAGATGCAAATCACAATCTATGCGACCTACTGGATTCCTATACGGGGAGTTTGAAAATCAAGAGTGCTTCTAACGCGACATCAGCAGTTTGCGTTCCGGTAAGTCGAGTTTTAGGGTTCCGTAGTCCCGTAGACAAGGAACCCTTATAGTTCCGTCTGTCTGTCTGTCTGTCCGAGGTTTTGCTAAGAGACCATTAGTACTAGAAAGCTGTTATTTTGTAGAGGTATGTATATATACTATAACGCCGACAAAGTGGTAAAATAAAATTTTGGAAAATATTTTTTTTTAGGGTAGCTCCCCTACAAGTGAAGTGGGGTTGATTTTTATTCGGGTATGGTTGAATAGGTCTTTAAAAATGACTTAGGGTTGCTTATTCTCCTTTTCGATTTAATGCTCCATTTACGAAATATCAAACTTTGAAGTGAAAATTTTTGTGCCAGTAGCCCCCCCCCCCTCCTAAAAGCTAAACTGCTGGCTTGAAAAATCTGGAAAAAATCATGATGATAGTGCATTTCATGCACTTTAAATGAAAACTATAGCGGTTAAGATAAATTTTAAAGTTTTGCAGTAATAGTCGTTGAACTTGGGTGTTGGAAAATTTTGTACCAAATACAAAATCCTTAGAATAAATCCTATACAGTGACTATGAAGTAGTTGCTTGTTTATAACGGGTAAAGACTTGCATAAAAAAAACTTAAAAACATAATAAATTATCATAAGTTTCACAAAGCTGCCGCTAGATGGCGCTGTACCAACGGGTTCGTTCTATATTGTGATAAGGGGCTACTACGGAACCCTACAATGATTTTGTTCAAGATAGCTCTTTTAAAAATATAACTCTTCTTTCCTACTGCTAGATAAACGCATCCCCAACTTTTTTTCGTTTTTTAAGGGACTCTCTCACGCTATCATGAACCAACCTTCGCCTTAGATAGCTTTAGAAATCAGTCAACTTTTTTTTTTCTTAGCATGTCATGTGTCCCACTGCTGGGCAAAGGCCTCCCCTTTCAGTCAACGTTCTTAAATTAAATTCAAGGGTGTTTGTAACAATTTCTGTAACGCCATTCTTACTTATAATAAAAAAGTAACTCAACCTCTACAACATAGGGTACGTTAAATAAAATAAATTTTAAAAAAAATCCATTCACCGCAGTACCCATTTCACGATTTTGCTAAAATGTGTCTTAGGTTAGTACCCACCAAAAATCTTTTCTATCGTAAGACGCATTCACATTTTAGTTTAGTCAAAGCCTTATTAAAATAAAAATCTCATTAAAATCGAACACAGAAATCCTAGCGGTTATAACTCAAACAACTTCCCGAACTATCGAAGAAAGAACTAAAAAAGCTCCAGGTTTCCATATCTTTGGAAACAGCTTGAAAGTAACTAAGTAACTTATCGCCAACAAATATGAAGACAGTGATATATGATTCTGGAAAGTTCGGCCTGCAGTTTCACCCACTTTGAAATCGATGATGTGACCCTCTTGAGACCCAAATTGAGTTCCGGGTGATGATTTATAACGTTAGATTCACTTGTCGTGTCAAAAAATAATCACTTTTCTGTTTTATTGACATTTGTGCAAAGTTCTGCTAAAATGTACTAAGCAACATCATGATTTCTCTCATTTGCCATGTCAATTTTCACTGCTGATTAATTTTTGACTTGTTTTATGAATACTATATTTACGACTAATAAATTACAACGAAGACAAGCTCGGATAAACTACGGTAAAAAAAAAAAAACATATTGTTCGAAGGAGCACAGCTGTTTAACGACCTACCAAATGACGTAAAAGATTGTGATAATATTAACAGATTTAAACTAAAACTGATAAGTTCTGCTAAAATGTACTAAGTAACATCATAATTTCTCTCATTTGCCATGTCATTTTTCACTGCTGATTACTTTTTGATTTGTTTTACGAATACCTATGTTTAGGACGTACAATTTTGGTTAGGTTTGACTTATTTAACTGAATTAGTAAGAGATTGTGACTTACGGCCATTTTCAATAACTTACTCACAGGTATCGGTAGGTTGCTATCTCTGTCTGTTTGACATTTAGCTTACGGACCAATAGAAACAAAACGTCAAAGAAAAGCTTTCTTTGATTTTTCTATGAATCAGGTGACAGGTAGGTGACGCGGATAGGATATTTCAAGCTAACTTTGTTTGTAGAAATACCAATTGTTACAAGACGTGGCATATTGACTGACAGTTATAACGTAAGTAAGTTATAGAAAACGGGCCTTAGTGCATTATTTTGAATAGTGTAGTCAAAGTGTCCCTAAACCCGATAGAAACGCCTTAAAAAACAACACAGACGGTGCGATTATTGTGTTCACATACTGGGCCCAAGCAATTTAAATAAGTCGTACCATCATCGATACGAAAGAAGAAAAAGTTAGTGTTGTCTCGCTTACTCATATAAAAAATCAGATCTTTTGTTCCACGCGAGATCTGTGAGCTCCCACTTCTCAATGTGGACACTTTTTCTCACGACCTTAGTACAATGAGGGCACATTCGACGCTTTAAACCCTTGGCTCCGGGGAAAAATATCCTACTTAGTCCCTCCGCCATGATTTATCTTCGTATAATGTTTCACTGAAATCGGCCGAAGCGTTTTCGTGAAATTGGGTAACAAACAAACTGTTTTAGATTTGTTACGTAAGAGAGAGGGCTGTGTGGTTCTCAATTTCAAAAACCGCCTCGTAACTTAGAGGGCCTTTTGAAATGGGAGTGCGAAAATTAGGACGTAACTTATCTACCACTTACTGATGGGTAGGATGGCTTAATAAACTTATTTTGGTAGTCTTTGACATACCCGTTTTAAAGCGGAACAACACTCGCCTGCAAAACTAAGTACTACACTTTACATTTTTTTTTTCTAAACTATAGAAGTTAGAGATTTAAAATAAAAAAAACGTTTTAAAGCAATTTTTATCAGCTTTCTTTGAAACTATAGTAAATTATAAATTAGTAAGTACAAAATTAAAATCTTTTTCGAGTCCTTTTTGTTTCGGAAGTATATTTTGTGTACTTGAAAAGTTATTGCAAATTTAAAAGTGTGATACTTAGTTTTTCAGGCCAGTGTAGGTGATGTAGGTCAGAAAGATTTACCTAAAACTTATGTTGATTAAGTAGGTATCTGTAAAATTTCAACATGTATCAAGCTCGACCCTAGGCCATATCATGGCTTCACATCAGGCGAATTGCGGCTAAACGCAAGCCTGTATAGTACAAAGAAAAATGTGTGTCCGCGATCAAAACTTCAATACCTACTCGACCATAATATATTAAACAGCTGGGGGCCGAGTCTGCTGTTACAATAGTGTCACAATGGTCTATCATTGATTTCATAATTGTTGATCGATGCCATTGTCATTTTGCTAAAAATTCGTAATCTGCTAAATTCATAATTGTCGATCATTGGTCGGTCAATGGTCTCGTAATAGAATTGTGTTATAATGACATTGTTGTATTGCCATTATTATAAAACCTGATGATAGAAATGATTTTCGAAAAATTTGAATAAAATTTGAACATCTAATCATGCTAGATTTCATTTACATTATATTTTTACATATTATTTATTAGTGTTCTATGCAATCTGAAGTAGTAAGAAGTTCGTAAATAGCAAAAACATTATGTTATGTGTAACGCGGATTAATGTGAAACTATACAATTCAATAATTTATCTGTTAAGCTGTCAAAGTCAAATGTGACATTACTGCTTACTGACGTTTTATCTGTTTTTATTTATAACGGCGGTCGGTGTTTTGATTTATTTTCATTTAAGTGTTTTAAATTATCTTTAATATAGAAGCCTAAATTTATTACAATACAAAATGGTGCTAATTGAGCAAATTTCGGCTGGAACTCAAAATTTTAGCAGATTACCGCGTAAGTCAGTCATTCATTTGTCATTGTGTATGAGATTACCATTAAATGCCATTTCTTTCAATGGAGTGTCAGTGGTTGATCATTGAAAAGTCATAATGACGCCACTATATTAGAAGATTCCCAAACTTGTCAAAATCAACAATTATGAGATCAATGATAGACTATTTAATTGTGACACTATTTTATTAGCAGACTCGGCCCCCTGATCCTTAGACATTTATATTCTGTAGAACTGACACTTTCCTGGCTACTAAATAATGTATATTGTTACCCAAACTCCTGTAATTATGTTATCAATCACCTACTTTTATTTACTTTTGCCCTGTACCGCTTAGTTTATGGGTCACACAGTACTTACATAATTAGTTCCTTGTTAAGTTTTTCACTGTGTATCTTTAATTAACAAAGTGACGCGTAAGTTTAAAGCTAACCCATCCAATTAAAGCGAATGTGCTTCCCCTAATAGGTTCCCCACAATAATTCGATGTGGTTCAGTTTTGAACTACACACAACCCTTAGCATTGCGGTTTTAGTTTGAAAACCGTAATGGTTTCTATAAATTTTCATGGCACTGCCTTTATTAATATTAATTTGAAATGACAAAGAGGCAAAATGGGGATACGAATTCTAGTGACTTTGCACAACTTGTGACTTCTTCTTCTTCCGTGTCGATGGTAATAGGTACATCTTGCCAAATTACTCTAGACTAGTTATCTGTCGGCCCGCCGCCATTTGGCGATTTTGACATACTCGAAACTAGCAAACGGTAGTGCCAGTTACTGGCTTTCTTGATAGGAGAAATCAATGTCAGAGAAATCAATAAATTACAACGAAGAGAAGCTCGGACAAACTACGGTAAAAAAAACATATTGTTCGAAGGAGCACAGCTGTTTAACGACCTACCAAATGACGTAAAAGATTGTGATAATATTAACAGATTTAAACTAAAACTGAGGAAATACGTTTAAGAAATATAGTCATACCACATACTAAATGTTAGCAATTACATACTTCCTATATATTTGTTTTGTATAACTTCACCAACACGCATCGGAGACAAAATGTATTTATTTAGATATAAAAATTACTTTGTATCTCATTGTAAGTGAACCTATGTATTGTTATTATGAGAATAAATTCTTTAAACCGAATGTCTCTATGTACAACATTTTGTAATGATAAAACCAGTGGCTACAAATGTACGCAAATTATTTTTCAATACACTTCCTCGAAAACGGGTTCTTAACACACTACGATTAGGTTTAACATGCCATGTATTTCACACACGTGGATGGTTTTCATTTTCCATCACCGCGTGCTGTGCCGCGTGCAGAAAGGAGCCTATTTCGCACGCGGCACAGCACGCGGGTGTTGGAAAATTGCCACAGATAAAACTATACCTATACTTAGTACAAATTGGTGCAATGCTTATAGTCAGCGGAGATTGTTTTTTTTTTTCATTATTTCATTTTATTTCTTCAAAAGTGTATTGAAAAACGTCGTTTGATACACGTGGACATTTGTTATTGCAGTTCTCGGCTCAAAAACACCCTCGCCTATGGCTCGGGAGTTAATTTCGCCTCGAATGCAATAACAAACTTTCTCCACTTGTATCAAAATGTACTATGAAGCTAATTATTTTCATTACTGTGTCATCAAAATGAAGGAGTAACACCCACTTTTGATATCTCACCCAAAGCGAATCTATTATTTATCTGATGACGTCACAAAAAGATGTCCCTTAATGTCGTTAATAATGAGAACTATTAATGTTCTTCCGGTTAAGAGATAGCATCAGTTCATTTATCAGGACAAAGATAGTATATTTCCTTAAGTTACATTACGACTGTCTTTGTCGTTCGAATGTTGGTGTTCGGGAATTAGACAAAGAGACTAGAACTCAAACGCAAACGCAAAGGTTTGCAACATTTTATACGTACAGACATGAGACACCAGCACATCAATCTACTACAATCTGTCAAATTACTGTAATAGATTTTCAACTTAATCGCTAAAGCGTTAAGTTCAAGGTTGATTAGGAAAATTTGAAAGCTTCGGATAGCTTGATGTGGCTTATGTTGCTAATAAGGTATAGACGCCAGTCTATAAATAAATAAATACCGCTGGACATTACACACAGCGCAAATCTAGTGCCACACTAAGCAACGAGGCTTGTGTCGTGGACACCAGATAGTTGATAGATACTTTTTGTTTGTAAATACGTACTTATTATACATATAAACATCCATGACTCGGAAACAAATGTCCATGCTCATCACACAAACATTTTGCTCCTACCGGGATTCGAACGCGGGACCCAACAAACGTAAGGCAGCCTACCGCTGCGCCATTCGGGTCGTCGTGTATACCTTATTAGCAACATAAACGTATTTAATCAAATTACGTCACGTTAGAAAACAAACACGCAGAATTTCCGTCGCCTAATTTCTTCGGATGAGTCCATATACTAACTTCTACTCCAGCTATAGAACCGTTTCTCTCTTTCTTACAGCACGTAACCGGCACAGAAACCTACATCAACAGCATTATCATAGGCCTCGTCTGTCTGCTCCCCTACTTCATAAGCGGGGTCGTAGTCAACAAAGTCGGCAAGAAAGTTCTCCTCTTCATCGGAGGCATCTTGTCTGCGTCCTCCTTGCTTGGCTTGAGGTGGTCTAATTCGAAGACTATGATGGTGGCCTTCTTCTCAACGAACATAGCAGTTACGCAGACTATTAAGAGTCTGGTTCAGGTCGTGCTGATTGATGTTATTCCGACTAGTATGAGGTGAGGGTTTTATTTTGTACTTGTGGTAGAAGAAGAAGAAGTGTCTGATGACAGTCATGTCATCAGACACTGACAGAAGAAGAAGCGCCGACCCCAAATGAATTGGGATAAGGGCAAGATAATGATGATGATAATGATAGTAGATTGTCATGATATAGCATGTGATGCAATGGAATGAGAAGAATGTCTTAAGGAAAGTTTGAAGTATGCATGCAGATAAGTTTAGGAACGGATATACCAAATAAACGATAAATGGACCGTGTCACATTATGCATTGTGTATTCCAATTTAGTTTAACAATTTCCGCTAAAACTGAATGCTACACGTTTCTCAACATTTCTGTTTGTTCAATTGTCTCACTGTTTTCTTTCGATTAGGGTTCTTTTTAGTTTTAAACGCTATTAATTATAGGGACTTTTGAATCCCAGTTTTTATAAATTCCACTTTTTTTTCTTCACCAGGACCCTAGCTTTATCTCTAGTGATGATAGCGGCTCGTATGGGCACTTTGGTCAGCAATGTCACCTTCCCCATTCTGCTGGCCATGGGATGCTCCATACCCTTCTACACGATGGCTGCAATGATGTCATGTAAGTCTACCAATTTGTTGTTTACTACTATTAATATGAACTTATGGTTCTCAATTTTTCCACTTTTATGATTGCCTAGGTAGCCTGCCTGCCTGCCTGTCCATAGGTTGGGTGTCGTATTTGACTTCAACGTTTTATTTTCGTAACTTTTTTAATGTTGATGAGATGAGACCTACAACATTTTTCTGGGATATCTTATCCCAGAAAAATGTTGTAGGTCTCATTGAAAACTCGAACGAAGAAGTAGAAGAATTGCAATCAAAACTTTTATCTGACTTAATTTTTGTTCCAAAAATGCCAGGAATACTGTTTAGAGTATATTATAAACAAAAAAAGCATATTATAAAATAACACAAACTATAGTTGGTGCCAGTTAAGTTCGCAATAGCTGTCATTGCCCTTTCTCTAATATCTCTTCCTACGAAACAAAACAAATGAACCATGTATCGTTTTTCATTAGAAAAAGTTTTGAAGATCGCGATAGATGACGATTCAAGACTTGAACAACAGGCTTATTTTTGGATTTAAAAGTTAAGAACTTTAATAAATGTAGGTGGGTCAATGACCGCTATTGCGATCTTAACTGGCACCAACTATAGCCAGTTTAGGTTTTCAATGTGCTAAAGCTAACGACAAAATTCCACCAGCTTTCCTTAATATAAGCTAGTTCTCAAGTCCATGCAAAGCATTTTGTAACTAGAAGCTGTACCGTCTAAGTGCTATTTTGCATCCTGATATCACGACACATTTTGCTAAGCTGGAGTGCCGCATTTTGGTTAGTACCTACAATGTGACGTCACTGGTTGCAATCTATACTTAATATTATAAAGCGGAAAGATTTGTTTTTTTGTTTGTTTGTTTGTTACGATTTAACTCAAAAATTACTCGACCGATTGGAAAAACTCTTTCAACAATGGATAGCTACATTATCAGTGAGTAAAATAAGCTATATTTTATCCCCGTACTCCCACGGAAACGAGAACTACGCGGGTAAAACCGCGTGACGTCCGCTAGTTAGGTATAAATCTAGGTTAGATCACTACGTTTTCAACCAAACTCTTAATTTTAGTGAAAGGAAATAGTACATTTTACATACATAACATAACATCTTGCCTGTAATCCCCGATGGGTTAGGCAGAGGTGTACCTAATAATACAAACACATTTCGCCAGTTATGTTTAAAGTCTCGGGTAATAGGGGATGAGCCTTTTGCTATCAACTGGGCACAAATGCAGACTCCGTGGTTCCTACTGAGAAATTACTGATGGAAAAACCCACTTATAATCCACATAACGCTTTGCCGGACTCGGGAATCGAACCGAAGGCTGTATGTTTCTGCCGTAAATATTCGAAGTAGCTGTAGAAAAAATATAGAAAACATAGTGGAGAAACAAACTAGCATAATATTATTAGAGGATTATGGCTCACTAACAGAATCAAGGCGTGTTTCCCAGTATAGTTGAAACATAGTTTATTCTATGTAGAATTTTCCATTATGCTCAATATTCCTGGTACTTTTACAATGCTTTATCTAACGAAAACTACTGTTTCTAAAATTCCTAATTTTTTTCTTTGTCATCTACCCGGTGACAAAAGAAAACTACTTAGTCCGTCAGATTTCCAAAAAGTATTGGACACATATTTTTTCTTTTTTCACGTAAACAAAAGATGAAGACGATACAGTGCGTCGAAAACTCGCCTGACGTCACATTTGAGTACATTTTTTACTCAAATGTGACGTCACAAGCCCCCACTCATGACTTTTGACATCTTTGACACGTTTTTTGTCTTCGTCATTTTTTATTAATTTATTACATCAAAAATATTTTTCGATAATATAACTGACGGACTAAACAAAATCATATTTTTTTAGTCAGTCATCATCCCTAATACCATTAAAATTTAATCATTCTAAGTACTAGAATAGTAACGAGTTCATTATGTTTTCTTAATCATGCCAGCCGCCTTTGAGTATTCGTGGTATAATTATTATCACATTCGGAGGAATCTATTGTTTCATCTCTTGACATAATCCATTCATTAGAAATTTCTCAGTAGTGGTCCGGAGCTTGGATTAGTGCTCGGTTGATGGCAATAGGCTCGCCCCCAATTATAGTGGACTTAAACATAACTGGCAAATGAGGTACCCCTCTGCCTAACCCTTTTAGGCATTTAAGACGTGATATTATGTTATGTTAAATAATCATCAAATAGAAGTACAACGAGAGGACGCTGATACCAAATACTTGGAATCAGATTTGCAATGATTCTTCTTTTTGAATCGATAACTGGGATTTGGACCAACCAGTCCGTAGTAACCTTTACAGCTCTGTCGTTTGCCTCATTCAAGTCCTGGAAGATGCAAAACGGATGATTCCTGACTAAAAATATACGATTCTGTGTATTCAGTCGTCAGTTAGATTATCGAAAAATATTGGATACGTGTTTTTTGTTTTATCACATTAATAAAAATTGACGAAGATAAAACGCGTCAAATATCATGAGCTTGGACTTGTGACGGCACTTTTCGGTAAAAAATGTACTCAAATGTCACGTAAAGCTTGTTTTTGACGCACTGTATTGTCTTCGTTTTTTGATTAAGTACGTGCAAAAAGAAAAAATATGTGTACAATATTTTTTGGAAATCTCTCTGACGGACTAATTCGATTTTTTTTGTCATCTACTCTGTTAGTTCTAATAATGTATTTAATAATGTTCGTTTTTGTTCCAGTTGTGGTTCTCCTGACAATATTCTTGCCAAAGAAGAAAGAATAGAAGACGTACTTAATGAACATAATAAAGTTGATTGTTCTTGTTCCCATTTGTAGTTTAATTTTATGAATTCCTAATAGGTGTAGGTAGCACTTGCAGCTCGATTGTATAACAGACCCAATGTGATGATGGCCATTACTTAAATATTTACTTTGCGTTAATATGGTTGACAGTTAAATAAAACCGGCCAAGTGCGAGTCGGACTTGCGCACGAAGGGTTCCGTACCATTATCTATACAACACAAGACAGAACGGTAAAAAAATCACGTTTGTTGTATGGGAGCACCCCTTTTTTTTCGGATGGGAAATCAACAATGACACTCCCTCCTGCTCTGGGCGGAGCGGGAGGCAGTGTCAGAGTTTAACTAACTAAAACCCATCCATGTTCCTTCTTCGCCCTTTGTGTTCCGGGGCCATGGTATCTCTTTCGAACAGTCCCGCAGCCCCTGATCGGAGCCCCCCATAAGTATTTATTTTAATCTGTTTTTAGTATTTGTTGTTATTGCGGCGACAGAAATACATCATCTGTGAAAATTACAACTGTCTAGCTCTCACGGTTCAAGAGATACAGCCTGGTGACAGACAGACGGACGGACAGCGGAGTCTTAGTAATAAGATCCCTTTTTTACCCTTTGGGTACGGAACCCTAAAAATATACTATTTTTATGAAAATAACATTCTAGTCGTACCTAATAATGCCCTGATAACTCGTATCGAGGACAGCGTCGATACAGTGCCAAAACAGGGAGCAGAATCATTGCACTCCAGCGAACGCACCTTACCAAGCACTGGGCCTAATTATCTGTCTTGGAACTGAATCGTCACTATTTTATTCGACACACGTAATCAAGACATTAAGGACGTTTGCAAAAGTTTCCACCCTGGGAAAAATGGAGCTCACATACCCATCCCGCCCATATTCAGTATGGATGAGCAAGACAATACAAGAAGTGTCCATTCGCGCAGTGTCGATTCGCGCAAGTGTCCTGGCGCGCATACGTCCGTTTTCACTTTTCGAGCTTTTCGCGCAAGTGTCCTTCGCGCAAATGTCTTTCGCGCAAGTGTCCTGATCCCCTTTAAAGGCAAGTGACATTAATTTAATTGTGAGAAGATTTCTTGAATTGAAGTAAAATAATTAGGTAGTGAGGTAGGTTCCTACTTACTTATTATGGCCTGGTACTTTATAGGCACTAGACGTATTATATACTGACGCTTACCAACGAAAAGCTTTTGATTTATATTGAAGATATTATGTTTGTATGTTTTTTTTTTTAATTTAAGGTTGTAAATAAATTGATTTTAAAGTCATACTATATTTTTCTTACTAACTGTACTTTTTGACACGCAAATTTGCACTGGTGACGAATCGGGAATTCAATTCAAAGTCAAAAATTCATTTGTTTTCTTATGGTGTCGACTCGGGACTTCTAATAAGGAAAAAGTTTTTGGTGACCAATCGGAAAAGTGACGAGTCGGGCATGACTCAACTCAAATGTCAATGCCGACTAAGCAAAAAACGAGACCATAATTGAAATCGGGCTAATTTAACGATTTAATAATCTCAAGGCAACTGATTCATCAATTCGAGATCTATAGCGCAGAAGCCAATCGAGTGATTGGCAGGTGAGTACTTGCATGCCATTTCATACATCAACATCTTTTATGCACAATAACATTGTACAAAGGGGCTTTCTCTACCCGCCTACCCTGCCTTTGTTACTTCTGGAAAACCTATTATCACGATATCAGATTGAATGTCCACTATAAAACAATGAACTGCAAAAGGGAAGCTGTGCAGATGAGGAGGAGGAATAGCTATTCATTTTATATCGCAAAATGTATTGTCATCGAATGGATGGATTAAATTAATGGAGGCTAGAGAAAATAGTGCAGAATAAGAATAAGTCTTTTATGAATCTTTGATAGGTATTGTCGCCACTGGGATACAATACCGGATTGTTGGGAGGAGGCAACGAACGAATTCGGAAATGAGAGCTGTATTAAATGGAAGCCGAGGAAAATAAAAAATAAAATATCGCTGGACATTACACACAGCGCCATCTTGTCACACTAAGCAACGAGGCTTGTGTCGTGGACACCAGATAGTTGATATACTATCCAACATGTAACGTAATTAACGCACACCCTCAGACACCCCAATTAGTTTATTATGTTATAATCATAATACATGCACTGAATTTTTAATTAAACATGTCTAGGCAATGATTATTTAATAAATTAGTTTTCCTAATTCCGGAAGAATGTTGTAGTCACAGTACAAATCAACGAACGCACACAGTCGCATACGTAGGTCTCATACCTACGTATGCGACTGTGTGAGTCTTGCTAGCCTAGTAGGTATTCGCTCGCGTTCGAGACAGCTGTTAACGTCGTCGCTCGACTCAACTTCAATAGAAAAGTTCAATACATTTTAATGCCTGTTTTCTTAATTGATGTTTTAATTTAGAAAGCACTTCGTCATTTTTTATCAAAAGCGTTCACTATCCTATTTTTTAGATCCTCGGCACATACGTCCCCACAAAAAAAGTCGTAAAATCAGCTGATTGGGGATTCTCATCGAATTAATCCCATATTTCGTTTTGAAAACGAGTACCTACGTGTACGCCAATCGGCTCCCCTGTCGATGGCTGTGTTCGGACGGAACATACCATGGCCACGAAGTAGCAGCTAACATAGTCCTACCCTGCGGTCTACTCTTGTACCATACCTTTGGTTGACTTGAATGTTCTGCCAGCTAGAACCACATTATCACCACACTGCACCGTGCCACAATCCTCACCATTAGTCACCATTTCACTGAACATTTTGTGTCAATTATTGCAAAGAATCGCGCGCGAAAAACTATTTGCATAAGTACACTGTACGGAAGGTAGCGCGAGACTAAATATTGTTTACATTTATTTAAGTTAGCTTTCATCGCCCGCGCCGCCCGTTGTCATGATGGCTATCTCGCTCTATCCCACGTTTTTAATTTGCACGAGAAAGGGAACGAAAACTGGTACGACATATTTTGCATTTTGTTGGTATGGGTAACTATTGTTTCCTTTGTATCCAGTGTCTGTTAGTGTGTGTGTGCGGCTAAATCGCCAAGTTTACTTCAACTGTTTTTGTAAAGACTTTAACTTGCTTGAAATAAGGTTCATTTTTCTTTATTTTGTATTGAATGACGGAATTTGTATTAATACAAATAAAACTGCACTTTTAAAAGTCTTATTGCCTTGAGTTACGGTCCAGTTCAGTTTGTTTGGACTATACAAGGGTAGTGTGACTATAAATTACGTAGCTTTAATTATTTTTGGGATAAAAAATTACCTATATTAAAAATTATACAAATCGATTCAGTAAACGATTCTGAACAAAGTAATTTCAGGATGTGCGTTAATTATGTTACATGTTGTATAGATACTTTTTGTTTGTAAATACATACTTATTATACATATAAACATCCATGACTCAGAAACAAATGTCCATGCACATCACACAAACATTTGCTCCTACCGGGATTCGAACCCGGAACCCTAAAGAAAGAAAGAAAGAAAAAGCATTTATTAGCCCGCACAGGACAAAACACATAAACAAAAACACACAAAATGGTGAAATTATCAACGAATAAAAATTAAACATAAAAAAAAGAAATAACCCTAAGTACGTAAGGCAGCCTCACTACCGCTGCGCCATTCGGGTCCTCGTTTGGGTAGTTCGAAATTACACATAACGTCACGCCTGTTATCCCCGAAGACTAACGCAGAGGTACATAATAGTACACCCACTGTCGGGCATGTCGACGACCCGAATGGCGCAGCGGCAGTGAGGCTGCCTTACGTTCTTAGGGTCCCGGGTTCGAATCCCGGTACGAGCAAATGTTTGTGTGATGAGCATGGACATTTGTTTTCGAGTCATGAATGTTTATATGTATAATAAGTATGTATTTACAAACAAAAAGTATCTATGTGGTATATCAACAATCTGGTGTCCACGACACAAGCCTCGTTGCTTAGTGTGGCACTAGATGGCGCTGTGTGTAATGTCCCTCGATATTATTATTATATCCAGACTCTGTGGCTGCTACTGAGAAATTCCTGATGGAAAAACCCAATATCAATTTTCCCGAGTAGGGAATCGAACCAAGGTCCTCATGCTCAGTAGTCGCGCTTGCGACCACTAGACTAACAAGGCAGTCTTACCACACTGCTGTTCTTACTAGTAAATCCACGATAAAATGTCCAAAGAGAAAGAAACCTATCAATCGAACCTGAGATCATTTCTCCGTCCACACAGTACTACTTAACGAAATACTTTCCCTCTATGACTGGTAAATAAAACTAAGCCCTTATTTGTATATAAATATCACATAAGTAATCGAGAGAGCTTTATGTAAGGCGATTATGATTAGCTGAACGATCGAGTGGGCGATGGTATTAGTTTCGTGGAGTTGCTGAATCACGTCATATTGGCGTGGCGTATGATATGATGTAGGTGTTGGGTACATAATGTTGTATGTTTTTTGGTAGACGTGAATTATGTGAAAAGAACTGCTGCCCGATCCGTTGAGACGAATGAAAAAGCATTTTTGGCAAGATAAATTAAGGCTATTTCGCACCAGAAATTACCAAATTTACCGACATTTGCCTTAAACGAATTACAAAAATATTCTGTTCTTGTCAATTCTTTGGAGATGGTAGAGATAGGATGACTTTTAAATATGTAAAATATTATATATATATATTTTACTTTTTACGCCTGCAGATTCACTACTTCTGACACCTGCGCACTTGACGATTTTATGACTGCATCAGCGAGTGGAGTTCGCATTGCTGAATTTTGGGGCAAATTTAAATAAAAAAAATAAAATCGCTGGACATTACACACAGCGCCATCTAGTGCCACACTAAGCAACGAGGCTTGTGTCGTGGATACCAGATAGTTGATATACTACACATATACTTTTTGTTTGTAAATACATACTTGCTTACTTTTTTTTAATGTACATCCATGACTCGGGAACAATAAAGTCCTGCTCATCACACAAACATTTGCTCCTACCGGGATTCGAACCCGGGACCCTAAGAACGTCAGGCAGCTTCACTACCGCTGCGCCATTCGGGTCGTATATTTAATAAAAAAATGTCTTAGGTATTGTAATAAGATTCTGGAATATCTCCTCCTGGGCAAGGGTACTTACTGGCTCTTGTAACACAGATCTATCGTCTAGCAGAGGAGTCAAAGACATTACACAGTTTAATAACCACTTCATTGTGCAATAAATGTTTGTGTATTTAGATTATTCTAATACAATACATAAATAGAAATGATTAATATAATATATTGTACTTAATGCACAGATTTAATATTCTAATAACTTATAAATTCATAATTAAACACCCACTAACACATTTATTAACTTATAATAATAATATTATTAAACTGCTACTTAGCCCTCTTCCTCTTTCCTAATGTTGCTATGCCCCACATATTGATTTTTTATTATTTGATTACACCATCTATGTATGCATATTACATATGGTATGCAATAAAGATTTGAGGTTATTGAGTCGCTGGACGAGGTCTCCTCCACTGAAAAGGTTTCCTACTTCTAGACTATGCATAACTACGTACTTTTGACCACATCTTCACTTACTATTATGGTGTGATGGTTGTTGAACGTGAGCCTATAAATAGTACCTAATGAAGACACAAGTGTTTGCACGACGCCGCCACTTCGTGTGTCATAGTTCATAGTTTTTAAGTTATATTTTGTATGTATTAGTATATTTTTATGTTATAATGTAATTTTGTGTATTTTATCTATAGGCCTTAAGATGCCCGGTATTAAAATGATTGATTGATTGATTTGCAGCGATTGGAAGCAGAATAATCATTTTTATTTATTTTACCTTTTCTTTCTATCGCTGGATATTACACGCAGCGCCATCTAGTGCCACACTAAGCAACGAGGCTTGTGTCGTGGACACCAGATAGTTGATATACTACATAGATACTTGCTTCTTTTTTATTCTCTCTTGTGCGTATGTACAATTGTACACACAAAAATTTATGGAAACACCATAACATAACTTAGAGTACAATCGTCTAATTTCTCTCTACTCAATATCTACTCTCTCTAACCTTGACATTTTTGTATGCTTTGCATACAACGACACAATTATGAAGCTGGATTATTTTTTATGATTTAAATATACAGGTATGATTCATCTAAAATAAAAAATAAAAAAATGTAAAAAAAACTGAACGCGCGAAAAATTCACGTGAATCCCGCTTTTGTTGAGATTTTAAATCTACACTAATGAAACCACAGATAAAAAATATACAGATGAGTTTTCCAACGACGCACTGTATACACAGTTAAAATATATTCTGTTCAACGTAAAATATTGCGTTTTTTCTCCGCGGGCTGAACAAAATTGGAAGTATAGTATAATCAACTTTGTAAATAATTATATTATATAAAGCTGAATTACCACTGACTCACTGATTGACAGAATTGTTCTCCGAGATGGTGGATGGGGAGGTGGGTATATTTTTGCAGATTCGTAAACAACTAACTCTGAAACCTATGGGAAAAGTGCCAAACCTCCCCTTTTCACCCCCCTTCTCACCCCTCCCTATCGTATCTCGGAAACCAAGAGACTTGGAACATTTTTTTTTTCAGATTCGTATAGAGGAGGCTCGGAAAAGTAAAAACCAGTTTTCAAAGTTGTCCCCCTTTCTCCCCTTCTCCCCCCCTTTAGGCGGATTTCGGAAGTTAAGAGACTTGGAACATTTTTTTTTCAGATTTGTATAAAGGGGCCGATTGTTAGTCGAAATCATTTTTCAAAACTCCCCACTCTCCCCCCCTTCACCCCTGCCCCCATCGTATCTCGGAAACCAAGAGACATAGAACATTTTTTTTTTCAGTTTCGTGTAGAAGAGGCTCGGAAAAGAAAAACCCAGTTTTCAAAGTTGTCCCCCTTTCCCCCCTTCTCCCCCCCTTTAGGTGGATCTCGGAAGTTAAGAGACTTGGAACATTTTTTTTTTTCAGATTCGTAAGAAGGGGCAATGCATTAGTCGAAATCATTTTTCAAAACTCCCCACTCTCCCCCTCTTCACCCCTCCCCCCATCGTATCTCGGAAACTAGGACACGTAGCGGAATTTTGATTTTTACTATACTTTATTATTGGGGGGCGTTGAAATTTTTATACCCTCCCCTCCCCAACCTCCCCTAAAAGTCCTGAGTGGAGCGAACCTGCGAGACCGAGTGGAGCGAAGGGGGGAGGTGGCGAGCGAAGCGAGCCGGCGACCTCCGTAGCGTAATGAAGGTTGAGTGGGTGAAGCTCCCCTCCCCAACCTCCCCTAAAATTGAAAGGTCTGTAACTACATAACGGTTAGAGATAGCCATCAGCTGTTAGAACAAATATTATAGTAGGCGTCGAAACCTGTCCGGTGGTAGGTAGGTCCTGAGCGGAGCGAACCTGCGAGACCGAGTGGAGCGAAGGGGGGAGGTGGCGAGCGAAGCGAGCCGGCGACCTCCGTAGCGTAACGAAGGTTGAGTGGGTGAAGCTCCCCTCCCCAACCTCCCCTATAATTGAAAACGGCTGTAACTTAACAACGGTTAGGGATAACTATCAGGTGTTTGAACAAATATTATAGTAGGTGTCGAAACCTGTCCGGTGGTAGGTAGGTCCTGAGTGGAGCGAAGGGAGGAGGTGGCGAGCGAAGCGAGCCGGCGACCTCCCTAGCGTAACGATGGTTGAGTTGGTGTAGCGTAACTCAGCAAACTTTAGGGTAATGTTTTTTATGCGAAAAGGTCTCAGTTTTTAAATAAGGTTTTATTAGGGGTCCGTAGGGGTTTTCATACTGTTTTAGGGGTAATTCTAACGGATTTTCCAATTCATTTTGGGGTGCCTATAGATTCTCAAAATTTTATAAGGGTAAGTAATACTTCTCATAAACACCAAACACGCGAGCTGCGCGCAGCTCGCGCACCCAAGCAAACTAGTTATATTATATAAAGCTGAATTACCACTGACTCACTGACTCATTGACATAATTGTTCTCCCAGATGGTGGATGGGGAGGTGGGTATTTTTTGACATATTCGTAAACAAGTAACTCCCGCGAGTATGGGAAAAGTGTCAAACCTCCCCTTTTTTGCTCCCCTTCCTCCCCCTCCCTATCGTATCTCGGAAACTAAGGGACCCGTATTTTTTGTTTTTTACGGGATCGTATAGAGGAGGCTCGGAAAAGTAAAAACCAGTTTTCAAAGTTGTCCCCCTTTCTCCCCTTCTCCCCCCCTTTAGGCGGATCTCGGAAGTTAAGAGACTTGGAACATTTTTTTTTTCAGATTTGTATAAAGGGGCCGATTGTTAGTCGAAATCATTTTTCAAAACTCCCCCCTCTCCCCCCTTCACCCCTCCCCCCATCGTATCTCGGAAACTAGGACACGTATCGGAATTTTGATTTTTACTATACTTTATTATTGAGGGGCGTTGAAATTTGTATTTCCTCCCCTCCCCAACCTCCCCTTTGCTCCCCTCCGCTTTCCGGTGGTAGGTAGGTCCTGAATGGAGCGAGCCTGCGAGACCGAGTAGAGCGAAGGGGGGAGGTGGCGAGCGAAGCGAGCCGGCGACCTTCGTAGCGTAACGAAGGTTGAGTGGGTGAAGCTCCCCTCCCCAACCTCCCCTAAAATTGAAAGGGCTGTAACTTCATAACGGTTAGAGATAGCTTTTAGGTGTTTGAACAAATATTATAGTAGGCGTCGAAACCTGTTCGGTGGGAGGTAGGTCCTTTTTTTCTTTTTTTAGGATAAGAAATCATCAAATGACTTCTCCCGCTCTGGGCGGAGCAGGAGGGAGTGTCAGACTTTTACTGACTAAAACCCATCCATGTTCCTTCCTCGCCCTTTGTGTTCCGGGGCCACGGTATCTCTTTTGAATAGTCCCGCAGCCCCGGGGAGGTAGGTCCTGAGTGGAGCAAAGGGGGGAGGTGGTGAGCGAAGCGAGCCGGCGACCTCCGTAGCGTAACGATGGTTGAGTAGGTGAAGCGTAACTCAAGGGCGACGACAGGCAAACTTTAGGTTAAAAGGTTTTAGATTTAATTAGGGGTTCGTAGGGGTTTTCATACTGTTTTAGGGGTAATTCTAACGGATTTTCCAATTCATTTAAGGATGCTTATAGATTGTCAAAATTTTATAAGGGTAAGTAATACTTCTCAAAAACACCAAACACGCGAGCTGCGCGCAGCTCGCGCACCCAAGCAAACTAGTTGTTTTATGTGTTTCATTCTTTATTTACATTTACGGTAGCGGAATGTACACATCCTGTGTGTTGGGAATTTAATCTGGTTTTACACGATGGATTTTTATTTTTCACTTGCTTTTTATACGTGACTTCACTTGCGTGGAGGGCGTAAATCATCCTGGAATGTATTACTGAGATAAAAAATATTGATATACAGGGTGGAATTTTATAATGCCACCTGGAGGGAAAGTACTCGAAATACTGGAGATAAAAAATTTTACTCAAAGGAAACATTCCTTTATTTTTAAAAAGAAACAAATCTGCATTCACATATTTTCGAAAATACGCTTCCCACACTCGGGAATCGAACCGACTAAAGTTCGAAAAAATAGCATCCTGTACTATTTTTACATCAATCGATAGGGGCAATCATATGGATCAAATCTCTCTAACAAACATGATAAATTAAATGAAGGGAAAATAATGAAATCTAAAGAACAGTTATAAATTCAATGGAATAAATTCAATAAGATATAGTTTATTATGCAACTAGTGAATAAAAGACGGATTTAAAGCGAGGGCCGTAGATGAGTCACGAGCAAGTGAAGGATTCTAATGATTGAATCACGAGCGCAGCGAGAATAGAATCCTGAACGACGCGAGTGATTCATGGCCCTCGATATATATTCGTACTTTATTCAGGAGTCGCATACTATACTTTATATCATGACTACGAGAAAAGACATAATTTAAGCGAAAATAGAAATTTAATCAAAAAATAAGAATTGTTACATTAATTGAAATGGACATTAAAATTAGAGCAATGACTGAAATTAAGCGTAATTTTCTTATTATTATTATTAGGGTGGTCAACTTGTGAAACAATATTTATTAATCTAATGCCAAACTCCTTGTCGCAAATATCGACCAATCAAATCTCGAGAATTTATTTGCACCAAAGAGTTTTGAATTTCGAATCTTATCGCAAGGAGTTTGTGTAAGCATTGAAATAGAGACCGGATATATTTTTGTGTTCCAAATTCAAACACCAAAATAGTGAATAAAAACAAAACAGTGAATAAAAGGCCTTTTTAGTTACTGTTTTGCGTGAATAAAATAAGCTTTTTAGAGTAGGTATGGTATAAAAGCACTTTTATTCATGGTTTACCTTTCATTTAATTTATCATGTTTGTTAGAGAGATTTGATCCATATGATTGACCCTATCGATTGATGTCAAAAAGGTACAGAATGATATTTTTTCGAACTTTAGTCGATCCATCCCGGGTTCGATGCCCGATAGTGGCAAACGAATTTTCGAAAATCTGTGAATGCAGATTTGCTTCTTTTTAAAAATAAAGGAATGTTTCCTTGGAGTATAATTTGCTGTCTCAAGTATTTAGAGTACTTTCCCTCCAGGTGGCATTGAAAAATTCCACCCTGTATAACATCATCACTTAACAACACGCCTGTAATCCACAAAGGGATAGGCAGAGGTGTACCTATTAGTACCCCCACATTTCGACAGTCGTGTTTCAGTCCCATGTAGTTGGGGGCGAGCCTATTGCCTTCAATTAGGCACAAATCAAGGCTCCGTGGCTGTTACTGAAAAAATCCTGATGGAAAAATCCAATAACACTCTGTCTGATCTGGGAATCGAGCCCAGGACCTCACGCTCATCATCAGCAGCAGATGAAGGAAGAACAAGTGCCTTTCCGCTGCGTTAAGAGTCTTTTTACACCCCATAAGCAAAAACATTCTAAGAAACCTTATCGTGTAAAACTACCTATGCAAACACTGACGTAAAACCCGTCAATCACCAGTAGCAAACCAGAAGCATAAAATGATAACATTATCTAAAGTTTACTCACTCATTAAGAACAAGTATCAAGACCTCTCACTCTCTCTACTCCAAAGAGAATTCACTAAGCCGCGTATGAACCCCTTACAACAGCATGGATCAAGACTAATTGGTCGTAGTAACAAGGCCTTTGTCGTCTAAGATAAATTAATTTTATTACGTCACATTAATTCATAGTACGATGTTATTAAAGCAGTTACAACTGCCATGATAAGTAGGTGTTATGAAACCTTTATACGTCTTTATTTTTTGGTAAAACAAATAAATAATAGGTTTAAGAGGATGAGTGATCTGGATTTACCGGCTTTGGCCGCGAAGGAAAGAGGTGAGTGAAAATTAATTAATTTTTAAACCATTTACACGCAATGTTTTTTTGCAAAGTAATAGTATATTCATTTTCGCGATTGGCTTATATGTTTTACTGTGTACTATTTTAATTTATATTTAATTTAATTCAATTGTATTGTATGTGTAATTTTATTTTTTATTGATTATTTTAATGCACATGTGTTTCTAATTTGTTATGTTCTGTATGGAACTATGGACCATGTCTGAAATAAATGGAATGGATGAAATAAATCTAAAAACACACTGGATTTAAAAAACTGCTGTTTAATTAAAAATTGTAAATGATGTATACAATTATTAGGATACATGTTAAATTCACTGTAACGGTTTTCATTTCAATATCTTACATTGTTCATATTTTTGTGTACTGAGAGGGTAACCTCTTTAAATATTTCCTTGGATACCTTTAGTGCCAGAAAATCTTGAGTAGACGTATTCCTTAGTAACTAACTAGTTTGTCCTTAAAACGTTGCAACTATAAAAGAAATACAAACGAAACTGAAAATTATTACAGAGGCACATGAATTGCTTTTTCTTGTAACCTTAAATTTAGATATATCAAAGTGTCGAAATAAGTAGACTTAGCCATTTTGAGACCGCTGGGGAGGTTTATTTTAGATACAGCCGACAGCGCATGTGATTTAGGAGATATATTTATGTAGGCATCGACTTTTCCAAGTAGGTTTTTGGTAGCCCGACTAGAGATGTTCGTTTAACGCTAAATATTTTAGAAAAGGATTTCATTTTGGTGGTTAATCATTTAATAATGTTGACGACCCGTATGCCGCAGCGGCAGTGAGGCTCCCTTACGTTCTTAGGGTCCCGGGTCTCGAATCCCGGTAAAACAAACGTTTGTGGGTTGTTAAAAAAATAAAAAATCCATGCTCATGCATGGATTTTTTAAATGTATTTACAAACAAAAAGTATCTATGTAGTATATCAACTATCTGGTGTCCACGACACAAGCCTCGCTGCTTAGTGTGACACTAGATGGCGCTGTGTGTAATGTCCAGCGATGTTTATTTATTATTATTTATTTAATCCAGCCTAGTCGCATCGATTCCGGAATGCCTCTTTCTTAATTTTCTCTCTTAGAGGGAATGGGCCATCATGGGAATTCACCACGCTGGCCCAGTACGGGTTGGTAGATGTCACATGTCTTCGATTTTGGACAACCGGGTGTCCTCACGATGTTTTCCTTAACCGTTTTGAGAGCAGTGGTGATGAAATAAATCACACAAAGTAATGCACCTGCCTGGGTCCAAACCCACGACTTACTGCTCGTAAGTTGGGGCCGCCACCACTGAGCCACCGCTGCTCTCTCTAAATTAAAAAAAAAAAACATGACGCTAGACTTTCAGTCTCCTTTCGTGTCCACAAAGTTACATGATTACCTTTTAAAAGTATCACCATCTCCCTAGCGTGTGGTGGGCTTCGTGCATAATGGGATGTAGCTGATTACCTGTATTAGAATACAACTATGGGGGTATCATGATACCTCTTGGCAAGACTGGTTTTCAGACTCTCTGGCTTCACACTACCCAAAAACACTGTTCAACTGGTTAATTGTTTTTTTTCATTTGTTGTGGAAACCACGTGTATTCCAATAAAAAAATTACATTATTTTTAGTCGTTTTGCAAGGAAAATCATGACAAATATTATTGTCAATAACATTGTTTGTATGACAGACATTTACGTAACTATTGTTAAACATTAAATACAAACTACAATACTTAGACATATATCATTGTGACGACTATGTGGGTGACAATAATTCGCCCTAACCTGTCGCAAAGGGAATCGTTATATTTAGTCAGATAAAAATACATCGCATAAAAGATTAACCTGACCTTAGAAGACAGTAACACCAACGCGGATCTGAAAATAGTCGGCGGATATATGGCATAGAGGTCGGATTCGTTTGCAGATTTATATTAATTATTACAACAGTACCTTCCGTTCAGAGGATCTCGTGTCTAGATAAAAACAGCCGCTCAGGTCGGTCTTTAGGTTAAGCCGTGCTTGCCAAGATTGGTCTGTGGATGGGTGACCACCCATTACATACCGAGTTTTCTTCATGCCTCGGAAAGCACGTTAAGCCGTTGGTCCCGGCTGTCATTTGTAGATCTTTGACAGTCGTTACAGGTAGTCAGTGGCAAAAAGTCTGACAACCAGTCTTACCAAGGGGTTTCGTTATTACCCAGTACTAACTGGGTTGTGGAGGTCAGTGGCAGTCGCTCCATGTAAAATACTGGTACTCAGCCGCATCCGGTTAGACTGGAAGCCGACCCCAACATAGTTGGGAAAAGGCTAGGCGGATAGATGATGACCTTCCGTTCAGTGAACCGTTAGCCGTAACAGGAATGGACAACTACAAATACATTTAATCCTGTATCGTTCGATAAAACTTAGAAAAAAAAACACCTGAAATAGCGACGCAGAAAAGAACATCTCTTAAATATAACAACGTTGTTTTTTATTCCTGAACCATAGCCACACTAATAACATATTTTTTTAAATTTCGACTAGTCTATTTTACTTGGCATTACGCAAAGTTTCGAACGGTATCAATGACGTAAAAATTGGTTTAGGCGTTCAAAAGTTATGGCAGAATAAAGACACTCACAAACAAACAAACATACGTGCATGAACCCAAAAACATTACTACACATTACTTTTTTGAGCAGTTGTGTAATAACGGCAGGTTCAGACAAAAATACTGATAAGAACACAATATTATCATTATTTTTGTGTTAAGTTAAACGTGAGAATAAATCCCTAATTATGCAATGTACACCCATGCCTAGTGTCTTTTTATCAGTATAAAACAAACATTACAGATTTGACATAAATGATTAAACATATAACCATGATTTCGTTTACGTAATATAATGTGCGAGATGGAAAATTTCGGGAAATTTTCGTATTTCCTCATAATTATTCTGCCCAACTTTGAATTCTCTCTCAATGCAGTTTAATAAATTGGTACCTACCAAAAAAAAAACGTGACTGGTAAAAAAAAATAGAAAATTATGTAATAATGAAAAAGTATGATAAAAAAGTTTAACTAAGTCAATGTCAATCAATAATTGGGAAATAAACCTTAAATAAATTTTAAATGGCAAATAATAATGGTTAATTTTGTTAAAGAATCCGCAAAATACTATAAACAACCTTAAATCAATTTACAAACTAAATTAATAAATTAGTAATTTATAGACTAAACCAATTTTTTTTATTTTTCTTCTTTTGAGAATAAATTGAAAAGAATGAGCATGTTTTGATTTTCTACCAACCTACATATTTTCATATTCCCGTGCCCAGCAACAGCATTAAATAGCCTAGTTTCTTGAAAGCCTAGTTCATGAAAGGCAACAATGAAAAAGTATTTAAATGGTGACCTAGGACTACCTACAGCCGTACACAAAGGTCTACGTCTCAAGACCTTTATAGAATGACCTAAAAGCGTCGATTCTCCTTACATTATTTTTCTTTGTTGCCGCCACAATTTCTAACGGCAGTCGATTTTTACTTGTCCAACTTGATTGCTCTTGGAATCGACTTCATTTTTTATTCACACACAAATATTTTATTAGATTACTCCATTTCATTTGATTTTTTGGCGAACGAAGTTCGTAAATTGTGAAGGGCATGACCTGAGTGTGAATAATATTAGAACAAAACATTCTTCAATAATAAAATGTCCAAGGACTAAAGAAAAATTAACAATTTCGATAAATCTGTTATGTCAATGTCCACTGATTTTTTGGGTTCCATGTCCAAATGGTATAAAACAGAACACTTGTAATTTCATCCAGGCCGTCCATCCATAAGACACATAATAAATTAGTTAGCACAATTAAGGTCAAAAGTTTTCATTCATAAATTTAAAAAAAATCATCAATCATCATTTTCCTGCCCTTATCCCAAGTTGTTTGGAGTCGACACAGCACTTCTTCTTCCATACTTTTTTATTGCTCGTCATCTCATCAGATACTTTCTTTCTTGCCACATTGTCCTTCACACAGTCCATCCATCATTTCTTTGGTCTTCCTCTCCTCGTATACCCATTTAGCATTCCTAAAGGATTATATGTATATAACAAAACAAAATAAAGTTGACCACCATTTTGAATGCAACAGCAGGAACGATCAGCTTACTATACAGCGCTAGGAATAAAATACAAAACAAAACAGTGGCTTATCTCATTGCACGTGAGTGGATATCCAAACCAACGAG
Organism: Xestia rhomboidea; assembly: GCA_963853795.1. Taxonomy (NCBI): domain Eukaryota; kingdom Metazoa; phylum Arthropoda; class Insecta; order Lepidoptera; family Noctuidae; genus Xestia; species Xestia rhomboidea. Next base: position 4,174,471 of record OY970771.1, on the reverse strand, counting down.
CAGCGAGGTGACTTTAAATTGGCCACAAGCGCAATAATATTAATAATCTATACAGTTTGCAGTCAGTTTTGCAACTAGAACTATGTGTATAGATACGTTTTAAAACCTTGTTATCATTGGAAGCTAGTGGTACCTACTTAAACCTTCGATACATTAATAAAAATAAAGTCCAGACTCACTGTCTGACTGACCCATCAATGCCGAATCCTATTGACCTAACAAGATGTTTTGTCACGCTCTTACTAAATTGGGTTTTTACAAGGTAAAATGAACTCCTCTTATTGTTGAAGTCGGTCGGATTGTCACAATGTAGCCTATGTTACCCGGGCCATAATAACGAATCGATGGACACCTTATTTATTAAAATCGGACGAATAGTTAAGGCGCTACGGAGGAACATACGTAAAGACAAAACAAACATACATAGACTGCTAAAATAATAACCCTTCCTTTTGGCTTCGCCGTAGTCGGGTAAAAAGCATACAATTTGGTCTAGATAGAGAGAATTTGGGATAGAGAAGATTTATTGTGTTAACAAAGCGCTAATTTAAATAAAGATATACAAAAAACAAAAATACCACAGTTTCCAAACTTTTCACACGTATATTAAAAATGTCACAGAATAACCTCCCATCTACCATCTCTTACGGGTATGTAACTCGGCCACTCTTCAGTTTCATCAATAACGTCTCTAACATTAAATACCCCTTTCTTAGATTTATCTTTAACCCTCTTCATATACGCCTTTTTATAAACGCTGCGCCAATCAGCTTTCTCCACAACCTTCTTCTTAGAAAAATCTCTGCTATACAAACGAGACCACAAGTTTTCTTCTCTCAAAACTTTGTTTAACTTCTTCGAAGAGTTAGCAACGTTTAAAATATCATTGAGGGATAAACTCAATAGAATATGGTATAACGCGTCGTCGGGTAGCCCATGTAAATTGCTGCACGGTTGACTGTGATAGCTCAATATGCTGTTTCTTACGGGCGTAACAACTTTCTCTTTTAGTGAAATTATCAGTTCATCTATTTGACAGAATGCAGATGGAATGCCAAAGCTAGACGTTGTAAGATGATCAGTAATAGGCAGACATAAGGAATGCGTTTCTTTGGTCGCGTCGACAATTCCATTGATTAGCATTGTATCATTTAACGTACATACTATAATATTCGCTGGAGTGTCTACAAATGGATACAAAACAATGTGAATTTCATAAACTTGACGATGTTCTTTTCTTTTCGTCAATATGTAATCAACAACATCGATTTCTGTGTTCCCTCTCTGTACGAAATCATTTTCTTTCATCACAATGAGGAGTACAGCAAAGAACAAGTCTCGTTTCAAAGTTTCTGGCTTGACTAACGCCTCGATCAATTCGTTCAGTGTTTTGTGGAACTGGGCCGGGATTGCCTTATTCTTGTTCGAAGAGAGGCTACACAACCACTCCATTGTCCCTTCCCTTTCAAGTTTTTCAATGTTTTATTTTATTGCCCATTAAAAATTTCTCCTTGGCATTTTTGTGAAACTTTTTTATCCGCACGTCATCTTGACATTTTGAGATTTTTATTGTTATCTGCTTTATGGCTTTATGAGTTTATAGAAGACATTGATTTATTATACGAATAAAAACTTTTTTCTGCGCTCAACAAAATTATAAATCTATAAAAGAACTAGATTATTATTTATCTAGAAATGTGTTTTTCATAGTCAAATGCTTAAACAACAGTTTATAAGATCTAAAGCAAAACAAGTCGGAACAAAAATTAAACGCTGAAATCAGATTCAGAATATTAATTAAAAATTCCTTTGTAAAGGCACACTTTGATTTCAAGATACTTACGAATAAACTTAGTGGTACTGTTCTGTAATATTATTATCTATAAGATAAAGGATTTCCTAAGTTAGGAGATCCTTTCTGTTTCCCTCCATTTCTTATAACAACGAGAATGTAGTTTCAGCAATTTTCTTGGATGTTTCTCATATTTGCTTCTTATCTTTACTTGGTCGGAGAAAATACAATCTTTCATAATGTTTTCTGATATTGACACAAGTATTACTCGGTGATATTATAGCTTCACGAATATTTTCATGTTTTATATATTCTTGATTTGGTGGTCTTATCGAAATCTTGGGGAATCGGATAGTCTAGTGAATAATATTATGCATTGGTTTACTTATAGTCTGGGATTATATTTGCTTTCTTCTGGTGCTGTTTATTTAGTAATTCATTCTATATTAGTCCGTTTGGTCTAGTGGTGGCAAACGCTACTGCGGACCACGAATGCTTGGGTTCGTTTGATTCCCGGGCTTGGAAAGGTATTATTGAGTATAAGAATATTTAGTATTATTATGTTTATATTATACAGTGTATAAACAACCGCATCACAAAGCCGTCAACCAAGCATTCTGTACATCAAACTAAGTAATTTTACGCAAAAATTATTGCTGGGAAACGACTTTCTTTTTTGAGGTGTAAAATTATGTTTTGTAGTAGAAGTCAATGTAAAGCACTCAAAACATTGTGCTGATGGATGGATTGAATAGTACGGGGGTCGTGGAGGTGTTTAAATCTTAAATTAAATAGTTTTTACATATACAAAAAAAAAAGCTTTTCAAATAGTGGAGACTTTGACCCCCAATATCTCCGTAACTAGAAGGTTCCCAGGTATGGTGTGGAACAAAAAAGTGATCGCAATGAAGGAGAAAACAAGTGCCTTCCGGCATCGTTAAGAGGTTTTTTACACCCTTTAAAGCCCAGAATCAAGTAGTTGGTTTCGTGATAATTTCTTGCTTACGAAAGCACGTAAAGCCGTTGGTTCGCCTATTTTTTCTTGGTACTATTGGATTGCCATCCCATGGGACTATGAGAGTAGAAAAACCTTGAGGGTTTTCCTGTAACTTAGCGCTTGCTTGTACACTAACTGCGTACTTGGCTAGTCTCTGTCTCTTCATTGAGCTGGCCGCTGCGACCGAAATTCAGTTAAAACGTGTATTAACCATTTACTAACATAACATCACCCCTGTATCCCGAAAGAGTTAGGCAGAGGTGTTGTGTAATTTATTTCATCACCACTGCTCTCGAAACGGTGAAAAAAACATCGTGAGGACACCGGCATGTCCTAGAACCAAAACATTCGAAGACATGTGACATCTACCAATCCGCACTGGGCCCGCGTGGTGGATTATAGCCCATTCCCTCTCACAGAGAGGAGGCCTGTGTCCCAGCAGTGGGAACATTAATAGGCTGATGATGATGATGATGTACCTAACAGTACACCCACAGCCAGTTATGTTTTAAGTCCCTCGGGGCGAGCCTATTGCCATCAACTCGGCACAAATCCAGGCTCCGTGGCTGCCTACTGAGAAATTCTTGATGAAAAAATTCAATAACACTTTGCCAAGTCGGGTATCGAATCCAGGACCACTAGACCGACGAGGCTGTCTACTATTACTTAAAGAAGTACTATCTAATTAACTCTATTTTTAAAAAGAACTTTTACGTAATCAACAAAAACATGAGGGTTATTATTTAATACTCATTTCGTTCGAGGACACAGTAATTAGTAGGATATGGGTTTGATTATTTCCGTGTAATTATATATTATAAGCGTATTTGACCTACAAAACGTGTTTGATGTATTATTAATTAACAGTGATTCTGAAACCCCGTTAACTATAGACATAGTGATAAGTTACAATCGTGAAACAATATTTTCCGCAACATTTGTATAGTTGGTGCCTGTTGAGATCGCAATAGCGGTCATTGACCTTTTTCCTAATATATCTTGCTACGAAACAAAACAAATGAACCATGTATCGTTTTTCATTAGAAAAAATGTTGAAGATCACGATAGATGGCGATTTAAAACTTGAACAGGCTTATTTTTGGATTTCAAAGTTAAGAACTTTAATAAATGTAGGTGGCTCAATGACCGCTTTTGCGATCTTAACTGGCACCAACTATAGCTAGGAAACTTTAGTGCCTATGTTGCCAGCAACAGGGATGCTACAGAAAATGTGAAATATTGCAAACTTTGTTTACGGTCTGCAAAATGTTTTAATTATGTTTCAGCCCAAGCTCGCGAAGAATGGAAGACGCCGATGAAAGAAATTGACGCAGCTCTCATAGCATGTACTTTCGGGAGATTTCACATAAAGCTCCTGTTCATAGCGTTTGTAGGATTTATGGCAGGAATTCTGGCCAGTTCTACAACGGCCTATCTGCTGCCTAGCGCAGAATGTGACTTGGAGATGGATTTACTGCAAAAAGGACTGCTGAATGCCATGCCTTATGTTGGTAAGTTGAATTACTTGAATTCTCAGAAGCTTGCAAATGGTAATTGACTCTTCGCAGTCATTCAGCACGATTTTGTTTTTTTCGTGTGGTAGTGCCTAACTTGGTGTCAGAGTTTTTATACCTACCATGGGCCTCTGACTTGGTTTAACATGTCGTCGAAAAAATCATTTCGCAGGCATGTTTGATTTCTTCACGATGTTTTCCTTCACCGAAGCTAATGATAATATTTATACAATAAGTACATGAATCCGAAAAAATCAGAGCTGCACGCCTTTTTTTTTTTTTTTTTTTTTAGGATGGGAAATCATCAAATGACTTCTCCCGCTCTGGGCGGAGCAGGAGGGAGTGTCAGACTTTTACTGACTAAAACCCATCCATGTTCCTTCATCGCCCTTTGTGTTCCGGGGCCACGGTATCTCTTTCGAATAGTCCCGCAGCCCCGGCAGGCTTCGGCCCTTGCGGACCCCTCCCTTATTGCTGACTCTCTTTGAGGCGCGCGTGGAACACGAACGCGCCGTCGACACGGCCTGTCGTCATGAGACGGACGGACGGCGAGCTAGCCCATAGCTCCCCGTCCACAGGCCCGCGCCTACGGTGGCCGGTAGCCACCACGTGGCCCCCAACGCCCGGGGCGTCTCCCGCGGCGGCCGGGACGTGAGGATATCTCCCTCTCACGTTCCGCCACCTCCTTCGCTAGCATGACTGCTTCGCAGAAGGAGGTGACGGCGTCCCATTCCGTCTCGCTCCGGACCATGGCACGAACCAGGGCCGGAAGCGAGAGGTCGCCGCCGCCGATCGCCACCTCGAGGACACGGCGGTGCTCCACCCAAGCAGGGCACACCTCCACAGTGTGCTCCACCGTGTCCTCCGGCCGATCCTCACAATGGAAACACCCGGGCGTCTCCTCCCGCCCGATTCGGTGCAGGAACTTACCGAAACATCCGTGTCCGGTAAGAACCTGCGTCAGGCGGAAGGTGAGGACGCCGTGGCGTCTCTCCAGCCACTCCTCAAAGAGGGGACTTACCGCCACTATTGTGGCGTGCCCTGCACGGGGTTGCGAAAGTCGCTCTCTCCAGACTGCAGCTGCATGCCTTGGGTTCGATCTTGTGACCTACGACTTGACAGTCCGACAGTCACACCACTAGGCTATCACTAAATTTTCATCGGGCTTCATCTCTCTTTTGTTGTTTTGGAAAACCATCCCATTAAACCAAGGGAGTGATAGAAAATAGAATGCACACCTATGTTTTAATAGAATACGCACTAATTTGTGCACCATAACATCTCGGAGGTCAGGTCGGGACTATAACTTGTTGATAGATACATTAAAACCGTTCACATGGTCACAAAAATTAAATTTAGAATTAGAAAAAATAACAAACCTATGAACGGAAATATTTCCAATATTGCCGAAAACATCACCAAAGTAAAGGAACAGGGTGAATTTATAGCAGCAAGACTTATGCTGGCTAATGGAAAAGTAGCACCTGGACGTAAATTTATAGCTAAAGGGACATGGCCCGAGGTCGAGCGTAGAAGGAATACCAGCGAACCGCACGTAAGGCACTGGTCCCTCTGCTGGCGACTACCGATAAGCGAGTAGAACTAACGACCAGGAACAAGTTGGCGAGCAATGAGCAACGAGTGTGCAGTTCTGATAGTTTTGTTGCTGGATTATTACCGACGTAATGATGTACCTACGTTTGCGACAGGCAATTAATCGCAACCTGTTACTTACAAATTATGTGAGGATTTTCCTACTCCTCTGCTGTTCTTTTCTGATAATTTCGTTGCGGGATCCAAGACAGTTAAATGGGCTTGTGTACTGAAAAAATCTAATTAGTCCGTCACTTACATTATCAAAAAATACGTGACCCGTATTTTTTCTTTTGTTACGTAAACAAAAATTGACGAAAATACGACGCTTTTAAAATTCTCAATACGTCACGCCGTGCTATAATTTTTAGTGCTTTGTGATGTCACGAGCCCCCATTCCCGAGTTTGATGTGTTTCATCTTTGTCAATATTCATTGATTTACAAAAACAAAAAAGAAACGTGTTCATTATTTTCCAATGCTTTATCTGACGGAATAAATAGATTTGCAATTTATTGATGGTGGAAACTACCCTTCTGTTTGTCTGAGACTTTGGTCGCCACTGTCGATTCTGGCTTTCAGGACTTTCTTGGTTTAAAATAGTGAGGCAAGGTTGTCCCAAAAAAAACCAGTCGTTTAATGATCTGCTCGTCAAACAAGACTAAGCGAATTTTGATTAACTATTGATACTATGCATCTCTTTAACTGACCCATCTATTATATTATTTACTCACATCCGTCCTTCCATTGGGTCAGATAGGAAAAGTATCCATCGTCCCGTATACATCAGGCGTTTATAGGGGGAAGATGGTACACATCTAGTTTCATCCTCCCCCATAGCGTATCTTGAGCGAAAAAATAGTCGATGGCGAGTCGTTTCCTCGTCAGCGGTGCGACAGGTTCCTAACTATTGCGATCGATTCGAATGCATGATATATGAAGGTTAAAGTATCGAACGTTCCAGTACTTGCAAGAAAGAGAATTAGAAAGACTTGACTGTCGAGTTAATTGCTTTGGTTTATAGAATTGTTGATTTTGTGGTAGCAAAACTGATATAATTTTAAATAACATTACGCCTGTAATCCCTAATGGATAAGGCAGAGGTGTGCTGACAGTATAGATTTCCTTATAGACTTACGAATATGTTATTTAAATGCAGATTTGCGATATTAATCACCCCTCTTTCTCGTAGGGGGAGGCAGAAATTATGGAACGCGACCTGTTACGATCCTTTTACTTCCTCTGCTTTAAAACATAAATGGTCATGCACTTACGCTGGTGGCGAGTACTACGGTCATCGCTATAGAGAAATCTTTCCAGAATCTTTATACTCTTCTCTCTTTTATTTATTGTTCTTTAATAAGTGTTGTGTTGTGTGTTGTGTTGTGGCTGCGGGAATCCGCTGGATGCGAGTCGCACGGGACCGGTCAATGTGGCGACACTTGGGGGAGGCCTATGTCCAGCAGTGGACGTCTTGCGGCTGATGATGATGATGAATAAGTGTTTTAATACTTTCGTAATTTACTTTTCAGGAATGCTCCTATCATCAGTAATAGCAGGTTTTCTAACTGACGCATTTGGACGGAAAATATTCTTAGGAGTTGGTTTCCTTGGACTGTTTATTTGCCAACTAGTTGGAGGTTCCAGCCAGACATTTGAAGTTCTGGCCACTGCTAAGTTTTTTGAAGGTTTATTGTAAGTACCCACCTTTCATGTTTCTTTTGATTAGTCCCAGCATCAAAATAAACTCTTTTTTGTTGAACAAATGCCAAATAATGAAAAGTTGTGCATTTATATAATGGTTACCAAACTAAGTCCGTACGCAAAGTTGCGGACACCAATCTGATCTACACTGATATTTCAAAGACGTAAAATTTGTCAGTTTGGATGTGGGAGGTTATCTGTGAAACTTCTCATCCGTTTGTAGTTTTTTTTCACTGATGGACCAACACTTTTTCTGAGTGCCATAAAGTATGTCTTTTCATCATAGATGAAGTCGCAGAAGCTATAATAATCAATACAACTAGCTCTAGTAATAAAATTTATGATAAGATTAAAAATATAGCAAAGATTATTAATTTCACCTGTATTATCAAACACACGACCAGTTAACACGTGAACGGAAATTAATTTACATCAATCCTGTAATTAATAGGATTTCCATATTAATTATCTATAGAAAACATGGCAAACAAAACATATCCTTTCAATAAAATGTAATTAATTCGCGCAATCAATAACGTGTGAAAATTTTATCAACGCAAGCATTCAATCGTGATTGTATTATTCAATTTAATTTATGATCAACACATAATATTCTTTGTTGAAGTTATACATCAATATTTCATCATTGACGACAATGATTGACGAAGTTCCATAAAAAAAAACAAGTCGAGCTGTGTGTGCATTTTTTTTTAATTTGTCTGTTCATTTTCTATTCTGTACTATATATACTATTTAACGTACTGTACAAGATTTTGAAAAGAACTCATAATAAAAAGTATTTTTATTTCACTCGAAAAGTCGAATTTACCCCTCAACGTTGCCATACAATATTAACAAAGAGCAGAACAATAAAAAATAAACTCATACCGGACCTAAAATGTAAAATATTCGTAACTTAAAATGTCATTCAAATCATTATTTATTATTAAATTATTTAGTTTCTAAAGTGCATAATTGTGTATACTGTCAGTCTAACTTTGTTAGGGGTTTCTAAATAGAAAAAGTTTTTTAAATGAAACCAAATGACGTTTAAATATGGGTATATATTTTTATTATGCTGATAACCTTATAGTCAATGTTGATTTGATTGACATACAATTTATGTATGTTGTTATAATTTGAATGTGTTTTGTTTTGTGCCAGACTTAAATCTCTTTGTGTAAAGCAAAGAGATCCCATCCTGCTTTTTCACCGGTGATCTTATTGTTACAAACGAATAGATTGTATCAGTTTGAAGAATAATTGCCTCCCAGTATTTTGTAACCATTATACTGTGTTTTTAAAGGCTGTGTTACTTAAATGAAATAGACTTTATATCTGTATATTCTGGGGACGTGCTCATACATTTTTTGGGCAAGTCCTTTGAAACGTGTACGTGTGAGAAAAAAAAATAGTCAATGGACTATTTAAGACTGTAATCTATATCTGCGTCAAGATCCAGATCCAGCTCCGTTCAGCCATTCTGGCGTGATTGAGTTACAAATATCCATCCAAACTTTTGTATTTATAATAGTAGTATCTACATTCACAGTGGACATAAAATGGTCTAAGCAATGGTCCTAACCAGAGACGGATTTTCACGGTCTAAAAACTTTTCTTTTGTTGTAACAAAATTAATGTCTAGGCTAAGTTTTCTTCAGACATGCCTTGGTTTCTTAGACCTTTATCCAGTATAATTTTTCTTTGCGCCGTTTTTGTCTACGAAGGAAGACTTCGAATTCTTCTCATTGTTTCGGCACAAAAGAATAATGTTTTAACCTTCCTGTAATTATTTCGTCACAATAGAACATTCTGGATTTCTCAGAACACGGTTGCTATCTTAGCTGGCTTTAAAATGAGGGTTTTTGTTTGATAGTCTTGTTATTATTTTCATTTATTTTTAGGGGCTATTGATTAAGATAGATTACTTTTGCGTTATATTAAGTTTTGAGCTTTTGACTGGAGTTATAATCGTTCCGTAGGTTCCTTCAAATTGTAGATCGTCAATTGTTTATTCCTAACGTAGTGTCCTTACCAAAGCGATCATCGTGTGACCATCGTGTTCGTTTTTTTCGGCTTTCGCCAACAGAGAGCGCATTCCGTTTTACCAAACGAATCAATGCCATCGCGCCGATGGATTTGATTAGTACATAGGGTATGGATAGCATGATCAAAGATTACGGTATTAAACTTACCTACTGTTTATATCTGAAAGTCTTTTCATAAAGTACTGTTCATCTTCCCAGTCTGACATTCTGAAAATAGCCCTTTGTCAATTTCATCTTTATGATTACTTTTAAGATTGTTTTCTGTCTGTCTGCTTCATTGGTTGAGTGATTGGAAGCGCGACTTCTGAGCATGAGATCCTGGGTTCGATTCCCGTGTCGGGCAAAGTGTTATTGCGTTTTTTCATCAGGAATTTTCTACGTAGCAGCCACGGACTTTGGATCTGTGCCCGGTTGAATAGGCTCGCCCCTATTACATGAGACTTAAACATAACTGGCGAAATGTGGGTGTACTATTAGTTACATCTCTGCCTTACCTGTTTTCTGTTTGTTTTGCAGTATTCTTGTTAAACATTCTAATTCATCATTTTCTTTTCCAGATATGCTACAGCTTTCAGTGCCTGTGTATCATTAACGGCCGAGTTCTCTTACTCTAGCATAAGAGATCGTATGCTGTTGGTCCAATCTTCATTTATAGCCGTATCTCATATAGTCATAGCGGCTATGTCGTGGGCGATCTTAACGAATGATTGGAAAGTTTCTTTCTTAGATGGAAAATTTGGTAAGAAAACGATTATTTTAGTAACAGTTGCAATCATAAATCTAGTAATAAAGATGGCCTATTATAAGTTGACTCGACTCAGAGACAAGCATTAAAATGTGAGCTTTATAGCGCTTTCATTACGGCAGAATTTTCAACATTTCGCTGGCTTTGCCGAGAATCGAGTCGGAGTGAAGTCGGTGTCGAGTTTTTGTAATGTGCGAAGACCGGTATTACGACTAAGTTTTTTTGCACGCGGCAGATATTATTATTTACTACTAGACCCGAAACAAACTATAAAGGTAAGCGTCCACATGTCAGCATCGGACGCATAGCATCAAATGGATCGTAGTTTTATTGAACAGATTCGAGCGATCCGCACGGTGCGGATCAGTGGACGCACTTGTGTCACACAAATTCTCTATACAAAGAATTCTACCGATCCGTTTGATGCGATGCGTCCGATGCGTACGATGCGGACATGTTGACGCTTACCTTTAATAACTTCCAGTGAGTAAGATATTTATGGTAGTTCCGGGCGCTGATCAATGCGCTGATCATTTTTTTAAGGCAGAATAAAAACGACGACCGCAATGGTCGCTTCTGCCAAGTTTCCAGACATTAATCCTTTCTCTGCCCTACATTCACACAAAAAAGGAGGTCTATACCTCAACGAGACTCCTAACACGGCTTTAAGCCTAAAGTACCAACATAACACACTCCAGGTTAAGTTACTAAACATGTTTGCTCAGACCTCCGACAATAAATCCCAACAACAAAAGGCTGAACTCAAAAAAAGGGATTTTGCTCAATCTTTTTGAAACCGTAATTGTGCCGACATTTCTCTTGACTTTTCACGTTTGAAGTAAAGGTGCAATTTCACTGCTGCGTAAATTGTGCAGGTTTAGGTGAGGAGTGCTACACAGTTCTTCGGGTTCGTATATTTGATTCAGCTGCAGTTTTTGTTGAACAATAAAGCTGACACGAAACATTTAGCTTTCCCAAAAGATCGTTGAATCATGTTCGGACCGTCATTATTCTAAATTAGTGACTTTGTTCCTTTTTCACTAAAATTCTACATTATGTTTGAATTTGCTGCCCCGCTGTGCCAAACCATGCGGACCTAAGCACGTGATTACAGATCTTGACGAGTCAAACAGAAACAGTTTACCTCAATACTCAATTATTTATTGCATTCCATTTGTATTACAAAGATGGTGTTATAAAATAAAAGATCAATATGGACCCTGTCGGGTACAGCAACATAACGAGGATGAGAATAGCCCTCTTCCTCTCTCAGTAATAGTAACAATTCAATAATATTAATAAAAAATATTAGAACAATTAATCAACAATCAATTAATTAAAAAATGACATTACCTCCCAAGAACAATAAGGCCAAGTTCTGTCTTAACACTGTCTCACAACTTTACACAAAATGTAATCAAGACATTACGCTCGTTAGCTGCGCCATTTTGTTTAATTTAGCATACACGCGTCTGCATTTAGCATAGCCGCATCAATGGAACTGCGCCTTAATTCAGACATTTTGTTTCAACCTTCCAGTGCTCAACACATGGAACTTTTATCTTTACATCATGTCGTTATGGGCCTTGGGAGCCTTTTTGATGTACGTGTTCTGTCTACCCGAAAGCCCGAAATATTTGCTGACGCAGACGAAGTATGATGAGGCGAGGGAGATACTGATTAAAATATATATAGAGAACACAGGGAAACCTGCTGAGACTTATCCGGTAAGAGATTTTAATTGGCAATTAGGGTACCTACTTTTTGGTTTATTTTTTGCTTTGTGTTTTTAAAGGTTACCGTGGGACTTTCGGTTTTGTCTGTGTGTGTTTTTACGGACGTTTTTCTCAGTGATTACTTTTAAGTTGGTACACTTGCCCCAAGTTATGTGAGACAAGGGCAGATGATGATGAAACTAGCCTGCATTGTCCCACTACTACTCAAAGATCTCTCTTCTCGTTTTTTGTACTGGGTGGTCAAAACAGTGACGTCACAAAAAAAAAATTCCTCAGGCCCAGGGAAATTGTATGCGAAAATACCTCATGTAATGAATGTTCCACGATTCTTGATATGTTTCGAGTTATAGCTACTGGCAAGATTAAAAAAAATATATATTTTTACATAGCTATGGGGGGGGGGGGGGGGATAATTGGGTATTTTAAGGAGCTAATTTCTTTTTATTGTCACTATTTGAAACACCCTGTAATTCTTTAACTTGAAATTGTCAATTGGCCCATTTTAATTAACTCCAAATACCTTATGCAACGCAATAATTAAATTGGTCGAAGTCCTTTGTAAAGTTTGTAAATTAAATTTAAAGATAACATTTTACACTATAATTATTGAATTTTGAAATGTTCATTTTGAGTAATTGTTACCTAAGAATTGCTGAGACAATTTCAATATCAAAGAGACTTTATTACTAAGATTTGGTGTGCGTTAATATAAATATTTCAATTTTCAAAATAGGGTTGGCACTTTTCGTTTTATTGCTAGATGTCAACGTCTAAACGTCACTTCAAAGAGTGATTTTATTATCATTTAAAATAATGTCAAATTGCACTATTTTAATTGAACGTCTTCAATATTATTCAGATCAAATTGTGTAACATTTTCTTTTATTTTTTTAGTTTACTGGCAGTAACTCCCTGCCTAAATTAATAAAGCTACCGTTACCATTAGCCTGCATCATCGCACTGCTGGGCAAAGGCCTTATCTCCTGACTTCCAGTTCTTTTGATCCAGATCTAATCCAACTGGTTCGTTTAGTTTAGCCCTGTAATAACATTGGAATAATGATTTCTTAATGCGATGGGCAAAAAAGGCTTGATTTCGAACTACATTTACTCTTAATAAAATTAAAGTTCGAATTCAAGGCTTTTTATAGGTTTTAGGTTTTTTTAGGTTATCTGCCAGTAACTCCCTGCCAGTAGACCACGCCAACTTAAAAGTATTTCTTAATAAAAAAAAACAGAATTATGTTTCAAAAAGTTTGACAGGTCTGCTGCGGTCAAATGCTAACCTGTCAGATGATGTTAAAATTGACAACCCTAGTCAAAATTCAATTATTATACCTTTTGCACTTTACAAATTGTTGTTTATCACAAATTGAAGTACATTACTCCGTTTGTAGTAGAAGTTTTAATATAAAAGGTGTTTTAAAAAGAGTGTGAAGATTGCTTTTAAGTTTGATTGAAATTGAAAAGTTATGTTACTTTGGATTTATTGGAAAGATAGCACTTATATTTAATTTAAGTAATTGATTCTTTGTATGATAAAAATATTAAAACAATATTATGATTATCATATCAATATATTTGTGCTATATGAAAAAGATATGTTATATAATGTATGTATCTACCAAATGAACATTTGCAAGGAAAAACCAGTTTATTACGAAAACCTCGTATTTAATAATACCAGTAAATATTACGGCGGAAATATCTTGCGATTATAACATACTACCTATTATGACACGCAATAGGAAAATCAAGAAGGCTCAGTTCCAACAACAAGAATTTAACAGTAAATGCTTATTTTTAAAATGCATTTTTGATTGATGATTATTGTCACGACTGGTTCCTATGTAACTGTATGAAAACAGTAGGCTTAGCCAAGTTGACAATCTACAATCGCTAACGCTAATAGAAAACTAACCAAATGTATGGGAATGACATCATCTCAACGTTAAATCACGTGGTCAAAACAAACGAATAGAAACATTAAAGTTCAGTAAAAACTGTAAGTTGGCTACGATTTATATGGTATGTAGCGATCACGATTGCAGAAACGAATACATTTCATTCTATCATCTTGATCGATGTAAACTTGTCTACGAAGTTTCTATTCGTTTGTTTTGACCACGTGACTTAACGTTTACGATTGTAGAAAGAGAATCGATACGAATTGTTTGTAACTTGGCTAGGCCTGCAGCAACAGGCAGTAATGTCGCTAATTGCTAGCAACAGGAACGTTTTCGTAGAGTTTGGTGACTCTCACATGACAACGCTCGTCCGCGCGGTCGGGCAGCGAGGCGAGCATAATCAGCCTATACTGTTCCCTCTGCTGGGACACAAACCTCATCTCTATGAGAGGGAATGAGCTATAATCCACCACGCGGACCCAGTGCGGGTTGGTATGCCGCAAACTTCAGGAGACGCGGAGGGCGTGTGTCGCGTTGTGCAGTGCGGCCCACAGTAAGTCAGACATTATAGCGTTTACAGAGAAGCGATTTTACGCACGTTTGTTTGAAATGCAACGTTACTTGCAGCGGAGCCTGCAGATGCTACCCGCAGCGTTGCGGCCAAACAGTTTCCAACGGAGAGGCGGCATGTATAAGTGCCGACATACTGACGTAATGTACGTGTGTGCGATACCCGCTATGAAACATGAGGCGTCAAACGCGGCATTTGACGCCCCACGTCTTCGTAAACAACTTCGAATAATGCAATGTTTATGTTTGCGCGTGGGAAAACGCGGGCCGCTGCACGCGTCGCCTCTCCGTAAACGGAAAAACGTGCAACTTACCGCCAGACATCACGCCGCAAGCGACGCACGACGTGACACATCGTACACCGTGGATATCCGCGCGGTAAAGCGGTCCTTGGCACTCGAGACACCGCATAACAGCGCGGATAACTGAGGCATTGAAACCAGTCAGACAGACATCAGCGATACAAATTTAATTCTATGTAACTGGACGAAAATGAGTCAGTAATTAATAGTGCTATTGCCACCTAGCGGTGGTATTCATAGAATTACATATGAGGGTACAACCCTTACCCGGTACACTAAAACTTCTGCACAAATAAATATTGTGGCTTGCGTGTAATATTGTATCCATTTGTAAAAATTATTCCGCCATTCACTCGCATCATCAACTTGAGTTATTACATCGATAAATATGTGGAAACTCCACTTATTATGGCGATATTTCCTGATTTTTGTATCGTTGCTATGTCATAGTAAGGTTGTCCTAGTATTTTTGCGAGTTAACTGAATTACCGGCGAGGTTATGGGAGTTTTCTTTGAAAGCTTGATTGTGATTAACGATTCACTTCGAGTAATACAATGTTGGATGAAAAACTTAAGTTATGAAAAAGTTATTGTGCTGTTGTTAGCTGTATTAAAGAATTAAAACCCTCCCAGATGAAGGATTTATTATTTTGCAAATTGCTTGCATTGAAATGTTTCTGAGGTAAGAATCAGTAAAACCATGACTTTCTCGATTATGTTCAAATATTTTTTTCTGCACTTTAATCTGCACCTATCCCATATCACTTGAAATATGAATACTTTTTTTTTTACTATTCTGCCCTATCAGTCGTCACGCTATTATTTACTCCTTTTTAGGGTTCCCAACCTCAAAAGGTAAAAAATAAACCCTTATAAGATCACTCTCTTGTCCGTATATCCGTGTGTCACCACCGATTTTCTCAGGTACGGGTGGACCTAGCAAGTTGAAATTTATACCAGATACTGAGATGTATAGTCCCTATTAGATGTATAAAAATCAAGGTCCTGAGTCAATACTATAAAAAGATATGGGCAAATTTAGATTTTCGTGAAAACTTAAGTACCAAAATTTACCTTAATTTTCATCGGAATTTTTCCTTTACTTGTGCTGTAAGACCTTACTTTTAACAAAAATTGACAATTTTAGGTCAACGTTCATACGTTTTCGGTCGGGACACCTTATGGTAGTTCCCGTTGAGCTAGAATCACGAAATTTGGCAAAAAGCAAGGTCTTACAGCACATGTAAAGGAAAAAATCTGAAAACCTTATATATGTAGTTTAATAACAAAATACCTACAAATTTGTACGGAACCCTTAGTGCGCGAGTCCAACTCGCACTTGGCCGGTCTTTTCTTTCACGAAATCCATCCATTTAGTATTTCTATTCAATTAATGTAATCCCCGAATTTCACCAACGGGGCAGTACCCTGTTGGTGAAATTCGGGGATTACAGGCGTAATGGTGTTAATTCATATTTTTTTATCCATTTCAGTACTACAACATTTGGAAGGACAAGAATAAGCACTCGATAGACGAGACACCCGAACACCACGTGGAGCCGAACATTCGGCACCAAATAGTAGAGGGCCTTTATAATGTCAAACCGATGTTCCAGAAGCCGCTGGTAGTACACCTGGCTATGACGTGCTTCTCTAATTTTATTATTATGGCAGTGTAAGTATTTTAAAAGAGCTCGGGTTAAGCAGCGCTTGCATAGGTTGATTCCGTGGATGGGTGACCGCCTTTTACATACCGAATTTTCTCCGTGCCTCCGAAACATTTTAAGTCGTTGGTACCGGCTGTCATTCGTAGATCTTTGGCAGTCTTTACAGATACTCAGTGGCCCTAAACTCTGACATCAACCAGTCTTACCAAGAGGTAAATATTATATTTTATATAGGCAGTCGCTCCATGTAAAATACGGGTATTCAGCTGCATTCGGTTAGACTGGGAGTCGACCCCAACATAGTTGGGAAAAGGCTAGGGAGCTGATGATGAAAAACAAAGACTTGATTGAACTTGATTTTAAAAGTCGAACCGAAAATACATTTATCCTATAACATTTTAGTTGATTTTTTTTGCAACAAGTACAATCAGTAACATCCATAGATATAATAATCATTTTATTATTAGGCCCATAGATAAAATACACAATAATACTATACCAATACATACAAGCAACAATAATATACTAATACATAAATATTTTAAACCTTAGGAGAATATAACTATACACGCAACATTTGATACAATCTTAAAATTATGAAAATATTTGTGTAAAATATTATTAAAAATATTTACGTTACGTTACCTACACCGCGCGCTCGTTTTAGGGCCTTCGATGACCTATTTAGCCTCTGGTAGGATCTCAATAAATTTTTAAACGAGACTAACTTTTATTCGTTAAAATATCAAATTCTTTATTATTTTGAAACCTTCATTAGAGCAATCGTTTTCATTATTATTTATTCTATTTAATCGGTTAAATACATATATTAATTTAATCAATCTATTCTTGGTTATCCGTTTTATTCTGAATGTCAAACAATGATATGAATGAAGAGCCATTTAACAAGGCATTCAACCTTATAATTCACTCTGTTTGCTTCTGCAGATACACAGTTAATATCGATTGAGTGACTATTGATTGTATGCGACCAGAATATATTGTTAGGCATGCTATTGTCTTGTCTCTAAAGCTGATAGAGCCACAGTCAGACTCTAGACTAGAGTATAATAATTCACTAAGGTTACTGTTCATTTTGTTTAATTCCTCAAACACAACACTGACAAAATTAAATAGGAATGAACGAAAAGAAAGAAAATTGAGTTTGTTTCGGCATTAAAAAAACAAAAACACCTTAAACAATTAACAAAATAAATGGCCAAACAAAAATAATAATGCCAAAAGGGCCGTAGCTCAGCATAATGCCACGATCAACGATAATTATTTAATTTCATTTTTGGATCATTCGAAGAGAAAGTGAAAAACTGTCGAGTTTGGAACTTCAACATTGCTGCATTAGTTTAACAATGAATTCATTTTTCCTTTTTAGAGTTCCGTACCCAAAGGGTAACCGTTAGGATCCGTTCTGTTATGTTCCGTCCGTCCGTCCGTCTGTCTGTCAGGCTGTATCTCCTGATTCGTAATAGGTAGACAGTTGAAATTTTCACAGAATGTGTATTTCTGTTGCCGCTGTTACAAAAAAATATAAAAATAAATTACCCGTTCTACGATGGTACGGAACCTTTCATGCGTAAGTCACTTAGTGTTCAAACGATTACTTTTGAGTAAAATACAAAGATGAGCAGAAAGTCAACTGTCTGAACTGAAACAAATTCACATGAATAGTATAGAAAAACATTAGCATGATGTCCTAGGTTCAATTCCAAGGTCGGGTAAAGTGTTATTGGGTTTTTCCATCAGGAATATCTCAGTAGCAGCCAGGGAGTCTGGATTTGCACCCGGTTGATGGCAATAGGCTCGCCCCTTATACGTGGGACTTAAACATAACAGAAGAAATGTGGGTTTGCTATTAGATACACTTTTGCCTAACCGTTCGGGGATTACAGGCGTGATTATATGTTATGTTGGTATAGAAAAACCCTAGTAAATGAGGCTTTAATTTCTAATTCCCAGGTACAACGTCCTAAGGCTCTGGTTCCCTCAGCTATCAGCCATCGTAGAACACAATCCACTGCAGGAGGGCCAAGATCTGTGCTCCGTTCTAGACACATACACTTCTAGCTTGAAACCAGTTATACATAACTCATCTTATGTACAAGAAGTTTGTGTACCAGTAAGTATAATTTTGTGTGTTAAGAGCGCACCGAGCTTCTGGCGCTAATAGATTTAAGATAATCCTAAGCAGGACGAAGCAGGACGAAGCAGGACTAAAGCGGATAGGGGAGAATCGTGGCGGCTGGGGTTAGAATGGGCAAAACGCACGCTAATTTAGGTATTTCCTTCATATTATTCAAACAAAAACACATTTCGAAAATGAAAAATGAATGCGTTATAGAAAACATGTAGTTTTGTTATTCGCAAGAGAACTAAGGTTATCGACGTAGCCCGAAAAATTGACAAACTTAAGTGGCAGAGGGCAGCGCAAATTGCTCGCAGAACGGATGGCCGATGGGGCCAAAAAGTTCTGGAGTGGCGACCGCGAACCGGAAGACGATGTGTTGGAAGACCACCCACTAGTTGGACTGATGACCTGGTGAAGGTTGCGGGAGTCCGCTGGATGCGTGTCGCACGGGACCGGTCAATGTGGCGACACTTGGGGGAGGCCTATGTCCAGCAGTGGACGTCTTGCGGCTGAAATGATGATGATGATGATGATGAGTTTTGTTGTGACATCTACCAATCGGTACTCTCTTTTACTTAACTTCATCAATCAATACGATAGCGATGGTCAATAACCTTATTTTAATTCCAACACGATCAACGAGTTTATTATTCCAAGAAAATTACCATTTAGTGAAACTACGTTTAACCTGAAAACGAGGTCAAGAATTTCATGGAATACAATGTTACATATTAATTAATCAGGAGTAATTTGGTCGCTGTCACTTCGAGCGTCAATTGCTGGCCTAGATACGATTGTTGAGTAGGAAAAACGGATAGAACGGTGGCGGCAGGCGACGCTGTTTTTAGGGTTCCGTACATCAAGAGGAAAAAACGGAACCCTTTTAAGATCACTTTCTTGTCCGTCTGTCTGTCACCACCAATTTTCTTAGGAAGGGGTATTTACCTAGCAAGTTGAAATTTATACCATATACTGAGGTCTATAAGGATGGGTATGTTAGTAGTAGGATAGGTCACCTATTAGGGACTCCTATTAGGTGTATAAAAATCAACGTCCTGAGTCAACACAAAAAAATATATGGGCAAATTTAGATTTTCGCGAAAACTTGTAAGTACCAAAATTTACCTTTTTTTTTTATTTTTAGGATGGGAAATCATCAAATGACTTCTCCCGCTCTGGGCGGAGCAGGAGGGAGTGTCAGACTGTTACTGACTAAAACCCATCCATGTTCCTTCCTCGCCCTTTGTGTTCCGGGGCCACGGTATCTCTTTCGAATAGTCCCGCAGCCACCAAAATTTACCTTAATTTTCAACTTTTTTTATTTTTCGAAGTTTTCCGTTTACTTGTACTATAAGACCTTGCTTTTAACCAAAATTGACAATTCTAGATCAACCGGAAGTACCATATAGGTTCTGGGTCGAAAACCTATATTGTAGTTCCCGTTGACCTAATTTCACGAAATTTAGCAAAAAGCAAGGTCTTACAGCACATGTAAAGGGAAAAGTCTGAAAACCGTAAATATGTAGTTTACTATAACAAAATTATTATTTGCGGTTGTTGCAATAGCCGTTTCTAGGGATCGAACAGCAAAGTTAAGTTTGTCCTTTAAAAAGTTTGTACGGAACCCTCGGTGCGCGAGTCCGACTCGCTCTTGGCCGGTTTTTTTGGTTGAAACTGATTTTAGCCGATAGTACATGTCAAAATGTTAGTCCCTACCAACTAAAATCTAAATGAAAAAGAAGATTTATTGACACATGTAATATTTGGGGATAAATCGAACGCAAACGTCCGGTAGTGAGCTGCGTATATTTTAACTGACTGACACAACATTACCCTCAACACATTACTATAAAAAGATACAGAGATATATTACAACACAAATACTTCAAATCAAATCAATTTTGTATTCTAGTCATGTTAGAGACTTCATTCAAATTAGTACGTTTTTAACGACAAAATTACACGAGACAACCTAAAATTTTGGGTTGTCTCGTGTAATTTTGTAGTATTTCTTTTTTTATTTTCTAATTTACTTAAAAGTGAGATTTCCACCTTTAATTCAAAGATAGCAAGAACTTAGTCTGTTCACAACCAAAATAAGTCAACGACCGCAGACGCATCGCCAAACATAAATGAAACATGGTCTCCTAGGGTGCATAAACTCAGCAAATCTGCCCCGTTCATGTGGACCCGGGGTAACATGATGTTAGGTTCGAATTTGCCAATGTCTGCGCAATCTTAGGCCCCCGGGACGAGACCTATCACCTACGGTAATTGAGTAGGGACTACTGTTACGCGTTCCGGAGCACTAAGATGGCGCTTCAGTAGCAAAATGGAAGACGTAGACGGGAGATTGTATTTGATTAGTGGAATATTACAGAAACACAAGGTTTTAAGAAGCCAAGATGCTTTCACAAAACTAATTAGGAAATACGAAAACAAATGCTTAATGTAATTTAGGTGGTGTGATTGGGTTGTCAAAAACCCTAGTCTGAAAACCAGACTTACCAAAGGGATATTGTGTTACCCATCAACGGGGTAGTGAAGGTCAGATAGGCAGTCACTCCATGTAAAATACTGGTGCTTAGCTGCATCAGGTCAGACTGAGCCGATTGCTGCTAAGTTGGGATGAAGGCTAGGCAGATGAATTACTATTAATCCCTATTCCCGGAAATGCACATCAAGGTCAAAGTTTCCCAATCAACCTCGAGTTTAATGCTTTAATTGAAAATCTGACATCATTTGGTTGAAAATCTGACATCCGTACATTTATGCTTTTCCCTCAATTGAAGTGAATAGTTCGTGAAATTCGTAAGGAATCCATGTCGTATTCGGTACGGTTAACACACGGTGTACGGGCACAGGAGCTATTTCACTGTTTAGCCCGTAATTCATCCATAACACTCGTGTCCCATTTCGGCTGGTTCAAATCGCAGTGATTTTGCATTGATGAAATTTATCATTGCTGTTGAGTTAAGACACGGAACAGATCTCCTGCAACTTCATGCATGTCCAATAATAAAATTTTAGTTGGTTTGTTTTATTGACTAAATTGTTCAAATAAATTTACCGATTTTCAAACTCAGTGTTGGTTATTCGTGTTGCTTTTCCTCGGGTTCTTTTAAAAATAATAATAAAGGGTATTCCAGTAAGTGGGTTGTGGAGGTCACAGTAGCAGTCGCTTTTTCTATACTAATATTATAAAGCTGAAGAGTTTGTTTGGTTAAACGCGCTAATCTCAGGAACTACTGCTTCGAATTGAGAAAATCTTTTAGTATTAGTTAGCCCAATAGGGATGATGACTGACTAAAAAAATATGATTCTGTTTAGTCCGTCAGATAGATTAACGAAAAATATTGGATACGTGATTTTTGTTTTATCAAATTAATAAAAGATAAAACGTGTCAAAGATCATGAGTGGGGGCTTGTGACGTCACATTTGAGTAAAAAATGTACTCAAATGTGACGTCACACGAGTTTTCGACGCACTGTATCGTCTTCATTTTTTGTTTACGTGGAAAAAGAAAAAATATATGTATCCAATATTTTTCGGTAATCTATCTGACGGACTAATTAGTTTTTTTTTGTCATCTACCCTATTATCGAAGAAGGTTTATAGGCTATAACATCACGCTACGACCAATAGGAGATGAGCATCAATGAAAAATGTTGCAAACACGAGGAAAATTGTATTTGTATAGTATTTTCAAAAGGCTTAGACTATACTCTCTTGTTGGAATCCTCACAGGACAGTAGGAATACAAAGCCTTGACCCAATTCTATACATAGATTACTCTGATTATTCCAACTCACGATCCAGTAATAACATTTACTATTTATAACTTGCTATCTATTCAAGTTAGCAAGCACGCGAATGGAATACAAAGGGCTGAAGCATTCTAAACCATGAGTGAAATCGTTCATGGTTTGAATATCCATTATTTTACTTACTACTGTAATAAATATGGCTGAGCAAGGAATATTGATTCTGTTATTATCATATTTTAGTTTGAACATGAATTGGCTCGCAAAGCAAGCAGTTCAAGGTCTATGGTAAAAGGGACGCGTGTCTAGCAATAAGTTATGGGTGTTCTTTGCAATAGAAGACTGTTTAACAATAAATTATCGTTGGGTTAGATCTCCTTAGGTTTGGGGCGCTGACATTTGGTACTTTATCATGTCAGATTTATAGTTATAAGTAGTAGAAACCACGGAACAAATATTTTGATGTCAAAAAAGTACAGAATGTTATTTTTTGTAATTTTAGTCGGTTCGAATTCCCAGTTTTCTTTAAAAAAAATAAAGGAATGTTTCTTTTGAGTGAGATTTGCAATCTCCAGTATTTAAAGTACCTGGAAGTTCCTGGGTGGCGTTGAAAAAATCCATCATACTAGGTGTAAGTGAGTTTACAAGTTTGTAAACGCATCCACGATACAGGAAAAATTCGTAGTCTGGCGCAACGTTTAAAAAAAACGTAGTTCTAGTTTTTTTTTATAAAATACATATAGAAAGATACATTTGTATAGATTCTTTTTTTACCTATTATTTGTAAATGAGTGAACATTGTAGGCTTTGTAGATTCCCAGATGCTTGTTAACTTTTGTTAAATATTTTTCTGTTTTACGTTTTTTGTATAGTAAGCAACGACCTATTGTCGGGCCTACGCTGTCCCCCCCATACTTTAAGTACTAATGCTGTAACAAAATAATATTGTAACACCAAATGATTTGAAAAAAGTAACCAAGGAGTGTCTTGCCGGTTCTTATCCATGGAAACGACCAACGCGAACCGTGCACCTTTTTTGATGTTTTATAAGTGCTTGGCCTATGTGAAATAAAATATTTTGATTTAGGTTTTGAGATAAAGTCACTTTTCGTGTTTTTGTATGACCGCGTTACTTTCACGTGGGTTTCGGAATCATTTATGGAATGTATTCCGAAAGGTTTACGTATGTCATCATCATCCTCCTGCCTTTATCCCAATCTATTCGAGGTCGGCGCAGCATGTCTTCTTCTTCCATACTTCTCTATTACTCGTCATCCCATCAGACGCTTCCTTCCGTGCCATATCATCCTCCATCCGTCCGTAGTTTATTTGGTCTGAAGTTTACGTATGTAAGCATTCATTAAATATGTCTGCGCCCGCGTCTATCTATCAGTGTTGCCAGTGAAAGTTATGGGTCAGGTTGGCGAACAGTATAGCTACGTGGGGTGTAGTTGTAATTATTATTTTCTTCGTATTTATTATACTTCACACATTATGTATTGTTTATTCGTCTACAATTTATTTTTATTTATTTTTTTAATCTTATCCGTAACGACGTTTTTTTAATGTTACAGCACCATGCTGAGATAGGGGGCCTTTTGGCCAATTAGGACCAATTTCGTTTTCGTTTTTTTTTCTCTGTTTAATTTTTAATAATTGAAAATTTCACCATTTCATTTCGTGTTTTGTCCTGTGCGGGCTTATAAATGCTTTTTCTTTCTTTCTTTCTTTTCTACACAGACAAAGATACGTAGAGAAATCTCGATGTTTCTTCGAGTCGTAATAAAGAGCAAGAAGCCAGTTCTTTTATAAATAAGAAATAAGGTAAATGTCCTGCTTAGTCCTAAACATAAATCTAGAAATTCCGAGTCAGAAAAATGCCACGTAAGTTCTCGTCCAATATCGTAAATCCTATTACCAACTTTTAATGTTACAGCCGAAAATTTCTCACCGACAGTTATAACAGCAAGAATTATACTTTAATTTCCAAATTCCTTGCGAAGGGTCTTTCTTTTAA
Source organism: Xestia rhomboidea (assembly GCA_963853795.1). Classification (NCBI taxonomy): domain Eukaryota; kingdom Metazoa; phylum Arthropoda; class Insecta; order Lepidoptera; family Noctuidae; genus Xestia; species Xestia rhomboidea. Next base: position 4,149,973 of record OY970771.1, on the reverse strand, counting down.
AAGGCGACTTTTTCGAGCAAACTTCATTTTACACAAGTTTGAACAATAGGGCGAAGTAAAAGGGGTTATTTTCGTACCTTTCAGGAATATTAAAGAATAATTGAATAGGGTCTTGGTACTCGTATATTCGCCTTCAAAATTACTTAGGTGTTGAAGAATCGCTGTCGTTTCCAAGAAATTGATAATCAGATTATTATGTTCTTTCTGATGTTACATGGGCTCACCACAGGTTCTCTGTGGGAGTGAGTGGGCCATTATCAACCACGCGGGTCTAGTGCGGGTTAGTTAATGTCACAGGTCCAAGAAAGAAAAACAAAGGGATCTCAGGGTTTGAAATTTAAAATGTTTAACCAACTCAACTGATTTGACAGGAATACTTATTTTGTTAAGTTTTTACTTTTATATTATTATCGTGACATTTATTGATGTTTTTTTTTAATGACATTCATTTTGTAAATTATTATTAATTTCGTTTAATTATTGTGGATGTGAGGACAATGTGGGTCACATATATTTTATTTTTTTATTTTTATCCCCACGACTTTCTGGCAGTTTGAGTACTATAAGCGACCAACCCAAATGTCCTTTCTTTGGTATTGTTCGTCGTTTCGTTCAACTCCTTGAGTTATAAGTCGAGCTACACGATAACTGAGAAATGCTTGCACTGGACAGGTCCACTCAAATCTGTGTGGTTCTTTCTTCAAAAGACCATCTCAGACACTAATCTGCATAGTCCTCATGTGAATTGAGCAAGATTATGTCTGGACTTCAAAAGACACTATGACCTCTGAGTTTGTTTCGGCTGTTTCTTCTCCGAAAGTCAAACCAATCGTATTACTTAGTACTAACTGTGTTGTGGAGGTCACATGGACTCATTTTCATTCATTTAACTGCATCTGGTTTGACCGGAAGCTGACTCCAACATTGTTGGGAAAAAGTTAGGCTGATGATGATAATAATACATGTACGAAAATGGAATTTAATATCGCCATCATGGTGTTTCAGTACATTTCGCAAAACAGTTTCACAAATGTTTTTTTTTTATTTTTTTCGGGTGGGAAATCATCAAATGACTCCTCCCGCTCTGGGCAGAGCAGGAGGGAGTGTCAGACTTTTACTGACTAAAACCCATCCATGTTCCTTCATCGCCCTTTGTGTTCCGGGGGCACGGTATCTCTTGCGAACAGTCCCGCAGCCCCGGCAGGCATCGGCCCTTGCGGACCCCTTCCTTTTTGCTGACTCTCTTTGAGGCGCGCGTGGAACACGAACGCGCCGTCGACACGGCCTGTGGTCATGCGACGGACGGATGGCGAGCTAGCCCATAGCTCACCGTCCACAGGCCTGCGCCTACGGTGGCCGCAAGCCACCACGTGGCCCCCGACGCCCGGGGCGTTTCTCGCGGCGGACAAATGTTTACCATGCCATCGAGATTCGTGCGCTAAAAGATCCAGTATCACTATATGGTATGCATCTATGCAGGGCACTGTGTATCAACTGTCAGGCTGGCCTTAATGCAAAACACAATCATATTAGAATCGATGGCACAAACAAAGGGGTTTGCTTTGTTTCTATCGATATCAATCAAACGTTCTATGACAATTAAGACGTAGATGGCCTATTCGTTGCGGGGCTTGTGGCAGCTTGGCTAGGCAGATTATATCAATGGACCAGTTTTCTCATAAGTCTATACTTTTCTGTTCATAAAGAACCCAGCTGAGAGTTTGCGCCATCACTAGCATCCATGAAACTTGTAGTGTCAGGCATCAGTTCGCGTGGATTTTTTAATTGTAAGTGTGAGAAAGAATAAGTAGGCTATATGTTATTCCAGACTATTATCGATATCTATGCCAGATTTCATAAAATCAGTTCAGCCGTTCATACAAACTTTGGCATGTACAATAGTAGGTAGTAAGATAACTCACCGTAGACTTGTAATCTAAAACGTGGTACTGTTCCACAAACACGATAGGTATCATGTGTCTCATCAAGATATCGTGTCCTGCATGCTGATGCCTACACACTTCAGGAATTTATAGACGCTAGTGATCGCGCCAACCTCTTAGCTAGGCCTGGGCCGACTCAGTATACGTTGACATGGCAACGAAGAAGTACAAGTTTCAAGGCATCCACAGGACTAGCCCGGTTAAGCAGAAGCCAGTCTCTCTAGACTGAACTGCGATATGAAAAACCCAAAAAAAAAAGAAGTACAAGTGGACTATTTCAGTTTCTTTACGATGTAAAACCGTAAAGTAAAGGAAGTGCTTCCTGTAATTGTAAGAAAACCAACATGTTCTAAAACCCGAAAAATCGAAGCCATGTCACATCCAGCAACCAACACTGGATCTGCGTGCGGGCATATCAGCCTATTCCCTCTTGTCCACAGACGACCAGTATCCCATCAGTGGGAACTGGGTTGATTATAGCTACTTATACTATACTTCCTGGATTATTTAGCGATACTTAACTACACGGACACAGAAAAACTTCTAGATGTCCTAGTTTGATTATTGTTACTTAAATTAGTTTTAATGTTTAATGTTTTTGTATCAATTTGATTTTTGTTATAGTTGTTAATAGATTTATTTCATTTTAAAACTTTTACTTCCCTAATTAAATAATGCAATGTAAAGTGATGGCCTGAAACACAGGTTAAAATAAACCTAGATCAAGCAGGTCGCTACCTAACATTTCAATTCGACAATATCATTTGAATTCGACAATATCGTTACTTGCAACTGTATTTACAAACAAAAAGTATCTATGTAGTATATCAACTATCTGGTGTCCACGACACAAGCCTCGTTGCTTAGTGTGGCACTAGATGGCGCTGTGTGTTAATGTCCAGCGATATTTATTTATTTATTCTATTCTTATTCTATTATATTCTATTCCTTCAATTGTCTCACCACCAAACTAACAAATACATTTATTCCAGACAAAATCCGGCCACGAGACCTACATAAACAGCATCATCCTCGGCGTGGTCTGCGTGATCCCCTACTTCGTCACCGCTATGCTGGTCAACAGGGTTGGCAAGAAGCCTCTCCTCATTGCAGGTGGAGTGATCTCCGTGGCCAGTTCCTTAGGCCTCCGCTGGGCTAACAGCAAGACCTTAGTCGTGGCTCTCTTCTCGGTGAACGTGTCTATTGCACAATCAATGCTGAGTTTAAATCAGGCTATGACTGTGGAAATGTTTCCGACTACTACGAGGTTAGTTGGCTTATGGCTTATGGTTGTATGTTTGTGAATGTTAAAATGGAAGTTTGAAGGTGACTGCCTCGTTGGTTTTGTGGTGGCATGCGTGACGAGAGATGAGATCTTGTATTCGATTCCGTGATCGCGCGGTGTATTTAGGTATTCCTATCAAGAATATGCTATAGCAGCATCGGAGTCCTGATTCCAATAGGCTCACTTACTAACAGATGGGACTTAAACATTACTGGTGAAATGTGGGTGTACTACAAAGACATTCAAATAATCTCTTTGGTGTACTATTTGGTACCTTCCCCTTCAGGGATTACAGGCGTGATTTCATGTGGCCTCAACCACAAACCGCAGTCACAAAGCTGCCCAATCGCAATGACAAAATCGTAGTAATAGAACTGGTGTCCATGATAACGCTACCGTCTATTGCCGTTATTGAGGAGGTTATAGTAGGTACATAGAAGCCAGTCATGCTGATTTCAATCCTGTTGGAATTCGTTGAAATACGACACGCTTTCAAATTCAATAAATTTATTTCGAGCGGAGACGGTTAGTAACATAGTCTTTTACAAGAATTTGTGTGGTATACGACAACTAAAAAATTAATTAAAAAAATTAAAAACCCAACTGTATAAAGATTAACTTATAACTTTAAATAAAAACTGAAAAGAAAAAAACAAGTTCAGGAAACAGGAAAATATTGACTGCAACAGTCGGGACCCTTTAAATAATCTAGACTAAAATCATTACATCCAATATGTAATGGGTCCCGACTGTTACAGTCAATATGTGCTGTTTCCTGAACTTTTTTTTTTAAATATTTTTTATTTTATTTTACACTTTTTAGTTACTTAGATATACCATTTTAAAATCCTCATGATGAGCCCTTTATCGAGCCGTTCAGGCTGCAGAGCGTGCCAAACATTTGAATTTGGCGCCAAATATCCGCCATTTTGTTTCTTTTTTTTTATTTTGATATAACCAGTGTCACTCTCACAGTAAATATGAATCTAACGACACCTCTCAAGCTAAAATCCATCGAGCCGTTCAGGCCACAGAGCGTGCCAAACAATTATACATACATACATACATACTCTCGAAAAACATAACCCTCCTGGCGTAGTCGGGTAAAAACCCGATTACTGAAAAATCACGCTCTAATTAAATTCGGGGTTTAAGGTGAAATCGACTCTTCCTATTGTCAAAGTCGGTTTAAATGTAGCCAATGTTACCCGGGCCATAATCGATTGATACGGAGGAACATACGTAAATACAAACACATACTTAAACTGCTAAAATAATAATCCTTACTTTTGGCTTCGCCGTAGTCGGGTAAAGACTGAGTGTTGGTAAACAACACGATAATAATTTATAATTTATTTATTTAGTACAGTATTTAAAACCATTAACACAAAATTAAATACCTAATCCTTTTATTCGGTCTTCTCGCAGAACCACAAACATTCCAACATTATCGTCTTCCATTCATCAGCAAACAAGTCCGATACGGTGACACATGTAACTGTCAGCAGTGAACCACATAAGGACAGTACACTCTGCCAGCAATCATTTCCAGAACCCTGTCAGGGCTAGTCATGACTTAAGCCACCATCTATGCTGCGCGCTTGCGTATTAAAATCGATTATCCCTTATCAGGCATTCCGTCTTATTCTAAAACACGTTAAACAAAGGGAATAGACATCAATACAAATGTAACTACGATTCTTGATCCTTAAAGCCACTTGTGTCCAAAATCTGATTTATCAATATTAAAAAAAAAAAAAAAATAGGGACCCATATTGGATGTAATGATTTTAGTCTAGATTATTTAATGGGTCCCGACTGTTGCAGTCAATATGTCCTGTTTCCTGAACTTGTTTTATTTTTCATTTTTTATTTAAAGTTATTAGTTATTTTTAAGCAGTCGGGTTTTTATTTTTATTTTTTTTTATTTAACACTTTTTAGTTACCTAAATATACCATTTTAAAATACTCATGATGCGCCCTTTATCGAGCCGTTCAGGCTGCAGAGCGTGCCAAACATTTGAATTTGGCGCCAAAAATCTGCCATTTTGTTTTTTTTTTTTTAATTTTGATATACCCAGTGTCACTCTCACAGTAAATACGAATCTAACGACACCTCTCAAACTAAAATCCATCGAGCCGTTCAGGCCACAGAGCGTGCCAAACAATATAATATATACATACATACATACATACTCTCGAAAAACATAACCCTCCTTCTGGCGTAGTCGGGTAAAAAACGAACAAACACACACTCATTGTCCGTAAAGACAGTCTGTTTCAGCTCTATTGTCAATCTTGCAAGTATTAAATAATAGACAATAGCGTTAGATAACTATTGGTCCATTGTTTAAGGGTCGACTGAATTCAATAGGCTTGTACTAGCTCAAAATAGGCACAATAAGTACCTGATACCATCTGTTTGGTTCTTGTTTAGCAAAACGGTCCCATACTGTTTTGATAGAAAATTAAGATAATCTTAAACTCGATTATTAATTTCGGCAAAGTTATTTCGTTTACGGGTCCATTTTAATTATGCTCCTTAAGTAATTTATTGTTGAATTTATATAATTTATTGTTTGTTTATTTACAATGGATTGTTATGTTTCGATGATGAAGATAATTTAGGCGTTAATTTGAGTTTAATATTTTGAGTTATTGCAGATGGTGTTGGATTGTTTATTTTGAGGTTTTCATTTTTGGGCCTTTTAATCTCAATACAGGTCATGTCTGTTTTGTACCATTAAACCAGACATGGTTTGTATTGGTACTCACATTCGCTAAAAACACTGCCTAATCACTACTAAATAAATATAAGTAAAAATTTTGGTACTTACATGAAATATTTTTTGGCCGTATACATCTATCCGTAAAGTAACACGTAATGCTTTGAATCTGAGTTACTTGATACTGGGCGCTCATTAGAAAGCCGGTTCTAATCAACGTATATCTTATACAGGTTGCTTCGTTTTTTTTTTTTTTTGTGTTAGTGTTTTGTAAGATTTTTCCTTGGACTAAGTTGTTTAAGCAGTTGTAATAAGTAGATTTTTTTGGATTTTGGCTTAAAGTTTTTCACGTTTATTTCGTCTTTTACGGATTTTGGTATTTCATTGATTATTGTGGGAATTAGAAATTTTGCTTTTGTTGTGTAACATCTTATTTGCTGCCGATTTAAAGTAATTCACAAAAAAAAAATACTTTATAACTTGCCCGCGACCTTTACACTTCAATTTTATTTATTTCTTTAGGTGAACAAAAATGTTTTTAAATAATAATAAACCTACGTGTTACATAAATCAAGAACAGGAAACCATTAGTCACTATTCATAAGTAGACTCCAAAAAATATAAAAATACCATTTCATAAAAATACATTTTCTAAAAACTCACACAGCAGAATAGAAATGTATTTTTAATAAAAAGCTTCCAGTATCGGTTATTTATCTATTGTACCAGATGTTTAAGAGTAGAGTTTCATTGAAAATAATATTTAATAATATTTCACTTGGCATTTTCCTTTGCCGTTTGAATATTTAGTTCTCTCTGCAATCACAAGTAGATACAATATCGTTATTATAGCTGGTATACGTGACTTCGAGTCTTTAGTGTTTTAACTTGTTATTGGAATCGGATGTTATAAAACTGGTATTTTGAATTACAGCTATCGTTATTATGCGCCTTGTGTAAACAAGGCGCTAATAACGATAGCTGTAATCAAGCATAGCATTGTATTTTGCGCAACTACGGCAAACTCCTGTGTTGGTACAGCGGTCCCAAAAGCCTTAATGGGTCGGGGGGCTTTTGGGACCGGGACCGCGGTCTCGGATTCCCCCTAAATATTTTCGAGTGGTATTTTGGGACCACAAGTAAAACAAAGTTAAAGTACCGTAAGCTGAAATAATATTGTGATGAACAATTACATGAATTTATTATTGAAGTGAGACTTCTATAAAGAGGGAGTATTAAGAAAAAAAAAAAACATTCTCCACTTGTATCAAAATGTACCTACTATTGTTGGTTTAAATTATGGTTCGTTGACCGTACTTTCCCAGGACATAACTTTGTTTTTTTTTTTCTTGTGGTACCAAAATACCACTCGAAAATATTTAGGGGGAATCCGAGACCGCGGTCCCGGTCCCAAAGGCCTCCCGACCCATGAGGTCCTGGGTTCGATTCCCAGGTCGGGCAAAGTGTTATTGGGGTTTTCCATCAGGAATTTCTCAGTAGCAGCCACGGAGACTGGATTTGTGCCTAGTTGATGGCACGCCTCATATTACATGGGACTTTAAACATAACTGGCGAAATGTGGGTTTACTAATTAGGTACAACTCTGCCCAACCCTTTGGGGATTACCGGTGTCGTGTTATGTTATGTTACGGCAAAGCCAACAAAAAAAAATAACTGAAAAAGAACAAGCAAGGGCCGATGCCTGCCGGGGCTGCGGGACTGTTCGCAAGAGATACCGTGACCCCGGAACACAAAGGGCGATGAAGGAACATGGAAGGGTTTTAGTCAGTAAAAGTCTTACACTCCCTTCCGCTCCGCCCAGAGCGGCATCATTTGATGATTTCCGATCCGAAAAAAAAGGGTTATGTATGATTTTACCTAGTGTATGATGATAAACGTGTAAGTAAGGAGTGAGTAATGATAATCACATAATTATGTGTGCTTATTTTCAGGACATTGGCAATATCATTTATAATGGTGATTGGCCGTATTGGAACATTATCGGGCAACATTGCCTTCCCAATCATGTTGGAAATGGGCTGTGCTATCCCATTCTTTTCTATATCTGGATGTATGGTTTGTAAGTATACTTAATTTTAGTTTAATTTATTTTTTAATAATTATGAAGAATTACAGGTCAATTTTATAAAAAAAAAAGTGAAAACTGAATCATTAAACATTAAAATGAGCATCGAACACAAAATTAAAACTATCATCAATTAAAAAAAAAAAAAAACAATTAAGAACTCGTGATAAACAGACTAATAGAAACAATACATAATAATCATATTAAAAAACATTTGGTCTAACCCCGAGTTTTTCATCTCTAAACAAGTTGTGAAACTTGTTAACGACATGTCGAAAAGACTTGTCGGAAACATGCCTAGATACATGAAGTTATGTTATTTGAAACGTGTATTGTTAACTATGTATTTTATTCACATTTTTGTCTAGATTTCCACAAGTAATTTTTGCGAGTAATTTAGTGTTTACTATTTGTTTTATGAGTAAACTATAATAGACTACATAAAGAATACATTTATGTTTTATACCTTGATGTGAACGCGGAACAACCCACCTAGAAAATTTTCTTCGGCAATTTAAAAAACCCCCGACACAAAAAAGATAAAAACGTGAAACCCTGTAAAAAAAAAATAGCCTTGAAATTACGGCCCTTTGATGATTGAGGGAGTTGTGAAAAAAAAAAAAACCGCCATTTTGTGGGGCGGCCATCTTGGATTTGAGATATATCATAGTGTATAGTATTCTAATAGTCAAGCCCTTTCATTAGTTTCATTTGATACCCATATTGAGGGAGTTGTGAAAAAATTTGTAATCTGCCATTTTGGACCGATTTTCATCAAACGTAATTAAGAACACTCCCGACTAATTCACCTTTCAAACAAAAAAGCTAAATCGAAATCGGTTCATCCGTTTGGGAGCTACGATGCCACAGACAGACACAAACACACACAGACACGTCAAACTTATAACACCCCGTCGTTTTTGCGTCGTGGGTTAAAACACAGCTGTTCAGAATAATGTACTGAAAACCTGGTAACCGTTTTAACGTCAGTATCACTTCCGCTTCCGTATTTAGAACGAGAACACCCTCGTTACATTAGTAAAACAACTGTGTTCTTAAACTGTAGTGCACCTTTCTTTTGACGTTTGAAAAGTGCCCACATCACAGGTTTATGTGAACAATTAAGATTAAAAAAAAAAAAAAAAAAGTTATTTAAAATATTATATTTTTTTTTTTTTATTATTATTATATTATAAACTTCGTTATAAGGTTTTAATATAAATTAATTTCATTTTCTTTCAGTTGTCACCGCCTTAGCATTCTTCTTGCCGAGCAAGAAGCAGTAGGTGCCTATATAGGTAGCAATGGATTTTCCCTTTTAAAATAGCTAAATTTTATTAACTTAAGGAAAATAAAAAAAACAGGTAAGTATTCGTCAAATCGAAGTATTAAATCAAGTGAGTAGAAGGAAAAAGAATGACTGTAAAATATTTAAAAATAAAAATCTAAAAATATAAAGAGTGTTTTTATTTTATTTCGATATAAGTAGGTAATAAAGAGTTAAATATTTAGATCTGAAACCTTTATTATAGATCAAAAAAAAATTTTGTTATAGAAAAAAAATAAGTTGCCAGGATACGACTTTTTCTACAATTGTATTATTCACATTGTTCAAGGAACAACGTATCGGATTGAAAAACCTTGACTTTCTAACCTGCTTTACGTATCTACTTAAAATCTAACACCGTTTTAAGCTTTCACGGTTTGTAACTAAACATAAATACTAACTCATAAATGACCGCAGCGGTAGAGAGGCTGCCTTACATTCTTAGGCTTCCGGGTTCGAATCTCGGTAGGAGCAAATGATTGTGTGATGAGAATGGACATTTATTAGTTTTCGAGTCATGGATGTTTAAATGTTTAATAAGTATGTGTTTACAAACAAAAAGTATATACGTAGTATATCAACTATCTGGTATCCACGACACAAGCCGCGTTGCTTTGTGTGGCACTAGGTGGCGCTGTGTGTAATATCTAGCAATATTTATTTATTTATACTGTCTATAACTAAAATTATACTGCCGCTTACCGAAGGGATTTCTCATGTGATTATCTATTATTCTGAGCTCACAATATTTCGACGCTGTTGCGAGCTCCACTATTGCGGGATGACTGGAGAATGCGGGTGAAAAGTAAATAAATTGTTAAGAGCAGACAAATCTGTCTATCCTCTTTCTTAAATATCCCTTAAGTGACAGCATAAGTTTACTTAATATCTTATTCCCTAAAGAATTGAATAATGTGCCAATTTTCAAAAGTTAACCAAGTTTATTCCTCGAATAAAACCTTAATAATACTTTTAAAAGTTACATTTTAATTACAGAATGAGAAAACATCTTTATTACGCCTAACAATGCTCCTTTATAAGTTAGAAACAATTGTCTGGAACACAAATGAGAACAGAGTAGCGCTATTAATTTAAATCTGATAATATTTATCTTAGCTCAGTTTCGAAACATTTATAGCAAATAATGTTTTTTTTTTTTAATTTTGAAACTGCGTAAAATAAAATACCTACACTAGACTAAAAAAAAATAATCCTGTATCTGGAAGTAAGAATCTAACATGATGTATTTAAACTTATATTGTCACTTACGGGATATCTTCCGTGATTATTATTTATTTTGAGCTCCCGATATTTCGACGCTGTTACAAGCGCCATGATCGCGGGAAACCGTGAATGCTTAAAACAGTGTAGTATGATGTATTTATATCATAACTAATAATTATTTTTTTTCTTTCTTTGTTTCTTTCTAACTAGCGGCCGTCACGCGGTTTCACCCGCGTAGTTCGCGTTCCCGTGGGAGTACGGGGATAAAATATAGCCTATGTTACTCAGTAAAGACATGGCTTTCTAATGGTGAAAGAATTTATGAAACCGGTTTTTGAGTTTATTCGTTACAAACATACAGACAAAAAAACAAATATTTCCTCTTTATAATATTATTATAATTAAATTATACTAATTATTAATAATTTAATATTATTATAGTATAGAAGTATAGATACACAGGTCCTGTATTGTGACACGTGTAAAAAACCTGAGAGTGACATTCTAATAACGATGGAAAAATACAGTAAATTAGATCGATCTAAGATACCAAAATCCTTACGTAAACCCTGTGGAAAGTTTCTGCAGAAACATGAAACCAACAAACAATGAAGACAGTTTTGTTGGTCGAGTGGTCGTCGACGCGACTGATGAGTATGAGGTTCCGGGTTCGATTCCCGGGTCGGGCAAAGTGTTAGTAGGTTTTTCCATCAGGAATTTTTCAATAGCAGCCACAGAGTCTTGATCTGTGCCCGGTTGATGGCAATAGGCTAGCTCCCTATTACATGGGATTTAAGATAAATATCGCTGGACATTACACATAGCGCCATCTAGTGCCACACTAAGCAACGAGGCTTGTGTCGTGGACACCAGATAGTTAATATACTACATAGATACTTTTTGTGACTCTGAAACACATGTCCATGCTCATCACACAAACATTTGCTCCTACCGGGATTTGAACCCAGGACCCTAAGAGCGTAAGGCAGCCTCACTACCGCTGCGCCATTCGGGTCGTCATTTAAATCATAACTAGCGAAATATGGGTGTACTATTAGGTACCTGTCTAACCCTTCAGGGATTACTGCGTTATTTAAGTATGAACGAAACCCCTTAAAAGCGATTGCCGATTGTCTACGTATTCTGAACTTATAAAAAAGTGTTCCTTCCTTCTCTCTGTGAAAAGGTGCATTTGCCCTGCTCAGGGAAAGTTACAGGTCGGTAAAACAAATGTCCCTGTAAAACTTAGCTAGATTCAAGCACAATTGTGAAGCTCCTTGTTAAAAAGTTGTTCCGGGAAAGTATTACAATCATACTAGGTATATATATCTGACGCCAAGCAGTTGTGCCCTGGTTTGACGTCGGATACCGGTGAAACTATGGGGACCAAATATTTCAATTTGAAACCGGACAATGAGCGAACTTCACGTTTTACCTATGGAAGATGGACGTATACTACAAAGTACTGTGTTATATAAGGCAAAGGCTGGATCAAACAGCCTTCATCGGCTTCTTCTGTCGGCGCAGCATGTTTTCTTTTTACACGACTGCCCAAAAAAAGTAGTGTTATGTTTTCAGGGTTCATGTACGTATGTATATGTGTGTTTGTAGGTTTGTGAGTTTCTTTATTCCACCATAACTTCTAAACGCCTAACCCGATTTCGATGTACGTGGGGTAGTCGGGACCCATTAAAAATAATCTACACTAAAATCACATCCAATATGGGTCCCGACTGTTGCAGTCAATATGTTCCGTATTAGAATTTATTATTTGTTCTTGTTTTTTTCTTTTCAGTTTTTCTCTCTTTCTACCTTTTTAACCGACTTCAAAAAGGAGGAGGTTCTCAATTAGTCGGAAGCTTTTTTTTTATGTATGTTCCCCGATTACTCGAAGATGGCTGGACCGATTTGGATTTTTTATTTTTATTTAAAAGGGTAAACTTCCCAAGTGGTCATCAAGTCAGGATCTGATGATGGGATCCTGGAGAAATAGAGAGAACTCTTCAAATTTATAGGGACACTTGAAGCGATTTGGGTAGTTTTTGGAAGAGTACTTTCTGGGAGTAGTCCCATTTCAATTTGGTGAAGATCTGATGAAGGAATTCGGAGATAGGCAACGAAACTCCTCAATAAATAATAGCAAATGGACTGGGATTGCTGAAATCTCATGACTGTCTATTGTTTACACCAGTTCATAACATAACCTCACCGGTACGCTGTGAAGGGGTAAGCACACGTGAACAACTAAAAATGGAAAAATAAAAATCTTTTTTGCAAAAAATAACACCGACTTAAAAAAAACACAAAACGTGAAAAATAACTTTAGCTTCAGAAGTTGGTGACCTTTGTTTGATTGATTTAGTGTTTTTGTCACCGACTTCTTCGTTTTTTTTGAAGTCAGTATTATTTTTTGCAAAAAAGTTTTTTACACTGGCCATTCATCGATTCTTTGGTCGAAAAAAATTACTTCGCTTTATGTCAAAGCGAAGTGATGCTTTTCTAAGAAACATCCAAAACATTGTGAAACACGCTCTTAACAACGAATAAAGCCAGGCCAGGCGACATGACAGCAACAAAGCGAAAATATTTCAATTATTTCAACAACAATGCGCCATTTTGCGACAGAAACAATTGCATGGGAGACAAAAGAAGGCTGTAATTAATAAATAGAATAAATTAATTCAGCCGAGTTTGCACCTGACGTGCTAATTAGGTCAGGCTGCAGGGAAGCCGCGTATATTTTGAGTCATTGAGTAGTTATAACAAGTTTGTTCTTTCTAGGTTTCCCGAATAATATTATGTAAAGTACACTTTTTTAGACTCACGGTTTTTCACACACTTAAAGTACTTACGGGATGATATCCGTGATACAACATGCGTCTCCATTATCAAGAAAGACCTAGTGATACTGTGAGTGCGTTTAGTCGTGAGTTACAATCGAGTTCCAGTAGTGCGCGTAATAAAAGGCTAAGAAAGAGGGTAGACAGATTTGTCTGCTCATAATAAATAATTTTCGTCCCACCCGCATACCTCTTCAGTATTCCCGCGATCATGATGCTTGCAACAGCGTCGAAATATCGGGAGCTCATAGAACGAAAAGAAAATCACGGATATCATCCCGTAAGTACTTTAAGTGTTATGTAAAGTAGTAATGAAGACTGCCTTGTTTGTCTAGTGGTGATGTGTGTGTACTATTAGGCACACCTCTGCCGAACCCTTTGGGGATAACAGGCGTGGTTATGGTAAGTTATGTTGGTTACAGGTTTTATGAAAGACAGACTGGAAAACTGCAGGGTCGAATCGAATTAGCCAGGGAAACTTGACAGATGTGTTAGGTATCGATTTCTAAACACGACAAATCAGAAAACAAATGGATGTTCTTAATACCTGCAGTCATTGAGTCAAAAAGATCGTCGAATAAATTTGTATGTGTATTATCATATTTTGATATCGATAACTATCAAGCTTGTGCAGTTTTCATCATCATTCTTCTGCCCTTATCCCAATCTATCTGTGGTCGGCGCAGCATGTCTTCTTCTTCCATACTTTTCTATTACTCGTCATCTCACCAGACACCTCCTTTCTTGCCATATCATCCATCACACGGTCCATCCATCGTTTCTTAAGTCTTGCTCTACTCTTATACCCATTCAAATTCATTCTCTAAACTTTCCTCACCACATTTTCCTCATTTCTTGCCCATAGTGGTATGGGCATGTGACGCAGAGACCGGTGACTAAAAAGTTCTGTTTAATCGGTGGTTGGGGGTTTTTAGTTACCGGCGGCGCCACTTTCAGACTCCCTCTTAAGTACTCATTTCTTGTTATATCCATTCGCGTAACACCACACATCCCCCTTAGCAGTAGCCGACTGCTCGCGTTATAATGAGTCAGCTGATTGGAATATGGTCCGCATAGCATAATTGAGTACTGTTTAATTACGACACATTAAACATGATACTAGTATGTCACAACTGATCTGATTTTCAAACGGGTGTAAAAACGTCCTTATGAAGCCGAAAGCGAAATTTAAAAGCCTCTGCGAATACTTATGTAACTTCTTAGTTGAACCCAGCTTAACTCTGGCCTGTGATGGCGTGTATTTCAGTGGAACATGTACCTGAAACAAAAAATACACCGAAATGTTATAATCTACTTAATCCAGATTTATACGGCAAAGTTCAGAAGCTTTACTGGGGCTTCCGAACAAACGGAGGGCAACTTTAACGAGTCAGCTAAGATGATTAATTAATGTTTCATATTTAATTCGGAGACGAATTTCTAAAAAAAAATAGATTTTATCGGCCTTGAGAAGAAATGGTGGCGATTCCTAATCTGAATTTGTGTTGAGTATGTGGTACAAATTTCATGCCTCGAAAAGCACGTCAAGTTGTTGGTCCTGGCTGTCATTTGTAGATCTTTGACAGTCGTTACTGCCTAGGTAGTTAGTGTCTCGAAAGTCTGACAACCAGTCTTACCAAGAGGGGTATTGAACTACTAACTACTACTAGTCGTACTACTAACTGGGTGTGGAGGTCAGATAGGTAGTCGCTCCATGTAAAATACTGGCCGACCCCGACATAGTTGGGAAAAATCTAGGCAGATGATTAAGTTAAGATTTAATTAGAACGATGTTAGAACTAAAATGAAGTCATTCTAGGACATAATGCTGTAGGTAATACAAAATTAGTACATAACTATTTTATTATCAAACTTTCACATTTATTTACCTAAGATAATAAACTGACATGGTCACTAACACTATCACACTAAAAACGGGATACTTAGGTGCCATGTTATTATTTGACGCCGTTCCAAGCGCCATGATTACGGATAAACTGTATAACCGTGATCATGGCGCTCGGAACAGCGTCGAAATATCGGAAACTCATAACAAATAGTAAACATGCTAATTCTCCCGTTTTTACTGTTAATGATAGTTTCATATTTATAGTCAGAATGCTTTGTAAAATGTATAGGTAGGCAACAAACATTTCAAGAACACCAGACCCAGAACACAATAATATTTATTACGCGAGAGAACGCGTTCTTATGACATAACACGTGCAGCGGGGAAATATAACAGTTTTATTGATAACCTAATGAGGTAGCCGGTAGGGCTGTGCTCAGCAATCGTTTCATTTCTAGTTTGAATATAATAGGTTAAGGTTGAAATTTGAAATTTGCGCCTTTAGAGGTGCAAGAATGACTTATTCAAGGTCAAAGTCATTCGCTTGGAGGGATGTATTGATGATTTTGATGATTATAATTCTGTAACTACATACGTCTTACAGTCGCGAGGAATATTTTAAGCAACATACAACCTAGCACTGGCCTGCAAATTGCAAAAAACGTAAGAAAATTTGAATTTTGCGGGCTGGTTGGAGCATTCACCTTAAGTTAGTGGCGTACCGATGGGGCTATTTTGAGGAAGCACGAGAAAAGAGCTTATGAAAGGAATTGGGCGAGGCCTTTTTCCAGCAGTGGGATAGTACAGGCTAAAAGAAAGAATATGTTAGTCAGAAGACGCCGCCAGTAGTAACGCCCCTGACCTACTACGAGTTGTTATTTTTTGGGATCAAACCCAGGCAGTAACATTTGTTTGTGTAATTTATCTCATCACCATTAAAATCAAAACGGTGAAGGAAAACATTGTGAATATAACGCCACGTTCTAGAACCAAAAAATCGAAGATACTTTTCACCACCCTGGGCCCTGGGCATAGAGGGGAGGCTTTTATAACAGAAGTGGAAACATTGTATACTGATTAAGATTATGCTTTATGTTAGACTATGGCAACCACATGTACGGTGACAACGACTTAAGTGATCCCAACTTTACAAGGATCGCAAAATGTTACTATAGTTGGTGCCAGTTAAGATCGCAAAAGCGGTCATTGACCCACCTACATTTATTAAAGTTCTTAACTTTGAAATCCAAATGTAAGCCTGTTATAGTGATCATCAACATTTTTTTTAATGAACTGCAACGATACACGATTCATTTGTTTTGGTTCGTACGAAGAGATTGGGGAAAGGGCAATGACCACTATTGCGATCTTAACTGGCACCAACTATAGGTATAGATGATGAATACCAGTTACTATTTTGAATGTCACTGACATTTTTTTGTATCTAATGGCTTATCAGTGGTCTCCCAGGCAAGAGAGCAACTCTTGTTGCTTTTGACCAAAGCCAAACATACTACAGGATCCATAGAGGTTATTTCACAAAGTATCAAAATAAACTGTATATTTTGTTGAGGAGAAAAACCTATCAATGAGGATTTTTCGGATTTTATCTGACACCAGATGTCGCTACGTAGGCGTCTGGTTTAACAACTGTTAAATTTTACTGAATTGTATGCTAGTGAAACTTTTTACCGAAATTTCATCGTATTTGCACTGTTTTACAATATAAATATGGATTACAGACAAATAAAAGTAGCTGAACTAAAGATTAAGCTTCCTAAGTACTGCAAAAGTCAGTGGTACAAGAAAAAACTTAATGAAAGGTAACTTAATTATGCGGCACTACACTGAGGCATTTTATTAATGATATAAAAGATAATTAAATAAAAAAATAATCGTAAACTATAAGAAACTCTTGTATTTCGAAAGATATTTAGACCTTACGCCGGTGCTGCGACCTAGTGGTTTTTTCATTTTAGAACACCCTCATTAAGTCTGAAACGGTCCAATGAAATACCGGAACCGAACACACACTGAGTCTTAAATTAAAAGAAGAATACTCTTCAATAAATTCCTTTGCTCAGCGGGAAATTAAACAAAAAGAAAATGAAAACGTACTGCTACTATGAGCCACCCCTATTCTCAAAGCCCTCGACTGCTGAATATTCCATATATTGGTTTTGCAAATGTACGACGCGGTACGGCCTGGGTATATTGCCGAAGCGATTTACGAATTCAACGGTTGTTAGAATAATACCGCGTCGATTTTGTATTCTAGAATATTTTATACGAGTATTTTGTTGAGAATTAGGAGCTCGTGGCTTAATAATAACGGCCGGCTGGGTCGATCTGCAGGTTAAGACGCGCTTGCCTAGGTTGGCCCGTGGATGGGTGACCTGGACCACCCATGACATGACATGAGTTTCCTCCGTGCCTCGGAAAGTACGTTAAGCCGTTGGTCCCGGCTGTTATTTGTAGAATTTTGAGAGTAGTTACAAGAGGCCCAAAAGTCTGACAACCAGTACTAACTGGGTTGTGGAGGTCAGATAGGCAGTCGCTCCATATAAAATACTGATATTAAATAAAATAATAATTTATATTAATATATTAATAATTTATTTATTCAAAAATAGAATTAGCACAAAAAAAATACAATTTTTTACAATTATAAATACAATATTCAGCTGCATCTGGTTAAACTAGAAGTTGACCCCAACATATTTGGGGAAAGGCTGGACTATTCGAAAGAGATACCGTGGCCCCGGAACACAAAGGGCGATGAAGGAACATGGATGGGTTTTAGTCAGTAAAAGTCTGACACTCCCTCCTGCTCCGCCCAGAGCGGGAGGAGCCATTTGATGATTTCCCATCCGAAAAAAAAAAGGCAGATGATTAATACGAGAATTTTGTTGTATTGCCTAGTTTGTGTAGTGATCACAATCGCTACTAGTTCTTGGGTTTTCCAGTTTGGGCAAAGTGATGTCAATTGGGATTAGTCTACATGAATTTATCACTAGTGGCCACGAAGTGATTTGTGCTCGGTTGACAGTAATAGACTTGCTTCCTCTTACAACGGACTTAAATAAGTAAAAAACTCCTCGACTCGAAGGAGGTGTTTCTCTTAAGTATACTCAAAAGAATCACCTCCTTACCTCACAGGAAAACCAGGCGTAATATTATTTTATGTTCACTTTGTGTAGTTGCTGCCAGTTATGATCGCAATAGTGGTCATTGCCCTTTCCTAAATATATCTTCGTACGAACCAAAACAAATGAACCATGTACCGTTTTTCATTACAAAAAAGGTTGAAGATCACGATAGATGACGATACAAGCCTTGATCAGGCTTATTTTTGGATTTCAAATTTAAGAACTTTAATAAATGTAGGTGGGTCAATGACCGCTATTGCGATCTTAATTGGCAACAACTATAGTTACAAATAGTCTTTGACAGTTCTCGTAAACTGGAACTATTTAATTTACTTGAATAAAAGTTTTCAAAAATTCTGATCATAACCATTCCATAAACATTAACCATTCTAACCGCTGTTAATAGTCGTTTTTTGACCTTAGTCTATAGTCGACAACTAAGTCAAGACAAAAATTTTGTATGTGCAAAAGGAGATACAGAAAATATATTTCTATTTCGTTTACTCTCACTACTAGATCTAATAAGTATGTCCTTTTCTCATTGCTTTACCCTGTGGTGTGATTAACAACCTAACCTAGATTAGGATCTCAGAATACGTAGGTAGGTATTTATTTCGCCTATTAAGCAGAGCAATCGATCCATCTCACTTGTTCGGAATTTGGAACAAATATTACTCAAGGGCGTTAGTTGTTAACTAAAAGTTATTGTAGAAATAAATCAATCATTAGACGTGTTGCTTGATTAGGTCTTAGTTCGTTACTAAGGAGACTAAAAAAATAATAATAAAAATAAAAACCTGACTGTTGTAGTCAATATGTCCTGTTTTTGGAACTTGTTTTTTTCATTTCAGTTTTTATTTAAAGTTATCTTTTATGCAGTCGGGTTTTTTAATTTTTTTTTATATTTTTTTTATTTTACACTTTTTAGTTACTTATATATACCATTTTAAAATCCTCATGTTGAGCATTATCGAGCCGTTAAGGCTGCAGAACGTGCCAAACATTTGAATTTGGTTCCGAAAATCCGCCATTTTGTTTCTTTTTTAATTTTGATATACCCAGTGTCACTCTCACAGTAAATACAAATCTAACGACACCTCTCAAGCTAAAATCCATAGAGCCGTTCAAGCTGCGGAGCGTGCCAAACATTTGAATTTGACGCCAAAAATCCGCCATTTTGTTTTTTTTTTTATTTTGATATACCCAGTGTCACTCTCATAGAAAATACGAATCTAACGACACCTCTCTAGCTAAAATCCATCGAGCCGTTCAGGCCATAGAGCGTGCCAAACAATTATACATACATACTCTCGAAAAACATAACCCTCCTTCTGGCGCAGTCGGGTAAAAACTAGTAACAATAATTAAGTTTCAGACAAATTATAATATTGTAGGTAATGTTGAGATTATGCATGGAAGGCTTTGTCTGCAAAATACATGTGGTGGCTTCCACGTGTATTTTATTAACTTACTTAGCTTCTGCCAGCGGCTTCGCCCGCGTGAAGTTTGATCATTGTCCTATGGGATCTTACTTCTGAGAAAAAAAATAGCCTATGTGTTAAGAGGGATATCACATTTTTTCTTGTAGCTGAGTGTTTCAAGAGTCTAACACTCAAATACAAGAAAAATTTTCAAACTTTCTCAGGCATATTTTTTTTTGTTAATCTTATGGCCATATTTAAACCATAATCACACATCTAAACTGAGATTTTTGATGTGTGATTATGGTTTAGATATGGCCACAAAATTTTAAAAAAATATGCCAACGAAAGTGGCGATTATTTCTTTATGGCGCGCTTTAAATAAAAATCTTTTTTTTTTTGTATTTGAGTGCTATAAAACGCTCAAAAAAAGCCCTCTTCATACAGGTTATAAACTATCTGTTTGCAAAATTTTATCCAAATCCGTTTAGTAGTTTTTGCGTGAACGAGTAACAAACATCAAAAACAAATGCGAAATGCGTGAGCATTTCACATTTATAATATTAGTAGGATATTTGAAACTTGCGATCCGCCCCCGCAAGAGGAGCTCGTGGCTTAATAAAAACAGTCGTTTGGGTCAATCATTAGGTTACGCCGTGCTTGTCTAGGTTGGACTGTGGATGGGTGACCACCCCTTGCATACAGGGTTTCCTCCGTACCTCGGAAAGTACGTTAAGCCGTTGGTCCCGGCTGTTATTTATAGATCTGTGACAGTCATTACAGGTAGTCAGTGGCCTGAAATTCTGACAACCAGTCCTTCCAAGGGGTATCGTTTTACCTAGTACTGGGTTGTGGAGATCAGATGGGCAGTCGCTCCATGAAATACTAGTATTCAGCTGCATCCTGTTAGATGGAAGTCGACCCCATCATAGCGATAAGGCCAGATAAATGATGCCCGCTCCCGCTTCACAGAGTTTTGACAACATGACGTATATTATAATGTTAATCCCTACCTCGTTGTCTATAAAAGTGGTCGCAAACGTTTCTGCTGAGCATATGGTTCTTGATTAGATTCCCAGTTCGGAATCAGAATTCTACGGTCACAGACCAGCGTCAAGAGTTCGCTGCTTACTCCTAAAAAGCACACCTCTGCCTTACCCTTTGGGGTTTACAGGCGCAATATTATGTTACGCTTTAACCACTGATATGCCGTAATTATAGAAACAATTAAAAAGGTATTGTGTCTCGGGTACTACGTTCCCGGCACACGAACGCTTAAAATAAACTGACACAATCTGTGATACACCTTTATTTTTATTTTATTTTTTCGGATGGGAAATCATCAAATGGGGTCATTTGATGATTTCCCATCTCCAGTTCTGGTCGGAGCGAAAGGGAGTGTTAGACTTTCACTGACTAAAACCCATCCATGTTCCTTCATCGCCCTTTGTGTTCCAGGGCCACGGTATCTCTTTCGAACAGTCCCGCAGCCAAAAATAATAAAATTACACAAGACTTACAAAGTCCTCTCAAAAATTGCTTCACGTCACACAGTTCCAAAATTCCACGAATATTCTAACTAGACTAAACTAAAAAATTCAGACCCTCCAACATCTTTGGCAACATCAAACGAGGCTTCACAGTTCAGGAACTACCAAACTGAAGTACAGTTTCCCGGAACTGTTGGCTTAAAGTTATAAAGTCGAGAGTCCAGTGGCACTATTTATAAATAACTTAATACCAGCTGTACGGGATGAAATACAGGACGAAGTTGGACTCTGAATTTAGAAGTGAGTGAGTGTCTTAATTGCCTGTAATGTCCTTGGGTAGTTATGTAACGCAGACCTAAACCTTTTGACCATGAGAATTAGGGTCACTGTTTGCTGAGGGAAAATTACAATGAGAGGATGGTAGTGGTGTTTTGTGAATTCATTATTTTTTCATAAGTTTATCCTTGTAAAATGTTATGGTTAGTCTATTTTAGGAGATGAAGTTAAAATTAATTTTACCATCCGTTTTCTTTGACGGTTTCTATCTAGAAAATCGTTACAAGTTGTTTTAGACTTTAGGACTTTTAGCAACCCTTTGAGTTGTGTTTTTGTTCTTTTTTTGAAACGGAGGTGTTTTGGACCATTCTTTGCTTTGGGCTCTTTAGGACGTGCAAAAGCGGAATGGGTAAAGTACTGGCAGCATGGCCCCGTTGTTGGCATCAACTACAGTCATGAATTGACTTTGCTATTTAAGGGGCTGCTATGGAGCAGCCCCTTAAATAGCAAAGTCACGCAATTAAAGTTTAGAGTCTAATAAGCAACATATTTTTTTTTGCTAAATGTGCAAAAAAAAAATATGTTGCTTATTAGACTCTAAACTTTAATTGGTACAATTGAAATAATTCTAACTTTATTATTACTATATGAAAAATATTCAAAGTGAAGCATTTTTTCTTTGAAATTTCGTAACTACTCTTAAACGGCATTAAGTTTTAGTTTTTTTTTCACACGAATATTTGTCACTTTTTTCTTCACAAAGTGTACAATTAACATTTTGATTTAATGATTTATTAGGCTACAATTAAATAAAAACCACTCATTTCGAACTATTTGGCCCGCAGTGACTGACGTAACAACCACTTTGTAGTGCAAGCTGATTAGAACTTTATTCCAACAGTATTTCACGAAGTTGAAGCACCACACACCTTAAGTAAATGCCGTAAAACTGAAGATGAATAAAAATTCATAAATTTTTCCCATGACGGTTGACAGAAACTACTTAAAACTTCCTACTACAATCCTATGACGACACTCTTTTTACTTCGTTGACGTTCATACATCTGGTCATACTGCCTCGTTGGTGTAGTGGTTGCAAGCGCGACTGCTGAGCATGGAGTCTTGGGTTCGATTCCCGGGTCGGGCAAATTTTCTATCAAGAATTTCTCTGTAGTAGCACGGAGTCTAGATTTATGCCCGGTTGATGACAATAAAAAAAAGAAACTTTTATTTCAAGTTTTCCCATATTAAAATTACACGTTACGAAACACGAGATAAATACAAATCACAATAAAAAAAATATATATATATCATAACGCCACCAATAAGGTCTGCGTATGTCCTACGGCGTCCCCTCCCAGCGTTCACACTCAATTAATTATTTAAAACCATCTGAGAGTCCCTACAACCAATATTACTCCAATCGGAGTCTGTTTCCAATACTGTCAACAATGACATTGACTAATGATCTCTTTTGGGACCTCATCAATGCAAAATGTCTTGATTAAGAAACGTAAACGATTTCTGACACGAGATTGATATTGCTGAGCAATACGGCCTATTAAAAGTATTAATTGTTTCAAGGTTCTTTACCAAAGGGTGTGAGCAGGGCATTAAGCAATGTGTCAATCGCTTTCAAACTGTTTCATATTTCAACAAAACTTTTGACTTACATTACTCCAATGAGGGATTTTCTTTTTCAACTCTTGCCTCTTCGCTGGATAGATGGCGTTGAACTTGGTAAGTTACTGCAAGGAACGGAACGTCACATCATTTCACTTGGATGTAATGGTTATATTCGGAAGCATAAGCAAACGAAAGTGTCAGTCAACTAGCGTATGTGACGTGACGCTATGTTTTTTTTCCCAAGCGTTTTGGCACCTAATAACGTAATCAGTTCAACGCCATCTACCGAGTTCTTGGAAACTATTTTTTTTTAAATACTCAAAAAGAAAACCTCTCATTCCGACATTAGCCTTTCTGTAGCTCAGTATTAACACAATTAACTTGTAACGTTCCCACTACTGCTACACAGCTAGCCTCCTGTATGTTCAGGTAGCCTTATACACTAGGTTGTACTTGACACGTTTACCTGTACTATCGAGGACACTCCCGCCTGATCACCACTAAGCTAATTTTTGGTTGCACTTACAGGTCAACTGTACAGGCAAACCTGTCAAGTACACCCTAGCGTGTACTTTTAGAGGGAGTGCGCCATAACCCACGCGCGGATTGGGAACATAAATATTTATTTCCTCGAATTTTGGCTCCTCGGACATAACCTAACATAAGTTATGTCTATTGAACTTATACATTTTCGTATTGTCTATCATCGTATTGCTGTAAGAATGCCAGTTTATGAAGGCCATGCCCATGAAAAAAACAAGAAAAACAAAAAAATTAAAATGAAAGGTGAACAAGTGGCAATCAAGCTTCAAGCAAACTGGCAAGCATCAATACGGCACTTGTTCATCGAAGAGCAAATTGGAACCTGAATAGCCTGTCTGATTGATTCCTGTTTAATGCAGAACTAACACACTGGCCGTAAGGTGACTCAGATTCCGTTAAATGACTAAAGGGGCCTAGATAGAGTGACTTGTATCAGTCAGTAATCTATTGAGTTTGAAAAAGGCTCTCGATAAGTTTATTTCAATTGTATTGAAGTCATTGTAAAAAATACGAAGCCCTTTGAAATCAAGGGTATAATATATATATAATAATATATATAATATATATATAATAATATATATATAAGATAGGTATCAATCAAATCGGCGGGATGAGCTGGACTCTTTAGCAAAGGCAAGGCAAGGCAAGCAAAGACCTACAATCGTACTAGATCGCGAAATGTGGAAGGAGGGAAGAGAGGCCTTTGCCCTGCAGTGGGACAATATATGCTTATAATAATAAAAAAATATAATTGAATTGAAAAAAAAAAAACACAATCGTATAATTTATAGATGAATGAATCATATTCTTTTAAAATTATGATCATATTGTAAGTGAAACGAGTATTTTCAATTTTAAAAACGACGTTTTTAAGTAACATTTACATCGTGAGCTCGTACTATTAAAGCCCCTGGACGGTGTGGTATTTCTAGGAAAATTCGATATCAATATAACAAATGCATGATTGATTTCTGTGAAACAATCAGGTTCGGTTTAACATGGTCGAGTTATCGTTAATGATCGTATGTTAGTTAGGTTTCTAGGTGAAGTTAGCCGCAGTTTGGAAGCACGGGGGATAATTGAGGTTG
Source organism: Xestia rhomboidea (assembly GCA_963853795.1). NCBI lineage: Eukaryota > Metazoa > Arthropoda > Insecta > Lepidoptera > Noctuidae > Xestia > Xestia rhomboidea. The sequence continues at coordinate 4,125,100 of OY970771.1, read as the reverse complement.
TCTGTTCTGGGTATGTTCTACAATGGGTGTCTAACTGATTCTGGGTAAAGATAACGGGATACTGAGGCTGCTTGCGTTCATAGGGTCCCGGGTTCAAATCCTGGTAGGGGCAAATGTTTGTGTGATGAACTTGGACATATTTTGTTTACGAGTCATGGATGTCTATATGTACTATTGAGGACACTCCCGCCTGATCACCACTAAGCTAATTTTTGCTTGCACTTACAACATAGAAACGCTCTCTAGCCCCGCCCCGTTGACTTTTTATAGAAATAATGAATGAAAAGATACGCACTGACGACGTACGCCAAACGAGAATTATTGTTATTTTGCGCGCCAAAGTTGACGCTTTCCTAATAGGCCTAAACTTTAAGGGAGCGTGGCTCGGCGCCTCCGCATGGTTTAAGCGAAAAAACTTTTAACTGATCAAGCGGAAAAGACCACGACTGTGCCTATAAACAAAAAAAAAGTATCTGTGTAGTATTATCAGTATTATTAACTATCTGGTGTCCACGACACGAGCCTCGTTTAGTGTGGCACTAGGTGGCACTGTGTGTAACGTCCAGCGGTATTTATTTTATTATTTATTAATAATTGATTAATAAACAGATAGTGAGTACTTAAGTGGTGGTGTCAATTTTAGTTATGTGATTGGTTAGTTACAAACTTTTTTTTTGGATGGGAAATCATCAAATGACTGACAGACTTTTACTGGCTAAAACCCATCCATGTTACTTCATCGCCCTTTGTGTTCCGGGGCCACGGTATCTCTTTCGAACAGTCCCGCAGTCCCGGCAGGCTTCGGCCCTTGTGGACCCCTTCCCTATTGCTGACTCGCTTTGAGGCACGCATGGAACACGAACGCGCCGTCGACACGGCCTGTCGTCATAAGACAGACGGATGGCGAGCTAGCCCATAGCTAGCATAACTGCTTCGCTTCTGCGCTAATGGGACGACATCACGTCCTTCTGCACGTGATGGCGTCCTTTTAGCTCAGGTCAGCCTTGAAGACCAAACCGTCTTGCAGTTGTTACTAAAACAAACCAAGCACAACAAAACAAAAAAGCAAGCAATGCGAGCTAAATAAAACTTACTGTTACTGTTGGATTTTTTTAAAAATAGGAGGTTTTTCAACAAACCATCATCTGCCCTTGTCCCATTCTATTTGGAATCGGCGCAACATGTTTTCTTTCTTCCATTCTCCCCTGTCAGACGTCACGGCATCATTTACTCCTTTCTCTTTCATATTATTCCTTACACAATCCATCCATCATTTCTTTGACCATCCTCTTTCCTTAGTTTTCTAACAAACCAACCGTAATATAACCAACGTTGCTAATAGCGCTTCTCGGAGCACCAAACAATGTGAACCTATTACCGACCGCCGTAAATTGAACCGAACCAGGAATTAAAACGAAGTTAAAGTAACTAACGACGTTAACTGTGTTACCTCGCTCAGTTTGTGACGACACCTCGTTCAAGGAATATAGGGGGAGTCCCCACTCCTCCTCCTTTAGTGAGGAACAGGGGTTCATTATCGTATCATTTGGTACTATTGTAAATGGGAAAGGGTTTATGGGTTTTTCTATCAATATCAAAGCATTTATTTCAAACTAGCTTTTGAGCGAAGCCGCAGTCGCTCGCGTTAATTTAGAATGGGGTAGGTGACACATCAATCAATTGAGAAACTTTTTAAGAGCTGTCATAACGCTGTTCTCTCATAGATTTTGTAAGGCAATAGCAAACTGTGACGTCACTGTTTAGTCAACTCAATGACTCGACTATTTATTGATTTCAAAGTAACTAAAAATCGAATTTGACAATTAATTGAAAATAAATCGGGTTTTCAGGCCCAAAATAAAGTGTTTTTGAGAGATTGGTGTCTTGGAATTATTGTTTTATGGTGTCATCTACTCTATTTGACCATCGACACGTGGCGCCATAAGAACGTTATTGTTGGTTTCCTCGGGAACAGCAGCTTTTTTCGGGAGGTACCCTATGTCCGTGTCTGTTACACCTGATGACATTTAGCAAAAATTCGGGATGATCAGTTCAGTGTTTTAGGCGTAAAAAGGTAACAAACAAACTTACTTCGCATTTATAATATTAATTTAATCAATTTCAAAATTTCAATTTCAATGTAATAATTTTAATATTTTAATAATTCAATTTCAATATTTCAATTTCAATATTTCAATTTCAATATTCCAATTTCAATATTTCGATTTCAATATTTTAATTTCAATTTATTTAAATTTCAATTTATTTAAATTTCAATTTATTTAAATTTTCATATTTCAATTCCAAATTTCAATTTCAATATTTAAATTTCAGTATTACAATTGTAATTTCAAATAATCCTATTACAGGCACTATTGAATTGTCAAAACAGAGAACAATGAAATATAGCTTCAGTCCAAGTCACAAGACATAGTAACTGTGAAAGTACTGTAGTTGCCCATTCCCTAGCGTAGATCTCTATGGAGAAGAACGGGCAAGAAACTCCATGGACACTCTTTTAAATCAGAATACTGTTACAAAATCCTGGTTACATGTTGAGATGGTATTCTATATTATCTATCATGTAATAACAGAGCTGGATAAACGTGATATGGTTTATACCTACATCAGAACTGTCTCGTTGATCTAGCGGTAGCAAGCGCAACTGTCAAGCATGAGGTTCAAAGTGTTATTAGGTTTTTCCATCGAAAATCTCTCAGTAGCAGCCACAGAGCCGAATAGTTTCGCCCCCTACATATTACATTGGACTTAAAACCTAACTATAGTTGTTGCCAGATAAGATCGCAAAAGCGGTCATTGACCCACCTACATTTATTAAAGTTCTTAACTTTGAAATCCAAAAATAAGCCTGTTCAAGCCTTGAATCGTCATCTATCGTGATCTTCAACATTTTTTTCTAATGAAAAACGATATGGTTTGTTTCGTAGGAAGAGATATTAGGGAAAGGGCAATGACCGCTATTGCGATCTTAATTGGCACCAACTTTAGTGAAATGTCCTCTGGCTAAACCTTCGCGTATTATAGGCGTGATTTTATGTACCTACATCAAAAATTTACATACAAACCATTATTTTTAGCCAAACATGCTTGTTTCCTTTAGAAAAAACCGGGAAATAATACGACTCGCTCAAGTAATATGTGGGAATTCACCACTCTATTTAGTTAATGAGGAGTAGGTATCATACTACTGTTTTAAACTTGGTTCGCTTGTGTTTTTTTTTATGAATCCGGCGTGAAGTTTAAATAATAAACATTATGTGCGGTCCCATTGGTCAGTTGGTTGTTCCAAATGTTTGTTTCTAATCTCCGCATCCCGACAAATATACCTAAACTAACAAATTGCCCGATGATAGCATAGAAATATTCATTATGACCGAGAACTGTGATAAATACTTATTAAAGTTTTGGTAACAATTAATTACTATTTCTAATTATGACTTGTCATTAATCATAATACCCGGGCATTAATACTTACTAATCACTTGGTCGGTGACAATATTAAACATTGCAGTTTTCTATGAAACAGTTTGTGGTTCATAAACAGACCTTACACGAAAAGAAAACATCTTATTTAAACAGAAAGAAAACCCATAATAAAAATACGGGGCTAACAAAATTAACGAATAACAATCGACTAAGTCCGATGAATCGCACAAAAAGAAATACAGCATCCATTGCTGAAATCAATCTTCCCAAAGAGTCGCAAATTACGTTAACTGCCAAACATAATGAAGTCTTAACTAAGTTACCCATCGCTCTTACATCAGCAAGTCAGATCAATACAAAACAAACAATCGTCGTAGGTGTCTAGCGATATTATTGTAAGTAAGTTTCGTTTTGTTTCGTGTTATGTACTTTCTTAGTTTCTCTGGGATTTTACTGACGTTGGTGAAGGAAAACATTCTGAAAACCTGAGCTCACACTTATCATATATTCAGATAAGTTCTGTAATACAAAGCGAGACCTTATATAGTTCTAGATTTAGGGGTAGGTATACAACATGAGTTTTGGCAAAAATGCGTAAAAAAATGATTAAGTTGACTTTCGAGATTTTGCATGGTAACATACAGGGTGTAAACCACCTCATTACGAAGCCGTCAACCAAGCATTCTGTACATCTAACTAAGTAACTTTACGCAAAAATTATTGCTGGGAAACGATTTTTTTTTTTTGGGGTGAATAGTTTTCTTTTGTGGTAGAACTCAATGTAATGCACTCAAAACATTGTGCTGATCGATGGATTGAATATTACGGGGTCGTGGAGGTGTTTAAAGTAAAAATCTTACATTAAAAACTTGTATTTTAAAAAAAAAGTTGCCAAAACGTTGGAACTTTGACCCCCAATATCTCCGTAAGTAGAAGGTTCCCAGGTATGGTGAAGAACAAAAAAATGATCGCAATGACAAGGAAAACAAATGCCTTTCGGCTTCGTTAAGAGGTGCTTTACACCCTTTAGATAGAAAATCCCGACAACCAGTGTTGGGCAGTAGCTCACCAAACACAACACCCGTCTGGTCGGACGATCCTCCTTTTTCTATGGGGGATGAATGTACACCCTATTCCTCAGAATACATAGTTTTTTAAAGTAATGAGCTCCCACTGTTCAAATCACCATAGTTAATTTTGAATACGAATAATTAGTAACTTAAACTTGTCAGCAAATACTTGCTTAACAGTACCTACATACTACTCGTACACGAACGTATAGTCCGCGCGCGAGCTCCGAAGAATCCGTGGCTTGTTTAAAACATCGGTGGTTCCACCTCAAGCACATAACACCCTCACAGAATGATTTCATAATTTAGTTCGCGCGGAGTACTAAATTATGAAACCATTTGAGGGCACTATGTACCAGAAATCAAACCACCGATGATTTAAACAAGCCACCGATTCCTCGGAGCTCTCGCGCAAACTATAGGTACCATTGAACCAACCACAGCAGACTTAATTTAAAACAGAGAACCACTCTTGTTACGAGTACTGCAATACTGCATCAAATGAAGGACCCACATTTATGAGAACTCCATTATTTCATCTAAAGGCGAGTACCCATTGGAGCATTGCCTTGTAATGTAACGTTACATTGAACGTATGTAACTGTGGCGGTGTTCGACGTTATAGACAGAGGTTTACCAAATAGTTCATCCACATTTCGTCAGTTATGTTTATCCCCATGTAATAGGAGGCCTATTGCCATCAACCGGAATTTTTCCACACTCTGTGGCTACTGGTGAGACATTCTTGATGGAAAACCCAAAAACACTTTGCTCGTCCCGGGAATCAAACCTAGAACCTCATTTTCGGCAGTTGCGCTTGCGAGTAGACCAATGAGAAAGTCGCAATTTAAAAAAAAAACTACGACTCGCTCAAAGCTTGGTGCATTTGAGCGACTCGTAGTTTTTTTTATCACATTATAATCAGAAGTCAAATTTACACTAATGACGAATCAGGAATTCAATTCAAAGTCAAAAATGGTTTTAATGGTTTTATTTATTGGACATGTTTTAATATTTTTTTCTTGAATAAATATTTGCTTTAAGTCAAAAATTAATTTGTTTTCTTATGGTGACGAGTTGGGACTTCTAGTATGGAAAAGTTTTAGGTGACCAATCGGAACAGTGACGAGTCGGGCATAAGTCATTTATTCAAATTAGGCTGGTAGAACTTTTTGAACGTCAAAGTTTGCAAGAGCAGTGCCCCAAAACGCCCGACCTGACACGTCAGAGACCTGAAACAGCAACACGCGGCTACGGCAGACCTCGAAAAAGGTAGCTGGCCGGCCTGGGTGCTTTCTTTGAGAATTGGCGCAGAATCTTGACCAATGGACGGTCTTTGGTGGTAGGATTTTGCCCAGCAGTGGGACAGTCTCGGCTAGTAATAAATCTATATATATAAAAATGAAACCCATTTTCCTTGGTCACGGCATCACGCGTGAATGGCTGGACCGATTTTACTAATTCTTTTTTTGTTGGATTTGTTATTATTAGGAGAAGGTTCTTACGGAAAAAAATATTAAGAAAATCTCTCAGAAATATTGAAAAATATACATTTAATTTTGCACATTTAAAAAAACGCACGTAACGAATGTCAATGTCATTCACAGCCATAGACTATATTGAAAGAGCATTGTTTGTTCGGAAACGTGGTTACTTAATTAAATTCGAGCATCATTTGTTCGGAAACATCTTTTAAGGGTGTCTCACACTCTCTCTAACCATCTCTCTGTCTCTCTTATATATCGCAGACGAAGTTGCGCGGGTCAGCTAGTATATAATAATGCTGTAGTCTACATTCACCTTAGTGTAAATGGCATACCCGATTCACTTAATATGTCATTACATATTCGTACTGTGCTGATTCGCACTCAATGCTCAAATGCTCTCGATAATTTCGCTTTGAATTTCCAATGTTCCGTAAACATACATGTTTAATCTGTAGGTGCTCTCGAAACACCTGTGCTACCAGCATTTTGTAGGTAGTATTCATTATCTATGTTTTTTGACAAATCTAACGCAGTTTCTTCATCATCATCATCATCAGCCTATTAATGTTCACTGCTGGGACACAGGCCTCCTCTCTATGAGAGGGAATGGGCTATAATCCACCACGCGGGCCCAGTGCGGATTGGTAGATGTCACATGTCCTCGAATTTTTTGGTTCTAGGACATGCCGGTTTCCTCACGATGTTTTCCTTCACCGTTTTGAGAGCAGCGGTGATGAAATAAATTACACAAAGTAATGCGCCAGTCTGGGTTCGAACCCACGACTTACTGTTCGTAAGTCGGGGCCGCCACCACTGGGCCACCGCTGCTCATAAGCTAAGCGCTTAATAGGTACATATTATAATGCTGCCCTCCCTAAAACAAAGTGTTGGACAATACACGTTTCATGTATCGAAGGGGAAGATTATAAAAGTTTATTTTTATTTTTTTTAATATGTCATTGTAAGTTAAACGCACCTGTATACCTAATACGGTTCAAAATATACATCCCTGTGACGAACGGACAAACAGCGGAGGCAAAGTCTATTGCTAAGGTCCCATTGGTACTTACCCCCTTTTTTTTTCTGATGGGAAATCATCAAATGACTCCTCCCGCTCAGGGCGGAGCAGGAGGGAGTGTCAGACTTTTACTGACTAAAACCCATCCATGTTCCTTCATCGCCCTTTGTGTTCCGGGGCCACGGTATCTCTTTCGAATAGTCCCGCAGCCCCGGATTGATACTTACCCTTTGGATACGAAACCATAGAATCAATCCGACAGTAGCGTTCTGTAGTTTATGCCTACTACCCCTTTGGGAAGAAAGCGTGAATTTTAATGTGTGTATGTTTCAATTATTTCTGAAGACAAGATCACTTTAGTTCCATAAAGCCAGCCATACATTTTGCTCTCTCCCACAACACCGTAATGTACAACTAAGTTAACGTACATAACAAAGTTCTAACTTAGTTAGTTAACTTAGCGATTATTTACCAGCAGAAACTAATGACATGATAGTGTTTGTTGCACCTCTAATGCTTTCACCATTGGAAAGTTAATTAAAACTTAAGTGAGACTTTTGAAAGCTCTTAGAATGTGCGTTAAAGAACTTGTGCCTGTGTTCGATGACACTCACCGATATCTAAATGGCATAACATAACATTATGCTGAAAATCCCCGAAGGGTTAGGCAGAGGTGTACCTAATAGTACAACCATATTTCGCCAGTTGAAATGAAATGAAATGAAATGAAATGAAATGAAATGAAATGAAATCAAATGAAATTAAATGAAATCAAACGAAATCAAATGAAATCAAATGAAATCAAATGAAATCAAATGAAATCAAATGAAATCAAATGAAATCAAATGAAATCAAATGAAATCAAATGAAATCAAATGAAATCAAATGAAATCAAATGAAATCAAATGAAATCAAATGAAATCAAATGAAATCAAATGAAATCAAATGAAATCAAATGAAATCAAATGAAATCAAATGAAATCAAATGAAATCAAATGAAATCAAATGAAATCAAATGAAATCAAATGAAATCAAATGAAATCAAATCAAACGAAATAAAATGAAATGAAATTATGATGAGTGATGTGATGAGTTATGTTTAAGGCTGGGCACAAATCCTGACTCCGTGACTACTACTGACAAAAAACCTGATGGAATAACCCAATAACACTTTATCTTGGACGGACAGACAACGGAGGCTGTAATAGGATCCCGTGGGTTACCCTTCGGGTATGGAACCCTTAATACTATTCAGTCTTTTAATTCTACTAAGATTTCAACCCACCCTCTAAAGGAAAACTACCACTGCCTGAAAGAAACGCAAAGTTACTATCTTAATTTACTAACAATTTAATTAATTAACAACTTAAATACCAAGTATTATTAATCACTTAGCTTAAGCTTAGATTAAAATATTTATTAACCCTTAAACAGTCTACATCGCAAAGACTTTACGAACACAATGAGCTGTCATATTGCAGCTGCAGCGTTATTAATAGTGCTATCAGCACACTTTAATATATTATTATATCTTATGTATCTATTATATACATGGTATGAAACTCAGTCGATTTTGTATTAGTTTGAGTGATTGCTTCGTTTTTCTTCGTTAAACCACGAATTTTGATCCGATATTTCAAACTCAAACTCAAACTCAAACTCAAATCATTTATTTCAATTAGACCATTACGGCACTTTTGAAAGTCGAAAATACAATAAAAGCGAAGCTACAGTCACAGTCACAAGGCATAATAACTTGAGAAAGTACTGTAGTTGCCCGTTCCCTAACGTAGATCTCTATGGAGAAGAACGGGCAAGAAACTCCATGGACACTCTTTTAAATCAAAATATTGTTACAAAATCTTGGTTACATCATTCATGTTGAGATTATACATATATGTGAGAACGATGTAGAAAGACGTGCACATTAAGAGCGTCCAGAGTAAAATAATAAATCAAAAATTAAAAAAAAAAAAAAGTAATTAAAATGAACGAACCGTGGCAGCCAAGAGATGACCAGTCCCAACTGAGAGCGCCCGTTCACGAACATGACGCATGTATCGGCGCCAAACAACTCGACCATATTTAAGGGAATTAAATGACCCGACACACCCGCCACCATCAGCGAGACATTTGAGTGAGCATGACATTCTCTCTTAGCCACCAAGGCATATTCAAGTCAATGAAAGATAACTAAATGTAAGTGGTGGCTGAACAGTACAAAGTACTCACACATGTGCTATGCAATTATATAATACTAAAAACTGGAATCTATATAATGCAAGTAGGTATATTTTAACAATCTTCAACATCATTTAAAGCGGCTATTCCAGTAGATGTATATAAATCGTATTTTTTTGATATGGGGATACAAATAGGACGGAACTTTGTGTTTATTTGCCGTTTCGCCATTGTACCCGTGTGAAATCACAATTTTTATGAATAAAGAAACACACAGAGATACTTTCATTAGAAATAACAAATAAACAATCACATTATTTATTTTAAACCACTATTTTGCTTCTACAACGACCCACTGACCCACTTTGCATATCGATATGATCGATCGTAAAACACTTGACTTATATTACCTCCGATTGATCATTGAAACTTAATTAAAATTTAAAGCCCAGGTTAAAATATCTATTAACCCTAAAACGGTCTACTTTACGAACACAATGAGCTGTCGTATTGCAGCTGCAACGTTATTAATAGTGCTGTTAGCACACTTTAATAACATGCGACTTGGGAACATTTGTCATGGTTCGAAAAGTTTTGCGCACTAGTGATGTAGTTAGTGTGTACTTTGCTGATGAAGCTGGAATGCTACACGCGTAGACATGTCTTGATTTGTGAATTACATTTTCGTATGTTGTCGATGTTTAACAAGTTTAATGAGGGTTTCGATTGTACCTGCTTTTGTATCTGTAAGCTTAACAATCCTGCGTGAGCATGTATAATTAATTTTTGTTTGCTCAAAGTCAAAGTTCAATATTGTATTTTTTTTTTCTACATAATCCTACATAGTGACATGCTTCAAAATTGTTATTTTCTACGGAGAAAATAATACATACATCACACTAACGCTATAGCATCACCATCATCAGCCTATTAATGTTCCCACTGCTGGGACACATTCCTCCTCTTTATGAGAGGGAATAGGCATAATCCACCACGCGGGCCCAGTGCGGATTGGTAGATGTCACATGTCTTCGATTTTTTTGGTTCTGGGACATGCCGGTTTCCTCACGATGTTTTCCTTCACCATCACGCTATAGCATGCTGGCCCAAAATAAGTGGTCATTTTATTAATTATTATTATTAAGCCTTTATTGCTGAAGAACTAAACACAAGTTTATTCTAATAGTATTAAAAACTTATATCTAACACACAGGGTTTTCTGGTTTATTGATCAGCGTGTCCTGTGACACAGGCCTCTTTTAACTGTTTCCTCTCATTTATGTCTCTAGCTTTTCTAGGCCAGTAGGGCTATTACGTATCTCTGTTGACAGCTCGAAATGATAGTAACTGGGCTCAGTGTCCATCAATTAACTGTCAAAAGGTAAGTTTCTTATTATGGATGACCCTGTTAGTCACCGTAAAGTGATATCCGCGCAGTGTGATACGTAATACCAATATTATGACATTTACGTTTGTCATCCAAGTTCGGTGTACAACCGAAGCTTGATAGTCACTGTATATCAGAAAGATACGTAATTGCCCTGCTGGTAGTGCCTCTAATTTTTCTGATGTTGTCTATCCATCTCTTTTTTTTTCTTTATTCATTTTCCTTTTCCTTTTGCCAAAATAAGTGGTAATACATGTCTTTGAATAATTCATCTTTTTCTATAAATAAATCTGTAACTTTACTTGTGCACATAAAATTCATACATCCTTATGTATAACCTAACTGATTTCAAACTACGATAAACTAATCATAAAATAAATTTATTTCCACACAAGGATAGAGAAGAATAGTTCACCTGAGAATTGCACAATTGCTCGACACAATCACTTCGCAATCCCACTGACAGCAAAATCATAAAGTGCTGTAAACAGACTTTAATAAGACAGCCTGCACCACGGGACTATGGCACTACGGGACTTGTGCAACATTTGTCAAGCACAACACTACGAAGACATTCATTGCATTGAAAACTTTTGTTGAGATGATGAAGTGTGGATATGTTCGTTCAAAGAGAATTCTATACACTCTACCATGTAGAAGCTAAGCTTCATATTATATTTATGAGTTCCTTTTGGTTATTTACGTTCTAGAAACTGGAAGAGCCCTGCTTTGGTAGAATTACGAGTAGAAATGTGTTGGAAATGTAGTTTTGACGTATGGAAAAGTAGTTACAGCGGCAACAAAGCTTTGTTATTCTATGAATATGGCTAGGATCATTTATAGTCGTATTTCCCCACAACTTTTGTGTACAAAAGTATACGTATAGTATATGTATGTATAGAAATCTGTACATATCTTTTTATCTATCTCTTTTGTATATAGAGTTGTTAACACCGTGGTGGTGCTACAAGTCTTCATGGGCTTGAGATTTTATGAAGTCATACAATTTTCAAGTCATTATTTTACATAAAAAACAGACTTATAGAACTTTAATTTAAACATCAGCATTATTAAACCGCACATTAACATTATGAAACCGTAAATAAATAATGATTTTGAATAATTACAAGCTAACTCAAAAATAAACCCTTCCATTTAAAATCAACCTCAAAATTCCAAAACAGAAGAGAGAATACACATTTGCATAAACCAGAAACGAACATCCAATTTAACCCGATCGAAGTTCCGATCACAATCATACATAAGTACGTAATTATAGTCTAACTTAACTTGAGTGAAGTTGCTCATAAGCCTTGCTTAAGTAACCAATAGAACTTGAATGCTACTGAGGATTTTCAATTGAACATGAAGACGAGTAACTTGAATCTTCTATTGAGTTATATAGCAGAAAGTAAATGAGCATTGGTCTAATGATGTCTGATTGAATAGTTTGTGTTTACGGACATGTTTATGTTGTCTTGCTAAAGAAATGTGGAAAAAATAATAAGAGGAATGAGAAAATATGTCTTTAATTTTAAGTGGAGGAGGTTTTATGGTTTAGCGTAGGTAATAAATAAATATCGATGGACAGTTCGCACAGCGCCATCTAGTACCACACTAAGCAACGAGACTTGTGTCGTGGACTCCAGATAGTTGATATACTACATAGATACTTTTTGTTTGTAAATACATACTTACCTATTATACATATAAACATCCATGATTCGGAAAAAAATATCCATGCTCATCACACAAACATTTGCTCCACCGGGACCCTAAGAACGTAAGGCAACCCCACTACCACTGCGCCATTTGGGTTGGATGAAACAAATGTTTTAAGGCTTCTTATTTTCGAATCGACGGTAAAAATATTGAATGAACTGGGCCTATTTTTGATGTCTTCAGAAGTGCAGGTGTTTGGAAATTTTGAAGACTGCGACATAATATATGAGAAATAGTTTGATCAGAGTAACCGCATCTATATTACCCCATTTCGTGTGCGTACAGTGGTTTATTTTGTCTAAGAAAGTTGCATACATACAGGGTGTAAACCACTTCATCACGAAGCCGTCAACCAAGCATTCTGTACATCAAACTAAGTAACTTTACGCAAAAATTATTGCTGGGAATCAAAAACTTTTTTTGGGTGAAAAATCATGTTTTGTGGTAGAACTCAATGCAACGCACTCAAAACATTGTGCTGATGGATGGATTTGAATAGTACGAGGGTCGTGGAGGTTTTTAAAGTAAAAATCTTACATTAAAAAATGCCAAAAACTTGGAACTTTGACCCCCAATATCTCCGTAACTAGAAGGTTTCCAGGTACGGTCTATAACAAAAAATGATCGCAATGACGAGGAGAACAAGCGGCGTTAAGAGGTGTTTGACACCCTTTTTATGTGGGGACATAGTTTAAATACAATTAATCACAAACAACGGTTCATTCTCTGTCATTTCTCGAAAATAACGTTAATACGTTGGTCATGGCTGTTTTTTTATGATTGGTACTCTCTCTACTGGAACGCTCTCGTCTTCCTCTTGGAGGTGGGCGTTAATAGCTGCGACATAGTTTTAAACTAAAGTAGCTATTTACGTACGCAAACAATTTGTAAAATGTGTTTTTGTTCCAATAAAGATTATTTGATTATTATTTCTAGATATTTGACAGATCGTAATGCGTTAGAAACCCGAAAGCTAGTCACACCAAGAGGGTTCCCTACAACTAGGTTGTGGAGGTCACTCCATGCGAAATACTGATCTATTTCTATCTATCTATCTATCATGGGGTTTACGTTTCCGCACTTAGTCCTTAAAGTGGACCATTGTACGTGAGCCATGTTGGCCGATTACTCCAACCAACCCGCCTCCCTCCAGAGGCAGATCAAACTTCCCGGTCTCCTCAGGGCATCCGCAAGGGATCTTGGTGTTCCCAGGGTCTCCTCGCGAATCTTGGTAACGTCTGTGCACTCAAGGAGCACATGCGCCACCGTTTCTTCCGCCTAGGGGACTGTCAGTGATTCCTAGTGTTTATTCAGTGAGCAGTGTCCAGTGATGGTCCCCGCCACCAGACGCAGGCTATCTCTGTCCAGGCGCAGAAGGCGCCTGGTCACCTTTGTATCCAGGGATAGCATAGCTTCCTTGGATTGCCTACATCCTGGTGTCGAGGTCCAACATTTCTCCGCTTGTATTCGAGTGTGATCCTTTAACCAGCTTCTTAGCTGCTTGAAAGGAATGGACACAATGGGTTCGGGTCCGTAGGGTTTTGTGCTGGATCCTCTTCTGGCAAGTTCGTCAGCTGATGTATTTTCTGGTTAGACTCGACACTGACCCTAACACAGTTAAAAAAGGCCAGACAGACGTACCAACATGAAGATAATTAAAAAGTTTGCATTAAATAGTCTACGACGTGTATCCGTGTATGTCCATGTAAAATACTGATATTCAGCTGCATCCAGTTAGACTGAAAACCGACCCTAACACAGTTGAGCAAAAGCAGGCAGATAATGGTGAGTTTAACACGTGTATCGAATAATCAAATAAACATCAATCGACAAAAACCCAGAATTCTTAATCAAGACTCAAGGAGCGACATCGGATATAACACCTAAACCAAACTCCAGCAACACTAACTAAGTTTGTCACGCGACGCGAAAGCTGAGTTGGACACAGTTTCAACTGTATTTCAGCTTTGATAAATACAGAAACCTATGTAATTCAGTTTTGGAACTTAAAACCGGTGCTCAGACCAAAATTCATGTTCCTTTAACATAAATTATTTATGGCACTTTAGTGTCACTTTGATGTATTATTTAGTGGTTGTTGAGTTGCCCAGCTGTGGTAGGTAGTGTGAGACTATCTGCCGCATGCCTAACGAGCTTGGGTCTTACCACTTGGTGACGAGCTACATGCGTGTTTCGACTGCGATAAATATTTGCTTCTCGGTATTGTCAATAATGCATTTGCTGACTCTCTTTGAGGCGCGCGTGGAACACGAACGCGCCGTCGACACGGCCTGTCGTCATGAGACGGACGGACGGCGAGCTAGCCCATAGCTCCCCGTCCACAGGCCCGCGACACATAGACATACCTTGAAATCACATATTACTTATGCCAAATCTAAAAGCAGTCTATTTAACTACATTTAATCCTGCAATTTCAAGAGATACCGTCATACACATTTTTTTTTTACATTTTCTACTGCAGTAGTTTAGGTACTTTTATTTTGTGATATGCTACTTCTTGCTATATCGACTAAACGGTAAACAACAAAAAAACAGTAAAACCAATAAGTCCAATCTAACGATTTTAATCTCTGGTTCAATCAGCTTTCGGTAATCATCATCTGCCTAGCCTTTTCCCAACTATGGGGTCGGCTTCTAGTCTAAACCGATGCAGCTGAATATCAGTATTTTACATGAAGCGACTGCCTATCTGACCTCCAGCACTCAGTTAGTACTGAGTAATACTTTACCTTTGGTAAGAATGGTTGTCAGACTTTTGGGGCCACTGACTATCTGTAAATACAACGTTAAAGATCTACAATTGACAGCCAAGACCAACGGCTTAGCGTTATTTCCGAGGCATGGAGGAACCTCGGTATGTAGTGGGTGGTCACCCATTCTCACGGACCAACCTAGGCAATCGCGGCCCCGGTAGGTAATTTAAAAAAAACTTTTGTTGGAAACAGCAGTTTTTTGACGAATTACTGATGAGCATATTTCTATGTCGTGATGGCCTCGCCTCCCATATATAAGGTTGTGGGTTCAAATCCGGGCAAGTACCAATGTGACTTTTTCAATTCATATGTACTTTTCTAAGTTTATCTTGGACATCACAGACATCGGTGAAGGAAAACATCGTGAGGAAACCTGGACTTATAATTAATATAAGTCTGAAATCGCCAAACCGTCTTGAGCAAGCGTGGTAATCAATGCTCGTGCCTTCTCTGCATGAAAAGAGGCCTTTGCCCAGCAGTGGGACAGTAATAGGCTGGTATTATTATATTTATATGTGTGGGGGGGGGGGGGGGGGTAAGAGTGATGTACTGAAAACGACCGAAGGAAGTGTTTGTGCGTCCGTGTCCATTCCACCCTGTATAAATAAATAAATAAATATCGCTGGACATTAACACACAGCGCCATCTAGTGCCACACTAAGCAACGAGGCTTGTGTCGTGGACACCAGATAGTTGATATACTACATATATACTTTTTGTTTGTAAATACATACTTATTATACATATAAACATCCATGACTCGGAAACAAATGTCCATGCTCATCACACAAACATTTGCTCCAACCGGGATTCGAACCCGGGACCCTAAGTACGTAAGGCAGCCTCACTACCGCTGCGCCATTCGGGTCGTCGAAGTATAGCTATGCCATTCCACCCTGTATAGCTATACTTCTGCCTTACCCTTCAAGGAAATACAGGCGTGATGTGTTATTTTTGTTGTAACATCACTATCTAGAATGTGATTAGTGTGCACATCACTAGATTATTATCTATGGTTCCGGTCTCCACCTGTCACTCCAGCTAGACGCACTGCTGTGTCTGATCCAGTCTGTGTATCACTCTTCAACTGTCTTTGTATTATAACGTGTACCTCGTGTTAATAAACAAAGTCTACTAAACGATCTTTCATTCCAACAGACATAACAATTTTAATTCTAAAGAATTTTCGGAAATTCCATAACGTTTGGTTTTTGATGAAGCACCAAAGGTTACCGTCACCCAAGTAACTCCAAAAAACAGGAGAACCCATCGTAACAGATATGAAGTGTCACCATAAAAGATATATGTGGAAGGACACTGAAGAACCCTTATTAAAGATATATTGGGGTTCCGCATACAGTATGCGACACCCATCTGGATCTATGACCTCGCTTCTTTTACAGATTGCATTTTTGGGATCCCTGACAGTTTATGATTCGAGATTTTGTGCGCTCAGGTGCTGGCAAAACGAAAATTCAGAAAGTTGATTAGATAAGATAATGTCGCATGAGTTATGTTTTTTAGTAAAAATATGGATGTGAAGCAAAATGAGTAGGTATGTTGGTATCGTAACAAGTTCTGTGGTGTTTGCCAACCTCCATAGGGACCAGGCGTGAGTTTATGTATGTATAAGTGTTTTTGCAAATCCGGGCAGCACCGTTATTTGCAGATTGAGTTTCCTCATTACCGAGAGGATTGCCATAACTGTAATAGAGTAGATGACACCATAAAACAATAATTCCAAGACACCAATCTCATAAAAAAGACTTTATTTTGAGCGTGAAAGGGTTTTCACGCTCAAAATAAAGTACAAGCAACTAAAAATCCAAATCGGGTGATTTGGATTTTTAGCTGCTTTGAAATCAATAAATAGTTGAGTCATTGAGTTGACCAAACAGTGACGTCACAGGGTGCTATTGCCACACAAAATCTATGAGAGAACCGCGTTTTGACGGCTCTTAAAAAGTATGTCAATTGATTGGTGTGCCATCTACCATATTGCCTTCTGATATAGTAAAGTTATAGTAATATGGGGCAAGGGCAGGAAAATAAAGATGATATCATCATGCGTGTTTTCTCGTAGGGTTAGGCAAAGTTATACATACCTCTAGCATACAAAGAATACAAAAATATTTATTACTTCTCAAACATACATGCCATTGTGTCATACATAAATTGAGCCAGCCCCAGTAAGTTACAATAGTACTTGTGTCGAGGCTGTCTCGCTCTTCCCGTAAGTGGTATCCTAACAATGAAAATGAAGTCAACGAATGGAATAAAAATACAATAAAAAAGAAATTAAATTAAATAAATGATAGTTAATTAATTAATTAATCACTTAAGCAGCTCTCTTTGTGTATTTGTGTGTGTATGTAGTTGTTTACATACCGACCTTTTACCATAGCCCAACGCCACAATTATTTTACTTATGACTACCTATATCTACTTAAGTACAAAATTACAATAAAGTATATGATATTTAACTATACGCCATAACAGTAATATTAACCTCCGATGCACGCCACACCAAACCATCACAATTTAACGGTAATTAAACAATTAGCAGAAAACCGAAATGTGAATATAAATTAAGCAACGGTTTCCCAGTAAACGTTACACTATCCGTTTGTAGGTTACGCCGCAATGTTGATCGAGGTCGGATTCGAACCCGCAACCTCGTGGTTTGAGTCAACACACACCCTTCGAGTATTGACTGATGAGACCACAATATTACAACGTACGTCATTATCTGCCTAGCCTTTTCTCAACTATGTTGGGGTTGGCTTCCAGTTTAACCGGATGCAACTGAATACCAGTATTTTACATGGAACGACTGCCTATCTGACCTTCACAATCTATTTAGTACTTGGTAATACAATACCCCTTAAATTAAATAAAGCTTAAATTTAAATACGTCTATTAACAATTATTTAAATAATGTAAAATAATAAATGTCTTTGATCAAGTAAAACTAGCTATAATATTACAATATGCTAACGAAATTGATAAAATAAGTAAAAAAATAAGACCTAACAACAGCTTAAAATATTTAAAATACCTACCATTATTTAATCTGTTGAAATGTAACAATGAATATGGAAGAAGGACCTGGAGGTAATTGTTACCTAACTTATTGAATAAACTCCATAAGCAACTAACTTAAAATCAAAGACAACTTTGCAAATAAATTTACTAATAAAATATTACCTCACAGTGGATCAAAGCAAAGTTCCTCCAGATCTTTCACAATTAAATAAATAATTTAATTATGAATTTTTATAACAATATTTTTTAAAGTAAACAAGCGAGATGCTTCACTCGCACATAATCTTTCAAAATTAAGATTAAGCGATGTGGGTATAATCAATATTAATGTAATGTTTTTGATTTAAAAAGTTTTAAGGTTTATTTTTTTTAAGACTTGTCAAACTTTCGGGCCAATGACTACCTTTAAAGTTAAAGATTTACAAATGAGAGTCAGTCACCAGTCATATCTTACTAGTAATATTGATGTCCATATATTTGGGGGCCAGCTTATTACTATCAACCGGACACAAATCCAAACTCCCTGACTGGTACTAACAAAATTCTTATCAACATTACATGACGACCCGAATGGCGCAGCCGTAGTTAGGCTGCCTTACGTTCTTAGGGTGCCGGGTTCGAATCCCGGTTGGAGCAAATGTTTTTGTGATGAGCTTGGACATTTGTTTCCGAGTCATGGATGTTTATATGTATAATAAGTATGTATTTACAAACAAAAAGTATCTATGTAGTATATCAACTATCTGGTGTCCACGACACAAGTCTCGTTGCTTAGTGTGGCACTAGATGGCGCTGTGTGTTAATGTCCAGCGATATTTATATTTATTTATTTATACACATTCAATCGAACCAATGATCTTATCCTCAGCAGTGGCGAGACCTCTGGAGTCTAGAGGTTGCAAGCGCGACTAATTAATGCCTTGTTGGCCTAGAGTCTAGACTAGCTAGGCATTAATTATTGAATAGAGTGTGATTAGTCTGATTTATGAGGTCTTAAAACTCAACATGCTAATTTTGTCTAAATTAATTTTTAAATATTATTAGATTAGATATTTTGTTATTTACTTTACAAGTAAAATAAGTAAAAATTAAGTGTCCGCAGCACAAATAAACCTTATTTTTGATACTGTCTGAACAAATCCCATCCCACAGACAAACTGATTTTTGTAAACTTTGTTTTAATAAACTACATAAATAAAAATATAAAATATTATTAAGTGACAACAGCATCAATCTTTATGACTTCATTAGTTATTATTATGTTTATAAGTTTAAGCTATCGGCCTTTTTGCCAGTCCATTTAACATGAAAAAACTTTTCTATTTTCATAAACTTTGATTGAAAATAAAACTTTTAGGTTTTCTCTTCTGAACTCATCAAGCCTTTTCTCAATTTGTGTGCGACAGAATTTCATATGAAGCGACTGCCATGCTGTCGTCTGACTTTTTCAACTCAATTATGAAGGAGATACCAAGTATAATATAATATTGTACAGGGTGTAAACCACCTCATCACGAAGCCAACATTCAACCATGTAACCAAGCACCAAGCACGAGCCAAGAACCAAGCATTCTGTACATCAAACTAAGTAACTTTACGCAAAAATTATTGTTGGGAAACGCCTTTTTTTTTTAAGTGAAGAATCATGTTTTGTGGTAGAACTCAATGTAACGCACTCAAAACATTGTGCTGGTGGATGGATTGAATAGTACGGGGGTCGTGGAGGTGTTTAAAGTAAAAATCTTACATTAAAAACTTGTATTTATAAAAAAATCCCAAAAAGGTGGAACTTTGACCCCCAATATCGCCGTAACTAGAAGGTTCCCAGGTATGGTGTAGAACAAAAAAATGATCGCAATGACGAGGATAACAAGTGCCTTTCGGCTTCGTAAGAGGTGTTTTACACCCTTTATAGTCATAAACTTCTAAGGATTATCTTCACGGAAAGGTCCGCCAGGGCCGAAGCCTGCCGGGGCTGCGAGACTAACAACAAAGGGCGAGGAAGGAACATGAATGGGTTTTAGTCAGTAAAAGTCTGACATTCCCTCCTGCTCCGCCCAGAGCGGGAGGAGTTATTTGATGATTTCCCATCCTAAAAAAAAAAAGATTATCTTCAACGTTTTGGAAAACGTCGTAAGGAAATCGGCAAGTCCTAGAACTAAAAAATTAAGACATGTGACATCTACCACCCCGCTGGGCCCTGGATTTCTCTCCAATTGATGACAATCGGCTTGCCTTGCATGAAATATGACTGGCAAAATGAGGGCAGTATTGCCTAGCCGTTTGAGGATTACTGTGGTTTATTTTATTGACTTTAAATACGTATTTGGTAGGTACCACATGTTTTAGAAAACCGACTGCTGAGTCTTGCCAGATCGACATTAGAACGTGCACAATTGCCTCAAAAGCACGAAGCGATATCGATGTGCAAAGGATGTTCGCCCGCCCAAACCTTGACAGCGGATAGGTCCATTAATTTTAGTCGGCAACTACAAGGCCCTAGCCTTAGATTCAAATGACTATTACGAGAATTTATAGCCGTTATACCAGTTTGAAGGTACATCAGCTAAAACCAGTGACTGTGGAGTAAAAAAAAATTGAACGCCTCGCTTGCTAATCTATACTAATATTATAAAGACGTATTTGTTTGTTATCTTGAAGATACATTATGCCCGAGTATCATAAGCTAATTTTTTTTTATTATTCGTACCACAAGACCTTCTGGGCCCTAAAAGAACACATGAAGGGAAATCTTCCAATTACACTGAAAAGAAAACTCATCGACGTGATTGTGCATACTGCCCGTCCTAACCTATGGTGTGCAAAGTTGGTCACTTACTGAACAACAGAAGTCCAAACTCAAGATTTTCCAGCGGGCAATGAAACGCAGCATAATCAGTGTGAAGCGTACAGATCGCGTAAGAAACGCTACCCTGCGTTCCATAACTCAGGTTACAGATGTCGGAGAAAAAACAGCCAAGCTAAAGTGGGAGTGGGCTGGCCAACGCTAATGCCCCCGAAGAGGTGGGCAAAGACGTCACTCACTGGACGCCTGACGGTGGGAATCGCCGTCGAGGTAGACCGCGGCGAAGGTGGTGTGACGATCTGATCTTGTTTGCGGGGCGAACATGGCCAGATATCGCACAAGATAGAGAGGTTTGGAAGGAGAAAGGGGAGGCCTTTGCCCAGCAGTGGGACACATGACAGGCTAAGAAACAATAAAATACGGCAAAAAACGTCCCC
The DNA here is from genome assembly GCA_963853795.1 of Xestia rhomboidea. Lineage (NCBI taxonomy): Eukaryota > Metazoa > Arthropoda > Insecta > Lepidoptera > Noctuidae > Xestia > Xestia rhomboidea. The sequence continues at coordinate 4,103,726 of OY970771.1, read as the reverse complement.
TGGGTTAATTTCCGTACATAACGCGAGCGAAGCTGCGGGCAAAAGCTAATAAACAATATAAATTTAATAAACAGTTTTGGTTTCCTCACAAAATTTTCTCACACCCCAAGTCTAAAATTATATACTTAAGAAAACACTGATTCAGAAAAAGTTAAATTGGTACCTTTGTAATCAAGGTTTTCATTAATTTACTTCTAAAGAAGGTATGTAAGGTTATTACACAAAATACTTAAGAATATTCAGATCTAGTAACATGTTATTAAACTTTGGGGGTTTAAAGAACAAGGTGTAAGCTCTTCATACCCCGTGGAAAAGGGAGGATAGTCCGACCAGACGGGTGTTATGTCTGGTGGGCCACTGCCCGACAGTCAATTGTTGTCCGGTTCTTGTATATAGTCTTAAGTCGCGTATAACTTTGTTTGCGCAATGTAGGACTTTGACGTATTTCGCTTGTTAGTTCATCATTCATGTCATAGATGACGTTGTAGTACTTTTTGTCCAATGTAGCTGTAGTTTTTTTGTAGTGCCGCTACAAAACTTTTGGTTTCACGTCCACAAGAAAATTGTTAGTCTCTTCACTGACAAATTTAAATGATCATGCTGTGTCATCATCACATGTCTAACCTTTTCCAATCTTATTTTGGTATCGGCTTCCATTTTTTTCCTTTTTTTTCTTTCTAAGTCAAGGCAAAGCTCAAGGCATTATGCTCGCTTTTGTACGATTGTTTCAACTTTTACATAAACGTTTTTTATAAAAATCTCATTTGCAGGTCACTTACAACTCGTGCCACGAAAGATGAGTTCGTCACACCACTTGTATACGAAATAATTGTGTAACGAAATACTTCTTTTGACATATAGGTGTACCTCGTAAACCATCTTCCTACATTGTCTTCTTAATGTTTTACCTCGAGGCATAATCAAGATTTCACAAAGTTTCACTCGTTTCAAGTGATATGACAGGTCTCATCTTTCGTGGCACGGACTGTACTGACATCTCTAGCAGTATGTACATAGTATCAAATTTATTGTTTTATATATTTATTTATCAACCAATGGTTGAATGCGTTGCTCAATACAAATCCATCTATGTCTAAATGCATTGTCAAAGTGAGATTTCGATCATTGTATTCATGCATTACAGCGATGAAATATCAATCTATCATCCTTCTTATATCGATCATAATTTCTATCTATCTATCGAAGCTGGATAAATGACAGATACAAATTGTTTTTTAAAGTGAGATTATTTTCCATTCAGAGGTCACCGTAATTCCCTTACAGACAACCTTTGTGAGGATAAATACCCGTATAGAGAATGTCAAACGTCTTATTAATGTTTATTTGGTACTGGAAAAAACTATAAATGAATGTGTGGGTAGACCAATAATAATTATGATACGTATTTCTTTGATAGCATTTATGTCACTTGAAGATAACTCTAAATATATAAAAGGGTTTGTTTTGCACTGTTACTCAGATACAATTCTGTAGGTTATATGTAGACTGAGATTAAGAAACTTGGTAGGTACGGATTTCAGGTATTGTATTAATGCTATGGTACCTCATGTTTTATAATGTATTATAAATGTTTGACTGTACCTAGTATTCTATTCTGTCCCTAGTATTTAAGTCTCTACTCTGTACCTAGTATTTAAGTAAAATCATCACGCATTTTGTTAGTAATTAATCTAAATTAGTTTTGTACTTATAAGTCTTGGGGGGCCTGGTGACCCGTAACACAGGTATTGTATACCTATTTTGGGCACCAGTCTCTCACAAATGTTTACCCTGTGTATTAGATTTAGTCATTCCTGTTCACTGTAACGTTTGTGATGAGAAAATAAACACATTATTTATTACATTATTTATTTGACTGTAGAAGTGTATATACAACTTAAATTTGTGTTACCGTCGCTAACGAAAGCACTACAGCTAATCACGCGATAAGTTCGCTAAACAAAGAATTATTATTAAATATTGAACAAGTAACTATGCCTAGAAAAACCTAATAAATTCAAACATTCTCGCGAGGAACATCACACAATACACCCTTTAAAAAGCTTAGGCACACGATACTTTATCCTCTAAAAAATAAATACAAAATATTCGTCCCGGTCGGCGATAAATGCTGTCCTACACGTCTCTCTTGGGGTGAAACTTGAAGATATAATAAAAAACCCGAGCAAGCTCTCGTCATATTTCTATAGGTATAATATATTTACTTGTTATATGTTGACGGGGAATCTTGACAAACTGTTTTCCTTAAAGGACGAAAGATTATTTTGTGATCTTTGTTTATTTGTAGTTTCTTTAATTAAGCTTATGGAATTTTCCAAGTAAATGTTTGTAATAACGTAATTAGAGTAGGCAATAATAGTAAGCACATTTGTCAAAATAATTAAGTTTTTCCTAAAGTATTTTGGGTGTCAAAATAATTAGAAACACGTTTTTTAATGGTTGAATTACAACAAAGATTTTAGTTCTTTTTTGGGTCTTTTTTTGGTCCAAACAAAGTGACATTTTATCAGTGGTAAAGAAACTAAAAAACAAAAAATATTGAATTGACATATTATGCTACTAAAGCCTCATGAATGTTTATTCCGCTAAAATTCCTTGACAAATACCAACCGCTTATGTAAGCCTTCTTCTATGATTAAGAATTTGGCGACTACAACAATCCACAAACGAATCAATTCACTATCCGTAAACCAATTAATCAAACACAAAAAAACAACATTAAAATGGCCTCAAAGCCCTTATAAATAATCCAAACACACAGCCCCAAACCTAGGTAAATACCCTTACTAAGGCCACGTCATAATAATCTTGAAAAATGTCCCAAGGAATGATGTGAAAAAAACGTATATCTCCCAACAAAATCTCTGAAGGCTGAGGAGAAAAACCTGTCAACTTGACTCTATATAGGTCTACAAGTTGAAAAAGAAAAATAGGGACAGATAGATAAATAATACATGAATTGTAGTGCCCATTTATCAGTATAACCACGAGTTATATGGGTGTAGAACAAGATATGTATGTAGGTAGTATATAAGGGGGTGAGGTTTTAGTAAGTAAATAGCGTCCAGTCGTGGTCGCTAAGCAATCGTTGGATATTTGATTACATAGGGCGAAAGGGTCAGATTTTAGTTGACAAATAGTACTGACGGATGTCGTTATGTTTATGTATACAGCGTGCATACAACGAATCATTCCCCCTTCCCATCCCTTCCCATTATCCCCATTGATAACAATAGATCCTGGGGTGACTTGTTCTTTGAACATAACCTGGGTTTTGTCCAAGTTCACCTCGAGACCAATGCGTATTGAATAATCAAATAGGCCATCGAGCATCTGCTGCAGTTCGTAAAGCGATCCAGCCAAAAAAAGTACTAGGCTAGCAGGAATTGAAGATGGTATTTCAATCACAAGTTTACTGTGACAATATTATATAGTAAGTACCTACACCTACTCAGATGCCCGGAATATACAAATACACACCTCCTTAAACTTATGCTAGCCTAGTACTTTTTGGTGGGTTATCAATGTATTATTTAAAATACGGATCACTGGATGAGCAAACTATCTTTATTAATTAGAAAGCCGTATTTCGTTTTTAATATGACTGTACTCTGTGACAGCTATGTCGAGGCGAAACAAAAGACGGTGCATCAAAACCAAGAAAAATCACGAGTCGACGCAAAGGGACTCGACGCAGGGGGAATGATTCCATACAACATAGACTCATGTTGTATACAGGCTGATTTTATATTTAAAACTCTACTGTCTGTTTCTCTGTGGACTGCCTCGTTGGCATAGTGGTCGCAAGTGCGACTGCTGAGCATAAGGTCCTGAGTTCGATTCCCGGGTCGGGCAAAGTGTTATTGGGTTTTTCCATCAGGAATTTCTCACGGTGTCTGGGATTCGAGCCCGGTTTATGGCAATAGGCTCTCCCCTTATTAAATGCCACTTAAACATACTGGCGAAATGTGGGTGTACAGGTACACCTCTGCTTAACACTTCGGGGAATACAGGCGTGATGTTATGTTCTACTGTAATGAAAGTAAACTTTAAAAAGAACCATTAAAACCGTTAAAAATTAACAGCCTATATGTGTCTTCCCAGAAATTGGCAGCGCTGGGTAAAAAATATATATTTGCGAGCAGTAACACGACATAACATCACGCATGAATCCTCGAGGGGGCAGTCAGACGTAACTTATATGTAGTACACAGTATACTTTCATTTTCGCAAGTTGTCTAAGCCTCACGTCATAGACGGCAAGCCTATTACCCGCAGCTGGACACAAATTCTATAACTGAGAATTTCTTGATGAAAAATCTCAATAACACTTTACCGACCTGGAAATCGAACCCAGGACCTGCCCTGTAGTCACTACGAAATCTAGAAAGATCGAAAATCTTTTAGCCATTTCTAGGATGACACAAGATAAGATTTATTTGCTCAAACCAGAATGATGGACTTGCTCGACAAATTGCTTTAAAACTCATTTATTTTGTTATCCTAGCGTGAAACGTTTAGCACACTGGTCATAATTCCAAGGACTACATTTGACACAAACAACTTACAGCAAGTTACGACTATTAGTCACAAGGGACTCCCAGTTATATGTTTTAATTTATTTGGAACTGTCATACGCAATTTTCTTTAACAGTCAAATGTTAACATTCTGATGATTAATATATTTATGTACACACAAAATACTTAACAGGACATTACATTATGATAGAAGAGTACAAAGGTACTGCTTATTTCATAAGAAATTTCTTCTAGCAGACCTGCGAGAGGAAAGTTGGATTAGAAAAATATAGACACAGTGCTTAGAAAAGACTAACAGGAAAATCTTAATCTTTTATTCTTTATCGTGTGGTTAGTGCCTAACCTAGTGTCAGAGTTTTTATGCCGACCATGGACCTCTGGCTTGGCTTTACATGCCGTCAAGAAATTTCTTTCAGGCATGCTGGTTTCCTCACGGTGTTTTCCTTCACCGAAGCAAATGATAATTATACAATACGCACATGAATTTGAAAAATCAGAGGTCGAACTCGAGACCTATGGCTTGGCAGTCCGACGGTCGCACCACGAGGCTTTCACTGCTTAAAATTAAATTAGAACGTATAACAAAAATTTATCTGTATAAAACAAACATATATACAAATATACACATTTATAAAATAAACATAATACATAGAATATAAAGAATATTAATATAGAGGAGATTTATTTGTTAACTTATTTCCTAATTTCCAAAATAATTTATCTGTAACTTCAAAGATATATACATAATTATATTGCTTCTACTAGGAATCTAATCTAACTATTCTTCAAACGTACAAATAGAAAACAAGGAAATTGAATTTCTTGGAACCCATTCAAACAGTTTTTTGACATTGAGTGGTATCGATATTTCTAGAGATAGTATTTTTCCGCTGCTTCCCTATCTTGGTACTTCAAAATTATTTAATCAATCCACTACTTCCATATACATACAAATCTAATTATCAAGATACAACAGTATCTAATTGCGAAAGTAAATCTGTCTGTTTGTCTTCATCTTTTCATTCCTTTAACGCTCAACCAGTTTGGATGAAAAGGCTTAGAGCATAGGATACTTTTTATCCTATTAGTACATTCTTTTAGATGAAGCCGTGAGCAAAAGTAAGTAAACAAAATAAAGTTTTAGTAATTAACTTCAGTTTAATCATTGATTGTCTTCGTTTATTTAGATCATCATCTGCCTAGCCTTTTCCCAACTATGTTGGATTCGGCTTCCAGTCTAACCGGATGCAGCTGAATACCAGTATTTTACATGGAGCGACTGCCTAACTGACCTCCACAACCCAGGTAGTACTGGGTAAAACGATACCCCTTAGTAAGACTGGTTGTCAGACTTTTTGGGCCACTGACCTGTAACGACTGTCAAAGATCTACAAATGACAGCCGGGACCAACAGCTTAACGTGCTTTCTGAGGCACGGAGGATACTCGGTATGTAATGGACGGTCACCCATCCACAGACCAACCTAGGCAAGCACGGCGTAACCTAAAGATCGACCCGAGCAGCTGTTATTATTTAGCTAAAAAAAGCCATATATTATCCTACTTTTGGCAAAATGCTCACATTATTACTCTACTTTCCTTGGTTATATCAGCCTCTCACTAACCAAAGCTCACAGTGTTCCCCCAACTGGCATTTGGGCATCTGCCCAAGTTTCCAGGCGCGTCCATTGACATCGAAGCTGCGATTGTGATCAAATCACAATAGATTCGCGCTCGATCAAGTGTGGGTAGATCGTATTTTGTTTCTAGTAAAATGTATTTTTCACTAACAATGCATGTGACAGCTTGAGTATCATACAATTTACGTGCGTGTGAACGAGAAATAATAACACCTCGGGAAATAATATTACACGTGGAATTTTGGAAAGAGATTGTTATACAGGTATACGTGACAAAGATGATGCTTTACAAAACCCATTATTTTCTGGTGAAAGTGTAATCCAAATGTTCTTGGGTTTTTTGCAATTTGCAGGTCAGTGTCAGGTTGTATGTTGATGAAAATGTTTCATAATAAAGTCATCTAATGGGGTTAAATTAACTTAGAAGGTTTTTTTTATGATTTTAATGATTATAATTCTGAAACAACGTATAGGGTGTAAAAAACCTCTTAACGAAGCCGAAAGGCACTTGTTCTCCCCGTCATTGCGATACATTTTTTTGTTCTACACCATAACTGGGAACCGTCTAGTTACGGAGATATTTGGGGTCAAAGTTCTAACTTTTTGAGAAGTTTTTTTTTTTTTTAAATACAAGTTATTAATGTAAGATTTTTACTTTAAGCACCTCCACGACCCTCCGTACTATTCAATCCATCCATCAGCACAATGTGTTGAGTGCGTTACATTGAGTTCTACAACAAAACATGATTTTTCACACAAAAAAAAAGTCGTTTCCCAGCAATAATTTTTGCGTTAAGTTACTTAGTTTGATGTACAGAATGCTTGGTTGACAGCTTCGTGATTAGGTTATGTATATCTTACGGAGCTTATCTTATTTTACTTATCTGTTTACAACCTGTATATCTTACGGTCGCGAATCATATTCTCATCAACATATAATCTGACAATGACCTGTAAATCGCAGAAAACCAAAGAAAATTGGAATGTCGCGGGCTACCTTTAACCCCGATGTACTTACGTATTTCCTCGTAAAAGAGAAAATTTATAACCATGGCTACTAAAGTCAGGAATATCGAAACGTTATCATTATTTGTCTAGTCTTTTCCCAACTATGTTGGGGTCAGCTTCCAGTCTAACCCTATACAGTTTAAAACCAGTATTTTATATACAGGGTTATTTGTAAAATACCGGCAACCTCTCAGGACTATGTTACTAACATCATAATGAACAACTTTTGTTCTATGACTTTTAAAAATCATCATATTTTAGTTCATCAGATTTTCATACAAAAATAAAAATATTTAAATTGAACGCTCTTACGGGCCCCCGCCGCCCTAACCCCGCTCCCCTCGCTATTGTACTATCGCTTTCTTTTGCTTCGCATAGACTTCGTAACATTTAGAGCGTTCTATTTAAATATTTTTATTTTTGTATGAAAATCTGATGAACTAAAATATGATGATTTTTTAAAAGTCATAGAACAAAAGTTGTTGATTATGATGTTAGTAACATAGTCCTGAGAGGTTGCCGGTGTTTTACAAATAACCCTGTATAGAGCAACAGATATTTGACCTTTGACCAGTTCACGAGTTGAAATTGTAGTGGACAATCCTCTATTGTTTAGTTCTTGACTCCATTATTGACCTTTGCCTCGTGGTCTTGACCTCACAAATAATGACTAAACTAACCAATTGAATCAAACACGATTACTGAAATCGTGCTTATCTACACAAACGTAATTTCCCAAAATAATTCCTAAACAAGAATTTCCACTTACATAAAGTAGTATTACATAAAAACGACCATGTACTGGCTGTGGTTTTATTCCTACCGTAATAACATCTACCTAGCAACCGATCTATTGTTTTTCCATTATAATTCTAGGTCACCTTGCTGAAAAATAGCTTCTACTAGATATACATACCTAGTATGGCGGCGTCGTCTGACAATCTTATTTATCGACACAAAGGTACTGTTCAAGGTTACTAGGCTGTCTTCAGTATATTGAATAGCGGTGGAGTAAGACAGAGGTCTTACTGTGTAGTTAGCGGAGCGGGAGCGGGGATCTGCCGATTTATATAATTATTGCGTTTGTGTAAATTCTGTCTCATTAAAGTATTGAAAAATTCTGTCCCTTGGTGCGGCAGTCAGCTTGCCTTGTGCCTGACACCTAGTCATGTCCAGGGCTAGCTGTCAGCTTAGCTTGTGCCTGACACCTAGTCATGTCCAGGGCTAGCTGTCAGCTTAGCTTGTGCCTGACACCTAGTCATGTCCAGGGCTAGCTGTCAGCTTAGCTTGTGCCTGACACCAAGTCATGTCCAGGGCTAGCTGTCAGCTTAGCTTGTGCCTGACACCTAGTCATGTCCAGGGCTAGCTGTCACCCATTAAATGGGTTTTGGGGGTAAGATATTCAGTCGTTCTATGGAAAGTACTTGCTTTATTCACTTTGGCCAATTGCTCGCGATAGCAATTAATTGCTTTTGTGGAAAGAATCCTAGTTCCGTCAAAAATCTTGATGAATTGAACAAAATAACCGGATTAACCGTATCGGATTAACCTTATCTAACGAGATTTGAATTGAACATAAATTAATTATAAGATTTAAGAAACACTATATAAAAGTTCATCCCATACTCCCTTGTCTTCGTTTGGTAGATGCTCCGTGAAATGGCCATCGAACTGCACGCTTCTGAATATTTTACTTTACAGCACTATAAACGGTTGCAACCGACAAAACTATAGTATAGTCTTTCCCGCTTTTAGATTGTGGAAAACAGCTAAATAAATAATGATTTTTGGCAGCGATAGGCCAACCCAACATTACAGCTCTGTGAATAGACTATAAATCACACCAGACGCGGCTATATAATAAATCGAGTTCTGTAAGACCTTACCCTTATACCCAAAGGCTGCCTTGTATAGAAGTACAAAGGTACTCGTAGGTACTTGTCATGTTATTCAACTTCAGTCTATAGAAGACGTTGATAACGTGTTTAAGTGATGTGTTAGTGTCTTAATACTTTTAGCCTTTTTGGCGAGTTTCCAACTCTTTTGAGAGAGTATCAGGATGAAATAAAGGCACTTTCTAAGGGTGTGGTAAGAGGTTATTATGCGATTTAAATGGAGTTATACGTTTTATTGTGACCTGTCTTTAGGAGCATTTTGGGAATGGAATTATGTTCTTCTTTTTTTTGACGATGATTCCTTTAAAGTTAAATAATCTTTGATCAGAACTTTGACCATGTCGTAGCGTACTTTTACATCGCTGTGATATCGAACTACAATCTTGCCCGCAAGCACCAAGAAACTAGATAAAAGAGTAACCTATTTAATCTGTAGGTACTTAAAGAAGACCAGACCGTCTTGCACAAAGCGAGCTTTTAAATAAAGAAAACGGAAAGATTAAGAAAGAAAGAAAAAGACGAAAGTTTAAATTGATGTGAGAAACCTAACATATGGAATTTATCTTTCGAACGGAAAATTCTTGAAAACAAACGAATCAAAGAAAATAGGTACAGTCATGAGCATACATAGGTATAAACTGAGCTGAATTCTAAAGCGGTTATCTTGTAAAACAACGATTGTTACTTTGAAACTAGAACAATTACATATTTCTATGGTTTAGAAAATACTATGTCCCTATGATCAAATCATTTAATTTAAAAACAAAAATAAAGTATTAAAAATTAATAATAAAAAAAAAGAAAATCGCCTTTTAGTTGTAAATGGTTAAAACTCAAAAGTAAGATAGCAAAGTATTTACAGATTTGTGTTCATGACTGTACCTAACCAAGTTTTCTAGTAAAAAAAAAACGAAATTACACGAAGTTCAGAATTTTATTTTTACATTCGATTACGTCTCCATAATGGAATAATGGTTGAGAAACTTGTAGGTAGAGAGTAACGAATCGTAAAAATGGGATTGGAAAGGTCTTTTTAGCAGAATTATTATTTTGTACGTAAAGTCTGCCCAAGCTTTCAAATTATATTTTTCTGTTCAAGGTACTTACATACCTTGAATAGAAAAATGTAATTCGCTAGCTACAAGAATAAAAAATCAGAATTTGTTTGGGTGGCTGTAAGATGTAAATAAATATATTAAATGAACGAATACAATTTTATTATTGCCAAACCAAAAATACAGAGTTACCACCCTATATTTTGCCACTAATGGACTCTCTGAAATAGAATGATTAGTTCGTAATTTTTAAAGTAAACACGACTACATAATGAATAGTTTATCAAGTTTGACAGTTGAACAAAGACACACAGGTAACCCCGCTTATATGTATTTGTTTTCGACAAGCCAGTTGGGTATCCCAGTATTCCGGGTTCTAACTTAAGTGCTTTCAAGGGGGTATCGTGGTGCTGACTGTACATTGATTAACGTTGTTTCAGACTTATTGTTTTATTAAACCATGGTGTCGATTCAGCGTATTACAGCTATGATTGATGCCTTGGTGTTTTATTTATAAGACTATTTTACTTATAGGCTTGCGTTTGTTTGTAGCTCGTGGCTAAATAATAACAGTCGCTCGGGTCGATGTTTAGGTTAAGCCGTGCTTGCCTAGGTTGGTCTGTGGATGGGTCACCACCACCCATTACATACCGAGTTTCCCCCATACCTCGGAAAGCACGTTAAGCAGTTGGTCCCGGCTGTCAGTATTCAGATCTTTGACAGTCGGTACAGGTAGTTAGTGGCCCAAAAAGTCAGACAACCAGTCTTAACAAGGGGTATCGTATTACCCAGTACTAACTGGGTTGTGGAGGTCAGATAGGCAGTCGCTCCATGTAAAATACTGGTATTCAGCTGCATCCGGTTAGACTGTAAGCCGAAACATAGTTGGGAAAAGGCTAGGCAGATGATGATGAGGCTTGTGTGTGGCCGCAACTCGCCTGAATTGTAGCAATGCTGCGGCCTAGGGCGAAAGATTCGGCGAAAAAAGGGTCACAACTTGTATATCGGTGTAATCAACGCGGCGGACCAAGCTGTATAAAGCCTTACTTTTTTTTAAACTCCATGTTGTGGCAAATAGCCGGTACCTATTATTTCACCAGTCTACTATATATGCCTGACACTGTAGTTAACTTCATTACAAACTCATCATCAACATTATCTTGCCCCTATCCCATTCGAGGTCGGCGCAGCACATCTCTTCTTCCACACTTCTCTATTACTCGTCATCTTGACGACCCGAATGGCGCAGCGGTAGTGAGGCTGCCTTACGTTCTTAGGGTCCTGGGTTCGAATCCCGGTAGGAGCAAATGTTTGTGTGATGAGCATGGACATTTGTTTCCTAGTCATGGATGTTTATACGTATAATAAGTATGTATTTACAAACAAAAAGTATCTATGTAGTATATCAACTATCTAGTGTCCACGACACAAGCCTCGTTGCTTCGTGTGGCACTAGATGGCGCTGTGTGTAATGTCCAGCGATATTTATTTATTATTTATTTATCTCCGCAGACAACTCTTGACATTATCAAACTTCACACAGTCCATCCATCGTTTCTTTGATCTCCCTCTACTCTTATACCCATCCACATTCATGCACAAAACTTTCCTAACGACATGACAACCTCATTGCCCATATAATCTTAATCACCACTCGTAATAATTATTACAGGATCCACAGGACGTTAGAAGATGCAGGATATCTACCTACCACCCCAAAACTTACACTACCGTTCCCCCAAACATAATATATCTAAATACATTACAAAATTGCAAAACAAACAAAAATTAACACTTCAATACCGCTTGGATGTTCGCCAAAGTGCCGTTAAACTGAACTCGTCGAGCAGGCAGGTTCACAATGAAAATCCATTGCGCTACCGACAAATGAAATCAGGAACTATAAGTGAAGGGTACAATAAATACTGGTGCTTCTTAACCCCGGGATATATTTTGATAGATGAGTATAAAGCCTTGCGAGTCGATTGAGGGTAAGAAAATACTAAATTATGTTCTATTTTGTTGGGAAAGTAGGGTGGGGTAAGTCTTAGGAGAATAGTTGGTATGAATATTGATGGAGATATGTGGAAAGATTAAACTAAGTATAGTCAAATATCTCCTTTAGCTAGCCTAAACAATAGGCATGACGACAGTATCAAAAAATTGCAAATCTATTTAGTGCGTCAGTTAGAGTATTGGAAATTAATGGACACGTATTTTTTGATTTTGTAAATCAATGAATATTGACAAGAGATAAAACGCATCAAAACTCGGGGCTCGTGACGTCAGAACTAGCTAAAAATTGTACTTAGGCGTGACGTATTGAGAATTTTAAAAGCGTAACAAAAGAAAAAAACACTTGCCAAATATTTTTTGATAATCTAACTGACGGACTAATTAGATTTTTTTGTCGTCTCGCCTATTGAATGTGAATTTGTACAAAAAAATCGCAATTGTAAACTATTAATATGAATACCCACATTAACTGTCGGATACAATATTATGTATTCGCATGTAATTTGACACTTTAGATAAACAATCGCAAACTACAAGAGTTATAGCTAAATAAAATTTACAGTGAATAGCTGAATAGTTATGGAATCTATATATTAAAAAAAAAAACTGATATTAATTTGAAACTCCAAAAAAATGTAGAACTTGAAAAACAGTGATGAAAACGGATATTTCGCTATTAAAATATTAATTTGAATTTTTCTAAATATTAAATTTCAATTAAAATAATTTTAAAATAAACTAGATTATATTTCCTTTCCAATAAGACCATAATCTTATTAGTTTATTTACGATAGTCTAGTTAGAATTAAATTAGAATTTGGATACTCACTGTTTATTTTGACGCGGCCTGCGCCAACGACTGTTTTTGAACACGGTTATTTACGAACCTATAACTTTACGAAGCCACTTGTTTTTGTATATACAATTTAATAACATGCTCACAATACTAATTATGCACTGCTTTTCTGTTAACACACACGTTTTGATCACAAAAACACTTATTTCTTGTATAAACACAATCACTATAGGTATTTAAACCTACCACTTTTTCGGAGGCGAAATACTCAACTTTGAGATTCAAAAACTAGATTTCCTTTATGATAATATAGTAGCACAGATTTTCACGATTAATTTGATATATAACACTATCCGAAAATAACAATATACATAACAGAACAATTGAAATACGACGCCACACGTCAAAAATGGCGGAGTTTGTTTCCACTAAAGTTTTTACTTTTATTTTGACATTTGTCGATGGAATAGTGTTGCTATTGTTGGTCCGAACGTTGAGGAATATAGTATAGAGTTTGCTACAAGAGGAATAAGCTCTAGAAATAGCAGTTTAATAATTTTTTATTGCATTTGTTGGACGAAGGCGCTACTGGCTGCTTTAGCGGCCAGGGACATTTCGCAAAACAGCTACTGGCTGCTAAAGCAGCCAGGGGCGGTTGAGTGGCAGGGACAGGTCCGCAAGGGCCGAAGCCTGCCGGGGCTGCGGGACTATTCGAAAGAGATACCGTGGGCCCGGAACACAAAGGGCGATGAAGGAACATGGATGGGTTTTAGTCAGTAAAAGTCTAACACTCCCTCCTGCTCCGCCCAGAGCGGGAGGAGTCATTTGATGATTTCCCATCCGAAAAAAAAAAAAGGGTACTTATGTGAAGGACATCAACTCGCAATCTTTTACCAAAAGTTAGAAGTTTTTGTAGCTTATTGAAAAATAAAACAGCTGTTTCATACAAATTTAGCCGTGTAAGTATTGCAGAGTTGCAGTCTTGTATGAAACTGCGATTTTTTTAATAAGTGATGAAAAATGTCTACGATATCGGAGTCAAGAAGCATGCACTGAATTTATAATAACAGGTTGCACGTCAATGCCCCTTATTTCAACCTGTAATGGGTCCAATATTGGGAAGAAAAATGGCTGTCGGGATAAACCAATAACTTAATTTTTTTTATTTTTTTTTATTTGCTTTTACTTTCACACAAAGCAGACCTTCGTCTGTCTTTAGTATCTAATAAAGACATGACTCTATACTTTAAGAAAGTATTGCATTTTTAAGTTCAAGTATCAAGGTTAAGTATGAAGTGTTTCTCATAACCATCAAAATTCGACAGATTTTTTTTTTTATGACAAGGTCACATTTCATCCTATTCCTGAAACCCCCATACGTTCCTACATCTTCCGGCCATTTTTAATTAGCCTCAACAAACGCCACTCGTGTGTAATTAAATATTTCACCTAAGAGAAACATTTCGTACGGGTTCCGCGAAAAATTTCGACACAATTTCGAAGCAGATAATTGCACAGGGAAATTAACGTTAGCTTGTAAATTTATTTTTAAATTTAAGGGTAGGTATATGAGGGCTGATTAAATTGCTATTTAATTGTGTAGGTGTTGGAAAGTTGGTATTAATTAGGTAGTAAAAAATGAAAAAGTGTTTTTGATTGATTTTATAAATTAAATTCTATGATGTTTAATTCTGGCTTTGAACAAACACTTTGACACATCGTTTTTTTATCTTGTTGAGGTCAGTCTTTCTTACTAACTACTTTGAGGAGAAGTAATCTGAACTCAGATTATCGTCTCAGATCGTCTTTTGAGTACGGTCAACCAAGCTATTTAGTTTACATTGCAACATGCTAATTACGTTGTAAAATGTAAACCAAATAGCTTGGTCGACCGTACAGTACCACACAGATTTGAGTAACCCTGTCCAGTATTTGCACGGTTTTACGTAATCGTGTAGCTCAACTCAGATTTCGGTTTTCTACTACTACAATAGTCACGGTTTTTATATTTTGAGTGATCTGAATAATATAATGATTTGTAAAACATATAGAAACGGGTATTTATCGTGAATTTTAACTTTAATATAAGCCCGAAGTTTCGACCGGATTGCACCATCCGTGCCAACCTTCGCTTTGCTGTGGCGGTACCTCCAATACTTCAGTCTTCCCGCGACCACGGCTGGTGCAAAGTTGGAACTTTGACCCCCGATATCTCCGTAACTAGAAGGTATGGTGTAGAACACAAAAATGATCGCAATGACATGACGGAGAGAACATGTGCCTTTCGGCTTCGTTAAGAGGTTTTTCGCACCCTTTATGTCTAAGAATGTTATATTTTGAGTGTTGGAAAGATTTTATTTTCTTTAAAATGTACGCAGACAGAACATTGAAGAAATATTTTCTAGAGATATTATAGCTGCGTTGTAAAAGAAATACCATTTACAAACTGTGTATCTCTGAAAATTTCGTGATGGATGAGTAATATTTCGCTTAATTATAAAGATTACGATCACATTTTATGAATGACAAGCCTCGGAAAAGTACGAAATAAAAAATACAAAAGCCAGCAAAAGTTTTTAATAGCTTTTCTAAGCACCAAACGTACAAGGTCTTGCGAAACTTCTGTACAACTTTAAGGCTTTTAGCCTTCAAATTTTAGTATAAGCAACAAAAGGCAATTACTTAGGTCTTTTAAATTCAGGTGGGGATAAAACATTCTTGTTTTGAGCCCCTGGGTCACAAATACGTGACTTTACTGTCATTTGTCGTGGTTTTGAAACCAGACAAGCACATTACTCTAAGTGATTTATTTCATGCCCACTGCTCTCAAAACGATGACGGAAAATACCATGAAGAAACTGGCATGTTCTAGAACTAAAAATTCGAAGACGTATGACGTCGACACAACCCACTCAGGGCATACATGATGGATTTCGGCCCACTCTCTGCTATGGAGAGTGCGTGCGAGCCGAGTGGGAACTTACCTGGAGATTAATTAAGCTATTCAACCTGTAAGCCTGTAATTCTCGAAGGGTTAGGCAGAGGTATACCTAATAATACACCCACATATTTCAAATCCAGGCTCCGTGGCTGCTACTAAGAAATTCGTGGTGGATAAACACAAAAACATTTTGCCCGACCCGGGAATCGAACCCTGGACCTGATGATCAGCAGTCGCGCTTGCGACCACTCGACCAACGAGGCAGTTCATAATAGTTATTTATAAACATATACGCATGACGATGTTCTTTTTTTTAAATTAGTGGCATAATTAAAAATTTTGTACAACATTATAACACCCGTTTGGATGATATTATGGTTATTAGGACACTGGTTGTTTTAATGTTTGCAATAAGCTAACTGTTTCAGATACTTTTGTAGAGGATTTATAGCATGGGTGTAGATAAAATATTCATGTTTTCAAATAATCATGATTTTTTATAACGTAATTGAAGGGAGAATATTTTAGATATTTCATGGATCATATTTCAACCGTGAAAGGTCATGAAATTCTACGAAGGGGCGTTAACCCTGACAATGATTAATTACTTTAACAGAGGCCCTAATTTTTGGTTCTTTAAGGCTCGGCGCAAACGGGCTACCAACCACAGCCATCACCGGTAGCCAGCGACATGCAGTTAACACGCTTTTTCATATATTTTGTTGAAACTCGCCGCAAACGCGTGGCTGGTGGCGGCCACTCGCTACAGCAGTGTCGGCGACTCGCCACTTGTGGTCGGTGCGGGCCACGCAAGACGCGCATTAACCGTTATACGTCCTACGCTTTGCACGCGTCACCATGGAGCCGCCGATGCCTCAATGGATATTTATACATTCGCGAGTCTTTCTGCTGGAGTGATGCTTTGCCGCATACTGGTATTTTGCCGTAATAGTCCATCTACGTGTCTATGTGTTACAATAAGCAGTTCTTGAAATGTAGTCAAACTCATTCGAAAATGTCTAAAAAACTTTCTTGGATATCTTTGCAGATTATCGAAATGCAAGTTATGTTTTACTGTAGGACCAGAAAATTGAATGTACCCAATATAGACGGGGACGGCGTCGTCTACGTCGTCTGCGTATTAACAATAACGCGAACAAACTTTCCGTATCGGAGTCCTTCGTAAGATTGCGCAGCTGAGAGCGGTTATAAAATGTGGCGGCTTCCGAACGCCGGTGGCTGTCGCTCGCTTCTGACACTGTTACAAAAGTGGCGGTAGCGCGCGACAGCCACCAGTGGCTGTGCTTGGTATGGCCCGTTTGCGCCGAGCCTAAAAGGTAAAATTACTGGCGACAGGTTTATTATTGAATGTTAAGGTAATTGCGTACTTCAAGATGTTTTAAACAATCGAGCTTTTACTAACGAGACGCAATTATTATTACTGATTTAATTATTGTTGTTGCGTGACCACCTCATTAGTCAAGAGTTGATTTTGTATTAATTTAAATTATAGATTTTTAAAAGACCTTTAAAGGCAATGTTTGATGATGCATTGAAGTCCATTTTCAGACAGTTTACATAGAAGTATTCCAGTAAAAAAACGATGTAGAGATGAATTTTTACGGATGATGGATTTTGATGCAGTATTCACCACCATTAAGAGAGTCTATTTTACCAGAAGGTTTGTGTGTTTAATACCAAAAAACATTAAAATAAGCTACAATATAGTCTTGTTTCAAAAACAGTGCGAAGTATACAAGCTAAACATAGGCCAAAAAATCTTGTATTTTGTTAAATAATTAAATTGGTTCTCAACCGTTTTAAGAAAAGTACATAATAAATTAAATGCCAACTGAAGACAGTTCAAAGTTTCCGATTACAAAAAAAATACCTAAAATGTTCAAATAAGAAAAGGGCAGCTATTTGTAAAACAACAAAAAAAACCTCAAAACACACAAACGAAATGTACAATCTACAAATGCCAGCCGTTTTAGTACATCCACTTACAACACACACTATCGAGCCCAGTACCTACCCAATCCTTTTTTAGCAGAATACACAAAAATGGAATAAAAAGCAAAGTGTACGCGGGGCAAACAGCCACGATCCCTGGGGTCGAGAGCTGATGGGAATCGAATGGAAACATGACTAACACGTTCGCGATGAATGCGACGATTCTCTCAATTAAAATGGCGGCCGCAATATGCGGGGTTAGGGGTGGCTAGGTTGAAATGTTTTCATAACTTTTTGTTAGATATATTGTGTAGGGGTCCTTTAGTTAGACACAACACGACGATGAACACGACGATGTTTAGTTAAAACATTAGATAACATAATCTGTCGAATGACCAATTTGGTCGAGACGCCATTGTTTAAATATTGTGTCTACTTCGTGGACAGATCATGGGTTATCATCACGCCTCTAATCTTTGAAGGGTTAGGCAGTGGTATACCTAATAGTACACCCACATTTCACTAGTTATATAACAATCTGATTAAATAAGGGCGAGCCTATTACCTGATATTTTTTGTACCTTGTACTCCAGACTCCGTGGCTGTTACGGATTTTCTAGTTATTCTGATTATAAATAGATACCCACTAACTTAATCAATGTTATGTAAAGTCTATTATGATTATATTTAAAGACTCGGGGCCTGGAAATTTGGTTTGTAGATGTTACAAATTAAAGTAAGCTTTTCTATCTTGACCACGTTACTAAAGTCACCTTTCCTATCTTTTTTTTTTTTGTTTTTTTAGGATGGGATATCATCAAATAACTCCTCCCGCTCTGGGCGGAGCAGGAGGGAGTGTCTGTCTTTTACTGACTAAAACCCATCCATGTTCCTTCATCGCCCTTTGTGTTCCGGGGCCACGGCATATCTTTCGAATAGTCCCGCAGCCCCGGCAGACTTCGGCCCTTGCGGACCCCTTCCCTATTGCTGACTCTCTTTGAGGCGCGCGTGGAACACGAACGCGCCGTCGACACGGCCTGTCCTCATGAGACGGACGGACGGCGAGCTAGCCCATAGCTCCCCGTCCAAAAGCCCGCGCCTACGGTGGCCGGAAGCCACCACGTGGCCCCCGACGCCCGGGGCGTCTCCCGCGGCGGCCGGGACGTGACGATCTCTCCCTCTCACGTTCCGCCACCTCCTTCGCTAGCATGACTGCTTCGCAGAAGGAGGTGACGGCGTCCCATTCCATCTTCCTCTCGCTTCCGGACCATGGCTTGGACCAGGGCCGGAAGCGAGAGGTCGCCGCCGCCGATCGCCACCTCGAGGACACAGTGGTGCTCCACCCAAGCGGGGCACACCTCCACAGTGTGCTTCACCGTGTCCTCCGGTCGATCCTCGCAATGGAAAACCTTTCCTATCTTGACCGCGTTATTAAAGTCGCCTTTCTTATCTTGACCGCGTTATTAAAGTCACCTTTCCTCTTTTGACCGCGTTATTAAAGTCGCCGTTCCTATCTTGACCGCGTTATTAAAGTCGCCTTTCTTATCTTGACCGCGTTATTAAAGTCGCCTTTCCTCTTTTGACCGCGTTATTAAAGTCGCCGTTCCTATCTTGACCGCGTTATTAAAGTCGCCTTTCCTCTTTTGATCGCGTTATTAAAGTCGCCGTTCCTATCATGACCGCGTTATTAAAGTCGCCTTTCCTATCTTGACCGCGTTATTAAAGTCGCCTTTATTATCTCGACCGCGTTTTTTTTCTCAACTGTGCAAAGGATTTTGAGGCGATTTTCACTACCAATTAAAATTATCCTTGGAGGTGTATAATTTGCTACGCTCATAATATCAATCTTACATTTAAATAAGAAAATGTCAATGTTTTATAAAGTTGTAAATTACTGTGCGACACAGGGGCGCATCGCAAGTCTGATTTAAATCAAGTGATTGATTAAACCAATTTTCTGAAAACAGAGAGAAACAAATCTTTATTTTTAAATTATTTATGTAATATAATATAATAATGTGTTTCTTAATTTGAATGAATAAATGTCAACGTGTAATTTCCTCAAATATTAAATTGTATAAATATTCAGAATTTTCTCAGGCGTCTTAGTGCTTTTATTTGCTTCAGCATATTATTAACGTACCTAATTTCAGTACTTTTCAGCAGTTGAAATAATTTAGCCCAAACAGGGCTTTCAAAAACTTGAGTCTGCTAATGTTCATTTAATTTTAGTGGTCCCTAAGTATTTTTTTTAACATTAAAACAGCTCAAACTTTTGCCTTTATTATTTTTAGTAGCAGTACAAGTCCATGTATTTCTTTGAAAGCCATCAAGGCTCTTTCTGTGAAACCATTTTAAATTCTGGTCGCTTTGCATAAAAATGGAAATGAGTGCGAAATAACATTAGTAGGTCATTTTTAATACATTTTCCTTAGAGGACACGAAATTATACTTTATTAAAACATTACAAACACATCAAAATGTACGAAAACACTAATTATTATTATGAATCTTCAACATGTCAACAAATGATTTATGAGACCTGAAATATATTCATACAATGATTCTGTATTCAGTCTGTTTACATATTATGTACTTATTTAAATTAAATGAGAATTATGTACATATTTTCGGTGTTCATTTAAGTGAGTTGTGTTGTTTTATTTCAGTGCGGTATATAAATTCAGTGCTAAGTTTATGTATGCACTGTTACCCAGTGTTCAAGTTGTGATACTTGTTCGCAACAAGTCTTTAACAAGAGTTATCAACAACATGTATCATACCTGTATTGATCGTTTCAGACACGTATTGATAACTTATATTTTGTTCACCAAAAGGTAACATTTTCGAAATTCTGATAACTTGTAGGTATTAGGCGTAAAGAAAGAATGAACCTATAAGTAGACATACAAAGTCAAGAAAAGAAATTGGATGTGTCCGGGCCATATAATTATGGCCGTTGTCAGGATGGAAGATGAGGAAAGAAGCTCCTGGAGTGGAGACCACCGACGAGACGGAGGAATGTGGGAACACAACCGACCAGATCAGCATTGAGCGGCGGTGGCCCAGTGGTAGCGGCCCCGACTTACGAATAGTAAGTCGTGCTTTCGAACCCAGGCAGGCGCATTACTTTGTGTAATTTATTTCATCACCGCTGCTCTCCAAACGGTGAAGGAAAACATCGTGAGGAAACGTGCATGTCCTAGAACCAAAAATTCGAAGACATGTGACATCTACCAATCCGCACTGGGCCCGCGTGGTGGATTATAGCCCATTCCCTCTCGTAGAGAGGAGGCTGTGTCCCAGCAGTGGGAACATTAATAGGCTGATGATGATGAACCGACCAGATAAACAGAAGATCTCCTTAAAGTGGCGGGCATAGCTATGACACAAAACCGCCAAAAGTGAAGAGATTTGGAAGAGATCTACCTCAGCATTCGGTGTGCAAAGGTTTAAGATTAAAAGTAGACACAACATGTAGAATACGTCTTTTATGCCTTGGTGTAAACGCGATTTTATGTTTTATTTTATTTATATCTGGGATCCTCTTGAACATGTTCTTCACATAAAGATTTATTTTTAACACAAAATACAATGTTTTTACAAAAATGTCTAACAATCTAATCACAAAAAGTTCCTTTTTTAACGAACTTTTTCAACGTTCTAAGAAACGTCCCGCATTTTCTTAGGAATGCGATCAAAGGATTAAATTCATTGGATCCATGAGCTCAAACGAAACTTTATTCTTGCACCTAATACCTAGACTGCCAGAGAAGCACGTTTTCTTAAAGAAAGATGATATCAGATGATAAAACGAGTGTTTGTCAGTGAGAGTCGGAATTTAAGTTCTACTTGAACTTTATTTGGAGAAAAAGTAGGTGAATGCCAGGACGAAGAAAATAAGCTGTAATATTAAGAAACTAAATACAGGGTGTTTACCACCTCATCACGAAGCCGTCAACCAAGCATTCTGTACATCAAACTAAGTAACTTTATACATAAATTATTGCTGGGAAACGACTTTTTTTTTGGGTAAAATCATGTTTTGTGGTAAAACTCAATGTAACGCACTCAAAACATTGTGTTGATAGATGGATTGAATAGTATGGGGGTTGTAAAAATCTTACATTAAAAACATGTATTTAAAAAAAAAAGTCATCAAAAAGTTGAAATTTTGATCCCCAATATCTCCGTAACTAGAAGGTATGGTGTAGAACAAAAAAATGATTGCAATGACGAGGAGAACAAGTGCCTTTCGGCTTCGTTAAGAGGTGATTTACGCCCTTAATAGAAAAAAAAAATTAACATCACATCAAACCTGTAACTGTAACTTGTGTAATAGTACAACCACATTTCGCCAGTAACATAAGTCCTATGTAATAGGAGGCGAGCCTATTGCCGGGCTCAAATCCAAGCTCCGTGGCAGCTTCTGAGAAATTCGTGATGCAAAACCCAATAACACGCTTTGCCCGATGTGGGAATCAAACCCGGGATCACATGCTCAGCAGTCGTGCTTTCGACCACTAGACAAAACACAGTTACATCTTCACCGAATTTAATTTTCTAATTTACTTCAAAATTCCTTGACTTTTAAACCACCCACAAAAAGTTTCCTAAATCTAATTCAATAAGAAAATTTCTAACGAAGAAAAAAGGAATCGATATCAATATTTCCATAATATCTGACCAAATTTTTTTGCTGGCAACCCTAAATTCGTGAGGCTCGCAATATGGCGGCCGTTCCCGCCAGTATCGAATTCAATACGAATCTCTCATCATTATGCATGTTTTTTTATTGAATCTATTCAATTTTTTGCTGAAATCATAAGTAACGGACTTTTTGTTCTTTTGTGTTAACACGTGTTTTTAGTTAGCTTCGGGATGGGTCTGTTTTTCCTCGATATTGAATATTTAATGAAAGTTCACTAACTTGTCAAAAAAATCTTAATAAATATTTTCTGTTTTCACTCTTGTGTCAATAAAATATTCAGAATGGAATACTTAGACTCGGTGTTTGGGACGAAAATAAACTAATAATAAAATTTTACTGCCCACGTCAATTGCTGCTTGGTTGTCTGAATTATGAACAGCGAATCGGATCATTTGGTTTGCGTTTAATTTTGACATAGCGATAATTTGCTTCCCAGAAACCATGCGTAACACTTTAATTCACCATTAGAGATTATTTTATTATGTTTATTCCGATCACGAAAATGGAAATGCTTTAAAAATTACCAGCTTTTATATTCGTTCGGTCGTCCCGTTGAGAAGGCCCGGAACAGTTAATAAGAAAAACTCAAAAATTTAACGGACAGATTCGCGGGCTAAACTAAACTAGTTCTTTCATCAAAGGATCTTTTTAAATCGACTGTAAGCTGTATCGCCCCAGCAATGATACTCAAAGCTTTTCTCGTCTTCGTCAGGTAAAAAGGGCCTCACTGAGATAAATATCTCGCAACATCACAGAGACGGCACGAAACAAGGAAATCTCGAGCAAAAGCTACAATTGGCAGATAGGCAGGCTGACGTAAACGTAAGTAGGGTAATTGAAAGGGAATTATTTTCAGCCTTCTGTCACAGTATATTGTAAACAGTAGCGTCAAGTCTGTCGTACATTTTTGTGCGCCGCTCCGCACCGTAAAAATTCTTCTACATTCCCTTCCTACATTTTGTAGGAACCATCTGTCACTACGGGCGGGCTGCTCCGTTGTTCTTTGTATTGAATAGCTTTGCGCTCTGGCTCCCCGCGGCCTTAATATGCGCTTGTCTAAAGTGTGAACCGGCAAGATTTACCGCTTGAAATACCAATTAAATGTTAATCCACCGTCCTTTTAGGTAGAATGCCTAACACAACCAAATTTGCTTGTTGTTTATCGGCAGGTGTGGTATCCTGTAGTTTTTCCCATGGGGTTGGTATACATATTGTTTTTTCAATACTTAACCGTTGCTATACACAACGTATCCTAAAATGATGGTTATTTCAGCACCAAAATATAAGGTAGCAAATTAAAAAGACGATTTTCGCATTTACACAGTGGGTTAGTCGTCCTCTCTTGTTGTTAAACAAGATTTTTAAATATCAAAGTCACCACTGACTACTTAACAGTAGTCATTGGCGAAAGTCTGACAACCAGTCTTACCAAGGGATATCATATTACCCAGCACTAACTGGGTTGTGGAGATCAGATAAGCAGTCGCTCCGTGTAAAATACTGGTATTCAGCTGCATCCTGTTCGACTGGAAGCCAACCTTAACATAGATGGGAAAAGGCTAGGCAGGAAAATCATGAAATATCGAAGACATTTCCTAGTTGCACTACTGTTTCAAACTACACTGAGCTAGCGATCCGCTAAACTTTGTAGGGATAAAGTAGAAGGCTTTTATTTCCAGAGCGAACTCCTGAATCGAGTACAAATCTATACATCAAGCTTCTACAGACGAATAAGATAAAGACTACCCTCTTACTGTATATTTATCTTACGTTACTTTATCATTTGGAATATCGAAATTATGTTTCGAAATTGAAAATGAATTTTTCATTCATATTTTCTGGTTGATCTGAGTCTATATGACTTTGTCCTTGAATGTTTTCTTAAATCTAAAATCCCATTTTGGTTGAAATGTGGCGCCGTTAGACACAGACATGACTGTACTACAGTAATGTCTTTATTTCTCGGCAGTTTTAAACTTGGGGTTTCCCACACAAAACGTTTTCATTTCGAGATATATAATATAGATTCTTTTTTTGAATCCAAATGTTTTTTTGCACTCACTTTTTCTCTGAAAGGTCTAAGTTCCCAACATAAAAATAAATAATCCAGCCATATTTCAACGTATATTGAAAGCTAGACCTTTGGCATTTTAATAACATATTGGCCTCGTCTAGTCAGTTAAATAACTCAGCCGACCGCTACAGCTAGTCTAGAAAAAGATCTATAGTTATTAAGTTACATCAAAATTTTAGATATTTAATAACAATGTCAGCCGTTGCCATAAACAAGTTGTCATACTTCTGTTCGACAAGTCTCGTAAAATATGTACGAGTCCTTGTCAAACACATGTCGTGTAAAAATGTATTGACGTTTTCCAGAATTTATTCGATAACTAATTCATTCGTCGTTGTGTTATGTTTAACAATGTTTTATGCAATTATTAGTCTTTACACCCTGTTTTAGCTGTAAACGATAAACAAAAAGAGACACAATTTTCTGAATTCCGCAATTATGGCTTTATGTTAACTTTAGTATTCAAACAATAGTTATGCCAGCAATAGGCATGACGACAGTATAAAAAAATTACAAATCTATTTAGTCCGCCAGTTAGAATATTGGAAATTAATGGACACGTACTTTTTGTTTTTGTAAATCAATGAATATTGACAAAAATAAAACGCATCGAAGCTTGTGACGTCAGAACTAGCTAAAAATTATACCATGGCGTGACGTATTGAGAATTTTAAAAGCGTCGTATCTTCGTTAATTTTGGTTTACGTAACAAAAGAGAAAACATGGGTCAAATATTTTTTGATAATCTAAGTGACGGACTAATTCAATTTTTTTGTCGTCTTGCCTATTCTTTTGTGAAACTGAATGTATGGGCTTGTACCACTGCCCTTAATACAAGTGATTTTATAACTTAGTAAAGGTGCTGGTGGCAATTCCTACCTGTTTTGTTAAGTAGCATTAAGTCAAGTGTGCCTGTAGATGTTACTATTTAATGTTAACATTTTTATTTGATTCATTCAATACAGGGTGTAAACCGACCTCGGTTTACACCCTGTGTTGAATGAAACACGAAGCCGTCAACCAAGCATTCCGTACATCAAACTAAGTAACTTTACGCAATAATTATTGCTGGAAACGACTTATTTTTTTGGGGCGAATAACATGTTTTGTGGTAGAACTCAATGTAACGGTCTCAAAACATTGTGCTGATGGATGGATTGAATAATACGAGGGTCGCGAAGGTGTTTAAAGTAAAAATCTTACATTAAAAACTTGTATTTAAAAAAAAGTTGCCAAAAAGTTGGAACTTTGACCCCCAATATCTCCGTAACTAGAAGGTTCCCAGGTATAGCGTAGAACAAAAAAAAATCGCAATGACTCGGCTTCGTTAAGAAGTGTTTTACAACCTTTATATTATATACAATTTGTAGAATACATAACATGTTTTATACCTTATTAATAAACGCGAAGTAATAAGAACCAAATCTAATACCCAGAGTTAAAATTAAGTCAAGCAACAACCGTAACTATCTTCAAACAAACATTAAAATGACAAAACGTTTCTCTCCATATAATAATTTGCCCCAATAGAAAAATACTACGTTTCCTCGTGAGTGTTTTATCGCCTTGCGCAAATGCTAAGAGCCAATTCAGAGCACCACCGCGATAGCTAAGTACGTGAATGGGGTTTTATTTTTACACGTTTATTTTTCTAAATTTTCCAGTTTCTGCTGGAAATTTAGCTGAAAACTGTTAGGAAATGTTTTCGATACAAAAATGGCATTTGGACTTATTGTAACATCTTTACGTGTCACCCTTATGCGGTATCGTTGGTAGTAAGCTTTGTGTTAGCAGACTTAAATGAAGAATGATTCAGGTTAAAGGGCGCTCCGGGGCTGCGGGACTATTTCGGGACTGCGGGACGATTCGAAAGCGATACCGTGGCCCCGGAACACAAAGGGCGATGAATGAACATGGATGGGCTTTAGTCAGTAAAAGTCTGACACTCCCTCCTGCTCCGCCCAGAGCGGGAAGAGTCATTTGATGATTTCCCAACCGAAAAAAAAAAGGTTAAAGGGCGCTTGTTTTGTAGAAATCCTAAGAGCCCTATGTTTCTAACATGAATACTTTTCTATTATTTAAATACGACAGAATAGATGTAGTCATAATCCTAGCAAATCCTAAAAGTCATTTATTAAAATTAGGAAAATCAGCAACTTTAAAATAGACAGTCACCCAAAACGCGCGCGCTTCACTACGTCCTAGGGCTTTAACTGAGGAGACGAGGTGGCGGAACAAACTCCCATCCAGTACAAACCCAGCAACACATCTGACTACTAAAATAAAAACTAAAAAAAAAAGAAAAACTTTTAGATCAGAACAGATCGGACAAAATCCCATCCAGTACAAAATGCATCTTGTCCCTTTAATCGCGAGTACCTTTTGAAACTTCACCGAAATGAACGAACACAAAGCCAAAACTTCCGAAATGGATTGGATCCAAATCTCCAAGCTGCCTTAAACCTGTAATTATTAATCACCAACAAAATGCTGTGGGTACCTACCACGGCAACCACGACAAAAGGTTAGCTACAGAAGGTCAGCTTCATACAGCAAGCGTAAGCATACCTGAAAAAAGAAAGAAACAATAAACAACACAACAACAACAGTCACAGTTTAGCTAAATTGAGACAGAGACACGTATTTACAAAAAAAAAAGTAAAACAAAATAAATATTTATTTACAAACATGAAATAGAAACAGTCATGACTGTCACAAGAAGGCTCCTATCGTCATGATGCTGACCTGAGTTGTGGAGGTAAGACAGGCAGTCGCTCTATGTAAAAGACCAATATTTTACACCTCCATTTGGTTCGACAAAAAGCCGCCTCTAATATAACTAAGAAATTCTAGGCAGATGTTGAAAATACGTGTTTACGTACAGTAAGTGCAAGCGCGCTTGCGACTGACATTTTTGAAACGGTTTGCAATTGCCGTACTACGTAACGTGTCTATGGCACCGTCCTGGTCCATCGCCGCGGGCAAGGAAGCGATGGATAAAAGAATGGATGCTTGTGATTCTTTCACACAAAAACTACGGAACGGATTTTAATGAAAGGCACACAGATCGTTTATAACTTGAACGTAATATATTAAAAATGGTTCACGAACTATTCACAATGCTGGCGAGAACTTTGTCGAACAAACCACTCATATTTACTAGCTGCTTTTCTTTCTTTGAATTTTTGCTCGTTTTTAGAAGTTGGTCTTCTGTACATCTATCTTCTGTGGTAACCAGGTGGCCGCTTGATTAAAATTGCACGACGGATAAAGAAACCGTTTTCGTTTAAATCAAAGTTGATTGAAACTCTTTGGTGGTAATTTTTTATTGAAAATGTTGATTGTTTATGGATTCGGGTTTAACTGTAGAGTTTTATCGTTGGTTGAGTTTTGTAATAAATATTGGTGTTAAGTTGAGCTTTATTTTGATATTGTTACTGGATAGAGTCCAATCAAATGTTAACAGTAAATACTCCAATTTTACAGTAAATATTCGTATTTATTTTAAAAGATGACTAATTTTGTTCAAGCATTTAAAATCTAATTCGAAAAGCCGTTGGTGTTGTGTAGTATTCTAAGCGCTTCCTGCTGAACAAAAAGTCCTGTGTTCGGTTGTCAAGTTGGACAAAGTCTTCTCTAAAAAAATAAAATGGCGGAAGTGTACTTAATAGTGCACCCACATTTCGCCAGTTATGTTTTAAGTCCCATGTAAAAGGTGGCGATCATATTGCCATCAATCGGAGGCAAATCCAGCCTCCGTGGCTACTACTGAGAAATTATTCAAGGAAAGATTCAATAACAGTTTTCTCGACCCGAGAATCGAACTCGGGACCTTTATGTTGACCACTCGACCAGCGAGGCAGTCAAGGAGTGTAAATAAATACATAAATATCGCTAGACATTACACAAACCGCCATCTAGTGCCACACTAACCAACGAGGCTTGTGTCGTGGACACCAGATAGTTGATATACTACATAGATACTTTTTGTTTATAAATACATACCTACTTATTATACATATAAACATCCATGACTCGGAAACAAATGTCCATGCTCATCACACAAACATTTTGCTCGTACCGGTATTCGAACCCAGGACCCTAAGAACGTAAGGCAGCCTCACTACCGCTACGCCATTCGGGTCTTATTATATATTATTAATTTAAAACCTAATGACAGAGATGAGAAATTAGAGAAGGAAACAAAACCCTACCATCAAAAAGACAAACACAACATAAATACAGTGTTGCAACATAACTGAAAAAGGGACACCCTTACACAAAATTTAACCCTAAACAAACACAGTACCTTTCACATTCCTCACCGCTGTCCTCCATGGGACCAAATGACACAGAATTTAATGAATGCCCGTCATCCCACACTTTCATCTTATATTTGCGTTTCATTTGTTGGGTTGCCTGTCCTTTTGAAGGCGACCTTGTACCCTTTGGCCCAATAAACGCGTGATCGTATCGGAGCTGTATTTTTCTCACATATACATGAAGCGTCGTAAACATGCATGATATTTATTCGTTCTGCGGGGTGTCGGAATTGGAAGGCAGTTTAGGGTTGACGTTTGGTATGGTTATGAAGTGAGAAGTGCCTGGTTATATCGAGCTGATTAGTGACGTAGCTATGTTGTGAGTCAATTTATTTTATTTATTTATTAAAACTTTATGTACAAGTAAAAATTGTACACTGGCGGACTTACTGCCTTGGGAATTTTCTACCAGTCTACCTTAGGATGATACAGAGACAATTTTTACAAAGTATGTGCAATAAGTAACATAAGAAAAACTAGAGATTTAGAATAATAAATTGATATGGTATATGAATTCTTGTTTATCTCTTTGATAAAAGCAAAAATACTTTAAATATAGGGTAATATGAGAAGAAAGGTCATAGAAAAAAAAGTAGGTATGCCATGTCTCAGTAGCGCCTTGAAACAAATGAAATAATTGTCTCCAAAGTATAATTATTCACTACGTTAATTAGAGCTTAAAGCAATTATAGAACTACACCGAACAGCCAACGTTTTAGTTTTAACTTATTCAAATGCGGTCAATCAAAACCCTGAATGACAAATAAACCAACATTTATTTTAACACAAATAACTCAGCTTGTCCTGTCACGCCGTTTATCAACATTCAAAAACAGAAACGTTCCAAAAATAGTTTAAAACTCGCTCCACAAACGATCCATCACATGCAGAAAATAAATTTGTGTAAAAAGTGAGAATGAAAAAAAAAAAAAATGGAAAAAAAATCTTCGAACGAAATCGAGTTAGCCATTCGCCGTCACCATGTATAATGAAATAATAAGGCGACCGACCATTTTTCATAATTCCCCGGACCAGGCGGGGTACCCATAATTTACTTTTGTTTCAATTGTTATGAGTTTAGAAAGAAAAAAAAAAGATTCATTCCTCTTCTTCCGCCCTTTTGTTGTTAAAAGCGGTGCCCCAAGATTTTGATGAGATTTCTTACATTTTCTTTGCGAATATTTCAAGAGGTCTGAGGGTGTTACGTTTCTATTAAATTTTGAAGAAATTGCCCTTTTATTGTTCGAACGAAGGGGATTGTAGATTAGTTTTGTCTTCCTGGAGATTATTAAGGTTGAACATGGTTTCTAATTTAGTGAGTTCCTTTTTCCTTACTTTTTATGAATTTTTGAGGCTGGGAGTGGGAAAAGTGAGAATAGGAGATTGATACAGGGAAATTAAATTTTTAGTTTGTATTATAAAGTAGTGGATCGTGTTGTTTTATTGCGTAACTTATTCTATGTAGATAAGTATTTTGTACGTATACCTCTTTCACTTGTTGTGTTTTCTTTTTCTTTTTTGTTTCGATTGTTTTTATATGCGGAAACTTGTAAATGGCCTTCAAATTCGTATGGTTTAAGAACATTGTTTATATTAGCTGTAAGTTTCCCGAACAAAATAAAAAAATAAAATAAAAATAAATAAAAAATAAAAAATCCTAGTACGAGAGCCAAAGTACTCCTTTGATACTTAAGTGCACATTCTATGCTGCGGGACTGTTCGCAAGAGATACCGTGGCCCCGGACCACAACGAACCGAACGTGGATGGGTTTTAGTCAGTAAAAGTCTGACACTCCCTCCTGCTCCGCCCAGAGCGGGAGGAGTCATTTGATGATCAGAAAAAAAAAAGTGCACATTCTATTCGACCGAATTAATATTTAATGAGATTTAATGTACCCATTTCACTAGCAATAAAGATTTTTATATCATTTTATATTATTTAAAGATAAAAATTATAAGCGTCACGTTTATTATCTCCTAACTGCCTTGTTAGTTTATTGGTTGCAAGCACGACTGCTGATTATAAGGGGTTTTCCAGGTCCGGCGGATCGAGGATGGAATTTTCCATTAGCAGCCACGGGGTCTGGGTTTGTGCCCGGTTGATGGCAATAGACTCGCCCCCTATTACATGGGACTTAAACATAACTGACGAAATGTGGGTGTACTATTAAGTACGTCTGTAATGGTGAGATGTTATGGTATGTGTTCTCTCTATCAATTTATATAGCTATGCTGTGATTGTATATTTATCGTCCTTTTTGTTTTAGGTACTCCTTTGCTTAACCATTTGGGGATTAAAGGCGTGTTGTTTTGTGGTTTATAATCTCGTAAGATTATAGAGATGTAGTGTGGAATGTCAGTTCTGATTGGATCTAGCAGTGATGTGTTTGACAGGCGTAATAATTGCGATTTCCGATTACTGATGGTGGTTTGTAATTGGCTAATTCATGTTAACCAAGCATTAGTAATGACAACATGAGCCAACCGCAATCTATTTATGAATCAGATAAATACGATATAATATTATGTCGATACTCTTGGGTCGATCTTCCTAGCTTATCGTGCTATGCTGGGGCTGCCGTTGAGTCTGCGGGGAACCTCAAGCGGCGTGAATATAGTAACCTTAATGATAACTATGTTTTAGAACCGCTTGTGGTTGAAACTCTAGGACCGTGGGATCCGAAACTGCCTTTTTAAGGAAAATTCAAAACGCTAGTTAACACATCCCGCGTGACCCAAGGGCTTTACCTTGCCATACAACGTGGTACCACCGCCCCAGTCTCTTGGGGACATTACCAGTTAACGGCGTTGGGGAGGAGTTTTTTTGTCGCCATTTTATAGTTTATTGTTAAATTACTTACTTTATGTTAAATATGCCAAACTAATAAAACATTCCTAATGTATTTAATTGTGTATGTATGTTCATAATTATAATCTTAAAAAGGTCTAAAATAACTTTACTTTCGGAGGTCGGTGATTTAAATTGCATTTGATTTTTTTTCGTGTTTTTTGGAAATAGTAGTTATATCACACGAATTCTTATCATGAACGCAACGTCTTCCAACGCAACCTCTTCATTAAAGTATGATATTTCATTAAGTGTAACTACGACAATTCGATATAAAACTCGTCCTAGTTCTTTCCTTAATCTTGACATAGAAGTATCTACCAATATCTTACTACCTATATAAGGTCATGTTCGATTCCTCAAAACCCAGAGATCCGGAAGAATTATAGAGTATTAACGGCTTTTTGTCCCTCGTCAGTTGTAACAGGCAACTGAGCGATGGCTTACTTAGCGGGTGGGGCTGATGCCACCCTATGAGGAAAAAGGTATTGACCACCCATACATACAACCTACGTCTGATTTCCATAGATTCATGGTGCTGTTTAGTTTGAGAGTTTAGTAGGTAGATCGTTCAGGGTGATTTAGAATGATCTGGTGGAGTTACTTTTTGGCAAACAAAAGTAATAATTCCAGGTCTTCATTACATCATACGGGGCGGATAGAATGGAGTAATAGAATAGATAGAACAACTATAGAACGCCATTTCAACTTAACTTTAATAAAAAAACATGTGGTATTTGGACTGCCCGTTATAGAGACACTAGGTGGGAGCAGACATAGGTCTCAATTAATAAACACTAACAATACTAACCTAATTACTTAAGCACCATTGTTACTAACACTAAAATACTTACAAAAGTATAGTCTGTAGTCTGCAATAAAGTCGTAATTTATTTAAAAATTAGAAGATGGGTAAATTCTTCGCGGTCATTATGCTCAGTTACCACCGATTTCAAAAGCTTTAAGACCACAAATTATTCTTGTTCCTTTGTATTAATTCATGCTCTGAATGAAAAGTGATTACAAAAAGCCTTTTTTTCCGAACCAGTAAATTATAACTTAGAAGTATCTGAACCAAACAAAGAGAAATAAACGAAAAATACTTGCTGACATCCACCCTTGTTATCACCTGTCAAGTTTCATTTGACGTAACTAGCAAAATAGAACGCTGACACCACAATTTTGCCGCTCATCAGGACAATTTATAACTCCTACTAAATAATTTTCGCTCGTTTATGGAGATTTAAAAGCTAGTGCGATAACCTTACCCCGTGGCCACGAGCAACGCGACACGCGTCATGCGTCTTGCGATAACGGAGAAAACAATAATACAAAAACAAAAGAAGTTTCTTGGAGGATACAAGACATCGAGACGCGATTTACGGAGTGACAAATGATACGTGCGAGTGTTAACATCCGTATCTACATTTGTATATTCAAGTTTAAGTAATTACGTGAGTTTAAGTAATTACTTAAACTTAAAAAAAATTAAACGAAGTAAGAACCGTCAAAGACGGCAAAGCTAAGAATTCTACAGACAATTAAGATAAGACTGGTTGTCTGTAGAATTCTTAGCTGGACTGGCTTCCAAGGGGTATCATTTTACCCAGTACTAACTGGTTTGTAGAGGTCAGATAGGCAGTCACTCCATGTAAAATACTGGTATTCAGCTGAATTCAGTAAGACTGGAAGCCGACGCACGTCGAAAAGGCTGGGCACATGATGACTCAAGTAATCACTTGTTTATAGATACGGGTGTACTTGATTCCTTCACCTAAGCTCCGTCGCTAAAATTCAACTCGTGGCATGTGCATGCCATTTGTGTTGTGTGTGTCATTTAATTTTGTTTCATCCACAGTCGCTTAAGGTGCGCTTACACGGGCAACTAAAATTGCTCAATCCTGGTCAATTCTTGTCAAATATGACGTTACGACTGCATCCAGCAATTTGGGGCGATGGCAACATATAGCACCTGTAGCCAAAGATACGGCAACACAATGCCATGCAATATGGAGCAACTTAAAAAACTAGCCGCGGCCGCTTTTTTCGCAAAAACGAGACGTAGTTATAGAATAAAGATATAAATAAAGATATAAATTAACTAAACAACTCACATTGGCGACATGTGAAATATGTGGAGCAATTAGAAGCAATGTTCAAGAAACGATTACCACATTTTATTGTTGTTGCTCCAGATTGATCTACTTAATTGATCCATTAGTGTTGCCAAGCAATTATTGCTCAAAAACTTGCCGTGTAATAGCACGTTTAAACACGCGCGTCGCTTGAAGGTTTAGTTCGTGGCCAAGCAGTTATGGAGATTTAAAAGCCACTGGGACAGTGTGACATCCTTGGTACGGATGGAGCGGTCGGGCGCGACGTAAACAGTGATCAATCATACCGCGCTGCTTTAGTGGTTAGGGCTGCCGCACTGAACATTTTTTGTATGTGTTTTTTTATTATTCATGACACATTTTCGTATTTGAAAAATGAAAATAAGTTGCGAAGCCAGGGTGGGTCGGTGAGACTTTTGGGAGAATGATGTCAAATTGGTGTTACAGTGATCGTTAAGTATGTTGTCTGTTGTTATTAGATTTTGGATGCGGGGTGGTTTTTAAAAAAATGTTACAAAGCTCTTTTCTTTTTAACCGACTTCAAAAGAATACGTCTGAATGTTTTTTTGCTTTTGTATGTTCAACGATAGTTCTGATCCACGTCGGCCGATTTCGAAGATTCTTCTTTTGTTGAAAAGATGGTATTTCAGGGGTCGTTTACTATGCCGGGGCTGCGGGACTATTCGAAAGAGATACCGTGGCCCCGGAACACAAAAGGCGAGGAAGGAACATGGATGGGTTTTAGTTAGTAAAAGTCTGACACTCCCTCCTGCTCCGCCCAGAACGGGAGAAGTCATTTGATGATTTCCCATCCGAAAAAAAAAAAAAAAAAAAAGGGGTCGTTTACTATTAATTTG
Source organism: Xestia rhomboidea (assembly GCA_963853795.1). NCBI lineage: Eukaryota > Metazoa > Arthropoda > Insecta > Lepidoptera > Noctuidae > Xestia > Xestia rhomboidea. The sequence goes on along the minus strand of OY970771.1, from coordinate 4,068,937 downwards.
GTCAAGTTTAAATGAGCAGTTTTTGAGGTAGCTTCCATAATGCGTATTTAATCTACTACGCCTATGTTGATGATGCTATGATCTTTTTCTAGTCTGTCACCATTAATTGTTAATGTACAATAATACTTTCTTTTTTTCCTGATGGGAAATCATCAAATGACTCCTCCCGCTCTGGGCGGAGCAGGAGGGAATGTGAGACTTTTACTGACTAAAACCCATCCATGTTCCTTCATCGCCCTTTATGTTCCGAGGCCACGGTATCTCTTTCGAATAGTCCCGCAGCCCCGGCAGGCCGATGCCTGTGGCTGCGGGACTCCGCGCGTTCGTGTTCCACGCGCAAGGGCCGATGCCCTTGCGCGTGGAACACGAACGCGCCGTCGACACGGCCTGTCGGACGGACGGCGAGCTAATAATACCTTAAGAAGAATTTGTGTAATTTTTTTTAATGCTCAAGCAGAGGTGAACCAATAGCCATTAAACCGATCCCAAATTCAGGGATGCTAATGGGGATTAATCCAATAACACAACCACTGAACTTTAAAATTCCGTATTTCCAAATTCTCCACGTGGTAATATCCTGCTAAAATGCTGTTATTAATAAGTTTGATTTATTAACAACAAACAACAAGGTAAAATTAAACAGAATCTATAATTTAGGTTACCACCTAAAATGTTAGCCCAGCTCCAGTACAAACACCAACATTTAATGCATAAATTAATAACGTAAAACCGATACTGTGAAAGGTACAGTCGTGGTCTTTTCCGCCTGATCAGTTATATTTTTTTTCGCTTAAATCATGCGGAGGCGCCGAGCCACTCCACCTTAAACTTTAGGCCTATTAGGAAAGCCTCAACTTTGGCGCGCAAAATAACAATAACTCTCGTTTGGCATGTGTCGCCGATCGGTATTTTTTTAATTAATTAATTATTATAAAGTCAACGGGGCGGGGATAGAGAGCGTTTCTATGTTTTAAGTGCAAGCAAAAATAAGCTTAGTGGTGATCAGGCGGGAGTGTCCTCGATAGTACCTATTCTATAGAATATAATAGAATGTACTTTATTGTATGCCAAAACTGAAAAACAACTGTTTTACAATATTAAGAACGAAGCAAAGAAAGATAAAATATTCATTCGTCGCAGTGACAAGCCGTGCATCAAAATGACAAATAAATAAACATATACATTTATAAATACAACAGGACGGGACAAAAAAGTTGCACGTCAACGTGTAATATTGCTATTTTTATGGCTACAATGGTGGTGTTATCGCTGATAGCGATATCTTCCAGGGCCGGCAGTCTCGACATAGATAGCGACAAAATCGCTAACTTGCGATCGCTGATTACCAAGAAATAAATTGGGTTGCAATAATGATGCTTGCAAGAATCACATCTTGGATATAGAGACTTGCATTTCCCGCAAGCATTGTTATTGCAACCGAATTCTTTCGTGAGTTATTAGCGATCGAAAGTTAGCGATTATGTCGTTATCTCTGTCGAGACTGCCGGCCCTGATGGCCTTAGGATGGACTGTACGAACATAAAATATAAAGGGTTCTCAGTGGTGTACTGCTAATATTACAAAAATATATAAAAAAATATAGTGCCTCATTGGTCCAGTGGTTGCAAGTGCGACTGTTGAGCATGAGGTCCTGGGTTCGATTCCCAGGTCGGGCAAAGTGTTATTGGGTTTTTCCATCAGGAATTTCCCAGTTGCAGCCACGGAGTCTGGATTTGCGCCCGGTTGATGGCAATGAGCTCTCATCACACCACATGGTACTTAAACATAACTGGTGAAATGTGGATGCACTATTCACACTCTGCATAACTCTTCGGGGATAACAGGCGTGATGATATTTTTAAAATATTCAAAATTTACAAGAGTTACACTAAAATTCTAACCCGCAAATGCCTCAGGCATTTATGTCGAAACCAAATTAACAGTATCAAACTTATAAACAAATTACTGAGTCACTTTTGGCAGGTGTCAATGTCAGATTAAATTAATTTAACGGGAATTTCGGAGAAGGATTTTTTGGAAGAATGTTCTTTATTTTGGTTTAGACTTAAGATACAAAACTGTTATTATTTGGTGTTATCTTTTTTAGGGTTCCATAGTCCTGACAATGAACCCTTATAGTTTCGTCATGTCCGTCTGTCCGTCCGTCTGTCTGAGGTTTTGCTAACAGCCTCCTCTTGACTAGAAAGCTGTAATTGTGTAGGGGTGTGTATATCAATTACTCCAACAAAATGGTAAATATATTTTGGTAGCTCCCCTTACATGTGAAATGGGGATGAATTTTTTTTTGTCGTCTACCCCATCGTGTGAGGTATCGTTGTATAGATCTTTTAAAATGATTTGGAGGTTGCTAATCCTATTTGGATTAATGCTCTATTTACGAAATATTTTGCTACTTTTAACAAATTTTTGTTCCAGTAAGGCGTCTTAAAGCTAAACTGCTGCTGGCTTGAAAAACCTGGAAAACTTCATGATGATAGTGCATTTCATGAAATTTATAGGAAAACTATAGCGGTTAAGATAACTTTATTAGTTTAGCAGTAATAGTCGTTGAACTTGGGTGTTGGATAATTTTGTACTAATTACAAAATCCTTAGAATAAATCGTTCTGTATTGTGATAACGGGCTACTATGTAACGGAACCCTATACTGCGCGTGGGCCGACACGCACTTGGTCGGTTTTTTTATTTTCATTGTCATCTTTGAAGCCTATAGGATACGTCTAATGTCTTATAGTAAAGTGAGTGCTAGAGATGATGAGATTAGCAGATCATCATTTGCTTAGCCTTTTCCAACTATGTTGAGATCTGCTTCCAGTCTAACCGGATGCGGCTGGATATCAGAATTTTACAAGGAGCGATTGCCAATCTGACCTCCACAAACTCAAACCATTTATTTCAATTAAACCATTACGGCACTTTTGAATGTCGAAAATACAAAAAAAAGCAAAGCTACAGTCACAGTCACAAGGCATAATAACTTGAGAAAGTACTGTAGTTGTTCACAACCCAGTTAATACTCGGTAATACCCTTTGGTAAGACTGGTTATCAGACGTTAGGGCCTCTCCAAAGGCATGACGACAGTATCAAAAAATTGCAAATCTATTTAGTCCGTCAGTTAGAGTATTGGAAATTAAATTAAATCAATGAATATTGACGAAGATAAAACGCATCAAAACTCGGGAGTGGGGGCTCGTGACGTCAGAACTAGCTAAAAATTATACCATGGCGTGACGTGTTGAGAATTTTAAAAGCGTCGTATCTTCGTGAATTTTGGTTTACGTAACAAAAGAAAAAACACGGGTCAAATATTTTTTGATAATCTAAGTGACGGACTAATTAGATTTTTTTTTGTCGTCTCGCTTATTTAACTTAATGCCCTGTTATACTCATCATGTCTTTTACACACTTCGTCACAAAGTATACAATCGAAACTTTATTCATAAAAGTTCCAAAATATTGTCAGACGTGTGCAGACATTAACCACGGATTAGGGACCACCTTTTTATTTCTAAGGTCATTGCGTAAGGACCCTTAATTAAAAAGGGGCTCAGAAAAGTCCTTTATGACGTAAACTTAAACAATTGTACTTTATGGTGAGGGCCCCGTTGACATTTTGAAAATTTTGATGAGTACTTTTATCTTAATGCGTTTCACCCACAAACGAGGTTAGTCTGAAATTCAGTGTGTCTAATACTAATCTTGTTTTATTTTAAAGCTTTTAGTAATTATCTGGGACATTGCAGAGCTTTTTGATATTAATTGGTAAGTTTATTTAAATTATAATTGGACTGTGGTTAGTGGTAGTGGCTTTTAGATTTAGGTCGTTTCGTGTATAAAATTTATTATGAAAGAACAAACAAATAAATTAAATCAGAAGTAAAATGATTTTCTTTTAAAACCACAATTTATTGGTAACAATTTAGCTACTTTTTAATTCACAAATTAAAAATTAACGTGATGAATGATGAAACTGGCGTTCAAATTTCTTTGGCGACATTTCCCCAAAGTTTTTTATTTTATTTTAATCTACAATTTGTTAGTCAAAATTGAGCTAGTTTCTGATTAAGAAGAGTGCTCAATATGATCTTCTATAAACCATAAGATCTAAGTATCTGCCATTCTCACAAAATATTAAAACTAGTTTTATTTCACCTCATAAAAAGTATTGCCATATTCCAAAGGACAGATGGTAATATCAATAAATAAATTATATGAACAATAAAATCGTATGCGCACTTAAAATTAAAATGAATGTGGATTTTACGACTGTTCGAATAAAGTCTTGAATGATATGACATTCGTACGAATTGAGGTTAACAGACATGAAATATTATGCTACTCTCTGATTGGCATGGATTTTTTAAGCACAGTTAATGTTGTGTTAGTAAATTGAATTAAATGAATTGTGATAAGGGCAAGAATGAGTTCGTGCTGTGTTGAAAATATTAGCAGTCCCAAAGAGGCAGATCAAAGCAAAGATGGTGATTCTAAATGGCTCCTATCGAAAGAACAAGGTCCAAGTGTTCTCAGACTTGAATCAAAGGATCAAAGGGGCCTTTGCTCTGCAGTGGCATAAAACAGGCTAGAATGTAGCTTCTTTGTACCCTTTTGTAATGCAGAGGCCTCAAGCTAAACGCTCTGGTAACAAGCATGTATGTATGGTGGTGCTAGATAGATTACATTTCATTAAATATAGTCTATGTTTTTGGTCCGTCTTAAGGTAAACTTTGAGATGCATGTGGATAACCAGAGAAGTAGCTCAAGACCAATTTAACAATGGATGGGCTGTGTAAAAGATGTTGTGGCGAGAAAGGTATAGACTAGTCATGTGGAATGTTGACTAATAGAGAAGTATACACCACAAATTTTTAATTAGTACAAATACTTTATGGGCTTATTATAGAGAATGTCTTTTTATTATATACTAGCGGACGTCATGTGGTTTCACCCGCGTAGTTCCCGTTCCCGTGGGAGTACGGGGATAAAATATAGCCTATGTTACTCAGTAAAGACGTGATTTTTAATGGTGAAAGAATTTTTGAAATCGGCGCAGTAGTTTTTGAGTTTATTCATTACAAACATACACACACACACAAAAATACAAATCTTTCCTCTTTGTAATATTAGTGTAGATATATAATTATATAGTGTAGATGTAAAGTCTCAATACATAATATTGATAAACAGCAAAGTTATTAGCGTTTGTTTATATCCCAAAATGTCACTCAATCTATGGAAATATTGTACAGGCCATTCATAATAGTATTCATTAATCGTTTTCTCTCGCTCTCACGTTCGCGTGGTCATTTTCTAGTAGTAATTGTTATGAATTATTGATTCAGTAATGATTTTACTAATTATGACAAATTTTCGTAGGCAATTTTGGGATTTCTTTTTTTTACTTTTGACTACATAAATATGATCAGTAAAGGGTACGGATAGAGTCCCATTTTTGTATGTAGAATCCGGTCATTGCTACGGACATAAAATGAATCGCAAGCGCACCAGTGGCACCTAGATCGGGTTTCTACAGAGTCGTGATGTTTTGAGTTCGCAGCGAGGACGACAGGCAATGTCTGTCTGTCTCATCGTTGCACAGTTGACATTTCCCAGAACTGAGGCCCTACTTCCTAACGCTTCGTCCGTATATTCGGATCTATTCGTCTCTCTCGCGCATCTGCAAATGAGTGCGAGTGAGAGAGACGGACAAGAGGACGGCCGGACAAGCGGTAGAGAGTAGGGCCCCTGTACCCGATTCATTGTGCTCAGTGTTATTGTGTTAAATCGTAATTTCAAGTGATTTGTTAGTTTAATGCTAGCAGTGTACCCAGTGTGTTTTCATTGCTCGAAACCCATATTCTGCCCACATGATGTTCGAGTCTAACGAAATAAATCCTAATAATCCGACTTAAAGAAGAAGAGGATTATGCTGCGACAACCTCAAATATAAAAATATATAAATCTTTATTCCGAAACTCAGAAGGTTAAATACAAAAAAAAATCTAAAGTATGTAGTTTAACAACTATCTGGTTTCCACGACACAAGCCTCGTTGCTTAGTGTGGCACTAGATGGCGCTGTGTATAATGTCCAGCGATATATAATTATTTTAGTTATATTCTAAAAACTAAGAATGTAGGTATAGGCATGTATGATGCCTGTACAAAAGAATAAATTAGTTATAATAATGAGTAATAGATCATGATCTGTCAAATGACCGATTTGGTCGAGACGCCATTGTTTAACTATTGTGTCTACTTCGTGGACAGATCATGGGTTTATCAGTCCACAAATTTATAGGCTGATTAATTGCCTAGAGTACCATACATTTAAGTATGACAATATTATATATGTAATTAAATAATTCCATATCGTGCTGATAGAGTATTAAGCTTCTGTGATCGACAACCTTTACAGAGGTTAAATACTTATGAATGACAAAATGTTGATATTAAAGAAAATGTATTTAAAATAAAAATGTATTCCATCATATAACTGGAACCAATTATAAAAGAAAAGCACTGAATATTTCATGTATGTGTTGAAACATGAAAAATTTTAGGCTCAAGCAATCTACAAAAGATTGCTTGAGCCTAAAATTTTATTGAGACATAAAGAGGCTTGATTTTGTGAAAACTTCTAATTTACACATTTGTTCAGAAACCTTAACAGACTTGTTTGTGGTTAATATATTTCTGTAAACACGAGCATATTTAGTTATTAAGTTAAAACATGTAGACAAAAGAGCTTAAATGTGATTTTGATGCTAAATAATTTATGTACATTTTGAAGAGCCCGCGTTGTCTATGATGTGGTGACGAATTTACTTGAATTGTCGTCGAATATTTTGAGAAAGTCGTGTTTTATTTCACCGTTTTTTTGTTTTTCGACATGGCATCTCGCATGTAAACCTATGAGGTTGGCTTTTGCTTAACCAGTCTATTCTGTGGATGCCTTGAGAGTAAGGCCTCTAGCCAGGGGCAGTTTCACCATCCAGAGAGCATCAACCTCGGCGGCGGCGACCTCTCGCTCCCGGCCCTGGTTCAATCCATGGTCCGGAGCGAGATGGAATGGGACGCCGTCACCTCGTTCTGCGAAGCAGTCATGCTAGCAAAGGAGGTGGCGGAACGTGAAAGGGAGAGATCCACACGTCCCGGCCGCCGCGGGAGACGCCCCGGGCGTCGGGGGCCACCGTAGGCGCGGGCCTGTGGACGGTGAGCTATGGGCTAGCTCGCCGTCCGTCCGTCTCATGACGACAGGCCGTGTCGACGGCGCGTTCGTGTTCCACGCGCACCTCAAAGAGAGTCAGCAAAAAAGAAGGGGTCCGCAAGGGCCGAAGCCTGCCGGGGCTGCGGGAGTATTCGATAGAGATACCGTGGCCCCGGAACACAAAGGGCGATGAAGGAAAATGGATGGGTTTTAGTCAGTAAAAGTCTAACACTCCCTCCTGCTCCGCCCAGAGCGGGAGGAGTCATTTGAAGATTACCTATCCGAAAAATAAATAAAAAGTGAACATCAACCCATTTATAGTTCTATCAAACAGGTACAGACCCCAAACTCTGACAGATAATTCACTGAAGTATATTTCCGTGTTCGGTGTCCACAGGTCCGCAATCTATTCCAACCGGTTTTACCAAACCTTTAATGGATAACATAACATCACGCCTGTAATCTCCGATGGATTAGGCAGAGGTGTAGCTAATAGTACACCTACATTTTGCCAGTTATGTTTAAGTCCCATGTAATAGAGGCGAGCCTATTGCCATCAACCGGGCACAAATCCAGACTCCGACTCCGCTTCCTGATGGAAATACTCAATATCTCTTTGCCCGACTTGGGAATCGAACTCAAGACCACAGGACAGTCTGATACTTCTTTATTATTATCAAACATCATATCAATAGACATATTATTATCTAGGTTTCACTACTGTTGCCATGACCATTCAATGGCAAGATACGGAAACATTCCTTGTAAAATCTATGGCAATGCCTTTCCCAATTTGGTGTGACATCAAACCTTTGCAGTGACAGCTTTACACAGCTTAGCCGTAATAGAATCTCATAATGCATTCATTCTCTGTGTTCAAAGTAAGTTATCGGACTTAGACTGCTTTAAAGTCTAAGTTATTTAGCTAAGTTTTAAGTTAAAGTCACTGGATCTGACTGCACAGGCTGTTGACCGAATAAGTTATTCACCTTGAGAACATTTCTAAGAAGATTTCTTGATATGATTTGCGGTATTAATGTTTCAAAGGCATGTGCTTGGATTCAGAATATAATTATAAGTAGGTATTGATATGGTTTCAGATTTTGTACACCTGAGTCATACTAATAAAAAATCAATTTGGGTAACGAGAAAGATAATCAAATCAAGTATCTTGACTTGGCTTGCGAGGTTGTTGACATGTGGGATGTAGACTCAGCGATAATTGTGCCGATAGTCGTATCAGCCAATGGTTTAATTGCCAAGAGCCTCGATCAATATCTGAGGAGGCTCTCGTTAGGCAGCTGGATCAAGGGCTTGATGCAGAAAGCGGTACCCTGGACACGGCTCGTATTGTTAGGAGGTTCCTCTCTCTGGCACCCTGACCGCCGGTAGCTTGGACCCTGTTCCCGATACCGATGGTTTATATTTTTTATGTTTTTATATTGTTTAAGGAAAAAATGTATGAAATTTGTTTAAAGAAATAAATACAGAAAATGGTAATTCAATTTGGAATATGTGATCAAATACATTTTAAAGTTGGTAAAAATAGGAGAAAGAAAAAAGAGAGAAATCTCACCCGCACTCTTGTAACTAAAAATTAATTAAACAGGATGAATTGACAAGAAATCGATACCTAATATTATATATGCGAAAGGAATCCTGTCTGACTGTCTGTTACATTCATGCCTAAATGGCTGAAGGGATTTGGATGTATCATACAGGTAGACCGTGGTCTGGATTGAAAACATAGAACTTTTCATAATTTTTGCTTTATAACCTTAGCAAGTTAATTTATATAACAAAGTACACAAAATCAGATTAGAATTAACTTTATTGTAATTGTGTTTAATACCTGAAAATTTCGTCTAATTATAATAACAAATACTGCAAAGTTTCTTCCAATATCTTAGACTCAACTATGTCAAAATTGCATTCAAATGTTTACTTTGCTCATTTTTGCCTGTACTGTAAAATTTGTAATTTGTCGCATTGTGTATGTGTACCTCTGACGTACAACATTTACAATCTCCATGTGGGTAACGCCTAGAAAAAAGGTTAGTAAAACGTTACGTGTAAATATTGACAGTCACTATTTGTTTTTCTATTTGTTGTTGTGTTTATTATCACACGAAATATATCGTGCCAGCACTCTTATACATAATAGTGATCAGATGAGGGTGGCAAAATAAAAACTCTCCACCTTATCGGAACTCAGTAAATCCTTTATAAGAACGCTTCGCACCCCTCCCTTTCCATGTATGGGGTACTTCACCCTAAAAAAATACATTTTAGCTCCGCATTCATCTTTGTTTACAAAGAAAACATTCTCGTGTATGAGATTATTGAATATGATGGTAAGTTGAAATAAAATGGCTGATTGTATAAAAGAAACGGAGGTTTTCAACGGGTGTGAAAGAAAAAAATAAATTATTCGAGCGTTAAATATATACAATGGTTATTACAATCTATATAAGAAGTAAAATGGATTTTTTCTTATGAAATTCAACACACATCCTTTACGTATTTACATAAACAGCAAGAATTTGGGTTACAATTATGTAATTGACCCTTTGAATGTATGCAAGCTTAGTACTTCTGGTAGCCAAAAAAACGATTTTAATTATAATTCAAATATTTTGGAGAATTGCTGTTTTTCTGTTAGAATAATATATTTATAATTTGTGTAAATCTTGACTTATTAGTTAATGTGACCTTATATGGATAGCGACGAAATAGCTAATGTGACGAGTGGTCATCAGATCCAAATAAATATAATATCATTTGTAAATAAATAAATATCGCTGGACATTACACAGCGCCATCTAGTGCCACACTAAGCAACGAGGCTTGTGTCGTGGGCACCAGATGGTTGATATACGACATAAATACTTTTTGTTTGTAAATACATACTTATTATACATTTATAAACATCCATGACTCGGAAAAAAATGTTCATGCTCATCACACAAACATTTGTTCCTACCGGGATTGGAACCCGGGACCCTAAGAACGTAAGGCAGCCTTACTACTGCTGCGCCATTCGGGTCGTCGCTAAAAAGCGTTTCACTTTTTGTTCTAAGTGTACTCGACCAACCTCGAGGTCAAGGGTAAACTTTTTAAAACAGATGTCATTTGTTTGGTGAATTGACATAGAGGGAATGATTCAATTTCACCTTTCATGACCGCGTAGTATGGACTTTCAAACCAAATGTTGTAAATCAAGGCATCGTAATAGAAATAACAATTCAGAAACACCATTTATTTTACAACTTTATACACAAACTTAATAGTGTACATAAAAATAAATAGTGTGACCAATGAAATTGATCGTTAACCCAAAGTGGTCGTATTGCGTGACCTTAAAATGTACTGGTTGAATTTTTCAAGAGTACGTGAATGGCCAAGTCCGAAACTAAAATCAATAAAAATATACAAATCACATAACATCACACCTGTTATCCCCGAAGGGTTAGACAGATGTAATAGTACACCCACATTTCACCAGTTAAGTTTAAACTTGAACATATTAAAAATAATTATACACATGCAAAAGTGTTTTGGGGCCAATTTCGATGGAAATTACAAAAGGTAACATATTTTTTGGATAAAATATTTAGATGAAATTATGAAAAAAAAAAAAAAAAAACATTATTTCAGTTTTGTGTAGCGGTTCATAGACGACCCCGGAGTAAAATGGTCGTGACATACGGACTGACAGGAAAAATCTTTAAGGGTTCCGTTTTAGTCATTTAGCTGCGGAACCATAAAAAGCGATAACATAATCTGAGAATTACCCAGCCGCGCTCGGCCCGCGTGGTGGGTCAACCAATCTCTTAGAGAGGACACCCAACATTGGAAACATTTTAAGCTTGTTAAGCACACTTGGAAATTATTCACACTGGCTAAATAATAACAGCCGCTCGGGTCGACCTTTAGGTTAAGCTGTGCTTGCCTAGGTTGGCACAGAGACCAACCTAGGCAACTAAACCTAGGAATCTCGGTATGTAATGGGTGGTCACCCATCCACAGGGATGGGTGACCCATTACATACCGAATTTCCTCCGTGCCTCGGAAGGGTCGTTACCCGTGGTCACGGTGGGTCGACCCATTACCGGGTCCATGGGTAATTTTAATTACCCGTGGTTCCATGGCATTAGGGATTGTTTCCTGGACTTCTGAATATATCGATAGCAAAATACAAAGCCATAAGTAACAGCATATCATATCCCACCGGGACCACGGGTAACAAGTCATTGCATAAATTGACAACGAGTTTATTGGTTTTTTAAGGATAGTAGTCTCACAAACTACCAGGACGCCAGAATCATGAAGAAGTATTTTCTACATTGCATACTGCGTGATACTCGAAATGTACACGGATTGATTATGAGATTCCTATGAAAAATATAAAATACCTCCTTTATGGTTCTGCCCTCCTGGTAGTTGGTAGACATGTAAAAAATAGAAAACCAATAAACCCGTAGTCAATTTATGCAATCACACCCGTGGTCCCTGTGGGATATGATATGCTGTTATTATGGATTTGTATTTTCTATCGATATATTCAGAAGTCCAGGAAACAATCCCTAATGTCATGGAACCACAGGTAATTAAAATTACCCATGGACCCGATAATGGGTCGACCTACCGGGACCACGGGTAACGACCCCCTCGGAAAGCACGTTAAGCCATTGGTCCCGGCTGTCTTTTGTAGATCTTTGACAGTCGTTACAGGTAGTCAGTGGCCCAAAATCTGACAACCACTCTTACCAAGGGGTATTTGCCCAGTAGTTATAACTGGGTTGTGGAGGTCAGACAGGCAGTCGCTCCATGTAAAATACTGGTATTCAGCTGTATCCGGTTAGACTGGAAGCCGACACTAACATAGTTGGGAAAAGGCTAAGCAGATGGATACAGAGGTTTAAGTAAAGGTTAACCAAAGTCGCCAGCACGTTTCTTGGTGCTGCAAATGAAAGATGCTAGTAAGACTTTGTAAGAGTTCGTTCAAGAAAACTTTAATGCAAAAGTTTTATGCAGCCATTAACTTTAAAGGGTAATTAGTCGGGCCAGTGAATGGGAGTCAACCGCAATCATTAGTATTTACTACAGTTTTGCTAAAGAAATATACATGATTCTGATAGACTTTGCTATTTAACTGTTAATGAAGATTTTTTTTACAATCGTTTCCCTACACACAATCAGAAACCACCCAGAGCAACTATCTGTGAGTCACACTAAATTGTCCCGTGCGGGAATCGAACCCGCGACACGCAGCGCAGCAGTCAGTCTCTCAGCCACTGTGCCAACCGTGAGATCGAAGATCTTTCATGACTGCGAGATTTGTATTTGTTTGCACAATCCAACACTAATAAAAAAGATACAAGCTGTATGCAAATGACGAAGTTCCATTCAAACTCTAATCCCTTAGTTATAGAGGATTTCCGTGAAAATATCCATCCAACATGTGGATGGATTTTTGGTTTGACAATTAAGATTATTATGAGCAAAAGAACACATACAATGAATGCTGACTAAACTAATCAGTTTTCTTTGTAAACTGGCCTGCAAAAATAAGTATCACACTTTTAAAATAGCAATAACTTTTTAAGTACACAAGATATACTTTCGAAACAAAAAGGACTCGAAAAATTGTTTAATTTTGTCTATAGTTTCAAAGAAAGCTGATAAAAATTGCATTATAACGTTTTTTTATTTTAAATCTCTAACTTCTATAGTTTGGGAAAAATTGAAATTTAAAAGTGTAGTACTTATTTTTGCAGGTCAGTGTAGATTAAAATGTAACGGAGTGGATTTTTTTATTTATCAAAAGCAGTGATACTAACATTTGCCAGTATAGCTTATTCCTATAATTACATTAATTACACAAAGCTATTCTTATAATTCCCAAATGACAATAATTACTTCTAATAGCCATCTATCACTTCAATATACAAGCTTCAAGTGACAGCATTGACCTAACATTGGGATGCGTTTCAGAATTTGGTCGTATATGGAAAGACGCTGGCTTATCGGCTAAGAATATAACCCTAGCAAAGAAGTCTATAAAATCAACCCGCTAAACCTTTCACAAGAACAGATGATCGCCTCCACGACGTGTGTTATTAGGTACAGTCGGACAAAGAAAATTGTCGACAGGCAAAAATCTTCCGCTTTCTACAATGCCAATCATCTGCTACCTTTTCCAACTTATGTTGCAATCGGCTTCCAGTCCAACCGGATTTAGCTGAATACCTGTATTGATGACAGATGTACCAGTAAGTTTTATATTAATTATATTATTATATATATATTTATTATTATTATTATTATTATTATTTTATTATATTATTATTTATTATATTATTTATTGTTTTGTGTTTTATATTGTAGTTTTTAAACTAAACTTAAAATCGAATATATATATATATATATATATATATATATATACGATTTTAAGTTTAGTTTATAATTTTAAGTTATGTATGCTAAACGAGCGCTTCTCGCCATCAAACTGTAAAGTTTGGCGAGTAAAACCTGTAAAAAATTAACTTGTTTTTTTGTAAGAGAAATAAGAAAAAAGATGTTCTTATCAGATATTTGCGCGCCACAAGTAACAGAATTTCAATGAAACCATTGATTAAAATAATATTGTATTAAGGGGACCTTAGACGACCAAACCATAGAGAAAGCACGTTCAGTCGATTTTTAATGCCTTTTATAAAGAAGATAATTTTGCGGTTGCGCTTGGTTCCGCGTTTGCCCCAGTCACTGTCAAGATCACTGCCGAGTAAAGATTTTCCTACCAGAATCACAATCTCAATAAATATTGTTTCAAAGCACTTATTCTAGCTACCTGTATAATCAGTTGCTTTTTCGACAGTACATTTGAAAGGTTGTGAAAAAAGATCAGAGCTTCGTCACTCCTATACCTAATATTACATTGCACGTAACTCAAATATTTTCGAGCCCTCTTTGTGCCCTCGTTAATGTGTGAGGGAGGGGTGATTTATCTACTATTCAAGGTACATTATGTGGTAGTGCGAATAATCTGATATCGTGTTACTCACTGATGAAATTCATCGAGTTTTTATTGATAAAAGTCTATTTTGAGGTGAAATCTATGAATTTTCACGTTAAATCGTTTTTTTTTTTATTAAACTTTGCCCCACACTATGAATTTCTCCTGTGTCGTGGGTGCGTTTACAAAAATTTAAACTCAAATACACAAACTGACCCGGAACAACTACCTATAGGCCATACACATATTTGTTCCGTACGGGAATCGAACCCGCGACACGCAGCGCAGCAGTCAATCGCTCAGCCACTGGTCCACAACCACAATACTTAATAGTATAAAGAGGTAAGTAAGGTAAATAGTGGGTAATCTTCGCAACTACAGACGCGATTTCAAAAACTGCTTCACAAATGGGAACTTACTATGTAGTACTTTATCCCCAAGTGTCATATCGCATATCCTCTAAAAAATTGTCTTAATACAAAAATAGCAGTTTTGAGATATACGCATTTAAAGTTTTTTGTGTTCTTATCGATGCTTTGCGTAAAAAAAAATATCTTGTGCCATTTGGGCACTTATTTTTGTATACGTTATATCTCTAAGGTGTTTTTTTTTCAATTATAGAGCAAAGACAATTAAAGTTGAGTGGGATATTATCCAAAATATCTACATATTTTGTGTTATGACAGTTTTTTAGAGGATGTGCGATATTTAAAATGTTACACTCGAATAATTTTCGACTTTATCGCAAGCGACCTGTAGACAAAAAGTTAGTCCAAAATAAAAAGAAACTAAAAATTGCGTACTTCAAAAGAAAGTATCAAAGTGTACTTTTTCAAATATACACACATAGTACTGCTTTTTCATCATTTTCTGAGGATTTTTTATTTATGTCTGTATTTTTTATTTATGTTGTATTTCACAATCAGATTGAACGAGTAATCCGATTAAAAGTCAAAAGGCTTATCGTCTGTGTTTTTTTATCGTTAGAACCTTTTATGTTTCAAGTTTAAATTTAACCAAATATATTTTTCTGTTTGAGGTTTTTGATTTTATCAAATGGAATGCATGTTTTTTTAACTCTTTGAGTTACAACCATTTTGAGTGCTCATTTACTTTTTATATTAGAAAAAAAGAAAAATATCCAGTTATCTTATTACGTAATTACATTCTTACTAACTATGTCAGTGTCTGATAACTACCGTTCAATAATGAATTTTGTTGTTGCTATAGCACTGCATGACACTTGCAATTTGGACGGGGAGTCTGGTGTTGGAAGAAAGTTTTTGGCCGCAGGATGTGGTGTTCCGTCGCTTCCGCGGATAAATTCCTCAAGTTGCACAAAACGTCGTGCAAGTGAAGTGATAGTCTAACATAGTTTATGTTGCTTGTACTAACAAAAATTGTTATTAGTACGTATTTTTAGGTTAAGGTATTTATTTAAGGGTCTTTGTTACCTGAAATAAATGGTTCTATTATTATTATTTAATATATGTGACGCTGACCCGACATCATAGCTCTTTAATTACTTGACACATCATTTTAAAAAACACTACAATGTTTATCCAATATGATGTGAACACGATATTTTTTAACTTTCTATTTAAATCAACATGACATAATAAAAATACATATTAAAATAAAATGGAAATGAAACTGAAAACGAGTTTCGCGAAACACGATCAATGACCTCAGTACATTGGCTATAACAAAAAAAGAGTTTCAAGGATTTTCTTTGAAATATTTTTCTCCTGAAGTTAAAGTTTTGTAATTAGAAATAGGCTTGTTGTTAAATTTATTAATACCCACTGTTGCAAAGAAACGTTGAGTAAACTGACATAATAATAACATCGCGTCTGTAATCCATGAAAGGTTAGGTAGAGAAGTACAGTCACAGCGCATCAAGTAACTACAAACTATCAAATTTTCTCATTCGATTTTGAACTTAACCAACAATATTTTATGGTTTAAAATCATTTAGAGTAATTTGACAGTTTGTGGTAACTTGATGTGCTGGCCTACAGCTCACCTACATTTCGATATCGCTATCAGCGATAAGACCGCCAATGTAACCATAGAATTAGCAATACTGTAAAACAGTTGTGTATTTTTAACCATATAAAATGGCTGTGTGGTCGAGTTATAAACTCTGCTTTTCACTTCGATTGGGAGGAAATAAAACAGTAGTATAACATAACATTTCTTTAATTAAAATTCGAATTTAAATTAGTACAGTTTTGGATACTGAAGGAAATTGTTTTTTCCGGCATATCGCTGCTTTATTTTTTTTTAAATCTTACGACATTGATATTAGGCTTGGGCTGCAGGCCTATACAGCCTACTATAAAATAATTTTGTAATAATTTTTTTCTTAAATTAATTAAATAACCTACCGTACATGAATTTAAATTTTTATCTCTTCTATGTCTTAAAAAACACATAGGGAAAATAAAATTAAAATAAATATTATAAGATAACAAATTCTATCTATGAACATCTTTTTGTGTTTGGCTGTATGGCTCATTTTCTTTGCCTTATTTAGATACATTTATGAGTAGATACGTTAACGCAGTTGTGCACAAAATTCGATTTTGTGCAGCCTATATCCTGCACAAATAAGCACTTTCAGAGCATGAGAAGTGAAAAGTAAATTCTGTTCCATTTCGCCAATTATCTTTAAGTCTCTTGTACTAGACGGTATGCATTTTGACGTCAACCGGGGACAAATCCAGTCTTTAGGGTGTTATTGAAAAAATCCTGATATTAAAACCCAATAACATTGTTTGACCTGAGAATCGAACCCAAGACCTCATTCTCAGTATCCATCCATCAAGGCAGTCACAGCCTACATAACGGTTTATAAAAATGTGGGAAACCCAATAATACTCTGCTTGACCTGAGAATCAAACCAACGGCATCATGCTTAACAATAGTACTTGCAACCACTAAACCAACGAGGCATCTCTACCTAAATACAGCTAAGAATAGCGGATGTGCACATAATGAAACAATCCAGAAAGCTCTATTAACATTATAATTAAGATTAATGTTAGTTATAACAACGAAACAAAGAACCTTAATTGTGTGCCCAAAATCAGTTAGACGCCCATCAACAGTGACGTCATCATAGTAATTGAACGTGAGATTATCATATTCCTCATACAATGGCAACTTCATATCGACAATATTCTCTTTTATCGCTTTCCTTTGTGCTCTCATGGGTTTTCCCTGAGTTTTATCGCCCAACTTTTATTACTAAAACCTGTTTTTGTTAGTAATCATTGATTTTGCCGTCTTTTTTATGATGTACGAGTCAGGTTTTTTTTCATACATTACGAAACATTCATGGAAAATTCAAAAAGTTACTCCAAACTTGTTGCTTCTAGTTGGTTGTTTTGCTGAATTTTGTTCGAGTTAAGTTATTGGCCAGCTTAGAAACATTCTAGGCACGGAACTAAGTTGAAATGGTCCATTAAGTTTAAGTGTTTTTTTTTTAGTCTGACACAGAACTGGCGGGCTTTCGGATATAGTACAGCTGTAACTTGATTTACGGGTAAAAATAAAAATTCTATTGTACCGTGCAATTTTACTCCACTGCAGATGAGACTTTATGAAATTGAAATAAGTTTGTTATTAAACTGACCTCATTCCACACAGATCTTTTACAGTCGTTGATTTTATGTCGCCCATATTCTTCGTATTTTTATTGCCTAATATGATTTGATAAAGTACAGCAATAAAACAGTATCATAAGAAGAAACATATTTATCTTGTTTCCTCGTATCAACAAGAAAATAAGACAAAAACAAAAACATACTAAATCACGTGGCAACGGAAGGGTTAAATAAGTTTCGCTAAGTCAGTCGTAGCTCGTAGCAATTGTAGCCACGTTGCTACGGTAATTTATCGTAGCGGTCGGCATCATCTACGGCGTAGCTCCTCTACGGCGTAGCTCTTCTACGCACATGTTGCCTAATGTATGTACGGTAGAGAAAGTTTTCTTAGGATAAGTACCTAGGATTATTATGAATGTGTGTGTGCTTAATCCCGCATGGATCCCTTCATATTTTAGGGTCCAGTGGGTACAGAGCTCTACTATATGTATTTATAGTTTGGATTTCAGAGACGAAACGGGACAAACTTATATGTTATACTGGCAAGTATAACATTTCTGCATTTCTGTATTTTCTTGACAATAAAATAAAAAAGAAAAAGGAAAGGAAAATAATCAAAGATTTATAATTTTGAAAAAAAAAATGCCGCAAAAAATCTGTCTAATATTGATGCAGTTTTGCATTGGATAAAAATACTCTTCTGGACCAAATAAAATTAAGGTCCTAGAAAACCAACAAATTCCAAAAAAAAAAATACCATACATTTTTGACGTTACTGCACCGTACCAAAACCCAGTCTGTATTTAAAATTCTCTTTACTTTGTTAACACCTTTGTTATCGATTTTACAAAGAGAGATTTAAAAAAAAAACCAGCTGTAAAAACTGCCAAAGGCAGGTACACTACAACGTTAGCCATTTTATACAAAACAAAATTCACATTCCAAATCCCCAAAGACGTATAGCGAAGTTCAAAAAAGTTACAGGTACAAACACCCTTACGTAATACTAAAGGGGGAGGGTGAATATTTACCTACCGACAATTCCATCGAATAGGATTCCACTGAATGACTTTTTAAAGAAAAAAGTAACATTCAAATATACCATTAAACTACATAGCTTTAATAAATACAGGGTACTCAAGAGTTCTTGGTAAGGGTGAATGGGTGGTCTATAAAATGAATATCGAGAAATGGGTGACTATTCAATTGTAGTGTACAGAGGGGGTAAGTTTACTTTGACACTTTGCAAAACCAACATTATTACAAGTATTATAATAAAATTCTTTGGGATTCACAGTTGCGTTCTCGGCAAATATCTGCCTAGCTTTTTCCCAACATGTTAGGGTTAACTTTCTTACTTGCTGGATTCTGATGAATACCAGTATTTTACCTGGAGGAACTGCCGATGCAACACTTTTGCAACCCTTTAAGTTCATTTAGACTCGTTTTCTATAACATACTTATGTATAAATGTCAGTTAATATGCCACGTCTCGCAGCTATAGGTGTTTCTTTATACAAAGTAAGCTTGAAATATCTTATCCGCGTCACCTACCTGTCACTTGATTCATAGAAAAATCAAAGAAAGATTTTTTTACGTTTTGTTTCTAACCGTCTGTAAGCAAAATGTCAATCAGACAGAGATAGCAACCTACCGAAACCGAACAGTAAGCTATTGAAATTGACTGTTAATCCTATTCAATGATTATTTCATGAAAAAGTAATTCAAAGGGGTTAAATAAACTAAGAGGGTTGTATTGATGATTTAAATGCACTAACCTGCAAATTTCAAAATAAAAAAAAACGTAAGAAATTTTGTATTATGTGGCGTTCGCGCTTTCATCTTAACAGGATTGGTTGTCAGGTCACTGTCAAAGTCAGAAGCCTGTCAGTTTGACAGCCTGTCATAAAATCATATTTAATATTAGTGATTCTTGAACAGAACATCACAAATTAACCCTAATTAGCCTCCAACAATGCACAGCGGGACATCAATCAGAATAAATGTGAAAAGAGGCGCGAAAATGTAAAGTCCGCTACATTTTATGTTAATTATTCTGAATTTAATTTAATTCATTTGGTACCATGTCGCATTGGGATACAGTTTGCTACTTTGTCATTGCAAATAAAGGATCTATCCAGGATCCTACCCGCCCACTCAAAAACAAAACTACACACTCAAAGGTGAACTTAAAGTCAATAAGGAACTTCCAAAAAAACTTTCAGGTATGGGGACTTGGAGACCTACGTGAGGGGGCAAAGGGTTTGGGTCCCCTTGAATGGGGGCTTCTCGTTTAGAATGCATAGAATTGTTACGGTGTATTCGCACTATAATTGGCCGTTTGAATAGCTAAAGGCGCTGCGTAATGCCTTCCTTCCGCTCTGGAGTCGCTGAGGTAGAAGCTGTGTTGTTGGATTAATCGCTGGTTGGTTTGTATAATGGGTACCTTTTTTAAATTGAATATTTTTGCATTGTGTTAAGATTTTGTGTTGTTGGGGTCAAATTGCGTTGAATAAGTGTTGTTTGCGCTTTTGGATGATATCCGTAAATAATTTTTCAATACACTTCCTCGAAAACGGGTTCTTAACGCACTACAATTAGGTTCAACATGCAATGTGCAACAAAGTCTGTGAGTACTAACACTAATACTACCTTATTGTGACACTAAATATACAACAATTAAAACACAGATAACAAATTAATCATGTCATTGTCTTGTATAATCAGTAAGTGGCCAGGATAAACTCTTCACCTATTATTCTATTGAAGTAGGATCAAGTAACGGGTACTGTCTGTACACACAAAACAATGCGATGATATGTACTATCGAGGACACTCACGCCTGATCACCACTAAGCTAATTTTTGCTTGCACTTACAACAGAAACGCTCTCTAGCTCTCTCCACCCCGTTGACTTTGTATAGAAAAAATGAATGAAAAGACACCGATCGACCGAGCGCACTGACGACACACGCTAAACGAGAGTTATTGTTATTTTGCGCGTTAAAGTTAACGCTTTCCTAATAGGCCTAAACTTTAAGGGGGCGTGGCTTGGCGCTTCCGCATGATTTAAGCGAAAAAAAAAATAACTGATCAGGCGGAAAAGACCACGACTGTACAACACTGTTTTTATACAAATAATACATATTTAATCTTTTTTTTTTAAAAAACCAGCGTGCGTATATTAAAACTATTTTTATCATGCTATTTAAAAAAGCAATCTCAAGGTTCAGAAGATAAACTACAAACCTTTTTCGACAGCTGATTTATGTACTTCTAGATAGTAGCACGTACTTAAAGGCATTGTTGAGTATTTTATACAGGTACACACATCAACAGCATGTACCTATGTATTTATGCTCTTAGCACCTGTATATTAAAATAGTAGATTTATGGGGTTAATGGATTGACAGTTATTTATTTGGTTTTTGCTGAAATAAAACTCTTTCTCACACAGGGTGTGCCTAAAAAAATTTGTACCCTATTTAGCTATACACCAGCTGAAGGTGAAGTGTATTTGATGGCTGTTGCGTATGAGGCCCTAGGTTCGATTTCCGGATCAGCCAAAGTGTTTTTGGATTTTTCCAGAATTTCTCAGAAACAGCCAGGGAGTTCGGATTTGTGCCTGATTCATCAATTGGGTCCCATGCACTAGGCTCCTCCCTGTGACATGGGACTTAAACATAACCGGGGAAATGTGTGTGTACTATTAGGCACACCTCTGCCCACCCGGGGATTACAGGCGTGAAATTATGTTATGTTATATCTGAACATTTTGCCTTCATTACGGGAAGGAAACACAGCGCTGTATAGCTTGATGTTGATTAATCGCCTCTACTACAATAACTTACAAATAAAGCTATTAACTCATTGTTATTATAATAGGTTATTAACCTCAACATTTACCGTAGTCTGTCTACGATGAAGAACAGCACATAATGCGCCAAAAGCATGAGTAATTTCATATCTCTATTAATGTTTACTACTACATGCCATATAGCCATGACTACTGGCAATTATAATAACGATCAAAATTTACGAGCACTGGTGTTAAATTTAATTTAATTTAACTGGGTTTAATTTATGAATTAATGTTTCAACTGTTATTTTTAATAGATGTGGTTGTTGAAAAATTAATAAGATAAATCGGTGATATTACTTTTCATTGTTTGTAGTTGTAATTGTGTTTTTAACAATTGAATATTATTATTAACTATTTTAAATAAAACTACACTATCAATCAACTCTCTGGACTTGTATTAATATTAGTTTTATTTCATGTCCGGTACAGATTATATTTTTTAAACGAAATTTTCTAGAAATAGAATAGATTTTCTAGATTTTTTTTAGAAACGAAATAGTCTACTAATCATTCTGAGAATAAAATTTTCCTGATGAAAAAACCTAAAAATACGTTGCTCAACTTGGAAATCCAACCCACGACTTCATGCTCAACAATCGCGCTTGACTCCTCCTTTTTATAACACCATGCTTTAAATTCACTGTTAGAATACTCACCTCCATTGTCATAGCGTAGTACCGAAACTTTAGCATTCATCTCTCTCTCTGTTTCCCTAATGTAATGTTTTAAGTGGTAACTAACTTCACTTTTATTGGCTAACAGGTAAATTTTAGTGAAATGACGCAGTGAAAAAAAAGTGTTTTTAATTTAGTCATAATTCTATGTTTTTGTTCTATTATGTCCTGTGTGAGTTTAATAAATACGTTTTCTTTCTTTTAAAATGATTAAATACCCGAAATAAAACATCACAAAGCTGATTATTAGCAATAAATAAATAAAATATCGCTGGACAATAACACACAGCGCCATCTAATGCCACACTAAGCAACAACGCTTGTGATAGTTGATATACTACAAAGATTATTTTTGTTTGTAAATACATACATATTATACATAATATAAACATCCATGTATCGGAAACAAATGTCATGCTCATCACACAAACATTTGCTCCAACCGGGATTCGAACCCGGGACCCTAAGAACGTAAGGCAGCCTCACTACCGCTGCGCCATTCGGGTCGTCGTCAAGCAATAGCTTGCCTAAAAGTTGAGCTTTCAACTATTCCTCTATTTTATTATAATTCGAACTCCGGAACTTCCACTTCCACTTAAATTTTCTAACATAACACTTTCTCCAATTAAATAACCCTATGAACATTACAAGATTAATGAATTTTATCAACAACAAAAAAAACACATTCCTCACGTAACGTTAACCCCATGCTAATTATCATTTTATTATTGAATGGGCTAATGGTGTATCGAACGCAGTCACGAATATTTTATGGTGGTTTTATGGGCCCATTTTGTTTGCGTTGTATTACCCTACGACTGTGGTGACGAACATGTAGGAATTTATGAGAAGGTTTACTCTCGATCAAGCGTTTGGAAAAAGTTTTAGTTTTCTTTCGGTTACCGAAAGCTGCCTAGCCAAGTTACAAACGATTCGTATCGATTCTCTTTCTACAATTGTAAACGTTAAGTCACGTGGTCAAAACAAGCGAATAGTAACTTCGTAGAAAAGTTTACATCGGTAAAGATGATAGAATGAAATGTATTCGTTTCTACAATCGTGATCGCTACATCCCATATAAATCGTAGCTTGACTGAACTTAAAAGTTTCTATTCGTTTGTTTCGACCACGTGACTTAACGTTAAAATGATGTCATTCCCATACATTTGGTTAGTTTTCTATTAGCGTTAATGATTGTAGATTGTCAACTTGGCTAAGCCTACTGATTAGATAGGCAGTCGCTCCATGTAAAATACTTGTAGTCAGCTGCATCCGGTTAGACTGGAAGCCGACCCCAACATAGTTAAAAAAAGGCTAGGCAGATGATGATTACCGAAAGCTGATTGAACTAGAGATTAAAATCGTTAGATTGTACTTATTGGTTTTACTGTAGGCTTAGCCAAGTTGACAATCTACAATCGTTAACGCATAGAAAACTAACCAAATGTATGGGAATGATTTCATTTCAACGTTAAGTCACGTGGTCAAAACAAACGAATAGAAATAGAAACATTAAAGTTCAGTCAAAACTGTAAGTTGGCTACGATTTATATGGGATGTAGCGATCACGATTGTAGAAACGAATATATTTCATTCTATCACCTTGATTGATGTAAACTTGTCTACGAAGTTTCTATTCGTTTGTTTTGACCACGTGACTTAACGTTTACGATTGTAGAAAGAGGATCGATGAATACGACGAATCGTTTGTAACTTGGCTAGGCCTGCTGTTTTTTTTTTCGTTTAGTCGATACAGAAGAAGAAAGAAAGAAGAAAGAAAGAAGTGGTAGCATATCACATAATAAAAATACCTAAACTACTGCAGTAGAAAATGTAAAAAAAAAAGGTATATGACGGTAACTCTTGAAATTGCAGGATTAATGTAGTTACATGGATTTCGAGTAAACAAACTGCTTTTAGATTTGGCATAAGTAATATGTGTTTTCAAGGTATGTCTACGTGTGCTGATTAGATCTTCTGCATCTCACTAAGCTGTGGCAAGCAATGATGACGTCACGTTGCCGTTGACGCGGACGTTAATATGCGCCCATAAACTCGTAATGTTAATGTAACTGGCGTCAAACATGACACGCGGTTTTAGGAAACCGCACCGTTCATTCACACTTTTACTTGATTTTTGGAGGTAATAAACATGAGGCTTTACCTACCTAGACGTTGGTTACCTGCCTACTTATAAGAAATCACCAGCCCAATGGGGCTCTTGTGTTCGTGCAAACACTTGTGCACTATAATATTTTCTGCATCGATGGTTTATATCCACTGTGATTGGCCGTCATGATCGAGTCCTCATTCTTTTCTCGGATGGGAAATCATCAAATGACTTCTCCCGCTCTGGGCGGAGCAGAAGGGAGTGTCAGACTTTTACTGACTAAAACCCATCCATGTTCCTTCATCGCCCTTTGTGTTCCGGGGCCACGGTATCTCTTTCGAATAGTCCTGGCAAGTCCTCATGACCCTCTGTTAATCGTATAGGTTGCGCTAGTAGGTAGGTAGGACATATTATTCGTTCCATTAAACCAACTTGGACTGCCTCGTTGGTCCAGTAGCCGCAAGCGCGACTGCTGATCATGAGGTCTTGGGTTCGATTCCCGGGTTGGGCAAAATGTTATTGTGTTTTTCCATCAATAATTTTTCAGTAGTACCCATGGAGTCTGGATTTGTGGACGGTTAATGGCAATGGGCTCGCCCCCTATTACATGGAACTTAAACATAACTAGTGAAATGTGTGTGTACTATTAGGTACACCTCTGTCTAACCCTTCGTGATTACAGGCGTGATGTTATGTTATGTAAACCAACTTGAGTTTTCTAGTTCAATAAGTAAAAATTAAAGCTTAAGTCAAGAACAAAAATGGTCAAGAAAAAACTCAATTTTATCAGTCAACCTTGCGTTATCTGCCACGATTGGTTTCAGTAGCAATTTTTGTATTGTTGTTTTTTTTAGCAATCGGGAAGATTCTGGCAATCTGTCCATAATTATCTGGCCCCGGGACCAGATAATGGAAAGTTGCCACTACCATCTGTAACTCCAAGGATGAGGTCTTTGGTCATTCTCTTGCCTTTATACCAATTTATTTGTGGTCGCCGCAGCATGTCTTCTTCTTCCATACTTCTCAAATACTTGTCATCTCATCAGAAACCTCCTTTCTTGCCATCTTACGGTAGAGTAAAATCCCATAATGTGCCTTTGTACAAGATCACAAATCTCTTCAAACCAAAACAAAGAGCCCTTTCACAAGAACCTCCACCGCCAAAGCTCAAAGTTTAAACATGAACTCATCAGTAACTGCGCGATATAACCCAACCGCGGCGCTATTATCATAATTACGCATAGCGTGCATTTTCGCACGTTGCATGGATAATTAGATGAAACGCCTCTGTGTTGTGGTGGACGCCGGAACAAACATGACGAGCTTTTTATGTAATCATTCAACCTTTTGTGATGTACATACGTGTAACATGAATAGGCAAAATGAGAATTGAGTACATAAGAGGAAGTCTGAAAGTGGCGCCGGTGACTAAGGCCCGTTTCTTATAACTTACGTATAACTGTTAGTTAATATGCCACGTCTAGCAGCAATCGGTGATTCTATAAACAAAATTAGCTTGAAATATCCTATCCGCGTCACCTATCAGTCACTTGATTCATAGAAAAATCAAAGAAAGATTTTCTATGATTTTTGTTTCTAACCGTCTGTAAACAAAATGTCAAATAGACAGAGATAGCAACCTACCGAAACTGAACAGTAAGTTATGGGGGAACAAGAACTTATGGGCTAATCGGTTGTGTCACCAAAGAAACGATAGACGGATTATGTGAAGGATCATGATCTGTCAAAGGACCAATTTGTTCGAGACACCATTGTTTAACTATTGTGTCTACTTCGTGGACAGATATGCCCAGGCATTATGATAGAATACGCCTAATAACCCTAAAATAACGCCCCCACCTGCTGAGATACAGCTGTGGGCTTGCCCTCTATGAGTGCCTAGAAGTTCAAGAACTAACTTGCTAACAAATTCAATTAGTTAATTTTAGAATTACGAATTAGTTTAGTAACTGTGAATGAATATTATGAGTAACTCATTGAAATAAGAACTGTTCTTAATTTCAATATCAAAAGGTACTAGAAACAGTCTGATCTTAGTATTACATAATGCATAGATATTCGAAATAATTTAAATGACTGTAAATAAATTATCTTTAATGTGTTCATCAAAGTCTCATTATTATTAATGTAGATGTAATGCAATTACGTTTAATTCATTTCATTAAATGATATTGCGATGGAGTGTTCATTAATTCAGCCAAAGGCTTTTCGCCTTTGTTTTACTGAGCAGAATGTTGTCATCATCAGTCTTCCTGGCCTTGTGTTGTCCCATATTAGTCCCATATTGCTGATCGCACAGTTTTTTTAGGGTTTCGTACCTGAAAAGGAAAAAACGGAACCCTTAAAAGATCACTTTCTTGTCCGTCTGTCACCACCGATTTTCTCAGGAACGGGTGGACATAGCAAGTTGAAATTTATACCTTATACTGAGGTCTATAGTCCCTATTAGATGTATAAAAATCAAGGTACTGAGTCAACACGATAAAAAGATATGGCAAAATTTAGGTTTTTGCGAAAACTTGTAAGTACCAAAATGTACCTTAATTTTCAACTTTTTTATTTTTTGGATTTTTCCCTTTACTTGTACTGTAAGACCTTGCTTTTAACAAAAATTGACAATTCTAGGTCAACCGGAAGTACCCCATAGGTTTTGGGTCGAAACCTATTATGGTAGTTCCCGTTGACCTAGAGTCACAAAATTTGGCAAAAAGCAAGATCTTACAGCACATGTACAGGGAAAAGTCTGAAAACTGTAAATATGTAGTTTAATAACAAAAAAAAAGCGATTTTACTATTACAAACTTATTATTTGCGGCTGGAGTAATAGCCGTTTCTAGGGATCGAACAGCAAAGTTAAGTTTGACCTTTAAAAAGTTTGTACGGAACCCTCGCTCTTGGTCGGTTTTTTCTTTCATTGTTGTCTCGCTATCATTTCCTCCTTTTTCTTCTGTCGTTTCTCACACAATCCATTCATAATTCTTCGTCTCACTCTCCATCCATCTACATAAGCATGACTCTTCTTCTCTTTTCATGTCTTCAAGAAAAATATTGTAAATATGAAAATTTCTTACATTTTACTCTTACGTTAAAAAGCATCTTGCTCCCGCAACTATTTATCACAATGTTATGTTTTCATAACTAATGCTCTTTGGACGTGACTATCCTCTACTTAGGCATTAAAGATTTGTGTTGAAAATCGGCTTAAGTGTATTTTTAGTGTTAATACAGCAACACTGTATGCCTTTAGCTAACCTAACTAATAAGTTCAAGTAAGTAAAAGGTATTTTCAAAGTAAACATTAACATTTCGAACTATATCCAAAAATATGTATCGTCATTTAAGGTCGTCATCAATCATCAAAGCTGTTATTTCTTTCATAAATTTAATTCTAGTTCGAAAAGGTCGTGACCAGGCATCAATATTTTACAATTTAACCAACCTGTATGTACATTAAAGCCACCATCACCACCCACCTAGTTTGACATATATTAAAACGCACTAATAAAAAAAAACATATTTATCTATAAACATTGAATGCGCAAAGTTTTATGTCCGTGCTTTTAACCGTTGAGTTCTTTCGCGAGGAGACGATCTTGGACCAAAGGTGTGTGCAAAATTTCAACTCAATCGGTTGGGGGAAATTGGTTTAAAATTCAGTTGCAAGATTTGATCAATAATAATCCAATACATTTTCACGAGCTTTTATATGCTCGTAAAAATGTATTGGATTGACATAATCACATAAGCTACCGAAGTAAATATGTCAATTCTTTAAAAAAATAAAACTATTGCCTAAACGCTTCGAAAACCCTCTGGTCTTTTATGGTAGAGCTCAACTATTCAAATTGGTGTACTTTTCGAATTTTATTATTACTTTATCTTGGTCTCATTTTATCGATTAGACTTAATGTCAGACTTAATTTAAGTTTAGATTTACCCCAGAGCCTAGTCCTGTTTCTGTATCTTGGCTGACTTGAATATAGTCTGTAATCTATTCCACACTAATTAATGAAGAATATCGTATGTAGGTAGCGATATACTAAAGTAAGACTAATTATTACAGTAGAGATACGTTAGAACACGATTTGGAATATTAATTGAACATCCCTCGAATTGCTATAAATAAAAATATAAGTCTAGAGTTTTGTGCTAGAACCAAAAATTCGAAAGACATATTGTGACATCTACTAACCCGCACGGGGCCCGCGTGGTGGATTGTAGCCCATTCCCTCTCATAGAGAGGAGGCCTGTAGCCCAGCAGTGTGAACATTTTAAGCTGATTAAACTCATGGTTATGCTAGAGTTTTTGTTTTTTTGACGTATAGAAGTGATCTTCATGTCTCTAGTATCCACTATGTCGTCATAAAGGCTTAATGCAACACAAAGGTCTCTTTTCAAACAGAGAGAAATAGAGCATTAAGTAACATGTTTGCCCTTATGTTGCTAACCAATGTTGCTGTGGTTGTTGTTGTTGCTATCTATCCCTCTCTGCCCTAAAACTTGCAGTTAAAGTAACCTCTGCGCTGCCACCAAATTTTGCCACCAAAATTTGAAATACTTTCGTGGCAGCGACACGGAGAAGATTATTATCATGTGTCAGAGCTGATCAACATCTTTCATCGATTACTACTTCAGAATGGATTGTGGGTGCGATTTCACAAAAAAACGACGCTACTGAAGTCGCCACTATCGTCGCCAAATTCTGAACCGAGGCATCGACACGCTAAGAACAAGAAGGAATGAAACGACAATATAAGAGAGAGAATCTACAAATTTGGATTTGTATTCTGAAACTCTATTATCAGATCTCTGAATAACCGAGGCATGACAACAGTACGTGAATACATTATTCCATGAAATAAAATAAACATTGTTTCCATACGCTGCAATGGGAGTTCTCTCGGGCAACTTTTAATTCTGTTACAATGTCGTACGTTATCTCTTTCGTAATAAATTCGCGCTGTCTTTGCTATAAAAATAAAATGTGGGATCAGATGGTTGGCTGGTTGGTATGCAGCCAGTATTTTGTGTGTTAAACAATTTCGGAAAGTCAACGTTTATCAGATGCAGATAGTTAAAGAGAAAAAAGACGAAATTGGTGCATGAAATGAGATACTGTTAGATCGGAAAATCGAATGTCACTGGTCATATGTGCAGAACACACGAATACATGTAGGATTAATTTAAGATTAGGCTGTCTAACCAAACATTTCTAAACGGTAAAAAGCATGTTCCTGAACGAATGATTGGATGAGTGATCGAACGAGTGAAAGGTGAAGAAAAAAAGCAAGATGGCGAGTAATACAAATTCAGAAAGACGTGTATTGAAAGGTGTTGATTTATTTCGAAAATATACCATTGAAAAGTTGTTTGAAGTTTTCCTGGAGATCCCCACACACTACCTACATAAGGAAGAAGCGTCACGCAGCAGTTGCCTAAGAACTGGTGTCGTCGCCGAGGCAGGCCAAGCCAGCAGTGGGATAGCACAGGTCATAGAAAAAACGTAATGTAAACGTAACACGCGCGGTTTAAACGTAACGTAAATACTTCGATTTTTAAATTAAATATAAACGTCTCACATAAAATAGTTTTCAGAATTTTAAGAATGTATCCATTTCTATGGATGATACTGATTGTAATTATCGTAAACAATAGGCGAGACGACAAAAAATCTAATTAGTCCGTCACTTAGATTATCAAAAAATATTAGACCCGTGTTTTTTCTTTTGTTACGTAAACCAAAATTGAGGAAGATACGACGCTTTTAAAATTCTCAATACGTCACGCCATGGTAGCTAGTTCTGACGTCACGAGCCCCCACTCCCGAGTTTTGATGCGTTTTATCTTTGTCAATATTCATTGATTTACAAAAACAAAAAATACGTGTCCATTAATTTCCAATACTCTAACTGAGAGACTAAATAGATTTGCAATTTTTTGATACTGACGTCATGCCTATTTAAATAAAACGCTGGATAATTGTATTTTCGATTAAATAATCGACGTATTTACGTTAAATTAACACCGCAACAGATGAATAGACCACGTTAACCATTAACAAATGAAAAGTCTTTTTTGATACCTATTCCAATTAACCTGAAGCCACTTCGTGTGACAACACGAATGCTTTAATGGTTTCCAAATCAAAACAAAATTAAATGGGTTTAACCGCCACGGTTTTTACCAGTATCGACAAAATCACAATTATTTGTTCCCCCGTCCATGTCCATATAGGAAAATTACGAGTATCGTCCACGGCACGCGATCTCCAGGGGAAACTTTTTAATTCAATTACAATGTCCACAGTTAGTTCTGCCCTAACAAATTGCATTTGTTGCTACCGCTATTTGCACGGAGTTTTTATATAAAAGTTTGTTTGGACAATACTCGCATTTGTACTGTGTAACACCGGTTTTCACTCTACTCGTGTTAGGTATTTTTAGTGGAAATATTTTTTACAGATTTTTTCTATTCATTGATGTAAAAGGATTGTGTGTTTTGGATTAACAGTTCAGTAATTAAAATAAATTAAATAATAATAAATAATAATTTATTCATTTGCGAATATGGGTACAAAATAAAAGGTCTTAAATAAACAATGGTGTCCATTAGCCATATCCTACCATAAGGCATGCAAATTTACATAGGTACATTATATATACCATGATCTGTCAAAGGACCGATTTCACGAGACACCATTGTTTAACTATTGTGTCTACTTCGTGGACAGATCAAGGGATAAGTTTGTCCTGTAAATATTCAGTGACAGAGTAATATGCTTTTTTTTTGTAACAGTGTTTTGACATTGTTTTTAAATATATTCATATCATTTATCTCCAGGAATGAGTTTGGTAAATGGTTATATATGCGTGGAGCCATACATAATACTACCATATAACCTTAATATATATAAACATGGTGACGTAAGAATATTTAATTTTAAAAATGATGGTCTGCAACTTTCAGTTACTTTTATACTAGTTATGGTTTAATTTCTTCTGGGCTCTAAATATCGCTTCTTTATTAGTATATAAATGCCAGCATTTGATTCCATTTACATAACCCGTTAAACTTTGAAAACATGTAGACGACAGCTGGTATTCTTCGTGTCTGTGGGGAATACATCTATTTTTAGAGCTTATTTTCGAGCGAAAAAGTATTTTCACTGAAACGAAAGACAACGAAACAGATACGTAATATTTTTTTGAGGTAAGGTGAATCTAAGACGTTTTTAATATTTACTTTAACCTCTATGTTGAAACTACTAAAAATCACCAACAATTATTCATGATAAGAATGATGGATAGATGGGTGGATGATTTTAGTGTTCCGTACCCAAAGGGTAAAAACAGGACCCTATTACTAAGACTCCGCTGTCCGTCCGTCTGTCTGTAACCAAGCTGTATCTCATGATCCGTGAGCACTAGACAGTTGAAATTTTCACATATGATGTATTTCTGTTGCCGCTTTAACAACAAATACTAAAAACAGAATAAAATAAATATTTAAGTGGGGCTCCCATACAACAAACGTGTTTTTTCCGTCTTGCTTTTTACTCTTTCACGCAAAAACTACTTAACGGATTTGTATGTTTTGTATTTGGATAGATTTGTAATTTGGCACACAGATAGTTTATAACCTGGATTATCACATAGGATACTTTTTATCTCAGTAGTATGATCCCGTGGGACAATTATCGATCTCAACGAGGACGAAGCCTCGGGCATTAGCTAGTTTTTTCATAAAATTGTATCTCGATTTTATGACAGAGTTAAGTTAACACCTGTTTCTCTAGAAAACACTTTAATAATGAACCTATTAATAATTCTCATAACAAAATAAGTCTCACCGCCTATTCACTTGAATCCATCAAGTGGGCACTCCACGTTATTCCGTTTACACTGATAAAGTTTCTCGCTTGACGGGTGGAGAGGATGATAATACGAGTTTTGTCGCCTCCGAGTCTTGCGCGAATCTCAATGTCGAAAATTCAACATGTTAAATTATTTAGTTACAGTTATGAAAAAACAAAAATCGTTTCTAGAATTAATTTACACAAGACTCGACCAAAGGGGCAATTCCAGTGTATTTTTATCAGCAGACTCACTCTAGTCTCGGTCTCATAACATACCATCACGCCTGTAAACCCTGAAGGGTTAGGCAGAGGTGTACTATCGTGGACACTACCGCCTGATCACCACTAAGCTAATTTCTGCACTCGCAACATAGAAACGCTCTCTAGCCCCGCCCCGACTTGACTTTGTATAGAAGTAATGAATGAAAGACAATACAGCAGGCTTAGCCAAGTTGACAATCTACAATCGTTAACGCTAGTAGAATGACATCATCTCAACGTTAAATCACGTGATCAACACAAACGAATAGAAAATTCGTAGACAAGTTTACATCGTCCAAAATGATAGAATAGAATGTTATCGTTTCTACAATGTTGATCGCTATACTCTTTGGTAAGAACGCTCACCATAGACTAAAGTGTAGGTTTTTTCTACAGACATTAGAGAACAAGCGATCGACTCGTGTCAACTTGGCTACCAACACTGATGACGCACGCCAAACGAGAGTTATTGTTATTTTGCGCACCAAATTGACGCTTTCCTAATAGGCCTAAACTTATGGGCATGTTTTAAGCGAAAAAAAATTTAACTGATCAGTCGGAAAAGACCACGACTGTACCTAATAGGACACCCACATTTCACCACTTATGTTTAAGTCCCATGTAATTGGGGCAAGCCTATTGCCATCAACCAGGCACAATAGTTTAACCTCCGTGGCTGCTACTGAGAAATTCCTAATGGAAAAACCCAATAACACTTTGCCCGACCGGGGAATTGAACTCAGTACCATATGCTCAGCAGTCGCGCTTGCGACCACTATACCAACGAGTCAGTCCAGTCTCAATTAGTCAAAAATCACAATAATATCCAACATACGTTTTTGGACATAAAGTTTGAATTGTGTCGATCGAGTTTGAACCTTTATTCAATCACAGATTTGAATTGAGATATGACGTGCCTCGAATTTCTGACGGGACAACACAAAACATGGCGCCTTGTTATAAGTTCGTGTACAGTTTACAAAAGTGTGCTTTTTTAATATCTTTCAATAAATTATCGTTAGTTCGAGGCGAGAAACTGTCTTCGTGTAAATGACTCTTAATTAACGTACAACACCAGACCACTTTAATAAGAGCACCACTTTAAAGTTCTTGTAATGTAAAATATCGTTGATTTATAACGTAGCTCAAAATAATGAGGTAATTAGACATTAACAAATACTCAACACAACTTCACACCTATAATCTTAGAAAGTGTTGGCAGAATTACACTGCACCACAGTTGTTCCTCAGATAAGATATTTTGTATATTATAGAGGTATTATATTATGTATATTATAATATATAAATAACAATACACAACAACAACAACAAACACAAACAACAACAACAACAATACAACAACACAACAACAACAATATTATTATAATATATTATAATATATATTATAGATAAAATAATTATACTTTATTGTAGGTACACGAGAATCGTCACGCAGCTGTTTTACAATGTTGTACTTATTAATTTTGCTAAATAATCTGCATCGGGGCTAGCCTATTGACATCAAACGAGCAGAAATTCAGAGTTTGGTCTGTTCTTGAAAAAAATCATAACACATAACAAGTACCTAATAGTACATCCATATTTCGCTAGTTATACTTAACTCCTAAGTAACAGGGGACTAGCTTATTGCATCCCGGCTAAAATCCAAACTCCGTGGCTACTCCTGAGAAATACCTGATGGAAAAACCCATTAACACTTTACACGGCCAGGGAATCAAACCCCGAATCTCTTTTACAGAAGTAGTAGCACTCTCGACCACTCGACAGAGATCAACGAGCCGTAATCAATTGTATATTTAATAGAACTATCTATTTCCTACACAAAACTACTCCAAGTATGATTTTTATATTTTACAAATATGTAACAACATAAATAATAATCATAAATTACGGATATAAATGTTATATCTGTATTTAAATCTTGAAATAAACGTTTTCCAATAATATTGAAATGAAATACAGCGCCCTAATTAACAAGTGAAAATCGCGTAAAGTGAATAAGAGGTAAAAGATTATATATTTAATAGTCGTTAATTACGTTTAAATTAATGAATGTGTGTTAATTTGTTGGCTCTGAACATACCTACTTAGATTTGTATTTAACCATACGTTACAAATTGGAACTGGCTGTTTGGCGACAGAATTTTGTTAATTCGTTTCACAAAATCACTGTAAATATACTCGTTTAATATCCGTGGATATGATACATAGTGATTAGTGATAACTTTGTAGTAATTACCCCGAAAGCCAAGCCAGAGGCCCATGAAAGGCGGCATAAAAACTCTGGCACTAACCATACAATAAATAAAAAAGACCCTGACTTTCGGTGCGTTATTTTTACCCGACTGACCCAGAAAGAGATTAAAATAAAAAAATAAATAAAAATAAATAAATCAATATCGCTGGACATTACACACAGCGCCATCTAGTGCCACACTAAGCAAATGGCGGGTTTTGGTCGCCATATTGTGGAGTTCGATGTTTTTTTCCAAACCTGATGGCGATGGGAAAGTTCCCGACCTACAATCGGACAAAACCTATGACAAAACATTCTTCCAAACACTTAGAACCATAACACAGCTGTCCAGCCACCTAACAGTTCAATAAACCCGATCAGAACACTTATATCTGGGTCAAACTCAACTGAAATGTGCCAAAGAGTCGTTGAATTGACAAGGATCATTATTTAGATGCCTAAAGCAAGGTTCAAAGGTTTTGTTCCACCATTTACAACTCGTCTACCAAATAAATTAGGATATTGGATGAGGGCTTTTGGTACCTTCGGGTTTAAGGGCTGGTACTGAAGAAAGGCGCCTTTTATGGTTAAAAGAAGCTTTAAAAGTCAAAGAAATGTATGTGAAAAGTGTAATGGTTGTTTGGAGAGGAAATGCTTCAAAGTTTCCAATGGTGCAAAGGAAATTTAGGAAACTGGTTTTACTTAATTAAATTGAATATCTTTTGCGAAACGTAACTGGGATGAGTTCATGGACGTATGGAACACAGCCAGGTCAGTTTGTTTGGAATACTGTGAGCGTAGACGTAGCGTAGGTAATTACTGAGTAAACATTTATTGGCCAAAGACCATTTTTCTGAAAAGAATCACTGCAAATAAGTTTTCTTAGTCCAACCCACTCTTAGGTAATAATGACGATATTTATAATATTATCGTGTTTTAACTTTAAACTCATCGTCTATCTATCAGCTAGATTACCAAGAAACAAAATCATAATCCCTGTCCCATCGCTGGTGGGCTACTGTTTTTTTTATATATTTTTAAATGTTTTTTATATAGTTTTACTAAGGAATATTTATGGTAAAAAAATGTGTAAAAATGAATAAACAAAATCATAATCCGGAAATTAATAATCATTCGAAACTTACAGCTTTTTACCAAAAAGCTTGAATGCTAACAATTATGATAATAACAATGTCAAATACCATCTTGTAATCTGAAAAATTCAGAAAGCAAAATAAAAATTATAAAATGTCAAGTGGTGTCATACATAAAATAATATACCAAACTCTATACATATAATATCATGTCGCTCTATGCTAAATACTGGTATTGAGCTGAATCCAGTTAGACTGGAAGCCGAGCCCGATACAGTTAGGAAAAGGTTAGGTATGAATATACAAACGACAGTTATATTTTCAAGTAGCATCCTTAAACAAATTCAATACCAGGCTCAATACATTTCATCTTTCAGCGCTTCAAGCGAAACATCGTCGCTGATTACAGCGACACTCGCAGATTTCAGATTACACCACGCCTTTTTAAAGTTAAATGTTTCAGCTGAATTGCCATGCGATAAAGCTGAATTTATTTAACTAAGTCACACTATTTTGTTACCAATTCTGTGAATTGTTTGTCAGTACGATTTTATTGTATAAAAGCTTAGGTTTTAGTGTGGACTGGTGTTTATTATTCCGGTTATCGGATTAGTTTAGTTTTTGTTATAGCAGACTGTTTCGATACAGCGGGACTAACACGAGCGTGCGGAGTGAACTATTCTAAAATAATAAAGACTCTTTCACGCATAATAATAAATTATTTACTTAGTTTTAAGATTGTATTCTTATCTTGGGATAGTAATCATTGTGCTTGTATGAGAAATTACTAATGGAAAAACCCATTAACACTGCCTGACCCGATGTATGATTGAACACATTACTTCATGCTCAACAGAAGTGCTTGCAATTTCTACAATTCTAGACGAATAGGGCAACAACTTTTTTGTAGAGAATTCAAATCATCATATCCTTCATAGGTTTCATTACGTTAACATAAAATTTGAGATTTTTCATGATTAGAAATGGAAATTTTAATCATTAATTTTATTTACACTAGAATAATAACGCCTTTTAGATGTGAAGACAAAGAACAAAACCCATTGAACTATGTTCATTTTGTTTTGAAATTCTTCGTAACTTCACGATACTGTTTAACAATAGGTATAAATCTTTTGTTTTAATTTCATTAAGGCTTGTTACTAAAAGTTTATTTTAACTTGAATGGTATAGCTTAACGCTAGATGTCTCAAATTGAACCCTGGATAAAGTCCTTAGAACTGTCGCTGCTAGTGTTATTAATTCGAATATTTCTTCGTTTATCTTGGACATCACAGACATCGGTGAAGGAAAAATATCGCGAGGAAACCTGAACTTTTAATTAATAACATGACAATTACACCACGCCTGTAATCCCCGAAGGGTTAGACAGAGATGTACCTAATAGTGGAACGTGAGAGGGAGAGATCCTCACGTCCCGGCCGTCGCGGGAGACGCCCTGGGCGACGGGGGCCACGTGGTGGCTTCCGGCCACCGTAGGCGCGGGCCTGTGGACGGGGAGCTATGGGCTAGCTCGCCGTCCGTACGTCTCATGACGACAGGCCGTATCGACGGCGCGTTCGTGTTCCACACGCGCCTCAAAGAGAGTAAGCAATAAAGAAGGGGTCCGCAAGGGCCGAGATTACTATTCGAAACAGATACTGTGGCCCCGGAACACAAAGGGCGATGAAGGAACATGGATGGGTTTTAGTCAGTAAAAGTCTGACACTCCCTCCTACTCAGCCCAGACCGGGAGGAGTCATTTGATGATTTCCCATCCGAAAAAAAAAAAGGTGTACCTAATAGTACACCCACATTTTCCCAGTTATGTTTAAGTCCCATGTAATAAGGGGCAAGCCTATTCGCAAAACCGGGCGCAAATTCAAACTCCGTGGCTGCTACTGAGAAACTGAAAATCGCCAACGCGTCTTGAACAAGCGTAGTGATGAATTCTTGTGCGTTCTGTGCATAAGAGAAATCTTTGCTTAGCAGTGAGACAGTAATAATATAATATGGCTGGTATTAATATACACTGCAAAAATAAGTACTACACTTTTAAAATTTCATTTTTTCCTAAACTATAGAAGTTAGAGATTTAAAATAAAAAAAAAACGTTATAAAGCCATTTTTATCAGCTTTCTTTGAAACTATAGAC
This sequence comes from Xestia rhomboidea, assembly GCA_963853795.1. NCBI lineage: Eukaryota > Metazoa > Arthropoda > Insecta > Lepidoptera > Noctuidae > Xestia > Xestia rhomboidea. The sequence goes on along the minus strand of OY970771.1, from coordinate 4,030,793 downwards.
AAAATTAAACTATTTTCGAGTCCTTTTTGTTTCGAAAGTATATCATGATTGTGTTCTTAAAAAGTTATTGCAATTTTAAAAGTGTGATACTTATTTTTGCAGGCCAGTTTATAATTATATTTTGAAACCTTTGTGCAAAAGGCTGTAGGTTATCTATCAATGAACGAATAATGTAGGAAAAGATGTAGTATTCTTTCGTTTCCACGTATTACCCTGTGAAAAAGCATGAATTTATCTTTGTTTGTGTGTAATTTCCTTCCAATACTTCTTTCTACAACACGAAAAAAAGCTCACAAACGTAATTTACTTCGTAAAACGTACAAATCGAGGTCAGTGGGGATCGTGCCAAGGTCAGCCCTAATATCAGAAACGTTGTTCATTATTGTATGTACTCCCCTTAAAATTACTCCAAAGTGTTGGTTTATTTAACTTATTTTTTTTACCCGTTTTTCCTCTTCCAGGGCCGTTTATGTTAAGTTATTTAGGGTTTTAAAAGTAATTTTGGGATTCATGGTACCGTTAAATTGGGTTATTAACATTAAAAAAAAAGTTTTTTTTTTTTTTTTAAATTAAAATTCTGTAAGGACGTTTTATAGTTTTTTATGATAAAGTTGCAAACAATAACGATTTTCTTAAAAAAGCTTATCTATATGAAGTTCTATTTTTCATAGATTACTTTATATAAAGCTTTGCATTAGGAAAATGTTCGTGTCTGCTATTGCGTGTCTGATTATAATTTTAGTGGTACGTATACGAATTGAAATGGAAAAACAATTAAATTAGTACTTACATGACACAAAAATCTACATAAAAAATTATATAATGGTGTTTTGATGTTTTGAATGTAGAAGTGCTCTAATTCGGCCTACTCTTGTAAATTATCGATGGAAACAACATATAAAAATATATCCATTAATAAAACCAACTGATTCTCTGCTATGATAACCTTCCAACCGATTTTTACTTTAAAAATGAAACGGTAACATTCCTTCGGTCAGGAATTTAAAGGCAAATTCCGCTGGAATCCTAAATTACTGGGAAGTATGAGAATTTCAAATAAATTCTTAGCAATTAGAGCGTGCACACAGAAAATGGAATGGAAAAATATAAAATGGGGTGGAAAATGGTCCGGCGGCGGTTACGAAACGGAGAGGATTTTTATGTTTTTCATGCACTATAATGGCATTTTATGCCGTATGTTGTAAGATATCGGTTTAAATGTGGTAGGATATGTGAAGATTGGTATTGAGAGACCAGCTTTGATACAGTTTTAATGGTAGAACATTATCATAACTTTTTGGTTCTTCCAAAGAATATAGTATCCGATGGTCTTCTGGTGTAGGTCTTTTCTATACAGTGAAGGAACAAGCATTGATTTGTCTGCTCTTGGTGGTTTTAGGCAATACGTCATGAGGAGAGAAAAAATATATATGACGTGTTTCCGGACGATATCGATAAACTTCGACCAGTCATTGTACTCGTCATTATGAACAACTTTTACTATGAGACCAAACCCTGAATCGCATAAATAAATCAGCATAATTGTAGGGAACAGCTGATTTTTTTTTCGCGATTCAGGGTTTGGTGCCATAGTAACACTTGTTCATAATGATGAGTATAATGACCGGTGGAGGTTTATCGATATTGTCGGGAAACACGGTGTATAATAATACCAGCCTATTACTGTCCCACTGCTGGGCAAAGGCCTCTTCTCATACAGAGAAGGCACGAGCATTGATCACCACGCTTTCTTAAGATGGTTTGGCGATTTTAGACTTATATTAATAAATTATAAGTCCAGGTTTCCTCACGATGTTTTCCTTCACCGATGTCTGTGATGTCCAAGATAAACTTAGAAAAGTACATATGAATTGAAAAACTCACATTGGTACTTGCCCGGATTTATACCCACAACCTCATACATGGGAGGCGAGGCCTTAACCTCTGGGCCATCCCAACATAATTGAGGAGGAGATTGGTGAATATCAATGTTGATGAATTGAGAACGAGAGGAAGACTAAGGAAACGATGAGTGGATTGTGTGAGGAATGATATGAAAGAAAAGGGTGTATAGGATAGTGTGACGGTTGACAGAGGAGAATGGAATAAAAAAAACGTGCTGCGCCTACCATAGTAGGTCTAATAATGCCCTAAAATAATAAAAGGAAATACACAGTCAAAGCCATACCATGGGCCATGATTTAAAGCCAAAAACCAGGTGCTCAAAAAACAATGAATTAATCATTTCAGTAAATCGCACAAATCAATCATTTCAGTCAATCCCAGACATCAGATATCTAGACAAAGGTCTCATCTTTCATACCGACGACCCGAATGGCGCAGCGGTAGAAAGTCTGCCTTACGTTCTTAGGGTCCCGGGTTCGAATCCCGGTAGGAGCAAATGTTTGTGTGGTGAGCATGGACATTTGTTTCCGAGTCATGGATGTTTATATGTATAATAAGTATGTATTTACAAAAAAAAAAAAATGTATTATATCAACTATCTGGTGTCCACGACACAAGCCTCGTTGCTTAGTGTGGCACTAGATGGCGCTATGTGTAATGTCCAGCGATATTTATTATTATTTTTATTTATTATATTTTCCTTTTTTTAAACCTTGTACATAAACTCCGCGAACCATCCTGGATAAAATCCAATATTAATACAAAATTATTACCGCTTTTCCAATATGCAAAACCGAATTTAATAATCCCGTTTTAATATAGGATATGACGTCAAATCAGCCGAGGGAAATCGTATATAGGTGTCACGCCGGTCTGAGCTTACGTTGAGTGGAATTACAATTAGATTTTTATTAGGTATCCTGGACCTTTTCTGGGCTATACCTATATGCTTGTATGTGTAAATATTTATTATATTTTGTATTGGGTTTTGAAAAAAATCGTGTTATGATCAGAGTCAGGTGGAGTGAGGGGCCGTTCAGGACATAACGAGATCTTTCCGTGTCTTGGAAAGCTAGTTAAACGGGAAGCCAATCCTAACTTAGTTAGTAAAAGGCTAGGCAGTGCGGGAATTCAGGAAATATGGCATCGTGTGTAAAACACGGTGTATTTATCAATATTATAGTTGTTGACATACATAATTATATGCGTGCACTATAATCACCAATTCACCACGGCAAACAGACGATCTGGTTTGATTGCAGGTGTAAAATTTAAAAATGCAAGTGTTAAATTTTGATAGTTTAACTTGTGTCGCAACAGGCTTATCAATAGTTAGGTACACTTTGACAGTAGGTGAGATTTTGAGGGTTGCTGTGTTCGTTCACACCTAAATAAATACACGACCCGAATGGCGCAGCGGTAGTGAGGCTGCCTTACGTTCTTAGGGTCCCGGGTTCGAATCCCGGTTGGAGCAAATGTTTGTGTGATGAGCATGGACATTTGTTTTCCGAGTCATGGATGTTTATAATTATGTATAATAAGTATGTATTTACAAACAAAAAGTATCAACTATCTGGTGTCCACGACACAAGCCTCGTTGCTTAGTGTGGCACTAGATGGCGCTGTGTGTTATGTCGAGCGATATTTATTTATTTTATTATATTTTATCACTTACAAGACACACACAAGATCTGTAAACGTTACTTAGAACATACTTTGATTTAGGCATGATCGTTCCCAGCACTGTCTTACACATTTACCAAAGTAAACGATAAACACAGTTTATAGAAGTCGAGCTAAAACGCTTCGCAAAACTTAGTGCAGTGTCAAGATATTCAACTGATGTTTAGATAATAACACTTCAGCTCCCCTAGACATTCATTTTAATAACCCGCAACAAATTAAAGCAAGGCATAAAAAATATGGTAATTGTATCCACAGTCATTTGCATGAAAAAGGCATGAAGTCATTATCATGCTAGATAGGAAAATAATCAAAGATAATTTCGCTTTCAAAGGGAAGGGAAATCAGATAGAAAATATAAAAAAAAACTCCGCAGTCTTGAAATGTGTCGCTGATAAAGTTTTATTACGTTATTTGAATCTAGGTTATTCTTTCATAGCTAGTTACGTAAATACGTAGTGTCATTTAATGTTTATCGTGAATTAAAAGTACTCCATAGAATTTGCCGTGGAGTTTCTAGAGTGTCCATGGAGTTTCTAGAGTGTCCATGGAGTTTCTAGAGTGTCTATGGAGTTTCTTGCCTATTCTTCTCCAATAGAAAGCAACGCTTTGGAATGGGCAACTACAGTACTTTTACAAGTTATTAAGGCCTGTGACGGTGGCTTCACTTTCTTTGTTTTTCTGACATTCAAAAGTGCCTGTAATAATGGTCTAATTGAAATAGAAGCTTTGAGTTTGAGTTTGACACCAATAGATTTTCTATGAACTCGGTTTTTTGTTAAAACGTGACATATAGAATTATTTGATTAAATTACAATTTTGTCAACATCAAATCAGTTCATTAAGACATGGCAATACACTGATTATGATTGAAAATATATTATTTTTCTGAATGGATACCCGAAATGATTTTATAAAAATAGCTCATGAGTAAGCAAGCTAGTCTAGTTACTTCTGAGAATTGCTGGTACCATCTCTAGATTCTATCTAAATCTATTCTAGATTATAGCGGAACAGGGGGCCAAAACGGCCATATTAATATTGAATCACGTCATAATTCTTAAAATGGTCATAGACGCAGTTAATATTATGAATAATTGTCACTTTGTGACCATTTTAAGGATTGAAGAGTAATTAATATTATAATCCTATTATGATTCTGCTAAGCGGCCATTTTAGTTTTACTAAAGCTAGCTAAAATTATAACATCGTTCCCACTCAGACACTAATTAAGCAAGACTACTAATAGAACACTTCTTCCTCCAATTAAATTCTTGCCTACGCTCACATTCTGTGAGCAAAATAGCAAATAGACCCAAAACTTGGTACTACAAACTATAAGACCTCAGCACAGTGCACATAACCTTTTCCTTTAAAACCATCAACCATTCCATCCTCACTACGAATTCCCTACAAAATTAAACAAATATTCGTTAACATGAAGAATTACCCTTCAACAAAAACAAATGTGTCGTGACCCTACGTTGTTACAAAATAAAATGTGTCGTGACCCTTCTAGTTGCTAAATGAAATGAGTGCTGACCCTTGGCTGTCGAATAAAATGAAGTATGTCAGAATAGATGCCCAAATTTTATGTTATTGATACTTGGGTTGAAAGGGGGTGAATTTGCATGCTGATTGAGGTAGGAAGCCGTTCTGTTTTTATTTGGTCGTGTTTTGCTAACGTAAAATATAAATTGTAGGCAATCAACCGGGTTGTGTTAGGACTAAATGCGAGTTAGTAAAAAGGGATCAAGGGGAGTTTTTTTTTTAATTATAAAGAAGACACGGTCTGTTTTCAAAATGAATTTAATTTAAAGCCAAAAAGATACTACCTCTTACGGTTCTATTTACCAGAAACAACCTTATACAGCCAAAATGACACGCCAACCTCACGCTCATATTACCAAAAACCGTTAGTCTAATTAAAAGCAATAATAACGTTACGAAAATACACGCACAAAATACACTTACGTTGAAACTTGCGACGTTTCACCCCTCTGTACCCCCGTCACCCCCAAATGCAAAATAGTTTTGTACAGAAGGTTAGTTACACACATCGAGCGAAAACTCACGCACTCATAGACACGCTCAACGTGCATACAGCGAGTGCAAGCGCATCGAGACAGTTATTTGTTTGAGATTGCCGTACGTACGCGTCTATGTGTGCGTGCGACCGTTTTGGTTAGATATACAGAACTGGCCTTCTGTAAATACAATTTTGTGTTCCAAGGTTGCCACAACAAAGCGTAAGATATTCAAACTATTCTCAGAATTTCTTAAATTTACATCCCCAGGCACTATACTGAAAGATTAGCTTTACAAATGACTACGAAATAAACAGAGGTAGCTAGTAAGCAAGCTTATTAAACTAGAATTGAAAACGAAATTTTGGCTCAACTTTTTTTAAATAATAGAGGCTTGCGTTTGGTCGCAACTCACCTGATTTGAAGCGATAACGCCCAGCGTGGACCACGCTGGCCTAGAAGAACCGAGTCCTATGCCCAGCAGTGGCAGCAATTAAAACGTCATATTTATTTTTATTATGAAACTTAACTGTTGTTCACGTTACTTAGTTGTAAGAACGATTTTTAATTAATAAACACGGGAACTTGTAATAACATTGACGCCCAGTCCACACGCGATAATTTTATAATAATGTAAACTAGTGTTTTTATTACCACTGCAGCATGATTCGCAAAAGAATAAGGGAATATAATGCCCGCGTGATCTCGCGTGAGATCACTCGGGCGTTATAGGCTAGTTTCCACCATCAATAAATTGCAAATCGATTGTCCGCCAGTTAGAGTATTGGAAAATAATGGACACGTATTTTTTGTTTCTGTAAATCAATGAATATTGACAAAGATAAAACGCATCAAAACTCAGGAGTGGGGGCTCGTGACGTCACAACGCACTAAAAATTATAGCACGGCGTGACGTATTGAGAATTTTAAAAGCGTCGTATCCTCGTCAATTTATTCGTTTTGGTTGATCTATCTATGCGTTTTATCTTTGTCAATATTCATTGATTTACAAAAACAAAAAAATACGTGTCCATTAATTTCCAATACTGTAACTGGCGGACTAAATAGATTTGCAATTTTTTGATACTGTCGTTATGCCTATTATTCTGATACAGAAAGTTTATACCCCAAATGTAATCAAAATCAAAGATTAGGTTACACTTCACTGTTATTACTATAATAATATATAGAATTATAAGAACAATATTTACCGACTGCTTATATTGTAAGGGAACATACATATTAGATTATTGCGACCTTGGTCGCAAACATAATTCATGGTCGCTATTCTGTTATAAATGTGGTGAATTACATTAAAACATTACATTATAATGCTACTGTTATTTTTATTTGATTAAAAATGGCTTGTCTTTGATATAATATATTGTTATAAAGTGTATCTATTCATACACGAAATCTCATAAAGGGCCATTGTATTTATCAATATGAACAACTTTTACCATGGGACCAAACCCTGAACCGCGAAAAAAAATCAGCTGTTCCATACATTTTGAAGAGTTATGCGAATATTAATTGTAGGGAACAGCTGTTTTTTCTTTTCGTGTTTCTGGGTTTGAGCTAATAGTAAAAGTTGTTCATAATGATGAGTACAATGACCCCTTAAAAGATTTCGTGTATGAATAGATACACCTTATATTTATTACTTCCGTTTACATAATAGACGCGAAAATAACTTTGTTTGCAGGTATATGCCTTTTCACGCCTAAACTACTAATCCAATCTAATGTTTAAGGCGACAACAGGAGCTAAATTAGCAACTCTATTTGTGGTGGTTCAAACTTCGTTTGAAATACTGTTAGAATAAAGTTCTAATCAGCTTGCACTACAAAGTGGTTGTTATGTCAGTCACTGCGGGCCGAATAGTGCAAATGAGAAAAACACTGTCATGCTAATATGTTGCTTGCTAATTATTTGCCAAAAAATCAGAATGATCGCATGTATTTTAGTTTGGGTGTTACTCGTTAAAAGAAATTTTTAGAGAAAGCTTGTGGTTTTTTTTTTATCGAGTAAAATTTGTTGTATTATGTTTTCAAAACACTATCATACTAGCATATATCCTGAAGTATGTCATATATTTTTCTGGTTTTGTTTATTGCAGTGAATCATATGCTTTTTTGCATTATAAAACTCGCGTTTAGCTCCAGAAGTCGACTTAACAGACCCGTAACCTGAGAACTGGAGAAGGAAGTAGATCAATTCATAGTTTTTAGATCGCTGACAAGTCGCTGGCAACAGCTTGTTCAGCAACATTTGATTAAAAATTAGGTTTTTTGTTTTTCGTTTTTTTTTTCCTAGTCTACTGTTCAGCTCCTGGGCCATAGCCCACTATTCAATAAAAGGAATGGAGCGATACCACTGTATCCTTCCACTACTTTTGTTTAAAAGTAAAAGTATATAATATGTAGTACATCAACTATCTGGTGTCCACGACACAAGCCTCGTTGCTTAGTTTGGCATTTAAATAAAATGAGTTTATTTAAGGAGAGGCCCAAATAGGCTGACAATCAGTCTTACCAAAGAGTATCGTATTACCCGGTACTAATTGGGTTGTGGAGGTCAGATAGGCAGTCGCTCCATGTAAAATACTGGTATTCAGCTGCATCCGGTAAAACTGGAAGCCAACCCCAACATAGTTGAGAAATGGCTAGGCAAATGATTATCCTAACTAATTAAAGTTCTCCGAGCACTTATTTTAGCAAACTTATATTAAAGCCTCACACATTCTAATAAAATTAATGTTCTGTATTACAATAAAGGTTCAAAGTTTTACACTTACTGATATAATTTAGTATTAACATGAAAATCTCATCAGCCGTTTATTTAGTCGCCATTTTGGTCGCAATTTTATCGCGATCACAGACATCTAAGTTAACACAGCATGTCATCATATTTATGTGCTCGAAAAGGCACAAGTAACGAGATTTCGACAGAAAAATGTTTTGACGTTGTTTAATTAAACGAAAAAGTGTCACAACGTTCCGCGCGCCAGTCGATCAACGCCCAGCCCAAACTCTTGAACCTAGAAAACTGAAATTTTATATAGTGGTTCCCTTTATAATGTTAACAAGGAACAAGGAAGGATTTTTCAAAATTCAACCCTTAAGGGAGTTAAATAGGGGATGCAAGTTTGTATGAAAGTCCGTCAGTTTTAAAATTAGGATCTTAAAATTTTGTGTTTAGGCTGAGAATTCAATATTAATTTACACGTGTCTCCGTGTTTTTGATAGTTCCACCCCCAAAGAGTTAAAAAAGGGGATGAAGTTGTGTATGGAAAGACCTTAATTTTCGAAGTAAAAATCACAAAATTTATTATCTAAGCGTATGGTTGGAAGCTAACGCAACGGTGTTGTTAGAATTTCAATCAGGGGTGAAAAGGGGGATGAAGTTTTGTTTTTTATGTTAAAATCACTAATATCATGAAAAATTACGTTATCACGAAAAATTATCGTCCGTAAACCGACTTTACAGACAACCATTTTTTTAAAACTCATTTTCAAATAATTAGTATTTGAGAATAATTACAGTCGCCATCATGTGCATTTTCCCGTATCTCAATTTATTTCTTGTCCTCTTCTTTCATACTTGCTATTACTCGTCATATCACTAGTCACCGATTTTCTAGCCATATAATCAGAATCAGAATTATTTATTTGTAAAACATGGGTATAAACATTAAGAATCTTATAAATATTTAGAGCTCTCGCTATGTTTTGTCGTTACTGACATACAAATTTGAATAGAAAAAAAAAACAAGTCAAATTACAAATAAAATGTCAACATAAAAAAAAAACCAACTCAAATAAAAGATTACAAATAAAATGTCAATTAAAATCATCTTTCACCCTAAGAAGACCCTCTAACACACACAGTCCATTCATAGATGCCTTGGTCTTCCTCTAATCTTAGAGTCGTCCACATTCATACTCAAAACTTACCTCACGATCTGTAAAAAAATTCTTACAGGCTGAAAATACAGTAGAGTACCTATAACCCTTTAAATTAAATACATAAATATCGCTAGACATTACACACAGCACCATCTAGTGCCACACTAAGCAACGATTCTTGTGTCGTGGACACCAGATAGTTGATATACTACATAGATACTTTTTGTTTGTAAATACATACTTATTATACATATAAACATTCATGACTCGGAAACAAATGTCCATGCTCATCACACAAACATATGCTCCTACCGGGATTCGAACCCGGGACCCTAAGAACGTAAGACAGCCTCAGTACCGCTGCGCCATTCGGGTCGTCATATTGCACTCTTCTTCTTTCTTCTCCTTCTTTATCGTGTGATTACTGCCTAACCTGGTGTCAGAGATACCGTGGCCCCGGAACACAAAGGGCGATGAAGGAACATGGATGGGTTTTAGTCAGTAAAAGTCTGACACTCCCTTCTGCTCCGCCCAGAGCGGGAGAAGTCATTTGATGATTTCCCATCCAAAAAAAAAAAAAAAAAAGGCATGCTGGTTTCCTCTCGATGTTTTCTTTCACCGAAGCAAGTGATTATTATACACTACGCACATGAATCCAAAAGATCAGAGGTGCGTCTCTTCGGTTCGATCTCGAGACCTATGACTTGGCAGTCTGATGGTCACACCACTAGACTATTATTGCTTATAATATTGAATTGCACTAATCTAGTGACATAGATTAAGGATAAAAGCGACACCAATTTAGCTACCCTTTCACTACCATTTCGATTCTATTACCGTAACTCGATTTCTTTGGTCGCGAAAGGCAAGTGTGCGTGTGTGTGTGTGTGTGTGTGTGTGTGTGTCAAGTTTGTGTGCCTTAATACTACACAAACTTGATAATGTCTAGACAAGGTCAATATGTTATTGAAATATCAAAACAATAACTAATTTTGGTAAACTTAGCTTTAGATGTTCACGATAAAATATTGTTTGATTATTTTCGCTATATTATTTTTGAGGGAATATATTCTTAATATGAACGAAATTGAGTATAATTATTATGTTCTAGAAAAATTTTCATGGTAAAAAGATTTATTGCTTTTTCGTTAATGCAGAACAAAATAATAACAATTCTTTGAAGTATTGTGTGGACAAACTCTCAATTTTTATGAGCACTTTTACGATTTTTAAATAAGACAAACTTCACATTCAATCAAATTAAATCAGTCTGTTATTTAAAAAGGAGCCGGACAAAACAAAAATGTAAACTAGGTCAAGAAAAAACCTCTGACCTACAAAACCCAGTTAGTACTGGGTAATCCCTTTGGTAAGACTGGTTGTCAGACTTTTGGGCTGACTATCTTTACCGACTGTCAAAGATCTACAAATGATAGCCGGGACCAATACTTTCCGGGGCTCGGAGGAAACTCAGTAATAAACAAATAACGTTATTGTTAACTGAAATTCAAATTGTTTATTGAAATAATTGAAATACGAAAACATTACAATATGACTTTAAAAATTATGTATATACAATAATTGCATTTTACCTGAACTAGGAATAAACCTGTATCTCTGTTAACTGACTCAAGCGCTTATACATACATCTTATCTAAGATTCCTTAAACAAATAACTAGTAAATAACTTATCTACAAGTATGCTAGGTACATAATTATTATGGTTCTATTCAATGTACGAAAGAAGAGCTAGTTTAGCTAACTTATCTGGAACATTCTATTTTTTGGCAATGAAGCATACCACAAAAATCCAGGTCACGTTTACTTTGTGTCTACAAAGAAAAATGCTATGTCACTAAAATGTAAAATATACATAATGATTGTATTATAATTTATAAATACTAAAGACTAAAATTATATTTAATGTTATAGTTAGTAGATACTTAGAGGTCAATAATATGCTGAGTAAACTAAATATAACACAAATTACTAAACAGAACTTATTGAATAAAACCGGTATTCTCACGCGTCATTATAATCAATGGAATTGACAAATATTGCATAAGCTATATTTTTTTAGCGGGGCACTCTAGATCGTCTGTTAATACACGTATGTAGGTGCTATAACAACCCTTATTTACCCATACCTACTTAGGTAACACAAGAAGATATTTAGGTAGGATAATACGGCTCAAAATCATGTAAAACTAATAAATAGTGGGTTCTAACCAACTCTCTAAGGGTGACCCAGGTGACTCAGTGTTCAAATGTACATTAATATCGGGGCTTAGTTTACATACCGGTAAGTTAGCCAATGTGCCCAGTTAGGTCCTTAGTTATACGTAACTTGTTGTAGAGAAATGGGTAGAGGTTAATGCCCTGTTGTTAGTTTTGGCCTTAAATTGTAGTAATTAATTCACCTAATTACAATTCGGTTAATTACACGAGAAAGGTCAGTAAAAACATTAGCTTCTTGAACTACACCAAATTTGATTTTAATATTGTAAATGCTGCATCAATTAGTTATAGTTTTTATGTAAATAAAGTGAGAAGTATAAATTATAAATTGTTAGTTAACATGATTATGAAATCGTATCATAATCATGTCAACTAGAAGATTTCTCTCTCTCTCACTCACATATACTCACCTACAAACATACACCCACTCATACACGCACTTTATTTAATGTAAGTTAATCTTAATCGTAATTTAAGTAGTTTTAGTATAATAATAATACGCTGTGATTTTTGTATTACACGACTTGATATGGAAGAGCGGACTCTCCTAACACAGGCACTATCTGCCTAAAAGGAGGATCCAATCACAAAATTCTGTAAAAACTTAAACTTGTTCTACCAATAAACAATTTTTTTTTATTTATTTAAAAAAAAAAAAATACATAATAATATATAATATAATAATATATATATATATATTTAATATAATATATATTATTTTTATAAATTTTACTCAAACTTTCTTTTAACTGAAATTATAATGAATACTATCCATACTTAGACTGCCTCGTTGGCCTAGTGGTCGCAAACGCAATTGAGCATGAGGTCTTGTGTTCGATTCCCAGGTTGGGCAAAATGTTATTGGGTTTTTCCATCAGGAATATCTCAGTAGCAGCCATGGAGTCTGGATTTGTGCCAGGTTGATGGCAATAGGCTCGCCCTTTATTACATGGGACTTAAACTTAACTGGAAAAATGATCACTAACACTATCATTAACACTAAACACGGGATATTTACAAAATTTACTATTTCTACTCATAAACCCACCCACAATAAGTTTAGTTTAGCCATGGTCACTGCGCTAATAACAGCGCCGAAATTCGGGGACCTCATTACAAATAGTAAACATAGTAAATATCCTGTATTCAGTGTTACTGATAACCTTACAACTAATTCAAATATAGCTACAGATCTTCACCACACAACACGCTTTGTATTTTCTCAAAAAAGTTTAATTAGTTAAATGTTAAACTGCAGTCGCTTTGTCAAAGTTTTTAGATAAGATTTGGAATACCGTTCCTAATTAAGATCTTGAAGCTAATTCAATGTAAAGTTTTGTTAATTTCTGCAGTTAGCAGATGTTACTTCTTTGTCCGTTTTCTTCTTCTGAGAGCAAGAATGACGATTTATTGGCTACGTCGCTCATACTTCAACGAATAGTAAATTATTACAATTTACCATAATTATAGCAAAAATTGTTATGTTAAAATTACTATTTTATTGTTTTTCTTTTCATCACTGTTTGGGGGTATGAAAAACAGGGTGTAAAGCTCTTCATCTCCCGTAGAAAAGCGAGGATCCTCTGACCAGACGGGTGTTGTGTCTGGTGGGCCACTGCCCGATAGTTGATTTCGGGTTCTCGTATGCACTCTTATGTCGCGGATAACTTTGCTTGCGCGATGTAGGATTTTGACGTGTTTCGCTTGTTAGTTCATCATTCATGTCATAGATGGCGTTGTAGTACTTTTTGTCCAATGTAGCTGTAGTACTTTTTGTAGTGCCGCTACAACTGTTTTAACTGGTAGTGTTTTAGCTTCGAAACTTTACTTGATGGCAAGTCCGTATAATTTATATTGTAAAAGTTTGATTTGATTAATTTAATAAGCGATATCTAGGTGTCATTACATGTCATTTTAACGCTAGTCTGGTCATACCAAAACACCTAGCTTAAGAACTGCTGCATTTAAAAGTTAATAAAATTATTCGCATAAAAGATTTATAAAGTGTGTAAAACACCTCTTAACGAAGCCGAAAGGCACTTTGTTCTCCTCGTCACTGCAATTATTTTTTTGTTCTACGCCATACCTAGTTCTATTACGGAGATATTGGGGGTCAAAGTTACAACTTCTTGACGACTATTTTTTTAAATACAAGTTTTTAATGTAAGGTTTTTATTTTAAACACCTCCACGACCCCCGTACTATTCAATCCATCCATCAGCACAATGTTTTGAGTGGGTTACATTGAGTTCTACCGCAGAACATCATTTTTCACCCCAAAAAAAAAAGTCGTTTCCCAGCAATAATTTTTGCGTAAAGTTACTTAGTTTGATGTACAGAATGCTAAGTTGACTGACAGCTTCGTGATGGGTGGGTTTACACCTTGTATAGTATTATCGTAGTTGGGTTGTAGAGGTCAGTTAAGAAGTCATTGCTTGTAGAAACTGGTTTTCATCGTCATATCATAAATTATAATGCTGATTAGGTAACCTACTTATATGCATTGATACCCACGCCAGTCCCCAATTAATGAAAGCCTCTGTACGTTCACAAAATCAAACAAGGAAATGTCAAGAAAGTTTTAATTAACAAAAGTAACATCGTCTCGTTTTCATAATAAAATACGCACCATCCACCTCCAGAGTATTACCAAACAATAAAGATACGACGCAACCCAAAAATGTTCAAGTTTTAACTTGTAAGAACAATTTACGTGGGTTTCTATAACAATAAATAGGAAGACAAAAGCGTTAACTGACAAAGCAAGACTTCCCTTAAATATCATTTTAGGACATAAAGTTCTATTCAAGTTTTTAATAACTTTTCAGCGACTTATTATCTCAATTGTCTGACTGCTAAAAGCTGGTCTGGACTTTCAAGATTTTTTATTAGTTTCGAGTAAATGGCTGTTTTAGAAGTTTTTGTTGATGGATAGTTGGGGAGTGACTGTAGAGATAACATTGGAGATGTCTCTCTAGTGAGTGCTTACGAAATGGCACATTTTAATGCCGATTGTGACTTTGTTAATAAAGGATTGCTGTTTTTTTTTTCGTCAGCGTGAATTTTTTTTTCCTTGGACCTTAATCATTTTTCTAAATTAAAAGTAGCTTATGTTACTCCCTATAATATCACCTCTCTGCTAGTAAAAGTCCCGTCAAAATCAGTCTAGTCGTTTCAGAGATTAGCCGGAATACACAGACAGACAGACATTTATTTTTGTTTGTTGTCTGTATTTGTGTGTAATCCACATATGAGTTAATGTTGCTCGAAATGAATGTAATTTATTTCTATTTATTTTATTAGGATATCATTTTTTATAAGTACATATAAAAATATATGTATATTTTTTTTTTTTTTTTGCCATTCTGTAAAAAGCTGTTATTTTGAAGTTACAAACAGGCATTTCAATTTTATTTATTTTCATAGATTAGTGATAATAAAGTCATAATAAAATTTAGGTTTCTAGCTCAATATGTTTTTGCAGATATGTGAAACAAACTGGCCGTAAACAGCCAAGAAATTAGGATTATTGTGGTTCAGCCAGTGAAAACTTTTGGAATTCTAATCTAGACTAGTTGACATGATCCAACTTTGACTTTGGCATTACACCTGATATATCTCTTTTGTAAAGATCATCAAAGTTAAAAATGTTTTAATAAAACGTGCCACGTGTTGTATATACTTAAGGACCCTATCTCCAATTTCCCCCGAACATACTAAAATACCTGAAGAAACTATTTCCTAAGGTCTTAAAAGCATGAACATCCCGAGGCTTCCCGAAACAGGCTTTACTGTATCGTGGAGCGCACTGCAGTGGGTATGCAGATCGGTACTAAAAGATTTACAGTCAGATACGAGTTGCAACGATAGGAACACGAATTGAGTGTGGCTTTAGCTTTGCCGGTCTAAAATAGTCACGATGCAGGATATATCCTCTTCGTATACAGAAGAGGAACGAGCATTAATCGGATTGGACAGGCTAGGGAATTTTATTATCGTAATCGGGACTTAAACACAAGCTGACTGATATGTGGATGTACTTGAAATTAAGCAAGAAAGAAAGAAAAACTATTTATAACACATTTGCTCGTAAAGGGTCTCTTATTTCACCAATTTCAATATATGTATCTCATTACGTACTAGTGCGTTATTGTAAAGTAAAACGCACGGTTTATCAAGATTCTCCGTCTAAACCGAACGGTACTTTTTTAAATCTTAGCAAAGAGTTTTTATGTCAGAAAAGTGGTCAACATTTTATGAATTTAATTAACTTTGTGAGATGAAATAATAATAAATAAACATTTAATTCTTTAATTTAATTAATTTTGATAATAAATTACAACCATTTATCTGTAACAAAAACACAAAAATAATAATTTACTATAGTAGTAATACTGGCTGAAGAAAAAGCGCGGATGCGCGCGCATCGTTAATTTGTGAACAAGTAAAAATTATCCGCGTGCTTTTTTGTTTTTATTTGTTTAATTTATTTCCTCGCAAATATGTTATAAAACGTCGTATGACATACGTGCGCTTTGATAATTACAGCCTCTGCTTTCTTATAGCAATATCGCCTCGGCTGTAATTTTCAACGTACCGCAATTATATCATAATGTACTATTATAAGACCCGCACAGGACAAAACAATGAAACAAATACTAAATTAAAAGAGATCAATAAAATAAAACAACGCATAAAAGACGTACACTAAGGTGAAAACGCCTGGGCATCCTGCAAAATTCAAACTTACTTACGCGTTTTGCAATTTGTCAGTTGGTCAGTGTTACAAAAACCGGCCAAGAGCGAGTCGGACTCGCGCACCGAGGGCTCCGTACAAACTTTTTAAAGGACAAACTTAACTTTGCTGTTCGATCCCTAAAACGGCCATTGCACCAACCGCAAATAATAAGTTTGTAATAGTAAAATCACTTTTTTTTTGTTATTAAACTACATATTTACGGTTTTCAGACTTTTCCGTTTACATGTGCTGTATATAAGACCTTGCTTTTTGCCAAATTTCGTGATTCTAGGTCAACGGGAACTACCATATAGGTTTTCGATCCAAAACCTATAGGGTACTTCCGGTTGACCTAGAATTGTCAATTTTGGTTAAAAGCTTATGCAAAGCAGCACACAGCACAAGTAAAGGGAAAATTCCGAAAAATAAAAAAAGTTGAAAATTCAGGTAATTTTTGGTACTTACAAGTTTAAGCGAAAATCTAAATTTGCCCATATCTTTTTATCTTGTTAACTCAGGACCTTGATTTCATACACCTAATAGAGACTATAGACTTCAGTATATGGTATAAATTTCAACTTGCTAGCTCCACCCGTTCCTGAGAAAATCGGTGGTGACAGACGGACAGACAGACGGACAAGAAAGTGATCTTAAAAGGGTTCCGTTTTTCGTTTTCAGGTACGGACTAGCTATCCCAATGTTTTGCCATTATACTTAATTTATCCATTTTGATTGAAAAACGTATTTCGAAAATTAGATACAAGATCTTGAACTGACGCTAACGAAATGTCCAATGTATTGGATCGCACTGAAAATATTTTTGCAGTTCTGTTGAAAGTCTCTATATTAATACAAAACGCTTTTATATGTGACTTGGTTAGACCACTTTAGGCACAAAAGGTTCATGGCAATGATTGTCTCAATACATTATAGTACATTATTATTATTACATACCGAGTTTCCTCCGTGCCTCGGAAAGCACGTTAAGCCGTTGGTCCCTAGTCTCTAAGGCGTCCTCTCAGGATGACAATAAAGAATGCAGATGCATCTATTCACCTGATTGTCTCAGCTTAATGGGTGTGTTTAACTGTCGTTTCTCAGCCTATAGCGTTTCTATTGTTGAGACAAAAAGCCTCCTTTATATAACAGGGTTGTAATCCACCACTCGGACTTTGAGCGAGTTTTTTTTTCGCATGTTAGTTTCCTTCACCGCTTTGAATTAAGCAGTGGTAGCCCAGTGGTGGAATCGTCGGTCTGACAAGTCATAAGTCTCGAATTTACACCGCTGATTTTTCGAATTCATTTGCGTATTGTGTAATTATCACTTGCTTTGGTGAAGGAAAATACCGAGAGGAAACCAGCTTGCCTGAGAGATATTTCTTGACGGCATGTAAAACCAAGTCAGAGGCCCATGGGCGGCGACTCTGACACGAGGTTAAGATCTAACCGCATGATAAAGAAAGAAGACCGCTTTGAAAGCAGTGGTGATGATATAAATTACACAAAGTCTGGTCTTCCTGGGTACAAAACACCGAAATACAGCTTGTAAATCGGATTCGTCACCTCTGGGCCATCGCTTCTCTGTATTGGGGAATTTTATCATCTGCGTAGCCTTTTCCTAACCACATTGGGGTCGGCTCCCAGTCTGACTCGATGGAACAACTGCCTATCTAAACATCACAACCCAATTAGTACTAACCAATTAGTGGTGCTAGTACGATAACGGTTATGTTGCGAAATTTTAACCATTGTAATTCCGTCTTGTAATAATTTCCTTCAACGCCAGTCACTGGTATTAATTATAATATAATAGGTAGTTGATCGATTGTTCGTGACAGGCAATTTCACATTGAAATCTGACGATCGACTAGAAGTAGGCCACTGAATGATTAATATTTTTACCAATCTTGCTTTTATATTACCTACTTCAAACTAATTTATTTCCAAACTGAAACCGTAAACCCGTCAAAATATATAACGCTTTCCTTTTCCTCATTATAATTTTTTTAATATCTGTTTATTTTTCCGTGAATTTTCAATCTCTAATTTGATGAGACACTAGCTAGGTACTGCCTAAGAAATAATTATTATCCTATAGCACTCGGTAATAGCAAGTATAGCTTATTATTAGTGAAACATGTTTCAAAATCTTAATGAAAAAACCCGATAAAACTTCGCTTGACCTCAGACGACCCCAAGACCTCGAACTATTAAAAGTTTCCACTATAATTACAAAAAACTAAACGGAAGAAAATAAAACACCATACCGCCAGTCTTACCAAAACATCCTTAATAACCTAGCCTATGAATATTACAGAATTCAATGAATATTTATTCGTAATAATTTAACTATGAAATGGTAATTGCAAAGGTCCTAAGCAAACAGATTCCTGTTTTGATTACGGGACTGTTTTAGCAAATAAACTCCGATAACAAAATGTGTTGCTGGATTTTTGGCTTTACTTCTAAGGGTACTGTTTGTATTTGTTTCACGAAAATCGAAAAATTTAAATAAAACAAAACGATTGGGTATAATGAGCTTCGTACCATTACATACCGGTTTTCCTCCGTGCCTCAGAAACCACGTTAAGCCGTTGGTCCCGGCTGTCATTTGTAGATCTTTGACAGTCGTTACCGGTAGTCAGAATCCGGATAGGTTGTGATGGTCAGATTGGCATCTATACATAGGTCATCCCAGGTCATAAACTGGTATTGGTCGAACTATTTATTTTTGACATATTATGTAAGTTGACATTGTTTAATTCTACTGTACTTTTTAACTTTTTTATTTTTTATTATTATGCTATTTTTGGATTTGATTTGAAATAATGACTATGTTAATATTTATGTGTATGATGAACGTGTTCTTTTAAAAAAAATATTGTTGTTATTTTTATTTCTAACACAATGTAGGTTGCTTGTGAGGAATTGAAATTGAACTTATAAAGTTAAAAATAATGACCATTTTTCAAGCGACTTAACAAGTAATTAATTTTAAAATACAATTAAATATATAACAAAATAATAGATTGATAATAATAGATAGTAAAATATTAATAGAGTAAGTAAATAAATGGAAATATATTGGCTAAGAAACATTTCAAACTGAAAAGTAATAAAGCGTTCTTCCTCTCTACATATTTTACTAAATTCGCTGTGCCCGACAGGGTCCATAATTGTTTCTACGTTTTTATTTACCACCTGTAAGTGTACATTATGGATTTAGCAATGAACGATTTGACTTTGACTTTGACTATTCTGCTGCATCCGGTTAGACTTAAATCCAATACCAACGTATTGGGGAGAAGGCTACATAGGTCCCTAGATGATGGTGACGATGATACTCTATTTCACCCTTCACGAAGCCAGCCAATAATAACCTAAGTAACTCTACCTAAAAAATTATTACTGGAAAACACAAACAAAAAATTTTTGTTGAGTACAATAACGTTTTATAAATAGTACTCAATGTACTGCACTCAAATCATTGTGCTGATGGATGCATTGCATCATGGAGATATTTAAAGTAAAGCAATAACCACAAAAAACTAGTATTAAAAAAAAACTTGTGAAAAGTTGTAACTTTGACCTCCAATAACTACGAAACTAGAAGGTTTCCAGGAAAAACCAGTATCTTTCGGCTTCGTTATACGAGATTATAATGGGTGTCAAAATACCCTGTTTTTACACCCATTATAATGATAGACGAATACCGGTATGTAAAGGACATGGGACTTTTATTTCAACACCTACAAACAGTTAGACACTACAATCATAAGTATTCGTTTCTAACTACTACCAATTACTCGCAACGTGATTTGTGATTTATTTTTGTTGTACACCCATTAGTTTGAGTTCAAAATAATAACATGAGGCAAATTATTTTGTATTCAGGTGACTGAAATTACAGGTATCGGACTATATCGAAACAAATACTAGAACTCAAATTAAGGTTTTCTAAATATAGAAAAAACAATTATAATATATATTTTTTTTTTTATACAAAACTGTGGATGGACTGGCTCGTTGGTCTAGTAGTCGCAAGTGCGACTGCATAGCGTGTGGTCCTGGGTTCGATTCCCCGGGTCGAACAAAATGTTTTAGGTTTTGTAATCAAGAATTTCTTAGAAGCAGCCACGGAGTCTGGATTTGTGACCGGTTGATGGTAATAGGCTCGCCCCCAATTACATGAGACTTGAACATAACTGGCAAAAAGTGGGAGTAGGTACTGACCCGGGGATTATTGCGTGAAGTATTATTATATGGTTATACTTTTGACTGATTATATTTGGATCATTGTCACCATTTCCTAAGTCACAACTTCTCCAAAAAATTAAAGTAAATTCTTCAAAAAATTCAATTAATTCTTCTTTCTAAATTCTTTTATTTTACTAGTAGGTCTGAAAACTCGATAAATTTTTAAATACCTAAAGTTGTAAATTTAGATTTTTGTTGCATATATAAATAAGTACATAGTTGAGTCAATGAGTTGGCAAATTGGTGTCATCCCAGGTTGAACTATAGGCATATCTCGTTTTGAAAAAAAGATGATAAAAAGTACATCAATTGGTTGTCTGTGATTACCCGTACTGAGTGCAGTGCCAAGACAGACCTTCCCGCCGAGTGTCTGTAGCTATACTTACTTGACTAGCTCGAGAGCAGTGTTTGTCTTGGCACTGTCTCACCACTGCACGCAGTACGTGTAACCAAGACATTACAATATATGCATGATTTTTGTTATCACTATAAACAAAGCGTATTATCGTCAGAAATTGCTTATTAAAATATTTTTTTTTATATTTATAAAAATACTAAGTTATAAGCATTTGAAACTGCTGATTAGACTGAGAGATCCGATACCTTCCATGACGTCATTCGTCATATCGACGTACAAAATCCATACTAGATTCCGTTTATCTAGAGCAGTGGTTCCCAACCTTTGGTGCCACCACTTTGGTGTCTTTATTGTTAGCAGGGGCCATAAGGTCCTAGGTAAACATGGACACCAACAGGATTATATCTAGGGGGGTGAATCTTTAACACAGACAATACAAAAATTGGAAAATGAGATGAAAGCCTTTAGAGTTAAGATAGTAAAGGATATAAAACAAAAGCGAAAATTTTTCGAGCTCACTTCTATAATGAGCAATCAATTCAATTCATACGGAAATAGGAATAAGTTAGAATGTTCTCAAAAAAAAAAATAGCACCTCGTCTCTGATAGGTTCTATTGGGTTGGGTTGAGCTTGCATCTTCAGTGCAAGATAAAAAGTACGAATAACATTTTAACCTTTCGCGGACCATATTCGAGGCTCCTGCAGACCACCGGTGGTCCGCTGACCATAGGTTGGGAACCACTGATCTAGAAAGAGGTAGAAACATAAGTTTTATTGGTTATAACTTTTGTGTTGTTTAGCCGATTTTGGTCTTGTTTTCACTTTTTGTCATTATTTTTATAGTATTTTTACATTCCGTATCGAAATAAAATAAATAAATTTTTGCATATTCTAGGGAATACAAGAAAATTTTCTTTTTTCTTCTTCAAAATCAAAGTTGGGCAAAGTGCTGGGCTTGTCTTTAGTTCACGCCACGTGATATACGCGCGATGACCGCAAAGTGACTCGCCCCTTGTATTTGACGCGCGTACCTAATTTACGAACGTAAAGCGATAGCGGAAGTGGGGAATGAAAGTAGAGAGAGTGACCTACAACATAAAGAAACGGTTTAATCTCAATCAAGAGATAATTTACCAATTCAAGACTTGGACTCGCCCGTCGTACGAGACCATATTCCAAGTTACGCCCCTACTCTCGGTTCACCACTTCCAGAACTGTCACAATTGCGTCAAAAAAAAAAAAATTAAGTTATTGTATCCTTAGGATTAAGTTACCTGATATTTAGTTACCCAGTTATTATCCGGCCAAGTACCTACTATTTGTTAGTAATGAATATCCTTTTGTTTACCAATTTAATATGTCTTAAATTTAGTGGTGGAGATGTAATTTCTAATATCTGTATAATTATATATTAAACTTAGTACCGCGAACACGTTGTTTTATTGTTGCGTGTAGCAAACCGTTCACATATGTACTGTATGATGTTCTTTAGCTACACGCTTATGGGCCAGAAAAACCCCAAATTGACCAAAAATTGAATGGCTCTCGTTTTAATATCACTGCAGCATGTACTTTGTTGTAGTCGTTGAGGACTACTTCTAAGTTGTATCTGTGGCGAAAATACGATTCCGAAAACAAAAACACAAACATCTTGGGACATGTACTAGGACATGGTACATTTTATTCTGCTATCCGGCTGTGCAAAAAATTAAACCAATTTTCAAAAAAAAACTTATTTCTAATTTTCTAAATATCGCTAGAAACCCCTCACTCTGAACCTCCTTAGCCGTACAATTTCGTAGCTCCGCTATAAAATCCTGGTAAAAACAGCTCTATACACAGTTGCCGCTCTCATAATCCGAGTCGCAAGTCCTGAGACAAACAGGCCATTCTTCTGAGAGTATAATGAGAGCGCCTAAGAGATTATGCTGCTCGAAAGCAGCTCAGCTAGATGCAGACTCCGATATTAGAGCTATCCCTAGTTGTAGATAGATAGATTAGTCTTTACGAAGAATCATCCGATTCAATATGTTAAAAAAAAACTCTATCCGATTTGAAAGGTATACGAGTACCTGTATGCCGATATGTACCTGTATACCAATGACATTGCCAAGTAGAATAAGTAAAAATATTAATAAATATCAAAATGCATGAGTTTTGTCCCAAATTACCACCGTTTCCCTAAATTCAAACAAACTTTTATAACGTGACAACACCATCTTCGGCATAAGTATGTTCGATCGTAAATTGTTTTTTTGACGTCACTATGACAACTCGCTCCCGTGTGTTGCCATAGAAGTTTCCTCATTTTAGTACATTTTATTTAATTTCCATCGGGGTATTTATTTCACTTGTTCTCCAAAAAGGATTACATAAATAAAATCTAGTCTCGATAACCAATAAAACCCTTACGGATCAGACAGGGTTTTTTTAACATTATTGTATAGTGTCAAAAAATGACGATCAAAACCTATACCTGTACTTCCCGTTGACCTAGAATCATGAAATTTGGCAAAAAGATATTTCTTACAGCACATGTAAAGAAAAAAAAACTGAAAACCGTAAAGTAGTTACCGTTAGTTTACCTCGGTGCGTTCAAGTCGCACTTGGCCGTTTTTTTTTAATTTGATTTAAATCATAACTGTGCATTTATAGAAAACTAGCTGTTGCCCGCGGCTTCGCCCGCGTGATGTTCGGTAACTGTCCCACGGGATCATATTAAAGGGATAAGTAGTAAGTATCCTACATGTTAATCCAGGTTAAAAACATCATCACAATTATAATCATCACAATCACCATCACCATCACTATCACCATTACCATCACTATTACTATCACCATCACTGTCACAATCACCATCACAATCAGCATCACAATCTCCATCATTATCACCATCCCCATCACTGTCACAATCACCATCATAATCACCATCACAATCACCATCACCGTCATAATCACCATCACTGTCACAATCACCATCATTATCACCATCCCCATCACTGTCACAATCACCATCACAATCACCATCACCATCATAATCACCATCACTGTCACAATCACCATCACTATCACAATCACTATAGAAAATGAAACCAAAATGTTTTAAGATAGGCTGTAATCGTTCGAATATACATTATATTTACGTCGTGTGTTCGTGCTAAAGCCTAATGTATATGATTCCAATCGTTTCGCATGACTACATGAGTTTGTAAATACTATATTCCTTTAGTAAATAAAATTATCGTAGCAGTCATGAACCTAAAAGAATATTGCCCATTACTAGAGTAAAGGCAAAATGAGCACTAGAACCACGCAAACATTTAAATTCATATAGGTAGGTTAGTACCTAATATGAGACTACATGGCCTAGCATCATGATTATATAAAGTTCTATTTTAGGAGGCTTCTTACTAGACTGTGCTATATTCCACTGCGCAATAACTAGGATTTAAGTAGGTATCTACCTCAGTTGTTTTGTGGTTGAATCGCGGACTAGTGATCGAGAGGTTGTAAGTTCGGTTCCCACGAAGGGAATCCACTCTTGAAACACAAATAAGATTAAATTTTATATCTTCCGTGATTTTCAATTATTGTGAGCTCCCAAAATAACAAAATCAATCAAAATCATTGAAAATCACGAAATATATCTCGCAATTGACAGTGTAAGTTTATTCATAAACCGTGAAAGCTTAAAATAGTGTAAGAATAAGAATATTAGATGTGACCAAGAATGGTTTAGTTATGATCAACGTACGGTCATCCGTACTTAATATCAGAACTGCGAAAATAATCATTACTGGAACGGTATAAAGTTGTAATTATCAAGTTTCTTCTATAGATTTGAGATAAAGTGTAGATAATTTATATATCTATAACATAACATAACATCACACCCATAATCCTGTAGGGTTAAGCTAGAGTACACCCACATTTTACCAGTTATGTTTTTTTAAGAACCATGTAATAGAGGGCGAGCCTAATGCCATCAACCGGGCACAAATCCAAACTTCGTGGCTGCTACAGAGAAATTCCTACAAGAAAATCTAATAACAGTTTGTCCGACCTGGAAATCAAACCCAGTTGAGCTTGTGATTAAGAGATCTACGAGGCAATTCAAACAGTACATTCAAATAACACTAAAATAAGCTTATTCGCTTCAAATGCACAATAATTTCACCCAGCTTCTCAGCTAAAGGCCAAGACAAGCTGTTTGAAGCTACTACGCTCACGGAGGTCCGATCTTTGCTCTAATCTAACTGCTATAGTTAGGTTTAAGCTCTGACGTAGTTTAAATGTCGTTAGCAAACTTCGGTTCAAGACGAGGAAGGACGTATAAAAGACTTAATTTAGGATAAATTCCTTTTGAAGGAGGAGATCCATTTGGAAGATCGCGAATTCTGTCTTTGTAATCATATCCAATTAGGATTATAAACAAAAAAACATGGTATTTTTTTGCACTTTGCTGTCATTGCACAGGTCAGTCTTACCAAGGGGTATCGTATTACCCAGTACTAACTAGGTTGTGGAAGTCAGATAGGCAGTCGCTCCACGTAAGTACTGCTATATAGCTGACTATATTCACGTGACAAAGATTGATGCGTTGGCTGCAGAAATGGTATTAAAATGACGTTTAAATCCTTATGTAATATAGGTATGACGCTGGCATCCAGGAGGTTAAGTCGACCCCAACATAGTTGGGAAAAGGCTAGGCAGTTGATAATGTTGACTTCCGCACATTCTTTATTAGTTCACAAACACCAAGATTACTTAATTAGATTCCAGTTTGAATTCAACGTTGTATACTTATAAATCTTCCGAAATAAAATCTACAAATGATGGCGAATTGCACCAAAATCCGTTGCGTAGTATGGAGCAACACGGTTAAATAGACAGGTACAAAAAGTGACTTGAATATATAATACGTAGATGTATAGATTAGATGTTTAAATACAGTATTTCATACCTATGTTTTCTGCTTGTTTTGTCCCAAGCTCATTTAAGTTGTCAAAAATCCAAATCCCCATTTTTGACCTCACTGTAATCGGACAAAACTAATATTCCTCAAGAGGACGTTTTATGTAATTATATTTTTTTATGGACATGACATGTAATTTATCAATAAATTCCAATATTACAAAAATATTTAGAAATTTTTCCTTCATTTTAATATCATTCTATAAAATTATCCTCAATTTTTCCTCAAAGTAATTTTCTTGTGAACAATCGCTGTCAATTCGGAATCGACTGTCGAAATATATAAGAATTGTACTGAGACTGAATTGTACGGCGAATGAATAGAATGCTGAGATATTGACACTGTGATGTGAAAGACAATTGGAGAACATTTCTGCGATTCGAGAGGCGCAGTTTTTATGATCGTACTAAGGTGTAAAGTTAGGCAATTTTTAGTACCTACAAGAAGATTTAGAACATACAATGTTTTGTAAATTCAAAATATGACGAGGTTAAAAACGTAATTACGTTTGCATTTAATTAATCCACTAATGGAGTTATAAATATCCCCTCAAAAAATCCAGCGCAATATCATTACCATATAAAAAGGAAAAAAAAACCTTAAAAAAGTCTTTTAAGAATAATAGCGAGAAAAAATCTCCATATTTTTATGAAACAACATCAAACCTTATTTAAGATCTTCACAAAATTTTAACTTGGTAAATTAATTAAAGGCTCTCAGAGAATCGTAAAAGAAAATTTTCGTCTATAAAGACGTTAAGCGCTGCCATTAACTAATCATACTTATCATTAAAAAGTATCCATACCATTTTTCCGAACCATCAAACAGGCTTATCGGCAACCTGGGAACTACTGGTATCCAACACACACATCATTTGAGTACGACACCAAATTATTCACACATTCGTTACGAACTATGACACCAAATAAACCACATACACCGAAAAATGAACAGTACAGGCTACGAGACGTAGCCGCTACGTGAACTACGCGCGGCTGGTGCTACGAAACTGCCGCTACGGCGGTACGAAGTTAGCCGAAGGTCGCCGGAAAGAGCCGAGCCAGCGCAGGGGGAGCCGAGGCGAATTTCGCTCAGTCTTTCATATTTTATATCGGTAGGGACGGAGCGGAATTACAGAGTTTGCTCGGGTGGGTTTTTATAGCGTAACGGAACCATAGCGGCTGCCTGCCATTCTATTTCGTAGGTATTTTTTCGACTTGTGAGCTGTACGCGAATTTTTCTACATTGTTTGCGTTACCCTCAGACAACTTGTGATTTTAATAGTGTGACGTGGGCACAAAGGCTCCATTCAAGCTAATATGAATTGGCGTGTTTGATGTTAATGTAACGACTTGGAATTATTCGGAGGTAAATTCAAATTTAATGACCTTTTTGGTGGAGTTACTGGGCTTAATATGTTTCCTTGCGTGTTTTTAGTTTTGCCATTTCGTCATGAATTGCGTTCTTAGTTGAGAGACGGATCCTTTGAAGTTCGGGGCTCAAGTTCGGATTAAATTATTTATGGTAATACGTAGGTGTACATGTGTAGTAAACATGAGATTCTCCCATGGATTATTCCGTGGTTGAAACGCCTCCGGGGAAATACCGCCATGGTCTCTACGCGTTTCGGGTGAATTGGTGTTAACATTATGTTTTATTTTTGTATACATATTGAAGGTGGGTTGGTTGCGTATTCAATATTCAATTACAGTATTATCTAAGTTTATCCTGGACTTCTCTGACAAGGTAAAGGAAAACGTCGTGAGAAAACCTGAAAATCTTATTTTAAGCTTGAAATCGTCAATCGATCTTAAGCAAGCGTGATGATTAATGCTCACCCCTTACCAGTATTTAGAGAGCCTTTCGCCTAGCAGTGGGACAGTAATAGGCTGTTATTATTTAAGGTTGTTGTCACTTTGGTTTAAAAATAAAATTGATTGACCTTGACCCCCAATATCTCCGTAACTAGAAGGTAAGGTATGGTGTAGAACAAAAAAATGATCGCAATGACGAGGAGAACAAGTGCCTTTCGGCTTCGTTAAGAGGTGTTTTACATCCTTTATAATATCAGTCATCGTAACTTCGTTAGGTTACTAACAATACATTGATCAACATAATTATTTTAGTGGATTAATTAGGCAAATCAAAAATAATTTACGTAAATGTATTATGATTATCGAAAAATGATTTAAATGTTTTATGGTTAGGCTAGAGTCTTTTCACGATTATGTTGAACTATGTTGGTGTCGGCTACCAACATAGTTCAACATATTCAGGAAAAGGCTAGGCAGATGATCAGTAACGAAAAATGGTTTAAAATATTTTCGAGTATTCTGGTATTTATTTTAGAGTAGGTATTTCTACAATACCAAAGACAAGACATTACAAAAAACTACGCTTAGCAAGCAAAACAATCAATCGAAAATTCAAACGAGTCTTAAGTAAGTATTCTAAATTCAAATCTGGATAGTTTCTCATACAATCGAGACTAAAGACTGTAGAATTGATTCAACAAAGTGATTCGAGTGATTTGATTGGATCCAATCGATTCCTATTTACGGATAGTGATTTTCAGCTATTCGGATAGTGATTTTCAACTATTCGAATAGATAATTGGGATTTTGTATGCTCACACTGTTTCCATTTAGCAACGATTGGTTGGAAAGTAGCGATGATCGGTTTATATTGAAATGGTTACCAACACCTAAATCTGTGAATATTCTTTGGTAGAGAAATAGCCATCTCTATTCTTTCAATGGCATCACCCTACGGGATAATTCATTTACAAGGGAAAATCAGAGCGATAAATTCTATGAACAAAAATGGTGATGGAAACGTCTCAAATAAAATAATGAAATAACAAACTAGTAAAAAACGTGAAAGACAAGTTAACATTCGGAAGTCGGTGAGTTTGTTTCACTTATGTCAATGTTATTGAAAGTCGAAATACGAAGCACTTTGCAAGCGATAGCCCCTTGACTAAGTTCTCAGGAATTCCTAGCAGCTTCTTGCTGTGATCGCTAATTTAATTATATGCTTAGTGGTTGCACTGACGGCATCGGTGGGCGCAGTGGCTGATTGGCTACTGCGCTGCGTGTCTCCGGGTTTTAACCCCCCAAACGGAAAAAAATATGTGTATTACCTACAGGAATTTGTTTCGAGTCTAACTGTTTGTGTATGTGAGTGTAAATGTTTGTATACGCATCTACAATACAGGAGAAATGTCTAGTGTGGGGAATAGTAAAAAAAATACGTTATCAAGCTGATCATGGGTTGTAAGCGTTTCTTTTGAACTGTCAAAGTACAGTCGATTTAAAGTATATACTAAGTCTATGATCTAATGTCAGTGGTAACAGTTTTACACTAAGCTGGCCTACTATAATATGCAGTTACAAATACTTTATGGAAACATCGACAGTGTGAAGTTAGCTGAACTGTCAAAATCAATGACATGCCGGTAGCCTCACGATGATTTCCTTCCCGTTTTTGAGAGCAGTGGTGAATTAGGTGGTGAATTAAATTATACGAAGTAATGCGCCTGCCTGGGTTCGAACCCGCGACTTATTGTTCGTAAGTAGGGGCCGCCACTACTGGGCTACCGCTGCTCTCAACAACCCAAGTAGTACTGGGAAATACGAAACCCCTTGCTAGTAGTGGTTGTCAGATTTTCCGGCCTCTACCTGTAACGAGTGTCAAAGCTGATAATTGCATGAAATGACAGCCGGGACCAACGGCCTTACGTAACATCCGAGGCACGGAGGAAACTCGGTATGTAATAGATGGTCACCCATCCACAGACCAACCGTGGCAAGCGCAGCTTAACTTCGAATATCGACCGGTGCGGCTGTTATTATTTAGCTTTTCTAATAATCTAAATAAAAATGTAATTCTAATGTAATTTTAATATCAGATGACTTAGCTTCTAATTTCTATGGCAATATTGACAAAATAATCAGCTGCTGACGTTGCCACCCCCAATAATGATTTATGTATGTCACACGATATGGAACTAAGAATGGGACCCCACATCGTTTATGGGACCGTACCTACCCGGAAATTAAGAGAAGATATCACAGAGGGGTGACAACTACCTTTAGTATCACCAACGTAATTGTGAAGAAATTCTTACGTTATTTACTTGTTATTCCTCACAATTTTTATATAGGTTGATTGTAATGGACTCTATATATGCCTTTTATTAGATGAAATAAAAAAAATAACTGGTAAAATGTGTGTGTGCCATTAGGTACGCCTTTACTTAATCTTTACAATTAGTTAAGTTGCTAAGTTATATACAGCCGCACTGGTTGATCGAGGTTAAACTACGCTTGCCGTGGTTGATCTGCGGATGGGCCACTGGACATTTTATTAATTTTCCTCTCAACTTTCCCATAGATTACCTTACAGACTAACATACTTAAAGTAATAAGTAGAAATTATGTTAGTGTATAGAACCTTCAAAGTACGTTAGTAGCCGATACTACCAATCACACGCCACGCGGCGCGCCGCCACGCCGTATTATTTTATACAAAATAATAATAATAATAACAATAATAATGCTGATAATGATGACTGAGAGTTAGTTTTGTTAAGCGTCCAGTTAACTGCACATCAGTTGTTAGACTCGCTATACCAAAAAACGCTCTTAACGCAACTACATAATGGCGTAGACAGTATATTTTGTACAATCATAAATACACACACATTTTTTTTTTTATAAATATGGGTGTTAGGTATAGGGATTAAGAGAAATAATTTACTTCTTTCTTGGAAGCATAAAAAAAGAAAAAAAGGACCTACACATCAGCTCACCCTTTCTGAGAATACGCAACGGACGTTATGATGTATACACGATAACATCATCATCATCATTTCAGCCGAAAGACGTCCACTGCTGGACATAGGCCTCCCCCAAGTGTCGCCACATTGACCGGTCCCCTGCGACTCGCATCCAACGGATTCCCGCAACCTTCACCAGGTCATCGGTTCACCTAGTGGGAGGTCTTCCAACGTATCGTCTTCCGGTTCGCGGTTGCTACTCCAGAACTTTTCGGCCCCATCGGCCATCCGTTCTGCTAGCAATGTGCTCTGCCCGCTGCCCCTTCAGTTTGGCAATTCTTCGGGCTACGTCGGTAACCTTGGTTCTCTTGCGGAGGTCTTCATTTCTGATTCGATCACGCAAGGAAACTCCGAACATAGCCTTCTCCATTGCCCTTTGGGTAACTTTAAGCCACGCGACCACGTTTCGGTTCCGACCGAAACGTGGTCGCTCACAATGGGTCTTCCCATTGAGAGCGACTACGTTTTGGTCTCGTATGTAATCACTGGCAACGCACACTGGTCATACATAGACTTTCGTTTTGAGACACTGCGGTAAGTTGGACGAGAAGATACCGCGCAGCCTCCCAGCTGAGTCGGATTCGACTATTGACCTCTTTCTCGAAGTTAGACTTACCTAACTTGACCGTTTGTCTCAGGTACACATAACACACGATAACATGAGCAAAGGAAATTGATCCTTTTCCACAGAATTATTAAACTAACTAGCAGTACCTACCTGTTTATCTTCATCTCTTAAATGAGAATTAAACCAGTGCAGTGCGAGCTCAGACTTACTAGAACTCGTTAACATCATTTGTCTAGCTTTTTCCCAACTACGTTGGGGTCGGCTTCCAGTGTAGCTGAATGTAACTGAATACCTGTATTTTACAGGTACTGGCTAACTGACCTCCACAGCTCCACAGTTACTAGATAACGTAAAGCTTCCTGGTAAGACTGGTTGTCATACGTTCAGACTACTGATTTCCCGTGGTGACAACGTTCAAAGATCAACAAATGTCAGCTGGGAAAAAATGTGTAATTGCTGTAGTCTCTCAAAATTATTTAGTTTGTAACATAAACAGGTTCCAACCATCATGCTGGTGACCGGCCTCGTACTCTCTTGCCTTCGGTATTGCCAACGGTGACCAGCTTTTCATGGCTGCAATCTCCCCTTTGCATTATGTGATCGAAATAGGTCAAAATACGCTGCAGGCAAACTGTAGACAATCGGGTCTTGAATCGAGTTGGGGAAGGACAGACACATTTTGTGCGTTTGGATGTCCGTGGAGTTTGGAGCATCCGCCTCCACCACCACATTTCGAATGCATCTATAATCTGTCTTTCTTATGCTCAGAATGTCCAAGTCTGGTCATACACGGACGCCGTATGTATGCTGTATTATATTATAACATTGAAAAAACAGAAGCTCTACAGCTCGCTTCTCGCTTACCGCTAACGGTATGACAGAAGCCTTATGCAAGATACAATACACTACACGTCACTCCCTGTTTTATCATAATTTCAAAGCGGATATAAGTTTCTGACGTGGATTCCCCATTGCTATGAGCTTCGTGGAAGGCTCTCAATACATGGGGTATTGAGAGCCTTCTAGCTAGGTGGCTGATAAGGTACGTTTGGTACTAAAGCTCAGTGTTATTATAGGAGGATTTTTCCTACTAAACATCGAAATTTCAAAAATTCTACCAAAAGGTAGAATTTTTGAAATTTCGGAACACCTTTTGCATTTGATTATTATTTTAATCTTTGAAATACGTTTGTGTGGGCGGGTTATTATCATTCTATGGCAGGTCAAAGACCTCTGTCAGATAGCAAAATACGATTGTTTAATTCGTGTTGGTTTTAGCTCATACGTAAGTAATTTTATAAATCACTAGCTTTTGCCCGGCTTCGCTCACGTTGTGTTTGGTAATTATCCTACAGGAACGTAGTGACGAGTCGGGCATAATGACACACGAGGATGTAGCTTCACATTAGTGAAATAATTTTCGGAATCGGATCAGAAGTTCCGAAGATTCAAACTTACTTTACATCATTATAATATTATTAGTAAATTATTTATAATATTAATAGTATACTTATATCAAAACATCCTGAGCACCCTGAGGAAACTCGGGATGCTTCATCGTATGTCACTAGTGATATTATAAAGAAATAAAAATTGTATCATTAAAAATCTATTTTATTGGTCAAATCAGATCGAGGGTAACAACGTAAAACTTAATCAATTTAATCTAAAATAGATACTTAAAACCAGTAAAATCCAACAAAACTTATTTTTACTGTTGCGTTAAAATAACCCCATTTACAACGAAAACACCAACACATTTTCACATTACCTGCATGAATAGAATACTACGAATACCTTCCATTCAAAATGGCGTCATGTTTATTATGTTGCTCCCACAATGAACTTTCAACCCCTATTGTCTACAACTACATTACTAACTCGATATTCAACTATATAAATCATTTTAGTGATAAAATATACGATGCACTAACACGCGGTAATTTCGTACGTTATTTATACATATATCTTGACAATTCCAATTCGTAACTAACAACGGCTATAAATAAACACAATTTTAGAGAAATTAAGCACTTTATACTCACACACGGTTTTAGAGGGTTACCAAACTTATCGACGTCGAATCGGATTAAGAAGGGCAAAAACAGCTTTATTTCCAAGCAATAAAAGGCACCGTTAGCCTCGCCTCGGTCCGGATCACGCAACTCGACACCGCATCATCCGAAGCCAATAGGGTAGATGACACACCAATCAATTGACATACTTTTTAAGAGCTGTCAAAACGCGGGTCTCTCATAGATTTTGTATAACAATAGCACCCTGTGACGTCACTGTTTGGTCAACTCAATGACTCAACTATTTATTGATTTCAAAGCAACTAAAAATCTAATAGTTTGTAAGTTGTGCCTTAAGTGTAAGGATACTTAAGGCACCCACAGGAAAGTCCGGTTAAGCAGACGACAACCTCTCAGGTTGAACTGCGAGATGCCATTTCGAAAAAAAAAAACTAAAAATCTAATTTGGCAATTAACTAAAAAAAACGGGTTTTCAGGCCCAAAATAACGTTTTTTTTTTAGAGATTGGTGTCTTGGAATTATTGTTTTATGGTGTTATCTACCCTATTCTAACACACCATTCATCAACGACGCGACGTTGCATCAAGCTTTTCATCACTATCATCCATCCTCTGCCAGCCTTTTGCCATGTTGGAGTCGGCTTCCAGTCTAACCGAATGCAGCTGAATACCAGTTTTTTACATGGAGCGACTGCCTATCTGACCTCCACAACTCGGCTAGTTATAGTTGTCAGAATTTCGAGCCACTACCTGTAACGACTGTCAAAGATCTACAAATGACAGGCGAGACCAACGGTTTAACGTGCTTGCCGAGGCACGGAGGGAACTTCGTAGCTAATTGGTAGTCACCCACCCACAGTCCAACCTAGACAAGCACGGCTTAACCTGGAGATTGAACCTAGTGGCTGTTATTATTTAGCCACGAGCTCCTTATCATCATCATCCAAAGCCCGATTTGACCCACTGCTGGGGTAAAGGCCTCTATTTTATTGTGCCAAGCTCCAAGTTCCCGTGTCAGCCTCATCCATGATATACCCATCAAGCTTTTCGGGATCTTTATACTCTTCGTAAAACCATAAACATTTTATACCTACTTAAGTTTTAATGCAGAGTCTTAATGAAGCACAAACCAACCTAAATAAAATATAGAAATGTCTTGTTTACAGAACCTCGATGAAGTATAAATTCTGCCTTGCACTGTAAATTATCATGCCATGTTTGCGGTTACACTGAGCGGTAGTGTTTACCTCAAGCATGTTAGCTATACGAGTATACCTAACATGCTACATGTCTAATTAAGTGGTAGGTCAGAGGCTTGGGCAACTGCGGATGGACGTATTCTACAATTTACTGCATTCAACACTTTAGTGTGGTTTAAAATTGTATTCTGATAAACTAAACAAGTGTTTAGAATAGAATTGGATGATACTTCAGTCATCATTATCATCTGCTTTGACGTTTCCCAACTATGTTGGTGTCGGCTTCCAGTCTAACCGGATGCAGCTGAATGCCAGTATTTTACATGGAGAGACTGCCTATCTGACCTCCACAACCCAGGTAATACTGGGTAATACGATACCTCTTGGTAAGACTGGGGGACGCCCTTAGCAATAATAATTATAGACTTCAGTATAACTACACAAAAAATTGTAGCTCATTCGCTTTAACAATATTGCTGATTTAATGGGTGTAGTAACTAGTTACTACATTGAAAAGACTAAATTGTAGTCTCATCAATCATTTCAGATCACAATAAACAACAAAAGTATACAGCCAACACGTGGGTATGGCAGCTGTCTATTCGGTACATAATCAAAAAACATGTTCACTTCTTTCAAAATTTAATTTTCAATCAATCATTTTTTTTCCTAGTTTGCTCTCTCGCACTCCTAGACAAAGGCCTCCCTACACTCTTTCCATTTCTCGCGAACCCCTTCCAGTTCTGATGGAACGTGTACAGTTCGTCCCGCCATCTCCCTCGTGGTCTGCTGCGACCCCGTGTCACTGTGTCAGGGCACCAGTTTCCTGCTGTTTTGGCCCACAGTTTATCCAGCATTCAGCAAACATGTCCTGCCCAGTCCCATTTGAGTTGGGTAGCCTTTTAAGCCACGTGTATTGTGTTTCGAACACGATCCGTTTATAAACTAATTGTTCAGATTCTGAAAGAAACGAAGAGTTTGCATACGATCTTCTTTCTTTATCGTGTGGTTAGTGCCTAAACTGGTGTCAGAGTTTTTAAGCCGCCCATGGGCCTCTGACTTGGCTTTACATGCCGTCGAGAAATATCTCTCAGGTATGCTGGTTTCCTCACGATGTTTTCCTTCACCGAAGCAAGTGATAATTATACAATACGCACATGAATCCTAAAATTCAGAGGTGCGTGTCTTGGGTTCGAACTCGAGACCTATGACTTGGCAGTCCGACGCTCACACCACTAGGCTATCACTGCTTACGATTTTGAAGAGACATTAAACTAATACATAAGCTTTCTTTATTTAAGCATCGTAAGCAAAACCACGGCTAAAAGCTATCACAAATTCAAAACAAAAGTTGTACAATTTCTCCAACCGCACACCACAAACTCAACATAGAGATAAACATAGTTATATAGTTCTACAAATTACAGTTGGAATATAAGAGGCGGTTTGCATAATTAAAAACTTGTTATTTTATAATCACGTGATGTAAATAAATGGTTCAGTTCGCTCACTGATGGTTACTGTTTTGGAGAAATAACATTACTAAATTAAATATGCTAGTACAGACGTGAGATGCTGAAAATTCTGTTTGTAAAAATACGATTGTGTCACATGTTTGTGTAGTTGAGTTTTGTGTTGGTGATAAGTAATTTGATTATGGTTACGCGGAAAGAAAAATAAGACAACAAAATCAACTTGGAAAATAATGGAAACGGGACGCTGTAAGACCGCGTGGAGACACAGGGTGAAATCGGTCTTTCTGAAGGGTTACAGGGGTGCACGGTACCTTAATTTCCTCGTCGGCAGCTCCTCAGCGAGATTCACAGCGGTTTTCACGCACAAAACACAAAATTTCACCAGTTTCTAGTTTTTCTTAGGAACGCAATGTTCTTGACACACAGGTTTATAGCCAACGAACCAAAAAGTCTTGTGAATGTCTAATGATGGCTCACTTCCGCCGTACGTTTGCCATCTCGCTTCAACGAGTACGATAGGTTCCGTGTAAGGAAGGGATGGGAGATAGGGATGTATTACCAACCAATTCGTAATGTTGCCAAATAATTACATTTAATCTGTGATTTAAAATTAGCGCAAACATCCCCCCGGGCTTGAAGCGATGCCTTCAAGAATTGAAGCTAATTTACAAAACTAAACTAAACGATAAACTAAGTACCTAATTACTAAGGTTAACCTAACCTAAATGACGAAATTGTCCAATCTATTGGTTAGGTAACGGACAAAGACGAACGACGGGGCGCAAGTAAGAGCCAGTCGTCGTCTTAACCCGAACGACGCGAGTGACTCCTGTGGAGTCCGGGAAAACTTCCTCCACGACACCCAACGCCCAGTGTAGTGGAGGTGAATTATCAGTTATAAGAATCACGACCGTACCGACAGCGACCGGATCGACCGGCGTGTTCCATTTGCGACGCGATTGTAAGGTGTGGAGGTAACCGCTCCTCCAGCGCTTCCAAAACGACTGTACCAGTCTATCTAACAATTCATGTCTAGCGACAGTAGTTCTCTCGTCTATTTCCTCGGCAGGCAAATATCTTAAAGGCGTGAGATTCAAAAAGTGCGCTGGAGTTAAAGCTAGCGGTTCCGAAGGATCACTAGAGAGTGTCCTGCAAAGAGGCCTACTGTTCATTACCGATTCAACTTGGGTAAGAACGGTACTTAATTCTTCGAATGAGAGAATAGTGTCACCTATGACTCGATACAAGTGCGACTTTAGACTTTTAATATTAGCTTCCCAATTGCCCCCAAAGTGACTAGCAGTCGGGACATTGAGTGACCAACCTATGCGACTCTCAGCTAACATGTGACCAAATTCAGTATTATGGTGTTTTGAACAAAGAAATTCGTGAAGTTCCGAAAGTTTGCGTTTAGCACCTATGTAATTAGTCCCGTTATCCGAATAAATCCTACTCACCGGGCCACGCCTTGACAAGAACCGTTTAAAAGCGCCCATAAAATTAGCTGTGCTAAGGTCACCAACAAGTTCAATATGCACGGCGCGTGTAGTCATGCAAACGAACAGACACACGTAGGCTTTGGTGGAACGAACACCTCGACCGCGAGACATGGTAACCCTAAACGGCCCGGCATAGTCCGTGCCCGTGTAAACGAACGGCTTAGCGGATTGGACGACACGACAAGAGCGATGATCCGCCATTTCAGGGAAACAGGACTTAGGACGAAGTCGAAAGCAGGGAATGCATTTATGGATTCTATTCCTAATTAAATTACGGGCAGAAAGTATCCAATATCTCTGACGTAAGAGTGACATCAGCAGGTCGGGACCTGCGTGACAGTTTAATTTATGATGGTATTCGACGAGTAAATTCAAAACGGGATCCTTGCTTGGAAGCAAAATAGGATATTTCCCTTCATAGCTTAAATCCGAATTTCTTAAACGGCCTCCGACTCTAATGATTCCGTCCTTGAGAAACGGCTTTAAGTGTCGTAGAGCAGGACTACAATCCTTGCCTTCCCCGAGTCTAGCAATCTCAGTGGAGAAATAAAGGCGTTGAAGCTCACGAAGAACGAGTAGTTCAGCGAAGTCATAATCGGACGCTGACATGCAATATCTAACAGATAACAACCTGACAAAACGACAGACGTAAATTACTACTCGAAGTAATTTACTCCAGGACGATATGCGATCGACCAAAGAAAGAATAGGAGATCTTTCATTTGATACAGCGGATAGCAACGAGAGCTTCTTCTCTTCGGGCGCTTCAGGCACCGACGAAGGACTGAAGGGAACGACAGGCCACTGTGAGACGTCCAAATGGGCCCACGGAGGACCACTGAACCAAAGCGGGTGGTCAACAATTTGAGAAGGCGTGAGACCACGTGACAGACAATCTGCGGGATTGTCCGTACCGGACACGTGATACAAGTTTTGTGGCGACAAGTCGCTTTGTATTTTCGACACCCTGTTGGCCACAAAGGTGTTCCACCGATGGGGCGACGAATGTACCCAACAGAGCGCGACTGTCGAATCCGAAAATGCGAATATGTTACGAAAAACAATGCGGGGCTGACAAGCGACTATGACATTTTTTATAAGTTGAGCTAGCACAAGAATAGCACAAAGCTCCAGACGAGCGAGAGAAACGACTTTCTTAGGTGAGACCTTTGATTTAGCGGTTAGCAAGTAAACAATATTGCTATCGCTATTTTGGACGTGGAAGTAAATCACTCCCCCGTATGCCTTTTCACTGGCGTCTGCGAAAGCCAAGATAGTGACTACACTATCGGCGACGATACCAACGTGACGTGGGATTTTAATATTACAGAGCAACGGTAGCTCTTCCTTGAAGCGAGTCCACAGCCTGACTATATCCTCAGGTGGGGTATCATCCCAGTCACAATCACGCAGCCAAAGCTGCTTGATAAGAAGTTTAGCGTACAGGACGACAGGTGCGACAAATCCCATGACGTCCCATAATTTAGCGACACACGATAATATTGTTCGTTTAGTACAATTTTGTGCGGGAGTATTTACTCTCATGCTGAAGTGATCTGACGTAGGCGACCAACACAAGCCCAGTACCTTTTGCTGGTCGGATTCGTCGAATTCTTTGACAGCTAGCAGACGATGCGAGGGTGGAATTGAGTCTAAAACGGCTTGGGAGTTGCTGGTCCACTTAACCAATTCAAATTGACCAGCCTTCATGAGACCTATCATCTCCGAGGCGGTGGAAATACCCTGGTCTTCCGTGAGGACGGAATGGACGAAATCATCCATGTACAAACCTGAGGCGACGATATTTTTAGCCTGAGGGTAGGAGTCACCCTCATCCTCTGCCAGCTGCCTAATAGTTCGCAGCGCATGGAAGGGGCTAGACTTAAGCCCGAAAACAACACGGTTAAATTCATAAACCTGTAAAGGTTCTTGCGGGGAAAAGCGATACAAAATGCGTTGGAAACGTCGATCAGATTCGCGGATTCCAATGCTAAGAAACATCTGACGAATGTCGGCGGAGAGTGCAATCGAAAACAAACGGAAACCAACGATAATATTAAACAAACTCCCTTGCAGGTTTTGCCCACCGTACAAGAGGTCATTAAGCGAAATGCGGGAGGTAGTCTTGCAACTACCGTCGAGAACGACACGAAGTTTGGTTGTGACCTTATCATCCCTGATCACCCCATGATGCGGAATAAAATACGAAATTTCTGAAGAATCTGAATTTGCAGGTGAAATATAACCCTTTTCTAAATATTCGAGGATGACGCTATCATACGCGACCTTTAGTTGTGGAGAAGCTTGCATCTTCCTTTCCAAACAGTGAAACCGACGTTCACTTGCTTGGCGTGAGTTACCTAGGGATTCGACATCTCCCTTGAAAGGCAGAGCAACCACGTATCGACCGTCACTATCTCTAGTAGTGGTGCGTGTGTAAAACTCCTCACACTCCCTGTCGTCCGAGCTGACTACAGGGGGAACATCCACCTCCTCCAATTCCCAAAATTTCCGAACCGCAGAGTCCAACGGGTCCGCGGTACAACAATATGAAACGGTCGAGTTGCTATCAACACGGACCGGCGCGTCACCTACTATAACATAGCCTAGGACAGTTTCCAAAGCAAGCGGGGATACATAGGGCGGCTGTCCTTGAACTTTATTCGACAAGAGTAAGTGTGGGTAAATCGAAGCACCGATCAATACTTGAATCGGGCCTGGCGAAAAATATGTGTCGTCTGCCAACGGAAAGTTTTTGAAGTTAGACAAGAGTGAAGAATTAACCGTGGCAGTTGGTAGATGTTCAGTGATTTTATCTACTACTAAAGAGTCGACACTATAATTTATGTTATGATCAAAGCGAGAATGAAATTTAAATTCGACGGAACCCTGAATTGTTTTACTTGAACCGCCTATTCCTTTCACGGCGGAACAAGTAGGATGATTATTTATGTTCAAACCTAAGCGTTGACAACACTCACGTGTGATAAAGTTACTTTGAGAAGCGCTGTCTAACAATGCACGAATAATGTGCTTTTTACCATGAGAATCCACGACAATAACACGCGCAGTTGCAATCAAAACCGTCGTGGGGCATCGAGATAAATGGTCAACCTCATTATTATTAGCTGATAACGCACACAGCGTGACGTTATCGCGAGTGGAGGCAGCGTTAGCGTCACTAAGTGCCGCATTGGCAACGGTAGCAGACGCGGCTTGCTGGGCCCCAAAGCACAATAATGTATGGTGCTTGCGGTGGCACTTTTTACATCTGGAAGTTGACTCGCACGCGGAAACACGATGACCACTACTTAAACAATTTATGCACAAATTGTTTGACTTTACGAAGTTAAAACGCTGATCAGGGTTATAACTATTAAATACCTTACATTTATAAATGTAATCATGTTGCTCACTGCATAGACCACATGTTGTTTTCTCGGGACCAGAGGTGCTGGCGTACGCGACGATAGACTTACGTTCGAGTGGTTTCTTATTATTGGTGACCCTAGCAACAGATGATAAAGTACGTTCTAACATTTTTATATGGTCACGAACGAAACAATCCAAATCGGAAAAAGATGGAATTTCGGAACTATTAGGTCTTAGTTGATAATTAGTTTCGAAGGCACGCACAGTATCTTGGTCGAGTTTATTAATAGCGATATGTAACAGAACAAAATCAGCGAGGTCATTGACCTTTGTGTGTTTTAAAGCGGCTACAGACGACGAGAATTTATCGAGAAATGATTCTAAATTATTTGGGGTTCCAGTCGAAATAGATTTAAATTCAAATATTTGGTCTAAGTATGAAGTTGCGGACTGACGCTTATCTTCATACCTTTTACAAAGCGAATCGAAAATAAGAGGGTAGTTATCCGCTGATGGATTTATACCCGCACATATTGAACGAGCCTTGCCTGTTAACTTTCCTAACAAATAATATAACCTCTCACAGTCTGTCAGAGAAACATTATTATGCAC
Source organism: Xestia rhomboidea (assembly GCA_963853795.1). Classification (NCBI taxonomy): domain Eukaryota; kingdom Metazoa; phylum Arthropoda; class Insecta; order Lepidoptera; family Noctuidae; genus Xestia; species Xestia rhomboidea. Next base: position 3,989,103 of record OY970771.1, on the reverse strand, counting down.
TGCGTTTTTATAGCTAGCGATAAACAATGGCCAATTTCTATGGTCTCCGTTAAATTCGGGGATTTCAATAGGAGGTAATCGAGGTGACCTTTTGACCTCATTACGAGATTGAACAAGCAGTTTTTCTTCAGCTCGCTTTACACGGCCCAATAGGTCTTCGAATGAAGAAAGCGCTTGATAGGAGACAGCGCAGTCAGGATTTAATTTGAGCTCATGGGCAACAATTTGGTCCAATATGTTTTCAAAGTCCACACGCAATGAATCAACAGTTTTAATGTCACAGAAGAAGGATTCCTTATCGAAACCTTCTGAGTCGATTCGTTTTGCCTGGTCAGATATGGTTTGCATGCGAGCAAATATCCGATCGCGTTTCGATATTAATCTTTTTAGAGTTGCGTCCGCCATATTTTATTAGCGGTTTACGACTAAATAAATATCTACGAAAAGTAGTTCTGAAAGGACTGTGAATCGATTACACTCCACAAATTACAATACTTTAATGATTTTGCGAACGCACGATTATATAATCAACAGGACAAGTAAAGTTATGAAATGTGGTTCTTTGTTTACTTAACCGGTTTTGACTGGATATTACGAACGAGATAATTACCTACAAGTGGTGCGGATCAATAGGAAACGAAATATTATCACTAAGATGTTTGTTATGTTCCTGGGTCGCGACACGAAATAATTATTTGTTTACGATGGTATAACTATAACGATTGCCTAACTTATTTGTTAGGTTTGCGGTTGCGAAAAATCTAACTTACTTGCTAGACTACAACGATACGACACGACGAGACGATACGATACGATATTAATAAGAATGCGAATTTACTACTATAATAGCGGGGTTTACAAGAATCTACGATATATAACCTAACTTACCGGCACATGCGTCCGGCGCGGCTACAATTGCGGGATTTGCGACAAATTGACCCAGGCTAGGGGAATGGTTGGCTATTCACTGATTCCAGATGGAATCCGGCTCGAAGGACCAATGGTTACGCGGAAAGAAAAATAAGACAACAAAATCAACTTGGAAAATAATGGAAACGGGACGCTGTAAGACCGCGTGGAGACACAGGGTGAAATCGGTCTTTCTGAAGGGTTACAGGGGTGCACGGTACCTTAATTTCCTCGTCGGCAGCTCCTCAGCGAGATTCACAGCGGTTTTCACGCACAAAACACAAAATTTCACCAGTTTCTAGTTTTTCTTAGGAACGCAATGTTCTTGACACACAGGTTTATAGCCAACGAACCAAAAAGTCTTGTGAATGTCTAATGATGGCTCACTTCCGCCGTACGTTTGCCATCTCGCTTCAACGAGTACGATAGGTTCCGTGTAAGGAAGGGATGGGAGATAGGGATGTATTACCAACCAATTCGTAATGTTGCCAAATAATTACATTTAATCTGTGATTTAAAATTAGCGCAAACAGATTATTTTAAGGTTTGTTGGTATTTGGCTTATTGTATCAATCGGACCAGCTAATCTAACATAACTTAACATCACGCCGTTACTCCCAGAAGGGTTAGGCAGAGGTGTATCTTAATAGTACTCCCAGATTTCGACAGCTCTATTTAAGTCCCATGTAAGGCAATAAGCTCGCCCCCGCTGCGCCCTACGGTGGTTGCTACTGAGAAACCCAGGACCACATGCTCAGCAGTCGCGCGTGTAACCACTGGACCAAGCTTCAAAATAAATGAATAGGTATAACCAATGAAAAACAAAAACCCTTTTTTTTTACCTTTGTTATTGGGACGAAGGAAGCATATTGTTTGGGACGAACCAGGATTTTGTTATGTGTGCTGAAAGTCAGTAGGACGAACGAAGAATAAATCATTATTTACCTTCTGTTACTCAAATTGACGCAAGATAAACGAAGAATTAAATGAAATTCAAGGAACTACTAACGCTGCGAAAGGAACTATTTATTTTAAAGCAAGCAAATATTAAAGCATGATAAATTTCCTGTTACACTGCACCTACTATATATGTTTTCTCTTTGCATCACCCTAAAGTAGACTGGTAGAAAATGCCCAAGGCATTAAGTCCACCTTTGCACAGTGTTATTTTATACATGTTTACAAAGTTATAACAAAATGATGTTTATTTTGCAAATAGGTTTTACAAACACTTTCAATTCAATTCAATTTATTCATTTATCGCATCAAATATGGTAGGTACATGAAGTTCTTATATAAAATATTCAGAAACACACATTTGGCCAATATATAGCATGCAATAGTACAGGTTTTGACAGTTAAGGTATTTATTATTATGGAACTACATTTTTCAGTTTATGTCTAAAGTTTTATTTAGTTTTTAAGTTAAATATGTCTGTGCTTACACGTCACTTTTTATTTTAAGTAGATAAAGCCGGTGTTTCGTACCTGACTACTCTAGAAAGAAACAGCCGAAACCGACTCAGAGGTCAAAGTCTCTTTCAAGACATAACCTTGGTTAACTCACGTCCCCATAAGGACTATGCAGATTAGTGTCTGAGATGGACTAATGAAATGTTTTACCAAAGCAAAGTTTAAGTTCTGCCAAAATAATTTCAATTAAAATAACCTAATATATTTTATTGCTATCCAGCACACGCAATCCAATGGAAATCGTATGTTTCTAAAAGCATTAAAAATCATTGGCGTTAACAATGCTGCCATGAATTAATCACAAACTACAGAGGCGGACTTAATGCCATAGGCATTGCTTGTCTCTGCATCAGCAGGTTGACTGGTAGAGTCAACCTGCTGATGCAGAGACAAGCAGTGGTAGGTGTATATTCAAAAATAATTATAAACTTTTTTTTTCTGTATCATTACGATTAATTCATAAAATAACCTACACGGGTTAGCTCTTTTTAGCAAAACTAAACACTCATATTCTACGATCCCAATCACAAGCCAAGCAGAATTGGTTTACAACCAATTCTGCAAGCTATCTTTATCCTACAGCTCGATAACATCGAACAACAGCCCGAACCGTGTAGCCCAGGTGGAAATAACCCTGTCAATGCTGTCCAGTGACATCTTCTCAAACTGAGCTGTCACCGCATTGGTCCCTGTAGCAGCACTGACAGGTTGCCGATAGGTCTAATTTGAGCCGGCTCTATTTTGGGAAGATACCTCTTTGGTTGTTACTGGTCAGTTTTGAAGTGGAAAGTTTGTCAATCGAATAAGATTTGGATGTAAACGAGTATGATGTTTAGTAGGTTAGGTAATCAATCAATCATTTTTATTATCAGGCATCATATGTAGATAAAATACACAAAATTACATTACAACATAAAAATATATACTAATACATACAAAATATTACTTATAAACTATGAGCCCCGAAGTGGCGGCGTCGTGTTACGCTGCGCGGTGTCACGTAGCCTGCCGCGAAAACGTCGGTAGACTACACCCTTCGACCAAAACTCTTCCTTGAGAAACTTGTCGAGATGTTGTGTCGGAACTCGCACCACAAACGACTTGAAGTTGGTGTTGTGACGCGGCTCCAACTTCTCGACCCTCGAGGTCCAGCTGGTCTTCACCTTCATGTACTCTACGATCTCCTCAACCTTCGTGAGTGGTGCAGTCGGGACACATAAAGCAACGTCGAGGGTATAGCTGGACGCAGCAGTATACCTTGGATTAGATGTCACCATTTTGCATAACATATATACATTTTTATGTAGGTAATGAGGCTCTCTTCTATCAATACTATATTATATTGCCATTAGGGATCACATAATAGCTGTATTATACTGCATTTGTTTTTACTCTTGCTGCACAGCAGACGTTCATGTATAAATGTGTATTCCCATCTTTTTACAGGAAAATATCGCAATGATCAGGCCTGAAAAGGTTATCATCATCATCATCAGCCTATAATGTTCCCACTGCTGGGACATGGCCTCCTCTCAATGAGAGGGAATGGGCTATAAACCACCACGCGGGCCCAGTGCAGTTTGGTAGATGTCACATGTTTCGAATTTTTGGTTCTAGGAGATGCCGGTTTCCTCACGATGTTTCCCTTCACCGTTTTGTGAGCAGTGGTGATGAAATAAATTACACAAAGTAATGCGCCCGTCCGGGTTCGAACCCACGAATTACTGTTCGTAAGTAGAGGCCGCCACCACTGGGCCACCGCTGCTCTTCTTCCCTTCCTTCTTCTTCCTCTGAAAAGGTCAGTATTGATAAATAAAAAAGCAAAATCAAAACCAAAGCATTTATTTCAAGTAGGCCAGTTACTGGCACTTTTGAATGTCAGAAAAACAAAGAATAATAGAATCCCAGTCACAAGGCATAATGACTGTGAATGTCCTGTAGTTGCCCATTCCAAAGCGTAGATATGAGCCTATGAGCATGTATACTCTATGGAGAAGAATCGGCAAGAAACTCCATGGACAACATTTTAAATCAGAATATTGTTACAAAACCTTGGTTACATCATTCAGATAGAGATTATCAGTTAGTTGTAATGATTACTCCATTACATGAGGTAAAGAATTACTCCGTTACAAAATTACATATTTTAACAGGTTAAACCATCAATGCCCCTCATCGCTTAACAACGATCATTTTCAATCCTATCACTTCCCTAATTCTGGTGTAAAAACAAGTAATTTTCATGCTCATTTAGAACCACAGTAATACTTAGAGCGTGTTAACTGTTATCATTGCTATGCAAATTGTGAGCCAATTGAAGAAAATGGGTCACGCCTTGCAGTAGAACCTGACATTATAAGAGAGAGATAAGAATCAAGTGACGATGATAAGGGAATAATTTTATGGAATATTGAAATAAATTGTGGGAACTGTACATGTACATGGTGATGAGATGTCCCTTGTGTATGAAGATAAAATATAATAAAATAAATAAATATCGCTGGACATAACACACAGCGCTATCTAGTGCCACACTAAGCAACGAGGCTTGTGTCGTGGACACCAGATAGTTGATACTTTTTGTTTGTAAATACATACTTATTATACATATAAACATCCATGACTCGGAAACAAATGCCCATGCTCATCACACAAACATTTGCTCCAACCGGGATTCGAACCCGGGACCCTAAGAACGTAAGGCAGCCTCACTACCGCTGCGCCATTCGGGTCGTCAAAAGATAAGCAACCAAACTTTATGATAATGGAATGGGTGTAAAAATACCCTTAGCGAAGTTGAAGGGCATTAAAATTAGTTTTTCCCATTATTGCGATTTTTTTTATCAACCGTACTTGGGAACCTTATAATTACGGTAATATTGGACAGAGTTTAAACTTTATCACGACGTTTTTTTTAAGTTTTTTTGTTTGCTTTACTTTAAATACCTTCTTGACCTCTGTACTTATCAATGCAGCACAATGTTTTGAGTGCGTTACATTGAGTCCTACAGTAAAACATAAAATTTTCACATAAAAAAAGTCGATTCGTATTTCAAATTTATTGTACGAGTGTTATACTCGTAATGCTTAGTTAAAAAAAATGTCGTGATGGCCGAGGCGTGAGGTTAAGGCCTCGCCTCTCATGTATGAGGTTGTGGGTTCAAATCCGGGCAAGTACCAATGTGACTTTTTCAATTCATATGTACTTTTCTAATTTTATCTTGGACATCACAGACATCGGTGAAGGAAAAACACCGTGAGGAAACTTTTTTTTTTTTTTTCGGATGGGATATCATCAAATGACTCCTCCCGCTCTGGGTGGAGCGGGAGGGAGTGACAGACTTTTACTGACTAAAACCCATCCATGTTCCTTCATCGCCCTTTGATTTCCGGGGGCACGGTATCTCTTTCGAACAGTCCCGCAGCCCCGGCAGGCATTGGCCCTTGCCTTGGACCCCTTCCTTTCTGCTGACATCTGTTTCAGGCGCGCGTGGAACACGAACGCGCCGTCGACACGGCCTGTCGTCATGAGACGGACGGACGGCGGCCAGGACGTGAGGTTCATGATTTTGTAACCTGCTTTCAGTTCTTTTACCAGTTTATTAATGTTAATCCATAATGGTAGTAGATAATTAAGGCAGAATTTAATCTTCTGGTAAAGACATTTTACCTGGAAATCAGATACTTTCAATGTACATAAAAATGTTATAAATTCTTGATCCAATATAGCTATTGTCTATCTTCTTCACTTGAAAACATTTCCAGGAATCTCTGATATTTGAATATGATCTGATTTTCAGAATCTTATCTTGGATTTTCTTAGAAATTAATATTGTGTATTAAATTTACCATACAAATAACATTTAGACAAAACATTTCACATAGGGTGACTCAATGGGGATTTCTCATTTGATAAAGATTTGTGTAAAAAAAGTCATTTATTCAAACCTGGCTGAAGATCAGCACTTTTTGAACTCAGACTCCCTAAACGCCAGCCCTTCATTTGGCAAATATAGTAACGCTCTGGCCAATCTGAAACGTTTCTAAATGCGAATTTACTAAACGTAAGGAGGTGTGCATACCAGAGCAAACAGTCATACGAGTTCCTAACCAGCGTAAAACAATTTAGTGACGGTCGCAATTGCGTCCTGCCATCACCGACCGCGTTGGATTCGCGTCAGTCTAACCAGAGCTTAATATCAATTTCGTACAAAAAATTGAATGAACAATATTTTAATATTAACCTACCAAAGACCCCAAAGTTCCCTTTCGACCAGTTTCCAATATACTGGAACTATTTTCTAATAAAAGCCTATAAGGACCATTTCAGGGGTTCGTAAAGAATAACGAGGTGAAAACATTACCCGCACGTGTATTTCAATGCGAAGGTCGATGTTAGAGCGAGACTGAAGATGGCTTTAGCCGTAAGAGGAAATGCGATAGAACTATGTAGTTGTATAATTTGGACCTAATTGCGATCAAAACCGCTGGTTCATGCTATGTTGTCTAAATATAGGTCATCCCATCTTTTGTTTGTGCAATGACACGCAAATATTTTAACGTGAATGTAGTGTGAATTAAGGCCTACTTTAGACCTTAATAGCCAGTCAAAACTAATGAAAATTTAAAAAAAAATCCGCAAAATGTTCATTTGCGGTCAATATAGGTCTTTAAAAACAATAGATTTTACTAGATCGTAAGATTTCTAAATCTTCTAGGAACATTCCCAAATTATCATACTTCCTACTTAATCACTACATAGTATAAAACAAAGTCGCTTTCTCTGTCCCTATATCCCTATGTATGCTTAAATCTTTAAAACTACGCAATGGATTTTGATGCGGGTTTTTTTAATAGATAGAGTGATTTAAGAGGACGGTTTTAGTATATAATTTGCGGGCGGGCGAATAATATTATAAATGCGAAATTTTGTGAGGAGGATGGATGTATGTATGTATGGATGTCTGGATGTTGCTCTTTCATGCAAAAACCACTAACCGGATTTGGATGAAATTTCATAAACAGATTCTATAAAAATATTCTGTGTTAATCCAGGTTATAAACTTATAACCTGGATTAACACATAGCATTTTTTTTATCCCGGTAGTGCGATCTTGTAGGACAATTACCGAACTCCACGCGGGCGTGAGGCGCGAAGCTAGTTTTAAGTTTTAAATAAAAACGCATTAACAAGTGCGTTTTTATCATTGTTTATGCTGTGTTTTGGTTGTTTAAATCAGACACTTATGAAAAGTTGAGTTGTGTGGGACGCGTCTCAGCTAGATAGGTCGACGACCTTAAGAAAGTGGCTGGGATAACCTGGATTAAGAAGGGGGAGAACCAGAGCGTAGTTGCGTAGCTTGGGAGAGCCTTTGCCCAGCACTGGACTGCAGTGGACCACATAGATTGATTGAAAATTAAAAATAATAAATATAAAATGTATCTTCATCATTTTCGTTTCTTTAACTAAACTAAAACTGCATCCTTAGATTCTGATGGTGTGTGTTTTTTTTTCCAAATCAAAAGGATCGATTTCTGGCTAGGGGTATTGATTTTCCAAATTGAATGATGCAGTTTTAGTTTTTATCAAAATCGAGCTCTAGACTTCTTTCTCTAAGTATTTTTTGTTATTCCATAAAGCTTCGTATTTGGCCATCAACGCTCACTTGAAAAATTCACCCGGTATAATTATTATTTTATCTTTTATTTATAAACCTTCACATAACCAACCAACTTGGAAACAATACATACAAAATGATTCTTATTTCCATATTGCAATACGAGCTGGTAGTGTTTTCGTAATACATAATATCAATACTTTAATACTCATGAAATATCAATGATGAGACTGGGATCGAATGTGAGAATGTAATTCGTCTGATTGTTTGTGCAATACCAATATTGGAGTATGAATGACGGTGGTTCTGAATGTTTGGTGATGTCCGAGTTTTGTATTTTCGTATTTGGGCCATAAAAGTTTGGCACAACGTAAAAATACACACACACACTACACACACACACACACACTCACACACTTTACACTATTACATGGGGCTTAAACATAACTGGCGAAATGTAGGTGTAATATAGTTGGGAACATATCTGCCAAACCCTTTGCGGATTACAGGCGTGATGTTGCTTATTATTTTACACTTATTGTCAACTGCGGCTGTAAAGCTGCCTTTTTTAAGATATAGAAGTGGAAAGGGAAAATACTAATATTCAGCTGCATCCGGTCAGACTGAATGCAAACCTCTTAAAACGCAAAGGCTTAACAAAGAAATAATTTTAATTCAAAGGATCTAAAGAAAAAGCAAATATGGTTTAGAAAGCTGAATGGCAAATATTTAGGATATTCTTCTTGCTGCAATCAAATAAGCGATGCAGTGCAATATGGTTGTTTTTATCATCATAATCATTTCAGCCGAAAGACGTCCACTGCTGGACTTGGGCCTTCCCCAAAGGGGGGTTTTTGCCAGAATCGCCACGCTTGGCATGCGAGTTGGCGATCGCAGTGCGGTTGTTACAAAAGCACAGAGAACGCTGCTGCCCATTCTCTATGGTAAGTCTACGTTTGTTCTAAGTATGGATAAATCGATTGATACCTCATTTGTGACATGTTCATTAAGACACCGTAATCTAGCGTTCTAGAACGAACTAGACACAGCATCATGATATTCAAAAATAGGTTTTTGAAAGTTTTTTTTTTTTGTTTAATAGCGCAAGCCGCCAGTGGCTGCAACTCACCTGATAGTGAAGCAATGAGCCTAGGGTAGACTACGATGATATATGAAAACGGATTCACTCGAACCTTGAAAACATTCAAATTAATGATCGGGGAACAGAAAAGCCGGCAGTAAATTCCACAGACTGGCGGTTCGAACAATATTATAAACTTCAGCTTTTACCTCGTTCACTGTTGTTTTTAACTCTTCAAAGTTTATAGATCTTAATTTTTGTAGTTAAGTAAAATTTACTCAACTTGAAACTATGATCTAGCACCGCCACTTAACACTTGATACATAGCTCGTCACTCAGTGAAGCTCTCAAAACTTCAACCAAAACAAGGTTAAGAAATTCGCGAGTACCCTGTAAAAACTACGCTATCTTAGCTGATAGCACTCAGCACCAAAACAGTCAACTTTTACTGCATTAACTTTTCAAAAAAGGTACATCCCGCCTCCTCTTCGCCCCACCCTGTCTTTACTCATAACTAAGTTTGAAGAATACGAAAGTTTCAAAATCACCAAAGAAAAATAATGCGACGGTTTTTTTTATTCTGTGGTACAATTTTGAAAATATAATGAATACCGGCTGAATGCAGAATTTGTTCTTTTTAGGGTTCCGTAGTCCTGACAAGGAACCCTTATAATTTCACCATGTACCGTCTGTCTGTCTGTCTGTTCGAGGTTTTGCTAAGAGACCGTTAGTACTAGAAAGCTGTAATTTTGTAGAGATGTGTATATCAATAACGCCGACAAAGTGGCAAAATAAACGGAAAATATTTATTTTAGGGTAGCTCCCTTAGATGTGAAGTAGGGATGAATTGTTTTTTCGTCGTCTGCCCCATCGTGTAAGGTATCGTTGAATAGGTCTTTTAATATGATTTAGGGGTTGCTAATCCTACTTTTCGATGTAATGCTCCATTTACGAAATATTAAACTTTAATGTGCATTTTTTTATTCCAGTAGGGCGTCAGGCCCTCTAAAAGTTAAACTGCTGGCTTGAAAAATCTGGAAAAAAACATGATGATAGTGCATTTCATGAACTTTAAATGAAAACTATAGCGGTTAAGATAACTTTATTAGTTTAGCAGTAATAGTCATTGAACTTGGGTGTTGGATAATTTTGTACCAAATACCAAATCCTTAGAATAAATCCTATATAGTGACTCAAACTCAATACTCAAACTCAAATCATTTATTTCAATTAGACCATTACGGCACTTTTGAATGTCGAAAATACAAAAAAAAAGCAAAGCTACAGTCACAGTCACAAGGCATAATAACTTGAGAAAGTACTGTAGTCGCCCATTCCCTAACGTAGATCTCTATGGAGAAGAACGGGCAAGAAACTCCATGGACACTCTTTTAAATCAAAATATTGTTACAAAATCTTGGTTACATCATTCATGTTGAGATTATACATATGTGTGAGAACGATGTAGAAAGACGTGCACATTAAGAACGTCCAGAGTAAAATAATAAATCAAAAATTAAAAAATAGAGTAATTAAAATGAACGAACCGTGGCAGCTAAGAGATGACCTGTCCCAACTGACAGCGCCCGTTCACGAACATGACGCATGTATCGGTGCCATTCAACTCGACCATATTTAAGGGAACCAAATGACCCGACACACCCGCCACCATCAGCGAGACATTTGAGTGAGCATGACATTCTCTCAGCCACCAAGGCATATTCAAGTCAATGAAAGATAACTAAATGTAAGTGGTGGCTGAACAGTACAAAGTACTCACACATGTGCTATGCAATTATATAATACTAAAAACCGGAATCTATACAATGCAAGTAGGTATATTTTTACAATCTTCTGCAGCTTCCACAATACATTAACATGGGAACCAATTCTTCTTCTTTGCGTGTTGATAGACTCAAATAATGCCCGACCAGTAAAATCAATTAGTTTGCCCCTATGGTTGTGGAGCAGGACCAGCATTTAGCCAAGCATTTTTATCATCAATGTAATCCCCCAACTTATAATATGCTTGCCTACATAGTGTGCGTTTTATACAAGATTTAAATTTCGTCTCATTCAGTTCAAGAATGTGGGGAGGTATTTTATTGTAACATTTCAAACAGTACCCCATGAAAGATGAATCTACTTTAGCAAGCCTGAAACCTGGCTGAACTAGTTGGTCCTTATTTCTAGTGTTATAGTGGTGTCTGTCACCTCTTTTACTGAATAAATGCAGATTTTTCCTAACGTACATGATGTTTTCATAGATGTATTGACAAGGTACTGTCATGATATTAATTTCCTTAAACAGTTCTCTTAGAGAATCGCGTCTACGTAATTCATATATGGCTCTGATGGCTCTTTTCGCAGAATAAATATAGACTCGATGTCTGCAGCCCGTCCCCATAGTAAAATACCGTATGACATAATACTATGAAAATAACTAAAATAGACTAGCCTCGCGGTATCAATATCAGTAAATTGACGGATTTTTCTAACAGCATATGCAGCTGAACTCAGCCGTCCTGCAAGAGATGTTAAATGAGGACCCCATTGTAACCTTGAGTCGAGCGTGATTCCCAAGAAAACCGTTTTATCGACAAATTCTAGTTTCTCTTGATTCAATATTATGTCACAATCACTACTTTTGACATTTGGTAGAGCAAATCTAATGCACTTAGTTTTTTTTCCCAATTAGTACTAAATTATTAGCGGTAAACCATTTATGGACCTGCAGTAGGGCGTTATTTACGTCGTCAAGATCAGTGGCACGTCTGTTTATCCTAAATATTAAAGAAGTATCGTCAGCAAACAACACCATATGCGGATGGTTGTTAAATAAACGGGGTAGGTCATTAATATATACTAAAAAGAGGAAGGGACCCAATATCGAACCTTGTGGTACACCCATTTTTACTTTTAAACCCATTGAATTGACACCATTTATTTGTACCTGCTGCTGTCTATCATTCAAATACGATTTTACTAAACTGAGCGCAAGTTTACCTAAACCGTAATGCTCAAGTTTCAAGATCAGGGTTTCGTGATTTACGCAATCAAATGCCTTCGACAGGTCACAGAAGATTCCTATGGCATCTTGTGCCTCTTCCCACGCAGTAAATATGTGTTTTAATAAAGTGACACCGGCGTCAGTTGTACAACGTCCTTTGGTGAAACCATACTGTTGCTCGTGCAATATTTTATTGGTGTTAAAATGGTTAAGCATTTGATTGAGCATTATCTTTTCAAACACCTTGCTGAAAACCGGCAAAACGGATACGGGCCTATAGTTATTGGTGTCTTTACTATCCCCAGATTTAAAACGCGGTATTACCTTACTGAATTTCATTAGATCCGGGAAGACCCCTTGATCTACGCACAAATTAAATATTAAGGCTAAATACGGTGCTACAGTCTCAATAATTGAGTTACAAGCTTTGATAGACATACCCCATAGATCTTCGGTTAATTTGATCTTGATTTGCTTAAAGGCTTTTATGATTGTTATGGGGTTTAAATGTTGAAATTATATAATAAATAATATAAATAATAAAATCGTTTATTTATAAAAAGGGGCACATTTACAATTAAGTATCTTAACTAATAAAATAGAGCACTGTGCTTATTGCCTGAACTAGGTGGAACCTGTGTTTCAGGCTAGAAGGTGCAAAAATACCTACTTAAAATAAATAAATTAACAATGAAAGAAAAGTAAATTACTAAAATTACAACTTACATACAAAATAAACAAACAATGTGTCAGCAGTTTATTTGCAGACAACAAGTAAATCTTCTGTCTGTGCATAGGTCATGGGTTGTAAAATAGTATTAATAGACTTTTTACAATTAAAATAGTTTAACTTATAAATACTTAGTTTTCTATTTAATCTATTGTACAGAAATGGGCCTAAAAATGAAAAGAATCTTTCCACAAAGACATGTTTGGAGGTTGTATTAGAAATGCATACTATATCATTCCGTCTCTTGTTAGTATTGTCAGCATTGTACGTGAGCATGGTGTGCTGTTTTAATACTAAGTGCATAATGAATAGCTGGCGCACAGTCAGCACGTTGCACGATTTATACAGCTGATCTGTGGGAAAGTAAAAGGGATGGAAGTTTGCTACCTTTAAAATTGCTCTTTGAGCTCTTTCAAGGGGAAGTAGGATAGTTTTTGATGCGCCACCCCATGAAATGATACAGTAATTAATTATAGATTGACACAGGGCGAAATAAACTTGTGTGATTAACTTAGAATCTGCAAAAGTTCGTAGTTTTTTAAATACATATAGTAATTTGCGCACTCTTTTAACCAGACTTTCAATATGATACCTAAAAGAGAGTGTGTCGTCTATTATAACCCCTAAGTATTTAATATTATTGGTTTTGAGGATAGACGGACAATTGCACATGTTGACTGACCGATTATTACATTGATGGGCATATACATGGAAGTTATCAGTGTTAAGTTGTGGCTTGCGCATGGAGAAGTGAATGTATTTTGTCTTGTCAGCATTTAGTGTTAGTAAATTGCTTTGAAGCCAATTAGTCACAGTATTAAAGCCAAGTTGAGCGTTTTCGAACAGTTCGCTACTGTTTTCAGCGGAAAATATTAGCGCCGTGTCGTCAGCATATGATATGATTTTGCCTTGCTTGATATTTAGGTTGCACAAGTCGTTAATATAAACCAGAAAAAGGGTAGGGCCCAATATACTCCCCTGGGGAACACCAAATCCAGTATTTTTCTGCTCATCGCTCGTAAAATTGTCAACTCTAACACATTGGTATCGGTCGTTTAAGTAGTCAGTAAGTAATGTCAGCGGCGTGCCCCTTATTCCTATGGCCTCTAATTTTCTTAGAAGCACAGAAACAGAGACAGTGTCAAAGGCTTTCGCTAAATCAAGGAAGACTCCCATGACCTGGTTCCCCTTGCCCAGCTCTTCTGAGACATAATTGGTAAGGCTGCACCGCATCAGCTGTGGATAGTTTGGCCCTGAAGCCAAATTGCGCTGGTGACAAGATGTTGTTTTTTTCCAGGAAGCTAATTAGTCTGCTGTTTATAATTTTCTCTAGAATTTTTGAGATTGAGGGGAGTAATGATATTGGCCTATAGTTATTAACCAAGTCCCTGTCTCCAGATTTATAGATAGGGATAACAACAGCCTTTTTAAGACAGGTAGGGAAAATTCCTTTTGAAAGACAGATTCGAAATATATGCGTTAAGGGAGGTGCCAATATATGCTTAAATAGTTTAAGGATCTTGTTGCTTATATTATCCCATCCAACTGCACAGTCATCTTTAAGGTCAGATATTATTCGGGATATTTCGATTTCGTCAGTATCCAGCATAGCAAATGACTTCAGGTTGCAGGTGTTGTTCAGTTTTTGGAAAGATGCTTGTGCGCAATGTTTCGGAATCTGTTCGGCCAAAGTTTTCCCAACATTAACAAAAAAGTTATTTACTTTGTTAGCTGATAAGAGGGGTGAAGGATTAGTAAGCAGTAACCTAGAACTTGATTCACGTTGTTTAGTCATGTATGTAACGTTTTTAATATGCTTCCAAATTTGCTTGGTATTGTTGCCTGCTTTATTTAATTCATGTTTATCGTAATTATTTTTAAGCTTCTTTAAGAGATTGTTGCAGAAATTCCTGTATCTTCTATAGGTGTTTAGAATTATTAAATTATCAGGGAATTTCTTAGTTTTCTGGTGAAGTTTATCTCTGTGCCTTATGCATCGAATTAGTCCAGGAGTAATCCAAGGTTTAATATTATGAAGACGATTATTTATTGTCACAACTGTCGTATTACGCAATATTGCTTGTTGGACATGTTTTATTAAGTACGATAAAGCCGAATTAGCGTCAGCAATATTGTAAACTAGGCTATAATCAATGTTGCGTAAATCAAGTTCGAGTTGTTTTATGTTTAATTTAGATTTTGTGTGGTGGCGATTTTGCTTAGGCAGCGTTAAATTTACGGCTAGTAAGACAGAATGGTGGTCGGTTATTGTTGAGTTAGTAACAAGCGTAATAAATGAATAAGTGGTTTTGATCATCATATGGTCGAGGCAAGAACCGCTCTGATGAGTAGGCAATGTGTGAGCAGGCAAAAAACCATGGTATGAGCAGATGTTAAGGTAATCTTGTGTCCCTGCGTCGCCGTTTTCAGAGCCAATGTTAATGTTAATATCACCTGTTAGTATTACATTGTTAAATGGGCTAAGTGATTGAAAGATCTGGTTTAGGGAACTGTGGAAAGATGTTAGGTTTCTTGCGGAAGGGGATCTATACAAAGCAATTATCGCTGTGGTTGTACCAATTTTGATGATAAGGCAGTTACTAATACACTCTTGTAGATCAGGTTCTTCGACTTTGACCTTTAATGATTCCTTAGCAAAGACAACGACACCATCATTTTGATTGTGGTTAATTTTAGTGTATAATAAGTTGTATCCTGGTATTGCCGGGAGGTTATCGTGGCGCTTTGATAGCCAGCATTCTGTTAGAACCATAATATCACAATTAAAGTTAAGTCTATGAAGAAAAATGTTAAAGCTATCTATGTTCTTGTAAATACTTCGTATGTTTTGGGTTAGTATGGTTAGTGACTTTTGATACTGGGAAAGATATTGATTGCAGTCCTCAACCTCACATGACTTTGACTCGGTTAAAAATGAGTTATCTATATCACTAATTAAATTTATATCCATTCTACTTAAAAATAACAACAATAAATTACGTCTAAGATTTAAACAAATATGTGGCGCTCTTAGGCGCCTTCATAGTCAATCGAGTTAATATACCTGTATTCGGCTGCAAGTTTAGCTGGGCAATTTGCGTCTCCCGTCTTGTGGTTGGCTTGTTTTTTAAAGCGCATGCATGTAGCACATTTTGGTTCATCAGCTTTTTTTGCGCAGTCTTGGCTAGAGTGTCCTTCTTCACCGCAATGGCCACAAGTCGGGACAGCGACCTTGCATGTCTTGGATGCATGACCGTACTGCTGGCACTTGTAACATCTCGTTACTAGTGTGAAGTCTCGTACCGGGCAGGATGTCCAATTTATAAATAATCTGTCCTGCGTGATGAGGGCCTTGCGAATGACGGCTGAAACTTCTATTATGTAATTACAGCTCTCAGCATCTTTTCTTCCAGATTTGTGGCTAAGTTTGATTGAGGTCATGAATGTATCTAGGGTCATAGGCAGTTTGTCCGTTATGTTCTGGTCGTAAATGCATTTATAAACCTCATTTTCAGCCATTGATGCGGGAACTCCTAGTACAATAATGCGAGGTTTGCGCTTCCGAGGTTCGTCGACGGTAAGGCCTGACGAAGCGATTTGGACTTTTTGTTTGAGCTTATCTAGGTCATCCTTGGTCTCAGTGCTAACGATAAGTCCTCCTTTTCCTATTTTACGTACGCCTCGTACTTTCAGCTTCATTTCACCAGGGCATATAATTTTTTGAACCATGTTCTTGGTTTCATCACTGGTCTTGGTGTTGTCGCATGGAAAAATCGCCACGGAGCTAAGATTGTTAGGGCGAATAAAACTGCTAGATCCCTTCTTCACCATATCCGCAAAAGATGTAGGAGTTGCACCTTGCCTCGTACAGGACTCTTGAATCGTGCGGTTCATTTCTGCTAGACAGTCCGCTAGGTCTCGAGCTTCAGTCATAGTTTTCAAGGCGGTATGTGTTTGTAGGGCTCTTGATTTTAGCGACTGGTACTGAACAGCCAATTGTGAAACGCCATGTCCAACTTTTCGGCAGAGATTGCCAATTCTTTGCTTCTGTTCTGAATTTAGTTTTCCCTCAGAAGCAATACAAAAGACCTCATTTAGGTGGTCTTCAATGGTCCCCAACCAGTTCTGGATCTCCGCAGTACTGACTGGTTCAACGGCTTCCTCTTGGTGCTGCTTTGGTTGTTGAGGTGGTCTCGGTGTTGGTGTCGACGGAGGGCTGCGTGGCGTCATCCCACTCCGATTAAAGGGGCTGGTGGCCATTTTTCAGATTATAACAACTATTTATAATCCAATCAGTCCATTGTTCTGAGTTAAAAACCGCTTACTACGTTGTTTTGTTATATCAAGCTAATACACTTAAACTGGGTCAAAATTTAATGCAAGCGTTAATTTATTTATTTTTATACTGCATTCATGTGCACGTCTGTATGCGATGAGTGCCGGTATCCATATCAAAAATTAAAATTCATTTGAACAGACTGAAACGTTCGCCTTCAATAAATCAATGGAGAGCAAGGGAGAGGAATTTAAGGTTTCTGTAGTTTTAAGTGGGATGCTGGTAAAGAAATTTACAAATTCTTGAGCAACTTCATTATCAGAGATCACGAGGCCACTTGAGGTCTCTAGTGTTATGTCATTACTTTGTTTTTTATTCCTATTTGTTTCACTGTTGATAATTTTCCATACAGTCTTTATTTTGGTTTCGGCTGAATTAATCTTGTTGCTAATGAAGAGAGATTTGGCTACTTTGCATGAGTTTTTAAAAAATTTCGAGTAAGTAGCTACATATTTACTAAAAGTTTCTGTGTTTATGTAAGGCTTAAGGCCGTACAGCTCAAACAATCGTTCCCTACTTTTCCTAATACCCTGTGTGACTAAGATGAAGTAGTTGTTTGTTTATAACGGGTAAAGACTTACATCGAAAACCAAAATCTAAAATATAACGGACTACTACGGAACCCTACACTGCGCGTGGCCCGACACGCACTTGGCCGGTTTTTTTCAAACTTGCCGATGAACTTGGTTGATAACTTCAATAAGTTTTTTCTGAATTGGACTTTGAAATGGTAGTAACTATGATTGCAGTTTGCATTGCGTTTTTTGTGTCAAATAAGGAAGGACGCCATTTGTAGGTGTGTGTCAGTAGGGATTATCTCTTTTTCTTGTTCTGTGGTTGTTGACATAGTAACAGGTGAATACAGCGTATTAAAGGTTACAGATTGATTACTTAAACAGTCCATTTCAACCAAAAGATGTCCTAATCCGGCTCGAAGGACTACTTACCAGTTTTTTATTTGATAACAAATCCTGTTTTTTTTTTATAATTATCAGATTGAATAATTATGTTATACTTTTTACCTTTATGTAACATAAAATATTCGGACCATAATACTAAATCACGGACGAAAAAGTTACCACCCTACCAACATTCAGCTTTGTCAAAACTAAACCCATACGCGAGAACGCAAAAATAAATTATTAGCACTCAACAATCACGAAACTCCATAAAACAATATTCCCGTTCAACACTATTAAAAAATATAACAGGGAACTTTAATATTTATGCCCGGTTTTCGCAAATAAAACCTATTTTTTGCGGGACGCATTGAAACAGAATGTAATCTCCATGGGCAGTTGGAAACTCGCTGGCCTCCACATTTCAGGTCATTGGTTTTATATAAAACGGCTCTTCCTCATATTTGTGGAAAATTCCTAGAAATATCATAAAGGATAGTAGGGAAAACATTTTTCATGACTTGCGTTCGTGAATAGTTTAGTCTTCATAACGGACTTCAAAATGGAGGAGTTTAAGTTATGAAACGTAAACTCGGACTTTTGGAATTTTGTTTGTGTATTTTGCGGTTTTGGATGATATTGTAAATAAAGGATTTTCAAAGGATGGTCTCATAATATTTGGAGATAGAAAATGTAATTTAAAGACGAGTGTCGATAAACTGTTCGCAACGATTTAGTTATTAAAATAAGTATAACTTACTTTAACTAAAGACAAATTGCCGTGGGGCCCGAGTACTCACAGCCTGTTTAAAATTTCGAAACGCCTAGTTGACGCGATGTTGGGGACGGTTCAGTTTACCCGGCTGCAGCTGAACCAGTATTTTACATGAAACGACTGTCTATCTGACCTCCATAACCACTGGGTTAACCTGGGTTACCTACTAACTGTAGTACTAGGTAATACGATAGCCATTGGTAAGACTAGTTGTCAGGCTTTTGGGCCACTGACTACTTGTAACGACTGTCAAATAACTACAAATAACAGCTGGGTCCAACGGCCTATCGTGCTTTCTGAGGCACGGAGGAAACACGTTAGATATATTTATATAATTTGATCCAAATTTCACATGATGGTTAATTATACAAAGATTCCTTCACAATTAATCGGATCAAGAACTTGTCCAGCAGGTATCAACACCAAACCGAGCTAAGATGAACCCTTTGACACAGATCTACTAACTAGATGAATTAATCACCTCCGAACAATTAGTCATAAATGATTCATCGCTCAATAATGCTCTAGTAATTACTGATTAGACATGCTAATCATTTTAATGACATGGATATACATGAGGTGGTTGTAAAGGTATTTGGGAGGCTTATCATCTTTTGAGCTTTTTCAGGGAAAAATGCGTTTTTATGATTTGTCTTGGATGTCCAAAATAGAGATGATTTCTGATTTAAAAAATAAAATTCTGTGTAGTCCGTCAGATAGATTATCGAAAAATATTGGATACGTCTTTTGTGTTTTATCAAATTAACGAAGTAAAAATTGACGAAGATAAAACGTATCAAAGATGAGTGGGGACGTGAGGGACACTTTTGAGTAAAAAATGTACTCAAATGTGACGTCAGACGAGTTTTCGACGCACTGTATCGTCATCATTTTTTGTTTACGTGAAAAAGAAAAAAAATTGTCCAAAATTGTTTGGAAATCTATCTGACGGACTAATTAGTTTTTTATTTTGTCATCTACCTTCTCTTATCTTAAATATTCAGTTATTTAATATTTAATTAACTACAATTATTTCGCAATATTTTTGAAACGAATTCCGTCTGCAAGTGAATGTTGAGTAATAATAATAATAAATGTATTTTCAGAAAATACACATTTAGCTTAACAAAAACAATTTCCAATTAAAAATGAGCATTTCAGACAAAACTGAATCGTTGTTGCCTGTACTAATGATTAAGAATCATTGTATCAGACACCGCGCCACACCACAGCGTTTATTACTTCATAAATATTAAACATACGTAAACGTATGGTTTTTTGCAAACAGCTTGCATCAAAAAACTACCTAATACTTAAAAAAAACTAACTAAAGTAGAACAATGAACAGCAAATAAAATAAGGCTACAACACTACTTGCATTGCAAGAAAAATGGCCTTAATATGGGTCAAGAAATAAGGTCGCCTGTGTGCCAGCATCGGGCACCGGCTAACGGTCTATCACAATTTACAAACTATCGTTCGAGGAGTCAATTCCAATTGTGCTAGTGAAAATTCTTTGCAATTCGGTCGTGAGATGGCTACTACTATAAGATTATCAGTGTGGTCTCAAGGAAGAAAACGAGCAGCGTAACGACTAAGCACTTTATTTTATAAAAATTAACTAACTCTAAACATCGTTACATCTCCTTTTAAACTGATCCGAACAAAGATATTTCAATGTGGGGGCGCTCCAAGTGGGGAGCGCAATTTACGTCACTACCGGAACTATTTTCTAAATAATTTAACACTACAGACTTCCTTTTCATAAACGGAAATAGATTTTATATTTATTTTCTACCGGAAGTCCGCCGTGTAAACAAATATTAATTTAAAAATAAGTCATCTGTAATATTTGTAATAACCTGAGATATTATTCATGAAAGCCTATAATATTTATAAAGGCTAACACTACGGTTTGGTGCTATATTGTCTGGATTTTAGTACGAAATGGTGCTGTTAGTTTAGAGTCTTTGAGCTTTGAGCTGAGCTCAAAAAAAATAAAGACAGTTTTTTTAGATACATACATAAACTCACACGCCTTTTCCCCAAGGGGGTGGCAGGAACCACATAACGCCACCTGTTACATCTGCACGTTCATACATCTGGACATACACGCACGGCTGGTTTTTATTTTTTTTACACGTCTCAAAAAATGAGATTTAAAAAAATCGATGATTTTTTTACTGATGTCACGGGATGGAAATGTTTTTTTTAAATATTAGGTGCCTACTTGCAACTGGGTGCGGTGAATGTATGACCAAATGTATGAATAGCAATCGTGTAATAAAATTTCATATGTCACTAGTTACAACAAACTATAATAATTATCCACTACGCAATAAATGCACAAGTGACCGCAACAATATTAATTCCGCAGAATTAATTATTAACTCTTCGTAAAATTGGTGTGAATGATTACGTCTACATACATATTAAATTCTCATAATAATTTGTCCTGATAAACAAAATAACGCTGCTTCAATCTATTAAAATCAGCTCCTACATAAAAGCAAATACCATCAAAATACATCTTGTTAAACGTTAACCACTACTCACCCTCTCAAAGATAACAAGCTTCACGTCACATAAATTCCTGAACCAACCATTATAAATTCCGTAAGTACACACACAAAGTCGAAAGTGCCGTAAAGGCATTACCCATAATATGGTAGAAACATAAACTAATGAATTTTAACATTAATATCTCGTATCTATGTTAACTATGAACAAGAGACATAAATCAGGAACTACCTTGAGGCACATTAGTAGGGTAATTCGCATAAATTACTCTTCAACATGGCGGGACAAAATTGCAATTAACCTCTTTGATTATGGGGATTTCCATGGGGTAAGATTGTGATCAGGTTTAGGTGCAATTCTTGATTCCCTAACTTAAGGACTTTCTAGTAATAATAAATAATATAAATATAATAGGTAAATAGCACGTGGCTTAGTGATAACTACCGCTCGGGTTGGTTTTCAGGTTAAAGCGCACGTGCCTCGGTTGGTCCGTGGATGGGTCCACCCACCATGGTACACCCGTTACATACCGAGTTTTCTTTGTGCCTCGGAAAGCACGTTAAGCCGTTGGTCCCGGCTGTCATTTGTAGATCTTTGACAGTCGTTTCAAAGATTTCAGTGGCCCGAAAGTATGACAACTAGTCTTACCAACGCGTATCATAGTACCAAGTACTAACTGGGCTGTGGATGTCAGATAGGCAGTCGCTCCGTTTAAAATACTGTTATTGAGCTTTGCATCCAGTTTGGTTAAAGGCAACCCCAAAGTAATTAGGAAAAGCCTGGGCAGATGGTGATTAATAGGTGAATAGCGATCAAGTAGTCAGCGTTTACTTAATCGAACCTCAAAATCACTTTGACAACGAAAACTTCACTAAGATGTTCGGAAAACTGTCTAAGTATCAGTTGAACTTAGTGGTTCTATTACGGACAAGCGGCATTCAACCTTAAGGTAGTAAAGTAATTACTACGATTATTTCTATACAAGCAAGAAGAAAATAATCTCGTGTTGGTGTAGTAAGTCAATATTTCATATCTATTCGAAAACTAAAATTATGCATAGGTACCATACGAGAATGTTGTCCCATCCCAATCCATTCTGAAGCAACAAACTGAGATGTATTTATATACGTTACGACATAATTGTACATAATCCCACGCCTTTTTCTTATACACGAGGAAGCAGTAATCTTTAGCCGTAGCTAAATATTGATCATCATTTGCTTGCCTTTTTTCCAACTAGGTTTGGGTCGGCTTCCAGTCTAACCGGATGTAGCTGAATACATTTTACATGGAGTAACTGCATCTCTGGCGTGTTCCTCTCTAGTTAGTACTAGTTAAGGTCATGGCACACTACACCGGCACCGCACTGGCACCGCTCCAACCCCGCAATTAACTTGCCATTCAAATTAGAGCATTAAATCGTGTGTCGTATAATATATTTTATAATGTCTATTTGAAAAAGCTTACGGCGGGCAGTCAGCGCGCTTGCCGCTACCATACAATTCAACTCGCGGGTGCCGTCCGTGCGCTGTGAGCGAGTGGACAGCGTGCTTACAGCGCGCCGACCGCATGCTTGCTGCGCGCCGACACCGAATTGCCCGCGGTTGCTTGCGAAACAACGTCGTTGCGCCTCGCGGACGGCGCCCGGTCTGCGAGCTTGCACCTCGCGGACGGCGCGCGGACTGCGAGCTTACACCTCGCTGACGACGTGTAGTAAGCACGCTGGAGCTAGCCTAAATTCGAGGCAACGCCGTCGACGCTGTGCTGGTGCGGTGCTGGTGTAATGTGCCGTGACCAAGTCGTAGTAGTTAGTCTAGTTAGGCTTATCCTGAGACTCCTCTAGCTAAATATAGGTGTCATAAACAAATAAAGTTTAACCAACTAAACGTAGGTGAAGCCATCGAGATAGCAGCAGTAACTAAGCTAGGGAAGCCTGACCAAATGGGTTGAGGTTAGAAACGTTATTGAGATCTCGCTCAAGATCGACCTTCATCCATCTGTTTACCGAATAAAAAATACTTTTTAGATATAAATCTTTACATGAATAAACTTATTGGGAATGGCTTGGCTGATGAAATTAAGTCATGACTAACTTTTTTCTCAATAAGTAGAAAATATGATGTAATAAGTTTGCTAAAAAATATTTTTCATTCGGTAAGCCGATGAGTGAAGTCGGCCTTAGGCGGGATCATATACTAGGCGCCGTGGCAGCCGGCGAGCGCTATTTCCAAGCCGATTGCATCAAATCGTTAGTATTTTCAGGGCACCGTAAACATTCTTAATATTTAGCCTTATGTATTTAGGGTTTGCGTGATGGCCCAAAGGTTAAGGCCTCGCCTCTCATGCATGAGGTCGAGGGTTCAAATCTGGGCAAGTATCAATGTGAGTTTTTCAATTCATATGTACTTTCTCTGTTTATCTTGAACATCACAGACATCGGTGAAGGAAAACATCGTGAGGAAACTTAGACTTATAATTAATATAAGTCTGAAATCACCAACCCGTCTTGAGCAAGCGTGGTGATCAATGCTCGTGCCTTCTCTGTTGAGAAGAGACCTTTGCCCAGCAGTGGGACAGTAATAGGCTGGTATTTTTATTCTATTTATATGTATTTAGGGTTTGCGGGTAATCTTAAGTTTAACTGACTAATCTTAAGTTAAATGCAATTGTGCAATTATGCATATACATACGACATACACATAAACTCGTTTGTTTCGTTAACGTTCATGCATCAGGTCATACATGCACGCTGGTTGTGAGTACATAGAATCTGACTTTGCTGAAGAACATCTTCTATAAAGTCCGTGTATGTTCCGAGATAAATGTTTTCTTAAACCAACGGAGCCAAGAAGGTATTCCATTAAAGTAGAGAGAGCTACACGATATTTAGTTTGAAATAGATTTAGAAACCGTCTGGGGACCTTGGTTATCGAAATAGTCTAGCTAACGAGAATGGCCCAATTTCAAGTACTTTGTAGAGTTCCGCGAGTTGATACTGATATTTTCAGGTGATATTTTGGTTTGAAGTCGCTGATCAATTTGTCAATAAAAATATATTTACCTAGTAATCGAATAATCAATTCAAGAATAGCAGTGATAGCCTAGTGGTGTGACCGTCGGACTGCCAAGTCAAAGGTCTCAAGTTCGAGTGTCTCAAGACACATACCTTCGTTTTTTCGGTTTCATTTGCGTATTGTATAATTATAACAGAACTTGCTTCTGTGAAGGAAAACATTATGGGGAAACCAGTATGCCTGAGAGATATTTTTTGAATAAAAAAAGCTCTGAAAAACTCTGACACCAGGTTAAAAACACGATAAAAAAATCAAGAATATTACCTTAAAAATCGTTTTTTAGAAAAATTATATCTAAGTGCAGAAAGTGGCAATATTACATGGGTAGTAAATAATAAAGTGTTCCCCAATTAACGCAGTTTTTATGGCAATATTTTCTTAACGAAAGATGTATTAAACACTTGTGAAACTTCCCGATAATATTTGTCCAAGATCAATTTCCACTAATCTCAGAAGCCAGAATCCTAATCACCCAAGCAAATACCTAAGTACTTACCTACATTAACGTAGAAAAATCCTTTCCCATATTATTTAACGAGCGTTTAAGGGAGATAACACCCCTAATTGATCCTCCAACTTACAAGCAACGCTTCTGCAGTTTTTATCACAAGACTATAAGTCTAGAGAGCCATTAATTTTATTATTAAAACCTCCTTTGTTAGAGGAATTAACAAGGAATTTAATAATGCCGAGTAAAACATTGTTAATAGTTGATCGCGTTTTCTTGGATTATTCTGCTCTGTCCTGCCAATTTGACCCACTAGAGGGACTAAATGGAATGTTATAAGGTCCACTTTGCCCCACAAATCGTTTATGGTCGAATAAATTATACAAACAAAATTAGATTTAAGAGAATTCGTAAATAATGACTAACTATAATAGAAATAAAAAAAAAATCAAATTCAGTCAGTGCTAGTAACATTTTCTTTTTCGATCGATAATTGGAACAACGTAGACACCAAGATGAACATTCCACTTTGTCCGATTAATAGAAAAAAATGTTGGTGCAGAGTGGAATAACCCGTTTTCCTGCTACACTTAGGAATCCTTGCTGCAATGTTATGCGCAGCAGGATCTAAGAATATAGGGTGTTTTTTTTCTTATTTGTAGAAGAGAAGTGCTTTTAATTGAAAAAAAAAATGGATTATTTAGTTTTTAGATCCTGGAATGTTTTTAATTAGCTATCCGGGTAACATCCTTTGGAGTTGAAAGTGTTTTTTTTTGTTGTTTGAAACATATCTTAATTTAATATTAAGATATGTTTCAAGCAATGCCTAGCTAAGGTATTCAGCATTTCTTAACAGGAGTTCGTCAGTTGACGGAATTCCCGTGTGCTTACCTAAGCACACAAAAGTACCTACCTACCTACCTAAACATGCTTAAAAAACGATTTTCGACGAAGTTTTGACTACCTCGTTGGTCTAGTGATCGCAAACGCGACTGCTGAGTATGAGATCCTGGGTTCGATTCTCAGGTAGGGACTTTCTTAGTAACAGCCACGGAGTCTAGATTTGCGCCCAGTTGATGGCAACAGGCTCGCCCTCTATTGTGCGCAAAATGTGAAAACGTGGGTGTACTATTAGATACACCTCTGCCTAACCCTTGGGGATTACAGGCGTGGTGTTCTGTTATGTTATGTTTTGGCCTGATATGCATGTCAAAAAACTGCACTTTCGTTTGCAACATTCCGGCCGATGTGTCGTAACACTTAATAAAAACAAAAAAAAAACAGACTTAAAAAAAAAAAGTTGCTAAAAAGCTTTAGTTACGTAGCCAGTTATGTTGTGACTTATTTATTTCAATGGTATTTGAAACAATTCATAACATGTTTTTTCCACAAACCACCGCTACCGGTTACCCCGAAAAGAAAAGTTACGGCGTAACCCAAACCGTAGGAATTTGCTAATGAAATAATTCCAACTTGATTCCAGTTGCTGTGAGCAATTTTTTCGGGTAAATATATTGTTTTATGTTTAGTGCGAGCAGCGAAGGCCCAGTGGTGGCGGCTTCGACTTACGAACAGTAAATTGTGGGTTTGAACCCAGACAGGCGCATTACTTTGTGTAATTTATTTCATCACCACTGCTCTCAAAACGGTGAAAGAAAACATCGTGAGGAAACCAGCATGTCCTAGAACCAAAATATTCGAAGACATGTGACATCTACCAATCTGCACTGGGCCCGCGTGGTGGATTATAGCCCATTCCCTCTCAGAGGAGGCCTGTGTCCCAGCAGTGGGAACATTAATAGGCTGATGATGATGATGATGATGTTTAGTGCGAAGTTAAAAATACTAAAATATGTATGTATTGGACGGTTATGTTGAAGTTACATTTACACGCACATATTTTCACTGCATTTTTTTCTTTTAAAATTGCAATTTGTAGTGCGACAGGTAACGAATTAAATCGAATGGACGATGTATGGTGCATAAATAAAGTTTATTGTTACAGTTCTTACGGTTATACAAGAAAAAATCACAGTACTGCGGGCTTACCATGACGTCTTAAAGCAGGATCGTTTTAATTTCGTGCCAGTGTGGGAAAGAGATGGCGCTAGACGTCCTCTAATAGCTCCGTCTCTTACCCATACTGGAACGCGATTAAAACGACGTCATGGTAGGCCACCAGGTGGAAAATGACAAAACCTGACCGTATGCGACAGCGATGCGAGCCGGACTGGCGCAGGCGGGGGTGCGGTGCGGCGGCGTGGGGTTGCGCAACCGCACGTTAAAGTGTTTCCGATGCGAATGCGAATGACTCGTATGCCTTTACGTGTCAAAATGAGATAGAGATACTCGAAAACGCTGATCCATGCATGTACATAATGACCATCATTTTCTGCCTAGCCTTGGGGTCGGCTTCCAGTGTAACCGGATGCAGCTGAATACCAGTACTTTACATGGAGCGACTGCCTATCTGACATCCACAACCCAGTTAGTACTGAGTAATACGATACCCCTTGGTAGGACCTGGCCTACCTGTCAAAGATCTACAAATGACAGCCGGCACGAACGCTTAACGTGCTTTTCGAGGCACAGAGGAAACTTGGCGTATACTGGGTGGTCACCCATCCACAGACCAACCTAGATAAAGCGGCTGATATTATTTACCCACGAGCTCCGCCGCGTAGATACTAGATGTATTCCACAAAATACTGAAAGTGTTAGAGATGATGACTGTTTTATATGTTGGTGTTTCTGATGTTGTTTCTTTTATAAAAGAAAGAAAGAAAGAAAAAGCATTTATTAGCCCGCACAGGGCAAAACACAAACAAAATGGTGAAATTATCAACTAATAAAAATTAAACATAAAAAAGAAAAAAGAAAAAAACAAATCAAATAAATATAAATTGACGAAGATAAAACGTGTCAAAGATCATAAGCTTGTGACGTCACATTTGAGTAAAAAATGTGCTCAAATGTGTGACGTCACACGAGTTTTTGACGCACAGTATCGTCTTAATTTTTTGTTATCGTGAAATGAAAAAAAATTGATTGTGTCCAATATTTTTTGGGAATCTATCTGACGGACTCTTTTGATTTTTTTTGTTATCTACCCTATTATTACCAAGAATTGAGCGCAGATTCCAAACCGAGTGCTGAAATATTTCGTTGGTTTAAACACAATTCAGCTATCACTTACACTAAAAACGAGATATCTACTATGTTGAGTTGTTTACTCGACTTGATTTTGAGTCCCCAATATTTCGGCTCTGTGTTGTGGGAACTGAAATGAATAGTAACAATGATAAATATACCGTTTTTAGTGTTAATGATAGTGTTATCGACCCTGCTAGTTTAAAAACTTATAATTCTGCTATTTCTTACATTTTGATCTTGTTTGCATTTCAAAGGAATGACCTTAGGGGGCCGTACGTTACTCACACTGAAACTCACGCGGGCGCCAGCTACCAAAATATTTTAAGAAAACCTGACGCACGCGTCCGCACCCTGCGCTTCTTTGAGCGTCAGCCCTAAATCATGTTAGAGGAGAGTAGGGTAAATGAAATGATGATGAAATGATGTTTATTTTTTCAAGTAGGTTTTTACAAACACTTTTACACGTCATTTTTTAAAAACTAGATGGGGCCAGTGTTTAGTTCGTGACTACTCTGAGAAGAAACAGGCGAAACAAACTCAGAGTTCACAGTCTCTTTTGAAGTCCAGACATAATATTGCTCAATCAAATTCACATGAGGACTAAGCAGATTAGTATCTGAGATGGTCTTTTGAAGAAAGAACACACACACACAGATTTGAGTGGACCTGTCCAGTCAGTGCAAGCATTTGTCAGTTATCGTGTACCTCGACTATAATATAAGTAAGTAAGTTAAGGCCCAGAGCGGGAGGAGTCATTTGATGATTTTCCATCCAAAAAAAAAAGGTAGGTAAGTTCTCAACTTCAAATTCTCAATAACGAAACCTGGTGGTTAGTCGAGCAAGACAGGTATAATATAGCTTTCACTGAAAATAATTCTCAGCAGCCTAGATATTTCGATGAACTTTGCAGAAGTTTAAAACCTTAATACTGCTACTTAACATCTTTGGAGTGACGGATTATGTGCAGTCATCAAAATAGATACGTAACCAGTCAAGAAATCAACAATTTTACTTACTACTTTACTTACACATTTATAATATTGTTATTTATAGTTAGAATCATTTAAAAAGAGGCTGAAATCGGTTGCCTGGTTACCAATCTGATTTCCCAACTGTACATTATAAATAAACTAAGCCGAAACTAGAAGAGCTTTACGTCAAAGTAAAGTCGATGACCTTTCTTCAGAACGTTTCAAACATTTCAACAGTTCATTGTCGTTTATCAGTGGAAATGTTATCAATGAATTCGTAATGACTTATTCAGCATTAGGAATAGCTGTTTTAATATGTTTTCATTAAACTTTTATTGGATATTCTTACACGTGGTTGGGCGGAGGCGCCGATGGTTTATATGAAAGCAAAGACATTCAAATATTTACGAGCGATAGACGGGACAAGACGAACAAAATCGTAATCCAAATATTTGTTACTATACTTAGTAACAAATCGTTATGTCTAGTGTCCCGCTTGTCAGGTAGCATTCGTGTGTCAAAATCGAAAAATTTAAATATTTATTAAAATTTTTGTATGACGTTATACCCAATGTCCGCTCTATAACCTAATTCTTTTAAATGTCTTTGTATGAGAGTATGCGCGCGGAGAGGCGGTGAGCGCCGTCCGTCCGCGTGGTCTGGCGGTGTACGTGTGTCAGGCATGTTAGCCAGAAGGACGTGAGATCTGCGTCACCGCCCGTCCGCGCGGACGAGCGGTGTAGTGTGACTATCGCCTTAAACTGTACCTTCCGGCCTAAATTGTGTAAATGACTGGATTTAGCTGTTTACTTTGAGCTAGGTTTTAAGAATCCAGTGCCTTTCAAACGCGCTTAAAATGCACTAAACAAAAAGCTTAATAAAGCTAGTTAGCATTAATAAAGCTTTACATATTTTTATCAGGAAGAAGGAACCAATATTCTTAATCACAAGATTTCCCCCTTCCGCAAGGAGTCCGTCAATTTAGAAAGCATCTACATTTTTAATTAAAATGATAGATAGCTTTTGTCCACGGCTTCGCTTGCGTTATGGTCGGAAATTATCCCATAGGATAATTTTGGGTCAACAATAACAATACCAGTCTATTACTGTCCCACTGCTGGGCAATGGCCTCTTCTCATACAGAGAAGGCACGAGCATTGATCACCACGCTTGCTCAAGACGGGTTGGTGATTTCAGACTTATATTAATTATAAGTCCAGGTTCCCTCACGATGTTTTCCTTCACCGATGTCTGTGATGTCCGAGATTAACATAGGAAGTACCTACATATGAATTGAAAAAGTCACATTGGTAACCCATATATGGGAACCCACAACCTCATGCATGAGAGGCGAGGCCTTAACCTCTGGGCCATCATAACACAATATAGCCTATGACACTTGGGAATAATGTAGCTTTCTATTAGTGAAAGAAATTTCGGAATTGGATCAAAATTAACGCATCATCATTATTCATACCAAACCGCATATCATTACAAACATCACCTGCTACGCCTTTTCACTATGTTGGGGTCGGCTTCCAGTCTAACCGGATGCAGCTGAATACCTCTATTTTACATGGAGCGACTGCCTATCTGACCTACACAACCCAGTTAGTACTGAGTAATACGAAACCCGTTGGTAAGACAAGTTGTTGACAGACTTTCGAGCCATTGACTACCTGTTATGACTGCCACTGCTACTTACCAAAGATCTAGAAATGACAGCCGGGACGTTGGTCCCGGCTGTCATTTACGTGCTTTCCGAGGCACGGAGGAAACTCGGTATGTAATGGGTGGTCACCCATCCACAGACCAACCTCGGAAAGCGCGGCTTAACCTGAAGATTCCCCACCCCTTACGTACAAACTTACAAGCACAATCGTCCCTTTTGTCCTCTCTGGAACAACACTTCCATGGTGTTGCTATCCTTAGATGATTTATCTTGTGTCATATTTTTTATTTTTGACTATAATAATTTGTCACAATGGTTTCCTAAATTGCTATGACGGCACTTCCCAGTCCCTTCAGCAGTCATTAGAACGATGATTTATTCACGGTTTTTTTTTTTCATCTCGAGTCTTTTTTTTAGGGTCTTTTTAATTTTATAATGATTGTTGAATGCAACATTTTAAAAAGTTGTTTATTCATCATCACTTCAAGTAGTCATTTCAGATAAAAAAAAAAAACATAAATTGATTCATATTAATATAAGTTTAGGTTATTGGAGATCCACCTTGAGCAAATATAGTTATTAATGTTCGTGCTTTTCCTATATTCAGCTGCATCCGGTTAGACTGGAAACCGACCCCAACATTGACAATGATGGAAGAAAAGGCAGACAGTTGATGCTTTCCCTATATCTGAAGAGGCTTTTGTCCCGCAGTAGCAAAGGATCAAACTGGTATTGAATAATACATTTTGATACAAGTGGAGAAAGTTTGTTATTGCATTCGAGAGGGAATTAACTCCCGAGCCGTAGGCGAGGGTGTTATTGAGCCGAGAACTGCAATAACAAATGACCACGTGTATTACTTTGTGTAATTTGTTTCATCAACACTGCTCTCAAAACGGTGAAGGAAAACATTGTGAGGAACCGGCATGTCTTAGAAACAAAAAATTCGAAGACATGTGACATCTACCAATCCGCACTGGGCCCGCGTGGTGGATAATAGTCCATTCCCTCTCATAGAGAGGAGGCCTGTGTCCCAGCAGTGGGGATATTAATAGGCCTCCGAATAGAGAAGTTATCTGTGGCAATTTTCGAAAAAGAAGTTTATTCTTTACTAGCATTTCGCCCGCGATTTTGTCCGCGAAAATTGTGATAGCTTGGCAAATTTTCATGAAATCAATATAATTTATAGCTTAAATTACTCGGTAAAGATGTAGCTTTCTAATGGTGAAAGAATTTTTAAAATCGGTTCAGTAGTTCTTGAGTTAAATTGGAACAAACAAACAAAAACTCAAATCTTTCCTGTATTATTACTTTAGATTGCAATTCGTACGTATAAATTTTAAAACCATAATATTTAAGTAAGGATTATTTTTGTAAAATCACTGAAAGGGAAAAATCATTTAATATTTTATCAACTTTTCGTTGTTTTGAAAGGCTGATATAATCACTGTCGCTGACAGGAGTAAATTGCAATAACCCAAGCTGATTGCAATCCTTTTAACCAGTCCATATAACTACAGTTAACGGC
The DNA here is from genome assembly GCA_963853795.1 of Xestia rhomboidea. NCBI lineage: Eukaryota > Metazoa > Arthropoda > Insecta > Lepidoptera > Noctuidae > Xestia > Xestia rhomboidea. The sequence continues at coordinate 3,956,906 of OY970771.1, read as the reverse complement.
AAACAACATCAAAATAATCCATTTTAAGCACACACAAAAGGCGGTTGCCAACGATTTTTTAATATTTGTATAAAAATCTTTTTTCTTTATTTTTTCAGTTACGAGTCGACTGACGGATGGTTCCCATTCAGGCAGCGCGCTTTTTAAAAAACTGACAGGTTTGCATTCAAGGGAAGTTCGTACTCGAAAATATCGCGAACACGGTCAGATTGATCGGTTTTATAATCAACGATTCGAGGACGACACGACAAAATGATATAAGTTTTTTAACTGACATGGTAGTGACCATCGGGAACACAAAACAATTAGTAAACATGGTAAATATGACAAATAATTATTTTTTAAATCCCAATGATGCAGATTGATTAAGATTTACGCAGCCTGTGTAAAAACATAATTATATCTTTGCAACTTATGTTTAAGTCCCATGTAAAAGAGAGCGAACCTATTCTCATCAAACGGGCACAAATCTGCTACTGACGAGGCATTAATGTTAGGAACATACCAACAATTTTTTTGACCTGTGAATCGACTCCAAGACCTCAGAACTGGCTCTTGTGACCACTAAATGGGGCATGGGAAAAAAAAGTTATAATTTCTGTGATTGCTTTAATTCGTTTCGTTCACGATAAGGCTGGTGCATGAATGGCTAATGAAGACGAAGAAAAGTGGCAACTTGCCAGGCCGTTTAACCACTGTGCTTGGTAATCTTAAAAATAAGCCTTAATTACGCTAGTTCTTGCGACTTTTATTTTAATTTTATTCTTAAGTGTTTTATTACTCAATAATAGTTAAAATGTTTAACTATAACTTAATTAGGTTCTTACTTGTATTTTGTAGTGATGGGGAAAAAACCCGTATAGTTTTGAGTGTGAATATGGATGGGTATAAGAGTAGAGGAAGACCAAAGAAACGATGGATGGACTGTGTAGCTGTAAAGGATGGTATGGCAAGAAAGGAGGTGTCTGATGAGATGACGAGGAATAGAAAAGTATGGAAGAAGAAGACATGTTGCGCCGACAACGATTTTAACAATGAAAAACACGTTTGATTTTCTCTACAAACAATCAAATATCATCTCGTGAAAAACAAACACGCAAGCCAGATTTCGCGACAAAAAATCTGTCACCAAAAAAATTGGTTGTTTGTAAAGTAGGTTTACGATCGAGATGTTTACGTGATAACGTCTTATTGGTGATATAAGTTTTTGGGAAGTAAGGAATTAATGAAGATAACAATTTTTTCAAATTTGTATGCCGCTAGAGTGAGAGAGACGGAAGATCGGTCCACTCACTCGAACGCTATGCCAGCCTCCGCTCGTGAGGATTCCGCGTGACAAGTTTCACGGAATGACTGGCAGCGCTCGAGATGAGACGGGAGATCGGTCCGTCTCTCTCTCGTTATACCTGCGATCGCGCTCGTGAGGTTTTGGTGTGACACAAGTTTCTGAACATGTCACCCGACTAAAACGATTTTAAAGACGTTATCACGTCAAAATCGTCACCACTAAAAGCGACGCCAGTTATTTTCTCTTTTATATTTTTTCTATGTCTATCGTCAGAATACTGTTTTTCATTCACCGCACTTGCATTTTATCGGTGGCCCGACCTTTTTGTGCGTTGGCCTGATTCTGCCGATGCTTCACAGTAGATAGATTGATAGCCAATTAGGACCCGATTGAAAGCTGGAGGAAATTGTGAGAGGCTGTGGCTCAGTGTCTCAGTCTATGTAGCATATTCTATAATGCTTGTTATGAAGGAGTCTGAGGGGGTCGGGACTTGTTCGATGTCATTAGGGTGCTTGTAAATCCTAGCAGTGATTTTGTTGACAGCGTGGTGCCTATCTGCAATATCGAATTATTTTAAATTACAAATTAGTTCAATGTTATTATTTTTAAGCCTGACCTCACAGGCGCGTTCCTGCGAACAAGCTATTTGGCTTACATTTAACAATGTAATTTGTGGGTTAAACTGTAAACCAAATAGCTTGTTCGACTGTACATTAAGTATTAGGACGCAGAAACGCGGAAACGCAGAAACGCACCTGTGTGGGGGAAGGCTTTATGGTTTACTACAAAGTGCAAGATGTAAGCTAAAGGGAGGAAGAGGAACCTGAAACATTCTCCAAACGCCGTTATATGAGATGGTTTGGTATAATGCCCTGTTTTCACACTTTCAATTATAAATCATGATCTGTGAAATGACCAATTTGTTCGAGACGCCATTGTTTAACTATTGTGTCAACTTCGTGGACAGATCATGGGTTAACTGTGAAATCAACGATGTTTTTTCTGAATTAATCTTCATCAGTGACCGCCGGCAATTGCTCTTAAAGCATTTTGTTTTACGCAGCGTACTATCGAGGACACTACTCCCGCCTGATCACCACTAAGCTAATTTTTGCTTGCACTCGCAACATAGAAACGCTCTCTAGCCCCGCCCCGTTGACTTTGTATACAAATAACGAATGAAAGACAATACCGATCGGCCGAGCGCACTGACGACGCTTGCAAAACGAGAGGTTTTGTTATTTTGCGCGCAAATTGACGCTTTCCTAATAGGCCTAAAATTTAAGGGGGCGTGGCTCGGCGCCTCCGCATGATTTAAGCGAAACAATTTTTGACTGATCAGGCGGAAAAGACCACGACTGTATTTTAAGCTAGCTGAAGTCAATCTAATACATTTTTAATCGCTGATAGAAAAAAATTGCCTAGGCTCTCTGGACTTACCTACAAATATCTGTTGGAAAACACTTTCGAACAAAGATGTTGATTAATACTCATTCCTGCACCACACGAAGCGTTTGCCGCGCACTGTGACAATTTACAGGCCATTTTACCTACATGCAAAAACACAGCCGACGTGTCCATAGCACGGCAACTCGCAAACAACCAAGCTTGGACACCATTAACATAAAGTTAGCAACGCTTCATTGCATTTAGTTAAAGACTCGCCACCGCTGAAACTTTCAGATCGTTAGGGCGTTGAGTCGTGAAATTTATGAATATTATCGGCATTTCATGTTTAGGAGAATTTGTATGGCTGGCTGTTTTCAAAGTTATGCTGTAGGGTGTTGAGAATGAAGTTAGCGTTTTCGCGTCCTGAAAAAGTTTTTATAACTGTTTTATATTGGAAGTGTAGTTGCCAGTGTATTCGGGCAGGAATAAAGTTGATATATTTACGTCTTGAACTTACTGATGCCATAAAATTCATGAAGACGGACTTAAATTATGTGTTGATTAAGTGCTTATTACGTTAATACCAGAGATCGGAATAGGTAGTATGTAACATGTAGTGTGGATAATACCTCTCTGTAATTTAACAGCTTTATTTTAGAACTTAAAAATCATGCCGGGATTCTAAGGGTACCGATTGTTACTACTATCCATACCACTCTAAGAAGAAGGCTAAAAGCACAGAAAACAAAGATACACTCTCTACATACTCACCTACATACCCTTACACTCCTGCTTACTCACACTCACACATTCACGACATAATTTTTCTAACACACACACCAACATACACTCATATAACTACACCATACACGCACATACACACACACACTTAAAGTACTAACGGGATCGTGTATCGTATCCGTGATTTTCCTTAGTTACTATGAGCTCCCGATATTTCGACGCTGTTGCAAGCATCATGATCGCGGGAATACACACACACACACATACACATTCTTATATACACACCACCAACACACACACATATACACACGTACACCCACACATACACTCGGTCGTTTTAATATTTGGATTGTACTTGCCTTTTAGTAAATTACTTTTCTAAAGATTATTTCTCAACTATTATTCTGTAGTTCTGTTTTAATTAGATTATTTGTCTCTACTGCTTGGCACCAATTAAAGTATTGTAAATACTCGAGGGGAATGGTGCTGATAGCCGAAATACAGGCTATGCCTAGTTCGGCTACAGACGCTAAATTCTTTGCCTAAATTGAATTTGTTGCTACATTGCCATTGTAAAATAGTACTAAGTAGTACTAACTGTTGCAGTTTTCAAGAGAAGAGTGAAAGAACATTACCTATCCATTTCGTCATAATTGCATAAGTATTTATTAACAGTTATTGTATTGTATTTACAGTATTTTTATATGTTTTTCTTTGTATTTATGAGTAGGTATGTATGTATGTATTGTATATTATATTTTAAATAGTTTTCTGTTTTATGTATTCCATTTTCTTTTACTTTTTTACACACTATGTCTACATCTCTTTTTAATATCTCCTTTCGCAGGTATGAGATTTCTTTAGAAATAAGCATCACCTTTGTACTATTTTCTGTTCCTTTCTACTTTTTTTATATTTAGTGTGTACATAAATTGTTAAATAAATAAATAAATAAGTTGCTTGAAAATAAACTATTATTATTATTACTTACTGCCCCGAAGTTTAGGCAAATAAACTGCACCTATTCCGATATCTGGTTACAAGTTACAACTTTACAATTTCAATGGAAAATCCGTTTTTTCTTTCTAATATATTTCATTATCTGCCTAGCCTTTTCTCTATTATATTGGGGTCGGCTTTCAGTCTAACCGGATGCAGCTGAATACCAGTATTTTACATGGAGCGACTGCCTATCTGACCTCCTCAACCCAGTTAGTTCTGGGTAATACGATACCCTTTACACTGACCTTTCTTAGACTGGTTGTCAGACTTTTTGGTCTACTGACTAGCTGTAACGGCTGTCAAAGATCTATAAATGAAAGCCGGGACCAACTGCTTAACGTGCTTTCCAAGGCACGGACGAAACTCGTTATGTGTTGGTCACCCATCTACAGATCAACCCAGGCAATATTTATTCATAGGTAAAATAAAAACCGGACAAGAGCGAGTCGGACTCGCGCACCGAGGGATCCGTACAAACTTTTTAAAGGCCAAAGTTAACTTTGCTGTTCGATCCGTAGAAACGGCTATTGCTCCAACCGCAAATAATAAGTTTGTAATAGTAAAATCGCTATTTTTTTGTTATTAAACTACATATTTACGGTTTTCAGACTTTTACCTTTCCCCTTCGTGATTCTAGGTCAACGTGAACTACCACATGGGTTTTCGACCCAAAACCTATAGGGTACTTACGGTTGACCTAGAATTGTCAATTTTGGTTAAAAGCAAGGTCTGACAGCACAAGTAAAGAGAAAAGTCGGAAAAAAAAAAAAATAGAAAATTTTGGTAAATTTTGGTACTTACAAGTTTTCGCGAAATTTGATTGATTTTTATAAACCTAATAGGGACTAAAGACCTCAGTATATGGTATAAATTTCAACTTGCTAGGTCCACCCGTTCCTGAGAAAATCAGTGGTGACAGACGGACCGACGGACAAGAAAGTGATACAAGGGTTCCGTATTTTCCTTTTGAGGTAATGGTAATGGTTTTGAGGTAACTCTAATTAATGAAAGAAACACGATGCAACGTAGAGTACTTTTCTATGAAGTAATAAAAAACTTAGCGCGAAATCTAATTACAACAACAAAAAATTAATTGACTTCAATTAGTAGGTACCGTGAACTAAATTAGATAGGTAAACTAAATTAATTATGAAACTAATTACTAAGTACGTAATTAATGTTTCTTCGAACTGAAGCTTCTTAATTTTAAATGTTATCGGTTCATTGGTAAACTGAGCATCTATTTAAATTTTCGAAACCAATCGCTATATTAGGGAAACATTGGTAATAATATATAATAATTATGTGCGTGCTTAATATTTTCTTTCTGATGTTTATTTTAGCAAACTTTTATTATTTCATGTATATGTCATATTATATCAAATAAATAAAGACAAGGAAATGGAACAGAAAAATACCCACTAAGATGATATAAGCTATGTTCAAGATTTCTCAGAAGTGGACTCCACCGAAGTGAAGACGAGACGATAGAGGAGATGTGAGCAGCGGCGTGCGGTGAGCGGTGCGCTGTGAGCAGCGGCGTGTGGTGAGCGGTGCGCTGTGAGCAGCGGCGTGCGGTAAATGTTGAGCTGTGAGCAGCGGTGTGCGGTGAGTGGTGAGCTGTGAGCAGCGGTGAGCGGTGCGCTGTGAGCAGCGGCGTGCGGTGAGCTGTGAGCAGCGGCGTGCGGTGAGCGGTGTGCTGTGAGCAGCGGCGTGCGGTGAGCGGTGCGCTGTGAGCAGTGGCGTGCGGTGAGCGGTGCGCTGTGAGCAGTGGCGTGTGGTAGGCGGTGCGCTGTGAGCAGCGGCGTGCGGTGAGCGGTGCGCTGTGAGCAGTGGCGTGCGGTGAGCGGTGCGCTGTGAGCAGCGGTGTGCGGTGAGTGGTGAGCTGTGAGCAGCGGTGATTGGTGCGCTGTGAGCAGCGGCGTGTGGTGAGCGGTGCGCTATGAGCAGCGGCGTGCGGTGAGCGGTGCGCTGTGTGCAGCGGCGTGCGGTGAGCGGTGAGCTGTGAGCAGCAGTGTGCGGTGCGCTGTGAGCAGCGGCGTGCGGTGAGCGGTGCGCTGTGAGCAGCGGCGTGCGGTGAGCGGTGCGCTGTGAGCAGCGGCATGCAGTGAGTGGTGCGCTGTGAGCAGTGGCGTGCGGTGCGCGGTGCGCTGTGAGCAGCGGCGTGCCACTTTGCACATCTGCGCTCGTCTACGCTTTGTTGGAGTCCAGGCCTAAGGCGGTGACGAGCGGAGCGGAGAGGAGATGTGCGGAAACCCATCCATCACATGTAGTTGCTTGTCTCTCGTCTATCCTGTGACTGGTTGAAGCTTGCACTTCTCCTCTCAGCTACGCTCGTGGAAATCGGGCCTTAGGCTCGCCCCATTCGTACAATCTTCTAAATTTTTGTTGTTATTTATTTGTGATTTTTGTTTTTTATTTAACAATTGCTCACAACGCCATTGTTTAAAATCCAAAAAACACCATCATTATAACACCCAAAAACATCTCTGTAACAAAAGACAAACAATTCGTCAAAACAAAATGAAAATTTAACTCAGAGAAACCTTTTGGGAAAATTCCCATTGACTACGCAACAAATTCCCAGCAGGTACGTACGCAACAGCTTGCTACCTTCTATAACGACCTCTCCAGGGGAAACAACAAAAAGCCACTTCGAATGCTCAATTACCATCCAATTGTGAAGGGAATCGAAATGATAAATTTACAACTACAACGGACAATAAGGTTGGAATGTGAATTAAATGAGACTGTGTATGAAGTTGTTGTTGAAAAGTAAAGCAACAATCTATATAATTATTATGTTTTGAGCATGAGGTCCTGGGTTCGATTCCCTGGCCAGGCAAAGTGCTGTTGGATTTTCCATCAGGATTTTCGCAGTAGCAGCCATGGAGCCTGGATTTGTGCCCGATTGATGGCAATAGTGACCCTCTATTACATGAGACTTAAAACATTACTGACGAAATGTGGGTGTGTGGGTGTATAATTCCGCAGCGGAAATGTAGTGCCTCGACTGCCTTTTAAGTTACTCTATCGAAACAGCAACATGCGACAATGTCAGCATTTCAGGACACGGTGTTATAGAAATACTTAGAATCGAATCGTTTCTCTCCGATTTGCCATTAGGAACGTCATGGTCAAAATGTATGAAATCCGATACAACTGAGCGACTTTGCCGCCGTGATTTGCAGTTACAATGGCCTTCACAATTGGTTAACAAGCAGATGGCCTATTTGATGGTAAGTAATCTCCAATAATAAATAATGCAATAGTAGAGGCATCGGAGATGCGTTTTCATCCTAGAAACAAAACTGAACTACTACAAATGTGCTTGTAAAACGTCACCCATTCTCTTGAAATCGAAATAAACTGACGCTTTTTCGCTGCAGAAAGAGTTATGGTCATAGAAATTCCCCAGACGAGGACTCGTCTGGGGAATTTCTATGACCATAACTCTTTCTGCAGCGAAAAAGCGTCATTTCAGGACACGGTGTTATAGAAATACTTAGAATCGAATCGTTTCTCTCCGATTTGCCATTAGGAACGTCATGGTCAAAATGTATGAAATCCGATACAACTGAGCGACTTTGCCGCCGTGATTTGCAGTTACAATGGCCTTCACAATTGGTTAACAAGCAGATGGCCTATTTGATGGTAAGTAATCTCCAATAATAAATAATGCAATAGTAGAGGCATCGGAGATGCGTTTTCATCCTAGAAACAAAACTGAACTACTACAAATGTGCTTGTAAAACGTCACCCATTCTCTTGAAATCGAAATAAACTGACGCTTTTTCGCTGCAGAAAGAGTTATGGTCATAGAAATTCCCCAGACGAGTCCTCGTCTGGGGAATTACTATGACCATAACTCCTTTAGTAGGACCACTAATAAACTAGCAAAACATGTAAATAGAAGTGGCAAAGTTTATTTATCCTAGAGATTTAGACGAATTAGTCTAGGCTAGACTATAGTCCGTAGTTAAACCAGATATAAAGCTGCGTTGGAGGCACATAGTTTGGCCTAAGATTGACTAGTTATATCAAAACTTAATTTGGCAGGTAAAGACAAGTTACTTAATTAATGCAATTATTTTTATAGTGTCTTGTATAGTTTATGACCAATAAAACCTATTTAAAATATTATGGGCGTCAACTCATAAATGCCAACGTAACACAAAAATAAAGCTACATATTTATAACTACCAAAGTAAATAAGGAATAATTTCCGTGGGTTAGTTACGACAATCCATTTGTGCCACCATAAAAATCTTGAACCATACATGAACCCATAAAAAGTTTACGGTCCATAACATAACTAGGATTCTTTGTTTCTTGGGGTCATTACAAACGTAAATATTGGGCTTATTGTATAACTAGGTTATACAGATCTTCTTGGTTTAGGTACCTTCACTAATTAGGGGTTCGAACTTGTAGATTAACCAACCCATCTTGTCGGTTCATTGTAGATCTTTGGCCCAGGACCTAACTTTACATGCTGATAAATTTGTGTTGGTGTCCGTATTTTTGTTTTCGATAACTCCAACTCTCTCTCTAACTAGCTCTTGAAGTAACATCTGAAAAGGACGTTCAGTGCATAGATTCAATAGGAACGTAAGAAAGCAATGATCCACTTCACACATAATACGAAACAAAGGTAAATGAATTGCTTTTCTTACTTAATCCTCCGCTGTCCAATTATCACTCCTTTTTTTGTTGGCATTCATAATAAAATCTCAGGAAACTAAACTAAGCTCGTGTGTCTTTGTAAAATTTTGCGTTTTCCCGCTAATTTGCTGTCACTGCTGTCATTATTTTTTTTAATTCTCGATTAGGCCATTTTTTGTCTTTGATTTGTCAAGACGGTCAACATAACGCGTCTAATCCATCTATCAGAAGCTAGCTAAGTAGCAGACTGCTAGCAAGCGTTTATGAATCATACTTCTTGACAACCGTCTAACAAGCTTAATCAGTCTGCTGACTAACAGACCGATCAAACCTCAATTAAGGATTTTTATTTATAAAGCTGTTAGTTACTATGTAACACAATACCTCCTGTATTGTGATACCTGTCGAAGATCTACAAATGACAGCCGGGACCAACGGCTTAACGTGCTTTCCGAGGCAAGGAGGAAACTCTGTATGTAATGGGTGATCACCCATCCACCAAACGCGGCTGTTATTATTTATGCCCTGTTTGTTGCCCGCGGCTTTGCTAGCGTTAATTTAGAATTTTGACAAATTAACTCTTAGCACACAACTAAAGTTGCTCTAATAATATAATTCAATCATGATTCGTAAGACACGTAGCGCCATCTATTATTATAAGAACTTTATTTTTGTTTTCCTCGGGAACCTTACTTTTTTTCGGGATAAAATGAGTACCCTATATCCGTTTCTGTACACCTGACAACGTATATTATGCTAAATTTGGAGATGATCGGTTCAGTGGTTTTAGCGTGAAAAGGTATCAAACAAAGAAACATATTTTCGCCTTTATAATATTACTTAGGAAGTTAGGATTGCATTCGTCAAGAAAAAACACGACAAAACCAAAATCATAGCTGCGATAAACAAATGATGGGTAAGTACAACTCCCGGCGAGTTAATTCCATAAGGCCAGTTACACACTAAATAACAACCGGCCGCGTGCCGTCGCCCGCGCCTCGTTAGTGAACTCCGCTGGTATATAACCCGCCTACATTCCTATTCCACTGAATATTCCCTTTGTTGCCAAATGGTATTGTTAATAAATGCCCTGTTTTAACAGTAATTGCATAGTTGCTAGTATTTATCGCGTCAGAGAATTTCGGGTTATTTGTTGAGTTTTGTGGTGAAAATTGACCTTTACATAAAAGGTACCGTCCATAATCAACCCACTTGTTACATCAAAGATACCGTGCATAATTTTCCTACAGCTGGGACACAGGCCTCCGCTTTGTGAGAGGGAATGGGCTATAATCCACCACGCAGGCCCAGTGCTGTTTGGTAGATGTCACATATCTTCGAGTTTTTAGTTCTAGGACATGCCGGTTTCCTTAGAATGTTTTCCACCGTTTTGAGAGCTACTGCTAATGAAATAAATTACACAAAGTAATGCACCTGCCTGGGTTCGAACCCACGACTTACTGCTCGTAAGTTGGGGCCGCCACGATTGGGCCACGGCTGCTTTAAGATACCGTACCGTAGCCAAAATACAGGCACGTCAGTGCCTGTATTTTGGCCACGGCGAATGTGTACCTTATAGTAATAGTTATTGCTAACTTGCGAAATGTGGGTGTGCTTCTCTTCGAGGATTACAGGAGAGATGTTGTTTGTTAAAGACGAACAGTAATTATTTATTATTTTACTAGCTGTTGCTCGTGACTTTCATCCGCGTAAAATTATTATGAAAATACAATTTTCCCCGTTTTTGCACATAACATTTTTGACTGACATTGACGCTCCGCTCCGATTGGTCGTAGCGTGATGTTATATAGCATATAGCCTTCCTCAATAAATGGGCTATCCAATACTAAAAGAATTTTTCAATTCGAACAAGAAGTTTCTGAGATTTGCGCCTTCAACCAAACAAACTCTTCAGCTTAATAATACTAGTATAGATAGCATTTAGCTTTTTATCAGTCATTTAGTACATGGAAGTTTGAAGATTAAAATGTATAAACTCAAGCTTATATATCGTTCGATCGGCAGGTCAGCAGAGATCGATGCTTTTAGCTGATTATTTCGTTCCATCACCTAATGACACTGTCTTCTCTTGACTGATGATCTGTCTCGACATTTAATTCCCGACAGTAAAAAATCAACCGTATCAACCATAACACAGAGTTAATATTTCAGTGAGGGTTTGGCCTGGACTTTCATTGTATGGTAATCACAAGCCAATGTAAGTCGTATTGTTTTATTTATAAAGTCGAGAATGAGTGTCCAATACAACATCGTGTTGGTCCCACATTTTTTTACTCCAATTAATTCAGTACGGAGCATTGTAAATGTAAAATATATTTTCTGATTGTTTATTTATTTAAAGGACTTTTGAGTAAAAATGTATTTATTTTTGATACTGAATTAAAGGGGATTTCATCGAAAGGAGTATTAAAAATGCCTCAATGCATTTTAATGTTAAGTTTCATAATGTGTTTTGGACTTTACAGCCAGATAAATAGAGTTGATAGTTGCGATGAAATCGGATTGCCAAGTGGTGTGGATTACATTATACCAAACTTGTATTTTCCTTATAGTACAGAATACATAAGGGGCTGTCCATTAATCACGTGATGATTTTTAAGCATTTTTAACCCCCCCCCCCCTCCCCTTGGTGACACGTGGTGAGGTTTAAGACTACCCCCCCCCCCCCACCGAAAATCACGTGTATTTTTAGCTCCTACAAAGAATCGTCCGTTGCAACGTTGCCGTGGCAACGGCGAGTCAAAGTCACACTACACGCCGCTTTTCCGTTTAGTAATCGCGCATTTGACGAAAAAAAAATACACGTGATATCTTACTACACCTCCCTCCCCCCTTGTTATATTTCATGATTTTTGCCAAACCCCCTGCCCCCCTTTCGAGTCTCGTGTGTTTAATGGACGGCCCCTAATGGTACGAGTCCTTATGGTTAAGCCGAAGCATTTAGAACTTCCAGTATGCAAGTCTGCCTTTACTTTTTCTTTTCCTTTTTCTTTTACTTTTTTTTTTTTTTTTCTTTTGTCAAGAGACAGAAAACAACAAAATAAAAAATGTAGCAATAGGCAGTTTTTTTACGTTTAGGTACTATCGTGGACACTCCCGCCTGATCACCACTAAGCTAATTTCTGCTTGCACTCGCAACATAGAAACGCTCTCTAGCCCCGCCCCGTTGAATTTGTATAAAAATAATGAATGAAAGACAATACCGATCGGCCGAGCGGACAGACAACGCACGCCAAACGAGAGTTATTGTTATTTTGCGCGCCAAATTGACGCTTTCCTAATGGGCCTAAACTCTAAGGGGGCGTGGCTCGGCGCCTCCGCATGATTTATCGAAAAAAAAATTACTGATCAGGCGAAAAAGACCACGACTGTACCTAAAGTTCATTTACTTTTATGTTTTGACACTATCATATTACGATATTTTGCCTCAGTAAAACTTCTGAAGCAGAAGTATCACTTTTTGCCGATGACAGCACAGTCACTATTAATTCTATAAATAAAGACACATGAACAAGAAATTAACAATACAATCAATTTAATAACTATCTGGTTAGATAACAATAATTTAAAAGTTAATCTTGAAAAAACAAAAATTATGTTCTTCAGTCAACGTTTAGAAGCACCAAATATTAATGCTCAACACAAACTGTTATAAAAAAGGTAGACACAGCTAAATATTTAGGTATAACCATTGACAAACGTCTGAACTGGAAAACACACACAGAAGAATTAAATAAAAAAGTTTGTTCTTCTGCCTATGCCCTCTACAAACTAAAACCTTTAATAAGTACAATGGTATTATCGGGTCCATTTTGAGATTTGGAGTTATATTTTGGGGAAATTCTACTAATAAAGAAATAATTTTTAAGTCAAAAAAAAGGTGTATTAGGGCTATGTTTGGTTTGAAAATAACTGATAGTTGCAAACAGTATTTTATTAAATATAACATTTTAAGTCTGCCTTCCCTATTTATTTATGAAATAGCTAATTTTATACGAACCAATCCAAACCTATTTTAGAAATTATCAGACGTTTCTATTCGCAATCGACGGGTTAATAATAAACTATGCGTACCAAGATCGACCACGGCATTGATGCGTAAAAGTGTTTTTCGTTTAGCACCAATCATTTATAATAAAATCCCAAAACCTATTAGACAATTTAATGCCGATTGCTCTGTATAAAATACATTTAAAAAAATATCTCATAGCCAAGTCCTATTAAACCATATCGGAATTTTTAAATGAACGTAATTAATTAAATAGATTCCTAAAATTACGCATTCTGTAAAAACAATACTTTATGTTTTAATTAGCTCTAGGAATATTTTATTAATTTCATAGATTTTGTGTAGACTCAAGTTTTATTATGGTTTATTCTAAACCAAAAATATGTTGTATGTACTACCTGTTATTTAAGACCTTGCACACAAGGTCTTAAATAACAGGTAGTACTGCATGTTTTGCCATCGATGGCGTACAAAATAACATATTTTATCAATAATTGTGATTAATGATGTATACTCATGTTTTTACAATAAATATATTTTCTATTCTATTCTATAGAAGTGCATTTGATAGCTATCACCCGTGACATTCGTTCGCGTGAAATTATTGTAAAAAAATATTACATCTCTTTTTGAATGGCATTTTGTTGCCAATTTCAAAGGTTTAAATTTTTTTGCACGGAACAATAATTATATTTATAAAAATATGAAAATAGCCTTAGTACTCCGTAGAACATCAGCAACCATTAAAAGTCCCGTCAAAATCGGTCTAGCCGTTTCAGAGATTAGCCGGAACAAACAGACAGGCGGACAGACAAAAATTTGAAAAATTGTGTTTTTGTTTTATGTGCCGTATAATTATTTTCCTATGCTTTCAATAATAAACTGTTATTTTGAGATTTCAAACAAACACTTTAATTTTATTTATTTGTATAGATAGCCAGATAGGTCATTCACCCGGGTGACACACACTTCATTTACCAATACGCAAACTCATTCACTACACTCAAAGTCTCATTTCTACGTTATTCACGAGTTAATAAACTTTCTCAACTATTGTAACTTGGTATATATTTCAGATATTTATATAAAATATGAATTATATGTATAGACTGCTTCGTTGGTCTAGTGATCGCAATCACGACTGCTGAGCATAAGGTCCTGGGTTTGGTTCCCGGGTCGGGCAAAGAGTTATTGGATTTTTCCGTTAGGGATTTCTCGATTGATGGCAGTAGACTCGCCCCCTATACAAGTGAATTAAACATAACTGGCGAAATGTAGGTGTACTATTAGGTAAACCTCTGCCTATTCCTTCGGTGATTACAGGCGTGAAGTTACGTATTATATAGAGTGTAAAAAGACTCTCAACGAAGCCGAAAGGCACTTGTTCTCTGCGTCATTGCGATTTTTTTTTTGTTCTACACCAACTAAAAGGTTCCCGTGAACCTTTTAGTTACAAAGATTATTGGGGTTCAAAGTTCCAACTTTTTCACAAGTTTTTTTTTAACTACATATTTGTAATGTATGATTTTTACTTTAAACCCTTTACGACCCCCGTACTATCCAATCTATCTATCAGCACAATGCTTTAAGTACGTTACATTGAGAAAATAAACACATTATTTATTTATTTATTTTATTGAGTCCCACCGAAAAACGTAATTTTTCGCCCCAAAAAAAAATTGCATTTCCCAGCATATTTTTTTGGCATATATGGCAAGAGAATTATAAGGTTCTTCCCACCTTATGATTCGCTTGCCGTTTTGATTCCCTGGTAAAATCGCAGAATATGAACATATCTTTTGATTGCATTAACTTAAAAGTTTGATTGTTTCACTGTTCCAAGAACTAACAGAGTTGAGTAATTGTTATTTGATATTAATTTTAGCTTAAAACCTCCACGCGTTTCCGAGAAAAAGGGTCTTGACAGACGGACATAAACTTCTTATTAAGGGTTCCGTTTTTGTCGGCTCTATTACAGAACTCTAAAAACGGTAATTATAATATACAGATACAACGCCTTTAGGCAACTATTACTGCTGGTAACCCGCCTAATATAATATAGAAAGGCTTCATAAATGTATAGGGGTCCAATAGGGATCGCAATTAAAGTGATTAGACCGGTCTACGACCCGACATGAATAATTCAATAATTGCTCGATAATTCGATTTGTCGATAATAAAAGTACATGGAATTTGATGGTGGGACATCACTATTTAGGGTATTAATGGCTTAAATTAAACTGTGATTAAGCTTTAATAGATTTATCCCAATGATTTTTAAAAATTTTTATTGTGGAAAAGAAATAGACAGAAAATTATTGAATTATTACATAGACAAACTACGGTAGAAAGACTGTCCTTTAAATCATGGGGGGGCTGAACTCTATAACTCTTTACCTAAAGTAATCAAGGAATCGAAATCACTTCCAACTTTTAAAAGACTATTAAAACACCACCTAAATCATTTATAAATTGTAAGTTTTTGCCGTTTTTTATAACTTAATTTTAGTTTATTACCAAGCGAAACCGTCGTTTATTGTATCTTAATTATTATGTGTTTCCTCAAAGAAGTGAATAATTGTATTATTTTTGAGCGAAATAAATTTCTTAAATCATGATCTGTCAACGGACCGATTTGTTCGAGACAAAAACATAAACTGACGCCTTTTTCCCATGGGGGTAGACAGAAACCACATAACGCTGCTACGACCCTTGCATACTCGTCCATACATCTGGTCATAAACGCACGCTGGTTGCGAGAACTGACCTTTCTAGAGAACCTCACCAAATTGACAGCCATAAATTTTATTTAAATGATGTCCAAAACGTTACATTAACGTCATTAGTCCTATTTATGATTTTATGATCATGACTGAAATCATGAAAAAAATACTCTTACCTCCGAATACTGAAACGTCACTCAAAATTTAAGGGCTGCTTAACATTTGAGCAACTCCATAACTTTAAATTTCGTATGGCCAAACGTCACTTTTGAGAATCTGTTAAATATAAGTGGTACTTAAATTTTGAGTGACGTTTCAGTATTCGGGGGTTAGACTCGTACCTTGCACTAGTTACTAAAGTGATCGCAAATCGCACTAGCAATGAGAAATTTAATAATCAGTTTCGATTTTTTGTTTATCCTTCGTTATATTGATACCTGTCATCTGCCTAGTTTCGCTAGATAATTAAGTCTGACCCTGTATAAATAACGTAACAAAAACAATATGTCACATCAACGCAAATCGGCTAAATAAAAAAAAAAATAGGACTAGGCTCAGCTTCATTCGACCTTATCCTGCTGGGTATTATTTTAGGTAGAACCTAAATAAATACTGGACGCAATAAGGCTGAATTTTGAATAACAGTGCTGAGAATCAGGGCGGAACGTTACACGTGGCCTCAATGAGGTAAATAAATACTATCTCTTGCTTATTATTTCTACTTACTTTAAACGCATTGTAGGGTTAAAAATGGAACCCTTAGGTATAGGATCACTTTGTTGTCTGTCTGCCGAGACAATTTTTCTCAGGAACGCGAGAGGATCAAGATAGTTAATATCGAATACACACGTTTGATGCCCCTCAGAGAGAGATTGAAAAAATCAAACTTGTAAGTTATCGCGATCAAAAGTTAAGACTGTTTATGTCGTCGCACATTTGGTGATTTCTCAAGGCAATCAAAACCTATAGTGCCCAATTTCCTGATTTTAGGTCAACGAGAAGTACCCGATGACCTAAAATCAGGTAATTTGGCAAGAAACAACACATATAAAGGAAAAAAAATTGAAAACCGTGAATATGTAGTTTAATAACAAAATACCTTACTCGGTATGCGAGTACAACTCGCACGTTGACGGTTTTGACATTGGAAATGTTTTTCATTCGCTCCAGTATAGGCTCCGATTTCACGAAAAAGTGCGATCCCCTTATATCTGGGAGAGTTGTGAAGATATGATATTAAAAAAGACTCAAAAGACGCGTATTTACAACAGCTGTAAGTGAAAAAAGATTTTTTCGAGAAAGTCAAAAACGAAAAATGTTATGGCCCAATAGTAAAAAAAAAAAAAAAACCGAATTTTTGATTTTGGCGCTCGATATTTTGGAAACGAAGAATGATATCAAAAATCTGAGAAAACTGACTCTGGACAATTTAGTCAGCTACAATTTGAGCCTAAACCAAATACGATCGGGTTAAGGGTTTGCCCTGTAGCCTTACCTTTTTGAAAAAAGTCCGAACGACGTTTTTCACATGACATTTATGACTGCATGTTTCGCAGAGTTCGTTATCGGTGTCGAGGATACTTATGTTAATCTAAGAATAAAATAAGTATCATTTAACGTTGTAGTTTTATTTTATAACCTTTTCCTTATTTTATTCCTTAAGTATTTCCTTATTCTACTTTCTCGTCGCTCACCGATAATATTTTTTCGAATTCCGTAGATTCATTTCCAATGTGCTTGATAGCCGTGTGAGGCACGAAATCTGTTTTTTTTTTTCTATTTCAGCCACTATGTTGCTAAGCGGTTTATTTATTTATTCCTAAACATAGCCACTAAGTAGTCATTAGCCGTGTTGCCAAGTAATAAGAATGTATTTTCACTACGACTGTCTCATTGGCCAAGTGGTCGCAAATAAGCCGTCGCAAATCCTTTAAAGTGTAGACTATGTTAGCTGGCCACAATTACTATTCGATTTAAACCATATTCATCAAGATTGGATGAATAGTTTAGCGCTACGGAGGAACAAACGTAAAAACCAACATATATACATAGACTGCTAAAATCATGACCCTTCCTTTTGGCTTCGCCGTAGTCGGGTAAAAAGGACAGCCCTTTGGTCAAGTGAAGAGTCGATCATCCGCTTCGCGATATCCCGTAATAGTAGTGATCATTCGGAACCCATGGCCCTAGTGTTTTAACTTCAAACGGTCAAATCAAATAACCACCAATTAAGTTATTATAAATGGTGTGTGGTTTTCAGCACCAGCAGTAGCTGCCTCTAAAATTGATAGTCTAAACGCGCCAACAATTTAATATAAGTAGTGAAATTACATCATTATACGTATATCACCTCACACCATTCATTATTCAAGAGACATTAACCATAAACAAAGTTTCCAATAAATACCCATAAAGTAGAGTCATTACAGTATTAGTGCTGTAACCTTGCCTCCCACGATTAGTGTCAACGGCCCCTAAACCACTAGGGATGTCCCATCGAATATCGATCATTTTGACATTACGGTTTTTTTTTCTGCTGTTTCGATTGCCCCGTTGGTCTTGTACTCGCTAGCACGACTACTAGGAGTGAGGTTCTGGATTCGATTCCCGGATCGGGTAAAATTTTATTGGGGTTTTCCATAAAAAAATCCCAATTGCTGCCAAAGAGTCTGAATTCGTGCCCGGTTAAGGTGAAAGCGTCAGGCTAGCCCGCGAAATTCAAATTTTGTGTGCTAGGTTGTGTGTTGATTAAAATATTGTTCGCGACTGTTAGTCGTATGAAGTTACAGAATTATAATCTCCGAGTTCATAAAGGTCGAGGAATGATTTTGACCTTGAAAAAGTCGTTCCTCGACTTTTATGAACTTGGAGGGTTGTATTGATGTTTTTGATGATTATAATTCTGTAACTACATACGTCTTACAGTCGCGAACCCTGGAGCATCCACCTTAATAAAAATAGGCTTGCCGCACATGGGCCTTAAACATACCTGGCGTATTGTAGGTGTGCCTACTGTTTGGTACACCACTGCCTTCCCCTTCGAGGTTTATAAGCGTAATGTTTAGTTTCCTATTGTTAGTCGATTTTGTATAGCTCTACAAAAATTAAGGTATTTTTATTGAAAGATAAAATAGAAAGGATAAGCAAGGCTTCACATTCGTAAAAGGTATTTTCTTTTGTGTTATTTCTATTTCGTATATTTTATTATAATAATTGGTAGAACGACCTACGCCAACCCTAAGAAATTCTGGTTTAAAGGAGTTTTATTTTTAGGATTGACAGAGCTTATTCTCCGGACATGTGAAAAGGAGGGACGAATCGCACGTGACTTACGGCCGCTTTCTATAACTTACCTACGTATAACTGTTAGTTAATATACCTACGTCTCGTAGCTATCGGTGTTTCTATAAACAAAGCTTGAAACATCCTATCCGCGTCACCTACCTGTCAATTGATTCTTAGAAAAATCAAAGAAAGCTTTTCTGTGACGTTTTGTTTCTATCGGTCCGTAAGCTAAATGTCAAACAGACAGAGATAGCAACCTTCCGTTATCTGTTAGAAAGTTATTGAAAATGGCCGTAAAAGAGTGACGAATATAAATGTTGATGGATGGAGAGGGAGAGGAAGACCAAGAAAACGATGGATGCTGGAGGATGACAATTAAGAATAAAGGGTGTCACATTGTTTTTTAATGCATGCTTTTCTTGTAAGATTTTTACTTGAAACACCTCCACGAACCCCGTACTACAATCCATTCATCAGCACTATGTTTTGAGTGCGTTATATTGAGTTCTACCACAAAACATGATTTTTCACCCAAAAACAAAAAGTCGTTTCCCAGCAATAATTTTTGCGTAAAGTTACTAAGTTTGATGTACAGAATCCTTGGTTGATGGCTTCGTGATGAGGTTGTTTATACCCTGTATGTTTATACCATGAACACACGACTATTTCCCATAAGGGTAGGGAAAAACTAAAGAACCAACATACTTCTTCTGTTCTGTTATATTGCGTGCGTTCAAGAATAAAAAACCGGCCAAGTGAGAGTTGAACTCGCGTGGAGAGGGTTCCGTTCAATGCCAAAGTCTTATATTGAGTTTACCACTTTATTTTCAATTGATAGAATTCTTATATAGGTTTTCCTGTAATCCATAAGCAATGAAATATATTTTGTGTGTTTTATTTTTATTTTAGGCTCAGTGGATTCGAAAATCAGGGGTTGGTCAATTTTCGTCTTCTTTCATGAATAAAATCAAAACTATTTATTTTTCAATAATCACAAAAATATTTTTGAGATCCTCCTAACGAGCCCTTTCATTTGATATTTGTGACACAGTAAGGCTTGCAAATGCCCCGAAAATCACCCTTATTTATATAAAAGTGTTTATTTACTTTGCACATCTGTGTTTGGGTTTGGGTTTTCTACTAGGGAACCCGGATCCGGGTATATTAATTTTTTAATACCCGGATACTATTTGATTGTCAGACCCGGGTTGAGTTTTTTACAAAAATGCAGTCAATTTGAGGTTAGGTTTGGTATGTCGCCTTGTTTTGTTTTCATTTCGTCGGAGTTTTATTTCTATTATTTTCATAGGAGTGTAAAAATATTCGGTTGGCAATTCTAATATTGTTCGGTGAACGGTGAGTTTTTTTTATGTTTGTACGGAACCCTAAAAACGTGTAGATGAGTAAAATGCAAATTTATAATAAGGCGGTATTGATGCGTTGCAGTCTCCTTAAAAAGTCCGTTTTCATTTCATTTTAACCAAACCACGATTTGTTTAATTCATCTCTACATTTTTTGTTTTAAGTATTTACATCCGATTTGGAATAAACTCTCGACTTAATTTAATTAAAAATATAATTTCCCAAACCATTTAAAAATTGCACAGAAATCCCAACTCTAGTTTAACGATCTTGTTAAACTAGACCATCTCTTGCTTGTTACTAAAGTTTCTATATCCGGATGGTTGGCAGAATAACCGGATGACCGTCACACAGCCGGATCAATCCCGTTTGTGTGCCTAATGGGATAAGTTTGCCAGTATTACCAAGTTATTGGCAAGTTTTTGCCGTAACCGTCTGTGTCGACGATCCGGTCCGAATGATTACGTGGTTAGATCGTGTTTGTTGACAGTTTATTTCCGTAAAATGGACCTTATTTCAGACATTTCTGGTCACTTTATTGGCGATAACGAAGATAGAAACGTCATAAATGTAGCGGACCGATAATCCAGTTGAAAAGTGCTGTAGAAATACGAAACGCGTTGAAAGAGATCGTCGCTTATGTCGCCCTCGGGGTTATATTATACTTGAGTAAATCGAAAGTGAGCTCTGTTGTCCTTAGCATTGGTTTTTTTTGGTGGCTACATCAAGAGCCTAGGTAACAAACCAACAATTAAACAGAGTAACTTTTGCATTAACAATATTATAGTATAGATTTGGGTTACATATTCGCCGTTTTGTAAGTCTTACTGCTGATTATCCTTCAAATTGTAACAGGTATCGTTTTACTCAGCTCGAAACTAAATCAAAATCAGTTCACCCGTTTAGGAGCTGCAATGCCACAGAAAAACACACAGATTAATCTTGTAAAAACCCTCTTTTATTAAAAAAAAGAAACAAACCCACAACTATAAACAGTCGTATTCAACTGCATCAAGGCAGATGACTCGTTCTCATTAAAATAATAAATAACAGCTGTATCTAAAACGATGTTGCAATTTGCACCACTTCGCACCAAGTTAAATACTTAGATATCATAGCTTTATATGGAACGGTAAAGTTCTTTTAACTGTGCCAGCAACTGACCTAATTGTAATGTTAGGTTTCACGCTTTTAAAGGAATGAAGTACTTTTTCGGTTTCGCCACAATTTTCACTATCTGTAAGTGCACGACTTCCTTTGGTTTTTGTCTATCTTGTCCTATTCCCGACCTCAGGAAGCGGGGGAAAAAGTTAGAGTAACATTTTTTTATTTATTGGTCTATCTACATTATTGCACTGTTTATCTTATTAATACAAGCATAGTGTTCAATATGATGCGATAGACACAGCATGCAAAAAAAAAAAAAAATAGGCGAGACGACAAAAAAATATCGAATTAGTCCGTCACTTAGATTATCAAAAAATATTTGACCCGTGTTTTTTCTTTTGCTACGTAAACCAAAATTGACGAAGATACGATGCTTTTAAAATTCTCAATACGTCACGCCATGGTATAATTTTTAGCTAGTTCGAGCTCTAGGAGAACGAGCCTCTACTCCCGAGTTTTGATGCGTTTTATCTTTCTTTCATTGATTTACAAAAACAAAAAATACGTGTCCATTAATTTCCAATACACTAACTGACGGACTAAATAGATTTGCCATTTTTTGGTACTGTCGTCATGCCTATTATAACAAAAATGAAATTACAATAGTACACACACTCAACAACACAACACTTTCAACAACAGTGGGTAGTTTTAGAAACACAGTAAATACAAAGATGACAAGAAAAAAAAAAGAAAAAAGTAAATATGGTGGGTAGTTTTGATCGTCTTGGCGCTTGAACTTTTGAAGTGTTGTAGAAAAAATATCTATTGATTCATCGCAATTATTGAGAACCCTGCAAATTCTGGGAGTTGGATCCTGACACAGTTTTGCGGAATGGGGGACGTAATAGTTTTATAGGGTGACATGGATAGTTAGGTTAGGTTAGAATTAAACTTACTCAACAACTGGGGGCAGTGTATTTTACTCAGAAGTATTTTAAAAAGAAAAATTAAATTTTGCGAAACAACCTTTCGTGGAATGTTGTCTATAGTCAAAATAAACCAAAAGACAGATACCGAACCGCCGTCCAATAGTTCAGAAACCTGAAAGTATTTGTCTAAGAATTTCTCATATCTACCTAATTCAAAATGACAAACATTCCTCAGAGTCTGTCGAGTCTCACAACTTTCAGGACAAAGATGTTTAAGTATTTAAACTTTGTTATGAAAATTGCGTCAAGTTTACTGTGAACATGTGGTTGAAGTATGGAGGGAAGGGGGTGAGGGGGGTGACACGGTATATATGTTTTCAATTTCTGGGATTTTCCACATGATTGAAATTGAAGCTGAAGGCTTTCGATAGAAATCAATTTTGATTTCGGCGTTAGAATGTTTGTATAATTATGATGAAATGTATTTTACAATAAAAAGAAAGTACGTGCGTTGATCCCGGCTGTCATTTGAAGATCTTTGTAGTCAGTTGATCATGTGGCGAGACGACAAAAAACAATCTAATTAGTCCGTCAGTTAGATTATCAAAAAATATATGACCCGTGTTTTTTCTTTTGTTACGTAAACCAAAATTGACGAAGATATGACGCTTTTAAAATTTTCACCACGTCACGCCATGGTATAATTTTTAGCTAGTTCTGACGTCACGAGCGAGTTTCGATGCATTTTATCTTTGTCAATATTCATTGATTTACAAAAAACAAAAAATATGTGTCCAATAATTTCCAATACTCTAACTGACGGACTAAATAGATTTGCAATTTTTTGATACTGTCGTCATGCCTATTCAAAGAAGAACCGAAATTGATAATCCTGTTGAAATGCGAAACGGTTTGAAACTGGCTACCACTTAGCTCTAAGCCCTGAGGTACCACTAGTAAAAACTAATAACCTACACGCGGAATAGCTAATAAACTTAATTAAAATGCAATACATTTTTCCTTCAGGCATAGCTCATCATAATATTACCCCTCTTGCATTTTAAACAGCTGTATTTCTAACACAAAATTACATCGCCCTGTAATGAAAAATAAACCAACCGTGGAACTTAGTAACGAAGAATCCCGTCAACGGTTTCATATCACGATACTTTTGCGTAAAAGTGTTGCAAGTTTTAAAATTTGGCCATAGAATAGTAAAATTATAAAGAAGCGTGCATGTAAAAAATTGAGGAATGTTTTTAATTGTAGGAAATAACGATTAAAAACACTTCTAAATGTTTTTATTTTCTGGGAATCGCTCTAAATTAACGCCAGGAAAAACATTATCTCTTAAATTGTAAATTGACTTCCACTGTCATTCTTAATTAGTACGATTTTTTCAGTAAAACGGTTTTAAGTAGACGTGAGTCAATTTGCTTAAGAATCTAACTTCCGTAACTGTACTATCGAGGACACTCCCACCTGATCACCACTAAGCTAATTTTTGCTTGCACTTACCTACAACATAGAAACGCTCCCTAGCCCCGCCCCATTGACTTTGTATAAAAATAATGAATGAAAAGATACCGATCGGCCGAGCGCACTGACGACGCACGCCAAACGAGAGTTATTATAATTTTGCGCGTCAAAGTCTAAGGGGGCGTGGCTCGGCGCCTCCGCATGATTTAAGCTGATCAGGCGGAAAAGACCACGACTGTACTTCAAAGCGCTCACAAGGTTTCACATCTATGTGATAATTTTTTCTTTATCTATGTTCTGACCTAGTCAGTTTTAGTACCATTAAAGTTGGTGGTTAACTCGAAAATATGACAGCCCATGGCCTTCCGTAAAAGTTGGTTGTAATAAAGTTTCTTTTTTTAATGCACCCGTGACTACGCACTTTTACTAACTGCGGTGAGTCGTGAATGTATTGCGTTTCTGAGGGCACATTTTTGTACAATTTTCCAGTTTTTTTCGGGTTAATGTTTTTTTAGTGTTGACTGAGTAAAATTTTACTAAATTATCTTGTGGTTTTGGGAGTTAAAACAAGCGTAAAGGGTTATGCATTTTTTAATCTAGTGGAAGTTCAAGTTCAGAAGAGTTCGGTGAATAGAAGAATGTAGTAGAAAATAATACCGTATTCCTTGTTTATAATCAGTTCTGCCTTACATCTACAACTATGAAGTTACAAGCCACGTCTAAGCTACGAAGTTACTAACAACTAATACGAAGACAATCTAGTTACTTTTAATAGTCTGTTACAAGTAGCACTTACGCATGTTACGCTGGTTCCATAATTATAAGAAAACATTCGGCTGAAATGATCTTTTGAGCTGATATTACCAGAATTTACCAGAATGCTTGGTTGATGGCTTCGTGAAGAATCCGTTTTCACCTTGTATTGCGCATGGAATTCAATGCATAGCCCTGTCTATTGGTATTTCAGTATTTCACCTCCTAATGGAGTCCGTTCTAATTTGGGTAAACTAAATACAACTGATTATTGCAACTATAGCAACTGTCGAATTCCATTAATAATGTGGTGGAGCAATGATATGCGGTTAACTGAATTCGCTATTTTGAAACACTACTGAATAATTGACTAAAGCAACTAACGGTTTTGCGGAAAAAGTAATTATCTCTAATTTTGAAATAGATACAAAACTGAGCTTATCATCATTTTATAGAATTAGACCACAAAACATAATTCTGATTCGCGTTTTTTCAACTATGTTGAGGTTGGCCTACAGTCTAACCGGATGCAGAGCGGACCGGAGCGACTGCCTATCTGACCTCCACAACCTGGTTAGTATTTAATAACACGATACCCTTGGTGAGACATGTTGTCAAATTGGGCCACTGACTACCAGTAACGACTGTCAAAGATCTACAACTGACAGCTGGGACCAACAGCTTAACGTACTTTCCGAGGCACGGAGGAAACTTAGTGAACTGAAGTGTGTGGTCACCCATCCACACACCCAACTAGGCTTAACCTTAAGCTTGACCCGTGCAGCTGTTATAATTTTGCCACAAGCTCGTTAATTTGATAGGTCTACCTAAACTTATACTGTCACTTACGGGATATCTTCCATGCTTATCTACTACTAGCGGACGTCACGCGGTTTCACCCGCGTAGTTCCCGTTTCCGTGGGAGTACGGGGATAAAATATATGTTACTCAGGGTGAATGTAGCTTTCTAATGGTGAATTTTTGAAATCGGCGCAGTAGTTTTTGAGTTTATTCATTAGAAACATACAAATCTTTCCTCTTTATAATATTAGTTAAAAGTTGAGCTCCCGATAAGTCGACGCTGTTGCAAGCGCCATAATCGCGGGATGACTGGAGAATGCGGGTGGATGTTGAGTTCCCTAGCGCGTAGCAAAAGATCAAAAAAGACAAAAGACAGTTTGTCTGCACCTAACAATTTATATACCATCCAGTTGTTATAGTTGCGTTTACATCACACGCTCGAAGGCCCTCTGGTATCGTTTCCTAACTGTAACAAGACTAACCAACAGTTGTCCTGCAGTAACTTAACGCTATTCAAATGATACCGTCTCATGTGCAATCGACACATAACTGCGCGATCAAGTCACATAACTCTGGTTATGTTTACATACACAACTACATAATTCACGAGCTCGAACAGCCAGTGTATTGCTGACAAAGGACTACACACCAGTGCAGTTCCCATGGTTAAATGGTCTCTAAGGGGGAGTTTAGACGGGCCACACTGACGCCACACTATAGCAGCAAAATGGGTAGTGGCTTTACACGGGGTTAGTCATATTGCGAAACAAACTTATACCATGAATTAGCACCTACATGGTAACACTACCATAAATACACACACACATGCGTGCCCCAAAAGTAGCGAATCAGGCAATATCAAATGTGTGGTAGGACTGCTATCAAATATTATGAAGACTGAGGTTACATTCTCATACCACGGCAACCAAATAATTGGCCGATCGATGTATGACGAAAAAGTAGAGTTTAAGGTAAGCAACCTGCCAGTTACAAATCATGGTTCAACCTTGTGGTAAGTATTCCTAACTACATTTTAGTTGCTGCGACGTGGTTGTAGTTATGAGTAAGAGTAGTACTGAGGAACTCTAACTTGTCGGGTAGATCTTCAAGGTTAAGCCGAGCTTGCTAAGGTTGGTCTGTGGATGGGCGAACATCCATTATATACCAAGTTTCCTCCATGCCTTGGCAAGCACGTTAAGCCATTGGTCCTAGCTGTCATTTGTAATCTTTGACAGTCGTTACAGGTAGTCAGTGGCCCGAAAATCTGACAACCAGTCTTAGCAAGGGATACCGTATTACCCAGTATTAACTGGTTTGTGGAGGTTAAAATTGGCAGTCGCCCCATGTAAGATAATATAAGATAAGTCTAAATTTGCCTTAAACATGGTATAAAGTTTTGTTACTGTCAGATAATAATCTAAAGTCCGCATGTTTAGCTATACAGGATAGTTGTATCAAATGCATGCAAAGTTCAATGTCACAGATACATGGTTAATACAATAATAATGATAGAATAGTGATACAATAATAATAGTTTTCTCTGAGCATTATCCACAATAACAAAAATCCAGAAATCTATTGGTTATTGTTGAGTAAATCTTTAGTTATAAAACAATGTGTTCTTTCAACCATTTCAGTAATTACAGTAAAATACTGGTATTCAGCGGCAACTTTTAAGACTGGAAGCCGACCCCACTAAAGTTGGGAAAAGGCTTGGCAGATGGTGTGGTTGTAGTTATGGCCCGTCTGTACAACCCCTAACCATAGACTCACGGCTACTCGGCTATAAACTCGCAGACTGAACACAAACACGGATACAATGGATCGATCATTTATCTCTTCAGTATTATGATTGATTCGAACCCTGCATTACGTTTGAATAATCATGATTTATGTCGCCTTCAGGACTCGATATGTCTTTCTATTTAAGTATTGTAGATTATATTTGAAATTTTTATGTGAATATAATAGCGATATCAAGGACAAATAGCGTGAGTTAAAACTGTTTCAAATAATGAGGTACTGGGTTCGATTGCCAGATCGGGCAAAGCATTGTTGGGTTTTTTAATCAGCAGTTTCTCAGTAGCAGCAACGTAGCCTGTATTTGTGACCGGTTGATGACAATAGGCTCGCGTTATATTGCATGGGACTCAAACATAAGTGGCAAAATTTGGGTGTACTATTCGTTACACCTCTGCCTAACCACCACTTAAACCCAGCGCTTTGCTGTGAGCCCCCCATAGCACAGCATCATGCTGAGTAGTAAGAGATAATGTTAAATGACTTGCTCTAGTAAAAATATAAGGAAATAATCCTAAAAAAATATTAAATAAAATAAAATAGATTAATTATAGAAATAAAAATAAAAGTAGAAACCTGTATTGAACGCGTTACAAAAGTTACAAAACACAACACAGTACAGCACGTTACATTATACAAAGTTTCGGGTCTATGCTATCAACCTATGAGAAGTTCTCTCGTGAGAAGGCGATAGGATCAAGCTAAACTTGTCATAAAAATGTATTTCACAGCCTGTGGGTCCGCTATACGCGTAGATCTTTCAATGCCCTACGGGTCCTGTACAATAATGGTTTTAGGATGCTGTTGGGGTTGTCTCGCTTTTGTAGTGCATCAGTTATGTTTACTAAGGCCAGCACTGACTGCTTTAGGGCTATAGTACGGCAAAGAGTGGCCTCCCTGATGCGTCGCGTGCGGGGCAGCACCAACAGCCTTCTGAATACCATATTGGAAAGGGTTGATTGTCCGGTTGTGAGGCACTGGAATACCGTTCACGGATCTGGAGGGGTCCTTTTCAATGTAAAATAAATTAAATGAAATAAATTAATAATTTAATGTTGACATTGAATAATAATAATACTAACATAGTTATAAGTATGATTTACTAACAATGTATGGTTTTTTTTTTTTAATCTGATACTTAATAAATAAATCATAATTACCAAAAATGTGTGCAAAATTTCAAAATTTCTTGGGGGAAATGGGTTTGAAATTCAATTGCAAGATTTGACCAATAAATACTAATTAACAAACTAATAAAAACTAACAAGGCAAGTTTAAATAAAAGATTAAAAAAATATATATATCACTAGTTAAACTAATTTCTTCTAGAACTTTACTTGCCTTTTAAATAAACATTTATAAATATACCTCTCAGGGTATAAATACGAATGAAGCAAAATGAGTACAATAATATCGTGGCACGTGGATTTGTGGAATATTGTAATTTTGGCTTCCCTCGAGGGAAATAGGCTTACGTCCTTGTTGGTGGGTAGAAGTACATTAATTACAGTTTTCCGGTTAGGTAAATCGTTGGAACATCATGGTATAATTAGAATATAGCGTTCCCACTGCTGGGACACAGGCTTCCGCTCTATGAGCTGTAATCCACCACGCAGCTCCAGCGTGGGTAATTGGTCTTCATTTTTTTTTGGATCTGTTATTTTTTTGTGGTGGTTTCGGTACGATATTTTCTTTTGAGTGTACAGGTGATGAAATAAATTACTTGTTATGTGCCTAAATTCATAGATCAGACACGTTTAACAACATTTTCTATTCTCTTTGTAAATGCTTACGGGCTACTTATTAGCTGGGTTCGAAGTGATTATGATAATCATGATAATTACAAAAGCCATTATCAATGTCACTTTACGTTCTCCAAACGTCATTTTCCGCTTCGATGTGTATCCAAACGAGTAAAGTGTCAAATAAAAAAAGAATAGAAGAAAACGAAAATATGACGAGGCTGAATGGTCAATAGATCGATGCCTGCCTTTTTTCAGGCGAACGAAATAAAAAAAAAAGTTATGTTTAAGGTGGAAGCTCCACGGTAGCCCGCGTAATTTAAATTTTCTTACGTTTTTTGCAATTTGCAGGCCAGTGTCAGGTTGTGTGTTGATTAAAATATGATTCGCGGCTGTAAGACGTAAGTGGTTACAGAATTATAATCATTAAAATCATCAATACAACCCTCTAAGTTCATGTAACTGTCGAGAATGACTATTTTATGAAAAAGTAATTCTTGACAGATAAATGAACTGAATATGAATGTTTGATGATTTTAATGATTATAATTCTGTAACTACATACGTCTTACAGCCGCGAATCATATTTTAATCAACAATTGAATTTCGCGGGCTACCCTGGAGCATCCACCTTAATCAACAAACAGATTTTTTTGTACTTTTTAGTTGGTTTGTACTTTTTAGTTGGTTGACCAGAGTGATACCTAGTTACGCAAATACCGAAATATAAACACACTGTTTGGACTAAATTCCAGTGCGTTAAAACAATAAGAGCCGTTTGAATTAAAAAAAATAAGAGATCAAGTTATGACTCAGCATTGATTATCAAAGAAAATAATCATTTTTATAATTTCGAACCCTGATTAGATTTAAGTTACTTTAAGTCTGGAAAAGCAACAAACCTCCGTGATATCCTTTCTAAAAATGGGTAAGAAATGAAGTGGGGAACACTGGAACAGGCGAGGGAGTTAAAACACAATGTTAGGAACCTGCGACATTTACATAAGGCGTCCCAAGACGTAAAGGTGCTCCGTGCTTCGCTTACTGAGCGGATACCTGATGAAATTTTGAATCAGATTCCGGTTGATGGTTCAGTTCATTTTTTGATAGTGGGTAGGTGGATGCGGGTGCCGTAGGAGGGATTATGGCTGAGGGATTGAGAGGATTTCCTAGTGCTGCATTTATGTGTTAGTGAGTCAGCCGAATTTCGTGGGTGTTTGTGTAATACTTGTGGATAGCTCAAACGTTTGTCATTTCGTTGTTTTAGGTTTATTTTTTGCTCATGTTTACTTTTTTATATTTATTTATTTAATTATGGCACTCCAACGACTTATTCACTAAAACATCTTTTGGGGTAATGTAACAAATTTACTTAAAATGTAGAGTGAATTTGTCACTTACAGGTGTGCACAGCACTTACATATTATGCATTTCAAGTTTTATCACTTTTACATATAGTACATAAAGGCAAAAAAAAAAAACGAAACTACATGAAAACAAAATCGAAAACTAAAATAAAGAAAATATATAGCTAAATCTATTTTGTTGCCCTAAATAATGACACAGTCAATGCCAAATAATAAAGAAAGTTATAATATTATGTAAGAAATAATATTATATACTAGCTGACCCGCGCAACTTCGTCTGCGTTACGTAAGAGAGAGAGAGGCTTGGAGAGAGTGTGAGTCAACCTAAAAAAAATGCAGATAATATGCTTTAGCGGACTTTTTAAGAGGAACAATCCCGTCATACATGTATGATTGTTGAGTAACTTTAACCGTTTACGCAGCGCACGGAAAGGAAGCTCTCAAGAGCAATAATTTTTCGCTGTTTTTGCAACAATTTTCATTGATGCTCCGCTCCTATTGATTGTAGCGTGATGTTATATAACGTATAGCCTTCCTCGATAAATGGGCTATCCAACACTAAAAGATGTTTTTAACTGGAATCAGTAGTTCCTAAAATTAGCGCGTTCAACCAACCAAACAAACAAACTTTTCTCCTTTATAATAATAAGTATAGATTCAAGTAGGTAACAATTTAATTTCTCGGAATTATATGCAATCATCGTTAAAATATTGTACTATGTTTTTCCAATTTGGGACTTCCCTCGACAGCCTTAGGTTTTCATCCTTAGACACTCGATGACAGTCATACTCCAGCTAGGTCGAAAGTGCTCATCAAGGTGCATGAATGAGCCCAAACACGATATAGCTTTTTTTTTTCGGATGGGAAATCATCAAATGACTCCTCCCGGAGCAGGAGGAAGTGTCAGACTTTTACTGACTAAAACCCATCCATGTTCCTTCATCGCCCTTTGTGTTCCGGGGCCACGATCTCTTTCGAATAGTCCCGCAGCCCCGGCAGGCATCGGCCCTTGCGGACCCCTTCTTTTTTGCTGACTCTCTTTGAGGCGCGCGTAGAACACGAACGCGCCGTCGACACGGCCTGTCGTCATGAGACGGACGGACGGCGAGCTAGCCCATAGCTCCTCGTCCACAGGCCCGCGCGTACGGTGGCCGGGGGCCAATACGTGGCTCCCGACGCCCAGGGTGTCTCCCGCTGTGGCCGGGATGTGAGGATCTCTCCCTCTCACGTTCCGCCACCTCCTTCGCTAGCATGACTGCTTCGCAGAAGGAGGTGATGGCATCCCATTCCGTCTCGCTCCGGACCATGTATTGAACCAGGGCTGGGAGAGAGAGGTCGCCGCCGCCGATCGCCGCTTCGAGGACACGGCGGTGCTCCACAGTGTGCTCCACCGTGGCCTCCGGTCGATCCTCACAATGGAAGAACCCGGGCGTCTCCTCCCGCCCGAAAACACGATATGAGGCCAATAACAATTTAGCTGTAAATATAATCTACGTAAACTGCGTATGGATTATTGATTATTGCGAATAGCATAGCACAGTTCTTGCACGGCAAGAACACGTGGATTTATCAGGCTTCTGGTGTTCGCTATACTTCTTTTTGGAGAAATCATCCTCATCATCATACTCCTGCCCTTATCCCAATTTATTTGGGGGTAGCATGATTGTATTCTTCTTCCTTATGTACTACTCTATTACTTTTTGGAAAAGTATTTCACGAAAAAAATAAGAAATGCACACAACTTATACAAAATTAATATAGGAAATCTCACAGCATCAAAAAAAAATTAAACAAATCACAAAAAGTGAAAATAATGTTGGAGGGTTTGAACCTGCAACCCCGTAGTTTACAGAGCGGTCATGAAACTGCAAGGCTATTTACTTCGTTGACTTAAGCCACAAATAGCCGTTCTCATGTACTTACGTCATGACTGAAACGTCAAACAATTGAAGTATACGGAAATAATGCAAAATTGCCTACCCCCTTAAGGAAGTAGCGTGATAATATATAGTTTAAATATTGAAGAAGCCTATGCAGTAATTTTGACGTGATGCGCGCACAAACATTTAGTACCAACCAACGTTTAGTACTTAAACCGAGGAAAGCTGATTTTCTTGAGTTCCGCTATTTTGTGCGTATTCACCTCAAAAATCAAATTTCAAGAAAACTGAGAAATTATATTTACTTGTATTAGATATGGAGTATATGTAGCAACTTTAAAAGGTTACACTTCATTGGTTTTGATTGTATAGGTGTTTGAAGTTTATTAATTTTAAACACAAAACCCTCTTTTTTGCGCCTCTGGATGAGATTTAAAAAAAATGCTAAGACAGGTATTTCTTTATTTTTATTAATAGGTATTTATTCTGAGTTTCATGATTCTAGAACAATCTAATTTTTTTTTTTCATACAAACTTTACCCCCCCTTTTCACCCCCTTTTTCCAAAAAAATCCAAAATTTCTATAGCCTATATGTTATTCTGAATGTATTTAAACAGATTTGTGAACATTTCAACAAAATCAGTTCAGCAGTTTTTACGTGATGCGCGGTCAAACAAACAAACAAACAAACAAACAAAAATTTTTTAAATGGTTTTAATATGTTCAGTTACTTATTTCAAGTCACCCTGGCTGGTTTTTTTTTTAATCTTCAATGAACAGATTTTTTGGTCTCAACGATTTTATTATATGTATAGACAATTTAGTTTTGTTGTTAATTTGACAATTTTTGTTTTGTTCTGTGCTAGACAAACTAGAAGAAAAAAGAAGAAGAAGCAGAAGTTTCTGGTATAGTTACTCAACTCAATTCTAATTTAGTTATGTGGCTCATTAAGGTTGGCTACTTACTAAAAAAATGATTTTAGTTCACGAATTTGCCTGAAAACGTTGTCTTCATCAAAGAATTGTAGGTTGCTTCAGTACATCGCACTACACTAGCACTTTAACCAAATACGAGGCCAGTATATACTGTTTTTTTTTAATCACTGACGTGTCTACATAAGTATAAAGGTAGGTCTTAAATAAACCGCTTTATATAAAATTAGTCTACCGTCACCCTACAGCTCACATTATATTTTGACACACAAAACAAATCCAGATTCAGCCATAAAAATAACACACAACACAATACAATATTCCTTAACAATATCGGTAGGACTCTTCCAGACGGCTTACTTATTACTACGGAGTCGTCTGTCTAAGCCGGCAGTCAGTCAGCCATGCTAGCTTACGTGTTCCTGAACGGATACACGTGGAAATTACAGTAATAAATGGATATTAAGTTTGTGCGGGTGCTGATCTTATTTATTGGGGCAATATGGGGCGTGGGGATCATACATAGAAAGAATGCCGTGTATTCTTGAAGATCAAAGTCTTCAAATCTAGGTTTTTTTTTTTTTTTTTTCGGATGGGAAATCATCAAATGACTTCTCCCGCTCTGGGCGGAGCGGGAGGGAGTGTCAGACTTTTACTGACTAAAACCCATCCATGTTCCTTCATCACCCTTTGTGTTCCGGGACCACGGTATCTCTTTCGAATAGTCCCGCAGCCCCGGCAGGCTTCGGCCCTTGCGGATAGGGAAGGGGTCCCCCTTCCCTATTGCTGACTCTCTTTGAGGCGCGCGTGGAACACATACGCGCCGTCGACACGGCCTATCGTCATGAGACGGACGGACGGCGAGCTAGCCCATAGCTCCCCGTCCACAGGCCCGCGCCTACGGTGGCCGGAAGCCACCACGTGGCCCCCGACGCCCGGGGCGTCTCCCGCGGCGGCCGGGACGTGAGGATATCTCCCTCTCACGTTCTGCCACCTCCTTCGCTAGCATGACTGCTTCGCAGAAGGAGGTGACGGCGTCCCATTCCGTCTCGCTCCGGACCATGGCACGAACCAGGGCCGGAAGCGAGAGGTCGCCGCCGCCGATCGACACCTCGAGGACACGGCGGTGCTCCACCCAAGCAGGGCACACCTCCACCGTGTGCTCCACCGTGTCCTCCGAAATCTAGGTTTGAGTTTAGATTTAAGTCCTCTAACCAGTCACCACACTGATACTCACTCACACATTTGTCATTGGTAGGTGCATACCTGGTTGTCCGACGGAGGCTAATAACGCAATTTCGCGTTGAGCTTCTGCGTCAAAGATTTATGTCCATTTTACTTACCACGCTATAATTTATTAGGCTCGGGGCGAATAATAAGTCTTGTTTTACAAAAAAAAACTATCCTTTTAGTAACGCATCATTCAAGACTTCAAGCTATGCGACTTACTACGCGATTTTTGTCGCGCGTTGCGAGTACTCGAGTCGTGCTCTAAGCTATGTATTTCTCTAATATTTTTTTTCCACAGTCGTTGTCGCAAGACGTGTGTGGCTTGAGCGAGTAGCTTGTGGCCAAGCGATTAAAATATCCTCGTCTAGCAAAATTTGTCATCGTAAAATTCATTATTTCTACTTAACACCGCTATTGAAAACTAAAATCAATTAAAACATGATACAATCCCCAAAAAATACAAAATCGTTTTTTTATCATCACAGCATAGTTTAAAAATAAAACAATCACGATCGAAACGGATTGATACGTGTTCCGTACAATTCCAAAGTAGGATCATCATCATCATCTCACTAAGCTGGCAATAAGCACAGTGCTCTATTTTATTAGTTACTAGCTGATGCCCGCGGCTTCGCCCGCCCGCAAATTATATACTAAAACCTTCCTCTTGAATCACTCTATCTATTAAACAAAACCCGCATCAAAATCCGTTGCGTAGTTTTAAAGATATAAGCATAGGGTTATTGGGACAGAGAAAGCGACTTTGTTTTATACTATCTAGTGAAGATACTTAATTGTATATGTGCCCCTTTTTATAAATAAACGATTTTATTATTAATATTATTTTATTATCATCTTGTCCTTGTCCCATTCTACTTGGGGTCGGCGCATCACGTTTTCTTCTTCTTCTCTCCTCTCTCTCTTCCTCTTCTTCTTCTATTCTCCCCTGTCAGACGTCACGCATCATTTACTTCTTTCTCTTTCATATCATCCCTCGCACAATCCATCAATCTTTTCATTGGCCTTCCTTCAATTGCAAAGTAGGATCTTTAGCCATTAATACTCTCCAAATACATAACTTAATAAATTATTCTTGGCAGGTGCTAAAATAACCGATCACTCGCAACACAGAGGCAACAATAGTAGAATCAAACTGAAACAACATCGGAACAATGAACATTAACTTTACTACATTGTTGGTAGAAAAAAATTGATGTTAAAATCGTTTGTTTTATTTTTAACGTGGATATTTTTATTTTTGTTATCTATTTAATTATCAGCAATTTGTGTCCCACTGCAGGGCAAAGGCTTCCCTTCCCTCCGTCCATTTCTCCCTATCTACAGCTGTTAGTTTATGGTAAATACAGACGCGCCCCCCGCGAACGCAATATGGCAGGAAAAATATAAACTACGAAGGTGTTCAACTTTATAACAATCTACCGGCAGATATCAGGAGCACATCTTCTTTCAACTTATTTAAAGCTAAACTCAAGCAGTACGTAACTAACAACACAAAACTATTAAGTTAGCGATACAAACTAGTCTTTCACACAACAGCAAATGTCGACCTACCTACATTAAGGAAAAAAACTGTTAACTACTGGACTACACGTTACTTTATTATAACTATGTATTTATTCGCTAAGTGAACAATGTATGTTCTTTTTGAATAAATAAAGAATCTTTATACCTAAATCTTTGGGAAAAGAGTCGAGTTCGTCCGCCATCTCCTTCTGGGTCTGCCGCGAAATATTCATAATGAAAGCAATCTGGTTCTAATTTAAAAAATTAAAATCAAATTCTATACATTAACAATTTCGCTATCATACTTTTATGTGGGTAAATTAACTACATGCATACGTGTTTTGCAAAAACAGCATTGATGCAAAAATCAAGGTCCAAAATTCCAAATTCACAGCCATTTTAGAGTTTGCCGTAGTCAATAAATTTACATCAACACATTTTCACGTTCGTGAGCTATTCTTCCATCCTGCATACGGTACCCTAAAACTATAAAGCGTTAGAAATCTGATTTTAGATTTCGCATTGAATTTTCACAAATATAACATTTTGGAGTTTGAACGCGACACAAAATTCTGTTTGACGTATAGAACGCAATTTCCGTCAGTGTTTCCAATTAGTTGTTGTATTGACTGAAGTAACGTGTATTTTATGTATTTTTTATACTTTCTTTTCTTTTGTTGTCCCGTAATATGGTTGACAGAATTTCGAGGTAAAACAGATTGGTTTGATGTTTCTGAAAAAATCTCACATCAGACAGATTTTATTATACGCATGCTTTCTTAGAAGACGTTTAATACGACGTCGAGCTACGCGATAACTGACAAATGCTTGCGCTGACGGGACAGGTCCACTCAAATCTGCGTGGTTCTTAGACTTATCCACATTGTACTCATTATGAGTTGACCTAGATTATGTCTGGACCTTAAATGAGACAGACCTCTGAGTTTGTTTTGACTGTTT
Organism: Xestia rhomboidea; assembly: GCA_963853795.1. Lineage (NCBI taxonomy): Eukaryota > Metazoa > Arthropoda > Insecta > Lepidoptera > Noctuidae > Xestia > Xestia rhomboidea. Next base: position 3,919,911 of record OY970771.1, on the reverse strand, counting down.
CTTCTCAGAGTAGTCAGAGTCGAAACACCAGCCCCTCATAGTTAAAAAAAAAAATATTGAAAAATAAAAAAATATAAATAGTTTGTTATAAGTGTTTGTAAAAACCCATTTGCAAAATAAACATCATTTAATGCCTAAACCTAAGTATTCGCGACGATTTAGGTTTACAAAGGTATTTTATTGTATCATTCAATCCATCAATTTGATCCAAATCCAAGCATGTATAGTGACCATGTAAGCTCTAAAAGAATCTAACTGACTAATGCTTGAACCTTATGTACTCAGAACTACCAAATATTACTGACACAACCTATATATTTGTGGACCAAAAACTCGAATCACCGCAAGATTGGCAGTTTAGCTTGTCATTGATAGAGTTACTATCTTAAGCTGCGCAATGAACATGGTACACATTTTGTCAAGCCTATTTTGGCTTCCAGTCTAACCGGATGCAACTGAATACCAGTATTTTACATGGAGCGACTGCCTATCTGACCTCCACAAATCCACAGCTCAGTAACTAGGGATCACGATACTTCTTGGAAAGACTGGTCAGACTTTTGGGTTTTTGATTACCCGTAACGGCTGTCAAAAATCTACTGTTAAAGGCTGGGATCAACAGCTCCACGGTCTCATTGTAGCTTCGGAGACAAAAATATCGTTAGTTGGAGATTTCATTATAGCACAGCACAGCATCATGCTGAGTGGTTTAACTTGTTTGTCGCACTCACGACGTGCAAGCTGTCAACTTTTTTTCTATTCCGTTCTGTTATATTTTAAATGTCTTTTATGCGTTTTATGTTTTCTGTTTATTTTTTCTAAGGGTCAGCTCACACCTAGACGCGACGCGACGCGACGCTGCGAGTAGAGAGACTCAAAATATTACTTTATTGACCACACGAAAAGATACACATTTCATTGTGAGAATTCAAAATACGTTGCACCATGCAGCACTGCGCCACTCGACACTGAAATGTGTATCTTTTCGTGTAGTAAATAAAGTTATATTTTGAGTTGCCCTGCGCAGAGTCGCGTCGCGTCGCGTCTCAGTGTGAACTGACCCTAAGTTTATATGCACGTCACGTGCCTGCGGCAAATAAATATTTTTTCTTTTTTCTTTCTTTCAGTGTTACCAAGTGATTTTAAAAAGACTACCACTACTGATATCATGGTGTTACATACACAGAACAAACGAACTACAAATAAATCGGAAGCGTAATACCGGACAGCGATATTTTCTAGTCTGTCGCGCAGCAGCGCGCTGTCGCGCAGCAGCGAGCTCAGCGCAATTGGGTGTTTTGGCCTGGAATTATTGCCAACTATGAAACAGCAAGATTTACACTATCACTGTTTTGGTATTTCGGTACATAATACGTGAAATAGCCAACTGCTTGAAATAAAACGTACGCTTAGTAAAACTTTACATGTGTCTTCAGGTAACATTAATTGCTGGCTAAATTGGCAACATTGTCAGTTTTCCGTTCTCAAAGATGGCTAAAGCCTTAATAACCCATACTGCTAAAGTACTCAGGTTTTCAATTCCAGAAAAATTGCCATATCATCATCATCATCATCATCCACAGCCCGACTTCACCCACTGCTGGGTATAAGCCTCTATTTGCTTGTGGCAAGCTCCACGCTCTTGTGCCAACCTCATCCAGGATATTCCAACGATGGCAACACACAACACAATTACAATAACAACAACAATTAACTGACGTCACTATCTTTACCTCAAACTAACCATAAATACTGTCTATATTATCCCATGATCTGTCCACGAAATAAACACAATAGTTAAACAATGGCGTCTCGAGCAAATTGGTCATTTGACAGATCATGATTTATATACTTGCTGTTACAGTCGTGTTCCATAATAATTACACTCATATCAGGTCAAATTTCTTTTTGGCGAATCTATATTTCATAAAAAAAATACAGTATCGACATCAGTTGTCTCTCTGAAATTGAGTTTTCGTGTTATTTTTCAATCTGGAATGAAATCAGTCCAGTTAGATACCGGTATAGTCGTAGGTACTGACGTAGTTTACAAAAATAAACTATTTTATCTATGCATTTGACTGCCCCGTCGGTCTAGTTCTCATAAGCGTAACTACTGAGCGTAGAGGTCTTGGATTTGATTCCCTGGTCGAGCAAAGGGTTATTGGGTTTTTCCATCATGAATAGGCATGACGACAGTATCAAAACATTGCAAATCTATTTAGTCCGGCAGTTAGAGTATTGGAAATTAATGGACACGTATTATTTGTTTTTGTAAATCAATGAATATTGACAAAGGTAAAACGCATTCAAACTTGGGAGTGGGGGCTCGTGACGTCAGAACTAGCTCAAAAATATACCATGGCGTGACGTAATGAGAATTTTAAAAGCGTCGTATCTTCGTCAATTTTGGTTTACGTAACAAAGGAAAAACACGGGTCAAATATTTTTTGATAATCTAAGTGGACGGACTAATTAGATTTTTTTTTTGTTGTCTCGCCTATTGCTCAAAAGCAACCTTAAATTTCGGATTCCAGCCTAGTTGAAGGCAAAATGTTGACTCGCCCCTATTGCCTGCCTGCTCAGCCTTTTCCAACCTAGGCAAGCATGGCTTAACCTGAAAATTAGCTCTTATTATTTAGCGGGTATTATTATTTAGCCACGGAGCCACTTACATAAGTTTTAAATATAGCTGGTCAAATTCGGGAGTACTGTCGCCACACCTCTGCCTTACACTCCGGAGATTACAGGCGTTATGTTTTAAATCCATTGACCATTTACAGTGAGTGAAAACAATGAAAGATGTATCTAGCAACATCAAACAGAAGCGATGACAGTTACCTAGACACAAACGAATATTTTGCGGAATTAATGGATACAATATATTGGTTCTATGAAACGTTTGTTGAAAATTCGAAGAGGGTTTTCGACGAACCGTTTATTGAAGTATCGAAAAAGCTTTTGATAAAAATTATTGATATTGGCACAAAATTATTTGTGATTTAGTAAGTAGACAAGAGCGCTATTTTATTAAATGTCTAATCAAGAGTTTCAAACTTTATTCTATTCTTTAAATTAAGCTATTTTACTTTGAAAATAAAAATTTTATCCTTTGAGCCTGATGTCCATATTCACTTAGGTCAAAACAAAAGCTTAATATTGCTAGATTTTCTCAAACGCCTGATTCAGCCTCAGCCTAATGGTTGGACCATCGGACTGCCAAGACATAGGGCTAAAGTTCGAACCCAAGGCACGCACCTCGAACTTTCGGATTCATGTGATAGTGCGTATTGTATAATTGTCACTTGCTTCGGTGCCAGAAAAAAATCGTGAAGAAACCAGCATGCCTGACAGATATTTCTCGACTGCATGTAAAGCCAAGTCAGAAGTCCGTTGGTGGCATAAAACTGACACCAGGTTAGGCGCTAACCACACGATAAAGAAGCAAAAGCTTCGAAAGTTGGAAAACCAAAAGCAATTATTTTTAAGAATTTCACACAGATTCCGTTTAGTGTCAGTAAAAACGAGCACAAGACATGGATTATAGTGCCTACTTAAACAAAGGGAAGTCACTAGGGGAGAAAAACAAGTTTTATGTGACGTTGATTACTCCGTCCATTTAATGTCAACACTCAACCATTTACGGCACTGACCGGGAAGAAATAAATAGCGTTTTTCTTTCCCTACATCAAGTTATAATTTGTGGAAATTATATGCCACTACAAATGAGAATTCTGTTTTATTACGTACGCTACGACTCCACCCTGTTTCACATAATATGATTTTTACTTGAAAAAAACATAAACTTCTTCAATAAAAGTACGTTTCGGTACGGTTAATAATGGTCTTTCAATAATGGTGAAAATTGCATAAAATTTGGTGCACAGTTTAGAGTAACACTACGTGGTCACACAGACATCAATATAGTGATATTTTATCTTACAACTATTATATTTAAAAAAAGGGCAAGGTTTATGAGGATGGATGGATGTTTGTTACTCTTTTACGCAAAAACTACTGAACGGATTTGAATGAAATCTGGCACAGAGATAGTTTATAAGCAGGATACTTTCTATCCCGGTAGTAAGATCCCGTGTGACAGTTCCCGAACTCCACGTGGGCAAAGCCAGCAAGCAAGTTATTTATATTTAACGTTCATAGTTAGTTATTACTGTGGCCCATGTTTATAGTGTCCCAGGTAGAATATATAGCAACGCTGTTAAGTTCCAGGATAATTGCCTAGTTCCCATAAAATTAATGTCATATTCAAAGCATTATATAGTGGTTTTGTTTGCCCCTAATTCGTGATTTATTGACGTACTCGTAATATGGGTTAATTCCGGCCCAATCTCATAATATTTTCTTTAATAATAATATTTAATAATATTTTTCTTGCAATATTTGAGGGAACTACATCTATCTGTAGCTCTGATACCAGTCTTTCCAGAGTACATCGTGTAACGCACTAACTGAGTCGTGGAGGTCAGATAGGCAATCGTTTCATGTACACGCAGAGAAATTGGTGACAAACAGAACTACTGAATCGAATAGTTAAATTAGGTTACAACATGTCTAGTTTGAAATACTTGATCCTTGTTATCTCTACGACTAATTATTCATTCCTACTAATCGCATATTTCATTATATTATTTGATTAATGTAGCTCAAATATTATTGATTTAAAACATCAATAACTATTGTATCTTATACAATAATTATGTTAATATTTATATAACGTATTGTATGTACTAAGAAACAGGGATTCGCAGTTATTAAATGATCTAGTTCCGGTTAATGATTTACAATGTTATTGGTGGAATACGAGTGTCTCTGTAATTAAAACAATAATCTTTTTATTACAACTACATTATTGTTTGCAGTACATATCGTTCCAAGTGTCGTTTAATATTCGTTTAGTTTGGTTTACTTTTTATGTAGTGTTAGGGCTTAACAAGAATATTATAGTAAAAACCGCCCCGGAAACAGTAAACGGTACAATGTATGTATTAATCCGTGCTATTCTGTAGCGTGTTTTAAAATAGTTACATTTTATTTTAGTTGAACATACCTACAAATGATTGGTGTAAGCTCCTCACTGACAGGATCGCTTTGGCAGAACTATCTCAAATCTAGTTCTAGTGCAGTCAGTAAGAGTGAGAGCACTTTTATTTCATAGCAGTAAGAGCGATTTTTGTTTTAAAATCTTTTTGGGACTATTTTACAAACGCATTCCCACGAGTTAGTTACAATTTGCCAACTAGATGGCGCTGTATATTAATGTCACGTTTCTGAATCGCGGTGTCAAGATTCTCCGCCGTTGAATGACCCTCAAGTCATACTTTGAAGGAATTCATGATCAAATAAGCGGTTCCTCCAGGGCGAGGCCTTTCCATTGCAGTGACGTAGGTTGATCCCTGCGATTATCCCTAATGTGGATAAAAGTTTTTAATAGTGGTCCTAGCCTCAGAATTCGAGTGACAGATGTTAGTGTGAGATACCAAAATGTTACTAGGTTACATAATGTTTACCTAGTAGTCCTTACGATCGTTCTAGTAATGTCTACTTGACGTATGGTTACAATTACATTGGTATTGTAATAGGCGCGTTATTTACTTTGTAGTGAGTATTAATTGTTTGGTCAGTTACACTGAACATCTAGTTGTCATTAATAAACCGATAGGTAAAAATAATAACAGAATGGTTTTTGTAAAGTCAACTCGCGAGTCTTGCTGTCACGGTTGCAAACAGAAGTTCTAGTTATAGTAGCGTTTTTTCTCGTATAGGTAGCCAGATATTTCATATTCACGGTTAGACCGGAAACGACTCCAACATAATGGCAGGATATGTATAGCCCTGACACAGCGAGAAGGTATCACGGCAAACCCTGTTAAAGATGGCAGGGCGAGCTACACAAAACAAATGAACAATGGTCCACGGTAGCCCTGGATCGCAAGAGCCTACAGGTAAGGAAAGGAGCCCTTACCCAGAAGCAGGAAGACACGGGCGAACAACGTCATCAGCATTCACCTACTGGGACAAAAGCTTTCTCCCTGTAAGAGGGACAGTGCAAGCTAATGGACTATTAAGCGGAGTGCAAAGATGACACTTGGGAAAAATAAACTATAACGGTGACATATTTCTTAGATTTTTTTTTGATCTTCCAAGAGAAAGTAACTCTCTACGTCAAACCTAAAAAACATGCACATCAAACATAAAAATGTTTATACAGCCCATACTTGCATATTCTCTCATAAAATCACCCTCTAGCATAAAAAAGTATGAACCACCCCATCACTTTCGCGGCCGCAACTGTAAACACATGATTAGGTTGGCACACAAAACTCCCCCATTTTTTATGATGCTGCATCCCACGTCATGATTAGCTAAGTTATTACAATCTTTCGTAAGCCTGCATCACATCATAATAATATTTTTTTAACATTGGTATGAAGAGGGAATTTTCTGGCTGTAAAAAGAGATCGTAAAAATGTTCTCAGTAAAAATGCATAACTAACTAAAGGCCCTCGTATATGCTGCATCTCTTTCCCTCACTGGAGATTTAAATAATACTGTTGTAAGAGGCCGTGGTGGGCCTCCTTGTCGACAGTTCAAGGAATTTGGGTAGAATTTGGGTATGTTAAGTTATGAGATACTCGACACACAATATACGGAGTGGAAATCTTGTAATTTGCCTGTTAACTTTACTAACGTTGCCGCAGATTGTTCTGCGGCAACGTTAGTAAATATGCCCATAGTGCACTTGTGTGCACTATGGGCATTAAGCAAGGAAAGTTGTTGATTAATTCGAAATGTATAATTTCTAAATAATAAGAAGCATTGTAACTGTCCGCTTCTGTCTGTTTCTCCATTTACTTCTTCTATATTTTTTTTGGATTTAATACTGTCACTTCACTATTATTAAGAGATTTTTTTTTCCTGAAGGTTTTTCTATTACAAATAATATACATTTCACCCATACAAAGCCGGGGCAGTTCCCTAGTAATATTGTGAATGGGAAAGTCAATCCATATGTCCGCTAAATTTTTACGCCTTGCAACTGATCTCTGATCTGACTCTTTTCACTGATCTGGATACCGGTAGTACCTCCGTGTCTATGGATCATGTCTTACCTCCACGTTGGCGAGGCCATAATCAAAAGCTAGTTCTCCATAATCCTCATCTGAACTTGATAAATAACTACGAAAGAAAAACGAAAACTCAATAGAACCTAATTGAAAACACTTAGTTTTAAACCCTAATCAAATCAGTACATTTTCTGCTGTAATTAATTAATGAGCTCCACAGCTCGACCTATATTCCTTCTTCGCAATACCACAGATTTAGAATTTGTAATTAAACGCTACAATTTGTATGCTATTCGAGTACAGACTTTGTATAAACAACCACTATAATTCTGAGTTAGATGGTGTGATTACCATAGGAGAATAAAAGGGGTAATCAACTAAGATCAAAGTCAATTGAAGGACATTTAAAAAGGGATATTTACCATGTTAACTATTTGTTTTGAGTTCCCGATATTTCGGCGCTGTTGAAAGCACCATGATCACAGTTAAATTGAAGTTATTGCGGGTGGGTGTTTATTAGCAAATCAGTTTTTCCTCTTTCTTGCTCGTTTTTTTTGCGCTCGGTACCGCTACCACGAATATCGATGAATGTAGCTAGGTGGTGTCGTTGTTAATGATAATGTTAGTGACCATGTCAGTTTAAAAACTTATATCAATAGGTATGACGACAGTATCAAAAACTTGCAAATCTATTTAGTCCGTCAGTAGCACTCTGAAATAATTTACACGTATTTTTTTGTTTTTGTAAATCAATGAATATTGACAAAGATAAGACGCATCAAAACTCGGGAGTGGGGGCTCGTGACTTTAGAACGCACTAAATTATATATAATTATACCACGGTGTGACGCATTGAGAATTTTAAAAGCGCCGTATCGTTGTCAATGTTGGTTTACGTAACAAAAGCAACAATATAGGTGAAATATGTTTTGATAATAAAACTGACGGGCTAGTTAGTTTTTTTTTCAGTCGACAAGCCAATTGAAGGTTTGTTTTTTTCCACTGATTAGCATAAATACAAAACCAACATCGATGGCGATGTTCATTAGCCCGGTTAAGCAGAAGCCAGTCTCTCTAGACTGAGCTGCGAAATGACATACACAAAAAAAAAAAACAAAGATGGCGATGTTGGATACACCACTGTGTAAGTCCTGCAGAGTTCTATTATTTGTAATCGATTACCGATTTTAACAGATAATATATTGTACTCTTGGCTCTATTAGTATCTTTCGTTTTCAGGTGTCCACAACCGATTCGCAATCTGTCTGTACCGGTTTGTTTAAAGCAATTTGGCTTCCCCCGGCTGCCATCACCATGCCGGTGGAAAAATACCCATAATGCTAGAACGTGCGCCGATAATCGTCGCTCCGTGTAAAACAGCAGCTACCATTGTTAAAATATAATGTAATAGTCAAATATTATATAACTTCAGCGAAAAATCTTTTTTTCTTTAAATTTTGACTTTCCGAAGTGCCTTTCATTGGTTATATTGAAATCAAAGGTTTGACTTTGATTTTAAATTCCATTTATAATCAGTCAAAGTTACAAATACTTGCATATACATACGTAGGTAGGTACATACATAAAGGGTGTAAAAAACGTCTTCACAAAGCCGAAATATACTTGTCCCCGTCATTGCGATCATTTTTTTATTCTACACCATACCTGGGAACCTTCTAGTTACGGAGATGTTGGGGGTCAAAGTTCCAACTTTTTTTTTAAATTCAAGTTTTAATGTAAGAATGTTACTTTAAACACCTCCATAACACCCGTACTATTCAATCTATCCATCAGCACAATGTTTTGAGTGCGTTACTTTGAGTTCTACAACAAAACATGATTGTTCACCCCAAAAAAAAAAGTCGTTTCCCGGCAATATTTTTTGCGTAAAGTTAATTAGTTTGATGTACAGAATGCTTGATTGACGGCTTTGTGATGAGGTTGTTTACACCCTGTATACAACAACAATAATTATTATATAAACATATACGCTTTATTGACATGGGGTTAGGCCAAAACTACAGGACACCACCTGCTTCGATCTTTTCACACCATTTTGCTTCGTCTAAGGTCATTTACGCACTGTGGTTGCGCGAACTACACACCTGACATTTCTACAGAACATTACCAATAAGGTCAGTAAGATATCATCATCATCATCATTTCACCCGCTAGACGGCCTTCCAACGCAACGTCTTCGCAAGATATAGTCCTATATAAAAAGCCAATTAGCCAGTTAGCCAGCCCAGTCACCAAAGTAACTGTGTCATCTTTCACATTTGCATACAATACCCAGCTTCTGAATCTCGGGCACACAATCTACGTCTCGTTAAGACGTTCCGAGGAAATTCAAGATCAATGAGGATTACGTGACTAGCTTACAAGAGCTACAAGTAACAACAGGAAGGAATATTGAGGAAGATAGAAGGTACTGTGTAACAATAATATTGTAGCGTAATACAGGTTTACTTTGATGGGATCATTGCTTTAAGAGGTTCCTTCGACTACTAACTTTTAGCGCGTCTTAAAAAGGGTATGAAGAGATGAAATGAACACAAAAAAAGTCTTGTAATAAAAACAACTTTAAGTAGTGGCCCCATTAACTCACCAAATTGCTGAGGTTAATTTTTTTGGCATGAGCTATAGTGATTGCACTACGTGAGGTCGACAAACGGTTGTGCGATTAACACTTGTGCGACAAAACTGTACTGCGAGTCACCATAGTTCGAATGCACGCAATTGCGACAAACTGAAGCTCGACATAACGCTAGGGCGACAAACGCTTTTGCGACAGTAGTCGAGACTGCCCAAGTCCGATTAACGCTTATGCGACACTCCTGCAGGCCTAGCCAAGTTACAAACGATTCGTATCGATTCTCTTTCTATAATCGTAAACGTTAAGTCACGTGGTCAAAACAAGCGAATAGAAACTTCGTAGACAAGTTTACATCCGTTAAGATGATAGAATGAAATGTATTTGTTTCTACAATCGTGCTCGCTACATACCATATAAATCGTAGCCAACTTACAGTTTTGACTGAACTTAAAAGTATCTATTCGTTTGTTTCGACCACGTGACTTAACGTTGAAGTGATGTGATTCCCATACATTTGGTTAGTTTTCTATTAGCGTTAACGATTGTAGATTGTCAACTTGGCTAAGCTATTGTACATACAAGGTATAAAAGGTCCCTTTACAAGCCGTCAAAGAACCATTCTGTATCTCATACTAAGTAACAATGCGCAACACTGGGTATACATGGGAACAGAATGGTTAAGTTCGATAGAGGTGGACTGCCAATTTGTTAGACCAGCAAAATTCAGCAAGATTTGCTGCAAAATCCTGCAAAAAAAATGTAGATATCCCAGTTAAAACGTATAACAGTAACAAACGCCAGTTAGAGGCGCTAACTCCAGATATATATAATGGTTGTCGGCTGCGGTTCAGTGATCTATTGGTCGGGGAAACAATAAAACATGGCCGGGGAAAATATTTGGATATATCTGGTGCAGTCGCAAGGGATTTTGTTTGTAACATACGATGATGGTTGTATTCGTTAGCGTATGCTGTACATAGATCAATCCTTTTCGTTGTTTAGTGTGGTTTCCAGGAAAAAATATGGTTCCTTTTCTACGGTGTTGGTATTTTGCTTGGATGGAAGGATGACAGAAAATGAAAAACAATAAACAAATATGTAAAAATCCATGTACCTAATATTTATTTCTAAAATTAAAAAGACATAAAAAGAGTCTAGCTATTCTTTCACACATGATTGTAACTGCATGGTCCTAACCAGTTAGTAATCGCTCAATTTAGCGCAGTGGTTACACTAATTCTTATATTACTAATTTCATAATATGAGCATTGTCGAATAAGATGAGAAGGGTAACTAACCGTTGATTGTATTTTAACATATTACACCGTGCAAATGTAGATAAACAGAGGTCCAAGCACGAGCACGGGTATACGAAATGTAAATACGTCGATTTCTTAATCCAAAATACAATTATTAGCCTACTTATAGCATTTTGGCTGAAGAATCAAACAGTCAAAACAGGGTAAAGCGGATTTTACTTGTTTAAATACATCTAAACAAATAGAATATGTTTTGTAACTGAATTTTCTTTCTCCTATGTTTAATGCATGCCGTGGCAGCCTTTAATTAAGGCTACACTATAAATGTTAAAGTCAACATGAGTTCTTAAATATGTATTCTTGGTGTATGCATTGTTGGTTGTCCTTAAACAAATAAAATCTTAAAATTGTGACAATATTAAATATAGTTAGTCAATAGTAGTTTTTTTTTAATGTGAAAATGTTTATTTTATATAGATATAGTTTTGTTTTAAGTTTTAATTTCCTTGTTTGACTTTTCTACACACTGTGTCTACATTTCTTATCCAACTTTCCTCTCGCAGGTCTGCTGGAAGAAATTTCTTAAGAAATAAGCTGTACCTTTGTGCTCTTCTATGTTAATATATTGTCCTGTAAAGTATTTTGTGTGTACATAAATAAAAATAAAATTAAAATTAAAAAATCGACATGTTACGTGATAGGGGCTCAGTTTGTTTTGTGTGTGTCATACATATGTATAAGTACAGTTTAGTAAAAACCCTATTTCCAGATCCCGGTAATCTGTATGATGAAGCATATTCGTGCCGCCTTCTACCTAATATTCAAAAACCCAAAAATACATTAGCATAAAGGTTGTGTCCTTTATGTATTTTTATATAAAACCTTATTTAACATTTCAAAAAAGGGTCGCCATGATAACTGATGACTTGCAGAGTCCCTTTAAGCCGGGATTAGGGGACGCACTCTGCTTGACAGTTTCATCCTTTCACTACATAGCTTTTTATAAAACTTGTCCAAACCGGATAAGACCGGAAAAAAGAAAAATGTCCAGTCGTCCAGTGATTTCCGAAGATTTCTTTTAAGATTCACTTAGCGTTGTAAACAGATTAGTGAAGGGCCGGAATCTTCGTCAATTTGGAATACCATCGTAGCGTACTAAGGAGGGAAGAAGGAGGGGGGTAATTATTTCCTCATTCAAGGACTATAGCCAAATAACATTGCAACCTTAAGTATTATGGTACTTGTCAACATTATTACGATGATTTTCCAGTAGTACCTATGGGCGATTTCGAAAAGTAGGGCAAGGCAGGATTCTTGCATACCATTTAATTTTTTTGACCAATCAGCGCAGAAATTCTATAAATAATGTCTTTATTTTAACAACACAATTTTCTTTGTATTACTTATACCTAACCATGTCGAGCAGACAATTTTTTCAATAAAATAATCAATGTTTTATTAATCTTCACCATGGATTGTTACAGAAAGTGTGTAAGTTACGCAACTGAGGTGCTGAAGTTGTTTAATTTGGCAAAATGGCATACGACCTACTCGCATATATTTGTGCATGTCACAGGCGTTCAGGCGTTTTGCGACAATATTCACTTGTAAGACCACAATCATAATAAATTGCTCCACAACTTCCAACTATTCTACGTCACCTAAATCCAGGCTCACGCCCGTATGAGGAGCAACTGGTACCCTATGTTATACTTTAATTCCCCAACCAGATTGAGCCGGATATAACCGGATAAAAGCAGAACAAACCGGACCGGGAGCGGAGGACGGCGGTAAATATCTATTCACTGCACATTATTTTTAGTTTAGCTTCTAGATGTATTTATTTTTAGCGTAATGTAATATTTTTCATGCGCATCGTGCCGTGGAATAGGTTTTTTTTTGTTTTTGTAAGTAGCTAGTGTTATGGAAGTTGGCGGGTTTTGCATTAAAATATGGTTTGTACTGTGAAAATTTACTCGGATTTTCCGATGTCGGTTTTGTCAGACAAATTTTATTGTTGAATGGTTTTTCTTTTAAGGAATATTCTCATTAGCTACTCCAGTTAAGTTTTGGCAAAGGGCCAAGGTCCAATGACAATAAGTTTGCCTCTTATTATACCTATCCTATCCTTTCACTGCTGTTCTAAGTTAATGCGTGTTTTTTAGATTCCTGTGTTTTCTGACGCAAGACGGAATAAATAAATAAATAAATAAATATCGCTGGACATTACACACAGCGCCATCTAGTGCCACACTAAGCAACGAGGCTAGTGTCGTGGACACTAGACAGTTGATAAACTACATAGATACTTTTTGTTTGTAAATACATACTTCTTATAGATGTAACATCCATGACTCGGAAACAAATGTCCATGCTCATCACACAAATATTTGCTCCTACCGGGACTCGAACCCGGGACCCTAAGAACGTAAGGCAGCCTCACTACCGCTGCGCCATTCGGGTCGTCAATAAACGATGGAATAAACGATGGATGGTATGAAAGGAGGTGATGAGACGACGACTACTAGTCGTCGTCTCATCACCTAATCTCATCACCGAAAAGTACCAAGCATGGAAGAAGACATACTTCGTCGATCTCAAATAAATTGGGTTAAGAGCAGGACACTAATGATGAATTAAATAACTAACAATATGCGAGTGTGCCAACATACCTTACTCTTTGCGTTTGTTTAGATTTAAATTAATTTACCATATTACATTCCCATCATTTACCTAACCCATTTTCTTAAGGAGGGGCTTGTTTGGCTAAATAAATAGCAATCGCACGGATCGATCCTTGGGTAGCAGTGCTTGTTGAGGTCGGTCGGTGGATGGGTTACCATCATTTTATACCAAGTTTCTGCCGTACTAAATGGCAGCCGGGACCGACAGCTTAACGTGCTATTTCGGATAGCACGTTAAGCTGTCGGTCCCGGCTGCCATTTACAACTCTTTGACAATCGTTATGGGTTTGCAAAAGTCTGACAACCAGTCTTACCAAGGGGTATTGAATTTTCTAGACCTAGAGATTCTTCTTAGCTCTCTAAGAAGAATCTCTAGGCTTAGAGTAGCACTGAAGTGCATTGAGAATGTTTAGAGATGATTGTTATTAATATAGCTTATCTTTTTAATGTATGTTAACAATTTTTTCTAATTGTATTTTTGTGAGTTAGGTAGAGGTGTGTTTCTTGATAGTAACAACGCATTGGCGTTATAGCTGTTAAGGTGTTATTTACATAATTATAAATAAATGAATAATATATAAATCTTTGGTAGGCGCAACATGTAAAATTTTGGTTGCAGCTGCTGGTTGGTATCCAGTTAGACTGGAAGCTGACTCCCAATTTGGGACCAGGCTAGGCAGACCATTTACTATTGCGTTATCGTGATAACCGTCGCTAAGCCACTTACCACAGCATATTGGCTGCAAACAGTAACTGGCATACACCGAACATGTCCACTATCAATGGCGGCAAACACAGATTAGCGTAGTGTGCGATCACTAATCAATTTAGTCGATGCACCTATATTATTTAAGTACCGTCAGCAAAACTGCAAAGCTTTATATTTTATTTTAAACAGCTAGTTGTTGCTCGTGACTTTGTTCGAGAGGAAATTTTGATGTGTGTGTAAGAAAAAATGTGCATGTGCTATAGATTCCAGACTATAATATCTATAACTGTGCCAAATTTTATCTTGATTGAGTATGAAACATTCATTAATCTATATTTTCGCATTTATAATAGTATTGTAAGATACATTTTTAATAAAATGTAAGTGTATGTTTGTTATTTCTAAACACACACCAATGTTTTGAAATTACATTAAAGACATCAATTTTATTTATTTGTATAAATGGATAAACAATAAATAATATAGAACAAGGTAAATATTATACTGTTTTCAGTGTATGATAGTATTTCACGTGATAATGTCAGTTCAAAAACTTATATTGTTTAAACGAGAATTTGTGTGTTAAACTACCACTAAAAACCCAACTACTGAATAAAATGTAACCTATGTTATCCGGCCTAAAATAACGAATCAATTGACACCTTACTCCTATACTACGTACGTACTATATTAAAATCGTATTACACTCTAAAGGAATTCTTTGACGATAAGTAAATTTTGACATTGAAATTCATACCAGTACACAATACTTACAACACCTACAATTTTGACCTACCTATGTTATGCTATCTTATGATTATTATTATCGCTATTTGCTTTGTTTGATTTTTTATTTTATTTTAATTTGTGAATGTAAGCGATGACCACTATTGTTCTTACCCTATTTATTTATTATGAAAGCTACTTATTTAAATTACAAATGTAAGATACCTGTTAGACATGTTAAAATTTGTATTTGTTTAGTGGTTTGTTTATTTTTGTGACACTGTAGCACTTTAAACTATTTATATTGCTGTGCCCTAGCAGGGTTCATGTATGAAACCTATATACTTTGTAAGAACTTGTAAACTACATGAATGCAATAAATGATGATTATCGTTATGATTACTCATCAAAAACGGATGAATAGTTTAGGTGCTACGGTGGAACATACGTAAATACAAACATACATACATAGACTGCTAAAATCATGACCCTTCCTTTTAGCTTCGCCGTAGTCGGGTAATAAAGTGACATGAAAAGGTCATAGTTAAATAATATTCTGAACTAAAATTAACTAATTTTAGAATTAAGTAATATTACTCTTCGTCTCTTATTAAATAATATTCAAAGATAAATTGCATTGTAATTACATTTATTATCTTTTAAATTAAACCTAATTACTCTGAAACTCTCTGAGGACGTTGGGAATGTAATATGTAAAGTACAGGCATGATACTGTAATGGAAATGCTATTAACGTATTATTAAATATACTTAATTATAAATCTATTCAAAGGTGTGTGTGATATGGAGCGTCGCATCGCACATTGTACTTCTTAATAATTTATACCGTATCGTATTTCTGCCACTTGGTTTTTTTTTTTGAACTGATTGTCTGGCAGTTTGATTACTTTTTGCGGCCTACACATATCACACATCTTTGTATTGTTCATTGTGTCATTGAGCTTTTGAGTTTTGAGTTGAGATAAATAACTGACTTCAGGTCTTAGCCCAGTTACACGACTCCGCTCCCAACCGACAAAAAGAATATAATTCAAATATGGGCTTTAAGTATCCTTTTTAGATATACTTTACATTGGCAACATAAATTGGCAGACAGCTCGCTGTCAGCGGGCTTACCGCCGTCAATGCCAATGTAAAGTATATCAAAGTATAGTATAAAGGGTGGAAAACACCTCTTAACGAAACCGAAAAGCACTTGTTCTCCTCGTCATTTCGATCATTTTTTTGTTCTACACCATACCTGGGAACCTTCTAGTTACGGAGATATTGGGGGCCAAAATTCCAACTTTTTGCCACTTTTTTTTTAAATACAAGTTTTTAATGTAAGTAAAATAAGTATAAGTAATTATTTTTATTTTTTTATGAAATTTTGCTGAACTAAAATATGATGAATTTTTAAAAGTCATAGAACAAAAGTTGTTGATTATGATGTTAGTAACACAGTCCTGAGAGGTTGTCAGTGTTTTACAAATAACCCTGTATAAAGAGCAATATATAAAGCCTATATTTGAATTATATTCTTTTTGCTAGGTGGGAGCGGAGTCGTTTATGTGGGCTAAGACCTTTCTTCGGCTTCTGTCAAATCTAAAATCACCAACCAGTTTTGAGAAAGCCTGTCGATCGATGCTCATGCCTTCTCGTAATGAGACGAGACCTTTGCTGTTCAGTGAAATAAGTAACAAGCTGAACTTATATTGTCACTTACGGTATAATTATCTTCCGTGATTATTATTATTTTTTAAAGTTTAGTTTTAAACCGTGAAAGCTTAAAACAGTGTTAGTAACAGACTGGTATCAAATTCACCCCAGTCCAGGACAAAAATGTCATAAGTTTTCAAGGTCTTTTCAAATAAATATTGATTATTATAATTTTTTCTAGCGTAATTTTTTATTTAAATAATTACACTTCCAGTATACAAACTATAACTCTAAATAATTATAAAAATATGTACAAGTAACAAAACGGCTAACAGGGCGTCAAAAAATTCGTCCACATCGCTGTCAACAGGAAAAGTCCCCAGAAGGCTGGCAGCATTGCCACGTTGGATGGCAATGCTGATTCTTTGGCCAAAAAATAGGCCTGCCCTCTGGTCACGTGAAGAGTCGACCAACCGCTTGGCGATTTCTCGAAATACTAGGTGAGCATTCGGACCCCATGGCCCTAGTGCTTTAACCCCAAACGGCTCAAACACATTAATTACCAATTAAATTATTGTATTTGCGCCGTTTGAGGTTTTCAGCACCTTGATTAAATAAATATTTCAGAATAATGTCGTTTGTAAGCTAACCGTACCAACGTAACGTGCCGACTAGTTTGAAACACGGGCGATCCCGGGAACGCTTCCAAAGCAATATTAAATCTGATCATTAGTCATGGACGCTTTTGCAGGATAATCCGCTTCGATCGGGCACCTATTACGCACACTCAGCGATTTGGGAATGGTGACCATGAGTTTTGTGAAAAGTGGGACTGTCCTGCAACATAACTGTGATCCCCGACGGGTTAGGCAGAACTGTACCTAATAGTACGTCCACATTTCGCCAGTTATGTTTAAGTCCCATGTAATAGGGGGCGAGCCTATTGCCATCAACCGGGCACAAATCCAGACTCCATGGCTGACTGTGTACTGAGAAATTCCTGATAGAAAAACCTGATAACACTTTGACCCACGCTGGGCATCAAACCAAGGACCTTATGCTCAGGAGTCGCGTTTGCGACCATTGATTGTGCCTAATAATTGATCACTAATTAAGCGCCTTAAAACAAATTGACGTTTTAGGGGAAATAGGAAAGTTCTACAGACCACAATATTTAACCCAAAATAAAACCCCAACAAAAATAGAACGTTTTAATAAAACATATGGAAACGGGTGTTTATCGCGAATTTTACCTTTAATTATTATTTTTTTTTAATTATAAATTATAAAATTATATTAATATAAGCCCGCGAGCCGCCCGTGTCTTCCCGCGACCACGGCTGGTGCAATCCGGTCGAAACGTCGGGCTTATATTAAAGCTAAAATTCGCGATAAATACCATTATGTTTTATAATGTGTTCTGATCGTGAAAGTTTTAAAAAGACAAGAACGTTTTAAAAATAAACATTTACATTTTAATAAATAGTAACTAAATTACATACAATAAAATATTGTAACAAAATAATTAAGCACCTATCGAACGATATAAATACCTACTTGCTGAAAAATATTCATAGGCCATTCTGAACCGAAAAGATAATGAATAAAATATTAGGTATCGGGAAACCTGAATTTTAGGTACCTATTGAAAAGCTTTTGATGAGATTTTAATTGCTTGTACACTTGGTAAATAAAATGAGATACCCGATATTTCTATTTAATGTATTTTATATATGACCGAAGTTAATATTTATTTAATTATTTCAACACTGGGTGATTCTCTTTGTGTACATAGTAGTAAAACTCTATTTTCACAGTGTTCATGTTTGATATTATGTTAATTAAAATATATGTAAAACATAGTAAATTATACATGCTCCGTTGAAACTTCTTTTGTTAATATAGCCATAATATAAGTTTGTTTAAAACATTCTGTAGGTCACGTATTAAATTATAGTAGCTATTGGACTATTTCAGCTAACATATCACCATCCGATATGGTCTAGTGGCTAGGATACCTGGCTCTCACCCAGGAGGCTCGGGTTCGATTCCCGGTATCGGAATTTCTTTTTGGCCGTTTGTTTCATTATTTACGTTCTTTGGCATTGTTTATATGGTTAAGTATTTTAAGGCTTTCGAAAATAACAAGTGGTAAGTAGTTCTGCGTCGTGAATTACGGCCCACAAAACAGAGAGGAGGAACAAAATACAGAGAGGGCATCTCTGTATTTAAGCAGGAGGCGTTACAAACTGATTGTATTTTGGCTATGGTTTTAACTGACTTAAATTTTTCTGTTTTATGCCAAGTTACAGCTTAAAAAATATCCTGAAAGGAAAGCTGTAAAGATGTTAATAAATATCGCTGGACATTACACACAGCGCCATCTAGTGCCACACTAAGCAACGAAGCTTGTGTCGTGGACACCAGATAGTTGATATACTACATAGATACTTTTATTTTTTGTTTGTCAATACATACTTATTATACATAATAAACATCCATGACTCGGAAACAAATGTCAGGTCTTTTTTTTTTTTTCGGATGGGAAATCATCAAATGACTCCTCCCGTTCTGGGCGGAGCAGGAGGGAGTGTCAGACTTTTACTGACTAAAACCCATCCATGTTCTTTCATCGCCCTTTGTGTTCCGGGGGCACGGTATCTCTTGCGAACAGTCTCGCAGCCCCGGCAGGAAATGTCAGGTCTTAAAATAAATTACATCTTTTCCACTTCTCTCTCTGTGCGGTTTTCTCTGGCCAATCTCTCACAAACGCCTCTAGGGTCGTCACGCCAGTGTTTTCTAGGCCTACCTCGGCCGTACATAAAAATATCGATTACTACTAAAGCTGAAACCATACTGTGGAAAAAAATACTTCACCACAACGATAAAAACCATACTGGCATTCTCAATTCATAAACCAATAAATAAAAAACTTAAAAATCAATAGCTCCACCAGTTACAGTAACAGAGCCAACAATTGGCACTAGAGAAAAAAAGGTCGCGTAATTAATTCATGCTAATTAACTTTGCTGGCAGGTTGCCGGCGAGCCAACGCGGGTGCTATTACTAGTTCATTTAGATCTGCTATTGTATGTTTATTTTGAAAAGCTAATTTGAATTGGCTGTTTTAATGTGTTTAAATATTTTGTTCGATGTTTGTAGTTACGAGCATTTAGTTTGGTTTTAAGGAAGAGCAATTAACTACCTAATTATTTTGCGTTCTACTAACAAGGTTCAGGTTCAAGTTTAAAAAATAAAATTAGAATTATCTATCAATAATATGGTTCAGTTTGTGATAATTACAAAATAATGTTTTGGTTACAAAAACTAAAAAACGCGCTTTAGAGACTACTCTAATTGTGATCTTAAATGGCAGCAGTAGTTACAGGTGACGCTAAAAAAAGAGTGTTAATTAAATTAATATGCTAAATTTAATTACAACTCAATTAAAGTTTTTGAAACACGGGTCGAATATGACTTTACATTATTGACTGTGAAAAAAATAATTATCATTCTCCTTTATTTATTTAAAAACAATGTCCTTTCATAAGTTTTCATGCGGATGACCACTAGCTACGTTTTTTCCTGTGATTGTCATAAAAGCACCTAGCTACCAGGTAAAATGGCCAGAATTTAAACAGATTTCATTGTCCTACTAACCTCATTACAAAATACATTAAGACAAAGAAAATTTTATGAATATTCTCCAAACTAAATTCTCTTAGGCATAGAGTTCATAGTCCACATTAATCTTATCTGAATATTAGTTAGATTTATGTCTTAGCTCGTAAATAATAAACTAATAGTGTTTGGACTATCTTATCTAAATTAAGTAGTCATATTAAATGTGGTGTCATCGGGAATTTTGTTACCCAAAATATTTATGTTGAGGGTAAAATTCCGTATTATGTACATACGGCCAAGACATTTAAATGTAGTATAGAGTACTTACAATAGACAGGGAGGAGCTCGTGGCTAAATAATAACAGCCGCTCGGGTCGATCTTTAGGTTAAGCCGTGCTTGCCTAGGTTGGTCTGTGGTTGGGTGACCACTCATAACATACCGAGTTTCCTCCGTGCCTCAGAAAAGAACGTTATGCTGTTGCTCCCGGCTGTCATTTGTAGATCTTTGACAGTCGTTATATACCTATTCGAGGAGTTCGTAGCTAAGTAATACAGCCGCAAGGGTCGATCTTCAGGTTAAGCCTAGCAGGAGAAACCTACCTCGTATATTAAGGCTTATAATAAGTACTTAATACATCTAAACAAAATGAATTATATAAGTAGGGTTGTACAGAAGCTATACAGACAATCACCACACACACACACCGTTATAACATACTCACACACCCACTTAAACTCCTCAGGCACACACACTCTCACACGCTGTATTCTTAGCTATGTATAGATGTTAATTTGTAAATCCTATATAGATGTTAAATGTAATTGGCTGTAGGTTTAGTTAAATTAGTTTAGGTTAAGACTGTAAAGATCTGTGCATTTTGTAATAATAAATAAATAAACATGCTACAACCACCCATTACATATCGAGTTTCCTCCGTGCCTCGGAAAGCACGTTAAACCGTTGGTCCTGGCTATCAATTGGAGATCTTTGACAGTCGTTACAGGTAGTCAGTGGCCTGAAAGTCTGACAACCAGCCTTATCAAGGGGTATCGTATTACCCAGTACTAACTGGGTTGTGGAAGTCAGATAGGCAGTCGCTCCATGTAAAATACTGGTATTCAGCTGCATCCGGTTGGACTGGAAGCCGACCCTAACATAATTGGGAAAAGGCTCGGCAGATGATGCCTTGCAAAAGACAGGGCAAACGAACAACGTCATATTCTACTTGGCAATTAAGTAACTCAACATCACGCCTGTTATTCTCGAAGGGTAAGCAGAGGTGTACCCTAATAGAACACCCACATTTTACCGTTATGTTTAAGTCCCATGTAATAGTGGGCGAGCCTATTGCCATCCACCGGGAACAAATCCAAACTCCGTGGCTGCTACTGAGAAATTCTTGAACGAAAAACCTAGTAACCCTTTGCTAGACCTGGGAATAGAACCCCAGGACCTCGTTTGCGACCACAAGAAAAACAAGGCAGAAAAACAATGTTTATATATTTATTTATTTATTTGTCGGATCCGGTCATGAGTACGGACGGGCGAATGGATCGAAAGCGCGCCAGTGGTGACATCACGCGACGTACTTACCAGTTTACCCCACCATGGCGTGCTTGTACAGAGCAGGACTCTGTACAAGCACGCCATGGTGGGGTAGACTGGTATGTTAACAGCTCGTGGCGAGGAGGACGGTCGGAGTCTGATCGCAGCGGAGTTAAGACGTCTTGAAACTGTAGTCGATTCATTGTGCTTAGTGTTATTGTTTGAAAGTGTAATGTCAAGTAATTTGTTGGTTTACTCAGTGTATCAGTTTGAAAAGAGTAACCATGTAGTTTTTTGCCGGTTCTTCTCCATGGAAACGACCACCCCGAACCGTGCACCATTAGGCCTATGTGAAATAAAATACTTTGATAGTTAGCGTATCGCATCATGTGTGTTTTCATTGCACGAAACCCACCTTCTGCCCACATTATGCTTGAGCCTAACGAATAAAATCCTGACAACCCGACATATTTATGTACACACAAAATACTTTACAGGACAATATATTAACATAGAAGAGCACAAAGGTACAGCTTATTTCTTAAGAAATTTCTTCCAGCAGACCTGCGAGAGGAAAGTTGGATAAGAAATGTAGACACAGTGTGTAGAAAAGTCAAACAAGAAAATATAAATTAAAACTTAAAACAAAACTAATATTAACACATTTTCACATTTTCAGTTGCATTTTTATTTTTGAAGTGTCCCAAAATATCAGATTGCATGGTGACCCTGTCCATACAGTTGATCCGATTTGTAATAGACTGATGTAAAGGTACTCACCAGAACTGGCTATAAGCTGCGTTTTGTTATTTCTACGATAATGATCCGCAGTTTACTGTTGCTTTTTTGATGTGAAATATCTTTACAGGGTGTAAACCTCCTCATCACGAAACTGTCAACCAAGCATTCTGTACATCAAACTAAGTAACTTTACGCAAAAATTATTGCTGGGAAACCATTTTTTTTTTTGGGTAAAAAATCATGCTTTTGCTAGAACTCAATGTAACGCACTCAAAACATTGTGCTGATGGATGGATTGAATAGTACGGGGGTCGTGGAGCTGTTCAAAGTAAAAATCTTACATTAAAAACTAGCAAAGTTGTCAAAAAGTTGGAACTTTGCCCCCCCCTTATCTCCGTAACTAGAAGGTTCCCAGGTATGGCGTGGAACAAAAAAATGATCGCAATGACGAGTAGAACAAGTGCCTTTCGGCTTCGTTAAGAGGTTTTTACACCCTTTATTCAAAGTTCAAACTTAAATACTCGCACCGTTTTCAGATGGGTGTAGACAGAAATTACAGAACGCCATCTGCTATGATCCTAACATACTCCTGAAACTTTGTCCACGTTCAAACGTTCCTGCCTGTCCAGCTGCTTGCACATCACAGAGGCTGATGACGCGACTAAAAGTGCCAAACTCCTCGCCAAATTCTGGACTGACTCAATTAAACACGATACGATAAGAAGAAGACCGGATGCCCAATAAACATATTAGAAGTACCACAAGCACTGTCATCATCATCAGCCTATTAATGTTCCCACTGCTGGGACACAGGCCTCCTCTCAATGAGAGGAAAGGGGCTATAATCCACCACGCGGGCCCAGTGCGGGTTGGTAGATGTCACATGTCTTCGAATTTTTGGTTCTAGGACATGCCGGTTTCTTCACGATGTTTTCCTTCACCGTTTTGAGAGCAGTGGTGATGAAATAAATTACACAAAGTAATGCGCCTGCCTGGGTTCGAACCCACGACTTACTGTTTGTAACTCGGGGCCGCCACCACTGGGCCACCGCTGTCTATACAATTAATGTGATTATAAGCCACCCAAACACAATAAAAATAAAAATAAATAAAATAAAATAATACTGATACAACTCCAATTAGCTGCCAAAATAAACACAGAAAACCTTCACCTCCTCTCCATTCAATATCAATGGAACGGTGGCACCAACCAAATCGAAAACCACAATCTAACTACACCCTCCCTTAATCCATCTCAAGACAATGACAAACTAAACTAAGATTAAGATAAACTTTCCAAATAGTCTTAAAGTCTGTACTCGAGACTGTAACATAAGCAATTTGTTTAACCGACGTTAATTTTGAATAGTTAACGGGGTGATTAATCATTGTAAAGTTAATTAAAGCTAAAGTTTTAGTTTGTACGCAGATGGGGCATGTTGGCGCTTCATACAGGATGATGTGAGATAGGATAAAGAATTTATTAAGTTTGTTTTGTTATAATGTGATGTTGTATCAGTCGGAAGTTGTAAGTTTAACAGATGAACTCAGTTTAATCATCATATATTAGAAGGTGGTGGTAGATGCGAAAAATAGTTGCAACAGCAACCAGTGGGGACAGACTGGTGCGGGCATATGGGGATACACTCTTTAATAACTTGGTTAAAATATGAATATTATAATATTATGGGGTTGCTGCGCTTCTGTAGTGCTTCAGGGATGTTTGCAGAAGCCCGCGTGGATTGCTTTTATACAGTAATGCGTAAGAGATGCGCATCCCTGGTACGCTGGGTGCGGGGCAGCACCAAAAGCAACCTAAAAATGATCTCTGGCCGACTGGACTGCGTGATCGTTAACCGGTGCTGTAAAAGTTCTGCTGGACCTGCAGCATAGTAACTTTGTGCCCCTTGTTTCGTGATTTGTATATAATCTAGTTTACTAACTTAGCTATAAGTGAATTTGTACTAACACTACGAGTTATGTTACTCGAATAAATAATTGAATTATTATTATACTTTTATTATCTGTATAAAATATCCATCTTGTCAATTGTAAGCCAATTACACTAATAAACAACTATGTTTTTTTTTTTAAGATAGAGGTAAGAAGTTGAAAAAACTTGCTCTAGCAAAAGTACCTACCTATAAAACGGATCTAAAAAGTTTATTTCCGATACCGGGAATCGCACCCGAGCCTCCTGGGTGAGAGCCAGGTATCCTAGCCACTAGACCATATCGGATGTTGCTAAACGCCTGAAATAACTCAACTTATTTTCATTTGTTCATAATAAACTAGCATTTGCTTGCGTTTTCACCTATGAATATTGGAAGTTATCTCACAAGAACGCTGCTGTCGAGCTAAAATGTATCCCATGAATCATAATGATACTTTGGCTCATAATAGGCTAGTTTCCACCATCAATAAATTGCAAATCTATTTAGTCCGTCAGAGTAATGGAAAATAATGGACACGTATTTTTTTATTTTTGTAGATCAATGAATATTGACAAAGATAAAACGCATCAAAACTCGGGAGTGGGGTCTCGTGACGTCACAACGCACTAAAAATTATAGCACGGCGTGACGTATTGAAAATTTTAAAAGCATCGTATCTTCGTCAATTTTGGTCTACGTAACAAAAGAAAAAAACGTGTTAAATATTTTTTGATAATCTAACTGACGGACTAATTAGATTTTATTTTCAGGACACTAGTTTATTATTACCTTTAGTCATAAAAGTTTGACACAGACGGAATGGCAGACTGTCGTCGGGAAGATAGAGTTACTTTTATATTTACGTACAGTTCATTATATTCCTGCCCATATCTGCCCTGTTTTATTTAGTATTTATTTATTTTAACTATTGAAAGGCACTAAGTCTTGGTTGGCCGCTGAAAAAAGGTACACGTATTTTTACTTGAATACACTCACATCCGATATGGTCTAGTGGCTAGGATACCTGGCTCTCACCCAGGAGGCTCGGGTTCGATTCCCGGTATCGGAATTTCTTTTTGGCCGTTTGTTTCATTATTTACGTTCTTTGGCATTGTTTATATGGTTAAGTATTTTAAGGCTTTCGAAAATAACAAGTGGTAAGTAGTTCTGCGTCGTGAATTACGGCCCACAAAACAGAGAGGAGGAACAAAATACAGAGAGGGCGTCTCTGTATTTAAGCAGGAGGCGTTACAAACTGATTGTATTTTGGCTATGGTTTTAACTGACTTAAATTTTTCTGTTTTATGCCAAGTTACAGCTTAAAAAATATCCTGAAAGGAAAGCTGTAAAGATGTTAATAAATATCGCTGGACATTACACACAGCGCCATCTAGTACCACACTAAGCAACGAGGCTTGTGTCGTGGACACCAGATAGTTGATATACTACATAGATACTTTTATTTTTTGTTTGTAAATACATACTTATTATACATAATAAAAATCCATGACTCGGAAACAAATGTCAGGTCTTTTTTTTTTTTCGGATGGGAAATCATCAAATGACTCCTCCCGTTCTGGGCGGAGCAGGAGGGAGTGTCAGACTTTTACTGACTAAAACCCATCCATGTTCTTTCATCGCCCTTTGTGTTCCGGGGGCACGGTATCTCTTGCGAACAGTCTCGCAGCCCCGGCAGGAAATGTCAGGTCTTAAAATAAATTACATCTTTTCCACTTCTCTCTCTGTGCGGTTTTCTCTGGCCAATCTCTCACAAACGCCTCTAGGGTCGTCACGCCAGTGTTTTCTAGGCCTACCTCGGCCGTACATAAAAATATCAACATTAAAATGATTTTGTACAAGAAACAAATGTAATGTTACTGGCAATTTTATATGTTTAATACTCGAGTGGTTTGGCGCTGATAGTCGAAATACAAGCTCTTATGCACCGTCATTTGACGACCCGAATAGCGCAGCGGTAGTGAGGCTGCCTTACGTTCTTAGGGTCCCGGGTTCGAATCCCGGTAGGAGCAAATGTTTGTGTAATGAGCATGGACATTTGTTTCCGAGTTATAGATGTTTATAATGTACAATAAGTATGTATTTACAAACAAAAAAGTATCTATGTAGTATATCAACTATCTGGTATCCACGACACAAGCCTCGTTTCTTAGTGTGGCACTATATGGCGCTGTGTGTATGTCCAGCGATATTTATTTATTTATTTATCAACATCTACTTTATTTGATTTGACCGCACGGTTGGCGCAGGGACTGAGCGATTGGCTGCTGAGCTGCAGGTCGCAGGTTCGATTCCCGCATGGATTATAAATATTTGTATGGCCTACACGTAGTTGTTGCGGATCTGACTGTTATTGCACAATACATAGGAAGTTCTTAGTGTGGGGCAACGTCTTTTATAAATAAAAAGTCAGCATCGATTTTTTTAACCGTCTTCTGAAAAAGGAGGAGGTTATATGTCCTATGTATTCCAACAGAATCCTTTTTTTCATGTTTGTTCACAGAATTCTTCGTAATTACTGGTCCGATTTAAGTGAATCTTTTAGTATTTTTTTTTGGTAGATGAAGCTCTTTTTAAATCGTAGTTTTATTCATAGGTGGCTAACTATCCCAAAAGAACATTATAGGTAGTTAAGTACCAATTAATTGACATGAGACGATCGACCATTATTTTAATTAACCTTCCAAAAATACTTTTACCTACCTAAACAAATATTCAAACAAGCAATTCCACTAAAATTATTAATACTAGGCACCTAATACCTGAAACAAACAAGTCGTAAATAATTCCCCATCACATTATTTGCCTAAACCGTCGCCAAGTAATACCTAGGTATTACAGGTAAACCTAGGCATTTGGAAAGCGATATAGGCTATTAGTGTCCAAACAAATATGTTTTATACCTATTTTTATGGCTTTTTGTTTTACTAATGATAGTATTTTCAGGTAATGGTCGGGTTAGTGGGTTAGTTTTATATGATTAGGTAAGTACTGCAATAGCGTAACTACTAAAAATTCAGTTGACAATGATAAGGTTTTATTAACAGGATTAAAGATACACAGATACGCCATTGTTATACCTGATCTATGATAATTATGTAGTGTTTACCAAAATAGACGTAACAATAAAGGGTGTAAAACACCTCTTTACGAAGCCGAACGGCACTCTTGTTCTCCTCGTCATTGCGATCATTTTTTTGTTGTACACCATACCTGGGAACCTTCTAGTTACGGAGATATTGGGGGTCAAAGTTCCAACTTTTTGACAACTTTTTTTTTAAAATAAAAGTCTTTAATGTAAGTTTTTTTTACTTTAAAGACCTCCATGAACCCCGTACTATTCCATCTATCCATCAGCACAATGTTTTGAGTGCGTTACATTGAGTTCTACCACAAAACATGTTTTTTCACACAAAAAACAAAAGTTGTTTCCCAGCAATCATTTTTGCGTAAAGTTACTTAGTTTGATGTACAGAATGCTTGGTTGACGGCTTAGTGATGAGGAGGTTTACACCCTGTATATAACATCACGCCTGTAATCGACGATTGGTTAGGCTGAGGTGAAATGTAGGTGGACTATGGATTCCTATTAATCCACCTACATTTCGCCAGTTCTGTTAAAAAATAAAGTTAATTCTTACGTAATTACTTCTTACGTAAATAAAGGTAATTCTCACAGCTACCGGCGACGCACCGTTGACGTCAGCCAAACAAAAAAAAACGTATTAAAAAAAAAAGTTGTAAGTTAGAACCCCAGTATATGTATTTATTTATTTTTCTCTATCTTACGACTATTTTTACAGGGTTACATGCGATAGTAGTAGTATCTCCGTAACTAGTATGGTGTAGAACAAAAAAATCATCGAATGATGGGAAGAACAAGGGCGTTTCGGCTAAGTCTTTTTACACCCTTATAAAGAATATGAAAAAATAGTAGGTATATTATGCAACTAGTGAATAAAGGACGGATTTAAAGCGAGGGCCGTAGATGAGTCACGACCAATATAAAGGCAGCAAAGAACACAAAACAGTTTTTAATCTAATGCCAAACTCCTTGTCGCAAATATCGACCAATCAAATCTCGAGAATTTATTTGCACCAAAGAGTTTTGAATTTCGAATCTTAGCGCAAGGAGTTTGTGTAAGCATTGAAATAGAGACCGGATATATTTTTGTTCCAAATTCAAACACCAAAATAGTGAATAAAAACAAAACAGTAAATAAAAGGCCTTTTTATTCACTGTTTTGCGTGAATAAAATAAGCTTTTTAGAGTAGGTATGGTATAAAAACATTTGTTATGAATATGGCAGCATCCTACAGCACAGCACTTTGGTGTTTAAAATGTAGAAAATTCTTCAAACTAATCAAAAATGACTGACTTATTTTATTTTGGGTATTGTTATTCTCAAGCAAAAGGTCTGGGACGTTAATAAGAACAGCAATATTTCGTCATAATTGAACCCAATATTTCACCCAACAAACTGGGAAATTATACATAAAGAATTCCAAACATTTTTATGCCTAATTTTGGTTCCTAAGTATGACAAACATTCAATTACATCAAGAAAACGTATTGCCATTGAAATGTGGGCTTTATTGCTACAAGATAAAGTACCGTTTTATGTCAAATTATGTCATCATTAACGGCAAATGTGGTGTAAGGAAATGTAAGCTGTGTGACACGGTTCTTGGATGGGGCCAAGAAATTAGAGAGAGAAGATTTATTTTGATTCTTGATCTCTTAGGTAAGAGAGAGAGGTCGGAGGACACGGTGGAGCACACGGTGGAGGTGTGCCCTGCTTGGGTGGAGCACCGCCGTGTCCTCGAGGTGTCGATCGGCGGCGGCGACCTCTCGCTTCCGGCCCTGGTTCGTGCCATGGTCCGGAGCGAGACGGAATGGGACGCCGTCACCTCCTTCTGCGAAGCAGTCATGCTAGCGAAGGAGGTGGCGGAACGTGAGAGGGAGATATCCTCACGTCCCGGCCGCCGCGGGAGACGCCCCGGGCGTCGGGGGCCACGTGGTGGCTTCCGGCCACCGTAGGCGCGGGCCTGTGGACGGGGAGCTATGGGCTAGCTCGCCGTCCGTCCGTCTCATGACGACAGGCCGTGTCGACGGCGCGTATGTGTTCCACGCGCGCCTCAAAGAGAGTCAGCAATAGGGAAGGGGTCCGCAAGGGCCGAAGCCTGCCGGGGCTGCGGGACTATTCGAAAGAGATACCGTGGTCCCGGAACACAAAGGGCGATGAAGGAACATGGATGGGTTTTAGTCAGTAAAAGTCTGACACTCCCTCCCGCTCCGCCCAGAGCGGGAGAAGTCATTTGATGATTTCCCATCCGAAAAAAAAAAAAACAAAAAAAAGGTAAGAGAGAGGCGATGGAATGGCCCTGCGTAGCAGTGCGTACAAAAAAAGCCACACTGGACATTTTATGGGCGAAATACTCCCAAGAAACTGAACGCCAATAGAAGCGTTCTAACTACTCTTGAACGCGATTTCGGTATGCTGCTGATCGCGTTTAATCCATTCGTAAAATTGATTTCGAGGATGGTTTTTCACACTAGGAATTTCTCCTGTGCCGTGGGCGCCAGACCCCGAATAACATCTGTAGGCATCAATACAAGGTGTAGTTTTACAACCTAGTTAAAATTCAGGAGTTTATCACAAAAAACATAAATTATCAATATAAATTACGATACCCGGTCAAATAATTAATAAAGCTGCTATTTTAAATTGTTTAAATTTGACAGTATTTCAGAATAACACGAAAGTAATAGAAGAATCACCCATCGCGCGACATGCCTCTGTGTGCGTTTATTTGAGTGTGTGAAGGCGCGGTCATAGGGCCAGTTACAGACGGACTGCGTTTTAATACGGGTGGTTTACACTTACCGATTTCCGTAAAAAATAAAAAAAAAACCTACCCATTTAGTAATCGATTCGGGTCGAGATTCATTAGCATAGTACCTCCTTGAATTTGACCAGGATGCAAAGCGACACCTTGAATGTTCCATGCGGTTATCGAACACGTAACGCAACAGTCAATCGCTCTGCCACTGCGCCGACCGTGCCTTCATAAATATTTTGTTCTTCATCTTTAATTTGGTACTTGCTGCAAGAAAAGAAAATAATGGGACAAAAGTCAGTCACAAAAGAATCTAGTTAGTTCGAAAATTGCCTTTACGAAATTAATTTCATTCTTACTTAAAGTACCTAGAACCAAATCCCCTATGAAACAGAAACTCACAATATCCAACAATCAGAGCCTTATCATTTTTAAGAGCCTAACACTGTACGTTGCTTTCATTCCTCCATCTTTACACGTCATTATCACTTATAAAGCGTAACTAAAACTCTAAAGTCCCGTCTAAATTCTCAAATCCCACATAAAAGGTCAAACTTATACTAAGACCCTATCACTTTTCCAATATCCACTTCTATAACCCATAACAGACACTTATTCAATCAGCCACTCACTCGCTGTTCTCGGGGCCTGAATATCATGAGAAATCTTTCTCTCGTAAATTAATTACATGTCAGTGAGGAGAGGATGAAAATGTTTGAAAAGGTACGTCTAAGTTAAGCACATTATTTTGTTCGGAGGCTCGTGAATCATCATGTGTGTGTATGTGTGTGTTGAGCTTAACAGTCACTAATTGATGAGCTAAATGAAGATTTTGAGGAAGTTTGAGAAGTATTCTAAGTGGATGGAATAAGAGATAATAATATCGTGGGTAAGTGTACTGAAGTAGACATTGGCACTTGCCAATGGCCAATGTCATGTGGCCTTGGTATTGTATTGTCTTGGATACTTATCCAAGGTCAAAGTAAATTAACTAGCGAGAGTCGTAAACTCAACGATTTGAAATAAAACAAGGTAGACCAAACAACTACTTTCAAATAGCCTGCGCAACCCCTTAAAAAATTATAAACTATTTCTACATTACCAAAAAAAAAACGATAAATCTCATAATTACTTTGGAATATTGTCACTAGCAGGTCTTGACCGTCGGAGGACAAAACTAAACAACAAGCCCCAAAGCTGTGGTGATTATGTAACATTGCCCAAGCAATTGAGATCGACAAAATAATAACACCCATATTTCTCAAAGGACATTGAACTGTAATCAAACCCAGTAAATATAATATTATTTACGTCTGTGTGTGTTATTGTGTAAGTACGCGAGCCAACTTTCGCGTCTGTGCGAGTTTGCTATTACAATTCAATCAGGCGTTAGCGATTTGACATTTTCTCTCTTACAAGACGATATTAAGAATCTTATCCAGAATGATTCTGAAAAAACATCGAACCATCCAGTTATTACTTCACATTTGACGTCTGTTTTCTGGCATTCCGATAATATCTATTAAACATGAGGAATCTTGGTAATTTTTTCGACATCGATAAAATCTAACGTTATTACCGTACTTTTGCTGTGGGCAATAAAAGAATATGAAGGGAGTAATTTATTCAGAGAAGACGGCGCTACCTGTGTTACTTAGTATGGAAGTACTCGGGGGATGAGCTTATGACGTCACATATACGGGCCTAGTTACGTCATAAGTATTTACGTAAGTACATTTGGAGCAATCTTATGATTGTCTGTACGCACTGAACCTGTTTTTTTTGTGAGAGAAATGGCTTTTTAAGTCGCACATCTGTGTTAGTATTCTTAAAGATTCAAGCTAAGGATTCTTGCTACAATTTCATAGCTTTAGTATACCTAACAATATACTAATACCTTAAGTCTTACTTAATCGCATTAATGCCATTGTCTTCCAGCTAAACCCGAGCAGATCGCGTCAAAATTATCTATTGTCTTAGTAATACTGTAAGCTGCTCATTAATATTATTGTTCTTAGCTAATTAAATATTAGGCTGTCAGCTAATTTACTTAGGTCTGATTGTAATATGAAGTACCTAATCATGATTATGTAAGACTTAGAGGCGATGTTAAGTGAAGGTGGAAAGAGATCAATTGCGATAGTTTTCCTTTTAATATTGATTTTCTGTCATTATCGTGATCTGAGGGACTTTTATGTTCCGCTGCCGCGGCAAATTGTCGCTCAGCGGACGGACTTCCGGCGTGATCTCTTGGCGACATGGAGAGAGCGACTGTCACAACCCCGTGTAGGGCACGCCACAATAGTGGCGGTAAGTCCCCTCTTTGAGGAGTGGCTGGAAAGACGCCACGGCGTCCTCACCTTCCGCCTGACGCAGGTTCTTACCGGACACAAATGCTTCGGTAAGTTCCTGGACCGAATCGGGTGGGAGGAGACGCCCGGGTGTTTCCATTGTGAGAATCGACCGGAGGACACGGTGGCGCACACTGTGGAGGTGTGCCCCGCTTGGGCGGAGCACTGCCGTGTCCTCGTAGCGGGTCCGGAGCGAGACGGAATGGGACGCCGTCACCTCCTTCTGCGAAGCAGTTATGCTAGCGAAGGAGGTGGCGGAACGTGATAGGGAAAGATCCACCACGTCCCGGCCGCCGTGGGAGACGCCCCGGGCGTCGGGGGCCACGTGGTGGCTTCCGGCCACCGTAGGCGCGGGCCTGTGGACCCCGAGCTATGGGCTAGCTCGCCGTCCGTAAGTCTCATGACGACAGGCCGTGTCGACGGCGCGTTCGTGTTCCACGCGCGCCTCAAAGAGAGTCAGCAATAGGGAAGGGGTCCGCAAGGGCCGAAGCCTGCCGGGGCTGCGGGACTATTCGAAAGAGATACCGTGGCCCCGGAACACAAAGGGCGATGAAGGAACATGGATGGGTTTTAGTCAGTAAAAGTCTGACACTCCCTCCTGCTCCGGCCAGAGCGGGAGGAGTTATTTGATGATTTCCCATCCTAAAGAAGAAAAAAAAAATAAGGGACTTTTATGTAGATTAAGGGTGCCTCGTTAGTCAAGTGGTCGCAGTGTCGACAGCTGAGCATGAGGTTCTGGGTTCGATTCCCGGGTAGGGGAAATGGTTATTGTGTTTTATCCATCAGGAATGTCTTAGTAGCAGCCACGTAATCTGGATTTGTGCCCTGTTGGTGAGAATAGGCTCGCCCCCTATTACATGGGACTTAAGACATAACTGGCGTGTAACATAATTGACACTAACATGTGGGTACAGCTCTGCCTAACCCTTCGGTGATAACAGGCGTGATGTTTTGTTATTTCTGGCATTCAGAGAGTTTAGACTAACTTACAATTTATCGGCGATAAATGTTAACGGAAAAGTAAAAATTGTGTTGAGTTTATAAAGCTACCGAAACGTTTATGTTGATCCTGTTGCCAGGTTATTGAAATACGGAACGCTTTGAAAGCAATTGACGCGTATCTAGGTCCTATTAAGATCATAACGGCAGACCTGATATTACTCCACAAAATATTCAAAGGAGTCATTGACTGTAGCGAATTACTACTTGATGATGATGATGATGATGATGCCATCAAGCCGATTTCGGCCACAGCGACTGCATTTGATGGTTTCTAGTACGGTTGTCGAGAGCTTTGGTGTGCTGCTCTTTCATATGCTCTCGTGTGGCTAGCATATCCAACTTTGGCCGAAAAACTCCGAGCACAAAGCGGACATGTCAGAACACCATTGACAAATTGTAGGGTATTAGCTGTAGGTGGTCTAGCTTCAAGGTCATCACGCTTTAAGTCCAGCTACGACCTTCTTCTCTATTCAAAGGCGTTGATGGCGTTGAGGCGTTGGCGTTGGCGTTGGCGTTGAATTACTACTTATGAACGCGCCATCTCGCCTGCCGCGGAAAAGTACCTACGAGTTACTTAAGTCTCAGGTTCCGAAATCTAGGACATTTCGCCGCTCTCCCCTTGGTGGGCAATACAATTAATTGTCAAAGAAACTCGGTTGGATTAATTAGCACAGTTTTTCATAGTTTGCATCAAAATCAAAATAACATTGTACAGTTTTACACCCAAAATAAAAGCTTCATTAGGCGCTGGGCACACAGAAAAGACGGAGGAGACAAGGACGGAGCACGGACAAGGCGCAGAAGGGGCGCCGTCGCGACTTTTTAACGCACATAGAAAAGACGAGGCACGGGCGAGGCGCGAGCGTGACGACGGGCGCCACGAGAGAAAACAAGCAACAGCCTTTCTATCTGTTTTTGTGTAACCAACCAACTTCATTCAGCCGTCCGATTTTGACACGATCTTCTTCTTTATCGTGTGGTTAGTGCCTAACCTGGTGATAACTATTTAACATTTTTTTTTACGCGCGCGTAGCACGTGTCCCGGTACCCGCGCCCCACCCCGCCCGCACCCCCGTTCTCGCCCGTCCCTCGTTCGCTCGCGCCTGTACCTCGTCTTAAGTCGTCTTTTCTATGTGCTTTACAACAGGGCGTAGACGGGCAAACGTCGTTTCCGCGCCCGTCTGCGCCCTGCCTTTTCTGTGTACTTTGCGACGCGACGCTTCTATACATTCTGTATGAAAAAGACGCGGAAGAGACAAATGTCTGTGCCCCGTCTGCGTCTTACGTCTTTTCTGTGTGTCTTGCACCTTAGGTGTTCTATTTCGCCAATTTCAGCACTAAAAACAAACAAAATTCTCTTTTCGGCAGACAAAATAATACATCGTATGGTGTAGGTTTCCGACAGTAGGGTATCAGCACCTGTTATTAGTAAGTCCCGGACTGAATAAAAAAACAACGAGGTTTCTTCCCACTAATCTATACTTTATTTAGACGTGAAGAAAGTAATTGATGGTCTTTGCAGACACGACTATAGGGCAGACCACAATAGCGTGTTTGTATACTATTTATATTGTTCACTGGCCAGTTGATTAATTGCATTGTCTTGACAAGCTGAATTCGCTGGACTGTGTCGAAATAATCTATAGTTTGGAGTATTAGTAAGGTAATCTGCTAAGCCTTTCGACTTGAACTAGTTTAGGTTGGTATGAAATTGTTATTATACAGATACCTTAAAGTTTATGCTAAGACCTTATTAGGTCCTAATCATCATCTGCTTAGCCTTTTCCCAACTTTGTTGAGGTAGGCTTCCAGTCTAACTGAAACAGCTGAATACTAGTATTTTACATGAAGCGACTGCCTATCTGACCTCCACAATTACCTCCACTTAGTAATAATATGTTATCGAATGAAGCCTTTTTTTTTATCGGATGGTAAATCATCAAATGACTCCTCCCGCTCTGGGCGGAGCAGGAGGGAGTGTCAGACTTTTACTGACTAAAACCCATCCATGTTCCTTCATCGCCCTTTATGTTCCGGGGCCACGGTATCTCTTGCGAACAGTCCCCCAGCCCCGGCAGGCATCGGCCCTTGCGGACCCCTTCCCTTTTGCTGACTGTCCTTGAGGCGCGTGTGGAACAGGAACGTGCCGTCGACACGGCCTGTCGTCATGAGACGGACGGACGGCGAGCTAGCCCATAACTCACCGTCCACAGGCCCGCGCCTACGGTGGCCGGGGGCCACCGTAGGCGTCTCCCGCGGTGGCCGGGACGTGAAGATCTCTCCCACTCACGTTCCGCCACCTCCTTCGCTAGCATGACTGCTTCGTAGATGGAGGTGACGGCGTCCCATTCCGTCTCGCTCCGGACCATGGATTGAACCAGGGCCGGAAACGAGAGGTCGCCGCCGCCAATCGCCGCTTCGAGGACACGGCGGTGCTCCGCCCAAGCGGGGCACACCTCCACAGTGTGCTCCACCGTGTCCTCCGGCCGATCCTCACAATGGAAGCACCCGGGCGTCTCCTCCCGCCCGATTCGGTGCAGGAACTTACCGAAACATCCGTGTCCGGTAAGAACCTGCGTCAGGCGGAAGGTGAGGACGCCGTGGCGTCTCTCTAGCCACTCCTCAAAGAGGGGACTTATCGTCACTATTGTGGAGTGCCCTATCGATATGGTCCCATCGAATTAAGCCTGGGACCATATCGATATAAGGCCTCCTCGCTGTCACGGTTTTGGAGAATACGACTTTTGTCATGCGACACACGCGCATTTCACCTGTTTCCGTCGCTTTCCAACGCAGACTTTGTCTGCATCTCTTTTCGTCAACTCTTCTTCAGCAGATATACTTTTTTAGAAAAACAGTTCAATTAGTTGCTAAATGGTGGCTCGTGGCAATCCCTAAGTAGAGTCTTTCATTAGCGACACGTGTATTGCATCTTGCGATAGCAGGACACGTGTCGTTTGCTCACCACGTTCAGTCGTGACCTAGTCGGGGTAAAGCTAGTTTCATTTTGCATTTTCGTGAAATGGACGCTATTAACCCAATTAGGTACGCGAAAAGCGAATCATCTTTTGTGCGGGGCACGAGCACACGGATTTTGCTGGGCACACATTATAAACGTATACCATGTGCTAGGTAAGGACGTAGGACGTACTTTTTAACCTGGTAAAATATTTTCGAGGCAATATTCCTGAACTCACCCACGCAGGCGATGTGGGCAAAATCTAGATCTTTTTACCTATGATAATGACAAATGCGTTGTGGCAACAAAATATTGGCACTGGTGGAAATTATTTAAATAAACTTTGTTACAGCTTACGATTGTAGTTTATCTTTTTGCGTAGCAAATTTTGTCCACTTTGTCAAGAAAGAATTTTCTAGAGGTTAAAATACACAATTTTAGAAAGCTATAATAACATCCAATATGGTCTAGTGGCTAGGATACCTGGCTCTCACCCAGAAGTCTCGGGTTCGATTCCCGGTATCGGAAATATATAATACCAGGAACTTTTACGAAGACAAAATCAATTAGTTTTTTTTTTTCAGCTTCATTGTGTATGTCATACCTGTATTTGCATTTTTTACTTATTAAACCCAAGAAAGAAGAAGCAAGGTACTATCGAGGGCACTCCCACCTGATCACCACTATGCTAATTTTTGCTTGCACCTACAACATAGAAACGCTCTCTAGCCCCGCCCCGTTGTCTTTGTAAAGAAATAATTACTGAAATGATACCGTTCGACCGAGTGCACTGACGACGCACGCCAAACAAAGTTGGGTCGGCGCCTCCGCATGATTTAAGATAAAAAAAAATTACTGATCAGGCGAAAAAAAGACCATGACTGTACCCCAAGTCTTGAAAAAACGCTAAACTGTCGAAA
Source organism: Xestia rhomboidea (assembly GCA_963853795.1). NCBI lineage: Eukaryota > Metazoa > Arthropoda > Insecta > Lepidoptera > Noctuidae > Xestia > Xestia rhomboidea. The sequence continues at coordinate 3,882,258 of OY970771.1, read as the reverse complement.
ATAGTAGACGCGGCCATTGCTAGATAATGACCAAAAATAAAATCTAACTTTTTATCATCATGAGGTTTATGGGGTTTATCAGCCCGTTTGTCGGTTTCACGCATTAACTTCTGGTTATCTCATAAAATAAAAATGCCATAACTTTATCTGCGTTTTAAAGGTTTTTTTATAAGTAAAGTTATGGGGCCCCTTGGGCACACATGGCCGAATATGACCATATTGTATCGCGAATGAGGATATTATTTTGACGTACCTACTTACATAAGGATACTAAATAACGTCTTTAAGATTCCCTTTGTGATAAGGAAACCACGATTTTACTTCGTTATTAATAGCAGGTAAAAGATACAGGAAAAATAATCTTTAATGTGTGAGCTTAAAAATACTCGGATTCATTGAAATTATTTCGTGAATTGTAACCTGTGAATTTTCTGTGGGCATAAACCCTATTTCGTAATAGAATAGAACCAACGGCTTTCAAATACTATATTAGTGGAAACGTATAACGTTAATCGATACAGTAGGGGAAAAATTATTTTAAAAGTTGCTACGTGTGTACTATAATCACTTTCTGAGTAGATGTTGTGCAGAACAGTAGGGCTATTACGTATCTCTGTTGACAGCTCGAAATGATAGTAACTGGGCTCAGTGTCCATCAATTAACGGCCAAAAGGTTAGTTTCGTATTATGTATGACCCTGTTAGTCACCGCAAAGTGATATCCACTCAGTGTGATACGTAATACCAATATTATGACATTCACGGTTGTCATCAAAGTTCGGTGTACAACCGAAGCTTGATAGTCACTGAATATCAGAAAGATACGTAATAGCCCTGCTGGTCAAGGAAACAAAACAAACAAACGAACAACACACACACACACTATACATACACACGACACACACAAACATTATCGATTAAACAGTAAAAAACACAATAACACTTAACTATTATCTGGTGATCTCTCCTACAATCGTATAAATCTAAACGTTTTTTAAACTGACTACTAAAATTTGCACGAATTATTGCATGGAACTCGAATCGAAACAAATAAATATGGTAATTATCCTATTTTAAATGCTAATGATAGTACAATTGTGTCGTATGAGCTCCAGTCTGATTACCTAGGTATTTAGCTTACTTATCTAGATAAGCGGATAATTATCACTTCCGCAATGTTGGAATCTGTGGCATCTTGTAATTCAGGCGCACATAGCACACACCATTACATTCACAGATAACACCAGGCGAAATGCAAGACCGTGTACGGAGCAATGGATTACAAACTATTACAGCGGGAGTCCCAAATACATGATTAACTTACCCAAATCACAATTATGAATGCAGCAAACAAATAAGACAATAAACAAATAAGCAAAAAATACAAACAAATAAGATCATGAAAATTGTACTCTACACTTTAACCCTTCCAGTCTTAGCAGATGCAGCTGAATACCATTTACACGCATTTTACATGGAACGACTGTCTACCTGATCTCCACAACCCAGATGGTACTAGATAATGTGATACGCCCTGATAAGACTGGTTGTCAGACTTTCGGGCCACTGACTACCTGTAACCACTGTCAAAGATCAGCAAATGACAGCCGGGACAACGGCTTAACGTGCTTTTCAAATTTGGAGAGGTCTCGGTATAATTGTAATGGATGGTCAGGACCCATCCACGGCCTGACCTAGGCCAGTGTTGCCCAACCTTGAAGATGTCGATCTTAAAGGTGGAACAACACTGGCCTAGGTGGTATTTTATTATTTACTTATTCGTGTGGTTTATATTTATTTACCCGCAAGCCTTTTCTTTTCACCTATTTACAGCTATAAAGATCAAAATTGTTCTCATGAAGACATAATCCGATATCGCAGCTGGCAAAGTGCCATTTAGGTAAAAAATAGCTTGCCACTGAGAGTTTAGAACTGATTATTACATGTTGCGTTATACGCTTTATTTTCTTTATTCAGAACCCAGTATTTAGCATTTAAAAAACTACAAAGAACCATGTTTTGTTGATTTATTTTTCGGAGAGTGAGTTTGTATTTTTATCTGATATTATGAGTACTTCGTTTCTCAGTATGAGCATAATCAAATTATGCTTATTTGCTAGATAAGTAGATACAAATGAAACTCGTGTCAGCTAAAAGGTTAATTTATTTTCGTAATAAATTAGTTAGTTGGTACTTTAGAAGACTTTACTGTATCTGTGGCGAGAAAGTGGTACGCTACCCAACCTTTATGTTCCAGTTCCTAAAAATCTCTGTTCTGGTTTCGATTTCTAGGTCGGCCAAAGTGATTAACACTTTAAAGATATTTATTTCTCATAAGAACTTATAAATAACAGTTCACTTATAATGAGATACATAGTTACTTCTTAATAATAATATACTATTTGCCTCTGGGGCGTTGATGGCGATAAAGAGTACATACATGTTTTTTGAGTTTACTTTTAAATATGTTGATATTATATTCTTTAAATCTTCTGGTAAATCATTAAACAGTTGTGCTCCCTCCACTAATAGCGTTTTTTTGCCGTAATTAGTCCGTGCACGTGCAGTCTTAAGTTGGAATTTGTTTTTACTTCTTGTGTTGTATGTTATTGTTTTTTTTTGGGTTTTTATTGGGTTTTCCATCAGAAATTTCAAAGTAGCAACCACGGAGTCTGCATCTGTGCTCGGTTGATGTCAATAGGCTCGCCGGCTATTACATGGGACTTAAACATAACTGGTGAAATGTGGGTGTAGGTACTATTAGGTACACTTCAGCCCAACCCTTCGGGGATTACAGGCGTGATGATGTTACGTTCATGTTAAAACCATAGACTAGTTACATATTATCCTTACTGTTGTGTAGTCGTTGAACTATCACCTAAACTTTGAAGTATACTATCTCCAAACTACTCCACTTCGATGACATAACGGAACATACTACACTATTACAAAGACATCCAAGATTCTCGATCAGGAACACCATTTTTTACCAACATGGCAGGCTGCCAACATTCTGATACTAGGTTTATGTCTTTGCGAGATCAATTTTGAGGCTTTCACGGTAAAATAGGTGTTGGATAAGGTATTGAAAGATGAGTTACGGTGGTTCTGAGACGGGTATATTTATGGTGTTAGGGTTTTAGACTTCACTTGATATGTTATATAAAAAAGGAGTATTTTAGTTAGAAGAAGAATCTGCATTTCCAAAGATAAAATCAACTTTTTATGAATTATCAATTCCTACAACACAAAACATGACTAAACATAAAAACGCGACAGTGGCCACGTATACATTAAGCCTAAAATACTTAAGCCAGCCGGCAGCCGTGTGATTCTGTAAGATCTCATTCTGAACTTCGAATCTGAATTCGCTGTGATGTTTCTTGATTGACATTCAAGAAAAGAAATAGAATAAAAACCCGGTTGATAATTCGAATTTACACTAGCGCCACCCTTGAGAACGTGTCAGCGAGTTGAACTAAATTAACAGGGAGATTTTGACAGATAAAGTATGAGATGACGTAAGAAGTGGCATTGGTCGCTTCGGAGCTCACTTCACTTCGCAAGTGACCAGGTGATGCTTACACAATTCAAAATCAAAGTCATTTTGAACCTTATGCGATGTGAGAGTGAAAAGCGATGTGAGATGCGAGTTGTTGTTTGAATTTAACAGAATCGACCTACAGGCACGCGAAGAAGGTTCTCTTGCGTTATCTAGGACTTTGCCAATCAAACGCCGAAAGAATTATGTAGTACTGTAACTAAATATTGTAAAAAAAAACAGTAATTAAATTTTCGATACCTCTTCTAGCTGTAACTGAAGTGCATTTGAATTTCATCAACAACCAATTAATGAACTATCCCACTTAACATAATATAACCATTGGAAATTACATTGTGTGATACCAGGAATTCTCACATGGCGCGTGAACGTTCAAATGTCAACATGGCATTTACTGAATATGATTAAATGGATGAGGAATGTTAATTCCTAGAATTTAAGGTGTCACCACACTATTCATACCAATGAATAAACTAATTGGCACCATAATAACACAAATGTTAGCTTTAAATTGACTCATCGCATAAAATATTATGGCTGATTGGTTGCGAAACAAAATGAAGTTAAATGGAATCGTGAAACATCGCAGCAAAACGAACTACGGAAGAATGCTATAGAAACCTCAAAAATGAGTGTGAAAGAACATGATTTATATTTCCTTGGTTGTAAAGTTATGAAACGATGAGCCAGCGGTCTTTTCTAAGCTAATACCAATTCTGAACAGCAATAGTTTTTTTTTTGAACAGTGACAAAAATCTAAAACTTGATCTAATTTTGCACTTTTGGCATTTGAAAACCAAAAAATTAAAAAGAATTTTCAAGCTAAAATTTATAACTCCGCATAAAATACTAATATAATGCAGATTTATTAATTTCAAGCATAATATTATCAGAACACAGGTAAATGCTGTTTGCACCTATAAATCGATAGAATCCTCCAACTGCCAATTCTCTAGCAAAAATAATTCTCGTCGTAAAATATCACGGTATACACGCGCGTTGACAACAAGATCCAAGCGGATCTTATGCAGGGTTGACACGACTTATTTGAAGTATATTTTGAAACCTTCGTGAGGGAAATTGGTGTTTTCAAAATTCACAATAGGCCATTTATTATAATTTAGCAACATTGGAAGCTAATTTGATCTGCCCGAAGGTTAGTAATAAATAAGTGTTGAATACTTTTTTTTTTCGGATAGGAAATCATCTAATGACTCCTCCCGCTCTGGGCGGAGCAGGAGGGAATGTCAGACTTTTACTGACTAAAACCCATCTATGTTCCTTCTTTGCCCTCTGTGTTCCGGAGCCCCGGTATCTCTTTCGAACAGTCCCGCAGCCCCGGCAGGCCGACGCCCGAGGGGTCCGTAAGGGTCGACGCCCTTACGGACCCATTCCTTTTGCTGACTCTCTTTGAGGCGCGCGTGGAACACAGACGCGCCGTCGACACGGCCTGTCGTCATAAGACGGACGGACGGCGAGCTAGCCCATAGCTCTCCGTCCACAGTGCCAGCGCTAGGTTGTATGTTGATAAAGGCGCAAGAATAACTTTGACCTTGTCATTCCTGCAGCTTTATGCGCTTGGAGGGTTGTTTTGATGCTTTTGATGATTATAATTCTGTAACTGCATACGTCTTACAGTCGCAAGGAATATTTTACTCAACATACAACCTGTCACTGGCCTGCAAATTGCAAAAAACGTAAGAACATTTGAATTTCGCGGGCTGGTTGGAACATCCACCTTAATATGCTTAAATAACAGATTAAACCACACCTGTTTCTGTTTAGCTACGAGCGAAAGTATATTTCTATGAAACAACTAAAACCCAACTCTACAGTTGAAAATCCAGCATATAAGTTCCAACGGTCGTATTTAACAGGGTAAATGTTCAGCTCATTAGGTACTCATCAATCGAGAAATGAATGAAAGTATGCGTGAAATTCTCTCGCTTCAATAATCTCTTGTTACCCATATTATGCGAACCCAACCGCTTTAAATCTGGTATATCTGCATGCTTGAAAGAACAAGAGTACCCAATCGGTACACAATGTATCAAAAAAGGTATGTTGCATTGTTGCTAGGTTGCAAACAAGGAGGCGATCCACCATGGGCCCTGTTGTGTCCACCATGGGCTCTATGTTTATGATATATGTTTGTAAACTTGACTGTAGCAACACTAACTTCCTTGAGCCTTGCAGTGTCGTCGCCATAGCATGTAATTATAATTTAATGTTTTTAGATTCTAATTTAACAGTTATTTTAAATAAATCATTTTCTTTGAGTTATTCAAAAACGTTTCAAATAACATCCCTGTAGTCTGCACAAAAACTGGAATTTTTCCATCTGCCATCATTTTCAAACTCGACTTTCTAATAGTTGGCAAACTCGAATGATGCGACATGCGACACGACTTGCGTCAAACTTGTTTACTCTGCAGTCGCCTTCAGAGTATCGCTTGTGGCCAAGTGGTAACGCTCCTTGACAGCAGAGCTAAGAATCGAATCAAACCTACCAATTTCGAATTTCCTTCACAACCCCGACAGTCACTTCAATCTAAAATCAAGAAAATGTTACTCAATAAAATCCGTTGATAAAATCCAGGATCCACTATCTAAAACCGAGGTAAAGACTTTTAGACTCATCAACATTAAGGACAGGTAGCTTAAGAGTAAGCGATGAAAAATTCTAGTTTTATCTAAACCTGATAGGATGATAGCAACCCTAATTTCACCTCGAGGTAAATCCGTAGGTAAACACAGCCACCGTTGCCGCGTTGGACGACGTACGCCTCTCGCGATAAAAACGGGGTGTTCTATAAATTATTCATAAAAAATCTTGACTTGCCTCGTGCCTCGCTGCCAAAGATATAATATAAGACAATGTTAGTTGTCTAGTAGCGTTGTGTGCTCTTCGAACCTTTTATCTGGAAGGAGAGGTTCATTAGAGAGCATGGTTTAAACGTATGTTGAAGCGTTTAGCGTTAAGGTAATCGAAAATAGTTTTTTCGGGGGCAGCTGTTATAAAACGGCTGTGACAATGGTTTTAGGGATGCACCAAACAAATTTCCTTGTCTTTCGTATCAATATTTTAGATACTGAGTTACATTGAAAGTGTAAATGTATGGGTAGACATCACGTCATCATCCTCCTAGCCCTTTCGTTGAAATCGGCTTACAATTTACATACATACTGTATACATAAACTCACGCCTTTTTTCCATGAGGGTAAGCAGAACACAGAACTCCAAATGTTACGATCCTTACGTACTCCTTTGCTTCGTCCACGTTCATACATAAGCATAGCTATTCACAAACGCTTCAATTGGATTTCGATTCGGAAGGTCGTGTGTATATCTCGCTTGCTTTCGTTATGCCTAACAAGATGGACATACGACTTGTCGAATCGAAATCGAATCGAAGCATTCGACAATAGCTTTGCTGGTCATACGCCCACGCTAGCTGCGAGTACTACGCACCTGACTTTCCCAAAAACCTCACCAATACATGCATCAGTGTATGTTATTGTAGGCGTTTCTTAAGCTCCCGGTGTTGCCACTCACATTTGCCTTGTAGATTGAACCTTCAATTTCAATGCTTTCAATTTAATGCACCTGAATACCAGAATTTACACGAAGCGTAAACCTATGTGATCACCACATAATAGTAACTGTGCCAGTATGACACTAACCTAAATTGAATGAAATAAGAAGCATAGTTATAACTAAATGATGCCAAAATAGACCACATAACCTTATCTCAAAAAAAACATTCAAAAATAATTCTAACCCCAAAGTTACCGATAGGAAAATTTAAGGGAAAAATATAGTCTAGCGATGAAAGGGATCATAGTGAAGCTCTATATACACACGTATACCTACATTCTGGTTATAACGATGAGCGTAGTCAGATGGAAACGGTCATAGAAGAGGGTTTACATGTGAGGTTCCAAGATTTACATGTTATGAGGGACACGATAGATGGGGGTTAATAATGAGTAGTACGTCTTTTGTGCTGGTTGTAAAATGTACCTAACGTCTTGTTCATAAAGGTGTGGTCAGCTTTGTAATTTCTGTACTAGCTCAAGGTTCAATGTCACTTGTATTTCATATAAAACGGATGATAGACAAAATACAACAGAATTAAAGATGGCGGAAAAGTTGATTTGTTGAACTGTTTTAACTTACCGAGAAGCTTATGACGTTGAAAGTTATTGTAGAAATACGGAACAACACTTTGCCTTTTCTTTGATTTGGCTGTTTGTGAATGTGCGTTTTAATGTTTATTACCTACGATGCAGGAGAAATTCAAAGTAAAAAACAAAATGTGCAACGTAAATACAACGGCTAATAAAAAAAAAATTGAAAAAATTGAAATTTAAGGTCTTTGATCTAAGGTCTGTGACACTTAGATAGTTACAACCGTAGTGAAGTGTCACTTTTCTAGAAATTGTTATAAATAATGGTCAAGCAATTACGAAGCCGGCATTTTACATGAAATTGAATTTTCTTCTAACTGAATAGACGACGTCCAAACTACTGGCGGAAACATAAATCATGTTAGATATTAAATTATATTATGTTCCTTAGTACGAGAAGCGCTACAGTAAATAGGTTTCTTGAAAACGAAACCCTACGGAATGGCTAGTGTACAAAATCCTTAAAAAAATTACTTCGTATCACAATATAACATCACGCTACTACTCCCGGAAGGAATGGGCAGGGACAAAATAAAGTTGCCTTACCAATCAACTATAGGATATTCGCCAGAGATTACATAATCGCCGCGCAAGCAGTAGTACCTACTATTACAATTCTTGTGTCGAAAGTGCGTTGAGTGTATTTTGTGTCCTAGTGCAAACCAACCGGTATATACAGTTGGTTTTTATGGGATGCGTTGACAAGGTGTCATCCTGTTAAAGACCTTTAAATAAAATAAATAAATATCGCTGGACATTATACCCACAGCGTCATCTAGTGCCACACTAAGCAACGAGGCTTGTGTCGTGGACATTATTTGACATCCTACATAGATAATTTTATGTTTGTAAATACATACTTATTATCAGGGATTGAAAACCGGTACCAATTTCGGTTCTGGTCCTTCATTTGGGTTCTTATAAAGGTTTCTCTTTTCGGTACGGTTCCAGTTCCGGTTTGGGTTCCGATGTACCGGTTCTAAATACCGGTTCCTAGAACCTTTAAATCGCATGATATTATACCGGTTCCATACCACCCGATTTAAAGGTTCCTTACGGAAGAGGGGATGTGTGTTTGGAGCAGGGATTGAATAACCGAAATTTACTGAAATTCGTGCCTCGGCAGCCAAACCAAGCAGGTTGTTTTGCTATTTTGCCACCATTCATGTTTCCGCGTCTGCTTTGTTTTTAAATAAAGGTTCTGGTATTGGTACCGGAACCCCTAAATACCCGTATTTTGGAAGAACCGGTAAAATAAAGGTTCTTAAAGGTTCCAATTTGGGTGGTTCTGGTTCCTGTTCCGGTATAGGTACCGGAACCCCAAAATACGAAACCGTTTTCAATCCCTGCTTATTATACATATTATAAACATCCATGACTTGGAAACAAATGTCCATGCTCATCACACAAACATTTGCCCCTACCAGGATTGGAACCGGGACCTTAAGAACGTTAGGCAGCCTCACTACCGCTGCGCCATTCGGGTCCTCTTTACCTGAAGGAATTCCGTAAATTAATTTCACTTAGCTTGCCTTGTTTCTTGACTGTCTTGATGGTCTAGTGGTTGCAAGCGCGAATGCCGAGCATAAGGTCCTAGGTTCGATTACCAGGTCGGGCAAAGTTTTTCAAAATTTCTCAGTAGCAGCCATGGAGTCTAGATTTGTGAACGTTTGTTGGCAATAGGCCCCCCTATGACATGGGACTTAAAAACATAACTGGTGAAATGTAGGAGTACTATTGGGTACACTACTCTGCCTAACCCTTCTGGGACTACAGGTGTAATGTTGCACACTACAGGAACTGATGGACGTTATTGGCAGCGCTATGTTCTCATTATAAATTGCCAACGACGCTAACAAGATAACAAACATTATAAATAAGAAAATATGTTGGGTGTCAGACCCCACCTCTTATGTTGTGACTTCAAGACATTGTAGAATAGGGTAGATGACAAAAAAATCAAATTGGTCCGTCAGATAAATTTCCAAAAAAATTTTGGACACATATTTTTTTCTTTTTTCACGTAAACAAAAAATTAAGATACGCACGATACAGTGCGTCGAAAACTCGTGTGACGTCATATTTGAGTACATTTTTTACTCAAATGTCACGTCACAAGCCCCCAATCTTTGACGCGTTTTATCTTCGTCAATTTTTATTAATTCGTTATAACAAAAAACACGTATCCAATATTTTTCTAACTGACGGTCTAGACAGAATCATATTGTTTAGTCAGTCATCATCCCTATTAAGATTATAAAGGGGAAGTAAGTGGCAAAGGGGAACTGTATTAACACTCAACAAAAAAACTTTGCTCTAGTTCATAAAATTAATTATGCACCCCGCTAATACGTAGAAGACTTATGGCCGCTCCCCGTATCTTGAAGGATCATTATTCTACCGGACAGAATTTTGATGAAGCTAAACAGGTCCGTTGGTTGAAAATATTCTGAGGCTCATTTTATGCGAGTACGTAAGGCAATGATCTCTCTTAAACCGTGAGACTACCGACAGCGTGCCCTGACATCACGACGGATGATCGACACGCAGCTGGTCACGTCGTTATTCGCGCTCGGCTATTAGGTTACGACAGGTGGCTTACTTAGTGCTACTTCGATACACCCTAGGCGACTAGCGAAGAGATGCGGCCAATGAGGGCTATCATTTTTGAGCTCACCAGATGGCACCACTGTCAAGTAAGGTACTGTCCATAATTCTGTTTTATACTTTAAAGCACCAATAACTTCATGATAAGTTTATTTCATTACGTATAACAAATTAGTGTAAACTTCAGATACATACACTCGAGAGCAATGAATCCGGGTCACTTAAAGAATCCTAAAAATCTCGGAAACTAAAAATGCTAGGTTAATGCAATAAATTATATTTAACAGACAATGTAATACTCCTTAAATGAAGGTATTAAAACTTATTAGTTATTGTATAGTTATATCATAAAAAAATCAAATTTGAAAAAGGGCCACTTTCGAAGATGGAACTACGAAATTACAGCATTTGGTTTTGCTTTTGTTTGTAATCTGTCATTTATGTGGGTACATAAACCATGTTGATAGTGCTCTATATTCATTATTCAAGCTGAAATTATGTCGCTTACGCCTGAAGAATGCACCAGAATACTTACAATGCTGGAAACCGGCCGGAGTCAGCGCGATACAGCCAGGACTGTCGGTGTGTCGCTGTCAACAGTACAAAGAGTTCTCCGACGTTACGAAGAAACTGGTTCTAACCTACGCAGACCAGGAACGGGCAGAACCAGGTGTACCACAGCACGAGAAGACCGATACTTGGTGAACACCATGCTTCGAAATCGCTTTCTCACAGGAACTGAACTCACAAATCAGTTTCGACGCCTCGGAGGAAGTAACCCAAGTGCATGGACAGTAAGACGTCGGCTTGCTGAATCTAACTTAAAACCCCTTAGACCTGCAAACGGCCCTAAACTGGAGCGTGGGCATCGTATTTCAAGACTAAGATATGCCCAGAGCCACGTAAATTGGAGTATTGAAGATTGGTCAAAAGTTATGTTCTCCGACGAATCAAAATTTATGCTCTACAAGCACGATGGAAGACACAGAGTGTATCGAAGACCAGGGGAAAGATTCAAGCAAGCATGCATCGCAGAAAAAGTAGCCTACGGTGGTGGGTCTGTACTTGTGTGGGCCGGAATTTCTTCTGAAAGTCGCACAGAGCTGGTGATCATAGAAAACGGCTCTATAACTAGCGTAAGATATGTGGAAGAAATCCTCAATGATCACGTTGGTCCATTTATGGTCAATTTAGGTGAGGATGCTATATTTATGCATGACAATGCCCGACCTCATACAGGTAGGATTGTGAATGACTACCTTCAAGAGATGAACATTACTCGTATGGAGTGGCCAGCGCGCAGCCCGGATATCAACCCGATCGAGCATGCTTGGGACGAGCTAGGCAGATGCGTAAAACAACGAAACCCTCCCCCAATCACGCTTCGTGAGCTCAAAATTGCTCTCACAGAGGAATGGGAGAATATTCCCCAAAATCGTATAAGGAACTTGGTGTACAGCATGCCAAACCGCGTAAACGCAGTAATGGAAGCACGAGGAGGCAATACGAAGTATTAAAATTCAAGAAAATCGTAATAAAGTTCAAAAATTTCATGTTTCCTATTTTTGTTTTAAGGAGAGATCAGCAGTTTTTTTCTTTATGTAATTTTGTGTTAATAAAATGTATGGTGACTCATATTTTTTTAACTTTCATTTAAGGAGTATTACATTGTCTATTAAATACAATTTATTGCATTAACCTATCATTTTTAGTTTCCGAGATTTTTAACATTCTTTAAGTGACCCGGATTCATTGCTCTCGAGTGTATTTACAATATTCTCCCTAAAATTAGCAAGCATGAAACATTTAAAAAGCATTCTACCTCCAAATACTAACAAATAAGATCTTAGGTTGCTACTTAAAATCTTCAAGTCATAATAAATCAGGAATGGCTCAATCTAGACCACAATCGTGAGTATTAGTAAAAATACATGATAAAAAGCACGAAACGCGCGAACACTGTATGACATCTGACATTTCGGAAGACCCTACTCTACACGAACGCCTCTAGCGGGGAATTCATGCACGATAGCCCCCATTCAGAAGTTTCTGGAATGCTAGTTTGTTCGAACCTTCGCCACTTGCAAGGCGATTTGCTAGGTTCTAGGCCGTAAGTAAGCCATGGTTGCAAATCCATTGAAGCAGAGAGATGAGGAGGAGGAGCGCGGCTGTGAAGAAAAGAGTTTAGGGCTTTTACTTCCACCGTAGAAGTGCAGGAAGTATCTTCCTAGCCTTTTCCCAACTATGTTGGGGTCGGCTTCCAGTCTTACCGGATTTATCTAAATTCCAGTATTTTACATGGAGCGACTGACTTTCTGGACCACCGCAACCACAGCCAGTACTGAGTAACACGATACCCTTTGGTAAGACTGGTTGTCTTGACTGGCCACTGACTACCTGTAACGACTGTCAATTTGTAGATCACAAATGACAGCCGGGACCAACGTCTTTCTGATGCATGGAGGAAACTAGGTATAGAATGGCTGGTCACCCATCCCCGTACAAACCTAGGCAAGCGCAGCTTAACCTGAAGATCAATCCGGCTGTTATTATTTAGCCCTCAAAAAGTCAGTACTAGTATTAATATTTTTCTACTAGTAATTGGAAGAGCCAATCAGATTTTTCGTCCACCAAAATATTAAATGAAGGGAGTTTTCTTACCCTTTGTTTTACGGAATCCCAAACCACGCCAGTATGGGTATTTATTAGGGTCACCTGGCTTATGAAGTACGATGACCGATTGACGGACCAGCCCAAGTGATTGCAACATGTGTTCCGGTTATGAGCTACCCCTAATATTAATTCCGGTATTGGATTGGTCCCCTACAATCCGCCCTTAATGTAAGTGTGTTATGGGGCAATTTTTTAAAAAAAATATTTGGATCCTGGATATGATACTTTAATATGGGCACTGTTATTTGATGTAATATTTTCCACGTATTGTAAATTATACCCAGTATAGAGTATGTGAGGTCGGAAGTTATACCTGGGGAACATCCCATTGGTATAAAAGTACCATTTATTTTTTTCAGATGGGAAATCATCAAATGACTCCTCCCGCTCTGGGCGGAGCAGGAGGGAGTGTCAGACTTTTACTGACTAAAACCCATCCATGTTTCTTGATCGCCCTTTGTGTTCCGGGGACACGGTATCTCTTTCGAACAGTCCCGCAGCCCCGGCAGGCATGGGCCCTTCCTTTTTGCTGACTCTCTTTGAGGCGCGCGTGGAACACGAACGCGCTGTCGACACGGCTTGTCGTTATGAGATGGACGGACGGCGAGCTAGCCCATAGCTTCCCGTCCACAGGCCCGCGCCTACGGTGGTCAGGGGCCACCACATGGCCCCCGACGCCCGGGGCGTCTCCCGCGGCGGCCGGGACGTGAGGTTCTCTCCCTCTCACGCTAGCATGACTGCTTCGCAGAAGGAGGTGACGGCATCCCATTCCGTCTCACTCCGGACCATAGATTGAACTAGGGCTGGGAGCGAGAGGTCGCCGCCGTATAAAAGTACCTTATGTCTGAACTTTAGGGTCATAGTCTTCGAAATATAAAAATATATTTAGAAAAATATTCCATATTTCTTTGAAATCCATTCAGCTGTTAAGACGTGAAGGTTATAATATTACCTAGTAAGGATTTTTACTAAGAATAAATCGGAAAATTGGTTAAGTACGCCTACCTACTTAAGATGCCTTATGGATGAAGGGGAGCTTCAGAATTTGATTTCTCTAGGGTACGATTTGTAGCTTGATTATATAATTTGGCTGCTAGTAATAATAATATTATTCCGACAGGATTTTGGCCACGGCCAAACTCAATGGAGATTATACTCAAGTGTGCTGGAAATAGGTAATATAATGCACAAGACTGTGCACAAATGCAGGTACATTCTCTGTTTCATTTGTCTTTTGGTACACATGCTTTATTTATTCTATAAAAATCAGCAGTGATTGCCTAGTGGTGTTGCCGTCGGACTGCCTAGTCATAAGTCTTGAGTTCGAACCCAAGACGACACGCACTTCTGATTTTGCCGAATTGTAGTATTTTATAATATCACTTGCTTCGGTGAAGGAAAATATCGTGAGGAAACCAAACCAGTATTCTTGGGAGATTTTTCTCGACGGCTTGTGAAGCCAAGACAGATGCGCATGATGGCATAAAAGCTCTGATATCGGGTTAGGCACAAAACGCACGAAAAAGAAAGAAAAAGATTATATATAAACTAATCTATACATAGTATTATAATGAGTAAAGATTTGGTTTGTTGTTTGTTTCTTTGTGTGTTTGTTACGATTGAACTCTAAAACTGCTCGACCGATTTTAAAAATTCTTACAGCAATGGATAGCTACATTATCAGCGAGTTACATAAGCTATATTTAATCCCCGTACTCCCACGGGAACGGGAATTACGCAGGTGAAAAGGCGTGACGTCCGCTAGTAAATCCTCTACCGTGGGTGCAATCACAAACTATATTTAGTTTGTGATTGCACCCACTGTAGAGGAAATATTGGAACAGAAAAAAGCATAATTTAATTAAATTGGTATTACAGTCTAAAGCTTGTTTTAGACTTAAATATTTTCACAGCCAGCAGATTTACCGAGTTTTCTACTTTAAAAAGTTATCTTTCTAAAACATTAACCACACATTTATCTCAAAAGCCTTTTAAACCAACACACCTTCATTACGAAAACGTTAATACGCAACTTCGGATTGTGTAAGTGAATTCCGAAAACTTTCGAATCACCCTCTTCCTCCGGATTACAAAGGAGGGAAGATCCCTCTTGAGAGGTTCGACCTCTTTACATCAGCATATAACGCGTGTATTGTAAGAAACGTTGCGAATAGAATTACTTCTTTTGAAAGGTATGTTTTTTATGTATGATGTTTTTAGGTTATTCATAAAAATGTTGTTGGTGTTTGGTTAAGACCATGACTTTTTATAGCAGTACCATTGCTTTAATCTTTTTCAGTATGACACTAAAGTGTCGTAAAGTAATAGAAATAAATTGTCAGTTAGGTGACACTTAGTGTTGGTAAAAACGGGCATTAAGCATTGAGTTAGGTGTCTGAATATTGGAATTTTCATCAAGAATTAGCCCAGAGTTTGGATTTGTGCCCGGTTGATGGCAAAAGGCTTATTATATCGGACAAGACTTTAGATACCTCTGCTTAATCCTTTGGTGAAAACAGGTGTGATGTTATATAATGATACAACTCTGTAAAGAGACCTCTAGCCATATTATTTTCTCATAAAATTGTAGTATATTACCATCTAAACGTAAACAACTAGTGCTATCCGCATGGAACAGTTAGTACCATGTTTTACATTCATATGTTATCGGATTATTTACGCTGACTGCCTGCGTATGCGGCTTTGATGCTATTGTATGAGTTTACACGTTAACTTAAGTATATGAACATCACGTCTATATTTCTGGACGATTTAGACACAAGTTTACAACACATTTCCGGCAGATCTCATAGCCAGCACTGCTAGACAGAACTTCCCAATAGAATAAATAATAATAAATCTTTATTGGCAAATGATTGCTCAAACATCAGTTTATCTGTGGCTCTTGCACTAGGAGTTTCTGTATCACAAGAGCCAGAAAACCCACTAACAATTACTGCTTGGTCTGACGACAACACCAAACCTTAGTTAGTGACCACTGCTGTTTGTATTTTGAACATCTTTGACTATGAGTTTGTATTGTTGCTAATGTGCGCACAACCATCATGTTCCTGCGTGTCTTATTATTTTCCTGTTGCAGGTTGAACGCTACTGAAGATGCTAAACTCGTAGTCAAATCCAGGGCCAAGTCTCAATTTAGATTTTGGGGCTGCGGGACTGTTTGAAAGAGATACCGTGGCCCCTGAACACGAAGGGCGATGAAGAAACATGGATGGGTTTTAGTCAGTAAAAGTCTGACACTCCCTCCTGCTCCGCCCAGAGCGGGAAGAGTCTTTTGATGATTTCCCATACGAAAAAAAAGAGCTACGTCTCAATTTAGATTTGCCACGACACACCAAGAGGAAAATAGGGCAATAGCAGCCATTAACACGGTCGCATTGCAAAATGTTGTACATACGATATTATTTTGCAGTAAAATGGGTACATCTAACGTTGGCGTAGTCTGACTAAAGACAGCCTAGAGAATAGCAACCTTAACCAGAAGGCAAGCCACTATTAACCACAAAACAAAACAATTCGCGTAACATTCAATAGACCTACATTTCAGCTATTCTAATATAAATTAGAGCCAAAATTTAGAACAGTAACATTACGAATATTCTTCAGTAGCGTTTCTGGGCACGTCGGCGAATAAACAGAGCTTTACAAAGGCATAAACGATGCGCAGTGGTTTATTGTTTGTCGTATCAGCTGCAACAGCTGGGCTGCGGGTTTGGTGAGAGGACCAAGCGGGAGCGGTTAGCAAGAGTGAAAGAAAATGAGTGTGATCACGGATTGAAAAGCTTGCTATCCCTTAATATTTTGCTGTATTCGACAGGGATCCCATCATGATTTCATTATATTTTAAGTTACCATCTTTTTTTTTTTTTTCGAATGGGAAATCATCAAATGACCCCTCCCACTCCGGGCGGAGCAGGAAAGTGTGTCAGACTTTTACTGACTAAAACCCATCCATGTTCCTTCATCGCCCTTTGTGTTCCAGGGCCATGGTATCTCTTTCGAACAGTCCCGCAGCCCCGGCAACAGTCTCGCAGCCCCGGCAAAGTTACCATCTAAGTGCATATTGAGACGTGAACTAAGTTTATGTGAATAGGCCGTAACCGTAACGCCTATGTATCTCTAACAAGAATATGAAGCAAAAACTAGAGTCATGGTTATCGTATCGCCATTTAATTATGACCAGTACGTACTTTGTTAAGCGGAAGGCGATAGATGCGACGCACAGGACCGGTCGATGTGTTGACGTTTGAGGGAGGCGCCATATCATAGTAAAAAAAAGGGAAGTAGGATATCTTCATACAAACGCATCGCGCGCGGCTTGTATGTGTGCGCCATAATCTTAGGATCGCCGCACGCACACTCAAACAAAATCTCGACCCGTTTCTCATCTGGCGCACTGAGAAACGGGTCGTGAGTGTGCGTAGATAGAGAAGATATCCTATTTACCCTTTTTATACTATGGCCATGTCCAGCAGTCTTTCAGGTCGGAGTGGTTGAAACTAAACAAGTCTTACAAATATCTAGAAATGGCTAGTGTGAAACACTTAACTTAAAACATCTTCTGGTTCCAGTGTAACCAAATGCAGCTGAGTACAGTACAGCAATTAATTCTTTTTTTGCACTTAAGTAATACAAATATAAACCAGAAAGCTACAACAGACCCAACATGCCACCGCCCTTACCCCAGCTGTTCGAAGCCAAGTGTTAACGTCCCGAATACGAACTGAATGCACTTTTGTTCTTTTGAAATTGACTGCACAGATAATATTGTGTTGTAGTGACGTTGTTGGCGCTGTTTAATAGACCATTGTTTTGTAAATGAAGTTGGATTATTTAGTGTTTCAAGATGGGTCCGTAGTACGTAGCTTGGTTATGTGTCCGTCAGTTAGAGTATTGGAAAATAATGGACACGTATTTTTTGATTTTGTAAACCAATGAATATTGACAAAGATAAAACGCATCAAAACTCGGGATTGCGGGCTCGTGACGTCACAACGCACTAAAAATTATAGCACGGCGTGACGTATTGAGAATTAAAATTAAAAGCGTCGTAACTTCGTCAATTTTGGTTTACTTAGCCAAAGAAAAAATACGTGTCAAATATTTTTTGAAAATCTAACTGACGGACTTATTAGATTCTTTCAGGACACAAGCCTATTACTGCGAGGTGTATAATTAGTGTCACTAAGCACTATAATTTACATCGTTTTAATGTTGTTAGAATAAGTTTTATTTATCTAACTTATCTTGCTGGAGTTAACTTAGCTGCTAAGTATGAATAGAAGAATTTTTGTCCGTGGTTTAGCCCGCGTGGTATAAAAAGTATTCTATTTCATATATTAGTATTGTTTTCAGGAAAACCTTTATAAAAATATCACATCATATTATCAAATAATCAGTCATTTGCGACTGGTAGTCTTATATCTCCCAAGTTTTTTTCCCTGACCCATTGATTAAAAAAATAGAACCGGCCAAGTGCTAGTTGAACTCGCGCATGAAGAGTTCCGTACCATCGTAGAAGCCCCCTTAAATTTTTAATTTATTATTTGTATACACATTCATACACATTCTGTAAAAAAATTCAACGGATTTACGGATCATGAGATACAGCCCGCTGACAGACAGACGGACAGTGGAGGCTTAGTAACAGGGTCCCGTTGGTTACACTTCGGATTCAGAACCCTAAAAAATGAAGTCACAAAGATACTTCTGCGATTTATTCTAACAGTGGTATCGTAACTTTTTACATTAAATTCGATCAATCTAAAAAAGACATCTTCTCCCTTATCTGAAGACTGAAATTCCGGTAACCTTCGACTCAGATCCTGTCTCCAGTCATCCGAAAGTGTTAATAAGTATAAATTGTAAACACATTAGCTGCAGATTTCCCTGATAATCTTTAGCTGTGGCTAACGACCGACCCCATTAACGCGATCGGATGGTGCAAGGTACAAGATTTCCAAGTATTTCGGTAATGTTTGAGTTCTTCTGGTGTTTAAGTTGGTCATTTGCGTTACTGTTACTGTTAGCCTATGTCATCCCACTGCTGGACAAAGGCCTCTCCCCATGACTTCTAAATTCTTCGATCCAGGGCCAATGTGGACAACTGGTCGTTGGTTTTGTCCAGCTCGTTCCGCCATCTCCTGCGAGGTCTACCGCGTCGCCTTCTGGCTGTATCAGGGCTCCACATCGTGGTTATTTTGGCCTACAGCTCGTCGGGCATACGGCAGACATGGCCAGCCCAGTCCCACTTTAGCTTAGCGGCTTTTTGAGCAACGTCAGTGATTTGTGTTTTGAAGCACAGTGTGGTGTTGCGTACATGGTCGGTAAGTTTGACGCCTAGGATGCTGCGCTCCATTGCACGTTGGCAAACCTTGAGCTTGGAGTTTTGAATGTTTGTCAAAGACCAAGTCTGGGATTCGTATGTCAAAATGGGAATGCACAAATCCATAATTTTACGCTTGAGTGACAAAGGAAGATTTCCTCTAATCAATTTAATTTAATGATCTCTTTGTTCCAGCGCGTCAAATATAGCAGTGCATTTGCGTAAAGTCGTGAATTTGTATAAGTATTGCCTTTCTTTTGACGTGAAACGTCTTTAAAATCAGCACCATACACGAGGTACCATGTCAGAAAACCCGACCGTAACGTAACAAATTGATGTGTTGGTCAAAACGCGTAAGTGACTCGTTCCACGGCGCTTACGACCTTTGGGTCACGTAGTTTTAAGCGAGCCGCATTACACCGCTTCCATTGCTTTATTCTACTTGGCACCGCTCGACGTCGCATGCTTGGTGCTCCGCTGAAAGCGTTTCATTATCTTAAGCCGTTTGAATTGTACTGACAAAAATGTCAATATCAGCCGCATTACACCGCTTCTCAGTGATTTAAGAATTCCATCGCTTTATTCTACTGTGCACCGCTAGACGCCGCATGCTTGGTGCTCCGCTGAAAGCGCTTTATTATCTTAAGCCGGTTGAATTGTACTTTTTTTTTTGCACTTTTTTTCACAAGCACCGCACCAGCACAGCTGTTCCCCGGCGTTGCCTCGAATTTAGGCTATGCCGCGCTTACTACGCGTCGTCAGCGAGGTGTAAGCTAGGAGTCCGCGCTCCGACTACGAGGCGCCCGCGAGTCGAGTCGCATGGTAGCGGCAAGCACGTTGACCGCCCGCCGTAAGCTTTTTTATAAAATATATTATACGACACACATTTAATGCTCTAATTTGAATAACAAGTTAAGTGCTGGGTTGGAGCGGTGCCGGTGCGGTGCTTGTGTAGTGTGCCATGACCTTAAAGCAATGCAGGCCATTGCAATGCTTTATTTGCCATAAATGGTATGAATCGGGCAAACATAACCGGCAACATAAAGATGTGACAGTATGCACAATTATAGACGTTTCACGTTAAAACCAACGGCCGTGTGCACCGACACAGCCCCACCCGATTGTTCTTTTTACATTCGGGCTCGCTCACAATTACATGGTCTTTAAATATGGCGAAATGAGGGTGTACTATGTTCTATGCTAGGGTTTTGGTTTCCGCACTTAGTCCTTAAAGTGGACCATTGTACGTGAGCCATGGTGGCCGTTACTCCATCCAGCCCACCTCCCTCCAGAAGCAGATCAATCTTCTCGGTTTTCTCAGGACATCGGCAAGGGATCTTGGTGTTCCAAGAGTTTCCTTGCGGATCTGGGTAAGGCCAGTGCACTCGAGGACTACATGCGCCACTGTTTACTCCGCCTCCATGCACGCTCTGCACAGGGGACTCTCAGTGATACCTTAAGTGTCGCCATCTAGTGCCACACTAAGCAACGAGGCTTGTGTCGTGGACACCAGATAGTTGATATACTACATAGATACTTTTTGTTTGTAAATACATACTTACTATACATATAACATCCATGACTTGGAAACAAATGTCCATGCTCATCACACAAACATTTGTTCCTACCTTGTTCCTTGTTTGTATGTTAGCCTATAAGGTATATTTATGATATGGGTCTTTTGTTACCTGAATTAAATGATATGAATCCACCAGTCTTTGGATATCTCTGGCCAGGCACAGAAGGCGCTGGGCTTCAAACGGTTTTATGACTCGACGAAACGTGGAGATTTCTAAAATAATCTTAATAAATTTTGGTGAAAATCCTGTCTTTAGGTATTTGAGTTGCTCTAATAAATTGATAATAAGAAACTTCAATTATCCAAGACGAGCAAACAATTAAGAAAGTGCCGAACGTAGTTGAGGATTTTATCAGAATTAGAACGATATCTAGGATTTTCTTTGCCGAGGTTTCACTTATTAGCATAGCTTTTAACTAATCTAGACTTAAAGTTCTAAAGGCCACGACATACACGCTCAAGCGACACGTGTTTTGTGACAGCAACTGTGAAAAAAACAAAAGAAATCGCCTATCCTTTTCCCAAATATATTTTGGTCTGCTTCCATTCTAACCGGATGCAGCTGAATATCAGTAATTTACATGGAGCAACTGTCTATCTGACCTCCACAACCCAGTTACTACTAAGTAATACGATACCCCTAGGTGAGACTGGTTGTCAGACTTTCAGGCCACTACCTATTACAACTACGGAGTACCTGTTACAAATGTCAAAGATCGACAAAAATGACAGCCGGGACCAACGGGTCAACGTGCTTTCTGACTGGCCCTTGGTAAGCGCGGGTTAACTTGAAGACCAACCCTTTTTCTAAACTCACTTCGAATAGAAAATTACATCCAACAAGAAACGTGGACTTACCACAGTCACTCTGATGGCAATGCTTGGGCCATTACAAGTAAATGGGAGGGGGGGGGGGATCGGAGAACACCGTAAATAGTCGTACCGGAACCGGAAGTGGTCCCGTCGCTTCCCTTCCGGTGCTGGCGCAAAAAATGAAAGTGCAGTACCGAACAATGTTTAAGTGGGTGAATTATTTTAGTAAAGGATTTTTTACGAGGCTCTGTTGTTGGAGAATGGCGGGAGAAGTTGTGAGGAAGTTGCTCGTGAACTGATAATTTATGCGGGTAGGAATATTCTTTTGCATAGAACTGTTTTTTTAAGCGTTTGCGAACAGCTCACTGTAAGTGAAAATATCAATAAAAAAGTATTGGAACCAAGCACGAGTAGAGCAAAGCCTCTTATATCTTCAGTTTGCTTAGTTTTTTGTCTTATTGATTTTTTTTTAGGTCCTGTGTTAGTCTATTAAATACTTTTTCTTTCTTTCTTCATGGAACTTACCGAAAGCTTGGCAACTACAAGAAATATTTTTCGTTATCAGTTAATCTATCTGATCCATTTTCAAGCAGGAAACATTCGATTTTCCTCCATCTATACAAATTATAAAATAAAGAAGCTTTTCGTTTCTGTCTGTGTAATCGCTTAGTTCTACAAAACAACACAATAAGATGAATGTTATCATTTAGTTTTCACTCATTCATTATAGAATTTATTAAGAAAGGTTTTATGCGTAAAATACATTTATATTTAAAATCAAAGCATTTATTTCATGTAGTCCAGTTCCAGGCTCTTTTGAATTGTCAAAACAAAGAACAATAATAATAGTTTAATAATTTTAATAATAATTTTTATTTTTCTTACACAAAAAAGTACTTATAATTTACAAATAAAATGCTGTAAACAGTATTTGTAACCAAAAATGATTTTAGCCTCTGCAGACGAAATAGGAGGAACCTGTATTTCGGCTTACAGCGCCAACCATACAGCGCATTTTACAATACACTAATGAATATGTACACTATAGAACTTAATAATAGTAGCCTGATCCTCTCTTTGTGTATAATGCTAGGTGAATGAGTGAGTGTGAGAGGGTGTGTCTATAGTACGGTGTGAGTGTGATGTGTGGCAGTTGAGTGAACATGGTACCCTGGTGGACTGAGATACGATTTTATGAGTTTGTATAATAATGTAATTGTGTTACTGCTGTCTATCTTGATACGGTTAGAAGCTGTTCAGTCTCGTCGTAAGTGAGACTTTGTAGGTATTCCAACACCTTTCTCCTGCAACGATCTGCAAACAAATAAAACGTCAACATCGTTAAAGAGGTTTCGATGTTTTGTACAAGGTGACATAACAAGGTATAACATAATAAACACGGGACTTCCGTGTGGTGTAGTGTCTCAGACCATGAAATTCATAACTTCTTTTTTAGTTTTACCATACACGTTGATCAGTTGATCGCATCAGTAGGCTTAGCCAAGTTGACAATCTACAATCGTTAACGCTAGTAGAAAACTACCCAAATGTATGGGAATGACATCATTTCAACCCTAAGTCACGTGGTCGAAACAAACGAATATAAACTTTTAAGTTCAGTCAAAACTGTAAGTTGGCTACGATTTATTATGGGATGTAGCAATCACGATTGTAGAAACGAATACATTTCATTCTATCATCTTAACGGATGTAAACTTGTCTACGATGTTTTTATTTGCTTGTTTTTACCACGTGACTAAACGTTTACGATTGTAAAAAGAGAAACGACACGAATCGTTTGTAACTTGGCTAGGCCTGCAGTTCCAATACAAAGTCCAATTTGTTTTTGCGACTTTTAAAAACTCGTAGAATAAAAGTTCTTCAGTTTTATAGTCTGAGAGACCACATGGGAGTTCTTACGTTTATTGTTTCACCTTGCATGTCATCACATAACCTGACTACATTGCACAATATAACGCAGGGGTTGGTCACTAGTCTGTTTTTTTGTTTTCATTTCCTGTTTCATTATATTACTACTTATCTTTTTGCCACATTCAGTAAAATCTATTTGAAAAAACCGGCCAACTGCGAGTCGGTCTCGTGCATAAATGTTTCCGTACCATCGTAGTAGGCGAGCCCCCTTTAATTTTTAACTTTCTACCTATTACGGTTCATGAGGTACAGTCCGCTGACAGACAGACGGACGGCCCGCTGACAGACCGGTGGACGGACAGCGGAGGCTTAGTAATAGGATCCCGCTGGTTACCCTTCGAGTACGGAACCCTGAAAAGACAGTCGAGTCACTTCTGTACCTTCGCATATTAATAAGGGAACGAAGTCAGTTTCCGCAAAAGATTCAAAGTTAAATACGAAGTTTTAATAAGTTACTCTAACTGTTCCTTTAGTAAGAAAAATCTTAATTAATTGTTAACAGTGCATTCAATGAAAGAAAAAGCTGGGCCGGCAGTCTCGACAGAGATAACGACAAAATCGCTAACTTTCAAACGCTGATTACTAACGAATAATTTGGGTTGCAATAACGATGCTTACAAGAATCGCATCATGGATGTAGAGACTTGCATTTAATCCCGCAAGCATTCGTTATTGCAACCGAACTTTTTTCGTGAGTTATTAGCAATTTTGTCGCTATCTATGTCGAGACTGCCGGCCCTGCAGGCCTAGCCAAGTTACAAACGATTCGTATCGATTCTCTTTCTACAATCGTAAACGTTAAGTCACGTGGTCAAAACAAACGAATATAAACTTTCGTAGACAAGTTTACATCGATCAAGATGATAGAATGAAATGTATTCGTTTCTACAATCGTGATCCCTACATCCCATATAAATCGTAGCCAACTTACAGTTTTGACTAAACTTTAAAGTTTCCATTCGTTTGTTTTGACCACGTGACTTATCGTTGATAGATGTCATTCCCATACATTTGGTTAGTTTTCTATTAGCGTTAACGATTGTAGATTGTCAACTTGGCTAAGCCTACTGGTTATAAAGAGATAAAGTGTATGGGTACTTATACTTAATGATCAATATATTGTTATAGTTGTACAAAAATCTTTTGGCGTGTGCTTTAAATCGGAACTTATGTAACCATCTTGTTTTTTGCCTCGTTGGTCTAGTGGTTGCAAGTGCGACTGCTTAGAATGAGGGCTTCGGTTCGATTCCCACGTCGCGCAAAGTTTTATTGGGTTTTTCCATCAGGATTTCTTTAGTAGCAGCCACGGAGTCTGGAAATATGCCCGATTGATGGCATTAGGTTCGCTTCCTATTACATGGGACTTAAACATAAGTGGCGAAATGTAGGTGTACCTCTGCATAACCCTTCCAGGCGTAATCTTATGATGTTATTTAATTCAGCAATTTCACAAAAAAAAATGTGAACTACCTGCGTCTTCCAGCATCTAATGAGGTCCAAAATATCCTTGTACCACTTTAGTAGTGCAGTCAGTTAGAGACAAATGCTTGTTGAGAATAGCAGAAAGGGACAGATATAGAGAGGGAGAGAGATAGCAATAAATTAGGGGCCCATCCCAAAACTTGGCATCACAGTAACCCTTTCCGGTTAGTTGACTATAACCTCTGATTGTTAAACAGTTTTAACAAGTTACGTTTTGTTGGGTAGGGATTAAACACCCGTTACCACCTCCTAGATTGTTTCTGACGTAATAAACCGATTTTTACAAAAAGAGGAGGTGTATTATGCATTCCACCAGCATATTATATTTTTTTTTAAACACAAGAACTAAAAAAGTGAAAAATAACTTTACTTTCGGAAAACGGTGGGATTAAAGTCTAGAAATTAAACAAAGTCTTCGACTTCTGAAAATAAAGTTATTTTTCACTTTTTTAATGCTTTGTTGAAGTCAGTTATTTATTTTTGATTTTACCCTTTTTACTTGAGATGTCCTACACAAATTCTTGTCATATCTTGCCGTTGGCTCCAGCTGTCATTTGTAGATTTTTGACACTCGTTGCAGGTAGTCAATGGCCCGGTCGGACAGACAGTTACACCAATTATATTATTATAGCTAGCCTATATAGTCCCACTGCTGGGCAAAGGCCTCCCTCCTTTCCTTCCAACGGCCACGATTCTGTACCACCTCTTTCCAATTCTCAATGCAGACATCCAGTTCGTCCCGCCGTCTCCTTCGTGGTCTGCCGCGACCCCATGTCACTGTTTCAGGGTACACAGATCGTTTGGCATGCAACAGACATGTCCTGCCCAGTCCCATTTAAGTTAGGCAGCCTTTTGAGCCACGTCAACGATTGGCGTTTTGGAGGGCAGTGTAGTGTTTCGAATACGATCTGTTAATTTGACACCTAAGATACTGCGCTACATAGCACGATGGCAAACATTGAGTTTGGACTTTTTGATGTTAGTCAAATACCAAGTTTGCGCACCGTAGGTTAAGAGTCACAGCAAGGGGTAAGGAATTATACCTCCACAACTCGTAACTGAGTGGAGGTCAGATTGGCAGTCGCTTCACGTAAAATTCTTATATTCAGGTGCATCCAGATACACTGGAAGCCGTCCCCAACATAGTTGATAAAAGGCTAAGCAGATGATAATAACCTCAAAACTTACCCAAACCAAGTTATGTACTAAGCCCGCACCTAAATCAAGTACCGAACATAAATTCTATAACTTAGATTATAGAACGGGCATAGCAGTCCCTAACGAGTTTCCAGTTGAACTGCTATGAACACAATTGTGCACTCATTACGCGTGTTGCTTAAGGGGCTGGGCTGAAGTGAATTTTAGGACAATTTGGGAACATTAATTTGACGGCATTTTTAGTGGTCGGTGAATGGCACTAACGAGAGAAAAAATAATAAATTTTGATGAATCCCATTGTTTTAATGACTATTCGCTAATGACAGCCTAGACCTACTTATCGGCTGCAGTCTTAATACTACCTCATAATATTTAAATGCATGGCTACAGTGCAGTGTTTTGTACATGTACTTTTACTGTTAGCCTGTGTCATCCCACTGCTGGGCCTCTTCCCCATAACTTTCAATTCCTAGGTTCGAACCGTCTCGTTAGTTCTGTCTGGCTCATCTTACCATCTCCTGCGAGGTCTGCCGTGTCGCGTTCGCGTATCAGGGCTCTGGTTATTTTGGCCCACAGTTTGTTGGACATATGGCAGACCTGGCCAGCCCAGGCCCACATCAGCTTAGTGGCTTTTTGCACAGGTGAGCAAATAAAATAAAAAACAAAAAAATTGAACAATAAGTCATCCTACATTGATATTGATATTTGATTAGTTAATAGAAATTTAAGTAATTATTTTCAAATATATTCCACCAATTTTCGTCTGTCACAATTCGCCAGACACAAACAAAAACAAAACTCCATTTTAAAACAAACTCATAATCCGTACACAAACTCAATTTTCATAACGCTTCAAATAACAAAAGTTACCCTTTTGACTTCAAAAACTAATATTTACAAAATAGAAAATTGGAAAGAACGTAATAAATTATGAACTCGGTAATCTCTTGGTAAGAATTATCTGGAAAAATATAATCAGTTACAAAGGGTAGGAACTGGCAACCCTAGTTTATTTATGATACAATTTAGCACATAACTCAGGCCGAAAACAAACTGTTTATCTAACTACAATCGCTCAGTCTTCCGGGTCTACGCTACGCTGCTACAAGCCAACTGGGGCTATGAAAACCGCTACGAAAACAGCTACGAGATTGGCTACGAGTTTTCGTAGCAAATTAACGTTGTAGAACGAATGTTGTATGGGCGTGTGTGTTAGGGTAATTAAGACCTTGTTGTATTGTAATTAATGTATCGAGGGCTGCTATTTAGGTTTTATTTATTGTTATTTAGATTTTAGGTCGTTGGACTTTGATTTTTTGTTAGTTCGCAGAATCGATAAACGACTTAATGCAGAAGTCAGAAAAAATAATCTTCTACACGGCACTGAGGTTTTTCATTTACAGACAGTTTACGATGATTAGTGAAAGGAGGCTCTTAGGAGGCCTGTGTGACGTATGTCCCAGCATAACATACTTACTGTCGTAAGTATGTTATTTATTGGCATAGTGAAATTGAGACTTCTCAACCAGACCACTCAGTATAGGTTATTCTGATACACCCCAACTTGGAACCTTTTTCAATCAAAATCGGTCCCCGCTTCAGCTCAACATAAACGCTGCCTCCAAAGCCCCAACGAAGCGGTTACCGCTCACCATCCTACCATAGCGGTACAATTTGAGCGGAATTAAGATAAAATTTATTCCCACGTCATTGTTCTGAACGTATCTTGTTACACTTATCTGTTAAACGAGCGATGCTGTGATGTCATCAATTGAGATGGACTAGCTTTGGTAACAGGATATTTTTTAGGGGTATACTGAAGTGGGGTAGCAAAATAAAGGGGTATTGTGGGTTTTGTGTTACTAAGCAAATAGGACACGTCTCGTTTTTTGTGGGTTTCAATCCATACTAATATTATGAATACAAAAGTAATTCTATAAGTTAGTTACGCTTAGCTAAGAGCAAGATCGACGCTGGAAGAAGAACTGACGAAATGTATCTATACCAATATTAAAAAGAGGTAAAGTTTGAAAAAAAAAAATGTTTTTTCTCTTCTTTATGGATTGGTTAGTTCCTAACCTGGTGTCAGAGTTCTTATAGTCCTTGAGTTTTTGATTTGGATGAAATTTAGCTCACAGATAGTTTGTAACCTGGATTAACACATAGGATACTTTTTATCCCGGTAATGCGCTCCCGTGGGACAATAACCGAACTCCATGCGGGTGAAGTCGCGGCCATAAGCTAGGTTTGAAATAACTCGTTTGTGGTAACCGTAAATTATAAACGCCATTATTAACGTACCGTATCACAAACGAGTTTACCGATGTGTGACTAACCTTAGTGATATAGTTGAAATCCCTCATGCCCTGCAATTTCACCGAAAGCCATGTCTTCGAGAGAAACTTGAAATTGAAAGACAATTGACAAAGGGACCTCTCAGTTCCCAGTACTCGAAGTTCAACGAGCAACACACAAGGTAAACTACTTTTTAATCAATACCAATTCGAAGAAACTTATTATATAAAGTCTTGTAAAACTGCCGAGTAAAACCTTCTTTAGTTCAAGAAAAAACTAGGCCATCCTCATTAAAAGGAATTACACCACCCACCTCACGCACTAGGGTAAGCTCACCAATTTGCGTCTAACTAACCTTGGAGCTACAGATTATCGTGTCGCAGTAAGACCCAACTTACATTGGACGAATAAAATAAAAGACTTCACCGTTTTTATTCCAAACACTTATTGTAAGCCTGAGGCTCACCGAGCTATTTAAGTTCAGCAACTGTTTCGTGGACAGTAACAGGGGGCTTTACCTTAATCCGATTTGCTTTGGCTGTTAGAACTGATGTTTGTTATACCTAAATGTTTTTTTGTTGTTTTTCTAAAAGGTCTGTGTGTAACAGGCATAATCCTTCGCAATCGCTTTAAAGCCTATAAGCTTATGTTAGAATATTGAACTTATACGTCATTGATCTGACTATTCTAAATACCAATCATTTTCTTTTTACGTAACACGTTATTGTTCAATTCAAGTAAAGATATACACGTTACCTTTGTAGTAGCTACCCGCAACAGAATAAGGCTCAAACTCAAACTCTTTATTGCATTCATGTGTAGGTACATTTAGTTGTTACATATATGTAAGTAAGTTCCAACATGAAACCCGGTTAGGGCACGGCAACATAGATTGGACTAAAACAAGCATCCAGTGAGTAGGTATATAATACTGGATTGCATGTTTGATAAACAAATATAATTATTATCGAAAATATCAATAGCATTAGGTTTATGTAGTTATTTTAATTAATATCATTAGTTTATTCAATTTATTTTATTTACGTGTATTAATTATTATATTTCATTGATTATTTCAGTTATAATCAATAATTTTATTAATTTGTATGAATTATTTTTTTCTATGAATTTATATTCTCTATTATATTTTATTAAGTAGTTTGTATTTATAATTTTATTTTATTAATTTACATTTTTTATTATATTAGGCTTGATTGTTTATGTATGTATGTGCTGCACAATGCCGAAATCCGATTCACCCTCACCATCGTAGTTATTGCAAACCACTAGGTAAGCACTGTAGCGGCACTACAAAAAGTACTACAGCAAACATTTGACAAAAAATACTACAGCAAACATGACGAAAAGTACTACAGCAAACATAGGACAAAATTTACTAAAGCGAACTTTGTCCTACTACGTCTACTTAAGACGAAATAGGAAAACCCGACAACAAATTGTCGGGCTGTAACCCATCAGACACTACAACCGTTTGGTCGTAGTATCCTCCCGTTTCTAGGAGATGAAAAACTTTATACTCCTCTTGTTCATCACACTCCTAAAGTAATACGATCCTTCAAAAAATCCATTGAATAAAAAATAATAAAATACACAATAAACAATAACCCAATCATACTCGAAAAACTACGTCAGGAAATAACAAAAAACTCATTAGGAGAACCACGGAAATTTTAGCAAAACAAACCTCAATTAAAACACGGCTGTGTATACCAAGACTTGGGAATGGCTGCCTGTAATTGAGATTCTAAAGCAAACACGTGGCTTCGGGAACAGTGGGAGAGTGGCGCTTTTACAAAAATAAACAGCTGAATGGTCGATACGAATAAATTAGTTGTTTTGAGGTTTTCAAACTTATACTTATGAAGTTCGAATGAAAATTCGTTGCTGAAATTTTTAATGTCACGTACTAATTCTAAAATGAGTCATTCATCATCATTCTCCTGCATTATTGCAATTTATTTTGTGTCATCGCAGCATGTCTTCTTCTTATAGAAGATACCTCAACACGAAAGACATTTCAACTTAGGCTGAGGCCTCGTTAGTGCGTTGCGTTGCGTTGCGTCGTCGTAGCGTCCACGCTGCATCGTTTTACGTATATTTTTAAGTGACATGCCACTTATGCGTTGCGTCGTCGCACGCGACATTTCGACGAAGCGGGGAGAGGGTGATGCACTACGCTGTCGGAGCTCCGGTGCGACGATGGACAGTGTTCCACTGCTAGACGGGCAAACTCGTTTGTTTCGGCGGTGGCGTAACCAAAGCAACAATAGAACACGTTTGTTTCGATCCATTTTCAATTAAGACTGAAATTCACACTGAGATGCCGCGCTGCGATGGCGTGGGTCGTCCTCCCGCGTTGCGACGTCGTGTGTTGTCGCAACGCAGGTGTAGCTTACAATGCGTTGATCCGTTGCGACGACGCAACGCAACGCACGAATTAGGCCTCCGCCTAACTTACAGTGTGGTGCCAACAGTCGTCTCAAAATGGCTGTGACATACGGACGAACAGACGGACAGAACGAATCTACAAGGGTTCTGTTTTTAGCGAATGGCTCCGGAACCCTAAAAAGCACCAATGTACAGTTGGAATAATTTATCTTAGAATTTGCTTAGTGGCCTTTCCACTAGAAAAATTAACAAAGAATAGAATAACGCTTGTGTAACTAGAATATCGGATTCATGTGCGTATTGTATAATAATCACTTGCTTCGGTGAAAGAAAAACATCGTGAGGAAACCAGCATGCTTGAGAAATATTTCTCTACGGCATGTTAAGCCAAGTCAAAGGCCCATGGGCGGCTTAAGAACTCTGACACCAGGTTAGGCACTAACCACACGATAAAGAAAGACTAGAATATCGAAGTAAATACGGAAAGCGAGCTACTGTGGGTTCGTTACAAAACAAATGCCGGCCATTTTATCCATAAAATGGCCGCTCAGATTTCGATTACCGCAGGAATGGCGCAAAGGCTAAACAACATCTCACGTCATTATAATTGACGAGCTATGTAAGTCCCACGTAGTAGGGGGCGAGCCTATTGCCATCAACCAGGCACAAATTCAGACTCCGTGTCTGCTGCTGAAAATTCCGAATGGAAAAACCCAATAACAATTTTCCCAACCTGGGATTCGAACCCGCTTGCGACCACCACCACCAGTCTTGTGCAACTTCTGATTAAAAAATCTAATGACACTTTTTCAACCTGAGAATCGAAAACTACGCACTTTTAATTGATTTACAATTATGAAATATCATGAAATTTTTGTTTTAGTTCGCAATTTAAAAAAAAAACATATAATTTTCAATTATGTAATTTTGTATATCCAACATCGAGAAACAACCCATGCATAAATTCTGAAGCACATATCTACCGAAGATGGTTACTAAAATTCTTTTCGTTCATAATTTTAGAATTTAAAAGGTCCGAGTGGCCGTTTGTAAAACTGAATTTTTGAGATGAAAACTCGGAATTTCAGTCGCCATCTTGAACAAACCACGTAGCATTTTTCGGTAAATTTAATTTTTACTTTTCGGTATTCAGTGCACTTCTATAAAAGTCATGAGCTTGCCACGGGCTATACGGTCTAGCGACACGAGTTTTGCGACAGCGGCATGCAACGAATCAACGCGACCTGACGTACGGAGCGAGTGCGAGGAGTGACTTGCGCGAAGAAAACAGAAGACGCAACTCGCGTTCGTATATCACATCACCCGATGTTGTGAACAGGGCTCAACTCGATAAAAATGTAGATAACATAACATAGCATAATATCACGCAGGCAGAGATGTCTATAATAGTTCACCCACATTTCACAAAAATGAAGGTAGCTCTGACATCATAAAAAAAACTCACTTGCTAAGTACTTTCGATGACCCAGTTTTGTTCTTTCTGGAATTTCAGTTGGCAGCGCGGGGTTGTTCACTAACAAATTTTGCCGCCGGCTTGAAGGTATGCCATTCATAACCAAAAAAAATATTGTTAGCCGTCACGGGACGTCTTGCAGATGTAAAACATCGAAATTATTTTGTACAAGTAATATGCATAAAATAACAGATTACGACAGGAACTAAATATGGCTTAGTGAAAAAATTAAAATAGTACTATTTTTTCCCTGAAAATGATGACTGTGTTTAATCATTTATTTTCATTAAATACAAAAATTAAAAAAAAAAAAACAAAATGACTCGATTCACAAAAAGAAAATCCTTAGGCTGGGATGGAACTCGAAGTCACGAAATTGTAACCCAGCGCTGTGCCCCGAGACCAGCTGGCTTGTTGTAAACCGTGGCAAATATGTACATCTTATGCCACTTTAACAGGACGTCGGTAATGTTCGGGATTGTTCGGGCAAGGTTGACAACTGGACAGTTGGCGACAAGTCACCACGGCATGCGTCGCCACGTCATTTTTTGGTTTTACCCGCGCCTTTGTCTTGTTTCACGTCAAAAAAACACACGAAACGATTGAGATCAATGATCTCGACAATCCTTTCCAAAAGGAGTCAGAGTCAGCTTCACGCAACAGAAGAATCACCCTCGAAACTGACCATTGCAGTATCGTTCACAGAACATTGGTATACAATATTTTTGGCCCATTTAACAGCCAAAGAACAGAGCTACGTATACAAAGTAGCAATACCATCCTTTCCAAAAAGTGCTAGAACCTAAAACATAACATAACGCTTATAATCCTTTTAATTCCTATGTTACAGACAAAAAAAAGAGTTAGATTTAGATTCCAAACCACGAAAAGGACCACTGTCTTTCAAAGAATAATGGTATACAATATTTCCCCTCCATTTAAACAGCTAAACAACAGAGCCATCCACAGAAAGCATGATAGTTTAAGCGAAATGGAACGCTAGCGGGTCTCGTTCCAAAAAAAGTGGACAGTGGAGAGTTTCACCGGGTTCCGTAGAACGGTGCTTAACGTACCGGGACAGAATAGAAGGATTCCGTGCAATTTTAACGTGTATTCCAGTTGTGTCGTGAACACTGGCTGAACTCGACAGGAGGCAGGGATAAAGGTACCAGAATATACGAAGGACCAATTTAGAAGCAAGTTTCTGTTGTTTTCTTCTGAAGATCTTCAAACGATAATTTTGAGAAGCAGCTTTCTACATTCAATGCATATTTTATTAGTTCTGCACTGTGCATAAATTCCTGAGATAAACAATGAATGAAACAATACAACACATACCATTGTAGGTAGAAAAAACTTATTGGTAACGCAACGAACACACTGTTGGTAGTTGAACTAAAAAGAAAAACGTAGTGAGTTGCAGCTTTCGAATTGTGGTTAACGGTAGGCGAGTTTTATCTTTTTTTTATTAAACCTTTTTTATTAGAGGTAGTTGGATAGTTTGATCGTGTGATCTAGGCCTTTGAATAAAGATTTCGATTTATCGGATGCTGTTATTGATATATGTATATCTTATAGTTAAACATCAACATTTGTTTGTAGTAAGCACATCATAATGTACTATAATGCATAATGAGTACGATTTTATTGTTTCTTTCTCTATTAACCTATTACTATTATCTATTAACCTAGCTAGGAATACAGCACCTCACCCACCATTTTATAATAGTCTTTGTACACTATTATATAAGCGATTCTGTAAATTGTGACATGTACTACAATGTTTTTTGATGAATAAATTATTATTGCTATATGTTTTCTTTTTGTATTTAAGGTAGGTAGGTAATATTAGAGCATGATTAGGCTACTAAGAACGATCCCGACTTTGAAAGTCCGTTACAAGTTAATGTTTCTCTCTAAATGTGTGCTTTGTGGAATACTGAAAGTGTGCTCTTATTGTGTGATGGAATATATATATGTATTTTATACGATTAGCGTGAATTAGGTTGGCTGGTAGAGAATGGAATTTGATATTAAGTCCACCTATAAGTATATAATACGATTGCCGAGACGATGAGCAATTATAGAGAAGTATGAAGGAAGAAGGCATACTGCGCCCACCCCGAATAAATTGGAATAAGGGCAAGAAAATGATGATGATGATGATGAAACGAATGCAATACTTAAGCGACGTACACTTAAGTAATAATAAAACCTTTATTTTCAAGTCACTTTGGCCCATAGATTGAGACCTTACAGACAAATGTGATAAAATACAATCTGTGTTAATATATAGGACCTGTGTTAATGATAGAGGAGCCATTTAAAAGCTGTTTTTCAAAACCATTCACGGAAAACTGTCGGTATTAATCGATCAAGCGACAATGATAGGTAGATAAAAGCAATATGGCCTGCCTTTTTGAAATACTGAAACGCCAAAACCCAATCAGTTTTGCCACGTAGGAATGCAAGAATGCAGTTTCAATTAAAAATTCGCACTCTGTATGAATTCTTTTCAGAACGGTTATAGTTTCAGTAAGACTGGTAGGTACCTAAACGAATGCCTAAATGAAAGCAAGCCGAAATACTCGCTCAGCTTTGCACTGAAAGTTGAAAATCCCACAGCGAACTTTTATTCAGGTGCCATCTACATGTTACTGAAAAAGGGCGTTATTCTTTTTGGAAGCGAAAAACCAGACGGTGTTTGTTCAAACAGGTGAAATTCCACGAAGGCTGGCTATTGTCAGTAAAAACATTGTTTCTCATATTTGGTTCGAACGCGCGTATGTACTTGTTCTTAAAGTCAAATTCTAAAGAGTCAAATTCTAAAGGGGTATTCTTCTGAGAAGTCAATCAAATTGAAATTTCGGAATTTTGTCATTTGCGTTATTCATTTTGACGATTCAATATGGTACGTAAATATTCGTATAGGTACTCATAACATTATTTCGGTATGTAAAGTAAATATTAACCTACGCTGATTCCAAAACCATTTGGAGATTTTAGGGTCTTATGCCTTATTTTTCTATTTTTAGCTCTCTATATCCCAAGATTGTGTTTATTTTCACAATAATACTTGTAACCATTTGACTTTCATTTGACCTCTAAATTACGTCATAACGTAGCCTGAACAGACTACTTCCTTCGTGCTTTTAAAGATAAATTTAAAAAAAAAACTGCTGTTAGTCTGTCATACCGGGAGGCGGGAAAACGTTAAAGAGTGAAGGCGCGCTTTTTTGATTTTAAACTTTTTTATTTGTAAATTTTCCTTAATATCTCTGTAAATATTTATTAATAGTTAGTGTTGTGTTAGTTAGAATAGTATAGTAGTAATAAGAATGGTTAAGAAGAGAAAAAGGAAGGAGGGGGAACCGCCTCCGGATCCCCAGCAGGTATTATCCACCGATTCCGACTCAGCAGAATCGGCGGTAACTTGCTTTTCTTTTAGGGAAACTATTGCAGACAAGGATCCGAAGGAAAAGTATACAATTTTTAAAGTAAAGGGATACACTCGCAGCTACCCTGAAGATACCAACCAAAAAGAGCTGGTTGTTTTCTTAAACCACGTAGAAGAAAATAAACCCTTCAGTGACAGGGATCGTATGGCCTTATCTAAAGGAATACGTGAGCATGGAGTATCAGGAGTCTTGCATTTGCGCTCCATAAACAAATACAAGGTCGGCATCACATTTGATTTGCCGAACAATGCAAATATGTTTATCAAAAATAAAAAATTATTGGATCAGTTAAAGTTAAAAGCATCCATCCCTGCTGCAGACACAGAGGTAACTGGGGTCCTTACCTCAGTCCCTGTCGACATGGCCAATAAGGAAATATTTTCATTAATCGGCAGCTCCAAAAATGTCGTTCAGGTCAGGCGCTTCATGCGCAGGGTAAAGGGTTTCGGCGGTGTTGAATTTGTTCCAACACAGGCAGTTGCTGTTACCTTCGCGTCTACCATTCTTCCTCCTTATATATATTTAGACTCATGGCGTCACGAGGTAAACAAATATATCCCACCGGTAAAGCAATGTTTAAAGTGCCTTCGGTACGGACATATCGCTAAATTTTGTCGCAATACCGAGGTTTGTTCAATTTGTACTTTAAATCATAATTTTAAGAATTGTCCGGTCGACCCAAAGGATGCTAAGTGTGCAAACTGCAAGGGCGATCACGTAGCTATCTCCTCATCTTGTCCTTTAAAAAAACAAAAAATAGAAGAAAACAAAATAAAGTCCAGAAGTGCCACATATTCCGATCTTTTTAATATTAATGCTTTTCCAGCTTTAACAGCAAAAAATATAGATATACAGATTAATAATTTAATGAAATCCGATCAATTTATAAATATTTTAGTAGAAACAATTACCAAAATAGTTAGTAATAAAGATGTCCCCATAAACACATCATCAATTAAAGAGGTTTTAAAAAAGACTTTAAGTACTAAAATTCCTTCACACCCTTAATGGATATATCAAATTTAAACATAATGCAATGGAATGCACAAAGTCTTAATAGCAACAAACATATATTTACCAATTTCCTCTATACACACAATATTCACATTGCAATAATTAGTGAAACATGGTTCAAATCCGATCAAAATTTTAAAATAAAAAATTACAATATTGAAAGGAATGATTGTGGTAACAAACACAATGGAGTTGCCATAATAATTCATAAAAGTATTATTTATAATAAAATTAACACTTATTTTGACAATTCTTTACAAAATATTTGTGTAAAAATCACAGTTAATAATAAGGAGATGAGTATAGTCAGTTTCTATAGTCCCTTAAATTCTAATCCAGCTTTCAATAAGGATAGTTTTGATTCATTGGTTAAGTCTATCCCTGGTCCTTTTATATTTGCTGGGGACTTTAATGCTCATCACACATCTTGGGGTTGTGGTTCAGACTCTCCACGTGGTCGAAATGTCTTGGAAGTCATTGACGAAAATAATTTAATTTTGCTTAATAATGGTCAGGCAACAACTGTTGGCTCTCTAACATGGCGTCCTAATGCACTGGATTTGTCTTTGGTTTCTTCATCATTGGCACTTAATTGTGAATGGCAAGTACATGATAGTCCTCTTGGTAGTAGTTATCACATTCCTGCAATTATAAAAGTAGTGATTAGTAATAGTCAAAATAATGATACTTGTGGAAATTGTTCAAGTACTAAACATTTGCCCATCTACCCAAATTACAAAATGGTAGACTGGCAAATGTATAGTAATTATGTGGATGAATTATTAGTTGATTTCAAAACAGTTAATATATGTCCTCTTGATTCATATCATCATTTTTGTATAATTTTACGTGCAGCTGCTGCTAATTCCATTCCAAATCGTAAGGTCAATATAAATACCAGCAATCATTCATGTCCTACTAATAGGATTACAAGAACTTCCCTTCCTTGGTGGAATCAAAAGTGTACAGAGGCCGTATCAAATTTCAAAACAGCTTACATAAATTTTAAAAATAATCCATCAGAAGAAACTTATATCCAATTCAAAAGACTTCGAGCACTTAAAAAATTAATTATAAAAACAGAACGTCAAAAAAGTTGGATGTCCCTATGTGAAACTTTCAACAGATGCACGCCAATATCTATCATATGGAAATTCATGCGCAAATATAACAAATCATATAATTTTAATAATCATGAAAACGACACATGGATTTTAGATTTTTTGAAGAACTATACTCCAGATTTTGTATCACATGTCCCAAGTTCTTTGTTTAATAATAGTACTAACTACAGTCATAGTTTTCTACTTAATCCTTTTACAATCAGTGAATTAATTTCTGCCATCTCCTCTCGAAGAGACACTACTTATGGTCTTGATGGAATGCCATACATATTATTTAAAAAACTTAGCATTACTGGTTTAAAAACATTCCTTATAGTCCTGAATATGTTATGGGAAAATAATATTATACCTCAAGAGTGGAAAGTGGATTGTCTTGTACCAATTTTAAAACCAGAAAAACCCAAATTGTGTCCAGATTCTTACCGTCCCATAGCACTTACTTCTTGTGTTGGTAAACTATTTGAGCAATTGTTGAAGCAGCGTTTAGAGTTCTATGTGGAAAAAAATCATATTCTACCTTCAAATCAATTTGGTTTTCGTAGAAATCGGTCTGCTAGGGAAAGTGTTTGTCAACTGCAGCTTGATATACATTTCTCTTTATTGGCCAATAATAATTTGGTTGGAGTTTTCTTTGATGTGGCTGGAGCTTTTAATAGTGTAAATGTAGATATTTTATGCCATGAACTGTTACAAATCGGGATCCCTGGAAAAATTATATTATGGGTCAGAAATTTTCTGAGCAATAGAAAAGTATTTGCTAAATTCAATAGACATCTTTATGGTCCTAGACTTGCTTCAAAAGGAGTTTGTCAAGGAGGTATTTTATCACCTTTATTATTTATATTGTATATACGTAGCTTAAATTTAATTTTAGGGTCTCAGGTAAAAAAATTACAATTTGCAGATGATTTAGTTGTTTACGCTTCTGGAGCCAATTTATCACAGGTTGTTCATATAGTCAA
The DNA here is from genome assembly GCA_963853795.1 of Xestia rhomboidea. Classification (NCBI taxonomy): domain Eukaryota; kingdom Metazoa; phylum Arthropoda; class Insecta; order Lepidoptera; family Noctuidae; genus Xestia; species Xestia rhomboidea. The sequence goes on along the minus strand of OY970771.1, from coordinate 3,843,180 downwards.
TGATGCCTTGTCAAATCTGTGTAAATATTTCTCTTACCTTGATCTTAATGTCAACCCATCAAAGTCCAAAGTGGTTGTGTTTGGTAAACACTGTCATAATATGCCTCCCGTGCAATATAACAATTGGGCGTTGCCCAATTCAAATGAAGTAAAATTTTTAGGAGTCCTTTTTTCACATAATTTAACCTGGAACAATTATACCAAACATATAATTAGTAAAGCAAATAAAGGTTATAATATATTGAAATCTTTGGCTGGTTCATACTGGGGTGCAGACCCAAAAATTTTGCTATTGCTATACAAGTCTTTGGTTCGTAGCCATTTTGAATATGGTTTTTACTGTTTCGCTGCAGATACCAAAATTGTAAATAGTCTAGATGTTCTGCAAAACAAATGCTTGCGTGTTATAACTGGGGCATTCAGAAGTACTCCTATAAATGCAATGCAGATTGAATGTAACATTCCACCATTAGGAATTCGGTTTGATTATTTGAAAGAAAGATTTATATTAAAACTTTTAAGTGTTTCTAACAATAGTCTCTTGGCCAATCTGTTGCATTTCAATCCTAGATTAGGTATGAATCCATTTTATATGTTGCAGGGTATTCATAGTTTTATACATTTTATTAAAAATATAAACATTCATCAATCATCTCATATTTTGCCTTGTTATCAAGGAGAATTTATTGCAAAATTTCCAGACATAAATATAATTATAAAAAATAAAAAGGATCTGTCCACAAAAGAGAAAGTTAATGCAGTGTTGTCAGAGTGGTCAGACCATAAATTTGTTTATAGTGATGGATCCAAAAATGATAGTGCAGTATCTTTTGCCATTTATGAGCCAACCTCAAATATAGGTCTTGGTCGAAAAATTGATAAACATGCCAGTATTTTTACAGCTGAAGCTGTTGCTATTTTGAGTGCTTTGAAACATATAAAAAATTGCAATTCAGGTCACAGCAAGTGGGTTGTAGTAAGTGATAGCATGAGTGTTCTGAAAAATCTAGCTAATAATAAACTACATGCTAACATTAACTACATAATCTATTTAATAAAAGAGTTATGGATTGAATTGTCTCATTCCAATATCGAAGTTAGTTTTGTTTGGGTGCCTTCGCACATTGGCGTTGCAGGAAATGAAAAGGCTGATTATCTGGCCAAAAAAATTGTTGATCTAAGTGAATTAATTACAAATGCTGACGCTGATATGAGTATTTCCATACCACATACAGACGCTGTTAGTCTTCTAAGACAGCGTATGTGTCAATCGTGGGGGAGACATTCATACCAGACCACACAAATCCAAAATAAAGGCACTTGGTATGCCTCTTTAGATAAACAAATAAACTCCATACCTTGGTTTTGCAGAAATAGTAGTTTTCTAAATAGAAAGTTTTATTCATTTATTTGTCGTATGCGTTTTGGTCATTGTCGTTTAAATTATCATCTTCATCGTCTTAAAATGGTCAACTCTCCCTATTGTGAGTATTGTCAATCGCAAAAAGTTCAATCTTTACATCATGTCTTCTTCGAGTGTTCGTCTTTCAACATTCAGCGCCTTGTGTTGTCGGATGAGCTTCTAAAAATTTATAAAAAACCTGATAAGGTCCCGCAATGCATTCAGGAGCTACTTATGAATGCCTCAACATATATATATTTGTACAAATTTATATCAGAGACTGTAAATGATATCTAGGTTACATTTCGTGTTTTTTTTATTAATATAAATTAATTGTATATTATATTTAAATCTTTAGTTGTTGTACATAGTATTGAATTATTATAATTTAACTCACTCAATGTTTGTAGGTTATCATATTTATTATCTCTTTGCTTTATTTGACATGGAATGGACAATGGGCATGCCTGTCCAAAGTCGTTTGACTTGACATTAGAATAACGTTTAATTATCTACCTCGGATTTGACAAAAATTGATATGACTAACTTTTCATGGACCGACAGTTTAGCAAAAACGAAAAACTAAATATGAAAAATTAATAAGAAAGACATTATTGTAAAACTTATCACGAAAGAAAATACTTGGACCTAAGACTAGGCAATATGGTCGAAAGACTTTAGCAAAGAAGCCTTCCCTTCGGGGAAAATTAAAAAAAAAAAAAAAAAAAATCTGTTATACCGTCAGTGTCAATGTCATTTTCAATGTTAGTTATTTAGAGCAGCGCGCTAGTGATGATTGATTATTAATGATTCTGTTACCTACTTTTCGCCTTCGTCCTTACATAGGTACTGTCTTTGTAACACTTACGTTCAAATGATCTTCGCAACAAAAAAGACGACGCCCAGGCTTATAATTACCTCCTCGCACCACTTCTTTTTTAGCGTTTCTATCACATTTACAAACAATTTGTGTCGGCTATTTGTTGTAGTGTTTCTACATAACGGTACGAAGCATTTAGCACCAGTTGTCGATGACAGATTCATTGCACGGATTGCTAAAAATCGTAGGAAAAGTAACTCGAAACAACAAGTTCACATCACAGCCTCGATCACAGCATTCACATTTCACAACAAAATAAAAAATCTGTCAAGTGTCAACTGTTGTCAATATAGTGTTTTTTGTATGTGCTGAAAACGTGGCAAAGAGTTAAAGCTATTCAGTCTATGAAATGACGTCATCACGAATAATACTTTAAAAAATAATTAAAAAAAACTGTTACTTGGAAAAAAAAGCTTAAAATTAGTGGCTTAAAATTAAATGTTTTACGAACTAAAAATATAAAAAAATACCTGAAAAATACTTTACATACCGAATTCCCGAAGGTGTTTATAGTACAAATCATCATCTGCCCGATCGTTTCCCAACTACGTTGGGGTCGGCTTCCAGACTCACCGGATGGATCTGAATACCAGTATTTTACATGGAGCGACTGCCTATCTAACCTCCACAACCCAGTTAGTACTGGATAACATGATACCCCTTGGTAAGACTGGTTGCCAGACTTTCCGGCTTTTCATGACTAGCAGTAACGACTGTCATAGATCTACAAATTACAGCTGTGACCTTAACGTGCTTTCCGAGGCACGGAAGAAACTTGGCATGTAATGTACGGTCACCCATCTACGGACCATCCAAGGCAAGCGCGGTTAAGCCTGAAGATTAGCCCAAGCGGCTGTAATTATTTAGCCACGTAGGTACTTAATTTCGCAAATTATATCGAAGTCCTATACATATAAAAGGGGTCACGCCTATGGAATACGATCACAACACACTCCGGGCTGCCCTTAAAAAAAAATCCTGATTGATGAACCAACATTTTTTTAGGTCTTCTACCTAAAAACCGGCCAAGAGCGAGTCGGACTCGCGCACCGAGGGTTCCATACAAACTTTTTAAAGGACTAACTTAACATTGCTGTTCGATCCCTAGAAACGGCTATTGCTCCAACCGCAAACAATAAGTTTGTAATAGTAAAATCGCTTTTTTTTGTTGATAATATTATAAACCTCGCAATTACGGTTTTCAGATTTTTCCCTTTACATGTGCTGTAACACCTTGCTTTTTGCCAAATTTCGTCATTCTAGGTCAACGGAACTACCATATATGGTAGTTCCCGTTGACCTAGAATCACGAAATTTGGTTTCGACCCAAAACCTATAGGGTACTTCCGGTTGATCTAGAATTGTCAATTTTGGTTAAAAGCAAAGTAAAGGGAAAAGTCCGAAAAATAAAAAAAATAACAATTAAGGTAAATTTTGGTACTTACAAATTTTCGCGAAAATCTAAATTTGCCCATATCTTTTTATCGTCTTTATTCAGGACCTTGATTTTTATACACCTAATAGGAACTATAGACCTCAGTATATTGTATAAATTTCAACTGGCGAGGTCCACCCGTTCCTGAGAAAATCGGTGGTGACAGACGACAGAAAGTGATCTTATAAGGGTTCCGTTTTTTCCTTTTGAGGTACGGAACCCTAAAAAGTGTTATTATGCTCAGCCTTTGCGACCACAAAACCAACGAATATCTTATAACGTAACTAAAAACCAACCATAATGGCACAAAACCGACTCCATTCATTGTGCCAGTTGTAACCAAATCCTTGAAAGACTCTACGACCACAAACCTAAATAAAATAAAACTAACTTACATTTAAGTAAGCGCTGTTCGGCATTAGAATATCCAGTACAGAAACTTCGACTGAATTAACTTAAGAAAAAAGCAAAATGGATTTCTCGTAACTGGCAACACTAATTATACATTGTTGCCTACTTATTAACACTTAAAATTCTCAAGCACTTTTTGCCCACCAAACTGAAATGTTACTACAGTATTTTTGTAAAAGAATTTTACCTACATTAATTAAATTCCGTACCTTCTATCTGAAGCTCGACCTCAATGGAACACCACTATAACTTGGCCTTTTACGCCCCTTCTTATCCTCAAATTGGCGAAAGAAAAAGTGGAATCTAATAGAAAGCCTTAGCTCAAGGTATGTTGGGTGAAGTGAGGTTTCCTTTTAAAAATATAAAAATTGTTTTCATTTCAATTTTAACAAGAGGTTCATAACAAACCTGTTTACACTTTAGATAGGTAATAGTTGTTGAATGTAGAACTAGTTGAATGTGAATTAAATTTCTTTGAAAATATTCGTAGTGATTGGGGATTTATATTTTTGTTGAAGTAATCACTGCCATAATAATAAAGGGTGTAAAACACCTCTTAACGAAGCCGAAAGGCACTTGTTCTCCCCGTCATTGCGATCATGTTTTTGTTCTTCACCATACCTGGGAACCTTCTAGTTACCGAGATATTGGGGGTCAAAGTTCCAACTTTTTGGCAACTTTTTTTTTTAAATACTTGACAAGTTTTTTAATGTAAGATTTTTACTTTAAACAACTCCACGACCCTCGTACTATTCAATCCATCCATCAGCACAATGTTTTGAGTGCGTTACATTGAGTTCTACAACAAAACATGATTTTTCACCCCAAAAAAAAAAGTCGTTTCCCAGCAATATTTTTTGCGTAAAGTTACTTAGTTTGATGTACAGAATGCTAGGTTGACGGCTTCGTGATGAGGTTGTTAACACCCTGTATAGTATGCTAGTAGTATGGAGAAGCTCGTGCCTAAAAATAACAGACACTCGAATCAATTTTCAGGTTAAGCCGTGCCTGCCAAGGGTGGTCCGTGGATGGGTCATTACCCATTATATACCGAGTTTCCTTCCTGCCTCGGAGAGTTGGTTAAGCCGTTAATCCTGGCTGTCATTTGTAGACCTTTGACATTACAGGTAGTCAGTAGCCCGAAAGTTTGACAACCAGTCTTACCAAGCGGTATCGTATTATCTGGGTTGTGGAGGTCAGATATATATAGGCAGTAGCTCCATGTAAAATACTGGTATTCAGCTGCATCCGGTTAGACTGGAAGCCGACCCCAACATAGTTGGGAAAATGCTAGGCAGAGGATGATGTCGTGATATTTTTGTCCTTACAGCTTTTAATAGCATGTGTAATTTATTTCTCAATTATCAACAACTACTAAGTAATGTAAGTTTTAGTTAAAATCAAATACTAGTGAGCTACACTTCTACTTAACAATTAGGTTAAAGAAAAAATATAGTACTTCATAAGAAGAGTCTCGAAAAGGCTAAAAATAATGAATTAATAAGCACGTACTAAAACATGAAAGAATCTACTTTCATACAGCTTCAGATTTTATTCAGCTCGCTAAAAAAACAAAAGAGCAATAATACGAAGAAAAGTACAAACCTGAAAAAATAAAGAAAAAACAGTTCTTTCTTTAACTTGAGTATAAAGTAGTTTTTCATCAGAATTTCGTGAAAGCAGTGCATGCTTTCACGAAATTCTGATGAAAAACTACTTTATTTAAAATTAATGTAATCTTTTAGTTATTGTACTTAATGTACTGGGTTTTGTTGAAGCTAAAATTGTTTTGAATAGGTCCTTGGCCACGACCAACAACTCTCGGCTGTTTAAGTAACACGCGTCTTGCAACTGCGACTATGGAGAAAAGAAACTCCCGGGATACCGCGTATTAGTCTTGCAACAGACACACGTATGTGCACTTCAACACGCGATTTAATCAAAGTTACTAACATAAAATAATATCACGCCTGTAATCCCCGGGGTTAGGCAGTGGTCCAAATAATAGTACACCCACATTTTGCCAGTTATGTTTTAGTCTTATGTTATAGGGGCGAGCCTATTGCCATCAACCGGGCATAAATTTGGACTCCATGGCTCCTACTGAGAAATTCCTTATGGAAAAACCCAACAACAATTTGCCAGACCCGGGAAACGAACCGACTTCAGAGCAAATGCAGCTAAAAAGTCGCAAGATATGAAGACTGGTTTATTTTCCAAACCGTGTAGTAAGTAGCATCACCCGAGGTAGTGAAAGAGTGTTAACAGAATGTTGCAATAATTTTATTTAGTCTACTATAGAAGTTTTATCTTCGTCATAAAGTAGTTCTAAATCTAAACTTAAAGAAGGTTATTTTGACCTAGATTTGACCCAGACAGACGTGACAAGAATTTAGCTTAATCTTGGTCTGGAATTGTGTACCTAAGTAATTAAGTCTTAGGTACAGGCAAGACTCCTAAACCTTAGTCAGTTTTCAGATCTTTCCTTTATCAAATCAGGATAAAAATAATACCTTTTGAAGCCCGCCGCACTGGGCCAACTATTTCATTGGAAACTATACAGGGTGTAAACAGATTCATCACGAAGCCGTCAACCAAGCATTCTGTACATCAAATTATGTAACTTTACGCAAAAATTATTCCTGGGAAACGACTTTTTTTTTGGGGTGAAAAATCATGTTTTGTGGTAGAACGCAATGTAACGCACTCAAAACATTGTGCTGATGGGTGAATTGAATAGCACGGGGTTCGTGGAGGTTTTTAAAGTAAAAATCTTACAAAACTTGTACTTAAAAACAGAAGAACTTTGACCCCAATATTTCCGTAACTAGACAGTTCCCAGGTATGGTGTAGAACAAAAAAATGATTGCAATGACAGGGAGAAAAAGTGTATCTCAGCTTCGCTATAAGTCTTTTTACACCCTTTATTAAATTACTAAATAGCAAAGATGACAATGAAAGTCGTCGGGCCATATATGCTGTAGACTGGATTGAAGATGGGGAGAAAAGTGCTGGAGTGGACCACGGACGGGACGGAGGAATGTGGGAAGACAACCGCCTAGGTGGATCGATCAATCGACGATCTCATTAAAGTGGCCGGAAGAAACTGGATAGCCATGACACACAAAACCACCAAAAGTGGAAAGATTTGGAGGCGACTTCTTAGCTTAGTTGAAGAAGAGAGAGAGAGAGATACTTCTGTGACTTTTTAAAGCGGTTGCTGATCTCAAAGCTTTTAATCTCTTTCAAGAAGAAAGAGCAAGAAATTAGGCAATGATGATGCTTGCGAGAAACGCATCTTAGATGTAGAGACTTGCGTTACTCGCAAGCAATGATGCTTGCGAGTAAATTCACACTAACGAATAAATTCGGTTGCAATAACGAATTGCAACCGAATTTATTCGTTAGTGTTCAGCAATCAAAAGTGAGCGATTTTGTGGGTATCTCTGTCGAGACTGCCGGCCCAGACAGTTGTCAAACTTCAAAATCATCTATCCAAACTAATGTTTGAACGCCAAAATTACGTAAAAAAGCATTCCCATAAAACTCCCATTCTTGACTACTTTCTAGAAATTTCGCTGGGGAGAACCACCAACAGGAGAAATGGCATTTAGCACAATTAATAATTTTATTCAAAAGTATTAAACTGATCAATGTCCTATTAAATATTGAAATTACCACCGAAACTTATTCAAACATTTAAACTTTAAGCAAACAGCATTTAATACTATCAATTAAAACCAGCTCATCATAAACCGATCTGCAGAAAAAAAAACACACAATAATTCCCATAACAAATATGGGAATTCGTCGATAAAACGTAATTATAACGCGTGGCCGAGCTACGAATTGAATATATTTATATTAATATCGTCGAAACAAGTATGTCCGTCAGTCAATACATTTCAATTTAACTGGTCCGGTCTCTCTCCGGCGAAATTTCATGGAGCGGTAAACACAGGCTGAAGTTGCCTGATTGCATCTCGGCTAGACCGAATTTTAGGTCCAATATTAGGACTTGTGTAGTCTTTCAATTGGATGGAAATATTTTATGGGGTTCTGGTTTTACATTCAGGTATATCGATGGTATTAGGCGCTCGTGGATAATAACAGCTCGGGACGATCTTTAGGTTAAGCCGCGCTTGCCTAGTTTGGTTCGTTGATGGGTGACCAACCATTTCATACCTAGTTTTCTCGTCATCGTTACAGGTAGTCAGTGTACCGGAAGTCTAACAAGCAGTCTTACCGAGGGATATAGTAATACCCAGTACCTACTAACTGGGTTGTGGAGGTCAGAAAGGCAGTTACTCTACAGGGTGTAAACAAACTCATCACGAAGCCGTCAACCAAGCATTCTGTACATCAAACTAAGTAACTTTACGCAAAAATTATTGCTGGGAAACGACTTTTTTTTTGGGGTTAAAAATCATGTTTTGTCGTAGAACTCAACGTAACGCGCTCAAAACATTGTGCTGATGGATGGATTGAATAATACGGGGGTCGTGGTGTTTAAAGAAAAACTAAAATGATAAAAATCTTACATTACGACGAGCACAAAGAGCTGTCCTAAAGGTAATGTCAAAGAAGAACTTTATGTATCCCACCACACAATTATACAAAGATGCAAATGTACTTACTGTTAGGCAACCGTTTGTGCTACGATCTGTACTGAGAAAACACACCAAAGTCCCCCTACCAGACCCAACACGCCGCAAGAAAAAACCTCTTATACTTACGATAACGCATAAAACTGCTTTCGCTAGACGCCAGCACTATGTTCTAAGCTTACACCTATACACAATAATAAATAAAATTACAGATACTTATAAGGCTAAAGCTAAAATTGAGTAGTGGTTAAAAGATCAAGACTACGAAGCAATTGAAAGTCTACTTGCCTGGATCTCCTAAATCACTGGTATCTATCATATCACAAGGAAGACAGCTGCCCCCGCTAAGTCCACTAACTCAACACACCTCACACAACCTCAGACCACACTACACCACACCACACCCCACCACACCACACTACACCACATTACATCACATCACACCTCACTACACCAACCCACACCACTCCACACACCCCTCTTCCTTACATATACATACACACACAACTCTTGCACATGACACGACTCCCCACACAAATACACTTCGCACATACTATTTCATACATATTATTGCTATATATAGCTGCCTAATTAAAAATACCAAGTATAATTTTTATTGATATATCTCTTACCTTTTAGTCTATAAATTGTATGTGACTACGAGATTATGCTAGTACGCTCATAATTTGCTAGTCTACTATTTATGCGAAGACACTGCCTCCTAAGATGCAGGATCTTCCTAGTTTAGGAGTCAGGGCTTAAATTTTGTATTGACTGTACTCTATTCATCTCTCGCACACTACTTCTGTTTGCTATTTTTTCTGTACCCTAGTGACTGTTTGTGTACTTTAATATGTGTCAAACTTGTATTTTCCCTAATATTATTATTATTAAAAACTTGTATTAAAAAAAAAAAGTTGGATCTTTGACCCCCAATTAGGGTTACCATCCGTCCGGATTAGTCCGGACATGTCCGGACTTTTAGACCCTTTCCGGACTTTGCACAGCCCTTTAATTTGTCCGATTTTTTTTAAAATTTGAACATGATTAATAAAACTAAATATTAAGTAACTTAATACACATACATATTAAATAGCTACCATGCCTACCATACCGCTGTAACTACGCGGCTAATGTTTCCATTTTGTGACCTAAAAGTCCGGACTTTTATCGAAATGTCCGGCTTTTTGTCAGGATTTTTCAAATTCCTAAATGGTAACCCTACCCCCAATATCTCCGTAACTAGAAGGTTGTCAGGTATAGTGTAGAACAAAAAAATGATCGCAGTGACGAGGAGAACAAGTACCTTTCGGCTTCGTTAAGAGATGTTTTACACACTTTATGTAAAATACTGTCATTCAGCTGCATCCGGTTACACTGGAAGCCGACCCCAACTTAGTTTTGAAAAGGCTAGGTAGATAAAATGAGATATATGAGATTGATGGTATAATTGCACAAGTAAACAGCAAGTTCGAAGGTTGTTTAAAATATATCGCTATCAGCTGTACCGTGACCGTACAGTCAAGGACTTTAATTGATAAGTCACTTGCACACTATTCGTATTTTAGCCGTGTAATGCAAATTGGGTTTAGTCGGTAATATTCGTACTCGTGAATGTCTAAAGGTGCAAAATTGGAACGTAGTGAAAGTAGTTTATCAATTAAAGTCCTCGGCTCTACTTAGGAATTTTAAAATATATTTTTAAATGTTTTACAATCTTGCTTATTTTACAATCTTATTTCTTGTGCGATAAGGTCTCTATCTATCAGTCATTGTGATGTTTTAGAGATAATTTTATTGCCGTTGTTAGGATTAAAATAATTCAACTTCAAAACCAACATGATGCAAGCATAAATTACTTATTCCTGCATTAGTTAAAATTTTGAGCAATAGAAAAGCTTTTCTTAAAAATATCGGTACTGTGGTCAGTTCAACTCATTGATCATTTTTAACAAAAACATATTATCACACCAACTCAACTCAAGCAAAGTTTAAATAATTATTGAAATAAAACCTGGTTTTCAACCAGTATTCAAACTAAAGCTGACTGGTGTCAGAACCATCCCCTTCGTCCATTCATCGCAAAATTTCACGCCATGGTAAGCGTCGACCAAACTTAGCTGATTGCTCCAGAATGGACTGGCTTTTATGCTCAATATGAGCAGTTGAACGCTGTGCCACTACACTAGTGCTGAATAGGGCAATGTGTCAACTTGGACATGAATTACAAGCCAGACATTGGAAATGTTGGACATAACTACCAAATTGGTGTACTATTTCCAAAGATAAATCAAATGAGATTGTAGTGTCTTTACAAATGCGTGGTTTTGGAATTGATGGTTATGGACTAAAATTAAGCAAAAAGGCTTTTTATTTTTTTTACAAGTGGTAGGTTTTCGCTTTGCTGGGCAATTTGTTTTACCAAATCTCCCCAGATAAAAGACTAGAAAATGGTAAATAACGAGAGTTATACGGGACTGTTTTACATACTTTTGACGCATTATAAAACATAATTATGGAAACGGGTATTTATCGCAAATTTTACCTCCGACGTTTCGACCGGATTGCACCAGCCGTGATCGCGGGAAGACTGTAGTATTGGAGGCACCGCCACAGCAAAGCGAAAGTGTTTTCAACTACCCCCATTTGATCTTCATAATTGTTAATTAGGGCCGGTTCACACTAGGACAGCACACTACACTAACAGTGTCCGCATACTGAGATGATTTGTACTTGATGAGTACACTTAGTGATCACTGGATTCCAAGCGGAAGAGAGTCTGAAGCCGTCTTCACGATTGAAATTTGGATACTTCTTGATCTCAATCGCTTCCCGAACCATTCTCTTTTATTACTGCTTCTCATTGTCAAGGATTTTTGAGTAAAATTCGCGATAAATACCCGTTTCCATATGTTTTATAATGTGTTCTGATCGTGAAAGTTTAAAAAAGACAATAATTTTGACGTTCAAATAGTTTTGATTCTCAGTCTAGTTTAGTTAATTGATTTTGGATTTTGACAACTCATCATATGCCTAGTCTGTTCCCAACTATGTTGGGGTCGGCTTCCAGTCTAATCGGATGCAGCTTAATACCAGAACTTTACATGGAGCGTCTGCCTATCTGTACTGGGTAGGTAATACGACATCCCTTGGAAAGACTGGTAGTCAGAATTTCCGGCCGCTGACTATCTTTAACGACTGTCAAAGATCTACAAATCGTGAAAGTGTTACTTCTACCTTGTAATCTTAATGTTGCAATAAGCGATTTTCACAGTTCTTATTATCTTGAATCTTTTGTATAGGTACGCAGTTCCTTACTGTTTGTGTAATCCTACCATTTAATTTCTACCGGCCCAAAAGAAAAAAGATAATGGCGTCCAAAAGACTCCCAAGTTCAAATTAACTTGGCTCTTGTTTTTCCTGCTAACTAAACTCCTTCAAAGCCTTTTCGATACTGACGGTAAATTTTTGGCATAGTTATAATTAGTTTTAGCCGAAACACGGGGAACTAAAAGTTAAATTTGATTTTGGGTAGTTTTGCGGTAGCGTTGGTAGCGTTGTAACTAAAACGAAAAATTGTAATTAATTAAATTAAATATTTAAGTTGTAAAACTACGGGAGAGTTTTGTTTGCCGTCATAATTTGTGTTTTAAGTAATTATTGCAATCATTTTCGAGAAGCAGTTGAAATTAAAAAGGACGTGCTCGTCCTTCGTGCCTCGTTGGTGCGTGCGCGATTACTGAACATGAAGTCTAGGGTTCGGTTCCCAGGTGGTTTTTTTATCAGGCATTTTTCAGTAGCAGCCACGGAGGCTAGATTAGTACTGTAACTACTTACCGTTTGATGGCAATTGGCTCACGAGACTTAAATATAACTGGTTTAATGGGGGTGTAATAATAGGTACGGCATTAAGTCCACCTCTGTACTCTGTGCTTGAAGTGTTAAATATATAAATATTCTTTCGGGTATTTCAGGAGTGATGTTATGTTACGCAAATTGTATATTACGCACTATATACCTTGACCATAAGCTACACGTGTCTTGCGATTGCGTCTGCGGTAAAACCAAATGAAAAAGTTTTTCAGAGCTTGCTTCGAGTCACTGCGACACGGCAATTGTGCGCGCAGGGAACAAGCAACGTGCGCGTGTGTCGCTTGTCGCCCGAGGCTGTGAACAGAGCCTTAGGCCTGAATTTCTGCTACGCTGTCGTCGGTCGCGCGTACGAGTATACATTGTGTTCTTTAAAGCACTATACTGCGACGCTGACGTCAGCGGCACGTATGTTCTACTGTTTTTCACGCTGACATTCGCGACCGACCGTAAGCGACCGACAACAGCGTAGCAGGAATTCAGGCCTTATAAATTTTCCCACGACTACGTGCGAAAGATTCTGTTACTCTAAGTACTATGGAAGCCCGCATACCATGTAAGAGTCAGTCGTGCGTAAGGACCCTACGTCCGAAATCAATCCGCACTTTTTGGAATATTTTACGTATTCGTGCGTAGAAAATGAATACCATCGTGATGTTTCCATAACGGAAACAGAAGTAATTCATGATAATTAAATTTGAGAAAGCTGAAAGCAAATTCACTTTTAAAAGGAAAGTTCGTAACTACTATTTAAATAGCTCTTAATTTGAAGTCTAGTTAGTCATAATAATAATTATTTTCTTTTTAATTTTTGGCATTTTATAAAATATCTATTAGTTTATTTTATCTGTATACCTATGTGTATTAGTATCAATATAAGTATATAAATTCTCTTTTACAAGAACTTAGTTTTTTGTACCCTATCACTATGTTTTCCGTATTTAACCCAAAGGTTGACTGGTAGAGAATGCCTTGTGGCATTCAGTCCGCCTATGTACATGTACATGAAGTTTAAATAAATAAATAAAATAATTTACATACCACATTTCACAGACCTAACAGCTTTGTCTTCAAATCTGTGACGTAATTGGTAGTGTAAATGACCTTAAGAATAAAACTACACAGCCGTTATTCACTGAAAATAGCTTAAAATAAACGATGATAGGTACAGAATTTCTAAACATCCCGCTAGCAATCTTCGAAGCGTTAGGTAGAGGACGATCTACTTAAAGCTCACCCATAACTCGCAAGTTATATTTAATATCCATGTAATGGAGGGCGAGCCTATTGCCATCATCCGAGTACAAATCCAGACTTTAAGGCTTTTGAGAAATACTAAATGATCTTAAAGGTATTGACACTTTTCCCGACACGGTAATCGAACTCCGGACTCATGTTCAGCGATAGCGTACAGTCAGAGTTGATTTATAATCATTTCTAATATAAAATTATGACCTACTTTGCTTATTAAAATTAAATAAAAATTCAGCGTTTCAAATCCAATTTCGACGTTACACCATATCAGTTAATAATTAAATGTAATAGATTCAAACCTATGTTTAATTGGCATGCTGATATAGCACTATATATCACCACTGCCACTGCCACCAATAATTTTAGGACAGCTTTGTATGGATACGGCTAATTTAAATTATTTGTATTCAATTTGTTTCACATCTGATATTCGAACTATAGCTGAACTGGCACAATATCGGTATCATCATCATCATCAGCCTATTAATGTTCCCACTGCTGGGACACAGGCCTCCTCTCTATAAGAGGGAATGGGATATAATCCACCACGCGGGCCCAGTGCGGATTGGTGGATAGAAAGAAAGAAAGAAAAAGCATTTATTAGCCCGTACAGGACAAAACACATAAAATAAAATGGTGAAATTATCAACTAATAAAAATTAAACATTAAAAAAAAAAAACGAAATGACACGCGAGATGTCACATGTCTTCGATTTTTTGTATTCTAGGATATGCCGGTTTCCTCACGATGTTTTCCTTCACCATTTTGAGAGCAGCGGTGATGAAATAAATTACACAAAGTAATGCGCCTGCCACCCAGGCAGGCGCATTACTTTGTGTCGAACCCACGACTTACTGTTCGTAAGTCGGGGCCGCCACCACTGGGTCACCGCTGCTCGGTATACGAGATAGTTATTTTAAATCAGTGGTTCCCAACCTTTCTTGGACCAGGGACCACTTTGGTGTCTTTATTGTTAGCAGGGGCCATAAGGTCGTAGATAAACATGAATACTGACAGGATTATATCTCTTAATATCTCTATCTTTAACTCACACAATGCAAAAATTGGAAAATAGGATGAAAACCTTTAGAATTAAGATAGTGCAGGATACAAAAGCGATCGAAGTTAGCTTGAAAATTGTTGCAATCATTCTACGGAAAAAGGAATGTCATAAGATTCTTAAAAAAAAATTAGCACCTCGCCTCTGATAGGTTCAATTAGGTTGGGTTGAGCTTGCATCTTCTGTAGAAGTTAAAAAGTACGAATAACATTTTAACCTTTCGCGGACCATATTCGAGGGTCCTGCGAACCATAGGTTGGGAACCACTGTTTTAAATAAAACCAAAGTTACTAAATGAGAAAGAATCAACAAAATCGTCATCATCTTCCTGCTCTTGTCCCCTTCTATGTTTTTTTCCATTCTCCCCCGCCAGACGTCACGGCATCATTTTCTTTCAAATCATTCCTCACACAATCCATTCACATTTTCTTTGGCCGCCCTTTCCCTCTCCAACCATCAACATTAATATCCATCACTCTTTAGAAGAAGCCTCCTAGTCGGAACCAGCGCGGAACCGCGCTGGCAGGACCCATATGCTGCGTCCGGCGATACTAACGACGCAGCTCTATGTGTCCCGGCTACATCATACCACGAAGGCTGAGAAGATCGTAGAGTGTGTCCGAGCGACGACCAGCTGGATCTTGAGGGTCGAGAAGTTGGAGTCGCGCCCGTGATGTGAGTTCCAGCTCATCATATTGAGACCTTCCTCAAGGAAGAGTTTTGGCCGACGGGTGTCATGTATCGGCAGTTCCACGGAAGGCTACGCGACACCACGCAGCGCAACATGACGCCGTCTCTTCGTGTTCAATAGTTTAATTGTGGTTTTTGTAAATATGTATGTTAGTCTGTAAGGTATATTTATGATATGGGTTGGGTCTTTTGTTACCTGAATTAAATGATTGATATATTTTTTTTTTTTGTAACATACGTTTCATTCCTCCTCATCACATGTCCATACCAAGATAGATGACTTTCTTTCAATTTGAATTAAGAATTAACAAAATAAAGAAAGAATATATTGTTTATTTTTAGACCAAAAGTTTAAACATACTTTTTCATGCGACCTCTCGTATGAAAAAGTGTATTTACACTTTTGGTCTTTTGGCCCTGTATTCTTTTCAAGTACCAAACAAACCCATTAAAATATCTTTAAAAAGTCACCTATGATAGCAGCAGGCATACTTATCACTTCGCCGTGTTGTATTAAAGAAAGCATTCTTAAACGATGACATTACAAGACCTGTCTTAATTTAATAAAAAAATCCAATGAATTTGGCTTATTTCCACAGACATACTCATATTCAATCATGAATCCCGATCGTGAATGAATATCTTATCAGATTGAAAGCCCAGTACACAAACACACAGTTTACAGTTCCTTGTAATAACTCATGCATCAGTTACTGAACCAAATGGGTCAACTTTCTTGTACTATGTACAGTGACGTATGTGCATGAAACTTTATTCATAAACTTTTTAGTGTCGTATCATAACATCCAATCTGAGATTGTTTTTATTATTTTTGTTTGAATGATTTCGTTTCCGAAAGATATTATTTTTACCTTTGGTTTTCCTTTGAGAGATTTAAAAAATATTGTAATAATACATAATTATTAATCTAAGAGTATCACCGAAGATTACTGTTTTTTTTTTTTTTTTTTTTAAATAAATAAATTATGATAAACTGAAAAAGTCCGTTTTAGCATAGTCATAGTAGGATAATAATATTCATGAATCACGTTACAGTTCGTAAAATGGTCGCAGACGCAATTAATACTAAGAATTGTGACGAAATTGAGACCATTTAATGAATTGTAAAGCGGCATTTTTAGGGCCCCAGAAATGACTAGTTGTACTCGCCCAGTGTTATATTCTGGTAGACTTATATTGACTAAAAACCAATCTTGGTCATGATTTCTTTCACTGTTCTGAGAGTTCAGTACTGATGAAATAAAAAATGGAAAATAACGCGCCTGTGCATTGTTTCAAACCCATGATTTCAGACCACTTGTAAGTTGCTCTCAAACTTTACTATATCTTTGAATGGAAATTTTATTTTAGTCATATCCGTACGATATCATCGCTAACACCAAAATGCTGAAACATGAACAATAGTGCTTGTATAGCAGAACTTATAACATCTAATTATGTTTAAAATTAATTCTAGTATTTAGGCTTTAATTCGTAATAATAAACATGATATAGACGAGGATATTTATACCACAGTTACAGAGAATTCTATTGTAAACTAATTTTGCCCGTGGCGAAAGTAGACGTCAGAAATAATGTGTATTATCTGGTAAACCTGTGTTAATTGTAAGAATATCCGTTCAACAAAGGCATAAAACGGTAATAGACAGACATTGTTTATTTATTCATTTAGTACATAGAGGATTTACAGCTAATAAATACAGAAAAAAAGGAAACCATAGTCACCAGAAAGCCAATTACAAGTCCTCACGTATAGACTATAATAGTAATCTATGGTGTAAGCACAAGAACACAAAACACACAGCTTTAATATAAGTAATAAGCTATAATATAAAAACTAGTTTGCAATTTATATAGCTGAAATAGTAGAGAAAATAATACTAAAACTAAAACAAACAATATAACCTACCGCTACTTGAAAAATTTAAGGCAATTTTACTTTAGTCATTCGTATAGGTCAGTGGCTTCCAACCTTTCTTGGACCATGGACCTCTTTGGTGTCTTTGTTGTGAGAAAGGACCCAAAAAGGTCCTAGGTAAACATGGACACCGAAAGAATTATATCTAAGGGGGTGTGAATCTCCGGGTGTTACCATTGTGAGGATCGACTGGAGGACACGGTGGAGCACACTATTGAGGTGTGCCCCGCTTGGGCGGAGCACCGCCGTGTCCTCAAAGCGACGATCAGCGGCGGCGACCTCTCGCGTTCGGCCCTGGTTCAATCCATGGTCCTGAGCGAGACGGAATGGGACGCCGTCACCTCCTACTGCGAAGCAGTCATGCTAGCGAAGGAGGTGGCGGAACGTGAGAGGGAGACGTAGGCGCGGGCCTGTGGACGGTGAGCTATGAGCTAGCTCGCCGTCCGTCCGTCTCATGACGACCGGCCGTGTCGACGGCGCGTTCGTGTTCCACGCGCGCCTCAAATAGAGTCAGCAAAAGGAAGGAGTCCGCAAGGGCCGACGCCTGCCGGGGCTGCGGGACTGTTTGAAAGAGATACCGTGGCCCCGGATCACAAAGGGCGATGAAGGAACATGGATGGGTTTTAGTCAGTAAAAGTCTGACACTCCCTCCTGCTCTGCGGGAGGAGTCATTAGATGATTTACCATCCGAAAAAAAGGGGGTTGTGAATCTTTAACGCACACAATATAAAAATTGGAAAATGTGATGAAAACCTTTAGAATAAAGATAGTGAAAGATACAAGAGCGACCGAAGTGAGCTCGATAAATTTAGCAATCATTCATACAGATATAGGATAGAAGCTAGTAGATTTTTGCAGAAATGCTTATGAATCTTGCAATAGCGAGCGCAAATTATTCCACCTGAGCCTCTAATAGGTTATCAATTAGGTTGGGTTGAGCTTGCGTCTTCTGTGCAAGGTTAAAAAGTACACGAATAACATTTTAACATTTCGCGGACCATATTATTCGAAGCTCCTGCGTGCCACGGAACCAATGGTATAGAAATATGACATAAAGAAAGACTGAAAGATGGGTACAGGTTTAGTAAATAGCTCCCTTTGGATACGGAGCTGGAAAATAAAGCCTAAATCTACTGCTGCGTATCAAAAAAAAAAATCACTCTACGTACAGTTGTGGCCTTTTCCGCCTGATTAGTTAATTTTTTTTTCGCTTAAATCATGCGGAGGCGCCTAGCCACGCCCCCTTAAAGTTTAGGCCTATTAAGAAAGCGTCAACTGTGGCGCGCAAAATAACAATAACTCTGTTTGGCGTGCGTCGTCTGTGTGCTCGGCCGATCGGTATCTTTTCATTCATTAATTCTATACAAAGTCAACGGGGCGGGGCTACAGAGTGTTTCTATGTTGAAAGTGCAAGCAAAACTTAGCTTTGTGGTGATCAGGCGGGAGTGTGGATAGTACATAAATACAACATGACGCCTGTAAGCCCCGAAGAGTTAGGCAGAGTACGGACAGATTTCACCAATTATGACTTATTATAGTAGCTTCTCTTCTTAGTCGTTCTTGACGGAATTATGCTTCGCATTGCTGAAAACAGGCGCCGCAGCATAGAGTGGGGATTATCCAACGTCTTGGAGGACTTGGACTACGCCGATGACCTATGCCTGCTGAGTCATACCCGCGCCGATATGCAAGCAAAATTGAACGATCTACAGCAGGAGGCGGCAGAAACCGGGCTTAAAATAAACATCAGGAAGACCCAGGAGATGAGAACTGGTGTGAAGGATCACTCACCGTTGCTGATTGGCACAGAGGCAGTGGTACGCATCCACAAATTTACTTACCTCGGGAGCGTCGGACATCGCTTCACGGATCGCCAAAGCCCGAGCAACTTTCGCGCAGCTGAGACCTGCCTGCCTGTAGAAACTGACCCGAAGGATTAAACTCAAGATATTCGGGTCCAATGTGAAATCCGTGCTGCTTTACGGGTGCGAAACGTGGAAGGTCACAAAGGACATCTCACGCCAAATCCAAGTTTTCGTCAACCGCTGTCTTCGTCGCATTCTCGGAATTCACTGGCCCGAGACCATCTCCAACGTAAAGCTGTTAGAGGAATGCCTCGAGAGCCCGATCAACCGCCAGATCAAGCGTCGCAAGTGGGGATGGATTGGCCACACGCTCCGAAGGGACCCCGACCACATACCCAAACAAGCTTTGGACTGGAATCCCCAAGGAAAAAGAAAGCGTGGCCGTCCCCGTCAAACCTGGCGTCGCACCGTGTTGGCAGAAGCGGCGAGCATCGGAATGACGTGGAGCAAGGTGCTCAAGATAGATCGCGATGGAGGACATCTGTGGACGCCCTCTGCCCCATCTAGGGGTCATAGGACATTAAGTCAAGTAAGTCATAGTATAGTGGGCCTTAAAACAAACAAAGTCACGGATAGAAGCTACTCAACTAATGTACTCCCAAAATCAAAGACACACATAACTCGTAAATTTAGCTCCTCCCATGATAATAAAAACCATCATTTATCTCAGAAGCCATTATCATAATATTTGTCATTCAGATTCATCGTAAATATAATGGCGTGAACCATTTGAGAGCAGTCGGGAAGCTGTCCATCTGTGTTAGGGAAACGAGTTTTAATATTAGATTGAATGATGGTAGCGGGAGTGGTAGTGAATGTCACCTCGCCCTGGAAAGTATATCGCTGTCTAACAGAATTACACTCCAGTGGATCAGAGGACACAGTGGGTCCCTAGGCAATGACGCCGCAGACGAACTTGCCAAGAGAGGCTCCGAGATGGCAGTGCTAGGCCCGTACCCACTCCTTCCCTTACCTTTCTCACAATTCCGTACATGGATTCGCCAAAGATCAACTGAACTCCATAACAACAAATGGTCACGGTCCACAGACTGCAGGCAGTCAAAAATGGCGATACCAAGTCTTCATCCGCGACTAACAAAACGACTGCTCAGCCTAAGTAGAAATAACCTCAGAATAATAATAGGGACAATAACGGGCCATTGTCCCCTAAACAAACATCTTTTCAACATAGGCGCCACGGACAGCCCACTCTGCAGGGGCTGCTTCGACGCCGAAGAATCGGCTGCCCACGTAATCCTGGAATGCGAGGCAGTGGCTACCCAACGCAAACAAATCCTCGGAACGGTGGGGTCGCTCCGCGAAGCCTGTGAAGCTCCCAGGAAACTTCTGTGCTTCTGGGCGGAGCTAGGCTGGCTAACTTAGCCAGGACACCTACGCACAACGGACCGATTAAGAGTCTAAGTGCGGAAAATGGAGTCCCTACTCTACTCTACTCTACTGGTAGCGGGAGGTGTTCATTTGTGTTTTAAAAGGGTTGAAATAGGGTGCTTCGTTGTACGGCGCGGCATACGCTGGTAGAGTGTGCCGCATTTGAGGTGCCGCGCCGTGGCCTAGTAGTCGTGACAGTGTCGGAACCGACCTGTCGCTGCCGGCTGTCGCTCGCGCGATGGTCGGGAGCGCAGAGTCGTGGGATGCGGTGATCTCCTTATGTGAGACGGTCATGTCACAGAAGGACACTGTGAAGAGGTTGAGGGAGGTCGAGACCAATCTCCCGACCCGCAGCAGATGTGCCGGGCGCCGATGGAGGGTTGACAACGCCCTCTTCCAGTCTCCCTAAACGGGTCCAGCCGCCGCCCCCCCGAATAACTGGACCCGAGGTGGTGACGCGTAGTGTTCCGCGCGTGCCCGTATTGGATGTTGCGGGGGCTACACCTCACTCCCCCGCAGACTTGAGAAGGCCCGCAGACTCGGTCCGGGACTAGCCGGGGATTGTGTATGGCGCACTAGTTCCCATGATCCCCGGTGCAAGTGTGGGAAGGGAACACCGGTTTGGTTTCTTGTCGGTTAGAGTCCGACAGACCCCTCCCATCCATGAGGAGTTTCCACCCCGGAACGAAAAAAAAAGGGTACTTCATTGGTCTGATAGTCGCAAGCGCTGCTGTTAAGCATGAAGTTATGGGTTCAATTCCCAATTCGAGCAAAGTGTTATTGGGTTTTTTCCATCAGGAATATTCTGGACTTGTGCCCGGTTGATGGACATAGGCTTGCTCCATAATACATGAGACTTAATCGTAACTGGCGAAATGTGAGTATACTATAAGGTATACCTCTACCTAACCCTTCGAAGTTAACAGGCATGATATTGTGATGTTATGTAGATCTGCAAAGTGCCAAATAAGATTAAGCCACAAAGTTATCGTAGAATCCATTCAACTAGCTGTGATATTGTCGACCGTCAAACGCTATCAAAATAGCGACATTGTTACGGTACTTGTCAAAATCACAACATTTCATAGAACACGAATTTCACGACAAAACTTTACTCGAACAATTTGTAAACACCCACTCATCATTCAGTAGGTCCAAGCGTGGGTGTAACCCTTTGAGCGACGACTTTGTTAGTCTGTGGTAACGAGTAACGCAACGGGATGTAGGTAATTAGTCTTTAATCTTCTTTGTTGCCATTTTCACTTAATATGAACTAACTGAGGTGTTTGTTGAAGAATACAATTATTATCATAGGTGTTTAGGGTTTCGTGCCCAAAGGGTAACTAACGGGACCCTACTACTAAGGCACGGCTGTCCGTCAGTCTGTCTGTCTGTATCGGGCTGTATCTCTTGATCCGTAACAGGTAGACAGTGGAAATTTTCACAGAATGTGTTTTTCTGTTGCCGCTATAACAGCATACATTAAAAATAAATTAAAAGGGTCTCCCCTACTAAGATGGTACGGAATTATCATGCGCGAGTCTGATTCACACTTGGCTGGTTTTATTCTTCGTTACAGTAATTCTGGTAAAGTGGGACTACCTCGACAGAACAGCAGGGTATAAACTATGCCCACCTCCTGTCCTGCTCGCTGAACCCCAAAACATGCAGCTCTATAGGCTTAGCCAAGTTGACAATCTACAATCGTTAACGCTAATAAAATCTAACCAAATGTATGGGAATGACATCATTTCAACGTTAAGTCACGTGGTCAAAACAAACGAATAGAAACTTTAAAGTTCAGTCAAAACTGTAAGTTGGCTACGATTTATATGGGATGAATTGGGATGTAGCGATCACTATTGTAGAAACGAATACATTTCATTCTATGAATTTGGTCGATGTAAACTTGTCTACGAAGTTTCTATTCGTTTGTTTTGACTACGTGACTTAACGTTTACGATTGTAGAAAGAGAATCGATACGAATCGTTTGTAACTTGGCTAGGCCTGCTGTGCTGTCACCGACGACGCCGTCAACGACTTCCACATTTCTCTATTACTCATCATCTCACCTCAGCAGTCACCTCCTTTCTTGCCATATCATCCTTCACACAGTCCATCCATCTTGTCCAGCTACATTCACACTCGAAATGTTCCTCACTACATTTTCCTCATTCCTCCGCATCACATAACACACATAATAATACATATTAATTTTAAAAAAATAATGACATAATACTTGCATATTATAGTGTGGGTGAGCAATAAATGGACTGTAGTTATTTGGAATGAATTGGAGGATGATGGAAACACTGTAAATATGAGTAATTGCTATTTATTAACAGAAAAGCGGGACAAAACTATGTACAAGGCAATGACACTCGACAACTAACTGAACATTTCTTCTGTTCCAAAAGTCATTATAAAAATATAGTTCTTAAAGAAAAAGTGGCATCCCAGTCAGTCGCCAACATATAGAGTCACGTCTATCCAGACCATCTGAAAGTCTGACGTGTGTGGTCTAAAGTTCAGAATACCTACTATCCAAAAGTTAGATTCAGGAAGCCCGACAGTTGTTTCACGGAACTAGTTTCTAGTTACATTACGTATACAATAGTTAGACTGGAAATGGACAGTGGACCTAACATATACTGGCCTGCAAAAATAAGTACTACACTTTTAAATTTTCATTTTTTTGTGAACTATACAAGTTAGAGATTTAAAATAAAAATAAAAAACGTTTTATAGCAATTTTTATCAGTTTTTGTTGAGACCGCTACACTCAACATCGCCGCGCGCCAGCGGCAGTGAACGAGGGGTGCGGGGACAGCGGGGAGCTTCGAGCCGGAGAAATATGATGCGTTACAGGATGAATTGGAGGCGTTGGCGGACGACCCCAGCGAGCAATATGCGGAACGCGAAGAGTTTGAGAAGCTGTACTACGGCTTGGTGGCTTCTGCGCGCCAGCTGATTAGCGGCTCGAGAAAGCTTCCTGAAGGGGACTCCGCAAGCGAGGTGGATTCTTGTATTACTAGTACACACAAACACAATTCAATTCGTTTACCCAAAATTGACTTACCCAAGTTTTCAGGCAGTTATCATGATTGGCTGGAATTTAGAGATACCTTTGTTTCTATAGTACACAACAACACAAGCTTGGATAAAATTAATAAACTGCACTATCTGCGTGTTTCCTTAAAAGGTAGTGTTTCTCTTGTCGTTGATAACCTTGACTTCAGGTCAGAAAACTACGACGCTGCCTGGAAATTGCTTTGTGAGAGGTATGACAACAAGAGATTGCTTGTCAACAATCATGTGCAAGCACTCTTTAACGTTCAGCCTATAGATAGAGAGTCAAGTAAGTCACTACGTTACATAATTGACACAACGAACAAAAATCTTAGAGCTTTAGCAACTCTTGGTCAACCTGTTCAAAATGCCTTCGTCGATGTTCTTGTCATTTACATAATGACCAGTAAGCTCGACCACGTGACAAATCGTCAGTGGGAAGAGCACAGAAACACTTTTTCTGAACCTCCAACTTTGTCTGCATTCACTAACTTCATCAGTAACAGGGCTGACTTGCTGGAGACACTTGAGGAGTCTAAGCCCATAGCAGCAGCTAAGAGTGAACCCACCGCTCCTGCACCTAAACCTAAAAGCAGTACTTTGCCACCTGAAAAACATCAAAACCTTTGTCGTGTCCCATGTGTCATCAAAACCATTTTATTTTTGCATGTGAGCAGTTTAAAGGTCTCTCAGTACAGGCTCGCATTAAAAAGGCTCAAGGTTCCAATGTGTGCATGAATTGTCTTCGTCCAGGTCATGATTTTTCTAAATGCAGACTAGGTCATTGTAAATACTGTCGTCAAAAGCACAACACACTGTTACACATCGATAGTGACAACGTTCTTACTAGTGCACACAACACTGCATTATCAGCTAGTCAATTGCTTACGTCTAAAGTGATTTTACTTTCCACCGCGCTCGTGAAGGTGACTGGCGCTGACGGTAACCATCATACAGCACGAGTCTTGCTGGACAGTGGAAGTACAACCAACTTCATCTCGGAGGACTTCGTTCGTAAGTTACATGCTCCTACCTACATTGCCAAGTCCAAGGTAACGGGCATAAATTTTCAAACTTCTACTTGTACTCAAGGGTGCTTAGTGTCATTAAAATCAATTGATGACAGTGAGTACGAACTGAACATTGACTGCTTCGTATTGCCGAAAGTATCAGCATCAGTTCCTAATACTTATGTTGATATTAGCAACATACGTATACCTACGAACGTGCGTCTTGCTGACCCCACTTATTATGTTCCGTCTTCGATCGACGTCCTCGTTGGTGCGGAAGTCTTCTGGGATATCATAGGCACTGGCCGTATCTCGTTAGGTAACCGTATGCCCACTTTGCTCGAGTCAAAATTAGGTTGGCTCATTTCGGGTGCAAGTCATCAGTCTGATTCCTCTTCAAATGTCTGTATGCACACAAATAACTTACAGGTAGATTTAGATCGGTTTTGGGAATTAGATTCTGTGTCGTCTATACATAAACACTCTGGCGAAGAGAGATCTTGTGAACAAAATTTTATTGATACCACATATCGTAATTCTGATGGACGATTTGTAGTAAGTATTCCTTTTAAAGAGTCACTAGACGTGTTGAGTGATTCATACATGATGGCTAAGCAGCGATTTTTATCTCTTGAACGTCGTTTGGGTAGAGATCCTCGCCTTAAAAGCCTATACGTAGACTTCCTTAATGAGTACATAGAGCTGGGACACATGTCTGAATCTACTAGACGCCCACTCGACTCATCTTCAAATTATTTACCACACCATGGTGTTCTGAAGGAATCAAGAACTACCACCAAACTAAGGGTAGTTTTTGACGCTTCCGCCAGAACTGCATCAGGTAAATCGTTCAACGAAATACAGATGGTTGGTCCCCCTATCCAAGATGACTTGTTGTCAATATTACTTCGATTTCGTCAGCATAAAATTGTCATAAGTGCGGACATTGAAAAAATGTACCGACAAACTCTTGTTCATGACAGTCATCGTCCCTTACAAAAAATTCTTTGGAGGGCAGAACCAACTCATCCATTACAGGAGTACACGCTTAATACCGTGACGTATGGCACGGCATCAGCACCTTTTTTAGCTACGAGGTGTTTGCTTCATCTGGCTGAAGGGTGCTCAGATCCTTCAACAAAGTTTTCGATAGCACATGACTTCTATGTGGATGATTACTTGTCCGGTGGGTTGTCTGTTTCAGAAACTTTAGAAAAAAGCCGACGTGTTGACGATGTTCTTCGGTCAGCAAAGTACAATCTTCGGAAATGGCGATCCAACTCCAGTCAGGTGCTGCAGGCGCTTAGCAGTGAACACGACGTTTCTGATGTTGTGGACCTGAGCGACAACGAGCAGTCGAAGACTCTTGGGCTTCTATGGAAGAGTCTAAGTGACACATTTTCTTTCTCTATAAACTTAAATTATTCTGATAAGGCTACTAAACGTCATATCTTATCAACTATAGCACAGATCTTTGATCCCATTGGCCTGGTCGTTCCATGCATAGTGGAAGCCAAGATTATCATGCAGCATCTATGGCTAGCCAAATGCTCTTGGGATGAGCTGGTTCCCACGCAAATTCAGCACGCATGGAATAACTTTCAAAATAGTCTGCACCTTTTAAACGAGTTCAAGATACCTCAGTGGGTGTTGTGTGAATCTGCGTCCTGTCTCCAGCTGCATATATTCACTGACGCATCCGAAAAAGCTTATGGGGCGTGTGCTTATGTTCGCAGTGTTTCGAGAGACGGCGAGGTTAACGTACATCTCCTTACCGCTAAAAGCAAGGTAGCTCCAATCAAGTCCACAACCATACCGCGGCTCGAGCTGTGTGGTGTGTTGTTGGGTTCAAGGTTGTACTCAAAGGTTCGTCAGTCACTTACTCTAAATTTTGATGAAATTCATTGTTGGTGTGATTCCACCATCGTCTTAGGATGGTTATCAACGTCACCAAATCAGTTAAAGCCTTTCGTTCGTCATCGTGTATCTGAAATTCAGGAAACTGTTAGAGGAGCAGCTTGGCATTATGTACCGTCAGCTGAAAACCCCGCAGACCTCGCTTCGCGTGGACTTAGAACTGACAGGCTGCTGTCATCTTCATTGTGGTGGTCAGGACCACAATTTCTTAACAAAGATGGGTCTTCATGGCCTCAGTTCCCTGAATCACATCATAGTAATTCTGGGTTACCGGAAACAATACCGGAATCTTCTTGTCATATCTCTAATCACATTATTGAAAATCCTATTACTGCGTTATTTTCAAAAATTTCAAACTTTGGTACATTACAGCGTGTGACTGCATATGTCATGCGATTCATTAATAAGTGCAATAAGAAGTC
Source organism: Xestia rhomboidea (assembly GCA_963853795.1). Taxonomy (NCBI): domain Eukaryota; kingdom Metazoa; phylum Arthropoda; class Insecta; order Lepidoptera; family Noctuidae; genus Xestia; species Xestia rhomboidea. The sequence goes on along the minus strand of OY970771.1, from coordinate 3,815,958 downwards.
ACTTGAGTCTGGTTCACTAACTTCTACAGAACTTAACAATTCTTTAAACTTGTTATTAAAACTCAGTCAAATGGAATCTTTCCCGGAAGAGTATCGCTTGCTGAAATCAGGTGAACAGCTACCAGCAAAAAACAAGTTCCTATCTTTATCTCCTTTCTTTGATACTCTTTCTAATCTTATTCGTGTTGGAGGAAGATTAAATAATTCTTTTTATGATTATAATATTAAGCATCCAATTTTATTATCTAGTTCTCATATAATTTGCATTCTCTTGTTTAATATGTTTCATGTACGCCTTTTGCACGCTGGGCCACAACTTTTATTGGCCACTGTTCGTCATCACTACTATCCTATTGGAGGTAGGAACCTGGCAAAAAAGGTCACACATCAATGTGTAAAATGTTGCAGGATCAAGGCCAACACTATTCAGCCTATCATGGGTAATCTTCCAGAGCAGCGTTTACATTTAGAGTTTCCATTTCTAGACACAGGGGTGGACTATGCTGGTCCCATCATGATAGCTGACCGGAAAGGTAGAGGATGTAGGCTTATCAAGTGTTTCATTTGTGTGTTTGTGTGTTTAGCTACGAGAGCCATCCACCTCGAGCTTGTGTCGGACCTTACAAAGGAGGCCTTCTTAGCTGCACTTAACCGCTTTATTGCTCGAAGGGGAAAGCCCCGTAACATCTTTTCCGACAACGGCACAACCTTTGTCGGTGCTTTCAATGAGTTGGCCAGGCTGCTTTCGCAAGACTTACATTTCAACAACATCGATCCTGGCATAAACTTTTCTTTTATACCTGCATATACTCCACACTTCGGAGGCCTATGGGAGTCTGCAGTAAAATCCACCAAGCATCATCTACGGCGCACCTTGGGTTTAACCAATCTAACCTTTGAAGAGATGGCTACTTGTTTAATTCAAGTCGAGGCTATATTAAATTCAAGGCCCTTAACTCCTCTGTCCAACGACCGACCTCGCTCCTTTAACCCCGGCTCATTTCCTCATTGGTCGTTCTTTAATTATGCTGCCTCATCCACAGATCCAGAACGCTAAAGTCAACAGTTTGCAACGATTTCGCCGCATTGAATTTTTGAAGCAACACTTCTGGGCTCGCTTCTCACACGAATATGTTTTGTGGCTGCAAGAAAGAACCAAATGGTGCCGATCGTCTGGCGAGCTCAAGGAAGGAACATTGGTCGTCATAAAGGACAAAACCTTACCTCCTCTTATGTGGCTTCTAGGACGCATCACACACGTTCTCCCAGGCAGAGATGGCGTCGCGAGAGTCGCCGACATCCTCACAAGAAAGGGTGTCATCCGGCGCGCCTTCAACACCATCTGCCCGCTGCCGGTCTCCACTGTTGAAGTCCCTTCAACGGGGGGAGCATGTTGAGACCGCTACACTCAACATCGCCGCGCGCCAGCGGCAGTGAACGAGGGGTGCGGGGACAGCGGGGAGCCAGCCGGCCGAGAGACGAGCGCGGGCCCCCGCGTCACACCAGTCAGCTGTTGCACGCCTCCACGCACGGCTGCGCTTACGCTTTTCTTAATTTCTCATTTAACAGATTCCAACCGAACGTTGTATTTTAATTCTTATTTCTCAATATAATCTTGTTATACAGTCCACTACCTTTCATTTTGTTTCACCACGACCTATCGTCGCGAACAGTTTTCATTGAAACTATAGACAAAATTAAACTATTGTTCAAGTCCTTTTTGTTTCGAAAGTATATCTTTTGTAATTAAAAAGTTATTGCAATTTTAAAAGTGTGATACTTATATTTGCAGGCCAGTGTAGTTAGAAAAGGACAACCATAATGTTTACGTAAGCACTTATACCATTATGAGCTTGCATATTTACTTACCAGACCTTAAATGCATTTCACACATTTGCACAGATATTTTGCTTCGTGAGTCTAAAAGCTCACCATGGGTTTGTCAGCAGATCCTGGGTTCAATCAATCAATCAATCATTTTATTATCTCTTAAGCTCATATAAAATACACAAAATGAAATAAAAAATAATAATTTCATCATTAAGCATATTATCATAAAAAAAAAATATATTGACCAAATGTTATTACAATGTCGACGAATATTTAAATGATAAATCCTCAAAACTTGAAAAATAAATGTTTTTTGTAATGTTAATGTTTTTTAGAATAAGTTAGATTATAAGATACATAAATGATAAGTCCTCTCCACATTATCTTACTTTTACTGTGCCCGACAGGGTCCACGATTGTTTCCAAAGGAATGTTAACCATCTAAGCCTACATTGTGGAATGCAATAAAGTATTGAGTATTGAGTATATTTTTTTCATTTAATGTCGGATCGGACCAAGTTTCAGGTTTTAAATGCAACAAGAATTTACCAGTAGCTGCAGCCTAAAGACAAGATACCTGCCCGGATGATAGCAATAGACTCGCCCGTGAATTGTGGACGTTCGTTCATCTCTATCTCACCCAATTTCGGAAAGCAGGCGTTATGATAATAATATGTCTACCACTTGTATTTAGAGCAGCGGCGCCCCAGTTATAGAGCAGCGGTGGCCCAGTGGTGGCGGCCCCGACTTACGAACAGTAAGTCGTGGTTTCGAACCCAGGCAGGCGCATTACTTTGTGTAATTTATTTCATCACCGCTGCTTTCAAAACGGTGAAGGAAAACATCGTGAGGAAACCGGCATGGTTCTAGGACAGAACCAAAAAATTCGAAGACATGTGACATTTACCAATCCGCACTGGGCCCGCGTGGTGGATTTTAGCCCATTCCCTCTCATAGAGAGGAGTCCTGGAACATTAAAAGGCTGATGATGATGATGATTGTATTTATAGTCAAGTTAAAGTAATTACTTGACTTTAATATAGACAAGAATTTGAACGAAGTAAGCACCGTCAAAAAACAGTGTGACAGTTCTAACTTCAAGCAATTACTAAACTACAGAATGAAGTCGTATGTAATTATTTTAACTTTAGTAATCACTTTGACTAGTTTATAGATACGGGTGTGAATCTTCATACATGTGTTCCTAAAACTGAATTGAGATAAATAGGTACGCACACAAATGCCAGGTGTTTTGTCTTCACGTCAAAAACGAGAGGAGTCGGGTTTTGAACTTACAACAGAACACTCTTAAACTATTTTACTGTGGCAACTCAATTTTAGCCAGTTTATTCTCAAAGCACACAAGCCCTTCATGATATCCCAAACATAATCTTTCAATACCGAAATACTTTCTCAAAAATCTGAGACCGAATCTCCAAATTGTTCTATTGAAGGCAACAACCCCGTATAAAGTTTTAATCTCGGTTTTCTCAGGCAATACAAAGAGTATTGTCATACCGGAGTCAAAGAAATAGTTTCGCGGTGCTAGCTCACCTTATTACATGTTCAGAGACGTGGCTGTAGAGATCTGGGATGAAGAAGCGGCTTGAATCAATAGCAGGCAGAACCCCAGCGTTTATGTATATGACCTTTCGAGTTTAAGACTGCCATGCAATTGTTTTAATTTAAGACATAAAGCAGACCAATTTTGACCCAATTTCTGTCAAATATTGATCTGCTTTATGTTTTAAATTGAGAGATCAATATTTGACAGAAAATAGGTCAATATTTGACAGACAGCAGGTCAATATTCGACAGAAATCAGGTGAAAAATTGACAGGAAGCTTGTTGCAGTATTGTAATACCGAAGTCAAAGAAATACGTAGTTTCGTGGTAGTTCGTGCCTCGGAAACCATGACAAGCCGTGGGTCCCGGCTCTCATTTATTGTTGATCTTTGACAGTCGTTACAGGCCGAAAGTCTGACAACTACTCTTACCAAGGGGTATCGTATTACCCAATACTAACGGTGTTATGGAAGTCAGATAGGCAGTTGCTCCATGAAAAATACTGGTCAGTTAGACTGCATGCTGACCGAAACAAAGTTGGGAATAGGCTAGATAATGGTACAGTTTTCATCTTGTTACTCTACCTTTGTATCTTTGTTTATCTACAAAGAGAACAATATACAACAAAAGATTTGCTTCGCTATCAATTTACCTCATACAATTCCCACCTGCTAATACCATATCCAGCGATCTAATACATCAACGCAACAAGCCTTTACTTCAATCTGGCGTAAAAATCCAGACTCTTTCTATTCCACACACAGGGTGTTCACACAACCCACATAAGCTTTTTAGAGGCAAGCACGTTCGAGCACCGCGCTTCGCCGTGTTTGTAATAAAAAATGTTGCTTTAGGTGCGCTCCAGACGGTGAGGTGCGATGAATGGCGGTAAATTGTTAATTTTTGAGCTTTTAAACTGTTTCTCCCTGCAACTACTAAGTTAACTGGCTTTTTCAAGGTTTGGTTACATGGAACCAATACAAGACACTTTTTTTTATTTGGTAGGAGTTAAGTCGATCGAGAGGGAGAGGAAGGAAAGATGGATGGATTGTGTGAGAAAAAAGAGTAAACGATAGCGTGACAGAGGCGAATGGAAGAAAAAAAACGTGTTGCGCCAACCCCAAATAACTTGGGACAAGGGTAAAAAGATGATGGTAGGAGTTTTTAAACTATTATTAATAATAATAATAATATATACAACAACTGCATGAACTTTTTACACGTCAATATCCAGAGATTAATGTTTCAGAACAAAGAATTTCCGATCAAAGAAGAGCCATAGTTAGGAATAAACTCTTAACACTAGCAGAAATAGATAGGTTAAAAATAGAAGTGCGCTTACAATTAGAAACAGAAAATAATGAAGATACGAATACTAATAATTGCACAATATCACAAAACACACTAGAAAATACCCAACAAGAACAGCCACAACCGTATAATCAATCAGAACCTTACACTCAATCTCTACCATGCTATCAATCACAAACATATTCACAAACCACACATACATCCACACAAACCGAAAGTATAACAATAATGTTGGAAAATGATGTTCAGATTCTAGCTGATACTCATCAAATCCAGCCCACAGATACGCGTACCCGAGAAATTCACGATAAATTTAAAACAGCTCTCGCTCAATACTCTGGCATGGACCCAGCAGTTCGACCAAAACTGCCCAAACTCAGGTACACACCAAAACTTTTTCAGCTAGTTAATGTATTCAATCAAAATATCCTAAACCAATATATTAGTGAAGAAACACAACTTACCGACGTGCATACTCTTATATACTGCACGGCATTAGTAATTTCAGAAGAACTTAATTATAAAATCACAGAATACGCAGGCAATAGAAGGCCAAAAACTATTAACAAACCAGCATGGCAGCAGAGGCTTGAAAAAGACATAGAAAAACTTAGAGCAGACTGTGGTAGACTTACCCAATATATTAATAATAATAGGTCCAACAAAGTAGTTAAAAGAGTGGAAGTCATATTTAAAAACATGGCTATCCACACCAGACACGAAAGAGATAATAGAAAACCAGAAGAATTTCTGGATACTCTAAAACAGAAATTAGCTGTAAAAGTACACAGATTAAGAAGATACAAGAAAGCGCAAGAACGTAAAAATGATAACTCCTTATTTGCTATGAATGAAAAGAATTTCTATAGAAAGTTACAGACTAAACCACAAACTGACACAACAGCCGAAAACAGAATAGAATTACCAACAGCGGAACAACTTGAATCGTTTTGGGCTGGAATATGGGAAGAGCAAGTACAACATAATGATAAATCTGATTGGGTTACAGACGAAAAAACAAAATGGATTTCATTAGAAGAAATGGATTTTGTTGAGTTAACCGAGTCTGACATTACTAGTATCACGGCGAGACTTCACAACTGGAAATCCCCCGGCATTGATAAAATTCACAATTACTGGTATAAAAAATTAGAATCACTGCACAAAATCTTAGCCAAAAATTTTACAGATATTATATTAGGGAAACAATATGTTCCCGAATTTCTCGCTACAGGAATAACATACATGTTGCCAAAAACACAATACTCTCCACAGCCTTCTCAATACAGACCAATTACATGCCTACCTACTATATACAAGATTCTAACATCAGCAATCACTACAAAAATCAACAAACACGTAGAACAACACAACATTATTGCAGAGGAACAAAAGGGATGCAGGCGAGGCCACATGGGATGTAAGGAGCAACTAGTAATAGATTCGGTAATACACAAACATGCTGCCACAAAAAATAGAAATTTACACTGTACCTATATAGATTATAGAAAAGCTTTTGATAGCATTCCACATTCCTGGCTCATCCAAATTTTACAGATATATAAAATTAACCCAAAAATAATTGACTTTTTGCAAAATATTATGTCCCGATGGAAAACTACCCTTCAGTTAAATTACCACGATAACACTGTCACAACTAGACAGATAGCCATAAAAAAGGGCATTTATCAAGGAGATTCCTTGAGCCCTTTATGGTTTTGTCTCGCTCTAAACCCTCTATCTCACTTACTACAGCGTTGCCAAGCTGGATATTGTCTTAAACATACAACAGAAGAAACTACTATTTCACATCTTATTTATATGGACGACATTAAACTGTACTCAAAAACTGAAACAGGCATTAACAAATTAATAGAAATTACGACCGAATTTAGCAAAGACATAAACATGCAGTTTGGACTAGACAAATGTAAAACGCTACATATAATAAGAGGAAAAATTAAGCCTGGTGACTATGCAATTAACACTAATGACACTATTACTGCTATGGAACCCACTGATTTATATAAATATTTAGGATACAGACAACTCAAAGGATTAGATCACACAACAATTAAACAAACACTGAACACAGAATACAAGAGAAGAGTGGTCGCAGTATGTAAAACCCAACTCTCCGGAAAACATTTAATAAAGGCGCTGAACACCTACGCGATTCCAATACTAACATACTCATTTGGAGTGATCAAATGGTCACAAACTGACATCCAGCAAATAGAGAGAACAACACGCACAACACTAACTAAACATAATAACCTACACCCTAAATCTGCAATAGAAAGGCTGACCATCAAACGGCAACACGGAGGGAGAGGCCTAATAGATGTCCATCACCTCTGGCAAAAGCAAATAAGTAGATTGAAAACATTCTTTCACACTAAATCTAACACAAGCCACATACATAAAGCCATAGTAATGAACGATATCAACTACACACCACTTCACCTAAACGAACAAATAGATACACAACCCACTAATAATGAAGACCCACAGAAGAAAAAGATTGAAGATTGGAAAAAGAAAGTATTGCACGGGCGACATCCACATGATTTAGAACAGTCTCACATAGATACGACAGCATCAAATAAATGGCTAAAGATAGGTAGTTTATTCCCGGAAACCGAAGGATTTATTATTGCAATACAAGATCAAATTATAAACACTAAAAATTACAGGAAATATATTATTAAGGACCCCACAATAACGAACGATAAGTGCCGCAAATGTCACAGCCAACCGGAGACCATCCAGCATATCACTGGGGCCTGCACAACACTCACACAAACAGACTACACCCATAGACACAATCAGGTTGCAAACGTCATCCACCAACATCTAGCTCTCAAACATAAACTGAAACAAGATACTAGTCCTTACTACAAATACGTACCAGAAAGAGTTCTTGAAAATACTACACACAAACTCTACTACGACCGCGGCATTATGACTGACAGGACCATTCATTATAATAGACCAGACATAATACTCCAGGATAAAATTAATAAAATCACATACCTTATAGACATAGCAGTTCCTAACACACATAACTTGCAAAAAACAATAGGTGAGAAAATTAGTAAATATGCAGAATTAAAAGAAGAGCTGACCAGAATATGGAGACAGGAAAAAGTTTACGTAGTACCGATAGTAGTCTCCACTACGGGTGTTATACCCAATCACCTCCACCATAGCCTTAAATTAATAGACCTCAAGGACTCAATCTACATAACACTTCAAAAAGCCGCAATATTAAACACCTGCAGAATAGTAAGGAAGTTCATGCAAATCGAGGAAAATGAAATTTCTCCCCACGACTCACACACACACACGCTACGTTGACTTGGTATAGGCCCGTTAACGTAGCTAACACTAGCTTAAAAGCTAAGAAACAATATATGTTTTCCCAAAAATAATAATAATAATATGTCTATTCAAGAAAATGTCACAGAAATACCAAATGTCTTTTAGGCTATATTTATCACTACGCAAAAGAATTAAACATCTGTAGCCGAACTAGGCAAAAGCCTGTATTTCGGCTATCAGTGCCAGTATTAAGGTTGAAAAGCGAACAATTTAGCAATAAGCAAAGGTTTTTTTTTTTTTTATTAACCAATTTATGTACACACAATATAAAAAGTAGAGAGGAACAGAAAATAATACAAAGGTGATGCCTATTTCTAAAGAAATCTCTTCCAGCATACCTGCGAAAGGAGATACTAAAAAGAGATGTAGACATAGTGTGTAAAAAGAAAAAGAAAATGGAATACATAAAACAGATAACTATTTTAAATATAATATACAATACATACATACCTACTCATAAATACAAATAAAAACATATAACAATATTAAAAATACAATACAGTAACTACTAATATATACTTATGCAATTATGATGAAATGGATAGGTAATGTTCTTTCACTCTTCTCTTGAAAACTGCAACAGTTTGGCAGTCCCTAATGTCAGGCGGAAGTGAATTCCACAACCGTACGGCGTGGACAGTGAAGGAGTAGGAGTAGAAGTCGGTAGAGTGGGGAGGGGATTTGAGGAGGTTCCTAAGATGCGTCCTGCAAGGTGCATCAGAGGGACGAGAGTAGGAAAACCGTTCTCGCAGATAGGATGGCGTTTTTACCTTGTAGGTTTACCTTGCTTGTGTAGAAGACAGACGAAAGAAGCGGTTTAAATAAATGTAAGATAAGCGTAAAAAGCGTTTTAAGGGCTTTCACACACTACAGACATGACTGTCTTTAGACAGAATATTGCTAAAGGGAATAGAGTAGATGACAAAAAAAATCTAATTATTCCGTCAGATAAATTTAAAAATAATATTGCACACATATTTTTTCTCTTTTCACGTAAACAAAAAATGAAGACGATACAGTGCGTCGAAAACTCGTGTGACGTCACATTTGAGTACATTGTTTACTAAAATGTGACGTCACAAGCCCCCACTCTTTGACACGTTTTATCTTCGTCAATTTTTATTAATTTGATAAAACAAAAAAACACGTTTCCAATATTATATATATATTTCAATAATCTAACTGACGGACTAAACAGAATCATATTTTTTTTAGTCAGTCATCATCCCTATACATAGTCTGTCTTGCTCGCACTAGTAGGGTAATTGTCTGTCTTAAGACAGTCTTTTCTATAGTGTGCGAAAGCCCTAAGAATGTAGGATAAACGATTAATTCGTGAATCATGTATGTCATGTTTCTTCGCACATCGCCACTCTTGCCTATCTGAGGCACCCCTTACCATCTCTATGAAGATGCAGTTGTTACAAAATACTATACGTCTGTTACCTGCTTTATAAACATGCTGTATGTGTAGGTAGCAAAGTTTCAGGCTCCATGAATGTATTTTTAAACTTGAACAAAAAGTTTTTTTGTGTTCTAAAAGAGGATCTGGTGTTTGCGTGGGAAAGGTGTGCGTTAAAAGCTGGATACAGGTTAAAACATGTTACTTTGAGTGAAAAGCAGTTAAAAATATGCTCAATCTAAGTACATCTTTATTACTTGCTCTAATTATCGGAAATCATCAAATGACTCCTCCCGCTCTGGGCGGAGCGGGAGGGAGTGTGTGTCTTTTACTGACTAAAACCCATCCATGTTCCTTCTTCGACCTTTGTGTTCCGGAGCCACGGTATCTCTTTCGAACAGTCGCGCAGCCCCGGCAGGCATCGGCCCTTGCTTTCCGCTGACATCTCTTTGAGGCGCTCGGTGGAACACGAAGGCCCGTGTTCTTTACAACCCTGACGTTGAATATCACTTGCATCTCATAAAACGACGAGATAGATTTATCTAATATATCAACTCCGATTTGTTGTCAAACTGGTAAACCAATATCGAGGTCGTCTATACAAACGAGTGCCTACACGGCTACACGCTGTATTGGAACAACAATTTTGTCTACTTTGACATATCCGATATGGTCTAGTGGCTAGGATACCTGGCTCTCACCCAGGAGGCTCGGGTTCGATTCCCGGTATCGGAATTTCTTTTTGAATATTTTGCTCGGTACCGTTATTTTTTTAAACTAACTTTACAAGTAGATATCTCATAAAATATGCAAAATAAATAACAACAAAATTATCTTCTTGCTGCTTTGTCCTATACTACTTCCTTTAAACAGTGATAGTAAAATACAAGTTGTAATTGGAATGAGAAATAAAAAATAATTACTAGTTTAGAACCAGTCCTGAAATCACTAGAAAACCAGCGGTTCTCTACTATTTTTCGAATTACATGATCAAAAATAAATACGGCAGGAGCCCTTGGCGCGTGACTTAAATTAAAACTAAAGGCCAACGCAGACCGGGACGGCATGGCAAGGGATTTATTTTTCTACCAATGGATATTCAAACGTATTGATATAGAAATACGATATAAATTGCTATGCTTTGAAATGATCCCGCATGAATGATCAATGATTTTGTATTGAAAGACGCGTCGCGGTCGGATTTCTATATTGTCCATTGGCAAAAAAAAACAAAAATTCCCTTGCCATGCAGTCCCGGTCTGCGTTAGCCCTAAGGCCCTACTCTCTAACGCTTCGTCCGTATATTCGGATCTATCCGTCTCTCTCACTCGCACTCATCTGCAGACGTGAGCGAGAGAGACGGATAGATTCGAATATACGGACGAAGCGTTTGAGAGTAGGGCCCTTGTTCTTTCAACCATCATCTTCTGCCGTTTCTTGGTAGACAAAACATGACATGAATATTTTCTCGTTTCTTACCAGCGATCTACTAATATAAAAATTAAGTTTAAAAACAACTAAGTTTCCAGTGCAAGTATATTATAAAACAGAGGATTAAAACTGCGAACTTTAACTTAAACTTGGGAGGTGCTCAACTCAGCAAGTTTTGGGTTTACGAACTTTCCAGAACTTAAATATGAGGAATTAACTTAAGACGCTGTCTTTGCGCTCTTAATTTTAAAATCAACGGACGGTGTGCTTTTCAATAATGTCTGGTTGGTTTACTGTTTTCCATGGCATAAAAGTAATTGTGATTAATGTTAGCTATGAAAAATATGGTTCAAAGTGCCTAAAAGTGTGTTTTATTCAACATAACTTCACGCCTGCAAACTTCGAAGGGTTAGGCAGAGGTGTACCTAATAGTACACCCACATTTCGCCAGTTATATTTAAGTCCTATGTAATAGGGGGCGATCCTATTGCCATCAACCAGGCGCAATTCCAGACTGGACTGCTACTGAGAAATTCCCAATGGATAAATCCAATAACACTTTGCCCGACCAGAGAATCGAACCCCAGGACCCAATAACACTTTACCGAACCCGGGCGTCGGATCCAGAACCTCAAGCTTAGCAGTCGCACTCACTACCACTAGACCGACGACGCAGTCTTGTTTCCAAATCATCAAGAATTCTCAACTCGTCACTTCCTAACGATGTTTGTCCAATCAACACAATCACTAAACAGAACTAAAATAGTTTCACGCTAAACACGACTCTAAGAGTTTGTATACTATTCTGCATACAATAGAACTCAGCAATGGTGCAAACTTAAAGACGAAATGCTGAGGTTTCAATTAAAACTTCACAATTGTAGGAGTTTCTGCACCTACTTAGAAGCGAAAGTTTAATGTCGGAGTCTTCGTCGGTAAATGGTAATATTTTGCAGTCAGCGCGGGAAGTAAATGATATTCTCGTTTTGAAATTGTAATTTATTTATTTTGTTAGTTATTTTGATGAAGGGATTCGAAGTAAATGGATAGCGCAATTTGACTTGCGGTAGATGAAAAGTTACGTTTTCATTTTCATGATAATTTTGATAATATAGTTGGTGCCAGTTAAGATCGCAATAGCGGTCATTGCCCTTTCCCTAATCTCTTCCTACAAAACAAAACAAATGAACCATGTATCGTTTTACATTAGAAAAAAATGTTGAAGATCACGATAGATGACAATTCAAGACTTGCACAGGCTTCTTTTTTGGATTTCAAATTTAAAAACTTAAATAAATGTAGGTGGGTCAATGACCGCTATTGCGATCTTAACTGGCACCAACTATAATTACAGTAGTTAGATAAATATTGCCTGGTTGGTCTAGTGGTTGCAAGCGCAACTGCTGAACATGAGGATCTGTGTTCGATGCCGGGTCGAGCAAAGTGTTATTGGGCTAATCTATCAGGAATTTCTCAGTAGTAGCCACGGATTCTGGATCTGTGCTCGCTTGATGGCAATAGCCTCGCTCCCTATTACATGGAACCTAAACATAACTGGTGAAATGTGGGTGTAATCAGTTACACCTCTGCCTCTGCGTGATGTTATTATATGTTAGCTAGATATTGTTTTTGTGGTTTTTAATTTCAAAATTAGCTGTAGTTATTTTAGGTTAGGTTCTAAATTCAGTTTATTTTTCAGCTGTCTTTACACAGGACTTTGATTATGTCTCATCAGATTGTATAAAACCTGATCAGGTAGACCTTAGGATTAGGATATCTGAAAGCTACTGGCGACCCATCAGAACATTGCCGTGACAATGAAGTTAAGCGAGACCTACTGGTAATCCTGGAAATCAATCAGAACAGAATATTGGAGTAAATCTTCACCGTCATACCTCGCATCAAGAAACCTGATAATAATATATTCACAGCCTACCAAAAAATATTACATACACAAAATTCCACGACGCAAAACACCGCGAAAATTACATCCCATTTCTCTTCAGAAAACCGCCAAAACGCCGTGAAAGCACAAAATCCATGAAAATAACTTTCCATAAACAAAATAAAATACGGAATACACACCATTAATATGGCTAAATAACAAAGTAAACAAGCAATTTCACGGGTGGATCCACCCGAAGACGAAATATGATCTTACTTCAGGAAGACATGTTCTTGACAAGGTCGACCGAGGAAACATTGCCTTAAGCAGGGAAGTTTTGTCTGTTGTAGGTTATAGGACAAAGGAAGATAATAGGAATTGTGAAATTGTGTTTAGATTTCTCAAGGTTTCCTTAGGTTGATTAGCTTGGATTTAGGTCGGCTTACACCCGTATCTATAGTCAAGTTAACATTAAGAAATCATTTTTATGCAATACACAAGAATTAAACGAATTCTAACGTTTGACAGTTCTAAATAATTACTAAACTACGGTTTATAAAACGTACCTTAAATAACGACTTTTACTCAAGTAATCACGTTGATCTACGTTGTCTCCGCTGGATGCGAGTCGCTGGGACCGTTCAATGTGGCGACACTTGGGGGAGGCCTATGTCCAGCAGTGGACGTCTTGCGGCTGAAATGGTGATGATGATGAATCACGTTGACTTATTTATATACGGGTGATACCCTATAGTCAAGTTAAAGTACTTACTTGAGTTTAAGTAATTATATAAGCAAACATTTTTATGCAATAGACAAGAATTTAAACGAAGTAAGAACCATTAAAGAAAGCAACGCTTGGAATTCTAACTTTTGACATTTCTACTAAGTCCTATGAAGATACAGAGAAGTTATTACTTGTGCTAAAGTAAATATTGTTCACATTATTGTTATTTTTTAATTAGTTTGCTAAGTTAAAATAGTAAAAATGTTATATACCTTTTACATTGTAAAAGGTATATAACACCAATACCAACCACCAATATTATTAATAAGACATATGATTATTTAATCAATTAATGTTACCTCAAATCGCCTGAAACACAGGATTACCTAGTTCAGGCTCAAAGCATGGTTGAACATGACATAGATTTAAGAAAAACTGTAAACATTTACCTTATATTTTTTGAATAAAATTTTATTTTATTATTTTATTTTATTTCTACTTATTTATAGATACGGGTGTTGGTGTGTAGTTCTTGGACGAGATTAAACTATCTTATCTTTTCTATTATTATTTAGAGTTATAGTTTGTATAAAAGTAGTGTAATTATTTAAATAAAAATGTATCTTAGCAGATTGAGGTACACGATTGAAAATAAATAACTAATCTCTTTTTCTCAAAGTGGAGCCTGAAAACAGAATTTGATAAATTTATTCAATTACTTTTTGACTTAATAGATCATAATTTTGAGAAATGAAGCACTTGTTGTCCGGCACGCGATGGGCAGACGACGTGGTTGCTACCGTGGGTACAACCTGAATGAAGCTGGCTTATGAACGTGGAAGCTGGCTTAAGAACGTTGAAATTGGCACAGGCAAAGAGAGGCAACCAGCAGTGGGTGAAGTCAGGCTATGGGTGGTAATGTAACCATAATCTCGACTAGATTTGACGACCCGAATGGCGCAGCGGTAGTGAGGCTGCTTTACGTTCGTAGGGTCCCGGGTTCGAATCCCGGTTGGAGCAAATGTTTGTGTGATGAGCATGGACATTTGTTTCCGAGTCATGGATGTTTATATGTATAATAAGTATGTATTTACAAACAAAAAGTATATATGTAGTATATCAACTATCTGGTGTCCACGACACAAGCCTCGTTGCTTAGTGTGGCATTAGATGGCGCTGTGTGTTGATGTCCAGCGATATTTATTCATTTATTTAGATGTATGTTTCTGAAACTAAAACCAACGACGTGTAAAAATTAAACGCATGTCAATTGATCCAAATTCGCTGTTCATAATTTATTCACTCAACGAATCACAGCCATTGGTATGTAATCGACAATTTGTTAACAAATGTTTGTGTTGATTTTTTTTACAGAAACCGGGCTATTTGACTCACATTTTTTTCTTTCCTTAGCCTATATTGTTCCATTGCTGGACAAAGGCCTCTCCCATAACCTTCGACTTTTCTGTCTGCGTGGTTTTTTCCGGACAATCTCTCATAAACGCCTCTAAGTCGTCACGCCAGCGTTTTCTAGGTCTCCCTCGGCGTCGACGCCCGTCTTCTGACTCCCACTGCGTGACGACTCTGGCTAACTCTGACTCTACCCACTAATACCGAGTAAAAATGCCCTCAAGCAATAAACATTTTTAATTGATACCACTAGAACTTGAGACTACTAACGATCATTTTATTCGCATTATTTAGAAACCATCTAGATAAAATAATATCAACAGCAGAACATTAAAGTCTTTTCTACTGATATTAAAGAGATTTATAGACTCTTATACTATTTCATTATTAATAAATCTCTGAAAATAAATAGTATACAGATACATATTTATATATTCGTATACATTTGCAATATTTTCACGTAGTCAAAGCACATCTAATCTGTAATCACACTAAAACCTATTGAACTGAATAAAAAAGAATAATATTAACTGAAAGAGAAGAGATTTTCTTATAAATTGTTCTGTAAAAAATCTCACAGTTCGGCAAGATAACGGCTACTTTAAGTAATATATTGCAATCGTTGTAATGGCCAACGTATTATACAGGGTGTGAAAAAGGTTTGTTGAGTTTTTAAGAAGGGATTCGGTGTAGAGTAGATTTAATTGTTGAATTTAAGTTTGTACTGAAGCGATTTTAGTTCATCTTTAATAACTTGATCGTTAGTATATTCAGTTACAGTGATACAAGAAAATTTTGGCTCTTGTTGTGGGTAAATATTTTTGTGAAATTGTTTTGACCTCGCGAAAACTGCGAAATAGAAACAAATAAAATAGCTTGTCGACATGTGGTATGTGAGCTTAGCTATCATCGTACCGTAGGTCGTTACAGCCAGTGGACTGGTGGCCAAGAGCCTCGAAACTCTTACGAAGCTGTCCTTAGCCGGTTGGATCAAGGACCTGATTCACTGATTCAGGAAGCAGTGAGGAGGTTCCTGTCTGTTATGGTAGAGCGGATTTTCCTAACACATGCACTATCTGCCTAAAAGGAGGAAAAAATTTGTTAAAACCTAAACTTGTTCTACCAATAAACTGTTTTTTTTTTTTCTTTGCCTAAAATCACCGGTATCTTGGCATCCCAATACCGGCTGTCCTTCAATAATATATTTTTAAATGATTTTTTAAATAATAAAAAGACAAAAAAGAATAATAAAAGAAAGATCGCTGTGATTTTGACAGTTATGTAAAAGGACTGCAGTTGTTTAATTTTCTTTTCTATTGTAAGTTAAATAGAGCTATTTCAGCCTCAACAACCACCATTACCCACTCACTAGCCCCGCGCGCGAATTTTTTGCACCAAACCGCCACGCGTGCAAAAAATTGCGAAATATTCGCATGTAATTTGACACTTTAGATCTTTAGATAGACAATCGCAAACTACAAGAGTTATAGCTAAATAAAATTTACAGTACATAGCTGAATAGTTATGGAATCTATATATTAAAAAAAAAACTAATATTAATTTGAAACTCAAAAAAAATGTAGAACTTGAAAAACAGGGATGAAAACGGATATTTAGCCATTAAAATATTAATTTGAATTTTTCTAAATATTAAATTTCAATTAAAATTATTTTAAAATAAACTAGATTATATTTCCTTTCCAATAAGACCATAATCTTATTAGTTTATTTACGATAGTCTAATTAGAATTAAATTAGAATTGGGATACTCACTGTTTATTTTGACGCGGCCTGCGCCAACGACTGTTTTTGAACACGGTTATTTACGTATCTATAACTTTACGAAGCCACTTGTTTTTGTATATACAATTTAATAATATGCTCACAATACTAATTATGCACTGTTTTTCCGTTAACACACACGTTTTAATCACAAAAACACTTATTTCTTGTATAAACACAATCACTATAGGTATTTAAACCTACCACTTTTTCGGAGGCGAAATACTCAACTTTGAGATTCGAAAACTAGATTACCTTTATGATTATATAGTAGCACAGATTTTCACGATTAATTTGATATATAACACAATCCGAAAACAACAATATACATAACAGAACAATTGAAATACGACGCCACACGTCAGAAATGGCGGAGTTTGTTTACACTAAAGTTTTTACTTTTATTTTGACATTTGTCGATGGAATAGTGTTGCTATTGTTGGTCCTAACGTTGAGGAATATAGTATAGAGTTTGCTACAAGAGGAATAAGCTCTAGAAATAGCAGTTTAGTAGATTTTTTATTGCATTTGTTGGACGAAGGCGCTACTGGCCACCATGGTGGCCAGGACTTTTAGCAAAATAGCTACTGGCCACCATGGTGGCCAGGGGCGGTTGAGTGGTTACCAAGTCTCAAACCAAAATTTTCCAAAGAAAATCAAACATCCTGTATTATTATGTAGTTTCTAAAGAAAATGTTAAAAAGGCGTACAGCGCCCGATTTAAAACGTTTCCCGTGTAAGCTTTTAATAGAAGGAAAAGTAGTGGATGTTATAAACCACTTATAGAAAAGTTGCTTTTTGATTTGATTTCTTACTTACTTATCTTCAGGGTCGTTTTTCCAGACAAAAGAAAAAAAATGGGAATCTTAAAAACTTGTTTAATTGATTTACGGAAAACGGTGTGTTAGATAGTTAAAACTGCTTTTGGAAACCTGCAATGCTTTTGGAACCGTGTTCACTGACGGTCTGCTACTTTTCACACTTATGCCCTAGGTAATAAGGTTCAAAAGGTGCAGTAGGTTTGCAAAAGTGTCAACCTCGGAAAAAGAGCTACAACTTAGTTCAGAAGTCTCATCATCTTAATCGTTTCAGCCGAATATAATATTATATTATATTACTAGCTGATGCCCGCGGCTTCGCCCGCTTGACAAATTATATATACTAAAACCTTCCTCTTGAATCACTCTATCTATTAAAAAACCCGCATCAAAATCCGTTGCGTAGTTTTAAAGATCTAAGCATACATAGGGACAGACAGACGCGGCGGGGGACTTTGTTTTATAATATGTAGTGATATTCGGCTGAAACTATTGTTTGTTTGTTATATAATTTAAGAGACCCCAAATCTACTTTTCAAATAGAATACCGACATGCCCAGCAATGCTGTTCAGCCGCACTGCATAACACATAACATCGCGCCTATAACACCAGAGGTGTACCTAATAGTACACCCACATTTCGCCAGTCATGTTTAAGTCGCATGTAATAGGGGGCGAGCCTATTGCCATCGACCGGGCACAAATCGAGACTCCGTGGCCGCTACTGAGAAATTCCTGATGGAAAAACTCAATAACAATTTGCTCGACCAGGGAATCGAACCTAGGACCTCAAGCTCAGCAGTCGCGCTTGCAACCACTAGACCAACGAGCCTGTCAGGCATAGCCGCATTAGTACATAGGTTTGTATTAGGTAATAGTCTATTATCTTTCTCCGTCTTCATCCATCTTTACCTTAATAACTGTCATGATACTGTCAAAAATATCATCATTATCAGCTTAAGAGATAAGAGCCGATAAATAGGAGCTTTTTTGCCTTCGCACAGGTCTTCTTTTTATTTTTTAGTTTTAGATTATTTTTTTATTATTATTATTGTAGTGCCTGTGCTTGTCCCAAATAAATATTTTTTCTTTCTTTCTTTCATTCTTTCTTTCTTTCTTTCTTTCTTTCTTTCTTTCTTTCTTTCTTTCTTTCTTTCTTTCTTTTCTAGCAGGTTAGGTCATAGACAACGAAAACCCACGCAATCCTAGACACGCTTCACGTACAGTGAGTGCAAGTGCACTTGCGACTGGTGTTTGTCTAACATAGACTAAGGCTGAGGACTGTGCACTACAGCGTGCAGCGTAGACTACTCATCATCAGCATCTGCCTAGCCTTTTCCCGGTTGGCTTCAGTATTTTACATTTAGCGACTGCCTATCTGACTTCCACAGCCCAGTTAGTACTAGGTAATACCGATACCCCTTGGTAAGACTGGTTGTCAGACTTTTCGGGCCACTGATTACCTGTAACGACTGTCAAAGATCTACAAATGACACCTGAGACCAACGACTTAACGTTCTTTCTGAGGCATGGAGGAAACTCGGTATGTAATGGGTGATCACCCATCCACAAACCAACCTAGGCAAGCACGGCTTAACCTAAAGGTCGGTCAGAGCGGCTGTTGTTATTTATTATTATTAATCCATTTATTTCAGATAATTGAAATCCATAAAATATTATATAAAAATTAAATCATAAAATAATAAATAAATATTATATAATTTTAGCCACGAGAGAGAGATTATTAATCTTAAAATCTATACTTGACCCGGATAAAAGTCTCACAAAATTCCAATACGCCATTAAAAACCCGATACGATATTGTACACAACATTTTGGCTCCTAAGTTCAGTACAGTATTATTCTGAGGCGAATCGATAAGCCATCGGATATCGGAGGCTCGGAAGAAGTCCCGTATCTTCAAGCTTGCATTGCAGAATATTATACTCGTAGAAGGTCAGCTCCGTGCAATAAGCAGAAAAAAGCAAGCTCACATACTCGTAGACGCGAATACATACGGGTGGCAGGAATCATTCCCCCTGCGTCGAGTCCCTTTGCGTCGACTCGTGATTTTTCTTGGTTTTGATGTACTGTCTTTTGTTTCGCCTCGACATAGCTGTCACAGAGTACAGAGGTGGCAATCTTACGTCCCGTTCATGACACGTACGCCTTTTGTTTACCTCGCAAGACTTCCGTCACTCCGGCAATTTCGTAGAGTCTATGCACACGGTTCGTTGCGGCGGCGACGGCGCGGCAAGATTTCATTTTTTTTTTGTGTCCATTTATATTTTTTGTCATAGCCGACTCCAACATAGTTGAGAAAAGGCTGGGCAGTTGCTGATGATGAACTCTACGCTGCACCCTGTAGTATACAGTCCTCAGCCTTAGTCTATGTTAGACAAACACCAGTCGCGAGGGCACTTACACTCACTGTACGTGAAGCGTGTCTAGGATTGCGTGGGTTTTAGTTCAGTCTACGACCTAGCCTTCTGTCCTACCCTGTGTCTGCACTCCCTGAGGGGGTTAGTATAGAATAATCTTTAATGTATGTCACATCATACGAGACAGAGGAAATAAATAGGGCATATCTTCTTGAATGATGTACGCCTGTACTCCCTGAAGGTGGATAGATGTTCGATGCTATTTTTGTAGCAATGTAATGTTTTGTGTTTAAAGTAAGCTTGTTGAAAGAAGGTATTTATATTTCATAATGCAGCCAGGCCAATTCTGATAGGAATGAGCATTTTTATTCCCTTTATTTATTTTCTCTGCACATCAAATATTTCAAAAATAACGGTGCATGCGGTAAATGGCGGTCCTCTAGTGTCGGGAGCAGGGTCCAAGTTACCATGAGGGTCAGGGCTCCAGAGAAAGGACCCTCTTAACAATACGAGCCGTGTCCAGGAGTACCGCTTTCTGAATCAAGCCCTTGATCCAGCTGCCTAACGGGTTTAGGTAGAGGCTTTTGGCAATTAAGCCACTAGATGATACGACTTTCGGAACAATGATTGCTTAGTACATTACTGTTACCATATTTTCTGCTTAGTTTACACCCAGTGCTAACTGGATTGTGGAGGTCAGATAGACAGGCGCTCTATGTAAAATAAATGTATTCAGCTGCATCCGGTTAGATAAGAAGGGTAGGCAGATGACGATGATTTTCTGCTTAGTATGTGTTGACGATATTTTGAAAACTGGTCGCGGATCAAATTAATTCTGTAACTGTAATTGGAGGGGTTTTGTCTAAACGTAGCCTGCTATAAGTTTTTTTAAGACATTGACATTTGACATTGACATTTGACATTGACATTTGACATTGACATTTGACATTGACATTTGACATTGACATTTGACATTGACATTTGACATTGACATTTGACATTGACATTTGACATTGACATTTGACATTGACATTTGACATTGACATTTGACATTGACATTTGACATTGACATTTGACATTGACATTTGACATTGACATTGACATTTGACATTGACATTTGACATTGACATTTGACATTGACATTTGACATTGACATTTGACATTGACATTTGACATTGACATTTGACATTGACATTTGACAATGCCATTTGACATTGACATTTGACATTGACATTTGACATTGACATTTGACATTGACATTTGACATTGACATTTGACATTGACATTTGACATTGACATTTGACATTGACATTTGACATTGACATTTGACATTGACATTTGACATTGACATTTGACATTGACATTTGACATTGACATTTGACATTGACATTTGACATTGACATTTGACATTGACATTTGACATTGACATTTGACATTGACATTTGACATTGACATTTGACATTGACATTTGACATTGACATTTGACATTGACATTTGACATTGACATTTGACATTGACATTTGACATTGACATTGACATTTGACATTGACATTTGACATTGACATTTGACATTGACATTTGACATTGACATTTGACATTGACATTTGACATTGACATTTGACATTGACATTTGACATTGACATTGACATTTGACGTTGACATTGGCATTTAATATTGACCTTGAGATTTTTTTAAGACATTAATGATAATGATAATCATCTGATTGTGATAATGTTGAATATACCTGCATTTTGACTGCACCTGCATTGGAGGTCAAAGTTCCAACTTTTTCACAAGTATTTTTTTCAAATACTAGTTTTTCAAGTCACAACTTTACTTTAAATACCTCCACAATCCGTTTACTATTAAATGCGTCCATCAGCACAAAGTTTTGAGTGCGTTACATTGAGTTTTACCGTAAAGCGTAATTTTTTACCCAAAAAAGAAAGTAATTTCCCAGCAATAATTTTTGGTAGAGTTACTTAGTTTGATGTACGGAATGCTTGGTTAACGGCTTCGTGAAGGGTCTGTTTACACCCTTTATTAACCCTTGACGAAGCTCATTTGATCTATTTTTACGTACACAGCAACTATTGTTACACAGAAAGTGCACAACCGAACTATTCATGAAACCACAGACTGCTTTCAACATTATCCACTAAAATTGAATTGAGAAGCGATACGAAGTCTCTCAAGTACCTAGGTTTCTTCGCATTATGGGACCGATCGATCGGACATCGGATACGAGGTCGGAACCGATCCCAAAATAGGTAATTAACTGTAAGAACCTGGTTGACCAACGAGATATAGATCAAAGTATCCTGAATTGAAAACGTGACGAAATCCCGGGAAATTATTGAAGGAGTTTTTACTTTTTATTTTTAAGTCGTTTAACGTGAGGATTAAGAATTTAGAATGAATCGGATATTACCCTTTTTTGGTCAAATATGGTTATTGTTTTGTGTGTGTGATTTGCCTTTATCATTTTGATCGCAGGTTTCTACAGCAACACTACACACATCGTCATCTGCCTAGCCTTTTCCCAACTACGCTACGTTGGAGTCGGCTTCCAGTCTAGCTGGAATACCAGATGCAGCTCAATACCAGTATTTTACCTGGAGCGACTGCCTATCTGGCTTCCACAACCCAGTTCCAGAGTAAAACGATACTCTTAGGTAAGACTGGTTGTCAAACTTTCGGGCCACTGACTATCTGTAACAACTGGCAAAAACACTACAGATAACACTGGGACCAACGACTTAACGTGCTTTCCGAGGCATGAAGAAAATTTTAAATAAAATGGATGGTCATCCATCCACGGACCGACCTTGGCTAGCGCTGCTTACCATTTAAGATCGAATCGTGCGGCAGTTATTACTTAGCCACGGGACTACAAAACAAATGCAACGTAAAATAATCTCCATTATCATAACGACACAAATAAACCCGCTCATTACAAACCAAAATAGCCAAATAACACATACTTATCTTAATCATAAAGATCGAATTTTGCCTGAAATGCAACGAGACTTCTAATTTTCACGATAACACTGATTGTAATGGGCTATAAGATTTCACAGTCGCATCGGAGCGTTTCAATTAAAACTTGAGCACAGTTTGCTAAAGGGGCCAGGCGATCTGATATAGGATAGGATTCTGCTGGGATTTGATTAAAACTTAAGCGGTGCATATTAGGAATTTACTTACCCTGTTTTGTGTGTAAGTTTGTTGATGTAAATGTATCATAGTTACAGGAATAATGGGTAGGTCGCAGTATTGGTCTGTCAGGGAATCCAACTCGTTATCAGCAGCATTCGAAGTTTAGCTATGTCAGTACAGTATTATTCTGAGGATAAGCCATCGGATATATGAGGTTTGGAAGAAGTCCCGTATCTTCAAGCTTGCATTACAATATAGGAAGGTTAGCTCTAAACAATAAGCAAAAAAAGGCGCACGTACACATAGTCGCGTACTTACAAGCGTGGCCATCTTACACCCATTTCATGACCCAATCAAATCCTTATCATTAAATATTTTTTTATTTTATTTTATTTTTATTTCAAATTGATTTAATTTATTATTATTAGATATATATTTTTTTTAAGTTTCCAATCAAATCCTTATATTAGATCACTCCTTCCACCTCATCCTCATACGGTCATACACACCAAGTCCATTATTTATACATAATTATATATTTTTATAATAAACTGGCCTGCAAAAATAAGTATCACACTTTTAAAATTGCAATAACTTTTTAAGTACACAAGATATACTTTCGAAACAAAAATGACTCGAAAAATAGTTTAATTTTGTCTATAGTTTCAAAGAAAGCTGATAAAAATTGCTTTATAACGTTTTTTTTTATTTTAAATCTCTAACTTCTATAGTTTAGGAAAAATTGAAATTTTAAAAGTGTAGTACTTATTTTTGCAGGTCAGTGTAGTAGTAGATTTCCAACATACTAAGTTTTAAGAATATAAACCCTAAAACAGTACCTATAGGATTAACTATTGTTATTTCTCTCAACATAGAAACGTTATTGTTTTCTTTTGTATTTACTATGAAAACTTAATAAGACCTTTTATGTGAGTTGTTCAATACTTCATAAGTTTTATTAAGCTTTCATAACATATTTTTTAATAGACTTCCAAAAAGATTAAATATTGTTATATTATTTTTAATAAGTAAAAGAAAGTAAAATGTTTATTTGACGTCAGTACATTAATCACACACACAATAATATTAAAAAACAATTACAAACAAACAGAAAATACATAGTATTTGCTGTACGGTAAGTACCTACGGTTTTTATTGAGTTTACTTTTAGTGCTACAATTTTTTTTAGACTTAGACTATATTATTTAGCTCAACAAAATAAAACAGCTGAGAAACTGTCGTGAATGGATTCCTGTACTGCTGTGTTCCACCTCACAAAAGGCAAGAAGAAATATCTGAAGTTAGCATCATAGCCTTCAGTAATTGGAGAGGCATTAGAACAAGAAGAATAAACTCAATAAAGAAAAAAGTTTATACTTACAACCCGTCTCTTTAGCTACAGTCATTTTATTTCAAATAGCCTTCGTATTACACATAAAACACGAGGGGCAAAACACGTGTCGAGCATTGATAGGAGGGGGTTGTATGTTGCAATATAATTATCACATCTCCTGCATGTGTCTAACTATGTATGACAGGAGGGCGCGGTGATTTATTTTGCATTAAATCTTCGATCTAGTTTTTGCGTAAGTAATTACTAAATTATTAAATTACTGTCTGATTTTTTAATCTTCATCATCATTCTCCTGTTCTAATCTGAATTTATTTGGGGTCGGTACAGCATGTCTCTTCTCAAAGACTTCTCTGTTACTCGTGATCTCAACCGTCACCTCCTTTCTAGCCATATCATCTTTCACGCAGGCCCTTCATCTTTGCTTCGGTATTCATCTATCTTTCTATATCTTCTATTTGTACACATAAAATCCAAACAAAGTTTTATCTGGCTACCAATAGCCAACCACTGTTTTACTAACCATAACAGTATTCCGAATACATACAAAAATCTCTAAAGGGTGCACATATTTTACCCTTTTTCAAGGGACAACATTTACCGACAATAAATCTCTGGTTCTGCGTACACGGAATCCAAATTTTCCTAAAGGGTATCGGGATAGTTTGTTTTATGGTTACCCTACTGATAACCGTTGGTAGCGTCTACGGTTAGTAGCGTAGCCCGGGTTACCTACTAAGGATTAGAGTGTCTTCTGTCTATTAAGCGCACTGGAATGTAAGGCGGCTGTAATCAGTCGATTATGTAACCAACTAGTTGGTTCAATAGCGCCATTCTTATCTTCAACTTCATTGTTTATTGTTTTTTTCTGTAATTAATACTTTATCGTTTTGAATATAGAACATGTAGAAGTCTGTCGAAAAAGAAATATCAGCAAGTCAATCGATAGGTTTCGGTGGGGCGTAAAGCGAGTTGACATAGATTTTGTCGGATGAGATACGCCGTAACAATTTTGACAGAAATTTTGACTTACAATAAAGTATCGATCTACGAGTACTTTGTTCAGTTGCGTTATATTGGTAGACTAAGGTCATGGCACACTATACCGGCACCGCACCCGCACCGGTCCAACCCAGCAATTAACTTGCCATTCAAATTAGAGCATTAAATTGTGTGTCGTATAATATATTTTATAATGTCTATATGATATGTATATTTCACAGTTTTTATTTCTTGTGACTGGGACTGTAGCTACATTTAATTTTCATCTTTGTTTCGACAATTCAAAAGTGCCTGTAACTGGCCTACTTGAAATAAATGCTTTGATTTTGATTTTATGTAAAAGCTTACGACGGGCAGTCAGCGCGCTTGCTGCTACCATACAACTCGACTCGCGGGCGACTCAGAGTCGAGTTGTATAGTATAAGGCTTTCAATGTATAAGTCAGTAGCGACTTAACTGTCATATTTGTAATCTGCCATTCAGATTTCATAGGAAAATATTGACATACATATACCCCCGAATACTGAAACGTCACTCAAAATGTAAGTAGCACTTATATTTAACAGATACTCAAAAGTGACGTTTGGCCATACGAAATTTAAAATTTAGGAGCTGCTCAAATGTTAAGCAGCCCTTAAATTTTGAGTGACATTTCAGTATTCGGGGGTCAGTCTATCAATTGATTCGATCGTCCAGTAAAAAAAGAGGCACTAGAAACTCGATAAATAAAACAAAACCTGAACGGTGTTTCGAGTATCAATTGTTGTAAAAAAGGTACTAAAAAAATGGCATAGGCAGATGATGATTTTTTTTTAAAGTGGAAACATTCATTCACTTTCTCACTAATTAATCAGAATCCAACTTGTATGAATAACAACTTGTATTAATTATGTTTATGCTTGTGAATAGCGAGATAATGAGCACAAGGTAATTATGTCGTAGATAATAATTCTACAGGGAACCTGTGTTAGGTAACGGCTCCTTCATGAAGCCGTCAACCAAGCATTCAGTAGGTACCTATATAAACTAACAAAAATGTATTGCTGGGAAACGAATTTTGTTTTGGTGTGAAAAATCACGATTTACGGCTTGATATAATGAAATAGTACAGGCGTCATAGAGGCATTTAAAGTAAAGTGATAATGTTCCAATTTGTATTTAAAATTCCCAGTCATGGTCCAGAACAAAAAAAAAATATTGCATTGACGTGAAGAACAGAGGGCCTTTCGGCTTTGCTTAGGGTGTTTTTACACCGTACAGTCGTGGTCTTTTCCGCCTGATCAGTTAAAAAATTTTGGTTAAATCATGCGGAGGCGCCGAGCCACGCCCTCTTAAAGTTTAGGCCTATTAGGAAAGCGTTAACTTTGGCGCGCAAAATAACAATAAATCTCGTTTGACGTGCGTCGTCAGTGCACGATCTTTGCGTTCATTATTTCTATACAAAGTCAACGGGGCGGAGCTAGAGAGCGTTTCTATGTTGTAAGTGCAAGCAAAAATTAGCTTAGTGGTGATCAGGCGGGAGTGTCCTCGATAGTACATGCAGGGTGTAAAAACAACAGTTTATTGACAAGTCCAGATTTTCTCAAGAAGTTTTCCTTCACCGACGTCTGTGATTTCAAAGATAAACTTAGGAAGTTCGTCATATGAATAGAAAAAGTCACATTGGTACTTGCCTGGATTTGAACCCACAACCTAACATGAGAGGCTAGGTTTTACCTCTAGGCCATCACGAGTTCACGACATTATTACATAAATATTTCAAATATGATTTATTTAATATTTTCTTGTAAGAATGATGATTTCATAACACACTAATTATAAGGTCTCATTTTAAGTCTAGATTAAAACCTCTTTCTTCTTAATATGAGTCTCTCTAGTAAAAAAATAAATAAGGTTTTCTAAAACCGGAAATAAATAACAGAAAGTTCCTTACATACTACCATTTCCCAAAACAAACGGAAATTCTCTCAAAATCAATCTTGGCAACTGAACTATACTCGTACAAATGATTATTGAACTGTAACTTACTACCTACGCTGCCGAACTGCGTTCACAGTATATTGGAACTCATTTAAATACAAATGAAGCCAGGACTTCAAGTTGAAACCACGTATATATTTGGTAGGAGAGCTGCTTCAATTCCTAGTATTGATTCAGATGCGTGCATTACAATATGGTATGATAATTTAACATACAGTATTTGGAATATTCCGAGTGTAGGGTATTGAAAATGTGATGGGAAGTCCAAAATACAATCATCATCACTATCAATGAACAACTTTCTCCATTGAACCAACATCAAAATCGCGAAAAAAACGTCGGACTAGTACAAAACTTCAACACTACTATTACTCGACACAAATGTATGGAACAACTTATATTTTTTGCGATTTCGATGGTGCTCCTATGGAGAAAGTTGTTCAATTTGATGGTCTGAAATATGACCGAAATTTAAAACATGCATTAAACGCACACTATGTAAGCAAGCTTATTACAAGTTGAGCGATTATATCGCTGATAAAAATGCTTGCCTCAATGCTGGTCCTGCTCCACAAGGACAGGGGCGCTTAGATTGATAGCATTAAACGGTATTGTTGGAGCTGCTGAAGATTGTACAACTATCTTTGCATTGTATAGATTCTATGTCTTATAATCGCATAGCCCATATTGTGTGAGGACTATGTACTAGAAGGCTATCATTCGCTGGAAACCTACGTCTTTTCTTGACTTGAGTATGTCATGCTCACTCAAATGTCTCGCTGATGGTGGCGCATGTGTCGGATCATTTAGTTCCCTTCAAAATGGTTGAGTTGAATGATGCTGATCTAAACGTCATGTCCGTGAACGGGCGCTGTCAGTTGTGACTGGTCATCTCTTAGTTGCCATGGCTTATTTGAATGAATCAGTTTAGTTTTTGAATTGTTTTTTTTTTACTGTGGACACTTTTAACGTGCACATCGTGCTACATTGTTCTCACATAATATACCATCTCAACATGAATGATGTAACTAAGATTTTATAACAATATTCTGATTTAAAAGAGTGTCCATGGAGTTTCTTGCCCGTTCTTCTCCATAGAGATCTACGCTAGGGAATGGGCAACTACAGTACTTTCACAGTTTTTATGCCTTGTGACTGGGACTGTAGCTACATTTAATTTTCATCTTTGTTTCGACAATTCAAAAGTGCCTGTAACTGGCGTACTTGAAATAAATGCTTTGATTTTGATTTTGATTTTGACCACACATTTCTGGTATAGTGTTACATGATAATTTTGGCGTTTCGATGACATTGACAGAAAGGGCGATTATAGCCACGCGCCAAAAGAATTATGCCGTACTAAACTGGCCTGCAAAAATAAGTATCACACTTTTAAAATTGCAATAACTTTTTAAGTTCACAAGATATATTTTGACACGAAAAGGACTCGAAAAATAGTTTAATTCTGTCTATAGTTTCAAAGAGAGCTGATGAAAATTGCTTAATAACGTTTTTTTATTTTAAATCTCTAACTTCTATAGTTTGGGAAAAATTGAAATTTAAAAGTGTAGTACTTATTTTTGCAGGTCAGTGTATAATAATTATGATCGTTGTAAGACCGCCTTTAGCATAATCGAGTT
Source organism: Xestia rhomboidea (assembly GCA_963853795.1). Taxonomy (NCBI): domain Eukaryota; kingdom Metazoa; phylum Arthropoda; class Insecta; order Lepidoptera; family Noctuidae; genus Xestia; species Xestia rhomboidea. The sequence goes on along the minus strand of OY970771.1, from coordinate 3,786,899 downwards.
CTTTAAAACTCGCTTCTAAATTCAAACAGAGTCCAGATTTGAATCTACGATAATTCCATTTTCAAAACAAATGAATTCGCTTACGACTCGTATACGGTCACGTAAAATATGTTCGAACTTAAGTTTACATCATAACGCCATTGACCAAGTAAGTTGCCAAGCAATTTACCTAACTGAGGAAAATAATATGATGAACCTGACTCGTCTGGTTGGCTGTCTTGCCTTGTCAAACTTCGCTATAAAAAGGCACAGATAATAAATAAGGCAGAAACAGACACAAAGGCAATGGAAGGCCGTTCTTTTCAAGACGAAAAATCCATAATACAAAATTGTGATAAATCAAGGCTCTGAGATATGATTACTGTATACCTACTTCGAAGTGATTTTTCGTCTCGTGTTTTAGCTGTCGACTCCCGATATTGCCCGAGGCGTATTCGTTCTGACGGTGTTTCTTACAAAATCAATCAATATCTTCAATTTTAGCGGGCAGGATGGGAGGGCCTCGTTATATTTTGCGAAGTGAAGAAATCTAAGAAAATATTCCTGTATAATTAGATGTATAAATTCAGGAAAATTAAAATGGTAGGTATACGTTTACAGCCCCAAAATACATTACATTTACCTAATAAGCAATCGTCTCGGCCCTTATTTCATGGAACTGGTGTACTGTTTAGATACTTTACCGTACCCGTCTGGGATTACAGGCGTGACGTTTAGTTACATAATATTATATTCAGTATCTATAGTCACTACTCAGTAATAATGGAATTATTTGTGCAGTAAAAAAACCTAGAAACAAGCCAAACTTGAACTTGAATAAATCTATCTAAAAACTTTAAAATTACTTCAAAAATTAACTATATTTTCGAGCCGTTTGGGGTTTAAACTCTGGGGCCATGGGGTTTGAGTGCCCATAACCTGTTCAAAGAACTTTCAAAACGCCTAGTTGACGCTTCCCGTGACCCAAGGGCTGGCTTTTATCTTGGTCAGAGGCTAAGTGTTGCCATAGAACGTGGCAACGCCGCCAGTCTCTTGGGCACATTACGAGCTGACAGCGTTGGAGAGGAGTTTTTCGATGCCCTTTTATAGTTTTTTGTTAGTTTATTTAATAGTTTTTAATTAACTATGTACATTGTTAGTTTAAAATATACGTTATACCCCTATAAAAATAGGATAATTATTTTTGGTACATTTTGACAGAACTACAGTCAACTTGATCACGATTCAAATAAATTCCGAAATAGTAACCGTACGTTATTGAATCTTCAGAAAATAAAGGGTGTAAAACACCTCTTAACTAAAGAAAGGCACTTGTTCTCCTCGTCATTGCGATCTTTTTTTTTTGTTCTACACCATACCTAGTTACAGAGATATTGGGGGTCAAAGTTCCAACTTTTTGACAACTTTTTTTTAAATACAAGTGTTTAATGTAAGATTTTTACCTTAAACACCTCCACGACCCCCGTACTATTCAATCTATCCATCAGCACGATGTTTTGAGTACGTTACATTGAGTTCTACCAAAAAACATGATTTTTCACCCCAAAAAAAAAAGTCGTTCCCCAGCAATAATTTTTGCGTAAAGTTATTTAGTTTGATGTACCTACAGACTGCTTGGTTGACGGCTTCGTGATGAGCTGGTTTACACCCTGTATACAGCTTCCGATGACTACCAAATTTTAATTATCCTTTTTAAATCAATTAATTCATGCAAAGCGGAGATCCGTTGCCGGGTCACGTGGTAGTGTGGTAATTTCTGATTAACTGCCCGCTATTAACCACAATATTATTATAAGCTATAAAATGAGCTACTAGTAATATAAAGGCTTAAATAAGGTAACATCGTAGTTCCCAAAGGGTGTGGCAGAAGTGTACTATCGGGGACACTCCCGCCTGATCACCGCTAAGCTAAGTTTTGCTTGCACTCGCAACAAAGAAACGCTAGAGCCCCGCCCTGTTTACTTTGTAAAAGAAAGAATGAATGAAAGACAATACTGATCGGCCGAGCGCACTGACGACGCACGCCAAACGAGAGTTATTTGTCGTCAGTGCGCTCGGCCGATCAGTATTGTCTTTCATTCATTCTTTCTTTTACAAAGTAAACAGGGCGGGGCTCTAGCGTTTCTTTGTTGCGAGTGCGCCAAATTGACGCTTTCCTAATAGGCTTAAACTTTAAGGGTGCGTGGCTCGGTGCCTCCGCATAATTTAAGCGAAAAAAAAATTAACTGATCAGGCAGAAAAGATTTCCCACATTTCACCAGTTTTATTCCAAATTCCATGTAATAGGGCGAGCCTATTACCGTCAAACTTACAGAAACCCCTACTTTGTGGTAGCTACTGAGAAATTTTTGGTAGAAAAGCATAATAACACTTTTACCCGACATGAGAATCAAATCCAGAACCTCATATTCAGTAGTAGCGATTGTGACTACTAAACCGACGAGGCAGTCTGAAATACATAATAATTTACATTAGCGAAGAGATTAAAAACACTAAGCGATACAATTAGAAGAACTATCACAGAAAAACTGTTTTCCTATGTTTCTGTGAGGTGACAGTACCTACATCATGATCTGTCAAATGACCAACAGGCATGACGACAGTATCAAAAAATTGCAAATCTATTTAGTCCGTTAGTTAGAGTATTGGAAATTAATGAACACGTATTTTTTGTTTTTGTAAATCAATGAATATTGACAACGATAAAACGCATCAAAACTCGGGAGTGGGGGGTAGTGACGTGAGAACTAGCTAAAAATTATACCATGGCGTGACGTATTGGGAATTTAAAAGCGTCGTATCTTCGTCAATTTTGATTTACGTAACAAAAGAAAAAACACGGGTCAAATATTTTTTGATAATCTAAGTGACGGACTAATTAGATTTTTTTTTGTCGTCTCGCCTATTTGGTCGAGACGCTATTGTTTAACTATTGTGTCTACTTCATGGACAGATCATGGGCTTCACTATTGCCGACACAAAGCAGTCGGTTATTGCAATAAGATCTTGTCCAAGTTTTCATCATCAGTCATCATCATCTGCCTAGCCTTTTCCCAACTATGTTAGAGTCGGCTTCCAGTCAAACCGGACGCAGCTGAATACCAGTATTTTACATGGAGCGACTGGCTATCCGACTTCCACAACCCAGTTAGTACTGGGTAATACAATACCCTTTGGTAAGGCTGGTTGTCAGACTTTCAGGCCACTGACTACCTGTAACGACTGCAGCCAAAGATCTCCAATTGGTAGCCAGGACCAACGGTTTAACGTGCTTTCCGAGGCACGGAGGAAACTCGTTATGTAATGGGTAGCTACCTATAGCATGTTTATTTATTTATTATTTCAAAATCCACAGCTCTTTACAATCTTAACCTAAACTATTTTAACTTAACCTACAGCCAATTAAGGATTTACAATTTAACATCTATACATAGCTAAGAATACAGCGTGTGAGAGTGTGTGTGCCTGAGGAGTTTAAGTGGGTGTGTGAGTATGTTATAACGGTGTGTGTGTGTGGTGATTGTCTGTATAGCTTCTGTACAACCCTACTTATATAATTCATTTTGTTAAGATGTATTAAGTACTTATTATAAGCCTTAATATACGAGGTAGGTTTCTCCTGCTAGGCTTAACCTGAAGATCGACCCTTGCGGCTGTATTATTTAGCCACGAACTCCTCCCCGCCTATCGTAAGTACAGTATTTTTTCTCTGGAACTAATGATCCAATTCTAAAATTTTTCACTGATAGAAAGATATTTGATAGATTCGTGTGTGCTCTAAGACTATCACTACATATTATAAAGCCCTCCGCCGCGTCTGTCTGTCTGTTTGCGATAAACTCAAAAACTACTGCACAAATTTTCATGCTGCGTGCATGTGGTTCTCTAAGAAGGTTTTAGTATATAATTTGTCAAGTTTTTGTATACATTGGGAGCTTTACTTTTGGTCGCGATAACCGACATCCACGCGGGCGAAGCTGCGGGCATCAGCTAGTTAATTATATGTATATCATGCATGTTAGCCGAACTATCACAGTTTTTTCCGTACGAAGTCGCGGGCCACGTGCTAGTGTAAATTAATCATACTACATATATTCCTTCCTCGAGACGTGCTAATTGTGTGTACTGGGTAGCATCTGCTTGAAATTAACATGCTTTTGTGTTACAACACAGCGTGTGGGCTTCCAGGCGCCCAGGTTTTATTCAAATACAAAGCTGCCTCTAATTTTAAAAGAAACATTTTACTTTCAGCAATATACTCGTAGTTATTGCAGGGAAGAATAATGTATGAAAATGTGAAAATATTATTTTATAACTCGACTAGCTGACCCGCGCAACTTCGTCTGCGATATTTAAGAGAGACAGAGAGATGGTTAGAGAGAGTGTTGTCTCACACTCTCTCTAACCATCTCTCTGTCTCTCTCCCTTAAAAGATGGGTGGAAGGGTGTCCCTTAAAAGATGTTTCCGAACAAATGATGCTCGAATTTAATTAAGTAACCACGTTTCCGAACAAACAATGCTCTTTCAATATAGTCTATGGCTGTGAATGACATTGACATTCGTTACGCGCGTTTTTTTAAATATGCAAAATTAAATGTATATTTTTCAATATTTCTGAGAGATTTTCTTAATATTTTTTTCCGTAAGAACCTTCTCCTAATAATAACAAATACAACAAAAAAAGAATTAGTGAAATCGGTCCAGCCATTCACGCGTGATGCCGTGACCAAGGAAAACGGGTTTCATTCTTATATGTATAGAAGATTGTAACTTCGACTGTAGGTAATTTCGGTGATGGCTAGTTGGCCTAGGGTACTCTAGGGGGGGCGGATCTGTATTTATGCTTTCGCGGTTGCACAACGACATGCTTTGCATGGTAGCATAGATGCAGGTCTACCTTACTGCCTCCCTCAGAGGCGGTAGGGTGGCGGGGTCTTGAGGGAGAGCGCTACGGTCGTGTAGATCCTCAAGGCAAGTCTGGTGTGTTCACCTTCACGTGGTTGCCGCCCTGTCCTTGGTCTAATTCCATAAGAAATAGACGCAACAAAAACCACCAGGCGCTTTCTGGGGGGGGGGAGCGCATCGCACTTCGTATGATCAACTCCCGTCATGCGAAGTGCGGTGTGCGTTCCCCTGCGTGCCCCTCTGAGCAGCGGGCGTAGCAGAGGGCATTGCAGGGGAGTGGGGTCCTCCTTTTGCGAGGTTCTCGCAGAAGGAGGAGGCGGAGCGGCGCGGCGAGGGGATCATGAGTGGAACATGATCCTCTCGCTGCGCCGCTCCGCGGGCGGTGAGGGGAAGAAGGGGCGTTTGCCCTCCCTCCTCACGGTGACGGGCGGGCGACAGGCGCGGAGGTGCCTCCGCCCGCATTGCACCCGTCACCTCGCGGGCGACTGGGCCTCCCGCTTCCCGGCGTGCGTGCGGACGCCATGCCGGGGAGCGAGGAGGCCTGGTCAGCGGTAGCCTCCTTTTGCAAGGTTCTCGCAGAAGGAGGAGGCGGAGCGGCGCGGCGGGAGGATCATGAGCAAAATATGATCCTCTCGCCGCACCGCTCCGCGGGCGGTGAGGGGGGGAAGGGGCGTTTGTCCTCCCTCCACACGGTGACGGGCGGGCGACAGGCGCGGAGGTGCCTCCGCCCGCATTGCACCCGTCACCCCGCGGGCGACTGGGCCTCCCGCTTCCCGGCGTGCATGCGTGAACACCATGCTGGGGAGCGAGGAGGCCTGGTCAGCGGTAGCCTCCTTTTACGATTTCGCAAAAGGAGGAGGCGGAGCGCGCGCGGGAGGTTTTCTCTCGCTGCGCTGCTCCGCGGGCGGAGAGGGGGGGAAGGGGCATTTGCCCTCCCTCCTCACGGTGACGGGCGGGCGACAGGCGCGGGGGTGCCTCCGCCCGCATTGCACCCGTCGGTCATTCCCAACCCCCTCCTCCACGCCCGTGCCGTGAGGGCAAGAGGGGGGGGTGTGTCTTGTGTTCGTCGGCGGGGGACTGGAAGTAAAGGCTGTGCCGGTTTCCCAGTCCCCCTCCACTTTGACGAAGCGGGAATGCGCTGGGTCGTTTTAGTGGGTATACCGGATTTGCGCCCGGGGAGTCCCACATACCCCTCCCGTCCCCCGACGGGACATGCGTAATGCATTTTTCCCAGCGTGAAAAAAAAAAAAAAAAAAAAAAAAGGGTACTCTAGGGGATAAAACCAAATTCAGTCCTACAAGATTTTGTTATTAAGATTTTCAATTAGGAAGTACCTAACATCGAGTCTGAATTAATAAATAATAATAATAAATATCGCTGGACATTACACACAGCGCCATCTAGTGCCACACTAAGCAACGAGGCTTATGTCGTGGACACCAGATGGTTGATATACTGCATAGATACTTTTTGTTTGTAAATACATACTTGTTATACGTATAAACATCCATGACTCGGAAACAAATGTCCATGCTCACCACACAAACATTTGCTCCTACCGGGATTCGAACCCGGGACCCTAAGAACGTAAGGCAGCCTCAGTACCGCTGCGCCATTTGGGTCGTCGTAGGCTCGCTCCAACGCCTTATCTTTTCTGAACTATGTTGGGGACAACTTCCAGTCTAGTCGGATGCAGCCGTATACTTGTTGTTTAAATCTTACCTTTGGATACCCACAACATCAGTCAAAGATCTACGAAGGACAGCCCGGATCAACGGCATTAAAGTGCTTTTAAAAAAAAAATTATTTCAATTACTTAAGGCTTAAAGAAACATGATTTGAAGATCACCTTTTAGGCAAGGAGATGCTTTGTGTTGGGTGACTCTTCCATTTAACATTAAAATGCAATTGAACACAACATAAAAAGGAGATATAAAAATTCAAAGATTAAAGTTAAAAGTAAAATAAAATAAAATAAAGAGGAGCGCATTTGTGTGTTGTATGCGAATGGTTCCAAATATAGTGTGTGTGTGTGTGTGTGTAAGTTATATGGTACCTAAATATCTAATGGATCCATGGACCAACCTCGACAGCGTTGCGAATGTTATTAAGTATTTAACCAAAATTATACGACACCTAAACGTATCTGGCAAAAATAGCTGTTCCATACACGAAATAAAAGAGCAATGGCTGTTGTAATTATGTTTGTAAATCCCTTTCATTTAAACACAATAGAACTGTGTGGTCGCGATACTGCCCTGTTCCAAGTGCGGTTGAGTCTGATTAACTGGTCGCTCGATACAGACCACAGAACGAAATGTAATGTTTATGTTTACTTTAAATTTCCTGTAATCTGTGTTTTGGTACTGTAATTGGATTCGTTTTGAATATTTGCTATGTATGTTTTGGGGCTACATACCGATATTATTATTTTTGTGTTGTAAAAGAAATACCTCTGATATGATATTTGAGTATGAATGTGCGTGACTATTAGAGTATAGGACTACCAAAAAAACCACAGAACATAAAACAACAGTAGAAATTGCAGACGATAGATGAGCTGTGTGATGCGATAACGAGGACTAGCGAAGTATGGAAAAAGAAGACATGCTGCACCGATCCCAAATCAATTTGAATAAGGGCAGGATAATGATGATTCCACCGCAATAATGTCTAATCAGCATGAGGTCCTGTAATGTAATTCCCCCTGCACTTTGAGGGACCTGCGTTCGAGGCCACCACCAATATCGACACGGCAGAGCTGATTGAAGCTTATATGAATCTAATAAAGGTAATCATCGAGACACCATAGAGGCCTACTTGATGAGACGTCATATGAGATGGTGTGGGCATGTCTCTCGGATGCACGAAGACAGACTGGCGAAGCGCATCTTCTGTTCTGAACTCCAGGAGGGAAATCGGAAACGTGGTGGTCAGTTTTTACGTTTCAAGGATGTTCAGAATAGACACTTCAAAAGATGCGAAATTGACCCTTTAGTGTGGGAAAAGCAGGCACAAAATCGGTCCGAGCGGAGACGTCGTGTGCATCGGCAGGTCAACCCCTTTGAAGAGAGAAGTAGGTCGCAGCTAGACTTAAAGCGTGATGACCCTAAAGCTAGGCCATCAACAGCTATACCCTACAATTTGTCAAATAAATTGTTATTTTTTTTCAATGGTGTTCTGGCATGTCTGCTTTGTGCGCAGAGTTTTTCGGCCCAAGTTGGATATACTAGCCACTTTAAAGCACATTAAAAAACAGCACACCAAAGCTCTCGACAACCACCTTTGAAAGCCATTGAATGCAGTCGTTGGCATCATCAATCATCGAGACGACGAAGAAGACCAGGTTGAGAGTGGGTTGTTACATTGCACCATAATTTGAGTTTTCCATCATAGTTGGAATTATTTAACTCAGCGCACACCGTCATAATAATAGGGTTCATGTTTAAATCATGAGATTGAAACGTGCGAATGCATTCGAACACGAACTTACAATATCATAACATTAAACATGTCTCTGTGATAATTGGCGAATCAGGTATGAGATAATGAATCGGAATGAGGACAACTTGGTGAGGAAAGTTTTGAATATGAATGTGGATGGCTGTAAGAGTGGAAGACCAAAAAAACAATGGACAGTAATAGAGAAGTATGGAAGAAGAAGACATGGCATGCTGCACGGACCCCAAATAAATTGGAATAAAGACAGGAGAACACACATTGAGACAAATTGTGTAACGTAGGTGAGCACTAGGAGGGCACGCCACAATAGTGGCGATAAGTCCCCTCTTTGAGGAGTGGCTGGAGAGACGCCACGGCGTCCTCACCTTCCGCCTGACGCAGGTTCTTACCGGACACGGTTGTTTCGGTAAGTTCTTGCACCGAATCGGGCGGGAAGAGACGCCCGGGTGTTTCCATTGTGAGGATCGACCGGAGAACACGGTGGAGCACACTGTGGAGGTGTGCCCCACTTGGGTGGAGCACCGCCGTGTCTTCGAGGTGGCGATCGGCGGCGGCGACCTCTCGCTTCCGGCCCTGGTTCGTGCCATGGTCCGGAGCGAGACGGAATGGGGCGCCGTCACCTCCTTCTGCGAAGCAGTCATGCTAGCGAAGGAGGTGGCGGAACGAGAGAGGGAGATATCCTCACGTCCAGGCCGCCGCGGGAGACGCCCCGGGCGTCGGGGGCCACGTGGTGGCTTTCGGCCACAGTAGGCGCGGGCCTGTGGACGGGGAGCTATGGGCTAGCTCGCCGTCCGTCCGTCTCATTATGACAGGCCGTGTCGACGGCGCGTTCGTGTTCCACGCGCGCCTCAAAGATAGTCAGCAACAGTGAAGGGGTCCGCAAGGGCCGAAGCCTGCCGGGGCTGCGGGACTATTCGAAAGAGATACTGTGGCCCCGGAACACAAAGGGCGATGAAGGAACATGGATGGGTTTTAGTCAGTAAAAGTCTGACACTCCCTCCTGCTCCGCCCAGAGCGGGAGGTGTCATTTGATGATTTCCCATCCGAAAAACAAAAAAGGTGAGCACTAGGGAAAGAAAACTTCGCCTGAAGGTTTTAAACAGGAAGGATTGAGAAAAAAGTTTGCAAGGATTTATGTTTTTTGTGTCAATAGTTCCCATCATCAATAAATTGTAAATCTATTTAGCCCGTCAGTTAGAGTATTGGAAAATAATGGACACGTATTTTTTTTTTAAATCAATGGATATTGACAAAGATAAAACGCATCAAAACTCGGGAGTGCCGCTCGTGACGTCAGAACGCACTAAAAATTATACCACGGCGTGACGTATTGAGAATTTTAAAAGCGTCGTATCTTCGTCAATTCTTTCAATTTTTTCTTTTGTCTATTGGTCTACGTAACAAAAGCAAAAACACGGGTCAAATATTTTTTGGAAATCTAACTGACGGACTAATTAGATTTTTTCAGTTGACAAGCCTATTCCAATCGAGCTTTCAAATAGTAAAAAAAAACGAATAACGGAATAGAAAAAATCTTCTACCTAAAGGTTTTAAAAATCAAAAATAATCAAAATATAACGTAATTTGATTTGATCGACTGACTACACAATATCAGGTATATTAACAAAGCGCGCCTGATTAAAATTAATTATAATGTTAATGTTTCACAAAACATGGTCCAATTGATAATATTTGATCAGTATTCATTTGACAGGTACTAATCTATGTGTAGATTGAAATTGACGCGCCAAATTAATGTATAGGCAAATATCGCTTGTATTTACACAATGACATCAATAAATAAGGTTTAAATTAGTTTGCAGTTTGACAATACAAATCGTGATTTCATGTATCTGCGTGATTTATTATTATCTAGGTGTTAAAAACGTATTGATTTCATGAATATGTTTGTGTTCGTGTCATGGCTGATAATTTGTCATAAGTTTTATGTTATGGCAATAATATACGGCTACCCGATTTTGAATTTGGATGAACTGTGTACTACTCCCATAATGATGGTGGATTGACGAGTTGAGATGACGAGTAATAGAGAAGTATGGAAGTAGAAGACATGTTAAAGTTGTATTTTAAATGTATTCTATTACGGAATATATTATATTACTCTTTAAGCTAAGGGGTTAGAACCAACTTACCAAAACAGCTTCATTAATATTGACTATCTAACATAATTAATTAACAATATTTTAGAACCAAAATTAATATCCGCTTTATGAAAAGTTTCGTTTTAAAAGTTGTTTTTGTTTAGGCCGAAACCTAATCGGGGTACCTAGTTTCGGATTAAGATTTGATTCTCCGAAGTTCAACTTTATATTGGCATTAAATAATTCTGCTGGGAAACTCAAAAAGTAGTGTTACTTAATATTATGTTGTTGAAAAATAAGGCATTTTTGCTATTATTTTTAGTTGCTACTCATTTGTTATTTAGTAGGTATGTAAAGGTCAAAGTTAAAGATTTATTTGCCTATAAATATGGTTACAAAAGTTCTTACAATGGTATAATTTATAATAGTAGCTTAACATATTTAATAAAATATAATGACATGCAAATTTTTGGTACAATTAAATCATTTAAATTTGAACTGGAGGAATTATTTTATATTATAGAAGGGATTCATGGCGAATATATGTAATATGTAAGTATCGTTTTGTAATTTCATCCTACCCTCATAGGAAAAAGACAAACTTTATATAAATTATGTGTGTAGGTGTGTCACCAACAAACAACATCATCTTCACAAAATTCTGCCATTCATCAAATTAAAATTTGGCCGAAACCACACACAGAAAGTCCCAAATAAAGCCGAAAGCCGAAACCGAGTATCGAGCCCAACTCTCTTCGGAAAAGAAGTTCAGAAAGACAATCTGTTTGATCAGTTAAAAAGTTCCCAAAATGAATAAGTAGATATTTACAAAGTGTTTTTGAGAGTTTTAACGAAGTGGTCCACAGTCGCTCTGTAAAATCTTAGAATAACAAAAAGTTAGTAATAATTGTTCCGAGTGTCTTTTTATTGATTTAATAAGATGGTGTTTTAATAAGACTATAAAACTGGAAAAAAATCACAGATTTCGTGCCTCACACGACCATCGAGCATATTGGAAATGAATCTACGGAATTAAAAAAAAATATTAAAAAAATTAAAAAACCCGACTGCGTAAAAAATAACTAAGTAATAACTCTAAATAATAAAAATAATAATTAAAACAATTAAAAAACCCGATGGCATAAAAAATAACTACTAACTACTACTACTACTAGTCGGGACCCTTAATGGATGTAATGATTTTAGTCTAGATTATTTAATGGGTCCCGACTGTTGCAGTCAATATGTCCTGTTTCTTGAACTTGTTTTTATCTTTTCAGTTTTTATTTAAAGTTAGTAGTTATTTATGACGCAGTCGGGTTTTTTAATTTTATTAATTTATTTTTTAATTTCACACTTTTTAGTTACTTAGATATACCATTTCAAAATCCTCATGATGAGCCCTTTATCGAGCTGTTCAGGCTGCAGAGCGAGCCAAACATTTGAATTTGGCGCCAAAAACCCGCCATTTTGTGACTTTTTTATTTTGATATACCCAGTGTCACTCTCACTGTAAATACGAATCTAACAACACCTCTCAAGCTAAAATCCATCGAGTCGTTCAGGCTGCAGAGCGGGCCAAACATTTGAATTTGGCGCCAAAAATCCGCCATTTTCTTACTTTTTTTATTTTGATATAACCAGTGTCACTCTCACAGTAAATACGAATCTAACGACACCTCTCAAGCTAAAATCCACCGAGCCGTTCAGGCCACAGACCGTGCCAAACATTTCAATTTGGTGCCAAAAATCCACCATTTTGTTTTATTTTTATTTTGATATACCCAGTGTCACTTTCACAGTACATACGAATCTAAAGACACCTCTCAAGCTAAAATCCATCAAGCCGTTCAGGCCACAGAGCGTGCCAAACAATTATACATACTCTCGAAAAACGTAACCCTCCTTCTGGCGCAGTCGGGTAAAAACTGAAAAGAAAAAAACAAGTTCAGGAAACAGGACATACTGACTGCAACAGTCGGGACCCGTATTGGATGTAATGATTTTAGTCTAGATTATTTAATGGGTCCCGACTGTTGCAGTCAATATGTCCTGTTTCCTAAACTTGTTTTTTTCTTTTCAGTTTTTATTTAAAGTTATTAGTTAGTTTTAAGCAGTCGGGTTTTTTATTTTTTTTATTCTTTTTTTAATTATACACTTTTTAGTTACTTAAATATACCATTTTAAAATCCTCATGATGCGCCCTTTATCGAGCCGTTCAGGCTGCAGAGCGTGCCACACATTTGAATTTGGCGCCAAAACTCCGCCATTTTGTTTTTTTTTATTGTGATATAGGTACCCAGTGTCACTCTCACAGTAAATACGAATCTAACGACACGTCTCAAGCTAAAATCCATCGAGCCGGTCAGGCCACAGAGCGTGCCAAACAATTATACATACATACATAAGTACATACTCTCGAAAAACATAACCCTCCTTCTGGCGCAGTCGGGTAAAAACATAACCCTCCTTCTGGCGCAGTCGGGTAAAAAATAATGTCGGTGAGCGACGAGAAAGTCTGGATAAGGAAAAAGGTTACAAAATAAAACTACAACGTTGAATGATAATTATTTCATTCTTAGATTAACTGTGTCTTCGACATGAAGTCATAAATGTCATGTGAAAAATCTCGTTCTGACTTTTTTCAAAATGGTTAGGCTACAGGGCAAACCCTTAACCAGATCGTCTTGGTTTTAGGCTCAAATTGTAGCTAACTAAATCTTCAATTACATATTTCTTCGTTTCCAAAAAATATCGAGCACCAAACCGCTATTCACTATTTTGGCTATTTTGGCTTTTTTCGTTTCTGACTTTCTCGAATAATTCTTTGCACCTTACAGCTCTCGTAAATACGCGTCTTTTTTGTATATCATATCTTCACAATTCTCCGAAATATCTTTTTCGTGAAATCGAAGCATACACTAGAGCGAACGAAAAGTCATTTCCAATGTCAAAATATTTGGAGACAATGAATTGTATTCCGACTGCCTTCCCCATCATTTTAGCAATCGTCGCCTATGTTACAGTTTTTTTTTCTTATCCTGTCATGTGTCCCACTGCTGGGCAAAGGCCCTTTCTCCTTCCAAACCTCTCTGTGTTGTGCGATATCTGGCCAAGTTCGCCCCGCAAACAAGATCGGATCGTCACCTTCGCCGCGGTCTACCTCGACGGCCATTTCCTCCGTCAGGCGTCCAGTGAGTGACGATCTTTGCCCACCTCTGAAGCATATTATGGTAATATACAGCAAAAAAAGTCAACTTAATTTACTGTTAAAAAGTTCTTTCATCGACGACAATCAAGGTTCTCTAATCTTAGTACAGTTCTAAAGCTTATCATGATTATTCGAAAGATACGTGTCTAAATTTTATATTACAGAATAACCTTGAATGGCTACCGATCTCAAAATACATACAAAAACTCACGCCTTTTTCCCACGAGGGTAGGCAGAAACCACAGAACGCCACCTGCTACAATCCATACATACTCCTTTTGCCTCGTCCACGTTCAATCTGGCCTTAAACGCACGCCGGTTACGAACACTACGCACCTGATCTTTCTGAAGAACCTCTCACTAATAAGGTCAGTGTATGTCCTTCTAGTGCGTCTCCAACCGGCGTTACCACTCACATCTGCCTTAAATAATATCCCAAAATATTTTACAACTATAGTTGGTGCCAGTTAAGATCGCAATAGCGGTCATTGCCCTTTCCCTAATATCTCTCCCTACGAAACAAAACAATCCTACGAAACAAAACAAATCATGTATCGTTTTTCTTAGAAAAAATGTTAAAGATCACGATACATGACGATTCAAGACTTGAACAGGCTTATTTTTGGATTTCAAAGTTAAGAACTTTAATAAATGTAGGTGGGTCAATGACCGCTTTTGCGATCTTAACTGGCACCAATTATATCATCTAAAATACCCAAAACCAACCCTAACTTCAACCCTATATAAATTCAATACCTCTTAAACAACGAGCAAGTTTCATCAGCGTCAGGATACCTGCACGACAATATACGTATTACTAAGGCTCTGCCGCGATTCTAGGCAAAATGTCAGACTATATTGTATATAAAATTACCGTTTAATTAGTTCTACAGAGACGCCATGTTTTATTTTACTGCCTCTCCGGAGGCAAGCCTCTTTTGTACGGCTAACATACCCCTATCTTGCGAGCGAGTATGGTTGGGGAAAAAATGCTTAAAAATGTGAATATTTCGGACAGAATATTTTGTTTGGATTACAGCCTCTGGGTCTAAAATGACCGTTTTAGCAGAATCATAATAGGGACGTTACAATAAGCATGACGACAGTATCAAAAAATTGCAAATCTATTTAGTCCGTCAGTTAGAGTATTGGAAATTAAGGACACGTATTTTTTGTTTTTGTAAATCAATGAATATTGACAAAAGATAAAACGCATCAAAACTCGGGAGTGGGGGCTCGTGACGTCAGAACTAGCTAAAAATTAGGTGACGTATTGAGAATTTTAAAAGCATCATATCTTCGTCAATTTTGGTTTACGTAACAAAAGAAAAAACACGGGTCAAATATTTTTTGATAATCTAACTGACGGGCTAATTAGATTTTTTTGGCGTCTCGCCTATTCGTAAAATGGTCACGACGATTCATAATTTTAACTGAGTCTGTGGCCATTTTAAGATTTTTTTACTGGAGTTAACTAAGGAAAGATTTACTGTTTTGAAAGTGCCAATTTAGACCCACCAAAATGTTTAGGTACTGTTACAATTTAATTTATTTCATACTTAAAATATTTTAACTTTTACCATTACCAAAGTTTTAATTTATTCTCATAATATTACTCAGAGTTATAATGAAATCATCCTTCAGTCAGAAAATGAAATCATCCATCAGCTTTCAGTCTTCTTCTGCTGACCGTACAGGTAATCTCAAATTTTAATTCATTTTGCTCACATCGTTTTGAATATCTTTGCCATTACGAAATTATGCAAGAGAATGTCTGTTCGTAGTACATAGTCATTTTTGTGAAGCCCTCATATTTTCCAGTTCATCATCAGCCTATAAATGTTTCCACTGCTGGGACACAGGCTTCCTCTCTATGAGAAGGGATTTTACAAATATTTTGCAAAACTGTAAGTAGGATTTTTCATTCTTTACGAAAATACCTACTACATCTTCATCATCTGCCTAGCCTTTTCCCAGCTATGTTGGGGTCTGCTTCCAGTCTAACCGGATGCAGCAAAATACCAGTATTTTAAATGAAGCGACTACCTATCTGACCTCTACAACCCGGTTAGTACTGGGTAATACGATTTCTCTTGGTATACTGGTTGTCGGACTTTCGAGCTACTAACTACCTGTAACAACTGTCAAAGATCTACAATAGGGATGATGACTGACTAAAAAAATATGATTCTGTTTAGTCCGTCAGATAAATTATCGATAAATATTGGATACGTGTTTTTTGTTTGACGAAGATAAAACGTGTCAAGGATCATGTGTGGGGGCTTGTTACGTCACATTTGAGTAAAAAGTGTACTCAAATGTGACATCACACAAGTTTTCGACGCACTTTTATTTTTTTGTTTACGTGAAAAAAGAAAAGTTATGTGTCCAATAGTTTTTGGAAATTTATCTGACGGACTATTTCGATTTTTTTGTCATCTACCCTATTGAGAGCCAGGACCAACGGCTTAACATGCTTTCCGAGGCTCGGAGGAAACTCAGTATTTAATGGGTGGTCACCCATCCACGTACCAACCTAGGATGTTATTATTTAGCCACGACCAGACAGATAATTCATGAATTAATTTCATTTTCTCTCCCTTCCTCCCTTTTTACATCTTATTTATTTTAAGTGTAAGTTTGTTAATGTAAGTACAGTTATTTTATTTTTCAAAAATGTTTGGGTTATAACATAGTTACTATTTATTTCCTTTATTCATTATCACATATATTTTTGACATTTTTAAATATTTCTATATAAAAAATATAAGTAATAGTAGCCCACCAGCGCTGGGAACAGGGTCCGAGCTGCCGGTGGTCAGGGCTCTTGAGAGAGGAACCTCCTAACAATACGTGCCGTGTCCAGAAGTACTGCTTTCTGAATCAAGCCCTTGATCCAGCTACCAAGCGAGAGCCTCCTAAGATGTTGGTCGAGGCTCTTGGCTATTAAGCCATTGGCCGACACGACTATAGGCACAATGACTAAACTATACTATTTATTATTATTAAACGTTTATTTCAGACTAAAAAATCGTCCATCCAACGACGTCGACGTCCATTTACCAAGACGAGAATATTTTCTTCATAGCCGTTTCGAATCATTGGCTACACCGCCTTTATCACCTAGAAAAATCCAGATTTTCCTGTACAATTTCTCGGCCATGGTACAATGTGTGACTCTGATAGATACGCTCCATCATTCTCTGTGATTTTGTAGAATCACCGTGGTTGTAGCGAGAAAGGCGAGCTTGGTGCACATTTGTTCATGTCCGCGTAGAAACGCTGCGTTTACGCTGCGTTACTGAGATAATGTAATAGCTGATGTTATCCTTTTGAGAAGTTGGAAATGGACTGCGTGATATGGCTCAAACGGGGTAGACTCATTTGATGGCGACGTATGGAAAGAAAAGATTATGTCGCACGGAACGTGAATAAGGGTGATTCTTTTGAGAATTTCACATGCTTTACAAGATGTTTTTGCAAAGATGTTTTCAAATAAAGTAGCAAAGTAACTGTTCAGTAAAAGCCTACAAGCCTATGCATAATGTTATTCTGTGAGGGTTTATTCATATGAGTGAGGATATACTTGCGTTTCAACGGTTTAGATACTTTGAGCGATCAGTGGGATTACCAACTAATCGTTTTACTATACAAGATGTAAATAGACCAAGGTTTTTACACATCTAACTTAGCAAGTCTACACAAAAATAATTTCTGGGAAACGACTTTTTTTTGTGGGAAAAATGAAACTATGGATGGAACTATGATCCCCAATATTTCTGAAGCTAGAAGGTTCCCAGGTATGGTCTAGAACAAAATCGTTATGGGTATTTTTTTCACCCATTATAATTATATTCCCGTTTAGCTTGGGCAAAATATTATTAAAGAATGTGACTACCAGGATAACTGAGGTGAAGTGAGGGGCGTGTGAGTTGAGTCTTTTCATACAAAAAGACTAAGCATTGTTATTTAATTTTAATGCACTCAAAAAACCGATGAGTCTACAAAAAGAGTCTGAAAAAGAACAAAGCCAGAAAAAGTCTGTTATCGAAATACACACTAATAAATTATGTCATCCGTAAAGTCCATTATTAAATGACAATAATAATAATGCCCCCCCCCCCCTCTTAAAAACCCTCCCATGAGGTTTAAAACTCTTTTATGATACAAATTCATTTACAGGCAGATTTTATCCGAGTTATGTCATTAATTCATTATCATTAATTACTCATACTATCGTTAAACTTCAAGGTTTTGGTGTTAAAACAATGTTATTCGAGAATTATGGGCGTATGAATATTATTTGTGGGGGAACATTCTAGATTTATCACCTATGAATTTTACCCTATCTGCGGGTACATGTGACTTTTAGTCGGGGTATAATTAATGGGTCCCAGATTAGATTTGGTGTTTTTACATTACATTACATTAAGTACCATATTATCATTACTGTAATCCCCGAGGGGTTATACAGAGGTCCTTTTATAGTTGGTACCAGTTAAGATCGCAATAGCGGTCATTGCCCTTTCCCTAATATCTCTTCATACGAAACAAAACAAATGAACCATGTATCGTTTTTAATAGAAAAAATGTTGAAGATCACGATAGATGACGATTCAAGAGTTGTACAGGCTTATTTTTGGATTTCAAAGTTAAGAACTTAAATGTAGGTGGGTCAATGACCGCTTTTGCGATCTGAACTGGCACCAACTATAGTCACGATCTTTTTCAGGAATCTGGTACAAAAGATCTAGCCCCCCTCCCACCCCCTCAACCCATCCCTTCAACTCGCCGTGGATAGATATCCAGTTGTTGAACAGATGTGATACTGTTACCGCACTAAGGCTTCGTTCCGGACACATACCGTGTAATAAGTTCTTATACCTTAAGGCAAAATCAACAACAGATAAGTGTGATTTTTGTAGTAATTCCATTGATGATGTTTACCACATATTGACAGAGTGTGTCCGCAACGAAGAATTTAGATACTGATTACATTGTAGGCTTTTAGAGAAATAGGTTACTGCAACAGTGTTCTGGCTGCGCCACTTTCTGACGCAGCTAGGGCACTGTACAGATTAGCTACGTTAAGATTTAAGATTTAGTAGATGTACATTCGTTATTTGTAAAAAATTGTAAAAACAACCAGTAGGGCAGGGTATTACGTATCTCTGTTGACTGCTCGAAATGATAGTAACTGGGCTCAGTGTCCATCAATTAACTGTCAAAAGGTTAGTTTCGTATTATGTATGACCCTGTTAGTCACCGTAAAGTGATATCCACTCAGTGTGATACGTAAGACCAATATTATGACATTCACGGTTGTCATCAAAGTTCGGTGTACAACCGAAGCTTGATAGTCACTGGATATCAGAAAGATACGTAATAGCTGGAAGGCATAATCGCATGCGCGATAAAGCCTGTTTTCTAGAATAAAAAAAGCATTCATCTTTTTCTATAAGTGACGATGAGATTCAAATTGTGTTAGACCAGTATGTAGCCACTTGCACAGCCCTAACATTTGTTACGAATAAATCCTGAGAAATGCAAGTGGTTGTCAAGGATGGGCAAGACAAGAGGTGGAGCATAGCATTAAGTCCCATGTAATGGTGGCGAGTCTAATGCCATCAACCGGGCATAAGTCCAGAGTCCGTGGCTGCTACAGAGAAATTCCTGATAGAGAAACTCAAGAACAGGTTCCCCGACCCAGGAATCGAATTCAGGACCTCGGAGCTGTCTCGATTGCTACCATTAAACCAACGACGTAGTCAAAGATACTAAATAGTTAGATAGGGCGGCGACCAACACAGCCAGACCACTTTTTGACCACTTTTCTTACACCTTATTGCTCACAGCATAAGAGTGAAAAATGGTTGTCCATCAGTTGGTGCGGTAGTAACTACTTATGCTTAGCAAGCCGACCTCATCATAACCTGAAAATGCAGGCAATGATGATGATGATTCACGTACTTACAGTTGCAGTTACAAAAATATAGGTGTTGTGGGATTCCAAAATAAAACAGCAAGCAAACTTTACTTTCTTAAATATAATATTCTTCTGAGAATCTTACATCTTCCATATTTTCTCATCTGCCGTACTATATAATATGATGCTCTGCGCATCCTTCCTTGACATACCTACAGTGTTGTCACTCCATCATATTACATTTCCTCATTCAATCAGTGTTGCCACTTAGCTCACCTTACATTCCCACATAGTTTTTTTTTATTTTTTGTTAGCCTGTACTGTCCCACTGCTGGGCAAAGGCCTCCCCCAATACCTTCCATTTGATCTTTTCCCGTGCCTCCTCGAGGGTTGGTCCCACATAGTTATATATTTTTTAAATTAAAACAACGTATTAAGCTTGGCTCACGCTGGACCGTGTCGGGTCCGAGCCGAGTGTCGGCCGTATTGTACGAGTATCGTATTGTCAGTTGCTAGGCGGTCACTCGGTGGCCGCTCGGTATAACGTGAGTGTGTCCATACAAAATATATGTAAGATTTAGTTGACCGTGCTTCGGCCGACACTCGGCTCGGACCCGGGCCCTACTCTCTAACACTTCGTATATTCGGATCTATACGTCTCTCTCGCGCACGTCTGCAGATGAGTGCGAGTGAAAGAGACGGATAGATCCGAATATACGGATGAAGAGCTAGGGAGTAGGGCCTCCGACACGGTCTAGCGTGCGTCATCCTTTACTCCCTCCACGTCACATTAACACACATCATATAAAATTAAACACAACATGTTACAACCGACCGAAATAATAACAGTGTCACTGCAAATAAAATTAAAACGTCAAGTTATTATATTACACGAACCGTATTTTAAAATTGGGTTCCGTAGCGCGTCGGGACCACAAACTAATTAGGTAGTGAGGCGCGAGGCGACCTCGACAGCAATTCTGCTTTGTTTTTCTATTATGGTGTGTGCACATTACCCTGTGGAAGAGAAATCCGAAGATTAACGCCACTCTTTCGACCTCATGGGGTTTTCTAACCGGATCATTCGCTTGTATTGTAACAATCCAAGTTTAGTGGGTCGTCTTGAATAAAATTTGATTGTTTTTTATGTTTCTCATGTTTACTTTTTTAAATAATTTTGTCAAACCTAATTCTATATTTTTGTTTCTATTAAGTCCTGTGCGAGTTTAATAAATACTTTTTCTTTTTCTTTCTTTCTTTCTTTCTTAGGGGCGGATACATTCGGTTGGTTTTGTATGGAAACAAGTTACAAATTGTTAAATATTAACAACGGCAATAGGCATGACGACAGTATCAAAAAATTGCAAATCTATTTTTCCATCTGTTAGAGTATTGGAAATGAATGGACTCGTATTTTTTTGTTTTTGCAAATCAATGAATATTGACAAAAGATAAAACGCATCGAAACTCGGAAGTGGCTCGTGACGTCAGAACTAGTTAAAAAATTTACCTAGGCATGACGTATTGAGAATTTTAAAAGCGTCTTATCATTTTAATCTTGGTGTACGGAACAAAAGAAAAAACACGGATCAAATATTTTTTGATAATCTAACTGACGGACTAATTAGATTTTTTTTGTCGTCTCGCCTATGCTCGGTCCTCTTCATTCACTGATGCTCCGAATCTGAACTGTTACAGCCAACCCAGCACCAGCAGCAGGGTGTGTATCAGCTGCACCCAGTTAGGCTGGAAATCGACCCAAACACAGGAAAACGTTAGACAAATGTGATGACGCAATATTGATGGCAAACTAATTCGGCCCTTACAAAAAGTTTGCGCATTATTACTATCCTCCAAGTATCATTTTCTTCACATTTACTAGCCTCCATCCATATCCAGATATCCAGATGCTTACAACACACGGGGAGTCATACAAACAAAGTATTCGTTGCGCCATAAAAACAGATGAAATCTGCCACCTTCCCGCCTTAAATCACACTCATCTAACCCCTATTCCATGTCAATAAAAATATACAACAAACTACCAGAAGACTTAAGAAATCAAAGTAAAACCAGTTTTTTTTTTAAATAAACTAAAGCAATACTTAATTAAAAAAAGCTATTATACAGTCCAGAAATATCTATATATATATAATTACGAATAATTTAATTTAATTAGCAAGATGACAAATATAATTTTTCATATAACATATACTTATACACACAATACATCTTAAATAAATATTCTATATCTATTATTTATATTAAGCTGACATCAAACTACACTCGAGAGCAATGAATCCGGGTCACTTAAAGAATGTTAAAAATCTCGGAAACTAAAAATGATAGGTTAATGCAATAAATTGTATTTAATAGACAATGTAATACTCCTTAAATGAAAGTAAAAAAAATATGAGTCACCATACATTTTATTAACACAAAATTACATAAAGAAAAATACTGCTGATCTCTCCTTAAAACAAAAATAGGAAACATGAAATTTTTGAACTTTATTACGATTTTCTTGAATTTTAATACTTCGTATTGCCTCCTCGTGCTTCCATTACTGCGTTTACGCGGTTTGGCATGCTGTACACCAAGTTCCTTATACGATTTTGGGGAATATTCTCCCATTCCTCTGTGAGAGCAATTTTGAGCTCACGAAGCGTGATTGGGGGAGGGTTTCGTTGTTTTACGCATCTGCCTAGCTCGTCCCAAGCATGCTCGATCGGGTTGATATCCGGGCTGCGCGCTGGCCACTCCATACGAGTAATGTTCATCTCTTGAAGGTAGTCATTCACAATCCTACCTGTATGAGGTCGGGCATTGTCATGCATAAATATAGCATCCTCACCTAAATTGACCATAAATGGACCAACGTGATCATTGAGGATTTGTTCCACATATCTTACGCTAGTTAAAGAGCCGTTTTCTATGATCACCAGCTCTGTGCGACTTTCAGAAGAAATTCCGGCCCACACAAGTACAGACCCACCACCGTAGGCTACTTTTTCTTCGATGCATGCTTGCTTGAATCTTTCCCCTGGTCTTCGATACACTCTGTGTCTTCCATCGTGCTTGTAGAGCATAAATTTTGATTCGTCGGAGAACATAACTTTTGACCAATCTTCAATACTCCAATTTACGTGGCTCTGGGCATATCTTAGTCTTGAAATACGATGCCCACGCTCCAGTTTAGGGCCGTTTGCAGGTCTAAGGGGTTTTAAGTTAGATTCAGCAAGCCGACGTCTTACTGTCCATGCACTTGGGTTACTTCCTCCGAGGCGTCGAAACTGATTTGTGAGTTCAGTTCCTGTGAGAAAGCGATTTCGAAGCATGGTGTTCACCAAGTATCGGTCTTCTCGTGCTGTGGTACACCTGGTTCTGCCCGTTCCTGGTCTGCGTAGGTTAGAACCAGTTTCTTCGTAACGTCGGAGAACTCTTTGTACTGTTGACAGCGACACACCGACAGTCCTGGCTGTATCGCGCTGACTCCGGCCGGTTTCCAGCATTGTAAGTATTCTGGTGCATTCTTCAGGCGTAAGCGACATAATTTCAGCTTGAATAATGAATATAGAGCACTATCAACATGGTTTATGTACCCACATAAATGACAGATTACAAACAAAAGCAAAACCAAATGCTGTAATTTCGTAGTTCCATCTTCGAAAGTGGCCCTTTTTCAAATTTGTTTTTTTTATGATATAACTATACAATAACTAAGAAGTTTTAATACCTTCATTTAAGGAGTATTACATTGTCTATTAAATATAATTTATTGCATTAACCTAGCATTTTTAGTTTCCGAGATTTTTAGGATTCTTTAAGTGACCCGGATTCATTGCTCTCGAGTGTATTTATTTTTGCCAAATTATGTAAGTTGACATTGTTTAATTCTACTGTACTTTTTAGCTTTTTTATTTTTTATTGTGATGCTATTTTTGGATTAATGATTTTTTTTATTTGAAATAATGACTATGTTGTTAATATTTATGTGTTAATAATATGAATGTGTTCTTTTTAAATTTTTATTGTTGTTATTTTTATTTCTAACACAATGAGGTTGTTTGTGAGGAATTGAAATTGAACTTACAAGGTTAAAAATAATGACCATTTTTCAAGCGACTTAACAAATATTTAATTTTAAAATGCAATTAAATATATAATAAAAGAATAGATTGATAATAATAGATAGTAAAATATCGATCGAAGTTTGTAGAGTAAGTAAATAAATTGAAATATATTAGGCTAAGAAACATTTCAAACTGAAAAGTAATAAAGCGGTCTTCCTCTCTACATATTTTTACTAAATTGCTGTGCCCATAATTGTTTCTATGTTTTTATTTACCACCTGTAAGTGTACATTATGGATTTAGCAATAAACGATTTGACTTTGACTTTGACTGATTGATGAAAATAGGCTCGTTCCCTATTACATAATATACCACCCACATTTTACCATTTTCTTTTTACCAGTTATGTTTTAGTTACATATTACTAAGTAACTTAAACATAACGTGTAAAATGTGGGTGTACTATTAGGTATACTGGTACACCTCTCACTAAGCTTCCGGGTTTACTGGCATCAAAAACAGTCAAAATCATTAGAAATTCGCGACATTGATAACATTACATCTACCGCCTAGTCTGAAGGATATTCACTGTATAAAATCAAATTTGGATAATGTGCGCTAACTTTAAGCGAACCAAATTAAATTTAGCATTAGTAAGCAGAAAGCTAAAACATACAACGAGGTAAAATTTAAAGTAGTGAAACGATATAATAATTTCCTGAGATTTTGATAGCGGGAAAAATTTTAACAATTAAAAGCTAAGTACATTTTTATCAATGAGTTTAGATTATGAAAAAAGAATCCTTCGATTACTTTCAACATAAGTATTTAAAAAGTTTTCCTGGGCCATTGTACCTATAAGAAAACAGTTTAATTTAAATTCTGGAGAAGTTCGTCGACACTGAAAAGGTACAAACACTAAGGTATAAACTCTAGCAACAGCTGATATATTTAGTTATAATATCTGATGAAGCCTTGTGATCTATTAATACTTGTTTACATTGGAAACTAAATAAAAATTGAATCGCGTGACTGTTGATACACTTGATGGAAAATTGCGGTTTTTTTTCTATTCACGGTACTGGAAAAAAAGAATTTCCAGAAATTAGCCAGAGTTGTATCGAAATTTAACACACAATAGAGCTGTTTTTTAGACGCAAAGTCAAAGCGTTTAGGAATTTAAACTGTGCCGTTTATAGACTTGAATAGTCAACAGTTAGAAAATTGAAGCTGATTGCTCTTGTTACAAAGTTATCATCTGCCTAGTCTTTTCCCAACTATGTTGGGGTCGGCTTCAAGTCTTACCGGATGCAGCTGAATGCCAACCATAATGCCAGTATTTTACATGGAGCGACTGCCTATCTGACCTACAAAACCCAGTTAGTACTGGGTATTACGATACTCCTTGTTAAGACCGGAAGTCAGACTTTTTGAGCTAATGACTACCTGGGCTGTAATGACTGTCAAAGATCTACTTAACGTGCTTTCCGAGGCACGGAGGAAAGTATGTTGAAAATAATGGACTAGAACTAACATCCCTTATACGATTATTTCACTTCAACATCTAGATTCTCGCCCTCATATTTCCATTTTCTGCCAGACTAGTCAACTCCTTATTTACAGACGCGAGTAAAATTGTATGCACTTAAATTATCTCCTTCGCACTCAGAGCAGTAGTGATGTGTATTCAGCGTTCTCAGAAACGCTAGTGTTGTACAATTTCGTCTTGTTGTGCTATTAACGATGTTGTCTGTTCACTACGCGAGAGCTTTGTGAGTTTGTGACACATAATTTAGTTTGTTTCTCACATGCGGTGCACGTTACAGTAGGGTTTTAAAATGTTGATGTCTTTTATTTTTAAATGAACTTGTCCTTATCCGTTGTAGTGTGTAGATTTTTTTTTTGTATACTGAAGGTTAACGATTGATTTGCACAGCATCTTAGATTACGCGGTTAGATACGCACTTGACAAGTTTTATGTTGATGAATTTTAAGGCTCCGTTGCCAAATGGCAAAAATGGAACCCTTATAGATTTGCCTGTCCGCCTGTCTGTCTGTTTACTCCGAAACTATTCCCTCACATCTAAACATACAAAATTGAATCTTCTTGTACGTACATTTTATTAGATTCAGTAGAGAAGTATAAAATCTTTCTCATCCAAATAATATCTAGCCTGTCAAGTTACAAGTGCTCTTTGATATCAAATATCAATTTGAGCTGAAAATTATTTCTGTGAATCGAATAAACTCGTGCGTTTGTACCAAGAATCAGTAAATCACTTATTTCAATACTGAAATCTGACGATAGCTAAGCTAGAAAACAATGATTTTTAAGTGACCTGTTTCTAGGTAGGGACCGTCATTTATGTATTAGGTAGGTATATTTTACTTTCAAATGAATTCGTTTCGATAATAGTTAGTCTAGTAAATTTTGAGAGAAAAGCGCTTTTCTCTCAAAATTTGACCGTGTAATTTAAAAGGTGTCCTCATATTTTCAGAGTAATATCAGATTGTATGATTTCAGATTTATTGATAGATAATAACTATGCAAATACATTGTCATAGGTAAAATCATATTAATCCAGTAAACAGTAGTCGCGTAAACTTCATAGGTAGTCTTCACTGGTACAAAATCAAAAAAATCTCTAAAACTGTAAGCGTTAGTTTCCTGGTCCGCTAAGTACTTTTAAATAAATAATAAAGAGACGCACTCAGTGCTATAGATTAAATACCTTTGTGCGTACGTGTCACAGGAGCTACGCAAAGATTCTGGACCACACTCGTAATCCTCGGAACCAATTACGGAATTTAAAAATTTATGCGAATTTTCATATTAAAATTCGCATAAATTCCTAATTAGAATTGAGCTGTATTTCTTTAGGTCCCTTTTTTTAAATTCGTATTACTAACTTCTTTTTAGTTAGAATAAAAATGGACAATCGACAAGCTGCACCGATTGAGGCGTCGCGTCGTATGTTATCTAAATTTTTGATGACCCTTTGATTTTGTGGCAGTTTAGAGAAGTTTTTTATTTTTATTAGCAATTATGACATAGAGGTTGTGACTATGTTTTATTTATTTTATCTAGTTAAGAAAACTGTAATGATTGTATTCTCATAAGTAAAATAAAGAAATAATGTTTAAATAAAAATAGACTACGTTTGTAGTCTATGCGACTACTGCTGTCTCGTTTAGATGCGCGACTACAGACTGCTGGGTTTAGATACAACCTAGTACTGACTTGTCAGTATGAATATAATCTTCAAAACGAAGACCAAAGAAACGATGAATGGACTGTGTGAAGGATGATATCTAGAATAGATATGACAAGTAATAGAGAAGTAATAAAGAAGAGATGCTGCACTGACCTCAGATAAATTGGGATAAGGGCAGGAGAATCATAATGACATCCTATTATTGACCTGCAAATTGCAAGAAAAACGTGTGAAACATCTCATTTCAAGGGCTACCTTAGCCCGTAAGTAGTAGTTTAGATTAAATTAATTTATTTAAAGCTATAAAATTGTCACTTTTTACTCATCTGTTTTAAATGAAGCACCAAGTTTGTAAAAATCTTTTACCACTAGGAGGAAATTATTGACACAAAAATATTGTGTGCACACCCAACATTAGAAATTCAAAACCACTGCCAAAAGATCATCGCACACGCCAAATAAACTGCATTCAAACAATATCACTTAAAACCGTTTCCGGATTTTATTCCGGAACGTAATTCCGGATCCGGTCCCATACGTTCCAAAATGTTAGACATTGTCTTGAATTTTAAAACGGCACCGAGTGTAGTGGAGTGCATTTTAAAATATTATGGTTTATTTAGTTTGTGAGCTTTTAGTTTATGTGTGAATGTGTGGTTTTATACAACCACCTTTTGGGTGAGACAGTCTTTATAAGGATATAATAATACAGGGTGTTAAAGTAGTCGCGTGCCATTGCTTAGGGGTGAGTTCAGTATCGATAAAGGAACCCGTAAAAAATAAAATAAAATCCAAAATAATTATTAAAAAAAAAAAAAAAAAAACATAAAAAAAAATATTGTAGATCAACTTAATTTAGTACCTTCTAACTTAAAATTGCAATCGTTTAGAATTTAAATTATTTTATATTGCATATTATTAAATGCAAATTTACAAACATTTAAAGTCACATACACGTACAGCCAAACCCGTAGGCCATACGAAAATTGGTTCCGTGCGGGAATCGAACCTGCAACACGCAGCGCAGCAGCTAATCGCTCAGCCATTGCGCTAACCGTGTCGTATTGTGCTAGGTTGCTGGCTGTAGGCTCGCGTATAACCCACCACGCGACCTTGCAATGTTTCTAGAACATGCTAGCCTCCTCACGATATAACAACAACAGACAATTCCGCCTCGGTTTAAACCCACAACTACGTAAATAGTACTATACTAGCTAACAACAGAAATAATTTAAATCGACATCATAAAATACAGAGTTTTTTAGTCTAATTGTCTCATCATCTGCCTAGTCTTTTCCCAACTATGTTGGGGTCGGCTTCCAGTCTAACCGGATGCAGCTGAATACCGGTATTTTACATAAAGCGAATGCCTATCTGACCTCCACAACACAGTTAGTACTGGGGAATACGATACCTCTTGGTAAGACTGGTTGTCAGACTTTTTGGGTAACTGACTACCTGTAACGACTGTCAAAGATCTACAAATGACAGCTGGGACCAACAGCTTAACGTGCTTTCCGAGGCACGGAGGAAACTCGGTATGTACTGGGTGGTTTCTCATTCACAGACCAACCTAGGCAAGCACGGCTTAACCTAAAGATCGACCCGAGCGGCTGATATTATAAGTACTATTTTTTTTTTGTACATAGTCTCACGGAAATTATTTTCTAACGTTTTCAGCCCATCCTAAATTAAGCTTTCAACAAAATCAAAAGCTCTAACAACCATTTTAATCTACGTTAATCTAGGTCAATTTCCAGCATCAATTTGGTTCGCATCAAAAATATTCGTATTTTTAAACGAAAAATCTGTCCAAAAACAACTGGCTCTCTTTGTTCATATAAAACGATTACGGAGTAAAAAATGCACGTTTGTGTACGCTTTCATCATAAATGCACGACAGATTACTATTATATTATTGAACTGTATGAAAACGACCCGCTCGTAGGCCTAGTGGTCGAAAACGGGGCTGCTGAACATAAGGTCCAAGGTTCGACTCCCAGGTCGCACAAAGTGTTTTTGTTTTTTTTTATGAGGAATTTCTTAGTAACAGCCACGGACACTGTTTTAAGCTTTCACGGTTCATAACTATACTTAAAATGTCACTTACGGGATATCTTCCGTGATTATTTATTGGTTTTGAGCTCCCGATATTTCGACGCTGTTGCAAGCGCCATGATCGCGGGTCAACTGGAGAATGTGGGTGGATGGAAAAAATTGTTAGGAGCAGACAAATCTGTCTAACCTCTTTCTTTGTCTTTTGCTACGCGCACTACTGGAACTCGATACTAAGTCACGGCAAAACACACTCACAGTATCACCAGGTTTTGTGAAGTTCTTAGTATGTTGCTGTTGTTGTTGTTGTTGTTTGTTAAATAATCACGGAAGCTATCCCGTAAGTAACATTTTAAGTACAGCCACGGAGTTTGGATTTGTGCCGGTTGATGGCAATAGACTCTCCTCCTACACCCATCACGGAAGCTATCCCGTAAGTAACATTTTAAGTACAGCCACGGAGTTTGGATTTGTGCCGGTTGATGGCAATAGACTCTCCTCCTACACCCATGCGTATGTTTTAATCCCATGATTAAATAATATACCTGGCATGTCATCATGGAGAAAATCTACATAACAATCAATCACACAGCACATACTATGTATTTTCTCTTTTTTATTTATTTTTATTCTGTGTGCTTATTGAAGTGACATCAAATATGCATTATTTCATTTTTTTTTACATCGCGCAGGAACAGTTATCCAGTTATATATGTCGCAGGGAGATGAGGATATCAGGGATTTCACGAAATCCCGGTAGATGTCGAATATTCTTGTTTATGACGTCTTTTTACTAAAAGTATCTAGTGATATGACAAAATACTAATATATGTCATTTCACTAAACTAAATCTAGTAAAATGTCAGAAAAGCGGATTGTTTCGCTTCCACTAGTGCCCGTGTGGTCGGGTACTAGAACGAGCGAGAGAAATGCATGGCTTGATTTTATTCGGCAGTTGAAACGACTTATCTCTGACTTTATATTAGTATTTTGTCATATCACTAGATACTTTTAGTAAAAAGACGTCATAAACAAGAATATCCGACATCTACCGGGATTTCGTGAAATCCCTGATATCCTCATTTCCTTGCGATATATACATATCAACTCGACACAATAACCCTTTAATCAATAGCCCACTAGACACATCCAAAAGATAACCGGTAGAGGATGAGGACCTAGCACTGTCCCTCATATCTCTACTTAGTATAAATATTTCCCTCCTTAACTAAACCAGTGCACCAAAATCTAGGAACAGCATATCCTTTTCCTAGAATTTGATACACTCATCATATGTCAAGCTAGATATTTCCAGTATAATCTAACCACGCAACTAATGAACTTTCCGTATTTATATGAGGGTTCAGATTATGCTGGATATGTATGACTGTAACAGACGTCGTGTGTACTGATGGAAGCGCTCAAAGGAATGTGTGGGTTTCTCCGAATTAGAGCTGGAAGCCACAAAATCCTTGCGTGTCTGTCTTATTTAATTTTGAGAGAAAATGTGTGACAAAAAACAAAAAGAAATGAAAAATAACTTTAGCTTAGGAATTCGGTGACTTTTGTTTGTACGATTCAGTTTTTTTGTCACCGACTTCTGAAGCTAAAGTTACTTTTCACCTTTTTTTTGTGTTTTTGAAGTCGGTTTTATTTTTTGTAAAAAAGATTTTTATTTTTTCCATTTTTAGGGAGCTCTTCAGCAAATCTGTCGTGATTGCTGCAATCGCTTGGATGTTTGGCGTGATGTTACGTCATGATGTTGTGTAAACCATAAACATCCAAGCGATTGCAGCAATCACGACTAATTTGCCGTCTATTTTAGAAGACTTCCCTTGTATATCTCCGAAAATCAGCATCAGACCACTGCGAAATAATATTCTTCCAAACGAAAAAATAATCTAGAGAGAAAAAGAAATCGCTGAACACACATACAAAAAAAAAACGAATTGAAAACCTCCTCCTTTTGGAAGTCGGTTAAAAATTAAATAACTCTTTCCACGACGTAGGACTCGAACCCAGGACCTTATGTGTCGCAGTTACGCTTGCAACGACTGGACCAACGGGGTATATAGTCAGTTGATAAGACTTGTTTATTTATGTGAAATTATAATTATTGCTAATGGATAACTACAAAAATGACTAAGTCCTTTATCATTTTGAATGATAACATTATCGTCCTGTCCTTATCACTATTTATATAATGTTTGTACAACATATCCTTCCATTACCTTTCGCAACAATCAGCTCAGTACCGATTGAGTATCATTTATCATTAAAGATTGAAGTTATAACTTTAGATTTCAAGGTTTTCCTTTTATTTAATTTATCACGTAGTCGATTCGATTCCCGAGTGAGGCAAGTGAATTTTCGAAAATCTGTGAATGCAAAATAAAGGAATGTATCCTTTGTGTAAAATTTGGTATCTCCAGTATTTAGAGTACTTTCCCTCCAGGTAGCATTGAAAAATTCCACCCTGCAGTATACCAAATAGCAAAGCTAGAAACCATGGAACTATTCACTAACCTAACCTAAGGGTATGTAACAAACCAGCCAAATCAAACCAATTCAACTGTACAAATATTCAAAGCATTCCGCGCACGAGTGTACCACTTGATTTTCAGTACATCCACGATCAAAATCTGTATGCGAGAACGCACCTATGATTTAAAAAACGTGCCGTCAAAAACCGAAGGGATTTTAAAATGGATTACAATAAAAAAAAATGTTTGTAAAGCCTAACACAAAAAGCTGTCTAACGAAGCAAGGCGATGTTGCCAGAAGGTTTAGTTGACACAGCATTTGGTATTTTACTTCTTCTCCGTCTTGTCGATGATTCCCTTTATTTGATTGAAAAATGCTTCCACCAAATTAATAAATAAATAAATATCGCTGGACATTAACACACAGCGCCATCTAATGCCACACTAAGCAACGAGGCTTGTGTCGTGGACACCAGATAGTTGATATACTACATAGATACTTTTTGTTTGTAAATACATACTTATTATACATATAAACATCCCTGACTCGGAAACAAATGTCCATGCTCATCACACAAACATTTGCTCCTACCGGGATTCGAACCCGGGACCCTAAAAACGTAAAGCAGCCTCACTACCGCTGCGCCATTCGGGTCGTCAAAATCACAGCCACCTTGGCAACGTTGGTGATGGCTTGGTTGAAGTGCATTACATGAGGTCGACAAACGGATGTGCGATTAACGTTTGTGCGACAAAACAGGGCCTCAAGTCTGCTATTACAATAGTGTCAGAATGGTCAATCATTGATTTCATATTTGTTGATTTTGACAAGTTTGGTAATCTGCTAATATGATGGCGCCATTGAAAGAAATGGCATAGAATAGTAATCTCGTACTTAATGACAAATGAATGACTGGTGCTATTTACGATCTTCTTACTACTTCAGATTGCTTATAACACTAATAAATATTATGTAAAAATATAAATATTAATGAAATCTGACGGGTTTTATAATAATGGCAATAAGACAATGTCATTATAACACAATTCTATTACGAGACCATTGACCGACAAATGATCCACCATTATGAATTTAGCAGATTACGAACTTATAGCAAAATGACAATGGTATGAGAATATCCCACTCTCATACCATTGTCATGTCATGTTGGGATGACGAATTTATACCCAACTATGTTTGGGTTGGCTCCCAGTTTAACTGGATGCAGCTGAATACCAGTATTTTATATGAAGCGACTGTATATCTGACCTCCACAACCCAGTTAGTACTGAGGGATACGATACCCCTTGGTAAGACTGGTCGTCAGACTTTTTGGACCACTGACTACCTGTAACGACTGTCAAAGATCTACAAATGACAGCCGGGACCAACGGACCAACTGCTTAACGTGCTTTCCAAGGCACGGAGAAAACTCGGTATGTACTGAGTGATCACCCATCCACAGACCAACCTAAGCAAGCACGGCTTAACCTAAAGATCAACCCGAGCGGCTGTTATTATTTAGCCACGAGTTCTTCGTTTGTTGCCAACATGTTGCTTGATAAACCTCCGCATTGTAAGTCCATCCAGCCTCTCTGTAAACACCTATAGAATGCTGTTGGTGCTGCTCCTCACTCGAGATATTACTGAGGCAACTTACTTCTGCATTATCACGAAGTAATCGTCAGTGTGCGCATGAGTGAACAAACCTGACGCACTACAGTAAGGTGGAAGCCTCAACAGCGCCCTGAAGGCGTTGTTGTATTGAATGCGCAGGGCATTGTCTGCTTTTAGGGTATGGTTATCCCAAAGGCTGGTGTAAAATGTTAGCTTTAGCTTAACACAGAACGTTTCCGCACAACAATAAAAAACCTACATTACATTGGCAACATAAACTAGCAGATAGCTCGCTGTCAGCAAGGTTACCGCCGTCAGACTGCTCGATTACCAATGTAAGGTATATCTAAAGACGGGCCTGTGGACGGGGAGCTATGGGCTAGCTCGCCGTCCGTCCATCTCATAACGACAGGCCGTGTCGACGGCGCGTTCGTGTTCCACGCGCGCCTCAAAGAGAGGGCCGAAGCCTGCCGGGGCTGCGGGACTGTTCGAAAGAGATACCGTGGCCCCGGAACACAAAGGGCGATGAAGGAACATGGATGGGTTTTAGTCAGTAAAAGTCTGATACTCCGTCCTGCTCCGCCCAGAGCGGGAGAAGTCATTTGATGATTTCCCATCCTAAAAAAAAAAAACAAAAAGGTATCTAAAGAGCAATAAATACAGCCCAATATTTTGAATTATATTCTTTTTGCCGGGTGGGAGCGGAGTCGTTTATGTGGGCTAAGACCTATAAGCTACTCACGTTGGCATCTATATCCATTGTTTATAACGTCCCTATGAACCTTCTACACCATCTCTTTACGTGGAACATGTACACACAGTTACCTAGCCAACGTGCGCGTTTGAATCGTATCTACGGGGAGCACGAACAATGGCCTGGCGCTCGATTACTCGGGACGGGCGTGTGTTGCGTCTCTTGTGTTACTGGCTCTAAATATTGTCGCAGTTTGTTAAGCATCTGAGTCAGTGAAGTTTTGCACTTTGATATTAGGTTTTAAATTAGTGTATTGGGAAGCTGTTGAAGCAGATGGCCTAGAATCATCAATTTGAAGATATGTGTTTTTTACCAATCCGCTGTGTTCCCACGTGGTGGATTACGTCCCGCTTTTCGCAACAGAGAGGAAGCCTTTGTTCCAACAGTGGGAATACTTTAAGCTGATTATGATAATTATGCTTATGCAATTGAAGCAGAATGTTAAAATAAAGGGTCAGTACGTACGTACTGACCCTTTATTTTAACATTCTGATCTTGCCTTATGAGTTTCGTTTCAAAGCTGTGCCCGGCTGTGCAAATTTACTTATCGCAGTTGAAAAAAAGTTCTTAGTCTATCCGTGTGCGAAACATCCAAATCCGTAAATCTGTTTAGGCGAGAAAAGTGACAGACAGACAGAATTAGTTTATTTTTTTTATAATAACATCTACAAAATAATAAAGTGTACGAAAATGACTCATTAATAAAAATGAATTGGCTGTGATTCACTCAATTGTGATTTAGGTACCAATTTATGAAAACAAAGTACATCGGGGATATAGCTCAGTGGCAGAGCAATCGACTGCAGATCGATAGGTCCCCGGTTCAAATCCGGGTGTCCCCTAATTTCTGTTTTTGTTTGCATACTTTCTTTGGGAGGAGTCGGTCATTATAATGATCCAACACGTGGCGCCATTTGTTGGTGGATGTTACCATTCATTCGATTTTTGGTTTGTCGACATGCCGGTTTCCTCACGATGTTTTCCTTTAAAGTTTTGTGATGAATTGAATTACACAAAGTAAAGTGATGCCAAGCAAAGACAAGTAAAGCTGTGACCGAGAGGCGTCCAAGGAATGGAAAGAGAAGTGTTGGTCGTCCGGCGGCGAGATGGGCAGACGACATTGTTGCCATTGCGGGAATATCTTGGACGAAGCTGGCACAAGAGCGTGGAGCTTGGCACAAACAAAGAGAGGCCTATACCCAGCAGTGGGTGAAGTCAGGCTGTGGATGATGATGATGAAAGTGATGTCTGGAATTGAACATGCATTGAACATACGGCTGTTGCCACTTGGCCCCCACTGCTCATTGAATGAGAGGCGCAGATCTAAAGGCATATACACGCTAGGGTGTACCTGACAGGTTTGCCTGTACAGTTGACCTGTACAATTAATCCGGAGCGTGTATGTTTGTGTATGTTGCGGAGGTGCGCGTCACCCCACGCCTACTCTACTGGAGCCATCCTCTAGGACTAACCTGAACAAGTTTCGGTTTAAAGAAATTTATTTCTCAAAAAAGAACATACGTAGTTCACTTATATATGAGAAACTTAGCATAAAAAAAAAAAAACTTTAATTGTAAATTATTTGTCGTTCTAACAATCGAGTACAAAATGTAGGTAGCGGTACATATTATTGTTGGTTGGCCAAATACAACTTTAACCTATTTTTAAATATATTAATAGGTGAAGAATCCCTTATGTCCTTTGGTAATTTATTATAAATCTGCGCTCCCTCAAACTGAATAGTTCTTCTTCCATATAAAGTTCTTACTGAAGGTAGTTCTATACTATCCCTATTCCTAGCGTAGTAGTGGTATGTTTTACGTTTGAAAGTGATTTGTGAGTGTATTTTGTTCGTTAGAATTTTTTTAATTAGTATGCATGTGTGGTATGTGTATAATTTTTGTAGGTTAAATAGTTTAGTTTTAGCATAAAGTTCTTTTGTAGGTGTTAAGTAGTTGTAATTGAATAGAGTTTTAATTGCTTTATTTTGAGATACTTGTTGGTCAAGTTTGACCTCTTATCACGCGCCATAAGACTGTTATAGTCTGCGCCAGACAAGTAGGAATTAAAGGTAAGGTAAGCTCTTTCCTTACTGTCTCTGCGTAGGTACCCCGACAATACAATATAAATCGTTTTTTATTACTATAAAAAGTCAAGGATCACGATAAAGGTAGTTTCGGGACAAGTTTATGTCATTATTTCTGTTTTCGGAATAATGTATTTGAATAAATGTATGCGGGTTAATGACCTTTATTTCCTACTTATCTGGCACAGACTATAAATATTATTTCAGATGTGGTAGATATATTTCTCTGCAGCATGATGAAGTTCACAGGAGTAGCACTGAAGTGCATTGAGAATGTTTAGAGATGATTGTTAATGGTAGATATTTTTTTAATGTATGTTAATGGTTTTTTCTAATTGTATTTTTGTAAGTGAGTTAAAGGTATGTGTATCTTGGTAGTAACATCGCATTGGCGTTATAGATGTTAAGATGTTATTTACATAATTTTAAATAAAAAATGTTGTAAAACTGTGTGGGTTTGTTCTCTACGCGGCTCAAACTTACCTGTTCCGCCTGATCAGTTAATTTTTTTTTCGCTTAAATCATGCGGAGGCGCCGAGCCACGCCACATTAAAGTTTAGGCCTATTAGAAAAGCGTCAATTTGGAGCGCAAAATAACAATAACTCTCGTTTGCCGTGCGTCGTCAGTGCGCTCGGCCGATCGGTACTGTCTTTCATTCATTATTTCTATACAAAGTCAACGGGGCCGTCTCTAGCCCCAGAGAGCGTTTCTATGTTGCGAGTGCAAGCAAAAATTAGATTAGTGGTGATCAGGCGGGAGTGTCCACGATAGTACCTGTACATTTGAACCAGTCAGGTACACCCTAGCGTGTATAAGAAGATATATTATATTATATTTACCTTAAGATTGCAAGATCAGTCTTTCTATGAGCAGTCCGAATGTACAAGAAAACCATCAGTTAGAGACGAATTTTGCCGCATAACTAACCCAGACACCTAGAGAATAAGAGGAGCTAAACGCTAAATGTTTACAGATTCACAATATACAGCAAAATCAGAATCTGTGAATGTCAAAACTCAGGCCACTTCTCCGTAAAGGTAAGCATCCACATGTCCGCATCGTACGCATCGGACGCATCGCATCAAACGGATCGTAGTATTTTATGTATAGAAAGTCACACAAGTGCGTCGACTGATACGCACCGTACGGCCGCTCGAATCTGTTCAACAATACTACGATACGTTTGATGCGATGCGTCCGCTGCGTACGATGCGGAAATGTGGACGCTTACCGTTAGAGAGAAAGAAATCTACCACGCGAGCTTGGTGGATTCCACATCCTTCTTTAATGTTGCTATGAAAGTGCTTATAAACAAATGAATGACTCACTGAAACGTGAATCTAGTATCAGTTTATAATATCTAAGTACATCGGGGATATAGCTCAGTGGCAGAGCAATCGACTGCAGATCGATAGGTCCCCGGTTCAAATCCGGGTGTCCCCTAAATTCACTTTTTGTATTATTTAATGCTCATTGTTTTTTTTTTGCTTTGCTCACTATATTTTTCGATTTATTTTATGGGAAATGGGTCGAATAAAATCACTAGTAATCAATTATGAAAACGCATCTATCATGGCCAGGCCAGCATTGATCAAGGGTGAATGAAACTTCTCACAGACACTATGTACAAGGTGGAAGACGTTGCGTTGGAAGGCCTCCCACTAGGTGGACCGATGACCTGGTGAAGGTTGCGGTAATCAGCTGGATGCGAGTCGCACGGGACCGGTCAATGTGGCGACACTTGGGGGAGGCCTATGTACAGCAGTGGACGGCTTTCGGCTGAAATGATGATGATGTACAAGGACTACGGACTTCGCAGCGCGGGCCTTCTCTCTTTTGTGTGCCATACGTCCCTGTTCTGTGGAAAGAAAACGCCACAGATAGAGACTACTGGGTATCTTTGGAGGCGGCCTTTACCCTCAAATAGAGGTCTACACGCTAACTATAGGAAAAAAAAGAAGAAAAAAAATCAAATAAATTCAATCATAATATCCCATGATCTGTCCACGAAGTAGACACAATAGTTAAACAATGGCAACAATGGCGTCCCGACCAAATCGGTCATTCTATAGATCGTGATATAACACAATAATAATAATTTATAAAAAAAAAAATTAAAAAAAGATTTAAAATGTACAATACAATATACAATGCATGATGATTTTCAATTTCCACATTTAAGTATATTGATTAATTATAATATTCGTACACTATAACCACATTAAGAAACTGATCAATGTAAAATGTATTAGTTAGTTATTAGGTGTGAAATAAAAGGCTTTTTAAATTTTTTTATTATTCATAATTCCCTGGTCTGCGCGGGTCTCGGCCAGTTTTCACACACCTGAATGTCATTCATCGATTCACCACGTATTACGAAGTGTCTTTCTGTTTTGAAAAGTGTTATAAGTAAATCCTCAAAATATATTTTCCTTCAAATTAACAAGGATTAGTATAAATAATAGCAGACTTATTTTTTCTTCAACTCATTTTCCCGAGTACACACTAAGAAAAATATGTACCTTCCATTCTAATTTATACTTAGATCGCAAACTAAAACCAAAATAAGAATACCAAATACCATCTTGAAACTATTCAAGAATAAATTGTCTTTTAAAATAATTGACCTTGAACTTGGTCGAAAACAGCTCGAACTTTGAAACGAAGTTAGGTTTTTATTGCAGAATTATCTTAATAGTTGTCCCAGTAAGTAGTTCCGTTATAAGTCTTAGTTAAGCTCCGATTAAGGCTTTTTATTCCGTCGTTTTGATGTTTATCGAGTTAGTTTAGTGAGTGTAGTTTAAAAGGCGCTCCCTCCAGATCATTCGCCTGTTATAGTCATGTAACAATACAAGGTCCGATTTCGAGAATTACGTTAAAATTAGACACTCATGGTGATGATTGAAACGGTAATTCCCCTGGTCTCTAAACACAAGGCAACATTTAAGTCCCTGCACCTGATAAAAGCACAATTTAAGATTTTCAACTGTCAAGTCTCAACAGCTGTAAGCAGAGTTTTGAAATTCCAGTAGTGCATTAACATTTAGATTTTCAATTAGGTCTAAGTCTAACTAAGTCCGTAATCCTTGTGCATAGTGTCTACGAATTAGATTCGTTTATTTTTTACTGAAAATGAGCACTAGGGAGTAACAAAAAAAGTGACTGTGTCACGTGACCTATCACAGCTAAGGTCATGGCACACTATACTGGCACCGCACCGGTACCACTTCCACCCAGCAATTAACTTGCCATTCAAATTTGAGCATTCAATTACAACTCAGCGCGCAGTAAGCAAGCCGTCCGCGCGTCCGCGCGCTGCAATCGAGCGGACAGCGTGCTTACAGCGCGCCGACCGCATGCTTGCTGCGCGCCGACTCCGAGTTGCCCTTGGTTGCCCGCGAAACAACGTGGGTACGCCTCGCGGACGGCACCCGGTCTGCAAGTTTGCTACTCGCGGACGGCGCGCGGTCTGCAAGCTTACACATCGCGCGGCCGGCGCACGGACTGCGAGACACCTCGCTGACCACGTGTAGTAAGTGCACTGGAGGCTAGCCGTAGCTTAAATTCCAGGCAACGCCGGGCAACAGCTGTGCTGGTGCGGTGCCGGTGTAATGTGCCGTGAACTATTCTATCTCTACTGCTGGTGAGGGTTCCTCTCTGTGAGAGAAGGGGTAGGCAGTAAGCCACGGGTCCAGTGACATCAATCAATACTCCACTTTGCTCAAGCAGTGCTACACTCTTGTATAAAATGACTACAAATCGTAATCATCTTCTTGCTCTTGGCCCATGTGGCATGATACATTTTTTTCTTCCATTCTCCCCTGTCAACCGTAACGCTGTCAACTTCTTTTTAGGGTTCCGTGCCCAAAGGGTAAAAACGGTACCCTATTAGGTACTAAAGACTCCACTGTCTGTCACCAAGCTGTATCTCATGAACCGTGATAGCTAAATTTTCACAGATGATGTTGTTCTGTTGCCGCTATAACAACAAAAACTGAATAAAATAAATATTTAAGTGGGGCTCCAACACAACAAACGTGATTTTTTGCCGTTTTCTAATGCTCTAATAATGGTACGGAACCCTATCGTGCGCGAGTCCGACTCGCACTTGGCCGGCTTTTTCTTTCATACCTTAAAATGAATAAAGAGAAAACAAATTCCTAATTCAACCATTAAAAACATAGAAGCATTTGCCACAATTCTTTAACCCTACAAAACCGCACAATTCTCAATAAAGCCATGCAGAAGGGTAAATAAAAAAAAAGAAGAAACTCCACATAAAACTACGAAGAGCTTCGCTTGTAACGATGTAACTTTCCCGCGCTTTTTGTCCGCATTCCGTAGGGGTGAGCCATGAGCGCTAGAGTAGTTCCGTTGGCCAATACGTCCGTCGGAACCCAATGAATGGGGTTGCCGGAGCGAAATATTCTCTCGCACGGAGTCGGTTTGGCGTTCGGTTTTTAAAATTGTGGAGATGCAATTTTAATAGCGTTTTATTTTATTTGAATTCATCAAATTGGTTTTCTGTTTGATTGTGTTTTTCTTTTCATACTTCGGTATGTTGATGAAAATGTTAAATGTTTTTTCTTATAGTTGGTGCCAGTTATGATCGCAAAAGCGGTCATTGACCCACCTACATTTATTAAAGTTCTTAACTTTGAAATCCAAAAATAAGCCTGTTCAAGTCTTGAATTGTCATCTATCGTGATCTTCAACATTTTTTCTAATGAAAAACGATACATGGTTTATTTGTTTTGTTTCGTAGGAAGATGTATTAGGGAAAGGGCAATGACCGCTATTGCGATCTTAACTGGCACCAAAGAAGCGTAATAGATAGTCTACTCGTAGTAAAAATTCAACAAAGTTTTTTTTCGGATGGGAAATCATCAATCATCATCCCGCTCTGGGCGTAGCGGGAGGGAGTGTCATACTTTTACTGACTAATATCCATCCTTGTTCCTTCTTCGCCCTTTGTGTTTCGGAGCTACGGTACGGCTACGGTCCCGCAGCCCCGACAGGCATCGGCCCTTGCGGACCCCTTCCTTTCTGCTGACATCTCTTTAATGCGCGCGAGGAACACGAACGCGCCTACGGTGGCCGGGGGCCACCACATAGCCCCCGACGCCCGATGCGTCTCCTGCGGTGGCTGGGACGTGAGGTTGTTACCCTCCCACGTTCCGCCACCTCCTTCGCTAGCATGACTGCTTCGCAGAAGGAGGTGACGGCTTCCCATTCCGCTTTGCTCCGGTCCATGGATTGCACCAGGGGCGGACGCGAGAGGTCGCCGCCGCCGATCGCCGCAAAGTGGTTATACCTTGGGTCTTATTCACACAGTTATGTTGTGTAACCTAACAATAATTCCTATACCGCTTAATCTGGCACAAAAATATTATACCACTGGAAACCTTCGAATCATCATCATCCTCTTGCCCTAATCCTAATTCATTTGGGGTCGGCGCAGCATGTCCTCTTCTTTCATACTATTAGGAACTCGTCATCTTATCAGACAGGGGCTAAGGTAGCCCTTAAAATGAGATTTTTCACACGTTTTTCTTGCAATGTGCAGGTCAATAATAGGATGTCATTATGATTCTCCTGCCCTTATCCCAATTTATCTGAGGTCAGCTGCAGCATGTCTTCTTTATTACTTCTTTATTACTTGTCATATCCATTCTAGCCATATCATCCTTTACACAGTCCATTCATAGTTTCTTTGGCCTTTCTCTACTCATATACCGAAATATAGAATATATAGAATATAATTTTTATTCGATTATCTCTAGAGACTCAAAAGCTGTTAGTAAAACTTACGACTATGTTAGTAAACACTGATAAAACAAACAAAAAAATAAATCACGTTGGATCACTGCTGCGACAACCCATGAGTTGATTGCACAGCAGCGACCCACATAAACACAGTCCAGGCGACTGGCATACTACACTGTTATAGTATCCACATCTGAAAGCCTTCGAAACTTCTTTATTTAAAGAAAAATCTTGTAACGTACAATTATGAAGCTTGGAAAAATTAAACCAGCAATTTCACCAAATACATCCCCTATTACTAAGAGTGTGAGAAAACTCGACATTATCTTAAAAAATCTTTAACAACGCGGGTCTCGCCGTTCCCCACATTCAAGTATTCACTTTGTTGCATAAAATATAACTTTGCTTCCTGCATTCTACGTTCTAAGAGCACACTGCTCCATTTTTACAGATAAAATACATGTGGCTTTATATATTTTACGAATTTCGACTTACAGTGTTGGAAAATAACGTCGTAATTTCGTCTTTACAATTCAATGGACATGTTGAGGCTTCTATTTTGGTCTGCTAATATGTCTTAGAGGTGATATTAGAGTGTGTGTTATGAAATGGTTGCTTTGAAAATATTTTAGATACCTGCAGATTTAGTCAATGGAAATGGCATTAAAACGTTTTGTATATATATGGATAAGGGACCCACAGAACTGGGAAGTGGGAGATTCCGGGTTGATATGATGAGATTAACGTTAGTAAGTTCGGTAGCTTAATTATATTAGTCCCTTACATTTTTGTCAATTATCGCTGATTGAACGGATATGCCTTTTTTTTTCGGATGGGAAATCATCAAATGACTCCTCCCGCTCTGAGTGGAGCAGGAGGGAGTGTCAGACTTTTACTGACTAAAACCCGTCCATGCCATCCACCCATCCTTCATCGCCCTTTGTGTTCACGGTATCTCTTTCGAATAGTCCCGCAGCCCCGGAAAGTCCCGCATCCCCGGCAGAACGCATATGGCTAAAAGAGTGATGGATATTAATGTTAAAGGATGGAGAGGGAGAGTAGCGCCAAAGAAAAGTTGGATGGATTGTATGAGGAATGATATGCAAAAGAGACGTGTAAATGATGCCGTGACGTCGGACAGGGGAGAATGGAAGAAGAAAACGTGGTACATCTAGTCAGTGTCCCACGCTACACTTACCGTGAGGGGATTTCCACTCCATGTGTTAATGTAGAACTTTAAAACTTACCATTGAAAGTTCTACCGAAAGTAACACGATATAGAGCTCACGTTTCATTGTTTTTCTGTGAGCAGAGTCGGAGTAGAATCGGCATGTGCCGAATTACCTATTCCCCGCTAGCTATATTAACCAGACTTCGGGAAACGATTTTAAAAAAACCGACAAGTGTAGGGTTCCGTAGTAGCCCGTTATATTTTAGATTTTGTTTCTCAACTACTTCATCTTAGTCACTTAAAAGGATTTATCCTAAGGATTTTGTATTTTTTGTACAAAATTATCCAACACCCAAGTTCAACGACTATTACTGCTAAACTCATAAAGTTATCTTAACCGCTATAGTTTTCCTTTAAAGTTCATAAAATGCACTATCATCGCAAATTTCAAGCCAGCAGTTTAGCTTTTAGAGGGGGAATGGAACAAAAATTTGCAATTTTATTGATATACACACCTCTACAAAATTACAGCAACTACCAGCAACCTCTACAAATTTCTTGTAAAAACGGTCTCTTAGCAAAACCTCGGATAGACAGACAGACAGACGGACATGACGAAACTATAAGGGTTCCTTGTCAGGACTACGGAACAATAAAAAATATAAACGCAAAAACACTTTGCCTGAAGTTATAAACCAAATCCTCTTGCAATGAAAAATCACACACTACTACTAACTAATTAACATTTTTCACACATTCAGCCACTTGGACTCCCATCCCATGACTGTAGAAACTATCTCTGCAAGTTTAATTATGAGCGATGAGCCAACGTAGACACCGCATGTATTATAATTACTCTGAACTTGCAAGCTACCAAGCTTATAGCAAAGCTAGATGCTAAACTCTGCAAGATGTAACAGCTCATGTGATTCTGGGTTCAGCTCCTAGGTCAGATAAATTATACGTGGGAATTAAACTTAACTGGTGAAATATCGGAGTACTATAGGAGTTATAACATGTACAATTGAGCACAGTAGTTGAGTGATGATAAGTTTTCTTATTCTCCTCAATGTTTTTTGTGCAATTTATCACACATATGCTTATTTTACGTCAGTCTGTTTGTCACAAGGATCTATTCCAGAAAATAACACAAGGAGGCAATAGGTTTTCAGATGGGGTGTGTGGTTACGACACACTTCTAAGATTTTAAGTAGGTAATGGGTAGGTACCCTTTTTTTATTTCCTCGTCCATGCGAACAGTTTGGTTACTGTTTTTTTTAAACTAAACTCGCAACCTTCTCTCCCAATGAATATTTGTTTGCAATTTTGGTTAGAGTGTACGTAACGGGGAACTGAGACAAAAAGACAGAAAAATTTAGCCTAAAAAGTGTTATTTTCGCAAATCGTTTATTTTCTCATTTTTATCGTATAAAACACCTAAATGTAAGGCTAAAAGTGTCTTGGTGTTTTTTGTCTCCGACTAACCGTTTGCCATAAAGACGATGTCGAAGGGATTCCGTTCACTCCGTTTACATATAGGTTAGGTTTAGGTTAGAACTGTGACCAACTACGAAATTGAAATTGGTCACAGTAAAAAATTGTGTCCCGTTTCGTATCCACTAACCGCAATTTCTATTAACATTATCGCTTTTATTTTACACTTTTATGAAGCTCTCATAATTACAGAATGTTGCAAGGTATAACTCAGCACTTTATAAGAAAGCCACAACCAATTTTCTTGAGTCCCGCCCGTCACCCTTTATTTTCGCTATGGAAAGAAAAGGGTCACTTATTTGATTTTATTCGCCTTATTCGATCTCGGTTTTATGTCTTAAAAGACTACCAACTTCAATGATAATGACATTTATGCTTATTATCTTTCTTAACTTT
Organism: Xestia rhomboidea; assembly: GCA_963853795.1. NCBI lineage: Eukaryota > Metazoa > Arthropoda > Insecta > Lepidoptera > Noctuidae > Xestia > Xestia rhomboidea. Next base: position 3,742,180 of record OY970771.1, on the reverse strand, counting down.
GAGTGACCACCCACCCATACATATAACTGAGTTTCCTCCGTGCCTCGGAAAGCATGTTAAGCCGTTGGTCCCAGCTGTCATAAATAGATCTTTGGCAGTTACGATACGATATTGTGATACGATATTGTCAGACTTTCGGGACTAGTGACTTACCCAGGTACGGTCGAACACGCACTTTTCTTTTTTTTTTCGGATGGGTAATCATCAAATGGATTCTCTCGCTCTGGCCGGAGCAGGAGGGAGTGTCAGACTTTTACTGACTGAAACCCATCCATGTTCCTTCATCGCCCTTTGTGTTCCGGGAAGACGGTATCTCTTTCGAATAGTCCCGCAGCCCCGGCAGGCTTCGGCCCTTGCGGACCCGTTCCCTATTGCTGACTCTCTTTGAGGCGCGCGTGGAACACGAACGCGCCGTCGACACGGCCTGTCGTCATGAGACGGACGGACGGCAAGCTAGCCCATAGCTCACCGTCCACAGGCCCGCGCCTACTTTTTTAATTTTTATTTTTACTGCACTTATAGTACTTACGGGATGAAGGGGGTACGGGGGTGTGTGTGGGGGGGAGTACTTTAATTGTAGTGAAAAACCGTGAAAGTCTAAAACAGTGCTTTTATTTCTACTGCTTTCAGAAATATCTGGTAGCGGTATGTTAGAGATAGTCCCCCATGATATTCCACTTTTCCCCCTTAGGGGGACTTTTAGGGGGGATTTGTGGAATAAGTCGATTCATGTACCGACCTCAGCAAATTTTGCCAAAAATCATAAGGATCAGCAGGGGTGCTGCTTTTATAATTAGCCACGAGCCAACAGTAACATTTCACTTCCACCCCCAATACCCAATAAAACCAAGCACCAAATAATCCACAATAACTTTTCCAATTAATAATGAAAAAAAAGGGCAGTAGGTACATTAATCATGACGTCACAACCCGTAACCGGCGTCGGTTCACAATAAACTTATATTTTGCACGTTATTAACCCTCGAATGAAAACATCGCCCGATACTTGATTTAGTGTTATTAAGCTGTCATTCGCCGGCTTCAAGCCCCAGAGACCGGGGCGAACAATGCCTTGCTATTAACGGGTTAACATAGTGTAATATGTGTGTGTTGTGCTGTGTAGTAAAGTTTTAAAGAGGCTTTTGTTGTGGCACCGTTACTGTTATGGTTGTTAATTTTTGGCAACTTTGACTTGTCAAAGGCAAAATTTATAAATGTCGAATCGATTTTTGGTGAATTACAGTCTCATGCAATAAAGATATGCACAGACCAACGACTTTTAAAATAAACTTATATTGTCACTTACGGGATATCTTCTGTGATTATTTTTTACGTTATTTTTTGTTTGTTTTAGTTTAATTCGTGAAAGCTTAAAACAGTGTTTGACTTTTAAAATGTCCTTCAATCTTTTTTATTTAAAATTTTTATAATATTTTACAGTCATCCCGTTGCTACGGCCTCAAAATCATCATCATCCCGAATCCACTGCCCGAATCACCCATACCTGGGATTAGGCGTCTCTTTGTTATTGGCAATCTCCACTTTCCTGTACCAACCTCCTCCAGGATTTATCCGCTACGATATGGTAAGATAAAATATATTGCATGTCAAACCCAAACTCAAACTCAAACTCAAATCATTTATTTCAATCAGACCATGACGGCACTTTTGAATGTCGAAAATACAAAAAAATGCAAAGTTACAGTCACAGTCACAAGGCATAATAACTTGAGAAAGTACTGTAGTTGCCCATTCCCTAACGTAGATCTCTATGGAGAAGAACGGGCAAGAAACTCCATGGACTCTCTTTTAAATCAAAATATTGTTACAAAATCTTGGTTACATCATTCATGTTGACATTATACATATGTGTGAGAACGATGTAGAAAGACGTGCACATTAAGAGCGTCCAGAGTAAAATAATAAATCAAATTTAAAAAAAATAAAGTAATTAAAATGAACGAACCGTGGCAGCCAAGAGATGACCAGTCCCAACTGACATCGCCCGTTCACGAACATGACGCATGTATCGGCGCCATTCAACTCGACCATATTTAAGGGAACTAAATGACCCGACACACCCGCCACCATCAGCGAGACATTTGAGTGAGCATGACATTCTCTCAACCACCAAGGCATATTCAAGTCAATGAAAGATAAGTAAATGTAAGTGGTGGCTGAACAGTACAAAGTACTCACACATGTGCTATGCAATTATATAATACTAAAAACCGGAATCTATACAATGCAAGTAGGTATATTTTTACAATCTTCTGCAGCTTCCACAATACATTAACATGGGAATCAATTCTTCTTCTTCTTCTTTGCGTGTCGATAGACTCAAATAATGCCCGACCAGTACAATCAATTAGTTTGCCTCTATGGTTGTGGAGCAGGACCAGCATTTAGCCAAGCATTTTTATCATCAATGTAATCCCCCAACTTATAATATGCTTGCCTACATAGTGTGCGTTTTATACAAGACTTCAATTTCGTCTCATTCAGTTGAAGAGTGTGGGGAGGTATTTTATTGTAACATTTCAAACAGTACCCCATGAAAGATGAATCTACTTTAGCAAGCCTGAAACCTGGCTGAACTAGTTGGTCCCTATTTCTAGTGTTATAGTGGTGTCTGTTACCTCTTTTACTGAATAAATGCAGAATTTTCCTAACGTACATGATGTTTTCATAGATGTATTGACAAGGTGCTGTCATGATATTAATTTCCTTACACAGTTCTCTTAGAGAATCGCGTCTACGTAATTCATATATGGTATCTAGGTTATGCCCTGCCTTAGCAAGCAATTAAGCAACATAAGCTGCAATATATTGAAGGTGCAGCAATAAATTACCTGCTACGGCATCGGTTACGGCATAGACGAAAGCTCTTTTCAACACGGTTCGCGTTATTTTGTTATATTTTTCTCCATGCATCACGATGAAATTGAGTTGAATCTACTCAGAGGTATAAAACTTGATGTAAGTACTTATTCTATAATATTGTGTCTTCTGTCTTCGTTTACACCTATAAGTAATAAAAAAAATAAGATGTAATGTAGTAAAACTTGCCCAAAATGTGAACAAAAAATTTAGATCGTCTCTAAAACAACGTTAATACAAATGTATTAGGCCGAATATACACACGATATTTTGACAGTCTTACCAAGGGGTATCGAATTAACCAGTACTTACTGGTTTCTTAAGGTCAGATAGGCAGTCGCTCCATGTAAATTACTAGTATTCAGCTTCATACGGTAAGACTGGATGCCGACCCCAACATACTTGAGAAAAGGCTTGGCGATGGTGTTTTTGAAAAACCTTTTACAATACTTTTTGATCATGTGTCACAAGTTGTAGGTATACGTGTAAACGCTTGTATGGCACGCTCTCTAAATACACAAACATCAACACCAGTCATAAATATTTAAATTATTTCCATATCACAATACGTGACTAACCAACCTACACTGTCCCTCCCTCCGGGGAACATAACAAACCCTAATTGGCGGTCACAGTAAAAACAAACGGCATACCGTTACAACTGAAAACCGGCACAAACGGTAAAATTATATTAATTCGCGGTACAACCGGCAACGGAACCACAAACTCCGATATTTAATTCATGCCGCCGTAATTTATTTAGCAATGACAGCGAGCGGACAATGTTGCCAGAATAAAATATTGATTTAGTTCGCATTTTTTGTTTGTTTTACAGTAAATGATGATGAACGACTTTTGCAGTTTCGGTGTTGTGGTTTATAACAAAGGTGTATACGTTTTAATTAGTGATACCTACAGCTCCATATTACAATTGTATAGCGGATTCTCTAGAGATACACTCAGGATATAAAACGTAAAACCATACCTACATAAATCATGATCTGTCAAAGAACCGATTAGTTCGAGACACCTTTGTTTAACTATTGTGTCTACTTCGTGGACAGATCGATATAATTCTTCGTGAATATTCGGGATAATTCTTTTACCAGACATTGGAAAGAAAATAATGAATTACAAGCGCTTCTGTTGTGAGCATAAAGACCTGGGTTCAATTTCCAGATCGGACAAAGTGTGTTGGGTGTTGGGTCGTTTTTCACCAAATGTTTTTCAGAAGCAGAAATGTCATGAGGAAATTTTTGAGTATGAATTTAGATGGCTGTAAGAGTAGAGAAAGACCAAAGCAACGATAAGAGTAGATGGAGTGTGCGAAGGATGGTTTGGCTAGAAAGAAGGTGACTGCTGAGATGACGAGTAATAGAGAAAAATAGAAGAAGAAGAGATGGTGCGTCGACCCCAAGTGATTTAGGATAAGCAGGAGAATGATTATGAGTAGCAGTAGAACCGGAATTCACTACAGGAACTGATGGACGCTACCGAAAGCGCTCAGTTCTGGGCCGACACAATTTAGATTGCCATCGACAAGCTAAGAAGAAGTAGACCCGGTAATAAACTCATCCCATATTACGTAGGATCTGCGGGCCTAAAATGGCCGCTTTAACAGAATCATAATATGAATCACGTTTGAAAAATTAAATTCTTAAAATGGACTTTATGGTCATAACCATAAAGTCCATTTTAATTTTTAAACGCGATTCATATTATGATTCTGCCTTTTAGATGGCCCCCTGATATTTCTAGTGAAATGTGAGTGTACAAGGTGTGTAAACCTTAGGGATTACACACCTTGTACACTCACAATCACTTAACACTTATAATATAACTTCACGTCTGTTTTCCTTATAGGGTTAGCCCTTTAGGGAAAACAGACGTGAAGTTATATTATAAGTATGCTAGTCCTCACTAGCATACTTATAATATAACTTCACGGCCGTCAAAATTTTGTTACAGAACGCCCACAACACAAACCCAGAAAAATGTAACCAGAGGCTTCAAAGAAGGCAAGGCTTGCAACCAGAGGCAAAGTTTTCATCGATATGTATACTAACACGGACTATCAGTAGTTGCAAACATTTTACATTTCACACCTTGCACGATTCCCAGCTAATCCCCAGTCGGATTTCGAAGTCCTATATAGCTTATACGTTGTTAGAGGAATGACAGAATCTATTCCTTAGAATTTTGTACTTTTATAAGCTTTGGCTAGTGTTCTTAAAGTGTGTTCTTATGTGTATGGGATCATAAGTTCACCCAGTTTAAGAATGATGCAAAAATAATAAAAAAACCGACTGCGTCAAAAATAACTAATAACTTTAAATAAAAACTGAAAAAATACAAAACACGTTCAGGAAACAGGACATATTGACTGCAACAGTCGGAACCCATATTGGATGTAATGATTTTAGTCTAGATTATTTAATGGGTTCCGACTATTGCAGTCAATAATTATGTCCTGTTTCTTGAACTTGTTTTTGACAGAGCGTGCCAAACAATTATACATACATACATACTCTCAAAAAACATAACCCTCCTTCTGGCGCAGTCGGATAAAAACAAAAGTAAACCAACTGAAATCAACAATCCTCCATCATTTATTTCATCATCACAACACCACACACACACACGACATCTTCCACTTCACACTCACACGTGTTTGTCAGTCTGTGGACTGACAAACACACACACGCATTTATATTTTATTAGCACCTTTTCTTGTTATTATTTTCTTACAATAGTCCTACATGTCCTACGTTCTATAATTGTGATAATTCCAATCTCGGCGAGAGAAGCCAGGAGTCCATAGCACAGGGTAGCTGGTAGTTTGAATTCCCGACTCCCACAAACCTTTGTACCACCAATATTTGTACCTCAATAGTGTAATTGTACTTTGTAAGAGAAAATAAATAAATAAAAACATTTATTTGACACATCAAAATACATGTTACAAGCCAGTCACAATAAAAAGCACACAAGTGTATTTCCACAAATTTGATCCTAACACCCAAACTAGGCCTGGACCTGTATTTTGGGGGTCAGCGTTCAGCCATGGATTCCATTTTTAATTTTACAGCTTAATAAACCTTTATTATAAAAAAAAATACCGACTTAATTAACTCTTTTGACCATTAATTATAATCATGAGATTTTTTTCGAGGCATAAGTGTCACTCTTTACATTACCTACATAATTTACATTAAATATCCATTTTCAACTTCAATATTTTAACAGTCCCTACATATTATTACCGGCAAAACACGTTTAAATTTTAAACAGTTCTGAAACACAGCACCGGGAAATATACGATAATTATTTCATGTAGTTCAATTACCAATACGATTGGCTGGCTCGTTAGTGGGTAACGTACGTTGAAAATAAATAATTCATTAATTAAGGGACATCGGATCTGATCCTGATAGAGCTTTTTCGATTGATTCAGTCTTTTGCAGTAGATAGGAAAAAGTAAAAATAAGCTACCTAGTGTTGCAAGACTATTCCTTATGAAACATAACGCAGGTTCTTTTCATCTTTCAAGTACAGCCTCATTTTTTATGTTTTTTTTTTTTTTCGGTTCCGAAATCATCAAATGACTTCTCCCGCTCTGGGCGGAGCAGGAGGGAGTGTCAGACTTTTACTGACTAAAACCCATCCATGTTCCTTCCTCGCCCTTTGTGTTCCGGGGCCACGGTATCTCTTTCGAATAGTCCCGCAGCCCCGGTTCAAGTACAGCTTAATGTAGATTTTTAGAGCTCGGAGATTATTCTGTTTATGACCAACCTTCTTTAATAATATATTTACTGGCAATACTTAAAATGTCACTTACGGGATATCTTCCATGATTATTGTTTATTTTTGAGCTCGCGATATTTCGGCGCTGTTGCAAGCGCCTGATCGCGTGTTGACTGGAGAATGCGGGTGGATGGAAAAAAATGTTAGCATTGTTGACATTACTTTCCAAGGCTGACAAGAGAAGCAATTGAAATAAGGAAACACAAGTTTCAATCGAGAGGATGGCTTCAAATTGTCAAGTACGTGGAATCCAGTATTGAGTATGCTTAAAAGTAGCAGCCAGCAACATAATAAGAACTTCACAAAACCTGGTGATACTGTGAGTGTGTTTTGCCGTGACTTAGTGTCGAGTTCCAGTAGTGCGCGTAGCAAAAGACAAAGAAAGAGGGTAGACAGATTTGTCTGCTCCTAACAAATTTTTCCATCCACCCACATTTTCCAGTCAACCCGCGATCTTGGCCCTTGCAACAGCGTCGAAATATCGGGAGCTCAAAACAATAAATAATCACGGAAGATATCCCGTTAGTGACATTTTAAGTATAGTTATGAACCGTGAAAGCTTAAAACAGTATTTACTGGCAGCTTGTGAACCTAAGCATGTTGCATGAAAGTTGAGTAATTGTGGGTGGAAATCGTTAATTCCTTCTATTTCCATGAAGGCAATTCAACACCACCTACCTTGTCTCAACTCCCAAGTCAGCAGAAGAGCTGCAGCATACACGGTTCATCATAGATAAGCAGTCTATAATTTGTTCTGGGTTCAAAGATCTTGAAGATCGCACACCACACGGTAGTGAGTCCACCAACACGATAAAGATGCCTAAAGATATTTCTACAATCTTCTGCAGCTTCCACAATAACTTAACATGGGAATCAATTAGTTTGCCCCTATGGTTCTGGAGCAGGACCAGCATTTAGTCAAGCATTTTTATCATCAATGTAATCCCCCCACTTATAATATGCTTGCCTACATAATGTGCGTTTCATACAAGATTTAAATTTCATCTCATAGAATTTGGGGAGGTACCTATGTTATTGTAAAATTTTAAATAGTACCCCATGAAAGATGAGATTGTAACGGGTTTCTAGCCAGAATGATCAATGAATTCCTCAAGACACTTCTTGTTCCGTTCATGATTAAGTGACTGTCTGGTTCACCCTGACCATGACCTTGGAAGCTGCAATTTGTTCTTTTCTTGTCTCGTCTTGGCTCTGGTGGAGTTCAGGACTTACGCGGTCAGACCATATGAGAATTACGGGAACAAAGTCCTTTGGTTATGCTATAGAAAGATGTGAATTAACGAACTATTCTTACTATCAGAAACATAATTCTTATCCTTGGCTTAAGCTATCAAGCTCATGCAGTAATTTGTATTCGTTATTAAAACATATGAAATGATAATGTTTTAGAAAGGCATTACGGCTTTTAAATACAAATAACTGTAACTGTTACATTTTAAGTAGATACGAAGAAGTCTGGTATAGACTGATGACAAAACTGACAGAATATTTTAATTGCTACATAATCTGCACGATAATTATCAAAACAAATAACCTTTGTTGGCCGTTTTCGATCACGGCGGCCCATCTTACTGAATATTTAGTCAGCGGCGCGGGAGATACACAAGTGTGTGCGCAGACACAGGCGTACTCTTTGTTTCTTGACTCTCATAGTCTGGTGGGACGGCAATCTGACACGTACGGAGACAGATCAGGCGCAGGTGCAACGGCTTTAAGTGCTTTCCAAGACACGGGGGTATCATATGGTATATATGGTCATCTCTTAGCTGCCACGGTTCATTTTAATTACTTTATTCTTAAAATAAAATGGTTTGAGTTTGAATAAAGTTACATGGATGCATTACATATTGCTCGTTTTTACCATAAAATGCTCGCATATGACCACAATTTCACTGGAATTCATGCGAAAATCATCTGCCTTAAGTCACAAAGATATTTTAAACAAACCGTGAATTTATCTCCAACATCAAACGACAAAAGAAAGTGCCCTCAGAAAGCCACGTTCTCAGGAAATGTTCACAATAAAATCTAACGCGTGTTATGGCAGCAAATGGAAGCGAACGGCTGCGAAGGTAGGTAAGAACACCTGCCATCGAGAATGTGAAGAACAGGCAAGAGGTGGCGACGCGTCAATCGAATATTTGGTAATGATAGCTGTGATTTCTTTTTAATAAAGGGGGCGATATTTTCGATGTTGAGTGTGGTTTTACAACCAATTTTATGCCTGTTTACACTTAACACAAAGTGATACCTAAATTATGAATGCCTAAGGCACATTTTCACATACACAAAGTGACCCCTAACGGCCATTTTCAATAACTTACTGTTCGGTTTCTGTAGGTTGCTATCTTTGTCTGTTTGATATGTTGCTTACAGACGGTTAGATACAAAACGTCATAGTTTCTTTGATTTTTCTATGAATCAAGTGACTGATAGTAGCGAGACGTGGCATATTAACTGACAGTTAAGTAAGAAAGTTATAGAAAACGGGCCTTAATGAATGCCTAGCGTCAGTTTCCACCACAACACAAAGTAAAACAAAGAAAGAAAAAAATGAACATCATACTAACATTAGACAATATTGACTCTGTTGAAAGACGTTATTGAAATACGACACGCTTTGAAAGCGATTTCTATTGCGTTCTGGCTTCCTCAAGATATTTAACTTTATCATCAAATCCAGGACAAAAGCTTTATTTTTCTCCACTATTTCTTGTCCAGATCAACCTGCTTAACAGTTGCATTAAAAAAAAAACGTGTTTATCTCGAAAATCAACCCAAAACTTACACATAACACAGCAGGACAAAAATCATGCAAACAAATAACAAACAAACACAGAACATGTATCAGAACCTCCCGGGACAACTAACAAAATTAATCAGAGAAACCAAGATGGCGTAAAGAAAGCAGTTTCCCGCCATTCACTGTAGTAATGTCAGCCATTTCTACGTGTCGCCTTACTACTTCCGATGGGGAATAGCTGCAGACCTTTATTTTGTTGGACATGACAGGAATGAGTCGGTTCTGGGAATAAGTTAAGTGGGGTGTAAATGCTGGGATGTGTCTGTCATTTATTTGAAAAACTGGATATCTGTACTGGACTGTGTCTGGACGCAATCGCGACTGTTTATCATGAGAACCTAGGTTGGATTTCCGGGTCGGGCAATGCTATTGGGTTTTTCCATAAGGAATTTCTCAGTAGCAGCCACGGAATCCTGATCTGAGCCCGGTTGATGGCAATAGGCTCGATCCTGGGACTTAAACATAATTGGCGAGATGTGGGTGTACTATTAGGTACGCCTTTGCCCTTCTGAGATTACAGGCGTGATGATGATGTAATGGAAATCTGTATAATTACACACACGAAGACATATACATGAAGTTTAAATAAATAAATAATAATTATGTTCTTGCATGTAGGTTTAAAATATACCAGGAGTTCATCATAGAGAGGAGTCAGTGGTTTTATTACCAACTATTGACACGATTGCATGGACTCTGTAAGTAACTTGCAAACTTCGAATGCAGAGTCGCTTCTTCTATAATGAAAATAATGTAACCATTAACAAAGCTTTAGAAAACAGCTTAACCAAGTTAGATTAATAAAGAAGTAATTGAATATCACGTCAGATTTAGGGAAGATGGCGGGGCGCCTTGGATAGCTAGGACAATACGGGCAAACTAAAACAAAAAGCGAATATTATCGAGTGATCTTCTAAATGCTTCCTTCCTATAAATTTAGAGTAGGTAGTTGTTATCACTTCACAAACTGAGCTCATCTAGGAACCAGAACAGCCAGCCAACTTATCTCCATAAAAGAAAACCTCATCTCATTTCATGTATCTCCCTAAATCTTCATAACAAACTTAGATAAACGTAACAGGTAGAACTTTTACATCTAAATCAACGTTGGTAATTTTAAAAAATCCCCTGGAGCTCCCCTGCCTCCTCCTGCCTCCCCCTGGCCGTATAGTCTGGTGTTCGGTTATAATAAATAGTATAATAAACAAGATTAACGATGCATAAGGAGGCACGTTTCCTGGACAGTGATGTAAGTGCATATGGACCGGATTTCGGACGGTGTTACACCAACGCGAATGTTATGTGTGAATTTTTATGCGGCCGTTCAAGTAGAACATTATTTTGTATTGTTGTGAACTGAACGTTAATATTACGAACATGGTTAAGGTTTTGGACAAAATTAACTCCCTACGGATCAGGTGTCTCGTATTTTCATATTGGTGAATACACTAAAACGGACCAAGTGCGAGTCGGACACGCGCATGAAGGGTCACCGTACCATCGTAGTAGCGGCAACAGAAATATGCATTCTGTGAAAAATTAAATTTCTACCCATTATGGATCTTGAGATACAGCCCGCTGACAGACAGACGAACGGACAGCGGCTTAGTAATACGGTCCCGTTGGATGATCAGATGAGTCTGAACAAAGACTTACTAACATAAATAAATATAAATAAATATCGCTGGACATTCCACACAGCGCCATCTAGTGCCACACTAAGCAACGGCTTGTGTCGTAGACACCGGATAGTTGATAGGTGTACTATTGATACTACATAGATACTTTTTGTTTGTAAATGCATACTTATTATTATTATACATAAAAACATCCATTAGTTGTACTGCAATGTTTTTTACTTGTTTATTCTATAGTAAAGTCTATGTTTGCCGTAGAAGAAAACGAAAATCTTCTAAATCATTAAATTGAAATCGATCGCCGCTGTTCGAAGCCAGTCTAGGTTTTCAAAGCTGACTAACATGACCAAAGCAGGATCGAGCATCATGATCTCTCAACGGACCGATTTGTTCGAGACACAATTGATTAACTATTGTGTCTACTTCGTGGACAGATCAAGGGAATATGCTGAAAATACACTACAAAATCTTTTCGATTAAACGAACTAACATAACCCACCTCTAACACAAACATGGGCGTATATTGAAACTACAGCTCGTTCCGACCTCTCCCAGGGGAGCGAGCGATGGCCCAATCACAAAAGTTACTGTCAGTTTTGTACTTTGACACCCAGGGGATTATTCACAGTTTGCCAGGGTACGTGGACCTCATCAGCGCAATTGATTTGTTTTCGTTAAATGTTTTAGCTTGACACGTGGGAATTCAATTGGAAGGGGGAGTGGAGGCAGTGTTCACACACTATTCTAAAATGAACTTTTATTAAATTTTACAAAAAAATCTGGCCAAGTGCTAGTCGGGCTCCATACCATCCGAGTATCTTAGTAGGGGCAACAAATAACAAAAATAAATTAAAGGGGGCTCCTGTAGTTTATTTTAATTATTTGTTGTTATAGCGGCAACAGAATTACACATTCTGTGAGTATTTCAACTGTCTACGGATCATGAGATACAGCTCGCTGACAGACAAACGGACGGACAACGGAAGCTTAGTAGGTAATAGGTTCCAGTTGGTTACCCTTTGGGTACGGAACCATGAAAATCACTTTCGAACGCAAAACTTACCATTACTAAGTTAGTGATAGGGATTAGTATAGAACCGTCTTCAGTTGGAACTTTGTTCGCAAGAAGAACTAATCAGTTTCAGGCAGCGTAGCTTTATAATAAGTTATCGAAAGAAATAAAAGATTCTTCATCAGTGAACATCTTTAGAGATGGTTAAAGGTATCTGTCAGCGAACAATAATAAATTATTACAATCATTACCAACTCAATAAATCGAACGATAACTATGTTTCTTACTTGAGATATTTTTATGTTACTGATATGTTTTTTTTTAATATATATTTTATTTATTTAACACACTATTTACAAATTACAAATATTTAGATATAAAATATGTACAAGTATGTCATTGGTTCACTGAGTGTTCTTTTAGAGAAATAATTTGTTTAGACCGAAAGAAAGATAAAACCAAATTGATAAGTGGTAAACACACATTAAACATTCGAAACAAAGGACTATTTTCTAAAACTCACCTAGCAAACCTATTGGTAATATATCACTACATATTATGATCACACCTATAAAACCCCCAAGGGAGGTGAAGGTACAAATACACTGACATTTCAACAGTTATGTTTGAGTTCCATGTGATACGGGCGAGCCTGTTGCCATCAACCGGGTATAAATCAAGACTCTGGGCTTCTACTGAGATTTTTTTGAAAGAATACTTCAGTAAAAGTTTTCTGGACTTGGAATTCAAAGAGCTTAAACCATAAGACCAACGAGGCAGTCACTACGAGATTTGGTTTCCATTAACATGACATAACAACACGCCTGTAATCCCTGAAGGGTTAGACAGAGGTGTATCTAATAGTACACCCACATTTCGCCAGTTATGTTTAAGTCCCATGTAATAGAAGGTGAGCCTATTGCCATCAACCGTACACGAATCCAGCTGCCGTGGCTGCTACTGAGAAATTCCTGTTGGAACAACCCAATAGTACTTTGCCCGACCCGGGAATCGAACCCTCAAGCTCAGCAGTCGCGATTGCGACCACTCGACCAAAATATAAATAAAATAAAGACAAATTAGCAAGTAAAGCTTTCGCCATTACGTTAGGCCACTTCGGTGTAACAGACACCCATGTAAAATTCGCATAGCGCATGCCCAGTGTGCACTCGGCTTAACTTCAAATATTTATACCAGCTCCGGTTGCTTTTAGGCAATAAAATTTACATTTTTACAAACGCTCGCCTTTCCTTCTGTCGCGGGAGTTTCAAGCGTGTTTTTTGGCAGATAGTACTATAAATGGTTTATTTGAGGATTTTCAATGGAGTAAGCAAGTTTGTTACATCGTATGTTACGGGAATTGGATGGGGGTAATAAATGGGGTGGTGTGGATATGAGAATAAGTCGTAAGAAGCAGATAATAATTTATTTTGTTGCAATAGTCTACTTTATGTCGTCTGAGTTTAGTATGTTCTTTTTATTCAGAGCAGTCAGCATTACTTATGTCTAATTTATAATCTTTAAAACGTTGGCACTGTTAGGTACATGAGTTTTTGTGTTATGGCTATGACAGTCTAAAAAGGGTTTTATTTTCGTCTCTGGCCTGGCGGGGCTTCGACTTTCTCTAGCGAAGCGAACCTACGCTTCGCTTACTCTTGGATTGATGTACAGTCGCCTGCAATCAAGTTACCACAAATTGTCAAATTTCTCCAAATTATTTTAAACCATGAAATGTTGACGGTTGAGTTCAAAATCGAATGAGAACATTTAACAGTTTGTAGTAACTTGAGGCGCTGGTAACTGTACTTCGGGCTGAGATACGCAACTACACGTTCAAGGTGCGATTTTGCGTTGTTATGGCATTTTTGGCCTTGATAATCATGCCCTTATCAACCACAATGTATTGAGATTTTGCCGAGAACTGTTTCCTTCATCACTAACAACATTTTAAAACCATAGTACGACCTACATAGCAAAAAAAAAACATTTTCTCTTCCATAGCCCATCAAAAGAAAACGATTATTCCAAATGAAAACACACACAAAAAATTCTAATCCACGTGAAAGCGAAACAGACACAATACAATACAATAACCGTTTCCACAATACACACCTTTTCGCTTGCGATATACAATTTGCAAGAACGCGTCCCACGGCTGGGAAACACCGGGAACCCTGAATTGTTCAATGTAATATTAAATACTGGAACAATGAGGACGGGAGTTAAAATCCCGGGATATTGTATAGATCCCGGATTAAAATATGTAAAGGAAATTCCCGTGATGTTCCTACGAGTATCTGTGTTTCGTGACTTCATATTGGAAACAATGGTTCTCGTCTTTTGATTGTAGGGGCGTTTGAATTAGCTTTATTTCCTTGTGTTTTACGTGTATGAGTGTGTAGGGATTTGTTCAGAATTGGGCCATTGTTTAGATTTATTTTTGGAATTCATTGGGGTTCACTAAGGAAGGAAGGTGTCTCATGAGATGACGAAAAATAGAGAAGTATGGAAGAAGAAGACATGCTGCGCTGACTCCAAATGAATTCAGATAACGATAAGAGAATAATGATGATTGGGGTTCACAAAAAATGGAGATAGGTGCGTATTTTAAGCTTTCGAAGACTAATTTAATAAAATACTTGTTTGTATGAAGAGCAGCCGCAATTTTGAACAAAAAAATGGCATAGGCCGGTCAAAATATTCAAACCTCTTTGGGCAAGCCAAGCGTCAGCGCAGTCATTACGAACAGCTTCTATAAACAGTCAATTGCAAAATCAACAAAATCATTCATGTTAAATTCTTGTGAATTTTTCAGACTACAATTATAGGGTAGATGACAAAAAAAAACTCATCGCTATAATAGCAATAATTTCGACGTGTGCAATAATGAGTATTTAATTTATCTTTCGTATTCATATCGTATTATAACAGAACTATTTAGACAATATTCCAACATTCACAACTTAAATATCAAAGTATGCTCACAGCAGCCTGAACTTAAAAAAAAAAACCATAAACAAAACGAAAGCCCAACAAAAAGAAGCGATAAGAACAAAGATATTACATTCACGGAGCTCCTACAGCAAATCTTAGCGCAATTTTGTCCTAGTTATGATTTACAATAGGACGAAATCCTCCAAGAAAACTATAAACCTGCGAAACGGTATATTTATAGGCTCTATCGTTACTTTTGTCTACTAACAAAACTATTTTCACCATCGCTTACACGAAGCCCTAAGTATTATGGTACTGTTGGAATTTAAACTTACGCTGCTAAACCGAGAGTCGAAAATCGAACAATGCTAGTTTTAGGCGTTACTTAATGTTAGTGGAAACGGGCATAAAAGCTCTGCGTATTTATGTACCTATATTTTCTTCTAATCTTACATTAAAGTTGCTTTCGTTTCCGTGCAACTCGAGTTATAGAGACAGTGAACTGAGAAAAACTTTTGTAAATTGAGAGAAAAGTCAGGCATTCTACTGGGTCAGTTCGACTGCCTCGTAAAACGCCACGCTATACGGTTTAGCGGTAAATATTTGAATTGTGTTTACGGTCTTATTTAACTATCCCCAGTATCCTCTTGAAGGATTTCCTGAGTTTTGGAAGCCAAAATGGCCGGAGGAAACACAATCTCTTCATATGGGAGATCATGGGCTGCTTAGGACTCGAGTGCGTATGCAGCGCCTCCCCACAGACCACCACCGTTCCACGTTTCCACCGTTTGCTGGCACTTGACGGCGTTATGACTGCATCAGTGAGCGGAGTTTGCCTAGCTGGAATTTCAGGTCGAACATCATCGTCAGCCTAGCCTTTTGCCGACTATGTAGACCTTTTAGCCTAACCTGATGCAGCTGAAAACATGGAGCGACTGTCTACCTGATCTTCACAGCCCAGTTTAATAGGATTAGGATAGCCCGAACACATTTAAACTTTTTCTTCTTCCTAACGTGCCGGTGGCAATCTAAATTGTATCGGCCTAGAACTGAGCCACGAGTTTGGCGCTTTCAGTTGCGTCCAGCAGTTCCTGTAGTGAACAAGCAACAGGACACGCAGGACACGATGTCAAATGCCACATCGTTTGTGGAACAGCACCACATTTACACTTCAGGGCAGAGTCATTAATGAATCTCCACGGGAGTAGGTTTTCTCTGCTGCGACTGACCTGGGTCCGGAATCTGTTGAAAGAGGTTCCGTTTAAACTTTATGTCATCGATACGCGAAGAAGACGATGACACTGTTATAGAAGTAGACTACAACAAACCTTTACCAAAGGCTTCATCACTCCAATTTAAATATATACGTAAATATAGCAGGCAATTTCAATCTAGTACACGTCACAGAAATGTCTCATAAATATGTATAGATCGATTCGAGAATATTGGTAGATGGCATTAAATATTCAAATTCAATGCGATCGGATGCAATATTAGGAGCTCAGCGCTCTGCTGTTCCGTCGTAGTGTTTGTCTTATTGGTGGATCGTGGGAGATTATTTGAAGATTAGATCTTTGGTTCAGCTTGAATATTAAAGTTATAGTAGGATAAGAACATTTTGGTTTTGTTACTGTTATTAGTAATTCGTTTTTTATTTAAAGTCCTAGTTTAATTTGTGACTTCAAGTTACTGCTATATGTATAACCCAACATTGCACAGGTACACGCGGGTATGCCCTTTATGCCTGGAGGCTTTATTTATGCTTTTTTTTAATTTTATTTTTTTTATTAATTGTGTATGCTAGCTGACATTTGTGACAATAATTTAATTTAATGGATTCTTTGTTTATATTAACTTACACACTATTGTTTATAATTTGATTCTTCTAATTCCCTCTCATAGAGAGGAGGCCAGTGTCCCAGCAGTGGGAACATTATAGACTGTTTATACTTATGCTTATACTCATCTAAACTAATAGACAGATGTGTTGATGGGGAGTTTGTTCCGCCACATCTTCCCAACTAACAAAAAAAGTAGTGAGAGTGAAGAGCGGGCGTTTTTTCTTGTAAATTTTGACGTCCAAAAAGTGCTGATTAAATTCCTAAATTGAAAAAAATACTTTTGATTTTGGTGCCGAAGACAATCTGCGTGACTATGAGCTTGAGGTCTTGTCGGTCGGGTTAAGTGTTATTGGGTTTTTCGATCAGGAATTTCTCAGTGGCAGCTACTGGGTCGGAATTTTGACGACCGCGATGGCGCAGCGGTATTGAGGCTGTCTTACGTTCTTAGGGTCCCGGGTTTGAATCCTGGTCGGAGCAAATGTTTGTGTGATGAGCATGGACATTTGTTTCCGAGTCATGGATGTTTATATGTATAATAAGTATGTATTTACAAACAAAAAAAGTATCTATGTAGTATATCAACTATCACGACACAAGCCAAGTGTTCACGACACAAGCCTCGTTGCTTAGTGTGGCACTAGATGGCGCTGTGTGTTAATGTTCAGCAATATTTATTATTACTATTTATTCATTTGGGTTCGGTTATCGAATTCGAGTGCGACACAGGGTGTCACAGTGATTACATAATCACACAAATTCAGTTTACAGACTGTCTTTTTCAATTATTTAAAACTCACTAAGCCCGAAACGAATTACAAAAACAGCTACTCCGGTAATTACGCATCAAAAATATTTCCCGCGTAACCAATTCACGAGTGTTCAGCCAAAACTTTGCATATTAACAAACAAACAGAAAAACAAATATAACAAAGTTTGTAATAAGGGTATCCACCCTTTGAGACAAACTCGGGCTTAAGACAGTTGTACAGGACGTTCTAAAATTTAATTTTGCATACGAACTTCCCAAAGAACACATTGGAATTAATTCTGGAGAATTGTTTTTGATGTCTGTTTGAGATGTGCGGAATTACGTCGTCGTTTTCTGGGAAAAACCGGTCAAGTGTGAGTCGGACTTGCGTGGTAAGGGTTCTGTGTATCACCCAATGTTATCGATATAACGTTTCTTTTAAATAATGATCAGGCCGCATCGATCCTTCCGTCTTGCGGCATATGCTCTATCACCTGCCCGTTTGATAACCTCGACTGCATCATTGAGCGGACTTCGCGTGGTTGAGTTTTGGGCTAAACATATTTGAACTCTTGCCTTTTAGCATCGATACGCCAAGAAATAAAAGACAGGCCGTAGTGCTAACATGTGTTACGTTGCGCCTGCCTATTAGGTTAAAACATTTTTTTTTAAATAAAAAGTGATTATGTATACATTCTTATTTTGTGGCGGATTTGAGACCCTTTTTTTTCGGATGGGAAATCATCAAATGACTCCTCCCGCTCTGGGCGGAGCAGGAGGGAGTGTCAGACTTTTACTGACTAAAAACCCATCCATGTTCCTTCAGTACCCTTTATGTTCCGGGGCAACGGTATCTCTTCCAAATAGTCCCGCAGCCCCGGCAGGCATCGGCCCTTGCGGACCCCTTCTTTTTTGCTGACTCTCTTTGAGGCGCGCGTGGAACACGAACGCGCCGTCGAAACGGCCTGTCGTCATGAGACGGACGGACGGCGAGCTAGCCCATAGCTCACCGTCCACAGGCCCGCGCCTACGGTGGCCGGAGGAGACGCCCGGGTGCTTTCATTGTGAGGATCGACCGGAGGACACGGTGGAGCACACTGTGGAGGTGTGCCCCGCTTGGGCGGAGCACCGCCGTGTCCTCGAAGCGGCGATCGGCGGATTTGAGACCCTGGCACGAGTGTTGACGTTTTTCATAAAGTAAATAATCGCACAGGACAGAGATGTTTGGAAGGAGAAAGGGGAGGCCTTTGCCGAGCAGTGCGACATTCAAACAGGCTAACAAAAAAAAATATACGTCGAGTTTTGATTCGAAAAATACAGTTATTTCACGGCACTTTAGTCAAATTGTTAGCGACAAGCACAATCAGTATCATCAAGATATGAATAAATTCTTATAATTAAAATAAATTCTGAAAAACATAACCCTCCTTCTGGCGCAGTCGGGTAAAAAGACGTATTTCTTTTTACCCGACTGCGCCAGAAGGAGGGTTATGTTTTTCGAGAGTATGTATGTATAATTGTTTGGCACGCTCTGTGGCCTGAACGGCTCGATTGATCTTAGCATGAGAGGTGTCGTTAGATTCGTATTTACTGTGAGAGTGACACTGGCTAAATCAAAATAAATAAATAAAACAAAATGGCGGATTTTTGGCGGCAAATTCAAATGTTTGACACGCTCTGCAGCCTGAACGGCTCGATGGAATTTATCTTGAGAGGTGTCGTTAGATTCGTATTTACTGTGAGAGTGACACTGGCTATATCAAAATAAATAAAAAAAACAAAATGGCGGATTTTTGGCGCCAAATTCAAATGTTTGTTTGCAGCCTGAACGGCTACATAAAGAGCTCATCATGAGGATTTTTAAATGGTTTATCTAAGTAAGTAAACAGTGTAAAAAAAAAAACCCGACTGCGTAAAAAATAACTAATAACTTTAAATAACTACTGAAAAGAAAAAAACAAGTTCAGGAAACAGGACATTTTATTGACTGCAACAGTCGGGTCCCATATTGGATGTAATGATTTTAGTCTAGATTATTTAATGGGTTCCGACTGTTGCAGTCAACGCAGTCGGGTTTTTAATTTTTTTTAATTATTTTTTTACTTTTAAAATAGATGTATTTACAGTACGAAAAACGTCGAAATTGGTGCTTTGGCCTCTGGAGTCCCAATTGGTGAACAAATTGACGGCATACGCGTAGGCGCAATATTTATTTTCCCATTACCAACCTTGACTTACGCAATCCTAAAGAAAGAATTCAGTATTTCGTTACATTTCTTTGAGCAAAACATATAAGATGTTATTGTTATATTCTGAGTCTGGCTCGTGTAAAAGTAGCCAGTTTTCTATTAAATAATATAGTGTTGTTTTTGCTCTAAAAATCATCCGAATGTAGGGTACACGTGCGTGGGATCTAATGTTCTTTTGTTTTTGTGATAATAGTATTTATGTTGTATAATAAGGTAAAACTTTAGGCACTTAACTTTAGGCACTTTTCAAGTAGCAGCAGGTTAATATTGCTTGGTTTTAGTTTTAGTATTATTTTCCATACTATTTCAGCTTTATAAATTGCAAACTAGTTCTTATATAGCTTCTTACTTATATTAAAGCTGTGTGTTTTGTGTTCTTGTGCTTACACCATAGATTACTATTATAAGACTATACGTGAGGACTTGTAATTGGCTTTCTGGTGACTACGGTTTCCTTTTTTTTCTGTTTTTATATGCTGTAAGTCCTCCATGTACTAAATAAATAAAATAAATTAATAAACGCTAGCACGTTGTGTGTTCATCATCATTATTAATATCTATAGAGGAAATCATTGGCCAATTTGATGATTACAGTTGGACTTAGTTCTGACACAATGAGCCAACCCACAATCTCTCATCACATAATTATCATCACGCCTATAATCCCTGAAGGGTTAGGCAGAGCTGTATCTCATGGTACATCCACATTCTGCTAGTTATGTTTAAGTCCCTTGTATAGGAGGAGAGCCTATCCCCATCAACTGGGCTTAAATCCAGACTCCGTGGCTGCTGCTGAGTAATTTCTGGTGAAAGAGCCCAATAACTTTCTGCCCGACCCGGGAATCGAACCCAGGACCTTATTATCAGGAGTCGCGATTGCAACCACTAGACCAAAAAGGCAGTCAGTTGGATTTAGTTCTGCCCTAAAGACTACACATCAGTTTGTGTTAAAGTTCTCAATAAGTGAATTCAATGTACTATCGAGGACACTCCCGCCTGATCACCACTAAGCTAATTTTTTCTTGCACTCGCAACATAGAAATGCTCTCGGGCGTGGCTCGGCGCCTCCAAATGATTTAAGCGAAAAAAAAATTAACTGATCAGGCGGAAAAGACCACGACTGTACATTATGGTAGATGACACTATAAAACAATAATTCCAAGACACCAATCTATTCTTCTAAAAAAACCACTTTATTTTGGGCCTGAAAACCCGATTTATTTTCAATTAATTGCCAAATTCTATTTTTAGTTGCTTTGAAATCAATAGTTGAGTCATTGAGTTGACTAAACAGTGACGTCACAGTTTGCTATTGCCATACAAAATCAATGAGAGAACCGCGTTTTGACAGCTCTTAAAAAGTAACTCAATTGATTGGTGGGTCATCTACCCCATTAATCATAAAATGCTATATTTTACTGAGAACAGAAATATTTTACAGACTAATAAAACATTAAAATGATAGAAGCAGTCGGAGAATTTCGGCACGGCAGGAGGAAATGACACCGCCATTTAATTATGCACAAGGTCAGTAACCGCTGAGCAGTTGTTATATAATTCATTATAATATAAGAACATTTTGTGTCATGAAATTATGCTATTAGCTATCTAATTTCGTCATTGTGTCGCTGAAAACCAACACTGTGACACTGCTTTTAAATTTAGAAGATCCATCTAGAATCCAATGTTTTTTTTAAATCATTTCCTCTATGGCCCGTTTTCTATATCTTACTCACGTATAATTGTCAGTTAATATGCCACGTCTCGCAGCTATCGGTGTTTCTATAAACAAAGTTAGCTTGAAATATCCAATCCACGTTACCTACCTGTCACTTGATTCATAGAAAATTCAAAGAAAGATTTTCCGTGACGTTTTGTTTCTAACCGTCTGTAAGCTAAATGTCGA
This sequence comes from Xestia rhomboidea, assembly GCA_963853795.1. NCBI lineage: Eukaryota > Metazoa > Arthropoda > Insecta > Lepidoptera > Noctuidae > Xestia > Xestia rhomboidea. The sequence goes on along the minus strand of OY970771.1, from coordinate 3,720,345 downwards.
ACAGACAGAGATAGCAACCTACCGAAAACGAACAGTAAGTTATTGAAAATGGCCGTTAGTCGATTCCCTCTAGGTCGATTCCTGAAACAAATGACATCTGTTTAGACAAGGTTATGTTTGACCTCAAGGTTGGTCAAGTACACTTAAAACAAAAAGTGAAACGGTTTTAGTTACAAATTGTTTTTTTTTTTAACTAGCGGAATTTAACCCAAGATCTTATGGCTAGCTGCGATTGAGCATGAGATCTCCTGGGTTTGATTCCCAGATCGGGCAATAAAGCGTGTAAAACACCTCTTAACGAAGCCAAAAGGCACTTATTCTCCTCGTCATTGCGATATTTTTTTTGTTCTACACCATACCTGGGAACCTTTTGTTACGGAGATATTGGGGGTCAAAGTTCCAACTTTTTGACAACTTTTTTTTTTAATAAAATTTTTAATGTAAGATTTTTACTCTATACACCTCCACGACCCCCGTACTATTCAATCCATCCACCAGCACAATGTTTTGAGTGAGTTACATTGAGTTCTACCACAAAACATGATTTTTCACCCCAAAAAAAAAGTCGTTTTCCAGCAATAATTTTTGCGTAAAGTTACTTAGTTAGATGTACAGAATGCTTGGTTGACGGCTTCGTGATGAGGTGGTTTACACCCTGTATATGCTCTTGTCTTCCATCTGAATGTTTGTCAGTAACGAGCACCGAGTCTGAGTTTGTGACGATTTGGATATCCGACTATTTGTGTTAACAAAATATACTTGCAACTCAAATTGAAATATTTATTCTGCAAAAACTCGAGCTGTTGACTGCGGCTGAGTTCGCGCTCTTTACAGACCGCTCAGCCTACTGTAGAGTAAAGTATTCTGAAATTTGGGTTCGTCACAATAATTGTCAAATGTAACGCTGTTTTTATCAATATCTTTACCAATAAATACAATAAAATTGAGGTGTTTGTTTGTAATTTAAAAATAACATATTAGTAGTACAGATGTCATACTGCACTTTGGCCGAGAGGCTCTGAATAAGAACTTCTGCAGTAAGTGTGACTTACTGCAAATTTTTAATTGTTAAATTTGGTTTCAAAACCGATACAAAAGAATGGATAAGATTAAATTGTAGATCTCGTTTTCGTGATCACGACTGTATATCATAACTCATTTTTGACAAAAACCCGTCTTACTGTAACTATGCTATTGACGGCAGAGTAGTACGGTACTTATAAAAAATGCTATTTTGTTTAATTTAAATAATTATTGTCTATCTGTTTGATACGACAAATCTCTAAGATGGAAAATATCTATGTGGCGGGGTTCAGAATTATGTGGTAACCGTTTTTAGCGTCGATCGGTGTCTCTTCCACCTTATATAATAAATCAGTTTCTTGAGCATCCCGGGTTCGATCCTTGAGTTAGTTAATCTGATATTTCCAGGAATTCCTCAATAGCTACCCGGAGTTTAGGCTTCAGTAGTTTAGATTAATGACAATAGGTTCATCTCTTATCAACAAAGATCGGAATATATAGAATATGTTAACTTAAACGTCAATGACGTAAGAAATCATTTATTTATATACATACTACAAATTTATCTAACATAATTGTAAAAATAAGACTAAAACTAAGTAATTACATACATATAATAATAGTAATCAAAATGTGAGTCGCAGTACAGATGCTACCTCCACAAAAGAATACACTTTTTATTTCACCACTCCTCCAAATACACTACCAATCCAATATGTAACACAAACAACATCTGAACATCAACATAAATGTCAGTCGATGATATATTATGAAAAACCAGCCAAGTGCGAGTTGAAGTCGTACACGGAGGGTTCCGCAAAATGCCAAAAAACTCAAGTTTCTTGTACGCTCGTTTAATTTTTAGGGTTCTGTACCTCTAAAGGTATAAAAAGGAACCCTTTCTTCATTCTTTTCTTTTCACCGTCTGTTACCACCGATTTTCTCAGGAACGGGTGGACCTAGCAAGTTGAAATACCAGATACTGAGGTCTATAGTCCCTATTAGTTGTATAAAAATCAAGTCAACATGATAATAAGATATGGGAAAATTTAGTTTTTTTTTGCGAAAACTTGTACCAAAATTTACCTTAATTTTCAACTTTTTTTATTTTTCGGAATTTTTCCTTTACTTGTGCTTTACCTTGCTTTTAACCAAAATTGACAATTCTAGGTCAACCGAAAGTACCCTATAGGTTTTGGGTCGAAAACCTATGTGGTAGTTCCCGTTAACCTAGAATCACGAAATTTCGCGAGAAGCAATGCCTTACAGCACATGTAAAGGGAAATTTTATATGAAAACCGTAAATATTATGTAGTTAAATAACAAAAAAAAAGCGATTTTACTATTACAAACTTATTATTTGTCGTTGGTGCGATAGCCGTTTTTATGGGATCGAACAGCTAAGTTAAGTTTTTCCTTTAAAAAGTTTGTACGGAACCCTCGGTGCGCGAGTCCGACTCGCTCTTGGCCGGTTTTTTTATTTTTATGGTTTATTGTTAGAGCGGCCATAGTAAGTTATTATAAACACTGAACATTGTAAGTGTCTACCTTTTACGGTTCAAAAGATACCGCCTTATAACAAACGGACGGATCGACAGACAGCAGAGCCTAAAGAGTCGGAACCCTAAATACTGTGACATATCCACACAATATATCATAAGATTGGCAGCGAAAATAATCCGTCAACAAATGTCGATATATTGGCAGGTTGGCAGACGTGGAGATTGAAGAGATGTGAAATAGTAAAAATGGGGTGGTCCTGGCTGGAGAGAGGCGCGACCCATCAGGAGGTAGGATATTGTGTTTATCACAATACACCTCTATTACTGAATATAGACATGACATAATTTACGCTAGAAAATTTAGCAAAAAAACAGATCTAAGTGAACATGTCCAGCACGCATTTGTCAACAATTGTATCACTCGACTCAATAAGGAGCGCAACGAGTCGATAAGCAATTCTAAAGAAAGAACATTTAGGTAAGAAAAGAAAGAAAGAAAACATATTTATTTGGCACATGCCATAAGTGCACACAATAAAACAAAAATAACAATAAAATAAAAACTTAAAACGACACAATTAAAAAAAAAAATTGGTTGTTTGTAAAGTAGGTTTACGATCGAGATGTTTACGTGATAACGTCTTATTGGTGAACGAAAACTTAACCGCACGAGAAAATCTCCATTCGTTTGTATGCCGCTAGAGTGAGAGAGACGGAAGATCGGTCCACTCACTCGAACGCTATGCCAGCCTCCGCTCGTGAGGATTCCGCGTGACAAGTTTCACGGAATGACTGGCAGCGCTCGAGATGAGACGGGAGATCGGTCCGTCTCTCTCTCGTTATACCTGCGATCGCGCTCGTGAGGTTTTGGTGTGACACAAGTTTCTGAACATGTCACCCGACTAAAACGATTTTAAAGACGTTATCACGTCAAAAAAAACTAAACAGAAAAAAAAGAAAGGTAGGCTACGTCGTCACTCCGTTCTTGTCAACTGCCATGCCGGTTCGAAGACGTATCAGCGAAAAACAACTGAAATATTGTGTTCATTTGTATGAATCCGAAATATCTTGTGAAAAATGTTTCCAACGACAGTGCCGCGATTTTTTAAAATATTTATTCCCGTTTTGCGCATGTTTTATAAAAAAAACCTGTAGGTCTTTACACGAGTTAATGTTGTATAACCGATTAATAACCGTCCAGCTTGCTCTAAATATTGATAATTAAAATTTATACTTTGTTCCTGGCCAAATTGGGCTGACCAATAGATTAAAAGGTCAATCGTTTTTAAATCAGCAATTAAGGAAGTTGATAAGAATCTGATTGCCACACTAATTTAAGATGTTGCAGACGTTGTTTTTTTTCGCATCGTATTCTTTTAACCGTCTTATGTTAATAGAAACGATCTTATAACTGTTCCTTTTATGAAAATTCCGTTGATTACCAAGTACAGCACTACTCATTGGACCCCATCCTTACTCTGACGTCACAGGCAGTCATGTTCTCTATTGTTTCCACTTGATCTTGACAAGGGGAAACTTCAAACGTTCGCGTGGGTGATACTTGATGGATTAGGGCCCCTTTAAACTTACTATTAATACATTTAGTTTGCTATAAGGAATTTTGGAGAAATACTCTTAATTATAAACGTTTTGTGATTGAAGTTATGTAAGCGTTTTCATTTTCATATTGTTGTATATTCAGGATTTTTTCACGATTTTTCTTTCAAAGTCAGTCCGTGGTTTGTCTTTAACTTTCTAATTAAACAGCCTGTTGGAAATTGATATCACGTTTCTGAGAACCGATTCTGAATCAAACGTCGATTCGAATCGCATGTTGTTGCTGTTTTTATTGGCTGATGGAAATACGAAATCCATGAAATAATAAAAAGTTATCGAATAATATCAAAACATCAGATTTATAATTTGAATTACTCGGAGATTCTCCGGAATCAAGTTCCTATAGAAAAGCTATCAGATTAATGTTATCCCTTGATCTGTCCACGAAGTAGACACAATAGTTAAACAATGGTGTCTCGAACAAATAGGTTCTTTGACAGATCATGATCTATAGAAAAACTGTGCCCCTTGTCTCAGTGACGCCTGAAAACGAAATAAAGTTTGACACATTACTCTTGCACCGACACTCATCATCTGCCTAGACTTTTCCCAACTATGTTGGGGTCGGCTTCTAATCTAACCGAATGCAGCTGAATACCAGAATTTTACATAGAGCGACTGCCTATCTGACCTCCACAACCTAGCTACTTGGTAATACGAAACCCCTTGGTAAGACTGATTGACCGTCTTACGGAGGGGGAGGTTTTTTTTTTAATAAATATATGTATATATTTTAATAAAAATGAAACCTAGCTAGATCGATTTATCACCCACGAAACCCCCTGCATACTAAATTTCATGAAAATCGTTGGAGCCGTTTCTGAGATTCAGATTATATTTACACATGTCTAAAAAAAGAAAAAACAATGCATTATTTTATAATATGTATTACAAATAGATTGTCTTTCTTTCCTAAATATACAAGCATTGCTCGTTTAAAGGTATTAATAGATTATACATTTTATAAGAAGTTTACGTAGCATAATACGAGGTTTTTTGATTCGCCCCGTCTATCAATGTCTTTATTATAACCCTATAAAAAGTGCGAGGTGTAAACAATCGCCATTGTACTAATTAAGTTCGAACTCACCTCCTCTTGCTTCAAAAACAAATCGCTCAACCTCCGACCCAACGATCTACCCTAAGCTAAAGCCGCTGACACACTTTCTACCGTTCCCTCTTCAAAAAGGCAAACATCAAGTTTATCACAAAAAAAAAAATAAGTTGTAGTAAAAATGCACTCGCTAAGATATACAATGAGACCATAAAGTGGAGGTATTCAGTCTACGGTTAAGCTCCTTTACAACTTACCCACTTTTGTGTTTAAGTCTTTGTTAAGCTATCCAACAATAGCCCGAGAATATTTTTTTGCTTCGGTTGGTACTCTTTTAAAGAGTGCAAACGCTGCAAGTTGGCTCTAAAGCGGCGAAGAACGGTAACGGAAGAAATAACCCATTTACATTTAGTTGTATGAAGGTTTTATGTTTTATTTATGGGAATAAGTTTTTCTTTTTTTTTAGAAAAGTAATAGTACTTTTGAAGAGCCTATGAATGAGCCGAAAGACTACGCATACGTAGTCGCAAGGTGTTCTCAAGTTGCCGTGTCGATGGCGCGTTCGTGTTCCACGCGCGCCTCAAAGAGAGTCAGCAAAAGGATGGGGTCCTCAAGGGCCGAAGCCTGCAGGGGCTGCCGGACTATTCGAAAGAGATACCGTGGCCCCGGAACACAAAGGGCGATGAAGGAACATGGATGGGTTTTAGTCAGTAAAAGTCTGACACTACCTCCTGCTCCGCCCAGACCGGGAGGAGTCATTTAATGATTTCCCATCCGAAATAAAAAAAGGTGTTATCAAGTTTATTTTGATTTCCATAAGGTCTTATTTCTGGTCCTCATTGACCTAGTGGTCGCAAGCGCGACTGCTGAGAATGAGGTCCTGGGTTCGATTCCTGGGTCGAGCTTTTTTTAGACAGAAATTTCTTAGTAGAGTGTTACACCTCTGCATAACTCTTCGGGGGTTACAGGCGTGATATTATGTTATGTTTATTTTTATTATAACTTCAATGGGGCAAACTGAAGCTGAAATAGGAATTTAGTCCGAATGAAATAATGTTAAACAAAACAAAAATCCACTTAAGATAGAGCCAAATTAACATAAAATCTCATCTTTTGTCCTCTAGGACCTACATTTTACGTATTTATAAATTATTTATAGGTAAGAAATATGAACAGAAAGGTTCCCAAACGAGACCCCTAGAGCTTTCTCAAAGGCTGATCTTGAGAATTCTTCTGTAATATGTTATAACAAAACATTTTTGGAGCCTTTACGCTGAAAAGGCCGTTATTCTCTATTTGGGGTCTCCGAATCCACCTTTATGAACACAAAAACTACATGATTAAAGATGTTTTAATTAAATTAATAGTACTAACATCTTTAACAACATAATAACATACCATCACGCCTGTAACCCCCAAAAAGTAAGGCAGAGGTGCACCTAATAGTGCACCCACAATGCACCAGTTATGTATAAGCCCCATGTAATAGGGGGCGCACCTATTAACATCAACCGGGCGCAAATCCAACTCCGTGGCTGCTACTGAGAAATTCGTGATGGAAAAACCCAATGACAATTTGCCCGCCCTGGGAATCGAACCTATGACCTCATGCTCAACAGTCGCGCTTGCGATCCGAAGACCAACAAGACAGTCTAGTCCAGTGAACTATACTAGTTAAAACATGCTTTCATCATAATCATTATCATCAGCCTATTAATGTTCCCACTGCTGGGACACAGGCCTCCTCTCAGTGAGAGAGAATGGGCTATAATCCATCACGCAGGCCCAGTGCAGATTGGTAGATGTCACATGTCTTCGTATTTTTTGGTTCTAGAACATGCCGGTTTCCTCACGATGTTTTCCTTCACCGTTTTGAGAGCAGCGGTGATGAGATAAACTACACAAAGTAATGAGCCTGTCTGGGTTCGAACCCACGACTTACTGTTCGTAAGTCGGGGCCGCCACCACTGGGCCACCGGTGCAAACAAGCTTTAATCAGACACAAATCTAGTTTATTTCAGTCCCTAAAATGATGTTCTTCAGAAACGTTAGCTGTGTACCAACAGGAGTGCGACCGTGCGTATATTAGAGAGATGTGTGACCTTGGACGAAGGAAAAAGAATACGTTAGAATCGTAGCAGCTGGCGATCCGTAGTTTCTGCCTAACCTCATGGGAAACGGGCGTGAGTTTATGTAAATAAATTCCCGACTCGACTCGTACCTACATAAGTATTCACGCTTGCAGCCTCGGGGAGAAGATAGAACTTAAGAAGAATAGATAATTCACTCACAAGTGTAGTATTTTTTTTTTACATTTTCCAACAAATTTTCCTCTCGCAGGTCAGCTGAAAGAAGGGGTCCGCAAGGGCCGAAGCCTGCCGGGGCTGCGGGACTATTCGAAAGAGATACCGTGGCCCCGGAACACAAAGGGCGATGAAGGAACATGGGTGGGTTTTAGTCAGTAAAAGTCTGACACTCCCTCCTGCTCCGCTCCTATATCCCATCCGAAAAAAAAAAATGGGAAGCTGAAAGAAATTCCTTATGAAATAAGCAGTTTCTATGTGGATATATTGTCCTGTTAAGTATTTTGTGTGTACATAAATCCTACTATTCTACTAATATTATAAACGCGAAAGTTTGTGAGGATGGATGTTTGTTCCTCTTTCACGCAGACACAGTTGAACGGACTTGGGTGAAATTTGGCACACAGATACTTTATAACCTGGATTAACGTGGTAGTATGATCCCGTGGGGTAATAACCAATCTCAGTGCGGGCGTCCCAGTAAATAAAAGGGACCAGCTTACCCATTGAGCAAGCTCGAATGAGCATTAACCACAAGAATCTTCGTAATATATCTTTAAATCTGACCCATCCCTGTTGCTAGGTTATTTCCTACAATCCTTTTTCGGCAAGTCATAGACAATTTCACACAGTTTCTTGACCTTTAACTTTGACCAGCGACCATCGAAAACCCCGAAAATGTTATAAACCTAAATATTTTTCATCTATTCAACTTTCATACGGAGTCCCTAAACAAATTGCTTTCAAACTACAGTTTGGGTTGACAACACAGCTACACGACAAAGCGTCCATAACGCTAACTTTTACGTTAGCAGAATCACAACGCAAGTAAACCCTGAACGCAATTTTGTCGTAGTTATGATTTACAACGTTGGGGACCTTTGAGAAATTCAGCAGGTAGTTTATGTTCCTTCACCTGTGTCCCTTATAAGCTTTATGAGTTTATCTACACTATTTTTAGTGTTATATCTATGTGAAGATCTTTATTGTTATTTTGGTGGCTTAATTTTGCAGCTGTTGTACTTATACACTTGTAATATTATCACTGTTACCTTTGTGATACAGGCAGGATAGTTCTGTTCTATATTTTGGCACAAATATAGGGACCTCTAGTACTCTCTACGTCACGCCTGTAGTCCCCGAAAGATTAGGGAGAGGTGTACCCATTAGTACACCAACATTTTAAGATACAGACAAGAGATCATGTTCACCCAGCAAACGAGATCAGAGGGCTAATTGAGGGCTCGATGGCGATTCCCTCATGTAAATAATTAAATTTTGCCAGTTATGTTGTGCAATGTAATAGGGAGCGAGCCTATATCCATCGAGCAGGCACAAATACAGACTCCGTGGCCTGACCCAAGAACCCGACCCGACCTGGCAAATGAACCCAGAACCTCGTGCTCAGTAGACGCGCTTGCGCTCACTGGACTAACGAGACAATCATTAAGAACATACTTACCTACTAAATGATCTGTTAATACCTTAAACTTACCGCAATATTGTTATCTAGGTCGCCTAAACTACGTTTACTTCAGCGGCCCAAATAACCGTTCGGGATGACCTTAATGAGGGCTTGGATTACCCGATTGGCGTGGCCAATGTGGCCATCAGCACGATACAATAACGTTGTTTCAGGATAATACAATAGACATTGGAAGAGGGACCTCTTGTATGAACGTTTTGCTTTAAGTACTGGAAGTTTAATAAAATCTTAGTAGCATTAGGATAGATAAGAGATTTGTTTGTTTTGCGGATTCGTTTAGGGGATTTTTCTGATTTGAATAAAACCATGTCCATGTTGGATAAGTTTTTGTCTTTAAAATAATTCTGGATTAATAACAAGCACAATACCCAACCCGAATAGCGCAGCGGTAGTGAGGCTGCCTTACGTTCTTAGGGGGGTTCCAATACTACCGGGATTCGTACCCCCCATGATGAGCATGGACATTTGTTTCCGAGTCATGGATGTTTATATGTACATAATATTAAGTATGTATTTACAAACAAAAAGTATCTATGTAGTATATCAACTATCTGGTGCCTATGACACAAGTCTCGTTGCTTAGTGTGGCACTAGATGGCGCTGTGTGTAATGTCCAGCGCTATTTATTTATTTTCAATTTATTTATTCTTTCCAACTTGTGATTTGGTGAGATCATGGTGTTTGTACAGCAGAAAATGTACTCTAAATACTGGAGATAGCAAATTTTACTCAAAGGAAACATTCCTTTTTTTATAAAAAGAAACAAATCTGAATTCACAGATTTTCGAAAATTCGCTTGCCACATTCGGGCACCGAACCCGGGATGGATCCACTAAAGTTCGAAAAAATAACATTCTGTACATTTTTGACATCAATCGATAGGGTCAATCATATGTATCAAATCTCTCTAACAAACATGATAAATTAAATGAAATTAAAACCATGAATAGAAGTGCTATGGCTTTTTGAATTTAAAACTGTTCTTTAGATTTCATGAATTTCCCTTCATTTATTTTATCATGTTTGTTAGAGAGATTTGATCCATATGTTTGCCCCTATCGATTGATGTAAAAAAAGTACAGGATGTTATTTTTTCGAACTTCAGTCGGTTTGACACCCGAGTGTGGCAAGCGAATTAAAATTTGTGAATGCAGAATTTGTTTCTTTTTAAAAATAAAGGAATGTTTCCTTTAAGTAAAATTTGCTATCTCCAGCACTTCGAGTACTTTCCCTCCAGGTGGCATTGAAAAATTCCACCCTGTATATTTTAAAGACCTGTCATGTTTTTTAATTTGCCTAAAAAATAATAACCCTTTAAGATGCATGTCTTAAAACGTTTTAATGATAGTAGTAATTATCTACAAAGCTAGCTTCTTTATTTTATTGCACAAATAATACTATTCGGGCTCAAATTTCAATTTGAAACGTCCAGCGAAACTAACCATCGCCCCACCACCTACAAACCAAAAAGCGTCGTATTTACTTTCAATACCGGTTCTCTAATAATTTGCGGTACCGTACCGGGGCCGTACCGAAGCCGTTCCGCCTAGGGTTGCCAACCGTACTCGGTATGTAGAAGTCTTCTGCCTAGCCTTTTCCAAATGATGTTGGGCTCGGCTTCCAACTTAACCAGCAGCACCAGTATTTTACATGGAGTGACTGCCAATCTGATCTCCACAACCCATTTAGTACTGGGTAATACAAATTCCCTTGATAAGACTAATAGGGATGATGACTGTATAAAAAATATGATTCTGTTTAGTCCGTCAGTTAGATTATCGAAAAATATTGGAAACGTGTTTTTTGTTTTATCAAATTAATAAAAATTGACAAAGATAAAATGTGTCCAAGATCATGAGTGGGAGCTTGTGACGTCACATTTGAGTAAAAAATGTACTCAAATGTGACGTCACTAGAGTTTTCGACGCACTGTATCGTCTTCAAATATTTTTTACGTGACAAAAGAATAAATATGTGTCCAATGTTGTTTGGAAATTTATCTGACGGACTAATTAGATTTTTTATGTCATCTACCCTATTGTCAGACTTACGGGCGACTGGCTACCTACCTGTAACGACTATCAAAGATATACAAATAACAGCCAAGACACGGAAACTTGGTGGTATGTAATAGGCGGCCACCCATCCCCAAACCGACCTTTGGAAACGCTGCCTAACCTTGAAGACCCGTGCGGCTTATTTAGCCACGAGCTCCTCAAAAAAAATAAGAAGTAGTAGTCACTCCAAAAAGATATTGCCAGCCCTATTTCCCCTGTGCCACCGTATCGTCACCGGGATGACCGTTAATTAGTTTGGTTGATGAGGGTTCCAGAGACGTTAGTACTATATTGTTAATGACTACACCGTAGGACACTACACCTACCTCACTTTTGAACCGTAATTTATAACGGTGGCGTGGTACTCAAAATTGTTTTACGTAGATATTTATGAGATGCTTCTGTTGAGTTCATTTGAGTTTGAGCTTGTTGAATATCTTATTAAATGAATGAATAATATATGGTGTGTTTGTTCTCTTCGAGGGCGTAGGCAGAGATGTGTCCTTATTTCGACAGCTAAACAGGGTGTAAACCACCTCATCACGAAGCCGTCAACCAAGCATTCCCAGTCTACCTTAGGGTGATGCAGAGACAAAACAGTAGATGCAATAGTACAGACAATTTTGAAGCATAAAATATAATAATAAATACATATATACACACATACAACAAATTATACAAAGTAAGGAGAGATAAAAATGAAAAAAACATAGATGAAGAAAACCATCAATTTAATTGTGGGACAAGTCTGCCAACTTCTTATTCTCTGCCGACTTGATTATTCAATAGCCCAAATTAATAACAATAGATATCAAAGGTGGAAAGGTAAGACAGGCTAGGCTGATGGATGATAATTAATAAAATTAATTAACTTAATATAAATGGTCTGCTCTAAAAACGGTGAAGGAAAACATCGTGATGAAATCGGCATGTCCTAGAACCAAAAATTCGAAGGCATGTGACATCTACCAACCCGCGCTGGAGAAATGGACTATAGTCCATTCCCTCTCATAGAGAGGAGACCGTGTGCCCCAGCAGTGGGAACATTATAGGCTGATTATGGTTAATGGTCTCTCAAAAATATATGCAAACATGCACTTGAAAGACTTCTCCCTGAACAATAAATCTTGCTTAGTTACTATAAAACCTTTTACAACAAACAAAGCCATAGCGACATTCTATTATATAGTTTCTCTTAACAATAGTAAATAATAATGTGCTCACAAAACAGGGAAATGCGATCGTAATAATTGCATCGCTCGTTCTGCAATGTGGGGCGAATGAAAATGATGAGTGCCGCGTCTGGCGTCCATTGTTATTATTTATACGAATATTAATTCACAGTTCTATTAAATTTAAATGTGAAAATACGTCTGTTCAACTATATTATTATAGTTCCTTTTCAACCCGATTATCGAAATAGCTTTTAGTCATTTTTTAAATAAGTCTAGGAAAAATTAAAAAAAACGCTACTTTTGTTAGAACTTTTAAAATCTGTCTTGGAATCTTAGTAGACTATGAGGTTTTGCAGTTTCTGTTTCTCCTTTTGAGAAAAAAGAGAGTTTGTGTAATGTATTTATGTATTTTGGCACTGGAGGTATCAATAATCATTTTTTTAATGTTATTGTGTTTTTTCATCAGGAATTTCTCAGTAACAGCCAAGGAGTCTAGATTTGTGCCCAATTGATGGTAATAAGCTCGCCGCCTATTACGTGAGACTAGGGTTACCAGGGTGTAGGGCCTAAAATCGGAATTCCGGTCTTGGAAGATAAAAAACCCTGATTTTTGACAAAAAGTCCGGTCTAGGCTAAAGTTTACCTACCATCAAACAAAAATAAATAAATCATGTTCAGTAATCCTGTTTCCTGAACTTGTTTTTTTCTTTTCAGTTTTTATTTAAAGTTATTAGTTATTTTAAGCAGTCGAGTTTTTTAATTTTTTTTTTTTATTACTAGAAATAGCTTTTAAAATTTGACTTTGACCGCAAAAATTTGTTTGAACAATTGCTCACAACTATAATCTTTCCAGTTACAGTCCGTAAAATGGCTCTAATGGACACACTGATAGTCTGTTTCTTTCTTTCGTTCGGCATGAGTCGAAAAATCCGGTCTAGCACAAAATCCGGGCGAAATCCGGTATTGGCATTAAAAATCCGGTCAAGACCGGATTTATCCGGTCAGATGGTAACCCTACGTGAGACTCAAACACAACTGGCGAAAATGCAGACTGTACTATGAGGTATGTCCCTGCCTAACCCTTCTGGATTACAGCCGTTAAGTTATTTCAAGTTAAAATTTAATTCAGTAAAATACGCAAAAAACACACAAAAGGATCTAAACAAGCTGATATTTTCTCAACTATTTCAATGGTGGAAAAGTCAAAATTATAGTTACCAAAGTTATTATAGTTAGATATTAGATTAGATTAGATATAGATATTATATATAGATATTAGATTAGATTAGATTAGATTAGATATTAGATATATATTAAAGTTATTATAGTATAGTTACCAAAGTTATTATACTTACCAAAACCCATAATTATATGAATTCCAATCCTTTTAAAAGTCATTGTAACATTATGAATTGCGAATAACTCCATTGCCACTTGTCTAGTCCCTAATCTCCGAAATGAGACTAATTTAATAATAAAGTTGCGAGTAGAAGAGTGCTAACAGTATAACACCCACATATTCTAGTATAATTAAACCTTATATTTACATTCAGTCTATGTTAATTACTAAAATTTATTTACAAAACATGTCGCCGACCCTAAAATTCTGCCAGCACCAAAAAGGATAACCACAACATAAATAAGAGCATACAAAATTAAATTAAACAAAACGGAGGCAAAAACTAATTGAAACTAATTTGTAGAGAGCTTATTAAAAAAATAATTACAGAGCAAAAAATGTGACAAAATTTAATTCTAAATAATTAGGTGACAAAATATGACGGTGGGGGTTCAAAGGGGCTTTAGTCGGTTCTGACATGTTAAAAACTTGGGCAAAGAGAGAAAACAAATAAATGAAAAGGAATTTAAAGGTGTGAAAGGGTAGAGGAGGGTGAGATTCTGCAAACACTAAAATGAGATAGAGATCCCCGTTGGTTCCGAAAATCTGTGCGGGTGGGTCCATATGTTCAGTATTTTAGTTGATTTTCGTATTTTGCACATTGTGATATTTTATTCATTAATTGTTCAAATCAAATCAAATCAAAAATGTTTATTTGCTAGAAAATACATACAAATTCAAGGAAAGATCTTATGTCCTAAAAGTATTTGTATTCTGCCTGCAAGCAAGCGTGCAAATTATTTACAGTACATCTATATATGTAATATTATCATGAAATTAATATTATTACTTTACACATATTATAAAAACATTTTTTAATTTTCATTCATTATTAACATTTATTTTTAAATTCCATAAATTCCTTAATGCTATAAAACAACTATTTATTAGCCACTCTGTTATTATTTTTTTAAATAAATTACCCTGCAACAATTTCAAATCATTTGGAATGTTATTATAAATCAGTATACACATAAATAAAACACATTTTTTATAAACATTTTTATGACTATGTGGTTGATACAATGTTAACAACCAGGCATGTATATGGGTACTTTCTACTATTAAAGCTGTGGATGTTCGTTTTCAATTGCTCTATAAAACTACTGGACTTACGATAATCTTCTTTCTTTATCGGTTGGTTAGTGCCTAACCTGGTGCCAGAGTATTTATGCCGCCCATGGGCCTCTGACTTATGCGGTCGAGAAATATCTCTCAAGTTTGCTGGTTTCCTCACAATGTTTTCCTTCTCCAATTCGTGTGACAATTATACAATACGCACTTGAATCTGACAAATCAGAGGTGTGTGTATCTTGGGTTCGTACTGGAGACTTATGATATGACAGTCTGCCGGTCATATCACTATGCTGTCACTGCTCATACTAAATTTAATTTAAACATGTATTGTTTTATCGTTAAGTGTATGCAACGTCTCGTTCAAAAAACTACTAGTTGATTTTGTAGTGCTAGCACAATTGGCAGATAATAAACCCAACAAAAAAAACCATTACAGTGTAGTGCATTCTCATTTCTTCCCATTACTTCTTATTACTGTTCAACTTGTATCAAGAAACTACTGGATATACAAAGACATCTTAAAGGTTCAACCACGATATTTTGCTCCAACTCTTAGACCTGTCAGACCCACAACTACACCTTAGTTTAAATCACCCCTAAAACCCCATACGGTCATCTCACAGAGGGCATTTCTAAACCAGAGTCACATGAGACTACGCAATTATTAACATCGCGACAATGCAAGATAGAAGTTCAGAACAAACTTCGAAACAGCTTATGAGTCCCGGTCCGTTTTACGACACCAATAAATTCACGGACAAAAGAACACTAGTGCGGGAAACGCAATAAACTGTACGGTGTAAACTTACTTGAAAATAATGTGACGTCAAAGTGTTGAAGGATGGTTTTGAGATTTGAGGGAGTTTGGATGCCAACAGATAGGATAGGATAGGTAGGATTTGTTATTGGTCAGATAGTATCTTCGTGTTATGGACTGAAAACACCTTTTCTCGTTGTTGAGAATGATTTGTTCTTAGTAGCAGTGCTTTGGTAAAATGTGTTTTAAAATCGGCGGGGAATGTGACTCAATCGGCAAGAAAGCTACGAGCCACTGTACAGTAGGTACAGTGGTCTCCATCAATTGGGTACCGCAGTAGCCCGGGTTCGAACGTAGGTGCTTTCAAGGGGATACCCACATCGTGAAGCTGACTGTACATCCAAAGCACAAAAAAATACTCAAGCGTAGCATTTACCTCTACGTTGTAGGCAGCTACGGCGTAGCAATTCGTAGTAGCGTAGCGATTCGTGGACACTGGAAAGTTACGTTGCTTTATTGAAACATCCCGCACCTTTATAGGCTAAGGATCAGTCAAGTATGGACAGACTGCAAACCGGTTGCGGACTCCGGATACTGTCAGATACATCTGTAATTTATCTGACAGAGTCCAGTCCATTTTGCACGACTACTTTCGACCTCGAAATTACCTATTAGTCATACGATACAACATGCCTAGCTTTTTCCCAACTTTATTGGAGTCGGCTTCCATTCATACCGGATGTAGCTGAATACCAGTATTTTACATGGAACGTCTGCCTGTCTGACCTCAACGACCCAGTTAGTACTGGGTAATACGATACCCAATGGTCAAAGACTGGTTGTCAGACTTTCGGGCCACCGACTACCTTTAAGATCAAAGATCTACAACTGACAGCCGAGACCAACGGCTAGCGTGCTTACCGAGGTACAGAGGAAACTGGGTAGGTATGTAATTTTGGTCACCCATCCACAGACCGACCTTGGCTTAACCTTGAAGTGGAACCTGTGCGGCTGTTATTAATTCATGATAAACAACCATAAACATAAATAAAATTACTTTGATTCTGGCCATACTTTTGCATTTTTTTCTTTTTATATGTAATAACTTTGGCCTGACAGATATTGTGTGTTTTTCTTCTATCAAAAGAGACACATTGGAAGTTTCTCGGAATCGGAATAACGTTTACGAAATTATTTTCATCCTGAATTTCATACTTTTTTCGGATGATTTCTGTATTTGATGAGGAATATTGACGTGAACTTTAGTTTTATGCTCAGTGAATTATATCGGAACAAATTGATATTTACAATGTGTGTGAAATGTATCTGTATCTTCTAATATTATAAATGCGATTTTTTTTGAGGATGGATAGACAGACGGATAGATGTTTGTTTCACGAAAAAACTTAGCACAAACATAGTTTATAACCTGCATTAACACGTGGGACAATTATCGAACTCTACGCGGGCGAAGCCACGTGCATAAGCTAGTAGTATAATAAAAAAGAATTAAAACACTTTTTTTTTTCATTTATTAAGTAACGAATTCTAACTTTGACCAAATCTTTCAAATGTAATCAAATTCACAAATAATAAATACGAAGACGAGATACTAAAACAGGTTAATTGGAGAAAAGAGACCCTTAAAAATCCTAATTAGAAAACTAGTTTGATTAGGAGGAAGCCAATCTAAAGTCAACGTAAAGAGGTCAGAACCAATACGGTTAATATTAGGAAGCATTTTTCGAGAACCACTAGGGTTGTCACTTGTCACAAACAATGAGAAGGGTACCTCGACATAATTATGTCTACGGTACACGATGAACCTTTAATTAAGGCTTGTTTCATTTCGTCTGGGTTCCGTTCACGGCCTCACGCTTGGCCACGACCTACTGGTTCAAGCGACAAGAGGGTTGTGACTGCGTCTGCGGAGATCACAAATTCAAGAAATTGCTTAATGGGACTACAGGAGCTAAATTAGCAACTCTATTTGTGGTGGTTCAAACTTCGTTTAAAATACTGGTAGAATAAAGTTCTAATCAGCTTGCACTACAAATTGGTTGTTACGTCAGTCACAGCTGGCCGAATAGTGCGAAATGAGTGGTTTCGATCGATTTACAAAAACTCTGTAGATTGGACTAAAAAAATAAAACACTATGATGCTAATATGTTGCTTGTAGAATTATTTGCCAAAAAATCAGAATGATTGCATGTATTTAGTATGGTTTTTACTCGTTATAAGAATTTTTTAGAGATAAGTTCGTGATTTTTTTATCGAGTAAAATTAATTGTATTATATTTTGAAACCACTACCATACTAGCATAAATCCTGAAGAAAATCATATATTTTTCTGGTTTTGTTTATTTCAGTGAATCATATACTTTCAGGCATTATAAAACTCGCGTTTAGCTCCTGTAGTCTCCTTAATGTTACCCGCATTTTCTCCCTAATTATATTTTTTTGGGCTATTTTTAACACGATTTTATTAGCTTCACATATTATGTCAAAAAATCTTAGAACTTTTTGACCCACTTTCCGGTTTCCGATTGAGTTGTTTTCGTCGAACGAAAGTCTACGAATTATTAGTTAATTAACGACAACTTCTGTATAAAACAATTCCTAAAATGAAAATAGCGTTGTTGTAATAAAATATTTTTTTTTCTCAGGAAACTGTTTTTGCAAATATTTGCATGCTATGTTTTATCTTGGCAAAACGTCTGCTCTATTTTTGTACTGTAAGACTTTTTGACCTTTTTTTTCGTGGCTAAATATTAACAGCCGCTCGGGTTGATCTTTAGGTTAAGCCGTGCTTGCCTAGGTTGGTCTGCGGATGGGTGACCGTCCATTACATACCGAGTTTCCTCCATGCCTCGGAAAGCACGTTAAGCTGTTGGTCCCCGCTGTCAATTAAGATCTTTGACAGTTGTTACTGGTAGTCAGTGGCCCGAAAGTCTGACAACCAGTCTTAACAAGGGGACCAGGGACCCAGTACTAACTAGGTTGTGGAGGTCAGATGGCAGTCGCTCCATGTAAAGTACTGTTATTCAGCTGCATCCGGTTAGACCGAAAGCCGACCCCAATTATGTTGGGAAAAGGCTATGCAGATGATGAAGACCTTTTATGCCATGTTTTACGCAAATAAATATTATTATTTCCTTTGTTTATTCTTTAACAAATTAATTACATTTTGAATCAATTACAATAGTCCTTACAAAAAACAATATATAAAACATTTAAAAATATAAAAAAAAATGTAGCCCTCCGGTATCGGGAACAGGGTCCAAGCTATGCGGTCAGGGCTCCAGAGAGAGGAGCCTCCTAACAATACGAGCCGTGTCCAGGAGTACGGCTTTCTGAATCAAGCCCTTGATCCAGCTGCCTAACGAGAGCCTCCTCAGGTATTGATCGAGGCTCTTGGCAATTAAGCCATGGGCTGATACGACTATCGGCACAATGATCGCTGAGTCCACGTCCCACATGTCAACAACCTCGCGAGCCTTATTATTATTATTACGACGTTGGGGATCGGATGGTGCGCCTCAAGTGGACCCGTGCAGCACGTTTGGCAAGAGGTGGAGATGGCCTATGGAACCACCCAGCAGTGGGTGATGAAAAACAAAAGTCACCGTCTTTTGCAGATACTGTTGCAACACGCGTGCCGCTTGTCGCTCGTGGCCATTACGGTGAGGTCGCGACTAGGGACGCCCCTAGCGACCAATTACTTTTTAATTAGGGACAAATATATAAAGTGTTTTGTTGTAATTAAGTTGAGTCGCACCTCTATGCCCTAGGGCTTGGAGTAAATCGAATCTCGTATTTTTACGTTGACTTAACTGTTATAGATGATGGTCGATTAGAAGTAGGCCTACGTTTTTGTGTGTATTTACTAACTAGAATTCTCAGTTTCAGGAAAAGCACCGCAATAATAAAGATACATCAGAGGTAAAGTAAAAATTAAAAGTAAAAAGTTTTTATTGTGGAACATAGACAGTTGGCACAATTACAAAGGAAACGATGATAGCTACAAAAGTTTATAACTGTGTCGCAGCTATCAACGCCCATATAGACAAGAAAACAATTGTTCCAGACTTAAACTATAAATACAATATAACCAACATTGGGGTAAACTTTCGTAAAAAGAGGGGGGGGGTGGAAGTGTGTGTGTGAGTTTGTCTGTATGAGGGGGAGTGTGTGAGTGCCTGTGTGTGCTTGTGTGGGGTCTATATGTGTGTGAGTGAGAGTTTCTGTGTGTGTAAGTGTTTTTGCTAGTTAAGTTTCCACATTCACACAAATTTTCAGTTGCGTCATTTGCCAATGATTTCAAGTATCTTTCTAACTTATGAGTCAGTGGAATTGAACTGTTACATAATGACTTGTGATTTGTAAATGGCCGGCCGGCCTATTTAAGTAGTTAGTCAAGTAACGTAACAGCTTGGGTTTTCTGGCTTAATTTGTTTCAAAATGTCAAGTAATAATGTAGTTTATTACAACCAAATCAGCTGTTTGAAATCGTCCGCTTTTTGTGGTTAAAAACGAAAATCGCCATTCAAGATAACTAGAAAAAAACATCCTTTACTTATTAACTCAATGTTTATAGCCATATTTGTGCTGCAAATCAAGCCAGTTACTTCCCAAGAATTTGTGTGGTTGCGGCAGCAAATATATTGCTGATGGAATTCCTAATAGACCCGCAGCTTCCCAGAAATGAGATGACGTGACTTCATATTTGTGTGAGTACCTATTTCCAACAGTTGGTTTGATGTAATTACTGACTTTTATTACAATTCATAAAATTCGCTGGTAGAGAGATAGTGGTTATGAGAAAATTATTTTTGAATTAACTTAAACTTATATTGTCACTTACGGGATATCTTCCGTGATTATTATTTGTTCAACAACAACTTCTTAATATCGAGAGCTCAATCTCGATATTAAGAAGTTGTTGTTTGTTTTTGTTGTGTGAGTTTAGTTTTAAATCGTGAAAACTTAAAATAGTGTTTGAATGAACTTATCTTGCATTGTATTTTCATTACATTTGACTTAAACAATAACTGGCGTAATGTGGGTGTATTGTTGACATTGGTATTTCATAGTACTCCGAGTCTCCAATACATAAAATCTTTGAAAAGTCACTAACATGAATATTCTTACTACTGCTTACACTGCTTACCTATCTGTCAGAACGAACGTAAACATTAGGAGGAGAAGGATTTACTATGTATCTCCCCCCCCCCCTCTGTAATCGAGCATGCAAAACTAATTTCCTGTGTGAGACATCAAACGTCATGTGAATAAGAAGGAAATACAGAGACTGCGAATGAAGCCAGGATTATAATATGATACATAGAAACCTATGCAGAGGTATATTCTATATCTTCTTCTCTTTGAGAGGGTACAGAACTAGTACCTAATATCTGTTTATAGATTAAAGATTAAAAAATACAGAAGTTACCCTAAAGACCGGTCAAAAAAATAAATATCAATTCGAGTAGTTTACTGTCACAATGGATTTCATAATCATTTCATCATCATCATCATCAGCCTTTTAATGTTCCCACTGCTGGGACACAGGCCTCCTTTCTATGAGAGGGAATGGGCTATAAACAAACATAACAAACATAACACACTCACACATATATCATTTAAACAAACATAATTATTTATACTGGGTAAAGATCTTTTCCATATAAGGTGTAGATGTTTGAATGAGCTCTTGTCCTGTTGCTTGCACATCACAGGACGCTACTGAAAGTGCCAAACTTCTTGCCGAGCTGGTCGTTTTTGGCTGACTCAATCTGAATTGTCATCGACACGCTAAGAAGAGAAGAATCAACTGAAAGCCTCTTAAGGGTGTCTTAATCATTATGAACACAAGAACATTCGAGTATACTTCTCCTATGGGACCAAGCACTAAATCGCAAAAACAATCAGCTGTTCCCAACATTGGGGTTATTCAAGTTTTTGAAACATAAATACGACCCGAATGGCGCAGCTGCCTTACGTTCTTAGGGTCTCGGGTTCGAATCCCGGTAGGAACAAATGTTTGTGTGATGAGTATGGATATTTGTTTCCGAATCATGGATGTTTATATGTATAATAATAAGTGTGTATTTACAAACAAAAAAACTATCTATGTAGTATATATGTATAGTGTCCACGACACAAGCCTCGTTGCTTAGTGTGGCACTAGATGGCGCTGTGTTAAATTTCCAGCTATATTTATTTTATTATTTATAAATGTATGGAACAGCTATCTTTGTTCACGATTTCAGGGTTAGTTTTATAAAAAAGGGGTTCATAAAGATAATAACAGTAACCCCGTTAGAAGTTTTCAGTTATAGCAATAACATCTTGTGTGTGTCTGTAACAACACCTACCCTAATAAAGTTTCAGAAACAATGAACATTATTTTTGATTATTGTGAATGTGAGGACCATGTGGGTCATTTTTTGTTTGCTGTTTTCCTTTCGTTTTAACGACCGTCTGGCAGTTTTAGTACTATAATAATACTACCCAAATGTCCTTTCTTTATATTGTTCGTCGCCTCATTGAGAAAATCATTTGAATGACGATTAAAAGTGTTTGTAAAAATCTAGTTGCAAAATAATACATCATCATCATTTAACGTACGAATATGTACTATCGTGGACACTGCCGCCTGATCACCACTAAGCTAATTTTTGCTTGCACTTGCAACATAGAAACGCTCTCTATCCCCGCTCCGTTGACTATTTATAGAAATAATGAATGAAAGACAATACCGGTCGGCCGAGCGCACTGACGACGCACGCCAAACGAAAGTTATTGTTATTTTGCGAGCCAAATTGACGCTTTCCTAATAGGCCTAAACTTTAAGGGGGCGTGGCTCGGCGCCTCCGCATGATTTAGCGAAAATAAAATAACTGATCAGGCGGGA
This sequence comes from Xestia rhomboidea, assembly GCA_963853795.1. Lineage (NCBI taxonomy): Eukaryota > Metazoa > Arthropoda > Insecta > Lepidoptera > Noctuidae > Xestia > Xestia rhomboidea. The sequence goes on along the minus strand of OY970771.1, from coordinate 3,697,978 downwards.
AATACCACCCACGACTGTACGTTTTAAATGTAACGGTAAGACGTGATCATCCCCTGAACAATAATTGGGACAAGAAAGCCTTTCCGGCCCGCTTCCTGCCCCGTTGGGCGCTCGTGCGAACTCTACGTAGACGCACGACTAGCCAGCGATCATGGTCAGACAATATTGAGATTTCTTCTCGATCTACTTTTTAGCGTGATGGAAACTTTTAACGTTTAGATTTGAAATGATATTGATATTCGTATTTAGGGCTTAGAAAAGGCGACGTTTGAAAGTGAGGATTGATGAAAAAGTCAAACGTCAATTTTGTTGGAAGTCCCTGTAGAAATCCGAAATGCTTTGAAACCGAATTTCAGGGAGTCTAAAATAGCCGTTTTAGCAGAATCATAATAGGATAATAATATGAATTGCGTTACATCCTTTAGAATGGTCACTGACACGGTAAATATAATAAATTGTCTTGTAAGACCTTTTTTACGAATTGTAACATAGTTCATAATATATATTATTATTATACTATATAAAGCTGAATTACCACTGACTCACTCACTGATTGACAGAATTGTTCTCCCAGATGGTGGATGGGGAGGTGGGTATATTTTGACAGATTCGTAAACAACTAACTCTAAAACCTATGGGAAAAATCCCAAACCTCCCCTTTTCGCCCCCCTTCGCCCCCCTCCCTATCGGATCTCGGAAACCAAGAGACTTGGAACATTTTTTTTTTCTGATTCGTATAGAGGAGGCTGGGAAAAGTAAAAACCATTTTTCAGATTGTCCCCCTTTCCCCCCTTCTCCCCCCTTTAGGCGGATCTCGGAAGTTAAGAGACTTGGAACATTTTTTTTTTCAGATTCGTATAAAAGGGCAATGCATTAGTCGAAATCATTTTTCAAAACTCCCCACTCTCCCCCCCTTCACCCCTCCCCCCATCGTATCTCGCAAACTAGGACACGTAGCGGCATTTTGATTTTGACTATACTTTATTATGGAGTAGCGTTGAATTTTTATACCCTCCCCTCCCCAACCTCCCCTTTCGGGTGGTAGGTAGGTCCAGAGTGGAGCGAAGGGGGGAGGTGGCGAGCGAAGCGAGCCGGCGACCTCCGTAGCGTAACGAAGGTTGAGTGGGTGAAGCTCCCCTCCCCAACCTCCCCTATAATTGAAAGGGCTGTAACTTCATAACGGTTAGAGGTAGCCATCAGCTGTTTGAACAAATATTATAGTAGGCGTCGAAACCTGTCCGGTAGTAGGTAGGTCCTGAGCGGAGCGAACTTGCGAGACCGAGTGGAGCGAAGGAGGGAGGTGGCGAGCGAAGCGAGCCGCCGACCTTCGTAGCGTAACGAAGGTCGAGTGGGTGAAGCGTAACTCAGGGACGACGACAAGCAAACCTCAGGGTAATGTTTTTTTATACTTCTCAAATGTTTTAGGGGTTCTTAAGGGTTCTCATACTGATTTAGGGGTAATTCTAACGGATTTTCCAATTCATTTAGGAATGCCTATGGATTCTCAAATTTTTATAAGGGTAAGGAATACTTCTCAAAAACACCAAACACGCGAGCTGCGCGCAGCTCGCGCACCCAAGCAAACTAGTTATATTATATAAAGCTGAATTACCACTGACTCACTCACTGACTCATTGACATAATTGTTCTCCCAGATGGTGGATGGGGAGGTGGGTATTTTTTGACAGATTCGTAAACAAGTAACTCCCGCGAGTATGGGAAAAGTGCCAAACCTCCCCTTTTTGCTCCCCTTCCTCCCCCTCCCTATCGTATCTCGGAAACTAAGGGACCCGTATTTTTTGTTTTTTACGGGGTCGTATAGAGGAGGCTCGGAAAAGTAAAAACCAGTTTTCAAAGTTGTCCCCCTTTCTCCCCTTCTCCCCCCCTTTAGGAGGATCTCGGAAGTTAAGAGACTTGGAACATTTTTTTTTTCAGATTTGTATAAAGGGGCTGATTGTTAGTCGAAATCATTTTTCAAAACTCCCCACTCTCCCCCCCTTCACCCCTCCCCCCATCGTATCTCGGAAACTACGACACGTAGCGGCATTTTGATTATTGCCATACTTTATTATTGAGGAGCGTTGAAATTGGTATACCCTCCCCTCCCCAACCTCCCCTTTGCTCCCCTCCGCTTTCCGGTGGTAGGTAGGTCCTGAGTGGAGCGAACCTGCGAGACCCAGTGGAGCGAAGGGGGGAGGTGGCGAGCGAAGCGAGCCGGCGACCTCTGTAGCGTAACGAAGGTTGAGTTGTCCCCCTTTCCCCCCTTCTCCCCCCCTTTAGGCGGATCTCGGAAGTTAAGAGACTTGGAACATTTTTTTTTTCAGATTCGTATAGAGGAGGCTCGGAAAAGTAAAAACCACTTTTCAGAGTTGGCCCCCTTGCCCCCCTTCTCCCCCCCCCCCCCCTTCGGCGGATCTCGGAAGTTAAGAGACTTGGAACATTTTTTTTTTCAGATTCGTAAGAAGGGGCAAAGAGTTGGTCAAAATCGTTTTCAAAACTCCCCCCTCTCCCCCCATTCACCCCTCCCTCCATCGTATCTCGGAAACTAGGACACGTAGCGGCATTTAGATTTTTGCTATACTTTATTATTGAGGGGCGTTGGAATTTTATACCCTCCCCTCCCCTCCCCAACCTCCCCTAAAATTGAAAGGGCTGTAACTTCATAACGGTTAGAGATAGCTATCAGGTGTTTGAACAAATATTTTAGTAAGCGTCGAAACCTGTCCGGTGGTAGGTAGGTCCTGAGCGGAGCGAACCTGCGAGACCGAGTGGAGCGAAGGGGGGAGGTGGCGAGCCACGCGAGCCGCCGACGTCCGTAGCGTAACGAAGGTTGAGTGGGTGAAGCGTAACTCAGGGACGACGACAAGAAAACCTTAGGCGCAACGCAAACAGAAGGCGGCGCGGCGAAGATACTGAGAATAAATCATTTTAAATGAAACCTTAACTACTATGACATGCGGTTGAAAAAGCGATGCCAAAGAAAGGCGCGCGGCGCCGCGTGCCTATCTTTCTTTGGCCATGCCATTTTCAACAGCATGTCATAGTAATTAAGGTTTAATTTAAAGTGATTTATTCTCAGTATCTTCGCCGCGCCGCCTTCTGTTTGCGTTGCGCCTTAGGGTAATGTTTTTTTATACTTCTCAAATGTTTTAGGGGTTCTTCAGGGTTCCCATACTGATTTAGGGGTAATTCTAACGGATTTTCCAATTCATTTAAGGATTCCTATGGATTCTCAAAATTTTATAAGGATAGGGAATACTTCTCAAAAACACGAAACCCGCGAGCTGCGCGCAGCTCGCGCACCCAAGCAAACTAGTTATATTATATAAAGCTGAATTACCACTGACTCACTCACTGATTGACAGAATTGTTCTCCCAGATGGTGGATGGGGAGGTGGGTATATTTTGACAGATTCGTAAACAACTAACTCTAAAACCTATGGGAAAAATCCCAAACCTCCCCTTTTCGCCCCCCTTCTCACCCCTCCCTATCGTATCTCGGAAACCAAGAGACTTGGAACATTTTTTTTTCAGATTCGTATAGAGGAGGCTGGGAAAAGTAAAAACCACTTTTCAGAGTTGGCCCCCTTTCCCCCCTTCTCCCCCCCTTTAGGCGGATCTCGAAAGTTAAGAGACTTGGAACATTTTTTTTTTCAGATTTGTATAAAGGGGCAATGCATTAGTCAAAATCATTTTTCAAAACTCCCCACTCTCCCCCCCTTCACCCCTCCCCCCATCGTATCTCGGAAACTAGGACACGTAGCGGCATTTTAATTTTGACTATATTTTATTATTGAGGAGCGTTAAATTTTATAAGGATAGGGAATACTTCTCAAAAACACGAAACCCGCGAGCTGCGCGCAGCTCGCGCACCCAAGCAAACTAGTCCTATTATAATTCTGCTAAAGTAGCCATTTTAGAACCTCAGAAATTTACTTTATTGACTTACAGGAATTTTAATTAAACATATTTTTTATTTATTTTCCGTAAAAAAGAGGCAATATTAACATAGATCGCGACATGGTCATGTGGTCATGTTTTTTATAACTCTTAAATTACTTGCCTTGTTAGGTAGTATGTATTGGTCAAATCTTGCAACTGATTTTAACCCCCCCCCCCCTCAGAGTGAGCTTATTCCACAAATCCCTCCTAAAATTCCCCTTAAGGGGAAAAAGTGTAATCTAAAGAAAAGTCTAAACCAATTTTCCCCTGATAATCCCCCTTAGGGGAGAAAACTTGAATCGAATAAAATACTTATTCCACAAATCCCCCCTGAAAGAAAGGGGAGGGAGAACTAAAAGAGGGGGAAAACTGAAATGCATAAAACAGTATAGAATTCCCCCCTGAGGTCCGTAAAGCCTTAAAATTTTAAGGAGTGCCTCTGCCATCGGCGCTGGGTGACGATTTGTTCGCCGGTGGTCGTTGCCAAAATATTTACCGCGGGCGCCGACAGATATTTTACTATTACCTAGAATGCAGGAGCGAGAATTTTGCACACACCTTTGGTTCAGGTGAAAATTCATTTTGTTATAATTATTTTGTTGAATGATCAAAATTAGGTTAAAAAGACAATATTACCATAAGGGCACTACTAACAGGAGCTAAACGCGAGTTTTATAATGCAAAAAATCATATGATTCACTGCAATAAACTAAACCAGAATAATATATGATATTCTTCATGGATATATGCTAGTATGATAGTGTTTTGAAAACATAATACAACTAATTTTACTCGATAGAAAAAAATCACGAACTTATCTCTAAAAATTTTAACGAGTAAAAACCATACTAAAATACATGCGATCATTCTGATTTTTTGGCAAATAATTCTACAAGCAACATTTTAGCGTGTTTTATTTTTTTAGTACAATCAATAGATTTATTGTAAATCGCAAAAAAAAAACCACTCATTTCGCACTATTCGCTCCGCAGTGACTGACGTAACAACCACTTTGTAGTGCAAGCTGATTAAAACTTTATTCTAAAAGTATTTCAAACGAAGTTTGAACCACTACAAATAGAGTTGCTAATTTAGCTCCTGTAGTCGCCATAAGTCACCTAATTTTTTATTTTTATTTTAAGGAACAGCAAACAGTTACGTTATGAAAATTTAAAACTGTTACAACAACATTTGCATTTTTCTAATAATTACTAGGCAAACTTACTTTTCAAACCCGCAACTTCCATACCAAAAACTACACCTTAACACTACACAACTAATTTCTAACCCGCCAAGCTTCATCTTACAACAACTTAATATTCAGGCGGGGGCACACGAGCTATTCCAGCTGTTATAACCTGCAGCGTACCCGCGAGTCTAGCCTAAAGCTAATCTAGATTGGATTGGGACTGAAAGCCTAGCTTCTGAGCTAGGATAACTAGGTAGATGTGATGTATTTTTACGAACTTAATGCACTTCTTTTTTGTTCTTTAAACAGTGCATGAAATTATGTTTTCGTTTGAGAGGTGTTTGCAGTTTATGTCTATAATGTTCCCACAGCTGGGATACCGACCTTCTTTCCTCTATCTGCCTAGCCGTTTCTAAACTATGTTAGGGTCGGCTTCCAGTCTAACCGAATTCTGCTGAATATCAGTATTTTACATGGAATGACTGCCTATCTGACCTCTACAACCCAGTTAGCGGAAATATACGATACCCCTTGGTAAGACTGCTTGACAGACTTTTGGGCCACTGACTACCTGTAACGACTGTCAAATATGTACAAATGAAAGCCGGGACCAACGACTTTTTCCGAGGCACGGAAGTAACTCGGTATACAAAGGGTGGTCACCCATCCACGAACCAACCCAGGCAAGCACGGCTTAACCTGAAGATTGGCCCGAGCGGCTGCTACTTTTTAGCCACGAGCTCCTCCAACATGTTAATAGATGCTGTATGAATAAATACTCTATCGTTGTGTTGTGTACCCTTCTGATGAAAAGTGTGATCATATTAAACTTATCAACGTTTTCCATTTTCACTGTTTACTGAGCCTTCCCTTACAGTTTTAACTTTTAGTTATTTAATAATATTAAATACTCAATTTAAAGTACATAAAGCCCAGCTTTCTATACAAGTACCAGCGTCTTGAGAATTTTCTTTACCAACATTTTTCATAATAAAAACAAATTCAATCTGTTAGATAATGGGATTTTCGCGAAGAAATCCATTCAAAGAGCAGTATTATATGGTACTCTATAAAGAAAATATTTCAAAACAAACTCGGAGATATCCTTTGAACTTATAACTTGTGTTTGTGTGTGTACTACGTACTATCGTCGACAGAAGTCGTTTATTTATTTTGTTGTTGTTTAGATTTACGCATGATCTGTATGGTTTTTTTTGTGTTGTGTATTGGCTTGATGTGGATAGTAAATAACTCTGTATTGGATAAAAATTGTAAGCTATGTGTTACTTTTGAGAAACTAAAAACCTTTTACTGGCTCAACAGTTTGCATCAGCCGTTTTCCACACGAAAAACAGATATTAACACTACGCCCTACTAGACAACTTGTATTTCTAAGTTGCTTACTTATTACTAGTACTCTCACTGACTTTTCCTCATTATTCCGGACCATCACAAATGGCGCCAGCCAGTGGGATTGCGTCATACGATTCTACGTCAGCTTAACGCCCCACCTAACGCTAGGCCTCGACCATACCGAGGACACACTCGATCGCCATTACTTACCGTGCATACACATCGGCCATTTTATAATGTTTAAACCACCCACTCAATACAGTCTTCATATCGAAAAGGAAAAAAAATAGAAAAAAAAAATCAGAGATCCCTGGGCGGCATATAAACTCTGACACCAGGTTAGGTGCTAACTACACGATAAAGAAAAAGAAGATCAAAAGAACACTGTAGTAATTATTTTATTCTTGAATTGTTTTGTTTTTACTAAATGGACACTTTTAACGCGCACATCTTGCTACATTGTTCTCACATAATGTACCATCTCAACATGAATATACACAATTATACACCCAATTTCTATATATTTGAATTATACACCCAATTCATAATTATACATCCAATAACACATTTAATAATTTATAATAATATTATTAAACTGCTACTTAGCCCTCTTCCTCTCTCCTAATGTTGCTGTGCCCGACAAGGTCCATATTGTTTTCTTTTTATTATTTGATTACACCATCTATGTAATACATATGGAATGCAATAAAGATTTGAGATTTGAGATTTGAGATTTGAATGATGTAACCGACCACCACCACCACCACCACCACCACCTGTGTGTGTGATGTTGGTTTTGTAAGAATATTCTGATTTAAAAGAGTGTCCATGGAGTTTCTTGCCCGTTCTTCTCCATAGAGATCTACGCTAGGGAATGGGCAACTACAGTACTTTCACAGTTTTTATGCCTTGTGACTGGGACTGTAAATACATTTAATTTTCATCATTATTTCGACAATTCAAAAGTGTCTGTAACTGGCCTACTTGAATGATTTTGATTTTGTTTCTTTTAGTTGAGACCAGCAGAATCACAACTGGAGCTTGAAATTCAAACACTAATACTTTACTCATCTTCCACTGGAGAGTGTAGATTTCTTGATGAGGTCCTAGCTTCAAACTGAATTCATAAGCATAATCGCCTTAAAACGTTTTGACTGCTGGAAATTGACATTATCTTTGGAAAATCATGTTTCGGCCGTATCCAACTACCCACAAAGCAAACCCAGTGCTAAGATTTTTTGGTTAAAGGAAACGACAGTTTCCTCCTGAAATATTATTTATTCCATGACCATTTCTTTAGTTCACAAATCTAAGCATAAAACACTAATTAATTATTTTCAGCAACCACTAACCAACACCGAAGATCGTATCTAAATAAAATGATCCTACTACAGCCATTCAACTACAGTATGAACAATTTAATATTGTCTATAATACGTAGTTCTGCACAGCGGACAAGCCATTTGCAGCAAGTAAAGAGGACATAGTGCAATAAGGATTATTTGCAACTGTTTATCTTAGAGAGAGCTCTTTGTTTTGAAAGAACGGGCGATAGCTGTTTGTTCTTTGACGCCAAAAGAGCAAAGGGTATAAAAGAAAATCTATTTTGTAGTAAAACAATGTTAGACTGTAATTTTAGCACTGGAATAACTAAAGAGCATTCAGCAAAATCAGTTAAGGTTCCCAGATGCAAGTTTCCGTTCAATGAGAGAGAATGGACCGAAGTCACATGTATGCGATGGGTTAACGAGGATTCTTTAAGATTTAACTATAGAAGTAAGTCTTCACTGTTGATTTTCATTAAGTACCTTCTTATCATTAAAGCAGCGGAGAGCAGCGGAGGCCCAGTGCTGGCGGCCCCGACTTACGAACAGTAAGTCGTGGGTTCGAACCTAAACAGGCGCATTACTTTGTGTAATTTATTTCATCACCACTGCTCTTGAAAACTGTGAAGGAAAACATCGTGAAGAAACTGGCATGTCCGAAAACCAAACATTTGAAGACATGTGACATCTACCAACCCGCACTGGGCCCGCGTGGTGGATTATAGCCCATTCCCTCTCATTGAGAGGAGGCCGTGTCCCAGCAGTGGGAACATTATAGGCTGATGATGATTATCATTAAAATTAAAGGACTGCCAAACTGACTGCACTCAACTTGACATCAGCATAGCTATTCACAACGCTTCGATTCGATTTTCGATTCGGAAAGTCATATGTCTATCTCGCTCGATTTCGTAGAACCATTTTGTACGTAGTGATCATGCAACAGTACCCCACACCAAGCTGGAAATTACTACCAACTTGCGAAGTAAAGATAAAAATCTCCCGACTTTAAATTCATTAATATCCGCTAGTTCCCCCGCTCAGCTTATCACAAAACCCCCACCAGAATAAACGCGCAATATATGTATCGTAGATGTGAAACTGCAGACATGAGAGCGCTATACATCCAATGCACTGCAAGTTAGTATTTTCTAGATGACTGTACAATATACATACGGGTAGAGTCGCGTAGAGTTATGTGTACATTCGTGACTTCATTTCAAAGCATCTGGCAGTGTAAGGTTACAAGACTTTATAAGTTATGTTACTTAAACTTTAATGCTTAGAAAATCTTTGCTTATACATAATTATAAGTAAGTGCAAAATGGAAGTACGTAATGACTTTATACTTATTTGTTGCTGTGTACTCAAATATATGTCTATTTAGTATGATAAGACATTTAGTTTTAGGGATAGGAATTATATCTATGTTGTTAATTAGTTATTAAGTAGAAAATAATGCTTAGTTACTTTTCAAATGTACTTCTAGGTTGCTCTGCCACTAAAACGGTGCTTGCTACTCCTACAATGAATTCATAAATAATCATGAATAAATAAATATCGCTAGACATTACACGCAGCGCCATCTAGTGCCACACTAAGCAACGAGGCTTGTGTCGTGGACACCAGATAGTTGATATACTACATAGATACTTTTTGTTTGTAAATATTCGGGATTCGAACCCGGGACCCTAAGAACGTTAAGCAGCCTCACCACCGCTGCGCCATTCGGGTCGTCAATTGAAAAAGTGGACTTAAAACTAGTGCCTTTTATTTTGAAACTAAGCCCTTTTCCTGGGGCTTCTGTAAACGTAACTAACTGTAGCGGACAGTACATAAAGTACTACAGCAACGCCATCTATGCCACGGAGGAAAAACTAACATTAACATTCTGAATCGCGCTATTCAAGTTATCCGCGACCTGATAATTATTATTATAGTAGTAGCCCACCGTCCAACAACCGTTTGGTTGGAAGATCCTCCAGTTTCTATTGGGATGACGAACTTTACACCTTGTTCTTCATATCATAAACAACTATGAAAATTGTTTTTACCTACCATTTTAACTATCCAGTAAAAATAACATCATATGGCCCGCAACGATAGCAAATACTACAATCACGAAGAATATAAATGCAGTGAATAAATAACTCATCAAAAACAAAATCAGCTGAACGCTCAATCAACATCAAAAATCAAAATTGTTTATTTCATATAGGCCTAGATGGGCACTTATAAAACGTCAAAAAAGGTGCACGGTTCGCGTTGGTCGTTTCCATGGAGAAGAACCGGCAAGAAACTCCATGGTTACTCTTTTCAAATCATTTGGTATTACAATATCATTAAGTTACAGTATTAGTACATAAGTATGGGGGGACAGCGTAGGCCCGACAATAGGTCGTTGCTTACTATACAAAAAACGTAAAACAGAAAAATATTTAACAAAAGTTAACTCCTCCGTTCACTCATTCACAAAGAATAGGTAAAAAAATGAATCTATACAAAGGTAGGAAAATTTTGTAAATATTTTTTTTTTTTGTAAATAATAAAAAAACAAAATTAAACAAGTGTCACTTGTTTAATTTTGTTTTTTAATATAATATAATATATAATATTGTCATCAGTGCTGTAACTATTCTGACCAAAACATAAAAAAAAATATTTGAAAACTATTGTAAAAATCTGAATGGAAAGAAAAGAAAAAATGAGATTAAGAATAATTAGAGCCATCCACAAATTTGTGCCGTTTATGAGCTACCAGGGAAGCCGCATGCGCAGAAGAAACTAGAGCCAAACTTCTTTATCTTCAACGTAGTCCTTGATTTTGTAATATGCTTTTTTAATAAGGACACGTTTGATATAGTTTTTGAACTTCCCATCGGTCAGTTCTATAATTGACTTTGGCAACTTGTTTTAAAAGCGTATACTGTTTATAATAAAAGACTTGCTAGTTTTTGTTAATCTGAATTTAGGTATTACAATTTCATGTTTACTGCGTGTGTTTTTATTGTGGAAGTCGCTTCTAATTTTGAAAAGCCTTTGATTTTCTTTGTCGTCGTCGTTTTTTAAATCGTTTCCTTTGTCGGACAATCCAGATACTTTTACAAGAAAACCCAAAAATTAGAACCGTTTTTGCGTACCCCAAAGATCTAATTCCCCAAATTACCCTTCACTCCGCATACTATAGGTGCCTACCACCTACATAACTCCGCCAAAGTCCATTTAGGAGGACGGGTAAACTGATTTTGGATAAGAAAAACCGAGCGAGCAATATCTCTCGTTCGTGTGTTGCGTTCCTACACGCGATTAGTGTCGAACTCTAAATATTTCACGGTAATGCCTTACGATTGAAGTGTGTTACAGGACTTATTGATGGGGGCTCCCAAATTTATGGAGACTTGCAAAATTGGAGCAGAAATGTAGGGCAATTGGTGTGAGTGCAGATTTTTGTGTGGATTCTATGCAGTGTTTATCATCGTCATCATCATATCGGCCCGGAATCATCCACTGCTGGATATAGGCCTTCTCTTTCTACTGCCACACTTTCCGGTTCTGTGCGTTCCTTATCTGGATAAAGAGTCAAAATCGCAGGTAACACGCAGCTGTTTCCTGCAATTTTGACGATAACGTCGACCCAACGAGCTCTAAGACGGCCCTGCATAGCTATTTACAACGCTTCGATTCGATTTTCGATTCGGAAAGTCGTATGTCTATCTCGCTCGATTTCGTAATGTCAAAAAAAGATAGACATACGATTTTCCGAATCCAAAATCGAATCGAAGCGTTGTGAATAAGGGGCCCAGTTTCTTTGGTCTAACCTTGACTACCACTTGGTCAAAGCCTTGCTCCATCGGTAATCTCCGTGTCTAGCCCATTGTTATGCATTTTTTTTTTCATCTTAGCCTCAACGAACTCGCACTCCTGTGCAAAGATCGGCGGCTGTTTCTTTTTGTTTTCTTCTTTTTAAGTTGAAGGAACTTATCCAGTTTATCCCGCTATCGCTTTCGTGACCAGCTGCAACCCCGCCTCACTTATCTTAGGGCACAAGTTCAGAACTATTTTGGTCCTCACTTTGCTTGGCAGAGATGCGACAGACATGTTTAACTTTGACCCAGTTAACTTGACCAGCCTTTTAAATACTGGAACGGTAAATAAAAACACATTTGGTTACGCAATGAGCGTGCTAATGTACGAACAATAATAATATCAGTCTGGCTCGGAAGCCTTCTTACAGGAAGTCATGATCGTAACATTGATCAAGACGTTCGCTCCCTACGTGTTCCCAGACTATTAAGCAAAGGTTTCCATAAGATATCTTTCGTAATAGTTTGTGTTTAACATTAACCTATATAGTGCATATTAACGTTTAACCATTACAATTTACTGTATCTATACATACTACACTACACAAAATGTCGCTGGCAATCCCCAAAAGGCTAGGCAGAGGTTACTATTATATAGAGGGAATGAGAAGCCGTCACAACCTTCTGCGAAGCAGTCATGCTAGCGAAGGAGGTAACGGAACGTGAGAGGGAGAGAACCTCACGTCCTAGTCGCCACGGGAGACGCACCGGAAGTCGGGTTCCCGCGCCTACGGTGGCCACGTGGTGGCCTCCGTAAGCGCGGGCCTGTGGACGGTGAGCAATGGGTTAGCTCGCCGTCCGTCCATCTTATGACGACAGTCCATGTCGACGGCGCGTTCGTGTTCCACGTGCGCCTCAAAGAGATATTAGCAAAAAGGAAGGGGTCCACAAGGGCCGATGCCGGCCGGGGCTGCGAGACTGCTCGAAAGAGATACCGCGGCCCTGGTACACAAAGGGCTAAGAAGGAACATAGATGGGTTGTAGTCAGTAAAAGTCTGACACTCCCTTCCGCTCCGCCCAGAACATCTTTAATTTGATCGATTGATGATTTCCCATCCAAAAAAAAAGGTTTCTATTAAGTACACCAACATTTCACCAGTTATGTTTAAATAATTTTTATTAGAGAGCAAGTCTATTGCCAGGCAGTCCTGACTCCAAACTGCTACAGAAAAGTTCTTCATGGTAAAACATAACAACACTTTGCCCGACCTGGGAATCGAACTGAGGATCATAAGATCCTCAGTTCGATTCCGAGATTCGATTGCTCAGCAATAGCTTGCGAACACTGAACCGACTGTACACACTACTAAAGTCTACTGAAGTTTATTTAAATAAAAGCAAGATAATTAGGATGCTTTCGCTTATACAAAGTTTCGTGTGAGTGCTATATGCACCGTTGAGGAGTTTTCTCATGAGGAGACGAACCAGGCTGCAAGATCAAGTCGCCAGAACCAAAGGTAACTGTAAAATCCGATACCAACAAGTGGTCGAAAAATAATTTGCAAATTTTGAAGAGGATACCTTACATCCTTGCGAACGGTTCAAGTTAAATAAAAGCTCGCAAAAACACGAACCATGCCAGTAAACCTTCTAGACATCATGATTTATCGTTATCAAAAGTACTAGTCTTCACATTTTAATAACACATCAAAATCTTCCTTAAATCAATGACACTAACATATTTATAACCCTATCCCCGCTTCCTTGATTCGCAATTCTAACCTTTACCCCTATAAAATCTAAGACGAATATCCGGCAGCAGCGAAGCGAGGAACTGAAGGATTTATGGCTGAAACTGCATTAGGCGTATGAGAGTCGATTGGGTTCTGGCGTTGAAAAATTTAGCCAACCCTGTCGGGGGGTTGCAGCGAATTGGAATACTGTCAAATGCAGATGTTATAGGGTTATATGTTTTAAAGGAATGTCGCTTGCGTTAGGGGATGGGCTGATTCTGTAGTTTAGATTGAAACTGTCATTGTCACTGTCATTAAATTTAAAACCCTTTTGGCCTGGATACCACCAAAGCGTAGACGAGCGCAGAGGTGCGAATAGAGCAGGAGAGGAGATGCGTAAAAGCTAGTGTGTATGCACCGAAACGGTGCGGAGATGTGCAACGCGAAGAGGGGAGGAGATGTGACACCGCTCATAGCACACCGCTCATCGCACGACGCTCACAGCGCTCACCGCACACAACACAGCGCTCACCGCAAGCGGAACACGGCACACCGCTTACCGCACGCCACTCTCTTATCGTCACGGTTGCGCTTCAGTGGAGTCCGGCCCTTATGCTCCGGTCCAGACCTCAGGTGATGCAACTTGCGACGGCGACTTGTGTCGCGCGTTTCACTAGTTTCCTTCGTCGCGGTGACTCGCGGCATGCTCGGAGCAATTTTTTTCGCTTGAGCGTGTTTCTTGCGGCCAAGTGGTTCAACAAACGAGTCTACTTGGGTCAATATTTATTTTTGAATACTCCAATAAATTAGTATGATATATTCGCAATACTTTTGTTTATTCATATCAACTTTAACCTACCGTATAAACAGAAGAAAGTTACAAGTTGCAAAATATTCTTTCATTTTCGAACCAGTTCGAAACATGAAACTAAGTTAATAATTATACAAGTACAAGTAAACACCCGAAAAAGACCAACATTACGAAGAGGACGAAACGCAAAACTTCTGCGGCCAAGTCAAGAAAATGAGCACGAAAAGGGAACTTTTCTAAAAACCGACCAACTTTGCTTAACAAATTATTATTTTAAACTCACCATTCCGCATATTCTGAATTTAGCTTTTGAGATCTTACGTACGTTTCCCAGTGGGGAACTAGGGAACGGTTGCTCTTTGAAAATTATAATATCAAAGACTTTTGCTAAAAAGTGTTAGAAATGTTCCCTTTTAAAAAGCATGTGTGAAATGACTTTGAGGAAAGATTCTGGAGTTTGGAGGAGTCTAAAATTGAATAGAGTAGATGGAAATATTGAGGGGAAGACTTGATTCCTGTTTGTTGAAGATTGTAGTTCATCAAAATAGGCTAAAAAATATTTATATGGGACTTTAACATAACTGGCGAATGTGGTACACACAGACGAGAGGTTATGTTTGTAGTGAGTCTTTGGATTGTAACAATAAAACCCAAGATGCTGCTCTTATTCGAACTTCACATCTTTACAAAAGGATATTACTGACAGAAATATCTATTCTTTGAGGACAAAAACTATCATCATACTTTACAAGTATAAGTTTCTAAATAAACAGCTGTTGTTTCAAAATCACTACGGCCAATTTGATTAATTGTGTAGTTGGCAAAAGCATACCTAGTAATTAAAGTGTCGTTTACATTTTAACTAGAACTGTGCTTGATTGCTTTCTAGCTTCAATTTATTAACTTTGGAACCTCGTTTCGCTATGTCAGCAACAAAACTTTAAACGGGTCTAAACCGGCCAAATCTCAAATATTTTATAAAAAAATCTTGTTGCATTTATTGTATATAAACAAGAAGAAACTGACTCAAAAACTGATCGTCAGAACTTATGTATATGGGACCATTAAGATAGAGCCTTTTCAATGAAGAAATCAGTTTACGTAGTACAGAATTATCGCTGAACAGACATACAAAAAATCGAATTGAGAACCTCCTCCTTTAGAAGTCGGTTGAAAATAGTAAACACCAGTAACGCATACATAATTTAAGAACACAAAGATAGAAAAGATATCAGTTTGGCCAAAGATATCTTCAAGTCACGGAGGCGCTGATACGTAATTCTTTTGTCGGCTAATCTTTTATGAAAGATAGCTTTGTACGGTGTTTCGGGTTTCCCTTACGGATGAATTCCCTGACTATCAATATTATGTTGTGTGTGAACTTTACGCTTAGACGGAGTCAGTGGTCAGCGTTCTTTCCGAGGTAGCGTTACACCGATTTGTAACATAAAAGTAGAATTGAATTTTTGATGGAATATTGTTGTATTGGTATAATATAATAAAAATAATAATATCGCTGGACATTACACACAGCGCCATCTAGTGCCACACTAAGCAACAAGGCTTGCGTCGTGGACACCAGATAGTTGATTTACTACAAATATATTCTTTTTTTGTTTGTAAATACATACTTATTATATACATAAACATCCATGACTCGGAAACAAATGTCCATGCTCATCACACAAACATTTGCTCCTACCGGGATTCGAACCCGGGACCCTAAGAACATAAGGCAGCCTCACTACCGCTGCGCCATTCGGGTCGTCGCGTTAAAAGAGTAGAGGAAGACCAAAGAAACAATAATAATAATAAAAAGTATTTATTTCCCAAAAACTACACACTTTGCACTGTATACATTGTTTAAAAATAATATTTATATTATGATGCAATAGTAGACTCCATCTTTTAAACTAGGACTAGCCTGTATCTTAAAAGATAGGGTTCAGCCAAGTGGACACTGTTAATATTCACAACCAGAAACAAGTGAAGACAGTGTCATTGATTTGTACCAACAGCGGTAAAATAATAACAAAAACTAATTTTAGGTAACACAAGGTGAATGACAGTATATGTAGGGGTGTGGGGATGTGTGTGGGCGGAAGTGATTCCGTGAATGTAATGAATATATAATAATTCGATGTAAAGTGTGAGATGTAATCTATGAGTATGTATATGATATTATATTATAAGAGATGTAAGTTAGCAGATTCTCTGTTGCTACACAGTCCTGTTGTAATAGCTATTACAACTGGACTTTATTTACTGACATAACAATGGATGGACTGTGTAAAAGGTGATATGGCAAGAAAGGAGGTGCCTGATGAGATGACGGATAATAGAGAAGTATGGATTCTTCCATACTTCTGTATTATCCGTCATTATCCGTCGTCGTTAAGACATGCTGCGCCGACCCCAAATGAATTTATTGGGCTATGGGCAAGAGAATGTTGATGATGATGATTGTTTTATTGCTAATGAAAAAAAAAGTTTTTATACTCACATGTTGTCGTCTCCAATATAGTTGGGAAAAGACTTAGGCAGATGTTGATGATAATTTCGCCTGTATACTCGAAACTGGTTTTCTTATGAATCTTAATTGCATGATAATAATATGATAAATAGATGTACTGTAAATAATTTGCACGCTTGCTTGCAGGCAGAATACAAATACTTTTAGGACATTAGATCTTTCCTTGAATTTGTATGTATTTTCTAGCAAATAAACATTTTTGATTTGATTTGATTTGATTTACGGTTTACTTAGGTTGTGAACTCCCATGGTGTCTCTTAGCAAATGAGTGATTACTAAATCAATATTAACCTAACGTAACATCACACCTGTTATCCCCGAAGGGTTAGGTAGAGGTGTACCTAATAGTACACCCACATTTCGCCAGTTATGTTTAAGTCTCAAGTAATAGGGGCGAGCCTATTGCCATCAACCGGGCACAAACCCAGACTCCGTGGCTGCTTCTTTGGGTTTTTCCGTTGAGTTCCTGACTCTTTATGGAAAAACCCAAAGACACATTTCCCGACCCGCAAATCGAACCTAGGACCTCAATCAAAATTCTGTATGTATTTTACCTAGTTTGAACATTAGGATTTAGTGGTGGGTCGTTGTCGAATTTTTGACGGACGAAACGCAACCGTTTTCGTGTCGTTGCAACTGGTTTGAGGTCGGCTTAAAAGAAGAAACTTATCCAACATGGTATTCGTCGAGAATCGTTCGTTGAACTGCGTTTTCGTCGAGTCAACTAGTTGCAGTTTCTTACAACTATTTTATCGACTATTTTGTAAACGAACGCGGAACGACGCGACGACACGACGAGTGACTCTAGTCAGAAAGATAGTTGAATCATTGCGTTTTCGACTGAATTTTCATAGTCGTAAAATAAAAAGTCGCACCAAGTAATTCGATGACTGGTTTGTGCAACGAAGACTGAACCCAGAGCGTAGAACGGTTGCATCGTCGCAGAACATGGTCTTTGAAAACGGTTCGTCGTCGCAACGCCCACCACTTAATTTAGGGTTATGTCAAAAGCCAAATGGGTTATTTGATAACTTTTATACTAAATAAAACACAAAACATCTACTTTCAAAAACCCCTTATTTATTTCTCAAAAATAATACATTCGTATACATGAAAAATACAAGTTAATAAATGTTAAGACTGCATACGCTTCCAAATTAGTGTCTCAATTAATATCTTGTTAAAGTACTATTGCAGGGGTCGTGGACCTCATCTTTTACATCCCCATACGCCATTGCAGACTCAGACCCAACTACTAACATCAACAAACAAACACCCAACGAGACATTATTACTCTGTCACGATATTACCTAACTACAACCAGTATTTGTGACCCCTGGCCCGCCACGCAATCCCCTGAACACAATTATAGTAAACTAGCTACCCGCCCCGACTCCACATGGGTGCAATCTACTGATGTAGCAATATTTCCATAATAATCATCGAGATTTCTGTGATAATTTTATTTCAGTTGAAAATCGTCGTAAGGCATGTCCTTTACCGGGGCTGCGGGACTATTCGAAAGAGATACCGTGGCCCCGGAACACAAAGGGCGAGGAAGGAACATGGATGGGTTTTAGTCAGTAAAAGTCTGACACTCCCTCCTGCTCCGCCCAGAGCGGGAGAAGTCATTTGATGATTTCCCATCCTAAAAAAAAAAAAAAAAAGACATGTCCTTTAACCAAAATAGTGGACATATTTGTGACATCTACCCTGCCAGTCCAATTGGTAAACACAATAGTTGAGTGGGCCGTAATCCACCACGTGGCCCGTAATCCACCACGTGACCCGTAATCCGCCACGTGGCCCGTAATCCGCCACGTGGCCCGTAATCCGCCACGTGGCCCAGTGACCCACCTTCTCAGAGAGTAGGCCTGTGTCCTTGTGAAGCATCATAGGCATTATTACCGTGTTGCATCAGAAGCATATAGGTTTCAAACATTTTATAAGGCTGGCAACACATTATACACACGCAAAACAAACTGTAATACGCTTCTGACGCGACACCTTCAACCTTGACTATGCTAATATGATGTTGTAACGCTTGGGGAGACCTTTGTCCACTATGTCCAGCAATGAACGTCTTTTGTTTGAAATGATGCTAGCACAATCATATAACAAACACTTATAATATTTCCGGAGGTACAGTCAACAGCGCATCAAGTGATCACAGACTGTTACATTTTCTCATTCGATTTTGAACTTAACTGACAACATTTTAATGTTTAAAATCATTTGGAATAATTTGTCAGTTTCTGGTAACTTGATGTGTTGACTGTAAATTCTCTACTAAATGATAGCTAAAACCACAGAAGTTTAAAAGATCTAAGCTGACAAACAGACAGACACGAAAACCGACCTTATTTCACACTATTTATGGTCTAACCAGGCAGGGGAGGTCAACCTCCCTGGTCGTTTCAGAATTAAAGTGACATGGGTTTCTCATTTTGTTAGGGGCCAGATATACGCGTTTCCTAAGCGAAAGTGTGCACGCATGTTGAATTTTTAATCTGAAATATTGTTTTTATGCGAAAAAGATATGAATATTGTTATGGTTCGGTTATAGTAGGTTGTGTTTAACTTGCTTTTTGTAAGATAGGCCTTATGGATTTTGGTAATCGTCTATTTTTGACCTGTAACCTTGGTTACACTTCTATAGGTGTCACATAGCAACATGATCCAACATCCAGACAAGACGACACGGCCATACGCCCGCTTGTTTTGTTGTAATCGTTGGTCAAAATAGTCAATTTTGGAGATCAACATTTTTGTAGGTATGACATTACTCCAAATGGCTGCTTTATAATTCTTCTAAATCTTTTTACAAAAACCTTTATTTAACGGACACTTTAAATAAATAATTCATTCATCCCTCTTGCGCAAAATTCAAGCTTCTAGACCCAACGGTTTGAGCTATGCGAGGTTCATCGGTGGATTTAAACTTACCGAGTAATACCCAAGCAAAAAATGACGGACCTCAAATTAGACCGCAGCTCTCACAATACGTAGCCCTTTTTTGGCTAGAATATGTCCTAGATATCAACGGAAACTAGACAATCTAATACAGCATGTAATATGGGTTTAAGGGCTTATAACTACTTACATAAATCCCCGGAATGTCCAATTTCACGAAGGCAATAGAGAATTTTCCAGATTATTCTAAAATATTGTTTTTGTACGTAAGAGAATGTTATTATATCGTATGTTATACGTATATTAAAGTAAATAGAAATATGCGTATGTATACTCTTTATTCATTATAACGTTTACACCAGTCTTGAACTTATGCTATGCCACACATAATCTTCAATTTCAGTTTTTATTGGGATAAATCGATGTACAATGATGTTTTGGCGCGTGGCCAAAATTGCTACAGTACACTTTCATTTGCTTTTTTTCCTAATCATTTAAAAAATCAGTTAAGTATTGCACTAGAGTGTACGATTTTTTTCGAGCGCCAACAGATCCACGTGTCACGGATATGATAGCTGTTTTTTTAGCCCATTTCAGATGGAAAATAAACACAATTACATAAAAAATAAACCATTTTCAATCTAGGAATTGTAGACACCTTTTGATCATTTCCTTATAATTTCGAAAGAGACAAAGAAAACTCCATTCTTGAACAGTTTTCTTACAAAATAAGAGGAATTTTCCCCACAAAATATACCTATAAAACGCGATCACTAAACACCAAACACCAGTGAACCGAATTAAGGGACTCAAAACAATAGTCTTTTCAAAAAGAAACTGTTTCCCAACCAAGCAATTACGCCAAACGATAATAGACTCTCCTGCCATTAGGATAAAGTGGACATATGAAAATTAGATGGTTTAAATTATTTTTGTAATGGTGCGTATAAACGGGCAATATTATTACTGCAATTTTATGTGGCTACAAAATTTCTGACAATCAAAAAAACCAGCCAAATAAATTGGGTGATGATGACATCTCGCCAATATGTCAATGCAGATCATTGACAAATTGACATGTTTTATATTTTCGACCATAACAAAAACACTTTCGATTCCCATTCGATTGTCTGGTAACATGACCGGCAACACATAAAATTTGTGGCTACATGGCCCAGCTACGAAAATATCGTATTATCCAGAACTAACTAGGTTGTGGAGGTCAGATAGGCAGTCAGCTGCGTTCGGTTAGACTGGAAGCCGACCACAACATAATTGGGAAATGGTAGGCAGAAGATGTTCTGGGCCGGCCACTAGTAATGCAAAATGTGGCTTTATTTGCTGTCAATGTTGCCGGCAACTGTATGGCAGCCATACTTTACAGTAAAAGTATTGCCGGTTTAGACGCTCCTTAATGAATAAGCAAATAAAACCGCAGAAGCGGACGGTGAACACGTTGATAATTTTAATCTACCTTTACAAAAGGGCTGTTTACTGAGAACGCGCTAAAAGGGATGCCAGCTCAAATTAAGGGCCCTTTTATTTCTAGTGTTAGGCAACGGACTTGGTGGGGTGGTTGAAGATATTTTATGTTTAATTTAGGCTGTTTTCGAAGTAAAAGAGAAAGTTGAACCAAAGAAACGACGGATGGACTGTGTGAAGGATGATATGGCTAGAAAGGAGGCGACTGCTGAGATCGCGAGTAATAGTAGAAGTATGGAAGAAGAAGAAGACATGCTGCGCCGAACACAAATAAATTGGGATAAGGCCATATGAATGATGATGATGAGTTTTTGGCTGTTTTCGAAGCAAAAGAGAAAGTATTTAATTCAAGATGAGAAAGATTTTGTAGAAAATTTTCTCATCTGCGGGTTAGGCCTTTCAAATATTGTTATCGGTCATTGATATTCAGAACAGAAAAATCTGCCGAAGAATGACGAGTAGACCTGTCTCCAAATATAAACCTAGGAAGAGAGAGACATTGATAACTTACTTGAACTATGTGCTCGAGAACGATGATGATAATTTTATAGCTAATGCTTCTAAACTCAACACAATCTAATAAAGAATATCTAACTTATACCGTGGCAAAGATATTAAAAAGTAGCTCGGTAGTAGCAGCGCGACTAGTCTAGGTCTGCTGGATGCCAATTCAAATATCACCATAATTAGAGACTATAAGAGTAGACATTATAAAACATATGGAAACGGGTTCAAGAATATTTTGACGCCTGGACAAATTAGAACTAATACTGCTGCCAAAATCTTGTTCTTTTAATCACAAGTACCAGAGCGATCGAGCTCGATCGAATCGGGAGTAAATAGAGAAAACGCATTTTCCCTGATATGAGATCTAGCTAGCTCAATTTTTCGCTTCCGTAGACCCCTATATTGCAACTTTTATCTAAATCGTTAGAGACGTTTTCAAGAACGTGATTACAAGTTTACAAAAAAAAACCAACACAAAAATTGCTCAATTTTAATAGTATAGAATTTCACAAATGTTCACAACAGCGCCCTGAGGAGGGCGCTGGTGTGAACATTTTTGAAATTCTATGTATCTTCAAACACCCGTCGTAGGACTTTCGATACGATATTTAAGTCAAACCGCTATCGCGTCTGTCTTCTCCAAAACCTGCTCTAAAAGCGCGATTTATTCCGTACACCAGAACTCAGAGCTCAACACGTCAGTAATTATCTTGATAAGTGGTCCATGAGCTCAATGTTAAAATTTTCCGGCAACGATTTAAAGGATTTAATTAGAACAAAATTGTTTTCCATCTTCCATTCTATAAACAATACGGTTTTTGATACAATTTTCAGGTAATATTTACCGACTTTAATTTCGAAATACAGGGTAACCGCTTGGCCATGACGACTGTGAAAAAAATTGCTAAGAGCATGCCACAAATCAACACAACGCGACTTGTACTGACAAAAGGAATAAATTGGCCACATTAAAAAAAAACGAGCTTTTATTACAAATGAAAAGAAGAACCGGAAGACTTTGCGTTGGAAGGCCTCCCACTAGGTGGATCGATGACCTGGTGAAGGCTGCGGGATTCCGCTGGATGCGAGTCGCACGGGACCGGTCAATGTAGCGACACTTAGGGGAGGCCTATGTCCAGCAGTGGATGCCTTGCGGCTGATAAAGAAGAAAATTTGTTTTATCTATCAACATAGAACGCGCCTACAATGTTTTGGGTTCGTGCTATAAACAATTCAGTAGTTCTTTCGTGACAAGCCTCCTGGCTGCAACAGTCAAGTCATGCCATGCTGTCATAAAAAAAATCTGTCACCGGAAAACAAAACAAATAAAAACTACAAAACAATACTGGCAAAAAAACAAAACAGGCAAAACTGGTTTGAAATTCAGTTGCAAAATTTGACCAATACATGTGAACTACGAGTAGGTAACTAATCAACGAATTAACTAACAAGGCAAATTAATAAAATGCTTTAAAAAAACGCACACGCGTGTCGCTCGACACAAGCCGCATCGCACGAGGACCGAGTCAATTCGCATTGCCTGACTCCGTGGTCGGTGCCTTAGGTAGCGTGGGCTTTACCTTGTAGGGATTTATTTAGTTGTAAGCTGTGTTTACCTTTGTGACCAAAAATATCTGATCGGCAGGTAAATCGCAAACTCGGGCTGGGCATTGTCCTTTGATCTTTGAAAATCGTTTTTGCTATATTTATTTTTAGCAACGTTCTTTATTTAGATGAAAGGAATTTCCAGATTGAGAAAACTGTAGTCATCTTACTTTGTAATTATAATAAGGAACTTGTAGACTTCAATACAATTAGATTGTTTTTTAGAAAATTTTGAAGGAAGCCAAACGTTATTTATTGGCTACTAGCTTTTGCCGGCGGTTTCGTTTAAGTTTGAAAATTAAACTCTTAACACACTACTAAAGTTTTTATAATAATACTAGCTGTGTCTTCTTCGTTCGCGAGGGTGCATGTCAGAGACTGAAAAATAGCCCTTTCTCAGACCTACCAAATATACACAAAAAAAAACATACAAATCGGTCAAGCCGTTTCGGAGGAGTTAGATAACAAATACGTGACACGAGATTTTTAAATACAAATATCAAAAAAATAATTCAATCATGATTCAAAAGACACGTGGAGCCATCTATTATCATAAAAACGTTATTGTCGTTTTCCTCGGGCACAGTAGTTTTTTTCGGAATAAAAGGTACCCTATGTCTGACAACGTATATGCAAAATTTCAGGATGATCGGTTCAGTGGTATAAGCGTAAAATGGAAACAAACAAACAAACTTACTTTCGCATTTATAATAATAGTTAGAATAGCAAAATCAAAGAACCAAAGGAGTCAACGACACAGTAATTACAAAGCACTGCACGGAATCATTAACACCTCAACTTAAGGGGACTACAGGAGCTAAACGCGAGTTTTATAATGCAAAAAAGCATATGATTCACTGCATTAAACAAAACCAGAAAAATATATAATATTCTTCAGGATATATGCTGGTATGGTACTGTTTTGAAAACATAATACAACTAATTTTACTCCATAAAAAAATCACGAACTTATCTCTAAAAAATTCTTTTAACGAGTAAAAACCATACTCAAATACATGCGATCATTCTAATGTTTTGGAAAATAATTCTACAAGCAACATATTAGCATGATAGTGTTTTATTTTTTTAGTCCAACCAATAGATTTTTTGTAAATCGCAAAAAACCACTCATTTCGCACTATTCGACCCGCAACTACTTTGTAGTGCAAGATGATTAGAACTTTATTCTCACAGTATTTCAAACGAAGTTTGAACCACCACAAATAGAGTTGCTAATTTAGCTCCTGTAGTCACCTTAAGGCGATTCTTACGGCCCAGCCACAGCCAAGAGTGGCGGCGCGGCGGTGAGCGGTGAAAACAAATGGTGGACAACATAAAAAGTATGCCACAGCTACCGGCGACGCGCATAGCTATACTTCTTATGTTGTCTGCGATTTGTTTTCACCGCTCACCATCGCCACCGCCACCGCTCTTGGCTGTGGCCAGGCCATCACGACGCCGTTCGCCCGCGCGTCCGGGCGGTGAGCGCGTTGGTCGATTCTTGGCACACGAGACACCGCATTACAGCGCGGATCACTTAGGCATACGGGTGTTCTGGTGTTATGTAGTTTGTATTGTTTAATGGTTGTCTTGTAGTGATTTTCTGTATAGTAACCATAAAAAGTAGATGCAGAACGCTACCACTTCAGCGTCCATTCTTTTCAACGTCTGTTATCGGTCTGCACGACAGATCGAGACCCATCCGCGCGGTAAGTTGCGCTCACCGCCACGCCGCGCGGCAATCCGCCTCAAAATCCGCTTCGCTGCCTTTGTCCAACCACGAGGACGAACGGTGTCGTGTAAGATTCACCTAGATTCTTTCTACGAAACGCACACGCACACTCATACGCACCATAACCACTGCCACCGGAGAGTCAAGATTGACACAAAGAAAGAGAGGCCTATACCCACCGTGGGTGAAGTCAGATTGTTTATGATGATGAACAAGAAGCCCTCGCATTGGTATCAACTAATAAAAGTTAGGTGCGGTGGTGCCAATCTGGTGCAGTACCTACTCAGAGACCCGTACTTTAGGGTTTTCACACATTACACACACTCGACCACGCCTCGAAATATCGTCGACCCCAGTTCGATTCGATACACAATAAAGTATTGAATTGTGAGCTTTATATTGCGTTCCTCACGGTGGGATTTTTCACATGACCATTCGTGAACGACGCATAGAACATACACTTCTGTCAACTTCGAAGTTAACGTGTATCCTCAAAAAGAAGTTTATATACTCTTTTATAAGCTCTAAAGTTCATTCTCTAATCTCCACCTAAACACAAAGAAAAAGTGAAGGAAATACCGAATGACATATCAGAGGTCACCCGTAACAAAATAGTTAATTACTTGCATTTCAACATGACTCGGAACAAGCGATGGTGAGCAAGTCACCGCGAAAATTACTTTTTGGCTGACGTCATTATACTGTCCCCTCCCCCCCTCCCTCTTCCCCTCCCTAGACTGTTCGTAACAGCTACCATGGATAGTGGAGGGCAGAACAGAAGGTTAGATTTTTAATAGGCTTGTGTCCTGAAAAAATCTAATTAATCCGTCAGTTAGATTTAAAAAAAATATTTGACACGTATTTTTTCTTTTGTTACGTCAACCAAAATTAACGAAGATACGACGCTTTTAAAATTCTCAATACGTCACGCCGTGCTATAATGTTTAGTCCCCGCTCCCGCGTTTTGATGCGTTTTATCGTAGTCAATATTCATTGATTTACAAAAACAAAAAATACGTGTCCATTATTTTTCAATACTCTAACTGACGGACTAAATAGATTTGCAATTTATTGATGGTGGAAACTAGCCTAATGCAGTACTTGGCGAGGGCGGCCCAATGACCATTCTTTAAGACTGTTAAATTATAAATACCGTTAGATTATAATCTATCTCGCGAAATTGTATACTCTCGAAAGATTGTGAACCTGTCTCTGATTGGTCGGTCTTAAGTGGGCCGTTCTGTTTGTTTGTTTGGTTAATCACAGATTAATTTTACTTCCACCACAATTTCATAGAACTAATTCTAAAGCAGTGAGTTATTTTTAACACGAAATCAATTTACAATCACTAAAACACTGTTCGTTTACATTCGACAACAAACGAATTAACAAAAAGTAGTCAGAAAGCAGCAGAGAGCAGCGGTGGCCCAGTGGTGGCGGCCCCGACTTACGAACAGTAAGTCGTGGGTTCGAACCCAGGCCGGCGCATTACTTTGTCTAATTTATTTCATCAGCGCTGCTCTCAAAACGGTGAAGAAAAACATCGTGAGGAAACCGGCATGTCCTAGAACCAAAAAATTCGAAGACATGTGACATCTACCAATCCGCACTGAGCCCGCGTGGTGGATTATAGCCCATTCCCCCTCATAGAGTGGATGCCTGTGTCCCAGCAGTGGGAACATTAATAGGCTGATGATGATGATGATGAGCCAGAAACCCGGAAAACTGACAACCAGTCTTACCAAGACGTATCGTGTAACAATGGGTTTTGGAGGTCGGATTGGCAGTCGCTTCATGTAAAATAGTAGTATTCGGCTGCATCTGATTATGGTAGCCGACCCCAACGTAGTTTGGAGAAGGCTAGGCAGATGATTCACGGACGCCACAGAGTTAGCTTACTGCAACCCTGCTGCCCCATCGTGCTATTTACGGAAAGCTGTAATTTATCATTGAAATTAAAAGCCGCATTGTTTGAGTCATAATAAAGGCGAATTTAGAATGATCTATTGAGTCCTCGCTAATTATTATACATTTATTTTGCTTTGTAGTTACATTCTTTGACTTACAAAATGAAATTTACCCTGTCAAGAATGTTATTTTGTCAAACTAATTACGACTTTATTTAGGAGGAAAATTAGCGACTGTTTTTCTTTACAGTATTTTTTTTTTGTAAAAGAGAGATAGATATTAGTAGTATTTTATCCTTTGCCTATTTTTGCAAAATTATCGTAATTCCGGTAATGAACGTTGGTCACTCACTAAATTTAGGTATAAGAAAAATAACAGTAATGTCTGATGTGCAGTTGACTATACTGGGTGATCCAAATGGTGACGACATAAAAAATATAGAAGATTCCTCACGCCCAGAGGTATCCGGAAATACCTCATATATGTTCTTGACTCTTGTTAGTTTTCGAGTTAAAGCTTCTTGAAAACTGTACAGGAACCGCTTAAAAAAAACGAAATAACTTCATTTTACAGCTTTATAATACTCTTGATGATAAGATAAAAATATGTCTTAAGTTAACGTTAAATAATTTGAAAAAACCGGCCAAGTGTGAGTCGGACTCACCCATGAAGGGTTCTGTAGCAGCAAGTAACATAATACAAAAGTTCTTGTAGTTCGTTGTAACTTTGATCGATGTTTTAAAAATAGTGTATTTAAAAAAAAAAGTTATTGATAAGTAAACTGAAAGGTAAATTACGGTTTACGATTTATGACGTATTAAAAAAAAACTACTTACTAGATCTCGTTCAAACCAATTTTCGGTGGAATTTTACATGGTAATGTGCATCATATTTTTTTTTAGTTTTATCATTTTCTTATTTTAGAAGTTACAGGGCCCGGGACACACATTTTACCACTTTGGAAGTGTCTCTCGCGCAAACTATTCAGTTTATAAAAAAATGATATTATAAAGTGCAATACCATTTTTGAAGACCTATCCATAGACAACCTACACCCACACACCTTACAACCTGTATGGGTTTGATGAAAAAAAAAATGAGTTTCAGTTCTAAGTATGGGGAACCCCCAAAATTTATTGTTTTTTTTTTCTATTTTTGAAAATCTTAATGCGGTTTACAGAATACTATTACTAATACTTAATACTAATCTACTTACCAAGTTTCAACAGCATAGTTCTTATAGTTTCGGAAAAAAGTGGCTGTGACATACGGACGTACAGACAGACAAATAGACATGACAAATCCATAAGGGTTCTGTTTTTTTATTTGGTTACGGCTATTTGGCTACGGAACCCTAAAAAGTCGTGTAAAAATAAAGATAGTTTTTTTTGGCAGGCACTTATAAAACGTCGAGAAAAGGTGCTTGATTTGGGTTGGTCGTTTCCAATGGTGAGGAACCGGCAAGAAACTCCATGGTTACTCATTTAGATAAAACAAAGGACAATTCCAGTTTCAATTTTCAGCTCAGTATTACAGCGATTCGTTCAGCAATAATAATAAATCAGTGATTTCGACATTTCAATCCATCAGAAATTCCGAATCGTAAAATAACCGAGACTATAAAACCATTTCTATTTCTTTTATAATAATTTGTATACCATGCGTTGTATTGTACTGTTTTATTCGTTTTGTTTGGATTTACGATTAATTGATTCACGGCGAAGCGGACTTCCAAATAAATTAAGGATTATGGGTGGAAGAGATGCTAACGAAACTGAATACCCATACATCGTAAGACTGCAATTTCAAGTTATACAACAAGAGCATAATTTTGAAAAAATGCTCCAACAGTTGCACTCGTGTACGGCTTCTGTCCTAGATCCTACTTGGACACTCACAGCAGCCCATTGTTTTGTGATTAAGGGTATTGAAATGTTACCAAGCAGTATAACATTGAAACCTGTCATCAAATATGATAACATTATCGTTAGCAATGTGATATATACTGTCATACATCCTAGTTATAGATTAAATCTCCATGACTTATATAATGACATAGCTTTGATTAAACATGAACCAATCATATTGAAGAAGTACGCCCGCGTCAGCGGATTGGATTACTTAACTATGTTTGGCCAAGAAGTCACTCTAACCGGTTACGGAATAACTAACCGTACCATATGGATAAACAAAACGCTTCATATTACCATTGCAAGTGATGCTACTTCGCTGCAGATGCCTTTACAATTGTTGGATGCTGTAGTTGTGCCTTGTGACAACAATGATATAATGTATATCAAATTCGGTATGTGTCTAGCAAGACGATGTGGTAGGTCATCTACTTTATGTATGGGTGACTCCGGCGGGCCAGTGCTCCATCCATCAGGTGTAGTCGGCGTCAACTCTCTCGGCTCCAAAGAAGGTATGCGCATATGCGAATTAGGCGATGCCTACCCTTTTTATGATCCTGCATTTATTACACCAACTAGCCCTTATATCGATTGGATAAGTTCTACCGTCAAAAATGAAAAACCAATAATAAGTATGGAACAGATGAGACTGGGAAAGACGAAGAGGGGTTAAAAAGCAGGATTGAAGATAAAAGAACATAATCATAGCGGACAAAAACAAACTGCAGGGGTGGTTTGACTCCCGGGATAACAAATGTAGATGTAGTGTTGTCCCTCAAACGATGGGACACTTAACATCGTGTCTTTCCTGTGCTGTTGTCCGCACGTTACAGGAACTGATGGACGCTACTGAAGTTGCCATAATCATCGCAATATTTGACAAGCCAAGAGAAGATGCAAAAAATGATGCACGAGTACTGAAATCCACCTAAGATAACTAACATAAGGTCTAGTTTTAATTGACGCACGGCTCATTGCTTAAACGTACGCCAAGCGTTAAAAAGTTAGACCTTTGTCCTTAAATTTCTCTAACTACAAGGTTCCCAGATACGGTTCACAACAAAAAAAATATCACTCCGACGGAGAACAAGTATCTCTCGGCTTCTTTAAGAGTGTACTTACAGCCTAAAGGTTAAGCAATAAAATTTAAAATAATTTGCTCACCTTGCGTTTTATTGCGTGTTCATATTTTGATACGTAACGTTTTCGATTGTTTAAATATTCGTACCAACCATTCAAAATTAAGAGAAGGTGCCAAAATCAACTAAATATAATATTTATATATCCGTTCGTCGTAAGATCACCATTATTATTTTGGAGTAGTTACTGTACAGTATTTTCAGTCTGATAGTTCTCATGCAACTTGCACTTGAACTATAACAGCAGCACATTGCCTTGAAAGAGATGTCGTTGTCAAAAACATCATTTCAATTATTTATTTATAGTAAATAACAACTACAACGCCAATGCGATGTTACTACCACTAAGATACAGATACAAGAGACAAAATACAAATTAAAAACACAATTAAAATACATTTAATATTCCTACAATTAAAAATCACCTCTAAAACATTTCAATGCATTCCAGTGCTACTCCTGTAAAGTTCATCAAGCTACAGTGAAATATATCAATCTCATCTCAAATTATGGTTTGCGCGCGATCATAATTATTCAACCTGCTATTCCCTATGATCATAATTATTCAACCTGCTATTCCCTATGATCATAATTATTCAACCTGCTATTCCCTATGGTCCAAGGAATAATAAACACCAGTTAGAAAAGTAAATATGGTTTTTCAAAATAATAAATGTTTTAGCTAGGTACTTTATAATAAAAAAAAAAAAAAAAAAAAAAAAAGTTAGAAGAGTAACCCATATTATGGCACATCCTACCAAAATAACCTGTTTATTTAAGATGATCTTAAATAATTATAAATGTCCGTTGTTATCGCTCGTGCTGTTAATATATTTTTTGAACACATAAGAAATATATAATATTTAAAACGAAATTTCTTTGTATGAAAACAAGTATTTGAAACTTCTCTTATATTATTCAGAGTAGGATACACAACTTCCTTCAAGTCCTCGAAAACTATAATATTATTGAAAAACAACTATCCTTAGAAAATTATTTTAGGTATATACATACAACGCTAAAAGTTGACTCATTTACTACATATTCCATACACTCGTATCATTATTTAGACACAGAAACGTTGGCACAACGCAAAATGCTAATGCTTTGCAAACACATACACATTTGCTTTTGTTTTAGAATAATTAATTGCTGCCTTCTTTATTTACTGACGAAATGTCGGAGGTAGCATTAAAACGTGATTGCCATAATTACTGATAATTTTTAATCTTTTAAGAATTTAACAGAGCAAAGTTTGAATATTTTGGCCAAAGGCATTCAAATATTTACGAGCGATAGACGGAACAAGACGAAGAAAATCGTAATCCAATAATTGTTACTACTTAGTAACACATCGGTTTGTCTAGTGTCCTACGCCTGCTTGCCAGGTAACATTCCTGTGTCAAAATCGAAGATGTTCGAGATCAACATTTTGGTTTGAAAATATTCCCAATGTCGACTCTTTAAGTGTTTTAAATCTCTTTGATTTTGGCCCTTTGGCCCTGTGTACCTCACGAAGTTTTTCTTCTATTCTTTGGAGAGCTGCGGTGATCAAACTCATTACACGAGGTACCCTGGTTATGTATCTGGGTTTGAACACTTCACGTAAATTACCCTTGTCGTAATTTACTAAAGGCTGCAACTTCACTTAGCAATCCATGTAAAACACCTTCAATAGTTCAACATGAATGATGTAACCAAGACCTTGTAAAAAAAAAAATCAAAGAGTGTCCCTGGAGTTTGTTGTCCATTCTTCTCCATAGAGATCTACGCTTTGAAATGGGCAACTACAGTACTTTCACAAATTATTATGACTTATGACTGGGACTGTAGCTTCATCCTTCATTTTTGAATTTTAAAAGTACCTGTACCTAACAGTCTTATTGAAATAAATGCTTTAGTTTAAAAACGAAAAATTTACAGAACAAGTCGAATTTAATTTCGGTTCACCGTAGTTCAGCAGTTCAGTACAAAAGCAAGGAATCGGGTCAAGTAGTGCTTAATACTTTATTCCGCAGCTACTGCTTACAACGAGTTGAATACTTCACGACAATGAATGTTGTTTAGCTGCAAATACAAGTGCCTTTTATTTTGTTTAAATAATTTATTTATATTTGCGTTTTAAAGTTGTTTCTGCATTATGTATGGTGCTCATTGGATAGTTACTTTCATTGACAGGTCAACAGTTTCGTCTAAATTTAAAACTTCGGTGCCTAGCTCTTTTTACTTATTATTTTAATTATTATTTTCATCTAGAGTCATTATAGGTAGTCAGTGGCCCGAAAGTTTAATACAGTCTTACCAGAGGGGTATTAATCAGTACCTACCTACTTGGGTTGTAGAGGTCAAATAGGCAGTTCTTCCATGTAAAATACTGGTATTCAGCTGCTTACGGTTAGGCTGGAACTCGACCCTGACTAGGCTTAACATGCTGTCGAGAAGTATCTCTCAGGCATGCAGCTTTCCTCACGATGTTTTCCTTCACTGAAGCAAGTGATAATACGCACTATATAATACGCACAAAAATCTGAAAAATCAGAGGTGCGTGTCTTGGGTTCGAACTTGAGACCTATGATTTGGCAGTCCTACGGTCACACCACTAGGCAATCACTGCTTATACTATAATATAACCACGTAGCCAGTTAGTAATCTAAACTGCTTTCACAGTTAACCACCACAGTCCACAGCTAACCAGTAAACTCAAAAACTCGATATTATGTTATAGCAGTTCCATACAAATACTTCCACCTTGAATCACTATTTACGCATTCAAACTTCCACGAAAAAACCTTTTCTTTGTAATAAAGTCGCCATCTTTTAAATCACAGCTGGCTTTGAAAGCATCAATGATGGCCGCCGTAGCCGGTGTATCGCTGAGCGACGCTCAAATGATCATTTGAAAGGACCCTTCCGTCTCATTAGGTTTCAGCGGGCCTCATTCAGGGTTTCGTTGACGGCTGTGAGATGAGGGCAGTGGCACTCAAACTTTGCTCTTGTAAAATAATGATCGTTGCTGTTGAATTTGATAGTTCTCAAATAAGTGAAATCATTCGGTTTGTTTTAAAGTTTTCTGATAAATACGGTGTATGGGGTATAGGGTGTAAAACACCTCTTAAAAACACCTCTGAACGAAGTCGAAAGGCACTTGTTCCCCCGACGGGGAGAACAAGTGCCTTTGACAATGACGATTGCGATAATTTTTTTGTTCTACATCATACCTGGGGATCTTCTAGTTACGGAGATATTGGGGGTCAAAGTTCTAACTTTTTGACAACTTTTTTTTTTAAATACAAGTTTTTAATGTAAGATTTTTTTACTTTTCAATCCATGCATCAGCACAATGTTTCGAGTGCGTTACATTGAGTTCTACCACAAAACATGATTTTGCATCCCAAAAAAAAATGTGCTGCCCTGTATAATTCGGGCTTATTTCACGATATGTGAATAGCTACTTCTTACGGAATAAATTTAAGAAATATCTGCCAAGTAAGTTTACGGGAACTTAATCGTAGGTGATGAAACAGGCCCTTAAAATATTATTATTTCAAGCACAAGAGCCAGGGCTATACAGATATTTGTTATTAACTAAGTAAATTTATTTCTAAGCACTTCAGCAAATAAAGAAATGTATTCAAAATATGGTAACAGTTGGCGCCTCTATCGTTTCTTACACCTTGTTGTTTAACATTAGTTATTTGTAGCTATAACCCAAAAACTTCATTTTAGCTGTAATAATGAATGTCTTACCCTAAACTCCTATAGCAGCAGAACAATATAAATACATATGTGACAAAATATGAAGTGTTTTGCGTTTTCTTATCATGCTCAAACCAATTATAAACTGCATCACCTGCCTTGCGTACAATTACAGCAGGTAAAACGTCTAAGGTGAAAAACAAAATTAGCTCTATCGATATTTCACTTGTACTTACAAGAATTTCACTTAAACACTGAACTCGTTTGTATTCCCTTTCCTTACTTTAAATTAGTTCGGCGGCGTAAGCTTCAAGCTGAAGTTTGACAGTCATTGACGTAACTGAATGAAC
This sequence comes from Xestia rhomboidea, assembly GCA_963853795.1. Lineage (NCBI taxonomy): Eukaryota > Metazoa > Arthropoda > Insecta > Lepidoptera > Noctuidae > Xestia > Xestia rhomboidea. The sequence goes on along the minus strand of OY970771.1, from coordinate 3,664,047 downwards.
ACATCGCAACAGTGTGGCGTGATTTACAGGAAAAGAGGTTGATACTTTAACATTTTATATGAAAAATAACACTGATATTAAGACGACATTGCGTTTCTTTTGAAAAATACTACATGGGACGTCGCAATTCCCAATGATGTTTAAAAAAATCTGTTATTTATTGAATACTGTCCTAACCAACAGGTTACACCACGCCTGTTATCCCCAAAGGGTTAGGCAGGGGTTTACCTAATAGTCCACCCACATTTGTTGAGTATGAGGACCTGGATTTGATTCCCGGGTCGGGCAAAGTGTCATTGGGTTTATTCATCAGGAATTCCTCAGCAGCCACAGAGACTAAAATTGCGCCCGTTTGATGGCAATAGACTCACCGCCTATAACATGGGACTTAAACATAACTGGCGAAATGTGGGTGTTCTATTAATTACACCTCTGCCTAACCCTTCTGGGATTACAGACGTGATGTTATTTCATTTCGGAACTTCCTTCAAAGCGAAAACAGCTCTCGCTATATCACGCATGGCAACACCCCTCACCCATTCATCTACCATTTGTCTCTTATTTGTATCAAACTTTTTGCCGTATAAAACACAACACAAGTAAGAGTATATAATCAGTTACAATTCAACCTGCGAACACAGAAGCCAATTTCCTTCGGGCAACTTTTAAAACTTGCACCGTTTCTCAAACACATTTTCCAAACGAATTTCTTCGTTGACTTCCAAATTAGTTGTCGGGGGAACGTAAACTTTGACAGCCGCTGACACAGAATGAACACGTCACGACATGTCTGTGGAGTATTCAACTATTCATGCTTACTTTTAATGCGATTGGTATCGTGCATAATGGCTGCGTTTTTTAGGTGGAGTAGACATGTTTTTGCCTGTTCATATGCTGTCAGTCACAGAAAAGCTTGGGGCAAAGGCAAGGAGATAATAAAAACTGCTTTTATTCAGGTTTAAAAATGCCATTTTTTTTCGGATGGGAAATCATCAAATGACTCCTCCCGCTCTGGGCGGAGCAGGAGGGAGTGTCAGACTTTTACTGACTAAAACCCATCCATGTTCCTTCATCGCCCTTTGTGTTCCGGGGCCAGGGCCGGGGCTGCGACTGTTCGCAAGAGATACCTCTTGCGAACAGTCGCAGTCCCGACAGGCACCGGCCCTTGCAGCCAGCAGCCCAGCAAAAAGGAAGGCGTCCTCCTATTTAATGAAGGTTTGAAAATGCCTTCGGCCGAATATCGAAAACTAGTACTTCAGCCGCGACTTCGTCCGAAAAAATTGTGATAGCTCGGCTAATTGGTATGATATCTATTTAATTTATAGCCTAAGTTACTCGGTAAAGATGTAGCTTACTAATAGTGAAAGAAGATCGGTCGAGTAGTTCTTGAGTTAAATCGTAACAAACCAACAAAAAATCAAATCTTTCCTATTTATAATATTATTAGTTTAGATACCCTAGTTGTCTTTTACGAATTGAAACTTATTATTTTTTAATAGAACTTTTTATTTTGGTTTAAAATTTAGTTTAAATTGGAATTTAAATCGTAATTATTTACCGAAACTAGCTGTACATAGCATTCGTCCGCGTGAAATGATTATAAAAAATTACTTCCCTTTCGAATTGGATTTTGTTAACAATTTTTCAAGGGTTTTCGTAAGTAAGCGTAAGTAACTCCTTATCCCAAGGCCTTTTGGCCTTGTACAGGACCAGTTTCGTTTTCTTTTTATTTTTAATTTCTTTTAGTTGTTTTATGTTTAATTTTTATTAGTTGATAATTTCACCATTTTTTTTATGTGTTTTGTCCTGTGCGGGTTAATAAATGCTTTTTCTTTCTTTCTTTCTTTCTTTCTTTTATAAACATCAGCTATCAGTCAGTAAAAGTCCCGTCAACATCGGTTAAGCCGTTTCTGAGATTAGCAGAAACAAACAGACAGAAAAAAAAAACATTACAACTACCAGTATAAGTACCTTATACAGCTTGTTTTACCCTATACGGCTTTTCCAAAACAAAACTTTCATCAACACGATTACACATACACGAGCCTTTAAAGGTAAAACCCAGTTTTAAGCCGTGTAAAACTTTAAAACGTGCATATACCTGCGTCGGAATCGATACGAAACGCAGCCAGTTTTCATAATCTCGTTAGGGAGTCTCGTTAGTTCTCGGATCATGTGAGACTCGTATCTACGGACCTCCGGATAATTGCCTTTGTTACCGCGGCTTTGCCTCTCCGTGATATTAATTAATTTTCTTCTTGTAGCTTCCTTCTAATTATTAAAAGGATGCACTTAAGTAAAATACTTCTTGAAGCAATAACTTTGCTGTCGTGTACTTGCCGCTTTAAATTAAGAGGACTTTTTGCGTTTGGTTTACATTTTTCCATCGGTTTTTCATTTTTTGTGACGATTTTAGTAACAATTTTGAAATTCTCACAGATATTTTACTGAAGATTTTCATGTTTGGCGCCAAAACCCGAGAACTGAATTTAATACCGTTTCAAAATAATATTATTATAAAAAATCAATGTGCAATACAACTAAAAAGCAGGCAATATCTAATAAAATGAGCAGCGGTGGCCCAATGGTGGCGGCCCCGACTTACGAACAGTAAGTCGTGGGTTCGAACCCAGACAGGCGCATTACTTTGTGTAATTTATTTCATCACCGCTGCTCTCAAAATGGTGAAGGAAAACATCGTGAGGAAACCGGCATGTCCTAGAACCAAAAAATTCGAAGACATGTGACATCTACCAATCCGCACTGGGCCCGCGTGGTGGATTATAGCCCATTCCCTCTCACAGAGAGGAAGCCTGTGTCCCCGCAGTGGGAACATTAATAGGCTGATGATGATGATGATGATCTAACAAAATGTACCTATTAAAAAAATAAGAAGTTAAATCTATCACAAATTAAAACAAAATTAACGAATATTTTCTGCTGTAAGCATACTGTGCAATGCGTCTACGTCTTTGTAATGGGCTTACTGTAATCCCCGCTTGACAAAATCTTTGCTATATTGTTAAGATAAGTACAAAGAACCATACTTAATCCTAAGATTAAAGTATTTAATGAAAATCTCCTTGATTGTACCTTGTCTATTTCTGTCCCTTAATGAAAACTCGATTTGGATACAAAATTTTAGTAAAATCTGTTAAACACAATGATAATAATAAAATATGATAACGTTGTGAGTTTTGTTCTATTACAGTTAATGGACTATTGTTCCAAAATAATATAACACTGCTTAAAAAAAAAAATATTATTATTGAATAAACAGGTCGGTGATTTCGTCATCTATACTAATATTATAAAGAGGTAAAATTTGTTTGTATGTAGGGAGTAATCTCCAAACTATGAATAATGATCCAATAGGGTAGATGACAACAAAAATCTAATTAGTCCATCAGATAGATTTGCAAAAAATATTGGTCACATATTTTTCTTTTTTCACGTAAACAAAAATGAAAACGATACAGTGCGTCGAAAACTCATGTGATGTAACATTTGAGTACATTTTGTACTCAAATGTGACGTCACAAGCCCCCACTTATGTTCTTTGACACGTTTTATCTATGTAAATTTGTATTAATTTGATAAAACAAAAAACACGTACCTATCCAATATTTTTCTATAATCTAACTGACGGACTTAACAGAATCATATTTTTATTAGTCCGTCATCATCCCTATTCTAAAAATTCTTTCACTGGCAGATAGCTAAATTATTCGTGAGTGCTTTTTGCTATAAATTTATAAATTAATATCATGCATTTTAGCCGAGCTATTACAATTTTTGTAGACAAAGTCGCTCGTGAAGAGCTAGTCTACAATATTTGGGGGTATAATTCTACACACCATCCTTTTCCTATGAAAACAAGTTTTTTTTTAATTATTCCAATTCATTTTAAAAACAGTCCGTCTATTTTTTGTTTTCGCAGAATCTGATATCTGTTTCTTAGATGAAGTTTTACAGGTAGAAAATATACCCCCTTCGTTAAGGCAGGTAACGAAATTGTAAACGTACAGACGCCAAGCACATCAAGCTACTGAAATCTGTCAAATTTCTTTAAGAGATTTCATCTTTATCGCTAAAGCATTAGGTTAAGGGTTGATTGGTCTGTACAATTTAATGCCTATGTAAAAAAGAATGCGCCTATAGCGTCAAAATCCCCGAAATCTTACATAGAAAACAAGATTTTCAGTTTTAAACATAGAAACCCAAATAAACCAGACAGCTAAGCAAGTTATAATCACTAAAGTAAAACCACAGACGTATTCAACTAGTGCCTTGTAAGTATAAACCTTTATAATCTAGGTTTCATCTGGGGTTTACCTTAGTATATCTAGGTACCGTGACCTGGCGCGAACCTATGTTCGTGGTTTTAACTTAGGAGCCAACATGGATTACTTTTGAATACCCTGTTTACATTAAGTAACTTATTGTTGAAGCCCTTGAAATCCTAACTAATGTTATAAAAACGAAAGTAAGTTTGTTTGTTTATTAACTTTTCACGCTAAAACCACTGAACCGATCATCCTGAAATTTTGCATATACGTTGTGAGGTGTACAGAAACGGACTTGAGTACCTTTCGTCCCGAAAAAGGTACTGTTCCCGAGAAAAACAACAATAACGCTCTCATGATTATAAATGTGTCTTTCGAATTATGATTGAATTATAATTCAAGCCTCAGACCAAGTAAAAAACCAAGACATAGCGCTGCGAACGATAAAGTGAGGCCAGCGCTAATTATGTCTCGCTACCGAAATAGATCGACAAATCCTAAATTAACGCGAGCGTAGCTGCGGGCATTAGCTAGTTATAATATTATTTAAGTAATTGAGTATTCAAAAGCTCGTAAAAGCCCAATAGATTATAATTATTATGTTAATGTCATTGAAGTCCTTTGACAGCAGCAGGGTGTGGGTGTGGAGTTGTGTCACAAACTATGCTCCACTTAATAACCTGCCCTCTGTGTCCCCAAAACGTGCAGCTACCTGACCTGTGCGCTGCCACCGACGACGACGTGTAATTGGCTAAGTTTAAGACCAACACAATGTCAAATCCTGCCGTGTTAACTACACGAAGACGAAGAGATCTATAGCTGAGATTTTTTTGTAAATACCCAATCTTCGTTCGTCCTTATTCAAAGATTTTGTTTATTAACTATACAGCTTTACATATTTAATGATCAAACGAACTTACCCTTACGTGAAGTTCGATCATTATTACATGAGCAGCTTCATTCGACGCGATTTTCTTCTTTTACATGTTGTAGCCGAGTCCTAGGCATTGGCTTCACACAGATTTTCAGATAAAATAAGTAAAAAAATAAAAACCTTATGGCAATACTGGGGTAATTTTCCACATTCAACTCGCTCGGCGGTAGGTACTTCATTCTTGTTTAAAGCATTACTTATGTAGGTAGGTATTTAACTCAATATCTACCTACATACTATACAACCATAGATTAGTAGATTATGGACTAGATATATTTTTATATCAGGATCTATCTTTTTCGTTTCATTTTTAGGGTTGGGGCAAAAGGGTGGGTTCTTATTATCGCGTCGAATGAAGCTGCTCATGTAATAATGATCGAACTTCACGTAAGGGTAAGTTCGTTTGATCATTAATTATATTTCGCAGCTTCATTCGACGCGATTTTCTTCTTTTACATGTTGTAGGATGTTCAGAGCATCAGTAAAATGAAACTAGATAGATGGTAGCTAAAATCAAAAATTATTAATTGAAAACAAAATAATCATGTTCCAAATTGGTTGTTAATTAATGCATTTGACAAAATCATATTTGCAAATTGTTTAGGATCATGAACGAACTCCTTATTATAGAACTTAGCAAAAACTTTGGATGACTCTGACCATCCAGCAGTTTTGCAGATTACATCCAGACTGACACCGAGTTGTTTAGCGGAAGAGGTGGAAGAATGACGGGTGCTATGAGCACTGAAAACTGACGTGTCAACTCCACTGAGGGAAAGTGTACTTTTGATCCAACTGTGTTTGTGAGGTTACTTTATTATATGGTTTTCTATATGAAATGAATAAATTGATATTTCTATAACGCAACAATTTTGTTTTATTTAAATATTCTTATAAGGATCTAACAGGGCATATTTCATGTTATAGAAGTTAAAATTTCGTTTTCGTTATAGAAGGGTAGTTTTAATAGAGGTTGTAAAGAGTTAACTCGTGATGTTTTAATAAGATCGGGTACTGTTATGATTATGTTAGTGCTTAGAATTTTTATATTATTTACATCTTTGAGTGAGAACGTTTGAACCCGATGGGCAGTTACTAGTGCCAGAAACGTAACATGTCTTTTTAGATAACTTTTCTAAATTAAGCCGATCGTTGGGCCATTTTTGACCTAAATATTCCAAAACCACATTTGGATCCCAAGTAACACTGTATCTAGGAGCGGGCGGTCTCAACCTAAATATACCTTTTATAAATCGCTAAAAGTCATTGTTTTTGGAAATAGAAAGTGTAATGCAGATTTATGTGAATTTATTGTGCCGTATTTCGCACCATTTTTGTAACATTCTGTTAATAAATCAATAATTACTAAAACCGATCCAATCAAATAATAATTCTTATATTATTACAGTAATTAACCCACAATTTAATAGTGCTATCATACTGCTTGTATGTATTTTCAGATAACGATGATAACATTATATCGATTGAATTTTGTGAAAAAAATCTTAGCTGTAGTGCTTTCCTGACAATTTGGCGGCAATTAATGTTAGCGTTTGATGGAGACTGCGTGATAATCGGAAAGGAGATTTTAATAGGTTAATATTTGGTTCGAAATATAAAGGTTCTAAAACCATAAGTCTTTTAAAAATGGGAAACCAAGGTTGTGTTGGCCAGTTGGGTACAACCACTATCCCTTCAGATCTATCATTTATTATTTTCTGTAACATCTTAAGAATTAACGCAAAGCGGGGAAAAGCGTAAAATCGCATTCTATTCCAAGAAATTGTAAATGCATTTACCGCGTAAGCATCCGGGTCGCTTTTCCAAGAAATATATACCTACAGGACATTTAGTATTACGACTTGCAAAAAAAAAACGATTTTGGGTTGACCAAAATTTGAAAGCCGTTTCACACAGTTCCCATTCTGTAACTGTAAACTGTTTTCATGATAAACTGTCTGCTTCAATGTTAGCTTTGGTATTAATATATGACGCAAATATTACTATAATAGGTTCCTCACACCATTCCGTATTTCTCGGGTAATTTGATTTAAATGTGGGTATTGTACAGAACCCATCCTATTAATACATGAAATGGCAGTGACATTATCAATGCGTAATAACACTTTTCAATTTTGTTAATGTTTCGCAAACACTTTTAGTGCTAAGAAACTGGCCTTTAATTCTAGTTCATTGATATGTTTCGTGGTTTCATTTCGTGTCCAAAAACCATGAGCTTTATTGTTGTTGCAAAAAGCGCCCCAGCCACTCATTGATGCATCAGAAAAAAAAAAAATCTAATTTAAATTCTATAAGTGTTATAGGCTGTGTTTTAATATCTAGACTTAGTAACCACCATCATCACAATCATATATTACTGTGTGGGGTATATCGATTATACTGTTATAGCTAGGATTATCCAATAAACTTAGGTACTTATGGCGTTCAAGTTGTTTAGTGTAATCCCATGCATATTGAACGGCAGGAGCCGCAGACACTAACAGACCAATCAGACGTGCAAATTCTCTAAGTCTACAAGTTTTCTTTTTTCGAAGAAACTTTAATTGTTCTCTAATTTTTTATTTCTTATTATACGGCAATTCTAAACACATATTGGCGGAATCAAACACAAAGCCAAGATATTTACACCTTTGTTTTGGAATAAGGCAACTTTTTTCATGATTTATAATAAAGCCTAATTTTTCTAGCAGATTCATAGTAAATTTTACATTATTTTCGCATTCTTGAAAAGATCAGCTCCCTATGCAACCCAAATCATCTAAATATAATATGACGGAAATCATATCTCTGGATCTTAAATATTCCACCACAGGTTTCAATTTTTTTTTTTTTTTTTTATGAAAACGTAAGGACATGTACTTAAACCAAATGGACGACAGTTGAAATTAAATAATGTACCATTATACATAAATCTTAGATATTTTCTGTAAAGATTATGTACCGGAATTAAAAATATGCGTCTTTCATGTCGATTGTTGATCGTGGGGCGTACATCTTGATATGGCACTTATTTTTAAAAGTGAGTTTATTCAAAATCAAGAAGTTCCTTGTGTGCTTTAGTATGAAAACTAGGTTTAACATCATCAATAGGTTCTGATGAGAAAGAAATTTAGTATCCTTGAATCAAAGATAAGATGATAGGGTCATCAGTGATCTCGTGCCACTGTCGTAAAAAATGTTGTAGACGACCTGCAAAACGTACCTCTACTGGTGCTTTCGTTGTTGGCGATGACGTGTCGGTGGCGGCGACGATCGACCTCCTCCTTCCCGCTGTTGAAAGCTGTTCCTCATGCAGGGCTGGTACTGGTACTGAGCTGCGCGTGATACCCCTGCATCGGCTTTGCCCGCTGGTTTTCGTTGCAGGGGTTTCCAGTTTGACTGACCTTGACCTTTATTTTTCAAGAAATTACTTTTACTAAATTTTGGATTTCTGAAGGGAGCAGCGGCTTTTGTTGATTTCAAGTCGGTGCCGGATTTCTTGATGGTTTTTGCCAATTTCAGTGTATCAGAAATATTTTCTCCGAATAAGTATTGATCTCGAACACTTTCTGTCATAGTTTCTTTCATATCACTATTTATTGACGAAATTATAAAAAGTCTTCGTGTTTTCGTTTCATTATAATGACTGTCGCATAGGGTGCGACATATGCATCACTGATAGGTTTGAGCAGTTTTTACGTCGAAAAATTATACTATATATCTTTTTCTAATATGCTATTTACGGCCTGCGATAGTGCGGCTAGTGCCGAACCTATCTGGTTTTGTTTTGTCTCCAGTGTAATATTATCTCCTTTTACAAGATTTTCAGCTATAGCAGTTTTGGTTTCAGCGTTCAGTTTTGGTGCTAGTATCATTTCGCAATTAGACGGTACTAGGTAAACCTTCAATAGTTTGTCTTTTGTTTCATTCGGTAATCCTTTTATAAGAATTTCGTGCCACCTAGCTGCAATGTCTTTGTGAATTAGTTCCGAGACCGGTTTCGCTCTTAAGAGCATCGCCTAATAAGGCGAGGATTTCATCGTCTAAAGATTCAGTCTCTTTTGTGTCAGGACATAAAGGATCGCCTACTAAGATTTCTTCCGGGCTAGACTTTGGTGTCATGCCATTGTCCGATATCAGAATAAGTAGATATTTGCGAAGCAAAACTACAATCAATTAATTTTAAAATGAGGGTAGGCATAGTCCCCGCTGGACTATGCGCAATCAAGCGTGACGGATGCAACCCCGCTGGTTGTTCGCATTACAATAAAACATCATGTTGTATGTAAGACAATAATGTAGGTAGATATAGGTAGTAATAGGTGAGTATAAGTAGACACAATTCCCGCTGAATTGTGCGCAAAAATAAGCGTGACAGAAAACAACCCCGCTGGTTGAATCGCATCACATTTTTATATGTCAACTTGTATCAAATCAACGTGACAGAGGGAACCCCGCTGGTTTCTCGCATCACTCAATTGAAACAAAATTAACAATAAAAGTAGGTACCGAAGTAGACACAATTCCCGCTGAATTGTGCGCAAAAATAAGCGTGACAGAAAACAACCCCGCTGGTTGAATCGCATCACATTTTTTATATGTCAACTTGTATCAAATCAACGTGACAGAGGGAACCCCGCTGGTTTCTCGCATCACTCAATTGAAACAAAATTAACGATAAAAGTAGGTACCGAAGTAGGAAGGTAGTATTATAAAACTTACGTTCGGTTAATTCGTCAACCGACGATGGTGAAGAAATAATACGCCGTCTAACTGTATTCACTCTGCGACGCTTATTATGATCCGTTTCCTCCGAATTGTATCTTCTTTTCCAATCCATTATGAGCAAGTTTTTTCTTGTGCGAAGCCTTTGCACACAGAACACAGAATGAAGTACCTACCGCCGAGCGAGTTGAATGTGGAAAATTACCCCAGTATTGCCATAAGGTTTTTATTTTTTTACTTATTTTATCTGAAAATCTGTGTGAAGCCAATGCCTAGGACTCGGCTACAACATGTAAAAGAAGAAAATCGCGTCGAATGAAGCTGCGAAATATAATTAATTTGCAACTTGTTTTGAAACAAACCTGACCCCGTTGCCACTATTAATAGTGGCATCATTTTGAACCGAAAATGTATGACAGGTATGCAATACAATAAGACACAAGTTACGAATTAGAAGGGCGATTTAGTAATATTTGTACTAGAAGGTTGAGTAACCCCTTAACTATTTATGAATATTTAAATAAAGTATAATTTAAAAAAACTATAGTATAGTATCACCTATAGTATTTAAAGGGCTTTAAACATTAAACATAAGTTTTCTTTGTAAATGTATTGAAGCGCTCCTTCAATACATACTAAAATACGAAAACTTATGTTGAATGTGACACAACCGCTTGTGACCTGTATATTTATTTTAAGGTGAAAGCGTCAGGCTACATCGCAAAATTCAAATTTTCTTACGTTTTTTGCAATTTGTAGACCAGTGCTAGGTTGTAAGTTGATTAAAATATTTTCGCGACTGTAAGACGTATGTAGTTACAGGATTATAATCATCAAAATCCTTCCTCGACTTTTATGAACTAAGAGGGTTGTATAATCCTGTAACTAAATACGTCTTACAGTCGCGAACAACGCAAAATTCAAATTTTCTTACGTTTTTTGCAATTTGTAGACCAGTGCTAGGTTGTAAGTTGATTAAAATATTTTCGCGACTGTAAGACGTATGTAGTTACAGGATTATAATCATCAAAATCCTTCCTCGACTTTTATGAACTTGGAGGGTTGTATAATCCTGTAACTACATACGTCTTACAGTCGCGAAAATATTTTAATCAACTTACAACCTAGCACTGGTCTACAAATTGCAAAAAACGTAAGAAAATTTGAATTTCGCAGGCTACCCTGGAGCATCCACCTTAAACAAAGCGTCTGTAGGAGTGGCAGTCAATTACAGTTTGTTAAATATTTTCATTTTTTTTTAATTACCCGGTATGTTACGATGGATTCCCATCTACAGAGCGACCTAGGCAAGCACGGCTTAACCTTGAAGATCGACCCTGTGCGGCTGTTCTTATTTAGCCACGAGCTCCGCCTCCTCCTCATTTAGCTCGTTTGTAAATAGGAGCAAGAATTCATTATTGTACTAAATGTTGTTCCTATTTACAAAATGTTCAATTCAGTTACTTAACCTCTCCGGCTCGAAGCGCCACATTTTAGTGAAATATTGTGAACTAAATTGCCAATTTTAAAACGTACAGTGAATGACGTCATAGACGAATGTTGACTTCTATTATACAGCAAGCAGCGGTGAAAAGGTAAAAACCGATTCAAAACATCTTAAAGTTTATTCACTAGGTATTGAAATTTTTCGAAGTTTACAGCTTTTTGAAGCAAAATGAGCAACAAAATGAGTTCTTTGTGACTTCATAACAAGGTTCAAGATTTATGAATAGTTGCGGCGTCGACTTATGCATTCTAATTTATTATGATTAAAATTGTTCACTGTTTTATAATATTTTATAGTAAAAGCGATCTTATTAACGAAACTGCGCGTAAAAACACAAAAACAAAATGGCTCAGATATGTTTTATATATTTTTATGTTAAACGAGATTTCTTGCATTCTGAAAAACATACGTTTTTAGAGTACAAGATTAATTGCAGTGATTATAAACTATTATTCAGCGTACGTGTTAGTTTTTACAGCATTTACACAAGCATAAATCAGCCTTTAATTTTACAGTGGCAAGAAAGGAGGTGTCTGATGAGATGACGAGTAATAGAGAAGTATGGAAGAAGAAGACATGCTGCGCCGACCACAAATGAATTAGGAAGGGCAAGAGAATATTGATGATGATGGTGAATCAGCCTATTTCATTCCCACGGCTGGGATTTAGGACTTGTATCAGGGAGATGGAATCGGCCAAGCTGGTCAAGTGCGGGTTGGTAAATATTACAATGCCTTCGATGTTTAGAGTTCCGTACCCTTATAAGATCCCTCTCTTGTCCGTCTGTCTGTCCGTGTATTCGAAAACCTATAGGGTAGTTCCCGTTGACCTATAATCACAAAATTTGGTAAAAAGCAAGGGCTTACAGCACATGTAAAGGAAAAAATCTAAAAACCGTAAATATGTAGTTTAATAACAAAAAAAAAACGATTTTACTGCAAAAACCGTTTCATGGGATCGATCAGCAAAGTTAAGTTAAACTTTAAACAGTTTGCACGGAACCCTCGGTAAAAGTCCGACTCGCACTTGGCCGATTTTTTTTGTGACATGCCGGTTTCTTACGATGTTTTATCTCTCTATCTATCTATCTATCTATCTATCAATCTATAAATCAGGGTAATTATCTCAAGATCACCACTGCTCTTAACTTTCATAATAATGGTATAGTAATCAATCTGTTAACAACTTTAACATTTACTGTACCTACCATCGCCAATATTGCTTAACCAATATTTAAACGTTTCTAATATGGAACAATATTTATCAGTAATGATATCAATTTACCATTTCTTAAAGTTCAGTGAAATAATAAACTAGATACTTCAGACGTTATGAATATCAGATTAAATCTCCTTCATCTTCTAAATTTCATAGTTCTCTGAAAATACTTGATACCGAGTTATCTAGGTATTTTAAAGAAACTTTTACCGCTTATGTTTTCGCTCTCTACGTTGTATTTTTTATTTTAATACTAAAATAATAAATTTAATTTTCTAGTGACTTCTTTATGTACTTAGCACTAATGAAAAATTCTATTGAAGATTATTCATTTATCGACAATATTCTAACTCAAACTCAAAGAAAAATGTATTTCAATTAGACTAGACATTACAGGCGCTTCTGAATGTCAAAAAAATGTATAATTGAATTGATATCTAATATATTTTTGAAGTAAAAAAGACTTGTATTTTTCTAAACTTAAATTCACTGACAGACAATGGCAGTTGTTGGGCTTTCTTTGCACCAGACTTATTACAATACTTAATATTCAAAAACATTAATATTTTAACGGGTTTCAGTACCTTCAGTTGATCATTTTTAAACTTCCTGACAAGGGGACCGAGTTGTCATAATATATGACATAATAACCTTTGGACCAGGTAGATCCTTTACAAGACATTTTAACCTGTTATGGTCACTAAAATTCATGTTTACTATTTGTTTTGAGTTCCCGATATTTTGGCGCTGTTGCGTTACCATTATCACGGATACTTAAACAAATAGTACACACAGTACACAGTGCTATGAATATTATGATAGACCTCATTTTTGATATAAAAAAAATTCTTACCTTTGTATAGATTCTTTTTTTTTTACCTATTATTTGTGAATGAGTGAACATTGTAGGCTTTGTAGATTCCTAGATGCTTGTTGAGTTTTGTTAAATATTTTTCTGTTTTACGTTTTTTGTATAGTACCTACGCTGTCCCCCCTTACTTAAGTACTAATGTTGTAACAAAATAATATTGTAATACCAAATGATTTGAAAAGAGTAACCATGGAGTCTCTTGCCGGTTCTTCTCCATGGAAACGACCAACGCGAACCGTGCACCTTTTTCGACGTTTTTCTATGAGCCCATCTAGGCCTATGTGAAATAAAACATTTTGATTTTTTTTAATTAACGTCTAAATAAAAACAATAGTTAGTTAATTTCATGGGCTTCAAAGTTCAGGTAGGTCTAGAAACTGAAACAATTTTGAAAACAAAGTTTTAGCGATGTGATTTCTAAGACTGGAAACTCGGTATGTAAAGGGTGGTCACTCATCCCAGGACCAACCAAGGCGGCTCAATCAGCTGGATCTTGAGGGTTGAGAAGTTACCGTGTCGACGGCGCGTTCGTGTTCCACGCGCGTTCAATTTAAATATTTTTATTTTTGTATGAAAATCTGATGAACTAAAATATGATGATTTTTTAAAAGTCATAGAACAAAAGTTGTTGATTATGATGTTAGTAACATAGTCCTGAGAGGTTGCCGGTGTTTTACAAATAACCCTGTATATCACTCGAGGGTAAGTACAGATTACTAAATAAAACTCGTCTGGTTTACGGCCCTCCGCTTCGCGTCGGGCCTCAAATGCACACTCGATTAGTAATCTGTGCCTTACTCCCCTTGGTGAATAAATAGCTATTGTTGCCTGAATTAAATGATATATAATTATTATTATTATTATTAACCTGAAGATCGACTCTTATTAATGAACCACGAGATCTTTGGCAAATAAAGTCTAACTATTCCGAAAACCGAGTTTATTAATTAAATGAGAATTACATCTAGACGTTTAGATAGAATCCTGTCTAACATCGTTTGAAATATAGACATTTTAAATGGGTCAGATTTTCACAGTTAAATCTGTCTGTTTGTAAGTCTGTTTTCTGCGAATTCTGTTAGTTTTAGCATTAAAAGGATGAAAGGTCAGCGAAGATCAAAGTTAAGACTTGATAATACAATTTTGTGAAGTAGTATTACATTTTAATAGGTCATCGCGAAGCTATGTTCTGTGAAATACCAGGAATAGAACGACTTTATCAAAGTATTATACGGCTTGTGTTATCATCATTTTCCAGGCCATATCCCAATTTATCTGGGTTTTTTTTTTTCGGATGGGAAATCATCAAATGACTCCTCCCGCTCTGGGCGGAGCAGGAGGGAGTGTCAGACTTTTACTGACTAAAACCCATCCATATTCCTTCATCGCCCTTTATTTTCCGGCCCTTGCGGATCCCTTCCCTTTTGCTGACTCTCCTTGAGGCGCGCGTGGAATACGAACGCGCCGTCGACACGGCCTGTTGTCATGAGACGGACGGACGGCGAGCTAGCCCATAGCTCACCGTCCACAGGCCTGCGATTTATCTGGGGTCGGCGCATAATTTCTTCTTCTTCCATACTTCTCTATTAAACATCATTTCTTGCCATATCATCCTTCACACAGTCCCTCTATCGATTATTTTGTCTTCCTCTACTCTTATACCCTTCAGGTTCATCGTCACTCAAAACTTTCCTCACGACATGTTCGTCATTCCTCCGCATCACATGCCTGTACTACGTCTCCTACTGTATTGATTGTAATGTAACTATTTATTTTTTAACTTCATTTTTAAGAGTAGTATTTTGAAATCTGTACCAACATACATCTCACACCTTTTCCCTATGGCGGTAGGCAGAAACCACAGAACGCCACCTGCCACGAATCCACGATCCTTACTATACCTACTTTGGCCTCATCCACGTTCATACATCTGTAGGCTTAGCCAAGTTGACAATATACAATCGTTAACGCTAATAGAAAACTACCGAAATGTATGGGAATGACATCATTTCAACGTTAAGTCACGTGGTCAAAACAAACGAATAGGTCTAAACTGTAAGTTAGCTACGATTTATATGGGATGTAGCGATCACGATTGTAGAAACGAATACATTTCATTATGTCTTTTAGCCGATGTAAACTTGTCTACGAAGTTTCTATTCGTTTGTTTTGACCACGTGACTTAACGTTTACGATTGTAGAAAGAGAATCGATACGAATCGTTTGTAACTTGGCTAGGCCTGCAGTTATTTTATAACCTCTGCAAGGTTGATAAGTTGACGTCAAGTTTCCAAGCTCAAACTCTACTCGTCACGACAAAGTTTCGATCGCTCTCTTACTCAATAAAAAAACATGTGAAGAAGTTAGGTAACGTGGCGGGCAAAGCAAGTACTTCGATAGACCTCTTACGCGTATCTTTCTAGATTTTATCTCTACTACAAGCCTTAAATTTCCTGATAATCTGCGATAAAAATCAGAAGTTTGGTTATAAAAACAGTGACACTAGACTTGGTCTTGAAAAGTTGCGTAACACTCGTACTCCCAGACCCGTCATAGGTCAATTGATCAGCTCAGTTCGAGTTAGTCGTCATGACAACGGTTTTAAACGCTAACAAAATCATTCTTAAGGTGGACGCACACTTATCCGACCCGAACGAATTGAATTTTAGAATTACTTGTATAAAATCCTATGAAAGGAAAAAAAATCTTTCGCAGCGGTCGATTCTTTTGCCCGCGGTCGTATCGTTCAGCGCGGAGAAGTGTGCGTTCACCTTTAGCCGTAATTGGTGGATGATCAAGTTTGACAAATGATTCCTTATAAAAACTTTCCAAACGTGGGCGATTATGTTATCTATAAACAAACTATAGCTACCAATGTGTCTAATGAGGCAGATCTAGGGAATATATCTTCAGATCTTCCTTCATGAGCAAACTCAAAAAGAGTACGATTAGTTTCAGCTAAACTTAAATGACAAAAAAAAAGAGAGAGAGAAATATTAACAATGCTATTGAAGATATGAATCTTCAGATTCTCTTTATTGAATTTCATTTATATATTTATAATTCCTTATAATGAATTAACTTCTGTCGGGCTTAACTTGAGCTGAGTCAGCGACTATAAGAATACCCACCAGTATAAGTCTATAAAAAACGTACTTATAAAACCAAGTATATAAACGATTGCGTAAGTTCGTGAAATGTTGGTCAGCAGGTCAGCTATGTCTTTGGAACTAACAAGTGGGCTTAACGTGGGTGCTTATCTACTTTATTTACTTAGTTTTTGTTTTCAAATGCATGCCTGTGCCTAGGATTGTATTATTTAGACGTAATTGTGTATATATGGCTCCACTCATCTTTAACTCTCTATCTAATTTTATTACTGATCTTCCGTACAGAAAATTCTGCATAGTTGTGAAAAAATGGCTTATTTAACATAGCTTTTTTTCCATAACTGAATTTCTCAAAAAATCCAATTGTCAATCTTACCATTACCGCAATGTATTGTAGAGAATTACATAAATTATTATAATATGTTGTTTGTTGTGTTCGTATATTAAAAAATATTTAATTTCCTTCTGTTGACAATTTCTTTGTTTGGTTTTTTTGTTTTGTGTTGAGTAACTTCGAAACACAATGGTCTTACCTAATCTAAGGTTTGTTTCACATTAAGTTAATATATTTTAAAATTAGCATCGAATACTTTAATCTTTGCATGCCAATTTTAAGGCGAAATGTGTCATTGCTCTACATATTATTTTTACCATCTTTTGTACCACATTTATTGCAAAAAAATAATGTTGACTTTGACAAAATTATATAATATCCTAGAATCGGCTCTTTGCTAAACTGTAACCATAATATCTACTATACTACTAATAATTTACTGTTTTAGACTTTCACGGTTTTTCACTACACTTAAAGTACTTACGGGATGATATCCGTGCTTTTCCTTTTATTATTTTTTATTTTTTTATCGGGAGCTCATAGTATCTAAGGAAAATCAC
Organism: Xestia rhomboidea; assembly: GCA_963853795.1. NCBI lineage: Eukaryota > Metazoa > Arthropoda > Insecta > Lepidoptera > Noctuidae > Xestia > Xestia rhomboidea. The sequence goes on along the minus strand of OY970771.1, from coordinate 3,646,502 downwards.
GGATATCATCCCGTAAGTACTTTAAGTCTACTAATAATGTCTTCTGATGTCACACTATGATTTTAAAGAACAGTTATTTGAGATACTAACTTCGATGGGTTGTTTATAGTGTAGTACACAGTGATGTGGAATAAAACCTTCATTTCGCTAGATATGTTTACATTTCATGTAATGGGTTGCAAGCTTATTACCATTATCCGGGCGCAAATAACTCCAGACTGATACTGGGACTTTTTTTAGATGGATAATTTAAATAAGAAGAAGAATCGAACCCAGAGCCTCAAACTATACCGTGTCGTCCAACAAAATGTTTGTTAAGAGGGTTCTGAAAGATAGCAACGTCGCAAATAGCTGTCAAATATTTCGCACATGAAAAAGACGCTAAATATCAGAGTAGGTACTACATTTTTATGTGATACATTAGTTTTCGCCCGCAGCTTCACTTGCGTTATTTTATCACACGGAAAAATTTTAAATATGCCTAGGACACTCGAGGATAATGTAGCTTTCCGTTAGTAAAAGAATTTTCGGAAACGGATCAGTAGTTCCGAAGATCACTCCCTAAGTCCAAACTTTACCTGGTTATAATCATAGGTAATGTTCCAAAAACGATTTTTTCCACCATCCTCGTATCTTGAAAGATTAAAAACAATACAGTCCCCAGGAGTGGAAGGCTCCCATTAAAATAAGGATAGCGTGAGGTATTTTATAGAGCCATAACGGAGATCGTCACAGATCTTGCATGACTAGCCTTTTGGGTACATTCGCGTGTGTGGTGCAAGTCAGGACGTCTGGCGACTAGAACTGCTCTTTTTTAACCAGTTCCTCTAAAATCATTGGGATATAAATGTCGTCACAGTAAAAAAGTAAAAAAGTTTTTATTGTGGAACATAGACAGTAAAAAGCTTTGTTTGTGGAAGATAGACAGCAAAAAGCTTTTATTGTGGAACATAGACAGTCAAATGTTTTTATTGTGGAACATAAACAGTTGGCACAATTACAAAGTTAAGTAAGGGAAACACCTGGGTAAGTGACACACATACCTGGGTGGGTTTTGTGGCAGAAGAAAAGAAATGCCGGTTATTCCGGCCTGAAAGGAGTCATCTCCTTGAAGTTTCTGATGCAAGATCAGTAACGGCCAGGGATTAGTTCTTCTTCTTTTTCCTTCTTTATCGTGTGGTTAGAGCTTAACCTAGTGTCAGAGTTTTATGCCGCCCATGGGCCGCTGACTTGGCTTTACATGCCGTCAAGAAATATTTATTTATTAATTTTTATGCATATAATGTACAAAGGCGGACTTAATGCCTTGGGAATTTTCTACCAGTCTACCTTATGGTGATGCAGAGACAAAACAGTAGGTGCAGTAGTACAGACAATTTCGAAGAATAAAATATAATAATAAATACATATACAACATGTAACGTAATTAACGCACACCCTCAGACACCCCAATTAGTTTATTATGTTATAATTTTTTAGAAATTTTAGAAATTTTAATTAAACATGTATAAGCAATGATTATTTAATAAATTAGTTTTCCTAATTCCGGAAGAATGTTGTAGTCACAGTACAAATCAACGAACGCACTCAATCGCATACGTAGGCCTCATACCTACGTATGCGACTGTGTGAGTCTTGCTAGCCTAGTAGGTATTCGCTCGCGAGACAGCAGTTAACGTCGCGTCGTTCGACGCAACTTCAATATAAAAGTTCAATACATTTTTCTTAATTGATGTTTTCATTTAGAAAGCACTTCGTCATTGTTTATCAAAAGCGTTCACTATCCTATTTTTTAGATCCTCGGCACTTGTCGCACTAAAATAAACTAACGAGTTAATACGTCCCCACAAAAAATGTCGTCAAATCAGCTGATTGGGGATTCTCATCGAATTAATCCCACATTTCGTTTTGAAAACGAGTACGTGTATGCCCATCAGCTCCCCTGTCGATGGCTGTGTTCGGACGGAACGTTCCATGGCCACAAAGTAGCAGCTAACATAGTCCTATCCTGCGGTCTACTCTTGTACCATACCTTTGGTTGACTTGAATGTTCTGCCAGCTAGAACCACATTATCACCACACTGCACCGTGCCACAGTCCTCACTATTAGTCACCATTTCACTGAACATTTTGTGTCAATTATTGGAAAGACATCGCGCGCGAAAAACTATTTGCATACACTGTACGGAAGGTCGCGCGAGACTAAATATTGTTTACATTTATTTAAGTTAGCTTTGATTGTAGGCGCCGGCGCTGCCCGGTGTCATGGTGGCTATCTCGCTCTATCCCAGGTTTTTAATTTGCACGAGAAAGCGAACGAAAACAAGTAGGTATGACATCATATTTTGCATTTTGTTGGTTTATTTATTGTGTCCTTTAACGAGCGCCTGTTTAGTGTGTGCGTGCGGTTGAATCGCCAAGTTTACCTAACTGTATTTGTAACGACTTTAACTTACTTGAAATAAGGTTAATTTTTCTTTATTTTGTATTGAATGGCGGAATTTGTATTAATACAAATAAAACTGCACTTTTAAAAGTCTTATTGCCTTGAGTTACGGTCCATTTCAGTTTGCTTGGACAATACAGGGGTAGTGTGACTATAAATTACGTAGCTTTAATTATTTTTGGGATAAAAAATTACCTATATTAAAAATGATAGAAATCGATTCAGTAAACGATTCTGAACAAAGTAATTTCAGGATGTGCGTTAATTATGTTACATGTTGTATAAAACAAATTATACAAAGTGAGGAGAGATAAAAAAAAACATAAATGAAAAAAACCAACAACTTAATTGGGACAAGTCTGCCAACTTCTTATAGAAGTGTTCGCGAGCTTTTACTTTAAATGTGAGCCGACTTGTTGCCATCCTGGTATTCAGAGGAAAGGAACACCACCTGGACAGGAAAAGAAGATTTAAGAAAACCAGAGCGGTGAGTAGGACATCGTAGAAGACGATTATTGGAAGATCGAAGATTCTTGCTGTAAATATCTCTAAGGCATGCTGGTTTCTTCACGTTGAAAATCTCATTTATTTCACATCCTTTTCCTAGTTTTGACTTGAATCCTTCCAGTTCGTCTTATAATCTCCTTCGAAGCCTGCGACAACCCCACTTTAATCTCAGGGCACCGAATGCAAACACAACACACCGATTTAACACTTAAATAGGCTAATGCACTGTTTTAGACTGTCACGGTTTTTCACTACACTTAAAGTACTTACGGGGTGATAAACAAAAAAAAAATAAAAAAAAAATAGGCTAGTTTCCACCATCAATAAATTACAAATCTATTTAGTCCGTCAGTTAGAGTATTGAAAAATAATGGACACTTATTTTTATTTTTTGTAAATCAATGAATATTGACAAAAGATAAAACGCGGGAGAGGGGCTCGTGACGTCACAACGCACTAAAAATTATAGCACGGCGTGACGTATTGAGAATTTTAAAAGCATCGTATCTTCGTCAATTTCGGTCTACGTAACAAAAGAAAAAATACGTGTCAAATATTTTTTGAAAATCACCAATTAGATTTTGACACAAGCCTAACCTGAAAAAATCTAATTAGTCCCTTTAGAAAAATCTCTTCGTTGCCATGACAATGACTTGTACCACACTTGAGTGGCAGTCTTAAAATCGTGTCCAAGACGGCACTAACGTAGCCAATAAAAATAACGTGGACCTTGACCCTAACGTTGACGACCCCTCCCGGAACGCCCGAACACTTTTTAAACCACTTTCATGTTCATTGTAACTCTAAAAATAAATGTCATTTCAATTTTGTGACCCTTGTTTTGGGGTTTTGATGGCTGATATGCTGTGTCATGGAAATTAAGTGATAATTTCTTTTTGCTCTGTTTTGTCATGTCAGGATAGACGCGCTACATCATGAAACCTAATTATATTAAAGGCCTCTTTTTATACTGGGTGGTCCAAATAGTGACATGATATAAAAATAGACTCCTCACGCCCACGGGTATCTGAAAATACCCCATAATGATAATAATGTGCCGCGATTCTTTATAGTTTACGTTTTTTATTTATCTTCTTGAAAAATGTGTAGGAACCGCTTCAAAAAAAACGATCTTTATTTTTACAGGACTACTTATATTGGGTATTTTTGGAGACCCCTGGGCGTAAGGAATTTAATTATTTTTATGACGTCTCTATTTACACCACCCTGTATGGAGAGAAAAATAAAGGGCATTGACCCCTGCTCATATTATTTCATATGATAGAGTGACGATGTTTCACGGAGTTTTTCCGCACTCAACGGTGATACAAAATATTTAGTTTTTAACTCCGCAAAATCTAGATCCAGGCTTGTTATAGTTACTGCCTCTCTATATGTGTATATTTTTGCAGGAATTATGCATCCAAGACTGTATCTAGTTTTTTCGTGAAGTGAAAACTAAATATTTTTGCATAAAATTTAACTGCCGTGGTGCTGACTAAAATTCACAAATATGAAAGAGGAACTAACTGTTTTAATTATTTCGGGCTTACAGAAAGCTTATAGAAAAATATATGTTTTTTTAAAAGCCTTTAAATTTTGGTGTGAAAGAATTTTTTTGTATTCTTCTCAGAAAACCCTTTTAATTGATATCCATATCATGAGGGTGCATAAAAAATTACGGGTCCGCCATCTTTGGGAGTCCGTCATACTGGATTTAGAATTACATCACCTAACTAACCATGCATTCTCATCCAAACTATACGTGTATGCAAAATTTCAGATCAATCTGTTAGGGATAACTGTTTTAAAATTCAGTTGCAAGATTTGACCTAAACAAACATACAAACATTGCAAGTTTAAAAAGATTGTAAAAAAGCTCTCACTGCTGCCAAGCAGCCACAATCTGGAATGATACACCAGCAATTTCCTTATAATTCCACATCTTACAAACACAGAACCTCGGCTAAATTCACAACACAAATTCAAAAGGCTCACGTTAAAACTTACGACCTCGTATTCAAGTAGAAATTGTACAATATAAGGCTTGAAATTTGTATACTTTGAAGATCTGCTAACTGGCAGTGCTTTGCAGCAGGCTTTTGTAATAACTGATGATACGTCATCGTTACAGGAACGGGCGACTTCATAAAAACTTTCATTCACACGTCTGTAGCAAACTGGGTGATTTGTATAGGAAAGCGCTTTCAGCGGCTGCGTATAGCGGTGAAATTAGCAGACATTTCGTTTGTTCAAACGGCAACACGTCAAGCTGTACGTCAAGCTGTACGTCAAGCTGTACGTGTTTAGCTTTACGTTCATATAATATTGCCTCGCTTTGTTTAGATTTCTAGTACAATGAAAGATACGATTGAGATTGTACTTACCTTTTTTTTCTCACGCAGATATTTCGACATCGTCATCTGCCTAGCTTTGCTTCCCGATTCTGTTGAAATCGGCTTCAAGTATTACCGGGCGTAGCTGAATTCTATCTGACTTCAACAACCCAGTAACTATAACCTTTGTAACACGATACTCCTTGACAAGACTGGTTGACAGATTTAAAATACCATAGTCATGTCATGCTGTCGGACTGCCAAGTCATAGGTCTCCAGTTCGAACCCAAGACACGCACCATGAAAGAAAGAAAGAAAGAAGAAAGAAAGAAAATACATTTATTTGGCACACGCCACAAGTGCACACAGTATAAAAAAAATTACAAAAAAAGAAAAATAAAAATTAATAAAAAACATAAAACTTAACAAAAATAATAATAATGTGTCACTGTGCGCCTCACGGCTGCGCCAAATAGGCCCAGTTCAGCAAAATGCCGGTCAACTAGTGCCCGACGCTGGTTTTCAACTGAACCTGGATTAGTGAGGTTACGGATGTGAACCAGTTTTATGTTTTGTGTCAATGGTGGTGGTGAATAGCATAAATATGTGAAATAGATCTGTATATAAAATAAATAAAATAACAAAAAAAAAAAAAAAACAATAAATTACTTATTAGAAAAAATAAACTAGAGTGACTGAACGAAAGTGCAAAAACAAAACAGAAATATATATATATATCAGAAAACAGAAAGATACATAAATGGGACGGAAGCATGCTAAAAGAACCTGTTCATTTCGTTCACAATACGCTGCAAGCCGCCGAGCGCGACAGACTAATTTAAATTACCTATGCACCGTGCCATCCATAAATAGGTCGTTGAAGTGTATTCAAGTGAAAGTGGAAGTAGATTAAGGAAAAAGGAGGTTATAAGAGGTAAGCGCTTGTTAACAACATCGATATTGCATAAGGATTATTTAATAATTTAGTGTGACGGTATACATTTGTAAATAATATTAAAAAACTTTTTTTTTTTTTTTGACGCGAGTAATAAGTTAGGTAGGCAGGGACGTTCATCATATTAGCGATTGATTTAGAGCGACCATATCCAGCTTACGTTGCGCTTCTATGAGGAACTGCCGCAAACGACTTCTGAAAGTACCTATCGTGTTGAGTAGTCTTATTGGTGGTGGCAGGTTATTCCATACTTTAGAAGCCGCATAACGAAAGCTGCCTCTGAAAGCAGCTGTATTATGCGACTGACTTGAGAGCTGTTGGGAGCATTGTCTTCTTCCACATTCCCGCCTACTTGTTATCCAACTTAGCTTGTTGTACAAGTAGTCCGGTTTTTGGTATTTGACCACACCAAATAAAAGGCAAGCCAGGTGTAGCTTGCGTCTGGACTTCATTTTTAGCGAAAAATGCTTGTTAAGGAAAGGAGTGACATGACTTCTGCGAGGTATGTTATAACAAAATCGAGCGCACGCGTTTTGTACCCTTTGTATGAGCCGATCTGTACGAGCTAGTAGGCGCGGGCCGTAAACAGTGTCGGCGTAGTTCAACCGAGACAGGACTAAGGTTTCTACAAGTTGTTCCCGCAGCGCTTCGGATAAATAAGGCCTCATCTTGTACAAAACCTTCAGACGATAAAAACAGTTTCTTACAGAGTCTGCTACGTGTTTCTCAAAGCGAAGGTCCTTGTCCATGGTTAGTCCTAGATTTCGCGCCTCATACACTCGCTCAATTGGTTCACCCATTAGTTCTAGGTCAAAAATCAAAGGTAGTCGAGCCAGCTGCTGTCTGGTACCAAATACCATAAACTTTGTTTTTGTAGGGTTTAGCGACAAGCAGTTCTCCGCGGACCAGGCAGCGATTCGTTGGAGATCTTTGTTAAGATCCTTAATGGCGCTGTCATAGTCGTCCGGTCTGAAGGAAATATATAATTGTACATCGTCGGCGTATATGTGGTACTTGCATCTCTGTAAGCATCTTATTATGTCTGCGCAGTACAAAATGAATATAAAAGGACCCAAGATAGAGCCCTGCGGGACTCCCCTTTCTACTTGTAAAAGTGCCGATCTTAGAGTAGTGCCGTCACTTAACCGCAGGTCAACTAGTTGTTGTCTGTTACTTAGGTAGCTGCGGAACCATTGTATAGCTTCAGGGTCGAAACCATAATATTTTAACTTTGACAATAGCAATGGTATATTAATAGCGTCAAATGCCCTGGAAAAGTCCAATAAAACGAGTAATGTGCACATTCCCTTATCTTGGGCAGATAAAATGTTATCAGTAACATCCAGTAAAGCAGTAGATGTACTGCGCTGTTTTCTGAACCCTGATTGTAAGTCCGGTAAAACGTTATTTTGTTCCAGAAAATGCGTAAGTTGGTGACTGACGATTTTCTCTAGTACTTTGGATAAACATGGTAAAATACTAATAGGACGCAGATCTTTTAAGGCTGATGGATTTGAATTCTTTGGCAACGGCCTAATGGAGGCAATCTTCCATTGATCAGGGAATGTTGACGTTTCTATGGAGCGGTTTATTATGTCTGTAACAACATCTAACGTAACGTAACATGAGCTAATCACTTGCTTCGGTGAAGCAAAACATCGTTAGGAAACCCAGCATGCCTGAGAGATATTTCTTGACAGCATGTAAAACCAAGTCAGTGTGGCCCATGGGCGGCATAAAAACTCTGATACCAGGTTAGGCACTAACCACACGATAAGGAAGAAGATGGTTGTGTTTAAAAATTAAAATAAGTAGCGCAGAAGCGTTTTTTTTTTCACTAAACTCATGTTTGATTCGCAAATATTTTAGATGGATTAAAATATATTAATAACGATAACATAATAATCAGATAATGTTTTACTAAAAAAAAACCTTTATTTGCCAAATCAAAAATAACAACCTTGCACAGTTCAATAGGTTACAAATAAGCAGAAGAGGTAGTTACAAGTTTTGTTTGATAAGTTTCGGTACTTATTATGGTTGTTAACACAGAGCGGATTCACTCTGCTCCCCATACTAGTATAGACTGTATTACGGTGGACCAGTGTTCCTCATTCTCTGTGATTGTACAGAGAATAAGGCAAAATCTAATTCAATATGATTAACAAGGTAGAAAATAATGATTGTCATCCCAATTATCACATTTTCACGGTGGTTGACAATTGTGATTTGAATATTCCGTTAATTATTTATCTAAACTGGTATTTATTTATTATACTAGAATTGGGAATGCATGGAAGTGCTATTGGCGGCTAAAAGAAGTTATGAAGAACAAAGAAATCAAAATGTCTGTCAAATCAAAACTGTACAACACCTGCGTGCTACCGGTTCTAAACTATGGCTGCCAAACCTGGGCTCTCACCAAAGCGCAAAGCAAAAAAATAGAAACTTGCCAGACAGCAATGGAGAGAAGCAAGCTGAATTTAAGAAAATTAGACAGAGGACGAAACACACGACAGGACATACAATAAGAGGCACAGAGAAGTGGAACAGAAACGTACTGTTTTGGTACCCTAGAAATAGGAAAAGGAAACGAGGCCAACAGATTCGAAGGTGGGAAGACAAGATAAAGGCGATAGCAGGAAAACAATGGACTAGCCCGCGTAGCATGACCATCGTAGACACGCGCATTTTGTCGATTCAATGACAGATGAACAAAAGATTTGTCGATTCTCTTTCGTGTCTACGGTGGTCATGCTACGCGGGCTACGCGGGCAGGAAAGCTCTAAACCGAGTTGAGTGGAAAGAAATGGAGGAGGCCTTTGCCAAAGTTGGGCAAACAGACGAAGTTGCCGATGTCATCGACTAAGCAGAGTCGTTAACATAAGATTATTATTTTGTAAATATCCTTTTATGTGTCTGAATAAAGGCTATTATTATTAATCCCTGAAGGGTTAGGCAGAGGTGTGGATGTGTACATAAGAGTATATATTTGTACTCTTCCCTCCAACCAGGCACAAACCCAGACTACCACTATCTCCCTCTTATGGAGAGGAGACCTGTGTCCCAGGAGTAGGAATATTAGAGGATAAGGGCCTACGCAGACCGGGACGGCATGGCAAGGGATTTAATTTTTACCAATGGACATTCAAACGTATTGATATAGAAATACGACCGTGACGCTTCTTTCAATGCAAATCCCTTTCGATGCCACGGCATGCTACGAGATAATTTTAAAGCATAGCAATATATGTCGTATTTCTATAATTTCTATAAATGTCCATTGGCAAAAATTGAAATCCCTTGCCATGCGTAGGCCATTATTATAAGTAGTTCTAAAGTATATTCCAGAATTTTCCTTTTAAATCTTTGATAGACAAAACCTGTCAAGTGGAGAAAAGACCGCCATTTCATTTATTCTAACTTCACTTTATCAAGACGAGCTTGTGGCTAAATATTAACAGCCGCGGGTCGATTTTCAAGGTTAAGCTCCGTAACTAAAAGGTTTCCAGGTATGGTTCATAACAAATAAATGATCGCAATGACGGGGAGAACAAGTGCCTTTCGGCTTCGTTAAGGGTTCTTTTACACCCTTTAGTTTAGGAACAGGCTAGTCACAATAAATTTTAATGATGACGATTTTTTATGGTGGTACCATTAGTCAAGATGAGTGCAATTATAACATTCTGTCTAAACTGGTTTTCTAAGCAGTTCAGCAAGTTTCAAACTGTTTTTTTTTTTAGAAAGAATCCAGCGCTTTCAGGACAAAGAAATCCAGCGCTTACCGCTTCACCGCTACAGTTCCAGATGTCATAGTTGCAAAGGCAACGATGCCTCCCAAGTAATGAATAGGACCAATTAGTGAGACTGCCGTTTCAACGACCCTCAGGGAGACATTTACAGGCAACGCGAAAGGGCAAAAATGTATGCGTATAAGTACAAAATGGCCGCCTTTCTGGGTAAATTAATTCTAAGTTTAATGAGAGATGGGTTAGACAAAGAACTAGTATGGTGGATAGACGCCTTCCTGGAGTTTTTTTTTCTTTATGAGGGATGGTTTGTATGTATAAAAGTCTAGGCCTAAAGGAGTCACGATAATATAAAAGAACTGCATTTCTATAAAGGTACGAAAATGTTTTTGTGCTCGATGGATGTTGACGGGAAGCGCTGTTGATACACATTTGTGAAATTGTTCTGTGAAATGTGCAAATGTGATCAGATCCAAGATGGCCGCGATAGGTCCGCTGTTCACGTTTTAGCACGTGAAAAGCGGACCTATCGCGGCCATCTTGGATCTGATCTGTAAAAAATCTTATGCAACTATGTATTTCAAGGTATGACTACATTACCAATGCCGATTTAAAGTGCTTAACTTTTTATTCTATAATTTTACTATTTACGAATACGTACGTGGATTGATTTGTTAGTTTTGAAAGCAATTCGTAATAACGGACATTAACTTTCTATAACTACTATCTTAGAAAGTATTACTATCATAACGCTAGGATACCCTGCAACGATGGGTAGAGGTGAACCCATTTAAAGAAGATACTTTAAATGGGAGTAGATACTCTTTACTTTACAAAAAACATTATTGCAAGTGTAATATTGAGTGATACTTTACCGTTTGTAAACAAAAATGCTCTTAAATAAAGAAAATCATTACCATTCGTATTTTTCATTGAGAACCAAATGCAAAGTAATGTTAAAGTATCCCCCCCTAACATTAATTTCACCACTAATTTGAACCGTAAATTATAACTTTTTCTCGGCGTGACCATTCTTCATCAGTATAACCGAGTTTTTAATTTTTGTGAACAAAAATCATTAAAACTTGCACAACATCAGTTCCTTCTGATTTAGACACTTTCTTTTTTTTATTCCTTTATATTTTCAAGGGTTTTTTTTCTGTTGTTCAAAACTAGTATTACCTACTATAGGCAAGACGACAAAAAAAAACTAATTAGTCCGTTACTTAGATTATCAAAAAATATTTGACCCGTGTTTTTTCTTTTGTTGCGTAAACCAAAATTGACGAAGATATGACGCTTTCAAAATTCTCAATACGTCACATCTAGGTATAATTTTTAGCTGGTTCTGACATCACGAGCCCCCACTCCCGAGTTTTGATGCGTTTTATTCTTTGTCAATATTCATTGATTTACAGAACAAAAAACACGTGTCCCGTAATTTCCAATACTCTAACTGACGGACTAAATAGATTTGCAATTTTTTGATACTGTCGTCATGCCTCTGTTAAACTATGTTTTTTCCTATCTGCCTTATTAATTCCTGTTTGTGTCTGAAAAAGTCGTAAAGTATCTTCACTTGAAGTTGTAAAGAATGAAGGATCTTAGTATGTATTTTTTTAAACATAAATTACGAGTATATTATTGTACATGACATATGTTATTATACTTGTGTCAACTTTATAACACTTCGAATAATTTATTCTTATGTAAGTAGGTTCAGATTCAACAGTTTTGTAAATAAATACATTGTAAATATTTGCTGCTAAATATTTTAAACAAATGCTTATAATTTGGTTCGCCACTTTCATTAAAATAAAATCTCTGCCAAGCCATAATAAGCTTCACACATCCATTGACTTATTTATAATGTAAACAGACAGAAATTTCAGAAAATTAATAATTATAATTTCAAACGTTTCCACAGCTAAAAAACGAATGGAATACCTATTTAATATTCTGGGTTCTGTATCCCAGACAAGTTGAGAGGGATATTTTTACTTTATAACGTTTTTCACGTAATAAAATTTGTAGAGATTTAATGACATACATAACATCACGCCTGTAAACCTCGAAGGGTGAAGCAGAGGTGTACCTAACAGTACCTACACCTACGTTTCGCCAGTTATGTGTAAGTCCTATGGGGACGAGCCTATTGCCATCAATCGTGCACTAATCCAGAGTCCCTGACTGCTACTAAGAAATTCTTTACAGAAAAACCAACTAACACTTTGCCCGAACTGGGACTCGAACCCAGAACCTCTTGCTCAGTAGTCGCGCTTGCGACCACTGGACCGACGACACAGTCATTACTAATTGTTTTAGAAAATATTGAACGAAAAACCTAAGCCAAGATGATGAGACAGACGAACTTGACGCCTAGGTCAAGATTAGTCCGTATTAGCACATAAAGAATGTACAATATGTACTATCGAGGACACTCCCGCCTGATCACCACTGAGCTAATTTTTGCTTGCACTTACAACATAGAAACGCTCTCTAGCCTCGCCCCGTTGACTTTGTATAGAAATAATAAATTAAAAGATACCGATCGGCCGAGCGCACTGACGACGCACGACAAACGAGATTTATTGTTATTTCCTATATATGTTTCTAATAGGCCTAAACTTTAAGGGGGCGTGACTCGGCGCCTCCGCATGATTTAAGCGATAAAATTTTTAAATGATCAGGCGCAAAAGACCATGACTAACGAACTAACGAAATAGACCCTTAACGAAGCCGAAAGGCACTTATTCTCCTCGTCATTGCGATCATTTTTTGTTCCAGACCATACCTGGAAACCTTTTAGTTACGGAGTTATGGAGGCCTAAGTGCAACATTTTCACAAGTTTTTTTTTTTTAATACTAGATTTTAAGCTTATAACTTTACTTTAAGTACCGCCATGACCCCCGTGCTATTCAATACATCCATCAGCACAATGTTTTGAGAGTGTTACATTGAGTTTTAACGTAAAAACGTGATAATAATTTACTTACTTATTTACTTGGGGTATGTGGTATACCTTATGGGGTTGCTTAGTTTGATGTACAGAATGCTTGGTTGACGACTTCGTGAAGGGTCCGTTTACACCCTGTATACTACATACTACTAAGGGGCAGTCCATAAATTACGTCACACGTCAAGGGGGAGGAAGGGGATCGACGAAGTGTGACATTGTGTGACTAGTGGGTGGGAGGGGTCCTATATTTCGTGACGTCAGATTTCGAGATCTTTTTAGGTCTGATCGTTAATCAAAAAAATTTATCGTTTAAGTTTTTTTATTGATATAAAACTAATTTCGGAACTGCTTTTTTAATTCAATAATATTTTGTAGAAGTAAAATTGCATAATATGTGACGTCACACTAGGGCGGGGAGGGGGTCTCACGAATGTGACCAGCTGTGACAAGGACGGGGTCAAACAATCATGAAATTCGTGTGACGTAATTAATTATGGATGGCCCCAATAGCTCTGTGAACTATGATTTTAATTTGCAGTAATCACTATGCTTCACCAAATTATGGCAGTGTTCTGTGGTGCCTACCTAACCCTGTGCAAAAAAAACGTGAGTATATGTATCTATGTTTAACTAAATTACATGTCGCTGTCATCTGCTTAGCCTTTACCCAAATATTGGGACCCAGTCTTACCGGATGTATCTAAATACCAGTATTTTACATGGAGCGGCTGCCTATCTGATCTCCACAACCCAGTTAATACTGGGAAATACGATACCCCTTGGTAAGACTGGTTGTCAGACTAGACAGACAGTACATGCCGCTTCTTCTTCTTCTCGAATCATGCCGCAGTCATAAAGCCTTTCAATTTCATCATCATTAAAATTCATCTGTACTAAAAACACTGCAAAGCTGAATACTAAATTAATTTATAGGTCGTACGTATCAAGCTTCGTTAAAAAAAGTTACTATTGCACTCCAGCGGCAAAGTTACACTCTGAATATTACTGGGACACATTACGAAGTCGTAATTAAAAAGTAGTCCAACATTTTCCTGACGCACTCGAAAAGGCACCTGCATAAATAAAACACAACGTACTTATCCCAGTTTTCAAGCCAAGTATCCCGAATCCTTGAAACTCCCGCTACGAACACTTGAGAAAGAAAATTGTTCTGACGTCTAGAGACTGGCATAAATTCATAGCTTTACATCATGATTTAAAAAACAGAAAATATGGGGGACTAGCTGACAAGATACCCTTATTTTTACAAACAAAAATCATCCTTGTACAGGAAAATTTTAAAGGCCCTTTTCGGGTGGAGGATATTTTTTGGAGGTACAAACTTTTCGTCAGGATAAAGTTGGATGTAATAATAAATATACATATTTTTTGTAATTTTTCAAGGGAACGAAACTGAGTATAACGAAGTTTTTTTGATCGTGAAATAATTATAGACAGACATTCAGGAACATAATTTTTATGAAAATGTTGAGTAATTTTCTGCTTCTAAACGAACGTTATTTTATGGTTTTTGTTCTATAATACTACCTGTTTGCTTATTACACTTTTCAGAGAATAAAAAAAAAAAAATACATTTAGGTTTACTCATGACAGTGGATCATTAGGAAAAAAACTTTCTGTAACGTAATACCATCACGCTGTAATCCCAAAGGGTTAAGTTGGGTTGGCTTAATAGTATTCACACATTTCACCTGTTAATATTGTATCTGTAATAAGGAGCGAGTCTATTGTCATCAACTGGACACAAAATCGGACCCCATGTCTGCTACTGAAAAAATCATGATATGGAAAAGTCTACTTACACTTTACCCGACTTGAGAATCGAACCCAGGACCTCATGCTTATCAGTCGCATTCCCCACCAGTAGACCAACGAGGCAGGTTTTCTGTAACATTACTTCTATAAAACCCTCGAACATTCAATCTCTACCTACTTAAGCAACGTGTGACAAATTCAAATTAAAAAAAAAAAAAAAAATGTTTTATTCAAGAAATTTGTTACAACAATGAGTGGTTGTGTTTGGGGACTCCTTTTAAGCAATTTTTTGCCTGTGTTAGGAGACCCCGCTCTTCCATAGCTAAATAATTACAACAGTAACAAATTATGTGAATAATTAAACTTATACTTAATATTTATCTACTTATTTCTATTATTATCATTTATTTTAAAATAAAAATAAAGTAAAAATAAAAGCCTATTAACAGCAAAAACAAGAAAAATTGTGTAAGAGTGTGAGTGTGTGATGAGTGTGAGTGTGCGTGTTTGTGTGTAAGAGTGTAAAGTGCGTGTGTGTGTACTGTGTACTATGTTTCTATTTGATTTTTAAGTGTCAGATAAAAAATAATCAACAGTCCCTTATAAAATTTCAATATTTACTCGACCAAATGTATGAGACAGCTGATTTTTTTTTACGATTACGATGGTGGTCCCATAGAGAAAGATGTTCAGTATAATGGTCTGTAGCACACCTTCCATATGACTATACCATTCCGTTACACGTTGTATACACGATAACCACATCTGGTGAGAGTATCCTATTAAAACCCCTTAAAAAACCCCAAAAACTCGACACACCCGGAAAATTGCAGAAAATGTTATGAGTTGTCGAGACAAACCACTTCAAAGTAACCCCTTTATATAAAAAAGGGGCAAAGCTACAAAATTCAACCGTCACTTGTTTTTTATTTTTCCCAAAATAAAATTACTCAAAATGTCAGCCAGAAAAACATGATAATTTAAAGAACTCGAATTTAACAAACTGCTGACATTAGGCTTGAGGTTAACGTTTATGCTACCCTTATAACTAGCGTGATACTGTCTTTTCCGGCCTTTACTTTTGAAATTATAACGACCCCGTACTGTGTACGCAGACCATCTCAATCGCAGCCACAATTTTTCTAACAATAAAATCCATTGCGCGTTTACTCCCTCTCATACTTTGTACTTAGCCAACTTGAACATCAATGGACGACGAAGTCAAGTGCTTTAGCGATACTGTCAAGTGTTTGTAGTAGGTTAAACTGACCGCAGTTCTTATTACGACGTCAGCAAATAGTTGTGAGTGTTATGTGACTTGTAACACAGTAAACAGAGCGACAAGCGGTAGCGAGTTGAGGAGTGTTTTCGAGCGGGAGAAGAATTTGACAAACATACAATGGGTACACGTCGCCGACTTGCAATAAACACACGAAGATAGGTATTGGTTAGTAATACATTATAAAGGGTGTAAAAAACCTCTTAACAAAGCTGAAAAGAGCTTGTTTTCCCCGTCATTGCGATCATTTTTTTGTTCTACACCATACCACCTTCCTGGAACCTTCTAGTTACGGAGATATTGGGGGTCAAAGTTACAACTTTTTGACAAGTTTTTTTGTTAATATAAGATTTTTACTTTAGACATCTCCACGACCCTCGTACTATTCAATCCATCCATCAGCACAATGTTACATGTTACACATTGAGTGCGTTACATTGAGTTCTACAACAAAACATGATTTTCTCTCCAAAAAAAAGTCGTTTCCCAGCAATAATTTTTGCGTAAGTAAAGTTACTTAGTTTGATGTACAGAATGCTTGGTTGACGGCTTCGTGATGAGGTTGTTTACACCCTGTATTTATGCACGCACGATGTTGAACTATACTTTACATTATTACAATAAATTAAAAACGATAGGTTATTTAAATCATGTCTTTTCATACACGATACTTGGTCATAGGATTTCGCCTTTTGAGTTAGTGCCTCACAACAAAAAATAGAAAAGTAACTAGTTATGTTTTGTGCGCCTAGGTACGCGTGTCAGTTGAGCGAGTAACTGGTGACCAAGCAGCTAGACAGATCAGCACGGCAACATTCCTAAAGAACTCATTTGTTTTTCACGCGCCCGCTGCTTCTGTGTCCAAAGTCGCATTGGTGGCGTAACGCCCAGTTTTGTTGCTGGTATCCGCTTCCGCTTATGAATAGGTCGCAGCCTAAAGCGCAATGTCAGATTACATTTCTCAGTAAAGCAGTTCAGCGTAGTTCTAATTATTGTTACTACGGTTGTCATTAAGGCCTTTTATAATTGGTTGCCTTATCTTCCGGAAGACCAATGTTTTTAAACTGACGTGGTCACTATTATCATTATCACTGAAAACAGGATATTTACTATTTTTATTATTTTTCAAGTACCCGATGTTTCAGCGCTGTTGCAAGCACCATGATCACGAGCACCATGATCACGGATAAAGTGAAGTCATTTCGGGAAGTTATTTCGGGTGAATATTTATGAGCAAACAAATCGGTCTACCGTCTTTCTTGTTCATTTCAGTCTTTTGTGTTCGTTGTTCACTTCAGTTTATCCGTGGTCAACAGTTAGACCTGAATTCCTGTCGCACTGACGTCTGTCGCACGTACGAGTACACATTGTGTTCTATACAGCACCATACTGCGTCAGCGACGCGTATTTGCTACTGTTTTTTATTATTTTGTATTTGCGCTGACCGTCAGCGTGACCGGAATTCAGGCCTTACTGTCGGGCAGTATCAGAAACAATACCCGTCTGGTCGGAGGATCGTCCTTTTTCTGTAGGGGATGAAGACTTTACTCCCTGGACTTCATACCCCTATAACTTCTGCAAGTGTTTCTTAAACTTCTATCGACTCCTGCGACCTGCACCAGCAACCAGCACCTTAATTACAAACAACATCTTTAATTAACCTCCCAACAGTCCCAACAATTATTTTACTGCTCATCTCAAAGGAAATAAAAAGTACGTACATGTCGGATATAAGCACTTCTTGCTTACTTTAATAACCCTATTTTTGGCATTTCAAACTTCTAGTTGCATTTACAGTGTTAAAGTACAACTCTTTGAAAGTAAAACCAAAGACTTTGACTATTGAAAGTTGGGTTATGTTCAAAGTCTTAGTCGCGTTGTGGTTTTGTTCTTCTTTGTGTTTGTGAATGTCATGTAATTACAAAGTAGTAATAGTCTTATACAAAGTAGCGCAACTTTAAATCAATATTAAATGTAGTAACGTCATCCTACTGTATTATTAATATTATAACTGCAAGTTTGGATGTTTGTAACACATTTAAGCAAAAAAGCTAATCAGATTTCGATGAAATTTGGCACACGGATATTTTATAACCTGGATTAACGCATAGGGTACTTTTTATCCTGGTATACCCTCTGAACTCAATTCTGCACGCAGTCGAAGTCGAGCGGCGGCGGAGGCTAGTATGAAATAAAAAAATAACTGCAATTTGATATTGCAGTTATTTTAATTTATTAGCAAACTGCAGGAGAGAAACGGACAATATTTTTTTAGAAAATCATTAAAATAATGTTTTATCTCAGATGAGAAACACAACTTCAAATTACAAAAACAAGCAGGACTGCCATCCCACATTTAGCAAATGAAACTTGAAATGAAGCTCCACGCGATACTAAACCCATCTTTGTTTCAGTTCTCCGCTAACTGGAAGCCGTTCATTCCATTTTGTATTATAGAACAAAGTACTCTGCTAGGAAACTAAGTATGGGCTATGAGCGCAGCATTACACTTTTAAAATAATGTTTGAAATAAAGTACATTTAATTTTTTTTCTTGTTGGCTTTGAATCCCCGATGGGAACTGGAGTGGGGTTAAGTGAGAATGATTACCCATGCAGGAGTCGTGCCCCGTTTAGTGGGATAGTTACTGGCGCTAGTACAATTAGTGAATTTTAATCAACGTTTTAACACCGCGTGCAAGAATTGAAATGAAGCTAGATATAGAAACTGTTAATTATTTAATTTTCTAATTGAGTAAGGTTAACTTAAAGGTACCAGATTGCCATTTTATACAAGAATTAGTCGGTTAAAATTTAATAATTGAAATATCATTCCCAAAAAAATTACAATATTAACTTAGTTAATATTGTAATCTATTATTTAAATAATAAATTTTAACTGACTAATTCTTGTCTAAAATGGCAATCTGGTACCTTTAAGATACCTGTAAGATAACCTGGTTATTTTAAGACACAAACTCAAAGCATTATGAATTTTCATGGAGTAAGCTGGGTTCAAAGGTGTTAAACTTTCTCACTAATTAGTCAGAAAGTTATACACCTTTGACTAGGCTAACTTACTTGATTCAATCCCAAAGCATTTCAAGAGGCTTTATTGACATCGCAAATCTAATTTCACGTCCAAACCATCACTTCAACTTAACAAAACCACAACTTCATTAAAGCGAGTTACTCTCCTGCGGTGCTCGCTTCAAACGCAGCACAACAATGTAAAAGGTTTTCCTGATACAATATTAATCTCACTAGACTCAGTTATAACCTGAGAAATTAATTTATAACCAGTATTAGCACCGCATTTCATGAGAATTTTCAGCTAAACGTACGTTTAGCTATGTGGGTTGACGAGGCTAATAGGTACTTGTATTCTAGAGGTTAACGATACATTTTGCAGTTTCTACTTAGTTTCATGCTTTATAAGGTTGGGAGTAGAAAGTACCACGAATTCATTAGTAGGTAAGGTAAGTCTGATATCAAAATCAGTTCCAACGTATTTTTATTTATATAATCTTCATGTGCAGTTGTGGTATATTGATAAATTGATATTGACGACCCGAATGGCGCAGCGGTAGTGAAGCTGTCTTACGTTCTTAGGGTCCTGGGTTCGAATCCCGGTTGGAGCAAATGTTTGTGTGATGAGCATGGACATTTGTTTCCGAGTCATGGATGTTTATATGTATTTACAAACAAAAAGTTTCTATGTAGTATATCAACTATCTGGTGTCCACGACACAAGCCTCGTTGCTTAGTGTGGCACTAGATGGCGCTGTGTGTTAATGTCCAGCGATATTTATTTATTAAATAGGCTGGCTTGACGCCACAAGGCATTCTCTAGCAGTCAACCTTAGGGTTAAATAGGACAACATTGTGATGGGTTATAAAATAATTTCTCAGTCAACGTTAATACAGAACTAAACAGACTGTTTTGGTTTACTTCCACTTTGCCTTTGAAACACAAAACAAACTAAATGTGATCGCTAAATCAGTAATTGTACATTTGAACAAGCAAAAATACTATAAATATTGGTAATTCACTAAACGACGATATATAACGTGTATCTATTCATACACTAAATATTTTCAGGGAATCATCTAACGGCTATAACGAAGCCATTTCAAGGAAAAAAAATAGTAGACCTTACATTTTATCCCGATATTTTTACGTTGTAGAGCAGCGGTGGCCCAGTGGTGGCGGCCCTGACTTACGAACAGTAAGTCATGGGTTCGAACCCAGGCAGGCGCATTACTTTGTGTAATTTATTTCATCACCACTGCTCTCAAAACGGTGAAGGAAAACATCGTGAGGAAACCGGCATGTCCTAGAACCAAAAAATTCGAAGACTCGTGACATCTACCAATCCGCACTGGGCCCGCGTGGTAGATTACCTATAGCCCATTCCCTCTCTTAGAGAGGAGGCCTGTGTCCCAGCAGTGGGAACATTAATAGGCTGATGATGATGATGATGATTTTTACCTCAACATTGTCACCAAAGTTGTTTAAGTCTCACGTAAAACGGCAAGCCTTGTGACAACTGGACCAAAACCTTTTGAACGAAAAAAAACTAAATCGGTTAACCCGTTTAGGAGCTATGATGCCAGAGACAGACACACAAATACACACTTCAAACGTATATAACACCCCTCTTTTTTGGTTGGGGGTTAAAAAATCAAATGTTAAAACGGGTATGGATTTTTATGATGGCAACCCGTATTGCATTCGGCGAAACGTGGGTGGACACCTTTGCTGCCTACAGCCATTACATGCGTGATTTTATATGAAAAACCCATTAAAACTTATGCCACCATTAAATCAACGTGGCAGGCATTTGAAATTATTCGATTTAAAAAATGAACGTCACTTTTCTGGAGTTATAAAAGCTGTGAATGTAAATTAAATCACAAAAACCCTGCAAATATTTCAAATTGTAACAGGAGACTTTTCATTTATAACTAGTACAGTGTTAGTCACGAACATTCTGAGCCTAGGTTTTAGACAAGCACGCGACGAATTTATTACGCAATTATACTTATTCACAAAAAAATCTTATTCCTTTCTACCTAGGTAATAGGCGAGACGACAAAAAAAATAATTCGTCCGTCACTTAGATTATCAAAAAATATTTGACCCGTGTTTTTTATTTTGTTACGTAAACCAAAATTGACGAAGATACGACACTTTTTAAATTCTCAATACGTCACGCATAGGTATCATTTTTAGCTAGTTCTGACGTCACAAGCCCCCACTCCCGAGTTTTGATGCGTTTTTTCGTTTGCCAATATTCATTGATTTACAAAAACAAAAAATACGTGACCATTAATTTCCAATACTCTAACTGACGGACTAAATAGATTTGCAATTTTTTCATGCTTAAAATAAACTTATTGACATAACAAAAGTTCACGCATGTAGACCCTGAAAGGTTAAGCAGAGGTTTACCTATGGTAAAACCATATTTGCTAGTATGTTGTAGTCCCATGTAATAGGAGCGATCCGGACTACGGGCTACTTTGAAATTCCTGAGGGAAAAACTCAGTGACGTTTTGCCCAACCTGGGTATCGAACCCAAGACCTTTTTCTCAGCAGTAATGCTTGCGATCAATAAAGCAGAGAAATAAACCAATCGTACTTAAGTAAGTAAAGTACTTACGGAATGATCCCGTAAGTACTTTAAGTGTAGCGAAAAACCGTGAAAGTCTAAAACAGTGTCAACCAATCATATTTAACCAAACATATTAATGAATTGTCGGAGATGCATGCTGCATGATTATCTGCATAAAACAAATCCAAAAATTCCTCATCACATTTCAAAGTTTTAATATTTTAGAGGTCATCATCTCAGGAATCGAAAACCTGTGGGTTACATTACCTTTCGCGTAAAATCTTTTTGATGTCTTAACTCCAGGTTAAATCTCTGACCTGTCCATGTTGCAAACAATCAAAGCTAGCATTGTAGGTACTGCTATACAAGTAGAAATGTGGCGGTTCAACCAAAAATAAACAACTTTTGCTTTTCAGACCCAAATTCTACATGCGTAAACTTTCATCGGGCATTAGATAACGAAGTTTATTTACCACTAATCTTTAGAGGAACTATACCTACCTCCACACTACCTATAGACCAACACACTGACCCAAACCCTTACAAAGGTAGGTGTTACCCCACCACGGCTTAGTTCCTCGAAACAAAAAACTCAATTAAAGACCACGAAAGACAAAAGAAGCGAAATTATTTACGACATCAACCTCCAAACTGTCTTTTTTCGCCCCTTTTTATAGGAGAGGGGAGAGAGGGGCCAATTTATCATTCGACCTTCTGTTTAGGGTTGAAACCACGACAGGGTTAATTATGTAATACAATGCTACTGAGAAGGGTTAAAAAAGAAATGATGCTGTAAACATATTGTCGTGTTTAATGTTTGTAACGAGAATACGTTTCACTGAGTTTGTTTATTGTGTTTCTTTTCATGTTTTTTGTTTTTAATTTGTTTTTTGATTTCATGATGAATGAACCCGTTTTAAATGGAAATTCGAGATAACTGACTGAATTTTACAGGCTACGTAAAGATGGCCAGTGGGCACATTAGTCTGAAGCCTGTAGCATTATTATATATACTATTTATTAACTGGGACTGCGCGTCTTTGGTCCGTAGGGTGCGGGGCAGCGCCAACAGCATCCTGTCTATGATTGCGAGTAGGCTTGATTGTGTGTTTATAAACCACTGCTGCAAGGTTTCAGCTGGGCCTGTCACCTTGCAGCAATGATGTCACAATCTGTTTTCTGTTTTGTTTTGTTTGCAAATGTATTACTAACATAGTTTGTAAGTTTATTGTTACTAACACTATGAGTGTTGTTGCTCGAAATAAATGATTTAATTTAATTTAATTACCTATGGTTAAGAAGAACTGGAATTCGTTCTCTTCTTCTTCTTCAATATTTGGCCACCCAATGCTGAGTATCAGTCTCTTCTAAATCTCTCCAGTTATGGCAGTTTTGTGTCATGGCTACAATCCAGTTTCTTCCGGCAACTTTAATGGGATCGTCTTTCCCATATTCCCATATCTTTTCCAATATTCCCAGCACCTTCTACCCCATTTTCCATCTAGTCTACGGCATATGGCCCGCCCACATCCACTTTCTTTTTGCTATTGCTTTTGCTATGTCCGTAAGTTGCATTCGTATCCGGATTTTCACCCGTTCGTAGAGAGAGATGCCCAACATGGCACGTTTTATAGCTCTCTGTGCTTAAGGGGGATGTAAATGGATAAACCTTTACTTGTCTTGTAATGTTCCCTCTGTAGAAGCACTTGCCCTGTGTCTGTAAGAGAACGCGGGTCATGTATAATGCAGGGTCAGCGTTGGAGAGGTGTTCCACTCTCGTCAAGAACACTCTAGGCACACAGATTAAGAATTACGATTAAAATCCCCACCACAAGTCCACCATCATCATCATCAGTCTACAGTAGTCCACTGCTGGACATAGGCCTCCTCAATCGCACGTCACTCAACTCGATTCTCGGCAACTCTCATCCAGTTGCTACCAGCCACCCTGCGAAGATCGTCGCTCCACCGAGCCTGAGGGCGTCCCACCTTACGCTTGCCGAATCGTGGTCTTAACTCAAGAACACGTCTACCTCCACGGTCATCGGTTCTACGACTAATATGACTGGCCCATAGCCACTTCATCTTACAAGTTATTCTGAGAGCTATGTCCACAAATGCTATGTGTTAAAAATAAATACTGCTCGAACTTCCGTAGCAATTTATGACAATGACAATTCATGACTGACCGTCGAAATTAGTCGTGTTGATCGTGTTCAGTTCACTGTTGGAATATAAAACAACAGTGCCACTACAACCTTACAATAAAACAAAAGACAACATGTCAAGTAATATAATACAAAAAGTATCATTCCCTCGTCACCCCAAAATGTAAACAAACCAAAAATAAAATTGACCTACCCACAGAAATAGAATTACAAGTAATACCTTGCCACTTGAGCTGGCATCTTCTGATCGTAAAGTGTCCGTTATACTGGCGTGCCCATTGCAGGTGGCCGTACTACCGTGACTCTTGCCCAATATTCGATGACACACGGGTGGCAAGAACTGGCAATATACAGGGTGACGATTTATATAGTCACCTGCATCCTTCAAGAGTGTGATTCTACCCATCATACTAAGCAGTTACGATGTGAAACATCTATAGGCGCGGGTAAAACCAAAAAACGGCGTGACGATTCAAGCCGTGGCGACGCGTCGCCAACTGTCAAGTTGTCAACCCGGCCCGAACAATCCCGAACATTACGAACCTGTTACAGTTGGAGTAGCATAAGATCTACATATTCGCCACGGTTCACAACAAGCCAGGTGGTCTCGGGGCACAGTGCTGAGTTCCAATCTCGTGACTTCGAGTTCGATCCTAGCCTAAGGATTCTCTTTTTGTGAATAGAGTCATTTTGTTTTTATTATAACCACTCACTAGCCCCGCGCGCGAATTTTTTGCACCAAACCGCCACGCGTGCAAAAAATTGCGAAATATTCGCATGTAATTTGACACTTTAGATAGACAATCTTAAAAAAAAAAACTACAAGAGTTATAGCTAAATAAAATTTACAGTGAATAGCTGAATAGTTATGGAATCTATATATTAAAAAAAAAACTAATATTAATTTGAAACTCAAAAAAAATGTAGAACTTGAAAAACAGGGATGAAAACAGATATTTAGCTATTAAAATATTAATTTGAATTTTTCTAAATATTAAATTTCAATTAAAATAATTTTAAAATAAACTAGATTATATTTCCTTTCCAATAAGACCATAATCTTATTGGTTTATTTACGATAGTCTAATTAGAATTAAATTAGAATTTGGATACTCACTGTTTATTTTGACGCGGCCTGCGCCAACGACTGTTTTTGAACACGGTTATTTACGTACCTATAACTTTACGAAGCCACTTGTTTTTGTATATACAATTTAATAATATGCTCACAATACTAATTATGCACTGTTTTTCCGTTAACACACACGTTTTAATCACAAAAACACTTATTTCTTGTATTTAAAACACAATCACTATAGGTATTTAAACCTACCACTTTTTCGGAGGCGAAATACTCAACTTTGAGATTCGAAAACTAGATTTCCTTTATGATAATATAGTAGCACAGATTTTCACGATTAATTTGATATATAACACTATCCGAAAATAACAATATACATAACAGAACAATTGAAATACGACGCCACACGTCAGAAATGGCGGAGTTTGTTTACACTAAAGTTTTTACTTTTATTTTGAGATTTGTCGATGGAATAGTGTTGCTATTGTTGGTCCGAACGTTGAGGAATATAGTATAGAAAATGCTACAAGAGGAATAAGCTCTAGAAATAGTAGTTTAGTAGATTTTTTATTGCATTTGTTGGACGAAGGCGCTACTGGCCACCATGGTGGCCACGGACATTTCGCAAAACAGCTACTGACCACCATGGTGGCCGCGGGCGGTTGAGTGGTGATTGTTTTTAATATTGCCTTTTTTTTTCAGGAAAAAATTTGTAAGTAATATTTTATTTTTTCATTAAGCCATAATTAGTTCCTGTCGTAATCTGTTATTATATGCATATTACTTGTACAAAATAATTTCGATGTTTCAAATCTGCCAGGCGTCCCGTGACGGCTCACAATTTTTTTTTGCTACGGAGCTCATAATTATCATGTAATTAAGTTTTTTTACAGTTTGCAGTTCAGTATCACGTTACGTGTGTTTATAAAAAATATTTGTGACCGACTTAATGAAATCAGCAGTAGGTACCCAGCACTACTTGCATCGATTTTAGTTACCAAATCGACGCAGGCAGTTGCTGAAAACCAGGGCTGTGGTTCTAATTCCTAAATTAATTGCAGCCTTTAGTTTTTTTTTTAATTGAGCAGTGTCTCTACGGAACCGTTCTATTTGTTCCAGTTTGTGTTTCTCAAATATTGGTTAGTCCATCACCCAACATTTCTACCCGTTGCAGCAAGTCCACCATCCTCATCATCTGCCTAGACTTTTCCCAACTATGTTGGGGTCGGCTTCCAGTCTAACCGGATGCAGCTGAATACCAGTATTTTACATGGAGCGACTGCCTATCTGACCTCCACAATCCAGTTATTACTGGGTAATTTACCCCTTGGTTAGACTGGTTGTCAAAACTTTCGGGCCACTTCTTTCTTTCTTTATCGTGTGGTTAGTGCCTAACCTATAATAAAAAAATAATAAAAAATAAAAAAATAAAATAAAAACGTTTATTTCAATTACAATAGGCATTTCGATACATATTATTGGAGATCACCTTTTAAGCAAGGAATTGCTTGTATTAGGAGACTCCGCACTTCCACTTGTTATTTTTATGCAATTGAAATTTAGACAGTGTAAACATGAAAGAATAAACAAAAATTAAAATAAAATAAATGATAAATGGGTAACTTAAAAATTATACTAACAGCTCTGCAGTTTGATGAGCGTTGTGTAGAAAAAGGCCAGATCGCGCGTGTACGTGTGGTATGTGTATCATGAGTGAGTGTGTGAGTGAGTGTTATGAGTGAGTGTGGGTGTGAGTGTGAATAACCTGGTGTCAAAGTTGGCCACTGACTACTTGTAACGGCTGTCAAAGATCTACAAATTACAGCCTGAACCAACGGCTTAACGTGCTTTTCGAGACACGGAGGAAACTCAGCATGTATTGGGTAGTCACTCATCCACGGACCAATCTAGGCAAGCACTACTGAACTGCTAACCTGAACATCGCCCTGAGGAGCTGTTATTACTTAGCCCGAAGCTCCTCATAGCAAGTTACATTTTTTTTTCCAATGTTATTTATTTTAAACATTCCATCATTCTTACTTTTTGTTATTGTTTTTTAATGTATTTATGTAACATTTTATTTTTATTTCTAGTTGGTATTTGTGCAAAAATTTATGTTGTCGAGCGTATGGCACTCGTGGGCTGCAGCTGAAAATCAGCGTCAGGTGGTATACCTTCTGTTGCCATCTGGCATTATGTTGAGCTGAGGCCCTTATGGAATTTATTCTTTTTTTTGTTTATTTATTTTGTGAAATTTTGAAAATGTTTTAATGCCAAATAAACACAATTTTCTTTCTTTCTTTCTTTCAAGTCCGCCGTCCTAGTCGACCGTAAACGAATCGTTTAAGAAGTACCTACATTCAAGTGTCGGTCTCCGTTGGACCCTTGTTACAATATCTCTCTGGCCCCCAATGTTTCCCTGTTCTCACGTACGTTAGTACAAGCCGGAGGGATCAACCCCGTATTAATGAAAATAAAATGGTTATATTGTCTATTGAATCGTCTAAGGTTGCTGAAAAGGCTCGCCTTTTTGGAGGATGTAAACGTCTTGTTTTTGTGTATTTGGATGTAAAATGTATGATTTATTTGTTAGGTAAGTACTTTTTAAAATGTTTTGAAAGGTTCTTGTGATAACAATGTGCAATTAAGAGATTGTACAAGATGTAAGGGTATTTATCAAGTAGGCGACGATGACCAAATCCGAAACAATATTAATCCAGGTTATAAACTATCTGTGTATCTAAATTTAATCCAAATCCGTTCATTAGTTTTTGCGTGAAAAAGTAACAAACATCCATCTATCCCCACAAACTTTCGCATTTACTTGTATAATGACGACCCGAATGGCGCAGCGGTAGTGAGGCTGCCTTACGTTCTTAGGGTCCCGGGTTCGAATCTCGGTTGGAGCAAATGATTGTGTGGTGAGCATGGACATTTGTTTCCAAGTCATGGATGTTTATATGTATAATAAGTATGTATTTACAAACAAAAAGTATCTATGTAGTATATCAACTATCTGGTGTCCACGACACAAGCCTCGTTGCTTAGTGTGGCACTAGATAGCGCTGTGTGTTAATGTCCAGCGATATTTATTTATTTTAATTATTATAATATTAGTAAGAAGATTATTACGAATACCGCAAATTGCCCACATGAAACATGAATAAATAACTAAACCAAAAACTTCTAATTAACATTGTTACATCTACCGAAAGTAATGCGCTTAGCTCCTCCTAAATACAAAAATAAGTTAACAGAAATTAATCCACTTTCAATTAAATTAGGCCGCTTACAAACTTGCGTTA
Source organism: Xestia rhomboidea (assembly GCA_963853795.1). Classification (NCBI taxonomy): domain Eukaryota; kingdom Metazoa; phylum Arthropoda; class Insecta; order Lepidoptera; family Noctuidae; genus Xestia; species Xestia rhomboidea. Next base: position 3,618,324 of record OY970771.1, on the reverse strand, counting down.
TTTCCCTCCCCCCCCCTTCCCCCAATACCGCTGAGTCGTTCAGGTGTGCCGTGCTTATCCTGGCGTGCAAATTGCAGAAAACTGAGGTTTCACCTAACCAACGTTGACTTTGGTAGGGCATTTTAGTGTCCACGTTTTTATAATGATACGATTTTTACATTTATTTGTTTTAACATAGAACATAATTATTTAATAATTATTATTAACAGATTAACTATCGAACGAACAGACGACAGCACGTCAGTCGTAACATTTTGACCTCGAACTGACCCAGTAACTACGGAGTTTCACTCGAATAACGAGGAATGGAATAAGAACGGCTTACTTTTACTAATAATTTACCTCTGATTTTCGGTCGATTATATTTACACCAGGCGTAAGGCGTCAGTCGAAATAAAGCCGGGACGTCGGAAAGAACATTTGGATGAGGGCATCAACAGTCGCAACAATCATCTGTAGGTACCGAAGATGTGCGTGTCCGTTAAAAGGACGCCTAAACGCCCAGCGGCAAGTGATTCGGGCATAAAAACCTGAAATTTTAAAGACCTCGAGCGACCTCTAGCGCATCGAGTTAAACCTTCTGTGAATATTCACGCCCTGATTATGCTCCCATGTCGTTTGGGGTCCGTTTTCATCGTCAGATCGAAGATAAAGATTCGGATGCCTTTAGTCTACCTAACTTTACGATGTCGAATTGAAAGAAACTGACATTGACATCGACAATGCGGTAGAATTTAGAGTCGTGTCGTAATAATATCGGAAGATGTAAAAAGGCTCGAAGACCTTTAGAAATGTAGGCAGCCTAGCCATTTGTTTACAATACCTATGTAATTATTTACACAACATAAATGTCACGTTAATAAATAGGGAAAGTCAAATGTGAACTATTTATGTACAATTTGATGAATTCTAAACATAGCTTGCTAGACTTTTGCTTCGGTGGGACTCTGTTAACTAGATTTAATAATGATGGTGATTTTTAATACACTGGCCTGCAATAATAAGTATCACACTTTTAAAATTGCAATAACTTTTTAAGTACACAAGATATACTTACGAAACAAAAAGGACTCGAAAAATATTTTAATTTTGTCTATAGTTTCAAAGAAAGCTGATAAAAATGGCTTTTTAACATTTTTTTTATTTTAAATCTCTAACTTCTATAGTTTAGGAAAAATTGAAATTTTGAAAGTGTAGTACTTATTTTTGCAGGTCATTGTAGTTGTTCTTTGATTCTTGAAATGGCTGATCTGGAAGAATCTGTAGATTTAGACTAAATTACGAAATATAATAATTATTTTGTGTACTAATATCAATAATTATGACAAGTTGATGTAGGATGGAAACGTTGTGGGACGGGGGCAGTAATGGCCCAATGGTAACGGCCGTGAGTGGTAAAACCGACCTCAATGCCAATATTAGTATGATTTAAATCACGTTAACGTGACTGTTACTAAATTACACAAGGCTGATCAAAATTTAGTTTTTCCTAAACTTTCATTTTCGGTCAATGTGGTGACACTTGGCGGAGGCGTATGTCCAGCAGTGGACGTCTTTCGGCTGTAATGATGATGATGACTAGTATGATCAGCTTCCCCGGTCATAGTTTTAAATCCAAGCAGACACCACTACTGAGAGCAGTGATGATGCAATAAATCAAAACACAACTCGGAACGGTGAATACAGTAAGAAAAACGGCATGGCATGTGCAACCAAAAAATCGAAGGCATATGACATCTAGAAACACACATTAGGCTCGCGTGGTGGCTTACGGCCCATCCCCTCTGACATGAAGGAGGTATGTGACCCAGTGACGGGAAGGTTGTGGGCTGGTTATACATATATACATAACTAGCGGACGGCTGGTTATTTATACATAACGAGCGGACGGCTGGTTATTTATACATAACTAGCGGACGTCACACGGTTTCACCCGCGTAGTTCCCGTTCCCGTTCCCAGTACGGGGATAAAATATAGCCTATGTTACTCACTGATAATATAGCTAGTTTTTAAGTTTATTTGTTACATACAAAAATACAAATCTTTCCTCTTTATTAGTATATCTATACTAATAAAGAGGAAAGATTTGTATTTTTACTTTTTACGTTTTTAATTTATATTATTTCAACTATCTACTACACCTGGATACTACATCTAGATAGATGTATAAAAAAAAATAGTTGAAATAATATAAATTAAAAACGTAAAAAGTAAGTTCAACTTAAACATAACATTTAAAAGTGTACTTTATCTACTCACATTTTAATTATATACACCCAAAACTATCATTATTATTATTTTATTTTTTTTGTTAGCCTGTACTGTCCCACTGCTGGGCAAAGGCCTCCCCCAATTCCTTCCATTTGCTCTTTTCCCGTGCCTCCTTGGACCAACCCTCGCGGTACGCGTCCAAATCGTCTCGCCACCTTTATTATTATTTACATTTTAAAATTAAACCAACACGTAATAATAGACTCAAAATTTTATATTTATAATTCAAGCAAAGCATAGCAACCAAATTAAAAATAATATCTAAAAATAACGATAAAAAAATATTTACAAGAAAATTGAAAGCGCCCGCCAAAATTAGCCCACGTGACGTTTCTTCCAGAATGTTGCCATTAAAATTTATTCTAATTTATATTTTTCTTTAATTAAATAAGACATGGCCGAAGTGCTGGGAACGTGACCGGGGGGCGGAAACCATTAGACGTTAGGTATAGGTCTCACTGCAAGCGATTAGATACTTTTAAAATAGTCATCCACGCTTTGGCCACGAGTTACCCGTGGAGCGACAGCTACTTCAAAGTAAACAAATTAATGAAGTTGTTTAGATAAAACGCATGTTTGACAGAAGACTCATCGCAGGCAACGTCACCTCGGCGGCGACCTCTCGCTCCCGGCCTTGGTTCAATCCATGGTCCGGAGCGAGACGGAATGGGACGCCGTCACCTCCTTCTGCGAAGCAGTCATGCTAGCGAAGGAGGTGGCGGAACAGGACAGGGAGAGATCCTCACGTCCCGGCCGCCGCGGGAGACGCCCCGGGCGTCGGGGGACACGTGGTGGCTTCCGGCCACCGTAGGCGCGGGCCTGTGGACGGGGAGCTATGGGCTAGCTCGCCGTCCGTACGTCTCATGACGACAGGCCGTGTCGACGGCGCGTTCGTGTTCCACGCGCGCCTCAAAGAGAGTCAGCAATAGGGAAGGGGTCCGCAAGGACCGAAGCCTGCCGGGGCTGCGGGACTATTCGAAAGAGGCGATGAAGGAACATGGATGGGTTTTAGTCAGTAAAAGTCTGACACTCCCTCCTGCTCCGCCCAGAGCGGGAGAAGTCATTTGATGATTTCCCATCCGAAAAAAAATGGTCTTAATGGTTGTTGGAATTTAAGGAGCCTCAGTGCTGATTTGCTGTCCTGAAATGGATCGAACGGGAAAGAAGAGCTTTTATAAGCCGTCCGCTGTACACTCTCTAGTGCTTACTGTAAATAATTGGCTACCTATTAAACTTATATAAAATAGCTTCAGTTCCACACTCGTACCGAGAAAGCGAGAATGAAAAAAAAATTGCCAGTGCAAATATCAACCGAAAAACACCACACTTTTACTCTGCTGTTTCTGCTGGCGGCACAAGCGGTTCCCAAAATAGGGTAGATGACAAAAAAATCTAATTAGTCTGTCAGATAGATTTCCAAAAAATATTGGAGACATAGTTTTTCTTTTTCACGTAAACAATAAATAAAGACGATACAGTGCGTCGAAAACTCGAGTGACGTCACATTTAAGTACATTTTACTTACAAATGTGACCACACATGATCTTTGACACGTTTTATCTTTGTCAATTTTTATTAATTTGATAAAACAAAAAACACGTATCCAACATTTTTCGATAATCTAACTGACGGACTAAACAGAATCGTGTTTTTTTTAGTCAGTCATCATCCCTATTATCGCTGACGAAGAGACCTCGCCCCTACAACCTTCTAAAACGAGGGACCAAAAGAAAGTAAAGTGCTACAAAATAGCTCCGTAGATAAGTGTAAATATTCGGTGTCTTATTTAATTTTTCTTAGCGCGAAAGCGCCATTTTGTCCACTAAGTGACTGAGGGAATCTCGGCCTTCCATTCTTTTTGTCCAACAAATTAGTTTTTTCGATCAGAATGAGATTTTCGACAAAAACTGTTTTTCTAAGTGTTTGAGTTTTTCTCGGCTGTAAGGTATTTTTTTTACTAAATGGTATTTTGATTTGATCGAAGATTTCCACTTAGTTTCAAGGGTCGGCAGAGATCTTAGGGGTTTAATTTGAAAATCTTTTGGTAGGTACTTGTTACAATTTTTTTGTAACCATCCAGTTTCTTCCAAAATGAAGGGTCTCAAGAGGCTCAAGGGCGAGTATTTGTCACTAGCAGGGCCCCGCGGTTTCAGCCGCTGCTTGTGACTTTTTTTTTTGCTTGGCCCATTAAGGTCATAGCGTGATGTTAAAAAACCTTTAAACTTCCTCAAATCGCCTTAGGGTACGTACTACAGAACATTTATCTGAACAACTTTCTTTATGGAATCAACATCGTAATTTTGCAAAAATAACGTATGACATCCGGTATGATGCGTTAGTCTTAGTTACGAGGCATTGTAGATTCCGTCAAATAAGTTAGTTAAACAACTTATTACCTTTTTCTTTTTTTTTTAGGATGGGAAATGATCAAATGACTTCTCCCGCTCTGGGCGGAGCAGGAGGGAGTGTCAGACTTTTACTGACTGAAACCCATCCATGTTCCTTCATCGCCCTTTGTGTTCCGGGGCCACGGTATCTCTTTCGAATAATCCCGCAGCCCCGGCAGGCTTCGGCCCTTGCGGACCCCTTCACTGTTGCTGACTCTCTTTGAGGCGCGCGTGGAACACGAACGCGCCGTCGACACGGCCTGTCGTCATGAGACGGACGGACGGCGAGCTAGCCCATAGCTCCCCGTCCACAGGCCCGCGCCTACGGCGGCCGGAAGCCACCACGTGGCCCCCGACGCCCGGGGCGTCTCCCGCGGCGGCCGGGACGTGAGGATATCTCCCTCTGACGTTCCGCCACCTCGTTCGCTAGCATGACTGCTTCGCAGAAGGAGGTGACGGCGTCCCATTCCGTCTCGCTCCGGACCATGGCACGAACCAAGGCTGGAAGCGAGAGGTCGCCGCCGCCGATCGCCACCTCGAGGACACGGCGGTGCTCCACCCAAGCAGGGCACACCTCCACCGTGTGCTCGACCGTGTCCTCCGGTCGATCCTCACAATGGAAACACCCGGGCGTCTCCTCCCGCCCGATTCGGTGCAGGAACTTACCGAAACATCCGTGTCCGGTAAGAACCTGCGTCAGGCGGAAGGTGAGGACGACGTGGCGTCTCTCCAGCCACTCCTCAAAGAGGGGACTTACCGCCACTATTGTGGCGTGCCCTAAACAACTTATTACCTATTGGTATTAATCGCCTCGTATATATTGATATTAATCGCCTCGCAAATATCGATATTAATCGCCTCGTATATATCGATATTAATCGCCTCGTATATATCGATATTTAATCGCCTCGTATATATCGGTATTAATCGCCTCGTATACAAGTTAAAAACTTCAGTATTTATAGTACGTTAAAGTGCCTAGTCACTTGACCGCCCTGAAACTTTCAGGACTTTACGACGACTTGATACTTGCCATGTTAACACTGATTAGATGGGACCTTGCTATCGGTTGACGTTTTTCTTTGCGGGAAACTCATTGATTTCTACAGTAAATGTTATAAGTTAATAATTTTACAAATTAAGCTTTTAATGTAGTGTGTATTAATTTATAAATAATAATCACGGAAGATATCCCGTAAGTGACAATATAAGTTTAGTTTTAAACCATGAAAGCTTAAAATTGATTTTTTTGTAGATATTTTTTGAATTGTTTTGTTAAACACTGATTGTTGTGTGACTTTTACATCTCAAACACTGTTTTAAGCTTTCACGGCTTAAAGGCAAAAAAGAGGGTAAACAAATTTGTCTGCACCTAACAATTTATTTTCCATCCACCCGCATTCTCCAGTCAACCCGCGATCATGGCGCTTGCAACAGCGTCAAAATATCGGGAGCTTAAAATAATTAATAATCACGAAAAATGACCCGTAAGTGACACCCGTGAGTGAGTGTTTACATCTCATTTCTTTCATTGAACGACATGTGGTTGGTGTTTCCTGCCCAATGAAAAGAAACACCACATAAACCGTAAAACCGATGAGACTGGAAGATTACCCAACATCGTTAGGAAAAGGCTAGATTTTGATGTTATCGTCACCTTATGAAAGCACCTTGCTATCGCGAATATTTTCACGAAAATATTCCGTTTTCCACAAACGGAAATTAAAAGAAAACATAATATAGATGGTCCATCTCGATAGGACACTTAATTTTTTCGTCGAACACGAAATTCGGATACGATGCGGATATTATCCGGAATCGTGAAACTTCCATTTTATGTTGACCGATCTGTAAAGTTTTTATCGTCTGTCATAAAATTGCCGTAGTCTATACGTATCTACTGGCAAGATAACATGGATCTGTGATATTATGTATAGCTCTTGCCATTAAAAAGTTATATAAATACTTGGTATAGCCTACGACTTTGTTCGCATTAAAAATTCATCAGCCGTTCCGTTTGACTCGCACTTGGGGGTTGAGTTTCGAAAGATACTTTCTTGGTGCACATCTTTTGAGTTTCCTCTTTTATTAGATGGTGTAGACTACGCGAGTGCGTTGTTGGATTTATTTTATTTATGGTAGGTACCTACCTAAAGAATATTATTTGTTACACCCATTAATTATGTTGAAAAGCACCTATATACAGGGTGTTAAAGTAGTCGCGTGCCATAGCTTAGGGGTGAGTTCAGTATCGATAAAGGAACCCGTAAAATATAAATTAAAAAAACAAAAAAAAATATTTTGAACGATCAACCTAATTTCGTACCTACTAACTTAAAAAAGCAATATAAAATAATTTTAATTCTAAACGATTGCTATTTTAAGTTAAAATACCAATATAAAATAATTTTAATTCCAAACGATTGCTATTTTATGTTAGTAGGTACGAAATTAGGTTGATCTTGCAATAATTATTTAAGTTTTTGTTTAATTTTTTTTTTTACGGGTTCCTTTATCGTTTCTGAACTCACCCCCTTTTTTTTTTAGGATGGGAAATCATCAAATAACTCCTCCCGCTCTGGGCGGAGCAGGAGGGAGTGTCAGACTTTTACTGACTAAAACCCATCCATGTTCCTTCATCGCTCTTTGTGTTCCGGGGCCACGGTATCTCTTTCGAATAGTCCCGCAGCCCCGGCAGGACTGAACTCACCCCTAAGCTATGGCACGCGACTATTTTAACACCCTGTATACATATGTACATAATACAGCTGAGAAATGAAATCCGCATTCCATTAACCAGGAATTCGCTTTGATTAAACTCGAACCAAACACTTGCACCACAAATCACGAATAAACACACTCGAAACATCGTTCAGTCTCCGTCTTCTTCAAACGGTTGACAGAAACAGAACGGTTTCTAAATGTTTTTGGTGTAAGTGAGCCCTATTTTTTTCCTTTTTTTTACTAAGAACTATATACATTAAAACAATTAGAAACAGTTAAATTAATGACATCGTCGCACTTCAGCCGGCCCGTGGTGTCTGTGGCTGTTGACAGCTTCACCACAGTGATAGCGATAAGGAGCAGGTGGCTCCAAGACGTAAAGAAGCAGCGAAGCGGAAGGATGTGTCGTTGAACAAAGTGCCTATGAACGACGGCAGTGCGTGAAGCCAAAGACCCAACTCTCACTAAACCACAGCCAGCAGGCGCGCAGGCTTAGCAGTAGTAGCAGACGTGTTGAGAGATTGTGCTGAACTGCTCTGCAGAGCGGCTTGTCCCACCGTCACTGGGAAACCATTTTCCGGTCGGCTTCTTCAGTATTTTTTTTTTTGTTATTTAGAGTATTGTGAAGGCTACGCTACGTAATACAATTTGTAACTTCATGAATACATATTTGTCATTACAACTTTTTACCCACAGAACAGATTTGTACCTCTATCACATGTTCGAATGAAGCGTGAAAACGTAAAAATCATGTAAAATGCAATACCGTACTAAATTATTCTAGAAATATGAAATAGCAGCTACTTTTCCGCGTGGCTGGCGGAGTGTATTCAAAGTTCCGTCTCTGAGGTCCACACGTCTTGCAGACACATCTTAGTTCTACATAGTTCATGTTTTGAATACTTGAGTTACTGGTATAGCATAGTAGACTTTTTATTGAGAAAGATTCTCGTTTATCGCTTTTTAAAATTCATTTTGGGTGCTTGTTAGGGGACTATGAATAGATTGATAATAATTATTATAAAGATGGTTATGTTTTATGGTTACAGTAAGCATTTTTTTCGAATCGGAGTTTCCTTGCGCGATCGAATCAGAAACGAATACATCCGCAAGAGAACCAAGGTTACCGACGTAGCCCGAAGAATTGCCAAACTTAAGTGGCAGTGGGCAGGTCACATTGCTCGCAGAACGGATGGCCGATGGGGCTGAAAAGTTCTGGAGTGGCGACCGCGAACCGGAAGACGTTGCGTTGGAAGACCTCCCACTAGGTGGACCGATGACCTGGTGAAGGTTGCGGGAGTCCGCTGGATGCGAGTCGCACGTTACCGGTCAATGTGGCGACACTTGGGGGAGGCCTATGTCCAGCAGTGGACGTCTTTCGGCTGAAATGATGAAGCATTTTTTTTCATATCAAAGTGGAATAAGCAACTAAAATCCGAAACACTTTCAACCAAAATCAATCAAAATTTTGAAGGAAACCTCTTCGGTCTGTGAGACGTGTGAAGACTGTCATTTGTGACGTAAACAAGACGCGTGCCAATTGCAAGTAACCAGATTTTGTCATAACTTCAACAAGAATAAAAAACAATAACGTAAAACACATGTTAAGAAACTATTTTCATAAATTTAGCTTCAAGTAGCGTACCTAGTGCAGACGGATTGGCCTCGAGGGAACCAAGTTTGGGCTAAATTGCTACACTAGGCTAGGCTTTGAAACTATTATTACTATGAACTGTATACAGCGTGTATCAGTAAGGTGTCGTTATACAGGGTGGAAAGGACGCCAACGCGAATACGGTTACTAATTATTCAACACATCGTTCGGAGCCTCCCAACATAGAATTTTTTCATCGGTTATTAAAAAACCGGCCAAGTGCAAGTTGGACTCACGCACCGAGGGTTCCGTATAATCTTGTAGGTATTTTGTTATTAAACTACATGTATTTACGGTTTTCTGATTTTTCCCTTTACACGTGCTGTAAGACATTGCTTCTCGCCAAATTTCATGATTCTAGGTCATCGGGAACTACCAGATAGGTTTTCGACCCAAAACCATACCTACATATACCTACCTATATATATATATAGTACCTACTTCCAGTTGACCTAGAATTGACAATTTTGGTTAAAAGCAAGTACTTACAGTACAAGTAAAGGGAAAACTCCGATAATTAAAAAAGTTGAAAATTAAGGTAAATTTTGGTACTCACAAGTTTTCGCGAAAATCAAAATTTGCCCATATATTTTTATCGTGTTGATTCAGGACCTTGATTTTATACACCTAATAGTAATTATAGACCTCAGTATCTGGTATAAATATTTCACCTTACTAGGTCCACCCGTTCCTGAGAAAATCGGTGGTGACACACGGACAGACAGACGGACAGACAGACAAGAGAGTGATCTTATAAGTGAGCTTTTTTACCTTTTGAGGTACGGGACTCTAAAAAAAGCAGCTGTTTCCTACAAAAGTGCAATACCTGCACGTACAAATTGTTTGGTTTTTGCCTGAACTGTCCCACTCGTGGGCTAGCTCCCCACATTCCTTCCATCCTTTAGGTACTACTATATAACAATTAGTAATTATAAATATAAATACAAACAATTCTTTAACTCTCTCTGAAAAGCATCATCCTGTTTAAATTTCATTCCATTAGTTATTAGCATCGACGCGATGTCTGACCCGCGCCGTATTTGTTTTTTAATCTTTCTTTGTTGTCATTTACGAACTACCTCACAATTTGTTACAAACTATGTGTTAACCATAAATTAATAGTGATAGTTTGCGACGTTAGTATTAAGATAGCTTATAAGTGTCTCAACATCCGGACAAACCTATTGAGGTTTTTGTGATGTTTCTTTGTATAAATTTTGTTTTGTTCTTTATTTAATAAACAATAAAAAAAATAAAAAAAAAATGCAAACTGGCAGTACCTAATTTTAAAGTTAGAACATAATTTCCTCGTATGAACATTTTCACGAATTTTGCCGTGTTCCACTTTGAAGGTTATTAAACGCGGTAAAAGACATTCTATTTTTATCTCTGGGATGTCAACGCAGCTTTGATGCCTCTATCACTTCAGTGGACAGATATTATGTTGACATTCATACTGTGATTTGTAATAATATAGAATAGTCAAAAAAATATTGGATTGAATTATGCTATCGGAAAGCTTATTTTAACAATTCAGTTGAAAGTGTTTGCGTGTTTGTGTTTTTGCGTTAAGCTGTAGATCTTTGACAGCCGTTACAAGTAGTCAGTGGCCCGAAAGTCTGACAACCAGCCTTATTTTTTATTTATGTATTCAAAATCTGTATAACAATAACATAAAAAGTCTGCCAAACTGCAAAACAGTTTACAATAACAAATTTCGATTTTTATTTACAAAAAAGGGAAGTGAGTTTACAGAAAGAAACACATTTTACACCTAAGAAAAATAATGCTATTGTCCATAGATACAAAATTAGCTATGTACACAGTGAGAGGTAATGTTTTTTAAGAACATTAATTTTAAGCTGGTTTTTAGATTTAACTTGCGATATCAGGTGTAGAAATTAATTGCAGCATTATAGGCATCAGTTAGTAATGGATAATACGAAACCCTTTGGTAAGGGCACAAGAAAATTTAAGGTACCATCGTTAGTGAATGTGCTGGGTAGCTCATTCACTGGGTACTGGACACTGGGTATCAAATATGATACCCAGTGTCCAGTACCCAGTCATCAGTTAGTACTGGATAATAATCCAGTACTAACTGATGCCTATAATGCTGCAATTAATTACCCAATAATTAGTGGTCTAAGAACTTTAGTTTTCTACCCAGTTTCATACATAAACCTACGCCTTTTTTCTCATGGGGCTAGGCAGTAAACTACAGGACCCCAACTGATAATATCCTTACATACTTCTTCCATATGGAATATTCCATGTATACAGCTACACAAAGTAGCCACAAAACTACCTAGTTAGGTAGGTATTACCAGGTTCTCAGCTTAATACATCAACTTAGTTCCAAAGTCGTTTCCCCGGGGTTAAGACGTCAGACCGTGCCACAAGTAGTTAACATTATAAATAGGTACTGCTCGAAGAAGTTCGTCTTTAGCTTTAGCTATAGGGATGTTCTTTATACAGTACAGCATAGTATTAATCATTAAATCCGTAAGTAATCAGTCTATAATGTAACCATTGCTGGGACACAAAACGGAGTGAACCCGCCCAGTAATTTTAGAGCATGATTTACGCACTGTTAGTATAGTTTGTGTTAGTGTGTAATCTAACCGGATTCAGCTAAATACTAGTATTTTACATGGAGCGACTGCTTATCTGACCTCCACAACCCAGTACATCATCATCATCATCATCATTTCAGCCAAAAGACGTCCACTGCTGGACATAGGCCTCCCCCAAGTGTCGCCACATACCGGTCTCGTGTGGCTCGCTAACAGCGGATTCCCGCAACCTTCATCAGGTTATCGGGCCACTTGGTGAGACTGGTTGTCAGACATTCAGGCCACTGACTACCTATAGTCATAGATCTATAATATCTATATATCTTTACTTTGTCTATAATTGTTATCGTGTAGTTGTCCCATGTCATGTTTGTAAATAGTACTTATCTATTATTCATCATCATCATCAGCCTATTAATGTTCCCACTGCTGGGACACGGCCTCCTCTCTATGAGAGGGAATGGGCTATAATCCACCACGCGGGCCCAGTGCGGATTGGTAGATGTCACAATCATGTCTTCGAATTTTTAGTTCTAGGACATGCCGGTTTCCTCACGATGTTTTCCTTCACCGTTTTGAGAGCAGCGGTGATGAAATAAATTACACAAAGTAATGCGCCTGCCTGGGTTCGAACCCACGACTTACTGTTCGTAAGTCGGAGCTGCTACCACTGGGCCACCGCTGCTCTATCTATTATTAACTTCTTAAAATTGAATGTTAATCTTGTTTATTGCTGTGCCCTAACAGGGTCCATAATTGTTCTTAGCTGTAAGCCCATTGTAACATATTTTTAAACTTATGGTATGCAAAATAAAATGAACATCTACAAATGACAACTGGAACCAACGGCTTAACGTGCTTTACACTACGAGGTACGGAGGAATCTCAGTATGTTATGGGTGGTCACTCATCCGCAGACCGTCCTAGGCAAGCACGGCTTAACTTAGAGATCGACCCCAGCTTACAGTGACCCCAGTTAGGGGGCGAGCCGATTGCCATCTCCCGGGCACAAATCCTTGGCTGCTAACGAGAAATTCCTGATGGAAAAACCCTATAACACTTGGCCCGACCCGGGAATTGAACCCTGGACCGGATGCTCAGCAGTCACGCTTGCGACTACTTAACCAACGAGGCAGTCAAATCTGGTGCATAATAGAATGTAACGTAAAAATCGCAATAAAACTTACCAGGATCTAACCCGCGGCCGACATAATTATCTTCACAATAAACAAAAAACAATAACATTAAAAACGAGCGCCATCTAATATCACAAAGTGCAGGTGTTCCCCGACTTTGTCTAATTAACTGAGCACGTGACTCCACGATCACCCTGTATCTGTCGCTGCGTTATCGGAAAATACGGTTTTCTGAGAAAATCCTGGGTTTATACGATTTTAGGGTTCCGTACCTCAGTCGGCAAAACCGGCACCCTTATAGGATCACTTTGTCATCCATCTGTCAAGTTTTCTTAGGAACGCGTGGAGGTATCAAGCTCGAATTAAATTTCAATATCAAATACTCAAATCTGTTACCCCTTGAAGCTGGTAAAAAAAAAACAAACGGAAATCGCGATCAAAAGGTATAACGGTTTATGTCGCAATTTTTTCAATTTCACAAGGGAATCAAAACCTCTATGGTACTTGCCGTTGATCTAGAATCATGAACTTTGGCAAGAAGCGTTGTCTTACAGCACAGTAAAGGATAAAAATTGAAAACCATAAATATTATTATGTAGTTTAATAACAAAATACCTACAAGTTTATACGGAACCCTCGATGCCTCGCGCACGCACCAACTGGCACAAGGCCGGTTTTTTTCATAATTCACTTTCATTTCATTTTTGCCTAGCAGTGGGGCAATTTAAGTTAAAAAAAAAGTTTAATCCGGCTGTTGAAAGCTAAGAAATATCACAAAAATTCTTAAATTTTCACAAATAAACGAATTTTCCCAGTATCCTGCGACATATGTTCAGTACAAATGTAACACATTTTTGTACTACGAGTACAAAGTTTGTTAATTTCAAACGTACGTACCACCCAGAGGGTTGAGCAGAACTTCCGCGTTACATGTGCAAACGTGACGGGAATGTTGTCGACAACGCCTGCAACTTACTGCATTTACATTTTGAGCGGTACATGCCTTCAATAGTCTGAATGCAGTGGCAGAACAGATGAAATTCCCTTTGTAGTTCTGAAAAATTTTTTGGATAAGGTGATAATAATATTTTGTTTATAAGATGGTTATTTTTCTTGAGTAACAGACCGGTGTCTGGTTGATGGTAGTAGGCTCAATTCATCATCATCATCATCAGCCTATTAATGTTCCCACTACTGGGACATCCTCTCTATGAGAAGGAATGGGCTATGATCCACCACGCGGGCCCAGTGCGGATTGGTAGATGTCACATGTCTTCGATTTTTTGGTTACATGCCGGTTTCCTCACGATATTTTAGGCTCCATTACATGGGACTTAACCTCATCATAATCGTCATTAAAACATACCTGGCTAAAGGCACACATTTCATACAACACAATTAGTCCATCCATGCACTATTAGGTACATCTCTGCCCAACCCCTAAGGGATTACAGGCGCGATATAATATGTAACGAAATTTAAAACTGCACAAAACAAACGCTAAAACGCTATTTAGTTGGATACATGAGTCTATTTTATAAGATACACACGAAACTACTCCATTTCTGTAATACCGCGATCGCATCAGCGTCGAACAATCGGGAGCTCAAAATAATGAATAATCACAAAAGATATCCCGTAAGTGACAATATAAGTTTAGAGGACTCAAATTATAAGTGGTAATATATTATTATATTTAGTAAGTACCTCTGCCTAACCCTTCGAAGAAAACAGCCGCGATGTATTCGATCTTCATTAATAAACGACTCAAAAAGTTAAAGAAATCACGTCAAACACAAACTGAATAAAAATCATATTCATGAGCTAACCCTCGACTTCTTGTGTCAAAAATGATGGCATCCATGAATTTTTAACTTAATTCTTCCAGGCGCCTCACAGAGGGAATCGGTACAATTATTGGCCGTCATTATGCAGGAAAAAAGGCCCCTCTGCAAACACTGGGGAGGAACAAAGAAAACATCTTAGAAAACTTGGAAGAGGAAATATATATGGAGTCCGCAATTTTTGAGCTTAAACAAAAGTTTGTTTCGGTTAAAGAATGGCCGAATTACGTAAAGTATTGCTTTCGTGTCTTTGAGGGTTTCGCAAGCAGAAGTTTATTAGTGTGATCAATTTGTAACACTTTGTCTGTACGGGTTTTGTCGGCAAAGTCAATGATTTACTGGAATAACTAGGAAAGTAAGCAGGAATTTGAGAAATAACGAAAATTGCCATGACAGTTTTAATCTGTGCCTGCAAAAGCTTCACCAAAAAATCCGAGTTCCATTGAGGACACATACGTAAGTAACTCAAGTGCTGCAAGCCTGTCGGTTAACCGGACTTGATAAATAAATAAATAAATAAACAAATAAATAAATAAATAAATAAATAAATAAATAAATAAATAAATAAATAAATAAATAAATAAATAAATAAATAAATAAATAAATAAACAAATAAATAAATATTTCAATGGATTATCTGCGAAGAGACAAGAGAGGAGCTCGTGGCTAAATGATAACAACCAAGGTTTCAAGGTTAAGCCGAGCCGAGCCGAGTCCGTGGATGGGTGACCATCTATTACATACCGAGTTTCCTCCGTGCCTCGGAAAGCACGTTAAGCAGTTGGTCCCAGCTGTCATTTGTAGATCTTTGACAGTCGTTACAGGTAGTTTGTGCCCCGAAACTTTTACAACAAGTAACTTGGCAAGGGGTATCGTTTTACCCAGTAGTAAATGTGTTCTGGAGGTCAGATAGGCAGTTGCTCCATGTAAAATACTGGTATTCAGCTGCATGCGGACTGGAAGCCGACCACATAGTTGTGAAAAGGGTAATATGCAGATGATAATTAGTACTGGTGGCCTACCATGAAGTCTTAAAGCAGGATTGTTTTAATCTTATTCCAGAGTGAGAAAGAGATGGCGCTAGACGTCCTCTATAGCTCCGTCTCTTTCCCACACTGGATTGACATTAAAACATTCCTGCTTTAAGACGTCATGGTGTCGTGGCCGGTGCCCAGTCCACCCGTCTTGACCACAGCTTGAGTTGACGATTAGACTATTTTTTAAATATTAAACTAGAGATAATAATAGATTTTGACATAAAATGTTAAACCGACATAAACACTATTTGATAAAGGTGTCCCACAGTTTCACCATTTGCTGTTTATGTAACGGGTTACTTAGCAAAGTCTGGAGTGCTAGACTAGATCTATGAAATGTTAGCCTACCTACCTAATATTAGTACTTAATGGTGACACGTCTTAGAGGTATAAATCAAGAATTGGTTGTTTCTCAAATAAATGTTGCATTACGGATTTAAAGTTTCCAAAAGCAACTTGTTTTGACACGATAGTTTTTAGTCTTCTCTTTCAAAACATGGCAATAACATTTAAACAGAGTAAGAACTCATCAGGTATGGCCTCTCCATTAGGTCTCTATTGAATGACCTATTCGTGAAATAGTCATTGAATGGGATTAAATAACCTTAGAGAGATGTACGAGTATTAATGATTTTAATAATTATAATTCTGTAACTAAATGCGTGTTATGGTCGCGAATCGACAACGATCTGCCAATTGAAAAAAACTTAAGAAAATATTGATAAAACGTAACAAAATTTGAATTACGCGGGCTACCTGGCACTTCCACCTTAAGGCCAAGTAACTTAACTACTTAACTAAACGTAACATAGAAAACTTTGATACGCGTGATCGCAAATACAAAGATATATTTATTTTGAAATTTATGTTTGACTATTTATGAATTTATGACAATCATAAATTGTCATAAATTCCTAATACCTTCAAAAAAATGCCTATATAAATCAGTCTTTACCTTGCAGAAATCCACGACTAAATTGTTTGAAGAATATTTAGTTTTAATTCCACAATCAGATAGGCTTTTAATGGACTATTCGGGCTCGCGCGCCTGAACTGTGGCCAAGTCAACATCTCCTGAGGATGCCTTGTGGAGAGGCGAAACCCGTGTCCAGTATATTGTCGTGTATTATAGGTTTGGGTGCGCATGAACGCAAAATAATTATGCATTTTCACTTTTCTCACAAGTGCAAGTTTTGCGGGCTCTCACGGTGGTGCTTATCCTGCATCCAAAAACTAAAAGGTTCTTATAATTAACGCTCAACATCTTACAAATCAAAGAGTTTCAGATACCACATCCGAAGACATTCGTAGATCCCCAGCGAAAGCACTTAAACCACCATTACAGTGGGGCATTAGGTAGCAAGTTTGGTCCCAAATTTACCCGTTTCATTAAATGCCTAATGATTTCCGATAGCCCCGTAGTAGTTGTTATGTTCTGACAAAAGATGGGGCGTGTCTTTCATATTTACATGAAAATTATTAGGGAATTATTTGTACCGCACTGCGATTTTGACGGGTGTTTTGGTATATTGGCTACGTGGAACCTTCTAACAGGCCCTGGGGAGACTGTTTTCTGTTACTCCAGGCATGTGGTCTTCCAGGCCTCGTACTTGGGGGCTTTTGGCGGTGAACTTCTAAGAAGTCTTTCAAAACCGCACTCCTGGGTCTTATTCTAAGACTGTATCAGTAATAAGCCAAGTCAATTCCACACCGATGTATCTTTGTGTTGTTGACAATATTATATCTTGAAATTAAAAAAAAAGGTTAAGGGTCTACACTTGGGGTGGCTTGTCCAATTACGAAATACAGTTTCAATCACATAGAACAACTAGCTCATTGTTACTAAACGGTTTTATTTAAAAAAAACATGCGGGGCAGTCCATGCAGACTCAAGCCATAATATATCATGATCTGTCAAATGACCAATTTGTTCGAGACACGCCATTGTTTAACTATTGTGTCTACTTCGTGGACAGATCAAGGGGATGTTGCCAGATTATGTTACACAAAATAGGATTTCCGAGACAAGGTTGTGGTTTATTTGATAATACGAAACAGCCTTGAAATTTAAAAACGTGATAAAAATATCACGTTTTTAAATTTCAAGGCTGTTTATGAAAAATGTAACAATTATTCTCTAGAAAACTACTTTAAATTAAATTATAAAACTTATTTGATCTTCATAATTGAACAGAGACCTCTATCGTTAATTATGAGATATTTAGTTTTTAGTTTATTGGTTAAGAAAAGTAGATGGCGACTCTTTCTTCACTGAAGTTGTGCATGTTCTAACTGTCTCCCCCCTGAGTGTTGATGACCAATTTAAACTTTAAATAAGCGATAATCCGAGTAATGTGAATATATGTTGTCGATTCAAAACCCTTAATTTAATACGTGCTTCAATTCGAGTGGACCCGAGTCTACCGTACCGAAGGGACGAACGTCAAATGTTTATCAGGAAAGTAGATAGATCAGTTTATATGGGAAAATGAAATTGTTGTTTTTACTATCTTCCTCGCAATTTTCCCATATTTTCTCACCGTTTAAACCTTCCCTGGACTATGACAAACATTTTAAAACCAAAATCAACTAAATCAGCGCAGCCGCTCTCGAGTTTTAGCGAGACAAACGAACGATGACGCAAGTTCCATGATTTTTGTTCACCCAAAAAGTGCTCACCAAAAATGCTCAACGCGCTAAAGAAGTTTTCACTTAAAAAAATCCTGCTCATCGACGCATCAATGTTGTTGAATACAATCAATGTTAACCTATGATCTGTCCACGAAGTAGACACAATAGTTAAACAATGGCGTCTCGACCAAATTGGTCATTTGACAGGTCATGATTTATTGAACAGTCGAAATTAAAGGTATTTTTACTGTCAGTGTGTTACGGAATTACGGAAACTAAAGCTCCCACAGCACAAACTTTAGTTTCTTTTTCACGCTGATGACCTAATTCCTAACCTTTTCGCTAAAACTCAACCCACCCAGTTACAATTACAGCGTGATGCTACATGTTATTGTATGTGCCCTTGCCCCTAAAATTCAGGACCGAGTTATGCCGGAGAGAATTGAATTAAGATTGTGGCTACGAAAAGGGCGACACAACATCGTAAATCATAATATCACGCTTGTGAGACCCCTCCATGGACGAAGAGGTTAGGTTAGAAGTGTACCTAATAGTTCACCCATATTTCGCCAGTTAGTTGTTGAAGTCTCATGTAATAGGACGAGCCTATTTCCATCGCGGGGCATAAATTCAGACTCTGTGGCCGCTACGGAGACAATCCTGATAGAAAAACTCAACTACACTTTGCTGACCTTAGACTCGAACCGATTTATTTAGTTTACACTTTCATAAAGTCACTAGCTTTGGCTTTGCTTTTAATAAATGACGTATGACTTATGGCCCGCGGCTTTGCTCGCTTTGATTTAGAGTTGGACAAACAATTGTAGTTGTACTCTGCTTGTAATAATATAATTCAATCATGATTCGACAGCCACGTAGCGCCATCTATTATCATAAGAACGTTATTGTTGTTTTCCTCGGGAACAGTACTTTTGTTTGGGATGAAAGGTACCCTATGTCCGTTTCTGTACACCTGGCAACGTATATGCAAAGTTTTAGGATGATCGGTTCAGTGGTTTAGGCGTGATAACAAACTTACTTTCGCATTTATAATACTAGTTTGGAAGGATTACGTTCACATCACTACTGGTTCCATAAGGTGAAGGAATATATCATTAGGAAACGGGCATGTCCTTAGACGGAAAATACTAAATCCGAACTGGGCCTCGGTGATAGATTACTGCCTACTCCTTCTCATCGGAGTAGGTCTATCTCCCAGCAGTATAGGAACCAGGATGAACACTCGCTAATCTCGTAGCCCACAACCAAACACAAAACGCTTAACCCCGTGAAATCAATGTTGAAATTGTTTTAGCCAAGCTTTAAACTTAATTAAATATAAATAAAGACAAACACCATGCCGTTTAAAGCTCTTTTGTGAACGTTCCGGTTACAAATAACATTAAAAGCCTTCCATTTTAAAGTTATATTGGTATTTATTAAGCCGGAGGTTTAGGGACGCGCTTTAAGTACTGCCTCGTTGGTCCAGTGATCGCAATCGTGACTGTTGAGCATAAGGTCCTGGGTTCGATTCCCGGGTCGGGCATATTGTTATTGGGTTTTTGCATCTGGAATTTCGCAGTAACAGCCACAGAATCTAGATTTATGCCCGGTCGTTGGCAATAGGCAACATGCCCGCTATTGCATGGATCTTAAACATAAAGTGGCGTAATGTGGGTGTACTATTAGACACTGTCTAACCCTTCTGGAATTACAGGCGTGATGTTATGTTACTGTTTTTTAAACGTGTCAGGAACCTACCGAATCGTATGCCTATTCTTATTTAATCTTTAACATGGTTGTAACCGAAGAAACAGCCCATTTTAGTCACGTTTCTCGTTATCAAAGCCACCGCAATAATAATAATAATTGTCGCTTGAAAAACGACCAGTAAAAAATATTTTCGATCGGATATCACTTTGATTCCAACAAAATAAACGATGTAAAGAAAAGGAAAAAAAATGTCTCACAGTAGGTGCACCATGCTGTTAGAGGAATAAGGAAAAAATATAAGAAAAATGATACAAATGGCTAAAAAGCTGTCCTTTTTTTGATGTTATTAGTAACAAATATAAATGTTTATAGATGGGGGGGAGAGAAAGACTAACGAAAAGATAGGTGGATGGATTGTGTGAGGAATGTTGAGAAGGGGAAAAGGAGTAAATGATAGCGTGACGATTAACAGAGGAGAATGGAAGAAGAAAACGGATTCTTCTTTGGGGCCGACCCCAAATAACATGGGACAAGGGGAGGGAGATGATGATAATGTTTGACGGTTATTATTCCAGTTATTTATAGCTTTTTTAGTTTTAGTCTGTTTTTAGAAACCGACTATTTTCCATGGGGTTTGGTAGACTAAACTACAGTATGCCACCTGCTTCCTTCATGTTCAAACATGGTCACAAGCGCTATCTGTACCGCTAAATTCATAATTTCAGCCAAAAGACGTCCACTACTGGACATAGGCCTCCCCCAAGTGTCGCCACATTGACTGGTCCCCTGTGACTCCCGCAACCTTCACCAGGTCATCGGTCCACTTAATGGGAGGCCTTCTAAAGCAACGTCTTCCGGTACGCGGTCGCCACTCTAGAACTTCTCGGCCCCATCGGCCATCCGTTCCGCGAGCAATTTGCCCTGCCCACTGCAACAAGTTTGGCAATTCTTCGGGCTACGTCGGAAACCTTGGTTCGACTCTTATGGATGTCTTCATTTCTGATTCGATCACTCAAGAGAATTCCGAGCATAGCCCTCTTAGTTGCCCTTTGGGTGACTTTAAGCCTTCTGATAAGGCGCATTGTAAGCGACAACGTTTCGGTCCCGTATGTAATCGCTGGCAACACACACTGGTTATAGACTTTCGTCTTGAGACACTGCGGTAAGTTGGACGAGAAGATACAGCGCAACTTCCCGAACGCTGCCCAGCCGAGTCTGATTCGACGATTTACCTCTTTCTCGAAGTTAAATTCGCTAAATTACGTTCGACGTAAATATCGCTGGTAAACTGCAGGTGTTAAACAAGTACACCTGTGCCCGACCCTTCAGAGAATATGTTCACAAGTAATATACCTAATGCAATGTTCTATAACTAAACTGGAACTTCTAAACATCCTCCTAAACAAATTCAACGGCACAGTCTTCAATTTAAAAGATTGAGTGTCACCCTACACTATCGGCCCGCTTTTCTTAACGAGTCAACTGTCGAAGTAAATCAAGTTTTCACGAAATTCTTATTACATTTCCCGATCTTTCAGCGCCTCTCTAAATTGCAATTGTGGAACATTTTCGTATTATTTTTTAATGTTATATTCTATAAAAGGTATAAACAGCAGGCCTAGCCAAGTTACAAACGATTCGTATCGATTCTCTTTCTACAATCGTAAACGTTAAGTCACGTGGTCAAAACAAACGAATCTAAACTTCCTAGACAAGTTTACATCGATCAAGATGATAGAATTCGTTCCTACAATCGTGATCGCTACATCCCATATAAATCGTAGACAACTTACAGTTTTGACTGAACTTAAGTTTCTATTCGTTTGTTTTGACCACGTGACTTAACGTTGAAATGATGTCATTCCCATACATTTGGTTAGTTTTCTATGCGTTAACGATTGTAGATTGTCAACTTGGCTAAGCCTACAGATCCTTCACGAAGTCGTCAGCCAAGCATTCTGTATATCAAACTACTCACCTTACTCCACCCAAAAAATGCCGGAAAACAACTTTATGTTTTGATTGTAAAATCACTGTTTACGGTAGGACTCAATGTAACGCACTCAAAACATGGTCTAAAACAAAAAAAAAACGATCGCAATGACGGGATGTACAAGTGCCTTTTGGCTTCGTTATAGGTCATTTTACATCCATTATTTACAGGACAGGTCAAAGGCCTCTTCTCATTATTACATAATTATAATGTACGAACATTGATGGCAGTGTTCGCTCAGTGCAAATAGTATTTAACATTTTATTTTTTTTAATTCATTCTTATAAGTTACAAAATGATTAACTAATGCTTTCTTAGGGCGACTACGGGAGCTAAATTAGCAACTCTATTTGTGGTGGTTTAACTGTTTGAAATCCTGTTAGGATAAAGTTCTAATCAGCTTGCACTACAAAGTGGTTGTTACGTCAGTCACTGCGGGCCGAATAGTGCGAAATGAGTGGGTGTTTGCGATTTACAAAAAATCTATTGATTGGAGTAAAAAAATAAAACACTATGATGCTAATATGTTGCTTGTAGGATTATTTGTCAAAAAATCAGAATTTTCGCATATATTTTAGTATGGTTTTTCCTCGTTAAAATATATTTTTAGAGATAAGTTCGTGATTTTTTTTTATTGAGTAAAATTTGTTGTATTATGTTTTCAAAACACTATCGTACTAGCATATATCCTGAAGAATGTCATATATTTTACTGCAGTGAATCATATGCTTTTTTGCATTATAAAACTCGCGTTTAGCTCCTGTAGTCCCCTTAAGAAGCTTATTTATGTGATATTTAAATCAATTCTAATCTGTTCGTAGTTTGAAGAAAGCATTAGTTGATCATTTGTTTGAGTGCAAACATTGACCATAAGTATCAGATAAACATAGATAAGTACTATTATTTAAATACATAAGTATGTAGTTATAATTAGGTCATCAAAGCAAAACATAAAATGACTAAATCGGTTTAACGCTTAATATTTACTGATAAGCTACTGATTTTTGTTGGAGCTAAACTACTAACAAAACACAAACAACAACTACTACACAACAAACACAAACTTACTACAAATGAATTGAAAAATATTTTTTATCTAAAACCATATAATGAAATACACTACAATCTTAATACAATTAAACTTAGTAACTATTTCTCAAAACCTTTAATTCCACCGGGGCCGTTTGATGCAACGGATATAAAAACCAAGCGGTTACCCCGGCTCGAGCAAGTGAACGGAAATGTAAAAAGAACGGCAGTGCAATAAAAAAAAACTCTATTGTGACTGAGAATGGGCCCCGAGGGGAATTGAGGTCCTTTAATTGCTACGTTGAACCCTGTAGTGGATTGTGGATTTCTATCGATGGTTTTATTTTTAACCGACTTCAAAAAAGGAGGAGGTTATATGTTCGTGTGTATGTGTAACAAAGTAAAGGTTCACACATTCACAAATTCCTCTCACAATACTTCTGACATGCCAATAAAATCTTTGTCCATCCATCCGCAAACATACCTAACTTTCGAAATCTGGGTGTATTGTACACATCTGCGTACCCCCTCAGAGCATACAGGCGTGATGTTACGTCATGAAATTGTATAAACAATAAACATCCAAGCGATTGCAGCTATGACGACAGATTTGCCATCTATTTTTGAAGAGTTCCATTGTATATGTCCGTAGATCAGCATTCGATCTTCACCAAATTTAAATGGGACCACCTCAGGAGTATACTCTTTCAAATGAAGAAGAATTTTGAGAATCGGTCCTCAAATGGGGGAGAAATCAGGTAACATACATAAAAAAAGGTACTTCACCAGTTTATTTATTGAGGTGTCGGTCATGCACGACAATTGAGCGTGAGATCTTGGATTCGATCCCCAGGTCAGCAAAAATGTTATTCAGTTTTTCTATCAGGATTTTTTCAGTCAGCAGTCTGGATTTATACGTGGTTGATGGCAATAGGCTCGCCCGTTATTACATGGGACTTAAACATACATGGCTGGCATAATGTGGGTGGAGTACTTAGGTAGATAACTGCCTTACCAATCGGGGATTGCAGGTGTGACGTTATGTTTGTGTTATTATACTAAAGGCATCAAGGACAAAATTTCCAGTTTCATCAGGTTTTATCTGCGATGGAAATAATGTCGTGCAAACCTAGCTGTCGGACGAGCAACACTGGGGAGTCTTAAGGGTGTGGTATCTGCTAACGAGAGGTTTTCTCCATGTAACTCCTCTTTGATGAGTGAATATACATGTGCAAAAAAAAAATATGTTTCTTAATAGACTCTAAACCTTAAATGGTACAATTGAAATAATTCTAGCTTTATTATTACCATATGAAAAAAAAATTCAAAGTGAAGCTTTTATTCTTTGAAATTTCGTAATTACTCCTAAACGGCATTTAGTTTTAGTAAATTTTTTTTCACACAAATATTTGTCACTTTTTTCTTCACAAAGTGTATAATTGGCATTTTGATCTAATGATTTATTGGGCTACAATTAAATAAAAACCACTCATTTCGCACTATTCGACCTACAGTGACTGACGTAACAACCACTTTGTAGTGCAAGCTGTTTAGAACTTTATTCTAACAGTTATTCAAACGAAGTTTGAACTACCACAAATAGAGTTGCTAATTTAAAAGATGTGGATAACGTAGTTAGTTGCACACGGATGCAGTCTCGTACCAATTATTAGTTAACCATCTAAAGTGTGTAATTGTTTGTTTTCCCTAATAAATAAAATAAAATAAAAATTAGCAGATACCCCAGCCTTAATATTCCTTGGACGCCACTCGGTCACAGCTTTACTTTAACTATTTTGTGTAGGTAACTGCTGTACTGTACCTACAGTCAAGTAAGTAGGCACTATCTTAAACAAACAATGTTTGTCTGTTCTACCAATATAGATGTATTGTCTACTCGTTAGAATATATTTTATGTATACCTAAACAATATTATCCATTGTTGTAGGTAAGCAAAATATTCTACGACCCACGCAGTAATGGGCAACATGCTGATAAAACAACTTAACTGACGATCAGGGAAATCCCCGTGTCGGTGTTACCAGTACACATTAAATAATAAAAATGATTTTAATTTTGCTGGGCACGTGACTAAATAACACCCTTAGGTTCGGTTCGATTGAAGGTTTAGCTACGTTTGCCAGAGCGCTCCATGGACGGTGATTATTCGTTTCACTTCGATACTCCTCCGTGCCTCTTGGTCGCAAACATAAGTGTCTACATCCAAGATGCGATTCTCGCAAGCATCATTATTGCAACCGAATTTATTCGTTAGTTACTAGCGATCTTTTCTGTTTATTTTATTAATTTTATTTAACTAATTTAAACTTTTTTTCTGTAACACATTCAGACACAATTGTTATTATTGTTATTGAATAAATGAAATTAAATTAAATGATCGAAAGTTACCGATTTTGTCGCTACCTATGTCGAGACTGCGGCCCAGGTTGTCATTTGTAGATATTTGTCGTTACAGGTAGTCAGTGGGTCGAAAGCCTCACAATCAGTATACCTACCAAAGGCTTATCGTATTACCCAGTGGATAGGGGTATAGGTAGATAACTAATGAAAAATGAAAAGTAATTAAAAGATTCTTCATTTAACCATTATCCTAGCTACAGGTACAAATAAGTTCGTAAGTAGAATCAGACGTTAATACTTTGCGGAAATCAATGACATTCAATGTTAGCTTTTCCTGCATCTGCATGTGCATATTTTTGCGGTCGAGAGGGGCATTCTGCATGCAAACCTTTTTCGCAAAATTGAAACTAAATATTTTGCATAACATTTAATACAGACGGCCCAAAGTACTTACATAGTAATGTATATTCGATAGGCTTGATGTCATGTAGTATGTGTTTGCAAAATGAATAGTTATAATTAGTTCAGCAAGAACAATGGTTATAGCACCTCGATATTAGGGCACCCCGACCCATAGATACCTAGATAACACAAGTTTCAAGATCCGAATGAAAACCAAGCAAGCGCCCTTCGCGTCCAATACAATAACGCATTCAGGGTGCTGATGGGTTTGCCCCAATACTGCAGCGCATCAGGGCTGTTTGCTGAACCTCACGTAGACTGTTTCTACACGGTGATGCGGAAAGGGTGCGCATCCCTGGTCCGTAGGGTGCGGGGCAGCGCCAACAGCATCCTGTCTATGATTGCAAGTAGGCTTGATTGTGCATTGTGAACCACTGCTGCAAGGTTTCAGCTGGGCCTGTCACCTTGCAGCAATGATGTCACAATCTGTTTTTTTTTTGTTTTGTTTTGTTTGCAAGTGTATTACTGACATAGTTTGTAAGTACATTGTTACTAACACTGTGAGTCTTGTTGCTCGAAATAAAATGATTTAATAAATTATACAGTTTTTGTTCTCTAAATGTCTAGAATTAAGTTCTTGAGTTGTAAGACTGTTGTTTTAAACAAAATTAGCTTGCTGCGACAGTAGCCTAGCCACATTAAGCATGAAATGCTTAATCCGGGTACGCGAAGTAGGGGATCTTGCGTTATACTACAGACCAACCACGAATACATCGAAATTCGTCGCAATAACTAGAATAGAGCTGCCCAGTATAACATTATTTGCTGATCAATATTTTTATTCTAACTGGACACTAGTAGCGCCTCCTCTTAACTTAATTTTCTGACAGAAAACATTTTGCAGCTGAAAAAACCTCAATATTCAGTTGGCCATATTTATTACCGCTATAAAAATAAAACAAAGCTTTCGGTTTTGTTAAATCATTTATTAACAAAAAATCAAAGTCCTATTTTCATATTTTACTCGCATTTAAATAGTAGAAGTCAATACCTATCTGTACAAATAATTTTCGTCATCATTTTTAAAGAGATCGAATAATTGTTACAAAACGAGACCAATAATTTCAAACAACCTATTGGAAAAAAAAAGTGAAGATACCTTATTCGTATATTTAATGGTGCTCTCTCACGGAGAGCATTCACCTGTAATGTAACAGTTCAAATTCGAATATTATAATATCAGAGTGAGGAGTACCGAGCATTACAGTGCGCAACCTGTAACAATACAATAATTTATGAAACAATCACGTGTTTCTGTACAAAATCGAATCTTTGTTGGTTACATTACAGGTGAAAACTCCGGTGAGGGAACGCCTTTACAGTCATTGAAAAATGTAGATAACTTGGGTAGAATTTTCTAGCATTTATTTAAATAAACGTTAAAATACAAAAGTCTTTTAAATCTTACACAAATTAAAATAATTATCTTATTTCAGAGAGTATATAAACTAGTACTAGAGTAACAGATAATTTCTCACTTAAATGAAAAAAAAAACATTATACAATGAGAGAGAATTGACACTATAGTTTTGACAAGTCATATTAAAGTGAAAATGGTACAATAAACATGCTTAAAATTGAACAGCTCTAAGACCTCCGGCCTCTTTCATTATTGAAGTGCAGTAAAACATAGCGGTACTGTAAGTTTAGTCGACGCGCTACAAAACATCACTAACTACTTTTCATTAGCCAGTACATTTGATAAATAATTTAAATTTACAAAGTAGAGTTGTCCATTGCACCGGGCAACTCGCGAGTGCTGTAAGACATTCGGCTTCTAACAAACATTCTTGACTTGTAGAATTTGTACAGAGTTAAACAGACCAATATTAACAATATCAAAGTCACGCACGTTTCTGTGAATATCGATTTTGTCCCTTCACTGTTTGACACCAATTTCTCATTACTAGGACTTGTAGGCAACGAGTCTGTCTGGTAATGCATCATAGAGAATTTACTTTCCATCTCATGTAAAACGTTTTGTTTTTCATCCGCTATAGTTTTTTCCAATTGTTTTCTTATTTTGTCAATATAAGGAATTAAATCTGCAGTATTATTGACCGTTACCAATGGAACCGAAGTTGTAGTAGCGACTGCACTTTCATGTAATGAATTGAGGATTTTTTGAAGCAGCATATTTGTATCATTGTTTAAAGCTATAACTCTAGATGTTAAGTTGGCAAGATTTGATAGATTTACCTCATTGATAATGTTAGATTTTTCAATTACATTCGTTATGTTTTCTAAATATTTGTCTTTGCTATCTTCTACAGTATTTCTACTACTCATGTTGTACAGAATGTTTCTCATATCTACAAGTATCTCGTTTTTCTCACTAACATTGTTAACTGACGCAGTTGGTTCGAAAATCGGTCGTTCTTGATCTATGTTACAAGTGATACCGTCAATATTGTCACCATTATGCTCATCTATTGTAATTGCTGTTATTTCAAAAGGTACGCCTTGTTTTTTAAGTTTGACTAAAATGCGACATGACAAAGGATTATCGCCTATACTCAACATGGATAAACTGGTTCCGGCAAATTCTTCAGCGTTAAATTCAACAATTTTATTATGATCCACTATTAGCATTGACAAACTTTTTACTTCATAAAATCTTTCACTTTGCAAATCTTTGATGTTATTGAATGACATATCGAGTGTATTCAAGTAAATGAGACCACGGAAAATTCCGTAACCAACAGCAGATAAAGAATTATGAGAAATGTTTAGAGAAAGCAATAGCTCGTTGTCTTTAAATGCTCCCGGTTGAATGAAAGATATTTTGTTGAAGCTTAAGTCTAAATGGAGAAGTTTATCGATACGTGAGAAAGCTCCAATTTCTACCTTAGAAACACTGTTATTCCTTAGAAATAAACTTGTAAGACGAGTTAACATACTAAGGTTTAATGCATTGATATTTTCTATACCTGCATCTGAGATTGTGACTTCAGTGATAGCTGAATCCGCATCATGATCAAAATGAATATCAGTTTTAATACCGGATAACTTCAAAGTATTTAAGTTTTCCATCTTTATCAATAAGTTTTGCGTGAACTCAAGCTTCTCATTATAAGACAGATCTAATGAACGTAAATCAACTAAACTGACAAATGAATCGGTTTGGATATTTTCCATCAAGTTATGAGCGAAGTTGATGCTGGTTAAGCGTGATAGCCCATGAAGCGAAGTAGAAGAGATTGTTTTGATAAGATTATTATTTAGAAGTAAAGTGCTTAATCCAACTAATTCCGTCATGTTTACATAAAAGTTTTCCAGTTCATTAAAAGATAAATCAAGCGTTTCAATGTAACCTGTATGTACAAAAACATTATATTGTAACTCTTTGATTTTACTACGTGACATATTCAGTTCTTTTAATTCGTTCATATCGTTGAAAGATGCGTTTTGTACAACAGTCAACAAAGTTCGAGAGATATCAAGAGTAGGTAACGAGACCAGACCATCAAATGTATCAGTTTTCAAAGTTCCAGCCAAAGGATTGTTTGATATTTCCAGGTTTATCAAACTTCTTAGCGATTTAAAAGAATTTGGTTCCAATTGAGAGATGGAGTTTCCTGATAGATCCAAAAATTGAAGATTGTTTAGATCCTGAAAGTGTTCATGTTTTATTAGAGCTAGTCGATTATATCCCAAATACAAAGTCCGGAGATTAGTCAGATCTGTCTTGTCGAAGTCTATGCTAGTAATTTTGTTATGAGATAAGTCTAGAAGCAGCAAACCTGTTAATGTCTTGAAACACATGTTTGATAAAGAATAGATTCCGTTATTGTTCAGAAACAAGGCGTCAAGACTGGTCAGACCGTTAAAAGCATAATCTTCAATCGCAGTCAGGAATTGGAAACTTAAACCTAAACTAGTGACATTAATACCTTCAAACATGCCCCTACTTAGTGAACCTTCTATCAAATTTTCACTAACAGAAAAATTTGTAATAGTTTTGTTTTTGAACAAGTCTTTGGGCAGAAACCTTAGTTTGTTTCTCGAAAGATCGATACTTGTTAAGGATATTAAATTCGCAAACGAGTCTTTTGTCGCAGCTTCCAGCACATTGTTACTTAAATCTAAACTATACAAGAAAGCCATATTTTGAAACACATTATCAATAGTCTTAATAGAGTTTGAACTCAAATCCAGAAATTCAAGTTTTTGCAACTTTTCAAAGTCATTCATTTTGAGTTCTTTTATTTTGTTACCACTGAGGCTTAAACTTTTTAGTTCAATGAATCTGAAGAGGGAAGAATTGATGTCTGTTAATCTGTTGTTGGAAAGATTCAGATGTAGCAAGCTCCTGGAGCCTTCAAAAGTGAATGGGCTCAGTCCCTCAATATAGTTGTGTGACAGATCTAAAGTCTGTAGATCATCAATTTTATCAAACACAGCATCAGGTATCTTAACCAAGTAATTGTGCGACATGTTGATTTTCTTCAAGTTACTGAAAGAGTGCTCATAACTATTAACACTGATATCACTTATAGTATTGTACGATAGATCTATTTCATTCAACATGTTTAATTCGTTCTTATTGGATAGAACTGCTGTTGTTAGATGATTTTTCGATAAGTTTAGTATGGCTAGATTCTGCATGCTTTTGATGGGTGGTGCGACTTCATAATCGTTCTCACTTAGGTCTAGAGAATATATGATATGCAATATGTCGTCTCGTCTACCGTAGTAGTTGCTGTTGGTTACGGGGATAGCGCGCCCACTTGTGTCTGTCAATGGATCTTTGATGACCAGAAATATGGGGTTAACTCTGAGGCCAGCGTAGGTGATGTATATCGAGCAATCTTCTTTGTCATCTATGTCCGGGGAGTTGTAAGAGTGACGTTGGTACTTTTCCCATCCTGAGTTGATGTTAATGGATTTGATGCAATTCATGTCATATCTGCATCTGTCAGGGTCGTGTTCCACCGTGCATTGGTCTGAGTTAGAGCTGGAGGCTATAGCTACAGTGATGGAGAGGATGCCTGGAAAACAAATGCACTGTTAATAGATAAAATGTATGGGGAAGAGACTGAAACGACAATTTTCGACGTGGCAAATTGATTGCAAGTAAACCGATCGGATTCGTTATTGATTAAAATCAGACAACAGATCACAGCAATTTGTTAAATAATACACTTCTCATCAAAAAAATCGAAGTAGTGCAATTAGGCGGCATTTAAGATATTATTATCATTTTAAAAATACGCCAGTAAATAGATGGCAGTTTAGTCTACACAGTTTACTACCACAATTCCAAATTTTGTATTTAAATTTTAGAGTTTTCATCCAATAAATGAATGTCGAGATTGTTTTCAATGTGTATCCCGTCGTTTAAAACCACATTTTTTTTGCAATAAATTCGTTTTTTTAATAGTGATTGTTAACCAAGTTCTGTGACATCCTATAAAAGTTTTTTTCCTAACAAATAGGGATACCTCGCCCACAGTAGCCGCCCAAGTCGTGGCGTTGCTGGATTCAGGGCATGGTCAGCGTGTTGTGGCTACACGATTACGTCATAGCCCCTCTACTGTTAATCGAGTGTATCAGCGTTATCGGGAGACGGGTATGTTTACTCGTCATCCAGGATCTGGTAGATATCTAGTCATGTCTGAGCAAGACGACCGGTTTATTGCGCCAGTTTCTCTAAAAAATCGTCACTTTAACTCTATTCAACTGCAGCAGCGGCTCCGTGAGGTTCGAGAATTGACTATGAGCGATTTTACCATTAGAAGAAGAAAGGAGGAGCGTGGCCCGAAACCTCATAAACCAGCTAATGACTCAAAATGAACGGTAGGCCCCCGGAAGTGCCCGCCTTAACTGTGCATGTGAGCACTTAAATTGGTCACACCTTCAATGGAGCAAAGTTCTCTTTTCTGACGTCAGTAAGGTCATGCTGTATGGTAATGGCGGAAGAATGTAGGTGTATCGAAGAGAGGGAGAGCAGTCTGCATAGGGCTGCATTGAAAAAAGACTCAGTTTCGGTGGTGGTTCATGGATAGTTTGGGGAGGCAGAGGCGCTGATGGTCAAACCGAACTTGCTTTTGTATCTGGACTTCGCTCACCGTCATTTAATGGGTCAAGTTACACTGAAGAGTATCTAGAGCCTCATGTGGTACCCTAAGCACATTTTATTGGCGAAGAGTTCATTTTACGAAGAACAATGCCAGGGCTTATACAGGCATTGTAAATGAATAACTGAGCGAAGTCAGTATTACGGTTATGGGCTGGCTAGCAAGAAGTCCGGATATAAATCCCATAGAACACCTTAATGGGATACTCATCCCATTAAGGTGTTCTATGGGATTTCGGACTCGTCTCTTCAACTCTCAAGAGACGTGTCAGAGCTAGAGAGCATGCTCCGGAGCCGATTGGCCAGCTTAAAAAAGCTATACAAGAAGAGTGGGATAACATCCCACAACACAAGGTTGTGACTCTCATCCGTTCCGTGAGGAACCGCATGGAAGCAGTCATTAGAGCCCGTAGGGGAAATACGAGATACTGAATAAACTTTTTTATCATTATATTGTTTTACGTTTTTTTTTTCTAACATTTTATAAATTCTTCTTAGAGGGTGAAAAAAAACGTACGTGTTAAACAAAACACAATAGCTAAAGAAATTTAGTTTTAATTTGAAACATTAATATTCGATAAACGATATCTTATAATATCCGCAATTAATGGCGTTATTTATATTTTTGGTATGTAAAAGAAATACATAAAACTCATACAAAACCAAACTTCAGAGGTGTCTCGATTTTTTTGATGAGAATTATTTATAATTCATTTTGATATTATTTTTTTCAGAATTTATACGACCTTGTATAACTGCGGTCATGCTTGCTGTAGACACTTGTCGCCGCCTTAATCAAGTTCTAACTTTTGTCAATGCAAGCTTCGAGCCAGTAATTGTATTTTGAACTTTGTTACGGCAACCATAAAGTACAAAATCAACAACTTAGACTCGGGCTTAAAGTCAGTTTAAAAAAAACTTCACTTTTCTCGGAATAAAGGTTCAAATAAAATAGTTCGATTCTTTTGACCTGTGTCTGATAAACTTCGTTTTGTACTGACTTTAAAACGCTCCATAAAAAATAAGAAACAGTCAGGGTAATTAATTGCTAAGCAAATTGACAACACCCCGAGTCTATTTTCAGTGTCTCAGCCAATACGGTATGTAGAGACGCGGACTTTAATTGATAAACCACTTACACTACTTTCCAATTTGCACTTTTATACATTCACGAGTACGAATATTGCAGACTAAACCCGATTTGTATTACACGACCAAACTACGAATAGTAGCAAGCGGCTCATCAATTAAAGTCCTCGACTCTACAACTGTCAAAAAAAGATAGCAGTAGTGATGTGAATTTATGGACTATAGTTGGTCAATTTGATTTTATACAAGTAATTTACTTGACTCACAAATAAAGAGAGTTGAAAGCACTTACATAATATTCGAAACTCCATATTCATGTCATACCTGTGAAAATAAATTGATGAGGTAAATTATCTATATTTATTTGTTAACCTTAATGTCCCACTGTTGGGCAATGATAGACCTGTCTATGTTTAGCCAGCTCTAGCATTTTTCTATTTAATCGATAGCCTACATTTGCAGACTGATCTCCACTTTTCGAACTCTATGAAAACATCTTTTCCACTACAACAAACATAAAAAATAAATAATTATGTAATCGTCCAATTAAATACCCACTCTATATAAAGAACAAAATATAAAATGTTGTAAAAATATACAAGGTGGAATTTTTCAATGCCTCCACTTAGAACTGACTACTTAATATAAAGCACTTTTATTCAAAGGATTGGACCATTAC
This sequence comes from Xestia rhomboidea, assembly GCA_963853795.1. Classification (NCBI taxonomy): domain Eukaryota; kingdom Metazoa; phylum Arthropoda; class Insecta; order Lepidoptera; family Noctuidae; genus Xestia; species Xestia rhomboidea. Next base: position 3,584,658 of record OY970771.1, on the reverse strand, counting down.
AATTGAAGAAATCTAACATATATCTTGTTTGTTAGAGAGATTTGATCCATATGATTGACCCCATCGATTGATGTCAAAAAGTACGGATGTTATTTTTGCGAACTTTAGTCGGTTCGATTCCTGAGTGTGGCAAATGAATTTTCGAAAATCTGTATACGCAGATTTGTTTCTTTTAAAAATCAAAGAATGATTCCTTTGAGTAAAATTTGCTATCTACAGTATTAAAAGTACCTACTTTCCCTCCAGGTGGCATTGAAAAATTCCACCCTGTATAATACTAACTGCAAAAATAACAGCTATAATGGTGTGGGGGTTAGTTCTCAGTGAAACACGAGTTTTATGACACAGAGGACCGTTTATTAGCGTCACACAACAACTTGTAGAACTTATGGAACTTATGGCGGGAGCGAGCGAGAGCCACAGAAGAATCGATGTCACGTATGCGTACGAGTTATAAGCAGGCGCGCAACTGATTCTGGAGCCCGAGGGACGCTTCGAGCGGCGTGCGGGCGGTAGGAGGTGCGCGGGCGGATGCACGTGTGCGAGGGACTCCAAACGGCGGCCGGTTAGGGTTAGGGGTGCGCAGGTAGCTGCACATGTGTGACGCTAGCCTGGCGTTTGGTCAATTCTGCGGCCGAGGACCGTACCAAACTCCAAACCGAAAAAACGCGCGTGATACAGCCATAAATAACAAAAAATTAGTATACAGGATTTTAAAGCCCGCGTTTACTAACACTTGTATCTATAGTAAAGTAATAGTACCTACCTACATTTTAATACAAGGGACTAAAATGACTCATTATATACGAGATGGTTTTATTTTTTTTGGTAGTTTTATTAGGAACCGAGTTATAATGGGATTTTAGCGCCGTGTGTTACACTGTGCTTTTCACTTTGAGTACGAGCAAAATAGTCAATTTAGTCAGACGGACAGACAGATGGACTGACAGACGGACTGACAGACGGACAGACAGACAGATTGACAGACATACAGATGGACAGACAGACAGACGGACAGGCACACAGACGGACAGACAGACGAACAGGAAGACAGATGGACAGGCAGACAGACGGACAGACAGATAGACAGCGGAGTCCTAGTAGTAGGGCCCTTTTAGCCCTTTGGAGTTTGTCTATGTCACATGAAGGAAATTAAAAAACTAATTACTTTTACTCCTTATAGACTGAAAGGGTCACTTTAGACCCGCTTAGTAGGGCTCTATAGGCGTACTTTTAGAGCATGAGAAGTGAAAAAGTAATAACTTGAGTTTAAGTAATTACTACAATTTTTATGCAATAGACAAGAATTAGAACGAAGAAAGAACCATCAAAGAAAGCAACGCTAGAATTCTAAGTTTTAACACTAGAAGTGTTAAAACTTAGAATTCTAGCGTTGCTTCAAGCAATTACTAAACTACAGAATAATAAATCGTATCTTAAGTCATTACTGTTACTCAAGTAATCACTTTGACTTGTATATATATTAGATACCAGTGACTAGGCGACATCTCAGTAAATTCCAAAATAAAACTGCACTGATGGATTTCCGACCTTCCACATAACACCGAGAGTTTGAAATTCTACCGCGCTTAGAATCAAATTCCAACAGTGCATAAATATGAGTAGGTCGACTCTTATTGTTACCGAAGACGGGTACCAGATCATAAAATACAAGGCTAAACGGACCCTCCACGATACCGTCAACCAAGTCAAATCAAGCAACCAAGTTAACCAAGTCAAGCATTCTGTACATCAAACTAAGTAACTCTACGCAAAAATATTGCTGGACACTTTTTTTTTTGGGGTGAAAAGTCACGTTTTACAATAGGACTCAATATATCGCACTCAAAACATTGTGCTGATGGATGCATTGAATAGAACGGGGGCCGTGAAGGTATTTAAAATAAAGTTGAAAAAAAAAACTTGTAAAAACGTTGGAACTTTGACCCCTTTTTTTTTTTTTTTTCTTCTTTTTTTGGGATCGGAAATCATCAAATGACTTCTCCCGCTTTGGGCGGAGCAGGAGGGAGTGTCAGACTTTTACTGACTAAAACCCATCCATGTTCCTTCATCGCCCTTTGTGTTCCGGGGACACGGTATCTCTTTGACTTTGACCCCTGATAATATCTCCGTAACTATAATAGAGTTTCCAGGTATGGTCCGGAACAAAAAAAATATCGCAATGACGGAGTGCCTTCCGGCTTCGTTAAAGGTACTTTATCACCCATTATACATAATCTTAGGTAAGTACCTTCATACAAATAGGTTATTATTCTACCACAAATGATACATAGAGCAATATAAAGTAAAAAATACTTACAATGATATTTATTTTCTTAACGTAAATAAAACTGAATAAAACAATGACCAAGTGTCCGTACTCCCGTTACACTGGAGACTCAATGTGCGAACTGCGCAATATTGTTTAGGGTTCAGTATCGAAATATTGAACCGATGCTGTAATTCTAATATAATGTAGGGTTAGCATGTGTATTATTTAAAGGGGGAAAATATAATGACCACCAAAAATAACTTTGTGACCACTTCCTAAAATATCAATTGATCACCAAATTTAGTAAATTGAGCACCTAATTTTAATGAGGTGGTTGATGACAAACTAGTTTTGCCTAGTCCGACTTGGGGCACCCCGACACGGATAGATTAGGTTAGAAGGGTATGGCGGGGTCGAATGAGCGAGCAAAGCGAGCGAATAGACCCATACGCCATACCCTTCGTGGTTATTTTTTTATAAAGCATTCAGAAGTAGGAGCCCCGCGTAGCGGGGCTCCGTCAACCGGATCTGCCTCTACTAAAAAACGAAGAAAGCTACATTATCACTTAGTAACATATGCTATAAATTATATTGATATCATGCAAATTAGCCGAGCTATCACAATTTTCGCGGACGAAGTCGCGAGCGAAGTGCTAGTATAAACTATTTAGGTGAGATCAGTTCCTGCTCTGGTTAAAATAATTATGTTTAAGTCAGTTAGTTAGATGCAAAGGGCTAATCCATGTTTGCTAACTAAACTAGAAAACCTTAATAAGCTAAAAGAAAACCAACTGCTGCTTAAAGAAAGGGTTTAGATCAAACCAAATCACCTACTTCGTAAACTATTTTCTACTTATTTTCGTAAAGCATTTCGCTGTGGCGATAGGTACGAAATTACCACACAATGAGTCCCAAATAGCAGCAAACGGCAACGCGGGAAGTCCAAAAGGAGATGGCGGGACGAACTCGACTCTTTTTACAAGTATTGGTGTACAACAGCACTGGATAGAGATAAGTAGAAAGAGGGAAGGGAGGCCTTTGCCCTGCTGTGGGAGATAAATGATTAATAATAATAATATAGGTACAGTCGTGGTCTTTTCCGCCTGATCAGTTAATTTTTTTTCGCTTAAATATTGCGGAGGCGCCGAGCCACGCCCCCTTAAAGTTTAGGCCTATTAAGAAAGCGTCAACTTTGGCGCGCAAAATAACAATAACTCTCGTTTGGCGTGCGTCGTCAGTGCGCTCGGCCGATCGGTCTCTTTTCATTCATTATTTCAACGGGGCGAGGCTAGAGAGCGTTTCTATGTTGTAAGTGCAAGCAAAAATTAGCTTAGTGGTGATCAGGCGGGAGTGTCCTCGATAGTAGGTACCTACACCTGGCAAAATGCGACGGAAATTCCGCTTACTTTCTTCTGTGTTCTATGGAAATAAAGCGACCTATATTTGGCCCAATATCTCATAGGTACCTTATTTTTAAAAAAACAAAACACCTCCAGTTCTAATTGCGACAGAGGTATTTTTACACAGTCAACTTAGGTACATCTCGTTAGACATGCGGAACCATCAAAGTTGCACTCAGTTTACGCTTGGCATTTTTATCAGTAAAGCTGACAGGACGTAGCATCGGTTATCGTTACACACACAGACAAACAGTCACCATTGCTATTAGTTAATAACAAAATAAATGCATTTTTGTCTCTTTCAAACACTGAATTAGACAATATTTGAAACTTCTAATTAGGCTTCTTTGTTCTGCTTAGTGACATCTACCAACCCCCACAGGGCCCGCGTGGTGGATTATAGCCCATTCCCTCTCATAGAGAGGAAGCCTGTGTCCCAGCAGTGGGAACATTATAGGCTGATTATGCTTATACTATGCTATGCTATGCTCGGGTCGATCCTCAGGTTAGGTTAGCCGCGCTTGCCTAAGTGGGTCCTGGTTTCGATTCCCGGGTCGGGTAAATTGTTATTGGTCTCAGGAATTTCTCAGTAGCAGCCACGGAGTCTAGAGTCGTGCCCGGTTGATGGCAACTGGCTCGCCCCCTATTACATGGGGCTTAAACATAATTGGTGAAATGTCGGTGTACCTCCGTACTTATTAGGTACACCTCTGCCCTAACCCTTCGGGGATAACAGGCGTGATGTTATGTTACACAGTGATAGGCTGAGTAGATTGCCACTAAAAAGGTAAAAAAAAAATACATATTGGAGTATGTAACTGGTTAGCGTATCCTAATTATATGCAGCTAGTATGTCTGCTACATAAAGGCAACTTTGTGCACCAAATTATCTTTAAATAAACAACGTCTTAGACTACCGTTTATTATCTCAACAAATGTGTTATTTCTTTGTCTTAGGTAGAAGGTGGCTATCTGAATGAGTAACCTGTTTAATTATATCAATAGCGTCCATTTTGATAGTCCTATCCTTGACCTAAAATGGATAACTAAATCATCATATCAATAAAACAAGTAAGGACCTCTTGGTCGATCTTCAAGTATAAGCAACACTTACTGGGGTTGGTCTGTGGATGGGTGACCGTTCATTACACGATGGGAGTCCGCCGTACCTCAGAAAGGACGTCAAGCCGTTGGTCCCGGTTGTCATTTGTAAACCTTTGACAACCGTAAGACTATTTTATTCAAAACTTCGCAGGAGTGCTCCTATTGATAAATGAGTAGAAACGGGTTTCAGGTTTTTTTAGAATTCAACCCCTAAGAGGGGGAAATTGGGTGACAAAGTTTAAAAATCAATGCACAGCCTAAACCGCTGGGTCTACAGATTCCAATTTTGGCAAGTAGGTTCCTTATGTGGTCTAGGGGTGTACTAAGAAAAGATTATTCAAAATTCATCCCCTAAGAGGGATAAACGGGGTTCCAAACTTTGTATGGGAAAACAAGAGTAGTTAGACTATTTTATTCGAAACTTCGCAGGAGTGCTCCTATTGATAAATGAGTAGAAACGGATTTCAGGTTTTTTCAGAATTCAACCCCTAAGAGGGGGAAATGGGGTGACAAAGTCTAAAAATCACAGAATAGCCTAAACCACTGGGTCTACAGAATCCAAATTTGGCAAGTAGGTTCCTTATGTGGTCTAGGGGTGCACTAAGAAAGGATTTCTTCAAATTCCATCCCTAAGGGGGTTAAACGGTGCTCCAAAGTTTGTATGGGGAAACAAGATTAGTTAGACTATTTTATTTGAAACTTCACAAGAGTGCTCCTATTGATAAATAAGTATAAAGGGGGTTCAGGTTTTTTCAGAATTCAACCCCTAAGACGGGGAAATGGGGTGACAAAGTCTGAAAATCAACATTGGTATAGTTTGTATGGTGTATTACAAAAACAACGATTTTAAGATTGAAAATGGCGGGCCTGAAATACCATCATCCCCTATTGGGGTGCGATGGGGTTGAAATGTTTAAAAATCAATATAGGTGTCGATACCGAGATTATCAAGGGTGCTGATTACGAATATGGCATTTATTTTGAGATCCAGAAGATGGTAGATTTGACTTCTATACAGGGTTATTTTAGATTGATTGTGATAACGATGATGTTGATTGTGATTACGGTGACAATGATTGTGATAACGATTATCATAACGATGTTAATGATTGTGACAGTGATTGTGACAGTGATTGTGACAGTGATTGTGACAGTGATTGTGACAGTGATTGTGACAGTGATTGTGACAGTGATTGTGACAGTGATTGTGACAGTGATTGTGACAGTGATTGTGACAGTGATTGTGACAGTGATTGTGACAGTGATTGTGACAGTGATTGTGACAGTGATTGTGACAGTGATTGTGACAGTGATTGTGACAGTGATTGTGACAGTGATTGTGACAGTGATTGATTAACATGTAGGATACTATTTATCCCTTTATTTTGATCCAGTGGGACAGTAACCGAACTTCACGCGGGCGAAGCCGCGGGCAACAGCTAGTTAAAAACATGTATTAAAAAAAAAACGTGTGAAAAAGTTGGAATTTTGACCCCCAATATCTCCGTAACTAGAAGGTTCCCCCAGGTATAGTCTAGAACCGAAAATGCTCGCAATGACAGGGAGAAAAAGTGCCTTTCAGCTTCGTTAAGGGCCTTTTTACAGCCTTTATAAACAGTCTTGTCCAGTCAGTGGGTTATTCTTCTTCGTGTCGATGATTCCCATTATTATTTATTTAAATTTGTTTCGACCAGATTTCAGCCACGTCGACGGCGTTGGTGGTGGCTTCAGACAGGTCCCTGAAAGTGCATGTGGAGTTGCACAAAGAGCAGGTCAGGAGGTGGGTCATGGTTTGAGACGAGGCTCCGCAGTCGCACTCAGCTTTATCGGAAAACCCCTACCGGACCAAGTTGAACCTGCAGCGGCACACCGGGCTTCTAAGTCGGTTTAGAGTCTTCCAGGTGGGCCATGGCAGTTGATGACCCGCTGGGAGCTTTTTTGCAGGCTCAACATAGTGAGCCAACACAGTGAGCTTTTTGCGGGCTTCACCAACCCTAGTATGGTCGATTGGTGGATCGACTTATGGAAGCTGTTCCGACTCTTCAGCCTGCCTCGTGGCATCTTCACATTGTAAAGAGGATGGCGTTTGTCTGTCTCTTGTTTTATATTTTTCGGAGGAGCAGGCAACCTCTCTACGAACTTCAGGGGGAGCCACGCCTGCGAGCGGGTATAAGGCACCTAGTGGAGTTGGATAATCCATTTTTTAAATTAGGTCAGATAAGCAGTCGCTCCATGTAAAGTACTAGTCATCAGCTTTATCCGGTTAGACTGGAAGCCGACCCCAACATCTGCATTTGGGAATGGCTAGATTGACTATGATGATAACAAATGAAACAAAGCTTCTAAACGGTTATAATTTTACTGGGATATTCTAACTACATACATAGACAATTAAAACATTTAAGTATAACTGGAACTAAATGCCGCGATCAAAACATTCCAATATGATTTTATTTAATAGAAGCTCAGATACAACTGTTATTTTTCCAGATATTCGAAATGCAACTTTATTTACAGTTTCAGTGCGTTGATATTATTAAACACATGAAGCATTAGAAAAAATTGTCAGAGAGGTATAAGTGTCAGAGAAAATACATTAAGGTGGATGCTCCAACCAGCCCGCGAAATTCAAATTTTCTTACGTTTTTTAATTTGCAGGCCAGTGCTAGGTTGTATGTTGATTACAATATTGCTTGCGACTGTAAGACATATGTAGTTACAGAATAGTAATCATCAAAATAATCAACATACAACCGGCAATTTGCAAAAAACTTAAGAAAATTTTAATTTGGCGGGTTACCCTGGCGCATCATATAAGCTGAACCATTTAGAAAACTCGGTTAGCCATGTTAACGAATGCTTACCGACTGCAATACAAAAGTAATTAGAGATACAATACTAAAGATACAATAGTTAAGTATTACGAGTCCTAAATCTAAATAAAAATATAACTAAAACCCTAGATTAACAAACTTAAGTAGTATTCGTTTCTTTGCCAGCCTTTTCGGCTTCTTCTTGAATAACTCTTAGCATAAACTTTCTAAAGTAATAGTTCTGTTCGCGGACGGCCTCTAGGATCTTCTGACTGGTTATCAACAACCTTTCATCAGTCATTATGTAGTTTGAACCATCTATTAGTGGTTCGCTCTTACTGGCTATACATGGCATACCTTCCACGGTATTTTCGCCTTTTCCACCAATTAAAACGGTTGGTCTCACCCTAGTATACCCATTGTTAAAGTCACGCAACACTTTGGCCAACCATTCACAAGTCAGATTGTTGTTGTCGACATTCACTCTCAAATCAAACTTATGGCCGTACCAACTCCTCATATCCAACACATTCATATCATTAGACCTCACAGACAAAACACGGAGACACTTCAAATCCATAAGCAGTTTTGAATCTAAGTAGTCGATCCTGTTGTATGATAAATCTAAGTTCAAAAGATCAGTTAATCCTTCAAATGTGCCGTATTCTAACTGTGTCAGGTGATTGTGCCCTAAACGGAGTGTTCTCAAATGAGGCAGTCTCTTGAAAGTGGACGGGCCTAATCGTTGTATGTTGTTGCAAGTTAAGTCTAGGTACATGAGACTCGACTCCGGTAATCTCAAAGACGTTGCGTCCAAATCCCAAATCAAATTGTTACTCATGTCTACAGTTTGGAGTTCTGATTGATGGCTGAGGTCTACCAGCGTGGGATCCGATATGTTGTTTGAATGTAAGAACAAAGTTATCAAACGCAGACCCTCCCCGTAAGGTATATGGATCTTGGTCAAACCGTTATTAGAGAGATCCAAAACACCGCCTTCCGGATGAAACATAGTTATGTGGATACTATCAAGTTTCTCAATTTCGTTGTAAGTCATATTCACTAGTTTCAAATTATAATTATTATTAAAAGTCATATCAGGAATAAATTCCAGACGATTGTAAGATAAATCAAGATTTTGTAGCTTTGACATAAAACAGAAATTCTCGTAATACAAATTCGAGATGTAGTTACCGCTCAGGTTCAAATATTGTAGGTCAGCAAGATCTTTAGGGTTGACTCTAAAATCAATTATTTTATTTTTAGACAAGTTTAGGGATATTAGTTTGATTAATGATTGGAAGGCACTATATTCAATATTCGTTATAGCATTCTCAGAAAGATCTAATTCTGTCAATATATGTACGTTATGTTTATCCAAGTTTCTGACAAATCGAGACGAAATTTCGGTAGAGGTAGCGTTCGGAACATTGATGATGTGGTTTCCAGAAAGTAAAATTTTACAGATAGAATGATTAGCGAAATGCTCCCAATGCCTTGAGAACATTACCGGCTTAATTTTTTCCAGTTCGTTCCACGACACGTCAAATGTTTCCAAATGCTGGATAATCTTAAGAGACTCCTCATCAATGTTCTGTATATGATTGCCTTTCAAATACAAATGCTTTAAATTCTGAAGGTTGTTTACAGCACCATTCAAATCTTTAATTCTATTATCATTCAACCGCAATATTTGTAATTTTGTTAGATTGAAGAAAGGTTCTTCAGTGAGATCAGAAATAATGTTGTAAGAAAGATCGAGTTCAGCTAAGGATGACAGTTCACCAAAAGCATCTCCTGGTATGTCTCTCATAGCATTATAAGCAAGCGACAACTTTCGAAGTTTATTTGGTCGTATTTCAAACTGGAAGAGTTCGGCTATTTCCGTCAGCTTATTGCGCGACAAATCAAGAGTTTCCAGAAGGTTAAGGTAGTAAAAGGGAGCGCCAGAAATGTTTTCAATGCCATTGTTGGCTAAATGTAAGTGCTGTAGTCTGATGGTGTACATAAGGATGGCTAGTTTCGTGTGCTGCAATTGCCCTGAGACCCTTAACGTTGTGATGGTGGCAAGGAAGCCTAACTCTAAATTTTCGTCGGATTGTTCGATGGCGTCGGTGAGCGAGACATCAACGGTGACAGGATAGTTGGTAGACTCGTAGCACTCGTTGGGGAGGCGGATCCCACGGATGTCGCCGATGCAGTGGAACCGGAAGGCGCACTGGCCCACGTTACGAACCCTGTCTGTGGGGCAGTAGCACGAGGATAGGGCCACACTCGTCGCTATGACGAGGAGTTTGTAAACTGTAAACAATAGATGATATTTATTAATGTTATTTGTTTAAGCATGTGATTTAGGCAGAGGTGTTTCAATAATAGCCACGCTCACATTTTGCCAGTTATGTATTTTAAGTCCCATGTAGTAGGAGGCGAGCCTATTGCCATCAACCGGTCACAAATCCAGACTCTGTGGCTACTACTTGATAACTCTTGATGGAAAAACGCAATAATACTTTGTCCGACTTGGGAATCGAACCCATTATCTCATGCTCAGCAATAGCGCTTACGACCGCTTGCTTTCACGCAACCATGTGCAAGCGCACCGCGTCCTTGGTGCGTAGGGTACGGGACTCTTCATCCGCCACTGTTCCAGTAGACATGTTGCTGTACCAGTGTCGGAGAGAAGGTATTCATTTCATTATTATTCAATTATGTATTTATTTTGACTTTGTTTCATTTCATTTTAATTTTACATTCACGATTTATTTTTGATTAAATGTAATTTTATTTGATTTGTTTAATTTATTCTGATTTATTAATTGATTGACTTAGGTTTTGGATTTAATATGATTTAATTTGATTAATTTGAAATTTTTTTGTAATGATGTTTTTATTTTTATTAATTTTTATTTGGCAATGGGTGTTATTAACCTGAAATAAATGAATTTATTTATTATTATTATTTATCGAGGTTTTTTTTGACGTCCTCTAATAAGTCCTCTCTTTTTAACCGACTTCTAAAAGCAGGAGGTTATCAATTTATCTGTTTTTTTTTGTGTGTATGTTCAGCGATGTCTTCGCCAATTGTGAACCGATTTTGACGGTTCTTGTTTTTTTTGGAAGAATATTATTTCGCGGTGGTCCTGTTTAAGTTTGGTGACGATCTGATGCTGATATTTGGAAATATACAAGGGCACTCTTCAATAATAGACGGCAAATTGGTCGTGATTGCAGCTTGGAGATCTGCTGTCTATCAAATTGAAGAGTTCCCTAAAAATGGAAAAAATAAAGCCGACTTCAAAATCACAAAAAAGTGAAAAATGACTTTAACTCAGAAGTCGATGGCAAAAACAAACTGAATCAAATAAACAAATGTCACCGACTTCTGAAGCTAAAGTTATTTTTCACTTTTTTTGTGTTTTTGAAATCAGCTGTTTTACATATTTTAACCATGTAAGTATTGCTCTTTTGCATGAAACAGCTGTTTTTTATTTACGGGCAATATAATAATTATGTGCGTAAATCAGTTAATTTTAGTCACACAATATCGTATTAAAATCAATCATATCAGACAGTTAACATAACAGAAGATATAAGTCATGAATTGCAAGAAAAAGGTACTTTTTATCTTCTTACTTGATACTGAATTGCACAATAACATCGTCTTTATGTCGTAGTAGTAGGGGCGAATTTGCTAGTTCAAGTTTTATTGCTGACAAACGTCCTACGCACCTTGGACTGTCTGTCCCGCATTTCTTTGCTGACGTGGCTTATATTGTTACCACGGTGTAAGCAATCTCGTGTGAAATGGGACTTGAAATTGTGATCAACATGAAACCTACTTACTCATCATTAGCTTAGCTTTTTTCTAACTAGGTACGTATGTTGGGCTGCAGCTGAAACGGTACCAGTATTTTTAATGGAGTGACCACCTATCTGACCTCCACAACCGGGTAAAAACTTGGCAATACGATACACATTAGTAAGACTGGTTGTCAGACTTTCGGGGTCCCTTATTATTATTATCAACTGACTGGCAAATGAAATCCAGGACCGACGGTTTAACATGCTTTCCGAGGCACAGAGGAAACTCGGTATGTACTCGTTATAGGTGGTCACCCATCTACAGGCCGACTGTCAAGGGAGAGACAGTTAGAACATGCACAACTTCAGTGAAGAAAGAGTCGCCATCTACTTTACTTAACCAATAAACTATGTATTTTATAATTAACGATAGATGTCTCTGTTCAATTATTATGAAAACCAAATAATTACGTTTTTTTAATTTAATTTATACTTAGTAGTTTTCTAGAGAATAATTGTAACATTTTTCATGGCTATTTCGTATTATCAATTATACCACAACCTTGTCTCGGAAATCCTTTTTGTGTAACATAATCTGGCAACATCATACTATGGCCGCCGAAACTTGCGTTTGCGCTTGAATGTGTTTCGTTGGTCGATTTTATGTTTAATTATTTACAAATTCTGTCTAACTGTCAATTCTATTCACTTATAAATGTAGCCGGCGAAATACTTTCTTGTTTTTTTGCAAATAGAAACTGTGTTTACATCGTATAGTTGATCAAAATGCAATTCGCGAATAAAATGATGGCTCGTATTAGAATGTATCATCAATTATGTATTCGCAAATGTCATTATGATCAACATACGACGTAAACAAAACACAGCTGCTATTTGCAAAAAAACAAGAAAATTTGAATGATCACCTCTAGGTAAACAAATATTGGCCTATACGAGAAGGTATACATACATTCCTATCTACCTATAGCTACCTAAAGAGCCTTAGTTCTCGTTAAGAAATCCAGATGGCGCTTCAAATCGGTATGCTTCAAAATGGCACAAGAGGGCTCTCTTCTCCCATATTATTATTATACTCTTTGCCGACTGTCATCTGTAGATCTTTGACAGTCGTTCGACTCCCGAATTTCGCTTGACGTTTGTGAAAACCAGCATAAGTATCGCTTATAAAGAAATAATGTATACCTTGAATCATGTTGTTTCTCGCTCTCGATATCTTCAGTGACAATCTGAAATCACAAAATATTTTCACGAATTATTTTGAATATAGAGAATCTTGGCCCAGGAGTAGGACAAAAAAAAAATGAAAACTGGTGACTACACAGCATCTTGCGGACGAATAAAGTTTGCAATATTTTGGGATGGCAAGAGAGAAGAAAAACACTAGAACACTGTTTTAAGCTTTCACGGTTCATAACTATAGGTACCTAAAATGTCACTTACGGGATATCTTCTGTGGTTATTTATTGTTTTGAGCTCCCGAAATTTCGACGCTCTTGCAAGCGCCATGATCGCGGGTTAACAAGAGAATCAATTGAAATAGGGAAACACAAAAATTTCAATTTTAAATTTCATCAAGAGGATGGCTTCAAATTGTCAAGTACGTGGAACCCAGTATTGAGTATGCTCAAAAGTAGCAGCCAGCAACATAATAAGAACTTCACAAAACCTGGTGATACTGTGAGTGTGTTTTGCCGTGACTTAGTGTCGAGTTCCAGTAATGCGCGTAGCAAAAGACAAAGAAAGAGGGTAGACAGATTTGTCTGCTCCTAACAATTTTTTCCATCCACCCGCATTCTCCAGTTAACCCGCGATCATGGCGGCTGCAACAGCGTCGAAATATCGGGAGCTCAAAACAATAAATAATCACGGAGGATATCCCGTAAGTGACATTTTAAGTAAAACACTATAATGCTAGTAATACTCGTATGCCAGTCAGAACCTCGAATCAAGTGCCTCTAGTCCAGTCCACAAGTTGTTCATCAAGTAGGTACCTATCAAGTAACAACCTGCTTAGCAATAAATTTTCATGAAAATCTATTTAGCAGTTTAGCTGACAAAGCGTTGTTATAAGATACCTATCATCATCATCATCATCAGCCTATTAATGTTCACTGCTGGGACACAGGCCTCCTCTCAATGAGAGGGAATGGGGTATAATCCACCACGCGGGCACAGTGCAGATTGGTAGATGTCACATGTCTTCGAATTTTTTGGTTCTAGGACATGCCGGTTTCCTCACGATGTTTTCCTTCACCGTTTTGAGAGCAGCGGTGATGAAATAAATTACACAAAGTAATGCGCCTGCCTGGGTTCGAACCCACGACTTACTGTTCGAAGTCGGGGCCGCCACCACTGGGTCACCGCTGCTCTCTGAAGATACCTAATAGCTACAGGGAAACAGAGTATAATCAAATACATCATCATCATCATATCATCACAACTGTAATCCCCGTAGGGGTAGACAGAGGTGTACCTAAGAGTACATTTCGCCAGTTAGGTATGTTAAGTCCCATGTAATCTAGGTCACTTTTAGCACGTCGCCCGACCCGGGAATCGAACCTATGAGCTCAAGCTCGGCAGTCGCCCTAGCGACCACTCGACCAACGAGGCAATATTACCACAAAATACTTAGTATTATTTTGTAAATTTACACAATCTTACTTCTTGCATATTGCAGATCTTTTAGAACTAGATCAATCAAAAACATAATGATTATTTCATTTTAAACTGCGTATGCAGTACGCGGTAGCTATTTAAACCGAGTGACCTTTGAGCTTTTGTCAGAAATAAAAAATATTCATATATCACTAGATTGTACCAGCGGCTTCGCCCGCGTGGAGTTTGGTATTTGTCCTACGGGATCGTTCTACCGGGATAAAAGTCTACGATCCTATGTATTAATCCAGGCTCTAAATTACACTGGCCTGCAAAACTAAGTATCACACTTTTAAAATTGCAATAACTTTTTAAGTACACAAGATACACTTTCGAAACAAAAAGGACACGAAAAAGAGTTTAATTTTGTACATAAAAACTTCATAGTCGGTAGCCTAAATTGCTACAAAACGTTTTTTTTTTATTTAAAATCTCTAATTTATATAGTTTAGACGAAATTGAAATTTTAAAAGTGTAGTACTTATTTTTGCAGGCCAGTGTATTTGTGTGCTAAATTTCATAGAAATCCGTACAGAAGTTCTAGCGTGAAAGAGTAATAAACCACCATTCATATATAAAGAAAGAAAGAAAGAAAAAGCATTTATTAGCCCGCACAGGGCAAAACAGATAAACAAAATGGTGAAATTATCAACTAATAAAAATTAAACATAAAAAAGAAAATAATAAAAGAAAACGAAATCCATCCACACACACACACCATACATACCACCATACACCCATCCATACATCCATGCATCCTCACAATCTTTCCCATTTATACATAAATATACAGGGTGTAAACCACCTCATCACGAAGCCGTCAATCAAGCATTCTGTACATCAAACTAAGTAACTTTACGCAAAAATTATTGCTGGGAAACGACTTTTTTTTGGTGTGAAAAATCATGTTTTGTGGTAGAACTCAATGTAACGCACTCAAAACATTTTGCTGATGGATGGATTGAATAGTACGGGGGTCGTGGAGGTGTTTATAGAAAAAAACTTACATTAAAAACTTGTATTAAAAAACAAAGTTGTCAAAAAGTTGAAACTTTGACCCCCAATATCTCCGTAACTAGAAGGTTCCCAGGTATGGTACAAAAAAATGATCGCAATGACGAGGAGAACAAGTGCCTTTCGGTTTCGTTAAGAGGTGCTTTACACCCTTTATATTAATAAACAGTACCTAGTAAGATAGGATTACCCCCTTTGGGAAAAAGGAGCTTATATAAATTTATGTATGTATGTAAGATAAGATTATAGTAGTGGTAGTAGTTTCTCAGGTTCCGACCTTAAAGCAAAACTGAAGATCATTTTAGGCGTCATTTACCTAATCACTTCTAAGTCCTTTTATGTCTCAATGACGTGCAAACGATCGAAAAAGCAAGACGTATTAACATAGGTATTGTCTACGTTGCAGTAATCCTATAAATTGAAATAGCACTTCAGATCACCAAGTAGAAAAACAATCACGCAATCAACGTTCCTAAAGAAATATTGCACCACGTTAAAACATGGTTGATACCAATACAATTGATAAAATACATGTAATTAAAATTTTCAGTATGATGAATTATTGGTGACACAATAAGACAGAGTAGGTTTTCCAAAATACTTAATCAAGTTTTATAAATAAGTTTAGGTTATAGACACATTCTTCCTATATAGTTATAGGTATAACCGCGGTAATTCGTTATTTATTATAAGCCATACCTACCAATTGAAAACTGACTCTATATATATTTTTTCAATCACAACGTCAAAACGACGAAAAGAAACACTTTTCAATACTTCTAAAACACAAAAATTAATAAAACAAAATATTCACCTGTATTCTTATGCACGAAATACGTATTGCGTCGCTGTAGTGTCAACTCAAAGTCCAAATATGAGCCGAGGCTCCTCAACAGAATTCGACGCTTGGAATTTTGCTGAGACCCCGTTATAGGACACTGGGCATACAAAGATTATGATATTATTAACTGAGACATGCTTTTGATAATGTTGCATGTTTAGTTATGATGACTCTCAGAGGACTTAGTTACATCATGTTTTACCCGCCAAGACATTAGGAATAGGCGAGACGACAAAAAAAATCTAATTAGTCCATCAGTTATATCAAAAAATAATCGACCCGTGTTTTTTCTTTTGTTACGTAAACCAAAATTGACGAAGATATGACGCTTTTAAAATTCTCAATACGTCACGCCTAGGTATATTTTTTAGCTAGTTCTGACGTCACGAGCCCCCACTCTTTTGTCAATATTCATTGATTTACAAAAACAAAACTACGTGTCCATTAATTTCCAATACTCTGACGGACTAAATAGATTTGCAATATTTTGATACTGTCGTCATGCCTATTATTGTTTATTTCGAGATTTCAGGTTTGGTCGCGTAAAAGTTGTTCCTAATACTGAATTTCATTTGCTTACTTTTGGCCGTGAAACATATTTTAATCAACATACAACCTGACACTGACCTGCAAATTGCAAAAAACCTAAGAAAAATTAAATTACGTGGACTACCTTGGCGTAAGCATTTACGGACTTATAGGACCTAGGTATGTACTTCATACTCATAGGTTGGAATAGCGAATTACTTTATACATATTGCGGGTCGAAGAATCTTTAATACCAGGTGACTTGGAAAAAGCATTAAAACACACTTGCATACCCTACCTAATATCGCTGAACATTACACTCAGCACCATCTAGTGCCACACTAAGCAACTTGTGTCGTGGACACCAGATAGTTGATATACTACATAGATACTTTTTGTTTGTAAATACATACTTATAATACACATAAACATCCATGACTCGGAAACAAATGTCCATGCTCATTACACAAACATTTGCTCCTACCGGGATTCGAACCCGGGACCCTAAGAACGTAAGGCAGCCTCACTACCGCTGCGCCAATCGGGTCGTCAAATAAGAGTGTCCAGAGAGGTTGGCGATCATTTACCATCAGTGTGCCACTTGCCTAACATAAAAAATGTAGTCGTCCTTTCGTAGATACAATACCTTGCCGCAATAGCTGCTTTTGCACTGGATGCGTCGCGAACGTCATACGAAGCAGTCTCGCGGCTCATCCACCAAGATGACAGTATGTGGTAGTAGGTGGTTTTTTTTTAATGGATGCAAGCCCCAACATAACCCAAACCCTCTCCACAGACGGTGCGGTATGCGTTAGGCAATTTTCACCGCTTAATAAAAACAAAAGGTCCAGGTACTCGAAGAAAAAACTCAGCTGCGCAAAACGTTGCCACTGTCTCCTGCTGTGTGATAATCTATCTCTTACTAAAGCTCACTGTCTTATTTTATAATGAGTTTATATCTGACCTATTCAAAGTCTTCAAATTGTTCTTCATCGGCGCCGTAATCAACGGAGAACATGGCTGCGCATTCCTCTTCTCCGCTGGAGCAGTCGCGGCTGACGTGCAAGGGGCTTAAGTCCATGAACTGCAGTAATGGTACGTCCACTTCCACTGATAGCATGAATGCTAGCTTCAGTTGGTCTCTGGAAAAAGATTGAATGAATTGGCGTCTGATGATCACCAGCCTTCCTTCTAGTCTACCTAATGCAGCTGTTATATAATTCTGTATTTTACATGGAGCAACTGCCTATCGAACCTCCACAACCTTTAGAGTTAGTACTGGGTGATACCTATTGGTAAGACTGGTGGTTATACTTTCGGGCCACTGATTTCCTGTAACGACTGTCAAAGAACTACAAATGACAGCCGGGATCAAAGGCTTAACGTTCTTTCCGAGTCACGGAGGGAACTCGGTATGTAATGAACGGTCACCTATCCAAGGATCGACTTTGACAAGTCCTCCTTAACTTTGACAATCGATCCATGAATCTGTTATTAATGAGCCACGAGCTCCTCGATCTTCTGTAAGTGACAAAGAAATTAAACCAAGAGAATATGGCACCATACTAATCAGCCTTCGTCGTCTTTGGTCTAGACTTAGAGACACTAAATTGGATGACCTGTCCCTAGTTTTTATCCCTAGAAGTTTTGGTATGGAACCACTAGCTTTGGGAACCATGTAATGCCGCTGGTCATGCGCCGGTCGTCTTGGGTAGCTGTCCTACCGGTCTATAAGAGCGCGGAAAGAATACATCCGTGTTTGTACTCATTGTGCACGTATAACTTCTGCGTACTTGGTGAATCTTCGTTGCGATTGACCGGGGTCGAGAGGATATTACACATAACATAACCACGAAAGCTTAAATAGTATACCAACATTTCGCCAGTGAAGTAAGTCCCATGTAAAAGAGACTATCGTCTATCGCCATCAACAGGGCACACATTCAGACTCCATACTGAGAGATTTCTGATGGAAAAATCCAATAACACTTTGCCCGAGCTTTGGGATTCGAACCCAGGACTTCATGCCGCTGAACCTACGAGGCAGTAGATACCAGATTTTACCTATAACCTAAAATACCATCTTTCACTCAACCCATCCGTTATTTCATCGGCTCCCTGGCTCATATCTATTTGCCATACATAAGTTATACAAGCATGTGACCGTATAACCAAAGCTATTGTAGTTTGTTTACTCACAGATTCAACGAAGTGCTATCTAAAGTGTCGAATTGCTTGACGCTGTATGCAATGTGAACACAGTCATAAGGCGTTGTTCCTTTAAATATACCCATCTGTAAATGTATTAGGTACTTTGTTAATTATTGTAAACAAAGTGGATAAAAGGTGTAATCGGATTTGTTGTTTTTGTGTAACGTAAGAACGACATAAGACATCTGTCTGAAACTTTAAGTTAGCTATACTGCCCGCAGCTTTGCCCGCGTATATTTTGGAAATTATTCCACGGGAACACAGGAAGGTTACGGCCTGCCAGTGTGCCAAATTGTACTATTCTTATAAATGCAAAAGTTTGTCATGATGAATGGATGGACGTTTGTTACTCTTTCACGCAAAATCTACTAAACGGAAAGAACAATTTCGATGAAATTTAGCACACAGATAGTTTATAGCCTGGATTAACACATATGATATTTTTTATCTCGGAATCTATGAACCCGTGGGACAGTTATTGAACTCCACGCGGCGATGCCGCGGGAATTAGCTAGTATCATTTAAATTCGTTGAGTCGATAACATACCAACAGATTTAATTTTCCATATCACTACATAGTATAGGTAAAACAAAGTCACTTTCTCTGTCCCTATATCCCTATGTATGCTTAAATCTTTAAAACTACGCAACGGATTTTGATGCGGGTTTTTTTTAATAGATAAGAGTGATATTGATATCTGGAGAAAATTTCGGAAATGTCGGGATTTTGGGATTGTTGTCGGGAGAAATAAATATTAAAAATAAAAAACCTTTTTTTTTTTTTTAATTACTTCTAAAATTTAAGTACTTACTTACACTTAATTTTTACGTTGCCACATGTATTTGCCAAATTATTTTTTGACGGTTACGATGGTGGTCCCCTAAAGAAAGTTGTTCAGTTTGATGATCTGTATAACACCCTTGAATTTAACCAAGATGCAAAGCGGCACCTTGAATATATCTGTGTTTACGTTTCGTAGAACTTAATTTAGGATTATGAAAAGACTTACATGTATGATAGCACGTTTATAAGGTGCGATGGCTTCTATCGCTTTGTAACGCTTGCCTATCTCTAGCAGGACAAGCACATGACGTGGTAGAAACTCAGTCTTCGGAGTCACGCGCTCTTGAACCAACTGTTTTAATTACGTCAAGATTACTGTGTTGCCGCAAGAAGTTCTCGTGACATTAAAAGAGAAAGTTTAAATACATGCAAATTCATCATCATCAGCTGCTGGGACACGGCCTCCTCTCAATGAGAGGGAATGGGCTATGCTATATAATTCACCACGCGGGCCCAGTGCGGATTGGTAGACGTCACATATCTTCGAAATTTTAGTTCTGGGACATGCCGGTTTCCTCACGATGTTTTCCTTCACCGTTTTGAAAGCAGTGGTGATGAAATAATTTACACAAAGTAATGAGTCTGTCTGGGTTCGAACCCACGACTTACTGTTTGTAAGTCGGGGCCAACGCTGCTCTCATGCAAATAACGAGATTACAATTAGAATTTCCTGATGTAAACACACAAACTAACAGTTTTCCCGACCTGGGAATCGAACCCTTATGCTCAGCAGTCGCACTTGCGATTAATAGGCCAACGAGGCAATTTTGACCTAAAATATCGCTGCTAAAATAAAGCTAAAATATAACATTTGTGTAAACCTTCTTTCAGGTCGTCGTGGCCAATTTGTTATTATGAATTTCTAAATTGGAAAGTTGTTGCTATCTCGGGTTCCAGTATAGATTCTAACTTAAGGGGGCGGTTACTGGCCACGTGTTGGCCCCCGGCCATCGTAGGCGCGGGCCTGTGGACGGGGAGCTGTGGACTAGCTCGCCGCCCGTCCGTCTCATGACGACAGCCCGTATCGACGGCGCGTTCGTGTTCCACGCGCGCCCTAAAGAGAGTCAGCAAAAAAGAAGGGGTCCGCAAAGGCCGATGCCTGCTTGGGCTGCGGGACTATTTGAAAGAGATACCGTGGCCCCGGAACACAAAGGGCGATGAAAGAACATGGATGGGTTTTAGTCAGTAAAAGTCTGACACTCCCTCCTGCTCCGCCCAGAGCGAGAGGAGTCATTTGATGATTTGATTAAATAAAAACCACTCATTTCGCACTATTCGGCCCGCAGTGACTGACGTAACAACCATTTTGTAGTGCAAGCTGATTAGAACTTTATTCTAACAGTATTTCCACAACCACAAACCACCACAAATAGAGTTGCTAATTTAGCAGATACCCCAGCCTTAAGACAAGAAAGAAGAAAACAGTTTGTAAAATCTAACCTTCGGGAACAGCACAGCCATTCCATTAGATTTGGCGATATCGTTCGGAGGAGCATAAAAGCCAGGTATGAGCAGACCTGGTGGTGGAAAGTACTCGTCTTCATCCTCTTCAACCATGAATTCTTCTTCTTCTTCCTCAGTTGCTTCCTGGGGAAGATTTTTGAAACGAAATCTATAAATATAATTTTACAGAGATTTTAGATTTTATTAAATACATGGTAATAAAATTATTTGCTTAATCAGTATTCCATCAGGAATTTATCTTAGTAGCAGTCCAGAGTCTGGATTCATGTCGCGTTGACGGCAAATGGATCACTCCTATTAAATAGGGCTTGAACATGACTGCTGAAATGTGAATAAATTTGTGGTACCCCTAAGAGAATTCTACACTGGCCTGCAAAAATAAGTACTACACTTTTTTTTTTTCTAAACTATGGAAGTTAGAGATTTAAAATAACAGATAGACAAAATTAAACAATTATTCGAGTCAGTTTTGTTTCGAAAGTATATCTTGTGTACTTAAAAAGTTCTTGCAATTTTAAAAGTGTGATACTTATTTTGCAGGCCAGTGTATTTACTTTTGTCTACCATGCCAAGATATCAAATGTAAAAAAAAAAAAAATTTGAAATAACTATCACCTTCCATCAGTCGTCAGCTCACTGCTGAACGTCGCCATGTGCCCGACTAAACATTTTAACGATTTCCCTTCATGGCCAACATTGTAACGATGTTTTGCTCATATTTACTTACCTCCGACTCCACCTCATCTGGTAGTTCTTCATCAGGCTCTACCTTCATTCGGTCTAACTCCGACAGATTCTGAATCCAGGCAGAGATATATGTATATTAATAACAATAGTAAGAAGTAATATATTTCGCGTCCTAAACTAACAAATTTTTAAAGCTGGAACCAATTAATACACAATCAAAATGTTTTAAAATATAATAATATATATATAATAATATAATAATATATATATATAATATAATATCAAGTTACCACAAACTGCTAAATTTTCTCATTCGATTTTGAGCATTACCCAACAACATTTTATGGTTTAAAATCATTTGGAGAAAGACAGTTTGTGATGTGCTGGCGATAATACACAACATTGGCATCATTCTCCTGCCTCTTTTGGGGTTTCTTCCATATTTTTCGTTAATACTAATTTAGTAAAACATTTCTCACCCCCGCTTTCAAAAGATCCAGTTTCCGCTGCTCCCTTGCCTGTTTCTTGGCTTCTAACGCATCCTCCAGAGCTTGTCGGTTGATACGACGTGTCTCAGATTTCAACCTAGCACGCCTCCGTTTTTCTTCTGACTAGAAAGACCACATCTTAATGTGAGCTGCTAGATTGATGTCACATAGCATAACTTAAGTATAAGGTTCCCAGTGACGGGATACAGCGCTCTTTAGTGACAGCGGAGTGTTCCCCTGCAGACACGCAGACACGTGGTTCCAAGAAGTAAAGCCCCATGCATGAACAGTGCGCGATATGATTAGTTTACTCAAATTTAAGCCACTGTGGCCATATTATGCCTAAAATCATATTCAAATATAAATTGCATAAAGTTAAACTTATATTGTCACTTACGGGATATCTTCCGTGATTATTAAGTCAACCCGCTATCATGTTTAGTTTTAAACCGTGAAAGCTTAAAACAGTGTTTGCATAAAGTTATCAGACAAATCACAGAAAAATGTGTTTTAATAACCACGAAATTGGCTTAATTTCATGGTTATAAAACTCATTTGTGTTTTACTTCCCCGCCTCTAAAAGAACACCATTTTCTTGCGCACATGTTGGTTTCCTCAGGAAACAGCGTTTTGGGAGCAGTAAAAAACAAAAAGTAGCCTGGTGAAGAAATCAACGATCCACAACGTCGTCGTTTCTTCTTTCTTCATAAATCATGTATTTCATTATATTTGTCTCGCAGGCTCTCATTGAATCCTGGACCCTAGAATAATCATGTTCATTGTCATGTTATCTGGCCTACATACCTTTTTAAACCTCCTCTCTTCTTTACGCTGTTGCCAGACCACTTCTCTCGTAGGGCTGTAAGTCTTGTAGCGGTCGAAAGCAGTCTTCAGCAGCCCGAGGTCATTCATAGACTTTGTTTCGTCATACGGCGGAATTTCTTCGTACAGGATTCGACGAACTAAAGCTGTTTTTAAATAATAGAGTACCTTGTAATTTACCAAGTTTTAATGTATGCTGCAAGGTTGTTTGTGTGTTTTTAGTGATATGCTCATTGGCCTTATAATATACAGCTATTACCAATAACCTAGGTCAAAGTTAGTGACGCAATCATTAATCGGGCTATCACAAATGTTATGATGTATACTAGCGACTTTATCGCGTGGAAATTTTGATGTGTATATGTGAGACTAAAAAGTAGCTTACGACCTATTCTCATACCTACCAGCAGGGCTATTACGTATCTTTCTGATATCCAGTGACAACCAAACTTCCGTTGTACACCAAACTTTGATGGCAACCGTGATTGTCATAATATTGGTATTACGTATCACACTGAGTGGATATCACTTTACGGTAACTAACTGGGTCATACATAATACGAAACTAACCTTTTGACAGTTAATCGATGGGCCAGTATCCATCAATTAACTTTCAAAAGGTTAGTTTATGTTTATAGTTAGTTTAGCTACTATCATTTCGAGCTGTCAACAGAGATACGTAATAGCACTACTCTACAGATACACAAAAAAAATTAT
Source organism: Xestia rhomboidea (assembly GCA_963853795.1). Taxonomy (NCBI): domain Eukaryota; kingdom Metazoa; phylum Arthropoda; class Insecta; order Lepidoptera; family Noctuidae; genus Xestia; species Xestia rhomboidea. The sequence goes on along the minus strand of OY970771.1, from coordinate 3,560,976 downwards.
AAAAAAATCGGTCAAGTCGTTTCGGGGAAGTTCGATAACAAACACTGTGACACGAGTTTTTAAGAATATATTAGAAGATTATGTGTATGTAAATATGTCTGTTATCTTTCCACATTTTAACGGCAAAATGGATTTCGTTGAAATTTTGCACACAGGTCGGTAATGACCTGGGTTAGGATATTTTATCCCTGTATAACGTTCCCAAACACCATGAGAGTTCAGCCGCTAGCAATTAAAGCAAAAGCATGGGGCTCTTTTTTAACCGACTTCCAAAAGGAGGAGGTTATCATTATCATTTTTTTTTTGTGTATGTTCAGTGATATCTTCGCCAATTTTATTGTGAACCGATTTTGATGGTTCTTTTATTTTTTGGAAGATTAATATTATTTCGTGGTGGTCCCGTTTAAGTTTGGTGAAGATCTGATGCTGATTTTCGGAGATATACAGGGGAACTCTTCAATAATAGACCGCAAATTGGTCGTGATTGTTGCAATCGCTTGGATGTTTAATGTTTATACAACATCATGACGTAACGTCATATGTTGCGAAAACATAAACATCCAAGCGATTGCAGCAATCACGATAGATTTGCTGCCTATTATATTGAAGAGTTCTCTAAAACTGGAAAAAATAAAAATGTTTTTTGCAAAAAATAAAACCGACTTCAAAAACACAAAAAAGGGAAAAAAATACTTCAGTTTCAGAAGTCGGTGACTTTTGTTTGTTTGATTCAGTTTGTTTTTGCAACCGACTTCTGAAGTTAAAGTTTTTTTTCATTTTTTTTTTGTTTTTGAAGTAGGTTTTATTTTATTAAATTAAAGATTTTTTTACTGACTTGACTGATTTTGATGATTCTGTTTTTGTACTAATAGCTGGTCACTTGGATGGTTCTCAGCTTTAGTGAGACCTGGTAGGTGGTGCTACTGTCAAAATTGAAAAAAAAGGACATATAGTGCCGTTTCGCCAAGTTCATGATAAAAATGTCACGTACGCACAAAATCAACATCGTTGTCGAGTAATCGGAAGCATATAGCCAGAGCTGGACCCGACAGCAGTTTGTGCATTGACGCTTCATTCAACGGCGCGTCTCCGGCGTAGAAGATATCATTGATCTTCTCCTCCGATAAATCTACCAGCTCTCGGCCAACCATCACGATATCTAATGAAGGCAAGATTTTTTTTTTTTTTTTAACTGTAATAATATTCTAAACAAGTTTGTAAATATGTATGGATGTAGAGAGTATCCCAAAAAAAAGTTTTGGAGGAATCGGATCTCTAGTTCCAACGAACTAGAGATTCGCCAAAAACTTTTTCACTAATGGGAAGCTACATAATCCCTTAGTGTATATTTACGACGTTCCCGTGGGACAATTTTCGACCTTCACGCGAGCAATGCCGTGGTCAATAAAAAGTATGATATAAACTCAGTCGCCACGACAATAAGAACTCAACTGTTAGCATCCCACCGCTCATACAACTCCGGATGGGCATGGAAGCAATGCGGCCAGAATATCACGAAGTTCACATCAGTCAGGAACGGGACCATCAGCTCGGCGCGGTGGCGCTTGCGCACCGCCTGCCTGGCTAACCGACGAGCTGCAAGTGAAGTGGTTTCCTGCTTTTTTTCTAATGCTCTCGCTGACATCCAGTCCTGATGACAGTACAACAGAGAGTAACATAACATCATCCCTGTAATCCACAAAGGATTAGGTAGAGAGGTAGTGTAACTAATAAAACACCCACATATCGCCAGTTATGTTTAAGTCCCTTGTAATATAGGCGAGGCTTTTGCCAACAACCGGACACACATCCAGACTTTGTTGTTGCTACTGAGAAATTCCTAATGGAAAAACCCAATAACACTTTACCCGACCCGGGAATTGAACTTAGGACCTCATGCTTAGCAGTCCACTACCGACCACTAGACCAACAATTAAGGCAGTCCAACAGAGAGTAGTATAATAGTATCCTATTTACTAAGCCGGTACAGTCAAAGTTCGTAAGCGATAATAATTAAGCTTGCTTTAAAATTTGAAAACTGATAGAGGAAGTATAATGAATAGACCTACAGAAAAAAACATTAATGGTATGGTCTAATTACAAGGGGGGGTGAAAAAAACTACAGAACACCATTATTTTGTCACTTTCCCGGGGATCTTTTATCAACGAATGTCTATTCATATATATTCATATTCTTTATTGGACACTTAATAAAAAAAAAATATATATATACACAAAATTCCAACATATAGCTTATGTACAACGGCGAGCTTAACCCAGAATTGGGTCAAGCAACCCAAGTGGGTCCCCTTTGGGGTTGGGTGGGTTGGGTATTGGGTTTGGGTGAGTGGGTTGGGTGGTTGGTGGGTTTGGTTGGTTGGAATTGGGTTTTGGGATTTGGGTTGGTAGGTTGGTTGGTTGGTTTTGGGTTTGGGTTGGTTTTGGTCTATATAAAATTTAAAAATGAATTAGATCCTCAGTTCAGCGCTGAAATCTGAGAATAGCGTGCTTTTATTCAAGAAATCAAAACAGTATCGCCTATTGTTCATATGCCATTTTAGCCGTAGAACTGATGACCGTTGGGCTTGGGGTAATGTGTTCTTGAGTGGAGACCGCAAATCGGTATGTGTAAGGAGGGAGGCCAGGCTCAGGCTCGGGGGATCGCGATGATCTTCGCAAGATGGCTGGTAGCAACTGGATGAGACTAGCCGAGAATCGATAAGAGAGGCGTGCGATTGAAGGGACCTATGTCCAGCAGAAGACTGATGTAGGCTAATGATGATGATGATTGATAATAAAAGCGGGCATATGATCTCCAATAGATATAAGGACGACCACGAGCATCCTACTTAATATTATAAATGCCAGTGTGTGAGGATGGATGGATGTTTGTTACTCTTTCACGCAAAAACTCCTGACCGGATTTGGATGAAATTTGGCACACAGATAGTTTATAACCTGGTTTAACACATAGGGTAGGTTTATACGATCTCGTGACGCATTAACCGAACTCCACGCGGTCGCAGCCGCGGGCATTAGCAATAGTTGGTGCCAGTTAAGATCGCAATAGCGGTCATTGGCCTTTCGCTAATATCTCTTCCTACGAAACAAAAAAAATGAACCATGTATCGTTTTTCATTAGAAAAAATCTTGAAGAACACGATAGATGACGTTTCAACAGGTGACACTTGAACAGGTTTATTTTTGGATTTCAAAGTTAAGAACTTTAATAAATGTAGGTGGGTCAATGACCGCTTTTGCGATCTTAACTGCATGGCAGCAACTATAGTGTTCAATATTGTTGAAACAACTTTTCCACTTCCTAACACATATCGACCAAAGATTTACATCGCCACCCTACAAAAAACATATAGGCGGCGGAATCGGTTAAAAAATACCAGAACAACGAAACAAACAAAAAACATTCACCATCTATCATGCACCCAGCAATTCATTGCCGCTTCCCTGCCAATTTCCTTTACAAGTGAAACATTAGACTCAGACGGAAGCTCAGTACCACACAAACAAATGTAAATCTCGCATAAATAATGTGTACCCAGCCTTGTTTACAAGCTCAGCTTGAAATAATAAACGGGAATCGTATTTTGATACCCCTGCCTTAGTTGTTTATGCTATGCATATTTTAGCATCGTTTTCGTTTATTAATTTGGGTTTGAATTGGGTTTTATTGTCTGTGAGTGTTAGAAGCTCAGGGACAATGGCCGCGACTTACGAGTAGGTTGTAGGTTCGCACCCAGAGAGGAACAACATACTACAGCCCACTGCTAGACATAAACTTGTCCAATGGAGAAGTTCCTGTTCTTTTATTAAGTTTAATCATTTAAATAAGAAACATAAATGCGAAAAATCATTTAAATTGCTCTAGAAATGAAAAAGTTATGAGACTATAAAGTTGCGCTTGTTTTTATGTTATGTTCGCATGGCAGGAGCCTTCCCTCTGCCTTAATCCACAACGCGGGTCCAGTGCGGAGAAAATCACCTATCTATCAGAAAATTTCCATACGGAGTTTGACTTCACCGTTTTGGAAGCAGCCCTGCTACTTGTGCAACTCCAACTGCTCCACTAACCCTTTCGAGGCGGAACAGTTCTGTTCAAAGCTTAATTTTAATGGATATATCGCGACGAAAATATTTAGTATGAATGTAGATGGCTTATAAGAGTAGAGGAAGACCAAAGAAACGATGAATGGACTGTGTGAAAGATGATTTGGCTAGAAAGGAGGTGACTGCTGAGATGACGAGTAATAGAGAAGTATGGAAGAAGAATACATACTCCACCGAGCCCAAATAAAGAGAGAGAAGAAGAGCAATGGTGATGAAAGACATTACACAATGAGCGGATTGACATATTTTTGTGCAATCTGAGTGAATTCGCAAGAGTTTTCTTGAATTTTGTCAGTTATATTTAAATATTAATGTTCCGTGTTGTCTGATTTTATATTATAAGTAGGTTAAGATTTTATAGCAGTAAAAAAGTTTAGTTTGTTAAATATTATATAGGTAGTATTATATAGATACATATAATTCTGTTCTTTTAAGTAGTAATTGTTTTTAGTGTTGCTTTCTAAATATTTTTAAAGTTTAGTTTTTTAAGTATTAGCCGTAATTCAGTTGTTTTTCTATTTATCTGGTGTGTGTTTGCAAACCACTATTGTATTGGGGTCATCCTGTAAAGATAGTGTGTAAGTTTAATAAATAAATAAATAAATAAACATGCCTGCTTGAGTTCGAACGCACGACTTGCAACTCGTCATTCAAAGCAGACATGTAGAAAGTGTACACATTTTATTTCAATGTTTCAAACAGATTATAGTATCAAACATTTTATCGAAATAAAGTAAAAGCGGGTATATCATGTGGTTGTCATAAATCCGCACAGCACATAAATTTTGCATGGGTCTGCAGAATTCTGACAGCCAACTGCTATATCATGAAACGGCCTAAATCTGATGTCGAGATAAATTATTAGAGAAAGCAAAAAATGTACGAACATGGATGACATGTTCGCAGGAGTTGATAATAAATGTGTTTTTGATAGACCACATCTACAAGGTCAAATTGATATAACTTATCGGCTTTTAGTCCGCGAAAGTTTAGGCAAAATTGTACCCTAATTACACCTACATTTCGTCAGTTATGTTTAAGTCCCATGCATGTAATAGGGGGCGAACCCATTGCCTTTAACCTGACACACATTCCGACTCCGTAGCCTGTTAGAAAATCACAATAGCTCACATTCAGTAGTAGTATCTTGCCAACACCTAGGCAGGCAGCGAAGTAATAAAGGTTCCGTACCCGAAAGGTAACCAGTTACCAAAGGGACCCTATTACTGAGTCTCCGCTATCCGTCTGTCCGTATGTCTGTCAGCGGGCTGTATCTCATGACCAGTAACAGGTAGGCAGTTGAAATTTTCTGTGAAAATTGGTTCGGACCCTTCATGCGCGACTCAAACTGACATTTCTGAGTGTACGACGTTTACGACTGAGTTTGACGACCCGAATGGCGCAGCGGTAGTGAAGCTACCTTACGCTCTTAGGGTCCCGGGTTCGAATCCCGGTAGAGGCAAATGTTTGTGTGATGAGCATGGACATTTGTTTCCGAGTCATGGATGTTTATATGTATAATAAGTATGTATTTACAAACAAAAAGTATCTATGTAGTATATCAACTATCTGGTGTCCACGACACAAGCCTCGATGCTTAGTGTGTCACCTAGATGGCGCTGTGTGTAATGTCCAGCGATATTTAATAATTTATATTTGTTTATTTAAACCCAAACTCTTTATTGCATTCATGTGTAAATTTAGTTGTTACATATATGTAAATAAGTTCCAAAATAAATAATAAATAAAAATAAAAAGGTTCATTGCTTCAACTTAAATAACTTATTCTAGTTACAATGGGGAGAATCCTTTTAAGCAAATAGTTTGCTTGTATTAGGATGCTCCGCCCTTCCCCAGGTTATGTAATCATATTTCAGTTATAGAGCCTGATCAAGATATTATACAAGAACTTATACAAATAAAATGCAAGAACTTATAAGAATAGAATAAAATGGGTATATACACAGTATTTCTACGAGTGACAAATAACGCTCAGTGATGTGTGTTATGTGTGTTGGAGATGGTGTGGAGATGAATGTGTGTTAGAGATGGTGTGGAGGTGAATGTGTGTGAGAAGTAGGTGAGAGTAAGTGTGGGAGTGGGGTTGTATCCACGTCTAATACAGGTGGAGATTAAATCGTCTATGGTAAATTGACGACAAATGTGGATAATATTTTATTGCCAGCTAACCCTACGACTAGTCTTGGGATCGGAATTAATGAAGGATATATACTTCCATTAGCGGCATAGATATCATAGCTTAATAAGTTTTGTGTTTAGTACAGTCGCATCGATTGCAGCATATTTTCCACTTCGTCATAGGTTTTTAACTTAAGCCATTTAGCCATTTAGTGGGTATATGTCGAGTTTTTTATTAATAAAAAACCTTTATTAATAAAAAATGAAACCCGGTTAGGACACGGCAACTCGCAATTGGTTGGTTTTCTTTTTTGATTTGACCTTCTATAATAGACAAAGCAACAACTTTCCTTTCCAATAGTTATAACAGACAGAAACAATGCTGGAGCCTTGAAAGGTGTAAGTACTATAGTTACACTTCTGCCTAACCCTTCGGAGATAACAGGCGTGATGTTTATATCTCAATAAAGCAACTTTATCTAGCTCTCATCGTGGTTACCCGTGGTCCCAGTGGGTCGACCCACTACCGGGTCCATGGGTAATTTTAATTACCCGTGGTCCCATGACGTTAGGGATTGTTTCCTGGACTTCTAAAAATATCGATAGAAAATACAAAGCCATAGTAACAGCATATCATATCCCACCACGGACCACGGGTGTGATTGTGTAATTTGACTACGGGTTTATTGGTCTGGTTTGGTATCTACCAACTACCAGGAGGGCAGAACCATAAAGGAGGTATTTTATATTTTTAATAGGAATCTCATAATCAATCCGTGTACATTTCGAGTATCACGCAGTATGCAATGTAGAAAATACTTCTTCATGATTCTGGCGTCCTGGTAGTTTGTGAGACTTTACTATCCTTAAAAAAACCAATAAACCCATTGTCAATTTATGCAATGGTTTGTTACCCATGGTCCCCTAGGGATATGATATGCTGTTACTATGGCTTTGTATTTTCTATCGATATTTTCAGAAGTACAGGAAACAATCCCTAATGCCATGGGACCACGGGTAATTAAAATTACCCATGGACCCGGTAGTGGGTCGACCCACTGGGACCACGGGTAACCACCCCTCATCATCACCTTTCTGCACTGGTCTCATGATACTTGAGGTCGACGCAACGTTTTTTTCTTCCATTCTCCGCTGTCAACCGTCACGCTATCATTCACTCCTTTATCTTTCACTAGCTGATGCCCGCGGCTTTGCCCGCCCGCAAATTATATACTAAAACCTTTCTCTTGAATTACTCTATCTATTAAAAAAAACCGCATCAAAATCCGTTGCGTAGTTTTAAAGATTTAAGCATACATAGGGATATAGGGACAGAGAAAGCGACTTTGTTTTATACTATGTAGTGATAGTGATATCATTCCTCACACAATCCATACATCGTTTCTTTGGTCTTCCTCTCCCTCTCCATCCGTCAACTTTATCTAGCCCTAATTAATTTAAAATTACTGAAACGAGACGAATGCATCTGATTTTATTACCTGCCTATTTTTAAATGCAAAAACGAGGTTGTCTCCGTAAATTCCACTACTCTCACAGCGTGGTCGACCAATTTCCATGTAATTTCGCAGCGGTGGCATAATGTAATTTTACCTTGCATGTGTCATGATGATTAGCATAGTTTTAATCATGGCACACGAAACAGTTTTAGAGGTGCTATGTTTTTTTTGACGGTCTGCTAAATTTTTACAAGGTAGACTGATGTGGTCAGAGGACCATAAGCAGGAGATTATTGGCATTAACCGGTAACCAATGCAGCATCTTAGCTGCCAGGTAAGTAGGTATTTTGTGTATACATAAATAAATAAATATATTTTGAGATTTCCAAAGGACACACTGACAGGTAGAGCTTAGCGAGTCTCCTTGCGAGTAACAAAGTGAAACGAACGTTCAACGTGATCCGCATTCAATAGGCATGACGACAGTATCAAAAAATTGCAAATCTGTTTAGTCCGTCAGTTAGAGTATTGGAAATTTGTGGACACGTATTTTTTGGTTTTGTAAATCAACGAATATTGACAAAGATAAAACGCATCAAAACTCGGGAGTGGGGGCTCGTGACGTCAGAACTAGCTAAAAATTATACCATGGCGTGACGTATTGAGAATTTTAAAAGCGTCGTATCTTCGTCAATTTTAGTTTACGTAACAAAAGAAAAAATACGGGTCAAATATTTTTTGATAATCTAAGTGACGGACTAATTTCATTTTTTTTGTCGTCTCGCCTAATTTGCCGTTGCGATTTCTATTGTACCTTTAATTCATAACATAACACCTTGTGATTCCCGAAGGTTTATGCAAAGGTGTACTAGACCTACACCCACATTTCGCCATTAAATAGGGACGAGCCTATTCTTATCAACCGGACACAAATCTAGTCTTTTTAATCGTGGCTGCTCCTTAGAATTTCCTGAAGGAAAAACCTTATAACAGTTTGCCCGACTAGGGAATCGAACCCAGGACCATGCTCAGCAGTTGCGCTTCTTATTCTTAGCGTGTCGATGACAATTCAAATTGAGTCAGCCGAAAACTTGGCGACGAGTTTGGCACTTTCAGTAGTGTCCACAGTTGCGCTTGCTAGACCCACATAAATAGACTAGTTTCAACCATCAATAAATTGCAAATCTATTTAGTCCGTCAGTTTGAGTATTGAAAAATAGTGGACACGTATTTTTTGTTTTTGTAAATCAATGAATATTGACAAAGATAAAACGGATCAAAACTCGGGAGTAGCTCGTGACGTCACAACGCACTAAAAAATATACCACGGCGTGACGTATTGAGAATTTTAAAAGCGTCGTATCTTCGTCAACTTTGGTTTACGTAACAAAAGAAAAAATACGTGTCAAATATTTTTACACAAGCCTATTACTTACTTACCATTTCATCTGGGGTTGGTTCATCCAGCCTATAGACGGGATGGACCAAGCCACTTCCTTCTCTCTCCTCGCCAAACCACTCTGTGGTTGATCCTGATCGCCCCTGTTTAAAGTGATGCAACTCTTTTTTGGCAACCTCAGCGAACTTCACGGTGTCCACTCCACGGAATACTTTAGTAACCTGAGCGTCCTGGAAAAAATACCTGTGTCTGTATCTGATACAGCTTGTACGCACAATGACCAATCAAGATATCAAAACCAGTTTATGCGGATCTCTCATTGTGTAGAAAATCAATGCTTGATTTGTCGTAGTGTGTACCAGATGGATGTGAAATATGGCCTTATTTAAGGGTACAGGGTGTAGACGATCAAACTGAGAACTTTCTCCATGGGACCAACATGATTGTAATCGCGATACGTGCTCTATGTGGGTGTAAATATATCAATGTAGTATAAAGGTTGTAAAAGTATCTTTACCGAAGCCAAAAGGCACTTGTTCTTCCCATCCCATACACTATTATATTGGGGGGTCAAGATTCCAAATTTGTTTTGTGTTTTTTTAATCCATGTTTTTAATATTATAACTTTACTTTAAATACCTTCACGACCCCTGTACTATTCAATACACCCATCAACACAATGTTTTAAGTGCGCAACATTGAATCCTACCGTAAAACGAAACGCTACCCAACAAAAAAATGTGTAGTTACTTAACAACCTGAACCATCTGAAGTAAACTGCCAACAGTGAGAGTCTTCTGGGTAATAAAATAATGAACTTAACTTCTAAGCGAACCGAAGGAGTTAAGTTTTAGAAACCTGAGAGCAGTGAGCGCTTTAAGCTTGCCCAAGACGTATAGTTTAATGAACAGGAGGCCTACCATGATATAATTAAAAACGATTCAAAAGCAAGACATTTCCGCATTTGAAACGTTTTTGGTGAAAAAGAGACAACGCTATTAGTATCAAATAACTTTGTTTCGCGCACATTTTGGTGTCAGACACGCTCAGAAGCAAGTAATGTTTTATTTGTTTTTAACTTAGTAGGTATATTTATTTCTTCGATAAAGATTAAAGTACACTTACATCGGTTTTTGTAAAATTCCACTAAAATAGCACTAAAAAACTTTATTTTCGTCAATAATTCACCAAACGTTTCAGTTTATGTTAGAGAAATAGTAACTTTTGTTGAATCGCTTATTTTGACAGTTGAGCGTTTCAGTTGAGCTGCTCTATTATGGACGTCATGGTACCAAACAAGTACAAAATTGAATGTGTGAAACGAAAACTTGCGACTCAGTTTGGGGACAATCGCTGTCAGATGGCATGGCCTAAATTGAATCGTTTAACTGACGTCATGGTACGAATTAGAAGAACATTTCAGTTTAGGTAGGGAAGCCTTTATTTTTATTTATTTTTTTCGACTGGAAAATTAGATGACTCCTCCCGCCCTGGGCGGAGCAGGAAGTAGTGTCAGACTTTTACTGACTAAAACCCATCCATGTTCCTTCATTGCCCTTTATGTTCCGGGGCCACGGTATCTCTTGCGAACAGTCCCGCAGCCCCGGCAGGCATCGGCCCTTGCGGACCCCTTCCCTTTATCTGACTCTCTTTAAGGCGCGCGTGGAACACGAACGCGCCGTCGACACGGCCTGTCGTCATGAGACGGACGGACGAGCTCGTGGTAGGCCTCCTGAATGCTTTGCTGATGGCTTCGTAAAGGATCGTTTACACGCTGTACGTTATGAACACATTAGCGTAACCATTGCGGTACATTGGATGCTGAGAACCACTCTGATGATGATGATGCTAAGCTACAACCAAATGATTGTTAACATTAGTAACGTACCAAAATAAACATGTAGACTGGTTCGCTCTGGTCTCTGAATCTTTGCAGAGCTTCTATTTCATCAGCCGGTACCTGATGCAAAACATTCACTATTATAATTTTACTCCCTGATGGTCGGGCAGAGCCATATTGCACCAGTTATTTTATGTAAGTCCTGTGTAGGTAATACGGGGCGTGTCTATTGCCGTCAACAAGACTCAAACTTAGATTCCAGCCTGCTACTGAGTAGTTACTGATTGGTTCCGAACTTCAAAAGGAAGAAGGATCACTTTTTTGTCCGTCTGTCTGTCAATACCTTTTTTCTCAGGAACGCGGAAATTTATTTAAATACACTTTCAGCTGTCAAACTTGTAAATCAACGCGACTAAAAGATGTGACCGTTAATTAATGTAGCATATCTTGCGATTCCACAAGGGAATCAAAACCTATAAGGTACTTCCCGATGACCTTATATAATCATGAAATTTGACAAGAAGCAATGTCTTACAGCACATTTAAAGGAAGGAATCTGAAAAACTTAAATTATGTAGTTTAATAACGAAATACCTACAATTTTGTAAGGAACCCTCGGTGCGTGAGTCCTACTCACACTTGACTGATTTAAAAAAAAAAACGAGGAAAACACGTTCAACAATTAAACTTACGAAAAATTAAGCAAGTAAGTAATTGTGTAAGCCTACGCCGAATGGTTCATTTCATAAACAACGCCAGACATACTCTGTCTGACACTAACTTTGTCCGACCTGCGAACCCAAGACCTCGTTCTCAGCTGTAGCTCTGATGAACTATTAAAAAATGATTTTGGTTACTCACCTTTAGTAATATGAGTTTACCATCGCTCCAATCCATCTTCATAATACTGAAGAGTCTGTCGAGGGCTGTGCACGAACCGAACGCATAACTGTATATTTCTGCACCTAACACACACACAAGGCGTATAAATGCTGATAATTTAGCCACATCAAAGCATACTCTCATCATCATGATCTGCCTAGCTTTCTCCGGATGTAGCTGAATACCAGTATTTTACGTGCTGTATCCGATACACTGGACATCACCCCAACATGGCTGGAAAAAGGCTAGGCAGATGATACCTGAATCGATACCATTACTTTTTTTTTTTCGATAGGGAAATCATCAAATGACTCCTCCCGCTCTGGGCGGAGCAGGAGGGAGTGTCAGACTTTTACTGACTAAAACCCATCCATGTTCTTTCATCGCTGACATAAAATACTAACAACATGAACTTACAAATAAGTTGATCTGTGTTATTCCTTAGTACACTATCGAATTCTTTTTCATTGTGGATCTCTACGAATAGCTCTTTTTTCTTTTTAGCCATTTTCAGTCAAACTAAGCTAGAGCATCAATCAACTTGGTCAAGACTTTTAAATAACACGTTAAGTCATTGCGTGGCCTACTGGAAACTATAACTATACCTTTTATTTACAAGACGTACAGTCGTGGTCTTTCCCGCCTGATCAGCAGGCCTAGCCAAGTTACAAACGATTCGTATCGATTCTCTTTCTACAATCGTAAACGTTAAGTCACGTGGTAAAAACAAACGAATATAAACTTTCGTAGACAAGTTTACATCGATCAAGATGATAGAATGAAATGTATTCGTTTCTACAATCGTGATCCCTCCCTACATCCCATATAAATCGTAGCCAACTTACAGTTTTGACTAAACTTTAAAATTTCCATTCGTTTGTTTTGACCACGTGACTTAACGATGATAGATGTCATTCCCATACATTTGGATAGTTTTCTATTAGCGTTAACGATTGTAGATTGTCAACTTGGCTAAGCCTACAGTTATTTTTGTTTTCCCTTAAATCATGCGGAGGCGCCGCCGCGCCGCGCGCAAAATAACAATAACTCTCGTTTGGCGTGCGTCGTCAGTGCGCTCGGCCGATCGGTATCTTTTCATTCATTATTTCTATACAAAGTCAACGGGGAGGGGCTAGAGAGCGTTTCTATGTTGAAGTGCAAGCAAAAATTTGCTTAGTTGTGATCAGGCGGGAGTGTCCTCGATATGTCCGGTACATCATGCAATAAATATATGCATAAGTATTTTTAATTTTGTTTGTGGACATTTTTAAATTTTTAACTATTGTATTACTTTTATATTAGTTGGTTGGTAAATTTAGTATTGTGTAGAGTGTATTTATGTGTCCCTGACTTTTTAATTACTAAAATTATGTTTAAGTGTACCATGGGCTCGAACGAAATCTGCTCATATTTCAAATAAAATCCTGTGCACACGATGTCCACATCTGTTTACCATCCTTAACGAATCATCGGCACGAAGAAGAAGAAGGACTTCTATTGGTCCGCACAAAGAGTGTGCGGACCAACAGTAGTAAAACGACTAAAAATATGCGACCCTTTTTTACGTTATCCTTTGTTTTACAAAAATTCTATTCTATTGTTTGACCACCTTTTTGTGACTAATAGGACAAAATAAAAAAAAAGACAAAGGAAGAGAAAGTTTAACGCTTCAATAGCGGCCGGATGCTGCAAATAAAAATAACCTTATTGGTGGTGAGATTTCGTCCGTTGAGATGGTACCTACCTACTAACAAAATTATGGATCATTGAGTCTGAGATAAATAAAAAGTGAATGAGCAGACAGGTAGTGTTTGACACACACTTTAGTACACTGACTGGTTGCAGCGCTGCGTGTCACGAGTTCGATTCCCACACGGACAAACATTATTGTATGTCCTACAGGTAGTTGTCCCGGATCTGGTTGTGAGTTTAAATGTTTGTAAACACACCCACGACACCGGAGAAATTCCTCCTGAGTCCCCGGGGCAACGTGGTATAAAAAAAGTTCGCTTACTTAGGAGACGCTTATTTTACTTACCAATGTACGGTCGAACAAGCTATTTGGTATGCAGTTTAACCCACAAATTACATTGTAAAATGTAAACCAAATAGCTAGTTCGACCGTACACTCCGTACAGTCAACTCCTCAGCGGCTGCCTACTTAAAACTTGCAATGATTTTAGCCACCTTTTCAAATAAGAATTTCTATTTCAACCCATTACCGACAAATCGATAACACAATACTTAAATAAAACAGCCAGCATTAATATAATTACAAAAAATAAGTATATTCGTTGTGATTTAACAACCCCTACTTTAAAAAAACAACAAATATCAATATTAAACATTAACTCGTATTTTGTAGCATTGTTTCTCAGCGGTCTATAGGTCTAATTTCAAAGACAACCTCTAACCGCTCTACTTTCTTCAGTCGCCGTTCGACCGCAGCGTCAGGCGCCAATGTCGCCGCCTAAGGAAACGTGTTCACAGAGTGCGGCTGCGGACTGCCATTGCGATTTTGCCATCGCGGTTTGTACTTGCCTTCGAAACAGGAGATCTACTCTCTAAGCATGAAATCCGTTGTTTCGGCCGAAGTTACGGTCGTTTCCTACTCCGCATCACTTGTCTTACGGACATAAGATTCGTTAGGAGACCGAACTAAAAATTAATGACAATACGATTGGTCATCTGTCCTTATTCCCCATGAATCCGAAAATATTAAAGAGTAGGGTTCAATTCAAAGTAAAGCTTCTTTCGGATGGGCCTAGGGAGTAGACCCCTACAGTAGTACCTTAAAAGGCCTATGACCAAAAGGTATGGAGCAATGATTCCTTTTTATTGCCACAAACGAAACTTTAAACATAGAATACAACATTAACATGGCGTCGGCAAAAGCTTTTCAAAAAATGTACACAGCAGTTTTGTTTTTCTCCAAAATCAAAGGTTGGTACAGTCGTGGTCTTTTCCGCCTGATCAGTTAAATTTTTTTTCGCTTAAATCATGCGGAGGCGCCGAGCCACTCCACCTTAAACTTTAGGCCTATTAGGAAAGCGTCAACTTTGGCGCGCAAAATAACAATAACTCTCGTTTGGCATCTGTCGCCGATCGGTATTTTTTCATTAATTATTTATATATAAAGTCAACGGGCAGGGGACAGAGAGCGTTTCTATGTTTTAAGTGCAAGCAAAAATTAGCTTAGTGATGATCAGGCGGGAGTGTCCTCGATAGTACCCAACACACAAAATTTCGATACATTATGTTGTTTTCTCCTCTAAGTATTAATAAAGTTTCGTTAGTGGCTGCCGAAAAATAAAAAGGCGCCAATTCTGGTCGTTGGCTTATGAAGAACCAGTTAAGCCTGACTATAAGATTATTGATCCATGTTTCGGCTCTTCTTTATTGTTCTTTACTCGTAGACACCTTTGACCGTCTTTGTGATTCTCGCTTTGGGCCCAATTCATATTCAAGAGTCCAGAAAAAGTCTTCGACGGTGGTAAAGCTAAGAATGTAATCCTCTACCAAGTCATTGTATTGGTCCTTCAGTATTTGTAGCTTTCTAAACATTTCACTATAGCGCTGAGTTTTATTTTTGTCGTCTATATAGTAGAACAGCATGCACTAGAATTAAGAAATAAAATTTCTTTATAAAATTATAAAATTTAATTAATGCTTTATAATAGTACATTATGATATAAGTGCGGTAAGTTGAAAATTACAGCCGAGGCGATATTGCGAAAAAAAGCACGCGGAATACCTTTTACTTGTTCACAAATTAGCGATGCGGTCGCATCAGCGCTTTTTTATAAGGCAAAGACACAAAAAACAGCCAGTATTACTAATAAAGTAAATAATATTTTTGTGTTTTTGTTGCGTTGTTGGTTGTAATTTTATTGTCAAAATTAATTAAATTAAAGAATTAAATGTTTATTTCTTATATTTCATCTCCCAAGTTAATTTTATTCATAAAATGTTGACCACTTTTCTGACATAAAAAATCTTTGCCAAGTTTTAAAAAAGTACCGTTCGGCTTAGACGGAACATCTTGATAAACCGTGCGTTTTACTTTACAATAACGCACAAGTACGTAATGAGATACATTACGATATTGAAATTGGTGAAATAAGAGACCCTTTACGAACAAATGTGTTATAAAATTTCTTCTGCCTTAATTAAAAAACGGTTGAATTAAATGGCCTGCTTACCTTCCACCATTTTTTTTTCAATGATGTCGCCATGCATATAACCTGTATTTATCGATTGCTGGTATCAATACAAACTAGTTTTATAAGAGACACCAACCCTATACAGCGTCATGTTTCCGAGATATTATGTTAGTCTCATACAAAACTAGTTTGTATAGATACCAGCTATTGATTACCAGAGGTCATTAAACGTGGCGGCAACTTTGAGAAAATATTAAAATGGCGGAAGTTAGGCGCACCACGCTTCACACAACAATCTTCTAACCACAATCCTTATAGCACATTGCTTTTCCCTTGTTGCCTTTAGTGTAAGGTTGCAGTCAGAAGTCCAGTAGCAATCTCACAAAACTATAGCATCCAAAGTAGTCGCACTTACGACCTTTTTCAATAAAGACATTTACTTTACTTAAATTACGGTAACAAAATGGTCAAAACACTGGACTATGATTTGACCGAAAGCATCTTATCCTAATAAACGCACTAGGCTCACCTTGATAGATAATTATGCATTTATAACAACATATAACATAATAACTAAATCACAAACTTCCACATACAACAGGTATAACATCCAGACACACACTCACAACACTAAAACAATTCTTAATTCACCTCCCCCGAACACACACATACACACACACGCGCACACTCAACATTCGTACATAACATATCATAAGTAACCTACTGTTTTCTAGTATTCCTTTTTTTAGATTAAGTAAATTAGATTAGATTTAGAAATTTATTGTAACGGATATTATTATTTGTTAATATACAGTAACAATTAAGTGTGAACGGAACGAAAGAGCCTGGAACTCACGACACAGGGAATCCTAGTGTGAGTTTCAGGAATCAATGCATTGAATGTACTTCTCAAAACAATAAATTATTCTTGTTCTTACCCCGTGAATGGCAGCCATTTTGTTTTTCTAATTGGCTGATCTACGATATGTTCAATGAAATGCTAATATCTTTGAATATAAGAAACCTAGAGATGTTCAAATGATCTTATTGCAAGGGGGCAAAAGACGAGGCTAACATATTATTAAAAAAAAAAAACAGAAAAATAAGCAAAAAGGCCCAAAAAAATAAGAAATTACGAAATTTTACTCAAAAATTAAGTACTCATTTTTTTTACATTTTCTACTTTAGTGCAAAATTAGACGAAAAAAAATGTCATCCCACTTCACAGGTATATACATATATTCAACACTGGGGGTGTTGGAAGCCTACCTGTGAAGTGGGGATGACATTTTTTTTCGTCGTCTACCCCATCGTGTGGCCCCTATCGTTGAATAGGTCTTTCAAAATGACTTAGGAGTTGCTAGTAATACTTTTCTATTTAATGCTCCATTTACGAAACATTAAACTTCAAAGTGCAAATTTTTGTCCCAGTAAAGAAGAAAGAAAGAAATTTGTGTTTATTTGGCATTAAATACATTTACAAAATTTCACAAAATAAATAAACAAACAAAACTAATAATGCCAGATGGCAACACAAGGTGTACCACTTTTTTTTTCGGATGGGAAATCTTCAAATGACTCCTCCCGCTCTGGGCGGAGCAGGAGGGAGTGTCAGACTTTTACTGACTAAAACCTATCCATGTTCCTTCATCGCCCTTTGTGTTCCGGGGCCACGGTATCTCTTTCAAACAATCGCGCAGCCCCGGCAGGGTGGTGTACCACCTGACGCTGTTTTTCAGCTGCAGCCCATGAGTGCCATACACTCAATTACAGTAAGGCGTCGCCCCCCCCTGTAAAAGCTAAACTGCTGGCTTGAAAAATCTGGAAAAATTCATGTTAATAGTGCATTTTATGAACTTTAAAGGAAAACTATAGTGGTTAAGATAACTTTATTAGTTTAGCAGTAATAATCGTTGAACTAGGGTGTTGGATAATTTTGTACCAAATACAAAATCCTTAGAATAAATCCTATAAAGTGACTAAGATGAAGACGTTGCTTGTTTATAACGGGTAAAAACATGCATTGAAAAAGAAAATCTAAAATAAAAAAAACTAAAAAACATAATAAATTATCATAAGTTTCACAAAGCTACCGCTAGATGGCCCTGTACCAACGGGTTCGTTCTATATTGTGATAACGGGCTACTATGGAACCCTACACTGCGCGTGGCCCGACACGCACTTGGCCGGTGTTTTCACGCATCTGACTAACATCGTCTTCTAGTAGTAGTTAGTAGTTATACTGTATGACTTGGTATTGTTTGCTTTGAAATGAGCTAATATGAACATTGAGATGCTATTGGACTTATGGCCTTTGACTGTACCTCTGAAGAGTAAAGGGCTCATTTCGGTCGTTCCACTTATTCCAATCTTTTGCTACCTTTAAGAATTGAGTTCGTAGCGTCGCACAGCAGGCTGAAGTTCTGCTTTCATTGAAGTATTATATAGGTCGTTTTTTTTGCTTATAATATTATGCCGGAAGACCGATCGAAAAGCGCTCCATAGAGCGGGTTTAATATTAGGTACGCAAAAAAATCATACAAAATATTGTGTTCGAGGACATTTGGACGCAATAATGTGATAGCTAAATTATCGTCAATTTTAATGTCGACTAAATAAGTAGTGTGTTTTTTTTTATTTGTATGAAACAAATTATTTACACGCAAAACAAAACGGCATCTAGAAGTATACATCGTGTTTCCGGACGATATCGATAAACTTTGCCCGGTCATTGTACTCATCATTATGAACAACTTTTACTATGGGACAAAATCCTGAACGCGAAAAAAAAATCCGCTGTTCCCTACAATTATGTTCGCATAACTCGTCAAAATGTATGGAACAGCAGATTTTTTTTTCGCGATTCAGGGTTTGGTCCTATAGTAAAAGTTGTTCATAAAAAAACGTAGGGTTTATCACTATTTAATTTGTTTTTCTTACCAAATGTTCGCTACACAGCCTGCTCGACTGGAAAGCCTTTAGAAAGTCGGCTTTGAAGTTAACTAAAGTCTCTGCGAACATCACACTCTTAGCTGTATGCATGATGGTTCCTAGAAAGCTTTCTTCTTGTACATCCACTGTAACGATAAATGAAGGTTTAAATGGATAAATTTACATCACATCACGTTGCATGCAAGAGTTGCCATAAAGAATCGTGCCCTAAGTGGCACGCGTGTCGCAGCTCATTTTGCCAGTTATGTTTAAAGGTATGGTCAAACCGAGCGGACTGGCAAGCGGACCGGACTGCGCTCGGCGGTCCTTGACAGATAATGAATTGGAATATCTGTCAATCCGTCCGCTGTCCGCAGACAGATCGATGTCCTGTCCGCTCGATTTAACCGCAACGTAACTCCCATGTAAAAAGTAGCAAGCTTGCGTCTAACGTGGAACAAGTCTTGACTCCGGGCTGCAACGGAGAAATTTGGAAGGGAATGAAGAAATCGAACCCAGAATCCCACGCTCAACATTGCTTATGACCACCAGACCGACAGACAGAAGCTTAAAGAGTACTGCGGAACAATCTGTAAATGGGATAAAACGGGGCCCGACGAAAAGGTGGTCCGCTGGGGGATCTAGAATCAAGAGTTAACCGTTTGCACTCACAATTCGAGTCGCCATCATCAGCATTGATATTATGGTATCTGTCCCTTCTATAGGCAGTGATCATTTTAAGCTTGATCCGTGCCGAGTACCCAGTGGATATTGAATCAAGGACCTGGGATGCAGGTCCTATGACCGCGAACTGGCCTTTCGACATTATTGCTATTCGGTCGAAGACTTGCTGCATCAAAGACCAGTCCACGCTGGAAAGGAAGAGATTTAGGATTGTTTTAGTAAATGATTCATTATTTGATGGTGGTAATTCGAAATGCCAGATGTGAAGGAAGTTGGACGGGTCAGGGATTTGGAACGTTCAGCGCCAGAAGTTTTTCGCTCAATATCTTTTACTTTACCTAAACCAGGAAATGAGGGGTTTGTATTTACTTTATTTAAGTATGTTACAATGTATATAAACGTATGTCTATGGGCCTTTGTAGCCCGAATTAAATGATGTTATGTTGTGTTTATATTCAGTTAAAAAAGTATCGGGAATGGATGATTTGTTTATGGTTCCAAGTTCAATTTTTTTTTTGTTGTTGTTAGATTGGTACAACTGTTTTCCATTTTGGCGCGGAGTTTGAGTTACATCTATTGTTTAGATAAAATACAGTGCTGTTTTTAGTTATATCATAATTATCTAGTGTGTATTGCGAATTTCATAATGGACAGAAACATCGAACAAAGAGTTTGTCTTAAATTTTGCATCGCCAATAGATGTTCGTTTTCGGAATTACTGAAAATGTTACAGAAGGCTTACGGTGAATTCAGACTTTATTAGTTTGAGCCTTTATCAAAAACACGTGCTTGTGAGTGGTACAAAGCGTTCAAAAGCGGTCGAGATGTGATGGAAGATTTGCCACGCGCAAAAGTGAAGGAAATAGTGACTGTAAATCCTCATTCAAGTTTGAGAGAGATAGCCGACGAACTTTCTGTCTCACAGTCGTATCATTTTAAATAATCACTTGGGTCATGAAACATATTGCCGCTCGGCTAGTCCCAAAAGACCAGAATTTTCTTAAAAACTCAATCGCATAAGAGTCGCTGACGACATGCTAGAACGAGTCAATTCCGACCCAACATTTAATGAAACGCATTATAACTGGTGGCGAGACGTGGGTTTACGAGTTTTGGTACATCCACACCGCATGTTGTGGTAACATTCTCTAAAAATGTTATCAATTGTTACCACGTGTTGATTGAAAGTTAGGCAACATTACTTAACATAATATACTAACACGGCATCATATTATAATAACACTTGGAAACGTTGCTCCTGAAAAAGTAACTGCGGTGTGGATCCACCATTACGTATGCGAACTAGTCATCAAGCTTCGGAGTGGCGCCTTCCAACTGAACCGAAACCGAAAAAACCACGCCAAAGTCGATCAAAAGTCAAAGTCATGTTGACGGTTCTCTTTGACGATCGCAGTGTTGTGCACTCGGAAACAGTAAATAAATAATTTATTTGAACCTTATGTGGCGTTTAAGGTGACACTAGTCACGGGCTCGAACTCATTGGTGGGCGTGGCCAAAAAGCATGCTGTCTCACCTGGCATCGTGGCCAACAGAGTGAGTTCAGTGAGATGCACGATAATTCATAGTAAAAGTGCGCGTAAAAAAATACGAAAAGGCCTTTGGTAAATAGTGTTTTATGAAAAAACCACTGCATTAATCAATTACAAATAAAATTTATTGAATTCTGCGATAATTGTGCTTTGTCGGTACGGACTTTGTTTTGGAAATTTGACACTTCTTTTATTACTAATTTACGCCTAAAGTTGCGTTAAAATTGGCAATAAAAACGTATCTTTGGTAGCTCGTAACTTTTTAATGGCTTTTTATTTTACTATTCTGCTTCCGCACAGACAAAATATATAATGAGACAAAACGATATCATGTTTAACTTTGGATGTACAGTGTCAAACAGTGGAGTAATATCCCCCCGAAATTTGTATGGAAAAAATGTTGACTAGTGCAACCTTTTTTTTTTTTTTTTTTTTTCGGATGGGAAATCATCAAATGACTTCTCCCGCTCTGGGCTGAGCAGGAGGGAGTGTCAGACTTTTACTGACTAAAACCCATCCATGTTCCTTCATCGCCCTTTGTGTTCCGGGGCCACGGTATCTCTTTCGAATAGTCCCGCAGCCCCGGCAGGCTTCGGTCCTTGCGGACCCCTTCACTATTGCTGACTCTCTTTGAGGCGCGCGTGGAACACGAACGCGCCGTCGACACGGCCTGTCGTCATGAGACGAACGGACGGCGAGCTAGCCCATAGCTCCCCGTCCACAGGCCCGCGCCTACGGTGGCCGGAAGCCACCACGTGGCCCCCGACGCCCGGGGCGTCTCCCGCGGCGGCCGGGACGTGAGGATATCTCCCTCTCACGTTCCGCCACCTCCTTCGCTAGCATGACTGCTTCGCAGAAGGAGGTGACGGCGTCCCATTCCGTCTCGCTCCGGACCATGGCACGAACCAGGGCCGGAAGCGAGAGGTCGCCGCCGCCAATCGCCACCTCGAGGACACGGCGGTGCTCCACCCAAGCAGGGCACACCTCCACCGTGTGCTCCACCGTGTCCTCCGGTCGATCCTCACAATGGAAACACCCGGGCGTCTCCTCCCGCCCGATTCGGTGCAGGAACTTACCGAAACATCCGTGTCCGGTAAGAACCTGCGTCAGGCGGAAGGTGAGGACGCCGTGGCGTCTCTCCAGCCACTCCTCAAAGAGGGGACTTACCGCCACTATCGTGGCGTGCCCTGCACGGGGTTGCGACAGTCGCTCTCTCCATGTCGCCATGAGATCCCGCCGGAAGTCCGTCCGCTGAGCGACAATTTGCCGCGGCAGCGGAGTTTCCCCCCGGCGTAGCGCCTCCGCGCGCCACTCGTGTAGGCGCGCGAGGACTATCGCCTCCAGATCCCATGGCGGCAATCCGGCAAGGAGGCTCGCCGCCTCGCGGGAGATCGTGCGGTATCCCCGGATCAGCCTTACGGCCACCACCTTTTGGGGCGCGTTCAAATGGTTGGCAGCTCGCTGCCTCAATGAACGCGCCCACACCGGGGCCCCGTAAAGGGCCATGGACCGCACGACTCCCGCGTAGAGCTTCCGGCAGGAGGCGTTTGGCCCCCCGAGGTTGGGCAGGAGCCGCCTGAAGGCAGCCCCTGTCCGCTCCAGTTTGGGGGCCAAACGTCGGAAGTGCTCCGCGAAGTTCCACCGGCTGTCGAGGACGAGACCTAGGTACTTCAACGTCGACTCGACGCCGATGGATACCCCTCCCGCCGTCACTGCTGATCCCGGAGGTGGCGCATTCCGAGGCCCATGGAAGCACATGGCCTCGGACTTGTGCAATGCCACCTCGAGACCCAGTTGCCGGATCCTCTCAACGACTATCGCAACCCCGCGTGTCATTATTTCGGCCGCCGCCTCGTGCGACCTCCCCTGTGCCAGCACCAGCGTGTCGTCTGCATAGCAGACAACGCTGACGCCGCTAGGGAGGTCGGCGCGCAGCACCCAGTCGTAACCGATGTTCCACAAGGACGGGCCTAGAACCGATCCCTGCGGAACACCGCACGACATCTCTCGCCGGTTCCATTCTCCGCTGCGACCGGGGTAGATGACGGCTCTGTCCGTCAGATAGTCCCCGACCACACGACGGAGGTAGGTCGGCACCCGGTGATACCGGAGTGCCTCCCTTATGCAGCTCCAGGGCATGGAGTTGAAGGCGTTGGCGATGTCGAGAGACACCGCCAAGACAACCCCACCCCGGGACACCGCATCCCCCGTCGTGAGGGCTCTCACGCGCATGATGGCGTCCACCGTAGAGCGCCCCTTGCGGAAACCAAACTGGTGTTCCGCAAGATCCGGCCCAGTCCTCGCAAGGTGCTCGGCGAGGCGGTTTGCAATAACTCTTTCAAAGAGCTTGCCCACCTCGTCGAGCAGCACCACGGGCCGGTAGGCGGACGGAGAGTCCGCCGGGCGCCCCGGCTTCCGGATGAGGACCAGCTTCCCCGTCTTCCAACGAAGCGGGAACTGGCCTCTCTCCAAACATGCGCTTAGGAGCCCCTCCAGTCGGGGACCGAGAGCCTCCGAGGCCAGGACCCAGGCTTTGCCAGGCAAGCCGTCGGGTCCCGGGGCGGTATTTTTGGCACTAAGCCTGCGTACCGCCACTCTCATGTCTACCCCGGTCACTTCCGGAGCGTCGTCGTCGTCACTCTCGTGGTCCGCTTCCGGCACCGCAGCCGGCGGAGCCATAGGCGGGGGCGGGTGTTCCCCTCGCGAGGGGAACAGAGCGCTCACCACGTCCTCCACGAGCTGAGGCCGGAGACTCTGCGTCAGCGGGGGGGCCCAGGTGCGGAGTTTATCCCGCACCATCTTGTAAGGGCGCCCCCACGGATCTCTGTCGAGAGCCTCCAGCATCTCCTCGCGGGCCAGATCCCTGGCCCGCAAGACAGCCTCGCGGAGGGCGGTCTTCGCCGCTCTGTAGCCCTCATAAAGCTCCGCCTCAATGGCTGCCGCATTCGGTGGGCGAATGCGGAGCCTGCGGTGCCTGGCGTACAGGTGTCGCGCAGCCACACACGCCTCCGTCAGCTCTCGCGACCACCAGTACACCTGATGCCGGGCGCTTCCTGGCCGGACTCGGGGCATTGCCACGTCACATATGTCGGACATGGCCTCCTGGAACCACCCTGCCTCATCATTAACGTCGGCAGGCCTGTCCGGTGATGTCGCCCAGGCCTGCACGATCGAGGCTTCCAGGAGGAGCTCCCGGTCCAGCTGCTTCAGCGCCCAACGCGGACCACTCGGGGCCTGTTGGACCGGCGCGCTTGAGGTCTGGGTGGAGACGTCGAACCGGATGTACCGGTGGTCGGAATAGGTCTCCACCCCCTCCATGACGCGCCAGTCAACGACACGCGGTGCAAGAGCGGGGCTAGCGAACGAGATGTCCACCACCGACTCGCCCCGCATCCTCACACACGTGGCGACAGAACCCTGATTTAGGACGACCAGGCCCTTCTCCAGGGCCCAGTCCTCCACCATCCTTCCCCGCACGTCTGTGCAACGAGAACCCCAAGCCAAGTTCTTGGCATTGAAGTCCCCGAGGACAAGCACGGGGAGGGAATGGTTTCCGACGACGACACTCAACTCTGCGAGAGAGTTGTGGAACTCGGCGAGAGTTCGGTTCGGGGAGAAGTAGACTCCCACTACGACGATCTCCCCGAACCGGGCTGCTACGCACCCCCGACCCCTCCTGACACTTTCAAGGGTCGGGGTGCCGGCGGCGGCCGACGACACTATGGTCACTGAGCCGCTTAGGTCCGCCACCCAGTCTTCCCTGGGCAGGACGAAATACGGCTCAGCGACCACAGCGATGTTAATCAACCACTGCGCCATGCTCTGGAGCAACAGATCCTGAGCGCAGGCGCAGTGGTTGATGTTCGCTTGGAGGAAGCGTAATGGAGCCGTTATTGGCATTCCATTACCGCTTCCTCCACTCGGGCCTCCTGTGAGGCGACAGGCGCAATTGTCGCGGCGGCGGTGGCGGCGACAGCGGCAGCGGCGGCGGTTGCGGCTGCGGTGGTGGCGACGGTGGTGGTGGCGGTGGAGGGCCCTCCCCTGCCTCTGGCCTTGGCCTTGGCGGGTGCAGCGCAGGCTTTGCTGCCAGTCCGGTGATCAGCCGGCTTGCCAGCCGCCGCGCATGCAGAGCAGTGCGGCGCGGCGGCGCAGCAAGTCGCGGATGTATGACCGGGCTGACTGCAACGGAAGCAGAGTCCGCTGCGGTCGACCTCCGAGGCGTATTGCACCGACACATGGTGTCCCACGAGGCAACGGTAGCACCTCAGAGGTCTGGGCTCCAGCAGCTTCACCTGCGCTGAGACCCAGCCCACCAGTAGCCTGCGGCCCTCCACGATCGTCCTGGCCGCCGTCACAGGGCAGCTTACCATTACGGTCCGCATGCCCGTGGGGTCCGGGCGAAGGGTGCCTGTCCTGACCTGGTCGACAGGACACCCTCCGGACCTAGCGACGGCGGCCACCACCTCCTCCTCGGTGACCGAGTCGTCCAGACCCAGGATGCGCAGGTCTGCGCATCTGACGGGCCTGGACACTCGGGCCTCGTCCGCATTTAGGGACGCTCTGAGCTTTTCAGCCAGTGCGTCGGCGGACGAGCCGCTGGTTTCACCAGGGATCTCCAGCAATCGAGCCCCCGTTGCGGTAACTTTAAGCCGGAGGCCCCCGGTGATCCCCAGCTCACCAAGGTTCACCGTCGCCTTCGCCTTCGCCAGCAGGTCGCGGTAGGACACGCCCCTCTGTTCCGCTTCCGGCTGTAGTGTGATCACTACAGCTGCGGTCTTCGGGGCGCGGAGCCTAGCCGCGACCTTTCGCGCCCTGTGCTGGCGCAGCCGCTCCTCATTGCGGGCCTTTCTGGCCGCCTTTCGTCCCCCCCGTTTCTCCCCGACCACCTGCCATCCGGCTTCGGCCGAGGGAGGTGTAGGAAGCTGGGGGGGTGGCGGCGGCGGCGGCGGCTGACGCGCCGCGGGCGCTGGCCCACTCACCGCTGGCACTAGTGCCGGCACAGCCGACGCCTGTGCAGCCGCCGGCACAGCCGACGCCTGTGCAGCCGCCTTGCCCTTTTTCCCCTTGGGCGCCTTTTTAGCCGGCGCCGGTTTCGCCGGAGCCGGCTTTGGGGGAGGGGCCGCCACTGCTCCGCCAGAGGGCTGTCGGGCCGGGCCAGGTCCGGGCGCGGCAGCCGCAGCAGCTGCGTATGACACCGGCATCGCCGCGCTCGGGCCCGCGGTTGCCTTCTTTCCACCTAGGGCAGGGCGCAGGACGATTCCCTCCAGGACGGAGAACCGCTGCTGGAAGGCAGCCAGCTCCTGCCGAACCAGGTTCAGAACCTCGTTCTCGACCGGCTCGGGCTGGCTGGGTCGCTGCGCCTGCCCCCCTTTTTGCGGCGCCACGCGGGAGCCAGACTCCCGCAGACTGGCCAGGTCTGCTAGGAGCCTGGCGTTCTCCCTTTGCAGAGCCTCCGTGGCGGCCGACAGGCGGGCCACCTCCGCCCGCAGTTTGGCCAACTCCTCTCCATCCACCGTAGGAGGAGGAGGAGGAGGAGGAGGGGGTCCCCCAAAATTGGCCTCCGCTGCCGCCATAATGGAGGCGGAAGCCCCGGGTATGGCCTTGAGTTTAGAAGAGGTCTTCTGTTTCAAGGCCACTCCCCTTATCGCGGCTTCCACCTCCTTTGCGAACCTGGCCTTACGCTCCGCCTCGGAGCTGCCAGGTTCACCCGCCTCTTCGCCAGACCCAAGAGCAATGCCCGGGTGGCGCCCCTCTTCGGCCAGTCTGGCCGACCTTTCGGAGGCAGAGAGGCCCGCCCTCTTGCCTCGGATCCCACCGCGCCTGCTAGTGGGGATCTTCCGGGCCGAGGCCAACTCTCCCTCCGATGACGACACTTGGTCGTCCTCCTTCCTGGACCGCTTGCGGAAGAACTCTCTGTTCTCCGCAGCAGTCCCGGTCCTCACGCAGCGGGAGCTCTCTGAGCCTCCCGCGCTCACGCTGGATGCGGCGTCGGATTCCGACGCCGCATCCCTCCTCTCCTCTTCGTTGCCGTTGCCGGCGGTTTTGGTTTGGTTTTTTTGTATCTTATCCATATTTGAACCCACGAGTATGGGGGAAATAAAAATCAGACTAGGCAGAGACCCCTGTACCTAGCTGAGCAGATTTAAAGTATTTATTACTCGCCAGGGGGTCTGCAGGTACCCTGGCGAGGAGCGCACTAGCGACTGATTTGTTCTATGGAACGCCCGTCAGCCATACATCCCCTCGCGGTGCGTCGCCACTTGGGATTCGGGGTAACTTTTTATAGAGGTTGTCTACCTCGCGGTCCGGGCGGTTAAGCCAAGACCCTCGGTCCCTGTCGAAGCCGCGAGACTTGATCCACGACACTTCGACGGTGGGATTACGAGACCGGCGGTGACAGAGGAGGACGATCCTTCTCTGTCTGCTCGGAGGCAGGGTGAGTGCACACCGAGCCCGCCCTCACTCCTCTGCTATGCCCTCTGCTGAACAGAGGGGCACGCAAAGGAACGCACTTTTGGTCCGGGTCGGACCCCACCCATGTCAGAATAATTGGCCGCGGCAGTACCACTCCCCGAGGGATAAGAGGAAATTCTCATTTCCTCTCATTCCCCGGAGAAGGATACTGCCGCGCCCGGGGTGCACCGGCCCAGCAGCTGCTCTTCCCTCCAGACGTATCGAGAGGGACGAGCAGCCGCCGGACACACGTGGAGGACTTCTGACTTCGCACCCCGACTAGTGCAACCTTAAGAGAGCAAATTAGACGATGTTGAGAAATAAGGAGCCAGTATTTTTTTTGTGGGTCAAGTAATTTTTTTTTTAAATACCTATACTCAGGTTTTTTTTTCTTGAAATGGCTTTGTTAAAGCCGTTAGATGATTCCTTAAAAATATTTCGTGCATGAATAGATACACCTTATATACAGACTGATTATTTTAAGTGGACCCATATAGGGAAGCCCGAATCCATAAGAGATACCGGGATAATTTAGGAAGAGAACTTATAAAGTCGGTCAAAATCAATGACATTCAAGTATTTACGAGCGCTAGACGAGATAAGACGAAGAAAATCGTAATCCAAATACTTGTTAGTTACAAGTATTTGGATTACGATTAGTAACAAATCGTTCTGTCTAACGTCAAATGCCCGCTTGTCAGGTAGCATTCTTGTGTCAAAATCGAAAAAGTTCGGGATCAAAATGTTTGTATGACATTATTCCCAATGTCCGCTCTATACCAAATTCTTTTAAATCTCTTTGGTTAAAATTAATGAAATATTAAAGCGGTTGGCAATTCAACAATGAAAAAAAAAACACTCACTTTGTTTCAGTTACTATGATAGACGACGGCTCCCCTTTCAGATGCAACATCGCTTTAGCGACCAGTGACTTGCTGATTGCATCTATCTCCTTCATAGGCTCGTCGAGAAAGGCCACTGGTGGGGCCAGCACCAAAACGCTGCATAGTGATAGGCGCCGCAAACACCCGATACTGTATTCAGAAACTGCAACTTTATTGTTCATGAGTCCTGGCAGAGGGAAAAAATTCTCAGTACCATCTAGCAGGAAAAATAAAACTAAAGTCTGTTTTCTTTTTTAATCTAACGACCTGAACATCAGATGGACTAATCATAGTAATAATAATATATCTTTTTTGGGACATAAATAAACTGGCCTGCAAAAATAAGTACCTACAACACTTTTAAAATTTCAATGTTTTCAAAACTAAGTATAGAAGTTATAGATTTAGAATAAAAAAATGTTTTATAGCAATTTTTATCAGTGTTCTTTGAAACTATAGACACAATTAAACTAATTTTCGAGTCCTTTTTGTTTCGAAAGTATATCTTGTGTACTTTAAAAGTTATTGCAATTTTAAAAGTGTGATACCTACTTGGTTTTTCAGGCCAGTGTAGTTCTGAAACATATGCATTCTAATATTTCGTAATAATATGCAAATATAAATTTCGTATTTGTTGAGTTACCGCTTTTTGGCTAAAGGAGACATATCTATATTAACTGCATAAAAGATACATGTCTTTTTATTTAGAAAACAAGAATTTGTGGGGTATACTATCACTAAGAACCCGACTTCTGAATAAAATGTAGCCTATTACCCGTGCCATAATAACGAATTGATTGACACCTTACTCATCAAAATCGGATGAATAGTTTAGGCGCTACGGTGGAACATACGTAAATACATACATAGACTGCTAAAATCATAACCCTTCCTTTTGGCTTCGCCGTAGTCGGGTAAAAATATAGATGTTGATTCCGGGTATGTTAGTTCCATGTACTAACAATTTTCTCACCGTTCCGTAATCGCTCAGTGGGGTTTACATGACCGCTTAAAGCAGTATTGTTTTGTCAGTCCAGTGTGGGAAAGAGATGGAGCTAGAGAGGACGTCTACCGCCATCTCTTTCCCACTGAGGGATGCCATTTTGCAAAAAAGTTAAATATCCTGGTTCCTTACCCATAATCGTTAGCGCTTTAAATGCCAGCATATAGGCCATTCTTTCGTTGTATCCGCGTAGTTTGGCTAGGAAGACCAAGTTATCTAACCCGGTCATGAAGTCGTCCATACCCCCAGTGCTTGACGATAAACAGATCTTGTGAATGTACTGAAATGCAGGACATAACGTAACTTGACGCCAGTAGTTCCTCAGACGCGGTTTTTTGGAGTTAAGTGACTCCAAAAAACCGTGTCTGATATAGCTTCATACGTTTGAACTATTCTTTGAAGACTGCGAGATATAATAGCAATAAGCATAATGAGCCTATAATGTTCCCACAGCTGGGACAAGGCCTCTTCTGTGGGAATAGACAGTTATTCACTACGCTGGCCCAGTGCGGCTTGCTAAATGTCACAGTCTTCGAATTTTTAGTTCTAGGACATGCTGGTTAATACGTCATAAATCGTAAACCGCAATTTACCTTTCATTTTACTTATCAAGAACTTATTTTTTTTTTAAATACGCTATTATTAAAACATCGATCAAAGTTACAACGAACTACAAGAACTTTTATATTATGTTACTTGCTGCTACGGAACCCTTCATGGGCGAGTCCGACTCGCACTTGGGCGGTTTTTTTTGGTGTATAAAATCATGGTTTATAATACCGATCAATGAAACGCACTCAACATATTGTGTTGATGCACGCATTGAACAGTAAAGGGGGCATGGTGGTAGGTATTTAAGTTACATTTAAAATTGACAAATTTTTTTCATTCTTCATTTTCTTCATTTTTTTCATTTTGTTCTGTATGGTGTCGGACGTAAAGAATAGCACCATCCCTTATCTTCCCGTGGGTGTCGTAAGAGGCGACTAAGGGACTTTCCACAGAATGGGCAGCAGCGTTCTCTGTGGTTTTGTAACAACCGCACTGCGATCGCCAATCCGCCTGCCAAGCGTGGCGATTATGCCAAAATCCCCCTTTGGGGGAGGTCCTTGTCCAGCAGTGGACGTCTTTCGGCTGAAATGACGATGATGAATTTTTTTCAAATTTAAAAAAATATCTGTGAAGAAGTTGGCACGTTGACCTTCAATATCATTGTAAATAGAAGTATCCCAGTACAATAAAAAACATCACAATGACGGAAAGAACAAGTGCTTGTCGGCTTCGTTAACCTTTTGACCGCCATTGTCACATATACGTGACTATCAAGCGCGTGCCTCGTACGCCAAACGACACAAATATAAGACAAAATGGTAGGTGAAATTGTGGCTTGGCGTGGAGAGCACGAGTGTGCATGACATGCAGACAAGTATATCTGTCGATAGAATTGAGTATAAAATATGCCCTTAAAGTGTCGGTAACCCGTAACCAAACACACTATATACAGCCTGGATACGGTAAACGGGGCAGTAAGAGGAACTCCTACTACCAACCATTGCAGCTCCATGAAAATGGTCAGTCAAAATTGAACTGATCAGACCTTACATATTATATATTACAAAAAAACAACGCGCGCATTCAGATAGAAACTTCTATAACCAAAAAGTTATAGAACTGGCATTTGACAGTTTTTTAAATTTTAAATCTGTCAAACACTATTTTAAACGTCAAAACGGTCATCATAGTTGCGTGGTTTACGTAGGTAATCTACTCTTTGTAATATACATAGTGTGCTCCCTGTATTGCAGAACGGTTGTAAAGCGCTAACGTGACGACGACGATTCGCCAGCATACCATGAGTACATCGGAAGCGACTACTGTTGCTGAGCCCATCAGTCAACAGCGAGGCATTAGAAGCGCTGAACAAGACAGCCTTAAGAACGAGCCCTTATCAAACGAAAAGAACAAATCAAAGGCCCATCGCCTAGCAAAAGCTAAGGCGGAAGTTGCACGACTGAAATTAGAATTAGCCGAAGCCCGCCTTGCCGTAAAAGAATTTGAATCAAGCGATGGCGAACTCACGAACGAACAAAGTGAACTCATGTTGGTTGCAAAACTGCCTGCCTTCAACGGAAACCATTATGATTGGGAAAATTTTCGCACTGCCTACTATGAATCAGCCAATCGCTTGACAGAAGCTGAGAATATGACTCGATTGAGAAGAAGCCTCCTAGGAAAAGCGAAGAAAGAAGTTAGAGGATGCATAGATCCGGAACACGTCATGGAGTCACTTCAACTAAGTTTCAGTCCCGACTCTTTAGCAAAGGCTGAATTTGAAAGACTGAAAAGTCTGCGGCCGCTATCAGTGTCACAGCATGAACTTAAATGGTTTAGTACTGAGATTGGAACTGTTGCACGAAACCTGGAACAGTTTAACTGCCATGAATACCTCTTCGGGCCACGAGTCACGTCACTCATTGATACACTATTACAAGACACTGTAATTGGTACAATTGCATACAAGTGGTACAATTCCTGCAATTACTTGGGAGTAAGTGCGCCTAATCTTTTGTCGTTCTGTAGATTCATAATAAGAGAACTAGAACTACAGAATATAAAAAAAGTATAATAATATTATTAATCCTAGTAAATGCACCTAGGTACTTCGCGTGCTCGGCTTAAGCATTTTATGGTTAACGTGGCTACTGTCGCAGCAAGCTAATTTGTTTAAAACAACAACGTTTTAACTCAATAACTTAATTCTAGATATTAAGAGAACACAACATTATAGTGCCTACGACGTCATAGTAGATAGTCAAATATGGCACGCTTGGTTACTTGAGAGAGACTACAGAGCTAGAAACGTAAACGTATAAAGTTACGTCAAAAGGTGTTCGAAGCTAACAAGAAAGAATCCTTTGTGAAACATTACAGCTCCATAGCACAAGAAAGCTCTGCAGCAGACCAGCATAACCTTACTTCATTTTTACCGGCTGGTTCATCATCACATTACGGTGCAAATTATACAGCATGCAGTTTCACATATTAATTAAAGAATACCAAACTCCAGGAGCTCCGGCTAATATGCTGATCCCGTGCAGTGGTTATAACTTTTTTTGACCTTAATTCATTTTATTATTTAATGATAATTTTAATAAATTATAATATGCATTGAAAAGTTTCATTGATTTTCAGCCGTCATTTTTGTTCCCTTCGACGTCGCGTATACGCTGCGTAGCAATTTCTAATTTCGTAGAAATACACACACGAACACACACGCACACGCACACGCATACATCCCGTAATAGCTCTATCTCTTTTATCCATTAGGAACAACTTTAACATCCCAGGGTGAGAGTCACACCAATGTTTTTTGTTATCAGTACATGTCTTAAAAAAGGTACCTAACTCGAGAAAAAATAATCTGTTTTTTTACGTTAAAGTACGGCCTTCGCGGAAAAATCCGACTACGGACGTGACGTCACGCTGCGAGCTGCAAGTCGAAATAATAAGTGCAAACCACTAATTAGGCCGCAGTTAGAGGGCGCGAAAAATTTCTTGCAAATACCGCGTGGGCGCCGCGCGCCTTGCGGTGACCGCGTGCTGTGTTCAGTCACAGCATTTTATGTTTTATTAACTATAGGAGACAATATTTAATCGGACATGAAAAAGTGTGCAAAAGAAACGCAAATTTAAAAAAGCGGTGAAACTATTATTATTTTGCACGAACACGCACATTAAATGCTTGCTGCAAAGTTTTATAGTAATATTTCGATGTGTTGGTGTGAATGTCCGAGTGAGTCCGATGATCGAGCCTGCGTATAAATTTAGAATTTTTGTCAGGTTTTTCATATTATACAAAACTTCGACATCCATTCAAACGACATCAGAATTTTGGTAATATCAGCAATTACATACACAGGTAACTTACTACCGTCACGGTAAATTGTTAAGCAAACTGACACGCTACATCAACTTGCCGTGTTATATATAACCATTTCATACAACTGCCAAAGAATGTCAGTCG
Organism: Xestia rhomboidea; assembly: GCA_963853795.1. NCBI lineage: Eukaryota > Metazoa > Arthropoda > Insecta > Lepidoptera > Noctuidae > Xestia > Xestia rhomboidea. The sequence continues at coordinate 3,527,442 of OY970771.1, read as the reverse complement.
TGATTTGAATATACGAACTATTTCGGTAGCCATTTTGTTACGCAATTAAGGAATATGCATGTATTTTTTTTCTTCACTTAAATCAATAAAATACAATATACATAGGTACTATCACACCAAGAAAATAATTTAAAAGTTAAGAGGGCTATCACATCTTTTGTTGTATTTGAGTGTTTTATGAGTCTAACACTCAAATGCAAGAAAAAAAACGATTTTTATTTAAAGCGCTCCCTAAATATAATAAAATAATCAAACTTTCTCGGGCATTTTTTTATTTTGTTACCATGTCTAAACCATAATCACATATCTAAACTGAGATTTTTGATGTGTGATTATGGTTTAGATATTAAGGCCACAAATTGAAAAAAAAAAGCATGCCCGAGAAAGTTTGATTATTTCTTTAACGAGTTTCGCGGCCATTCATGACATGCTATTAGACGTCATATTTGCCTTGTTTACATCTAATTTTTTACCGTTAATATAATAATTTTACTAAATGTATGTGCTATAATCAAGCAAACATTGCAATAACATCTTTGTGAAACTTTAAGTAGTTTTCAAATAAAAGTGTTTCTTTGACACAGCGTTTGACGTCACAACCGGCGACGATGCGTATTGAATTTGGGTTCCATTTCACCAAAGACACGCTACATAAAATATTAAATCTTTATTTTTATTTAATTTTTATTATGTTGACTTTGTATATTTGTGATTTTATTAATTTGATTTGCCTTAGTTATGGTATATTTTTTCTATTTATTAGTAATCAAGTTATGTTTTTTGTTTATTTAACTAATTTTATCTAATTAATTTAAACTTTAACACATTCCGACATAATTGTTTTTAAGTACCTAAATGAAGTGAAATGTTAGAAATAAATTTGATTAATATAATGTTTAAATGTGAAAGATACTCTGCAATATTAGTTTTAAGTTATCTTGCTGCGCCCTAACAGGGTCATGTACTCACTAGTTTTAAGCTTAGCCTGTAAAATTGGTTGTGTACATTGTGCATTCAATGAATAAATAAATAAATAAATTGTAAAATAATTGTTGTATTAGAAATTTAGTTGTAAGTTAGTATAAATGGGCCAAAGAAAGGCATTTCTAAGGAATAAAATAGTTTGGAATTTCTTGCAAATTCCCTATTCTCTGACGTTCCATAACTGTTACCTGTATCCGATCTCGCCCAAGGAACGTCCCTTGGATGCAGGAGTCTCCTTTTGTCATGACTTCATTACCAGCCAGCATATTCATCAGTGCAGTCTTGCCGGCTGAATGAGTTCCTAGTATAGCTAGGCATTCGCCTGAAATATTGCGAAAATATGTTTGTGTAGCATAATCGGCCAATAACATTCTCACTACTGGGACATAGGGCTCCTCTCTTTGAGAGGAAGTGGGTTGTTATAAACCACGCGTGCACAGTGCGGGTAGGTTGATGTCAATGTATCTTGAAATTGTTGATTCAAGGCATACCGGTTTCCCTACAATGTTTTCCTCCACCGTTTAGAAAGCAGTGGTGTTGAAATAAATTATACAAATTAAAGTTCCTGTCCCCATTCGATTTCGAACCCAAGACATACATTTTGTATTCTTGTGTTTAGGTAAGTATATTAGCCGGGCATTTAAACAACATTATTTTTAGCATATATGCGAAACCCGAAACACGTGTCTAGTATTTTTATGTAAAGAATCGATGTACAAAATTTCAAAACTGTATCATGGAAAATCACAAAGCTAATAACCTTGTTCTGTTACCTGGTTTTCCGTAAAAAAAACGTGGTCACCACCCCGCGCCTCCCGCGATGTGCGCCCGCGCCTAGTGCCGCGCTATGACCTGTCAGTTGTGCGCGTATGATAGCGGATACTTACTTAGTGTCGCTCGTTCGGTGTCCAACTTGTATCCTTTTTTAAATATTTTCAACATCTAACATGGTGTAAAAAATATTGGAATCGATTCAGTTGCTTATTCTGAACAAAATATATTCAGGTTTCGCATAATATATTAAAATAATGTTGACTATTAGAAAAGTTTCAATTCAACACGCGAGCTTTCGATAAATTAGTGAACTTGTATTGCTTACATTATTTCCAACAGTTTGGGTGAAATAGCACAATAATGGAATAATGGTTGTAGACAATGAAATGGTTCCTTGTCCGTGTTTATATCTTTTTGGGGCTGCCTGTATGTAATATGTATAATAAGTTGGCCACTTCAAAATTTGCAAACAATTTTTCGACCACCTGTTGGTATCCGATTGAGCTGAAGTTTTGCACGCGCCTTTGGTTTTGGTGACAATACATTTATATGACAGAAATGATTTGATCCTGCAGTCAGGATCACCACCTTACGAGAGAACTCCTCAACGGTTAATAGTACGAACACGAAACTTTGTCTATGCGTTCGATGTTGATAAATAAACCGACTTTTCTTCTGTTCATTTTAATAAAAGATGGTTTTTTTTTTATTAAGAACTGCAACCCACTCCGTTTCACTGAAAGGAGGCGTGGGGCTCACCAGTGGGAAAATTAATAGGCTGATTATGAATACAGAGATAAGTTTAGAATAATGTTTTTATTAATTCTGTATCTACATAGGATTTGGAAACACTTTTAACTACAATGCGTTTCAAATGAGAATAAGGCTGAACTTTTTTAGAGCGTGGAAAGTGTTGATTCAAACTACATCTTGAAAGCGACTGGTTTACTCACAAATTGTTTAGCGTTTTAATGCCTCAGAATATTTTTTTGGCAATTTTTAGGGTACCGTACCTCAAAAAAAAAGGAACCCTTATAAGATCACTTTCTTGTCCATCTGTCCGTCTGTCACCACCGATTTTCTCAGGAACGGGTGGACATAGCAAGTTGAAATTTATACCATATACTGAAGTCTATAGTCCCTATTAGGTATACAAAAAACAAGGTCCTGAGTCAATACGATAAAAAGATATGGACAAATTTAAATTTTCGCGAAAACTTTTAATTACTAAAATGTATCTTAATTTTTAACTTTTTTTTATTTTTCGAACTTTTCCCTATAATTGTGCTGTAAGACCTTGCTTTTAACCAAAATTGACAAATTGTCAACCGGAAGTACCCTATAGGTTTTGGGTCGAAAACCTTTATGGTAGTTCCCGTTGACCTAGAATCACCAAATTTGGCAAAAAGCAAGGTCTTACAGCACATTAGGGAAAAGTCTGAAAACCGTAAATGTGTAGTTCAATAACAAAAAAATAGCGATTTTACTATTACAAACTTATTATTTGCGGTTGGAGCAATAGCCGTTTCTAGGGATCGAACAGCAAAGTTAAGTTTATCCTTTAAAAAGTTTGTACGGAACCCTCGGTGCGCGTGTCCGACTCGCTCTTGTTTTTTTTATTACCACACATATCTTTTTTGTTCATCCTACCAAACTTCTTCGATTTGACAGCTGTGACGTCACAAAATTGCGCGCGAGGTCAGTTCTATTCTCATCTGAAAAGCATTATCCCATGATCTGTTCACGAAGTAGACACAATAGTTTAACAATGGCATCTCAACCAAATTGGTCATTCGACAGATCATGATTTATAATATGTACACGATAATTTACGCAAATACTCATCCGATCTCAAAAAATCTTTCACTGAAAACTAAACTATTTCCGAGTGCCATCAGATAGTATCTAAATGTTCCTTTTCTTCTACGATGACGAATACACGGGCATTACCTGGTATAGTTTAAGGGTTCTTACAAACGAGCGGCACGTTGCCAACTGCAGATAAACTGCAGCCGTCGCCGCCTGTCGATGGCTGCCGTCGACGCTTGCAGTTGCCGTTGGCAACGTGCCGCTCGTCTGTAAGAACCCTAAGTAGGGTTCTATAATATGCACGAGTGATACTCACCTAGCTTTGTAGCAAAAGTAATACCCTGAACAGCGCTTACTTTTTTTTTCTCCTTTGTAAACTCGGTGTCTGTATAATATTTGTGAACATCGTTTACCAGTAATACATCGTCGACGTAATTTCCTGAAAGTTTGTGTTGATATTATAGCAGCTTTGATTGTAGACACAATCAGCATTTTCCTAGATATTTCCCAATGTCATTGGAGTGGGTTTTGGTATGTATCTATAACAGGAAGTAGCTATGAATACGACTAATAACTGAACCGACTGAACAATACTGATTGTCTGCTGCATTTTAAAATGACAGCTGTGACCAATGACTGTGACAAATACTCTCGTTATACAGGGTGAATTTTGGCGGGTCAAATCCGTCATTCCTTTCCTTTAGTTTGTTTTTCTTAAAAAAATATATCTTTATTAGCTATTCTATCTACTACTATTGAATAGTGAAATATAGCGTTTTTTTCAAAATCAACGGGTTTGATTTCTGGCTATGAAAATAGATTTTTTCAAAACGCAATGATGCAGTTTTAAGTTTTCTACAAAATCCGGCCCGAGACTTCACTATTAGGTACTCATAGTATTGGATTCGGCCACCCATCCCCGGTAAACGTAGCTAGCCTTCGATCGATCTGTACGAATAGATAAAAATATTTACTCTCTGCAAGTGCTTGCGCTACATGGTGTTTCTCTTGCAGAACACTAGGAGTGTCTAATGCATTTAGCCTCGGTTTTTTGTAACGATAAAATGTAATATTTTCTCGTATTTTATGTAGTATTTTGTATTCCAGCAACATGACCACGGTCTGAAATCCAAGATATAATAATAATTATTTATGTATTTATTTTCTCCCACAAATATTGAGATGTACACAGTATAAGACTGTGTGATATGTTGTACCACAGTAGATGAAAACAATAACCATACTAAAATTGAGATCTATACCTAGAGCGAATTAAGACTCAGGTACCACAGCCGCCTTTCATCCAATTAAAAACCTTATAAGATAGATAGATAGATGGATAAACCAATTATTTAGTGCAGACAAAAGACATAGCACAACACACAGAAGTACAATTAAATTATACAATTTACCTGATTATAAAAACAAGGTGCCAATATACAAAAAGAAAAACATATTTACAAAATAAGTATAGTAACACCATGACATACTTCAAATTAAATAAAGTAACAAGTACCTAGGTAAGGTAGTAGTAAATAAGGTATAAGACAGTATAAAGATATTGTGCACTTGTGTGGACTGCCTCGATGATCCAGTGGTCACAAGTGGAACATGAGTTCATGGGTTCGATTCCCAGGTCCGGTAAAGTGTTATTGTGTTTTACCACCAAGAATTTCTCAGTAGCAGCCATGGAGTTTGGATTTGTGCCCGGTTGATAGTAATAGGCACGCCTCTTACTACATGGGACTTAAACATAACTGGCGATGTGCGTATACTATTCGATACACCTCTACCTAGCTATGAGCCACTGTAATCAAGCGTATCATAGAGTGCGTCCACACTGCGGGCCTAGCGACTAGGGCTAGCGCGGGCGCGACCGGTGGACGTGTGCCATGGCCACACTGACGAGCTTGCTGATAAAGCGCTTAGACGTATTCCAATTGTTGCAAACCGTATGCGAGGATTTATCATTTTTACTATCAGTTTGATTCTGAGATAGGAGGTGTTAAACATAAGATTACATTGGGCTGAATGATGATTGAATAAACGTGACTTACATTGAAGGTATTGCCATTTTGCTTGGATGATGGTGCCACGCAGAAAGTTGTTCAGTTTTATGATCTGTGGCACTTACCTAAATATGGCCTTTCTGAAACATGCTGTATTAGAACGTCATTGTTCCAGTAACTTTCTAAATGTGTCATAATTAGTGTAAGTTTTGTTTCAGTTCCATGTTATAGGGGACAAGCGATGAGAATTTCTTGATGCAAAAGTCAAGAACACCGCCCGAGTCGGGAACCGACCACAGGCCTTCATGCTCAGCAGACGTACTTGCGTCCAATCTTCCGTGTATTTGCGTCCACTTTACCAACGAGGCACTTTTAATACGCTTATATTTTGCTTTGTACAGCTATTTCATACAAAAGCGCAATCAATACGACAAAACTGTAGATATGGAGGGGCAGATTTAAAAAAAAGGCCAACGAATATTCTCAACTTTGGGCGATCAACAATAGTTGTGTTTTTACTCGAAACTCGTTTTACGTTTGGCCGCAACACGCCTGGCGTGAACGATGACGAGCCGTAGGGTGAGCACGCTTACCTAGAAAAAACCGAGTCTCTCGAACTTTAAAGAGGGTAGAGGGTAGTGTACCAACTACTCAGTAAAATTTTATTTTTCACCTTTTTGGTTTACGCTGTATATACTGGTGTCAAAAATATTAAAATGCTATTAAACCAGGCGAAGTTGGGTGGACGAGCTTGACACCTACATGCAAGATTCGCCCACACTAGCTCAAAATACACAGGGACGAAAAAGGCGCAAAATTAAAAAGAAAACTTACCCAATAAACGACGAATTGTACAAACAAAGTCGTGATGTCATACAATCCAGTGTCGTACGATGCTAAATATGGGAATGGTTCGTTGACGAACTTTGAATCTGAAACGGTAATACGAACCGTGTTTATTATCTGTATTTACTGTTACGGTGGTTACTGTTGGTTACGGTGTATTATGGTTGTAACAGTGTGAGTCTATCCGGCAGGCCCAAACGAGATTTATCAACAGTTGATAGCTTTTCATAAAGGCATTATTTTACACTTAAAGAAAATAAATATATTAAGACTCACACGTTGTAATACGGGTAAGTCATGTTTATTAAAAATGGCTTTATTTTAGGTTAGCCGAGAAATCACCACCCTCCATCTATACATTTCAGGGAAAACTAGGCTCATAAGCACAACACGATTGAAATTCCAGCGGCATCTGATTCGCTATGTGAAAGAATAGTTCACCCGGTATTAGAGAGATGGTGCTATTTGCCACTATCGGTATTAGATGGTCCACAAAAAAGCAAAAAGTACGAGAGTAAAATAAAACAAAAGATAGAGTAATTCTCTTAATATCATTATAGAAACAAGTTACATAAATTTAAAATTTATAAAAATTGTCCAATGTAGCTGTAGTACTTTTTGTAGTGACGCTACATCACTCCTCCTATGAAGACCAGAGTTGATTGTAGACAGATCAGCACTCGACCGGCCGAAGGTGCAGTGCCAAGGTCGCTAGGCTGAGGGTGCTGACCAAGAATGCGCGTCCGCTGCATGCTGGTGGTCAGGAAAACCCGCTTGAAGCTGGCTGCCTGCTATGTCTCGCTGCTCGAAAGCTTGAGGAAGTGATCATGACGATGATGATGATGACGTCACGTTGCTCGAAGACTGCGCTGAAGTCCATTTCGGTGTCACTAATTTGGAGGTTGAAGAACAAGGTGTAAAGCTCTTCATCCCCCATGGAAAAGGGAGGATCCTCCGACCAGACGGGTGTTGTGTCTGGTGGGCCACTGCCCGACGGTCGTTGTCGGGTTCTTGTATAATTAGTCTTAAGTCGCGGATAATATTGCTTGCGCGATGTAGGAATTCTGACATGTTTCGCTGTTCATCATCTTTGTCATAGATGGCGCTGTACTTTTTGTTCTGTTTGCTGTAGTACGTTTGTAGTGCTGCTACTAACGGTACCTATGTATCGCATTATTGAAAATTAGTTTGTGTCAGTTTGTTTGTGTTCTGGCCTTATTCACAACGCTTCGATTCGATTTTCGATTCGGAAAGTCAGATGTCTATCTTTTTTTGACACTAAGAAATCGAGCGAGATAGACATACGACTTTCCGAATCGAAAATCGAATCGAAGCGTTGTGAATAGCTAGGCAGGTGTTTGACCCAGAAAGGCCGTTCTTCTTTTTAATTTGTTAGTTGAAATACTTGGTAGTGTCGGGACGGTTACCTAATAGTCCAGTCTGCCACCCTGGTAGAGGATTCCCCTAATTTTGACAGAGGGGCAGAGGCAGGAGCAAATGCACCACCAGTGGCGGTAGATGGGACAAATAGTTGCAACTACCACCAGTGGGGACAGACCGGTGGGGGTAGACGAGAATAAAACCAATACCTCCATAACTAAAAAAATCCCAGATATGGTCAAGATCAATAGTACATTTTGATACAGGGCGAGGGTTTTATTGAGCCGAGAACTGCAATAACAAATGTCCACGTGTATTGAACGACGGTTTTTAATACACTTTGAAGAAATAAAATATAAGAACGAAAATTATTTTTGTCATTAATTATTAAGAAACTATCATTTAAATTTTCTTTTTTTTTCCGCGCTTTGCTTTCGCCAGGTTGAAGGAGAAGCAAAGGTATATAGCCGCTCAACAGCCTACTAAATAATATGAAAATATATACAATTCAAATATTTTTGAGTTTAGGACACAAATAAATGCTAATTTGTTTGTGTTATTAACCTTTTTTTTTTTAATAATCATGGTTTTCATGATATTCTATTCATAAACTTCATTTATATACTTATTCAAAAAATAAGAACGCCGTAAAGATGCATATCACTTTGCCGAGATTAAAAAAAACAAGAACCGCCGACTCTAGGCATTGAACCAATTTGGACTAAGTATTATCTGTGGCAATTTCTATTTCTGCACACGGTGTTGGAAAATGAAAAAAAAAACACATGGGTGTGAAATACATTGCATGTTGAAAATAATCGTAGTGCGAAATGAACCAGTTTTTAAAACAGTGTACTTAGGTATTGAAAAAAAAATCGAGGGGAGGACAAGTGCCTTTCGGCTTCGTTAAACCCTCTTTTTACATTCTTTACAACACAAAAATGACAAAGTTTCAATTAACTAATGAGTTTTCAAGAAAACCTCTTGTTTTAAATGTACAGATTTGGGGACAGAAGTCAAAGAGTGTTATTTAGTATGCGAGCGGAGCGAGCGCGGGTTCACGAACCCTATATTTTGTCACATAAAACTTTAATTTACTGTCACTCGTTTAAATACTACCCAATTAAAAGTAGAGAGACAGTGAAACAGTAGAACAGAAGTAGGATACTCCATTTTGCTATACTGTAATGTATACCACATTACAGTATAGCAAAATGGAGTATCCTACATGAAAGTATACCCCAGAAAAATGTTGCGGTCGGGTATATTTTCTAATCTCTATCTCTGGGCGTTATATATTTTTTCACTTCTCATGCTCTAAAAGTACGCCAATATAGCCCTACGTGCGGGCGTGAAAAGTAATTAGTTTTTTAATTTCCTTCATGTGACATTGACAAACTCAAACAGCCAATAAATATACTTCTAATATCTGTGGAGTGTGGACCATCTTCATTGCGAAAATGTTGAGAGTTTTAGTTCCATGGTTTTTCCGCAAAGAAGGTGGCGCCATGCGTTTTAAATTGTTAATCTGTGACTGGTTTAGAAGAAAAAACTGACCGCGAAAATTTCGGAATTTTTGGCGAGTGTAAATTTGTTAGGTTTTAAATAAATTTATTAAGAATGTCCTTGAATGACAGTGAAGAGTTTGACGTCGAGCAAAGAGCAAAAGACATAATAGATAATCTTTTGCCGCTAAAATCGCGGAAGATTTACTTAAAAACTTATGAAAGTTCTATGGACTGGAGGAATAATAAATGTTTTTGTACTAAATTGACTATTTTTCTCGCACTCAAAGTGAAAAGTACAGTTTGCACCTCGAGACTAAACGCCAATTTAATATACCCTCGGTTTCATTGACGCACGCACGCTCGGGAGTCAAACCACCTCTGGTATATTATGGCTTCGTTTAGTCCCTCGTTACAAAATATACTATTATTGTATACCCGAACTCAACACTATAGAGCCTTGGCTGAAGGTATAGATTCCAAATACGTTGCGCCGGCCTCTAGTCCATGGGTCCATATAATATTTTTTAATTTATTTTTTTGTACAGATTCTTTTTTTTACATTTGTTTGTGAATGTGTGAACATTGCCCATTGCATTGGCCTTGTAGACACTTGTTAATTTTCGGTTACTTTTCAATCTTGTTTTACGTTCTATAGAAGTAAGCTACGACTTATTGTCGGGCCTACGCTGTCTTCCCATACATAAGTAGGTACTAACGCTGTAACATAATAACAATGTAAAATCAAATAATTTAAAAGAGTAACCATGGAGTTTCTTGCCGGCTCTTCTCCTTAAGAAACGACCAAACCGAACCATTTCGCGACGTTTTATAAGTGCCCATGTAGGTAGTAAAATGAAATATGTAAAACATTTTGATTTTGATACGAAATCAAGAGATAAAATAACTGTGAAAGGACTAAACGATACGACACGACTATATTTCAGATCGACGTATTTTCGGCGCGTATAAGCTCGTTTTTGGAAGTGCGTATAGGCAAGCCTTTTGCCGCACGTGCAATTCCTACGAGCGTTGACGCGCATCAAAGCTCGTATAAATGCAAGCCGCGAGAGACGCCTCCCCGCGCGGCAACTCCGGCAACTCATCTCGCGCGAACACGCCGGTATAAGCGCATGTACGCGCGTTCGGTTTTTTGAAGCAAAATAAGCGCCACACGCAAGAGTAAGTCGATACGAGATTATTCGAGCAAAAAAAACGCTGGTCTGAAATAGCTCTACATGTTACTTACCATAAAAAAATTTGGTTAGGATCAACAATACTTACTACAACAAATTTTTGCATCAAAGGCTTCATCATCAAACTTCAGAGTAGGACACATACCCTTATTAATGTGACAATGAGAGTTGAGTCTCGCTCTAAGCGTAAGTCTTGCCATTCCAGTACCCAACGCGTACAAGGGGTTCAGCCGACCAAAAATCTCGAGTATGTAGTATGGTACATTTAAGTAATTTTTTTTTTTCGCGAATACTTCGAGAACTTGTACAATGACTGGTAGGACGACACCTAAAAGAAAAAAACACAAAAAGTTTTTACTTTATTCATCCTTCCGAACATTCATTACATTTTTAACCGACTTCAAAAAGGAGAAGGTTCTCAACCCCGATTACTCGAAGATGGCTGGACCGATTTGGATTTTTTTTTGTTTTTTTGAAAGGGTATACTTTCCAGGTGGTCCCATGATCATCAAGTCAGGATCTGATGATGGGATCCTGGAGAAATAGAGAGAACTCTTCAAATTTTATAGGTACAACTTGAAGCGATTTGGGTAGTTTTTGGAAGAGTACTTTCTGGGAATAGTCCCATTTCAATTTGGTGAAGATCTGATGAAGAACTTCGGAGATAGGCAACGGAACTCCTTAATAAATGATAGCAAATGGACTGGGATTGCTGAAATCTCATGTCTGTCTATTGTTTCATAACATAGCATCACGCCGTTACGCTGTGAAGTGGTAAGCACATGTGAACCACACAACCAGAAGTCGGTGACATAAAAACTAAATCAATCAAACAAAGGTCACCGACTTCTGAAGGTGTATTATTGTAGGTGTATTTGTGTGTTGGTGTATTTTTCACTTTTTTGTGCTTTTTGAAGTCCGTTTTATTTTTTGCAAAAACGTTTTTATTAAATGTAAGTAAGCAAAATAGTGGTCCAAAAATTGATTGCAAGGATTCCAGACATAATGAGCTAGTGCGGAAGTTTTGGGCCAGTTAGTCAAAAAACAAGCTATATATATAATATATATATATATATTATATTATATTATAAGCCTATGTTGTCCCACTGCAGGGCAAAGGCCTCCCTTCCCTCTTTCCACATTTCGCGATCTAATGCGATTGTAGGCCAATCCTTTGCAAAAGAGTCTAGCTCATCCCGCCATCTCCTTCTTATAATATATATATTTATATAATACATTCTGACCGTTTACGTAGGTATAGCACTTTTATAAGGAATAGTTGATTTTTAATATATGCTGTTGGGTCTAAAATGAATCATGAATGAATTATGAATGTATCATGTGCAAAATTCATGGAAACCCGGTCCGTTATACCTTGTTCTCACTCATGCCATTTTCTCACGGAGTGAGCAAACTAAGTATGTGTGCCATCTAAAGGGTGCAAAAAACCACTTAACGAAGCCGAAAGGCACTTATTCTCCTTGTTATTGCGATCATTTTTTGTTCTACACCATACCTAGGAACCTTCTAGTTACGGAGATATTGGGGGTCAAAGTTCCAACTTTTTGGGAATTTTTTTTTTAAATACAAGTTTTTTAATGTAAGATTTTTACTTTAAACAACTCCACGACCCTCGTACTATTCAATCCATCTATCAGCACAATGTTTTGAGTGCGTTACATTGAGTTCTACCACAAAACATGATTTTTCACCCCCAAAAAAAAAAGGTCGTTTCCCAGCAATAATTTTTGCGTAGAGTTACTTAGTTTGATGTACAGAATGCTTGGTTGACGGTTTCGTGATGAGGTTGTTTACACCCTGTATGATTCCTCAACTCCAAATCTCATTCAGTTTATATTAGGTGTATCTGTTCATACGCGAAATCTCATAGGGGGTCATTGTACTCATCATTATGAACAACTTTAATTATGGGACCAAAACCTGAATCGTGTTAAAAAAATCTGCTGTTCCGGAAACGTGACACTTTAGAACATTTTGTCTTATACAAAACTTGTTTGAATTGATACCAGCTATTGATTAATATAGGTCTTATGCGTGGCCGCTACTTTGAAAAAAAAACAAAATGGCGGAAAAAAATTAGGGCAAAAAATTACAATCCCTTTTTTAGAGTTCCGTAGTACTGACAAGGAACCCTTATAGTTTTGTCATGTCCATCTGTCCGACCGTCTGAGGTTTGGGTTTTGGGTGGCTAATACTATTTTTTCGATTTAATGGTCCATTCACGAAAGATTAAACTTCAAAGTGCAAATATTTGTTCCAGTAGGGCGCCCCCCCCTCTAAAATTTAAACTGCTGGCTTGAAAAATTCATGATGATAGTGCATTTCATGAACTTGAAGGAAAATTATAGCGGTTAAGATAACTTGATTAGTCTAACTCTAACGGTAGTAGTCGTTAAACTTGGCTGTTGGATAATTTTATACCAAATACAAAATCCTTAGAATAAATCCTCTAAAGTGTCTAAGATGAAGTATTTGCTGTAGTTGCTTAACTGTCAGATGTCAAATTTGACCTAAAAAAAATGAAAAATATATATATTATTTTTCTTTTTTATTTATTTATTTTATTATATATATCCTTTATTTATTTCTTAACAAATTAATTACATTTTTAAATATTCCTTACAAAAAAATAAAACATTTAAAAATATAAAAAAATTGTACCACCGGTATCGGGAACAGGGTCCAAGCTACCGGCGGTCAGGGCTCCAGAGAGAGGAACCTCCTAACAATACGAGCCGTGTCCAGGAGTACCGCTTTCTGAATCAAGCCCTTGATCCAGCTGCCTAACGAGAGCCTCCTCAGGTATTGATCGAGGCTCTTAGCAATTAAGCGTAAGAGTAAGAGTCCACTTCCCACAGGTCAACTACCTCGCGAGCCAAGTCAAGATACTTGATTTGTTTATCTTTCTCGGCTTTCACGAGGTTCCCATCATGTGGGACCGTTATGTCAACAATCATTGCGCGCCGCTCTGAACGATCCACCACCACTATATCAGGCCTATTGGCTACAATAGTCTTGTCAGTGATGATGGATTTATCCCAGTACAATGTGATACCGCCATTATCGAGAACTGTGTCGGGCACATACTTATAGTAAGGCACTTCCGATTCCACAAGGTTGTATTTTAGGGCAAGTTGCTCATGGATAATCCTGGCTACAAGGTTGTGCCTATGCAAGTATTCTCCGTTAGCTAGACGAGAACTCCCAGAGATAATGTGACGGATTGATTCCGACATATGTCATATGTCAACCGTGCCATCTTTCACAATAAATCTCCGGTAGTTATTTGTCATCATAACTTCATCCATTATTGCACAGACAAAACCTTCGGTTTCTCCAAATAGGTCCTCGGAACGTAGCCAGGCTACGGACGCTAATAGGTCTACATCGGGCCCATGCAGGGCCCGGAAAAAGCGTCCGTGAAGCTCCTTACTCTGCCATACTTCCCTGCGGTCGTTAGTGTCAAGCACTGGAGGTTTGCGCCAGTTCTCTTTAGCCAAGGAGAGCGGGGTGAGGCCCTTGTCCATCGCGACCACATCTCGATGCATTCCCACATTGGCTCTTAGGAAATATTCCCTGAGGCTGCATATCTCGCGATTGTGGAGAGTCTTGGCATTTAAAAAGCCTCGACCCCCACACTTCCGCGGGATATACAGTCTCATAACCGAAGAACGTGGGTGATGCATTCGATATGCCGTCAACAATTTACGGACCTTCGTATCCAAGGCGTCTAGTTCTGTTTAAGTCCATTTGAGTATTCCGAAAGAGTAAATCAAAACCGGCATGACCCAACCGTTGAAGGCACGCACCTTATTTCCACCTGACTATTAAATACTTTTTTCAGGCGGGCAAAGAAGCGCTCCTTCAACGATTGCTTCATGTCAGCAACATTGATGCCCAGCGCTTCCGACATACCCAAATACTTATAGGTTTCGGTTGCTGAGAGGGATCCAGTGTGTTATGGAATCCGAGAGCTGGGTTCCCACAGATTCCACAATTTCCCCTCGCTTTACATGCATGACCGCACATTTGTCCACACCAAATTCCATCCTGATGGCGCTACTGAAAGTTTCAGTTACCTTCAGTAACTCCATCAGTAGCAAATCGTTGGGGGCAAAGAGTTTAAGGTCATCCATGAAAAGGAGATGAGATATAACCTGACCATCTTTCCGCAACCGATAGCCTAGACCAGAATCCTCCAGCAATGTGCTAAGAGGGTTCAAGGCCAAGCAGAACCAAAGTGGACTCAAACTATCGCCCTGAAATATACCTCGCTCTATCCTTATCGGCTCGCTATTCCTCTGAATTTGCCGACATCCTGGATAGCGAAGCACTGTCCTCCATTGCCCCATACACGCCATCAGGAAGGTGCGCAGAGTTGCATCAACTTTAAACAACTCTAGCACCCTCATGAGCCATGTATGTGGCACCGAGTCATAGGCCTTCTTATAGTCTATCCAACATATCGACAGATCCTTTCGGGAACGGCGAACCTGTTGGCTAATGGCCATATCAATGAGGAGTTGCTCCTTAGTACCACAGGACCCGTTCCTACATCCATTTTGAGAAGCGGACATGACAGAATTGTCATCTATGTGTTTGCTAATTTTTGTTTTCAAAATGGATGTAATAAGTTTATAGACTGTCGGGAGACAGGTGATCGGTCTATAATTTTTGGGTTCCGCAGTACTACCTAATTTATGAAGCAGGTGGGTTATACCTGTTGTCAGAAACTCTGGCAGTGACCCTGACTCAAAGGCTGACTGGAATAGGGTCGCCAGGCGTGCGTGCGACCTTGTGAACCATTTTATCCAGAAGTTGTGCAGCAGTTAGGCAACGGACGGACTTCACGAGCTACGTCTTCCGGGCTAATGGTAATCGCCCCCATTTCTGGTACTGGATCGCACGCTCGCTCAATCACTCGAGTCCATTCACCCTCAGCATGGCCGACAGGCACCGACCAGATGCTGCGCCAGAACGAACGAATTATTATTATTAACGGGCTACTAGACTGCGCGTGGCCCGACACGCACTTGGCCGGTTTTTTATTTTCTTTGCTATGGCTTCGTTACAGCCGTTAGATGATTCTCTGAAAATATTTCGTGCTTGAATAGGTAAACCTTACATACAGGCGCAAATTACAATAAAGTCACTCTAACAAGGACAACGGCCCACCCTTCCCTCTAGCGAGAAGAGCGAACGATCCTCGAGGGCCGATGGCACTGCTACCATCGCCACACGATCAGGGCACCGCGCCACGTCTCCTCATCGAGACTTGTGAAGATACACTTAGATGGTGTGAAAATCTCGAGTAGAGTCCACTATAGAAATGAACACATGAAGTAAGATCTTGCCTGATTTCTGACAACCGCGGAGGGCCGTACGCGCGCGGAGAATCTTCAGAAAACGGCGTCACCGGGACAGTGGCATCTAGTATCGCGTTTCGCAATACAATCTACGATGTTTCGCGCCATGCTTATGATAAGGTGGCATTAGTTGTGAAACAGATTGTATTTATAGGTTTGGGCGTAATTATATTGATACACAGTTGACATAGTTAATTATAAATAGATTAACGTTAGGGCTAATAATTACGAGTCCGATTGCCTTATTTATTTTCTTTTTTTTTTTACTTACCAAAAAATAATGACGCGATGTAAATTCGGCAAACAGCATATTGTTCGTTTAAACGAAAACTCAACACATACAGATAGGTGTGGAAAGCTAATCCAAACATGAGTAACATTGCCATAGCAGATCCTGAAATATATAGGTAAGGTCTATCTATTCATACACGAAATCTCTTAAGGGGTCATTGTACTCATCATTATGAACAACTTTTACTATACCTGAGCTGTTCGATTTTGACGAGTTATGCGAACATATTGTATTTGTAGGGGACAGCTGATTTTTATTCCCGATTCAGCGTTTGGTCCCATAATAAAAGTTGTTCATAATGATGAATACAATGACCCCTTAAGAGATTTCGTGTATGAATGTACTACAGAGTGTTAACGGGCCCTTTACGAACCGTCAGCGTCAACCAAGCATTTTGTATATCAAACTAAGCATGTAACATTGCGCAAAAATGCGGAAACGATATTTTTTTTGTTGTTTTTAAACCTGTGAAGAAGTTAAAACTTGACCTCCAAAATCTCCGTTACCAGGTTTCAAGGTGTAGGCCAGTACAAAAAATTATCGAAATAACGATGAGAACAAGTGCCTTTCGGGTTCGTAAAGGGTATTTTCACCCTTTTTAAGCAATATACAGCGTGTATCAGAGACAAGTGTGATCATATATTAGGGCGTGATACAAAGCATCAACCTGAACTGCATTCTCGATGGGATCAACATCATAATCGCAGAAACATAATCAGCTACCCGATACATTAATTTCGGTCGAAGTTTTGTACGGGACAGCTAATCTTTCTAATCAGGATTAACGTATATAACGTATAACGTACATATGAGTATCCAAAACAATGATAGTTATCTCCAAAACAGAAGTAATTTTGATGTGGGTTGGTACATTTTGGCAGAACTACGCTCAATTGAAATAAGGTTTTTTCAATACACTTCATCGAAAGCGGGTTCTTATCGCACTACGATAAGGTTCAACATGCAATACATATTTCACACACGTGGATCTTTTTCATTTTCCAACACCGCGTGCTGTGCCGCGTGCGGGAATGAATGAGCCGGCACGCGGGTGTTGGAAAATTGCCACAGATAAAACTATACCTATACTTAATCCAAATTGGTTCAATGCCTATAGATCATGATCTGTCAAATGACCAATTTGTTCGAGACACCATTGTTTAACTATTGTGTCTACTTTGTGGACAAATCTAGGGATAGTCGGCGGTGATTGTTTTTTTTTTTGTTATTTTATTTTATTTCTTCAAAAGTGTATTGAAAACCGTCATTTGCTACACGTGGACATTTGTTATTGCAGATCTCGGCTCAAAAACAATTAGTTAATTAGTTAATTCTGCCTCGATTGCAATAACAAATATTCTCCACTTGTATCAAACTGTACTTTTTCACGACTGCCCAAAAAATGAGTGTTATTTAATTATGAGAAAAAATGACACTTACCGAAAAACTTTGGTTGTAGGAACGTGCGATCTAAATCCATAAAAACACATATTATAAGGAGAGGTACGACTATCACAACCGAGAATATGGTCATGTGGGCGATAAGCCTAGCGTTCCAGTGGATTATAGGGTTACAACCAGCCATGATATGATTGTCCCGTATGCCAAACTTTCGTTCCCATATGCATAGAATTATAGTAGGGGCTAAAGGAAACATAGACACTGAAAGAAAAATATAGAAACTTAAGGAAAATAATAACAATAAATAATAAATTTCTTTATTGGCATAAAACAGGTTACAGAAAAATGTGAGACCCTGGCTCCAGAGCTAGGTACTATCGAGGAGACTCCCGCCTGATCACCACTAAGCTAATTTTTGCTTGCACTTACAACACAGAAACGCTCTCTAACTCCGCCCCGTAGACTTTGTATAGAAATAATGAATGAAAAGATACCGATCGGCCGAGCGCACTGACGACGCACGCCAAACGAGAATTATTGTTATTTTCCTAATAGGCCTAAACTTGAAGGGGGCGTGCCTCGGCGGCTCCGCATGATTTAAGCGAAAAAAAAATTAACTGATCAGGCGGAAAAGACCACGACTGTACCTGTATTTCAGGAGCCAGAGACTTCTTCCATTTAAGTTACAATTAGGCAAGTGTTATGCAGTAAAAGGTGACAAAATTAAATTACTTAAAATTAAGTTCAATAGATAACTCTTGAACTTAATTTTAAGTAATTTAATTTCATTAAACATTCAATTACATAATCACTAAAAATAGAATTAGAATAAAATCAGGATTAAAAATTTAGATTAATAATTGAATTAAAAAATAACGTTACCTAAGTTGCGTCATGCACCTAATGCGTAGGAATGAGGAAAATGTCAAGAGATAGTCGTTTACGAATGTGGATGGCTCTAAGAGTAGTGAAACAAGAAGCGATAGATGGACTGTACGAAAGATTGATAAAACAGGTTTCATTATAAAACGAAGGAAACATGGGGCACGGGAAGTAAACATGATGTGAAAGTACGGGTATTATAGAAACACATAAAATCAGAAGTATGGGGAGACGATGACTGTTTGTATTACAAATGAGAATTATAGGGGGGAAATACTCATATTGTTAAAAGTAAGCAGCAATAAATTGTCGAAACTTATTATCATAACGAAAATAGTTAGAGGATTTTATTTGTTAGGGGACAGAGAAATGCGACGGTAATATGAAATCCTTCTTATGGTAAAGGCGACCGGGCTGTTTGTTTAGAAAATAGAAAGTTCATAGGTACAGCTAAATAACCATTTTATAGCTAAAAAAATAACTGCTGCTAGACAAATCTAGTAAAAAGGAGCTCGTGGCTAACACTGCTATAGTTGCTGCCAGTTAAGATTGCAATAGCGGTCATTGATCCACCTATATTTATTAAAGTTCTTAACTTTGAAATTCAAAAATAAGCCTGTTCAAGTCATGAATCGTCATCTATCGTGATCTTCAACATTTTTTCTAATGAAAAACTAGACAAGGTTCTTTGTTTTGTTCGTACGAAGAGATATTAGGGAAAGGGCAATGACCGTTATTGCGATCTTAACTGGCAGCAGCTATAGATCCTAATCTTCGGTTGCATCTAGCTGGGGGCGTCCTACATTACGCCTCTCATAATTTGGAGTTATATTACAATACTAGCCAATACCAGCGACTGGACCTGGCAACATATATAACACACGCACACTCCGGACCGACGAGAAGATAACGGAACTCGAAGAGGAATTGAGTAGGCTGCGATGGAGTATTGTGGGATTGTCAGAAGTCCGAAGAGAGGGGGAGGACACGATAATCCTGAAATCCGGCAACCTGCTCTATTTCCGAGAGGGTGACCGGCAGTCCCAGGGTGGTGTCGGGTTTATCGTCCTCAAGTCCCTCGTGAACAGCGTAGTGAAGATCGAGAGTGTGTCGACCAGGGTGGCGTACCTTATACTCAGAATATCCTCAAGATATTCGCTGAAGGTCATACAGGTTTACGCCCCGACCTCGGCACACCCCGACGACGAAGTGGAGACGATGTATGAGGATATTACTAAAGCCATGCATGGTTCCAAAACTTACTTTACCGTTGTCATGGGGGACTTCAACGCGAAACTGGGCAAACGAGACGGGGATGAGCTGCAGGTGGGGCAATTTGGAGTTGGGAGTCGGAATCGCCGGGGTCACCAACTGGCTAGTTTTATGGAGAAGGAGGGCCTCTATATGATGAACTCCTTCTTCAAAAAGCCTGAGCACAGGAAGTGGACCTGGCAGAGCCCCGATGGTGCAACGAGAAATGAGATTGACTTCATCATGTCTACCAAGAAGCAAATGTTCAATGATGTCTCTGTGATCAATTCGGTGAAAACCGGGAGCGATCACCGCATGGTAAGAGGCACATTGAACATCAATATCAAGCTTGAAAGGTATCGACTGATGAAGTCTACGCTCCGTCCAGCACAGATTCAAATCCAAAACCCCGAGAGCTTCCAGCTTGAACTCCAGAACCGTTTCGAGTGCCTAGGAAGCTCAGTGGACGAATATAACGATGGGTTCGTGGAAGCTGTCCATGCGACCGGGTCTAAGTTCTTCAAGGCACGTCGTACAGATCAGAACAAGAGACTCTCCGATCACACTCTCAAGCTCATGAAGGAGCGGCGTGAGATGATCCTGCAGTCTTCAGACGAGGCGTGTAAATACCGGCAGCTCAATAGACGGATCTCTAAATCCTTGAAGAGCGACCTCCGCCGCTTTAATACCGAGCGTATTAAAGACGCGATTGAGCAAAATAAAGGCTCCAAGGTTGCAAGAGATCTGGCTATTGGGCAGAGCCAGCTCACGAAACTGAAGACCGACGATGGTAGGATCTTGTCCGCCAAACCGGAGCTTCTGAGGGAGATCGAGAGCTTCTATGGACAGATGTACACGTCAACCAATAAACCCGTCGTAGATCTAGCAAACGACCCAAGAGCTAGACTGACCCGACACTATACCGAAGACATCCCGGACGTCAGCCTGTACGAGATTAGGATGGCTCTGAAGCAACTCAAAAACAACAAGGCACCGGGTGATGACGGAATTACAGCCGAACTCCTGAAGGCGGGTGGAAAACCGGTTTTTAAGGCCCTTCAGAAGCTGTTTAATTCCGTCATACTTGAGGGAAATACGCCACAGGCATGGTGCAGGGGTGTGGTGGTACTCTTCTTCAAGAAGGGCGACAATGCCCGGTTGAAGAATTATAGGCCCATCTCACTTCTAAGCCATGTCTACAAGTTGTTTTCAAGAGTCATCACGAATCGTCTCGCGCGCAGGTTTGACGATTTCCAGCCTACCGAACAAGCCGGTTTCCGAAAAGGCTTTAGCACCGTGGACCACATACATACGCTGCGGCAGGTTATACAGAAGACCGAAGAGTATAACCTGCCCCTCTGTTTAGCGTTTGTGGACTACGAGAAAGCCTTCGATTCGATCGAGACCTGGGCTGTACTGCAGTCTCTCCAACGGTGCCAAATTGACTAACGGTACATCGAGGTGTTGAAGTGTTTGTACAAAAACGCCACCATGTCAGTCCGACTTCAGGACCAAGCCTCGGCACCTATCCTCCTACAGCGAGGTGTGAGACAGGGAGACGTCATATCTCCGAAACTATTCACCGCTGCACTGGAGGATGTCTTCAAGGTTCTGGACTGGAGAGGGCTAGGCATCAACGCCAATGGCGAGTACATCACTTACCTTCGGTTTGCCGACGATATAGTGGTCATGCCTGAGACCATGAAGGACCTCAGGACGATGCTCGATGACCTCAGTAGAGCTTCCGGAAGAGTGAGTCTTAAAATGAACATGGACAAAACCAAGGTCATGTTGAATGCCCATGTCACAACCACTCCTATCAAAATCGGAGACTCTATACTCGAAGTTGTAGACAATTATGTGTACCTGGGACAAACGGTCCAGTTAGGTAGGTCTAACTTCGAGAAAGAGGTCAATCGTCGAATCCGACTCGGCTGGGCAGCGTTCGGGAAGTTGCGCGGTATCTTCTCGTCCAACTTACCGCAGTGTCTCAAGACGAAAGTCTATGACCAGTGTGTGTTGCCAGTGATTACATACGGGACCGAAACGTGGTCAGTCACAATGGGCCTCATCAGAAGGCTTAAAGTCACCCAAAGGGCAATGGAGAGGGCTATGCTCGGAGTTTCCTTGCGCGATCGAATCAGAAATGAAGACATCCGCAAGAGAACCAAGGTTACCGACGTAGCCCGAAGAATTGCCAAACTTAAGTGGCAGTGGACAGGTCACATTGCTCGCAGAACGGATGGCCGATGGGGCCAAAAAGTTCTGGAGTGGCGACCGCGAACCGGAAGACATTGCGTTGGAAGACCTCCCACTAGGTGGACCGATGACCTGGTGAAGGTTGCGGGAGTCCGCTGGATGCGAGTCGCATGGGACCGGGTAATGTGGCAACACTTGGGGGAGGCCTATGTCCAGCAGTGGACGTCTTTCGGCTGAAATGATTACCATACTGCTTACAATAAATACATGATTTTTTAACTTAAAATATGAAGCATAAATAACAAATATTACTTACGAAAAGTCACCCAAGAGGACCATCTCAGGCATAAATACGCGCTTTTCACTTCTTTAATACCAGTGGGTTTTGGCTTGGATAAAGATTCATATGAAGTCCGAATAGTATTATTATGGTTCGGCACATAAATAGACATGTAAATATTACTAAACATGTTGACCGTTTTGGAAGTCAGTCGTGGGTCCATAGGATGGACTATTCTAATATAAGCATCAGTTATTTCAAAGCCTACAGTTTCTTTTGTTGGGTGAACTTCTGTTGCTCTAATAAATTCTGTGAAAAAGGTTTAATTTTAGCTTTCATACATAAAATAAGATCACGTCTAAAATCCCCGAAGCGTTCGGTAGGGGTGTACTTAGTACAACTGCATTTCGCCAGTTATCTTTAAAAGGACCATGTAATAGGGCTGGACCATACATACCCATTTACCGGGCAAAGGTCCAGGCTCCGAGTTGCTACGGAGAAGTTCTAGCAATTTCATAATACTTTGTCCGACCTGGAATAGAACCCAAGACCTCGTACTTGCGATCACTAGACCAACGAGGCAGCATTAAGTAGCAAGCTGACATAATAAAGTAAGCAGCGAATATCGGCTACTGAAAAACAGGAAGCTGATCAAGTCGATTTATTGTCTGAACCTGAAGTACGCCATGCCATGAGGCATCACGCCAGAAGTACACCAACTACACTGACCTGCAAAAATAAGTACTACACTTTTAAAATTTCAATTTTTCCTAAACTATAGAAGTTAGAGATTTAAAATAAATAAACGCTAGCAATTTTTATCAGCTTTCTTTGAAACTATAGACAAAAATAAACTATTTTCGAGTCCTTTTTGTTTCGAAAGTATATCTTGTGTACTTAAAATGTTATTGCAATTTTGAAAGTGTGATACTTATTTTTGCAGGCCAGTTTATTTTGTGGCGTTGCATAATTATGTTGTTGTATTTTAGTTTTTCTAAAGGCATCCTAGACCAGAGTTTATCTTGATGACAACTGAAAAGTTTCATCAGTTCATAAAAAGGCCTTGTCCACGTAATACTGCCTGGATTGTTATCTGCATATTACAGGAACTGATGGGTGCTACTGAAGGTGCCAACTTGTCACCAAATGCTGGGCCGATTCCATTTAGATTACCATGAACTTGCTAAGCAATATAAGCTACGCTGATTAAAATTCTGAAAATGGAAATAATATTCAGACAAAGCCAAACAAATCTCGTACCATCATCAATATTCTCTAAATGCACAGCTTGTACTCCGGGAAACTTGTCGATACCATTAAGCAGCCTACTTCTAAGAATAGTAGGGGCAACATTATACACTATTTTCGAAATTTCTGAAGTCATCATATCTTGCCTTCCTTCGTAGAACATTATTTTGTGCTTCAACGAGTAGTTTGACGTTAACGTGACATTAATCAAGCAGAAGATGGGAACTAAGAAGCGCTGTGAAAAATTAGGCTGATGAGTGTTAGAGGGATATGCATTCAGAAGCTGCCTTGACTCAGCCCAAGGCAAGCCCTGTCAAAAATCAAACTTGAGTCAAAAACCGTTCATTAAGCCTCAGGGATTGATAAGCGATTTTTGACTTCACTCAAGCAAGTACAGTACTACACTTATAGATGAAGAATAGTTATTCGTATCAAAGTCACACTATACAGGGTGTAAACCACCTCATCACGAAGCCGTCAACTAAGCATTCTGTACATCAAACAATGTAACTTTACGCAAAAATTATTACTGGGAAACGACTGTTTTTTTGGGGTGAAAAAACATGTTTTGTGGTAGAAATCAATGTAACGCACTCAAAACTTTGTGCTGGTGGATGGCTTGAATAGTACGGGGTCGTGGAGGTGTTTAAAGTAAAATATTACATTAACAATTTGTATTTTAAAAAAAATGACAAAAACTTGGAACTTTGACCCCCAATATCTCCGTAACTAGAAGGTTTCCAGGTATGGTGTAGAACAAAAAACTGATTGCAATGACGAGGGGAACAAGTGCCTTTCGGCTTCGTTATGAGGTTTTTTACACCCTTTATATTTAAATTAGGCTATTTATTGTATTGCATATTGGGCTGGTGTTTATTATTCGATCCATCCCAGCTTCTTGAGAAAGGCCGTAGACGCCTTGATGCGATGAGACCATTAAAAGGCACCTTTGTACGGCAAAATTGACAAATTCGCAAATTCAAGTTATACATTAAATAACTATTTAGTTGTACCTAGTACAAATTAAACGTCATGTCAATTACAAATTAAATTGAATAGGTTTATAACTATAAACTTATTCTAAGCAAATAGAATTGATTCTATTTGCTCAATTGCAAATTATATTGACAGTTTATATTCTTTTTATTGAAAAATATAAAGTCGCTTGTTATAATAAGGTGCAATTTAAAAAAAGTTGCAAATTAAGGAAATCTTACCAGAGTCAAGAACTGACCTCTCTGCACCAATATGTTGTCAAAAAATCGCATTGTTAGCATTACGGTCTGTCTGCATTTTAGTCTGCAGCCCATAACCCGGTTCCGACAAAACACATTCTCTGTACATAAAAATACATTAAGTAAGTCAAGACTGTTTTCCCACGAAAGGGTGCCAAGCCTCTAAAAGGACCTATAGGAAAGAAGAAGAAATATCGTGAGGGAAAATTCTAACAAAATATTGATTGCCCGGCCTGGGAATCGAACTAAATCGATGGGACAGTCAAAGGTCCTCACGGGGAGCATTCACCTGTAATGTAACAGTTCAAATTCGAGTATTTTATCAGAGTGTGGAGTCCCGAGCATTACAGTGCGCAACCTGTAACGATACAATATGTAACAATCACTTGTTTCTGTACCTATGAATCGAATCATGGATTGTTTGACATTGCCGGCGTATTCGCAAATGTGGATATAAGGCGCTCAAGGGAGCGCCTTATACACATTTTTGGATGTCCTTCGCCCAAGGGCAGGCGCGCATGACTTTCGTGCAGACCACAACACCATCGACGGCTGTGTAGCCTCCCCTTTAGACTTCAATTCATCCCTTCTTCTCTCCCTGTGTCTGTTTGGACGACAGATTATAAGTCCATCTGACATTAAGTGTTCCGCCACCCGCAGCGCCGACGATGACCAGGGCATCGTAGATGCGTTGCCATCGCAGTGGCAAAACCATACCTATCTCATATGCCTGGAACTACAGGCAGTCATACCATTCCAAAAATAGGTAAATAAAATAAATAAATATCGCTGGACATTAACACACAGCGCCATCTAGTGCTACACTAAGCAACGAGACTTGTGTCGTGGACACCAGATAGTTGACATACTACATATACTTTTTGTTTGTAAATACAAACTTATTATTCACTAGCGGCCCGTCCCGGCTTCGCACGGGTTTGGTAATTTTTTTTTTTTTTGTTTTATTGTAAATCCTTTAGTCCACCAAATAGATGAATATAATCTGCCGACATATGTACCTATTCATATTTTTTTACTAATAATAACAGACAAATAATTAGCTGAATTATACGGTATTTCGTTCACTACAAAATAAATTTAATTAATTTTATAGCGTCAACAACACGTGGTAATTATGCTGTTAAAATGTAGCTTATATGACACGTTCGTAGATTTACCATAGCAGCGCCATCTATTGATTACTTACTCAACCCAGTCGAAAGGTATCGACATCTGTTAGAATCATTTGGAGTTAACAGATAATTGTGACTGTCAAATAATAACAGACAAATAATTAGCAATAAATTAAAATTGCGACTATAATTTGAGATTTAAACTATCTTATCTCTCAAGTTGGATCGAACTGCACATTGTGTGCGAATTTTATTTTTTATTTTTTTTATTTTTTTATTATAATCGGTTAAGTGGTAGGAGTCCATCGAGGACAAACATTGTGACACGAGATTTATATATATTAAGATATAAATATCCATGACTCGGAAACAAATGTCCATGCTCATCACACAAACATTTGTTCTAACCGGGATTCGAACCAAAACCGAAACGGGACCCTAAGAACGTAAGGCAGCCAGTACTTGGTATGATGTATGTACTCCTGAAATACTTAATTCATCAGCTCTATACAGCAGGTTTTAGAAAGGTGTGAACATATTTATTTAATAATGTGCTAGATGGTCTGTACAGACCATCTAACTGAACAACTTTTTAAATGGGTAGGTACCAAAATCGTAATCGCGATAAAATAATCAGCTGCCCCTTACATTTGGGTCGAGTAGGTATTGAAGACGTACAAAAATACATTAAAATTGTGAATACCTACAAGGAAATAAATGCGACCGACACAAATAATTTGACTGCTCATTCTGGACGCAAACGGAAAACCAACCAAAACGATAAGGGCTACCCCACACTATAGACAAGACTGTCTTTAGACAGACAATTACCCTACTAGTGCGAGCGAGACAGACTATGTATTCTCGCTCGCACTAGTAGGATAATTGTCTGTCTTATAAAAAAAAAAAAAAAATATTAAGTCTTTCGGTTCGCGGTCGTCACTCCAGAACTTTTCGGCCCCATAATAATAAATATGTATGGGCATTATCAATATGTTACCAGTATTAAATATTGTACACCTTATATCCACTTATACCACCTTGTATGTGTGTTATCCTTTATAATAATCATTATAACTGATATTTCACCTGTGACAAACAATAAATGAATTTGTAGTTTTGTAAGGGACAGCTTATAATTTTTTCACGATTACGTTTGGTCCCATTAAGAAAAATTTTCAGTTCGGTGGTCTATACCGCACCTTCAAATGTGACCACTTATTTCTGATACACGCTGTATAAAACTTCTTCGTCTACTTTCTTGTAAAACTTACCTTTTCGAGAACTAAGTTTGCGGCTTCTTGCGGCTTCTTGTACCGAAGAATCAATAAACCTTCAAGTTAAAAAAGTAACAATTTGTATACCTGTGTATAGTATAGTGCCGAAATATCGCACTACTATACACGGTGGACGCGCAAGAGTCGACATCTTTTGTCTGTTATTAAAAAGCAAAATAACTATTCCGTTACGAAAGTGCAATACTTCAGAACAACAGATTTGTTATTAACAATAAGGGGCAGACGACAGACTTTTTGTGTGTCATGTCTGCTATAGACAATAACTCAAATTTTGCGTGATTGATGTGTTTGACTACTTTTTTGTCCACTTTATGGATCTACTGATGGAAAGGATCCTACTGATAGCGATAAAGTGGACAAAAAAGTAGTCAAACACATCAATCAAGCAAAAGTTGTCGCTGAGTTTTTGTCCGTCGTACACAAACAGTCTGTCGTCTGTGCTGCCCCTAAAATAAAAAGTTTTCATCCCCCCATCTAGGAAAGAGTATTTTTGCTCTTCGATATCTGAGTGCAAAAGCCGTTTTTATCCTCTAGAGTCTAGAGGATAAAGTAAATTGAATTTAGAACATCGTGTGCAATAAGTTTGTGAATTCAAAACATCAACCTATTTACTTCTACCTCCATGGTGCCGAATTTATCATACAACCTTTTTTAATTTGTTAAAAACTCAGACTCGGAACCTTCTTGATGTACTTTTTTAATTTGCTTCGCGCGCGCCATTTTCTTTTCAGGTCATATTGTTAAAACCTTAGGTTAAAAACAAGAAACTTGTAAAAAAGTGAAAAACCTAAATGAATGGTTCTAGAGACGAGGAAGTTTATTTGACGCCAACAGAATTGACTGAAACTGTTAATAATGCGCAAATGAGCTTTCTCCCTCAACAATCACGCGAGAAGTATTTGAAGTACGATATTCCACTCAACTTAACTAACTGTAGCAACGTTACTTTCAATTTTTCTTAATTATACCTAAGTATTATTTGTTATAATTTAGAGATTATTCTGTAATACTTACCTATCATAATGATAATGAGGTAGACCCGGTAAGTTATAAGGATACTTGTAACAACTAGCGAAAGATGTCAACGCTGGAGGTTTCTATTACACATTCAAAAGAGAAAAACAAATTTGATATCTTACTTCTCAAAAACGTCTCCCATAAACATTCCAACATCCAGAAGTACAATTCCCAAAGACTCTTTCCGCTCTTCTAAAGCCTCTAACAGTGTTGGAAAGTTCTCGAACTCACTCGTAGGTAGTGAGAACACTATACGTCTCATATCGTGGATATGACACTCAAGCTCAGGCATTATACTGTCTACCAGTTCCTTTAGATCGTATAAACGAGCGCTGTCTTTGATGATTATTGAGAGGGTAAAGCAGGTGCCTGTTGGTTGAAGGGCAAACAACTTTAGTTGTATAAGACACCCGTCGCCATTTAGATTTTGTGATGCGATCCTTACTTTCGAATATATCGGGAACATGCCACTTAGGGTTTGTGCGCATACACAGATGCAATCAGCAGGCTTAGCCAAGTTGATAATCTACAATCGTGAACACTGTAGAATGACATCATCTCAACGTTAAATCACGTGATCAACACAAACGAATAGAAAATTCGTAGACAAGTTTACATCGTTCAAAATGATGGAATAGAATGTTACCGTTTCTACAATGTTGATCGCTATACTCTTTGGTAGGAACGCTCACCATAGACTAAAGTGTAGGTTTTTTCTACAGACATTAGAGAACGAGCGATCGACTCAGTCGTGTCAACTTGGCTACCAATTTAGCACTTTCTACAATCGCTTACGCCGAGGCGTTTACGATTGTATAAAGAGAATCGATATGAAACGTTTGTAACTTGGCTAGGCCTGCTGATCCCGTGTCTGCGCACGCACTCGTTTACAACAATATCTCCCGTCATTGCAAAAATTCGGTTAGGAGAAAGACTATTATACTTTGACAGGATCCCACTATTATTTCAACTACTTACTATAAATATAACTTACCAATAATGTCTTTTATGAACGTAGGACTGCCGTGACATCTGAGCAGGCCGTTATCTAGAAGAACTATCCTATCACCTAACGCGTTCGCTTCTTCTAAGCAGGTCGTCGCCATAATTATAGTCTTGTTGCCACGCAGGACCTGGATAATGG
The DNA here is from genome assembly GCA_963853795.1 of Xestia rhomboidea. Taxonomy (NCBI): domain Eukaryota; kingdom Metazoa; phylum Arthropoda; class Insecta; order Lepidoptera; family Noctuidae; genus Xestia; species Xestia rhomboidea. The sequence continues at coordinate 3,498,172 of OY970771.1, read as the reverse complement.
TAAAGAAGAGCCTGCCCATCACCATCATTTTAAAGGTTTTACATAAACGACTCCGCTCCCACCCGGCAAAAATAATATAATTCAAATATGGGCTTTATGTATTGCTCTTTAGATATACTTTACAATTTACACTCCTGGACATCAATGACAATTACATCATTTAAAAAACCCGCGGGGGCCAAGAACGGTTGCTATCTCCCAATTCCTAGGTACCAAATCAGAGATACGATGTGAGCACAAGTACCTACAGTTCGCCGTCCGGTCAAATCAAGAGGAGTAATATTGTGTTATCGCGTTTCTTCCAACTTGACAGACCCGGAACAATTACTTCTCGTCCGATCACCGAAGATAAGCAACATCAGGCGCGGTCAGTACTTGGATGGGTGACCGCCTGGGAACACCGCGTGACGTTGTTTTTTTTGCTTTTTTTTTGTTACTAACCTCTAATAATGCATTTTGTTGTACAAGTCTTGCAAAACCAGACTCGCTTTGCTTAGATTGGGATCACTTACGTCAGTATAGCTCCGAAAGTATTCGTTTTTAACCTTAGTCGTAATACTAAGTTTTATTCTACATAAAGATACCTATTCATTCATGAGTATCTTATTGCTATTGAGAGGTGGGCCCACCATTACTTATTTTCCTTTGGCGATTTATTGTAATCAGATACAGAAGATAAAAGTTTTATTTTATCAAAACTGGCCAATTAAGACAAGGATATCCCTTAATAAGCCATAGCATTATTATTTCCTAACACAAAGTCTACAACAAATCCATTTTTATTTTTTTACTGCTAAAGGTATACTAAACTGGATTTTAAGATGGTTTTTAAGTTTTTTATGGCAACGCTCATTTCTAAATGTCATCTGTCAATGTCAATCAAAGTTGAAAAGTTTATTTCAACGACTATTTTCTGCCGCAATTTGATTTTGTTTTTGGAACTACGCCCAGAAAAAATCCTGTATGTATGCGATTGTTTTTATTTCCTAAAATTAAACAAGTGCTCTAAGCTAATATGTATTTTTTTCTTGTCAAAAATAGTGGGCAATTATAGCCTACCTATAGCCGTGTGTGATAAGTTTAAGTGGGAAATTGTTTCCCTAATAACTCTTGGGGAATGTATTTTTTTTTTATAATCGAAGATGTTTTGTCTTTTTGAACTTTTTTAAAACATTAATTTCAATTTACCATTATTATTTCTTGTTGCGATTATAGATAATGACGCCGCCTCCTATCAACCAGCATTCTGTACATCAAACTAAGTAATAATACGCAACAAAAATTGCTGGGAAGTGACTTTTTTTGGGGTGGAAAATCACGTTTTTCGGAAAGACTCATTGTAATAACGCACTTAAAACATTGTGCCGATGGATGGATTGAATAGTAAGGGGGTCGTGAAGGTGTTAAAGTAAAAATCTTAAATTAAAAACATGTATTTAAAAATAAAACTTGTGAAAAAGATGGATCTTTCATCCCCAATATCTCCGAAACTAGAAGGTTCCCAGGTATGGTCTAGATTCTAGACCACATCTGGGAACCTTGTAGTTAGCCGAAAGGCACTTGTTCTCCTCTCAGAACAAGTGCCTTTAGGCTTCGTTAAGAGTCTTTTTACATCCTGTATGATCATGGATATTAGGGAAAAAATAGCCTTTAATGGATATAGGGAAATAATTCCCACCGCAAAAAACCATTTCCTACCTATTTTTTTATATTCTATTCTTAAATCTCACTACAATCCTGTACCGATTTCAAATGACGAATTCATGACAGATAAAACTTTATCTCACAATTTACGAATGTAACTTCTTTTTCTGTAAGATTCGGTCTAATCAAAGATTTTTATAATGTTTGTTTCAGTGACATTTATATTTTATTTTGTATTGTAAAATGACACCTTAATTCAATTTAATTACTTACGATATTGTCATGACATGATTGTAATTGTTACCTATTCCTTATTATTTTATTTTATTCAATCTGACTAAATATGACCTTATGTGTATTACTGTAGTGTTTATTACTGTTAAGTGGACATCATAACGACTTTTATACATACTTTAAATGAAATGTATTTGTGTTATTGATAAGTTCTGACTCAATTTATTTATCATATTAATTTAATGTTAAAAAAACTCAAAAGCAAGTATAGCACAGCAGCAGCAGTGTGTTTTGCAGTGCCCTGACAGGGTTCATGTAGAAAAACCGACAGTAATATTGTAAAATGTGTGATGTGCATGAGAGCAAAATAAATAAAATGAACTTGTTAGACGACATGGCCGATTAAGGGCCATGTTCACCAACAGTAAAATATCCGACTGTTTCGTAATCGGCCCGCTAAACGTAAATAGTTGTTAAAACACGAGGCGGGAATTTTGGTGTTCACCACAACTTATTCTAGCTCGGTTAGGTAAACGAGCGTTTTAGGAATGAAAGACCGAATTATTATAATACAGTCAAATAGGGTGAGGTACTTAACACGAAAAAAAACGTTACAAATGCGAAACATCTTAAAATGGTTGCATTATACCTGAGATGACAATTCTCTAAAACCATCAAAATAATTATCTGTGGTGTTTGAACTTTTGAAGTTTTGTTTATTTGTAATAGTTTTTAAATTCAATGTAATGGATAATAAAAAGAAGCGCATTACGCATGACGAAAAAGAAATTGTCACTAATTTAGTGTTAAAGCACCAAGGCGTAATTGAGAACAAACGCACTGATGCCGCCACAAACTCGCAAAAATTGTAGTCTTTCAACGGTTTCAAACTCGTCCAAAACGTCGTCCTCTTCGACTGCATGTCAAATTCTCACAATACTAACTGGATGTAACCTTAAAATTTGTTATATTTGCAATGTGCAAACGTCAAAATACACTGATTAACTACTAACCGGGACTTTAAACAACTCGGTTAGAAAACATTTGATTAGCGTGTTTAATCGGTTGATTTGCTTTGGTGAACATGAAAATTTGTTATAAACAGCTGTTTTTAGATCATCAGACCGTTATCTTTTCGGTAAACATGGCCCTAAGGAATATAAACCAGGATATGATGGGTAGACTAACGACAAATCAAGTATTTCTCAGAGCATAGCAGTAACCTCGTCCTACTTGTACCAGTTGCCTAGCCACTATTCCATGGGGCTGGGTTAATATAGTTGTGATCTTATATAATTATAAAGATTGAAACTCCAAGTCCATACCATAAGTATGTCCCACAGACGCAGTCTTACTTCTATTTCCATGCCGGTGGTAGGCTCATCCAGTAACAAAATATCTGCATCGCCCGCCAACACACATGCAACCTTTAACCAATCAACTCAGTATATCGCAGTTCAATGCTGGACATAAGTATTACTACACATTGTCCTTGCATATATCAGCCTATGATGCTAACGGACTGCTGGGCCATAGGCCTCCTCTCCATTAGAGGTAGTGCTGTGATCACCACAAGGGCCCATTGCAGGCCAGTGCGTGTAGGGGATCCGACCCAAAAAGGAGTCTAATCGGCAGGAGGCAAGTGAAAACCGAATATGTGTTCTTTTTTACGATTTTTCATTTAAATTAACATACCTGCAAACATTTCAGCTTCGCGGCAGACAGGTGGTAGCCATAATGATCCGCTATGTCAAACAACGCCAGCTTTTCTAGAAGGAAGTCTACAGTAAACCCTTCATTAGTTTTTTTTAACTGCAATATACATAATTAATTAATTGATTGTTTTCTCCAAAGCAGAAACGTTTCTGTTCATAACACACTTCTGCCTTTTCAATTAACAGAAGCGACGCAAGATTTACAAAAAGAAATAACCTTGCTAAAGAACGTGACATTTTCTTTGACAGTGAGGTATCTGAAACACATGTCCTTCTGCATGCAAATACGCAAACTATGGCGGCGCTCCACAATTCGGCTTCCAACTTGAAATCCATCCACGAAGACGTGGCCGTCAGTGACTGAGAGCATTCCTAAAACAGTCATCATAAGATACCTAGCTTTTTCAATAAAACTGACAAATGATGCCACGAATAATGGCGGTACAATGCTGCATAGTTTTTTAAAGGTAAAAGTTTGTGATATTTTCTGTGGAAACTGTTAAAAGCGATTTTTTCGCGGTACAACAATTGCAACTTTATTAAAAAAACCTTGGGGCAGATAATTTTTTTAATTCTCTTCTGTCCCTATTTGGTCTGGGGGCAGATGACACGAAAATTCCTATCTGGCCCCCATTTGGGGACAGATGTTTTAATTAATAAATAATTCGGGGGCATATAAAACTTTTAATTCTCATCTGTCCCCATTTATAAGGTTGGGGTCAGATAACACGAAAGTCCCATTTGTCTCGATTCGGGCCAAATACTCGGGGACATATGGGACTAGGTACTCCGTTTCATAATAACATGGGTTCGATAATACTAGGTTCATTACAGTATAAGTTACAACCAATACAGTGGCAGAAAACCAGTCGCTCAGTGATACATAAAGGGTGTAAATAGACCCTTAACGAAGCCGAAGGCGCTTGTTTTCCCCGCCATTGTGATATTTTTACAAGCTTTCTCTTATTTTCTTCTGGACCTTCTAGTTACGGAGATATTGGAGGTCAAAGTTCCTACTTTTTTTAATTCTAGTTTTTAAGGTTTATAATTGTACTTTAAATACCTCCATAACCCGTTTATTATTCAATGCATCCATCAGCACAATGTTTTGAGTGCGTATACACTGAGTTTTACCGTAAAAGGTAATTTTTCACCCCAAAAAAGTCGTATCCCAGAAATCATTTATGCGTAGGGTAACTTAGTTTGATGGACAGAATGTTTGGTTGAAGGGTCCGTTTACACCGTTTATAGTGCTTGATACAGTACTAGTTTTCTCTCCTATTTGGGCCATATTTACAGCTTGGCATAGTTCATTCCATTAATTGGCCACCCATAGCAACAATTGCCATTCACCTTGCGAAAGTCTTCGCTCCATCAAGCCATTTTGAAACAAACATAATTCATACCTGCTACTATAAGCAAAAGGGTGCTTTTCCCTGCTCCGTTGGCTCCTAAAAGTACGGTAACTTCGCCTCTACAGCAGTTAAATGAAACAGAGTCTAATGCGGTCACTTCCACTTTGGGTTTAGTTTTCGAAAACACCTGTAAAAGGTATTAACTACTTTTCTTATTCTTGAATTCATTTTTAGTCATCGTTATTATCGTTTTGGTTAAGAGGGTACGGGTGTCATTTTTAAGGCCCCGTTAGAATAACTATAGGTAATAGTGCGTGTCGATAGCCTCGTTGTCGTAATAGGGTAGATGACAAAAAAAACTAATCAGTCAGTTAGTTAGATTATCAAAAAATATTTGACCCGTATTTTTTTTTTTTTTGTTACGTATACCAAAACTGACGAAGATACGACGCTTTTAAAATTCGCAATACGTCACGCCGTGGTATAATTTTTAGTGCGTTCTGACGTCACGAGTCCTCACTCCCGAGTTTTGAGGCGTTTTATCTTTGTCAATATTCATTGATTTACAAAAACAAAAAATACGTGTCCATTATTTTCAAATACTTTGACTGACGGACTAAATAGATTTGCAATTTATTGATAGTGGAAACTAGCCTATTCCAGAAACAACCCGATATCTACCCATGTCTGTTTGGTACAGTCGCCAGCAAATCAAGTTGAAAAATCTGCCACTTTGTTTTTTTTTTAATTTGATATACCCAGTGTCACTTTCACAGTAAATACAAATCTAACGACATCTCTCAAACTAAAATCCAACGAGCCGTTCAGGCCACAGAGCGTGCCAAACAATTATACATACTCTCGAAAAACATAACCCTCCCAACTGGCCTCCCAGCTGCCCCCCCAGCTTCGTCTTCAAGGACCCACCAGGCAGATCTTCGAATACTGATTTTCCCTTCATTTCATTTATCATGTTTGTTAGTAGGATCTCAACTGTGAATTGTTGAGATTGTTGTATCCTCATACTGTTAAAGCCAATACTGAAAGTCGTATAGTAATACTAACTGACTCTGAAATGCCCTCGCTAGAGAGATTTGATCCATATGATTGCCCCTATCGATTGATGTAAAAATAGTACAGGATGTTATTTTTTCATTTTAGTCTGTTTGATTCCCGAGTGTAGCAAGCGAATTTTCGAAAATCTGTGAATGCAGATTTGTTTCTTTTTAACAATAAAGGAATGTTTCCTTTGAGTAAAATTTGCTATGTCCAGTATTTTGAGAACTTTCCCTTCAGGTGGCATTGAAAAATTCCACCCTGTATATATGCGTTTGGGGTGAGAGGATGTTTTTTTGTTTGTTTGTTTTTTGTGCAAATACATGTTGGGGACTGGGCAAGTCACATTTCCAGAATGGGTCAGGACAGATGGGCCAGAATCGTCACACACTGGGTGCCTGAAGACGGTCGTCGTCACCGAGGCAGGCCCAAAAAACGCTGGCGTGACGATTTGGACTCGTTCCTGACTGGTTGTCCAGAGGAGGCAACACAGCGGGAGAGATGGGAGGAAATGGGGGAGGCCATTGCCCAGCTGTGGGACAGAACAGGCTAACAAAAAAAAAACTACAAAAAAACATGTTGTCATTTTTCTCCAAAACTACTAGTCCGAGTGACCCACTCGGACTAGTAGAAGAACAACGAAGACATTAAAATCCCAGAGGACCCGCTAGTAGGTCTTGGGAGACACATCATCCAGTATTCGGAGACCCACCGGTAGGTCTGCTTGGTGGGTCCCTGAAGACGAACTAGGGTCAGTTCGTCTTCAGGTCGTCTCTTCCCTTGGCAGTCGGGTAAAAACATGCAGTTTCTGTAAAATGATGCGTGTTGCTTTGACTTTTTTGATGTTTGTATTTCGAAAACGTGACACTTTCGAACATTTTCTCTCAGAAAAAACTTGTTTGTATTGATGCCAGCTATCGATTGATACACGTTTTATGCGTTTCTGATCAAATCAAAGTAGTACTGATGTCAGCCTGCAATAGTAAATAGAGTCCAACTTCGATAACTCACATCTCGGAAACGCGACACTTTAGAACATTAATTTTTGTCTCATACAAAACTTGTTTGTATTGATACTAGCTATCGATTAACCCTTGATCTGTCCACGAAGTAGACACAATAGTTAATCAAAAAATCGGTCCGTTGACAAATCATGATTTAAATCATGATCTGTCGTTGCAGATTTTATACGTAGCCGAAACTTAAAAAAAAAAAAAAAATGGTGGAAGTAAGGCCGGCCAGGCTTCATACAAAAATCTTTCAAACCCTTTCTCCAAATGATTTTTTAAAACTATAAAAAAGGTTGGATGGTTAAGTTCAAAAGCTAATGAGAAAAATTGACAGTTTGTGGTAACTTGATGGTCTAGCGACTGTACCTTTTGGTCATAATTGGAACCGAAAACTGCTTATCTACACTGGCCTGCAAAAATAAGTACCTATCATACTTTTAAAATTGCAATAACTTTTTAAGTAGGTACATAAGATATACTTTCGAAACAAAAAGGACTCGAAAAATAGTTTAATTTTGTCTATAGTTTCAAATAAAACTGATAAAAATGGATATAATACGTTTTTTTTTAATTTTAAATCTCTAACTTCTATAGTTTAGAAAAAAATGGAATTTTAAAAGTGTAATACTTATTTTTGCAGGCTAGTGTATACTGCAACTTTAAACAACTTACCATACGTTTTCAAGCCAGCCTATATGCTGAAAAAACACAACAAACAATATTAATAGGAATGTAGGGAAATGTAACGCTGCTGTGGCGCAGCACTCTGCAGGTGAACAATTTAAACAGGCAAAGTCAACGCACAAAGCATTGTGTAGCTACTACGCCGTTACGACACACGTACGACACGTGGTTCTATGAACCATACCAGCATGCAATGCAGTAGCAAACACTTTGAACTCAAGCTGACCTAGCGTACTGCGTACTAGCTACAGTTTCCATCGGATCGGACTGGGTTTTTATTAACATATCGTTAAGTACAGTAAAGTAAAATTCATTTGCATCCATTGCAGGTACGTAGAAAAAGATATAACAAAAAGATGGGTGAGCCTTGTACAATACCTTATATTAGGCGTACAAACATTAATGAAATTGTTAACTGCATTGAAAATAAAATAAAATAATGGTTTAGAATTCAAAACAATAGTCGGCATAGTACAGTCATAATTAAGAAATAAAATCTACTTAATACAATTGGAATAAAAAGTCGGATAAATTGAGAGAGAATGAAAACATTAGGTTTTTTTTATTAGGACAAGCTCCACACACTATTCACAAACCACTGTAACTCGCGAAAGCCAGAATCAACAGTGGCGACCACCAGACAAGCGCCTAGACAAAGAAGCTCGACGATGTCCCAGAGAAATAATTTAACTGTCTTGGATCCCACAACGTAATTAATCAGAAAAATATAGCGGAGGAGTAGGAAAAACCATAATTTCACTGCACACATTTTTCACACTGATATGGGGGGAACCCCATATCAGTAGGAGACAGAACGAAACAAGGCCAATAGGCACAAAGGGACAAAAAAAATAATGAAAATCGTTGATCCTGTATTGGCCGCAACTTCAATAACGTAGTTACAGGTCGCAGCCTCTCTTCTCCCAGAGTTGTGGCTTAATTTTACCAAAGACAAGAAGGATTCTAAGGACATCGCTGGTAACTTGGCGGACTGCATTTTGTTCGAAAATGCACTTGAAGACCTCATTTTCAGCCAAGGATGTCGGTTTTCCTACAACCACGATCCGGGGTTTACGCTTGTTGGGTTCATCGGCGGTAAGTCTAGATATAGAGAGCTGGACTGCGTTCTTCAGCTTATCGGCGTCATGTTTCATCTCGGTACTTATTATTACGCCACAATTTTTCGTTTTCCGGACACCACGTACTTGCAGCTTCATTTGCTCGGGCCGTATGGTTTTTTAAACCAGTTCCTTAGTTTCGTCACTTGTTTTCAATTTATCATTGGGATCAATGGCAACAGAGCTTAAGAGATTAGGTCAAACAAAATGGTTCGTTCCCCTTTTCACCATATCGGCAAAGGATGCATTTCCCGCAGAATTGGAATCCAGTATCGTCTGTTTGAGCTCCGCGATATGTTCTGTCAGGTCGCGCTGTTGTTTTAGGGTATCGACCTTGTTATCCGCGAGACTAGCTTTTTTCTTCAGCGATTGATATTATATAGGACTGCCAGTTGTGACGTGACCAGATTCGACTTTACAGCAAAGGTTTGCGATTTTCATTTTCTGCTCGGTGTTGATTCGAGTTTCCCATCCATGGCAATAGAACATACTTCATCCAAGTACTGCTGGATCTGGGCCATCCATCCTTGAATTTCGGGCGTTGAAGCATTGCCACCGTACGTGGCCGACCCCGACGGCGAGACAGAGGGTTGCACTGGCCCCTTTGGATAACGGGGGCTGTTTTCACTTTTGTTAGTTTTATTAAACTTTACTATTTCGTGTCCATTATTCACAAAAACTACACTCTAAACAAGATTACTTCTTCATTCATTACGGTAGTAATACCTGTACTAAAGGATTTAATCAAATATTGCTGAGCACGTCTGTACGCTGCGAGTGCTCAATGTTCAATGTGTAATGTGATGAGGTAAGTCATTTGTAGGTATTGCTAAAATAATATATTCTATTCTAATAGATTCTATGACAATACGCATCATTTTCGCTGGCAATTTTACTGGAAGTTGGGAATTAACAAAATAAGTTCTATCATAATGATTAATTAACCTCCTTATTTAGTAATTAATACAGTTTCACAAATACCTTAGAAACATTCAAAACTTGAACAGCAATTTCAACTTTATTGGGAATTTTTTGAAAGTGCGACTCGTCTCTTCTAGCTAATAAGTATGGCGGTAATTCTATTACTTTTCGCTTATTTATGGGGTTCCAGTAGATTTTCTACAAAATACAAAATTATACTTATATTTTTATAAAGGGAAACAGAAATTCCTGAAAATATACAAAAAACCTGCATGACGTCCGTTACTTTTCGTTTGGTGTACCTAACCATCGTATTATGGTCTTATTTCTACAATAACGTGACACCTACTCCTATATTTCTAATTCACAACAAAATTCCACATGCATGTTTTTACCAGCATGGTCTTTTCACAATGATGCACGTAAATCAAGCTTCAGGGCCGCTAATAAGTCCTAAACGCGGTATTACCAATGCCGATGACCCTCCGCGGTTGTCGGAATTCGGGAAAGACCTTACTTCATAAGTTCATACTCGTGAGGTGGACGATGGTAGCAGTGCCATCAGCCCTCTGTGATCGTTCGCACCTCTCGCAAGAGCGGAGGATGGGGCGACGTTGTCGCTGCCTGAGTGGCTTTTTTTGAACCCTTTCAAAATACTGATGATTGGAAAAGGTAGTTATAATCTCACACTGACTCTTACTCATGGCATGTGCTTACTCATGCATGGCAAACATGACAACTTCAAATGATAGCTTTTCCACCTGTCTGACCCTATACGAACCGGACCTGATTTCAAAGAAATAAAGTTGACATTACCTTGAAAGGGAAGTAAAGTTTCTTGGCAACGCCGTAATACCCCGGCCTAACTTGATCTAAGTACCATGCTGAGGTTATTATTACAATTTGCTGAACTAAGAAAGCAAACCACACTCCTGCCACCGTATAGTTGTTGGAATGGTATGTGAAAATATTCCTAAATTGGGTGCCTTCACCTAAAAACAGAAAAATAAATTAATTTTGTCTTCCGTCATCAAAAACATGTCTAGGGGTAAGTCGCCTGGTCACGATAGTTTGAGTATTGAGCATCTGCAGAACGCAGGTGTTCATCTCCCTAGGGTTCTTGCCTTACTTTTCAACCTATGTGTCAGTCATTCTTATCTGCCGGCTGATCTAGTGAAAACAGTTGTGGTGCCCGTTCCTAAGAACAAGACCGGTGATATGTCTGATGTTAATAATTACAGACCGATATCCTTGGCAACGGTTACAGCGAAAGTTTTTGATTGTTTACTTGACCGTTGTCTAGGTAAACAATTAAAAATTAACGACAGACAGTTTGGTTTTAGGGATGGGTTATCAACTGAGACTGCAATCATGACCCTAAAGAGTAAAGTGCAATATTACACTGGGAGGAGGACACCTGTGTATGCATGCTTCCTGGATTTATCCAGTGCTTTCGACCTTGTCTCATATGACATCTTGTGGGAAAAGTTGTCAAATGAAGCTAACCTGCCGCCAGAAATAATTAATGTCCTAAAGTTCTGGTACGATAACCAACACAACGCTGTGCGGTGGGCAGGCTCATACTCAGATGTGTACAGGTTAGAGTGTGGGGTGAGGCAAGGGGGTCTGACCTCCCCTAAGTTATTTAACATCTATGTGAATAAGCTGCTCGAGGAACTCAGCAGCACTGGCATCGGATGCACGATTGATGGCGTGTCCTTTAACAACATCAGTTACGCTGACGATATGGTGCTGCTGAGTCCGTCGATCAGTGCTCTTAGGAAGCTGTTAAATATATGTGAGTGCTATGCTGCGGCCCATGGACTAAGGTATAATGCCAGGAAAAGCGAGCTGTTAGTTTTTATGGCACAAAACAAGACCTATGAGGTGGTACCACCAGTCTCGCTATGTGGTGCTACTCTAAACAGAGTCAAACAGTTTAAGTACCTTGGTCACTGGGTTACAGAGGATGGCACTGATAACTGTGATATTGAGAGGGAGCGGAGGGCATTGGCCGTAAGATGCAACATGCTGGCCCGCAGATTTGCAAAGTGCGACAGTAATGTAAAGATTACTCTGTTTAGGGCGTATTGCCAGACCTTTTATACTTGCAGTCTGTGGACCAGATACACGCAGAAAACGTTTAATGCCCTGCGTGTGCAATACAACAATGCTTTCCGAATACTGCTGTCGCTGCCTCGTTTCTGTAGCGCGTCAGGGATGTTCGCAGCAGCGCGTACAGACGACTTTTTTGCGATCATTCGTAAAAGATCCGCTTCATTACTGCGTCGGATGCGGGGCGGCGACAACGGTCTTCTGAGCATTGTTGCTAGTAAGACTGAAGGCCACCTTATGGGGCACCTGTGCGCAGTGCATGTACTGTTGCCAGGTGTCTCCGTGAGGTGGCGTAATTAAGTATTAGTAGTAATAGTGTGTTTTAGTCTATTATACTAACATAGGTTAAGGAATACTAACAAATTTATGGGTTCTACCTGAATTAAAGATAAATAAATAAATAAATAAATAAAATAAAAGTTCTAATTATAGTCAGTGGGGTCTGCGATTTAGCATCTCTAAGACGACCTGTCTTTTGATGCTACCTCATGGCTAAGAATCTTTACACACCACGTTTTTTATCCACTGACGACGCACGTTTTTTATTAGCGCGTCCTCTACGCGTTATCAACACGTTTTAGCAGATTGTATCGATTCAAACGCGCGCTTACTGCGCGTTTGCGCCAGCAGAGTTGTCTCGAGCGAAGCCATCGTAATACTGTGGTTCCAAATGGCAGCGGCTTTCTGCGCGATGCATAGCTACAAACGCGCGTTATACGCGTTTATAGCGCGTTTGTAGCGATATATCAGTGCGTTTATAGCGATACAAACGCAAGGATCGTATGCAAAGGTAACAACGTGACTTCATTCTTGCGTTTGCTGAGCATCTTGATTGCGTTCTCTACACGCGTCGGTCAGCGCATAAAAAAAAACGTGAACATAATTAAAAAAGGCTCTTGCAAGTTGTATCCGGCAAAATTGCCACCACCTCAATTGTTAACCATAGCGCAATCCTAGCACCTAGGTGGTTTCGACCTAATTCATCTGTCCGCATTGTAAGAGGGTTATAGAAAATTAAAATAAACTCACCGATCTTTTCCAAATAAAGAATTTCGTCCCAAAACAGATAAATGGGTGCATGTGGCAGTACATAGTAAAATATAAACGTGTATTCTTTGTAAGAATTCCACAAGAACTCTAAAATAAATGCTATCAAGTATGTTACGCAGGCTAGGCAGTCGGAGTATTTTACTGAAAGAAGGAAAAAATAAATAAATAATTATTGCTGGACAATACACACAGCGCCATCTAGTGCCACACTAAGCAACGAGGCTTGTGTTGTGGACACCAGATAGTTGATATACTACATAGATACTGTTCATACCGTTATGGACAAGCCGCTGACTGGACTTAATAAGACGGATAAAACTGTGTATTGAAATATCTGTCCATACCGGTTTAATTGAATCTTAATGCGACTACAATTAGTAATGATTTGAACGAAAATAATACAGTAATGAATTCATGATCAGCAAAGAAATTCAGAAAAGGATTGCTTTAAGGTTAATCTCTAAATTGAAGCAAAAACATTTAATGCTCTTGATTTTCAGGAGTTCATTGTATAGGAACACATCTTTCCAGCGGTTAATAGGTGGGCCTTTCACTGTCATTCAGAAATTGGGTTACTCTACAAGCAGTTGACTTAGTCAGAATTCAATGAGAGGTTTTCTTTTTGAGTGTTAAAAAAAACATAGTTTCCAAGAACTCTGTAGATGGCGTTAAACTGACTACGTTACTAGGTGCCAAAGCCAAAACACTTGGAAAAAAAACATTGCGTCACGTCAACTCACGTCACATACGTTCGTTGGCTGACACTTTCGTTTGCTTATTCTTCCGAATATAACCATTACATCCAAGTGAAATGATGTGACGTTCCGTTCCTTGCAGGAACTTACCAAGTTCAGCACCATCTATCCAGTGACTAGAGAGGAGTTTAAAAAGAAAATCCCTCTTTGTTTTTGACATTTTTTTAAGACAGAGTATGTCTAGGTTCATCAATATCTTTTACGTTAAAAACTTTTCAAAAATGTCTGGTGTCTTGTCTGGCCGTAAAAATGGGGCTATACTTCATAAAAGATAGCTTGATCTCTGCGATAGCTGTCAGTAGAGAAGAAAAGCTGTCAAAAAATTTTTTTTTCTTCTCTACTGACAGCTGTCGCAGAGATCAAAGCTATCTTTTATTAAGTATAATTTTGTCACATTTGGATGGCCATATTTTCTTGACTTGTAAGTTGCTGAAAAACAGGAAATGGCAGGGACGTGTCTACATAAAGGCCTACGCAGTCCGGCTGAATGGCAAGGGATTTAATTTTTTATCAATGGACATTCCAACGTATTGATATAGAAATACGACGTAAATATTAAATAATGCCGTGGCTTGCCGTGGCATCGAAAGGGATCTGCATTGAAAGACGCGCTACAGTTGTATTACTATATCAATTAGTTTGAATGTCCATTGGCAAAAAATTAAATCCTTTGCCATGCCGTCCCGATCTGCGTAGGCCTATAGACCTTGATTTTGTGAAAATTACTTTATTGGCATTATTCAGGAAGAAAAAAGGTTTTTATATATTAAGAAGAAGATACTTACTATCCTGGCACACAATTGTAGTGACAAAAGCCAAGCACATAGAGTTCACAAAATGAAATGCTATCGTAAAACCTATAATCAAAGCATTACTTTTGCGCAGTATGGGTTCACTTGACACCTAGAGACAAAAATTCCGGATGTTATTAATATTGACAAATTTGACGTACTTCTGTAATTTTAGAGTCAACCCACAATCTCTTACTATTCAGTTATACGTAAAAATGATGTTACTATAAATAATAATACCAAATTCAAGATTTTCGATTAGTTTCAGTATGCATGTATGCTTCGAACAGATTTAAAAAATAATCAGCGTTTGTTAAATGAAAAACACTCCAATTAGGTACTTTGGAAATTGGGAGAAATTTTGATGTGATGTGGGTTGGTACATTTTGACAGAATTACGCTCAGTTATAAAAAAAACCGGCCAAGTGCGTTTCGGGCAATGCGCAGTGTAGGGTTCCGTAGTGGCCTGTTATCACAATATAACAGGCTACTACGGAACCCTGTGTATATGTTGTTCTTTATTCCGGATTTTGTACATAATTATCCAACACCCAAGTTCAACAACTATTACTGCTTAACTAATAAAGTTATCTTAACCGCTATGTTCATGAAACGCACTATCATTATGATTTTTTCCAGATTTTTCAAGCCAGCAGTTTAGCTTTTAGAAGGGGGTACAAAAATTTGCACTTTAAAGTTTAATATTTCGTAATGGAGCTTTACATCGAAAAATACTACTAGCAACCCTCAAGTCATTTTGAAAGGCCTATTCAACGATACCACACGATGGGGTAGACGACGAAAAAAAAAACATCCCCATTTTACATGTAGGGGACCTACCCTAACCAAAAATGTTTTCCAAAATTTTATTTTATCACTTTTCGGCGTAATTGACATACGGTGTGTATACTAACTTACAGCTTTCTAGTACTAACGTCTCTTAGCAAAACCACTGAAAGACGGACGGACAGACCTTGTCAGGACTGCGGAACCCTAAAACATACACAATCACAACATAATCGGTCTAATGATCCCCTCTGAAAGAGGGAACGAGCTCATTACAGGTGGATTGCCCAGTACGCAGGTTAGAATGTTACAAACTCACCTTAAGAAGGGTTGTGACGACAGAAGAGTACAAAATGGCTGCTATCAAAGCTTCCAAGTAATATGCGAATCGCCGCATGTTTGCGGATATGCCTGCCTGTTTCATCAGCTCCTAGAAGAAAAGAGACCGATGAGTAGCTAACCTCCAGCAGGGCTATTACGTATCTCTGTTGACAGCTCGAAATTATAGTAACTGGGCTCAGTGTCCATCAATTAACTGTCAAAAGGTTAGTTTCGTATTATGTATGACCCTGTTAGTCACCGTAAAGTGATATCCACTCAGTGTGATACGTAATACCAATATTATGACATTCACGGTTGTCATCAAAGTTCGGTGTACAACCGAAGCTTGATAGTCACTGGATATCAGAAAGATACGTAATAGCCCTGTAGGTACTACTTGCATAGTACTCGCATCCGACGTGCGTGTTTGAACGTGGACGAGGTTAAAGAAGTAGGTATGTAAGGATCATAGCAGATGGTGGTCTGTAGTTTCTGTTGACTGCTACGGGAAAAAGGCGTGAATTTATTGTATGTGTATTATGAGTAGCAAATTAACCACTGACAACAGCGGACTCTAGTTTGATTCAGCAGAGTTTTGGAGATGATTGTCGGGTTAGGGGTTATTTAAGAGAGCGACAGATGCCGGTCATGTCCGTGTAGTGTGCGCTCTTTTCGGGTAGATTGCCATCACTGTACCTACATGCGACCGGCACACTCGCCGTTCTGAACACTCGCTAAGCCGTAATGGCCTTCGAGTCAACCATCTCCGTAACAAGAAGGTACCCAGCTTTGTTCCATAACAAAAAGAAAATCTCAATAACGGGGAAAACAGGTGTCTTTCGGCATACATCCGTTATACAGACTGAAAGGGACATCGAGGTAAAAACTGCTGTTTCTTACATTGTGACCGTGTATTCCACCACTTTTGTAAGAAACCAACCAACCAACAACAACATACCAACCAACCCTTTTTTTTTTTTTTTTTTCACGATGTGGAAATCCTCAATGGATGTCCTCCGCCCTGGGGAGAGCGGAGGGGTCTGTCAGACTCGTACTGACTAAAACCACACCGGTGTTCCATCGCACACTTGCGTCGGGGGGGCAGCGGGATCTGATGCGACTTCCGCTGCCCCGGACTAGTGCCGGCCCGCTCGACCTGCGGGCCTCGTCCCGGGGGGAGTGAGGTGTAAAACTCCCCCCGCTACGTCTCTGAGAGGCGCGCGTGGAACACGACGCGCCGCCGTCTCGGGTCCAGTGTCATGGAACCAACCCAACCCAACCTGTATACCCGCTCGACATCACACTAATAAGTAGGTACTAACCTTCATTCCTGATCTCCGTTCGTCGACCATTTTCGACGCAATAACAAGAAAGAAAGGCAGTGGTCCAAGGATGGTACATATTAGCATGAATTTGCGAACTGTAAGTAACTCATCCTTCATTACATTCTTAATGCCAGTCATCATTATAAACTAAAATAAAATATTCGTTATACACAACAAGTTCAGCGCACACCTGCGGGACTATTCGAAAGAGATAACGTGGCCCCGGAACACAAAGGGCGATGAAGGAACATGGATGGGTTTTAGTCATTAAAAGTCTGACACTCCCTCCTGCTCCGCCCAGAGCGGGAGGAGTCATTTGATGATTTCCCATCCGAAAAAACCGGGGCAGAGCATTTTATCTTAAGACAACGAAAAAAAAATTAAATGAGTAAGAAAGTAAGTACTAGAAAGTAAAGTAGTACTTAAGTATGAAATTAATAATTTCATACTTAAGTAGTAGGAACAAGATACAAATTCCAATGTTTAGATATCGACCCCGAGGCATCAAAGGGAATCCTTTCGCAGGATTGCACATTGGAATCTGTATCTTATTACCACTAGCTACGAAATGAATTTACGTTGGGAAAAGATAAAATGCTGCACCCTGCCGTACCCTATGCGCTGGGCAGTAATACAATGATGTTTTAGTGCTTTAGAGATGGTGATAGACAGCACTGTTGGTGAAATACAATATTTTTGTTTAGTTATTAAATAATATCATGTAAGTACCTACTTGAACCTGTGTGAACATATGGTGTGTGGTTCGATAGCTTTAAATTTTGGTTCTAGGAACAAAACGCTGGCTTGATATATAGAAGAAACTTACCGACGTCTTTTCACCGCTTTGCGTTGTCCCGGGACTAGGAATCCATTAACAGAGGTTCACAGCACTTAGCACAAGAGGATTAGACAGTTTTCATAGTTTATAATTAGTAATTTTCAGAGTTTTCTTATTATTTTACGGAGCCGCGCACGCGTTTTCTTCAAGATGTCTCTCAAGGCAGCGCATGCGCTCATTCGTTCCGAGCGCTGGCAGATTTCCGCGCGTCTGATTGGTTGAGCGCGTTGAGGCGGGAAAGATGGTTCGTTTCAAATCAAGCCAGTAAGAAATTAACCCAACATTTCCCCCCACCGAAATCCGCAAGGATTTCCCAGTTACGATACCAGGATAAGTGAGGTTTGTATTTGTTGAATCTTGAATTATGCAATTAACTATAAGAATTGATGTGTGTTGTGTGTTGAAAGTATTTGATTCATATAGATAAATATAGTATAGCAAGTGGACTGTATTTTATAGTAGAATAGAAAATAATAGGAAGTCATACATAAACAAGAATTTACATAATGACGGTTAGAATTATACAATAAAGAATTATTCTGAGTCCTGATCCAACGGGAGAGGACTCACTTTTGAAACAGGACGAGTAAACTGGTGGTTATTGGCAGTGCGTACACTTATTACGCGCACGACCCCGTCCGGTCCACTATGCAATTTGGAAACTCGAGCTAAAACCCACTGAAGCGATGGTGCATCAGAATTCAAAAGTACAAGATCACCGATATTGAGATTTCGACAGTTGGTAAACCACTTTTGCCGTTGTTGCAATGTATGCAAGTAGTCTTGTCTCCAAAGTTTCCAGAATTGTTGTGACATTTGTTGGACAAGCTGCCAACGATTCAGTCTAGAACCAGACAAATCCGTTAAGTCGTGCTCTGGAACCGATAAGAGTTCCCTACCTATGAGGAAGTGTGAAGGAGTTAGAACCTCAAACTCGTTAGGATCACTCGACAAAGCACAGAGGGGCCTTGAGTTGAGCACAGCTTCAGCTCGGCAGAAAACCGTACCGAGTTCTTCAAAAGATAGAGCCCTAGTACCAACGGCACGTTTTAAGTGTAGTTTAGCAGATTTAATCACAGATTCGTAAAGTCCACCAAAGTTACTACCAGTCGGAGGGTTGTGTCTCCATTTAATTCCACGAGAGACGAAGCCTCCGGATAGATTCCCCGAATCAGTATTAAGAAAGTCAGTAACTTCTTTTAGCTGTTTGCCAGCTGAAACAAAATTGGTGCCGTTGTCGGACACAATGGAACAGCATAAACCTCTTCTCGCCGTAAAACGGTCGAAACATGCAAGAAAACACTCTGTACTCAGAGAAGATAAGACTTCTAAATGTACCGCTCGTGTAGCACAACACACGAAAACGCACAAATAGGATTTAGATACGTGAGCGTTTCTACGAGTTGACTCCTTGGTAGGAAAAGGTCCGCCTATGTCGACCCCAACAGTGTGAAAGACATGAATATCTTGAGTGCGGAACTTGGGCAGTTCACCCATTATAGGTTGTCGATTTGTCGGAGACACCCTAAAGCAAGACATACATTTACTTGTACGTGATCGAATAGCACTACGCGCTGAAATTATCCAATATTTTTGATTGATTAAACTTTGAAGAGTGCGTGGACCCACGTGTAAATGAAGTTTATGAAAGTGATCGATTAAGATACTTGTGAAGTTAGATTTCTTTGGAAGGAGAAGCGGATGCTTCTTTTCGTAAGTTAGATCCGATTGGGAAAGTCGACCCCCCACCCTGAGGAAACAGTTGGGATCTACGAAAGGGTTGAGCTTTCTCAAGGATTGACTGCAGTGACCGTCCTTTGATAATGTTACTATGTCATACGAGAAATGATGTTTTTGGACTGATTTTACTAGAATATCATGTGCCTGTCTGAGGTCAGCGACCGAGAGTGATCTGCGCTTCTGAGCAGGTGATCTACAATTATGGATGAACTGGTAACACCGAGCAACAATGTTGAGCAATTTAGTGAAGCTAGAATACTTTTCTGTGAGATTGTAAAGTGAATCATCTGTTGTTTCAGTGGAAACGAGGACCGTCTTGGGACACTTAAGTTCAGGAGGAATGCAGTCACGGAATTCACTCATGGTTTTGATTGGCCACTGTACCGGGTCAAGATTGAGCCAGTCAGGCCCGTTGAGCCATTCATGTGTCGCTATTAATACGGAGGGTAACGCGCCGCGAGAGCAAATATCCGCTGGATTCGACACACCACTAACATGATACCAGCATTTACTGGGTACACTATCGTTGATTTTGGACACCCTAGTGGATACAAATGTTTTGAGTGTGTAGCTGGGAGTATTGAGCCAGGCAAGAACTACGGAAGAATCCGTGAACAACAATGTTTCATTGATCTCAAGTCGATTGTGTAGAATGGATTGGACGTACTTGATAAGCTTGGCCAGCAAATGTGCAGCCATGAGTTCCAGACGAGGAATGGTGACTGTCTTTAAAGGCGCGACTTTAGATTTGGCGATGACTAAACTGACTTTAGTGTCACCATCCGCATTCTTAGTTCGAAGATAAACAACAGCAGCATACCCAAGAGTTGAGGCGTCACAGAAACCTAAAATCTGACAGTAGGTCTGATGCACTACCTTGACATGCCGTTCATGTTTTAAATTTGTCAATAATGGAAGTTCCTTGACGTATAACTGCCACTGAGCCTCGAGATTTAATGGTAAACTGTGATCCCAGTCTAACTGGCGAGCCCAAAGTTCCTGCATGAAACATTTGGCATAAAACATACATGGAGCCACGAAACCTAGTGGATCGAACTGACGACCTATTTGGGATAGAACCGTTCTCTTTGTAATCACTGAGCTAGACGGAGTAGTGGAGAAGGAGAATGCATCAAATGCCGGTAGCCACTGAAGCCCAAGCACTTTTATGGACCAATTCGCCTCATCGTCGAATGCAACTGGCGTTTCGCGATGAGCCTCATCTAGATGTTCGACAACCTGTGGGCAATTGCTAGACCACTTACGGAGTATGAAGCCACCAGCTTCCAATAAGTCCATAAGCTCCTTCTGCAGCTCAAGCGCCTCTTCAACAGTAGCCACAGACCATATCAGATCGTCTATGAAAAACGCTGTTTTCAAAAGAGGAGCGGCTTTTGGGAATTTGTCCGCTTCGTCGTCCGCTAAAGTGTGTAACACCTTTATCGCCAAATATGGACAACTAGCTACGCCATAAGTCAATGTATTCAACTCAAACACTTTAATAGGCTGATCCAAAGAGTACCGCCAGAGAATATGTTGATAAGGTCGTTGAGTTTGGTCAAGGTCAATCATTCTGAACATTTTACAAATGTCCGCTGAAAGACAAATTTCGTGAAGACGAAAGTTTATTAAGAGCTGATTGATATCAGCTTGAAGTTTGGGACCCGGTAGTACCAATGAATTGAGCGAAACGTTATTAGATGTCTTACCAGACGCATCAAAGACCACGCGATGAGACGTTGTGGTACTTGTTGGTTTGATGATGCAGAAATGCGGGATGATGTATTTTGAATCCACATTCTCGACATCACCAAGACAAGTCACATGACCGAGGTCCTCATATTCTTGCATGAATTTATGATATTGAATTTTCAGCTCAGGCTCCCGTTCTAGTTTTGACTCTAAGTTGAGTAGTCGACGAGTTGCCATTTGGCTCGAGTCGCCGAGTTCAACTGATGGCCGAAGTGGATACTTGACCACATACCTACCCGTAGGGTCACGACGATGTTCTTTTTCAAACAAACATTCAGCTAATTCATCGTCCGGGCTGCGACGCGTCACCTCCGATGGTACATTTTCAACCTCCCAGAATGAGTGCATGATATTATCGAGGTTCATGGCGAATCCACAAAAGGGACCTTCATTAGCGGATAAGGTGGCAGCGGTGTGATCAGAACGATCGAGTTCAGTCTGACCTAGTATGACGTACCCAAATACTGAGCTCATGGCAACAGGTAAGCCATGTTCGCGTGGAAGTATCTTTTGACCGTCATATATGTAGGGAAACAGGTCGCCTGCTATCAATAAGTCGACGGGCGCGGGTTTATAGTAGGTCGGGTCGGCCAACATTAGGTGTTGGAATTCAACAATAGTCTTATCAGAGAGGGGCATAGTAGGTAAATTACCCGCAATATTCGAAACAATAACCGCATCAGTCGACATGATAGGACCAGCACAGAGTCGCGGCTTAACTTCGCAAGTTGTTAGCCCGAAATCCCGCACCGGATTGCCACCTAGACCGATCGGCTCAAAGTTGCATTTACGTCGCGACAGCCCTAGGCGTTTTGCACAGTCTTGAGTTATGTAGCTCGACATAGCGCCGCTATCAATTATAGCACGTACGGTTTGGTACTGACCCCAACAATCTGCGACGTGTATAACCGCGGTGCCGAGCAAGACTGTCAAATTAGCTGAGCACGTTAATGCGATGGCACTAGAACTCGAATTTGCAAAAGAATCTATGTGCAATGTGTGATGATGCTTTTTTTTGCAGATCGTACACCGTACTTTCGACGGACAGTCGTCGACAGAATGCTCGCGTAAACAATTTTCGCACAGTTTTAATTGTTTGATTTTATCGAGACGCTGTGCGGGTGTCAAGTCGGTGTAGTCGATACATCGATATATAGAATGCATCTTTTTGCAATACAGACATTCCATGGATTTATTTGACTTTACAGGCTCGTCTGTATTGGCAACAGCTGAAGACAAAGTAGGCCGTTGTGAATGGAAATTATTTGATTTTGAACCAGAAGGGTGGTTGACCTTTGATTGACCTCGAGTGGACGCTACACTTTTTATAGCAGTGGAATTTGTAGTACACTCGGACATCTCGAGAACGCGCACATGTTTTTCGATAAAAGTTATCAATTCGTCATAAGTAGGTAGCTCATCTTGCCCCAACTCTCGTTCTAACTCACGCCTAGTTACGGGATCCAGGTTACGCAACGCGACATAAAACAACAGAAATCCCGACAAATCCTTGATTTCAAGCAGATGAAGCGCTTTAATGTTTTCTTGAAATGTCTGTAAGAATTCATTAAGACCACAGACTGACTCATTCACTAAAGGACTGAAGTTAAATAACTTGTCGAGGTAGGTAGTCGCTAATGCGCGTTTATTTTCATAGCGTTTCACCAACGCATCCCAAACTATCTGGTAGTTAGACGATGTAACCGGCATAGACTTTACAATCGTTATAGCTGACCCGCTTACTGCCGATAGAAGATAATAAAACTTTTCAATATCTGCTATTTGTTTGTTAGTGTGAATCAGACTAGAAAACGTATCGCGAAAGGTAGGCCAGTTTTCGAGTTTACTGTCGAAAGGGAATAGTTCCAATTTAGGTAACCTAGGCTTTACACAGCTGCCCTCCGATTTCTGTTCAGATCGATTTTGTTTCATTTCTATGTTCACACTACTCGAAACTCGGACAATGAAATAATAAATTTCGTCAAAACTTTCAATTTCTTTATATGACGGAACGTAGTCATGAAAATATTTCCGTTTTAGGATAGTGATATTTTGTATGGATTTTTCGAACTTTTCCTGCCAACTATGCAATTCACTAAAACGAGCGTTAAATTCTCCTTTCAACTCGGGTTTGTTACTAACATTCTTGGCAATCTGATACAAGGCTTGCAATCTCATAAAACACATTTCTTTTGTAGCAATATGTGGTTGTACCAACTTATCGAACTCCTCCTCATCCATTATATCAGTTTTAGGCATTCTACTACAAAATTATTACAAAGCACACGGCAAGTAACAATGGCGGCTGCCCGGTTTCGACAATTTTACGTAAGAAATAATTTTAAATTCAAGATTCGAAATATGAAGCTAGGAATTGAAATAAACGTTGGATTAGGTAACAGAATATGTAAAAATGTGTTTAATATAGGTTTGGAGCTTGTACAATGTATATTTACTGAGATGCAAGTGAATTAGTGTGTAAAATTACGGATCGTGTAGTGTAGGTACCTACCGGCATTGCCTACCGGCAATAGACGAATCGACAAAGTTTGCAAGAATTATACCAATAAATACGTGTAAATGAGTAGATATTTAACAGTATTGATTTCGTAACTGGATAATCCGGCTCGAAGGACCAAAATGTGTGGTTCGATAGCTTTAAATTTTGGTTCTAGGAACAAAACGCTGGCTTGATATATAGAAGAAACTTACCGACGTCTTTTCACCGCTTTGCGTTGTCCCGGGACTAGGAATCCATTAACAGAGGTTCACAGCACTTAGCACAAGAGGATTAGACAGTTTTCATAGTTTATAATTAGTAATTTTCAGAGTTTTCTTATTATTTTACGGAGCCGCGCACGCGTTTTCTTCAAGATGTCTCTCAAGGCAGCGCATGCGCTCATTCGTTCCGAGCGCTGGCAGATTTCCGCGCGTCTGATTGGTTGAGCGCGTTGAGGCGGGAAAGATGGTTCGTTTCAAATCAAGCCAGTAAGAAATTAACCCAACATATGGGCTAATCTACTTATACGACTCCTCTCCCTCCCGGCAAACAGAATAATAACTCAAATATGGGCTTTTAAGTATTTCTCTTTAGATATACTTTACATTGGCATTGACGGTGGTAAGCTCGCTAGCAGCGAGCTGTCTGCTAATTTATATTGCCAATGTAAATTATATCTAAATGGAAATACTTAAGAGGATGGATGCGGAGTTCATACAAACGTAATACCAAAATATTTTTTAAATCAAACATATTCTTAAGGTAGCGCTTCTTTATTCCGATTGTAGTACAGAATGTCTAGGTTCCCAAATATATATATTTTGAATGGACACTGATGAGATGCAAGAGTCGTGAGAAAAAAATATTTTTCTATAGAAATTATAAATTCCTCAGATCTTGTCTTTAAATCATTGTCCTTTAGAACAAGGAGTCGCTATTTAATAAAAAACGATTTTTAGTATGATCTAAAAATCTTTTTTTTTTTTAAATAGCGCCGCCATGTTTTTTGCGTTGTAGCATCGTCGTTTCGTGTTCCCCCATTAATAACGTGGGTAATTATATATCATCTGGGAGGTCTTATCGAACAAGGTCTAGTGTCGTGAGCTCTCTAACTATTTTCGGCGCCGACCTGCCAGCGCTGACAACCAGCGTTCTACGTGTATACGCCCTTAAACGTAAATTAATTGTGATAGGACTGTACATTATGAGTTTACCGTATCAATATCCCGAGGAGTTAGTTGCTCTATATAGGACTTGTCTATAGCCCATTGCAACTCCCCCAAATAGGAAGGTGCCAGTTCAACTGCAAAAAACAAAAAGGCGCTCTATATACAAGTACAGTCAGATTTTGATTTTTATTTTTATTTTTTATAAGGCTTCTCAACAATGAGTACACTGTTACATTATAATTTGTACATTGCAAATTTAAATCTAAGCGCCTCATCACTTACAGAAAAGCACAGCATGCAC
The DNA here is from genome assembly GCA_963853795.1 of Xestia rhomboidea. NCBI lineage: Eukaryota > Metazoa > Arthropoda > Insecta > Lepidoptera > Noctuidae > Xestia > Xestia rhomboidea. Next base: position 3,472,992 of record OY970771.1, on the reverse strand, counting down.
TACATTATGCGCAGATCATTAAATTATTAACTAAACAAGAAATACACAGTTTGGAAAAATAAAACTATTAAAAATTTAAATTGATTACACTTAATTAAATTAAAATAAATAAAATAGATTAAATTAAATTAGAATAGAATAAATAAGTGAAATTGAATTTTTTTAAATTATTTAAATACAATTTATTTATTATTTTATTTTATTATAGATTCAATTTTTTTTATATAAGATTAGGTAAATTTTGACTAGAGTAGAGTTGTCCATTAAATGGCAAGGGCGATGGCAGATGGACAAAAGGAGCCCGCGCATATAAATTTTTCATCACTAATTTTAACTTTGTCATTGAATGTAGGTACTTAAGGTAGGTTGTAATTTTTTGGCATTGAATGTAGGTATTGTTTGAAGGATATAATTTGAGTGGATTTTTTGTCAAAAGTGGTTAAAAAATTAAGAGTGCCAAATTACGAGGTTGGGTATGTAAATACAGGGATAAGCAGGTACTAGGACTATCAATATCCTCCTAATATTCCTTTTGCAAAAGTACCCAATTCTGGGTTAAGGTGTGATTCCGAGTGTGTGGCAGTGCTGCCACTAAGGAGCTGCCCAGCAGTGCTGCCTACCGCGGTTATTGATGTAATCTCATATAAGTTTATAGAGATTGTATGGGGACCAGTAGTGCGGAATCATACCTTAAGCTCGCCGTTGCACAGTCAGCTCGAAAAAAATGTAAACACGGACAAGGAACCATTTTATTGTCTACAATCATTATTCCAAAATTGGCTATACAATTCCTTGGTCTCCCTCTCCCTCTCCATCCATCAACATTTATATTCCTCACTCTTTTAGTCACATGCGATTCATCCCTCATCACATGCCCATACCAAGACAATCGATTCATTTTCAACTATTCTGTAACTGGCGCAACTTTTAAACTTCCTCTGATCAATAATGGATATGGTAAGAAACGCGTACCTATACGCGTTCCTTACTTTATCCATTCTTTTCACACCACGCATCCACCTCACGTTCTCATCTCCGCTACATGCAATGTAGATGTGGTAGTCAGTTACGAGTACGACAGGTAAGGTTTCATCATAACTTACAAAACAAGCCCAAACTCAGCTCACCTAGTACAACACGTCAAGGAGTTCCAGTAGCAGTCACCAATCACTTCATGAAGTCCGGAGGTAAGGTCTCATCATAACTAATAAAAATATTACCTAGTATCAAATTTGGTTTATCGAATATTTTGTGTTTGTACAGCGATCTTTTTCAACTCGAGCCGCTCCAAACAGGCGTTACGTGTCCACTCTCGACGGCGGCCGTGCGCGGACTAAAGTTTCATTCAAAGTGTTTGTGCAATCAATCAAGACGGGTATCCAAAATAAAATAACCCCTAATGCAATCGATTAAGATTCATCCAGAATAGCAAAAAATGTGAAAAAATAAGATTTGGTTTTCATTTTTTCTGCAACTATATAAATCATTTAGATAAAAAAAAAATCCTTGCATTAAGAATTGATTATGTTTGCCAACATACAGTATTTTTAGAAATAGTAAAATATGTTAATAATAGCACAAAAAATGTACCCAAACTCAACCCTGTATCGTTAATTTTAGGGAAAATGGCAACGACAGATCGATTTTACATTATAAAAAACTAAAATTTTTAATGATCAAGTACCTATTATTTGAAGATGAAGAACCAATCTATACGAGGTAGATATTAGTTATATTGGATTTTGTTTGGATATGCCATAAAATTGTACCGATAAACAGCAAAATTTTACCGGATATGCAAACGCGCCCTTAACACTATAATTATCATTCTTCATTCCATTTAGAAAGAAATAAAAAAAAAGTATTTATTAACCCGCACAGGAAAAAACAAAAAAAAATGGAAAAATTAATTAAGTACGTACTAAATATTATTTACTGCTATTCTCACTTCATCCATACTAACCTTCCTCACTAACCTCTTATTCACTGGTTTATTGTCCGCACACCGTTCCAGTCCCCTCATTCATCAGTTTTTCAAAGTACTTCCATCGATCCTAAGTACTTACCTAAACGCTTAAATATGTGCTCTGTTGGAATTTTCAATGGGGGAAAATATAATGACCACCGCAAATAAGTTTGTGACCACTAACATCGATCACTTAGAATATCAATTGATCACCAAATTTAGTAAATTGAGCACCAAATTTTAATGAGGTGGTTGATGACAAACTAATTTTGCCTAGGCCGACTTGGGGCACCCCGACACGTATAGATTAGGTTAGAAGGGTATGGCGGGCCATACCCTTCGTGGTTATTTTTTTATAAACCATTCAGAAGTAGGAGCCCCGCTTAGCGGGGCGACAGAGCCCCGCTCGGGTCCGGGACCGGGTCTCCCTCGACTCGGATGCAAAAGCTTAACAGTTCAATTTCTGGTGGTCATTAACTAAAAAAAATAGTTTTTGGTTCTAGTTTCACGATAAAATGGAGATTAATTTTGGTGATTATTTACTAATTTTGGCAATCAAAGGTGATTTTTTTACCGTTACATTTTTACTAAATCTGGTGGTTCGTTAAACATGTAAGCCATTTTCAATGCTTGGCTCAGCATTGAAAGCTAAAATTCCAACAAAAATTACACACTTAGTATTATAAAAACGAGCCTAAGTAAGTGAATCCATTCAATATTATCTTTCTAGAATATTTATTTAACATAAATAGGTATATACAATGCCTCTAAGTGCAAACATACCTTTTGCAGAAATCGTACTTAAAACACCATGAAATGCCACATCAAAGTTACTCTGCGCCTCCTCACTTAACACGCTTAGAGAATAATTTAAGTCAGTTGTGAGTGATGCTTTATCCTGAAGGATAGTAAAATTATGAATTATGTGGGCAGAGGTAAACAAATCAGGATAGGACACAAAATACAAGCAAAACTTAGGACTTTATGTACTGGTTTGCTATTTATAACACAACATCAGTATTCCCCAAGATCATTCCCGCCTGATCACCACTAAGCTAATTTTTGCTTGCACTCGCAACATAGAAACGCTCTCTAGCCCTGCCTCGTTGACTTTGTAAAGAAATAATGAATGAAAGACAATACCGATCGGCAGAGCGCACTGGCGACGCACGCCAAACGAGAGTTGTAATTTTGCGCGCCAAATTGACGCTTTCCTAATAGGCCTAAACTTTAAGGGGGCGTGGCTCGGCGCCTCCGCATGAGTTAAGGAAAAAAGAAATAACTGATCAGGCGGAAAAGACCACGACTGTACTTGTGTAACAGTACACCAGCCTTTGCCACTTATAATGAAGTCTCATGTAATAGGGGACAAGTCTATTGCCATTAACTGGGCACAAATCCTTCTGTGGCTGCTATTGAGATATTCCTGTTAGACAGACCCAGTAAAACTGCCCAACCTGGGAATCAAACCCAAGACCTCATGCTCAGCGGTAGCATTGCAACCACTAGACCAAGTTTATTTTACTAATGTTAATAATTAATTGGCAGTAAAAGCACAACATTGAGAGAAGTGGGAGTTTGGACAGATCAGGACAAAAAAAAATGGAATCAATCATATATGTTTTTTTTGTCTCACTAACATATTAATTATCCCCTATAATAGCAGGTGCTGTTATTTTTGACTGATGACGTAATGGTGATAGTCTAATAGATTTTTATCTTCAATTAGTATGATCTACCTAAGTTTATCTTGGATATCACTGACATGATGAAAAACATCTTAAAAATTAACTAAGTCATCAATGCTCAATACGGTCATGCTTCCTATCGCTAAAATGTCTTGGCCCAACCATAGGCTATTGTAGAATAAGTTTCAATAATAATATAAGTACCTACACAAAGAACATTCTAATGGTAGTTTTAATTTTATAGCATTACCTTAAACTTCACATGAGCAAATCCGTTATTGGAATTTAAGAAATCATCATGAAAAGTTACAGGAAAGCCAATGCTTTCAAATTCCCACCGTTGATTTGAATCTTAAATCAGAATTTTTATCCATAAATATAACATCAAACTACTTTTTTGAGCTCTTTGCAAATTTATAGAACAATCGGTCTATAAAATACCTACTCCTGGGACACAGGCCTCCTCTCTGTAAAGCAAGGTTTAGACGAAGCTAGTGTCGGCAGCCAGTCCAGCGCTGGTTTGTTATTGGCCTCGTAGAAACAGTTTTTCATAACAAGCCAGCGCTGGCTGCCAGCACTGGCGGGAATAGAGCACCGGCCTATTTTTCAAGCCAGTGACCTCTGCCCGCGTGCCCCGCAACCCCCGCGTCAGTGTGAGGACGCGTGAAGGCGTATCGCGCCAGTCTCTGGCGCTTATCCGTTTATTGCCACCAATTTACCTAGCTGTTTAGATGGACAACATTGGAACAACAGCCGCCATTTTGAAAACGTCATGCCGCCAATCAGTGTGCCGTCAGTGTAAAAATAAAAAAATCATAGCTGTATTTAAATAGTGTCTTTTTTAATATTGTATTGTAAGTAATAATAACTAAGCCGTGTCAGAATGGCTTAGTGGCTTAATGGCTTAGTTGGATTATCAATAAGCTAGTTAGACTTGTATGATTGATATTTAGTTAGTTTCGTGCTCCCTTTATTTAATTTTCTTGCAAACTAATTGAAACTTTTGTACATACCTACCTACTTTCTTGATATAATATTCTTATGATATTTAGAGGACTTTTATTCTTTACGATTTCTTCCTCTAATATTTTGATCAACCTTTATCATAATAGTGCAGAGATGTTTTTGAAACATTTTTTTTTCAACTACCGCCGCATATTTCCCGAATTCATTTTTAAAACAAAACGTGTGCACACCACAAGAATAATCCAGGAATGAAATAAATGCATTGGCAACACGGGCCAGGCCAGCGCAGGCTTGTCTGAGGACTGACGCCAGCGTTACTGGCCTCGTCTAAACCTGGCTTTAGAGGTAGTGGGCCATTCCACCACAAAAGGGCAGCTCAAGCCACTTTTACACAATCAGAGTATGATTAAATAGGATTATGGGTTGCCACAATACGATTTGCGTGCAAGTAGGTATGATATCCGAGTTCGGTTCGAGCAGACTGTGATCGTGTCAACGCAGCTTCATAATGATGATGTTTTATTTGATTATATTGTTAAATGAGCTGAGCACAGCAAGTGGCCCCAATATTATATCTAACTTCGATTATAGTGTACGTAACGGGGCACTCAGAAAAATAGAAAATTTCGCCAAAAAAGTGTTATTTTCGCAAATCGTTTATTTCCTCGATTCTATCGTATAAAACACCTAAATATAAGGCTAAAAGTGTCTTGGTGGTTTTTGTCTCCGACTAACCGTTTGTCGTAAAAACGATAACTGTGTCCATCGCGCGAGCCGAGCGAGCGAAGAGATCTGTGCCGTGGTAGCGGCCGGCGAGCGCTACCTCGAAATTGGTTGCACTAAAAAATAGTGCCCCATTTCGTATCCACTGACCCTGACTTCAATCAAATACTGCATATCATCCATTATTAAATGAGACGACCCACAGACCCAAACCTGCCTTATACTAGCTTGTGACAAAAGACAACTTCATAGAAACTTACCAGAGTTTTGGTTCAGATACTTCTCCGCTTCATTCATCAGAATTCTAGTAAAACTGTTGAAAGGTTCATAAAAGACTCTTACCAAAGAGCTTTGGCTTTCAAACAACTGAAAAAGTGAGACTATGTTTTAACCGACTCTAACCTGTAAAGTAAAATAATCACTACGACTAAAAAATAAGAAATAGTAAGTAATAGTCACTTTGTTGGGTTTACTATCGACGATTTGACCAGGTGTACTGATATTTAGTTGTTGAAGAAAAAATATAATAACAAACAGTATTATGCCGCCAAACAATTCCCAAAAAGTATGACCGTAACGATAAAATTGCAGCTTCACATACTTCCACAATAAAACGTTTAACGGTTTCAAAATATATATTTTGAATTCGTGTGCTATTGTCTGAATAGACATCGTACAAACGAAATAATTAAATTATATCCGCGATTATAAATTTTAAATTTGGCGGTTAGAACGTCATTAACGTCAATGTCAATATCTTTAACAATCTTTTGAATGACCATAAATACAAAGTCTTTCAGTCGTTTACTTATAGTCTAAGATCCCTGTCTTTAACGACCTTCACCGAGCTGGTTATTGGATGAAAAGTATTTTTTATAAAAAATTTTAGTCAATGGTCAACCCATTTGTGAGCGTAGTACTAGCGTACAGAAGTTGCACTCCTTTGATCTTGAAGAAAGCCGACATTTTAAATACCTAAACTGGGCGCGCACAATCTAAATTGTGCCTTGACGCCACGCGTTAGCGTATGTTATTCGGCGTCTCGCTGCTTATTCGTCAAACGGTAGGGATGCCACAAGTACTAAAAATAAAATACTACCAATATTTTTGTATTTTAATATTGAAATGTTAATTAAAACTTATAAAATGATAACTGTTTTACTTTAATATAATGTCTTATTATATTTCTTGCCTTCTCTAAAACAACGACTATTAAAAATTAAAGCAGTATAAATGCGAAATTTATCAAACAATTTAAATTAATTCTGATGGGATGCACTGACATGGAGCAGTAAAATTAATATAAAAAGCCTTTTTTTTCTACATTTATTAAATGTATTTACATCCATAACGCAACAGTTTATCCGGCTTGTCATTTTCACTAATAATGATTTTAATAATCAAGAAATTAGTCACTTAACAAACACGAAGCACGAGTAGGTACACGACGCAAGCGACCAGTCGAAAGAGCGCGAAAAATTAACGCGGCACACGTACGCACGGCTGGAGCGCGGCAACCCTAAAGAACTTGCATATTCAATATGAGCGAAGCGGTAGGTAATTATTTTATGCCGACACACGGAGTGACAGAGCTGTAGGCTTAGCCAAGTTGACAATCTACAATCGTTAACGCTAATAGAAAACTAACCAAATGTATGGGAATGACATCTATCAACGTTAAGTCACGTGGTTAAAACAAACGAATGGAAATATTAAAGTTTAGTCAAAACTGTAAATTGGCTGCGATTTATATGGGATGTAGGGATCACGATTGTAGAAACGAATACATTTCATTTTATCATCTTGATCGATGTAAACTTGTCTACGAAAGTTTAAATTTTGTTTGTTTTGACCACGTGACTTAACGTTTACGATTGTAGAAAGAATCGCTCGGAGTCGTGGGCGGTATTGCCAGCTCACAAAAAAATTGTTCGAGAAGCAGTGATAGCGAACGTGCAGTAACTATAGGTGGCAGCAATAAATCGACAAAATCTTTATAAAGTGACACTATGCGGACAGTAAAGGAAACTTATCAGCTGTCATCGTGCTTTCAATAAATTATCTCATATATTATATTATTTTTGAATATGATAAATTACAAGGTTTAAAATATGGGTCCCGGTCTATCAATAATGATCGTCAGCGTATAAAGAATGTTTAATAATATGAATTTTATATCCTTCGTCTACTTTCTCTGATGAAAATTGTGGTGCATGAAGAAATGGTGGCTTCTTATAAACAGCTTTCTTATTTTCAACACATGTTTTTTTAATGGAAGGGAATCCTTTGTCAGTGAGAACAGTATCTCCAGGCTCTAAAAAATCAATTAGTCCACAATCATTTGTTATAAAGCAATCACTAGAACGCCCCCCGTAGCATTTAGATACAAAACTTATGAAACCACAAGGAGTGCAGCCAACTAAAAACTTTATTGTATAACCATGTTTAGAATCTGAGTACATGTGGTGATGTGGACTCTTTCTCTTTGTTTAACTGTTGGGGGATATTCGGTATGAACTTCAATGCAGTCTATTAAAGCACATGTGTTCGCTTAGTGAAGTTTAAATGGTTCTGGCATAATTATGCTATGTGGCTTGGACGGTTGATTTTGAGGGCTATTGAACTTTTTCAATACAGAGTGTTACAAAAACAAGTTGTTTTCAAATATTTTTCTTTACTGCGTTTATCCATTTTTTGTGTTTTTCACATAAACATGGTATGAGAGTACTATTCTTTGGAAAGTAATAGAATTTTACGCTATTTGATTTATTTTCATTTTTGTGGATGTATTGGTACATATAGAAATGCAACAATGCATTATGATTAGCTAGAATAATAATTATCACTACTAAAATTAATTCTGTTTACTTTAAAAAGTATCAATGTCAATTAAATAGAGTACAAGTTTCGGATTTGCGACGCCAGTTGGCAGCACCGTCGTTGTGCACGTTCCCTATACCAATTTTCACTAGTAAAATTAATTCTGTTTACTTGTTGGAAAATAAATGTCAATGTCAAGTATTAATAGAGTACAAGATTCGGATAGGCGACGCCAGGTCAGCAGCACCATCGTTGTGCACGTTCCCTATCGCGAATCCGCGATACTATCCACACTCGTGGTTCGCGGCCTTCGCGGGCTTTCGCGGCGAGAGTGTAGAGTAGGCTTCCCAATGTTTATTGGATATTTTTACATAATTCAAGTTTGTAATAAGTGAGTAAATAAATAAAAACCCCGCAAAAATGTCAAAGGTAACACAAAAACATTTTTTTTTTTTGTAAACTTTTGCTTGGTCACACCGTGAGTCGGCCATATTGAAAAATCTTAGTGATTCGGAATTATCGTCTGCAATGGAGTCATATTTTTGCTTATCAAAATTTGATCCTATTTTTGTTGAGAATTCGCCAAAATTATGTCATTTGTCTATCGTTTCTCAATCCGGTCGCGGTCTATGCAGAAAATCCTCGGTCGTTTGACAATATTCGCCTGAGAATAATATTGTTTTCACTGTCGACCCTGGAGACATCTTGTGATAAAAAACCATTATTGCGGCAAGTTACTTGGCTGTCTGATTTAGTGTTCACGTGAAACGAGTAACAAAATTAGATTGGTGCTAATAAGGGGTCCGCAATCATGGATGTGTCGTGGGGTAAGTAGTTGTAATAAACGTTTAATCATTATTTCCTACGTTATCTTGTATTGTGATGTCCTTGCATGGTTATTTCCAGACGCGGATAATTTTGAGCCTAAACTACCGACCACGTTGACTACTTCGAATAGATGGGAAGGCGAAGACGAGGAAGAGATCGTGAAGGTAACGAGTGCTTTGCCAAAAAGTTTATTTTGGTTACCATCTGGTAACACGTTATTGTTCAGTGAGTTTTTGCGAGTTTTTAGAACATAACCTCAATTTTTGTGCATACGTGTTGACGTCAGTCAGTAATATTGCAGGAAAGTTGGGAAGACGAAGAGGAAGAAAAGAAAGATGAGGAAAAAACTGAGCTTCCCGCACCTCCTCCGGCCAAGCCGAAGAAGAGGATCCAGGACAAAATAGCCGAAAAAGAGGTGAGTACAACGATGTCAGCAAACATATGTCGTGAACTTTAATCACAAGGCCATTGGAGAAATTCCTTGTCACAGGCTTAAGTTTTGTTAATTTGGCGTAATCATTATTAATGTCATTGCAGAATTAGTGTTCTAATGTTCTTTTCTACGGTTTTCATATGAACTTGCTTGCTGTCCAGTTTTCGGGATTAATGAATGCAATTCAGTCAAACTATTGTTTGACTATTACCTGAAACATCTATCTCATACTTTGATGCATAAGCTAGAATATGACACAGTGAAAGTTCGAAAGCCAATCTGAATTGGAGCAAACATCTTAATAGAAAGTCATAATTTACTGGACCTGTTTATTATTCTGTGTGTCTGATATTTAGCAAGCATATTAAGTGTAACTTATTTCAATTAGATACTAGGCAGATACTTAACATGCAGCACTATAATTTGACCTCATTGAAATTCTTCAAAAAGTAAAATTAAGAAATTTAATTAGGAAACTTATCAATTAATGCCTTCGTTTTTTCCAACTACGTTGGGTTGAGTTTCTAGTCTAGCTAAATGCAGTTGAATGCTATCTTTGTATGATTGATCTGCCTTAGCCTTTTTCCCAACAATATTGGGTTTGGTTTCCAATCTAACCGAATGTAGTGGAAGATGTGAGAGTGATCATAGTAGGCTTATATTAATTAACTATTTTTGCAAGAAAGACCATGGTTCATCAACCTCATCATCCACAGCCTGACTTCACCCACTGCTAGGTATAGGCCTCTCTTTGTTTATGCCAAGAGCCACACTCTCGTGCCAACCTCATCCAGGATATTCCACATTGGCAACAACAACATTTGTCCATCTTGCTGCCGTAGATATGGAAAGAAAGAATATGGTTACACAAAGCTTAAGAAGCCGGCTATATGGCCCATATTATATACAGTTATATTTCTTTCTTAGTTATATTTTTACATCTCTGGAGAGTGACAGAGTTTTTTTTTTTCGAAATGGCATCTCGCAGTTCAACCTGAGAGGTTGTTGTCTGCTTAACCGGACAATCCTGTGGATGACTTAAGTGTAAGGCCTCCAACCAGGGCAAAAAAAAACTTACAAACTACATGCTACGGGCACCCCCTGCGGGGTACGGGTCTCGGCTTATGGCTTCGCTGGGAGAGGACAGCAAATTAGCATTTTTTTTATAAACCTGTAAAATCAGTCTAAATTCTTATGACACAACAAATATGTTCGCCTACATAAATATGTTAATTTTGTAATGATAATAATCATGACATAAATACTTGTATTGGATTGGATTCATTAATAAATTGCTTCTCTTCTATATTAATTCTATCTGTACATAAATTGTTTTGGTTTCCCCACAAGTATTTCATTCTGCTATAAGTAAGGGCTGATCGATCCCCAGTCCTAATAGTTCCTATACGTAGTTGCGGACATACTAATAACTAACCTAGCATAGTCAGCTTGTAACATAGGGAAATAACAAGATGACCGTAAAATGTAGCATGTGCTTCAGCTGAAATAAGTTTGATGGCTTCCTGCTACCCTGGGGACACCGCTTAGGCTCTTACGAATTACGTTAAGATGACAACATGATGCTTCACAATAGTTCATGACAGCAGTGAAGATATGTGCAGGGTACGTACCTTAGACATGCTGACCTGCACTTGCAAACCTTCCACCTGTCGTTCTTGATGATGATGTTGGATGACAATGAATGTAATAACTTAATCAAAGTTCATTCTATGTGCACATATTTTTCTATATGTGCATTGGTCGGAGGTTACTCGACTACTTGGTTACCGCCTTAATGCCACTTCTATTAAAGAGACAAGACCTATGGCTTTACTGTGGGTCCTATGCCCGGTGTTGCTTGGTGAATGTCATGTCATGTGTCTCTGAATTTTTAGTTCTAGTACTGTACTTGCAACTTACTGAAAATTACTGTGGTATAAAGTTACTGCTGGGCAAGGGTCTCCTCTCTGTCTAGGACCAATACTTGTCAAAGGAGTCCAGCTCATCCCATCGTTTTAATCTCTGTTAATATGTTTATCATGTTCACTTTCAGCGTCAAGAACGCGAGAAGGCAGAGCGCGTATCCGTAGAAAAAGTAGAAGAGCTGACCCCTGAACAGAAACTTGCAGAGAAGCTGCGCGCGCAGAAACTGCAAGAAGAGTCTGACTTGAGGCTCGCCATGGAAACCTTTGGTGAGTTGTAAATTGTAAATTATCTGGCTAGACATTTGAATCCCACGCTTAGGAGTCGCGCTTGGGACCACGAGACCTGTGGGGCAGTTGAATTTTAACTAGCACCTATGGTTGTACACATATTGGGCAATACAATATCTCTCATATTGGTCTTGAGGTTGGTGGCCGTGACCAAAAATCTGTAAGGAGCCGCCAAAGCCGTGTATTCTCTCAAGAGTATAAATGCTCAATCAAATGAGTGCCTTGGTGAGTACACGGCTTAAGTTTTTCAGCTCCTAGTAAGTGAATAGACAGACAAACAAACACGCTGGACAACTTTGATTTAAAATAATGTAGTGATTTTTGACAATGCTTTAGAAAACGGACTCTCCAATCTCTCATCGTCGGATTATGTAAATATTGCTCAATTAATGGTGTCATTTTTATATGGTAAGCCTACAACTATTGTCAGTTAATATTAATTGAATAAAATCTGTATTCCAGGTGTAACAACCGAAACCGGCACTGGCAGGATCGATGGCTTCCAACCGACCACAAAGGCAGAATTCACAGAGTTTGCCGACATGCTCATGAAGAAAATATGCCTGTTCAAGGCAAGGGAGGAGTTCCCCAACTTCATTGATGAATTCGTGAGGAATATTGTTGTTCAATGTAAGTGGGCTTTTTTTTTTAATGAGAAGACAGGATTTAATCAGAAATGCTGTGCTAACTTATTGAATCTCAGACATGAACCGTTAATGGGCCATTACAGACGAGATTCTAATAGTACCATGCAATGACTCATGCCAATGATTTTGCTGGTTTTCGGTATCTTAATGCAATGGCTGAGGCGCAGGTCTCTGATAATAAAAGTATATTAGATGGCTTTAGTTTTAGACTTATAAGCCATGCGATAGCGCCACATCGACAGCTATGCAGTGACTTGGAAGGCCTCCAAGATGTTGCTTACCACACTTCCTAGAAGTATTTGACCAATTCAACTCATTGAAACTGATTTTTATGTCATTCCGATTATGGTATCATGATTCAATGAGAATTATCTTCATCATCTTGCCTTTTCCCCAACTGTATTGGGCTTGGCTTCTGGTGTAGACGAATGCAACTGATTACCATTATTTTAACATGGAGCAACCTGTCAATCTGACCTCCAATATCTAATGTATGATTATCTTGGTAATTTAATAATTTCGAATGTTCTCTTTCCAGTGCCATCAGGAGACATAAAAAGGATAAAGATGACAGTAGACAACCTTTACATTGAGAAGCAGAAATCTGAAAAAATGGACAAGTCCAAGAAGCCAACCAAGGGCAAGGGAAAGGCTAAATTAAAAGTTGAAGGCGATAATGTGAGTACATTATTTATGATTCATTGAGCCACACCTTTATTGCCTAGCTTGCATGTTCTCATTCTTTGTGGGCAGAAACTTATATAAATAAATATCGCTAGATATTACACACAGCACCATCTAGTGCCACACTAAGCAACGAGGCTTCTGTCGTTGACACCAGCGGGCCTTAAATGGCCGCTTTAACAGAATCATACTAAGAATCACGTTTTATTATTACAACTAAATTTTTAAATGGACTTTATGGTTATGACCTTATCCCATGAACTGTCCACGAAGTAGACACAATAGTTATATTGTGTCTACTTGGTGTGTGTAAGTGGAAACAATGGCGGCAAAATCATGATCTGTCAAATGACCATTTTAGTCGAGACCAAAATGGTTATTTGACAGATCATGATTTAAAGTCCATTTAAAGAATTTAAAATTATGAATGTGATTCATATTAAGATTCTGATAAAGCGGCCTCATTTTAGACCCCCAGATAGTTGATATACTACAAAGATACTTTTTGATTGTAAATGCATACTTATTACTACTACTACATAAAAACATCCATGACTCGAAACAAATGAAACAAACTTACAAAAGACTGGTCTGTTTTACAAATGTTAATGAATGCCTAAATATTGGGTTTAAATTCCAACAGAGTCGTAAAACTAGACATTTATTTAGGCATCGCGTATTGCTCGTGGAAACGTGCATACGTGGAATGGTGCATTCTGTTGTCGTCTAAAAACTAGCAAATTATATTGTATAAGGTGGTGACCGCAAGTTCTTGTACTATGTATGTTTACACAGGACACGTCGACTAGTTCTGGGGGCCAAAATTGACCACTTTAGCAGAATTATTAAAGGATAATAGTACTTATAAATTACGTTGCAATGCGTAAAAGAGCCAATTTAGACCCCCTGGTCAACACATTTTGTCGCAGAAGTTTTGGCAAAAAAAAACACAGCATTCATGGTAAAACTTTTTACGGTTGATCTTTCATCATATAAAATAAATTCTATCACAACAAAATTCTGACTAAAATCGTTGCGTCATTTTTCCGTAACAGCCGTAATCTCGTATATTTCGTTGTCAATATGATAAGATTAAAACTACGTGTGTTATCATTTCGCCAACACACGCTGCAAGAGATATATTATGCTTATCACTGAAAAGTTTAGATAGTTATTTTATCAATTCCTATAGGTCAAGTTTGCTTCACTATGATAGTGTAAAATGATTAGGTTATTTACAAACAATTTGATAATAATGACAACTCGCTAATTATGTTTGAAAAGGTTTAGATGGATGGATTTATAAATTCCAGGGACTGATAAATCAGGTTAAAAGGTTAACCGGCCTATAACCCATGTTCGGTTATAATGAAATCAGCACAGGTTCCAATGATATCGACATATCCTGCATTACATTGCCACAATTTCGCAAAAATGTGTACATACTGGCTATTAAAGAAAACGCGAATAAAGACTTATAGGGTTTGATATATTAAAAAAATATATATTCACTGGTAATCTCTGGTCAGTCACGTAATCAAGACTGTTACTGTTTCTATTATGATATTTTTATTTTGTAGCATTATTAATTTCATGATTGCATTTTGTTCATGTTTGCGGGTAACAAACATTTAGTTTTTGTAATGGAATGTTGATGCCATTTATACTTTTTATTTTTTGAATGGAAAATCATCAAATGACACCTCCCGCTCTGGGCGTAGCAGGCGGAGCAGTGTCAGGCTTACTGACTAAAACCTATCCATGTTCCTTCATCGCCCTTTGTGTTCCGGGGCGTGGGTATCTCTTCCTCGCAGTCCCGCAGCCCCGGCAGGCATCGGCCCTTGCTTCCCCTTCCTGTAGCTGACTCTCTGTGAGGCGCGCGTGGAACAGTCCTGCGCCGTCGACACGGCCTGTCGTCATGAGACGGACGGACGGCGAGCTAGCCCATAGCTCACCGCCCGCGGTGCCATTTATATAGTGTCACGCTGTTTGGCTTGAGTAATTGTTTGTTGTGCCAACTAAAAAATGACAATGATCCCTTACAGTTTCATGCATAATCTAAACTTGCTCTAAACTCCACGTTTCTTTTGTTTCCAGGCTCATCTCAATCAATACGACGCATACGGCAATTTCGACGATGAATTCGACGATTTCATGTAAAACATCACACCGCTCGTTTTAAGTCGGTACCTGGCGGCAATACGAAACTTCTCCTGTTACACAAACCGTTTTGTGTCTTATTCTCCTTGTTATACGGGCGATTGTTGCTTGTATACTAATGAAAACGTGCAACGTCGAATAAGTATGTACTGTCTTGAATATTATTTTACTCATGTAACATACAAATATTTTTATATGTAAGTGTAGTCCATATTAGTCTACAAGCAATAATCAATTAAAAAATATGGATTTAAAATACATAGGTGTTATGTATGTGGTAAGTGAGGCGAGCAAAATTCGTATGAAACAATAACTTTTTAGTTTTGTTAAGGCTCTGTATGAGAAAGATATTTATGTATATTTAAATTATTGATAGCTACTTAGTCCACGCTTTTATTTCCACGTTTGTCACCAGGTACTCGGGCACGTTACACTAATATAGTCAATGTAAAAAAATATATATAAAAAGTCAAACATATTTCCACAAATAAAATGCAAAAAAAAAATACTAGTTCATGTGAACGCTTCATTAAGTCATTAGATTAAGATTTAGTACAACAATTTTATTTATTTAAACTTAAATATAATAAAAACTCGCTATCGTCATGAGAAGTATTATTCATGAAAAAAGGTTTTAAAAATAACACTATTCTCATTTTTCCATTAAATCCATTCACGATTCTGTGAGATTTTATCGTAATAAAATATCCTAAGTACTGCAGTTATAACAAACTATGCTTCCATACAAGTTTTTTTATGTTATTAACTTAGTTTTAAGGAACAAACCTCAGCTATGCTCAAACGTGTTTTGTTTAGAGAAAAAAAAAATAGCAATTGTACGCAATAAATAGAAACTCGATAGCATAGGAGAGTTGATATATTTTTCATATGTGTATAATACATTGGTCAGTTAATGTAACGTGCCTCAGCCATGTATAGCCTATATACATATATACAATATAATATACAGTCGTTTCATTCTATGGTTATGGCCCGATGTTATGTTATATAGATAATAAATTTTTTATTGTGATAATCTATTGTTTTCTTGAAAAATCTACCATTTTTGACATAATAGGGAATATACACGTAATTTTTTCTTCACTTAAATCAATAAAATACAGTACTATCAACCCAAGAAAAGTATTAAAAGTTAAGTTCAACTACTGCTTGACGCACAAAAATAATATTAAACTCCTGCAATTTTCTACGACAGTTCAAACGTCCGTAGCTGTCGCGGCCATGATGTGACATGCACAGTCTGCCTTGTTTACTTTTTTTTTTTATCTTAATAAAATAATTTTACCAAATGTATGTGCTCTAATCAAGTAAAAATTGCAATAACAATATTAAAATAAAATTTTAGTGAAACTTTTAGCACTTTTGAAATAAAAGTGTTCTTTTGACACAATGAACTTTGACGTCAATACCGGCGTTATCGAGGACGGTGTGTTTTGACCAGTTTTGACAGTGCGTTCAGTTTCATCAAAAACATTCTACATAAAACAGTAAATTGTGAAATAAGTGATGTATTAGAAACTTAAACAAGTGTACTTACCACAATGTTTTTATGCGCCAATACAAGGCGTTTTTCATAAATAAAAAGAGTTTTGTATTTCATGCATATTCCCTATTTGGTTAGTAGACCTTTCAAACCAACACAAGTGTGTCACTTATTCTACTTCTTTCGGTATCTAATTTGAACAAACATTTGGGAAGAGCCGACAGCATGACGTTGGTGCCTTGGAAGGTGGGTAGGCCTTTGGTGTGGGACGCAACCTGTGTCGACACCCTTGCGCCATCTCACATCGCAAGCACGGCGGGATGCGTCGCTGCTACTGCGGCTTTTGAGATCCTCAAGCGACACAAATACCGTAACCTTATTGGTAGCTACGGTTTTGAGCCGTTTTGGGTCGAAACGTCTCCAGTCGCTTGTGGCCCTTTTAAGGCAATCTCTTCTTAGGCACAATTTCAAAGCTAAATACGACTGTTGACCTGCGAATCTGACGTTCACGAAACGTCTCTAGTCATGATGCTTGTGGCCGTTTTAGGAAATCTCTCGCCGACTGGTCGACATTTCAGGGCTGGCTCTTTGGCCAAAGAATTGCCATTCAACGTGGCAATACTGCCAGTCTTTTGGGCACGTTCTCGGATGACCGATGCGGAGGAGTACTTAGACTAAGTATCCTATTGTCGTCGTTGTATACAGGATAAAAGGGATACCGACGCTAAAACATGCCAAGTGTGTTCAGTACATGATTCTGAACTCCTCAACATAGAAAATTTTCGTCGGTTATTAAAAAAAAAAACCGGCTGTTACCTACAAAACTGCACGATTAAAATGTACGGAACAGCTGACACAAGCGTATTGTCTTTGTAGCATTATTTTCCAAACGATGTCACCACCTTGGATCCACTTATCATCTTACATATCTGGGTGGTCAATATTGCGCAAAGAACCATGATAATCTGCCTACACTCAGACAAACCAATTTTATTGGCCAAATAAGGGCTATGTAAACGTGTAGACCATGTAGGCAGGTTCAAGTATGATGCATTACAAGTTTAACTTGCACAAAGGTAGGCACACCTACTGCGCTGACCAAGGTTCATGAAGCTGCCCAACGGTTTTGATGATTGACAAATTTAGCTTGATTGATTCAAAAACCGGCCAAGTGCGAGTCGGACTCGCGCACGAAGGGTTCCGTACCATTATCTACATAAGACAAAACTGCAAAAAAATCACGTTTGTTGTATGGGAGTACCTACCTACATCTTAAAAATATTTTATTCTGTTTTTAGTATTTGTTGTTATAGCAGCAACAGAAATACATCATCTGTGAAAATTTCAACTGTCAAGCTATCACGGTTTATGAGATACAGCTTGGTGACAGACAGACGGACGGACAGTGGAGTCTTAGTAATAGGGTCCCGTTTTTCGCATTTTTCATCTGTCCTGTAAAAGTACAATTCCTACTCGGTAAAATGGAAAAGCTGAATTAAAAAAAAATACTTTTGATGAAGAAAAACATCTGTGGGGGTTCGAAATGATGACTGTTTGTGCGTTGATGTTGCCACAAGTACCTAGAAAATACAACTTTCAGGAATATCTGAAATTATCAAAAAACTACCTATTGGCCGCGACTTCGCGTGGTATTTTGATGTGTATGTGTGAAACTAAAAAGTACCTTACGCGACCTATTCTCAGACTTAAAAAATTACACAAAAAAATAACCTCCTTTTTTTTTAAGTCTGTTAAAAATCGGTCAAGCCGCTTCAGAGGAGTTCGATAACAAACACTGTCACGAGATTTTTATATTATTAGATACTAGCACGTCACGCGGTTTCACCCGCGTAGTTCCCGTTCCCGAGGGAGTACGGGGATAAAATATAGCATAAGTTACTCGCTGATAATGTAGCTATCTGCTGAAAGATTTTTGAAATCGGTACAGTAGTTTTTAAGTTTATTCGTTTCATACAAAAATACGAATCTTTGCTCTTTATAATATTAGTACCTATAGAAAACAGTGTTATCTGTTCCACACGTTTTGATTGTGTAGCTAGGTACTATCGAGGACACTCCTGCCTGATCACCACTAAGCTAATTTTTGCTTGCACTCGCAACATAGAAACGCTCTCTAGCTCTATCCCGTTGGCTTTGTATAGAAATAATGAATGAGACAATACCGAACGGCCGAGCGCACTGACGACCCACGCCAAACAAGAGTTTTTGTTATTTTACGCGGCAAATTGACGCTTTGCTAATAGGCCTAAACTTAAGGGAGCGGGGCTCGGCGGCGGCGCCTCCGCATGATTTAAGCGAAAAAAAAATTAACTGATCAGGCGGAAAAGACCACGACTGTACCTAGGTATTGCAATTTTGAGTGTGAACAGTTGCATGTTTGTAGGTCTCCACCACCACTCTATGTCCTGACAGAAGTAAAATATCGCTGAATACCATACAGAGCTCAACACATTGGAAACAATACTTATGGTTGGCAATATATGGTAACTAATTACGGCTCTTGTCGGTGTTAACAAGACATGCCACAATATCTGGCAATACCGACATCATTGTGTGGGATTCCTCACGTTTACTCGTTAACGCCCACCACTTGTACCTTGGAGATTTGAACAAGCCATTGCAGTTTAAAAACAATGAGATATGTTGTAATGCTGTAGGTACACGATATAATTTTGACTCTTGCATAATCGTGCGAATAAACTCCATTTATCTACAAGTAATCACCTTTTTGCAAAAAAAAAAAAACAGTTTGGCAACCCATTGTAGTTTAATTAATTGATGAGAAAAAAGCGCAAATTACCTAGAATAAAGCGTAAGTATAATATTGTGATGCCTCATTTATAGTAAGTTTTATTAGTACCTACTTTCTTATTACTAACAATGTCGTGAACCAGTATTTATTTTCCACGTAAATAAAAGCACTTTCGCACTTTTGATGCATTGTGGTAAAATATTCACATAAGTACTTAGGTATTACTTCATATTAAGTACCTTTCTTTGTTTTGTTACAATACCGAATTAACTAAATTGCCACTAGTCTGATGTAGTAACTAACCTATTACCGCGACCGAGGAAAACTGTTCCACCGTAATACAGTTTATTACTAGTACGGGGAACAGGGTGAATCAGTTCTGTGTTAACTAACATCCTAATTAGAGTTAGTTAATGAAACTGTTAATAGAATTATTTAAATGATTGTGTTAGGTTGTTAGATATGTATGCTAAAAAAAGAAGTTTTTTTATATTAGGTAACACCTACCTACCGTTACCTACTTATTTCTGAGCAAATCAAAAATTCAGTAGGTACCTAGATAATGTACCTACTTGCTTGTGTTTGCTAATGTGGCTCGGTTAGCCCAGTGGATGAGATATTATCATACGAAAAAGTTCAAGCTTTCATGAACATTTACCTAGCTAGGTATCTACGTATAGATGTACCTACTACTATATTAATAAATAAATAAATTATGTACATATTTGGTTAGGTATATCCGTTGTTACAAAATTAAGATAGATGTCTATCTCAAAATAAACGATCATGTCAATATCTTCTAATATATCACTAAATCGTATCATACGTACCTAGATAGGTGAGCTCCAACTATTTCATTTAGGGTTCCGTAACCAACAGCCAACGGGACCTCTGCGTCGGTCGGTCTGTCTGTCCGTCTGGTACAGGGCTGTACACTTCCTGACACTTGAAATTTTTGGTGTGTAGGTACTGTGTAGACCGCTATAACAACAAATAAAATGAAGTTAAAAATAAAAGGGGCCCCATACAAGAAACATGTTTTCACTAAACGATATAAACAAAATATCTACAGTGTAATTTGTACGCTGGTACGGCGGAACCCTTCGTGTGCGAATCCGATTCACACTTGGCCGGTTTTTTTTAGAATGTAATGGAGTTGGAAGTAATAAAAATAAAATATAGCTCGTTGTTTACGTGCAATAAAAATCAAACGATACTATAGCTAGGTCTTATCTAATATCCTATCTACTTTACCAATATAGACAAAAAAACTAGTAGCTAAAAATCAAAACAGGAAAATATGAAAGAAAAAAAAAAAAAAGAAAATAAAAATAAAAATGCTTTTCCATACATTTTGACGTGTACGTGTAGGTATTGCACTTTTGTATTTTCATATTAGTCTGCCTAGTGGTTTTTCGTGAAAGCAGCACAGCTTCACCCATCCTCACAAACTTTCGCATTTAAAATAGTAGTATCAAAACACGAGATTTACAGAATTTGAAATGTAACGGTAACCCAGGTTTACTTTGACTGAATTCATTTGAATTTATAATTACTCAAATATTTATTTTATATCTAGAGTAATTACTTAAAAATATTCACAACTTTGCACATCAAACCAATTCCCCAGAAACCTAGTTTACTAACTAAATCACACACATCAACATATTCTGCAATAATCCTTTTCCGTCGAATCTTATCTGCATCGCTGATCATCTTTTTGGTAACACGTAGCTCCCAAATTCAGCAATCAAACGACGTTCACACGACTTTAAGAGATGTAGGTTTTCAAATTTTAGCAAAATAGCCTAGATTCCGACGGCCTAATCCGAAATAGGGCTACGCCAAATAGCTGATACAGGCTACTTTAAAATTCGCCAGATTTAAACGTGCATTGCTTAAATAATTCAAGATGCTGTGTATTTTGGTCATGTCCGGTCTTGTCCTAGGTTTATTAGATTTTGATTTTCGTCATCTGTTCTCGATTTTTTTTTGTATTCAGAATCGCTGGTTCGTCGAATCTTTGGATAGCCACATAAGGATAGTTAATAGGGAACAGGCCTAATAGCCATAAATCACTTACCAGGCACAAATGCAAACTCCGTGCTAGAAAGAAATTGAAAAACGCAATTTTTCCCAACCAGAGGCCGGGCCTACAAACTTAGGTAACGGTCAAAATCAGTATGAGTAAGAGTCGCTGGCATCTGCATAAAGGCCCTCGTAATTTGATCATTTAAAAATACCCTTTTTGATACTTGTCAATATTTTTATTTCTATTATAGAGTTAGTGTGTAAATAATGTAAATAATTAGTCTGTGTTTAATAAAGGAATAATAAATCTTTAAATTGGCTGTCCGAAATCCTGAAAAAAACCTTTATTGATTGATGGACTCTCGCCATCACAGCATTTTAAGGAATGCTGGCTAGGTTGTCTTCTTGCCTGTCCCATGTTTCGAGAAGTACTTTTCTAAATGCAATAAGTTGGCCTACGCTAAGCTTGCCTATGATTCGAAAGAGCGTAAGTCTTCAAAATGGACCTGTAGGCTAATTCACGTAACTAAAGAAGTGCTGTTGCAGTGCAGTTAAGTTTCGATCAAAACAACGCGATTCGTATTCTCTACCGCTGTCAAACACGCTCGCGTCAAGTTCGCGTCACGCGAGCGCATTAACGGCATTCTACTGTTGCGCGTCTTTGGTGCGTGCTTCGGAACGCAACATGATCGGTATTCTACTAAGTAAGAAAAACCACTAAAATCTGTGTTGGGGTGTTATTTTAATAACGTCATATTCATTGAAATGTAATCGATTCTATTCGATTAATTAGTGAGTAATATTTTTTCTCTCATAAGGTCACACCATAAGTAAGTTTGGTAGAGTTTGGTTGTCGTACAGTTGACGTGCAGTTCACGCGCAACTTACGCACAGTTCAAAGATTACAAGAATACCGTTTATCACTTGAACTCGAACTTAACTGCCATTGCACTGCAACTTCATCGGCGCGTCATAAAATTACGTGAATTAGCCCTCTGAATTGTATGTCAATATCGGTATAAAATGCTCAATAAAATACCTAAGTAGTCCATTCGAGGTAAACACGCAAATTGTCCGAATTTGCACGCAACGTGTCATATTTCGACACGTCCAATTTGTACATTTACATCGGATAATAAGATTATTGCGTCATTGCTGTTGGTTTGTGCTCGTCTTATTGCGATATGATTGTATAGTAACATTTGACAGTAACAAGATTATAACGACGTTATAAACCATGTTAATGTGAATGTTTGATCCATCAAAATTATTGACGTTCAACAATAATGATAATTGAGGTTGCAAGAAGGTAAGTATTGATTGTATTTAAATTATACATAAGTATGTTGCATAAAGTTGTTTTATTGATATTTCCAATGTTAATTTTAAGTAAGCACTACTCAATTTCAGTCGGCGCAGCAAGTCTTCTGCTTCTATACTTCTTTCTCTAGAAGGCGTCATCTCAGTGGAACTCCAACTAAGCTCAAACTAATAGAACGGGGTGGCACCCCGTTCTATTAGTTTACTTTTTTATCCACATTCACACCCTCTCCAAACTTTTTCACATTTTCCTTGTTCCTCCGCATCCCTTGTCCAAAATGCCATTACTAGGACAATCGTTTTCTTCACAACTCTTCAGTCACTGATGTGACTTTCAGACTTCCTCTTAAATACCCATTTCTTATTCAATCCATTTGCGTTACAGCATACATCAATACTGTGTTAGATTTTGACACTAAACAAACTGTTGAGGCATGCAGCATGTTTACGGCTTGTGGAAGTAAAAGTGACCAAGTTCGACGACCTGATGAAGTGATCTGCACAAAAATTCAAAAATTTTGCGCCTGTACAGGTTTAAGAATGTGGTTTTATGCGTAAGCAAGGAAATCGTCTACTTTCCATCTCTATGTTGAATAAGTCAAATTATCTAGGAACCGACTGATTAGTACCTAATATATCGTTACGAGCTTGGCAGATACTTTAAACATAACTGTCATTTAAAGATTAAAGGGTCTTAAGTCCCATTTTAGTTACACCTGAAGACAGGTACTGTCTGCTAGCCAAGCAGGTGATAGAACACAAACATAACCTGCCTTCTTACCTAAAAAGAAATAATAACAAAAACATTTATATGAATGACACAATGCAGGTCATTGGCTGCACCCACAAATGGATGGGCCACCCAATCCGGGTTTCGATGACACACACCCGACACCCTCCGGAAAGAAACGTGCGTCCCTGCGGTGAAAGTGTAACGCGAATATGCCGAGCAGTTCTTGAGGTCAATGCTACCACACAGACGGACTTGTTATTGTGTAATTTTTCGTAAAGGTGCATCCACAACGAAGTAAATTTTTGAGGAGCAACGTTTGCAAGTACTAGTGGACAACAGCGGGCAAAAAAAGTTAGTCAAAAGGCCGCATAAATTAGGTATAGAAAGTTACTTAATGTTATCATGTTGCTGTACATAAAACAATAGGTCGCGTCACGTAAAAAGAACGCTGACGACAGTGAAAAGGATGTGTTTGCGCACGGATATTGTCAAATCCTAAAGTACTAGGCTAATATTGTTCCACTTAAAGTGTAATTGTTTTATTGTAGAATCATAACTGGTACTAAAGACTGGAATTAGAAAAGTAGATAATGTTTTCTTCATCGGTTAGCGTTTTTTTTACGTGACGGACCTATAACTTTGGTGTCGATACACTTTTTTATGTTTTTAACTAGCTACCTATTTCAGGATAAAACTATGAATGTTTCTATGAAATGATTTTGTTCATTTCACAGACTGTACTTTGCATACATTCTTGATAATTATTTTTTACACTTGCCCTGAAAAAGAGTTCAACGCGCTAATTTCTTAAAAGATAGACGTGTGTATCTAGAATAGGAATGCACGATACCTACTTGCGTTTGTATCGATGATTGATCCAAAGTATCGTGTCGTTCTTATTTTTCCCTCTAAGTGTCTAAGCGAAAATCCGAAAATTATTTCGTGGTCATGATTTATGACCACGAAATAATTTTATTAAGTTATATAATAATAATTTTATCAAGTTCTAAGATGTCTCATTTGTCACTCGTCGCCGTCATATTAAGAATATGATAAGTATTTTATTAAATAAACAACCATGATGTTTCAAATTGACTAATCATGCAATTTATAACAATGTGGTACGATACGATCCATCCATTCCGATTCCTACTTGTAATTTTATATCGATTCAAGCATCATCATCATCTGCCTAGCCTTTTCCCAACTATGTTGGGGTCGACTTCCAGTTTACCTGATGAAGCTAAATACCAGTATTTTACATGGAGCGATGATGCCTATTTAGCGCACACCTAGTTAGTACTACGATACCCCTTTTACTTCTTGTCAGACTTTCGGGCCACTGACTACCTGTGACGACTGTCAAAGATCTAAAATGACAGCAAGCGACTCAAGCATTGTATGATATTTGTTTGTATCTATCCAAAATATCGCATTATTGCATCGGGTTGTCCGTCACTACAAGCAAAATCACTACCTAGTATAAAACAAAGTCGCTTTCTCTGTCCCTATATCCCTATGTATGCTTAAATCCTTTAAACTTTTGATGCGGGTTTTTTTAATAGATTGAGTGATTCAAGAGGAAGGTTTTAGTATATAATTTGCATATTATACAATGTCATTTATGGGATATCTTCCGTGATTATTGACAATATATTAACATAGTACAGTTATGAACCGTGGAAGCTTACAACAGTGTTTGCAAAATCATATTATTGTAAAGACACTTTATTCTTGTGCTGACAGCCACCACTTAATTCATGCAAGTAATAAACGATTTTGTTCACGTTGTCCAGTTTTTTTGTAAATATTTTAACTTACTTTTATTAAACGAAAAAGTTTGTAAACTCAAGTTGTACGCAAAGAACGGATTTGGATGAAATTTTGCGAGCAGAAATTTTATAACCTAATTAAGGTGTATCTATTCATAGACGAAATCTTTTAAGGGGTCATTGTAGTCATCATTATGAACAACTTTAACTATGGGACCAAACCCAGAATCGCGAAAAAATTCCCTACAATATGTGTGCATAATTCATCAAAATGTATGGAACAGCTGATTTTTTTTTCGCGATTCAGGGTTTGGTCTCGTGAGAGAGATTTCGTGTATGAATAGATACACCTTATATACGACGATACCTGTGGACCAATACCGAACTCTACGTGGCCGAAGCTGCGAGCATATAATAGTTATTCAATGTATTACTCATATATTGCAATGACCAATCCAAACATACAAACCACTGACACACTTACAGACACGCTACAACTTAATTAAAAAGAATAAACTGCACCGGAAGGCCGGAACCGCTCGAACAATGGCGAACGGAGACGAAGCGACTCCGTTGCGCAAGAGCCGTATTTAGCACTATTATTCCACGCTTCCTAGATTATAATCTGAACTGCTGACCGTTGAGAAAGTCAACAGGGTAATCCAATTAGTTTTTTTTCATTGTTATTGGAGAGAGCTTCTTTGCCGTAAAGCGTTTTGTCACCGTAGACTCCTGCTATCACTCTTGCTTATAAGATATTACTTAATCATTTCAGCCAGATATGTTCCATTCTCGTACAAAGAAGGAAAGAACATTGATCATGACACGGTTTGTCAAGTTCAGAAAATTACTTCAAGATGTTTTGCTTCACCGTAAGTTAGTCACGCAAGAATAACTTAGAAAGTGCAGTTGAAATTGTTAAAATGTGAGCTTTCATTTCATACAGTGCTTTTTAAGGACATGTCATGAAAACAATTGCCAACCTTTTGGGCACCATTCTTTGTGAGACATTTACTTGTGAAACTTCGACTAAACATATTCTTTAGATGTCTAGGTATGACCTGATGTGCAATAAAGTGTAACAACTTTATCTAAACATCTTTATAGAAGACTAACAACGGGTCAATTAAAAATCTTCACACACATGATAACACGAAAAAAAAAACAAGCGATAGACTATTTAAAACAATTGAGACTTGCAAAATTGAATATCTGATAAAGTGATGACTGATAAAAATCTTTAACAATTATACTCCAAGGAGTCGAAAACATATTTTTCAAACGTTACGAAAAGCAATATAACACAGGCACCTGGTCATTACTGGTCTAACATACGCAAACTGGATCACAGCAACAATGGATTACAAAAGAAATACGTTTAGGAGATCTCTCATCGCGCAGTGAATCACAGAACACAGAATGCCTTGCGATAACTCTCCGGATTCACACAATAAGTTACAGAAATATGTAACAAGGCCGTTTCGTAAGCTTGTGAAAATTGGTGGAGATGTTAACAATACTGGGATCCTGGTTTATTGATTGTGGTGTCAGTTCAGGTCGTTTAAAATAATTAATCACTTATGAAATGTACATCTGTTTTTAATGAACAAAAGATAGTACATTAGCAGAAATAATGTAAAGAATAAATAAATAAATATCGCTGGACATTACACACAGCGCCATCTAGTACCACACTAAGCAACGAGGCTTGTGTCGTGGACACCAGATAGTTGATATACTACATAGATACTTTTTGTTTGTAAATACATACTTATTATACATATAAACATCCATGACTCGGAAACAAATGTCCATGCTCATCACACAAACATTTGCTCCTACCGGGATTTGAACCCGGAACCCTAAGAACGTAAGGCAGCCTCAGTACCGCTGGGCCGTTCGGGTCGTCAAAAAGAAAAATAAGCTTTACCTGCTAAACCAAAAAGATGCATTTAATGAGGTAAATTACTATTCCCATTCCCTTTCCTAAGATGCGTTTCTTTGCCCACTTACGATGGCGGAATAATACATTTCACAAATTGTATGACCACTCAACGTCGATGCTTGCCAATATTTAGAGATCTAAATTTTGACTCATCATAATTTTGGAAAACCCGCGTCTTTTGTAACTGTCCAGTGGAACTACGCAATGTTTTATTGGAACCATTGATTGCAAGAGCACAACACTGTGATGGCCATCTCATGATGAGGTTTTCCACAAAATGGGAGATTGCAACAAAATTAACTAACGCCAAGATATCTATAGTAGGTAGATTGTAAAGGAAATCCCTGATTTTTTACAAAGAAAAGAATTTACCAACGGTACAGTATTTCCGCCGCCTTGCAAATTATGGATCTGTGTATGTAAAATTAAATTTACTGCACCACACACAAATCAAAGTAATGTTTGGTATCAGAAAAACCCTTTAAGTATTAAGTACAGTGTGACTGACCTATTTGCTGAGCCTATTACATAAAAAAAAAAACAAAAAACAGTAAAGATGATGCACTGGAAATAACGATGTCATCATCATCAAAAGCGATGTCAAAGAGCTATTCTCCATGAGGTCATCTAACCAGCATCTTATTACGATCTTAGAAAGGTATTCTTCACAAACGAGCAAGGTCGTATTTTAAAAGAAGCAAATGTACGCACATTATTGTCGTTTAGAATGGAATTACAAAATAACTCAATGACTCGAGTTGTGAATCCATTAGTTGCAACACACCTGCATAATGTTTGCACTCCGGCGAATTGCGATGCATGAACTCTCACTTTTATTATAATACGTATTACTACGCATTTTTAAACAAGTGAACTATTGAACTGGTCCGTTGGTATAGTGGTCGACTGCTGAGCCTGAGTTCCTGGGTTTGATTCCCAGGTCAGGCAAAGTATTAAGTGTTTCAATCAGGAATTTCTCAGTAACAACCACGGAGTCTGGATTTGTGCCCGGTTGATGGCAATAGGCTCGCCCCCCTAGTACATGGGACTTAAGCATAACTGGCGAAATATTGGTGTACTGCTAGGTCCACCTCTGCTTAACCCTTTGGGTTACAGGCGTGATGTTATGTTATGTAACTATTGAACCACGTTACAGTTCTAAATGTCCACATATAGACAAGAGCGCCCTAGACAAGTGGGTCGCTTTCAAAGTGTTTCATACAAGCTGTAGCCGGACTCTACACGAACCCGTCAACCAAGCATCCTGTACATCAAACTAAAGTAACTCTACGCAAAAGTTATTGCTAGGAATAGTACATTTTGATACAAGTAGAGAAAGTTTGTCGTTGCATCCGAGGCGGAATTAGCACCCGAGCCGTAGACGAGGGTTTTTTTGAGCCGAGAACTGCAATAACATATGTACACGTATATCAAACGACGTTTTTCAATACACTTTTGAAGAAATAAAAAATAATATACAATTTGGAACTTTGTCGCAATGATGGGTAGGACCGCCTTTTCCCGGTATTACTTTTACACCCATTATAGTGAAAATGTAATTCATCATCTGCCTAGCCTTTTCCCAACTATGATGGGGTCGGCTTCCAGCCTAACGGGATGCAGCTGAATACCTGTATTTTACATGGAGTGACTGTCTATCTGAACTCCACAACCCAGTTAGTTCTGGGTAATACGATACCCTGTCATAATCGATAGTTTGTAGTAAGAGTGGTTGGGGGGCAACACTAGTGCCGCCGCCCGCCATGATGAAGATTGTGTTTGTAGATTGATTCATTGTCATTGAGTGCGTGGTGATTTCCCAAAAATATAAAAACTATAGTAAAAACCAAGGTGGTATTAATTAATTACCCATCAAAAATTATAACATACCCCTTGGTAAGTCTGGTTGTTAGACTTTTAGGGCCAATGACTACCCGTAACGACTAATCAAAGGTCTACAAATGACAGCCAGGCCGTGGCAAGGTGGGTATGTAAGGGTGACGATGTATCACGGTGGAGGTCTGCCCAGCGAGGGCGGAGCACCGCCGTGTCCTCGAAGCGGCGATGGGCAGCGGCGACCTCTCGCGTCCGGCCCTGGTTCAATCAATGGTCCGGAGCGAGACGGAATGGGACGCCGTCACCTCCTTCTGCGAAGCAGTCATGCTAGCGAAGGAGGTAGTAGAGTAGAGTAGAGTTGGGACTCCATTTTCCCCACTTAGACTCTTATTCGGTCCGTTGTGCTTAGGTGTCCTGGCTAAGTTAGCCAGAAGTTAGCCAGCCTAGCTCCGCCCAGAACCACAGAAGTTTCCTGGGAGCTTCACAGGCTTCGCGGTGTAGCGAAGGAGGTGGCGGAACATGAGAGGGAGAGAACCTCACGTCCGTCCGTCCGTCCGTCTTATGACGACAGGCCGTGTCGACGGCGCGTTCGTGTTCCACGCGCAAGGTCAAGGTTCGGTTTTCCCGATGCCTGCCAGGGCTGCGGTACTGTTCGAAAGAGATACCGCGGCCATGGAACACAAAGGGCAATGAAGGAACATGGATGGGTTTTAGTCAGTTAAAGTCTGACACTCCCTTCTGCTTCGCCCAGAGCGGGAGGGGTCATTGGATGATTTCCCATCCGAAAATAAAAACAAAAAGGGTGACGATGTATTTCAAGAATCAAAATATCAGCACGGTCGTTCCCATTAAATATTATATTGCAGTTAGTAAGTAATTAATTGCCGACTGTCACTTCAAACATTTGTAAAGTCATCACAGTCTAGAATTGACTTACATATTCTTAATGACTTATTTCTTAATGATATAGCAGTTTTTATGCTCTTAATTTTGCCTAACATCAGAAATTGCATTTCAAGATGGTTGTAAAAACTTATCGTATGGAGCAATTCTGCAGATCTTAGCAAATGTGTTAGTGCTTATGTTTAATACTAAATATAAACCATTAAACATGATTCTGAAATACTACGAGTACATTGGACAGCAAGAAATGTTATGACGTTTCATCCTTTCATGATTGCAAAACTCTGAATTCGAAAAATACTTAAACTTGCTAGGCCTACTAAAAACAAAGAGAACCGAGTCAAAGGTACATTTGTAAAAAGCCTACCTCACAAAAGTTTTAATGACTAAAATGAGCCAAAATGTCGGCAATATCCATAACAACAAAAACGCACAAGTATTTGGAAACATTTTTTTGACAAAAGTCGCAACATTTTCTTTAATAGTTTCCTAAAAGAGAATAGGAAACAATACATGCTTGGCAGATTGTTTCGTATGCTGACATTCTATGATTAATGTTACAAGTAATGGGGTAACACCTTCAACCTTGTTAATTCATTGTGGGGAGTTCAGGTGACGTCATTTTAGACTTCTGGGGTTCTGTATTTTGGTTGGGCTGTAAATGTAGTAGCTAATTCTTCTCCAATATCATCATCTGACTAGCCTTTCCCCACCTATTAAGGTCCAATCTATTACAACCTGTGTTATATGACTTCCAAAATACCGACATGTCTTTGCTGGTTTACATGATACCCTCTGGTAAAACTGGTCGTCAGACTTTCGGGTTTTTGGTTACCTGTAACGAACTAACGAACGCGACCGCGACGGTCGAAGCTTTACAAGTGACAGCATAGATCAACGCTGGTCACCCATCCGCAGACCGAATTCGGCAAGCGTAACCAACCCGTTTGCTGTTACTATTTAGCTTCCACTCTCTCTCGGTTTTACGAATTATCAATCTGGGTTACATTCCGTATTCGGTAGTGAGTTTGCCAACAACTCCAGTAGGTAGCAAGCTAAATTAATGCTGAATCAGCAATGTGCAACCACTGGGGTCAAAAGTCACGATGACCTCTCGCTTGCCGACTACAAGCCCTATGTTAAAATTGTTGACACCAGCAAAGCGGTATTTCATAAGAAAAATATTTTTTCTTCTACCGGCTTGAACCATCAAAATGTACTTTGTCAAAAACCTGTATTTTTATTTCAAAATATACAGGTTGTAAACAGACCCTTCACGAAGCCGTCAACCAAGCATTCTGTACATCAAACTAAGTAACTTTACACAAAAACTTTTTAACACCCTTTTTCAAGAAACAACACGAAAAATATGCGTATAATCTTTTTATAGGTACTACCGAGTTCACCGACGGTCGACCTCTTTTGTACCTTATTACTGTGGGCATAAGAGTGAAAACGACCGTTAATGAACCCGGTAGTACTAAATATGAGAACTTCTTCACACAATCCCTGTTTTCTCGAAACATGTTGAGTAGATTTTGGCTTACGGGGGCAGTATAGGCATACAGGCTTACAGGCAGCCTTTACGAATTAGTTAAAACTACCTACTAAAATAACCTACCTACTAAGATACAACAAGCTTGGTCCACACTCGTGACCTAAGGATCGCCGCGTGAAAGGCAGCTGACGCCATTCTAACCAGTTTATCTGCAGAACTCTACTCGGTCAATAAGCCTACACGAATAATATTGACAATTACTTTTAAACGAACGATTTTAGTTTTTTTTTTTAATTATTTTAGTAGAGGCCCAGTGGCTATGGTCCGGATTCGAACCTTTATCTTACTTACTCCTTTAACTTGTGTATTTTTAGGGTTCTATAGTCCTGACAAGGAACCCTTACAGTTTTGTCATGTCCGTCTGTCTGTCTGACTGAGGTTTTGCTGACCGTTTGTACAACGACAACAAAGTGGTAAAATACAATTTTGGAAAATATTTTTTTTTAGGGTAACTCCCCTACATGTGAAGTAGTAATGAATTTATTTTTCGTCGTCTACCCTATCGTGTGAGGTATCGTTGAAAAGGTCTTTTAAAATGACTTAGGAGTTGCTAATCCAACTTTTCGATTTAATGCTTCATTTACGAAATATTAAACTTTAAGTGCAAATTTTTGTTCCAGTAGGTCCCCCCCCCCTCTAAAAGCTAAACTGTGGGCTTGAAAAATCTGGGAAAATTCACTGTGATAGTTCATTTCATGAACTTGAAAGGAAAACTATAGCGGTTAAGATAACTTCATTAGTTTAGCAGTAATAGTCGTTGATTGATTTGGTACAAAATCCTTGGAATAAATCCTATTAAGTGACTAAGATGAAGTAGTTGCTTGTTTATAACGGGTAAAGACTTGCATTGAAAAACCAAATCTAAAAAGAAAAATGAAAATCATTAGCTTCACAAAGCTGCCGCTAGATGGCGCTGTACCAACGGGTTTGTTCTATATTGTGATGACGGGCTACTAAAGAACCCTACACTGTGTGCGGCCCGACACGCACTTGGCCGGTTTTTTTTTTATCACAACTGCTCTTAAAAACTGAAAGAACTCATAGGTGGTTAGGAAAACGGCATGAACTACCACCAATTATGTTTAAGTTATGGCTATTCGACCTTGGGGCAGATGGCCTATACTTCAAGACCCATTCTCCTTTGAGGGCATGTGACAACTACACACCCGCACTGGACCCGTGTGGTGGATTATGAGCCTCTCCCTAGCTATGCTGTCATAGAAAAAAATGAAGGTCCGAGTAGGCGGATCGTTGTAGGCTAAAGCT
Source organism: Xestia rhomboidea (assembly GCA_963853795.1). Taxonomy (NCBI): domain Eukaryota; kingdom Metazoa; phylum Arthropoda; class Insecta; order Lepidoptera; family Noctuidae; genus Xestia; species Xestia rhomboidea. The sequence continues at coordinate 3,440,223 of OY970771.1, read as the reverse complement.
TTCACGAAGCTAGAATACCTACGGATTCATATCAGCCCAAAGACAGTTTTCTTCTGTTGAAAACGGAGTCGCCTAAAATAGTTTTGTGCCAAGTATTTTCCCACGGCATCGATGTTTATTTTGATATATTGATGACCTGTCATATAAACATCGTCTACTTGATATCTCAAGCAGTCTTTACATAAAGGTAGCTTGGTTTCATAACCGAATTATGTGTTTTTAAACGAGCATGTACAAGTAAGAATCACACTTGCGTAGCCTGTTTTGTCACTTAATTTTTCTCCTAACAGCATGAGCAAATCCTGGACATCATCAGCGAAACTGTCCTCAAATCACACTTGGACAAAATTCAAAGAATGTTGAATAATCATCTGCTAAGCTTTTTCCCAACTATGTTAGGGTCGGATTCGAGGAGAATGCAGCGTAATCCCGTATTTTTTCGAGCGACTGCAGAAACTGCATAACAGGATAAGGTTTAGTTACCGTGGTCTTCTTTGTTGTCTGAACTAACAATCTATACTTCTATAGTAATAATAATATTTACATACATAATATAAAGAGGAAAGATTTTTGTGTGTTTGTTACGATTTAACTCAAGAACTGCTGAACCGATTTAAAAAATTCTTTCTCCATTAGAAAGCTACATCTATACCGAGTAACACAAACTATAAATTATATTGATGTCATGCAAATTAGCTGAGCTATCACAATTTTCGGACGAAGTCGCGAGCGAGGTGCTAGTTGATTATACATTGATTCTGCTATTGTTGTTGATTATAAGTTGATTATTATTTTTAAGGTCACTCCTAATTTTTATACTATATAGGCTTTCGTTTGGCCGCGACTCGCCTGATGATATGGCACGCTGGCCCTGAAGAACCCGATTCGCTCGAACTTTGAATAGATCCAGATTATAATGATCAGGGAACAGAGAAGCCGGCAGTCGATTTCGCAGGCAGGCGGTCTCATTAAGACTAATGTGAACTCGTCAATAAGAAGTGACCTGAAAACGCTATAATCTGCTTCCCTTTTAAAGAAATTACATTATTATAAACAAACAATATAAATAGAAAACCTTTTATTTACAACCACTTTCACAGTGAAAGTGTTTCGTCTCAATTTATTTATTTATTGTAATGATTTAAGGTCACTCCGGTTGTAGGCGTAGGCAATTGGTTCCTAAGCCGCTTAAATATTAAGTATTCATATTTTAAATCTCCACATAATGTATGGTACTTTATATCTGTCTGTTTTTACTATACCTAAACTATATCTTTAATGATGACACCATTTGTCTGTTTGTGTTATCGCTTTGTTCTTCTAAACCTAAACTACATAACAGATTTTGATGTGGGTATCACTCTATCATTAAGAGAATTTAATCCAGATGGTAGGACGTCGGGGACCGAGCGATGCGCCTCAAATGGACCTGGGCAGGATATCTGGCTAGACGCGGACATCACTGATAGAGCAAGGCTTTAACCAAGTGGTGGCCAAGGTTAGGCCAAATAAACCAGGGGCCCTACTCTCTACCGGCTCGTCCGTATATTTGGATCTATCCGTCTCTCTCGCGCACGTCTGCAGATGAGTGCGAGTGAGAGAGACGGACAGATCCGAATATACGGACGAAACGTTAGGGAGTAGGGCCCCAGAGGCCCTACTCCACCAGGACTATACTAAATCTCGTTCTATCGACGATTTCGTCAAAGTTGCAGGAAACACCTGGATAAGAGATCCCCAGAACCGGGAAGTGTGGCAGAAAAAAGGAGAGGCCTATACCCAGCAGTGGGTGATTCCGGGCTGATATGATGATGACTCCTGAAGGTGTGTACAAATTAAATCTTCATCATAACACCACACCTGTAATGCCCGAAGGGGATGCAGGCAGAGGTGAACTGAATTATAGTACACCCACATTTCGCAAGTTATGTTTGAGTCCCATTGTAATAGGGAGCGAGCCTAATAGCCATGTAAATTAAACTTAGTTATAATAAACCAAGCGAAGCAAGGGCAGGGTCGCTAGTATTGATATAAAAATGTACTTTTTATGTTTTAACATTCCTACGTTTAATTAATTTTAGTTTTAAGCTCAGTGTTGGAACTCCAATCATTACGGGAGAATGGTCTTATGATAGGCATCGCCAATAGAATATGTCCTAACTTGGTGGAAGCCTATTTATTAGAAGATCAATAGGCTATTTAATTAATTGATTAACTGTCTGAGATTCTGATAATGATAATGATAATAATGATTTATTTCTCACCACAATATAGGTACATTAGACAGGTATCAATACAAAAATACTTAACAACTGTAATTATACTGTGGGAGACTGGTGCCTAAGCTAGACGTGAGGTCTGTATTTCAGGACACCAGGTCTCCACCCCTTGGGTTATGTTACATTTTAATGTTATGTACAATGCAAAACAATAGTCAATGCGGTAAGAATTAACAAAAGCAAAAGTTTTTTTTTTTTTAATGAGAGATAAAAATAAAATAAAAAAGAAAGAAAATAGTGACAATTATTGGTTAATGGTGTTACTAGTATGTTTAGTAGGTATTTGTAAGGTTGTGTAACTGTGAATGAGTAAGGTGAATGTGTGGGTGTAAGTGTGTGGTGTATGTTGGGGGAGAGGAACAGAATGTGATAAATTGTCTATTTTGAGACAGCAAGTAGTTTTTCTGTTTCTTCATAATTTAGCTCCCAGAGCCAATCTCTTAGTTTAATTTTGCAATTGTTTTTGGAGAGGTTGCAATATTCTGTAAGATCTTTTATGGTGTAAAATATTGTGTGCATGTAATGAATGAGAATGGCGTGATTGGAGCGATACAGCGGAGGACTTCTTTAAAGGCTGATTGATGATGATCATGATGAATGTTTTTCTTAACAGAAAATCGGAAAAAGCATGCGTAGTATGTGGTACGTGTTATCGGGTTTTTCAATCAGGAATTTCTCGCCTTCTTTTACATAGGACTTAAACATAACTGGCGAAATGCGGGTGTATTTAGGTACTCCTCTGCCTATCCCTAGCTACTCGATTACAGGCGTGATGTCATGATGTGTATGTGTGTGGTATACATATAAAGCGCTGTCTGAATTTAAACCAATGATAAGGACCACACTATCGTCATACTGCAGAAGTTTGTAACGTTTATTTTTAATCTCTATTTATCCGTTGACCGATGACAGTAAAATGGCTATCTACAAAACTATATTAAAGCCTGTATGGACTTACGGTATTCAACTCTGGGGTACAGCCAGCCATAGTAATATCGAAATACTTGAAAGGTTTCAAAGCAAAACAATGAGAGCCACCTAGATTTTAATTTGCGAACAGTTAAGGAAGAGATTGAGTCAAACAGCAACAATTATCAAGCCAGATTGAACCGACATATAAACAAATTAGCTGCCGAACTGCAGGGAGAGGGCAGTCTAAGATTCTCTCGCCACAAGAGAAATACTATACCGGAACTAGCGAATAGATTCGCAGACAAAAAATGAGGATCGCACCACTGGGTGTATGACTCCGCTGAAGACACATACTGGTGAAAATCTGACAGCATATTAGATTATTGTTTGGAACAAACAGATTGCTAAGTAGCAGGATACATAAAAAAAAAAAAAAAACTCTATTTATAACACTTTCAAACCCCAGAAGACCGGTCCATTCACAAACAAACAATAACCGTCTATAACAATCCACATACCTACAACTGCAACCGGTAATTCCTGCTCTCATATAATATAAGATATAATTCAATTGGCATGCACTGTTACGTTATATAATGAGTTATTACGTTATCCCTCGTCTGATCGGCGTCTAGATTTTAGATATTAGATACAAAGACACTCTGTAGGCGTGATAGTGATTTGTGACACGTATAACACCACTTGACAAATATTTTTTACGTTTATTTCAAAATTATTGTAATTTTAGATGCTATTTGACACTTTAATATGATTGTTGTAAGCTTTTAAGCGTTTTGGTATAAAACTGTTAGCATGTATTCCGAATAAATAAATAAATAAATAGTGGACAAAGACTGTCAGTCTGACTGTCAGCTATCGATTCCCGGCACCCGCGTCCCACCCCGCCTGCATCCCCGTTCTCGCCCGCCCCTCGTCCGCACGCGTCCGTGCCCCGTCCTTTCTATCTGTTTTTACACAAAGCGCAGACGGGCAAGCGTCGTGTCCGCGCCCTGCCCGCGCCTTGCCTTTGCTGTGTATTCTGCGTCGCGACGCTTCTAAACATTTTGTATGAAAAAGACGCGGAAGAGACATAATTATGTCTGCGCCCCGTTTGCGTCTTACGTCTTTTCTGTGTGTCCTGCGCCTAACCGATGCCACATCAAAGACTTATCAGATGGACTACCCACTTGTTACTCTACCTATTACGTAAACACAAAAGATTATCTTAACTCGCAAATCGTGTCCTCAATTCCGAAGCTCGTAAGTTCGCGTGATGATAAACAAGTGAGACATATAAACGAAAATAATTGTGTTTAACTTTCAACAAAAGTATCACGAGTTATCTAACGTCATTCGATACGGATTCAACTGTTATTTCATATAGAAAACCATTCATTCATTGATTTTTTTGAGACACGTAACGGAAAGACAATGAATGGAGTGGTATTTTTGATTGTAAGATAATATGCTAGACAAAAAAGGTTGTAATAAAGATGTTACGTTGTTAAAAATCAAACCGACCGAAGTTACTTATTAGGGTTCCGTAGATGAAGGGCAACCAACGAGACCCTATGAATCTCATGATCCGTAATAGGCGGGCAATAACTTAGCTATAACAAAAAGGTTATGAATAGCTAAGCCGCAAAAGTTACTTAAAGTTATCATGCTGCAAAATGTAGAACTTTTCAATAATTACTTTGGTATGAATTCACATTGATGATAGTTTTGTCTTTTTTTGGAACAACGTAACATTTTGAAAAAAAAACGAACTATCTTTATCTGGGTTTATTTTTAAGACCACTATTTCAAACGGCACATTTCTCTTTCTCTCTCTGCTCTGTGCTTTCAACCCGAAAACGTAAAGTTACTTCACAAAATCTTCTCAAAATAAGAAGGTACTAAACCAGACCAAAAGAAATCCTCTTGGTACATACATTCCGCTTGGATACATCTTTGTCGTACTTAGTAGTGGCCAATGGTATCGCCCTGACTTACGAGTGGTTACTTAGATCGTGAGTCCGTAATATGTCCGTACGACATACTGTGTCGTAACACAACAAAAACTTGACACTAAAAACGGGATCCCGATTAATTTCAAGAAAACTTTTCTACTTGACTATACAAATCACAAAATTGGTCAACGGGTCCAGTTGACCAATCCAAAAATACAATAGGTCGACTGGACCCGCGGGTCCCGCCTGTGTGGGATCAGTTGACTAAAGAGCCAATAATAGTGTTAGTGACCATGTCAATTTAAAAATTATATAATATGTTTTGTTTACTACAAAATTTAAAAACGATATAATCAATTACTACCATGACGTTGATGACGCAAGTGTCCCCAAAAAACATTGGCCGTTGAATATTATCTCATTTTATTTTTAGAACTTAACTATCTCCCAGTCATTAGACGTATCGTTAGCAGTTAAGTAAGATTGGTAACTAATATCCCAGGTATAATCACTCATACATTCTGGTCCACATTTGTAACAGAAAGGAATTTGTTGGGTTCCGGACTTTTGTCGAGTATTTTTATGGTACTTAATATTGGCTTGTAATTTCGTTAGGTTCGTCTGGATGTCACACAACCATTTGGTCGGAAACGATTTGCTACTACGACTACATCGGAAGAAAACTTGCAAAAGAGCAATAAAATCTTAATGGCCCTGACCAATGTAATCGATGGATAGATAAAAAACCAATGCATGTTTATCAATGTGTGATTTATTGTTCAATCCTATAATTATATTATATAAAGCTGAATTACCACTGACTCACTGATTGACAGAATTGTTCTCCGAGATGGTGGATGGGGAGGTGGGTATATTTTTGCAGATTCGTAAACAACTAACTCTGAAACCTATGGGAAAAGTGCCAAACCTCCCCTTTTCACCCCCCTTCTCACCCCTCCCTATCGTATCTCGGAAACCAAGAGACTTGGAACATTTTTTTTTTCAGATTCGTGTAGAGGAGGCTGGGAAAAGTAAAAATCATTTTTCAAAGTTGTCCCCCTTTCTCCCCTTCTCCCCCCCTTTAGGCGAATCTCGGAAGTTAAGAGACTTCGAACATTTTTTTTTTCAGATTCGTATAAAGGAGGCTCGGGAAAGTAAAAACCAGTTTTCAAAGTTGCCCCCTTTCCCCCCTTCTCCCCCCCTTTAGGCGGATCTCGGAAGTTACGATACTTGGAATATTTTCGTAAGAAGGGGCAATGAATTAGTCGAAATCATTTTTCAAAACTCCCCACTCTCCCCCCCTTCACCCCTCCCCCCATCGTATCTCGGAAACTAGGACACGTAGCGGAATTTTGATTTTTACTATACTTTATTATTGGGGTCGTTGAAATTTTTATGCCCTCCCCTCCCCTCCCCAACCTCCCCTTTCCGGTGGTAGGTAGGTCCTGAGTGGAGCGAACCTGCGAGACCGAGTGGAGCGAAGGGGAGAGGTGGCGAGCGAAGCGAGCCGGCGACCCCCATAGCGTAACGAAGGTTGAGTGGGTGAAGCTCCCCTCCCCAACCTCCCCTATAATTGAAAAGGCTGTAACTTCATAACGGTTAGAGATAGCCATCAGGTGTTTGATCAAATATTATAGTAGGCGTCAAAACCTGTCCGGTGGTAGGTAAAGAGACTTGGAACATTTCTTTTTTCAGATTCGTATAAAGGGGCAATGCATTAGTCGAAATCATTTTTCAAAACTCCCCACTCTCCCCCCTTCACCCCTCCCCCCATCGTATCTCGGAAACTAGGACACGTAGCGGAATTTTGATTTTTACTATACTTTATTATTGGGGTCGTTGAAATTTTTATGCCCTCCCCTCCCCTCCCCAACCTCCCCTTTCCGGTGGTAGGTAGGTCCTGAGTGGAGCGAACCTGCGAGACCGAGTGGAGCGAAGGGGGGAGGTGGCGAGCGAAGCGAGCCGGCGACCCCCATAGCGTAACGAAGGTTGAGTGGGTGAAGCTCCCCTCCCCAACCTCCCCTATAATTGAAAAGGCTGTAACTTCATAACGGTTAGAGATAGCCATCAGGTGTTTGATCAAATATTATAGTAGGCGTCAAAACCTGTCCGGTGGTAGGTAAAGAGACTTGGAACATTTCTTTTTTCAGATTCGTATAAAGGGGCAATGCATTAGTCGAAATCATTTTTCAAAACTCCCCACTCTCCCCCCTTCACCCCTCCCCCCATCGTATCTCGGAAACTAGGACACGTAGCGGAATTTTGATTTTTACTATACTTTATTATTGGGGGGCGTTGAAAATTTTATACCCTCCCCTCCCCAACCTCCCCTATAATTGAAAAGGGCTGTAACTTAATAACGGTTAGAGATAACTATCAGGTGTTTGAACAAATATTATAATTAATTGTAATGTTTTTTATGGGAAAAGGTCTCAGTTTTTAAATAAGGTTTTATTAGGGGTCAGTAGGGGTTTTCATACTGTTTTAGGGGTAATTCTAACGGATTTTCCAATTCATTTAGGGGTACCTATAGATTCTCAAAATGTTATAAGGGTAAGTAATACTTCTCAAAATAAATATGGTTTTAGATTTTATTAGGGGTTCGTAGGGGTTTTTAATACTGTTTTAGGGGTAATCTAACGGATTTTCTAATTCATTTAAGGATGCCATATATTCTCAAAATTTTCTAAGGGTAAGTAATACTTCTCAAAAACACCAAACACGCGAGCTGCGCGCAGCTCGCGCACCCAAGCAAACTAGTTAATATAATATAATCCTATAATCCTATAATTCAAAAGATCACGTGACTGCCTCCATGGTCTAGTAGTCGCGAGTGCTGTGCATGACGTCCTGGGTGCGATTCCCATGTCGGGCATAAGTGTTATTGGATTGTTCAATCAATAGCAGCCATGTAGTCTGGATTAGTGCCCGGTTGTTGGCAATAAGCTCGCTCCTATTACATGGGACTTAAACATAAGTTCTGGCGAAATATGGTTTACTATTACGTACCCCTGTGCCTTCCAATTTGGTTATTACAGGCGTGATATTATGTACTTAATTATGTACAAGCAACATAGAACATACAAATTACATATTAATTTCGACACGCACATATAAAATTAAGTTATTTACTCAACACCAACATTGCTTATTACACATACGGGTGATCTTTGACCTAACACGTTATTGACCGTTTCGAGAGCTTCCAAGTCTTTAAAGCTGCTTGCTTATCTATCTTCGTAAATCTCAATAGCCTTATGTATAAAACGGTGGGGTATACTCTGCAATAGAATTGCAAAACCAGTGTAGGGCTCCGTGTCTGGGGAAAGAATAAAATTAACCGGGCCCTACTCTCTAACGCTCCGTCTCTCTCGCGCATGTCTGCAGATGAGTGCGAGTGAGAGAGACGGATAGATCCGAATATACGGACGAAGTGTTAGGGAGTAGGGCCTCTGTTATTATCATGGGAGGAAACACCACCGTTGTTATTAATACTATTGAGTCTAGCAAGCTATGTTGTTAAAGTGAATGTAAGACTATACCCCATCACATAGTTAAGAATAAAAAACCGGCCAAGCCTGACTTGGATTCGCACACGCATACTATCGTGGTAGGAGAGCCCCTTTTAATTTTTAATTTCCTATTTTTTGTTATAGCGGCAACAGAAATACACATTCTGTGAAAATTTCAACTGTCTACCTATAACGGAGCATGAGATACAGCGCAGTGACAGACCGACGGACAGTGGCGGCTTAGTACTAGGGTTCTGTTGGTTACCCTTCGGGTACGGAACCCTGAAAAAGGACATAGTAGTGTTATTTCAGAATAACATTAACTTTTTTGGAACATCGTAAGTGTCCAGTATTTTTGCACCTGAACGGCTGCCAGCTGTAACATCCTGACCAATCCAAAAACAATTAAACTAGAAGCTTCTTCAACCTTTGGCCACCTAAGGCTGAGTGTAGGTCTCTTCCAAATCTCTTCACTTTTGGTGGTTTTGTGTCTTGGCTTTCCAGTTTTTTTCTGGCCACTTTAATGAGATCGTCTGTCCACCTAGTTCTTTGTCATCCCACATTCCTTTAGGCCTCTAGTTTAATTTTATTGTAGGATAGGTTTATCCAAGAAGAAGAATTGCCAAACTTAAGTGGCAGCGGGCAGGGCACATTGCTCGCAGAACGGATGGCCGATGGGGCCGAAAAGTTCTGGAGGGGCGACCGCGAACCGGAAGATGTTGCGTTGGAAGACCTCCGACTAGGTGGTCCGATGACCTGGTGAAGGCTGCGGGAATCCGCTGGATGCGAGTCGCACGGGACCGGTCAATGTGGCGACACTTGGCGGAGGCGTATGTCCAGCAGTGGACGTCTTGCGGCTGAAATGATGATGAATGATGCGGTTTATCCAACAGAACAATACCACTGCAGATACAGCAGGAAGCTCTAGATTTATTACAAGGACACGAACGTTCGCTTTCACCGCGCAGCGCCTTTCTATTCGGCGCGCGTCGCTCTTCTATGCGGACTTGCGCTGACTGTGACACACTGGCGATGAGGTTGATGAGCGAATATGTCTTTGAAGGACTATCATTACCAAGATTACCAACAAAGTCATTTATTTTCAAAGATCTAAGAGGAGGCGTTAGAATTGACCTCAAATGTCAATGTTTTTGAATAGTGAATAGTTATGAACTTAGATGAGTTTTTTTGATGATTTTAATGATTTAATTGTGTTAATACCTACATAGTTGTGACAATCACCTTATATCTGCAAATTGTAATAATTTAATTTAATTTAATTTCGCGTGCTACACCGATACTTTCATCTTAACTAGAAATAAGGTTTATTAGGCGTCCGTTGATTCGGCGATCGTTGTGCAGGAGCAATGTAGCGTTTGTCATTTTTAAGTCCCGTATGTCACATTTGGCCAACATTCTACCGTGTATAATGTCCTGTTGGAAGGTTAAGCATAACATTTATATAATAACACACACAAACACAACTAAGTATATAGGTATTTTGCATAATTTCTGCGTTTGGACGAGCAGGTATGCCGGAGAAATTCGCGAGCGTATGTTTATATGTACATACATGGTGCGTTTCTTCTTTCATGGTAAGAGGGTATTGCGAGACATTTTGGCGCGTAAACTAACTGTATTTTACTCACTGGTAATATGATTCACCAATCACGGATGTCGTATCTACATATTCTAGCGGCAAATTTGCAATATTTTGAATTCTCTATTATCTGCGTGAGATTATTATTTAAATGTTTGCTTATACAGTGTGAATTTTTGAAGTGGGCGTGGATGGCCAAGTCAGAAACTATGATGAATAGCGAAAAATGCACCAAGGAGTCTCAAGCCCGATTTTGATGAAAACTAAAACTGCAACATTGGATTTTTGGAAAATCAATATCCCTAGCCAGAAATCGAAGAAGTTGTTTTTTTGTAAAACCATTCGAAAGCGTCGCTATGGATGAAATTCTGGGAAGTAGTGAAAGCCAAGTCAGACCATGGGCAGTATAAAAACTTTGACACCAGGTTAGGTACTAACAACATGAAAAGAAAGATCAGGTGAAATAGGTAGTCTTATCATATGTATCAGATCAATACGAGCGATCAAAATCAGAAAGAGATGTTTACTTCATGGTATGACGTCAATAATATTGATCAATATTACTTACTTAATCAGAAAGAAATAAAGAAAAAGAAAGAAGAAAGAAATGTATGGATAATAATATGGTTACCAGTCACCGGAGTATTTTACTCGATCGGGTGTCAGCCAAGGTAGTACCCTGGGACCTCCCCAATTCCTAATCATGGTAAATGATCTGCCAGGAGTTCTCTCTGCGGCAAAATGCCTTATGTTTGCAGATGATTTAAAGCTGTTTTTGACAGTCACTGGACCGGAAAACTGTTTGGCATTTCAGCGGGACATTGATGCCGTTGTAGAGTGGAGTGTGAGGAATAGGCTGCCGCTTAACATGTCAAAGTGTAAAGTCATCACATTCTCTAGGTCTCGCAAGCCAATTCATTTTGCCTACAAGCTGGCGGATGACTCGCTCGAACGTGTCTCAACGGTACGGGACCTGGGACTAACCTTAGACAGTGTTTTTAATTTCCACGAGCACATTAAAAAGGTGTGCAAAGATGCCAATAAAGCACTGGGTTTCGTCATCAGAACTTCCTCCCAATTTAAAAGCGTCAATATTATAAAGCTGCTCTACAATGCATATGTGCGCAGTAAATTAGAGTATAATGCAATTGTCTGGGATCCTACGGAGAAGTTATATACACTTATGGTTGAGAAAATCCAGAGGAAATTTTGCCGTTATATATAAACGCACTTACGGATACTACCCATTTTTGTATCCTTCTTTATTTGTGTCAGGAATGATAGGACTGGATACTTTGCAGCTCAGACGCAAATTAATGCATATCTTACATTATTATCTGTTATTTAATAGTAGTATAGATAATCCATCGGTAAGGGAGCATATCCATCTGTATGTTCCGCAGCAATACATGCGTGGCATAGGACGGCGGCGGCACCAACTTCTTGCATGCCCACCGGAATGGCGTATTCATCAAGCTTATAACAGCCCAACCGCAAAGGCAATTGGCCTCATTAATCGCTACCTTGACAGCAGTCCAAATGCCGACATATTTGTGGATACTATAAGCACTTTAAGGAAAGATGTATTGTCATTTTTAAATAATTGATTTATAATTTTCTCTTATTTTTATTTTATTTTAATAATATTACAGTCTTGAACTGTAATATTATTGAATTCCACTGACATGTTTATGTAACACTAGTGTATATTATTAATTATGACTTCAGCATCATCTGCCTAACTTTTTCGGTCGGCTTCCAGTCTAACCGTACATGACATTACATGCTATTATTATTATTATTTTTTTGACATTCTAAGACTTCTATAAATTATTTTATTTGTGAGTTGTGGCATATTTATCACCAATTGACATAATATATAATTTTCATTTTTATTTCTGAATTATTGTAATTTTAGATGATAATTGACACTGTATTATGGTTATTGTTAGCTTTTAAGCGTTTTGGTAAAAAACTGTTAGCATATAAGGTATTCTGAATAAATAAATAAAATAAAATAAAAAAAGATTTTGTGTTTATAAGTAATCGTAACAATAATTACACAATACGCATTCCATATTAAATATCTATGCGTTTTTATTACATAAAAATAAAATAAGTTTAACACGCAAAGATGCGTTCACGCATATCCACATTTAACTCAAAAGTCTAGTTGTTTAATTCCAATATGTAGATGGATAAAAACATATTTAAGTACTTATAAGTGATAAATGTTTGTGAAAAATCATCTCTCAATCAATTAATCTCATCTATGGTAGGATCTTCTTTGTGGTGTCGATGATTTCGACGACGTTGGTTGTGGCGTGACGGCGCGGAAAGTTCCTATAAAGTGCTGGTGGAACCGCACATAGTGCAGGACAGGAGGTGAGCCATGGTTTGCGTTGAGGCACCGCAGTCACACTGCTTTATTGGGATATCTCCACCGGACTAAGTTGTATCTGCAGCGACCCACCTGGCTTTCAAATCGGTTAAGGGTCTTCCTGGTAGGCCATCATCATCATCATCAGCCTATTAATGTTCCCACTGCTGGGACACAGGCCTCCCCTCTATGAAAGGGAATGGGCTATAATCTACCACGCGGGCCTAGTGCGGATTGGTAGATGTCACGTCTTCGATTTTTTTTGGTTCTGGGACATGGCGGTTTCCTCACGATGTTTTCCTTCACCGTTTTGAGAGAAGTGGTGATGAAATAAATTACACCAGGTAGGCCATGGAAGCAGGTAATTTTAGGACCAACGAAGTAGATTGTAGTATCAAATACTTAATTCCATTGATGAAGAGACCCAAGTTCGACGGACAAGCGACCTAGCCTAGCCAAATGGAAATTTCTTTGAAAGCGTTTTCTATAATATACCGAGTTTTCAAGCATGTATCGGTGATATAATGTTTCGGTCCTCTTTTTAATGACCCATCTTTCCGCTATCGGTAACGCTGCTTTTGAGGGCGGAGGCCCTTGGAGGACCTTGGCCAAGTTATCCGATTACCAGGTTTTCAAGACTGCGTAAGATCGTCGAAATGCACCATAGACGTCCAAGTAATTGGTCTTTTCCTGGACTAGGTTGGTAATATCCATTCTTAGTTTAGTAGCCGACGATAATATGTAATTATTTTTTTGTTGTTTTCTTTCTTTTGTACATAAAATCTACATTTGTAGAGAGCTTAGCGTTTATTAAAATTATAGCATATTAGTAACTTTACGGGTCATAAATGTTTTATTCCGGTAAATAAACAGTTATACTATTCGTATTTACATACATATTAGACTATTACACAATTATCTAGGTAGGTAACGAAGAGTGCTAAAAATACACACAACATCAGCGTAAACAATTAATATTATTGCACAATAAGAATTTAAACTTTTACTGTCATTTACGGGATATCTTCCGTGATTATCCATTATTCCGAGCTTCCGATATTTTGACGCGCATTACGGCCATTTTCAATAACTTACTAACAGGTAACCGAAGGTTGCTATCTCTGTCTGTTTGACATTTCGCTTACAGACCGTTAGAAACAAAACGTCAAAGAAAAGATTTCTTTGATTTTTCTGAGAATCAATTGACAGGTAGGTGACGCGGATAGGATATTTCAAGCTTACTTTGTTTATAGAAAGATCGATAGCTACGAGACTTAGGCATATTAACTAACAGTTATACGTAAGTAAGTTATAGAAAACGACCGTTAATCACGTAAGTTTAGTTATAAGCCGTGAAAGTTTAAAACAGTATTTAATGAGAATGTAATCTGCAAATGACCAACATTTTGATTAAACAATACCAACCTGTAATTGTCGCTGCAGATAACGGGCATTCTTCTCAAACAAATTAGAGATCTTCTTTATACCTAGTTGTATAACAGATTATTATGTTCTATTAACTTAATTATCTAAACGTAACGTTGTTTATTATTTCGATGTGAAAAGATATTTTTATAGATAGAAAACCCTTTCTTTTTTATTTGGAACGCCGCATGCTGGTCACCTGTCCGTTAAGGCGAAGACGCGTTGAAATGTAAACCATTCACTTTTAAAATGTTCTGTTAAGTAGTCTTCTTTGGGTTATATTTTTGAATCAGTGACTGAAAAATTAAATTACGTAGCACACTTTTAGTCACAATTATTTTGACAGATTGAGAATTTCCTGCAAAGTCCTCTGAAGAAAATACTTATTCCATTGCTCTATGCGTCGGAAAAAATTCGCCTGCTCGTAATCGTCATTCATAAATAACGAAATGAATGTTGTTGATTTTTTTGTTAGTGAAAGGCGCAAATGTGTTTCAGCAGCTGCGCTGTAAAAAGTTTGGCCACCTAGTCTCCCCAAATAATTATATAGAATAGAATAATCATTTATTCGTTACTGGCCAGCATCAACACAATAGAGCAACACATACATATACATATAACAACAAACAGAACAATGAATTAAACAGCCCAACTGCGCTGAGCATGCCCATAACGAAAGGGTAACCAACTCAGCATATGCTGGGTGTACAACACTCAGCGCTGGTTTTCAGTAGGCCCCCGCAGTGACACATGGATGAGGGTAGTAGGTAGTAAATAAATAATGTTATATCTTGTAATGTGTCAGATACTTGCCGTAAGTCTTGGGTTAATAGCAAACTAGTCTGGTTTTAGAATAAACCAGGCTAGTTTGCTACTTTACTTAAGCACCATGAGTTTGACAAAAACTCTCGTTTCATAACTACGTACAATAACTTAGCCTTAAGCAGTAGGTATGTTCAAATGTTGTCGCGGTACGTGTGAATCTGCTACAGCTATCATCACCTCTCTATTATCTTACGTAACGATAATTTGGTACACCTCTAGTGTACAGTAGTACTTTTTAATGTTACGTCAATATTGCCGATTTTGAACACTAGTTTGATAAATAGACAGATACTAAATAGTCTATAGTCTAGGCTAGGTAATAGATACCGGAAGTAATACGGAAATTGTAGAGTTTTTAAACTATTATTAATCTATAAGAAGGTCTTCGATATTGAAAATCGTGTAATGGAACTCAAATGGAGTTGTGCAGGACACCTAGCAAGTTGCGGTGATGGCAGTTGGAGTAAAGCTGTGACCGATGGGCGTCCAAGGAATGGAAAGAGAAGTGTTGGTCGTCCGGCGGCGAGATGGGCAGACGATATTGTGGCCATTGTGGGAATATCCTGGATGAGGTTGGCATCCTGTATGAGGTTGGCACAGGAGCGTGGGGCTTCGCACTAATTCCCATGATCCCCGGTGCAAGTGTGGCAAGGGAACACCGGGCTGGTTTTTATTCGTTTAGAGTCTGACAGACCCCTCCGCCCGCTCCAGGGCGGAGGACATCCGTGTGGATTTTCCCCCCCGGCAACAAAAAAAAAAAGGAGCGTGGAGCTTGGCACAAACAAAGAGAGGCCTATACCCAGCAGTGGGTGAAGTCAGACTGAGGATGTTGGTGATGATGATTGGATCGAATTTCAGTTTTGAATAAGTATTTTAATATTACCTTACGGGATAGATGACCACTTCTATGTACGTAGCTGATAGTACCTACGTTCAACCAATAACAACTGATCGGTCTATTGGAACCAAGACCATCAATTTTGTTCAGAACTGGAATGTGCGAAGAAGCGTCTTATTGTTTTATAAATGACTTAAAGAAATTGTACTTTCTCTTCGATAATTTATTATCTAAGATTTAGTACCTTGGGACGTGGTCGATACAAAAGTAGGTACTAGATAGGTAGGTACTTTTCGTAAAATAAATCATTCATTTTGTGATAGAGAACTAAATTGTATGTAAATAGTGAAATGACTTTTCAACTTCTTTATTGATTGTTTATGTATTTCCCCTAAAAACGCAGAGTTAAAAAACCTACCCTGAGTAAAATTACAAACGGCTGAAAATTTTTGTAGCAGCTTTACAACTTACAAGTACGCAAGTTCAAACCCAAGCTTGCATAAATGTGTTTTCTGTGCTTCCTAAGTTGCATAAAATACGTATATTTGGTCGATTTATTGACTTTAATTTGTGTCGCTGGACCTATCTGTGCTCTAATAACGATGAATAAGATCTGTCAGCTCCTTACAAATTTTCTTACAATAATACGATGTCGATGACAAACAGGTTCACGATTTTGTTTAATCACATTGTTGCTTATTAGGAGCAAAACTGTACTACTTTTGTGTGTTTCAACAAGCCTTAAATAAAAAAGATACCCGGGGTCACAATCACAATAAATCATCATTATCAGCCCAACCCAGCCCATTAATGTTCCCACTGCTGGGACACGGCCTCCTCTCAGTAAGAGGGAATGGGCTATAATCCACCACGCGGGCCCAGTGCGGATTGGTAGATGTCACATGTGTTCGAATTTTTTGGTTCTAGGACATGCCGGTTTCCTTACGATGTTTTCCTTCACCGTTTTGAGAGCAGTGGTGATGAAATAAATTACACAAGGTAATGCGCCTGTCTGGGTTCGAAGTGTTCGGATCCACGACTTAATGTTCGTAAGTCGGGGCCGCCACCACTGGGGCACCGCTGCTCATCACAATAAGTCGCTCTACTTCAATAATACTTTGAAAACATCTACAAATAAAAGGCTCTTCATAATAGATCTCTTATCCAAGTTATATCAAAGCACTGTACATTCTACAACATAGTGGTTAAAGTTACGAAATCCTCTTGTCGTTCAAGTGGCAATTTATCTGAGGAGGTGGCTGTGGACCGTGGCTGTGGGCTAGTGAAAGGATGCTCGGCTAATAACTATGTTAGTGCCGCAGCAGCACTTGTGTCTGTTCGTGTATTATTCGGTTTATTGTATTGCTTGTATAATGACTTTTTTTTTTTTTCTCGGATGGGAAATCATCGAATGACTCCTCGATCCCGCTCTAGGCGGAGCAGGAGGGAGTGTCAAACTTTTACTGACTAAAACCCATCCATGTTCCTTCATCGATCTTTGTGTTCCGGGGCCACGGTATCTCTTGCGAACAGTCCCGTAGCCCCGGCAACAGTCCCGCAGCCCCGACAGGCATCGGCTCTTGCGGACCCCTTCCTTTTGCTGACTCTGCCTCGTTGGTTAAGTGGTCGCAAGCGCGATTGCCGAGCGTGAGGTCCTGGGTTCGATTCTCAGGTCGGGCGAAGTGTTATTGGGTTTTACGTCAGGAATTTCTCAGTAGCAGCCACGGAGTTTGGATTTGTGCCCATCATCATCATCATCAGCCTATAATGTTCCCACTCCTCTCAATGAGGGAGGATGGGCTATAATCCACCACGCGGGCCCAATGCAGATTGATAGATGTCACATGTCTTCAAATTTTTGGCTCTAGGACCAAAAAATCGAAGTTTCCGGTTTCCTCACGATGGATGTTTTCCTTCACCGTTTTGAGAGCAGTGGTGATGAAATAAATGACACAAAGTAATGCGCCTGCCTGGGTCCGAACCCATGACTTGCTGTTCGCAAGTCGGGGCCTCCACCACTAGGCCACCGCTGCTCTCATGCTCACGCTGATTTGTGCCCGATTGATGGCAATTAAAGGCTCGCACCCCAATACAAAGGACTTAAACATAACTGGCGAAATGTGGGTGATAAATTCGGTGCTATAATCGGAAATGCATGCGGCATGACGCCTGTAATCCCAGAAGGGACGGGCAGAGGTGTACCTAATAGTAAACCCACAAAAAAAAACACACGCACGCACGAACGCACGCTGTCCGACCCGGTCATCGAACCCAGGACCTCATGTTGCATGCGCTTGCAACCATTCGACCCGCGAAACAGTGCGTTGCAGTTGGCAGTTAGTAAGTTTAAAACAATAGTTCTATTACGAGTGATGGTAGGCTCCTGTAGGCTAATTCACGTAACTAAAGAAGTGCTGTTGCAGTGCAGTTGCAGTTAAGTTTCGATCAAAACAACGCTTTTCGTATTCTCTACCGCTGTCAGACACGCTCGCGTCAAGTTCGCGTCACGCGAGCGCAATAACGGCATTCTACTGTTGCGCGTCTTTGGTGCGTGCTTCGGAACGCAACATGATCGGTATTCTACTAAGTAAGAAAAAGCACTAAAACCTGTACTGGGGTATTATTTTAATAACGTAATGTAATCGATTCTAATCGATTATTTAGTGAGTAATATTTTTTCTCTCATATGGCCACACCATAAGTAAGTTTGGTAGTTTGGTTGTCGTACAGTTGACGTGCAGTTCACGCGCAGCTTACGCGCAGTTCAAAGATTACTAGAATAGCGTCTAACAATTGAACTTGAACTTAACTGCAACTGCACTACAACTTCATCGGCGCGTCATAAAATTACGTGAATTAGCCCTCTGGTCATAGGTGTATTTAAATACTACATTTATTTATTTATGTATTCTAAACATACAAATATCCATACAGGCTATACCCAATGCGATATTGTAGCACACTTAAAATTTGAAAAACATAGTTCAACTGTTTTTGACATATCAAATTCTATAGGTAGCTGTTCTTGAAAGTTCACCCAAAGCGCAACAGAATATGTCCAAGTCATCAGCAATGAGGTTGAGAGTGCGGAGCGCGCTCGTGAGCGGCGCCTCGCGCAGCAAGTTAGTTCGCGCGCGCGGTTCTACCAGCAACCGCGGCTGATGACGACGACCGACATACCTACCCATCTGGCACGGCTAGCTCCACCCTTCGCAATATATCGGCATTGTGTATCTTCCCTCTATT
Source organism: Xestia rhomboidea (assembly GCA_963853795.1). Lineage (NCBI taxonomy): Eukaryota > Metazoa > Arthropoda > Insecta > Lepidoptera > Noctuidae > Xestia > Xestia rhomboidea. Next base: position 3,421,254 of record OY970771.1, on the reverse strand, counting down.
TACCTAGATATAAGTCACTAGTGTGAGTTGCCTCCTGACCCTTAGTTCATTATATCCGACAATTCCCAAGACAAATAGAGTTGGATACATCAATGGATAAAATGGATATATTCCGTATTCCCTCATATATTTGTACCTAATAAATTTATTTTGTACTCGCTCTAACATGAGACTATACTCAGTTTCATGAGGCGCCCAGATATAGAAGGCCTTGTCAAAGAATCGTTTCATAACGCAATGAAAGGTTACAAAACATAAAGCGGGTCATTATATCATTGCCATCGTACCTCATGTCACTGTAAATAAGCTATAACTGATAAATAAAACATTTCATGTTATTATAGCGTCCAATCGTCCATACATGACATAACACTTACGTGGCAACAGGAAATGCAAGCCGGTGTGGGTCAACACTCAACTTTCCCTGTGTCCTTGGCCATAGTACTTAGCTTAGTGATTTTATTTAATTGTTTGGCTATTATAAGGTGAGCTAAGAATAGATTTGTATATTTCATTCATGTTTTAGTCATATGTATATCAAGTTCTTCTAACATAACAGACAGATGGCGACTGTTCCGCCTTGTGTATGTTTGGTTAAGTGCGAATGTTTTCCATGATACTAAAACTTTTTTCATATTCAATGTAAATAAACGGTATTGTGTAGAAACAACTCAGAGCTACATACATTGCACACATAAATATAGAAATAATTCTGACTCACGAGATCAAGCTGTAAAGTATTCCTGCTCCATCTTCACATTGAAAGGCCCTGACGTGTTTTCGCGTGCCTCTTGCGAATGTTTTTGGGGACTGTAATATTAATTATACTATATAAAGCTCGATTACCACTCACTGACTCACTCACTGACAGAATTGTTCTCCCTGATGGTGGATGGGGAGGTGGGTATATTTTGACAGATTCGTAAACATATAACTCTGAAACCTATGGGAAAAGTGCCAAACCTCCCCTTTTCACCCCCCTTCTCCCCCCTCCCTATCGTATCTCGGAAACCAAGAGACTTGGAACATTTTTTTTTTCAGATTCGTATAGAGGAGGCTCGGAAAAGTAAAAAACAGTTTTCAAAGTTGACCCCCTTTCTCCCCTTCTCCCCCCCTTTAGGCGGATCTCGGAAGTTAAGAAACTTGGAACATTTTTTTTTTCAGTTTTGCATAAAGGGGCTGATTGTTAGTCGAAATCATTTTTCAAAACTCCCCACTCTCCCCCCCTTCACCCCTCCCCCCATCGTATCTCAGAAACTAGGACACGTAGCGGAATTTTGATTTTTACATACTTTATTATTGGGAGCGTTGAAATTTTTATACCCTCCCCTCCCCTCCCCAACCTCCCCTAAAAGTCCTGAGTAGAGCGAACCTGCGAGACCGAGTGGAGCGAAGGGGGAGGTGGCGAGCGGGGCGAGCCGGCGACCTCCGTAGCGTAACGAAGGTTGAGTGGGTGAAGCTCCCCTCCCCAACCTCCCCTATAATTGAATAGGGCTGTAACTTAATAACGGTTAGAGATAACTATCAGGTGTTTGAACAAATATTATAGTAGGTGTCGAAACCTGTCCGGTGGTAGGTAGGTCCTGAGTGGAGCGAAGGGGGGAGGTGGCAAGCGATGCGAGCCGGCGACCTCCTTAGCGTAACGATGGTTGAGTTGGTGAAGCGTAACTCAGCAAACTTTAGGGTAATGTTTTTTATGGGAAAAGGTCTCAGTTTTTAAATAAGGTTTTATTAGGGGTCCGTAGGGGTTTTCATACTGTTTTAGGGGTAATTCTAACGGATTTTCCAATTCATTTAGGGGTGCCTATAGATTCTCAAAATTTTATAAGGGTAAGTAATACTTCTCATAAACACCAAACACGCGAGCTGCGCGCAGCTCGCGCACCCAAGCAAACTAGTTATATTATATAAAGCTGAATTACCACTGACTCACTCACTGACTCATTGACATAATTGTTCTCCCAGATGGTGGATGGGGAGGTGGGTATTTTTTGACAGATTCGTAAACAAGTAACTCCTGCGAGTATGGGAAAAGTGCCAAACCTCCCCTTTTTGCTCCCCTTCCTCCCCCTCCCTATCGTATCTCGGAAACTAAGGGACCCGTATTTTTTGTTTTTTACGGGATAGTATAGAAGAGGCTCGGAAAAGTAAAAACCAGTTTTCAAAGTTGTCCCCCTTTCTCCCCTTCTCCCCCCCTTTATGCGGATCTCGGAAGTTAAAAGACTTGGAACATTTTTTTTTTCAGATTTGTATAAAGGGGCTGATTGTTAGTCGAAATCATTTTTCAAAACACCCCACTCTCCCCCCCTTCACCCCTCCCCCCATCGTATCTCGGAAACTAAAACCACTACATAAAAAGAGTTCGAAAACAGAAGCGGGGAATTACAGACCCATTACTTTGGTACCGATTATCTCCAAGATATTCGAAAAAGTAATGTGTGTTAGGCTTGTGAATTTTTTTGAAAAAAATGGAGTAATAAATAAACAGCAAAACGGTTTTATTAAAAATAAATCCACTACATTGGCATGTTTTAAATTAATAACAGAAATTCTTAGTTCAGTAGACAAAAAAGAAATTCCAATAGCTGTGTTTTTGGATATGACCAAAGCGTTCGATATGGTATGCCATGATAAATTATTGAATAAATTAGAACAATACGGCATAAGAGGCCCTGCCTACAATTGGTTTGAAAGTTATTTAAGGGGTCGAAAACAATGCACAGAGATTGTAAAAATGCATCCAGAGACTAACACTCAGGTAACCTATAGGTCCCCATACTTAACAAATCACTATGGCGTACCACAGGGGACTGTGCTAGCTCCGATATTATTTCTAGCATATATAAACGAATTGCCAGAATCAACGGATCAGTACACTGTATTATTCGCAGATGATACCACCTTATTGACTAAAGAAGCTACTATTGATCAGGCGATAAAGGTCACAAATGACGCTCTAAAGGGTATACATGACTGGTTAATTGTAAATAATTTAGAAATAAATACCGAGAAAACTAAATTCATGAGATTCCTGACATATAATAACAAAAGAAACAAAAAAGACAAAATCGACTTGCCAATAAAATATAATAATAACACCATTGAAGAAGTAAATGAAATAAAATTTCTAGGAATAAATATTGATAATTATTGTAACTGGAAATCTCATGTAGATATTGTTTGTAAAAAAATTCACAAATTCGTTTACGCACTTCGCAAAATAAAAAAAATTACTAATAAAGAAACAGCATTAATGGTATATCACAGTCATGTATGTTCAGTATTGAGGTATGGGTTAATCATATGGGGAAACTCTACAGACGCCCAGAGAGCTTTTATAGCCCAGAAAAAATGCATAAGGTCAATCTTTGGTCTCATGTGGTCTGATTCGTGCCGGCCAGTGTTCACTGACAAGCGTCTACTTACACTTCCATCCCTATACATTTTCGAAATGTGTAAATTCGTTAGAAACCACCTATCACTTTTTGAGCAGGATGAGAAGGCCCAATTTAAAAGGAAAATTGTACAAAAACCTCTGGTAGTACCTCGTAGCCGATTAAAATTATGTGACAGAAACTGCTACACCATGGCGGTGAAAATTTATAATAAACTACCGGAAAAAATAAGAAAAATGAATAACTTAGAATTTAGTAGAACTTTAACCAATTGGCTTTGTGACAGATGTTTTTATTCAATAGATGATTATTTAAATTTTAAACAGACATGATGTAAATAAATTAACGAAGACTTATTTAAATTTAAATTGACATTATTTATAAATGAATTAATACATTGATGAATTGTCGTGACAGTGAGATATAATTTTATTACTAATAATAACTAATTTACTAACTACTTAATTTAATATATTTTATAATGAACATTATTCCTAACTAATATTAATCAAAGCAAGACTGCTGTAAATTCTATTATAACAATGATGAGTATATTGTGTATGACTAATGACATTGATGTAATTTAATGATATTATTATGCATGTACTAGAAATATTTGCACGACTGATAAGTCGAATATAGTGAAACTAAAATTATTTTACCAATTATCATGTAAGCACCTATATTCTGGCAAATAAATAAATTTCAAATTTCAACTAGGACACGTAGCGGCATTTTGATTTTTGCCATACTTTATTATTGAGGGGCGTTGAAATTTGTGTACCCTCCCCTCCCCAACCTCCCCTTTGCTCCCCTCCGCTTTCCGGTGGTAGGTAGGTCCTGAGTGGAGCGAACCTGCGAGACCGAGTGCAGCGAAGGGGGGAGGTGGCGAGCGAAGCGAGCCGGCGACCTCCGTAGCGTAACGAAGGTTGAGTGGGTGAAGCTCCCCTCCCCAACCTCCCCTATTATTGAAAAGGCTGTAACTTCATAACGGTTAGAGATAGCCATCAGGTGTTTGAACAAATATTATAGTAGGTGTCGAAACCTGTCCGGTGGTAGGTAGGTCCTAAGTGGAGCGAAGGGGGGAGGTGGCGAGCGAAGCGAGCCGGCGACCTCCGTAGCGTAACGATGTTTGAGTGGGTGAAGCGTAACTCAGCAAACTTTAGGGTAATATTTTTTATGGAAAAAGGTCTCAGTTTTTAAATAAGGTTTCATTAGGGGTCCGTAGGGGTTTTCATACTGTTTTAGGGGTAATTCTAACGGATTTTCCAATTCATTTAGGGGTGCCTATAGATTCTCAAAATGTTATAAGGGTAAGTAATACTTCTCAAAATAAATAAGGTTTTAGATTTTATTAGGGGTTCGTAGGGGTTTTTAATACTGTTTTAGGGGTAATTCTAACGGATTTTCTAATTCATTTAAGGATGCCTATATATTCTCAAGATTTTCTAAGGGTAAGTAATACTTCTCAAAAACACCAAACACGCGAGCTGCGCGCAGCTCGCGCACCCAAGCAAACTAGTTATATTATATTTCTAACGTGATTAAGCTATGCTTATAGTTAGGCGGCTGGCAAGCATTTCAGTATAATTATGATTTGCTCGTGTTTCGTATTAATAGAGATTAATGTTCGGATCAATAAAAATCGATTTTTTTGATGAATTAAGGTCGTACGTTGCTGCGTGTTTTAGGTACAGAGATTTTAAGCAAATCATATAGATATTTTGCTCACCAGCCCCCTAACTATTACCATCGACGATGAGAAGGGTGGATGGCCCAATTAATTATGGCTGTCATTTCTAAACAGTTATTACAGGCCGTTAGAAGCCCGAAAGTCTAACAGCTAGTCGCCCAAAGCGTTACCCAGAAATAAGGTTGTGGAGGTCAGAGCAGCAGCTCCATGTTGAATACGGGTACATATTATACAGCTGCATCCAGTTAGACCGACCATTGTATGCCTAACCAACTTGCTTGAGATAAGGTTAAATAGACGACAATGAGACATGAAGAAAATACCAAGTAATTATGTAAAAGACCAGAAAATTTTATTACTATTTTTTTTATTTATCTTGTAACCGCTGCAGCTGCTTCGCTTGTGTTATGGTTGAAAATTATGACGATTAGGATAATGTAACTTCCCATTAACCCATGATTTGTCCACGAAGTAGACACAATAGTTAAACAATGGCGTATCGACCAAATCGGTCATTCGACAAGATCATGATTTATTGAATGATTTTCTTTCGGAATGTAATCAGTAATTCCGAAGATTATCTCCGACATCCAAACTCATAAAGTTTATCTCTTTTCAATATAGATTAGTATCTAAATATTACAAAATCAGTAGCATCTATCTGTCATCTTGAAGGCTCACCAACAAAAGGGCCAGGTGAAGGGACGGCAGAGTAGTTAGTTACAGACGGACAACACAATGGTCTTGTTTATATGATGGTGCAAACATATTCACTATGGTGGCCAGTCTTGGGTCATTCGTTAATTAGTTATGTAAGTAATTAAGTATTGGGAGAGTAATGAGTTTAGTTCGATTGGTAGAGGAGGTGATGAAAAGGTCGTGAGGTCAATTTAATAATAGGTACCTTGCTTTATTGCGTGTTTCTAGGTGGGTAGGTACTTTTATGATGTAAATATTTGTAGAGCAACCTTTTTTGGATTCGTTGATGTCGTATGATTATTTATCTTTACGATGTTATCGTTAACTGACATTTATAGTGAAATTTTATCCTGAAATACAAATTTCATACTTCATATCGTTGAGTAAAAGAGTCACATTATTTGCCAGGTCCGAACCTCATGCTCGAAAACTCGCGGTCTTCGCCCGTGAATGTCAAGGTCCTCTTATGGTGCTACATGGTCCTGTTGGCGGAATATACGCTGCCATCTCGGTTTTTAGTACTATTTCCACATAAGTATTCACCAACAGAACCTTTCTAGCTCCTGATCTAGGAGTCAAACGCCGAAAAGAGTGGGCGGCGACGTCCTCCAATATAGTTCTTTCAAAAACTGAAACCATAATTCCAATCATGGTGATTACGAAAAAATCTATTTTGATTCCACTGTAGCTGAAAACGAAAAGCATTTATTTTCAGCAGTGGACGTTTAGGGGCTAAAATTAGTTACTCACACCAATTTAAATGTATCTCTTCCATCCATTCTACATCACCTTTGTTTAAAAACTGACCGTTCGCAGTATGTAGGTATGTTACAATCCCATAATAGAATGTAAAACAACATTTTACGCAACTGTACTTCGCAACTAATGATGGTACTGTATGTGTGTGTTGTGCTTCATTAGCATGTGCTCGGGTTTATGGGATTATCCAATTTGGCACGGGTTCGATTCCACTGCCAGACACGTTACGGCAATGGATTTAACTTTAAAGGGTTGCACAAAGATAAAATGACTGAGACAGAAATAGAAAGAAGGAAAGAAAAGAAGAAAGAAACAATGCGCGATATTATGACTTCAGTACAGTTATGACATGACTTCACATGACTGATAATTAAGTTAGTTTGTAGTTCTTTTCTTTCCAGATTAGCTTAGATAGCGCATTACCTACATACCCGATGGTGAAATGAACTAGGCCACTAACTTAAAGACGTACCTCAGACGACAGTCATCATCATCACCATCCACAGCCTGAATTCACCCACCGCTGGGTAAAGGCCTCTCTTTTTTTAGTGCCAATCTCCAAGTTCCCATGCCAGCTAGCTGTAACCAGGTGCTCCGCCGATGGCAAAAATGTCGCCTGCCCATCTCGCCGGACGACCAAAATTTCTTTTCCCTGTCGTTGGACATCAATCGGTCACAGCTTTACTTGTCATCATCACGCCTTGCTAGGTGTCCTGCCCAACTCCATTTGAAGGCAGTATTTTTAAGAAGGAATGTAGAAAAATAAAGAGTTCACCATGGGAACACGCTTTTCTAATACACGCAATGATACAACAATTATAATGTACACATAATAGACATCGCACCTCACAGCAACGCATGCAGAATCGTGTTAAAATCGTTAATTATTTTCTTGTTCTGAACTTCTCGCCTATAGGTTAATGTGAGATTAATTAGTCAGTTTGGGACGTGTGGGTGTGTACGGGAGAATGTTTTGCGCGATACCGCTAGAAAAAATAAATTGTTTTCATTGTTAGAAGCCAGGAAAATCCAATGACGAACTGATTGTTATTTTGATCTATAACTACTTCTATTTCTAATATTCATACATACATAAAATCACGCCTTTTTTCCATGGGGGTAGGCCATGTCAGACTTTTACTGACTAAAACCCATCCATGTTCCTTCATCGCCCTTTGTGTTCCGGGGCCACGGTATCTCTTTCGAACAGTCCCGCTTGTGGACCCCTTCCTTTTGCTGACATCTCTTTGAGGCGCGCGTGGAACACAAACGCACCGTCGACACGGCCTGTCGTCATAAGACGAGCGGACGGCGAGCTAGCCCATAGCTCACCGTCCATAGGAACCTGCTATGACTCTTCCATACTCCTTTGCCTCGTCCACTTTCATACATCTGGTCATCACGCAAGGCCAGCGCAGGTTACGAACATGATGACTGACTAAGAAAAATATGATTCTGTTTAGTCCGTCAGTTAGATTATCGAAAAATATTGGATACGTGTTTTTTGTTTTATCAAATTAATAAAGATTGACGAATATAAAACATGTCAAAGATCATGAATGGAGGCTTGTGACGTCACATTTGAGTAAAAAATATACTCAAATGTGACGTCACACGAGTGTGCGACGCACTGCATCGTCTTCATTTTTTGTTAACGTGAAAAAATTAAAATGTTGTGTCCTATATTTTTTGGGAGTTAGGAGGAATATAGCGCAGTATGATGAATATCAAAAAAATACAAAAAATAAGACACAGGACCAAAGCAAGAGATGGATTGATACATGCTCAATCACTAAAATGGAAGTGGGCCGGACATGTGGCGCGCCTAAAATACAAAAGATGGACCAAAAGGGTGACCGCATGGGCAGGTCCTCAAGGCAAAAGAAAAAGAGGTAGACCTGTAGATAGATGGGAAGATGAGTTCAAAAAAACAGCCGGCCCCAACTGGATTCAAGTAGCCCAATCCAGAGAGGACTGGCTATCCTTGGGGGAGGCCTTTACCTGCAGAGGACTTCTAGCAGACAACTAAATATTAATGTAAAATCTAAACTAACAAACTAAACCTAATGTACTAACAAAAATCGTCAAATAGAAATAAAACTTTACTTACTTAAGCACTAACAAGAATACTTAAAAATAAAGTAGAATCTAAGATATTTTCTCTAATGTTTTGCTAGAAATAAAAGGCTTTTTTTTATTTTTATTTTATTTTTTTTATATTTTTTGGAAATCTATCTGACGGACAAAATTTTTTTTTGTCATCTACCCTACCCTATTGCAATAAATATTTGAATTTGAAAACTGTAAGCTTAATCAATTTCCATCATTAATAAACAGCCACGATTATTCGCTCAAAAACCTCAGCAGTCATAGAAAAAATAAAGAACTGTATGCTTACACATTTTAACCTTCTTTTAGTTCATAGTTAGCAATCGTTAAACGTAATGGTTAAGTTATTTCGCGTTAACCTTCGGTTACTTAACACTTATGTAACTGTAACTTAACTAATTGATATGTTTTTATAAAATATTTCATTAAGTATGGTAAACAGTGTTAAGTAATTGTTGTTGCAATGTAAACATCTTCAAAAGAGTTAATTCTTTATTAAGGATGAAAACTTTTCAGCAATTGCTTCTGAAACAATTACTTAAAATCAGCACTAAATAAGCACTACATAAATACATGTTTAGCATAGCCTTTTTTTTCGCATCGGAAATCATCAAATAACTCCTCCCGCTCTGGGCGGAGCACGAAGGAATGTCAGACTTTTACTGACTAAAACCCATCAATGTTCCTTCAACGCCCTTTGTGTTCCGGGGCCACGGTATCTCTTTCGAACAATCCCGCAGCCCCGGCAGGCATCGGCCCTTGCGGACCCCTTCCTTTTGCTGTCCCTCTTTGAGGCGCGCGTGGAACACGAACGCGCCGTCGACACGGCCTGTCGTCATGAGACGGACGGACGGCGAGCTAACGATTAGCATAGCCTCAACTCGAGTTGTTCAGGATTCTTTCTATGAAACACCAAACTGCAGTGCACACTTTTAAGCATCACACCTTGGCTCGGGATTACTCAGATTGATTCCGTGCATAAAACAAGTGATCGGTAACAATCTTAGAATAGTTGCTACATCAAATAGTATCTACATATTGACATGCTTGGATTTTCAAAAGCCTACGGAGTTACCTAAACCCACTTGCACCTATTATGTTTCATCATCATCTGCCTAGCCTTTACTCAACTATGTTGGGGTCGGCTTCCAGTCTAACCGGATGCAGCTGAATACCAGTATTTTAAATGGAGCGACTACCTATCTGACCTCTACAACCCATTTAGTACTTGATAATACGATTCCCCGTGCCCTTAGTAAGCCTGTACCAATAATGTTTTTGTTCTATTAAATACGGAGCAAACCTTTCACAAATCTAGTATCCCAGAGACTGCTGTTGTGAAATTTTTGACAGAAGACTTCAATTTCCCAACTATGGAATCGAACCCAGGAAACTATGCTAAGCAGTAGCTCGGCGACCAATGAGATATTTTAACAATAACCGGTTGGTAATTTAAACATCTTCAGGACAATATTAGCACTTAGTTGACCATCTCAGAACATAGACCAAAAATATATAGACCATATATCAAACAGTATATTTACCAGTGAAGTACATAACATAATGCCATGTAATATACATTCTTTTACATCACCTAATAACCGAGCAGACATACGATACAATCAGTGCACCGTAACGTTACAAATATGTATATAATATATTACTTATTTACGTAAGAAGTCGTGGATCTTATGTCGTAGGAGGATGGCTGTAAGACGAGCCTATTGGCCAATCTGCTGAGTGAGCCAGAGAAAATGTGAAGTTATTTGATCGGTACGAATTGTAGAACAACATTTTTTGAAGATGACCTAGTATTTACCTTTGCTCCTTGAATGGATAGGGAGAGACGGAGTACACTTTCATTTTGCCATTCTTCAGTAGCAATATATGGGGTTCATCATCATTATCATCATCAGCCAATTAATGTTCTCACTGCTGGTACACAGGCCTCCTCTCAATGACAGGGAATGGGCTATAATCCACCACGCGGGCCCAGTGCGGATTGGTAGATATCACATGTCTTCGAATTTTTTGGTTCTAGGACATGCCGGTTTCCTCTCGATGTTAATAAGAGCAATGGTGATGAAATAAATTACACAAAGTAATATGCATGTCTGGGTTCGAACCCACGACTTACTGTTTGTAAGTCGGGGCCACCACCACTGGGCCACCGCTGATCTCACATATTATAGGTTAGCCTTCTGTTATTAATCGGGCTTAACCCAGATTTCAGACTTCTGGCAAACTCCTGGTGGAAAACTCCAATAACACTGCATCGCCAAGGAATGAAGACCTAGAGGCGTTAATTACTTATTAGCAGTAATTTGGCTTACGCAAGACCAATGATGCAGTTCATTTAAAGTTATGTACTGGGGTTCTAAAATGACCGCTTTAGCAAAATATTAATATGAATCTCGTAAAAAATTAAAAATTCTTAAAATGGACCTTACGGTTATGACCATAAAGTCCATTTTAAGAAGTTAAAATTGTTAACGTGATTCATAATAAGATTCTGCTAAAGCGGCCATTTTAGGCCCCCTGTAGTGTCATTTGTCGTGTCCTCTTATTACTTAGGAGGACAAATGGAGCAAAAGAGTGACACGATAGTACCCCAGAGAAGGCAAAACGAAGAGAGGCAGACAACATAAAAGGTGGGATGATGACATCAGACATGTGGCAGGAGTCATGTGGAACAGAGTAGCACAAGAAAGGAAAAAATGGAAATGGTTGGAGGAGGCCTTTGCCGACTGGCAAACAGATCTAGGAAAGATAACAAAACAACAGATATTAGTATGAATAGTTTATAAGTCCAGTGTCAATTTTTGAAAGTTTTATTTAGTATAAAGTGATCTGAATAAAAGGCTATATTATTATTATTCTATTCTATTCTATTTTTATTTATGGCAAATGCTGTCGATGCCAATGTCGACAAGTTATAATTATTATTATAATATACTGTAGTGTCAAAGTCTCGCTTTACTTTCTTAATCTATTTACAAGAAACATACTCAGCAAAAAAAAAAATATAATCTGCAAACTCCACAGTGTATGCAGCCAATAAAAATTGCACAAACAGGTGGGTACCATCATCTGTCATTTCATCAACAGGTGAATGTCGCACACACACACACACTTAAAGTCTATTCAGATCCTTGTTTCCAGCAGGGCTATTACGTATCTTTCTGATATCCAGTGACTATCAAACTTCGGTTGTACACCGAACTTTGATGACAACCGTGAAAGTCATAATATTGGTATTACGTATCACACTGAGTGGATATCACTTTACGGTGACTAACAGGGTCATACATAATACGAAACTGACCTTTTGACAGTTAATTGATGGACACTGAGCCCAGTTACTATCATTTCGAGCTGTCAACAGAGATACGTACCTAATAGCCCTACAGTTGATGTTATTTCATTTTAAATGAATAACAAATTTAATTTTCGTATTTTCAGAATGACTTATACTTTTGAAAAAGTTATACAAATGGTTGAAGTTTTAGCGCAAACTGAACTTTATTTTATGTTAAAACTGTGTCTTACAAAAACACGTTTGTATTTCTGTTTGGAAACTAAATCGCGGACGCAGTATACGCACACGCCTACTGCACATGTCGCGGTGCATTGTGCTAACTATTACAAAGTTTTGCTTTATTTAAGACAAATTACTTAATAGCCAGTTATGAGAGCGAGAAGGAATTCTGTTATGATTCGGTACAAAAAAAGACCAAGTGTATTGACATGATTGATGTAATAGTGGACGTCGGTGAATGTTTTTATTATTTCCGTGCAGATTTTATGTTGAAAGACCTGGCAAACTAGTGTTTTTGTATCTTATTAAGAAGTTCGTTGTGCCAGTTCGTCTCCCTAGCTTTAATGTTAGGAAGTGATGAAGGACGGGCATTTTGAGGGATTGGCTTTGATTATCACCGATGTAGTTTATTTTATTTTACAGTTTTTAAGACATTAAGGTGGATGCTCCAGGGTAGCCCGCGAAATTCAACAACCCTCCAAGCGCATAAAGGTGCAGGAATGACTTTGACCTTAAAAAAAGTAATTCCTGCACCTTTATGAGTTTGGAGGGTTGTATTGATGATTTTGATGATTATAATTCTATAACTACATACGTGTTACAGCCGCGAATCATATTTGAATCAACATACAACCTGACACTGACCTGCAAATTGCAAAAAACGTAAGAAAATTTGAATTTCGTAGGCTACCCTTGAGCATCCACCTTAAACTGTCTATAATCGCACTTTTTATACATCGCACTGAGGACTGAGCCAAGCATTGTGATCATGCTCGTTTTTTTTTTTTTTTCCATGAGGAGCAATACTCCCCGCGGGAGACGCCCCGGGCGTCGGGGGCCACGTGGTGGCTTCCGGCCACCGTAGGCGCGGGCCTGTGGAGCCCGTAGCTATGGGCTAGCTCGCCGTCCGTACGTCTCATGACGACAGGCCGTGTCGACGGCGCGTTCGTGTTCCACGCGCGCCTCAAAGAGAGTCAGCAATAGAGAAGGGGTCCGCAAGGACCGAAAGAGATACCGTGGCCCCGGAACACAAAGGGCGAGGAAGGAACATGGAGGGGTTTTAGTCAGTAAAAGTCTGACACTCCCTCCTGCTCGGCCCAGAGCGGGAGAAGTCATTTGATGATTTCCCATCCAAAAAAAAAAAAAAAAGGAGCAATACTCTAACTGACGGACTAAATAGATTTGCAATTTTTTGATACTATCGTCATGCCTATTACGTACCTACTGTCAGAGTGACAATTTAAAGGATTTTGCATACGCACCTTTTTACCTAATAGGTCTCTATTCTCGTCATAAATAATAAATAAATATCGCTGGACATTAACACACAGCGCCATCTAGTGCCACACTAAGCAACGAGGCTTGTGTCGTGGGAACACAAGATAGTAAAGTTGATATACTACATAGATACTTTTTGTTGGTAAATACAAATTTATTATACATATAAAAAACATCCATGACTCGGAAACAAATGTCCATGCTCATCACACAAACATTTGCCCCAACCGGGATTCGAACCCGGGACCCTAAGAACGTAAGGCAGCCTCACTACCGCTGCGCCATTCGGGTCGTCATAATTGATGCCTACTATACCACTATGGAGTTTGAACCTACGCCCTAGGTAGGGAAATCGGAACCAAACCAGTCGATCAGGTTCAGGAGTGCTGACCTTGGACCTGACGTTGTTGTCATGGTAAAGCCTCGTTCACACGAGGATAGTTACTTGATCATCGAGAGGCGAGAATGTCCATGAGAGACTTGTTGTTGAATTGGCAGGCAATTTAAAGAGCTTGTAATTAAGTATCGTTTATTCAGGGTGTAAACAATTATCTTTACCTCTTGGCTTATCACGAAGCCGTCAACCAAGCATTCTGTACATCAAACTAAGTAACTTTACGCAAACATTATTGCTGGGAAACGACTTTTTTTTTGGAGTAAAAAATCATGTTTCGTGGTAGAACTCAATGTAACGCACTCAAAATATTGTGCTGATGGATGGATTGAATAGTTCGGGGTTCGTGGAGGTGTTAAAAGTATGGGTGTGTAAAATCTTACATTTAAAACTTGAATTAAAAAAAAAAACTTGTCAAAAAGTTGGAACTTTGACCCCCAATATCTCCGTAACTAGAAGGTTCCCAGGTACAGTGTTCAACAAAAAAATGATCGGAATGACGGGGAGAATAAGTGCTTTCGGTTTCGTTAAGAGGTTTTTTACACCCTTTAGATGTAATAATATCCATTTCAGTAATCTTTTCCTACTTTTATTGGAGCCTGATTATTAGTAGTACCGGCTGCAAATCTTCATATCAGAATTGTACGAGCATTGTTGAAGCAACTGCCTATCTGACCTCCATAACCTACTTATCACTGTAGGTTAGACAGGGTGTTAGACTTTTGAGCTTCTGACTTCACGTAACGACTGTCATAACCCATGATCTGTCCGCGAAGTAGACACAATAGTTAAACAATGGCGTCTCGACCAAATTGGTCATTCGACAGATCATGATATAATTGGACGAATAATTACTACTAAGTACATACTCGAGCTCGAGGCTAAATAATAACAGCCGCACTTGTCGATCTTCAAGGTTAAGCCACGCTTGTCAAGGTTGGTCTGTGGATGTGTAATCCATAATTACATACTGACTTACCGAGTCTCCTCTGTGCCTCGGAAAGCACGTTAAACCGTTAGTCCCGGCTGTCATTTGTAGATCTTTGACAGGCGTTACAGGTAGTGACCCGAAAGTCTGTCTACCAGTCTACCCTTATATTAATCTGCCTAGCTTCTGTAAATCCTGACATCCCTTCTAGGGCTCCCCCTACTAAGGTAGAGGTTAAAGTAGGCCTAGAGTCTAGAGAGCCTATTGAGAGCCTATTGTCATCAACCGGGTAAATCAAGACTCCGTGGCTAATACTGAGAAGTTTTTTTGGACAAACTGTGTAACACGTTACCCGATCTGGGAATTTCGACTCCTCAAGCTCAATCAATATTTAGGCTAAAATGCTCAATAGGGAAGGGGTCCGCAAGGACTGAAGCCTGCCGGGGCTGCGGGACTATTCGAAAGAGATACCGTGGCCCTGGAACACAAAGGGCGAGGAAGGAACATGGATGGGTTTTAGTCAGTAAAAGTCTGACACTCCCTCCTGCTCCGCCCAGAGCGGGAGAAGTCATTTGACGATTTCCCATCCGAAAAAAAAAAAAAAAGGCTAAAATGCTCGTTGTTATCTTTCATAGAGATTACGATAAATAAGAAAAAGATCGTTCGCATCGTCGTCGTTACGCAGTAAATAGTGTGATTCCGCAAGATAAATGAAAGTCGGAGATTACCAGTAAATCAAAGTAACGAGATGAAATCCAAAACTCTAAACCGCAAGTAACGATAAAACTAATTAAATGTTTTTTAATTAGTAGTATTATGACTAGGTAAAAAATCTGTCTGTCTAGGTAAAAAATCTTAGAGCAGCGGTGGCAGTAGTGGCGGCCCCGACTTACGAACAGTAAGTCGTGGGTTCGAACCCAGGCAGGCGCATTACTTTGTGTAATTTATTTTATCACCATTGCTCTCAAAAACGGTGAAGGAAAACATCGTGAGGAAACCGGCATGTCCTAGAACCAAGAATTCGAAGACATGCGACATCTACCAATTCGCACTGGGCCCGCGTGGTGGATTATAGCCCATTCCCTCTCATAGAGAGGAGGCCTGTGTCCCAGCAGTGGGAACATTAATAGTAGGCTGATGATGTTGATGTTGTATGTTGAAAAAATCTGTATTTTGCTTTTAGGTACCAATATAACATAAAGTCTGTCTACTACGTACTATTAGTGTGTGCCAGCATCATCATCATCAGCCTATTAATGTTCCCACTGCTGGGTCACAGGCCTCCTCTCTATGAGAGCGCATGGGCTATAAATCAACCACGCGTGCCCAGTGCGGGTTGGTAGATGTCACATATATGTCTTCGAATTTTTTGGTTCTGGGACATGCCGGTTTCCTCACGATGTTTTCCTTCACCGTTTTGAGAGCAGTGGTGATGAAATAAATTACACAAAGTAATGCGCCTGTCTGGGTTCGAACCCACGACTTACTATTCGTAAGTCGGGGCCGCCACCGCTGGGCCAACGCTGCTCTCTCTGTGCCAGCATGACAGTACTATAATGTGTTTTATGCAAGTACTTCTTTTTATGCGAAAAGGTTTGATCATAAGACATTTTGGAAAGAGGTAATCTTCCAGTTTTTCGAGGTGGCAACAGAAGAAAAACTGAATAGTCAATCGAAAGTTTTAGACGAAATACTGACTTCTCTTTACATTATAATTGACCTCAGAACAATTAAAGATAGTATATCTATAGAAACATAGCGACAAAATCAACAATCACGCTTGACGGTTTTACTGGGTCAATGTGCCGAAACCATCAAGTTGAATTCCAATAATAAAACCATGAATAACTTAAAATATTTTCTAACCATCACAAACAATATTAATACGAGCGATTTAAATAAGTTTTCAATGAGGAAGTGACGTAAGTTTCCCATACGTTCCCTTAGTTATGTTATGTTATGTGATAGAAATGTGACCAAAGTCGTAACACCTGGTAGGAGTGCTGGTAGGACGATTGGCCAACCGATCTTACTTTTGGGTATATAATATCCATCGCGATGGCATAGAGTAAGTTATAATATAGTGTCGTTGTATTTGTCGATACTTTTATGCCTACTACTAAGTACACCCATAGATGATTACTACATCTTGATTTATTAGAGTCCATCGCACACGGCGTATTTTGAACGCGCAGACTACGCGTATTTCAGGATTGCGCGTTTTCTGCGACGTAGATGCCGATTTATGCGTTTTTATAGATTCAAACGCGCGTAAAACGCGATACAAACGCGCGTGTGAAGCGCGTTGGAAAATCGTTTGAAGCGCGTACAAAGGGTCAATAGACGAGGAGTCTCTGACCAAAACGCGGAAGCTACGAAAAACCACAGCGCGTCTGTATCGCTGTATCTGCGCGTATACGCGCAGTAGACGCGCGTTTCACGATCGCCCCGTGTGCTTAGGTTACAAGGTTGCGTTCAAATCTCGTTTGAAGCGCGTATACGCGCGTGATAGATTATTTTCAAACTTATAACTGTCTTTGGTGAAAATTTCAGTTTAACAAATCATCCAATCGACTTAATGACTATTTTTGTAAACTATGAAATAACAGGAACTTAAATTAGATTAGATAATAGATACGATTTGTTATTTATTGTGAATTCTAAGAACAATCGCAAATTAAAGCTATAATGTATTTTATTATTATTTAGATACCATTATACGGTTCAATTATTTATTTTAAGAATTATTTAATAGCATTTTATTAAAATTAAGCGTTTTAACGTTTATTTAGTACAGTTGTTGAGCTATGTCGTCACCCGATCACCCCACCTTGTTTACGAAAACCGATGTTTTAAAACTAGTGACCGTCCAGTGTGGCGGCACTTCTGGTTCGACTGTTGAGCAGTGCGGACCTCGAAAAATAATCGTGGTGGATCAAGTGATCGATAGTGTGTTGGAGAAAATTGATTTGGATAACCAATAAAAGTTAAGATCAAGTGATTGATAGTGTATTGGAGAAAATTGTGTTGGATTACTAATAAAAGTTAAGTACTTACTTTTGAATTTTATTGATTTTGTTATTCTCTTAATGTGTTAAAATTACATACAAGTAATTAGGTAAGTGTTTGAACTACAAAGAAATATTATAATACTTAATAAGTGGTGTCTTATTCTCTATAAAACTTACCCACCTATTTTAGGTGAAACTTAGCCTAGATAATAGTGTCTTGGAAAGATATATGGAATAGTGATTCTTTAAAGGTCAAGCTACTTATACTTATTATAAACCATATATAGCAATTATTTTATCACGCGCCATCTACGCGTCGTCTGCGCTTTTAAAATAAGAGGGTCCACGAAGTTTGTTAGTCGGTTTTCTCCATAGAAACCTATAATTCTTCGGAATGGGTAATGAACTTCTTTTCTTACTGACCGTCCTCCTCTAAAGACCTACATAGCTGGGGCATAGACCGCCCCTAAGCGTCAACACATCCCCCATTCTGCTAGGTGAACCTCCATACTTCATCTCTACGAACTCTCTAACGCTTCGTCCGTATATTCGGATCTATCCGTATCTCTCGCGCACGTCTGAAGATGAGTGCGAGTAAGGGAGACGGACAGATCAGATTATACGGACGAAGCGTTAGGGAGTAGGGCCTTTGTTACTTCGTTTGCGTCGTCACATCACTCGGCCCTGCGCTTTGAGCATCCTACCTCGAGGCCAAGCGTAAACTTTTTAAAACAGATCTCTTTTGTTTTACGAGTCGACATAGCAGGAATCGACATAGAGGGAATGATTCCTCGATACTTTCCACTTCTTACGTCGTTTGGTTGTTGTCACTAAGCACACTAGGTCATCTCGCCATCTTCGGCTAGGTCATCTACCCCGTTGTTTTTCTTTCCAAATAAATGTCACTAAAGATTGCAACAATAATCTTGACCTTTTATATGATTACTTATAAGGTTATGTAAATAAAAACTGTGAATTAATATTAATTAAGTAATGAAAACATTATTAAATAAATATTAAAATCTCAGTTTGACTTCAGTTCTTATGCAATTATTGCTGTTCTTATGTAAATATTGTCCACATTATTGTTATTTTTTAAATTAGTTTGCTAAGTTAAAATAGTAAAAAATGTATACACCTTTTTACATTGTTACCAATATTATTAATATGACATATGATTATTTAATCAATTAATGTTACCTCAAATCGCCTGAAACACAGGATTACCTAGTTCAGGCTCAAAGCATGGGTGAACTTGACATAGATTTAAGAAAAACTGTAAACGTTTACCTTATATTTTTTTAATAAAATTTCCTTTCCTCTCCTTTCCAGTTTAATTTCCACCACGATTAGTACAACAAGAACAACATGCTATATGGGTATAACAATATCTGCGAGTACATACATTAGCAAGAGGCAGCTCCCGGGTCGGAAAAATGATTAGGTTTGACTACAACGAAATTCTCAGTAGTTGCTTCGACGAGGTCTGGACACTTGCTCGGCTGATGGTATTAGGCTCACCCCTATACTGACTGACTGACTATTTCTAAGTCGTTTTAATTACTTTAAGGACCGACTATGAAATCTCGAAAAAAAAATCAGCTGCTTCATACATTATTGGGCGCGTAACTCGAAAAAATGGAGGCAGCAAATGATTTTTTTTTCATAGTCGGTCCCATAGTAAAAGTTGTTCATTTCCATGACTACTAGACGTAAACTAATTAAAACGACTAAATAATAGTGTTGTTTAAGATGTTGTTTTGGCACGGTAGGATGAAACTGACCATTTAAATCTTTGGTATTATCATAACATCACGCCTGTAATCCTCGAAGGGTTAGGTAGAAGTGTTCCTAATAGTACACCCGCATTTCACCAGTTATCTTTAAGTCCCATGTAACATGAGGCGAGCCAGACTCCGTGGCTGCTTCTGAGAAATTTCTGATGGAAAAACCCAATATCACTTTGTCCGACCTGGAAATCGAACCCAGGACCTCAAGCTGAGCTGTTGCACTTACGACCACAAGACCAACCAAGTATGAAGCAGGTAGTTTCCATATGCTGCAGGACTGTTGCCGGGGCTGCGGGACTATTGCCGGGGCTGCGGGCCTGTTTGAAAGAGATACCGTGGTGGCCCCGGAACACAAAAGGCGATGAAGGAACATAGATGGGTTTTAGTCAGTAAAAGTGACACTCCCTTCCACTCCGTCCAAACCGGGAGGAGTTGATTTGATGATTTCCCATCCGGAGAAAAAGGTAGTTTCCATATTATAGAGTTAAGAGCGAGTTTCCACAACAGTACTAACTTTAACGTATCTACGCATTTTTTAATCTTTCTGCCGTACCGAATATGGTAAATAGGTATGGCTACTATATTATGCAGTGCGATGCGTGTCCCTTCTCTATGAACTAGTGAACTCGATCGGGTTCATAGCACTGCTGTTTGTGTGCCGCCATCAAATTGGCTATGTCGTTAATGCATAAATACATACAGCTTAGCAGTAAAATGCAGTTTGAGAGGGTACCTATGTGTATGTATTTGTGCCAGTTTTATCGAACTGAATGTGGGTAAAGTATCATCGATATAAGATGGTAGATTTAAGATTTGGTAAAGGTTTGATTAGCTTTTTGTGCCCATGGTGACTAACAAAATCACTCTTCCGGGATTGTTAAGACAAAAAAGAAGAAAAAGTATCAATCTTATCTGGTCATGTCCCTCCATCTTGACGTCATAAGGGAGGGACCAAGGATTTTCTTAATTAAGAACACATACATTGAGATAGCTAAAATTATTGTAAAGTTCCAACTTCACTAGATTTTTTTATGATAATCATTGACCCCAATATCTCCGTAACTAGAAAGTTCCCAGGTATGATCTAGAATGCCATCTAGAAGCCCAGTCGATGTGACAATACTTAGGGGAAGCCGAAGTCCAGCAGTGGACGTCGAAAAATTGATGTTAATTTTAGTGCGAAATGGCGAGGTAGACCGCGGCGAAGGTGGTTTGACGATCTGCTCTCGTTTGCGGGGCGAACATAGCCAGATATTGCACAGGTTTTGAAGGAGACAGGGGAGGTCTTTGCCCAACAGTGGGACAGTAATAATGGCTAACAAAAAAGGCCTATGCCTACAGTCTACAATTCCTTTTTTGTAAAAAGAAACCGGCCAAGTGCGTGTCGGGCCACGCGCAGTGTAGGGTTCCGTAGTAGCCCGTTATCACAATATAGAACGAACTCGTTGGTACAGCGCCAACTAGCGGCAGCTTTGTGAAACTTATGATAATTTATTGTTTCTGTTTTTTTACATTTTGTTTTTCAATGCAAATCTTTACACGTTATAACAAAGCAACTACTTCATCTTAGTCACTTTGAAGGATTTATTCTAAGGATTTTGTATTTGGATTTTGTATTATTTCTCTATAGTTCATGAAATGCACTATCATCATGAATTTTTTCCGATTTTTCAAGCCAGCAGTTTAGCTTTTAGAGGGTGGGGGGACGCCCAACTGGAACAAAAATGTGCACTTTAAAGTTTAATATTTCGTAAATGGAGCATTAAATCGAACAATACTATTAGCAACCTCTAAGTCAGTCAGTCACAGTTTTTATGGTTCCTTGTCAGAACTACGGAACCATAAAAACTGTTTATTGTCAATAAATCGATGTCACGTATTTTATAATTCACAAATCAATCACTCAACTCTACTTACCGCAGTACATTTACCATATGCCTCTCAAATTGCACCACAACAGTATATCTACTTCTACAAGTCGAGCCAACGGTCAGAATAGGGGTCTATTACAGATGTCTAGGGGTCAAAAGATTATAAGGCCATGTGTCACTAGCACCGCTTTGATCTTTGACCGCAACATAAAATACAGTGTGACCAGTATCTCTTGACAGATCGTTGCGCTATCATTTAGCGTTTCGAATTTGGTTTATTGTAATGCAGCTACCTATTTTGAGTTCTAAACACTAAAGAGCATGGCTCTCGTATAAATACATTATACTTTATACCAGAGTCGCATTTTGAAATGGGGCAGTAAGGGCATGTATATTGGCCATTTATTTTTCTTGCTGACTGTACAATTTTTCCCAAGTCTGTGAATACAGATCTAAATTTCTTAAAAAGTTAGTCTTCAAGGATCGTTTTTAGGGTTCCTTACCTCAAAAGGTAAAAAAGGAACCCTTATGAGATCACTTTCTTGTCCGTCTGTCACCACCGATTTTCTCAGAAACGGGTCGACCTAGCAAATTGAAATTTATACCAAATACTTAGGTGTATAAAAATCAAGGTCCTGAGTCAACACGATAAAAAGATATGGGCAAATTTAGATTTTCGAAAACTTGTAAGTACCAAAATTTACCTTATCTTTTTTTTTCGGAATTTTGCCTTTACTTGTGCTGTAAGACCTTGCTTTTAACTAAAATTGACAATTCTAGGTCAACTGGAAGTACCCTATAGGTTTTGGATCGAAAACCTTTATGGTAGTTCCCGTTGACCTAGAATCACGAAATTTGGCAAAAAGCAAAGCAATCATCATGTACATCTTTGACTACCAGTACCAGTCTTACCAAGGGGTACCGTATTACCCACTACTAACTGGGTTGTGGAGGTCGGATAAGCAGTCGCTCCATGTTAAATACTGGTATTCAGCTGCATCTGGTTAGACTGAAAGCCGACCCCAACATAGTTGGGAAAAGGCGAGGTAGTTGATCACACCTCTGACTACAAATTAGACCAGTTCATTTACCTCTAAAACTATACTCTTTTGTGAATGCCTTGATAAAAAGCAATCAAATAAAGCCTTGATTTCTAAACTTGAAACCATCTTCAGTTCATTGATTTATCGACGAAGATCAGAAAACTTAAGAACAATTAATAAAATACTCGAGACTGCACAATTCTAAGAATTGATCAGTAGCGATCGCTTAACTTTCTAGTTAGATTGAAAGTTATTAGAAATAAATCTTGATAAAATTAGTTAGTTTATAACATCACGCCTGTAAATCCCGAAGGGTTAGGCAGAGTTGTACCTAATAGTACATCCTGCGGCTGTGGGTGGTGGTAATAGGGGCGACCCTATTGCTATCAACCGGGCACAAATTCAGACTCCGTGGCTGCTACTGAGAAATCGCTGATAGAAAACCCCAATAACACTGCCCGACCCGGGAATGGAACCCAGAACCTCATGCTTAGCAGTCGGGCTTGCAACCACTGGACCAACGACGCAGATATATTTATATTTTTTATTAATTAAAAAAGAAAGGGCTGCGTTATATTGATTGACCTCAATACAATGTTCACGATTGCTTTAAACAATCCTTTAAAATATTAAGTTACCAAAACACACATGATTCATCTCCTTGGAACTTAATTAAAAGTAGTCCGTTCACTTATCTCTTACGACACCGAGTTAAATCATGAAGCGATAAACAGCCGATAAGATCTGTAATACCTTTCGATATTACAACGAACTTACAATATGTTCATAAGTACTAAGTTAATAACACACTACAATGTAAGTGATCGCAACTTGAGCTAGATACCGCGGCTTTAATCTTTTAATCGGCGGATGGAGGAGGAGGAATTTAGCTTTTTTTTATCGGAACGTTGGTTAGGGAGCGGCCAGACTTTTTCAGTCTCTAGGGCACTGAGACGTTACTGTGCACTGGATGCCATGAGACAGCTTGTAGCTTAGTCCTTTCGATGCGGCTGGCTATGATTCCTTTTTTGGAGACGAAATCCCAGTTAGTGGATACAGCATTCGTACCGGGGTCGGCTTAAGGCAGCCACTTATAAAGGGTGTAAAAACCTCTTAACGAAGCCGAAAGGCACTTGTTCTCCTCGTCATTGCGATCATTGTTTTGTTCTACACCATACCTGGGAACCTTCTAGTTACGGAGATATTGAGGGTCAAAGTTCCAACTTTTTGACAAGGTCATTATTTAAATACAAGTTTTTATTGTAAGATTTTTACTTTAAACACCTCCACAACCCCTGTACTATTCAATCCATCCATCAGCACAATGTTTTGAGTGCGTTACATTGTGTTCTACTACAAAACATGATGTTTCACCACAAAAAAAAAGTCGTTTCTCAGCAATATTTTTTCCGTATAGTTACTTAGTTAGATGCACAGAATGCTTGGATAACGGCTTCGAGATGAGGTTGTTTACACCCTGTATTCCGGCACGTCTCATTTAGAGCTGCTAGATTGGCGTGGGCAGAGCCGTAGGACCGTAGGTACTGGGCAAGCATATTGGGCTGCGCAGAGTTTATTTCATAAAAGTTTGACTTACCTTTGAAATTGAGTACTTACAGTACTTAATTTCATCAGGCAACCCATTCACAATATGTTTAAGTTTGTTTTATTTTTTTAAAGCCTTTTTCATTCGGTGAAGAATAATAGCGGAAACAGACGTGTCCTAGAACCAAAAAATCGAAGACATGTGACATCTGGATACTCTATCTACGTATCAAAAAGTCCGAGCCCTCGTGCATTTCATTACGATCCACTCCCTCTTACAGATAAGGGTTGGGTGTCCCAACAGTGGGAACATTATAGACGGATAATGATTAGTCTAGTCTACCTTACTACCTGCTCAAATGCAAAGTAAACTCTTAAGCCGATGAGAGCAAAACTCAATACTTAATAACTTCACATGTAAAGCAAATCAAACTCCTTTCAGAATTTTAATAATTGTGTCAAGGTGCCGAAGTAAAAAATTGGACGGAAGTTGTAAAATATTATTTCAATATATGAGTGTAATATGCCGTGTACAAGTGTACAGTCACGAACATACGTGAAAATATACTTGAGATTAAAGCTGACTAAACTTAGGTTTAGCTGTAAAGTGCTGCAACCCCTTGGCTTAAAATTAAAAATGTTCATGGCGAGCCTTGAAAATACGATTAGTTTTGGCAATAGGGTAGATGACAAAAAAAAAAAATTAGTCCGTCAGATAATTTCCAAAAAATATTGGACACATATTTTTTCTTTTTACACGTAACAAAAAATGAAGACGATACAGTGCGTCGAAAACTCGTGTGACGTCACATTTGAGTACATTTTTTACTCAAATATGACGTCACAAGCCCCCACTCATGATCTTTGACGCGTTTTATCTTCGTCAATTTTCATTAATTTGATAAAACAAAAAACACGTATCCAATATTTTTCGAAAATCTAACTAACGGACTAAACAGACTCATATTTTTTTTAGTCAGTCTTCATCCCTATGCAACCAACTTGAGTGAAGCGCTTGCCAGCTGCAGCCATGGTATCACTCGCTTCACTTGCGCTCCTTTGGTCTACCCCAATGACTATACAGCCTCATGGTCCACCCTGACCTAGCCCAATTAGGCCGGGACGCTTTAGCTTAGTTTTTGCAACTTTTTCAGCTCGCACATGGTTGACACAGTAAGTACACGGCTAATGAAAAAAACCGTTGCGAGCTAGATAAACTTGTAGGTATTTTGTTATTAAACTACATAGGTATTTACGGTTTTAATTTTTTCCTTTACATGTGCTGTAAAGCAATGCTTCTTGCAAAATTTCATGATTTTAGGTCAACGGGAAGTGCCCTTTTACTTGTGAAATCGGAAAATATGCGACATAAATGGTCATATCTTTTAATCGCGTTGATTTACAAGTTTGATTTTTTTCACAACTTCAAGGAGTAGTAGACTTGAGTATTTGATATTAATTTAAGCTTGATACCCCCACGCGTTTCTGAGAAAATTGCTGATTGAGGTACGGACCCCAAAATATATTTATTATTTTTTTATTTCGGTTTCAATAACATATTATATTGGTATGATAATCAGATCGAAAACTCATTAACCGTTGTGTTTAGGCTTATTGTCATAAGTTTTTTTTCATACTCATCTTTTAGCCGTTATATGAACACTAGCATCTGCCAGCGGCTTCGCCCGCGTGAAGTGTGATAATTGTCCCACGGGATCTTACTGCCGGGATAAAAAGTATCATATGCTTTAATCCAGGTTATATGCTATCTGTGTGCAAAATTTCATCCAAATCCGTTCAGTAGTTTTTGCGTGAAACAGTAACAAACATCCAGACATCCATATATCCTCACAAACTTTCGCAATTATAATATTAGGTGGATTATCCTAATGACTGTACAAAGCTATACAAACAAAATAAAGCATCTTCGCTACTATACACTCGAACTGAATCGAGATGTTTTGCAAGGTTATTTATCAAGACGTGAAACCAATTAAATTAAATATTAGATAGTGTTCTGTCCTTGTGTAAATATGGTTTACTAGCTATTGCCAGGGGCTTCGCCCGTGTGAAGTATGATAATTGTCCCACGGGATCTTACTACCGGGATAAAAAGTATCCTATGTTTTAATCCAGGTTATAAACTATCTGTGTGCAAAATTTTATCCAAATCCGTTCCCGAGTTTTTGCGTAAAAGAGTAACAAACATCCATACTCACAAACTTTCGCGTTTATAATAAGTAGGATAAATTGTCTAAGTTAGTCCAACTTTAATATGACTCACACGAACAGATCTTCAAAGGTTAAGCTGCGCTTGCTTAGGTCAGTCGCTGGATGGGTGACCCATCTCTTCATAGTTTCCTTCGTGCCTCGGAAAGCTTGTTAAGCCGTTGGTCTGGGCTGTCATTTATAGAACTTTGACAGTCGTTACAGGTCAACAAGTGTATCGTTTAACCAGTACGAACTGGGTTGAGGAGGTCAGAGAGGCAGTCCGTCCAAGTAAAATAATGGTTAGACTGGAAGCTAACAATAAATAAATATAAAGCAGTGCTTCTGGACACGGCACGTATTGTTAGGAGGTTCCTCTCTCAAGAGCCCTGACCACCGGCAGCTCGGACCCTGTTCCCAGCGCTGGTGGGCTACTATTTACTATGTTTTCATTTGTTTTTTTTTTATATTAGGAATATTTAAAAATATAAATATATGTTGTAAATAAATAAATAAATATCGCTGGACGTAACACACAGTGCCATCTAGTGCCACACTAAGCAACAAGGCTTGTGTCGTGGACATTTTGTTTGTAAATACATACTTATTATACATATAAATATCCATGACTCGGAAACAAATCCTCATCACACAAACATTTGCTCCTACCGGGATTCGAGCTCGGGACCCTAAGAACGTAAGGCAGCCTCACTACCGCTGCGCCATTCGGGTCGGGTCGGAATAGCACTCCGGTAAATGCAACTCCTAGCTGCTAGATGGATGAGGCCCTAAAGAGACCCCAGCTTAAGGTCTATTGTCAACCAAAATGGAGACGAGCGGAGCGGTGTGGATTTCAACGAATGTTCTTGGTGGAATCCCATACTTCTCCTCTCCGCTCCGCCCTTCTCCGCTTTGGTGGAGTCCAGGCCTTAGGCCGGAGTCATCATCTGCCTAGCCTTTTCCCAACTATGTTAGGGTCAGCTTCCAGTCTAACCGGATGCAGCTGAATACCAGTATTTTACATGGAGCGACTGCCTATCTGACCTCCACAACCCAGGTAGGACGCGGTATTATGAGGACATTGGCCTTGACGGATGTATTTACTATTAGTTATTTTAAGAACTGTAATCCAATAAAACTTCCATTTCTTTACGTAAATCATTACTTGAATCAAAACAAAAGAAATCGATGGGTTCATCTCGATAAGACTTAATCGAAGGTAAGAAAAATTGATAATCGAATAGTTGAGGTGAAAATCGAAGTTGGCGTGGTAATGTAAAGACCGATTAATACAATTTCTCTATTTGTTGATAGCCATGTCACGTTAATAACTGTAATTAGGATAACCGTGGAGTGAGGGCTTTTTAGGGTTCCGTACCTCAAAAGGTAAAAAAACTCTCTTGTCCGTCTGTCACCACCGATTTTCTCAGGAACGGGTGGACCTAGCTAGTTGAAGTTTATACCAGATACTGAGGTATATTCATATTCATATTCTTTATTGCACAGAAATAATATAAAAAAATTATATATACACAACATTCAAATATATAGCTTATGTACAACGGCGAGCTTAACCCAGAATTGGGTTTTCTTACAGCAAACCTTATTTTTGTTGCGAAATTTGCAGAAGAGGATATACCTATGTGCACAAACAATACAGTTAAAAACTTAAATTAACTTATTTTATACACTAAACTAATACATACAATATATTTATGTATAGATACACTTACTTAAAAAAAAAAAACTATTTACAAACTATTATCATGTTGACAGGAAATGTTCTTTTATTCTTTTCTTGAACACATCTAACGAAGGGCTATCCCGCAAGGAGTGTGGAAGCGAATTCCAAAGGCGCACAGCACGAACAGTAAATGAACCATCATACCGACTTGAGGAGTGGGGAGGGAAACGAAGGAGAAGAGATGATGATGAGCGACAAGGTTTACCTCTAGGAACAAGATACTCGAAGCGTTCCCGAAGATACGAAGGAGCTTTAGGATTATGAAGAATAGAAAAGAGAAAAGAGAGAGTGTGTGAATCTGTGTGTGTGTGTGTGTGTGTGTAGGTATAGTCTCTATTAGGTGTATAAAAATCAAGGTCCTGAGTCAACACGATAAAAAGAGATTGGAGAGTCCTTGTATTTGGCCCGTCCTAATCCACGGCTCTTGGATCAAGCCAATGGCCGTATGTTGATGGGCAAATTTAGATTTTCGCGAAAACTTGTAAGTTCTAAAATTTACCTTCTTTTTCACTTTTTTTAATTTTCGGAATTTTCCCTTTACTTACAAATACAAAATACAAAAATACAAAATAGTTTATTGCTTCTTAGGTTTACAAAAAATTTAGTGTTTGGAGCTTCCCTTTAAGCTTTACTTATGCTGTAAGACTATGCTTTTAACCAAAATTGTCAATTCTACGTCAACCGGAATTGCCCTATAGGTTTTGGGTCGAAAACCTAAATCTGGTAGTTCCCGTTGACCTAGAATCACGAAATTTGGCAAAAAGCAAGGTCTTACGGCACATGGAAAGGGAAAAATCTGAAAACCGTAAATATGTAGTTTAATAACAAAAAAAAAAGCGATTTTACCATAACAAACTTATTATTTCCGGTTGGTGCAATAGCTGTTTTCCATGAAACGGCAAACTTTTTAAAGGACAAACTTAACTTTGCTGTTCGATAATTTACTCGAAGTTTTTCCAAAAAAAAAGGGGACATTAATGTCACCGTTAATTAGTTTGCTATTGAACATGACGAATGGTAAGGTGGGTTTTTAAAAGTTAAACGATACGTAAAGAAATGGTTTTTTTTGTCAAATTGATTACAGTTCTTATAATAACTAATAGTAAATACATCCGTCAAGGCCAATGTCCTCATAATACCGCGTCCTACCTGGGTTGGGGAGGTCAGATAGGCAGCCACTCCATGTAAAATACTGGTATTCAGCTGCATCCGGTTAGACTGGAAGCCGACCCCAACATAGTTGGGAAAAGGCTTAGCAGACGATGACCGCGGCCTAAGGCCTGGACTCCACCAAAGCGGAGAAGGGCGGAGCGGAGAGGAGAAGTGGGATTCAAAAAATAACATTCGTTGAAATCCACACCGCTCCGTTCGTCTCCATTTTGGTTGAGACCAGACCTTAAGCTGGGGTCTCTTTATGGCCTCATCCATCTAGCAGCAAGGAGTTGCATTTACCGGAGTGCTATCGTACGATTATTCTGACCCAACCCGAATGGCGCAGCGGTAGTGAGGCTGCCTTACGTTCTTAGGGTCCCGGGTTTTAATCCCGGTTTCCGAGTCATGGATATTTATAGGTGTAATAAGTATGCATTTAAAAACAAAAAGTAGGTATCTATGTAGTATATCAACTATCTGGTGTCCAAAACACAAGCCTCGTTGCTTAGTGTGGCACTAGATGGCGCTGTGTGTTATGTCCAGCGATATTTATTTATTATTAGCTTCCAGTCTAACCAGATGCAGTTTAATACCATTATTTTACATGGACGGACTGCCTCTCTGACCTCCTCAACACAGAAACAAGAAAACAGCATGAAAATCGGTGCAGTAGATTTTGAGTTTATCACGAACAAACAGACATATGCGGCGGAGGTCTTGGTTTTATGATGTGTAATGATTATTATACTAACAATACTAACCTAGTACCTAAGCACCATTGTTACTAATACTTAATACTAACAAGGCTATGTAGTTGGCAATGAACTTTAATTTCATCTTATTAGTCACATTTAGTTTTATGTTTAAGTATGAGTGTTTAGAGACTCACCGACCCCACAGTCAAACCACTGCAACGGTTTTGTGGGGCTTAGTTTATAAGTCTACTTACCATTTTTGAATAATAAATAAATAATAAATAACATCACGACTGCAGTCCTCGAAAGGTTAGGCAAGGGCGACTACCTAATAGAACAGGGTACTTTTCGTCAGTTAAGGTCAATGTAACAGGGGGCGATCCTTATACCATCAACCGGGCATAAATCCAGACTCCGTGGCTGCTACAAAAAAAAAAACACTAGCATAGTATTTTACGTAATGCTAAATTAGAAAGTATATGGAATGAAAGTATATTACCTGTTTTCCGATACAAACTGTTGTATTTAATAAATGTGCATTTGAATAAAATGAGATAGAATTGTATCGTTTACATTTACTTTTTCTCAACTACATATGTTGGAGCGCACGATGTCAACGTAACATAAATACGTCGATTTTAAAATTAAAAATACAAGTTTCAAATACAATATTTTTATAATTTTAGGAATGTATTCATATTCCATGGATGTAACCGATTGTGCTTTTTACAATTTAACTAAAATGCTATAGGATAATTAGTAATTTATTTATAAACCATATTTACATTATATACATACTACAACTAGAACTCTACATAATTACAAAAAAAAACTAAACGTAAGTACCTACATTGTATCTAACGACGTCAATAGGCGTCAAAGTACTCCTCCGCATCGTTGTCATTCGGAAACGTGCCCAGAAGACTGACAGCATTGCCACGTTGAATGGCAATGCTAATTCTTTGGCCAAAGAAAAAGCCAGCCCGCTGGTCACGCGAAGTGTCGACCAGTCGGTGAGAGATTTCCTTAAAAAGGAGACGCGCACTCGGACCCCATGACCCGAGCGTTTCGACCCCAAACGGCTCAAAGCTGTAGTTACCAATAATGTTACAGTATTTGCGCCGTTTGAGGATCTCAGCAGCCGCAGCAGCAGCGCCTGCACAGCCCACCGTACTTGCAACGTGAGAAGGCGTACGGGTGTCGACACAGGATAATTGTATTTATTATCGATTCAAAAATCGACGTATTTCTGGTGGCCTACCATGAAGTCTTAAAGCAGGATTATTTTATTTATTTTATTTTTTATTATACATTGCGCGCTCGTGAAAAGGCCAACTCAGCTGGGATTAATTTCACTGTGTTACTACCATGGTTAACATTATACCTATTGGAGATAGGAATATTGCCTTTTTAACAGACTACGAGGCAAAGAGGCACGTATGATTTTGCAAGGCATAAATGAATATTCGGATTAGTCGATAAATGTCGGTAATTATTTTGCAGTTTGAAAAAAAACGACTAATAAATTGAAGCTTCACTTCGCTGGCCACCCTTAGTTAACACTAAGGGTGGCAAAGCAATAACTAGGTAGATAGAGTATTTGTAATTTATTTAACTACTAGATTAGTCATAGCGTAATTTGTTTGGCTATCAAATGCAAAAAGATTTTTTCAATACGAATGGTTGCTCCAGAGATAAGAGCGTTCAAACAAAAAAAAAACAACTCATCAGCTTTATTATATATTAGTTTAAATAGAAAAAAAACAATCCAAGCGTCGCATGTCATGAGAATTTTCAAAATCTTGTATAGGCATCCAAAAAAAATTACGTTCTAGTACATTTTTGACGTGTATTCAATCGTATTGAAACCACAAACAATCATTTTAAAATACGCTATTTTTGGTTGCAGAACAATAGAAGTAAATTCAAATCTTTTAGGGCTTAGGTGGGCAAACTGGTCCTTTCTTACCCGCCCCACTTCCTCCTGGTTTTCCAGGAGTAGTATAACATTCCTTTGGATTTGGCTTTACACTTCCGCATTCATCGCCCCCTCCACCGCCAGCCCCACCAAATTTAGGTTTGCATGGGTCCTTTGGTCCGGTTTCCTTACATGGTGGTGGTCCACAATGTGCTGGAGAGGGACACTTCGGCGAAGGCTTGCTAATTTCCCGTTTCGGTCTACAAAATCTGAGCTTAGACCGCCTTGACGAGGGAGGTTTAGGTTGGCATGGATTTCCACCGAAAAATCTACAGTTAAGTAAAGGAAAAGTTTTGAGAGTACACGGTGTACTCTTAGCACAAGGATATTTCGGTTTGCAAGGATAGCATTTAGGCTTCGTAGGGCATTTGGGAATCCTCGCTATTGCAGGGCATGGCGGCACGGGAGGCATGACACAGTCTTTATGTACTTCAGGCGGCGGAGGCGGGCATTTAGGAGTCTTCTTGTCGTAATAGAATCTCATTGGTGACTCCCAAGGTAACCCATAAGCTGCGATGGAGATCGGACCGGTAGTACGTACCTGAAAATTAATTACGAACCTGATCATTTTATAGATTTTGACAATAGCGTCTATAGTCGTTATACGTGAATAGTAAATGGTAGACCATTTTTTTATATTTTACCTGATTCTTGTATTTATAATAATAATAAAATTATCTAGATCTGGCTCGCGAGATTGTCGACATGTGGGACGTGAGTACAGCAGTCATTGTGCCGATAGTTGTGTCGGCCAATGGCTTAATAGCATCAACAAACATCTGAGAAGGCTCTCGCTTGTTAGGAGGTTCCTATCTCAAGAACCCTGATCATAGGTAGCTTGGACCCTGTCCCCGATGCTAGAAGGCTACTACTATTATTTATATTTTTGCTATTCGGATTTTCTTTCGTGCTTGTTGATTCCATTTCCATGAGATTTTCTAATGATGGTACATCCCAACCGAAGTCAATGTCACAAGAAACCTGTCGACTGAGATCAGTCAGACAAATCGTCAATCAGAATAATTTTATCATATTCAACTACAAACGAAAGGGAAAAATGGGCAATCATTTTGTATGTGAACTTCCAACTAGCTACGTGCCATAATCTTGATCTAGAGGGCGTCAACGGGACCCTATTGTTATCATAAAAATAAAAAAGGTACAGATCGAGCAAAAACACGTGAATGGAGACCTCCATAGAAAATTGCAGGAGGAAATCCTCCATACACGTGATTTTGTAGTAGTGTTAAATATTGTAAAGTGGTGAAGATCCTTACGTGTGTGCGAGGTCGACTCGCACTTGACAGGTTTCGAGACCAGCCACTGGACTTTTTTCATCAATCCAACCCACGTTCCTAAAAACAAATCAATGTTTTTCTCACCTCATCAAAACGATTGCTGATAAGTGGAATCTCCGAAGTTATCGGTTTCAACGCTTCGATATCCAAACTTCGGGGAAGACCAGCTTCTGCATGATTCGGTATATCTTGCCTACAGTACGGACAGGGCTTGACTAATCTAGAAAATACGGAATTAATGCTAGTGTCATGTCTTGCTAAAATTTCGCCGAAATTATGACATCCTAGTATTACATTCTTTACATTTAATTTTAATTTTGCAGACATATTAAAAAATCAGAAAAACCTATCACAAAAATTTTGTTAAGCGTCACTGGTATTTTTTTAGTGCTTTAATCTCTCCAAAATGTCATTCAAATAAAAACTAAAATGTTATGTCAATACGAATTTGGCACAAGAAGTTTGTTTAACATTTGCATAGTGGCAACATGAGGGAATATGCATATAATTTTATCTTCACTTAAATCAATAAAATACAGTACTATCAACTGCTATCAACCCAAGAAAAGTATTACAGTTAAGTTCAACTGCTGCTTGTCTCAAAAATAATATTAAACTCCTGCAATTTTCTACGACATACAGTTCAAACGTTCGTGACTGTCGCGGCCATGATGTGACGTCATTTTCCTCAATCTGCTTGGTTTACATCTAATTTTCTAGCCTTAATAAAATAATTTTACTAATTGTATGTGCTCTAATCAAGCAAAAATTGCAATAACATATTATTATAAAATCTTAGTGAAACATAAAGTACTTTTCAATTAAAAGTGTTTTTTGACATATAGATTTTGACGTCAATACCGTTATCGAGGGCGATGCGTTTTGAGAGTGCGTTCCGTTTCACCAAAAACATGCTACGTAAAACAATAAATTGTAAAATAAGTGACTGTGATTTTCTTAATTATAATAAAATCTAACAATGTAATCTTTTTTTATTTTAATTTATGTACTTAATCTAACTGGCAAGAAATAAAAGGCTTTTTTATTTTTATTCATTAATTAAATTTTGCTCAGTTGTTCTACATACGACAGGGAAGGTTTCTGAAGAAAAGGCATTGCAACTAGTTTATTTTTCAAAACTATGGAACTAACGAGTGCTAAGACCAACCTTGAAAGTCTATTTTACTCTTCATACCAGTAGGCCAAATAAAAACGTCATAAAAAATAGGTTCCTCATTCCCAGGGTATTCGAATGGAGCCCGTGTATGTTCTGCGATTCTTGATAGGTCTGACGAGGCAACGATAAGATCGTGTAGGTTCTCCGCCATAAAAAAATGGTCTAAATCAATAATGTTATAAACAGTATGTTAGTTTAAACGAGGGACATATTCATACCCGCAATAGTGCATGCTTACATGATACTAATAAAAATATGAACAAAATAAAACACTGATAAATAACAGATAGAACCATACCAAAAATTTCGCAAAAGTCTCGCAACGTGTATTCACCCTTGCGCCTAACGCAGAACATGTGCGCGGGTCACTGACTTTTAGGTATAATCCATTTTCCCTTTAATACTTTAAACCTGGCAAAAATATCTAGCTACTGCTACTAAGTACTGACCGAATGTTCGCAGTCGTTGGTTGATGATACCTAGCATAAGTTTATACGACGGAATCTGGCGGTTGGGAAACATCTCTCAGTACAAATCAATAGCTCCTCGCACACTTTCATTAGATAACAAGTAGGCACGAACCATACCCCAATATTCTTCACTGGAATATTGATAAGACGTCATTTTTGGTTATTCAAGAACACGCACACTTATCGCGAAGTAAGCGGGGTTGTTTACGCGATACCCGGAAGCGCACATACGGAGTTAGCGGCGCGCGCGCCTAGACTGACTGGGGTCAGCGCGGGGTGGCGCGGGAGTGTGCCCTGTCGGTACTTCGGGGACAACACAAAGGAAAGGGGCGGGGTTTGCGCACGAGCTTCCTTTTCGGCAGAATCGGCGCGTGTTTTGCCGCGTGATTATTTTACTGTTTACAAGTTCACTTCTTGCGCGCGCTCAGTGACCATGAATAGTGTATTTTATTGGACAATTTCGTCACAAATTAAGGTTATAGTTTTTTTACATATTTGGGACGAGAATCGAATACTGAATACCTTCCCTCAATATGTCCCTCGTTTAACCTAACACACTGTATAATACTGAGGTAGATACGTTTTACTGACGTCAGCGCGGCAATTCAAACACAAACTGATCAGCTTGTGTGACCTCAATCCGTCCTGTGCGTCTGGCCACGACATGAACAGACGTTTAAGCGGGAGTTTGGTGTATGAAAATTAACAAATACGGCAAGTTGTGTGTTCAGAAAGTGCAATACTTATACTGGACCAGTTGTAAAAATCAAGAAGGACGTATCTTTTCTTTTTTCATCCTTTCACTTTTCTTTTCTTTTTAGTACTGTTTAGTTTATTTAAATTGGAAAATCATAAATTTTAAAACACTGCCGCGCTGTTGCCGCCTTGTCACTTACACGAACGAGACAAGTAGTGCGTTGCATATGAGTGACAGAGAGCACGAGATAATGGCGTGCGGTGTTGTCAGTTCGAATGACGCATTCGAATATCGCCGCATTTCTTTATAATGAGTATGACGTCTCTATTGATAAAATCTCATTGGTCTAAATAGCCTTTTGTGTTTGATAATAAACGCGGGTGGCAAGTGGCAATGCCTTTCAGACCGTCGTTGTATAATATACAGACGTCAGGACATAAAGCTACCCGAAACTGACAAATTTTCCCAATCAATCTTGAACCCAATGCTTTAGCATTAGTTGATGTGCAACTTGGATCCAATTAGACACATTTTGACACATGTAGACCATAACTTGGATTTGGACATACGATATTTTTCATCCTGGAAATACATTCCCGTGGGAACAGTTCCAACCTCCAACCTCTACGAACGCGAAGCCGTGAACAAGAGCTAGTACCTACTGTAATGCGAAAGTGACTCCACCTGTCTATCTTAGTCTATAAAGTATTGTCCAAGTTCACCAAATCACACAGTATACTCTCTCGCACTCGTCCTACCTCAGACAGGTGTCTCGGCGAGAGTGTACAGCCTACCATTAGTTCTTTTACAGCACAGGATGTTTGTGTAGGAACCAGTCCTAGATCTAAGAGTATGAATCAACTTTGGGGGTATGAAGAACAGGGTGTAAAGTTCTTCATCCCCCGTAGAAAAGGGAGGATTCCCCGGCCAGACAGGTGTTATGTCTGGTGGGCCACTGCCCGATAGTTGTTGTCGGGTTCGCGTATGTAGTCTTATGTCGCGGATAACTTTGCTTGCGCGATGTAGGATTTTGACGTGTTTCGCTTGTTAGTTCATCATTCATGTTATAGATGGCGTTGTAGTACTTTTGGTCCAATGTAGCTGTAATACTTTTTGTAGTACCGCTACACAACAATATAGAGAAACAGACAGGGCACAGATTCTGA
The DNA here is from genome assembly GCA_963853795.1 of Xestia rhomboidea. Taxonomy (NCBI): domain Eukaryota; kingdom Metazoa; phylum Arthropoda; class Insecta; order Lepidoptera; family Noctuidae; genus Xestia; species Xestia rhomboidea. The sequence goes on along the minus strand of OY970771.1, from coordinate 3,384,616 downwards.
GTGACAGAAACAACGCTCTCCCAAGCCGAAATTTCACGCGGTATCACTCGGCGCTCGGCTCCATAAAGTCGTAGCGAAATTTGGCTAAGAAATGCAAAAAGATTTTTCCAAAATCGACTGGTTGCTCCAGAGATAAGACCGTTCAAGCAAAAAAACAAACTCTTCAGCTTTATAATGTATTGGTATAAATAGAACAAATCACAATCCAAGCGTTGCATTTCATGAGAATTTTTAAGGCATACAAAAAAAAAATCGCTCTGGTACATACATTTTTGACATGTATTCAATTGTATTGAAACCACAAACATAGCCATATCGAAATGACACTATTTTTGTTTGCAGAACTTAGGTGCTTGCTTAGGTGGGCAATCTGGTCCCTTCTTAACTTTTTTAAAATAACATTCCTTTGGTGTTGGCTTTACATCTGCACATTCATTGCCCGCTCCACCCCTACGAGGTTGAGGTTCGCATGGGTCCCTTGACCCGGTTTTCTTACATGATGGTGGTCCACAATGTACTGGAGAGCGACATCTCGACGTAAGCTTGCTAATTTCCCGTTTTGGTCTACGAAATCTGGGTTTATACGGAAGAACAGCTTCTGCATGATCCGGTGTATTTGTTCTTACATTATCTTGCCTAATAAAGTACGGACAGGGCTTGACTAATCGAGAAAATCCGGAATAAATGCTAGTGTCATGTCTTGCTAAAATATCGCCGAAATTATGGAATCCTAGTATTACATTCTTTACATTTAATTTTAATCTTGTAGACATATTAAAAATCAGAAGAACCTATCACAAAAATTTTGACACAGAGTATACAATCACTAGGTTTTAGTCCCTGACATTAGTATTTTTTTTGTGTTTTTTTTTTTCCAAAATGTCAGCCAACTATAATTTGTGATTCTGAACGCGACCTAAATCCAATGAGGTTCTTTCTAGGCCAGCTTCTACCAAAAAACGATAGATCGCGCTGTACATGACCTGACTGTATGAAGCTGGCGTTCAAAAGTGTTCCTTCAAAGTTTCTGGTTTTAATTTCTATTAAATACGACCTGGAGACATCTTTTCATATTATTTATATTATTTAGTTTTTAAAAAAACACACTGACGATGGCGCGGGTAATACTATTTTTTTTATATTTTTAAATATTTTTTTCATAGGTATTTATTTTAATTAATATTTAAAAATGTAATGAATTTGTACAGAAATGAATAAAGGAATAGTACATTTTGATACAAGTGGATAAAGTTTGTAATTGCATTCGAGGCGAAATTAACACACGAGCCGTAGGCGAGGTTGTTTTTGAGCCGAGAACTGCAATAACAAATGTCCACGTGTATCAAACGACGTTTTTCAATAGACTTTTGAAGAAATAAAATAAACGAATGAAAAATATATTTATCATGAATTATTATGAGACTATGATTTTAATTTTCTTTTTTTCCGTGTTGCAATTATACATTGAATGTTGAACCTAATCGTAGTGCGATAAGAACCCGTTTTCGAGGAAGTGTATTGAAAATAATAAAATACAACTCTTAATATAACATCAGTCCTGGAAAGTAATCCTCGGAAGGCAAAGACGGAGTTGTGTCCTAATAGTACACCTACATGTAGCCAATTATCTTTTAGCCCAATGTAATAGGGGTGACCCTATTGCCATCAACTGGACACATACCAAGATTTCGGACTGCTACTGAGAAATTCCTGGTAGAAAAAGAGAAGGTGAACGACTCAACAGATACAGTAGGAAACGATTGCCAGAATATAGCAAATGACAGACAGGGACAAATGGAAGAAACTGAAGGAGCCTATACCCATGAAGGGGCCTATACCCATGAAGGGGCCTATACCCATGAAGGGGCCTATACCCATGAAGGGGCCTATATCCCAAAGAACTCACTAACATATATTTCACATAAAAGATAAAAACAAATTAGAAACTAAAAAATACAAATCTATTCATCATTTTAAAATCTATTTCTGGGAAATAAAAGTTTTTTAATTTTATCTGTTTTAAGTCCCATGTAACGGAGGGCGAGCCTCTTGCAATCAACCGGCACAACAACCGCCGAGCACTCATAAACAATACCATAAAAAATCTTCTCAAAGCCATAATGCACTTGCGCTTTTTCAAGTTTACATAATATATAATGTGAAGGTTGTAGACTTTCTTAGGCGGGGAGGCTTCGCAGGCGATCGCACTCGGCAGTCGCAAGAGACGCGCGTTACCCCGCGCATGTGTAGTGACGGTTACTCCATTTCTTAAACTTTTTTATAGTGCTGTGTGTTTGGATAAAATGAGGCTAATATATTGGGTAAGTTCAATATCAGTGATATTTTAACCAATACATTTTTTTTTGGGATTATACTTTTTTTTTCGTAGTGAGAGTTTTTCGGAAGAGATTCTGGTTTTCGTGTTTATAGTGTTTTGGATTAAAATATAAAAGTGGGAAATCATTGTGTCAAATTGTTGTATGTTTGGATTGAGTGTTACTTATCGGTGTTTCTGTGGGTGATAAAAAAAGAAAATGTAATGCTGTATTTTTGGAAATCGGTCTTTTTCGTCTGTGAATTTTATGATGTGAGGATCAATTAATAAAATATGACGTAAAGGGTTAATTACCTTACGTCTCTTAGGGCTACATTTGTGTGCGTTTATAAACAAAAACATGTAATTTAAAAATTTACAAACTCACATTTTAAATCTGTGAAAGAAATCATTATATTCTCAACAAGTACAAAAAGGTGTTCTTCGAGTACAAAACACGTTTATGAGTCTGAGAAAACCTTAGGACTCTCGTTATTTAAAAATAACGCTAGACCGTACAATTTCTCTCTATACACAGACTTTTATTTATAAAGCAGTCGCTGCAAATAACCGCTTTCAATTAAATTAATTTGTACATAATTGGAGAAATACAACAGACTGACAGACATTTGAAAAAAATCTTAAATTATACATTCAAATAGAGACCATAAAAATATTACCATAAAGTTTTATAACCATTCACATAAGAGAACGTGCGGCTTGCGAGTAAATCATCTAAAACGAAAATTTCACCTGCATAATGATGTGTACAAGATGTATAAATACATCCTTGTTGATAGTTACGTAAAATGTACAGGTATTTGTCAGAAGTAGGTCGTCTCGTCACCGTCGGTCAGATTCGCGGACGGAACTCCTCGGTGTAAAAGACATCGACGCGCGCTCTCTGAAGGTGCGCAGTTTTCACCTATTTACTTCATCTTGTATATACGTTTGTATTATACAACTGACGATGTCCACTCTCTATATTTACCTGAGTGTCTGGTTCTGTCTGTTAATGTAATAGGCGGATGGGAAATTATGTCATAATCGTGCAAATTATGTATTTGAATTATTAGGGATGTGACATTTTAAAATGTAAATCTGAAATGTACAAATTATTTTTTGAGAACGTTTTCATTAAAATATCGTAATCATTTGCATTATGAGACCCATGATTACTAAGAGGATTGGTTCGTAAAAGCAATGAGTCTAACAAAGATTTAATCTTGTATCCAATTTGGCACAGTCGCGTGATCAATGTTCTAAAATCCCTATTTTCTACAATATCTAGGACAGACTCGGCCATTAACCTCGAACCATCCCCTCATCTCGGGAGAAAATGCTGATTACTGCTTCAGACTTCCGGCATTAAGATTATGCAACAGAAATGCATATAGCTACCATTTGCATAAATGTAATTACGTTAATTGACATTTATTATTTGACGTAACGAATTGTGAGTGCATTCCGAGATTCATTTTATTATTGGAATGAAACATTTTGAGTTTCACGAACTTCATTCGAAAATAATTGTGAGGATTTTTGTGAATAGTATTTGATGAAATCTCTAAACCCGATTTGTACGGAAAGTAAAATCGGATATACATGATTTGTTCAAGTGTGTTTATTGAAATGTTCTGTAATACATGAATTAATAACAACCAATACATTACATTACTTTACCCACACTTGCACTTAAGTAACTGTAAAAAAAATCCACTTAAAATTGAGTAATGCAAAATTATTGTTCAGCCCGAGAATCGAACTAGAGACCTTGAGCAGCGTAAACAAGTAAAAGTAAGTAAAGCAATATATGCGAAAGTTGCTAAATTTTGCCCAAAGTTTAGATTGTATGTATTTTTTATATAATTAATGAAATGCCAAGGTCGTTGGCAGATGTATGCAATGCTTCGGTAACCATCTCTTCGTTACGAAATTATATTTTGTAGATCTGCATGCGTCAAGTGTTGATGATTCTCTTTATAATAAATAATGCAATTAATTAAATCCAAGCAACATCGTATTTGGTTATGTAAAATTAACTTTTTTTTTACATTTTAGGTCAAGTGGTTGAACACAATAAAATAGAATTAGTTGACATTAATGATAATGACCCGATGACATACCGTTTTTAAATATAAAACTTTATTTTGTATATTACAAATCAAAACATTATCCTACTTTCAAGTTCCATTGAAAAAAAGTATGATCGCTAATTACAGAATCTCACATATTTTACAAAAAGTTCCAACTAATAAATGATGTAACTTTACAACAGTGAAAGTGTAATCCCAAATTAACATCACTCATTTTTGCATTTAACAGACATATTATGAGTATACAATTATATCATAATTGCACAAAAAAGACATTATGAACATTTTTAAACGTATTCTAAATTATGCAAGTTAACATTAAATGTATACTAATATATACATGAAAAACTAAATTGTGTTATTATGGGCGTTTTATGAAAGTTAATGAAGTGATAAATATAACGTTTTATTGCAAACAATTCGCAATTTTATTGAGGATTTTATCTGAAATTATACATTTATATTTTTTATGCATTACTTATCCGGCTAACTGCAATAAATAATTGTACTTGAGCTAGATTTTATTGTATTATAATAAAAAGACAGTAATCTAATCTTAACAAGCAAAGCAGTAATATCAGCTGAGTACAAGGCCTATTTTTATTACACTTTCCTAACTGCTTTTATACTATATTTAGAATAACTGCAATTAGAATAAACTTAGAAATCTAGAAACCGTTGGTATCTTTTCAATTTAACTGTGGACAAAAAAGTAGCTATCCGTTAAGCTAAACCGCTGTTTCACACACACATACATTTGGGTAAAAAATATGAGACAAGAAATGACACTATCATCCGTATAAATGAGACTACCTGAGTGTCACGGAGGCAGGAACCGACAGGTGCTAGTGGTGACTGGCGAGCGGAGACAGGCAACAAATATACAGGTTATACAGAAGTATTACTCCATAATATAAGGTCTAACTATTAAAACACGAAATATTTTCAGAGAATCATCGCACGGCTATAACGAAGCCATAGCAACGAAAAATTTATTTATCTGAGCAAATATACTCGGATAACTTTTTTTTTACGAAATTATTTTAATTCCAAAATTTCTTGACAGTTTGCATAAAACCTTTACTACGACTTAGTATGACGTATACGACGCCACGACGTAGTAAACTAGCGTAATGGATGTTGAAAAATAAAGAGCCAGTATTTATTTTGTGGTTCAAGTAATTTTTTATATTCTACCTGCCTACTCAGTTATTTTTTTCCTTGAAATGGCTTCGTTGTAGCCGTTATATGATTCCCTGAAAATATATTTCTTGTATGAATAGAAACACCGTAGATAAAGTCGTGAAAGTAGCGTGTTGTATGGTTAAATATTTCATTTCACACAAAAAAAAAACAATTCATTATAAGTTGTTTCGCATAAGTCGTTATTGTTATGTACAATTTACATCTTATCTTACTTCTTACAAATATTATAAATGCGAAAGTTTGTGTGGATGGTGGATGTTTGCTACTCTTTCACGCAAAAACTACTGAACGGATTTGGATGAAATTTAGCGCACAGATAGTTTATTATCTGAATTAACACATAGGATACTTTTTATCCCGGTAATATGATGCCGTGTGACAATTATCGATTTCACGTGTAGTTTTAAAACTATGACAATACTTAATTATATTAAATTTAATATTACGTTTAAATTGTTATTACAAAAAGTCTACAGATGGTTTTAGTGGAACCGGTGAAGGTGAATTCCAACTAAGTTCAATGCTCTCACAGATACCAAAACTAAAATATCGTAGGTAATTGTAAGAAAGGAAACTATTTTATAAAAAATTACCTTAAAGGACAAGTGAATGAAACTTACACCTTCCTTCATGACAGTGATTTTAAACTTATTTCAACTGGTTTTCAAGATACAATGGAACAAATATGTATATGCTATTATAAACAGTTTAATTGACTAGTAAATAAAATACAATGAAGTATAATAAAAATAGTAAGCTCGTGGCTAAATAATAATAGCCACAAGGTAAAGCCACACTTGCCAAGGCCGGTTCGTGGATGCCCATCAATAATATACTGAGTTTCCTCCGTGCCTCGGAAAGCACGCTAAGCCATTGTTCCCGGCTGTCATTGGTAGATCTTTGACAGTTGTTTTCACTATCAAGAAATTTTGTCAACCAGTCTTAAGGTCTTAGCCCACATAAACGAGTCCGCTCCAACCCGGCAAAAAGAATATAATTCAAACATAGGCTTTATGTATTGCTCTTTAGATATACCTTACATTGGCAACCGAGCAGTCTGACGGCGGTAACCTCGCTAACAGCGAGCTGTGTGCTAATTTATGTTGCCAATGTAAAGTATATCATTATCAAAAATGAAAAACGAAAAAAAAATATCTAAAGAGCAATACATAAAGCCCATATTTGAATTATATTCTTTTTGCCGGGTGGGAGCGGACTCGTTTATGTGGGCTATGAGCTTTACCAAGAGGTATCGTTTTACCTAGTAGGTACCTACTAACTGGGTTGTGGAGTCACTCCATATAAAATAATGGTACTCAATTGGTTCCAGTTAAACTGCAAGCTGACCCCCAGTTAGTAGAAGTTGGTAAAAAGCGACTCAAATGATAAATTGACTAGTAAAGTTTTTATAGTACTGAAACTTCTGGATATAATTATTGTATATTACACCGTGAGTCGAAAGTTACGCACGATTGGTTGCAGTGAATTGGACGACTCAACGAACGATGAGTTTGTTTTGTAAAGTGTTGAAAAAGATAGTGTGGTGAAAGATTAGGATGAAGATGAATAAATTTGACAGATGAGTGAGAAAAAGACATAACATCCCTGAAGAGTTAGGCAGAGGTGTAGCTAATAGTACACCCACATTCCGCCAGTTATGGTTTAAGTCCCATGTAATCGGGGGTGAGCCCATTACCATCAACCGGGCACAAATACAGACTCCGTGGAAATTCTTAATGGAAAAGCCCAATAGCACTTTGCCCGACCCGGGAATCGAACCCAGGGCCTCATGCTCAACAGTCGCGCTTGCGACCACTAGACCATCGAACAAAAGAATTTGTTGAATTTGGTTGTGAAACGGGAAATTAGAAGGAATTTCTTGACTAGCGACAGAGGGCCAGATTGAGAACGCCTTTCTATTATGTATTAAGGGAATGTTTAAACTACACTGGCCTGCAAAAATAAGTATCACACCTTTAAAATTGCAATAACTTTTTAAGTACACAAGATATACTTTCGAAACAAAAAGGACTCGAGAAATAGTTTAATTTTGTCCATAGTTTCAAAGAAAGCTATAAAAATTGGTATAAAACGATTTTTTTTATTTTAAATCTTATAACTTTAATCTTTAACTTCTATAGTTTAGGAAAAATTGAAATTTTAAAAGTGTAGTACTTATTTTTGCAGGCCAGTGTAGTATTAAATTTACACCTGTTTTTTTCAACACTAACCAAGAAATATATTAAAGTCTAAAATTTTTACTAACTCTTGAGAATCCAGCTGTATGTTTATCGAGGCAGTAATTTGGATGCCACATAGTGTAAATGAAACTGAGCATTAAGGAAGCACCTACAGGTTAACACTTACATTTTCTAATCGTAAACATACTTGAAGTCAAAAGAATAGAAAACCTATGTACATATTTAAATACCAATTTCAAAGATTTCTTCGTTATGTATGTAGGTACATATTTAAATTATAAAGGCATGTCTTTCCGCATTTAAATATATAAATCCTATAGATTTAAATCGGGCAGTGTGTTAGTGAAATCTGGCGGTTGTTGACCAACCAATGAGGTTGTACATGTTCGCAATATCAACCGGACTGCCTTAACCTAACATTATACAAGGACATGCACGTGTGTATTTTAGTATATATACATGTATTAGTTAGTATACATGGTGTACAAAATGTGTTTTGGAGTTTTCGGTTGCGATTTAGGAATGACAGGATTTTTTAAATTGTGGATGAATAAGTTCAGAAAATGAATATGTCTTTGGGCAACAGTACTGCTATTCTCAACATCATCTGATGGAGCCTAGTCTAACTTTTTCTCTTTTATTTATCTCTCTATTCTCTTATGTTAAAAAAGTAGAACAAATCTATAGTCCGCGCGCGAGCTCTGAGAAATCGGTGGCTTGTTTAAATCATCGATGGTTTTATTTCAAGCACATAATACCCTCATAGAATGATTTCATAATTTAGTACTCCACGCGAACTAAATTATGAAATCATTCTACAAGGGTACCGATGATTTAAAGAAGCCACCGATTCTTCGGAGCTCGCGCGCGGACCATAGATCTCATTCACCAAATATTTTCTATGTTTTTAAGTCTCTCTCTCGTACCTAACTTAATAGTATTTATGTAAATAGTTTCCTACACATAATTTTTACATGCCGTATATACTTAGGTACATTTATTATGTGTTTGTATGTATGTCATTACCGTCCCTTTTACTTTGGTAATGTAACTGGTTCGGTTGTCAAAAATCGCTCGAATTTAAGGTGACATTTTACAATTCAATGTTGAAATATTTTTAGCATTGTAGGTCATAATTAAAATAGTGTAAATTGTTGGTTGTTATTGAAGTTTTTACTAAGCCTTCTAAAAATTAACGATGATATCCTAGCAGCCCGGTCAAAACCGAGGTGCCTAAGAATGCCTATAAAATACCATACTTTTAACATACTACTCTGTGTAAAAAGTATCGGGAATATGTCAATAAAAAGACCCGCGTAAAAGAGGTCGTTCTAATTTTTTTACTGCATGTTGGTAGCACTGTACTGATTAAGCGCGCAAAATTTGAGCGGGATCTGTCATTTAATTTGTTTTAAACTACACTTTTTGTTGGTGATAGTTTTGAGTCCTCGGCGATTTTTACAATGGAAAATATTGTTGAACAAAGAGTGTGCCTTAAATTTTGTGTTTCGAATGATATTTCATGTGGTGAATCACTAAAAATGTTGCGGAATACCTACGGCGAATCGTGTATATCGAAAACAAGGGCTTATGAATGGTATAAGGCTTTTAAAGAAGGCCGAGAAGTAGTAGTAGACTTGCCTCGTTCTGGTAGACCTTCAACCGCTACGACCAAAGAAAACATCGACAGAATCAAGAAGCTCGTGCTCGAAAATCGACGTATGAGTCTGAGAGAGTTGGCTAGTGAGGTGAACATATCTTTTAAGTCCGTCCACAACATTCTCATTGACAATTTAGGCATGAAACGCGTCGCCGCTCGACTAGTTCCAAAAGAGCTTAATTTTGTTCAAAAAGCGCAGCGAAAGCATGTCGCTGAAGACATGGTTTCCCGAGCTTCTACGGATCCGACCTTTATGAAACGTATAATAACTGGCGACGAGACATGGGTTTATGAGTACGACATGCAAACAAGCCAACAGTCTTCAGAATGCCGTCTCGAAAACGAGCCGAAACCAAAAAAGCCGCGGCAAAGTCGCTCCAAAATCAAGGTGATGCTGACAGTTTTTTTTGACTACCGTGGTGTGGTTCACTCCGAATTCCTTCCAGAGGGAGAAACAGTGAATAAAGAATATTATTTAGGCGTCATGAAGCGTTTGCGTGAGAGTATCCGTCGAAAACGTCCAGATTTGTGGCAACACAACTCATGGATGCTTCACCATGATAATGCACCATCACACACAGCCATTATAGTGAAAGAGTTTTTAGCGAAAAATTCAACAAAAGTTCTCGACCAAGCACCGTATTCACCTGATATGGCTCCGTCTGACTTTTTTTTATTTCCCAAGTTAAAATTACCACTTCGAGGAAAACGTTTTGAGTCGATAGAAGCCATAAAAGAAAATTCGCTGAATGAGCTAAAGGCCATACCGCAAATAGCCTATGAAAAATGTATGGAAGACTGGGACGACTCTTCATCATTCTCCTGCCCTTATCCCAATAAGTTTGGGGGCCATCCACAAATTACGTCACACGAATTTCATGATTTTTGACAAGGACGGGGGGGGTCCGTCCTTGTCACAGTTGGTCACATTTGTGAGACCCCCTCTCCCCGCCCTAGTGTGGCGTCACATATTTTGTAATTCGACATCTACAAATTATTGAATTGAAAAGAAGTTCGGAAATTAGTTTTATTCCGATTTAAATTATTTTTACCTGACTACGGCAAAGCCAAAATCAAGGGTTATGATTTAGTAAAATTAACATCAAATGTAACATTTCAAAAATTTTACAAAACTTTACGATCGAAACGATCAATTATTTTTAGGACCCCTCCCACCCCCTTGTCACACAATGTCACACTTCGTCGACCCCCTCCCTCCCCCTTAACGTGTGAGGTAATTTATGGGTGGCCCCTTGGGGTCGGCGCACCATGTCTTTTTCTTCCATACTTCTAATAATCGTCTTCTCATCAGACACTACCCATAAACCAGGTAATTTCTCAGATGTATAATACTCTTTAACACGGTAGATGGAACATCGTGATCGGTATAAACTTTTACCATGAAATCAGCACATGATCTTAGACTGCCTGCTATATATTATTACCAATATAAAATCAGTAAAGGTGATTATCTCGGTGCTTTTCGTACTGAATCCATGTTGAAAATTTCTGTCACAATGACCCTACCACCGTGAACAATGAACTACCCAAAACATTTCTAATTCGTATACCATACCAAGCCATGATGTAACCAAGGGTGTATACTGTACTACATTACCGCCAACCGCCACGGTTGGTTGCTCCCAGCCTTGACATTGCGTGGAATGGACCGTGACAACTGTATACACGTGGTCTAGTCCAAGTGCGCCTGGTTTTAAATACGCGTGCTTTCCTAGTACAGTGTAGCGAACTTACAGTTATGAGATTTAAAGTCGTTATGCGTATGAATGTTAGATCGTAGCTCGTAAACTTCTGTACCGATTTTGACAAATGGAATCGTGATTTAAAGTTGGTGACAATTTTTTTAATTAAATGGAAAGAGTGGAGGGAGGTCTTTGCCCACGGGTGGGACTGAGTAGGCTAGAAAAAAATTGTGTACACACAAATATGTGTACGGCAAATTTATTGTTAAGTTTGTGCCTGGTTGATGACTTAAACATAACTAGCGAAATGTGGGTGTACTGTTAGGTATACCTCTGCCGATCCCTTCGAGGGGTACAGGTGTGATGTTATGTTATTTAAGATAAAATCACGTACAAATAGGCTAGACCTTTTAACATAGAGAGCATCCGTATACGTTTCGGTTTCACTGCCAACTTTCACTTAAAATCTCATTTGGTCATCATCAAATTATTACTTACATTAGAACAAGCTATTACCAGATGTTTATAGCTGTTACGACATTAATTAATTTGCTGTTCTTCCCTTAACTAATTTACGGAGATTTGTACAATGTAAGGTCCTATAATGAATCACCGGCAGATTATTTGTTTCTTGGGTACTTAAGTTAAAAGATACTAATATATTTTGTTCCGCAAAAAATATGTAGGTATGAGAACGGTCGATTTCAAATCAAACGATCTGTTTTACCAAAAATGTGTTGACCAAATATTATCGAAGTAATGTTACATAGAACAAACAAACGTCGAAAAAATTAACAAGGGTTCGATGTAAGGTTATCGATGTAAAGAAACAGCGAACTAAAAAGGCGTAGTAAAAACGTAACGTCACATTATCAAGGAATCGATGTATAAGTCACCGATGTAACAATTTTCGCAGAATATTATTTTGATCTCACATAGGGAACCGGTTTCATCACACTTTTATTAGCTTCCCCGTATAAGTAAGTATGGTAAAAAGTATTTGACCCACTTCCCAGTTTCAAACTGAGCTGAAATATTGCATACGCTTTTAGTTCAGATGATAATGCATTATTTAACTGACGTCATTCTAAATCAAAATGGCGGATTCCCAAAGATGGTGGATAAGTAAATTTTTATGCATTCCTATGATAGGGGTATCAAATGAAAGTATTTTGCTGAGAAAAATACGAGAAATAAAATGACGTCACTCCAAAGCGTGTCTTTTAAGTTTTTATAAACTATAATATTATTTATTTTAAATAATATTCCAAAGTTTTTCCATGACTATGCTTACCATGTAGCTACATATTCAGCCTGCTGGGACTTAAGCCTTTTCTGTGTGACAAACCACGGGGCCAACGATAATATATTTACCATGAAATCCCTATAAAAATTACAATACAAAACGGTTTCTATACTTGCTTTTCTAAATCAAACTTTCACCGTATACATTTTAGATTACATTTTCCTTGTATAAAATCAAACGAGTTACGTCACTATATTCACCTATTGCCTAATACTTCCGTTATTAGTAAAAGTTTATTTATAAGATAAAAAAAAACGTTAAAATTATTAACGAATGTAATCAATGTTATGGTTGTTTTTATATGCAAATGTATGGTATGACAAGAATTCGATATGCTTGGCTATGCTACTGTGTTTTGATTGTTAATGCATCACTGATTTGGCTGTGGTGCCTTTTTTTTTTTTCGGATGGGAAATCATCAAATGACTCCTCCCACTCTGGGCGGAGCAGGAGGGAGTGTCAGACTTTTACTGACTAAAACCCATCCATGTTCCTTCATCGCCCTTTGTGTTCCGGGGCCACGGTATCTCTTTCGAATAGTCCCGCAGCCCCGGCAGGCTTCGGCCCTTGCGGACCCCTTCCTTATTGCTGACTCTCTTTGAGGCGCGCGTGGAACACGAACGCGCCGTCGACACGGCATTGGCTGTAGTGCCTCGAGTGGTGATTGCCTCTTTGGGCTAATGGTCGCAATTGCGACTATAACTGCGCATGCGGTACTGGGTTCGTTTGACCTGGAATTCCCGAAGGATTAGACAGAGGTGTACCTAATAGTACCCCCATATTTGGCCAGTTGACGACCCGAATCGCGCAGCGGTAGTGAGGCTGCCTTACGTTCTTAGGGTCCCGGGTGGAATCCCGGTAGGAGCAAATGTTTGTGTGATGAGCATGGACATTTGTTTCCGAGTCATGGATGTTTATATGTATAATAAGTATGTATTTACAAACAAACAAAAAGTATCTATGTAGTATATCAACTATCTGGTGTAAACGACACAAGCCTCGTTGCTTAGTGTGGCACTAGATGGCGCTGCGTGTAATGTCCAGCGATATTTCTTTATTTAGTTATGTTTAAGGCCCATGTAAGGGCGACCCTATTGCCATCAACCTGGTACAACTCCAGACCCCGTGGCTGCTACTGAGAAATTCCTGATGGAAAAACCAAATAACAATTTGCCCGACCTGGAATCGAACCCAGGACAAACAAATTACACTAGCAAGTCTTTATCACACTCCACTTTTTCTGCCACTCAAACTTCCCACAACAAACTTAAACACAATTGTTCCACATACTTATCGAGCAACAATAGCTTCGGAATACAGTAATACCAGCCATTAACCAATTGGCTGAACAAATCTACTTATTAAGCCGTACCATTGATTACACACGGCTGTTGTAGTGTGTGCTGTGTGTGTGTTTGTTAATTGTGTACATGGATTGTTGGCTGTATGTTGTGAGCAGAGGTTTCAGATCAACTAGAAATGGGTAGGGTGGGCCGAAGATGGGACATTAGAACGGGTTCTGGGTGACTTTGTGACAATGTAGGATTTCTTTTGAATAAAAATTTGTGACTGTCTCCTTGGTCTAATGGGCGAAATCGTGTCTCTTGAGCATGAGGTCCGATGCTGAGGAAATAAAGTAATGAAAAGGTTAAGCTACTTAAGGTCAAGTTTAGTAATTATCCACCTTGGCACTTGAAAGTGATTTAATAGAATCAGCATTGCCATTCAACATGGTAATGCTGCCAGTCTTCTGGGTACTTTCCCCGTTGACAGCGTAGCAGATGAACTTTTTATCGCCATTTTTTCTGATTTTGAAACATTTAGGTACATATTTTTAACATTATTAGGTCTGTATTGTAATTAATATTATATGAGAATTTGTTAATTTCCTTCATAATACTATATTATATATATTAAGGTGTTTATTATCTCAGCAGTCAGTCAGAACTGCAATAAAACATTGGATAACACTGATAATTAATTTCTCCAATAAAATTAGCAATAAAAACTTTAATAACGACTTAAAATCTCAATGAAAAACGTCCAAAAGTGCTAAAAACATACCATTAACGCTAATTAAATTATACAAGATTACGTAAAACAAACAATAAAAGTTTTAGGCGCAATCGTCTCCACGCCTTTTCGTGTGACCTTCAGTGAAAGTTCGGAGGTGTCGACAATTGACACATACAACGTAACAGAAAATTGCCATTTCGGCACCAAACTGCCACTCAATTATGAACCGTATAACTTTATCGTTAAGTGTCATGGTTATTCCAACTTTTACTTTTTCATAAATCGCTAAGAGGAACGCAAATAGTTGGAGACTCACTTTCGTTTTATTTTTGAAGACGGTTCGGCGTTGCTTTTATGAATGGTGAAATACTACATCATATTAGTAGAAATTATATCACAAGATATCTTTGATTGAAATACTTGTAGAGTAAAAAATAATGCTTGTTAAAATACAATAAATGAAGAGTATGCCATGTTTATTCTATTAATAAAATCTCTGGCATCTCTGTATCTGGCTTTGACAAGACTTTTACTCGTCAAAAATGAAAATATTTGAGAAACATAATATGTAATGAGATTGATATGGCAAGAAGGATGTGTCTGATGAGATGACGAGTAATAGGGAAGTATAGCAGAAGAAGACATGCTGCGCCTACCCCTAATGTATTGGGATAAGGGCATCACGAGAATGTTGTAATGAGACTGATGTTTCATATCCGACTACTTTGGAAAAAAAAACACAATGTCCTGGACTAAATCCAGACTAAGACCATGCAGATTAGTGTCTGAGATAGTAAATTTTGAGAATTATTCATCAATGTTTTGAACATGTTGATCAAAATGTACATTACACATTCTGATGGACAGTCAGAAACATACCTAATTAAACAACGTGATGGACTAATCCCGGATATAATATTTTGTGACGCTAAAATAATTATCTTACTCAACATCTAAATAGTCCCGTATTATCGCATTAAATATATCAATCTCTTTTACATAATCCGTCTGTACCGCCATTAAAAAAAGACGGATAACTTTTTTTTATCTCTTTGGTGGCTACAGTCGTTTATAGGCCGAACCATAGATTTATAATACATAATTATGTTGTGTAGTAACTTGAAAGATATGTCCCTGATTTATCTTAACGACTATAAAAAAGTAAGGATTGTAGAGATGTCAAATGATAGGGATGTGATTTGTGTTTAGTAGGACTTTAATTATCGATGAAATATGAAGGGGATATATTTTCGTTATCTAGGTTGACATCAAAAGATTGTGGGTGGCAGAACTGGCAGATATAAAAAAAAATCTAATTGCAACTTGGGATTACTTGAACAATTAAAAGAACGCCTAATTAAACGTCTTTACGAATATAGTCAATAATTAATAATATTTTTATCGTGAAATTACCTATTATACGAACTGTGAGCAAACCCATTAAATAGCTACTAAATTATCTCATATTCAAGCCTTTTATCTGTTCTTTTTTCCATTAACATATCAATAAAAAATAGAAATTATCGATAATACTCTAACCTCAACACAATCGAAGTCGATAAAATAAAAGCAATTTATGATAATACGCCTATCTCCAGTCTTAACTTATGATAAATGCACGTGGTTTATGATTTTATAAGTTTGAATTAGAAAGTTCTTAGAAGGCCGCTACAGGTTGAATATGGTGACAAAACTGGATGTTTACTCGTTCATCGGTATGTGTAATGTAAATTGTGATGTACGAGTATGGTTTTATTTCGTAAGCGAGTTAGGACGTGTGTTTTTATCGATAAGATATTTAAAGTAGTCGCATTACTATTATTGTACTAATAGAATGGTTTGAATTTGAACACACAATTAATATTATTATGTGCCTACCATACACTTATCGAAGTTGTCAAGACAATATAAAAGGAATTATGTAGTCTCTTTTCAATATAATTAATGTAACTTCCACAAGTCAAATTGCGACTCTTTCAAGTGATAAATCTGTAGGTACCTACCGCAATTAATAATTCATTTCACACAAGCAATAAATAGAAACGCTGGCAGTCTGACAAAAGGCTTTATACTAGAAAAGAAAACATGAACCAACAACAAGAAGAACCAAATTAAACTATCTAGTGAATCTTTGTCGTGCTGTTTGTTATTTTAGAATCTTGGCAAGTGTAACACATAACCGGCCTTCTAATGAAAGCTTAGATAAACTAAAAAAAAAGGAAATTACCACATAATCTCGGCCATAACCCTTTACGATAACGATTACATTTTCCACAAAACTTATGTCACGGCTGACAACAGCCATGACATTCCCATTACATTTGTGACATAACATAATAACTCCATAAACAAAAACACAAGATGATAATTTGGGCAATATTACAAAATGTAATGGCTCTATTAAAACTATGCTCATATTGCTCACAGATTACATTTCTGTATGGGGCACATTGCCGGCTGATTACATTTCCAATGATACTTATATGTTAATTCGACGTAATAGTACTTGATGTCTGTGTTTATTTTGAAATTATGTTTGGGCCTACGATTTGTTAAAGATCATAATGGGACTGCTTGCTGATGACTTACTGGCTCAATCAATTACCCTTTGCGGTCAATAGATGCATTTTTAAGCACGGATTTTCAAGGATTAATAACTAATATTATTTCAAAAGAGGACAAGATTAGTGGCAACAGGTTCCAAAGCGTTACATTTTTCTATGACGACATAACTGGACTGACATAAGTTTTTTCAGTTAGCCTATGTCAATCTAATACATGTTTTACGTTATCACATTTTTTTGGTGATATAATATCACAAGCCCAATCTAGGAAGTCGCAGAGAAAAATAGTGCCGATCCTTTAGTTTGCCGTATGTCGTTACTTCCCAGCTTCGCTAACTTTTGATTGCTAATTACTAACGAATAAATTCTGTGCAATAATGATGCTTACGGGAAACGCATCTTGGATGTAAAGACTTGCTTTGCAATAACGATGCTTGCGGGAAATGCAAGTCTCTACATCCAAGACGCGATTCTTGCATGCATCGTTATTGCAACCCAATTATTGTGGTAATCTCTGGAGACTGCCGGCCCAGAATTTTATCCTTGTAGCAACGCTACCTATCGATTGGTGTAACAATATTGCATTTTTTTCAAAATTAACGGGTTTGATTCCTAGGTAGAAATGAAATCGGGCTCAAGACTCCTTTGAGTATTTTTGTTATTCATCATGAATTCGGATTTTTTGGCCATCATAGTTTGATGGCCAAAAAATCCGAATTCACGATGAATTAACTTTGACTTGAGTCAAAGTTAATTCATTAAAAATAAAGAGTTAAATGAAGAACTTAAGAAAGGTAATTAAACACCATCTAATTACACATGTACAGATTAACCACTACATAAAATCCACGGCTACCGTGAACCAGTAACTTAACTATTAAATAGGCGATTTCCTCTGAACCACGGATAATTGTCAGTTAGCAATGATCTCGTAAACCACTGAGCCAATTTTGATGAACGAGCCGTCTTACGATAGGCGTGGTAGAAAGTCAGCATTATTGATAAAACTTTTCCTTTTACGAGGTTAAGACACGGCCACTTGGGCTAGTTTGGCTAATAGGCTAATATTATGGAAATGGCTATATATAAAGGTGTTGATGAACCCATGGAGTTCTAGAACGTAGAACAGCAAACACTGGTAAGACCTGGATAAAAATCATTCAAAATAAAAAACAAAATATTTTATTTCACATAGGCCTAGATGGGCACTTATAAAACGTCGAAAAAGGTGCACGGTTCGCGTTGGTCGTTTCCATGGAGAAGAACCGGCAAGAAACTCCATGGTTACTCTTTTTAAATCATTTGGTGTTACAATATTATTTTGTTACAGCATTAGTACATAAGTATGGGGGGTCAGCGTAGGCCCGACAATCGGTCGTAGTACTAATAATAGCATCGTAGTTTGTTATACCAACATTATTTCTAAGATTTAAATTGTATTTTTTGTGCTAATTCTATTTTTGAGTAAATATATATTATTATATTATAGTATTAATATCGGTCGATCAGCATATTGGTCGAGCTATCACAATTTTGGCGGACGAAAGCGCGGGCGACATGCAAGTGTTATATAAACAAGCCTATGGTTTAGGCTGTCCGTTGTCTGTCAGTTAGTCAGGATTTTTATCTAGAATAGTTTAGTTAAGGCTAGGGTATCTGCTAAATTAGCAACTCTATTTGTGGTGGTTCAAACTTCGTTTGAAATTCTGTTAGAATAAAGTTCTAATCAGCTTGCACTACAAAGTGGTTGTTACGTCAGTCACTGCGGGCCGAATAGTGCGAAATGAGTGATTTTTATTTAGTAGGCTAATAAATCTTTAGATTAAAATGCCAATTGTACACTTTGTGAAGAAAAAAGTGACAAATATTTGTGTGAAAAAAAAATTGGGAAAAAAATAAACTAAAACTTAATGCCGGTTAGGAGTAGTTACGAAATTTCAAAGAAAAAATGCTTCACTTTGAATATTTTTTTCATACAGTAATAATAAAGTTAGAATTATTTTAATTGTACCAGTTAAAGTTTAGAGTCTACAAAGCAACACATATTTGCACATTTATATTCACTCATCAAATAGGAGTTTCATGGAGAAAACCTCTCGTTAGCAGATACCACCCCCTTAACCTACTTTTATTATGAAATCTACTTATTCTATTCTACGATTAGTTACATCAATCTATTTCTAGGTTACCCATACCTAAGCAGTTACTAAAATTGCAACGATTTGGTAACTTTTAAGTGTTGTAACTAAAAAATTCCAAATTCGCTACGGTTAACAGTGGTCCAACATTCTTTTAGCGAATCTTCTTCAGTTCTCAAGGTCGGCTGTTAGATAAACATGAACATAATATGCCAGTTTGTTGAGAAATACAGTTATTATTTAACTACGATTATATTAGCAGAACAGATGGCCGATGGTGCCGAAAAGTTCTGAAGTGGCGACCGCGAACCGGAAGATGTTGCGTTGGAAGGCCTCCCACTAAGTGGACCGATGACCTGGTGAAGGTTGCGGGAGTCCGCTGGATGTGAGTCGCACGGGACTGGGCAATGTGGTGACACTTGGGGAAGGCCATCCATCAGTGTCTTTCGGCTGAAATGATGATGAAATTAGAGTTAGTGAACTTATATTGTCACTTACGGGATATCTTGTCTTGTCTAAACTTGTCTTGTGTCTTGTCTTGTCTTTCTCTTGTTGTTCATCTTTACTTTTAAACCGTGACAGCTTAAAACAGTGTTTGAATTAGTTGGTGCAGTATCTATAACGTTTCTGCGTTATGAGTCTTTAACACTAAATACAGTTGTCTCTTTGTGCCTATGAGCTATTTTATTTCACCTGCCCAATCTTGTGAAAAATTAACACTGTCGTTAGGTAATTTGTCATCCTCCTATTTTTTTATTATGATTAACCTCGCTGTTGGTTCCAAGATTTACTATGTGAAAATCATAAATTCTTTCACTTACTGAAAGATAACGTATAAAAAATAAACCACTGGCTCCAAGACTACGAAATTATAAGCCAAGAGGTCCTTACGTAACGAAAATGAGTTTTTTTTTTATTAAGGTTTTACTGATGAAAATTCTCTACGACAAATCGGTAATTATTTTTCAGAATTAGGCTGAGATTGATAGTCTCAGTGCTTTTCTCGTGGTCGTTGTTGTGAATTAGATTAACAAGAGATAAAGTGATCAAGAAAGATAGTATTTAGCCCAGTTTATATCTTCTTATTTACCTTTCCCATCAAGTAAATACTTATTAAAGTGAAACCATCGATCCGTAGTACTTAATTATGATCCGGTGTCGATGTAGACTAACTACCAACACTACTAGTCGACATTGCATTCGGACAGCATTGGGTTCCCACGGAGACCCGGTTTGAGTGAAAACTGTGAAACTGCTACTTACTGTTCGCTTATCCGCTGTGGTTAAGTTAAACTGCTGGTTTGAGTTATGTAATGTTGTTGTTATGTGGTTTGTTGGTGGGACTAAGTAACGTCTTCTGTTGGGTAGTTTTGTGGTCTTTAAGTACCTACCTAATGTTAAAACTAACTTTTTTCCCGCTGATAGATAACTAACTAGCTTAAGCTTAGAAGTTTTAATTTTTGCCCATGGGAAATCCCATCAAGCTTGGCAGCATCGGCTTTCTTAATAAATAAGAGAGAAGGAACTATTGGTGCTTCATCAGGTGTTTAGAGAAGTCTCTCATCATCATCTGCCTAGCCTTTTCCCAACTTAGTGGGGTCGGCTTCCAGTACATGGAGCGTCTGCCTATCTGACCTTCACAACCCGGTTAATACCGGGTAATATACGATACTTACAAAGGTCTATCATATTAGAACCTTATTAAAATGTGAGTCGAGGTGCACAACATAAAAAAAAATCTCGAAATATCTTTCTTGAATGATTTCCCAAATTGGTTTGCGGTCATTTTCAATAACGTACTGTTCGTTTTCGGTAGGTTGCTATCTCTGTCTGTTTGACATTTTGCTTACAGACGACGTCTTACGATTTTTCTATGAATCAAGTGACAGGTAGGTGACGCGGATAGGATATTTCAAGCTAACTTTGTTTATAGAAACACCGATAGCTGCGAGACGTGGCATATTAACTGACACTTACACGGAAGTAGTATAGTTATAGTTAGTTATAGAAAATGGGCCTTAGACAGTTGCTTGGCTCGTACCCTTAGGGCATGAATGATATACGACCAAGCGTAATTTGATGGCCACCTGTTATAAAGACAAACAACATGCCCATGCTAAACGAGACATGGAGATCACTAAACTGACAAAACGCTTTCTAATAACCAACCAGTTCTAGATGCGAAATGATTTGGCGATGTCGATCAAACACTGACGGCGTTTTCGCATGAAACTATTGCTATGGACTGATACACTGATCTATCAATCAATCCACTCGGTAGACCGAGTCTGTGGCGAAATGTCTGTGTACAAGAATTGAATGCACAACGGTGCTCGCTAGGTCAACTCAAGGCCAAAGTGTAACCATATGATGACCTAGTAGAGTTTCCACAGATTAGACGCCAGCTTTGGTTACCACTGACGTTTTGCATATAGGCTTGCTGAGGAAAATACAAATTCTCCAAGAAAAAAAATCTTACTAAAACTATTCACACGAACATCACACTCACCCAATATAAACAAATCAGTCGCGGCGAGCTAGCTTGGTAGTTTTACCCAAAACTAGAACTAACTACGGCAAAAAAAAAATGCTTACTTTTGAAGGAGCACAGCTTTTTAATAGAATACCCTCTAGTATAAGAAATCTGCACTCTTTCAATGCATTCAAAACTTAACTTAGTCAGTATATTATAACGGATCGAGCACTTCTAGAGAAAAGAAGGCATTGAATAGGTGTAGACGTGTAGTCTAGTTTGTAACTGATGACGACGAACTTTATGTAATTTATATGTATGTTTTTAGTATTGTCCTCAAGTGAGTGACATTTGTCTTTAATGAGAAAAAAGTTTCTTTAAACCTAAATACAGGGATTATGTTATAATTATCTTAAGTAAAAAATTAACTTACAAAATAAGTATCAATAACTTGCTGAGTAAGTTACGGCCTACCAGGGACACATAAGACTATAGAGAGTACGCCGATCACCGAAACCGCTTGATTACGATGCGCCGGCACACGCTGCCCAGCTTTCTACATTCCTGCAAGACCGGCCTGCCCACCGTTATGTCTGCAATATCACTTGCGGCTCGAAATATCTGTGATGTAGGCAGAAATATAGGCAGGTTGAATTTATGGGTGAAGTTATAATAATTGTCATGATTTACATCCCAACTCAAAATTATATGAATGGGTGAAATCGATGCCACGTGGTTTGACTGAAATATTGACTAACTTGACAAAAGAAGATACTAAAATCAAAATATAAGCTAGAACACCATTCAACTCATTGAAAACGTATTTTTTCAATATGATATCATAATTTCCGTCAGTCACATTGGAAATTGCACAAGATATTTTCTTTAGAGGCGCATCAGTGATCGATACGACATTTTCTGGAATCGGTCACTCATCCTAAAGATCACCTACTTTATCGTGTGGTTAGTGCCTAACCTGGTGTCAAGGTTTTTATGCCGCCCATGGGCCTCTGAATTACATGCCGTCAAGAAATATATCTCAGGCATGCTGTGTGCTGCATGTTTTTGTTCATCAAAGCAAGTGATAAATACAATACGCACATGAATCCGAAAAATCAGAGGCGTGTGTTTTGGGTTTGAACCCGAGACCTATGAATTGGCAGTCCGACAGTCACACCACTAGGCTAACACCGTTAAAGATGTGAACCAACGAAACATATTTCCAGTCTGAATAAATTGTAAGCACTAGCAGTTGACATGAATTAAATTGCTTCTTCAACACTTCAGATGACCAATATAACCCTTAACCTTCTCTATATACAACTGTCACATGTCAGTCTAGATAGTATCAAGTGTGGATGCGTACGCGCTGGTCGTTAGAAAGCCGATCATCTGGCGTCGTAACGCGTGCATTTGCATTCACTTTTGGTACTTCAATCATGGGAGTGCATGCGAAATTCGTTCTCTCTTTAACTTGACGCTAATTGGTAAGAAGGGTTAGTAGAGTAGTTTGTTATTTAAAGGCCCCTATATTTGTTAGATAGCAGACTTTGATTTCGTCTACAATAAGTCTGACTTCTTACCTACTGTTATAAATGCAAAAACTTGCGAGGATGGATGGATGTTTTTTTACTCTTTCACGAAAAATCTATTGAAAGGATTTGAATGAAATTTGGCTAGCAGCTAGTTGATAGCCTGGATTAACACATAGGATACTGTCTTTTGATTAAGTGAAAAGTCTGAATTGATCCAGATGTCGTTAGGGTACTTTTTGGCTCAGCAGCCTGATGCTACCTTAGACACAGACTCACAGCACCCTCAAAATAGATTTATGTACTATCTATGGATAGCTTCTGAGGAATTTCAGTTTAACTGATTAACAAAATAGATGCACATCTCTTACTTTTCCCCTTTACGAATCACCTGCATGCACCCGTTCAGAAATAAAATATCCAATCCACAATAAACGTCAATTTGACAGCTGACAAGCCATGACAGCCATTAGATTCACAATTTACCGCTCGATTCGCGAACATTTTGATCGCCACTTCACTATACTACGTGATCTATTGTGTGGTACGATTTACGAAGTGGATCAGTGGCAGCCGTAGCGATCGATACAATGCGTTGACCTACTGCTCTATTACTATTCACTGTGGCCTTGAATTGGAACGTTTTGTTCACTTCCGCAGACCATTGTGGTATGAATGAAAAGAGCAAAATTTATGTTATTTTTCCTGATGTTACTTTTGATATTGATGATATTGAGAGGAAGAAAAGAGAGATTATAGAGTAATAGATGTCATAGTTAGGCAGTTTTTTTTTTACATAACACATCACGCCTGTCATACCCGAAGGGTTAGAACAGAGGTGAACCTAATAGTAGACCCATATTTCACGATTTATTTATGTTTAAGTTTCATGTAATAGGGTGCGAGACTATTGCCATCAACCGGGCGCAAATCCAGTCTCCGTGGCTGCTACTGAGAAATTCCTGATAGAAAACCCCAATAACACTTTGTCCGAGCTATGATCCCTTTGTTTTTATAGTGTAATGAAATACAGTTAAGACTCACACCAAAATTGTTCCACAGCTCTAAGAAGTATTGACTTATAGTTCGTGCCACGAAAGAAGAGACCTGTCACACCACTTGAAACGAGTGAAACTTTGTGAAATCTTGATTATGCCTCGAGGTAAAACATTAAGAAGACAAAGTAGGAAGATGGTTTACGACGTGTACACCTATATGTCAAAAGAAGTATTTCGTTACACAATTAAATCGTATACAAATGGTGTGACAGGTCTCTTCTTTCGTTGTACGGACTGGACATTGGGTTTTTCTATATGAATGAATTCCCAGCAATAGCCCCTGGAATTTGGATTTGTGCTGGTTCATGGATATAGGCTCGTCCACTATTACTTGGGACTTATGTACTATTAGATTCCAATTTTCGATCGATCTTTAAACATTGATATTTATGATTGTCTGGTTACGACTAGCTATAATACGTATGAGTTCACGTTGAGAGTGCACTGGCCTTATGCTGAAAGCGATTGCCACGGATTTCGACCCTCAGGGTGGAAATTAATTAAAGATACCATCTCCACAAGTCTACAGAACAGACTATAATCACAATAACTTCAAAGATATAACGATTTATTTAATAAATAAGATAAATTACACGATTGCACACCAAGCACTAAATGAACAGATTATCTCATACTTTCTAACTTCATTGTAAATATTCGTTTCCGCAATGTACTATGTCCGACCAATCTACTTAATTAAAGAAATCCAGTTACTGCGTCATTATAGTGTTTCTAGAAAGCTGACACCTACTACATTACGTAAAACTTAGTATATTTCCGTCTGTATTTTTGACAAAGATCGAGGGAATCCTTGTGAATGTAGAAGAGTTTTGCATCTCATCTTAACAACGTAAGTTTTGTCTAAATTCTTCTTTCTACATACATAACACCACGCCTGTAATTCCCGAACGGTTAGGCAGAGTTCTACCTAATAGTACACCCACGTTTCACCAGTTATGTTTAAGTCCCACGTTCGATTTTTCTTTTTATGTAACCTATTCTGAAAGGCGTTGGTGTCTGTGATACAATGATTTTTAATAATAAGTACAGGCACCAACGATTCTTTTTTGTCTGAAATGCTCATTTTTATTTGATAATTGTTTTTGTGAAATTTTTAAATGTCTTTTCTGATAATAAAAAAAAAATATTAATTATTAATAGGGGGCGAGCCTGTTGCCATTAACCGGGCACAAATACAGACTCCTTGCCTGCTATATTCTTCTTCCTCTCATTTTATCGCCAGCAATCTCTCGTGGTTGTATTCTGAAGTGTCCATAAAACTCTTAATGACTAAAACCTCATGGTGTTCTTCTTGTCTATTCCATAATTAGCAGTTTACCCGACTTAGGGTCAATTTCACAAATTAAACTGAACGCTATTAGCACATCTATGTCACAACCACGTTTAAAAAGTATCAGTGTCAATGTTTCATATCGATTATGACACTGACGCCGTTCTTAAGGTGGATGATCCAGGGTAGCCCGTGAAATTCTTTTTTTTTTTTTTTTGCAATTTGCAGTTCAGTGTCAGGTTGTTTGTTGATTAAAATAATCATATTTTAATCAACAAACAACCTGACACTGACCTGCAAATTGCGGCTGTAACACGTATGTTAATAGAATTATAATCATCAAAATCATCAATACAACCCTCCAAGCTCATAAAGGTGCAGTAATTACTTTTTCAAAAAACGTAATAAAATTTGAATTTCGCGGGCTACCCTGGAGCATCCACCTTAATATTCGTGATTATGGGGGAAGCGTCAGCCCGCGAAATACAAATTTTATGTTAGTTTCAATCAGGTTATTATATGTTAATAAAGTTCAAGTTCAGCAAACAGCCAGGCACTGGCAGATTGCATGCTATTAGAACTGTATGCTGTTTACATTTTAACATGCAAATTACATTGTAAACTGTAAGCGAAATAGCTTGGTCGACCGTACGTGAGAAATTTGAATTTGGCGGGCTAACCTGGCGTTTTCACCTTAAGGTTTACCCAGCGACTTCTTACCAAAAGGTT
The DNA here is from genome assembly GCA_963853795.1 of Xestia rhomboidea. Lineage (NCBI taxonomy): Eukaryota > Metazoa > Arthropoda > Insecta > Lepidoptera > Noctuidae > Xestia > Xestia rhomboidea. The sequence continues at coordinate 3,358,329 of OY970771.1, read as the reverse complement.
GCTAGAGTAAGGCTGGGGTACTCAAACCATTAAGACAATGCTGAACAAATTGTATGTTGTACTCTCTTTGTTTTCTCTGCATACTTGCGTCGTAAAGTTATATAAATCTACTCAATATTCAAAACTCGGAAATTACATTTCGCTATCTGTCCGGTAGAATGGTAGAGAGTAAAATTGAGCTGTCAAATGTTACGCTAACGAGAGTGAGTCTAAACAATCATTTATCTTCACTAAACTTGATCTGAACAATCGATATGTAGAGACAAGGTTCTACTGCAAGCGAAGAGATGAATAAGCTCAAGATTTTAATAACCTGTCGTTTATTCGTGGCTTCGCCCGCTCGGAAATCTGAAATTATTCCGCGGGAATGTAGTACTACTGATATAAAAAGCATCCTAATATGTTCTAAGCCAGGTCATGATCCCTTGTGTGTGTAACAATAGAGAAATGAAAATTATACAGATGACAATACCCCAACAATATTAAGTAAATCAGCATAAAATTTCGATTGTCAAATCTTTTTAGCTATTTTTTATCCGACCTTCGATGGTGACTTGGTTGACACACAAACACAATGCTTTCAAACGTTTAGTCCAAACATATAACGGAGTCTAATTGCCAAGTTTTCTCTGTCACAACACTTAACACCAGTTAAATTCTCCTTCTCCCCGCCATCAGTATAACCTAGTCCTGTCGCGGATGTACTGGCACACCGCACCGCACAGTGAATGCGTAGGAGCTCATTATACGTCCGTATTGATAAATAAAACATAGCGCCAGCCATACCGGTGGAGAAAGTGTCGTGAACTTGATCTTCGTTTAGTTTCGGTGGACACGTTACCGACAAACGTGCATGGGTTCTGTAAAGTCTGTTTTAATGGCGACAATTATTAGACAATGTAAGATACTTTTGAAGACGCGAATTTCGCTTTGTAATGTTTTGGTTTACTTACAAATACAACGCGCCGTGTCAGTTTAAAGCAAGTGCTACATTTACATAAGTATGAAAAGCAAACCTTGGTCATTCTTTCAAATTAGACTAACAATCTTTTCAATTCAATTCAATTCTTTTTCAATAATTATATGTATTATATTATGCAGTGCCCTAAACTGTCTCACCTTCTCCTTCCCTAGTAGTAGACACTACTACGCTGGAGAGAAAACTTGAAGTGGTGGAACAAATTCTCCAGCATTACCTACATTTATTTGTCGCGTTGGGGATTTGGTTCACTAACTCACTGTTTTGTTGATTGACCCAAATATTTCATCTTCATTCATTTCATCACATTATTTTGTGTCGGCTTCTTAGACTAAGGTGAAGTGCATATAAAATTATTTAACTTCATTTTAAACTCGCCGTTTCTCAGTTGCCATTTGCAAGCCTTTTAACTTAGCACTCATAAGTGACAACTTCAAACTATCAATGAGCTTTTCATTGCTTTTCCAAAATATGTTAATGCTGCAGTTTCTTTAGGAAAACCAAATGTCCAGTCGAGAAAGTCAAAGAGAGATGGGCGAAATTGATGGACATACGTGTAGACGATGGTCTATCACATAGTGGCCCATTACGATGCCAACCGCGACACCTGCTTGTATTTGTGGCGGCGGTCACGTAGACCAAATGTGCGGACTTTTATTGGTACTAGGATAGTTAGACGTATGGGTTGTTGGCACTTGACTATGAAAATAGGTTAGGAGCTAGTGAGCCAGTGTGTGTGGTTTTGTTGTGTGCCAGTGTGCTTACAATATTGGGTAGTAGACCTACAAACAGAAACACGAGGTCGAGGTAAGCCACGAAAGAGAAGGTGGAAACAAATCGCAAGCACCGATGTTTTTAATCAAAGGTGAAGGAGGTAGTTTTTCTTAATTTGGGTTGTTGATGTCCTTGTAAACGTTGTTACTTTTGGAGTGCCTTAGAAAAAAAACTGACATCTGTAAGTTAGTAAGTCTGTTGTTACATTAGTTTAGCATAAGCATAATCAGTCTATAATGTTCCCACTGCTGGGACACAGTAGGCCTCCTCTCTATGAGAATGACTGAGCTGTAATCCACCACGCGGGCCAAGCGCGGGTTGGTAGGTGGATCTCTTCTAGCTTTTGGTTCTGGGACGGTTTCCTCACTATATTTTCCTTTGTCGTCTTGCCAAACAAGCAGATTAATAAGCAATATTATACGTCTGACCCAAAGATAACCAGCACAGCATAGGCCAATAAAAATAAAGTTTCTATTTATTAATTGGCCTATTAGCCATTTTACGTAACATTAGTTCAAGCTGACTTTACACGATACGAGAAAAACCCCAATATATTTGCATAACACCTATAAGTGAAATGTGTTTACCATAATATTCTCATTAGAATATCCCATTACAACGTTATTTGCCAATTTCAACCTTATTCCATTAACATACGGAACACAAATTTAAATGAAAGTGGATCTCGAAATGTGAGGTAATCGGATCTATTGTTTATTTTTTATTCTCACGATGAAGATAGAATGTTTATTGTTGGCAACACTGATTTGAAATTCTGTTTTTTTAGTCTGGCAACGTATGCAAATGCATCTGTGTAACCGCAAATGCTGTAACCACATGATGTCATTATTCTTAAGATATTGTCAGATGATACCATAATATTCAATTTACATTGCGCTTTTTGTTCTGACGATGCAAATTTTATTCGTATTAACACGGAGATGAACGTCAAACAACATGGTATTTTCTCAACAATGTAAGCAACGTTGGTTGCTGCAAGAACAATAATGGTTGATGTCAAAGATTATAATTAATTGCAGTAACAAGATGAAAGTGAAAGAGACTGTTAATATAATAGACTAATTATTACCTACTATGCAATTTGTGTTAGTGCAAATTAGGCCTTAGAAACATCGTTGATCTAACTTTTCCAAGATTGGATTTGAATTGGATAATTAAAAATGCAATAGGTTTTTCATAAACCTTTTGGCTATGTCGTGACCCCAGATAATCGTGTAGTTTAAAATATATATATATATGAAAAAGGAGGTGGAGTTGTTCACGTATAGGACGATACGATTACTGTCGTCCACGAGTTTTACCAACTAAAAACCAACGATAAATGAATCGTCACGACATAGTGGAAACGGGACCTAGGTATCACTTTTGACGAAAACATTGCAAGATCAACCTAATTTAGTAGGTACCTACTAACTTCAAATAGCAATATAAAATAATTTTAATTCTAAACGATTGCTATTTTAAGTTAGTAGGTACTAAATAGGTTGCGCTTGCAATTTTATATTGTTTTTTTTTTACGGGACCTTTGTCGATAATGAACTCACCCCTAAGCTATGGCACGCGACTACTTTAACACCCTGTATATACTGGATGAGGCTGGCACAAGCAAAGAGAGGCCTATACAGCCGTGCGTGAAGTCGGGCCGTGGATGATGATGATGATGAAACACAATTAGATAAAAAGTGTTCTAAAAAAGCAACGCCATATTGGTACCGACAAAGCGACCCTCACCATGGGGAGAGGGGACCATTTACCTCAATTATAACAATAATATTACAAATTAACTTAAATTCATCACACCCACACATCAGTTAGGCACACGTCCCACACAGTTACAATAAAATAAAGTAATTATAATAATTACAACAGTTTCGTCTCCGTGACGTAATAATAACGCCCCGCACGACCTCGGGAAGCGACTATGGAAAAACCCGACAGAAGTCCCCCAAACACTACACCCGTGTGATCGGAGGATCATCGCTTTTCTAAGCGAAAGAACTATGAAGGAATACTTTACATCCCCTTCTATTTTTTTTCTTAGCCTGTCAAGTGTCCCACTGCTGGGCAAAGACCTCTTTTTTCTCCTGCCAAACCGTGCGATATCTGGCAAACAAGATCAGATCGTGACACCACCTTTGCCGCGGTCCATATCCATATCGTATAGATTATTATGACACAACAGTGTTGCTCTCACTTCCATCTTCCCATTTTTCTCTTTCTTTTGCTAATTGGGCGTCGCCTTTAGGTAGGAGTCTAATTCGTCACTATCGTGAGCCTACGGCCTAGCATGATCTATGGAAATTCTTTATTTTCTCCGTCGTCGCAATGCAACACGCGTCTCGCTTGAGTTTGAAGCTCGTGGCCACGCTGTTATTACACCATACGTCATAACGTCACGGTGAATCCAAGAGGTGTGATTATCATGTCATACCGTCAATCAAACATCAGGCGATTGACAATCAAATCTTTGGGACGTCCATTGTGAATTACGATGGTCAATTGTTTAGATGTAGGAATATTGATAGTGTGAATGAATAAAGCAGCGTGAATTTGATTGATAAGTTATTAAATAATTATGTTAATTATTGTTAGGTCCCTTATGGATTATGTTGGCCTTGTCTACTGCTTGTATTTTATTTCATTGCCATTGGATAAAATTATAAAAGCCACTTTAATCCTCATTTCTGCTTTATTTGCTGTTATTTTTTTCTTTACTTATGGATTAAAACTAACATTGACACCGATCTCTTGATCTCATCATTTGCCTGGCCTTTTCTCACCGGTTTTGCCGACTTCCAGTCTAACCAGATACAGCTGCATGCCAATTTTACAGAGAGCGACTGCGATCTGCCCTCAACAACCGAATAATTATGTTCCTTGATCTCATGTCTTTGATCTTTATCTACGGTTTATATTTTAAAATCATCTTCTCTTTTCCTATCATATATAAACTCACGCCTTTTTCTTTCATTACGCTTCATTTCATCTTCAAAATTTTTTCTTTCATCAATTTCATCCATTTCTATACTATCTGACACACCATCTTTCTCTCCCATAACACCACTCATCACTTTCAACTACATACAAAACACCATTACGATCAACTGTATAAACATTACTTTCATTTTCGTGACTTATGGTTTGATTATCTGCATTCGCTTTAAAAACGTTCAGAAGATCATGCGAGAGAGATAAGGTAATGGAATTAAAGTGATGAGCATTACTGTTGTGTGCTGTTAAATTGAAAGATATGGCGGGCGGCGAAGATATTGCTCTTGCGAAGTTAGCAGATTGGGCCATACCATACGTTGGAGGATCGACACTCACAAGATCATCAACTTGTTCCTCTACTGCATCACACAGTCTGAATTCCCCCCACTGCTGGATACAGGCCTCTCTTTTTTGTACCAATCTCCACGCTCCTGTGCCAACCTCATCCTCTACAAGTTTTTATAATCATTACCAATTAATCTCCTGTGGAGCTAAGATAAGTTTCTTGAATTATAATTTTATTATAGTGGAATTGCTATTAGTATAAATCTGAAATCGCCAATCTGTCTTGAGCAATCGTGGTGATATCTTCATGCCTTATCTGTATAAGAAGAGACCTTTTTCTGGCAGTGAGTGGGTGCAGTAAAAGGCTGGTTAAGTCATTGATGTTTTAATAAAGGGTGTAAAACACCTCTTAACGAAGCCGAAAGGTACTTGTTCTCCTCGTCATTGCATTCATTGTTTTGTTCTACACCATACCTGGGAACCTTCTAGTTACGGAGATATTGGGGGCAAAGTTCCAACTTATTGACAAGTTTTTTTGAAATACAAGTTTTTATTGTATGATTTTACTTTAAACAGCTCCACGACCTCCGTACTATTCAATCCATCCATCAGCACAATGTTGTGAGTGCGTTTCATGGAGTTCTACCATAAAGCATGATTTTTCACCTCAAAAAAAAAGTCGTTTCCCAGCAATAATTTTTGCGTAAAGTTACTTAGTTTGATGTACAAAATGCTTGGTTGACAGGTTCGTGATGAGGTTGTTTACACCCTGTATATCAATGGGTTAAGTAATATAAAAAACGTCTCACACAACTAAAGTCTGTTGCATACCAGACCCCATCAAAGTCACTCAAAGCAACATGATTGTAACAGCTCGAGGCCAAAGGTTAAACCTTCCTAGCAACCACATAGATTTACTTTTTAAATAAAACAAAGCACCCGCTATCCGCTTATCACTCTACCCACACTCGAACGTAGATGGGCGTGAAACTTACCGTGACCGAAGTCAAAGGTACCGGGATCGCGTTCGAGGCACCCATTACACGACGCGGTGCATTGACACCGCCAGCTGAGGAGCTGACCTTTCATATCCTTTGATGAGACTAATAAATAAGATACATTTCCGAGATACTTTCTAAAAGGACAGAAAAAAATGTTGGCGGAATAATTTATGGCTTTATATAGATTTAAATAGAACGGTTATTAAAATATGCCAGGTAACCCATAGGTAGAATCTCGAACCTGTTTTAAACTGGCACAGAAAAGTGAAAATTGGCACAAGCAAAGAGACCTTCAACAGTGGGTGAAATAAGGCTGTGCATGATGACTTAATCATAGACAATTAATTGTCTCTCATAAGAGTCTGCCTCGTTGGTCTAGTGGTGGCAATAGGCGAGACGACAAAAAAAAACTAATTAGTCCGTCAGTTAGATTATCAAAAAATATTTGACCCGTGTTTTTTCTTTTGTTACGTAAACCAAAATTTACGAAGGTATGACGCATTTAAAATTCTCAATACGTCACGCCTAGGTATAATTTTTAGCTAGTTCTGACGTCACGAGCCGCCACTCCCGAGTTTTGGTGCGTTTTATCTTTTGTCAATATTCATTGATTTACAAAATCAAAAAATATGTGTCCATTAACTTCCAATACTCTAACTGCCGGACTAAATAGATTTGCAATGTTTTGATACTGTTGTCATGCCTATTGAGAATGCTGAGAATGAGGTCCTGGGTTCGATTCCCGGGTCGGGCAAATATTGTTATTGGGTTTTCTCTCAGGAATTTCTCAGTAGCAGCCACGGAGCCCAGATTTGTGGTCGGTTGATGACAATAGGCTGGCCCCCAATTATATGGGACTTAAAAGAACTGGCGAAATGTGGAAGCACTGTTAGGTGCATCTCTGCGTAACCCTTTTGGCATCCGGCATGGCGTTATGTTATGTAACTCATAAGCCAAAACTTGAAGTGGAAGATATTAATAGATAGATGAATATTATGTTAGAACCAGAAAGCAGATGCTAATGATAACAACGGAAATCAAAACTTGGAAGAACAATCAGAACAAGTTTCTTATCAAACAAACCAACAGACAAAATCATAAAAAGAAAGGAAGTAACCAACGTTTAAAACAATGAATTGAGGCAAGTGTTAATCAGTTCCTAGGGAATCTATTGTCATTGTGTCATTGTGGACGAATCTGGTAGTTTTTTTTTTTTTTGTGAGATTTTAACTGAACTGTCTCACAGCTGATTATATCGAATGATATTAATCTTAATTAGAATTTGAATAATTAATAATTTTGTGCAGATAGATTTGCATCTTGAGTTATGAACGGTGATTGTAATTTTGTCAGTTTAGATTGTCTCAAGTTTCACTGCTCAGACTGCTTACCCGATGTCTTATAATGAAGTAAGGTATGTTTTAATAAAGAAATGTCATAAGATTATTGTTAAGCACGAAGACCAAGAAAGGACGCTTGCTATAAAAAAAAGAGAACCACGGCCTCCCAAAATATAAACACTACAAAGCAAGGTTGGAAATTATGGATATCAATCAATCAAGATAACTATTAATGATAATAATCACTTCGCAGGCAGCAGGGTTGCCCTGCCGGGGCTGCGGGACTATTCGAAAGAGATACCGTGGCCCCGGAACACAAAGGGCGAGGAAGGAACATGGATGGGTTTTAGTCAGTAAAAGTCTGACACTCCCTCCTGCTCCGCCCAGAGCGGGAGAAGTCATTTGATGATTTTCCATCGTAAAAAAAAAAAAAAGGCAGCAGGGTTGCTACAAAGTGTAAAATAAGTACATTTCGTTTCGGAAGTAAGTAAAAAAAATACAAGCACTCACAGATACATTAACCATCCTCTATAAATCTGCGACGAACCCAGATTTCTAAAGCAAACAATTTCTCCAAGTTAACAAGACTAAGTACTTCCCATCGATCCGCAGTCAGTAATAATCAGCTAACAACAGGTTGTATTACCGACAGTACTGCACTAACCCGCTTCCTTCGAATCCCATGTAAACAAGATCACCACACCATTCAGTTTGCCACATTTTTTCCCATCCCTCCCATTCCCACGACCTGGCAAATTGCCACAAATGTCAGACTTCAAGTCAATGTAAGGAGTATTGCACATTGCAAATTAAAACGTACGAGGTGGTGAGTACCACCCACCGTGTAAGCTTGCAACTTGTACAATGCACATTTTTATAGATAGGTACTTGTCTTATTTGACAAAATGTCAAGTTGTGGTCTGTCAGTAAGTAACGAGGCTTGATTTAGGCCCGATTTCCACCAAAGCGGAGAGGAGCGGAGCGGAGAGGAGATGTGCAAGATTCGACCAATAACATTGGTTGAAGTCTACATCGCCTCTCTCGTCTTTCCTGTGATTGGTCGAATCTGGCACATCTCCTCTCCGCTCCGCGCTTCTCCGCTTTGGTGGATACCGGGCCTTATGAACTCGTTAGAACCACTATGATTAACACTAGATTAGATCATGTCTGCTCATAAACACCCGCCCGCAATAATTTCCTTTTATCCGTGATCATGGTGCTTGCAACAGTGCCGAAACAGAACTCAAAACAGACAGTAAATGTTAAATATCCCGTTTTTAGTGTTAATAATAATGTTAATGACGATAGTTTAAAAACTTATATCATTAGAACCACGTTTGATGCTACAGAAAAATTTGATGACAATGAATGACAGTACAAATCCCGCCATCAAATTCGAGTTTCCAAGCCTAAGCTGTCACTAGAAAACCATACAAAGTGTTTAAAGTTACCGTCGTATGAATGATCTAAGGCAACCAAGCAAAGACAATAAGTATACTTAATGTAATACTCACATAAGACGAGTCACAAGCATCTTGCGTGTTTATAAACGCATGTCGCGAGTTAGCGACAGCACGCAAGTCTTGCACGCAAGTGTACACGCACCCTAGTAGCAGTAAGAACAGCACAAACTACAATTAGTGGTCGACTAGGAAGCCATTACAAGCTAGAATGATGGTTACGTTATGATGATGTTGAGGAAAGTAGAAAGATCTGATTTATTAGAGCAAACTGACAGGTTGAATTGAGGAAATATGGAGGAGTTGTATGTGGTCCAGTGACAGAATTAAATGGCTATTAGCGGACTAAAGTATCTATCAAATACAAAGATTTTAGTGCTTTCGCTACTTTAGGGGTGTGAAGAACAGAGTTCAAACTTCTTAAAGGGAGAATCCGCCCAGACGGGTTTTTCTATAATTATAGTCGTAAGTCACGGATATCTTTATCTGCGCGATTTAGAATTTTGAAGTTAGTTCTGCATTTGTCTCTTAGATGGCGCTGTAGTACTTTTGTACTATGTTGCTGTAGTGTTTTTGTAGTGCCGCTACACTACAAATAGGTTTTAGACTTCAAAAGAGTGATTGAATTGATTGATTGAATGTGTTAGAGATTCTTTAAGTTAAACATTGCTTGTTATGTGTAATCTTAAGCGAAAAGCGTAAGTAAGTTACCAATCGGATGAATAGAATCTTACTAAGGAACGGTTTTACTAGCACTTCATACAAGACAACTTTACAGCACCGTCGATTAAACATTAATCATAATAATAAGTTTTATTTCACCACAATAAATTAAACAATAACATATTATATGACTTGATTGGCTTAGTATACAAGTTTTTAATATGAAATCCTCTGTTGCCGAACTAGGGCGGGTCCTGTATCTCGACAAACAGCGCCATCCCCTAACAGATTTCATTACAATGATTAATCCAAACTAGACATACAAGTTGCATCGATTTAGGATAATATTTTTTTAAAGTTAACATCTATTATAGCTCACATTACATTTAATAAAACCAATAATAATAATATAAACTATACAAATAAATAAAATTCGAGTTAACATAAAACTTATAGAAAGATATAAGTATTGCATAATTATGTATATTGGGATTAAATTAAATTAATGAACAAACATTGCAAAACTATCATACGCAATGGGAAAGCTGTACGACAATATTTGCTATACAACACTTACCGTAAAACTGAAATACAAAGTTTCGTCATATCTGCTGGTGACGCCTCTGTAAATGGCGAACACCTTTCAATTTCAAGAGTTTACACAAACACACGTTATGCAATGCGCATGCGCTGTTTTATTTGCGATGTGGTTGCGCTTCTGTAGGTCAAGTTATTAACTGTAGGTAGTAAGTGATATAAGATTTAGAAAAAAAAAATGTACTCCAGGAAATAGCTGCAGTGTGCAATGCAAACAAGCTACTACAATCTGTCAAATTTCTTTACTTAGATTTTCAACTTTATCGCTGAAGCATTAGGTTCCAGGTTGATTGGAAAAATATGACAGTTTCGGGTAGCTTGATGTACCAATGCTGAATGTAAGGACGCCAGTCCTTACATTCAGCATTGGTATATAAAGTTTAGAAAACAGAAAGTTGAAAAGAACCATGTGGGATAGTGACCAACACCCTGAGGAAGGCCCCAGGATGGATGTGGACAGCACAAAACCGGTAATTGTGACGATCTTTGGACTTCTACATCTTCCGACTGAGAGATGTTTATGATGAGACGGTTTATAGAAGACTAAATAAACTCTATGGTCTTCTCTTATTGAGGACTGACTAGCTAATCTTTTCATCACTGTTATAGGATTTTCATAAGCTAGCTCTTCTTACCGAGGAGCCAAACTTTGTAAAAGGCATTATAGCTCACGGAATTTCTCCCATAACTTCTTCCGTAATGAAAGCTCCTCATACCGAAACAAAATCTACGCATTCTAAATCGAGAATTCGACAATGATCCATTAACCTTTAACCTGCGGAACCGTGACAAACAGTCGTTGCAAATCAACCGGAGTGTTACTAATCGGTTGATGGATCTAAATGATTCACTACAACGCCGGCGCAAGTAGGGCTTCTATGGAATGCTTCAGAACAGAGAAATGCCTTTACTTAGAATGAAATAGTGGGAGTAATGAATAAATTGGCAGCAAGGCTATCACCTGAATAAGTGTGTTGTAACTTTCAGGGATTGGGATGTACAGACTAGACATAGGTAATTTAAATTTGTATTTTAAAGTGCACTGGAATTATACAGGGTGTAAACCACCTCATCACGAAGCCGTCAACCAAACATTCTGTACATCAAACTAAGTAACTTTGAAAACGACTTTTTTTTTGGGGTGAAACATCATATTTTGTGGTAGAACTCAATGTAACGCATTCAAAACATTGTGCTGATGGATGGATTTAATAGTACGGGGGTCGTGGAAGTGTTTGATCTTACATTAAAAACTTGTATTTATTTTTAAAAAATCTTGTCATAAATATTGGAACTTTGACCTCCAATATCTCCGTTACTAGAAGGTTCCCAGGTATGGTGTAGAACAAAAAAATGATCGCAATGACGGGGAGAACAAGTGCCTTTCGGCTTTGTAAGTTTTTTTTGTTACAAGTTTTTGATGTTATAACTTAACTTTAAATATCTCCACGACCCCCATACGCTTCCATCAGCACAAATCACACAGCACAACAATCACAACAAAACACTAAGAGGTGTTTTACACCCTTTAGATAAACCAAAAATGTCTAAACTGATGTCTTCCGTGATTATTAATTATTTTGAGCTCCCAGGGAGGTCACCGTGACAGTAGCCGATTAGCCGTGCAAGTTTGAAACAATGTTTAAAAATAAATGTTAAAAATATGTTTAAAAATATTTCTATAAAATAAATGACCTTATTCTAACATACTTTCTGTACTTTAGCTTGTTTTTAAACAAGCCGTGTGGCAATAGGACTTTTAAATTCAACCCCTAAATGGGTCTGGATTTACAAAAAGCCTTAAAGTTCTCATCTCGTTAAGAAATTTTTGGTTATCTGTCAGATTAATTTTATTAAGATAAGGAATAAGTAGAAAATAAAAAATACTGGCTCTTGTGATACAGGAACTCCTAGTACAAAAGCTAAGGTTACCTACATGTTGATCACTTGTCAATAAAGATTTTTTTTTAAATGCTTGTCCATTCCACATCTGTCCGCTTCATGTGTAGTTATAAAATGAAGGTAGTTTCAAAGTAATCTGCGCTGCCTTAAAGCTGTCAAATGGTGACCCTAGCCTAACTACATTCTAAATTGCTCCGTCATTTCGCCGAGCACTCCAATATGGGCCAGCAGTTATTACGTGTGTAACCTAATGACTGTCTAATTTGAAATAGGCACTTAGATGTGATGCGCGGACGCAACTCATGTAACGATGTTACGCGATTGAGGCGATTCTATAAAAAGAAAAGTTGATTTCATGCTTTGGCGTTCTTATTTATTTATTTAATTTAGTCTGTGGGTGTTAAATACTAGAAACTGGTAGAAATTTAATTGGAAGCTATGACTTTGCTGTTAATTAACGTAATCATGTGAAAAGCAATTATATTTTACGGTCTTAAAATCTGCGTTCAAAATTTTGTCATCTATTATAATAAGGGCGAATTTCACCAACACTAAACGGGATCAGCACATGTAGACCACGTTTAAGAGCTGTGTCAAGTGTAATATTGGCTTTGATTTTCTCTCTCAGATTTCAAAGTTAAAACATTATACTTATCACTTTTGAAATGCTACTTTTTAAAGCTATTTTAGGGTAACGATAAATCTTGAAAACGTGCTGAACGGATAATCTACAACTAATTAATCTTACAAATGAAGAAGCAAACTTTACCGTTGTGGGTCGAGTGCCCTATGCAACATCCTTCGACTTTCATTTACTACTCAATCCTCATAAATACTAACTGACGTTAACTAGAGATTACAGTTGGGTCATCAGACTTTGTACTGGTTACAAGATCAGTAGCTGCAGACGAAATTCATAAATAATAGTATTATATTATTTATTGTACATATTTTTATTATTATTTAGAGTTACAGTTTGTATAAAAGTAGGATAAATAATTGTTATTAATGCCAGCTAAATAGATATTAAAATTGTAAATATGAGTATGTATTGTGTATTCGGACTTAGGTACTAGTAAATGTAAGATCTACAGATGCAGCATAAATTCATAAATTGTTGATAATTAACTTTCATTTGATACTCATAAATTCTTGTTGTCCTTAAACAGAGATTAAGATTGGGTAATCGGACTGACTAGTTGCAAGACCTTACAGATGCTCGCTTAAAACATAAATCCTAATAGAAGCTACCTAACCAGAGATTAGCAAATAAATCATTGGGAAATCAGGCTGTGCAGCTGCAAAATCTTTTCATAGCTATGTTACCTATGACTCATCACTGTCAAAATCATAATAATCTCTATTCCCCTAGCAATAAGATTGCTATATAACAGTCAAGTCTATTAAAATTTAAATGAACTTTACTCTCGATACAATAAAGTTGGTCTTGAATTGTTGTTGTCAGAGGTATAGTAAGTGTAAACAGACTGTAGTAGCAAATCTATCTTTAACTGTCGGATTAGACGATGCAGCTGTGCGAGCCCTTCAAATGGCTAACTCGCTTTAGTTAATCTTCTTATGGATAGTTACTTATGTGTTCACTTATCTCTTAGTTGTATTGCCCATTATGGAATAGAGACTACTTACTGAGTTCACTGATGGTCCGCCAGTTTTTACCCTTATGACCTAAATAATTAGGTTGAAAGTGTTCGACCGTCAGTCTGGTGCACTTGGTAGTACCTAATAGATACCAACTTAAGACATTTAAATAGGTAGGTACCTTCTCTAGTAAATAGGACGCACGTGTGGAATAGGTAGGTACCTTTAACGTCTTAAAGCAGGATCGTTTTAATCTTGTTCCAGTGTGGGTAAGAGACGGAGCTATAGAGGACGTCTAGCGCCATCTCTTTCCCACACTGGAACAAGATTAAAACGATCCTGCTTTAAGACGTCACGGTAGACCACCAGGGAATAACTGCTGCAGATTTGATAACTCAAACCAGACATTACGCGAATTGTTACTGCTAAGGTAAAACGTATTTTCGGAAATTTCGAATTTCAGTTTCCATTAATTAGAAACCTTATATTGGCATGTTACCTATATTTATCAAAAGCTATGAACGAGGAACTTGGTACCAGCATAGAGAGGCATAGCCCAGCAGTGGGGGAAGTCAGCCTGTGGATGATATGATAATGATGATGGTAAAGCCTGTTAAGAAAAACAATCGGTTTTCAAATATTAAAAAAAAAATGTCTTATCAAACACTGTTTCAAGCTTTCACGCGAATTAAACTTTTATTTTATTGTCACTTACGGGATATCTTCCGTGATTTTTATTAATAATAATCACGGAAGTTAGCCTGTAAGTGACAATTTAGGTTTAATCAGTTTTCAGAAACAGAAACCCTACAACAGAAATATATCGCAATGTTCCTAAGGCGCTAAACATAGACCACGGTATGGGAAAACACTAAAATAATACAACGAGCAAAAGTGATGCAAAGCTTAAGAGAGTGGTCAGATTTATTGCGCAAGCGCAACCACAGGCTTAAAGGTTAAACATGGCAATTATACACAAAGGAATACCTACAGTGAAACGTACTTTCCTAAGCTCGTGTTAGTAATATTCGTGTTTTCCGAGGTAGGTTTTGGAATTTCTATGAAACTGAACAAAGTATTTTGAAAATCTTTGACGTCAGGTGTGTCCGGAGTAAAATTCTATCATTATCATCCTCATGCGCTCATCCTTAAGGTCAAACCTTAACCAGCCTCTCAACCTCTGATAAATCTACATCTGAAAACAGATCTGCTAATTTAATTGGCCTTTTAAGTTTTAGAAGCACTCTCACAACTCGGGAGTTGAGACCCATAAGATCACGTGGCCTTTCGTTCGTCTTACAGCAGAATCACAATAAGTATCTATTGACAGTTACAAACAAATTGTATAACTATTTACACAGCCTGTCCGTCTATTTTCTCCGGAACTGGTTATCAAAAGTGTGCTCCCACACATGTTTTGAAAATGTTTTAACAGATCTGATGTTTTACCTCCTCACCTTTAAAGTTGCTGTTGGAAAGAACAATTTGGTTCAAATTATACTACGACCCACATTGACAGTTGTTTGACTCAATTTTGCAAGAATTTTCACTGCCCACGTTATAAAAAACATTAACACCCATTATTCCACTTTTGGGATGATGGCCGCAGCGCCAAAACGGTGACTTTTACTTTTTTTCAGTTTGGCAACACCGTGCTTAATGTAGGTGTTGTGAGATACAAGAATGCATTTTGCAACGTGAATTTTATTAGGAATGATTTTTTTATGAATACCGACAGACACTAAGTGAGTGATTCACACTGACGGCTTTTGTTACAAACACTGAAATATTTCCACTTATTACGTAAACGATTTTGGAGTCATTTTGTAAGATTATAGAGGTGCACTAGACGAGCAACAGTAAAAATATTAAAAGTAGATATATAATATATCGGCCTGTTTAAAACCATCTCTCATGTGTACCTACCTAACATGTGAGGCCGACTTTCATTTCTAGAACTTAGACAATCGACTTTAAGCCTCTGGCTGCCTTACGAGAGTTAAGGGAATCTATAACTACTAACTGGTTTGTGGAGGTCATGAAAAGTGTACAGTCGTGGTCTTTTCCGCCTAATCAGTTAATTTTTTTTTCGCTTAAATCATGCGCAGGCGCCGGACACGCCCCCTTGAAGTTTAGGCCTATTAGGAAAGCGTCAACTTTAACTTTTTTTGCGCGCAAAATAACAATAACTCTCGTTTGGCGTGCGTCGTCAGTGCGCTCGGCCGATCGGTATCTTTTCATTCATTATTTCTATACAAAGTCAACGGGACGGGGCTAAAGAGCGTTTCTATGTTGTAAGTGCAAGCACAAATTAGCTTAGTGGTGATCAGGCGGGAGTGTCCTCGATAGTACGTATATGTCAGAACTCAGAACCTGACAGACACAAGGTTCTTGCACCATCAATCTCACCTTTCCTTTACGCTTCCTCAATAAGACAAAAAAAAACATTGATAGTGACTACCTATCAAAAATTCTGAAGTCCCGTCGAGGGGAGTGTCGGAATCAAAAGTGGATGCTGGTTCCGTGGCATACTTTTAATCTTGTTGGAATGTCGACCGACTGGTCAACTGGAGCCTACCAAATTTCCTTGGGGCTACCGGCGCAAGAGTGAGAAAGGAGCGATTTTTTGGACGGAATATGATTGGATAACATTGCTTCTGTTCATAGCATGTTATCTAATTAATTGTTTGTTTAAATTAAATTGTTATATTATTCGGTAAATAGAATATCGTAATCACTACACGTCATGTTTGTTTAAAAAAAAAAGCACGTCGAAGTTGTGTTGGAGTCGACATTTCTTAAATTATTGACAATCTACCCCTAAAAAAATACCTATGGTGACACAAACTCAGACCATAGTTGTGTGTGTGCGAAGATAGCTTTGACCAAAAGCAATTATTGATAAGTCTACCTACCGGAAGTCAAAGGTAGTTTTCACGTAGTTCGGCTTGCAACTATATTCATTTTTATAGTACGTATGATTTCTTACTAAGCAGGTACCTCACAATGCGTGAATCTCTCCCATAGTACCTACTACCAATAATCCCTCACAACAACAGCCTTCAGACACCAATTAAAAACATCCTCATTTATTCATAACAATTGATGTTCATTGTCCAAAGTGCGTTGACATGACAAACGCTTCCGCGCGTGCCATCAGCGCAGGCGCAGGCAGTGTGGTCCCAAAGTGGGCAAGCACGAGCCTTTTCACATCAAAACACTTTCTCCGTCGTTACGTGTCGTGTATGTGTGTGTGTGAGTGTGTGTGTGTGTGTGTGTTTACTCGCATCTTCCTCGTAATAATGACTTGTTTGAATATTGCATTGCTTTCTTTGTTTGTTTCTTGTCATGTTAGAGATTCGACCCAGTCGATGAATTAACATAACATAACATCACGTCTGTTTCTATCGATAATACTCACATGTCCATGTAGTAGGAGGCGACCCCATATTGCTATCAACCGGGTTTAAATCCAGAATCTGTTACTATAACTTTCTCGATGGCAACACTGCACGACCCAAAGTTCGAGGGTCAGGGTACCTATACGAAACGGGGCACACTTTTTTTACTGCGACCAATTTTGAGGTACCTAGTAGTTGTATAGTGAGTTCGTAGTTGGTCACAGTTCTAACCTAACCTAACCTATATGGTCGGAATGAACGGAATCCCTTCGACATCGTTTTTACGACAAACGGTTGGTCGGAGACAAAAATCACCCAGATGCTTTTCGCCTTATTTTTAGGTGTGTTCTATACGATAGAATCGAGAGAATAAACAATTTACCAAAAAAAAAATTGCAAACAAAAAAATAACTTTTTTCCTTAGTGCCCCGTTACGTATACTCTAACCCGAGGTTCAAACTCGGGACCTCATGCTCAGCTATAGCATTTGCAGATAAGGAGACGAGGTCATGATACAAATTTTTACGGTTTTCTCAGTGGGAAAACATTGTTTTTCTCTATTCGGTTCAGGGAAGAAGAACAGGAGCTATCCTTATCTAAAGGGTGTAAAACACCTCTTAACGAAGCCGAAAGGCACTTGTTCTCCTCGTCATTGCGATATTTTTTTTGTTCTACACCATACCTGGGAACCTTCTAGTTACGGAGATATTGGGGGTCAAAGTTCCTAACTTTTGGACAACTTTTTTTTTAAATACAAGTTTTTAATGTAAGATTTTTACTTTAAACACCTCCACGACCCCCGTTCTACTCAATACATCCATCAGCACAATGTTTTGAGTGCGTTACATTGAGTTTCACAGTAAAACATGAGTTTTCATCCCAAACAAAAAAGTTTCCCAGCGATAATTTTTGCATAAAGTTACTTAGTTTGATGTACAGAATGCTTGGTTGACTGCTTCGTAATGAGGTGGTTTACACCCTGTATACATAGGTATGATAAGTACTGGCATAATCCATGTCTTATTCTCTTTTCTCGGGGGGCGAGTTTGTAAGATTCAAACACCTGGAGGTCTAAAATGGCCGCCTTAGCGGAATCAAAATAAGAATCACGTTAAAAAAATTAAATTCTTAAAATGGACTTTATTTTCATGAACGTAAAGACCATTTTAAGAATTTAAAATTTTTAACGTGATTAATTTATTTTCTGCTAAAGCGGCCATTTTAGACCCCCTGTTTCAAAACACTCATCTCAATTTACATAATTAGCCGAACCACCGCTCTAATCTTGTCAATAACTTTTACTTTCTACGAGTAAATTAATTTACTTAAGCGGAAATCAATATTTTAATTGACTAAATACGTAATAAATGAGATTACACATAAATTACTTAACATACCTAATATGGATTTCATATTAAAATAAACATACCTCCTTCAGAACTTATGTAAGTACTTAAGGCGACTACAGGAGCTAAATTAGCAACTCTATTTGTGGTGGTTAAAACTTCGTTTGAAATACTGTTAGGATAAACTTCTATGATTAGAAGTCACTGCGGGCCGAATAGTGCGAAATGAGTGTTTTTTTGCGATTTACAAATAATCTATTGAATGGACTAAAAAAATAAAACACTATCATGCTAATATGTTGCTTGTAGAATTATTTGCCAAAAAATCAAAATGATCGCATGTATTTTAGTAAGTATGGTTTTAACTCGTTAAAAGAATTTTTTAGAGATAAGTTCGCGATTTTTTATTTTATCGAGTAAAATTAGTTGTTTTATGTTTTCAAAACACTATTATACTAGCATATATCCTGAAGAATATCATATATTTTTGCATTATAAAACTCGCGTTTAGCTTCTGTAGTCCCCTTAAGTAAAACATCTATACTTAGCACCGGTATTATGAATACGAAAGAAACTCGTCTGTTCACACCCAAACGACTGAACAGATTTCAATAAAATTGCCATACCTACCAGATACATTCCGAACACTACGCGGGCGAAGCCACAAGGAAAGGCCAGTGTTAAATAACAACAACAACAACATCAAACAACAAATTCTAAAAGTAAACAAATTAAAAACATGATTTCCCACTCAAGTGATCCACCATGAAATCGATTCTCCTCGCTGTATAAATATTCATGGTGTCCGTACAACACTGTGTTATGGGAGGCGGAGGCGGCCACGGTGACAACAATGGCTTTTATTTGTTATTGTTTACTTACTTTACAAGTGCCTACAGTTGGTGCTTACATTACGATTACGAGAGTAAAAAACTTTCTTTGAATACTACTACAATGTGAGCGGTACTCATGTTACTATGATAATTTATTCATGCTGTCAATTATGGTAAAAAGTAATGAATAACCATGGGTTTTAATTCCAGATTTTATCAGATACCTCGACAGCTCTGTTCATACCCAAAGTATCCCAATAGTCCACTGTCGTCTGTCATAATAAAAGTTGCCCGATGCAAAAAATCTTATCGATAACATTCGTTTGCCAAATCGATTTATTTTTATTTTTTTCTTGTTTCAGGTCACAGCGTTGGCTGTGCTCAGCATAGCAACGGCAAAAAATTCAACAGCAAAAACGAAACCGAAACGACAGTTAGACAACATAAGAACGCATGAAAACTTACAATACTCACTGGTTCTCCCACACTCAAGAGTTCAACATTATAGGGCACTTGGAAACAACCGACGCATTTCTCATGGGCCAACGAAAGGAAAGCTGCCACCGTACGCGGTCCAGATGGAGCCAGTCGTGCAGTATTCGCAAAAGGATCCTCTCTATGACCCCAATCAGGACAACTTAGAAGAAACGGTTGTGAACAAAAACGAGATTTACGCTCAGTCCAAAATACTGAACTTACAAGACCAGTCCAGTGCCGAAAGCTATGGTCCTCCATACGGCACTCTGCCAACTGCTCCTCTGTACAGCCAGCGTCCTCATTACTACGAAGAACCTGAACCTATTATTGAAATCATTATAAAGGAGTCCAATGAGACGCTACCACCACCTCCTCCTCAACCAGTTCAAAAGAAAAAGAAGGAACCCGTACACGTATTCTACGTAAAATACAGTAAAGATCCTCATTCTAAGGACAAGGTTATTTACGAGAAACCTATCCCCGCTATTACTCCTCCAACCAACGACGAGGACGAACATCATGAACATGAAGATGAATATGTGACGGTGACACCTGAGCCTTATTTACCTATTAAAACGACCACTTTAAGAGCCATTATCAAGCCCGAATCCGAGCAGTACCACAGTGACAGCAGTGTAAAGGTTACTTTTGGCAGCGAAGGTCGCCATTATAGCGACAGGCGTGAAAGCCACAGCCACTCTGAACACCATGAAGAGACGGCACCAAAGCCTGCTATTGCTTTACCCAATTCGCCCCCGCAACCCTCCCCACAGAGCCACCACAGCATCCAAATTCATCAAAGTCATCCGCAATTAGAGCGGTCAGCGTCACCAAAGCCACAGTTCGTAGAATCGAGTACCAGACCATCTTTCTTACAACATCAACAACAACACCAGTATCAGCAGCAGACACAATTCTTCAGGTCTGGACCCCAGCAAGCTCAGAATCGAATTCAATTCCAGTCTCAACAAGTGCCAAATGAACAACAGCTGCCAAGACAAGGTCCTTCAGTGTCACCCTTCAGACCCCAACCACAGCCACAAACACCCCGAATCCCATTTGGACCTACTCCAACCTTCAACGCAGCTTTCTCTAATGGTCCCATCGGTCCAGTAACACATTTTGGTAGCCCAACTGCTCAAAGCCCAGTTACTGCTTTTCCTACACCCTCATTCCCCAGAGCAAACAATGGGCCCAGTTTCCATTCACGCATAAATGGTCCACCTTCCTTTGCTTCCAGACCTCAGTTTAATGGGCCCCCAAGAACAAGTTTCCACTCCGGGCCACAGAGGCCTTTCCAATCTGGACCTAAGACTTATTTCGATGATCCCAAATACTTGCAAGATAATTATCACACTATCACTACCGAACAAGTTGACTCCCCCAACCAACAACAGTTGCCTAGCCGACCGCTGCAGCCTTTCGGTGGCCCAAGCCCGAGCCCGAGCCCAGCTCAATTCCAAGAGCATCGCCGCCCTCCCATTGTACCGCTTAACCAACAACTTCCTCAGCAGAGACCAGCGCAGCAATTCGATTCAATACACAATAAACCATCTATCGCTATCAATCCCAGTGCATCCCCATTCTTCAACCTGAAACCTTCCCCACCACTTATTGAAAACAATCGTCCACCTTTCCATCAACATTCCCTGCAGCCTCAACCACAGCAACAATTTAGTTTCCACCAAGGTCCTCAGGGGCTTCCAAGGCCATCTCCCCAGATTCCGTTCCAACAGCAAATCTCATTCCCCTCACCATCTCCCTCTCCTCAAAATCAGTTTGTTCCATCACCTTCTGCTGCTCCTTCATACAACTTTCAACCTCAACCCTCACCAACACCCGATGTCTTCCACCAAGGCTCACCGTCAGAAAGACCTTTTAACCACCCATCAAATATTGATCATCAACAAAACGTTGGTGGTCTAGTTCCTGGTGGGGGTGAATTGGTACCGGCTATTTCTAAATATGAACAACACATAACGGTTAATGGACCTACATCTCAACCGTTCAGTGGCCTTGGACAGCCTAATCCTAGTCAACCTACACCAACTCCTAGTCAACAACAACAACAGTACCATCAACTACAACAACAGCAAAGTCAACTACAACAACAGCATAATCAACAACAACAGCGTCACCAACAAGAACAACAACAGCGACAGGAACAACAGCAGCGTCACCAACACCACGAACAACAGCAGCGTCAGCAACACGAGCAACAGCAGCGTCAGCAACAAGAACAACAACAGCGTAACCAGCAACATGAACAGAGACAGCAACATGAGCAGCGACAGCAACATGAACAGCAACAACGTCACCAACAAGAACAGCAACACCATCAAATACAACAGCAACAGCAGCAATACCAACAGCAGCAGCAACAATTGGACGCGGAACAGGAACAAGTCAGGTTGCAATTAGCGCATAACGTCCAAAAGCAACAAGAAGAAATCCAACGGCTACAAGCGCAACTATTGCATTCACAACATGAACAGCAGCATCAAGAACAACAATACCAAAGCGTTTACCAGCAACAAGTACAAGCTACATCGCCAAGATCCCAATACATCCAAGAAAGGTCCAGACCACATCCTACATTTGCCTCAAGCACAACGTCCCCTCCCTACTATCAATCGACATCTAGAACCGTGGAAATCAAGCCCACAACGTCGAAATATGTGTCTTCTACGCAAAACTCAGTAACTTCTGCACCAGAAACTAAAAAGGAGGAGAAGAAAAAGAAGCCATCGATTGAACTTCCTGATGAAGTACCGGATGACCTCCGTCAGCAGCTTTTGTCTTCTGGCATCTTGGATAATGCTGATATCAGTGTTTTGGATTACGATAAAGTAGGAGACACACCTCTGGATTCTCTGCCTCCAGACCAGTTGGCTAACTTCTTCAGTGCTGGAGGTGGCCAACAGATAGCCGCTAGTGAAAATAGACCCGTCTATGTTAAGCCTAACGGAGATTCTATTCAATCTAGAATTGATGAAGACATTGAAGATGACCAGGAATTTGCTGCTTCAGAAAATGTTCCCAGTTACGTTGCTCCTCCACCAAATGGTCAAGCTGTTGAAATGAAAGTTGTTCACTTCAACCCTGATACTGCTGAGGGACAGCAATTGGCCGAGAAATACATCAAAGAAAACGCCACACAAGTTGATCCCGTGGCATTAAACGACAAAAGGTATAACAGATATTTGCCATTGAAAGTAAGTGGCAATCAGTTCCCGTTACCAGATATCCTAAAAGGCAGAAAAGTAACTTCAGTCGTTGTTCTGGCCCCCGTTGAGACTGAAGTCTTGGGCGCCCATGCAAGGACAGAACGAGCAGCCGATGAAAACTTGAAAGGAATAAAGTTTGTTGCTGGCCCGAGCTTGCAAGAATTACTCAAACGACCAACAAAGGACAACTTCAAGAAATGGTTGGAGGTTGAGAAGAAGACCGCCACTGATTTGCAATCGGTCGTCTTGCTTGTGACTGGGTAAGAAATTATCAGTGTAATCTTAACAATAAGCATATTTTTACTTGTGCTTTTATGATATTGTTTTAATACAACGTGTCTATTTACAGGGATGCTGAAACTGCTGATGGAAAAGAAATCTTCATGTACGACATCGCTTCTGGAAACGTGAACAAACTCGACGGTGACCTATCAAACGCATTCGTTGAGGCTGCAGAGAACAACTCTCTAAGCAAAGATATTGAGTCATTGGCCATTGAAGGAGAGGGTACTCCAGAAAATTTTGACAAGGATGAAAGCGACGTGGCTGCGGAAGGTTCTGAAAATGTGCCATTATTTGTAGACTTATCAGGCTTAAACTTAGATCAGGGAAACACAAACCAAGTGTCAATATCATCAGGTTACAGTAAAACGAAACACGGCAGATCGTTTAGGAGACATTGATATGCAAAATGCCAAATGGTGTCTGATCCTTGTAAATAGTCTAGTATTAGTATTACTAAATTAAATTCAACGCGATTGTTGCGTGTAGTCGTAATTGTTTTTTTTACAAAAGTGATAATGGTTGTACAATATAAAATAACTGCCTAATAAACTTACTTTCATTTTCAACCCGGCTTTCCTCACAAATACCAATTAAGCATAATGTTTAGTTATCATGATTGTGTAGAAACAGATTTCAACTACACATATTGGTTTTAGAGCGAACTAAAAAATTGGTTGTTTGTAAAGTAGGTTTACGATCGAGATGTTTACGTGATAACGTCTTATTGGTGATATAAGTTGCACTTGCACTTCACATTTTGTTTCACTGTTAAACATTCAACGAAAACTTAACCGCACGAGAAAATCTCCATTCGTTTGTATGCCGCTAGAGTGAGAGGGACGGAAGATCGGTCCACTCGAACGCTATGCCAGCCTCCGCTCGTGAGGATTCCGCGTGACAAGTTTCACGGAATGACTGGCAGCGCTCGAGATGAGACGGGAGATCGGTCCGTCTCTCTCTCGTTATACCTGCGATCGCGCTCGTGAGGTTTTGGTGTGACACAAGTTTCTGAACATGTCACCCGACTAAAACGATTTTAAAGACGTTATCACGTCAAAAGATGCCATAATTCATTTGTTTGCTACGTTCCATATCTAAATATAGAAATGAAAATAATACACATTACACTTATGACTCAGTTAAAAAAATTACGAATGTTTTGCTATGTTCTTAAATTATGATTATATTTCAATCGATTTCCTTTTTCAAGCAGCATCGATTCAAACGAATAATATTTTTCCCATCTGGCAACTCAAACAGTCAGACTCGAGCTGTCAAACATATGGATTATTTATGGTGGAAGAGGTCTCGATCGCAGTGTAAAATTTCAGTCTTTATTTATTTTCATGTATTTTGCTATAGTTTTTGACTTGTAATCATGATGGAGGGTTCTCTTAGTAAATGGACAAATGTGATGAAGGGGTGGCAGTACCGGTGGTTCGTGTTGGATGAGAATGCTGGCCTGCTTTCCTATTACACGGTAAGTGACGTTTCATACTAACCGTATTACCAAATTATATATCGTTTATTGCTGTGATTTCTTTACGGATTTCTTTCACATGCGTTAACTTACCTTGAGAATATTATATACACAAGTTCAGCTAATTAAGCTTGTTTATTAAAAATAATAATTCAAGATTGCCTTCTCATTAAAATAGACACAGATGAAACACATAAAATGTATAAAAATACACATTAAATTGGTCTGCTCAATACCGTGACCTAGTACGCCAAGTAAGAATTAATTACTGTGATTTCAGAATAAAAATCATACCTGGTTATGTGTTAAAAACTCTTTAGTGGCAATGTCAAGGTTAAGCATTGTTGTTTATGTGTACCATAGATGCCAAGGCGAGGTAAAGGCCTTGGTTATAAGGCCAATAAAAAGACTTCTTGCTGATTAATGATAGGAAAGAGTTTAACAATACTTTATGAGAGTAGAATGATTTTTCTGAAGACCTGACAAAGTATAACGCTATTAAAATGATATAATTATCAGAATGAGAAGAATCTACTAATAATAGTAGGAAGTTTTTCCAGTTTATTTTGCCTTGGAAAAGTAAAACTGGTTTTTATGGTTAAAGTAAAACTCGAAAAAAAAATGTCTAGGTGTCATCACACTGGAAATAAGCAATAATTAAACCTCTATTAATGTTTATGGATTTTATAAACTCCTCTCGTAACAAAAAATATTGATGCTAAAATAGGTCATGAGAATACTCAACCGTTGTTAGATACATTAGTAGTAAACAAAACTTTGAAAGCTTATAAAACTTTTGTCCTTTCCAAATATTGGCATCGCATCTTATCAAACTAGAATATACACTCTTTTTATTGTGTTTCATACATGATATATTTGTATTCGATATGAAAATGCAGGTGTTTTTATTGTAGGAATATTTTTATCAGTATGAGATCATTTGCAAAATGATTAGATTTAATGTTTTGTATTGTGCACAATCTAACTATCTCTTTGACTATCCTTTTTACATTATTCCTTCTTTAAAATTTTTCCTCAAGACTATAGCTAGGGTTTATCAGTTTCAGTTATTATGAGTATAATCAGTGTAGAGCTCCTTTTATGAGAGAGAGCGAGCTGCAATCCATCATGCAGGTCCAGTACGAGTTGGTAGATGTCACAGTTTTTTTCGACGACCCAAATGGCGCAACGGTAGTAAGGCTGTCTTACGTTCTTAGGGTCCCGGTTCAAATCCCGGTAGGAGCAAATGTTTGTGTGATGAGCTTGGACATTTGTTTCTGAGTCATGGATGTCTATATAAGTATGTATTTACAAAAACAAAAAAAAATGTAGTTTAGGAACTATCTGGTGTCCACGACACAAGCCTTGTTGCTTAGTGTGGCACTAGATGGCGTTGTGTGTAATGTCCAGAGATATTTATTTATCTATTTTACGACAAATTCACACTTTAACAGTCAGGGAAAAGAGCCAGATATTGTAAGCTATTATGCAATTATAATCAAACACAAAATCAAACAAAAGCCACAAAATCTTATCTAAACTTTGTTATCATAATAAAACAGTACCTAAATATTTTTATTGGCACTATTGTCAACTTGACTCAGCACATTCTTATCTTTCAAATAGTTTTGTCTGAAGAAATCATAGAACATGTAGTAAACAAATATGACGTTAGGGAAGTATAGTATGGTGATGCCTAGCGGTGCGGGGCAGGTTGGTAGGAACACCTGCATGGAGTATGTTAACATCAACGTAAACTGGATCTGAAAAAGAAAAAGTGTTTATTACTATTTATTTTACTAATAAACAATTATTTTCCAAAAGAGAATGTTTGGAATATGCATTCTGTACCAAGGCAGTGACTTTTGATTTTTGATGTTATGACCAATGTTCAATTTCATTTGATTACTCATTTATGATAATTTATAATTACTTGTGTTTAAATGATCAATATGATTTTTTTTTGTGTGTTTTGTCCTGTGCGGGCTAATAAATGCTTTTTCTTTCTTTCTTCTTTATCAAGAATGATGCCTCAACAAAGCATTAAATAAATAAAAAATATAGCTGGACATTACACACAGGGCCATCTAGTACCACACTAAGCAACGAGGCTTGTGTCGTGGACACCAGATAGTTGATATACTACATAGATACTTCTTGTTAGTAAATACATACAACACACAGTTTATCTATAACAAACAATTTTCATTAGATGTAAGTACCTACCTGCTTTTGTTATTTCGCAACAAACAATTTTATGCTTAAATCTTTGTCACAAATTGTGCCTAAACATGAGAAACATGACCTGCCCTGTAATGAATGTAAAGATCCTAACTTATCACTACCTATCTCAGAAATAGACCCATCAGCATAATTAATCTCCCCATCAAATTACCACTCCAACCTCTCTCAATCTGAAGTGCAAATACATAAACGTCAGCACATTCAGTTAAACTATTTCAAAGGAATTGATAATAAAATGCTAATGAACCAACCCACCCTTGTCCTTGGAGGAATTGTTAATTTATCTCGAATACTTCCATGTCATTTGAAAGGGATTATAGTGCCATACCTGTGTTTAGTTGCTTTTGAAACATGATGGGCCAATTTTGAGATGATTTGAGCTCAAATTGTTGCTGCTTCTAAGGTATCCTTAACCGTAGTTAATCTATAATTCGATTGAGCTTTTGTCGATATCTTGCGTAAATTACTTTTCTGAACACTGAATCATAAGAACTTCGCTTGAAATAAACTAGAGACTTTTTCAATTCAACAGCTATGGATGAATTCAAAGCTTTCATATTCTATTGCGAATGTAGTTATAGACGTGTTCAATCCGTCAACTAGGACCAGTGCAGATATTTATATAAGTAAGCAGATATTTATATAAGTAAGCAGATATTTTGACGTGAGAAGTTTCGATTGAAAATTAGGGTGCTTTTTCGATATTTAAGTCAAAATAAGGTGAAAAAAATAAATATTTTAAATCAAAAAAATTACAGCGTAGGTACTTGGGACATAAAAAGGTAAATTTCGTGATAAACAAAATTGTACTGTTTTAGACTTTCACGGTTTTTCACTACACTTAAAGTACTTACGGGATGATATCCGTGATTTTGTTTATGGTCGATGAGCTCCCGATATTTCGACGCTGTTGCAAGCATCATGATCGCGGGAATACTGAAGAGGTATGCGGGTGGGATGAAAATTCACAAACACAAACACACAAATCGGCCATAGCTGAACATCTGCTGGACTCAGGGCCAAATCACTGGATGGAGTTTCACAAACCACAAATCTTGTCTACAGACCGATACTACATCCCAAGGTTGACCAGAGAAGCTATTGAAATTTTAAAACATAAAAACTTCAATCGTGAGGATGGTTTTAAACTATCAAGTACGTGGAATCCAGTGGTAAACCTAATAAAAAATAACATGCGTCTCCATTATCAAGAAAAACCTAGTGATACTGTGAGTGCGTTTTGTCGTGAGTTACAATCGAGTTCCAGTAGTGCGCGTAATAAAAGACTAAGAAAGAGGGTAGACAGATTTGTCTGCTCATAATAAATAATTTTCATCCCACCCGCATACCTCTTCAGTATTCCCGCGATCATGATGCTTGCAACAGCGTCGAAATATCGGGAGCTCATCGACCATTAACAAAATCACGGATATCATCCCGTAAGTACTTTAAGTGAAACAAAATTGTTTTGTAAAAGATAAAAATAAAAACTAAAAACTTGGTTATTTGAATTTTTCACATCAATTTTGAGGTTAAGTATGTGAAAAAAGAGTTAAAACAAAAGTTGTAGATCTTTTTATTACTTAACCTACAACTTTGCCTTTCAACTTTTTTCCATAGGACTTGTAGTTTTGCCGGAAATCGAGATAAACCGTTTTTACCCTTATACCCCCGCCTCCCTCCCACTTCCCGACCTCAGAACGCCCGTAAATTATTTTTGCTTTCATTTCTATTGTATTCTCTTTCATTTCCAATGGGTTTCATCCTACTATGAATTTTTTCGTTTTCAAAAATTATCTGCACTGGTCTATTAAGCCATCTGGCCCATCTGCAACTGCGTAAATTATGTTCAATGTAAAGCCTTTAATCGTAACCTTTTACGCTGTGATTAACAAGAGGCCACAAGTCGCACTCTTGTCAGCGCACGGTCCTAAGGACCAAACGATTTAAAAATGTCATCACGTATCTAACGTATTACAGATTATTAATGAAGTATTAGTCTTCCAAATACAGAGTCACACTCATGCTTTAATTCATCATTTGCCTAGCTATTGACGTCTTCCAGTCGAGCCGGATGCAACTGAATATTAGTATTGTCCATGGAGCGACTGCCTATCTGATCGTCACAACCTAGTAACTGGCTAATTGCAACCAAGTGATGCACTTTCGGGCTTCTCTCATGCTTATATACGACGCAAATGATTGACGACCCAAATGGCGCAGCGGTAGTGAGGCTGCCTTATGTTCTTAGGGTCCCGGGTTCGAATCCCGGTAGGAGCAAATGTTTGTGTGATGAGCATTGACATTTGTTTCCGAGTCATGAATGTTTATATGTATATATTTTAAAAAGAAGTATCTATGTAGTATTTCGACTATCTGGTGTCCACGACACAAGCCTCGTCGTTGCTTAGTGTGGCATTAGATGGCGCTGAGTGTAATGTCCAGCGATATTTATATATTACTAGCTGATGCCCGCGGCTTCGCCCGCCCGCAAATTATGTACTAAAACCTTCCTCTTGAATCACTCTATCTATTAAAAAAACCCGCATCAAAATCCGTTGCGTAGTTTTAAAGATTTAATATTGCATACATAGGGATATAGGGGCAGAGAAAACTTCTTTGTTTTATACTATGTAGTGATTCACGCTGTACGGTAAATTTTGCACTTACATACCTATGCCAAAAAGAATAAAAAATCGTACGATGAAGCTACTGCTCCAAATGTGTCAAATCGTATACGGACCTTGCTATTTCTGCCAGCCGGTAGGAAATTGGGTTTTCGACATCCCAGCGGATACATCTGTATGAATTCAAATAGCAGCCTTCGTTTTGAAGGAAAGATTTTATGCTAGAAATCTAAAACCTTTCCAGTATTCAAGACCTCAAGTCACGTCTTTATAGTCTTTTAGAATGTTACGGGTTATTATTAACTATAGTATCCCAGCCACTTATGGTAAAAGTGTCGTAAGCTTTTCTAGAATTTGCATAGTATCAGGTTGTATGTTGATCAAAATATAATTTTCACAGTTATAAATTGAAGATTTTAATGATTTATAATTCTGTAAGTAAATACATATTCATTGCGGACGCAAAACAGGTTTCGATCAACATTCTTCCTGACATTAATCTGCATATTGCAAATTTTTAGAAAATTTAATATTATGGATCGAGCGGGTTATTCCCAAAGTACTCCAAAAATAGTTCCTGCTCCATGAAAATAAATATATTTTTAAATAGGTTTCATTCTACTCCATGCCATTTTTTATAGAAAAGCTAATTTAATTATGTACCAGATTTTTATGTTGCATTTTACTATGAAAGGGTAGCTGACGTACAGTCGGCCTCAAAAGCTTCTACCTTAGCTCATCCCTCCTATCGAGGCACAATCTTGGATAAGTCGTAACTTGGGACCAAGAACTTTAACTTTTATTAGTAGTATAAAGGCCGAAGCAGACCAAATGTGAGTGGTACACGCACACGCCTCACAGCTGATCTGATGTCTTCCACGCAATACCTCCTTAGGTCCAAATACACACAAAAAAAATCATTCTCTCAATGTCCATTGGCAAAAGTACTCACCATCTGCATAATAGTGAGCCATTTCTTATACTTGATAAGGGCAGCCTTCATCTTCGGACTCCCCTCGGCGGATAAGAGGTAGTAGCTGTACATGATACAATGTACCGAGTTGTTTATCATTGGGGAGAAGGAGGTTATTCCACCTGTGGAGAGAAATATGAAGCATAGATCTTCTATAGTAATCAACAAGGAAACGATGAATGAACTGTGAAGGATGATATGGCTCGAAGGGAGGTGACTGCTGAGATGACGAGTAATAGAGAAGTGTAAGTAGAAATTCTGCCACGAACCCAAGTAAATTTGGATAGAGGAAGGAGAATGAATTTTTGACGTTCAAGAAGTGGAAATTGTCAGTCTAATTTTGATAACCTAGTTGATGCCCGCGTGGGGTTTGGTAATAGGGTAGATGACACCATAAAATTATAATTCCAAGACACCAATCTCTTAAAAAAAAAACTATATTTTGGGCCCGAAAACCCGATTTATTTTAAATTAATTGTCAAATTCGATTTTTCAATAAATAGTTGAGTCATTGAGTTGACTAAACAGTGACGTCACAGCGTGCTATTGCCATACAAAATCTATGAGAGAACCGCGTTTTGACGGCTCTTAAAAAGTATGTCAATTGATTGGTGTGTCATCTACCCTATTGTCCCACGGGATCGTAATACTATAAGATAAAAGTATCCAATGTGTAATCCAGGATATAAACTATTGTGTTCATCAAAGGTCATCCAAATCTGTTCACTAGTTTTTGCATGAAAGAGTAACAAAAAACCCATGCATCAATCCTCACAAACTTCCGAATTTATAATAGTAGTATATAGCTTTTGATCAACTGTTGACCCTTCGGGGAACACAGTTGATGTAACTTGTCAACAAAGATATCTAGATATTTCAGTTGAAACCGCTGTACTCGTATCAGATAAATGTTGTCGGTTTTGGGAATTCATCTAATGGATGCTGTCAACCCGATTCCATTAAGCATGTGGGCAATTTAGGTGTCGACTGCGTTATCATGTTATCGGGCATAATCTCAAATCCAATCACGGGAGGCCTCTGGGAACAAGTTTATGTTACACTAACTGGTAACTCAATTACCACATAACCCTACAGTAGACTCGTACAGTGTGTAAATTATTTGAAATCAGTTACAAGCATCGCCTTCTTCAAATATTCAAATTTTATAAAAAAAATGCAACAAACAAACATAAAGAGTAGACGTAGTCTCTACGTCTGAATTTAAGTCTTAAAAAACAAAAGCATAACATCACACCTGTAGTCCCTAGAAGGTTAATCAAAGGTGTACCCGATAGTATACATATCATACACCTGCCCGTAATTAAATTCTTAAAAAAATAACTTGAATACGTCGGATGTTATTTTATGCTGAGACGATGAAAACTGGAATTAACTTATAAGAGAAGATTTTGTGATAAACTTTGTGGCCTTGCGAATAAATTATGCTAAATAGAAAACGATACAAGATTCGCAAAGGTGCAGACTGGCTTAATAATATTGTTATCGTTTTAGTCAAATTCTTGACTAAACAGGGTACGAAAAAAAAAAACAAAATTGAATGATAGATCGTAGAACTTCAGAGCATAATCAGCCTATTACATTTCCTGTGCTGGTAAACAGGCCTCCTCTCTATGAAAGGGAGTAAGTAGGTCGTAATCCACCAAGCTGGCTCAATGCTTATTGGATTAGAGATGTCATAATTTTATCAGGTTTTTATTAGCTTCATCTGTAAGAAAATCTTAGAAGTTAAATTTGACCCACTTCCCGGTTTCGGATTAAGCTGAAATTTTGCATACATGTTTAGTTTGGATGACAATGCATGTTTATCTAAGTGACGTCATTCTAAATCCAATATGGTGGACTTCTAATGACGGCGGACTAGTATTTTTTTATGCATTCCCATGATATAGGTATCAAACGAAAACGTTTGCTGAGGAAATGACAACACTCTAAAGCGTGTTTATAAACTATGTATAATATTTTATTGGCTCCAAGAGATCACCTCCCGATGTCCTCACGATCTTTTCTTTCACCGTTTTAAAAACAGTAGTGATTAAATAAATTGCA
The DNA here is from genome assembly GCA_963853795.1 of Xestia rhomboidea. Classification (NCBI taxonomy): domain Eukaryota; kingdom Metazoa; phylum Arthropoda; class Insecta; order Lepidoptera; family Noctuidae; genus Xestia; species Xestia rhomboidea. The sequence continues at coordinate 3,325,757 of OY970771.1, read as the reverse complement.
ATAAGCAAAACTGGCTGGGTTCGACACCACGACTTTGACGAAACTGTGAAAACCTAACTAATGATAGAAATGATAAGCATATACTTGCTGTAAAAGCTTTATTCGCCATACACAAAGCTACAAAAGAAGCTACTAACTTTGGCACAAGGTGCTCAAGTACGTACTCAAAGCGGAAGACCGAGTACATTCTCAGTGAAAGTAAATTGATTGATTGAAGCATCTTCTTCAACATTTCCCACGATACAAGTTAAATGTCAAACCGCTACGATGACTGGCTTGAGTTTTGGGGCAAATGAAAAGACTGACAAGCTATTATTATGGCTAGCCTGTACTGCCGACTGCTGGACATGAATTCTGCGCCACTTCATGTCTATTACGAAGAAAGACCTCCAACTCGTCCCGTCATCTCCGTGGTCTGCCGCATGTCTGCGACTTGTGATTTTGCTAAAAAGACAGTACCTGGTCTAAGCTCAACTTTGGTCATCGTTATTAGGCCGATTTAAATAAGAAGACAAAGTAAATTCCAATAGACGTCATGCTGCTAACGCCACCTGAGCTCATACATGCATCCATTTATTTCAACTAGGCCATCAAGAGGCATTTTTGACTTTATTTTAGTTGTCCTTTAACAAGAGTAGCTTCGTATGGAGAAGAATGGGCAAGAAACTCCATAGTTACTCTCTAAACTTCGTACATATCATTCCAAAAGATAATACGAACAATAATTCCAGTAGGTAGACACCATTCGGCTATCTGGACCCAAAATCATCATTTCGGTCCTAATGCGAGATGGACGTATCAATATCCATCGGGCGTGTTACCAATCCCGGGCGATACCTGACCCTTTTATCACGAAAGTAGTTCCAAATCGTGCTTGTAACCCTAAATTACCGCTTGATTTGCTTTTGGGGTCTATATTAAGGGTATCGCAAGTATATTGTGATCATACTGACAACAATTGCAACGCTCTTCACAGACGATAAACAAGAATTTGTTCATAACCTCCCGCAGATCTACAATCCCCGAAGGGTTAAACAGAGGTGTACCTAATAGTACATCCACATCTCTACAGTTATAAGTCCCCTGTAATAGGACAAACACTAGAAAAATAATTTAGAACGAAAACATAGAGGTCTCTTTTCTTTTCATCTCATTTGGAATGCTTTGACAGAATGTCCAACAATGCCAAGCATCTGTTTGTTGAGAAAATTCTTTTGAAGAGAGGTATGGCCGTCTTCAGTCCATAAAATGTGGACACTGGGCCGGGATCTCCATTGGAATGCATTAGAGCTACGCTGTGCGATGCCTTTGGCACGTCTAGTTAGTAATTTGGATTCACCGAAATTCCGTGCGCTCCGTATCTAAGATTGGCCTGTCACTGAATGCAGTCACCTGCTATGTAACTTATCTCAGTGCCTTTGATAACTTCTGCATGTGACACGTCGTTATGTTGGTACGAAGGTGGGTTGTTTACCTGTTGTCACAATGTACTTTTGTCATCCCAAGATTGTTTGTTTTGTGATCTTTTTCTTCATACTCGATTCTTCTACCAAGAAATAACACATAGAATCCAAATGGTGTGTTTAGTTTGTCTGTCGTGATTTGATAGTTATGTTTAACTAGTTTTTGACCTCAACTTCGCCCGCCTGAAGGTCGAAAATTGTCCCACGGGAACGAAAAAAGTCGATATCCGTTCCGTGTCGTTGAGCGTGAAAATTGTAGACAAAGTAACTTAAGCATTTGTAATACATATAGTAGTAGAGATATAAATAAAACCTTATCTTTTGAATAGGTTACGTCAACTTAGTCTTGTATTTCTATTTACATTCACCGTCATATTTAAAGAAGCGCAAAATCCGCTCCATTCTAAATGATTCACACTTATCGATTCATGTTGCTTCTTTTCAATTATTGGACTTGAGTTTGCGGTTAGAAACCTTTCATTTGACTTGTTGGCTTCACTGCAAATTAAGTGTTATGAGAGCCAGTCGACAAACACGAAGATTATCCAAGGCACACACATTATACGGTGTTATACAATAACATTTAATATGATATCACCGTCGGAAACTCCGAAAGGTCTCACGCGAGAGGAGGACCGTTTAAAATTATACTCTCGCTCTTTGCTAATAGAGTTTGTTTTTCGTTGTGAGTTTTATGGTCAATGCCCAACCCATCACTTTCACTGGCCAGCCATCGCTATCTTCGCAATTCTTGTCCAACGATAAACTACTAGACATTGTTTAGGGTCAGTTTTATCAGTGAATGTATGGCCAAAGAGAGATAACATCCGAGATGTAATCGTCAGACAGAATTACGGAACTCGTGAATTGGAGCAGAGTTCGTGGATGGAAAGTTGTTTATTTGGTTGAAGGAAAAATGATGGACCGTTTGATTATTAAAAGCAGTTCTTCTGATCTCCCAACCTGCACTAGGGACGCGTGATGGATTACAGCCCGCTCCCTTTTACAGAGAATAGGCCTGTGTCACCGCAGTGGATACATTATAAGCTGACTATGTTCGCCGACCTTACGCTAACTGGGCCTGTCTTACCATTTGCGTTTGCCAATCTCCGTCCGTTCTGCTGCATCCGTTGGTGTATTAACCAGACATCATTGCGAAAATGACGAGGACACACTAGCAAATGTTAATACCATTAAAGCCTTATTTATGGCATTTTAATAGGTACCTATGGCGTACAATAAACATCACTATATTCTCCATATTTTGAACAAATACCTCGCTGCCTTTCTATTCGACTAAAGCCAAACACATCATTTCAAGGTATCACATGTTCGTATCAGCATGGTTCGGCACAACCGCGTGGCAAAGTCGGTTCGGGAAATGCCAGTAAATCCAGCTCAAATTGTGCCGAGCCAAGCCGAACATGATTCAGCGTTGGTAGAGGGTTGCTGAAAGAAGCTTGAACGAAGTTTGCCGATCACGCAGAGCCGAATGAAGCCAAATGTGTTTAAAACTGTAATTGCTTCGGATTTGTTTAAAGAAATACTGCCCAATCAGACGTACCGACCTGAACAAATATTATAGCGCCCCTCACTGAAGTATTTACATATCATCACGCCTATAATCTCCGAAGGGTTAGACAAAGGTGAACCTCATAGTAAACCCAGGTTTCGCCAGTTATGTTTAAGTCCTATGTAAATGAGGGCGAGCCTAAGTCATTCATCATCATCATCATCAGCCTATTAATGTTCCCACTGCTGGGACACAGGCCTCCTCTCTATGAGAGGGAATGGGCTATAATCCACCACGCGGGCCCAGTGCGGATTGGTAGATGTCACATGTCTTCGAATTTTTTGGTTCTAGGACATGCCGGTTTCCTCACGATGTTTTCCTTCACCGTTTTGAGAGCAGCGGTGATGAAATAAATCACACAAAGTAGTGCGCCTGTCTGGGTTCGAACCCACGACTTACGTAAGTACTTAAGTCATTAACCGGGTGCAAATCCAGACTCCGTGGTAGAAGTATTTACAAAACAACAAATGTCACGTTGACCGAAGTCTTGGCTAAACAAGAAAAATATTCCGCTGAACAACATCAGCTATGGATATGGATAATGGGTGCTCTGTGTATGGGTCACGGGGTTACATCTTGACAGGGAAAACGTGGGCATGCCTATGCATTACTTTTTGCGTATAATTTTCTGTACTTACCATGTTTTGTTTTTGTTACAGTAAAACGGGGCTATTTGGGTTTTTGGGGGTTATTCGGTAGGTACCATATATACCAAAATGTTATTGGGTTTTTCCATCAGGAATTTCTCAGTAGCAGCCAATCAAAGTGTTGCTAGAGTTTGTAAAATAACGTCTACCATACACCAACCGACAGTTATCGATATTCTTGTTCGAAATTCTGGGTCTTCCCAAATAGCTTCCAAAACCCAAATAGCCCCGTTTTACGGCATTGCTGTATTTTTTACTAATTGAATGGTGAAGGAAAACTTGGCGAGGAATTCTGAAAAATGATTTTAAAACCAAAAAACATAAACGTATTAAAAAGTAAAGTGTATTTCACAATTTTACGGTTTCACTTCGACAGATTCTAGTCTGCCGAAAAATAATGCGTCATATTGTACCCAGTATGATCAGTTCACAATATTTAGACAGTTTACAATCTCGCTAGACAAATTACAATCTGACGGGTTTTACGATTGAACGCTGACAGAGACATGTGACAACCTCTAGGCTAGCGTGGTGGATTATGGCCCACTCCGTCACAGAGATGATGCGTGTGTCCCAGCAGTGGGAACGTGGAGGCTGATTATAAATATATGCCTCGTCGACAAAATCGAGTTTGTTGAAATACAAATTAGCAAATTGGGAGCAAAATAACCGTTTTACCAATTAAATGTTTATTGGGGATGTGAACAAACATCACTTTATGTTGTAAAAGCTTATACGAGTGTTGTTATCTACCTGTCGAAAGTACGGGCAACATTTAGCTAAGTGCAAACATTAATTTATACAGCCGCAGTTAGAACAAACAATATTGTTTGTTTTGTTTAGGGATTGAAGGGAAGTTATTTGTTTCTTGTGGTGTTGTTTGAGATATACAAGGTGTAAACGAACCCTTTACAAAGTCGTCAACCAAGTATTCTGTAAGTACATCAAACTAAGTCACTACGCAAAAAAAATTGGTATGAAACGACTTTTTGGAGTGAAAATTCACGGATTGCGGTAGGACTCAATGTAACGTACTCAAAACATTGTGCTGATTAAAACGTTGAATAGTTTAAGGGTTACGGAGATATTTAAAATATGGTTATTACATTAAAAATCTGGTTTTTTTTATAGTTGGAACTTTGACCCCCAATAGGTATGTCCGCAACTAGAAAGTTCTCTGGTATGGTCTAGAAAAAAAAAATCACAGTGACGATGAAAGGGAGAACAAGTGGCTTTCGGCTTCGTTAAGGGTCTATTTACACCCTTCATTGTCATAAAACTATTAAAACTCGCATACATCTGTATATGTTCGATAGAGTTAAATTTTTTGGAGAGAAGTTGCCTCAGAAGTACATTGCTGCAATAAACATCAGCAAGACAACTATTGATTGACTAGCTTATATTTCAAACGTAGGTATTGTCATATCCGACAGGAAATAGGAGAACCTATTCCTTATATCCATAAACGAGAAACCTTTTTCGTTCCTATATATTTAGGTACTTATTTACCCTCTAAAACAATATCCATACCATCTACGCAGATTTCAAAAGTGCATATTCATCATCTGACTAACCAAATATGTCGGGATTAGCTTCCAATATACCCGGATTTCAAAATACCTTAACCCAACGTCCAAATCCAACGCAGGTTCTTCCACATGATCCGTTTAAAAAATAAAAACAAATCCACGACATGGCTTGGGAAACAAAAAGAATACTTAATACCGCTGCTATATTTAGCACTGGTGCCAACGAAAGCCTGAGGCTTTCATGTTTTTTAAATAAAACCACCCATGTTTTATTTAAAGGTCGTTCGTTGAGCGAAAACATTCAAATGCTTTTCAAATAAGATGTCGGCGTTTGGTGACTATGTGATATTTTGATGTTGATTGATGTAAATAAATGGCGGTCAATGAGGCTTTGGAAAGGGGAATGGTGATATGTGCTGATGGTTGCCTCTCTTTCTCCTTTTTTCATGAGAGGTGAGCAAAAAGGTTCTTTATCTTCTGTCACAGCTTGAAGAGGGAATTATGGGTCTTTCCCTGTCCTCCGATTGGTAGGAGGAGCGTGACGACCCGAATGGCGCAGCGGTATTGAGGCTGCCTTACGTTCTTAGGGTTCCGGGTTCGAATCCCGGTAGGAGAATGTTTGTGTGATGAGCATGGACATTTGTTTCCGAGTCATGGATGTTTATATGTATAATAAGTATGTATTTACAAACAAAATGTATCTAAGTTATATATCAACTATCTGGTGTCCACGACACAAGCCTCGTTGCTTAGTGTGGCACTAGGTGGAGCTGTGTGTAATGTCCAGCGATATTTATTTATTCATTTATTATTGGTCGAAAGTGGTTATCAACATTGCGTTGAATGCAAGACTATACATATAACTTAAACCACATATGGTTTGCCTAATAACAAAATCAGCTTACAATTATCGCTATACTTGGAGTCTTGGACACAGGTTTCTTCCCTGTGGGAGGCAGTGGGCTGTGATCCACCACACGGCCCCGGCGCAGATTGGTAGATGTCACAAGTCTTCGAAGTTTTGGTCCTAGGTCATGCCGGTTTTCTCACGATGTTCTCTTTCACCCTTTTGAGTTCATAACGGCAAAGGAGAACATCGTGAAGATGTAGCTACATCTTATAGCTTCACGGAAATCTTAATATCCTAAATAAAGGAAAAGAAATATCACTTGCGAAATATCGTCAATATCGAAAAGCGAGAGAGAAAAAAAAACAAGATGGACCGAAATGAAAAGGGTCTCCCTTTTATATTATACCATTTTAATTGAAACGCTTTAGGGGCTGACAATTTTGTAGATTCTTATAATGTACAAAAATCAAATAATAAAAAAGAGAGACAAGAATGTGTTCAACATCACGTTCTGAGCTGAAGTGTTCACTTTGTTTTGCAATTTTCTCGATAAATTTCCACGCGAAGGCATTAAAGTCTTAAGTTTCCAAACAAACTGGAGGCACAATTTCGTAGTTTCGGCAAAAGTTTTGATGTTTTCGGCTCTGTGGAAAGTACAGCAATTATGTGAGCTAAGTGCTAATACCTATAGTGCTCAATTGAGTATATTTCAGTCTGTTTTCGGATTCCTCTTTTGAAACTCATTTGTTCCTTTCGGAAAATTGTTCTATTCCTACTTTGGTGCTCCAAATTTTGTGCGAGCATTGTGCTACATAATTGACACAATAATGATTTTAGTAGACACGACGATAAATAGGATCGAAATATTATAAAGAACTAGGTTTAGCCCGTGGCTTCACCCGGATGGAGGAATACGGGAATATTAAAAGCATCCTATATGTCCTAACCAAGTGTATTCAATATCACCGAAGTCCGTTCAAACAAGATCGATAGACAGACTGCAGTTATTTCGCATTTCACCAAACAATCCTTTCAAATCTATTACTAACTAGCTTATACCCTTGGCTTCGCCCTCATGGAGTTCGGAAATTGTCCCACGTAATCGTAATACCGAGATAAAAAGTATCCAAGGTTAAATCCTGGTTATAAACTATCTGTGTGCCAAATTTCATCCAAATTATCATTATTATCTGTTTTATATATATTATATCATCATTAGTTCTGGCATGAAACAGTAACAAACATCCAGACATCGATACGTACTCACAAACTTTCGCATTTACAATATTAGTAGGATAGTAGCATTCACTTCTCAATCAATTAAAGTACGAACCCATCCCTATGAACCTGAAAGGTATCCTCAATCCAACCCAGCTTTGATCGCGAAATAATATTCACTCAGCTGAACATGCTGATCTTCAAAGGACCCTCAGAATCTTCTCCAAAGCTTTTCACTGACGTAATTGAATAATAATGACTTAATAAAAAGGTCCTGTGAAATTATGACAAGGTAATGCGAGATCCGTATAATTAAACCTTTGAATTGTATGTAATTAAGATCATGTTGATGTTAAAAAGTTGAAAGAGGACAATTTAGGAGCGCAAAAATGTTTCGGATATTTTTTTCGAGTTGGAGCAATTATCTCTTTAATTTGACCTTTTACAGGGTCCGATTCATTGTGCTACCAATTATGTATTTTTGCCAGGTTAGAAGAATTTGGAAGTCTTTCTAATAATGATGGATCAATTTTCTTGTAACTTCGGAAATAGCTTTTTGGATTAACAGGCCTTATACAGCCATTATTGTTTAGCGGGGTCCTTATACACTTCGTACCGCGTCTCTAAACAATCAAATCTTTGATAGCCAATATTGCCTCAAATATGACATAATAAACCGTAGCAATTAATAGTAATAAAATGACGCAACCCATATAATACCAACCATAGAGTCTTAGATACGAAGCTGAAACATGGGGTATAATATAACCTTTTATAGGTCGTAAATGGTGATAATAATGATATAACGTTAGTTTAGCTTCTTTTACTGATAAGATTGAACGTACAGGAAATGTTTTAGATTTGTAATTGAGCAGGAAAAATCCGGCGTTAAGTGAATATCACAGTTCGGGAAAAAATATTATCGTGTCAAGGAAAATCTCGATTTAATGTGCTGGTTTGGGATGATAGTCAAAAGCAGTTTAAATTACGCGATATCGATTCTAAAAGTTAACAGCATAGCTATTCACAACGCTTCGATTCCATTTTCGATTCGAAAAGTCGTATGTCTATCTCGCTCGATTTCGTAATGTCAAAAATAGATAGACATACGACTTTCCGAATCGAAAATCTAATCGAAGCGTTGTGAATAAGGGGGCAGGTTAAGGATCCATATCTCATAATTTAACACTCAGGTACTTGCCACTTCCGCGGGAGACGCCCCGGGTGTCGGGGGCCACGTTGTGGCCCCCGGCCACCGTAGGCGCGGGCCTGTGGACGGAGGTACTTGCCACTTCCGCGGGAGACGCCCCGGGTGTCGGGGGCCACGTTGTGGCCCCCGGCCACCGTAGGCGCGGGCCTGTGGACGGTGAGCTATGGGCTAGCTCGCCATCCGCCCGTGTCATGACGACAGGCCGTGTCGACGGCGCGTTCGTGTTCCACGCGCGCGTCAAAGAAAGTCAGCAAAAAGGAAGGGGGAACCCTTCCTTTTTGCTGACTCTCTTTCTCGCAAGGGCCGATGCCTGCCGGGGCTGCGGGACTATTCGAAAGAGATACCGTGGCCCCGGAACACAAAGAACGATGAAGGAACATGGATGGGTTTTAGTCAGTAAAAGTCTGACACTCCCTCCTGCTCCGCCCAGAGCGGGAGGAGTCATTTGATGATTTCCCATCCAATAAAAAAAAAAGGTACTTGCCACTTGTGATATTTAAGCCTAATAGGACTAAAACGGTCCCACTGCTGGGAAACCTCCACTCTGTGTAAGTGACGTAATCCACTGAATGGTCCAACGCGGGCTGGTGGATGCCACATATCATTGCTTTTTACAAAAACCCTGTTTATACAAAATTGCGAATATTTGAAGCCCACCAGACGGTTTCAGGCGTTTTCAACAATTATAACTTTAACGAGATCATGTCGCCTGTGTCCCTAAAAGTTTTAATAAGTTAATAAAGCTGGATGATTGATGATAGAACTTTAGTTTTAGACAGGTAGACGTACTTGGATGGTAATCCTGTAATGCCAGACTGGTCGTGATTGATTAACATTATCTGTCATTGTGAAGGTTGGATTGTTTGATATTTGGATGCTTGAGGCATTATTCTGTCGAGCCTTTTCCCAACTATGATGGAATTGGCTTCCAGTCTAACTAGATGCAGCTGTGAAGACCAGTACTTTTACATGGAGCGACAACCTGTCTAATCTCCACGATCCGATTACTGAATAGCTTCCCACTTTTAACACCCTATTATTAGCTTCATCTGTTACTATGTAAAAAATCTTAGAAGTTAATATTGACCCACTTCCCGGTTTCCGATTGAGCTGAACTTTTGCATACATGTTTAGTTTGGATGACAATGCATGGTTAGCTAAGAAGTGACATCAATCGAAATTCTGTAATTATGGCGGACTCCCAAACAAAGATGGCGGAGTAGTTATTTTTTAGGCATTCCCATGATATAGGTATCACCAGAAAGGGTTTGCTAAGAAAAATACGAGAGTTTAAAATGACGTCACTCTGAAGCGTGTTTTTAGTTTTTTTTTTCAACTATAATATTATTAAGACTAGTGGTTGCCAAGGTATCGGGCTTCTGAGAGGTCCAAAATTCTCTTGAGATATGGTACGGTCTGATCCCAGGCAATGAAAAGGTCAGTCCGTTTTTACCCGGGGTATTAATAAAACCGCAAAATAAAATTTGATATTGTCATAAAAATTCTGGGTTATAGTCTTCGGTTTTGGGTCCTACAGTGGAAACAGTCTTATTAATGGGAATTCACGGTTTGGCTGGTGGTCTCAATGGATGAAACTGAAAATTGAACTCCGTGCCACTCAATTTGAGAGTCCAATATCCAGCAGCAGCATAATCATAATCACTGATTCAATGATTATGTAGTATTTCACATAACACTATCGATAGAACTTTACGGTAATTATATTTAACATAGAATTTCCCGTTATTAGGGTTCCTTACCTCAAAAGGTAAAAAAAGGAAACCTTTTAAGATTACTTTCTTGTCCTTCTGTCACCACCGATTTTCTCAGGAACGGGTGGACCTAGCAAGTTGAAATTTATACCAAATACTGAGGTCTATAGTCCCTATTAGATGTATAAAAATCAAGGTCCTGAGTCAACACGATAAAAAGATATGGGAAAATTAAGATTTTCGCGAAAACTTGTAAGTAGGTACCGAAATAATTTAAGTACCTTAATTTTCAACTTTTTTTATTTTTCGGAGTTTTGCCATTCATAAAAATTCACCACCACTACCTACTAAAAAACAGTAGTTAAATATATACTTAAAGAAACCTGACAGCAAGTGTATCTTGTTACAGAAACATAAGGAACGGCGTATGCCCTGTGTAAACAACGTTAACTTATTTTGTATTACCGATACACCTTCGATTGCTCCATAAATTGTATTTGTTTAGAGATTAGCAAACATTCTCACAACAAAAGGTGTTGTTTCTTGTTAAGTTATTTTTCGTGTCTTTTTAGATACAAACTAATAATGATCATAGTTACCATCGGGAAGATTTCATTCAATGTTATCTGGTTTGCATCTTTGGTTTATTTAAAAACACTACATACAGGATATGCTTTTAGTTTCATGATAAGAAACACACAAACAAACAACACACTTACAAGAAACATACTAACAAAGCTATGTATGGACTGTTGTCTGAAAATAAAGGTTAATTTATTTATTTTATTTTAATCTATTTATTTTATTTTAATTTATTTATTTTATTTTAATTTATTTATTTATAAGGCAGTTTAAGAATAAGACTAATAACGAAAAAAAAACAGAATCCTGTTTCCGAAAAATACTTAAAATGCCTTTTAGGAGGTGATTGATGAGATGACGAGTAATAGAGAAGTATGGAAGAAGAAGACATGCTGCGCCGACCATATACCGCCGATAAGGGCAGAAGAATAATGATGACAACTTAAAATGCCTTTTATTTTGACAACTCAACGACACATTTTTGAACTTCCTACAATAGTTATGATTAAGAATCTATTTCAAACTATTTTAGATTGTGCTTGCAAGTATTACGCTAATGAGGCCCCTATAATAAAACTGGAGACTCATAACTTGACGACCCGAATGGTGCAGCGGTAGTGAGGCTGCCTTACGTTCTTAGGGTCCCGGGTTCGAATCCCGGTAGGAGCAAATGTTTGTGTGATGAACATGGACATTTGTTTCAGAGTCATGTATGTTTATAATTATATGTATAATAAGTATGTATTTACAAACAAAAAGTATCTATGTAGTTTGTCAACTATCTGGTGACTACGACACAAGCCTCGTTGCTTAGTGTGGCACTAGATGGTGCTGTGTGTATAGTCCAGCGATATTTATTTATTTATAAAAGGTAAATCCAACTATAGACTCCGAAAGAAATAAAAATCATTACTGCTTATTGCCCTGGTTTGATATATTGTTTCGTTATTAGTTCTGTCATTTTTGTCCCAGCTGACACACAATCTTGACGCACAATTTTCTCTCAGTTTTGCCGACTTTCATTATAAAAACAAACAATACTGCGCAAACGGACCCAGTTGGCTTAGCTAGCGTTTATTGATTGCAGTATTTATAGAACATTGGCTTAGCAACGTGTGGGATACCAGGGGGCCTAAAAAGCCGCTTTACCAGAATCTTATTAGTATGTACTCGTCGTCACATTAATAATCTTCGCAAAGGGGTATTGTGCTATCCAGTAAGAGAATCATGGAGGTCAGATACGCAGTCACTCCATGAAAAGTACTGGATAAACTCATAACTCGTTATAATTCTGATAATGGTCACAGACGCAGTTTATGTTATGAATTGACACTTCTTAACGATTGTAATTTTAACGTGATTTATATTATTATCCTTTTATGTATCTGCTAAAGCGGCCATTTTACGCCCCCTGGTATTCAGATGCATCTGCCCAACATCGGGCAGATGCATCGGAAGAGGCTAGGCAGATGACGATAACCATTATGGCTAGCTCATAGTTATCTCCATTCTTTTGAGCATGTTAACATGTATCAGCAGCAGCTTTAATGCTAATAATAAGCTAGTTTCCACCATCAATAAATTGCTAATCTAGGTATCTAGTCCGTCAGTTAGAGCATTGGAAAATAATGGACACGTATTTTTTGTTTTTGTAAATCAATGAATATTGACAAAGATAAAACGCATCAAAACTCGGGAGTGGGGGCTCGTGACGTCACAACGCACTAAAAATTATACGACGGCCTGACGTATTGAGAATTTTAAAAGTGTCGTATCTTCGTAAATTTTTTTTTGACAATCTTTCTGACGGACTAATTAGATTTTTCAGTATTTGTACTGAAGCCCATTGCTAGCATGAAAGGCCATTCATATACCACGTAGTAATATACGGCTTTACAAATATTTGGGTCGCAAAGGGCACTCTGAGGATTTCAAATACGCGCGTTATTTGTTCAAGCCATTTCGTCTGGGCAGCTTTTAAGTCAAACAAATTGTGAATTAAAGCCTGACATTAATTAAGGTTTTCGGTAACCAAATCGTAAAAGTTAAACGAAAGTAAAGTGAACGGTCCTTTTTCCATAAAACTTGAATAATATCAAGTGACGATTTGGACTCGTTCCTGACTGATTGGCCAGAGAAGGCAAAACACCGAGGGAGTTCGAAAGGAATGGAGGAGGCTTTTGCCCAGCAGTGGGACAGATTAGGCTAATTAAAACAAAAAAATAACAATTAGCAAATAATAATAAAACATCGCCTGTAGTCACCACAGTACTAACCAGCATGCCTGAGAGATATTTCTCGACGGCATGTTAAGCCAAGGCCCATGGGCGGCTTAAAGACTAACACCAGGTTAGGCACTAACCACACTATAAAGAAGAAGAAGAAGTATTAAGCAGTGACTTAAAGTACGTACGCCCACATTTTACCATTTATGTTTAAGTCCCATGTAATAAAATAAGGGGCGAGCTTATTGCCATCAAGCGTGAGAGATACCTGGTAGAAAAACCTAATAACACTTTGGCCGACCTGGGAATCGAACCCAAGACCTCATGCTAGGGCACGCCACAATAGTGGCGATAAGTCCCCTCTTTGAGGAGTGGCTGGAGAGACGCCACGGCGTCCTCACCTTCCGCCTTTTTTTTTTTTTTTTTTTTTTTCGGATGGGAAATCATCAAATGACTTCTCCCGCTCTGGGCGGAGCAGGAGGGAGTGTCAGACTTTTACTGACTAAAACCCATCCATGTTCCTTCCTCGCCCTTTGTGTTCCGGGGCCACGGTATCTCTTTCGAATAGTCCCGCAGCCCCGGCAGGCTTCGGTCCTTGCGGACCCCTTCCTTATTGCTGACTCTCTTTGAGGCGCGCGTGGAACATGAACGCGCCGTCGACACGGCCTGTCGTCGTGAGACGTACGGACGGCGAGCTAGCCCATAGCTCCCCGTCCACAGGCCCGCGCCTACGGTGGCCGGAAGCCACCACGTGGCCCCCGACGCCCGGGGCGTCTCCCGCGGCGGCCGGGACGTGAGGATCTCTCCCTGTCCTGTTCCGCCACCTCCTTCGCTAGCATGACTGCTTCGCAGAAGGAGGTGACGGCGTCCCATTCCGTCTCACTCCGGACCATAGATTGAACCAAGGCCGGGAGCGAGAGGTCGCCGCCGCCAATCGCCGTTACGAGGACACGGCGGTGCTCCGCCCAAGCGGGGCACACCTCCACCGTGTGCTCCACCGTGTCCTCCGGTCGATCCTCACAATGGTGACACCCGGGCGTCTCCTCCCGCCCGATTCGGTGCAGGAACTTACCGAAACAGCCGTGTCCGGTAAGAACCTGCGTCAGGCGGAAGGTGAGGACGCCGTGGCGTCTCTCCAGCCACTCCTCAAAGAGGGGACTTATCGCCACTATTGTGGCGTGCCCTGCACGGGGTTGCGATAGTCGCTCTCTCCATGTCGCCATGAGATCCCGCCGGAAGTCCGTCCGCTGAGCGACAATTTGCCGCGGCAGCGGGGTTTCCCCCCGGCGTAGCGCCTCCGCGCGCTACTCGTGTAGGCGCGCGAGAACTATTGCCTCCAGATCCCATGGCGGCAATCCGGCAAGGAGGTTTGCCGCCTCGCGGGAGATCGTGCGGTACCCCCGGACCAGCCTTACGGCTACCACCTTCTGGGGCACGTTCAAATGGTGGGCGGCACGCCGCCTCAATGAACGCGCCCACACCGGGGCCCCGTAAAGGGCCATGGACCGCACGACTCCCGCGTAGAGCCTCCGGCAGGAGGCGTTTGGCCCCCCCAGGTTGGGCAGGAGCCGCCTGAAGGCAGCCCCTGTCCGCTCCAGTTTGGGGGCCAAACGTCGGAAATGCTCCACGAAGTTCCACCGGCTGTCGAGGACAAGTCCCAGGTACTTCAGCGTCGACTCGACGCCGATGGAAACCCCTCCTGCCATCTCTGATGATCCCGGAGGTGGCGCATTCCGAGGCCCATGAAAGCACATGGCCTCGGACTTGTGCAATGCCACCTCGAGACCCAGTTGCCGGATCCTCTCAACGACTATCGCAACCCCGCGTGTCATTACTTCGGCCGCCGCCTCGTGCGACCCCCCCCGTGCCAGCACCAGCGTGTCGTCCGCATAGCAGACCACGCTGACGCCGCTAGGGAGGTCGGCGCGCAGCACCCAGTCGTAACCGATGTTCCACAAGGATGGGCCTAGAACCGATCCCTGCGGAACACCGCACGACACCTCTCGCCGGTTCCAGTCTCCGCTGCGACCGGGGTAGATGACATACCTGTCTGCCAGGTAGTCCCCGACCACACGACGAAGGTAGGTCGGCACCCGGTGATACCGAAATGCCTCCCTTATGCAGCTCCAGGGCATGGAGTTGAAGGCATTGGCGATGTCGAGAGACACCGCCAAGACAACCCCACCCCTGGACACCGCATCCCCCGTCGTGAGGGCTCTCACGCGCATGATGGCGTCCACCGTCGAGCGCCCCTTGCGGAAACCATACTGGTGTTCCGCAAGGTCTCACCTTCCGCCTGACGCAGGTTCTTACCGGACTCGGTTGTTTCGGTAAGTTCCTGCACCAAATCGGGCGGGAGGAAACGCCCGGGTGCTACCACTGCGAGGATCGACCGGAGGACACGGTGGAGCACACTGTGGAGGTGTGCCCCGCTTGGGTGGAGCACCGCCGTGTCCTCGAGGTGGCGATCGGCGGCGGCGACCTCTCGCTTCCGGCCCTGGTTCGTGCCATGGTCCGGGGCGAGACGGAATGGGACGCCGTCACCTCCTTCTGCGAAGCAGTCATGCTAGCGAAGGAGGTGGCGGAACCTGAGAGGGAGAGATCCTCACGTCCCGGCCGCCGCGGCAGACGCCCCGGGCGTCGGGGGCCACGTGGTGGCTTCCGGCCACCGTAGGCGCGAGCCTGTGGACGGGGAGCTATGGGTTAGCTCGCCGTCCGTACGTCTAATGACGACAGGCCGTGTCGACGGCGCGTTCGTGTTCCACGCGCGCCTCAAAGAGAGTCAGCAATAATGAAGGGGCAAGGGCAAGGGCCGAAGCCTGCCGGGGCTGCGGGACTATTCGAAAGAGATACCGTGGCCCCGGAACATAAAGGGCGAGGAAGGAACATGGATGGGTTTTAGTCAGTAAAAGTCTGACGCTCCCTACTGCTCCGCCCAGAGCGGGAGGAGTCATTTGATGATTTCCCATCCGAAAAAAAAAAACGAAAGAGACCTCATGCTCAGTAATAGTGCTTGCTACCACTAAAGCAAAGGTAGTCTCAGACTAAAGGAAATAAAAATAGTTTTTCAGGAAACTTCCATAGTATCAGACCAGAGACTTGCATAACACAAAAGGCTGACTATTAGCCACTGTTCCATTTGCGACGGCCATTATAGTCTCTACATGCGCCATTGACAGGGCTTAATATTGTAGTAACCCGATTATACTGCACTAGTTGCAAACACGTGACTAATGATAATCGTCCGTAGTTCATGTTCGGATTGACCTAGATTTTAATTGGTGTTTCTATCTTTGCCAGACTTTGAGCCGTTGAAGGCTAAGTGCTAGTCAAGAAGAATAGTGATACTTACGCATCAATGTTGTTTAATTATTTATGTCAATTTGTTTGTTTCTGGTGCAGTATATTTACTTCTCTCACAGAACGCTACAACCGTCATCTCTGTTGAGGATATCATCGAGCTTACCAGAGCTGACTACAAGGATGCTTATTTATGATGATTGAATACCAAAGAAAGAGGCTCCTACCTCTAAAGTCACCATTTCCTTTTATATGTATCTGCCGTTTTATAAAGGAATGGTCACCGCATATGTTCACACCAGAACACTATAAATAGACGCCACGTGTGACCTATATCTACACCACTCGGACCACCCCTCCCCTGCACTATATAGACTCCGAAAAACTCCACTACGAGCTTTCCAAGCTCCCTTACTCGTTATAGCACTACCCAGAAATGCTTATACAGCCAACATTGGTTACGTGGTTCTAGTTACCCAGAACGGCCCTATCGGTTCCAGCGAACAGTCCAATATTTAACGTCCATGGAATGAGGGCAAGATCCATAACTCATTGGTTATAGGAACTCGAGTACTTACCCACTTCCAGTTATGGATAATTCAATGAAAGTAGTACCTACGGAAGATTTGTGGACGGTTTGGAAATCGAAGAAAGTTGGGTAAATGGTAGGTCTTAACGGCATTTAGTAACGGAAAAACTATTATTTTTAAGTGAAATGAATCCTTTATGATAGAGCTCTTTTTCTCAATTTTATTTCGTTCTTTGTATTTTGGCATTGTGAGATTGATCTACTTCTATGCCGTTGCCTGGATTTTAATGGGTTTTAGGTCTGAGTTTGTTTTCGTGTTTCTGGTCACAGATCTTCGATTAGTTAACGTTGGATTTATAAATGTGTTTAAAAATCCCCATAGACATCACGGGAAGACGTATTTAAAACTTTTCCGATGGTCAACATTAATTCGTTCCACGTTGTGCGTTCTACGAGCGGTTTCGCACTACGTCCGATCCGAATCCGATCCGAACCCGTGAGGAGTAGTCGTAGAACTATTTCTATGGTAGTTTACGCACTAGATCCGGCTTCCGTCATCCGATTTTGTATTGTAGTGTATTTTCACGGGTACGGATCGGACATAGTGCGAAACCGCTTTAAACTCTGTCAAATGCCAGCCAAGACCTTGATAAAAGCAAGATTTAATTAAGTTATAATCGAACACAGACAGTTCATAATTATTAAGAACTTCCAGTTCATTGAAATAAGAAGATTTATTAACTTAACGAAAAAGTAAACAAACACCGCTTCAAGCATCTAAGCCAGTCACTTTAGAATTTCCTCCACATCAAAAAAATATATGCTGGGACAAGTTTTCATTTACAAGCCAGCACTGTAAATATTTTAAAATAAAATTTCTTTAAAGGCATTTTGTTATGTACGTATTCGTTTCGGGGTCTGCATTTCTTTGGGCATTCACGGTATACGCTCTCGCAGGTAAAGGTCAAGTTTCATGCTTGCTGCTGCAGGTACATGTTTCGCCTAATGATCTACATTCCTCACTCATTACTACAAGATCATGGTTTAAGTTATTGGTGCTGTAATTATTTTTTGTTATTATAATACAAGGTCAGACTTAACCGATACACATCTTCATTTATATGTTAATTTAGAATTTGACAATTAAACTCATAACAAGTTTCTATAATAATAAATTTCAATCATGATTTGAAAGACACGTGGCACCGTCTATTATAATAAGAACGTTATTGCTGGTTTCCTCGGGAACAGTACTTTTTTTCGGGATGACACGGTGATGTATACCTGACAAGGAATATGCAAAATTTCAGAATGATTGGTTAAGGCGTAAAAAGGTAACTCACTTACTTTCGCATTTATAATATTAGGTAGGATTGCATTTAGACTTAATAAGTATTTCTTCCAGGTGAAAATAGCCGTCTTCTGATTCGCCAATAGATCTTACTTAACGGAAAACGATCTAACTTAATGAAACCTTTGCTTAAATTCTACTTTGCAATCCGACTGTTGATGTTTGTAAAGGTGTAACTACAAGACGAATGTTGACTTAAGGACCAAGTATATTATATCTGAAATTTCGGTAAAAACAAATTACCGGTGTAGAATGCAGTCGTTAAGGGTATCCTGTTACTTCGTAACTGAGTTATGGAGGTCAGATAGGCAGACGCTACATGAAAAATACTGATAAACAGCTCGACCTGGCGGGACTTGAAACCAACCCCAAAATAGATCCGAAAATACTAGTTAGATAATGTTGATACTAACGGTGTAAAATAATGAAAACTCAACATTGAAAGCCGCTTTGAAACTAAGCTTATTACGTAAGGAATTATGAAACAAATCTGGGACGGTTGGACCAGATCAGCGGTATTGTGGCTCCAGATAACTGTATCACATTGTGCTTTAGTTACAAAGCTGTTGCGGCTTTGTTAGCTCTGCGACGAAGCTTAAGGGAGTTGTGACCACCGTTTTCGCTTTTATTGTATGGACTTGAAGGTTTTTCTAACCATCTCAAGCCAAGTACCGATGTCCAACAAACCAGAGACGAGCGGAGTGAAGAGGAGGCGTGCGGGAATCAATCACAGTGGTTGAAAATCTGCATCGCGTCTTTGTCTTCTGTGATTAGTCGCATCTTGCACGTCTTCACACCGCGCGCTCCGCAATTTCCACTTTGGTAGAAAGTTGGAAACCGAGTCTTATCGATGAGGACTCGACTTGAGTCGGTCAGAAAATCTTTATATCCATGCAAAAAAACGATGAGGCGCCTCGATACCACGTCGAACTATTCGTATTTATAAATCTCTCTGTGAACTCAAACCGAGTCCGCGTAGAACAGTGTGGTCTCTCCCTAAACCTTTTCATACCGTTTTGCTTAGAAGCAAAATCCTATTATTACCTGTTCTTTTGTCTTTATAAAGCAATTTTATAGCAGAAGACAAGAATAGCTGACCTATATACGCAAATAGAAGCTTGAAAAGGCACTGTTTTATTCAGTCTGAATGGTTGGTTTCATGCGGCTTGAAAGTTTACGAAGCGCTATTTCAATGAACTTTATGTTGCCATTCCGAGCAGTCAGTCATCTGTGTCGAGTAAAGCTCGACTCACAGTTGAAAGCACTGCAGGGGATTTGCAACATCTCCCCTAATTTTTAAAAGCTTTTCTTTAACTTGCAATGTTGGTTTGTTAGTTTGTGCAGGTCAAATCTTGCAAGCTGAATTAGAACAACTTCCTCTCATTCTACGGAGTTGTAATTTTACACGATGGTTCAGTTTCGATGACAATGCATTTTATTGATAAGCATGATTTGATTTTATACCCAGGATAGGCTCCAGATGACGGAACTCTACAACGGTTAACAGCACAGACTCGAAATTTTGTATACGCATTTAACTATGTCTAGTTCTAAAATAAATTGTAGCCTGTCTGTTAGGTCCAGCATTGGGTCCAGACAGGAGAACTGACCATAGAGAGAGATGAGACAGACCATAAAAGCCTTTTTTCATAATATCATCTTTTTACTATCTGATCCCGATCCGAAGTTGTTAAGGTGCTTTTAAGTGTGTGTTGCAGTATGATGTTTTATAGAAAAAAATCTTAACCGGTTGATTTGAGGAGATCTAATCCGTGCATTATTTATAAGTGTGCTATGAGCTTTAGCTGAGGTCCGATATATCAGGGAGTTATCTTATGTAAGAGACAGGCAGCCATGCCTTAAATATATAGGGCATATTTTGTTGAGTTATGTGCTTTAAGTAGACCCTGGTGTGGCTTGCAACTGTGCCGACTCTTTAGAGGAAAGTGCTTAGCTAGGATTTTGGGTACTTCTGTGAATACTAACGTTATGCACCTCACTGCAGGTCAACAGCGTGTTATATCGTTGGTTAAGTGTGAAAATCTTGTAAATTGTGGAAAAACTTACCATCATCATCTGCCTAGTGTTTCTCCATCTAAGGAGTCCACTTGTAGCCCATCTGATGCAGCTAAATAGCAGCAAGTATGCTTTTAGATGTTACTATAAGTTCTTTTTAAATGCGCATTGCCTAATCTAACAGATGTTTTATCACAGGATAGAGCCTTGTGACATCGTACTGAGAATTTTTATTGTTTTTCATGATATTCATTTCATTTCCGTTCCAAAATGTAAGCAAGAGGTGTAACATCGTTATCCATCTCTTTAATATCTCACTGATGTGCAAAGGCACTGATGTTCACCATTCATGAGCTGTCATGAATGGTGACATTCTTATGAGCCTTTGTCCTTTGCCACTTGTACTTTACTTTAGATTCGTTTTTCTTCCTATTGTATAGTGTGTCTTAGCACCGAATTTAGGAGCACCAAAGATATTCCCAATTTGAGCACCTACGGTTAGGTCGACTGATCCCGCGGGATCCGCCTGTGTGGGATCAGTTTACTAAAGAGCCAAAATTGGAACCAACGCCATCGTTTGTTGAGTTAAGAATTCCACAGTTCTTTACCAACAGTGCCCTTCAATCAATCTCTGCCAATAGCCTAAAGGCTGTAGCCTGTAGGTGGAAATGCACTACCAAGTTAACCTACGGTTTGCCACTATCAAACCCTTGCACCCTAAGTAATAAGGTTCTTGCACCTGTCGCGAGCAGTCGCGAGGAATATTTTAATCAACATACATACATTTAGCACTGGCCTGCAAATTGCAAAAAACGTAAGAAAATTTGAATTTCGCGGGCTGGTTGGAGCATCCACCTTAACCAACAATACCCAAATTCGCCCATTCCCAACTAATAAATCTCGTTAACTAAACCCAGCGTTTTATGTATCAATCAAAAGGCTCATTCTATCAATCAATAGAATTCAATCAGTGCTTGTAACAGTTCATTTGATTGCTATTATTGAAACATGACAAAATGGAGCGGCGTTCGCCCAAAAAGCTTATTGGCCTACATTTGGAACGCAAAAAATCTTTTATGGTAAATCCCTGATTAGGGTTGGCGAAATTTTGTTTTCTACGCGAAGTTGGAATTCTTTGCTTGAGTAGAGGCTTTTAACCTGTGTTTTATCCTAAGTTGAGTGAGACTTAAGTAACTAGGACATTGAATAAGAAAGTGGAATGTGTTGTCGGCGTGGTTTTCAAGTAGATTACTATCATTTATATTTGGTCCTAGGTTTTATTATAATATATAGCCATTTCTACCTCAATATTAGGGATGACTCCTGAATAAAAATAATATGATTCTCTTGTGTTCAGTCTGTCAGTTAGATTATCGAAAAATATTGGATGATGCTTACGTGTTTTTTGTTTTATCAAATTAATAAAAATTGACGACGATAAAACGCGTCAAAGATCATGAGTGGGGGCTTGTGACGTCACTTTCCGGTAAAAAATGTACTCAAACGTGACGTCACACGAAAGTACGTGATCGGGAATAAAATTGTGTCCTACATTTTTTGGAAATCGATCTAACGGACTAATTAGATTTTTTTGTCATTTCGGTAACCTATTCTTCAAGATTTGATTTGGTCAAAATTTCTAATACTCGTAGTAGTTAAAAGTTTTGAGTGCGTAAATTCAAATACGACTGTTACTGGTGTTTTTGAAATAAATACATAGTTTAAGTTTGTTGCAAGTTTAGTTCTATTAAAATTGTTTCAGCTTCGGTGAGATCGTTTATTCAAATAAATATATTTACATGAATTGACGATTACAAAGAATTAAATAAATATCGCTGGACATTACACACAGCGCCATCTAGTGCCACACTGCAACGAGGCTTGTGTCGTGGACACAGTTGATATACTACATAGATACTTCTTGTTAGTAAATACATACTTATCTAAATATATAAAAGAAGAAACTGACTGACTGACTGACTGACTCACCTATCAACGCACAGCCCAAACCGCTGGGTCTACAGATTCCAAATTTGGCAAGTAGGTTCCTTATGTAGTCTAGGGGTGCACTAAGAAAGGATTTTTCAAAATTCAACCCCTAAAGGGATTAAACGGGGCTCCAAAGTTTGTATGGGGAAACAAAATTAGTTAGACTATTTTATTCGAAACTTCACAGTAGTGCTCCTATTGATGAATGAGAAAACATTTGTATTTCAGGTTTTTTCAGAATTCAACCCCCTAATATGGAGAAATGGGGTGACAAAGTCTGAAAATCAACATGGGTATAGTTTGTATGGTGTATCGGGTCGCGTGTGTTACAAAAACAACGATTTTAAGATTTAATGTGGCGCACCTTAAATACCATCATCCCCTGTTGGGGTGCGATGGGGTTGAAATGTCTAAAAATCAATATGGGTGTCGATACCGAGATTATCAGGGGTGCTGATTACGAATATGGCATTTATTTTGAGATCCAGAAGATGTGATGATAATGATTGTGATTGTGACAGTGATTGTGACAGTGATTGTGACAGTGATTGTGACAGTGATTGTGACAGTGATTGTGACAGTGATTGTGACAGTGATTGTGACAGTGATTGTGACAGTGATTATGACAGTGATTGTGACAGTGATTGTGACAGTGATTGTGACAGTGATTGTGACAGTGATTGTGACAGTGATTGTGACAGTGATTGTGACAGTGATTGTGACAGTGATTGTGACAGTGATTGTGACAGTGATTGTGACAGTGATTGTGACAGTGATTGTGACAGTGATTGTGACAGTGATTGTGACAGTGATTGTAACAGTGATTGTGACAGTGATTGTGACAGTGATTGTGACAGTGATTGTGACAGTGATTGTGACAGTGATTGTGACAGTGATTGTGACAGTGATTGTGACAGTGATTGTGACAGTGATTGTTATTACGATGATAATGATTAATTAACATGTAGGATACTATTTATCACTTTATTTTGATCCAGTGGGACAGTTACCGAACTTCACGCGGGCGAAGCCGCGGGCAACAGCTAGTTATACGTATAAATCCATGACTCCAAATGTCCATGCTCATCACACAAACATTTGCTCTTACCGGGATTCGAACCCGGGACTCTAAGAACGTAAAGCAGTCTCACTACCGCTGCGCCATTCGGGTCGTCAAAATCTCAAATCTGCGTTCATATCATAGCGTGTGCCACCCCTAGGCTGTTCGGGCGGTGCGACATCTGACTTTATAGGCGATTAAATCTGGATGAATGAAACTTATCGTAAAAATGCCATTACCACATTTAACGTCGTAACGTTTTAAGGTACTATTATTTTGCAATGTTTTTTATAACAGGCTTGTTTTGGCTTTCGTTTTTGTTGTTTTGTGGATCAAGTAACTGGAGAGCTTGAGATCCTATATAATACATACGTCATGAACTCGCATTTTTTTTCCTGTAGTCAGAAATTACAGTAGGAATGGACGACGCCAAAGGATGTAAGGGGCTTTAATTGTTAAATAATTGATCTAATAATTTATAATCATCATCATCATCATTTCAGCCTAAAGACGTCCACTGCTGGACATAGGCCTCCCCCAAGTGGCGCCACATTGACCGGTCCCGTGCGACTCGCAAATGAAATGAAATTTATAATATGAGTATATAATATTATTAGCTATTGAATTGTTATTATGGTATTGAATTGAATGCAATAAATAATTGAGTATTGAGTATTAATAAACTGCATCTTAAATATTTAAAAGTTTTTATTAAGACTCATTTACCAATTTCAATTTACGATGTTGCTCAATGTCAAAATGCTTTGACTATATTACGAGTATTTATAGTAGTATTGAGTAACCAAGAGTGGCAAGTAAAAAAATCGTCCCCTCCCTCTCTAACCTCCTAACTAGTCCTCGTAACTGTCATCTAAAGATCTCTGAAAGTTTTGTCATAATGTTCACGACAATGACGATGTTCACAATGACATGATGTGACAATTTCCAATATCTGTATCAATAAGGACCCCACTGTGCTCGTAATGCTGTGTCTTCAAACCTATTACAGAGTTATTTCATGGTCCATAATCGCTTGTTTACTGCTTCGTTAGTCCGATTGTTACAGGCTCGTTGTAATTTGATAACGATTTAATAGGTTTCGGTATTTTCTTGTCATTTTCTTTGATTTAACTATTAGAGCAGCGGTGGCCCAGTGGTGGCGGCCCCGACTTACGAACAGTAAGTTCGGTTCAAACCTAGACAGGCGCATTACTTTGTGTAATTTATTTCATCACGACTGCTCTAAAAACGGTGAAGGAAAACATCGTGCGGGAACCGGCATGTCCTAGAATCAAAAAATCGAAGACATGTGACATCTACCAATCCGCACTGGGCCCGCGTGGTGGATTATAGCACATTCCCTCTCATTGATAGGAGGGAACATTATAGGCTGATGATGAACTATTAGATGGGATCTTGAATTCCTGGACTCCGTAAAGATGAAAATACGTACAGGGTTGAAGGGATACCAAAGCCATTCAGAACATCATTTTCAACCCACACAAAAAGTTTTCTTCAGTCAAAATGTATGGAACAGATGATTTTTTTTTAATTGCTGATGAAACATTTCAGAATGATGTACTGGATACGTGTTAACCGTTAGTTTATGCATTGGTGTACAGTCGTGGTCTTTTCCGTTTGATCAGTTTAATTTTTTTTCGCGTAAATCATGCGGAGGCGCTGAGCCAACACCCCTTAAAATTTTAGGCCTATTAGGAAAGCGTCAATTTGGCGCACAAAATAACAATAACTCTCGTTTGGCGTGCGTCGTCTCTTTCATTCATTATTTCTATACAACGTCAACGGGGCGGGGCTAGAGAGCGTTTCTATTTAGCGAGTGCAAGAAAAAAATTACTTAGTGGTGATCAGGCGGGAGTGTCCTCAATAGTACCTTCCATCCTGTACCTATAGCTAAAGATGGACTTTAGTTCCTTTCAGTCTTCGATTAATGCAGAAATATTGAAACGAAACTCTTGTCTGACGACGCATTTGATATAGAAAACTAGAAAGATATCACCTATCCAGCAAACATCTTTCCAGCAAAAATATCAAATAAGGCCAAAGAAGTCGCTGAAGAAAAAAAAACGACCTCAGGCACTGTTCCTAATCCGCCATTCCGCTTACCTTCCCGTCTTCGACAGTAATCCGTCTTAAACGACAAATAGGCTAATCGAGTGAAGAAATTACCAACATTTGCCAAACAAAATTAACCTCAATAAACTTACTAAACGTCTTCATGCTAGAATAAATTGCATGCGATTTTTTTCGCGGCGAATTTGCGAAAATCACCCGACGGGATTGGTTTGCCCGCACTGTGCCGTCAAACGGCCCGTGTACACGCGATCCGTAAATAAAACGGGTAAATAATATATTTGCAATTTAAGGAGCCGTTTTTTTTTTCGGAACATACATACGTTTAGCGTAAATTCTCTAGACCTCTGGGCGAACAATAGAGGCTCGTTTTGTACGGACAAACATAACATCACGCCTGTAAACCTCGAAAGGTTAGGCAGAGGTGTTTCAAATAGTACATCCATTTCTCGCCGGTTATGTTTAAGTCCAGGGTTCTTCAACTTTTCCAAGTTTATCTTGGACATCATAGACATCGGTGAATGAAAACATCGTGAGGAAACCTGGACTTTTAATTAATATAAGTCTGAAATCGCCAACCAGTCTTGAGCAAGCGTGGTGATCAATGCTCGCGCCTTCTCTATATGAGAAGAAGCCTTTTCCCAGCAGTGGGACAGTAATAGGCTGGTATTATGTTTAAGTCCCATGTAATAGGGGGCGAGCCTATAGACATCAACCGGGCGCAAATCCTCAGAATTCACTCAGAAATTACTGATCGAAAAACCCAATAGCACTTTGCCCGACCCGGGAATCGAACCCAGGACTTCATGCTCAGCAGTCGTGCTTGCCACCACTAGACCAACGAGGCAGTCAAATTAGGGCTTTAAAAGGTGTCAATCAGGCTTTACTCTAATTTTAGATTTTACAATTTTGTTGAACGAATACGAAGTTTCTTTTTCGCTTTTTTTGCAAAATCAGTCGATGATGTTCCCACTGCTGGGACCTCTCTATGAACACGGAGTTCACTGTTGTGTGTTATGTCATCTATTCAATGGGACAAGAAAGCGTTCTTGTACCATTGAATAGAAGACATTCTTCACTGTATGGTATTATTCTCATGGCCATTCTTGTAGTTAAAGTTAGTTATGCATTCAGCTTTGGACATTTCGGGTTGACAAGGGACCCTTTATCCTTTATAGTTTATACCAGATAATTGTGACGGTTATAGTTTAATAGATACTGTTTTGTATCCAATAGTTTAAGCAGAACATTGGATTACCTCCGTTCAATCAAGCATGTGTTTGTTTAGTGAAGGCATTCAAGCATTCTGTAGGAACATTAAATAAGTAATTTGAGGGTTCTTACAGACGAGCGGCACGTTGCCAACAGCAGATAAACTGCAGCCGTCGCCACCTGTCGACGCTTGACGCTTGCAGTTGTGGTGTCGGTGGCTGCCGTCGACACACATTTACGCGGCATGTCACAACTGCAAGCCCGTCGACGGCAGTCGTCGGCGCTTCGGCGGCTGCCGCCCGGCGCGTCGACGGCAGTCGTCGGCGCTTCGGCGGCTGCCGCCCGGCGCGTCGACGGCTGCCGTCGACATGCAGTTTATCTGCCGTTGG
Source organism: Xestia rhomboidea (assembly GCA_963853795.1). Classification (NCBI taxonomy): domain Eukaryota; kingdom Metazoa; phylum Arthropoda; class Insecta; order Lepidoptera; family Noctuidae; genus Xestia; species Xestia rhomboidea. The sequence continues at coordinate 3,298,811 of OY970771.1, read as the reverse complement.
CAACGTGCCGCTCGTCTGTAAGAACCCTTACGCAAAAATATCGATGGGAAAAGACTTTAAATTACGTTGTAGGACTCCATGTTTGTAACGCACTCAAAACATTGTGCTGATGGATGCATTGAATAATACCGGGGGCAAGAAAGTATTATAGTAAAATAACATACAAACATTGTAAAAAAAAACTTGTGTAATACTAGGAACTTTGGCCCCCAATATCTCCGTAACTAGAAGGTTCCCAGGTATGGTCTAGAACTCTAGAACAAAAAAATTATCGCAATGACGGGGAGAACAAGTGCCTCTCGGCTTCGTTAAGGGTATTTTGAGTAGCGCCAGATAACTATTCATACGCTGATTGTATGGCTACGCTTGAAAAGACTCAAGTTTCCTCCAATATTCTGTTTGTTTGTATTCTTAAGATAGGAAATAAAGTGTTGTTCTACTTAGTGATGTTATAGATCTTTCTATAAACAATATGATTCTTTTGTGATGATGGATCGCACCTGACCATCACGTCTGTTTAAAATACTTTCATTGCGCTGTAAACTGTGTTATGCTCATGACATCATTGTGAATAACATCATAGTTAATTAAAACTCTCGACTGATTCGTTGGTATTGTTGCTGTGCTAGTAGTAAGCGAGCGCAACTGCTGGGGTTCGATTCACAGGTCGGCCAAAGTGTTATTGGGTTTTTCCAACTGATTTTTTTTTAGTTAGTAACACTAACAGCTTGGAGTTTGGATTTCAGGCAACAGGCTTGCTCATGGGACTGAAGCAAAGATCTACTATAGATAAATGATAGGTGAGAAATGTAGGTGTACTATAAATATACCTCTGCCTAACCCATCGGGGTTTAAAGACGTGATGTGATGACGATGAGCTAAAATCGTTAGTATTCTAATAGAAAGACGTGGTCCTCATTTGCATTGGACCGAATCCTCCAGTGATTCTCACTATAATATAAAATGGGGACCTTGGTAGTATCTAGATGTCATTGCCCGTAAGGGAGTGGCCGTCGAGTTCAAAGCTTTTGTTAGTTAGACATGTATACGTACCTCCAACATATTTCAACGCAGACCAAATGATGATCAGGGAGCTGACATGATGGTAGACGTGCAAAAACGAAGCCTGTCGGTCCTTCTTCCTCAAGATAAAGAAGGCAGTCTCAAACAGCTCTAGAAGCTTTAGCATGATAGTCCACCAGAGGAACTGTAGCATCCTTAGTGCTTCTGGGTTCATGGAGTAGTCTGGTAGCATGCAGCCGAAGTGGTATGTTGTCGTCCATCCTGATGTCATTATCTGGAAGTAACAAGAAATTCGTTGATCAAACAAAAATGAACTTTAAAAATGGAACAAGACGACGAATCAGTTTAAACTGCGTTCAACACGGTGAACGAAAACAACAGTTCAACAGCTTTCAACGTCAATTACTACAACGATGACACTGACAGCTCTTGAAGTCACTGTTACAATGGGGAAGTCACTTACAATGGGGAATTCGCCCTTAGGGTGAAAGGGTAAATCTCTCTTTATCGTGTGGTTAGTGCCTAACTAGCCCGCGTAGCATGACCACCGTAGAAACGGGTTTATTTGAATAAAGAATAGACAAAATAACAGATGAACAAAAAAAAATTGTCGTTATCTGTTAGACCAGTGCCGATACCTTTGGTCAAAAAACGAAAAAATTCATAGTAGGATGAAACCCATTATTACTAACCCTGTGCATAGTAGTGTGACCGTCGGAATGCAGTGTTAGGTCTCAAGTTCGAACCCAAGACACGCGCCTCTGATTTTTCGGATGTGTATAATGAATAATTATCACTTCCTTCGGTGAACGAAAACATCGTAAGGAAACCAGCATGCCTGACAGATAATATATCTCGACGTCATGCAAAGCCAAGTCAGAGGCCCATATAGATAGCGGCATAAAAACTCTGACATCTGCCCAAGTAGAATGACCACCGTAGAAACAAAACACAGACAAGATGACATGGACCAGTGCAGATAATCTTTGAAAACGAAAAAAATCATAGTAGGATGAAACCCATTGGAAATGAAAGAGAATATAACAAAAATGAAAGGAAACATAATTTACGGGCGATCTGAGGTCGGGAAGTAGGGGGGGGGGGGAGGGTTAACGGTAAAAACGGTTTATCTCGATTTCCGGCAAATTCAACTTTTTTCCATAGGACTTGTACCTATGGAAAAAAGTTGAATGGCAAAGTTTTAGATAATAAAAAGATCTACAACTTTTGTATTAACTTCTTTTTCACATAACCTCAAAATTTATGTGAAAAATTCAAATAACCAAGTTTTTGGTTTTTTATTTTTATCTTTTACAAAACAATGTTTTTTTTCACGAAGCAGCATATTTCGGACATAAAAAGGTAAGTTTCCACTAAATTTCGTGAAAAAAAAAAGTTTTGCCGGAAATCGAGATAAACCGTTTTTACCCTTAAACCACCCCCCCCCCCCTACTTCCTGACCTCAGATCGTCCGTAAATTATGTTTCCTTTCATTTTTGTTATATTCTCTTTCATTTCCAATGGGTTTCATCCTACTATGATTTTTTTCGTTTTCAAAGATTATCTGCACTGGTCCATGTCATCTTGTCTGTGTTTTGTTTCTACGGTGGTCATTCTACTTGGGCAGATGTCAGAGTTTTTATGCCGCTATCTATATGGGCCTCTGACTTGGCTTTGCATGACGTCGAGATATATTATCTGTCAGGCATGCTGGTTTCCTTACGATGTTTTCGTTCACCGAAGGAAGTGATAATTATTCATTATACACATCCGAAAAATCAGAGGCGCGTGTCTTGGGTTCGAACTTGAGACCTAACACTGCATTCCGACGGTCACACTACTATGCTAATCACAGGGTTAGTAAGATAAAAACAGTAATGGAATTTTAAGATGTACGTGTACACCCGTATATAAAGTCTTTTTTATTCGGCCTTATAGGTATCATTAACCTTTACTAATTTTGTGAAACCAATTACTCTTTTCTCGTTGTACTTACTAAAATCATTGGATTCAAAATATACATATATATTCTGTAGGGACGTGATTGATCAGTGAGGCGGTTTTATTTCGTTCATCATGTCGGCTTAGCACCGACGAGACGTATAAGCCTCGGTTTTAAAATAAACTAAATTAACTAAACCTTAGGGATGTGACCATACTTACCGACTTGGAATCGGGTTGAGCCGATCAGAAATACAGTAGTAGAAAGTAAATGTGTATCTTTTCCTGTGATAAATAAAGTTATATTCTGAGTCGCTTTAAAATGTGCGCGCAGCGTCGCGTCTCGTCTCGTCTCGGTGTGAAATTGTGAATTGACCCTTAGAGAATAATTTTCCCATAATAAATGGGTACCTCACCAGCCTGGTGGTCGAAAATTTAGGACCTCCATAAGACTAATAGCATAATGTGAATAAATAAGTGGATACGTAAATATACTGAGCCAAGAAATTTAATAATGTATTCCCGATCTATGTCAGGTGTCTTCGTATTCCTTAACTAAAGTTCATCAGAATTTGTTTTCTAGTCAAAACAATTAAATGGTTTCCCGGTATCTTTAACTCAATTTCACTTTATTATAATGTGTCTGAAAAGGTCCTATGCAGACTAATGCAAGGTCTAAGTACTGTAATCAAACTGAAACAATGATCCCGAAAAATCGCCCTTATTTCTCAGATAAAGGCTCCGTCTCCACCACTAATAGTTTCTTAAAGCCACGTCCCGACCCGTAATTAGTTCTGCTATTTGTTCAAGTCAGCCGCAGAAACTTCCCTCTTTGAGATAGAACTGAACAGGCGTAAACACATTGTTGGGTCCTGAACGGAGATTCTTCTGAGGCCTTGCACTAGGTTTAACAATTACATGCTCTACTGTTTATATACTACAATATTTGTATCCAACGTTAAGGAGGAATTTTTCAAAAGGCCTGCAGTTTCCTCCGTGTCTCGGAAAGCACGTTAAGGGGACTACAGGAGCCAAACGCGATTTTTATAATGTAAAATATATATGATTCACTGCAATAAACAAAACCAGAAAAATATATGACATTCTTCAGGATATATGCTAATATGACAGTGTTTTGAAAACATAATACAACTAATTTGGTATTCAGCTGCATCTGGTTAGACTGGAAGCCGACCCCAACATAGTTAGGAAATATTCTGAATATCGTATCTATAGTTTAATGCGCGATGTGTGAGCCCACTCTTCTCAATGTAGACAATTTTCACGTGACCTAGGTATTCTAAAGATTTAAATATTTGCTTCGTACAATAATAGTATGATAGAACAGTTTTGTTATTACTTCGACAATGTAGACAGGGAAGTTTAGAATAGTTGTCGTAGGATAGTTTCATTAATTGCTGTCCCATCCTTTTGTTTCAGTTTAGCGCTAAATTGTTTAGCGAAAATCTTTCATTAGAAACTATTTGGTTCGCAGTTAAGCTATAATATACGTTTTGTTTGTGACAAACTGCGTTATATTGGTTATTTTGTAGTTGTATATTTTTGGCTATTGGCTCGTTCCCTGTTACATTGGACTTGAAACATAACTGGCGAAATACTTATAGGCATACTATCAGTACACCTCTGCCTTAAACTTCTGGAGTTCTGGGATTACAGGCGTGATCTTATGTTTATGTATAATATTTTGAGAAGTAAACTTAAATAAACAAAACTTAAATCAATAAAGTACAGTATTATCCACCCAAGAAAAGTATTAAAAATTAAGTTCAACTACTGCTTGTCGCACAAAAATAATATTAAACTCCTGCAATTTTCTACGACAATTCAAACGTCCGTAGCTGTCGCGGCCATGTTGTGACGTCATTATCCACAATCTGCCTTGATTACATCTATTTTTTTGGCCTTAATAAAATAATTTTACCAATATTGTATGTGCTTTAGGTTATGAGCTTTTATATAGGAAACTCGCATCAAAGTCGTTGTAATATATTTTTCTCCTTCTAAGAAAGGAGCCAACAAAACAAACAACATATCTTAGGGAACCCAACAAAGTGTAAGGATGGGCATATCCTTTTCTGCGGGACTGTTCGCAAGAGATACCGTGGCCCCGGAACACAAAGGGTGATGAAGGAACATGGATGGGTTTTAGTCAGTAAAAGTCTGACACTCCCTCGCGCTCCGGCGGGCGGAGGCATTTGATAATCTATCAAAAAAAAAACGGGCATAGCCTTTTCTACCGAAACCATTTCATAAAACGTCGGAAATTCAACAACTTCTTTAATACCATTTTCACCTTAACATGTTCAGTTTCACCTTTATATTCTCAACTATCAACTTTATGGTCTGGTAACTCAATTAGACCATAGAAATGGTCAGTATGGGTGCCATATAAACCGGTGGACACAGGTATTCAACAGCTCGCTGTGTGACTCACGGTAATGACTAATCTATTGATGGCCGACCGCGATTTTGGGCTGCGAAAACAGCGATATTAACCACAAGAGAACAAAAAACGCTGTGTTTGCTTTTACGTTTTTTAAATGAAGGCTGCAATACGCTTGTATTGACATACGTAGGCAAGCTGTAAAAAATGGGAACTGGTTGGTTGAATAAATAAAACAACTTGAGCCTCAGAGACAGTTGGGACAACAGAAGATTGTTTTGGGTAAGGTAAAGAAATCTATGTCATATGAAGTTCCGGCTAACATTTGAATATTTATGAATTGTCTTTTTGTATTAGCTGCTGGGCAAAGGATTCCCCCTTTCTCCTTCGAAATATCTGGCCATGTTCGCCTCGCAAACAAGTTCACATGGATTTGCCTTTAGTGCAAAAAACCATCGAATATTTTTTTAAAGATTATGAGCTGGAAAGTCATTTATTATAATAATTTCTCGTTATCACCGTAGCCATGAAATTTTGCAGTCACTACTTCTATAAAATTTACGCTCCGCTCCGTCAACCGCTGTTTTAATGGCCTTCGACATTCTGTTGAATGAAAGTACGGGTGTGGCCTTAACTCCATAACACGTTTCGTCTCATAAGTCGTAAATTATAAGATTTTAAGTTAATTTCATAGGAATTTCTAGTGTCACGCAATGTTAAATTCAACGGGCAATAAGTACGATTAATTGCACGTTATAATGTATTCTAGTGTAGGCTAAAGAAAGTAGACTTTAGTTCGGACAAGTGAAATATTTGTAACACTACATCATGGACAGGCAGATTCTTTAAATCACTATTTGTTCAGTTTTAACGAACGGAGTCTGAATCTGTGCCCAATTGATGGCAAAAGGTTCGCCGTATTACATGGTAGGTACTTGAAAACCATGCTACTTCTGCCTTACCTTTTGATCAACAGGCGTGATGTTATGTTATGTTTTATAAAATAATGATCTAAAGAATCGGTTTGCCTCCAAATGAAATACGAAGCACAGGTTTCGTCCACATCCGATTTATTAATATCTATTATAATAAATATACGTAAAGGAAGGAAGACTACCCATGTGACTCATTTGAAGGGCCCTATCGCTATCTGTGTGTGTGTGTGTGTGTGTTTCTCAAGACTCAAGAGCGGAATTTTTGTTATTTTGAACCCTCAAATCTTGTAGCATACAATATTTGTATAGAAGGTAGAGACTACGGCCTGGGGGCCAAGTCTGCTATTTTCATAAATTCGTCATTCCAACACGATCCCATTCTCATTGTCATTTTGCTAAAATTTCGTAATCTGCTAAATTCTTATTGGTCGATCATTGGTCGGTCGATGGTCTCGTAATAGAATTGTGTTATGATGACATTGTCGTATGGCCATTATTAAAAAAACCCTCCAGATTTCATTTATATATATTGTTACATATTATTAATTAGTGTTATATGCAATCTGAAGTAGTAAGAAGTTCGTAAATAGCACCAGTCATTAATTTGTCATTTTGTACGGCATTCTATGCCATTTCTTTCAATGGAGTGTCAGTGGTGGACCATTGGAAAGTAATAATGACGCCATCATATTAGTAGATTACCAAACTTGACAAAATCAACAATTATGAAATCAATGATAGACCATTCTGACACTATTGTAATAGCAGACTTGAGCCCCTGATTGACGGTCAAGCCCATGTTAGTTCCAATCCCGTAACTTTCCCGCTACAGGCAAGGGCCTCTTCTCAATAACTGCGATGTAGAATAGTCGTTCATACTAATATTATAAATGCAAAAGTAGCTCTCTCTGTCTGTCCTTTTCTCCCCTTGCGATTTTACTCAGATAAACCATAGCCTGGGTTAGGTCAAATGGTACTTTATCCTATACCCCCTACCCCCCCCCCCCCCTCTCTCCCTTATCCCTATCCTATTTCTCTTTTCTTTTTCCTTATTTTTTTTTATGATTAAGTACTTACATTTTTCTTTAAACGAACTCGTAAATACACATTTAATTAATTTACTTGTTATCTATTTATTTGTAACCATTTATATGTATATTATGTTTGAAACTGTTTTTCCGTCACTTCCCCCTGAAGGTTCATTGGAAGACCAGCGTTAGACAGCATCACCATCGCCTGTCTGGCACGAATGCTGAAATGGACCTTTTTGGCGCAGCCGTGAGGCACACAGCACATACAATGTTTTCCTCCTTATTTTGTATCTTTTTTTATATTATTGTGTGTGTCGTGCTTTATTAACTGACGTCAAATAAATATTTTTTCTTTCTTTCTTTCTTTATCCCGGTAGTACGCATAATATGTATCCCAAGGTATAAACTCCGTGGAAACGCCCGGGTGTCACCATTGTGAGGATCGACCGGAGGACACGGTGGAGGTGTGCCCCGCTTGGGCGGAGCACCGCCGTGTCCTCGTAGCGGCGATTGGCGGCGGCGACCTCTCGCTCCCGGCCTTGGTTCAATCCATGGTCCGGAGCGAGACGGAATGGGACGCCGTCACCTCCTTCTGCGAAGCAGTCATGCTAGCGAAGGAGGTGGCGGAACAGGACAGGGAGAGATCCTCACGTCCCGGCCGCCGCGGGAGACGCCCCGGGCGTCGGGGGCCACGGGGTGGCTTCCGGCCACCGTAGGCGCGGGCCTGTGGACGGGGAGCTATGGGCTAGCTCGCTGTCCGTACGTCTCATGACGACAGGCCGTGTCGACGGCGCGTTCGTGTTCCACGCGCGCCTCAAAGAGAGTCAGCAATAGGGAAGGGGTCCGCAAGGGCCGAAGCCTGCCGGGGCTGCGGGACTAATCGAAAGAGATACCGTGGCCCCGGAACACAAAGGGCGAGGAAGGAACATGGATGGGTTTTAGTCAGTAAAAGTCTGACACTCCCTCCTGCTCCGCCCAGAGCGGGAGAAGTCATTTGATGACTTCACATCCTAAAAAAAAAAAAAAAAAGGTATAAACTCCGTCATCCACGCGAGTAAAACCGCAGGCAAAGCTAGTATATACCTCAATTTTACTTTTTAAGTTGTGTACAAACTCTTTGCCTGCCAGAAGTTTATAAAAACGTTAACAGTTCTATAACAGTTTGTTTATCGTTAGATCTAGAAATAGCAAACAGAAATTTACGAGCTTTGCAAATCGTTCAGTACTGTTAGTCAAATAAACTGAAGTTGTGATGATTCATGTTCTGGATGCTCGTTCAAAATAAGAAAAATGTAACATATAGAACGTCGTTTGACTATTGAAGGCTGAAGTTTCGTTGTTTTCGGAAACAAAAATAAATAAATATCGCTGGACATTACACACAGCGCCATCTAGTGCCACACTAAGCAACGAGGCTTGTGTCGTGGACACCAGATAGTTGATATACTACATAGATACTTTTTGTTTGTAAATACATACTTATTGTACATATATACATCCATGACTAGGAAACAAATGTCCATTCTCATCACACAAACATTTGCTCCTACCGGGATTCGAACCCGGGACCTTAAGAACGTAAGGCAGCCTCACTACCGCTGCGCCATTCGGCCAACAGATATGGATAGTTTTGTTTTGTTTAGCACGTGCAGTAAAATCGTTTTTAACGCGTTTTTTATTGCAATTATTAAGTTATGAACATCTAATCAGGAATTAATCGAAATAAATATCAAAGCAAAAAAGTAAAAATCATGGTCGGCTTGAAAGTAGAGCAAACATTACAAAAAGCATCGTGAATATTGACCGATAAACCAGTGAGTCACTGCACTAGCAGAGCGCTAAAAACGATAAAATATACGTACGTACGGTGTAATCCTGAACGGATAAAAATAAACAATATGCACGATAACTGATAAGTGTGAAAGGGCCATACCTACCTTTTATTGTAATGGCGGCAAAACACAGAACTAAAACAATGTTCCAAGTTTGACATGTTGTTGCATATTTTATTTTGACAAGCAACGCCACCTTGAACTGCAAACTTAAAGTGGTCATACTGTAGACAGTTTATCATCATCTGCCTCGCCTTTTCCCAACTATGTTGGGGTCGGCTTCCAGTCTAACCGGATGCAGCTGAATACCAGTATTTTACATGGAGCGACTGCCTATCTAACCTCTACAACCCAGTTAGCACTGGGTTGGGTTAAGACTGGTTGTCAGACTTTTCTGGCCACTGACTACCTGTAACGACTGTCAAAGATCTACTAATGACAGCCGGGACCAACTGCTTATCGTTCTTTCCGAGGCACTGAGTAAACTCGGTATGTAATGGGTGCCCATACTATACATAATTATATGTACCCATGCACAGACCAACCTAGGCAAGCACGGTTTAACCTAAAGATCGACCCGAGCGGTTGTTATTATTTAGCCACGAGCTGCTATAGTAATATAGTTGTTTGACTTATGCTGGAATCATTGTGTGACTGCAAAAACTGGACGATATAAGTACACTGAATGCGAGGTACAATGTTACAACTTTCTTCTCTGTAGAATTACGGTTGTAACACGAATCTTATTGTAGTTTTGGAATGTCACATTCTCAAAAGACTCAATCAGGCTCTGAAATAGGCCGCCTCAGTGTAGTCGCTTTTTTCTGTGTGGACATTCTCAAGGATGGCCGTGGCCGTGGCCGTGGCTGGCAGACGGGTTTGGCAGTCGTGACTTCTCCTCGTCACTTCTGGCTGGGGTGCAGGAACACAATAGCTTTATATATTTTGTTATATGTATCTATTTATTCTTATGTTTTGTGTACTGTGTGCATCACCCTTTTTTTTCGGATGGAGCAGGAGGGTGTGTCAGACTTTTACTGGCTAAAACCCATCCATGTTCCTTCATCGCCCTTTGTGTTCCGGGGCCACGGTATCTCTTTCGAACAGTCCCGCAGCCCCGGCAGGCATCGGCCCTTGTGGAGCCCTTCCTTTTTGCTGACTCTCTTTGATGCGCGCGTGGAACACTCCTGCGCCGTCGGCACGGCTTGTCGTTATGAGACAGACGGACGGCGAGGTAGCCTATAGCTCACCGTCCACAGGCCAAGGCATTAAGTCGGCCTTTGTAGAGTTTTAACTTGTGCATAAAGTTTTAATAAATAAATAAATGGCATTCTCCACAATCGGCCCCGCAACTTTAGCTAGCCCGAAATCAAGTTAAAAAAGTTTGTAATTATCTGCCGCTGGGAAATCTCATGAAGCGCCAGCTTGTACAACAGAACATAAAACAATCAGTCATGAACTATACCGTCATGTCACGAAACTAATAAACTGGGTATGTAATAAATATGTTAGAGCAGATGATAAACGTCGGGGGCTCGTAATAGTATTGTATCATACAATCATTATCAATCTGCGCATTTTCATTTGCTGACAACATGTTAGCGTGTGCATGCGTTTAGAAGACGTAGGAATTTGGCCGTAGAATTTGTTCCTCGGCTGGGTGTTGTTATGTTGACAGGTACTGTCACTGGAGAGATAATAGAAAGCACTTACGGCCGTTTTCTATAACTTACTTACGTATAACTGTTACTACTAATATCCTATCTGCGTCACCTACCTGTCACTTGATTCATAGAAAAATCAAAGAAAGTTTTTCTGTGACGTTTTGTTTCTAGCGGGCCGTAAGTTAAATGTCAAACAGTCAGAAATAGCAACAGTCCGTTACCTGTTAGTAAGTTTTAAAAAATGGTCGTTAATAACATCACGCTAAGTAATTCGTTAATTAACGTTAGAGGTAAGTATATCCATTTTCACTAACACAAAGCGCCAACCACAAATTTCACAATCAACCACAGCCAACACTCGGCTCAGCAAAATTGAAAATGGAACTGCAATACTATTTAGGTTTTTTCTAGTGTTGGTACAGACGGCGACACATACAGCTATAGTTACCCAGTATATCCTGACGTCGCTTTGTATGAGCTTCCCGTACGATGAGAGATCAAACATTGATCTCTTCATAATCGAACATTCAAAAAAATAAAATGAAACACCGAAAGTATTAATAAATCATCTCTTTCACCCAGGATGAAAATGATGTCAAACACACACAAAAAAAACTCTAAATCAATTTGCTTACGGTCTTGAATAAATAAAAGCAAATCAACATTCATGAATGAAAAGCTTTTGAGCACAAAACCAAATTGACCCAGCTCAAAGTATACAAGTACAAATAATACAGATATCAGGCATTTGGCCGCGTGACTGACGCACAATGGAATGGAAGCCCTTTTCATCTCCGGGAAAACGGAGGTGAACAAACAATAGAAGAATTGTACAATCGCTTGAAAGTGTATACAGGGTGGATTCGTTGAGTTCGGTCGACGTGGACAAATCTGAAAGTTCTGATTCTGTTCAGCCCGCGTAGCATAACCACCGAAGAAACGAACGAGTTTCTTCGAAGAAAGAATCGACAAATCTTTTGTTCATCTGTCATTTTGTCGATTCAATGACAGATGAACAAAAGATTTGTCGATTCTTTCTTCGAAGATTCATGCTTCTCCTTAGCTTGTCGATTGCAATTTATTATGTTTGGCCCAAAATTCAGCTATGTGAACTCCGCTCGCTAAGAGAGATTTGTTCTACCATGACGTCCATGCTAGAGGTATGAAAAACAGTATGCTATTTTTTTTTAATTATTATTTTAAGGTTTTACGTGGTGTTAGGTTTTACTTGCTCCATGTAAAATGCTGGCATTCAGATGCATCTGGTTAGACTAGAAGCCGACACAAACATAGTTAGGAAAAGACTTGGCAAATGATAATGATGATCATGAGATTTACAGGAAAATAAACTAGATTTAATTCCCTAGTCGTGTTACATAAGGTTATCCTAGAATCGTGAATGCAGTTTTGCTGCAGAAAAATGCTGTCTCCGTCTGAAACTTGGAGAAAGAACTTTTTAATTCAAACCTATCTTTACGTATCACCCAGTACATGGTCACCCTACACGCACTGGGCGGTATGAAATTGATCAAATTGACACTGCCTGACCCGCACGTAACGCGGTTTGCACGAGAACATCCGGTGTGACGCGCTGATGTATAACATACAGTATAATTATTGTATACATACATAGCTTAAGTATATATGTAGCTACTAGTCGCTTTCACACGTAGAATCTTTAAAATTGCGATGGATTTAATTTTATTACTAACTATGATCTCCGTTGCCCGTTTTCGCTAAGACAGGGTACATCGAACATATGCCTAAATACTAATTCCATGTTGGATTTGGAACTCTCAGTGGTGAATCCAAAGTTAAAAATCCAACTCTATAGGTATTTAGATTTCAACTTTACCCGTATGTAGGTCACACGGCTGCCAAGCTCAAGTGGAACTGGGCTGGCCACATCTGTCGCATGCCGGAGGAGCTATGGGTTAAAGTTATCACACAATGGGTCCCAAACAGCAGCAAACGGCAACGCGGCAGGCCTAGAAGGAGATGGCGGGACGAACTAGACTCTTTCCACAAGGATTGGCGAACAACAGCACGGGATAGGGATAAGTGGAAAGAGGGAGGCGAGGCCTTTGCCCTGCAGTGGGACACAAGTGGTTAATAATATTACCCCACACTAGTATTAGGCATGTATTCTGTGCTCACACTAGAAACGTCTGTATCATGCGGAAATCGCAACGCATCAATCAATTGTTCATCCACTGCGTGCGGCAACCGTCAACATTTACTCGTAACTACGTATTTTACATATTCACATAACACACGACTCTTTTTTGCTTAAGAGAAACATCACCTGTGCCAATTTATAAATTATTTTCATGCTAGCTTTTGCCGCGGTTTCGCCCGCGTGTATACGCGGGCGAAACCGCGGCAAAAGCTAGCATGCAAGCAAAGCAACCGCCCGCGTCTACTATATGTATGATACTCGTTACCGCCTGTGATAACTCACTCTGCAGTGTAAATTTAATGTCTTATAAAATACTTCACCTCCAACTTCAACGACTAACTGCCTGAATATTTGGCAACTCCCCAATATCGTGTCTAATAGCAGTGCATAGATTGAGGTCCGAAACTAACGCCATTACTTGTTGAGACGTTTATGCTTTTAACAAAAAGCACAGAAGGTCGCAGGAGGGCTCTTTGGGCCCTACTACATATCATTTATCCAAAAACTGCTGGGATAGATAATTTGTAGTATGAATTAGTAAACATTTTAGGTCTTGAATTCAGTTTAATTTTATTTACCAAATGAATAGCAATTGGTGATAACACAAATACAGCATACCTACTCGTGAAGCAACAACACTAGGAAGTGGTGTGGCGCGGGCGTTTTGGAAGACTGTCTCACATAATTTCGACGTTGAAAAATGCTTATTCTGAACCTAATTGGAATAAATGTTTTTTTTGACACCATCTGTGCTTATGAGACTATCCCAGTGGGCAAAGTAATCCTTGAGCACTAGCAATGGTTTGAAAACAAAAGTACACTCACCCCCCAAGTGACCACAGCATTAGCAACGATCTGCACCACATTGTACCACTTGATGAGGCTCCTCAGTTCATACGGCCTCCTGTCCTTCATGTAAGAAGGCAGGAACAGCTTGATGATGACCAGATAGGCGGCTATGATGACAGCTAGTGGTTTCGGTGATGTCATCAGAGCCCAGTCTTTGACGCGTTGGTCTAGAAATAAGGAATTTGTTTTAAGTTTTGGTCTTTAGTCGATATGAAAGAGAAGGGAGTGAGTGGTGGTAATGGATGGTTGACTGGAGAGAATGAAAGCGTGAGGGAATCTTTTTGCGCCATAAAATGGGTCATGGGCAGGGTGGGGACGTGACTTGGAAAAATTGTGCTGCATGGACCACAAATAAATTGGAAGAAGGATTTATCCGTGATGCTAGGCAACTGGGCCCATCCCAGTTGTAAACGTCCCTTGTTCCTATTGGCCTTGTTTCGTTCTGTCTCCTGCTGATATGGAGGGAAGTGGAAATCACGGTTTTTCCTACTCCTCCGCTATACTTTCTGATTTGTTCGTTGCGGGATCCAAGACAGTAAAATTCTTTCTCTGGGACTTCGTCGAGCTTCCTTGTCTCGGCGCTTTTCTGGTGGTCGCCACTGTTGATTCTGGCTTTCAGGAGTTACAGTGGTTTGGGAAGAGTGGGCGGGCTTGTCCCACAAAAAATAATGGTAGACGGGCTGGAGGATGACTTCTTCCTCTTCTTCTTTATCGTGTGGTTAGTGCCTAACCTGGTGTCAGAGTTTTTATGCTGCCCATGGGCCTCTGACTTGGCTTTACATGCCGTCAAGAAATATCGCTCAGGCATGCTGGTTTCTCCACGATGTTTTCCTTCACCGTAGCTTGTGATAATAATGACATGTTGATAGGAAGATGACGACAATTAAGGATGAATGTAGATGGCAAGAAAGACTTGCAAATTGTATCTAGTTACGTAGATAGGCTCTTAAGTAAACTGATCCCGCTCATTTGGATCCCGCGGGATCAGTTTACTAAATTATTTTTTATGTCATTTTGTAGATTCGTCCCGCTCTAAAAAAAAAGTCTTCAAATTTCAAATTTGAGTAACAGCGTGTAGATAAATGTGGAGGAATAAAAATAAAATCCGTTGCCCCCACCGTACTTTTAACATTATATGGGATCGAGTAGTGTTAGTACAGTAGACACAGTAACCTTTCAGTTTTTAAGTCACTAACTGTTAGCAAGGAGATAGTTTTTAAAATAAAATCATAACATTTGTATTCAATTTTATAGAATTGCTTTCTTTAAATAAATACTAAAACAATTTTCCACTTTTCCATTAGTAACAAGTGGAGGTAAAAATAAACTGTTCTAGAAGTAGTTTTCCCACGTAGCTCCAGCGCGTGTTAATAAAATTATCTTCACTTATCTATTCTTAGCTTCCTGTGACAACGTCACGAAGCTTTAGTTTCATATATATGCATTGTGTTCTCAGGCCACAGGTAATAACATAATGGAACTCTCTTACCTATCAAAATAACTACATTATGATTAAATTATAGCGTTTTGTATCATGTGGTTTTTGTTTTTTAAAGAGGAAGTTGTGTCTTGAGAACTTATTTTGAGACAAAAAACGTTTCCTTTTCCAGCTACCCTTTTAACCTTTTTTTTCCTTTTAGCTTTCCTTTTTATTAAACTAACTGGGCTCCTAGGTATATAACTGGGATAAAGGCTAGGCTGATTATGATGATCCCCGACTATGATGTTTCATAACTAGGTCATCATCATTATAACTTCATAAATATTTTTATTTAGGATTCCATACTTCTAAAGGTAAAAAAGGAACCCTTAAAGATCACTTTCTTGTCCGTCTGTCACCACTGATTTTCTCAGGAACGGGTGGACCTAGCAAGTAGAAATTTATACCAGATACTGAGGTCTATAGTCCCTATTAGATGTATAAAAATCAAATTTAGATTTTCGCAAACTTGTAAGTAAGTACCAAAATGTACCTTAATTTTCAACTTTTTTTATTTTTCGGACTTTTCCCTTTACTTGTGCTGTAAGACTCTGCTTTTAAGCAAAATTGACAATTCTAGGTCGACCGGAAGTACCCTATAGGTTTTGGGTCGAAAACCTATATGGTAACTACCATACAGGTTTTTTCCCGTTGACAAATTAAGGTAAATTTTGGCGGAAAATACCACGACTGTATACCTCTGCCTAACACTTCGTAACATCTAATAATTTAATCTCTAAGACAGATCAGTAACATTATGAAGAAGTATTGCATTTTTTTCCGAACGAGGTGGCTTCAGCCAGACTGACCTAGATTTCGTAATGCTACAAATTGCAGGTTTATTATGTTAAGTGCTAAGTGCTGGTGAGGGTTCCGCGGTTTATTAAAGATATTTTTTTACCATTAAAAATACTGCCATTCGTTTTAGCTTAATATTTTAAACTTATTTTTAGGTTATAAATTACCTAAAACGAAAACGCAGTTTTTTTTGCAAGGCTAGCGTTTGTGTCACTCATTACAAGCTCAAAAAGCCGCTAAGCTGAAATGTGATTGGGCTCGCCAGGCCCCTTATTCACAACGCTTCGATTCGATTTTCGATTCGGAAAGTCGTATGTCTATCTTTTTTGACATTACGAAATCGAGCGAGATAGACATACGACTTTCCGAATCGAAAATCGAATCGAAGCGTTGTGAATAGCTATGCTGGTCTGCACTGCAATCATATTTGCACGACAGAAAACCAATAACCGAAATAAGTAGACTAAACACTAAAACCAAACATGAAGAAAACATTCTATCGGAGGAACAAACCGTTACCTACGGAGTTCCGCAAGGAAGTGTTTTAGGACCTCCACTTTTTACACTTTACATAAATGACTTTCCAAAGTCAATTGACCATCCTGTAACACTTTTCGCAGACGATAGTACTATAACTGTACCCTGTAATAATAAAGACTTATATAAATGTGACATTAATAATACACTGATCAATACTATACAATGGTTAGACAATAATAATTTGAAGATTAATTTAAGTAAGACAGTAATTATGCATTTTAGCCAGCGTTTATTGACATTTTCAAATCTTGACATAACAATTAATAATATAACAATTGACACGGTTAATACAACTAAGTTTCTGGGACTAATTATTGACCGACATTTAAATTGGAAGGATCACATAGATGGTTTGAGTAAAAGAATTAGTAGTAGTGCCTATGCATTGTACTTACTGTCGCGAAATGTCAATAGGGAGGCGTTATTAACAGCTTACTACGGTCTGGCTGAATCCGTTCTCAGATATGGTGTAATCTTTTGGGGTAACTCGACTAATAGAGAAGTAGCATTTAAAGCACAGAAGAGATGCCTTAGAGCAATGTTTAATTCGAAAACCACGGACAGCTGCAAACCCTACTTTATAATGCAAAAAATTTTAACATTGCCATCCAGATATATTCTTGAATCTGTTATGTTTGTCAGGAACAATCCTAAATTATTTGCGCGCAGAGCTGATCAATTTCCCAGGAACAGGCGTGACCACACCCAACTATGTGTACCTCCCTGTAGGACTGCACTTATGCGCAAAAGTGTTTTTCATATGGCTCCAACTGTTTACAATAAGTTGCCAAAAAGTTGGAAGGAGCTTAATAATGTACACTTAAAAAGTAAACTTAAGACTTATTTATTAAATAAAGCATACTATAACATTAACGAGTTCCTAGAGGAAAGATTTGTATTGACATAGTAGCTTAATTGATTTGATTATTTTTTTTTTTTTTTGTGTTTATTAATTTAATAGTTAGAATAGTTTAATTTTTATTGTTGACATGATTATTGTACTTCAGTCTTAATAACTTGTTTTTGTTTTTAAATGTTGTTTGATTTTTGTTATTTTAAATTTATTGCAATATTATTATTCATAATATTTAATTTATTGTTATTTTATGAGAATGATTTAAATACTAACATTTCTGGACATTTGCACGTCACATCATGTGGCAAACATGCTGTACCTATTAATGTTGTTCTTGTTACCATCTTGCATGCATGCATTTTCTTGTATGTATGACACATGTTTAGCAAATAAAATATTATCTTATCTTATCTGCCGTATGCTTAGTGACATAAATAATAGTAATTACAAGAGATTTTCTTAAATTATCGTTGACCAATTTTTGTATCCACACAAAACCTCCGCAGAATCTGGTGTTCTCAAAATATAAATTTTTAGACAATTTTCACATTAAACAACATAATCGTAATTCCATGAACACCACAAGTCCAGATACCGCGTACTTCAAACCGGGAAAGCCCTTAAAGGCATAGACAATCTCCTTAGTCACATCTACACCGTTCTCGCAAAACCTGACGGAACCCCGTTACAGTGAATGCGCAAACGCACGATTTACTCCCGTTACTATTAGTATCGGCATAAATTAATCTCCAGTGTCCGCTATCATTGCATCAGAGCACAACAAAGAAATATTAAATCATATTCATCGTGATTTCGCAACACGTTACTTAGGTGAAAGGCTACTAATGATATAATAGACGTTCGTCTTGTCTTTTGTTAGTGAACTGAGGTCTAACTTGATATTTTTTTGCCGCTTCGTGATTGAGGGGACCTAGAAACGGAACAAATGGGTTTTTATTGAATTTTAGAGGTCCTAATTGAATTGTAAGGTTGTGATTTATGTATAGATCGTAATCACTGCAGTGATTAGGATCTAATGGCGATAGCAGATTCAGATTCAGATTCAGATTCATTTATTTGCCTGAAATATGGTATTTTACAGATTTTACACTTCTTCTTTAGTTCTTCATATTCCGCCAACTATGTAAATTCGGCATGCAAATTTTGTGACAATAACAATGACTCTAATTTAGCAAAATAATTAATTTACAATGTCAAATAATAGTAATAAGTACCTATACAATCTACATAAATCAAGAATTGTCAAAACTATCAAATTACAAATGTCAAAAGAAAATAATTAAATTATAAATTTTCTAAAAATCAACTTACAAATGATAAATTAAGAAATTCAATTATAAAATATGTCAATTGCTTAAAATAAAAATGTCAAATCTAGTTTACATGTCATGCAATTTTTCCCTTTGACCTGGAATTCATAAATTCCTTAATACTATAAAAACATTTTTCTATAAGCCATGCTCTGAGATGCTTTTGAAATAAGCTGGTTCGCAGTTCTCTAATATCCTTTGGTATATTATTAAATATCTGTATTGCCATTCTACTCGTGTTTTTATGGCAGTACGCTGTTCTACATCTTGGCATTGCTAATTTTGTTGGATCCCTTGACATTTTGCCCACCTTATAAACATTGAGGCTATCGGCTTTACTGAATAGGTGAGGATGTTTTTTTACAAATACTCCCATTTCCAGTATGTATGAGCAAGCTATTGTTAATAATTTATGTTTTTTAAAAATCGGTCTGCACGAATCTAATGGGTCTGCACCAAACACAGCTCGTAAACATTTTTTTTGCACAATAAATGCCTTGTTGCTGTCAGTGGAATTACCCCATATAATTAAGCCGTATCTTAGCACAGATGAGACATATCCATGATAAGCCAACAGCGCGGCCTTACGTCCAACAGTCTTCCTAAGATTTCTTAGTGCAAATGCAAAGCTGTTTAGCCTATTACATACATTTTCAATATGTTTTCTCCAATTACAGTTTTTGTCAATTACTATGCCTAAAAATTTCGTATGGTCAACTTCTTCAATTTCATTTTCACCTCCAATAATTTTCATTGCTACATTTGTCATTTTGTAATTAGAGAAATTAATATATTTTGTTTTGGAAACATTCACACATAAATTATTTTGTTGAAGCCATTCTATTACAGCTTCTACTGCAGCATTAATTTTATCCTCAAATTGTTCATTTTCATTATCTTTCTTTATTATCATTGCGATGTCATCTGCAAACAACACGCACTTATTCCTCGTCACCGTTGGCAAGTCATTTATGTAAATAAGAAAAAGCAATGGCCCCAAAATACTACCTTGAGGCACACCATACGTATTGGTCCTGTATTGAGATTTAAAAGTTATCACTTCTCTGTCATTATTAAGGCCTAAAATTTCAACCCGTTTTGTCTATTAGTTAGGTAATCTTTTAGCCAATTTAGCACTTTTCCTCTTATTCCGTACCTCTCACACTTTTCTAACAGTATATCATGATTTACAAAGTCAAATGCTTTGGTCATGTCGAAGAATATTGCAGTGACCGGTATCTTCTTATCTATATTCTCCGTAATCGATTTTATTAGTTGATAACAAGCTAGTGCGGTTGACTTTCCTCTTTGAAAACCATTTTGTTCCGTGCTTATTATACTGTATTTGGATACAAATGAGACAATTCGGTTATACATTGCTCTTTCGTATATTTTTGAAATTATAGGTATTAAGGTCACTGGACGATAATTGTTTAAATCATGTTTATTATTTTTTTTATATAATGGTTTTACAACTGAGAATTTTAATTTGTCGGGGTACTTTTCTTCAAAGAAACTTAAATAACTGAACTAATGTCAAGGTTTGCGCGCAACCGCAAGTAAATTAATGTGAAATTAGGACTGGACGAATTTGCCTGGTTTTGATAGAAAAGCACATACTGGATCAATCAACCTAACTTGCCGCAGTCCACTGCTGGACATAGGCCTCTCTCAAGATGAGCCACACCACCCGTACCTCCATCCGCATCCAGTGTCATCCAGCCACTTTTTTAAGATCGTCTGTTCATCTAGCAGGGAAGTCTCATACCCTACGCTAGCGATAACTCAACAAAACTTTACTTTGCACCCAACCCGATGAACACATTACAGTCGTGCATACAATTTTCTGTAATTTAATAAACAAAACTACCTAAATAAAGCAACAAACACATGATTGCATATTTCCTTATTTCAGTAACTTGCTACACAACACATGTTCCATTTACTTTATTTTGCCATCTTAAAATCGTGACTAATTTTGTCTAACACGGTAGTCTTGAGGAACGCCACTACGAAATAGATGACAGAAGATCAATTCGGTACATAATTATTTATTTCGCCGAAAAGCAAAGTTGGTAAAGTTGTAAATGAGGGGTGGCTTAAACTACGTATATGCTATACATACGGTTCCAAGACATGTCCTTTCGGATACCAGGCAGTCTTTGGAGAATGAATGGCTTTTCTTTTAAGGTTTGAGCCTCATCTCTCAGCACGGAATCTCATTTTTCCATGATCATAACCGTCATTTGCTAGAGCGAGAAACAGACCGGGATTGCTAACGCACGCGGCAGCATCGACGACGTTGTTCTCGGTAGCATGCTTCGTTCTCGCTCTAGCAAATTACGGTTCCGGGCGACGGAAAAGCATATGATTATGGAAAACTGCAGTTCCTTGCTAATAAATGAAGCTCAACTCTAAATGCTCTTGCTCAGGGCATGACTGAACGAGGTCTTACAAAATGTATGCTGGATCCTGACTGACAAATAAACTGAGCCCGCGGATAGCGCAGAATGTGTTTTAACCCGAAATACTCGTTTAAGGAACAGATGATTTACCTTTTTGCAAAAAAAAAAAACGAAGCTGGATGTGTCCCGATTTCTGATAATATAACCAGGAACCTGTTATTTCTGAACTTTTTATTGCAGCGTACTAAGTGGGTCTTCTGCCCCTATGCTACTATACTTTCCATGGTAAAAGCTATATATTCTGTTGTAGTCAGATAAACGATCGTGTTGTCATGATTGTGGATAGACACGGAAAACTTTCAGGCCATTTTGCCCCGTTATTGTCGGTCCCCGTGACTTCGTAATGGTAATTGAACTTTACAGCTCTTTCACAAAAACCCCCTGACTTTGTGTCAATCAATTGGATCTTTATAGTCGTTGGTGTAGAATTGGTAATGGATTGTTTCTTGGGTAGCTGTCAGAGGTAAAATTATTGTGATAGAACTGTAGTTGTCTATGTTGGTAGCTGGTTCTAGGCTATTGGGTTGTGCCAGTCAAAGGTTTATGAAATTATGACATTTCGTTCTCTTTTATAAACGGTAATGCCAGATTATGAACGCGCTTTGTCTGATCTATGTCTAGAGCTCATTGTCTATGTAAATAAAAGAAGAGGGTAGGTAATAACCTTACTCAAAGTGAGCTCCGCAGAACCCTAGGGCTCCATGGAGCCTCTGTAGGGGCTCCACGAAAATACTGGTCATAGGTAAATAAAAAATATAAGTACCTACCATACGGTATACGACAGTCACTTTAAATTTTAATATTTTTTTAACCAAGTAAATTGTAAAATAGCGAAATCTTTGAATCAGTTGTAGTAATCCATTGTCAATTCCATTTGTTGGTTTTTTTTTTTATTATTATAGGCAACAAACGTATTTTAGGGCTCCGTCAAATATTTAGGTTTCCAAAAGGGTTCTGTTGGTAAAAAGTTCGAGAACCGCTGGTCTAGAACATGACAAAATGATCGCAATGACGGGGAGAACAAGTGCGTTTCGGCTTCGTTAAAAGTACTTTTACACCCTTTATAAACCCAAAATATATTGCATATGCTCAAAACATAATCACGGGTACCAAAGAAGGTCAGTAATTTCGGAAGTCGTTTAATAACGTTTATTTCGCTGACATTTATAAAAATGTCGAGCCATTTGATGAAATGACGGATTCTCCCCACAATAATGGCCGTGTTTTGGAATATTCGCTGTTATTGCTCGATTATAACTACGTCAAAAGACGGGTACGAAGCTTTAACTGTTTCGAACAAGAAACTTTATAAATGCCAACGTCGCTGTGTCATTTAACTTTTAGAAAATTGTCTTTTACGCATTTGCGTTAGCATCGTATGATTTTGGAGATTTTCTACATTAAAAATCAATTCAGGGTCTTTCGGCTTTGGATTTTTCGGCTGTTGAAAGTGTTGTAAAAATATATGTTTTCATTGTATGAAAACAAGTTATTGCTTGGTATTGGTCCAGGTCAAATATTACACGCATGCACAAAATACTTAGCCTACTGCCCCGTTGGTATCGTGGTCTCAAGCGCGTCTGCTGAGACCATGCTCACGTCCTGGATTCAATTTCCGGTTCGGGTAAAAAGTGCCATTGGGTTTTTCCATGACAAACTCCTCAGTATAGCAGCCCAGAATTTGGAAGTTGGCGGTTAGATACCCCCGTGCCTCGGAAAGCAGGTTAAGCCGTTGGTCCAGCACCTGAACACTCCGGTCTCATCGCACTGTGAGAGAAAAGGAACAAAGAGTGCACCTGCGCTTGCGCACATTTGTGCTCTATAAAATTTGCGCATTCGCAGATGGGTAATATCCGCTGAGATTGGGGGCTAACGAGAGGTTTTCTCCATGTAACTCCTCTTTGATGAGTGAATATAACTGTGCAAAAAAAATATAATATGTTTGCTTATTAGACTTTAAACTTAAATTGGTACAATTGAAATAATTCTAACTTTATTATTACTATAAGAAAAAAATATTCAAAGTGAAGCAATTTTTCTGTGAAATTTCGAAACGGCATTAAGTTTTAGTATTTTTTTTTCACACAAATAAGTATTTATCACTTTTTTCTTCACAAAGTGTACAATTGGCATTTGATCTAATGATTTATTAGGCTACAATAAACCACTCATTTCGCACTATTCGGCCCGCATTGACTGACGTAACAACCACTTTGTCGTGCAAGCTTATTAGAACTTTGTTCCAACAGTAATTAAAACGAAGTTTGAACCACCACAAATAGCAGCTGCAAATAGTAGCTGCTAATATAGCAGATACCCCAGCCTTAAACGAAAACGGTTAGGAGGACTTTTATGGGAATGGGCAGAAATCCAAAACGTGGGCCCAATGCGGGGTGCTAGATGTCACATGTCATCTTAGTTCTAAGGACCATGTCCTAGTGTGCCAGTCAGTGGGACAATTACAGGCTGATAATATTACCTATCTTTAAAACACAAACAGATGCTAGCCAAAACTCACGCCAGAGAGCATTTAATATCGAAACGCATCTCTAATTCCACCTTCTACCTCACTGACCGTTGCACTTAACTGTTTGCATCACAACACGGCAATTTCATTACATTTTATACTATCATGCAACACGCAGATAATATTATATGTTTGTTCTATTACCTGCTCTTTCGTAAAACACTATATTGTAAGCTCTTTGGATTGTGTCCATGTTTCAACGCGTTGTTAACACTACTTCACGGGGTGACACTCGATACTGATAAGGAGTTTGGACCTGCATTCAAGTTAATTCAATTCGTTAGTATGTATTATGTTAAATGCAAGGACTTTGTGTTGTCAATGTTTATGTAACAGGTGCAATTCTTGGTTTACTGTGTAACAGCTGATTTACCTAGCAATTTCCATGAAATATCAATGCGGGTCGGAGAAATATCAATTTGTGTTTTCTCGTTTCGACCCCTATTCCCAGCAATGATTTGAAGCTAATGATTCGGTTTTTTTTAAACTTTAAATACTGTTAAAGGTCACGGTATAAATGTTCACCTGCACAATACCTACGGAATATAATCCTTTGATTTTGATAAGAATTTGATTTAAGTACCTATTTTAAACACATCAAATTTATTTATTTTATTATACAAAAAATGGCACAGTCTCATTCACAATAGGAATAGTTACAATTTAGGGATTTTAACACAGAAACTAAAAGAGTAACAATTAATTACAGTAACTTGTGTATAAATAAAACTTTAGGTACCTATTTCATAGTGTACCAAAAGCATTATTCGAACAATTTGCATTTAAAGACTAAAGACACACAACCATAACTTTTTGTAGAAAGAGTTTTAATATAAAACATATTTCTCTCGTTTCAGTCAAAGGAGAAGATGACGCGGGGTGTTCGAAGAGGATGCGTGCGACTGAGGGCAGCTGTCATAGGCATCGATGACGAAGACGACTCCACCTTCACCATCACCGTAGACCATAAGACGTTCCACTTCCAGGTAATTATCAGAATGGAACTCTGATGCTCAGGGTTAAGATTCAATTTGCTTGAAATTCGTTTATGAATGACTAGCTGATGCCCGCGGCTTCGCCCGCCCGCAAATTATATAATAAAACCTTCCTCTTAAGTCACTCTATCTATTAAAAAAACCCGCATCAAAATCCGTTGCGTAGTTTTAAAGATTTCGGCATACATAGGGACTGACAGACGCGGTGGGGGACTTTGTTTTATAATAATTATATAGTAAATAGTTGGTGCCAGTTAAGATGACAATAGCGGTGATTGCCCTTTCCCTAATATCTCTTCCTACGAACCAAAACAAATGAACCATGTATCGATTTTCATTAGAAAAAATGTTGAAAATTAACGATAGATGACGATTCAGGACTTGAACAGGCTTATTTTTGGTTTTCAATGTTAAGAACTTTAATAAATGTAGGTGGGTCAATGACCGCTATTGACATCTTAACTGGCAGCAAGTATAGTGATAAAAAGTCATAAGAGCAAAAAGAGAGAGATCAGGACAAGAGTGTCCTCCCGTCTGTTATTTGTAATAGCGAGTGAGGTCAAAAATGTGAAGTCATGTGACGTCTGCCAATCCTCTCTAGACCACCCGTTCCGTGTGAAGCCCTAACATTGGCAACATCGTAAGCTGAATATGTGTGTGTGCCTAGCTGGTCCCACCAAGTTGAAGCAAGCTGCTTGATTATGATGTCACTCTTCAATAAGACTTGTGGTTGTGTGGTGTGCTTCTCTAGAAAAATATGTAAATTTTGGAAAACCTAATAAACCAACTTACAGAAAAATACGTGACAACAATTTTCTCAATATTTCCAGGCGAGAGACGGCTCCGAAAGAGAACGTTGGGTACGAGCACTAGAAGACACCATAGCACGGCACGGCAGACGAGAGAGATGGTCGCGCTCCGTACCAGCGCCGCGGCACAGGCACGGCGACCTGGAGCGCAGGATAGCCGAGGCCGACGCCTATTTGCAGATCATGATCGAGCTGGTGTCTGTAAGTACCCTTTAGCACTAGAAGACAACATGTCCCGGCACTATGCAACAGCATCACAAGATGAATGGAAGACTCAATCTGCGATGGAGTCTGCATGGTGTTTCTTGCCGGTGCTTCTCCATGGAAACGACCAACGCGAACCGTGCACTTTTTTCGACGTTTTATAAGTGCCCATCTAGGCCTATGTGAAATAAAATATTTTGATTTTGATCGACCTCAAATCTCGGAGGGAGTGATGCAGCGACATCTATCTACAATCAACATGCGAACTGAAATCCTGCATCGCGCAAGCAACGCTATCCGCGAGATCAGCATATGCAACCACCTGACGACAGCCGTCAGACAGTAGCCCATTAAACACAACACCCGTCTGATTGTAGGATACTCTCTTTTTTCTGGAGAATGAGGAACTTCACACCTTGTTCTGCATACTAACTGTTAAAGGAGGTGCTCATAGGCCACCTGGTATATGTACGTAACTAATACATCCCATAGTTCGTGCCAGTTAAGATCGCAATAGCGGTCAGTGTCCTTTCCCTAATATCTCTTCCTACGAAACAAAACGAATAATAATTGTAAAATGTTGAAGATCACGATAGATGACGATTCAAGACTTGAACAGGCTTATTTTCAAAGTTAAGAACTTTAATAAATGTAGGTAGGTCAATGACCGCTTTTGCAATCTTAACTGGCACCAACTAATATAGTTTCTGAATGACGCAGGACTAACTTAGAATGCCAGTAGCTTTTTATTTATTTGCATGGACCACAGACAAGCTTCCGGCACCGTTGGCTCTGCCACCCTTTATGATCCTGAAGTATTGGGTCTTCAACAGAGCAAGCAAGCATTGAACGCCGGTTGTTTTCATCTAAAAGT
This sequence comes from Xestia rhomboidea, assembly GCA_963853795.1. NCBI lineage: Eukaryota > Metazoa > Arthropoda > Insecta > Lepidoptera > Noctuidae > Xestia > Xestia rhomboidea. Next base: position 3,272,074 of record OY970771.1, on the reverse strand, counting down.
GTTCGCTTCTGCAGCTAATTTTCTGCCCTTATTGCTTTGTCCAAAGGCCTTTGGAATTTTGTCAAAGCCTGGGATGTATTGTAGTTATTATGTACTATCTTTGCTTGGATTACCCCAAGATATTCAGGAATGGCGAATTAATGAATAAACCCGTCGTAGATCTAGCAAACGACCCAAGAGCTAGACTGACCCGACACTATACCGAAGACATCCCGGACGTCAGCCTGTACGAGATTAGGATGGCTCTGAAGCAACTCAAAAACAACAAGGCACCGGGTGATGACGGAATTACAGCCGAACTCCTGAAGGCGGGTGGAAAACCGATTCTTAAGGCCCTTCAGAAGCTGTTTAATAACGTCATACTTGAGGGAAATACGCCACAGGCATGGTGCAGGAGTGTGGTGGTACTCTTCTACAAGAAGGGCGACAATGCCCGGTTGAGGAATTATAGGCCCATCTCACTTCTAAGCCATGTCTACAAGTTGTTTTCAAGAGTCATCACGAATCGTCTCGCGCGCAGATTTGACGATTTCCAGCCTACCGAACAAGCCGGTTTCCGAAAAGGCTTTAGCACCGTGGACCACATACATACGCTGCGGCAGGTTATACAGAAGACCGAAGAGTATAACCTGCCCCTCTGTTTAGCGTTTGTGGACTACGAGAAAGCCTTTGATTCGATCGAGACCTGGGCTGTACTGCAGTCTCTCCAACGGTGCCAAATTGACTATCGGTACATCGAGGTGTTGAAGTGTTTACAAAAACGCCACCATGTCAGTCCGACTTCAGGACCAAGCCTCGGAACCTATCCTCCTGCAGCGAGGTGTGAGACAGGGAGACGTCATATCTCCGAAACTATTCACCGCTGCACTGGAGGATGTCTTCAAGGTTCTGGACTGGAGAGGGCTAGGCATCAACGTCAATGGCGAGTACATCACTCACCTTCGGTTTGCCGACGATATAGTGGTCATGGCTGAGACCATGGAGAACCTCAGGACGATGCTCGATGACCTCAGTAGAGCTTCCGGAAGAGTGGGTCTTAAAATGAACATGGACAAAACCAAGGTCATGTTGAATGCCCATGTCACACCCACTCCTATCAAAATCAGAGACTCTATACTCGAAGTTGTAGACGATTATGTGTACCTGGGACAAACGGTCCAGTTAGGTAGGTCTAACTTCAAGAAAGAGGTCAATCGTCGAATCCGACTCGGCTGGGCAGCGTTCGGGAAGTTGCGCGGTATCTTCTCGTCCAACTTACCGCTGTGTCTCAAGATGAAAGTCTATGACCAGTGTGTGTTGCCAGTGATTACTTACGGGACCGAAACGTGGTCGCTCACAATGGGCCTCATCAGAAGGCTTAAAGTCACCCAAAGGGCAATGGAGAGGGCTATGCTCGGAGTTTCCTTGCTTCCTTGCGAGAACCAAGGTTACCGTCGTAGCCCGAAGAATTGCCAAACTTAAGTGGCAGTGGGCAGGTCACATTGCTCGCAGAACGGATGGCCGATGGGGCGAAAGGTTCTGTAGTGGCGACCGCGAACCGGAAGACGTTGCGTTGGAAGACCTCCCACTAGGTGGACCGATGACCTGGTGAAGGTTGCGGGAGTCCGCTGGATGCGAGTCGCATGGGACCGGTCAATGTGGCGACACTTGGGGTGGCCTATGTCCAGCAGTGGACGTCTTTCGGCTGAAATGATGATGATGATGATGATTCAGGAATGGCAGTGTTAGTAATACAATAGAATCTAAAACGTGTTTCTTTTCTATTGGTTTCAGAAAATGGGTATTCGAGTGTCAGAACTGGCTGACCCACTCGAGAAGAGCAAAGGACAACTTATATTAGACCATTCAAATGTAAGTACTTATTTACTGAATCCTATTAGCGCCAGGTCTGCTGGTAAAAGTATTTTGAGGCGCTATGCAGCCCTAAAGGCCAAACAAATATGAACAAAGCGGTACTTGAAATAAAGTCGATAATAAATAACCTATTTAAGACGTACACTCTGTCCACTTTGATGCGAAGGAAGTTTACTTATTTTCAATCTTATTTTCACATGTGCAAGATTGACACTTGATTAGCGATACCGTATTGCATTGCCCTTGCCAGTTCTGCTTGCCTACCAGCTCTGCTTCACATTGCTCCCAGCAGCCATTATTTTGTAGATCTTCGACAATCGTTACCGCCGAAAGTCTGGCAAGTGATTATGAGTTGTAGAAGTCAGATTGGTTCTTTTCGTCAGCGAGACTCGCTTCTTGTAAAATCTGGTTAAAGATTTATGGAGCTTACCCCAACATAGTTGTAAAAAGACCAAACAGATAAAGAAGTTACTAACTCAGTTTGTACAATTATTTCCTTACATGTTTTATTGTTTTACAGGTCATGTTGGATCACATTAAACATTCCATCGTACTGCTGCAAATAGCTAAGGTAAGCATAATCTCCTGATGTATCAGCAATGAACACTGCTCAAAACATCAGCTATTAATAAATGGGTGTAAACAGACTCTTCACGAAGCCGACAACCAAGCATTCTGCACATTAAACTAAGTAACCCTACGCAAAAATTTTGGCTGGGAAATTATCCTTTTTTTTGGGGTGAAAAATTACGTTTTTCGGTAGGACTCAATGTAACGCACTCAAAACATTGTGCTGGTGGATGGATTGAATAGTATGGGGGTCGTAAAGGTGTTTAAAGTAAAAATCTTACATTAAAAACATGTAACTATTTAAAACATAACTTGTCAAAAAGTTGGAACTTTGACCCCCAATATCTCCGTAACTAGAAGGTATGGTGTAGAACAAAAAAGAATCGCAATGACGGGGAGAACAAGTGCCTTTCGGCTTCGTTAAAAGTCTTTTTACACTAACACATCTCTGAATTCAGAGCAAGCGGCCTCACACATGAAAATCATAATCAAAAAAAATCTGAATGTGTGTGTATAATAAAATTGTATGCATTTCTGGGCTTTTTTAATTCATAATATGAATTCAGACTCTGAGTTCAGAGAGGAATTTAGAATGTGTGAGAGAGCCCTTACTGTCTCGGGACGTACTCGTACAATCTTTTGTTCATTTCTTGAGCGAGCAAAGAGTCGATAATAAATTTATCCTTAATCCTTTTAACATCAGCTTCCAATAAAATAAATCGGTCCAGTCGTTTCAAAGATTAGCCGGAACAAACTGACAGACAAAAAAAAAATTTTTTTTTTTGTTAAAGTACTGCATAATACTTTCATACGCATTCAGTAAAAAGCTGTTATTTTGACATTACAAACATACACTTAAATTTTGTTTATTTGTATAGTAAATGATTGTTTTCTTGCAGAACACAGTAAATCCAGTAAACGGAGTATATCAGGGACCTACAAATCCTTCACAAACACATATCAACAAAGGTATTTGAGTTCTTTTTAACATTTCATGAAAACATTTGTTGAGAGAAAAGAATATACATTCACACCTCTCTCGCACCGCACACCTCACGAACAGTTAACTGGTCAGCCAGTAGAATCAAACATACGCTGACTGCAACATTCTTTACACATTCGCACAATTTAAAGTTTAATTTACATGGTGTCGCTTTGCATCCTGGTCAAATTCAAGGAGGTATCTGTGCTAATGATTCTCGACCCGAATCGATTTTAAAAAAGGTAGGTTTTTTTTTCTTGTTTACGGAAATCGGTAAGTGTAAACCACCCGTATTAAAACGCAGCCTATCTGTAACTAGCCCTATGACCGCGCCTTCACACACACAAATAAACGCACACAGAGACATGTCGCGCGATGGGTGATTGTTCTGTTACTTTCCTGTTATTCTGAAATACTGTTAAACAATTTAAAATAGCAGCTTTATTAATAGGCGAGACGACAAAAAAATCTAATTAGTCCGTCACTTAGATTATCAAAAAATATTTGACCCGTGTTTTTTCTTTTGTTACGTAAACCAAAATTGACGAAGATACGACGCTTTTAAAATTGTCAATACGTCACGCCATGGTATAATTTTTAGCATGGTATTATTTTTTTTTTTTTTACTCCCGAGTTTTGATGCGTTTTATCTTTGTCAATATTCATTGATTTACAAAAACAAAAAATACGTGTCCATTAATTTCCAATACTCAAACTGACGGACTAAATAGATTTGCAAGTTTTTGATACTGTCGTCATGCCTAATATTTGACCGGGTATCGTAATTTAAATTGATTTAAATAATCAATTTAGATTACGACACCCGGTCAAATGTCTTTTGTGACAAGATCCTGAATTTTGACTAGGATGCAAAACTACACCTTGTATAATGCTATGCTGGGCCAGCGACGATGAGAATGATGAGGAGGGATGAATTGCATGTGAATAAAAATTTAATGAATATTTGTCCCGAAGTTCGCTTACAAAATGTAAATTTATAGATGTTTTGTCGTCAATACCTACACTACTAAATTGCCTGAAAAAGTCTACTTGAATACATTGAGTCATGATATTAAGGCGACTACAGGAGCTAAATTAACAACTCTATTTGTGGTGGTTCAAACTTCGTTTGAAATACTGTTAGGATAAAGTTCTCATCAGCTTGCACTACAAAGTGGTTGTTACGTCAGTCACTGCGGGCCGAATAGTGCGAAATGAGTGGATTTTTGCGATTTACAAAAAATCTATTGATTGGACTAAAAAAATAAAACACTATCTTGCTAATATGTTGCTTGTAGAATTATTTGCCTAAAAATCAGAATGATCGCATGTATTTTAGTAAGGTTTTTACTCGTTAAAAGATTTTTTTACAGATAAGTTCGTAATTTTTTTATCGAGTAAAATTAGTTGTATTATGTTTTCAAAACACTATCATACTAGCATATATCCTGAAGAATATCATATATTTTTCTGGTTTTGTTTATTGCAGTGAATCATATGCTTTTTTGCAATATAAAACTCGCGTTGAGCTTCTGTAGTCCCCTTAATATCACGCAGTATATTTCAATTTTGTGTTACTTTGCTATTGCACTTTATTGCATATTTAGTTACAAGTTGCACGACTGGGCAATATTTTGGAAGAAGTGAAAGCCCATCAACCATGTTGCCTTTATGGCAAGATGGTTTTACTCAAACCGAAATAGTAGAACTGACCAGGCCCCTTATTCACAACGCTTCGATTCCATTTTCGACTCGGAAAGTCGTATCTCTATCTTTTATTGACATTACGAAATCGAGCGAGATAGACATACGACTTTCCGAATCGAAAATCAAATCGAAGCGTTGTGAATAGCTATGCTGAACTGTCTTTGTTATTTATGCGTATATTTGTTTCCCCTTAGACGCCGAGCTGTCTTCTCGCGTGGAGATGGGCGCGGAGTGCCGCGAGCTCACGACGCCGACGCACCCCATGCCTTCGCTTGAACATCTCGACGCGCCTCGTAAGTATTCCGAACAAGGGTCGGTTCTCACCAAGCGGAAAAATCCTCGCGCACTTTTTTAAAGTCACTTAATAAAGGACTGTATCAGTATGGCCTTTAAGTATAAAATTCGACGCAGGCAATGCACCTCCTCGGCCTCTCGGAGGCATGAACGCCCAATTATACGACGTGTTTCCGGATGATATCGATAAATTTCGACCAGTCATTGTACTCATTATTATGAATAAGTTTTACAATGGGACCAAACACTGAATCGAAAATCGAAAAAATCAGCTGTTCCCTACAATTATGTTCGCATAATGGCCAACGCAGACCGGGATGCCATGACAAGGGATTTAATTTTTTACCAATGGACATTCAAACGTATCGATATAGAAATACGACATAAATTGCTATGCTTTAAAATGATCTCGTGGCATGCCGTGGCATCGAAAGGGATTTGTATTGTAAGACGCGCCACGGTCGTATTTCTATATCAATACGTTTGAATGTCCATTGGCTAAAATTTAAATCCCTTGCCATGCCGTCCCGATCTGTCAAAATGTAAGGAACAGTGTACAATAAAATGCTACAGATTTTGTTGCAGTTCGCTGTATAAATAAGTTATAAATAGAACACACGAGCCAAAGTTACTTGACACCGAGGCGAGTAAAAATTCTAATCTACTAGTGTTACCAGTACTTAAAAACTAAACATATAAATGTTGCCACTTTCAAAACACTTATGTTAAGATTATTCTTAAACACAGCTGATTTTTTAACGATATCTGCTGGAAACACGGTGTGTATACTTAGAGGCAATACAGATACAGTCCTTAATTCAGTGATATCAATAGCCCTGTATTAATATACATACATATATTAATGAATTTCTCTGCATTTAGTGATTTTGTTATTTCAACTTTTTAAAATACTGCGCCGCAGATATGAAATATCGTTGAACAAGGTAATGAAACTCGAAAAATTGCTTTACGTAGGGCTTAAGTTCATTCAATTACTTTACCGCTTTTACGCAAATGGGACAGCGGTAGAGAGGCTGCCTTACGTTGTTAGGGTCCCGGTTGGAGCAAATGTTTGTGTGATGAGAATGGACATTTGTTTCCGAGTCATGGATGTTTAAATGTATAATAAGTATGTATTTACAAACAAAAAGTATCTATGTAGTATATCAACTATCTGGTGTCCACGACACAAGCCTCGTTGCTTAGTGTGGCACAAGATGGCGCTGTGTGTAGTGTCCAGTGATATATATTTATTTATTTCTGTGTAAATCTTCAATGGATGTCTGAGGGATCTGTCAGACCCCTACTGACTAAAACCTCCCCATCACACCTGGCTAGGGTGCGGTGACACGATTGCATTCTCCACAATCACCCCAACAGGTTTGCTTGTGACAACTCCATCGCCAGCAGGCGAACAGGGCATTGTCGGCCCTCCTCCTGCGCCCAAATCTTCGGGTGCGGATAGGCAGAGTGGAAGACATTTCCCATTCCCTTTGTGGTTACTGAACCTCTGACTTAACCCATCACCAACCTTCACACCTATTTGACGCAACTTTATGCTCAAGACCTCAAGTGTCTTAAAGTATACCTTGTATTCAATCCAGTGTTCTCTTAAAATATCACTTATTAGGCGGACATGGTGGAGTTCTCTGCTCAAAAAATATAAAGAGTATCCTACCTTTCTCATCATCTGCCCAGCCTGTTCCCAACTTTATTGAGGTCGGCTTCCAGTCTAACCGGATGTAGCTGAATACCAGTATTTTACATGGAGCGACTGCCTATTTAACCTCTACAACCCAGTTTTCTGGGTGATACGGTACCCCTTGATAACACTGGTTGACAGATTTTTTGGCCACTGACTAACTGTAACGACTGTCTACAAATGACAGCCGGGACCAACTGCTTAGCGTGGTTCCCGAGGCACGGAGGAAACTCGATATGTAACATATGGCCACCCATCCACAAACCGGGGGTTTGACGCAAAATGTGCACAAAGCAAAATGTGCACCTGACGCAAAATGTGCACTTCGCTAAATGTGCATTTCGCAAAATGTGCACTTCTCAAAGTAGCACTTCTCAAAATGTGCACTTATCAAATAAGCACTTCTCAAAATGAGTGTGAATTTTATCATAATGGGTCAAAATTAAAACGGTTTGCTTACTCTATTTTTTTTTTTTTTTTTGCATGATTTTTAGCACGATACCATATAATACAAATTTTTTACTTACTGAGTTTGACAGCTCTCTCAATTAAACACTCAAATGAGAGTTCATGATAAATATATATGGTCATAAAAGAACATTTAGTAGGTACTGCATTCACATTACTTATATGACAAATATTGAGTAGGTTACAATATATCGTTAGCATTTTCCTCACGCCCATGAATTGACAACGCAGTTTGTTTACATGTCAAGCGATGTCCTTGCTGGTCCCGGACACGTCCTACTCGTCCTCTGAGGGGGAGGACGACTTCTATGATGCCGACGACGAGCCTGTCGACAGTATGCCGGGAACCAGGTTAGTCATACTTATTATGAGTGCAAATTTCGCTTATAAAACTGAACGCAAAGCCAATGTTTCAAACTTTAAAACAAAGGAATTAGAATTGATTCTATTGCCCGTGCGCTTACTCTTTTAACGCGATAAACTGTGTTCTACCGACAGCTCTTGAACGTGGTTTGGATCACGTTCAGTTTCATATGTAAAATTCAGTCTTCTGGAACCAGTTCGAGTTCGAGAAGCTGCTCTCGGAGAGCAGACTAACAACGGGATTCTGAGGCCTCTTCTTTAGAAAACATTTATTTAAAAACATTTGCTTTTTCTGTGAAAATCTACAGTTGATTCATCGTGTTTAGGACACGGTCGTCAGTGTTGTGTGGAATTGTTATGAAAGCGTGGTCACGGAACAGGCGAAACAACTGTTTTTTTTCACGGGAAAAATAACGTGTGTGCACAAGAGCTGACTTTAATAGACTGTAAACCAATTAGGTAGATGACAAAAAAAATCTAATTAGTCCGTCAAATAGATTTCCAAAAAATATTGGACACATATTTTTTTTTTATTTCACGTAAACAAAAAATGAAGACGAAAACTCGTGTGATGTCACATTTGAGTGCATTTTTTACTCAAATTTGACGTCACAAGCCCCCACTCATGATCTTTGACACGTTTTATCATAAAACAAAAAACACGTATCCAATATTTTTCGATAATCTAACTGAACGACTGAACAGAATCATATTTTTTTTAGTCAGTCATCATCCCTATTGTAACGACTATGATTTGTTTAAATAACAACAGCCAATCAAATCACTTGACAGTCTATTAGCAAATTTTTTAGCAGATGTCAAAAACCACAAAAGATTAATGAAGGCCTTTTGAGAAAAAGTACACCACAATTAAATATTAAAATTGAATTCAATCGTAGACATCCTGTCAAAAGCCTTCAAGGCATTCTTGAGGTGCGTTCAAAACTCTGAAGGATTTGACAAATGCAATCTCACAGTAGTGTTATTCTCAAAGCACTAAATCGAGTTTCCATCGGTGTTTCGTTGTGAAACCGCGATTCAATTTACTTTATAAGGTTAAGTTCTGCTGGAACTGTTTTCGTCAATTTCAAGAACTTATATGAACTACCATGGTACCATGCGACGTTATGGTACTTCCATGTGTGATTTTCACCTTTGTTCATTGTGCTACACATCATAGTTTCTATAACATATCACAAATGTATTTTCACATGAAAGTTTATTCTTGACTTCATGACTCCAACAATCTGCAAGCTTCGCAACATTGCAGGTAAGTGCAAACATACCCTCGGAAACTAAACTATAATTAAATAAGGCCTCAGTTTAGCCCGCTATCGACCCGAGCTAACTTTGGCTACAGTTCCCGGCTGAACAATGCAGAGTGAGCGCGGCTATTATAGACTTTAGCTAAACTATGCCCATTGTGTTATGGTTGAATCTGTGTTTTGGTATTTAAACACGATCAGTTTTAAAACCCTTTTCAATTTTGTTATAAGGTTTTTAGTGTTATGTTGGTGTTACGAAGAAACATGTTAGTTTTACTAGTAACTCATTATTTTAGTGCTAAGCCAGAATTATGTTACATATGAATGTTATTTTAACACCAACCTCGGTTGCTCCAGATTTTTCTACCTGATTTACTCGAAAAGTTCAGGGCAGACTCCCAAGAATGTTTTCCTGTAGCTACCGTGGTTAAATTACCTGCTTCGTTTACTGCGCCATGTCACAATATCCACCCTGTATATTCATTTGTTTCTAAAACGAAACCATGGATGGTCTGTATAAAGGAAGATATGGCTAGAAAGGTGGTGTCTGATTAGATGACGAGTAATACAGAAGTATGGAAGAAGAAGACATGCTGCGCCGATCCTCGATTAAATTGGTATAAGGGCAAGACAATTCTGAGAACGATGATATTCCACTTTGTTGACGTTTTTTTTTTTAAAAAAAACGGTTCTGTCAACCTTTGTAGCCAATGTAAGACGGAGAAAGATACTTTGTGGGTTAACACCCAGAAATAGTATCGTTACCCAATTACAAAATTCTATTATTTCCATTCTATTCCAGTAACTACCCTTTTCCGTGACCAAACGAGTTGATAACTTGATAACGACCTAACTTAGGTAATATCACTTAACTTGTAAATAGCTCGATTTAGATTGTGTTTGAGTTTAACTTGCTAAATAACGTTACACTTGTGTGATAATAGTACATTGTTCACCGAGAGGAGAAAGTGACGGATTACCGTCGAGGGTGTCGTTTGAAGCCCGAGCCGTACGCGAGGGCTTTAAAACAGCCGAGATCGGGAATCGCACTTTCTCTCGAGTGATACATAGTGCTTTATACAACACCTACGAGGAAAATAAAAAACTAAATCATTACTAATTCAAATTCTGAATCCTCAAACAACACACAAATTGAAAATGGCGCCAATGGCGTCTGCAATTTTCACATGTTCTTTTTTCAAATTGTTTATCCTGCCGCCGCAGGGTCGCACTGCCAGCCCGACACCATCCAACACACAGCTAGTGGCCAGTGTCATTTTGCGAACTTGGAGATAAAAACTCACTGTAAAAACTTTTTGGCTTTTGATATTTAGGTTACCGGCGCATAGTCTTACCCAAAATTAAAAAAGAAAAACCTCGTAAGAAATGGATTTTCATACACTTTTCTCTCCCGCTCAGATGCGTTTTCTCCCCGCATATTTGTTCGATATGCAATGACGTACTTTCTACCGTAAATTTGATAAAGTATCAAGGTACTTTCCAAGCAGGTGTAGTATAAAGAAATATTTCGTTTATATGTTAACAGTTTATAATTCTTGTTGTAGGTTGGCTTTATCGAACAATGAACCCTGCATTTAAGGGGTTGGTTTGGGTGCCAGTGAATATTAGATCGTCCTTCTTTTATCCCGAACTAGCTGATGCCCGCGTTGGATAATTTTGTACCAAATACAAAATCCTTCGAATAAATCCTATAAAGTGACTAAGATGAAGTGTTTGCTTGTTCATAACGGGTGAAGACTTGCATTAAAAAACAAAATCTAAAATATAACGGGCTACTACGGAACCCTACACTGCGCGTGGCCCTACACGCACTGGGCCGGTTTTTTTTATATACATGCAAAAATTGCGAGAATTTGTCGATATGACATAAAACATCTCAGGACAGACCATTCTTAGTAGGTATAGTCTTATAGAGGCCTTGGGGAGGACAGCCGAGGAGCTTTACTTTACTAAATTAGCGAGCACAGAAAACTTGAACGGCCCTTTGAAACCGTGCCGAAGCATGGACCTGTATGCGTTGCAATGTGAATTAGTAGTAAAAAGAGCATAGATTACTTCCAGCAGTAGCAGGACTGGCCCAGTGGCAACGGCCCTGACTAACTGACTATTGTTGATGCAATGTCAATTTCTTTAGGCCTTTAGTCGACATCAGACGCCACTCAAGTGATCAGCACACTTGGGGGACTATTCATTTTTATTTTATTCCATGTTCGCAGTCAAACGATGCCGACGCCGCCACGGACAACTAGGTAAAAAAGTATAACAATAAAAAAGAACATTTTAGATTTTCTTCTTTAAAAGAAATCGGATTGCGTTTGGTCGTTATGCGCCTGGTGTGAAGCGATGGTGTGGCCTAGGGTGGAGACGCTTGCTTACAAGAAACCGGTTTACTCCACCGTTAAATAGATCCACATTATAATGATCAAGGAACAGAGAAGCCGGCAGTGAATTCCATTGACACGCGGTTCGCACAATAAATGTGGCTGGATGGCGTCCATCTGTTCCTTTCATTTTTTTTTTTGCGGGTTCCGTATGTCCGAATGAAAAAGCGGAACGCCTTTACATCACTCGTGTGTTTGTCTGTGTCTCTACATTTTGTCTTAAGAAGTTTCACTTTGAATCGCCCGCCCGCAAATTATATACTAATACCTTCCTCTTGAATCACTTTCGCAGTTTTAAAGATCTAAGCATACATAGGGACAGACAGAATAGGCGACTTTGTTTTATAATATGTAGTGATAGTGATGAGACAGAAAACAAAGCCATCAATACATACAGGGTCGAACGAATATCGACACACAAACGCTTGCCACGTATTCAGTATATCATTCCAATCTATAGAAATTTTCAGCGGTAATGTAAAAAAAACCGGCCAAGAGCGAATCGGACTCGCGCACGAAGGTTTCCGTACCTATATTTTTATATCTATATTTTTGTATCTATACAACATTAGACAAAACGGCAAAAAATCACGTTTGTTGTATGGGAGCGCCTCTTAAATATTTATTTTAATTTAACTATTTATTTTCAAAGTGAAAATATACAACTAAATACTCGGTGAATATTTCAAGCGTCTACCTGTTGCCGTTATTAATATCGAGCAAAGAACGGCAAAAAGATCACGTTTGTTGTTTGGGTTCCCCATTAAATATTAATTTTATTCTATTTTTAGTATTTGATGTTATATCAGCAACCGAAATACATAATCAGTGAAAATATTAACTGTCTTGCTATCACGGTTCATGAGAAACAGACTGTTCATGAGATACAGCCTAGTGACAGACAGACAGACGGACAGTGGAGTCTTAGTAATAGGGTTACCCTAAAAATAACAGCCGTTCCATTGATTTTTTTGACCGTGTATTTATTGCACTTTTGTTGGTAAAAGCTGTTTATTTTTAATTTTTCAATCAGCCTGTATATTATTAAAATGCGTAGGGGATATTTTGTCAAGCTCCAATTTGATTAAGACTTTTATCAACAATTACCCCATAGACGCAAAATCAAAAGCAATAATGATCAGTTTAGTCACCAAAATCGATCATAGCTTCAAAACTCTATTATCATGAAGCATACATCAACCTCGTCACACACATTAGTATGCATGCGAACTGCATACAATATGCATCGGACTCGCCGGAATCAGGTCGTGGGTCGTCGACACAACCTCCCTTAGGTCGTGAACTTTACGTTACTTACTGCTAGTGAAACATGACGACGACGGTTTATTTAGAATTCAATTTCTCGGGGATTGGCTTGGAAATATGGTATTTATGAGAAATGAAGACGCCATTGGAAGTTAAAACAAGAATTTTTGTGGTATACTACCCGAGCTAAATTTGACTACAGTTCCCGGCTACCACTAAAACACCTGACGACTGAATAAAATGTAGCCTATGTTACCCGGGCCATAATAACGAATCAATTGACACCCTATTCATCAAAATCGGATGAATAGTTTGGGCGCTACGGAGCAACATACGTAAATACAAACAAACATAGTACATACATATATACATACATAGACTGCTAATATCATAACCCTTTCCTTTTGGCTTCGCCGTAGTCGGGTAAACAACAGCATTAACTATGAGCCAATTTAAAAATTTAAACTGATCGCGCTAATCTAAAATGCGTTCGAAAGATATGGACTGTGACAGCTCTTAAACGCGGTTTGGATGTGCTGAGCGCGTTCAGTTTCATTGTTGGAATTCGACCTAAAGAGTTTACCTAAATCTAGAGGCAAAAGTATTATTTTGATGTCGACAATGAAATTTTACCAATAGAGACGTCATACTCATTAAAAAGAAATAAAAACATGGCGATATTCGAACGCGTCGTTCGAACTGACAATTCCGCACGCCATTATCTCGTGCTCTCTGTCACTCATATGCAACGCACTACTTGCCTCGTTCGTGTAGGTGTCAAAGCGGCAACAGCGCGGCAGTGATTTTTGAGTAAAATAAAGTTTATGATTTTCCATTTTAAATAGACTAAACAGTAGTAACAAATGAAAAGATACCTTCGTCCTTCTTGATTTTTACAGCTGGCCCAGAATAAGTATTGCACTTTCTGAACACACAATTTGCCTTATTTGTTTATTTTCATACACCAAACTCCCGCTTAAACGTCAGTTTGCGGCGCACAGGACGGACTGAGGTCACACAAGCTGATCAGCTTGTGTTTGCATTGCCACGCTGACGTCGGTAAAACGTATCTACCTCAGTATTATATATAACATCATTGGACGTCGACATCAAAATATTATATTGTTTGGCTTCAATTTCGATATGTTTTAAAAAAAATCTTAAAGCGATCATAAAATAATCTTGAAGGTTTTGAAAAAAGCCGTGTCGCTGATATCTCTATGTCATACCTCGACATTCTATTTATAAACGCAGTGGTATACAAAGCAAAACTATTCCGTTCCCACACTTAAATCCAACCACTCCATTATCCGTATTCGGGTTACGGGGTAAGTTAGACATGCATTGCCGTTTTCAGGTCAATTGACAGCGGCGATTCCAGAAATAATCGGTCAATGAACTACTGTATCGTTTCGCGGCTGTTTCGCATGGAAGCATTATTGTATGCGTGGCCCTATTTTTATTATGTTAATACTAGCGACCTGCCCTTGATTCGCACGGTTTTCATGACTTGACAAAACATGGAGATTGTTTATTAAGTATACAGGGTGTCCCAAAAGCCGACGTCAAACCGGAATAGGGTGATAGTTATTAGTTTAAGTTTAAGTTACCGAGTTAACGACAAACGATGTTAACGATGCTTGCTGGAAATGCATCTTGGATGTATATACTTGCATTTCCCGCAAGCATCGTTTTTTCATGAGTCATTATAGCGATCGAAAGTTAGCGATTTTGTCGCTATCTATGGCCAGACAGACTGTAGGGCTATTAGTTAGTTTGGTTTTGTGTATGACTCTGTTAATCACCGTAAAGTGATATCCACTCAGTGTGATACGTAATACCAATACTATGACATTCACGGTCGTCATCAAAGTTTGGTGTAAAACCGAAGCTTGATAGTCACTGAATATCAGAAAGATACGTAATAGCCCTGCTGGTCTTTACATCCAAGATGCGTTCCTCACAAGCATCGTTATTGCAACCGAATTTATTCGTTAGTAATTAGCGATTTTGTCGTTATCTCTGTCGAGACTGCGGCGCCCAAGACAAGTCATAATAGTTAACAGAAATAAATAAAAACAATCATTTTTTATACGACTGCCCAAAAAAAGGGGTATTATTTATACCGAAGATAAATGTGCCAGGAACAAATTCGTGTTTAAATCTTTTTGAAATGTCCAATACTTTTAAAGTAATGCTAATAACACTCAACACTCACTTACTAAGTAACTCACTCACACTCTTTTCCGTCACTACTGTTACTACCATATTTTCCAAATAGAACTGAAATAGAGCGCTTCATAAATATTAATTGGATTTACTTTCAAAAGATAGATACACATACAGCTGATTACTATTCCCCTCACGGACCTCTATGATGTACAGGCTTTAGGGCAGACCCTTTGAATAATTCGCGACTATAATAAATAGTGTAATATGGAAAATTCTCGATCTTTACCCCGCTTTGTTATTTAAATATCGAAATACTTTTGTTTGTATACTGTTATAAAAGGAAATTGTAAATTACGGCACAGTCACAAAAACATTGTTCGGTAAAAATAACAAAGTTACTCGAATGACCGTATGTCTAAATTGGCCAAAACAAAAGTATGTCATCATAATAGGTGTTATTACGTTATAATATAAACATACATTTCGAAACAGAATGGTATTTACCACTAAAATACAGGGTGTAAACGACCTCATCACGAAGCCGTCAACCAAGCATTCTGCAAAAATTATTTCTGGGAAACGACTTTCTTTTTGGGGGTGAAAAATCATGTTTTGTGGTAGAACTCAATGTAACGCACACAAAACATTGTGCTGATGGATGGATTGAATAGTCGGTAACGGGGGTCGTGACGGTGTTTAAAGAAAAAATCTTACATTAAAAACTTGTATTTAAAAAAAAAATGCCAAAAAGTTGGAACTTTGACCCCCAATATCTCCGTAACTAGAAGGTTCCCAGGTATGGTGTAGAACAAAAAAATGATCGCAATGACGAGGAGAAGAAGGGCCTTTCGGCTTCGTTAAGAGGTGTTTTACACCCTTTATTTTGAAAGAAAGAAAAGGCGTTTGTTAGCTTTAGCGTTTATTTCGTCTTGCGAACTCTACTGTAAAACAATTCAGTAAGCACAACATAATCTTAAACAGCTCTTAAAACAATGTGGGTGTAACACCGCCCACGCACTTAAGGCGAAACTGCGCAGTATAACCCTAACTTGTGTTACCGCAATAAGGCCCGAACTCCACCAAAGCGGAGACGAGCTTCTAGGTGGAAGGAGAGGAGATGCGTAAAAGCTAGGGTGTATCCACCGAAACTGCGTAGATGTGCAAAGAGGAGAAGAGATACGCAATGCGGCACACCGCACACAGCACAGCGCTGAACGCACGCCGCTCACGTCTCATCTCGTTTCCGCTGGCCTAAACAACTACGAGACATAGATTGCAGTCGTGAATGTATAATAATCTAACTGTGGTAATTATGAAAATTTGATGAACTAAATATGATGATTTTTTTAAAAGTCATAGAACAAAAGTTGTTGATTATGATGTTAGTAACACAGTCCTGAGACGTTGTCGGTGTTTTACAAATAACCCTGTATAATAGGCATGTACTTCCATGGTTACTGGAGTGTCCAAAGTATCCCTACTCTTCTCCTGAGTCTCATCTCTGCTCAACTGTTTCCTCTAAAGCTAAGTGGATTAGACGAGAAGTGTAAATAACGAAATTCTATTGGTGGTTTAAAACTCATCTCCCCTCTTCTCGTCTCGTCACCGCTTCGGTGGAGTCCGTCCCTTAGCCGCCTCCGCAATACTCAAGAGAAAGATAATTATAAGATATTCTTCTTATCCCACAAAAACACGGTTCAAGATATCGTATAAAAGGTTACAATAATACTTACCTAATTTCTAATTGTTTTGCAAAGGAAATAAATGGAATGATAACTATTAAAGATTATGGTTGTATTTCCGAAAGGGGCTAGCAACGGTCGGCTTCTAGTCTAACCGGATGCAGCTGAATACCAGTATTTTACATAGAGCGACCTCCTCAATCTAGTAAGTACTGGTTTGACAACCAGTCTCACCAAGGGGTATCCTATTAACATGGGTAATACGAAACCCCGTGGTAAATAATAATAATAATAGATTTATTTGTTAGAATATTGTTCTTACATAGGTGTTACACATAATATGATGTCCATAATATTCTGCTGTTTCCAGCGTACAAATATTTCAAAGAATTAAAATTAATAATAAACCATACAATGTCGAGAATAAGAAAACGTTGACTACTATCAAATACATTGTCATTGGTCATCAATTGTAATGTCAAAATGATTAAATACAGTGTCAGGGGTTAATTAATTATAATATCAAGAATTATTAAATATAATAAAAAAGAAAGAAAAATTCTACACACAACAAAACACTGGTAAAACTGTTTGTCAGACTTTCTGGCCACGAGTCACGAGTTCACGACTACGGCTGTCAAAGATCTACAAATGCCAGCCCGGACCAACGGCTTAACGCGTCTTCCGGGTCACGAAGGAAACTCGGTATATAATGGACGGACCTACCTGGGCAAGGCTGTTATTATTGAGCGACGGTTATGTTAGGTGCAGTATAAGTCCATGAAATTGAGGCAAGCCTGTTTCTGTCTTTTTTTCTTCAGTCTTCCCCGCCGTGTCACCACCACCATGTCGTCGGGCTTATACTAAAGGTAAAATTAGCATTTCCATAAGTTTTATAAGCCTGTTTATATTAACCGGGCAAAAGACTAATCTACGAGCTGACTGAGTTAATTTTCCAATGCAAAATAAATAAAAATCAGAATATCTGTGCCTGATTCGTGGTGGAAAAAAACCTGTAGGTAGTACGCCAGGCACAACAGTCACTCTTAGAGGTCTTCAAGCATCTCATTGGTCAATGAGGCTGTTCTTGTTTTGTACCTTTGTATAAGTATACCTACTGCTTTATTGAATCCTATAAAGGCAATGTTTCTTTTGTCTGCAGTCACAATGCTCTGAGGCCGATTGGTGTTGAGAACAAAGAATTGGCTTTTTATACCTCTTTGTGACTTTTCAGTTTTTTGTAAACAAGTAGGTAGCGGCAAAAGGAAACGTAGTTTATGTCAAGGTTCCGTATGATTGTTATGCTGTTTCTAATTAGTTTTCTGCTGAATAGCGACTTCCATAGTAAAAATACACGCAGTAAACATGAAATTGTAATACCTAAAATTCAGATAATATAAGATAATTCAGGTTACAAAAACTAGCATGTCTTTTATTGTTTAATGTCTTTTACAGTCAACGCTTTCCAAAAGCTAAAGTCAGTTATTTCAATTACACCTTTTATAATGTGGATGGAATACTCACTCTAAACAGATCATAATCGTTCAACTGAACCTAAATCGCTTCGCTTATTCGCTAACCAATCAACTTTGCTTATCTTAGTCCATTTGTCGACACAGACCTCACAACCACTCATATTCGGCTATCTGTGAACGAAATCTAGCCCCATTCTAAAATGAGTTGATTTATGCCTTGTTTGAGCCAAATATTTAGCCACGAATATAGGCTAGACAAAATGGGAAGGGTCACGCGCAAACAGCTCGGACTGTACCTATTAGAGGACCTGGGTGAAGACATAATACTATCGCTTTCAAAGTGTTTCGTATTTTTACATCAAATCTCAGACCAAATGAAAAACCAAGACATAGCGCTGCTAGCAATTAAGTGACGCCGGTTTCGTAAACATGTGTGCATTTTTTGAGCGTAGTTTAATCGTAGTTTGATGTAAATGTGTGCGTGTGAGCGTGTATGCACAGAGCGGAGCTTAGTTTTGCGCCGGCTTCACTTTATTTGATTGCAGCGCTGTCTTGGTTTCTTATTTGGTGTGAGCATCAAATTTAAACAGGACTGACACTAGCATTTTTTTTGACCGCGAAATGAAAGTTTCTTACGTGTTTTTGCAATTTGCCGATCAATGTTATTCTGTATGCTGAATAAAATGTGACTTGCGGCAGTAATACGCATGTAAAAAGAATTCGCATTACCACAACACGCACAAAAACTAGAATCGCTGATGTGGGCAAAAAGACTGCTGGGTTGTAGTGGAATTGGGCGGGCCATGTCTGCAGAATGCATCAGGACCGATGGGCCAGCGTCGTCACGCAGCGCGTGCCAGGAGACGGGCGTCGTCGCCGAGGGAGGCCTACAAAACGCTGGCGTGACGACTTAAATTCGTTTGTGCGAGATTGGCCGGAAAAACCCGCGCAGAGAGAAGAGTGAAAGGCAATGGGGGTAGGCCTTTGCCCAGCAGTGGGACAATAAAGGCTAAGGAAAAAAAATACGCATGTATTTACACGATTATAATAATTAAAATCATCAATACAGCCCTCTTAGTTCATTTAATCCTATTGGATGTCTGCTGCAAAAAAAACGGGAGAAAATTTGAATTTTGTTGGCTATCACGACACTTCCCCCTTAAATGGGCCTCCTCTTGACCTCAATCTTGTTCTGAGGACAGGTCAGAGATGATTTCGGTAGCTATGTGAATCCAATACAATTTTGACTGTTCATGATCGCTGATGGACGTCTTTGTCTAATCCATCCGGGCGTTAAAACAACACACTAAGCTTTATGTAGACAGAATGACGAAAGCGACACCCCACATTTATCCGATTTTTTTTCAAAAACTTCAAGTGCCATGCTTTAGGGCCTTGTATTGTATGATTGGTGTAAGCAATATACGTTCTGGGCTAGGTTGAATTCACATGTGAATATCGCGTGACCACTTGAATTTACGCCTGAATGGTTGGCCGCTGAAATTCGTGTCGTTGTAGAAAAAATGTAGAAAGTGTATAAATCAGCAATGTAACAAAACTTTTCGAAGGTTTCGTACTAATGATTCTGACTTCGAATACTCGTGTACCTTTTATTGCTTAATACGCAATTTGTAGTACTACCTTTTATTTTCTTTTTTTTTCGGAGAATCGGGAAATCATCAAATGACTCCTCCCGCTCTGTGCGGAGCAGGAGGGAGTGTCAGACTTTTACTGACTAAAACCCATCCATGTTCCTTCATCGCCCTTTGAGTTCCGGGGTATCTCTTGCGAACAGTCCCGCAGCCCCGGCAGGCATCGGCCCTTGCGGACCCCATCCTTTTTGCTGACTCTCTTTGAGGCGCGTGGAACACGAACGCGCCGTCAACACGGCCTGTCGTCATGAGACGGATGGACGGCGAGCTAGCCCATAGCTCACCGCCAACAGGCCCGCGCCTACGGTGGCCGGGGGCCACCACGTGGCCCTCGACGCCCGTTGCGTCTCCCGCGGCGGCCGGGACGTGTGGTTCTCTCCCTCTCATTCATTCCGTCTCGCTCCGGTCCATGGATTGAACCAGGGTCGGAAGCGAGAGGTCGTCGCCGCCGATCGCCGCTTAGAGGACACGGCGGTGCTCCGCCCAAGCAGGGCACACCTCCACGGTGTGCTCCACCGTGTCCTCCGGTCGATCCTCACAATGGAAGCACCCGGGCGTTTCCTCCCGCCCGATTCGGTGCAGGAACCTCCCAAAACAACCGTGTCCGGTGATGACCTCGGTCAAGCGAAAGGTGAGGACACCGTGGCGTCACTCAAGCCACTCCTCAAAGTGGGGACTTATCGCCATTATTGTAGTACTACCTACCATCTTATTTTTATATGTGTCGTGGCGAGGTGGGGTCAATGAAATTTTCACTCACAATGATGCGTATTAGGACTAGGATAGTATAGGATCAGTCCGTTTCATCAGAATACTAGCATCTTTTGCTCAAACAGGTGTATGTTAACACTGTTAGACGCAACGCAACGCCTATATAAGAACAAAATTGCCAACAGTCGCGCTCATTTATAAAACAGGTTGTAAACAACCTCATCACGAAGCCGTCACCCAAGCATTCTGTACATCAAACTAAGTAACTTTACGCAAAAATTATTGCTGGGAAACGACTTTTTTTTGGGATGTAATATCATGTTTTGTGGTAGAACTCAATGTAACGCATTTAAAACATTGCGCTGATGGATGGATTGAACAGTACGGGGGTCATAGAGGTGTTTAAAGTAAAAAAAAAATACAGTAAAAACTTTGTATTTAAAAAAAAAAAAAACTTTTAATAAAGTTGGAACTTTGACCCCCAATATCTCCGTAACTAGAAGGTTCTCAGGTATGGCGTAGAACAAAAAAATGATCGCAATGATGGGGAGAACAAGTGCTTTTCGGCTTCGTTAAGAGGTTTTTTACACCCTTTATGTGGGCCCCTTAAAGATGCCAACGATGACGGCGATGTGAAAGTAATTTTTGGTTAACATTGTGTGAAGAACAAGTAGTCGCATAGCATCCCTCAAATATCTTGAATGTCTCATTGCTTAGTGCCAAGATTTCCAACAATTACTGAGTCACTCCATTCCATGTGAAATTGTGCATGTAAACAAGACAGTGACAATTATTTTTATCGAACAATAGAATATAAATAGTTTTCAATAACAAATAATGTGTTATTTAACAAGCGGATACGCGATATAAAATTGAAAGCTACAGGGCCTTTACGCACAAGATATCACCCGGAAGATTCACCCGAACGTGGCAAAAGATTATCACGAGTCGTTGACCGTTTTAACTGTATATAATTATTATTGTCACTCGTACCGAAAATCATTCTCATAATTATCACTTGCTTCGGCGAAGGAAAACATCGTGAGGAAACCAAACCACCATGTCTGAGAGATATTTCCCGGGTGGCATAAAAACTGTAATACCTACCAGGTTAGGCACAAACCACACGAATAGAGGTAAAATACCAAAATGGTCAAGTCATATTAACTTTCGACCATGTATAAACATCGCCCACTAATATTTTAACATTGAAGTCTTCGTCAATAATAAATGCTCATCCAAATAATATCTATTTTAGTCCACCAATGTCGCTATATTGATTCGTTTAAAAGCGTTCTGAATTAAGGTCGAATTCTAGAATTCTTAACTAATTGATCAAATATAGGCTAGTGACTAAGGCTTTGGAAGGCCAAAGAAAACATGGATGAATTATGTGAGGAATGATATGAAAGAGAAAGGTGTAAATGACGATGCCGTGACGTCTGACAGGGAGAATGGAAGAGCAAAACGTATTGCGCCGGCCTCAAGTAGAATGGAACAATTGCAAGAAGATGATAATGTCTAGACTTACACCGGCCTCTCACAGACGGACTGCATCGCAGCAACCGCACGCAGTCGATATCTTCAACTGCATGCAGTTGTTCGTTCGACTGCATGCAGTTTTCTGCAGTCAGATCTGACTTTGCGCAGTTGACGCCACGCATCTAGCCCCACAGATAATATCCCAAGAGCTCAGTGTAAGATTTGACGTCGAAATGGAAGCACAGACGTTACTTCTCTTATTATTATTACGGCGCCGCCGCCGCCGCCGGCAGCGGAGTAATCGAATTGAAAAACTGCAACAAAATTGTTATTGATCGTAAACCTTGACGTAATAAATTGACAATCGCTAACGATTGAAGTTTTAAAACCTGTTATTTATTTAACACCTTTTTAACCCGTTGACCATTATTAATTATCAGTTAAATTACATTAACTAAAAAACCGTCAATGACCCATGCCTAGCTGCGTTATGCTCCTCGACTAACTGCACACGACTGCAGCCGACCGCGTGAAGTCGATATCATGACTGCATGCAGTCGAACGAACAACTGCATGCGGTTGAATATTGGGTAATAAGGTGTAAACCACCTCATCACGAAGCCGTCAACCAAGCATTCTGTACAGCAAACTAAGTAACTTTACGCAAAAATTATTGCTGGGAAACGCCTTTTTTTGGAGTGAAATATCATGTTTTGTGGTAGAACTCAATGTAACGCACTCAAAACATTGTGGGGTCGTGAAAGTGTTTAAAGTAAATAATGTTACATTAAAAACTTGCATTTAAAAAAAAATCGTCAAAAAGTTGGAACTTTGACCCCCAATATCTCCATAACTAGAAGGTTCCCAGGTATGGTGTAGAACAAAAAAAATATCGCAATGACGAGGAGAACAAGTGCCTTTCGGCTTCGTTAAGAGGTGTTTTACACCCTTTATATCGACTGCGTGCGGATGCTGCGATGCAGTCCGTCTGTGAATGCGATGCAGTCCCTCTGTGAGAGGCCTAACTGTGAGGTATCTTTGTGTGTTTTAACTTTACTACTCGTAATGGATTACACGAAGACTTTATGAAGGTTAAGACAAGTTGAGATAACATTTCCAATTCTATTTTTCAAGCCACTTCACTTTCCCAAAGGAAGGCGTCTTTCTCTCTTTTAGCTTCGAGTGTTTACATTCAATTTAGGTGTTTCGCTGTGTGGGATTTGCTCATCTTCCTTGTTTTTCCTTCTTTATCTTTATATAAAATGATAATTTGGATTTCATCTCCGTATCTTATTTCTAAATTATCTATTTTACCCCATCTTCTTAGTTATAGTTGAGGAGATACCTATCGTTCTAGATTTACGTACCGAATATATTTGTATTAGGTCTGTTGTATCGTCGTGCGTCGGTCTTGTGGACGCGACTGCTGAGCAAGGGGTTCTGGGTTCAATTCCCGGGCCGGGCAAAGTGCAATACGTTCGCCCCCGAGACTTAAACATAACTAGCGCAAAATGGGTGTACTATAGGCATGACGACAGTATCAAAAAATTGCAAATCTATTTAGTCCGTCAGTTAGAGTATTGGAAATTAATGGACACGTATTTTTGTTTTTGTAAATCAATTAATATTGACAAGTGGGGGCTCGTGACGTCAGAACTAGCAAAAATATTTACCATGGCGTGACGTATTGAGAATTTTAAAAGCGTCGTATCTTCGTCAATTTTGGTTTACGTAACAAAAGAAAAAATACGGGTCAAATATTTTTTGAAAATCTAAGTGACGGACTACTTAATTAGATTTTTTTGTCGTCTCGCCTATTAGGGTCCTCTGCCTAACCCTTGAGGGATTACAGGTATGATGTTATGTTATATTGGTACTAGGTCTGTAAATGCCATGAAGTTGCCGGTTCAGTGAATTCGCCGGCATTTCGGGCCCATTCTGGACGGTTGGCTAGTGGGTAGGGCAGCTATTGTACCCGTGAAAGAATTGCTCTGTTTGGTCAGACTGACGCACCTTCAGTATTTGTGTTCACGTTTGAAAAGTTTATTATTTATAGACCAATGCTTTTCTACTGAATTATGTGGACAGGTTTATTGTGTTTGTGTTATTAGAATGTCTGAAAGGTCAGTTTGTGTGTGGTATCATAATGCTTAACTAAAATGAGGTTTTCTAGTAGCGTTGGTTGTTTGTTTATTTAACCTTTTGAACGCCATTGTCACATATACGTGACAAGCAAGTGCGTGCCTCGTACACCAGACGACACTATTATGTAACAAAATGGTAGGTGAAATTGTGGCTTGGCGTGGGGGGCACGCGCATACGTTTATGCACTCGTGTTCAAAAGGTTAAAAACGGAACCTCTTCCAATGTTGAACCTTTTCTTCCGTTTGACTCGCTAAGCAACTCGACACCGATCAATCAAAACTAGAATTAATTGGAGTGTAAAATTCAACAGTAACTTGAGGCTTTTCGTGTCAATATACCACTAGTCAATCCAAAGAGTGGTAAATTCGCACTACATGACATGTCTCATGTGTATTTCCAAATTTCATATTTCGATCCGCTGGATGCGAGACGCACGGGACCGGTCAATGTGGCGACACATGTGTGTTGCGGGAGGCCTATGTCCAGCAGTGGATGTCTTGCGGCTGGAATGATGATGATGATGACAGCATGTATTAGGTGTGAAGTAATTATTGAAGTCGCGAAAATGACAACTGTTCCACACAAAATTACCATTACTGCTCGCCGATTGTATGATATAGCAGTTTTTTTTTCGGGTATAGATTTTGATTCTATGGAGAAAGGTCAGTTATAATAAATAAATATGACAACGCCTTTCACGATGTACGCCTGTACATATGTGTTTCTTCAGTGAAGGCTGTGCATGGCATTTCAGTCAGTCATAGAACTGCCTGAATGACCCCCTACGCGGATGTCGGTCGCGCGTACGAGTATACATTGTGTTCCATATTATAGTACCATACTGTAACGCTGACGGCAGAGCGGCGCGTAGGTACGTTGCTATTGTATTTCTCGCTGACGTACGCGACCGACATAAGTGTAACAGGAATTCAGGGCTAATGTAGAGGCACCAGCACGTCTACCTACCCGAAACTGTCAAATTTCCCCAATCAACCTTGAACCTAATACGATACGATAGCGATAAAGTTGAAAATCTATTAAAGAACTTTGACAGATTGTAGGAGCTTCATGTGCTGGCGTTCTGTACAAAAGATAGTAACCATGCATATCCTCAACTCAGACACAGACTAGACAGATACAGTCTATTTGTGTCGCGAATTGCGATGTTTATCACGCTTTCCCGACATCGTTCTGTGATTACTTACGTAAGTATATTTATCTCAGTTTGTTATCATCGTATCTGCCAAAATCCTAACGTAGGTACATTACGTTACTAAATCTTGGTAAAATGATCTAGGTTGCCGATATTTTTGGATGTGAATTATATTCATTGCAACTGTAATTGTAAAGGTTGTTTAGTGGCTATTTAGGTATCACTTTAATAACAACGATTAGTGTCTTTTCATGTAGAACGGGTCCGTATCAAACTATAGTATAGTACATACAGGGTGTAAACAACCTCATCACGAAGCCGTCAACCAAGCATTCTGCACATCAAACTAAGTAACTTTACGCAAAAATTATTGCTGGGAAACTACTTATTTTTGTGGGGTGAAAAATCATGTTTTATAGTAGAACTCAATGTAACGCACTCAAAACATTGTGCTGATAGATGGATTGAATAGTGCGGGGGTCTTGTATTTTAAAAAAATCCTGTCAAAAAGTTGGAACTTTGACCCCCAATATCTCCGTAAGTAGTAGGTTCCCAGGTATGGTGTAGAACAAAAAAAATATCGCAATGACGAGGAGAAAAAGTGCCTTTCGGTTTCGTTAAGAGGTTTTTACACCCTACCTACATATTTCATCATAATTAGGTTTTACTTAACATTTTATCTATATTAGTTATGTTTTACGACTAAAAACTGGCCCGAGCCTGACTTTATGTGTTATGCAGGTAATTAACACGGTGAATTAACCTATGTTTTATATCATAATTAACATAACTAACAACGTTGTGTACGATAGTAAATCGTACGTTGTGTTGCTCCTATATCAGAACGTGCTATTTTTCTTACCCCCTGAAGATTAACGCGAGTTTTATAATGCAAAAAGGCATATGATTGACTGCAATAAACAAAACCAGAAAATATGTGATATTCTTCAGGATATATGCTAGTATGATAGTGTTTTGAAAACATAATACAAGTAATTTTACTCGATAACAAAAATCACGGACTTATCTGTAAAAATTTCTTTTAACGAGCAAAAACCATACTCAAATACATGCGATCATTCTGATTTTTTGGCAAATAATTCTACAAGTAACATATTAGCGTGATAGTGTTTTATTCTTTTGGTCCAATCAATAGATTTTTTGGAAATCGCAAAAAACCACTCATTTCGCACTATTCGGCCCGCAGTGACTGACGTAACAATCACTTTGTAGCGCAAGCTGAATAGAACTTTATTCTAACTGAATTTCAAACGAAGTTTGAACCACCACAGTTAGAGTTGCTAATTTAGCTCCTGTAGTCGCCTTAAGTCGGTGAAACTCTTTCGTCAATCTATCTACCTATTTGCCAATACAGATGGCATTGTTACCTCAAACCTTAGCGTTTTTACAGCTATAAACAAATAATGAGCTAAAATAACACAATCACGTTGTGAATAGAGTTATCCGCTTTGACTAGGCTATAACAATTTAACATGAATTGTTCGTAAAACGTTTACATAAACAATAAGGGTCGCGCCTCAGGCGTTATGAGAACATTAACGTAGCAACAAAACATTAATTTAATTGTAGCATTTGTTGCTTTTGAAATGACTCGAGCAATGAAACAATGTGGTTGTAGGACAATTGGTAAAGGGAGACTCGTAAGTATGTACCACTTTTGTACTTACATACATGAAATTAAGTCAAAAAGAAGGTATATAGATCTTTTAGTACGGATGAGCAGCACGTGCCTAAGTAATAACAGTCGCTCAGGGGTGGGTTATTGTACATTCGTCACCTTTTTGTAAACTCCATATTACATTGAAAGTGCATTCGCCACATGCATAAGTACAAAATATTTTATTTAAAAAAAATTCATGAAAATAGTCCTGTGGCGAGTTAACGCATACTTTTTTTTGTGGCGAATGTACAATAACCCTGTCAGGTTAACCCGCGTGCGCGCTGGCCAAGGTCGGCTGTCATTTCTAGATCTTTGACAGTCGTTACAGATAGCCAGTGGCCCGAAAGTCTGACGACTAGTCTTACCAGGTGTCGTATTGCCTAGAACTAAGAGTTATGGAGTTCAGATACGCAGTCGAGTCGCTCCATGAAAAATACTGGTATTCAGCAGTATTTTACATGGAGCGGTTAGACTAGAAGCCGACGCCAACATTATTGGGAGGCTACCAGATAATTTTTGGAAGAATCTCAAAAACAGGACCCCAAAATGTAATACACTCTCAATCACAATTTTAACGATTTTTGAAAATTTATATTCCATTACTATAAATGTCTGAAAAAACGTAGTCTACTCAACAACAACAAAGCTATAACTTGTAGAATTGCCAAAAATTAATGGCATTAGAATTGTGGGTGTTATGCAATTACCCTGCAGGTTTCTCGATTGAAATTGCTTACCTAAAATCACAAAAAGGTATAATGGTGTTCTGACTCATAGTTTGTCTTTTCCTTCTACAATTTTCCCTCCAACAGTACAATTTACCTGCCTGTATACCTAGCAGGTACACTTGTACTAAAACACATTAGTTTCTGTTACGCACCATTAATTGTAATCGTCCGTTACCAATGAAGGAAACACTACAGTCGGTCCGACCGCACATTAATCAACCTCGATTCACATTTGGCCTGCCCAACTGCTACCACGCGCTTTTCTTCAATTTAGAATCGAAAAACTAAACAGAAGGTTAACAATGGAAAAATAAAAGAGATAAGCATCACCTTTGTACCTATTTTCCTGTTCCTTTCTTGATTTACATAAACACTGTGTGTATTTAAACAGAAAAAGTTAAAAAAACGAAAACAAACATACATCATATAAATAACTAGCGGACGTCACGCGGTTTCACCCGCGTAGTTCCCGTTCCCGTGGGAGTACGGGGATAAAATATAGCCTTTGTTACTCAGTAAAGACGTGGCTTTCTAATGGTGAAAGAATTTTTGAAATCGGCAGTAGTTTTTGAGTTTCTGCATTACAAACATACACACACACAAAATTTTGCAAATACAAATTTACAAATCTTTCCTCTTTATAATATTAGCGTAGACGTAAGTGACAACAGAATTTTGAAGAGGATTGCTGCCTGTCATAGGTTTAAACCATTGTTACAAACACTAAAATATTAACAAAACTATACAGTATGTTAGTTTAAACGAGGGACATATTCAAACCCACAATAGTGCATGATTATATGATACTAATAAAAATATGAACAAAAAAAAAACACTAATAAATAACAGACAGAACCATACCAAAAATTTCGCAAAAGTCTCGCAACGTGTGGACACCCTTGCGATCGCAGAACATGTGCGCGGGTCAATGACCTTTAGGTATAAATGGCTTCTTGTAGGTGCACTGGGTATGGCTCCCGTCCTCGTCCTTGGGCATGCGTCGGTACGGTGAACTGACCGAATGTTCGCAATCGTTGGTTGACACCTAACATAGGATTGTACGACGGAATCTGGCGGTTGGGAAACATCTCTCAGTACAAATTAATGGCTCCTCGCACACTATCATTAGCTAACATGTAGGCACGAACCATATCCCAATATTCTTCATTGGAATATTGATAAGACGTCATTTTTGGTTATTTTAGAACACGTTTATAGGACACACTTATCGTGAAGTAAGCGGGGTTGTTTATGGGATACTCGGAACTGCAATATTAGACATGCGGAAGTAGCGGCGCACTCGCATAGACTGCGGTCAGCGCGGGAGTGTGTCCTGTGGCTGTCGGTGCAACACAAAGGAAAGGGGCGGGGTTTGCGCACGAGCTTCCTTTTCGGCAGAATCGGCGCGTGTTTTGCCGCGTGATTATTTTACTGTTTACAAATTCACTTCTTGCGCGCTCAGTGTTCATGAAAAATGTATTTTGTTGGACAATTACGTCAAAAATTAAGGTTATAGGTTTTTTACATATTTGGGACGAGAATCGAATACTGAATACCCTCCCTCAATAAGTCCCTCGTTTAACCTAACACACTGTAGACTGCAGTAGTCTGAAAATAAAGTTTAATTTAATATAATATTTAGAGCGTTATCTGCTCTACCGTTTCAAAAATGATTGCGATTCTGTTTCATTACATTTAAAGAACAGGGGGCCTAAAATGGTCTTTATGGTTCATAAAGACCATTTTAAGAATTTTATATTTTTAACGTGATTCATACCATGATTCTGATAAAGCGGCGTTTTTAGGCCCCCAGTATTGTCTCGCTCACTCATAGTTAGGACTGAAACTTGTTCCATGGTGGACGTGCGAGCGCACTCTTCTCATATAACTGATCGCGCACCGTGAGCATTCATTTGTTTATGTACAACATGGAATCATGTATTGTTAAGTGGGTACACATTGGTGTAACGTAACGTGAAATGTAACACGAATTAGCCATCCAGACTTACGCAATGCAACATGAAATGTAACCAAACTAGGCAAAGGAAACAATTTTTTTAGGCCCACTTAGACGTTGCGTTTATTATTCATATTACACCAAAAATAAGTAACAGTTATATCATAGTAACAAACGAAAGATTACATAGAAACTAAACCGGAATCTTAAAATCATTATAAAAAGTTATATTACGATATTTTTTTGCGAGTCAAATCATTCCTGTTGTGGTCAATGTCATTTGACAGATAATACATACGTGAATAGGGGCGTTATTTCCGTTTACAAAAAAAAGTACGGTACCCTGTGGTAATCATATCTGCTTTAATTAAAACAGAATAGAATATAAAAAGAAATATTATTAAACTGTGAGCATTTTAATGCTATTTTTAAAGGTTTACACTAAACGCATAGATGGTTTAAACAATCAACGTGTCACGGAGCGTTGTAAATCCGCCTTTTAGTGGTTGACAGGCACCTTCATTATTTTTACATTTACTCTTTCTGTTTATTTTGATTTTCGTAACAGTATTTTTGCAGTTTTCGCATTTATTCCGATTAGACAAGGCTTAGCTAATATAACCACTGTAATCTAGATATTTAAGGGAAGAAATCAATGTACGTTTCATTATTAAACGCTACAATTTATGTGGGTGGCCTAATCTCCAAACAAAATAATATGACTCCTTTGTTTCAGCGTGTGTTACATTTCATGTTAGTTTTCACCAATGTGTACCGATCATTAGATTACAGTCGAATTCTCCAGGTAAGGGAGCGCCTTCACAATTTTTTTTTTCACGACCGGATGCTAATTTCGCTGTACAGTGAAGGATTACTATTAAAAATTTTTGGTTCAGTCAATATTTAAACACCTTACCGTACTTTCTTTATGTTAAATTGAATAATTAATTATTGTATGGGGTGACATAGAACAAAAAGGACAAATATATAAAACTTATGTACCTACAATGGCCGGTCCTATCGCACAAAGCGATCTCTTACAGATAATCTTTGAGTGGACTAAAAAAAATGGAAAAAGAATAAAAAGAACCTATTGAGTATAAATCAACCTATTACTAAGCATACGAACCTATTCAGAAGCCTATATATGTATACAGCATGTAGCTGTATGCCAGAAAGGGTCAACACTCTTGCGTAGGTAACTGCAGCTGAGTAAGCGGGTATGTGACCGCAAAACCAATTCGTATTGGTGACTAGTCTGACAAATATCGCTATATTTGTTAGGTATTGGTAAGGTATCCTTCTAATATTCTTAGTAAAGGAAGATAAAACTAATATCCAACCCCTTTCTGTTTGAAAACATATCACACGTAGCATGATCTCGTGGCTAAATAATAAACAGTCGCTCGGATCGATCTAGGTTAAGCCGTGCTTGCCTAGGTGGGTCCGTAGATGGGTGGTCCGTGTTACGCAGTACTAACTGGGTTGTGGAGGTCAGATAGGCAGGCCAGCTCCACGTAAAATAGTGGTATTTAGCTGCATTCGATTAGACTAGAAGCCGACTACAACATAGTTGGGAAAAAGGCTACGCAGGTGACTTAGCATGAGCAGCCTAGTATTTATTTTGATTTTTTCCCGCTCCTGGGACAGGCCTCTGTTTAGAGGGAGCGGGCCGTAATCCACCATGTGGGCCCAAAGAAACATTTATCCCTTTATTACCAAACGACAATACCAATAAGTTTAATATAATTAACGTTTAAAATAACTTAATCGGTACAGTTGCGAAAACAAGTGTTTTGTTGTAAATTCTAACGCACATTGGTGTTTATTTATAAACAGAATTTGGATGCGTTCGTGCGTTGCCGTCGTCGATCGCCGCATCGATGCGCCGACGCGATACGGTCAGCGGGCAAAGAGTATGTCTAGTAGACTGTCTGTTAGATGTAGGTACAAAACGTAAAACAAAAAAAAAATGTAGTATTCTTCAGAAAAGGCTGGTGTGTATTACTCGCTACCGGTACTAGCAGGTGACGTTGTGTAGCTTTTGTCTACCCCCATAAGAAAACAGCGTGAATTTAAATATGTTTCTTTTATCTGCCTGTTCTTTCCCACTGCTGGACTAAGGCCTCCCCATGGCTTTCCAGTTTTCTTTATCTTTTGCCATCTCCGAACAATCCGTCAGTGATGATTCCTATGTATGTGTGAAAAATAGGGATTATTGACAAAAATGCTAAAGAATTTGTTGGTAAGAAAATCATCAAGCGAACATAACGCAGCAACGAATAAATAACAGGAAACCAAGTATGACATAATTAATGTAGATACCTAATTTTGTAAGTTTTGTTTGTAAAATTCTCGTCAAATAAACTCGTTTGTGACCAAATTAGGCGCCTTTGAACGTGATTAACATCACGTTAGGAGGAAAATTACTTAATTCATAATGATTAACTGTGTGGCTAAACCAATCAACAGGAAAATATCAATACTGTTAACGCTGTTTATTTGTGTCGTTTGGATATAATTGTCTGTTTATCATCATATATTTTTGTATATTCGCCTCGCAACAATTGAATAACATTTACTTTTCCTTAATCGGTCAAATATTTTGAAAAGAGTTGAATAAATATCATTACGTTATAGTTAGTAGTCATAGTTGAGTAAGTAACATATACCTTTTCCCCAAGGTAGGCAGAAACCACATACCGGCTACGATTCTTACATAATCCTATTGCTTTTCGTTAAATTGTTATTTTTATCGAACCCTACGAACCGCGTCAACTTCACACTTTATGCAAACTTTATCTGCTTAAAGATAGGTCAACCTTAGCCAAAAGGCTTCCGAAACAAACAAGCCAGAATTCATATTATAATTGTAGACCCTCTGTTCTATTTATGGTCTACGCTCATCTCGAGCGGTCGCACTTCAGTGGCCGACGGTACGCGCCGGGCGGCACACCTCTGCGACTCGACTCCGCAGTACCACGCGATCGATACCGCCAACACACGCTACACGACTACTGTACGCGACTGTCCTACCGCGCGGAATAACCGGCAAAATTACGTACGTCGCACTTTTACATGTAATCGCGAGTTTTTACTTAATCACTCATTTGGATCGCATGTTCTGTGTTTGTGTGTGCCTGTGTTATAACTTTAATGTTCACGTTCGACATAGTTCTATTGTAGATATTGGTAACGTAAACCGTGTTTAGATTTTGTTTTCGTGACTTCCGATTGTGGGTTGTGCATGTTTTGGATATTCGACTTTATTCTTTATTTGGTAAGGTTGGTGGTGGTTAAACAGCATACCCGGCTCATTAGTGAGGAAAATACTTCCGTTTCAGCATCCAAATGTGAGGATTATGAGTGAAGATTTTTAAATTTATTTAATCAGTACATATTGCGCTGTTTCTTTATAAAGACCGAGAACCCTAAACATAACCTAGTCAACATAATACTACTTAAGTACAAGTCGTATTGAACTATTTAGTACTCTTACATCACATTCAGGGAAAACTTAATATTCCAGTCAGGCGCTCAACCCTGTATATTTTGCGACAAACATTAGGGCTACCCTGTATAATCATTCCGGACCCTTCTGTCAATATTATTGAACCTTTCCTAAGTAAACCTACAACCGTACACCACTGAAAAGGAATGTTTACTTTACAAATTGTCAATTTTATTGTAACAATATTACGTTAGAAAGATTTTTATTATCCATAGGCTTATTATCTTAAGAAATCGTAACAGAATAGGGATTTAATAACGTTTTATGGTCCATGCGGAGCTTTTTAAAGGTTTTCCGGGAAAGGCAGAGGTCTGGGAAAGGTCAATAAACCCTTCGTTCGAGGGGTGGTTATCATTTAACTTGTTTGGCACGATTTAAAAGGTTAGGGAAACGGAAAAGGGCGAAAAGAAAAGTGGAAAAGTCAACCGTACTGTTTGGGCTGTTTTTTTGCAATAGAATAATATTCAAGATATAGAACACAATGTACTTATTACAACAATTCATGGCTGCAATGTTATACCTCTTGAATTAAAAAAAAAACAGACTAGCTGTGCCCTACGGTTTCACCCACCATTCAGCTCCCAAGGTTCGTAGTGTGAATTAGGCTATCAAATACAAAAATATTTTTTCAAATCTGACTGGTTGTTCCAGAAAGATAATTATGTTTATTCAAACAAATAAACTGTAGCTTTTTATAAGGTGTATCTACTCATTCACGAAATATTTTCAGGGAATAGGTGATTCACTTTCAAGAAAAAAAATATCTAACTATACCAATTTAAAAAAAAAAAAAAATAGCCCACGAAGTAAATACTGACTCCTTATTTTTCAACATCCGTTACCCTAGTTTACTACGTCGCCGCGTCGTATACGTCATACTACGTCGTAGTAAAAGTTATGCAAGATGGCTCAAGAAATTTTGGAATTATAATAATTTCGTAAAAACCAAAAAACTTAGATAAAAAAATATCATTGCTATGGCTTCGTTATAGCTGTTAGATGATTCTCTAAAAATATTTCGTGTTTGAATACCTATTCAAACACGAAATATTTTTAGAGAATCATTAATTAACATCTATATAAGGTCTACCTAGACCTTATATAGATGATAATATGATACTTATAGGGCAATTTAGGAATACTGTAACTTGATGTAACACTATTACACCAATTCACCCAGTTTTAATTGTTCACGTAATGTAAAATGTTGTCATGCTTGCAACTATTAACATCCAACACTATCCGACTATGACCGAAATATAGTCTAGTAGGTAGTATAAGTATAACGTTAATTTTGAACTGAAACATTTTGTTTTTTTTTTATTTGTGAACTGGTACTAAAAAATTCTGAAGCCCAAGTATGTGATGAAACTTCCTCAATATTAATTTAAAAAGAATTAATGAATCTACCACAATGATTGAAGATTATTTCCACCATACAAAATCTGATATTAAAAAAAATATAATAAATGTAATAAACCACGAAATCGGATAAGATAAACTGGATAAAGAAAGACAACATAAATTAAGAACTCCTTCCGAATCCCGAAATTGAATTACAAAATGGAAATGTATATTTTTAGACCTTCATCTTTCTCGGTACTTATTCAAATTAAAACAAACATTCGGAGCCGGGGAAACTCCATTTTCTTATTGGTAGGTTTCCACAATAAGAACGAAACAAAAGCTGGTGATCAATGAGCCATTAACCTTTATATAAAGGCAGAAATTAGGACAGGTGAACGATTGTAATTGGACGTTTCCTACGGAGACATACCTCCCATTGTGTATCTCCAATAAAAGTAATTGCCATCGTCCCGGCTTAACCGTTCACACTCGATCGATTTTTGGTCAAACAACAGTTTGTATGATTAGATATAAGGCTTCAACGACACAATTTTCTGTGTCTAAATTGATTTCGTTTCTAAGTGACATTACGTCATTGACAGCTAAGTTATCTTCTCTGACTCTTTCTTCCTTCTTAACAGAACATCACGCCTGTTCTTTCGAAGGGTAAGGTATACCACAAGGGTGGTCAACCACATTATACCATCATTCATTACTTTCTGCAGTCATTGCATTTCATGAATTGCGTGTATTTGGTTATTAATTTCAAGTAGTGGCGTTTCTTTCATTTTTACAACCCTAAAAGCTTGGCTTACTGTTATAGCCTACTACACTTCATGATGTTAGGGTTTCTGTCTCAACAGTCTGCTTGCCTTACGGGCTTGCCGCATTGTTAGCACGTCACTGATTCCAAGCTGTATACTTCTCGCTTTTCTTCAGTTGTCAACCCAGTTACAGTTGTGACGATCATCACATTCTGTTCTATGTTTCACACTCTTCCTTCTGAGTTCAATTCTGTAGTTATGGGACCTAGAAAGATCAAACAAAACGAAATATTTTGTCGATATAATGCAATGTTTTTAACGTAAGTTCTATTTATTTTCATCAGTTTAAATCAAAATGATTTAGTTTTCAGCTTCACGTTTCGTAACTCACACGATGCAACAGCCGGTCGGCTGCTGTAAATTGCGTTAAGTACTTTCTAGTCTGCATAGGAAATTAGGATAGAATACGAATATTGGAATACGAGAGCATATCCCATGATATGATAGTTTAACAATGGCGTCTCGAACAAATTGGTCATTTGACAGATCATGATATATTCTTATGTAAAAAATGTATGGTATTACATTCTTGCATGAGCTATAAAATCAACAGGATAAGAGTTTTTTCTTCTTCACTTGCCGAAACCTCGTCTTTGGATCTTATGTTTTTTTCTTCAGTATATGGCTTTATCATCCTTTTACAAACCTTCGGTATGACAACAGACAAGATAAGACAGATTTCGTTCAGGTGCTCTTATAACTACCACATCAAGTTAAAGCCGGTCGCCATGTACTCCTCATCGTATAAAATCAGCTGTCTGGACCAGGCATTATTATTAAAATTATTATACTTGTTTTTATACTCGGCACATGTTGCCAATGTACCTACATTATAAATGACAAACAAGAATTTTAATTTATTTAAACGTAATATTTTGACTGTCCTTGAAACTTTTTGTTAGTAATTGAAAGGATTTTATAGAACAGGTTCTTTGTTAGGTACGCATTTGAATTCACCTCTATTAAAAGGAAAATCATTAATTTTGCTTTGCATTCTCCAAAGAATAAAATCACTTCGACGACCCGAATGGCGCAGCGTTAGTACGGCTGCCTTACGTTCTAAGGGTCCCGGGTTCGAATCCCGGTAGGAGCAAATGTTTGTGTGATGAGCATGGACATTGGTTTCAGATTCATAGATGTTTATATGGATAATAATTATGTTTTTATAAACAAAAAGTGTCTATGTAGTACATCAACTATCTGGTGTCCACGACACAAGCCTCGTTGCTTAGTGTGGCACTAGATGGCGCTGTGTGTAATGACTAGCGATATTTATATTTACTTTTGTCATTTTAAAAGGAAGCAATTTTGTATCGTTCTGTAAAAAAAAAACAAATTCTCAATAAACTCTCTGTATTATTCAGCTTTTGAATAAAGGATCCCCGATCCGTGTCCCGTCTGTAAAAAGTTTTTACATTAGTGGAATTCCCTATTGGGAAAATGTCAGGAACAGAAAGAAAATGTTCTTCAAATGCCCGAAATTTTATTCTATATTAGCATATCTTCTATGTAGCATCAACCTACTGCAGTCCACTATAAGCCATAGGCCCCTCCAATTACAATTCTGCAGGGTAGATGACAAGAAAAATACTAATTAGTCCGTCAGATAGATTTCCAAAAAATATTGGACACATATTTTTTCTGTTTTCACGTAAACAAAAAATGAAGCCAGTGCGTCGAAAACTCGTGACGTCACATTTGAGTACATTTCTTACTCAAATGTGACGTCATGATCTTCGAGACGTTTTATCTTCGTCAATTTTTATTAATTTGATAAAACAAAAAACACGTATTCAATATTTTTCGATAATCTAACTGACGGACTACACACATTTTTTTTTTAGTCAGTCATCATCCATAATCTACGACGATTCATAACGATTGATGGAATTCAAACAATTTAATGGTTTCCTATATAAATATTTCTCGCGTTATTAAAATTGGAATTTCTTAAAGAAAATTCGGTAGTGATTAGCGGACGAATGTATAAATTGGTAACTCGAAACTAGGGTACAAAAACCAGTCTTCATGAAGTTTAATTAAATTAATTCGAGGTAAACCAATTTTGCAGGCATCGATTAAAGTATCGAGATGTACCGAGCTACAGGTAACGATAAAAGGCTCGGGTATCCCCGTAAGGGATTAAAAACGGAGATACGACAAAGTTACTCGTATAAGTGGCGATAAAGCAATTTGTGTTAATACTGCTTGAGTTGGATGTAATAACTTTATTAGGGAAATTGAAGCTTTTATAAATAGTATTATCGATGAATTCTTTTGATCATGAAGGTTATTTGGTCGCATATTTTTAGCGGATCGTTGCGTTGACTGATAAATAACCCACTTTTAATAACACATGAACTCCTCTAGTCTTAACGGTACTTAAAAAGGTTGTTGGTAAAATATTTAATGTTACCAAAAACCTTTTGGCAACATACAATATAACCCAACATTACAGTTTCATAATACGTTTAACGGTCACTAAAACGTTTATCCCTGTTGTCATTTTCTTTACAAAGGAAAGTCCGTGTCAGATAACATTTGTTGGGTAATATCAAGTTTTATTAATAGAGGGTTATAGTAGGATGATTTATCATTCGTCGGCGGATGTTTGTTTAGGTATCGTCTCTCTCCTTTCAAAACTTATGCAAGTTAAGATAAGAACCTTCAGTCCTTAGGTCTATAATTTCATCATTACAAACTTCGAAATCTTCAAGTTTTTAAGCTCTTATATCGGTTTTTGCAAAGTTCGTTTTTCGACCGTCATCATCACTTGTCTACCCTTTCCCAACTATATTAGGGTTGGCTGCCAGTCTAACCGAATCCAACTTACTGCTAGTATTTTATTAACATTGCAGCGATGAGAGGATGATGGCTGAAAAGCCATCATCCTCCGTAATTATAATTTCAATATTGTCATCTAAATCAGTGGTCAAGTTGAATTTAGCATTATTTGTTTCTTATTTCAGCACGTTATTTATTTATAAATAAGTCCTAATAAAAATTACAGACTTTACAATTATCTACCAGACATTCCGACGTTCCTTTCTTAACGCGTGTTCTAATATTTCTATGCAGTGACGTCATTCTATCGGCCATTGTCTTCACACTTTCACACTACGCCCATTCCTCGGCTATAATGCTCGATGCTATTTAGTATCATTATGAAGTATTATTTATTATTGATTTTACCTATGCAGGCCTCAATTTCTTCGCACGTGCTGTGTTAAAATAATTGGTAGGTCTGTATTTTATCGATTAGTGTCTACAATAATGCTGTCTGCAACTACTTAATGCTATTTAGCCTTGATAATCAATTTACTTTGTATAGTTGAATATTCATTGATATGAATGACTTATATTTGGACGATTTCTTT
Organism: Xestia rhomboidea; assembly: GCA_963853795.1. Lineage (NCBI taxonomy): Eukaryota > Metazoa > Arthropoda > Insecta > Lepidoptera > Noctuidae > Xestia > Xestia rhomboidea. The sequence goes on along the minus strand of OY970771.1, from coordinate 3,233,304 downwards.
GAAATAATAAGCAGGTTAAAAATGGGCGTCGTCCCAATATCTGACTTCAAAATATACAGCTTAGTTTTACTGCCTCCAAGAAATAATATGTTGTTGATCACAGTGACGTGATAAAACTAAACACTAAAAACATTGTTTTTATTTGGACAAGCCAGATGCCCATTACAAACTTCAAAGTCGATGCTAGTTATTAACATACGAGAAGATATAGACAACACTCCTGTGACAGCAATTCCAGATACTGATAATATTAATATACGCAAAAATAAAGCACGTAAACTAATAATAAATAATTATGCGCCAAATAAAAGCAACGTCCAATTTCCTAATGGTTATAAACATGCATAATATACTTGCGAACACTCTGAGAAAGATAGTTCAAAACAGTACTAAAAATGAATGTTGTTTCTATGCTTATATCGAGGCAGACACCTACGAGGCAGTATTTATAATGGAAATACTTTGAATTGAAGTAGTCATTTCAAAGTATGTTTTGTATTGCTAAGAATACTTTTCATGTAAACTTAAGTGCTATATGAATATTAGATCAATGTAAAGCCTTTGACAGGCTCTGCAAAGTCTCCTTCACATATACCCTAATGCTTATTTTTTAAATCATCCTAAAATTTTCTATTTCTCTCAGATCATTCCTATAAACCTCTTCTTCTAACTCAACTTGAAACTCAAACTCAGTGCCTCGGAAGTGTGATAATGTTGAACTTTCCAAACGTAATGGAAGCAGTGTAACAGAAAGTGATAAAAGTGCATTTATACTATGATTATTGTTAAGTTTCACTAGATACTGTGATGTTTGATGTAGTGACTGTAGTGCATTGAACTGTGTACAATGCTTCGCGCGTTGACGTCTAGAAGGTGGTCGTTGCGACGGGACAGTGGCAGGTGAGGTTTTGTTATTTATCTACGCTTTTTATTCAAGTTTATCGTACCTATCTATCCTGGAAACAATAACCGTACTGTACCGGGACTCACAATTTTGATGTGAAATCTCTCTTTCTATTTATCTTATATTGATTTTATCGTCTTCATTTTCCACTCTGGAAGTTTGATTTATATAGGAGCCTTTTCTTGTTAATGATAGAAATAGATGTTCAAAATATACTCTTCCTTAGCTAGAGCAAAACTTTTTATTACGTCCAAGATTTTCTTATCTTTTTCTGGCTTGGATAGGTCTGCGCTACTAAGCGAAGCATAATAATTGAGATCTTTATCGAGCGTAAGACCAGTTTCTATATCAACATTGATTATTATATCAGAACGAGTCTCGTCACTAATGAGTTCAACACAAACGACTAACATAGTCGTAATTATCTTAAACCCTTTTGCCACAAATAAACCTTACTAATTAAGTCATGAGTTTACTATGTCGTTATATTTTTGCCTATAGTAAAACAAAATCCCTGTCATTGAGAGGAGGCCGTGTCCCAGCAGTGGGAACATTATAGGCTGATGATGATGATGAAAACAAAATAAATGTGGCCCTCCTAAGATCTTACCGAAACTAATCTTGTAGAAAATTGTGTGAAAAGCTTGTAATCTTCAGTATTCGAAACCATTTACTTACCAGCCTTGAACTTATTCACTGAACATAAGCCTGCCCTATAGACTGTACCTAAAAAACTTGGCAGTGCGCCATAATCACTACTCTCAGGAGGTATTTCAACATTCTGGTCTTATTCAACACTCCCAAATTCTCCATTTACAACGCCCCCAGGATCGAGTTTCTGTTTTGAATCTGCAGTAATGAATTGTTCATTCTCCAACTATGATTTATAACAGTTGTTAAAGTAGATAATCTAATAGATGCATAAATTACGTAGTTAGACGGAAGATTTGTCAATTTGGCAGCTTTTACTTGTCAGCTTGTTAATTTATGTTTTGAAATTTTAAGTTTGTCGGGAGATAGCGCAGTAATTTTTTTCAGTTCGTCAGTCAGTATCGATACTGTTTTTTTTTTGTAAATTGGTTGCCCACATCATCGTCATCCATATAACATTATCAACCTATATCGTTCCCACTGCTGTGAGAAAGATTGGGCTATTATCCGCTATGCGGGCCGAATGTGGAGTTGTAGTTGTCACGTCCTCGAAATTTGGTTTCTAGGACATGCAGGCCTCTTTACGATGATTTCCTTCACCGTTTCAAATAAATTGATTTACATAATAAATAAATAAATATCGCTGGACATTACAGACAGCGCCATCTAGTGCCACACTATGCCACGAGGCTTGTGTCGTGGACACCAGATAGTTGATATACTACATATATACTTTTTGTTTGTAAATACATACTTATTATACATATAAACATCCATGACTCGGAAACAAATGTCCGTGCTCATCACACGAACATATGCTCCTACCGGGATTCGAACCCGGGACCCTAAGAACGTAAGGCAGCCACACTACCGCTGCGCCATTCGGGTCGTCCCGTGGGTAATTTTCGCCCTATTTTCAACTTTCTCAAGGGCGGTTAAAAATAAATTATTCTCCTGTAACTACTGCCTTTGGCAGACAGCTTGGCGCTGTAAAATTATGATGTTGATTGTAAGTGCCAATTTTATGTCTGGACGCATTTTACGACATACACAGGAGAGAATTAGATGACTTGTTGTTACTAATGGCTTCATGAGAAGTTCCGAACAAGGAGGTTATACCGGTACGGACCCGATGTCCGGTACTTTGTGGTGTCCGCGGCCAGTCCAAACTGACCGTTTTGATTGTACTGTAGCTTGTTTGTTTGTACTTATCTGCTTCTCCCAGGTGGTAGCCATTACCATTATCCTTAGTACTTAGTTCTGTATATTTTACAGTAGGTCTCATCTGATCATTATTATAGCTGGCTTTAGTTTTGCACGTTATAGTAAACGTTTATATGTTACCCTTATCACTAAACTACCGATTCCACTCCTACAATATTATTTAATTCTACTTACACTAATATTCGTTGATAATATTGCAAGATCAGAGCATGCTTATTTATTACTATAGTTTTGCACGGTTTTTTTGTTTATTTATAATTTTATACAAATTCCATGGATATATTATCACATTTTTTTTCCAACAGCAACAAAAATTCTTGACATTCAAACGCCAAAAAGTCCACCAGTGGTCCTATTGTAACTTTGACCATAAAAGTTGTAATTTGTTACCCAATATTTCCGTAACTGGAAGGTCAATCCCATACGCTTAACTGATCCAATAAATAAGAAAGAAAAAACAATCACAAATAGTACTTTCGATACAAGTCGAGCTGATTCCTATTCGCATAATCCCATTCCGCCCAAAGTCCATCGGATTATATAGGCTAAGCCAAAATGTATATAACATGATTAAAGTTGTGGTGGCTTTATTCAGTTAATGGTAATGGCATTATTGTATTAAGGGAAACGCTTGGCGTTGTGAATTTTATTGTTTACCTTATTGACCAGAAAAAAATACAATGACGAGTAATAGAAATGATCTAGAGAAGATCCAATGCTGGGGTGCGCTCACCGCTGTACCGCTTAGTCGGCACATACAATACGCGTTTTAGTGCAGTAGACATATTATTCCTAAGCAGATATAAATTTAAATATGAGATAAATAAAATTCTCAAGGATCGGCAGTAGGCTCCATAGGTTTTTCACAATGTAGGTATTATTGGACTGGGGACCTGTATGACACATCACACATTATTATTATTATTATTATTATTATTTGTTACATCTTTTATAGAATATTGTATCATATCCCTTTTTTTACTCTTAACTTCTTTGTCATTAAGTTAGACCTGCTACATAACAGTTAACGTTTGCTAACAGTTTGTTTTTAAACTTACCATAGTAATCTGTGGAAAATGTTGTGGGTAGTATATTTGTTAAGTCTAATTTTAAGACAACACTGTTTATTCTTTATATACTACTGTTTGTTTTCCCAAATTGAATAAATAAATAAAATAAATAAAAAGTATGGAAGAAGAAGACATCCGTTGCATGAATTGGGTTAAAGGCAAGAGAATGTACATGACCAGAAAAAAAAAATACGACGTTCTTTCGGCGTTCAAAGGCCTGAATAAAAAATACGACGTTCTTTCGGCGTTCAAAGGCCTGAATAGATATTTCGTTGCTAGTATTCTAAGTCTTGTTATTGCTATTATACGAGTTATGGCTTCATTCGCTGACAAGCAAGCTCTAACAAAGTACGCTTCATTATACTCCGTTACCAATTCAGGCCTGCTTCTATAAACATTCCAAATTCTTGTTTACTCTTTTGGTTATTTGTATGATGTTTTGATTTTAAACTGCCTCGTTGGTCTAGTGGTTGCAAGCACGACTGCTGAGCATAAGGTCCTGGGTTCGATACCTGGGTCGTGCAAAGTGTCATTGGGTTTTTCCATCAGAAATTTTCTCAGTGCCAGGCACGGAGTCTCCGGGGCTGCGGGACTATTCGAAAGAGTTACCGTGGCCCCGGAACACAAAGGGCGATGAAGCAACATGGATGGGTTTTAGTCAGTAAAAGTCTGACACTCCCTCCTGCTCCGCCCAGAGCGGGAGGAGTCATTTGATGATTACCCATACGAAAAAAAAAAAAAAGGCACGGAGTCTGGATTTGCGCCTGGTTGATGGCAATAGGCTTGCCCCCTATTAGATGGGCACACCTCTGCCTTAAGTCTTCGGGGTTTACAGGCGTGATGTTATGTTGATTTTAAATGGTACGTGATTACCTCCGTTTACCTCATCCTCAATGTTGATTCTAATTTCAATCTGCTTAAAACGAACCGTGCCCTATATCTAATTGGTATGCATCTTGTTTGCTCCCCAAAACTAATTTCACCTCTCGTACATTTTACCTCCGAGGATACCTTTATTTTCAGCTGAATTTCATGAACCGTTGTGATCTCCCACGGAATGCTACGTTATTTTTAATTTCAACAAAGTTTTGCCATTAACTAAGACCTGTGTTTTTTCAAAGTTTTTTATTTTATTATTCCGCAGAGGTTTTAGGCTACGAGGACTGAGAACAATGAAAATTTACTATGTAATTTTATCTAAAAAATATATTTTAATCTAAATAGAAATATTCATGTAGGGTGATTATTAGTAGGCTTATCCTGAATTTTAATAAGCTTTATGTAATTAAAACAATGAGCACCGACGGGTTTCTTTCATTGTTTTAATCACGTAAACCTTTATTAATGAACCATCCGTGCGCTTCCACGTAAACATTTGCCGGCTTAGTTAAATAACTCATTAAGGGGACATAATACATAAGCCAACTCCACATACTGTGACGCAGGTAAAACCGGAAAAGATTAGCTTACATAGCCACGAGTCTGAAATCAAAGGGCAGAGATAAAAATATCGTGGAACGTGAAGTCTTTTAATATTCACAGCGACTTTGTGAAAAATAAGAAAAACAAACACTTTTACAATAGGTACGTAAATATTGCAACAAGGCAATGTTGCAATCTCTCATTTCCATTATCTCGAAATGGGTCTAATTTCAAAACTCAGCGGCTTTTTAATTTTAGTTCGTCCCGAAAATTCGCAGTGACTTTTAATATTTTGCCAAAACCGCCCACGCTCCTTTGAGATTTACATTATATGAGTCCTCCTCCACCTATAAAAGGACTATAACATTAAATAGTTCATGAATCCCTACACAGAATTACCACGTCTCTCCAAGAAAATTAATTAACATCCCCAAGGCTCGTGGCAGCCTAAATTACATAATACAGAGTCAAGAAAATACTTGTGTTACGCAAAATCTGTCTGGAGACATTCGTGCATAAAATCTAAATCTTATCTCTTTAGAATATGCTCCTTGGCTTCGTACCTCCTGTTTTCCAGAGCCTCATTATTTTTTACAAGTTTTAATGTCAAAGGTGAGTGTGAAGGGCCGTACTGTTTCGCTCGTTGCCCTTTGTCAAGAAACCTTTTTGCTTGAAAATCGCTGGACGGTACTCCACAGATGCTGAACACCCTTTTGTTTCATGACATGCTGACTTGTCATGTGTTCCTTTATGAAGTTTTATGTAGGTAACGTGAAGAGAGAATGTTGATATATCTTGGGAGTAAGTTTTTCGTTGAGGTTATCCGCTTGAACAGTTTGCAATGACGCATTTGTATGAACTTTTTTGTATGGATGTAGCTAGAACCTACACGGGTCGATGTTCGCTAGAAGATTCTTTATTCTATTTTAAGTTGAGTGTTAATTCAGGGCTGAGTGAAACCTTCTTACTTATTCACGTCTGTAACCTACTTACAACATCTAAGAGGCTTTCAATTCATTAACAGAATCTGTACTCTAACCCTTATTAAAACAACATTTTCGTAATTCTAAACTAACACAATCATTTACAATGGTTGAACCTAACGTTCATTCAAAATCTTCTTTGTGCTAATCTTCTTCTTTCTTCTTTGTGCTCTGCTATTTTAATGTAATGTCCTGTTAAGTATTTTGTATGTACATAAATAAATATAATAATTTTCATAAATACTATTCTATTTTACACGACCTTTTGTCCGTGGCTTCGCTCGCCTTATAGTCGGAACCTATGACACTCGGATATAATGTAGCTTCCCATAACTGAAAGAATTTTCGTAATCGAGTCAGAAATTCCGAAGATTACCCCCGACATCCAAACTTACAAAATTTACTTATTTAAATATAGGTTTCATTGTACAGGCACGCATATACGAGAAGCCGTAAAAGGTTCGCTAAGGGATAATGTTTCCAAGTGGCCGATTACGTCCCAACCTCCCTTTGGAGCGTCCCTAATCTTTCTACCAATATTAAATGCTTGCGTAAAAGTGTTTTTGTTTTGACGCACCTTTTCCTAATCCACATACCAAGTTCAGGGTCAATTTCACGTACACGTTGTGGCTTTCGTAACAACCTCTTTGTCTTAATTTAACGTTGTAATGTGTAAACATTCATATGGTTTTATGTGTAACATTTATGTGCTTAGCTTGCTGAACAAATGTTATGGCACGCTCTTTAATGAGCCATTTGGCACGGTCGGCGAAGAAAGTTGCACGTTTAATTAACACAGTCATCAAATTTTCTTCTTCTTTATATTGGGCTACGCTTTGGAAAGGGCAATTATCTTCATTTTTCTGACGTGAGTTTTTGTCAATTTATTTGTGTCAGTAACTGATTTAATTTAAATAAATGCTTTGAGTTTATCAATGAGCCATGTGTTGAAAAAATGGTTATTATTATCATTTAACACTTTAAGCACAAAGTACAAAGGCGGACTTAATGCCATAGGCATTTTCTACCAGTCAACCTTTAGGTCATCCAGAGACGAGCAGTGGAAGGTGTCATTTCTGAAAATCTGAGAATATTTTAAATATTTTTACAAGGATGTATAAAATACTATACATAAATATCAAAAACTATAAACATATATAATAAAAACAATTAAAATATATAAAAAATTTGGTATTAACTTTTTTTAAGTGTTTTTCAGACATGTGACATCTACCAATCCGCACTGGGCCCGCGTGGTAGATTATAGCCCATTCCTTCTCATAGAGAGGAGGCCGTTGTCCCAGCAGTGGGAACATTAATAGGCTGATGATGATAAAGTATTTTTCCACACATTCAGCCACTATTTATCAGCCTTATTATGCATTCCACTACCGGATATTCGGTCATCCTATAAAAAATCGTCCGTTTATCTTTTCCTCTACACACAGTCTTCCCCACGATAGTTACAATTTAACAGTGCATCACTCGGATCGGTCAACATAACGGTCTCGCTTCACGGCCGCTGATCTTGAACAGTGCGTCCAACCGTTCGCGGCACGCGCTCGTCACGGACACGACACGCTTCATTGACTGATTTTTATGACATTGGCGAATATATGGAATATTGTAACAATCCAAGATGACATGTACTTAATTCGGACATTCGTTTTTAATCTATAATTATAATAATCTTATTAATTCACACTGGACTTATTGTATCACAAATCTTGACATCTATTGTACTTAGTTATAAGAATGACATTTAATTATTTAATATTTGTACACCACATAATGTGGTAGAGTGTATAGAACTTAAAAAATATATATTAACATCATACTATGTAAAACTACATTCTTACAAATAAATAAATTCTAATTCTAATTCTAATTGACGACAGGTAGGAAAGAAAGTTGAAGAAAAAGACGTGGATGAAAATTACAAGGGAGGATGATGAGCATGATATGAAGGAAAAAGGAGTAAATGATAGCGTGACGAATGACGAGAGAATGGAAGAAAGGAATAATAAATACCGCTGGACATCACACACAGCGCTATCTAGTGCCACACTAAGCAACGAGGCTTGTGTCGTGGACACCAGATAGTTGATATACTACATAGATACTTTTTGTTTGTAAATACATACTTATTATACATATAAACAACCATGACTCGGAAACAAATGTCCATGCTCATCACACAAACAATTGCTCCTACCGGGATTTGAACCCGGGACTCAAAGAACGTAAGGCAGCCTCAGTACCGCTGCGCCATTCGGGTCGTCTAAACGGAATGTGATAAGGGCAACATGGGATAAGGGCAGAAAAGTGATGATGATGATGAGAATGAATGGGTGATACAGCGACGGTTGACAAAGAAGAATAGATGAGTAAAGTCTTCTCCATTTTATGTTTCCGTACCCAAAGGGAAAAACGGGACGCTATTACTAAGACTCCACTGTCTGTCCGTCTGTCTGTCACCAGGCTGTATCTCATGAACCGTGATAGCTAGACAGTTGAAATTTTAACAGATGATGTATTTCTGTTGCCGCTATACAACTAATACTAAAAACAGAATAAAATAAATTGTTAACGTAATTTTTTGCCGTTTTGTATAATGTTGTATAGATAATGGTACGGCACCCTTCGTGCGCGAGTCCGACTCGCACTTAGCCGGTTTTTTTTAAAGTGCAACACTCAGATTAGTCAATATAACGGACCCTTCATGGCTGCCGCTCTTGAACAGTACGTTCTTTGTGGCACGCGACTCTTCACTCGACAAGCTTGATTGAAGATGTAACAGCTAAAAGAAAACTGAAGAAAAAGTCGGTTCACATTGAATAACGAGATCAAATAAGTAATGACTAGATGTATGAACGTGGCGAAAGGAGTATGTAACGATCGTAGCAGGTGGTGTTCAGTGGTTACTGCATAACCTAACCCTTCGGAATAATAAGGCGTGAGTAGTAGTATGTATGTAACTAGCTCAACTTACGTGCCCCGTGTGCAGTCGTTGAACCCCCATGCAAAGCCATGAAACCCGTCAATAGGCGAGACGACAAAAAAAAATCTAATTAGTCCGTCACTTAGATTATCAAAAAATATTTGACCCGTGTTTTTCCTTTGGTACGTAAACCAAAATTGACGATAATACGACGCTTTTAAAATTCTCAATACGCCACGCCATGGTACATTTTTTAGCTAGTTCTGACGTCACGAGCCCCCACTCCCGAGTTTTATCCTTGTCAATATTCATTGATTTACAAAAACAAAAAATACGTGTCCATTAATTTCCAATACTCTAACTGACGGACTAAATAGATTTGCATTTTTTTGATACTGTCGTCATGCCTATTTGGCTTATACTGGATGCGGAACGCAGAGGTCCGGGTTGTTGTCGCTCAGCTCGGGAGAGGCCTATGTCCAGCAGTTTACTGCGATAGGCTGAATTGATTGATTATGATGATGTCAATGAAACGCAAGTGATTGATAAAGCGACGGTTGACAGCTAGAATAGAAGAGTATAACCACCTCCAGCATATGAAATCTATTTGCAAGAGTTTACACCAAGTCCAAGTAATATGGAACAGGGTAGGCAGCTTTTTAAATACGGAAACATGTCATGAAGTCAGTAGTACTTGAAGATGATGATATAATAGATGGTGAGCTTGCAAATCAAGCCGGTATTTACCTCAGGCCTTGTTTAGTGTAATGGAAAGCTTGCATGATGATCGTATATGTGGACATTCAAATATTGGAAGAAATTGTTTCAATGAACCCCGCTATGAAGATTTGGCTTCTGTAACTAACAAGTCGTTATTGCATACACACAAAAATGCGAATAAAGACCAATCGATAACCTCCTCTTTTTGGAAGTCGGTTAAAAATAACACTCGTCTTCCATGAATAACTAACGCTTTGTATAAATCCCTTGACAATAGCAAGTCTATTCCATCTCTACTAAATATTCCTTTGCCTATTATTTATTTAGAAGGCAATCAAAATTGTCTGCTTATACAAACTACAATATATCTGTAGTGTATTAGATCATACTGTACTGACACACATGTTGACGTATCCAGCCAATTGTGGGCAACTAGATAACTCAACTGAATAATCGTTTGACCACGCGTCATAAGTTGATGTAACAAGAATGTTTTCAAACCTTGGCAAAGATCTATGTAGAATTTGTTGGGACAGTAGCGATTATAACCGAATGTGGGGAAATCCTTCTGCACCATCATCCACAGCCTGAATTCACCCAATGCTGGGTATACGCTTCTTTTTTGTGCCAATCTCCATGTTCCTATACATGGCATAAATATTTTTATCCCTTTAAAAAACTTACATGCGTAATGAGCAAAAATGGTCCTAAAACCAGGTGGTACTAGGACCATTTGCTAATAGGACATTTTGCTAGTGTCGACTTGATAGTAGGTCGTTTTGCTAATAGGAACAAATAATAGGACGTTTCGATACGGAGCCGTTTTTCCCTTGTCGCCGCCGGACGTCCGACTTCTTTACTTCGGACCATGCTAATTAACTTTTGATCCCTTAATTATATAAGCTTTTTTACCTTCTCGTTTCTAAATAAACTCCGCCTTTTACCTTTGATTTTCTCGACGAAATATTTAGAACATTAGCAGGGCTCTATACAATTTCTGCTAGGATAATTTAATCAGTTTAGTCACTTCGACATTCTGTTGTACATTAATATCTACTCAGCCTTTTGTGAGAAACCTAGCTCTAATAGACAGGTGATTTAGCCCATTACGTATTTTGTTTTGTGTCGTGTGGTATTAATAATGTAGTACATTCATTACAAAAGGCTTATACATAACTGGTGAATTGTGGGTGTACATTTAAGTACACCTCTGAGCTGCCTAACTCGCAGAGAAACTCTTTCTCTCCCTTCGGGGATTACTGGTGTGACGTTATGTAATGCTATTAAATACCTAGTATTTATGAAATGGATTGAAAGTCTTTTTTTCGCCAGCATTGAAAGCTATTTTCTGCATTTTTCTCAAGTTAAGGCGACTACAGGAGCTAAATCAGCAACTCTAATTGTGGTGGTTCAAACTTCGTTTGAAATACTGATAGAATAAAGTTCTAATCAGCTTGCACTACGAAGTAGTTGTTACGTCAGTCACTGCAGGCCGGATAGTGCGAAATTAGTGGTTTTTTGCGTTTTACAAAAAATCGATTGATTGGACTAAAAAAATAAAACACTCATGCTAATATGTTGCTTGTAAAATTATTTGCCAAAAAATCAGAATGATCGCATGTATTTGAGGATGGTTTTTACTATTATTAGTTGTATTATGTTTTCAAAACACTATCATACTAGCATATATCCTGAAGAATATCATATATTTTTCTGGTGTTGTTTATTGCAGTGAATCATTTGCTTTTTTGCATTATAAAACTCGCGTTTAGCTCCTGTAGTGGGGACTACAGGAGTTAAACGCGAGCTAACTGAATGTAATATCAAAATAACCAAACAACCCGGGCGGCACAGTTGTGCAACATCTGTGTTTACATTTGTCTTAAATATTTTGTATTGTATTTCTGTATTAGTGTTCAGATGATTATGTCTGTCATTGTATTACTTTCGTGTGAATTTTTATATTATTATTCAAAATTGTTAAAGTTTAAGTGTGTAGCTACTTGAAAGGTATTTGTTGATTTTATTTTTAAGAAAACTACCTACGCAAGACCAAAGATTCTTTCATTTTTAGACAATTTTTCCAAATCTCCACTCATCTTAAAAAGTGCTCCTTTTACGAAGTGCACCAATTTAGAAGTGCACCAGTTGCGAAGTGTACCATATGAGAAGTGCACCAGTTGCTAAGTTCACCATTTGAGCATGGTGTACAAGTTGAGATGTGCACCAAATGCGTCAAACCCATGTCATTTAATGGTTGAATACTGAAATTGAAATATATTCTCTGTTATTGACAAAACATGTAGGATTAATATCCCATCATTCTCATGCACTTTTCCCAATTTTTTTTTGTTTGGCACAGCATGTCTTCTTCCGTAAATCTCTATTGCTACATTAATTTCCCATGCTCAATTATTGCCCTATCTCCCATACTCAACAAATAATAAATGATCATCATAATTAACTTTTTCGTTATTTATGAAACTGCTATTTTCTAAAAATATGATATAATATTTTCAAGCACACGATATTGGCTAGTAAATATAAAGTATAACAACGGGCGCCCAAAATGCGAGCTATTTATGAAGTCTATAAATAACTCTCTATGGTTTAATAATAAAGCTGTGCCTAGTGTTATAAATATTAAAGGTGAAAACTTATTAATGAATACGTAACGTTCTGGCCATTGCCAAAGGTAAAAAAAGTAATTTTCAAAGTACACTTAACTTTACGATCATCTTTCTTATACAGGGTGGAAGCGACACCGACTCACAAACGGTTACAGTACCTACATCAAGCTTAACTGCCCTACAAATAAATTATATAATTAACTAGCTGATGCCCGCGGCTTCGCCCTCGTGTATGTCTGTTATCGCGACCAAAAGTAAAGCTCCTAGACGGCTTATTTTTTTCCGGCACCTCCAATAAATATATTATATATTAGCCAATGTATATTTATAATATGTAATGATAGTGATTAAAAATTACTATAGGGGTTTCAGAATGATGTAATGAATATAAAAGGTGTAAAACACCCCTTAACGAAGCCGAACGGCACTTGTTCTCCTCATCATTGCGATCATTTTTTTGTTCTACACCATACCTGGGAACCTTCTAGTTACGGAGATATTGTGGGTCAAAGTTCCAACTTTTTGACAACTTTTTTTTAATACAAGTTTTTAATGTAAGATTTTTACTTTAAACACCTCCACGACTCCCGTACTATTCAATACATACACCAGCACAATGTTTTTAGTGCGTTACATTGAGTTCTAAGTACCACAAAACATGATTTTTCATCCCAAAAAAAAAAGTCGTTTCCCAGAAATAATTTTTGCGTAAAGTTACTTAGTTTGATGTACAGAATGCTTGGTTGACGGCTTCGTGATAAGGTGGTTTACACCCTGTACGGAAAACCGTTTGTGAGTGAGTGTTCCTCCACTTTGTATAGCGTGTATCAGAAAGCTGTGGTGACATTTGGGTCTTGAAGGAATTTACATTTTGTACGGGACAGTTACTTACTTTGCCACGATTACGTTGCTGGACTGCTGGTCCTAAAGAAAGTGATTGAATTTGATCATCTGTACCACACGCTTAAATATGACCACATCATTCTGTTTCATGCAGTACAAAAGTTTCTTCGCTACAGGAACACTACATTTTGTGACAAGGATAGCTTGAACCTTAACCAAAACGAGTTTCAAAATTCAATCGAAGACTCTTGGTAAACAAAACGATCAACCTAATGGTCTCACAAGTCTGTGCCAAATGCAGGTGCTTCAGTGTGAACTGTATTTAACTACGAAGTTATCTAAGGCTGAGATTTGGCGAACTGGAACCTTATTTTCATAAAGTTAATGTTCTTATTCCTATGATACACTTGATCACGGTCCCTTGTAGGAACTTGCACATTAACTTTATACTAATAAGTTTTATTTTCGGATGAAGAGCGATTGAGGTAAGCCAAGTCTAAGTTATGTCTATAGATCTGACAATAAGAGTAGTGAACTACTAACCTGACTACCTCAGCTAGCTCGCAGTCACTGAAACGAGACGACCTCTGCTGGTAGCTAAGCTCCTATTACTCGGTTTGCTAGTGATTACTGTGGTTCGTGCTCACGTACAACAACAGGCTAGGTAACTAAGTCACAGTCATATTTTTAGAACTCCTTAAAAGTGAACAATCATTTTAATGCGACTACAAGAGCTAAACGCGAGTTTTATAATGCAAAAAAAAAATATTATTCACTGCAATAAACAAAACCAGAAAAATATGTGATATTCTTAAGGATATGTGCTAGTATGATAGTGTTTTGAAAACATAATACAACTAATTTTACTCGATAAAAAAAATCACGAACTTATCTCTAAAAAAATCTTTTAACGAGTAAAAACCATACTAAAACACATGCGATCATTGTTTTTTTTTGACAAATAATTCTACAAGCAACATATTAGCATGTCCACTCATTTCGCACTATCTGGCCCGCAGTGACTGACGTAACAACCACTTTGTGGTGCAAGCTGATTAGAACTTTATTCCAACTGGATTTCAAACGCAGTTTGAACCACTTTGCTAATTTAGCTCCTGTAGTCGCCTTAACTGGCAAACATTCACAGAAGAATAGTTCATATTAGGTTCACCTCTACCTAACCCTTTGGAGATTATAAGGTGTGATATACTGTTACGTCCTCCGTCTCCTTTAAATCTGCTCTTCTTGCGAGATTTTGTTCAGTAAAGTACCATTACCATATATCTAGCTTCAGTCGTATTTCTTTCCCAGAATGTCGCCTATGTTCACCGCTTTTGTTGAATTATATTTATATTGAAGAAATTACAGACACGACTATTCAACTCTGTGTCATTGGTCGGCAATCCCCTTGGCCTACGGCCAAATCGCCAATTTGCAAATTTATAAGTGATTAAGCAGTTGGAAAAACATTAATCTGTAAACAAATGCCAAAACACAGTGATAACATGATCGAAAAAGTAGATGTTGTTTGAGAACATCTTTTTTTTTCGGATGAGAAATCATCAAATGACTCCTCCCGCTCTGGGCGGAGCGGGAGGGAGTGTCTTACTGACTTAAACCCATTCATGTTCCTTCATCGCCCTTTGTGTTCCGGGGCCACGGTGTCTCTTTCGAACAGTCCCGCAGCCCCGGACAGTCCTGAAGTTAAATGAAGTGTAAGGAATCCTACGAAGAAATTATAAATATTATGTATCGAGTATCGGAGCTAACATGGCCATCGATCGCACAGGATATGGAGATATGGAAGGAGAAAGGGAAGACCTTTACCCAGAAGGGGGACACGAAGCAGGCCAGTAAAATTGCTCTCTCGCTCCGCCCCAGTACCTCAAGACAGGCCAGCAACACCTTACTGATACTGATGATCTTGGGAAAAATCCCCGAATTACCGAAGTATGCGAAGAAAAGAACGCACCCCATTATTTCCGAAGAAGCAAAACTTTTATTAATTTGTATCTGATGACGTCTTCTGTGTAGACGATTCGCACAAAATTTATAGCAGTACATTTGGCACAGCGTTCAGTATTGTCTAGCTGAGTGCGTATATGCTTGGCATAACGCGAGTAAACAAACTGCTGGTGTGCTGCTATTGCGTTTGAGTTGTTTATTACGTTATTAACTTATTGGGGCATTAGAGTTTCCTTAAGTCTGTAGTAGATCAGTCCATGTAGTAAACAGATTGAGGGAAACCGGGAACCATGATGTTTTACTCAAATGTTTATTAGAAGTACGAATATCTTATAGAAAGTGGACATTTCCTTTTAATTTCCCTCTTTCTCTCTTTCACTTTGCAGCTTCATACCCCCAAAAGTGGCACCACTTTCTTTCTCGATTCTCTATCTAATGTCGGGCCCCAAAAGAGGTGCTGTCCTCAATTTCTCTGCGCTTTTCTACTTTTTACATTTCATGTTCAGGAATAAGTCTGGTTCTTAAGGAAAAAATCCTCTTATTTTATTATTTTTGACGGTTATTGCATTATCAGGAGCCTGTAGCAATTCATTGCTTGCATCTATTGAATACTCAATCTTCGCTGTCTCGAGTGGTGCTGCGAGGTGGCCTCCTTGACAAGACCTTGCAAAGATCGTCAGCATCGAACTGTAACAACTCGTATTACATAAACTACACGAGCATAAAATATGTAGATCTAGAAGAATGCGTAGGATGTAAATAATAAATATCTCCCATCTCAGTATATATGCGGTATCAGTAGCTATGTTATGTGTTATTTTATCCTCTTATGTAATATGGAAAGCTCTATCACGTTTCTCTTTCGGATCAATTCTCTTTATTACGCTGACATTGTGTTCCGATTTTCTTTTATCCGATCAAAGCAGTGTATGGATATGCCCTTTGTAACGTTTCTTTCAAGGCATTACTTTGATTACAAGCCTATGTTTAGACTCATATGGGGATTGAAAAATCCATACTAACATTATCTGTCTGTCTAGCTGCTTGTTGCCAACATGGCACACAGATAGGCCATGACTTGGTCTTGGGTTTGGACAAAGCTTTTTATCCCGGGAGTAGGTTCTCCTCTGGGATATTACCGACCTCCACGTAGGCGAATCTTCTTTGGCCAAAGGCTTGTATCATATCGCCGATAAAGATCCCCAATTGTTTGTTAGAGACCAAAACTCTGCGTAGCCACGTTCACCAGCTCGATTAAAAACCTTGAAACCTAATCGAAAACTAAATACAAAACATAATAGAAAAAAAGAAAGATCTACAAGAAACGGACCTTAAATCAAGATAGTGGCTCTGAACGATTGAGGAACTAGTTTACACATAACACAAAATAACATCACACCTGTTTTCCCCGAAGGGTAAAGCAGAGGTTTGCCTATAGTAGAGACCCTCTTCTTTTTTTTTTTAGGATGGGAAATCATCAAATGACTTCTCCCGCTCTGGGCGGAGCAGGAGGGAGTGTCAGACTTTTACTGACTAAAACCCATCCATGTTCCTTCCTCGCCCTTTGTGTTCCGGGGCCACGGTATCTCTTTCGAATATTCCCGCAGCCCCGGCAGGCTTCGGCCCTTGCGGACCCCTTCAATGTTGCTGACTCTCTTTGAGGCGCGCGTGGAACACGAACGCGCCGTCAACACGGCCTGTCGTCATGACGGACGGACGGCGAGCTAGCCCATAGCTCCCCGTCCACAGGCCCGCGCCTACGGTGGCCGGAAGCCACCACGTGGCCCCCGACGCCCGGGGCGTCTCCCGCGGCGGCCGGGACGTGAGGATCTCTCCCTCTCACTTTCCGCCACCTCCTTCGCTAGCATGACTGCTTCGCAGAAGGAGGTGACGGCGTCCCATTCCGTCTCGCTCCGGACCATGGTACGAACCAGGGCCGGAAGCGAGAGGTCGCCGCCGCCGATCGCCACCTCGAGGACACGGCGGTGCTCCACCCAAGCGGGGCACACCTCCACAGTGTGCTCCACCGTGTCCTCCGGTCGATCCTCGCAGTGGTAGCACCCGGGCGTTTCTTCCCGCCCGATTCGGTGCAGGAACTTACCGAAACAACCGTGTCCGGTAAGAACCTGCGTCAGGCGGAAGGTGAGGACGCCGTGACGTCTCTCCAGCCACTCCTCAAAGAGGGGACTTATCGCCACTATTGTGGCGTGCCCTGCACGGGGTTGCGATAGTCGCTCTCTCCATGTCGCCATGAGATCCCGCCGGAAGTCCGTCCGCTGAGCGACAATTTGCCGCGGCAGCGGAGTTTCCCCCCGGCGTAGCGCCTCCGCGCGCCACTCGTGTAGGCGCGCGAGGACTATTGCCTCCAGATCCCATGGCGGCAATCCGGCAAGGAGGTTCGCCGCCTCGCGGGAGATCGTGCGGTACCCCGGACCAGCCTTACGGCTACCTACCTTCTGGGGCGCGTTCAAATGGTGGGGGGCACGCCGCGCCGCATCAATGAACGCGTCCACACCGGGGCCCCGTAAAGGGCCATGGACCGCATAGTAGAGACCCTCTTCCACTAGCTTAAGGAGAACACCCAAAAACTCCGAAATGTGACCCTCTTCCACTAGCTATGTTTAAGGGGAACACCCAAAACCTCCGAAATATTTTATTCCTAATTACGATATTCCGATTGTCAAAAGTCCGAATTTCATAATACCGAAGAATAATAATGTCTATTATTTAAAATCATAATTCCGTAAGTCGTAGATACGGTCATCAAATCGTATCTACGACTTTCCGATTTTCATATGTCCGAAGAATGAAAAATGTTCGATGGATCGTTAGTCCGAAAAACGATATTCCGATTTTCAATACTTCGAATAAACTGCTAAAATTGTCCCAAAAGTCTTGCTAGCTGGCATGAGGAGCATAGGCCGAAGGCCGGCGGAGCGACGACGACATTTGTGACAGTAAGTGGGTGTGTAATGTAAAATGCGAATATAGCGACCGTGTGTGTCATGGAGTCGTAGCATGTTTCCTCCTAAATTTGCTGATATCTCGAAAACGGTGTGTCCGATCGCAAAAATAATGAAAAATTTGCCCCCATAATGCGATGCGATTATTTCGATGAATAATCGGTATTTCGGAATTCGGATTACTGACTTTCGGAATGAAGTTTTTCGTACTTATGTAGTGTATCCATGTTTAGGTCCCATGGAAAAAGATGTGAGCCAATAACCATTAACCGTGCACAAACCCTAACTGAATGTTCACCAGTTGTCCCGAACTGGTGAACATTCCTCATGGAAAACCCCAATAAACAGTGTCTTATCTGTGGCCTAGATTTTCACTGATTTGAACGAAAATTTTGAAACTTACTTTATGGAAAACTCTTAGAACATGATAGAAAAGAATGTTCTAGAAGAAACCTTGAATCCATCAATCATGACTCAACCTTCCATCAGTCGCGAGGGGGCGACACTGAACTTGAAAGGTAAGAGTCAAGTTCAATCGATATCCATCTATAATGTAAGTTGCCAGTGACCCTGTCTGACAACTGGTGGCTCCCACGTAGTTCAAACAGTTAGTGTTATCGAAGTTACCAATAAAATTGATACAAAGTGTTAAACGTGGGAAAGTACATCAGTTTTCGCTGTTGTAAAATGTATAGGTGACATTTTTCCGTTAAGGATAATTGGTTTAGAAATGACGCAGAAATGGGTATTCGGTTGAATTTTATATTCAAAGTATTATGAAAAATGTAGTTTATTTATTTATTAATATAGGTTCACCAGCAGCTTCTGTGTACAGCATTTAGGTATACATAGGTTTTACAGTCTTGGACTTACTCAGTCGCCAATTACAGGTTAATCAGCATTTACAAAAATAAGTGTTAACTTAAGAGAAAAAAATAAAATAAAATTAAAATAATGGCTAACATGAAATACATAGACCCTACATTTAAGAGATTACTTACAATTAAAGTTTACAAGTCATGAAAGGATTATTTTGCCACAAACATTGTAAAAACGGCTGCTGACTGCGATCGTCTAGTTTAAAATATATCCGCGTCCGGTCCAGAATTTGCCCGTTCCAGTTATTAGTTGCCTTTTGTTTTGTACCTCTCATTCAACTTCGTCACTCAACACTATAAATAAACGCATCCAAGTTACACTACAGAGCAAAACAATCTTCTCTAGCTTTTACAATAGGTGTTCCACACACTCATAAGCCCACTCCCCACTAGTACAATGCATGCAATCGAAGCATACAGAATATGTTGACAATGACCCTGGTAGTACAGCTGACGATTTCCCACGTGGTCAGTCACGTCACGTCATAATTAAAAGGGGGATGTCAGTATCAATCTATACAAATAAATAAAAATGAAGTGTGTTTTGTAATATCAAAATATCAGGTTTTTACTGAATACGTACAAAAGTACATACGGTGTTTATAACATTTAAAAAATAAAAAAAGTATTTTTTTTAATTTTTATCGTTCTGTCTGTATGTTTGTTCCGGCTAATCTCCGAAACGGCTGGACCGATATTGACTTTTACTGGCAGATGGCTGATGTAAATATACTTTTATTTTAGAAAAAGTTATAAGGATCCGTGCAAAAAAAACCCATGAAATTGTTAACAAAATCCGATTTAAATAGGGAAATCATATTTTTATAATAATTTCGGACAAAGGTAGCGGGCAACGGCTAGTATAGAATATGTAAGTTGACATTGGCCCTGGTTACTACAGCTGACAATTTCCCACGTGGTCAAAGTCACTCTTAATTAAAAGGGGGATGTCCGTATCAATTGTTAATAATTGCCTGCAGCCATACTGCGTCGTTCATCAACACAAGGGTGGAAAATGTCAGGGAAAAATTGGAATGACCTTTTATTTTCTTTATGGTGGTCGTGTAGTCTCCAAATACAAGAGTCTAATTTGGGACTTGTTCAGTTTTTTTGAACATGTATGGGACATGCATTGTAGGTATGATTGCCTCCAAGCATGGCTACACATTAGGATGTTTTTCACTTACATCCTTGGTTGAGTAGTTGGCAATAGTTTTTTTATCTCTAGGCAGTGGATGTTCTTTTATTCGTGTTTTATCGTGATTGATAGTTTTTTTTCTACCAACTTGGCTGTTTAATAGTTTCTGATGGTATTTTCTTTCTTAAGTCTTTATATTCGCACTGGAAACTTTTCGACGCGGAATTGACTTGAACCGGTCACTAAGTGCTATAGTTGAAAGAGGTAGTAATTCGGACGACGAGACTTGATATCGCGTCAGACCATTCACTTTTATTGAATGAGCATAAAGTTTTTTCTGACCAACTGAAGCCGATACTGCATCGATGAGTTTTGTCCCTCTCTTATCAGTATCAGAAATTTGTACTATACTTAAAATGTCATTTACGGGATATCCTCCGTGATTATTTATTGTTTTTGAGCTCCCGATATTTCGACGCTGTTGCAAGCGCCATGATCGCGGGTTAACTGGAGCATGCACCCGCATGCTCCAGTTAACAGGATGGAAAAAATTGTTAGGAGCAGACAAATCTGTCTACCCTCTTTCTTTGTCTTTTGCTACGCGCACTACTGGAACTCGATACTAAGTCACGGCAAAACACACTCACAGTATCACCAGGTTTTGTGAAGTTCTTATTATGTTGCTGGCTGCTACTTTTGAGCATACTCAACTACTATACTAAGTGACATTTTAAGTATAGTTATGAACCGTGAAAGCTTAAAACAGTGTTTGAAAATTGTACTCTTTAGGAAATGACTTCTTCCAGCTCATTAGGTCCTCACCGAATCGTTTAGAATTACATTAGCATTGATCCCCGTTCGCTCGCACCTATATATTGCGTACAATTACTACTAGTTGACATTCGAAGGTCAATGCAGCATAAGAGTGACCTTGGCGACCAAGGCTGAGTGAGAATTACGTCACGACAGTTTTGGGATAACTTTTTATGGAAATATTTGGATGTTGAAATGTTTCCACTGATTGAATCTTGCCCGCTAGAGAAATCATGTAATATTCCTGATGGTAACCCCGCTCTGCAAATTGCCACTTAAAATTTGACGTAGGTATTTGAGACTTCTGGTAAATGATGTGGATTTGCATTTTAGAACATTTGTGTTCACTCGTCTCTTATCTTAACATAACATCACGCCTGTAATCTCCATAGGGTAAGCCAGAGGTTTACCTAATAGTGAACCCGCATTTCGCCAAGTCCCATCTAATAGAGGGCGAGCCTTTTCCATCAACCAGGCACAAATTCAGACTCAGTGGCTGCTACTGAGAAATTCCTGTTGAAATAACCCAATAACAATTTGTCAGATACGGGAATCAAACCCAGGGTCCCATGCTCAGCAGTCACGCTTGCTGCGTGCAGCCACGATCACTAAACCTACGAGGCAGTTAATAAGTACAATTAATTACTAGATGATTTAAAAGAGCTGCTGTTGGCGGTTCATAAAGCATTCTCTCAAATCGGCAATTATAATACAGGGTGTAAACCACCTCATCTCGAAGCCGTCAACCAAGCATTCTGTACATCATACTAAGTAACTTTACGCAAAACTTATTGCTGGGAAACGACTTTTTTTTGGGGTGAAAAATCATGTTTTGTGGTAGAACTCAATGTAACGCACTCAAAACAGTGTGCTGATGGATGGATTGAATAGTACGGGGGTCGTGGAGGTGTTTAAAGTAAAAATCTTACATTAAAAACTTGTATTTTAAAAAAAATAAGTTGCCAAAACGTTTGAACTTTGACCCCCAATATCTCCGTAACTAGAAAGTTCCCAGGTATGGTGTAGAACAAAAAAATGATCGTAATGACGAGGAGAACAAGTGCCTTTCGGCTTCGTTAAGAGGTGTTTTACACCCTTTATTGTTAACTGAGAACGAGGAAACCTGCCCCACAGTAATACAGTTCGGGGGTCAGTGTGAATTCGGTTTCGTAACAACCAGAATTTATTATTTTGTACTGAGTAACCAATTGGTTGTATAATCTTTTAGCTTCATAGAAAATAAGTACTAGTGTTCATTTTTTTTGTAAGGTTGTCATTCTTTTGGCAAATAAAAATCATGATTACAGAGCATGGCAATAAACCTGATCGAAAAAGCTTAACTGCTGTGAAGGTGAAACTCTAGTCCCTAGGCACTCGACTACTGCGTACACAGATTACACCTTATCTATACAACTATATTGCTATCAATCACCTAGTGCTATCAATCACTGAGGCTTTGAGCGCGGCATCCGCAACATAGATAAGTACTAAGTACCTGCACAACCGACCTCTGCTCGCGAGAAAGTACAGTAAACGAATGTTTGCAGAGTGTGACCTAGCTAGATTGATTTTTCGGCCCCGGAAACCCCTTTTTTTCTTTTTTTTTCGGATGGGTAATCATCAAATGACTCCTCCCGCTCTGGGCGGAGCAGGAGGGAGTGTCAGACTTTTACTGACTAAAACCCATCCACGTTCCTTCATCGCCCTTTTTGTTCCGGGGCCACGGTATCTCTTTCAAACAGTCCCGCAGCCCGCCCAGAAAACCCCATTATTGCAACTTTCATCGAAATCGTTAGAGATTCGAGAACGTGATTAAAAATATATAAAGTGTGCAGTTTTTACAATCCTTTTGAGAAATTTTACTGGCAGATTTTTGTGTGTTTGGATAGATGTATGTATAGTATCTGAGGATGGAAAAATTCGTTCCTGCTGTCTCCGAGAAGGCTGATTGAACACCACCTACCTCCGTTCTACCAGGGGGCTGAAGCTCGGCTCCAGGCATGCACGGCACACCACAGAGTCCAGGGTGGGTTTCCAGGATAAGCACGGCTGACCCAGGTTCAGTAGGTCTCGGAAAAAGCACACTACACGGCAGTGAGTCCACAAACACAATAGGGTTGTTAAAATGTCTAACGATGAGGTTTTGACACAGTCAAATAACAAAACATCCGTTCAGTTCGATGCGCGAATGCTTCCTGAGCCTCGAGCGGCTCTCCGCTGGCGATTGAGTTCAGTGGTGCAAATCTACCCTCAATTTAACAGCATAGAAATCGAACATAAAGGATGCACTGTTTTAGACTTTCACGGTTTTTCACTACACTTAAAGTACTTACGGGATAAAGTACTTTAAGTGCATATTTAAAAGGATATAAAGGAGAACAAGTGCCTTTAGGATTCGTTAAGGGTTTAACGAATCCTAAAGGCACTTGTTCTCCGTGTCATTCCGATATATTTTTTGTTATGGGCCATACCTGGGAACCTTCTAGTTACAGAAATATTGGAAGTCAAAGTTCCAACTTTATCAGTTTAAAATAAAAGTAGCACCCACGATCTACATCTTAATAGCAATCATAGGTATGCCAACCCTTTCAGGGACTCGAGGCTAAATTAAAACAGGCGCTCGGCACGATCTTTAAAGTGAAACGATTTTGCCAGACCGACCCTTGAATCGGTGATCATCTGTAATAAATCAAGACCGTTGGTCCTGACTCTCATTCTTAGATATTTTTCAGTGGTTTCGGGTAGTCAGGCACCCGAAAGTCTGACAACCAGTCTTGCCTGGGGTTATCTTGTTACTCAAAACAACACTGGCCTTCAGCTTCATATAGTTAGACTGGAAGCCGACCCCAGCATGTAAAAGCCAGATCAACATGATAATTACAGCACCAATCTACCTATCCCTTGGCTATGCAGGCGTGATGTTATTTTTATTATTCATCTATCACACACACATTCAGCTAATCGGTCTATTACAGGTCACTATTCACTATTGATCGTCAGGCTCAGGCGTCAATTACACGTGGAACAATACGATTTGCCGCCATTACTGACGCTCAGGCCACGGCGAAGGTCAAGTGCCTTCCAAGGTCAGGTTCGAGGACGAACTCGAAGGTCCTTCGTAGTTTATACAATAGATGTTATTTCAGATAGGAATTGTCATTCCATTTTTATGTTGTTTGGTTTGTAATCTTTCGATAGTTTGTCATGCATTCTGCAGATATGTTTGTAACGGTTATCTTGACATGAATTCAGCTAGATTAGTGGCAGTTTCAATAGTAAATGGTACCTATATGATGAGTACCTATAGAGTGATGGATATGAATGTTGATGGATGTAGAAGGAGAGGAAGGTCAAAGAAAATATGGATAGATTGTGTGAGGAATGATATGAACGAGAATGTAGTAAGTAAATGATGCCGTGACGTCTGACAGGGGAGAATGGAAGAAGAAAACGTGTTGCGTCGACACCAAGTTGAATGGAACAAGGACAAGGAGACGATGATGGTACTAATATGGTAAATGGTTTAGCTAACAATGTTTTCTATATCTGCTTGTTCTTGAAGGGCAGTTTTAAAAATAGACTAACTAATTAATTTCAGTACGAAAAGAAACCTACAATGGAATCTTTCTTATTCATTGTTACTGGTCTGCTTTTTATTGTTTTAAAATAACAAATGTGGCTCTTTAGAAATTTCTCCTTACAATAAGTTTTGAAAAGGCTTCTCGACGCTATTAATACAAAATCTTTAATCAACTTCATGTTCAAACAAAGCTTTTATTATTTTAACAAACATTACACAAGTTACCACATTTCGAAACGAACAATATTCGAGAGCTTTTGTTGTTCACTTCGCAAAGCTCGGCGTTCATTAAAAAAGCTTTTTTACACATTTTCGAAGCTATATTTAAAACGATAAAAGTAAATGCCGTCATAAAGTATCTTTTTGGCAATTTAAGTGGCAGTCGTTAATGGATATTCTCTTTGTTATGCTAATTGTTTTAAAAGGATAATTTTGTATAATTAGTCTGTCGACTGCCTCGTTGGTTTAATGGTGGGCAAGCACGACTTCTGAGCAAGAGGTCCTGGGTTCGATTCCCGGGTCAGGCAAACTGATTTTGGGTTTTTCCATCAGGAATTTCTCAGTAGCAGTCACGGAGTTTGGATTTGTGCCCGCTTGATAGCAATAGGCTTGCCCCCTAGTGACAAGTGGGTGTACTATTAGGCTTTGCCTAACACTTCGGGGATGACAGGCGTCATGTAAAATGCTCTTTGTGATTACTAATTGTTTTAAAAGAATAACTTTGTATAATTAGTCTGTCGCACCGAGTTGTGTTTCAAAGGTTGAGATGTTTCAGGGTCAAAAGTTGTACCCTTATCACGGTTGAGTGTTTACATAGTCATCAATTATAGACGACCCGAATGGCGCAGTGGTAGTGAGGCTACCTTACGTTCTTAGGGTCCCGGGTTCGAATCCCGGTTGGAGCAAATGTTTGTGTGATGAGCATGGACATTTGTTTCCGAGTCATGGATGTTTATATGTATAATAAGTATGTATTTACAAACAAAAATTATCTATGTCGTATGAACTATCTGGTGTCCACGACACAAGCCTCGTTGCTTAGTGTGGCACTAGATGGCGCTGTGAGTTAATGTCCAGCGATATTTATTTATTATTTATTTATTTAACTGGGTTGTGGAGGGTCGCTCCATGTAAAATACTGGCATTAAACTGCGTCCGGTAGACTGGAAGCCGACCCCAACATAATTGGAAAAGGGTAGGCAGATGACTTAGTTTCGCTACCTAACTTATTTTGACCACACTGCAGACACAAGACTACTCTCCAACGAAGTAGTATATCAGATACTTTCGCCAATTTTTTTTTTTTTTTAATACTTAAATTTAAAAAATTCTGGCGAAAATATGTAATCGAATATCTGAATTGCTTTCTATAAGAGAGAGAGAGAGACAGACAGAGAAACATGCGCACGCCGCACGGCTTACAATAGCTTACTATAGCAAAAAGTGTCGTTACAACTTTTCGTCTTAATTTTTTTCGTCTAGCCTCCTTTCGCAACGCGCGATATGGAACTTCGTTCCAAAAAGTAAATCACCATCATCATTATCAGCCTTATCCCTCCATCCACTGCTACGTCATCATCACCATCTCTGTGCTCTTGTCCCATATTACGTGTGGTCGGCAAATCACGTATCTTTCCTGTTAACCCAGTACTGTCGAGAAGCAAAACTTTCCATGAAAAGCTAAGTCTCTCAAAAACAGTAGAACTTTAAATACCACGTTTCCCCGAAACAAAAACACGCCTGAATTAGAACCCATCGAACTTTCTCGAGCAACAAAGTTAACATTAACTAACATTATGATGTAAAACCTTATTTAACACACGTTTCGTGACTGAAGTTACCCTTGAGGCTCTGATAAGAAGTCTACCTACCAGTAGTACTATTGTAGCAAGAAAGTGGGGCGCGGAAATTAGTATCGGCGTGATGTACAGTTGGCTGCAAAAGTTCTAGAATTAAAAACAATGTTATAGCGCCACGTAAGTAACTACGCACACTTTGTTGACGTCACAGAATCCTGCATCGCGATTGTTGATCGCGCCTTTAATACCTCTCACAGTACACCAGCAGGGCTATTACGTATCTTTCTGATATCCAGTGACTATCAAGCTTCGGTTGTACACCGAATTTTGATGACGACCCTGAATGTCATTATATTGGTATTACGTATCACACTGAGTGGATAGCACTTTACGGTGACTAACAGGGTCATACATAATACGAAACTAACGTTTTGACCGTTAATTGATGGACACTGAGCCTAGCCTAGCCTGAGTTACTATCATTTCGAGCTGTCAACAGAGATACGTAATAGCCCTACAGGTCATAGTATAAAAAGGGGAAGTAAGATATCATCATACAAACACTCACGACCCGTTTCTCAGTGCGCCAGCTGAGAAACGGGACGAGATTTTGTTCGAGTGTGCGTGCGGCGACGCAAAGATACTATGGCGCACACATACAAGCCGCGCGCGGTGCGTTTGTATGAAGATATCCTACTTTCCCTTTTTTATACTATGACCAGGTCTTCACTCAAAAGAATACTACATCCCTGATCTGTCCACGAGGTAGACACAATAGTTAAACAATGGTGCCTCGAACAAATTGGTCCTTTGACAGATCATAATTTATCTTCATTAACCTAGTTGGTCTAGTGGGTGCATGCGCGACTGCTGAGCATAAGGTCCTGGGTTCGATTCCCTAGTCGGGAATAGTGTCATTGGGTTTTTCCACCAGGATTTTCTCAGTAGCAGCCACAGAGTCTGGATATGTGCCCGGTTGATGGCAATAGGCTTGCCCCCATTACATGGGGCTTAAACATAACTGGCGAAATGTGGGTGTACTATTAGGTACGCCTCTCCCTAACCCTTCGGGGATTACAGGCGTGTTGTTATGATGATAATCATGAACTTATCCGCAAAAGATTTTTTTTGTACTCTTTATTACTTACAATAGGTATTAATTTTCTTTGTATTTTAATTTTCCGAAGGTGTCAAACAAGTTTACTGCCGACCGTACTCTAGATGTTACGATAATACGATTTGTTATTACTGAATTACCTTGAAAGCTCTCGGAAATCACGTTTCCTAACTTTATTTTACAAAAGGTTTATTTTTCAAGGAGATCTTATTACGTTGTGATATGACAATTGACGGAACGCGACCGCGTTGTATCATGTGTGACATAATATTTACTTTAGAGGGAATTATATCCGAACTGTCCGACTTTGACTGTCTAGCCAATCATAAACATATTTATATATTAGTACATAAAATTTATACATAAGCTCACGACTTTTTCCCATTGGCGTAGGCAGAACAGAAAATACAAAGCAGCATCAGCTACGAATCTACGATCCTTATACAACATGTAACATAATTAACGCACATCCTGAAAATAGTTTGTTCAGAATCGTTTACTGAATCGATTTCTATAATTTTTAATATAGGTCATTTTTTATCCCAAAAATAATTAAAAATATGTAATTTATAGTCACACTACCCCTGTACAGTCAGAACAAAGTGAAATGGACCGTAACTCAAGGCAATAAGACTTTTAAAAGTTCAGTTTTATTTGTATTAAAACAAATTCCGAATACAAAATAAATAAAAATGAACCTTATTTCAAGCAAGTTAAAGTCTTCACAAAAACAGTTGAAGTAAACTTGGCGATTTAACTGCACGCACACACTAACAGGCACAGGATACAAAGGAACGTTCACCACGTTCAGATGTTCATCACCTGCCTAGCCTTTCCCCAACTATTTTGTGGTCGGCTTCCAGTCTAACCGGAGGCAGCTGAGTACCAGTATTTTACATGGAGCGACTGCCTATCTGACCTCCACAACCCAGTTCATACTGGGTTATACGATACCACTTGGTAAGACTGGTTGTCAGACTTTTTAGGCCACTGACTACCTGAAACGACTGTCAAAGATGGACAAATGACGTTCAGATGTTGTGAGATCTTATTAATAAAATAGAGACATAGAATACAATAAGCTTCATTTAACTCCATATGAAAACTAAACACAATCAAAGTGTTATTAAGTAATATACAATGAAGGAAAGCAAGGAAAAATTTAAATGTGAGGTGCCACATAGAAATTTTGGGTTAGGTTATTAAAAAAAAAACTGTTGTTTCAGAACTGCGAAGTTACGGATGTTTCACTGCCGTTCTTCTTCTTTCGTTATCGTATGGTTAGTGCCTAACCTGGTGTGGTGTGAGAGTTATTTTGCCGCCCATGGGCCTCTGTCTTCGCTTGCCGTCGAGAAATATCTCTCAGGCATGCTGGTTTCCTCACGATGTTTTATTCACCGAAGCAAGTGATTATTATACAACGCCTGACTGATGACGGCCGTTCAGAATGATGTACTGAATACCTACGTGATAACCGTTTTAGCGTCGGGGGTCGTTCCACCCTGTATGGTACTATTCATGACAACATATCAACCCACTGGGCACTTTCCCGCTATCCTAATAAACTGAGCCAGCCTACTGTAAACGCATAGATAACAATAATTAGATTGACAAGTAAATTAATAACACAATGTTATCCTATTAGTCTCCTACAAAGCGAGCACAAAAGGCATTTATGACCACAACGGCGAATAATCCGTCAGATTAGTATCACAATACACCTACAGCTTCCCTTGTATTCACAGAATACGTAATCTTAAGCTCTTAATGTTCCGAAATTCAAAATACCCTCACATTTAGGGACGCCAGACGCACTCCTATAAATAATAAAATCTGGAAGTCTTCAGTATGTTTTCACTTCCTAATCATCATCCATTTGACCCACCTTCGGTGAGACTGGTCAAGTACGAGCCTCTGACGAATACAATAATTACCAGCAGTACCTTTGTGCTCTTCTATCTTAATGTAATGTCCTGTTTAGCATTTTGTGTGTACATAAATACCTAAATAAATAATTTGATTTTTGAAGGAAGGAAACCTGGACTTATTAATATAACGCACTGTTTTAGACTTTCACGGTTTTTCACTACACTTAAAGTACTTACGGGATGATATCCGTGATTTAAGGAAAATCACGGATATCATCCCGTAAGTACTTTATGTGTTATTAATATAAGTCTGAAATCGTACACCCGTCTTGAGCAAGCGTGGTGATCAATGCTCGTGCCTTCTCTGTATAAGAAGAGGCCTTTGCCCAGCAGTGGGGCAGTAATAGGCTGGTATTATTATTATATTATTATTATTTGAATTTGACTTTACAATATTGGTTTATTGAATTATTTAGTGAAATCATTGGTTCATTGAATTCTTAATTCGTAATCTATGTTCCAATCGGACATTGCCAAGGGATGGAGCAACCTCATGGTGATGCTCTTTTACTGACAGATTTTAAATTTAGATCTCTATGTCCTCCTTCTTCTTCTCTTGTCACGAGAACTGTTTTTTTATCTCATATGACATGCCACGCGTAAAAAGATTTGCGGTTTATTTTGTCAGAACAGAAAGCTTAGGTGCGTAAAACTTGCAACGACGTGAAAGGAGTATGTAAGAATGGTAGCAGGTGGCGTTCTATAGTTTCTGCCTACCCCCACATAGGCTTGAGTATGGTTTTTTTTTTTTAGTTAGCCCGTATTGTCCCACTCCTGAGCAAAGGCCTCCCCCCATTCCTTCCACTTCTCGCGATGCTGTGCTTCTTCTCGCCAATTCGCCAGGAAGCCATCCAAGACGTGTCGCCATCTTCTTCTCGGTGTGCCGCGACCCCGTCTAGCTGTCTCAGGGCTCCAGTCCTGCGATATTCGGGCCCACAGCTGTGCGGGCATCCGACAGACATGGCCTGCCCAGTCCCATTTTAGTCTTGCAGCTTTATAAGCTACGTCGGCAATTTGCGTTCTGGAGCGCAGTGTGGTGTTTCTTATCCGGTCAGTTATTTTTACATTCAGTATACTGCGCTCCATCGCTCGTTGGCAAACCTTGAGTTTGGACTTCTGGACGTTAGTCAAAGACCAAGTCTGTGCACCATATGTCAGGATGGGAAGATTTTTTGTGCATTATGGTAGCAAATTCCTCCAGTATCTCCAAAAGGTGACATCCCTACTAAGCCACAAGCTGAGATTTGACTAGCTGGCGAACAATGTTCCCCAACATTACGTATTGGACACAAGGCCGAGTCCTGACCTTGATATTTGTACATTAGATGCCAAAAAGTATTATTTACAACTACCCACTAAATCTGTTATGTTGGGTAATAAGATTTGCATGTTCCGGCTGAATGGTCTGTATTTTATTATGTGCGGAATATAAATTCTTAACTCTTTAGGTACGTTTCGTTGGTCCATCTGTATCAGTATTTCTGCTGCTTTTGAATCTGCTGATCATAATGGTTTAGAAGTAACTTTCCAAACCGTTTGTTTTTTTGTGAGGATTTAGAAAGTTAATATCTTCCGGAATCATCCAATCTCACCTACTAAAGATACAGCCCAACTTTATCACTGTAGTCGTTATTTCTTTATGAGGTCTGTAGTTACGAGGTAGAGTGCCTAATGTCGTTATCCCGGTGTACTTACATTAAGCGGAAGATCCTGCTAGTTAAGTTACACAATACGTGAAAAAGATTGCAACCGCACGTCCGCTTAGCACAGATGTCAGTTAACAAGTGAGCAGTTATCCCCACCATAAGCATAATATCCCCACTACCATCATTTATTGATTTGCATAATGCATATTATTTTTTAAATGTCTACGTATTGTGTGGCTGTACGGAAATCTTTATCAGGTAAACTTCCACCTCGTTGGTCAAGTGATCGCAAGCACGACTGCTGAGCATGGGGTCCTCGGTTCGATTCCCGGGTCGGGCACGTGTAATTGGAATTTTTCAGTAAAAAAATATGTATATATCGCTGGACATAATACACAGCGCCATCTAGTGCCACACTAAGCAACGAGGTTTGTGTCGTGGACACCAGATAGTTGATATACTACATAGATACAGTAGTAGCCACGGAGTCTAGATTTGGCCTATTGCCATTTGATGGCAATAGGCTCGCCCCCTATTACATGGGACTTTAACGTAAGTGGCGAAATGTGGATGTACTATTAGGCACACCTCTGCCTAACCCTTCGGCAATTACAGGCGTGATGTTATGTTAACTGTAGTTGTTGTTATACGTATAAAATTAAAGTCGTACTACCCTAATAATACCTATGTTTAGCCTTGAGAATACAATGAGGTTACGTTTTATTAGATTAAGTACAATGAGGTTAACAACTGCCTAAAAGTGAGGTCAAGTTAAGTTATATTATGAACGAAATTAATGAAAAGTACAACAGCACGCCATTTAGTTAATAACACTAGTCTACGTGAGAATTACGTTTTATCGGATCTACTTCCCTTCCATTACATAATTTTCCGAAGTGTTATAAGAAATATGAGTTCATTTTCTTGACGAACACTACTTTCTCTAACAGTGGCTTCTTATTCTCCTTCGTGTCGCTGGCACGACAATTTTTATATTTTCTTAGCCAAGGATTTCGCCACTTCCACCGCGTCTACGGTGGCAGCACTAAGGTCACTTCAGCTGCATGTTTTTGGACTAAGAGAGCAGGATAGGTGATGGAGCATAGTTTGCGACACAGCTCACACACCAAACCACACCCCGCTGCTGTTTAATGGTGGCTATCGTTTTTGAGCTCACCAGATGGCGCCACTGTCGAGTAAGGTCCTGACAATAATTCTATTTTATATTTTAAAGTACCAATAACTTCATAAAAAGTTTATTTTATCACATATAACAACATAGTGTAAACTTCAGATACCTACATATTTACAATATTCTCCCTAAAATTAGCAAGCATGAAACATTTCAAAATCATTCTACCTCCAAATACTAACAAATACGATCTTAAGTTGCTACTTAAAATCTTCAAGTCATAATAAATCAGAAATGGCTCAATCTAGACCACAATCGTGAGAATTAGTAAAAATACGTGATGAAAAAGCACGCAACGCGCGAACAGTGTATGACATCTGACATTTCGGAAGACCCTACTCTACACGAACGCCTCTAGCGGCGAATTCATGCACGATAGCCCCCATTGAGGTAGCCCCACTTAACGAGGTTGGAGTTACGTCTTCCTACTTGAGTCCGGAGACGGTTAAAGGGCTTATAACAGTGCCTGAAGATACCTTTCAGTCGCTTCTTGTTAAGACTGAAATTCATTTTATATTCGAGCACAGGTTCTATTACACACTGCCATTGTCAGTGCCAGTCTCGAAGAGAAATGGGCAGAATATTTGTTTAAGAAAAGTAAAAAATAAAACATTTTGCTTTCAGGCACACAAAGTACGGCCGCGTACATTATATAAGCAATTAATTCTCTTTTTATTTATATTTTCAAACAAAAATACAACATGCTTTCAGGAACACAAAGAACTGCTTACATTACATAATTAATTCTCTTTTATTTATAATTTACAACGCGTGCTACTTAACATTTAATATTTCTCGACTTTTCGAGTGAAATCAACGCTTTTATTTTATTCATAACATGTTAAATTGTGCCACTTGTATGTTTAATAAATAACATGAGTATTTTATTCATTAATATTATGTTAATTATGATGATGAATTCATTTAAAATAAAAACTGTAATAAATATCGCTAGCGCCCTAGCTTTACAAAAGTTCAGTTTAGAACCACAGAGATGGATTAAAGTCCATGAAATGAAATTGTTTTTGATACTGATTGACACAGGGTTAGTGAAGTTAATTCTAATTCTAGGTTCGGATATTATAGACAAAAAAAAAGAGATGTTTTATGTTATGGACGATATAGTCTGAAATAAAGTTTAATTTATTTATTTTTATAGCTACAGTAACTTCATCGCGGTCCACCCACAGTCTGACCTTTAGCCCACGCGTTATATAGCGTTATACAGAATAATTTTTGTTAGAAAACATTGTAATTTTATATATTACTTATATATATAAAATGTAATAAAATTAATTTCCGAAAAATCTTCTAAAACATCGTATCGTTTTGATAAATTTATATTAATTTAAGCATGACACGTGATATCGTGCTTAGTTTTTACATGGTGTAAAGAAAATATTGTATTTGGTTGATAATTAAAAAAAAACTGCTGTTACATGACATACAAAGGTTCAATACCCACACGACGAAAAATGTCTATCCTAGAGGGTCTTCAATTGTTTGCTGAATTCAGGGTTACAGTTCGCGCGTCGATATTCCTTTTTTTTTCTGGATGGGAAATCATCAAATGACCCCTTTCGCTCTGGGCGGAGCGGAAGAGAGTGTCAGACTTTTACTGACTAAAACCCATCCATGTTCCTTCTTTGCCCTTTGTGTTCCGGGGCCGCGGTATCTCTTTCGAACAGTCCCGCAGCCCCGGCAGACATCGACCCCTTCCTTTTGCTGACATCTCTTTGAGGCGCGCGTGGAACACGAACGCGCCGTCGACACGGCCTGTCGTCGCGTCGATATCCCTTACACCCTGTATAGCAAGCTCGATGTTTTGACATATCGCCACAGCAGTGCATTACACCCCTGTGAAGCAGGTCACTTATTATAGTATTCAACCAATTTGAACACTGAAACACAAAAAAAAGTATGTATCACACAAACACAACTACAAAACCACACGCCTAAACCTTCAACAGAGCCTCCTGTTTAATAATAAATTCGGGTTATCCCCCAGAGAGCGATAAGCAACTGAAACCGTCGTTATGTGCGACAGATGGGCTAAAATAGCCTTTATTTCTGAACAAAACATTAAATGTCGACGGTTTGATGCGGTACTTCGTCACTTTATCTCCTTTTTGAGGACTGGTTGTGTTGAAGCAGACGCGGGATCTGTGACAGGTCAGAAATGGTTTTATTCTAACACGTCATATTTGAGCGTCGACCGAGGGGCCATGTTGACAGCCACACGGCTCACGAGACAATACGTTATTTACAAGGGTTATGTTATTTTATTTATATAAAATAACAGACCATTTTTTTTTGGTTTTGAGAGTCAAGTTTTCGATATTTATCGTACACAAATAAGAATTTCAATTGATTTTATTTTCTAAAACTTACGTTAAAGACCGGTATAGCATGACACTTTAAGGCCTTTGCACACTTATCAGAGCCGAAGGAAGCGAAAGAGCCGAAAGAATCGAATTTTAGAATTAGTTGTATGAAATCCTATAAAACCTCGCACACATATCCGCGTCGAATCGGACGAAAAGATAACGTTATACGGATGAGAAAATGTTTCTT
Organism: Xestia rhomboidea; assembly: GCA_963853795.1. Lineage (NCBI taxonomy): Eukaryota > Metazoa > Arthropoda > Insecta > Lepidoptera > Noctuidae > Xestia > Xestia rhomboidea. Next base: position 3,198,323 of record OY970771.1, on the reverse strand, counting down.
TCGGCGCGGATAAGTGTGCGTTCACCTTAAGTGTGCAGTTCAAGGTGACGTTGCTTTTCATGAAAATTGGCGAGACGACAATTAAAATCTAATTAGTCCGTCACTTAAATTATCACAAAATATTTGACCCGTGTTTTTTCTTTTGTTACGTAAACCAAAATTGACGAAGATACGACGCTTTTTAAATTCTCAATACGTCACGCCATGGTATAATTTTTAGCTAGTTCTGACGTCACGAGCCCCCACTCCCGAGTTTTGATGCGTGTAAATCAATGAATATTGACAAAGATAACTTTGTCAATATTCATTGATTTACAAAAACAAAAAATACGTGTCCATTAATTTCCAATACTCTAACTGACGGACTAAATAGATTTGCCATTTTTGTACTGTTGTCATGCCTATTTTAATCGATATTTCAAACTTGGAACATAATATAAGCCTGCACAGATAAGTTGGTTGAAGTGCACCCCAATTGTGTTATTACTTTCAATCACGATTCGAATGATTTTGAAAGCAATTCCTTATTCATAACTTAATGAATTTCTTCTGCTCAACAATTTAAGTAACGCAAAGAAAATTGTTCAACCGTCGCAAAAAAAAAAACATTGGCATCGTACGTGTGTGAACAATAACCCAGCAGCCTATGTTATAGTTAAATATCACAGAAAAATATTGGAGCTTCGAAAATATTTAAAACGTTGCAATAGTATATTTGAAGCGTTACAGCTTCAAATAATGAATGATAATCGATAGCTATAGGACAATGAGGGTTTTTCAGATTTTATCTGACACCAGATGTCGCTACGTAGGCGTCTGGTCTAAACAATTGTCAAATTGTACTGAATTGTATGCTAGTGAAACTTTTTACGGAAATTTCATCGTATTTGCAACTGTTTTACTATATAAATATGAATTACGGACAAAGAAAAGTAGCTAAACTAAAGATTAAGCTTCTTAGTACTGCAAAAGTCAGTGGTACAAGGAAAATCTAATAAAAGGTAACTTATGCGGCACAACACTGAGGCATGTTATTAATGATTTAAAATATAATTAAATGAAAAAATAATCGTAAACTACAAGAAACTCGTGTATTTTGAAAGATGTTTAGACCTTACGCTAGTGCTGCCACCTTGTGGTTTTTTTTTAGAACACCCTCACTACGTAGACTATACCTATATATACAATTATAATGCGTGATTCTGTAATTCATAACGGTGCCATCCTGACCTTTCATAAAACTGCTAATCCATAAAATGTTCCAATAGCGCCATAAACTTGTACCTACTTACTTGTACTCTGTTCCATAATACCGTGTTTTCAAGTTAATTAACGTTCGTGCAAATTGTTCTAGCATGTAAGCCGGTAATTATGCTCGTGAATACTCATGATCTCAATATTTTCGCAACACATTTTCAATATTACTCATACAGGATACCCATCCCATTCTCATCAAAATTAATGTGTAAAGTATTTTATTAATTCATTAAATTCTGCTTCAAATTAACCCTTGTTTTACTCCATTTTGATTAGATAAAAAAGCATCAAATTAAAGTAAACAGTGAAATCGCAAACAAAGAATAGTTCGATACTCGTTACTTGGAAAGTTTCGCTAGTCAGTTTAATTTGACCCTAAATATTGATTTATCCACAAACAAGCCGTTATCAGCCAAATACCCAAAGGCTTTGCCAAAGTCAGTGCTAATTTGAATAAGCACTCTTGAAGGGCTATCCTCAGGGACTTCAAAAACTTAAATTAAGGGATTTCTTCGGCCGAAACTTGAACCTACTTAAGGAGAGTTGGGTTCTATGAACGTTACTTAGCATATACTTAGGCAAAGAGTTATTCCTGCCACGGTCGTAGGTACAACTGTGAAGCTACAGATGCAAGATAGGGACTCGAAAATGTCTAAACCATATTATGACGAGCTGAAATAAGGTTTATAGATCCCGAACTTGCTTTTTGCCAAATTTCGCAATCCTGGTCTACGGGAACTACCATATAGGTTTTCGACCTATAGGGTACTTCCGGTTGACCTAGAATTGTCAATTTTGGTTAAAAGCAAGGTCTTACAGCACAAGGGGAAATTCCGAGAAATAAAAAAAGTTGAAAATTAAGGTAAATTTTGGTACTTACAAGTTTTCGCGAAAATCTAAATTTGCCCATATCTTTTTATCGTGTTGACTCGGGTTTTTCTCTGATTTTTATACACCTAATAGGGACTATAGACATCAGTATCTGGTATAAATTTCAACTTGTTAGGTCCACCCGTTCCTTTTTTTACCTTTTGAGGTACGGAACCCTAGAAATAAAGTGTAAACGAAAAAAAAAACACATTCACACACAAAACATGTAGCGACATCTATCTCCCTACATACGAACTAGAAATCCTGCATCGCGCAATCAAAGTTATCCGCAAGCTATGGACATATCCATATAACCATCGCGTCGGAAGGTCCTGCCTTTTCACTGTAGACCCCTCATACCTCTCCCTATGCCCCGTTTGCAGTCACCAACCCTTTCTCCCCAGAGCCATCAATTCTTAGTGAACACCAATTTATTTTAGGCAAGGGCTTATTACTTTTTTTATTTTCCTTAATAGTCGCTCATGTCGTCTTAACATGACGTACGAAGGCAATTTCGTTTTTTAAATTGAGTTCGAACTGTCTCACAAGTGTGATTAATATCGGGTGAGCTGGAACACTGTCACGGATGTAACGTCGCGTAAAGTCATGACGTCAAGGGGTGTTGGTATTAGGTCATAGATTTAATTAATTGATATGCAATGCAAGCCAGACTATCAACCCCGCTATCAACCTTGTTGATTCAATGATCTTGTCACCTCGGCATGAACTTTTCTCGAAAAACTCTGACTTCACCATCAGACAAGAAGGAAGACTTTACTTTGAAAAGAGCCAATAAAATTCCAAAAACCTGTTTAAGTCCTTAACAAAATTGCTCGATCGTATTCTATTAAATAGGCTTTCAATAGGCGAGACGACAAAAAAAAACGAATTAGTCCGTCAGTTAGATTATCAAAAAATATTTGACCCGTGTTTTTTCTTTTGTTACGTAAACCAAAATTGACGAAGATATGTCGCTTTTAAAATTCTCAATACGTCACGCCTAGGTATAATTTTTAACTAGTTCTGACGTCACGAGCCTCCACTCCCGAGTTTGGATGCGTTTTATCTTTTGTCAATATTCATTGATTTACAAAAACAAAAAATACGTGTCCACTAATTTCCAATACTCTAACTGACGGACTAAATAGATTTGCAATTTTTGGATACTGTCGTCATGCCTATTAAAGCACTTAGACCTGCCTCATTTGTACGGCCTTCCTCTCATTATCCAGCTAAACAGTTTACTAAATATATATTCTGTATTGTTACAGCGCAAGTCGCACTTGCCAGGCGGAGGGCGCGGTCGAGCAGGACTCGTCGCAGCCCGTCGACCTGCCCCGCACGAGAGATGGAGAGATCGACTATGATGGTAAGCACTATCTTTTTATTATCTTTGCTCCTGAGAAGCGCGTTACTTGGTTAACTTCGGATATTATAGCTGCTCTCAAATCTGAGGGCTGAATAAACTAAGAGTGACCATACTAACACTCTCATCGACGTAGAATCGGCTTGGGCCGAACGTATCACCACATTTGTTGCAAACAGTTCGGCATGATGTCAAGTTGTGTCATCCGATCTATAAGGAGGCAAAGGACGTCTTTTCGCTTTTATTGCATGGGCAATAATTGATGGAGTCTGGTCACCCCTTTATAGCTTAGGAATAAGTCATGAGGAGACACAGTAAGCTTTCTTGTTAGAGCAGACGTCATTACAATGACAGTATTTTCGAACCAAAAGGACAAATTACGATCTTGAACGACAAAACGTCGCGTGCTGATTGATTCATAGATACTAGACATCGTAATTGCTTTACCACCCTTTTTTTTTTTTTGGATGGGAAATCATCAAATGACTTCTCCCGCTCTGGGCCGAGCAGGAGGGAGTGTCAGACTTCTACTGACTAAAACCCAGCCATGTTCCTTCCTCGCCCTTTGTGTTCTGGGGCCACGGTATCTCTTTCGAATAGTCCCGCAGATTGCTTTACCACCCTTAGGTTGACGCCATAACACGACAAGGTCGTTGCCATTTGATTTAAAGACCATTGTGATTGATTCTTGTGATCATAGTGAAGTTTCAATTTCCTCGAGGTCAACCTAAGCTACCTACTGGAGAAGAGGAAATTAAAACTTTCTTGTACACGAAGCTGAGAATCTTAGTTAGCCTGCAGAAGTGAAGATGCCTAAGTACTACATCCGCGATACTCTGGGAAGCCAGCCCGCTAAGCCTTACCGAATATTTCACCACGACAATATGAGCTATTTTTGTATCACTTTTACACGACACAAAAAAAGCGATTCTCGTCACGAGTAGCATATTAAAATATACATTCGACAACGTATGGCACACCTAGGTTGTCAACCCTGCTTGCTAATACCAATTTGCTAACTTACTAATCCACATAGTCTTTTGTAGATCCGGAGCATGAGGTCTTGGGTTCGACTCCCGGGTCGGGCGAAGTGTTAACGGTTTTTTCCATCAGGAATTTCTCAGTAGCAGCTACGGACTCTGGATTTGCGCCCGGTTGATGGCAATAGGCTCGCCCCCCATTATAATAATAATATCGCTGGACATTACACACAGTACCATCTAGTTCCACACTAAGGAACGAGGCCTGTGTCGTGGACACCAGATAGTTTATATACTACATAGATACTTTTTGTTTGTAAATACATACTTATTATACATTTAAACATCCATGACTCGGAAACAAATGTCCATGCTCAGCACACAAACATTTTTTCCTACCGGGGTTCGAACCCGGGTCCCTAAGAACGTAAGGCAGCCTCACAACCGCTGCGGCATTCGGGTCGCCATTACATGGGACTTAAACATAACTGGCGAAATGTGGGTGTACTATTAGATACACCTCTGCCTTACCCTTCGGGGAATACAGGCGTGAGGTTATGTTATGCTATGTCTTTCCTAACATAAAATTAATCATAACAGACCTTAACGGTTAGGGGCCGTACGCACATACTACCGCGTTCACCGACGGTCTCCCACTTCACTTCACACCCTATGCTCTAACAATAAGGTTCAAAAGTGGTGGCCCTCAGTAAACTCGGTAGTACATGAAACACTTTCAAAGAAAACAATATGACACGATACGTTATTCCCCTCACGATCATTTTACAAGGAATATCCTTTGACAAGGCATGCACACTGGACGTGTCATGGCAGTCAAGAGTTCGTGGGGCTTCATAAGATTAGCATACAATGTGCAAGACGGGGCTTACTTGCGATGTACCGACGTAGCAGCCCTTTAACGTACACTTAATTACGTCTTAGTGATATGTTTTAAATGTTAAAAATTTGGTGTGTTTATTTAGTACGATTGTAAGACTTGACGATGTTTGTTTGGCTTTGAACTGTTTGGCAAAAGTACTGTACGATACTCTTGTATTATGCCATCTTCTGGCTGTTTACCTCCAGACCTCTTGCTTGGTTAGATATACAAAAACTCTTGCTTCTGATTCTTAGGTGTAAAGCAGCATTTTAGAGCAAAAAACATGCATGCTATAAAACTATAGGGTCCACTGAGCATTGTACTATCGAGGACACTCCCGCCTGATCACCACTAAGCTAATTTTTGCTTGCACTCGCAACATAGAGACGCTCCCGAGCCCCGCCCCGTTGACTTTGTATAGAAATAATGAATGAAAGACAATACCGATCGGCTGAGCGCACTGACGACGCACGCCAAACGAGAGTATTGAAATGAAATGAAATGGGCGTGGCTCGTCGCCTCCGCATAATTTAAGCGATTTATTTTTAACTGATCAAGCGGAGAAGCCCACGGCTGTACCATATGTGCACCTACATGGTTATTCCAGACATTCTGAATAACTGAGGGCTAAGCTTCGTTTAATAATTATAGTCATGATAGTTAACATTAACTATCGTGCTAAATAGTGCTAATGGCTAAAGGAGAAGCTCGTGGCTAAATAATAACAGCCGCACGAATCGATCTTCAAGAGTAAGCCATGCTTGCCGTTGTTGGTCCGTGGATGGGTGATCCTCACTAAACCGACTTTCCTCCGTGCCTCGAAAAGCATGTTAAGCCGTTTTCCCGACTGTCATTTGTAGATCTTTGACAGTCGTTACGAGGAGTCAGAAGCCGAAATTCTGACATCTAGTCTTACCAAGGATTGAGTAAGTACTGGATAACATGATACTCCTTGGTAAGACTATATGTCAGAATTTCGGCTGTCCAGTGACAATCCAGTGATTATGGAGGTCAGATAGGCAGTCACTTCATATGAAATACTGGTTGTCAGCTACATCCGGTTAGATTGGAAGCCGACCCCAACATAGTTTGGGAAAACGCTAGGCGATGATTTACAGTAGAGAGGATTACAACGTCAGCTGCGCAGTTCATTTGTTTATTTATCGTGAGCGAAACGTGGCCGTGGATCGCAGTGGACTATCCCACATACATTTTACGTACACGTGCGTAACTTACCCGTATATTGCTGTGTCGCTTTCATCGACTCCACGTCGCTCTTGAAACTTTATCGCCCCTATGTGTATAACACCGTTAAATAAACAGTTTCCTCATACGTACAACTGACAGTTATTCGATGAAAACGTATAAAATTCGATCCGACCGGCCAAGCCTTTGTCAGTCTCCCTGGCATAGTTCCAACTTCAATATGGCGTGTATGCTGAAGGGCTCGACATACTTTTGTGTCAGCTGAAAATCTGACTGGTTTAGTCGTTACTGAAGACTTAGGTTTATTTGTCTAGTACTCTAGTTTAACAAGGAGCCAAGATAAGTTGATTATGCCTGCCTTACGTTCTTAGGGTCCCGGGAACGAATCCCGGTAGGAGCAAATGTTTGTGTGATGAGCATGGACATTTGTTTCCAAGTCATGGATGTTTATATGTTGTAGAATAAGTATGTATTTACAAACAAAAGGGATCTGTGTAGTATATCAATCATCTGGTTTCCACGACACAAGCCTCGTTGCTTAGTGTGGCACTAGATGGCGCTGTGTGTAATGTCCAGCGATATTTATATTTTATTTATTTATTTAAACTTCATGTACAAGAGTTTGTCCTTAATAGACGCTAAGTGAACGCAATGGACGTGTTCTTAGATATAATTTTACTTTTAGCAAATTAAGTAAGATTAAAATTGCTTATTAGCCTTATTAGGCTAGATTGTAAATATATATATATATATATATATATATATATATATAAAAATACAAGAGTGGTACATAGGCGGACTTAATGCCACAAGGCATTCTCTACCAGTCAAACTTTGGGGACAAAAATAAATAAATACGAAAAATACCATTTTTTTATACCATTTTTTTATTATTGTTATTTTTTACCATATTATTATGTTTTAGAATATGGTAGGAGCAAAAGGAAATATGATTTACGAACTAAACTAGATTCCCTTTCGAAGTGAAACTGCGAGCATCTCATGAGTTGCTAGGAATCAATGCAAGGGAATCTACAAGTTTGCTAGTTGACATGTCACCAACCTAATAACCAATTTTCTGCCAACAGCGTTGTACGAAGATGAGTCGGACAGCGACCTTGGCTCGATGGAGAACCACGGCTCCGTGGTCACCCATCTCCTGTCGCAGGTCAAGATCGGAATGGATCTCACAAAGGTAAGTGTCCTTACACCCTCACTGGATTACGGCCCATTTCTTCTCTCTGAGGAAGGGCTGTGTCCCAGTACTTAATAACTAACTAATACCTAACTAACTTTGCAAGCTGATTATATTATCTAATATTAGTGTCTGTTTGTACGAGTAATATCAAAATAACAGCTTTTTACTGAATGCATAAATATACTACCGTTCTTATAACAAAAAACTTTTTTAGTGTTGTTGTCTGTCTGTTTGTTTCGGCTAATCTCCGAAACGGCTGGACCGATCGTGAAGGGACTTTTACTGGCTGATAGCTGATGTTATAAAGAGTAACTAAGGCTAACTAAGACTTCTAGTTTAGAAATTGATTTGGGTTCCATGCACAAAAAAAAAACCTTAAATGCTTAACAAAATGATAAATGACATATTCTCAACATTGCGTAGCTTATACACGAATGGTGTCAAGATGTGGGTAACCTATAATTTCGTTCGAAACTCGAATCAGTGAGATTGTTCTCAAATTATGTGCTATAGCTTTAATGAGGTTTGATGATATCACTTGTACGAAGTAAAACAAAAGTTCAAAAGCTTTATAAATACCTGTTTCTGGAAGCCTATTTTTGATTTGATGGCAACTTCTGAAGTAAGTTAGTTTTTGATAGTTAAATGAATCAATAACTAGAGGAGCTCGTGGCAAAAAATCTTTAGGTTAAGCTGCGCTTGCCTTGGTTGGTTCGTGGATGGGTGACTACCTATTACATACCGAGTTTTCTCCGTGCCTCGGAAAGCATGTTAAGCCGTTGGTTCCGGCTGTCATTTGTAGATATTTGACAGTCGTTACAGGTACTCAGTGGCCCGAAAGTCTGACAACCACGTCTTACCAAGGGGTATCGTGTTACCTAGTACTAACTGGGTGGGGGAGGTCAGATAGAAAGTCGCTCCATGTAAAATACTGGTATTCAGCTGCATCCGGTTAGACTGAAAGACCGACCCGAACGTAGTTGAGAAAAGGCTAGGCAGATGATGAAATGAATCAATAACTAACAAAAGATTTTTATCAGGTGTAAAGACTGAAGTAAACTTTTTCTAAATTAAGAACATTAAAAGGAATTTTAGTACACGCTTAAGTAACCCAAATCCGGTTCACGTGTCCGTTGATTGGATTACAGCACAATACATTTTCAGGGCTAAACATTCGCTAGTGTTTGACCCTTAACGTAATTCAAGCATACAAATTTACTTATTTTATTTACCTACTACACTATACACACACATATGTATACTGACTGCCTCGTTGGTCTTGTGGTCGATTGAATTCTGTTCATGAGGTCCTGGGTTCGTTTCCGGGGTCGGGCAAAGTGTTATTGGGTTATTCCATCAAGAATTTCTCAGTAGCAGCCACTGAGTCTGGATTGGTGCCCCGTTGATGGCAATAGGCTCGCCCTCTATTACATGGGACTTAAACATAACTGGCGAAATGTGGGTGTACTATTAGATACACCTCTACCTAACCCTTGGGGGAATACATTTTGAAACTGTACTTTGAACTCACTCCAGTCACCGCTCAAAGTTCGAATATTTGTTTTACAAGTCCCATTTTTTATAAGTAAGGGGCCGTAATACACGGTTTTTTCACGGACATTTTTATCTCTGCCAGCAGCAAGTCAACATAAACCGTTTTCTAATGGACATTAAGATCAATGTCATTTTGCGTTTACTAGTCGACAATTGTTGGTTCAAAGTTCACGAATGTGTAATAAAATTATTCAGTTGTATAGATATAACTTATGTGAAATTACAAATAATTACGAAAATGGATTTTATCCTTAACTTATGATGAGACAGTAAATATATTGGCTATAGAATCATAGCTTTATCAAACCTACTTTGAACGAAAGTTATTTAAACACTTTGATTTCACATACACACCTCACCACACACACACACACTACACTCATTTACACACAGAAACAAACAGAAAGTTATTATAAAAATAGGCGAAACGACAAAAAAAAACTAATTAGTCCGTCACTTAGATTATCAAAAAATATTTGACCCGAGTATTTTCTTTTGTTGCGTAAACCAAAATTGACGAAGATACGACGCTTTTAAAATTCTCAATACGTCACGCCAACACGTCATCATCGACGTCACGAGCCCACACTCCCGAGTCGTGATGCGTTTTATCTTTGTCAATATTCATTGATTTACAAAAACAAAAAATACGTGTCTTTTAATTTCCTATACTCTAACTGACGGACTAAATAGATTTGCAATTTTTTGATACTGTCGTCATGCCTATTGAAGCCGCAAAATCTCCGACTCCTAAGATACAGCTCTGCGTACCTAATTTAGGAGCCCGGAATCCTGACAATAATTTTAAAATTGGTAGTACAACCCACTTGCCAAATGCTATGTACTGTGCTGTTGATTTTGTTATGTACTAATAAACGTAGTACTACTAATGTAATTTTTGACGAACTTGTTAATGGTAGCAATCTAACATCATCCTTATTGGAACGTCTATAAAGATCAATGTGGAAAAGCAGATATAGAATAACTGTGAAAGTACTGTAGTCCAGTCCAAGAGAACTAAGTCACCTTCTTGGTTATGAAGTGTGAGTAATAGACTTAATGCAACGTTGTGTTTCAGGTTGTGCTACCCACATTCATCCTAGAGAGGCGGTCGCTTCTAGAGATGTACGCAGACTCCTTCGCGCATCCTGACCAGTTTGTCAAGTGTGTGGTTTGTTTTATTATTTCCTTTATTCTTTTTTATCCGACTACGGGAAAGCCAAAAGGTTATGATTTTATCAGTCTATGTATGTATGTTTGTATTTACGTATGTTCCTCCTTAGCGCCTAAACTATTCATTCGATTTTGATGAATAAGGTATCAATCGATTCGTTGTTATGGCCCAGGTAACATAGACTTCATTCAGTAGTCGGATTTTAGTTTTAAAACTAGTTGTTACGTAGTCGGGTTATAGTTTTTTTTTAACTTTATTTTATAATTCAACTCATTTTTTTACATTTTTAAATATAAAAAAAAAAACATTACAATTAGTGATCCACCGGTGTCGGGAGCAAGGTCTAAACTACCGGTGGTTAAGGCTCCAGCGACAGGAACCTTTTCACAATGCGAGCCGTATCGAGGAGTACTGCCTTCTGAATCAGGGCCTTGGTCCAAACTCCAAGCGAGAGCCTCAAAAGTCCTCTAGCTAGTAACCCTGCAATTCTATAACCGCCATTAAGAATTTTTACAAACAATTCCTAAAAAATATTTTTCTCTTTACTTACCCAGGATAGTAGATCAGCCAACGCCCCGCGACCGCATGGTGCAAGTGGTGCGCTGGTACCTGAGCTCGTACCACGCGGGCCGCAAGTCGCAGGTCGCCAAGAAGCCTTACAACCCCATCCTGGGGGAGGTGTTCCGGTGCCACTGGGACATGGACGGAGCCCCGGCTGAGAGTAATAACGTTAATATTGAGAAGGTAAGGGTAATATACAAGCTATCGAACTTAGTTAGGTATTACAGTGCTGCAATTTCAGTTTTGATGTCCCAACACTCGAAGAAACTTTATCTATTAGAATATAACATTGTTTTATTTTACTAGTAGAAGTCCCAATAAAGCTGAAAATAGTCTCGTGTTCAAACCAGGTACAATCTGTTTGTTTGGTAAGCTGCCTTACGTTGTATGATTTTTCTTCCACCCCTTTTTGGAGTTGTCAAAGGGTTTTTTTTTAAGTCGACAAACGTTCATTTAATTGTACCCAACAGAAGCTAACATGGCTGGAAGGTTAAGGTGGATGCTCCAACCAGCCTGCGAAATTCAAATTTTCTTACGTTTTTTGCAATTTGCAGGCCAGTGCTAGGTTGTATGTTGAATTAAATATTCCTCGCGACTGTAAAACGTATGTAGTTACAGAATTATAATCATCAAAATCATCAATACAACCCTCCAAGCGCATAAAGGTGCAAGAATGACTTTTTCAAGGTCAAAGTCATTCCTGCACCACAACCTAGCACTGGCCTGCAAATTGCAAAAAAACGTAAGAAAATTTGAATTTCTCGGGCTACCCTGACGCTTTCACCTTAAGAATACAATCTTATAGCAAGGAAATATCAGACGAGTTTTTTAGTGTTATGCAATTTTAGACCTTGCACACCAGTTGCCCCGATTCATTCCGGTAGGGCTGCTCATCCAAACCTTTACCTTTACTTCCCACAGCTAGAAGTAGGTGACGGGCCGGTCCCCTGGTGCACGCCAGACCAGCTCTCCTTCGTAGCGGAGCAGGTCTCCCACCACCCGCCGATATCTGCGTTCTACGCGGAGCACGTGAACAAACGCATTCAGTTCGAGGCGTGGGTGTGGACCAAGAGCAAGTTCTTGGGCCTGTCCATCGGGGTGCACAATATCGGGAAGGGGACGGTGACGCTGTTGGATACCGGAGAAGAGTATACGCTTACATTCCCTAATGGATATGGCAGGTAAGGGGTTTATATTTTTCTTTTTACTCGACTGCCCAAAAAAGGAGTAGTGTGTATGTATGTTTGTGAGTTTCTTCATTCCACCATAACTTCTAAACCGATTTCGATGTACGGACCCATTAAATAATCTAGACTAAAATCATTACATCCAATATGGGTCTCGACTGTTGCAGTCAGTATGTTCCGAATTAGAATTTATTATTGAACTTGTTTTTTTTCTTTTCAGTTTTTATTTTAAGTTACAATTTTTTTTTACGCCGTCGGGTTTTTTTTATTTTATTTTTTATGATCTCTTTATCCTTTTTTCTTAGCCTATTTTGTCCCACTGCTGGGCAAAGGTCTCAACCATAGCCTTCTTTTCTTCAAACGCTTCTAAGTCATCATGCCAGCGTTTACCCGTAAAGTGATTATGTGTAAATAAATAAATTAGGGCAGGAAGCTACAAAATGCCACCAACCACAATCCGTACATAGACATCCTCCCAGGGCCGAAGGTACCTAAAAAGCCCATTCCTACCGGCTTCCCTTCGGGAACAAGACACTACACGTAGTATCAAAAACATTACAAAAATGCAAAAAAAATCATGTCGACACAGAAAGCAACAGGTAGCGCCAAATAAGCCGGTGCTCAGGTGTCAGAATTCAGAACTAAAATCGTATGGACGCACACACGTGATTTCGCGACTGGCAGCCGTTTTGTAGGGAGCTAGGTAAGCCGAAGATTATCGAGTTACGGCAGGGGCAGATAAAGAAAGTATGTATGAGATAGAATGAGTCGTAATGGTCGATATCGTACTTGGTACCAACAAGATTTTTTTATTTTGTTGACATAATTACGTGATAAATAACTTTTTTTATAATTCCTCTGCATTTTATTATTTTTAATTCAAAATCAAATTTCTTCATAGGTTTCATTTTTGTTATTTTTGAGGTCGCTGATAATGAAAATAAGGTCAAAATGGAAATCCACGACGGTTTTTTTGTTTTTGTCTTGGATGTCATTTTCGTGGTTTTAGGAGACGTTGATAACAAAACTGAGGTCAAAATGAACATGAAAAAAAGAAAAAACGTTTTTTAGTTTAATTTATTTTTCTTCTGCTTCCCCTGACACAATTTTCACCCTTCGCCACTGCATCCTCCTATTGTTTTCGTGTGATATTAATTTTTCTCGTTTAGATTTTCCAATCATTTAGGTACAGTCCTAAGAAATGGGTAACTTGCAAATAAATTGAATTCTGCACTACGCAGGATATTATTATTTTTAACGATATTCGAAAAATAATGTCAATTATTTTGCACGTGTTCCCCACACAGACAAACAATGTGAGCTCATTTGACTACACACACAATTTCAGGTTTTCTGGAATTTATATTTCACATTCTGTGAAATATAAATCCCAGAAAACCCTAAATTCGATTTGTAAATCAAGCAACAGTAATCATGCATTCAGGTTAATATCTCACATGTTGTAACACGTGCAACCATTAAATAATAACGAATGACACGCAATTAGCACTCTTAGTCAATTATTGAGCTCTTATTAATGAGGAAAAAGTATATAAGACCGACTAAGAAAACCGGGGGAGGAGGGTCTCAATCTCAAGTCGACGACCTGGAGAACTTCCTCCTTTTTTTGGTCGGCTAAAAAATGTAAAGCTTATCTTCCACAGATCAATACTAACAGTCCCCTGGATAGAACTGGGCGGCTCGGTGTGCATAGAATGCGTCCAGACCGGTCACAAGGCGAACATCGAGTTCCTGACGAAACCCTTCTATGGCGGCAAGAAGCATCGGGTTACCTGCGAGATATTCGCGGGCATTGACAAGAAACCTTACTATACTGCGCAGGGTGAATGGAATTCTAGAATGGATGGAAGATGGACTGAATCTGGGGTAAGTAACACAACACAACAGAAAACATACATAGTCATAGACAAAAGGCCCCGATTGCATTTAAAAGAATATGGAAATGCTAATTCACATTTCTAAATTGTAGAAACGATTGGATAGTTCGGCGCATTTTTCCAGTAATGATGAAATCCCATGTAATGAGGGGAAAATCGATCTAACTTATGACCCCACACTCATTTTGTTTAATACTAGACCATAAACAATAGTTCTCTTTATCCGAAAACCATAAAATATCCTAATTCAACCGTTCGAATTTACACAGCGCTCAGAAGTCCTATTCGAAGTATCGAACATGAAGCCGCGTCGCAAGCGCGTGGCGCCCGTGTCCCGGCAGCAGGCGCACGAGTCGCGGCGCGTGTGGCGGCACGTGACCTGCGCGCTGCGGGCGGCGGACTGCGACGCCGCCACCAGCGCCAAGCGGACCGTGGAGCAGGCGCAGCGGGAGGCCGTGAAGACACGGGAGGCCAGCGGGGAGAAGTGGGCCACGCTGGTATGTTACATTAATACTAGCAGGCCCGAAGCCACCTAAGAAGTCCAAGCCTGCCGGCTTCCCTTCGGGAATAAGGCACTCTACGTAGTGTCTAGGTGTCTACTGTAGTCATATAGTTTATTACATACACGTCTGCGGGTATCACATCACAGTACAGAAATTTATTACATTATGGGGTTGAAAACATTACAAAAACGCAAAAAAAAAACATGTCATCAAAGAAAGCAACAGGTAGCGCCAAATAAAACGGTGATCGGGTGTCAGAATTCAGAACTAAAATCGTATGTACCCGCACGTGCACACGCGTTTTGTAGTAGTAGGTAAGCCGAAGATTATCGAGTTACGGGGGCAGAAAAAGAAAGTATGTATGAGAGAACGAGATAGAATGAGTATTGGTCGATATCGTATTTAGTACCAACTAGATTTTTTATTTTGTTGACTTATTTACGATAAAATCACTTTTTTATAATTCCTCTGCATTTTATTATTTTCTTTTTTTTTCGGTTATTTCGTCATGGGTGTCATTTTCATGGTATTCGGGATCGCTGATAACGAAAATGAGGTTAAAATGACAATTCAAAATGGCGCCGCTGAAAATTTTTGGTTTTTCTTCGTGGGTGTCATTTTCGTGGTTTTTGGGGACGCTGATAACGAAAATGAGATGAAAATTCAAAATGGCGCCGCTGAAAATTTTCGTTTTTTTCGTCATGGGTGTCATTTTCGTGATCGGTAATAACGAAAATGTGGACAAAAAAAAAAGCATCAATTCTCATTTTTTTTCTTCGACTTCCCCTGACACAATTTTGACCCTTCGCCACTAAGTCATCATCATCACCTTCCACAAAATTGTGGGTGAAGATGAAGTGATAGGTGAACTTCATTTAAAGTATAAACCACGCTCTCTTTGCTTGTACAAACCTCCACGTTCTTGTGCCACCATCACGTTGTTTTGCCCGCGATGGCAGCAATGTCATCTGTTCAACTCGCAGCCACCCCTCTTTACCGTGAATAAATACAGTAGTTTACGTGACGCAAGCTCTAGATACAATTTCTGGAGCCAAACGCCCAATCGCAATAAGAATAAGAATAATTTATTTTTAAAAGTAGGCATTACGAAAGTGCACATTTGGGTGCAGTAGTGTTATTTCTTAAACAATTGTATAATTAGTGCTTATAAGTAAACTATAACTAAAATATATTTAACAGTTGCAAGTAACGATACCGTCGAATTCAAATGTTAGGAAGCGATCTGCCTGATCTTGGTTTATTTAAACCTGTGTTTCAGGCCATCACTTTACTATGCAAAATTTAATTAGGGCAATAAAAGTTTTAAAATAAATGATCAAACGCAATGACCTGTTTGCGATCATTGCGTTTGACGCAGCAACAGGCGGCGCTCTCGTCATCTACGGAAGTGTTTTCGTGCTTTGATAAAATAATAACGAGTTGATACCAGTAGTATTGCTGTGGACCGATTGGACAACTTTCTTGCTGCGGTTGCCGGCTGTGCGCGGAATTTTAACCTTTATGCTTTCTTAAAAATACACCATCAGTAATTACAAAATATTAACATTGTTACCATCGCGGGAATATCCTTCATGAGGCTGGCAGGAGAAGGTGGAGCTTGGCTCAAGCAAAGAGAGGTCTATACCCAGCAATGGGTGACGTCGGGCTGGGGATGATGATGATGAATTATTCAATAGTCATAGTAGCCTCATGTGAAGATCGTAGACCTTAAATAGTAGATTATACAACAAGTGAAAAAAAGGGAATTTAATTCGAGGGACTAAGTTGGATCCCGAGAGCAGCAAAAAAGTAGAATCCTGAGCGGAACGAGGGATACAAGGACCGAGATGATTTTTTTTTCACGAGTTGTGTACTCAACTTTTTACCATTGACTGCGAGAAAATAAATAAGTATAGTATTTATATTTCTCGTGGGTTAATAATAACAGCCAATCGGGACCATTTTCAAGGTTAAGCCACGATTACCAAGGTTGGTCTGTGGATGGGTGACCACTCATTCATTACTTACCGAGTTTTTCTGTGCGTCGGAAAGTACGTAAAGCCCTTGGTCAATCTCTCAAAGCAATTCTCGAAATTCAGTGTTATATTGTTGTCGGCACGTTTTAACGTTCCAAATTCAAAATGTTTTTATTCACTCAGTGAGTAAAAAGTGTTTTATTCACTGTTATCGATTTATATATTTATAAAATGCCCTTTTTCGAGTGGCGATGGTGAAATAAAATATCTGCATCGGTTTCTCAATGTTATGTTTTTTTCATTACAGCTGTTCAACCCTAAAGGCGAAGACGGCTGGGAGTACACGACAGCCCTCAAAACTCGCGCCCCCCCAGCAAAGACAACGCCGCAACATAAAAACGGAGAAACCGCCGAAAACACTAGATAATCTACTCAACAAACAGTCTTGGACTTTTGAAATAAGGTAGAAATTCCTCTGTCACAGAAAAACGGACCTTGTAGGGTAGGACAATGTTCACAGTGACGCACTGTTCTAACGGCACCGCACTTCGGCTATGTTCGGGGATCTTCGGCAATGAAAAAGAGACAGAAGTGTGCTGTCTCTTTCTAATTTTGTGGTTTTGAAGGATAGCCGAAGTGTGGTGTCGGATATTTTAGAAGTTGGGAAAGTTGGACCCTTAAGTCACTTTTGCCATAATTTTACGGTTTCGGATGTCGCGCATGCATGTTTTTTTTATTCATTTATGTTTTATATTTTTTTATAAACTACGCCGATCCCAAATAAATTATTTATTTATTTATTTGCTCTCATGCACATCACACATTTTACAATATTAATGTCGGTTTTTGTACATGAACCCTGTCAGGGCACTGCAAAGCACAATGCTGGTTTGCAATTAGCGTAAGGGCAGGATGGTGGTGAAGGTGATGATGATATTTTTTATAATTAATTATTATTGTTTCCTTTGAATTTAAATCGAGTACGGTTTTGTTCACTATCGGCCTTGTGAAACTACCTCATAGTGCAGCATAAAAAAGGAACTCCAGAAATAAAATGTCTACGATGGAACTTATTACAAACCACTTAACGAAAGAATATCGAAATCTTGTTGTATAAAAATATAAATCTCATCAAAGATAATTCTCCTACAACATTATATCTAGAAAAATATTTAAAGATCTTATGACCAATGAAAACACTATTAGGAACGAAAAGTTCGGAGCATGACGCACTAACGTTGTCCTGCCATCTTTCATTTTTTACTTTATTTGAAAGAAGGTAGCTGATGCTGAGCTAGATGCGAGAGGCTGTGTAAGTTTTGTTACTCAATAGTGAGCATCAAGTTCAGCCGCGCTTGCCCAGGCTGGTCTGTTGATGGGTGACCAACCATTACATACCGTGTTTCTATGCCTCGGAAAGCACGTTAAGCTTGGTCCCGGCTGTCATTTGTAGATCTTTGACAGTCGTTATAGGTAGTAGTCCAAAAGTCTGACAGCCAGTCTTACCAAAGGCATTTTATTACTCGGTACTAACTGGGTTGTGGAGAGTCAGATAGCCAGCCGCTCCATGTAAAATACTGGTATTCAGCTGCATCCGTTTAGACGGGAAACCAGCCCCGACATAGTTGCGAGAAGGCTAGGCAAGGTCAACGATAATGGTGCATTGTTTGTTAGCTCTTGAAAGACATTGACACGAGGGCGCTGTTGGTGAACCTAGTATGGAAATTGTATTGAAAAAAACAAGATGGCGGCTTTAGTACCGATTTAAGAAACGCGCCAAAAGAGCCATGTTCCACTTTAAATCGTTAGATTCGCCCTAGCGCATCAATAACTAGTCGCGTCTCTGTTTTGGTGACATTGGAACAGCAGTGCCTCGCTCACTCTTACTGAAAATCGTATCTGCCGTTCCATTCTAGATGTATGAGTACTCTTCTCAAGTACAGTACGGTGAGGGCACATCTAGCGATTTAAATATTTACTAGCCATGTTTTATATCTATCGGTAAATAAGACTTAAAATCTTTGGTAATTTGAATGTCTAAAGAAATACTGATTTTTTCTAATGGATGAGCAGGTACTACGCTCAAGATCACCTAAAAATGTACCGACTAAAAGATATTCGATTTAAAAACGAAAAGTGAACGCAAAACTTATGAACTATTTGTAACTAACATTAAGTTGGTTTTTTCTCATAATATCTGCACTTAACAGTAATATTTGTCAATTAAATATTGGTAAACAGTCGAGTATCGACTAAAATACTGATATTGAGCCGCATTTGTTTAGAGTAGATCCCATAAGGGTGCCTATAGATTTGCTCGATTCCTTTTTGTTAATCGTTCTCAATAGGGTAAACGACAAAAAAAAAACTAATTAGACCCTCTGATAGATTTCCAAAAAATATGGACACGTATTTTTTCTTTTTTCACGTTAACAAAAAATAAAGACGATACAGTGCGTCGAAAACTCGTGTGACGTCACATTTGAGTACATTTTTACCTAAAAGTGACGTCACAAGACCCCGATCGTGATCTTTGACGCGTTTTATCTTCGTAAATTTTTATTAATTTGATGAAACAAAAAACACGTAAGTATCGAATATTTTTCGATAATCTAACTGACGGACTAAACAGAATCATATTTTTTTTTGTCAATCGTCATCCCTATTCTGGAACACAGGCCTTGTCGTGCATGGCTTCGAACTCTTGGTTCTAGGACATGCCGGTTTTTTCACGACGCCTCCCTTCACGGTTTTTAGAGTTTATTTGGATGCTCGATTTTTATCAATCGAACAAGCTGTAGACACCTTTATAGTACTGCGTGGTTCCATTTGGCGAATGAATGGCATTTTTTAACGTCGCCATTTTGTTTTTATTCGTAACAAAATGGCGACGTTCAAAATTCAACAAAATAGTTAGTATTGCCTAAGGCCACGCCCACAAATGAACCAGCATCGAAGAAAAGTAGATGTACAAATCGATTATACATTTAGTCGATACATTTTCAAAAATAATACCTTCAGCATGCGCGACATTATTTATAAGTTTTTTTTTTATAATTCATATTTTCTTGTAAATTCTCAATCTTATTATGGCCTATGATATAGTTGATTCAGCAATAAATACTTGTAAATAATGTTATAATTCAAATTGCAACGCTTTTGTAAATTCTGTTCGATTCGGACACGCGATGGTAACGTAAGAACCACGCATGGACTTAGAAATACAATTTTGCTTCGTTCACATTACTCCAGTAGCGTTCCAGCCCAGTGATCTAATTAAACGCTGACTTGCAACTGGAATAATCTAAACCGTCACAATCCATCGCTACTGGAATCGTTTTAAAAGTCATTCCAGTGCTGGCATATGTCATACAATAACTAGGTATACGTACAGTCGTGGTCTTTTCCGCCTGATCAGTTAAATTTTTTTCGCTTAAATCTTGCGGAGGCGTCGAGTCACGGCCCCTTAAAGTTTAGGCCTATTAGGAAAGCGTCAACTTTGGCGCGCAAAATAACAATAACTCTCGTTTGGCGTGCGTCGTCAGTGCGCTCGGCCGATTGGTATCTTTTCATTCGTTATTTCTACGGCGGGGCTAAAGGGCGTTTCTATGTTGTAAGTGCAAGCAAAAATAAGCTTAGTGGTGATCAGGCGGGAGTGTCCTCGATAGTACATTGTTGTTTCCGTCAGATAATTTGTTTTTGCCACAATAATGTTGAAAAATACTGGAATAAAATAATGTAGACAATCGCCATTCCAGTCCAGCGCTGGATTTGATCACTGGACTGAAATGCCACTGAAATAATGTGAACCGGGTTAATAAATAAATACATAGTCACGTTTGGTCGAAGTACGGTAGTGTAAAGGTCGCGAATTTAATGAGTATTATGAAAGAAAAATGTTATTATAGTGATTAGTTGGTTTAGCCGGCAGCTGTAGCGTTGTGAGTACTAAGGTATGGTTAAAACTAATTTGTAAAATATTACAAGTTTTCAAATAAGAATTCGATACGAACACCGTTTTTGCATAAACACTCTAGCAAAATACATGTCTTGTTTTAATGTAATTGATAAGTCAGTCGATTTAAATCGCCGTAGAAATCTTAATATTGTGAGACATGGTATGAAAAAGTTTTTTAATTTTAGAATATCGGCGTAAACTAAGAGCGGTTTCAGACTAGCATATTTTTTCGCGCGAATTAGCTCGTATCGGCTTACACGCGCGACACGTATTGCGCTTTAAAGAGCCGAACGCGCGTACACGCGCTTATTCCAGCGAGTTCGCGTGGGGAGGTGTCTCTGGCGGCTCGCGCTTATACGCGCGTCAATGTTCGAACGAGGTGCGCGTGTGGGAAAAGACACGCCTGTACGCGCTTCCAATAACGAGTTTATTTATGTACGCGCTGAAAATACACTAATAATATAAAAGAAAGACGCTGTAGTAAACATGTTCCATTAAAAAACAAGATGGCGGCGTTAGTTCCGATTTTAGCAACGCGCCAAAAGATCCATGTATAAGTAGTGTTTCTTGCAAAACTTTTTCATACAATGACCTTCTAAAGTCCATTTAGATTCTTTACTTTTTGTACGCTACTGTGGTTCGTATGTAGTACAAATAATTCTATTATTGTTAGTAATATCCCGATGTTTGTTATTATTCACCCTTGAGTATTTAGTATGTGGAGTCCCAATGCGCGACGGTAAGACATGTCAACTGTAGCTGTCAATTAAGGCTGCGTTCGTACCAAATGTATAGCCGGACTGCCTCATTGATCTTATGGTCGCAAGCGCGGCTGCAGAACATGAAGTCCTGGGTCAAGTTGGGCAAAATGTTATTGGGATTTCTTATCAGGAACTTCTCAGTAGTTTCCATGGAGCCCAGAGTTGTGCCCGGTTGCTGGCAATACGCCCGCCCCCTTTTACATACATATTAGGTTCACCTCTGCCTAATCTATAGGGGAGTGCATGCATGTTGTTTTGCTATGTATACGCTGACTAAACAACCCTTTAGTCAGCCTATAAACGTGTCGATCATTCTTATCGGGCACTTCGCTACTCCATTTGCTTACTACTCCGTGACAAACATTGAATCATCACTACATATTATAAAACGAAGTCTCCCGCCGCGTCTGTCTGTCCCTATGTATGCTTAGATCTTTAATACTACGCAACGGATTTTGATGCGGGTTTTTTTAATAGATGATTCAAGAGGGAGGTTTTAGTATATAATTTGTCAAGCGGGCGAAGCCGCGGGCATCAGCTAGTTAATAATAAAAGAAATGTGTGTTGGTCATAATAGAGACTGTAAAAGCGTAAGAAAATTATGATGCCTTATCAAATTCAAAGCTAGACATAAGCCCCTCCTAAGCTTTTCTCTTTTCTACCCATTAAAGCACGCGTAAATCGGGATATTACTAAACTGTTTAGTTCACTACTCTCATGTCTTACAATCATCCTTGTCCATCCGTTTCTGCGATGTCCACGGGACTCTAAACTTCACCTAACGTTAGTCAGTAGGTGCTCTCATCGATGGTGGACATTTTTTTCGTAAGAGACATGACATGCTATTGAATTTGCAACTTTAGGCTTATCACCTAAGGTTGATAGGCAAGCTCAATGTCCCTTACGTCATTTCAAATTTCCACCGTCGTCATTTCTAAGTCCACTGTACGTCGGTTCAATTGTAATATTAGCGAAAAGACTGACAAATGTGAACGAAATCAAACGGAATCGACGGTCACGTGCAAAATTATGATTAATTATGAATTATTCAATCACATAGACTTATTTAATTACATAGTTAAAACTACCATGTTGTATATTTAAATAAAAAATTAAATTATTTTATGTGGTTTGTTTTTATCTGTACCCGCAAATCCTATATTCAAAATAAAATCAGTTCCTTCATTAAGCAAATTTCAAAACGCTTAGTTGATAGTTACCCAAGGGCTGGCTTTTACCTTGGCCAGAGTATAAGCGTTGCCACACAACGTGGCAACGCCGCCAGTCTTGTGGGGACATTACCAGTTGACAGCATTGAGGAGTTATTGATGCCATTTTTTTGTTCATTGTTAAATTATTGGCAAACATTGCCTTATTTAATTACCTTTCATTCGGGGTCTTATCCTCGAAGAGAATTTCCGAAAAAATTAACCAAAAGTGAATCGCTTAATTCAATAAAGAAAAAAAAAGACGAAGTAACAATTTGAGACAGCACCTTTAGAATGTTGTCGTAATTATAGCGTGTTTTCTGAAACGCTTAACATTTTTGGTGTTAGATTTAACAAACAAGATAAGCGAAATAAAACAAAATAAATTTCAGTTCCATATCCAATATATTATGCATTGTAGATAAAATACGAACAAATAAAACATATTATAATAAAATATATACTTGTTCACAAAATTATAGTTTCTGGATGTCTTAGGTTCTTAACTTCAATCGGCTCACGAAGTTTGAACATTGAATGGCCGTGTCGATTTTGATATTCTAGATTATCTCCTGATTTTATTTGCTCTCGTCTGAAATAAGTATACAGACATAAAACTCACAGAAATCAGTGCTCATACAATCATATCCACTGACCTGCAAAAATAAGTACTACACTTTTAAAATTTCAATTTTTCTTATACTATAGAAGTTAGAGATAATAATAAAAAACGTTTTAAAGCAGTTATTATCAGCTTTCTTTGAAACTATAGACAAAATTAAACTATTTTTCGAGTCCTTTTTGTTTCGAAAGTATATCTTGTGTACTTAAAAAGTTATTGCAATTTTGAAAGTTTGGTACTTATTTTTGCAGGCCAGTTTATATGATCAAGGGCAAGGTGAACAAGTGGGCAAGGGGTTTGATAAGGGCAAGGTGATATAAAAAAATGGCATTCGTGTACTTATTAGAAAAAGTTCAGCCAGTGACTGTCGTCGTTTTGAAGGTCGATGTACCAAATCAACAACCGAGCAAAGAACTTACGCTGCAAGTTGGCGGACATTGTACAAAAAGGACTATTTGTATGCCGTAAAGGTAAAAACAAGGAAGCCTATACGCATTTCATGGTTATTTTGTAAATTGAAAAGACTAATAAAGATATAATAAATCCCACTTACACCGTCAGACACCCTCACACGACGTGTCCTTAATGAGAGTAGAGGTGGGTGCAGTCAGGACCCTGAAGTTAACCGTATTGAAGTCCATGGTACCGTACAAGAACCGCGATTGCCTGTCACTCAGGATCCAGAGGTTGCCTTCGTTATCTACCTGGATTTACGAAGATTAATATGTTAAATAGTGGTAAGTTTAAAATAAGGGTGTAGACAGTGAGTACTGGCATTGCTCTCATAGAGCAAAGCCGAGAGGTGTTTATGATATATTTATGATGTAGTCTGCTGAATGAGGTTACGTGTCGATAGCTCAACTGACGGATCTCGCATGTCCTTGAAGAAGACGTGTAGTTTAATACTAAGCCATGATTTTATGGGATCAAATGTGTTAAAACTATCCTTTTCTAGAGAATTGGAGCCATACAGGTTTTTTCTCTTTCTTTCATATAGGAAACCCACATGTTTTATTTATAAATTAACTTAGCGAACTTGATAAGCAGACATTGATCTGTGACAATAGTGTTACCTACCGCATCCAACTACATATTACTGAGAACCACAGAGGTGACCTCATAAGTATAAAAAAGAAAAACATCTAAATCTCATCGTTTTGGAGGAGAAGAATTACGAACACTCGCATAATAGAATTGATTTATAAAGATACATACTTTGACGTCATTAGGAAATTCCAATAAATTGCAGTCGCTGAGAATCAATGTGGTATTCTCTGGGTTAAATTGTTTGTCCATGTTCCAACATCCTAAGCCATTTTTGCAGACCTGTTAAAAATAAAAAAGTAAACTAAGTACATACATGAGCTAACTGTATGGGGAAATTCACTTTTCGTGCACAGATTAGCGAGTCAGGTAGTGAGGCTGCCTTACGTTCTTAGGGTCCCGGGTTGGTATCCCGGTAGGAGCAAATGTTTGTGTGATGAGCATTGAGATTTGTTTCCGAGTCATGGATATTTTATGTATACTAAGTACCTACGTATTTACAACAAAAAAAAAAGTATCCGTGTAGTATAACAACCATCTGGTGTCCACGACACAAGCCTCGTTGCTTAGTGTAGCACTAGATGGCGCATTGTGTAATGTCCAGCGATATTTATTTTTGTTTATTTATTTTATTCTGTCTTCTAAATGCGTCATTTAGTGGAGCCAGAAGCCCGGTCCCAAACTCGCAAGCATCCGCATTAGTTGTCTTCGGAATCTCTTCAACCCGCATTTTATTTCCTAGCTTGCCTTGTCCCACTATTGGGCAAAGGATCCCCTCCACTCTCTCTTTCTCTCCAATTTCTCGCGAACCCGCGCGTCCTCCTTCCAGTTCAAACCAAACCTGTCCAGTTCGTCCCTCCATCTCCTTCATGGCCTGGTGCGACCACGCCTCACTGTGTCAGGGCACCAGTTTCTTGCTATTTTGGCCCACAATTGAACAGTTATCATTTTAAGCGAAAGGGAGATGGATTCAAAAAAATTCTTATCAATGCGCGTAAATGGTATTTCCTTTCAGGTATCATTCACTACTGACTAGCTACCTATACGGACTGCAGTAGCTAATTTATTTGTTGAAATTTATAACCTGGGTGTAAAACATCACGTTAGTAGATGGATCTATGTCGCAGGCTGTGGCTTGTGACTTGGGGCCTCTGTCACCAATAATCTGGAAAGAAGAATAAACTAAACAAACAACATAACATTAATATTTTTGGGTAGGTACATACTTAAACGAAGCCAACCTCAAGAAGATATGCATTGTTCAGTTCGATTGAAATATGATACCTAGATCGTCCCGCTTAAAAGATTTATGTTTAGCTAACGTTAGTCTGCGGATCCAAGTAGGCCGCTGCAAGCACATTCTAGTGAAATATATCTCGTAATTAGGGAAGTATCCAAAAACCATCATTTCTAAGGACCTAAAATCGGAGACAGCCACAGAGGTCGCGATTGGCGTGGAGAACTTCTGAGCCAAAATGATTTCTATTTGTAAGCGGATCCATTATGGGTTAGAGAACATAATTATGTAGATAATTTTCTGCTAATGATCATGAAATCGCTCAACAGTCAAACCTCCACTCCATTGAATATGTCTTCTTGTGGGGCATTCTTATGTCTTAACAGTTTGGTAGACATGCTGAACAGTTTAGTGCTTGAGGTTGGATGCAGGTACAAGGTGCAGTAACTGAAAGTTGAATTATATAAGATTGATAAAAGGACGATGAAGATAAACATTACGATGGACTAATAAGAAACAACATTAAACGATAGGCAAAAGGGTATATTACTATATACCCTTTTGCCTATCGTTTAATGTTGTTTCTTATTAGTATGCTTATGGTATGCTTGTATGCCAATTGTTGATTACTATCAACAATTGGCATACAAGCATACCCAACCGGACGCCATTAATTCGGAAGACCCATTCTCGCACATAAAATATTTTTTAGGTAATCGGGAGCTCAAGGATCGTTAATGATAGTGACGAAGAGCATGCAGAGAGATCTGAGAAACCTCCTGAGTCTGATAGGCAGCCATTTAAGCTGGGAACGGTAGGTATATAGAAATGTGATAGTATTTACGAAGACCAAAAATAAAACGAATGCAATTCAACAATTGCATTCGTTTTATTCGTTCTTCTGCTACATTCAAAAATTGTCAGGGATTCACAAGTTCAACTAATTGGTAGTTACCACCAAAATCAACTCACCCATCCTGATTAGGTTGTGACAAAGTTGCAGAAGACACTCCATCACTCCAATAGAAATCGATCTGTCCAACTGAGTAGACCCCAGCATGGGGGTCAAAATGGAAGTAATGGTTCTGAACCCGCCACGCGTCGTCATCCTGCATACTGTACACTATGATCGCGCTTGAACCCATGTCCGTGATGTATGCGAAGTCTTTGCCGCATTGACCGCCTACTGTTTCTACAGTCTGAAAATTAAATGTTCTGACTGGTTGTTGTCCGGAATCAGACTTAATGTTCGGATGACCAAAGAAAAGATGGGTGTATTGTGTGAGAAACGGTATGAAAGAGAAAGGAGTAAATAATACTGTGACGAATACTGACACGGAAGAATGGAAGATAAAACGTGTTGCGCCAATGTCATGTATCGGGCAAGGGCGATAATGATAATCATTATGATGAATGCTGTGACATTCTGGTTCGTCCTGGACCGACGGGCGTAGAGCATAATTTATTTATTTATTTATTTAACAATTTATGTACACACTAAATATAAACAAAGTAGAAAGGAACAGAAAGCAGAGCAGAGTTTTTTGCCCCCACTGCTGCGCCACAGGCCTCCGCCCCCGGATAAGCTTACAAGAAACGCTAAACTAACATACTTTGTCTACTTACAATGCTAGTCAGCATGGATGTGTCCGTCAGCACATTTGGTGGAAGGTTATACTTCTTGATCAGTTTGTCCTTAGTCAAGTCGAACACAAGAATGGCCGGATCTGTTACTTGTCTCACCCCCGCTGTGGGATTGTTTTTTTTTTGTAGAAAATAAAAGGATGCACAGCGGACCAACAGTAACGGTAAGTCTTGTAAATACCTACTATTTCAGTGAATATTAGAAAAGTTCCTATATTAGAGGACCAAAGTAGACCTCGCACTAGGTGGACGGATGACCTGGTGAAGGCCGAGGAAATCAGCTGGATGCTGGTTTACCTTTTAGATTCAGAGCTCCTGGTGAAATTCAGATTGCGCCCAAAAAGCAAATTCGTTTCTTTTTTCTAACATAATTCTATGTGTAGCTATGTATATATTATATGGGTAGGTAGTACAATAGATTATATCACTTACTAGCCATACCGGTTACTCCATTATCTACGACCCAGAGACGATTGCAATTATCCACATGCACGCGGAAGGTGCAGACAACAGTACTGTTGGAGGTCACACCACCCTTGGGGCTAAGACATGCCTCATTCCAGTTGGGATACGGACGGAGAGGCGCATCTTGAGGATCGCTCAAATATACATAGTTCAGGGAAGAAGGGACGCCTAGTAGTAAAAATAACACTGATGAGGATCTATGCTGTAAGTAGGTTAATCAGATTGAAAGAAGAATATGGAATTGGTATTGGAAAAATAGATACTGAAGTTCTAGCAAACACTGCTCAAAGCATCTAGTCAACAATTCAACATGAACAGGAACACATACCTAAGCTTGAATTGTTTTATGTCCCATTTAATGAGGGGCAAGCTTATCAGGGGTATCTTCTTAGTAAAAAACTAGAGACAATAAAAAAGATCTAGCCTGGTTTCCACCGTGGTATTGTTATAAACAATTTGTCGTTCCACCTCGCAATTCCAGTCGGCATATTGTTTGTAGGTATATACGACCTATTGGCAAGTGCTGTTTGTCTGTCCGTGCAGTCGGGGCAGTCCTCGCAGTCCCATGCAAAGTCCATAAACTTCCATTGAAATTTTGGAGGTATCAGCGTTGCCGCCTGATATAAGAACAAAAGAACTAGAATTAAGGAAAAATTTGACATGTTGTTGCTAACGGTATTTTTTTTGTAGGTACTTTTACAATTTTTATTAGTTTTTTTCACATTTTATGAATGCACTTGAAAAAGTTCGGCATAGATAACTAGACAAGTTGTCAGACATTACATTCCCATGACATAATCTATTGGTGATAGAAATATTGATAGCCACGGAGGTAATAGCTGAGGTTCACCAAAAAGAATTATTATTAATTATTAATAAGGTTAATTTTCGAAGCCAGGTGGGGGCTCCATAAAAAGATTAAGACTTATTTATTTTGTAAAATAATGAGTGAAAGTAGGAAATAAATGAGATGGGAGTGACCCAATGAGATTCACTGTTCTTTTCTTTTTATAATCCATACGTAGGTAAACAATGCCTCCTGCGCGAGACCACACTGCTATCTGGTGCTGTCGATCTTATGACTGACTGAGACTGAGAAAGGTAGATCCCACAGCACAGGCTGCTCAACTTATTTTATAGGAGGGCCAACATTTTGTTCCCGAGTCAACTAGCGGGCTATCTAGTAAATAAAACTTGCATATAACCTTTTTTGAACTAATTTCTGATGACTATTGTGGCTCTATATTACAAATTCAGTAAAAAATATGATTTTTGTAATTTCTAGCTGGATGCTGGCTTACTGAGAATGGTTTCAAATGAAGAAATATTTTTTTTCGATCTGGTAGAAATCTGTTTTCTTGTTGTCTGGGCTTGAGGTTGAGCAACCTTCCATAGCATGATAGCACGTTGGATCGACGATTTCGTCAAAGTCGGGAAACCTCTGGTCCATGGTCCGGCTTTGTAAGTAAAATACCCAGATATAAAAAATATGAATGTACATTATTTTAATTAAATACTCTCCTGACAATAAATAAGCGAAAATATGGTTAAAAAGTGAAAGTGCAACAGTTAAGAGAAAATAAATGTTGTAACTTGGTGGAATAACTAAACGTGTCAAATGTCAAACTAAGTTTCGTTTCAAGTGGGAAACAAATGGTGAATCTTTGGCATAAAGTTTTTGCCTGACTCTATTTTATAAACAGATGCACATAGCTCCATCACTCTCATCTCATGCGCAATAATCAGTTTACTTCCATGGAAAAACCCTCAATTGCACCAGATGATATGTCATGTCACGCAAATAAAGTGTTGTTCAATAATCCAATTTAATAATTGAAAGAATCTATTGAATGACGTCCTGAGACCTTGGCGTGTTGTTATCGGGAAGTGCATCAGTTCGTTAGCCGAAAAAATGTCTACAGAAAACGAAGAACCTGTGAATATCAATGGTGCAGTGAACGCAGAGGCGAGTAAAGAAAAGCGGATAGGCTGCGCTCATTACAAACGTCGCGCTAAGTTCGTGGTAAGAGCTAGATCATAATCGATATTAGTTTGGTTTGTGTGCGAAAGCCGGGAACAAAACAGTCGCGGTCTATATATAAACACAACATCGCAAAAGTCTTGAGACGGTGACATGCGGGTTTCAGAAACAAAGATAAAGTCAACGAACTGGAGGACGCACATCGTGCGTTATTATTGCGGCGAAATAAACGAAGCAATCATAAACGTTTCTCCAATATAAATCCTCATACAATATGGCATTGTATAGATATGATAGCACTCGGCTAGTGATAGTGTTATTGACCTTTTTACAACTATCTAGAGCTCTCTATTTGGCTCTACAGTTTGGTGCTAATTTTATATTTAGAACATTGAATTTTATATGGTGAAGAGTCCGTCCTTTGTGTGCTATTAAGCCAAAAAATATTTTTTACATTGTACCAGGAATGCTAAGATTCACTAATGTTTTAACTCTATCTCTTGGTAGCCTATGGATAGGATTTCTATTAATATTCAGGAATTAGAGCTGAGCAAATTAATCTGAGAGAGAACACTACTATCTAGATAAATTATAGCAGTAAATAATTTTAAACATGCTTCAAATGAAAGCAAACAAATGGAAAGTGAAAGTCACCTAATGTTGACATCATAAAAAGGAGAATGCCCAATTTAGTATGGAAGTGTGGCTGGTCTTGCTTCTAATTGAATTATTGGTAAAATATATAGGAAATGTAATCATCATCATCATTTCAGTTGAAAAATGTCCACGGCTGGACATAGGCCTCCCCCAAGTGTCGCCACATTGACCGAAATGTAATCTGGATAATGTAAATGAAAAATCAGTTATATATTAGTCGCGGGACAAATACAAGAGGCGTCGGGCGGAGGTGAGGCGCCACTTCTCTGAAATTTCATACAAAATGTCTAGAAGAGGTGAGGCGCGAGACATACTAAGACGGCGGGGCGCGGGCGCCACTTCCTCGCCCTCGGCGCACCTGCAGTTAGCAGTGGCATGCCAGATAGTGTACACAGAAGTGAACTGTCTGATTTGTTGAAATACAAGAGGTGTCGAAGCGCGGACGCGGCGCCGCCGCCGGTGCAGCGCAGAACTGGCGCGCTAACGGTGTCGGAAAAGCGAGGCGCGGGCATTCTAGTGTTTAAATTCTATATCATCACGCAA
This sequence comes from Xestia rhomboidea, assembly GCA_963853795.1. Classification (NCBI taxonomy): domain Eukaryota; kingdom Metazoa; phylum Arthropoda; class Insecta; order Lepidoptera; family Noctuidae; genus Xestia; species Xestia rhomboidea. The sequence continues at coordinate 3,167,593 of OY970771.1, read as the reverse complement.
TTTCCCCGTCTAGTTCACATACATACACATATAAATATATGTATACATAGTATACATTTGCCAAAAGGACTCAGGGCTGTAAATAATATTTAAAAAAAAAAATAGAATAAAAAGATGGTGGATACTTAGCAGCTTCGAAACAAAACACTTTATTTAAATTATCTTCTATACCCCGGTTGCTTCAGATTAAAATAGATATAATTATGCGAAATGAAAATGAAAAAGAATATTATGCATAAAAATGGAAAAGATGCAGCTATAACCTGCTTTATGCCATTCTCCTTTTAATTAATTTCGTCATTACTGGTAAACCTTTGCCTAATCCTCAATCTCATTTTTTCTTTTCCTATACACTTAGTTATAGTTTCTTACACAGTAATAGTTTTCAAATTAGCTCATAAACGGCACAAATTTGTGGATGTCTCCAACTATCCCCAATCTCATTTTTTCTTTTCTTATATACTTAGTTATAGTTTCTTATATTATAGTTATAGTTATCAAATCGTCTTTTGCTCAGAATAGTTACAGCACTGATGAAAATATTTGTGTCACTTGTTTAATTTAGTTTTTTTTATATACAAAATATTCTTACCATTGTATAGATTCTTTTTTTTACCTATTATTTGTGATTGATTGAACATTGTAGGCTTTGTAGATTCCCAGATGCTTCTTAACTTTTGTTAAATATTTTTCTGTTTTTTGTATAGTAAGCAACAACCTATTGTCGGGACTACGCTGTCCCCCCACACTTAAGTACTAATGCTGTAACAAAATAATATTGTAATACCAAATGATTTGAAAAGAGTAATCTTGGAGTTTCTTGCTGGTTCTTCTCCATGGAAACGACCAACGCAAACCGTGCACCTTTTTCCACGTTTTATAAGTGCCCATCTAGGCCTGTCAATGTGAGATAAAATATTTTGATTTTGAATAAATGCATAATTAATTAATAAACATAATTTTCAGACACCATGTTGCAACAAAGTTTACGTCTGCCGATACTGCCACGATGAGAATGAACAGCACTACTTCAACCGGAAGTCGGTCACGGAGCTCATATGTACGGAGTGTGACAAGAGACAGAAAGTGCAGGAGGAGTGCGAGAACTGTGGAGTAAGGTTTGGGAAGGTTCGTGTAAAACTTCAACTCTTTGGTTGATAATATCTCTTTTTTTAGAATTTAAGTATACAACAAACTATTTGTCCGCTGGATAGAAATTACCTCTGTAAGAATCCCATTGTCTGCTGACAAATTGTCCAGTGACTGTTCAGGGCAGTCAGCAAATTGATGGCAAAAAGCGCAAATAGTATGTACTAAGTCCACTGGCTGACATACTTCATCCTCACAAGCACCGATTTTTGGTATTTTGTCAGGAAAATAGGAAGAAATCTTTATTTGTGTTTTTATTTGTGCAGAAAATTTCTTGTTTGGCATTTTTAAGTACTTTGTTCAACCACCAACATGGGAGTTTATACCGTGGTTAAGTAAGTAATTTGGTTAATAAATAGAAACTTAATCTAACAAAACAAATATTATTGCATCATCATTCGTTATTCTTATTCCTTTTCTAAATACATAATCTATAATACAAATAAGTCAACACCAATCAAACAGCATAACCTTGAAAATTATATAAATATTTGATTATGATCATGTATATCATTCAGATTTAATACTAAGAATAAACTACTGCAAAATCTTATCTTTCCGACCACTTTTTTTATTGCCGTATCATGAAACTAAAAGATTCTAACTTATATGGCTTAAGTTTATCTTGGACGTCACAGACATCGGTGAAGGAAAACATCGTGAGGAAACCTGGACTTAAAATTAATATAAGTACCTAAGTCTGAAATCGCCAACCCGTCTTGAGCAAGCGTGGTGATCAATGCTCGTGCCTTCTCTGTTGAGAAGAGGCCTTTGCCCAGCAGTGGGACAGTAATAGGCTGGTATTATTATACTATATAAAGCTTTTTACAACACATTTGCTCGTAAAGGGTCTCTTATTTCACCAATTTCAATATCGTAATGTATCTCATGACGTACTTGTGCTGTAAAGTAAAATGCACGGTTTATACTGTTTTAAATCTTAGCAAAGAGTTTTTATGCCACAAAAGTGGTCAACATTTTATGAATAAAATTAACTTTGGGAGATGATATATAATAAATAAACATTTAATTCTTTAATTTAATTAATTTTGACAATAAATTACAACCATTTATCTGTAACATAAACACAAAAATATTAATTTACGCGCGCTTTTTCTTTTCGCTGTATTGTTTTTATTTGTTTTATTTATTTCCTCGCAAATATGTTATAAAACGTCGTATGCCATACGTGCGCTTTGATAATTACAGCCTCTGCTTTTTATCGCCCTCGCCTACGGCTCGGGTAAGCAAATATCGCCTCGGCTGTAATTTTCAACTTACCGCACTTATATCATAATGTACTATTATTATATGGCTTAAAAAAACCGAGGTTATTGATACCAAACATTTATGCTGTAAAGTGACAGCGAGTCTAGTTTTTTATCAGTCATTTATAGGGTTTCGTACCCAAAGGTTAAAAATGGGACCCTATTAGTAAGACTCCACTGTCTGTCTGTCTGTCACCAGGCTGTATGTCAGTATCTCATGAACCGTGACAGTTGAAATTTTCACAGATGATGTATTTCTGTTGCCGCTATAACAACAAATAATAAAAAAAACGATAGTACCGAACCCTTCATGCCCGAGTTCGACTCGCACTTGGCCGGTTTTTATTGTTACATGTCTTTCACAATCTTATGAAAAATAAAATTGTTTGACATTTTTGATAGTGATATTTTTGATGATTCACTTTATTATATTAGATGTCAAAATGTGTATAAATCGGATCATGATTAGCATTTACGGCACATTAAACAACGACTATGGCACGCTATGCAATGCACCCTAATCACGTTTTTCGGCACGCTATGCGTGTCTACCTCATTTTACGCGATTTTTGTCGCGTGATGTATGCAGGCAATGCGTTAATTCTCGTATAGTGTTTTAACCAAAATATTTTATGGTTGTCCTGTGTCACATTGGCGCCGTTTACTTGTTTACTTGTCTTCGGATTGTATTAGTATTCAAGAATAAATCATGATCTGTCGAATGACCGATTTGGTCGAGACGCCATTGTTTAACTATTGTGTCTACTTCGTGGACAGATCATGGGTTATAGCTGTTTATAGCAAGTAGTCGAGGTTTTGTAGACGTGTTGTAGAGATCTCGTTGACGTGTCGTAACAGACTAGACGTTCGTTTACTAGGGGTCTGTAGACGCGTCACAGCGAACGTCGTGTGTCGAACTTGTTGAAGAGTAATATTTAATCACGGTTTAGGTAAACTGCAAGAAACTTTGGACACAATATCTTACTATTATAAGCTACAGTTTAATGTTTTTTTAAGAATGGTAATTGTACCCTATTTCCAAAATTAATTGTCCTGTTTGAAATTCCGCAGTACTCATGCCTAATCTGCAACTTATTCGACGATGACGACAAGCGGCAGTATCATTGCGACGGCTGCGGCATCTGCCGCGTCGGTGGCAGAGACCGGTTCTTCCACTGCGAGCGCTGCAACATGTGTCTGCCGGTGCAACTGAAGCAAGTCGGACACAGGGTGAGACAAGTTGCAGTACATTGTTGAGACAGGTTGCAGTTCATCTGCCGCGTCGGTGGCAGGGACCAGTTCTTCCACTGCGAGCGCTGCAACATGTGCCTGCCAGTGCAACTGAAGTAAGTCGGACACAGGGTGAGACAAGTTGCAGTACATTGTTGAGACAGGTTGCAGTACATTTGCCGCGATGGTGACAGGGACCGGTTCTTCCACTGCGAGCGCTGCAACATGTGTCTGCCGGTGCAACTGAAGCAAGTCGGACACAGGGTGAGACAAGTTGCAGTACATTGTTGAGACAGGTTGCAGTTCATCTGCCGCGTCGGTGGCAGGGACCGGTTCTTTCACTGCGAGCGCTGCAACATGTGTCTGCCGGTGCAACTGAAGCAAGTCGGACACAGGGTGAGACAAGTTGCAGTACATTGTTGAGACAGGTTGCAGTTCATCTGCCGCGTCGGTGGCAGGGACCGGTTCTTCCACTGCGAGCGTTGCAACATGTGTCTGCCAGTGCAACTGAAGCAAGTCGGACACAGGGTGAGACAAGTTGCAGTACATTGTTGAGACAGGTTGCAGTACAACTGCCGCGGCGGTGGCAGGGACCGGTTCTTTCACTGCGAGCGCTGCAACATGTGTCTGCCGGTGCAACTGAAGCAAGTCGGACACAGGGTGAGACAAGTTGCAGTACATTGTTGAGACAGGTTGCAGTTCATCTGCCGCGTCGGTGGCAGGGACCGGTTCTTCCACTGCGAGCGCTGCAACATGTGTCTGCCGGTGCAACTGTAGCAAGTGGGACACAGGGTGAGACAAGTTGCAGTACATTGTATATTAAGACAGGTGACGGTATGAAGCAATGAAGAGAAAAGAGTCTGTGGCTTTTTTCGAGATTGATCATAAGCTTACCGAAAGGCGTGGGGTAGGTCGCTCACAAGAGGGACTGAAGAATCTTGAATGAGGCCTACATTCAGAAGTGGACGTCATTCTTCTGTTATCTCCCACGACAGGTACCGTAGCCAGGTTTGGGGTTTTTAAAATATGAACTAACATTTTTTTTCAATTTCCAGTGCGTCGAAAACGTATCCCGCTCGAACTGCCCCGTGTGTCTCGAAGACATCCACACGTCCCGCATCCCGTGCCACATCCCGGACTGCGGGCACCTGCTGCACCGGCCCTGCTTCGAGCAGCTGCTGCACTCGGGACACTACGCCTGTCCTACCTGCCAGACCAGCATGATTGATATGGCCAACGTAAGTACTACTAGTATCCCGCTGCAACTGTCCTGCATCGACGACCCGATTGTTGCAGCGGTAGTGAGGCTGCCTTACGTTCTTAGGGTCCTGGGTTCGAATGCCGATAGGGGCAAATGTGTGATGAGCATGGACATTCGTTTCCGAGTCATTAACTATGTATTTACAATCAAAAGGTATCTATGTAGTATATCAACTAACTGGTGTCCACGACACAAGCCTCGTTGCTTAGTGTGGCACTAGATGGCGCTGTGTGTAAAAAATGTTCAGCGACATTTGCATCCCGCCATGTCCCGCACTGTGGACACTACGCCTGTCCCTACTGCCTGATCGGATATCTATACCGGAACTTATCTGGAGGTGGTGAAATTGATGACGAGGATACAAGTAGCCTGTTCTACCATAGTTGGGAGGCACTTGATGCACCTCTGTGGCCCTTATTTATATTTTAGAGAAAAAAATGCGTTCGAAGCGCAATGGCGTGGCACTGATTGTAATTTAAGCTTAATTTGTTTTTCTCGACAGTTATGGAGTTATTTAGACTCTGAGGTGGCGGCGACACCGATGCCGCCGGAATACGCAGATTACAAGGCTACTATACTTTGCAAGGACTGTCATAAGGTACAACATACTTACTGATTTTAAGTTTTCCATTTAATACCTTTTTTTTTTTTTTTTTTCGGATGGGAAATCATCAAATGACTTCTCCGGCTCTGGGCTGAGCGGGAGGGAGTGTCAGACTTTTACTGACTAAAACCCATCCATGTTCCTTCCTCGCCCTTTGTGTTCCGGGGCCACGGTATCTCTTTCGAATAGTCCCGCAGCCCCGGCAGGCTTCGGTCCTTGCGGACCCCTTCCTTATTGCTGACTCTCTTTGAGGCGCGCGTGGAACACGAACGCGCCGTCGACACGGCCTGTCGTCATGAGACGGACGGACGGCGAGCTAGCCCATAGCTCCCCGTCCACAGGCCCGCGCCTACGGTGGCCGGAAGCCACCACGTGGCCCCCGACGCCCGGGGCGTCTCCCGCGGCGGCCGGGACGTGAGGATCTCTCCCTGTCCTGTTCCGCCACCTCCTTCGCTAGCATGACTGCTTCGCAGACGGAGGTGACGGCGTCCCATTCCGTCTCGCTCCGGACCATGGCACGAACCAGGGCCGGGAGCGAGAGGTCGCCGCCGCCGATCGCCACCTCGAGGACACGGCGGTGCTCCACCCAAGCAGGGCACACCTCCACAGTGTTCTCCACCGTGTCCTCCGGTCGATCCTCACAATGGTGACACCCGGACGTTTCCTCCCGCCCGATTCGGTGCAGGAACTTACCGAAACAACCGTGTCCGGTAAGAACCTGCGTCAGGCGGAAGGTGAGGACGCCGTGGCGTCTCTCCAGCCACTCCTCAAAGAGGGGACTTACCGCCACTATTGTGGCGTGCCCTGCACGGGGTTGCGAAAGTCGCTCTCTCCATGTCGCCATGAGATCACGCCGGAAGTCCGTCCGCTGAGCGACAATTTGCCGCGGCAGCGGAGTTTCCCCCCGGCGTAGCGCCTCCGCGCGCCACTCGTGTAGGCGCGCGAGGACTATCGCCTCCAGATCCCATGGCGGCAATCCGGCAAGGAGGCTCGCCGCCTCGCGGGAGATCGTGCGGTACCCCCGGATTAGCCTTACGGCCACCACCTTTTGGGGCGCGTTCAAATAGTTGGCGGCTCGCTGCCTCAATGAACGTGCCCACACCGGGGCCCCGTAAAGGGCCATGGACCGCACGACTCCCGCGTAGAGCCTCCGGCAGGAGGCGTTCGGCCCCCCCAGGTTGGGCAGGAGCCGCCTGAAGGCAGCCCCTGTCCGCTCCAGTTTGGGGGCCAAACGTCGGAAATGCTCCACGAAGTTCCACCGGCTGTCGAGGACAAGTCCCAGGTACTTCAGCGTCGACTCGACGCCGATGGAAACCCCTCCTGCCATCACGGCGGATCCCGGAGGTGGCGCATTCCGAGGCCCATGAAAGCACATGGCCTCGGACTTGTGCAGTGCCACCTCGAGACCCAGTTGCCGGATCCTCTCCACGACTATCGCAACCCCGCGTGTCATGTTTTCGGCCGCTGCCTCGTGCGACCTCCCCTGTGCCAGCACCAGCGTGTCGTCCGCATAGCAGACAACGCTGACGCCGCTAGGGAGGTCGGCACGCAGCACCCAGTCGTACCCGATGTTCCACAAGGACGGCCCCAGAACCGATCCCTGTGGAACACCGCACGACATCTCTCGCCGGTTCCAGTCTCCGCTGCGACCGGGGTAGATGACGGCCCTATCCGTCAGGTAGTCCCCGACCACACGACGAAGGTAGGTCGGCACCCGGTGATACCGGAGTGCCTCCCTTATGCAGCTCCAAGGCATGGAGTTGAAGGCGTTGGCGATGTCGAGAGACACCGCCAAGACCACCCCACCCCTGGACACCGCATCCCCCGTCGTGAGGGCTCTCACGCGCATGATGGCGTCCACCGTAGAGCGCCCCTTGCGGAAACCATATTGGTGTTCCGCAAGGTCCGGCCCCGTCCCCGCAAGGTGCTCGGCGAGGCGGTTTGCAATGACTCTTTCAAAGAGCTTGCCCACCTCGTCGAGCAACACCACGGGCCGGTAGGCGGACGGAGAGTCCGCCGGGCGCCCCGGCTTCCGGATGAGGACCAGCTTCCCCGTCTTCCAGCGAAGCGGGAACTGGCCCCTCTCCAAGCATGCGCTTAAGAACCCCTCCAGTCGGGGACCGAGAGCCTCCGAGGCCAGGACCCAGGCTTTGCCAGGCAAGCCGTCGGGTCCCGGGGCGGTGGGCGGTTTTTGGCACTGAGCCTGCGTACCGCCACTCTCAGTTCAACCCCGGTCACTTCCGGAGCGTCGTCGTCGTCGCTTCCGTGGTCCGCTTCCGGCACCGCAGCCGGCGGAGCCATAGGCGGGGGCGGGTGTTCCCCTGGCGAGGGGAACAGAGCGCTCACCACGTCCTCCACGAGCTGAGGCCGGAGACTCTGCGTCAGCGGGGGGGCCCAGGTGCGGAGTTTATCCCGCACCATCTTGTAAGGGCGCCCCCACGGATCTCTATCGAGAGCCCCCAGCATCTCCTCGCGGGCCAGATCCCTGGCCCGCAGGACAGCCTCGCGGAGGGCGGTCTTCGCCGCTCTGTAGCCCTCATATAACTCCGCCTCAATGGCTGCCGCATTCGGTGGGCGAATGCGGAGCCTGCGGTGCCTGGCGTACAGGTGTCGCGCAGCCACGCACGCCTCCCGTAGAGACGTCAGCTCACGCGACCACCAGTACACCTGACGCCGGGCGCTTCCTGGCCGGACTCGGGGCATTGCCACGTCACAGATATCGGACATGGCCTCCTGGAACCACCCTGCCTCATCGTTAACGTCGGCAGGCCTGTCCGGTGATGTCACCCAGGCCTGCACGATCGAGGCTTCCAGGAGGAGCTCCCGGTCCAGCTGCTTCAGCGTCCATTTAATACCTTGTGTAACAAAATATTACAATAATAAATGATTTTCTATTTGATTACAGCTGTCGACGGTAAAGTTCCACGTGGTAGGTCTGAAGTGCCAGCACTGTGGCGCCTACAACACGTGCCAGACCAACGGATTTCATAAGTTAGTACCTCACTTTGCCATACTATAATAGGCCACTACAAGGTGTAAACCACCTCATCACGAAGCCGTCGACCAAGCATTCTGTACATCAAACTAAGTAACTTTACGCAAAAATTATAGCTGGTAAACCACTTTTTTGGGGTGAAAAATCATGTTTTGTAGTAGAACTCAATGTAACGCACTTAAAACATTGTGCTGATGGATGGATTGAATAGAACGAGGGTCGTGGAGGTGTTTAAAGTAAAAATCTTGCAATAAAAAATTGGATTGAAAAAAAAACTTGTCAAAAAGTTGGAATTTTGACCCCCAATATCTCTGTAATTAGAAGGTTGTAGAACAAAAAAATGATCGCAATGACAGGCAGAACAAGTGCCTTTCGGCTTCGTTAAGAGGTCTTTTACACCCTTTATATAAACCCATGAGGCACACAGATAAAAGAAAATCTACAATTTCTGTCCGACGGCCTCTGACCGCGATATCATGTTCAATAGTGGCATTCATTTATGCCTTTGTAGTATGATAGCTCGGCAGATTCAATCATTTAGTTTGAATATAAGGCATGTAAATAAACGAAGCCAAAAGGCACTTGTTCTCGCCGTCATTGCGATCATGTTTTTGTTCTACAACATACCTCGGAACCTTCTAATTACAGAGATTTTGGGGGTCAAAGTTCTAACTTTTTGACAAGTTTTGTTTTTAAATCCAATTTTTTATTGCAAGATTTTAACTTTAAACACCTTCATACCATACCTGGACCATACCTGAGAACCCGGAGATATTGGAGGTCAAAGTTCCAACTTTTACACCGGTTTTTTTTTTCAAATACAAGTTTTTAAGGTTTTGTTGGTACTTTACTTTAAATACCTCCATAACCCGTTAAATGCGTCCTTCAGCACAATATTTTGAGTGCGTTACATTGAGTTTCACCGTGATTTTTCACCCAAAAAAAAAGTGTTTCCCAGCAATAACTTTTGGCGTAGAGTTCCTTAGTCTGATGAATGCTTGGTTGACGGCTTCGTGAAAGTTCCTTTTTCATCATTCATACTCTGAATGTAGGTCTGAAGTTGCCTGAGGAGCGGGTTGAAAGTAATACTTTTCAGCCCTAGGGAGAATCGTTTTCAACTGACAACTGTCAAATTAAAAAAAAAAAGTAGTTCGTTTTTCTATTGAACCATGTTCCAACTTTCTATACAGCCACGATGTAAAATTTAAATAACATAAAGTTAAGTAATATCTAAAGAATATACATTTTTTAAATAACTTTATTATAATTATGTTTCAACTATTTCTTTAAAATAACATAGTTTTGGGCAAAATATTTACCACTTTTTCGATGATGAAAATGAAAAATAAATAGCTAATGGCTGAATAACTGACCGGCTACAGAAGAAAAAAACAAAATAGGCGGAAAAGCGGCAATCTGATCTTCATTTGTTTCTTTGAGTTGATTCATGTTTTTATTTTTACTTTCCTTGTATTCGTAATGAAAAGCACAGTGTTTACCTTGGGTTAAAGACTTATTTAGTCCCTCGAACTATTAGCGCCCTCGCTGCGCTCGGGCACCCATACCCCGTCTCGGGACTGAATAAGTTACTTTCACCCCTAGGGTAACAATGTACTATTACACCCTGTATTTCTTGACCCCGTACTTACTTTATTTTACTACGAACCTTATCTGATGTCCCAGTATTATATCCACATAACATTTCCAGGGACGCAAACAGCCCTCAAACGGGCGACTCATCGACCGCGACTTCGACGTCGACAAGTCGCAGCGGCTCGTCGTCCGCCACGTTCCCTGCGGCGCGCTCGCAGTCGGAGCTGTCGCAGTCGGAGCTGTCGCAGGCGGAGCTGTCGCAGGCGGAGCTGCCGCGCGCCAACCCGCTGGACGAGCCGCCGCAGGCCTGACACGTCGTGTAGGCGCACGCTTGCTAGCGGACACGACCGGTCGCAACACTGGTCGTGCGACCAGTCGGGAGGTGCGAGATACGTCGTGAAGTGCGATGGGAGGAACGCAGGCTTGATGTATGGTGATGTTAAAATGTTATCTTTACTTTTTAATTCTACAAAAGGTAAAAATTGTCCAAACTGACAAAAAATTTTGTCAACAATTTGATAAAATTTGATGGCAATATAAAATATCTTGTGAATTATATTTATTTAAATTGATTATTATTGTAATCGAGGTTATTTTTTTAATATAATATGTCGGACAACATTTATGTCTATGCACAGTTTTGTCTTTTATTCTTGTTATAGCACCGTTTGATTATATAAAATCTAGTATATAATTACATATACATAGGTATTTTAAATCCTCTGTTACAAATCTTTATCCATCTTCATGACTTCTAATATACACAAAAACAATTTTGTGACAGCTTCTGCCGACTGTAAAGGTCAGATGATACTTGCCATAAAAATAAAATAAAGCAGAGGCTAATCATAAATTATATTACTGGTATATTTGACAATTAGGATTTTTATAAAACACTTTGAAATACTATAAAGGGTGTAAAAAACCTCTTAACGAAGCCGAAAAACACTTGTACTGTCATTGCGATAATTTTTTTGTTCTACACCATACCTGGGAACCTTCTAGTTATGGAGATATTGGGGCTCAAAGTTCCAACTTTTTGACAGGTTTTTTTTTCAATACAAGTTTTTAATGTAAGATTTTTACTTTAAACACTTCCACGATCCCCGTATTATTCAATTCATCCATCAGCACATGTTTTGAGTGCGTTACATTGAGTTCTACCACAAAACATGATTTTTCACCCATAAAAAAAATTCGTTTCCCAGCAATAATTTTTGCGTAAAGTTACTTAGTTTGATGTACAGAATGCTTGGCTCGACTAACGCCATCTACATTTTAAAAGAGGACTGTACCTAAATGTTTTTGTATAAATCCCACACGTGCTCGCAAGTTATGAGTATCTTTTTAGTTTCGTAAATATGACCCAAAATGGTCGATACTCTCAAAAATAATATTGTCATAGTACCGTTTGCTCCCATCTTGCTCATTCGTTTCGAAATTTTAATCTGTCCAGCCCGCGTAGCATGACCACCGGAGACACGAAAGACAATGGACAAATCCTTTGTTCATCTGTCAGTTTGTCGATTCAATGACAGATGAACAAAAGAATTGTCGATTCTCTTTCGTGTCTACGGTGTTCATGCTACGCGGGCTGTACAGTTACTTTGTCTTCCTTATTAATTTGTCTTAAAAGTAAAATTAAAATACAGCGACTTGAAGCGTTTGATAAATTCTAAAACATTATTTTTAGTATAATTATGCGAAACCTGAAAATAGTTTGTTCAGAATAAGCAACTGAATCGATTCCAATAATTTGAACCATGTTATAATTATGTTGTAAGGGGGCGACGGACAACCAGGTAACAGAACAAGCTTATAACTTTGTGATTTTTAATGATACAGTTTTGAAATTTTGTACATCGAATTCTTTACATAGAAATACTGGTCATGTGTTTTGGGTTTCGCATATACTAGAACTAATGTAAAATATTATGTCATTCTGTTGTATCATAATGGGGGCTATCGTTTTTCAGCTCACCAGAGGGCGCCACTGTCGAGTAAAGTCCTGCCAATTATTCTATTTTATACTTTAACTTCATGAAAAGTTTATTTTATTACGTATAACAACATAGTGTAAACTTCAGATACATTTTTACAATATTCTTCCTAAAATTAGCAACCATGAAACATTTAAAAATCATTCTACCTCCAAATACTAACAAATAAGATCTTAAGTTTCTACTTAAAATTTTCAAGTCATAATAAATCAGAAATGGCTCAATCTAGACCACAATCGTGAGTATTAGTAAAAATACGTGATAAAAAAGCACGCAACGCGCGAACACTGTATGACATCTGACATTTCGGAAGACCCTACTCTACACGAACGCCTCTAGCGGCGAATTCATGCGCGTTAGCCCCCATTAGAAACATATGCTCATAGTTTCAAGTACCTAGATTACTGTTTGTCCATGGTGCTACTCTTGCTGGTCTAATTACAGTTTACTATTTTAATGTACACTGCCCGTCGCATTATTCATGAAAACTTATGCCCTACTTGCAAGAGGCCTTTATGTATATTGTCAAACAATACCGTCTTCCCGTTTTTTTGTATAATTAATATTCTCCCAGACTCAAGTGCATTGACTGCATGTTTCAGTAGCAATATCTTTTTTTATAATCATTATCTTATAATATTCCAAATGAAATTTTCGTATTCTATCGTGTGTTCTAATATGTTATTGTGTGAGGCTTAGTATAATCTATGTACAACGTAGCATATTATCTTGAAATGTTAGTTTTTTATGTGAAATATCTTTTAACCTCGAAATTATTATAAGTACATTATTCTCTAATTATAATATATTTATAATATTTTTTAATAGAAGTAATAAAAGATGTCCACGAAATAAAATTATTTTAACTAAGAACGATAATAAGTAGGTACGTTTAAAATTCGTTAGTTTTAAAGAAATGCCGATTGTCTAAGGACAATGCTGACGCTCAATAATTTTCAAGCAAGTACACTATAAAATTTAACTTGGCAAAATTCAAGAAATCTATGAAATTATTGCAAGTTATATTATGTAGTGTCGAAAACCTATCGGCGCAATGGTCAGGCTGTGTTTTAAGTGATCATGAATTACCATACCAAATTGTACCTACACGCAGCAAAATAGATAACTATCCAGGCAAACTTTAACACTAGTAATATAATAACGTAATACGTCTGACAACCACGGTCATAAAATATTGGAGCAACATGACGCGAAACTCAGGTCCACCAGAGTCACAAATCAGTAAATGAGTTTAAAATAAAATGATGTGTAATGAGTTTACTTAATTCATCGTTCTGTTTCAGTCAAGTGTTTGAAGAAGACAGAGATGAAATGATGATTTTAAAATAAGTTTAACACTAAACGCATGCAACGATTTGTGGTGCAAGCGGGCTTAAGTAGTTTAAAGAAATCCTGTACTTGGTGCCAGTTAAGATCGCAAAAGCGGCCATTGACCGACCTACATTTATTAAAGTTCTTAACTTGGAAATCCAAAAATAAGCCTGTTCAAGTCTTGAATCGTCATCTATCATGATCTTCAACATTTTTTGTAATGAAAAACGATACATGGTCCATTTGTTTTGTTTCGTAGATATTAGGGAAAGGGCAATGACCGCTATTGCGATTTTAACTGGCACCAACTAAAGTCTGCGTTTATTAGTATCTTGCCTGCATGCTTAACTATTTTGCCATGTGTACTTTTATAAAAATATGATGAAACGTTTTCCAAAATATTGTGCCTTGTTCAATTTCGAAAAAGAATCTACAAACAGTAAATTCCATATTAAAGTATATAATGATTTTTTGAGATCTAATTATTAGGGGTTTGTAAGCTCCATTTTTCATTAGTGACAAGTTTTAAAAAAAGCAATATTATATTCAATTAATAGTAAATAGAGTTTATATAAATCACGTCTACATGTAGTTGTTAACATAACCGTTTTGCTGTTTCCCAAAATACATTGTTAGAATGTTTGCTAGATGTTTCTTAATTTTTCATTGATAATGTTTAAGAGATTATATTTATATGTATAGTGTATGCTTAGCTTGATTAATACAAATTTTAGAGAACGTACGTTAAAATAGGTATATATTGCAACATTGTGATATTGACAATCGGGTGTATTCGCCAAAGATCGGCAAAGGAATTAGACAGGAGTTCAATTTTAGTTCAAGTTTGCACATAAATTATAGACAATTAAGTCATCATCATTATTTATTATGACCGTTATCCTATGCGATGCAATCAGAAATGAGTTTAACCGGAAGACTCCAACCCACCCACCAATATAAAAAACGAAAACAGGAAAGGACAGCCCTTTTGTATAATATAAATGGTCTGATATTGAGACTAACTACATTTAGCGTTAGCTTGTGGCTTCAAGTCCTTCATACTAAAGCACAGGAAATTTAAATAAATAGTTTATGTATATTTTTTAATTAATCTTAATCCTGGCTAAGTCGATGAGTAGGTCTTCATCCGGTTGAATACCAGACCCTTAGCCCTAAGTAGACTAATATTTTATTTAAATAATCATCTAATATTTATTTCTAGGGGTGTGCATCTTGCGGCTGACTATTTATTATTTAGGCGATTTACAATCTGTATATTTATTTGGCCGACCAAAACAGTTGGTATAGTACTGAATAGTTCTTTTGCAGCTTGGCATTAATAAGAAATAATGCCGCCATCCGATTTTTTTTTTCAATACAATTTCCACTGACAATTTCACTGTCAATGTCATTCAACTGCCAAAAGAACTATGAAATACTATATTACTAATACCTATTGTGTTATTGTTATAGCTTTCATTGCGTTCCATGTACATATTTCTTATTTTGAAGAATAAAGCGAAAAATATATTTTTTATTAGGTAAATTATTTTGCATTTGTTTATTCATTACAAAGCTTCTTCAAGCATTTGCAGGCCGAGATAAGCGCAGAGTATAGTATTTTTAATTGCACTTTGTAACAGATTTCAGAGTACAAATTGGCATGCGTTAGTTGTCTCATTTGAAATTGTATACGTTTGGTCTGAACGACACTGACAATAACCTATTCAATAACGTGAATTATCTGCTCTGCACTTATTTCAGTTAGCGATTAACCTAATGCGATATTCTTGGTTATTGAAGTGCCTGTTATTTTTAAAATACAATAAAATAAGCCACTTTAAATGCAGTATATTTCCCGCTGCCGTTGAGTGGCTAAGTTAAAGTAATATAATTATGTATTTTAATAATTTTAAGTCAGTTTTTGTAGTCCAAAAGTACCTTTGTAGAAAGGTGTCCCAACTGTGAATTATTAATATACAGGGTGTTAAAGTAGTCGCGTGCCATAGCTTAGGGGTTAGTTCAGTATCGATAAAGGAACCCGTAAAAAAAAAAAAAATTGTAAGATCAACTTAATTGACTAAATTAGGTTGATCTTGCAATATATATTTTTTAAACGATTCGAATTCTAAACGATTGCTAAAATAGCAATAGTTTAGAATTAAAATTTTATTAGGTTAATCTTGCAATATTTTTATTTTTTCTTTTATTTTTTACGGGATTTATAACGATACTGAACTCACCCCTATGGTACGCGACTATTTTAACACCCTGTATATATAACGTTAGATTGTTGTTCTACTCTACTTATTAAGTTGTTTTGCATAGTACGATAAATAAGAGTGCAGCGAATAAAATGCGATATTTATAATACCAATTTTGTTGTTTCTTTTATAATAGTCTCCTACAATTATCTATTATTCCGTCTTTTTGCCGGCCTGCACTGGACAAAGGCCTCCCTTTTTGCGAGACTAAATAATTACAGCCGCACTGGTCGATCTACAAGGTTAAGCAATGCTTTTCGAGGTCGGTCCTTGGATGTGTAACCATCCATTACAAAACGAGACACGGATAGTCAGAAGCCGAAGTCTGCCAACACATCTTGCCAAGTGGTATCGTGATATACCCAGTACTAACCGGGTTGTGGAGGTCAGATTGGCAGTCGCTCCATGTAAGACACCGGTATTCAGTTGTATTCGTTAACAAGTCTTCACCTGTTATAAATAAGCAACTACTTCATCTTAGTCACTATATAGGATTTATTCTAAGGATTTTGTATTTGGTACAAAATTATCCAACACCCTAGTTCAACGACTATTACTGTTTAACTAATAAAGTTATCTTAACCGCTATAATTTTCCTTTTAAGTTCATGAAATTCACTATCATCATGAATTTTTCCAGATTTTTCAAGCCAGCAGTTTAGAGGGGGGGACGCCTTACTGGAAAAAAAATTGCACTTTAAAGTTTATTATTTCGTAAATTGAGCATTAAATCGAAAAGTAGCATTCCCAACCGCTAAATCATTTTAAAAGACCTATTCAAGGATACCCCACATGATGGGGTAGAAGACGAAAAAAAATTCATCCGCACTTCACATGTAAGGGAGCTACCCTAAACAAAAATATTTTCCAAAATTTTATTTTACCTCTTTGTCGGCGTTATTGATACACACACCTCTACAAAATTACAGCTTTCTAGTACTAACGGTCTCTTAGCAAAACCTCGGACAGATGGACATGGCGAAACTATAAGGGTTCCATGTCAGGACTACGGAACCCTATAAATGGAAACCGTCCCCTACATAGTTAGGAAAAGGCTAGGCAGATGAATTCCTTTATGTATCATCAATATCCTAGACTGGAACATACTGTGTAAAATTTGCTAGAAGGTAAATAGGAACGCCATATCTATACTAACATTATGAAGAGGAAAGTTTTGTATTTTTGTATGTAATGAATAAACTTAAAAACTACTTGAAAAATTATTTCAGAAATGGATAGCTTCATTATCTGCGAGTAACCTAAGCTATATTTTATCCCCGTACTCCCACGGGAACGGGAACTACTTGGGTGAAACCGCGTGACGTCCGTTAGTTTATTATAATACAGGTAACGCCTTTACGTATTTTACAATAAAAGTCAAAATGCTTTGCAAAAACAGTTTATTCTTCCAAACGTACATAGTTACAAAAATTTATAAAACGCTTTCCTAAACTAGGAATGATTTGGGAATGTTCAAAGCGATACTGTACACTTGAGGACAAAATAAAATGCGCGTTGATGAGACAACAACAAAACTTTTTGGTAAATATTCAAATTATTTTTCCCACCCACCAAGTTTTCCTGCTGAATATATTTGCTGAAAAACCTACTAGGCTTAATGTAAGTATTTGCTACGAAAGAGTAGTAAACGGTATTTTAAAATTTTGTTTTATAGTCGTTGCAAATATGCAAGCCATATAGCTTTTATTCTCATTAGCAATAAGGTTCAAATCAAAATAATTGAGACTAGCTCGTGAAATGTAAGAAGTGCAAATATTTTGTCCTCAAGAATACGAAAAATATGAGTTATTTTATACATAGATAACAACATGATTATGAAGATACAATTTCACAATAAAATCTAAATCATTTAATTTTATAATACAAAAAGCTTAACAAATGAAATTATTAAAATAAACCTATGATTTGCTATAAAAGAATATCCCATATATTAGGTACAAAATATAAATAAAAATGAAGTAATATTTCCATATTTTTTATGGAGTGATGTATGAACACATGATTTTATCCCATTTTGATATTGACTATAAAATATAATTTGTATGAGGTCATAAAATTGTGTTTTAATGCAGTGTAAAAAGGCCCTTAACGAAGCCGAAAGGCACTTGTTCTCCCCGTCTTTGCGATATTTTTTTGTTCTAGACCATACCTGGGAACCTTCTAGTTACAGAGATATTGGGGGTCAAAGTTACAACTTTTCCACAAGATTTCTTTTAAATACATGATTTTAATGTAAGATTTTTACTATAAACAGCTCCACGACCTGTTCTACTGTCCAATCCATCCATCAGCACAATGTTTTGAGTGCGGTACATTGAGTTTTACCGTAAAACGTGATATTTCACCCCAAAGTCGTTTGAGTCGTTTCCCAAAAATTTTGCGTAAAGGTACTTAGTATGATGTACAGAATGCTTGGTTGACGGCTTCGTGAAGAGTCTATTTATACCCTGTGTAAGTAGCATAGCAACCCGCACTGGGCAGGCGAGGTGGATTACAGCTCTCATAGTGAGGAGACCTGTGTCCCAGCAGTGGGTGATATAGCTAATATACTTAATAAGCTTTATGTTAATGTTGAAGGAGCTACCATATTTACATAAATACTCGACAAATATACACAGTTGGTCAAAGAGAAGAACGCAGGCATCTAAATGCGATATATCTTTATTTTTATGGCCACTTGCACGACAACATAATTATTATTATATTATTTTTAATCTTTAATATTATTTCGTTACAGTTTTATTAATTACATGTCGAAATACAAATATTTAAATCGATAGATGTACTCAAGTCGCGCGAAAAAGTCTGAACATTAAGAGAAGAGTGAGTTCACACATCCTGCATGGAACGAAAGATACGATTAATAGTGCGAGTGAGAGCGACAACATTAATCAAATGTCTATGAAGCAAAAACGTGACATTCCTGTCAATCTAGCGATTTAAATATTTGCCAAAGAACATTTTAATTTCACAACAGTTATCAAAAGCTACCAATATTGTTGAATGAGCAATCGTTACAATTGAGCTCATTGCGCGCGTATAAAAAACAGTAGAATGCTAGATGGTTCTTTCGGTGCGTAGACACTAACGTCGCCATCTTGTTTTTTCATTACAATTTCTACAGACAATTCCACAAATGTAGACCAACAGCGCGGTCCTGTCAATGTCACTCAAGCGCAAAAAGAACCATGCGGCACAATACCAGGGCATTAATATGACACATCGGACTTTAGAAAGAGACAGAGATATGAGCGATAAAGACGACGCTCTACAAAGCCGTACTTTTTCTAAAACTCGGTGTGCTATATTTACGGCTGATATTGTATATTATATTTCTTTACATACATCAACTCACGCTTTTTACGTATGTGGGTAGGCAGTAACTACAGAAAGCAATAATTTAGTTTATAATATATCCGCTAGCGTCAGTGGGTCAAATTAATTATTACCGCCGTAATAATTAATTTCTAAGGAATCTCTAATTTCGTTAAAATTATTACAACCTAATATAAATATATACAGGATGGAATGGGACACTGATTCTAAAACATTTAAGTACTAGGTATTTAGTACATCATTCTGAAACTCAACCCCCCCTTATAATTTTTTTGATCGGCACTTAATTTAAAATAACTCTGCTGTTCAATACATTTTAACCGTGGTAGGTATTGCAGTTTTGTAAGAAACGGCTGTTTTTCGCAGTTATAACAGTAAGGTTTTCGAATTATTGCTCTTACTTATCTTAATAAAAAAATAAAAATAATGGCGCTAGGTAAAACTAACGGGTGCACAAAGCACAAATAACAATTGTTAGCTTACATAACTAACACACATTTTTATTTAAATGCATTGATTTAGTAATAAACAAATGTCACAACGCAGGTTGCGTTGTGACATTATAATTTCCAATATCTGATGTGCACTAACTAAAAATAATTCGTTTGATGGCATACACAAGAGAATCTGCACATAAAGGGTGTAAATAACCTCAGAATGAAGGCGAAAGGCACTTGTTCTCCCCGTCATTGCGATCATTTTTTTGTTCTACACCATACCAAACTTCTAGTTACGGAGATATTGGGGGTCAAAGTTCCAACTTTTAGACAAGTTTTTTTTTTAATTCTAGTTTTTAATGTAAGATCTTTAAACACCTCCCCGACTCCCGTACTATCCAATCCATCCATCAGCGCAATGTTTTAAGTGCGTTACATTGAGTTCTACCACAAAACATGATATTTCACCCCAAAAAAAAAGTCGTTTCCCAGCAATAAATTATGCGTAAAGTTACTTGGTTTGATGTACAGAATGCTTGGTTGACGGCTTCGTAATGAGGTTGTTTACACCCTGTATATACCACCGCATACTAACCAAAGCGAATGTCGCGTAGCATCAGCATGCGACAGTGGGACCTAGAAAGCAATAAAAATAAAGAACTTCTTTATTTTTTGCGGTAGACACTAGACAAGGATTCGGTAAACTAGAACGCGTGGTCGCGCCGACGGAGGGCGCTTTCTAATTTCCCGAACAAATGAGTTCCGTATGAATGCTTTAGTTAGGACGCGGCGTTCTTTGTTAAAACTAAAACATATGCACATGTACTTGTTATGTTTGAGATCATATTTTAACACAACTGT
Source organism: Xestia rhomboidea (assembly GCA_963853795.1). Taxonomy (NCBI): domain Eukaryota; kingdom Metazoa; phylum Arthropoda; class Insecta; order Lepidoptera; family Noctuidae; genus Xestia; species Xestia rhomboidea. Next base: position 3,147,243 of record OY970771.1, on the reverse strand, counting down.
TGGTTAGTTAACAATATGGCCTTTGTGATAATAAGCAGTTTTATCATCACTCACTGTCGGTTTCTGAGGCTCTAGCACGACTTTTAACGTCTTACCGTAAACGCTGACTTCGACGTACGTTTTGTACTGAGGGCCTAACGTTCGAGCTGTCAAAATTAGTTCCTCGTGCGTACGGTAGAGGCGCTTTTTGAATTCCAGTCAGCGTTGATAAGATTCAATATGGTAAAACACGTGCTAGGGCATTGAAAGTTGAGATCCTGTCAAACTCTTATAGTTGAGTTTTCAACTTCAAATTCTCAAATCAGAAACCGGCTCTATGTTTTATAACTAAGCACCTATGTTTATACTATGATAACTTTACGATGATCTTAATGACACATCCAGAAACGACCTCCTGCACTCTTTAATCAGCTCCTGTTTTCGATCGAAAATATTCGATAAAATATTATATAGAGGGTATAACATAACAAGACGCCGTATATAATCTGTAATCGCAGAAGTGTAAGGTACGGGCGTAACTAATATCACACCCAAATTTCGTCGTTGATTGGTTGGATGTTGTTTCATTTTGTTGTTGATGTCACGCAAATAATTATAAAATTTACAAAATATAAAAAATCAAAATCAAAATATTTTATTTCACATAGGCCTAGTTGGGCACTTATAAAACGTCGAAAAAGGTATTTAACTATAGTGGTTTTTAGCTATTTAACTTAGGACCATTATCAGAGGTCCGTTTATATATTAATTTCAAAGGCAATAATTAAACTAACACGATAAATACGCTATACAGTACAAAGATAATTAAGGCTTGATCATAACAGAGATAAGAAATTATTATGGTAGTTTTGATAAGTCGATAACATAACAAAAGCGACAATCTTTTCTTTAATTGACTAAAGCGTTTTTAATTAACCTCTTTATATACAATTTTGGTTTTTTAATTATATGTTTGTACAAGGGTCTCTTGGTGCATGACAGAATCTAAAAATAACGCCGCCATATTGTTGTTTTTTCAGTACCATTTCGCAAAGCAATGTCACAAATGTTACTGACAACGCTGCTCCCCTGTCAATGTCATTCAAACGCCAAGACACCCTTAAAGTACTGTCAGTAGTTAGCTGATATACGACTTAGACCCAGCATATAACTGTTTTCAAAAGCAAGAAGGCTTTTTGTCTAAACTCAATTCAATTTCGAGCAACAAAATATGACGCATAGCAGTCTGACGTTTGTTTCAAACTTGAAGCAAAATTGCCCCAATGCAATATAGAACGCTTGATAACTTTGCCGAGGGTTTAAGGCATCTGTTCCATCGTTGAAGCGACTAAGTATCGGATATTTTCTAGCTCAACTGACGTAAAAGTCTATTCAAATTCTTGTTATTGATGTTAAACGAATAACAACTTAATACTGGCGTAAAAAGAGTTGATTTTAGTATGACTGAACCCATTTAAAAAGCCGTTAAAATGTTTGATATTGTTGCGCAAACAGATTTGGGTGGATATCAAAGTTAATTTCCAGAAACACAATATTAAATTAATATTGGAAACGCAGTCTGGGTTTGCAATGTAATTTTGAATTTAAATTGACTGATTTCGCCCAAGAAACATGCAATAGGCGTGGGTCCCGTGTCGTGAGCAAATGAGATACATAAATATAATATATAGTTGAATAGTTGATCGCTGACTGTTCACACTGATAGAAATATCTCCACTAGCTCTAGTGCTATTCAAGTTGATATAAAACTCAAAGTATTTATTTCAATTAACTGCGAGTCGGTCAGCCAGAAAGTTGAAGCTAGTTGTTAGCCCTAATCGCTTCTCGCTGTCAGTGGAACAGATGCCCTAAAGCCGTTTACCAAAGCGTAGCTGTATATAAAGCATTAACCTCTTTACATTGGCCTAGGGAACTTCCCACATTGGTCTTAAGCCCAAATATAGTTTTTTGTCCATTTTCTACTTAATCGAAAGTCTTAAAATACATTAAGGAAGCCCGTGGAAGTCGAAGTCGGCGTATAGCTGTTCAACGCGCTTGTATACTTCGTCGCAGGATGATAGTGTTTGCGGAAGGATGATTAGCGCTGCTGTTAAGCTCTCGTCTGAGCCAAAGATCTGGAACAAAAGGGGAAATATAGTTTTACGAAAGTTAAATAATTAGATATCGCTGGACATTACACACAGCGCCATCTAGTGCCACACTTAGCAACGAGGCTTGTGTCGTGGACACCAGATAGTTAGTATACTACATAGATACTTTTTGTTTGTAAATACATACTTATTATACATCAACAAATGGTTTCCTTGTAACTTTGGGTGCTGACTGTACTGTACAAAAAACAGTTGAAATTTATGGTTGACGAAATGGGATTAAATATATGAAGATTAAAATAGTTACGAGTTCGCACACTTTTTCACTTGTTTCGCACGTCTTTAACGTCGTAACTTTCCAATTTCCACAACTAAACAAGTTGTGGAAATTGGAAAGTTACGAGATGGGCCGGAGCCATATAAAACATCCATGACTCTGAAACAAATGTCCATGCTCATCACACAAACATTTGCTCCTACCGGGATTCGAACCCGGGACCCTAAGAACGTAAGGCAGACTTTCTACCGCTGCGCCATTCGGGTCGTCATGAATTTAGGGGCCTTCTTTTAATCACGTGAGGTTTTAGGCTACCCCTCTTCCCCAATCGCACAATTCAATTCACTATTGGTAAAACATATTGAATACAACACACATTAAATTCCACATTTTCGTCGCATGAAAAAATACATGTTATTGTAACATTGTGGGGACAATGTTACAATAACATGTATGTTTTCATACCTCACCCATCGTGATTTTTTCTGATCCTCCCCCTGTTTGAAGCGACTGCCTATCCAACCGCCACAACCCAGTTACCCATACAAGCACTTTTAGGGGACTACAGGAGCTAAATTAGCAACTCTATTTGTGGTGGTTCAAACTTCGTTTGAAATACTGTTAGAATAAAGTTCTAAGCAGCTCGCACTACAAAGGGGTTGTTACATCAGTCACTGCGGGCAAAATAGTGCGAAATGAGTGGTTTCGAACGATTTACAAAAAATCTGTTGATTGGACTAAAAATATAAAACACTATGATGCCTAATATGTTGCTTGTAGAATTATTTGCCAAAAAATCAGAATGATCGCATGTATTTTAGTATGGTTTTTACTCGTTAAAAGATTTTTTTTTATCGAGTAAAATTAATTGTATTATGTTTTCAAAACACTATCATACTAGCATATTTCCTGAGAAATATCATATATTTTTCTGGTTTTGTTTATTGCAGTGAATCATATACTTTCAGGCATTATAAAACTCGCGTTTAGCTCCTGTAGTCGCCTTAATCGTAGGTGGTGAAACAGGCTTTAAAAGTTTGAACGCTTTTAAAACATTTAGGGCCTGTTTCACACCACCTACGATTAAGTTCCCATTAACGTAAGTACCTATTTGGTAGATAATTTCACACAAATTCTGTTCCATTTTTGAATTAATTCGGTAAGTAATGGCTATTCGGACATCGTGAAATAGGGCCTGAATGTTTTGCGTTGATACTAAACATCAAGACATTTTTCTCCACTACACTAACACCATGGATTGAAAAACAGTCCTAAATTCAATAGGCGAGATGACAAATAAAAACGAATTAGTCCGTCAGTTAGATTATCAAAAAATATTTAACCCGTGTTTTTTCTTTTGTTACGTAAACCAAAATTGACGAAGATATGACGCTTTTAAAATTCTTAATACGTCACGCCTAGGTATAATTTTTAGCTAGTTCTGACGTCACGAGCCCCCACTCCCGAGTTTTGATGCGTTTTATCTTTTGTCAATATTCATTGATATAAAAAACAAAAAATACGTTTCCATTAATTTCCAATACTCTAACTGACGGACTAAATAGATTTGCATTTTTTTTATACTGCCGTCATGCCTTTTGTCATGAATGCCTGCAGTGAAAATTATAAAAGCAACAAAGGCTGACGCAGGCCATTATCATAGTTACTGTACCTTGACGTGATAACTCACAACATTAAAGGCGGGCATTGTGTTGTGTTCGCGTGAAAACAAATTGCCTGCATACTGCATATTTATCTAATACTACCACTTCGCCCGCGACTTCGTCCGCGAAAATTGTGATAGATCGGCTAATTTGCATGATCTTAATTTAATTTATATGCCTATGTTACTCAGTGATAATGTAGCTTTCTAACGGCAAAAGAATTTTTGAAATCGGTCCAGTAGTTTTTAAGTTTATTCGTTACATACAAAACTACAAATATTTCCTCTTTGTAATATTATTATTAGTGTAGATGTAGATTTATAATATTAGTGTAGACTTTACTAGCTGCCCGCGACCTTCGTCGTGAAATTATTATAAAAATATTACTACCTATAGGCTTTTTAACCCTAATCCTTTTTTTTTTTAAATCCCTACATTACTCCATAAAAATCATGATCTGTCAAAGGACCGATTTGTTCGAGACACCATTGTTTAACTATTGTGTCTACTTCGTGGACAGATCAAGGATCAGCTATCTGGCAATAAAAGTTCTGTAAAAATCGGTCTAGCCGTTTCGGAGACTAGCTTGAACAAATAGACAGACAGACAGAAATTTTAAAAGATTTTTTTTTGTTTTGATTAGGGTATATATACTTTTATAGCCATTCATGATGCATTCATTATTTTGAAATTATAAAAAGACACTTAGTACTACAGACAGTTTTATTTATTTGTTTAGATTGCCTCAGTAGCTATCTTACAATACAAACCAAGAATATCTAGTCTGATACAATGAATATCGTGCAATATTTATTAAAGTAACCTACATATAATCTATTAAATTGTAAATTTATTATGAGACGACTGTAAAATATAATTAAATTACGACTCTCGCTTACATGTAAATGTACCTCATATCTACAACCCACATAATGCATACCTAGGATGATCACGCATGTACCTATCTACCTATAACTACCTATGTTTACAGGAAAAGTGTGGTCGTATGTAATGATAATTGATCAAATTTCTCCAAGGGACCAACGATTTCGTAATTGCGAAAAACGAAATTTAATTCCAAAATTTCTTGAGACATTTTGCATAAAACCTTTACAACGACGTAGTATGACGTATACGACGCGGTTACGTAGTAAACTAGCGTAATGGATTTCGAAAAATAAGAAGCCAGTATTTTATTTTGTGAGTCAATTTTTTTTTATGTATTCAGATAAAAAAATCATTGAAATGGCTTCGTTATAGCCGTTAGATGATTCCCAGAAAATATTTCGTGTATGAATAGATACTTACACCTTATGTAAACAACCTCATCACGAAGCCGCCAACCAAGCATTTTGTACATCAAACTAAGTAACTTTACGCAAAAATTATCGCTGGGAAACAAGTTTCTTTTTTTGGGTTCAAAAATCATGTTTTGTGGTAGAACTCAATGTAACGCGCTCAAACATTGTGCTGATGGATGGTTTGAATAGTGCGGGGGTCGTGGAGGTTTTAAAAGTAAAAATCTTCTATTACAAACTTGTATTTAATACAAAACTTGTCAAAAAGTTGGAAATTCGACCCTCAATATCTCCGTAACTAGAAGGTTCCCAGGTATGGTGTAGAATGACGGGGAGAACTAGTCCCTTTCGGCTTCGTTAAGAGGTATTTTTACACCCTTTATTTGGGTCTAGTTTTTTTTATTGCTATCCTGAACTGTCCCACTCCTGGGCAAATGCCTCCATTCCTTCCACTTCTCTGGGTGTTGTGCTACTTCTCGCGAATTTGAGGAAGCTATCCAGATCTGCTGCGACCCCGTAATTTTGTAAGCAACAGCTGAATAGTTTTTCGGTACGGTAGGTAGGTAGGTACCGGCGAAGTGAATGTTAAAGCAAGCAAGTTTGTGTTATCAGAAGATCAAAATAATCGAATATTAAAGACAAATGGAGGAAGAACCGAACGTCACAAGCATAACACTCCAATTATGATAAGATACAAATCGAAATCATACAATTACATGCTAATATTAAGTGGTGATACTGTAACGGTATTTCTAAGTGACGCAATTTACTTCTTCAGTATTAAGGTGAAAGCGTCAGGGTAGCCCGGTGCAAGAATGACTTTTTCAAGGTCAACGTCATTCCTGCACATTTATGCGCTTGGAGGGTTGTATTGATGATTTTGATGATTATAATTCTATAACTACATACGTCTTACAGTCGCGAGGAATATTTTAATCAACATACAACCTAGCACTGGCCTGCAAATTGCAAAAAACGTAAGAAAATTTGATTTTCGCGGGCTGGTTGGAGCATCCACCTTAATGACTAAGAGCACGTAAATTCTATGCTTACCACTAATTAAATTGATGTTACCAAAAGTGCGTTGAGCGCACAATTTTTGTCTGGTCCGCCATTCAAGGGCTTCAATTTCTATTCTTAATAATATTATTAAGAATACCTCGTGGCTAAATAATTACAGCCGCTTTGATCAATCTTCAAGCCGCGCTTGCGAAGGTTGGTCTGTGGATGGGTAACCCATTACATACAGAGTTTCCTCCGTGCCTCGGAAAGCACATTAAGCCGTTGGTCCCGACTGTCATTTGTAGATCTTTGACACTTCGTTACAGTGGCTTAAAAATCTGACAACCGGCCGCCGGTTTCGACCCTGGAGGAGTGCTCAGCCTGGGCAGTGTAGTGCCGCATGACGCAATCTTGTCTCACCGTGATGTGCTGCGGAAACTCTCGCATCACCTCGTGGTTTCAGTCAATCAGGGAGCGACAGCGCGTGTGATTCCTTTTGCGACGAAGTGATGGTCTGGTCATAGAGGAGGCGGCAAAAAGGCCTGCGGCCAGTATTTTACATGGAGCGACTGCCACTGACCTCCGCGACCCAGTTAGTACATACATACATGGCTCATACGATGCCTCATATTAAGACTGGTTGTCAGACTTTCGGGCCACTGACTACCTGTAACAACTGTCAAATATTTACAAATGACAGCCAGGACCAACGACTTTACGAGGTACAGAGGAAACTCGGTATGTATTTATGTAATAGATGGTCCCATTCACGAACCGACCTCAGCAAGCACTGCTTACCCTCCAACATCGACCCTTGCGTCTGGTATTCTTAAGCCAAGAGCTCTTATACTACTACTACAAATCAGTTATCACGGCCGTGCTAGTGATTCCCACAATTATAACGAGTAGGTAGTATTGATTGGCTTCACAAATAGCTCCAATTGTTATACTGTATTGATTGTCGAGGGTTTATTATGGCGACCTTGTCTAAAGTCAAGCAGAAATAAGACAATAATTGTCTGGCATAGACACCAGACAATCTGTTATCATCAGCCTTGAAATTGTCTATTTAAAACATCGAGAGAACTACGGTAACGTCGACGATCTAAGAACGAAGTTGAAAAAATTGTAAACAACTGAACTATACCGACCATCTATTCCATAGATTTGTAAGTAGTCAGGTTTTAGTTTTTGAACATAGTTTTATATACAAAACGGTTCATCCGCTTATGAATTATGATGGGCCAATGAAACGGACATACACACAAATAGGTACAGATCAAACACATAACCCTCCTTAAGGCGCCTCCCCGACCAAAATTAGCAACTCTATTAGTGGTGGTTCAAACTTCGTTTGAAATACTGTTAGAATAAAGTCCTAATCAGCTTGCACTACAAAGTGATTGTTACGTCAGTCACTGCAGAAATGAGTAGTTTTTATTCTTTATAAAATCAAATATTCGTCTTTTGGAAAAAAACGACCTTTATGTTCATTATTAAATTGCCTATCCATTAGTATAAGTAGCGAATCAAAATAATGGTTACTATAGTTGCATGTTATAAATCATTATTTCTCATTTCTGTAGTTCCGTTGCGAGGGGATTTATTAAACAATAGGCTACTTAAAAAAAAAAAACGACAATTTTGGAGTCAAGAATATGTAGAAATATAATGTATTTTTTATTAGTTCGTTTTTCTTTTGGATAAAGAGGAGTAGGCTCCAAATAACTGCTCGCTCAAGGTCGTTTGCTCGGGGAGGTGCCTTAAAGGGCTTCGCCGCAGTCGTGTTAATAAGGATAAAGTTAATAAATTTCAATGACTAGTTTTCGCTCGCGGCTTCTCTCCTGCTATGTACGGAAATTAAACCACGGCTACAATTTAAATGTAGCCTATGACACTCGGGTTAATGTAGCTTCCCGTTTGTAAAAGAGTTTCGGGAATGGAAACATACAAACCAAATAGTAGATTAAACAACAAGTGAAAAAAAGGGAATTTAATTCGAGGGACTAAGTTGGATCCCGAGAGTAGTTTTGTTCATAATTAGTCCTTGTTCCCAAATTCAAAGTGTCTTTATTCACTCAGTGAGTAAAAGAGCGTTTTATTCACTGTTTCGATGAATAAAATGCCCTTTTTCGAGTGGCAATGGTAAAAACCTCTTTATAATGTTAGTGTAGATTACCTTTTTTAATAGATCTGGTCTGTTTGGCAACGCATGCATAGCCAGAGTTGCTGCTTTCCTAATGTACCAGGGGTGGAAGTTCGCCAGGGTCTCGTTGTAGGAGCTCTGGCATGTCGTACAAGTGTTCATATGCTCATCGGACTCGCTCAGACGCTTCAGGAAAAGACGTATGAAGTCTGAAAACAAATGCAAGCGTTACCGTTAGGACGCGTTCCCACTTTGTCGTGACGACAGATAATCGTGTAGTTTTAAATGTCGTGGCTTGTGCATTTAAATGGAGGTGTTCACATATAGAACGACGCGATTACTGTCGTCCACGACTTTTGCCAACTAAAAACCAACGATAAATTAATCGTCACGACCTAGTGGTTTCAGCGCATACCAGAAAATACCGCAGAGCAATGCCTTTAAATGACGTTGAATTATCAACCTTAAAGTTAGCTCGTTCGTAGATGTTCGTAAAACGGAACTTTACGAAACAATTAAAAAGAATGAATCGCCCTTTCATGAATCGAATTCAGTTGGCGCAATGGCCGAGTCTGGCTGTTTGTGTATGTGCGTTTAAATGTTTGTAAACACACCTACGATACAGGAGAAATTCATAGTGTGGGGCAAGGTTCAAACAACATCACATAATATTGATATTGAAGTTACAGCGAACTTTAGAATATGAGCATCCACCGACCCGCGTGGTAGTTACCGGCCAACTTCCTCTCTATGAGAGGAGGCCTGTGTCCCAGCATTGGGAACATTATGGGCTGATTATGCTGTTATGAACTCGAGAACAGTGAGAACAAAGTGAACTGAACTTCGAAAGCTATAAGTACATATTTCATCAAAATCCTCAGTAATATTTTTTGCGTGACGTCTGCCTGAATAATAAAAATAATATGCTAAATAATTTATTAAGAACGCCATTTACGTCAAAGCCTGGCCTTCCAATTAAGGATAATGGAAAACCACGAATTCAAGCGCACTCCACTTAATTAAACTAACTTAATTAAATAAATAAGTTTCCATGATTTGTCATCACTTTTGCTATTAAGGCATGGTTTATGCAAAACAAAAAAACAAACACACACAAGCATGGCAAAATCAGGGTATAATATTTACTGCTGCAAGACTGGACTCCTCTCTATGAGCTTGAGGTAGAGTTGGCGACAATCTTAAAGCCTTTGGTGGATGTCACTCGTCTTCGAATCTTTGGTCGTAGGAAATACCGATTTCTTCACTTTTTTTTCTTTACGTTTTGAACGCACAGATTGATTAACAATAGGTTTAAATTACCATAATAGACGTGTGTCGTAAATACATAAAAAAACATTTGGAAGATTTACAACTTGTGCTTTTTTTGCACTTAAATCTAAATGTTTATTGTATCTAACTATTAGTGATTGCAATAATTTATAATATTTAATTTATAATATTTAATTTATAATATTTAATTTATAATATTTAATTTATAATATTTAATTTATAGTATTTAATTTATAATATTTAATTTTTAATATTTTCGTGTAAGTTAGAGCGATTAATCCATTTTCATAACAGCGGTATTTGTGACAGCTTTTTGCGACGTCACCGTCTATCAGAATGAAGTAGTATTTTGCGTTGTACATGATATACTTAATTAAATATAGACATAATTGAAACTATAAATTGGGATGATGGCAGCGGTATAATAATGATGATGACATAGGTAATGAGACTATGACTAACTCAAGTAATTGTGGTTTTTGAGGCCCATTGAATTATTTTAAACATTTAATTTGTTATTGCTTCTCAGAAAAGGAGAATCTATTCACTGATGGCACAATAGCTTGCATCAATACAAACAATGATTGTATGAGATAAAATCTTCTCTAAAGCGTCACATTTCACATTCACATTTAGGAAATAAATGCCATCAAAGTTGTTCTGATAGTGAAAATTGTAACTTTTATGGCGATATATCCTACACATGATGCTTGAAACGATTTTCTCTCATAAAATACCTGTTTGTATTGACTCCAGCTATTGATTCATGCAGGTTTAATGTGTGACCATTATTTTGAAAATATTTCATATATTAAATATTTTAAATATTTCAAATATTATAATATCAATTTATATATAAATAGTCACACATTAAAACGGCGGAAATTAAGCAGGCCAAATAATTCACAGCTCTTTAATCAAGTGTTTCAATAGCCTCATTACATACAATACTCGTTCATGGACAACAATAAAGAAAAGAACGTACCCAATCCCCGATGCAAACGCAGCATTGTTCTTGAGCCGGACACAAACCCGTTCTTTTCAACCAGACTCGTGTCTTTTTCATATTTCATCATTTTCTTAAAAGAATCGTAATTTACTGCGTCTTCTCCATCTCTGTGTTTCTCCATTATTTTAATTTTACTTTTGACATCGCTGCTTACGAATGAGAATACTGATCCTATTAGATTGAGGAATCTGAAAATTGAGAATTTTGTTACTTCCTATTGTGGCTGACTACTGTGTAGGGCCTGTATGGAGGAACATGACACAGCAACTAAGACGCTTATTAATAATAATAATAATAAAGTTCTTTATTTCTCCTCACAATGACAAACTTGTTCTAGGTTTCACATTTTATTAGCTGCTCCCAGGTTATAACATAAAGGGCATAGTACTCCTGTAACTGCGGTACTCACCGTGAGACCACCAGTAAAACCATGGCATTACTGGCCTTAGATGAGGAGTTAGGCGAGATTTATATATTTGAAGCCTACAAAATATATGCTAGCTTCTCATGCATGGATGCTTACACCGTATGCACAATACACTACTTTCTTATATGAACATGTAACTAAATTTTTAAATAGAAATGTGTCGACTTCAGTTGCAAAAAAAGTAGACTAATTGAAAACTAACAAGACCTAAAGATATTAATGATGAGGTGATTATAAGTATTCAGTTAATTGGCCTTCATCTATAATAATTAACACAAATAGCTAGTGGTACAGAGTACACTTAAGAATTGCAGAATGAAAAGTTACTGTTGAAGTTTTATGCTAAATAATTTATTGAGTATAATAAATAAAAAATAATGTATAAAATATAATAAATGCAATTATAACATGCACCAAAGAATTTCTTCTGCAAATGGGTGATATTGTTAGTAGATTTAAAAATAGTAATATTTAAATATCATTATAATACATATTTCAAAATAAAGAATCAGCAACTACTATTTTTCTTGAATACAAACAATGGTCATGAACATGATCATAACTCCTTTATATAGTGATAGTCAGATTTGCTGACTGCATTGTTGTTATTCTATCATGATTCCAATTACTTAGTATAACGGAAATCCCTAAGAAGAAAGAAATTATGTCAAGTAGCAATTATAAATGAATCATGACTAGCTTTGTAAAGTACCATAGAAGGAATTAGAGAGGGAAATGGTAAAAATGTTAAATCATATTTCTCATTTATGTAAGACTTTTACACATAATTTGATGTAGCTATCCTCATTTATATTTGCTAAATATGTACCAGACTCATGTCTCAATCTGGAGAGGTAGTAGAAACTAACTATATCATAATTTTGCATTAATTGTTCTACTTTGAATGCCATCAATACAAAAAATAGCGAAATCTTATTCTACAATTCCTTGCTAATTTACGCTACATGACCTCGCAAGCCTATTGACCAATCTTATCTAAGCAATAGGGATTTTAAAATCCATATGGAAACAATGTAAATAACTTACTTTACTAATTCGTTGTAACCGTCTATGTATGCCTCAATAACAACGTCGTCCTCCTCTTTAAGGCTCCTTTGAAAGCTTTGGTGGACATGGTGTAAATCCAATACGTTTTCGTTCGACATTTCTCTCAAAATAATGAATGAAAAATTATTTTGAATCACTACACAACACAAACGAAACAATTCGTGAACTGAATTAAACTGACAAGACAAGTGATGAAGTGACACTGTGTGACATTGTCAAAATTGACATTGCTGGTTACGTCAAAAAATTCCGCATCGCTGGCAAACAACTGGAAAACTGCCACCTGCCATCTGCCACTCAAATACATTTTGATGCAAGTGGAGAAAGTTTGTTATTGCATTCGAGGCGGAAATAGCAAATGTCCACGTGTATAAAAACGACGTTTTTCAATACACTTTTGAAGAAATAAAATAAAAATAACGAAAAATATTCTTGTCATGAATTACGAACTGGTAAAATGGGGTGAATAGAAATTGTGGGGTGAATACTGAATAGAAACAAATCTTGGAGTTTATTGTTGTTGTCTCCAATTTGTCTATAGTCGGTTATCATACATTTATTTCTACTTTTTATTAACTGCAACATTTTTCCAATAAACTGGCTAACCCAACATTTACGCCAAGTTAATGCCACAGAGAAAAAAGCGGTTAAAGTGACGTCTGCGTGTGCTACCAATTTTAGCCTGTGTAAACTTTTCTCTTTAAAATTGTTAAGTGGAAACTGCTACAAAATTGATATAATAATTAAGGAAGTTTCCCATCTTCTAGCAATACAAAGGTGAGTCTTAGACTCACCTTTTTATTTTCGGATTTTAAGTAAAATCGGGACACTAATACTTTTTCCCATTTTTGAGGTGAGTAGATACGAGTGGAGGGTGAATAGAAACGCCCATAAGAAGAAAGGGGTGAATAGATACGAGTGAGGGGCTAATAGAAACGAAAAAGAGGTCAATAGAAACATGATTTTCAGGGTTGTCAATCGAGGACTATTTCATCACATACTTTAAAAAAAATTAAGTGAGAATTATAAACTATTGGAAAAACATTTCTAAGTGATTTTCAAATGAAATGTTAATTTTTGATATTTTCTATCCTCATTGGCTTTGGTCAAATTACCTAATTACCTACCTAGACATAAAAGGTAGACGGAGAAGGCTGATTTAATAATTAGTAAAAAATTGATGTAATAAAAAGAAAAACATCATTTTTTTTATTTGAAAAATGTACCTAATAATAAAAATTGATTTTGACAGCCCTAGTTTTTCTCTATTCACCCGTCTCTCGTATCTTTTGACCCCAATTTCCAGGTAAATAGAAACCGGCTTCCTTTTTCTATTTTACAAATGATTCACATTTTTTCGCGTATTTTATACTTCATTTTTCTTATATTGAAATGTATTTTTGTTGAACACAATTCCTAGTTCTTTTGCCTTTTTAATTACACTTGACAAGGCAAGGTCATGCTCCTCAACTGATGATCCCTTAATTCATAAAATAAATCTGAGAAAATCAGTGTGGAAGTTAAAAGTTGTGTTTTACGGAATACGGACCCCATTTTACGGAACTATGATTTTAATTTTCTTTTTTTTTTCCGCGCTTTAATTTCGCCAGGTTGAAGGGGAGGAAAAGGTATGAAGCCGCTAAACGGCCTCATTTAAATTTTTTTTTTTTGAATTTTTAATGAAAAATTATAGATGGCGCTGTGCAAGAGAGAGTGTATTTTTTTCTTTTTTTAGCTATTTGGAGCAGGCATTTGTCCTTTTAAACATAAAATACTGGCTAATAAATGTCTGTGGGTGCTCTGAATAAAATGCAAGTGGAGTATTTGAGTGATTTTGATGATATTGCTTTGATTATCTGTTCACCCCGTTTTATTATTGCTGTACCTACCTAGCAGATCATGTGATTCTGTATTCCCATGGCTTTCTATTAGTGTCAGCAGAGCACTGTCATCTTTCATTAACTTGGTATTGTCAGTGTCAAAATATTCCAAGGTCTTGTAAATGAATTTTGTCGTCCTCCGCTCCGCTATCAAAAAAATATTTACTTTCCGTCTCAGATAGCTAAAGTGTCAACGATAATAATTAATTGGTGGTGCAATTTGCATATCATGTAATACGAACTTGTGTTTAAATATAACAATTCCATTTTGTCATCACTTCGAATTATCCGGTAAGTGTTATTTTTCTACCTACACGCGAAAATATGACAAGTTTCTATCATTTATTTTTAGTTCGGCGTCAAGTGGCTCTGGCTCGCAAGTATTCAGGTTAATCAACGATTGGTGGTGCATTTATTAAGTGATGTTTGATTTTGTAAACAGTTAATGCTTATTCGGGTTTTCGGCTTTTTATTAAAGTGCGTCTCATCTTTCATTGTATTCGGGGACTTCCCGACCCCGTGGGCCGTGTGACAAACTAACTTATTGCAAAGGTTATAATTTTTATTTTTCAATCACGAATTCTCGACTTAACTCCCCCTGACTTGCCAATTTGAAAAGTAGGTGAAAGAGTGAGTAATTTCAATTGATTGTTGAGTAAATTCAGTTGTGATATCTCTGAGTCATAGCAAAGATACAAAGTGCTTTAAATTAGATTGTTTACATCTGCTGAGGCTACTTCTAGAGCCTGGATATTGGCAAGCAGTTTAAAAATTTTCGTTCAAATTGCAAATTTATTTTTATAATTCAAGCAAACAATTTATTTGGATCAGCACAGTGTGTGATGTTCTTTGAACATATCTTCTCACTTCCGTACAGATAATTTATCTTTTACATATCCATTGATTCTTTGACCTGCCTCTGATATGAATGCCAGTTTGCTCAGCATTCAATGCCCATGCCTTTCCAACTTTTCAACATATATTTTGCTATAACCTTTTTTAATTGCTCAAACTTCATGAGTGTAGTCTTCAGTCTTGTATTCACTTTCTTCTTACATATGTTTGGATTTACATTTGTCAGGCGACATCTTTCCTGGCACTATCTCTCCCCCCATCATCCCCTACTGTCTTCTGATGTCATCATCCCCTACTGTCTTCTCTGATGTTATCATCCCCTACTGTCTTCTCTGATGTCATCATCCCCTACTGTCTTCTCTGATGTCATCATCCCCTACTGTCTTCTCTGAGGTCATCATCCCCTACTGTCTTCTCTGATGTTATCATCCCCTACTGTCTTCTCTGATGTCATCATCCCCTACTGTCTTCTCTGAGGTCATCATCTCGTACTGTCTTCTCTGATGTCATCATCCCCTACTGTCTTCTCTGAGGTCATCATCTCGTACTGTCTTCTCTGATGTCATCATCCCCTACTGTCTTCTCTGATGTCATAATCCCCTACTGTCTTCTCTGATGTCATCATCCCCTACTGTCTTCTCTGATGTCATCATCCCCTACTGTCTTCTCTGAGGTCATCATCCCCTACTGTCTTCTCTGAGGTCATCATCCCTTACTGTCTTCTCTGAGGTCATCATCCCAATTCTTCTGTGGTGAACCTCTCTTTCTTTTACCAGTTCTTGAGGCATTGGGTAACTATTTAACTCCATTGGTCTCTACCTGTTATCATAATAATATATAGACAAAGATAACAACAGAAAATGTAATTGCATCAGGTTTTCTTGTTCATACTGTCTAATTCAACACTAAAACTATCATAGAAAACTTTACATTAATGTATGTCATGCAATGCAATAATATGTTCCTTATCAAGGCCAACAGGATACTATTATCATTATTGAATGTTTGACCATTAAAGAAAGAGACAGAAAGAAAAAGTTATTCATTGTAATTTAAGTATGCCTATTTGACCAATACAGCAATTAAAACATTCCAATTTTATTGATTGCATGATAAATACTGCCTTATCCATGCACAGTGCACTGAAATTTATTGCTTGCTTACAAGAATCAAATCAAGTACTGGGTAGAACTAACACACCCTAAAACGGTTATCCCGTTTATAGAAACAAGG
This sequence comes from Xestia rhomboidea, assembly GCA_963853795.1. Taxonomy (NCBI): domain Eukaryota; kingdom Metazoa; phylum Arthropoda; class Insecta; order Lepidoptera; family Noctuidae; genus Xestia; species Xestia rhomboidea. Next base: position 3,131,004 of record OY970771.1, on the reverse strand, counting down.
GTGAATGTTACCAACAAGTACTCTATTTTAAAAACTTTATTTCCTTTATTCATCTTTTTACAAATTGTTTTAATTTTTAAATATTAATTAAAAGAATATATAAAAAAACATTAAAAAATATTAAAAAAACTACCGGACTTCACATGGTTTTACCCGCGTAGTTCCCGTTTCCGTGGGAGTACAGTACAGTATAGGGATAAAATATAGCCTATCTTACTCGCTGATAATGTAGCTATCCATTGCTGAAAGAATTTTTCAAATCGGTCCAGTCGTTTTTAAGTTTATTCGTCACATACAAAAATACAAATCTGTCCTCTTTATAATATTAGTATAGAAAAAGATTGTAGCCCACCAGTCATTGGAAACAGGTATTAACTTTGTTGGCAAAATACCATATAATTTCAACTTTATAATCCCTTTCAAAGTTTTGTCTTAATACAACCCTGCATTTCTATTTACCCCATTTAAGATAGATGATTTAAGATAGATAGATGAAAAAATAAAAAATATGTTAGCCCACAAATGAGTAACAGCTGCAATGCAACTGTCATTGTATCTGGATCCAAAAGATGAAGTAGAGATAAAATGTAAATATTAGGGCAAGCCAGGATGTGATAATAAGTTTTTTGTCCATTATTTGCTGAATATTTTTTTTATTAAGAGGTTACCATACCGGAGAGAAATACTAGTATATTTTATAAAGAGGGACTAAACGAAGCCATATTATACCAGAGACAGATTAAGAATTTAAAATGCATGGCGCCACCTTCCTTGCGGAAAAACCATGGAACTAAAACTCTCAACATTTTCGCAATGAAGATGGTGCACACTCCACAGATAATAGTAGTATATTAACTGGCTGTTTGAGTTTGTCTATGTCACATGAAGGAAATTAAAAAACCAATTTATTTTTACTCCCTAGGGACTAAAGTGGTCACTTTACTCCCGCTTCGTAGGGCTATATTGGCGTACTTTTAGAGCATGAGAAGTGAAAAGTATTTTATTGATAAAAATTGCTTTGTAACGATTATTTACTTTTACAAATAAAAGTACCTTGTAAAGCAATTAGCAATAAGTAACATTTTAATTTGCACAGCTGCTGTTTCCTAGTATTTCATGTTTAATAATTAATTTTTGAATAAAAATTACGTGTTTGTTATTTACACAGTGGGTTGTCCATATTTTGTTTATATTGATAATATAACTTTTGACTTATTGTTGGATTATCTACCTATTGCAGATAATTGTAGAAATAATTAAGCGGTTAAAGTACCGGGATCATATAACAGTCAATGTCATAATGTAATTTATTTATTTTCACATTATTAGTATTTTAAAGGGCATGGGCAGTAACATTTCCTGTTAAAAATATTTACATTTATTTTTGGATATTATAATAATTCAGAATAAGGTCTATATTATGAAATTGTATGCCATGTCTTTGCCTCAGCTTCGCCTATGGAGGTAGCAAATTGTCTCACAGTAACAGTTTAAAAAGACATCGTTTTATAGAGACAAACGGTGTTACCACTATTACATTTTATAACGTTAAACATAGATAAAGTTTGTCAGCAACCTTTTATATGGAGCCTTTAGTCATTTATTATTTAACATTCTTCCCACCTGTTATTTTAAACACAAAAGTTATGTAACCAACTTTCTCTGATAAGAAGCTGCAGTTGACGCGAAATCGCCTCAGGCTCAAGCCACATTGACACATTCAAGCGCCGTCTTTTTTTAAATGTACAAAGTAATCTGCACTTTATCTTCACTGTGTAACAAACAAACTTGTGTGTCACTTAAAGACCTATTCGGTGCTATGCTAACATACACTAAAAATAGTAAGTGCCTTACCCTATACTTCTCTGTAAGAGGGGTCTGGTTATGCAGCACATCAGCCCAATCTGTCCCACTGCTGGGCTAAGGGCTCCCCCATTGCTTTCCAATGTTGGTTTAACATTTGCCTTCTCCGGATAATCCGTTAAGAATGACTCCAGATCGTCACGCCAGCGTTTCTTGTGCCTGCCTTGGTCACGACGGCTGTTTTCAGGCACCCACTGTGTGACTATCTTCGCTTCTGTCTACATCTATACTAATCTACACTAATATTATAAAGAGGAAAGATTTGTATTGTTGTGTGTATGTTTGTAATGAATAAACTCAAAAACTACTGCGCCGATTTAAAAAATTCTTTCACCATTAGAAAGCCACGTCTTTACTGAGTAACATAGGCTATATTTTATCCCTGTACTCCCACGGGAATGGGAACTACGCGGGTGAAACCGCGTGACGTCCGCTAGTGTACAATAAAGGCATATATGACTTTATTCATAGAGCTTAGTTTGCCTTGCTAAATTAATGCAATGTACCAAATATTCATTACCTGTATGACATTGCCAGCACATCTTGTTCTGGCAATGTCATAAAGGCATTCAATTTTCCGATTCTGTGGGAGTAAGGCGTGTCGCCTTGTTCGGTTCGGCACATTCAATAGGGAGTATATTTGTTGAACAATAGAACTGACCCGAAGCAATGGGGGCTATCGCTCATAAATTCGCCGCTAGAGGCGTTCGTGTAGAGTAGGGTCTTCCCAAATGTCAGATGTCATACAGAGTTCGCGCGTTGCGTGCTTTTTTATCACGTATTTTTACTAATTCTCACGACTGTGGTCTAGATTGAGCCATTCCTGATTTATTATGACTTAAAGATTTTAGGTAGCAACTTAATATCTTATTTGTTAGTATTTGGAGGTAGAATGATATTTAAATGTTTCATGGTTGCTAATTTTAGGGAGAATACTGTAAATATGTATCTGAAGTTTACACTATGTTGTTATACGTAATAAAATAACCTCTTTGTGAAGTTATTGGTACTTTAAAGTATAAAATAGAATTATTGACAGGTCCTTACTCGACAGTGGCGCCACCTGGTGAGCTCAAAAACGATAGCCCCCATTATTAAGTAGGTACAATATTGGGATTTGCAGCCCTGCTGTGCAGATTTTTGCCGAACGAGTGGCTAATAGTATGCCTAACTTTTCTGACACTAATAAGCATGTTACAAATAATAACAAATAAATAAATGATTCTCTAATTATTCTTTAACTTCTAATGGAGGCATTTAAATAATTCTGATAACACATAATAACAATTCAAGTTGCTTAATATGCTTGTAGGTCAATGAAACTCTAACGATACAAGACTTACGTCATCATTGTTGATATCATTCAGCATTATGTTATTTTTTTACTATGTTAAGTTTCGAATGAAAACAATAACAATTTAATGCTGTAACATGCGATTCATATGTAAAGATTATAGGGTATGGAAAATGGCGCGGGCGCCCCAAATGCGTAACACACTTGCGATCAAAATCAGTCCCCTCCGCTCCGCCCAGAGCGGGAGGGGTCATTTGATGATTTTACCTTCCGAAAAAAAAAGTAAGATGAGATGTAGTACATAGACTATGGATTTATTGCTAGAATTGACGACCTTTCATGAAGACTGCTCAGGATTGTACACACTGGTTGAAAAGACTGCAAAATGTGTCACATGCTAAAATAACAATCTATTAACAGGTTGTTACCCTATTGCTAGAAAGTAGCCCACTGACCTATTTCTTCTAGTTGAATTTGAATCATAGATTTAAAAACGTTTTATACTCAATTTTACAAACATAAAGACTTCGTAGAGGAGCTACATTTAAGGAACTGATCAGTTGCATAAAAAGCAGCCTTAAAGGTATGTGTCTGAGTTAGGAGGATTGGTCCTAAAATGTGATGCATGAATATAATAGCTTCGTAGTAGTAGCGACAAAAATATACGTTCTACACACTCTTTGCAGTCAGACCCTCATTACAATCTGCATTTAAATGCAGATTGTAATCTAATTAGACAAAAAAAATCTAATTAGTCAGTAAGATAGATTTTCAAAAAAATATTGGACACATATTTTTTTCTATTTTCACGTACTTAAACAAAAAATGGAGACGAGTGCGTCGAAAACTCGTGTGACGTCACATTTGAGCACATTTTTACTCAAATGTGACATCACAAGCCCCCACTCATGATATTTGACACGTTTTATCTTAGTCAATTTTTATTATGTTGATAAAACAAAACAAACACGTATCCAATATTTTTCGATAATGTAACTGACGGACTAAACAGAATCATATTTTTTTTAGTCAGTCATCATCCCTATTAAAAATACTAGGTAGCTCATTCTGCATCTTTCTAGCTCATGATTTATTTAAAAAATATGGAGGCGTTCGTCGTCTCCATCGTCTCTGTATAAACGCTACACAACAATGTCGTCGTACTTTCCGGTCTTCTAGTTTTATCACAATATTCTTCCTTCCAGATTAATGTAAGACCATGACAAGCCTGCAGAACGGGGACGAGGACTCGTTCATCATCCTGGGAACTTCTCCTGGCACAAGTCTAGACATGAAGTGCAACGGTATCGAGAATGGGGACATCTCTTTAGACAAGGAACAGATGGAGGAAGCCATGAAGGACCTCTCCGTTGAAGCCAACATGGCCTTTAAGGCGCATTTTAAACTGGGAGATTGTGTAAGTTTATTTATCATACTAGCTGTTGCAACCACATCCCTGGGAACTGATATATAAACCCCTTATGTAGTTAATCCAGGAGAATTCGCTTAGCGGTTTATGCGTGACTGAGAATATTTTTTCAGAAGAATTGATACTCGCTTACCAACATTCTGACAACACTTCGTGCCGTCTACCATTATCTCGCATTTGCACTTTTAATTTTTTTTGACCAGGGTGATAGGTCAAAAAAGTTTAAAAGTGTAATAAGCATATTTGTTCTGGCTACTTGCTGCTTGGTTTTTGATAAAGTCTGCTTGGTTTTTGTTAAAGTATTGTGTGTACCTCCAAGCCTTTGACTGCATAATGTATTGTGTTGTTTCCTGTGACAATATCCTGTTTATGTTAAGTAGTGTATTCGGTATCATTATATGACGACAAATTATTAGAAACAATCGTCAGCAAATTCCTTTTTTGTCAATTCAGTTTCTTATTACGACTTTCTGCTATGTACACGCATTTTTACAAAATGTAAAGAATGCAAACTGGTTGTAATATCAACCAATCAGCTCAGCATATCATTGTAGATTGTTGGATATAGGCCTCTCCCAAATTGCATCACAATATCTTCCCTCTTTCTGTATCCAATCGGTCCGTACTGCATAAGATATCCCCGATTAGATAGTCAGCCTTGAAAATGTATGATTGGAATTCAATATTATAATACTGCGCATCTGGCCCCTTATTCACAACGCTTCGATTCGATTTTCGATTCGGAAAGTCGTATCTTTCCTCCTAATTTTCCTCCTAATTTTGATATTAACCTCGTGCTTATGCGTATGCAAAAATCGATATGAGATTATTGACTTATCTTTTTAGTACATCAACATGAAATTACGTATTTTATCATAGAAAGATTACCAGGTTTACACTGCAGGTAGCTATATTTTGATGATGAACGTATTTATTTTTACCTTAACTTTACCCCTTGTGGGGAAATACTTATGATAACGTTTGTATGATTCACCAATTATTTTTTTACCGTTTTGTTTTCATCCGTCTTATATTAACCTAAATTCTATTCATATTCTTATTTCCAATTAAAGTTTTTTTCCACTCAAACAAAATGGTAAATTTACGCTGGTGTAAATTAAGCTGATTGAAGTAATAGCGCAAACTAAACTTTATTTGTAAGGATTTAAGTAATTTTTCCAAGAACACATACCTGCTTCCATGTTTGGGAATTAAATTGCAATTGCTCGATATTCGCGACATGTGCTGAACACATGTGGTATCACATTTTTTCGTAGCGGCATTTCGTATGGACGACATGCATCGTCGGGTTAGCCTGAGAAAATTCTAGCAAGATAATTTAGAGATCTTTGTTCTGGATTGAGGATAAATTAAATTATCAGAACTACCGGTAGTAATGAATACGCACACTCATTTGTACCAGCCTAATTTTTTTTTCCAAAAAATATGGAACTTCAAGCTTACTTTCAAAGTTGACATGTCTATGTATAAGACAATCTGTTTGAAAGTAATTACCAACTGAAGTTTAAAACGTTGCATAACTTGCTTTTTTGACGTAGTGCAAGTTTTACATAACTACGACTTGCTAGAGTATTGAAAGCACGGTCCTTTTAGCTGCCATGGTGAATAATTTATACTTGACTTCAAAGATAAAAGAAGAAAGAAAGAACTTGAAAAGACTTTTGGGAACAGGAATGTACTTAGCGAGGAATACTCGGGAAATCTGCCCTTGACCTGGTTTTTATTTCAGACAATGGGTGCTGGAGTTTTCTGCCGATAAAAGGCAATCAATGTAGGTGCTGTAGACGCCTAAATCAAGCTGGATCAAGGTTTAGATCAGACATATATCCGAACGCATGCTTATTTTCTCGTAACTTGAGCGCTAATTTCATACTCCAACTCTATAGTCTAGCGAAAATTTTTCTGAGCGTTAGACGAACGCACAGAGCGCTGGCGAATCTATCTGGTATAGTCCTAATCTAGAGTAGGAGAGACGGCAACGGTATACATCTTTCAGCTTATGAAATACAGGGTGCAAATCACGCGCGTCGATGTCCCTTACACCCTGCATGTAGATTATTTGCTCGAATAAAGATACTAGTCATATGATAAGATATATGATGGTTATTGAGATCAACAATCACCCAATCTGCCAAGGCATACTCGTAGCTCACGAGTTCGAACTCACAGCACGCACCTCTGATTTTTCGGATTCATTTGCGTATTGTATGATTATCACTGGAAAATATCGTGAGGAAATCAGCATGCCTGAGAGATATTTCTTGACGGCATGTTAAGCTAAGACAGAGGCCCATGGGCGGCAAAAAAACTCTGACACCAGGTTAGGCAAAAACCACACAATAAAGAAGAATTTACAAAGAACTAAGTCAAGAATTAGGTCAAATTACAAATGTTAGATGGGAGAATTTCAGCAGAATAATTACTCATAGCCGCATAGATATTAGAGACTGTTTTTATTTACATATGAAAGTGCGTCAATAGCATAGATTAAACGCAACTTATCACTATTAATACAAACATACCTACCGTTTATTATTATAGAGTAAAGAGATTCTATTTGTGCAGGTTATTATGAGTTACGACGATATTTTGTAAACATTGCTCGCATAATGTAAAAGTCATCGGTCTGGAAATGTGAGACGTAAATCGATTGTGGTTACTTTCAATCTCTTTCTTAATTGTGCGTAGTTACAAGAAACGATAAAATTACAGTATGAGAAATGATATGACTGAAAAGAGGTGACAGTTGAGATGACGATGCTGAATACGTCTTAACCGTTATCGCGTCGGTGTCTGTAAATTGGGATAAGAGCAGGAAAATGATGGCGGCGGCGACCTCTCGCGTCCGGCCCTGGTTCATGGTCCGGAGCGAGACGGAATGGGAAGCCGTCACCTCCTTCTGCGAAGCAGTCATGCTAGCGAAGGAGGCGGCGGCGGCGGTGGTGACGATAGGCCGTGTCGACGGCGCGTTCGTGTTCCACGCGCGCCTTAAAAATATGTCAGCAGAAAGGCAGGGGTCCGCAAGGGCCGATGCCTGCCGGGGCTGCGGGACTGTTCGAAAGACATACCGTAGCCCCGGAACACAAAGGGCGAAGAAGGAACATGCAGGCGCGGATACAGGATAGGGGGCGCAATTTTCGTTTGATCTTACGGAAAATTCATGACAAATGTTTTACCGCAGGGTTAAACAGTATTTTAATTTGAGTGATTCCATTTTACGCTAAAATTTATTACGTACAATATCATTACATGGCATCAGGCAGGAAAAGCTATATCTTTTAAAAATCCTGAGCCTCTAGAAGGCAGCTGCCTTCTCCTGGCGACGCCCATGAGATATACAACTACAATATTTAGTTTAAATTCCGTCAAACTAGTTCAAGCTTAGCTAATGACGTATTCGGTCCGGTAATCCGGTTCAGAGGGGGGCAATTGCACCCATTGCCCCCCCCCCCCCCCTGTATCCGCGCCTGGGAACACGGATGGGTTTTAGTCATTAAAAGTTTGACACTCCCTCCGCTCCGCCCAGAGCGCCCGCTCTGGGCGGAGCGGAGGGAGTGTCAAACTTTTGGGCGATAAAAAAAATAGCAGGAAAATGATGATTAGTTTATTTATAATGCAGTCAGTTAGTCTTACGAAGGGATGGCGTAGTCCCCAGTAAATAGGTTGTGGAGGCTAGCGGTCGGCTTCGTCTAACCGTATGCAGCCGAATGGAAGTCGATCCCAGCATGGTCACGAAGGACATGTCAAAATAAAGGGTGTAAAAAAACCTCTTAACGAAGCCGAAAGGCACTTGTTTTCCCCGTCATTGCGATCATTTTTTCGTTTTACACCACACCTGGGAACCTTCTAGTAACTAAAACTAGCTGATGCCCGTGTCTTCGCCCGCGTGGATGGCGATTATCGCGACCAAAATAATCATGAAATTTTGATCCCGTTCCCGCAACCCATAGGAACATATTCCGGGAAAAACTTGACAAATTATAAAGAGTGTAAAAAGACTTAACGAAGCCGAAAGGCACTTGTTCTCCCCGTCATTGCGATTATTTTTTTGTTCTAGACAATACCTAGGAACCTTCTAGTTATGGAGATATTGGTGGTCAAAGTTCCAACTTTTTTTTAATACAAGTTTTTATTGTAAGATTTTTACTTAAAACACCTCCACGACCCCCGTACTATTCAATGCATATGTCAGCACATGTTTTGAGTGCGTTACATTGAATTCTACAACAAAACATGATCTTTCACCCCAAAAAAAATTCGTTTCCCAGCAATAATTTTTGCGTAAAGTAACTTAGTTTGATGTATAGAATGCATGGTTTACGGGCTTCGTGATGAGGTTGTTTACACCCTGTATATTAGAGAAAATAGAAAAATATAAATATACTTAGCTTTGTAGTAGGTATTACATTTACTATCTTTCGCTCAATCGATACTCATAAATGATGCTACTGATAAACGGATGATGCAATGATGATTTATTATGAAACAATCGACAAAATCTCAGGTTCTTTTTATTTAAGGGAATTCCTATTATTCGGATTTAATGTTTGCTTAGTCATTCATTTAGAGACTTTCACTTCAACTTTTACTTAAGGTGGATGCTCCAGGGTAGCCCGCGAAATTCAAATTTTCTTACGTTTTTTGCAATTTGCAGGTCAGTGTCAGGTTGTATGTTGATTAAAATATGATTCGCGGCTGTAACACGTATGTTACGTAGTTACAGAATTATAATCAAAAATACAACCCTCCAAGCGCATAAAGGTGCAGGAATGATTTTTTCAAGGTCAAATTTGAATTTCAAGGGTTGTATTGATGATTTTGATGATTATAGATTTTATATATCCACATTATTTTATAGATCCACCTGAATTAGTTTTGGTTAACGTTTGGTATACTGAAAGTTGGCAATTTCGCAAACAGGCGTCAAATATTTCGCTGTTTTGATTATATTACTGATTCAGGAAAATATAATGCTGAATTAATTTATAAAATATTTCCCTACTAAATTTATTATGAATTGCAACAATAATACAGTTTTCGATGTAAAATTACTTTTGGAAGGTTTCCGAGTGTTTTTTTTACACCTACAACTAAATACTTAATAGTTATTTGACAACTAAACTCCCGTTTACTAGATACTGGTAATCAAAATACCGGTTTTGTAGAAACTAGAATCCTTCGAATATCCCACAAAATATTTAGTATGTATCACAATTTTTAAGGCAAAAGTAATGTCCTTAAACATTTTCGCTTGGAAATTGTAAATCCCCAAATTAATTATAGTGACACTAAAAAGGCTGACAAATTACTTGTTCTGCCTTATTTTCCTCTATTAACAAATTTATTAAAAGTTAAAACAGACTCGTTGTTCTTGTTGTAACGCGACGCAGGCGCAGTTTGAATCAACCTGTCTATGGTAATATTATTATCAAACCGTGCTCTTATGTCACAAACCATTAAGCCGGGACTTTACTTTGTGTTACACACACTTATAAAACTTAAAATTGCATTTAGTCACTTGAAAAACATGCTTCGGAAAAATATACCTTATTTTCTTTAACACATAATTTAGTTTACAATGAATTGAAAATTGTTAGATATTGTGTTGCTATTTTTCTGAAATTAACTTTGTTAAACATGGGTTAAAGTTCATATTTGTGTAACTTTTATTTCTATAAGCATGCTGATGTGCGGTAGGTATATGTATTTTATTTTCACGATTTTTTCCTGAAACTTGATTAAAATGTTAGGAAATAAATGTAAGGTCTGCAGCACAAAAGCTAACTGCTAAGCCACTACTCCGCCCATGCGGAAAAAATCTCTTGCTTGTGGGTCTGTGCTGGGAGACTAATATGGCCGTTTTAGCAGAATCATAATAGGATAATATTATGAATTACGTTACAATTTTTAAAATGGTGACAGACACCGTTAATATTTTGAATTGTCTTTTATGACCATTTTTACGAATTGCTGCTAAAGCAGCTATTTTAGACACCCAGAGGGTCTAAAATGGATACAAAAATTCTGTTCAAAAGTAGAATTTTTACAAAATATTTTGTAAAAAATAAAAAAATGTCTTTTAATTTTTTTCTATATTTTTATAATTTTCTCGATAAGAAAGCAATCTCTTATCTTTGACACTTCTGCTAGTTCTGCTACATAAGCAACCGCTTGTCTACTTATTTATTAGACTCAATCCCCATGTATGAGTGCCAGTCGCCTGACGCACAAATATTAATCAATTAAATCATTTCGTTATCAGTATTAGACGTATTACCGGCACAAATTCAAGATTAACAGAATAAAGTTTGCATAGGTAAATATTTATTATAGCACATACAGGAGGATTGGTAATTTGGTAATTGGGTGAATTCCTTAAAATTATGAAATTCCTTGAAATAGGGCCATTTCAAGGAATTTCATAATTTCAAGGAATTCACCCAATCAATCAATCTGAGTCAAAATTGTTGCAAATTCGTTTCCAATCCGCCTGTATGATAAAACGATTTAATTTTCATTGACGTTACTTAAAACTTTCATTCAATAGTTGTATTATTAAAAATGATTGTTAAAAAAAACTGCTTCGTTAGCCTAGTGGTCGCGAGTGCGACTGCTGAACTTGAGGTCTTGGGTTCGACTCCCAGGTCGGGCAAAGTGTTATTGGGTTTTTCTATCAGGAATTTCTCAGTAGCAACTACGGAGTCTAGACTTGTGCCCGATCGATGGCAAAAGGCTCACCTATTACATGGGACTTAAATATAACTGGCGAAATGTGGGTGTACTATTAGGTACTATCGAGGACACTCCCGCCTGATCACCACTAAGCTTATTTTTGCTTGCACTTAAAACATAGAAACGCTCTCTATCCCCGCCCCGTTGACTTTATAATAAATAATTAATGAAAAAAATACCGATCGGCGACACATGTCAAACGAGAGTTATTGTTATTTTGCGCGCCAAAGTTGACGCTTTCCTAACAGGCCTAAAGTTTAAGGTGGAGTGGCTTGGCGCCTCCGCATGATTTAAGCGAAAAAAAATTTAACTGATCAGGCGGAAAAGACCACGACTGTACACCTTTGCTTAACCCTTCGGGGATTACAGGCGTGATGTTATGTTATGAATGGTTGAAAAAATCCCTTATCTTATGAGATAGAGGGAGTTTTTTAACGTTATCAATATAATCTGATTTGTATGTCCCCTTATCAATCAATCAAATTATCCAACGTCACCGCTGGTGATAGAAATGTTATTCAATGAATCGAAAACAAACATCTAAACTTTGTAAAGGTGTGAATATATTGTCGGTTTACAAAAGATGAAAATGTTTGCTTCTAAAATTGTTGTGATATTTTTGATTATTTCTAATGTATGTCCTAAGAGACTATTGACCAAAATAAGAACAATAAAAAAAAAACTCGTTAGGACATTGCTCTTTATAATAAGTTTTTAACTAATAACAAACGGACCCGTCCCATATACAATGTCAGTGTGGAGCCCCTCTGCAGGATATGCCCCACCTCCTTTCTTGCCCATCCTGCACAGCCACCTGCACCTTACAGGATTTAAACGAAGCCAACGACAGGGCTGTGCAGGTGGCAACATACTGGTCGGGTATTATTTGAGTCTATCGACACGCAAAGAAGAAGAACTAATAACGGTCAAGAATAACATTAGCAATCCTTTGCTGGTCTTTCTCGAGCGGAAAAACGGCTATTCTTGTACTTTTTTTGTCTAGCTGTACTACACAGCTAGACAAAAAAAACACAATGTATTTGGAGTTAGTACACCACGGCTTCTTCTAAGCTCGATCCGCCCCTATAAACTATGTCTTTTCTAGGCATCAAAGTAAATAATCTTTTCTTTAGTCTTCAAGTCTCTTATAATTATTTGCCTACAAGAGTAAATAATTTTAATTTCATGTATTAGATTTATAAATCAGCTCGTGTGTTCTCACCCTTAACTTTAGCACGTGTTTCTGAAGGGGATTCACCTTAGAATCTGAGATAATATAATTCTGAATGGCGGATATAATACTTGTAATGTTGTAGGTCGTGGTGGAGTGTTAAGATAGCCATTACCGAGGGAGTTGTACTCATTCAGTGTTAGACTGTGTTGGTGTGAGGTTAGACTGGAGTGAGCTGGACTTCTATTTGTTGAAAATTCTTTGTACAAGTTAGTTCTATTATTAGATATTTAAGCCATTTGTTGTGTGGCTATAGAAGTATCTATGATTATAAAGGTAGGATTCTTTTTTGGTTCAATGTGTAGAATATGGTTTCAATTTGCCTTTAAGTTGCTGTCATTCGTTTTAATTTGTTAGACTATGGGGAGAGTTCTAACGTTTAAATAGACTACCAATATAACAGATAAGCACTTAAAGAGTTGTTTTTAAACTAGTGTCCATAATCAGTATAGAGAGTATTCAAAAAAGATTTATTCGTTTTCTTTGCTTTCGGCTGCGTATTCCATATTAATTACTTAAATCTCTGCAAGAAATTCCATTTACAGCCTTTTACTTTTAGATCGCCGCCGACTTGCGGATTGCACTTTTCTTTTAAAAATTATAAATAACGAGATTGACTGTCCTGATCTCCTGCATAAATTACATTTCAATATCCCCCAGAGATCAGTCAGATTTAATCCACCTATCGCCATTCCTTTTTCCTCATCCAACTATAGGCAAAACTCATACATAGTGCGAGCGAGTAAGGACTTTAATATTCTTTGTAAAGAGTTCTCTTTTGACCCATTTTCCGTCAAAGCCGTCAAAGCCTAGTCTGTACGCACTCGGCTGAATGCAAACTTTTTTAAAAGCGCGTAGTGCTTAAGTTTTATATTTTTTTCCCCATGTCAACAATGCCTAACCTAGTGTCACTCAGACACTAGGTTAGGCATTGTTGACATGGGGAAAACCATAACACCATAAAACGTGACTTTTCACACCAAAAAAAAAGTAATTTCCCTGCATTAATTTTTAGTAGGGTTACATAGTTAGATGTACAGAATGCTTGGTTAACGGCTTCGTAAAGAGTCTGTTTTCACCCTGTATAGTCTTTGTAATGCTGAAGGTCATGGTCAAGTGTTACGATAGCCGTTTCTTCAGCAATAGCATGCATTCGGTGTTGGACATTATTGGTGTGAGGTTAGGAGAGAGCGAGCGAACACTAGTTCTGGTTTTGGTTCAATGATTTTTTAATTGTTGTGTAGTTTTGGAAATAATTATGATCATAGAGTGTATATATTTCACACGATTTTATAATAGATAATTAAGTCTCAGCACCAAAGCAACCAAATGTCTCAACTTTTATTAATAAAACAGTACTAGCTGTACTTTTTTGTGGATGTACAATTTGACGACCCGAATGGCGCAGCGGTAGTGAGGCTGCCTTACGTTCTTAGGGTCCCGGATTCGAATCCCGGTAGGAGCAAAGGTTTGTGTGATGAGCATGGACATTTGTTTCCGATTCATGGATGTTTATATGTATAATAAGTATGTATTTACAAACAAAAAGTATCTATGTAGTATATCAACTATCTGGTGTGCACGACATTAGCCTCGTTGCTTAGTGTGGCACTAGATGGCGCCAACGGCGCGTAACGCCCAGCGATATTTATTTATTATTTATTTATTGATGATCTTCATTATTTCTTATTTCATTGCCCTTTATTGTCTTTTTCAAAACGTGACTGACCCCTGGATTTGTTATGCCATTTCTTTTCAGATAAAACCATCTAGCATTCATTTCATTACAACTACATATATAAATAAAGACATGTTTTAGCAACCTCGAATTATTTTTGTATGTTGTGACAAATGTTACGAAGTTGCGATTTAGTGGGAATTGTTGTCAAAAGTAGCGAAGCAATCATGAGATCGATTATTCTTACTATCTTGAGAAATTATAAGTATAAGGGACTATTCAGCTCCATTCGCGTTTTGCTGAACGATTTTGGTCACACCTATACAGTTCTGCTTCTATCAGCGATATTTATTTATATTTAATAGGGTCTCTGACTAAACCTTCGAGAATTACAGGTGTGAAGTTATGTGAATGTTATAGTTTAAAATATTTTTTCCTCCTATTCCAGCCATCACCAGGGAGCATGATGGTGGCCAGTACCATTATATCCGATGATAGAAGCACAGAGGAACTACAGAAGCGTTTTGGAGAGCTCCTAGACGAGAATGTCATCCTCAAGGAGACGTTGAAACAGAACAACGAGTCAATGAAGGAACAGTTCCTACTGATTGCGTCTTGTCAGGAGGATATGATGAAGACACATGTGCTGCATAAGGAGAAGTTTGATGAAACGAAAGGGTTGGTGGAGAAGGTATGTTTAGTTGCTTGTTATCCTAATATTCTCAGTTTTTTTTTTCCCTAGAACATTGTATTTCTATAGTTGTTGCGGTGCTGCCAGTTAAGATCGCAATAGCGGTCATTGACCCACCCACCTACATATATTAAAGTTCTTAACTTTGAAAACCAAAAATAAGCCTGTTCAAGTCTTGAATCGTCATCTATCATGATCTTCAACATTTTTCCTAATAGTCCAAGATCCCACGGCCGCCAGACCTTTCTTATTTTCTCATGAACAAAATGTGTGGCATCAAGTAGTGTTAGTATGTACTGTGATCGTATGCATACCTGCTAACTTGTGCCGACGGCCAATTTTCAGATATTAGTTGCTAATGTACTTGTAATACTTTTTTGTCTTAAAGCCCGAGTGCTGATTTTTATGTATGTTACAGAGAATATTGTTAAAAACTAATAACAAACACTGCCTGACGCCGACCGTTGAATATCACGTCAGAGTCGTTTTTTTTTTTAATATTTGATACTCAGAGGGTTTTTTTAATAGTCATTGTAAGCAGTCAGAACAATAGGGTATTTTACTCTATATGAGAAAAATTCTAAAAATATATTATTGAGATAGCTTAGGGAAAAAGCAGTCGGAAAACGTTAGTTTTAGTTCATAAAATAGCTAAATTTTAAAATTCAATTTCAAGGTTTCAGCTTTTTTAATCTGTTTCATAACACCATTCAACTATTGTAGTAGTCGCCATGTTATTACGTCATACAGCCACATGACCACAGAGCAATATGGCGTCTGTTGCGTCCAGCGTTTTCGTCAAATTACGCACGAAATTTGAAAGGCAAAATTTAAATGCATTTTTAGGGCAGTTAACGATTGAATAAATTTTTTGTGATTTTTTTTGTGGTTTATTATCACTATAGAATCTAATTGAGACACTTTTCAAAAATGGGTGTAATACCCTATTGTAGGGTTGCAATCAACATTTTTGTATGAGTTCAATAAACCAATGCGCTCATACAGCGACATTTTAATTGTGTCTGGGGGATGTTTGGCCCAACTATGATTGGTCTGGCTCAAAGTAAGTACTGAAATAATTTCCTGAGTATCAAATATAAAAATTAAGTCTCAGACTATCGCATATTCACATAATCACATATTTTTTTCCATGTTTCGGAATCCTTGACAAAAATTTTTGCCGACTTGAAGCATCTGGCAGTGATAATAATATTTTTTTAACTGTCTTCTTTACAACATATTAAAAAATCAGCACTTGGCCTTTAAGAAAAAATGTATTATTTACACGCAACTTTAGGCCAAAAAATTAGATGTAAACAAGGCAGATTGAGGTAAATGACGTCACATAATGGCCGCGACAGTCACGGAGGTTTGAACTGTCAAGGAAAATTGCAGGAGTTTAATATTATTTTTGAGCGACAAGCAATAGTTGAACTTAACTTTTAATACTTTTCTTGGGTTGATAACACTGTCTTTTATTGATTTACGTGAAGAAAAAGTTACATGTATATTCCCTATTGGCCGTGGCCGTCGGTACAAGTTAGCAGGTATGCATACGTTCAAAGTACATACTAATACTACTTGATGCCACACATTTTGTTCATGAGAAAATAAGTAAGGTCTGGCGACCCTGGGATCTTGCTCTATAATGAAAAACGATACATAGTTCATTTGTTTTGGTTCGTACGAAGATATATTATGGAAAGGGCAATGACCGCTATTGCGATCTTAACTGGCAGCAACTATAGTAAAGAGTTTCATGTGTGTAATAAACACACGGGAAATTCTTAGATAGTTTCACCAAAAATCATCAAAGGTATTTTATGACAAACGAAGTGTTTAATGAATTTAGTGATTTGTGGTGCAAGTGGGCCTTGGATTGTTTGCGAAGTGACATAATTATGTTTAGTAGAAACAGAATCCTTATTTTGGTGACACAAAAGAGCACAAAGTCTTTTGGGAAGGTTCGTTCCATCATTGACCTCATCCATCGCTTTCCATCAGACGGGATCCAGGTCAAGAGCAGGCCCATTATGTAATCACTACAGAGTATAAAACAAAGTCGCTTTCTCTGTCCCTATATCCCTATGTATGCTTAAATCTTTAAAACTACGCAACGGATTTTGATGCGGGTTTTTTTAATAGATAGAGTGATTCAAGAGGAAGGTTTTAGTATAATTTGCGGGCGGGCGAAGCCGCGGGCATCAGCTAGTAAAAAATAAAAACAAAGTATATGCTTGGCGTAATTTCGATAAAAATCTTTACTTTGTTCTCTGTTATCATAATCAGCCAATAATGCTCCCACTGCTGGGACATTATCGCCTCTCTATGAGAGGGAGTGGGCCATGATCCGCCACGCGGGCCCAGTACGGGTTGGTATATACATATAACATGTATTTGAAATATTGGTTCTAGGACATGCTAGTTCCCATACGATATTATAGGTACTTTTCCGTTTTATGCAAGGTGTAAACGAACCCTTCACCAAGCCGCTAACCAAGCATTCTGTATTTCAAACTAAGTAACTCTACGCAAAAATTATTGCTGGGAAACTTTTTTGGGGTGTAATATCATGTTTTTACGGTAGGACTTTATGTAACGTACTTAAAACATCGTGCTAATGGTTGCATTGTAAAGCACAGGGACCACTTAAAATGAAATGAAAATTAAGGAAAATTTTGGTACTTACAAGTTTTCGCGAAAATCTAAATTTGCCTATATCTTTCTATTATGTTGACTCAGGACCTTGAATTTTTATACACCTAATAGGGACTATAGACCTCAGTATCTGGAATCTCTCTCGGTGGTGACAGACGGACGGACGTACAGACGGACAAGAGACTGATCTTGTAAGGGTTTCTTTTTTACCTTTTGAAGGAACCCTAAAAAAGAACTTGTGAAAATATTGGAACTTTGACCTCCGTAACTAGAACGTTGCCACCAGGTATGGAATAGAACAAAACAAAACAAAAAAATATCTCAATGACGGGGAGAACAAGTGGCTTTCAGCTTCGTTAAGGGGAGTTTTACAGCTAACATGTCAATTTAATCATTCTCCTCTTACGCAGCTTCGCCAAGAAAACAAGAAACTAAAGACCGACATAGCTCGACTCGCGGACTCCGACGCTAATTCACACGTTAGCAGCGAGACCGGCGAGTCGGTCCGATCGACCAAGTCAGTAAATTCAGCGCAGTCGGCTCAGGGAGGGCAGGCAGGACAGTCGGGCCCGTCGTCTGCGCTTGAGTTCGTAACGTCACCAGACGATGATACTATCAATAAGTTGACGGCCCAGTTGGAGCTTGTTGAGAAGCAGAGGCGGCAGGTAAATATGTTTGACCTTTCATTTTTAAAATAAGAACATTAGTTATAGCTTGTTTTATTCTATCTTTTTCTACGGGATAAGTTCCAGATATGCTTTATCTGACGGATAATTACATTCATATTCTGTTGTTTTTCCTAATCATTTTGGTAGTACCTAACCGGTAAGATTTAGCTTGTGCCAAAGAACCTGTTGCTAAATGGAGACATCCGCAAGAGAACCAAGGTTACCGACGTAGCCTGAAGAATTGCCAAACTTAAGTGGCAGGGCAGGGCACATTGCGCGCAGAACGGATGGCCGATGGAGCCGAAAAGTTCTGGAGCGGCGACCGCGAACCGGAAGACGTTGCGTTGCGCGGCCTTCCACTAGGTGGAGCGATGACCTGCTCGCGTAGCATGACCACCGTAGACACGAAAGAGAATCGACAAATCTTTTGTTCATCTGTCATTTTGTCGATTCAATGACAGTTGAACAAAAGATTTGTCGATTCTCTTTCGTGTCTACGGTGGTCATGCTAAGCGGGCTGGTGAAGGTTGCGGGAATGTGAGTCGTACGGGACCGGTCAATGTGGCGACACTTGGGGGAGGCCTATGTCCAGCAGTGGACGTCTTTCGGCTGAAATGATGATGATCATAGAACCTGTTTCACATTTTCAGGATAAACTTTCATTTTTGATTTCGTTACTTTCTATTTGTAATCCAAGTCTATTCTTTGGACTGGCTGAAATTGTTAAATTCAATTACAGTAAATAAAAAATAATCTTTTATTTAATTTCCTTGTTACCAATTTCAATCTTATACCGCAGCTGCTAAAGTTAAAATTCTTTTGTTATCCACGTATGCGAAAGGTCTTGCGTTAATTTTTGATTATTTTGTTTCATTACAGGTGATAGTAGATAACGAAAATCTAACATGGCAGAAGGAATCACTGGAGCACATTGTCGACGCTACGTCTAAGGAAAGAGATGACCTCAAAGAGAAACTTAAGAATGCTGAAGTAAGTGTAATTTAAATTTATCAGCACTCACAGAGAGGAAACTGTGCAGCAGCTAATTTAGATAAGGACGCTGCACAAAATCGTGCTAAATGGAAGATGCGGACAAGGAAGGCCGACCCCAAGTAAATGGGATAAGGTCTAGGAGGAAGAAGAGAAGAAGACAGAGGAAACTGTGGTCCCAGCAGTGGGAAAATTTTAGCCTGTTTATGCTATCAACCAAACCTATTTTGCACCCATCCCCAGGCTATTAGGTTATTTGTATTTTTTTGAGGAGCTCGTGGCTCAATAATAACATCCGGTCGGGTCGATCTTTAGGCAGAGCTCTGTCACTCCGTGTGTAGGAATGAAATAATTACCTACCGCTTCGCTCATATTGAATATGCAAGCTCTTTAGGGCTGCCGCGCTCCAGCCGTGCGTGACTGCGTACGATACCGCGTTAATTTTTCGCGCTCTTTCCACTGGTCGCGTACCTACTCGTACTTCGTGTTTGTTAACTGACTGATTTATTGATCATTAATCATTATTAGTGAAAATGACAAGCCGGATAAACTGTTGCGTGTATAGATGCTGCTATTAGATTTAATAATCGTTATTTTAGAGGAGGCAAGAAATATATGAGACATTATATGAAAGTAAAACAATTGTACTAATATAAGTTTTAATTAACATAAAAAAATGTTGCTAGTATTTTATTTCTAGTACTTGTGGCAACACCCTATCGACCATTAAGCAGCGAGACGCCGAATAACATACGCTAACGCGAGGCGTCAAGGCAGAATTTAGATCGAGCGCGCCCAGTTTAGGTATTTAAAATATCGGCTTTCTTCAAGATCAAAGGATTGCAACTTCTGTACGCTAGAACTATTATCTATTCTGTGCTTTAGGTTAAGCCTGTAGGTTGGTCTGTGGATGGGTGACCGCCCATTATATACCAAGTTTCCTCACTGCCTCGGAAAGCACGTTAAGCAGTTGGTCCTGGCTGTCATTTGTAGATCTTTGACAGTCGTTACAGGTAGTCAGTGGCCCGAAAGTCGGACAACCAGTCTTACCAAAGACATTGTATTACTCAGTACTAACTGGGTTGTGGAGGTTAGATAGGCAGTCGTTCCATGTAAAATACTAGTATTCAGCTGCATCCGGTTAGACTGAAAGCCGACCCCAACATAGTTGGGAAAAGGCTTGGCAAATGATGATGTATTTTTTGTACTGTATCACAATGATGTCCTATTTGTTTATGTTTACAGCTTCTACTATCGACTAAGGACACAGAACACGCAACAGAACTAAACAACTTGAGGTATACAGTACAGGATTTACAAGCACAGTTGCAGTCAGCTACTAATTTTGTAAGTCGCATTATTTTTGTAAATATACAGGGTGTAAACGGATCATTCACGAAGCCGTCAACCAAGCATTCTGTACATTAAACTAAAAAAATATTTAATTAAATATTAATCCTAAAATTATTGCTGGGAAACTACTTTTTTTGGGGTGAAAAAAAGGACGTAAGTAGCTAGTGGGCGGAAGTAACTAGAAGGTTCCCAGGTATGCTGTAGAACAAAAAAAATATCGCAATGATGGGGAGAACAAGTGCCTTTCGGCTTCGATAAGAGTCTTTTTACACCCTTTATTAGGGTGACTGGTTATTAGTGTACGATACTTAAACACGTGATTGTACTTATGATAACAAACAACTTTTACTATGGGACCAAACCTGAAATCGCGAAAAAAAAAAATCAGCTTTTCAGTACATTTTGATCAGTAAGGCGACGTCATAGTAAAAGTTGTTTGTTAACATGAGTACAATCACGTGTTCAAGTATCGTACACTAATTACCAGTCGCCCTATATAATAGTAAGTACATTATGATATAAGTGCGGTAAGTTGAAAATTACAGCCAAGGCGATATTGTTAGCCCGAGCCGTAGGCGAGGACTATAAGAAAGCAGAGGCTGTAATTATCAAAGCGCACGTATGTCATACAACGTTTTATAACATATTTGCGAGGAAATAAATAAAACAAACGAAAACAATACAGCGAAAAGAAAAAGCGCGCGGAATAATTTTTACTTGTTCACGAATTAGAAATGCGCGCGCATCAGCGCTTTTTTTTTAATATTTTTGTTACAGATAAATGGTTGTAATTAATTGTCAAAATTAATTAAATTAAAAAATTAAATGTTTATTTATTATATTTCATCTCCCTAAGTTAATTTTATTCATAAAATGTGTACCACTTTTCTGACATAAAAACTCTTTGCTAAGATTTTAAAAAGTACCGTTCGGTTTAGACGGAGCATCTTGATAAACCGTGCATTTTACTTTACAATAACGCACAAGTACGTAATGAGATACATTACGATATTGAAATTGGTGAAATAAGAGACCCTTTACGAGCAAATGTCTTATAAAAGTGCTTATATGTTTATTATACAAAAAATAAGGCGCTGTCCGCAAGTGCAATGAATATCATTGGTTCAAAATACCCGAACACGTACGCTGGCGGTATGACGACGCGTTCGTATTCGACCAGTGGGTTCGCCGAACAAGAATTAGTGAATTTGAGTAACGACCGCTTTCTATTAAAACACCCGACGACGAGGGGGGTAACGACTTTTTAAAATTTTTGCTTTTTAGAAAACATCCTTGGCATGCAACAGATAGTTGGACATGAATGTGAAGGAAACCTTAAAAATAAAATTATATTACTAAAAAAAATGACTTCATTCATAGAGTTTTTTTTTTCAGACCAGTATATCGTCCGAGGAGGTGGCCAAACGAGACCAGCTGCTACATCAACTAGAAAGCAGAGTGGCTTCACTACAGGCTGAACTGAAGAACGCACAGCTCAAAATATTCGAACTAGAGAGTGTTAAGGTATAATATCTCTAATAAATATCGCTGGACATTACACACAGCGCCATCTAGTGCCACACTTAGCAACGAGGCTTGTGTCGTGGACACCAGATAGTTGATATACTACACAGATACTTTTTGTTTGTAAATACATACTTATCATACGATACATATGAACATCCATGACTCGGAAACAAAATAATGTCCATGGTCATCACACAAACATTTGCGCCTACCGGGATTCGAACCCGGGACCCTAAGAACGTAAGGCAGCCTCACTACCGCTGTGCCACACGGTGGGCTGGAAATCGGCTTTCATAGACTTAGGGATTTCAATTTGCAAGTGCCTGATTTTTTGCCGGATATCGCTTCTATTAGTCATTACTATGTACAAAAATGACACCCGAGTTAATTCTGCCCAAAAACGAAGGAAATATAATTTTTTTACGAAAAATTTGTATGAAGCTAGTATGAAAAATCGAATTATCTCCTAAACGGCATGTTTAACCGTACTATCCTTGGAGGTGGTCATAGTGCTAATTATTTTTGATGTTTTGGTTGCCGATTTGACGAAAAATTTAATGCCGTTTTTTTTAAAAAAAAATCGTCAAAATATTTTTATTTATTTTTACATGTAAAACGATCCCTTTTAGTGTCCAAGTTAAAAAGTTCGATATGTTATTAACCCAAATATTAAGAACACACAAAACAAGAAAAAATAAATTTAAAAAAAACCGTTTTTTGACACATTTTTATTAATTTAAATAAAAAAAGATTATCAAACTCTTATTTAAGTAACATATAAAGTTATATTATATACAAAATAATTTAATTTAAGGAATTAATACTAAGCATTTGTAAAATAAAGTAAAATAAATAAAAAAAAAGACAAAATATCAATAAATATTACAAAAAAAAACCCAAACACACTCAAATACAAATTTACAAATATGTACTTAAATATTTTTTTTTACAAATTTTCCTTATCACCCTCGTTGTCAGACTCCAATTCTGAGTCAGCATCCAGATTGGATATATCCAAAAACTCGAACTCAGTTTCCTGAAATTGAATTAAGTCGAGAGTTTCAGCAAAAAAGCTCTGCTTTTTCTTGGCATCTAACTTAGGCCTTTGTGCACGTAGCAAAGGATCCGAAGAAACAACAAGCATATTTAAAATGTCTTGATTGGAATCCTGCCTACTTCTTTTCCGCGAATGATGTTCTCGAAACCTCCTAAAATCTTTGTTTCGAGACTCTGAGGCTTCTTTCGAGAGAGTCCCAATCGGCACTAACTCAAACTCAAATCATTTATTTCAATTAGACCATTACGGCACTTTTGAATGTCGAAAATACAAAAAAAGCACATACAGTCACAAGGCATAATAACTTGAGAAAGTACTGTAGTTGCCCATTCCCTAACGTAGATCTCTATGGAGAAGAACGGGCAAGAAACTCCATGGACACTCTTTTAAATCAAAATATTGTTACAAAATCTTGGTTACATCATTCATGTTGAGATTATACGTATATGTGAGAACGATGTAGAAAGACGTGCACATTAAGAGCGTCCAGAGTAAAATGATAAATCAAAATTTAAAAAAAAAAAAAAAGTAATTAAAATGAACGAACCGTGGCAGCCAAGAGATGACCAGTCCCAACTGAGAGCGCCCGTTCACGAACATGACGCATGTATCGGCACCATATAATTTTTCTCGATTATATCAGCCCCATGGATTAATAATTTATGAACGGTTGACGACATGTAGTACCAGTCGTATAATACGTACTTTTCTGCTGTTTTGCGGGCATAATCTCTAAATTTTATTATATCGACCTGCTCTCTAGATGTAATTGCTTGTAAAATTACAGCAAATCTTTTGATGAGGTCTTCATCCAAACCGGTTATAGTTGCGGTTTTATTAGGACAATTGGTAATTTGGTTGTATGAAAAGTTTTAAAACTCATGATGTGTTGATAAATATCTAGCTCAAACATAGTTGTCTACGTGTGGGTGTACTATAAAACTCTGCCAACTCCTTCGGAAATATAGGAGTGATGCTATTTTATGTTACGTGTAGTTAAAAGGCCCGTGTTCTTCAACATAAACACTAAAAGGAATCGTTTCATATGTAAAAATAAATAAAAATATTTTGAAGATTTAAAAAAAAAAACGGCATGAAATTTTTCGTCAAATCGGCAACCAAAAAATCATAAATAACTAGCACTATGACAACCTCCAAGGATAGTACGGTTAAACATGCCGTTTAGGAGATAATTCGATTTTTCATACTAGCTTCATACAAATTTTTCGTAAAAAAAATATATTTCCTTCGTTTTTGGGCAGAATTAACTCGGGTGTCATTTTTGTACATAGTAATGACTAATAGAAGCGATATCCGGCAAAAAATCAGGCACTTGCAAATTGAAATCCCTAAGTCTATGAAAGCCGATTTCCAGCCCACCGTGCGCCATTCGGATCGTCATAACTAAAGATAACTTCTTGGCGGCCTCGTTCGCGAGGGCTGACCATAAGGTCCTGGGTTCGATTCCCGAGTCGGGCAAACTGCTATTGGGTTATTCCATCAAGATTTTCTCAGTAGCAGCGACGGAGTTTTGAGTTGTGCCCTGTTGATGGCAATAGGCTTTCCCCCTATTACACGGCACCTAAACATAACTGGCGAAATGTAGGTGTGTTATTAGGTACAGTCGTGGTCTTTTCCGCCTGATCAGTTAACATTTTTTTCGCTTAAATCAAGCAGAGGCGCCGAGCCACGCCCCCTTAAAGTTTAGGCCTATTAGGAAAGCGTCAACTTTGGCGCGCAAAATAACAGTTACTCTCGTTTGGCGTGCGTCGTCAGTGCGCTCGGCCGATCGGTATCTTTTCATTCGGCGGACGGGGCTAGAGAGCGTTTCTATGTTGTAAGTGCAAGCAAAAATTTGCTTAGTGGTGATCAGGTGGGAGTGTCCTCGATAGTACACCTCTGCCTAATCCTCCATGGATAACAAGCCTGATTTTATGCTAAAAGTAACTTCGTATTTGAAGATGTCTTTTTTTAAAAAGGTTGGCTAAGCAAGTCTCCTTTTGCCTGTCTAGTATTTTTTCAGTTAAAATGAACTTGTGCTCTTTCAGTTGGAATTCATGAAACACAAATCTGGCGTATCGGAGGCCGTTAAAATGCACAAGGAGCAGATACAAGATCTTCACATCAGGCTTAAGGAGGCATCTACTACTGTAAGTATTCACTTGAATATGCGGTTTCTGGGAGTCCTGCTTTAGGAGAAACATGGGAAGATACTAATAGGTTCCAATTGTGCCCCAGTGGCTTAAGAAATGAAAAAGGCTGGGATCTTAGGCCCCTAGCACACGGCGTATTTTAAACGCGCAGACGACGCGCAGATGACGCGCGTATACGCGCTTCAAACGAGATTTGAACGCAACCTTGTGACCTAAACACACGGGGCGATCGTAAAACGCGCGTCTACTTCGCGTATACGCGCAGATACAGCGATACAGACGCGCTGTAGTCCCTCGTAGCCTCCGCGTTTTGGTCAGAGACTCCTCGTCAGTTGTACAATAGCGTCGGTTGAGACAACACTGCTTACGCTGGCTTTGACCCTTTGTACGGGCTTCAAACGAGTTTCGAACGCGTACCACGCGCGTTTGTATCGCGTTTTACGCGCGTTTGAATCTATAAAAACGCAAAAAAATCGCATCTACGGCGCAGAAAAAGCGCGTTCCAGAAACGCGCGTCGTCTGCGTTTTTAAAATACGCCGTGTGCTAGGAGGGGCTTTAGATCAAATTACAAAACGCAGTGATTAAGGTGACACTTGTTGACATTTTTTCCATAGAAATTTAGGGAGGGTATTACTCCACTGTTTGACACTGTACATCCAAAGTTAAACATGATATCGTTTTGTCTCATTAATTTTGTATGTGCGGAAGTAAAATAAAAAGCCATTAAAAAGTTACGAGCTACCAAAGATTCGTTTTTAATGCCAATTTTAACGCAACGTTAGGCGTAAATTAGTAATAAAAGAAGATTTCCAAAACAAAGTCGGTACCGACAAAGCACAATTATCGAAGAAATCAATAAATTTTATTTGTAATTGATTTATGCCGTTGTTTTTTCATAAAACTAGATTTTCCAAAGACAAAGCAAGCAGCTTGAAGCAATTTGTGCTACCTTAAGGCGTTCTTTGTGGCTGATAAGGTGATTAAAAAAAATAAATAAAAAAAAAGGTTCCGAAGAATTGAGAACCTCCTCTTTTTTGAAGTTGGTTAAAAAGGGCGATTCTTTACCACCAGCGGATGTCTTTAGACTGATATGAAAGTGATCGATAGACTACATGAGCTAAAATTAGTTCTACTACACTGGCCTACAAAACTAAGTATCACACTTTAAAAATTGCAATAACTTATTAAGTACACAAGATACACTTTCGGAACAAAAAGGACTCGAAAAAGAGTTTAATTTTGTACATAAAAACTCCATAGTCGGTAACCTAAATTGCTATAAAACGTTTTTTTTATTTTAAATCTCTAACTTCTATAGTTTAGAAGAAATTGAAATTTTAAAAGTGTAGTACTTAGTTTTGCAGGCCAGTGTATTTATGTTAGTCAGCGAAACTCCGCTGCTGGCAAATAAAAAAGGCCTTTAGCCAGCAGTGACTTCCTCTAAGACTTGCTGTTTTTTTCGAATCAGGCCTGTCGTTGACCACAGGCCGTTAATTTAGTCCTTGACTCTGATTCCTTGTAGTAGAAAAATAGCAAAATTTGTTATTATTTCGCTCATTATTCGTGATGCTTCGCTACTTACTGACTGTACTTAACTATACTTTATTGAATTTGAAAACTTCATAAAATATTATTTCTTTTTTTTTTCAGGTGTTCCAACCAGTTCGTTTCTCGATCAGTTCGGAGCCGGAATCGTCTTCATCGTCGGAGTTCGCGAGCCTCACGTCAAACGTCAAACTTTACGACAAGACGCTCAAGCATTTGGCGGAGCTACTCAATATTCTAACACATGGGTGAGTTTTGTAATATCATTCGTTGTCACTGTCTCATAATATCTACTCTATTGTAGTTGTAATAAAGTCGAGGATATCTAAACGAACTTAACCCATTTACACGTCCTCGATTGGGCACGCCTTCAAATCTACCCTCAATTTTTTTTAATAACTAGTCAAGTTTAGCTTTTCTACGTTATTGTCGAAGTTATTAGTGCGTCTTGCGTTTTATATCAAATATTTTCATACGAATGTGCCCAGTGTCCCTGTTTGAGCACGTCATGTAAACTAAAACAGACAAGAAAGTGATCTTATAAGGGTTCCTTTTTTACCTTTTGACGTACGGAACCCTAAAAAAGAAACTACTTTTGCTTTTATTTCATTTTCCTGCGGCAACTTTAGTCTGGGGCATAATAGGGAATATGCATGAAATACAAAACTCTTTCTATTTATGAAAAATGCCTTGTATTGGCGCATAAAAACATTGTGGTACACTTGTCTAAGTTTCTAATACATCACTTATTTTACAATTTACTGTTTTATGTAGCATGTTTTTGATGAAACGGAACGCACTGTCAAAACTCACCGTGCTCGATAAAGATAACGTATTGACGTTAAAGTTAAAAAAAAAACACTTTAATTTGAAAATTGCTAAAAGTTTCACTAAAATTTTATTATAATATTGTTTTTGAAAATTTTACTTGAATAAAGCACATACAATTGGTAAAATTACTTTATTAAGGCCAAAAAAAATGGATGTAAGTAAGGCAGATTGTGGATAATGACGTCACATCATGGCCGCGACAGTCACGGACGTTTGAACTGTCGTAGAAAATTGCAGGAGTTTAATATTATTGTTGTGCGACAAGCAGTAGTTGAACTTAACTTTTAATATTTTTCTTGGATTGATAGTACTGAATTTTATTGATTTAAGTGAAGAAAAAATTACGTGTATATTTCCTATTGGGCTAAAGCTAAGGTCCTAAAAGACAACGATCAGAGTTGTTTGTATGTAACTCCAAACTGCAACAACTTAAAAGTGTTGTAACGGCATCGCGCCGGCTCGGGATCAGCCCCCTTATTCACAAACTCTTCGATTCATTTCCAATTTGGGAAGTCGTATGTCCATCGACTGTGTATTGTGACCGTAGAAAGTTCTTCACTAAGTAATCAGATTATTTTCCAGCATGTCGGACAGTTTAGTAGAAACCTTCGGTCTAATAACGAGCCTTCACGACTACAAGCTTGAAAGGACGACGGCAGATCAGTTCAAAACGGGCCTAGCAGAGGTTAAGCAACAAATGGAGAAACAACATAGTACGGCGCTTAATAATATGTAAGTAGACACTATTTTATGCTTTCACGTAGACTTGGGTAGTTCCGGAACGAGTCATGAAAATGATATACTTCCAGTCCCGGTACTACACCACTCACTCGTTCACTACCAATTCAAATGTGTCCTTTAGTTCCTCTAGTACCGAGTAGTTCCGACTATTTCCGAAGCGCTCTGCTAGCTCTCGCGCTATCGCACATCAACGCACCGCCACGCTTAAGATAGAACGAGATGGGAACACATCGTATGTTCGAACCGTATTACCGTACAACAACCACAGATTAACTCTTCTGTAACTTAACGCGGGCTTATAGATTCTACCTACTCCTGCGCGGGCTACGCGGCGAACAATGAACATTGTACAGTACACACGACAACCCCTCGTCACCCGCTGTACTAAAACGTTGAGAGTAGTTTAGTACTTGTATAGTCCCGAGGTAATAATATATCAGTTTTGCTTTAATAGTTCTGAACTACAATGGTACTGGAACTTTTCCGTGGTACTAAATGAACTGAAAGCGTTCCCCGGTACTAAAGGAACTAATGAACTAAATGAGTGGACTAGTTCCGGAAGCAAAAATATACATATCACTCCTTATCTTTTGTTGGACACGTTTTGTGCATCTCTACTTTCACGGTTTATATTATATATGGTGTAAAACACCTCTTGACGAAGCCGAAAGGCATTTGTTCTCCCCGTCATTGCGATCCTTTTTTTGTTCCACACCATACCTGGGAACCTTCTAGTTACGGAGATATTGGGGGTCAATTTTACAACTTTTTGACAAGTTTTTTTTAATACAAGTTTTTATTGTAAGATTTTTACTTCAAACACCTCCATGAGCCCCGTATTATTTAATCCATCCATCAGCACAATGTTTTGAGTGCGGTATATTGAGTTCTACCACAAAACATGATTTTTCACCCCCAAAAAAAGTCGTTTCTCAGCAATACTTTTTGCGTAAAGTTACTTAGTTTGATGTACAGAATGCTTGGTTGACGGCTTCGTGATGAGGTGGTTTACACCCTGTATACAGGGTTATTTGTAAAACACCGACAACCTCTCAGGACTGTGTTACTAACATCATAATCAACAACTATTGTTCTATGACTTTTAAAAATTCATCTTATTTTAGTTCATTATTTACATATGGGCCCTCGCCGCCCTGACCCCGCTCCCCTCACTATTGTACTATCGCTTTCTTTTGCTTCGCATAGATTTCTTAACATTTAGAGCGTTCAATTTATTACACAGTCCTGAGAGGTTGTCGGTGTTTTACAAATAACCCTGTATAATTTATTAACTACAAGCTCAACACCATGAGCCGACTGATGCTTTTGACCATGTTATCCTGACTTCCATTTTTTACTTTCCAGTGGTCAAGTCCGGGGAACCCTCTCAATATTCGAGGGCATCTTCAAGGACTACAGCTCGCTGCTGAAGCGGACCGTGGGGAAGCCCCTCGTGAAGCGCTCCGACAACGTGGAGGCGCTGACTGCAGCCCTCGTGGCGCGCGGACAGGAGCTCACCATGATGAGCGCCGAGCTGAACAAGCTGAAGGGAGAGAAGGATGACACTGAGTTGCTTAAGGCGCAGATGGATTTGTATAAGTAAGTGTTTTCGTTTGTTTTTGAAAAGCTCTTTTTTAGAGTTCCGTACCCAAAGGGTAAAAACGGGACCCTATTACTAATACTCCATTGTCAGTCTGTCTGTCTGTCACCAGGCTGTATCTCATGAACTGTGATAGCTAGACAGTTGAAATAGGGATGATGGCTGACTAAAGAAATAAAATTCTGTTTAGTCCGTCAGATTATCTAAAAATATTGGATACGTGTTTTTTGTTTTGTCAAATTAATAAAAATTTACGAAGATAAAACGTGTCAAAGATCATGATTGGGGGCTTGTGACGTCACATTTGAATAAAAAATGTACTCAAATGTGACGTCACACGAGTTTTCGACGCATTGTATCGTCTTCATTTTTTGTTTACTTGAAAAAGGAAAAAAAAAATGTTTTTTTTTTAGTTTTTTATATTACAATCTAGCCTAATAAGGCTAATAAGCAATTTTAATCTAACTTAATTTGCTAAAAATAAAATTATATCTAAGAGCACGTCCATTGCGTTCACTTAGCGTCTATTAAGGCGAAGTCACTTTGTTCTTGTGTCCATATAAATAGCTAGGTACCATATTACACTCGCGGTAAAGTCACAATTATATTACACTACACTAACTCAAAAGGTTTAGTCCTTTTGAGCCTTCTTACTATGTCCGTGTTATCGAGGAGCTGGATGGCCTCAACATTAACATGATGATGAAGCCGATGTTCATGAGCTTCTGCATATTTTTGGATTATACTGTTTACGAACTCTATATTCAGGTCCCAATGGATGTCGTCAATTCTTATATACCAAGGCGCATTCACGATGTTCTTGAGTACTTTGTTCTGGAATTTTTGTATAATTTCTACATTGCTTTCTTTGGCACAACCCCATAGTTGTATACCATACTGGCATAAGGACTGATTTGTAGAGCAGGAACCAGTTCATGCTTCTGAAACGAATTTCTAATTCTTCTCGTTTCTTTTTGACATGGGCTTTCCAGCGAAGCTTTGCGTCTAAGGTCATACCAAGATATTTGGTAGTGTTTTCGTACGGGACAATTTTATTGTTTATGTACATTGGGTTGTGTTCGGATTTCTTGTTAGTGAAGTCAATGTGAATGGATTTTGTTTCATTCAGCTTGATCTTCCACTTTTTGGTCCAATCATAGAATTGATTTATTGCTTTTTGTACTTTTACCACAGCTTCCTTGTGACTAGATCCTGTGGACATTATTGCGGTATCATCAGCAAAAGTAGCAATAGTTGCATTTTCTAGTTCTGGTATATCACACGTGTACAATGGGTACAGGACCGGGCCTAGAACACTTCCTTGTGGTACACCAGCTTTTATTTCTTTTAGTTCAGAATAGGCATTTTCTTGCCTTACTCTAAAGACTCTACCAGTTATGTATGATTCTAATATATCTGCGAACTGTTTAGGCAACATAGTTCGTAGTTTATGAGTCAATCCCTTGTGCCAAACTTTGTCAAAAGCCTGGGCTACATCTAAAAATACAGTGGTACATACTTTTCTATCTTCAAGAGCTTCTTCAATTACTGTTGTAATTCTATGCACCTGATCTATCGTTGAGTGTTTTTCTCTGAATCCAAATTGATAGTCTGGTATAATGTTACTATTTTCTATAATAGGTTTCAGTCGTTTTAGGAGTACTTTCTCGAAAAGCTTTGACATCACTGGCAGCAAGGAGATAGGCCTGTATGATGATGCATCTTGAGGTGGTTTCCCTGATTTGGGGATCATGATTACTTCTGCAACCTTCCATAGGTCTGGAACATGCTTTAGTCTAAAAGAAGCATTGATTATCTTAGTAAGTTTAACCAAGGCTTTTCTTGGTAGATTCTTTAGGATTTCCCCTGTGATAAGGTCATAACCATGGGGATAAAAAAAAAACCGACATATTGGCCAACAGACTTCAGAAAAATTCCATACTTAATTGACTTTTTTTTTTTTAAATGTGTTCCATATTTTTTGGAATTCTATCTGACGGACTAATTATATATTTTTTTTGTTATCTACCCTATTTTCACAGATGATGTATTTCTGTTACCGCTATTATTAATAGCGCCTCCAGGTTTTTTGCATTGCAGTATCGCTATTTCGTGTTCTCCCATTAATAACAGTCCTAACCTCCGAATACTGAAACGTCGCTCAAAATTTAAGTAGCACTTATATTTAACAGATACTCAAAAGTGACGTTTGGCCATACGAAATTTAAAGTTTAGGAGCTGCTCAAATGTTAAGCAGCCCTTAAATTTTGAGTGACGTTTCAGTATTCGGGGGTAAAAGAATGGTTTTAGGTAATTTGATAATTGTTGGTTCTATTAGTCTGTGGATCACGTGTTCTTAATTGTTTTTATTTTTTTTTTTATATGATGATAATTTTAATTTTG
The DNA here is from genome assembly GCA_963853795.1 of Xestia rhomboidea. Classification (NCBI taxonomy): domain Eukaryota; kingdom Metazoa; phylum Arthropoda; class Insecta; order Lepidoptera; family Noctuidae; genus Xestia; species Xestia rhomboidea. Next base: position 3,098,538 of record OY970771.1, on the reverse strand, counting down.
TAATTCGATGCTCTTTTAAATGATTTTTGTTTTTACTTTTTATATATAAATTGACCTGTAATTATTCATAATTATTAATAAATAAACTAAACTAACTAAACTAAGCTAACTATATAGACATCATCTGGGAGTCTTATCGATATCGCTTATAGTTAGAGAGCTCACGACACTAAACCTAGTTAGTGTCGTGGGCTCTCTAACTATAAGCGCCGACAATTTCTGACAGCCAGCGTTCTACGTGTATACGCACTAATCATTCCATATCTTGCACTGTGTTGTCTAAAACAGTGCAAGATATGGAATAATTAGTTTATTCGTTTCACGGTTTTTCACTACACTTAAAGTACTTACGGGATGAAGTCCGTGATTTTCTTTTGTTACTATGAGCTCCCACGCTGTTGCTGGTTTACTTTAAGGTTGAAGCTCTGACCGACCGTCCATACATTTTTGTCTCGTAAAATACACTAAACACAGACACTCTTTCTTTCAAACTAATCGTTTTATCACTTCTCTACAGTGAAATGTGTACGCAACGGACCTTTTTGGGCATTATCTTACATTATTTACTGAGAAAAACAATAATGAAATCCCGGCAAAATTTGACACTTCTTTAGTAGTGTGCGTGACTTTTGACAAGCAAACCAAAAGCGTTGTTTAGACATTGACACGCTAGATGGCGTGCAGACGATCTTATAATTCTGATAAATCAATATCTTAAAGTTCAATAATTGGTTAATTCCCTTTCCAACCGTTCAAAAAAAAACAATATAAAATAACATAAAACTGATGACATAAACATCAATGTTTTGTTTTTTTTTAAACTTTTCTTACTTATTATTGTTGTATGGCAACATAAATACCAATAGTCGTAAGGTAGGTTTTAAGCAACGATGCCGTTCTTCCTAACCTTGACCTACATGCATTGTGGACGAAACAAAGCGTTGCCAAACTTCGTTCACTTGTTTAGACTGTTATAAAATACATTCTTATTTCGGTTGTGACGCGCTATGATTTGCGCGCGGAATTTCTTGTGTATTAAATTTTGTATGCTATACATTTTCATTGATTCAAATTGCATTATTTCTCAAGTATATATTTAGTTCATATTATTTAGTAGACTATAATGTAATTTATCGTAGGTATAGTAATTATTTATTCTAAAAACGCAATTCTATTTTTTTCGGTGGTATTTGAAACAGCAAGTTGACCCGTGATTTTTATGAAATCTCGTCATAATACTAATTATCTACGTCATACGTAGCAGTGATGAGTACAAAGTCAGTGTTTCTTAATATTTGAATGTGTTTGAATATATTTTTGGTCAACAATAGATATAATTATTAATCGGTTAACTACCAAAGTAGTCACAAAATTAAACTTGCAAACATGTGCAAAATATAGCTTTGCCGGGCGGGACACCTTTTACGCATTTTGCAAACAGTTTCAGACAGACAGTCAGACATACATTAATATTAGTTGGTTTTATTTTGTAGTAGGTACCTAACTTACCAAGCTCTCGCTAGTTCACGTCAAATTGTTATGGTGCGTTCAGAAACAAATAGAAATCAGTTACTTACAATCTATTTTGTGCTTTATTTTAAATAAGTAACTTATCTAATCTGATTTTGTTATCTTATTTGTCGACCAATTCTACCAGGAATATAAAGATAACATTGAAATATAAAGATAAATAAAATGTAACTTAATATTTTTCTAGATCTTTGGTTTCGAACGCAACCCTATTTTATTATCTATGATTTGGAATATTGCAATTTGCATCATGGTTGTGAAATACGAATTTACGATACTATTACATTATTTTCAATTTTATTACAATGTCAGCTTTATTTTATTATGAAAGATCAAATTGCTATTCAAAAAGGTTATGATGTGTCTTCAGACGGCGCGGCATTCCATTTGTTACTGTATAAGTAGATTGTAGATGGAGCATGGTTCAAAGGTCAGGTAAGTTAATATTTTACAAAACACGAATTTGGTTCTGTAAGACATTTCTAATACGTGCAATATTTACAAGTGTTGCTTTTCATTTCCAGGCCTGCATTATTGGTAAAGAAACTACTAAATGTCTATTTCTTGCTGCTAGAAAGAAATATTGTTAGACATGTCAATATTATGAGAGGAGAAACATTGATATGAAAATTATGAAAAAAAAACTGCTGAAAAAATTTTACTGGATCATTTACAGGAATGGAATCAGAGAGAAATGGCCCGCTTCATGTATTCGGAGTACATGAAAACTGCAAGGATTATTACTGCAATGTAAATAAAACATTGACAGATGGAACTGAAAAGAAGGAAGAAGATCTCGTAGAAAGGCTGAAAAATACTGCTCCAGAGGTGTGGGCTCTGATTTATGCAGCCAATGAAAAAATTGCTTTGAAGGCAGGTCGTTTGTCAAATGAGACAACAAATGTGGCAGAAAACTTTATGAGCGTAATAAACAAATTTAACTGTGGAAAACGAATTAGTTTAGGAAAAGGGGGTTCTTACCAGCGACGTGTTCATGTGGCAGGTAAATATAAAGTCTTTCCTTATTTAACCCAATTTATATCGCCGCAACATGTCTTTCCTGGAATATAACACTTAAAAATATGTTTTCAGGACTATCGCTTGCTAATGGACTCAAATGGCATGAAACTGCATGGAAAAAGCAGACCACACAGAGCCCAGGGAAACATTTAAAAAAATACTTAAAACGGAAAGAACAAAGCAGAATACGACAGCAATCTTCGACACGCAAACAATTGTTTACCAATTTGACAATATGAGAGTGTAGCAAAAAGTATGTTCATGCAACAATATAATAAAATTGTCAGGCCTTCAGGCCTTTTTATTGATGAAGAATTTGAATTTTTAGCTGGCAGTCCAGATGGTAAGTTATTTATTTTTCAAACTTCAATTTTATCTTTGTGTTTGGCAAATGTGGCCAAACATAACACTAGTTATAATTGCGAGAAACAAAGAATAACCAGCACTAGAGACGATTGAATTTCTTATATCAAATCTCATAAAAAGCTACATCTGTGTTTTATATTTTATGGCAATTTGTTACAGGTATAATTGAAAATGAGAGAGCTGTTGTTGAGATCAAGTGCTTTCCATCATTGGCCAGGACAAATCAAAGCCTCGAGGCAGCTGCACTAGAAAAGAAGAACTTTGCTCTAAAACTGGACAATAATGTTTTAGTGATGAATAAAAAGCACGATTATTACTATCAAGTAAACTGAAAATTCTATTGCATGTCCACATTTTAATTAATTTCAATATCTGGTTTTCTCTTACTATAATTAAATTCTATTCCAGGTTCAAGGCCAAATGCGTGTCAGCAAAATGGATAAGTGCTACTTCATATGTTTTATTTCAGTCACGAAACCTTTGACTGTAATAGAAGTTTGTCGAGATAATGAATTTATCAGCAATATGATACCAAAATTATCAGACTATTTAAAAACTGTGTTCTGCCGGAAATAATTTTGAGACATGTTAAAAAAAAGCTAAATGTAATAGATTTGAATGGTATGTACACAATGCTTTTACTCTTTTTTTCACTTCATAAATTGCATCAATTTCAATGCCTAAACTAAATAGAATATATTAGGTTATAAGTTTTATTTTAGAGCAGCCAATAATATTTTGAAGTGAATGGTACATAATATTCCTCAAAAAGTAACAAATATTACCAATCACCTATGTTTTCTTTGCAGCAGCAGTGTAGCAGTGGTTTCCAGACAGGAACTTTCAAAGCAGACAGGGTAAAATCAACTGATTCTAGTTTGAATTGTATTTTGGTAGTAGTTTGTTTAGAATCGACATTATCATGGTATATTTCTTAGTTTTAGATTTGATGTTATCTCTTGTATAAGAATTATAGTTTCTGTGTTATGAAATGTCTAATTATTGTAATAATTGGTCTGGTAATTACAAATCAGCATAATTTACTTCAAATACTTGTTTTGATAAAAAATTCAAAAGTGTAATGTAATAAAATAAAACTGCGTTTTATTGTAATTAATGTTGACATAATTTATTTCCCAAAATTATAAATAAATAGTATACGCCAACAAATACAAACTTTTATTTTTATACCTATCTTACGGTCGAACAAGCTATTTGGTTAAAAGTTTAACCCACAAATTACATTGTAAAATATAAACCAAATAGCTTGGTCGACCGTACATATATACCGTAGCAGGTTAAGCAGGTGGCGTTCTGTAGAAATCATCAATCTCAATATAGAAAAATAAAAAAACTTGTTTTTTTTCATTCACGCCATCTAGTGTCAATCCTTGTAAACGTAGGGCTTACATACTCACCCACGTCTGTGTGTGTAAACAACACTATGTTCAATAGCAAATGTTAAAATCCGAAATTGTGTCGAATGGGGTGGATTTTGTGGCAATGATATGACCCAGTTCGATAAAGCGCAATGTCCTCTAATCGCTAGCGCTACTCCTACGACCTAATAATTTTCCAATTACACAAAAACCCAAATTAACTAAAAAATGTTGACTTCAACGCCATCTAGCGGGAAAATGGCTGGGAGCAGCCTGTATGCATCCCCTTAAGTGTATTCCATATCTTGTCACTAAATAAGTGGTTTATTCCCAGGAGTGACTTCGAAGCGGAGCGGGAGTCGCGCGAGAAAATGGCGAGTGAGAAAGAGAACATCCTCACAGATCTCAGGAAGACGCAGAAACGTAACCAGGAACTAACGCAACAGGTAACAGTTTCTTTTATATTTGTTATTACTAGGTAGCGGAATCTAATAGCAAAACAATAAGGAATATGCATGAAATACAAAACTTTTTATTTATGAAAAATGCCTTGTACTGGCGCATAAAACCATTGTGGTACACTTGTTTAAGTTTCTAACACATCACTTATTTTGAGGTTAAAAGTGCTAAAAGTTTCACAAAAATTTTATTTTAATATTGTTATTGCAATTTTTACTTGAATAAAGCATATAGAATTGGTAAAATTATTTTACTAAGGCCAAACAAAATTGATGTAAACAAGGCAGATTGTGGATAATGACGTCACATCATGGCCGCGACAGCTACGGAAGTTTGAACTGTCGTAGAAAATTGCAGGAGTTTAATATTATTTTGGTGCGTCAACCAGTAGTTGAACTTTTAATACTTTTCTTGGGTTGATTGAGTACTGTATTTAATTGATTTAAGTGAAGAAAAAATTGCGTGCATATTCTCTATTGAATGTATTAGAGATTAGTCATTGCTTTTCATCGAATATAGATATACAGACTATCGACAGCTGAGTTTTGAATTTTTGCTTTATTAGTACACTAGCTTTCCGTTTGCGGCTTAGCCCGTGTGGATTACACGATTATTGGACGAAGTTGCATACAAACTTTCATACCCTATTATTCATACCCAACACCCTTAAGGTGAATATTACAAAAGCCTGAAATGTTTTTTGTTTTATACCAATTAAACTCTAAAAACGAGGTAAATCGTAATTAAAAAGATTTTATTTTTGAAATTTATTTATAATTCAGTTGACGTTGCGCTGCCGCTGTCACCCTAATATTCCTTAAAAAACAAAAAATCTAATAAAAAATCAAAACTCAGCTATCGATAGTCTGTATATCTATACTCGATGAAAAGCAATGACCAATCTCTAATACATTCAACTGTTATGCTATTAGATTCCGCTCCCTGGTCATTATCATCATTGTATTTAATATATTTGTATGACTAATTACAGCCCACTCCCCAGCCCCAGTGCTGGGCAAACACCTCTTCCAAAACAAACAAGTCACGCTTGCTCAAGATGGGTTGATTTAAATTATGCTGATAATTAATCAGTACTCTCCCGTCAAAGTTACCTAAGATAGTCCTCCAAAACGACCGTTTTGGCAAATTCCTAGTGTTTTAGATCGGAAAAGATGTGACGAAATAAACTCTCCAGCAATATATCTGTCTAACATTATGTGTAGGATAAGTAACCCTTTAATAAATAGCAAATTAGGTTATCCGTAGAACGTCCTTGATTAGGACTCGCATGTTCATCTACTTTGTTTATAATTACATTCGGCAAAACTCCAATCTGGATTACGAGATTGGATTGCTCTGTTCGGTAGTGTTGATCATTACTTAAATAATATAATAGGATGATACACACAACATAAGAAACCTTGCAACTGACTTAGTTGCCAAGTTCTGCAAAGTTAGTATGCAATAAACTTGTGTACTAATCTAAGTAGTTTTCAATACACTTCCTCGAAAACGGGTTCTTATCGCACTACGATTAGGTTCAACATGCAATATATGCGGAATACGTGTGCGGAAATAAAAAAATCACAGATAACATACATACTGCAGTTCTCGGCTCCATAACAACCTCGCCTGCGGCTCGGTTGTGAATTCCGCTTCGAATGCAATAACAAAGTCCCACTTATATCAAAATGTTCTATTCTCTCAGTTGGAAGAAGTCCGCAAGACAAACCCGGCAGTGTACCGCAGCGCCACCGCGACCCGCGCCCCCCGCCCCGCGCCCGCCCCCGCCCGCCCCGCCCCCGCCACTACCGGCAACATGGTAAGCCTAACATCTTGTACTTTCATAATACTCAAGTCGCTGTCGTGCAACGTGAAAAATCCACAAACTGACGAATACCACCTAGATAGAAGGTCATGAAAAGTCCAAGCCCAGATCAATGTGGGATATCCCCCATGGTCTTTATGCTGTCTTTTTCATTAAAAAGATTAAGCCACAGGTTGCCGTAGACCGAGGATAAATTGGAGGCATTAAAGAGCGCGACGTTTCCAGATGGACTTTAATACGATAGCCGTGACGAATAATATAACCGCAGTTCTTCCACAGGTTGTTTACCGCTTGCCCTTAAGTTGGCTAAACTGAGCATTGTGTAAAAATTGTTACAGAGGGTATTATTCCCACCTCATGTTAGCCAACATAATAGATTTTGTACAGACGCCAGCACATCATTTTACTATAATCTGTCAAATTTATTGAATAGATTTTCATCTTTATCGCTAAGACAATCATTTTTCTATCTGGCAACTTTGCCCCCATAGATAAAAAAAGCAAAACGCATTAGGTTCAAGGTTGATTGGGAAAATTTGCCAATTTCGGGTAACTTGATTGTGCTGGCGTCTGTAGTTTTTTTACGTCTTTAACAATAGGCTTGTGTTCTGAAAAATCTAATTAGTCCGACAGTTAGATTTTCAAAAAACATTTGACACGTATTTTTTTTTTGTTACGTAAACCAAAATTGACGAAGAAACGATGCTTTTATAATTTCAATACGTCCCGCCGTGGTATATTTTTTAGTGCGTTGTGACGTCACGCCCCCACTCCCGAGTTTTGATGAGTTTTATCTTTGTCAATATTCATTGATTTACAAAAACAAAAATACGTGTCCATTATTTTCCAATACTCTCAACTGACTGACTAAATAGATTTGCAATAGGCGAGACGACAAAAAAAAATCTAATTAGTCCGTCACTTAGATTATCAAAAAATATTTGACCCGTGTTTTTTCTTTTGTTACGTAAACCAAAATCGACGAAGATACGACGCTTTTAAAATTCTCAATACGTCACGCCGTGGTATATTTTTTAGTGCGTTGTGACGTCACGAGCCCCCACTCTCGAGTTTTGATGCGTTTTATCTTAGTCAATATTAATTTACAAAAACAAAAATACGTGTCCATTATTTTCCAATACTGACGGACTAAGTAGATTTGCAATTTATTGATGGTGGAAACTAGCCTATTGTCTTAAAGATTCTTAAGAACTTGAATAAATATCGATCTAGCTTCTTCAACCATTCTAAACTCCCAATCCTACAAAAAGGTACGCAAAAAACAGAAGCTATCAGACACGTCAGAGGAAGGCGCTACATCAAAGGAGACCACGCCACCGCCGCTACGGTTCGACTGTCCTGTCTGTGACCAGCCTTTTAAAACGATCATACTTTTACAACAACATGTCGATCACTGTCTAGGTTGAGTTTAGGCTAGATTCAATGATAGCGAGAAATTTTATTCATCAAAAAAAATCTAAGATAGTTTGGTTATTGAAGAGTTTTTAATGCAATAGGGAATATGCATGTAATTTTTTCTTCACATATCAATAAAATACAGTATTATCAATTCAAGAAAAGTATTAAAAGTTACGTTCAAATAATATTAAACTCCTGCAATTTTCTATGACAGTTCAAACGTCAGTGATTGTCGCGGCCATGATGTGACGTCCTTTACCTCAATCTGCCTTGTTTACATCTATTTTTTTTTGGCCTTAATAAAGTAATTTTACTAATTGTATGTGCTTTATTCAAGCAAAAATTGCGAAAACGATATTATAATATAATCTTAGTGAAACTTTACCTACTTTTCAAATGAAAGTGTGTTTTTGACACATAGACTTTGACGTCACTACCGGCGTTATCGAGGACGTCGCGTTTTGAGAGTGCGTTCCGTTTCACCAAAAACATGCTACATAAAACAGTAAATTGTAAAATAAGTGACGTATTAGAAACTTAAACAACAATGTTTTTATGCGCCAAAACAAGGCATTTTTAATAAATAAAAAGAGTTTTGTATTTCTTGCATATTCCCTGACTTGATCCTTTCAAAATACTCAACAAAATGTAGATCATTGCCTGATTTTACACTTTTAGGTTTAATGACAGCAGGAAATTGTATTAATTAATAGAATAATTGTATCAGAAATAGTATTTAATTGGAAATAAGCATTTATAGAAAAATAAAATGTAGAATGTAACCTTTTTTAATATGTCTGCTCATGTCATAATGATTCTGATGAAGCCAAGTCAGAGGCCCATGGGCGGCATAAAAACTCCGACACCAGGTTAGGCACAACCACACGATAAAGAAGACAGAGAAGAGATTATGATTCTTATGCGCCATCAATTGCCAGTATGATGCCCAATTTCAGTAACAGTAGACAAGTTGACAACCTAAAGGATGACGCACGCTAGACCGTGCCGGCGGCCCTACTCCCTAACGTTTCGTCCATATATTCGGATCTATCCGTCTCTCTCACTCGCACTCATCTGCAGACGTGCGCGAGAGAAACGGATAGATCCGAATGTAAAGTGTGTAGCAAAAGGAGTAGGGCCTTGGGTCCGAGCCGAGTGTCAGCCATAGCACAATCCATTGTCCGTAGCTCGGAAGCGGCTCAGAAGCGTGAGTGTGTCCATACAAAATTGCACGGTCGGCACTCGGCTCGGACCAGCGTGAGTCAAGCTTAACGGTACGCCAAAATCCAATGATGCGTTTTTATGTAAGCACTTAACTTATGAAAGCAGGTTCGCCCGCGTGGATTTTCGGTAATTGTCTCTCGGGATCGTCCTACCGGGAAAAATTGTGTCAAAGCCTATGTGCTATTCCAGACTATAATCTATCGCTGTGCCAAATTTTATCCAGATCCGTGTTCTGATCGACTTACAAACATCCATCAATCCATTCAAAATTTTTGCATTTATAATACACTGGCCTGCAAAACTAAGTTCTACACTTTTAAATATTTTTTTTTTCTAAACTATAGAAGTTAGTGATTTAAAATAAAAAACATTTTATAGCAATTTTTATCAGCTTTTTTTGAAACTATAGACAAAATTAAACTCTTTTTCGAGTCCTTTTTGTTTCTAAAGTATTTCTTGTGTATTTAAAAAGTTTTTGCATTTTTAAAAGGGTGATACTTAGTTTTCGAGGCCAGTGCAGTAGTAATATTTATTTAGATGTAATTTCGTGTTACTGATTACGGGCATATCGCATAAGATTTATTAATAGAAAAGCTGTGTCGTAAAATGTTACTTAATCTAGTTTTTTCTTATTTAATGTAGGCTTTTTATTATATTTTCAATAGTGAATGATTTTTCACATTCAATTAACAAAAATGTTATGATGATGACGGCCAAGCAGTCAACCAATTATTTGTAAAGTTATTTATATGTACATATTACTAACGAGCATTTATTTTACACTCAGTTTATGTAATAGATAAAATAATATACATATTAATACTACCATTGTTTAGTTATTCTTTAGTATCTATTCTACGAAATATTTCAAGTTTTCGACATTTAGGTGAGACTATGTTCGTTTGAGTGTCGTGTGTATTATTAGATGTTAATATTAATTTCTTCCATGAAACTTCTGTGAAATGATTTTTAGGTATAACCCTAACCCTTTGATGTTTGTGCGTGATGAGTTATTAAGATTTTTTTATTGTAGATAGATTTTTAAATAATCCAGACTATATAATATTGAACCTCCCCCCTCCTCCCCCTCATACTACGCCTCACTCATCCCTCCCCTGCTCCTCCCCTCCCCTCCCCTCCCCTCCCCACCCTTCCCCCCTCTCCCTCCCCTCCCCTTCCCCCTCTTCCCCCTCCTCCTCACCTCTCCTCCTTTTGATAATCGCTGCGTAAAGTTAAGCCAAACGAACTCCTCAGAAAATGTACGGTAAACCTGAAGGTGGTTTAAGTGGTTGTAACTTTCTCTGCGTTTATGAAAAAGGGGACAAGACTCGCGGCAGTCGCGTGAAACGTGCAAGTAGGACGGGAAATATTAAACTCATGTTGTCTTGCTTCCACGTTTTATGTCCGCACCCGCTACGAACATTAGGCATTAGCAAAACATCTATAATAATCTTTTGAATTTTTCTGCATGTATGCTTTCTCAAACTTGAAAGCGCATGGATGTGTTCAAATAACAGTGATCTGAATATGTTTTTCACACGTTTTTTTTATTTTCCAGGTGTTCACCTGCCCCAAATGTATGAGGTTCTCATGCGACCAGTACAAAGTCATGGAAGACCACTTCGACTTCTGCCTGGACGACTTCTAGTGTTAGTATCGTTATATAGACTAGTCTGACTGTAGAAGGATCGTTTAGTTGTCGACCAAGCCCAACGTTGTACATAAATAAAATGTTTTTTTTTTCTGATGATTTCCAAATGGATTATATTATTTTTGGTTTTTACTAATATAGTCTTTAGAGGTGCTATACAAAAATGATCGAGCCGGCACAGGCAAAATAGAATCTATGTAGATTTCCGCTCGGTAAAAAGCCGCTCGGCTTAAACCGAACCGACCCGATAGGACTGGACTATACCTTAAGGAGGATGCGCTAAGGCAGCCCGTGATATTCTAATTTGCTTACGTTTTTTTGCAATTTGCAGGTCAGCGACAGGTTTTATGTTGATTAAAATAAGAGTCGCGACCGTTGCGATTGAATTTCGCGGGCTAGCTTAGCGCATCTACCTTAAGGAATGTTAGATATCGAAGGAAGTCTACTGATCGATGCGAGGCAAATATGTACTAGTTGCTTCGGGTTAGCTTTGTTGTTCGACAAATCTGTAGTGGAATTAAAAAAGTGGTCGCCCTTTAATAACGTGAAGTTTTTTAGGCCACTTTTATAAGCCCCTCCCCCTTTGTAATACGTCATAAGGTTCTAGGCTACCCCTCCCCCCCCACCCAGCATCACATATTTTTTTATAAATATTAAAAAGATTTGATAGTTTTAGAAACGGGTTGATTGTCACATTATCCCCCATCGTGATTAAACGTGATTTTTTTCTGACTGCCCCCTATATTTGAACCTTACGTGGTTAAAGGACGACCCCTAACGTAAGGGACATTGGAGCGTGCTGTTGCAAATCCAAAGCGCTAAAGTCGTTTACAGCATTTTAAATTACCACTTGTCGAAATACCTACCGATTCGTATGTGCTGATCTTTACAAGACGTGTATAGCCTCTAAAATTCATCTGATTTGGAATTTGTTTCTTTTTATTTTCACTGTAAAATAAACGAGATACCAGTGCCTTATTTAATGAAATATTAAAATTATAGTTTAACACACGGTCGCTAACTGGACGTTTCAACCTGAAAATTAAATATTATGATTCCGGTGGCTATTCCTTACTATAACATTAGATAGTGATTATGAAATTATAAATATTACAATGTAAAATGATTATTATTAGAAATATAGATGATGTATTTTTATAATTTCTATAAATTTATTTAAGTATCCACCTAATCAAACCTTTATTTGGAGCACAATGTATAAAAAAAGAAATACGAACTACCATTAGGCGTTTCGCAAAATAGATTATATTTATCGTTACCCGATTGCGGCAAAGCCAAAAAAGAGGGCAACGTTTTGGACCTTATTTCGTTGCGGTACACCTAAAAGCCAACCTAAAAGGCGATAAATTAAGGTTTATTTTTGGCCTACCCAATAAATGTAACATAATAATAATATGCAATGCCAACACACAAACATATATATCTGTGACCAATAATGACCTCTAAATAGTACAACATAAGATCTATTTTTGCACAAACCATGCCATACTACATAAAATTTTTCTAGTAAAATTGTATAAATGTTGTCATAGTTCTAGAATCTTATTCTTTTTACCTACTAAACCTACTGTACATAAAAAGACTCCATGCTGTGTCATTTTAGAGCAGTTTATTTGAGAGCAAGACAGAGCTATACGCTAGAAAGAGAGAAAGAATCACGTTGATGTCTCTGAGCTGTATTTGAGGCCTAAAGTCTTATACATAATATCGGCAAACCGCATTTCTTTAGGCGCTGCGCAAACGTAGACACTCTTTGTTGCCGACACGGCACACCATCATAGGAAACCGTAGTTGCTGTGTGTTGTAGCGGTGATCAGACACAGTCGCCGGTTGCTACTCCTGGTCATTGGTAACCGTAGTAACACTCAACAGTTCAGTACAATAGGCTAGTTTTCACCATCAATAAATTACGAATCTATTTAGTCCGTCAGTTAGAGTATTGGAAAATAATGGACACGTATTTTTTGTTTTTGTAAATCAATGAATATTGACGTAAGATAAAACGCATTTAAACACGGGAATGGGGGCTCGTGACGTCACAACGCACTAAAAATTATAGCACAGCGTGACGTATTGAGAATTTTAAAACCGTTGTATCTTCGTCAATTTTGGTTTACGTAACAAAAGAAAAAATACGTGTTAAATATTTTTTGATAATCTAACTGACGGACTAATTAGATTTTTTCATGACACAAGCCAAGGAAATTTGTTAATGTTGCGTGTGTCTTCATCTGACGACTTTTAGTTTCCAGTTACCGACACCGAACACTTTGATCGGCAACGAGTATGTGTCAAGTGGAAGCAACTGGACAAAAAAAACATGGTGAGCAGTCTTTGGGGACTGTCGGTAGAAGTGAAACCGAAGTAACTTGTGAATTGTATCGTCGAGCTATTAGATTATTATTTTTGGTTCATAAAGAAGTGTTAATGACCAATTTAAACTTTAAATAAGCGATAATCCGAGTAACGTGAATATATGTTGTCGATTCAAAACCCTTAAATTAATACGTGGTTTTCAATTCGAGTGGACCCGAGTCTACCGTACCGGAGGGACGAACGTCAAATGTTTGACGTGAAAGTAGGTAGAACAGTTTAAATAGGAAAATGAAATTGTTGGTTTTACTATCTTCATCGCAATTATTCCAAATTTTCTTACCGTTTAAACCTTCCCTAGATTACGACAAACATTTCAAAACCAAAATCAGCTAAATCGGCCCAGTCATTCTCGAGTTTTAGCGAGACAAACGAACGATGACGCGAGTTCCATGATTTTTGTTCACCCAAAAAGTGCTCACCAAAAGTGCTGAACGCGCCTAAAAAAGTTTTTACTTCAAAAATGTTTACGTCTGTGCAGAGAGTGGCTGATTTCATACTGTTAAAGAAATCAAATATTCGTTGGTACAAAAGTGTCCACGTTTGCGCAGCCCCTTAGCTAATGTAGTTGCATTACGCAGCCTGAGTATTATCAATGCTATATCTGCCTAAATAAAGTCTTCCAATAACGACATAGTATTTTCAGTATAATGCCGCCCGCAATGCTGTCCGTGGTTTTAAGTAATTAGCAGCACACTTTAGATATTAATTGGCTAAGCTAAGTAAATCATATAGTGAGAATTGAATTTAAATATTTACAGCGTAGCATACACGTGGATTTTCTTTATACTTTTATGGCATTTATTTAGCCAGTGAAATTAATTATTAAGCAACTTGACCACCAACTTATAGTATACAAATGATAACTGTCATTTTTCAATCTTCTTAGCGTGTCGATGACAATTAAAATTGAGTCCGCCTAAAATTTGGCGACTAGTTTGGCGCTTTCAGTAGCGTCCATCAGCTCTTGTGATGTGCAAACAACCGGACAGGCAGGACACGATATCAAGTGTCCCATTGTCTGTGGAAAACACCACATTTACACTCCAGAGCCGGCAGTCTCGACATTAGTAACGACGCTGTCGCAAACTTGCGATCGCTAAATAACAAAAATCGGTTGCAATAACGATGCTTGCGAGAAACGTAAGTCTCTACATCCAAGATGCGTTTCTCGCAAGCATCGTTATTGCAACCGATTTTTTTGCGACAGCGTCGTTACTAATGTCGAGACTACAACTACCGCTACGTCACGTAACTTATTTAGTCCCGAGACGGGGTTTGGTGCCCGAGCGCAGCGAGGGCGCTAATAGTTCGAGGGACTAAATAAGTCTTTAACCCGAGGTAAACACTGCTTTTCATTACGAATACAAGGAAAGTAAAAATAAAAACATGAATCAACTCGAAAAAACAAATGAAGATCGGATTGCCGCCTATTTTGTTTTTTTGTTTTTTCTGTTGCTGGCCAGCTATGAGCTATTCAGCCATTACTTATTTTTCATTTTCATCATCGAAAAAATATTAAATATTTTGCCCGAACCTATGTTATTTTAAAGAAATAGTTAAAACTTAATTATAATTAGTTAAAACTTAATTATAATTAGTTAAAACTTAATTATAATTAGTTAAAACTTAATTATAATTAGTTAAAACTTAATTATAATTAGTTAAAACTTAATTATAATAATTATTTTTGAAAAAATATATTCTTTAATCAATACTTAACTTTAAGTTATTTCAATTTTACATCGTGGCTGTATATAAAGATGGAACATGGTTCAATAGAAAAATGAACAATTTTTTTTTATAATTTGACAATTGTCAGTTGAAAACGATTCTCCCTAGGGCTGAAATGTGTTACTTTCAACCCTCCTCAGGCAACTTCAGACCTACTTTCAGACTATGAGTAATGAAAAGGGTATTCTATATCTAAGGTTCAGGGCAGAGTCATCTATGAATCTCCACTTAAACAGGTTTTCCTTGCTTCAGCCAACCTGTATTCGCCAATTTTATTTTATTTAACAATTAAATATAACACGCAAAATTGGCAAAAGGTGTCAATATGCTTAATAATGAATTTCCTTGACGGTAATATTGTAAAAACGGTTGATAGGAAAAGATAATGTTAAGATTTTCATAAGATTTTTAAAATATTTCATCTTTATTTTTAAACCGGTAGGTAATAGTGAGTGCCATCGCATTAAAAAAGAATAGCTGCCCAAATAGGAATAGTTCATACTGGTGTCGATTCTGTTGTGCACAAACTAAGGATTTTGAAACTTCAATGGGGTTGGCCGGTGAAAGCTGAAAGCAGATGGCGCTAGCATAGTTTGTTCCCAATCTGACCAATGAGGTCAAGCCATTTTGAAATATAAAATGACATTACCAGATTTTCTACCAATGACGATGTTTGGAACAAACTATGCTAGCGCCATTAGTTTCACAGTTGCCATCCCCACTGTTGAAAACAAACATGGAAAATGAGTGGAAAAAGACGAAACGAAAGGCACTTGTTTCGTTCGTGTTCTGGACCATGCCTTGGATAGCTTCTAAGGATCGAACTATATTTTGAATGAGTGATTGTTATGAGACTGGATTGTATTAATTTAGGAAATTCTAAATTTAGTTCCAGTTGTTCCTTTCGGCCGCCTGTTGATTTAATTATTGATTTTCGCAAATTTTCTTATTAAAACATTGAAATGAACACATTGCTTAATTTTTAGGACATTTCTATTTGTATAGAAAATGTTATTTTGTGTAAATATCCATTTCATTTATTTTAGCTTAAGCCCGTTGGAGACGATTGTTTAGTTTGACAGCACCTTTATTACGTTGCAGTAAGGGTGGTTTTCGTAGTTCGAGTATTGGCCATACAATTTAATGGCTACCAGAAATACCCATTGGTGAACGAGATTATTATTCACTAGGTACCCATTGTCTGCAACGGGCATTGATTCACACAATATTTTAGTTCAGTCATTTTTGTATATTTTCATTTTGATAATGGGGCGATATAAGAATAAACTTACCTACCTAGTCCATTTAAAAAAAAAAAACAATTTTCATTGTAAAAATATCAATAATTAATCATAGTTCTATTGTAGCCCCATTAAAAAATGATATAAAACTTGTGTGCTAAAGTTGCCACTTACATTAAATTAAATCGACGGTTGAAATTCGAAATGTCGTAAGGGACATGCTGTTGAATTTAGAACGTTAACCACAGTGCCAAATGATGAAAATATATCAGCAGGCTCGATATCCCTTACAGCATTTTAAATTTTAACTGTAATTAATGAAATAATCTAAGGAATTGAATAACTAATGTAATTATATATACTTATGTACTGTGATCCCCCGAACTACGTTGTCATATCTAATGTCAAAGATTTATTACGTTGAAATATATGAATTAGAAGATACTGTGGTGTATTAGTCACCGTTTCCTTGGTGTATGCTAAATTGTGTCGTGTTTTGTGTGTCGTTAAGTTTGAAATTGGGCATTCACGTAGTATATGATTTTCTATTAAATTCTGAGGTCCTATGGACCAATTTATCTTTTACCGAGCCGTTTTTGGATGTAGAACTCTTATTTCGTTAATGTTCTAACAACAAAAACTATGTTAACCAGAGTATGAGTTGACAATTTTGTATTAAGAACTTTACCGTGCTCTGAATATAGTTCAAAATTCAATAACAGGTTTGCATAGTGTTGTAAAAAGTAAATAGTTGTAGGTGTTTCATGATCTGAATAACAAATAGGTACTTTACTTACTGTATATGGTAAAAACACAAGGGAAAAAGAAAATGCAGTTGTGATTTTCAAATCAAATATATTTCATGGAACCCGTAGCGTTTCTTAGCTGTTTTTATAAAATTTATACAATTATTTATAATAATTTACTAATTCATTTTTACAAACGCGTCCTATAAATTGTTTATATATCATTAGCTAATTTTTTTAACCTAGTGTCTTGCTGACATAATTGGCACCGTTTTCTCTACGTCCCAGGACATACTCCATGTGTCGAAACTAGTACGTCACTAACTGTGTCTATATTCAAGTTTGTCAATGAAACATAAGAAACGCTAATAAACTAAAAAAAGATGAGATTCGAACACAGACAAGAGTTATAGCGGAATTTACAAAAAGAAAACTTTTAAATAAGTATTAACCGCAACTTAAAGATAATAAAAAAAAATCAGGAATAATTATAATATGAGTACAGTTATTTTTTTTGCACACTGGTACACTATCGCTGCACGAAAGAGTTTCTATTCAAACTTATTATTAAAAAAATATAAATAAAAAGTAACAATAGGTAATAAATAGGTCGGAAGAATATAAAAATAAATCTTTTTTTTAAATACTTACTAACTAGTGAAATTAACTAATAAAAATAATCGTTAAAAACTCGCTTGGCAATCGAAACCTGATTAAAGCGAAGTGAGCACAATTTCGGTAATCCTGTGTGGGTTTCTGATATCATTTGTACAAACGGACTTACATAACTAAAAACGGCACAAAAACCGAACTTTACATTCATTTGTACAAATGAAAACTTACCTTTAATAAAGGCCCAGTTTCACTAACCGAGGTAACCTGGGATATGAATATAAATATTTTTTTTTTATTCTTAACTATTATTTTATAATTGGAAAGTTTTGGATTTATCAGTTAGTGAAACTGGTCCTTTCGTATGAACATGAATAATAAATAAATAAACGCGAATGAAATTAAAACAATAACTCCCCGAGCTTTGCAGTGTTATATCTAAGTGATGTATAAGCCACATGCGTGATTTACAAATTTATAAAACTAACTAGTAACAGATGATTACTAAATTCCAATAAAAACTAAAATCAAAGTTATGTTTCTTGGTAATTAAGTTCAAATTCGTATAGCAGAGAAGTGATATTGGCTCAGAACCTCTCTATCATTATAAACTCAAATACTATTCGTGTAAAAACTAATATTTAGGCTCTTTAGAACATAATCAAAAGATAATACAAAATTGTGATTAAAAAAAATGAATTGTAATTGAAAAAGCGTAAGTATTCTTTTTAAATACTGTGATTGGAATGCGTCGCAAATCAGTTGTTGTTCTGAGACATTCGAGGGAGAGGGGGGCGACTATATTGGGCAAAGCTATCGGTTGATAGGAAGCGGTATAAGCAACCAGAGGTCACCCCGACCCTCAATCGCCATCTCAGAACCGCAACTAGACAAAAAATAATCTCAGTCAGATCTCCCGAGACAGAACAGATGACCAGCATCGACACCAAAGGCTGCCTCAAAATTTCCAATTTTCATTACTAGGAGGTGATACTATGTACTTTACACTTCCCTACTTATGAAGCTTACAACATTTAATAACATATAAACCATAAAATAGATAATAAATGTCCTTAGGTATTACTTAATACAAATTACAATAACATTATATTTAGTTGCGAACGTAGTTAGCTTTTTTTAAAACTATTTACGTCGCTTAGGACTAGAATATGTTGAGGAAGAAAGCAGATGTCCATCAGGAACAATGTTTGTGGTCTGCTTATGGCAAAGCGGTTGCGTAACCGCCGTTGCGTTGGAAGTTGGTACAAAACTGCGTTTAGTTTACACGGTAAGATGCGTCGGAACGTTTTGGTCGCGTATGTTGTTGTTTAGCGTTTGCCGACGAAGTCGATCATCTGATCAATTTGTTCCTTTTCGTCGTATAGGTACAAAGACTCCATGCATCCCTTGAAATAGGGCGATGTGAAGCATTTCTCCCTGGAAAGTAAAAAAATGGAAATTAGTTACTTGTGTTAGGGTTTTTTTTGCAGAAGAGTTAGACAATAGCAGCTAGCAGAAAGGTTCATAGTAGAAGAGAATTTAAGAGATATAATATGAAAAGCCTTTTTGTTTTAAAATAATCAAAATATTTTTTTTTAAATAGTTAACTGCAGGCAAATCTTAACTTTACTTGTTTTTATATCAAAATCTAATTGGTGTGTCCAAAAATGAACTGCAACAGGCATTGTTAATTTGTTGGCTTAGGTATAAAATTTAGCATTATTAGTAGGAAAATAAATAGATATGACAATCAATAGAATATCTAATAATACTTATAAATTATCCCTTTGAAGTTTTATAAGGCAGATAAATCACTTGAGAACTTCTGGATAGGTATCAAAGGTCTTTCTAAACCGTAGATGTTAACTCTGGCCCTAATCAAGTGTGTTAACTGCCTTAGGGTTAATTTTACCAAAGCAATTGTTCGCGATCAACACATTTGATAGGCGTTCGAAAGCTGTTGTGTTTTCAATTAATTGCTATTGAGTATTGACATTGGCACATTTGCTGATCGCGTTCAGTTTGATTGATGAAATTTGCCCTTTGTTATGTTACATTTATAGAAGGTTAAACATTATAAAATAGTGCTTGAAGGAAGTCAATATATATAGTGCTGAAAAGTATGCGAAAAAGTATGTATCAAGGCATGCTGTTATGTCAGCTTCTCAAATACTAAAATATATTAGAAAATGCTGTGAAAAGAAGATTAGACCTAATTTTACGTTCATACTTACGATCCTTGGTGGTATATTTTTTTATTAATAAGATTATTTGGTGCTTTTGTATAACTGTGTTAAAACATAATAAAATAGTGCGGTATATATAGCGTGCTGTTAATACCCCAAAGCTGAAGGAATGCTTGACGCATTAGAAAGAGATAGATATAGGAAATATAGAGTTGTGAGAAGGAGAGGCAAAATAAATTCGGTTGGTACCTAATTCCCAGCCGGGGGGACGGCCCCGTGTAATATTCTTATATATTCCTTGAACTGTTCTAACTGGTCAGTTTCTTGTAGCACCTCCACGCAGCCTTTGAAGTAATCTGTCGTGAAACAGTCTTTCCTGTGCCCCAACAAGGAATAATGCACTTTAATACATGTTCTTTAAGGTTGGAATTGAGTGTGTTGGTTTTTAATTGTGAATTAAGTAGTAACGTATTGTCATCGTAATTATGCTAAAAATCTTTGCAACGAAATGTGATCTTATCTTATCAAGCTTATCTTGCACGAGCAAAAATCATAATTCCATCTACGCTAATTCAAGATTCCAAACCAACTGTCAAAATTCCCGCCATAAAATGGCGCAGATAAACAAAAAAACTGTAAAACGTCACAATTTGAAAAAGCAATCATAGACAAAACGCAACGAACCTGCATAGGGTGTAGAGCTGTGGTTCTCTGAAGAGGTTGTAGCAGTCGTCGCAGATTCTGTCGAGGCGGGCAAAGATGGCCGCGTCGTAGACTCCTTTGCACTCGAGGGTGAAGAAGGAACGCCGCGCGACGTGGTGCGACGACGAGGGCGGCGCTGCTGCGCCTAGGGCCACCGCCACCAGTGCCGCGCACGCCAACTGAATCGAACTTAGATGCATCTGGAAACAAGAAACAATTTAACGTTAGTAAAATTATAGAAGACTAGGAAGCAGTTATCCTTTATTTCGTCCGCGTATAATTTTAATTCGATAATTTTTACTCTAACATCCAGGATGAAAAAAGGACTGACCTGTTTAAAGTCTAAATTTTTGCTGGCTGATTTAGGCGTAAAAAGGTAGACAGACAAGAGTAGGCAACTCTTGCATTTGTAATATTAGTAAGGATAATTATGAAACGCGTGATGTGGTTTACAGAAGATTGATGCTAATTGCATTGTTTTATATTGCATCGCTTTTAACTCATTGTTTATAAAAAAAGGATTTCCCTCATGAACCAGGTCTAGGTTAATAATGTTTCATACTTGTAGGTAGGTAAGTAGCGTAGTCATGATTTTGCTTTACGTCAAGCACCTAGAATTAGGTTATAAGTTACCACTACACGGGTACCTATAAATAGATGATTACCGTTGCGGCTAAAATTATTCACACCGGGAAGAAGGTTTTATAATTAAACTGGCTTCTACCTACCTGTATATAAGTTTTACAGTTATTATAATAAGTACTTTAACATTATCAATACGTAAAAGGCCGTTATTTAGTAACGGCGAGGAGGATCAAAGGAGTGAGCGGCGATGGCGCAATATTACGCAGCGTCTGCGCCCGCGCCCCCGGCATGTTGTCACGCGGTTAAGGGAAATACACATAATTATATTTACATACTACAATTTTATTATACCATATAAAAACGTATGTGATGAGTAGTATAATAATTCCCAGACTTGATAACATTGTTTAGAGGTTTATGTATTAAAAAGGTTTTTAATAATAATAATAAATTCATTTATTTCAGGTAAATAACACCCATTGCCAAATAAAATTTATTAAAAGATAAAAACATCATTACAATAAAATAAACTTAAACTTTATTTGCAGTCGGTTTTATAACAATTTGCTTATCTATACTTAATTGTAATGTATGAATTCCTATTGTACATGTTACTATTAGACCAAATTAAGACAAGTTTTTAAAGGTTATATAAATGTAGCAGTATGTACGTCGTACCTTAAGGCCACAAAACTTGGTCCTTTAACTCACAGCTAAACTGTACTTAAACTTCAGTTTAAAACTTCGCCTTAACCGATACATCGATAGAGTAAAGCGCCAAGAGAACGGGTGATTATCTTAAAGTGCACTCTAAGTACTTACATGGTGGCCCAATATTAATGGGTAAGCACTGAACTACTGAAGTAAGAAACTAAAAAAGTAGGTTCATAATTTCCGGCAATTGCAGAACCTTCGGGTCTTCGGGTCTTGACAAGTACCTAAAGTGACAGCAGCATTTCAATTGACAAACTGACTTATAAAAAAACAGCCTTTAAGTTACTGTCCCAATGCAGGGCAAAGGAATCTTTTAATTTTGATATGGCATTTAGGTATCACCACGCTTGCTCGAGGTGGATTGATTGTTAGTGACGAGAAATACAAACATAATTACGAATCTTGGCCTGAAATCATGAACCCACAGTGAATACCTACTTAGGCTTGTATGACAGAGAAAGCTTTGTTGTGCCGTGGATATGGAACACTTAGGTACAGCCAGATGTTTGCCTATTATTTGAGAGCATCATTATGAAATGTCGGCTTATAAAACCCAGGAATCTATAGATTATCAAACTATTATAAAGCACCACAATCTCTTTGTAACTCTAGAGCGCTTAGCCGGTTTTGCCTTCTAAATCGTATTACGTAAACTTGTTCAATTAGTGTTTTAAGAATTTATATAAAGTTTTAATAGTAATGTTTCAATTAGCCAAGCCTAAGGCGAGACACATAATTGCTACTAGAAAATGAATGGCAACTGACTGGCAATTACAGCTAAATTAAGGCCCCGGGGGTCATAATCATGTCTAGTTAGTGTTTATTTTTATTTAACTGTAGGTAAAGTCGAGTATCTTTAGACATGAATTAATAGGAAGGTAGTTTTACTATTTATCGCGTGATAAAAAAAAAAATCTAATCTGCCATCTTGTATTTTAAATACAATTTCCACAGACAATTTGACGTTTACCAACATGCAGTTTGCATGCATTTCTGCGCATAAATGACATTGACAGGAGGACATCCTGTCAATGTCATTTATGCAGCACTGTAATGAAGGATATTGATCCTTCATTACAGTGCAATTCTAGATGTTTCTTTTTCACTAAGCGCCATTGTAGACCAACTATTACAACAGGAAATTATCAGAACTTACAACATATTCCACGCTCCTTTCCCTAACTTTCCAATCAGCACGGATATTAAGAACTTGTGCAATTTCTGTATTGAACATTTACTATATCTCATGTTTATTGATAAACTTAAGCATCAATACGTGAAGTTAGTCAACTCAATTTAAAATACAATATTAATAATCGATTACATGCAGGTTCTATGACCATAAAATGAATGACTCATCTCATTAATTTTTTAAATTCGAGTCTTCTTTTTATTACTATTTTTCTGCGAAATCTTATGTTTGTAGTTACTATTATTATCTATTTAATTATATCTATTAGATGAGCCATTGTAGCGTAATCGCTGTAGAAAAAACGTGTCAATTAAAATCACACCACATCACCTCACGTAAGGCACAATATTTTAGTGACTGGACACTCGACACAACCACTCATTTCGTGTTCTTTCATCCCAAGCCTACTTTGGATGACTCACGAGAGGTGATTGTCCTAAACTATGTTAATGGTTGATTTTGACCTTGTTTTTTGCAATTTTATGTGCGAAAGTATGAACCTTAATGGTTGTAGATCATTTTTACGAATGAAAAGTGTAATTAATTCGCTTTCTAAGGTCATTGAGTACATACCTTACACCTTAATGTAAAGACATCAAGTTTTTTTTTATAATCTGGTATGAAACCAGCGAAAAAGCTAAAAAAAAATCATGGCAATAAATCTCAACATCCGAATCAAAGGACCAAAAGTTTAAAACAGTTTTACCATTGTTTTCTATCATATCAATTAAACCAAAAACTTGTCACTAACTTAACCCTCCGCCGCGAACGCACTTAAATAAAGTGTTGCCCGTCTCAATAAACAAACATAATATATACGTAACGTTTCCTGATTGGGCCAAGTGGACCGGTTTCGACTTCGGTATCGGTATAAAGTGAGCCGACATTCCCACCGAAAATATAGAACAGAAGTTTTAGGACCGGTATACACCAAAGCGGAGACGAGTGAAGCGGAGATGAGAAGAGCTAGATCCGACCAATCACAGGAGAGAGAGATACGATGTCGATTTCAATCGATGTGATTAGTCTATTCGCGCACGTCTCCTCTCCGAGCTAATCTCTATTTTGGTGGAAACCGGGTTATTTAGTTAAAATTAAAATAAACAAGGAATTTCAGAACCATATTCGGATTCTGTCAAATACAGGTTTATTTTTTTAAATTAAGTACCGAAGATAAATTACTACCTACGCAAGGGGGTTACCGTACCTACTGAACATGTGGTAACCGTTAGTGCATGGATGTCCCTTGCACCCCGTATACAAGGTTTCCACAGGTCATAAAAATATGAAAGAACACGCGACAAACGGTTGCCTTTCTTTCGTTCATACATTTTACCAAAACTTAGCCTTCTTTTACAAATATTTTGTGTCGAAACGTCGGCAGTCGGCATCGCTTTAACGATACAGTAACGAGGGACGCCCCAGGCAATGGTGATTCATGGACGATTTTATGAAGTTATTATGCCATGGTGGGCCCGTTCAATGGTGGTCTGGTCGTGTGCTTGGGTGGATATTGTGGTTTACGCTATGGTTACTTGCACTTGTAGATGTATTAAGTGAATCTGATATGATTCTCGAGTCGTTGAGAATTTTGTTGTCAATTAAGGGATACCTCGTCATTTTGTTTAGACCTAATTCTGAAGAACTGCTAAGTTTTTAATGGCTGAAGGATTTATCGAAGGCGAATTACTAATTTTCATTTTACATTATGGTTTGTAATTATATCGAATTTTACCTTCTACTTATAATACATACTGTGGTAACTGGCAGTGTAAAACAACTTTATGTGGCCTTTTCACCTCAGCAATTCCAATAGACATTATACCCTATAATTTCTACACAAACGTACAGTGCGACAAGTCGAATATAACCTTAATTAAACTTTAAGATCCAACCCTTTCACTGCTGCAATACAATACAGATCAAAAAATCATTCAGCAGACGTGCATTGTGAATGTGCAATGCACTCAGCTTTCTCGAAAACACAATGCAGCAACTGTGTTTAACGCGAAAAGAAGTGTACAGCCGGAGATAGAATATCATACCCAGTAGAAAATAGGTTGATGTTGCCATCCTTGAAAATAACTTTGACAAGTCACTTTTGGTGGGAATTTCACTGTCACTTGCAGAGTTAAAATAATTTCACTCATGAATTTGGTAAATATGCGCAATTTCTATAGTCCTGGTGCCAATTGGCAACTGGTATTTCTCTTTAGGCCAAATATTCTTCATTTTAGAAAATCATAAATAGAAAAGAACTAGCTGTGCTTACGTGACTGTGTATTCTATTGGCATTTTGACTTAATGGGAACGTCAACATATCCTTCATCGGTTTTGTTAATTCAAACTAAAACTCGTAGAAAGAAATTGATCGAACCGATAGTCGATACAACCGAAAAAGATATCGCATAGTAAAACCAGGCTTCTAACTAGCGGTTAGTGAATGTAGGCTGAACAGGCATAGAATAATACATGAGAACATTACCGAACTAGTTATAACCAGTATCTACTGCATTTTAGAACTAGAATGTTGGTTAGACTACACGTAAGCGCAACTGACTAATTTGAGGTGTTGAATTAGGTTGAATTTTTCCTCTGCATGAAAATCCTTCATATAGTGCCTAACTAAGAGCTCATCTTTTGAGTGTGGTAATTCCATCGCGTTTCTTCAAGCAAACTTGAGGTCAAAAGCGGTCCCAAAAGAATACTAGTAGTAACAGTTTACAGCTTGATTCGCCCAATGTAACTACAAAATTCTACATGAACGCATTTCTCATTTTAATTTCAATGCCAAAGCAATTCCAATCGCCAAAGCCCCCATTGATTGCGGCACAAATGCCATTCAGGAATTTAACCTGCACTACATATTCATTACCGGGGCATCCAATTCATTGAAAACTTAACTTTCTTCTGGCATGGGATTAGCTACGTTTCACACATATTTTAATGAGGACATCAATAATGTAACAGCGGACACAAACTGTCGCTTGTTACGCAAGTGTGCGGCTGAAGTAGTGTGCTCATTGGCCGACAGATGTTGGGGAAATATTGGCTGCAACTTGGGAAATGATGACCAGCTTAGCGCATGGTCCTATTGTTACTAGACCAAAATGATGTTTAAATAAAAGAGACTGCGCGAGTTTTATTCTCGAGAATAGTTTAAAACTACGTTTTTTATTGCGGTTTTATAATAAGGTTAGGTTAAGTATCATTTATCATTCCTACTTGCATTTTTGTGTGAAACAGTGTCGTTTTCCGATCTCTGGTCATCATCATTGGCAGCCTTGATCAAATGTTGCCCGACAGTTAAGCAACTTTGCCAGAATTGCCTAACGCAACATCGGAAGCTGAATAATTTGCGTAACAACATCTTTTAGCCCCGGATGAAGGTAAAGCCAAGAACTATTGAGTAAGAACCTACAGGCTTACAAAAAAGAAGGTTATGTAGCTAAATTTATATTGAAATGGACTTCATCTTAATTTGTTGACATCACAGCCGGAATTTTCAAACTTATCACAACAATCCACAATAATCAGCAGTCAACAGTTGCCCAACATCAAGCTAGTGTGTTCGCAGCTTTACAGTCCACGCACTCACGCGCAGGTCGCATAGCAATTATAGATAGCAGACTGCTCGGCTGCCGCCCAACGAGACTGGCTTGGTCGGTGTGGGATTGTGGGATACAATCCTATATAGATGGTGCATAGCTTTAATTGATCTGATGTGGTGTGCCTCTGTTTACATTGTAGGATTTTTAGAAGAAGCAATAAAGTTGTCATCTAGATTTGTTGACAAGGATTTATAGAATCAGAGATCTAGTGCGTCGTTCATTGTGATTGGTGGATCAATTGGGTAAGATATATTTGGGTGTTGCTTTAAACTGGTCGAATTCTGTTCCTACTTCTTCTTTAAATAGACGCAAATTGTTCGATAGATTTTAGATAGGTAGGTATTAAGTTTTTAATTTATATGTAAGTTTATCATGTTGTAGATAAAGAACATGATTGTGTAATATTGCAGTACTAGCAACTAAATAAAAAAAAGCAGCATCAACAGCATCAGCTTTAACTATGTTTCCAATATGCACATAAATTCAGAACTTAGTCCGGACTCCAGGCTGAGATACAGATACCGTGGCGTTACGCAAACTTGCGAGAGTGTGCGTCGACTTGCGCACACGCACGGCGCGGCACGCCCTCTGCATGGCAATTACGGAGACCACTCGACTAGCTAGACTGCCCGGCAGCCACCCTGCCACCCAACGCGGGTACAACTTGCTATGCGTGGTGTGGACGTAACTTTGTGATCGAGAAAAACTGCTGTAGATTGAGTTCGTGTGCGTAAACAAGGTGGGCGATAAACTACTTTAAATACGAAAATAGTTTGTGAATGCAGGTTGCTTGTGGCTGGTTCAGTCTAGAATGGCGTAAAAGGACGGAGGCCTGTTAAGTTTAGTAAAAAAATGCAGCTTGAGTCGGTCCTGAAGGATGAAAATGGCATAGTTTCAAAGGTATTTACTGAAAATATAGAAACAAATGAACGGGTAGAACAAGAGTCAGCTCCCTTACGCGTCTTATTTACAAAAAAAATAAAAGTAGAATCTAGAATTCACACTACTGCATTTTTATTGTCCTTAAAGCTCATAAACTCACCAATTTATCTTGTTTTCAAAATTAACGATTTCATCTAACCTTCATAGTAAGACGTCTGTCTTACTACATTTCTTGTAAGCTTAAAGGTCTTTCTCAGCTGGCCGTTCTATAGACGGTATGGCACCGCTTATTTTACGAGTATTTTGATCACAGACGCCTACAAATGACCTGAGCGATAAGTGGGTAATATTTATTATTTGCATCTTACGTGTTGGTTTGAATGTAAACAAAGGTATGTTTGTTTACATAAGGAAGGATGGGCTGTCTACCTGGGCTTGTGACGTCAGTAACTGCAACTTTGGTTAGCGACGTGTTTATGGCAATATTATGGTTCACTGTTTACATGTAACGTTAGTGGGATGCTAAATGATTCATTGTCAAAAACGGAGAAGGCCCATTCCCCTCACGGGAGGCCTGTCTCGTGAAGGAACGTTGTACATCCATACGCATACATACACTACACAACGACACACCTTTTTCTCTCGAGAGTAGGCAGGACACTAGTAGGTTTTGGGAGACACATCAGTATTCGGAGACCCTCCGGTGGGTCTGCTTGGTGAGTCCTTGAAGATGAACTGGACACTACGGACATCACCATCTTCAAATCAAACCTTGTGATGAACTCCTCCATTTGGTGAATTATACAGGAAACTTTGAAACAGACTGTAGAGACCTCGAATAATGGTACCTAGGTAAATAACAACTATACCATGTAAATATTGGTACCTATCTTTGTCACTGTGTCATATCACAAAAATCAGAATAGCACAGCGATCCGTTAAATGAATTCACGAGTAGAGACAATAGCGTGTGTGGCGCGCATCGTCCGCCATTGTGTCTGCGCGCGCGCAACCTTCGAGCCGGCCTCACCGCGGCCTTACCGGACCAATTCGGACGCTCTCACTTCCTAGTTTCGCTGGAAGGAGACTGATTGATAGATACTGGATGAGATTGAGGATCGACGGCAAGCAAGAAACGAGGGCTTAAAAAAAAACGACGAACGAAGCTTTCAATCCTAATTTACCTCAGAGGCTTCGGGTTGTTCGTAATGCTTAATGAAGTCAGCAAATAACGAAGTGATTCTTCTTAACGCATATTACCCAAAAGTTATTTTTATTAGCTAATGCATTTAGCAGCAGCTGGGTGTCGTATGCTGTCCTCTGTGGCCTTAAACATGCAGTTATAGTTACTTCTGCGTTGCAACCGACGATGCCATGGAAGTGACGAAGTTTGAGGCCATTATAACTGGAAGTACCTTCTGGAACAGATTCTAGCGACATGAAGAAGGTTCTGTATATGCAACAAGAGGACTAGGTACAAGATTTGCTCTGTCATGGTTAATGATCCCAGTATTATTAAATTCGATGTTTTAGCAAAGAACGAACTAGAGCTAGACAGTACCTCTTAGGTAAGATGTTTGATTCCGAGGAAGTCAATACACTTAGAAGAACTCAACAATCTCGACTCTCCCAGTATCAAGGACCCAAACAGCGCATTCAAATTAAGTTCTTATAGAAACAGATGTTAGGTCACTTTTACGTAGTAACTTTTCAAACTTTTCTTCGAAATGTTTGCGGATGATGCCTTTATAAGCGTATTCTCAATGTTTGCTTTGGAATCGCCTAGAATGTTATCAATCGGGAGAAGCTTAGCGATCATTTTACAAGGTCGCGTAATTAATCTCTTTGTAAACAACTGACGATTCTTTTACGTCGTTTTGAGATAGATAATGTTAGGTTCCATGATTTTTTTTTTATTATCATGGTAGCCGCTTCCATGCTTATCTACATGAGGCTTTGAGTATTATATGACCAGCAAGGAGGCCTTCGTTCTATTTCTAGGGTCCTTATATCAGGGAGAGTCAACTATTAAGCCTGTTTTTTAAGTAGGTTTAAGATTCGAAGTTTGAAGTTGCTACAAGAGGGCAAATATCATCACTGCATATTATTATAAAACAAAGTCCTCCGCCGCGTCTGTCCGTCTGTCTGTTCGCGATAAACTCAAGTACCGATTTTCATGCTGTTTTCACCAATGGATAGAGTGGTTTTAGTGAATCATTTGTCAAGTTTTTGTATAATTGGCTGATATATAATGATAATTTATTAGAGGTGTCGAAAAAAAAATAAGCCGTTTGGGAGCTTTACTTTTGGTCGCGATAAGCGACATCCACGCGCACGGCAACAACTAGTTACCAATAAGACAATGTACTGATTCGCTAGTAAAGATGCGCCGGATCTTTCCACTGTGAAAAACTTACAAGCTTCCCACCACAAGCATGCAAAAACACGTGTCTTAACCAAACAAGCAACAAACATCGCAGTAAGCTGGCTAAACGATTCTGTATCTCGTAGGACAATTAGCAGGCTAGGTCGACGTCGCGTGATCTTCCACCAATGAGCGGCAATTAGCCGCGTGCGCTGCTATGTAGGTCAACGAGGAATTAGAGAATATGGTACCGCCGTGAATATGTGTCCCTGGTAATCCGTGTTGTGGAGATATGGTGTGATGAGGTGCAATGTTGCGGGATTTTGCGATTTTATAAGGAGGGAAAAAACTCTGGTGAGATTTGCGAAGAATAAACAGGCGTTGAAGCAGTCCCTGGCAGAAAAATTATTAGGATTAATAAAGACAGAAGAAATTTATGTAAATTATGTTATGTAAAATTATGTGTATGAGAAAAAAGGCAATGTCCCTAAAGACAATTCTAAAATGTTTCTGCTTGAAATAATTTTGGATTAAGTTAAATAGATGTAGCCTTCACAACGCTTCAAAGGTTGCTGGGTAACTATTTTGGAAGATTTCAGATATAGAAAAGCAGCAACTACAAAAGCAGGCTTCACACCACTATTTTCTACAAAAAAAGTGCATATTATAATCTCTAAAACCTGCTTGCTCAAGATTATCCCAAAGTAACACACGTAACTATGTTTTACGATGACTTGTCTTATAGCGATTAAACAAGTACAGTGCTGCCAGTGTCTTTTGGTGCGTGGAGATTCGGAACTTTCAAATTTTAAATTCGGAACTAACGCCACTATCTTGTTTTTTCAATAAATTTTTCACAGAAAATTTCAAAACTGTTCACCAACAGCGCTCTCGTGTCAATGTCATTAAAGCGTCAAAAGAATCTTGTAGCGCTGTAGGTAGGTACAACCGACTTATCTGTGAAGGCGGGAAAACACAGAACTAAAATAAGTACCAAGTTTGTAATATTGATACATTTATCCTTGACAAGCAGCGCCATCTTGAACTACAAACTTATTGTGGTCAACCTATATTTCTTTAGGCCACATCCAGTAGTTCTATGTCTGTGCTAGTGTCATTGGTAAGAAACTGTCGTCATCTATTGTTTGATGCCAATTGATTAAGCGACGTTATTTCTGTACCGAGTATTTTGGTGCAACTGATTGAGCATTTATGATTTTTAGTGTAAACTATTAACATACCGTTAGGTTAGTACCGTTTGTCATAGTGCGTCATGAAAATGGCTGTAAGAGAGGATTTTCTGTCAAAATGACAGGTCATTTGTTATTTATGGAACGCATTTTTTTTTTCGGCATAAAAAGTAATCTTGGAAACTCCACAGAGCGGATTTTTTTTTGTAATGCGAATATATAGAGAAGCTTTAACAGTACCTAGTTGTAATTAACACATCATTAAAATCATAATTAAAATGTTTACACAGTAACTTTATATCATGATGACGTGTTTGCAACTTTGTAAATGATTTGACATGACATTAGTAAATGTAAGAAGAAGGTACATAAATAGACAGAGTGCATTTTTATTGTCCTTTCATTTTCAGCATGTCGTTGGCCTATAGAGTTCAATAACTAGATTAGTAACCTTAACAAAATAATGACAGCTAAAATTGACAAAATCGTTTTCTTCGAATCAAATCCTTCCTTTGCCATCTAAATTGATTCCACATTCATTCTTCGATCTTTAGAGTCACCGAACTCGGCACAAGTTCAATTCTGTCTAGTTCATGCAGAATGGGCACTAGTTGGCAATGTTGCGTGTATTCATCGCAAGTACATGCGCCTGCGTTGATCGCGCCCCGCTGTCTGCAGCGAGAATCAGTGGCCGGTTATACGCACACGTCCGCAGTGCGTATCTACATGCGTACGATAGATAGGGCTGACGATGCGACGACGTTTTTATCAACTGCGTGGAAATGGTGGAGTTATTTTTTGAGTTCAAGGTAGACTGAGCATTCAATGAGTTTGAATACTGACAAGTGGGGTTTTTTTTTCCAAGAAACGAACTTTTTGAAATCTTCGTTTTATGAAAACGATTTCGATATTTTTGTTTTTAATATTGCGAGGAAAGTATAAAGAAAATGTTGGCGAAACTCCAGATTGGCGAAAAGTTACATTTTTTTAAAGTTTATTATTGATTTTTAGGCGCATTTTATTACACCGGCAACCCTAACCAACTGGTAGTGGAAATTACATGAATTTTCCTTTTTCGCAATCGTTGCCCACTTAATAGGCGAACGCTCGCCAGCAGATAGGATGTAATCATTTACTGATTATGATTGACTTTTAGTTTAACGTGTAAATATATCATGTGCGCCACTTACGAGCAATTTCATCAGAATTAATTTAGCTAAATTATTGGCTGGGGTTTAACGTTAATTTAATGTTTTATTAGCTTGAACTATTAAGGTCTCGCAACACCGGAGCTAAGCGAAATAGGTAACTAGGCAATGGTAAAGGTAGACTTTTCGTCTAGAGGTTTCTTTGAATCAATTACATTGCATTGCAATTTGCAACGGCCTAAATGGAATCTCTTTACGTTTCTAAAGGTTTTCTATATCTCTTTTTGGCAGTAGTTTCATGAAAGAATGAAAAAAAATAAACTTGCAGAAGACATATATGCATTGTATCAGAATTAAGACACAGAAGTCAATGATTAGTTAGATCTTATCCAAACAAAGTAGTATATGACCGAAACACGTGTGCTCAAAAGACAGACGTTCCCTGAGTCACGTTACACGAAGGGATATCGTTTTCATTCTAGCAACACTCTTGACACGCCACTTCGTGCGAAGGCCTACGTAAATACTACGCCCGACAAATGAGCATCAACATACATTGACTCAAATATATTGTGCTGGTGCAACAATGCACGCGTGAGCCGCATAGGCGAGGCTCAATATCAGTAGGCATACATCTGACATGCGCAAACATTATAAATATTACAATCACATGACTAATGCGATAAATATGCGTTTCTCTTTGAGGAAATTGTTGAACTTCATCCAGAACTTATTAATTGATATTTTAATTAAAATTGAATCGGAGAAATTAAACAGTGTTAGCAATTTCGGATCTGTCAAATTTGACAGCTTTGACAAGACGATTAGTGTTGGTTTAAAAAAATGATCTCGTTAGCCAATTAGAAACCAGTTTACGATTCCAAATTCAAATGAAGTTATTTTCGTTTGTTCGTGTGCGGTATTCTCGGAAAGGGTTTAACCCGCCCATAACAACTTTACCACGAGAATATCGTCTACATAATTTATCCGACAATCAAGAACGAGGCAAAGCTACTAATTATCGCTCCGCTCCCTGTAGTCCCTCCATTATGCTACATAACTAGACTAGATCAAGTTTATTTATGTAAAACTAGATCCCTAGTCACGCAACTAAAAAAAAAAACACGTATTGGAAAATTGTCGCGCGGTGCGGCTTGGGCAGGAAAGTCGGAACGTTCGAGACTCTAGCCCGTTTCAACGTAACAAGTCGAGCGCACGGCTCCGGCCGATCACATGTTATATCGCGAGGTTTAATGTTTACGAGGTAAATAGAACTTTAAGTTTAAGTGTCCTGTTTGAAGTTTATGGAGTGTTGGATGGTAGTGGATGCTTTTTCAATATTATGCAGGCGTTTATGGTCACTTCAATGTTTCTAAATGCATTGGGCTTGTTGCTAGTTGCTAGAGTGGACATCTCCCTTAAATTATTATACTCTTTGGTGGACATATTCTGCCACAGTATGTTATAAATGTCAAATTAGGGACCACCTTCGCGTTCGAAGTACTTGTAGTAAAATGTTTCAGTGAAATGTTACTTGCAATTCTCAATAAGTAGGTAGTTTCCAAAATTCCACCGTAACTGCCCTATTAGTCGAGATAGTCCTATTTCCAATTACCTAAGAAGAATGCATCCCACTCAGGTTTCCTTTGCCAATTAGTGTAAGAAAAGAAAGTGGCGGGCTCCAGAGTGACGTCATCGTACAGCTGATTATTATACAGATAATAACGCATGCGAAAATTGATTGCAGACGTCTCAAGTTTTTTTTTCAAACGGGTACGACATACCGGTTTTTAGTGAGAGACGGTTTTTTTGACAGCGACACGTCATGAGCGGAGGCTGCGGATTTTAAAACGGTAATTAATTTTGGTTGAAGTGATATCTTGAACTGAGTGTTAATTGAATAGGTTTTAATTATAAATCAGAAGAGATCTTTGTACAGTAAGTATTATTATGGATTTCAGTATCATTTCAATACGGAGTCAGATATGTTTAAAAAGGTATTAGATACGTAATGAGGTGTGCTATTCATTATGATTTAATATATTAAGCAGAATGCAAACCGTGTTCAACCACTAACCCACAAACCATCAATTTCACATTATCAATCATGAAATGATTATTTGGCCCACCGTGGAAGATTAAAAAAGAAGCACTATTCGCGGGCACAGACATTAATCGCGAGCGTCCAGACCGAGATACAGATTAAAAAAGAATAAATAAATATATACACAAACGGCGCTTTGGCGGCAAAACTTGTTTCAGATCTTTCATCCAGTTTGCCGCTTTTATAAGTACATGTAATAAAGTTGAATATCGTTTAAAATAACATTTGACAGGTGTAAATGACGCGGTTGTGTTAACCAGACCGACTGGTTCGCTCTAGTGCCGATGAACTGCACAGGTGGTCCTTGAATTACTAGAGATAAATTTAATACAGCATAATAATAGAGAGGCGATTGACGTGCAGCGTCCCGACAGAAACCGAGAGTCGGGTGGCGAGGGAAACTTGGGATGGTTACGGTTTTTTAACTGTACAACACTATTCGTGGGAAAACTCTTGTGTTCTTCTG
This sequence comes from Xestia rhomboidea, assembly GCA_963853795.1. Classification (NCBI taxonomy): domain Eukaryota; kingdom Metazoa; phylum Arthropoda; class Insecta; order Lepidoptera; family Noctuidae; genus Xestia; species Xestia rhomboidea. The sequence continues at coordinate 3,063,790 of OY970771.1, read as the reverse complement.
CAAGTTTGAACTTAGAAAAATATCCAAACATTATTTTTTAAATTAAATATTATAGAATCTAGTTTGAAACTAAATTTCAGACCATTATCCAACCAACTTGTAATGTCACAATTTGCGGTACGTTCCGGTTTTCCTCGATGAGTATCAAAAACCGTACATAGCTATTATCATCAAGGCATTCATATTATGTTAATGACTGAACGTCAATGCGTTTATTCTGCGTAGCTAAACTGTGTAACCTCATTTTTTTCCATGCGTATTTTTCCAATCAGAAAAAAAAGATGGTACTACTTTGTCACCTGATTTTTATTTCAAATTTACTGGAAGTGATAGAAAACCAATAACGTGGATAAGACGTAGCTCTAGGATTTTTCTTTCTTAATAGATAACGCACTACGTAACCCGTCTGACGAAGTTCTCTTGCGTCAAAAACAGCAATAAAGATTGCGTGCAAAATTATGCAGAAAAATGAGTCAGAAACCCAGATGAGTACATTTTTAGATAATCTTAGACTTATTTCTGATATTTTTTTGGCTTAGGTATCTTTATCTAAACCACTAGATTAAAAGAATTTCTAATAAATACTTATTAGGATTGTCGACACGTTTAAATATAGGGAAGTAGGTACCTACAGCATTGAAACGAATTCTGTCTCCCCCTCCATTACACGGGACTTAAACATAACTGGCAAAACGTGGACTTAGTTTAGAGTAAACCCCTTTCTCTCCTTTCAGAGATTCATACATTGTTATGGAAAAGATTTGAATCAAAGAAAAAAAAATAGTCTTTATATTGTTAAGTGTCATAGACAATTACCAAGTCAAGTGTGATCTATGGTTATGTCCGCTTCCTGAAAGGTGTTCCGCTTGTGTCACATAATTGCTAATTACCTATACCTATTACATGCTATTGCAGTATATAAATAAAACCGCATAATTCTTGAGAATAAACGTAGTTATAGACATCGGCAGTCGTCTTCCCCGAAGTGGGTTGGTCCACTGTCTGTATAAGGTTCTTCATGATATGGGGGATCCTATTTCTGCCTAAAGATGGAGCATAGGGCCTTTTTTTTCGGATGGGAAATCATCAAAAATGACTCCTCCCGCTCTGGGCAGAGATAAATGTGTTAGACTTTTACTGACTAAAACCCATCCATGTTCCTTCTTCGCCCTTTGTGTTCCGGGGCCACGGTATCTCATTCGAACAGTCCCGCAGCCCCGGCAGGCATCGGCTCTTGCCTTGACCCCTTCCTTTCTGCTGACATCTCTTTGAGGCGCGCGTGGAACACGATATATTGATATTTTGTAGTTAAATACCCACAAGATAAATTTGACGGTTGTTACAGGTAAGGGAAGTCCGACAACCAGTATTACCTAGTACAAACTGGGCTGTGGAGGTCAGATAGGCAGTCGCTACACGTAAAATACTGGTATTCAGCTGCATCCGGTTAGACTGGAAGCTGACCCCAACTTAGTTGGGAAAAGGCTAGGCAGATAATCTGAGATCTGTATGGCAGTTTTTGTGACTGAATAAAAAATTAGTTTCCGTTTCTAACAAACAGTGATCTAGACATGACATGGTATTTAATAATAAGAGGACGACTCGGTATAATTCAATCAATTAATATTATTTAATTATAAAATGTATTTGAATTTTCAGAATTACCATGTTCAAAAGTCAGAAGGTACCACCTTATTTGCACATGACCTAATAAAGCTCGTTATTCTTTATCAAAGTAAACTTATGTTAACATATTTAGACTAATATAAGTTCATTAATGAAAACTGAATCATTGCGGTTTATATTCCACGTACATAGGTGATTATTATGGCATAAGTGACTTATTTGCGTTTTGGTAATGATACATTATGCCTACCGCATTCTTGCCCGTTTGCCTACCTAAATAATTTATCATAACCTGCCTCTATTCGTGGGACACCTTATTGAATATTTGCTGAAATACGGGGGAATAACTTTGTAAACAAAACGGTTGGCTACTAGTGTTGCCACGTCAAAAACAAATTGATTTGGTAAAAGCACAAATAAATATTTTGTATCAGACGTGTAAAGTAAGCGAATTTTGCCGTCATAAATAATGCTGTATTTATCTAAATGCGCAAGAGTCTACACATTTAATAACATAGCAGCCACATCAAAGGAAACCTGCCAACTCCAGTCCCAGTACATTTAAAACATGAATAAAATAAAATGAAACATGGCCATCGAAGAAAAAAGCAAAATAAACAAAGTTTAGAGGACACACGACTGGGCGGTATAAACAAGTCGTGTCAGCGTAGTCTCCGGCCAAAATTAACCAATCATACATTAGCAACAGGACGAGGAGACTGCGCGCACGTCGGTTTATTGGTAACTCCAATATTGCATTAATAAATGAGGAACATACATGGATAACATAGACAAACAAACTGATCACTCCCCGTGGGAGTAGGTAGAAACTACTGAACGCAAGACCTGGAGTTCTAAAATGACCATTATAACCCTCTGTTACGAATCAAAAAATGAGAAAATTTGAAACATCCATACATAAGCGAATGTAACTTCGTGTGCCTGACTCGGTATCAATTGTGAAGAACTAGCCTGGAATCTAGAGAAGGACAGAGACTACTTTTATTCCTAGATCACGCAAGAAAGATCATAGAAAACGCATTTTTTACAGTTAGTCTACTTTGCTTATTATTAGATTCCAGAGAGACGCTTCATAATTATGTCATTGTGTAATAAATTACTTATAACACGCGTTACTATCATAACACGACTTGCGGTTTCTTTTTCATTGCACTTATTAATCATACGATATTTTTATATTAAAGTTATACAGCTACGTGTAAGATAAACTTCAAATCAAATGACTCACGTGGTTTCGCACTACGATGTGAACAATTCTTAAGCAACCTCTAGAATGTGTGTGACCTTTTACCTAAAGATCAGACAACTACTGTTTGTAAATTGTGTTATTTATACTAAGGAGTTCAAACACCCATTTAAATAATTACGTAATATTATAATCGTGTTTTAGGACTGGTTTAGAAATAGTGCCATTATTGTCGTGTCGTCTATTTGAGTAAGCGAATAATTTGAATGGGTCCAAGTATTTTTTCGCACATTAACGTCATCTGGATGACTGATACACTTAATTAAATAGGTAATAGCCCTCAATTATACAGCAGTTAAGAAAAATGAGCGTGAGAATTGGTGTAATTTGATGATGAAAACATTTTCACGGCCTTTTTGGAGCAAGAGCGATACCATCGCGAAGTAAAGAATATTTCAGTTTTCTAACCTACTACGACGTAGAATTAAAACGTAGCTATTTATTAACAGTAAGTTAAGTATACATCATTTTAGTCCATTAACCTTTCACGCAACTCGTAAATCTTTTCATACTACGGATGGATAATACATGAAATGTCAAACAGATTTTAACATAAAAAGAAACATAAGCTTAGTCGTTTTATTCGCCTCTTTTTATCAAACGTGTTTAGTAAAAGTGTCATCGGTGTCTGGACGGTATACATTAAGGATATTTATTGAGTCTTCCCAAATATAATCTCATCTTCAGAATTGGACAACTTCCAAGTCTGCTTATCATTCTGAGGATGTTATAATTTCTGCTCATTCACGCTTTCGGAGCGTGGGTGGGTGGCGTGGATTCACAGCGGTTACAATTATTAATTTTAAAATAATAATTATTCTAACATAATCGTTTAGTTGTAATTACACGATTGTACCTTTTTCTATTATTTGGTTATGCTAATTATATATATCAGTGTATAATGTTAGAATTAAAAACAGAATTATGAATAATTACTTGAAACTGTCAAAAAGGTTCTTTAACTGTTTTGTTAGTAGTTTAAGTACTCCACAAAGTATTGTTATAGCTCTGTTTATGGTCGTCAGCTCGTAAAGGAGTCAAGTTATGTGCTGGTTAAGTTTGTTAATGAGTTAAATACACTTGAAAGTTATTTTAGCGCAAATTTTTAGATTTAATACTAAGAGTAGTAGTATAAAAGAGATTCTACAAAAATCCATTGGGGTTTAGAATACTGTAAAGATAGATATTTAAACAGAAATAATTCTCTTAAATAAATCCTTTTCGAAACATAATTCAAAAGTTTGCGCTACATTTTTTCAAGCGCTATATAGCTCCAATAAATTACTTTTGATGATCAAAAGATAGTGTTAAACAGAAAACATTTTTATTAGTTAGTTTTTTCTGCGAGAGGAAGACCACCCAGTTCTAATGAAGAGACCTACGTTTAAATATAGTGGTTGTAAATTGCGTGATATGGATCTCTAGAGACGGCGCGGGTTCGAAGACGGTCATGTTTTACTGGGACGGAGCAGGACGGGCAGGGGTGCAATGTGAACGGGTGCATGTGGAGAGTCTCGTAAGGAAAGCAAGCAATTATTCACAATAACTTATAAAATAAGAATAAATGTTGACTGCATCTGAATGTTCAAAATGTTTAGGAATCAGAATTCTATTCTGTATCAAAAATCACAAGAAGAAAAATTAGAGGTTGATCACCCTTCAGTAATTGGAAAGTCACCAAAAGTAGAATATGAGAAGCACCAAGAAATAAATGACAACCTTATGGCTCACATACCATTATAACCGCTCCCTAATAACACAGACTGTGATAACATCTTGCACCTAAATGCATATGACCTGAGTGCATCCCTGCTCGTAGTGGCGCGACGTAAGCGCGTGTATTTCGTGTCGGCTCGACCGCAGGCGTGGCGACCAGGCGCGGGCGGTAGGAAGGTGAACCGTGCGGTTTCCGATTGATATAAAACTGTCAAAGATATCGTGTGTACCACGGAAAAATACGCTTTCATCTTCAATGACATCTTCAAGAAAAAGTAATTGCGAGAGACTTGGCAGACGCCGAGATTATTAATATTAGCAATGATACTAAATGCAATGTAATAGGGAAGGTGGAATAAGGAGAGGAAATGACGTGTTTACAAGCGGTGAGAGAGTTTATAGCTGATTTTACTTTGAGTTTTAGTTTATAGATTGAGTGTAATGTTGAGAGAAAATCAAGGGCAGACAGAGGAAGCTAAGACTACATAAACAGCTGGTAGAAACATATTGACTGGAATGATGAAGATTTGTTCAATACATTCAATCAAAAAGTCACTGCACAGGCAGTTGATACTGATGATAGTAATAGATTTGTTGCTGAAATAGATTCCAGATAGCAATGATATTGCCAAAAAATCCGAGGATAAAAAATCAAAACTCCGTAAAGAATAAAATCAACATGAACGTCTACACTCAGATAGACAAAACGCAATTCATTAAGCCAAGCGACAATTGGCAAGAGACAAAAGCTAACTTTAGCTCCCAAGCCGGCTTGTTTAATTTTATTTATTTCATTAAAGCGTTGTAAATATGTCTTATTGGTGTCCAGACGGCGGCTTTAACTGTAAATTCGGTTTATTTTGAGGATAAACCCGATGTTACTCTCTTTGAGATTCTTTTTGGACTTTTTCTTGGTAGTTTTAAAAGTTGCAGTATGATATCCTGTAAGTGTATGTAGTCGGATTCTTCTATTTGCAATTTTCGGAACAGCCAAACGAATATCTTAGATAGATGTGGAAAACAGAAAAACTGATCTCTATAAAAATAAAACAATACAACTTGTTGCTTCACTTATGAGACCGGATAAAAGGAGCATTCAATTTTGTTAAAAGTGTTAAATATGATTGTTATTATAGACCTTATAGGAAGTGTTGATTTTTTAGCAAAAAACAATGACAACACTATCACTAAACCACTACAACTATGTCTTAAAATAGCCCTCCCTCTACCAAACGATACAAGCAAGTACATTCATGAACCGACACCAAATATCCATATGACCGTAATCGATGCGAATGTGCTACTATATTTAGATCCCAGTGTCAAATTACTAGCTACAACCACCGAGGGAATTCATTTGTGACCTACAAATTAACTGCTATATAAAACTAGCTTTAGCCACGGCTTCGCTCGCCTTATGGTCGTAAAACTATCTCACGGGAACGTCGTCGTAAATATAGCTGCCGTAATATAGTGAAAGAATTTTCGAAATCGGATCTGTAGTTGCGAAAATTGTCCCCTACATCCAAACTAACAGACTTCACCTCTTTGTAATATTAGCAGAGATTTTCTTGTATGTGAGGTTTGTAGGAGCAAAGATTTGGGCGATACAGCAGATTTGCATTGAGATCTTCTAAAATATTGTTGTCTTTAAGTTGACTACAACAAATCGTTTTACGGTCTCGGATTTCCAAAATGTTGTTTGAATGTGTCAGTATATACTGTTCTATAATTGACCTCATAATCATCTAAGTCAATGTTTTCCTGCTTTCTGTATTTGGTTAAAGAATTACTAGCATCGTTATGCTTGACTGTATTAACGGCTTTAGTAATATATAGTTGCCGATAATTCAATTCTACATGAAGATCATAAATGTCTGTTAAAATATTATCTAAGATTTTGGTAACTTCATTCATTACATTTGAAAGTAATATATTTTGATCTTAGGATTGTTCAATGCTTTCAATATTTCTGCTGTTATACAATGTCGTATTGAAAATCTTTCAACTTTGAAATTGATACAGACAGAATTCCTATTATATTTATATGAGGTTTCTGGTAGACGGTTATTCGCAGACGCATCGTCGCCGCGAAACATGATCTCCTTATTTGGGTCATCATAACTTCTTAGGAACGACACAAGAAATTTCATTAATTTCATATTAAATTTATATTCTGTACATTTAGAGGCCATGGGTCGATGTGCAAGTTTTTATGACCAATTCTTTGACCATTAAAAGTTGTTATTTTTATGTTTGTGTTGGTCGTCACGTGTTTTGTCGTGTGGATCTTTGGTATGACTAAGACACCCCACCTCATACATCCGAGCAGATTAATTAAGAAGATGGGATTAGCATCTGATCTGACGAATGACAGCATTGTTGTTTTTTATTTAAATGAAATTGGATGAAATATAAAAGAGTGCTGAATTTAAATGTTGATGGATGGGGAGGAAGATCAAAGAAAAGATGTTAAGAATTGTGTGAGGAATTATATGAAAGAAAATGAGTGACTGAAAGCGTAACGGTTGACATGGAAAAAAAATTAAAACGTGTTGAGCCGTCCAAGTAACATGGGACAAAGACAGGAAGATGATATTGTTGGAAATGACAAAAAACAAACAAAAAAATGCGTTCAATAATTGTACAAGAAACGCTTATCTAAGCACTATGCAGCGTTACAACTAGGGAAAAGAGTGTTTACGATGAGCTCTGGCACCCAATGTAAGATTTAACTTCATTTGAATGAGGATCCATTCGCTGATTTTAGGGACTTTCTTAAGACTGTGAAACAATTGAAAATACTTGTGAGGAAATCATTATGACACAGTATTACTTGAAGTATTATTAGAGGAAAAGAAATGACCACCGATTGAGGTCATGGTAGTTAAAGTTACAACAATTAACATTACAGTGGTGACTGACGTGGTAATTTATGTATTTAAATAGTCGCATTATGTCAATAGTGTGACTAGTAACTTCAAATGTAATGGGCATTAAGATTTCATTGACCATTTCTACATCCAAATACGAATTGTTACAACTTTGATTGAATTTAGTCTTTTTTTAAGTATTTAGTTTGTATATTTATTTAAGGTTGTTTATAGTATTTAGCGGATTCTTTAACATAATCAATGCCTACGTTATGATAATGAATGCACTGTGCACAATATATAATACGTATAGGCATTATCAACCGTTCATACGTCCCCACTGCTGGGACAGACACGTCCCTTCTATCCCAGAACGGGTTGGTGGGCAACACATGTCTCTTAACTTTTGGTTCTAGGGTATAGACTGTTTCTCCACCATCCTATCCTTTACGGTTTTGCGAGTATAATAAATTACACGAGCGACATAGCAAAATAGACTGAAATACGATTTGAATGAAATGACTAATATACGACACTAGGTCAGTTTAAAGTGTCACTACAGTGCTAACCGTAAAGTTATGATATGCAACAAAATAAGCGAGTCCATATTGAAAGTGACTAATTTATGATATTGGGTATTTTTAGCACTAAGCGAGAGCGTGGTTAGGGAAAACTATATGCAACTTTTAGCCCTTTTATTACAAACAGTATTGAAAAGGACATAGTGCAGTGAAAGCGGGATTTTCTAAAACAGTGTAGGTATATTTTTGTGATTGAAATGAATCTTAGGCAATATATATAACTGGTGAAATGTAGGTATACTGAGTATATTTATACGTATAACATACACTTCTGCCCTTTAAAGGGATCTAAAGGCATGGCTTTATACTATAATAAAATAACTGAACGTACTGTAGTTTCCAACGGTTGAGATGTTCACAAAATAGGGTTAATGACGTTTCGCCTCCATAAAAAATATTAATCAAAAACTGCAACCGTCAATAAATAAATAAATAATTCAATAAATCCTTAGACAATAAAATCTATTTGAAGAACAATGACAGCAGAGATATATCGTGTGAACTATCTAAGTCCACGTTCATTTTCATTGCTTTAATAACTAGCATACGCATGCGGCTTCGCCCTCGTATATTCCCTTTATTACACAGTATCTTACAAGCTTCGTGTTGTTCAGATGTAAGCTATCTTACTGTTAAGTTTCATCCAAATCCGTTTTGCCGTTTCAGCATGAAGTAGTAACAAATATACACACACAAACACATTCAAACTTTGAAATTTATAATATGTAGTGTGATAAAACTGTGAAGGATCGTTTTATAGGTGCGTTAGCTTTAAGGAACACGTGGTGTAGAACGTGTTTACTTAACCATAGTATAAAGTTAAACAGTAAACCAAATAGGCCATTTTTATCAAATCAAAGATTTGTCAACTAAACTTTTTGGGTTAGTGGTAACCCATTGACGGACCAACCTAGGCAAGGTCGGCTTATCCTGACGATGGAGCGGCTGTTATTATTTTGCCACGAGCTCCTCTGTCCCTAGTTGAAATACTGTATGCTAATACAAATATGCTTACTGTGACATAACGACCACGATTGTGAATAAGTATTGACAGATTACAAACCCATTGAAATACAGGGTTATTTGTAAAACACCGGCAACCTCTCAGGACTGTGTTACTAACATCATAATCAACAGCTTTTGTTCTATGACTTTTAAAAAATCATCATATTTTAGTTCATCAGATTTTCATACAAAAATAAAAATATTTAAATTGAACGCTCTTACGGGCCCTCGCCGCCCTAACCCCGTTCCCCTCACTATTGTACTATCGCTTTCTTTTGCTTCGCATAGACTTTGTAACATTTAGAGCGTTTTATTTAAATATTTTATTTGATTTTTTTTTTATTTTGTTTATTTACGTGTAGAGTTATGAGGGTTAAGGTCTGCTTCATTGATCTATTTGATTTATCAGATATTCATAGCTTGTGGTAAGCTTTGAAGAATTGTTTTTTTTTTTAGTTTCTCCAATGTTGGGTCTCAAATGTTTATGAGTGATCTCAAAGCTTAATTATTTGGGATGTTTTTTTTTTTAATATTAGTTATGTATTTGTTAAAGAAGCTGAAAATGAATATTACTTGGATGGCTGCATGTGTAAAAAATATTTGTTCAGGTGCTTAAATAATTGTGGTTAATTATTTTATGTCAATTTGGTACCTACCTGCTAACTTACCTGTAGGGCATTTGATTAGGTATTGTAGAATGTATGCATAATTATTATTATGGAAATTACATCGTAATATAAAATACCTCCAAAAATGGGTAGGTTTTGCAAAATCACACGATGGATCACAGACTATGGTTATAAATTGAAAGTTTTTCATTCAAGGAAGGATAATACTGTTATAAAATTAATTACATGTTATGTCAGTATATGGTAATATTATTATAAATAGTTGTAATAGGTATTTCATTCATTCATGCTTCCATATCGCGTTGGGACTCGTGACTTGTAAGGATAAATGTTAATATAATGTATCTATGCTTTGTTTCAATCTATAGACTTGTTGATATTTATAGTCTAAAGATCCCTTTAAACCTTTTTTCCCTAAAGGCTTCATACTTTCGATTGGTATTCCGTCGAAATAGGAATCCGCCGAACAAGTGCATATCGAAGTAGAGATCTGTCGAAGCAGTGTATTTCGAAGGTGTGCGTTGTTGAAGTATGTTCTGTCGAAGCAATGATTAGTCGAACTATTGTTATTCGAAATTGAGACCGTGTCGAAATAATTAACTGTCGAAGTTCAGGATGACACTCATGGAATTTGTATTTGTATTACATATTATTATTATACAAATAATATTATTATATTATTTGTATTATATTTTTATATATGTATTTGTATTTTGTATTTGTGAAATGTAAAAAAAAAAATTGTTAATTAATCATATTCTGGACTGAAATTTTTTAGTCAACCCATTTGCAATATATTTATTGATATATTTAATTTGATAAGTATAACATGTACTTTTTCATCCATTAACCAGCTCAGTGGTGGTCGTTCTATAAGGGATCCTATACTATATGTTATGAAAATGTACAAAGCTTTTTCCACGCAGAGACATGCGAGTAAAACTAGAAATGTTGCGTCAAAAAGACGCGCGTGTGACAGAAAAACGCTGGTGTGTCGCAGCCCTAACATCATCAGTCTACTTTGACGCACAGGGTACAAAATGCGCAGGTATTTTAATGTTGCATATTACAATATTTTTAGGAAAAACCAAATGAATGGATTTTGTTTGTACATGGAAACTACGCTAATTGTTTGAGAAAAAAAGTGTATCTCATATGACGTTAAGCAGCTTTTTCTAAGCCCTATACCTATTTTTCTGAGTTTTCCATGTATTAAGTTTAAACTCGTCAAAAAGAACTAAAAAAAAACTTCAGTAACAACTTAACTCAATGACCAGAGGGCTGGCTCTTTCTTTGGCCAAAGAATTAACATTGCCATTCAACGTGACAATGCTGCCAGTCTTCTGGGCACGTTTCCGAATGACAGTGATGCGGAGGAGTACTTTGACGCCTAAATGTCCTATTGACGTTGTTGTATCTGAGTAGGTACTTACTTTTAGTTTTGTTTTGTAATTATTTTTATTTTTTATTTTTATTGTGTTTGGGTGGATTACAGCTAACAATACAAACATTTAACATCACAAGCCTCCACAGTTAGCAAATTATATATATATGTCTAGTTTTACTATGTATATTATGTAAATAAAAAAACAAGACTCAATCACCGACCTTAAAATACCAGCTGTTTACAAATACAAGAGGAAAAACCTTTAAATAATAATTGATTGAAGCAGACACCACAATATTAAACTCAGACGTAAATACGTAATAGGGACGATTTTTAACTTAAGGAAATATAAATAAAATTGAATAAATTGATCGCTTTGGTGACGACTGGTAGTTAATATTGGCACATTCAATGTTAAATTCAAAGTTTAAACAATTTTGTTCATCTTAATTAATATATTCATATTATATGCATAATGTACCAGATAAAATCAATAAAATTTCCTTCTTTATCGTGTGGTTAGTGCCTAACCTGGTGTCAGAGTTTTTATGCCGCCCATGGGCCTCTGACTTGGCTTTACATGCCGTCGAGAAATATCTCTCAGGCGTGCTGGTTTCCTCACGATGCAAGTGATAGTTATACAATAGGCGCATGAATCCGAAATCGGAGGTGCGTGTCTTGGGTTCGAACTTGAGACCTACGGCTTGGCAGTCCGACGGTCACACCACTAGGCTATCACTGCTTGCTTAAAAAAATTAAACCTCATGAGTTAAAATCATATTAGCATTTGGGCGAATTTCTGGAATGAAAGTTGATAGTGACAGCTCTTAACCGCGGTTTAGATGGGCTGATCGCGTTCAATATCATTGGTTACAATCACACTGCATGTGTGAGTGAAACGCGTTAATATTAGCATTCAATAAAAATCAATTAAACTAATTTATCCAAATGAGGCGTCGCACGTCAAGTCAATTTATATGGTCAGTACCCCCCAAAACACAGCCTGTATAAGGACAGGTAATCACAAATTAATGACACGATTGTTCCTATTAAGTAGTCCTTGGACAAAAAGACTAATCCCTGTTTTCACTGATACTGGTGACACTTAATGAATGCCTACTTTAAAGCACTCCGTACTTTTGATGCTGATCTGAGCGACAGAAAACTACCAGCGCGATTTAAATTAAGCATTAATTTCGATGTGGCTTTGAAAAATATCTGCAGCTGCCTACATTTTTTGGAGTTGCGCGACTAATAAATGTATGGAGCTTATATTTTTTTCACGATTTCATTCTCGGTCTCATAGTAAAAGTTGTTCATTTTCATGAGTAATACACGCTCTTAAAGTATTGTCAACGTTTAAAAAATCACCCAGTATAAAATCTGAAGATAAATATGTTAAGTAAAGCGAAGGCATAACATTTTGTAAAGCAAGTCAGTGCAGTTCGTTGATTTTCCCTGCATGTCTGTGTGTGTGTGTATCGGGTTTCACACAAGTACGTGCGCGGTGCGCGTGAGTGGGTGACGGCGGCAGACTCGGTGGCAACGCGAGCTTGCGCAGGTAAGGGCTTGAACAGAGTGGTGGAGTAAAAGTGGTAGCTACTTTATTTAATTATTACTGAATAGCAGAACATTAAGGGCTTTAAATAAAACGCTACTCTAGTTAAGTGTTTAGTACTAATAGCCTGCAGTATACATGTGTTGGTATTGGAGGACATAGTGGTTGTCAAAAAAGTAGAGAGACTTAAAAACTTTCACCACTGCTGTGTCCTCTCCATTTCATCGGTCCAGATATCAAATTGGTCAAGATATTTCCCCCAAACTCTAAATAAAACTAATAATGACTGAAATTACCTAAGTTTACAAACAAAATTCCTGCGACCTATTAACAATTACGCATATCAAACACTATTGTAAGCTCGTAAAATCTAAGAAACACATTCTGGCCACACAGTTAGATCCGTTTGCCATCATTTGCACAGACATAACTGGAGTTGACACAGAGCAAACTATTATACTGTAACGATTTGCAAACATTCCGATGTATGATGAAAATAGAGTCTGATCATAATATGGTTGGTGCAGGATTTGAAGTTCGGACTTTTTTTTGACGAAATGCAGGTCTCTTGTTTGTTTAATTGAGTCTGTGCAATTAAAGCTGCAAGATTTGCTCAAAAGATTACGAGCATTATTTCGTTTTAGCGCTTTTACCCAATAACAAGCCGTGTGAAGCCTAATGGGGTTTCCCTTCCATGAAAATGTTCATTCCATAAGTTACCTTGTCTGTGTTTTTGTTTTTTATTAATTGATGCATGCATGAAAGTGGCTGGCAACTACGAAGATTTGTACTAAATTATGTTAGCCATTAGTCATATTAAGGGGCCAAATATTTACTCGAGGATCATCTTTATTTTCATGACCATAAAACTTATTTTAAAGCCCATAATTGTATTAAAATAAAGAATATTCCTCTACCCCAGCATAATCGCGTCCCTACACACTTGCGTCAGTGTGCGCTGACAGCACTAAGCCGAGGACACACGGAGACAACTTGACGCCTTCTACGGCGCATGCGCGCAATCCAATCTACATCGTTACTGCGCCGACGCGGCGCGGCGTGTTGCAACTGAATACCTATTGCATGTTGTGGCTTCGTAAACTGGCCCTGATCTTGTGGGAGCTGATCGAAGAGGAGAATAGGCTTTGAGAGAAGATAAAGATAAGAAAACCAATAAGAAATACAGCTACATTGTTCAAAGAATGTTGGGAGACAGTGAGAAAGATCAAGATTCAAGAGGTTCTATTTGTAGACTTCGAACAAAAGGATTAACTTCGGGTCCGGACTCGTGCTTCACCTAGGTTCTCCACCTGAGTAAGGCACGGGGACTTAGGTTGGAGACTTAGGGTTCTGAGACTCAGGGACCACTTCTTAGAGTTAAAGTACATAGTGAAAATGAAATTTGTGCTATACTGGTTTCCTAAAAAGACTTCGTAGATATGGAAAGCTTGAACTTTGAAAAGTAGAGACACTATACTTAAACTGTTGGTTAAAGTTAAAAATTATAAAACTGCTGTAGACAGATCTGAAGCTTAATGTCAAACCTGAACATATCACTATAGAATATAAAGTGGTAACACAAATCTAACCCACTGCCAATGTATTTTAAATCAAAATAAAACTCCCAAGTAAGACATTGAGTTTAAATCCAGTATTAATAGAACAGCATTCGCACGCATGTACAAATGTAGCCACATCTATTAATAGTATGTGAAAACAGTCATGCAGTTAGGAGACAATTGACTAACAAATCTTGGTTAGTCACACAGTTACACTGTAACGAAAGCTTAATAAACTACAAAGATCTAACTAACTATCGGATTTATCACTAAAGAGGTTCGTAAACTTTGATTAAAGTTGACATTAGCTGTAATTAGTAAATTATAAGTTAAGTGAAGAGTTTCAAGATATGATGAAGATGCGAATAAGGATTTGCTTTAGGCTATACAGAAGATGTATGGTGAGAATTGCTTTCAATTTTCATAAAGTTCGAAATAATGTTGGCATAAAGATTTCTGGACATAATGATGATGAGTGAGGATGAGACTTAGACTGAAATTTGATTCTGCTAGTTTCTGGAGCAGTAGTACAGCACAGAGAGGGCTCAAGAAGTTCAGTTCTTAAGCCCTGACCCACGCTAGACATCCCTTCGACAGGCAGCAATATTGAAATCAGTCTAGTTAGAGAATATTTCTCCTTCAGACTGAACATGAGCAACCTGCTAAACAAGAGGCTCGGCAAAATCGAGGTCTAGCACATAAAAACACGTGAAATGACAATAAGGTTGAGAAATAACCACATATTTTAGCGTTGCTCTCGAAATAAATGGCTTTACTTTCAAGCGGTTTGTAAGTAAGACGTCTTGTTCGACAACTTTACTCACGGGATATTGTACTTGAGTAAGTAATGTGGCTACTTACGGCTTTACGACACTTTGTTGTGTGTCTCTTGGACCACAGCTCCGCTAGTGAGAATGAATACCGCAATGTCCTGCTTATTTAAACTGTGTTACTGTGATTTGTGGATACGGTAGCTTTTTTATACCGTCTGCGTCATCATCGACTTTTATCAGAAGTTTTTTGAACGTAGAATCCAGTAGCAATACTGTATCCACTAGTATTCTTTCATCATTCTTAATATCAAGGCTGACATCTAGATCAAGTTTGTCAGAATCGTTGCTGTCGTTGTTTCCATCAACCGTTTACCCTGCTATAAACTCTCCTATTAATTTCACTTCACACACTTCATCAACGTTATCAGTGTTATCACCTATCACTTCTCTACCCATATCCCCGTCTACGTGAAAATATTCATAACTCACTAAGATCAGATTGCCTTCTGACGGCACATTAATCGTTCTCAAGTTCTCAAGGAAAACAACATTGGAGATCTAATTACAGATATGTACCACCTTTCACTAAGCCTTCGTGATAATTACAAGCAATCAACGAGATTCTTTATCTGCTTAGTCCTCTTAAGTTTATGCGTGAATATATGAGTAACTATTTGTGTAATGTTCTAGTTAGTTGGTACTTCCGCAGTTGCTTTAAGTTTAATTGATGGTATTCATTTATCTGCTTCATTTAGGTTAATATTGACTGGTAGTACTGACTCTCTAAAAGCTATCTTAAAAATGTTGTTAACAGATCAGAACATGTTGCTGTTTTATATTACAATCCTGCAGCCAGAGGCTGTTTATGAAAGCCTGCGATAATCGTCATTACAATATTGGATCCAACCATATTTAACGAAACCTTTTCTACTTGCAGAGAAGCCGTTGCCTTGTGTGTTACAAATGCTTAAACGATACGTTTCTAAGTATCCATAGACATCTATGCCTACTGGCTACTGCACTTCAACTAGACTACAAAGATAGCAGTCTCACTTCATTTCTGAGAAGAGAGTTTCACCTTTTATACTACACTGTAAGTTATAACCATTCATAAACAAATTAGTAGTAATACTCTATTATTCTTCACACCATTGAGAAAATTTACTTCAGCTGCATCGTATTTAGCATTTCAAACTCTGTTTCATTCACCATAAGGTGTTATATTGCCAGTGTTGATTATTTCATTTTGATCTCAGAATAAGTCAGTTAATAAATTAACTCACTTTGCACATGAGCGTACTTTTCTTTTGAACTAATATTATATGTACAGTAACCTCGTTTATAAAGACGTTCGTTTTGAGTCGCCGCAACATTGAAATCAGTGAAATATCACATGAAAGTTGGCAATGAACACGATGAGAAAGTTATTATGTCAACTAACTTTGATAATTCTATTTTCATGGATTATAATTCTGGGGATAATAAGGGACCTGATGATTCGAGGAGACGAAACACGTTACTTTATAGAGATAATAGTAGAAAGGTTATCTGTGAATAAACAACAGAACTAGAAGAAAGACGAATTCGGTAACATCTTATTTACGACAAAAAAAAGTGCCTGGAAACAATGAATTACGTCTACGAAAACCCATAATGAATGTAACATATTCATGACCTTTTTATATCATTCCAAAAATAAACAAGTAGGTACTACAAAAATAGATCAATGGAAAAAAAACTCATTACCATATAAAAGTCATAAAAGAAATATCACACTAAAAGAAAATAACATTATAAAATAAAATTTAACTTATCAAGATCTGGTTTGTAACATAAGTAGCGAGTTGAACGAGACTGGACGGCGACTCTTGCGCTCGTTCCGACTACACCCGAGTTTGCCCGAGCCCGCCCGAGCCGGTCTGAGGATTAAGATGATGAAAATCGCGGCTATCAACGGGTTTCTGAATTAAATTTACGTCTGGATGAGGACTTTGAGAAAGTCAGTTTTAAAGATGACAGTGAGTAACATGCAGATTCTTAAAACATTTAAGATATTCTAAATGCATAAAGTGTTGAATTAGTCAATTTACCAAAGAGATCAGTTAACAACGACATATTTTTTAACGTAAAAGCCTAATCTTAAAGTAGTTAAAGCTATAGATAACGTTAATAAGTAGTCTTAAAAAAGAGCTGCCAATTCAGATCTAGCCAAAGTATTCAAGAAAGATGGTTCTTAAGGTTTAAAAGAAGAGTCAATCCCACAATTCCCATTGATGAACGATAGTAAAACGCACGCTGGATAGGTCAAGTGTCAATGCTAACGTCTGCCGACATACCAGACGTTTCCGCGTAATCATATAGCTGTGGTGTTAGCTTACGGCTTGGCGTGTGAAGCATAATACTGACTATGTCCGAGTACTCTTAGTTTATTGAATAGGCCGCTCTCGGTACTATATAAAGTACATTTTGATGTATTTAAAGGCTGCATTGGTTATAGAATCTATTGGATGTCAAACGATTAATGTTTGAGGGTATATCAGGTAGGTATTTTAGGTGTGATTGTAAATATGAGCAATTTTAGAAAGACAACCGCTCAAACAATATAGTTAGGTAGGTGTAATTTCTTAAACTGATATTATATAAAAACCGGCCAAGTGCGTGTCGGGCTACGCGCAGTGTGGGGTTCCGTAGTAGACCGTTATATTTTAGATTTTGTTTAATATAAGCAACTACTTCATCTTAGTCACTTTATAGGATTTATTCTAATTTTGTATTTGGTACAAAATTATCCATCACCCTAGTTCAACGACTATTACTGCTAAACTAATATCTATCATTCTATCTTATATCTTAACCACTATAATTTTCTTTTAAAGTTCATGAAATGCACTATTATCATGATTTTTTCCAGATTTTTCACAAACAAAAATTTGCACTTTAAAGTTTAATATTTCGTAAATGGAGCATTCAATCGAAAGTAATTGCAAGCCCTAAATCATTTTAAAAGACCTATTCAACGATACCCCACACGATGGGGTAGACGACGAAAAAAAATATAATTCCCACTTCACATGTAGGGGAGCTACCCTAAAAAAAATATATTTTCCAAAATGTTTTTTTATTTATTTTACCACTTTGTCGGCGTTATTGATTGATATACACACCTCTACAAAATTACAGCTTTCTAGTACTTACGATCTCTTAGCAAAACCTCGGACAGACAGACAGACAGACAGACGGACATGGCGAAACTATAAGGGTTCCTTGTCAAGACTACGGAACCCTAAAAAGTAAAAGAACATAATTTCGTAATTAAAAAAAAAAAGTCTGTCATAATCTGTCTTTTAAATTTTGTTATAAGCAAAATTTTCGGTTCCCGAACTAAACACAATTTTCAATGATAAACTACAATTAGCATGAAATGATTATTAAAAGCAGATTTTAACCATAACTCAAACTCCAACCAAATCAAATAAATCATCAATGAAACCTTCTTTGAACTCTACCTGAAGTAACCGTCCCAAAAGACATTCGATATTCGATAAAAAAACGTTATTGTTTATGGTCAAATTAGTGGTCAATTTATGGTCAGTCGGCGCCGACGGCCGTATCAGGTTACACACAGGTGTTCGGCCATATTCAAATATTGGAACAATAATATAAATAATGTTTAACATGAAATTAATTTAAATTAATTGTTTATTTCAATTTAAATGGCGCTTTTAGATGGGTTCCATTTATTTAAATGTGTTTGGAGAAAATGTACTTTGAAATTCGACGATGGACTTTGGTTGTTAGGTCTCTGTTTTAAAAAAGTAGTCTGCGGTTGAAAGAAGGGGCAGAGATTTGGCATATTTAGAAAATAAGTATTTTGCTAAATTTGTGTCTTCCCTTATATCGAATTCATCATCGGTATAGTATGTAGTTCATGACTGTATATACTCTGTCCAGTCGCTAATTTGTCCAGCTACGAAACTTTCCGGCTATCTGTCCAGTTGCTACGAAGGCGTTTAAACATTGTCATTTTGAATTGGTTTCTTGTCTCCATTTTACATGAGCTCATAGACTCATATTATCATTGAGATGAGATTTACGGAGTTCAGCAACCCGACTATTGAGGTCAAACTTCATGGACCAATAGAAGGTATACCAAAGTTCGGGTTTTGTTTGTCCGGGTTTAAACCCGTGAGGACCGTTGCCGCGTCACCTAGTGGCGACACACGCCACAGACGAGTCACCTTCTCCGGCATCCGTCTTCCGACGCCCCTACCAACATCGGGCATCTGGTTCCACTACCGCCTACCCTGAGAGTCCTAAATCCTGCTCCTCGTTCCAACGTCCCTTCAGATACGCGCAAGCCAGGGCAGTACTTGTCGCGCCTACCTCCGTAGACAGAAAAAATATGACGGGCTTTTAGAGACTCACGACCTATCTTTTAATATTTTTTTAAGCAAATGCTAGTGAGTTTTGTTTTAACTAAATGGTTTCCATAACTCCAACGCTTCATTGGCCCGATAGGAATCGGGCAAACGTAAATTGTAAAACAAACGTATTTGTAAATGCTATCAAAACTTTTGTTTTGAGCAGCATAAAGGGTGGCCATCTTGTCTGGTCATCTTTCGGCGGATATGACGATTCTCAAGAGTAGAGTTATTATCCTTGCAATATTACACCAGGGTACGATTTACAGGACGAAGTTCCTCTAAGATACAACTTAAGTGAGCAACACCTTTTAAATTACATGGCCTCTGTTACTTAGTGTGCTTTGCATGTCACAGTGTCGACTTGATGAATAAAAGCTTGAACCCAGCTTAGCATAAGTGAACTACTTGACTTTTGTTAAAGCATACAATGTATCATTGTAACCAGAGCAACAAATAACATGCTTGTGTAATATATGCAAGCAATGTATTCGCGGAATACGTGCGCATTTTGTTTCTGTAGGTACCAAGTATTCTATTTTCAAATATGTATCAAGAGTAAGTTTCCGAAAAGGTTTTATATCTTTACAGTATTTTGGCACTTTGTGAAATTGTGTGAAAAACAAAATGGCGGCCTTAGTTCCAACTATGGCCACACACGAAGAGCACAGCGCTCTACTAGCGCTTGCATATCGTTTCTGTACAAAGTATTCTATTTTCAAATCGGTTTTAGATATTTTTTCCGAAAAGGTTTTATATTTATGCAATCCCTAGTAGATCATAACTGTTTTCGATTTTTATACAATTAATCGTAATAATTATTGAGCTTTTATGTAAATTATTAATTTAGTATTATTATTAATAAAACAACACCTGTGCACAAATTATATCACAGCTTTTTTTGTTAAAAAAGTAGACTAGTAGCTTTAAAACTATTAATTATTAGTTGAAATATGATATTGCAGAATTAGTGAAGATTTTCTTAGTATTCGATCTTTTAGAGCCAATATTTCATAAATTGATGTCCTGGCACTAATTAAAAGACCGCGCCGTTTCAAATCAATTAGAAACATATTATTAAATCATTAAGACTGACGACGGGCACGAGCGGAAAACCACACATTAAAATAAATAGATTAATGATCGAGTAATGTTTTTGTAATTAAACAAAGTTTGCTCAGGTAAACCCTTCATAATAGGAGTTATACAGAAAATTAATCTATATTATTGATAAGATAAACTAAATAATGCTCTTTTTAATGCTAAATAATTTGTGTTTCCACTTATTTTTTTATAAAATTGACCTGTACTTCTTCATAATTATAAATAAACTAAACTTAACTAAAAAGTAAGTACAATTTCATGAAGACCCAGTGGCAAGGTCCTTATAGCTCGTATATAAGGTAATGGCTTCAAATCCCGATAACACAGTAATATAGTGTCCGATTATATCCGTGTAAAACTTTTCAGGAAGCATAGAAAAGTTTTAATTGTACAAGTTAAGTTTTGTCAATTCGCGGAAGCTAAATATCGTATTACATGGAATTGAATTTAAATAAGTGTATATGGTAAAGTGACATCAAGACATTGTAAAGTTTAATGTATTTAATGTATACTGCCAGTCCATGAAATGCTTCCCTTCTCTTATAAAGTACCAATAAAGGTGCTTCCCGGGTTACCGATCTAACTGAACCATTTTGGTTTGCTTACAGAAAGGTTTTGTAAGAAAGTATCTGAAAAAGAATTAAAAAAATAGGACTGAGGTTCGCGCGTTTGTTCCGACGATTAAAGCCACACGCCAAAAGGCCATACAGCACTGTAATAAAGATCATTTATTTATTGAACTTATAATTTTACTACCACGCGTGATAAAGCAACAGGAGCAATATTTTTAATTCCATGAAGCTTGCGTCGTTGGTACTTCACAGAAAGGTAGACAATCTAAGGCAATATGTTCGTTTACACGTGCTGGCTCGCTAGAGGTCACCGTGATCCGATCTCTGAAGTTTTTCTGGGAAGGTCTGAGACTAAGGAAACAACGCGTGGGGTCCGTGCGTTGATGTCTTTTATAAGAAGGCTAAATATCACACTATTTGCACTTATTTTTCGAAGTGGCAACATTGTTTTTTTTGTTGAGTGACGGCTTTGTTTAATCATTTTGGTTATTTTTTTGGGTAAGTAAAGTAACTGTTATTTTACCTATATAAATAAAAAGCTCACATATTACATGCTTATCCTTATAATACTG
Organism: Xestia rhomboidea; assembly: GCA_963853795.1. NCBI lineage: Eukaryota > Metazoa > Arthropoda > Insecta > Lepidoptera > Noctuidae > Xestia > Xestia rhomboidea. The sequence goes on along the minus strand of OY970771.1, from coordinate 3,042,147 downwards.
GCAGAATGCGGGTAGTAGTGAAGTTACACTTCTGCCTAATCTTATTTATTTATGTACACACAAAATACTTTACAGGACAATATATTAACATAGATGAGCACAAAGGTTTATCTTTAGAGGACTAGAAGTAAAATTAAATTCAAATAGCTGTAATGAATCGTGTCTTGCCTCGAACTCACGACCTTTTAGTCGTCAGTTTCAACCACTGGGCTATAGCCACATGCCGTGTATAAATTCCCGCGTATTAGTCACACAAAGTGATAGTTTGAAAGGCTATAAATCTTTCACTCCTCTAGCCCCTTACGGCACAGTCGTTATGTTACCTCTGTTAAAGTACTTACAAGGGTTTATGGATTCTGAAGTATGTGCTGAACATTTGAGCCTTATGTTGTTACAGCGGCTTTGTTTATAAGCTTTACGATATACTCGTATTTATAGACGGTAGGACTGCCTCGTTGGGTAGTGGCTCTTACAAAGAGCATGAGGTCCCGGGTTCGATTCCCGGGACGGGAAAAGTATTATTGGGTTTTTCTATCAGGAATTTCTTAGTAGCAGCCACAGAGTCTGGATTTGTTCACGGTTGACGGCAAAAGGCTCGCTCCCTATTACATGGGACTTAAAACATAACTGGCGAAATTGAGGTGTACTATTGGGTAGACTTCTGCCTAACCCTTCGGGGTTTACAGGCGTGATGTTATGTATGTGTTTAGGTAACGCGCCTAAGGAAGTGGTTCTTATAGGCCCCATGATTGCAGGTCTCAATTACGTGCTAAGCTGGTTCGAATATAAGCAAGTGTTATAGGCGTTATGACACCAAGAATTTCTCACCAGCAGCCCCGAGTTTGATTTGGGCCAGCCCCTATTACACGGAACTTAAGAAAAACTGGCGAAATGTGGGTATTATTAATATTTGAATAATGATACTAGATTGTAAATGGAGTTTATTAGGAGGAGCAAGCTTTTCTTACAAACTCATACTGACTCCGGGTATAAAGGGTGTAAAACACCTCTGAACGAAGCCGAAAGGCACTTGTTCTCCTCGTCACTGCGATCATTTTGTATTCTACACCATACCTGGGAACCTTCTAGTTACGGAGATATTGGGGGTCAAAGTTCCAACTTTTTCTTTAAATACAAGTTTTTAATGTAAGATTTTTATTTTAAACACCTCCACGACCCCCGTACTATTCAATCCATCCATCAGCACAGTGTTTTGAGTGCGTTACATTGAGTTCTACCACAAAACATGATTTTTCACTGCAATAATTTTTGCGTAAAGTTACTTAGTTTGATGTACAGAATGCTTGGTTGACGGCGTCGTGATGAGGTGGTTTACACCCTGCATAAACGTGGTCACGGATATCTCTGCCCCAAGATCTGAACCTCAATTCCAGAGACCAAGCTAATGCATACGACGGAGTATTCGTCGAACATTCAGCATTCTAAGCTTTAGTGGTTTTCTTTATTCGTTATTTACTGTTTACTTATGAGGTAAGTAGTACTAGACGCGGGATCATAGGTGTAAGACATGTGCCAAGGTGTTTTCCAGCGCGTGGTTGGGTATGTGTTCCCATAATTTCTACTGGTAAATCTGTACAATAATTTGAGTTTTTTTCAATAATGTGAGTTTGTATTCGTTGTTTTGTACATTATTTACAACTATAACATTAGTTCTGTGGTGTCATTACACCACAGAACTAATGTTCTACTACTACTACTCCAAATGACTTGGCTGAATAGTTAATCCATTTGGTAATATTGCATTTTGGAAAAAAATATCTTTTTGAATTTTTTAAATGTCGGCTGACAAATGCTACCACTTTTTTTTAAATATTTAAAGACTGATTAGTTAGCCAGCTATATGGCTAGTCAGTCAACAAATAGACACATTTTATTAACATTCAAAGAGTGTCATTTAGGTAAGTCCTAATTTTTACTACCAACTTCATTTACTGATTTAATCAAAAGTATCTATTATTGGACATAATTAAGAAAAAAGCAAAAACCCTAAAACTAGTAAGTACGATTAATCACGTTAAACTTACACGAAAAAAACTTACAGAAATTGACATACTCCATACAATAGACGAAATTGAGACAAAATAAGATGACAATTTCGAAGAAATTACAAAACCATTAGAAAGGACAAGACAGGTATGTAGCATCATAGTGAAACAGTGACGGTCATTACATCATCCGATGACGTTGCACAGAGAAAGGTGTCAACACACGGTCATGACAAAATAGATCAGACCAACATCGGGGAAGACCAAAGAAACGATGAATGGACTGTGTGAAAGATGATATGGACAAAAAGAGGCGACGGCTAATAGAGAAGTATAGACGAAAAAGACTTGCTGCGCCTACCCCAGATGAATTGCTATAAGCGCAGGAAAATGATGATGAACGCACTCCGTAAGTTATTAACATATTGTCTAATGATAAACAAATAGAAGCAGTAACTGATACTACAAATATATCAAGGAAGGATAAAAACAGTATCCTTACAATGTTGGCACTGGCAGTGATTGTACTGGGATTCACACAAGAAACATTGGGGATAATGCAGTTGTAATGCCACAAGTTAAAATAAATTGGGATTACGCCTAGGATATCTATATTAACGCAATGGACAATTTGTTAATGATGAAACATTGTAATACGCCTGCAAAGTAGAATTCAATGATCTTTCAACTAAACGAATCAATATTTGTATTAGAGTTCAATGATGACGGATTGCATTTGAGTGTCCTACTTGTAATTTTGATTGATAGCTTCTCTGAGCTCATGCTTTTATTTATTACTTGGCGTTCAATTCTTGTCACGAATCCTATCAAAAAGTTCTGATTTGATTAACATAGGATTATGATGGAGTTTTAAAATTAGATACAGGGCCTGTTTCACCACCTACGATTAAGTTCCCGTTAACTTACTTGGCAGATAATTTCATACAAATTCTGTTCCATTTTTGAATTTGAAGAATTGGACATCGTGAAATAGGCCCTAAAGATCAGGAATATAGCATCGTCTTCATCGAAAATCTCTTTCTCAGTTCACATGATTCAGATTGCATTCTCTACTTCACCGACTCTAAGCATACATGTGGTTTTAAGACTTAAGATAAACTAAACACCGACTTTCGTTTTTTTATTTACTCAAGTTTGGTATGTGTTCACGTGAGCTCAGCCTCTTGCATGACTAAACCATGGATATCTCTATTTATCCCACCAGTGGTATCAGCATGATGTTTACTTTTTGCACGTAACAGATAACGTGATAAAAATGACACAATTTTATCAATGGCAACAAAATATTTCAGATTATTCTATTGTCGTTTATGTGTAAAGAGTCTTTATGTTTACTTTTGCTATTTGCTATTGATTTTGCAACGTAGCTTTTGAAAGATCTTGCGTGCATATTGTGTTTTTTAATGTTTGGTAAGGGATCAATTTTCGACAAGAGAAGATGTTCAGAGGGATCAGTTTCCAAGTTGATCTCTTCAAGCAATAACTGGCTGTTTAAAAATTCAATAAGATTATCAATGAGATGAAGTAAATCTTCTGATAACATTTATGTAAAATATCAAGATAAGGTTTATCAATGATGACTGATCGCATAGAAATATGCATGTATAGGCAAGTATATGATACGATATTTCGTAAGTAGGAGCAATACCTATCTAACAGATATTCTTAAGTTTACTTGCTAACTAAGAAGTTAATACTCAGTAGAAGTTTCTATAAAGTTCGGGGCCAAAATTACAAGCAATTAAAAGCAAAAACTTTAGAGGTTCAAATCCAATGTTGAGAAACACTGGAAACACACCTCCAGTACTCACTAATTCTAATGCAAACATTATCAAAAAATATACATCCAGTTATTGCGACTTTGTTATTACCAACACCATCCATGAATGTCCACTTGGAACAAAATCGAAAATTTGGTTTGCAAACAACTTGATAAATATAAAAAAAACTGACAGCTTACTTGGAACTAAGTTAATATCACTTGAACCAATCCAGTCTCCAATAACACACCGGTTCCGACTGGACACCCACGGGGAGTCAAAACGAAAAAAATTGCAGAAAAAAATATTTTTTTCTTTTACTCACTTTTATAATTCCGAAATGTGAACAACACAACACTGACCGTAAATTTTATTGAGCGAACGAATGTGGCGCGATCGGTTTGTTACTGGCGTGCGTTCAGCCTCACGTACGTTTAGCGTTTGGTCTTTCCGCTTCACGCTTGACGTTTTTATGCGCTGTGATTGGTCGAGACGGCGAGCCCGTCGCTACGTCACGCCAAAGCCTTTAGGGCTCACGCAACCGATAGATTTTTACTACAGTTTGGCAATTAGTTACGAGTAGTAGCACTGCGCGGTTGGGTGGTAAAGAGCTTCCGTTCAGCGCTTTTGATAGAAGTTCTGTTTTTTATTGGCCATTTTCATATTATCATCAGTTTATGTTTACGGTACAATTAGGACAACAGAGGTTATGTGATTGAAAAAGTTAACATGAGTCTACTTATCGTTAAAGTTTGCAACATCATTTTCCCGACTGCAAAGTTAGTAGACAGTTAATCCTCAGTTTACAGACCTTACCTCAAATTAGAGCAAAATATCACACATCATCACAACGAAAGACACAAACCCAAATTACACTTCAAAAGTTCGTGTCCGACAACATTAGTATAAAATTAAAAATCTAGAGAGCACGACAGAAAAAAATCCAATCGGAAAATTCTCGCCTCTCTTCTGACCAGTGATAATCACAAAAAAAAAACATAGACAAACTTTTTAAAGAGTAAAACTTTTTTATAAGACTTACCCAAGTGTTATAACAAAACTTTTATTCGGCAAATCCACACAGTAGCACGTTCACTAACGTCTTTCTGAGGCTCCCGGCCGTAAGCAACTAACGACGGAGTGCTCCGTGTGTGTTTCTGAAATGTGCGAGAACATCGCGTTCCTATTGTTTCACGACATATACTTGTATTGTGGGCCTTGTCTGTGTCTGTGTGTGTCTGTTTGTTTGTGGTTAATTGAGGTTTTAGTTTAATTAATTAATTTGTTTTGATGTTCGTGTTAAAGAGCCTGGGAAGTAAATTTTAATTCAATTGTTATAGGATGAAAATCATTTTCTGTTGTAACTTTGTACAGAATATGAATTAGCACGATTAAATAATAAAAATAAAAAAAAATTGATAGTTGATCAAATATAAAAATTATATTATTTTATTTGGTTGGAAAGCCATGGGAGGTCTTAGCCCAGCAGTGGGACAGACTACGCTGACAGGAAAACAAAAACTATCTTTATAGATAGAAATAACAGCTCCAATAATCTTTATCGTCGACGTTTTTCCAAGTCATTCTACTAAATAATATTCGATATGTTTCTACCAAAATGTTCAGTCTATGCAGTCAAAAAGCCACCAGACCGTCTTGTCATTTACAAGCGGAACCGCGAACAAAAGCTAGTTGTTGTTAACAATTAAGTAAGATGATGCATGGCGTCTGCATTCTCAGCCAATTAAACGAAAGTACGCTCTGTGACGTCAATGGCTGTGTCTGTCCAAACCGGGCGTGTCACCTTTAGCCGGGGGACTTGAGGGCACCGGGCAGTGGTGCCGCGGAACTTGGATGGAACTAAGTCCAGTTTTGACGTTAGATTACTTTGCCCCACGCTATTATTTAACTTCAGTAACATCAAGCCTGTAATTCCTGAAGGGTTAGGCCCACATTTCACTAGTTATATGTTTAAGTTCCGTGTAAATGGAGTGGGTGGGTGGGAGCTTATTAGCATCAACCGGGCATAAATCCAGACTCCGTGGCTGCTACTGAGCCTACCAAAAGTGTAATTACCTAATAACACTTTGCCCGACACGGGAATCGAACCCAGGACCTTATGCTCGACAGTCGTGCTTGCTACCGACAACTAAACTAGCTATATTAACTATATTTTAGCTAATCTCACTGCAGTAAGAAATATCTAAAGCTCTAGGACTAAAAACTTAGACACATAGAACTGTCCGCGTAGCATGACCACAGTAGAAACGAAAGAGAATCGACAAATCTTTTGTTCAACTGTCATTTTGTCGATTCAATGACAGATGAACAAAAGATTTGTCGATTCTCTTTCGTTTCTTTCCGCTACGCGGGGGTTAAGTGTTGGATAAAGACGTGTCACGTTTACTCTCAGTATTGGTATTACATAACATAACTTCACGCTTGTTTTCCCCGAAGTGTTAAGCAGGGGAGTAGGTACTTATATTTAAATAATTACGTTTAAGCCCAATGTTATAGGGGGCGAGCCATCATCCGGGACTTAATCCAGCCTACGGGCTGCTACTAGGGTATCTTTGACGGTGAAAGTGAATAACACTTTGTCCTTTTTTTGTGTGGGAAAATCTTAATCGATACCCTCCTTCTGGAGCGACTCTAACCGAATAAAACCCCAGTCTTCCTACAACTACTATATTTTGTCGGGGGCCCAGGAGATACAAGTACAGTCGTGGTCTTTTCCGCCTGATCAGTTTTTTTTTTTCGCTTACATCATGCAGAGGCGCCAAGCCGGCGTGGCTTGGCGCCTTAAAGTTTAGGTCTAAATTAGGAAAGCGTCAATTTGGCGCGCAAAATAACAATAACTCTCGTTTGGCGTGCGTCGTCAGTCTTTCATTAATTATTTCTATACAAAAAAAACGGGGCGGGGCTAGAGAGCGTTTCTATGTTGTAAGTGCAAGAAAAAATTTGCTTAGTGGTGATCAGGCGGGAGTGTCCACGATAGTACATTCGCGTACTATATATTCGCGTATATTCGCGCGTTCAAACCCATGTACTAACAACGACTATTGTAAAAATGCTCACCTGTAATCCAAAGGTCCAAAGAGGTGATACGCAGTAACAGATAAGTATTTTCACAATGAATCTAATGCCTACAGGTATTATTTTAAATATTGATAAAGGCCTGTTGTCACCTAGTCCAATCTACCACTCCTCCTTTACCGTGTGGTTAGTGCCTAACCTGGTATCAAAGTTTTTATGCCGCCCATGGGCTTCTGACTTGGCTTTACATGCCGTTTAGAGATATCTCTCAGGCAAATGTTTGTGTAATGAGCATGGACATTTGTTTCAGAGCCATGGATGTTTATATGTATAATAAGTATGTATTTACAAACAAAAAGTATCTATGTAGTATATCAACTATCTGGTGTCCACGACACAAGCCTCGTTGCTTAGTGTGGCACTAGATGGCGCTGTATGTTAATGTCCAGCAATATTTATTTATTTTATTTATTTATTTATCCTGGTTTCCTCACGATGTTTTCCTTCATCGAAGCATGTGATTATACAATGCGCATATGAAACCGAAAAATCAGAGGTGCGTGTCTTGGGTTCGAACTCGCGATCTATGACTTGACAATCCGACGGTCACACTACTGAGCTATCACTGCTCCAATCATCATCATCATAATTTCAGCCGCAAGACGTCCACTGCTGGACATAGGCCTCCCCCAAATGTCACCACATTGACCGGTACCGTGCGACTCGCATCCAACGGATTCCCACAGCCTTCACCAGGTCATCGGCCCACCTAGGTCTTCCAACGCAACGTCTTCCGGTTCGCGGTCGCCACTCCAGAACTTTTCGGCCCCATCGGCCATCCGTTCTGCCAGCAATGTGCCCTGCCCAACAATTCTTTGGTCTACGTCAGTAACCTTGGTTCTGTTGCTTCTTCGAAACTTCGAGCATAGCCCTCTGCATGCTGCTTCAATGTAAAGAGAATAATCTAACTTCAAACAGACCAAATTTTTCAGTAGGCGTGCAAATATCAAATACAGTGATTAGATGCATGGACACACAGATTACTATGAGAATTTTCTCGGAAGCGATAAGCAGCCTTCGACGTGTCACACCATAATCTTCTTTGTACTGTCATGCACGGAGGTTGTACAGTGTCAAAGTAATTTTGTATTTATGTTGATGTTTTACTAAGAAAAGGAAAAAAAAACCGGGACATAATAATGGTCAGGTTTTTTTCCAGAGTGATTGGAAGATTTGTCCACTGGTTTCACTGAAGCGAGATGGGGCTTATAAGAAGAAAACTCAATTGTTTTTAAACAATTTAAATGGGTTTTTTAATTAATTACTAGCTGATGCTCGCCGCTGTGCGACCGAATTATATACTAAAACCTTCCTCTTGAATCACTCTATCTATTATAAAAACCCGCATCAAAATCCGTTGCGTAGTTTTACAGATCTAAGCATACATAGGGACAGACGCGGCGGGCGACTTTGTTTTATAACAAATGTAGTGATATTGTAAGGCTGGAATTGTCTTAAAATAAATATTTTCTCGGACTGTCTGAATGCTTAACTGAGAAGTTCCATTAAACCTTGATGTTTTCAGAGGAGCTGAACAAGCGGAAGTCGTTTTCAAATAATTTCGTATCACTGCCTCGTTGGTCGCAAGCGCGACTGCTGAGCATGAGTTCCTGGGTTCGATTCCCGGGTCGGGCAAAGTGTTATTGGGTTTTCCGTCAGGAATTTTCTCTGTAGCAATCACGGAGTCTGGATTCGTGCCCGATTAATGGCAATAGGCTCGCCCCATATTACATGGGGCTTAAACATAACTGGCGAAATGTGGGTGTAGGTGTACTGTAATTGTGTACGTCTCTGCCTAACCCTTCGGGGATAACAGGCGTCGTGTTAGGTTATAATAATAATGTTAGGAGGTTCCTCTCTCAAGAGCCCTGACCACCGGCAGCTCGGACCCTGTTCCCAGCGCTGGTGGCAGCTGTTTTTTTATATTTTTAAATGTTTTTTTTATAAAGTTTTATTAAGAAATATTAAAAAATATCAAAAATATGTATTTAAATGAATAAACGAATAATAATAATAATCTTGTTTTTCTTTTTTTTTATCTTTTTTTTTCTTTTTGTTATGTCGTTATGGTTACAATGTCACTTCAGCTCGGCTCTTGAATCTTAAGTGATGTGAGTGAAGGCGAAGTTAAATGTGGGTGTGTTTGAAAAATGTCGAAAAGAAAAACCAACTTTATCTTTTAGGTCATGATAAGAGCAGAAAGAAAATCATCAGAGCCACTCAAAGTATCAATAGTTATCAGTCAAATGTAAAATCGATTACTAAGGCAGCTATCGTTTAGGATGTAGATAGATAAATAGCGATAAATTAAAATAAAGCCACTCTGACAGTATCTTTAAAGATGTTGGTTAGTGGTGCCACTGGAAGATGACGTGGTTATACATTCCATCTCGCTCTGGACCATGGATTGAACCAGGGCCGGACGCAAGAGGTCACCGTTACCGATCGCCGCTACGAGGACACGGCGGTGCTCCGTCCAAGCGGAGCAAACCTCCACGGTGTGCTCCACCGGGTCCTCCGGTCGATCCTCGCAGTGGTAACACCCGGGCGTTTCCTCCCGCCCGGTTCGGGCAGGAAGCTCCCGAAACAATCGTGCCCGGTGAGGACCTGCGTCAGAAGGAAGGTAAGGACGCCGTGGCGTCTCAAGCCACTCCTCCAAGAGAGGACTTATCGCCACTATTGTGGCGTGCCCTGCACGGGGTTGCGACAGTCGCTCTCTCTATGTCGTCCACAAACTCCTCACATTAATCTACTCCCCAAAGTTCAAAAGTTTTCGTCGGTTATTAACAAAAAACCAGCTGTTTCCCACAAAAGTGCAATATCTACCTACTCAATCAAAATGTCTGGAACAGTTAATAATTGTTGTATGGGAAATCTACACAAGGCGAAACCATTTTATTCAGGAAAATTATAGATTGATAAGTCGCCGTGTGTACGTCATTTTTATCGTATTGGCTGTGGTGGTGGTATTAATAGCAGATTTTATTCCTAGTTCACAACTACACGGAATCGGAACACAAACAGCCAAAATATTTATGTTTAATAAACAAGATTTGGACTCTTATCTGATAAGGGCATCGTTACGTAGATTATGTATGTGTGATATATTATGACGTAAATACATACATGTGACTAATACTTTAAAGTAAATAGCGGGGAACTTATGTCCGTTGAAGGTAAAGGAATAATTGTTAACATAAAGAGAATAATGTTATACATTACGATAAAGAAATTTGCCATCAAGAATATAAAAAGGGAGTATTAAGTAATAAATGAAACAATAGGACAGAATGCTGAAGTTACAGCATTTCAGTTTAATCCAATCTTTACATGGACCAATCGTATGATGCATGCAATTCATGATGACGATGAATCCAGGAGAAATCTTAATTAGAAACCAGTTACAAAAAAAAAACAAAATCGGAAATACCGAAAAACACAAAAAACCGTACGACTATAAATAGGAAATCATAACCACATTAGTCAGAAGCTCTTACAACCAATAAACTAATATAAGAACATGAAAAAAAAGCTTATATTTTAAGAAAAAACTCACCGAAAACCGCAAATTTTAATAATTTTGGTTTGTCTGGTGAATCATCGCGACGCGGTGGCCGTGACTTTGACCAGCGAAGCCGTGACGGTAGCACGGAAGTTAACAGGGTCATCAACACGTCATTTCACGTCTACTGGGGTAATTAGTCTTACTTTTACTTCATTAACGACTGAAGATCTGAATGCGGTACCGTAACAAAATGTTGCTACGTCGCTTGAAGGCGATATGTCTTAAGCTTCTAAGCGAAGGAGCGCCCAACCCACCATACTTTTCGCGTGAATTTTGACAAACGCTCGTGCGTGATTATGCCGTTGTTACACATATATCTTTGTACTTATTTTACATGCACATATTTTTTTTGTACTTATAGGTATCTTGTGCACTATAACTAGGCTTCTATCAAAGCAAAAAATAAAAATTTGTAGAAACAAACTCAGTATAAGCCTTGAAAAATTGTTGTTTTGCACAAATTTTACCTCAACTTTGGCCATATGGTTCATAATCGAAAATTGTAAAAATAAAGAAAGCATCCTGATAGAAGCCTTGCAAATGTAGTGGAGATTCTAATTGATAAATATTTATTTCACAAACTTGTAAGACTTATTCAAAAACACGTATTTCCTGGAACAAGTTTAATAAATTTTCGAACACTATTTTTCGTTCAATATCCTCGCGTTAGGCGGTATGAGGTGCGCGGGAGACGAGTAGTGCGGGGTCGGGGCTAGGTAAGACAGGGGAGTTGAAAGAATACTGCCGCTGTGGCTCTGGATGAAACAACAAGCTTTTCGACCATGCTCGCGTTGACGATAGACGGTCCGGGAAGGGCCCCCTTAACTACTAATATTATGAATGCGAAAGTAATTCTGTCTGTTAGATTCGATTAGGACGGGAATAGTCGTTCAGGAAAACCATGACCTGAATTATTATATTGTCATATCGGTAGTACGTTACGGTGAGATGCTTTTCGACACACACGTGTGAAGCTGAGGGCAATAGCTAGTAGCATAAGTTTTAAAGTTTTAAAGGAGCGTACTTAAATTTACCCAATCACTATCGGTAAACCAAAAGGCATTGAAATGCTATTTTCGTATTCAACTCAGACCGCGTTCACCGAATCTGAGAAATGATGCTTTAGTATTAACACATACCATTTCGACCGTTTAAAGCGAAGCTCGAAGGTGCACTATCTCATGCAGGCCTACATTTCGCAGACGGCTTTTATGAATTTCTGATTAGTATGGTTCAAGCGTTTGAACTGGGCCTTGAAGACGAAAGAAATGGCAATCGCATTGTATAATGGTCGCGGACGACGGTTATGCTCATTTTCGCTGAAACTAAGCGTCACCTAAATGGATGCCTAAATAAAAGAGCGTAGATTTTTCAACGCTCGTCTCAGCGCTAGCAGTTGAGAAGTCAATTGCGCCATTTTATTTTGATATTTCGTGAAAATAAGCGTTAATCGTGCATCTATACATACAAATGAATAGAATTGAAAGGTCTGTTTGTGATATCAAAATTACAGCTTCTTACTGAATGCATATGAAACTTATATGGCACTTATAACAAAAACACACTTTTTACGGCTAATCTCCGAAACTTACTTTTATATTAAAATAAAGAAGTTCCGGGAAAAAAAAAATAAAACCCTTGAAATTGATAAAATTTTACATTATGTAATTTTATTGTTCGCATAATTGCTAGCGCAAGTCGCATTGTTTTATAATAAACAGGGTGTAAACCACCTCACTCACGCAAAAATTATTGCTGGGAAACGACTTTTTTTTTGGGGTGAAAAATCATGTTTTATGGTAGAACTCAATGTAACGCACTCAAAACATTGTGCTGATGGATCGATTGAATAGTACGGGGGTCGTGGAGGTGTTAAAAGTGAAAATCTTACATAAAAACTTGTATTTAAAAAAAAAGTTGTCAAAAAGTTGGAACTTTGACCCCAATATCTCCGTAACTAGAAGGTTCCCAGGTATGGTGTAGAACAAAAAAATGATCGCAAAGATGAGGAGAAAATGTGAATTTCGGCTTCGTTAAGGGGGTGGTACCAGCTAACGAGAGGTTTTCTCCATGTAACTCCTCTTTGATGAGTGAATATAAAGGTGCAAAAAAAAATATGTTACTTATTAGACTCTAAACTTTAATTGGTACAATTGAAATAATTCTAACTTTATTATTACTATATGAAAAAAAAATTCAAAGTGAAGCATTTTTTCTTTGAAATTTCGTAACTTCTCCTAAACGGCATTAAGTTTTAGTATTTTTTTTTCACACAAATATTTGTCACTTTTTTCTCCACAAAGTGTACAATTGGCATTTTGATTTAATGATTTATTAAACTACTACAATTTAATAAAAACCACTCATTTCGCACTATTTGGCCCGCAGCGACAGACGTAACAACCACTTTGTAGTGCAAGCTGATTAGAACTTTATTCTAACAGTGTTTCAAACGAAGTTTGAACCACCAAAAATAGAGTTGCTAATTTAGCTGATAGCCAGCCTTAAGAGGTGTTTGACACCCTTTATTATGTGGAAAATGTACTTAAATGTAATTTACTCACACCCTAAATATAATTCTGTGTAATACTGTAATGTGTAACCGTTTGTTTTCCTAAATAAAAAAAAAAACAAAATCCGATTCAAAAAGGGAAGTATTTTATTTTTATTTTTTTATAATAATTTCAATCGGACGATGGTAGCGGGTAACAGCTAGTTTGAAATATTAACAGCTCTATTGGAAAGTATACACCAGCGACTTGCCCTTTGAGGCTCCTGAAAAAATCTAATTAGTCCGTCAGTTAGATTTTCAAAAAATATTTGCCCCTTTTTTTTTTTGTTACGTAGACCAAAATTGACAAAGATACGACGCTTTTAAAATTCTATACGTCACGCGCCGTGCTATAATTTTTAGTGCGTTGTGACGTCACAAGCCCCCACTCCCGAGATTTAATGCGTTTTATCTTTGTCAATATTCATTGATTTACAAAAACAAAAAATACGTGTCCATTATTTTCTAATACTCTAACTGACGGACTAAATAGATTCGCAATTTATTGATGGTGGAAACTAGCCTATTATAAAAGATAAGTTTAGAAGAAATAAGCGCAACACGGACTCCTTGACTGCGCCTTCTATAAAACTTACTATCACATAAAACAACATTACTTCTACTACTTTTACTTCGCTGTGAGAAAGAGATGAAGCTAGGCGTTTTGTATAGGTCCATCTCTTTCCACACTGAAGTGACTTTAAAATAATACACACAGAGTAGTAGTAGACAGTAAATATAAATTTGGATTCTAGATTACAGATTTACAGCATATAGATCAATGAATCATTTTTCTTTGAAAATGCAAGAGATTGAGGAAAAGATTGATTTTTGAATATCTTCAGATATAAACTATCATGATCAGATTGTATTATTCTCACGAAATTAGATGACATTGTATTTGTCCAGAGTATTTGCATTTTTTCTATGAAATATATTATGTTTAATGATAGGCCTTTGAAACAGTTTTAGGGTAGAATTTTGTACAAAAATGCTTGAAAACTGTTCATTTATAATAATAATGGGGTAATTTATGAAATAAAATATAAATCGTTTTACTTTCCTGTGTGGTAAATGATTTCTCATACTTCGCTGACCTAGTTCAAGAGAATACCACAAGGAACTATCCTATGCCTCCATTTTTTGCAGATGAACCTTTGCTATTCTGCTAGTTGATAAATTAATAAAATCTTAATCCAATGTTAAAGCAGATAAATATGATTCTGTCGCGTGATCTACAATTAAGTATTTATTAATAAGTCTCTCACTCAAAGCAGGTAAATCGATTACAAACCGCTATTATGTATATATCTGTCATACCTAAACGAATAATTTCCTTGTTCTAACTCGAAATGTAACAAGGAAACTTGGGCCCAGTTAGTTTTATCAGTACCTAGATAAGGATGTGTATTATATTAATTTTGTAACACAATATAATAGTTGTTGATTTCCGGAAAAAGTCTTTGAACTATGGAAATTTTTGGTAGTTTATTTAATAACACTATCTATGTAGGATGTTTTGGAGGCCTTTGTTTTAGTTAAGACTGTCTATAGGAAGCGGTAACTGTTGTCTAGTTACACGAGCACCTAGAAGTTTTAAACCAAAACTAGAAAAAAAAAACAACTTTTCCTGTCGACAGCGATGTCGACGAATTTTTTGACGCCCTTTAACCGTTTTGATACTTGTGCGTATTTTTGTTACTATTTTAGAGTTGTAGTTTGTATATAGTGTAAATAAAACTGTTATCTTGTAAATAAATTTACCTAAACTAGAAAAGTAATGACCATGAATTCAGGTTTGAACGCTAAATTAAAAATACATGAAGCTGCTGAAATTGGTAAAGGAAATAAAGAAAATGATAACAGACGGGTTACCTAACTTATTAACATTAAGTTTTGAGTATACAATATAACTAGCGTGTCATATTTACATTGACATCACACAAGCATGTATTTCGCCTTATCCAACGAGATAAATAGAAGGTAAATAATGGTAAAATGATGACGACTCATCGGTGAAATATTACAAAAATGTCAATTCGCGATTCATGGTGTCGGATATCATTCATTATCATGAGGTTGTTCAAAGAATCATTCATGGATTTGAGTCATGTTTTAGAACCCCTTATAAATTACAATGCTGCATCAAATATACACACACCGGCATAATTAGGAGAACCAACTAAAAGTAACTTTTTTTTAACTTATGGGTAGAGTCAGTCGAACGTTGGGCGTATCAGTAGCCGTGATCCACCGACTCTAACAAACCCACATTTTGTTGTTTTGTTTCATACAATAATATATAATCACTTTTTTGTGACTACACACGTTCCCCTAATTTTGCCAGTGTGTGTATTAATAAACCATCTCTTTTGAGATGAATCTTAGAACAGGGTTTTTCGAAGATATTTGAACGGTAAACTCTCGGTGAACTCTTTCAAGACGAAAGTCTATGACCAGTGTGTGTTGCCAGTGATTACATACGGGACCGAAACGTGGTCGCTCACAATGGGCCTCATCAAAAGGCTTAAAGTCACCCAAAGGGCAATGGAGAGGGCTATGCTCGGAGTTTCCTTGCGCGATCGAATTAGAAATGAAGACATCCGCAAGAGAACCAAGGTTACCGACGTAGCCCGAAGAATTGCCAAACTTAAATGGCAATGGGCAGGGCATTTGCGCGCAGAACGGATGGCCGATGGGGCCGAAAAGTTCTGGAGTGGCGACCGCGAACCGGAAGACGTTGCGTTGGAAGGCCTCCCACTAGGTGGACCGATGACCTGGTGAAGGTTGCGGTAATCCGCTGGATGCGAGTCGCACGGGATCGGTCAATGTGGCGTCACCTGAGGGAGGCCTATGTCCAGCAGTGGACGTCTTTCGGCTGAAATGACGATGATGATTTGAACGGTAAATTTTATCACCCAACTTAAGTCTAGTTAAAACTACTAATTGGTTAAACGGCTCGGTATTTGCAAGATCATCAATAGTTGTATTTTGGAACAGTTCTATTATACGCGTATAACCATTTTCGACTAGATAAAATTTAAAAGTGATAAAGTATAATATATCCAAATCAGTTTGTTTGAATTTATCATTCGTGTCATTTGCTTTTATAATACAACTAATACATTCACGATTTCTCAATTTTTTGAATTGATAATTCAAACCATCAAAAATGTGCTAACTTTTGGGGTATTATATAAGTTCAGGTGCTAATTTGATTGTATCTGGTGATCCTTCTATAAGTCCAGTATTTATCCAACAGACATTTTGTGATTTCGATTGAAACCATTCTTTTATTAAAAAAAAAACCGTTTATGCGGAACCTTTCAGGAAACCGCAACCAAAGAACAACGTCTTTCGCCAAGTATTGCAAAAGATGGTGCATAATTTGTATTTTTATTTCCTTCTCTCTTTATAATGAAGCTGGTCCTATTTGACTTTTCCTCCAGAAAGCTCGTTGGATTTCGTCATCGTACTTGCTTACGCAAATGGCATCAGATCATGCAGCAAATCCTACCAGATCAGCGTTAATCCATCTACGTCATACTGACCTGTCATTAGATCTCTGACTTTAAGAAGCTGTCTAACTAACCAGAGTAACAGTGAACAAACCTCCTACTACCAGGTATACCGCATTATATGACGTCAAATATATCCCAAGAAAAATAAGACTTCCGTTTAGGTATTTATTATTTTTCTTCCTCTAGTTTTACGTACGAACTGAATGACCACATTGACCTTCTGATTTCATTTCTGATTAGCCAAAAGATTTGCCATATCATTGCGGATTACTGACCGCAGTTAAATTTTTCATTCGCAGTAACGAAATTGACGATTTCCAATATTAGACCTTGAAGATATCACTCTATTGGATTATGAGAATAATGGAACACAGAATGCGCCTGTGGTAGCGCACACACTTATGAACTATCCCCTGCAAACTTTGCTAGTCTCCGTTGAGATGGGACGCCCGTGACGAAATTTGGCCGGGAAGATAAATACACTCGAGAGCAATGAATCCGGGTCACTTAAAGAATCCTAAAAATCTCGGAAACTAAAAATGCTAGGTTAATGCAATAAATTATATTTAATAGACAATGTAATACTCCTTAAATGAAGGTATTAAAACTTCTTAGTTATTGTATAGTTATATCATTAAAAAATCAAATTTGAAAAAGGGCCACTTTCGAAGATGGAACTACGAAATTACAGCATTTGGTTTTGCTTTTGTTTGTAATCTGTCATTTATGTGGGTACATAAACCATGTTGATAGTGCTCTATATTCATTATTCAAGCTGAAATTATGTCGCTTACGCCTGAAGAATGCACCAGAATACTTACAATGCTGGAAACCGGCCGGAGTCAGCGCGATACAGCCAGGACTGTCGGTGTGTCGCTGTCAACAGTACAAAGAGTTCTCCGACGTTACGAAGAAACTGGTTCTAACCTACGCAGACCAGGAACGGGCAGAACCAGGTGTACCACAGCACGAGAAGACCGATACTTGGTGAACACCATGCTTCGAAATCGCTTTCTCACAGGAACTGAACTCACAAATCAGTTTCGACGCCTCGGAGGAAGTAACCCAAGTGCATGGACAGTAAGACGTCGGCTTGCTGAATCTAACTTAAAACCCCTTAGACCTGCAAACGGCCCTAAACTGGAGCGTGGGCATCGTATTTCAAGACTAAGATATGCCCAGAGCCACGTAAATTGGAGTATTGAAGATTGGTCAAAAGTTATGTTCTCCGACGTATCAAAATTTATGCTCTACAAGCACGATGGAAGACACAGAGTGTATCGAAGACCAGGGGAAAGATTCAAGCAAGCATGCATCGAAGAAAAAGTAGCCTACGGTGGTGGGTCTGTACTTGTGTGGGCCGGAATTTCTTCTGAAAGTCGCACAGAGCTGGTGATCATAGAAAACGGCTCTTTAACTAGCGTAAGATATGTGGAAGAAATCCTCAATGATCACGTTGGTCCATTTATGGTCAATTTAGGTGAGGATGCTATATTTATGCATGACAATGCCCGACCTCATACAGGTAGGATTGTGAATGACTACCTTCAAGAGATGAACATTACTCGTATGGAGTGGCCAGCGCGCAGCCCGGATATCAACCCGATCGAGCATGCTTGGGACGAGCTAGGCAGATGCGTAAAACAACGAAACCCTCCCCCAATCACGCTTCGTGAGCTCAAAATTGCTCTCACAGAGGAATGGGAGAATATTCCCCAAAATCGTATAAGGAACTTGGTGTACAGCATGCCAAACCGCGTAAACGCAGTAATGGAAGCACGAGGAGGCAATACGAAGTATTAAAATTCAAGAAAATCGTAATAAAGTTCAAAAATTTCATGTTTCCTATTTTTGTTTTAAGGAGAGATCAGCAGTTTTTTTCTTTATGTAATTTTGTGTTAATAAAATGTATGGTGACTCATATTTTTTTTACTTTCATTTAAGGAGTATTACATTGTCTATTAAATACAATTTATTGCATTAACCTATCATTTTTAGTTTCCGAGATTTTTAACATTCTTTAAGTGACCCGGATTCATTGCTCTCGAGTGTAGTACCTATAACAACTTTCAACAAGATGTAGGTCAGTTCAATACATTTTCGTCTTTTACAGCATCGAAATGGCTAATTGCATGAAAGTCAAAAGATTGAATATAAAACACTAGGCCAGCAGGTGACGCCTAATCCTTGTCTAATTACCTACTGTTTGTCAAGTTGAGTATTGTTTACTTTACTTGATAAAATATAGCCTATGTTACTCAGTAAAAACGTGGCTTTCTAATGGTAAAAGAATTTTTAAAATCGATTAAAAGTTAGTTAGTTAAATCGTAACAAACTAACAAAAAATCAAATCTTTCCTCTTTATAATATTAGTAAGTATAGATACTAGTATAGATAGGCAACAGAAGTGTCTGAAGTTGCACCATATTTTTAAGAAGCACTGGCTCATCTCTCCTTTCAAAGGCAGCTTGAACTTATAATGGCTTGACCACAAACGAATGACTCAATGCAAAAATCGAGCCTTACCTCTGGCTTCATACGAAATGACGTCTATAGAACAATTTCTTCCCGCTTACGATCTTGCGTAGGTAAACAATTATTGCCATCCATGTTATATAACGCTACGTGACGTAGGTCCCGGGAATTCAGTGACGAGTAGACAATTAGAGTGTACTGGGGCATTCGGTATTTATCTAGTATTTAATTGCACTGTGTCTATAGATGCGTTTTTCACTTGTTTGTTTAGGTAATGTGGGCCTACCGCGACCGCGCGGAGAGAACGTAAGACTACCTTCACAACAACGCGTACATAGTCTGCAGCCGACCACGAGTATCCAGTACAAAATGTACGAAAGATTTATTCGCTTTGTTATTCAAACATTTGCGAAGTCGTCGGCCGACTATACGTTTGGTTTGAACATGGCCTTTTTTTTTCGGATGGAAAATCATCAAATGACTCCTCCCGCTCTGGGCGGAGCAGGAGGGAGTGTCAGACTTTTACTGACTAAAACCCATCCATGTTCCTTCATCGCCCTTTGTGTTCCGGGTCCACGGTATCTCTTTCGAATAGTCCCGCAGCCCTAAAGCGCTCCCTAACCGAGAGCATTATTAGCCTATACAGGCTCACTGATGAACTCACTGATGTAACACTCGAAGCAGAACTGTTACATTACTGTAACAGTTCTGATTCGAGTGTTACGTCAGTGAGTGAGGAAAACTAAGCCTTATAGTACACCCCCTGTAACGACACAATTTGTAATAATTACTTGTATGTACGAAATCGCATCTTGGATTGTTACATTACAGGCTAAAGCTTCGATTAGAAAGCGCCTTAACGTAAATATTTGGTTAATTTCTATGTTATACTAACTGCTTGTCACAAACTAAAATGGAACGATTTTTGTTTCCAATTTACGTCACTCTGACGTTGTACATTCGTGTAAGGGGAGGGGGTTGTTGCCAGCTATCGATAAAATATTTAATCCAAAGCCAACTAATGAGGGCTTTTCATCGTTAGCAATATCATGTCATCGGCGATCATTGATCGTTAATGCACGATGATTATCATAATCATGGTGTTTTCCAAATGAAAACCCTTGCTTCTGGACTGTACTGAAAACTCGAGCCCGCCCCGTTTTCATGCAACACCTCTTTTCGGTGACTTAAACATTCGTTTTTGTTTACCCAAACCAGTTTTTTTTTTTACTGTGGTATCAGCCTGTTATCGCAAAAAAGGCAACTACTTCACATATTTTTATATGCAGAAAGTGACAAATCATATAGAAATGCGATTTTAGGATTGGTCCCATAGGAATATAAAATATCTAGCTGAATTTTCTTCGCGCAATCCGGACTACATTTTATTCAACTCCCTAGAATCGTAATTTATTGCATATCTTAACACAGACCGGTTTTTCCTCAATCTAAGATAAACATGGAAATTTTATTCTTTACATTTTTATTTATAATCGTTTGCTCTAATAGCTTTAGAAGAAAAAAAAACACTACAACTTTGCAACGGAAGCTGAGTGTGAAAAATTCCATCTAGATATTACGAGAAATTGTCTGAAATGACTCAGTTATTGTATTTCTAGACACTGGAACTTTTAAGCCAAACTTTTCCGTAGTACCTACTAGGAAGTGGGATATATTTCCGACTGATTCTTATTAAAGTGCTCGAAATTACACAGGTATATTGCACGATACAATAATTCCAGGTATGGTGAATGGAGTGGTGCCCTTGATTTTAAAACGTCTGGGTTTGTGTTCGTGTTATCATTGAAATTTCCGTTTGCGTGAAAAGCTAGCCATAGAGTTGCAACTGAAAATTCGACAACTATATGTAAGGAAATAATGTGACTTTATTTACAATAGAGTTGATGGTCAGATTTAGCAAATAAAAACTGAGGCTAGAACTTCTGTCATAGCAGAATATTTGTTAATAAAAATGTGATCTGAATTGTCCAGTGGTTTTTATCACAGGGACGAACTAAAGTCCTGTAGTTCCTTTTTTAGAGGTGAAAAATTAATTAGTAGATAACATTAAACATTTTTAATGCTATACGAAGTTAATGTTAAGGAGTTACCGTTGCGCAAACCGTAACTTAAAGAGACCTGTAAGTCTTTCAAAGAATTCTATAAATACATCGAATAACTTACAAGTGACTCGTATGCAAACCTTTCTACAAGTGACCACAATAGTATTTTCTGAGAAACACTACTCGTACAGGCGCCACTGTGCTACGCTGATGGACTCACATATGACTCACGTTTACCTTACCTTGAGAAATCAATTACAGCTTACTGTCTGTACTAGGTATAAGTACCTACAGGAGGAGAGCAGTGGTATGGGCTCCCACTACGAGTGTCGATTCGAACTTGTGTAATTGAATGCACTGTTTTAGACTTTCGCGGTTTTTCACTACACATAAAGTACTTACGGGATAATATCTGTGATTTTCTTTTGTTACTATGAGCACTCGATATTTCGACGCTGTTGCAAGCATCATGATCGCGGGAATAAAATCATGGATATCATCCCGTAAGTACTTTAAGTGTTGTGTAATTTATTCCATCACCGCTGCTCTTAAAACGGGAAGGACACCATCGGCATTGTGAGCAAACCGGCATGTCATAGAACGAAAAATTCGAAGACATGTGAGATGTTTCCAACCCACTATGGGCCGGCGTGGTGGATTTCAGCCAATTCCCTTTCATTTCCAACATTTATTAAATTGTTATCTGACGCAATAAAAACCCCGATTACCGGGGCTCTAGGAAAATTAAAAATAACTAGAACCAGTCTTATAAGGGCGTTATCACACTTCTCGGCTTATGCAAGTCCGATAGAGCTTTATGTCCATCCAGTAAGGTTTTTTTTTTTGTGAAATCCGAATCACTTCGAAAGTGATTGCCACTTGTTTAAGTCCAGTCAAATTACTTATTTTAGGGTGTAATTACCTACTATATGTGAGGTCTAGCCGCATTTATTGTACCCAATCAGAACCGTTTTTAGAAGAGTATCTTGAACTGTCCTCATAATAGACCTCTATTTGTAACTAGCTTTCGGCTGCGACTCTGTTTACAGTCGGAAATTAATCCATAGGAACCATACATAGCTTATGACACCCGGAAATAATGTAGCTTCCCATTTAGTGAAATAATTTTCCGAATCGGATTTCTTCTGAAGATTACCCGCTACGTACAAACTCACAAATATTAGGTACCTGTTTATAATATTTGAGTTGTGTTGTTAGTTTATTATAAAAAATAAACGATGTTTATACTGAAAAAATCGCTATGTATCTGACGTTACGTCATATTTGACGTACATTATTGCTGACGTGGCAGCAAAAAGTGTTTATTAAAAGGACTATTTAAGAGTCGCACGCGCGTGGATTTTATCACTTTCTGCGGTTACATTTCAGTTTTCCTTTTTTATTGGGTTGGGTAAATCAAGAGCAGCCTGTAAGCTACGTCATAATGTACGTAGCAGGAAAAAGCGCTTAAAGATACGCGTACTTATAGAGTCGCACGCGCATCGATTTTATCAATTTGTGAGCCAGTTTCCCTTTAATTTTACTTCTTTCCCCTTTACGGTATAACATATTATAGGCTTATATTTAGTTTTTCCTTGACTGATTCATATTATTATGTGATGAAAAAGCGTATTTTGAAGCAGGAAGTAGGTACAATCTATCTTCATCAAACTTAGTTTTTCTGACTTTTTATAGTAAGTTTATCTTTCCTTAATATTGTAGGAAAAGGAAGATATATCCTTGTAATGATTCATATCTAAGTTTTTTTTTTGTAAATTAACTGATTCTTTTCTTTGCACCAGATTCTACACTTTTCAAAAGAACTTCGCTTTTTAATGCTCATTTTCAGAAACAATGTTATTTTAAATAACAACTACTTATCTATGGGTTGCAAATACGTATTGTACGTATTTGCAAACCATAGATAAGTAGTAACTTAGTACTTATTACAAATATCTCTAGCTAGGGCCAAGACATACAAAAGGTATTCGATAATTACTTAGTTGCTGTGGTGTCTCCCCAATTGCGTTAATAATATCAGCTGGGGCCTCCTTTTACTTTAACTCTAGTCTACCTAATACCTAGACCTACCAAAATCAGGTCATCGATCCACCTGGTTTGAGGGGTGCCCCAGACTTATTCACGTAAACTTTTCCTTAAAACCCATCTTAGTCATCAAAAAATTAGAAACATTACGCCACAATATCGTGTCCTACCGGTACCGGGTAGGAACAGAACTCATCTCAATTCACCGTAATTGGCAACCCCAAAATAACCTAAAAAAGAACAAAGAAATTTCGCCGGAATATTGCCAGCTCTGAGTCATTAACAGGAAACTCATTATAGTTTAAAGGTATAATTTTAAATTATGACCTCTCTTTGATTTTTTTGTGATAAATGATTCAGTGATTGTTTCCTGAGTGATCTGAAAGCTATTTCTTGTTGAAAAGGTATGTTCTACAATTGGAGCTAGGTACTATTATGTCACAATGCTATTCTTAGTTTTTATACACTTTTTGGTCAAAAGGTTTGACAGGTGGAGACACTACGTGGCATTAATTCTACTATGTACTTGTACAATCAGTATTTCAAATTAAATGCCTAGAAAGACAGACAAATATTTGATAAGATATTTGGGAAAAGGTTTGGCAGGTGACTGTCCAAGTCTTTTTCCAAAAATCGTCGTCCGGCAGACCACAGATAATATAATAAGTACTACCAGACTTTTCAGATTCAGCTGAATGCCAGTATTTTACATGGAGCGACTGTCTATCAGACCTCCAGAATCTATGTACTTAGATACTGGGTACCGTGTTACATCCTGAAGACAGGAAGGATAATCAAAACTTGAAAATCTCGTCATACAAGACTGATTGTGAACAAGTGGCCTATATTGCAAAGACCTCGAACTAGTTAGTGCAGCCAGAATTGTCTAATACTAAATATTTACACGAAAATTAACTAACTCATTTACCTGAGGTGAATATTCTGCTGAAATGCCTTTGAACTAACTGATAAACCGCTGCTAAGTAAATAGAAATACACTTTACTCAAACACTTCACTAGTAACTAGTACTAGGAATGCATTCATTGAAGATCTATAAATTTACGATATTTAGATTCAATACTTTGATTGCACCCGGCATTCCGTATTTATCTCTACTTGAAAATCGAATTAAAATGTTTTTAATCAAAGGTATACGTGCGCACAGTCACATCAGATACGGTCGCGGCACAGGTCACTTACATTAACGCCGATGGACCCTTATTTTTAAGTTCGACGAAAACACTTTTATGGGTACGTGTACTTTACACCTCCATACATAAAGATAAAGATACATAATTGGGTGTAGACGGATATGCTGTCATATTTATTTGATGATAGAAAAGGACAAAGTTATAATAAAACGTGAGAGTTACCACACTAGTGACTCATGTCTAGTCTTGTCATGGATGGCTTTAAATACATAGTCTTAGGTTAGAGAGGATCCAGAAAAGATTTTTATACCATCTGGCCTATTCTGCGGGATTAAGCAAAAAAATTCGGAGCTATTCAAAACGTCTTCAAAAATTTAGCATGACTTCACTTGAAAACAGAAGAGATAATATAGGCTTAATTTTTCTTTTTAAAATACTTCAGAGTAAAATAGACTGCCCCCAGTTGTTAAGTAAGTTTAATTTGAACCTACCCCACAACTATCCGCGTCACCCTATAAAACTATTACGTCTCCCATTCCGCAAAACTGTGTCAGGATCCAACTCCCCCATCCCCAGAATTTGCAGGCTACTTAATAATTGCGATGAATCAGTAGATATTTTTTCCACAACACTTCAAAAGTTCAAGCGCCAAGTCCATCAAAACTACCCACGATATTGACTTTTTTCTTTTTTTCTTGTCATCTTTGTATTTACTGTTTCTAAAACTACCTACTGTTGTTGAAAGTGTTATTTCTGCACTACTATTGTAATTTCATTTTTGATATTTTTTTATTTTTTTTGCATGCTGTGTCTATCGCATCATATTGTACACTATGCTTGTATCATATTGCTTGTATTATTAGGATAAACAGTGTCACCATTGTAGATAGGCCAATAAATAAATAAAAAAAGAAGAGGATAGCAAATGAAACGATGAACGGACCGACTTAGACATGATATGGCCCGAAAGGAGATACCTACAGAGAAGACGACGTCCCGGTTGTCATTTGTGGATCGTTGACAGTCGTTACAGGTAGTTAGTGGCCCGAAAGTCTAACAACCAGTCTTACCAAGGGTATAGTATTATACCCGGTACTAACTGGGTTGTGGAGGGTATAGGCAGATGATGATATTATCATTTTTACATCTCTTCCCCCTCTCTCTCTCTTCTTCAACCCTCGGCCACCCAATGCTGAGTGTAGGTCTCTTCCAAATCTCTCCACTTTTGGCGGCTTCTGTCATGGCTATCCAGTTTTTCCGCCCACTTTAGTGGGGTCGTCTGTCCACCTGGTCGATTGTTACATACACCGAAGTAAATTTAAAAAGGGCAGGACAAATGCTCCAATGTCCATGAGTTACATGGAAAAAGCTATCCAGAGATTTTTCAAAGGAGAGTGATAGCTCGGAGCAGACGATACATTGAGTTAAGACAGCATTGTTCGTACTGGAAAACATTTCCAAAAAGATGGGCGATTGACCTGTAAAAGATGATGAAGGCGGTCTGGACTCAGAAGGCTGTCGCTACATGAGAAAGGAAGAAATATCTCTCAGGCATGCAGTTTTCCTCACAATGTTTTCCTTCACCGAAGCAAGTGATAATTAAACAATACGCACATGAATCTGAAAAATCAGAGGTGCGTGTCTTGGGTTCGAACTTGAGATCTATGACTTGGCAGCGCCACTGCTTATCCATAATATGCTAGAAGGATATTGTTCATAGTGTAGTCATATTTTAATTGTATTTGAATGAATATGCTGACGCACGATGACCATAATATAGACTTGTCCATTTCCGATGAGGATATACACTGCAGTAAAGTCGTCCTATACAATGAAATTACGTATAACTTCTAATAATACATACATGTTTATATATGGTAGCATTTTTCACATTGACGTCACAATGTTTTCGTTAGCGAAAAGATGGCGGAAAGTGATCAGAATCATATGACTGCTGCTGCTATTATTTCAGGGATTAGAACGATATTTAATTTATTTCACATGTCTTTAACAAATGTTTATTTAGAGACTAAATTAATAAGATAAATAATTACTGTCCGCGGGTTTGTTTGTGAGTGCAAAAAAAATGATTTGGACTGAAAATTATAATACAAAGATTTTCAGTTACTGCGGAGGTAGGTACACTTTCATATTTTCGTTCAACAAGGAAAATCTTAAGCAGATTGGGGTCTCTGCTGTTACTAAGCAACCCATATATCTATAATCAATAAAAATAAATAAAATTAAATTGTCTGATTGAAATTTAAAAATAACAGCCATTAAAACCCTTGAAATTGTTAACAAAATCCGATTAAAATGGGAAAGTAATATTTTAGTAATTATATCACGCGGGCAAAGGTCACGGGGCACAGCTAGTTTATAATAACTTATTATTATTACGTAGTTTTCTTATTATTAATAAGACAAGTACGAAAATCTAACATCTCCTAACAGTCAGTCAGACAAACATTTTCAGGCATGTGTAGAGAACATTTTACCGCAGAATACACGTGCTTTTGTGCAAACATTCGCAGCACCACGTGTCTCAGTCGTGATGGTTCGCAGGTATATAGGTAAGCGCCGGCGCAGGCGCAGCTATTACTCACGTCTGGTAGTGGTAGTGCCGGCATGAGTGTGAGATGAAACAGCTGCAGTTTATTATCGGTAGTAATAGGAATTGGATTTATATCTGTGAGATTAGAGTAAGATTCAAGCGATGCTGAATCTGAAAGTGGCATATTTTAATAAAATAAACGATGAAAGACTTGATGATTGGCGTTGGTAGCTGAAGTGAAGAAAATGATACACGAATCATCTGCCCACAATCACCCAATGCTGGGTATAGTAAACCTTTTTAGGGTTCCGTAGTCCTGACAAGGAACCCTTATAGTTTCGCCATGTCCGTCTGTCTGTCTGTCTGTCCGTGGTTTGCTAAGAGACCGTTAGTACTTATAGAAAGCTGTAATTTTGTAGAGATGTGTATATAAATAACGCAGACAATGTGGTAAAATGAAATTTTGGAAAATATATTTTTTTAGGGTAGCTCCCCTACATATGAAGTAGGGATGATTTTTTTTCGTCGTCTACCCCATCGTGTGGGGTATCGTTGAATAGATCTTTTAAAATGACTTAGGTATTGCAAATGCTAGTTTTCGATTTAATGCTCCATTTACGAAATATTCAACTTTAAAAGTTTAAAGTGCAAATATTTTGTTCCAGTAGGGCTCCCCCCCCCCGCTCTAAAACGTAACTGCTGGCTTGAAAAATCTGTAAAAATTCATGATGATAGTGCATTCCATGAACTTTAAAGGAAAACTATAGCGGTTAAGATAACCAAATACAAAATCCTTAAAATAAATCCTATTAAGTGACTAACCCCCGAATACTGAAACGTCACTCAAAATTCAAGGGCTGCTTAACATTTGAGCAGCTCCTAAACTTTAATTTATGTACGTATGGCCAAACGTCACTTTTGAGTATCTGTTAAATATAAGTGCTACTTAAATTTTGAGTGCCGTTTCAGTATTCGGCCATATGACGGGCTACTACGGAACCTTACACTGCGCGTGGCTCGACACGCACTTGGCCGGTTTTTTATATTGACAGCTACTTCTACTCTATTTGCCATTAATACAGAGGCAGAGCACAACATTGTATGCTTCGAAAAAGTAAAAAGTCCGATGAAAGATAGCTTGATGTTTCGATGTCGTTAATGGCATGAATTCGTGCCCCGTATGTTTCTAGTGTACCTATCCTATAAATTGGGCTTACGGAGAGAAAGCTTATGGAAAACCTGAGGAAAATA
This sequence comes from Xestia rhomboidea, assembly GCA_963853795.1. Classification (NCBI taxonomy): domain Eukaryota; kingdom Metazoa; phylum Arthropoda; class Insecta; order Lepidoptera; family Noctuidae; genus Xestia; species Xestia rhomboidea. The sequence continues at coordinate 3,014,086 of OY970771.1, read as the reverse complement.
CACAATTCCTAAATTGATTAAAATAATGTAGCTCCGTAATTTCTAATTACCCATTGAGATTATTATCAAGAGTCTGGTTGGAAGCGTAAAAACCCAGACGCAGTTAAGTATTTTAACTTAAAACGAAATAAAAGTATTGTAACCACATCAAGCATTGAGGTGATATAGATTTCTTATTAAATGTAGGTATATTTGGAGTTGGGCTTTCCAAGATCCCTAAAATAAAGATAATTAAAAAACGGACGACATTTTGATCGACTGCTTAACCTGTACCCACATTGGTGTCCGACAGACAAAATCAAATACAAGATGGAGTGGTGTAACTTTTGGAACAAATCGTAATTTCAATAACCATTTTTGGGTGATTTTAACTTTAAAAATAGTTGACATTACAGATATACAAAAAGTATCGCTGGACATTACCTACACACAGCGCCATCTAGTGCCACACTAAGCAAGGAGACTTGTGTCGTGAACACCAGATAGTTGTATACTACATAGATACTTTTTGTTTGTAAATACAAACTTATTATACATATAAACATCCATGGCTAGGAAACAAATGTCCATGCTCATCACACAAACATTTGCTTCTACCGGGATTCGAACCCGGGACCCTAAGAACGTAAGGCAGCCTCACTACCGCTGCGCCATTCGAGTCGTCGATACTTGGAAAGGGTCAGTACTTCGGGTGGTACTGGAAGATGATGTAATGATGACTCAAAAACACTTCCTTCTTACTTGGTAAAAGCACGCAGGTTTTGCGAAAGCATTAGAGGGCTAATTCCCGTAATTTTATGACGCGCCGATGAAGTTGTGCAGTTGCAGTTATATCTTTATCATATCATATCTTTAAACTGCGCGTAAGCTGCGCGTGAACTGCACGACGACACTACTGCTGTACGACAACTAAACTCTACCAAACTTACATGGTGTGGCCATATGAGAGAAAAAATATTACTCACTAATTAATCGATTACATTTCAATGAATATGACGTTATTAAAATGTTAAAATAATACCCCAGTAAAGATTTTAGTGCTTTTTCTTACTTAGTAGAATACCGATCATGTTGCGTTCCGAAGCACGCACCAAAGACGCGCAACAGTAGAATGCCGTTATTGCGCTCGCGTGACGCGAGCGTGTCTGACAGCGGTAGAGAATACGAAAAGCGTTGTTTTGATCGAAACTTAACTGCAACTGCACTGCAACAGCACTTCTTTAGTTACGTGAATTAGCCTACAGATCATTTCCATTGACATTACTATCGTCATATCGGAACATGTTTCATGAGGAGCTCGTGGCTAAATAATAACAGCCGGTCGGGACGATCTTTATCGATCGGTTGGTCTGTGGATGGGTCCACCCATTACATACCAAATATCCTCCGCGCCTCGGAAAGCACATTAGTAAGTTGTTGGTCCCGAATCCCGGCTGTCATTTGTAGATCTTTGACAGTCGTTACAGGTAGAGTCAGTGGCCCGAAAGTCTGACAACCAGTCGTACCAAGGGGTATCGTACGATGTTTCGTGTGCATTTACTAGATTTTAACATTTAGGCATTTACAATATTTATTGTCTCATCGAAAGAAAAACTCCTAAAAAATGTGTCGTGTGTATAAAGCTCAAGTTCAGGCTAACCGCAAATGATTGCGTGTTGCGGTCGCGTAAACATTTTGTAGGGCTGTGCCTTGAAGCTTCTGATGTCTGTTTGGCGCCAAAAATATAGGCATAGCACACTATGAATAACGGAATGACTCACAAACTAACTGCAGACAAGCTATGACAGGTATTTTGTTTTATAATAAAAAATGGCGTTTTTTTCATAGCAAGTCATATCCGCATAGGATTCATTAAATATTTTCCATAAAAAATCATATGACTTACAATTTTAGAAATTTACCTTAAACAAAGATTTTTCTTGAGTATTTTGAAAAACCAGGTAGGTACCTACTCTAAGTATCAAATTATAAATGACCAAACTTATGAAGTAAGTAGGTAAGTATGAGACACAGACTTTAAGCAAGTTTCATTTCAACAAACTACTTTTGATTATTGCAAAAGTAAAGTTCGAAGTAAATACAACCCTATTGAGTTTATCAACAAGAGAGGCGCCACCAACCCTTTAAAAATATCGCAATGAACTCATGGGAATACCCCTCGAACACCAACAATTAACATCATAAGCATATCGCTTGACTGATTCATTTTGAAACTAAATTAAGTATTAAAAGTTTAGGTACTTTTAGCTTCTAAATTTAGCATTGGACTTTCTTTTAATGTGTGACTAAAGGTGGACTTTACTGGGGAATTCTTTGAAGGGAAATTTGTATGATTGTGTATCAGCCTGTTACTGTCTCTTAGTAAAAAGAAAGAAAGAAAAAGCATGTATTAGCCCGCCAGGACAAAACACATAAAAATAAAATGGTTAAATTGTATAAGGCCTCTTTGCATACTAAAAAGTTAAAAAGGACAGGTGGCCTACCATGACGTCTTAAGGCAGGATCGTTTTAATCACGTTCCAGTGTGGGTAAGAGACGGAGATATAGAGGACGTCTAGCGCCATCTCTTTCCCACACTGGCATGAAATTAAAACGATCCTGCTTTAAGACGTCATGGTAGGCCCGCTGATCATTCATCAGCTCACTTACTCATTTCGTGTTTTTACCCTCGTGGTCCTAAGTTTCCTTAGATTATATTCCTCTGCTGTTGTTATGGACATACCAGTGGCGTATTTTTACCTGTTCTATTATATGCCATGTGTCTTTAACCCGTATGACTCAGCAGCATTGGCAGAGTGCGTTTACTCTTTCCACTCATCTTTACTAGCCGTACCTAATAATTCTTCGCACAATCCATCCACCGTTTCTTTAGTTCAAATCACTGAACTCCAGTGCTGGATTGAAATACTGGATGGATGACTGGTCATCTCTTAGCTCACACGGTTTATTTGAAATACTTTTTTTTTCATTTTTTTTCTTTCACGCTGAACGCGTTTAATGTGCACGTCTTTTTACATCGTTCTCACATATATGTATGTCCGAGTCTGTATGTATAATCTCAACATAAATGATGTTACCAAGATCTTGTCAAAATGTTTTGATTTAAAAGAGTACCTATCCATGAAGTTTCTTGCCTATTCTTCTGCATAGAGATCTTCGCTTTGGAATAGGCAACTTCACACTACTTTCACAAGTTATCATGCCTTGTGACTGGGACTGAGTTTCATCCATTTGCTTTTGTCCTTTAGAAGTGCCTGTAACGTCGTAACGCCTAATTAAAATAAATGCTTTAAGTTTGAGTTTGATGTAACTCAGCCTAGATTAAAGTCTGCAGGATAAAAGCCTCTTCTTACACGGGGAAGGCCAAGCATGATTTCAGCCGAAAAAAAACTTGCGTAGATTCCGTGATGCTACAGTACAAATCCAGATATGGTTTTACCTCACCAGAGTTTCGTACTGACATTTCTTGGCGTAAAAATTTCGACGTCATAAGGTAAACATGCGTTTGATATTTGCGTATGATACGTCAACGGCTTGCTCAAGATTGCGTACATAATTAGTGTCTTAGTGATAATGACTATTTTAACAGAAATAGTAGAGCCATTTTTAGATGTTTTATTTTTAGCACTAATTAGGAGGTCTCGGTGTGAAAGATGATAAACGGCTAGCGACTCCTCAGATATGGCTGACGACTTATAGAGATGTACACAAGCAGAAGATATGATGCGCCAATTGCAAATAAATTGGGATAATAGCAGAAGAATGATGATGAAGAATTGAGGATAATGGGAGGTCTCGCACGCATAGAGCAAATGGCTATACCACCAACATAAAAATAAATAATTATAGAATCTCGCCGGTTTGCCAAAGAGTCGGTAGAAGTGACCTTCACCCACATTTCGCCATGTTACGTTTTAAGTTATTATTTATTTTTAACCCATGATTATTATTTAACCCATGATTTGTCCACGAAGTAGACACAATAGTGAAACAATGGCGTCCCAACCAAATCGGTTATTCGACAGATCACGATTTAATAGGAGACGAGTCTATATTGCCATAAGCCGGGCACAAATCAAGACGCCAGACTGGTACTGACAAATTTCGACCCAGAAATCCAAACCAGGATCTCACTCGACCAACGAGGCATGAAAATGCAATTGATTTCGTAATTGTATTGTGATGGCTTGCCAGACACACCCATTTCCAACAATCCCCACGACACAGGTATACTTTTTCACCCATCATCTCAAATTGGTCATTCAAGTTCTTCATTCACGCCAGCCTGCGCGTACGCAGATGATGCAACAAGTTCCGAAGTCAAATCATTGGGTGTGCGCAGCCGCCGATTTCGCGTATTTCGTAAGTGCATTAAGGTTACTGTCACGAATGTTTGTCTGATGTAAGGTGGAGTAGCGGTTACATGGGTAACGATGGAGGGTCATCAATGAATGGGTGGGGTGCTGACAATAGTGCAGTTAATATTTGTGTTAAAATTTGGAGAAAAGATTGTGTACTACTCTGAATAGGCATGACGACAGTATCAAAAAATTGCAAATCTATTTAGTCCGTCAGTTAGAGTATTGGAAATTAATGGACACGTATTTTTTTTTTTGTAAATCAATGAATATTGACAAAGTTAAAACGCATCAAAACTCGAGAGTGGGGGCTCGTGACGTCAGAACTAGGTAAAAATAATACCATGGCGTGACGTATTGAGAATTTTAAAAGCGTCGTATCTTCGTCAATTTTGGTTTACGCTACAAAAGAAAAAACACGGGTTATATATTTTTTGATAATCTAAGAGACGGACTAATTAGATTTTACTAGGCACCATCGTATGAAGTTCCTATCGTTTTTAACCCACTTCTAAAAATGGAAGGATTTTATGTATTCGGTTGGTATGTTTTAAGATGAAAGTACTCGTTAATAAAAGTTTTCTGCAAATTGCGGTCTTTTTCTGTTCTATTCTCTTCAGTTCTGTTCTCATCCAATCTGTTTCTGTTCTATTGTGTTGAAATCGATACCTGCCACGTTTGTGGAGTTCCGCTTGCTGATTTTTGACCGTTTTTTGTACAAAAACAAGCAACTTTTGTGCAAAACTTAAAGCTAAGAAATCAAAGAAGGGGGGAATTGCCCCACTCAATCTAAATTAATATTTAGTGAAGAATGGATGTCGATAACAGCTGATGAAAAACTATTACGCAGCTTATAAAAACTACACTGAACACATTACACTAAACTAAACTGCTAAAAATATATGCGACATTTACGAATGTATACAAATAAGTGGTTTACCTTGCAACTGATAGATTGTGCTGTAATTTAGATATTGTCGATTGAAGGTTTTCTCATTATATTGACCGGTCATACGACAATTTGCAACTTGTTTTTTTTTTACTATTGGTCATCTGGCCACTTGAAGAATTGAGATTCTTGGTAAAAGAAACAATAAAGCGGCTTTTTATAGGGTTGTGTGCCCAAAGAGTGCCAACAGGACCCTTTGCCCGTCCGACCGTCTGTCACAAGGAGCGTTTGTATCGATTAAACCGTAATATTTAGGTAGACACTTAAAAGTATCACAAAGCAAGTCTTACTTTGGCCGTTACAACAACAAATAATAAAAATAAAATAATATTAAAAATCAAATCGAATCCGCAAACAAGAAGCGTGCATTTTTCAGCGTTCTCGCTCAACAACAATACTTAACATCTCGACTTCAATACGAGAATAACGAGCTATCAATCCGAGTCGATAATCGAATAATTACGATTACATTCGATGTATAAGCATAGTTTATCGATTTTTAGAGTTGGATATCACTATCGTATTTGATCATGTGTCGGGGCGCGGTGCCAGACTGATTGATGTCAAAATAACTACAGGTGTTTAACCTCTGGTTAGTTTAATTGCCTGAGTTAATTATAGAAGCGGTGACGAGGTAGAATGTGAGAGGTAATTAAGAAAAAGGTCATGCGTCGAGTGTTGAGGTGTTCACCATTCTGCAAATCCATAGTGATGTTACTTTTTCTGAGGTCAGCAACTCATTTTTCTTGTTATTATAAAGGGTGTCAAAAACCTCTTAACGAAGCCAAAAGGCACTTGTTCTCCCCGTCTTTGCAATATTGTTTTGTTCTTTACCATACCTGGGAACCTTCCAGTTATTGGGGGTCCAAGTTCCAACTTTTTGACAAGTTTTTTTTCTAAATAAAAGTTATTAATGTAAGATTTTTACTTTAAAAACCTCCACGACCCCCGTACTATTCAATCCATACATCAGCACAATATTTTGAGTGCGTTACATTGTGTTCTACCACAAAACATGATTTTTCACCCCAAAAAAATAAAGTCGTTTCCCAGCAATATTTTAAGCGTAAAGTTGCTTAGTTTAATGTACAGAATGCTTGGTTGACGGCTTTGTGATGAGGTTGTTTACACCCTGTATTTAAATTTAAAAAAAATATTGTACTGTACCAAAAAAAAACGCTTTTTATGTCTATCTGCGTGATCGCTTACTTCTAAAGTTTGACGCAGTTTCTAGCATAAAAATTGATTCTGATAGGTTCATGTGTCCATTAAATTTATATTTGACTTAGATAATTTAGCACAGAAGTAGAAAATAGCACCTGTCCGAAGCAGAGGCGCGGTGCTAATCGCAAACAATGAAAAACTGACATGATTTTGGGCGTTCATAAAACAGTGACGAAAACTCATAGATTTCTCAAAAACTGCACGCCCTTATTAAGGTGAATGCGCCAGGGAAGCCCACGAAATACACGCTTTCTGTCATTGAATGACTTTTTCATGAAATAGTTATTGAATGGAATAAAATGAACATAGGAGGTTGTATTGATGATTATAATAACTACGCTTTTTTAATGAAAACGTGTTACGTACGCGAATCATATTTTCATCAACATACAACCTGAACTGCAAATTGAAAAAAAGTTAAAAAGAAAATTCGCAGGCTACCTTGGCGCTTTAGGTGATTTGAACTTTTAGGAAGATCCTCCTCAACGAGCTATCGAAGGGTGCAAGAATATTCCTATGAATTAAGATCAGTCACAAGACGAAGGTAGCAGAATTTTGCTACAGTATTACTTAAAACAAGATCAAAGACAGTAAAACCCAGTATAAAACCCACCTCATGAAAATAATCAAGATTAACATCAAGAACTATTTAATTAATCGTGGTATATGTCATAGATATCATGACAGTTTCTCGCTATTTCACGTCAGTCATATCCCGTTGAAATAAAGGGAACTCTACCGATTCGCTATAAGACTGAATTCCTGAAAATTGAAACTGGTTTCATTTAAGACTTCATTACTCAAGCCTTCCAATCATTCATGTCAGCACGCAGAGATACGATGCTAACTTATTTTACACTGCCAATTTAAGCTATAGACTCTTTTACTTGGTCAATAAAGAAGGAAATTGAATGTTGATTAGTTTATTAGCCGCAAAATATGGTTTTATCAATGATGATCATTCAGAGAAGACTTTTGTGATTTCTGTTAGGTCTTTTTGTGTATGTTTTGGTAAAATCGCTGCAAGGGTTATGCGTCATCGTCTGTGAACGCTAGCGATGCGAAATTAAATGTGCGTTTAGTTTGGTGTATCAACGAAGATGGAAGTATGATATATGAGCAGTTGGTATGAAAGCATATACCTATATATGTAACTTTGGATTGTGTGAGAAGTGTGGAGCACAGAATGCTTTATATTTCATCTGTTTTGTTATAATTATTAGTCTCGTATTATGTCTCATATTTGTTCGTTTTCAAAGAACTTCCGCAAGAAAATTCCTACATACATACAAATTACATATACCTAAACGTACATATAAATTGCAATAGCTTTATTATATTTCATCAGCCTTGCGAATTTTCGTCTATATTAAATGGTAAAAAAAAGTAAAGCTAGAATTATACGACAATAGATACTTTAAGAAGTTTTAGCATTTGCTGTCAAGAATGCTTCGAAGTTAAATTGAATTTTTCTTTGACAGAAGAAGGTGTCAATAGTGTCAACTGCTGTCAAAGCATTTTGTAATTCACAGTTCAGTGAAATTCAACGACTGACATCGGGAACAACTTATATGCTTTCCGGTACCCTATGTCATTCCCATACATTTTTGGCTTTCCATCAATTATTATGAATTTACCTTTCACTAACGAGTGTCCATGGAGTTTCTTGCCTATTATTCTTTATATAGATCTACGCTGTGAAATGGGCAACTACTACTTTCACAGTCTTTATGACTGGGACTGTAGATTCATTTTTTTTGTATTTGACAATTATTCAAAACTTTGTAACTGGCCAACTTGAAATAAATGCTATGATGTTGGTACCTTCTTCAGTAACATAATATGTAGTTACGTTACGTTATGAATGGAACTGAATGGAATGCCGTGTGTTCTAAAACCAAATACAAACTCTATGTACATAAAATGCGACACATTGGTGTTCCAGATAGCTTTCAAATGATTTTAACACTTACGCGTAATAAAGATAAGGATGATATTTAATTGTTGGAAAGTTAATAGGCGCGTCGTCAAACTGTCTGGGTGCGTAACAGATATTCTTCGTTGATGGGTGTTCATTATCTTTTAGACGATTTTAGTTTTAAGGTTGGTTCCGTCAAAATGGTACGGACAAGTAACGGGTGCGGACACCGGACTGTGATAAAGAACAGGGTGTAAAGTTCCTCAATAATCTACACTAATATTATAAAGAGGAAAGATTTGTATTTGTGTGTGTGTGTGTGTATGTTTGTAATGAATAAAATCAAAAACTACTGCGCCGATTTCATAGATAAAATTCTTTCACCATTAGAAAGCCACGTCTTACTGAGCAACATAGGCTATATTCTATCCCCGTGCTCCCACGGGAACGGGAACTACGCGGGTGAAACCGCGTGACGTCCGCTAGTATTCAAATAAATACAAAAACAATTTTTGGTGGAAAACATTGTTTGTCAGACTGTTACCTATATTTATACCACGTTATTGCTTGTAGTAGTTATTTATTATAACTACCTAAAACATACATTACACTCACGTCTTTTTTCCATGGGGTTAGGCAGAAACTATAGAACGTCACCTGCTCGGTAGGCTTAGCCAAGTTGACAATCTACAATCGTTAACGGTAATAGAAAACTAACCAAATGTATGGGAATGACATCTATCAACGTTAAGTCACGTGGTCAAAATAAACGAATGGAAACTTTAAAGTTTAGTCAAAACTGTAAGTTGGGTACGATTTATATGGGATGTAGGGATCACGATTGTAGAAACGAATACATTTCATTCTATCATCTTGATCGATGTAAACTTGTCTACAAAAGTTTAGATTCGTTTGTTTTGACCACGTGACTTAACGTTTACGATTGTAGAAAGAGAATCGATACGAATCGTTTGTAACTTGGCTAGGCCTGCTGATCCTTAAATACTCGACCCCTGTACTGACTAAGTGAATACATATCTACAACTGGCGCCTAAGAGACGATAAATTAACGAATTTACTCGTATCTAAAAAGGACAAGTTTTTTTATAAACGTAGTTAATTCGTGTTTCCTAATAACCTTTGAAAAACTCCGACAGATCATGTTTTATAACGTACAGTCACGAGAACTAATATGTATAGGTGAACTTTTAAAAGTGATTTTTTCCTACTGCATTGATCATATTTTTTTTTGTTGTTACGAACATTGTATTTTGGAACCCATGAAATAATGAAATGGGTCTAATGTCAATGTTTCAATTTACGAGAAAATCGGTTTAAAATTTTGCTAAGTGTGCACATATAAGTACCTACTCGCAACTGTACACGAGTCTCCGTAATAAATATTACCATAATTATTAATCAAAGAATAAAAATAAACAAATCGGTTTTCAATAAGCCATTAATTAACGTACATTTATGATAAAAAGTTGGCGCCACTAGCCGACAACAAACGGAAGTGGACGGCCTTCAACCTTAGAATAAACTGCCACAGTCTGCGCGCAAAGGAAAATAAAAAATACGCGACTATCGTTTTTATTTTTTAATCTGTGGCAATAGTGACGTTTCGGTTTGCGCGGGAAGTGAGGTTAGGGAAAAACTGTGACGTTTCCCGCAATGGAAATATAGTGCGTAGTTCGAAAAGCGCCCCTTTTTAGAACTTTAACAGTAATTTCCCAGAAACACAAAAGGACACGTATATATTTGAAGCATTTGTCATACTAATAGAGTTTCAAATAATGAATTAGGTACCGATGCATATTAAACGGACAACGTAGTATACCTACCACTAAAAAGCACCAATTCGGCCACTTGACCAGCAAAAAAAGTAAAACCAATCCAATTATCACGTCTGCGCGAAATGTTAACACCCAATAACTTTTTAAACTCTCAAATAAGTCCCGTACGTAATCCCGTAATGTTGGTAACCATTATATTTTATGAAAATCAACACAGACAGTCTATGCCGATTGATTTGGCGGCAAAAAATCGCATCATACGAATACAGTCGTTTCACAGTTTTGTAACCTCTGACGTTGTAACCTTTTTAACCTTATTTTTACGAGGATAAAGGTCACTGTATTTTTTTACAGGCTAGTCAGTGACAGCAATCTAAGAGCACCGTTATTGCTTCATAATTAAAGATCATTGTAATTTTAACATGAATGCAAAGTTAGAGGTTAAATAATTGTAAATGGACTGTATGCAATTTGATTTTGGAACAAAAAATCGCATCATACAAGCTTACAAGTATTCGAACTGACATTGAAATATCGTCAAGACGTAAAAAAAAAGTAGTTATTGAAGACATAATTAAGTACATAGAGTAATGAACTGGCGTCTATCGTCTGTGTTATGAACTTTTGATTTAATTTCCCATTCGTTTAGCCATAGATAAATACCCTACAATAATACAAGACGTTTAGCAGTCAAATGACGTGGTGGAGTTCAAACGGTTACTTTTTTCAAAGTCAAATGTTCAGTAACTAGGCCGAACTTGAATGTAAGAGTAGGTTACCGATTTGTCATAAACTTAAACTAATAATATAAATGCGAAAGTTTGTGAGGATGGATGGATGGATGGATGTTTGTTACTCTTTCACGTAAAAACTTCTGAACGGATTTGGATGAAATTTAGCACACAGATAGTTTATAACCTGGATTAACATATAGGATATTTTTTATCCCAGTAGTATGATCCCGTGGGACAATAGGCATGACGACAGTATCAAAAAATTCAAAATCTATTTAGTCCGTCAGTTAGAGTATTAAAAATTAATGGACACGTATGTTTTGGTTTTGTAAATTAATGAATATTGACAAAAGATAAAACGCATCATAACTCGGGAGTGGGGGATCGTGACGTCAGAACTAGCTAAAAATTAACCCTAGGCGTGACGTATTGAGAATTTTAAAAGCGTCATATCTTCGTCAATTTTGGTTTACGTAACAAAAGAAAAAACACGGGTCAAATATTTTTTGATAATCTAAGTGACGGACTAAGTAATTAGATTTTTTTGTCGTCTCGTCTATTATCGAAATCCACGCGGGCGATGCCGCACACATAAGCTAGTTTATTATAAATGACTCTACTTTTGGAAAAAAATATTATTGGACTTCCAGTCCACAAGGTAGCGGAGATTCATCATGCAGAGGCATGACTTGCTACAACTCGCGCCCTTTTGTCGCGGGGGTAGGTAGAATTAACTAGAGAACGCGACGTGCTACGTATCCTTGTACCATCATTGCGAGAAAAAAAAGGTACAGCGATTTCGTATTTCTGCAACGGCTTTCAACAAGACTGGCATAAGCTATTTTAAAAAGCAACAGCATATAATGTGCAATAGGGATGATTTCCGACTAAAAAATATATGATTCTGTTTAGTCCGTCAGTTAGATTATCGAAAAATATTGGATACGTGTTTTTTGTTTTATCTAATTAATAAAAATTGACGAAGATAAAACGCGTCAAAGATCATGAGTGGGGGCTTGTGACGTCACTTTTCGGTAAAAATGTACTCAAATGTCACGTCACGCGAGTTTTCGCGCACTGTATCGTCTTAATTTTTTGTTAACGTGAAAAAATTAAAAAATATTTGTCCAATATTTTTTGGAAATCTATCTGACGGACTAATTAGATTTTTTTGTCATCTACCCTATTAGAGAATAAGGTGGAAGTTTATAGTGATTTTTATGGGACCTTTTTTATTGAGTTCCTAGAGGCATGACCATGGAGTTTCTTGCCCATTTTTCTTCATATGGGGTGGGCAACTAGTGGAACTAATGGCGCTTGCATCGCTTGAACTATCATCATTCAACTATGGAACTTCGTCATTGGTTGAAGATCTGTCAATGTCATTTTATATTTCAAAATAGTTTGACCTCATTGGTCAGATTGGGTCTAAGCTATGGACGCGCCATCTACAATCAGCTTTGACCAGCCTTCCCCATTCAAAATCATAGAGATTTACGCTAGGGAATGGGCAACTACAGTACGTTCACAGTTTTTATGTCTTGTGACTGGGACTGTAGCTACATTTCATTATTATGTTTGTTTCAACAGCTCAAAAATGTCTGTAACTGGCTGAAACAAATGCTTTGATTTTTTTATGTGCAGCAGCATGGAAAATTACGCTTTCGTGCTGCCAATTGACGTTCAACCCTTAGCGGAAGAGGTCATTCTTATCAGACTACGGAGGAGAGGAACCCTGATTCTTTTTACGTTATTCAGGAATATTTAGGTATGTAATTGCTATAACTGAATAAGAATTATGTTTTTAAGGTTCCTTACGAATATAATAACGGAACACTTATGTTTTTGCAATAAATTAATGTTTTAACTTCGTATTAGGTACTGGGTTCTCCCATCTATTTTTAACTTAATCATTTGAGCTAATAACCTATTGGTATGACTAAACCAGTTTTTGTGAAAAAATCCCACAAAAATACATCGATAAAATTGACCACAACATCGTTTGATGACATGCGTACGGAACACACTTCCTTAAATTAAATGTCATAATTATTATAATTATTACTACCGTTACTTTATCTAGGCAGTGGTAGGAAATACCACACTTTTGCCTACGTCACTATATTTCGTCGTTATATTTGGGTTATATCTGATTAAAATATTCTCACAACCTTTCTCCTTCTTAAATCAGTTTTCTAAAAACCTAATAGCCTTTACGTTAACTTGATTTATTTTTTTATCGAAATGATTCGCTTTTCAAATTTTAATTGTATTATGTTATTTTTAGATTGTAAACGTTATCCGAATTTAAATTGTACTATTTTATTTTTTAATTGTTAACGTTAAAATCCGTGTTCTGTTAGTTTTTAATGAGTTTTCGACACAATGTAAAAATTGTTTATGAAATAAATGAAATAAATATCAGCACTTCAAGCTACTACAATCTGTCAAATTTATTTAATAGATTTCAACTTTATCGCAAAAACATTATGTTTATTTTGTTTCATTTGTTGATAGATTAGGAAAATTTGACAGTTTCAGGTAGCTTGATTTGCTGGGGTCTCTACATTTCTATAATGGAACACTGTTTTCAATACACTTCCTCGAAAACGGGTTCTTATCGCACTACGATTAGGTTCAACATGCAATGTAATTCACACACGTGGATCTTTTTCATTTTCCATCACCGCGTGCTGTGCCGCGTGCGGAAAAGAGTCATTCCCGGACGCAGCACAGCACGCGGGTGTTGGAAAATTGCCACAGATAAAACTATACCTATACATAGTACAAATTGATGCAATGCCTATAGTCAGCGGTGATTGTTTATTTTTATTATTTTATTTTATTTCTTCAAAAGTGTATTGAAAAACGTCGTTTGATACACGTGGACATTTGTTATTGCAGTTCTCGGCTCAAAAACACCCTCGCCTACGGCTCGGGAGTTAATTCCGCCTCGGATGCAATAACAAACTTTCTCCACTTGTATCAAAATGTAACTTAAACTTATTACTGTCACTCACGGGATATTTTCCGTGATAATCCATTACTGTCTGTAGTGTAATGAAAAATAAACTTCTTAAGTACTTAATAAAATCTTCCGATTCAAAAATTACTTTTGTTAGCATTTGAAAGGAAACCCCCTTAGGAAATGAGAATCATTAAACCATTTTTTTTTTGTTTGAATCATGAATTTTATATAAAGAGACTGCTTTCACAACTACAGTAAAAGCTTTAGGCTATTAACGAAACGCTATACTAGAAGCAACAACTAGGCTCTACGAATGTGTTTTTCCTGCCCTTATCCCTTATTTATTTGGGGTCGGCCTACCCTTATATCCTTCTAGCTTATGTATTCGTGTCCTTAAATAAGTATATAAACTAGTAGTGTGACCGTCGGTCTGCCAAGTCATAGGTCTCGAGTTCGAACCCAAGACACGCACCTCTGATTCTTCGGAATCATGTGCGAATTATATAATTATCACTTGCTTTGGTGAAGGAAAACATCGTGAGGACACCAAACCAGTATGCCTGAGAGATACCTATTTCTCGACGGCATGTAAAGCCAAGTGAGAGGCCCATGGGTGGCATAAAAACTCTGACACCAGGTTAGGCATTAACCACACGAAAAAGAACGAAGAATATCAGCTGTGAATGATCAAGAAACTCAATTTTGGTACCCGGTATGTGACCGTAATTTATGTTATATGTAATGATACAAAATGTCACAGTATGACTTGCGAGAATCACCACTACCACTTGAACAAAGTAATGCTTCCTTGTTAATCAAGTTCAAGGATAAAGTTGTGTATGGAAAGTTCGTAATTCTCGAAGTAAAAATCACAAAATTTATTATCTAGGCGTATGGTTGGAAGCTAACGCAACGGTGTTGTTAGAATTTCAATCGTTAAGGAGGTGAAAGGGGGATGAAATTTTGTTTTTTAAATTAAAATCACTAATAAGTATCATAACAAATTGTATTTAGCCTTTTGGTTGGTAATTAATAATTACATGTATCAGCGTTTTTGAAAAATCATCCTAGAAGAGAAATAATGATAATTCAGTGATAATAATTCAATTCAATTCATAAAAGTATGCAATTTTTCATCAATGTTTTCTTAGGACGTTATCACGTAAAATTATCGTCCATAAACCTGGCAACCATTTTTTTTTAGTACCTTTTGAAATTAACTATCCAAATTATGGTTATTACTGCCTCAAAATCAGTTGCGGAGTTACGAAAAACAACGCAGTCACACAAACAGACGCGAAAATTGACTTTAATTTTATAAAATATCTAGACTTAGGTACATCTTTTTACAGTAATTTCCGCTACATACACCGGAAAGGAATCTGTACCTACCAGAATCCGGAAAACGCCACGTCAAAGATTGCACCACATTTTTCAACAATGACCCGCGTACTAAGACCTTTAATCCATAATATTATTATATTAATCCATGGAATAATTACACCTATCTCGTCTTAGATGACGTGACAGATCTACTCCTAGAACTGTGCAGACGACATTTTACATACAATGATGAATATATTTTCCGAGAAAATTTAAGATCTACAGATGTTGACATAATAAATCAATGTCCATGTATGTGGACCATGAGTTTACAGTTTGTGGACAGAACTAAAACCTTATTTTTACCTCTGAATTTAGTAAAAATATTGTGAAGTTGAACGAGCGAATTTGAAAATTATAATTAGACTAATGCTGCCTTTGCTCATTTCAAGTGAAAATGAATGTATTTTTTTTTTTTCTTATTATGTATATTAAATCCCTCTTATAGAGAGGAAGCCTGTGTCCCAGCAGTGGGAACATTAATAGGCTGATGATGATGATATTAAATACTTATTCTTGTAATCCATTAAAAGGTTGTCTTGAAATGATAACTTTTAGCGATAAAACCGCCCATTGTGTCTCCCAATGTGAAATGTTCTCTTTTATGATTGTTACTTGTATGGTGTACATAATGAAGAATATTACTATACCACAAAATATGTACCGAGCTCATCACCTGTCAATCCATTTCCTAACCGGATGCAGCTGAATGCCAGTATTTTACATGGAGCGACTGCCTATCTGACCTCCACAACACAGTTAATACTGGGTAATACGATACCCCTACGTTGCCCCTTTAATATGTATCGAGCTGTGTACCTAATTACCTAAGCTTAGAAGCGCCTCCATGAAAAACACTTCAGGGTCTACGAGATCCGGGGCTGCGGGACTGTTCGACAGAGATACCGTGGCCCCGGAACACAAAGGGCGATGAAGGAACATGGATGGGTTTTAGTCAGTAAAAGTCTGACACTCCCTCCTGCTCCGCCCAGAGCGGGAGGAGTCATTAGATGGTTTCCCATCCGGAAAAAAAGGGTCTACGAGATTCTACACAAATTCTACGGGAACTTTCGTAGACCGTCTACGAACTGAGTAGAGTTCATCACCTTTCCCGCCTATGTTGGGGTCGGCTTACAGTCTAATTGGATGCAGCTAAATACCTGTAATCATTAACATGGAGCGACTGCCTATCTGACCTCTATAACTCAGACATTATGTAAGACGATACCCAATCGGTAAGACGGTGGACGGCATAGATTGATTGAACCGAATTACCGGACAGCATCTCTTCTGCCTTGTCAATTGCAAAAATATATTCAAGATGACACATCTTACCTATATATCTTAATCATTAGAACGTGCATGAGTTGTCAATTTACCCATTTTTTGTTATTTTTTTTTGTGCTACGCCGCAAAGACGTTAGGTGACTCAGTTTTGATTGGGTGCCGATATAACCGGAATTAAGCAGTTCAAATTATAATTAACACCTAGTTTCTTAACGACTTTTTGATTAGCTAGTATTATAAAGTTTTATAACTACTTACATATTGTTTACATGCATACACAGACAGTACATCAAACTAAGTAACACTACGCAAAAATATTTCTGTAAAAACATTATGCAGCATTTTTTTTTGGGGTGAAAAAAAGTGAAGTATCACGGTTGGACCCTGTGTAACGCACTGAAATAATTGTGCTGATGGGTGCATGGAATAGTACGGGGGTCATGGAGGTATTTAGAGTAAAGTTATAACATTTTTGGTCGCCACACAAATTCTTGTCACGAAACCATTTTTTACATTGTAACTAGAAGCTATCATGTCATAGTTCACGGTGGCGCTGCTTGTCAAGTAAACATACATCGATTTGTCAAACTTGGTACCTTTATTTTAGTTCTGTGTTTTCCCGCCTGCACAGATAAGGTCGTTGAAGTCTACCAAAATGCTTATGTCGCTCCTGTTGAAAGTCGTTCTAGTAAGAGGACGACCGGCACGTTGCCAACTGCAGATAAACTGCAGCCGTCGCCACCTGTCGCCGGCTGCCGTCGCCGCTTGCAGTTGTGGTGTCGGCGGGTGCCGCCGGCGGGTCGACGGCAGACGTCGACACACATTTACGCGGCACGCCACAACTGCAGTCGTCGACAGGTGGCGACGGCTGCAGTTTATCTGCCGTTGGCAACGTGCCGCATGTGCTACGTGGTAACCGTTTCGATATTTGATGTCACTGTTAATAGAGGACCTCTTAAATGTTTAGGCGGCTTCCACCATTTTGAATATTCAAATTTTCACCACTACCGAATGACACCTTGCACAAACGAAATATTAAAATGCACTTATAGATCCTAAAAGCAAACAAAATCTACGTCACCCCGTCGTTTTTCCCATAACACAACTAGGTAACCAACATAATAATGTGTTTGAAGTGGTTTTCCGATATCCATTATGATTTTCTACTATGTGATTAATGAATGCCGGCAGTGTTTAGTACTAAAAGTACTAAGTGTAGATACCGCCTCAGGCAATTTTGAAGTTTCCATTGTGCATTTTTTCCTGTAACTATATAATAGCTTTACTAGAATCAGGGGAATTCGATCTCGACTCATTGTTTAGGTGGAAAACTTCATGCTTTTAATAACTGGAGGGTTAGGCAGAGGTGTACCGATTGCCGGGGCTGCGGGACTATTCGAAAGAGATACCGTGGCCCCGGAACACAAAGGGCGATGAAGGAACATGGATGGGTTTTAGTCAGTAAAAGTCTGACACCTGCTCCGCCCAGAGCGGGAGGAGTCATTTGATGATTTCCCATCCGAAAAAAAAAAGAGGTGGACCGATAATACTCGCTAGTTTTGTTTGTTTAATGTAATAGGAGGTGAGTCTATTGGTCACCCACGGGGGACAAATGTAGACTTCGAGCTGCTACTGAGTAATTCCTGGTGGAAAAATTAACTAAGTTTGTTCGACCTGGGAATCGCATCTAGTACCTAGTGCTTGCGACCACTGCAGTTGGTGGAAAGGTGTACTTGTGTTTTATTTGATTTATTCGGGAAAACAAACAATTACACATTAATAATTACAAAAAGAAAAGATACAAAAATGATACATATGTGAAATCAACCACGTTCTCCACAGATACACAATGAGACAATTTGGTAAATTTTAAGATTAGCGGTGTAATTGTTGTTGTTGTTTTTTGTAGTATAAAACAAAGTCGCTTTCTCTGTCCCTATCTCCCTATGTATGCTTAAATCTTTAAAACTCCGCAACGGATTTTGATGCGGGTTTTTTTAATAGATAGAGTGATTCAAGAGGAAGGTTTTAGAATATAATTTGCGGGCGGGCGAAGCCGCGGGCATCAGTTAGTAAACAATAAAAAAGATTGTTGAGACGCCATGCGTAATTTATTGTTGACATTGCATTTTGTTGGATTTATTTGAATGGTCATTAATTGGCGAAAGAAAAAAGGGCTAGGAAAATGAATAGCCATGACACAAAACCGCCAAAAGTGGAGAGATTTGTGGAAACCTAACCATTGGGTGGCCAAAGGTTTATGCAAAATGAAATGAAATTAATTAGAAGGAAAATGTTCAGTTGAAAATTGTAAGGAAAATTAAATGAAGAAAATGTCGTTAGCAAATTAATGTTTCAATCAGCCAGACCAAATTTAAATTGATTTACATAATGACGTAGTTCTATCATAATGGACCAACCATCATCACCCGCTAAGGGCTTTAGGGCTTCCAGTCTTACCGGATGCAACTGACTCGTACCTGTATTTTACACGGTATTTTACTGGCTAATACGATAGCCCTTGATAACCCTGGTTGTCAGTGTTTTGGATTTCTGACCACTCGTAACAAAGATCTTTGAGCCGGGACCAACAGCTTTACGTGCTTTTCGATCCTTGGAGGGAATTCGGCATGTTATAGTGGTCACCCAGAGTAGATGGTCAATTGGTCACCCATCCACAAAACCACCTCAGCATACGCGTGACGGGTTTGATATAAAAACAAAAACCTCGTATAGTCAGCTATCTCCAAAATTATTGGGAGGGTATCAACTCAACTGGGTATAATTTGTATCTATAGAAGATGCTTAATCTATATTAAAAGCATGGGTGAACTTGACATAGGTTTAAGAAAAACTTTAAAAGTTTACCTTATATTTTTTAAATAAAATTTTATCATTATTTTAATAGACTAATATTTAACTATTTATTTTAAAGTTTGTATGTTCGTAAGTTTGGATGTAGCGGGATAATCTTCGGAACTACTGATCCGATTTCGAAAATTCTTTCACAATGGGAAGCTAATTTTTCCCCGAGTATCATATATTTAATTGGGATAAGTTCCGACCATAACGCAAGCGTAGCCGAGGACAAAAGCTAGAATGATAAAACCAGTGCCACCAGGTACAAAATTCAAAACCGAATTTCTCTTAATAAATATATATATTTTATTATACTTTTATTTGTAAATCAGTATGAGTTATTATACTACTATGTTTGCAATAACATTTAACTGAGCTATACTCGTAGATTTGTAAAAGGTAGGAAAACTACAGTAAAAATCGCGTCTAGAAAAACCTGCTTTTCTTCCCTATGCTATTTATAAAAAAAAACACTGGTAATATGTAACATATTTGTTACCTATGCTATAATTAGACGCAATATGGAACAGGTAAACTCTAGATTTTATGCACGATTATCCTGGTACCTATTTGAGAATTTGGATTGTATTTTTTACTGAAGAAATTGTGGTTTATTGGGAAAAGTTTTGTCTTTGTTACATAAATAGCGTGAGGAAGAGTCGAACCTCAAACCTATGGTAGTTACTCCAAAATTTCGCTAGTTATGTTATACCTAATAGGGAGCGAGCCCTATTACCAAGAACTGGAGACTCCATGAATTTTCTACCCTAAAATTGATCGAGATAGGTCTCGAAGACCCCATCATTCTGATACCGCATTTTCGTCTTTAAAACAAATTAATTTCCCGTGTTTGAAAACCATTGATAAATTAATGGATTGTCCACGCAATCATTTCATAAGGCTTCTCCTATGAAAGAGTTTTGATTAATTCGAGTAACCAATTAAAATTTCCAATTTTCTTTAGAATAAAATGTAGGTAGTAGTAATAAACATTTCGTCCAAAACTCCTACACAGTAGTTAAAAGGCAATTTTGATTAAGAATCGGTTTATATTTTCCGGCTTGATTACGAAAATTTTTCCAGAAAGATACTTGCCTCTTTCATTAGTGCCGCCCACCTATGACCAGCTATGTACCTTCATGCCATGTAACTGGTGGTGACTGTAGACATAGGTAAGAAATCATTTGTAATTTGTTATTCTTAAAAAATATAATTTATTTTTCTCGATTGTGATTTTGGGATAAGACCTACTTACGAGTATTTTAGGTCGCCCAGGATTTTAGACCAGAAATGACTATAGATGAGAAATCGCTGATAACAAGTTGGGTAATATAATCTTTAATGTGGTACTGAATCACAGTACGTATTGTTAAAATACGAGCCCAGATGATCCTAGAATTATTTTGGAACGTGTATCCTTGTTATAAATAATTAAGTACTGATAGAACTTTTAGTATTAAGAGCTACCTTGCTATATGTAAGGGTAGCACAAAATGCCTGCCGGGGCTGCGGGACTGTTCGAAAGAGATACCGTGGCCCTGGAACACAAAGGGCGATGAAGGAACATGGTTGGGTTTTTGTCAGTAGAAGTCTGACACTGGGATCCCGCTTCGCCCAGAGCGGGAGGGGTCATTTGATGATTTCCCATCCGAAAGAAAAAGGGTAGCACAAAATACCGATTTGTCCCGTCTAGATTCAAACTTATGATCCACAAGTTCCATGCCATATCCACTATTAGATACATCTACTACATCAATGCACCCTTTATTTTAATGAATAAAATATTTTGGATTTGGATTTTTTTATATTTTGGAACAGTTAACAAACTTTTTTTTAATCCCCGATTTTTTTGTAATTTTAGTAGTCATTATTTTTTATATTAACGCCATCTCGCGATATCATGAAGAACTACGACGCAGACACGTAAATCATGAATGAATGTAGTAATGAATAAGTCCGCAAGAGATCGTAACTCTACAACCAATAAGAATGCTTTGAGTTGAGATACTAAATTGCAACAAATTAAACAAAACAGTCAGCTCAGCTCATCAGCTGATAAGTAGTAGAGAAATAGTATTTATTGTAGACATAATAAGTGAAAACAGTCATTATTCAAGAATATTGTGTTGGACAACAGTGTGTTTTGTGTCAAAGATGTGATAAGAAAAAGTTAACTTTTAAAAAATAATTCCAAAGTTTGTTTGGTGGCCAATGTTAAACATAACCTCAAAAAAGTAAACAAACGCAACTAAGGTCAAAGGTAAATACCTATTCTGTTTCTTTGTTCTGACGATATTTAAATGACGTTTTAATAGTTACCTACTACTCTTCCAATGAGTTGGAATTTGGTTTAACTTGTTTGGTTTTTATCCATTTTTTTTTTGTTTGTGTGTTAAATGTAACTTTACTTACCTACTTAAAGGTTGGAGATTTTAGTTCCTGTTTTTTTATTGGTACTTGCATTTATTAGTGACTGGTGTTTATAATTTACTAAGGTTACTCTAGTGGGAAAGTTAGTGCTTTCCAAAAATCTATTTTCAAGTTTTGTATTGTTTTTTTTTTCTACCTGTCAAAGATGACAGAAGATGTCTTGACAGTGTTGTCAAGTAACCTCATGACCTCATAAATTAGTAACCTACACAAAATAAATCATTCACGGAGCCTACTTGTATAGTTTAAGTACCTAATTTAGAAATATAATATGTGTGTAACCATGGTACTCACAGTATTTTACGGTTTTGTTTCCTCGTTAAGATGAACTAAGATGAACGGAAAAATATCTAAATCCCACCTTGTAAAAACACTGATAACTAAAAGCGAACATTTTTAAGGACAGTGATAATGCCTTTGAAACATACACCTGTCGACGATAGCTAAGTGGTCATTAATGTAAGGAATACACCACTTTACACTAATGACGGACTCACCTAAAACGTTATCGCATCAAGTAAAGAACTGTTCGAGTGACTCAACCGCTGAGTCGGCGAAAGTGGCTTCTTTTTTTTCACACTGGCTGCCAGGCGTCGAAACTCAGGCATGTCCGTCACTATACACTGCACAGGTAAAATTCTCTCATAAAATGCACTTTCCCATCCTCAACACTGCATCCATAGCACTTTAAAGATAGAGATAAACCGATAGCTGCGGATTAGAGTTGTCGAAATTCGTTATCGTTTTCGAGATCGCAACAGACACATCGTCCGCCGTCGCCGACGTCCGTCGATTGGCGGCACGAACCTCACCAGAGCTGCGACACTTGAAACCCACACGAAAGTCTACAATGACACGAAACGTGATCACACACACGATTAGGGAAACATGAACAATGAAATTTAATTTCTGGAAACGAACATGTGCCGCGGAGGAGCGGACTCTTAGCATTGACTGGACTGCGCTTGGGCCCTGCAGGATGCGACCCATTAGGCAAAGAGCGTCCATTATTGTATTGTCGTGGGCTTATCGTAGTGCTAGTGTCTCCTTAAATTGCCGACCCGGACCGAGTGTACGTGTGTTACCAGAAATTTGGGAGCGTTGTCATTAGCTAATTGAAAAATTTAAGTGCACTTTTTGGCGGTTTTTGGGGATCACCCAGAAAGTATGTCAATAATTTTTATCCACCACGGGCCACGGTCTAGATATTGTATCAGAAACGCCAGAAACATCATTTCGTGATCCTATCGTGACGTAAATCAGTCATCATCAGTAATGACTGCATTTAGGTACATTAAGAGGCCACAACGATCAAGTCACGGGACCGGATCCAGGGTTATCACGCTCGTTTGTTCAATTGGACGCTTAAGTACCGGCGAAGCTCTGAAGCCGGCCGTTTCCGTTGATATTTCACACAGGAACCTGCGAAGGGAAACGTGGACATGGCGCAACTTGACGACCCTTTGGACGAGGACAAAGTAGGCCACGTACTTGGAGATCTCATCTTACCTAACAGAATGACAGGAAGATCTGGTAATTATGCCACATCCATGTTATGCAGTCACTTGGTGACTCTGTTACTCATCCCACAGCTATTAATGCGAAGACACGTCTCAATTTGTTCTCAGTTCGAGCAGGTTAAAACGCCACGGCACAATGACAAATACGGGACTATCTTAAGCTTGAAATACTATATCCTCCTCTGAAAAACCGCTAAACTCCGGTTCAAACAGGGAATAAAAATATCAAATAACACACCCATAAATGCATGTGGTGAAACAAAGAACTAAGGTAAAATGTACTGGATTTGACAGATCTTTGACATCTGACCTTAGCAAGTGGCGCCGCCATGACATGCCAAGACGTTTGCCGGTCTATATGTTTTTTATATAGGTGTCGTTGGCATTTGTTCCTCTCAGTGAGGGCAAGCCGCTCCCGACTCCAACGAATTCGATCAAGGATGTGCACAATGAGTTTATAAGGTCGAACGACTCAACTGCTATTTGTGGTTTATTGTAAACATATTTGATGCTGATTTTTCATACTGACATGACAGCTGTAAATGTTTTGGGTAGGTCAGCAGGATTTCTAGGTGGATCAAGGAACGTACTCTTAGCATTTATTAGTTAGAGATACGTTTGGAACGTGATAAAGCATCTTGTTTTTACTATAGCATCAATCCTCTAGCCGCAGCCAAACATAAATCCATGATGATTGTTTCTACACAAATATTATAATCCTTCTCAAACTGCATAGATAGCTTCCCAGTGAGTAAAATCTTCGATATTTACATAGAGAATCAGTTTTCTACCTGATGGGTCACAACTTTTTCGGAATCTGCACTTGGTCAAAGAAGGTTTTAGTTACCTACTTCTGCTGCATTGAAATTAAGAACCCAATACTGCTATAGCGTTGTTATTCTATAACACACGCACGCCATAGTCATGTGCTTTTAAACTCTTCAATTGTTCCACGAGGAAGTCTGACATAGTGTAGGCAAAGAGTTTCTTCCTTAATGCCTAGTACTAATACAAACTTGTCTGCAAGGATGTCATTAATTATCTGAATAATGCGTGACGTCATCTATTCTCCTTGAGATAAATATTAAACACTGTTGGTTAGTAATCTAGATATCATCATGATTGTAATAGGTTGCTTAAATTAAATTCAAGAGCAAATCATGCGTAAGAATAATCAGCCTATACGTTCCCACTACGCGTAGGGTTCCTAAAGACGAGCGGCACGTTGCAAACGTAAGTTAAACTGCAGCCGTCGCCAGCTGTCGACGGCTGTCGTCGACGCGCCGGGCGGGCAGCCGCCGAAACGTCGACGACTGCCGTCAACGCTTGCAGTTGTGGCATGCCGCGTAAATGTGTGTTGACTGCTGCCTTCGACAGGTGGCGACGGCTGCAGTTTATCTGCAGTTGTCAACGTGCCGCTCGTCTGTAAGAACCCTACGTCGACTCAGGTCTACTCTTTATGAAAGGGAGCGGGCTGTAATCCACTACGCAGTCTGAGTGCGGGATGGTAGATGTCACGGTTTTTCATATTTCTGTTTTCACTGTTTTGAGACATTAGAAGTGGTGATGAAATAATTTTAAAAAGTAACGCGGCTGCTTTCGAAAACTGTCAGGACTAATACTACTGGGTATCACTGCTTCTCTTCCACAAAATTCAAAATAGCCACCCGGAAATGTTATCGATTTTTTAATATTCCCAATGATAATACTAAAACATTACGAAAGGAATTTATTAAATCCACAATTTGCAAAGGTTTCCCATTACGGAAGTGCAAGTGTTACGGGTAGCGGTCGTGGAAGGTGCGCCAGTCACACCACTGTTTTCAACCAATCGTGGATCAGCATCTACTCATCTACTGGGAGGTATAGGATTTCTAATAAATACCTACCGTCGCGTTCATTTTTTTTGGTGAACTTTTGAACTGACTTTAAATGAACTTCGAGCTATCTGCTGCATGAGTTATTGTCCGAACGGTCATTCTTTCTTTCATCAGACTTTTAGGTAAGAATAGGTATTTCTTAAGTTATGTTTTGCCTTTTGAATGTATGCAAATTCTGAGGGCAATGAATTTAAACATTCTGATAACATTGCAATAGTCGATACAAAGTTCAAATGGTACTTATTATTTTTAAAAGAATTGTCGTCATTGCGAAAATAAAGTTTTATCGCAAATTGTTTTGAACACAGAGTATTGGCTTCTAATATAACTATATTATCGTCTTTATTAATAAAGAAGATAGATAACAAAATGTAATTTTCTATTAGGTACTATATTATCTCAAAGATATCTAATTGTGTTTCTCTGGCAAATGGCCGATCAATATTAATAAACATTATAGATACAATCTTGGTTACTTAAACTTATCCACTTATCTGTTGTTTTACCTTGACTTTGAATCTAATTGTGAATGAAATCCCATAACTGAACAACGTCATAAAAACCTCAAATTTATAGTCCTTTCGAAATTCAAACCAATCACACACCATGCAACGTGCTAAGTCACATTTATATCTGGCAGCAAATAAATTAAAACAGAGCTAAGGGCATTTTATCACGTAACCTTTGTTAAGGAAAATTTACTGTGGGGGTATTCGAAGCCCTAGGAAGGCGTGTACCTCACCTCCTCGGGTTACGGAGGGACTAATAGTTAATTAATAAAACTAAAGGAACCCAGACTTGTTTGGACGTCGTGCGTCAGTAGTGAAAATGTCGATAAGGACTTATTAATTTACATAACATTTTCTAGGTCACTGAAGGAAATTCTTGCTGCAATTCCAATCTATACTAAATAAGTAAAGTTTGTTTGTATATGTAGCTGATAATCTTCATAATGATATTAAAGAGAAAGGAGTAAATGATGCCGTGACGTCTGACAGGGGAAAATAGAAGAAGAAAACGTGTTGCGCCGACCCCAAGTAGAATGGAACAAGGGCAAGAAGATGATAATGAATCTTCGGAACTACTGATCAGAATCCGAAACTTCTTTTAGGTAGGAAGGTGTAGTTATCTTCGACAGTCAAAGGCTATTTTTGAAACTTTCCCGTGGGACATAACAAGGCCATAACACGTGCACAACCGCGGGCAAAAGCCAGAAAAACACTACTAAATTAGGTTCTGTTATTTTAAATGCTCTTTGCATCCCGTTCGCATCGCTCTCTTCTTAGCATTTCATGGCAAACTAAATTGAGTCGCCAAAATTTGTCTACGTTTTGGTGATTTCTGTAGCCTATGTAGGCTACAAAAATCACCAAAACTGATGGCATTTTTTGTATCGAGTAAATAACAGGACAAGCAGGACATTCTATTAAGGGTCCAATAGTTTTCAAAAACCTATTACCACATTTTCACAATTAATAAGGAATCATTCCCCAGGTTAAGCTCGCCGTTGTACATAAGCTATATATTTGAATTTTGTGTGTATATTTTTTAATTTTGTGTGCAATAAAGAATATGAATATGAATATGAATATTCCCCCTGCGTCGAGTCCCTTTCCGTCGACTCGTGATTTTTCTTGGTTTTGTTGCACTGTCTTTTGTTTCGCCTCGACATAGGCATAGCTGTCACAGAGTACAGTCACATTGTGCCATCTATGAATTAACATCTGCGAAAGTTTTCCTTGTTATACACCTGCGTGTCGTAGAAGGAAGCAATAATAGCTACCTAAATGTTAAAAAGTGGTTTTTCTAACCCTTTTCGAAAGTAAGCAAATGCGATTTCTCTCTGATTGTAAAATATGAGATGTCCTACAAATATTGTGTTACTTGATCGTTGCAAAAGGTTATAGTATAGTATAGTGCCTTCAAACAATCTGAATACGAAACTAGTGTTAGTTAGATTATAAACTAGTTTAGAACTTCAATAAGGTCACTTGATAGAGACAGTCTAAGTTTAATGGAGTTAGGTCCTCCGACAAATCTGTTAATTTAAGTGCATGAGGCATGACGACGGTATCAAAAAATTGCAAATCTATTTAGTCCGTCAGTTAGAGTATTGGAAATTAATAGCCACGTATTTTTTGTTTTTGAAAATCAATGAGTAATGACAAAAGATAAAACGCATCAAAACTCGGGAGTGGGGGCTCGTGACGTCAGAACTAACTAAAAATGATACCTAGGCGTGACGTATTGAGAATTTTAAAAGCGTCATATCTTCGTCAATTTTGGTTTACGTAACAAAAGAAAAAACACGGGTCAAATATTTTTTGATAATCTAACTGACGGACTAATTAGATTTTTTTTTCGTCTCGCCTATTCTACAGAAAATAGAACTTAGTCATAAACGTTCTCCATACATTTTACCTTCCAGCTACCTTGTATTAAAAACGTGAAAGTTAGGTACTTTACGCCTAAACCAAAGGCGTTAGGTACGTTTGACAGATAACCTGGGACCTGGAGAAGGAAATAGGGTACTTTTTATCTTATTTTAATTGTATTAAAAGTTATGCAGTACAAAATAAACACAGAAGGCGCGGGTAGGCCAATTTAGAACCGAAACGAAACTTCCGAAATGGGGTCCGAGTGCCCACCTAGTATTTCGAGAAATCGCCAAGCGGTTAGTAGACTCTTCACGTGACCAGAGGGCGGGCCTATTTTTTGGCCAAAGAATCAGCATTGCCATCCAACGTGGCAATGCTGCCAGCCTTTTGGGAACTTTTCCTGTTGACAGCGATGTGGACGAATTTTTTGACGCCCTGTAACTGTTTTGTTACTTGTACATATTATTATTATTATTTAGAGTTATAGTTTGTATTTAGGTAGTGTAATTATATAAATAAAAATGATATACTACTTCTAATTTTGATCCCTAGAGGAAATTTGACAGTAGCATTTATCAGACTTTTCTTACTAATCCTACATAATGCAGTTAGTAGGTTAGGTAGATCCACCGATAACCCTAAACATACAAAGTAGAACAATCAACGGAAACATCGAGCAAAGAAGAAAATGATCTATTGTTCCGATTGTTTTCGTTCTCCTGACATTATTCCAGTTATTTCTGGTAATTCTGAACAGCACGTGTCCAAATGTGTCATTGTATAGCACGCACTCTCGCAGGAAAGCTGGCTTAACTTGTAACGCGATAGATAAAACCAAGTTCATTACAACTGGGTCACACGATAGCCTTATCTAATCTGATAAGCGGGACAAATGTGACAATTCTGCGTAACGTAAAACCGGATTGATAATGACAGCTGCTGTAGGCCGCCATCTTTTTTTTTTTACTTGTCGCGCCAGTTTTTTTTTTATAACTATAAAAATATAGTGGTCTGTTTCACAAAACATTAGGTAAGTACTTCTAAGATTAGTATTACTATATTAGCTACGTATAGTTTATTAAATCGAGTAGTTGAGTGACTAACCTAGATTTCTAATTATTTTATTTACTAGAATAATTTGAAGTTGGCAAAGGATGGCTAATCACTGGATACTGTTTCTAACTGCATTTAATATTTAAATGGCCGACTTTAGAATTAGTAAGTACCTACTTATAGAATTGTCATCGATGTATTAACATTTGTATAGATATAAAGTTTCCATGTCTTGCGTGAGTATAGTACGAGCATAATCTGTATGATTTGTTATCTTTATTTATTAAAACTATATAAGAGTAAAGAATTATAGCAGAATGGAAGGCGGTAGGTAACTGGTTTATAATTTCGCCATGGTTTAACAACCTTCGATAGCTCAGTTGGTAGAGCGGTGGACTGTAGTTGTTTCAATAGTGGTTATCCATAGGTCGCTGGTTCAAATCCGGCTCGAAGGAATATTTTTAAACAATTTAAGGGTTGACTTTTTTCAATTTGCTATCATTATCACAGACGTATTTATAGATAAGCCTCCTAGAGAAAATGGTACGTGACTCTCGAAATTAATTTAAAACTAAGAAAAATAATATTGTAATGTTGTTTTCAGAAAAATATTACTTTCTTTTCTGCAATATTTTCTTTTTGATTAATAAATACTTCTATTTAATATAAATGATTTGGTTTGTTTTAAAGCCAAAAAGTGTTTCCGCCTGCTTTAAACTTTTCTTTACTTTTTCAACTCTTAATAAAATGAACAAAATAATAAGAAAAATGACTATTTATAACAATCCTCGCGTATTCTCTGAAAATAAATGCAATAAAAACAACTGTTTCCGCCCGGGATCGAACCGGGGGCCTTGTGCGTGTGAAGCACACGTGATAACCGCTACACTACGGAAACGATGGAAAAGATATCGAAATTACAGTTCAGTTAAAGAAGAGACAGTTAATCTCTCTCTTTTATTTGTTTATTTATTTCGGACAAATGATTTTCAGAAATACTGAACTTGACCTCAATACAAAATAAAACTACTGTGCATTCGTTTTAATTTTTCTTCTGATATTGCAGTGTAGTAGTGACCCTTATTGTTGTTGTTATAAGAGTTATGTCAGAGGTAAAATTTGAAAGAACTGAATAAATTATTCTAGCCACTTTAAACAAAGAATTTCTTTTAAACCTGTGAATAAAAAAATACGCCTTAAATCATTTTACAGAAAAAAAAACGTTAACTTACCTTGGTAAATGCACTTGGCAAATAGCACAGGTTGCACAGAAAAAAAAACTGAATTTGAAATTCGAACACAAGTCACAAGCGCCTTCTGGAAGACTCTTCGACACAAGTTGGCGGCAAAAGGCTGCCGTATCGTTTTTATACCATCGCAAATTGCATGGCATATTGACCACCCGCTTGAATATGGCTCATTACTTCTATTCCATGGGTGTGTTTATGCCTAATTTGTAATTGTGTTCGCACCCTGTGTTCAGCTCATCTTTTACTCGTACCAATGTGTTATTATAGTGTCGCCTGTCTGGTGTATTTCCGCTTTCTTCTGTATACATTGACGGGTGAATACGGACGTTTTATAGACACAACGTAGTGTAATCAAGCAATGTAATATAAAATGTTGTAAGTCTTTTTGATCGTACTTTTCGCACGCGACCTCCCACGTCACGGAATGATTATTCTCGTTGCTAAAAGAAAATGTGAGTGAATTACTTTTTTTTTTCATCTATTTTTATTCACAATCTGATGTGTGATGGAGTTAATGAAATTGAAAGTTTTAGTAGTTTATTGTCATGGATAGTGGACAGGTATTGTTATAATAAACTAACGTGTTTTTATTAGGTATCTAGTATAACCAACACTAGTTCTTGCCCGCAGCTTCGCTCGAGTTATGATGGGAAACACTATGGGATATTAACACAATTTAGCAGAACACTGACTCCTAATTTCACTGGATCTGCTAATGTGGGAGTCTGTATGACCTTAATTAACTGAAATTCATGGGACTTTTATACCTAAATTACTATGCGGTTTTTGTAGGTATAATATATATATATTTTAATTTAGGTAGGTACTTAATTAAATTTGTTTCCAATTAGTAAAATAATTTTCAGAATGGGAGCTACAGTTCCGATGATTACCCCTGCATCTAAACTGACAAATATCCCTTGACCTGTCCATGAAGTAGACAATAGTTAAACAATGGTGTCTCGAACACATTGGTCTTTTGACAGATCATGATGACAAAGTAACACCTTTAGGTACAAACTTCACCTATTTAATAATAGTTTACCACAATTCGAGGAAAAAGCGCTGAAATGCCTTAGTATAAGTATTAATTATTGACTAATGCGGATATTCTTTAGTGTATGGTTTAGTATGTTTCATCCATCAATGCAGTCAGACTAAGAATAATTAATCAGTTAAGCGACAGTCCTCTATCATACTATTTTAATTAGTAAAACTTTCGTAACGGCATAATACAGTGCTACACATATCTTTTGCCGTTTGAATGACGTTGACAGGTGTTCGCTGTTTTTGAAATTGTATTGGAAAAACGAGATAGCTGCGGTAGTTCCGTTTAAGGCCACGCGCCAAAACATCCATGTACATTTGAACAACTATAAGTATATGTAATTATAATTTTTCAATAATGTAATTATTATTTCGTTTATTTATTTTATAACATATTTTAAATTTTTAAATATTCCTAATATAACAATATAAATAAAAACATTTAAAAATATAAAAATAGAGAGCCAACTTGCTTCACTGAAGGCTGTGCATAAGCAGTCATTGATATTTCTCGCTACTCATTTTAATGTAAGGGAGCTGGATGATTTCGTTACGATCTGTCTTTTCAGATTAAGAAACGATTGCGAAGACGGTATCAACCAACTCGATCGTAGACGACTTAAAAGGTCGTCTATGTATGGTACAGCATGTAGGTATCAGAAAGGTGTAGTGTAGTGTAGACCATTAAACTGATAAACTTTCTCCATTCTACAGTACGGTCTAATCTTTACCCTAAAAAAATATATCCAACTAAAACCCTATAATAAACGGGTACCTTTTCGTTCCCTGATTCGTTAGGTACAGTCTCCAGCGCAACATGTTACCATAACTGTCAAATTTTCTTATTTGATTTTGAACTTCAACATCAACATTTTATGGTTTCAAATCATTTGGAAAAAATTTACAGTTTGTGGAAGCTTGATATGCTGGCGACTGTAAAGCATGTATCTGAAAGGTGTAGACCACAAATAGTACGGGTTAATCTTTACCCTAAAAAATGGATGGTTATGGTTGCACCTGACAAGTCTGTCTACATCACAGTGAACTGTATTCTCATTGTAATAATGTCCTTTTTGAGTTGCTGTCAATAAGAAACTGAAAGGACTGTAGCTTGTATTGGCCCGCTGTGTACTCCTACAAGGAATCACGCGCACGTTATCATGCTGTCGTCCTATCATTGCGGGCATACAGACGATTCCAGTTTCCTCCAGATTGTTCTATTCATAGTGCATTACGATCCTCATTTTAGATAGCTTTATTACCTACACCAGGATTGTAGGACGTCGATAAAGTTTATAAAAATGTAACTGGCAGTGCAGACAAGTACGTAATAGGCAGATAATCATTCAGGAATAAAGAACTCTACTGGATAAAATACATTGTACAGCATGAAATGAAAAAGGAGTATGTATAGACTGCAGCAGATGGAGTTCTGTAGTATTTGCCTACCTAAAAATATCATCATAAATATCGCTGGACATTACACACAGCGCCATCTAGTGCCACACTAAGCGACGAGGCTTGTGTCGTGGACACCAGATAGTTGATATACTACATAGATACTTTTTGTGGTTGACTGGCATGACTAGGAAACAAATGTCCATGCTCATCACACAAACATTTGCTCTTACCGGGATTCGAACCCGGGACCCTAAGAACGTAAGGCAGCCTCACTACCGCTGCGCCATTCGGGTCATCATACCATGATGATATTTCATAGTTTAGCGTCAGCCATATTGAATTTCATGTGACGTCACGCAGCTAGCCTAGGTACCTGGCTGTAGAAGAATGCAATGAAAACCGTATGAAGCTGGTATACAGAACATGAGGCCTATTTCAGAGCGAGACCGGCACCGGTTGCTTGCGCCGGTCGGGCATTTAAGCAGCTACTCTTGATACCAAATCCTCATCTCCATATTTCTCTTCTTCCAGAATCATGGCAGTCGAAGGCGTAATGGTGACCTACAATTACTCAGAAGACGGTGAATATGCGAATATCCTGACAGTATCCGCCTCAGGGATCAGATTCTCCAAACGATGGGTCCTTACACACGGCTCCATACTCTCTCCTTTAAAAGAAGCAAAGATAATAAAAAAAGCTAGGGGGAAACCCATCCTTAGTGATGAATTCTACGCTAATCTACCAGAAATCCATGTCACTTGTGAAAAGAAACAGTCAAAGAACCCGAATTTATACGAAAGTGTTGAGAAGTTGAGCAGAGAGCGAAACATGCATCAGGGAGATTTGGACCATAGTAGTTACTTGATAAGGGTGCTTACTGGAAGGTATATTTATTTTATAATTTAATAATCTTACAGGGACTGTACTACCACCTCATAATGCATTAGCAGCACTACTTTAATTTCACATCGTGAGACGTCTTTGAAGTTAGATTATATCGTTGGACGTCTAGCTCCACCTCTTTCTCAGGCTTAAGTTAGATTATATCGTCAGACGTCTAGTTCCACCACTGTCCCAGGCTGAAGTTAGATTATCTTCAGACGTCTAGCTCCACCTCTTTCTCAGGCTTAAGTTAGATTATATCGTCGGACGTGTAGCTCCACCTATTTCTCAGGCTTAAGTTAGATTATACCGTCAGACGTCTAGCTCCACCTCTTTCCCAGTCTGAAGTTAGATTATTGTCAGACGTCTAGCTCCATCTCTTTCTCAGGCTTAAGTTAGATTATATCGTCAGACGTCTAGCTCCACCTCTTTCCCAGGTTTAAGTTAGATTATCTTCAGACGTCTAGCTCCACCTCTTTCTCAGGCTTAAGTTAGATTATATCGTCGGACGTCAAGCTCCGCCTCTTTCTCAGGCTTAAGTTAGATTATACCGTCAGACGTATAGCTCCACCTCTTTCCCAGGCTGAAGTTAGATTATCTTCAGACGTCTAGCTCCACCTCTTTCTCAGGCTTAAGTTAGATTATCTTCGGACGTGTAGCTCCACCTCTTTCCCAGGCTTAAGTTAGATTACCGTCGGACGTGTAGCTCCACCTCTTTTCCAGGCTGAAGTTAGATTACATCGTCAGATGTCTAGCTCAGATTACTTCGTGGGACGTCTACGACTCAGGCTTAAATCCGAACTGTCAATTTTGTATTAAGAACTTTTGTAGGAATAAGTTATAAAATAACAAGCTCGAAGGTTTTAGTTTGGACCTAAGTTAGAACTCATTTATTAACGACACGGTCTTTTTGTCTTCAGGATATGCCACGTGTGGCAGTGTCCGATCCTGGACAGATGTGCAGACGACATCCTCTACAGCTGGACCATCGGCCACAAGGATGGCGACATAGACAGTCAGATGAAGCTTGGCAACGCACTGTTCTCTGTCTTCGTACTCATCGACTTGGAAAGCGATAAAAGAGGTATCGTTTTTATTTTTTGCTCCCAATAACGTTTATGTTACTCAGTAGTTAGGGTTTTTAGCATGAAAACTTGATAGTTGAGTGGGTGGGTAGGGCGTGCCGCGTGATGACCGAAAACTAAAACTAAATACTACGAAAAGTTTCATACATGAGCCGGTCGGGCAGGGGGCCATTATCAGTTTTCAAAAAGGGCCAAAAACTAAAACTGGACTGTTCAGCAACGTTGATTTTTATCTCGTCATAAACCAAAATGACTTGAAACAGGCAAAACTTCTCGAAAAATGTGTGATTTTTCACAAAGTCAAACCGGTACGGAGAGATTGCGGACGATCTGAGGCTACGAGACTTCATAACAGCATAACATAACACCTGTAATCCCCGAAGGGTTAGGTAGAGGTATACCTAATAGTACACCCACATTTCTGCCCTGCTAATGTACTTGCAGTAATCATCATTTTTGGGATTTTCACTTTTTTGGAAAAATTACATTGAGATGTAGTTTTTCCAAAAAGCGCTAATATAGGGGCGCTAATCTACACTAATATTATAAAGAGGAAGTATTTGTATAAGTACTGCGCCGATTTCAAAAATTCTTTCACCATTAGAAAGCCACGTCTTTACTGAGTAACATAGGCTATATTTTATCCTCGTACTCCCACGGGAACGGAAACTACGCGGGTGAAACCGCGTGACGTCCGCAAGTCTATACATAAAAAGTAATTTCCATGATTTTTTCATTCTAAAAGTGTTTTTTATTTAACAAGAAACGCCGTACTTGCTCAAAAATATTGCTTTTGCTTACAAGATCTGCAGCACTCAGCATGTGCTAGAAGGTTGTGCAATTTTTGCTACGTTTACTATAACTTGGCATAAAGGTTTACTGCAACGAAAACTAACTAAAGCCTAACGCAGTATTCCACACTGCTGCGTTTGAGTGCAACGAGATTATCAAGGAGCTACTCTTGCACCGCTAAAATTAAACGCAGTATTCTACAGTGCTAACTGTATGTACCAGACATGAAAATAAGACAAGATTGCTAACTAGAAACGCAGTACGGATCACGTGCTAGGTGATTTTGCAGTAATAAACACAAATAAATACTGCAATTGGCCTTAATGATACTGTAATGCTCGCAAGCCCAGACGGTAGACGAAAATGCAATACTACGCATTTTGTCCAAATGAGACAGTGAAATGAAGGAAAAAATATGTCAATAGAAAGCTTGATATTTTTCTTATTTTTAGGTACAATTCAAAAGTTATATAATATTGACTTATTGTCTAGTTATCATAAATAGTATATTTCATTACAAGTGCGGAAAGGCTGTCATTGCAAAGAGTTCCGACAAATGTCTACTCGAGCCGAGGCGCAGCCGAAGGCGAGGGTTGACAGTCAGAACAAGTTGCAATGACGGTTCCGCAGGTGTACTGAACGACTATTTTTAATACAGTTGCGAAAAAATTAAGCAATTTAATCAAGAAAATTTCTGGAAAATGGCGCCAACCGTTGAATATAAGCAGTTTTTTTTTTCTTCACCCATTTTAGGTAGGCAAAGGGAACTATCCATACAGCTTAGTCTTCAGTAGATTTTTTTTATTGATATGAAATGAAAATGAAATGAAAATGAAATTTAATGAGTTGAAATGAAACCTAACCTAACTCATTCAATTAAATCATTAAATCTGATATTGAAATAAATTTGTAGCTTCTTTTTAGAAATATACGTACCTATTTGTATGAATCACAAAAACTAGTAAAAACTTCATGGTTGATTTTTCTTTTTAATAGACATTATTTTGAAAGTTGGAAAAGAGAACGCACGAGTGCGGGAAAGGTAAAAAAAAAGCACTAGTATGTAATAGCCCACATCCCGAACGCTATACGTCCCTGCAATACACCAATTTTTGAGCAACTGTATTAAAAATACCTTTACTGCGTTTATCTACAAACCACCATTTTGCAAGAACTGCGTTTGCAATAGGCTAGTGTCCACCGTCAAGCAAATCTTTTTAGTCCGTCAGTTAGAGTATTGGAAAATAATGGACATGTATTTTTTGTTTTTGTAAATCAAAGAATATTGACAAAGATAAAACGCGAGTGATGATTCACTCGGGAGTGACGTCACAACGCACTAAAAATTATACCACAGCGTGACGTATTGAGAATTTTAAAACCGTCGTATCTTCGCCAATTTTGGTTTACGTAAGAAAAGAAAAAATACGTGTCTAATATTTTTTGATAATCTAACTGACGGAATTAGATTTGACGAGGGCAGATTTCGCCAGATAGGTTTAAGTCCCATGTAATAGGGGGGCGCCATCAACCGGACACAAATCCAGACACCGGCTGCTACTGAGAAATTCCCAATAACACTTTGCCTGAAACGGGAATTGATCCCA
Organism: Xestia rhomboidea; assembly: GCA_963853795.1. Taxonomy (NCBI): domain Eukaryota; kingdom Metazoa; phylum Arthropoda; class Insecta; order Lepidoptera; family Noctuidae; genus Xestia; species Xestia rhomboidea. The sequence goes on along the minus strand of OY970771.1, from coordinate 2,977,284 downwards.
AGGCCCCATGCCCAGAAGTCGCGCTTGCGACCACTAGACCTACGAGACAGTCCAGACTTCAGCATCTCCATTATCTGTCACTTCTGTCCAAGTCCGTCTGATGTCAATGAGACGCGTCCGCAAAAGCTAGCCTACTCAAGCTCTAGCGGGCTCCAAAGTCCAGCAGGGCTATTACGTATCTTTCTGATATCCAGTGACTATATAGCTTCGGTTTTACACCGAACTTTGATGACAACCGTGAATGTCCTAATATTGGTATTACGTATCACACTAAATGGATATCACTTTACGGTGACTAACAGGGTCATACATAATACGAAACTAACCTTTCGACCGTTAATTGATGGACACTGAGCCCAGTTACTATCATTTCGAGCTGTCGACAGAGATAATACGTAATAGCCCTACAGACACGGACACTATATAATTTTGCAGACACTGGTATCTGTCAACGAATTTGTATTACAACTCTGTTTTCTTTTCGATATCATGATTTTTACTACCTTTCTTTCCCATTTCTCTCGATAGTTGAAACTATTTTATTAAACATTAGCTTATGCCACCGGCTTCGCCTACGAAGTTCGATAATAGAGAATATGCGTGAAATTTTTTCTTCACTTAAATCAATAAAATACAGTATAATCAACTCAAGTAAAGTATTAAAGGTCAAGTTCAACTACTGCTTGTCGCTCAAAAATAATATTATACTCCTGAAATTTTCCATGACAGTTCAACCGTCGGTGACTGTCGCGGCCATGATGTGACGTCATTTACCTTAATCTGCCTTGTTTACATCTATTTTTTAGCCTTAATAAAGTATTTTACTAATTGCATGTGCTTTATTCAAGCAAAAATTGCGATAACGATACTAGAATAAAATCTTAGTGAAATCTTTACCTACTTTTCAAATGAAAGTGTTTTTTTGACACATAGACTTTGACGTCACTACCGGCGTTATCGAGGACGACGCGTTTTGAGAGTACGTTCGGTTTCACCAAAAACATGCTACATAAAACAATAAATTGTAAAATAAGTGATGTTTTTGAAACTTAAACAAACAAGTGTACTTACCACAATGTTTTTATGCGCCAATACAAGGCATTTTTAATAAATAAAAAGAGTTTTGTATTTCTTGCACATTCCCTAATTCACTATTGTCTCACGGGATCATACTACCGTGATAAAAAGTATCCTAGCAGTGAGACAGTAATAGGCTGGTATTATTATTATATTATTATGTGTAAATCTAGGTTATAAATTATTTTTGTGCTAAATTTCATCCAAATCCAGTTAGTATTTTTGCGTGAAAAAGTACCTAACAAACGTCCATCCATTCAACCTCACAAAAAAACGCATTTATAAAATTAGTAGGAAGGACTACAAGCTTACTATAGGGTTTTTACATTCTTTTTTTAGGGTTCCGTACCTCAAAGGAAAAACTCGGAATCCTTATAGGATCACTTTGTTGTCCGCCTGTCTGTTAAGACCCTTTATCTCGGGTACGCGTCTCCACGCGTAACCTTTTTAATTTCAACTCAATAGGTACCTCCGTATCGAGTTGAAATTAAAACTGTTCACTGTATACCTACTCAATTCTGGTGGCCAGTTTTTTTATTTTTTTTATTAAATAGATTCCATAACTATTCAGCTATTCACTGTAAATTTTATTTAGCTATAACTCTTGTAGTTTGCGATTGTTTATCTAACGTGTCAAATTACATGCGAATATTTCGCAATTTTTTGCACGCGTGGCGGTTTGGTGCAAAAAATTCGCGCGCGGGGCTGGTGAGTGGTTAAAGCAGGATCGTTTTAATCGCGTTCCAGTGTGGGAAAGAGACGGAGCTATAGAGGACGTCTAGCGCCATCTCTTTCCCACACTGGCACGAAAATAAAACGATCCTGCTATAAGACGTCATGGTAGGCCCGCTGCAGTCCCTTGAAGGTGTGAAAGAATCAATCATCTAAGTTAACCATAAAAAAACGGACGTTTATGCCGCAAAAAACGTACGCTTTTGTCGAAATAAACGTTTTTTCTCAAGTTGTTTTCTCAAAGGAATCAAAATTTATACGGTACTTCCCGTTGACCTAGAATCATGATACCTACAAGTTTTTACGGAACCCTTGGTGCGCGAGTTCAACTCGCTTTTGGCCGGTTTTTTTCTTTTCCATTTCTCTCGCGATGGCTCAAACCATTTATTAACATATTAGTGAGAACAAACTTTTGCAGTAGTTTCTAGGCTTACTACGATGCAAGCAACGTTTTTGACCAACCAATGAAATGTATAACGTATAGCTAACTATCTAACTATATTAACATAAATAGTGATGGTCTTTGTAGAAGAGAAATAAACTTGTTTTTTTTTTATCAATCACGGTCTCAAAAAAAAAACGAATATTGAATAATATTTATCACTATTTATGGAAAAATCTTTTATTTAACAATAATTATGAGGTTTTAGTCCCAATAATAATATATCATAATAACGATTTATTTTAACCAATAGAAGCTGTAATATCATAAATAAGCGACACTTCACAGACATGATATAAATATATGAATAAATGATGGATGGACTGCGTGACAGGTGATTAGAATGAGGTGACTACTGAAAAAGAAGTATGGAAGACATAGACATTCAAATACAGAATGGAAGGGACACCGAAGAGCAATTTTTAATCGGTTATTTAAAAATAACAGCTGTTTCCTACATGGCCAAAACTTTTTCCAAAAAATCAAACCGACTTCAAAAACACAAAAAAGTGAAAAATAACTGGATGAAAAAATAAATATGTTTGTCATCCTTAACTTTTATATTGTAAATTGGTCTTTTTTACATTATTTTCATACATAGAATCAACAATAATAATGTACCGAGAATGTTGTAATATCTAATGTAATTTTATAAGACTTTCCATGGAGTTTCTTCGTGGTCCCTTTCTATAGAGATCAACGTTTTCGTACGGGCCTTACGCCTTTAGTTATTTGACGAACTGGTCAACTCTTTGACTACATACTCAAATGCCTGTAAGGCACCTCGCGCACTACGCACTACAAAGTTTTGTCGCACGACCGGACGTCCGACCTGCTGGCCTAGCCAAGTTACAAACGATTCGTATCGATTCTCTTTCTACAATCGTAAACGTAAAGTCACGTGGTCAAAACAAACGAATATAAACTTTCGTAGACAAGTTTACATCGATCAAGATGATAGAATGAAATGTATTCGTTTCTACAATCGTGATCCCTACATCCCATATAAATCGTAGCCAAGTTACAGTTTTGACTAAACTTTAAAATTTCCATTCATTTGTTTTGACCACGTGACTTAACGATGATAGATGTCATTCCCATACATTTGGTTAGTTTTCTATAGCGTTAACGATTGTAGATTGTCAACTTGGCTAAGCCTACTGCTGTTTTGTTCGAGATAGCGGCCAGTCATGCGACAAGTCGTGGCCGTAGCTCCGCAATGCACGAGATCTCTAAATACCTAGTTTAATTGAAATGAATGCAGCTTTGTGTTTTGAAAATGATAAAATATCGATACCCATGACGTGTGTGAAGGTTCGCCAGCTAATTTAACATGACGCTGAAATAACTAATCACTAGCAGGGTTTCTTCGGGATCTTCGGCTTGTGGTTCTATTTTTTCTTTTCCTTCTTCGCGTCCTGATCCTCGCAAGTGTGAACCATTTCTGCGGAATTATAACATTTGCGTTATTTTCGGGTTTTTTTTTTGTCAACATAGTGCAACATAGTTCGCGTAGACTTGGCGACTATTTGCTGCTATCCTGCACGATATTGTACTGTAAAATTTTGGAATCACACGTCAACAACATTGGACATACCACTGCTCCTATTGTTAACAACAGATGCAGTCTAAAAGTGCTGTGTGATCTCAAAAATATATTGTGAGAAGTCCTACTGGTCGTCGCCGTGCGAACGGGGCCTTAGTAAGAACTAACGCAGTCTTTTTTTTTTCAATACAATATGGGCAATTACTAATGTTTCCCAACTTTGCCCTTCTAACAATAGAGAGGAGGCCAGTGTCCCAGAGGGAACCACAGACCAAATAAAAAGGTAAAGACGGAACTCTGCAAACAACAAAGTGAGGCCCGTCAAATTACTTCTCGCTCTGTTCATACACGCTCACACGCACACATTTACATCAAACTACAATTAAACTATGCCTCAATAAATGCACAACATGTTTACGAAACCGGCCTCACTTTTCTGTTGGCAGAGTTCCGTCTTAACTTTTTTTTTTGGTCTGAGTGTACACGGAGAGACGTAATTTGACGGGCCTCACTTTGCTGTTCGAGACGTAATTTGACGGGCCTCACTTTGCTGTTCGAGACGTAATTTGACGGGCCTCACTTTGCTGTTCGCAGAGTTCCGTCTTTACCTTTTCATTTGGTCTGGGGTGGGACCGTTTTAGATTTATTGTACTCTTGCTAAAATAAATTGAATCCTCATTTTTCGGAATTGCACCTAACACAGTTTGTCTCTGCTTCACCCAAAGTTATCTGTGCCCAAAGATTGTCTGGTAGAAAATGCCTATGGCATTAAGCCCATGCTTAAGTTATTAAATAAATGAATAATTACTATCGCGAGGATCTTCGATGAACGAAGTGTCTCTTTTATAACCGGTGATCGTGTTCATGTGGTTAGGAAACGTTGCCATGAGTTCGACGTTTCTATCCACGGCTTCTTTCTTCACAACTCCTATGGCACCGAGCAACAGCCCGCCAGCAACGACCCCGTGCCCGGAGCGGAGGTACAGGGCAACAAGCGGTCCGCAAGCAACACCACCTGGTCAAAACATGACAACGTTATCATTTATAAGTATAGATATAGGATATCCTCGGCCTCCTTCCCAGTGACCTTTTTAAGGTCGGCTGTCAATATTGTATGAGAAAAGACGTACCTATCGGCGGCGAAAAAGCAAAACACTTAGTGTCTTCTTGCAGGAAAGTTTTCCACAAAGAACTTCATGGCATCTGCATAAAATTAACAAATGCAACGCAACGCACCGCCTAGTGACTCATTGGTGGTTCGTGGCCTGTATACCATAAAACCGCAGGACAGAACAAGTGATGAGTTTGACACAGAAGGTCGGCTGGAAGATATAATCGTTTTTAGGATTACGAAGAGTAACCAACGGCACCCTATAACCAAACTTCCGCTGTCCGTCCGTCCGCCCGTCTGTCTGTCAGCGGGCTGTATCTCATAATCAGTAATAGGTAGACAGTTGAAATTTTCACAGAATGTGTATTTTCTCATAAAATAAATAAATAATAAAAATGAAAGGGCTCCCTTACTACTATGGTATGGAACCCTTCACGCGCGAGTCCGACTCGCACTTGGCCGGATTTTTTTATGTAAGTAATTTTCTTGTAACCCGTAAAGTTTCTTGCAATATACTGTGTTTATAAATATCTCCGTTACATACACACCTACTCAGAACTAATTTTTTAATACACTGCCTCAAAAACTGGTTCTTATCTCTACGATTAGGTTCACCACATTAACACCAATTTAAATTTTCAAAAAATATTTGGGCCGTGAGATTAAAAAAAAATCACCACAGATAACTATACTGTATATTATTATTATCGGAAAGTGTTTTTTTTTCTCAGTCCTTAGACTGGCTTTCAGCTACATTTACGGGCCGAAACCAAAGGAATGTAGCGTGTGGTGTGTAATTTTGTGAATGTTTATGTGTTGCGAAGAGGTACTATTTCGTTTTCGTCTATCTGCATGAATTTTCTAACAATTCTGCACGTATTTAGAATTGCAGCTTTTTGCAGTATGATGTCGATGGATTTAGGTCGAGTAATTTTAAACTATGGAGAAGATGATTTGGTATAACGCCTGTTGTGGAAAGGACTATAGGCACTACATATACTTTTTCTTGTCGCCAGATTCTACTCACTTCGTCTTTGAGCTCTGCGTACTTACAATTTTTTTTCTGGGATTGTCTTCTGAATGTTGTGTGTATTGAGAACAGCAATGTCTATAAGGTAAGTTACTTTGTTTATTTTATCCTGTAGGATTATATCCGGCCTCTTGTAGTGAATAGTCTTATCGGTGAGAATAGCACGATCGTAATAGAGTTTATGTGTTGTATTTTCTAGGGTAGCTTCTGGTTTACAGTTGGAGTAAGGAGTGCTGGTATTTTGAATGAGTGTGTGTTTTAGTGCTAGTTTCTGGTAGATGACATTGGCCACCTGATTGTGCCTGTGAGTGTAGTAGGTTTGCGTGAGAATTGTGCATTCTCCTGTTATGTGCTGGATGGGGATGTTTTTTTTTTTTATCTCACGGCCCAATTTTTTTGAAAAGTTTTCGCCAGCGGCGCGCGCTGCGGTATGAACAGTCAACGATCAACTATTACCTAATCAATGAAACGGGACCTACAATTTTTTTAAAGTTTCTTGAGCGAGAAATTAGTCGCTAACTTGTCGATATCTCGTCGGCCTCGGACTGAGCCTGATGATGTGGCAGAAGAAACTTACCAAAGAAATAATTTAATGGATCGTCGGCACATCTAATGCGCAGGGCAATGTTCGAGACCGCTGCGAATGTCGCTCCCATAAGACCAAGAGGCACGACATGGCGGGCGTATCTGGGAAAGCAAAATGCGTTTACTGTCATACGAACAAAAAGTACCTTTGAAAAAAATGCTTGTAATGTCAAAAAGGCTATAGTTGATGCCAGTTAAGATCGCAATAGCGGTCATTGCCCTTTCCCTAATATCTCTTGCTACGAAACAAAAAAAAAATACATTCGATTGAGAGATTGAGAACCTCCTCTTTTTGGAAGTCGGTTGAAAACCATGAACCATGAAATGAAACATGAAATGAACCATGTATCGTTTTTCATTAGAAAAATGTTGAAGATAACGATTCAAGACTTGAGACTTGAACAAATGAACAGGCTTATTTTTGGATCTCAATGTTAAGAACTTTAATAAATGTAGCTGGCTTTTGCGATCTTTAACTGACACCAACTATAGAATGAAATAGACGCGTAGTTAGCGAAAACGTACGAGACTTAAATATGATGTTATTCGATGCCGATCCCATGGAGAAAGTTGTTCAATTTGATAGTCTCAATCATACCCTTTTTCTTTTTTTTTTTGGATGGGAAATCATCAAATGACTCCTCCTGCTCCGCCCAGAGCGGGAGGAGTGTCAGACTGTTACTGACTAAAACCCATCCATGTTCCTTCATCGCCCTTTGTGTTCCGGGGCCACGGTATCTCTATCGAATAGTCCCGCTGCCCCGGCAGGCATCGGCCCTTGCAGACCCCTTTCTTTTGCTGCAGAGAGTCACCAATAAGGAAGGGGTCCCCCTTCCTTATTGGTGACTCTCTTTGAGGCGCGCGTGGAACACGAACGCGCCGTCGACACGGCCTGTCGTCATGAGACGGACGGACGGCGAGCTAGCCCATAACTCCCCGCCCATAGCTCCCCGTCCACAGGCCCTGAAATACGACCACACCTTTCTGGTACACGCTGCAATGTAAGTATAATAACTATTTAGATCTACTATTAAGTAGAATACCTACACGTCTGCCCGCGACTTCGATCGCATTAAGTATCCTGTTTCAACATAAAATATTATGTTCTATGATACTCGCCAATAGGTAGCGATCAGTGAAGAATTTTTGAACTTAAAGGAGTTCTTTCGGAGATAACCTTTGTCATCCAAATTTTACCTGCTTACAATATTAGTATAGACTACAAGTTACCGCCTCATCATAGCCCCCACTCCTACGACATGGGAGTACATCAGAACATCGTAGGTACCCAGGATAAGGCCAGCGACGACGCCATAGCGGCTGGCAACCAACACCTGGTGGAAACACAAACAGAATCAATCCAATAACATTAGGATTTGCAGTTTTCATTCTTGTTCTTCGACTAGCTTTTAAGATATAAAAATAATAAAGTCTAAGGGTTCACAGACGAGCGGCACGTTTCCAACGGCAGATAAACTGCAGCCGTCGCCACCTGTCGACGGCTGCCGTCGACGCGCCGGGCGGCAGCCGCCGAAGCGTCGATGACTGCCCGCCGACAGGTGGCGACGCTTGCAGTTGTGGCCTCGTCTGTAAGAACCCTAACTCATCTTGTAAGAGCTAAGACCAGTAATGGCCCAATAAAATAGTGGTGGCCTTTAGAAACGGCGGCGACATAGGAGTTGTAGGTTGGTTTGAAGTTGAACCTAGGCAGAGAATTTGGTTAAACTATGTCATCACCACTGCTCTCTAAACAGTGAAGGTTAACATCGTGAAGACTGGCATTTTCTAGAACCAAATAGTCGAAAGCATCTGACATCCAACAAACCCGTACTTGGCTCGCCTGGTGATTGCTAGGGATATGTTTAAATCTATGGTGGTTGCAGAAGAAAATGTTGAGCAAATTAAAGGTTTTCATTAAAACCAGGTGTTTACTGAGATTATAATGATAAAATGGATGTGTGATTAACACAAATGATAAAAGAAAATTAGACTATTCAGTCAGCATGAGGTAAATTTGGTGAGGATGGTTTTAAGTATGAATGTTAATGGCTGTAAATAAGGAGAGGAAAACAAAAGAAACGATGGATGGACTGTATGAAGGATGATATGGCTAGAAAGGAGGAGACTGCTGAGATAACGAGTAGCAGAGAAGTATGGGAGAATAAGTCATACTGCGCCAACCGCGATCAGTGGATACGAAACCAATTTTGAGGTAGCGCTCGCTCGGCTCGCGTGTAGTTGGTCACAGTTCTAACCGAACCTATCCTAATATGATCGGAATGAACGGAATCCTTTCGACATCGTTTTTACGACAAATGGTTGGTCGGAGACAAAAATCACCCAGATGCTTTTATTTTTAGGTGTTCTATACGATAGAATCGAGAAAATAAACAATTTACAAAAAAATAAATTCTCTTTTCCTGTGCCCCGTTACGTATACTCCAACCCCAACCGCAAATATATTAGCTTATTGGCATAAGAACTACGATGATGTGTTTTATTTACCTTCGTCTTTATGTCGCAACCATCAGGAGTATCATAATATCTGGCATAATTCCGAGGATCACATGGTGGTTTGCTCTTTGTTTCGACCTTTGCCATGACCGATATGAAGTCCACAAAAAGCCAAACTGTCTAATAATGATGTGACAGTCACACTGCTCGAAAACTATCTGTGTCACATTGACATGTTGACCAAAAAATGGTCAAAAAGTTTGAATAAGCAAAAAAAACGGAGGTGTTATCTATTGTACACGATTTTCAATTTCCTTGTAAAAGAACTTGCTTTTTGAAGTTTTTTTTTTAGTTTTACCATACCATGTTGATAAGCTGATTTCATAAGTTCCTACAATTGCGGCTTGTTCCTTAACCGGCCAATTGCGAGTTGGACTCGCGCACCGAGGGTTCCCCGTCTGAACTTGTTGGTATTTTGTTATTAAACTACATATTTACGGATATCAGATTTTTTCCTTTATGTGTTAACATAATTATGTTGTAAGACATTGGGTCTTGCCAAATTTCATGATTGTAGGTCAACGGGAAGTCGGGCCTGTGGATAGTGAGCTATGGGCCAGCTCGCCGTCCGTCCGTCTCATGACGACAGGCCATGTCGACGGCGCGTTCGTGTTCCACGCGCGCCTCAAAGAGAGTTAGCAAAAGAAAGGGGTCTGCAAGGGCCGATGCCTGCCAGGGCTGCGGGACTGTTAGAAAGAGATACCGTGGCCTCGGAACACAAAGGGCGATGTAGGAACTTGGATGGGTTTTAGTCAGTAAAAGTCTGACACTCACTGCTCCGCCCAGAGCGGGAGGAGTCATTTGATGATTTCCCATCAAAAAAAAAAACCGGAAGAGATAAATTTTGACTTCCTTGAGAGTATCAAAGTATACGTTTTTTGCGGCATAAACGGCCGTATCTTTAGGAACTGAAACAGGAACTGTAGACCTGAGTACCTATATGTTTTTAATTTCAACTCGATACCTCCACGCGTTCCCGATATGAAGAGTCTTGGCAAACGGACAGACGGACAGAACAAAGTGATCCTATAGGATACTAAAAAACAGCCCCCCCCCCCACTCCCCTAAGGATACTAAAAACAAAAACCCCTCAAACAATGTAGCTGTTGAAAAGACAAAATCCAATTAACCACGACAACAACGCCAATTATACAAATCGTTTTAAACAACATAAAAAAGGATCAGTATACGACTCGTACGTAATATTTTTGGAAATAATAATATGTATATCTCGGTGTTGTGGTTCTTCGCGCCAATTTGTGAAGCAGCCGTCCACGGCGTTCCGCCATCTTCATGCCTGTAAAAAAACCATCCTTTGGTTTTCTGCAGTCGGGTAAATATTGATCAACTCTTAAAATTTCAGGTGTTGAAAGCTTAAGGCCGCTCTCGTATTTGTTGGATGTGGTGCGGCCACCGACAGAAAGAGGCTCCACGCTCGAAGTACACTCGACGCCTTTCGGTTGTGAGGTAAAACGAACATCTTTATTCACTTCATAGCGGCACTGTACAAAAGAGTACCTACTACAGTGCCGTCTAAGACGCTACTATGGAACTTAAATCAGATTCCTGCCTCGCATAGTTAAGCGAATATACAAGAACCCGATAACTCTCGGAAAGTAGACCCCTCCAGACACAACACCCGTCTGGTCGGAGGATCCTTCATTTTCAATGGGGAATGGGGGAACTTGACACCCTGTTCCTCATTACCCCTAAAACTCCATCTTAAGGCGACTACAGGAGCTAAATTAGCAACTCTAATTGTGGTGGTTCAAACTTCGTTTGAAATACTGTTAGAATAAAGTTCTAATCAGCTTGCACTACAAAGTGGTGGTTACGTCAGGTCACTGCGGGCCGAATAGTGCGAAATTAGTGTTTTTTTGCGATTTACAAAAAATATATTGATTGGACTAAAAAATAAAACACTATCATGCTAATAATGCTAATACCTATGTTGCTTGTAGAATTATTTGCCAAAAAATCAGAATGATCGCATGTATTTGAGTATGGTTTTTACTAGTTAGAAGAATTTTTTTAAGATAAGTTCGTGATTTTTTTTATTGAGTAAAACCCATAACCATAACATACCGACTTTGGTCCGTGCCTCGGAAAGCACACTAAGCAGTTGGTCCCGGCTGTCATTTGTAGATCTTTGACAGTCGTTACATGTAGTCAGTGTCCCAAAAAGTCTGACAACCAGTCTTACCAAGGGGTATCGTATTACCCAGTACTAACTGGGTTGTGGAGGTCAGATAGGCAGTCGCTTTATGTAAAATACTGCTATTCAGCTGCATCCGGTTAGACTGGTAGGCGACCCAAACATAGTTGGGAAAAGGCTAGGCAGATGATGAGTAGGTACCTATAGTTATGCAAAACTCGTTGCAGGTATTCCTTAATGCAGTGACGCGCGGTTCAATATGCGGTGTGGTGGGTCAGAGACCCTCCTTACTGCTGACCGACGCGGCCACTGCTCTGGGCTCTGAAGGTGGACCTGTCTTCACAGAAGGACCTACGTGAGTACCTTGCGAAAGACCTGTCTAGTTATTTATACCCATAATATACAAGACTTACATTGTAAAATATAAACCAAATAGCTTGTTCGACCCTACTTCTTATCTTTAGGTAAATCATTCGTTTTGGCTTTGTTCTAACGGTGGAGTCAGATCGCCCCGTCGGAGTAACGGAACAGAGACTACGTCTGATTGTGCACGCACTTGTGCATTATAATATTATCTCCTGCATTCTTGGTTGGGTTCAGTCGCCATTTCGGACTAAGCGAAATGGCCTGGTTTATAGTAACAGCTCACTAAGTTTCTCTCTACATAGCAGATTTAAACATCACTGGGCCAACAAGAATAGGAAAAGAGGGCCAGGTACTTAATGTTGTGCACTAACTGACTTCTCCCGTCTTCTTCGAGGAATACAGGTCTGGTGCGATGTTGTAAACTGATGAGTTTGTTCCGCCATTTCTTCTTACCAACGAAAATACTAAGAAGTGACAAAGGGGGTTTTAGGGGTCTCTGTCTGCTGCGGGACTGTTCGAAAGAGTTACCGTGGCCCCGGAACACAAAGGGAGATGAAGGAACATGAATGGGTTTTAGTCAGTAAAGGTCTGACACTTCCTCCTGCTCCGCCCAGAGCGGGTGGAGTCATTTGATGATTTCCCATCCGAAAAAAATAAAAAAGGGGGTTGTAGTGTATAGACATTTATAGTGGTGTGGATGCACCATAACTCTGTCGTCTCGAGAAGCACACGCGCGAGGTCGCGGCGCGGGAGCGGCACTGCCTGACCGACCGCCGCGGGAAAAGACGCGGGAACGCTTGTGCTGCCAGCCGATACAATAGAAACTAATAGTACATTACATTGTAGCGACGAGACAAACTGAGTATTTTAAAGGTTTTTTTACCTTTAATAACAAAAGAAAAGAGAAAACATACGTTACATACTTACATTTCAAAATACTTACCTTATCCGACTACAATCGTTGAAAACGACCAAGCTTATATCAAGTGATTATTTTGTGAGTAACCTACAAGTTACACACCTACCTTTTTGAGTTCGAATCTCAGAATTTATTACATAAAAGCGGTATAGGAAATTTTGTTAGGTTTAATGGATCACGAGCCTCATGAAGGTAGCTATTGCTGTTGACAAAGTCAAACGAAAGGGACGGTTATTGTCATTGTAATTTTGTAGATTGGAAAAAAAAAAACAGTAGGTAGTCATATTAACGCATAAGCGGCCTTTTGTTGTTTTGGATTGTAAATACTAAGTTGCTTTGATGAGTTTGATGTCATTGCCAACACAGGGCAATGACATCAAACTCATCATAAATTTAGATTCACAGAACGCTAATAATGTTGCCAACACAGACCACAGAATATAAATAGTAAAGATTGTACGTGACGTGTGTGTCTGTGTTGAATACGAGGCTTTTAGCTACCTTGTACAGGTGGTAAGTGTATTTGTATTTTTTTTAATCTTTACTTTGCGTTTTGTTTGTGCAAAATAAACATTTTTCTTTCTTTATTTTAAAGTTAACGAATTGGTCCACAGTATTAATTAGTTATTACCTATAAAATAAAGGTGTATTTACTGTTATCATGGTTACTAACTGATGTTGACAGTATAAAACAATTTGGACTAAGGAAATAGAAGGAAATTTATAATAACTAAATAGGTACTTGGCCGTGAGTTGCATAGGTATTCTCTGTTCGCGTTTTAGGTATCTAGGTTTCTATGTGCGTACATCAGGGGAGTGACATACTTACCTTCATATTTGTCAACCATAACTACCTTAATCATAAAATTGAGGCTGGGCATTAAATTGCGGCTGGGCATTAAATTGCGGCGGGGCATTAAATTGCGACTGGGCATTAAATTGCGGCTGGGCATTAAATTGCGATTGAGCATTTAATTGCAGTATGAGACTGATAATAAAAGCATTAAATTGCGGAGCGTTACCGGTATAGCATTAAATCGCGGGCATACCTACATGGCATTAAATTGCGAAGTTTTCACGCGCGCTGGGTAATACTCACGCGCCAGTGCCACAGTACGACGATGACGTATCGTCATGTGAGCATAAGGTGTGTTTGCCATGACGATAACGTGTCGTCATGAGCGCCGAATGTGTACTACGGGCGTAGATACCTACGTAACATACTTATAGCATAGGTACAGTCACGTACAGTAGACGCTTTAGTGCTAGCATTAGATTGCGATAGCGTGTTAAAAAATCTATAAATATGCAACATAGTTACTACCTTGTCAACAGGTAGCTCCAAATGGCACAGTACACCTTAGAGAAGTTCGAATGTGAAGGGGACGTTGGTTCAGTATCTGTCCGTTGGGAAAGATGGAAAAGAAGTCTAAACATTTACCTCGAGGCGGCAGGCATAGAAACCGAGGCAAAGAAAAGAGCTAGCCTTTTACATTTCGGTGGTCCCGAATTACAAGAAATCTTCTATAACATCCCGGGAGCTAATTCAACTGAAGGCGAACTTTTTAACATCGCGATCGTAAAATTAGACAACTACTTTGCACCTAAACAGAGCAAAGTGTATGAGCGACACCTGTTTCGTCTCCTAAAACAGGAACAGGATGAGAAGTTCGAGAAATTACTTATCAGACTTCGACTGCAGGCCAAGAAATGTCAGTTTGGTGGAAAAGAAGACGAACATATCATAGACCAAATAACTGAAAAGGGTAAGACAGAAGAACTCCGAAAGAAGATTTTGAAAACAGGAGACAAGATCACTTTGGATGAAATAGTTGCAGAAGCGAATGCATTGGAAGCCATAGATCGTCAATTAGGAAACTTTGGTACGAAACCTGTGGAAAGCCAGTCAATCAACAGAGTAGGTACAGAGACATGGAAAGAGAAGCCAAAAAGAGGATTGGAATGTAGTAGATGTGGAAGTTCCAGACATTTTGCCCGTGACAACAACTGCCCTGCAAAAGGAAAGGCTTGCCTTAAATGTGGCATCTTAGGACACTTCAGAGCTCAATGTCGGACAAGACAAACTCATAAGAGGAAATTGGAAGGAGAAGTATCATCGAACAGTGAGGGAATAAAGAAGAAAAGCAGGACAAATAATATTGAAGAAACTGCAAACATAAGCACGGATAAAAGAAAAGTCGACTACATTTTCAATATTGAGAACGACGCAAAGGTCACATGTAACATAGGTGGAACCAACGTGGAGATGTTGATAGATTCGGGCTGCAAGCACAATCTTATAACGGACCAAACCTGGGAAAGAATGAAGAAAGATAACGCTCAAGTTACCAATCAAGATCCGAATCCTGACAAAACGTTCGTAGCTTACGGGAGTGCAACACCGCTGAAGCTATTAGGATCATTCAAAGCTACGATAAAACTTGCCGTAACATCACAGGATATCACAACATTCTACGTGATCGGAAACGGTACGCGTGACCTACTTGGACGTTTGACGGCAACCTCATTGGGAGTACTTCGGATCAATTTGGATACCAACCAGGTTGGAAGTGTTGAAACTGAGGCATTTCCAAAATTAAAAGACGTTTTAGTTACCATTCCGATTGACGAATCAGTGAAGCCCGTTGCTCAGCCGTATCGGAGGATTCCCATCCCGTTCGAATAAAAAGTAGAGAGGAAACTGAAAGAATTACTGAAAAGGGATATTATAGAAGTCGTGAAAGGTCCTTCTAACTGGATCTCGCCTTTAGTCCCTGTGCTAAAAAACGGAGGGGATATCCGATTATGTGTCGATATGCGCCGAGCAAACGCGGCTATACAACGTGAAAACCACCCACTGCCAACGATGGAAGAACTGTTGCCAAAAGTTCGAGAAGCCAAAATCATTAGTAAGCTAGACATACGAGATGCGTTTCATCATATCGAAATTCAACCAGACTCAAGACATATCACGACCTTCATTACCAGCAAAGGATTGTATCAATACAAAAGAATGATGTTTGGTATCTCGTGTGCGCCAGAATTTTTCCAAAAAACACTGGAACGAATCCTTTTGGTTGCGAAGGAGTCATCAACTTCATAGATGATATCTTAACGTTTGGGAAAGACGTAGAAGAACACGACTTAAGGCTTAAAAAAGTCATGGCAGTGTTAGAGGAAAATAACGTGGTGTTGAGGGAAGACAAATGCGTTTTTGGAATGAAGACGGTCCACTTCCTAGGGCATGAATTGTCTGAACAGGGAATCAAACCACTAGACAAGTATATCTTGGCTATAAAGGGATTCAGAGCCCCGACGAAGAGATGCAGAGTTTTATGGGTTTAGTGAATTACGTGGGAAAATGGATCCCCCACTTAGCAACGGTAACAGAACCCCTTAAGCAACTGCTACGGAAAATAACAGGAAGAAATACGGACATTCAAGATGACTGGGGACATGCCCAAAAGAATGCATTTAACGATCTCAAGGCGGCACTCGTGAAGGTGCCAAGCTTAGGTTATTAAAATCCTCATGATAAGACGGTGGTGATTACAGATGCAAGCCCAGTGGGTCTGGGTGCAGTGCTGGTGCAAATCAACAAGAATGGGCCGAGAATAATTGCATTTGGCAATAAAACCCTCAGCAGTTGTGAGCGTCGTTACTGTCAAACAGAGAAAGAAGCCTTAGCCCTGGTTTGGGCAGTCGAACATTTTAACATGTTTCTGTACGGCAGTGTTCGATCTAGTAACGGATCATAAGCCTTTAGAGGTGATATTTGGCCCGAAAGCAAAACCATGTGCTCGCATTGAAAGGTGGGTATTAAGGCTGCAATCCTACAATTTCAAGGTGAAATATAGCCCGGGGAAGACCAACATAGCCGATCCACTATCGAGACTCTGTGAAGTGGCAACAAACCCGACGGCTTTATTTGAAGACCATGTTCAAGCGGTTACCGAATCTGCACGACCAGTGGCCATCCCATTACAAGAGATCACCGAGAGTTCCCTCGGAGATGCAATGACACAGAAGGTTAAAGAGGGCTTTTACAATGGAAACTGGGATGAAACCGTTAAAGCCTATAAACTCTTCCAGGACGAATTATGCTTTCATGGCGATATTCTCCTCAGGGGGACAAAAATTGTAATCCCAACCAAATTACGCAGACGAGTTCTGGAAGCTGCGCACGAAGGATAGTCGCGATGAAGGGCAGATTGAGGACCAAGGTATGGTGGCCTAAGTGCGACAAAGATGCTGAAAACATATGCAAAGCCTGTAAAGGATGCATCCTGGTCTCTGCTCCCAGCGCCCCAAATCCATTAAAAAGAAGAGATTTACCTTCCGAACCATGGGTTGACATAGCTATCGACCTCATGGGCCCCTTACCTAGTGGAGACCATATCCTGGTAGTTGTGGATTATAACACCAGATATAAAGAGGTGAAAACATGCAGAACCATAACAAGCTCTGACATAATCGGAATGCTTAAAGACATTTTTAGCAGACTTGGCAATCCGGTCTCGCTTACATCAGACAACGGAAGACAATTTTCCAGCGAAGATTTTAAGAGTTTCTGTGCAGAGAGGAACATACGACTCTACAATACCATTCCCTACTGGCCACAACATAACGGAGAAGTCGAGCGCCAGAATAGGGACATCCTAAAACGCCTCAAGATTTCTCAAGTAGAGAAAAAGAACTGGAAGGAAGCTCTTCGTGAGTACATGGTGATGTACAATAGTACACCTCACACAGTTACAGGGAAAACGCCTGCAGAACTGTTCTTTAGAAGACAATTTCGAGACAAGCTGCCTATGATTCAGGACATAACGCATCTCTCAGAGGATCTTGAAATGAGGGATAGAGATAAAGAACTAAAGGAAAAAGGGAAGGAATATGCGGATAGGAAGAGAAGAGCTACTAGCTGTGAATTGGAAGTTGGAGATAAAGTATACGTCAAGAATATGACTAAGCAAAACAAGCTGAGCTTAAACTATGAACCCGAAACAAATACCGTCGAAGCGAACAAAGGTGGGGACGTAAGTCTGTGGAACGATGAAACTGGTCAGCGAATTAGACGGAACGTCGTACACCTAAAACGTGTGGAAGGGCAATGGAAGGTGCTAGATGATGAGACTAATGCTAGTGATGCTCAAACCAACGATAATAGTGATGTAAATAATCACAACTCGAATGAATAAAATACTTATTTGTTATTTATGAATGTATTTAATTCGTACGTTAACCTGATCACAGTTCCATAACTGGATATGTGTAACTTTATTTATATTAGAAAAATAAATATTAACAAGGGAGGGATGTAGTGTATAGACATTTATAGTGGTGTGGATGCACCATAACTCTGTCGTCTCGAGAAGCACACGCGCGAGGTCGCGGCGCGGGAGCGGCACTGCCTGACCGACCGCCGCGGGAAAAGACGCGGGAACGCTTGTGCTGCGAGCCGATACAATAGAAACTAATAGTACATTACAGGGGTTTCTGTCTCTTGTAAATGATGTTGATTTTGAAACCCTTTCCAGCGCTGAGCTGATCGGCACAGTGGTGTGCGCGGTGTCGTGGTGTCGCGGCGAGTGGGTGGGGCTGACGCTGGTGGCGCCGCTGGCGTGCGTGCTGGCCGCCAAGCTGCGCGTGGCGCCGGCGCGGCCCGCGCGGCCCACACACAAGCATCCCCTGCACAATGTGCTCAGTCAGTCAATCACTAAAACACTATTCTTTTTATTTACCCAGATTTAGGAGAGTGCATTCTGACAGTTGTCGACGTCGCAAATATCTATCAAATATAAATAAAGTTTCGTACGCGCATCTCTTTTTACACACGCTTGTCGTCGGTAAAATACACGCAAGAAACAAAAAACTCACGTGTTGCATGACGCAACAGGGCTTCAACACAGGAGGCAATTTTTGCGAGCAATTTTATACGCTATGAAATTATTTTCTAGTAGTTCGGTACCTATTTAATATTTATTATCATTTAAATGAAAGGCAGCTGCCGCACTCATGGGGCAATCCCAAATTACAATAATGTCAAAGTCGTAAAAAACTTGTACAACTTTGAATTGCTGTAACTTTGGATTCCTCCACTTTTGGAGCAGCTGATGCTCTATAGGGCTATTACGTATCTCTGTTGACAGCTCGAAATGATAGTAACTGGGCTCAGTTGTCCATCAATTAACTGTCAAAAGGTTAATTTCATATTATGTATGACCCTGTTAGTCACCGTAAAGTGATATCCACTCAGTATGATACGTAATACCAATATTATGACATTCACGGTTGTCATCAAAGTTCGGTGTACAACCGAAGCTTGATAGTGAGACACTGGATATCAGAAAGATACCTAATAGCCCTGCAGATCTCTATCAGCTATGCTACGGTTAAACTATTATTTGATTGATTGATATGATTTTCAGCTGCTATGAAAAGACTGTTTCAGATTGACGGTACCTCCTGTAGTATTAAGTTGAGTAATGCTATATATGGTTGCAGGTCAGATAGACGCGTGCACGGTGCTGGTCCGGTGCGGGCACGCGTGGGGCGCGGGCGTGTGGCTGGGGGGGGGGTACGTCGTCACCTGCGCGCACGTCGTCAAATCTGTGAGACATACTCTTGTCGGAGATTACTATTTAAAGCATACGCTTAAATTTAGACACATTTAATTATTAATTAGTATTTCTTTATTTGTAGATTTAAATAACATTATTTTATTAAAATAGAGTAAAATAAAGTAAAATAGATCGATAATTATTGATTAAAGTGGTGGCGCCAATGAAACAAACATTACTAACAAATTGTAATGAGGGATTTTCTTTTTCAACTCTTCTATCGCTGGATAGATGGCGCTGAACTTGGTAAGTTACTGCAAGGAACGGAACGTCACGTTATTTCACTTGGATGAAAAAAAAGGTTATATTCGGAAGCTTATGCAAGCGAAAGTGTCAGTCAACGAGCGTATGTGACGTGACGCAATGTTTTTTTTCTAAGTGTTTTGGCTTCGGCACCTAGTAACGTAGTCAGTTCAACGCCATCTACCGAGTTCTTGGAAACTATTTTTTTTTAAATACTCAAAAAGAAAACCTCTCATTGGAAGTTGATTATTCATTCTATCTCTAAACCAACGAGTTGTGATTTATTACACCTGAGTTCAGTTTTCAATAGTAGGTAGACAAAAAATGGAATCGCGCGGTAAGACTGTTTATAAGAGTTTTTCAACTAAAAATAATTAATTGCCAAAATCCTTTTCTCCAGTACCAAACACACAAGCTGTCAGTATACTGCCGAGGAGTGAGCGAGACAGCAATAGTGCGGTACAAAACGCCAGACAAGAAAGCATATGACTTGGCTCTACTGTTCACCAACCCTGACAGATGGAGTCATATGAAACCTGCAGTGCTGTCTAATGTGCCGGCTGAAAAAGGTATGTTCGTTACTAAAGATTTTTATAAATAGAGGGTGTAAACGGAACCTTCACGAAACCGTCAACCAAGCATTCTGTACTATCGAAGACACTCCCGCTTGATCACCACTAAGCTAATTTTTGCTTGCACTTACAACATAGAAACGCTCTCTAGCCCCGCCCCGTTGACTTTGTATAGAAATAATGAATGAAAACATACCGATCGGCCGAGCGCACTGACGACGCACGCCAAACGAGAGTTAATTGTTATTTAGCGCGCCAAAGTTGACGCTTTCCTAATAGGCCAAAACTAAGACACTACTCTAGAGACTACTAGGAGGCGTGAGTCGGTGCCTCCGCATGATTTAAGCGATTTTTTTTTAACTGATCAGGCGGAAAAGACCACGACTGTACATCAAACCAAATAACTTTTATTTAGCTAGACTGGAAGCCGTCCCCAACGGTAGTATGAAAAAGGCTAGGCAGAAGATGATTATTTCCTATTATATATGTCTTGGCAGTTGATGCTATCCTTCTTTTTGTGCGTTGTCCAAGTACTTCAGGATACTATCTGCAAAAATATTAAAATATTATTCCAATTCCCAATGAACATTTTTTTTAGGGTTCCATAGTCCTGACAAGGAACCTACATGTGGGCATGATTTTTTTTTTGTCGTCTAGCCCCTATCGAATGGGGTATTGTTGAAAAGGTATTTTAAAATGACTTAGGGGTTGCTATTACTATTTTTCGATTTAATGCGGCATTTACGAAATAAAAAACTGTAAGTGCCAATTTTTGTTCCAGTAGAGCGTCCTCCCCCCCCCCCCCTCTAAAAGCAAAACTGCCGGCTTGAAAAATCTGGAAAAATTTATGATGATAGTTCATTTCATGAACTTTAAAAGAAAACTATAGCGGTTAAGATAACTTTATTAGTTTAGCAGTAATAATCGTTGAACTTGGGTGTTAGTTAATTTTGTACCAAATACAAAATCCTTAGAATGAATCCTTTAATGTGACTAAGATGAAGTAGTTGCTTGTTTATAACGGGTAAAGACTTGCATTGAAAAACAAAAAAAAAAAAAACATACTTAATAAATTATCATAACTACTACGTAACCCTACACTGCGCGTGGCCCGACACGCACTTGGCGGGTTTTGTAAGAAAACTATATATAGTTTATATTTAACATTTATATTAACGTTCCAGGTGAATCAGTTCTCGCAGCGGGCTTCCCTTACTACAACGAGTATGACCTAACGAACCTTATACCAACGATCACTTCGGGCCACGTCAACACAGTGTCGCCCTCTATGATACAGACGTCTTGCTGCGTACAGTCAGGCTTCAGTGGAGGACCGATATTTAGAATTACCAGGTAAAATATAATATTATTGGAATCCTTTATTCATTTTGCCATCACGTTTTTCAATATTTCTTTAAAAAAAAACTTCTAAATTAAAAAAAAGGTATCGAAAAGTACTGCCTCCTGAATCAGAACCTCCAAGCGAGAGCCTCGAAAGAGGTTCGTCGAGGCTCTCGGCTATTGCCCACCCGATATTGGAGTAAAACCCAAGAACCTAATAACATGAATCAAATAACTATCAAATAACTGTTTCTAAAACCCAATAACTTTGTTGACTTGTCTTCCAGCCCCTTGAGCCATGTGGAGGTGCTGGGCATCATCGCCATCAACGTGACGTCAGAGGGCGGCGCGTGCTTCCCGTACGTCAACATGGCCGTGCCCGTCAATGTGTTCAGCGACGCGCTCGCCAACTATATACTCGATAAAGGTGACAATATCATAGCGACGCGCTCGCCAACTATATACTCGATAAAGGTGACAATATCATAGCGACGCGCTCGCCAACTATATACTCGATAAAGGTGACAATATCATAGCGACGCGCTCGCCAACTATATACTCGATAAAGGTGACAATATCATAGCGACGCGCTCGCCAACTATATACTCGATAAAGGTGACAATATCATAGCGACGCGCTCGCCAACTATACAACATGTAACGTAATTAACGCACACCCTCAGACACCCCAATTAGTTTATTATGTTATAATCATAATACATGCACTGAATTTTTAATTAAACATGTATAAGCAATGATTATTTAATAAATTAGTTTTCCTAATTCCGGAAGAATGTTGTAGTCACAGTACAAATCAACGAACGCACACAGTCGCATACGTAGGTCTCATACCTACGTATGCGACTGTTTGAGTCTTGCTAGCCTTGTAGGTATTCGCTCGCGTTCGAGACAGCTGTTAACGCCGCGTCGTCGCTCGACTCAACTTCAATAGAAAAATTCAATACATTTTAATGCCTGTTTTCTTAATTGATGTTTTAATTTAGAAAGCACTTCGTCATTTTTTATCAAAAGCGTTCACTATCCTATTTTTTAAAATAAACTAACGATTTAATACGTCCCCACAAAAAAAGTCGTCAAATCAGCTGATAGGGGATTCTCATCGAATTAATCCCATATTTCGTTTTGAAAACGAGTACGTGTACGCCAATCGGCTCCCCTGTCGATGGCTGTGTTCGGACGGAACGTTCCATGGCCACGAAGTAGCAGCTAACATAGTCCTACCCTGCGGTCTACTCTTGTACCATACCTTTGGTTAACTTGAATGTTCTGCCAGCTAGAACCACATTATCACCACACTGCACCGTGCCACAGGCCTCACTATTAGTCACCATTTCACTGAACATTTTGTATCAATTATTCGAAAGACATCGCGATATTTGCATACACTGTACGGAAGGTAGCGCGAGACTAAATATTGTTTACATTTATTTAAGTTAGCTTTGATCGCCCGCGCCGCCCGTTGTCATGGTGGCTATCTCGCTCTATCCCACGTTTTTAATTTGCACGAGAAAGGGAACGAAAACAAGTTATTTGACATATTTCGCATTTTGTTGGTATGGGTAACTATTGTTTCCTTTGTATCCAGTGTCTGTAAGTGTGTGCGTGCGGTTAAATCGCCAAGTTTACTTCAACTGTTTTTGTAAAGACTTAAGTTGCTTGAAATAAGGTTCATTTTTCTTTATTTTGTATTGAATGGTGGAATTTGTATTAATACAAATAAAACTGCACTTTTAAAAGTCTTATTGCCTTGAGTTACGGTCCATTTCAGTTTGCTTGGACTATACAGGGGTAGTGTGACTATAAATTAAGTAGCTTTAATTATTTTTGGGATAAAAAAATTACCTATAATAAAAATCATAGAAATCGATTCAGTAAACGATTCTGAACAAAGTAATTTCAGGATGTGCGTTAATTATGTTACATGTTGTATACTCGATAAAGGTGACAATATCATAGCGACGCGTTCACTAACGATATGTATACTCAATAAAGGTGACATTAGCATCATCGTTGTAGGGAATTTCCCAAACTATATTGGCGTCGGTTTCCCGTCTAACCGGATGCAGCTGAATACCAGTGTTGTACATGGAGCGACTGCCTATATTACCTGGCTGCTGCTAAGAAATTCTTGATGAAAAAACTGGGTAATATTTAGCCTGACCCGGGCATTAAACCCAGGATCTCATGCTCAACCGTCGACCAACGAGGCAGTGCTTTTAAACATTTTCAAAAATATTTCTTTTGTTTTCAGATGAAACCAAACTGGCGA
Source organism: Xestia rhomboidea (assembly GCA_963853795.1). NCBI lineage: Eukaryota > Metazoa > Arthropoda > Insecta > Lepidoptera > Noctuidae > Xestia > Xestia rhomboidea. The sequence goes on along the minus strand of OY970771.1, from coordinate 2,953,742 downwards.
TGATTGAGAACAACAAGGAAATGATACAATCACAGTGGAGGTTGATGCCTTATCGATCGAAAATTTGATACATCAGTAGGCTAATTCAAGTAACTAAAGAAGTGCTGTTGCAGTGCAGTTGCAGTTAAGTTTCGATCAAAACAACGCTTTTCGTATTCTCTACCGCTGTCAGACACGCTCGCGTCACGCGAGCGCAATAACGGCATTCTACTGTTGCGCGTCTTTGGTGCGTGCTTCGGAACGCAACATGATCGGTATTCTACTAAGTAAGAAAAAGCACTAAAATCTGTACCGGGGTATTATTTTAATATTTTAATAACGTCATATTGATTGAAATATAATCGATTCTATTCGATTATTTAGTGAGTAATATTTTTTCTCTCATATGGCCACACCATAAGTAAGTTTTTTGACGCGCAGTCACGCGCAGCTGACGCGCAGTTCAAAGATTACATTAATACCGTTTATCACTCGAACTTGAGCTGCAACTGCACTACAACTTCATCGGCGCGTCATTAAATTACGTGAATTAGCGCTCAGATCTACTTAGGATATTTTATGGATCAACCTAGAGTTCCTAGTTCTATTGTTATTATGGTGAAGGCGAAATTGTGTTGAATACTTTGGAACGTGGTAAAAGGCCAAGTCCTAGGCAAAGCGATTGGTCACCCGTTGTTGTCGACTTTATTTTGTTCGTAGAACCCGAACGCGCCGACAGACGCCGCTTTTCGGTTTTCCGAACAAATGAGTGACATACGAACGCGGCGATAGCGTTTTAGTGCGACCAATCGCTTTGGTTAGGACGTGCTACTAGCACGTTTTCTGTTCTAGAATACTTCCTTTATTTAGTAAAAACAGCATTTAATGAATACTAATAAGAAAAAAACCAGCTAAGTGCGAGTCGGACTCGCGCATCAAGGGTTCCGTACCACCGTAGTAGAGATTAATTTAAAATTAAAAATAAAGATTAATTTAAAATTAAAAATAAAGATTAATTAAAAATTAAAAGGGGCTCCCCCTTTAATTTTTAATGAATCTTTATTTTTATTATTTGTTGTTACAGCGGCAACAGAAATACATCTTCTGTGACAATGTCAACTCTCTAGCTATCACGGTTCTGGTGACAGACAGACGTACGGGCAGTGGAGTCTTAGTAATAGGGTCCCGTTTTTACTCTTTGGGTACGGAACCCTAAAAAGGATTAGTAGCCTGGGTTTACTATAAACGTTACAAGATTATTGAGTCATTAAAACAAAATATTATCTACAAAATTTATTTATAGATTTAGCTGATGGCCGCGGCTTCGCCCGCCCGCAAATTATATACTAAAACCTTCCTCTTGAATCACTCTATCTATTAAAAAAACCCGCATCAAAATCTGTTGCGTAATTTTAAAGATCTAAGCATACATAGGAACAGACGCGGCAGGCGACTTTGTTTTATAATATGTAGTGATAGTGATTAAAAACATTTGAGTTTGTTTAAGTACTTTTTTATGAAAATCCTTGTTTGGTAAAAGTGTGGGTGGATAAACGTTTAGTGAGTATTATAAATAAAGAAATAAGACTTGGGCTCTAAAACATTTTTGCTAATGATACAGGGTGTCAAAAAAGTAGACTGATTTATCTCAGTTTTCAGTGACTTGTGGATTGGAACGTTATTGCATAACTACGTCCAATTGTGTACTAGATATTAATCAATATTATTTTATAATATTATAAATGTATCGTTTATAGAACCTACCCTATCGGTTAGGGGTTGCTCAATGATATCGATACGTTAGTGGTGCAAAATGTTACGGAAACTTTGACAAATTTTATTACATAACAAATAAATACAACATGACAAATTTTATTGATAACATTAAATAAAAAAATTCGCACTATTTCACAAATATTTCGCTGCACTGTTTTGCAATTTTCACATATTATGTTACAAGTAACCTTTAACCATATTTTTATGCATAGGTATATATATATATATAGGTAATACTCATTTAAAAGAAATAATGAAGACTGATCGTTTCTTGGTCGCCTCTGTTGTTTCGACCTAGATGTTGTTGATATTATTTATACAATGTTAATGATTAATTATGTTTTCACGTAATCTAAGTACATGTTAAGTTAATATAAAATAATGGATGTTTAATTAATTTGTATATATGTTTTATTACCTAATTTTTAAACTGATTACTGCAGCTGAAACCAAATGAAGAAAACTTAGCCACCTTTTTCTTTTATTTCGGATGGGAACAGTCAGACTTTCACTGAGTAAAACCCATCCATGATCCTTCATCGCCCTTTGTGTTCCGGGGCCACGGTATCTCTTTAGAATAGTCCCGCAGCCCCGGCAGAAACTTTGCCACCTTAGCATAAGCATAATCAGCCTATATTGTTCCCACTGCTGGGCCACAGGCCTTCTCTCTATGAGAGGGAATGGTTTTTATCCACCACGCGGGCCCAGTGCGGGTTGGATGTCACATGTCTTCGAATTTTGGTTCTGGGACATGCCGGTTTCCTCACGATGCTTTCCTGCACCGTTTTGAGAGCAGAGGTGATGAAAATAAACTATACAAAGGAATGCGCCTGTCTGGGTTTGAATTGAACCCATGACTTACTGTTCGTAAGTCAAGGCCGTCCACCACTGCTCTCCTGCCACCTTAACGCTGTAACAACATACAACAGCCTACTGGGCCATTCGGGACAAAAACCAAAATTTTTCGTCATTACAACCGCCGCGGCTGGAGTGGAGGAGCTGCGCAGGCACCGCGCGCTCCGCCTCACGCCGACCGGCCAACTCCTCGCTGACCGCGGTACGACAATGGAGCCGCAGTCCCCTACACTACATATAAAGGCAGTCCTACCTACCACACGCTGTCCACTCCGATCCAGCCTGTCCCCTTGCTGTCCTCTCCCAGCGACGCCCTAAGCCGAAGCCCGTACCCCGCAGGTTTTTGCCCTGGCTGGAGGCCTTACACTTAAGGCATCCACAGGATTGTCCGGTTAAGCAGACGACAACCTCTCAGGTTGAACTGCGAGATGCCATTTCATAAAAAAAACCACACGCTGTTTTTGTGGCGTGTGTACGGTCGACCAAGCTATTTGGTTTACATTTTAATTTGCATGTTAAAATGTAAACCAAATAACTTGGTCGGCTGTACTGTGTGTGTGTATGATATCCATTTGTTTTATTTAGGGTAGTGTATGTTTGTGATTGTTGTATGTGGATCAAAGACATTCAAATATATTACTTGTATAAGTATTTATAAATCTCTTTAATGTGGATCTATATCTGGACGTAAAATATTTCATTTCTTAACTCGTTTACTTGAACATATTTTTTGTTCAAGTAATGACACGACGAGTACCTGAAATAGAAATATGGAAGAAGACATGCTGTACCAATCTTAAATAAATTGGACAAGGGCTGGTGTGAATGATGATAATGATAATATAATACCTAGTAAGATTTACGAAATGCGTAGATGTTGGCTTGGTGATGGGTCTTATTAAACCTTTTATTTATTCCGTCCGGAGTGCTGCACATGTTTGGCTCCACTTCATACAGACAACTTGATGGCAAAATTGTATATAATAAGTATTAGGTAGATCAATACGTTCGGCTCAGTGTGAATTCCGCCGTGGTGCGAGCCTGCCGGAACGTGATTCGGCGATAGTACTTATATGCCCAAGTTTTCCTTTTGGCGGCTGCCAAAAATGTGCAGTACCTACTGCTGGTTGTCTTTGTCGTTTCAGAAAGACGGCGGAATTGTTTTTTTTTTAAATTAACCTCATTTCTACTAGAAGTTTGAACTCTGAAGGGTAAGCAAAGAAATTAGCTTTTAAAAAGAAAAAATCTTGATGACAACTTCAAAAAGTTCTGTCAGAAAGTTTCAAAGGTCTTGTATGAAGAACTAAAATATGGCTCGTAAACAAGCAGTAGCGATTCAAGAGACCATAGAAACTAATGAGGACTTTGCACACTACCTCGAAGCTCATAAGAATCAGCTGATTTGTGAGTATAACATAACCTTACTTCTGAATGTGGGTGGGTATAAGATCAGAGGAAGACCAAAGAAACGATGGATAGACTGAATAAAGGATGATATGGCAAGATCCTTTCTTGCCATATAATCCTTTAGTCTCTGTCTGATGGATGAGATGACAAGTAATAGAGAAATATTATTCTGACCACACAATTTCATTTTAAAAAACAGCTCTTTCCTACGGTAATACCTTGTGTTCTATAAAATAATTTGTACTTTGTGCCTAAGTACTATTATTGTTTTCCATAATCATCCTCATAATATATTTACTTGCACTAAGTATTATCATTTGTACTAATAACGCTTGTCATGTCAACTTATTTATCATAACTTTTATTTGCCATAAAATAAGTTTCCATAATAACATGTGTTTTAACATAAGTTTCTTTATGTAACATTTACATAATCGATACTTGACATGCAACATTTAATATAATTTTGAAATGTCTATTGTTAAGGCATTTGGTCTGTAATTAAATGATTTATTACAGCAAACAATCTTTAGTACTTTTGATGATTTTAGTACCTACTATGATAATTGAATCGAATATCCGACTCCACGAAGTCTTGTCTGCCCTATCCCAAGAGTGTAATTTAGAATCGCGTAGGCGCGGAGGGGCGAGGCGGCCTACGAGTTGAGGAGCAGGTGGTTGTAACACTCGCCGCCGCGGCTGGCCGGCCAGCAAGCCGAAGTGAAGGTGGTGAGCGTTACACACATCTGCGACAATAAGCTCGCGTGGGACCGCCGGAGACCCGCAGCGCCGGAGCCATGACAGAAACCATGCCTGCTGTTGCTTGCTCGCTTGCATGCTGCATGCTTGCTGCATGCTTGCTTTATGCTTGCTGGATGCATGGTGTATGTTTGTTTGTATGTTTCTTACGGGGAAATAACAACCACATACGTTCCTAATCAACTGTTTTATAATTATTGACGCTTTGATTGATTGAGATTTATCGAAGATTCTGACTGTAACTTGCATTGCGTTTGTACTGAACTAGCATTGTTGTGTTAGTATGCGCAAATGAATATTATGATGAATAAATGTTATGGAAAACGACATTAATGAAAATGAAAAATATAGCAAATAAATTTATGGATTCAAAATATTATGACACTTGATCGATTATGACCAATGAAATTAGTTAAAATGATTTTATCTAATTTCACGATTATGGCAACTGAAGCGTTATTCTAATGAAATTGTGGCAAATACAAGTATGGTATATAAAATTATTGCATTTCAAATTATGGCAAACATTTAAAACGTTCTGGCCCGATGCAATCATTCATCCATTTCCACCAAACGGCTCGCCCGTTTGGTGGAATTGGACACACTCGACCGGCCAATAGTGAGGGCCATTAAAAGCTTAGGAAGCGTTCAGAGCGCGACGTGCCGGCCGCGCGTTGAGGCCGAGATCCAAAAACCATACTTATCTCTCGCGTAGACTTAGACATGTTCCTGCCTCTATTAACGTTTATAAATCTCGGCGTCATTTCCATGACTGTAAACATTTTCGTCTGACTGCATGGTACTTAGACACAAACACTCCTTAAATTAAGTATGATCTTTGTAAATTTTGTCATTCGATTCGTTGTAAAATCTCCTGTGAGACGTGTATGTTCGTCTTTAAAATAAAGGGAAACCTCGTGCTTATTTCTAAGATTTAACATGAGTTTCTGCAGGTATGGAGGTATACTCAGAATTCTGCGGTCCTTGCTTGGCAACTGGTAACGCTATCAGAAAGGGTAAGCTGGAGATCGGCCAAGATAACATCGCTATGGTCAAGGTAAGTTTTTTGTACTTTATCACCACTCACAAAGGCCAGTGATGGATACAGGTTGACCAAATGATGACAGCGGCCTGATAAATTAAACATAGACCAATCATGATCCGACGCACGGTTCGAATTTACATGCGAAGCTGTGTCAATTATTTGTTCCAAATAATAATTATAATCGCTTTAGAAAACAAATTGTTTTAAAGTTCCATTTCGTCGCACCGTCGCGGTCGTAGCCCGCTAGTTTAGTTGGGCAGAAGAATCACCACAGCGTCAGTCGGTGCCTCGGAGGACGTTCACAAGGAATCATTATTTTTCGTCTTTGGTTCCAGTGTCCCGCCGACAATATTACCGACTTGCAAAGATTCAAGGACCATAGTGAACCTGCATTTTTATTTATTGTGGTAAATATATTAATACATTTTTTAAACGCAGTAAAGATTAGCTTCCTTAGAACTATGTTTTCACCAAACAGAATGTTTTTTTTCTTTAGGCTTTCTAGTTAGTGAGAAATAGAATATGTTGTTGAAAATTAATTTTAATAAATGTTTATTATGGATATTGGTATTAGAGCATCAATGAATGGTATATCTGAAAAGGGTAAAAGCCGAAGTACGGCCACATACTTGTGCGGCCGGTAGCAGTTCTATTCGGCAAAAACTACGTCAAGCCTTCTTTAAACTGGCGGTTTGATGCAACACATTTCATTGTGAGAATTCAGAATATGCAGCACTGCGCCTCGACAATGAAATGTGTATCTTTTCGTGTAGTCAATAAAGTAATATTTTGAGTCGCTCTGCGCGCAGCGTCGCGTCGCGTCGCGTCTCGGTGTGAACTGACCCTTTGATGTAGCGCTTGCCGGCCGCTGCCGCGGACCGCTCGCTTCGCTTGCTCAGCTCGCTTCGCTTGCTCGGCTCGCGCGCCATTGTTCACGGTTCTTTTTTTTCTACGTTTGGAATTCCTCAATGGGTGTCCTCCACAGTGAGGCTGGCGTGGGTCAGACTAACTAAAACCACACGGCGTTCTTCCTCGTCAGTTCTGGCTGGGGTGCGGGAACATAATTGCATTCTCCACAATAACCCCTGCAGATGGTCAAAGTTCTAACCTAACCCATTTAGTATAAAACGTTTAACCTCTGGTAGCGGCCACACTTAGATATAACCGTGCTTCGGTTTAAGCCATAACAAATCTTCAAACCATATTTTATTAAATAAACTGATGACACAAACACCAAAGCAAAGTTTACTTGAAAAAAAAATACAAATACTTGCTTTGACCACAGGCACATGAAAACCTACACAAATTGCCGATAAGTGCAAAGATTTTTACCAACCACATGTTTTCAGTATGAATGTGGATGGGTTTATGAGTAGAGGAAGACCAAAGAAACGATGGATGGACTGTGTGATGGATGATATGGCATGAAAGGAGGTGTCTGATGAGATGACGTATGGAAGAAGAAGCTGCGTCGATCCCAAATTAATTTGTATAAGGGCAGGAGAATGATGATTTTGCTGCATTTTTACAAACAAAATCCACTTAGAAAAGCATGCTATTACTTAAGTGTATTTACGAACTCAAATCTACAGACGACATAATAGGCATGACGACAGTATCAAAAAATTGCAATCTATTTAGTCCGTCAGTTAGAGTATTGGAAATTAATGGACACGTATTTTTTGTTTTTGTAAATCAATGAAAATTGACAAAAGATAAAACGCATCAAAACTCGGGAGTGGGGGCTCGTGACGTCAGAACTAGCTAAAAATTATACCTAGGCGTGACGTATTGAGAATTTTAAAAGCGTCGTATATTCGTCAATTTTGGTTTACGTAACAAAAGAAAAAACACGGGTCAAATATTTTTTGATAATCTAACTGACGGACTAATTAGATTTTTTTTTGTCGTCTCGCCTATTGGAAAGTTACCGTTGCCTAGCGAATAAATTTAATTTGGGATGAGAATAATGTGAACCATTTATTTTTTACAGAATAAAAAACTGATACGCGCAATGTTCGGACCAAACGGGATAGAATTGAATCGTATCATGGAGGAAGAGCTCGAGAAGAACGCAAGTGAAGAAAAGGGCATACCGGTTGCTAGGAAACTGTACGAAATACATGATTTGCTGCCTGAAGAAGCGGTAGGATTTCTTGTTATACATATTATAATAAACCACGTCTGTAATCATGGAAAGTTTAGGCAGAACTTAGGTAAACTTGGTAGGTGTACGCTCATTTCATCCGATTTAATTACACGTAAAACTTAAAAGAGGCACATTGCCACATCATCATTATCATCATCAGCCTATAATTGTTCCCACTGCTGGGACACAGGCCTCCTCTCTAGGAGAGGGAATAGGCTATAATCTAATACCACGCGGGCCCAGTGCGGATTGGTAGATGTCACATGTCTTCGAATTTTTTGGTTCTAGGACATGCAGGTTTCCTCACGATGTTTTCCTTCACCGTTTTGAGAGCAGTGGTGATGAAATAAATTACACAAAGTAATGCGCCTACCTGGGTTCGAAACCACGACTTACATTGCCACCAATCGGGTAAATTCTAGGATTCATCTAGTTCTACTACTCAGTTCTACGATATAACTAATGGGAATATATTTTCCCACTAGTCCTACGATTGGATACAAAATCGTAGAAATAGTGAGACCAAAAATTCCTGTTTGTTCTACTATTCTTTTACTACAAAAAACTAATAGTACTGCGTTTTGGCGTAGTTCGACACTGTGCAAAACTCGCACTAATATGAATTTCTTGCATTGGACTTGCTAGTAGTACATTGGCACGAATAGCCTCAGGTACTGTACGAGCTTACACTCGAAGATGACGTAGTAGGAAATTGGCATTGACCTTACTGATCCATACAACACTGACGACTATAAATTTGCACTGCAATTAATGATGTAATGGAACTACTATCTCCTCTATAGTTCAAAAAAGTAACTACAATGAAAGCTTTAATGTGTAACTAATAATAATCACCATTTAGTGATATGCTTCACCGTTGTTACTAGCGAATAGGTCAATTAATGTTACGGTTAAAACTGTTATAGCAACAATATAATAATATCGCCCATTGGTGACGTATCTGTGAATCATTCCCCCTGCGAGTCCCTTTACTTTGACTCTAGCTGTCACAGAGTACGGTCACATTAACAACGAAATACGGCTTTTTAATTAATAAAATGTATCTGCGGCCAAGCTCAGTAAAGTTAACGTTCTTTGAGCGTTCCTAATAAGTTATTTACCAACAAAAGTTTTCTTCAGAAACGTTCCATGTGACACGTTTAAGTTGGGAAGGCATTTTAACAACAACATCACAACACAGCACAACAACAACAACTACAACATATCAACAACAACTACCGACAACTGAGAATTGTTACTGTGACAGTCACACTCAGTCACAGTACTGACAACCTGCCCGACATTTTCAGCAAAAACAGGAAGCAAACATCATACTTGAAGAGGAATACAAAGAAACAGCGGAGAGACTCCGAACACTGACCATCGCCGCTCGCAAGAAGAGAGTGAACGAACGCCTCGCACAGAAGATCAGGCGCCTCAACTTTATCATGTTCTGGCCGCACTGCCACCAGGCTCACTACGATTTATACGAGAAGTGGGACGCTCAAAGTGAGTCATACTAGCCAAGTGCAGACAGAAAAACCAGGCACGTGCGCGTTGGACACACGCGAAAGGGGTACCGCAGCTCCAAACAATGTGATAACATTATTCGTAATGCTCATTCATAATTATTATGTCAATTTAACCTCAATAGCAAAACTTAACTTGTTTTCCATAGTATGTTAATGAAAAAGAAAGCTGCTGCAGTTTCACGAAAAAGTCACATCTCAAAAACTAAATATTAAATTGTATTCGAACCAATTTTCGTTGCACAAAACCACATTTTTCCAAAATTTTCCTCCGTGAGAATCAAAAAGTAGCCTATGTGCTATTCTAAACTATAATCTACCTCTGTGCCAAAGGAGATGGATAAACCCTGTCCCAAGTGTACAAAAATAAAAGTAAAAAAAAGTTAAGAATTTTGGAAAATTATTAATTAAATTAATTCTCATTACTTATACTACACAGTTCTACGGTAGAACGACTGGTATTTTCTTTTCCCCACTAGTCCTACGATTTCAGGTGGTACAAAATCGTTGAACTAATGGGAATTTGTGGTTCCTAGTCGGAACGAAAATTCCCATTAGTTAGTACTACGATATAACATGTTACAAAAACGAAGAACTCGTGAGACCAATATTTCCCATTAGTTCTACCGGTTAACGTACTATACCAGATTTTGAAGAACTCCTAATAAAAAGTATTTTTATTTTTGATTTTTAAAAAATACGGCCGTTTATGCCGCAAAAAACGTATATTTCGACGCTCTCAAGGGAATTAAAATTTATAGGGTACTTCCCGTTGACCTAGAATCATGAACTTTGGGATTGAAGCAATGTCTTACAGCACATGTAAAGGAAATAATGTGAAACCGTAAATATGTAGTTTAATAACAAAATACCTACAAGTGTATACTGAACCGTCGGTGCACGAGAGAGAGAACACTAGGCCGTTTTGTTTTGGAAGACGGTTATTTTTTTTAAAGGCTGAAAAAAAAAGATTTTTTGTATCTCACACAAAGTTCTTGTCGAGTATTAAAAAGTTAGAGTAAAACAAGATGGGTTTCGTGCTATGGAAATACACTGGGAGCGATATATTGTTTTTAATAAAAATAAAATACTAACTAATAAACTAACAATTTATTTGATCCTAGGATCAAATTCATGTTTAAATCTTTTTGAAATATCGAGTACTTTTAAAGTTATGCTAAAAATTGTTCACTTATATCCCCATCGTCAACCCAAGTAAGTCCTGATTCCAGTAGGGCTCTTACGTATCTCCGTTGTCAGCTCGAAATGATAGTAACTGGGCTCAGTGTACATCAATTAACGGTCAAAAGGTTAGTTTCGTATTATGTATGACCCTGTTAGTCACCGTAAAGTGATATCCATTCAGTGTGATACGTAATACCAATATTAGGACATTCACGGTTGTCATCAAAGTTCGGTGTACAACCGAAGCTTGATAGTCACTGGATATCAGAAAGATACGTAAAAGCCCTGCTGGTCGTCTCTTTGCCAGATATAACGGTATCTGCTAAGGAGACCGTACAAATGGACGAGGCGTCGGCAAAGGAGGCGCTGTACATGAGCGACGTGGATCCGAACGAAGCGTGCCTCCACGCCTTGTTCGATGGCCAGGCACTGATCGTACTGTTCAAGATGAGTTTAGACACCGATGGTCGGGATTTCGTTAGTGAGTATTCTACTATCGGCTCGTGTTCCCTTTTTTTCCATTCACCCCTCTCAATCGTTATTCAACCATTTTTCATTGAATTCTTCACTAAGTCCATTCATCTGAAAATAATTATTATAAATTGAACTCACTTGACGTGTTGTTCTCATAAACTATGCAATGGGGTTTGATGCGATCTCCATCATTTTAGGAAGGAGTGCTAAGTAACGATTTCTCGATCTTGGACAAAGGCTCGTGAACGGGTGGTCAAAGTATTCCTTTGAAACAAGAATTCAGGTCTTTTTTTGATGAAAAGCCTATCCACAGTTGATAAACACCCTTTGGTAATTAAATACACGCTAAAATCTCACTCATACGCACACTAAACTACTTCACATTTTGCCAGTTAAAGTCTACAATGCTTGAATTTCTCCATCTTCTTCCAAACAGAACTAATGCGTTACTCCTTGTATGAGGAGATCCCGATACCCAAGGAGGATGTTCCTCCTGAAAAGCAGTTGCCTCCAATACCTGCTTATGAGCGTTACGCCAGCATCAGCAAGACCGCGAGGCAGATCCGCCGTGATCGCTACAACGCTAAGCTGCAGAAATTGGTGAGGAAAATCTGTTGAACGCGACGACAAATAGACGAACCTGCGTATCTTGTACGCCTTGTCACCAAACTATAGTTGTAAAATGGGTGTATAAAAGTACCCTTAACGAAGCTGAAAAGCACTTGTTCTCCTCGTCATTGCATAAGTTTTTGACCATACCTGACCATACCTGGGAACCTTGTATGTACCTAGTTACGGAGATATTAGAGCTCAAAGTTCCGGTATTTCCCAAGTTTTTTTTTTTAATACGAGTTTTTAATGTTATATCTTCACTATAAATACTTCCTTGAGCCTTGTAGGCCTGTACTATTTAATGCATCTATCAGCATAATGTTCTGACTGCGTTACATTAAGTCCTACCCTAAAACGTGATTAATCACGTCAAAAGTAAATGCGATTCCCAGCAATCATTTTTATTTTAACTTAGTTTCATGTACAGAATGCTTGGTTGACAGCTTCGTGAAGGGTGCGTTCACACCTTTTAGCGCGTGTGAACTAGAACGCTGCCATCGCGTTTTTTTAATACAATTTCACAAATGTTTACCAAGCATCGCTTTTCTTATTCAGCTATAACCAAAAACAAAAAGACTTAAAAGAAGTTTATTATATTGGTTTCATGAGCAATAGGACAGCGAAGAAGAGGTTTCAGGAATAACTTTAAGTAACAGTTTTTTTGTTCCTAAATGCTCCGTATAAGATATAAGTACAGCTTCACTCTTCTGGGAGACCCAAGACATCAGCCTCTAGAGACAGAGTAGACTGCAACGCTTTCTTAGGAAATATAAATTGATATCATGCCTAGTACGGTCCACCAAGCTATCTGGTTTACATTTCAACATGCAAATTACTTTTAAACCAAATGTTTTGGAACCTTTTGGAAGTCTAAAGGCTAAAAATCACGAGTTCTCCCCCCCCCCCTTAGCGGCAAATTTTGAAAGGTGTAAATTTACCAGCCTGATGCCACAGAAAATGATAAATAAATGAACACCTTTCAGAGGTCGTTTTTCCAAGATTGTACACACCGCAACACATCAAGCTATACACTTCCCGTATATCATGGTCTGGCTTTGTATTAGACTTCTCGTGCAAGGAGAGATCCGCATAAACTGGCTTTGTATAGCTTGATTGTTCGTCATGCGTACTTGTCCTTTTCTGCAAACTAAAGTATACTTTTTAAACAGGCCGAAGAAAAAGAAGAAGCAGAACGATTAGCATCCGAGCAAGCACGCATAGCTAGGGAGGCTGCAGAGGAAGAAGCCAGGATCGAGAAGCAGCGCCAAGAAGAAGAGAGAATGGCCAGGATTGCTGCTGGAGTAAGACTATACTTTTGTTCCTTCTTTATCGTGTGGTTAATGCTTAACCTGGTGTCAGAGTTTTTATGCCACCCACGGGCCTCTGACTTGGCTTTACATGCCGTCGAGAGATATCACTCAGGCATGCTGGTTTCCTCACGATGTTTTCCTTCACCGAAGCAAGTGATACTTATACAATACGCACATGAATCTGGAAAATCAGAGGTGCGTGTCTTGGGTTCGAACTCGAGACCTATGATCTGGTAGTCCGACGGTCAACCATTAGACTATCGCTGCTTCTTCTTTACTTTTGTTTATAAGCTTCATTGCCAGCAAAAAATAGTGGCTATATTAGAAGCTTAGGATCGGTGCAGGAGTAAAACAATATTTTTCTTTATTAACCCCGTTAGTCCATCCATTACAGATATCACGTTAAGCCGTTGGTTCCGACTGCCATTTATAAATCTTTGGCAGGCGTTACAAGTCATCAGTCTGACAGTCTGACAACCATTCTTACCAAAGGCGGGTATCGTGTTACCCAGTACAAACTGGGTTGTGGAGGTCAGATAGGCAGTCGCTCCATGTAAAATACTGGTATTATATTCAGCTGCATCCGGTTAGACTGAAGTCGACCACAACTTCGTTGGGAAAATCAAAATCAAAATATTTTATTTCACATAGGCCTAGATGGGCACTTATAAAACGTCGAAAAAGGTGCACGGTTCGCGTTGGTCGTTTCCATGGAGAAGAACCGGCAAGAAACTCCATGGTTACTCTTTTCAAATCATTTGGTATTACAATATTATTTTGTTACAGCATTAGTACATAAGTATGGGGGGACAGCGTAGGCCCGACAATAGGTCGTTGCTTACAATACAAAAAGCGTAAAACAGACTTAACAAAAGTTAACAAGCATCTGGGAATTTACAAAGCCTACAATGTTCACTCATTCACAAATAATTGGTAAAAAAAAATCTATACAAAGGTAGGAAAATTTTGTAAATAATAAAAAAAAAAAATTAAACAAGTGACACAAATATTGCCATCAGTGCTGTAACTATTCTGAGCAAAAGATGTAAAAAATAAAAAAATGATTTGAAAACTATTGTAAAAATCTGAATGGAAAGATAAGAAAAAATGAGATTGAGAATAGTTAGAGACATCCACAAATTTGTGCCGTTTATGAGCTACCAGGGAAGCCGCATGCGCAGAAGGAACTAGAGCCAAACTTCTTTGTCTTCAACGTGTCCTTGATTTTGTAATATGTTTTTTTAATAAGGACACGTTTGATATAGTTTTTGAACTTTCCATCGGTCAGTTCTATAATTGACTTAGGCAACTTGTTATAAAAGCGTATTACTGTTTATAACAAAAGACTTGCTAGTTTTTGTTAATCTGAATTTAGGTATTACAATTTCATGTTTACTGCGTGTGTTTTTATTATGGAAGTCGCTTCTAATTTTGAAAAGCCCTCGTTTTTTGTGGACATATAAAATGCATTCAAGGATATAGAGTGAAGGCAGAGTCAGTATATCGATATCTTTAAATTTTTCTCTGAGTGACTCACGAGGACCCATTTTATAGATCGCGCGGACTGCCCTCTTTTGTAGAATGAAAATTAAGTCAACGTCAGCTGCTGATCCCCACAGCAGAATGCCATAAGACATAATACTGTGGAAATAAGCATAGTATACTAACCTAGCTGTAGCTACATCAGTTAACTGCCTTATTTTCCTTACTGCATATGCAGCTGAGCTTAACCTACCTGAAAGAGTTCTAATGTGCGCGCCCCACTGCAATTTTGAATCGATAGTGATCCCTAAGAATACAGTTTCCGCTATAACATCAAGTTTATTGCCGTCTAGATTTAAATTTAGATCCCGTTGTGGTACATTAGGTAAAGAGAACTTTAGACATTTCGTTTTGTTTGCATTCAGTAAAAGATTATTAGCTGCGAACCATTTTGAGAGGACAGTTAGACTTTCGTTGACATGTAAGACATTCGTATCTTTTCTATCTATTTTAAAAATTAGCGAGGTGTCATCAGCAAATAGAATTATATCCGATAATTTGGCCATCATATAAGGGAGATCAGTAATGTAAACCAGAAATAGGAAAGGACCGAGAATTGAACCTTGAGGCGCGCCCATCTTGACTAGAGACCCGGAGGACGTCGCCCCATTTACATTTACTTTTTGCTGCCTGTTTGATAAATAGGAAAGAACAAGGTCAGCAGCTCGTCCACGAATTCCGTAGTGGTGTAATTTACAGATCAGTGTGTTATGGTCGACGCAGTCGAACGCTTTAGAGAGATCACAGAAAATGCCAATGGCATCCTGGGACTTCTCCCAGGATTCCAAAATGTGAGTGATGAGTTTTACTCCCACGTCCGTTGTCGACCTACCCTTCGTGAAACCAAACGGTTGACTATGCAGAATCCCATTTGAGTTAAAGTGAGACAACATCTGGTCCAGCATGATTTTTCATAGATTTTACTATTGAGTAAAATCTATGAAAAATCATGCTCCAATTATCATTGCATCCTCTAATTATAGACCTATATCTGTGCTTCCAGCACTGGCTGGAAGCACAGATATAGGTCTATAATTAGAGGATCACTCTTACAACCCGATTTGAAAATTGGTACTACTTTACTATGTTTCATTAAATCAGGAAACTTGCCGCTGTCCAAACATTGATTGAATATGCCTGTTAGGACAGGGGCGATTGATTCAATAATATCTCCAAGAACCTTGACGGGTATCCCCCATAAGTCTTCAGTATTTTTTATGTTGAGACTTTTGAATGCGTTTTTGTAGCAATACATATTGGTTTAAATTTAAAGTTTGGTATGTCCTTAGTCAAGTTTTCTTTAAGAAGAGCTTCAGCTAGTGTAGATGAAGAGGGGAGAAATTTCGTTGACTAGGCAAACGATGAACAGCATACAACAGCGGCCTAAATAATATTATAATTATTAGGTCTGCAGGATCGCTGCTAGAGAAGTAGTTCTTGTAAATAAGCTTCTACATCCCAACAAAAAATGGGCCGTACGAACCCTAGTCCTTGATCCTATTACGGGTGCTTGCGATGCTCAATTCTCTTCGAGCATCAACATCAGACGATGACTTGTTTTCCGGAAGTTCGATAGAGACTTAGATAGTGTCATTAATGATTTAGGTTTTATGAAATGATGAATAAAATATAGATAAGTCCTGTATGTTATTGTACTTGTCTCTTCCTTGCGTTCTAATATTGACACGTTTTGTATATTTATGGGAACACAATAAAAGTGACTTTTTTTTTAAACATATATGGGTACAGTCAGTCGAACGTTGGGTGTATCAGTAGCCGTGATCCACCGTAATGTGCAACAATACGGACAGACAGGATTTTACGTGTGAAGGCGAGAGCAAGCCAGAAATCGTGCAAGAAGTGCCATAGACCGCGTAGACGACGTAAATGTTTTTAATGCCAAATAAACACAATTTTCTTTCTTTCTTTCTTTCTGTGCCTTTGTATTCGGACTCTTTACTCCTGTGGCAACGTAAGACTTCCACAGTACCTATTAATAAAGTAAAAAAATATTTATAATGTTTCAGTTACCAGCAGATCCAACACCAATTGCGGAACCGGAACCGGTACTGGAGGAAGGAGGAGAAATGGTCGGTGAGGAAGGAGACGCGACTGAAGCGGACGGGACGGAGGTGTCGGGAGTGACCACCACTGTTACTGATGCCACGTCCACGCCCGCAGAAGTGAGCATAGAAAGAATAGTACACTTTGATACAGGTGGAGAAAGTTTGTTATTGAATTCGAGGCGGAATTAACACACGAGCCGTAGGCGAGGGTGTTATTGAGCCGAGAACTGCAATAACAAATGTCCGCGTGTCAGTAGGGCTATTATGTATCTCTGTTGACAGCTCGAAATGATAGTAACTGGGCTCAGTGTCTATGCATCAATTAACTGTCAAAAGGTTAGTTTCGTATTATGTATGACCCTGTTAGTCACCGTAAAGTGATATCCACTCAGTGTGATACGTAATACCAATATACGTTGATACATTCATACGTACATTCACGGTTGTCATCAAAGTTCGATGTACAACCGAAGCTTGATAGTCACTGGATATCAGAAAGATACGTAATAGCCCTGCTGGAATAGTGACGTGAAAAATATAAATGAGTATTAATACTGTAGAGTACTGTCGACTGTGTGTACTATAGTGTAACCATTTATACTTTGATGTCTTTTACACATAACGAAGCCGAAAGTCACTTACCTATATTATAATTATGTTTTTGTACTGGACCAGGCCTGGGAACACCTGGAAAACTTCTGGTTACAGATATATCCAAAGTAAAAGTGCCGATTTTTTTCACATTAGTGTTTTACGAATAAAGTTTTTTTTTTTTAATTGTGAATTATGGAATCAGTAGGTACCTAAACGTTAGGTAAAATATTTTTCAATACACTTCCTCGAAAACTGGTTCTTATCACACTACGATTAGGTTCGACATGCAATGTATTTCACACGCGTGCGATTTTTTTCATTTTCCAACACGTGTGCGGGAATGAAAAGTGCCAAGATAACTATACCTATATTTAGTCCAAATTGGTTCAATGCCTATATTCGGAGGTGAATGTTTTTTTTTAATTTCGGCAAAGCACTACGCATCTTTACGGCGTAAATATTTTTTGGATATTCAAATTGTGTTTATAAATAGAATAGGTATCATAGATAAACATGATTATTTAAAACTAATATTTACTTTTATTAACAAATTAATATTTATTTGTGTTCTAAATTCAAAAATTAAAAAATAAACCATTTTTTATAATAGGCTGTTTAGCGGCTTCATACCTTTGCTTCTCCTTCAACCTGGCGAAAGCAAAGCGCGGAAAAAAAGAAAATTAAAATCATAGTTTCTTATTAATTCATGACAAAAATATTTTTTGTTCTTTCATTTTATTTCTTCAAAAGTGTATTGAAAAACGTCGTTTGATACACGTGGACGTTTGTTATTGCAGTTCTCGGCTCAAAAACAACCTCGCCTACGGCTCGGGGGTTAATTCCGCCTCGAATACAATAACAAACTTTCTCCACTTGTATCAAAATCTACTATAGTTTTACTTTCGCAAATAGAACCAAGCTTGGTAGCAGGATGCAGCAAGTGCAAGTGGCAAAAAGTCCGCAAAATAAGCACGCAACAAGCCATCCAAACGTATGCTCGCCACGGGTTTGGCCCCTCATCCCCCTAGCCCCCTGCACGGGGCCTCCTCAATCTTTAAGAGCTGTTGACTCGACGACCACTTGCATTTTCGCACTTCCTACATGTGCATATAAATCAAAGTCTCAGTCAAAGTCCATTTGCGAAATAAAAAATCAAATATTCTGCATTTCATTTAATGCCATGACATTACCTCAAAGTAACGCCTGATTCCATAACTTAAATAATTAGAATGTTATAACTGATCTTGAAAATGGTTGGTATTCGTTATTATGAAAGGCAAGTTGTATTGATTACGAAAAATACAGGTTGTGGGCGATGAAGTCCTCCCAGCTGAAGAAGTGGCGCCGGAAGCTGAAAAAGAGGATGTTTTTGACTCTGACGTGGAGGTTGAGGGCGAAGACTTCATTCCACAAGGGGGGTTGTTCGTGCCCGGGTTTTATTCACCAGCCAACGACCTGAGCAAGGCCTGCGGGCTCGCTTACTTCTTCCCTAAGGTAAGCGTGTAAAGCTGGTTTTCCACCAGAGTGTACGAGGTAGACGGTGCGAGAATGTGTAGCGGCGTGGCTGTGAAACGGTGTTGTGATATGGTTTCTACCAAAGTTATGCGTAGGATCCGTAGCGATGCTGAATAGGCTAGTTTCCACCATCAATAAATTTCAAATCTATTTAGTCCGTCAGTTAGAGCATTGGAACATAATGGACACGTATTTTTTGTTTTTGTAAATCAATGAATATTGACAAAGATAGAACGCATCAAAACTCGCGACGTCAGAACGCACTAAAAATTATAGCACGGCTTGACGTATTGAGAATTTTAAAAGTGTCGTAACTTCGTCAATTTTGGTTTACGGAACAATAGAATAAATACGGGTTCAATATTTTTTGATAATCTAACTGACGGACTAATTCGATTTTGTCAGTACACAAGCCTATTGTGCTAGGATGCGTAGCCAGTAGTTCTCTCCAACTCGTTCCCTCTACCGCAAACTTCCCTCGAACACACTGAAACACGAACCAGCTCTGGGTAAGATCCGGCTTAGTTGTCTTGCACATTGTTTTAATTTTTGTTATCCAAGAGATATGACACTTTCCAACTTGTTGTCGGGAACCTTGCAATTTTATTTACAGCAAGTAAAAGAATATGTGGAAACGATCGAGACTGAGTTCCTGCCGCCGCACGTCCTCGTCATATTCCCCATAGACAAGCGATATGACGTACAGGAAATTATCACAAATTACTCCTCCGAGATCTTAAACGTGAGTTTTTGCTATAAGTATTGGTTGGCTGTTGGTTAAAGGTCTTAGCCCACATAAACGACTCCATAACTGGAGAACATAATTCAAACATGCTTTATGTACAATACATAAAGCCCATATTTGAACTATATTCTTTTTGCCGGGTGGGAGCGGAGTCGTTTATGTGGGCTATGAGCTTTATGCTTTTCTAATAAAATAAGTAAGCTTACTAGCTTTTAACTTATACGTTACTTATTCGTTTTTTATTTTGCTTATCTTTTTAGCTTGACTGTCTCGTTGGTCTAGTGGTAGCAATCGCCACTGCTGCGTATGAGGCTCTGAGTTCGATTCCTGGGTTATGTTTAAGTCACAATGTTCTAAGGGCGAGCCTATTGCTATCAACCCGGGGCACACATCCAGAGCTCGGGTTGATAGTTAAAAAAAAAAAAACAGATGGTAAATCCCAATGAAATCTATGCCCGTCCCGGGAATCGAACCCATGACATCATGTTCAGCAGTAACACTGACGACCACTTGTCCAACGTGGTAGTCTTTAAATGCATTTATTTGAACTCCGAATATTTCCTTTTTAATTAGTCGGATGAAAAGGTTACAACAAGACAAACTATGAATAACCCCATGTCATCGTTTCTACAATCATATTACTTAAATAAATAAAAAAAACGCCTTAATTTCGTGCATAAAACACATTTTATATTTTGACTAGCTGACCCCGCAATCGTTGTTCTGCCATATAACTAATGGTGTGAAATAAACTTTACGACCTGTTCACATACCTACCAAATATACATACAACATTAATTTCATAAAAATCGGTAGAGCCGTTTCGGGGAAGTGCGAGCACAAACACCGTGACACGAGATTTTTATATACAGGGTGTAAACAACCTCATCACGAAGCCGTCAACCAGGCATTCTGTACATCAAACTGAGTAACTTTACACAAAAATTATTGCTCGGAAACGACTTTTTTTTGGGGTGAAATATCTTGTTTTGTGGTAGAACTCAATGTAACGCACTCAAAACATTGTGCTGATCCATGGATTGAATAGTACGGGGGTCGTAGAGGTGTTTAAAGTAAAAATCTTACAATAAAAACTTGTGCTTATTTTAAAAAAAAACTTGTCAAAACGTTGGAACTTTGACCCCCAATATCTCCGTAACTAGAAGGTTCCCAGGTATGGTGTAGAACAAAACAATGATCGCATTGACGGGGAGAACATGTGCCTTTCGGCTTCGTTATAGAGGTTTTTTACACCCTTTAAACATACAACATTTCATAAAACTCGGTCGAGCCGTTTCGGAGGAGTGCGACCACAAACAAACACCGTGACATGAGATTTTTATATATGTATAAGGTGTATTTTCTATTCATACACGAAATCTCTTAAGGGGTCATTGTACTCATCATTATGAACAATTTTTACTATGGGACCAAACCCTGAATCGCGAAAAAAAAATCTGCTGTTCCCTACAATACTCGTCAAAATGTACAATGACCCCTTAAGAGATTTCGTGTATGAATAGAGACACCTTATAAATAGATTTTAACAATTTTACATCAAGAAGTAACTACAATTTAGAATATTTGTTATTGCAGATAGGTATCTTCGTGGGTGACGACCCGTACAAGGCGGAACATTTGGCGTACACCATCAAACAATACGACAAGCTCATACGACCAAGGAGATAGTAAGTCTACCCGACATTTTAATAGAAGGGAAAGAAAAAGTCTAAGTGCAGGTCGGACTCGCACATGAAGGGTTCCGTGAGAAACATCTATGAGAATCCTCTTCATTTATTAACTGAATTTATTATTAATATTTGTTGTTATAGCTGCCATAGTGATTTACAATATTATGACTAAAAAACAGCCCTGTGGCAGACGGACATACAGGCAGACAGCGGAGCCTTAATAATATGGTTACTTTTGTAGTACCTTTTGAGTACGGAACCCTTAAGGGTTCACATTTTAATATTGTTACTCAAATATGACTTTATTTACTACACGAAAAGATACACTTATCAGTGTCATACACGGTGGCGACGATAATACCACAATAAATTAAACTGCGTATACCTGATATCATGACGTTCCCAGAGTGCATACAAAAAAGGAAAAAAGCTCGCTGTGTGCCGCGCGCTGATCACTCTCTGGTCGTGTCGGATTACAGTCCCATCGGACTATGGAGGAACAGAGAGTGCACCTGAGCCTGCGCACACACTTGTGCAATATATCTCCCGCGCCGTTGGCTGATCTCTGTTAAGATTGGCTGCCGTGCCCGAATACGGTCAGGAGGAATATACATACAAAATTTAAATCGAATATCGGTATTCCGTAGTTTACTGGACATTCACGGGGCAGGGGTTCGCAGGGCAGTCACAAGACATTATTTTAAATTCTTAGCTTTTTCTACGTGATGTTTATATTATAATAGGGTAGCACCGACGGGTTACCAACCCCCACATCGGAAATATAAACCACATGTCATGTTGGCAACTCGCTACTTCAAAAATCTTTAAAAATCGTTTCTTAAAGGAGATGGCCAAATTTATATTGTATGAGCCTGTTCCTCAGCATGTACATATTCAAGATTGAGAACGCACGTGCATAAAATATATTTTTTAGTTTTTAAAGTAGAAAATTTCAAAGTTTCGGTTAAGTGTGAATATAGCTTATATGATACTATTTATGCTACAGAAAGTAATTTCTTTAGAAAGCTTAAGAATAAAGAATAAAATAACAATAAATGATCAGTTTCATACAAAAAAAAAGAAATCTCTATAACTTCTTAGATAATAGCTTTATCAAGAATAAATATTTCATAAAATATTGCTATTTGGTATTGACGAGCTGCATTTTACATTACACACCAGTGGGTGTGTAATGTTTCTCTCACAAATGTCGTCATCGCTCCGCCCGCCTTCGGCCTACGCTCCTCATGCCAGCTAGCAAGACTTTTCAAGATATAAGCAAATTTAGAACCTGCTACGACTTCATGAAGCGCGCTCGCTACGCTCACATTTTACATTACACACTTTCTTGTCCACCACCACTTTCTGTCACAAATGTTGTCGTCGCTCCGCCGGCCTTCCGGACTACTTTGATTCTTCGGACATATGAAAATTAGGAAAACAAACAATTCGTATTTATGACTTTCGGAATTATGAATTTCGGGATTTTAAATAATAGACATTATAATTGAAATTCGGAATTTAGTTTTTCGGAATTTTTGGGTGTTCCCATTAATAATACATGTGATTGTGACCGACAAGTAGATGTCCTTAGGCCAGACTGGCTAGTACAATGTGTGCTGGTACACTTACGTATGGAGGTGATGCTGGGAATATTGGGTGTAGTAAACGAGGCATGAAAGTAGATTAAATGCTGTGGAAATGCTATCCTTGCGAAGCATGTGTGGTGTCATTTTGAACGATAAATTGAGGACATTTTTTTTTACAAAATTGTTAAATATTACGTATTTTCGGGACTATATAGGGAGATAAAGCGGGGGATCATCTCTGGATTGACATTAATACTACGATCATGGGGCGCGCCGGCAGGTTTATTTCCAGGGGGTGGATCTTCAGATCCACGAAAATACCCCGACAATAATTTAAGCATTCCATCTCTGTTATATTAGGTTTTCGCTGGTCGATCAGGATTGATACAAGGAGTAATGTTAACATAGGAGATTGGTTAAATCGCCTGCACAGTAGAAACGCACCCTTACCACTTGGCGGTGAGCTATAAGATTAAGACACGACAACTTACGGCTTCTTTCCAGTTTCGACCGTCTGGCCGTCATGGTGTCCCGCAAACGAAGTTTGGCTCTTCTCCAACTGGCTGGATTGAACCCCATGTACATCAGTTCTGATGTCACCAGTGGCGAGAGGGAATGTCTAACCATGTTCCCAGTGGGATACGGCGATGATTACCAAGAAGAAGAGAGCGTTAAAGAAGAGGAGGAAATTGCGGTGAGAGCTAGAACTAGTTGTACCTTATTCTTATGTAACATAAGATAGGCATTTAAAGATCTCCAAGGTACAAGTGCTCTTCGGCAATCAACGCCTCTTCCGAAATACGAACAGCCGTTCGTATTTCCGAATGAAATCTTATACAAAGTTGCTACAACCATACGGTCTACATCTCCAAAAATCCTTTTTTTTTAAAGCGTCCAATAGATATTATTTTGACGACCCGAATGGCGCAACGGTAGTGGGGCTGCCTTACGTTCTTACGGTCCCGGGTTCGAATCCCGGTAAGAGCAAATGTTTGTGTGATGAGCATGGACATTTGCTTCAGAGTCATGGATGTTTATAATGTATAATAAGTATGTATTTACAAACAAAAAGTATCTATGTAGTACTTATATCAACTATCTAGTGTCCACGACCTGATTGCTTAGAGTGGCACTAGATGGCGCTGATCGGGATTAATGTGCTGGCGTCTGTACCTCTGATGATGTCAAGGTTTTGTAAATGAGCTTTTTAAAAAATGGTGGTTTACAAAAAATAATGGTCTACTTACCATAACAGTATACAGGGTATAAACAACCTCATCACGAAGCCATCAACCAAGCATTATGTACATCAAAATAAGTAACTTTACGCAAAAATGTTTGCTGGGAAACGATTTTTTTTTTGGGTGAAAAATCATGTTTTGTGGTAGGGTACCTACTCAATGTAACGCACTCAAAACATTGTGCTGATGGATGGCTGAACTTTGACCCCAATATCTCCGAAACTAGAAGGTTCCCATCATCAGGCAGGCTGTAGAACAAAAAAATGATCGCAATGACAGGGAGAACAAGTGCATTTCGGCTTCGTTAAGAGGTTTTTTTACACCCTTTATTCAACAAACTCTGCCCTACCCCCGGGAATCCGCGCTTGACAGTTACTAGAAATAAAATTCTAAAATACTTCTAAAATATACTTGTTTTTACAGATAATTGAGGCGCCAAAGGAATCAGGAATTTTGCAGGTAAGAAATAAAGATTCTAAATCTTTATCGATTTCTTTGACTA
The DNA here is from genome assembly GCA_963853795.1 of Xestia rhomboidea. Lineage (NCBI taxonomy): Eukaryota > Metazoa > Arthropoda > Insecta > Lepidoptera > Noctuidae > Xestia > Xestia rhomboidea. The sequence continues at coordinate 2,929,177 of OY970771.1, read as the reverse complement.
GCCGAGTGCAATTAGACAAAAAATACTCAAAAGGTGGAACGAAGTTTATAGTAGTCGGATTTTCATGGTATTTTTTTATTGAGTTCATAAAGAGGTGGAGAAGTTAAAAAAAAAATTCCCTGCTCATGACTTTTTTTTAATTTCCTTTGGAATATTTTTTTCGGTTTTTAAATAACTATAAATTCGACGAATTCATATGGTGGCGTAATTGTGGTGACTTGCGAGACTACCAGTAATTTGGTCTGTTTCTTTGTTCACTGTTGTCGATGCATGTTTCAAGTATTTTTTTTTAAATCCTTTTTTTTTATTTCTAAAATATCGAATTTTATGACCAAGATTTCTTTTAAAATTGGTGTCTGATACTTTTTCACAGATAACTGCATGAAAAAATATGAATGAAAACCATTTTTCGCAAAATATTTCTATGGCAACGTAAATATTATCCTGAAAACATCTTTATAATATTTACTATCAACAGATAACAAAAATTAAAAAAAAATACCAAAAATGTCGTAATTATAACGTAATCATTTCTCACGATTTCTATCTAAGATAAGTTGCAAGCTTGGGTCTCTGCGCGCAATTTAATATCAATACCGATACCGATACCACTCCCACTTAGCGATAGAGGCCTTTTGTCATTTTTTACTTTTTCAGCAGTATCCCATATTTAACAAGTATCCGTAAATATTTTTCTAGTTATACCCTCACTAGACAGCTAATAAAATGAGGATTTAGACAATAATTTGCTAATTGAGCTTCATAGGAGTATTTGAAAAAAGAATTGCTTTCATAGACGATTTTCTGACATTTCCGAATGAATTTTATGTCACTACACTCATGAAAGTGGTCTTCATTAATACTTTCTGGCCCAGTTATCAGTGAAAAAGCATTAGTTACCAATTTCAAAAGAACTATTAGTCTTCAAATTCGATATTTTAGAAAAAAATGCAGAAATTAGGAAAATATTAAAAAATACTTGAAATTACATCGACAACAATGAACAAAGAAACAGACCAAATTAGCGTTTAACGCACGTAGGTCACACTATTACGCTAAAATATTATGCATTCGTCGAATTTGGAGTTATTCATGAACGAAAAAAAAATATTCCAAAGGAAATTAAAAAAAAAGTCGAAAGCGGCGAAATTTTTTTTTTAACTTTCTCCACTTCTCTAAGAAGTCAATAAAAAAGTCCCATGAAAATCCGAGCTCTATAAACTTCGTTCCACCTTATTCTCTGATTGCACTCGACTAGACCTATCACGCGTAGCATGTCCAATACCATCTGTATTCTACCAAGAATAGACAAAGTTCTTTCTATAGAACTTGACATTCTATTCTGCTGGAGCGTGAGGCGACCTGTTGACTCGACTTTCTACGAAGTCAAAGACATAGATACATTCTTTCCATAGCAAAGGGGAAGTAGCTATATAGTGAAATAAATATTCAAAGAATCCTACGACGTTACGTTTAAGCCTTATGAGATTTGACACAGAAGTCAATATTATGGTTTTGCCTTGTTGTTTCTACTAAATAGAATAATTTTATAATTTGTGTAAAATAAATATAATATTATTTGTAAAAGCGTTTCAATTTTTGTTTTAAGTGTACTTTTGCAACCTCGAGGTCAAACGTAAACTTTTTAAAAATAAAACCATAAAAACCAAAACTCAATAAAACCATACATACACAAATTTCATTCACCAAAACACATCAATTGCAAAACCGTAGCAGTCGTAGAAAAGACCACATCGTACTTCCTCGAGTGCGAACCACTAGAGGTAGAAGATCACTTGTTTATGAGGGAGTGCAACTTTACAATAAATTACCAGATGAGATAAAGGGTGCGAATTCGATCAATATTTTTAAAACCAAACTTAAAATATATGTTCCTGAAAATATAAGTAGGTATTCAATAATAAAAAAAAAGCTGTCAACAAAAGTTGTACTACTGACTGATGTATCTGCATTGTGACAGCGGGACCGCACTCTTCATGTCAAGGCAGGGTATTTACCATGGACGTATCTGGACTTGGCATACCTACAAGAAAAACGTGGATACCTACACTTTATATTGGAGGATAAAATGGCGGCTAATAGGGCAGCACATATCGATATTTCTCTACAATAATATCGATAAAAGATTATGAGAATGTTTTCACAGTATCACGGTCCAATATCAACGGGTAGGTATTTTTAACACACTTTTCTTTGCTTCACTTGTAGGTAATATAGGTAGGTAACTAACAATAGTACATGATGGTACAAGTGTGTAATGTTGGTGATTACCGCTGAGGCGTCATTGAGACCCGAGCCATTAGGTGAGGGTCTTAAGAGAGCCGAGGACGGTAATCATCAATACACACGTGTATCATACGACGTTTTTCAACACACTTGTGAATAAAATAATACTAAAAAATCATTTTATTTAGTAGATACAAATTTATTTGTACTATTGAACACAATCTTTTTTGTATCGAAACTTTATTTTTATATACGCTATCGAAATTAGCAGGCAGCCTTTTATGTAAAACAAATAACCAATATAGAACCATAGTATAGCATTATTGATACATGCATGCACTACTCTATCCCTACAATAACAAGAAAATGATTTCATGAATTACAAATATTACTGTTGTTAATAGAGGCAAAAGGGAAATTCTGTGAATGCTTTACTGTTGAAACTTTTCAACAAATGCAGAATCTTTTGTTTATTATCTAAATATAAAGAGAATACAACTGAAATTAAGTACGTACTGGTGCAAAGTTATGTTCGGGTGATTTCCGCTTCTTCTAAGGCCACAACCGATTATATTGCAACTGGGCATCTTGCAATTGACGATTTCCACTATAGAACCGAGTTTTAAAACGCAATAACACAGCAAAATTACTCCAAAATTCACAATTTTAACCACAGCTCAAGAGCATTTGACAGTTGACGTACCCCAACTTTGTTACCAAACAGTGGAGGATAAAATGGCGACCCGGCCGCAAATAGGTATTTCTATGGCACTAGGAATGAAGGGTTCCCATTATAGTAACTGTCAAAAACACTGTTATCCTTTTTTACTTACGCAAAATTATTAAAGTTAAAAAGAGATGACAGTATTTTTATGATTTCGGTGTCGATATGCCTCATATTTGTATAACTGTTGTTTCTATAGTCAAACATTTCAAGTCCAGATACGTCCATGGTATTTACGCATAATGGCACAGTGAGAGATTTTTGGGAGTACCCACGAACATAAAATATGTAATTTGCAATCAAATACGTGAAGTTAATTTGTAAGTCCGAGTGTCGAAGGACAATGATTAGTTCATACTAAAATGTTTAAATTTGTTCTCATGTAAGTGAAATGTAAATTTCTTTATGAGAATTAAATGTCTTTAACCAGAAAACAGATGTCATTTGTTTCACGAGTCGACGTAAAGGGAATCGACGTAGAGGGAATGATTCAGAAAGAGGACGCGGGTCGGGCGCGTGTTAGGTCGGGCCCGTGTTAAGTCGGGCCCGTCGCGTGAGACACGCTGTTCATTGCTTTCACACACAACGGGGGCGCTGATCGGGCGTACTCGACTAGACATCTATATCGACAGCGACATCGGTTACAGGCAACCCGCACTAGGCCCCGTGTGATGTCTACCAACACAACCCGCTCCCTCACACAGAGAGGAGGCCTGTGTCCCTGTGTGTGTAGGTTTGATCAAGAGTTTGTGTCGCCCAGATCTTCTTCCCTGCTAAAATACTAGGATGTGGCAAACAGCGGGTGTTTTGGGTGAATGTCTCCTCTAAATTTTGACGTTCAAAAAGTGCTGACTAATAATGACCAGCCTAATTGAAATAAATTACCTTTGATTTGATTTGAAATGAAAACTAAAAATAATAAGGTAGGTCCTAGGTACCAGTCACACCACTCTCCTCATCAATCTAGATTCTAGGGCATTGATCAGACTCAAAAATAAAATCGTGGAGCGCGTACCAAATATCAGTTCAATCTGTCAACAGGTAAGGGTTAAAATTTCAATGACTAAATTTGACCCAAACAAAAAACTAACAGGGCAAGCTAAGTAAAACCGTTTATAAAAGTACTTTGTTGTAAAATCACTTTAGAACTTGAAAACTTTGTTTCCAGACAACTTCCACTGTTGTCGAAGAGGAGGCCGAAGACGAAGAGCTCGAGGCCTAATCCTGCCCAGGATTAATAGAGCCGTCCTTGTGATCCCGCCCTGAATCGCTGGAGCTGTTTCTGTGATCTCGCCCAGAACCACTGGATCCGTCCCTGTCATCCTGCCTTGAATCAGAGGACCCGTCCCTTTGACCCCGCCCTTAATCACAAGACCCGTTCCCGTCCAGAATCGTGTTGTGCCGACCTCAAGCAGAATGGGACATGGGCAGGAAGATACTAGTGACCCGGTAAACTAAACAGCACCTACACTGTAATGAAAATAGAACGACGTGCAAATTTAGAGGCATTATAACTACTAAACGACTACTATTATGAACTAAATTGTTACACACTCGTTCCGCCTGTCTATGCACTTTATTTTTTTTCTTTAAGAGAGCATTGTCCAGACAGACAATCAATCATCCTAGAGGAATCCTAGTGGCTTTAAGTGATAAAATTCTGTTTGTACTGTCGCCACTACATGAAGCTACCCGAAACTGTCAAATTTTTCCAATCAACCTTGAACGTAATGCTTTAGCGATAAAGTAGAAAATGTATTAAAGAAATTTGACAGATTGTAGTGGTTTGAAGTGCTGTCGTCAGTACAAACAGGATAATTATCACCTAAAGCCACTAGGATTCCATGAGTCGTGGAGACTAGTCTCCTTCGTCTCACCAGATGACACGCTAAATAGGTAGAAGGGTACATACATACATACATATTATGTACCTGCATAGCATCGTACTATCGAGGACACTCCCACCTGATCACCACTAAGCTAATTTTTGCTTGCACTTACAACATAGAAATGCTCTCTAGCCCCGCCCCGGTGACTGCATAGAATAATGAATGAATGAAAAGATACCGATCGGCCGAGCACACTGATGACGCACGCCAAACGAGAGTTATTGTTATTTTGCGCGCCAATTTGACGCTTTCCTAATAGGCCTAAACTTTAAGGGGGCGTGGCTCGGCGCCTCCGCATGATTTAAGCGAAAAAATGTTTCACTGATCAGGCGGAAAAGACCACAACTGTACATATATTGACTATGCAGGGAGACCGCGGAGTTTTTTACAACCTTGTATTTAACTTGCAATGTCTGTTTGTTTATTGGTGTATGTAAAATCTTGTAAAATAATTTTATATCTTTTCAAATTAAATGGTTTTTTTGGGAAGTCATGTGTGTGCAATTTTTAATAAAACTGGACTAAACATTATTACTTTCTGATTTTTTTCGAATTTGTGACCTGCAACGCCGAGCTCGCGATTTTTGCTTCCTAATAGGTAACTAGATAACATGACTTTCATCCTTTATTTAACTCCCATAAGGGTTGAATTTCAAAAATCCTTACTTATTCCTTGTCTACATTATAAAGGGAACCACTGTGCAAAATTTCAGTTTTCTAGGTCCTAGGGTTTGGGCTGAGCGTTTATCGCCGGATCGGAACGGTGTGATAGGGGCTGTCGATGGCAAACACATTGAAATAGCACAGACGATCAGAGCGGTTCGAAAATATTTTTTATAATTATGTAAGTACTTACATAATTATAAAAAATATTTTTCTATAATTTTAATAGTAATTTGTGATGCAAACTATTGTTTCACTTGCATTGAAGTAGGAGCATACGGTGGTTCTTCTGACTCAAACGTATTTAAAAATACATCATTCAACAGGCATCAGTTAGAATCGGGACAAATCGATTTACCAAAACCGAAAACGCTACCGAATGATCCGAGTGGGAAACCTATGCCATTTGTTTGCCATTTGCCATTTGTTGCCATTGGCGACGAAGCTTTTGCCCTTTTTTTCGGATAGCAAATCATCAAATGACTCCTCCTGCTCAGGGCGGAGCGGGAGGGAGTGTCAGACTTTTACTGGCTAAAACCCATCCATGTTCCTTCTTCGCCCTATGTGTTCCGGGGCCACGGTATCTCTTTCGATGCTATCTGAACATGTTTTGCGACCATATCCGAGCCGACCGCAGCAACTTGACCGTGCAACAACGTGTTTATAATTATTGATTAACACGAGCACGAAGAATGATTGAAGGCAGTTTTGGTATTCTATCAAACAAGTGGATTATTTTAACTAGAGCTATAGATCTTCAACCTGATCGTACTATATCAGTAGTTAAAGCATGTTGCGTTCGACACTATCTGTAAGAACTAAAGATGGATTCCAATTTGATAATGCTTTATTTGACAGTAGAATACAAGGTCTACAACCGACAGGTCTAAGAAGTAACCACTCGGGTCTACAAATACGTGATTATTTTGCTAAATATTTCACATCGCCACAAGGATCTATCCCATAGCCAATACCAAGTTATCAATTTATAGAATGGTGTTTAAAGATAATTACCTACGTATTGATAATACGCGCTTTGACGTGGACGTGGAGATGCGGACACCAGCCTGTTATACAATACAATACAATATACCCATCAATTTGATTGATTAAAATAAATAAAGGTACGTATTTACTTAAATCGACTATTTTTTACTTCATTGCTGAGGGTTTCCCAGTCCTCTGCGAGTTTTTTTGTTATGTCCTCCCAGGCATTATCTATACATATAATAAAATCGTTGAGACCAAAAAATCTGTACATTGAAGATTTAAAAAAAAAACCAGCCAGGGTGACTTAAAATAAGTAACTGAACATATTAAAACCATTTTAAAAATTTTCGTGTGTTTGTTTGTCTGTTTGTTTGTTTGTTTGACCGCGCATCACGTAAAAACTGCTGAACCGATTTCGTTGAAATGTTCACAAATCTGTTTGAATACATTCAGAATAACATTTAGGCTATATAAATTTTGGAAAAGGGGGGTGAAAAGGGGGGGTAAAGTTTGTATGAAAATTTTTTTTTAGATTGTTCTAGAATCATGAAACTCAGAATAAATACTAATTAATAAAAACAAAAAAATACCTGTTTTTGCATTTTTTTTAAATCTCATCCAGAGACGCAAAAAAGAGGGTTTTGTGTTTAAAATTAATAAACTTCAAACACCTATACAATCAAAACCAATGAAGTGTAACCTTTTAAAGTTGCTACATATACTCCATATCTAATACAGGTAAATATAATTTCTCAGCTTTCTTGAAATTTGATTTTTGAGGTGAATACGCACAAAATAGCGGAACTCAAGAAAATCAGCTTTCCTCGGTATAAGTAGTTGGTACGAAATATTGTGCGCGCATCACGTCAAAACGTCTGCATAGATTTCTTTAAAGGCTTCTTCAATATTTAGGCTATATAATATCACGCTACTTCCTTAAGGGGGTAGGCAATTTTGCATTATGTCCGTATACTTCAATTGTTTGACGTTTCAGTCATGACGTAAGTACATGAGAACGGCTATTTGTAGCGTAAGTCAACGAAGTAAGTAGTCTAGCGGTTTCATCACCGCTCTGTAAACTATGTGGTTGCAGGTTCAAACCCCCTGATATTATTTTCACTTTTTGTGATATGTTTAATTTTTTTTTGATGCTGTTAGATTTCCTATATTTTTTTGTATTTAAATTGTTTGCATTTCTATATTTCTTATTTTTTTCGTGAAATATTTTTCCAAATGTAATATAGAAGTATGGAAGAAGAATATAATCATGCTGCGCCGACCCCAAATAAATTGGGATTAGGGCAGGAGTATGATGATTTCTCCAAAATGTAGTTTAGCGAACATCAGAAGCCTGATAAATTCATGTGGTGTTGCCGTGCAATAACTGTGCTGTGCTATTTGCAATAATTAATAATCCATACGCAGTTTACGTAGATTATATTTACAGCTATATCGTGTTTGGGCTCATTTTATGCACCTTGATGAGAACTTTCGACCTAGCTGGAGTATGACTGTCATCAAGAGTCTAAAGATGATAACGTAAGGCTGAGGAGGCTGGCGAGGGAAGCCCTTATTTAGAAAAACAGAATATTTTAACGATGAATGCAAATATTTCAGAGAAATTAAATTGTTACCTACTTGATTCTATCATCATTTCAGCCGAAAGACGTCCACTGCTGGACATAGGCCTCCCCCAAGTGTCGCCACATTGACCGGTCCCATGCGACTCGCATCCAGCGGACTCCCGCAACCTTCACCAGGTCATCGGTCCACCTAGTGGGAGGTCTTCCAACGCAACGTCTTCCGGTTCGCGGTCGCCACTCCAGAACTTTTCGGCCCCATCGGCCATCCGTTCTGCGAGCAATGTGACCTGCCCACTGCCACTTAAGTTTGGCAATTCTTCGGGCTACGTCGGTAACCTTGGTTCTCTTGCGGATGTCTTCATTTCTGATTCGATCGCGCAAGGAAACTCCGAGCATAGCCCTCTCCATTGCCCTTTGGGTGACTTTAAGCCTTCTGATGAGGCCCATTGTGAGCGACCACGTTTCGGTCCCGTATGTAATCACTGGCAACACACACTGGTCATAGACTTTCGTCTTGAGACACTGCGGTAAGTTGGACGAGAAGATACCGCGCAACTTCCCGAACGCTGCCCAGCCGAGTCGGATTCGACGATTGACCTCTTTCTCGAAGTTAGACCTACCTAACTGGACCGTTTGTCCCAGGTACACATAATCGTCTACAACTTCGAGTATAGAGTCTCCGATTTTGATAGGAGTGGGTGTGACATGGGCATTCAACATGACCTTGGTTTTGTCCATGTTCATTTTAAGACCCACTCTTCCGGAAGCTCTACTGAGGTCATCGAGCATCGTCCTGAGGTCCTCCATGGTCTCAGCCATGACCACTATATCGTCGGCAAACCGAAGGTGAGTGATGTACTCGCCATTGACGTTGATGCCTAGCCCTCTCCAGTCCAGAACCTTGAAGACATCCTCCAGTGCAGCGGTGAATAGTTTCGGAGATATGACGTCTCCCTGTCTCACACCTCGCTGCAGGAGGATAGGTTCCGAGGCTTGGTCCTGAAGTCGGACTGACATGGTGGCGTTTTTGTACAAACACTTCAACACCTCGATGTACCGATAGTCAATTTGGCACCGTTGGAGAGACTGCAGTACAGCCCAGGTCTCGATCGAATCGATTGATTGATTCTATACTATACCTAATATTATAAAGCTGAAGTGTTTGTTTGGTTGGTTGAACACGCTAATTTCAGGAACTACTGGTTTGAGTTGAAAGTATCTATTAGTATTGGATAGCCCATTTATCGGAGAAGGCAACAACGAACAACAACGTTACAACGTTTATATAACATCACGCTACAATCAATAGGAGCAGAGCATCAATGAAAAATGTTGCAAAAAAATTAAAAAAAATATTCCTTTTGAGATCTTCTTTTGCGCGCACAAACATTTCGTACCAACTACTTAAACCGAGGAAAGCTGATTTTCTTGAGTTCCGCTATTTTGTGCGTATTCACCTCAAAAATCAAATTTCAAGAAAGCTGAGAAATTATATTTACCTGTATTAGTTATGGAGTATATGTAGCAACTTTAAAAGGTTACACTTCATTGGTTTTGATTGTATAGGTGTTTGAAGTTTATTAATTTTAAACACAAAACCCTCTTTTTTGCGCCACTGGATGAGATTTAAAAAAAATGCTAAGACAGGTATTTCTTTATTTTTATTAATAAGTATTTATTCTGAGTTTCATGATTCTAGAAAAATCTAATTTTTTTTTTCATCCAAACTTTACACCCCCTTTTCACCCCCTTTTTCCAAAAAAATCCAAAATTTCTATAGCCTATATGTTATTCTGAATGTATTTAAACAGATTTGTGAACATTTCAACAACATCGGTTCAGCAGTTTTTACGTGATGCGCGGTCAAACAAACAAACAAACAAAAATTTTTTAAATGGTTTTAATATATTCAGTTACTAATTTCAAGTCACACTGGCTGGTTTTTTTTTTTTAAATCTTCAATGTACAGATTTTTTGGTCTCAACGATTTTATTATATGTATAGATTCTTGCAATGTCAAATGTTTTAACGGACGTTAAGAAAGCTCTCGTGCGAATAAGGCCTTAGAGCAACTGTTTGCTCTTAGGCCTTATTCAACTCGCGACACGTCTTTAACGTTTAAATGTGACTGCACTTGCATTTGAACTTCGGAGCAAAATATTAATAATAGTCAACATAATTATATATAGTGAATAGACGAAGGGCCTTGCTTACCCCGTGCAGGGCACGCCACAATAGTGGCGATAAGTCCCCTCTTTGAGGAGTGGCTGGAGAGAGGCCACGGCGTCCTCACCTTGCGTCCGCCTGACGCAGGTTCTTACCGGACACGTATGTTTCGGTAAGTTCCTGTACCGAATCGGGCGGGAGGAGACGCCCGGGTGTTTCCATTGCGAGGATCGACCGGAGGACACGGTGGAGCACACTGTGGAGGTGTGCCCCGCTTGGGTGGAGCACCGCCGTGACCTCGAGGTGGCGATCGGCGGCGGCGACCTCTCGCTTCCGGCCCTGGTCCGTGCCATGGTCCGGAGCAAGACGGTATGGGACGCCGTCACCTCCTTCTGCGAAGCAGTCATGCTAGCGAAGGAGGTGGCGGAACGTGAGAGGGAGAGATCCTCACGTCCCAGCCGCCGCGGGAGACGCCCCGGGCGTCGGGGGCCACGTGGTGGCTTCCGGCCACCGTAGGCGCGGTCCTGTGGACGGGGAGCTATGGGCTAGCTCGCCGTCCGTCCGTCTCATGACGACAGGCTGTTTCGACGGCGCGTTCGTGTTCCACGCGCGCCTCAAAGAGAGTCAGCAATATGGAAGGGGTCCGCAAGGGCCGAAGCCTGCCGGGGCTGCGGGACTATTCGAAAGAGATACCGTGGCCCCGGAACACAAAGGGCGATGAAGGAACATGGATGGGTTTTAGTTAGTAAAAGTCTGACACTCCCTCCCGCTCTGAGCGGGAGGAGTCATTTGATGATTTCCCAACCGAAAAAAATAAAAATAAAAAAGGTGTTAATAAACCCTTAAGGAGCCGAAAGGCACTTGTACTCCCCGTCATTGCGATCATGTTTTCCCCCCCCGTCATTGCGATCAACGCGACGTCGACACGGCCTGTCGTCATGAGACGGACGGACGGCGAGCTAGCCCATAGCTGACCGTCCACAGGCCCGCGCCTACGGTGGCCGGGGGCCACCACGTGGTCCCCGTCGCCCGGGGCGTCTCCTCCGGGGGCCGGGACGCGATGATCTCTTCCTCTCACGCTCCGCTACCTCCTTCGCTAGCATGACTGCTTCGCAGGAGGAGGTGACGGCGTCCCATTCCGTCTCACTCCAGACCATGAATTGAACCAGGGCCGGGAGCGAGAGGTCGCTGCCGCCGATTTTTTAACACCCTTTACATTTCATTGCAAGAGACTACAACTTTTTTTTTTCAGCTTGCACTGTCCCACTGCTGGGCAAACGCGTCCCCCAATTCCTTCCATGTGCTCTTTTCCCATGCGTCCCCCAGCCAGCCCTCGCAGTACGCGCCCAAATAATTTCGCCACCTCTTTTTGTACAACTTTAAATAAATAAATAAAGTAAAATAAAAATAGTCTTTATTTCCCTATAAATTTACAATTTTATTTTCTTAATAGCTTAACCTATTAAGGGGTCATCCATCTCTGAATGAAGGCCTCCTCCATCTGTTTCCATCTGAATCTATCTTGGGCCTCTCTGGTCCACTCTATTCCCGCCAGTGCGACTATATCAACTCGCCATCGTTGCATTGGTCTGCCGCGGCGCCTGTTTTGGGTTTCGTGGATACCGTGGGTACAACTTTAGGCTAGTTCAAATGTTTTTTGTACGTACCTACCATAGCTCTTACTTATCTACCTACAGCCGAAGGGTAACGAATCTAAAAATCAGTATGGTAAAATGAACCAAAATCAAATCGTACTGATTAACTAACATGTTCATTAACGAATACAAATTAAAAAATAATTGAAAATCAGTTCGCCTTATTAACTGTATCTAGAGTTCTTGCAGATAGATTTTGGCTGTTGAGAAAGGATCTTGTAAAAACAACAACGTGGTTTTCTCTAGAATTACTCATGGAGAACTCATCAGCAAGAATTGTTAAACAGACCAACCAGAACCTTGGCTTTGGGATAGTAGTAAGAGTTGGTATAACTTGGTTGTTTATCGTTCTCGTTTTGATGGCTAAAAGCTTACTGGCATGCAGGGGGGGAGGGGGCTGGTCACCCCCAAAAACCACAGAAAAACCGAAGAAGTTTGTACCTTCTTCAAGCGTTGCTAAACCAGATGACAAATTTCATGCAAATTTGAGCCGTAACAAAAACGTCACTGATCGAAACATAAAGACTGCGTGGAATGGTTGGGAGCCTTCTGAAGAAAAACAAAAGGAGTGGAAGGTTTGGCATGCGAATTGGAAACTCGAAAGTGATAAGTATAATGATCCACACGCACCTGGTGTGTCTGAAGATGATCGTGGACCAGGAAGTGGCTGGCCTGAATCACGCGAATGGGCAGGTATATAATCATAGCTTTATTTACCAGAGAATGTCGTGATGGCCCAGAGGTTAAGGCCTCGCCTGTCATGCGCGCGGTTGTGGGTTCATCCGGGCAAGTATCAATGTCACTTTTTCAATTCATATGTACTTTCTAAGTTTATCTTGGACTTCACAGACAACGGTGAAGGAAAACATCGTGAGCAAACGTGGACTTATAATTAATTAATGTAAGTCTGACATCACCAACCCACCTTGAGCAAGAGTGACGATCAATGCTCGTGCCTTCTTTGTATGGGAAGAGGCCTATGTCCAGCAGTGGGACAGAAAGAAAGAGAAGAAGTAATATCCGGTGGTATTATTAATTTATATATTATATACTTTAGAGATATTAGATATAGACTAATATTTTCAATAGCTAAAATAATGAATTTTCGCAACAATTACAAACAAAACCTACAAACTTTCCTAAAGGCCGTTTTCTTTAACCTACTTACGTAAAACTGTCTGTTAAAATGCTACCTACTCTCGTAGCTATCGGTGTTTTTATAAACAAAGTTAGATCCGCAGAGATAGCAACCTACCGAAACCGAACAGTAAGTTATTGAAAACGGCCGTAAATGTGGGGAAAAGTTAAAAAAAAAAGATTTTTTTGGCAGATAGAGATTTCATCCATATGATTGCCCCTATCGATTGGTGTAAAAATAGTACAGGGTGTTATTTTTTCGAATTTTAGTCGGTTCGATTCCCGAGTGTGGCAAGCGAATTTAAAAAAATCTGTGAATGCAGATTTGTTTCTTTTTAAAAATAAAGGAATGTTTCCTTTGAGTAAAATTTGCTATCTCCATTATTTCCAGTACTTGCCTTCCAGGTGGCATTGAAAAATTCCACCCTGTATATAAAACCGGCCAAGTGCGTGTCGGGCCACGCGCAGTGTAGGGTTCCGTAGTAGCCCGTTACATTTTAGATTTTGTTTTGCAATGCCAGTCTTCACCCGTTATAAACAAGCAACTACTTCATCTTAGTCACTTTATAGGATTTATTCTAAGGATTTTGTATTTGGTACAAAATTATCCAACACCCAAGTTCAACGACTATTACTGCCAAACTAATTAAGTTATTTTAACCGCTATAGTTTTCTTTTAAAGTTCATGAAATACACTATCATCATGAATTTTTCCAAATTTTTCAAGCCAGCTGTTTAGCTTTTAGAGGGGGGAGACGCCCTACTAAAACAAAATTTTCCACTTTAAAGTTGAATATTTCGTAATTATAGCATTAAATCGAAAAAAATAGTACTAGCAACCACTAAGTCATTTTAAAAGACCTTTTCAACGATATCCCACACGATGGGGTAGACGACGAAAAAAAATTCATTTACTCTTCACATGTAGGGGAGCTACCTTAAACAAAAGTATGCTGCAGTTGCTAAAGTTTTATTTTACCACTTTGTCGGCGTTATTGATATACACACCTCTATAAAATTACAGTTTTCTAGTACTAATGGTCTTTTAGCTAAACACAACACACAAACACAGACGGACATGACGAAACTATAAGGGTTCCTTGTCAGGACTACGGAACCCTAAAAATCTCTTTAGTCTAGAATATATAATTGTACGTAAATACAATTTTATATTCTTACTAGCTGTTGCCCGACACGCGACTTCGATAGCTTGGAGATATTAAAGAAAGAAGAAAAAAAAATGCATCTATTAGCCCGCTTCTCAGATCACCAAAAAAACGAAGATGGCGCGCTGCGAACATCAAAATTGAAGCCACAAAACCGAGCTCCTTCAAGTAAAATACACGCTCACGCACACACATACAAATAAAACCATGCTCTCCGCTCTTAGTACGTGGCTCCGTGTGTTGTGAAAATAATATGGTGGCAGACAAACTTTGCAATATCGAGAACAATACTTCAGTTTGTGTAGGTACCTATAACTGCAGTTAAAACTGGAGATTGCAACGCCACTCCATTCAAACCTATCGGCACTCAGTCGCCAGACTGTCATATGATGGTCCAGCAACACGCCAGAACACAACTAAAGTAGCTCTCACTCTAGTCGAACTCTCAGAAAGTTGCTCACTTGCACTGCAAGCGAGTGGGAACAAGTGTGGGGCGCGTCTTTGTAGATTGAACTATCAGTAATAACTAAGTACCTGATTTTTTTTGTGAAAAACAGGTCTTGGCTTGGGCAATCCTGGAATTCCCGTTCCGCCCTGGGCTTTCGTTCCTAGAAATACCGGGAGGGCTAACATCTGCTATCTACCACCAATAAAAGGAGAATGCTCCGAAAGTGCTGTAAAAAAACAACCTGGAAAAGTGTAAGTACGTGGATAACTTTAGGCGTGACTTTAATTTAAACGTGGGCCGACATCTTGTTTTTCCTTGTGGTCCGATTTTGATGATTTGTACGTCAATCGATTTGTTTTAATCTTTCGAGTGTCACATAAGACAATATGACAGGAATCAAAACACAAATAACGCGACAACCAGACGACATTGTGAAAAGTAAAAAGTCGACAAACTATGTTATGTTGGGTATTATTTATTGAATAGGTATTTGAAAATATTTTTAATTTCGAAGGATTTATAACGATTTAAAGTTAAAGCAATAAAAAACAAGAAGTACAATTTACTGTGAAATCTTTCTCATTATTAAACTGAAAAGCTGGAATAATTTTATATTTCAATGGGTCCCACTTGCTTCCAAAGCCCTAGATTTTTGCTTTTCAGTCCGGTTTTTTAGTTTTTATAATTATTTATTTTTAATTAATACAATTTCCACGGTATCACAAACGCGTTCAACAGCGTCCTCCTTTCAATGCCATTCAAATGCCAAGAGAACCATGTAGCACTGCTATTATATTACCATTATTTGGTATCGTAAATGATTTGTACAGAGCTTTGGCGCAGTGAGAGAAGGTCGAACAATGTTACAATAGGCACTTTCGACTCCCTTATCCCAACAACACGGAATTACAGGCAATGAGAGGTCGAGGAATGATTTTGACCTTGAAAAAGTCCTTCCTTGACTTTTATGAACTTGGAGGGTTGTATTGATGATTTTGATGATTATAATTCTGTAACTACATACGTCTTACAGTCGCGAACAATATTTTAATCAACATACAACCTAGCACTGGTCTACAAATTGCAAAAAACATAAGAAAATTTGAATTTCGTGGGCTAGCCCGACGCTTTCACCAAGGAAAGTCGATTAAATAATGTGACGAAATAGCCGTGTAAGGTATGCCGCATCCTGCTTTGAATATTAATAGCCGAGTGCAATTAGACAAAAAATACTCAAAAGGTGGAACGAAATTTATAGATTTTCATGCAACTTTTTTTATTGAGTTCTTAGAGGAGTGGAGAAGAATGTTAAAAAAAAATTCGCCGCTAACGACTTTTTTTTAATTTTCTTTGGAAAATTCTCTTTACGTTTAAGATTAACTTCAAATTTGATGAATTTATATTGTAGCGTAAAAGTGTGACCTGCTTGCATCCATTAAATGCTATTTTGGTCTGTTTCTTCGTTCATTGTTGTCGATGTAATGTATATTTCAAGTATTCTTTGAAATTTTCCTATTTTCTGCAATTATTTTTAGAATTTTAAGACCAAGATTTCTTTAGAAATCCAATCCAATTATCACTGAAAAAGTATTATTTACCATGATACTTTTTCAAAGATAATTGGATGTAAAAATTTACAAGAAAACCATGTTTACGAGTATAGTGACTAAATTTATTCACAATTATCAGGAAATTGTGTATATAAAAGTTAAAGAAGGCCATTTTTCTTAAAATATTTTCATGACAGTCAACATAAATATTATCCTGAAAATATCCTTATTATATCTGCTATCCACAAAAGATAACAAAAACTAAAAAAAAAGAAGAACGGGCAAGAAACTTCATGGACACTCTTTTAAATCAAAATATTTATACATCATTCATGTTGAGATTTAAATACATATATGTGAGAACGATGTAGAAACACGTGCACATTAAGAGCGTCCAGAGTAAAATAATAAATCAAAAATTTAAAAATAAAGTAATTAAAATGAACGAACCGTGGCAGCTAAGAGATGACCCGTCCCAACAGACAGCGCGCGTTCACGAACATGACGCATGTATCGGCGCCATTCAAATCGACCATATTTAAGGGAACTAAATTACCCGACACACCCGCCACCATCAGCGAGACATTTGAGTGAGCATGACATTCTCTCAGCCACCAAGGCATAATATATTCAAGTCAATGAAAGATAACTAAATGTAAGTGGTGGCTGAACAGTACAAAGTACTCACACATGTGCTATGCAATTATATAATACTAAAAACCGGAATCTATACAATGCAAGTAGGTATAATTTTACAATCTTCTGCAGCTTCCACAATACGTTAACATGGGAATCAATTCTACTTCTTCTTCTTTGCGTGTCGATAGACTCAAATAATGCCCGACCAGTACAATCAATTAGTTTGCCCCTATGGCTGTGGAGCAGGACCAGTATTTAGCCAAGCATTTAAATTTATCATCAATGTAATCCCCCAACTTATAATATGCTTGCCTACATAGTGTGCGTTTTATACAAGATTTAAATTTCGTCTCATTCAGTTGAAGAATGTGGGGAGGTATTTTATTGTAACATTTCAAACAGTACCCCATGAAAGATGAATCTACTTTAGCAAGCCTGAAACCTGGCTGAACTAGTGGCCCTATTTCTAGTGTTATAGTGTTTGTAGTTTTTTCAGCAGTAACCAATATTTAACAATATCCTTAAATATTTTTCTAGTTATAATGCCTCGTTAGAAAACTAATAAAATGAGGATTTAGACAATAATTTGCACATTGAGTTTCAGTAGTATTTGGAAAAAAAAATGCTTTCATTAACGTAGTGACTTAAAATTCATTCGGAAATGTTAGAAAATCTAACATTTCCGAATGAATTTTAAGTTACTACACTCATGAAAGTTGTCTTCATTAATACTTTCTGGTCCAGTTATCTGTGAAAAAGCATTAATTACCAATTTCAAAAGAAATATTAGTCTTCAAATTCGATGTTAACGAAATAATTGCAGAAAATAGGAAAATTTTAAAAATTACTTGAAAATATGCATTATATTCGACAACAATTAACAAAGAAACAGGATTCGGCCACGGTGTTTGTTGGATAGCACGTGCGTTTAGAATTTTTTGCTGTTTTTAAGGGTTTTTCGATATTTTAGTGACTTGTCGTTGTTTAATTGTGTTGTCCTTGTGTTCGTAACCAGGTTTGTATTGTGATTGTTTAGCTCTTAGTCTCTTTTTATCCTTTAGTCCCAAGATGGACAAAAATAAACCCCCTGATCCGGACCCACCCGATATTCGTTCCACTTGTTTTGAACAGAGCCCACTCAACCCACTAACGCAATTCGCGAATGTTGTTTGCAGTGCTACAGCGATGGATATATCACAGGTTTTACAACCCCAACAAAACCCACGTAAGCGTCCTGTTGACGAGGAAGTCTCGTCTCCGTCCCTCCCAAGCAAGCAACAAAGAAGCTAAATTGGGCGTATTAAATACTCTGTATTGGACAAGGCCCCTTATATTGTCCACGTTTCACGCATTGAGTCTCAACCAAATGCAGGCACCACTCTTCACCCCGTTAATTTCGGAAAGTTCCTTATGAACAACAATATTGCAAACATTGTTCATGGTGGTGTCAACAGAGTCGGCAGAAACCGTGTTTCAGTGGAGTTTGCTTCCCCTCAGGATGCTAACTCTTTTCTAGTTAATAGTCTGTTGTCCAAGTATAGTTATACTGCATCAATCCCTTCATTTAATATCACAAGGATGGGTGTTGTTACCGGTGTTCCTTCAGAACTTACAGAAGAAGAAGCCATGAGTTATTTGTCTGTGCCCTTAGGTTGTGGTCAAATATTAAAAGTCCGACGCATTAACCGGAAAACACAAAGAGATGGGGTTAATGAGTGGAAGCCCACCGAAACATGTGTTTTGACCTTTGATGGACAGGTACTTCCTTCTAGGATATTCTGCTGTTACACGTCTCTCCCTGTTAAACAGTACATATACCCAACAATCCAATGCCGCAAGTGTTGCAGATTTGGACATGTTGCAAACTTATGCAGGTCTAAACCACGCTGTAATAAGTGTGGCCACGACCACCCAGGTGATGGTTGCAACATTTCTGTTGCCGATGCCTTCTGTGTGCTTTGTTCGGGTAATCACTTTGCTGATAGCCAGTCATGCCCTGAGTATGGCAGGCAAAAGGCAATTAAGACCGTCATGGCAGAGAAAACCATTCCCTATGCTGAGGCATGTAAAATTATCCCAACAGTTTCCCGCAATTATGCCAACATTGTCAAAACTCCTTCCCAGTCCTATCGCAAAACTGTGGCACTTAAGCCCAGGACCCATGCCCCCCTTTCCCCATCATATGATAAAAATGCTCATCAGCAGATAGTAAGTTCTCCCCAACCATCACAGCCCAATGGCTGTGCTCTAAATAACAATCATGTCTCAGATAATACCGGTTCTATTATTGAACTCCTTATTAAACTTCTACCTACCGTTATTTCCCATTCTTCTCCCAATTCCCAATCACCGTCCAACGTTGCCGATCAACTTATTTCTCTACTTTTATTAATTAAAAATGGCGTCCCGCCTAGTATTCCTTCAGTGGAATGTGAGGAGCGTGTGGTATAAAAAGCACGACCTCATATTCCTCTTAAATAAGTACAAGCCTTTGGCTTGTTCCATAGCTGAGACTTGGCTCACCCGTCAAGTCTTAGCTTCCGATCTGATGGCTATGGAGGCTCGGCTCTCCTTGTCAATAATCGGGTCCCTCTTCTGTCTCTCCCTTTGCCTTCACTCACAGGAGATATGAGTGTTGTGGCAGGAAAGGTGGATGGCATTACAGTGTTTTCAATATACATTGCTCACCCTCGGCCTGAATTTTTGAATATTTTAAAAAACACTTTTTCAAATGTTCAAGGACTGATTTTAGTCATGGGTGACTTTAATTGCCACCATTATGGATGGGGGTCTGGACGCTGTGATGCCTTTGGTGTGGCTTTGGTTGAGATTTTGGATGATCTGGATCTCTGTATCCTTAATAGTGGTTGCCCCAGCCGCAGATCTCCTCCTGGACAACAAAAGAGTTGTGTCGATCTAACATTTTGTTCAGTTGAGGTGGCAGCTTCGACCCATTGGGAATGTACGTAAAGGACGTACGTCCTTGTCGCATGGTAGTGATCACTACCCTATTGTAATATCTTTGGTTAATTAGACTTATTTAGAGAAAAGTTCTCCTCCACTTCTGAAATATAATTTGTCCAAACCTGATTGGGTAAAATTTGTATCATTATTGGAGGATAAAACAGATGTTCTACCAAATTTAAATTCAAGTTTATTTGACCCTTTTGGTCACCACCATGCCAAGGGCTGCTATGACAGTTTTGTTACTGCCATCACCTCCAGTGCTGATTCCTGCTTTCCGTTGAAAAACAGTGCCCGTAATAAAATCCCTTCACCCCCGTGGTGGGATCCAGAGTGCACTTCGGCAATCAGGGACAGGAACGAGGCCGAGGAGTGCTACAATGCAGATATGAGCTCCGAAAATCTGCTGGCATACTGTCAGATTAATGCCAGAACCAAACGTCACCTTCGCAAGAAGAAACGTGCGGGTTGGGTTAAATTCTGCACCTCTTTGTCTCCCTCTACACCTGTGTCGGCAGTTTGGAAAAGTATCAATAGGTTTAGACGTGGGTGCTCCCCATCAGTTTCTTCTCCAATCACTAGGAAAACAGCTGAATTTTTTTTTGATAAAATTGCTCCACCAAATGTTCCTCTTTTTTCTGAATGCGTCAACATGTCTCTTCAAAACGTATCAGAGGATCCTTTCGATGCGCCATTTTCTTTGGAGGAACTGAATGTGGTACTCAAACATGTACGGGACTCAGCTCCTGGTATTGATGGCGTGCCATATTCTTTTATAACTCATTCAGGCGAAAAGGCTAAATCTATTTTTTAAATATTTTAAACTTCTGTTATATTAATGGTTGGGTTCCAGATCAATGGAAATTACAAATAATTATCCCACTATTGAAACCAGGCAAACACGCAGATGATCCGAATGGCCTTAGGCCAATTGCTTTGTCTTCAGTCTTAGCCAAATTACTGGAGCACCTTATCAAGAACCGTCTCGAGTGGATTGTAGAGTCTAGAGACTTGCTGCCGAATTACCAATTTGGTTTTAGAAAAGGACTTGGTACTATGGACAGTGTTGGTATTTTAGTTGCGGATATCCGCTTAGCTTTTTCCAAAAAAGAATCTGTTGTAGCTACCTTCCTGGACATTTCCTCTGCGTATGACAGTGTACTTCTTCCAGTACTCAGGCAAAAACTGCAACAGCTGAGTCTACCGGCTAAGATGATACGATGTATATGTGAGTTACTGTTGTCCCGCTCATTGGTCCTGAGAGTCCAGGGAGAGGAGTTCGACGAGAGGCTGGTATGGAGGGGACTCCCACAGGGCTCTCCCCTCAGTCCCCTACTGTACAACCTGTATACGGCTGATATTGGGTCCTGCATAAACAACAATTGTCAGATCTTACAATATGCCATGGACGTATCTGGACTTGAAATGTTTGACTATAGAAACAACAGTTATACAAATATGAGGCATATCGACACCGAAATCATAAAAATACTGTCATCTCTTTTTAACTTTAATAATTTTGCGTAAGTAAAAAAGGATAACAGTGTTTTTGACAGTTACTATAATGGGAACCCTTCATTCCTAGTGTCATTGAAATACCTATTTGCGGCCGGGTCGCCATTTTATCCTCCACTGTTTGGTAACAAAGTTGGGGTACGTCAACTGCCAAATGCTCTTGAGCTGTGGTTAAAATTGTGAATTTTGGAGTAATTTTGCTGTGTTAGTGCGTTTTAACTCGGTTCTATAGTGGAAATCGTCAATTGCAAGATGCCCAGTTGCAATATAATCGGATGTGGCCTTAGAAGAAGCGGAAATCACCCGAACATAACTTTACACCAGTACGTACTTAATTTCAGTTGTATTCTCTTTATATTTAGTTAATAAACAAATGCAGAATCTTTTCACAGAATTTCCCTTTTGCCTCTATTAACAACAGTAATATTTGTAATTCATGAAATTATTTTCTTGTTATTGTAGGGATAGAGTAGTGCATGCATGTATCGATAATGCTATATTATGGTTCTATATTGGTTATTTGTTTTACTTACAAGGCTGCCTGCTAATTTCGATAGCGTATATAAAAATAAAGTTTCGATACAAAAAAGATTGTGTTCAATAGTACAAATAAATTTGTATCTACTAAATAAAATGATTTTTTAGTATTGTTTTATTCACAAGTGTGTTGAAAAACGTCGTATGATACACGTGTATTGATGATTACACACTTGTACCATAATGTACTATTGTTAGTTACCTACCTATATTACCTACAAGTGAAGCAATAGCCGCCATTTTATCCTCCAGTATAAAGTGTAGGTATCCACGTTTTTCTTGTAGGTATGCCAAGTCCAGATATGTCCATGGTATTGTAGAAATATTTTTTTAACCATTACATCAATGAAATTATTGAATCAAATTGAATGAAACAATGAATGACACGAATGACCACTGGGCCCACAGAGTACAATAAACTATATTGAAATTGAAAACTGCAAATATTTCGTTTGGTTGACTGACGTACGCAAGAATTGCCACAACAAATAAATATTATTGGTTTTATCTTTCACATTTACACACAAACAACATTTTACGCTTGTAATATTACACTTTTCATCAAAAAAATCGAAACACTACTGCAATTACAAGTTAGGCGGCATTTAAATAGAAAAGAGGACTGATATCATTTTAAAAAATCGGCAAAGAGCGAGTCGAACTCGCGCACCGAGGGTTTCGTACAAACATTTTAAAAGGACAAACTTAACTTTGCTGTTCGGTCCAATAAAACGGCTGTTGCACAAACCGCAAGTCAACCGTCAGTAAAAGTCTGACTCTTCCTCCCGCTCCGTCCAGCGGGAGGAGTCATATGATGATTTCCCATCGGGGAAAAAAAAGGGGTGTTTCCTAAAGCTAAAAAAAGGTTTTTACACTCAGTCTTGCACAGCACCATCTATCGTTTTTCAGTGGAAGCTGGCTCTGAAAACATCTCTTTGGTAGTTATGCGTTTTGAGTCGTTTGGGGGTGAAACACTTTTTGACGCCCTGTAACCCTTTTGATACGTCTTGTTCATATTTTTATTACTAGAGAGTTATAGTTTGTAAAAATACTGTTTTCTGGTAAATAAATATATGGTCGTATAAATTATAGATTTCCTATTAAATTTATTGGCGTCCTAAAATCTAGGTAAAAGCCCGACGTTTACCTGACAGGACGACACTAGGAGGAATTTAGGGTAATATTTTTTTTAATAGACAACACTTTCAAATTCAAATTCAATTTCATTTATTGGTGTGATTTTTGGTACATTTTACATGAGATCTTAATGATAAATAATTAGTTCCTCAAAAATCTACCCTAAAGGTGTACACTCTTTCACATAATCAGTCATTATTTTAAAAAAAGGATAATCAACATAATAAATAATTAAACACAAAATAACTTGTCAGAAAAAAAAAGCAGAAACATTAACAATTGAGTAAAACATAAATATAGAAAATGAATTAATGAATGAGGTAAAATAATTAATGGAAATAAAGATAATAATACAATGTCAATAACAGAATAAAATTTACAATGTCAATTAAATAAATATAAATGTCAAATATGTTACAATTTCTCATTAAGGTATTCGTCAATAGTGTAATAACATTTTTCCAATAATAGATGCCTTAATTTGTTTTTGAATTGAATAATGTTTAAGTCCTTAATTCCATTTGGTAATTTATTAAATATTTTTGGAGCCATGCAAAGTATGCTCTTGTGCATCAAGGCGGTCTTTGATGGTCGAACGCATAATTCATGTCTATATTCATGTCTAATAATTTTATAGCGATGTTCAGATGCTTTTCTGAATAGGTGCATGTTCTTTTTAACAAATAAAGCAGTTTCAAATATGTACAAGCAAGGTAAAGTCATTATTTTTAACAATACAAAATAAGGTTTGCAACTATCAGTTATTTTTATACCAGTAATAATCTCTCTAATGCATCTTTTTTGCGATTTGAACACCATGTCCTTATTGCAGGAGTTACCCCAGAACATGACTCCGTAGCGTAGTATAGAATCGACATATCCATAGTATGCAGTGACTGCCGCTGCTTGATTGACTACTTTCTTTAATTTGTACAAAGCAAAAGCAAACTTACTAATTTTTTTAATTATTATTGACGTATGTTGTTTCCAATTAAGTTGATTGTCGATTGTTAAGCCCAAAAATTTTGTATTTGCAACATCTTCAATTTTTTCGTTATTAAAGCTTACATTTAGTTCGGAATTAGCTACTCTTTGACGAAAATTCATAATTTTCGTTTTCTTTAAATTTATAATTAAGTTGTTATGTTCCAACCAGTTAACAGCTTGTTGTAATGCATTGATTATGTCAGCTTCAAAGTCATTATTATTTCTGTCAAGTTTAACAATGATAGTACTGTCGTCGGCAAACAATGTCATGGGATAGGGTATATTCTGAGGAAAGTCATTTATATATATAAGAAATAATAAAGGCCCTAGCACACTGCCTTGGGGCACTCCATAAAATATTTTTCGTTCTTTAGACATGTATTTCATAACGGTTTTATTTAATTTACAAATTCGACTTATTTCTGTATGTTGTGTTCTATTTTTTAAGTAAGAATTTATGAGCGATAAAACATTTCCCCTTATCCCATACGCATTTAATTTGCTCAGCAAGATATCATGGTTCACCAAGTCAAATGCTTTGGTCATATCCATGTATATTGCCGAAATTGGGACTCTTTCATTCATGTTAGCTATGATAACATTAAGAAAGTCGTATATTGCCATAGTTATTGAATGATCTTTCCTAAATCCTTTTTGTTCTTTCACAAGTATATTATGTTTGTTGAGGTATCCGTCTATAGACCTATAGATCCACTTTTCGAATATCTTGGATATTACCGGAATAAGAGCTATTGGCCTGTAATTTTTAATGTCTTTCTCATCGTCTTTTTTAAATAAGGGTTTTATGACAGTAGGCTTAAGCTTCTCAGGGTAAGTTCCAGACTCAATACTTAAATTAATTATGTAGCTGAGAGGTTCTGCTATTATTTCTGAAACATACTTTAGAACCTTTGTTGAAATATCGTCGTATCCTACACTATTTTTATTTTTTAAGTCTTTTATAATTCTATTAACTTCATCTGGTATGATAGGGGCTAAAAACATTGACTGTGCAGAGGAATTTATTTTATTGGCAGTGGTCAGTTGTGTCGAAGCAGTAGAAAGTTTTTCTGCTTGGCTTATGAAGTAGTCGTTAAAGGCATTTGCTATGTCTTTGGGTGTAGTGAATGTAACTCCGTCATCATTTATTTCTTTTATATACTCTGGTGGGGAGTTGCTTCTATTTCCATTTATTATTTTCCACGTCTTTTTTGATTTATTATATGCTGTCTCTATTTTATAATTATTCTTTGCTAATTGTGTCAATTTTATAATTTTTTTAAGTCTGTTTGAATAATTGTTAAGTTTCGTCACATTTATCTTAGATGGATTTAATCTATGGCGCCACAACAACTGTCTTTTTATTTGGCTACACCGTCTAATACCAGGTGTTAACCAATTTGGATTCTTTAGTAATTTTCTTTTTTTGTACGTAATCGGAAAGCATAAATTATAAAACAATTGGAATAGTTCTAAAAAGTTGTTGTATGCTACGTTAGGGTCTTTAGTAAGGTAGACATCAGAAAAAGAAATTGATTTTAAACAGTCTTTGAATTTCGTCAAGTTTTCATTACTGTAGTCACGCACTTTTATATTCCAACTTTTGATTAAACATGTCTTTTTTACTGGAATTTTTAAAGTTTGTGCGGTGTGATCCGACATATGTAGATCAAGGACCCTATGAGTACAGTTTCGTGAAATATTATGTGCAAAATTATCAATACACGTATTGCTTTGTAATCTAGTTGGTTGATTAATTTGTAAACATAGATTGTACCTCAATAGGAAACTGGTAAATTCAAGAGATAATTTATCTTGTTTTAAAATATTAATATTGAAATCACCACATGGAATTACATTCTTGTTCGAGTCGTAACAGTATTTTGATAAAATAGTATTTAATTTTGAGTAGAAAACCTCTAAATTGTTCAATATTGGTATTCTGTATATGCAAATAATTATTGTGTTATGTGGTATTAGTTCAATTGCACAAATTTCGACAACGCCTTCAATTGACATTTTACTGACAATCGTAAGCTCTTTGTATTGGAGACCAAATTTTACCAAAATACAGGCTCCTCCTCTTTATGTACTTCTTGTATAATAAGCGGCTAATTTATAATTAGGTATTGAAAGAAGCTCCTCGTGTCCTCGCTCCATAAAGTGTTCCGTGACGCAAATTATGTCTTGTTAGCTGATCCACCTTGTTGATAAGTCCCGCGATGTTTTGATGCATAATAATTAGATAATTATAGAAAAAAACGTGTCTGGATGCTTAGTTTGTGAGGTAGAAGAATCAGATGTTGTCATATTATTTTCAGTATCGATTTCATTTATAGTCCTCTGGAGATTAGTGAAAATTTTCTTCATTCCTGTTCCATTTATGTGTCCTTGTTGCGCAGAAAACATTTGGTAGTCATAAGTTAATTCTGCATTGGTATCTAGCATATTCGTGAGTTAAGTTGTCTAGATACAGGAGATTATTAAAAGTTTATATTCTAGCATTATATATAGTTGTATAATTTCAGTAAAAGTTCAGTATGATGTTTGATGTCACTTTTGTCACTGCTGTCCATGGACGTATTACATTATGCCGACGACATTGCACTGTATGTGACAGATTCTTCTATAGTCGATGCCGCGTCATCTTTGTGCCTCTCTCTGGATTCTTTGAATCAGTGGCTTTTAAGCCATGGCCTGTCGCTATCTGCGCCAAAAAGTTCGGCAGTAATCTTCTCTCGTAAAAGACGAACTCCTCATGTTGCAATAAACATTTTAGGCCAAAATATTCCAATAGTCAATAAAGTAAAATTTTTGGGCGTCATTTTGGATTCAAAATTGGCAAACATCATATAAATTACCTCATTCAAAGATGTGAAAGAACCATCTCAATTTTAAAAGTTCTTGCAGGTGTTTGGTGGGGTGCTCACCCCTACACCATGAAATTGGTCTACAATGCCTTAGTTCGTAGTGTTCTGGACTATGGAACGTATCTCCTGACCCTGTGCAACAAAGGTGCTTTGGTTGGGCTGGATAAGGTTCAGTCTAAATGCCTTCGGATCATCTCAGGTTGTATGAAATCCTCCCCCAACGCATTGCAGGTCGAGTGTGCTGAACCTCCTCTGGCCCTAAGACGTCAATATCTGGCCTCCCGATTTCTGTCTAGGCTTATATGTAGAACTTCGCATCCCCTTATTGAAAAATTGTACGAGTTAGATGCCATATGCGCAAATTGCAACTACTGGAAACATAAAGAAACACCCCTAATTCTGAAATCTTTTCGACAAGTTCTAAATTTGGAATGCCCAATTGTTCAGTTCCCCAGATTGCCCCTTTTTAATTTTGCGTATGAAGTTTTAAGTTATGTTCCAAAAATTGTCTATAACATTGGTATATCCAAAAAATCCCCGTTAGCAAACTTGGCATTCAATGCGGTGGTGAGCGAGCGATGGAATGGTTTCCAATTATTTTTTACGGATGCTTCGAAATTAACAGATCATAAACACACTGGAGCTGCGGTCTATTACCAGAGCTCTAGAATAATTTTACAGTTTAAGTGTCCTAAGGAGTCTTCTGTATTCACCGGTGAGTGTGTGGCTATATTGGAAGCTTGTCTTTTTACAGAGTCACACCATAACATACAAAAAGCCGTAATATTCACAGACTCTCTTAGTTGTCTGCAAGCCTTAATACAAAACCCTTTTAAAAGTAAATTGCACAGCTCTTTGGTTTTAAAAATTAAAGCGTCCTTATTATCTTGTGCTGTCAATCAAAAAGAGGTTCAGCTAGTTTGGATACCTAGTCATTGTGGCATTAGGGGCAATGAGTGCGCTGATACTTTGGCCAAAGATGCTTGCTCATCAACAGTAGCTGATCTTTCCCACAATTGTCTTCAGGGGTATGACTTATTGAACCTTCCACGAACTAAACTCCAATCGTCGTGGCAGGAACAATGGGATAACACTGGAAGGAAAAAAGGCAGGTTTTATTACGCTGTCCAACCAACTGTAAAGCCAAAACCTTGGTTTTATGGCTACAAAAAAGTCTCCAAACCTGTTATATCCGTCCTATGTCGTATTCGTCTAGGTTTTTGTTGTACTCCTGTTTTCTTGCAAAAAATCCGGATTCGGGACTCCTCTCTTTGCGAGTGTGGGTTAGAAGAGGGCACTCTGGATCACATCTTCTTCGAATGCTCAAACAACATCCCTCCTCTAGATCTGTATAGGCGTCTCCCTAAATTTAAAATCCCTCTTCCGACTAATTTCTCCTCCTTGCTAACATATTCCTCCCCTGAACTGCTTGTGGCGCTGATGACCTTCATACGTCACAATAACATAAAATTATAAATTTGCCTGTGTGGGTGTGGTATGCGTTTATCCTACGTTTTAACAATTTTATTCAAATATTTATTTTTATTTTTTGTTTGTTTCAGTCCTGTACTAACTCGACAAGATCCACGTATCAAAAAATTTAACTTGTGATCTCAGATCAGTCGCATTTTTTTTTTTTTTTTGCCATGCACACTTGTTTTTCCAATTCACTCGACATTGGCAGAATAGTCGACATCGGCTTTACTTGCCATTAAATAAAAATAGAATAGAATAGAACAAAGAAACAGAATAAATTAGCGTTTAATAGATGTACGTAGGTCACACTATTACGCTACAATATGAATTTGACGAATTTAAAGTTATTCGTGAAATAAAAAAATATATTCCAAAGGAAATAAAATAAAAGTCGCGAGCGGCGAAATTTTATTCTCCACTCTTCTAGGAACTCAATAAAAAAAAAGTTCCATGAAAATCCGACCACTATAAACGTCGTTCCACCATACCGTCTAATTGCACTCGAATATAATAATAATAATTAAATTTTATTTAAAAAATATATAAGAGAAATATATAGAGTTTACAGTTTTTCTTAAATCTAAGTCAAGTTCACCCATGCTTTGAGCCTGGACTAGGTAATCATGTGTTTCAGGCGATTTGGGGTAACAATTAATTGATTAAATAATCATACATCATATTAATATTATTGGTACCAATGTAAAAAGGTATACTTATAAAAATAGAAAAGAGAACAAAAACTTTTTCCATCAACTTAATGTTTTTTAAGTGAATTTTTCGCCATTTATAACATAAAAAGGACATGGGGATAATTAGTACACCCACGAATTTTACAGATTTGGCTACAATGCTTTCACGGACCGATGCGAGCCATACTATTGGAGTGGATGTGGGGGCACACGAAACAGATTTACAACAGAGAAAAAATGTATAACCGATTGTATGGGGGAGACACCACCGGCTTGTGGGAGTACCTTTAATTCCAGTTTCCCTGACCGGTTTCACCCGTTCTCCAAAACACGCATTAATGATAATAATTAATAATAAAATTTTATTACAAAAAAATAAGGTAAACGTTTACAGTTTTTCTTAAATCTATGTCAAGTTCACTCATGCTTTGAGCCTGAACTAGGTAATCCTGTGTTTCAGGCGATTTGAAGTAACATTAATTGATTAAATAATCATTTATCATATTAATAATATTGGTAACAATGTAAAGAGGTACTTATATCATTTTTATACTATTTTTAAAAAATAACAATAATTTGGACAATATTTACTTTAGCACAAGTAATAACTTCTCTGTATCTTCATAGGACATAGTTTGAAGAGCTTCCTTAAGGATTTTCTTGCAGTTATTGTGATTTAAGGAGTAGATCCTTCCTTTTTCATTAAGCCTGTTAGATTGTTGAACATGGATGACATTCTAGCAACCCAACAACAACTAATCGAAGCCGTAGACAGGCTCTTCACCAATTTCAAGAAAGATGGTGCAGAGCGCAAGACCTCAGACTACCTACGTCGTCGATTAGCTACTTTGGAACAATACTTTACAGAGTTCCATAATAATCATATGACATTGATATCTTTTGGTGATCAATCTCATAAATATTTCTGTACTAATCAATACGATCAAATGAAGGAAAAATAAACAGACCGCAAACCCCTGTATTGAAACCTCCGACTTTCCAACCTACTGCGGAAGCACAAACCTCCAACCTCGCATCTCACGCTGCTTCTAAAACCTCTACTCCTGAAGAGAGTAACGCCGAAGGTCTCTTTAAAAAGCAAGCTACCAAATTTAAAGCTTTTTTGAGAACATCTTCCAATATCAACCTTGATCTCATCACGGACAAATGGGAGTTTGAAGACATCCTGAAGACAATACAATCTCGTTGGGCGGCTATCGACTCGCTTCATTGGGAGCTGGACAACGAGTATGGCGGATCAAACCGCGAGTATGTAGAGCAATTTACTCATTATGAGAAATATTATAACAAAATCAAGAAAGACATCAATAAGAAAATGTGGTCCGTTGCGCATATTGAAAAATCTACCCCTAAAATGGAGATAGTCACCTTTGAGGGAAACTACAATAAGTGGATTTCGTTCAAAGATCTGTTTACCGAAGCAGTGCACAACAACCCCTCTTTGTCGAATGCACAAAAGATGCAGTTCCTAAAGAGTAAGATCAAAGGTGAACCCGAAAAATTGTTCCAACATCTCCAAATAAGCTCCGACAATTATCCTGTATGCTGGAATATACTCAACCATCGTTATAATAATAAACGACTGATCTTCGCTTCTTATCTTAACAATCTCATGAATATCCCTGCAAACCAGCAACCATCATCAAATCATATAAAACGCATTCATGACACTACGTACGAGAGCGTGAATGCTATCAAAAATCTGGGAGTCGATGTATCTTCCTGGGACCCTTTCCTGGTATGTATATTGTCTCAAAAATTGGACTGTGATACATACGAGGATTATCTACAAGCCTTAAAATCTCCGCGAGAGTTACCCGTCTTGGAAGATTTCCTTAATTTTTTGGAAACTATGTTTATTTTGTTGGAAACTTCACGTAAGAAGCTTGAAAATTCTACACAAAAAACATCCCCATCTCAGCCCAACAACAATAACAAACCAACATTTTTTAAAGGTTCCAATTATAAACGAAATTATAACAATCGTAAAACGAATTACTCAACAAACCAAGTCTCGCAATCGTCAAAGTCCAAACGCAAAATTAACCATCGTAAGCAATGCCCTATTTGCAACTCTGACGATCATCGAATTCATGCATGTCAAAAATTATTGGAATTGCAACCTAATGAACGTAAAAATGCTGTTGCTAACTTGAACCTTTGTATTAACTGTTTACATTATCACGAAGGTAGAAAATGCCTTTCGGAAATAAGATGCAAAGAATGCAATAAAGAACACAATACCATTTTGCATGAATCTTTTACGTCACGTCGATCGGAGAAATATTGCTTGCCACAGCAATAATTAACGTACAAGCAGCGGATGTATCTTACCAAAAAATTAGATTTCTTTTAGATCAAGGGTCACAGACATCCATTATTAGGGAAAGCGCAGCTCAGTTGTTAAGACTACCTCGACGAAAATGTAACGGTTATATCTCTGGAATAGGAAACAAGGAAAACAACTGTAAGGGCACGATTACCATTAAATGTTCGTCGTTGCTTAGCGATTTCACCTTTGAAACGGACGTGTACATAATGAATAGACTCATAAATAACTTACCCAGCTGTACCTTACCTAAGCCAAACTGGTCTACTCTTAACCAAATAACTCTAGCAGATCCCGAATTTTACAAAAGTAGGCCTATTGATATCTTATTTGGGGCAGATATCTATTCCACTATCCTTATGGACGGTATCTGTCGGTCAGAAGGCATGTTGCCCATTGCCCAACAAACCCAGTTGGGATGGATCTTAAGCGGCAACTACAAAACGTACCATTACAACGTGATCCTAAATAATATCGAAGAGATACAGCAATTTTGGGAAGTGGAGGACATACATGAATCTCCAGCGATATCAGCAGAAGATCAAAAATGCATCGAGTTTTACGAATCTTCAACCTCTAGGCGAGAGGATGGAAGCTACGTTGATAAAATACCCTTCAAAGAAAATTTTGAGAAAAACATAGGCGAGTCGAAAACAAAATCGATTGCTCAATTTTTCCAAATAGAGCGGAAATTAAGTAAGCAACCCGCACTGGCACGTGACTATAAAACGTTTATTTCTGAATACCTAGAGCTCGGACATATGACACTACTTATCGCACCATTCAATTCAAAGACCTTCAGAGCCTTATCTTAAAATGGAGACAATTTAGATACGCTTTTACAGCAGATATAGAAAAAATGTTTCGCAATATCTGGCTACATCCCGATGACCAGAAATTCCAGAAAATTATCTGGCGGAACCATCGATCTCAACCTTTAAAAGAATATCAGTTAGCGACTGTTACCTATGGCACAAAAGCTGCTCCTTTTTTGGCCATGATGACCCTGAAGCAACTGGCCATCGATGAAATTGCAAATTATCCACAAAGTTGCGCTCCTGACATCTTAGAACACTCGTTTTATATGGATGAAATCATGCATGGTAAACATTCAGAGCGAGCTGCTAAACAGCTCAAGGCAGAGATGATCAACCTCCTTAAATCTGGCGGGTTTAATCTCAGAAAATGGCGATCAAACTTGCCAGAAATAATAGATAGTTCTGATGCACCTCAAAAGGAAGACTTTGACTTTAAGCTACCGGAGTCAACCAAAACTTTAGGTCTTCGGTGGGAACCAAAAAATGATCAATTTATCTTCCATCCTATAGAATTTATCTCTCAAGACATCCTTACAAAAAGACAATTCTTATCTCAAATATCTAGAATTTTTGACCCTTTGGGCTGGCTGGCACCAGTCACAATAAAACTTAAGATCTTGTTCCAAGAGTTATGGATATCAAACCTGGGTTGGGATCACCCTGTCCCTCAAGAAATCGCGTTAGAGTGGAATACTACTAAAGCCGATCTATCTCATATATCTCGATTCAAAATACCACGTTGGATTCGAACTCAAGAAAAAGATGTCATCGAACTCCATGGCTTTTGCGACGCTAGCACAAAAGCATACGCTTGCGTCGTGTATTGTAAAATACAGAGAGAAAATGAAACCCACGTGACCCTTATTGCAGGGAAATCAAAGGTAATACCGCTGAAAAAACCACAATCGATCCCGCGGTTGGAACTTTGCGGCGCTCTCTTGTTATCAAAACTTATGCGAAAAATCATCTTATCCCTATCGAGCTACAAGGTGCATGTTTATGGTTGGATTGATTCAATGGCCGTTCTAGGTTGGTTATGTGGCGAACCGGAGAAATGGAAACCCTTTGTTGCAAATCGAGTGAGGATTATTACAGAAATAATCCCGAAAGATAAATGGAGTTACGTAAAATCCAAAGAAAACCCCGCAGATTGCGCAAGCCGCAGTTTACCTGCTGCTCAATTAGCTAATTTCTCGCTGTGGTAGCAAGGGCCCGACTGGTTACCACAATATAAGCCTAAAGAATCTCTTAAGATGCCGATTTATACGAGTATTACTACCGAAGAACTCAGGAAAAACAAGGAAGTAAATACGGTCATTGTTAATCCAGAAAATTTAATAATTAATCAACTATTAGCAAAACATAGCACTTTAAGGAAAGTTACTCGAATATTAGCCTACATAAACAAGTTCATCGACATTGTTGTTTACAAGAAAAAACGCACATGTTTTCTGACTCTGCAAAACATAAAGGCATCCAGAGAAATATTAATTAAGCACGTCCAAAACGAATATTTCTGCGAAGAAATATCGCGGCTGAAAAATCATGAACCACTAAATAAGAAAAGCCAAATTCTTAATCTCAATCCCTTACTGGACACTAATCAAATGCTCCGTGTCGGTGGCAGACTTAAACATTCGAATCTTGATCCCGAAATGAAGCATCCCATCATAATCCCGAATCAATCGAAATTGGCAGACCTTATCATAGATGAATCCCACGAACTTGTATTTCACGGTGGAGTCAAAATGACTACTGGATTTATAAGACACAAATACTGGATTCTTGGAGGAAACAGAGCCACAAAGAAACGATTAAGAATGTGTGTCAAATGCAAAAGAAATAATCCCATACCACAACATCAAATCATGGGTGACCTACCTCCAGCACGATTGATTCCTAACCGACCCTTTTACCACACTGGAATAGATTATACCGGACACGTCCTTATTAAGGCAAACAAAGGTCGTGGCATTAAAACCTGTAAAGTATATGTCGCAGTTTTTGTTTGTATGGTAACTAAAGCCATACATTTAGAAATCGTCTCAGATCTCACAGCGTCAGCATTTATTGCCGCGCTTCGACGAATGTCCGCAAGAAGAGGAGTTCCTGGACACATCTATAGTGATCAGGGAACTAACTTCATAGGAGCCAACAAAATCTTAAAACAAGAATTTGCCGAAATCTCCTACATCTTGTCTGACCAAGAAGTAACATCGACAATCTCTGAAATGAATATTGAGTGGCATTTTAACGCCCCATCATGGCCATCTGCTGGCGGACTCTGGGAAGCTGCAGTGAAGAGCCTAAAACATCATTTGAAGCGTGTTGTGGGAGAGCAAAAATTAACCTTCGAGGAATATTCTACCCTACTATCCCAACTCGAGGCTTGTTTGAACTCCAGACCACTGTGCCCTCTGACAGAAGATCCAGAGGATCTGGACTTTTTGACCCCGGCTCATTTTTTAGCAAGCGGCCCTAACCTGACGATTTTCGAAACAGAGCATGACCTCAGAACACGGTGGCACTTGACGCAAAAAATCTATCAAAATATATGGGATAAGTGGAAGACTGACTACCTCTCGCAGCTTTCTACGAGGTCCAAATGGCGACAGCGTCAAAAAGATCTCAATCTTAACGACATCGTTATTATAAAGGACGACAACCTTCCACCAGGAAAATGGAGTCTAGGTCGCGTAGTAGCGCTGCATCCTGGTAGTGACGGACACGTAAGAGTCGTCACACTTAAAACCAAAAACGGGCTCTTAAAACGCCCAGTTGTAAAACTGTCCCTACTGCCAACAAATAAAAATGATCAAGATCCAAAGGACCCAAAAGTTGACAATAAATTGCCAGTAGCGAAGAAAAAACGTCCCATCTCATTCTCAGCTATGGTTTTATCTTTGACATTATTTTTGCTGGCACTAATAAGCACCGCTCAAGCATCCTACAACTCCACCCTGCTGACAAATAATAGTGTCTACTTCGATAAAATATCTAATATGCATTTAATTAGAGATGATTGGCAGTTAATAGTCTATTACGACACAAAACCTTATCAAGACGGAACGGCGGCATTATTAAAGTATATCAAGTATCTTGAAACCTTATGCTCTACGATTACAACCCAAACACCTTGCGACGGCGTCATGTTACAACTCGAGCACGAGTTCGAAGAAATTAAACATTACGATAATATTGTTATGATAAATGACTAAATGACTCGTTTATGACTAATAAGAAAAACCAAACGTCGGTCGTAGAAGCTGAATTTAATCTCATGAAAAGGATGGAGAATACTATAAACAAACACCACAAAATAATAAATCAAAAGCTTAATTATCTCCAAGATTCTTATAAAAATCTCTCTCAGCAAGTGCAAAACATAACTCTCATCACTGACTTCATAACCTCGGCTTTCACTGCCAACAACTTAATGTATACCCTTCGACGAATCCAAGACTCAATTTTAGATACAGTAACTGATATTTAAAGTGGAAAATTAGATTTTCATTTGATATCCCCGAAGCAACTCAGATCAGAGCTAAGCATAATATCTGCACAAATATCTGGAGACTTGATAGTTCCTGTCGACAACTTTAATCTTAAAGATCTTTACGGCTTGCTCAAAGTAAGAGCCAAATATTCGGGCAAATACCTAATTATCGAAATAAAAATACCCCTGATTGAAAGGGATCTTTACGAGGTATTTAATCTAATCCCGGTTCCACGCATTGTGAAAGATAATATGATGATGAAGATCGAAACAATCTCTAAATTAGCAGCCATAAACATGAGAAAAGATTCGTTTTTAACTATCACAGACACGGATCTACAGTCATGCTTATTACAAAACCCTGTGACTATTCTGTGTCATATCAGAAGGCCTATTCACCACATGAAAGATGATCATAGCCTTTGTGAGACGATCCCAGGCACAAGAACGTGTAAAACTAAAACTACCTCTTGCAAGAATGACTGGAGAGAGCTAACATCAGAAAACAAATATTATTATTTATGCTGCAATGAATGTAACGTCAAACTTCTGTGTGAAAATCAAATTAAGGCAGTTAGGTTATCAGGTGCTGGTCTGTTGCGTGTTGGGGAAGGCTGTTTAGTAAAAACAGAAGATTTTATAGTGTATTCAAACAAAAGATTGTCTAGTAAAATTAGCACAACGACAAAAATTATCTCGCCGGAAATATCACCAATCAACCACATAATAAATATCACGATGCCGGAAATATCATATGAGCTTAATCCCAATAACTCAGAAAACCTCAAGCAATTTGAAGCTATTAAGAGAAGTCTTGAGATCATGAAGCATAGTGAACCTTTGAGCACCAACATCCACCAGTATACTGCCAAATATTCCATCGTATCGGGAATCTTGCTATTGGTGGCAGCTTACTGTTTAAAACGTTGGTGGCAAAGGCGACGTAAAGGAAATCGCTCCACTTCTACAGCAGAGCGGTCGACGACTGCAGCGGCGGCGACTGCGTTGCTACGTCCAAGTGCACACACCGTTACAGAAAGTGTTGTGATTGAGTGTAGTGAAATTAGGGAAAATGGGCAATCTCGTAGTAAATCAGTGAAAAGTGATCCTAAGCGACTAGCGCTTTCTAGTGAGTGCTTACAAAAAAAGATAGAGGAAAGAGGTTCCTTACCGATCTTTGTCGTGTTTTCTCTTCCTGATTTGCACTGTAGCGATTCTGTTTAACTTGTAATGTTACTTTTATCTCATCTTTTAACATTACTAACCCTACATAACTATTATTAATTGAATTAGTATTAATTGAAAATTGTCTTCACCTTGTTAATATTAATTTCATTACCCATCTAACTATACCTCCTTACTAACCTCATCTTTTTCTCCGTCGGGAGCATGTTCGGGTCAATCACCGAACAATAATGAACATGTCAGCGTAAATGCGACACCGCGCTCTATGCCTTCAATATTTTATGTATTACAAGTAAAAATAGTCAGTACGTTTCGAACAGCATATCGGGCGCGACTCAATCTCATCTCCTTCACCTCATTAGTTTTAATAGTTATCCCATTTTTAAGTACTCAAATATAGTTATCTTGATAATCTTTAATCTTAGTTTATCTTTATCTCACCCCAATCCCAAACATAGAGAGTGCAATAAACAAACTTAATAATTTTATTTCATAATAAGACTATTGTTGAATATTATTTATTTTGTCCATTTCCTGATTCTTGTAAAATGTTGACGAAGTTTACCAGCGTTCTGTTCTGCATAAAAAAAAAATCATCAACATCAGCTGCCTGCCTGTTCGCAACTGTGCTGGGGTCGACTACCAGTTTAACCGGTTGTAGCTAATTACCAGTATTTCACATACGAGCGACTACTTAAGTTGACCAAGAAACTTATATACTAACTGGAATGAGGACGGGCAAGCCAAAAACGTTCCGAGCGAGAAAGCTTTAAGAGTGGATGTTGTCTCTTTCTAATAGGGTGTCCAATAATCATACTTACTCTTGAGACAGTTTATGAGTAGCTGTTATTTTATTATTTAATGATGATGACCTGCAACTCTAGGCGAAATAGCTTAAAGAGTGGTTGTCATTAACTTTTTATGTTAACTTAAATGTATGTCTGTACCGTCCAGTTGCAAATTATCCATTTTGCAACCTGTCTATCCAGACGACTTTTGTATTCGGGGATTCGAGGACTCCGTTAATATTATATATTTTTTCAGACATAGAAAATCGCATAATCATGCTATGACTGTTTACTTATAATGGTTTAGTAACATTCGCCAATATTTATTTTATATTCCGAAACCATTAATTTTCACTAGCAGCTCGCCAAATGGATTCTTTTGCTGGAGAAGCATGGAAAAATCCTTAGGACCGGCACGGTGCGGCGGACTCTTTTCTTTTCAATATTTGTATTTAAAAAGCAAACTAGGTACTACCGAAACCATGTGCGATGTCCGATGTTTCTAATTTATATAATATTCTTTTGATTGCTATGTACGACAACGATGTTCGAAACTTCGAACTTACTTACTTAATTTATTTGGATATTTCCCGTTTGTCAATCTAAAACATTGGTAACCCTAGTCGTAATAAACAACCAAAGTTAAAAAACTTCCCTAAAAAACGAAATTCCACATCCAGCAAACCCTTACTGCTACACCCCTTCACACAACACTATTTTACCATATTCAGAGCGGATTATTTCACATAAATACAATAAAAGTACTTAGATGACTTCAACGCGAAAATGTATCGGCCATATTGTTTACATCGGTGACACGGCAAGACAGAGACACCATCCACCTTTGTCGGTTTCTCGCTCGGAACGTTTTGTTTTTTTTCTTTTCTATTGAATCCATTGTACAAATTTAAACTCTAAGAGTTTTTTTAATTTTTTTTTAGCATTTTGTTCGTACTCATTCCAGTTAGTATATAATTTCCTTGAAGTTGACACCGATCCCAGTTAGTACCTAAGTACTGTACTTTACGATACCTACCCCTTGGTGAAACTGGTTGTCAGACTTTCGGGCCACTGGCTACCTGTAACGACTGTCAAAGATCTACAAATGACACTAAGTACTTTAAATGATTTCCGAGGCACGGAGGAAACTCGGTATGTAATATGTGGTCACCCATCCACGGATCGACCTTGATAAACGCTGCTTAGGTAATCTTAAAGATCGACCTATTGTTTGTAGTAGTAGATAAATAAATAAATAACAAGCTGGCAACACTCGACCAACAGTCCTATACCCTCTTCCTTTTAAACCAACTTCAAAAAGGAAAAGGCTCTATGTTCGACTGTATATATTTTTTTTACGGTTTAAGAAATTAAGATACAAGAAACGATGGATTGCTTGGTAATAAACTAAAATTAAGTTATAAATAAAAATAACTTTAGCTTCAGAAGTCGGTGACAAAAAAACTAAATCAATCAAACAAAGGTCACCGACTTCTGAAGCTAAAGTTATTTTTCACTTTGTTGTGTTTTTGAAGTCGGTTTTATTTTTTGCAAAAAAGTTTTTTATTTTTCATTTTTAGTTATAATATCCTACGAGTATGTAAACATATTGATCGCGACGACAGGTCGTGGTGGAGCAAAATGATAACAAGATAATTATATTGAGGAATTGAAATTTAAATACAACGTTCGGTTGGAAACTGACAATAAGAAATTAAGAGACGCGTAAGCGCAGCCGTGCGTATAGGCGTGCAACAGCTGACTGGTGTGGTGCGGGGGCCCGCGCTCGGCCTTCGGCCGGCTGACTCCCCGCTGTCCCCGCACCCCTCGTTCACTGCTGCTGGCGCGCGGCGGTGTTGAATGTGGTGGTCTCAACACATATATTTTAATATAACATAACATCACGTCTGTAATCCCCGAAGGGTCGGGGTTGAGGTGTACCGAATAGTACCTACACCCACAGTTCGCCAGTTATGTTTAAGTCCACATGGGACTTAAACATAACTGGCGAACTGTAATAATAGGGGGCCAGCGCGGGCGCAAATCCAGCCAGACTCCGTGGCTGCTACTGAGAAATTCCTGATGGAAAAACCCAATAACACTTTTCCCGACCTGGGAATCGAACCCAGGACGATGTCAGCTCAGTAGTCGCCACCACTAGACCAACGAGGCAATCACTTGTTTTATATTGTAAACAATACATGTCATGGTAATAGGCTTATCCGCTATAAAATGGAACCTAACAATAGCTGTCGAAATGTGGCTATACTGTACACATCTGCATACCCCCTCTGAGCGTATTACAGGCGTGATGTTATGTTATGATGTTGTGAAAACAATAAACATCCAAGCGATTGCAGCAATCACGACCGATTTGCTGTCTATAATTGAAGAGTTCCATTGTTTATCTCCGAAGAGCAGCATCAGATCTTCATCAAATTAAAACGGGACCAACGCGAAGTAATTTTCTTCCAAACAAAAATCGAAATCGGTTCACAATTGACGAAAATATCGCCGAACACAAAAAAAAGGAGAAATCGGTCAAAAACAGAAAAATCTTTGGGAGAGAATAGTGTGCAACTAGCTTGTAAGACAGACATTACCTTTCTTACGCTTATCTTTGCTAAGATTCGGGTCATAGACTAATTGTTTATGTTTTTGGAAACTATGGAAAGTATGAAGCTCTGCCTGATTGTGAGAACATCCCGTTTATAAAGGTCAGCCGTTGGGTATCGAAAAGTAAGTCCAGCTCCTATCTTGAGAACAGCTCTTTGTGCTCTTTTAACCTCCAGGAGGTGAACTTTGCCTGCTCCTCCCCAAGAGGTAATGCAATAATTTACTATTGACTGACAGAGTGCTGAGTAAACCCTTATGGTAGTCATAAGATCAGCAACATGTCTTAAATGTCATAAAAATGTAGATCAGCTTACGAATCCTAGTAACGAGTTTGTCGATGTGAGGCTTAAAGGTTAGTGTTTGATCGATATACACTTCAAGATATCTAATGATCTCAGTATTTTGAAGAGGTAAACAAAGGCATGAGGTATTGGACAAAGAACAAGTGTGAGCCATGATACTAAGAGTATAATTATGACTTAGTGGTGCGACTACAACTATTTCAAATGAAAGCCGTGTATATTTACAGTGTGAGGTATTGCTTATACAATGTACTATAATTAATGAGACTATGATGACTTGATAGAACATCGTTAAGCCATACCTAATGGGAACCATTATGCATGTCTCACAAAACATAGAAATAGTAATGCATGACATGTACACAAACGTTTAAAGTTAGTCACATCACTATCTTGAGAATTTCACTTTCTTCTTGTATACGAATAGGGTCCTGACCCTCCTCCTTCGTTTTGTATACCTTGCCGTAGGACGTCCACGTAGCTGCGAGTTTTTCGGTTTTAACATAATCCCCTTGTCATGTAGTACAAACGTTGAGCTTTAGTGGTAAGCCACTCGGATATGAATATTGGTTTGGCTGGTCCAGGTACTTTTATAAGGGCTGTATTTAGTTGGAGCTTTCCTTTGCTTCGCGTTGCGATTTATTAAACTTTTTCGAAGTGAACACCATTGCTTCTTTCCTAGTTACGGAAGTGAAATCAACAATAATTGCCTCAGACTTAGATCGGTAAATATCTCTGATTTCCAGGTCCTGGATAGTAGTTTCCAATTCAACAACCGAGCCTATATTTTTGATAATATTGGTCAAATCCTTTTTGTGTTTATTGTTTTGCTTTGGGATACTTCTTAACTCCACAGTGGTAGTGGAACGGACATTATTCTCAAACTACTCTAATTTATTTTCCAAGGTCTTTATGCGGGTTTTGTAATCAGTGTTTTCTTGAACCAGACAATTGCTCTTAATAAGTAACGTAGGTTCCCTATCCATTTGCATAAAATTTTAAGACCTAATGTAACTTCGCATACTTTTATTACTCCTAATTATATTTTCGCATAACATTATTTACGCATAACACCTTACGCATACATTTTTTAAGCATTATTTCTCTAATCATAATAATAATAATGATTAAGCATAATTTATTTACGCAAAATGATATTAAAGCGTAATTTTATAGGCATAACAAGGAAGCATAATAATTAACTCCTAAAATGTTAGACATACCATAATTGGATGTACAAATTTATTTCGACAATTGAAAAAAAAACAATATCTCCTGAAGCAGGTAATATTTAACATATTTGTTTTGAACATAGTTGA
Source organism: Xestia rhomboidea (assembly GCA_963853795.1). Classification (NCBI taxonomy): domain Eukaryota; kingdom Metazoa; phylum Arthropoda; class Insecta; order Lepidoptera; family Noctuidae; genus Xestia; species Xestia rhomboidea. The sequence continues at coordinate 2,887,271 of OY970771.1, read as the reverse complement.
TTGTGAAGATATGTGAGTTTTTTTCCCTGTAAAAACCATGGAAACCAGCATACACCATGCATGCAACATGCAAACATATAAACAAACATACACCATGCATGCAGCAAGCATGCAAACATGTAAAGAAGCATACACCATGCATGCAGCAAGCATGCAGCATGCAAACAAGCCTGCAGCAATCAAGCATGCAGTATGCAACATGCAGCAGGCATGGTTTCTGTCACGGCTCCGGCGGTCCCACGCGAGCTTATCGTCGCAGATGTGTTTTACGCTCACCACCGCAGCTTCGGCGCCTTCGCGGGCTTAGATTAAACTCTAGGGGTTGGGCAGACAAGACTGCGTGGAGTCGTTTTAGCAGCGATTCGTTTCTGTTACTAACTTTTGTAGCACAACTTATTGAATTTTTAATTCAAAATAAATACGTAAAAATCACTCAAATTTGATTCCGTTATTTCTATTAATTGTATGCTTAGGCATACAATTAATAGAAATATAATAAACACTGTTATACTAATAGTCATTATGCCTAGTAACATTATGCGAATTCAATTTATGCTAAAACAAATTAGCCTTCAAGATAATTATGCCAACATAAACTGTATGCCAAAAAAATATATGGTAAAGTATTATTATGGCACAAATTATTCCAAAATAGTTATGCCAGAGTATATTAGGAAAAATAATCATGTAATTGATATACACACCCCTACAAAATTACAGCTTTCTAGTACTAACCGTCTCTTAGCAAAACCCCGGACAGACAGAAAGACGGACGGACATGACGAAACTATAAGGTTAGGACTACGGAACCCTAAAAATGGTCGCAACTGAAAAATATTGAAATAAAAATTAAATAATAAAAAATTAAACTAAATTTACTCACTGTTCGTTCACTAACACGTTCGTTACGCACTTCTTCCAAAACATTTCGGGTTTGAATAGCCGTTTGACGACGATTTCTTAAAGTTCGCGCCCTTAAAAAACGTCGTCTACGTAACTGCTTGCACGGTTTCTGCCTTGCCCTCGCCTGCGCACGTAAATTCCTGTCTGTCTGTATCGTTGCACATTACGGTGGATCACGGCTACTGATACAACCAACGTTCGACTGACTGTACCCATCATATGTTTAAAAAAAAGTCACTTTTATTTTGTCCCCCTAATTTTGTCCCTGTGTGTATATTTTGCTTTCTTTCGTAATGCCAAAAGAATACACGGTCACGTGAATGAAGCGGGCACAGCTAGTGTAACATACAGCGTTACAGTATTGAGGATTTATTCCCGTTTTTGACCAGGTGCCAATTATCGATGTCCTTAATTATCAAACCAATCATGAACAATGAGATGTATGTTACGGTTGGTCAGCGTATATATTTCATTGCAAGAGACTACAACTTTTGTTTGGCTGTACTGTCTCACTGCTAGGCAAACGCGCCCCCCAATTCCATGTGCTTTTTTCCCGTGTGGTTCGAGGAGTCCAACCAGCCCTCGCGGTACGGGTCCAGATCGTTTCAGCTCCTCTTTCTGTAGAACTTTAGGCTAGTTTAAATGTTTATTTTGTACGTACCTACCATAACTCTTTATCTACCTACAGCCGAAGGGCAACGAATCTAAAAATCAGTATGGTAAAATGAAATGAAAATCAAATCGTACTGATAAACTAACATGTTCATTAACGAATACAAATTAAAAAATAATTGAAAATCAGTTCGCCTTATTAACTGTATCTAAGAGTTCTTGCAGATAGATTTTGGCTGTTGAGAAAGGATCTTGTAAAAACAACAACCTGGTTTTCTCTAGAATTGCTCATGGAGAACTCATCAGTAAGAATTGTTAAACAGACCAACCAGAACCTTGGCTTTGGGATAGTAGTAAGAATTAGTAAAACTTGGTTGTTTATTGTTCTCGTTTTGATGCCTAAAAGCTTACTGGCATGCAGGGGGGGAGGGGGCTGGTCAGGCCCAAAAACCAAAACCACCACCACAGAACCACCGGGGTTTAATGAAACTCCTTCAAAATATATGGAATACCCTACAGATGATAAAATGAAAATAAATTTGACCGGTATCCACGACCCCATGAATCGAACCATAGTGACTGCGTGGAATGGTTGGCAGCCTGATAATGATACAAAACTCGAATGGAGGAATTGGCATTCGAAATGGGCAAACGAAAATAATAAGAATGAAGATCCGGACCAACCTGGTGTGTCCGATGATAATCGTGCACAAGGAAGTGGCTGGCCTAAATTACCCGGGTGGTCAGGTATTTATTCAAAGCTTTATTTACCAGAGAATGTCGTGATGGCCCAGAGGTTAAGGCCTCGCCTCTCATGCGCGAGGTTGCAAGTATCAATGTCACTTTTAAGTACTTTCTAAGTTTATCTTGGACATCACAAACACCGGTGAAGGAAAACATCGTGAGGAAACGTGGACTTATAATTAATGTAAGTCTGACACCACCAACCCGTCTTGAGCCAGAGTGATGATCAATGCTAGTGCCGTCTTTGTATAGGAAGAGGCCTTTGTCCAGCAGTGGGACAGTAATATACGGTGGAATCATTATTTATATATACTTTATTAACATCAGTCAAGTCTTGTGTATCTTCGGCTTTGACCATACTATTGCATAAAAATGAAAACGCCTTTATTTGTGGTGACATGACTTTAGAAAAAAAAAATACTTCTGCCAAACTGATTGTTGGTCCGGGTCTGGTTGTTTGTGTATGTGAGTTTAAATGTTTGTAGGTAAACGCCATCATACACCATACACCGGGAACCGATCACTTTCCCGAATTTTGTTTGCTCGAATTTCATTTTACCGAAAACTATTGACCAACTCCTTTTTTGCCATAAATATGCATTAGGTATTTGACATATTTTTAGTTCTTCGAAGTATCATAATATATTAGGTATTATTTTACCAAACTACGTTTCGCCGATCTACAAAATAACTTTTTGCTACTGGCCGAAACCTCTTTTGAACTTTTTTCATTTGCCATATTTTCACCACACCGAAACAAAATTTTACGGAATATTATTTGGTCACTATAGCCGGTTACTTTTCAATATATTATTATCAATCTATATAGGTACATATAATAAAATCGTAGTTTGTTTTTAAATGGTCTGTATGTCGGTTTGTTTGTCATTAACACCATAATATGGTGGCAGACCAACTTTGCAATATCGAGAACAATAATTCAGTTCGTGTAGGTACCTATAACTGCAGTTAAAAATGGAGATTGCAACGCCACTCCATTCAAACCTATCGGCACTCAGTCGCCAGACTGTCATGTCATGTCCAGCAACACGCCAGAACATAGGTAACTAAAGTAGCTCTCACTCTAGTCGAACTCTCAGAAAGTTGCACACTTGCACTGCAAGCGAGTGGGAACAAGTGTGGGGCGCGTCTTTGTAGATTGAACTATCAGTAATAACTAAGTACCTAAATTTTCTTGTGAAAAACAGTTCTTGGCATGGGCAATCCTGGAGTTGCCGCTCCGCCCTGGGCTTACAGCCCTAAAAACATCGGGAAGCCTAACCTCTGCTTTCTACCACCAGTAAGAGGACAATGCAGGTATAGGGAAGTAAAAGGAGAGGACGGAATAAGGTAAGTACCTACGTGGATCTCTTTTGGCGTCACCTCAATGCCGAGTGCCGACATTGTTCCTTTGTGACACTCTAGAGACCAAACGCGTGGTTTTGATTTTTCGCACGTCAATCTATTTGTCTTAAAGCGCCTACTTAAGGCCCTAAAATCAGAGGCAATATCGGGAGAGTGGTGGTGACATTACTCTACACACATCCCGGTCCCTGCCAGTTAGTACGTAACCCGCCGTGCAGCAAAGCGCTCGTTGATCCAAGATGCCGCCTCTCAAAAAATCAAAAAATAGGCATCGCTCTGGCACTTGCTACAGCGCGACCAAATCAAAAGAGGAAGACCTGGCCTCATGTCGCGGTTAAAATACTCTTTATGTTTTATGCCATAAATACGACAAATCCTTGAAAATATCAATTGTTTTCGTCCAGGCCTCTCGCTCCTTCTCCTTCGCCATATCTCCGCAAATAAAAAATAATTTCCAAAAACACATCCTGTTGCAGATTTCGCTACACACGCACGGACAACGTTCCCTAGACGATAATCGGCCCTAAATCGTAAGGCCCTAAAGGGTAATAATAATAATACTGATTACGATTTGCCTACTCACGAGGCGATCAAGGGAGCGATTTAGGGCGCTCCCCACCACTGTCCCGATATTGCCTCTGATTTAAGGGCCGTGTGTAGGCGCTTTATCGCGACAACCAGACGCCATATTGTGAAAAATAAAAGTCAACGAACTATGTTATTTATTGAATAGGTATTTGAAAATAATTTTTAATTTCGAAGGATTTTTAACGATTTAAAGTTGGTCATTCGAAAGCAATAAAAAGCAAGAAGTACAATTATTTACTGTGAAATCTTTCTCATTATTAAACTGAAAACCTGGAATAATTTTATATTTAGTCCCACTTGCTTCCCAAAGCCGGAGATTTTTGCTTTTCAGTCCGGTTTTTTAGTTTTTATAATTATTTATTTTTATATAATACAATTTCCACGGTATCACAAACGCGTTCTACAGCGTCCTGCTCTCAATGCCATTCAAATGCCAAGAGAACCATGTAGCACTGCTATTATATTACCATTATTTGGTATCGTAAATGATTTGTACAGAGCTTTGGCGCAGTGAGAGAAGGTCGAACAATGTTACAATAGGCACATTCGACTCTCTTATCCCAACAACACGGAGTTTTGGCAATCAGACATTTGAGCTTTGTCGCTGGGAGGGACAGTAAAGTATCTACAATGGCTCTGGCAGTGCAGACTGTATCCAAAATCAAAGGTGACCGTGGACATAAATTGCAGAATCATTGATCAACTGACTGGCGAAACATTCACATAAAAACATGATAATCAAATAAAGAGTGAAAATAGACCCTTATCGAAGCCGAAAGGCACTTGTTCTCCCCGTCATTGCGATCATTTTTTTTCTGGGCCGTAGGTACTTCGGAACCTACTTGATAGGGAGTTACTGAAGGTCAAAGTTCCAACTTTCTCACAAGTTTTATTCAAACACTAGCTTTTACTTTACTTTAAATATCTCCACAACCTGTTTACTATTAAATGCGTCCATAGGCACAATGTTTGAATGCTTACATTGAGTTTTACCGTAAATCGTGAATTTTCACCCCCAAAAAAAGTCATTTCGCAGCAATAATTTTTTGAGTTACTTAGTTTGATATACAGAATGCTTGATTGACGGCTTCGTGAAGGGTCTCTTTACACCTTTTAAGCATTTTATGTAAAGATTGCAAGATTGAATGTGATTTTTTTGTAATTTATGACGTAAAAAGAACTTAAAGTTTGGATATTCAATAGTAGATTGTATCATAAGGGAGCAAAATTATATTTTTACGGCGAGGGCGCTTTTTTGAAGCCAGAGCGAAGTGAGGGATTCTTTAGTAGAATCCTGAACGTAGCGAGGGATTCAAAGTACGTCGCCCGAGCCAAAAATAATAAAACACCCACGAATTTCACAGATATGGCTTCAATCCTTTTACGGGCCTGTGCGAGGCATACTATTGGAGTGGATGCGGTGGCACTCGAAACAAATTTAATACAAAGATAAAATGTGAAGAGTTTTGTAAGGTGGACCCGCCACAAGTTTGCACCGGTGCTGATTCCCCTGTACAGGAAAAGCGTGGCCATCAATTCGACAAAGAAATAAAGAAACAAGAAGATGAATAAAAATGAATAATGTTCAATATTATATTTTCTTTTGTCCCTTGACGAAGCTTACCAGCGTTCTGTGGGCCTACCATGACGTCTTAAAGCAGGATCGTTTTAATTTCGTGCCAGTGTGGAAAAGAGATGGCGCTAGACGTCCTCTATAGCTCCGTCTCTTACCCACACTGGAACGCGATCAAAACGATCCTGCTTTAAGACGTCATGGTAGGCCACCATTTCTGGATAAAAAAAAAATCATCAACGCCATCTGCCTGCCTCTTCGCAACTGTGCTGGGGTCGACTACCAGTTTAACCGGTTGTAGCTAATTACCAGTATTTCACATACGAACCCAGTTAGTACCTAGGAACTGTACTTTACGATACCTACCCCTTGGTGAAACTGGTTGTCAGACTTTCGGGCCACTGGCTACCTGTAACGACTGTCAAAGATCTACAAATGACACTAAGTACTGCTGCTTTAAATGTTTTCCGAGGCACGGAGGAAAATCGGTATGTAATGTGTGGTCACACATCCATGGACCGACCTTGATAAGCGCTGCTTAAGTAATCTTAAAGATCGACCAATAGGACCTCTTTGTAGTAGTAGATAAACAATAATATGCTGGCAACACTCGTTCAAATGAGTTGGGCAAAAAAACCCAGAATCGCCTGAAATTTCATATGTGCCGTTTTTATAGGCATAATAATATGTACATCAAAAAATAATATGTAAAATAGTTTACTGCAAAAACGATGTAGATTTTTATTGATCAATGAAAAAATTGCAAATATTTTTTAGATTCAGAAAAATCTATTGTAAGCGTGATCTATCAGTTCTTTGGGGTCCGTAAATATTTTTTCAATACACTTCCCCAAAAACTGGTTCTTATCGAAGTACGCTTAGGTTCAACATGCAATGTATTTCACACCCGTGCGTCTTTTTTCATTTTCCAACACGTGTGCGGGAATGACAATTTCCACAGATAACTATACACTTAGTCCAAATTGGTTCAATGCCCATAGTCGGAGGTGAATGTATTTTTTTTTAATTTCGGCAAAGCAAAAATTCGTCTTTACGGCATAAATATTTGTTGCATATTCAAATTGTGTTTATAAAATAGAATATCATAGATAAACATTAAGTATTTAGAACTAATATTAACTTTTATAAACAAATTAACATTTATTTGTGTTCTAAATACAAAAATATAAAATGGGCTTCATACCTTTGCTTCTCCTCCAACCTGGCGAAGGCAAAGCGCAGAAAAAAAGAAAATTAAAATCATAGTTTCCTAATAATTCATGACAAACATATTTTGCGTTATTTTATTTTATTTCTTCAAAAGTGTATTGACAAATGTCGTTTGATACACATGGACATATGTTATTGCAGTTCTTGACTCAAAAACACCCTCGCCTACGGTTCGGCTCCGCCTCGAATGCAATAACAAACTTTCTCCACTTGTATCAAAATGTACTATTTTCTTTTTCCATTATTGCAATCTGTCAATCTTGCAGATATTTAGCAATATGTGTAAGAGACCGTAAATATAAAAATTTTGTTATTACGGAAATCCGGATTATTATAATCTACGAAAAAATCATATATAATTATGTAATACTGGACTGACCCGCGCAACTTCGTCTGCGTCACATAAGAGAGAGACCTCAAATCAAATCAAATCAAATAATTTTTTCGCATAATATGGGTAGATATCCATAGGTAGCTGGTTCAAATCCGGCTCGAAGGACAACTGTTGGACTGATTGGACAAACTATGCAGAACGACTTATAATGGAGAAAATAAAGGTAGTAGATACAAAACTTTTTTGCGGAGGAAGCGCGCGTTGCATTTCGCGTTCGTAAAGGCACTGTCTTGTCTATTGCTTCGCAGAAAAAACATGCGCAAACATGCAAGCGGTCGCCGACTCGGCCCTCTCCCGTTCATACCCCGCGCACTTCCTCTTACAATTTCGTTTTCGCGCCGCTAACATTCCCGGTTAAAGAGAGTGTGGTCAACCTTTTAGGATAGACAATATACTAATCCGAATATTAATTAGAATAGAGAGAAGTATTATTAGAATGTATAATTAGAATAGAGAGAAGTATTATATTATTACTGGGAAAAGTAGTCAAAACGAGGATTACTGCTGTTGAATTGAAAAAGAAATAGATTGCAAAGCACCCTTATAAGGTGAGAAACAGATATTGAATATCTAAGTGGATAAATAATGAATGTGGAACACGAACGGCCTGTCGTCATAAGACGGACGGACGGCGAGCTAGCCCATGGCTCACCGTCCACAGGCCCGCGCCTACGGTGGCCCCCGGCCCGGTGCGTATCACGCGGCGGCTGGGACGTGAGGTTGTCCAACCTCATCCATGGTCCCATGGATTGAACCAGGGCCGGACGCGAGAGGTCACCGCCGCCGATCGCCGCTACGAGGACACGGCGGTGCTCCGCCCACGCGGGGTATACCTCCACCGTATGCTCCACCATGTCCTCCGGTCGATCCTCACAGTGGTAACATCCGGTCGTTTCCTTCCGCCCGATTCGGTGCAGGAACTTCCCGAAACATCCGTGTCCGGTGAGAACCTGCGTCAGGCGGAAGGTGAGGATGCCGTGGCGCCTCTCAAGCCACTCCTCAAAGAGGGAACCGCTCCAACCTGACGTCAACATTCCCTAACCAATGGAAAATTGCCTCCATTAGGCCCTTGCCAAACTTCAGACCAGACGAGTATGACAGCGCCATTAAAGATCTTAGCGAAGCTCTTCAACGCATCGCCGTTTGGCCTGACGAAAATTGCTTGTCGCTAAACCCTACCAAAACTAAATATACAACAGATGGCCCGACCCTTTGACTTTTGGCTTGGAGCTAATGGGCGAACCAATTGAGAGAGTGTACTTATGAGGCGCGAAACCTAGATCTTGAGATGGACTACGAAGCCCATCGTTTTGAGAACCACATAGCAGACTCTGTCAGAAACTGTTTTTATCGCCAGAAGGTTTTTTAAAGGAGTCTTACTTATCGGAATCACAAGTGGACAAGAATTTCGAAGTTCATATTTCTTTTGTAGATAGTACACATAAATAGAAAGCTTTTTAAAATTTTTCAATAAGCGGACGCCCACGGTTAACGAGATTTAATTCTTTAAAGTTTCTATACAAATTGGAAAATAGCACGCCATTTGCACATTTTTAGGTTGAATAAATTGTCATGGTAGACGTCAAAGTTGACATTTCACGTTCCGTCGACGGTAGAAGCGTATTTTATTCAATTTTATGTCATGTTTTTACATAAATATTTGTGACAGAAAAGGGGGGTGTATTTTTTTATCCTTTATGGGCGGCATGGGCATAAGCCAACAAGAAGGAGGCCGGCGGAGGCACGGCACTTCGGGGACAGAAGTCAAAGAGTGTTATTTAATATGTGAGCAAAGCGAGCGCGCGTCATGGAGTCGTAGCAGGTTCTAATTTTGCTTATATCTCGAAAACGGTGCGTCCTATCGCAAAAACAATGAAAAATTTGCCCCCTTTAATAAGCTCTCTGACGTCGACCACGATTTTTAGGCGAATATAAAATTTTTGAGGTGAGGTTACTATAATTGGTTTTTCTCAAGACCAATTGCCAGGGCATAGGGGGCACCTCCCCCCACCCCACCAAACGATACTAAATTTTTACTCCTTTTCATTCTAATAACTAAATAGCGTTTTTCTAACCTCATAACTTTAACCATGGATATCTCCATAACAATGGGGCTCCGCGGAGTGGCGGTTGTACTGGGGTACCCCCTCCCCCGGCCCTCCCTCCCCACGACCCTTAAATCGTTGTCCACTAATGGAAATTTTAACCTAAACAGTAAGTAGATAACCATATTTCAGGTTTATTTTGTATTCTTACTATAACTTCTTCAAACGACAACGCGCGCACGCTCGTCTTGCCGCGCGCCGTTCCGAAATAAACACAGGTTTAAACTCGCACGCAACGCCCCGCCCGCGCGCCGTGCCAGAAGCGCCGCAAGACACAAACTCGCACGCTGCAGCCGCCGCGCGGCGGGCGCTCGCCACTCAACGTATAAATGCATGTGTGTGACATGAACGCTGCACGCCCCGCCCCGCCGCACGCTCAATTCGAGCGGGCACTCTGGCCGTACATACACTTAGGTTATCACTTCTGTCGAGCGTCCCTATTGAGACGCACAATTTTTTTTTTTGTTTCAAATTCACAAGTTCTTTCATAAGACCTGCAATGATTTCGAGTGAATTTTTGGTGAGAAACAGAAACGATTAACATCAAAAAAAAAATTGGTTAAAACTTCAAACAAAATGTAAGTACCTACGAGTAAGTATGGCAAAAGATTTTTGCAATTTCTGACTTTTCTAGTACCTACTCCAACCTGCGTTGGTCCGATAGAACTTTTGGATCAGTTTTAGAAACAGGATCGATTGGTACAGGAGTCGGCAATCTGCGGCTCGCGAGCCACATGCAGCTCTTTGGATGTGAAGCTGCGGCTCTTTAGTTCCATTCCATTGTTTACTAGCTGACCCGCGCAACTTCGTCAGCGTTATATAAGAGAGACAGAGAGGTTAGAGAGAGTGTGAGACACCCTTAAAAGATAGACATAATAATGCTATCGCGGATTTTTATAGATTTTTTTCCGTCATACACGATTGTTGCGTAACTTTAACCGTTTACGCAGCGCACGCAACGAAAGATCTCAAAAAGAATATTTTTTTCCTTTTTTTGCAACATTTTTCATTGATGCTCTGCTCCTATTGATTGTAGCGTGATTTTATACAAACGTTGTAACATTGTTGTTCGTTGTTGCCTTCCCCGATTAATGGGCTATCCAATACTAATAGATACTTTCAACTCAAACCAGTAGTTCCTGAAATTAGCATGTTCAACCAACCAAACAAACACAGCTTTATAATATTAGGTAGAGTATAGAATCAAGTAGGTAACAATTTAATTTCTCTGAAATAATTGCATTAATCGCTAAAATATTCAGTTTTTCTAAATAGGGCTTCCCTCGCCAGCCTCCTCAGCCTTTTTTTTTTTTTTTTAGTTGGGAAATCATCAAATATCTCCTCCCGCTCTGGGCGGAGCGGGAGAGAGTGTCAGACTTTTACTGACTAAAACCCATCCATGTTCCTTCCTCGCCCTTTGTGTTCCGGGGCCACGGAATCTCTTTCGAATAGTCCCGCAGCCCCGGCAGGCTTCGGCCCTTGCGGACCCCTTCCCTATTGCTGACTCTCTTTGAGGCGCGCGTGGAACACGAACGCGCCGTCGACACGGCCTGTCGTCATGAGACGGACGGACGGCGAGCTAGCCCATAGATCCCCGTCCACAGGCCCGCGCCTACGGTGGCCGGAAGCCACCACGTGGCCCCCGACGCCCGGGGCGTCTCCCGCGGCGGCCGGGACGTGAGGATATCTCCCTCTCACGTTCCGCCACCTCCTTCGCTAGCATGACTGCTTCGCAGAAGGAGGTGACGGCGTCCCATTCCGTCTCGTTCCGGACCATGGCACGAACCAGGGCCGGAAGCGAGAGGTCGCCGCCGCCGATCGCCACCTCGAGGACACGGCGGTGCTCCACCCAAGCAGGGCACACCTCCACCGTGTGCTCCACCGTGTCCTCCGGTCGATCCTCACAATGGAAACACCCGGGCGTCTCCTCCCGCCCGATTCCGTGCAGGAACTTACCGAAACATCCGTGTGCGGTAAGAACCTGCGTCAGGCGGAAGGTGAGGACGCCGTGGCGTCTCTCCAGCCACTCCTCAAAGAGGGGACTTACCGCCACTATCGTGGCGTGCCCTAGCCTCCTCAGCCTTACGTTATCATCCTTAGACACTTGATGACAGTCATACTCCATCTACGTCGAAAGTTCTCATCAAGGTGCACAAAATGAGCCCAAACACGATATAGATGCTGTAAACTCTTGATGACCTCTTGCAACTGCCTTCCGTCTCCATCGTCGACCTTCGATGAAAGTCATACTCTAGCTAAGTTTAAAGTTTTCATCAAGGTCCATGAAATGAGCCCAAACACGATTAAGCTGCTGCGAACCTCTTGCAACTGACTTTTGTCTCCACCGTCAGACCTTCGATGACAGTCCAGGCAGGTCTTAAATTCTCACCAAGATGCATGGAATGAGGCCAATAACAATATAGCTGTAAATATAATCTACGTAAACTGCGTATGCACAGCACAGTTCTTGCACGTCAAGAACACGTGAATTTATCAGGCTTCCGTTTGCTATACTACTTTTTGGAGAAATCATCATCATACTCCTGCTCCTTATCCCAATTTATTTGGGGTCGGCGCAGCATGATTGTATTCTTCTTCCATACTTCTCTATTACTTTTTGGAAAAAAAAACACGAAAAAGTAAGAAATATAGAAATGCAAACAATTTAAATACAAAAAGAAATATAGGCAATCTAACAGCCGCAAAAAAAAAATTAACAAATCACAAAAAGTGAAAATAATGTTTTGCGGGGTTTGAAACTGCAACCCCGTAGTTTGCAGAGCGGTCATGAAACCGCTAGGCTATTTACTTCGTCGACATAAGCTACAAATAGCCGTTCTCATGTACTTACGTCATGACTGAAACGTCAAACAATTGAAGTATAAGAAGCCTATGCAGTAGTTTTGACGTGATGCACGCACAAACATTTCGTAGTAACTACTTTTACCGAAGAAAGTTGATTTTCTTGAGTTCCACTATTTTGTATTCACCTCAAAAATCAAATTTCAAGAAAACTGAGAAATTATATTTACCGGTATTAGATAATAAATAAATAAATAAATATCGCTGGACATTAACACACAGCGCTATCTAGTGCCACACTAAGCAACGAGGCTTGTGTCGTGGACACTACTAGATAGTTGATATACTACATAAATACTTTTTGTTTGTAAATACATACTTATTATACATATAAACTCAAACTCAAACTCAAACTTAAATCATTTATTTCAATTAGACCATTACGGCACTTTTGAATGTCGAAAATACAAAAAAGCAAAGCTACAGTCACAGTCACAAGGCATAATAACTTGAGAAAGTACTGTAGTTGCCCATTCCCTAACGTAGATCTCTATGGAGAAGAACGGGCAAGAAACTCCATGGACACTCTTTTAAATCAAAATATTGTTACAAAATCTTGGTTACATCATTCATGTTGAGATTATACATATGTGAGAACGATGTAGAAAGACGTGCACATTAAGAGCGTCCAGAGTAAAATATAAATTAAAAAATAAAGTAATTAAAATGAACGAACCGTGGCAGCTAAGAGATGACCAGTCCCAACTGACAGCGCCCGTTCACGAACATGACGCATGTATCGGCGCCATTCAACTCGACCATATTTAAGGGAACCAAATGACCCGACACACCCGCCACCATCAGCGAGACATTTGAGTGAGCATGACATTCTCTCAGCCACCAAGGCATATTCAAGTCAATGAAAGATAACTAAATGTAAGTGGTGGCTGAACAGTACAAAGTACTCACACATGTGCTATGCAATTATATAATACTAAAAACCGGAATCTATACAATGCAAGTGGGTATATTTTTACAATCTTCTGCAGCTTCCACAATACATTAACATGGGAATCAATTCTTCTTCTTTGCGTGTCGATAGACTCAAATAATGCCCGACCAGTACATTCAATTAGTTTGCCCCTATGGTTGTGGAGCAGGACCAGCATTTAGCCAAGCATTTTTATCATCAATGTAATCCCCCAACTTATAATATGCTTGCCTACATAGTGTGCGTTTTATACAAGATTTAAATTTCGTCTCATTCAGTTGAAGAATGTGGGGAGGTATTTTATTGTAACATTTCAAACAGTACCCCATGAAAGATGAATCTACTTTAGCAAGCCTGAAACCTGGCTGAACTAGTTGGTCCCTATTTCTAGTGTTATAGTGGTGTCTGTCACCTCTTTTACTGAATAAATGCAGATTTTTCCTAACGTACATGATGTTTTCATAGATGTATTGACAAGGTACTGTCATGATATTAATTTCCTTAAACAGTTCTCTTAGAGAATCGCGTCTACGTAATTCATATATGGCTCTGATGGCTCTTTTCTGCAGAATAAATATAGACTCGATGTCTGCAGCCCGTCCCCATAGTAAAATACCGTATGACATAATACTATGAAAATAACTAAAATAGACTAGCCTCGCGGTATCAATATCAGTAAATTGACGGATTTTTCTAACAGCATATGCAGCTGAACTCAGCCGTCCTGCAAGAGATGTTAAATGAGGACCCCATTGTAACCTTGAGTCGAGCGTGATTCCCAAGAAAACCGTTTTATCGACAAATTCTAGTTTCTCTTGATTCAATATTATGTCACAATCACTACTTTTGACATTTGGTAGAGCAAATCTAATGCACTTAGTTTTTTTCCCATTTAGTACTAAATTATTAGCGGTAAACCAATTATGGACCTGCAGTAGGGCGTTATTTACGTCGTCAAGATCAGTGGCACGTCTGTTTATCCTAAATATTAAAGAAGTATCGTCAGCAAACAACACCATATGCGGATGGTTGTTAAATAAACGGGGTAGGTCATTAATATATACTAAAAAGAGGAAGGGACCCAATATCGAACCTTGTGGTACACCCATTTTTACTTTTAAACCCATTGAATTGACACCATTTATTTGTACCTGCTGCTGTCTATCATTCAAATACGATTTTACTAAACTGAGCGCAAGTTTACCTAAACCGTAATGCTCAAGTTTTAAGATCAGGGTTTCGTGATTTACGCAATCAAATGCCTTCGAAAGGTCACAGAAGATTCCTATGGCATCTTGTGCCTCTTCCCACGCAGTAAATATGTGTTTTAATAAAGTGACACCGGCGTCAGTTGTACAACGTCCTTTGGTGAAACCATACTGTTGCTCGTGCAATATTTTATTGGTGTTAAAATGGTTAAGCATTTGATTGAGCATTATCTTTTCGAACACCTTGCTGAAAACCGGCAAAACGGATACGGGCCTATAGTTATTGGTGTCTTTACTATCCCCAGATTTAAAAAGCGGTATTACCTTACTGAATTTCATTAGATCCGGGAAGACCCCTTGATCTATGCACAAATTAAATATTAAGGCTAAATACGGTGCTACAGTCTCAATAATTGAGGTACAAGCTTTGATAGACATACCCCATAGATCTTCGGTTAATTTGATCTTGATTTGCTTAAAGGCTTTTATGATTGTTATGGGGTTTATATGTTGAAATTTAAATTCATTTGAACAGACTGAAACGTTCGCCTTCAATAAATCAATGGAGAGCAAGGGAGAGGAATTTAAGGTTTCTGTAGTTTTAAGTGGGATGCTGGTAAAGAACTTTACAAATTCTTGAGCAACTTCATTATTAGAGCTCACGAGGCCACTTGAGGTCTCTAGTGTTATGTCATTACTTTGTTTTTTATTCCTATTTGTTTCACAGTTGATAATTTTCCATACCGTCTTTATTTTGTTTAACATCCATGACTCGGAAACAAATGTCCATGCTCATCACACAAACATTTGCCCCAACCAGGATTCGAACCCGGGACCCTAAGAACGTAAGGCAGCCTCACTACCGCTGCGCCATTCGGGTCGTCGTAATAGTCGTAGATATGAAGTATATGTAGCAACTTTAAAAGGTTACACTTCATTGGTTTTGATTGTATAGTTGTTTGAAGTTTATTAATTTTAAACACAAAACCCTCTTTTTTGCGTCTCTGGATGAGATTTCAAAAAAATGCTAAAACAGGTATTTCTTTATTTTTATTAATAAGTATTTACTCTGAGTTTCATGATTCTAGAACAATCAATTTTTTTTTTTTCATACAAACTTTACCCCCCCTTTTCACCCCCTTTTTCCAAAAAAAAACAAAATTTCTATAGCCTATATGTTATTCTGAATGTATTTAAATAGATTTGTGAACATTTCAACAATATCGGTTCAGTAGTTTTTACGTGATGCGCGGTCAAACAAACAAACAAACAAAAATTTTTAAAATGGTTTTAATATGTTCAGTTACTTATTTTAAGTCACCCTGGCTGGTTTTTTTTTTAAATCTTCAATGAACAGATTTTTTGGTCTCAACGATTTTATTATATGTATAGATTTTATAAAAAAAAAACAATTACGAATCGTTCTGAATCGATTAGCGAGGATTAGGCACCATTTCTTTCTATCTCTCAGTCACTGTACTCGCTTTTCACCGCACCCCTCCCCCGCGACACGTGTCGTCACTGTCACTTGAATTTTTTTGTGGTTGTGTGGTTTTTGTCTCAATAACTTTGAAATTTTGTAAATTGTAGGTAATTTTTGACTCTTCTGAAGGTTGCCAATCTCTGGATTGGCATCAAAAAAATGTTTTGTGTAAAATGGCCATTTTCTTGCTAACTGTACCTACATTTTTTTGCTAATCTTTAGGTAAATGGGGATCAAAATTTCACGAAAAATTATGGATAGTCTCCTAAGACCATTTTCGTGTAACTGCAACGGTTAAGGTACCTAATGCCCCGTTTACCGTATCCAGCCTGTATATCCATGAGTATCTACTGATACCCGTGGGTGATTTGGGTTATTTTAACTGCTCATCAACAACCAACTAGGTGGACAGACGATCTCATAAAGTGGGCGGAAGAAACTAGATAGCCATGACACAAAACCGCCAAAAGTGGAGAGATTTGGAAGAGACTTACCCTCAGCATTGGATGGTCAAAGGTTGAAGAAGAAGAACTGTTCATCATAGGTAGGGTAGACTGACATGTGAATCAATTAACACGAAACTTTAGAACTAATATAACAAATATACAAGTAATCTAATGACAGTGTTTTTTTAGGAGTCCTACATAGATTATTTTTGCAAGATTTCAACTCGAAAGTTTATTTATGCGGCCTGTCATTTTAGAATTGCGCAGTTCAATGCATGGACTTTGTTAACGATCATCCGTGATATGATCAGGTATCAATATAAAATGTTTATAGTATACTACCTATACCTTCTTCGACTGATTTCTAACCATGAATCGAAATATTAGACTACGAAAATTGTTAGATACGAAAATATTATAGATGAGGGATATAACCTATTTCCACTCGATAATTTAGGTTTTCCAATTAGAATCATACTTGGAAGCAAACAATAACAAGATGCTTTATCAATTTCTGTACACACATACCTTCCTATCATGGAAAAAATAAGAAATATCTATGTTTCAAGTGGTCGTAAAATTTGTACTGAATTCTAACATGCCGTAGGGTGGGGAACACACCACTACATTATCATGTGTACCTATCGAAAATGTGTTCAATAAGGAAAATAAAAAAGCACAATTTAGATCTACAATATGTTTTATTTATCATATAGGTACATATATGTTATTCACATAAAAAAGTACTTACTACTTTTACATAGCGGAAAAATAAAAATAAATACAAATTGATCTACATGTTTTATTTTTCATTTACCCAAGTTATTCACTTATAAGAAGTATTTACTACCTTTACGTAAGGGAAAAAATATTAGAGTAAACATGATTCTTATACACACAAAACACATAAACACCTTCTAAAGTAACAAAATAAAAGTGATTGGCATAATATGTAAAATGCAATAGGGAATATGCAAGAAATAGAAAACTCTTATTACTTTTACATAGGGGTAAAATATTAGAGTATTCACAATTCTTTTACAAACAAAACACATAAACACCGTATAAAGTACCAAAATAAAAGTGATTAGTATAATATGTGATATGCATTATGGAATATGCAAGAAATAAAAACTCTATTTATTACTTTTACATGGGTAAAATATTAGAGTAAACATAATTCTTATAAAAACACATAAACACCTTATATAGTAACAGAATAAAAGTGATTGGCATAATGTGTTACGCAATAGAAAGTATAAGTGAAGAAAAAATTATATACATATTCCCTTTTAGGTGAGTCCCAATGGACACGCATGCACCCACACATACATACATAGCGTTTAGACAATAAAGAGTGGTATGACCCAGAAAAGGAGTGACTCTTACTGTCTGTCTGTGTCAGTCAGTTGCGACTTTGTGGAAAGAACAAAAGGTATACTATTTTGGAAGTCAGTCGTAAGTCTGTCATAAGCCAAGGAAAGAAAAAAATCTCATAATGGACAAAACTAGGTAGGATTGCTATGGTAAAGCGCGAAACATGGCTCTAAGCAAAGTGGTACACCACAAATATCGCACCAGTAGGTAGTCCGTTTGCACCGAGCCGTGTTGTTGTATCCGCACACGCGGCTACGACGACGACTGATGCAACCTTTCCCGTCCAACTTTGGAATGCGGGTTGCAAAGTGGCACTCCAAAGGTGTAACGGACTCGCCAAAAGTGCTTCGACCCGTTGTGCTTGGACCCGCTGTGGGTACACCAACACTTACTCCAAGGGCACCGCGTTTTGGGACGTATTTGTGGTGTGTTTGGAGTATCTGATCGACTAACTCCAATCGATAAACTAGGTGATCTTTAGAAGTAGCGGTAGAAGCCGCTAAATGAATTCGAGAATTTAAGATAGAGCAGTTGAGAAGGCGTTTGAAGACCTTCATATTCCATTTCTGGGGATAAATAACTACATAACACTACATAACTTGGGGCTTAAATTGAGCTTCATGATATGGTCTTGGCTCCATCCGGTCTTGTTGAACGCCATGGTAGGATGAGATAGTGCAAATTTTGCGCTTCTTATCCTGATAGGCCATGACAACGATATCGCCAGCATGACGAGCTAAGATCTGACCATCTTTCAGCTTGCACAGCGATAAGAGTGGAGGGACATTGCTACGGCTTACGCGCAATGTACCTACATAATCGGTTTTATGTGCCTTCAGAAATCGGGCCAGACAGGGGCTTTTGCACCAATTGTCCATGAAAAGAGTATACCCTTTGTTGATGAGAGGACGGATGAGTTTCAGGACAGTCGCCGTGCTTTTCAGCAGCGTCGACGGGTAAGCGGGATCATAGGTAGTTCCAGTAACGAGGTACACACAGAAAGCCCAAAGGTAGCCAGTGGAAGACTCGCACAGTTCGAAGGTTTTAACTCCGGACTTGGCTGCCTTGGTCTTGATGTACTGGCGGAATATTAGGTTACCTTTCCACAAAGTGAGGGATTCGTCAATGCAAATATTTTGGGATGGGACATAGGCTTCCATGAAGCGTGAATTTAAATGTTCTAAAACGGGGCAGTCTGTCAGAATCGTCAGTCGGTCTATTGCGGTTGTCAGTGAAGTGGAGAGCGCGGCAGAGATTGGAGTAACGATTATGGGAGAACATCTTCCTAAAGATGTTCGTCTGTAGGAGTGGGTTGGTGGTAAAACAGGACTTAGTGGAGGGCATCTTGATGATTCCGAGCTTCAATCCAGAAGGAAAACAGGACCAAAAGTTCATGAACGTTTGTGTCATACCACTCCTGGGCAAAGCTAGCGGATGAACTCACTAGCCCCTGAACATAACGGTTGGTCTCTGTCACTATATGCGACAAGATGCCGTCATCCCAGTACGTCCTAAACGCCCCATACGCGTTTTCAGATGCGACAATAGGCCCCGTTTGTTCAGGCAGAAATTGCTCCCCCTCACCTGAGTAGTCATGCATGGTTGACCACTCAAAGCGAGATGGAATCGCTGTCCCAGCAAAAAGGGCCTCGTCCTGACCTACATCAGCATCGAAAAACTGATCTGCATCATTCCGGTCATGCACTTCATTTCCTGGCCTTTGCCTCTTCACTCTCACAACTGCCCGCACTCTCGCTGCCTCCCTTGCTCTCACCACTTTCATCACACTCGTTTGCAGCTCCTCTGGCACGTCCTCATCATTCATATAAACTTCCACTAAGCTATCACCTCTTTTCCATTGGGGCTCACCTTGGTCCCGTCCTGCTCTCCTCACTCGGCCGCCTCGGCGTGGTCCGCGGGCGCGACGACCACCTCGGCCACGCACTGGGGAGTCCTGACGCTCTACCACTTGCGGAGGGTAGATCTGATGCTCGTCGGCCAAATGATAGGTGTCGTCATCGTCCGATAACAACATACTCGATCCTAAAAAAAAAAAAAAATTGAAAATGCAATTCTAATTCTTGATGGAAATATAAAACGGAAAAAAGTAAAAGTATAACTTACTCATCACCAGCATCAGCCTCATCTTCCGCAAGGGTAGGCGTAGGCGACCGCAGAGCGCGTGGCGGGCTCGGCCTATCAATTGAAAGGTTTTCTTTATTATAAATGTAGGAATGGAACGCGACGGATGCATGAGATGTGTGAAAGAGACATAAGTATAAGTGTGAGGGAGACAGGTGATGTATGCTAGAGATGACGTTAACGTTGAGGAAAAGAGAGGAACACAAGAGACAGGGGGGAACGACGCTAAGGTGTGAAAGACGTAGGGTGTTTAAATTAAGTCGAATTTTAAATAAACCTTTTAAGTATCAAAAATACGCAATTTCTTTTGACTCAAGTACCTGATCCCACAAATTTTGGGGGCTCGTCCGGGATCAGGCCAATAAAAGTCAGAAAAAGGCGTAATACGACGAAGTACCGGCGCGGCGCACACGTGCTCGGTTATGATTTAAGAAGAAAACGGCCGAAGTAAGAAAAGACGATGGCTGCAGGAGGAGACGACAAACAAACAGCGATGGGCTTCGGGCTCGCAGACGGAATAACCGGCATAGGGAAGTTCAGCGGCGATGACAAGACTTATTCGTCGAGCAAATGGGCGCAAGATATCGACGACAACGCCGAAATTTTCCAATGGACGGCTCAGCAGACTTTAATTATAGCACGTAGAACGCTTACAGGAACGGCGGCGTTATGGTTAAGGTCAGAGAATGCTTTCAAGTCTTACGAAGATTTAAAAGCTGCCGTTATCAAAGAATTTCCTGATTCTGTCAACGTAAAAGAAATGCACGAGCTGATGTCTAGCAGGAAAAAGCAGAAGAACGAAACATATTTCCAGTTTATGTTAACAATGAAGGAATTAGCACGGCGGGCGAAGTTTCCAGACTACATTGCAATTCAATATATCGTGGACGGTGGAATTATTATGACTCAAAAACATTTCAAAATGAGTTTTACTACTTACGATTGCATTGCACGCGGCGGGCTTAAAAGCGCTGCAGCAGGACTGGCCGCAGGAGGTGACGGGCTAGCCGCAGGTGACGGCCTGGGCAAATCGAATAAAAGGTTTTTGTTATTACAAATACTACGACTATAAAATATTCATTTTGGTGAAACTTACATAATCAGCGGCGCGCTCGGAGGACTTGAGGAGGGGTGTAGCGGGAGCTCCTCTCCCTCGGCAGTGTATAGTCCGAGGAGAGTCGGTGCCGAGCCGGTATACTGAAAATTCAAAGCCCAACACCTCACACAAAATAACAGCAATATACATAATAAAACAATCACCCTTCACAACTCAACATGCAGACAAAAGACATGCTACATACAAACCTAAACTCAACAATAGTTACTTCTGTAAAATATCTGTGAATAACAATGATAAATTGCTGGAAGATAACAGAATCCAATTGTAATAACTGACAAAATACAATGTCAAATCTATGCGACCTGTCTCATTGTCTCACTGATTTGTCTCATTACAGCAGATTCAGTAATTTAGTCAAGATGATGAAAAGAATTTACCTCATAAGCCGGATCCTCGAAGTCATCGAGGTATTCCAGCTCATTGTATACCTCTAACTCGGCCAACTCATCCTCGGACATGTCCTCCCCAGGCATGGGGACATCGAGGTACTCCCGCATCACACCCTCTTCCTCAGAGTCGCTCTCCCGGAGCATCTCCTCAAAATTATCGGGCGCAGAATTATTCACGTTCCAAGCAATTTCTAAAATAATATTTTTTTTATTTTTTTCTCTACCTGTACTGTCCCACTGTTGAGCAAAGGCCTCACAGAAATATTTTACTTCATAAAAAAATGAAAATAAAGTTATCGATACTATCGATAACGTTTGTCGATATGACCTACGGCCTAGTGGTCGTTGTAGCCGTTTGAATTTGACAGTTACGTGTTACGTTATTATAACATGAGAAAACATCGAAATATGAATAATAATAGAATAAATACGCCTCGAATGCATGAAATTATGAATTATCATTAGTTTTTACGTTGATAACTAACCTTACAAAGATAATAATTCATTGAGAATTATTAGAATTCATAACAAACAGCGGTGACGCGGACGAACATTTTGTTGGTTCAAAAGAGTAGTTTTATGGCCTTGTTTCAAGCAAACAATTATATACATACTTGCATTAGATACTTAGCACTTATAATTCATTCACTTATAATTCATTCACTTACAATATGATTTTCACACCAAATCTATTTCTAATTCAAAAACAATGACGCCGAATTGGGTTTGGCGGTTGACATTGACTTCCACTTGAAATATAAATAAATAGGCCTCGAATACATGTAACAATGAATTATAACTATTTTTTACGTTGCTACTAATGTTTACAAGACCATATTTCACTGTAAAAGAGTAAAATTCATATTTTCAATTGTTCATTCAAATGGCGACTGACGAAATCGAAAGTAGGAAATTTTGTTGGCTCAAAAAAATAAATTTCAAGCAAATGATTATCTACAAAAATGCAATAGGCACTTCTATCATAATAAACATTTACTTACCAACGTTTGAGAACAAAAAACCACAAGAACGACACTGCCCGCGCTTCACCTCACCGTTTTTTGCTATGAAGTATGACGTTTGTCAACGACAAGGACGCGTTTCTTTTACTTTTGTATAGTGTTGCCCGTTTAGAAAGATAATGATGATTGGTTGAATCGACTACTAATTGGCAATAGAGTGAAACTGTCTGCAAACGATTAAAAGAAATAAGGTTCAAATTAGCCTGTACGAGCCGCTCCGAAAACGGTACGGCCGGGCCCAAGGGTTGTTCATTGTCCGTTCTGAAAACGGTACGGTCGGGCCGGAGAGGTTTTCGGGGGAAATTGAAATTTATACTAATATTAGTATAAATTAGGAAAAACAAAAATTTTATCAGCATAGGGTGATAGAGGAACAGTCACGTGTGGTGCCGAAATTTGTCATCAGATATTTTCGTGCATTTCTGCAGGTCTCCGTATTGATATTCCTCGTTTTACTTCTATAAAAGCATCTTCATATTTTACTATGACACATCGACCTCTTTGCGTCTTCCTCAAGCGTTTCCTTGGCATCTGAAAGCAAAAATAAAACATTTTAATTTTGTCACAACCGTACCGAAAAAAATTGTCACAACCGTACCCAAAGTACTCCTTCGCCAAAAACAATTACTATGGCAACATAAAATAATGTAGGTACGTACAAAATAAACACAAACAATGTCTAAGTGCTCTTTTGGACCTATTCCAGACAACATCAATATTTGCGGGGTATTAATAGCTCCTCCTGACACTATGACTTCTTTTTTAGCTTTGAAAGTGACTGTTTTGTTGTTTTTTATGATAGCTTCAACACCAATTGCATTATTTTTGTCATCGAAGAGGACTTTCGATACCAGTGTGTTTTTAAGCACAAATAAATTGGGTCGGTTTTTGATCGGTGTCAAAAATGCTTGAGCAGTGCTCTGCCTTACATTGTCGATCGTAAACATACACTCAGTATATCCGACTGGAGTGTTACCGTTTACGTCTATAACAATGTTATGACCAATTTCTTTGAAAGCGTCAAGGTACTGACGGCCATCATCAGAATACTTTCTGGTAGTTCCCAAATATCCATCAGTACCATGATAAACACCAGCATCAGATTCTTGAAGGCAAGGATCGACTAGCCTTTCACTTTTCTTAAAATATGGAAGTGTGTTTTTACAGTTTCATGATTCGTCGCCGGTAATCTCAGCCCAGTTGTCATAGTCATGACAATTTCCCCTCGTATAAACCATGAAGTTAAGGCCACTTGTACCTCCAAGCATTTTTCCTCTTGTCCAATCAGTCCCATTACCTATAAGGAACTGTTCAGAGTAACCATCATTTTGAGTTATAAAGTTCCAATCAACTGATGTTTTTCTGAGGTAAGCAAACAACGCCGGGAACTGAAATAGATAAATTATTAGAATATTATATAATTGCAGATGATGATTATATTAGTTAAAATAATAATAACTTTAGTTTCAGTGTTAGGTGTTACATCATAATAATTATAGATGTTTAATAAAATGTGCTAAAGAGAGGAAATAATGACACCAAAAATCTTGTACAATCTTGTTAAATACAGGAGGAACGTACCACAGATTCTACCGGTGGATCTCCGCCAGCTTCTATAAGTAGAACTGTGGCATCCTTAATCTCTGTTAGTCTATTGGCTATCACACAGCCTGCTGATCCAGCACCGACTATTATGAAGTCGAAACAATCGCCATCTAATAAATTAATTACACAATGATATTGTTACTGATGTGTTTATTTTGATTTAAAATTGCCGTGATTTTGAACATTATTCGATGGCATATAAGCTGATGGTCTACGGGATGTGAAGTGGCCACCACCATATAATATACTACTTTTACACCCTTTAGAT
The DNA here is from genome assembly GCA_963853795.1 of Xestia rhomboidea. Classification (NCBI taxonomy): domain Eukaryota; kingdom Metazoa; phylum Arthropoda; class Insecta; order Lepidoptera; family Noctuidae; genus Xestia; species Xestia rhomboidea. The sequence goes on along the minus strand of OY970771.1, from coordinate 2,862,904 downwards.
AACCTTGCCCATCGGCCCTGATGCATTCTACATTCTGAGTCGTCACTCAGTGGGTGCTAGAAGACGGGCGTCGTCGCCGAGGGAGGCCAAGAAAACGCTGGCGTGACCACTTAGACTTAGACTAGAAATTGGCCTGTGAGACCCGCACGTAGAGAGGAGTGGAAGGCTACGGGGGAGGCCTTTGCCGAGCAGTGGGACAATATAACAGGCTAATAAAAACAACAAAAAGATAACCTTGAACTTGCGCCTGCTGCGGGAATAAGAAGGCAGTCATTTGTAAAGCCGACAGAATACTGAAGGCTCCTTGGATCGTCTGCATTTGTTGTATTGCCGTTGTTGCATTCATATTGAATTTTGTTTCAGAACCTAAAACAGTTTCAGACGTTTTAGCAATAGTTTTTTTATGAAACCTCTTGCTTTTTTTTTTCTTATGTATTTGTAAATTTGTTAATTTCACAAGTTTTGTTTTATTTTTTTTTATTTACTGTACAGTTTTTGAATAAACAAATTATCAAAACTAACTTCGTGGCGCAATTAAGATACGATATCTATTGAAGCAAAAAAAATATATCCTCAAAAAATTAAAATCCTTAAATAATAATATAATTCCGGAAATATATAATCTGGAATTAAGTATTGTTTTACAAGCTATCGTTATAATTTATGCGAAAACGCTATAGATAAAAAAAGAAACTAGAGGTACCTACTTACCATTTGTATCACTGAAACACGCTACTACACCGAAACTCAATTGAAAATGTTATTTATAGCAAATGACGAAGACTGACATATTGACGTAGACTAACAAAACTTAGGGTTCCTTGTGCCAGTTACACTAAAATATTGATGATGAAATTCAACTATAACACTGAGTTACTTTTTACTGAATGCATATGAAATTAAAATTAAAATAACATTTATTTTTATTTTTTGTCTGTCTGTCTGTTTGTTCTGGCTAATCTCCAAAACGGCTGGACCAATTTTGACGGGGTTTTCACAGGCATATAGCTGATGTTATAAGAAGTAACGTAGGCTACTTTTAATACTGAAAAAGAGTAACAGAAACGGACATATGGTACCTTTCATTCGGGAAAAAGTAAGTCATTAGTCATTTAATCATTAGTTAACACGTCATGTACAATAAATAGTTGTTATAAAAGATTTCAAGCGTGCTCCAGAGAAAAAAAAATGTCGATGTGTTGTAGTACATACAGAAATCTACGTAATTATTTATGTACGAAAAATTTGAATGTATTAGTTGGCATCAATAAATTATTATATTTCCGTGTTTAAAAACATAAATTAACCTCGTGTGGAAAACGTCACAATATTGCATTAATGAAATTCTTAATAAATTAAGTCCAATTGAATAAACAGTTAACATACAATACCGAAAAGATATTGACATTGCTGTTCCGTTATTACATTCAACCGCACTTAATTGTAACACTTGAATACGCTACGCTACGGAATAAAGAACTGGCTTAAGCCAAACTGTTGCGTTTCACATGCAGGTGAGTGTTATCAGCGTCCGTAATATATTACAAAGCTGCTTAACAACAGACCCGCGGGCCATAGTGTGGCCCAGCAACGCATTTGAAGTGCCCTGCCAACTGCAGAGTGATCTGACGACAGTCTTTTGACAACAGATTACAGAATTATTACAAATAAAATAATATTGATGCAAAATTTTGCTTATATGAACCCATTCTCATCAATCCAATATCCAGCTAGAATGAAATTTCTAGAAATCCAAAAACATCACTTCCTGGATTCAGTTTTTCCAGAAAATATCTACACAATCATTGTGTGACAGCGGCGTATTTGTACCAGGCCAGGCCATGGCCCCGGGCCGCAAACTGAGAGGGGCAGTTTCTTTTATTTTACAGCCTGCCACACCGTTTTTAGGGTTCCGTTGCCAAATGACAAAAACGTGACATATGAATGATAGTTAAAAATATTTGTTATTATATTGGTTGGTGCTCCGGAACCCTTTGCGTGCGAACGAATCACATGGCCGGTTTTTCTTGATACAAGCACTTTAAATTTTGGTTTGCCGCCCTATCTAATAATGAAAAAAAAACACTCAATACTGTATCTGGACACATCTAACAACAATTATCAAAAAACATTGAATAATAGTAGGTACATTATGATGTAAGTGCGGTAAGTTGAAAATTACAGCCGAGTCAATATTGCTAGCTCGAGCCGTAGGCGAGGGCTACAAGAAAGCAGAGGCTATAATTATCAAAGCGCACGTATATCATACGTCATTTTATAACATATTTGCGAGGAAATAAATAAAACAAATAAAAACAATACAGCGAAAAGAAAAAGCGCGCGGAATAAATTTTACTTGTACACAAATTAGCGTTGCGCGCGCATCAGCGCTTTTTTTTTAAGGCAAAGGCACAAAAAACAGCCAGTATTACCAATAAAGCAAAAAATATTTTTGTGTTTTTGTTACAGATATTTATAGTAAGTATATATATATATATATGGTTGTAATTTATTGTCAAAATTTATTAATTAAAGAATTAAATGTATATTTATTATTATTTCATCTCCCAAAGTTATTTTTATTCATAAAATGTTGACCACTTTTCTGACATAAAAACTCTTTGCTAAGATTTAAAAAGTACCGTACCTTTTAGACAGAGCTCTTGATAAACCGTGCGTACGTTATATTACAATAACGCACAATTACGTAATGAGATACAATACGTTAAGTATTGAAATTGGTGAATTAGGAGACCCTTTACGAGCAAATGTGTTTTAAAAATACTTACTTTTTACTGTCAAAAAGCAAAGAGGGTCTCTGCTAACGTCCACGTCGCGCGTTGGCTGACGTGACGCAACACTGTGAAACACGTTCAGACCCGCATGCCGCTCCCCTCACCCCTTAGACCCGGTATTCCCTATAGTTTCGCAAATATTACGATTGTCACAACCGTAACCAGTCTATAATATATAGCATTGTTGAAAACAAAGGCATTCATTCACCTAGTTCCAATTCTGTTTCCCAAGTCCCAGTCCCCGTCTTTGCCATATTTTTTTTTGTTCTAGACCATACCTGGGAACCTTCTACATAGTTACGGAGATATTGGGGGTCTAAGTTCCAACTTTTCCTCAAGTTTTTTTTTAAATACATGTTTTTAAGGTGGAAGCTCCACGGTAGCTAGCGAAAATCAAATTTTCTTTAAATTTTTTGTGATTTGCAGGTCAGTGTCAGGTTGTATGTTGAACTAAGATTTTAAACTTTCAAAAAATTCAAAAGTACTTAATTTTTTTTTATAGTTGCAACCCTGTGTGTCATCGCATCGATTATGTGCCAGTCAAGAAACTTATATACTAACTGGAATGAGGACGGCCAATCCAAAAAACGTTCCGAGCGAGAAAGCTTCAAGAGTGGATGCTGTCTCTTTCTAGGGTGTCCAATAATCATACTAACTCTTGAGACAGTTACAGACTACTGTTATTTTATTATTTAATGATGATGACTTGCAAATAAATAGCATTCTAGGCGAGATAGCTACAAAAGTGGTTGTCATTAACTTTTTATGTTAACTTTAAATATATATACAGTCCAGTTGCAAACTATCCATTTTGTAACCTGTCTATCCAGATGACTTTTGTATTCGGGGATTCGAGGATTCCGTTAAAATTATATATTTTTTCAGACATAGAAAATCGCATATTCAGGCTATGACTGTTTACCTAAAATGTTTTAGTAACATTCGCCAATATTTATTTTACCTTCCGAAACCAATCATTTTCACTTGCAGCTCGCCAAATGGATTCTTTTGCTGGAGAAGCATGGAAAAATCCTTAGGCTTCGTCCTAATAGAACGCTAATGCGCGATCGTCGCGCGAGTAAGCGAAGCGAATATTTGGATGACTTATTGTGTGGGTTTAGATGGAAATAAATGCGGGCAGCGCAGTGCAGCGCCATATCGCGCGAATTTCAATTAGAACGCCTATTCGAATTCAATATGTTTGATCGCGCGTTCGTACGAACTAAGTTCGCGCGAATAGATTTACAATCGTTTAAGTCGCGCGACCGCGTCGTGCGATCGTCAGTTAGGACACCTATTCGAGTTCAATAATCGCGCGTTCGTACGAGTAAAATTCGCGTGAACCTACGATGATCGCGCATTCGCTTTCTATTAGGATGATGCCTTAGGACCGTCATGGCACGGCACGGTACGGTGGACTCTTTTCTTTTCAATATTTCTATTTAAAAAGCAAACTAGTTACTACCGACACCATGTGCGATGTTTCTAATTTATAAAATGAAAATATACTTTTGATTACTATGTAAGACAACGATGTTCAAAACTTCGAACTTACGTACTTAATTTAATTGTATATTTCCCGTTTGTCAATCTAAAACATTGGTAACCCTAGTCGTAATAAACAGCCAAAGTTAAAAAACTTACCTGAAAAACTAAATTCCACATCCAGCATACCCCTCACTACTACACCCCTTCACACAACACAATTTTACCGTATTTAAAGTGGATTATTTCACTTAAATACAATAAAAAGCACTAATTTGACTTCAACACGAAAGTGTATCGGCCATATTGTTTACATCGGTGACAAGGCAAGACAGAGAAACCATCCACCTTTGTTGGTTTCTCGCTCGGAACGTTTTTTTTTTCTTTTCCATTGAATCCATTGTACAAATTTAAACTAAGCTTTTGAGATAGAGTTTTTTTTTGAGCACTTTGTTTGTACTCATTCCCAGGGCTCTGAACTGGTTTAAAAAGAGCGGTTAATTTCGATTAAATACCGGTAAATATATCGTTCCTTCATTAACCGGTTAAACAAGTGAACTGTTTTTATGTAACCCAAATGATAAAAGTTACCGGTTACATAAGCACAAACGGCTTTAACACCCAAATTAACCGGTTAATTCTGAAATATGTAAATTTTTTCGTCTAGTTTTTTAACATTTCCAACAAGTTATAGTGGCATTACCCCAGAAAATATTATGAAAAAAGAAATGTTTGATCTGAGGACGTCAAATACAACCAAACAAAATGACATCGCAACAACCAGACCGTGCGAGCGAGAGTGGCGGGGACCACGGACGCATCAAACTTGGATTTAACCGGTTAATTTTGACTATCTAAACCAAAATTTTTGAAAAACCGGGTTTCCTCATAAACCGGTAAATACGGGTAAAGTGCGACCTTTAACCTAAATCGATTTCGGTTTGGGGTCAATGACCGTAACCGGTTAAGAATTATAACCGGTTTCCGAGCCCTGCTCATTCCAGTTAGTATATAAGTTCCTTGGTGCCAGTTTCCTGCCTTTTGACAGGATTGGCCTCCAACGTTTTATAAAATTGTCAGTTTTTGGCATTATTGCAATGTAGAAAATAAATCCATACTGACATCTCAAATTATAATGATAATTATTCTCTCTCTTTGTAGTCTGTGTAAGGGATTCCCCTGTATTTCTCGCGTTATGTTTGTATCTCTTTCAACTACGAACATTAACATTAGTAGTTAGACAGTTGATAATCGTAAAACGAGTATTCTCTGTAGGTAAGTATAAGGTTGTTAAGGTGGATGCTCCAGGGTAGCCCGCGAAATTCAAATTTTCCTACGTTTTTTGCAATTTCCAGGTCAGTGTCAGGTTGTATGTTGATTAAAATTTGATTCGCGGCTGTAACACGTATTTAGTTATAGAATTATAATCATCAAAATCATCAATACAACCATCCAAGCGCATAAAGGTGCAGGAATGACTTTAACCTTGAAAAAGTAAATTCCTACACCATTATGAGCTCACACTGCAATCTGCCAAAATGGCAGAAATCTGCCACAATGGTCACACTGGTCACTCATCGCAGTTCGCACCAGTTCGCACCAAGGAAATTATATACTAACTGGAATGAGTACGAACAAAATGCTAAAAACAATTAAAAAAACCCTATCTCAAAAGCTTAGAGTTTAAATTTGTACAATAGATTCAATAGAAAAGAAAAAAAAACAAAACGTTCCGAGCGAGAAACCGACAAAGGTGGATGGTGTCCCTGTCTTGCCTTGTCACCGATGTAAACAATACGGCCGATACATTTTCGCGTTGAAGTCATTTATGTACTTTTATTGTATTTAAGTGAAATAATCCTCTATAAAATGGTAAAATTGTGTTGTGTGAAGGGGTGTAGTAGTAAGGGTTTGCTGGATGTGGAATTTCGATTTTTAGGGAAGTTTTTTAACTTTGGTTGTTATTACGACTAGGGTTACCAAGTTTTAGATTGACAAACGGGAAATATCCAAATAAATTAAGTAAGTAAGTTCGAAGTTTCGAACACCGTTGTCGTACATAGTAATCAAAAGTATATTATATAAATTAGAAACATCGGACAATCGCACATGGTTTCGGTAGTGCCTAGTTTGCTTTTTAAATACAAATATTGAAAAGAAAAGAGTCCGCCGTACCATGACGTGTCCTAAGGATTTTTCCATGCTTCTCCAGCAAAAGAATCCATTTGGCGAGCTGCGAGTGAAAATGAATGGTTTCGGAATATAAAATAAATATTGGCGAATGTTACTAAAACATTATAGGTAAACAGTCATAGCTTGAATATGCGATTTTCTATGTCTGAAAAAATATATAATATTAACGGAGTCCTCGAATCCCCGAATACAAAAGTCGTCTGGATAGACAGGTTGCAAAATAGATAATTTGCAACTGGACGGTACAGACATACATTTAAGTTAAGGTGGATGCTCCAGGGTAGCCCGCGAAATTCAAATTTTCTTAGGTTTTTGCAATTTGCAGACCAGTGCTAGGTTGTATCTTGATTAAAATATTGTTCGCGACTGTAAGACGAATGTAGTTAGAATTGGATAGAATTATAATCATCAAAATCATCAATACAACCCTCCGAGTTCATAAAGGTCGAGGAATGATTTTGACCTTGAAAAAGTCGTTCCTCGACTTTTATGAACTTGGAGGGTTGTATTGATGATTTTGATGATTATAATTCTGTAACTAAAGTCCGCGTCACGAGTAGCTATAATTTTTGTAAACAAAGAATTTTTACCAAGTTACGTAGCGACAATTCAATCAACAACAAAATAATCCCAAATTCAATCAACTCAAATTATCACACGTGTAATACGAAGCTAACGAGCAATTTCACTTGGTCGAGTTATATATTAGCGACATAAAGCACTGTCGTCCAATGTTTTATGGTACTGGAACGCGTCTGAAGTCATGGAACGTAAACATTTGGGCCGCCATTTATAAGCAAGTTCACGCTGACGCTGTCAATGCTGTAATTTTTTTTATTTGATCCAAAGGTTGCAAACCCGAATGTGTGTTTACAAAATTTATAGCTTCTCGTGACGGGGACTTTAGTTACAGAATTATAATCATCAAAATCATCAATACAACCCTCCAAGTTCATAAAAGTCGAGGAACGACTTTTTCAAGGTCAAAATCATTCCTCGACCTTTATGAACTCGGAGGGTTGTATTGATGATTTTGATGATTATAATTCTATCCAATTCTAACTACATTCGTCTTACAGTCGCGAACAATATTTTAATCAAGATACAACCTAGCACTGGTCTGCAAATTGCAAAAACCTAAGAAAATTTGAATTTCGCGGGCTACCCTGGAGCATCCACCTTAACTTAAATGTATGTCTGTACCGTCCAGTTGCAAATTATCTATTTTGCAACCTGTCTATCCAGACGACTTTTGTATTCGGGGATTCGAGGACTCCGTTAATATTATATATTTTTTCAGACATAGAAAATCGCATATTCAAGCTATGACTGTTTACCTATAATGTTTTAGTAACATTCGCCAATATTTATTTTATATTCCGAAACCATTCATTTTCACTCGCAGCTCGCCAAATGGATTCTTTTGCTGGAGAAGCATGGAAAAATCCTTAGGACACGTCATGGTACGGCGGACTCTTTTCTTTTCAATATTTGTATTTAAAAAGCAAACTAGGCACTACCGAAACCATGTGCGATTGTCCGATGTTTCTAATTTATATAATATACTTTTGATTACTATGTACGACAACGGTGTTCGAAACTTCGAACTTACTTACATAATTTATTTGGATATTTCCCGTTTGTCAATCTAAAACTTGGTAACCCTAGTCGTAATAACAACCAAAGTTAAAAAACTTCCCTAAAAAACGAAATTCCACATCCAGCAAACCCTTACTACTACACCCCTTCACACAACACAATTTTACCATTTTATAGAGGATTATTTCACTTAAATACAATAAAAGTACATAAATGACTTCAACGCGAAAATGTATCGGCCGTATTGTTTACATCGGTGACAAGGCAAGACAGGGACACCATCCACCTTTGTCGGTTTCTCGCTCGGAACGTTTTGTTTTTTTTTCTTTTCTATTGAATCTATTGTACAAATTTAAACTCTAAGCTTTTGAGATAGGGTTTTTTTAATTGTTTTTAGCATTTTGTTCGTACTCATTCCAGTTAGTATATAATTTCCTTGGTGCGAACTGGTGCGAACTGCGATGAGTGACCAGTGTGACCATTGTGGCAGATTTCTGCCATTTTGGCAGATTGCAGTGTGAGCTCATAATGGTGTAGGAATTTACTTTTTCAAGGTTAAAGTCATTCCTGCACCTTTATGCGCTTGGATGGTTGTATTGATGATTTTGATGATTATAATTCTATAACTAAATACGTGTTACAGCCGCGAATCAAATTTTAATCAACATACAACCTGACACTGACCTGGAAATTGCAAAAAACGTAGGAAAATTTGAATTTCGCGGGCTACCCTGGAGCATCCACCTTAACAACCTTATACTTACCTACAGAGAATACTCGTTTTACGATTATCAACTGTCTAACTACTAATGTTAATGTTCGTAGTTGAAAGAGATACAAACATAACGCGAGAAATACAGGGGAATCCCTTACACAGACTACAAAGAGAGAGAATAATTATCATTATAATTTGAGATGTCAGTATGGATTTATTTTCTACATTGCAATAATGCCAAAAACTGACAATTTTATAAAACGTTGGAGGCCAATCCTGTCAAAAGGCAGGAAACTGGCACCAAGGAACTTATATACTAACTGGAATGAGCAGGGCTCGGAAACCGGTTATAATTCTTAACCGGTTACGGTCATTGACCCCAAACCGAAATCGATTTAGGTTAAAGGTCGCACTTTACCCGTATTTACCGGTTTATGAGGAAACCCGGTTTTTCAAAAATTTTGGTTTAGATAGTCAAAATTAACCGGTTAAATCCAAGTTTGATGCGTCCGTGGTCCCCGCCACTCTCGCTCGCACGGTCTGGTTGTTGCGATGTCATTTTGTTTGGTTGTATTTGACGTCCTCAGATCAAACATTTCTTTTTTCATAATATTTTCTGGGGTAATGCCACTATAACTTGTTGGAAATGTTAAAAAACTAGACGAAAAAATTTACATATTTCAGAATTAACCGGTTAATTTGGGTGTTAAAGCCGTTTGTGCTTATGTAACCGGTAACTTTTATCATTTGGGTTACATAAAAACAGTTCACTTGTTTAACCGGTTAATGAAGGAACGATATATTTACCGGTATTTAATCGAAATTAACCGCTCTTTTTAAACCAGTTCAGAGCCCTGGGAATGAGTACAAACAAAGTGCTCAAAAAAAAACTCTATCTCAAAAGCTTAGTTTAAATTTGTACAATGGATTCAATGGAAAAGAAAAAAAAAACGTTCCGAGCGAGAAACCAACAAAGGTGGATGGTTTCTCTGTCTTGCCTTGTCACCGATGTAAACAATATGGCCGATACACTTTCGTGTTGAAGTCAAATTAGTGCTTTTTATTGTATTTAAGTGAAATAATCCACTTTAAATACGGTAAAATTGTGTTGTGTGAAGGGGTGTAGTAGTGAGGGGTATGCTGGATGTGGAATTTAGTTTTTCAGGTAAGTTTTTTAACTTTGGCTGTTTATTACGACTAGGGTTACCAATGTTTTAGATTGACAAACGGGAAATATACAATTAAATTAAGTACGTAAGTTCGAAGTTTTGAACATCGTTGTCTTACATAGTAATCAAAAGTATATTTTCATTTTATAAATTAGAAACATCGCACATGGTGTCGGTAGTAACTAGTTTGCTTTTTAAATAGAAATATTGAAAAGAAAAGAGTCCACCGTACCGTGCCGTGCCATGACGGTCCTAAGGCATCATCCTAATAGAAAGCGAATGCGCGATCATCGTAGGTTCACGCGAATTTTACTCGTACGAACGCGCGATTATTGAACTCGAATAGGTGTCCTAACTGACGATCGCACGACGCGGTCGCGCGACTTAAACGTTTGTAAATCTATTCGCGCGAACTTAGTTCGTACGAACGCGCGATCAAACATATTGAATTCGAATAGGCGTTCTAATTGAAATTCGCGCGATATGGCGCTGCACTGCGCTGCCCGCATTTATTTCCATCTAAACCCACACAATAAGTCATCCAAATATTCGCTTCGCTTACTCGCGCGACGATCGCGCATTAGCGTTCTATTAGGACGAAGCCTAAGGATTTTTCCATGCTTCTCCAGCAAAAGAATCCATTTGGCGAGCTGCAAGTGAAAATGATTGGTTTCGGAAGGTAAAATAAATATTGGCGAATGTTACTAAAACATTTTAGGTAAACAGTCATAGCCTGAATATGCGATTTTCCATGTCTGAAAAAATATATAATTTTAACGGAATCCTCGAATCCCCGAATACAAAAGTCATCTGGATAGACAGGTTACAAAATGGATAGTTTGCAACTGGACTGTATATATATTTAAAGTTAACATAAAAAGTTAATGACATCCACTTTTGTAGCTATCTCGCCTAGAATGCTTGCAAGTCATCATCATTAAATAATAAAATAACAGTAGTCTGTAACTGTCTCAAGAGTTAGTATGATTATTGGACACCCTAGAAAGAGACAGCATCCACTCTTGAAGCTTTCTCGCTCGGAACGTTTTTTGGATTGGCCGTCCTCATTCCAGTTAGTATATAAGTTTCTTGACTGGCACATAATCGATGCGATGACACACAGGGTTGCAACTATAAAAAAAAATTAAGTACTTTTGAATTTTTTGAAAGTTTAAAATCTTAGTTCAACATACAACCTGACACTGACCTGCAAATCACAAAAAATTTAAAGAAAATTTGATTTTCGCTAGCTACCGTGGAGCTTCCACCTTAAAAACATGTATTTAAAAAAAAACTTGAGGAAAAGTTGGAACTTAGACCCCCAATATCTCCGTAACTATGTAGAAGGTTCCCAGGTATGGTCTAGAACAAAAAAAAATATGGCAAAGACGGGGACTGGGACTTGGGAAACAGAATTGGAACTAGGTGAATGAATGCCTTTGTTTTCAACAATGCTATATATTATAGACTGGTTACATACGTCTTACAGTCGCATACAATATTTTAATCAACATACAACCTAGCACTGGTCTACAAATTGCAAAAAAAGTAAGAGAATTTGAATTTCGCGGGCTAGCCTGACGCTTTCACCTTAACATAAAAAGTTAATGACGTCCACTCTTGAAGCTATTTCGCCTAGAATGCTATTGAGCTGCAGGTCATCACCATTAATAATAAAAAAACAGCTACAAGTTAGTATGATTATTGGACACCCTATTAGAAAGAGACAACATCCACTCTCGAAGCTTTCTCGCTCGGAACGTTTTTGACTTGCCCGTCCTCATTCCAGTTAGTATATGAGTTTCTTGGTTCGCACTCACTCGCGTAATTACGTCAGCGGCTGTCAGAGCCACAGAGTATCTCGCTCGCTAAATATTGTTCGGTTCTGTGGCGGCTCACGGCCAGTCACGGCTGTCAACGTCACACAAATGCAAACAATCATTACAGGCACTCGAATAGTTTTGGAAAAAACGCTTTACTTTGAGATTTTTGCATAAAATGCTCAAACCATTGCTCGTAAACTTTACATAATCTTAAACACGATCTGTTTGCTATGTTTATGCTGACAATTTAAAACAATATGCGTGCGAATAAAACAAAACTCAAATGTTTACCTTCGGGTGTACATCCATTGTGATGTCTCGTAAAAATAAAAAATAGTTTTCTATGTGTGGTGCGGTCGATTATATCGTTGTTAAATAATTTAATTGGTGATATTCGTAACGATGAAGGTGTTATTAATATTGATGTGGAAACATAAGGTGGTGAGGCTACGCAGGTTTATCCACACAATTTTAGATTTTACCTGCCCTCTGATGTTTTTTATTTTATTGGGTACCTTGAAATCAGTATTAAAACCTCCACATTTCGTACACGAGGGGCCGAAATCGGGTCAACTGGACGAAGTGCCCAATAAGGTGAGTTTTGGGTGTTGAAATGTTAATTAAAATAATTGTTAGTCCAGTTAAGATATTTTTTTAAATTCTGAACAAATACCTGAATTCTAATTATTACTTATATTAATTATAAGTCCAGGTTTCCTCACGATGTTTTCCTTCACCAATGTCTGTGATGTATATGATAAACTTAGAAAGTACATAAGAATTTAAAAATCACTTTGGTACTTGCCCAGATTTTAAACTTTCACTACATCAGTGATATAAAATGAATCTTATGTTTTCGGTAAAATTATATTCAAACAAAAAATATTGGATAAGTGATCAGTTCCCCGTTAAGTAATATGCACACAGTGTAAAATAGGACAAGAAAATAAAAAAAATGATATCTGAACAAAAAATAAAAATAATGTGACAGTGTGCCTCATGGATGCGCCAAATAGGCAAATAGGCATAATATTCTTTTCTTCCTTTTTACAATGTTTTATTAAACAGAGAATTGAATCATAGGAATAAATTATTATTTTCTACACTAGCTTCTGCCTGTTGCTTCGCCCGCGTGAAGGTTGATGATTGTCCCAGGGGATCTTACTACCGGAATAAAAAATATCCTATGTAAGAGTAACAAACATCCATACATACATCCACACATCCATACTCACAAACTTGTAGCCTGTATGCTATGATCCCCAATGGCTATATATATATCTTCCATGTACAGACAGCAATCTGTTACATTTTAAACAATTTTTTATTTTTTTTGTCGTTTTTTGTAACATCAATGTATTAATTATTTTTTTATCATTATCGCTCTATGACACTGTTATCTATAAAATGGTAGTAAACATTGTTGTTGACACAACAATGAGATTTCTGTTCAAACTCTAGTGAAAGGCAAACTCCACAGGCTGAACTTTGAAAGTTTTCCCAGTAAAGTATGTTTCATAGAAAGATCAACATTATTCACATCAGATTAAAAGTCTAAATAAAAAAAAGTCTTTCAATTATGTTATGGCTATTGGATCTTGGGGCCTATACTTCAAGGCCCATTCTCCTTTAAAAGCATCACCAATGCAACTCAATAAAAACTTTGCAATAGAGTTGTATTGTTGTTGTTTCTTTGACAAATCACTGCACACTTCCGCCACATTGCATTCATTACGTAATTCATGTCTTTGTGATTTTGTAAAGTGACTGATGTATAATATTGGGTCTGTCTAGACGTGATTACACATATGTATGGATGATTTACATGCAAAGCCCTTTAATTAGTTTTCATTTGTTGGCAAAACAAAAATAGTATATTTCTATAGGTGTAGACCAACCAAAACTATCTTTAACTCAAAAAAAGGTAAAATTCTTTGACATTTTTACTGGTTAATTGATGTTACTTGTATCTTGGGTAAACAGTAGCTGCCTTTTATAGCTCATGATGAAACGGAATTGTCTTTAAATAAAGATAATTTCATGCAACAATACAATTATTGGACAAATAAGCGCTCCTGAAAACCATCTTCAAACTTCATCAAATGCTTTCACGTGCTCCACCTGGCTACCTAGTTCAAAAGCCAATGCACGCCACTGTTAATCTATACATATAATAAAAATGTAATGGATCGCTCTCTGTACATGGAAGATATATGAGAAAGAATATTACCTTTATCAACGCAAATAGCACCCAAAACAATAATTGTTAGAATTTTTGACTGTTTATGTTTGTCTGTGCGTTTGTGCACGCTAATCTCAGAAACGGCTTATCCGATTTAGATGTGGTGTGTGATGTGTGTGTCAATAATATATTGTGGTAAGCTTCACTTATCATTTAGCAGGCGCGGATACATGGGGGGGGGGGGGCAATGGGTGCAATTGCCCCCCCTGAACCGGACCAAATACGTCATTAGCCAAGCTTGAACAAGTTTGACAGAATTAAAACTAAATATTCTAGTATATCTTGTCGTGGGCGTCGCCGGGAGGAGGCTGCTACCCCTAGAGGCTCGGGATTTTTAAAATTTATAGCTTTCTCTGCCTGATGCCATAGAATGGTATTGTACGTAGTAAATTGTAGGGTAAAATCGAATCACTCAAATTAAAATATTGTTTAACCCTGCGGAAAAACATTTAACAAAAAGGCTCCTTTTTTCTACCTTTGGATTGGCACTCCTATTGGATTTTTGCATGATCGACCGGTTATAGACAGAGCCTGAAATAAATTAGGAGCCCCTTGCCCCGAGGCCTTATATGCAATAGGCATGACGACAGTATCAAAAAATTGCAAATCTATTTAGTCCGTCAGTTAGTGTATTGGAAATTAATGGACGCGTATTTTTTGTTTTTGTAAATCAATGAATATTGACAAAGATAAAACGCATCAAAACTCGGGAGTGGGGGCTCGTGACGTCAGAACTAGCTAAAAATTATACCTAGGCGTGACGTATAGAGAGAATTTTGAAAGCGTCATATTTTCGTCAATTTTGGTTTACGTAACGAAAGAAAAAATACGGGTCAAATAGTTTTTGATAATCTAACTGACGGACTAATTAGATTTTTTTTGTCGTCTCGCCTATTATAGCATAATTATCTGAAGCAATGAAGTAAAAAATTTCTAGCTCGTTTCGCTCGCTCTAGCAGTCTAGTTTTTCTTGAGTCTTAACTTTGTCTAAAAGAGGCCCAGGGAACTCCAGTTGGTCGAAACAATTCTAACCTGTCGAAACAATTCGAACCTGTTCAAGGTAGGTAAAGTGTTAAAATTTTCGAGCTCGCTCCGCTCGCTCGCTTGATTTCCCTTGAATTTATGTAAAAGCCCCGTATGCTTTACACTTTTAATAACAGTAATTTGGAATGAGAAAATATCTGGTAGTGGACACCAAAATATCCACAGCGATTTTTTTATTTTATCTAGGGGTAGCTTCTTCATTTGATCATAGTTGTAATCAATTGGAATATTCTCTATTGTCAAACAACATAACAAAATTCCCGCCAACGGTAATCGTCTGGATTATAAATAAACAATATCAATCTGGCTAGCAAAGTGAGTAATATTTTTACGTAACTTTAGCACCTGGCCCCTTATTCACAACGCTTCGATTCGGAAAGTCGTATGTCTATCTTTTTTTGACATTACGAAATCGAGCGAGATAGACATACGACTTTCCGAATCGAAAATCGAATCGAAGCGTTGTGAATAGCTATGCTGATATCTGAAATAATTGGCCGTTCGGCCCATGCTAGCAATATGCATACAACACTTCCGGTTTTCGTCGGTTTAATTTTTTGTTAAAAAGTTTTTTTTTGTAACTCAAGATTTGGCTTCTCAGTAAATCAGCAACGTTGGTTTTAAATTACAAGTTAGCTCGGTTAATATAAACAAAGGAAATAAGCACTCGGGCGATAAGTAGTAACTCTTCCATTGACTTTTGAATTGTTATCATTCATAAAACTCAAGTATGTTATTGAGACAGGCTAAGTATAGACTTCCCACAATGCAGGAAATTAGTCATTAACAAGGAGCTTGTTAAACTCTGAGCTCACCATAATATTCTTGGTACTTATATTGAAATCGTTGCTATTTAATTTCTGGACAAAGTTCTAGATCGTACATTGTACACTTATTATTATAGGCCACTAAAGGTTCGATTTCCTAGAAGGGCATACAGTGACCTTCTTGGTGATGGTGAGGTTCTTTAGAAAGGTCAGGTGCGTAGTACTCGCAACCGGCGTGCGTGTATGTCCAGATGTATGAATGTGGACGAGGCAAAAGGAGTATGTAAGGATCGTAGATTCCCGGGGCTGCGGGACTATTCGAAAGAGATACCGTGGCCCCGGAACACAAAGGGCGATTAAGGAACATGGATGGGTTTTAGTCAGTAAAAGTCTGACACTCCCTCCTGCTCCGCCCAGAGCGGGAGGAGTCATTTGATGACTTGCCATCCATAAAAAAAATCGTAGATTCGCAGCAGGTGGCGCTCTGGGGTTTCTGCTCACCTCCATAGGAAAGAGGCGCGAGTTTATGTTTGCTAGCTTATGCCCGCAGCTTCGCTCGCGTGGAGTTCGATAATTGTCCCACGGGATCATACTACCGGGATAAAAAGTATCCCATGGTTAATCCAGGTTATAAACTATCTGTGTGCTCAATTTCATCCAAATCCGTTCCGTATTCCGTATTCCGTAGGATGTACGGTTCGGTCAAACCGGGACTGGCAAATAGCAGACGCGGCAGGCAACACAGAAGTATTAGTCAAAGCCCTCCGTAACCTTCACCTGGGCAATGTTGGAATGTTAAGGTGGATGCTCCACGGTAGCCCGCGAAATTCAAATTTTCTTACGTTATTTGCAATATGCAGGTCAGTGTCTGGTTGTATGTTGATTAAAATATGATTCGCGGCTGTAACACGTATGTAGTTACAGAATTATAATCATCAAAATCATCAATACATTCCAAGCGCATAAAGGTGCAGGAATGACGTTTTCAAGGTCAAATTCAAATTGCAAAAAACGTAAGAAAATTTGAATTTCGCGGGCTACCCTGGAGCATCCAGCTTAATGCAGTTTCTTTTTCCATTTCGTAC
The DNA here is from genome assembly GCA_963853795.1 of Xestia rhomboidea. NCBI lineage: Eukaryota > Metazoa > Arthropoda > Insecta > Lepidoptera > Noctuidae > Xestia > Xestia rhomboidea. The sequence goes on along the minus strand of OY970771.1, from coordinate 2,845,987 downwards.
ATTCAAAATTCAGTAGCCGTAAAGTCTATAACGTGGCCTGCAATCTACACAAAAACCCACGACGTTAAACAATTTCAATCAATTTCTCTTTGGTCTGCAGGAAATAATAGCGCTAGCGGATATCATGCCTCCGCCACATTGGATCATGTACTACCCTGAAACAGTACTTACCAATTCGCTCATGGATGAAGTGGGCGCCCAGCTGGATCTAAAGAGGCTTGCCACATTCCCGGGTAAGTGCGGAAAGATCCCCACAGACACGATGACTAGAAAACCTAACTTCCGTCAGTAGGGACTTTCTTAGAGCCAAGTTTCTTATTCTTTGTTGTAAAAACCGGCCAAGTGCGTGTCGGGCGACGCGCAGTGCAGGGCTCCGGAGTAGCCCGTTATATTTTAGATTTTGTTTTCAATGAAAGTCTTCACCCGTTATAAACAAGCAACTAATCTTAGTCACTTTATAGGATTTATTCTAAGGATTTTGTATTTGGTACAAAATTATCCAACACCCTAGTTCAACGACTATTACTGCCAAACTAAATAAAGTTATCTTAAACGCTATAGCTATCCTTTAAGGCTCATGAAATGCACTATCATCGTGAATTTTTCCAGATTTTTCAAGCCAGCATTTTAGCCTTTAGAGGGGGGGGGGGGGACGCCCTACTGGAACAAAAATTAGCACTTCAAAGTTTAATATTTCTTGAATGGAGCATTAAATCGAAAAGTAGTATCGGCAACCCCTAAATCATTTTAAAAGACCTATTCAACGATACCCCACATGATGGGGCAGACGACGAAAAAAAAATTCATCCCCACTTCACATGTAGGGGAGCTACCCTAAAAAAAAATATTTTTCAATACACTTCCTCGAAAACTGGTTCTTAACGCACTATGATTAGGTTCAACATGCAATGTGTTTCACACGCGTGCGATTTTTTTCATTTTCCAACACGTGTGCGGGAATGAAAATTGCCACAGATAACCTTAGTCCAAATTGGTTCAATGCCTATAGTCGGAAATGAATGTTTTTTTTTATTTCGGCTAAGTAATAATGCGTCTGTAAGTACGGCGTAAATGTTTTTTGAATATTCAAATTGTGTTTATAAATAGAATATCATAGATAAAAATGATTATTTAAAACTAATATTTACTTTTTTAAACAAATTAACATTTATTTGTGTTCTAAATTCATAAATACAAAAAAAAAAAACTTTTTTTATATTAGTCTGTATAACGGCTTCATATCTTTGCTTCTCCTTCAACCTGGCGAAAGCAAAGCGCGGAAAAAAAGAAAAGAAAATCATAGTTTCCTAATAATTCATGACAAAAATATTTTACGTTCTTTTATTTAATTTCTTCAAAAGTGTATTGAAAAACGTCGTTTGATACACGTGGACATTTGTTATTGCAGTTCTCGGCTCAAAAACACCCTCGCCTACGGCTCGGGAGTTAATTCCGCCTCGGACGCAATAACAAACTTTCTCCACTTGTATCAAAATGTACTAAGTATTCCAAAATTTTATTTTACCACTTTGTCGGCGTTATTGATATACACACCTTTCTAGTACTAACGGTCTCTTAGCAAAACCTCGGACAGACAGACAGACAGACATAGCGAAACTATAAGGGTTCCTTGGAACCCTAAAAAAACACATAAATAACGTATAAATTGTTGCAATATTACAGTATATTAACAAAGGCAAGCTTAACCCTGCATCAGGTTTTCCTACAACAAACTACGCTGTATGTAGATGCTAAAGGGAAGCGAGAGCGCACCTGTGTCTGAGCTCACACTTGTACACTATAACATCTCTCACGTCAATCTAGTCTCCGCTGAGACTGACCTCCATGCAGGGGCGTAGCTACCGCCGTATCAATGATACGGGGCCCCGAGAAACAAGGGCCCCTGATGAGGAAAAAATCAAAAAAAAATCTCACAACCTCAAATATTCTTCTTGCTTACTTAACATCATGGTCCAGAAAGCTCCAATTTTTCGAACTCGCTTCGCTTGCTCCTTGATGAAGGCTTCATCGAACGCGGTCCAGGAGGCCTACCATGATCTAATTAAAAACGATTCAAAAGCAAGACAGTTCAGTTTAGGTTCCTAAACTGCATCGCTCAAACTCGTACCATGACGTCCAATACGCTCAGCGGCATTTGGATCGTTAAAAGTGAATGAAAGATCGCAATTTGTGGCTGAACCGCGTTTGAAACGTTTTTGGTGAAAAGAGATACCGCTATTAGTATCAAATAACCTTGTTTCGCGCACATTTTAGTGTCAGACACGCTCAGAAGCAAGTAACGTTTTATTTGTTTTTAACTTAGTGTCTAGTATAATCTTCCTCAAAAAACTCAAACTAAAGCTGTTCATCAGCAGGGCTATTACGTATCTTTCTGATATCCAGTGACTATCAAGCTTCGGTTGTACACCGAACTTTGATGACAACCGTGAATGTCTTAATATTGGTATTACGTATCACACTGAGTGGATATCAATTTACGGTGACTAAGAGGGTCATACATAATACGAAACTAACCTTTTGACCGTTAATTGATGTACACTGAGCCCAGTTACTATCATTTCGAGCTGTCAACAGAGATACGTAATAGCCCTACAGACATCTGTTAGAGAAAAACAAATGTGGTTAAAAAAGGCATATAAATAGGTATTTTAGACTTTAAAAGAAAGAAGTACACTTACATTGGTTTTAAAACTTTATTTTCGTCAATAATTCAGTAAACGTTTCAGTTTAAGATAAAGAAATAGTAACCTATATTGAATCGCTTATTTTGACAGTTGAGCGTTTCAGTTGAGCTGCTTTTGGACGTCATGGTACCAAACTAGTGCAAAATTGAATGAATGAAACCAAAACTTGCGACTCAGTTTGGAGTCAATCGCTGTCAGATGGCATGGCCTAAATTAAATCGTTAAACTGAAGTCATGGTACGAATTAGAAGAACAGTTCAGTTTAGGTCCTAAAATGGATCGCGTTAAGAGCTCGTGGTAGGCCTCCTGTAAGCATCAATTGTTCGAGAATTCGAGATCGCTTCGGTCGCTTTTCGATGAAAACTTAATCCCTTTCAGGATGCTGTAATTTTATAGCTCTTCTTTAAAGTCCTAACCTATGCTCGTCATGACCGCTGTTACACATTTTTTTGTCTCGCTTTGCTCGCTCACACATACCCTTAGTCAAATGAATAATAGGTAAATCAGCTATTTTCTTAGTTTTGCAAAAAATCATCTTTTAATATATTTTATTTTGTCTTCTTTTTGGGCTTCGCCGCACTCGGGCTTAAAGGCCCCTAAAAATAATTGATACAGGGCCCTACTAGGCCTAGCTACGCCACTGCCTCCATGGCCGAAATAATGTGCATCCGGATCCGGTTTTTGACGATGCTTCTTGCAATGCTGGACTGTATTATATGGTTATACATACCCACATTGCTTATGCTTCATTTTAAAACTGATAGCAAGCGAATAATTTGCGACATATTAAATGCGACACTTAACTTCAATTAGTTCACTTCCATACAACTCATGTTTATGGGTTGGGGGGGGGGGGGAGTATTTTAGCAGATTAAGGCCAGTTCAATAAAATATTGTCTTTTATGTCTCCTTCACACATTTCAAGAAGGGACATGAACTGCGATTCTCCAAACAATTTTGACGGAAACGATGATATATATAAACAAAAAAAATAATCAATCAAAAAATATCAATTATCAATTTCCACTGTAGACACGTCCCTGTCATTTCTTTTTTTTCAGCAATTTATAAGTAAAGAAAATATGGGCCTCCAAAATGTACAAACAAATGCCCCATTTTAACGGTCGTCATTACAGGACTACCAGACAAGTTCGAAAAGTTTTAACATGAAAAAATTGATAAGAACCTAGACATACTCTTTCTTAAAATATTAATGTAAAAAATAATTGACTCAGCTCAGTTTTCGAGGACAAAAAAGGGGAATACGAAACTTTCGTCAAAAATTTTGTTAAGTATAATCGGTCTGACCTGCAGCTGTCTCTATCGAACTCTACGGTTTCTTCAAATAACTACACTCGAGAGCAATGAATCCGGGTCACTTAAAGAATCCTAAAAATCTCGGAAACTAAAAATGCTAGGTTAATGCAATAAATTATATTTAATAGACAATGTAATACTCCTTAAATGAAGGTATTAAAACTTCTTAGTTATTGTATAGTTATATCATAAAAAAAAACAAATTTGAAAAAGGGCCACTTTCGAAGATGGAACTACGAAATTACAGCATTTGGTTTTGCTTTTGTTTGTAATCTGTCATTTATGTGGGTACATAAACCATGTTGATAGTGCTCTATATTCATTATTCAAGCTGAAATTATGTCGCTTACGCCTGAAGAATGCACCAGAATACTTACAATGCTGGAAACCGGCCGGAGTCAGCGCGATACAGCCAGGACTGTCGGTGTGTCGCTGTCAACAGTACAAAGAGTTCTCCGACGTTACGAAGAAACTGGTTCTAACCTACGCAGACCAGGAACGGGCAGAACCAGGTGTACTACAGCACGAGAAGACCGATACTTGGTGAACACCATGCTTCGAAATCGCTTTCTCACAGGAACTGAACTCACAAATCAGTTTCGACGCCTCGGAGGAAGTAACCCAAGTGCATGGACAGTAAGACGTCGGCTTGCTGAATCTAACTTAAAACCCCTTAGACCTGCAAACGGCCCTAAACTGGAGCGTGGGCATCGTATTTCAAGACTAAGATATGCCCAGAGCCACGTAAATTGGAGTATTGAAGATTGGTCAAAAGTTATGTTCTCCGACGAATCAAAATTTATGCTCTACAAGCACGATGGAAGACACAGAGTGTATCGAAGACCAGGGGAAAGATTCAAGCAAACATGCATCGAAGAAAAAGTAGCCTACGGTGGTGGGTCTGTACTTGTGTGGGCCGGAATTTCTTCTGAAAGTCGCACAGAGCTGGTGATCATAGAAAACGGCTCTTTAACTAGCGTAAGATATGTGGAAGAAATTCTCAATGATCACGTTGGTCCATTTATGGTCAATTTAGGTGAGGATGCTATATTTATGCATGACAATGCCCGACCTCATATAGGTAGGATTGTGAATGACTACCTTCAAGAGATGAACATTACTCGTATGGAGTGGCCAGCGCGCAGCCCGGATATCAACCCGATCGAGCATGCTTGGGACGAGCTAGGCAGATGCGTAAAACAACGAAACCCTCCCCCAATCACGCTTCGTGAGCTCAAAATTGCTCTCACAGAGGAATGGGAGAATATTCCCCAAAATCGTATAAGGAACTTGGTGTACAGCATGCCAAACCGCGTAAACGCAGTAATGGAAGCACGAGGAGGCAATACGAAGTATTAAAATTCAAGAAAATCGTAATAAACTTCAAAAATTTCGTGTTTCCTATTTTTGTTTTAAGGAGAGATCAGCAGTTTTTTTCTTTATGTAATTTTTTGTTAATAAAATGTATGGTGACTCATATTTTTTTTACTTTCATTTAAGGAGTATTACATTGTCTATTAAATACAATTTATTGCATTAACCTATCATTTTTAGTTTCCGAGATTTTTAACATTCTTTAAGTGACCCGGATTCATTGCTCTCGAGTGTATTTTTTAAATTCCTCGCAGGCTCTGTCCCCTCTTAAGAGCCATTTCACGTTTTCGCGCATATATCTAAGACTTTAGTCGCCTAATTTACCATCTTAGATAACACTCTGGCATTTTTTAATACAATCATGTTAAAAATAGACTAGTCTTTCGTATTGAATCTTCATGTAACACGTTTACAAAAACTTATTTGTTTATTAAGACTACCTCACAGTAAACAAATAATAATTATAATTATAAATACGCGATAATTTTTCAGTCAACTAGTTGTGGGCGATTAATCACTACACAACTAGTTGACTGAAAAATCATCGCAGAGTCAATTTCAGACTCGCTATATCTATCATAAATATTTATAAATTTCACTGAAAAAAATACACAAAGCTTCAGACATATACTGTTGTCGACACTTATTGTACTAGAATATCGATAATTAATAACATTAATTAGTAAAAAAAAAAACAAGTCTTAGGTAATTTTTTACGTTTTATATCGCTATTGAATCGTGATTATAGTTAGCCGGTTAGTATTCCACCGACCGTAGTAGGCGCGTACGGCAACAATGGCACTGACGGTCGTTGAGGACTTCTAGGTCTGGTCTAATCTGGTCTGGTCTATTTCGACTTGGCACGTAGGCACTTTACTTTGCGTAAATTATTTCATCACCACTTGACTGCTTTTAAAATAGAAATGGGAATCTTTTACTTTCCTTACAACCAAATATTCGAAGAATATGACATCCGCCAACCCGTCGTGGGCCCACTTCTCTATTTTTTTTTAAATTTGGATTATTGTATCGAACTGAACAAAGTATAAAGGGTGTAAAACACCTCTTAACGAAGCCGAAAGGCACTTGTTCTCCTCGTCATTGCCATACCTGGGAACCTTCTAGTTACGGAGATATTGGGGGTCCAAAGTTCCAACTTTTTGCCACCTTTTTTTTTAAATACAAGTTTTTAATGTAAGATTTTTACTTTAAACACCTCCACGACCCCGTCCTATTCAATCCATCCATCAGCACAATGTTTTGAGTGCGTTACATTGATTTCTGCCACATGATTATTCACCCCAAAAAAAGTCCCAGCAATAATTTTTGCGTAAAGTTACTTAAGTTTGATGTACAGAATGCTCGGTTGACGGTTTCGTGATGAGGTGGTTTACACCCTGTATTTAAACCTTTGAAAACAATTACATGTAGGTATTTGTGGTATGGCTACAATTCCCATTCCTTTGTTTTTAGGGAGATCTACTAATAGGGCATTTAGTTAAAAGTGTCGTTTTTATAATGGGTCGTATTGCTAATAGGATCATTTACTAATAGGACGTTAATAATTTACAATCATCGAACAAAATAATTGTGCTTGGTTAAACAAATGACAATTAATTTTGAAACTTGTTATACTACTCGTTATAAATGATGTTATTGTTTCTATTGGTCACAGAAGCGCTTAGCCCGCTTTGTAGTTTTGTGTGCCAATTTTCACCACAGTTCAACCGTTTTTACGTGAAGGCGAACTGACATCCATACATCCTGAGTGGCAAGATCTTTTGTATGGCTGCCGTGATTCAATGTCACCTATGACTTCAAAAACGTTACGAAATCGCCCGGCAAACGCCCAGTGCTTGTTACCTTCGTATCCCTCGCTTCACAAACTTATAAGATTTTTGTTGTAGTATTAAGCATTATGACAGAATTGTGTCCTGAAGAAATAAAAATAAAATAATTAACTTCAGCGCAAGCTGTTCTGCAGGGCTATTACGTATCTTTCTGATATCCAGTGACTTCCAAGTTTCGGTTGTACACCGAACTTTGATGACAACCGTGAATGTCATAATATTGGTATTACGTATCACACTGAGTGGTTATCACTTGACGGTGACTAACAGGGTCATACATAATACGAAACTAACCTTTTGACAGTTAATTGATGGACACTGAGCCCAGTTACTATCGTTTCGAGCTGTCAACAGAGATACGTAATAGCCCTACTGACCGTACTAATGGCTAAGGGCCTACGCAGACACGGCATGTCAAGTGATATAAAGTTTTGCCAATGGACATTCAAACGTATTTATATAGAAATACGACCGTGGCGCGTCTTTCAATACAAATCCCTTTCGATGCCACGGGATCATTTTAAAGCATAGCAATTTATGTATTTCTATATCAATACGTTTGAATGTCCATTGATAAAAAATAAATCCTTTGCCATGCCGTCCCGCATAGCTATTCACAACGCTTCGATTCGATTTTCGATTCGGAAAGTCATATGTCTATCTCGCTCGATTTCGTAATGTCAAAAAAAGATAGACATACGACTTTCCGAATCGAAAATCGAATCGAAGCGTTGTGAATAAGGGGCTCGGTCTGCGTTGTCCATAAGTTGTCGTGATAGTAAGGTGCTACACAAGAACCACTATGAAGTGAACTTTTCACATAGGTAGACCATAACCTGCTGCATCATAACCTGTCCAGTATCACGTACCGTGGGTAATTTCCAACCTTCGTGCGGGTGAAGACGCAGCTCAAAGATCATGTTTATAACATCAATTAATTTTAATTCTATTGCTCACAGCTCAAACAGAAAGAGGCTACTTTCCTTATTCGAATGAAACTGGGCTGCCTGGCTTAGCGGCTGAAATGCGATTCATGGAGGCTATCGTCATATTTCAAGTAAGTACTTACAGTCATTGTAACATGTTGTGAATATGGCAGAACGAGCTTTTGAAACATCAACTTAGCGTTGAAATATAAACATGAAGGTTTTATCTATTTGAAGCAAAATATCAGCATTTTACGGAATGCATATGAAAGTAAGTGTATACGGTACTTATAACAATTTTTATTTTATTTTTGTCTGTCTCTCTGTTCCGGTTAATCTCCGAGACGGCTGAAAAGATTTTAACAGAACTTTTACTGACAGATAGCTGATGTTATGAGGAGTAACTTAGGCTACTTTTATTTTAGAAAAAGGATTAGGGTTCCGTGCAAAAAAAAATCCTTGAAACTGTCAACAAAATCCGATTAGCCTTGCCAATAGAAATGCTATATATACCAAGGTCTTGGAACAAAACGATCCAAATTCCAGTGCCTAAAGTGTGTAACGTGGGATATAGGATATATGCGAGCTTTCTTCTTAGCAAACTAAATGCTTCAATAAAATGAACTAGGAAACTACCAAGCAGCCTTTCTTAGCAATAGATCGACCGACGACCATATGTACACATCTAGGAGAATTCTTGACGAGGAATGGAGAGCAGGCTCAAAAACTTATGTGCTGGCGTTAGACATCGAAAAAACTGTCGGTAAGCTGGACTTGAACTCTCTTAGAAACATTTTAGTTTCTAGAACTAACACATATCTAACAAATAGAATTATTAAGGCATGCATGAATGAATTCACCTGCATAAACTGGTTTTGACAGCAAACGGAATCGACGCACAAAGGCAAGGGAGTCAAACAGGGATGTCCGCTATCCCCTCGACTATTCACCATAGTAATGAACGACGTTCTCAGAACATTAGAAGAAGAAATAGAATGCCTTCATCTAGACCAGGACCATGAGATTCAACTCCCTATTCTACTGTCCTTTGCAGCTGACGTGATAATAACAACAAATAATCTCTGCGAACTGGACGAAATAGTCACCAAAATCAAACCGTTACTGGAATCAGTCGGACTTCACATAAATGAAACGAAAATAAAACTAGTAATCAGAGACCCACACAGCACCAAAACCCGAAGTCTTATTAGAATTGGAGGAACCAGTATTCCACCGGTAGACGAAATCAAGTACCTAGGCACGTGTATAAAATCGACACTTAATAGAAACAACACAGTTAACGCCAGATGTTAACAAGCGATGCGTAACTCTAAGGCCTTAATATCCTTCATAAAAAACTCGAATATGGAGTGGACAATCGCGCGTCTTATCTATAAAATAGTCAAAGAACCTGCAATGACTTACGGTCTTGAGGCAGCGGCACTCACAAAGGCAAACCGACTTAAAGATATGATGCGAAATTCTTATGGGAAAAACAATTACCAAAAAAAATTTAATGGCCTACGGTTATGCTACTACGGGCACATCCTCCGACGATCTCACTTACTACACGCAGCTATTAGATACAAGGCGAAACGGCTAAAAGTTGAAAGTCCAATATATACATGGAACGAGTCACTCCAACAAGACATGGAATATTTCAATAAAAGCAAAGAAGAATGGATTCAGTTAGCAGCAGATTCAGTGAAACAAATACTACTGACGATGAAACATATACGCGAACATAATATTTTTATATAAGACGCACCAAAAACTAATGGAATCGCAAACACCAGAAACGAATATGATTCTCCAATGATAGAAGAGACCAATCGAACGAAGGTCAAAACACCAATGCTCATTCCTATGAAATGTACCTGTCTTTACCACTATTCCTATATTGCCTCTAGGCTGCATAGTCGGCTGATTGTGCCCGACTGGCTGCGGTTGGTCGGGCTTCCTCTCCCATCCCAAAGCATGTCTTTCCTTACAAAACAGTGCCCCCTGGTGTATCCGGCTTGTCCGGGTCAGGCTTGCTCCTGGCTGGGTGTGGTGCTCAATCATCATCATCATCATCATCATCGAAACTGTCAACAAAATCCGATTCAAATAGGGAAGTAATATTTTTATAATAATTTTACGCGTACGAAGGTGTTACATTACAGGCACTTTTGAGCTGTCAGTCCTTTACAGTCACTCTTCTACTAACAGCAGCAACCTTGTTTTAATGACAATAAAAGTCACTGTGTTTTTGACACAGTTGAAAAATCAGAGGCAGCATAACTGAAGAAAGTACTAATCTTGCTCATTCCAACCTGTATTCCATTCTCTATAAAGAAGAACGGGCAAGGAAAGCCATAGGTATCCTTCAGATCATGAAACGCGATTCCAACCGTTTCTTCGACACTGCCAGAAGTGATCGAAACTCTCTGATCGCATCGGCCGCCCGAGACCAACCATCGCGTATTAGTAGGCGACTAGGGTATGGCTTGGTCGCCGAATCTTATTCGGCGACCAAGCCATACCCTAGTCACTCCACCAATGACACCAACCGCCGTCATTCCGAACTCGCCGTCGAGGTTTTTTTTTTTTTTTTTATTACAATATGGGCCTGCTCTTGACCTCGATTACGCCTGATGGAAAGCGATGGATGAGATCTATGATGGAACGAGCGTGCCCAGAAGATGCCTGTTCACTCTTGCTTTGAAGGCGGGCGGGTTAAATGTGGGTGGGAACACAGACGCAGGCAGAGAGTTCCAGACTTTGGCTGTGCGCATTATAAAAGTGGAGGAGAAGCGCTTAGTACGACACATTGGGATGTTAACCAAGTGTGGATGGTACGCCGCAGTACGTCTGCTAGTCCGGTGGTAAAAGGGTGATGGTGGGATCAGGTCGTGGAGCTCCTGCGCACACTCACCGAAGTACAGTCTGTAGAAGACCGACAGGCAGGCAACATTGCGCCGATGAGCTAGGCTGTGAAGCGAAGCTGCCAACGTCTCGTCGCCTATAAGCCTTTTAACTTTGAGGTCCGTTGCGACGTCCCTAATTCATGCCACCCCCGACCCTTGGTCGAGCCAGCCCGGCGGAAAGAGATAGGCCATTTGCTACATTCCCCAGCGACCTTAGCCTAGGCTCGTACCCCACACGGGAAGGCCTTACACTCAAGGCACCCACAGGATAACTCCATGGACAGTCTTTGAAATCAAAACTCTTTGTAGAGCGTCGTCTCTGGCGCACATGCCAGTAACGCACTTTAAAAAACTCGATGCCATAGTAACGCCCTGGTGTAATTATGGAAAATAGAGGATACCGTGTTACTAAACTGACCTACAAAAATAAGTAAGTACTACACTTTTAAAATTTCAATTTTTCCTTAACTATAGAAGTTCGAGATTTAAAATAAAAAACGTTATAAAGCAATTTTTATCAGCTTTCTTTGAAACTATAGACAAAACTAAACAATTTTTCGAGTCCTTTTTGTTTCGAAAGTATATCTTGTGTACTTAAAAAGTTATTGCAATTTTAAAAGTGTGATACTTATTTTTGCAGGCCAGTGTAGTTTATTCATGTAACATTATATTGACAGGATATGTCTGGGGAGACCTGGCCAGAACGTCTGAACTACACCATTCGTATGAAAGACGACTTCGGGACGGAATCCTACAAGTCCTTAGACGATTCGCTTGGACCGCACAGGATGTATGGTAAGACACACTTTTTAATAAATACATAAGTAGGTATCTTATGGACCATATGGTAAGCACTTTTACTACAGGCCGTTCAATTGAAACGGTGCCTGAGGTAGCTCCGCGGTGCGGGAGGGGTGTGTTGACACGTCACCGGGCCACTGACTGCTCTCGCGACACATAACCGCTGCCATCTCCCGCATAGCGCAGCTTTCAATCAATCAGCAGGCCTGTTATTAATAAACACCAAAGTTCTCGGCAATCAGGGTCTTAATTAGCTTCAGAAGTCAGTGACAAAAAAACTAAATCAATCAAACAAAGGTCTTCTGAAGCTAAAGTTATTTTTCGCTTTTTTGTGTTTTTTGAAGTCGGTTTTATTTTTTGCAAAAAACTTTATATTTTTCACTTTTTAGTAGTTCACATGTGCTTACCCCTTCATAGCGTACCGACGAATTGAGAACCTCCTCCTTTTTGAAGTCGGTTAAAAATAAGGAGCGAGACAACATGAAAAATCTCAATCGAGTTAAAATACCGTTGAAAAAAATAGGGTTTCGGTTTCCGCACTTTGTGCTTAAAGTGGACCACTGTACGTGAGCCATGGCAGCCGTTATTCCAACCAGCCCACCTCTCTCCAGAAGCAAACCAATCCTCCCTGGTCGCCTGCCGCCACGAGTATTGACGTTTTGTTGGTAAAATACTACATTGCAAGGATCATGAATTTAAGAAGGCAACAGAATATAATAAACAAACCGGCTTAGTGATAGCTTAAATAAAATTGGAGAAAAGAACTTTCAAACTCAAAATTATTATGCAATTACTACATATCTTACTTAAATCTGATATGCCAAAACAATCACTTGGAAAAAAATGCACGTATGCATTGCTCATGACAAAACGTACCAAATGCATAGCTATGCAAGGTCGGTTTAAAAACTGCAGGTACTGCGACGTAAGCCTTTTTTAACGATACCTTTTCGATTTTAACTGGCACGTTAATTATGACCTTGCTCGTTGAAACGCTTAGGAAGGGTTTATTACACGATGAAATTAGTATTTATTATGCGAACGGTCAAATTACGGAACCCTCTGCCAGCGTCTCTCGTCGTTTCCATCTATGTACGAGTATAAGGCCTGGACTCCACCAAAGCACACGTCACAAAGGAGACGTGCGGAAACCTACCAATCACATTGGTTGAAATGGACATAGCGTCTCTCGCATCTCTTGTGATTGGTCGAATCTCGCACATCTCTACGCTTTGGTGGAGTCCGGGCTCTAACAACCGCAAGAGAGAACAGATGTCTTCTGGACACGCTCATTATTCGCAAACCGCTTCCATTGCTTACCACTAAACGAGATTGAGGTCAAGAGCAGGCCCATTTGGCAATAAAAAAAGAAAGTTCATGTTGCAAAATAATCAAAGTGCGCAAGATCACCTACTTTTGACGGCACTCAAGTAGGATCGAATAAAGCGTTTATTCCGAACCTGGCCCGGAATCCTAAATTCGTCGCGGTTTAGATTAGGAACTAGAAAAAAAAAACATGCGGTGCAGTCTTTGGGGACTGCCGATAGAAGTGAAAACTAAGTTTGGATAGAATCAATCCAAAATAAACTTTATCTTAATTGTATAAGGTTGATTTTGATTAACCGTTCTATGAAAGCGTTTTTGTTCACCAAAAAAGTGCTCAACACAGCTAAAGAAGTTTTCACTTCAATTATTGTTCCAAACGTAACTCTCTTCTTAACCTGGGGCCCTACTGTCTAACGTTAGAGAGTAGGGCCCCTTTTTTTTTCGGATGGGAAATCATCAAATGACCCCTCCCGCTCAGGATGTTCATCCATGTTCCCTCATCGCCCTTTGTGTTCCGGGGCCACGGTATCTCTTTCGAACAGTCCCGCAGCCCCGGCAGGCATCGGCCCTTGCGGACCCCTTCCTTTTTGCTGACTCTCTTAAGGCGCGCGTGGAACACGAACGCGCCGTCGACACGGCCTGTCGTCATGAGACGGACGGACGGCGATCTAGCCCATAGCTCACCGTTCACAGGCCCGCGCCTACGGTGGCCGTGGCCCCCGACGCCCGGGGCGTCTCCTGCGGCGGCCAGGGCGTGAGGTTCTCTCCCTCTCACGTTCCGCCACCTCCTTCGCTAGCATGACTGCTTCGCAGAAGGAGGTGACGGCGTCCCATTCCGTCTCGCTTCGGACCATGAATTGAACAAAGGCCGGAAGCGAGAAGTCGCCGCCGCCGATCACCGCTTCGAGAACACGGCGGTGCTCCGCCCAAGCGGAGCACACCTCCACAGTGTGTTCCACCGTGTCCTCCGGTCGATCCTCACAATGGTAGCACCCGGGCGTTTCCGCCCGCCCGATTCGGTGCAGGAACCTCCCGAAACAACCGTGTCCGGTAAGGACCTGCGTCAGGCGGAAGGTGAGGACGCCGTGGCGTCTCTCAACCCACTCCTCAAAGATGGGACTTATCGCCACTATTGTGGCGTACAGAGTAGGGGCCCTGGATCCGACATATAGTTCCTATCATATTCCGAATTGCGATATAAATAGGACTTCCCCTCTCCTCTTTCTTAGAATAAAAAGTGGAATTGTTAGTGGTGATATTTTGATTACGCATAGTAAAATATTAAATTCTGATTTACACATTAGTTTCAAGTTCCTAACCCGGGTTAGGATTTCGGCTCAGGTTCGGAATAAACGTTCAAAACGCATCGCAGACGACCGACAATTGGAAGTCGCCGTTGGTCTGCCGTAATGAGCCAACCCAGAGTCTCATATTAGTTCAGTTACACACGTCAAACTAATCCAACAATCTAAATGTGTTCTATGTACTGCTTTATTAGTAAAATCACAGCAAAACTGATTTAAAATCAACCAACGTTTTCTGAAATGAAAATGGGAGAAATATTTATGTGTATTGGTATATTTTGGCAAAACTACGCTCAATTATAACTTTTAGTTTACTTATCATTTTTCCAAAGTTTATAATCTAGCGAGATAGGTTCTAAACTAAAGATATATCGCAATCATACGGTGACGGATATAAAAGTTATGTATTTGCCATTTCAGCCGTAATAATATTATTTTATACGATAAACTCATTGCATAAACATCTCTGGTATATATTCCATCACCTTCTTGCTCTGAAACTTTATTTTTTGTATGATAAATCACGATTCCCGGCAGCGCTCAATGTAATACACTCAAAACAGTGTGCTGATGCATTTAATAGTACAGGAGTCGTGGAGGTATTATTTTTGAGCGTTAGTCTGGAATAGAATTGTATTGATTGTATTGTTGAATATGATACAAAGTTCTATTGCAAACCCAAAAATAAAATTGGGTTTGCAATAGAACTTTGTATCATATGATATATCATAAAGTTAGTTTTTCCAAGACTTGAACGAAAACGGTATCTCATTTAGAATTGAGCACTTTTGAAATGTATTGTGTATAAGGAAACCATTATCAAAAAGATATTCCGGGTGACATACTGATCCATAGGTAACTGATCTTTTATTTCATAACACCATCTTTGTAATACATATGGAATGCAATAAATAATTGAGTACTGACATATGAATATTGTGTTTTACAGGTTTAAAATATGGAACATTCATGCGCATCCAATGGGCGGTCGATACAAGCTATATCAAACTACTGACGGGCAACGAGGTAAATCAGGTGAGATTATTTTATACTGAACTTCAATATATTGACGATTCATTCTTGTAAAGAACAGAGAAGGAAATAACTGCAACAAAATATGTGTACGAGTTGAGAACCTTTTTGAAATCGGTTAAAATCTGGTGTACGACTATAGAATAGAATAGAATATAGAATATTTTGCAAATATGGGTAAACATTTACATTATTTATGAATCATATATGTACTTACATTATAAAGACCAGATCGATTATATTATTATTACAATTATCATTCAATATATAAATCAGTTAGTAAATTATTATCATTTTCATTAAAATTATCATTAAATTACTAAATTGCCATTTTCATTACAATTATCATTCAATTGACGACCCGAATGGCGCAGCGGTAGTGAGGCTGCCTTACGTTCTTAGGGTCCCGGGTTCGAATCCCGGTTGGAGCAAATGTTTGTGTGATGAGCATGGACATTTGTTTCCGAGTGATGTTTATATGTATAATAAGTATATATTTACAAACAAAAAGTATCTATGTAGTATATCAACTATCTAGTGTCCACGACACAAGCCTCGTTGCTTAGTGTGGCATTAGATGGCGCTGTGTGTTAATGTCCAGCGATATTTTTATTTTAATTAATAAAATATCATTATTATTAAAATTAATCAACAAACATATTTTTCTCTGTTTGAAACTCATCTATGCTATAGTACACTTTATCTGTCAAAAATTTACGTAGTCTACTCCTAAACATCACCGTATTTAAATCTTTCCAGCCACTTGGCAATTTATTGAAAATTCTAGGAGCCATGCAATAAATACTTCTGCGCATCAAAGTGGTTTGACAAGATACTTGACAAAGTTTGCTATTGTCACGCCTACGACCGAATACCATGTTTGTTTTCAGCAGATATAATTATATCCATTTTCTGCCGAAAAAAACTTTTTTACCCGAAACTCATTAAGTTCTAGCAAATCAATACTCTCCTCTACCTATTATGTATTCTAACTTCATTGAAAATATATATTTTTTTAATGAATTATGGAATAAGCAAATTTCTCTAAACAGGCTGTCGTTATTTTAATTATTTTATAAAGTCATAAATGATCTTATTGAACTCATGGAATGCCTTCTATGTCCGATAAAACTGTCTATTTCTCATACAATTGCTGTTCAGGGGTATGTACATATTGCGAGTAGTATCGACCCTTCAACTATGGCGAGGTGACTTGGTTAATAGCCCGTGTATTTCTAAGTTACCCTCATAACTTTTGTTAAAACGGCAAGGACAAAGATTCAATCGATAAGTTAAACCTATATCATACGTTTGTTATAATTTGTTTAGTAATCGTTGCTACTGACTACACTAAGACCGTTTTCACTCGGCGTATTTTATACGCGCCGACGACGCACGTTTCACGAACGCGCGTACACGGAGCCGTAAAAACGGATTGTTGCGTTTGTATCGATTCAAATGCACGTACGAAGCGGTACAAACGTGCACGAAAAGCGCGTTAGCATCGCGTCTACGTCGCCGCATATGCAAGCGCGTTTATGGCGCCACTGAATTTGTGCCTAGGTTTACTGGCTGCGACTGAATCTCGTTTAAAGCGCGTTAAACGGGCGTCATCTGCGCCGCACAAAAAAACGCCAACTACGTGTACGAAAAGAAACGCCACTGTAAAGTGTACCCTGCGGTACACTTTACAGTGCCGTAGTTGGCGACATTGCCTTCTGGTGCCGTGTTCATAGACCCAAAACATCACGGCTGTAATTCCTGAAGGTGGGGTGTAGCTCTATTAGCCTCTACAGGTCGGTCAGGTAGGTGTGCGTTCTGGCATGTCCTCATTCTTCTTCTTCTCTTTTGCGTGTCGATAGACTCAAATAATACCTGACCAGAATGTTGTCATCTGCACAGCTCTATCGTTAGCTTCGTTTAAATCCTGGAAGGTGGCTGTGCAGGATGGGCAGGAGAGGAGGTGGGGTATATCCTGCAGAGGGGCTCCACACTCATATTATCTTTGGGGCGTTACATCTACAACGGCCATCCTGGGCCCGCAAACGGTTAAGAGATATCCAGATTGGCCACTGCAGTTCCTGTCCAGGAAGAAGATGTTCTGCTGGATTGATGAAGTGTGTAGGGGTGGGATGTCTGTTCCTCCACAATTCGCATCTTTACTCATTGCCAGAACGCGTTGATGACGTTGTAGTCAAAAATCAAAACATCAACGATGCGAATTTCGCTTAGTGGTCGTTTGGGAATACCACAACGCGTTATGGTCAGTTATTTCGCTCAATGAGCGTTTTGGGTCTTTGAGCCTAAAAAATGTTCATGTATTCCTGAATAACTTCTACAATACTATCATTTATTCATAAAATGTAATATCATTAGGAGCATCTTGGTCGTCTGCTGGTTATAGGCTACGTCACAGTCACACTAATATGTGTGTGAGCGAATTCAAGTGCTGCCGAACTAGCAAGTTGTCTTCATTGATGGCATCTATACGCAACTGCATTAATCCATAAAAAAAAAAACAAATTTATCTCTTCCACCGTCATTTGCCTAGCCTTTTCCCAACTATGTTGGGGTCGGCTTCCAGTCTAACCGGATGCAGCTGAATATCTGTATTTTACATGGAGCGACTGCCTATCTGACCTCCACAACCCAGTTAGTACTGGGTAATACGGTACCCCTTGGTAAGTCTGGTTGTCAGACGTTCTGGTCACCAACTACCTGTAACGACTGTCAAAGATCTACAAATGACAGCCGGGATAAACGGCTTAACGTGCTTTCCGAGCCATGGAGGAAACTCGGTATGTAATGGGTGGTCACCCATCCACAGACCAGCCTAGGCAAGCACGCCTTAACCTAAAGATCGACCCGAGCGGCCCGACGAACCTTATCTCTTCCACCATGAATGCTAAATCATTTCGTTATAGGTACTACATTACAAAATAATGCTCCCATGAACAAAAGCCTTCTAGTATTCAATCATGTTAAAAAACAATGCCTATTGTATACAACAGGATACGGTCACAGTCACGGAGTTAGCCAGTCATGACAAATCACCACGCCATTATCTGACGATTGCAAGTTAGTATAATTGCGCCCGCGCCGCACAGTGGGCTGGGATTACAAGGTTGGGTCTTAAGAGATCAAATGTATTTTTTTGGTATCTAGGCATAAATTTAAAACGTTTTTATTCTTTGACTTTTTTTAATTCAACCAGTACTTTCGGAGATATAGCCATATCAAATTTGTATGAAGAGTCATGTTATTTTAGTTAAGCAATTTATTCCAATTAAATTGAAATTGAAAATAATGTATACTAAACAGCCTGAAAACCTCAATACCTACTTAGTTCTTTAAAAAAAAAACAATGTTCCACATTTTCCACCACCTTATGTAGGTATGACGTAATTTGTTTTGAGACTTATTTCCGGGAATCAAGGGATAACAGTGCGCGAGCGCAACTACAAGTTATGACGTGTCGTAACGTGATTGGTGCAACGATAGGGTATCTACGGAATGTTCGGTTGCATTCAAACGTACTACAGTGTTCTATTACCCACCATAATAGACGCACTACCCCCACACATTCATTACTTACTTATTTGTTATTTTGTATTTGTGAAAATGTTTGAAAATTTAGTGACAAACTTTGATCTTTTCGTTATTTTAAAAAACAGTGGCAGTATAGGGGAGACCACTACATAAAAAAAAACGCGCCTAGTTCTTAACCTCTATGGTGGTGTGGAATAGAGAACAAAATTTGAAATTGCGACCAAATCGCAGAAAATCGCAACCCGAGAATAGGCGCTAAAATAGGACAAATATACGTACTATGCATACGTTGAGTCAATTCTTTGAGAAAATTTGAGAATTTCGAGATTTTCACATTTTTTCTTTTGCTTCAAACAAAAATTACTTTGGATATTTATAACTCCGAAAATACTAAGTTATCTGAACGACCCTATAGAAATAATTACTTATAATCGATAGATAAATCCAACACAATATTTAAAATTTCAGAAAAATAAACTTATTTTTTTTTAATGCTAAGTCCTTTACCGGCCCGTTTCAGCCCACTGTGCGCCGCGCCCGCCCCGCCGCCACCGCCGCTGACTTCGTGAATGAGGCCTAAGTATAATAGCGTTCGGCGGGGCGGCGAGCGGCCGACAACGCGTTCAATGAGTGGCCATAGTGCTCTGCCGCTAGACTCAAACTCGCACGCTGCAGCCGCCGCGCTGGGCGTCTACTCAGGCCACTCACGCATAAATGCATGTTTTTGACATGAACGCTACACGCCCCGCCCCGCCACACGCTCGATTCGAGCGGGCACTCTGGCCGTACACTAATACTGCTCGTCAGATTGTTTCAACCTAAGTGAAGTTTAAGTTCACTAGGGTTTTTTTTTAATAATTGTTATGCAATAACAATCTCAGGATTATACTAAATCCTTTCACAGGTATTACTTGGTAAACCCACTTTGGCGCAACACTGAAAGTTGTGTTGTAAAGTATCGACCCCTCTTTATTTTTTCAAACACTAAATAGGCTTGAGTTCGCCGCAACTCGCCTGATTTGAAGCGAGGATGTGGCCTTGACCAACGTATAACTCGTAAGCAAGTCCCTCTTACGCACTGTTTAACTACAAACGTGTATTTATTCAACGAATCCTTTGCTTGCAGGTCGTGTCCCTCCAAGAGTTCCATAGCGACGATGGTATCCTCAAGATCAGAAACGAAAGCATACGTCTCATCGGCGAGTTAATGCGTTTGTTGACCTGGATTTCTTTACTGTTAACTTTCACGTTTCACTTGAGTCGTTTGCTTCAGGAGAGGACCTCTGGTATACAGGCAAGTTTGTTGGTCATATAATTATGATGATTCTTGCCAGTGAAAAAAAAACGTATAAAAGCCAACTTTTGCTTGAATTTCTAAAAGATGTTGTCGAATCTTAGCGGGATACACACAGTGGCATCTGAATGGTTAACTTTTACACGTTTTAATTTCTCGAAGGCTAACTGGAGAAGTACTCAGTAGACGTAGATGCAAAACTACGTGACATGGAACCTAAACCTTCCAATTACGATCAGTAGGGCTATTACGTATCACTGTTGACAGCTCGAAATGATAGTAAATGGGCTCAGTGTCCATCAATTAACGGTCAAAAGATTAGTTTCGTATTCTGTATGACCCTTTTAGTCACCGTAAAGTGATATCCACTCAGTGTGATACGTAATACCAATATTATGACATTCACGGTTGTCATCAAAGTTCGGTGTACAACCGAAGCTTGATAGTCACTGGATATCAGAAAGATACGTAATAGCCCTGCAGTTCGTTAAAACTATCTGGACTGTGTCGCGTTAGACTGTGTTGATGTGTGTAATAAATGAGAAATATTTAGAAATATAAAAGCCAAGCCATTCAACCACGTATTAGGGTAGATACAAAAAAAAACTAATTAGTCCGTCAGTTAGATTATCAAAAAATATATGACCCGTATTTTTTCTTTTGTTACGAAACGACGCTTTTAAAATTCTCAATACGTCATGCCGTGGTATAATTTTTAGTGCGTTCTGACGTCACGAGCCCCCATTCCCGAGTTTTGGTGCGTTTTATCATTGTCAATATTAATTGATTTACAAAAACAAAACATACGTGCCCATTATTTTCCAATACTCTAACTGACGGACTAAATAGATTTGAAATTTATTGATGGTGGAAACTAGTTCTGGTCAGCTAGTATTTCAATAAAATTAACACAATGCAAACACAATTCTCCCTTCACAGGAGCTGCTGCGAATGGTAGGGGTTTCCCTAAGCACCCTAAGGCTTTCCCACGTTTTGAACATGTGGCCCGTGGGGCTGGTCTATGCCATCGGAGCCACCGTATGCGTGAAGGCTGGCGAAAATGCCTACATTCAGTATTCGTCCGGGATCCTCATAGTCGTGTTGATGTTTCTGTTCTTCAACTTTGTCATCTCTTTGGCTTTTCTCTGCAGTTATGTGTTGAAAGAGAGTAAGTATTTTTGTTTGTTTTTAGACATTATGCTTAACTTAAGCTGGGTATAGGAAATTGGTTCTCAGTGTGTTTGTATGATCTCAAAGTTACACCGTTTATACATCGCATTGTGTAAATTACAACAGATTTAAAGGGTCTTGGTCAAAATGTGCGTAAGTCCAATTGACTTGAAATATATCTCAAATCAAAGCTCATTATAAGTAATTAAGTAAGTACTCCAAATCACTATTTTATTTATTTTATTTTATTGTGTTTGGGTGGCTTACAGCTAACAATACAAACATTTATAGTGAGGCAATCAACGAAAAGCCATTTACAAGCCTCCACAGTTAGGAATAATATTGTTGCACAAACTAATATCTAAGTATAATATTAATAATATAACTAAGCTTTACATAATAACAAGGAATAGACTAAATTTGATACTATTACAATTCGTCACAAAAAGACATAGCTTTTAGATAAGGCAGTACTAATTGCCGCTAAGCTGCTTGCAAACAAATCGACTCGACTATACCGCGACATGTGGCTAAGTCAGCGGAAACCAGAGGTAAGGCCAATTGAAAATGTTTAAAAATCCTGTATTTTGTCTATTTAATTTTAATATGGCGTAAGTTAAAATTTGGCCAGCCATCAATTTATCGCAATTTAGGTGGACTCGGAGTGATTTGAAATAGTTATATCTAACAAAACGGCAAATTTAAAGCATTTTAAAATATTTTCCTTATAACCTTCGTTTCAAGTTTCAAGAACTTTACGGAATCAAAAAGTTTTTTCGCATCTTCGACAGTTATGACTTATATAGGTTTAGGTTTGAAGAAACTTTATTCTCAATAAAGACAAATTTCACTCACTTGAGAACAATACTAACATACATATAAATTACATAAAGTTCGTCGTCATTGGTTTCAAACTAGTCTACACCCATTCAATGCCTTAATTTCTCTAGAAGTGCTGGATCCGCCATAATATACTGACTAAGTTGAGTTTTGAATGCATAGAAAGAGTGCAGATTTCTTATACTAGAGGGTATTTTATTAAAAAGCTGTGCTCCTTCAAAAGTAAGCATTTTTTTGCCGCTGTTAGTTCTAGTTTTGGGTAAAACTACCAAGCTAGCTCGCCGCGTGCTACGTTGACTGATTTGTTTATATTGGGTGAGTGTGATGTTAGTGTGAATATCATATATCATATTAGAATTAGGTCGTCGATTGGTAATTTTTGTTTTATAGCAGATCATGTTGAAAACAGTAAACTGACTGAAGGTAAGAATAGAAAAGAATAAAAGCACACAGTGATTAATCAAAACTTGGCCGACGAAGTCCTAGAATCGACCAAGGATTGTTAAGGCCCCCCTTGTTAAACTACATAGTTTATTACTAGTTTTAGTATTTATATTTAACAAAATACAGAAAAAGTTAACATATTTCAGGTTTCTCTGTTTCAGGGTTTCTAAAATGGCCGCTTTAGCAGAATCATGATATGAATCACGTTAAAAATTTTAAATTCTTAAAATGGACTTTATAGTTACGACCATAAAGTCCAGTTGAAGAACTTAAATTTTTTCAAAAAAAAAATCGCATTAAAAATTTTAAATTCTTAAAATGGACTTTATAGTTACGACCATAAAATCCAGTTAAAGAATTTAAATTTTTTCATAAAAAATCACATTAAAAATTTTAAATTCTTAATATGGACTTTATGGTTATAATATAATAATCATTTTATTTCAGACAAATTATTTTACATCCATAGAAATTGTTACTAAACATGACTTTCAAAAACTATGTTAGTAGAACATGTAGGTTTGACATGAAATGCATAAACGGGCAATCAAATTTCCCCGATATGACTACAGCAGACTGTTTGAACTGCCCCGTACCCTCTGCAGCAGCGACGCTGCACGCTTACGTCTGATAGCTACGAAGCCATCAGTGTGCGCATCAGCAAACATTCCCGACGCACTACAGAAGCGTGGCAGCCCCAGCAGCATCCTGAATGATTGTTATACTGAACTCGAAGAGCATTGATGGCTCTCTGCGTACAGCTTGTCCAGAGGCTACACGTGTACAGTGTCTGACAATATGCTTTAAAAAGCGTCACTTTCACTTCAGACGTACAGCGAGTAAACCTACGGACAAGCATGTTGCATCGAACAGCCAATGCTCTTCGCTCCCTTTCTACATCCAGCTCATCTTTGATGAATTAAAAATTTTAACGTATTAAGATTCTGCTAAAGCGGCCATTTTAGGCCCCCTGTTCTCCGGCAACTCAGGTACTTCTAGTTTTAGCACCAGTCCTAATTAAAAACGACTATTTGAGATATATGTATTTCGGTTATGTTGGTCTTACTCCTAGAAAATTGTCCATAGTCCTTTAAAAATGTTATGTTTTTAAAAGCTTTTCCGTCGCAGCTTTACCTAACTTAAAATTACAGAGGTCAATCAAAGTCAGCCATCGGGTCCAAAATGTGTCATTCATTATAAATACTAATAATATACAACATGTAACATAATTAACGCACATCCTGAAAATAGTTTGTTCAGAATCGTTTACTGAATCGATTTCTATAATTTTTAATATAGGTCATTTTTTATCCCAAAAATAATTAAAAATATGTAATTTATAGTCACACTACCCCTGTACAGTCAGAACAAAGTGAAATGGACCGTAACTCAAGGCAATAAGACTTTTAAAAGTTCAGTTTTATTTGTATTAAAACAAATTCCGCCATTCAATACAAAATAAAGAAAAATGAACCTTATTTCAAGCAATTTAAAGTCTTCACAAAAACAGTTGGAAGTAAACTTGGCGATTTAACCGCAGGCACACACTAACAGGCACTGGATACAAAGGAAACAATAGTTACCCATACCAAAAAAATGCGAAATATGACACTTATTTTCGTTCCCTTTCTCGTGCAAATTAAAAACCTGGGATAGAGCGAGATAGCCACCATGACACCGGGCAACGGGCGCGCGGGCGCTGCTGTATGAAAGCTTAAATGTTATTAGTCACGCACGGACATTTTAAGTGGGATGTAGGTACTTACTTCCGTAAAGTGTATGCTAATTGTTTTACGCGCGATGTCTTTTCAATAAACAAAATAATGTGCAATGAGGACTTGGGCATGGTGTGGTGTGGTGATAGTGTGGTTCTAGGTTATTAGTTGACAGAAAATTCAACCAAAGGCATGGTACAAGAGTAGCCCGCGGGGCTATTTTAGCTGCTACTCAGCGGCTTCTTGGCCACGGAACGTTCCGTCCGAACACGGCCATCGGCAGGGGAGCCGATTGGCGTACACGTAAGTACTCGTTTTCAAAACGAAATACTGGACTATTTCGATGAGAATCCCCATGCCAGTACCCGAGAATCAGCTGATTTGACGCCTCTTGATTTTTTTTTGTGGGGACGTATTAAATCGTTAGTTTATTTTAGTGCAAAAAATAGGATAGTGAACGCTTTTGATAAAAATGATGCAGTGCTTTTTAAATTAAAACATCAATTTAGAAAACGGGCATAAAAATGTATTGAACTTTTCTATTGAAGTTGAGTCGAGCGACGACGTTAACAGCTGTTTCGAACGCGAGCGAATACCTACTAGGCTAGCAAGACTCACACAGTCGCATACGTAGGTATGAGACCTACGTATGCGACTGTGTGCGTTCGTTGATTTGTACTGTGACTACAACATTCTTCCGGAATTAGGAAAACTAATTTATTAAATAATCATTGCCTAGACATGTTTAATTAAAAATTCAGTGCATGTATTATGATTATAACATAATAAACTAATTGGGGTGTCTGAGGGTGTGCGTTAATTACGTTACATGTTGTATAAGATAGTAATGTTTGTTTGTTTCCTTGTCACATCTTAACGGTACTACAAATTTCTTTTTTTCCTCTTGAAAATCTTCCATCGATGTACGATTCAAGTCCATTGGTCATAAGGACCAAAATGCCCGAACCCCTTTAGAATACGTATAAGCGACGATGAGGGTTGAGCCATAGGCTTATAAATTTACTAACATTACCTCCCGGCGAGCCAAATATGACCCAATGCCGTCGAACGACCACGGTCTGGCTGCATCCTCTTGTCTCTTTGATCATTATTACCAATTCAACCTTATTTCATTCATTCTTATTCTTTTGTGGATGAATATTTAAATGATAATTTTTTGGTATAAGTACATTTTTCTGCTTTGTTATTTTACTATTTTTAATTTACATTTTATTAAGTATGGTTTTCTTTTTATGATTTTTAATTGTATTGACATTTCGTATTTGTGATTTTTTATTTTATTTGAATTGATATCTTATTTGTAATCTTTTATTTGAATTGACATTTTATTTGTAATTTTAATTGTTTTTTTTTTCTAATCAAATTTGTATGTCAGTAACGACAAAACAAAGCAAGAGCTCTAAATATTTATAAGATCCTTAATGTTTATACCTATGTTTTACAAATGAATAATTCTGAATCTGATTCTTCCGTCCCCGCAGGTCAATATGCGGGGAGCGTGTCAGCCCTGTTGTACGTTTTGGTATGGATACCGGCGCGCACAATGCATGACCGGGACTTGCCGTATATGGCACTACTGGGGCTCGGCTTCTTACCGAACATGCCCATGTACTGGTTCTGGAAGGAAGTTACTGCGCTGGAGTTATATCGTAAGAGTAATAATAGATATTTATTCACCAAGGGGAGTAAGGCACAGATTACTAATCGAGTGTGCATTTGAGACGCGACGCGAAGCGGAGGGCCGTGAACCACACGAGTTTAGTAATCTGTACTTACCCTAGAGTGATATACAGAGTTATTTGTAAAACACCGACAACCTCTCAGGATTGTGTTACTAACATCATAATCAACAACTTTTGTTCTATGACTTTTAAAAAATCATCATATTTTAGTTCATCAAATTTTCGTTCAAAAATAAAAATATTTAAATTGAACGCTCTAAATGTTAAGGACGCGTTTGCAAAATTGATAGGTACGGTTCGAACTACTACATTGACACTGGTCATACACACAAGTGTACGCACGACTAACTGCGAGAATAGTAGTCAAGTGAACTCATTTTGATGCTTTGAAAGATTCATTTTTTTACGTATTTCTTAGAAATAAAATTATGGTAGGTCCATACAAAAAAAAAATTTGCTGTTTTTGTTTAACGAATTACCTCCGGACTTGATGGAGTGACCTGAAGGTATACTTCAGTGACTGCCACTGGAACTTCTCGACGTGTTGTACTAGGTGAGCCGAGTTTGGGCTCGTTTTGTTAGTAATGATGAGACCTTACCTCCGGACCTGATGGAGTGACCTGAAGGTGTACTTTAGTGACTGCTACTGGAACTCCTCGATGTGTTGTACTAGGTGAGCCGAGTTTGGGCTCGTTTTGTTAGTAATGATGAGACCTTACCTCCGGACCTGATGGAGTGACCTGAAGGTGTACTTTAGTGACTGCTACTGGAACTCCTCGATGTGTTGTACTAGGTGAGCCGAGTTTGGGCTCGTTTTGTTAGTAATGATGAGACCTTACCTCCGGACCTGATGGAATGACCTGAAGGTGTACTTCGGTGACTGTTACTGGAACTCCTTGACGTGTCGTACTAGGTGAGCCGAGTTTGGGCTCGTTTTGTTAGTAATGATGAGACCTTACCTCCGGACCTGATGGAGTGACCTGAAGGTGTACTTTAGTGACTGCTACTGGAACTCCTCTATGTGTTGTACTAGGTGAGCCGAGTTTGGGCTCGTTTTGTTAGTTATGATGAGACCTTACCTCCGGACCTGATGGAGTGACCTGAAGGTGTACTTTAGTGACTGCTACTGGAACTCCTCGATGTGTTGTACTAGGTGAGCCGAGTTTGAGCTCGTTTTGTTAGTAATGATGAGACCTTACCTCCGGACCTGATGGAGTGACCTGAAGGTGTACTTCGGTGACTGCTACTGGAACTCCTTGACGTGTTGTACTAGGTGAGCCGAGTTTGGGCTCGTTTTGTTAGTAATGATGAGACCTTACCTCCGGACCTGATGGAGTGACCTGAAGGTGTACTTTAGTGACTGCTACTGGAACTCCTAGATGTGTTGTACTAGGTGAGCCGAGTTTGGGCTCGTTTTGTTAGTAATGATGAGACCTTACCTCCGGACCTGATGGAGTGACCTGAAGGTGTACTTTGATGACTGCTACTGGAACTCCTCGATGTGTTGTACTGGGTGAGCCGAGTTTGGGCTCGTTTTGTTAGTTATGATGAGACCTTACCTCCGGACCTGATGGAGTGACCTGAAGGTGTACTTCGGTGACTGCTACTGGAACTCCTTGACGTGTTGTACTAGGTGAGCCGAGTTTGGGCTCGTTTTGTTAGTAATGATGAGACCTTACCTCCGGACCTGATGGAGTGTGCTGAAGGTGTACTTCCGTGACTGCTACTGGAACTCCTTGACGTGTTGTATTAGGTGAGACACTCTATCAAGTCCGGAGGTAAGGTCTCATTATACCTAACAAAACGAGCCCAAACTCGGCTCACCTAGTACAACACGTCAAAGAGTTCCAGCAGCAGTCACTAAAGTACACCTTCAGGTCACTCCATCAGGTCCGGAGGTAAGGTCTCATCATTACTAACAAAACGAGCCCAAACTCGGCTCACCTAGTACAACACATCGAGGAGTTCCAGTAGCAGTCACTAAAGTACACCTTCAGGTCACTCCATCAGGTCCGGAGGTAAGGTCTCATCATTACTAACAAAACGAGCCCAAACTCGGCTCACCTAGTACAACACGTCGAGAAGTTCCAGTGGCAGTCACTGAAGTATACCTTCAGGTCACTCCATCAGGTCCGGAGGTAAGTTCTCATCATTACTAACAAAACGAGCCCAAACTCGGCTCACCTAGTACAACCCATCGAGGAGTTCCAGTAGGAGTCACTGAAGTACACCTTCAGGTCACTCCATCAGGTCCGGAGGTAAGGTCTCATCATTACTAACAAAACGAGCCCAAACTCGGCTCACCTAGTACAACACATCGAGGAGTTCCAGTAGCAATCACCGAAGTACACCTTCAGGTCACTCCATCAAGTCCGGAGGTAAGGTCTCATCATAACTAATAAATAATAAAAATCTTACTTTGTCAAGTATCAAATTTGGTTTATCGAATATTTTTTGTTTGTACAGCGATCTTTTTCAACTCGAGCCGCTCCAAACAGGCGTTACGTGTCCACTCTCGAGGGTGGCCGCCCGCGGACTAAAGTTTCATTCAAAATGCTTGTGCAATAAATCAAAAATAAAATAACCCCTAATGCAATCGATTAAGATTCATCCAGCATAGCAAAAAATGTGAAAAAATAAGTTTTGGTTTTTATTTTATCTGAGACTATATAAATCATTTAGATATAAAAAAATCCTTGCATTAAGAATTGATTATGTTGGCCAACATACAGTATTTTTAGAAATAGTAAAATATGTTAATAATAGCACAAAAAATGTACCTAAAATCAACCCTGTATCGTTAATTTTATGGAAAATGGCAACGACAGATCGATTTTACATTATAAAAAACTAAAATTTTCAATGATCAAGTACCTATTATTTGAAGATGAAGAACCAATCTCTACGAGGTAGTTATTAGTTATATTGGATTTTGTTTGGTTATGCCATAAAATTGTACCGAAAAACACCATAATTTTACCTGATATGCAAACGCGCCCTTAAGAAATCTATGCGATGCAAAAGAAAGCGATAGTAAAATAGTGAGGGGAGCGGGGTCAGGGCGGCGAGGGCACGTAAAAGCGTTCAATTTAAATATTTTTATTTTTTTATGAAAATTTGATGAATAGATGAATTTTTAAATGTCATAGAACAAAAGTTGTTGATTATGATGTTAGTAACACAGTCCTGAGAGGTTGTCGGTGTTTTACAAATAACCCTGTATATATCACTCACTCACTATAAAGCAGTATACTGCTATATACTGTAGTATAAAGCAGTCTTGATGCCGTTGTAAGCAAGTGTACTTGCTTACAACAACGTCATCAAGACTTAAAAAAAAAAACGTTAGTAATGGACTACTACCCTGATTTTCAGGGCAGTAATTAAATTCCATACAATAAACTGCCTAGATTTTTGGGAACGTTTAGTGAACAGCTTTCAAGCCTTTTAGTGGGGTAGTATTGGTGCACTTACTAAGCAAGTGTAGTTTAAAGATTATTATTAGTACAGATTATTGAAACGTAACACACGTTGAAATAACGAGCCGAGTTATTGTGTGCGGCTCATTGTACAGTTGAGTCTTTTAACATTTCACCAAAAAATTGTCGAAAACGAAAACAAAATTTCGTCGAAATTCGTTCAGTGCTTAAGGCGTAACAAACGAACAAATAAACTCATGGAGTTATGTAGACAAAAAACGCTTTAGCCGCTTAACGAATTTCGACGAAATTTTGCTTATCCTGCTCTGATGTTCCCGTAGTTTCATTTTCGTGGGGGTCCCACGTGAGCTAAACTACGGGCAACAGTTAGTGTACGTATCATAGTTTGTTTCGCCAGAAATTCAAAACCAACAAAGCCTCGGTTGTTCATGCGGTCCTGGTTTCGATTCCGGGGTAAAGCGTTACTGGGTTTTTCCAATAACGATTTCTCAGTAGTAGACAGTTTGTGCCCGGTTGATGGCAATAAAATGTGACTTAAACATGACTGCCGAAATGTGGATGCGATGTGGAGCACCTCTTCTAATAGGGATGATGACTGATTAAAAAAAATACGATTATGTTTAGTCCGTCAGTTAGATTATCGAAAAATATTGGATACTTACGTGTTTTTTGTTTTATCAAATTATTAAAAATTTACGAAGATGAAAACATGTCAAAGATCATGAGTGGGGGCTTGTGACGTCACATTTGAGTAAAAAATGTGACGTCACACGAGTTTTCGACGCACTGTATCGTCTTCATTTTTTGTTTACGTGAAAAAAGAAAAAAAATATGTGTTCAATATTTTTTTTTTGGAAATCTATCAGACGGACTAATTAGTTTTATTTTTGTCATCTACCCTATTCTTCGGGAAAGTAATGAAGTGATGTTATGTTTTTATGTTATTTCCCGTCACAGAACAAGGCGCTGACTTCAGCAACATGGCCAGAGCGCACACCCGCCAAACTGCCTCCATCCTCATGAGTTATATCTTCTTGTTGCTACAAATCGCCTTCTGTTACTCCTTGACTTGGTACCTGTCACTCGTGAGGCCAGGAAAATTTGGACAGGCGTTACCCTGGAACTTTTTTTTAAAGGTATGTTGCACTACTTTTAAGTAGATTTTTTACTAACACAGTGGATCCCTGGTAGTCTGTATTATAAATAGTAATAATTACGCTCCTTTTATTATACCAAAGAAGTTGTGTTACTAGAGTACTTCAAAATCGCGGAAATCCATGACATTTCGGCCCTCCACGGGGCCGTCTTCAGGAGATGTCGACTCGACTACCGCCGCGTGCTTCTAAACATGAGGCTCAACCTCAAAAGGCTGACTCAATGCACGTGCTTCTAAACATGAGGCTCAACCTCAAAAGGCCGGCTCAATGCACGTGCTTCTAAACATGAGGCTCACCCTCAAAAGGCGGACTCAATGCACGTGCTTCTAAACATGAGGCTCAACCTCAAAAGGCTGACTCTATGCACGTGCTTCTAAACATGAGGCTCAACCTCAAAAGGCTGACTCAATGCACGTGCTTCTAAACATGAGGCTCAACCTCAAAAGGCCGGCTCAATGCACGTGCTTCTAAACATGAGGCTCACCCTCAAAAGGCGGACTCAATGCACGTGCTTCTAAACATGAGGCTCAACCTCAAAAGGCTGACTCAATGCACGTGCTTCTAAACATGAGGCTCAACCTCAAAAGGCCGGCTCAATGCACGTGCTTCTAAACATGAGGCTCACCCTCAAAAGGCGGACTCAACGCACGTGCTTCTAAACATGAGGCTCAACCTCAAAAGGCCGACTCAAGACACGTGCTTCTAAACATGAGGCTTAACCTCACGTTTGGAAGCACGTGCATTAAGTCAGCGTTTCAGCGGCAAGTACCGGGGTAGGGTTGATATCTTGACGCAAGTGATGTGAGAGCTGTACAAGTAACTGTCACATGTTATTTGGCAGACCGTTTCTAAAGCTCGATATTAACGTACCTGCTTTCAGTGGAAGCCCAAGCATAATGAAAAGAAAAGTATCAACAGAAAACAAAGCGGAGACCATGAAATATTTGAATATAAGACCGCGACACCTTCTACAAAATATTATAGATCGGCCCATTACCAACTTAGAAGAGGGACTCAGGGAATTGGCAGACTGGGTGATTTCGCAGATGATGATAATGATGTTAGTAGCACTTGTCTCTACTAAAATGCTATCAGGGATGTACCACAGCCTCTTATAGAAGTAGAATATATTATTTTGCTGTAGAATTGGAGCAATACGTCCGGTATAGCTCCATTTATATTTTGGATACTCTTTTACTCTTAACTGGTCTTTGTGCTATTAAATCAGCGACTAAGAGTCGATGTTGAGATGTCAGAGGTTCACCAAGGTAGAAGGCAGGCAGGGCAGGGGGGGGTGTCCGCTAGGATATAATCAACCTGTGTGCCTCTTGTCTCCACTCTTATACGTTATAAGGAGTTCTTGAAGCTTTGTGTAGAAGGGGTTGACGATTGGCATGTTAAATGTGCACGCGATATTCGACATATCCTAGTCCTCTAGTGGCTACAGCCTCCGCTGAGAACTTCTATCAGCAATAGCGATGGTGGAAATGTCAAATATATATTGGATTGACGTTAGCTAGCGAAAAAGTTATGTCCATCCTGTTGAAAGTCGTTATACCTTGAAAAAAAAAATATAATAGAATAGAATAGAATAATCATTTATTCATTAATGGACAGCAGCAACACAATAGAGCAACACATACATATACATATAACAACAAACAGAACAATGAATTAAACAGCTCAACTGCGCTGAGCATGCCCATAACGAAAGGGTAACCAACTCACTTAACTCTCACAACTCACTTACTTAATACTAATATCTTCCCGACCTTTACTCTCATAGTCCGACGGGATGGATTAACGAAAACTTTAACCCGTTGCTCAATAGACGCGTCGTTATAAATGCCGAAAGTATTCCACATAAGTATAGTATACTCAAACACACCATTTTTTTTTTAAAGCCTCAGTACTGGAGGGAAAACGAGGTGACACCTAATGTGGCTGAGGACAAGGAATTCACACACGATCCACGGTACTTCGAACCTGCGCCCCCAAATTCGGTACCCGGGATCAAGATCGTCAATGTGTCCAAGGTAGGACGTGTACTTTTAGCTACCAATATTGGGACCAGTAGGGCTATTACGTATCTCTGTTGGCAGCTCGAAATGATAGTAACTGGGCTCAGTGTCCATCAATTAACTGTCAAAAGATTAGTTTCGTATTATGTATGACCCTGTTAGTCACCGTAAAGTGATATCCACTCAGTGTGATACGTAATACCAATATTATGATATTCACGGTTGTCATCAAAGTTCGGTGTACAACCGAAGCTTGATAGTCACTGGATATCAGAAAGATACGTAATAGCCCTGCAGGGCCCAAATGCCTACAATAAATGTTATTTTTAACAAGCCCTTAGACCCAACCATGGGTTTATACATAGGTGTTGGTCGAGACTCTTGTAATGGAGAAGGTCTATGCGTCGTCATCTATAGAAAAATTTGTTAATGTCATTTTAAAATACCTTGACCTTGAATACAGGGTCGATACGGTAAACTGGGCAGTAAGTTGAACTACTTAACCGTTGCAGCTACTCGAAAATGGTCTTAGGAGACTATCTATAATTTTTCGTGAAATTTTGACACACACACAGATATGAGAAAAAATGTAGTCAGCAAGAAAATGGTAATTTTACACAAAACATTTTTTTGATGCCAATCGATCCTAATTCTAATACTGAACAAAAAGTTCTATCGGACCAACCATCGTTGGAGTACTTAAAAGTCAGAAATCGCAATCGCAATAAACGAAAAAGTTACATACCGTGATGTCTTCGTGATCATTTCTTTTATTTATTTTTTTGTATTTCAGATTTACAAATTCTTTCTTAGGACCTGCAATGATTTCGAGTGAGTTTTTGTCCAGAAACTGGATCGAATAACATCAAATATTTTTTTTTGTTACCACTTTCAAACAAAATGTATGTAAAGTTTTTTGAAATTCCTGACATTTTTAGTACTCCAACCTGGGTTTTTGATTAGTATTAGAAACAGGATCGATTGGCATCAATAAAATGTTTTCTGTAAAATGGCCACTTTCTTGCTGACTGTACATTTTTCTAAAATCTGTCAATGGGGATCAAAATTTTCACAAACAATTATGGATAGTCTCCTAAGACCATTTTCGTGTAGCTGCAACGGTTAAGGGTTCTTATAGACGAGCGGCATATTTCCAACGGCAGATAAACTGCAGCCGTCGCCAATTGTCGACGGGTCGCGACGCTTGCAGTTGTGGTATGCCGCGTAAATGTGTGTCCACGGCTGCCGTCAACGCGCCGGCGGCAGCCACCGACATACACCACAACTGCAAGCGTCGACGGCAGTCGTCGACAGCTGCAGTTCGCAACGTGCCGCTCGTCTGTAAGAACTCTTAGTCCCCTTACTACCCCGTTTACCGTATCCACCCTATACAATAAGGTTTAATATTGATCTTCTGACTCGAAGCTGACCTCAACATAGTTGGAAAAAGGCTAGGCAGATATGACATTGAAAAGAGTTCATTTATTAAAATATTTGTGCAGATGTACCCTAAACAACAAGCGTTGAAGAATGTCTCCCTGGAGGTGTATAAGGGAGACATCACAGTGCTATTGGGACACAACGGAGCTGGCAAGACCACCATCATGAACATCATTACAGGTAACAGACATTACGATACCAGTACAGTTACAGTTCGACAAAACGCCAATTTTATATTAAGGACCTAATACTTACTCAATAAGCCATATATGGAACTTGTTGTTCGAAATCGAAATAAAAGCAATTTCATATGATAGTCACGAAGTTTTTAAAATAATACAATTTATTATTTCACAGACACACAATACGCTTCCAAACCCCTAAGGTTGACTGGTAGAAACAGAATACTCTCTGCTTAAAGTGTTAAAACTATGTATGTATCAGTGGCGGTATAGTCTTACAAGCTGAGAAGCCCGGCTTGCTATAACAAACTCAAGAAAAAAAAATTAAAGTGTTACTAAAACGACATTTATGTCAAACATCTAATCTAATTATATTAAAATCTGCGCGCCACGCGCCAAGCGCAACGTAATGCAATGCGAGGTTGTTAGTTTTACGCTCTCACTGAACTGTAGGTATCATCCTTCACAGAAATTATTTTGAATTCGCGCGGAACACGGATCACGACGTTACCAAAATGTTCTCTTCGTGCTCGCTCTAACACTATACAAAAGAAGAGTTCAACGACGTACGACGATCAGTGACGTAGTTATAGCGTTTTCTCTTTCACACTCGCTGGCTTGCATTCGGCTTCTCGGACCGTATGCAAATGGTCTGTGTTTTTGATAACAATATTAGGTTCTAGTTGGAATTTTGTATTGAAATTAATGTTGGGCTTTTTTTTGAATGTGTGCGTGAAAGTCAGTGTAAGTTTGTTTGAGATAATGTGTGTTGGTGCCGACCAATGCGCAAGAAGCGGCGCGTTGCGTCATTTGCGTGATTTTTGATAGAAACGAACGATTTCAAATTAGTCCCATATTTGCTTTTATTTGATTGATTGTGATTTAAAGTTTTGTGATTTTGAGAACAATATTTAGTTTTTAAAGTTATGGTTTAGTTTTGTTATTTAGAATTGTGTGAAAGGTTTTGGCACGATGTGATTACCTATGATTTTGCAAGTGATTCCATAATTGTGGTCTATTATTCCTTTAATCATAATTATCATAGTGGTCTTATTATTAAAATGTGCATTCCAATATTGCCGTCGAAAAGGTATGTAAATACGTTGAGTAAGCTCTTATCTTCACTGTACAAGTCCTAATAATTATACTTTTTCTCGGAAATATACATATTTTCGTCGCTCGTAATTATGTTTATTCGATTGCATAGTAGAAATTAAGTACCTAAGACAAAGTTTTGTTGTTTGGTTTTTTACATCAAAGTTCGTGCACATGAATTGTGATAGGTAATTCATATTTCGCTTATGTAATTATGATTATGCGGTTATTTGTTATAGTTCTTCTAAATATAGAACCATCATCATAATACCTATTAAATATCTCTGAACTATGAAAATACAATAAAGTTGGCTAATATTATTTAGGAGTGATTTTGTGAGATTTACTTAAGTACTAATATCAAATATCAATATTTTTATCGACACTAAATTACATTAACAAAATGTACGGCAAAAAAAACAACAAATCAATAATTTTAATGCCATCTAGTGGCCTTCGATTGAAATACATATTTTGCACGTCTGTATTGTAAACAGTTAGCAATCTTACTTTGGTGTCGTGATTCGTACGTATAGATGGCGCGTATGTCAATTATGCATGCGTATTACAATAATGAGACTATAAAAAAAGATCAAATTAACTACTACAAACTAATTTATTACATTATTTCCTAATATATCGGTAGTTGACTAAACGGGCTTGCGTACGTTCGGACCCAGCCACACGCCGCTGGTATGTATAAATAATAAACCCCTTGACCATGTGTCGGTTCACAGGAATGACGAGCGCCACACATGGGAAAGTGTACGTGATGGGTAAGGACACGGTAACGCAGGGACAAGAAGTGCGGAAGCACCTAGGCCTGTGTCCACAGCATAACATTTTCTTCGGGGACCTGACTGTACGGGAACATATCATGTTTTATACGCTGGTAAGTCCTTTTTATATACAGTGTCTACATCATCATCAGCCTATTAATGTTCCCACTGCTGGGACACAGGCCTCCTCTTTATGAGAGGGAATGGGCTATAATCCACCACGCGGGCCCAGTGCGGATTGGTAGAGCCCAGTGTAGATGTCACATGTCTTCGAATTTTTTGGTTCTAGGACATGCCGGTTTCCTCACGATGTTTTCCTTCACCGTTTTGAGAGCCGTTTTGAGACTTACTGTTCGTAAGTCGGGGCCGCCACCACTGGGCCACCGCTGCTCCCCCCACCAGTGTCTACTACATAACAAAAAATGTTTGATGACTACTTTGGAATATGTTTGAAAGAATGCAACCTGAATGTAATGATAGGTACCTCATTTTTTAAAATCTATCAAACTGTTTTGGGCTACCGAGCGTAACAAAGAAATGAAATATCGCGTTTCGTAAGGTGATCTTAATTTTTCTTCTCAGCTTGTCAATGGCAATTTCAATAATGACAGCTCAAAACTTATTCAGAATCAAAGTAGGTATGACTGAAAAACAAAAAAAAAAAGCTACAACCAGGGACTGTCAAACAGCTTTTTTATCGATTCCAAAGCGTAGACATGTATTGGAGAAGAACAGGCAAAAACACTGCATGAATACTTTTTAAGTCTGATTGTTGTTCGTCCCCAGCTCAGAGGAAACAACCTTAGCAGGAAGACCATCGTAGAAGCGGAAGTTTCAACCAAGCAACTAGCTGAAAAACTCGATTTATGTGAGAAACTAAACTCAATGACATCACAGTTGTCAGGCGGGATGCAGAGAAGGGTTCAATTAGGGTGTGCCTTAGCCGGCGGGGCTGACGTCTTGGTGCTAGATGAACCCACGTCAGGACTCGATGTGGAGACTCGCAGGGAACAGTGGGACTTACTGCTGGTGAGTTCAACGCATATTCGTTTTTGGTGTATATTTATTTTTTGTCATTTTGAATAAACGTCATGTCCCTGCGACAAATAAATATTTTTTCTTTCTTTCTAATGAATGTCTTCTGCGGCTGCGAAAATGATCGGCTTCATGAATTATTTTACAGTCTCTACGAGGGGACCGAACAGTCCTCCTAACGACCCACTACATGGAGGAAGCGGACGCCCTGGGTGACCGGGTGGCGGCGCTGAAAGGTGGCGAGCTGAAGTGCTCCGCTACTACCATGCATCTCAAGAAGGCAGTGGGTGAGTAGTAGCGAGATACACTAAATAAATAA
This sequence comes from Xestia rhomboidea, assembly GCA_963853795.1. Taxonomy (NCBI): domain Eukaryota; kingdom Metazoa; phylum Arthropoda; class Insecta; order Lepidoptera; family Noctuidae; genus Xestia; species Xestia rhomboidea. The sequence goes on along the minus strand of OY970771.1, from coordinate 2,808,260 downwards.
ATTTTATTGAAAAGTAAAAACTCTGTTTTCGATAACACCTGTATTAGTATAAAACTGTGTCGCAGTCATAAACGCCCACTTTCAAAAAATCGAGACAAAAGCAAAACTAAAAGGGTGTTGAATTAAATGGCCGGCCTAACTTCCGCCATTTTAATTATTTTTCAAAATTCGTAAAAAAAATAATTGATTTTGTTTCCTCGCAATAGCTGTAAAAAGTAGAGTACGCTCCTCGTGGATAAAAGTGTCTTCGTCTTGGACGGCTATACGTCCTTCACTTCTCTCTGGATTTTAGTCTTTAAGGCTCCCTCGCCCCAATTGGGTGAATTAGAATCCCTCGCTGAGTTCGGGAGTCAAAATAGCGCCCGTGCATGCATGCCGTGGTGCATAATCTACTATTATCCATAGATTTATTTTATTTTATAACCGACTTAAAAAAAAGGAGGAGGTTCTATGTTTGACTGTGTTTTTTTTCATGTATGTTCACCGATTTCTCCCCCATTTGTGGAGCGATTCTCAAAATTCCATTTTATTTGAAAGAGACTCCTTAGGTGGTCCCATTTAAATTTTTAATAAAAAATAAATCCCTTCTTCATTTCAGGTACCGGCTACCGCCTATCATTTGTAACAACCGGTACCCCGCAAGAGGAAGCGATAACTAGAGCGGTGACGTCACACGTCCGCAGCGCGTCGCTGAAGGAGCGGACCATCTTCTCGCTGACGTACAACGTGCCCGCGACCGACACCGGCAAGTTCCCCGAACTGTTCGCGGCGCTCGAGGCCCAGCGCGCCGAGCTGGAGATAGAGTCTATGGCCATCGGTGTGGCCACGCTTGAAGAGGTGTTCATGAAGTGAGTGCCATACATAGCAACTGTTCTATATTTGAGCCGAGGCGGCTACTCTTGAATGATAACTAATTCGTAGCAGGCGTTTCCTTTCATTCGACGTATTATAATCATTTTAGCATAAATCATGATCTGTCGAATAACCAATTTGGTCGAGACACCATTGTTTAACTATTGTGTCTACTTCGTGGACAGATCATGGGATACCTGGGAACCTTCTAGTTACGGAGATATTGGGGGTCAAAGTTCCGACTTTTTTTTTAAATACGTAGTTTTTAATGTAAGATTTTTACTTGAAACACCTCCACGACCCCGTACTATTCAATCCATCCATCAGCACAATGTTTTGAGTGCGTTACATTGAGTTCTACCACAAATCATGACTTTCACACCAAAAAAAGTCGTTTCCCAGTAATATGTTTTGCGTAAAGTTACTTAGTTTGATGTACAGAATGCTTGGTTGACGGCTTCGTGGTAAGGTTGTTTATACCCTGTATAGGACAGAACTCGACACCGTTTGAAAACTCGTTTTGACCGGCTCAAGCCGGTTCGCATCAAAGAGTGCGCACTTCACTAAACCAACATTTCGCCAATAATATTATGAGTTTCGGTAGAAAGTGATGCGTATTTCTAAATATAGACTCTGAAAAACACGAATAATAATTTGTCAAAGCTTTTTTGTAATATAATAAATCACTACATAGTATAAAACAAAGTCGCTTTCTCTGTCCCTATATACCTATGTAAGCTTATATATTTAAAACTACGCAACGGATTTTGATGCGGGTTTTAATAGATAGAGTGATTCAAGAGGAAGGTTTTAGTATATAATTTGCGGGCGGGCGAAGCCGCGGGCATCAGCTAGTAATGTTAATAACATTGTAACATTTTCCTAAGGTTATGCAGCGACATCGATACAACATTAACTGAGGATGAAGTGGACACTACTTTGGTGGGGCCAGGTGGGTACTCCCTTCAACTTCAACCTTTTTTTTTTTTTTTTGATGGGAAATCATCAAATGACTCCTCCCGCTCTGGGCGGAGCAGCAACTTCAACCTTAATTATTATTTACGGAACACCTAAACCAAGCAAATGGAGCTTTTGGTGTGTAAGATTTACTTTCATTAATATTTTGTTTCTTATTTTATTTGGTAATGTCATTGGTATACCTATTTCTCCTTTGCGATCGGACAGTGTATTGTATAAGTATGATGATGCATCAAAATACCAGAATTTTACTTGGAGCGTGCTGTCATATTTTGACGACCCGAATGGCGCAGCGGTAGTTAGGCTGCCTTATGTTCTTAGGGGGAACCCTAAGACCATAAGGCAGCCCGGAAGGGTTCGAATCCCTGTAGGAGCAAATGTTTGTGTGATGAGCATGGACATTTGTTTCCGAGTCATGGATGTTTATATGTATAATAAGTATGTATTTACAATACATCATCATCTGCTTAGCCTTTTCCCAACTATGTTAGGGTTGGCTTCAAGTCTAACCGGATGCAGCAGAATACCAGTATTTTACATGGAGCGACTGCCTATCTGACCTCCACAACTCAGTTAGTACTGGGTAATACGATACCCCTTGGTAAGGCTGGTTGTCAGGCTTTTTGGGCCACTGACTACCTGTAACGACTGTCAAAGATTACAAATGACAGCCGGGAAACTCGGTACTTCGGTAGGTACCTATGTAATGGGTGGTCACCCATCCACGAACCAACCTAGGCAAGCACGGCTATACCTAAAGATCGACTCGAGCGACTGTTATTATTAAACTATTTGGTGTCCACGACACAAGCCTCGTTACTTAGTGTGGCACTAGATGGCGCTGTGTAATGTCCAGCGATTATTATTATGATATCTGACATCCACAACCCAGTTATAATACTAGGTATGTATTACCTTCCAGTGGTTCTGCCGCAGAAGATAACTGGCCTGCACTTGTATTTGCGACAACTTTATGTACTGTTGAAGAGACAAGTGAAATATATTTTATATAGGAAATATACCTCCTTCATTTTGGTAAGTAAACAAAGGGTGTAAAAAGACTCGTAACGAAGCCGAAAAGTACTTGTTCTCCCGTCATTGCGATATTTTTTTTGTTCTAGACCATACCTGGGAACCTTCTAGTTACGGAGATATTGGGGGTAAAGTTCCAACTTTTCCACAAGTTTTTTTTTAAAATACATATTTTTAATATAAGATTTTTATTGTAATCACCTCCACGATCCCCGTACTATTCAATCTATCCACCAGCACAATGTTTTGAGTGCGTTACATTGAGTTTTACCGTAAAACGTGATTTTTCACCCCAAAAAAAAAGTATTTTCCCAGCATTTTTTTTTGCGTAAAATTACTTATGTGCAAAATGCTTGGTTGACGGCTTCGTGATAAGTCTGTTTACACTCACACATAATAGCATACCTGCATTTCTAAAGAGACTAACTATGCTAACTATGCCAACAACTGTGTACTGACTCGCATTGCTCGAATTTACAACTCGGAATTGTCTGAAGTTGATTTATTTAACTGTAATAAACCAACATTCAAAAAACGAATACTGAAAATTATAAACGGAGATAAATGACAAGCAACTAATCTTCTTAATCTTCTTTTTTTTCTTGTACTATCTTTTATTATTCAAGCATTTTTTATGTTTTTCAAAATTGTAATCTGAATCTAAATTTAACTTAAAAGTAATTTTGTATTGTAAGTATTGTAATTTTTATTTTGTTGTTTAATTGAAAATATTAGTTCGTTCTTGACAAAAAAAAACGAAATAAAAAATGAAAATGAAATGGCCATAGTAACTGTTACACGCATATTTTGTAAAATATTATTGTATCGCTGTTGGTTACCTAAATAAATAAATAAATAAAAGTAGTATCGACTGAATAATAGAATGACAGCTGACAGGGGAGAATTTAATACAAAAACGCGTTGCGCGACCCCGAGTAGGTAGAGGTTGCGGATGAAAATGTTGATGATGGATAACGAGCCTTTTTTCATAACCAAGCTCAATACTATCTAAATTCTAGGCTACATCGAGTTTCAAATTCAAAACCAAAACTGCATTGCCTGGAGATCAAAGACAGGAAATCGCTACCAAAGGACTAACGACACAAACACAACATAAATTTTCTACATAATGTACAACCGTATTTTTTTGCAAAAGAGACCAACGAATTCATTATTGGTTTACAATACTTAAAATTATTATTGTTTATTTTTGAGCTCCCGATATTGACATTTGCATTGACATTTTAAGTATAGTTATGAACCGTGAAAGCTTAAAACAGTGATTGGTTTACAAATTTTATCTACGTCGTCGTCAAAAAAATCATCCTCTGCAGATGTTTTTGAAACCAATAACGAATAGGCATGACGACAGTATCAAAAAATTGCAAATCTATTTAGTCCGTCAGTTTGAGTATTGGAAAATAATGGACACGTATTTTTTGTTTTTGTAAATCAATGAATATTGACAAAAGATAAAACGCATCAAAACTCGGACGTCAGAACTAGCTAAAATTATACCTAGGCGTGACGTATTGAGAATTTTAAAAGCGTCATATCTTCGTCAATTTTGGTTTACGTAACAAAAGAAAAAACACGGGTCAAATATTTTTTGATAATCTCACTGACGGACTAATTCGATTTTTGTTGTCGTTCCGTCTATTTAATCTAATAAACTTTCTGTCCGCAGCAATTCCTTCTACCAGTAATATTGATAGCCCAGATTACAATCTTAACCAACAATTCCGAAATGATTAACAAACCAACATCACTTGCTATAAACCTGGACATGTACGGAGACCGCGAGGGCAGCCGAGTAATGTTCCACGTGGAGGGCCCAGACGTCACCCCTCAGGACGTGGACACGGTCCGGAAACGGTTCCCCAAGGTCATCTTTGAGGATACAAATGATATTGCCACTGGTTAGTTACTATACTACAGTTGGTGGCAGTTAAGATCGCAATAGCGGTCATTGCCCTTTCCCTAATATCTCTTCATACGAACCAAAACAAATGAACCATGTATCGTTTTTCATTAGAAAAAATGTTGAAGATCACCTTAGATGACGATTCAAGACTTGAACAGGCTTATTTTTTGTTTTCATAGATAAGAACTTTAATGAATATAGGTGGGCCAATGACCGCTATTGCGATCTTAACTGGCACCAGCTGTATGAGATTAATATCGTATGGATACGATTCGATAGAAATACGAATATTGTTATATTCTTTACTTGAGAGCATGATTCTGGCCGCCTGGTAGATTGTAAGACTTTACTATCCTTGTTTCTCATCTCCTACTTGTGCTAGCCGACTTCCTATTACGTAATCTTCGAGTGTAAACTAGTTCTACGGAGTGGATCTAGTGGGAACGATCCCTATTCAATGCACCCATCAGCACAATGTTTTGAGTGCGTTACATTGAGTTCTGCCACATGATTATTCACCCCAAAAAAAAGTCCCAGCAATAATTTTTGCGTAAAGTTACTTAAGTTTGATGTACAGAATGCTTGGTTGACGGTTTCGTGATGAGGTGGTTTACACCCTGTATAATCTACAGTAGGGACAGCCCTCCGCAGACTGATGGCGTTAATTCAGTATATCATACTAAGATGACTGGTACAAGAAATTATTTCAAGAATGTTATGGGAATCCAATAAATTAGTTTTATTTCCCCATACGCAATGTATCGTTACCGTGGCAAAACTCACGTAGCGAACGCCAAGCGCAACGACGAGTTCTATGAACTCTGTAGTTAGTTTGTTTTTTTTTTATATAATATTGAATTTAATACGTACTTACTTATATTTTTACATTTGAATAAAAGAATCATCAATATTTTTTTTGCCGACATGCTATTTTTGACATCGGTTAAAAATAACAATTTCACAAAATCGTTACTGATTAGGTAAGTCAATATGAGGCTTATAAAACTAGGATTTGTACTGAATCGCTATACATTTAGTTTGTATTTATAATAACTTCAACTGTGTTTGTTGTTTTACAGCGATATTTAGAATCAGCCGGAAAGACATTTTTGAGTACAACAACTACTTAGCAGGAGTGGAGGTCAATGACACGGATGCTAAGGTAAGGCAACAATGATCTCTGTGACGGCTAGCTCAACCGTTTTATTAGCATCGAAATGTAAAATTATTATAAAAATATTACTTCCCCAATTGAATTTGGTTTTGTTAATGATTTCAAGATTTTTAATTATTTTGCACGGAGCCCTAATTATTTCTCTAAAATAAAAGTAGCCTAAGTTACTCCCCCATTGGCCATTTTCAATAACTTTCTAATAGGTAACGGAAGGTTGCTATCTCTGTTTGCTTACGGACCGTTAGAAAGAAAACTTCTCGGAAAAGCTTTCTTTGTTTTTTTTATGAATCACAGTCCTCCGAGTGGCAGGTAGATGACACGGATAAGATAGCTATGTTGTAATAATGACTTTAATGATTATAATTCTGTAACTACATACGTGAACATACCTACATACATAACATACAACCTGAAAAAAAACGTACGAACGATTTCAATTTCGTGGGATAACCTGACGCTTTCCCCTTTTGTTCCACCAGTCAAACTCAAAAACTCAAACTCAAACATTTATTTCAATTAGACCATTACGGCACTTTTGAATGTCAAAAATACAAAAAAGCAAAGCTACAGTCACAGTCACAAGGCATAATAACTTGAGAAAGTACTGTAGTTGCCCATTCCCTAACGTAGATCTCTATGGAGAAGAACTGGCAAGAAACTTCATGGACACTCTTTTAAATAAAAATATTGTTACAAAAAGTGAGAACGTTATAGGCTGATTATATTTATGCATGTTTCTCAGGTCCTATACACTACAATAGTCCGCCACGCGGCTCCGGTCGCCCTCAACTTGCTATCCAACATGTTGGCGTCGCACTCCATGACGTGGTCCGACGGCAAGACCATTACAACTATAAACGACCCCATCAGCCGCGAGCCCCAACAAGAACAAGAAACAAAGGGACCACAGGCCAAGGGAGCGATAAACGGCGACATGTGGAGCGTCATCATTCTATTCAGTAAGTCATTCAATTGTATTAGCCAACGACAAGCACGGGAGCGGATTAATCTAGAATTTCTGGAAGAAAATATGTATGAGAGCAGGGTCCAGATGCCACTTCGGTAAGTCCTACTCCTAATAGTGGTGCTAGCCGTGCTACTGACACAGTTGTACGAATTGGCATTCGTTGAACATCAAAACACGCCCCTGGAAGGCATCTAGATTACCAAGTATAAGAACATTTTAACCGCGAGGAAGAGTTTCAACTGTCGAGAGCCTGGAATTGAGTGGAACCACTGGATTCCTGGAACTGTGGGAAAAGCGAAAAAATGCCGGAAAAAGTTCGCAAAAAACGAACAAGAAAGAGGGTAGACCGATTTGTCTGCTCATAAATACCCACCCGTAATATTTTCAGTTTATCCGTGATCAATCAAAAAAAATCAGCTTGTGCTGATTGGCAAACTCCGTTTTTCTCGCTGAACGAATGACAGCACCTCTCACCGCCAACTTGAAATGTCTCATACCTTTCAAACCGAATCACAGCAAGACCAGCCGTTAGGTGAGGTTTATTATATTACATTCAGCAAGTAATATAACGGGGGTTTAATCTAAGTGGGACAACATGGGGATCAGTGGCTAAGGGTCAAAATTTTGTAAGGGGAAGCCGAAAAAAAAAAAAACTTTCTTTTTTTTTCTTTTGGTTTTCTATGATCATTTTGACCACATCTTCAATATCAGCGACCCCAAAAATCATCATGAAAATGACACCCATGAAGAAAAACCGAAAATTTTCGTCGGTGTCATCTATGATTTTCATTTTGACCCCATTTTCGTTATCGGCGACCCCGAAAGCCACGAAAATAACACCCATGAAGAAAAACCGAAATTTTTTATCGGCGCCATCTTAAATTTTCTTTTTGACCTCATTTTTATTATCAACCACCCCGAAAACCATGATAATGACACCCCTTACGAAAAACCGAAAATTTTCGTCGGAGCCATCTTGGATTTTCATTTGCACTTTATTTTCGTTATCAGGGACCCCGAAAACCACGAAATAGACACCCATGCCGAAAAAAACTTAAAAAAAAGAGAAAGTAATAAAATGCAGAGTAATTATTATTAACCCAACATTTCATCAAGATTTTTTTCTTCGTTACAGTAATTCTCTCCACAAACATCAACAGCGTCTCCCTGCCATCCAGAGAACGTGAGACAGGCACGCGGCACATCCACGTGATGTCGGGCTGCCCGGCCGCGCTTCTTTGGCTGGCTGCGATCCTGTTCCACGCGGGGCTGTGCATTCTGACGATCCTGGTGCCCATCGTACTGGCGGCGGTACTGCTGGACCAAGACAGTACTATAGATCAGCCGGACTTCTTGTGTGAGTTAGTTAACATCGTCAGACAGGCTCGCGGCACATTCACGTGATGTCCATACTTTAGTTTGTATTTCCACGTTGGGTGGCAATGCTGATTCCTTGCAGCTGCTTGGGTATGTCCTGAAAGACTAGGTGGGCCATTCGGCTCATGGCCCTAGTGTTTCAACCCCAAACAACTTAAATACATAACTACCAATTAGATTATTGTATTTGCACCGTTGAAGGTTTTCAGCACCTTCAGCCCACCTGTAGTCCAGGACAGTCCGCGGTGCTATTAAGATGGGATATCGCAAAGGTGTCGCCAAATATTACCCTGATAAAAAAGAGGCTTTTATTTTGATGTAAATGCTATATCTCTGTTAATCTTATCACAATCCGTTTAATGCGTGAAAGAGCAACATACAACCACCGATCCTCACAAAATTTAACGATTATAACAGAAGTAAGATAAGACTTGGTTTCCTCCTCTCCTCATGACTCACGGCATCGTTTCGTGTCTCCAGTCACGTACACGACGCTGTTGCTACTGGGCAGCATGGCATTCGTGTCGTTCGGTTACATTGTCAGCTTCAACTTCGGGGCGAGGACCACCGGCGTCATCCTCAGCTCCTGGATCTTCCTGTTCGGTCAGTATAACATAGTTTATTTATTCATTTATCAAACAATTTACATTGTGTTCGAATTTTACAAAATAATTCATAACAGAATCAAATACAAAGCAAACAAAAAAAAAAATACTATGTCAACAATCAAAAAGTACAAAAAGTCAAACCATAAAAAGCACAAAGACAACCATTTCTATTCCATTTTACGTAAGTCAACTGAGGAATAAATGTCAATTAAATTACTATTTATATGTCCAACTATAAAAAGCAAACAAACACAACCATGTCCATTCCATGTAGGTAAACTTAATGAGAAGCAAAAGAAGAATTAAGAGAAAGAATGAAGAAGAAGAAAAATTAAAAGCTTGTTAGATGTTAATTAAATGTCAACTAAATTTAATTAAATGAAAATTAAATAGAATAATAGAATAATTTATTTAAAAAGTAGATAATACAAAAGTGTACATTTAAGTGCAGTAGTGTTATTTCTTAAACTATTGTATAATTAGTGCTTAGAAGTAAACTATCACTACAAAATATTTAACAGTCACAAGTAACGAAAATGTCGAGTTCAAATGTTAGGTAGCGACCTGCCTGATCTAGGTTTATTTAAACCTGTGTTTCAGGCCATCACTTTACATTACATAAATTAATTAGGACAGTAAAAGTTTTAAATGATAATGTAAAAGTGTTAAATGAAAATTTTAAATTTTGAATGATAAATGTATTAACAACTATAACACAAATCAAATTGGTACAAAAACATTAAAACTAACTTAAGTAAATATGTACAATTAGATACGGGGGGATGACATAATCAAACTAGGACTTCTAGAAGTTTTTCTGTGTCCGTGTAATAAGTATCGCTAAATAATCTGATATTACAAAACCACATTGCCTATAACTTAGCCTATAGAAGTTTAGTTTCTTGTTGAGTCTATTATACAGAAAAGGTCCTAAAAATACATAAAAACGACTAGCAAAAGCATGTCTAGTTTGAGGCTTTGTGCAAACCAGGTCCTTCCTTCTCCTATCGGAAGGAACTGGATCATAGGGAAGGGTAGAGTGCTGCTGTAGTATAATGTGAAGAATAAATAATTGCCGTACTGTGAGCACATTACATGCTTTGTAGAGCAGCTGTGTCGGAAATCTATACGGACGAAAGGTAGCAACCTTTAGAATTGCTCTTTGAGCACGTTCTAGAGGGAGAAGAATCGAACTTCCCGCGCCACCCTAGGACGCTATGCAATAGGTTAGAATAGACTGACACAACGCCAAATAAACCTGTTTTATTAATTTGTAATCGGCTACATTACGTAAATACTTAAAAACATATATTAGTTTGCGCACTCTAGTACATAGTAACTCGATATGTTTACGGAAATTTAGATTGGAGTCAATTGTGACACCAAAATATTTCAAATGGTCAGCTTTTTCTAAAGTAGGGCAAGAACATGCAGTGTCATCGTACGTGCTACAGGTATGCGCGTAAATTATTAGGTTAGTAAGCGGTATGTTAGTGTGCGGTGTTGTATTTCTCATTGTAAATGAAATGTATTTTGTTTTATCAGCATTCAGTGTTAGATAATTATTCTGGAGCCAATTAGATACAATGTTGAAACCTTTCTGAGCATGTTCATAGGCCTCAGCTCTTGATTTAGCTGCAAACAACAAAGCCGTATCATCTGCATAAGACATTACAACACCATTTTCGAGTGGGAGGCTGCACAGATCATTAATATAGATTAAAAATAATGTAGGACCTAATATACTGCCTTGTGGAATTCCAAAACAAGTATTAGAAAGATCAGAACTTGTATATGGACCAATTTTTACACATTGCTGTCGATCGCTAAGATAATCAGATAATAGTAGAAGCTGTGCTCCTCTTATCCCAAGTGTTTCAAGCTTCTGCAAAAGACTATTGCTAGAAATAGTGTCAAAGGCCTTGGCAAGGTCTAGAAAGATACCAACTGTATGCATCCCCCTATCTAGCTTTGTAGAAATGAAATTTTGCTTTGTGTAAACGCCAAATATATAAATTAAATGTCAATCAAATTACCATTGATAATACCAAATAATAATAATTACCAAACCACATACGCTCAGGAACAACCATGTCTATTCCATGTTGCATAAATTAAAAGAGAATTAAGTGTAAATTACATGTCAGTTGAAATTAATTAAAAGTCAATCAAATTCCATAACATTATCATCTGCCCAACCTTTTCCAACTATGTTGGGGTAGGCTCACAGTCTGACCGGACGTACACAAAGACTTAGGAAAAAGTGTTCTCATAGCCCAGCTAGCAAAAAAAAAATCTTACAAATATCCCAAGACCATATATTTTTCAGTCTTATATCACACTTACAGACACATATAAGTGTGGATTTGGGCGTACTTTATAAGTATATTCACCCTTGCAATTGCCTTGTAATGGTCTCGCGAAGTGTATTTTCAAACTTACAAGACTCTTGCTGATGCTTTTATAATGACAAATGAACTTACAAGTGACTTACAATGGCGCGCTGTAAGGGTAAATAACCTTAAAGTCCTCTTACTAATAAAATAAAATACTATTTTAAGGGTAATATCGCTTATAGTCCTCTTTGTGATCTTCTAATAAGAGTGTTATCACAAACCGCGAAGTCCTTGGAACTTTTGGGAAAATAATAAAGTATTAAATTTAAATTTATATTTCCTACAAACGGCCAGTGTGTATATTTTCTAATTTCTTACTCATGTATTTGTCACGCACTAAGTATACGCGATTATTAGGTTGCGAAGTAGTTTTTCTCGATTACTTTGAAATTTTAATAACAATATCTTCACGGGCCTTTTCAAAAATGTTTCTTTTACTTTACATATTTTTTAATTATTTGTAAAATAATATCAAAATGTCGCCATTACGACCAACCGCGACTTATAAGTGCTTTATTAGAGCAATATAAGTCCAGTACTCTTGTCTAAGGTTTATAACGCACTCGTAAAAGTCAAATTAAACGTAAAACCACTGTCTACGCGGCCATGTTGCTTATATTTGTAGGGTTCCGTAATATGTAAAAGCAAGCCAAACGACGAAGTCAAAGGATCTAATAGAAAATTAATGATAATGTGTACTAAATATTAAAATAGTCTATTACCTGATTTTATAACAATTTCTGGAGTCAACACAACAAATAAAATAAAAAACCCTTAATAGGGAATTGTTGTAGACCTTTTAAAGTGCTACTACTCTTTATTATATCTTAGGTGAGATAAATCACACTTTTAAAATACTAGTTTACAGAAGTCTAATAAAACACTTAGTGTAGTCACTTCTAAGGTTGACTGTACTCATAAAATGAATTTATAAGTATTAAATAAGAATCAAAGGCAATTAGACTTGTAAAAGGAGCTTATGTCGTCGAGCTTACGTCTATAAGACCATGTTACAAGTGTGAATGCTCTTAAAACCTAAATAGACTTATAAAATGGCACTATAAGAGTTCCTGGCTTAATCAGAACACATATAAACCTTAAATAAAACCATAGCTCTTACAAGCTTTTGTTTGTAAGGGTATTAAGAGTTTCTGACTTAAACAGAACACATATAAACCTTATATGAAACCATCGCTCTTAAAGCTTTTGTTTGTAAGGGTATTTTGCTAGCTGGGAGTACACCTACATTTTCCCAACCAACTGGCAAAATGTGTCAGTTATGAGATTTAACCTGTTAGGGTCAGTTCACACCGAGACGCGACGCGACACGAAAAGATACACATTTCATTGTCGAGGCACCGTGCTGCATGGTGCAACGTATTCTGAATTCTCACAATGAAATGTGTATCTTTTCGTGTAGTAAATAAAGTTATATTTTGAGTCGCTCTGCGCGCAGCGTTGCGTCGCGTCGCGTCTCGGTGTAAGCTGACTCTTAGTTAAATCCCATATTAAATAAGGAGCATTTTTTTTGTACTCTATCACAGTCTTGTCCTGTTCAACCCAAAGTTTGACTGACAGATTGCGCTTTGTTGCATTAAGTCCGCTTATGTACCACTACTGTGCAAGCTCAATGTACATACGTCAGCACATCGATCTACCCGAAACTGTCAATTTTTCCCAAACAACCTTTAACATAATGCTTTAACGATAAAGTTGAAAATGTATTAAATAAATTTGATTGTAAATCGTGTAATTTTATTGTATATTTAATACTTGCTTTATTACCAATATTCCTACATGGTAGCAGGGCGTGGTTGCACCTTGAGACCAATGCGTATTGAATAATCAACTAGGCCATCTAGCCTCTGCTGTAATTCGTGCAGCGATCCAGCCAACAAAAGTACTAGGCTAGCAGGAATTGAAGCACATCAATCTACCCGAAACTGTCAAATTTTCCCAAACAACCTTTAACATAAAGCTTTAGCGATAAAGTTGAAAATGTATTAAATAAATTAGACAGGTTGCAATAGTTTGATGTGCTGTGATTAAGTTTCCTTTATGTGTGCAGGAGTCATCACCCCCGCCATTAAGGCTAGCGTGGCGCTGGGCGTGACGTCGGGCATGTCGTACGTGCTGGGCCCGGTGCGCTACCTGTGCGCGCCGCACTCGCTGGGCGCGGCGGCGCGCGCGGCCGTGGCGGCGGCGCACGTCAACGCGCAGTGCAAGCTCTTCAGGCAATACTGTCCACGGCTACCGTTCGAAGATCCGGACCAAACGGAAAAGTGTTGCGGTAAGCTACGCTTCTTCAAAATTTAGGCATCTTATTAACACTGGAATTTTGGTTCCCAACGACTCATATTCGTGCATCGACAATGTAAAGACACGTGAGCGTCAAACGATAACGAGAAGGGGTTTGACGCAGAATGTGCACAACGCAAAAGTGTGCACTTAAAGCAAAATGTGCACTTCGCAAAATGTGCACTTCTCAAAATAAGCACTACTCAATATAAGGGTGAATTTTATCACAATGGGTTAAAAAAAATCCGTTAGCTTACTAAATTTTTTTATTGTTTTGTACGATTTTTAGCACGATATCATATAATTGATAGATTGATTCAAAATGTTGGAACAACTGTAAACAAAAAGATATCCAATTTCATATAAAACGGTTTTTATTTTGAATTTTAGACCCATTGTGATAAAATTCACACTCATTTTGACATTTTTAGAAGTGCTATTTTTTATATAAAAAGGATGCATAAATAGAATCGAATCTCGATCCATTTTTTTTTCGTATGGGAAATCATCAAATGAATCCTCCCGCTCTGGGCGGAGCAGGAGGGAGTGTCAGAATTTTACTGACTAAAACCCATCCATGTTCCTTCATAGCCCTTTGTGTTCCTGGGCCACGGTATCTCTTTCGAATAGTCCCGCAGCCCCGGGAATCTCGATTTGATAGGGTTTTTTTTTTAAATATTGTATTGAGAAGGCAAAATAATTGCATTTATAGGTTCAACCACCTACTCTTTCATTCCGCGAACCTTGACCTCCCCTCATTATTATATTTTGTTTTAGCTGGACAGAATCCCGGGTGTTATTTCTGCTTTAATGAGGACTCACCTGGAGAAGGCATGCTCATATTAGCAGCGCAGTTATTGTTTTTTATGGTAAGAATGCATATTTTTGTAACCCCGACCGAAGTAGTGGGGTGTTATACGTTTAACGTGTGTATATGTGTGTCTGTCTTTTGCAACGTAACTCGTAAACGCATAAAACGATTTGAATTCCGAACATCGTCTTTTTTCCTGCCCTTTTCTTAGGTTATTTGGGGTTGGCGCAACACGTTTTTTCTTCCATTCTCCCCTATCTATCTACACGCTATTTTTTACTCTTTTTTTCTTCATATCATTCCTCACATAGTCCATCTATCTTTTCTTTGGTCTTCCTCTCCCTCTCCATCCATATACATAACTAACGGTAAAATGGGGTGTATAGAAACAAAGGGGTGAATCGAGACAAAACTTTGAGAAGGATTATAACGTTGAAATAGTAATTATGGTATTCTGCCAACTGCTCAAGTAAAATTAAGCAAATAAAAATCCCTTTCAAAGTTTAGTCTCGATTCACCCCAGCGTTTCTATACACCCCATTTTACGGAAGCTGACCCACGCATCTTCGTCTGCGTCACATAATATAGCTTATAACCTCCCTCGATAAATGGACTGTCCAACACAAAAATATTTTTTCAATTCCAACCAGTAGTTCCTGAGATTAGCGCGTTCAACCAAACAAACAAACTCTTCAGCTTTATAATATTAGTATAGATTACGGTTATTTCGTCAAATGATAATTTTTGTTAGCAATAAGACGAATCTACTTAAACCTTAAATTCACTGACAGACAGCGCACAGCTTAAACTGCTGGCTCCAGAATCATGCAACTTTGCACTTGAGTTACATAAAAAGGCTGTAAAGCACTTGAAAAAAAGCACTTGTTCTCCTCGTCATTGCGGTTTTTTTTGTATTGTTTCAAATTGTAATTACTAAGTTTGATGTACAGAATGCTTGGTTGACGGCTTCGTGGTGATGTGGTTTACACCCTGTATGTTTAACGAAAGTGAGCACTGAGGACGGATTATCGAAAATTCATTCCCATTAGGGCCAAGGCTCTACCAAAATATTCGAGCCGTCGAAATTTTTCGTCGTGGGTGTCATTTCAATTGTAATAATGCATAAATAATAATAAAATAAAAACTATTTATTTCAGATTTACGGAATCCATAGAATGTTAGTACAGTAAGAAAAACTTAAACAATTAGTGTTAGTAACTAAAATGAAAAAAAAAATACAAAAAAAGACATCCTTAATAGTAGATTATTGCATCGAGCACAAAGTAATTTATTATTGCACCGAGTGCCTGATTTAGAGCCCGAGCGTCAGCGAGGGCTCTAATCTAACAGGCACGAGGGTAATATAAATTACTTAAGGCGAGGTGCATAATCTGCTTTTCTTTCAACTATTACCTATAGGAATAGTAGATAAAAGAAACACATATCAAACAGTTAAAATAGAAGTTTAATTATTGAAATTAAAAGTTATACTTGAGCAATTATTAAACGTAAGGTTAAGAGTTTTGTTGGGCAAATTTATATTTGTTTGTTTAACTTGGGACTGAATAATATTATCGGACGAGGTAGATGGGCCTGGCTGATTTGTTACAATGAAGTCGTTATCACGGGAAGTAGATGGGCGCGGCGATGTCGATTGATTTAAATTTCTTTCATTTTTAAATCAGAGTTAGCAGCAATCATTTTTTAAATTTGGAACAAGTAGGATAGAAACGAATAATACGTACGTAAAAAAAAATGTATTGATATCGGCTGGCTGAATAGAGCTAATCCATTGAGATTGGCACCTTTTGGTGCGATAAAAAAAAAACTGTGCAATAATGGTATTTCATACATTTTTATTGCTCTAGAGCATTAAAGACTCGCTTTGTACTGAGTTTTTAGTGTGATTGTGATGAAATTAAAGCATAGTTGGGAGAAAAAACCATTATTTCATCATATGGGTCCTGACCCAGTGTTGGACGTATCGCGTGTCCAACCTAATGGAACGCTAATGCACGCTAAACGCATAAATGAACGCCCTCTGGCATTCAAAACGAATATGGAGTCAAAAATCAAAACGTTGACGTTGTTGTTGTTGTTCAGAATAAACAGTTTTTTCTTATTTCTTTGTTTAGACGTTAGTAGTACTAACGGAGCTCGGCTTCTTCAACGGACTGTGGGACAAATTAAGAAACATTAACTACGTACCATTAAAGGGTGGTCCAGAACAGAGCGAGATGGTGCGCGCCGAAGAGGAATACGTTAAGAAGAATATCACTTTGCGTAAGTACTCACATACAGCGTATGACGACCCGAATGCCGCAGCGGTAGTGAGGCTGCCTTACGTTCTTAGGGTCCCGAGTTCGAATTCCGGCAGGAGCAAATGTTTGTGTGATGACCATTTTTTTTTTTTTTTTAGGATGGGAAATCATCAAATGACTTCTCCCGCTCTGGGCGGAGCAGGAGGGAGTGTCAGACTTTTACTGACTAAAACCCATCCATGTTCCTTCCTCGCCCTTTGTGTTCCGGGGCCACGGTATCTCTTTCGAATAGTCCCGCAGCCCCGGCAGGCTTCGGCCCTTGCGGACCCCTTCCCTATTGCTGACTCTCTTTGAGGCGCGCGTGGAACACGAACGCGCCGTCGACACGGCCTGTCGTCATGAGACGTACGGACGGCGAGCTAGCCCATAGCTCCCCGTCCACAGGCCCGCGCCTACGGTGGCCGGAAGCCACCACGTGGCCCCCGACGCCCGGGGCGTCTCCCGCGGCGGCCGGGACGTGAGGATCTCTCCCTGTCCTGTTCCGCCACCTCCTTCGCTTTCATGACTGCTTCGCAGAAGGAGGTGACGGCGTCCCATTCCGTCTTGCTCCGGACCATGGATTGAACCAAGGCCGGGAGCGAGAGGTCGCCGCCGCCAATCGCCGTTACGAGGACACGGCGGTGCTCCGCCCAAGCGGGGCACACCTCCACCGTGTGCTCCACCGTGTCCTCCGGTCGATCCTCACAATGGTGACACCCGGACGTTTCCTCCCGCCCGATTCGGTGCAGGAACTTACCGAAACAACCGTGTCCGGTAAGAACCTGCGTCAGGCGGAAGGTGAGGACGCCGTGGCGTCTCTCCAGCCACTCCTCAAAGAGGGGACTTACCGCTACTATTGTGGCGTGCCCTGCACGGGGTTGCGAAAGTCGCTCTCTCCATGTCGCCATGAGATCACGCCGGAAGTCGGTCCGCTGAGCGACAATTTGCCGCGGCAGCGGAGTTTCCCCCCGGCGTAGCGCCTCCGCGCGCCACTCATGTAGGCGCGCGAGGACTATCGCCTCCAGATCCCATGGCGGCAATCCGGCAAGAAGGCTCGCCGCCTCGCGGGAGATCGTGCGGTACCCCCGGATTAGCCTTACGGCCACCACCTTTTGGGGCGCGTTCAAATAGTTGGCGGCTCGCTGCCTCAATGAACGTGCCCACACCGGGGCCCCGTAAAGGGCCATGGACCGCACGACTCCCGCGTAGAGCCTCCGGCAGGAGGCGTTCGGCCCCCCCAGGTTGGGCAGGAGCCGCCTGAAGGCAGCCCCTGTCCGCTCCAGTTTGGGGGCCAAACGTCGGAAATGCTCCACGAAGTTCCACCGGCTGTCGAGGACAAGTCCCAGGTACTTCAGCGTCGACTCGACGCCGATGGAAACCCCTCCTGCCATCACTGCGGATCCCGGAGGTGGCGCATTCCGAGGCCCATGAAAGCACATGGCCTCGGACTTGTGCAGTGCCACCTCGAGACCCAGTTGCCGGATCCTCTCCACGACTATCGCAACCCCGCGTGTCATGTTTTCGGCCGCTGCCTCGTGCGACCTCCCCTGTGCCAGCACCAGCGTGTCGTCCGCATAGCAGACAACGCTGACGCCACTAGGGAGGTCGGCGCGCAGCACCCAGTCGTACCCGATGTTCCACAAGGACGGCTCCAGAACCGATCCCTGCGGAACACCGCACGACATCTCTCGCCGGTTCCAGTCTCCGCTGCGACCGGGGTAGATGACGGCCCTATCCGTCAGGTAGTCCCCGACCACACGACGAAGGTAGGTCGGCACCCGGTGATACCGGAGTGCCTCCCTTATGCAGCTCCAGGGCATGGAGTTGAAGGCGTTGGCGATGTCGAGAGACACCGCCAAGACCACCCCACCCCTGGACACCGCATCCCTCGTCGTGAGGGCTCTCACGCGCATGATGGCGTCCACCGTAGAGCGCCTTTGTGTGATGACCATGGACATTTGTTTCCGAGTCATGGATGTTTACATATGTATAACAAGTATGTATTTACAAACAAAGCATCTAAGTAATATATCAACTATCTGGTGTCCACGACACAAGCCTCGTTGCTTAGTGTGGCACTAGATGGCGCTGTGTGTAATGTCCAGCGATATATTTACAGTAACCAGCCGTTAATATAATACCTCGGCCAATAGAAAGAGACTGGCACACATGTAACGACGCTCTGCATAAGCAGCCTGTTCTTTATAGGGTTTTGAATTATTTGGCCTGCCCAACTTCCGCCATGTTTATTTTATTTTTTAAATAACAGCCGCGCATTAATCTGTATTAATAAATAGCTGGTAAAAACAAGTTGTGTATGAAGCAAAATCTTTTAAAGCGTTAAACCTGATTAGATCAGTAGGTACTTAGGTAGTAAGTACCAATACAAACGAGTTTTGTATGAGACAAATCTTCTAAAGCGTCACTTTTCGAGACTCTGGACTTAGATTTAAAACTAGCGAAATGTGGGTGTACTATTAGTGTACCCCTCTGCCTAGCCCTTCAAGAATTACAGGCGTGATGTTATGTTTATTTCCAGCTAAAAATCAGATCCCAGACTCGTTGTTAGCGAACGATTTACACAAGATGTACGTGCCGCTCTTGGGCAAAAAGATCCAGGCCTGTAAGGGTGTCAGCTTCTCTGTCAAGAAAGGTAAGTTTTAGTGAGACATCACGCCTATTTCACTAATAATAGGGTAGATGACAAAAAAATCTAATTAGTCCGTCAGATAGATTTCCTAAAAATATTGGACATGTTTTTTCTTTTTTCACGTAAACAAAAAATGAAGACGATACAGTGCGTCGAAAACGCATGTGACAAGCCCCCACTCATGATCTTTGACACGTTTTATCTTCGTCAATTTTTATTAATTTGATAAAACAAAAAACACGCATCCAATATTTTTCGGTAATCTAACTGACGGACTAAACAGAATCATATTTTTTTTAGTCAGTCATCATCCCTACTGCTTTTGGAACTTGCCATTTTAAACTTGATAAGTCATCTGTTTGATCTTCAGCAAGTAGCGAGAAGCGAATAGACCTAATTACGAGTTTTTTATTGATAAAGTTCTCTAAAACGATTAATAAATGTGTATTTCACGAGCGAGAAAATACTCGCTTGCTAGTCGTAAAGGCTATCTTTACGTCTGCTGCAGCCGACGTCGACATTTTCCCCAAAATGTTTAAAGATACATTTCGACAGTTTGAAGGTATTAATTGCCGCGGCAGCCAAGGCACCTACTTGCCAGAGCACAGCGACGCAACAGGTTTCTATTTAACCATAATGTAGATGGCGCCTGTTGCCGCTTCCATAGCAACGTAGAAGTCAGGCGTATCTCTAGTTCCCTGCGGTCTGTAACTGTGAGTGGGCGACTTCGCTCCTGCGCGTTGCGGTTTCGGGGTTGCCTTCGTTCTACCTTGCATTATTATTCATAATACATTTCTTGAGTTAAAGAAATGTATTTCACTTGGACTCTAATATACTGTTCAAATATGGCATTAAAAAAATAAGCCCATTCAATAAAAGTGTCACTGAACTCTAAGAAGAATATAATATCCGTACATTAAAATAAAATAATGTACAAAAATCATCATTGTCCTGACAAAACGTAAAATCAGTCCCGCGCTCTTTCTAGATTCAAAATAACTAAAATGTGCTGTTCATTAAAGAAATATAATAAAAGAATATAAGTGCAATACATCAATAATACAATCTTCTTTTCCTGTCCAGGCGGTTTTCCTTTGGAATGCGCTCCCTCTGAATATCAAGCTGTATACCTGTAAGAGCGAAACCTTTGAATTGTGCAACTTCACATTAGTGTTCCATAATAATGATTTGTTTATTGTAAGGCGAGTGTTTCGGTCTCCTGGGCGTCAACGGCGCGGGCAAGTCTACTGTTTTCAAGATGATAACTGCCGAAGAGGTCGCCACCAGAGGAAAAATCTTCGCCAACGGCCACCACATCTCGCCAGGAAACACGCAGGTAGTTTACACTTGTGAAAACAAATATTTGTGACCAATCACTACAATGCCTTTAATTTGTGACCATAACAACAATTCCTTTCATTAGAAATGTCTTTTATTTTTTCGGACGGGAAATCATCAAATGGCTCCTCCCGCTCTGGGCGGAGCAGGAGGGAGTGTCAGACTTTTACTGACTAAAACCCATCCATGTTCCTTCATCGCCCTTTGTGTTCTGTGTTCTGTGTTTGTCCTTGTGTTTGTTGCCGTGCCCTAACCGGGTTTCATGTTGGAACTTACTTACTTTATATGTAACAACTAAATGTACACATGAATGCAATAAAGAGTTTGAGTTCCGGGGCCACGGTATCTCTTTCGAATAGTCCCGCAGCCCCGGCATTCAGAAATGTCTTACGGTATAGTTTGCAAAACATTCATTTTCTGATTTGGTAATGGTTCCTTTCCATTGTCAGACATAGTTGAAGGTCACTTGTATGTGTGAGCGAAAGGTTAGGGAAATGTAAGTACCTCATCAAAAAATTTAGCGGCCTTACAATTCCGCCGAGGGTTTTCCGCCACGCACAGTGTCGGGGAGTGGACGATATGACGTAACTTAGCAGCTACTTACCGCAACGTTGTTGTGACAGCGGGCATTTTGGGGAAATTCTTAAGCCTCGTAGCCACTAGGCAACATGTGGCGTACGACATGTTGCACAACGTGTTGCTCAACGTGTTGATAGTCAGCGCGGAACTTTTATTTAGCAACTTTTGAATTGTTTTGTCATGTTGCGCGCCAGCTGGCAACGTCGCGCGATGTTGTGCAACGCTGCCGAACATGTGGAGCGGCAAGTGTTGCGCGTCAATTGTTGCCTAGTGGATACGAGGCTTTATGTAGTTTTTAACGTTCAAAAAGTAGTTCTCAGCTTCGTTTCAATAAAAATCATCCCTTTGATTTTTAATTTACTTGTCTCACACGTCACAGTATCTCAAAACCCTGGGCTACTGCCCTCAATTCTTCGGGCTGGACTATTTCCTGACCGGCGAAGACAACCTGGAGATAATACTCACACTGCGAGGGTACGATACTAAATCCGTGAAAGAGGAAATCAAAAACTGGATACAAATTGTTGGTGAGTCGACAGTTTCTTAAACTTTTCACAGCTCCGATGTTCCATACATAACATCTCCGAAGGCAGAGGTGTGCCTCAGTAGCTTTATCCACATTTTGCCAGTTAGGTATGAATCCAGACTGCGAGCTGATACTGAGAAATTCTAATATGATGGAAATACCCAACAACAGGCCTGGGAATCGAACCCAAGACCTCATGCGACCAACGGTAACCAAAATCTTTTATTTTCACCCTCTTGAAGCTTAATGGAGTGGTGTGGAGGCGTTGGGCCTCGCACATCCCTACTCTATCAGTTTTGAGGTTTTACTTCACCACTCATATTTTTTTATTTACCTTATTTCATATTTTGTGTCAATCATGTATACGACGTGTTTCCGGACGATATCTATAAACTTCGACCGGTCATTGTATTCATCATTATGAACAACTTTTACTATGGGAGTAAACTTGCGAATCGCAAAAAAAAATCAGCTGTCGAACATAATTTTAGGGAACAGCTGATTTTTTTTCGCGATTCAGGGTTTGGTCATTAACTTATGTTTAAAATAAAAGTTGCCAAAAAGTTGGAACTTTGACCCCCAATATCTCCGTAACTAGAAGGATCGCAATGACGAGGAGAACAAGTGCCTTTTAGCTTTGTTAAGAGGCGTTTGTTCCTTTTATATAATAATAAAAGTAATATTCTGAAAATTTCTTGAAACTTCCCTGGTTTTTCGAGGCAGGTTTCTCAAAATAAATGTACGACACTTGCGGAGACATGTATACTAAATTATATGTTTATGTCATAAGAGGTTCTGTTAAAATATCTGAGGTATTTAGAATAACCCTGCGTACCTATAGTTTACTTTCACCAGTCCAGAGTCGTTTTCGAACGGCATGCTGGTAGATTTTTAAAATTGTCTATGACTTCACCGTCAGGTCTGGAGAAGTACGCCCGCAATAAAGTGGACAGCTACAGCGGCGGGTGCGTGCGTCGCATGGGCGCGGCCGCGGCGCTGTGCAGCGACGCCGACCTGTCCCTGCTGGACGAGCCCAGCGCGGGCGTGGACCCGGCCGCCCGGCGCAGGCTGTGGATCGCGCTGCGGAAAGCTCTGCGGCGCCAGCGATCGATCATTATCAGCTCACACAGGTATACTATCAAACTACAAGACGAGCTACCTATAAACATAGGTAATGCCGTGTCTTTCACATGTTCTCTCAAAGCGTCCCAGCTCCAACAGACTCACGGAGCCAACTGTTTTGGTTACTATCTGGAAAATTTACTCTTCGAATCATAGACTTTTCATCCCATCTATTCGAAAAGGACGTCTTGGTTCGCCTTTAAGTGCACCCAAAGGTGGTGTTGTATATAAGAAACTTTTAGCGGGTAGTAATGAGTTTTTTCACTTCTCATGCTCTAAAAGTACGCCAATATAGCCCTACGAAGCGGGACTAAAGTGACCACTTTAGTCCCTAGGGAGTAAAAAGTAATTAATTCATTAATTTCCTTCATGTGACATAGACAAACTCAAACAGCCAGTTAATATAATACTATTATCTGTGGAGTGTGGACCATCTTCATTGCGAAAATGTTGAGAGTTTTAGTTCCATGGTTTTTCCGCAAAGAAGGTTGCCATGCGTTTTAAATTGTTAATCTGTGACTGGTTTAGAAGAAAAAACTGACCGCGAAAATTTCAGAATTTTTGTCGAGTGTAAATTTGTTCGGTTTTATATAAATTTATTAAGAATTTCCAGTGACAGTGAAGAGTTTGACGTCGAGCAAAGAGCAAAAGACATAACAGATAATCTTTTGCCGCCAAAAACGCGGAAGATTTACCTAAAAACTTACGAAAGTTTTATGGACTGGAGGATGTTTTTGTACTAAATTGACTATTTTTCTCGCACTCAAAAAAAGTGAGAAGTACAGGTGAAAAGTACAGTTTGCACCTCGAGACTAAACGCCAACTTAATATACCCTCGGTTACATTGACTCCCTCCCACGCTCGGGAGTCAAACCACCTCTGGTATATTATGGCTTCGTTTAGTCCCTTGATATAAAACATACTATTAATCCTCTTTATAAGTGTGCCGCAATTATCTTTGCCGCGCACTTTTTGAATTAAACTTTTAACGGGCAGTAATGAGTTTTTAATCCTCTTTATAAGTGTGCCGAAATAATCTTTTGCCTCGCAACGCTCGGGATTCTACTATAGAATCCCTCACTTCGCTCTGGATTCAAAAAAGCGCCCTCGCCGTAAAAATATAATTTTGCTCCCTTATGATACAATCTATGTACTATTGAAAGGGTAGATGACAAAAACAATCTTAGTCCGTCAGATAGATTTCCAAAAAATATTGGACACATTTTTTCTTTTTTCACGTAAACAAAAAATGAAGACGATACAGTGTGTCGAAAACTCGTGTGACGTCACATTTGAGTACATTTTTTACTCAAATGTGACGTCACAAGCCCCCACTCATACTCTTTGACACGTTTTATCTTCGTCAATTTTTATTAATTTAATAAAACAAAATATACGTATCCAATTGTTTTCGATAATCTAACTGACAGACTAAACAGAATCATATTTTTTTTTCATCCCATCTATTCGAAAAGGACGACTTGGTTCGCCTTTAAGTGCGCCCAAAGGTGGTGTTTTCTATAAGAATCTTTTAGCGGGCAGTAATGAGTTTTTAATCCTCTTTATATGTGTGCCGCAATTATTTTGCCGCGTACTTTTTGAGTTTGGATCATCTTAGTGTTCAGCGCCAAAGAAATCGAACGCAAATATTGTTTGAATAAAGACTGGCTGGTACGACGGCCTTGTCGCGCCGCCAGCTGAATAAAAAAAAAAGAAATCAAATTAAAAACGCGCGAAGCGCCCGCGTTTTCGTCAATTTTCACGAATTGTTAGAAATTCATGGTTTTGTTTTGAAAAATGAGTTCTTCAAGTGACAGTGAATAAAATATGAGGCGCCATTTATTTTCTCATAGTGGGTGATGAAAAGTAGAGTGTATCACTCGGGCGCAAAATATTTTTTTTCTCGGGCGGCGTACTTTGAATCCCTCGCTACGTTCAGGATTCTACTAAAGAATCCCTCGCAACGCTCGGGATTCTACTCTAGAATCCCTCACTTCGCTCTGGATTCAAAAAAGCGCCCTCGCCGTAAAAATATTTTTTTGCTCCCTTATGATACAATCTACTATTTTTAGTCGGTCATCCATCATCCCTAAGCCGACTATAATTTAAATTCCAGCATGGACGAAATGGAAGCCC
Organism: Xestia rhomboidea; assembly: GCA_963853795.1. Classification (NCBI taxonomy): domain Eukaryota; kingdom Metazoa; phylum Arthropoda; class Insecta; order Lepidoptera; family Noctuidae; genus Xestia; species Xestia rhomboidea. The sequence continues at coordinate 2,783,192 of OY970771.1, read as the reverse complement.
TTTGCCACCGCATAGCCATCATGGCGGGCGGACAGGTGCGCGCGCTCGGCACACCGGCGGGGCTGCGCGAGGCGCACGCGCAGGGGTACGCCGTCGTGTTCAAGCTGGCGCATGTCGTGACGCAGGACGGTACGTACACACACACACACATACACACACACACACGGCACACCGGCGGGGCTGCGCGAGGCGCACGCGCAGGGGTACGCCGTCGTGTTCAAGCTGGCGCATGTCGTGACGCAGGACGGTACGTACACACACACACACATACACACACACACACGGCACACCGGCGGGGCTGCGCAGGGGTACGCCGTCGTGTTCAAGCTGGCGCATGTCGTGACGCAGGACGGTACGTACACACACACACACATACACACACACACACGGCACACCGGCGGGGCTGCGCAGGGGTACGCCGTCGTGTTCAAGCTGGCGCATGTCGTGACGCAGGACGGTACGTACACACACACACACATACACACACACACACATACACACTCACACACACGGCACACCGGCGGGGCTGCGCGAGGCGCACGCGCAGGGGTACGCCGTCGTGTTCAAGCTGGCGCATGTCGTGACGCAGGACGGTACGTACACACACACACATACACACACACACACGGCACACCGGCGGGGCTGCGCGAGGCGCACGCGCAGGGGTACGCCGTCGTGTTCAAGCTGGCGCATGTCGTGACGCAGGACGGTACGTACACACACACACACATACACACACACACACGGCACACCGGCGGGGCTGCGCGAGGCGCACGCGCAGGGGTACGCCGTCGTGTTCAAGCTGGCGCATGTCGTGACGCAGGACGGTACGTACACACACACACACATACACACACACACACATACACACTCACACACACGGCACACCGGCGGGGCTGCGCGAGGCGCACGCGCAGGGGTACGCCGTCGTGTTCAAGCTGGCGCATGTCGTGACGCAGGACGGTACGTACACACACACACACACACACACACACACACACACACACACACACACACGGCACACCGGCGGGGCTGCGCGAGGCGCACGCGCAGGGGTACGCCGTCGTGTTCAAGCTGGCGCATGTCGTGACGCAGGACGGTACGTACACACACACACACATACACACACACACACGGCACACCGGCGGGGCTGCGCGAGGCGCACGCGCAGGGGTACGCCGTCGTGTTCAAGCTGGCGCATGTCGTGACGCAGGACGGTACGTACACACACACACACACATACACACTCACACACACGGCACACCGGCGGGGCTGCGCGAGGCGCACGCGCAGGGGTACGCCGTCGTGTTCAAGCTGGCGCATGTCGTGACGCAGGACGGTACGTACACACACACACACACATACACACTCACACACACGGCACACCGGCGGGGCTGCGCGAGGCGCACGCGCAGGGGTACGCCGTCGTGTTCAAGCTGGCGCATGTCGTGACGCAGGACGGTACGTACACACACACAGTTGTAGTACCATAGGTAAACAGAAATAGAGCCACTTGAAATATGTTAGTTTTTTCCGTATTTTGCCAAAGATTTCGAGGGGATTTCTTAATTCAACAAGGATTCCGTAACCGTAACACAGACTCTACAGTCCTTAATCGATTCGAGGACCTCGCCGGCCGAGCTCGGAGCTATCTGTGTGCCCAGCTTTAGCACAATGTTTTAAATATGACATACGTTGAAAACAGATGACTATTGTAGTCAAATCTTTGACAAAATACATGAAATTACTACATTATCAACTGGCCTTGGCTCTGGTCTCCGGCGATTTTGGTACTTTTTACAATAGTAGTATTTGGAGAACTTATTGTGGACTATGATTTGAGATAATATACAGGGTTATTTGTAAAACACCAACAACCTCTTAGGACTGTGTTACTAACATCATAATCAACAACTTTAGTTCTATGACTTAAAAATTCATCATATTTTATTTCATCAAATTTTCATAAAAAATAAAAAAATAAAAATTGAACGCTCTAAATGTTAAGAAATCTATGCGAAGCAAAAGAAAGCGATAATACAATAGTGAGGGGAGCGGGGTCAGGGCGGCGAGGGCCCGTAAAAGCGTTCAATTTAAATATTTTTATTTTTTTACGAAAATTTGATGATCATAAATATGATGAATTTTTAAAAGTCACAGAACAAAAGTTGTTGATTATGATGTTAGTCTCACAGTCCTGAGAGGTTGTCGGTGTTTTACAAATAACCCTGTATAGGCTGGAAGGTACATCATTCCGAAGCAGAACCCCACATTGAACATTTTCAGCGATAATTTAAAAAAAAAACTGATGTTTCATACATTTTGAACGTGTAGAAATAAAGCTATGGCAAACGAGGTATTCGTTTGTGCGTCGATGATTCCACCCTGTATTTCAATTCTGTTGGATTTACGCCCATTTTTACCAAATCTCTTTGTATTTTGGCCCAGTTGACTCTATTGTTAAACTATTTTTGTTTTCTGTTCCTTTCTTCTTTCATTTGATATTTAATGTGTACATAAGCCGAAAAGTGGCCGAAAAGTTCTGGAGGGGCGACCGCGAACCGGAAGACGTTGCGTTGGAAAGCCTCCCGCTAGGTGGAGCGGTGACCTGGTGAAGGTTGCGGGAGTCCGCTGGATGCGAGTCGCATGGGACCGGTCAGTGTGGCGACACGCGCGGGGAGGCCTATGTCCAGCAGTGGACGTCTTTCAGCTGAAATGATGATGATGATGATAATGATGTGTACATAAATTGTTAAATAAATAAATCAATAATACTTGAGCTTTAAAAATACTTGTAACTTTTGAATAAAAAAGGTTATATTATTATTTCAGTTGTGGACGGCGATAATACACTGAACAAATTTAAAGGCCAGCTACATGAAAAATTCAACTGTTCACTAAAGGATGAACACGTGGTATGTCTTTTTTATTCAGTAAATAATAGCTTGTCTAGCGCATTTCCGATATCTTGTGAATTTATTGGGTAAATGACATTTACATGCATAAATACATTAACATAGGTATTTTTTTTATGGCAATAGGAATATCTTAAACAGTATTAAATCTCGCATATTTAGTACAGTTTAAAATATTCCAAGAATCACACTGAGTAGTGATTCTTTTAAGTCGGGCAACATGGGGACATCCGTATCCATAAGAGATATTAGGAAACTTTAGCTCGTTTTTATGAAAACAATGTGCATAGGTACTTAATTTATTGGTCAAGTGTGAGTTGTCCAAAAAAATCAGGGAAAGTCACCAATTTTTTTTCTTGCATATCGACTGTTTCGTGTAAGGTTCATTTCTTTGAATGGGAAGGAAAAATTGGGACAACGGAAGTTATTAACATTGAGTAAACATGTTTTTCACTTCTCGTGCTCTAAAAGTACGCCAATATAGCCCTACGAAGCGGGACTAAAGTGACCACTTTAGTCCCTAGGGAGTAAATAGTAATTCGTTTTTTAATTTCCTTCATGTGACATAGACAAACTCAAACAGCCAGTTAATATACTACTATTATCTGTGGAGTGTGGACCATCTTCATTGCGAAAATGTTGAGAGTTTTAGTTCCATGGTTTTTCCGCAAAGAAGGTTGCCATGCGTTTTAAATTCTTAATCTGTGACTGGTTTAGAAGAAAAAACTGACCGCGAAAATTTCAGAATTTTTGTCGAGTGTAAATTTGTTCGGTTTTATATAAATTTATTAAGAATGTCCAGTGATAGTGAAGAGTTTGACGTCGAGCAAAGAGCAAAAGACTTGATAGATAATCTTTTGCCGCCAAAAACGCGGAAGATTTACCTAAAAACTTACGAAAGTTCTATGGACTGGAGGAATAATAAATGTTTTTGTACTAAATTGACTATTTTTCTCGCACTCAAAGTGAAAAGTACAGTTTGCACCTCGGAGACTAAACGCCAACTTAATATACCCTCAGTTTCATTGACTCCCTCGCACGCTCGGGAGTCAAACCACCTCTGGTATATTATGGCTTCGTTTAGTCCCTCGATATAAAATATACTATTATCATTGCACAATGTATCTTAAACAAGCACCAAAAAGTTCAAATTAGTATAAATCCATCTACGACCGTTCATCATCAATCCATTGACGACCCGAATGGCGCAGCGGTAGTGAGGCTGCCTTACGTTCTTAGGGTTCCGGGTTCGAATCCCGGTAGGAGCAAATGTTTGTGTGATGAGCATGGACATTTGTTTCCGAGTCATGGATGTTTATATGTATAATAAGTATGTATTTACAAACAAAAAGTATATATGTAGTATATCAACTATCTGGTGTCCACGAAACAAGCTTCGTTGCTAAGTGTGGCACTAGATGGCGCTGTGTGTAATGTCCAGCGATATTTCTTTATTTATATTTATCTAACCTCCCTTGAATTTGTCCACAGACAATGCTAAACTACCACATAAACGATACGATGAGACTCAGCGACCTCTTCATCGCGTTAGAATCGCTTCGCGGGGAGTTCCCGGCTCTCATTGAGGACTACTCTGTCTCGGAAACAACCCTCGAGGAGGTGTTCCTGGCTTTCGCTAAAGAAAAGCCGCCGGCCACCGTGTAGCAGCGCTTAGAGCAGAAACAGACGAACGATCGGGAAGAGACATTTAAATGTACTTATGATAGCGGAGATAACATGAACAACATCGTAACGTACTTGCAACAAAGCCGGTGAGGTTGTTGGAGGGTAGCTGTCGGCACAAGTGTGCAGTAGCGCGGCTCGGGGAGGGTAGCAGTGTGTGTCCGTATCACTCGTTTTATATTTGAACTTGCATCACTGTCAAAATCATAGTGATATTTATTTTGCTTTACTATAAGGTTGCTTTTGCTGTCACTTAGTCTGGGAATATGCAAGAAATACAAAACAAATTTATTCCTTAAAAATGCCTTGCATTGGCGCATGAAAACATTGTGGTACGCTTGTTTAATTTTCTAATACAACACGTCTTATTTTACAATTTAATATTTTATGTAGCGTGTTCGGAAAACAAACTCAAAACGCATCGTCCCTCAATAACGGCGGTAGTGACGTCAAATACTATGTGTCAAAGAAACACTTTTATTTGAAAATTACATAAAGTTTCACTAAGATGTTATTATAATATTGTTATTGCAATTTTTGCTTGAATAAAGCACATACATTTAGTAAAATTATTATATTAAGGTGGAAGCTCTACTGTAGCCCGCGAAATTCAAGTTTTCTTCGTTTTTTTCAATTGTCAGGTTGTATGTTGATTAAAATATGATTCGCGGCTGTAACAGGTATGCAGTTACAGAATTATAATCATTAAAATCTTTAATGCAACCCACCAAGTTGTAATATGAATGTTTAATGATTATAATTCTGTAACTACTTACGTGTTACAGCCGCGAATCATATTTTAATCAACATAAACCCTGACACTGGCCTGCAAATTGCAAAAAAACGTAAGAAAAAATAAATTCGCGGGCCACCCTGGAGCATGCACCTTAATGGTAAAAAAATAGATGTAAACAAGGCAGATGAAGGGAAATAACATCAAATACTATGACATGAATAACCGCGACAGTCACGAACGTTTCAACTGTCGTATAAAATTGTGGGAGTTTAATTTTTTGTTTTGAGCGACAAGCAGTAGTTGAACTTAACTTTTAATTATTTTTTAAAGGGAAAATGGTTGAGTTATAAAGTGCTAGTGGAGTTAATCCCCGCCTCTGTGCATTTGCGTGCTTAAATCATTAAGTAATTAAATACCAACGACACTTAAGGTCTTAGCCCACATAAAGGACTCCGCTCCCACCCGGCAAAAAGAATAAAATTCTAATATGGGCTTCATGTATTGCTCTGTAGCAAAAGTTATACTTTACATTGGCAACATAAATTAGCAGACAGCTCGCTGACAGCGCGGTTACCGCCGTCAATGCCAATGTAAAGTGTATCTAAAGAGAAATACTTATAGCCCATATTTGAATTATATTCTTTTTGCCGGGTGGGAGCGGAGTCGTGATAAGGTCTTAGCCCACATAAACGACTAAGCTCCCACCCAGCAAAAAGACTATAATACAAAAATGGGCATTATGTATTGCTCTTTAGATATACTTTACTTTGGCAACCGAGCTGTCTGACGGCGGTAACCTCGCTGACAGCGAGCTGTCTGCTAATTTATGTTACCAATCTAAAGTATATCTAAAGAGCAATACATAAAGCCCATATTTGAATTATATTATTTTTGCCGGGTGGGAGCGGAGTCGTTTATGTGGGCTAAGACCTTATCACGACTCCGCTCCCACCAGGCAAAAAGAAAATAATTCAAATATGAGCTTAACTGGGCTAAGACCAAAGAAAAAAAAATTACAAATAACAATGTCCAATGTACTTACTGTAGACCACGCAAACAAAATAGTGATCTATCTGCGAGAGCCAAACTGGTCATTGCTGACTCGTCTGGTTCTAGTGTAACGTATCAAACTTGTCTATCAAGTCGTATTGCTTTAACATATATCAGAGACGTACGACCACGTTTCTTCTGATAACCTGTATAAAGTATCGTAAATGTATATTGTTAATGGCAAAAGCAGACTCGACACGTTTGACTAGCGACGTACTGGCCATAACAGTCCCAGCTGATACTGCTATGCTATGTCACGCGACTCGGATGTAGCGTGCTGATTGCTTACATTTGTTGTTATGTGTCGTTAGCTGTGCAGCACACCTGTAGGCTTAGCCAAGTCGACAATCTACAATCGTTAACGCTAATAGAAAACTAACCAAATGTATGGGAATGACATCATTTCAATGTTAAGTCACGTGGTCAAAACAAACGAATAGAAACTTTAAAGTTCATTCAAAACTGTAAGTTGGCTACGACTTATATGGAATGTAGCGAATACGATTGTAGAAAAAAATACATTTCATTCTATCATCTTAACCGATGTAAACTTGTCTACGAAGGTTCTATTCGCTTGTTTTGACCACGTGACTTAACGTTTACGATTGTAGAAAGAGAATCGATATGAATCGTTTGTAACTTGGCTAGGCCTGCAGACGTGTGTACACGACCTTCTCACTTGCGGCGAACTTATCAAAAGTTAAACTTTTAACATCCGTGGTGCTTAAACCACCAACAAATATCGCCAATTGTATTTGTGGGTAGTTTCAGTTTTGTACCAGTAGCCTTAAAAAATAATCAGTTTAAAAGACCCACAAAAAATAGTTGGGTGATCAATTTTTTTGCACCGCGTTTAAAATAACAATGTTATCCTCATCGTGCCCACTGCGTAGCCCTTTCCCAACTGTATTGATGCAGCTAAACAATATTTACCAATGTGTATATAAAAAGTTTAAAACAAAATTCCCGGTTATTTCTTTTTGCACATGCAAAAAATATGAGTCTACCATCAAAAATGTATTTAACACTTCAAATTATTTATTATTCTAAATAAATAATAAGACTGCAAAACTCGCCTACTACTGAACTTTTACATTTCCAACTGAGCTTTCTAGTCATAATATAATAAAAAAATATGATTCCGTTTCTTACACTTTTTAGTTCACCGTCAAATTTTGTTAATTAAACAAATTCGTTGAGGGAGTGTTCTTAAAACACGCGTATATTCTACTCTACGCAGGACTATCACCTCCAGGTCCAAGTCTTTCCCCAGCTATATAAAGATCGGATTCCAGACTAGAAATAGAGCGGGAATGCTGTCGCACGCGCAGCATCGCCAATGCGATTGGCAGCACTCTCTGTGTCTCGCTCTAGCAAATGATGGTAGCTTGGAAACGTAGACAGAGAATGCTCTACACACAGACACTTGCAAAGCGTATCACAGAAAGAGACAAAAAATAAAAATGGTTTAAATGGTATAAATACTAAGTCTAAATTGTTCACAACAAAATATAACATAAATTATTTAACTTTATAGCACATATAACTGTATTTTTCATTTATTTCATTATATTTATTCAATATTGGTTTAGCACAGTAGTGTGATTACCTTGAAAAACATGGCACGCGGAGTGAAACAAAAAATCTCATCGTTCTGTTTCATTTCTTTACACGATAACGGCGTAAGTCGCTCTTTTTCTTGTGTGAATGCGACCAAAAATATCAATTAGTCTATAGCATTCTCTGTCTACGCTTGGAAAAGTGGAATTCCGCGCTGCCAAATTAGGTTCAACCCTAAGGCGAATATTAGTCCGTCCTTTAATTCACTAACACTGACTGATAAATAACTACATTTTGTAGACATACAGCAAGACTCACATTTAAACTTTACTTTGGAAGTAAGCGCATCATACGAACGTGAAATTTAATCATATAACATGAATGTTCGTTTCCTTATGTAACAAACAACTCACATTCGCCTATATGAGCAAAGTCAAAGTTCGATTTGTGAATCTTGCCCATAGAGTTTAAGGTTCCATCTAAAAGGAGAGTACCTATGTGATATTTTTTTTTTGTGAAAAATACACCATTCGGTCAAGTAGGTAAGAAAAGAGTTACCATAAAGATTATAGAGTCAGAGGCCTTACCATAAAGATGTATAGTACCAAAGGTATTTGTAATGCTTTGTGTCAACGACCTTAGCTGATAGGCTTCATCAAGACCAAAGAGAAACATAGAACAGGTAATCTGATAACATTGAATAATACGCTTTATTTCCAGAGCCATGACATTGAATAATAGGTACGCTTTATTTAGAGAGAAAATGCAAAGATAAAGCTGCTTTTTTGAAGTTCAAACTGCACTCACGCAGGCTGTTTTGCACTTAAAGGCGCTGACAATAAAGTATAAGAATAAGAATAAGAAATTTTATTGGCTCAAACATGTGTTTACATACAGAAAAATAATACATGCATGCAAGATCTTAAATAAGGTGTCCCTTCGTCCAGCATACTCACCATGGAATCCTGATATTTCATGAATGTCAAAAAACTGTTCTGAAATAGTGCTAAATAGTGCCCAAAGGAAAAAAAATGCTGGGCGTAGGTTCTACGCCCAGCATACTCACTGAACGAAGCCTATAACTCCGAAGTTATTCGAGCACTGTTTTTTCTTTTTGGGCACCGTTTGGCACTATTTGGGAACTATTTTTTGAAGTATGAATTATGTTTGAAGCGTATACAGATTCTCCGGACGGAGGTGAGTATGCTGGGCGAAACCTTCGTCCAGCATACTCATCGAACTATGGCTATAACTTCGCAAGTACAAGAGCACTATTTTTTTCCTTTGGGCACTATTTAGCACTATTTCAGAACAGTTTTTTGACATTCATGAAATATCAGGATTCCATTGTGAGTATGCTGGACGAAGGGACACTAAATAAGAGGTGGCTCACGACATGTCTGCCATTTTTCATGGCGTGCAAATATTTTCGGTACAATTATTATTATTTAATTAATGATTTTTAATTTTTAAACGTTATACATTATATACCAATTTATTAAATACAACTACTATTACAGAATCAATTATTTTTAAATTTTACACTTATTCATTAAATATTTTATTCAGTCACAGTTAAACAAAAATTAAATTAAGTTTTTTGTGATTTATTATTAATGTACCTTGTCCAATATTACAATGTATGTTCTCAATGAAGATTTACATCACTTTAAAGGCATTTAGTTATAAAAACATTTATAATATATTTAAGTTCTCCACTACTACTTGACTTTACTACACTGAGTTATATTTATTTATTTATAATCATCACCATGAGTCGTTTAAAAATTCTGTAATACTATAATATGCTTTTTGTGCCAAAAACAATTTAATTGTTTGTTTAAGTTTCGGTATAGTTTGCTCTTTCCAACTTTTGGGCAATTTATTGTAGATAATTGGTGCCATGCAAAAAACACTCTTGCGCATAAGTGCAGTTTTTGATGCGTGTACACATAGTTTGCTATCATCACGTCTATTTCTTGGAAATTTGTCTGCCATACGAGGAAACAAATGTGGATTTTTTTTTACGAACATTACTACTTCTAATATATAAATTGAAGGTAATGTTAATATATGATATTTTGTGAAGTAATTTTTACAGCTATCGGTAGTTTTGAGATTAAACATAGATCTCACGCAGCACTTTTGTCTTTTAAAGATGATATCCCTATCGGTTGAATTACCCCAGAAGATAACACCATATCTAATGACGGATTCAACTAAACCATAGTAGGCCGTTAATAGCGCTTCTATATTTAGAGTACGTGATAATTTATATAACGCATATGCACCACTGCTTATTCTTTTGGCTAAGGCCTCAATATGCGATTTCCAATTTAAATGTCTGTCGATTGTTAGACCTAAAAATTTTGTAGAATTAGCTATCTGTATTTTATTATTATTATATTCGATGTCAAGACTAGAGTATAATGATGATCTTTGGCTAAAGTGCATAATCAAAGTTTTATTTATATTGATTTTTAAATTATTATTATTCAGCCATGTTACCGCTTCAATTAATGTATTTTTTATGTCCGTTTCATATGTATTTTTATTAAGACATGGTATTGTTATAGTACTGTCATCAGCAAACAGTGTCATGGGATATTTAATGGATTTAGGAAAGTCATTGATATAGAGAGTAAAAAGGGGTGGTCCGAGTACACTGCCTTGCGGAACTCCATGACGGACGGTACGCTCACATGATGTGAAAATCTCTTCACGTCTGGAGCTCATATTTATTCTACTAATTTGCGTTACTTGTTTCCTGTCATGTAGGTATGATTGTATTAGATTAAATATGTTTCCTCTTATACCATATGCATCAAGTTTATTAAGTAATATATTATGTTGGACATAATCAAATGCCTGTGTCATGTCGCAGAAAATGGCACAGACTGGTGTATTTTTGTCCATGTTTGTCATAACAGTATGCAAGAAGTCGTATATGGCCAAGTTAATTGTTTTTTTCTCCCTAAATCCTTTCTGTTCGTCACAGAGTATTTGATTTTTTTCAAAATAGGTATTAATTTCCCTGTAAATATATTTTTCGATAATTTTTGAGAATATTGGTATTAATGAAACTGGCCTGTAAAATTCCATTAACTCCCTATCCTGTTTCTTAAATAGTGGTTTTACAATAGACTTTTTTAACGCATTCGGAAATATACCTTCACTGATGCTTAAATTAATAATAATGTCGGCTCTCTTCAAATTGTACCTTGGTCTGCGCTAATAAGTGTTGTGTATAGCTAGGCGATTGTGAAATGGTGTGATACATAGACAGGGTGTAAAAAATATACCCTTAACGAAGTTGAAAGGATCGTGTTCGTCCCGCCACTGTGATATTTTTTTTTTATTAGACCAAGCCTGGAAACGAGATCAAAGTTCCAATTTTACAAGTTTTTTTTTTTAAGTTTTATGTAACTTTACTGAAATACCTCCATAACCCCTTGTTTACATATTTAATACTTAAACGTGTGTTTTATATTGCGCGCTACCGTAAACCGTGATTTTTCACACAAAAAAGTCGTTTTCCAGTTGATGTACTATCGTGGACACTCCCGCCTGATCACCACTAAGCTAATTTTTGCTTGCAATTTCAACATAGAAACACTCTCTAGCCCCGCCCCGTTGACTTTGTATTAAAATAATGAATGAAAAGATACTAATCCGACGAGCGCACTGACGACGCACGCCAAACGAGAGTTATTGTTATTTTGCGCGCCAAAGTTGACGCTTTCCTAATAGGCCTAAACTTTAAGGGGGCGTAGCTCGGCGCCTCCGCGAAAACATTTTTAACTGATCAGGCGGAAAAAACCACGACTGTACAAAATGCTTGGTTGACTTCGTGAAGGGACCGTTTACACCCTGTATCATCAACATTTCGGCCGAAAGACGTCCACTGGACATAGGCCTCCCTGTTTAATTCTAATAATTACTATGAAATGATATACCTACTACCTTATAATTGAATATAAAATGTTTACCTACACAGTCTGTAGAATCTCGTGATACGATTGTATTATGATTTAAGAAGAAAATTAAATCAATTGTTTATGTTTAAATTTAAATATAGGGTAGGGACTTCGACGTATAAATTGTTACCATGAATTCAGCACTTTATTCCGATGTTACTTGATAAAATCACCAGCATGGCTATTACGTATCTTTCTGATATCCAGAGACTATCAGACTGCGGTTGTACACTGAAGTCATGTCGATGTGTCATGTGATGTCAACCGTGAATGTCATATTGGTATTACGTATCACACTGAGTGGACATCACCTTACGGTGACTACCAGGGTCATACATAATACGAAACTAACCTTTTGACAGTTAATTGATGGACACAGTCCAGTTACTATCATTTCGAGCTGTCAACAGAGATACATAATAGCCCTACTGATCTCTTTATTTTGACCTTGCAGGTTTTGTTCCCTTCTAAAACAGCAACAGCTGTTTCATAGAAGGGAACAAAACCTGCAAGGTACTGGTACTGGTATTTCAAAGAAACATCTTTGAAATACTTAATCTATGATTAAAACAATGGCCGGTCTAAAATCACGTGCTGAATTGATTCACGCGTCGATGTCCCTCAAACCAAGTATTGCTGTATTAGGCACTGTATTATGATTTGTATTTAATACCACACAAAAAGAGGCTTTTTAATAATCTCTTTAAAATAAATATAATCATTATAATCTGTCAAATTGTTTAATGTAATTATTAAAGTAAGACATTTATATCACGCACGTCGTACTAAACTATAATTAAAATAAGTATTTATGAATGATTATAACAATAAATGAACTGAATTAGTACTTAGTCTGAAAGAAACAAAATATAATAGACACTTGTTTATGCACAATGACATACCTAATTGTTTTTTTATTTGTTGTTTTTTTTTTCATCGGCGCCATATTAGATTTTCATTTAGGAAAACACTGGACATGACACTCATTAAAATTAATAGTAAAGAAATAGCGATCTTAACTATTTTCTTCCAGTCTGACTGGGACTGAGGTACCATACACAGTTACAAATCAGCTCACCTTTTTTTTTTTTCGATGTTAAATTATCAAATGACTCCTCCCGCTCTGGGCGGAGCGGGAGGGAGTGTCAGACTTTTACTGACTAAAACCCATCCATGTTCCTTCATCGCCCTTTGTGTTCCGGGGCCACGGTATCTCTTTCGAACAGTCCCGCAGCCAACTCGGGCTGAGTTGGCTGCGGGACTTATCCCTTACTTATCCCTTAATTAAAGTAATATCAGGCAATTTTCTGTAAGGAATCTGACTAGTAGTCTTTAAATTAAACGTAAAAGTCGTGCCGCGGTTGAAACAGTTGCTCTTACGAATATATTTGCTCTTGGGTAACTCCATTATATTGTAAATGAAGCCTGTCTAGTACCGAATAAATATAAATGATGTTTATTATGAAAATAGGTTTTTACAAACACTTTTACACGTCATTTTTTAGGGTTCCGTACCTCAAATGAAAAAACTGAACCCTTACAGGATCACTTTGTTGTCCGTCCGTCTATCAAGACCCTTTATCTCGGGAACGCGTGGAGGTTTCGAGTTATACTCAAGTCTACAGTCCCATATGCTGTGAAAAAATCAAACTAAAAAAGGATTCGGCGTGAGTTGTCCATAGAAATGAGGGAAAGAAACTAATTTTTTCATGCCTTTCGTTCGACTCTGAACTGGGAAGGAAAAAATTCCTTCCTCTGGGCAAGAAAAAATTGGGACATTGGAAGTTTTTCAACTTAAATGAAACAAGTAGAACTAAAACAGTAAAAAAAAATAGTAGATCATCAGTATCAGCAAAAGTATTACACAATTTAATTGGATGTAATGGAATTCTTTATTTTAAGTTCTCAATGAGTAAACATCTTATAACAAACCAGCAACTTAGAGTTCAAATTAGTATAAATCCATCTAACCTTCCTTAAGTTTGTCCACTGACAATGCTAAACTACCACATAAACGAGACGATGAGGCACAGCTACCTCTTCATCGCGTTAGAATCCCTTCGCAGGGAGTTCCCGGCTCTCTGTCTCGGAAACAACCCTCGAGGAGAAAAGAAAAGCCGGCCACCGCGTAGCGGCGTTTAGAGCAGAAAGAGACGAACGATCGGCAAAAGACATTGAAATGTATATGTGTATGAATGATAGAGGAGATAACACAAAGAACATCGTAACGTACTTGAAACAAAGCCGGTGAGGTTCCTTGTTGGAGGGTAGCTGTCGGCACAAGTGTGCAGTAGCGCGGCTCGGGGAGGCTAGCAGTGTGTGTCCGTATCACTCGTTTAGCCTTCGAACTTGCATCACCGTCAAAATCATGGAGATCTTTATTTTGGGTTGCTTTTGTGTTGCTGTCACTTACATGTCTGCCAAACAGCTGGATCATTAGATACCTATGTACCTACGTTACAATAAGGGGAAAATTGTTTCAAATTAGGTGTATTATCTCCCATTTCAAGGAATTCATCCCTCTGTATAGATCCAAATAGAATCGCATTTTGTTGTGGCAAGTACATAATCTAAAAAGGTAATTGTGGACCGACGAAAATGAAAGTAGTACGGTCGGACAAGCTATTTGGTTTACATTTTACAATGTAATTTGTGGGTTAAACTGTAAACCAAAGAAGTAACTTCCTGCGCGCCGCCTTATATCCACCAATTGGCAGTCTCCTCAAGTCCTGCGAACAACTGGAATGGCGCTGTTTCTCCGCTGGTTTAAATGCCTGCCCAGTATGATCTTCTGACAACTCCAACTTAGTACATACTCAGCTCTAAATGAGACATTATAATTGTTAGTGGTTGTCCCCCGGTACGAATGCTGTACCTATCCACTGACTGGAATTACTCCTCGAAAAAAGGACTTTAGGTAGCCTGTAGGCCTATAGCCAGCCGTATCGAGAGGACGAAGCTACAAACACTCACGCCACCCAATGCATATCTTCTAGTCATTTTCCTCGTGTTCATTTGGAAACTTTAATCTGTCGAATCAGCATTACAATTCAATATATCCAATGTCGTCATCATCGTTCAAAGTTTGATTATACGACGTGTTTTCGGATCCGGACGATATCGATAAACTTCGACCGGTCAGTACTCATCACTATGAACAACTTTTACTATTGGGACCAAACCCTGAAAATCGCGAAAAAAAAAATTGCTGTTCAACATAATTGTATGGAACAGCTGATTTTTTTTTCGCGATTCAGGGTTTGGTCCCATGTTGTTCATAATTATGAGTACAATAACCGGTCGAAGTTTATCGATATCGTCCGGAAACACGGTGTATTGTCGAGCTGACGAATTTTTCAAACCTGAAACAAGGAATAACACGTTGTCTTCAAAATCCTTTGAATTGTAATGAGAAAGTAGGTTACCGAAATAAATAAACAAATTACAACATTAGATATTGTATTTACTTTCACATTATATCTACATAGTCAACAATCTGTGTTACACATAGGTACTTTTACATTGGGCTAGCTATAAATAAGAAAATCAAGGAATGTGTCTTGACAATGCACATTTTGAACATACTGGTATTTCCTTCCAGCTATACAGCACTATTTACTAGATTACAGAGAAATGCTATTTTTTATTTAATCAGCGTTGACTTTAAGGAAATAGATCATTTGAACTACCCATTCACTGGTACACTATTAAGCAAAGGCATCAAAACTAAGCTTGTACGATACAGGTCTATCTATTATGTAGAAATATCTTCAGTACAGATAAGATAATTAGAGGTACACATATTTAAATATTACACTCATTTAAATATTAATTTGATAAATATGAACAATTACTAACACTTGAAATCCAAGAATAATTAATATGATGTTGGAGGTATTTTGTTTACCACAACATCTGTTTGTATATGAAGAAATTACCTGTAATTGAAGTTCGCGGTTATTATCCTTAATTGTATTGTCAGAGATGATTAAAAAAAGACTTGTGTAACATTGCAGACTAAAGTCTAGCTAGACTACAAGTGTTTTCGGAATCATCATCAACAAGTATAACATTAATGTAATTTTGACTCTAGACCTCTTGCAGATAAGATGATTGCAAAGTGTGTTATTAGATAACAATATTCTTTAGCAACCACTTATGAAGATAATATATCTAGATCTGATTGACAAATTAAAAGTACTCAAGAGTTTTAGATTACTATGCAACTCAAATACAAGTTGAAATATATTTAATTCAATCACTGTATATGTAGAGCAAGCCGGTCCAAAAGGGGCCCGTGAGCGATTTAAAACTTTTAAAGACATCAAAAAATTGCACGAACAATGTTTAAAAAAAATTTAGAGGTCACTTTGCATGTCTTTTGGTCTGCAACAGTTACAAATATACTAAACAAGTATGATGGAGTATACCCCCATGCATTACATTACATACATGTAAACCCAAGGGTTGGGACTAAATCTTAAACACAATTTAAAAAATAAGAATACAATGGTTCAGTACAATTTAAATATCATTAGCATTAGCATTTCAATTTCAGCTTATTGTATAAATAATGAGTTGGCAATTTAGAGATAACTCTATCACTATGAGAATATGCAAATATCTGTAAATTTTATGTAATTGTGGATTCAGCAGAGCATTCATCATATCTACTGAGTAGTTACTGATCCAAATTACAATTTATTGTAAAGGTCAAACTTAATGTCATTATGGCATACCCAAGACCTTGGATTAAAAGCAAATGCCGCGCAATAATGTTAAAATTCATGCAGTATTTTTCTTTTAGTTAGTACAGTGGCTTTATTCAGATGTGTTAATTTACTTAGTATCTAAAGCTCACTGGTTTATTAAATAACATCAATATTACTAAGACAAGAAAATACTCTGCAATGTACACAGCTCAAGATTAACCTACTAAAGCTAATTTAATTAGTTTACTAAACTTTGCAATCCAATGTTGTTGAATGCAGTTTTCACATCTTCAAACACTTCGAGTGGAGACACCTCAGCATTAATCCTGCGCACCAGACCCTTCCCATCATAGTGATTGATGATGGGCAAGGTGTCGTTTAGATATGTGTTGAATCTTTTCTGGAGGCTGTCCAGGTTGTCATCCGAGCGCCCGCTGCCGGCAGCGCCGCGTCCCAAACACCGCTCTGTGCACATGTCCCGCGAACACTCGAAGAATAACACAAACAACAGCTTCGTTTTGTCAGACATGACGCGATCCCAGCCGTCTAAATTGTCCTTGTTGCGCGGGAAGCCGTCAACAAGGAAGCGCGTCTTACCGGAGTTCTGCATAGCCTTGTGAATGAGAGAGCAAGTAACCTCTACAGGTACAATCTCGCCGTTCCGGATTTTCTCCTCGATCATCTCTCCGTACTCGGACCCAGGCCTCTGTCGCTCTTCGCGCAGCAAATCACCAGCAGATAGATGTACAAAATCATATTCTTTAGAAATAAATGAACACTGCGTTCCTTTGCCGGCGCCAGGTGCACCCAACACGAATACAACTTCAGGCACCATTTTGTTGAGATACTGTGAACACTGCCGCAACGCGCTACTCAGCATTAAATAAGCGAGACTAATTTATTTAGCTGGATTCCAATTAGTTATAAAAAACATGCGCACAGCTGCAGCCTTGAGTTTTGACGTAACAGTACAGACAGGACAGATGAATGACGGATCACAGACAGTGTTGCCAACTTTATTTTTTAGTAGATCGTACCATGGACTAGATAAGATCTTATTATGCCAAAAAATTCAAGGAAAAAAAATTCAATAAAACAACGTAAATAATTTTAAAACGGAATGTTATTATAATTTTGAATCAACATTTAGCATAACTGATTTTTTATATTTTTAGATATAAAAAAAATTACATAGATATATTTTCTAAAACTCAGATGAAACCGTGATTAGGTATCATTTCCATAAATAGAGATTTAAAATCACGAATTTGTATACGGATAAAAGTTACCAACCATACTTTGAAAGGAATCCCACATGAAACCAAAAACACCAACACGTATTTCCAATAAAACTTATAACAAACAACACGAAATTAAAATGAAAGAAAGTTATCAGCGTCGTACGTACGTAGTGTAATATCGATTGGCTTATATGACTGTCAGACTGAGTGGGGATTCCCATTCCCATAGACATCACAGAGTCCACAAAATATATATACTGATACGCTGCGTATTTCATTATAGTGCAAATGAGATAGATTAAAAATCATTGGATGCATTCTTTTAAAAATACAAAAAAGTTTAGCACGTTCAAGTCTTCTACTTGTTTTTTTTTATAATATCAAAAATTAATTTATCATCTATTTTTACTTCGTTATGATGATGGGTATAAGATTTTAAAAGATCGTATATTTTGCGTACGATTTCGATTACTCGATCGTACATCGTACAAGGGCCAAAAAGGTCCTATAAATACGATTTAAATCGTACGGTTGGCAACACTGATCACAGATGACGAACGAACCAGAACGAACGGAGCGAATAAAATCATCAGTGTTGACCAGTGTTGTCAGTGGATTTTGGGTATAGTTGGCAACACTGGTGTTGACCATGGAAAGACTATACAAATTTCATAAAATATAATCCAACTTTAAAGGCCCGGTCACACCGGATGCGTAGCGTGACGTGACGCATGTACGCATCAGTTGTAATGTATGAAACTGTAAGAAAGATGCCAGACCAGTTGCGTGACGTATGCACGTGCGTCGCTCACGCACGCAGAGCCGCATCTATTGACAAAGCGAATCCGCGCGCGTGTTTAGAGGAACGGCAACGTCGCACACGCATCGGTCATTGCTGCACGTACGCACGCACGTCAGGTTGTATTTATTTACAAACAGAATCCAGTTTACGAGTGTTTTTTTTCGCAATTGAGACAATTTTAACCTTTTGACCGCCACGTCAAAAACGAAAAAGCGTGCCCTCGGCGCCAAGCTATGAATTCATTCTGTAATACCTACAAAATACTAGTGAGTTCGAAATTATATCGTTAAAGCACTAACTATTTATTTTTTAACCTAGAGTATGTTTTTAATAAAAGGTCTTTACCGGAACAATATAATACAGGAGTATTATTTAATTCCGCTTTGTCCTTTAAGACAGAAATAATAATCATATGTGTCACAGTTTCGGCGTTAAATCCACAATTCAAAACAACAATCGATAAAACCAAGTCAATACTATCACAGCACTATGTTCAATTATGACGTACTTTCTTGTCACCTTATGATGACAGTGGCGTAGCTGGCACAGCTTTTATAATTTGCTCGCCTCTGCGCTAGAGGTGCGCAACCGATATTTATAAATAATTTCGAAATAATAATAAGTATTTTGTTGGACCAACCATGGTCTCATTATAGTAAACGCAAAAATATTGATCTACGCACACACTTTGCAGTTTTGGCACATTAAACGAGTGTCAGACCGTTTTTATTTTGCTGCACATATTTTGCATCGCTGACTTTTGCCGGTTAGTATTCTAACAGGAAAATGCTATAGGGCATCATTATATAATTAAATAAAAAAGTACATTCAACGAGCTGTGGTATTCTGGTCGTAAATATACGACCCTGACTAAATCGTCATGGACCCGAAAATATTTATCGGATTATATCCGACGTAAGCGGTTAAATAAAAGGTTAATAATGGATGACCGCACCCATTATTAATAATATTTAATAACAGTAAAGGAACTACTCTATTTAAAAAAAAAACCGCGTTTGACGTCATGGGTATGTCAAACATAGACGACTGTGGCGTCCCCGGCACAGACAATACAACAGTGTGATAGAGATGGGCATTAGTCATTACAATTAATCGATAATCAACTAAACTCGACTGTTATAGAGCGCATAGCTCAGTTTTATAAAATTTTCTTGATTTCTCAAACATAAAAGTTCAATAGCAAATGTTTTATTTATTTACTATAACAGAATTCAGAGTACATTAAATATAACGTAGGTTGCCGTCGAGGTCGATATTCTTGTTATATTGACTGCTACCTACATCACTACGTGTCCTGTTATGGTGACTGTGGCGTCGAGGGCACTATGTTTTTCGAACTTTATGACTGGTTTTCTTTTTTGTCATATTACATTATTAAAGATGAAATCTAACGAAAGCAATTTCACTTCAAATAACATTAAGAAGAGTCACGGTACTTAATTAAAAAGGAAAATAAACAAATCAATGCTGTTTTATGACATTTGTTTACGTTTAAAATTCTGTCACGCAGTCGCGACCGTGGCGTGCTAGGCACATTTTGGTTTGTCGTCTATACACGACTGTGGCGGTCAAAAGGTTAAAGGAAAAACTCATAGAAATAGTTCGCAAATATGAGTGCTTCTACAACACCAAACTTAGAGAGTACAAAAATAAAAGTTATAAATTATTGTTAGGGGAGAGAATCGGGACCAGTCTTTTTGTAGCAGCAGAAGATTCTTGGCATAGTAGCAACAATAACGCTTCTTTATCAGAAGTGCGGTTGTGTGTAACATATTTTCGCCAAATGCTCTCAACTCAATATGGCTCGTAGGCGCGTGCAACATTTACCTGCATGACGTGATGCGTGCGCGCGCGACGTGTGCTGCACTGGTCTTGGCCGGTGTGACAGGGCTTGTACGCGCGTGCGAACGTCACGTCGCACGTCACGTCACGCTACGCATCCGGTGTGACCTGGCCTTAACTATAGTTATTTGTGCAACAAGAGAGCAAAGTGGGTTTTTGCTGCGAGTGTTGATTTTGAATCCCGAGCAAGCGAAGGATTCTATAGTTAAATCACGAGCGTAGCGAGTGATTCTAGGTTAGAATCCTGAGCGTAGCGAGGGATTCAAAGACACGAGATGCAAATAACTTTGGTCTCGAGTAACACATACAACTTTTCACCTCAGCAGCGAGAACATAAACCTAAAGGTAAAAAAAACCAACATGGTAAAAATTATACCACCACGCCACATTAAGAGACTAGACACATGAGAGCGGCGGTGGCCCAGTGGTGGCGGCCCCGACTTACGAATAGTGAATCGCGGGTTCGAACCTAGGCAGGCGCATGACTTTGTGTAATTTATTTCATCACCACTGCCATCAAAACGGTGAAAGAAAACATCATGAGGAAACCGGCATGTCCTAGAACCAGAAATTCGAAGACATGTGACATCTACCAATCCGCATTGGGCCCGCGTGGTGGATTATAGCCCATTCCCTCTCATTGAGAAGAGGCCGTGTCCCAGCAGTGGGAACATTAATAGGCTGATGATGATGACAATTTAGATAATTAAAAAAAAAACAAAAGTTTCACTTTTGTTTTTTTTTTGGTTGCAGTTTTGCAAATTAAAAGTAACAGTTCAGTCTCCATTGCTTAAAAATATCATAAGTTTTTAGATATTTTTCGCGAGACTTTCCAGGCAGGAAACGTAATTCTGCATTTTTTGCATTATGCTTCTATTCTTCGGGTGTTAGATAGCAGACTTCGTCACTGGACTCACTCATATTTATTAGTTATTATTACTTTATTACCCAAATTTTATTGTACTTTGTAGCTAGTGTACACTGACCAAATTATTGCTAGAACACACAGAAAATAAAACAATTTAAATTTAAATCCCGCAATTTAAAAAAAAAATGCGTTCTGAAATTACACTCGCGGTATTCTGTCTCAATAATAAAGTTTGTTATAAGTAACTATAAATAAATAAATAAGATACATGATAAACTTCGTATTTTTTTCTACAACATTCTTCATCTTGATATAAAAAATATAATTCGATTATTCGAAATTATAACAATTTTTCATTTAAAACCTAAACACGTGATTTACAATATTACGGTTATCAATTTACAATATCGGTATCCGAACGTTTTATTGTGTTTCTTTTTTGGGCCTACCTACTAGATATGGAATTTGAAAATCGAATTTCGAATCGACTTGTTTCTATCTCTCGCTTTTTTCGTATCGAAGTGAAAGTGACAGAACTACGTGAAGTTGAAATCTTTCGAATTTTGTGACTAGACCTGCACAGTTCTCGGTATTTAAAAAAATAATTAAAAAGTTACTTTGTCTCACGCTCGCAGCAAAATCGAATTTTGCTCACTGTCTGTAAACAGCAAAACCTGCTTGTTTGAGGTGCTGAGGTGAAAAAGCTATTTATGTATAGTTTTTTCAATCCCGATAGATGTAGTGATAGGGAAAATGATAGCCTTGTCCCTCTCGCACATAGAGGAATAAGCTCTTACACTATGTGGAATTAATCTACTTACAATATTAGCAGTCATTCCGGTAGCCACATACATGTGACCAGAGTATATTATACGTCCTGTGCGTGACTGTTCTTAAATTACCTCTAAGCTGATAAAATTAATCGTATCAGTGGTTAGCAAAAAGAATGGGACCTCTACTAAGCTCCGTTTAAGAGATCTGAGTGGCCGCGCGGTTTTCCATGTGCGGACCGCGCGGCCATAGTATTTAAGTGCTGTAGGTCGTGAAATCAAAACATTAGGGCTTTATTTAAACTACCTACTTTTTCTTCGAAATCGTATCAGTGGTTAGCAAAAAGAATGGGACGTCTACGAAGCTCCGTTTATGAGCATTGCGTGGCCGCGCGGTTCTTCCACGTGCGGACCGCGCGGTTCTTCCACGTGCGGACCGCGCGGCCATGGTTAAAAACATACTCTAGGTTAAAAAATAAATAGTGCTATATCGATATTATTTCGAACTCACTACTATTTTGTAGGTATTATAGGATGAATTCATAGCTTGGCGCCGAGGGCACGCTTTTTCGTTTTTGACGTGGCGGTCAAAAGGTTAAACCTTGTATAACTTTCTGAATATGGGATCTACAAATTTGCGACTTTCATTGTTAGTGTTTTACAAATTCCTTCGAAATGTTGACGTAGTCGTTTTTCTTCTACGACACTGTGGCCGAGCAGTCTAAACGGACACAAGTTTCTCTCTCAATAATGGAAGATCAGATTATGTGATGTTTCAGTAGATGTACGGTTCACGTACAGGCAAATTGCTAACGCCGCAACCTACTTTACGCTACTCGTTTAGTTTACTTTTATAATTACTTATACTTATTAAATTAGTTGACCAATAGCTGCCGTAGCGCTATAACCGCGGATTAGCATCCAAACATAACTTACGTGTAACTTTACAAATATACTGAACTAAGGTGAAATCTGTGGTTTTCGTCAACTCACAACTTAACTACCTCTGAGCCATACATAAAAGTGGTCCTTCGAGCCGGATGACACGGCATATCATCTCGTGAGTCGTCGTGTCTCCTCATCAGCAGAGTGCTTAGCGTGGTATATCCCAGTTACGTTAGCAAATCGGTGCTATTGGCCTCCCACAAGCGGGTCTCACCAGTAGCATTGAGACGTTGCACATAGCGTAAAGGAGGGTGATCTACACTGAGTGCCTGTAACTTACGAGCTAGCAGAGATCACGTCTGCTGCTACAGCTGAACTATCGGCGAAAACTTCGCAACTTGGGTGAACTAGTACCTGTGGTGATACAACTTTACTCCACCAACGGTCAACCCAATAACTAACAAAAATGGTTCAGAGCTTGGCAGAACTGATAAGTCATCAGGAAACTACTTTCAGAGACTTAAAACTTATCTGCACAAACTACAAGAAGGACAGTGCCACCAGGAAGAACTTGGCATACCTGGAGGAGCGTCTTTCTCGGTTGAACAAAAACTGGGAGAAGTTTGTTCATAACCACCAACTGCTGGAAGAGTCTGGAGCGACAGACCTTCAATACTTCAATGACGACATTTTCAACAGTACGAAGAAGATGTATGAAGAAGTGCTGCAAGACATGTTGAAACGTAAGTCTGAATTGCCACCTCCGTCTACTAGTAAGACGGAGCAACCACCTGCGACGCCTAACCAAGGGAAGGGGCAGTCGAAATTTACTTTCGACGATATCCAATTCCACATACCTCCTCGGGGAACAAGCGAGTCGACGGAGAAACAACAAGATCTTTTGCGTCAACAATACTGTAACTTTAGAGCATTCGAACGCACTGTGGAGAAGATCACCATAGCATTGGCAACACCAATGGAAAAATGGGAATTGGAAGACAAGTTAAGCACCCTGAAAACGAAATGGGAGCACATAGAAAAAGCAAATTGGGAGTTAGACTATATTTTACAAGATGTCGACTCAACTTACCAACTAAAATATAATACAGCGGAAAACCACTATGATGACCTGAAAAGGCAACTTCAAAACAACATATGGAAAAATGCAAAAGTAAGTTCCAAGTCTACCTACCTCACCATGGCGTGTTAAGAGCTGAGTCCACTACAACAAAACTAAGAGTAGTGTTCAACGCGTCGTACAAGACAAAAGGAGACAGCAGTCTCAACGATCACATGTACTGCGGTCCGAACTTACAAAAGGATATACTGACACTACTTATTAACTGGAGAACATACAGATACGTCTTCACGGCAGATGTCGAAAAACTATATCGGTTCATCTGGCTAAACGATAAACAACAACATCTGCAAACTATAGTCTGGAGATCTTCCCCTAACGAACCTCTACAAGATTGGCAGTTGGGCACAGTAACTTACGGAACAAAAAGTGCACCTTATCTGGCAATGCGCACTCTGCATAAACTCGCAGAAGATGAAAAAGATACTTACCCGGAAGCAGGAAACGTCCTAAAAAACTACTTCTACATGGATGATTTGGTTTACGGGCAAGATACTATTGCTACATCGAAAACACTGGTAACACAACTAATTGAGTTGCTAAAAAAAGGAGGATTTAACTTGAGAAAATGGAAGACGAACGAACCAACTATCTTGGAGGACTTGCGAGATGATCAAAAGAGCCAGAATACGAACATAGACTTTAGCCCAGAAGAAACAACAAACTCAAAAATGTTGGGCATGAGGTGGAATCAAGACAACGATAGCTTCACATACCAATGGGATCTACCGCTCAAGAAAAAGCTGACAAAACGCGTACTACTGAGCGAAATTAGCAAACTGTACGACCCACTTGGACTACTATCGCCACTTACAATAAAAACCAAACTCCTGTTCCAAAAAATCTGGATAAGCAAAATCAACTGGGATGAACGTTTATCCGAAGATCTCGCAACGGAATGGGAAACTATGAGAAAAGATATCCCAGTGCTTAACAAACTTTCCATACCACGATGGCTGCAATGTCAAGAAAACAACCTAGAGATATATGGGTTTTGCGACGCAAGCGAAAAAGCTTATGCATGTGTCATTTATAGCCGAGTTAAAAATCAAACCGGCGAATACAAGACTACGCTAATTACGGCAAAAACAAAGGTTGCACCAATCAGCAATAAGATAACAGTACCTAGAATGGAACTTTGCGGGGCCGTTTTACTAGCTAAACTGCTAGAAAAGGTGCGAAACACTCTCTACACGAAAAACCTACACATAAGATGCTGGACCGACTCCAAGGTCGTTTTAGCCTGGCTCCAGGGCGATATAAACAGATGGGACAAATATGTAGCTAACAGAGTGAAACAAATAAACAGCATTATCTCGGCAAACTGCTGGGACTATGTGAAATCAGAAGAAAATCCTGCTGACTGTGCAACTCGAGGTTTAACACCATTACAACTTCTCGATTTTAAACTTTGGTGGAATGGGCCAGAATGGTTACAAACAAATACGTTACAAAACCATCAAGACAATCGCTTGACCTACACAACAAACACTGAGTTGCGAGAAATAAACTGCTGCGCTGTCACATACAAGAAATGTGAAATAATTGACACATTACTGAATAAAAACAGTAATTATAAACGCGTAATACGAGTGCTTGGATGGATTCTACGACTCAGCAATATTCGTGAACAAATGAACGTGCACATCTGGAAGCGCTGGTCGAACGAATATTTACATCAACTCCAAACCCGTAGCAAATGGCAGCACCCAAAAGAAAACCTCAAACAAGGAAGCCTAACACTAGTAAAAGATGAACACTTACCTCCTGGGCGCTGGGCTTTAGGAAGAGTCCAGGAACTACATCCAGGCGCCGATGGTCGAGTACGAGTTGTTACCTTGAAAACTGGAAAAGGTTTACTTAAACGACCAATAACGAAGCTTTCACCATTACCGCTGAAACTAGAAGAAACAAGAGTAAACGAAGAGGAAGAGAAAAGGACACCTACTCCGGAAACCAAAAAACTAGGAGGCACAGCTAAAAACAAAAACAATTGGCTGTCACTTGTTCTCCTATCCATAGTAGCGATGACGGGAATTGCACAATCTGCGCCAACGACGAATAACTGGAAGGTTACACCTATACCGAGCAATCATCCGATTTACTTCGATGAAGCAGGGACAATACAACTAATACATGACGAATGGAATCTATTGGTTTACTATAACTTAACGTCATACTGGCAAGCAACTGATCGAATCAATGATTACGTGAACCAAATAGATAAACTATGCCAAAGAATATCACATGACTACACGCCTTGTGAAACAATTGTCGGCCACCTACGTCATGAACTGAGTCACCTAACCGACTACAACTCTATGCTGCTCACTCAACACTCAAGACCAAAACGAGGTTACTTTGATGGAGTTGGGAAACTATCAAGAACTCTTTTTGGAGTTCTTGACGCAGACTTTGCCGAAAAGTACGAAAAAGACATACAGAACCTACAATCAAACGATGACTACCTACTCCAACTTATGAAAAACCAAACACTGATTGTAGAGGCTGAAAATAACATTATAAAAAGAAACACTGCCTTTATGGATGAACAATTCAAAACATTGTGCGCCTATATAAACCAAACTAGCAGCGACATCACAAAAATAGTAAACAGGGCGCAAATGCTATTCACGATGAATGACATAAATACCGCAGCCATGACGGCAACTCTGATTTTTAGTGATTTAAATCGAATAGTGGAAATGTTGATAAATGCTCTCGCCAACATTTATAGAGGACATTTAGATACACATTTATTTCCCGCTAACCAACTGATCGAACAGCTCAACATAATATCAGGCAGGTTGCCACAGGGATTGTCGTTACCGGTAAAGGACATTCAAAGGGATTTGAAAAATATTTATGACCTCATCCACGTGAAGGCTCGCATGACAAACAACTTTATGCTATTTGAAATACACATCCCCTTGCTGAGCGATGAGAACTACAAAATATACCGAGTTATACCAACACCGATCCTTACACAAGGACGTTTAAAACTCGTGCAAGCAAGTTCAAGCTTCATCGCAATCAACTTTTTAAAGAACTCTTACATAACAATGGAAGACCAAGACATGCGGCAATGTACATCATACGGAGAAGACGAATTCCTATGTGTCTCACGTAATCCTGTCTACAACATGCACGACAAGTACGCTCCATGTGAGGCCCAAGTCTTCAACCAACAAGAGTCCTTATCATGCGTCCTCAAAGACGTAACATGCAAGGAAACCTGGATAAAGCTGCACAAACCGAACATGTGGCTATTTA
This sequence comes from Xestia rhomboidea, assembly GCA_963853795.1. NCBI lineage: Eukaryota > Metazoa > Arthropoda > Insecta > Lepidoptera > Noctuidae > Xestia > Xestia rhomboidea. Next base: position 2,755,719 of record OY970771.1, on the reverse strand, counting down.
CACTGTGCGGAAAACAGCTGATGCGCGTCATATGTAACGGTCAAGTTACGCCTGCGGTCATTGACGGGACTGGAGTGATTTCCTTGAAATCAAAATGCTTACTGCAGAAAAACGACGCCATAATATTTACACACAATCAGCTGGGAAGTAGTTACAACATGGAACCAGAGATCGAAATACCTACTTTAAACTCAACAATCAACAACATATTTGACCACGGCTGGAATAATGCCAAATTGAATATAACCGAACAAGGATCACCAACTGCTGTAGAAATAAGAAAAATAGACCAGCAGTTGACATTCCAGAAAAACAGGGAAATATTACCGAAGGCATCCGACATGTCAAATCACGACATCTATCTCTATTCGGTTACTTCTTTGTTGTTGGGAGGAATCGCTGTGCTTGCCCTCTATCACATCATCAAACGAAGGTGCAAAACAAAGAAAGGCATCAAAACACTCTCTTCCAAAACTGGAGTGACACCTAGAGGAAGGGAGAACTTTGGAGGAGACATCGAGCTACAAGAAATACATTCGACAGCAGCGGAGCCCGTTTACAGCGAAGCAAGACAGCCGAAGAAAGTATTTCACTTTGACGATTTAAATTGAGTGTTATACCTATACTTTTACATTTAGAACTTTACACATTAACTTTTGTTTACTATTTGACTTTTATTATTTACTTTGCACTTTGCTTAGATAATTATTTGCTTTGTAATGGATGCTCATCCCACTTTTCCCTCGGGAGCATGTACGGTTCACGTACAGGCAAATTGCTAACGCCGCAACCTACTTTACGCTACTCGTTTAGTTTACTTTTATAATTACATAAACTTATTAAATTAGTTGACCAATAGCTGCCGTAGCGCTATAACCGCGGATTAGCATCCAAACATAACTTACGTGTAACTTTACAAATATACTGAACTAAGGTGAAATCTGTGGTTTTCGTCAACTCACAACTTAACTACCTCTGAGCCATACAGTAGATCTTTCTCAACTTCTATTTTACCAACACGGACGTACAATATTAGAGTTTGAAATGTTCATGTGTTTTGCTCAGACGACTACACGACAAGCAGCGGATGCAGTTTAATTTTGTACAACATTTTTAATATAGGTACTAGAATATCATTGAATAACGCCCATTCATTGCGGTTATGTTGATGAAAGCAGCGTCCTTAGGTGATACAATGGGCGGAAAGGTGGATTCTATATATATATTAAAAAGCTGAAGAGTTTGTTTTGTTGAACGCGCTAATCACAGGAACTACTTACTGGTTAGAATTGTTTTTTTTTTGTGTTGGATAGTACATTTATCGAGGAAGGTCGATCAAAAGGAGCGGAGCATAAATGAAAAATGTTGCAAAAACGGGGAAAAAATATCTTCCTTTTTTGAGCCTTTTCTCTCTTAGGTGGTCTTGGTTAGGTGGGTCAGCTAGTCTATCATTTTTATAATAAAAAGACAACTTTTCAAAAATAATTTATTGGTTTATATGTCTTTACATCACTGCACAAGTCATAAGTGATATCATAATTTGTTCATCAAGTGCACAACTCAATAGTTTTGTTGTCACCAGAATACCTGAAAAAGAGACATACAATTAAATAAGTGGACAACATAACTATTAAAATTGAATAGGCATCAATTTAATTTCAGAAGTAAATAGGTTGACCTCAAAATAATTCAGAACAGGTCTGTGAATGTTCATCATTTTAACTACTATGGACTATGGATAATTTTAGTCATAGTAGTTTTTCATTTGATAAATATCGGAATTTTAGTAGTAGTTCTCACCTGTTGGATTTAGCTGACCCCTTTCCTTTAAGATTCGCATCTACTTCATGTATCTGTAATTAAAAAAAACACAAATCAAAAAGGTGACCTAAAATGCTGGTCAAATTTGAGTGATCAATTTAACCTCAGGCCTGTTGAGCTTGTTAAACCATCACGGGGCATTTGGAACAGTGTTGTCATCATTATAAAATACGATTCTAAGAATTGATAATGCAAGGGATTTTATCTTACGATTAATTTTATCGTTATAAATAAATGGAAAATACTAGTATAACAATTTTATCAATTGATTAAGTGTTGCTAATTACCTGATAGGGACTAATCAGCATCCAAGAATCAGCTATGTAATCTGTAAAGACACTAAATGTTAGTTTGTTTCGCATATTTGATTATCCAGTGTAGGAAGTGTTTAAGTTTCAGTCCTGTTGAGCTTGTATAAACCGTCACAATGGCATCAGGAGGAATTTTATCATCATAACAAGTACCTACTTATATTGGTCCAATAAGACTATGATCCTTTAAGCATTTATGGATTTTTATTCTCATTTTCAACTTGAAATCATAATAACATAAGTAAAAAAAAACAATACCAAACACTGTGTGATAAAAATGGTTTCAAAAACCCACAGAAGATGACAGCACAAAACATTGCTATTATAAACATATAAGTATTTGCTTTTTTATGAAATGACGTGTTTTAGCATGACTTGTATCAATTATGTTATAACCTAACATTGGATGATATTGAAAATTATAATAGAGCATGATGTGACTATACATTTTAATACTACGTATTGAATGATCTGTGTATATTTAAATGACAGATTTAAATAATATTTACCTTTCGTTCAACGAGTCTTCTCTCAGTGCTTACTCAATATGTACCTGCAACAAACAATATCAAATTAGTATTGATTTTTTTATGTACCGTTACTGATTCCTCTGATTATATTTAATTTTCAGTGTGATGTAGTTTTTTCCTCATTACTCAGTACAGGTCTGTGATAATCATCATTAAGAATTTGTGAAGTAGTAGTCTATAAATTAGATAATTGAGGCCCGATTGAGCGAACAGATTTGTATATTTTATAACCCTGAGTTAACCTGACAGTTACTAAGGTTAAAATAATCGTTTTCTTACCAAAAAACTCAGGATAACTCAGGGTAAAAAAAAAAGAATCTTGGTTGAATTATCAAATGGTTTACTAAAATTATACAGCATTATGGATTTATTTAGTACAAAAGTATGGCTTACCCTTTTATCTATGTTGTCACTGGTAAAAGCCCTGTGAATGAAAAGTTTGTGGTTATTTTGTGACCAACAACTAAAACCAAAACAAATTCATACAGTGGATAACATTGCTCATTAATTTATGATAAGATAATTTGTTTTGAAAGGTATGTTATCTACTGCATTGTTTGTTGCAAAAATAGGGATAAATTCTGGCACAATCGAAAAAAAGGCAAGTGAACACGCCGAAATTTATCCCACAACACACCAACTCACCTTTTCCAAAATGACTGTTTCAGCCAAATAAAAACACTAGGGTCGTTTACAATAGAAAAATTATAATTTAAAAAATTAATTACAGTACAAGTAATGAATCATGGTTCCCGACATCATAGCGATTCATATCAAACAGACTGTGGTATTTTCAATAGTTTATTTAGTATCTCGTGGTGGCAGCAACATTCTGCCACTCAGTAACAAACGGTCCGACCAGCGTCGTCGAGCTTAACACTTAACTTAATTGAGGCGATACATTCCGTTTTATGTTCAAAATAAAATTATTCATAATGTTAAAACGTAAACTTGTATAGTGCGTGAGGCGCTCTCAATAATGTTTCATATATATTACAGTATGGATTGCTTTAGCTACGACGTTTACAGTTTGTCCAGGTATTGAGCTAAGTCAGGCAGACCCTCCTTAAGTCCTTTCCTTTTCCTTGTCTCCTGCAAAGATAAAAGAATTACAGAATTATATTTCCGAACAAAAAGTAAAATAAAGTTGTTGCATTTCAAAAGTATAAATGTATCGCCCGCGCCGTAGCATGCAGTCTCGGGACATAAGGATAGAGGTCCTGTGCAGCGTTTAGACGCGGGTTCATTTCACTATGCTTCGTTTGCACGCCGCAGCCGTCTCTGCGAAGCGGCCGACAAGCAACCGACTCGCTACGGCGCGGCACGGTGTGCCGGAAGGTATGTTTCAAACCATAATTGATGACTTTTAACACCCCACGAAAATAGAGGGATGTTATTGTCTTTTGTAAGACTAAATTAACGATGATTTTGAATAAACTACATGCATGCACATTTCCTCTTCATCTTAAGTATTGAGTACGCACCTGCACAACAACGTAGGGCTTGCTGCTGGGGTCGCACGGGTCTCCCGGCAGGACTTGCCAGTGGTCGAACACGCACTGCGGGAAGGCCTGTCCGCCGGTGTTGGAACGCAGATCGGCCGTGAAGCCGAACGACTCGTTGACGGGCAGGTAAGCCTTCACCACGAACATGGGTGTGCCGGCTACCTGCGACTCCTCGAACACGTGGCCACGACGCCTGTTTAGCACGCCGTAGATACCTCCCACGGCTACCTCAGGGCACTGTGTGGGGAATATACGCTTAGATGTTAGCATTATGTGATTGTGTTTCAGAAATGTTGTGTATAACATTGAATTTGAACATGTGTTGGAATAATACAAAGTTTTCTTAATGGTTATGCGTACTAAAATGCACGCCATGGACGTGTATAGTGTAAAACTTACGGTTGGCGTACATTTTGGTACGCGACCGACAGCGTAGTAGTAATTCAAGATAATAGTAATTCAAGACTAAAATTACATGTAATTTTTTTTTTTAATGAAAGTTGATGCTTATATAACAAGCAGTATCATAGGTGGTAATGATATCAAAAGACATCGGGTATTTTTTTTTTATTATCCAGCTTTCAGGATATTCCAATAATCAAGGGTTGTTATAATTTTGTTTGAATGTTAGTTTGCCTATTCAGGCAAAGTAATTAGTGAGATGACCATGCCTAAACAAAAAACTGTTGATCTGCCACGTCTCGGAAAGGCGGAACTATCGTAGCATGCTAGCCCGCTCAGGAAAAACGTGGGGTCGTGCTGGGAACATTCGCAGTCAGACACATAAATGAGCTAGCTATTGCTATCACATTCGATATTTTAGATTGATATTTATATTAATTGTAGGTTCGCTATCCAGTCTTGTCGGTGAGTCACACACTTGATTCAATGTTACTCAACTTATGCAAATACATATCTCGATTCTTCACTTTCTAACCTGATTAGCAGGTAATCTAAACGCGAAATTACTTTCGAAACAATAAAATCTTAAAAAGGAAACCACTTCTTATTTTAATATTGTGGGACTTGTTAAGACTGGATGAGCGGTTCTACAGATACACACACTTCATGCAAGATAGTGGCGGCACGTACCTGAATCTCGCACAGGTAAACAGGCTCCATGAGTCTGGGCTGCGCGGTCAGCAGACACGCGTACAGACATCTTCTCGTTGTTGGAATGATTTGACCGCCACCCCTGTACAACAAACAAATATTGAGTCATGAATTTGGACGACAGCAAAACCATTTAAAATAGCGGCAGAACGACCACTGATTGGTGGTGGTACTTCAGTGGATAATCTCTCTTAAACAAGAAAGAACAATCAAGAACTTGATGAACATAGTTTTATTCTGACCTGTGGATAGCATCAGTGTGTAGCGTGACATCGTAGATGTTGAACCTCACACCGCGCAAGTTCTCTTCAGCCATAACGCCCTCCTTGGCGGCCCACTGGAAGCCAGCGACGACGGAGTCCTTGATCTCGTTAAGGTACTGCACTCCCTTAGAGCAGTCCACCATGAGGTTGGGGCCGGTTCCCTCGGGGCCGAAGCACCAGATCTTACGCGCCTCTGTGACATCGTACTCGTACTTGTCGGTCAAGTAACGCGCACGGGTCTTGAAGTCATCACGGGGGTTTACTTTGCCCTGAGAGACAAATTTATGAATTACTATACAATCAATGCTGACGTAAATAAAATGCAATGGAAAGTAGAAATGTATCGCCGGCGCCGTAGCATGCAGTCTCGGGACATAAGGATAGAGGTCCTGTGCAGCGTTTAGACGCGGGTTCGTTTCACTATGCTTCGTTTGCACGCCGCAGCCGTCTCTGCGAAGCAGCCGACAAGCAACCGACTCGCTACGGCGCGGCACGGTGTGCCGGAAGGTAATTTAATTCATTTTTATCTTTATGAAGTTTGGAATGGTATGGTGTTGGGTGGTGGTCCTGGTAAACTGTAAGTCAGTTATTTAGAGAGTAGAATGAAAGGCAACAAAACTAAAGCGATCAGACTGGGCAGTTTACCACAGTCAGTACAAAAGTAAAGCATTTACATGTTTCTAAGACCTTACCAGCAAATCTGGCACAAAATATGAGCATATAATCAAGTGGTTTCCTTACATCGTCGATGTCCTCGGGCAGACCTTCGGGCATGGGTTGCGCCTTCATGAACAGACGGTTGTGCTTGTTGGGCGACTTGGACAGACACATCTGGTCAGACTCCTCGGCCACGGTCTCACGGTACGACACCACGGGGTCGGATTTCTTGATTGGAATGCAAGCATGGTCCTCCTCCAAGTCCTGGGCAAACAAAGTGTTTCATGAAGGCTTTGTGAATGTGTCAATAATTAGTAGGATGCATCAAAATATTGTTTCAATTTAGTTGTAAAGTAAATGTCTCATACATTTATGGGGTCGTAGGATATGGAAACTTACAACCAATTCCGGTATGAAGTATACTGTTAGTCCTCTTTGACACCCAGATGCTTATTGTAAGTAACTGGCAACACTTGGGACTCTCCTATATTATTTAAACTTTAGACTGTCAAAGAACGGCCGTTGGCTGCCTCAATTTATTTTCGTGTAAAATATTTTGTTGTGTAAAATGTTTCGTTGTACAATACTATTTGTGTAAAATAAAAATTGCACTAACATAATATTGTGTTGCAAGAAACAAGTTATTCCGCGCGCAAAAATTGTTTATTAAAAATTGTTGTGCAATGTTAAAACAATGATGTGGACTTAAGGTGGACGCACACTAATCCGCGCTGAACGAATCGAATTTTAGAATTACTTGTATGAAATCCTATAAAATGAAAATTTAGGAAAAAAAAAAACTTTCTTCGGCGCGGATAAGTGTGCGTCCACCTTTAAGACATCAGTAGATTGTAAAAAAAGAAAGACTTCTGTCTACAAACCTTAAGACAGATCTCAAGATGCAGCTCTCCAGCACCAGCGACGATATGTTCTCCGGACTCCTCGTTGATACACTGCACCATAGGGTCAGACTTGGCCAGACGCTTAAGACCCTCCACCAGCTTGGGCAGATCAGCGGGGTTCTTGGGCTCGACGGCCACACGCACCACAGGGGATACACTGAACTTCATGACCTGGGCAAGGAGAAGAATTTTTAGTATTTGTGAATGTGGCATAACTATTTTGGTACATGTTACATGACGAGCATCGTAGTTGGGCAAAATAAGCATCCTGGCAGGTGTTTTCCGCCAGCTCTATAATTTCACAGGCAAATGAGGTGTGTAAGTAAAATTGTCTGTGGCTTTAATTTTGACGCGGACACAGCCACGCTGCTTGGCGGTGCCTCCATAGTCGTACATGAACAGCTCTTCTACTAGTAATTATTACTGCATGATGGCTAACGATGTTAGACCCGCCGTATGACCCACTATTGTGTGTAAATAATGAAAAACTCTGTTTACCTTCATGTTGTGTGCGTTCTTGAAGGTGGTGATGGTTCCAGTCTTGACGAGGAACTGGTCCACTCCGACCAGACCACAGATGTTACCGCAGGGCACATCCTCAATGGCCTCCACATAACGACCCATCATGAGGATGGTACGCTGGATGGTCTTCTCGTAAACATCCTATGGAAACAAGTTTAGAAGTTAGTATGATAGTGTGTTATCCTAGAAGGAATTTATAATGAGGAGTGTTATTATTAATGAAGATATACTATATAATAAATAAATATCGCTGGACATTACACACACCGCAATCTAGTACCACACTAAGCAACAGGCTTGTGTTGTGGACACCAGATAGTTGATATACTACATAGATACTTTGTTTGTAAATAGATACTTACTATACATATAAACATCCATGACTCGGAAACAAATGTCCATGCTCATAACACAAACATTTGCTCCTACCGGGATTCGAACCCAGGACGCTAAGAACTTAAGGCAGCCTTACTATCGCTGCGCCACTCGGGTCGTCAAAAATGAAGAAGTCATTTATAGAAGGAAACAAATGTGGTGGAAGGCTTTTCAAGAAGCTTGTTTTTTCAGGCTCTGCTAAGTCAGAATCTCTCTACGGAAACTAGCTTACTTCTTTCTTGCCGGGCGTAAAGTTGGGGCCCATGATGCGGGCCTTCTGTCCGGTGATGACCTTGCCGGAGAACACACGTCCGAAGGCGTAGAAACGACCCTTGTCGGAGGTGGGTACCATCTTGCTCACGTACATCATAAGGGGCGCCTCAGGGTCGCACGTCTAAATAGGAACAAAATTATTAGTAAGTAGATGTTAAGTCTCAAGAAATTAAAACTAGTTTCTTGAGACTTCAGTTAAAAAGGAATGTATTTTAGAATTTTTTATGAGCTCAAGTTTAACATTTAATAATAATTATGTTATTAATATCAGCTAAGATCTTGACAGTATTTTAATGGTTAAGCTGTTAGTAGTTGGTCATTTAGGTACAGGTTTTACTTATCTTTCATTTTCAAACCATTTAAGTATAAGCATCACTAAGTCTCTTGCAGGAGGAGATATTATCATCTGCCTAGCCTTTTTTCAACTATGTTGGGATTGGCTTCCAGTCTAACTGGATGCAGCTGAATACCAGTATTTTACATGGAGCGACTGCCTATCTGACCTCAACAGCAGAGTTAGTACTGGGTAATACGATACACCTTGGTAAGACTGGTTGTCAGACTTACAGGAGGAGATAAATGAAAGTTATTATTATTTACCTTGATACCAAGAGCAGCCTCATCGTCGTGGGGTCCCTCGTACAACATCTCCATACGGTACTTCTGCGCGACCACAGGGGAAGGCAGATGGATGGCAATCATCTGGAGGAGAGCCTCACCAGCTGGCAGCCAGCTACGCATCACCACCTGAACAATAAAAAGATAAATGTAGTTGGAGTATTGGCGAATGGCTGTGACCGGAATGAACGCTGCCACTACTTCTACAATATAATAATAATACCAGCCTATTACTGTCCCACTGTTGGGCAAAGGCCTCTTCTCATACAGAGAAGGCACGAGTATTGATCACCACGCTTGCTCAAGACGGGTTGGCGATTTCAGACTTATATTAATTAAAGTCCAGGTTTCCTCACAATTTTTCCTTCACCAATGTCAGTGATGTCCAAGATAAACTTTAAAAAGTCGAGCGTCAAAAGATCTTTGTAATCTTGGAATGTATTTTATAGAGGTAGGCTGACTATGGCCAAGCTGATCATTGCTTTTGGTGGAGTTCAGGGGGCATACACTGACTAGTTGGGTACATCTGTCGTATTATATACTTAAACTGTCTCATACATTTATGGGGTCGTAGGATATGGAAAATTACAACCAATTCCGGTATGAAGTATACTGTTAGTCCTCTTTGACACCCAGATGCTTATTGTAAGTAACTGGCAACACTTGGGACTCAATCGAAACGCAGTGTTCTTAACACAATCATTTTTAGTTAAATTATACAAAAAAATATCAGTGTTAGACTTCTGTTTAAAAATTATTCGTATTTTAAATCATTGTCCTGACTAACAAACACATTACTCTCATATATGGTGCAATTTTAATGATAATATTAAACAAAACATCATTCTTCAATTCAAAGCAAAAACCGCCAGCTAAGTTCTCCCAAGCCTGATGTTCTTAACATAAGGAGGATGTTACTTGGCACATGCTTTGGCAAAGCATTAATAACGTCACTTGCCAACAGCTTTCAAATATCAAGAAGAGAAGCTAATATTATAAATGCGAAAGTTTGTGAGGATGTATGGATGTTTGTTACCCTTTCACGCAAAAACTACTGAACGGATGTGCATGAAATTTTGCACACAGATAGTTTATAACCTGGACTAAAACATAGGATACTTTTTATCCCGGTAGTAAGATCCCATGGGTCTATTATCAAACTTCACGCGGGCGAAGCCGCTGGCAGAAGCTAGTTATATCTAAGTCAACTCCTGTGTTAAGTGAATGTATAAATCTCGGCGACCAAGTAAGTGTAGGAAGGGCCTTACCTTAAGGAGGGCCTTGCCGTCCTTGTCAGCATCTTCGTGCTTAATGGTGACTCCGATCTTGGTGAGCAGACCGTCGATCTCCTCTTTCTTGAAGTTCATGATGGCGTCGAACACCTTGTAGATGGGGTCCAACACGTACATGCAGAAGGAACGCTTGTTGTCATTGTCCCTCTGTTTCGCCCACTTCTTGGTCTTGGCATTGAAGAAGTTCTCACCCCAAAGCCTGTAGGAGACGTTAGTAAGTATTTTGTCCATCAACTACACCTATCGTCACTGAATCGGCTGGAGTTGGACAGAAAGAGCTTATGTCCATGCAATGAAAGCCCGACGATGATGTGTCGCATCGTCTGTACCAAAAGATACGAATGACGCTTTCGCTTTTATTCGGGGTCGAGCCACCAGCGAGCGATCTTAACTACAAGCTCGAAGGTCGATGGAAGGGAACAAAAAATAGATCGACGAGAACACGACTATATGGAACCTATTTTGCTGAGCTTTAATCTTTTAATTTAATATCTTCCGCATTGGCACGTTTTCGTCGAGAACCCCTCATGGAAATCTTTTTAATCTACTAAATACGGCTTACAAGATGAATGAAATCCTATAAACAGACATGAATTCCGGCTACATACGTTATCCTCTACCGTTTTATCACCGTGTACAATTCAAATCCATTTCGAAACCTCGCGCTTTCCAAGTTTTTTTTTGAGTTCCGACGATTACATCACGCCTTAATTGTTCGTGTTTCTTCTTAGCAACGAGATGTATCTCGACAACCGGTAGTGAATATTCTACGGTGAGTAAACCACCACTTCCAGTTGCGAGAGTTAATGTTCGTCCCGGTCTGCCGCTGGTGTATAGCATTAAATGCTTAACCCAGTATCAATGGGACGAGTATTTCAAAACCCGACAGCTAGCTGCTTTTGAACTAAGATTTTTTTTGTCGTTATTTATAATGTAATGTAATTTGTACTCATTTGGGCAGTGTTGCTGGGTTTTTCCACCAAGAATTTCTTAAGTAGCAGCAGCCCAGCCTGCCTAGATTTGCGTCTGGTTGATGACAACAGGCACACCCCATATTACGTAATAATTGGCGAAATGTGGGTAAACCTGTGCCTAACCCTGCAGGGACTACAGGCGTGACGGTATGGACAGTACCGTAAAAAGCAGTAAAATCAAACTCAATGTGGCAAGACTTTCAAAGCTAACGTACGGCAAAAACATTATCGTTGAAACCACAATGCGAAATAACTTTTATCCGAAGAACATAAGGTTCAGTTCAGCAGCATGGCACAGCTATGGCTCGAAGTCGAGGTCGCGTGTACACGAATCAATGCGAGCGACACGTCATTACGTGCATCTGCAATGCTGCATTCGGGACCTTACTGGCGGTTAGTAGACTAGAAAGTTCGCGAAGGACGAAATTAAATTGTTACAAGACAAGTATTAGTATACGAGACTGTTTAGAATAAAACCTTCCTTTTGGGCTTCGCTGCAGTCGGGTAAAACCGCAGTCAAAGGCCATTAGGGGCCATCCATAGATTATGTCACACGAATTTAATTATTTGACCCCCCCCCCGTCCTTGTCACAGCTGGTCACACAATTTTACAACTACAAATTATTGAATAAAAAAAAGCAGTTCCGAAATTAGTTTTATTTCGAATTAAATTCTTTTTTTATAAAATCAAGATCAAATGAAAAATTTCAAAAATTTAACAAAACTTCAATCGATTTATTATTTTTATTAAAGATTCAGACTTTTAAAGATTTTGAAATGTGACGTCACGAAATTTAGGAACCCTCCCACCCCCTTGTCACACTTCGTCGACCCTATCCATGTGAAAGTAAGTGTAATTACTGCCTTAGCGGATTTTCTACAGCCACCCACCACTCAAAATCTGAAAAGAAGTCATAAAGACGTACCTGTTCATGAGCTTGACAAGGTCGATCTTGAACTTGTCAGCGTACATCTCGGCGAACTGCTTGAGAGTGAAGGCCCAGCCGTGGAGACCGGAACCGAAACCGACGGAACCCTTGCTGGGGTCCACACGGACCTCACCTGGTTAATAGGAAATGGACGTTGGGTATATCGAAGAAAAATGTGTGGACTTACAAATTACTGATCAATTTACCAAACTAGCTGGTTGCGGCATTTGATAACATTTAAAATTATTATTGGGGCAAATGTTTGTGTGATGAGCATGGACATTTGTTTCGAGTCATGGATGTTTATATTTATAACAAGTCTGTATTTACAAAACAAAAAGTATATAATATGTAGTATATCAACTATCTGATGTCCACGACACAAGCCTCGTTGCTTATTGTGGCACTAGATGGCGGTGTGTGGAATGTCCAACGATATTCATTTATTTAATTTTGTGTAAAAGCAATCATGTCTATTCGTCGGCCTATTGCCTATAGCTGGTCATCAATAGCTGTGATGTGTTCAAACTTTTGCGTTTTAAGATAAAAGGATGAAAAGTAGTTGCTCTAAAAAACTATGTTTGAAGTAAAGCTATTTTCTAGTATCATTAACATCTTTAGTTCAGTGTATGAACTAGAAAGAGATCATTTACTCGTCTTATAATGTTGAAATGTATCTCAACAACCGTTGTGAAGAGTCAACAGTGATCAATCCACCAATCCAAGTTGAGAGTTAATGTTCGTCCCGGTCTGCCGCTGGTGTATAGCATTAAATGCTTAACCCAGTATCAATGGGACGAATATTTCCAACAAAATAATAGCAACGCGCCTTTACTGAAACGCAATATCTCGACGAGACGTCGCATTGCAAAAATGCGTTGTCTCATGTTAATATTGATGTTGGTCTACCATGTTAAGGTGAATGCCCTTTCCCTTTTCATGAAATAGTCATTCAATCGGCTTTCATGAACTTGGAGGGTTGTATTGATGATTATAGTTCTGTAACTACATACGTCTTACAGCCGTGAATCCTATTTTAATCAACAAACAACCTAGCACTGGCCTGTAAATTGCAAAAAAACTAAGAAAATTTGAATTTCGCGTGCTACCCTGGAGCATCCACCTTAATCAAAATAAGGCCAAAGAAAACTTTAAGTTCAGGATATTTCTACCCTAGAACCTACAAGTTTTATCAAGGAATCTAGGGTTAAGTAACGTATTGACCTACTGTAGTATCGCTTAACTATTAATATTAACCTTATTAATCTACTTTTTAACAGACTTAAAAAAATTGAGGTTTTTCTATCGCAAATTTTATCGAAACGAAATTCACGAAATCGTTATCAAGCGTAAAGGATGATCAGAAATGTTCGTAGTGTATGCATTACACAATGTTATTGTAAGAGAACATTGTGGACAACCTTGGCGTGGATTTGACGCGTTTATCAATACGGATCGCGCGATTACATGTACCCAACACGCCGACATCATGATATGACGTTTGTATTTGTATTCAAACTAGCTACTTCTATTGTTGAATTAATAATTCTGTAGATTGGTTTTTAGGAAGCCCAGGGTTACGGTTGGTTTGGTAGAGGACGGAATACTAAGCATCAAAACTGTTCTTTAGGGTGACCAGGACCTGCTAGCTCGCCGTCCGTCCGTCTCATGACGACAGGCCGTGACGACGGCGCGTTCGTGTACCACGAGCGCCTCTTATAGAGTAAGCAAAAAAGAAGGGCAAGCAAGGGCTGATGCCTGCCGGGGCTGCGGGACTATTCGAAAGAGATACCGTGGCCCCGGAACACAAAGGGCGATGAAGGAACAAGGATGGGTTTTAGTCAGTAAAAGTCTGACACTCCCTCCTGCTCCGCCCAGAGCTCATTTGATGATTTCCCATCCGAAAAAAAAGGGTGACCAGGACCTCAAATAAAGGACAACGAGTCGGCTTGAACTAGTCGGAGAGAGGCGAGAGCCTACGTCCATAAGATTCGGTTCGGATTCGGACGACGGGACACGTTTTTATAGCATTGCCATAGCTTTCTGACCGGCTAAAGCCGATAATGTGTCGAAAAGGTTGGTCATTCCCTAAAAGTGCAAAACAGACTAGCAAGTCTTGAAACACCGGATGCCAAATCATTGTAGACGAATTCTTTTCTCATGAAATCAAATTTGTGTCAATGAACGCGCGTCGGGAGCGGAGGGGCCTGTGTTCTATCAGTGCCAAAAACCAGTCTGTAATCTATACGTACTTACTTCCTTATTTAACTCAACAAACAACGATTATAGTAATTTTGAACCGATTCATTTTACGATGGTTCTATTTACCTTACGGTAACTAAAACCATCTAACACACCAGTATCAGTAACACAGCGTTCATTTCTTTTTCTACATCATGAAGGTGGTTTACGTAACTCTTTGACGTTCAAATTATATTTATAACTCACTTTAAAAGTTTTCCTATATTACTCTTATGGAGGTTCTCGCAAATAGCTATTACGTCACAGGCGTAGGAGGGGATATTGTGTAGGTTGGTAGGGGGATAGAGCGTGGGTAGGTGGTAGGTCTAATACGTAAGCGAAGTTGATTGAACTACATTACTGGTCCCACGCACTGTAAGGCACAGAAATAGGCTTGTGTCCTGAAAAAATCTAATTAGTCCGACAGTTAGATTATCAAAAAATATTTGACACATTTTTTCTTTTGTTACTTAAATCAATATTGACGGAGATACGACGCTTTTAAAATTCTCAATACGTCACGCCGTGGTATAATTTTTAGTGCGTTGTGACGTCACGAGCCCCCACTCCCGAGTTTTGATGCTTTTATCTTTGTCAATATTCATTGGTTTACAAAAACAAAAAATAGTTGTCCATTATTTTCCAATACTCTAACTGACGGACTAAATACATTTGCAATTTATTGATGGTGGAAACTAGCCTATTACGTGGGGCAGTCTCACGGATTTACTTAAAATAAAAAAGGCTAAAAATTAATATAAGGTGTTAAAATGATTTGTTTTCCTGAAATGCTTATCAGTATCAGTAGATGCGTTCTCCTCTTTCAATGCAAAGAGTCCACGTGGATAAAGTACACACGTGTAGGTATCGTAATCTCGATCAAAAACATGTCGACCACAACATGCTGTAAACAGTGCTGCTAACATGCTGTCTACAAGAAATGATGACTAACAGAATAATGATCAGATTATTAAAGAATCAAAACTAAGAATAAGGTCTCTTATAGATCTTGACATATATCATCATACCAACTACTAAACTTGGTATCAAAATAACACACTTATGTTTATCATTCGACAGACAAACCTCATTGCTGCAAAAAATGCTAAATACAAAGAAAACATGACCATCAAATTTTTAGCTTAATGTTAAGAGAATGATTCACGAGTGCCTTGCTAGTGGCAAAAAAACGGCCAGTCAGCAAGATTGCTACAACTAATCTAATCAGTACGAAAATTGAAAGTTATTATTAATTATCAGCTAAAACTCACCCATGGGACCGCCGTCATCGTTGTATGTGGCGATAATGACGTTGACGTTTTCAACAATACGCTGGAAGGTCTGGTAAAGCTCCTCAGCTTCCAACTGCAGCTCCAGAAGAGCACGGTCCATCTTGTTCATGAACAGAATGGGCTTGATGCGCTCGGCAATAGCCTGACGCAGTACAGTCTCGGTCTGTACACACACACCTACGGAAACAAAACACATGCAGTGTACCTTGTGGTGTTAAATCTAGTTCTAAGAAAGACTTGTTACATGTTTCATGCATTGTGTAATAACATGTAAAGGGTACATCAGATGGCCGTTCTGAAAGATCTTCATTGATTTTCAGTTTTAAATGGTAAGAACATTCATCATGTGAGTTTCATTAGCGTTGGGAGAAGTAGCATGTCGAATTGTATACACACCTGGGGACATCGATTATTTTAATGTGGACCATGCAGGTCTATCTGGGTCTCAGAGAGGACTTCATGTTTTAATGCAATATTTCAATGCAATGCAAATGCAATATGCAAATTTTATATCTGTCCACGAAGTAGACACAATAGTTAAACAATGGTGTCTCGAACAAATCGGTTCTTTGACAGATCATGATTTATGCTAAATAAAAAACCACTGTTGGATTTCAATACTTTGCTTGACATGAACCATTTAATTTCCAAGGCATTCTGTGTTAATGAAAACACAAGTAATATAATTTTAGAAGCCTAACAAAATCTTATCGGATTGATCTAAAAAAACATCACAATGAGTTATAATAATGGTAGTGGTTTCATTTGCCATGTTGGCATTTTAGAAAACTTCACCACATGCAATCAAGAAATTATTGTTCAAAACTTTATCAACTGATGTCTAGCCTTATCTGGTAGTGGTAAGAATTAATGTCATTCAATGACAATATTCACTACTTTGTAATTAACATGGTAACTCTCTCTCCTAGAAATAGCTAATCTTTTGGAATTATGATTATCATTGCATCCTGGTATGCATGTCATTTCAGATTGTTAGCCAATAAAGTAGTGCACTGTCATGCACCTTTATTGATCAAAGTTATGCAATAGAGCTTGCAAACAGTGACATGCAGATTGTACTTTTGTTATTGATTTGGGTTGACTTTAGATGCCTTTGGGATACTGAGAATGAAGGAACTAGCAACATTAACAAAGTAGGAACTACTTTTACTATTTTCTTGGAAGATGGAGATGTAACTTATTGAAAATATATGGTCTAAATTTATGTAAAACTACAACTTACCAGAGACACAGTCAACGACGACGAGGGCACCATCAGTTACACGGAGCGCAGCAGTCACTTCAGACGAGAAGTCAACGTGTCCAGGTGAGTCGATCAGGTTTATCAAGAAACCCTTTTCAGTCTTCTCACGCTGGTCAGCGTTGTTGATGAATACCAAATCTTTCTCTTCGAGCTCGAAGTACATGGAGATAGCACTGGGAACAAATTTTCATAGTTATGCATGGTGTTTGTTGCTTATATCGTGTAATAACTTGAGCAGGGTATGTCAGATGGCCGTTCTGAAAGATCTTCATTGATTCTTCAGTTTTAAATGGTAAGAACATTCATCACATGGATTTTATTTGCATTGGGAGCCAATGATTTAAAATATTTCGCAACACAGATTGGTCATGTTGTGAAATCATGACCAAACATTTTTTTAGTTCAGAGTAGATAAGCTTACTGTCTATTGATTTTCGATGAATGTAAGAACAGCTGACTTTGTTGGTAATTATTGTCAAGTAAATACCATGTCGTCAAACAAATTTGACAAATGACTAAGGTTAAACACAGAAGCGACAAGTTGTTTCTAATACTTGATTAAATTAATTGCTCCGCTTTTAAAAACTTAGCAGTATGTCAAATTATCAAGCATGACTACGCTGTATAACCTCAAATTGCGAAATTGACAATAATTTTCATAATCAAGTTCAAGGGTAGTTAGTTGCCGGCTCAGCGGCATAGATGTAGGACAACAAAAGGCTGTCAGTTGCACCATGTGGTGACACAAGTACTCACGTTGACTTGATGGTGATGCATCTGTCCTGCTCGTCCTTGCGCGTGTCCGTGAACCGCGTCTCGCCGGCGCGGGCGCCAGCGATGATACCGGCCTTTGAGACCAGGGAGTCCGTCAGGGTGGACTTTCCATGGTCGACGTGAGCGATGACGGACATGTTGCGGATGTTCTTCTTCTTGTCCATCATCTGCCGGATCTCGTCTACGGTGAAATTCACCTGCGCAAACCAGAAAACAGCTCGTCAACATCTTTGATATCACAACACAGATGGAACACTTTAAACACGTACGTTTCATTTTCAGACGATTTAGTTAACTTCCGTTTCTTATCCGCTAACGATTTGTGCTATTCTAGCTGATTTTCCGCGAATCTACACCGACACCGATCAATCACCGCAACACTTGGAAACGTCATCCGATCCGATCACAAAGACGGCCGTCGTGAAGAACGTTATTATTTTATTTCCATTTTAAACTCGAAAGCCGTAAAATATTGACGCGAAACGTTAGCGCGGATACACTGGAACACTTTTAGGCACATAATTGTGATGTTAGATACTCACCATATTGGATGGTTTTAGATTTTTCGTTCAATAAAATAAACTACCATACGCCAGCAATGGCGTACGCTTGAAAAAGGACCCTTCTTTCGTCGGAGGGCCGGATGTGGCAGGCAAGTGTCAAAATGAAAGTCAGTCCATAGACAAATAAAATTATATTGCCACGACTAAATATTCTTTAGGACCACTGTATAATATTCGCGCTAAAGAAATAATCGTGAAATATTATTTTCAGGATTTCACACTTGTGCACACTGATAGTTACTAACGAAATGAGATTTATAAATGCGGTTTCGACATTTATATTTACGATCACTCCGGCACGGCACTAGACTTGAGGCACAAAACAATGTTTGTCTTTGGTACTGTTGGCACAGATAGTATTTATCTTGATTGCACAACTTGCACAATGATTGAACAACACGAACACAATATTCTTGCACAACACCTTAGCCACGCGTCGATTTTACTTTTAAGGAATAAAGAATGTTGACATTTCTCGAGAATCATTATAACGTTTTTCAGTAATTGTTAAATGATTATAGGGCCAGCCGGCCTGATGTGTTGTAGCACCATTACATGGCGAATTGTTTTTCACATCTTTTAGCCAGCAGATGGCGCTTTCGTAAACATACCACCCAACAACATACTAATAACTATACAAAAATGTTTTTGATAATTTTGCTACTCGACACTAGGTGGCAGTGTTTTTAAGATATTAAAACAACAGAAATGTTGTTAAATTTTTACCGTTATTTGTTTTGTTTTACATCACAGGCGCAACTATCAGCACCGATATTTTTTTTTTAATTTACAAACCTTCGTTTTATGTGATAAATCCTTAGAACATGTAAAATGGTGGCCTCTAAATTTAACTTTATAAAATCATCATTTTGGTAAAAAAGTGTATCAAAACGCAGCTGTTGCAATTAAAAATACGTTTTACAGATTCTATAGATAAAGTTTAGTTCGTAATGCAGAGGCAAGGGCAGTGGGGTTAGGGTGGACATTGCATTATTGCAAGGGTGGAAACAGGGCTGGCCCTATAAAATATTTAATTTATACAATTAAAAAATCGTTTTCAATGTCCTGGGTCCGTTTTATTGTTTTACCTAAGTATGTGGTTTGACTGCTCGCAAGTCTACGGCCAGTCTGGTCTGGATAACTGGATTTGTTATCAGTCGTGTTAACCTCCTATATGAGGCTAACTTTGACAGCACTCCGTCACATATTTCACTTATTCTTTCTCTTGTGGGTAAATAAGTGAACGTGTTTGCTTAGCGAAAATTTCAAAACAGAAAAATCACTGCGAACAATAAGCAGAACCAGAATTGGAAGCCTAGGAGGAAATTGTATGATCTTAAACATGGCTGGCATAGACATACTAATCTACATAAGTATTTACCAATGTTTTTTTGTCTCATTTAAATGGTCATTTTAACCTTACCAGTAGTTACAAATTGCTCTAAAAGGTTTTTAAATGCTTCGAAACTGCCAAGTCACGTAGTTTATCTAAAGTTAAAACAAAACAGTTAGCTAAGCATTTCATGGTTTTTAAGTTTGTTTTTAAACAGCCAGGGTTACGCAAAGGACGGAACTTTTAACCAATAAATACATATTTATAATTAAGTACTATGGCAAGGAGATTTTTATTTACGTACTTATCTTTATTTTTTTTAAAATGTGCTTTTGATTTTTACCTATTATATATATATATATATATTTTTCCTAGTTTGGGTTATCTTCTTTGAAGAGACGCACTTAATTAACCATCTGTAAACCAACACTCGCAATGTCTTCCAAAGAAAAAATAAATAGGGAAGAAAACTGTCTAACACCTGTTTTTTTAGCATCTAAACACATATAATCCACATTCCTACCAAGGTACATATTACTTGTACCTATCATATAAAAAAAAACCATTAACATGATGGCAATTATTTACATCAGGCAACCCTGTTTCGCCGGTTCGTATCGTAGGGGAGACGCCAAGGTCATGAGATTACATAAATTTGGACAAAATTGCTCGTCTGTTACAATGGGTGCGTGGCTGAATAAATTACACTTTTGTTATTGCATTTTATGTAGATTAAAGTTACATAAATCGATGCTTTTGTAGCAGTGAATTATTTCTAAATCATTAATATTGTATCCGTCTTTCAAAAATGGTGGAGGTTCTCTGTTTGGTTTTACAGAAGGCCAGTGTCTTTTAAAGCTATGGTCGATTAATATTTATTTAAATCATTTTAGAAATTATTTCCTTCCTTCTTTCAGCACCTTTTGGGAATTCCAGCCGGATTTCTCAGGAGCATCCCGCAGTCTGGAGTCGAGTTGCGTCTGGTTGATGGTATTAGGTTCACACTATAACTGGCAGATGTGGGTGTAATACGATAGGCATTAGGTACACCTCTGCCTTTCACTTCGGGGATAACAGGCGTGATATTGTGTGTTTCCATTTCATTTGGAAATACTCTTCATTAGCGTTATGGACTTAAATTAACCTACGGGACGGATTGTTTTAAATAAATATGACACTCCGGATAGTTTATTTTATTAGTTTTCCGAATCATTTGCGGATCATTGGTTTCAAAGATTAGGTACCTACCCCTTACATTAAAACTTACAAACTCTTACTTATCTCTTTAAAATACTATAACTAAGTACCTATAGATGTTCGGCTATCTACCTTGAAATGTCATAACTACAGTTGCTTATTCTCAGCCAGTTACCTACAAAGAAAGGAAATTATATTGCTATCATGCGCGTAGGCGGTACGGAAGTATCACAATTCATAAGGTAACTTAACCATATTGCTCAATGAATAATTTAATTTCATACAATACTCTAGAGCAGTAAGGAACTTATAACACTTTGGTACATTGTAAAATCAAGCGAGAAGAGAGTAAAATATAATGAAGTTGATGATTTTGTTGTTTCCTTTACTGCTTTTGATAGCCCAGTCCTATGTTACATGTATGGAGGGCCAATTATATTTTGATAGCCCAGTCCTATGTTACATGTATGGAGGGCCAATTATATTTTGATAGCCCAGTCCTATGTTACATGTATGGAGGGCCAATTATATTTTGATAGCCCAGTCCTATGTTACATGTATGGAGGGCCAATTATATTTTGATAGCCCGGTCCTATGTTACATGTATGGAGGGCCAATTATATTTTGATAGCCCAGTCCTATGTTACATGTATGGAGGGCCAATTATATTTTGATAGCCCGGTCCTATGTTACATGTATGGAGGGCCAATTATATTTTGATAGCCCAGTCCTATGTTACATGTATGGAGGGCCAATTATATTTTGATAGCCCAGTCCTATGTTACATGTATGGAGGGCCAATTATATTTTTTCTCCTAATTTCAATTACTTTTGTGTAGCGGTTCATAGAAGACACCTAGGTACTCTCCTTTCAATAGTGGGGTGCCAACAGTCTCGGAGTACTTAAAATGGCTGAGTCATAGGACAAACAGACGGACAAGATGAATCTACATTTAAAGGGTTCCGTTTTTGCGATTTAGCTAATTAGTTATATTATATCGGTACTGCAACTGTTTCCTGACCATGCTTAGACTAATTCTCTTTGGCTTAGACAGACAAAGGGCTAACGAAGTGAACCCTTCAAGGGTTCTGATTTCCTTTTGGTGAACGGAACCCTAAAAAGAGAATTTTGGTAAATCATTGGCCTATATTTAATGAACTTTATAAACTACAGAAAAACTTGGATCGTTTTATAAGTTCACTAGCTGATGCCCGCGGCTTCGCCCGCCCGCAAATTATACATATACTAAAACTTTCCTCTTGAATCACTCGTCTATTAAAAAAAACCCCATCAAAATCAGTTGCGTACCTAGTTTTAAAGATTTAAGCATACATAGGGATATAGGGACAGAGAAAGCGACTTTGTTTTATACTATGTAGTGATACGAAAATCCTGATACTAACCGTTTTTGCTTTGCTTTTCACATTTAGCAGTTCTTTACTAGATGTTGTAAATCCGTTACTACGGCTTGCAATTAGCTCGGCAGAGGCACAATAATAGACCGGCGTTAAATATAAGGCGGCTATTTTGGACCAATGTACATCCACGACCAGATGTACGCGAATAGGCACAGCGATTACCGAGGGAATTATATTATGTACTAAGTATATCCTTTTCATTGGTTTTTTCGGTACAGTTACCTTTGTCCCTGTTGTCATAATGTTTATGACAGAGGTAAAATAATTGTGGAAGCGTTGTAGACAGGTACCGTCTTTATACAATGGTAATATCTGGAGCCGTTCTGTTATATTTTGAGTATTGAAAAATGAGAAAAACACAAAGGGCGAGTGAGTGACTGCTGCATGGTGTTTTGACTCTTGACTGATATTGACAGGAGGAGGAGGTGTTCCCTCCTGAGACATTGTCCGTGGAAATTCCTTTGAAAAAACAAAATGACGGCGGCGTTAGTATTGCGTACGGACACACGCCAAAAGGTCCACGTACAAATATATTTCGATATGCTAATTATTTCGTTACAATCTTTTTTGAACAATTAATCAGATACCTAACAGAAAACATAATAATTTAGGTAGCTAAGGTATAGGTAGGTATAAGTACTTAGGTACTGATTTAAACTAATTTTCAGGCTTTTTTAAATAAAAATGGACTATACAGGGTGATTGTGTCTGGACCTGCCATAGCAAATTCGCATATAGAAGAGGTCATTTGCTAATTATTGGACCCTACTTCAGACTTAGTCAAGATTTTTAATTAGTTTTTTTTTAAAGCCTACTGTCTTATTTTTAACCCTAGTTTGAGGGAAATTCCAAAGAATTTTAATCACCAATGTTTAAGACAACCAACAAATAATAAAAAAAACTACTCAAATAATGCAAAAAAAAAAGTCTGGAAAATCTCAATACAATTGAGAGATATATCAATTAAAATTGATATATCTCCCAAACTATAAAACTTTGGCGAGGGAAACTAGGGTTCAATAATTAGTAAATGACCTCCTTTACATGCGAATTTGCTATGGCGGCTCCAGCCAGACATAATCACCCAGTATTTAGAAAAAATGGCGTCAAAAAACGCCTCCTCAACGCTGTCAACTGGTAATATCTCCAAGAGACTATGTGGGTATGACAAAGCTAAGCCTCTGGGGCTCTGGCCAAGGTAAAAGCCAGCCCATGGGTCACGTGTAGTGTCAATTAAACGTTTTGAATTTCCTTGAAAAGGCTGTGAGCAACTGAGCACTCGGACCCTATGGTCCAAAAGTTTCAACCCAAAACGGCTCGAAAACATAGTTACCTACATCACTACAAAGTCCTCCGCCGCGTCTGTCTGTCTGTCTGTTCGCAAAAAACTCAAAAACTACTGCACCGATTTTCATGCTGTTTTCACCAATGGATAGAGTGGTTCTCGAGGAAAGTAATAATATAAGGTGTAATATAATTTGTCAAGTTTTTGTATACATTGGCTAAAATATAATGATATTTTTTGGAGGGTTGCGGGAACGAGATCAAAATTTAATTCAGATTACTTTTGGTCGCGATAACCGACATCCACGCGGGCGAAGCAGCTAGTAAGTTAATAAATAAATAAGTTTATTTACGCCGCTTGAAGTTCTCCGCAGCCGCTGTGCAGCCCCTGCACAGCACGGTGAGCTAGGAAGATTGGATGGCCCAAGAGTACCGACACATATTGGGTCCCACACTAAAGGCCCATCGAGGGAGATGGGTGGGTACCTAGGTACCCACCCATCTCCCATGGAAACAAATACATGCCGTCCGCCGTGCCGTCTGCCGTGCGTCGTGCGTGCGTGCCGTCGTGTGACCGCGGATGCAAAGTCCAATGAATTAGTCTGTAAGTACCTACCTTTTGTAATTACATAAGTAGACAACTTTCTGATAATATTGTTGATTATTTATAATTCTGTCTTGACAATATGATAGTACCTACATCATACTTAATCCTAATCAATAAATCAAACTTAGATAGGTACGTGTTGCGTTGCAACTACCTTAGTACTTACCTAGATAGAATACAAAAAAAGCATAGGATTCGAGCAAACTACATATTACCACAAACAACTGGTTTTTTACATAACCGACGAAATTTTTTATCATGGTGCTTGTGCTGAATTCATGGTAAGAGTTTACGCGTCGGTGAACACTTTACACCCTATATACCTATTATAAATAATGTTAATAAGCTCACTATGTTCATAGTAAGTAGGTACTTACATAATTTAGTGCATCCTATGAACAGTAGGTAGGTAGTAAGTAGGTATACATATTTACATCATTTAGGTACCTATCTTAAATAAAAACTTTTTCAAGTTCGTATAGTGGTGTGTGACTTGTTTCATACGCTGCTGGTATATGCTGCTGGATTGTCCAATCAGCGGTCCTTGTATTTAGTAACCATAATTAATATATTAGTTGAAAAAAGCGCGGGAATCATCGAATTTGGCGGTCGTGATTTTTCTTTTGTTTTCTTTTAAATATCAAAAAACGTTTGAGATTGGAGATAAGTTGTGTAGATTTATGTAAATATTCATTAGATTAGTTCATTTAATTATTTGTAGATAAAATTCTTCATCTATTAGGGTAAGTTTTTTATATTATATTTTTTCTGGCTAGTGGCCACAATGGACAACGAACCGCCTGATCCGGGGGGCACAGTCCCCTCGGTTGGGCATAATATAACAATATATGAATCCAGCATGGATACAGACTCGTCCTTAACCAGATCGGAGCGGAAAAGGGCTAGAGCTCCACGCAAAATCTGCAAAAATTGCAATAAAAGAAGGCGAAGTGGTTCATCACTCAACAGGAAATAATGAAACAAATTGTCATTGTGATAATGAAACAGTAGTCACATTCAGTCCAAAAATAACATCAGACGTTCCGGTACACTCAATTTTAGTTCACGAAGAAGCCATTCCACGTTCTGTGGATGGTCCCCAGACTGAAAACCACTTAAAGTCAGATCTTCCCCAGAAGGCGCCACAGGTTGCTAGGGCTTTGTACGAAGCCACAGACCTGTCGCCATACGTTGTACACATACAAAAAAATGTTGATACACAAAACTCGGCTCAGACATTACACCCAATAACTTTAGGGCACTTTCTGAAAAATCGCAGGTATAACAACATTATTAACGGTTCTCTAAAACGCATTGGTCGAAACAGAATATCCATAAGCTTCTCCCGTTACGTAGATGCTAACTCTTTTATAAATGACCCAAGTTTGGCCAAGGAGAAATTGAAGGCATTTGTTCCATCAATTAATGTGTGTCGCATTGGAATTATTAAAGGCGTACCTACCGAATGGTCTCCGGAGGAAATAATGGAAAATATATCTGTCCCGGCTGGATGCGGGAAAGTCATCAAAGCAAGGCGTCTCAACTATAAAATACACGAACCGACCCCTGTGTGGAAACCATCCCAAACAGTCGTGCTGACCTTTGACGGACAAATTTTACCAAAACGTGTGTTTTGTTGTTACAATTCCATGCCCGTGGAATTGTATACATTCCCAACAATTCAATGTTTTAATTGTTGTCGTTTTGGCCATACAAAGGTACAATGCAGGTCGAACCCTCAGTGCTTCAAGTGTGGGGAGAAGCATTCTGCTGACACTTGCAGTATTGAAGACGAGAGTAATAGTAAATGCTGTCATTGCGGCGGCATTCATTACGCCATCAATAAAAAATGCCCAGAATTTGAAAGACAAAAATCAATTAAGCATTATATGGCCCATAGCTGCGTGTCATATGCTGAAGCGTCACAGCTACATCCACCAATCTCAAAATTGTATGCAGATGTGGTAACATCTGCCCCATCACATACCAGTAAAAATTCTTTCAATTCACAACCTTTGCCCCAATCACGTAACACACCAATTGTCTCCTCACAAAGAAAAACGGTATTCCTTAAACCTCGGGATCCCCCAAAAACAACCAAGGGGTATGACCGGGCAGCTCATCAGGCATTAATCAGTAATGAAGTTTCTATGTCAGGGAATGGTGTTGCATTCCAAAATAAAACAACAAATAGTAATGAGAGTCAAATTTTAAATTTAATAATCATGTTAATTAATACCTTATCTAAAAATAATAATATTGAACCGTCCAACGTTGCCACTTTAATTGATATGTTGTCTAACTTATTTAACCTTAATCATAATGGATCCAAATCTAGCCAAGATTGTTCAGTGGAACAGTCGCAGCATTGTGAATAAAAAATCTGATCTGTCCTACCTATTGAACAAATACGATCCCTTTGCAGTCGCTCTCTGTGAGACATGGCTTAAACCAGGGTTCTCTTTTAGAATTCCTGGCTATGCGTGTCTAAGAACAGACAGAAGCGATGGGTATGGCGGTGTCGCCATACTTATTAAAAATAACTTGTCTTTTCAATTTTTTCCTCTTCCAAGTCTCAGTGACGATATATCTGCTGTCGCTGCTATTGTAAATAAAATCTGTTTAGTATGTATATATTATTCGCGTCCCACTGTAAATATTCTTTCTGAAATAAATAATCTTCTTTCTGTTTTACCTAAACCATTTTTGGTAATGGGCGACTTTAATACACAACATCAGGCCTGGGGTAGTTCTAGTTCCAATTACTATGGCGAAAAGTTATTAGAAATTCTAGACTCTAATAATTTGTGTATTTTAAATACATGTCTCCCAACACGCCAAACAAATCCAGATGAGGGAGTAAGTGCCCCTGACCTCTCAATCTGCACACCTGATTTAGCATCGACATTATCCTGGTCTCCTTTACCGTCTTCTTATGGTAGTGATCATTACCCTTTAATAATTTCTTTTCTACATAAAAAACCAGCTGCTTGTAATCCAACACCACGACTAAAGTATAGACTTCAAAACGCAGATTGGGATACATACAAAAACTGTGTAGAAGAAAGAATTCTTGCTTTAACTAATTCCTTACAACTACATGATCCTCAGCTATTATCTAATCAAATAACAAGAATTTTAATAGAGGTGGCAGACAATACTTTCCCTATTAAGAATGGTGGTACAGGCAAAATTCCTTCACCACCTTGGTGGGATGCTGAGTGCACTCAGGCCATTAAAAAAAGAAAAGAAGCAGAAAAAAATTATGGTCATACTATGACTCGTCACAATTTCGAGGTATACCTAGAAGCTGCTCGTACAACTCGTAAGCTCCTTAGGAAAAAGAAGTTTGAAGGTTGGCAAAGATTCTGTGCATCTATCTCGCCAGAAGTTAACGCGTCTCTAGTTTGGCAAAATATTAGGCGATTCAGGTCAGCATTCAGTGACACAACAGCCTCAAAACTACCAATTGAATTAGCCAATGAGTTTATGGATCATTTAGCTCCTCCTTCAGCCCCAGAACAGAGATCTTTAATGCATTTTCCCTATGTTCCTATTCCTAATTCTGAGTTTAATTCTCTCTTCACATTAAGTGAATTGAAAGGAGTCCTTTCACATGTTAAGGATTCAGCTCCTGGTGAAGATGGTATACCATATTCATTTATAGCTAATCTGTCTGACTCTGTTCTTTTAATATATTTAAATCTCATCAACACAGCTTTGATATCTGGCAACATTCCATCAAGTTGGAAGTCTCAAACAATTATTCCCATTCTGAAACCAAACAAACCTTCTTCAAATGTTGCTTCTTATCGACCAATTGCACTTTCTACAGTTCTTGCTAAAATTGCTGAACATCTCATTAAGAACCGTTTGGAGTGGTTTTTGGAAAGCAAAAACTTGCTAGCTACATCACAGTTTGGTTTTAGGAAGGGTAAAAGTACGATGGACAGCCTTAGTGTGTTCACAACTGATATTCGCTTAGCCTTCACTTCTAATAACTCTGTAATTGCTGCTTTCTTGGATATTAGCTCAGCTTACGATAATGTCCTGGTATCAATCCTAGAACAAAAGCTAAATTCATTAAAAGTTCCAACAATGCTGTCTAAATTCATAATTAACATGCTTTCAGAGAGATCTTTACATCTTCATATTGAAGGGTATACATTTACCCGTTTAGTATGGAAAGGTCTCCCTCAAGGTTCTGTACTTAGTCCAATTCTCTACAATATTTACACTTATGATTTGGAATCCTCTCTAAATGAGTCGGTACAAGTCCTTCAATATGCAGATGATTTACTTCTTTATTTATCTGGTCATTCTGTTGCAAATATTTGTACTTCCTTAACCTCTTCTTTATGCTTACTGAAGACTTGGCTAGAAAATAATGGTCTACACCTGTCAATTGATAAAAGCAACATTGTCTTGTTTACCAGAATGCGTAAGCCTCCTATAGTTACAGTAAGATATAATAATATCCCTATGCCCATTAAAAACCAGGTTAAATTTTTAGGCCTTATTTTGGATACACATCTTATTGGTTTACCACACTGTGATTATATAGCTGCTAAATGCGAACGAAATATCAACATAATTAGATGTCTTGCTGGTGTTTGGTGGGGAGCACATCCCTTTTCATTAAAATTACTGTACAACACCTTGATTAGAAGCGTATTGGATTATGGGACTTTTTTACTGGAACCTGCAAATGTTGCTGGTCTAAAGAAACTGGACAGTGTTCAGTCCAAGGCACTTAGAGTGGTTTCAGGTGCAATGAAAAGCAGTCCTATTAATTGTCTTCAGGTGGAATGTGGAGACCCTCCACTTCATTTACGACGTCAATTTTTAGCTGATCGATTTATGGCTCGGTGTTTGCAATTTACGTATCATCCTTTGCGAACTAAACTTTCCATTCTCACTGAAGAAGTCATTTCATCCACTTACTGGAGGCACAAAACTACTCCGTGTTTAGTTAAAAGCTTTAGAAAGTACAATTTAATTGAAGCTTCTTGCCACCAATCTGAATTTCTTCCTATATTTCACTGTAATTACAGTTCATTAATTATGTCACCGAACATACATTATAACCTTAACATTTTCCGAGATGACGTATGTCATAACCTTAACTTTAACTTCACTATGGATAGAGACTGGAAGGGCTGCCATCTCTTGTTTACAGATGCTTCGAAGCATGGAAGAGACTCATGTGTGGGAGTCGGTGTATACCACTCCCAATTTAATATCGTTCAAAAAATAAAGCTCCCACCTGAATCATCTGTATTTACGGGAGAATGTTACGGTCTATTCAAAGCTGTCGAATATATACTCTTGATTGGCTTACGGAATTCACTAATTTTGACTGATGCAAGGAGTGCCTTACAATCTTTGGCCAGATTCCCTTTCTATTCTCAAAATCCCTATATTATATTTGAAACACGTGAACTCCTTTATAGATGTTCTATTATGGGGTATTCAGTGCATTTTGCGTGGATACCCTCGCATTGTGGCATCTTAGGTAATGAGAGAGCTGACCAGTTAGCTAATGATGCCGTACTGTGTGGAGACGTTTTTCCGTACAAAAATAACACCCAAGATCTGGCAGCTCTGCCCAAGGTTTATCTACAGGAATCCTGGGGTCAGCTTTGGTCCGAGCAATCGGTGAAAGGGAAATTTTATCGTACTATTCAACCATCCATTTTTGTTAAACCTTGGTTTAGCAAGTACAAGTTAAGCAAAAAAATCACAACAATATTTATACGTCTGCGATTGGGTCACGTATGCACTCCTGCTCATCTTGCCAGGCTTGGCATTGTGCAGAACCCTGCGTGTGAATGTGGCGCTGAAGTGGGAGATCTGAACCACCTTATTTTTTCTTGCCCCCTTTATGACCACTCCTCACTTTTTCAAAGTCTTGTTTCCCTCCGAGTCCCTTTACCCACTTCTATCTCATGTATTTTATTTAATTTTAATGTAGATATTTATAAAACCATAGCTCTTTTCTTTGTAAATAATGATATAGCTATTTAAACATTGACTGTCTAAGTATGCACTTATTTTACCATGTAGTTCTTAGT
This sequence comes from Xestia rhomboidea, assembly GCA_963853795.1. Taxonomy (NCBI): domain Eukaryota; kingdom Metazoa; phylum Arthropoda; class Insecta; order Lepidoptera; family Noctuidae; genus Xestia; species Xestia rhomboidea. Next base: position 2,725,586 of record OY970771.1, on the reverse strand, counting down.
TTACGCACCGAGTCGGCCTTTTTTGTTGGGCCACCTGGTTGCGTTGTATGGTTAGTTTTCTGTTGTAATATATACTTATCCCTACTGTTAACGTATTATAATTTAATTATATTTAACAACTAATCTCCTTCCCATTTCCAAATTTTCCGTTCTTATATTTTTCCCTTTCGCGAGTACTTGATTCTTACGTTTTGAAATTATCAAATAAAATATTGTCAGTGGCAATAAGCACGAATAGTGTAATGCCAAAAGGAGAGAAAAAAAAAAAAATATATATTGTTTCATTAATACGATCAGCCAATTTTCTTCAATCAATTCAGGGAGGTTGCTAATGAACCTATTGACGACCCGAATGGCGCAGCGGTAGTGAGGCTGCCTTACGTTCTGAGGGTCCCGGGTTCGAATCCCGGTTGGAGCAAATGTTTGTGTGATGAGCATGGACATTTGTTTCCGAGTCATATGGATGTTTATATATATAATGAGTATGTATTTACAAACAAAAAGTATATATGTAGTATATCAACTATCTGGTGTCCACGACACAAACCTCGTTGCTTAGTGTGGCATTAGATGGCGCTGTGTGTTAATGTCCAGCGATATTTATTTATTTATTTTATCCTAAAACCAAAACATTATGAGATAATATCGCGCTTAGTGTTCTCAAACGCAGTTGACTGGGTGGGACTTTAGACTGGAAGCGGACCCTTATATTTGGGATAAGAATAAGCAGGGGGTCTAAAATAGCCGCTTTATTACATCATGAGCTGTCAAATGACCAATTTGTTCGAGACACCATTGTTTAACTATTGTGTCTACTTCGTGGACAGATCATGGGTTAACAGCTACAAATCCAGAGTCCAAGCTGATGCTTTCTTCTTTCTAAGACGTGTAGTTACATAAGCTGATTATGAGAAATTATTATATTCCTAAAACGAAATAACTTGGCCTTTCTAGGGGATCCAGGACGCGGTCCGGCGGAAGATAACGCTATGAGTACTTACATAGCGATATCTTTGAGCACAGCGTCCTGTACAGGGTGGAAACTATCAGCGGGGCAGTAAGGGACCACCTTAGTCGTTGCAGCTACAAGAAAATGGTCTTAGGAGACTATCCAAATATCCATAGCTTGCAACGAGACCAACGAAGTAGTAGTCAAAGCACAAAGATATGTAGGTAGGTTGTTAATTTTATCACCGTTATGTGTTCGTTATCTAGCAAAGAAAGTAAAACAAGCCGTTTGTGATAACTTGACAGATATAATTAATGTAAAACATTATTTAGTGTTATCTAGGCGGTACTTGCAATGTTTCGTAGTGTTTTTTATTTCATTATCATTCCAGCAAGGTTGGTGTCAGACGGTCAGACGGTCAGACCCCACGAACCCCACGATAATGAACAAACAATAAGTCATGGCATAAACTTCAGGGCTGGCTCATAAAACTGCTTTAGAATTTTGAAATAGGTAGTAGATTATTCTTATTAATAAGTATCTTTGAACGAAACATCTCTACCATCCCGCACTGGGTCCGCGTGGTGGATCATGGAGGCCTGTGTCCCAGCATCGTTACGGGCTGTATCAATCTTGAAACTATGCATTATGGCAAAGGCGAAGTCTGAAAATTAAAAAGTATTATTTTATGTTTTAAATCTTCGTGTCAAGCAAGCATAGGACTCAACAAATCTAAAAGTAAACAGGCTCCGTTTTCGAGGTTTCGTGCAGCACGAGTAAAGACGAAAGCATTTATAATAAGCAAGAGTTCTAGAATTTTTGGAAAGCAGAGCAAAAACACAAAAAGCAACTCGCGCAAAGTGCCCGCCTTTTTTTAAATAAAGTGCGATAGTAACGAATAAGCAAAAGCAGCACTAAGCAGCTTGACCTTCACTGAAGCAACTGCCCCAATGAGTCAACGACTCGCACTAGCAGATAGCAACAGTGGCTTGACGTACTGAACGCGGCTTGGAGCCGTGCCAGCGAGCTACAGACTCCCTGTCGCTGCATGTTGATACTCAGGAGATATGAAGCAGGTATAAACATAGATTATGTGAAAGTAGGAGGTGGAGTGGATAGAAATATCGGTACAACAGCAGGTTTTCGTTGGTAAATAGGAAAGTTACTTTTATGACGTCATAAGCCAAATGATTTCATTGTCGATAAACCCTATTCGCGCCGTATTGGCAGACTTCTTTATTAATTTTAGAGGTCCAAAATACTTCAGTGACGGATCCCAGATCCTATGGTAACATGAATATTCCTAAAGATGTGCTCACGAATCCATGTCCTGAGCTATATCTGTTCTGCAAGCCAAGGGGAAGTTGTCCTTATATACTTATATAACTTTAAATATAATTAGGATACATTACTTTATGTGCTTAATCTAGAGTAATTTAGGAACAGTCCTACTTCTGCTTGACTAAAAAACTAGATCCACCAGTACCTAGTCGATTTCCGACTGGATATTATCTTTATCCCGAATATCCCGCAAAACCATAATGTTTCCCAGTTTCCACTCTGTATCTACTAACTTATAAAATCTTTATTATTTTCTTTCTTATTATATTTCAGTTTGAAAAGAAAACTGTCTTTCCCAACCCAGAAAACGCCCTATCGTTTTCTGGGCTGGGAAAGACAGTTTTCTTTCGTAAATGAAAGATTTCAGTGGCATTATTCCCGATCGATTTTGGCAAACTTACAGAATTGCCAGCCTTGAAAATTTTATGGGTCGCATTTTCATGGGAGCGAGTTTATCACAATCTATTTATTATTGTTTACTAGTTGTTGGCCGCGACCTTCGTCAGCGCGAAATTATAAAAATATTACAACTTCCATTATTGAATCGGAATTTGTTAACAATTTCAAGTGTTATAATTTTGTTGCACAAAATTCCATTTTTTTATCTAAAATAAAAGTACCTAAGTTAAAGGAGTACCTAACTTAGGCTACTTTTATTTTTTAATTAAAAAACGAAAAAAAAAATGTTATAGGTAGCACAAGGTAGGTACCGATTATAGGCCCGTATAAAAAAACTCTAAACGAAGTCGAAAGGCACTTGTCATGTTCTCCCCGTCATTATGATCATTTTTTTGTTCTAGACCATGCCACAGAATAGATGACCATACCTAGGAACTTTCTAGTTACGGAGATATTGGGGGTCAAAGTTCCAACTTTTTCACAAGTTTTTTTTTTTTAATAAGTAGGTACACACACCTACATGTTTTTAATGTATGATTTTTACTCTAAATACCTTCACGACCCCGTACTATTCAAGCCATAGTACATCAGGAAAAACTAGATTTTTAACCTAAAAAAAAAGTTATTCCCCAGCAATTTTTTTTGCATAGAATTACTTAGTTGGTTGTAGGTAAGTACAGAATGCTTGGTTGACGGCTTCGTGAAGAGTCTGTTTACACCCTGTATATACTTTCACATGCTTTCAGTAAAAAGTTGTTATTTTGAATTAGGTACAAACAGACATTTCGATTTTAATTATTTGTTCAGGACATAGCGTAGGTATGGGAACGTAGGTCGTAAAGTGTTTTTCCGAAATCTCGGAAGTTCTATAATAAAGTATGCCAATGACCGTCTTCCGATTGTCATAATAAAAGTTGATATAATAAATCTAACTAATCTGAGAAGTCGTTACGAATTTTATTTACTACAGTTTTAATGGAAATGGCGAAAACATGCCAGAGAAGTGAGTGTTCCCCCCGGTTTCCTGAATAAACATTCTTGGTAAGAATGTAAAATTGTAAATATCACAAATTCACAAGTACTTAGCAGTAAACTTAAAATGTCACGGGATATCTTCCGTGGTTAGTATTATTTTTGAGCTCCCGATATTTCGACGCTGTTGCAAGCGCCAATGATCGCGGGTTGTTAGACCGTAAGTGACGTAGCTTAAAACAGTGCAAAGCTTAGCAGTAGATAGTTTTCTTAGTAATGACAGTTAATTTATCGTCTTTGTTGATATTGATGTTAATTTTTGTAGCCCCGTTTACAAAGCCATATACCGGCCGTAAACCGTAATTTGCGGCGTAATTTAAACAAAGTAATTTAATATTTCGATATTATTTATTAGTGACTCATTCTTTTTTATCAAGTCTACGGAGTACAGAATAATAGTGGAATATTTTAAAGTGGACCGTACAAACGCAATAATTCGTACGAATGATGCAATAGTCACTGCGTCTTAAAATATTCGTGTCGGAACTTGTCAAGATCCATTGCATCTATGCATCTGATGAGGTGACTAATACCACAGTAAAATTATAAGCTAATACGCAGAGTTATAATAAAATAGGCGCAGATCTATCTCGATAACGACAATCAAAAATGTCGTGTGACGACAATCAAAAATGAGGTAGAGGCACATTGAATGCCGAAGTCGGAGACCGGTGTCCCAGTGTATGTAACCGAGGAGAAGATACATCTGCCGGGGCTGCGGGACTGTTGCCGGGGCTGCGGGACTGTTCGACAGAGATACCGTGGCCCCGGAACACAAAGGGCGATGAAGGAACATAGATGGGTTTTAATCATTAAAAGTCTTACACTCCCTCCTGCTCCACCCAGAGCGAGAGGAGTCGTTTGATGATTTCCCATCCGACAAAAAAAAAGAAGAAGCTATACAATATCTACTTAGGTATTATTCTACCAGATTTTCCGAAAAAAAATTTTTTTTTTTACATAATTAGTCCATTCAAGATATACTAAAATTTATATTTGTTTGGTTAATTTATTAAATCATATGTTATTATTTAAATTAATTTATATGTGGTGTTTTCCAGAGTATTATTTTTCAACACTACATTACATGGTGGAAGCGCCAAGGTAGCCTGCGAAATTCAAAGTTTCTCAAGTTCTTTTGATGAAAATATGATTCGCGTCCGTAACACGTAAGTAAAGTATGTAATTACAGAATTCTAATCATCAATACTGGTATACGCAGGTTCCCTGGCGGTTTCACCTTAAGGTGGATGCTCCAGCGTAGCCCGCGAAATTCAAATTTTCTTACGTTTTTTTAGCAATTTGCAGCAAAATCATCAATACAACCCTCCAAGCGCATAAAGGTGCAGGAATGAATTTGACCTTGAAAAAGTAATTCCTGCACATTTATGCGCTTGGAGGGTTGTATTTATGATTTTTATGATTATAATTCTGTAATTACATACGTGTTACAGCCGCGATTCATGTTTTAATCAACATACAACCTGACACTGACCCGCCTGAAAAAAGTAAGAAAACTTGAATTTCGCGGGCAACCCTGGAGCATCCACCTTAAATCAAAAGTTGTTGAAAATCAGTTGGTCCATTCCCCCAAAACGCCTGCCCTACACCACTTCGTATTGTTTCAGCTGGGAAGAAGTGGCGGATCAATCTCCTCAGCAACACACCTGTCTGCTATAAAAAAACACCGGGCCTTGAAAAATAAAATCTTGTGTTTTTCTTCTTATTTTTATTTTATTTATTTTGGGTATGACGATACGGACGACTCATCAGATGATGCCATGTAAAAGATATAAAAATTGTAAACGCAATAGGTGTAGGTAACCATGCTGCAAAATAAAGGAGACCATAGTGTTACATCATCATCATCATCAGCCTATTAATGTTACCATTGCTGGGACACAGGCCTCCTCTCTATGAGAGGGAATGGGCTATAATCCACCACGCGGGCCCAGTGCGTGTTGGTTGATGTCACATGTCTTCTAATTTTTTGGTTCTCTAGGACACGCCGGTTTCCTCAAGATGTTTTCCTTCACCGTTTTGAGAGCAGTGGTGATGAAATAAATTACACAGAGTAATGCGCCTGCCTGGGGTCGAACCCACGACTTACTGTTCGTAAGTCGGGGCCGCCACCACTGGGCCACCGCTGCTCTATGCTTATAGGTGTATTGAATCCAAATTAACACTTAATCATCTTTAGCTGTTCTTTCAATGCGTAGTTTTTCCAAACTAAGAATTGCTTGGGTATGTACGACCCAATATCGTTTGCAGGGCAGTTTCGATCAGCAATAAAAGCTGCGTTGTACTTTTGGCCAAACTCATTAAAAATCCCTGTCATGAACTTTATGTTATGTTGCCTGCCCCTGTACTATCAAGGATACTCCCGCCTGATCACCACTAAGCTGATTTTTGGTTGCACTCGTAACATAGAAACGCTCTCTATCCCCGCCCCGTTGATTTCGTATAGAAATAATGAATGAAAGACAATCCGATCAGCCGAGCGCACTGACTACGCACGCCAAACGAGAGTTATTGTTATTTTGTGCGCCAAATTGACGCTTTCCTAATAGGCTTAAACTTTAAGGGGGGCGTGGCTCGGTGCCTCCGCATGATTTAAGCGAAAAAAAAATTAACTGATTAGGCGGAAAAGACCACGACTGTACCTACTAAGATATTTACCGAAGCCATTAATCAGCGGCATCTCGTATCGCGGCGCGCAACGAAACGATCTGAATGGAGCCAAACGAGTGATGAATGAAGTGTTCCTGAAAACAGTTCCCGGTAAAATGTTGTGTAAGATCCGTTTCTGTAGTACACTACGTGCAGGATTATTGGCACACCGTTTTATTTAAATAGTGAGTCAGTATTTGTTTCTGGAGATTATGAAACAACTTAAATGGATAAGAGTGCTAGAGTAAAACTTTAAGTTTTTAATTTAAGGTAAGGTTTTTAACTGAGATTTAACGAACAGTGACTAACTCCATGTACTGCTACTTACTACTACCTACTATTGATTATTCTGCCTAGTGTTAGGTACTTATACTGTATTTAGTATACTATTACTTTCAGAGCTATTACTGTTTGAACCAAAAATTTATTAAGACGAGTGCTAATCCCGCCGACAAACTGTTACGCAGTTTGGTGGGTGTATCAAATGTACAAAATGTTTGGCCCTAATTAAATGATTTATTTATGTAAAATACAGGTTAGGTTGGAAGCCAAAGTTACCTGTAAGCATCAGCATTTGCCTAACCTTTGGGCAGATGCTGATGTTGGGTTTTAACTTTTGTCGTTTGAGGTTTTCTTTAATCTGCTGTGAAAAATCTAACAATAATCATAGTTTCCCTGTTTCCTGCTTCTCCTACTTCATCTTCTTTACCATTTTCTTTACTAATCATAACGTAATTAGCTCATAACGTTCGATTTTGTTTTAGGCAATTTTATTATAGGTAAGTGAAAATTATAATATGGGTGAACTTAAAATGTCACTTACGGGATATCTTCCGTGATTAGTATTAATTTGGAGCTCCCGATATTTCGACGATGTTGCAAGCGCCATGATCGCGGGTTGTTAGACCGTAAGTGATATTTTAAGTTTAGTTATAAACCGTGAAAGCATAAAACAGTGTTTGAATTAATGTGTCTTGTCAATTTATCTGGTCTGCAGTGTAATGGGACAAGTGCCAGTACTTCGTTAAAACGGATGAAAACACAGAATAAATAAATGTGACGCAACGCCCCAATGGAAACAAATAAATGTGACGCAATAGAAACACCTAGAAAATTTATTTTTTATTTCGTATTATCATTGTATTTTACACAAGAAAATACAAAATAACTCTAGCTTTAAAAACTCGGTCATCCTTTATTTTGAGTTTTTTAGGCGATAGACAGGAGGCGGCTATAAAACCGCGAATAATAACGCATTTATTTTCTCATGGATATAAGCAATCTGTTATTTTTAAATATGTTTTTGCTTGTCAAGTAATTTTGCACAAGTTGTAGGTATGGTTCTTTTAGCGTGGGGTCGCAGCCGGGACGAATGTCGTTTTCTCAATACAATTTCCCATGAACTTTACTATGTATTCAAACAGGACTGACATGCAATTTCCACAGAAACTTTTACTTTTACCAGTTGCACCTCCTGACATTGTCATTAAGCTGCGTAAAGTATAGCATACATTGTAATTATGATACTTCTTTATCCATCTCTATCAAGCCTGGGCCATTGTGTACAGAGCCACCACTCCATCAGACATGGGAATAAACAACCGATTACGCATTCCTAATAAATAAATATCATCATATATGGATGTTTGTCTATTAAATACTATTAAATGCTAGTTGCCTTGGCCTTGTTTAGATACTCAACGACCTCAACCACTCGCAGACAGCACAGCTTACTAAGAATTATCTCTTTTATACTATTATAATCCAATAACTTTATCTTCATATTGATCTATGAGTAATGAGGTTATAATAAATCATGTAGGCATACACGTGCCCCGGAGAGGCCAGAGAGGACGCATAAACTCACACACCCACATTTCGCCGTAACTAATAGGGGGAATCCTAATTGCCATCAACTGGCATCAAATTGAATCTCCGGGCTACTACCGAGAAACTCTCCTGGATAAACCCGATAACACTTTGGTCGTCTTTTTTTATTTTCGGGGAGTTTGAGATTCTTATAAGACTCACTAAAACCGCACTGGTGTGCCGATGAAAGAAATAATCTCTTAAAAGAACTATTCAAAACCCCCTCTATGCAACATCAACGATATAGAACCCTATAATAATTTTACATTCAACTTTGGTTGCGTCAAATCAATCGATTTTGCAATACCTATGTATATTATGAAGCGAAGCCAGCAATTGACATCATATTGAAAAGTAAAAGTTTGTACTAGGTACTAACCCAGCCCCAAACGAAACTAAACGTCACGTTTATAAATAGGCACGTCAATCAAAATGTAAAATTAACATACCTACTCGATACATGATATTGAACATGCACATCTTTGTCTGAATTTCATACATAACTCCACGGAACAGAAAAACAGATCTCTCCGACTGACGATGACGTTACAAAACATTCGCTATTAGCACAGGAAGAAGTCGGTGTTTAGATAATATTTAGTAGGATGAGGTTCTGAACAGGACAATATTTTATTATATTAAGTCTGGAGTTGTGCACGGCTATTGGGAAACAGGTCTATATTCTCTAAAGAGGTACCAGAATTGTACAGTCGGTACACCAAATTTCAGTCATGCAATGAAACGAGAGCTTTTTTCTCATCATAAACAGTGCACACAACCAAGCTGCTACTTATTTTTTAGTTAGCTTTACTCAGTTAATTTGTGGCTAGTTCCGCTACTTCAATTTTAATCGAATAAAAAAAGACACCACAACCATAAGCAATAAACAAGCAGGCATCATTCAAGCCCAAATTACCAGTCTAAAAACGGTGCTGCCCATCTGGCATCAACTGTCGCCATCCTTCTTATTGGCCCAATTTATTTTCGGATACGCACGATTCGACGAAGAGCTAAGGCGAGCTAGAATTGGCTGAGCGACCTTAAAACTAAAAACAGGACTCTGAATCATGCTGTTTCGTTATTCATGGCAACAATTATGGGGCCCCAGTGTTCAAGCTGCCAATTTTCTATTGTTTCTATCGGAATTTATTTTCGAGAGCTATTCTTTCGTGCGCGAATCCAAACTCCTCAAAATGAAGACCAATGATGAAACTCAAGGCTACTATTAAGTAAGCACATTCCTGTGGGAAAATGCCAATAATACTTTGGTCGAAGAGCTCATGCTTTGCAGTAGCGCTTGCGTCCAATAGACATCACCAGATCAAAGAACCAGCCAAGTATAGAAGTTGAAGAATCTGTTGAAGAAAGAGTCCATGACAAAGAAAGCAAAATAGTACCCTGCATCAAAAGCCGCCAAAACCCATTGCTTAGATCAAACTATGCTCAAATATAGGATCGGGGATTGAAGTGGTCGAATATATTAATAATTCCAAGATCAAATCCCGATGCAAATGACAGGCGCACAGTCATTGTGACATTGTAACAAGGTGCCCTGTGTTGTTTCTGAGTCTGAATAGAAAATAAATTCAAATGGGACGTGATTGAATGCTAATGTATTGGAAAATCATAAATGATAACGAAGGTCGAATATGGAATATATACGTTGGCAGCAAATTATTAGATCTCACACTTCTGAAATGTTTACAATAATTGAAAATGAAGCGGCCGTATCTTGTAACTAACAACTTGTAATAAGTTGAAATAAAGTTTAAAAGCAATGCTGAGGTTTGATAAACTACATCGACAATTTTTGTAGATCATATACATTTACAATCAAGTCCTACACAAACGCAAATCTAAAACTATCGGTCAATGGATTTAAAAGTAAGAGCTTTTAGTTACCATCGCAACATCCATCCATACCTTTTCTTAAGCTCTTCTTTGATTTGATTCCTTTGAATGATTATACAAACTTTTGAATGGCTATAGTACCAACTCATATGAATGATAATAAATTGTTACGAGCTGGGTATGGGATAAATTTATTACTACCGATTAAACAACAAATAACTTTATTAATTGCAAAACACTTCAAACTTAATCACAAATACACTACAGATCATGTTTCGCTAAGATATCGCAATTGTAATTCACTTTGATTCAATTCGTTCTTTAGCCAAAATCAGACTCCTCGTACGGATACCGTCCGTGTTGTCCTTTGGTAGAATTGGCATAAATTTATCCCACTTCTGACACCAAATATAGCGATCCAGCTGCCCATCGATGACTACGAGGGATATTTAATTATGGAAGCAATACCTACCTTGCCTCTCTTCCTAGCTGCAAATCTGTTAGTGGTGGAATCAGTTTTCGTTGTAAACTTAATACTGTCACTTACGGTATATCTTGCGGGATTGTTATTTATTTTGAGCTTGCGATAGATAACATCAACAAGAGGATTCCTTGTAAATTCCAAAAAGAAATGAGAATTGAATCGGTGGAGTAGTTTGAGAATAATGTCAGATACCTATGGAGCAGAATGGGAACAAATTGACAAGTATTTCTAAATAATAATAATTCACTGGAGTAACTTGGGAATTAATGTATTAGATTCTTATATTTGTAGTTCAAAGAAATGGAGTACTTTGGGAATAACCCAGTATAAGTTTAGTTAGATATCGTGAAAGCTACAGTGTTTGAGTTTTCGTTGTGTCCAGTTTGCCTTGTTACTTAAACGTTAGATACTCCCCAATCGAATGCTTCCTTGATGAAATTCTTTGGAGTCTTAATCCTGCGAAATAAATATCAGGTACCTACTTGATATTAGCCATATTTTCATCAGTGTTGCTAATTCATTCAAGGGTTAAAACTAAGGCTTTATACGAACCAGCGGGGTTTTTTCAGAGTAACACATCAGTAGCGAAGGGAAGGCGAAACATTTTATAAGGGGTATGAAGAGATAAACGTACTACGGATACTACATCTTTAATGACTGATCATATTATTTGTCTATAGAATACTGACTGCCATTTTTCAAAGGGAATCCGGTAGGAATCGAGTTGTATGGGACTTACGCCACCGGAACACATTATCAATGGCAAAGCCTTTCATTTTTCAGTTCAACAATATTCATTGCGTTGTTCACGTTGCCGAGCAAATTTTTTGAACCTGTGAAACAATACATTAGGAATTTCCTTTCAAATCCCTAACGTAACTGAGGCACTGCTCTTTTACGTTAACCCTGACAATATCCCAGAAAATTTGTGGTTTTTGGGCAGATTTTTTTTTATAATGTACATAAACTTTAAAAGCTTCCTATTAAACTGTCAGTGTAAAGAAAATTCTAGTAAATATATTGGAAAATTCCGACAGCTTAATGTTTCTGTTTTAGAATAGAGGCACGGAAGTGCTGTGTAGGTGGAGAGGATTTATTTACCCGAATAGATATATCAAGACGGAGAGACAAATTTTTTTAACCATTCAATGTCAGGCAGTAGATTGGTTTGTTCATTGGAAATATCGTTGATTATGCATTTGCTGTTAATCCAAGAAAAAAAGGATAAATAAATAAACATCGCTGGACATTACACAAAGCGCCATCTAGTGCCACGCTAAGCAACGAGGCTTGTGTCGTGGACACCAGATAGTTGATATACTACATAGATACTTTTTGTTTGTAAATACATAGGTACTTATTTTACATATAAACATCCATGACTCGGAAACAAATATCCATGCTCATCACACAAACAATGCTCCTACCGGCATTCGAACCCGGGACCCTAAGAACGTAACGCAGCCTTACTACCGCTGCGCCATTGATCGGATGGATTGTGTGAGGAATAAAATGAAAGAAAATGGAGTGTCTGATGGCGTTACGGTAGACCAGGGACAAGACGACGGGCAGGGAGATGATAATGATGTTTAAGAAAATAACGACACGGCAACTCAAGCAGGACACCGAGCTTCGTCAAACGCTGTCACAGCGGAACTACCTTTCCTACTTTTTAAATCTTATTCTGATATTCTTCGGTGCGGGAATCGGATTGATGGAGCACCATCTGTCACTGCTTTGAAGAAGGGATGTTGGTAATCCCCCAGGTCTATAAAAGGATTGAAGCTGGCAAGTTTAGTGAACAACCTGCAATTTGGCAGTGGTAAAACGAATTTTACTACTATTATACTTAATTGCGAAATTTTGTGAGGATGCATGGATGTTTGTTACTCTTTGACGCAAAAATTGAAACGTTCAGTAGAACGGATTTGAAATTTGGGGCACAGATAAGAAAGTTTCTGTTTTTAGGGATTTTCGCTTTTTATCCTGGGCCTCAAGTCTGCTATTACAATAGTGTCCGAATGGTTAATCATTGATTTCATAATTGATGATTTTGACAAGTTTGGTAATCTACTAATATTATGGCGTCATTATGACTTTCCAATGGTCAACCACTGACAAAAGCAACCACGGAAAAAAATGGCATAGAATGTTAATCTCGTACATAATGACAAATGAATGATTGGTGCTATTTACGAACTTCTTACTACTTCAGATTGCATAAAACACTAATAAATAATACATGTCAAAATATATATATACCTATATGAAATCTGGCGGGTTTTATAATAATGGCAATACGACAATGTCATTATAACACAATTCTATTACGAGACCATTGACCGACTAATGATCTACCATTATGAATTTAGCAGATTACGAACTTATAGCAAAATGACAATGGGATGAGAATGGGATCGTGTTGGGATGACGAATTTATAAAAATAGCAAACTTGGGCCCTGGTAGTACGATTCCTTGCTTGCTTTTGCTACTCTTTTCAATCGAAACTTTAGGCAACTAGGAATTGTGTTGACACTATAGCTACCTACAACGAATCACGTTATTGGTATTTTGTAAACGTGACCCGACTATCTGCAGCTCAGCGGTTCTCAAGGAATAACGCATTTATATTGTGTTGTTTCCTTGTTTCACGTTTTCCTGAAGGAAATCCACGACACAGTTGAAACTGATGATCATTTATGTTTATTTATTATAAATCTGACAAAATGGAGGCCTGACATTGTGGTATATTCTTCCATCGCTTGCTCAAATAAATTGATGACAGTCGACAAGAAAGCACCCGTCTTCAGTCACACATGGAGGTGTGGTATAAACATTTTAAAACACTAAAAAGAAAGTTTTATTTTTTAGCGTTTTATGTTATTTAGACATAACGGAGAGGCCTAGGTGGAAGAAGCTAATTTAGACCAACGCAACGATGTAAGAGGATGATGATGGTAGAGAGACGACTATAAAAACAATAAAGTATGACTCAAAGTTAAAACAAACTCAACTACGTACGCCCGCCGTAGCTCAAACACAAGGGTATCTTTTTGTTCCAGGCTTAGATAATTTTACTCACTGCTAGGTTATAATTAAAGAAAAGTAAGAAATCACTGAAATTGGCGCCGTCGAGTGACAAAAATTAAGTAATTAATATTCAAGTTGAGTGATCTTCTAAATCTCTTAGTTCTGCAAGTGTCCGCGATAAATCACGTGGCGCCAGTGGGCCGTGAGTCACGGATCGACGCGGCGACTCGGCGCGGCGCACCCGCTACTTTGGACTACTATTTTTCAGCTAATTCTATTTTCAGACAGAATATTAATTGCTCACTTAGTTCGGCCAGTCACAATGGAAAATTGTGAAGTTTGGAGTGGCCATACAAATAAAAATGGCGATTAAAAACTAAATATGGATTGAAACTTCTGCTGACTTACTAGCGAAACAGTTTGTACTAAGTGTGCGAGCATTACTTACTAGCGAAACATGATTAGTTACGGTGATATTGGAGGTCAAAGTTCCAACTGTTTTTTTTTAATAAATAAAATAAATAAATAACATGTGTTTAGTGTATGAACTTTAATTTAAACACCCCCACCTACCCGTACTATTTATTCCATCCACCAACACAATGTTATGATGTTACATTGATTCCTACCGTAACACGTGATTTTTACCCCAAAAAAAAAGTCATTTCCCAGCAATATTTTTTGCTCAGCGTTACCGTTACTTAGTTTGATGTACAGAATGCTTGGTTAACGGCTTCGTGAAGGGTCCGTTTACACCCTGTATTTAAATTTTGTCGGATGGTTTTGCTGTGATTTTTACTTTTACAAATTAAAAATCTCCACTAAACCGAATAATTATGTACAGACGCCCAAACTATCCGTAACTGCCAAAAAATCCAAATCAAAATATTTTATTTCACAAGGCCTAGATGGGCTCTTATAAAATGTCGAAAAAGGTGCACGATTCGCGTTGGTCGTTTCCATGGAGAAGAACCGGCAAGAAACTCCATGGTTACTGGCTACTCTTTTTAAATCATTTGGTATTTTACAATATTATTTTGTTACAGCATTAGTACATAAGTATGGGGGGACAGCGTAGGCCCGACAATAGGTCGTTGCTTACTATACAAAAAGCGTAAAAAATGTAGAGAAATTAGACATATTGTAGAAGCTTGATGTGCTCTCTGTACATAACGACATATTACCACTCTGAAGGTCATCGACATACTCGTACACACTACACAGGGCACTTCATTACGCGAGGCTCATATAAAACTTTAAACACTCCGCGCACCATCCAGAATCTGAGCCATGAATCCATGTTATTGAAAGTGCAAAATATACCTACGTATTGTAACAATGAAAGTTTACATTGAGCTTTATAAATTCACTTGTGTACT
This sequence comes from Xestia rhomboidea, assembly GCA_963853795.1. Lineage (NCBI taxonomy): Eukaryota > Metazoa > Arthropoda > Insecta > Lepidoptera > Noctuidae > Xestia > Xestia rhomboidea. The sequence continues at coordinate 2,710,581 of OY970771.1, read as the reverse complement.
GATTCGTATTCCACTATTTCAATAAACTTTATCATCCTCGAGAGCGAAGATCCTGAAACAACTACGTAGCCAGTGGTAGAGCATAGCATACGTGGACGGTTTGCAAAAGTCGAGAACTTTCGCAAACCGTCTAATCAGCCTAACCTAGATTTGAATCATTATAAAAAGGTGTAAAAAACCTCTTAAAGAAGCCGAAAGGCACTTGTTCTCCTCGTCATTGCGATCAGTTTTTTGTTCTACACCATACCTGGGAGCCTTCTAGTTACGGAGATTTTGGGGGTCAAAGTTCTAACTTTTTGACAAGTTTTTTTTTAAACAAGTTTTTATTATAAGATTTTCACTTGAAACACCTCCACGACCCCCGTGCTATTCAATTCAGCCATAAGCACAATGTTTTGAGTGCGTTACATTGAGTTCTACCAAAAAACATGCATTTTCACCCCCAAAAAAAGTCGTTTCTCAGCAATTTTTTTTGCGTAAAGTTACTTAGTTTGATGTACATAATGCTTGGTTGAGGGCTTCGTGATGAGGTTATTTACATCCTGTATACGAGTAACTGAATTATTTATTTAATAGTTTGCCAAATTAATGTGAAGTGAATCCGCTTCTTTTCCAGAATGTGGAAAAAAAACTAAAGTAAGAGCCGTGCGAAGCGAGGCGAAAATGATGCCATACCAAATCATTGAAGACATGGATACCACGGTAGGTGAATCTGTGCCTTCGTATTCAACAGATACAAGTCAGCTTCATTCAAACAAGGCAGAGAGAGCGTCGAATATATGTCCCGAGGAGCGGATGATCATGGACGTCCTTCTCACCAGAAATCATCGATAAAAACCACAAAGATTTTAGAAGACCGAAGATTGAAAGAAAGTTCGTGATTTAAGTGATACTATAGAGACTGAGCGTACGCTCAGTTGAGTTTCCTACAGTTTCCTATTTTTTAAAAGGTGACCAGCAAGATGGGCGCCGTGTTTGTTGACCGCCGAACAAAAATTGAAATCTCAAGAGAGAATGATGTTAAATTCGATCAAATACCAGCAACTTTTTAAGACGATTTATAAACACACCACAACACCACTAAATTGCAGAGATAAAACAACAGTCGGAACATGGTGATTCTCCGCCATTATAGAAAGTCAAGTCGCAAAACTTGTCTGTCTTTTTTTAAAAACGGTTTTATTTCAAGAACTACTCAAAACTTCGTGAAAGTCTTAATTTAAAAAAGGTCTTAATTATTATGTACATAAATGACTAGCTGTTCCTTAGCCGGTTAACCCTGTCGCTTCTAATGAAACGCTAAGCTAAAATCCATTGCGTAGCGACCCCTGTACGTAGGCGATATAAAATACGGCGCACGTCTGTATAGGGTTACTTTCCCCTACCATTTGTTTCTAATCCATTTATTTTGCTTTGATTTTAGTAAATGTAGGACTTTATTTATTTAACACTTTGAGCACAAAGTATTAAATAAATAAATTCGCCCCTTTTAAGGCGGCTACAGGAGCTAAATTAGCAACTCTAATTGTGGTTGTTCAAACTTCGTTTTAAAAACTGTTAGAATAAAGTTCTTATCAGCTTGCACTACAAAGTAGTTGTTACTTCAGTCACTGTGGGCCGAATAGTGCGAAATACGTGGTTTTTTGCGATTTACATAAAATCTATTGATTTGACTAAAAAATAAAACACTATCATGCTAATATGTTGCTTGTAGAATTATTTGCCAAAAAATCAGAATGATCGCATGTATTTGAGTATGGTTTTTACGCGTTAAAATATTTTTTTAGAGATAAGTTCGTGATTTTTTTTATGGAGTATAATTAGTTGTATTATGTTTTCAAAACACTATCATACTAGCATATATCCTGTAGAATATCATATGTTTTTCTGGTTTTGTTTATTGCAGTGAATCTATGCTTTTTTTTTCATTATAATACTCGCGTTTAGTCCCCTTAAACACTTGCCAATTAAGCCTATTTGATAGCCTAGTGGTGTGCCCGTCGGACTGCCAAGTCATAGGTCTCGAGATCAAACCCAAGGCACGCACCTTTGTTTTTTTTCGGATTCATGTGCGTATTGTATAATTATCACTTGCTTCGATGAAGGTAAACATCGTGAGGAAACCAGCATGCCTGAGAGATATTTCTCAACGGAATGTTAAGCTAAGTCAGAGGTCCATGGGCGACATAAATAATAATAATAAAAACTCTGACACCAGGTTAGGCACTAACCACACGATAAAGAAGAAGCACAAAGTACAGACAGTCAAACTTTGGGTGATGCATAGACAAAAGTGCAATACCTACACGGTAAAAATGGGAACAGTTGATTTTTTTCAATAACTGATGAAAAATTTCTAAATGAATGCTCAGAATGATGTACTAAATACATAGTAACCGTTTTCCCGTCGGTTCCCCTTTAATTCCACCCTGTACCTATATTCCCTGTAATAATGCGGTCATTAAACTCACAATTCCAGAAAAAGGTCGAGTAACAATAGTAATTCCTGTCGCGTCAGGGGCGAAGGCGCGGGGCGCCACGACGGCGCGTCGCTGCCGCCGCCGGGGCGCCGCCCCGCCAAATAAACGACGTACATTATAGTCTGTACTGTGCCACTTCAAAAACTTCCCAGCGCTTTGTTACTTATTTATTCATCGGTTTTTGAACGTTATTTGAGGAACCGTTCCTAGTATTGAAGCTAAAGTAAAAGGGGCAAAAAATAATTGCTGTTACTGTTGTTTCTTTAAAAGTCCTGTCGATGTCGCCTGTTTTGTTCTTGACCATTATTTTAAACAATTGGTTGTTGTTGTAGTATTTTATGGTTATTGAGGTTTGAGCAATGCTTGAAACGGCATATATTTTCTAAAGATTAGATAAAATTAGTAAGTATGGAGAATGGAAAGTGCAAGTTAAGTTATCGTGCTAATCGCTTTAGAAAACACTTTTCAGATTTTGACGATGACAACATATTTTTCATCCCCCCATCTCGGAAAGAGTATTTTCATCCCCCCATCTCGGAAAGAGTATTTTTGCTCTTCGATATCTGAGTGCAAAAGTCGTTTTTATCCTCTAGAGGATAAAGTAAATTGAATTTAGAACATCGTGTGCACTAAGTTTGTGAATTCAAAACATCATTAAACCTATTTACTTCTACCTCCATGGTGCCGAATTTATCATAGGTACAACCTTTTTTAATTTGTTAAAAACTCAGACTCGAAACCTTCTTGGTGTACTTTTATAATTTGCTTGGCGCGCGCCATTTTCTTGTCAGGTCAATTGTTAAAACCTTAGGTTAAAAACAAGTGAAAAACGTAAAATAAGTGGTTTTGGCGACGAAGAAGTTTATTTGACGCCAACAGAATTGACTGAAACTGTTAATAATGCGCAAATGAGCTTTCTCCCTCAACAATCACGCGAGAAGTATTTGAAACAGTACGATATTAAAAAAATTGAAAAAAAATAGGTAGAAAATGCCCAAGGCATTAAGTCCGCCTTTGTACAGTTTTTACTTGTGCATAAAGTTTTAATAAATAAATAAATAAATATTACACTCAACTTAACTAACTGTAGCAACGTTACTTTAAATTTTTCTTAATTGTACCTAAGTATTATTTGTTATAATTTAAAGATTATTCTGTAATACTTACCTATCATAATGTAGTAGTTAACATCTAAACTGAAATAAAAGTATCTTGTGATTGTAAATGTTTTTTTTTTGCATTTAGTCATTTCCTCGCTGAGGTGGGATGAAAAGTTACGTGTTGCACTCGAGTGCAAAGATTTTTCACCTCGTGCTCTTTTGATTCCCTCGCTAACGCTCAGGATTCTAATTTTTGAATCACTCCCTGCGCTCGTGACTCAATTTTAGAATCCTTCGCTTGCTCGGTTATCAAAATTGACCACGCGGTTAAAAAGCAACTTTGCACTCTTGTATAACAAATAACTATTATCCTTTCCTTTATCGAAGTTCGTCAGTATTTTCTTTTTATTCAACGTCGATACTTTCAGTTTCATTTTCCCTTTAACATGATTTGAAAAGATCATATTTGCAGTTATTCTTTGTTTGAGTGTCAAACTCCAGTTGTGATGCTAGTGTTTGACACTCAGTGGTCCTTCGAGCCGGATGTGCATACATCTTCTTCTAAGCTTGACGATGAATCTAAATTAAATTGGCCCAGAATTCGGCTAAAAGTTTAGCATTTTCAGTAGTGAAAGATACAGGGTAGCTCGCGAAATTCAAATTTCCTTACGTTTTTTGCAATTTGCAGGTCAGTGTCAGGTTGTATGTTGATTAAAATATGATTCGCGGCTATAACACGTATGTAGTTACAGAATTATAATCATTACAATCATCAATACAACCCTCTAAGTTCATGTAACCTGATTGAATGACTATTTCAAAGAAAAAACAGACAATTTGAATTTCGCGGGCTACCGTGGAGCTTCCACCTTAATATATTCTTCATCATTCATACTGACTGACAACTAGACCCAAAGGCTTATTGGAAAGTCAATCAGCCTTTAATGTTCCTACTGCTGGGACACCTAGGCCTCCTCTCACAGAGAGGGAGGAAAGAAAAGCCGGTAGAATTAAAGAAGAATAGTGGAACTATGCAGCAAGCATATCAATACTCACGACTAACTAACAGGTACTTAATGGGATGTCAACACCAAAATGCGCGCACACTGTCTATTTGTATCGGAGTAAACGAGAGCAAGAGAGTTACTGGGCGGCCAGGTTTAAGAAGAAAATAATTAATAAAAAATATTGAAATAAAAATAGTGTGGATTATTTGTGAAATATGACTCGTTAGCGATTTAGGTATGAATGTTGACTTCATGTTTTTAATTGCAGACCCATAGGTCAAAAAAATATAGACAGAACCGTTTATTGATGATTTTAAGTATGATTCACATGTTTTTACATTTGTATCTGTAATTTTTATGGTGTACATAATAAAGAGTATTCTATTCTATATCGAGCCGATTTCGTCCAATTATGTATCGAGTCCGTCCACGGTCTTTGAAAGAAGTATGATAAATATTAACATAAGTATATTTTTTTTGGTGTGCTAGAACAAAAATAGTTTTTCTTAAAAAAACTGCTTAAATAACATCAATTACCTAGGTGTTGTCAGCCCCTTAAACTTATATCTGTAAACATAATCAACCAATAAAATAACCCCGTAAGGAATCTAACAATCACATTTTCGCAGTAGCACACTACCTATTTCAATCGTTTCATTATGCACGCATTTGATCAGCCTTCAGATATCAGCAGAACATAAATCTATAAATATAAATGCTGAACAGTCTACGTACTGTACATACGTGTCACAGTTAATATATGTGAATCAGCCAAATCAGACAAAACTAACTAAATACTACCTTTTTTTTTTTTTTTTTCCTTCATCGCCCTTTGTGTTCCGGGGCCACGGTATCTCTTTCGAATAGTCCCGCAGCCCCGGCAACTAAATACTACCTCATGGTTGGTTTTTTTGTATCCCCATGGAAAACGTTTTAAAAATAACGGTTGTACTGAAACAAGTCTTCTTCTTCGTGTTGCTGGTACGACAGTATTTTACAGACCCAGTCAAAACCGCTTTTGACCGATTAACAGTTTCGACGGTAACATACCCATAAAACAGCTGTTATGGGAGCAACTAATACATATGGAAGTAAGTGCTTACGATAAATAAATACGTGAGATAAATATAGATTTCATTGGTCGGTATGATTGTTTCTAAAAGATTGTAATGTGGCATTGTTAATGTCTTTTGATTTGAATTAGTTTTTAGTTACAGCCACCTTTGCACGTACTGACGGCCGTTTGGCGACCCGAATGGCGCAGCGGTAGAAAGGCTGCCTTACGTTCTTAGGGTCCCGGGTTCGAAAAAAGAAAAAATGTTTGTGTGATGAGCATAACATTTTTTTCCGAGTCATGGATGTTTATATGGATAATAAGTATGTATTTACAAACAAAAAGTATCTATGTAGTCATATCTGGTATCAACTATCTGGTGTCCACGACCTTCGTTGCTTACTGTGGCACTAGATGACGCTGTGTGTGATGTCCAGCGATATTTATTATTTATTTATTTATTTTCGAAACCATCGACGCAAGAGATATTATAGTGCACAAGGAAAAACAGGTAGACTCGACCCCCTTATTCCATCACTTTGATGGTTCGATGAGACGGCGCTCCGCCATTACCGGAGAGAGATTAGGCATTGGAACGCTTAACTTGCATATCGAGGCACAGGGGTTTTATATCGCCATTTTCCTAACTCAGGGATATCTGTGAAATACCTTAGGCCCTGTTCTCTCTATGTCGTGACACCAGATAATTTTAAGTGTCGTGGCTTGTGTATTTAAATGGAGTTGTTCACATATAGGACGACACGATTACTATGTCGTCCACGAGTTTTGCCAACTAAAGACCAACGGTAAATTAATCGTCACGGCATAGTGGGAACGCCTAACGGAACCAGTAGCACTTTCCCCGGCCTGGTAATCGAACGCAGGACCACACCCGCGCCACGGGGACAGTTACTATATTAACAGAACTAAACCGTTCATCCCTCACACACTCATTTCATCTAGACAAAAGTAAATCCTGATTTCTGCCCTTTGGTTGGGTAGCGGTCGCAAACGCTACAGGTCTTAGGTTCGATTCACGAAGTCTTCAGTACCTAGAATGCTTTGATAACTACCAAAACATGATTGTAATGGACACTACTATTCGTACAGTCTAGTATACTTCTGGCTACGCCTTTAAAGAATACATACTTACAGCAGTAGGCCTAGCCAAGTTACAAACGATTCGTATCGATTCTCTTTCTACAATCGTAAACGCTAAGTCACGTGGCCAAAACAAGCAAATAAAAACTTCGTAGACAAGTTTACATCGGTTAAGATGATAGAATGAAATGTATTCGTTTTTACAATCGTGATTGCTATGTAGCAATCACGATTGTCAAAACTGTAAGTTGGCTACGATTTATATGGGATGTCCCATATAAATCGTAGCCAACTTACAGTTTTGACTGAACTTAAAAGTTTCTATTCGTTTGTTTCGACCACGTGACTTAACGTTGGAATGATGTCATTCCCATACATTTGGGTAATTTTCTACTAGCGTTAACGATTGTAGATTGTCAACTTGGCTAAGCCTACAGTTCCGTCTTATGTGTCATATTTTATCTCCTAGACTCGGCGACATTATAGGAAATGAAGTTTACGTAATGCCCGACAGGTGCCACTCGTCACGTACTGTAGGCTCCTGCCTGTCAGCCTACCTGCCTGTGCGCATATAATGTTCAAGCCATTAATTATTCCACATGCCACTAACTAATTATAGAAAGTGTAAATGGTTCTTCGCGTTTCGACGGATCATTAGTTTAACTAGCGCAGTTGTTTGAAGACATTGAGATTGTTTTATTATAAGTACTGTAAATAATAATTATGTTCGTTAAGTGATGTCTCCTAACTTAGGTCAATTACAGGTGCTCTTATATCTTTAGATTCTCATTAGTCATTCTCTGAACAAGATAATCTCTCCTGTCACGCGTCGGCGAGGTAGCTGGACACATGCGCGAAAGACATTTTCTCGAAAAGACACGTGCACTAATATACTCCACGAAAAGACTAATGCGCAATTAAATTATTCTGTTTTTTTAGCTTTAAAAATATTGTCATTATGTTGTTTGGTACTACGGAACCCTTTGCGTCGGAGTTGAGTAGAAAAGAATTCTGCTTCTTGAATCGCTTTTTCGGGTACACAACAACACGTGTGCGAAGAAAGCGCATTCTGCTAAAGCGGCCATTTTAGGCCCCCTGCACGATTGCAGGGGGCCTAAAATGGCCGCTTTAGCAGAATCTTATTACGAATCACAATAAAAATTCTAAATTCTTAAAATCTACTTTATGTTCATAAGCATAAAGTCCATTTTAGGAATTTTAAATTTCTAACGTGATTCATATTAAGATTCTGCTAAATGGCCGCTTTAGCAGAATCTTTTAGACTCCCTGATAATATTAGTACCTATACTAGCTGTGCCCCACGACCATTGTCCGCGTAAATCTATTATTATAAAAATATGACTTCGCTATTCGAATCGGATTTTGTTAACAATTTCAAGAGTTTTAATTTTTTTCACGAGACCCTAATACTTTTTCTAAAAAAAAAGTAATTTAAGTTACGCCTTTTAACATTAGCTATCTGCCAGTAAATGTCCCGTCAAAGTCGGTCCAGCCATTTCGGAGGTTAGCCGACCAAACAGACAGACAGAAAAAGAAAATGTTTTTTTATGAGTCCTATTTATTACTTTCATAAAAATTATAAGTCCCGTTTATACTTTCATAATTTATTATGGAATCAGTTTAAAGCTGTTATTTTGAAATTAGAAACAGACACGTCAATTTTTATTTATTTATACAGAATCATAATATTTTCATGCTACAAAGTCGCGCAACAAACTCATCAGCACCACATCTGCAGTAATAACTGGCGTCTAGTTGTAAAATTACATATGATTATCGCTTTGATTGTTCAGAATTATATGTATAGGCGAGTCCACGTGTATGTATCTAAAGACTGTAACGATATCCACAATTGGTTATAGTCAACATATTTATTAAGTAGAAGCAGGTCAAAGAGGTAGGGTGACCGTACATTTACTGGTTTTCCCGATTTTCAAATGATCACCACATCATGCAAATTTTGAGAATAAATATTAAAAAGTTGGTATTTGGTATTAATTAGGAATCTTAAAATACGTCATTTGAATAGATTTAGGTTTTCCGGTCTTTTCTGTTCGAATAATATACCTACCTACCAATTATATTTTTATTCCCTAATTATATCCTCAAATATAAGAATTTACCTTCTTTTAAAAATGTTGTGGAAAAAAATAGGTACTTTGACTTCGAATTAAGTAGGTATACAAATTACCTTGACTTTAAAAATGCCACATAGCGACATGTCCATCAACTCCATGGTCACCACATAATAATAAACATTTTACTATAGAAACGTCCTCGGCGCGGTCGTAAAGTCATAGTTAAGTGCAAAACATGCGATTTGTGTCACCTTGGATCTGATGCAAGGCAAACCCAGGTCACCGAGCGGGGTACCCGGTAACAAATACACTGGCCTGTAAAAATAAGAACTACACTTTTAAAATTTATCTATTTTCTAAACTAAGTAGGTACAGAAGTTAGTGATTAAAAATAAAAAAAACGTTTTATAGCAATTTTTATCAGCTTTCATTGAAACTATAGACAAAATTGAACTATTTTTCGAGTCCTTTTTGTTTCGAAAGTATATCTTGTGTACTTGAAAAGTTATTGCAATTTTAAGTGTGATACTTAGTTTTGCAGGCCAGTGTAGGTTGTATGTATAAGAAAATTATTGATAAGTACAGGGCATAATGTCGTGGTAAGATCACTGATTCAGAATAAAATCTTCAGGCAGGACAGGCTGGTGGAGTACCTAAAGCCCTCGCTGATTGGTCACGATGGATGGTGGAAGAAATGTTGGCAGACCAACAGCCAGATGAGTGGATGACATTCAGAAGATGGCGGGTAAGACCGGGGGTCTAAAATGGCCGCTTTAGCACAATCGTAATAGGAATCACGTTAAAAAATTAAAATTCTTAAAATGGACCTTATGGACCATAAATTTTAAGAATTTAAATTTTTAACGTGATTCATAAAGCGGCCATTTTAAGCCCGCTGGTAGAAACTCACGCAGACCAGGGGGTCTAAAATGGCCGCTTTAGCAGAATCAAAATATAAATCACGTTAAAAATTTTAAATTCTTAAAATAGACCCTACAGTTATGAATATAAAGTCCATTTTAAGTAATAACATTTTTAACGTGATTGATATTAAGATTCTGCTAAAGCGGCCATTTTAGGCCCCCAGTAGGACTATTACATTTCTCTGTTGACAGCTCGAAATGATAGTAACTGGGCTCAGTGTCCATCAATTAACTGTCAAAAGGTTAGTTTCGTATTATGTACGACCCTGTTAGTCATCGTAAAGTGATATCCACTCAGTGTGATACGTAATACCAATAGACATTCACGGTTGTCATCAAAGTTCGGTGTACAACCGAAGCTTGATTCACTGGATATCAGAAAGATACGTAATAGCCCTGCAGGGGAGCATGGCGCGAGAGGTAGGCCTATACTCAGCAGTGGGTGGAACAAGGCTGCCGCTGATGATGATGATGACGAGATACCTACACCTGATAGTCTGGGTACCTACAAAACGAATTATATACCTAGACAATGTGGTAATGTGGCCAATTGGCCATGTAGATCCATAGGTTACCTATATGGTAGCTAACTCACCATTTCTTACGCAAAACAAGTCTCGTTTCCGTGAAAACTGCAGAACTAGAACAGGGGTTCCGTTTTTACACCAAAATGCGCGCACACTGTCTATTTGTATCGGAGTAAACGAGAGCGAGAGAGTTACTGGGTGGCCAGGCTTTAGAAGAAAATAATGAATACCTAAATATTGAAATAAAAAAACCAGCCAAGTGCGTGTCGGGCCACGCGCAGTGTAGGGTTCCGTAGTAGCCCGTTATATTTTAGATTTTGTTTTTCAATGCAAGTCTTAACCCGTTATAAACAAGCAACTACTTCATCTTGGTCACTTTATAGGATTTATTTATTCCAAGGATTTTGTATTTGGTACAAAATTATCCAACACCCTAGTTCAACGACTATTACTGCTAAACTAATAAAGTTATCTTAACCGCTATAGTTTTCCTTTAAAGTTCATGAAATGCACTATCATCATGATTTTTTCCAGATTTTTCAAGCCAGCAGTTTAGCTTTTAGACTCAAAAATTTGCACTTTAAAGTTTAATATTTCGTAAATAGAGCATTAAATCGAATAGTAGTATTAGCAACCCTTAAGTCATTTTAAAATACCTAAGTATTCAACGATACCCCACACGATGGGGTAGACGGCGAAAAAAAAATATTTTTCAAAATTTTATTTTACCACTTTGTCGGCGTTATTGATATACATACACACCTCTACAAAATCACAGCTTTCTAGTACTAACGGTCTTTTAGCAAAACCTCGGACAGACGGACATAGCGAAACTATAAGGGTTCCTTGTCAGGACTACGGAACCCTAAAAAGTGTGGATTATTTGTGAAATATGACCCGTTAACGGTTTAGGTATGAATTTATGTTGACTTCATGTTTTTAATTGCAGACCCATAATGACAAAAAAATAAAGACATAGAACCGTTTAATGATGATTATAAGATCACTCTGTGCAATTATTTTCTATAGAGCCGATTTCATTAAATTATATACATATAGAGTCCGTCCACGGTCTTTGAAATATGATGAATATTAACATATATTTATTTTGATGTGCTAGAACAAATAGTTTTTCTTAAAAAACTGCATATATAACATCAATTAGGTGTTGTCAGCCAAACTGACTCGAATAATTATTGTGAGAATGGAAAATTTCTTGAGAAAAAATATGAGCAAGGTTTAGGTTACAAAAAGTACTTGAAATACCTAGTTGTAGTTAGGTATTCTCACTGTTAGTAGTAGGTCACCGTCAAAACATTGTGTGGTAAATTGCCATTAGTGGGAACTTCACGGGTCCCTGAAAACAATGATTAATTAACAATGTTTCCCCTATGGAATCCTTTGACATTTATCCTAATTATTTTTGGCGTGTCATATGTAGTTAACAACAATATAGGTGGACATTAATTGGACCTAAAATAATATACATACTGTTAGACTGACAAGGAGGAAAATTTTGTTCAAAATTGAATTGTTTTGAAAAACAATAAAGATTTTTCGTCCAATTGCCTCATCGTTTTCCTTGATATTCAAATGTTTAGGGAACGTGGAAACATTTTTTTTCTGTTTTAATATAGGCCCATCTGTTTATAGTGGTTTGGGTTTTACGAATACGTTACAGGCAGGCCCGGACTGGGACATTTTACATGTTGCCTCGAATAAAAAAAAAAAAAGATTTTTGTGATTAAATTCAGATATTATTTAATATGTAATTTGAGGTAAAAATGTCCACATGATCCATTTTTTTGCAAGCGAAATGTATGTATGCGAAAATTGCCTATTAAGGCCTCGTGGCAAAAGGCTCCTAATTTATTTTAGCCTCTGTCTATAGTGTCTATTCCGGTCGATCATGCGAAAATACAATAGGAGTGCCAATCCAGAGGCGGAAAAAAAGCCACCAATCGGCCACATCGGCCCAGCGGACATCCAGCCCATCGGGCATTTGCCCGATTTATGCAATAACAAACTTTCTCCACTTGTATCAAAATGTACTATCAAGTCATTTCCCAGCAAAAAAAAATGCGTAGAGTTAGGTACTTAGTTTGATGTACAGAATGCTTGGTGGACGGCTTCGTGAAGAGTCTGTTTACACCCCTTCGTGAAGAGTATGTTTGGGTATGATCTGATGAATCTCAGTCGTGCGATAAACATACATTCCAGTAATGAGATTTCCCTCTTAATTTTGAGCTAAGTATTAGAAAACCAATTTATTATGAAGTAACAGAACAGAACTGTCATTTTTAAGACAATAGGCATTGTTATACTTAGAACCTGCGCAGTTGACCACAAAATTATCAGGACAAACTTAAGTATTCCACACAATAACTAACCACAAAGATTAACGTCGTCAATAACAAATACATTTTATTGCAACGATCGGAAAAACCCATTGCGGCCGCCATGTTTGTTCATGGCCAGTATACCGTTACCCGCGTGTTGGAGGAAAAGAGATAGATTGTTGGCAATTCGGTAGCACGTTAGAGATCATCTTACGTTGGACATGTGAAGTTTACCCAACAGTGTTGCGTGGTGGGTGAAAGTTACGGATGCATTTGCATTCGGTTGTCAATTGTGAATATTGTAATGGATATTTGTCGGGCGACAAATGTTGTCTTTACGGTATAGTTCTGAGCGAATTGTTAGAAAGAGTTTCAGTGGTTAAAGAAGTCTATATTTTATGTAAAATTAAACTTAGGTAAGGAAACAGGTACCTACCTACATTGAGATATAACATAATATTATCTTAAGTTGCAGCTGATACTGTAGGATGTTTATATAAGTAGGTACTTACTTAGTCTTTTCACAGTTAATTTACGGTAGATATTAAGTTAGGTTAGGTCCCTAGGTTAGGTAGCGGGAGGCGGTGCGGCGAGAGGCAAAGGACGCCATCGTCCTCCATTGGACGGAGGACCTCGCCAGCGCCGCCTTTGGCCGCCGGACGTTGGACGCGCTCGGGCCGGTCCTGAAGGGCTGGCTCGAGCGGTCCCACGGTTTCCTCTCTTTCCGTCTGGTGCAGGTGTTGTCCGGGCATGGTTGCTTCGGATCGCACCTTCACCGGATCGGGAGAGAGGAAACCCCGGCGTGCCACGACTGCGGCGCGGCGGAAGACACGGCGCAGCACACTCTCGAAGTGTGCCCGGCGTGGTCCGAGCTGCGCCGTGGTCTGACCGCGGTGGTCGGACCAGACCTCTCGCTTCCCGGCGTGGTTGACTCCATGCTGCGGAGCGAGGAGGCCTGGTCAGCAGTAGCCTCCTTCTGCGAGGACGTACTCTCGCAGAAGGAGGAGGCGGAGCGGGCGCGAGAGGACGACCCTCTCGCTGCGCCGCTCCGCAGACGGAGAAGGGGGAGAAGGCGTCGTGCCCTCCCTCCTCTAGGTGACGGGCGGGCGACAGGCACGGGGGTGCCTCCGCCCGCATTGCACCCGTCACCTCCGTTAGTCATTCCCGACCCCCCACATCCGTGAGGGTGTGAGGGGGTCCTGCCTGGCAATCGTCGGCGGGGGACTGGAAGTAAAGGCTGTGCCGGTTTCCCAGTCCCCCGCCACCCTGACGAAGCGGCGCTGGGTCGTTTTAGTGGGTATACCGGGTCCGCCCGGGGAGTCCCACATACCCCTCCCGTCCCCCGACGGGAGGGTATGCGTAATGCATTTTTTACCAGCGTCAAAAAAAAAAAAAAAAAGGTCCCTAGGTTAGGTACTTACATACATAGCATGTCCATTGCAGGAACTTTATTTTCTATACCTAGGTCAAATGTGAAAAATTAACATTAGTACAATATTCTAGGAAAACATAAGTAAACCATTCCAGTCTGTCAAGGGCGAGACATAATAATGGAAACAAATAAAGTAAACACGTGTTTATCTAGGTCAACTTGTGTTAGAGCCAGCCAAGACTTCTACAAACTAAGTACCTACTTACGAATCCGAGGAACCGTCAGAACTGTCAACTCGGAAATTAATAAAATGTTAATATTCCCAGTAAACATGAAAACAAAATGAATGTCAAGGGTATTCGTCTTTAGGGTTCCGTACCCAAAGTGTGCCAACGGGACGAGGCCCTATTACTAAAGTTAGTATGTCAATGTGTATGACTTCAGTTCATTATGTGTGTGTATGATTTTCAGTGTGTGTGGCCGCTATAATAACAAATAATAAAAATACAGTTAAAAATTATAGCCACTCCCCATTATATGGAACGTGTAACTATAGGTGGCAGCACTAAATCGACAAAAGAGACACCATGCGGACAGTAACGGAAACTTATCAGCAGTCATCGTGCTTTCAAGTAAGTAAACAAAATTATCTCTTAAATTATATTATTTTTGAATATGCTAGAAGGTATAAGATATGGGTTCCGGTCTATCAAAAATGACCGTCAGCGTTAATATGAATGTTTAATAATATGCATTTTATATATTTCGTCTACTTTCTCTATTGAAAATTTTGGTGCATGAAGAAATGGTGGCTTCTAAAACAGCTTTCTTATTTTCAACCATGCTTTGATGAAAGAGAATCCTTTATCAGCGAGAACAGTATCTCCAGGCTCTAACAAATCAATTATTCCACATTCATTTGTTATGAAGCAATCACTACAACGGATACAAAACTTATGAAACACAAGGAGTGCAGCCAACTAAAAACTTTATTGTAGGTATAACCATGTTTATAATCTGAGTACACGTGGACTCTTTGTTTAACTGTTGAGGGATATTCGGTATGAACTTCAGTATTAAAACACTTGTGTTCGCATAGTGAAGTTTAAATGGTTCTGCCATGTTTGCTTGGACGGTTGATTTTGAGGGCTATTGAACTTTTTCAATGCAGATGTAACAAAAACAAGTTGTTTTCAAATATATTTCTTCACTGCGTTTATCCATTTTTTTGCGTTTATAAATTTTTTGCGTTTTACACATAAACATGGCATGAGAGTACTATTATTTGGAAAGTATAGGTAATAAAATTTTACGCTATTTGATTTATTTTCATGTTTGTGGATGTATTGGTACATCCAGAAATGCAACAATGCATTATGATTAGCTAGAATAATAATTTCCACTGATAAAATTAATTCTGTTTACTCAGTTTACTTATTATAAATGTCAATGTCAAGTATTCATAGTGTACAAGAATCGGATTGGCGACGCCAATCGGCAGCACCTTCGTTGTGCACGTTCCGTATAACTAAATTTAGTATGTCAGTGTGTATGACCTCAGTTCATTTTGTGTGTGTATGATTTTCAAATTATAGGCACTCCCCATAACACAAGAAACATAATTTTTGTGTTGAACATTGTACGTTGGTACGGAAACCTCGTGCGAGTCCGACTCGCACTTGGCCGGTTTTTCAACTTTTGTTTCCTAATTTAAAACCGTCAAAAGCCGTCAAAGCTCAATGCTAAGCTCCGTTTACACGCACTCGCATGTGTGAAGTGCCCACTCGCCTTGACCCGATGCAACTTACGTCGTGTTCCCTTGATCACTGGAACGCTCGTTGCGGTAATGTAGGTAACCTTTTTGGTTTAATGCTCATTTTGCAAATTGGCAAGTAAAGGTGATGGAATTTACGATGTTCTTATATGCTGATAGGTGATAGTATCGCCTTGATCGAGGTATTCGAGACGCATAAGCACTAGACGTTGAAATACCTAAATGTGTTGATCTAGATTTATAAGCAATAATAGTATGTTACTGTCTAGGAATACGAATTGAATGAGTACCTACCATACGGGAAAAAAAAACTTGAGAGGTGTCAAGGGACACCCGGATGGAACGAAGTAGTATATCAGATATTTTCGCCAGTATAAAAAAAAAAAAATCTGGCGAAAATATCTAATCGAATATCTGGCTTTCCTTCTATAAGAGAGAGAAAGAGACAGACAGAGAAACATGCGCACGCCGCACGGCTTACAATAGCTTACTATAGCAAAAAGTGTCGTTACAACTTTTCGTCTTAATTTTTTCCGTCTAGCCCCCTTTCGCAACGCGCGATAAGGAACTTCGTTCCAAAAAAAAATAAATCCAATTCATATGATAATTATCATAATTATCATATGAATTGGATTTAATTTTTTTTTACTACTTAGCTGAAATTCCAACTATAAAATAATATAGTCCAGTCCGCCGTAGACACCTCGTTTACAGCCTGCTCGAACGCTGACAGCGCATCTTCCGGCGACGAAAATTGTATTCCTTTGGCGGTGCTAGGTCAGAGCTGTAAGGAGCGTGACCCAGGAGTTTGACCGGCGTGCTGACCAGTAAGTGCCTCATTTTGAGCGCGGTGTGCGATGGCGCGTTGTCGTGGAGCAGTAGCCCGCGGACCCCTGTGTTTGCTCGCTTGTTGCTCACAACAGATCCTGCTCAAACTTAGCTGCCATGCATTTAGTAGTATACCATTCACCGTTGATGCTTCTTTGGTTCCGTAAAGGAATTGACACCAAGTACCTAGCCAGTCAAATTGAAAAAGGTTACGATCAAAATCTTCCCCCGCTTCTAGATCGCTTCACTTTGCTAGGCGTTGATTCGTTTTGAAACACGCAAACCGTCGACTGGCGCTTGGTTTCTGGATCGCATATAAATCCAAGACTCGTCACCTGTAATGATGTCGTAAACACGCCGAGACGAGCCTGCTTCAAAGTTTATCATATCACGGCACCATTCCACCCGGGCCTGCTTCTGAGATTCTCGGCATCGGTGAGGTTGTGCGGCACCCAGCGTGAAAGCTTCCCGATCCAACCTGCATGTGTGTATGTGCTGAATCTCTTGATACGTAACTCGCCTATTGTCTTGGATAAAATTTTTCACTGCTAGCACGTTTTGTTCCGTAACAGCCGCCAAAGGGCGACCGCTTCTTTTTTTTCATCCCCCAAAGTTAGTCGACCGCGCTTGAATTCGTTTATACCAACGATACACGGTTGCCTTAGGGTTCTTACAGACGAGCGGCACGTTGCCAACTGCAGATAAACTGCAGCCGTCGCCACCTCCGCCGCTCCGCCGTCGACGGCGGCGGGTCGTCGACGCGCCGGCAGCATCTGCCGACACCACAACTGCAAGCGTCGACGGCAGCCGTCGACGGGTGACGACGGCTGCACTTGGCAACGTGTCGCTCGTCTGTAAGGGTCTTCATTCATGCATTCCATTTGAAGTCTATCGTACGATTCGTCCGGTTTCAGGCGACACTTGAAATCGTAAAAGAATCATAGTGCGAAAATGTTCCCGGCGCAGATCCATCGAGAATTTAAATTAGCTCGCAAACAATGTGGAGGGAAATTTTGAAATTGGAACGTAAGTACCTATTTTTACATAGAAATAGGCCCCGTTCCCGCTATCGTCGTGACAGCAGATAATCGTGTAGTTTTCAAGTGTCGTGGCTTGTGTATTTAAATGGAGATGTTCACATATAAGTCGACATTACTGTCGTTCACGGGTTTTGCCAACTAAAAACCAACGACAAATTAATCGTCACGACATAGTGGGAACGGGGCCCTAATTAAATTTAAAAAATAGACTATAACTGGCCAGTCTCTCATACATAAAAACTTTTTTTTGCAATACTTTCTGAGTGGCCTGGTACCTAAGCTATGGTTAAGTGCGGTTAGGAAAGTAAAAACATAGCTAAGTTTAATGGTTTATTTTCGTGGACAGGAGCCAAACATGTAGTAAGTGGTACCTACCTACCTAAAAACAGTGATTAGGTCCTACCTTGTACCTACCTTTTTTATATTTACTAAACCAATGAACTTATTAATTGTAACAAATTTATTTTAATATTTCACAAGAAAAATAAGTAAGTGCTTAAAATAAATACAAAGTTGTTTTTACGAAGTCCATCATTTCTCGGTATCGTTTCAACTCGAGTGTGAAATTAACAATAAACTTTTTTCCGAAACTCATTCACTAAAAACATCATGCCCTCACAAACCGTGAAATATGTAACTCTTACGTTTACTCTGTAAAGGAATGCAACTTTTTTTTTTCAAAATGATTTATGAGCAAAGGAAAGGAATGCCTCATGCCTCCTTGGAATGCATCAACTCGCGCGCTACTTAAAAATTCTGATCAATTTTACGTATTTTAAATCTTACTCTGAAGCATTACAGTTTATTTTTCTAAAACCATTGAGGGTTTCTTTTTTTAATTGAAAGTTGTAAGGGGTGTTTATTATTGTTAAATAATTTACGGCACGCTATACCAAAACAAACATGTATGTCACTAACGACATACCTACCATGAAGGTTTCATTTTGATGATGGATTTATTTTCCCCTTTTGCTACTAAAGGTAACACCTCATATTGAGTTGACAGTTGGTTGTACAATTTCACACCATCACACTTGAGAATTTATGGCTAGGGGAAACTTCTTATTCAATCAGACATCAAATTAACCTCTTTGTTACAAACTAAAAAAAAGTGTGGTTATCTTGTGTTTTTAAAAATGGCATGCTGTTATCCTTTTGGTAATGAATGTGGTATAGGTACTTAAAATGCGTTTCAAATATGAATAGGAACGCCAATGACCTTGAAATTTCAACTGAGTATTGGGAATACTTCTCAAAAACACGAAACCCGCGAGCTGCGTGCAGCTCCCGCACCCACGCAAATACTAGTTTTTTTTATAATTTTGACAAGCCCGCGGCACAGTTTATAGGGTATGTTTCTTCTACTAACTTGGAAAGGCATGGGGGCGCCGGCAGGATTATTTCCAAGGGGGTGCATCTTCATTTCCATGAAAACAGCTCGATTTTTTTGCACTCCACCTCAGATTTGTTAGATTTTCGTTTGTCAATTCGTACAAGGAGTATCTTTGTCGATTTACAGAAAACAAAAACTATCAATAGAAAAAAAATAGTATTCAAGAGCGAGCGTGGCGACCTTGAAAATTTTAGCACCCACCTCGAATGTAATAAGTTTTCTTTTGTCGAATATTTTTATAGAAAAGCTATGCACGCAAATGACATAAAATGTCTAGGCGAGCGAAGCGAACTCGAATATTTTAGGATATGCTCGGATAAATTAGGTTATTTTTACTCATACAAACAGAAACGAGAACAGGAGTAAGAGCGAGCGAAACGAGCTCGAAAATTTTTGCTTTCCGCCTCGGATAGATTTGTCTAAATCTAAATCTTTTCTATTTATTTTTTTTCGGACAGGGAGGTGCAAGTGCACCCCCTTTCACCCTGCTGCCGGCGCCCATGTCGGCAGGTGATTGTTGTAATCTCAACGACATAGGCTTAGCTGCATGTCACAGTATGTACGAAGGCTAATTTATCAGACTAATTCCGAGAAATACCGAGGAACTAACGAAGCTAAACAAAGGTTTTATCACGAGGTAGGAAGTAGCCTTTGCTGTCGCAGCTAAGGCTCAATTTACACTGGAATGGAATGAAAACGAATTTTTGCTACGAAATTATACAAAACTTATTAAACTTAAGTATCAATTGAGTTAAGGACTTAATACTAGATAAGAGCTGCTAACTGCCAGAGCTCTCGAGACTCCGCGAGGATCCTCCGGAAGACATGCGCCTTGTTTTTTGGCTGGTATCTAGTCTCTAGTCTGAACAGCTACATTACACAAGTAACATAAAGTTCACTATGCTTTCAATGCTTTGTAAGATTTCGTAATAAAAATTTGCTTCCATTCCATTCCGGTGCAATGTAAATTGAGCCTTATTATCAAAGCTAACGTTGACTCACCCTGCTGATACTGTATTCACTATAATAGACATGTTTACTTAATTAATTCACTAGCATTTATTATGAGAAGTAGCAAATATTGTTTTGTTATTCATAAGTATTTTTAGATCAGTGTCATAGTCTAGTGGTTGTAGGAATTTTAAGCGTGAGAGCGTGGGTTCGATTTTTTGTATCGGATTAGTTGGAAGGTAACGATGTAAGGCACGCGTGAGTATTACTATTTCAAACCCAAAAAAACGATACATTTCTAAGTCTGCAAAAGGCGATTTTCGATGTGCTGCCGATAATAATTGTAATGTTTTCTACGCGAATAATATTATGCAAACAGAAGAAAAAAATGCAGTAAACTATAAAATACGACGACAAGCTACGTGATTTTTTTAAATTCGTTCGAAAAAGGAGCGCATCGTCGAAAAACTAAAATAATTAATATTAATTAAACATATTATGGCCAAACGTGGATTGACATATCATCAAACGTTGACGTTTACACGCTGACCATATCTTGAAATTAATACCACCATTTTGGACACATCATAAAGGTATCAATTCTAAAGCGGGGAATTCACTTCTCGGATATGCCCGCGGGTTTGTCTGCAGACATGCCCGTCGGACCTCGCTACTATAGGTCTGTGCAATGTTTGCTAGTGTAGGACCGTCGCAGTCAGCCTGGCAGGCTTGCCCGTTGCTCGTCCGCGCGATCTCACTTTGTCTGCGCGGGCACATTCAGAATGCTCATCGCGGGCCGCCTGCCCTCAGACCTGAAAGCGACAGCACAGACGTTTTTTAACGATTGATGTATCGGACTGTAGAGTTACCTACTCTACAGTCCGATACATCAATCATAAAATAACGTAACCTATTAAAATAAAATTATATATTATATTTTTTCTGGAAAGAATTTCGAAGTCGAGTATAAAAAATATCAATGCTTATGGAAGATAAAAGCAAAAAGTTTATGAACTCAAAATAAGGCAATGGTCCCCCCTATCAAAATTTAATTATAAAATGTAAGGAAATATACCCCGAAACTGATTTAGGTTATGTTAAGAAAACAATTGAGTGTCTATTACCTCGTAACAACTAAGGGTTCTTCAGACGAGCGGCACGTTGCCAACTGCAGATAAGCTGCAGCACGACGCTTGCAGTTTATCTGCAGTTGGCAAACGTGCCGCTCGTCTGTAAGAACCCTAAACCGTGTAGCCGATTGAGATAGAGACAACAAACTGATGAGTCTGTGTAGTGTATTGTGGCGACGGACATGCCCGTACAAACTGCCCGCGAGCATGTCCGTCTAGTGAATACATACCACATACAAAATCGCAATAATACGTACAGTAACACCCGCGTTACACCACCCCACCAGTCTAAGCCCCATGTAATAGGTCCATGTTAAGGCGCCTCCCCGACCAAAATTAGCAACTCTATTTGTGGTGGTTAAAACTTTGTTTGAAATACTGTTAGAAAAAAGTTCTAATCAGCTTGCACTACAAAGTGATTGTTACGTCAGTCACTGCGGGCCGAATAGTGCGAAATGAGTGGTTTTTATTCTTTATAAAATCAAATATTCGTCTTTTGGAAAAAAACGACCATTATGTCCATTATTAAATTGCCTATCCATTAGTATAAGTAGCAAATCAAAATAATGATTACTTTACGAAGAGTAGCATGTTATAAATCATTATTTCTCATTTCTGTGGTTTCGTTGTGAGGGATTTATTAAACAATAGGGTACTTAAAAATGAAAACGACAATTCTGGAGTCAAGAATATGTTGAAATTAGTAGATAGAATATACCGGACACAAATCAAGACTACAGGCTGCTACAGGGAATAGGTATTTATTTTATTTATTAATAAATGTTTCAATGAAATTCCAACGGTATGTATGTACTATGTAGGCATATGAATGGCAAATGCATCACGCGATCGAGACCATCCTATTCCTAACTAGTACCTATTATGGAAGAGTAAATAATAAAATACTTATAGGTAAGTACCTACTCTTACGAGAGAACCGCAAACACGTGACGACTTAATGAATAGTGCGAAAATGTTTTTGCGGAGCTCTTTGAATAGAGCTGAATGAGTAGAGTTTTTTTTTCCTCTGCTAGGTATAACGTGAATAGATTTAATTCTAAGAAGAGCCCAGCGGGCCTACCATGACGTCTTAAAGCAGGATCGTTTTAATTGCGTGCGAGTGAGGGAAAGAGATGGCGCTAGACGTCCTCTATAGCTCCGTTTCTTTCCGTCACTCGCACGCAATTAAAACGATCCTGCTTTAAGACGTCATGGTAGGCCCGCAGAAGGTTCTTTGGCCTGCATTTAGCATGCATGTGTTAAGGATGCATGAAACGCATGTGACTAAAAGATAATGGTTGATGGATGAAAAAAAAAGTGTCAGATGAGATGACGAAAAATACAGAATGGAAGAAGAAGACATGTTACGCCGACCCTAAATAAATTGGGATATAAGAGCAAGAGAATGATGATGGATGGCAAAAAGAGAAAGGCCAAAGAAAATATACCAAGATGGATTGTGTGAGGCTTTTTGTAAAAGAAAAGGGAGTGAATTACGTGACAGGAGAAAATATAATAAGATAACTTGTTACTGACCCCAAGTGACTTGGACGAGGGCAGGAAGATAACGATGATAAAAATATACAAAAATTTAAAAAATTATGAGACAAAAGTTGTTAATTTGGGAATTTGGGAATCCTCGTGAAAAATGATCACGACAGAATCTTGATTTTTACAGGTGTGTATGTAGTGATCTAAATGACTCTTGACAATCCAAAATTGGCATGTAGCAAAACCTTTTAACTTTTAAAATAGATTTTCGTTATAACATAACCGATTTTACAGCATGAATAAACGTCCGAAAAAAAAAGAAACACAAAAACACTGAACACAAATGTGTTAACACTGAAACACAACACATTTAACACAATGCAAGCAAAACCCAAACTTGACATTGACTTGATAAAAGTCAATAATTTTATCTAATAAAGTACTCCATCGACCTCGACACCAATGCCAGACAAATGTGATAGCCATTTCGTATTTTTAGCAACATAAACCTTAAACCAGCCAGAAATAGACTTGAATCTAGCTTGGCAAAGTATTTTATTAAAGTTGTTTCGTTAATAAGCCAGGTTTTGGTTTTAATGTATAGTCATAAAACTCTAAATCGCTTGATGGTATTTAGTAAAAAATGGCAAAGTTAACAAAACAAAAATTCTTTCTTTTGATCATTACTGCTTCACAACTCCCTCGCCTACGGCTCGGGTGTGAATTTTGCATCGGCTGCAATGAAAAAGTTTCCCAACTTGTATCAAATTACATACGCTATTTCAATACACTTCCTCGAAAACTGGCTCATTGCTCTACGATTAAGTTCCACATGCAATGTATATGTATTTCACACTCGTGGATTGTTTTTCTTTTATTATTACTAGTGTGGAAATAAAAATTTCCACAGAAAACTATATATGTACGCAGTAGATAGAAGCGTTTAGCCGAGATAACACGGTATGACGGCTTTTCTCATTCTTACGACGCTGTACGCGGCTAATAGAAGCAGAACTGTATAGGTGTGACCAAAATCATTCAGCGAAACGCGAATGGAGCTGAATAAGTGGGAGTAGTCCCTTATGCTTATAATTTCTCAAGATAGTAAGAATTATCGATCTCATGATTGCTTCGCCACTTTTGACAACAATTCCCACTAAATTGCAACTTCGTAACATTTGTTTAAAACATGTCTTTATTTATGCATGTAGTTGTAATGAAATGAATGCTAGATGGTTTTATCTGAAAAGAAATGGCATAACAAATCCAGGGGTCAGTCACGTTTTGAAAAAGACAATTAGGGGCAATGAAATAATGAAAGAAAGAAATAAGAAATTCGAAGACATGTGACATCTACCAGCCCGCACTGGGCCTGCGTGGTGGATTATATTATATTACTTAATAATTGTGTAAAATGGCTGTGACATACGAACGGATAAGACGGACAGGACCAATCTATATGGGTTCCATTTTTTACCATTTGACTACAGAACTCTAAACAGTTAAGATATTATAGCAATACTCAGTAGGT
The DNA here is from genome assembly GCA_963853795.1 of Xestia rhomboidea. Taxonomy (NCBI): domain Eukaryota; kingdom Metazoa; phylum Arthropoda; class Insecta; order Lepidoptera; family Noctuidae; genus Xestia; species Xestia rhomboidea. The sequence continues at coordinate 2,686,441 of OY970771.1, read as the reverse complement.
ACTCATGACACTTAAACGCTCATGATACAAGTTATTTAATATTCATACTTCTTTTTACACAAAGTATGAATCACCAAGCGTATTGACTAAACCACAGATAATATAATACTTAAACTAACGTGGTGTAAAAACACGTTATAACATATTATGTCATTTAATTAAAATCACTGTCATAATACAACGGTGAATGGCTTTTTCCAAGTAAATGACGTATTATTCTCTGAATGAAATGGTTGTATTTGTATACAGGGTGTAAACCACCTCATCATGAAGCCGCCAACCAAGCATTCTGTACATAAAACTAAGTAACATTGCGCAAAATTTTTTTTGGAGTGAAAAATCGTGTTTTGTGGTAGAACTCAATGTAACGCACTCAAAACATTGTGCTGATGCATGGATTGAATAGTACGGTGGTCGTGGAAGTGAAAACTTGTCAAAAAGTTGGAACTTTGACCCCCAATATCTCCGTAACTAAAAGGTTCCCAGGTATGGTGTAGAACAAAAAAATGATCGCAATGACGAGGAGAACCAGTGCCTTTCGGCTTCGTTAAGAGGTGTTTTACACCCTTTATCGTTTACAATACTCTAATTTCATATTATGCTGCTTGTTTAAGAAGCAACTACTAGATCAATTTTCTATAAGGTAATTTAATTTAATAATCCGTAGTCTGCATTTTGAAATCGGTCGGTGGCAATGGACACACCCTCCTATATAACACAATACATAAGACCAAACATTAATTGGCGAAATGTGGGTGTGCCATAAACCGCTGTCTACTCCTTCGAGGAATACAGCTGTGCTGTTATGTTATAAATTTGACCAATACTATCCATTAATTCATAAAGTCCACCATAAGTCGACGAAGATGCAAATAATCTGGTAATTAATTCGAGCAACAAACAGGGATATGATATAACATTGTATTTTATTACATGTATGTTAGTCTGTAAAGTATTTATCTATGGGCCAAAGTTGCCTGAAAATAAAGGTTTTTTTTTTTTTTTTAATTATTAACTACCAGGCAGCCCATCCCTTCATAATTAAGCATGTATATAAATTAATTGTGTTTTCAAATAGGAAAATTCGGTAGCATTGACGATGCACTCTAGCCTCTAGGCTCTAGCCAATTACGGTTATGAGCGACAGAAACTGATAGGAGCATGGACAAAATCTGATTCCGTACTGATAGATGTTGTTCAACCCTTAGGCCACGTGCGAAAATATGACACGCACAACTGATAAAGAATCAAGCTAACTCCCTTTCGACGTTCTAATCGGTCGCTACGCAGGTTTTCGTAGGTTCCTGCTACGAGCTACGATTTATAACATCTACTGGATAAGGAACATACCGATGTCCTTTAATTTATTGTTAATAGTTTCATAAATACTTACATGTACATAATATAATATAAAATTATATTTTCTTGTTCTTTTACAGGTATTTTACCTTCGCCGTTGGATCCCTGCTAAAATCAAAGTGATCTCTAAGCTCGTAGCTATGAGTTTAATTGTTGCTATCACTGACAAGACAAGCCTGCCAAAATTATAGATATTGATCTGTATTTTCGTGACAATATAATGACAATAATTCGTAATCATAATTCAAACTTTCTGTTGTACGATCGAGGACACTCGCGCCTGATCACTACTAAGCAAATTTTTGCTTGCACTTACAACATAGAAACGCTCTCTAGCCCCGCCCCGTTGACTATTTGTATAGAAATAATGAACGAAAAGATACCGATCGGTTGAGCGCACTGACGACGCACGCCAAACTAGAGTTATTATTATTTTGCGCGCCAAAGTTGACGCTTTCCTAAACTTTAAGGGGGCATGGCTTGGCGCCTCCGCATGATTTAAGCGAAAAAAATATTAACTGATCAGGCGGAAAAGACCACGACTGTACATATTGCAAGTGTCAGAAGAGAAATCACTGTGTATTGCCACCAGACAGGAGCCCTGCGGCTAGACTGCGGTGTGCGGTGAGCGGTGTGCTGTGAGCGGCGCCGGCGTGCCACTCTGCACATCTCTCCTCTCCGCTTTGCACATCTCTCCTCTACGCTTTGCACATCTCCCCTCTCCGCTTTGCACATCTCTCCTCTTCGCTTTGCACATCTCTCCTCTTCGCTTTGCACATCTCCCCTCTCCGCTTTGCACATCTCTCCTCTTCGCTTTGCACATCTCTCCTCTTCGCTTTGCACATCTCTCCTCTCCGCTTTGCACATCTCTCCTCTTCGCTTTGCACATCTCCCCTCTCCGCTTTGCACATCTCTCCTCTACGCTTTGCACATCTCCCCTCTCCGCTTTGCGCATCTCTCCTCTCCGCTTTGCACATCTCTCCTCTTCTCTTTGCACATCTCCCCTCTCCGCTTTGCACATCTCTCCTCTTCGCTTTGCACATCTCTCCTCTTCGCTTTGCACATCTCCCCTCTCCGCTTTGCACATCTCTCCTCTTCGCTTTGCACATCTCTCCTCTCCGCTTTGCACATATCTCCTCTTCGCTTTGCACATCTCTCCTCTTCGCTTTGCACATCTCTCCTCTTCGCTTTGCACATCTCTCCTCTCCGCTTTGCACATCTCTCCTCTCCGCTTTGCACATCTCTCCTCTCCGCTTTGCACATCTCTCCTCTTCGCTTTGCACATCTCCCCTCTCCGCTTTGCACATCTCTCCTCTTCGCTTTGCACATCTCTCCTCTCCGCTTTGAACATCTCTTCTCTCCGCTTTGCACATCTCTCCTCTCCGCTTTGCACATCTCTCCTTTTCGCTTTGCACATCTCTCCTCTTCGCTTAGCACATCTCTCCTCTCCGCTTTGCACATCTCTCCTCTCCGCTTTGCACATCTCCCCTCTCCGCTTTGCACATCTACCCTCTCCGCTTTGCACATCTCCCCTCTCCGCTTTGCACATCTCTCCTCTCCGCTTTGCACATCTCTCCTCTACGCTTTGCACATCTCCCCTCTCCGCTTTGCGCATCTCTCCTCTCCGCTTTGCACATCTCTCCTCTTCGCTTTGCACATCTCCCCTCTCCGCTTTGCGCATCTCTCCTCTCCGCTTTGCACATCTCTCCTCTTCGCTTTGCACATCTCCCCTCTCCGCTTTGCGCATCTCTCCTCTTCGCTTTGCACATCTCTCCTCTTCGCTTTGCACATCTCTCCTCTCCGCTTTGCACATCTCTCCTCTCCGCTTTGCACATCTCCGCACAGCTTCGCACATCTCCGCACAGCTTCGCTGGATACACCCTAGCTTTTACGCATCTCTTCTCCTCTTTGCTCCCCACATCTTCGCTGGTCTCCGCTTCGGTGGAGTCCGGGCTTGAAAACCGGAACTAGGAACAATATAGGCTGATTATGTTACGTTCCAACTGAAGAATTTAAAAGATATTCGTTATCACCACTTATCACAGAACTATTCGCCGGCACGAGGAACAAAGAACATTATCTCGGACGAACAAACAGACATGTTTCGTGCAATCTTATCAAATCTCGCGAATTCCGAGAAAGTTGCCTGCTCGGCTGGCCTGCTCCGGTTCAAACATTTACTTTATAAGCCAAGTCAATATTAACTGTAACACATTAAATTAAGTCTTCGTTGAAATACTAAGTCTTGGGGATTCCAACCATATCTTATGTAGCTCACAACCGTCGGATATGGCATCAAAACTAAAATCTGTTTGCAACTTTAACTTCAAGTTTGTCCCTCTAATCTTTCAGCCGAGCTAACTTATTCCAAATCTTGACCTCGGCAGATATCATCTACCTTTCATCATACTAACTTACCACCGCGATTAAAATTAGGGGTAGGTACCCTGTTCCCCTAAAGTCATGGTTTAGCTGTTTGCCATTCTTTCAGGCGCAGAATCGTTTAATGTGACAGATATACACAGTCTCTTTCGCAATTTTAACATTAGCAAGTAAGGATTGAAAAGAATTAAATACCTTTAATTTCATTTATAAACCGATCACAAAGTCGCTGTCCTCGCGATTGTTCTGAGATAAATCTTGAAATAAGGACATTGTAAGGCTATCAGTGGAGGTGAACGATAAAGTGCATGCATTATTATTTTCTAACGCGTTTAGTAATACAGAACACATTACATAACTGTAAGTTAAACTCAAACTCTTTATTGCATTCATGTGTACATTTAGTCGTTACATATAAAGTAAGTAAGTTCCAACATGAAACCCGGTTAGGGCACGGCAACATTATAGAATGGACAAAAACAAGCATCCAGTGAGTAGGTATATAATACTGGATTGCAAGTTTGATAAACAAATATAATATTATATTATATCTATATATTCTAATTCTAATTCATCATATCATTTTTTTTTTCATTTATTCTTTATTCTATTTATTCTATTCTTATATTTCTTTTAGATAAGATTTGTGTTTGTTTTTTTAAATAAATACTTCGAATTGTTACATTTACCTACACAAAAAATTCTTACCTAATCAGTTTATTTTTATATTTTTAAAGCTGTATGTTTAAAATATTATGTTCACATGCCATAAAGGCAGAATGTTTATAGGCTCCCTAAGCATTGGTAATACCATCTATTGTCTTCATTGCAGACAAGTAGAACTGTAACGACCAACGTAGATTGTAAGTGACCACGTTAACCGTCTATCGGTGTATCTGGCGGCATCGCAGACACGAGCCTGTGTAAAGTCGCATAGATGGACCATGCCCGCTGGAACAGCGCGGACAATTTGCAACAATCAATGAACGTCAACAAATGAATTAAAAAACAACGTGGCAACCAAAATGGTCAGAATTCATTTCAGCGGGCATTTCTGTGTGGCGGACAAAATAGTCCATTGTCGGCTGAGTGACTCAAAGAACAGAATGGAGGAAGGTATTTTTACTCTCTATAATACAAGCCCTACATTAAGAGTAATAACAAATGTAGCTACCTACTAAGGGCTCGTACACATAAACACGATATGATGTCGCATCGTTATACGACGCGGCATCGTTCACGATGCGACGTCGCTTCGTGGGAATCTATATACGTTTGAAGTAAACCTACACTGCTTATCTTTTTACTGTGCTCTATAACAGGGAAATACGATCTATTTTCTGCGAACACTGCATATTAATTGCTACTTGTTTTGATATAGATTCCCACGATACGACGTCGCAACGTGAAACGATGCCGCGTCTCAGCAGCACGATGCGACGTCGTATCGTGTTTATGTGTACGAGGGCTTACTTCTGACATTTTAATACAGAAGGTAAAGTTTTTACCTGATTCCAATAATTTCTCACGATTGTTCTAGGACATGAATAAGGACGACTGCTTAGTGTGCAGTGAAGGTAAACGCGAGTGCAGTCACAGGGCGGAACGCTGCACTGTCCAATTCATTGCGTAGTTCATAAAATGTAGGTCATTAAACTCATCTCTAAGAAATATGGGTCTAATTAGGTACCATCAATTCGAAAAAAAACTCTACAGCAAGTGTCGCGCTAATATTATCTACCCGATGTTGACCGGGTTCACTTACCTACCCAGTTTGTAAGAACCAATTCCACACATGCTCTTGTTATTTTGAGGGATATTCAACAAAAAGTTCTTATTTGAAGGTCGTCGTCTATTTCATGATTGTGTCTTCTGCGATATATGTGGCATTTTCGCTCTTTGTACAAGGTGTTAAAACACTCTTAACCAAGCCGAGGGCGTAGGTACCTACTTGTTCTTCCCGTCATTACGGTCATGTTTTTGTAGGTACCTACAGGACCATACCTTTCAATTACAGAGATATATTAAAGGCTTAATGTTGGCAACTGGCTGGGATCTTTAAGAACTATATTTTTATAATGACTTTTGGAGCAAAAGAAATGTTGAGTTAGTTGTCAAGATGTACATAGTTTTGTCCCGCTTTTCTGTTAATAAATAGCAATTACCTACTCATATTTACAGTGTTTCCATCATCCTCCAATTCATTCCAAATAACACAGACCATTTGCTCACCAACACTAAAGTTCCAAGTTTTTCACGTTTCTAGGGATCCGTACCCAAAGGGTAAAAACGGGACCCTATTACTAAAACTCCACTGTCCGTCTGTCACCATCTCATGAACCGTGATAGCTAGACAGTAGAAATTTTCACAGATCATGTATTTCTGTTGCCGCTATAACAACAAATAATAAAAATAAATACAAAATTACAGGGGGCAACCCTCTTACGAAGGTACGGAACCCTTCGTCCGACTCGCACTTAAAATAAGTACTTACAACTTTAATATTAGTATAATACAATTTTAAACATCTTCATGATCTCTGTACCTAGGTACTATTGAATGCATCCATCATATTGAGTGCTTCGTAAACCGTGATTTTTCGCACCAATAAAATTAGTGTCTTCCCAGCAAACATTTTTGCGAGTGTTGTACTTGTACAGAATGCTTCGTTGACGGCTTCGAGGGTGGGTCTTTTTGCAACCTGTAGCTGTAAAACTAAATGATGCTGACTAACCCGTGGACCTTATATCACAAGACTGGAGCCCTGAGGCAGCTAGACGGTGTCACAGTAATTACCGAACTCGCCGCGGATATAAGCTAGTGACGTAAAGCATTTACCACAACATCGCTTCTGGTGTGAAATAATCAATCCGTCTGTCAACCTAATAAGAATCCTGTGTTTAGCAGTAGCCCATTATGGACCTCTATAATGAAGCCCAACATCGTAAACAATACTATTGCGACACAACTAACTAAATACCAACTTGCTAAGTAGGAGTGCAATCAGTGCGACGTCCACACAAGGCAACTTGTTACTCCGCATGAATGGAATACGCAGGTGTGTTCAATGCTTTAATAAGCACTAGTATTCTAAATGCCAATATGTTGTTATAATTATGTCTGTGATTGTATGAGAATGTGAGGAAAATAATTAGTTTTAGCCTTTTGCTGCTTCTTCTGAGTTCCAATATAATTTCACGCTTGTAATTGTAGCCCCGAAGAGTTCCTGCCGGGGCTGCGGGACTATTCGAAAGAGATACCGTGGCCCCGGAACACAAAGGGCGATGAAGGAACATGGATGGGTTTTAGTCAGTATAAGTCTGACACTGCCTCCTGCTCCGCCCAGAGCGGGAGGAGACATTTGCTGATTTCCCATCCGAAAAAAAAAAAAGAAAGCCCCGAAGAGTTAGGCTGGGGTAAGTAAGAGGTAATGTGTATAGAATATGTCGACAGCTACATCTACCTAGGCAAACAAGTATCATTCAACAAAACAAACAACGAAGACGAAGTTGTAAGAAGAGCAAATATAATATGGATGAAATTTGGGTCACTCAAGGAGATCCTAAAAGGTGACTGCTCGATAGATATGAAGAAAATTATAATAGATACCTGCATACTGCCCTGCCTGCTGTACGGTTGCCATACAATATTGTATACATTTATAACGTAATTTTAAGGGTAATGGGAAATAAAGGCTTTCTTATTTTTTATGTTTTTTATTTATAAGGGGTAATGTAATGATGTAGTCATTTACACCGGGCATCACATTTTGCACAATACCTGTGATATACTAATAAACGTAGCATGAGCTTTAAGGTTCCCCTCTTGCCGGGGCTGCGGTTCGAAAGAGACACCGTGGCCCCGGAACATAAAGGGCGATGAAGGAACATGGATGGGTTTTAGTCAGTAAAAGTCTGACACTCCCTCCTGCTCGGCCCAAAGCGGGAGGAGTCATTTTATGATTTCCCATCCGAAAAAAGAAATAAAAAAAAAGCTTTAAGGTTCCGTCGTTCGACTAGTACACACTTATCTCGGGCAGCGAGTGGACGTACCCTTAAACCTTAAAGTAGTTCATCTACTTACTGATAATTTGGTGGTTTTATTCTAAACCCTAACTAGTGTTTATAGTGAACACCACAGTACCTACCTCTTATAGGAGAAAGTTCGTCTATTTAAGTACCTAGGTAGTTAGGTAGGTTTATATTTTTTTCATCCCCCCATCTCGGAAAGAGTATTTTTGCTCTTCGATATCTGAGTGCAAAAGTCGTTTTTATTCTCTAGAGGATAAAGTAAATTGAATTTAGAACATCGTGTGCACTAAGTTTGTGAATTCAAAACATCATTAAACCTATTTACTTCTACCTCCATGGTGCCGAATTTATCATAGGTACAACCTTTTTTAATTTGTTAAAAACTCAGACTCGGAACCTTCTTGGTGTACTTTTATAATTTGCTTTGCGCGCGCCATTTTCTTGTCAGGTCAATTGTTAAAACCTTAGGTTAAAAACAAGTGAAAAACGTAAAATAAGTGGTTTTGGCGACCAAGAAGTTTATTTGACGCCAACAGAATTGACTGAAACTGTTAATAATGCGCAAATGAGCTTTCTCCCTTAACAATCACGCGAGAAGGATATGAAACAGTACGATATTAAAAAAATAGAAAAAAAAATAGGTAGAAAATGCCCAAGGCATTAAGTCCGCCTTTGTACAGTTTTTACTTGTGCATAAAGTATTAATAAATAAATAAATAAATAAATATTACACTCAACTTACCTAACTGTAGCAACGTTACTTTAAATTTTTCTTAATTGTACCCAAGTATTATTTGTTATAATTTAAAGATTATTCTGTAATACTTACCTACCATAATGAAGTAGTTAACACCTAAACTGAAATAAAAGTAAAAGTATCTTGTGTTCGTAAATGTTTTTTTTTTGCATTTAGTCATTTCCTCGCTGAGGTGGGATGAAAAGTTACGTGTTGCACTCGAATGCAAAGATTTTTCACCTCGTGCTCTTTTGATTCCCTCGCTAACGCTCAGGATTCTAATTTTTGAATCACTCGCTGCGCTCGTGACTCAATTTTAGAATCCTTCGCTTGCTCGGTTATCAAAATTGAGCACGCGGTTAAAAAGCAACTTTGCACTCTTGTATAACAAATAACTATTTCCTGTTATTATCATATCACTGTTTTCAGAATGTAATATTAATTCCTTAGGAAGATTAAACCGGTTTGTATATTACCGCTCTTGTTTTGGTTGTTTTGCAATAGGCGGCATTAATCTGCATTGGTTCAGGTGGTGTGATACGTACGGAGTACCTAATTGATAAAAAAGTAAACAATTCCGCGGACTGTTACGTTGTTATCTTCAATAAGTCATTTATCACTAGTTTTGCGGAATTTACTGGAACAGAAATCAGAAGTGTTGATAAAGTGAACTAGAAAAATAAGCTAAAAATAGACGTAGAGAGACGTACTTAAATATAACAAGAGGCAGAAGTAGTTCTTCTTTCGTGGCACGGACTGTAATATGTTTACTTTAAATACTTACAGCCAGAGGGTTAGAAAATCTTTACAACAATCAACTAATTGTCTTACATCTTGTAGGCCGTTGCATGTTATGTCATGCGGTAAGTACAAATATGTAGTCTGAGACTATAATATCCATAAAACTCGTAATACATTGCGATGGATTGAGGTTATCATCTTCTCACCGTCTCACAATGATTGTTGAAATCTTTGAAAGCTCGTGATGAAGAGGGATCTTTCAAAACCACAGCCACACACTGTTGATGTGGGTTTCCCCAATACTACAACATTCCCAGATGCGTAAAGCGTTTCTTTTTTAGTCCTTCGCCGCGCCGCCATTGAAATTCTAGAAACTTATCTGTGGTTTCACACCAAAGTCATAATGATAAATCATTTTCAACAGCGTCACTAAATTATAAAATATAATCTTCACAAAAAAAACCTCTTCGAAACCACTTGAATGCCCTACTACAACTCGTGCAAGAGGTCACTTCTTTTTTTGAATAAAACCTTTTTTTCTACGAAGGCCATATTCTGAACAAACACGTGACCGGATGTGGATCGAGAGTGAATTCTCGTCGAGTTAACCGTTCTTAGAAGTTCGGTGATTCATCGACTTAGGTAAACGTAGACCTACAGCTGCAGTACACAATGAACATAGTAAATATATGTTTTAATGACTGAACACGTGTTTTTTTGTTCTGCGAAATGTATTTCTAACGAACAAGCGTTTTTTATTTGCATATTTATTAAAATAACGACTCCAGAAGTTGAGACATAGTCATATCCATGTTTGCCTTTTTTGTCGAGATTACAACCCTTTTTTAGTCGGATTGTGCAATCCTATAATGTAGAAAATAGTACATTATGATATAAGTGCGGTAAGTTGAAAATTACAGCCGAGGCGATATTGTTTGCCCGAGCCGTAGGCGAGGGCGATAAAAAAGCAGAGGCTGTAATTATCAAAGCGCACGTATGTCATACGACGTTTTATAACGTATTTGCGAGGAAATAAAAAAAAAAACAAAATAAAAACAATACAGCGAAAAGAAAAAGCGCGCGGAATAATTTTTACTCGTTCACAAATTAGCGAGGCGCGCGCATCAGCGCTTTTTTTAAGGCGAAGACACAAAAAACAGCCAGTATTACTAATAAAGTAAATTAATATTTTTGTGTTTTTTTTTTACAGATAAATGGTTGTAATTTATTGTCAAAATTAATTAAATTAAAGAATTAAATGTTTATTTATTATATTTCATCTCCCAAAGTTAATTTTATTCATAAAATGTTGACCACTTTTCTGACATATAAACTCTTTGCTAAGATTTAAAAAAGTATAAACCGTGCATTTTACTTTACAGCACAAATACGTAATGAGATACATTACGATATTGAAATTGGTGAAATAAGAGACCCTTTACGAGCAAATGTGTTATAAACAATATTATAGACATCAAAATGTTATTTTCGAATTTCGTCACAATATTAAATGACGCAGTTCTGCATTTGACTTCCGCGTGGAATGTTCTACGATTGAATATTGATAATTTCATGGACAATTTTAAGTTGTTTGTTCATTCAATAATAGATAACCCGTTTTTATGTTTTTGTGTTAAAATTTGTGTTATCTACCTAAGTATTAAATCAATGTTGTTGTAGTGTAGTTGAGTCATCGTCGTTATTTTTAGATTTTATCTATTAAAAACATGCGTAAGGGACAAGACAAGTGTATTATTGCGTACAATGCTGCATGGTTATTTTGGCGCTCAAATGACATTGACAGTAGCATTCTTTTGTGGAATTGTCTGTGGTAATTGTATTGAAAAACCATGATGGCGACCTTAGTTCCGATTAAGGCCACGCAACGCTATATTTGCTTATTTAAGTACAGGCTACAGCATTTAGCTTGCTAAACGTCCCAAAAACTAAAACATAAATAAAACCGACTTCAAAAACACAACAAAGTGAAAAATAACCAGCTTCAGAAGTCGGTTTTATTTTTTGCAAATTGTTTTCATTTTTCCATTTTTACCCGACTGCGCCAGAAGGAGGGTTATGTTTTTCGAGAGTATGTATAATTGTTTGGCACGCTCTGTGGCCTGAACGGCTCGATGGATTTTAGCTTGAGAGGTGTCGTTAGATTTGTATTTACTGTGAGAGTGACACTGGGTATATCAAAATAAAAAAAAAAACAAAATGGCGGATTGTTGGCGCCAAATTCAAATGTTTGGCACGCTCTGCAGCCTGAACGGCTCGATGGATTTTAGCTTGAGAGGTGTCGTTAGATTTGTATTTACTGTGAGAGTGACACTGGGTATATCAAAATAAAAAAAAAACAAAATGGCGGATTGTTGGCGCCAAATTCAAATGTTTGGCACGCTCTGCAGCCTGAACGGCTCGATGGATTTTAGCTTGAGAGGTGTCGTTAGATTTGTATTTACTGTGAGAGTGACACTGGGTATATCAAAATAAAAAAAAAAAACAAAATGGCGGATTGTTGGCGCCAAATTCAAATGTTTGGCACGCTCTGCAGCCTGAACGGCTCGATGGATTTTAGCTTGAGAGGTGTCGTTAGATTCGTATTTATTGTGAGAGTGACATTGGGTATATCAAAATAAAAAAAGAAAAAAGGTTGCGAATTTTTGGCACCAAATTCAAATGTTTGTATTCAATTAGTTTTTATTTATGCAGTCGGGTTTTTTAATATTTTTAATAATTTTTTAGTTGTAATATTCTAAACAAATACTAACTGTACATTTATTTTAACATAACATAACATCACGCCTGTAAATCCCGAGGGGTTGGGCTGAGGTGTACCTAATAGTACCTAACATTTCGCAGTTATGTTTAAGTCCCATGTAATAGGGGACGAGCCTATTGCCATCGACCGGGTGTAAATCCAGACTCCGTGGCTGCTACTGAGACATTCCTGATGGAAAAACCCAATAACACTTAGCCCGAGCTGGGAATCGAACCCAGGAACACATGCTCAGTAGTCGCTACCACTAGACTGACGAGGCAGTCATTTATTTTATATTTTTATAACAATACAAGTCATGGTAATAGGGCTTATTTCCAATATAATGGAACCTGACATACTTAACTGTCGAAATGTGGGTGTTATGTACAAATCTGCATACCCCCTCAGAGCATACAGGCGTGATATTATATTATGATGTTGTGAAAACAATACACGTCCAAGCGTTTGCAGCAATCACGGCCGGGTTGCTGTCTATTACTGAAGAGTTCCATTATATATCTCCGAATATCAGCATCAGACCTTCATCAAAATTGAAACGGGACCACCGCGAAGTTATTTTCTTTCAAACAAAAAAAGAATCATCGAAATCTGTTCACAATAAAATTGGCGAAGATATCGCTGAACTTACCACATAAAACAATAATAAAAAAAGGTGTCTGTAAAGTTACGGACGATAATTTTACGTGATATCGTCATTATTCATGATATTAGTGATTTTAACTTAAAATCAAAATGTCATCCCCCTTTTCACCCCCTTATGGATTGAAATTCTAACAACACCGTTGCGTTAGCTTCCTCCTTCCAACCATACGCCTAGATATTAAATTTAGTGATTTATGCTTCGAAAATTAAGGACTTTCCATACACAACTTCATCTCATTTTTTAACCCTTTGGGGATGGAATTATCAAAAACGCTGAGACACGTATAAATTATCTTTCAATCGTCAGCCTAAAAACAAAATTTTAAGATCCTTACTTTAAAACTGACGGACTTTCATACAAACTTTCATCCCCTATTTAACTTTTATGGGTTGAATTTCGAAAAATCTTTCCTTATTCCTAGTCTACATTATAAAGGGTGTGCAAATTTTCAGTTTTCTAGGTCCCAAGGGTTTGGGCTTGGCGTTGATCGCAGGATTCGTGAAACTTTTTCGTGCCAGCCGGTGTTCATTGATTTTAAAGACGTTATCACGTCAAAAAAAAAACATTCAGACGAATTGATAACCTCCTCTTTTTGGAAGTCGGTTAATAATATAAACTATCGATGGCAATTTTACTTGGAGAGAAACCAAGCCGGGATCCCAGTGAGACCATTTTGGGCAAATTATGCTGTAACTTCTAACTGTGTGGCTGGCAAAGCAAAGGTGGGCTAGCATTGCACTCTTTCAAAGGCTTGATGAACTAAATTACACGAATTAGAACGCATCAACTTTAACAAACCAACAACAGTCCATTGGAATCGGTGGTGCGAACAAAATAACATAAGTACTCTAAATTTTGAGTAAACACAAAAATGTGCCTCACTCTAATTGTGCTCTAATCAAGGTTATTGATAGAAGTGCGTAAAGTTACCTGGATATAAAGGTACGCTGGAAGCGAAACAAACTCAACGACCAATATTGTTCATTTAACTTTGAAAGACCCCTAAAAGGGACCAGTGCAGTTTAAATTCAAACAAAAAGACAATCAAGTCACATTTTACGCCTTTTTATTTTTCAAAGTCCAAAACACCTTTTAACATTAACAAACGAGTCCATTCAACCTTTGAAAAACCGTATTTGTCGGAATATACCGATTTTGTAAGGTGGATGATTCATCGAAAAAGGAGGTTGTATACAAAGCAGATTGGGCTCATCTATATTCTACACATCGTCTGTTTGCCAGTCTAGGCAGAACGGGGTTGAACAAATTAGCGTGCGTTTCGAAATTTGAATGTGGCCGTCTGGTTGATCGACAAGACTGGCATTGTAGTTATGCGAAATGTTAACAATGCACCTCTTTACTGACATCAATAATTATACAGATAATTATTATACCTACCACTTACATTTATGTAAAGTTCTCGATAAATTGAGAATAATTCATAACGTGACACCTAAGTTTAGAAAATAATTATAAGATAACTGACGCACCTAATTAACTTCCACTTTGGTCTTACTACACTATTTTCTCTGCCCAAAATAGTGAATAATGTTCTTCTAAATCTACAGTGTGTAAACAGACTCATCACGAAGCCGTCAACCAAGCATTATGTACATCATAAAGTAAATTTACACAAAAATTATAGCTAGGAAACAACTTTTTTTTTTGGGGTGAAAAATCACGTTTTACGGTAAAACTCAATGTACCGCACTCAAAACATTGTGCTGATGGATGGATTGAATAGTACGGGGGTCGTGGAGGTGTTTCAAGTAAAAATGTTACAAATTAAAAACATGTAGGTACTTATTAAAAAAAACTTGTGGAAAAGTTGGAACTTTGTCCCCCAATATCTCCGTAACTAGAAGGTATGGTCTAGAACAAAAAAAAATATCGCAAAGACGGGGAGAACATACCTAGATAATTCAAAACAAGCTGAAAACGAAATAACAAAAGATATCGTAGTTTAACTGTGCCCAAGGCCTCCTTTGTACAAATACATAACAAACGGTCTTACACAGTAACAAACACACACACATTTGAATCCGGAAATAAGTAACGTAATATAGTAACGACTGACAAGGCTCTATATGCTTTGAAAACAAGATGGTGATGCAACAGAACTACAGAACATCCTTGCCTTGAATATATAAGCCCTAGGCTAGCCACCGTGGGCCATTGTGTAAAGCTTAGTCAAAATCTAAAACATGTAGTGGAAAGAAAGAAACGCCTACATATAGCATTTTTTTATTTTAATTGTTGAGATAAGTTACATGCTCCGAATAAGTGGCATAAGAGTAATACTTTTCCACAGTATCGGAACACTGCATCGAAGCTGGAATTGGTTGGTCGTTGTCGTTGGACCCTGAATTAAAATATTTTTGAAGAGTTGCAATAATCCAGCACCTAGTAATTTTGTGCTATTGTAGAGTACAATATTTTACCTAGATTAAACTGTAGAGGTCTCCGAAGGTGATAATGATTGGACATATCAAAAGGAATAGCAAGGAATGGAAATTATAAAATTAACAGGTCAAGAATATATAAATTATTCGCTATTCTAAGGGAACAAACTAGGTACCAGTATGTCCTAAGTCCCGACGCGAAAAACGGTAACAGATGGACAGAGTTACTTTCGCAATCTTTACTAATATTATAGAGGAAAGATTTGTATTTTTGTATGTAACGAATAATAAACTTAAAAACTACGGGACCATTTTAAAAATTTTTTTCAAGAATGGATAGCTACATTATCAGCGAGTAACATAGGCTATATTTTATCCCCGTACTCCCACGGGAACGGGAACTACGCGGGTGAACCCGCGTGACATCCGCTAGTTATACTATAAGAGTGTACACTATACATCTTCTTCTTCTATAACATTCTTATGAAATCGTTTGTCTTTGACTTTGTCAACTAATGCTATCAACGCAGAGCTCTAATCACTCGGGGCTGCGGGACTATTCGAAAGAGATACCGTGGCCCCGGAATACAAAGGGCGATGAAGGAACATGTATGGGTTTTAGTCAGTAAAAGTCTGACACTCCCTCCTGCTCCGCCCAGAGCGGGAGAAGTCATTTGATGAATTCCCATCCAAAAATGAAAAAAAAAAGAACTCAAATAGCGCTGGACAGATTGGGTTAAATTTTGATAGCTATAATATATGACGTAGGCATCCAATCCACTACGAAAGGATTTTAGAAAATGCAACCCAAAAGCGCATATAAAATAGGGTATGGACATATTGGACATCCGTCACCGGGCGAAGCTGGTGCGGGTCAACTTATAGTATTGTATAAATCCTCATCAGAAGTAATCCGGAAGTATTCTACTCGTGCTGCCGAGGTTGTCTGTGAAACCAAGTGATGATGCAACGCAGCCTCCCGCCTTGAATGCTAACGTTTTGTTGTAGACGAGTACCTACGAGTACGAGTCTATTTATATACTTGCAACTGATTAATGACCGGCAGCGGGCCGTGGCGCCGTTTCATACAAAATAAATGTGTTTATTTAATATTTTGTTGAGTATTATTTATGAAGTTTTGACACGTGTATTCTATTGTTCTGTTCTCGTACGAAAATAGCGGTTGTGAAAATATTATAATCGAAGGGGCAAGAAGCGGGGTTTATTTTTTTATTAAGTTTAAGCTCTCTTTCATTGTGGTGGATAACGGCCGCCTCCCCCTCATAGAGAGGTGATGTGCCCCAGGCGCCAGCAGTGGGGACTAATTCATGAGGATTTAATTTAAAAAACGTGTATTATTTTACAAAAATTACAACGGTAGAATTACGGTATCTTCATTATTTGAGTCTTACAACGACTAAGGGTTCTTACAGACGAGCGGCACGTTGCCAACTGCGGCGGCAGCCGCCGACACCACAACTACAAGCGTCGACGGCAGCCGTGTACAGGTGACGACGGCTGCAGTTGGTAACGTGCCGCTCGTCAGTACGAACCCTAAAGTGTTCAAAAAAGTTATAATTATGGCGAGCTTACTGTGACAACATAAATTTATATTTTGTATGAAAAGGCACCCAACAGTATGCATGCTTAATGTAGGAAGCTATTTACGGTACAAGCCTCAAACACAAACATACATAGTACCTACAAGTAACATACATATGTATAGAAAATCATCGTTAAATAAAATCTAGCCAGGCACGTTTCTCACGCGATACTATGGTAATGAAACCGCATTCACATGTAAAAATACTTAAGATGTTTGCATTTATTAATGGAAGTGGAATTGAGTTGATTGCAATGAAGATGAGCAAGAAACAGTTCGAGAAGTTCATGGTCATTCTCGCCTTTAACTGTCCAACGTAGACCAGAAGCAGACCTTAACAGCCTTATACACCACTCCACTGCTCGACATAGGCCTCCTCAATCGCACGCCACTCAACTCGATTCTCAGCAACTCTCATCCAGTTGCTACCAGCCACCCTGCGAAGATCGTCTCTCCGCCTGAGGGCGTCCCGGCATCCTTGGCTGCGCTTCTACCAGCCGCACAATCACGTAGATAGAATACTTGAGGTATTCTGCGAAAAAGAAGCGATATTATTGCTTAGTTTCACACACATCCCCCAACACGCATCCGCGCTTATCTTTGGTGGAAACGCAGCCTGGCTGATTCGCGGTCTACACTCAAGAACACACACATCATCATATGTTTAACCTTTTTCCAACTATGATGGCATCGGTTTCTAGTCTAACCGGATGCTAGCTGAATAAGTGAATGTCTATCTGACCTCCCACAACCCATTTACTGGGTAAAGGAACAAGTTGGCAGCGGGCGACACGTCGCCGCCTCATGTCGCTGCAGTCATGATTTCATTTCATTGTCAGCGACACTACTGATCTGCGGTCAGGCGACACTTGCGTCTGCCGCTCGACGACACGTCGCTAGTTTCATGTCGCTTGCTTCGGAGGGAATTTCATAGAAATACATAGAAACCAGTAGCGTCGCTGCGACACGTCGTCTGCAGCGCCTTCGTGTCGCCCGCTGCCAACTTGCACCTTTACACTGGTTTGGTGGTGATTGAACTTGAAAGCTAACCCCAACATTTACAATTACTTCATCATATCTCTCTCAGTCTTTTCCCCACAAAAATCCTAGACAGATGATAACGTTATCGCGCGCTGAAGGTGTTTCAAGCTGTTCCTCAATACATTGTAAGTTTTCTTTGATACTTACAGCGAGAGCAGTAAATGTCTTCAACGCCTGAAAATATACGGGTATCTTAGTTGATTGAGTTATAAAACTCGAAGACATTACAATGTATTTAATTATTCTTCGTATGAAACTGGGTAATTGAGTATTGCAATACCGTAACAATATAGAAGTTACCTGTTTTCACATTACAGGTACTTACTTATTAAGTGGTCATAGCATCTATTTGTAAAAACTAGCTTATGCCCGAGGCTTCGCCAGCACCGAGTTCCATAATTGTTCCACGGGATTTTACTACCGGGATAAAAAGTATCCTATGTGTTAATCCAGGTCATAAACTATCTGTGTGCAAAATTTCATACAAATCCGTTCGGTAGTTTTTGCGTGAAAGAATAACAAACATACACACATACAATCTTTCGCCTTTACAGTCCGCGCGCGAGCTCAGAGGATAATAATAGTATATTTTATATCGAGGGACTAAACAAAGCCATAATATACCAGAGGTGGTTTGACTCCCGAGCGTGCGAGGGAGTCAATGAAACCGAGGGAATATTAAGTTGGCGTTTAGTCTCGAGGTGCAAACTGTACTTTTCACTTTGAGTGCGAGAAAAATAGTCAATTTAGTACAAAAACATTTATTATTCCTCCAGTCCATAGAACTTTCGTAAGTTTTTAGGTAAATCTTCCGCGATTTTGGCGGCAAAAGATTATCTATTATGTCTTTTGGTCTTTGCTCGACGTCAAACTCTTCACTGACACTCGAAACACTCGACAATAATTCTGAAATTTTCGCGGTCATTTTTTTCTTCTAAACCAGTCACTGATTAACAATTTATAACGCATGGCGCCACCTTCTTTGCGGAAAAACCATGGAAACTCTCAACATTTTCGCAATGAAGATGGTCCACACTCCACAGATAATAGTAGTATATTTACTGGCTGTTTGAGTTTGTCTATGTCACATGAAGGAAATTAAAAAACTAATTACTTTTCACTCCCTAGGGACTACAGTGGTCACTTTAGTCCCGCTTCATAGGGCTATATTGGCGTACTTTTAGAGCATGAGAAGTGAAAAATATAATTTGTAGTTTTATTTCAAGTACATGTCCCTCATATAATGATTTCATAATTTAGTTCTCCGCGTGAACGATTCCTCGGAGCTCGCGCGCGGACTATAGGTATAATATGTGTCATTATTTCGAAGGTCATAATCTATGACCTTCGAAATTAATCCGCACCGAGTACATGTAAGTATACCTATGTTTATGACTCATAAACATGGACATACCTACATGTACTCGGTTCGTCAGGTAAGTGCAGCAGAACGTCTGTAATCCCCGAAGGTTTAGACACCCACATTTTGCCAGTTTTGTTTTAAGTCCCATGTAATAGGAGGCAAGCCTATTGCCATCAACCGGGCACAAATCCAGCCGGCTGCAAAAAACGCAATAACACTTAGACCGGTCCGGGAATCGAACCCAGGTCTCATGCTCAGCAGTCGCGCTTAAGACCAACAGGGTCTTCGAGGCGGAATTAGGAGATATTATTGAGCCGAGAACTGCAATAACAAATGTCCATCTGTATCAAACGACGTTATTCTATACACTTCTGAAGAAATAAAATAAAAGAACGAAAATTTTTTTGGCATGAATTAGTAGGAAACTATAATTTTAATTTTCTTTTTTTTTCCGCTCGTTGCTTTCGCCAGGTTGAAGGAGAAGCAAAGCTAATATAAAAAATACCTAGTATTTTTATAATATATATTTGAATTAAGAACACATATAAATGTAAATTTGTTTATAAAAATAAATATTAGTTTTAATAATCATGTTTATCCATGATATTCTATTTATAAACACAATTTGAATATTCAAAAAATATTTATGCCGTAAAGACGCATATTGCTTTGCCAAAATTAAAAAAAAAAAATATTCACGACCGACAATAGGCATTGAACCAAGGAACTTATATGTATACTAACTGGAATGAGGACGGGCAACCCAAAAACGTTCCGAGCGAGATAGCTTTGAGAGCGGATGTTGTCTCTTTCTAATAGGGTGTCCAATAATCATACTAAATCTTAAGACAATTACAAACTACTGTTATTTTATTATTTAATGATGATGACCTGCAAATCAATAGCATTCTAGGCGAGATAGCTACAAGAGTGGAAGTCGTTAACTTTTTATGTTAACTTATTACTTATAACTTAATTAATAATATATGTCTGTACAGTCCAGTTGCAAAATATCCATTTTGCAACCTGTCTATCCAGACGTCTTTTGTATTCCGGGATTCGAGGACTCCGTTAAAATTATATATTTTTTCAGACATGGAAAATCGCATATTCATGCCATGACTGTTTAGTTAACCTAAAATGTTTTAGTAACATTCGCCAATATTTAATTTACCTTCCGAAACCAATCATTTTCACTTGCAGCTCGCCAAATGGATTCTTTTGCTGGAGAAGCATGGAAAAATCCTTAGCACCGTCGTGGCACGGCACGGTGCGGCGATTCTTTTCAATATTACTATTTAAAAATCAAAATAGTTACTACCGACACCATGTGCGATGTTTTCTAATTTATAAATTAAAATATACTTTTGATTACTATGTTACGACAACGATGTTCGAAACTTCGAACTTACTTACTTAATTAAACCCTAGTCGTAATAAACAACCAAAGTTAAAAAACTTACCTGAAAAACGAAATTCCACATCCAGCATACCCTTCACTACTACACCCCTCACTACTACACCCCTTCCCACAACACAATTTTACTATATTTAAAGCGGATTATTTCACTTAAATACAATAAAAAGCACTTATATGACTTCAACGCGAAAGTGTATCGGCCATATTGTTTACATCGGTGACAAGGCAAGACAGAGACACCATCCACCAATGTCGGTTTCTCGCTCGGACCGTTTCTTTTCTATTGAATCCATTGTACAAATTGAAACTCTAGGCTTTTGAAATAGAGTTTATTTTTATTTTTTTGCATTTTGTTCGTACTCATTGCATTGAACCGATTTGAACTTCGTACAAGTATAGTTGTTTGTAGAATTTTTTATTTCCAAACACGTGCGGATAAATGAAAAAAACGCACACGTGTGAAATATATGGCATGTTGAACCTAATCGTAGTGCGATAAGAACCTGTTTTCGAGGAAGTGTATTGAAAAGTTTTTTTTTTATAATTACAACAATTATACAATATTTTATTGCACACAAAGAACATTTTATGATTCTTTGCCCGTAGACCATCAAAATATCATATAATAAGATGTTTATTCTTATATTTTATCGGTGGCAGATAATATTATCCTGACTTCGTAGCAAGAATTTTTTCGCTCGTAGCAGCGTAGCAAGGCCAGTGGGAATTTGTTGACTCCTGGCTACGATCTTTGAAGAGAAGAGAATTTTGAATTCTACTGATTGTGGTTTTGAGGTAGATTAGTTTTTTATGTTTTACTCTGCTATGTGTTTGAGGAAACTGTTTTCGATTTTGATCCATTTTTGACACGTGAAATTCATATTTTCTTACATCTTTTGCAATTTAATTACAAGAAGGTAGTTCTCACCTTAGCGTATTATATACCTTATTCTTCAAAAGGAACGACGCAGTGAAACATACTGTATTGGCCAATTTTGACACCTGACATAGAGTATGTGTCGGATGTGAGACGACACTGGGGGAGGCCTATGTCCAGCAGTGGACGTCTTTCGGCTGAAATGATGATGATGATGATAAAGGATGTATACGAGCCAAAAAAAATAAATCTAATTTTATTGATTGTTTAATGTGTTTCTGAGAACACTAAGACGGATGCTAAAATTATGTAACGTAATGGATGACCGATATCTGTACGTATTATATTATCTGTGTCTGTACCGAAGTCTGGACGTATTGATATTTTGGGTCGATTCATCTTGAAACATGACCTACTTTCTTTTAATTATTATTTTTAACTAACTACACTGGCCTGCAAAAATAAGTACTACACACTTTTAAAATTTCAATTTTGTCTAAACTATAGACGTTAGAGATTTATAATATAAAAAACGTTTTATAGCATTTTTTACCAGCTTTCTTTGAAACTATAGTCAAAATTAAACTATTTTTCGAGTCCTTTTTGTTTCGAAAGAATATCTTATGTACTTAACCTTATAAAGTTATTGAAATTTTAAAAGTGTGATACTTCACACTTTTGGGTTTTGTAGGCCAGTGTAGTTCAGCTCCGAATAATTTAAGTTTTTTAGAGCTTTTTTATCAAATGTAGGTATAAAGTAAAGGTAACTTTAACATAATTATAAGCTTTTTATTATCCGCTTGGGTACTATTTACCACAATAATTAAGGTAGGTAAAACTCCATTGAAAAATACGTATACGACAAACTTCAACACAGATAAAGTATTTTGCTCTAAAAGAAATAAAAAAACAGTTAGTCATTGCAAAAAATGTAATCGCCTGAAGATACTTTTTAAATATAATTTTATACATATTTATACATTATACAGTGTGGAATTTTTCAACGCCACCTGGAGGAAAAGTACTCGAAATACTGGAGATAGCAAATTTTACTCATAGGAAATTTATTTTTAGAAAGAAACAAATCTGCATTCGCAGATTTTCGAAAATTCGCTTGCCATACTCGGGAATCGAACCGACTAAAGTTCGAAAAAATAACAAGCTGTACTTTTTTTACATCAATCGATAGGGACAATCATATGAATCAAATCTCTGTAACAAACATGATAAATTAAATGAAGGGAATCTGTATAATTTGGCAATTTGCACTGGTCTCGTAAAACTTGACAAATCAATATATCTGAATAACAATATTATGAATTAGCGAATGCTAGTACCTTACAAATCAATTAAGTACAAGACGGAGCCCCAAAAATGAGGTCAAACGTTACAAATTTCAATTTACACGACACCTAATCAGCATTTACCATTTATATCTCACCATGCCACACGATTTTCAACCATATTTCAATCGAAAAGTAACAGAAAGACACGCAAAATAAAGTTTCGCAAGTGTCAGAGTAAAGTTTGTCCGGGTATAGCGTGACTCATTGGTATTCGAATTTAGAACACCACTGTTATTAAATTATTATAGATAATTTAATAACAGTGGTAACATAGTAATTATTTATGTCTAATAAGAGCACTATAATACTATCATAGCAATTTTACTTTTAAGGTTCGTCTTCTTAACGTATTAAAATAATCGGCTCTTGTTATTATTACCTAATACGAATTCAAAAAATATTTTAGGAAACGTACGACGACTTATGAGCACAAAAGTACAGAAGCAGACTACTATATATCTACTTACGTAATTTTTCATGTAAACTTGTCATCGTCTCCTAGCATTTTGAGGCCTTTTCCCTATACAGGTTGTAAACAGACTCATCACGAAGCCGTCAACCAAGCATTCTGTACATCAAACTAAGTAACTTTACGCAAACATTATTGCTGGGTAACGACTTTTTTTTGGGGTGAAAAATCATGTTTTTTGGTAGACCACAGTGCTGATGGATGGATTGAATAGTACGTGGAGGTGTTTAAAGTAAAAATCTTACATTAAAAACTTGTAAATAATTAAAAAAAAAAACATGTCAAAAAGTTGGAACTTTGACCCCAAATATCTCCGTAACTAGTAGGTTCCCTTCTAGAAGGTATGGTGTAGAACAAAAAAATAATCCCAAAGAGGGGGAGAACAAGTGCCTTTCGGCTTCGTTAAGAGTCTTTTTACACCCTTTATAAAACTATGTTGGGGTCGGCTTCCAGTCTAACCGGATCGGATGCAGCTGAATACCAGTATTTTATATGGAGCTAACTCAGTTACTACAGGGTAATACGATACCCACACTAACTTGTAGAGGTCGCTAATCTCGGTGCGTGTTGTTTTCAGTACTTAATTTTTTTTCATAAAAAAGAATCTGTCAACCAGAGGGGTACCTAATTGCGAGACACACATTCCCAATGCTATGTAGTTAACTAGTTACTGTCATATTAATTTTGGTAATTTTTTAAAAACATTAACTGCTTTTTAAACGTTGTCGACGAATTTTACAAACATAGGAAGATATATTTTTACGATTTGTTTTTAAAATCCTTCGGAATGCGATAGAAAACTGTGTCACCTTCGCAATAATCATTATCATGAAACACATTTTGACGCAGCAGACATGGCCGTTGGTATTTTCCCGGCGTCGCGCGTCGCGTCTGGCGGAGCGTTTCGTAGGCTCGGCCTGGCCGTGTGCCGATGGCCGCTCCGCCTTGGCCCCGTTTCAGCAGGACAAACGTCGCCTTCGAGTAACTGTCAATATTACTAAGTATATTTACGTCTTGTGATTGGAAAGAGCTTTGAGTACGAACGCCACAAGGCATTCTCTACTATAGTTGGTGGCAGTTAAGATGAGAATAGCGGTCATTGACCCACCTACATTTATTAAACTTCTTAACTTTGAAAACCCAAAATAAGCCTGTTCAAGTCTGGAATCCGCCATCTATCGTGTTCTTTAAAATTTTTTGTAATGAAAAACGATACATGGTTTATTTGTATTGGTTCGTACGAAGAGATATTAGGGAAAGGGCAATGACCGCTATTCCCATCTTAACTGGCACCAACTATACATACTTACATTATCTCACGCCTTTTCCCATGGGGGTAGACAAAAACCACAGAACGCCTCCTTTTGCCTCGAACGTGGGTTCATACATCAGGTGAAACACGCACGCCGGTGGCGAGAACTACGCACGTGACCTTTCTGAAGAACCTTAGGTACTTATACCTGCAATCAGGTCAGTGTGTGTCCTTCTAGGGCGTCTCCTCCCGGTGTTGCCATTCACATCTGCCTTGTTGGTCGCCTTTCATTCAACCTCTCTAATACACTGGAACACTATTACTTTACATGTAGCTTAAACTGTGATGAAATTGGGAAATCATCAAATGACTTCTCCCGCTCTGGGCGGAGCAGGACGGAGTGTCAGACTTTTACTGACTAAAACCCATCCATGTTCCTTCATCGCCCTTTGTGTTCCGGGGCCACGGTATCTCTTTCGAATAGTCCCGCAGCCCCGGCAGGCTTCGGCCCTTGCGGACCCAATTGGCCTTACGTTGATTTAAATTAGATTGAAAACTATGCTATTGAGAAAAAAAGAAAACTGTTATATTCAGCACAAACAAGAAGCATTTACATATTTTTCAATTGAATTAGCGCTCGCATTTCAAATATGGCCGAATCCATCATGTTGGCAACTTCAGGAATGTCTCGAGATATTTTCTGATCATTAACACAGTTCTATAACAATATAAAATGTGGAATAGAAATAATGTGGTTCCATTATGGCCCAGCCTTAGAGCTGAGCCATTATATTTATTTATTTATTCGACTTACAATTTAGTCATCACTATATATTATCTTAAGCATAATTCGATAGTGTGACTATTAACTATTATTAATCCTTTACATACAGTCCTTTCCTTATCCTACAGTACAGGTGATGATGCCACAACCTCCCTGATGCGATGTATTTGATGGTTTTGTCTCATTGCCTTTACTTCCACGGCATGGGCCAAGGTGGCTTTCAGTGTCTCATGATGCCCCAAGTCTCAGAGCGGCTCTAACTTCCAAGTCGGGTATTGCGTCGACGAATGCCTATACCAGTATGTCATTGATGAGTGCAAGGCGCAGACTGGTATCTTTGCGAATCAGCATTATTTCTAACTTACGATCCTTCAAATTAGCTCTTAACGGCGAGCCTGATGGTCCTCATGACAGTGGACTTGTTCCCGCAGCAATGCCATTAAAGCTGACAAGTGCCGCTGATGCAGAAGATACTCCAGATGGGCCATCGACTGGCTATGTCCTAGGCTGGACACCACCCGGTGTCTGTGTCAGGTAATCACCAAACCGCCTTTGATTCATATCTTGCTGTCATTGAGTCCGTTAGTGTCGCCCTTTGATAGAATTGGTATAATAATATGTATCGCTCAATTCTTACACCATTGTTACGAGCTGGGTTTGTGATTAATATAAATATTTGGTGTTGTTTTTTTTATTTAGCCGATTACTTACATTCCTAGCAGGCAACACTACGCTACGTGTCAACGCACTTTAGACATGGCAGGTGACACTCCCTTGTATATTATTACAATACACACCCTAAAACTTGACCATAAAAACATACCTAATTAAATTAAAGAAATTAATCAAATGTCCTCTAAATTAAAATTTCCATGATGTAATTTATTTTACCCATCAATCATTTTGCAAATTAAATTACAAAAGTCACGAAGAAATGAATGATGTTATGTGAAAACGTAAATAAAATAAATCGTAAAATAAACCGTTTATTATAAACCTGGATTTTAATGTTGGCATTTTTGTGCTCTACGTGTCTCGATGAACTCAATATCCGGAGAAAATATTCTCGAACGCACTACTTATTGCATAACAGTGTGAAAGATGTGTATTTAAAAAACCAAGCTTAAGTACTTAATTACTTTAAATACTTAAATAAATTTAATGGCGAAATGTTGTATCCTGTTTTCAAATTAGTGTCCTCAAAATTGCACAAATATTAAGTAAATAAATTACATAACCCTCGGATTCTAATAGGAAGCTAAACGTTCGATAAATGGCTATAATTTATAGATTTACAAATTAATTCGCCATGCCTGGCCAACTACACAATATTGCGCCTTATTTTCTACGAAATAAGAACCATATGAGTATAATTTCTCTCAAATCAAGGCTGTCATAAGAACAAGAGATTGTGCAATGCGGACCGACTACCCGGAATGGGGTCACTTCCGAAGTGTGCAAAATTATGGAACTTTCAAACTAAGACGCAAAGTCTTAAGGTTCAATTTTAAATCGCAGTAGCACAGTTCTCTAGTCCAAATACTCGTTAGCAAAAGTTTGACCAGACATTATAGGATAAAAGCGGTTTGTAAGTAGCGGTTTCATTATAATTGCTTACTAGTTAAGTTTGCATGGAACTAGTCTTCTATTGCATAGTTTTGTCTTCTGCATCTTTATACTGTGGTTTTGTATCGTTTTTATGCAAGATGGGCAGCAGCAAATGTAGGGCTCACAAGTGACACGTGTCTCGGTCTGTCGTGAGGATTGCATGACCTACTTATAATTATAAGCAAAATCATTTCACTCAATAGATACCTAGATATGGCCGAGATGTACTTGTAAACATTACTTAGAATGCACATTGGCAAGGTGAGATTCTTGCCACTCTTGCATTCCTGTTAAACGTCAAGTGTGAGATACAGACGGGAACATGTCTATGCCAATGTACGCAGGACGTAAGTACCTAGTCTACCTACCCATTTCTTTATTGTTGGGCACGTACTTTTTAGTAACATTTACAAAAAGGGAAAAGATGGCGCTAGACGTCCTCTATAGCTCCGTTTCTTTCCCTCACTCGCACGCAATGAAAACGATCCTGCTTTAAGACGTCATGGTAGGCCCGCTGATCTCGGCCAAAGAACAAAATAACGTTCTAAAGTAACACGTTTACATTTTCTAATTCACTTTTAATTTCTCTATTCTACCTATTTAGACATTTCGTTATTCCGGAGGGTAGGTAACTAAAACTATATCTTGCATGCGCGGCGGCTGAAAATTGAAAGCAGACGACCCAAATATTATATATTATGAGTTATCGATTTATTTCGACCGACAGACGAGGTCAAAGTCAAGGCACTACAAAGTAAACAAAAAGACTATCAGATTGATAGTATTTTTACATAGGTACTATCGAGGACACTCCCGCCTGATCACCACTAAGCTAATTTTTGCTTGCACTTAAAACATAGAAACGCTCTCTATCGCCGCCCCGTTGACTTTAAAATAAATAATTAATGAAAAAAATACCGATCGGCGACACATGCCAAACGAGAGTCATTGTTATTTTGCGCGCCAAAGTTGACGCTTTTCTAATAGGCCTAAAGTTTAAGGTTGAGTGGCTCGGCGCCTCCGCATGATTTAAGGGAAAAAAAAATTAACTGATCAGGCGGAAAAGACCACGACTGTACATAAACTCACGCCATTTTGCCACGGGGGAAGGGGCAGGCAGTAACGACAGAGCGCCACCTGCCTGCTGCTATGATCCTTACTCCTTTTACCTCGTCCACGTTCATGCAGCTGGTCAAGCACGCACGCCGCTAAAACGCCGAACCTAAAGATCTCAGGGGGTATCAAATAGGCGAGACGACAAAAAAAATCTAATCAGTCTGTCAGTTAGATTATCAAAAAATATTTGACCCGTGTTTTTTCTTTTGTTACGTAAACCGAAATTGACGAAGATATGACGCTTTTAAAATTCTCAATACGTCACGCCTAGGTATAATTTTAGCTAGTTCTGACGTCACGAGCCCCCACTCCCGAATTTGATGCGTTTCATCTTTTGTCAATATTACACGTATTTTTTTGTAAAACAAAAAATACGTGTCCATTAATTTCCAATACTCTAACAACATCATCAAAAAATTGCAAAAAATTAAATATAGTTTAAAATTTTTTGATACTGTCGTCATGCCTATTACCTGTGCAGGTATTAGTATAATGCCAGAAGAAGAAGAGAGAGTGATTGATAACGCGCCTGTTGACAGGGGAGAATATAAGGACCCTTTTTTTTTCG
Organism: Xestia rhomboidea; assembly: GCA_963853795.1. Lineage (NCBI taxonomy): Eukaryota > Metazoa > Arthropoda > Insecta > Lepidoptera > Noctuidae > Xestia > Xestia rhomboidea. Next base: position 2,657,917 of record OY970771.1, on the reverse strand, counting down.
GATGGGAAATCATCAAATGACTCCTCCCGCTCTGGGCGGAGCAGGAGGGAGTGTCAGACTTTTACTGACTAAAACCCACCCATGTTCCTTCATCGCCCTTTGTGTTCCGGGGCCACGGTATCTCTTTCGAGCAGTCCCGCAGCCCCGGCAGGCTTCGGCCCTTGCGGACCCCTTCCTTATTGCTGACTCTCTTTGAGGCGCGCGTGGAACTCGAACGCGCCGTCGACACGGCCTGTCGTCATGAGACGGACGGACGGCGAGCTAGCCGTCCGTCCGGGATAGCTTCCCGTCCACAGGCCCGCGCCTACGGTGGCCGGAAGCCACCACGAGGCCGCCGACGCCCGGGGCGTCTCCCACGGCGGCCGGGACGTGTGGATCTCTCGGATCCCTATCACGTTCCGCCACCTCCTTCGCTAGCATGACTGCTTCGCAAAAGGAGTTGACGGCGTCCCATTCCGTCTCGCTCCGGACCATGGATTGAAACCAGAGGTCACCGCCGCCGATCGCCGCTTCGAGAACACGGCGGTGCTCCGCCCAAGCGGGGCACACCTCCACAGTGTGCGCCACCGTGTCCTCCAGTCGATCCTCACAGTGAAATATATGGACCCTAAGGGCAGGAAAATGTAATGATGATATTAGTGTTCTAGAACGATACCTACTCAAGCATGAATTATTGTGACAAGTTATGAGATTACACACCGGTATAAACTTAGATCTAGTTCTTTTTTAGGGTTCCTCACCTCAAAAGGAAAAAACAGAACCCTTATAAGATCGCTTTCTTGTCCGTCTGTCACCACCGATTTTTTCAGGAACGGGTGGACCTAGCAAGTTGCCATATACTGAGGTCTATTGTCCCTATTAGGTGTATAAAAATCAAGGTCCTGAGTCAACACGATAAAAAGATATGGGCAAATTTAGATTTTCGCGAAAACTTGTAAACTCAAAATTTAACAACTTTTTTTTATTTTTCAGACTTTTCCCTTTACTTGAGCTGTAAGACCTTGCTTTTTGTCGTACCCTACCATGTAGGTTTTGGGTCGAAAAACTATATGGTAGTTCCCGTTCACCTAGAATTACGAATTTGGCACAAAGCAAGGTCTTACAGCTCATGTATAGAGAAAAGTCTGAAAACCGTAAATATGTAGTTTAATAGGTAACAAAAAAAAAACGATTTTACTATTACAAACTTATTATTTGCGGCTGGAGCAATAGCCGTTTCTAGGGATCGAACAGCAAAGTTAAGTTTGTCCTTTAAAAAGTTTGTACGGAACCCTCGGTGCGCGAGTCCGACTCGCTCTTGGCCGGTTTTTATAGAGAAGTATGCAATCAGATCAATTTGTAAAGCGGTCAATGATGGTGCATGTTTTAAGTCATGCTTGAACATCGTTTTCATTGACATCACGGCAGTAAGTAGATTTTCTTGCGAATCATAACTTGCAAAAACACAAAGCATCAAGAATAATACACTATCATTAAACAAAACAGATTTCTTTGAAGTAGATATGGAAAATCGTATGTTTTCAGTTCCGATTGACCGATTGTGGCGCGGATATGACATAACGCTGCGGGTGCCAAAACACAGTCGCCATTGGCGCATCGATATTTAGGAATATGTGAATATTATAGTAAAAATAGGTTTGTGGTAATCAACATTTAATAGATATTACGACGATGTTCTTTGAAATGGTGGGCAGAGCGGTCTTTTTGTCTTCATAACAAAAAACATAAATAACACCACACCGTCATTAGTTTTTCAGGACTGGTCGAGTTTCATTACCTCGGCGCTTTTCTCGTGGTCGCCACTGTAGATTCTGACTTTCAATTGTTGCAGTGTTTGGGAATAGAAATGGCTTTGTCTCCTCTACGGATACCGCACACTCTAAACAAGACTGTCTTTAGACAGACAATTAGTCAATTACCCTACTAGTGCGAGCGAGAATCAAAGACAGTCTTGTATACATAAAGCTATAGTTTTTGGTAGCCGCGCTACAGTTTATATTTCTGCAGCTACCATCGTTTTACCTTGTTTACCTAGTCTTGTGTTATTGTTCCGAAATATATATATTTTTTTTTTATTATATTGTGTGCGGAAGGCCCTTACATAACAAAAACACCATTATAACATACACATAGTAAAATATAAACCAAAGTATTAAAGACATTTTATCAATGTTTGTTTCGAAAGGACGGATAGATGGCATCATAACTATAATGACGTTCCATTGGCACCTAGTTACCTATAGGACACCATTACCTACTGTTACTGAAGCCTGTTTCATCCCATTCTTGGGCAACAGCGTCTCCCCATGACTTCAAGTTCTCTCGGTCTTGTAGTTACAAGACTTATTGCAGAATAAAGGCTTACAACATGAAAATAATTATAATCCTGAAATCGGTGTTGGTCACTTAGTAAGAGTGTTGTTCATAATGTCAAGTAGAATGACTTCCTATGAGGTTTAGGGTAAAAAACAAAGTAAGACTGTAGACGGGTTTCCTATTTAAAACTTTTTAAACTGTGTGGTCACTAACACTATAATTATTTATATTCGTTTATAGCAGTGGTTCCCAACCTTTCTTGGACCAGGGATCACTTAGGTCAGCAGGGACCAGAAGGTCCTAGATAGATAAACATGGACACCGCCAGGAATATCTAGGGGGGTGAATCTATAACTCAGACAATGCAAAAATTGGAAAATGGGCTGAAAATCTTTAGAATTAAGATAGAGAAGGATACTAAAGCGACCGAACTGAGCTCGAAAAATTTAGCAATCATTCATACGGAAATAGGAATAAGTACTTAGATTCTCAACAAAATTTTAGCACCTCGCCTCCGATAGGTTCAATAAGGTTAGGTTAAAAAGTACGAATAAAATGTTAACCTTTCGTGGACTATATTCGCGGCTCCTGCGGACCACCGGTGGTCCGCAGACCAAAGGTTGGGAACCACTGGTTTAAAGCAAACTCAAAATAAATAGTACCATAACATGGTAAATATCCAGTTTACAGTGTTAATGAAGTCCAGAGTGTTTTCCTATGTCCAGAAAGGAATACTCACTGAAAACATCACGGAAAAAAGGCGGTAAATCATTTCCAATTTTGTGACCATTACACCTAGGTATATAGGTAAGGTATTTATCGAACTTGCCCTCAAATAGTCGGTTAGATCATCGACTATAAGCTAAGCCTGAGCTAACACCTGACTCACAGGGTATAAATTACAAGTTGTGTTAATGTCAAAAGGTTCGTAGCAAGTGCACAAGACAGTGTTTCTCGCAGATTTATAGTTTTACTCTAAGAAGCGGTGCAAATATAGGTCAGAAGCGTTATTTAATATTCAGAGATCTACGAATTCCACCATGAGTTATGAATTATGATGGAACATAGGATCATAATATTACGCCTGTAATCCCTGAAGGTTTAGGTAGAAGTGCACTATCGTGGACACTCCCGCCTGATCACCACTAAGCTAATTTTGCTTGCACTTACAACATAGAAACGCTCTCTAGCCCCGCCCCGTTGACTTTGTATAGAAAAAATGAATACCGATCGGCCGAGCGCACTGACGACGCACGCCAAACGAGAGTTACATTGTTATTATGCGCGCCAAAGTTGACGCTTTCCTAATATAGGTCTAAACTTTAAGGGGGCGTGGCTCGGCGTCTCCGCATGACATAAGCGAAAAAAAATATAACTGATCAAGCGGAAAAGACCACGACTGTACCTATTAAAAAATGTCGGTGAAATATTGTTCACAGACATTTCGCCAGATATGATTTAAGTCCCATTTTGCAAATATAGACTGGTTGCTACGACTGTTAATAAGAAATTCTTCATGGAAAAAATCAATTTGCTCGACGTGAAAGAGTAGCCCTTGCGCTACTGAGCAGAGGTCCTGCATTCAGGCTCAGTATACTTGCGACTACTAAAACAACAGGCAGTCAGTAGACAGAGGACATTTTAACATCATCTGTTGTACCTACTTGTAGGTACTTAGAAGAAAATAATCAAAGATTATTAGGGTCCAAATTTTGAAAGCAAACCCGCATTTAGAGCAAATGTTCTGTTTTCCTCGTTGAAAAATCACTGCTTAGCAAGCTCGATGAAAGTACTCAGGATTATCCAAGTGTGCTTCACAGAAAACCTAAATTAGTTATCATAAACAATCCGAGAAAGACCCGAATAGCGCAGCAGTACTGAGGCTGCCTTACGTTCTTTGGGTCCCGGGTTCGAATCCCGGTAGGAGCAAATGTTTGTGTGATGAGCATGGACATTTGTTTCCGAGTCATGGATGTTTATATGTATAATAAGTATGTATTTACAAACAAAAAGTATCTATGTAGTATATAAACTATCTGGTGTCCACGACACAAGCCTCGTTGCTTAGTGTGGCACTAGATGGCGCTGTGTGTAATGTCCAGCGATATTTTATTTATTTATTAATCTCAAAGTCTGACATTCAATCATACTTAGGGGTCTTGTATTACCCAGTACTAACTGGGTTGTGGAGATCAGAACAGATAGACAGTCGCTCCATGTAAAATACTGGTATTCAGCTGCATCCGGTTAGACTGGAAGCCGGCCCCAACATAGTTGATAATAAAATGTGGTATGTTGACATAATTCATAATTCAATTATACCAATTTTACATAACTTTGATTCAATAGTAAACTAACAAATCGTAATTTTTTAAAGCAAAAAAAATATAGATATTATAGTTGACTATATCTACTTTGATAATTTGTGGTTCAAAACACGATATCGAAAACTTCACTCGATAAAAAATAAATCCGAACAGGAGCCTAATTCGAATATTTTTTTATGTTTTTCTTATTTTTCTTGAAGAAAATGAAATTTGACTACCAAAAAAAAAAAAATCTAAGCAAAGTAAATAACATTTAGAACAATTATTTGTGGTTACGTTTTGCAAAAGAGTTTAATCCTTTTAATAATTAATTATTATATAATACAGCGGCTTGCGTACGTGGATTCAGTCGCCCGCCGGGCCTTGACGAGGTAGGACCTATGTCCCTTTTGCTGGCGCACGGCTGTCCCGCTGAGTTATCGAACGATTTATTCAGAGATCGTAGTGTAAATATAATGGTATGGTATTTTTTAACCGACTTAAAAAAAGGAGGAGGTTTCTCAATTTGACCTTATGATAACTTCGTCGTTTATGAACCGATTTTGATGATTCTTTTTTTGTTCAAAAGAAGATATTTCAAGGGTGGTACCATGATCAAAACCAGGATCTGATGATGGCATCCTAGAGAAATCGAGGGGAACCTTTGAAAATCGTAGTGCGACTAGTGCGTTTGTTAATTTTTTTCATTGAGCGTTTTAAAGCACTACTATTTAATGAAGGTCTGGAGTCGATATGATGATGGAACCCGAAGATAGTTGAGGGCACTCCTCAACGATTCACAACAGTAATCGGGTGTTTGGGCTTGATTAATTTGTATTGATGAGAACTTTACACCTAGATGGTTTGTGGCTATCATTAGGGGTCTGATGATAAAGACGAAGGACAGTCAAGGGAACTCCTCAACGTTTTACAGTAGCTACCCTGTATTTGGATTTAATTCATTTCTATTAATGAGAACTTTGCACCCATATGGGTTATAAGTGCCATTACAGGTCTGATGATGGGGACCATAGACAGTCGAGGGAATTCCTCAACGATTTACAGTAGTTACGTTTAGTTGGGCTTCCTTCAAATGGTTCAATATGCTAAAATGTTCTGATCGTACAAAAATAATACCTAATTAAGATTGAAGTTTGCATAGCAAATATTTGTATAGGATATTACAACTAAAATGTGACAAATGGTGGCAGAAAAAACGGAATCAAACAAACAAGTCACCGACCTAAGAAGCTAAAAGTTTTTTCCCTTTTTGTTTTTTGAAGTCGGTTTTATTTTTTGCAAGAAAGTTTTTTGTTATTAATTTTATTCTTTTGTTTGTGAAGTAAGGGGATTAAAAATAAAAACAAGTACAGTACGATTCAAACTTAATGGCGGCTCGGAAGTTAGCTGCCAGTGCAGGTTCGCGCATGTACAGTCAAGTCGAAAATCATCTAAGCTCGTTTAATTATTTTTATAACTAAAACTTGTGTGAATGTTTTAGTGTTTTAAGATACGTATTTATTTGTTAGCTTAAGTGTCCTATCGCCACAAGACTTCGGCTTGGTGTGGGTAAAATCGACATATGATTCGTCGGTATATACAATGGGTCGGTTTTCCGAGCGATACGTCGAGATTTTATGCAGACATTCGATGCGCTGTAACCGAATATTTGACTGCTCTATTAATACTTTTCTCTCATTTTGGGCTTTCTTCCATTGAAACCCCAATCGTTTCAATATTCGGCCTAAGCTGGTTATAGAACCGTTAAAATGAATATCATCTTTGAACTTTCGTTTTAATTGCTTCAGTGTTGGCAATTCCTTTTCAGTAACATGAAAGTTGTGCACGCACCTTTTGATGACACCTTGGTCGAAGCCGCGAGGCATTTTACAAATAAATATCAAAGTATTTTCCGCACAACCAAAAACAGTCTTAAAACTTTACGTAAATAACGAAAAACGAACGGAACAATAACAAAAAAAAAAACATAACAATACAATAACAAAAAAAAAACAAAACAGTTAACAAACAACATCAAACTATAATGAGCTCGACTGTACTTATGCAGAAATTCGCGCGCGTGTGCAGAATACAGACGTAACTCACACACTAAAGCGACGACGCGTAGGGCGAGTGCGGGTGAGAGAGAGCGCGCGGGGATGTGCCCTGCCGGCACGTCCCTCTACGTCCCGCTGATACCTAAAAATTGCGATCTGCGCAGCGAAACGTACGATGTTCCGAGCCGCCATTAAGTTTGAATCGTACTATAGCTAGGTATAAACTGCGGAAGGTTGGATTAAAATATTATTTTATCGTCGTTGCTTTTGCCATTTGTTAGTATATGGTAGAAATACATTTTTAACCGACTTCAAAAAAAGGAGGTTTCTCAATTCGACCGTTTATATTTTTTTTATGTGTCGCGCATAACTTCGTCGTTTATGAACCGATTTTTATGATTCTTTTTTGTGGAAAGGGTATACCCCGAAGTTGGTCTCATTTAAATTTCATAATATGGATCTGATGATGAGTTTCAGAGACAGACAACGGAACTCTTCAAAAACTTACAGCAAATTAACCGCGATTGCAGCAATCACTTGGATGTTTATTGTTTACATAATATCATAACATAACATCACGCCTGTATGCTCTGAGCGGCTAAGCAGATGTGTACAATACACCCACATTTCGACAGTTAGGTATGTTAAGTTCCATTTTATTGGGGATACTCCTATTATCATGTAAAATAAATGCTTAGCAAATATTTTTTATAAAAATTACAAAAAAAAAAAAACTGACAATAAAGAAGTCAGTCGGAACTGTGTGTGTGTGTGTGTCATGTAATGACGCTGCTCATCTTCACGCAAACAATCACAGGGTGTTTTTACACCGTAAAATTTTAAATACCTCTAGATTATAATCTATCGTGCGAGATTGTAAACTCTCGAAAGATTGTGAACTGTTTGGTGACAGATACAACAAATAAAGCGCGTGTTGCTTCGTGAGATAAAAACAATGTAAGAAACTTAGTCACATAATTGAATAAATCTTGACTTGCAGCATTTTACATTTACAATATCCATTCAAATTAATTTATTACATATAAATGTTAGGTTTTCGCAATTACTACAGTATTATAATAAATCAAGCTGACAATTTAATAAAATAAGTTGTTGTACTGCACGCTTACCTATACAGTGACACTTCGCTCAGCTTTGGGTTCACGTAAGTTCACGCCGGCGACGCGAGCGCACGGCTCGTTTTGCGTAAAGGATGGTAGCGTTAAATATGGAACTGGTAAATGGAACCCTGCCTAATTACCCGGTACTAACTGGGTTATGGACAACCCAGTTAGTACCGGGTAATACGATACCCCTTGGGAGACTGGTTGTCAGACATTTTGGACCACTGACTGCCTAACGACTGTCAAAGATCTACAAATAACAGCCGGGACCAACGGCTTAACCTACTTCGCTTAGTCTACCTGGCCTTAAGGTTACGGTTTATATGTATAATAAGAATATGTATTTACAAACAAAAAGTATAAATGTAGTATATATCAATTATCTGGTGTCCACGACACAAGCCTAGTTGCTTAGTGTGGCACTAGATGGCGCTGTGTGTTAATGTCCAGCGATATTTATTTATTTAAGTTACCAACTACCAAAATAAAACAAACATTTCGTAACAGGATAATCCAATAATCATCACGGTAGATTATGATCGCAGCGTTCTGTTATCTAAAACACGTGGATGTTGCTGCCTAAGCCTAAAGAGCTGATAACACACTTTATCTGATATCACCCACCACGAGTAACCAATCGTACGATCGTTCTCGACAGATTTGGAAAAGTTTTTGGAGATAAGAGCGAATTCTGGACAAACAAATTACCTATTTGTCCAAAAGGAGTAATGTGGAGTATGTCAGGGTTATAGCAAGTGGCGTGAGTTTATGTACTTATGTATGTACTGTACTTGATACAATTAGAATTCTGCTATATCCTTTTTTTTTTCGGATGGGAAATCATCCATAGACTCCTCCCGCTCTGGGAGGAGCAGGAGGGAGTGTCAGACTTTTACTACTAAAACCCATCCATGTTCCTTCATCGCCCTTTGTGTTCCGGGGCCACGGTATCTCTTTCGAATAGTCCCGGGTCCCGCAGCCCAGGATCCTGCTATATCCTGTAGTAGGTATACATTTGTAGGGCTCAAGCATAGAAAATAACGTTTTCATGGACGACGATGGAAATTCATAGTCTGTCAAGATTTTCAAATGCCCTGTTTTGTTTGTTTTCACAAAATCAATCCACATAAAAAGTCATTTATTCAAATTAGGCTGGTTCCTAATCAGCATTTTTTGAACGTCAAAGTTTATACGAGACAGTCACCCTAAACGCCTACCCTTCGACACTTCCTAGTGTTTTTTTTTTTTTTTTTTTTATCTTTTTGTTTTTTTTTTTATACACGTAGAACGCTGGTTGTCAGCGCTGGCTCTAACTACATACGTGTTACAGCCGCGAATCTCATTTTAATCAACATACAACCTGACACTGACCTGCAAATTGCAAAAAACGTAAGAAAATTTGAATTTCGCGGGCTACCCTGGAGCATCCACCTTAATAACGTGGTAAATTATATATTTATATATCACCTGGGAGTCTTATCGAACTAGGTTTAGTGTCGTGGGCTCTCTAACTATAAGCACCGACAATTTCTGACAGCCAGCGTTCTACGTGTTTAAGCACTTAGCTAGAAAGAAGAAGTGGCGGAGCAAACTCCCCAGCAACACATACACAGGGTGGGGCTCACAAAATTTGTACCATAACGCACTAGAAATTGTAACACACATGTTCGTATGCAACACACGGGAAATATTGTAACACGCTAGAACTCTATAAAGGCAGGATTACAGTACGAACATTTACTAAAAAAGCTTACCACATTTACGAGTAATGATGACCATGTGTGGGATATCAAAATAAAGGGCTTGAGGAGACAATTACAAAAACATAAGTCACTGCAGTTAGGTTTTTAAACCCTAAGTAAGCTTTTTGCACTCCGTTTTTATTATTCTTTTCTCAAATGGAAATTGAAATACTTAATTATGTTTATAGTTTAAATTAAAGAGGAACTTGCTTTTGTTAACGTTAGAAATATTATTACAATCAAAAACAAATATTAATGTTATCTAAACGGTCACGCCATTGACCTAGCCCGCGAAAATTAATTTTCCTAAGTTGCAAATTGCAGCTCTGTATTAGTTCTTATGTGGATCGTTTTTATCTCCATTGTCTTCTTAGTAATATTTGCTCTTCTAGGTCAAAATGTGAGATTCTTATACTCGTTTATGCACACGCAAGCAAAAATGATATCCCCTTTTTGGAGTCCACCGCAGTCGGTTAAAGACAATGTAAACCAAGCTTAATGCTATCCAGTGTGTTACGTAACACACCGTGTAACACACCATAACACACCGGAGCGAACACACGAGAATTTTTTAATGTGTATTTGATTATAGCAGCCGCAATTTCAAAGAAATTTAGGAAAGAAATCCATAATAGACGACATACAAAGGTATTTATTTAGTATCTGTACTTCATTATAGTGAAAAATAAACACATCTCTTGAAAATTCTTTGTTTAATATCCAATAATTTTGATGACCAAAAACACCCCAACAAGTCACCTCACTTTTGTGGGTAGACTAAAATGGTTGACATTAAATTGACATTTGATAGCTGTTGCTAAATGGTGCTGCCAACCTACAAAACAAGTTCTGGTGGGATTATGACTAAAATACGAAAGTTACCGAGCAACACATTACTTGTAACACACTAGAAGATTTTAACGGACATTTTTTAAATTTGTTGTATTTTAAGTAATTGTAATATTTTGCTAGATTTTCTGACAAAGTACTTTAAATAAACTCCCATACTAACAATAAAGACAAAAAGAAATAACATTAACAACGAAATAAAAAATCAAACATTGTTGACGGACGGCGCTGGGACATTTATGTTTTGTATGGAGCAAAAAAAATATCAAAGGTTTGATGAACTATAATTTTGTGAATATTGAAGTTTTGTGTACTTTATTTACACCCATCCCTTTGTGATGTTTTAAATTTAATGCAAAAAATAAAATTCTTTTAAAAAACTTTTTTAGACATACTAAAATTTAGGGACAAACAGGTGACCGCGAAATTTTTTCAAGAAGTACATCTTTTTTGAGCCCCACCCCACATGGGTCCGTGACTTAAGCCTCCAGTGGTCGAGGCACCTGTGGCCGACGCCCCCGATTCGATTAATTTAATATATTTTTTTGTGCTTTTTCACTAAGTACAGTAAATTAGAAAAGTGTTTTACCATAATAATAAAGCATTTTTCTTTGCTAAATAAAAGTTATATATATATCAAATAGCAGAGAATAGAACGCCACTTAACCCAACATCTGTCTATTAGGTTAGAAGAACCGGATTTTATACAACAATAGTGTGTAAGTTAATATAAAACAAAGTGTATTTACTTAGTTCTTTTTTCATTAAATTAAATTACCACATGTAAGCTAGCACACAGTCACACCAAAAATAATAAAAAATATACTCAAGCACAAAAAAAAATCTCCAGGCCTAAAGGGCGTGCCCGCTTACACGTGCAATGTTGGATTATACAGTTTATACATTGGCTATTCACACCACATGACAATGTTTAGCATGTTTAGGCTATAAACCGCACCTATCTATTATCCTGACCCACATTTATCATTCTGTGAATTAGAAAAAAACATAAACCACTTCATTCTTCGTTACTTTTCCTCAATCGTTACTGAGAAGGGGTAGACCAATTGACTCCAACATTTCACAATATAGTTTCCTATGAATCGTAAACTTCAGTATAATCAGATAATATTACGCTTTTCAGAACTTTGTAGCGATTATCGGTGTCCTCAGAAGCGTTGAATAACAATATCGATACCTACCTACTTGAGTGACACATTTGATAAAAAATATTTGTATAAAAGGACATCCCCATAAAATATGTGAAATGAATTTCGCCAGTTGTGTCTATATCCCATATTATAGGGGACCAGCCTATTTCCAACAACCGGACGCAAATCCAGACTCCGTGGCTGCTACTGAGAAATTCCTTATGGAAAAACCCAGTAACTCTTTGCCTGGGAATCGAACCCAGGACCACATGCTCTGACCCCCCGTGCCAGGCGCGGATACGGGGGGGGGGGGGGGCAATGGGTGCAAACAAAGTTATAGCTTTTCCTGCCTGATGCCATAGAATGGTATTGTACGTAATAAATTGTAGCGTGAAATGGAATCACTCAAATTAAGATATTGTTTAACCCTGCGAAAAAACATTTATCAAAAAGGCTCCTTTTTTCTACCTCTGGATTGGCACTCCTATTGGATTTTTGCATGATCCACCTATAGACAGAGCCTGAAATAAACTTGCCCCGAGGCCTTACCTATGTGCAATTATAGCATAATCAAATTATCTGAGGCAATTCGGCGAGGCTAGGCGAGGCGAATTGAGGCGCTTCGCTTGCTCTTGCTGCCTACTTTTTCTCTCTTATCTTAACTTTGTCTATAAGAGGCCCAGGTAACTCCAGTAGGTCGGTAGGAAAAGTGTTAAAATTTTCGAGCTCACTTCGCTCGCTCTACAGACTACTTCCTCTCGAATTTATCTAAAAGTCGACCAAGTAACTCCTGAAGGATCGAAACCATTCCAACCTGTCCAAGGCAAGGTGTCATAAGAATTTCTAGCTATGCTCCCCCCCCCCCCCGCGGCCCAAAAGCTGGCGACCCTCTTGTATCTTGCATATCATGGATTACTGTAAAGTAACGCCTGATTCCATTTATTATCACAAGTTCATCAATTTTTTTAATGAATTTTCCTTAAGGTAAGTGAAATAAATAAATAAATATCGCTGGACATTACACACAGCGCCATCTAGTGCCACACTAAGCAACGAGGCCTGTGTCGTGGACACCAGATAGTTGGTATACTACATAGATACTTCCTGTTTGTAAATACATACTTATTATACTGTTGGGAAGAAATGAGGTCTTACGAAGTATTATGAAGAAGTGAGGTTGTACGCAGCACATGTTACTTCTATGGAAAGAAGTGACATGGTCGTGAGAGACTCCGGTTGAAAAAGGCTGTGAGATTTATATTTTCCTATTTTGTGTGCATACTCGCTACTTTTCTAAACAATTACGTGTTGATTTAGTTCGTTATGAAGTATAGCGGTTTAAGTTAGTTTCAGTGGTTGATATTTTGTTCCAAGTTAGAATAATCGGTTGTATTCGTTAATCTGCAGTGTACCTCGTCGACTTATTTTGAACATCTTCACTTCTGGATGCTAAATATACATATAAACATCCATGACTCGAAAACAAATGTCCATGCTCATCACACAAACATTTGCTCCTACCGGGATTCGAACCCGGGACCCTAAGAACGTAAGGCAGCCTCAGTACCGCTGCGCCATTCGGGTCGCCCCCCCCTAAAGGAAATCCTGTATCCGCGCCTGCGCCGTGCAGTCGTACTTGTGACCACTAGACCACGAGGCAGTCCCCTTATCATATAGGCAGCATATTGGAACATAGATCTTTTGTCGCAGAATTAAATTTTACACAATATAAGAAAATAGGATGGACTTAATAATAGACTTAAATGGGAAGAGACCAGATGGTATGACCATAATGCCATGGAAGTTGGGTAGGCCTTTGGTGTGGGACGCAACTTGCATCGACACCCTTGCGCCATCCCATCTTCCTAGCACAGTGGGCTGCGCTGGGGCGGCTGCTGCAGGTGCTGAAAACCTCAAACGGCGCAAATACAATAATTTAATTGGTAATTATGTGTTTGAGCCGTTTGGGGTTGAAACACTAGGGCCATGGGGTCCGAGTGCCCACCTAGTATTTCGAGAAATCGCCAAGCGGTTGGTCGACTCTTCACGTGACCAGAGGGCGGGCCTATTTTTTGGCCAAAGAATCAGCATTGCCATCCAACGTGGCAATGCTGCCAGCCTTCTGGGCACTTTTCCTGTTGACAGCGATGTGGACGAATTTTTTGACGCCCTGTAACGGTTACAGGTTGTTACTTGTACATATTTTTATTATTATTTAGAGTTATAGTTTATATAAGAAAAAAATTAAATTATTCTTGATTGATAATTTATGCTATTACACTATTGACGAATACTTAAATGACGAATTAATTTAGAATTACAAATATTAAGGTTTGAGACAAATATTAATATTGACATTTTAATAATTTTAACATTTTAATTATTCTGACATAGTTTTTAATTACAAATATTAATTACAAATATTAATTTAGAATTACAAATATTAAGGTTTGAGACAAATATTAATATTGACATTTTAATAATTTTAACATTTTAATTATTCTGACATAGTTTTTACCTTGTCTTATTGCATGATTTTCAAATATTTTATTTAGTAATAATTGTAATCTTCAGCTAGATTTGCACACCATATTTGTACGCCTCCTGGCATAACATAGCGCTCTGTTCATCAAACATAAGATCTGTACATTTTTACCTATGTTAACAAATAAATTATGATTTGATTTGATTTGGTCGCACAGCATAAACGTGCAGTCTTATCTTTTCACAACCTTAATTTCCACAGACAGTTTTACAAGTGGTTACTGCGCCAGTGCACTCCTATGTCAATGTGATTCAAGTGCCAGAAGAACTAGCACTGTATCGTGGAAGCGGTAAAATATGACATGAAGGAAAAGCATCAACAACCTGCTAAATGCTGTAACTTTAAGGTGAAACCGTCAGGGTAGCCCGCAAAATTCAAATTTTCTTACTTTTTTTGCAATTTGCAGGTCAGTGTCAGGTTGTATGTTGATTAAAATTTGAATCGCGGCTGTAACACGTATGTAGTTATAGAATTATAATCATCAAAATCATCAATACAACCCTCCAAGTTCATAAAGGTGCAGGAATGACTGACCTTGAAAAAGTAAATGCTTGTTTAATCACAGTCATCATTTAGTCATCAAAACACTCCATTACATTAAATCTGTCCAAATTAGAAATTTCTCGATTTATAATAATGCCATATTAAAATAACAGGACCTTCCTCCGCCTTTTACAGAGGTTTAGGTGAGTGTAAAACACCTCTTAACTAAGCCGAAAGGCACTTGTTCTCCTCGTCTTTGCGATCATTTTTTTTGTTCTACACCATACCTGGGAATCTTCTAGTTCCGGAGATATTGGGGGTCAAAGATCCAGCTTTTTGACAATTTTTTTTTTAATACAAGTTCTTAATATAAGATTTTACACCGTACTATTCAATCCATCCATCAGCACATTGTTTTGAGTGCGTTACATTGAGTTCTACCACAAAACATGATTTTTCACCCCAAAAAAAAATAAAGTCGTTTCCCAGCAACAATTTTGCGTAAAGTTACTTAGTTTAATGCACAGAATGCTTGGTTGACGGCTTCGTGTTGAGGTGGTTTACACCCTGTATATGATTTCAAGTTGGTCCTACTTGACCACAAATCAGTGATACTTTATGATCTCTGTTTTCCCTCTAACTGACTATGGTAAACAGGAAAATTAGAGCCTAATTACTATTTATTAGAATTAATTAAGCCATGGTACTTAAGGTAAATGACACTGAACTGTTGTCCTCTCTGTCAATTAAAGTCAAGACAATAAAACAGCCACTTTTGGCTGTTTTATTACGAAAACATTTCGTAAGTTTAAAGGACGAAACTAAACTCTTAAACTTAAGGCGCCTCCCCGACCAAAAGTAAGTAACTCTATTTGTGGTGGTTGAAACTTCGTTTGAAATACTGTTAGAATGAAGTTCTAATCAGCTTGCACTACAAAGTGATTGTTACGTCAGTCACTGCGGGCCGAATAGTGCGAAATTAGTGGTTTTTATTCTTTATAAAAACAAATATTCCTCTGTTGGAAAAAACACGTTATGTTCATTATTAAATTGCCTATCCATTAGTATAAGTAGCACATCAAAATAATGGTTACTTTACGAGGAGAGCATGTTATAAATCATTATTTCTCATTTCTGTGGTTTCGTTGTGGGGGGATTTATTAAACAATAGGCTACTTAAAAAAAATGTCAATTTTGGAGACAATATGTAGAAATTTAATGTATTTTTTATTAGTTCGTTTTTCTTTTGGATAAAAAGGAGTAGGCTCCAATAAACTGCTCGCTCAAGGTCGTTTGCTCGGGGCCTTAAGAAATGCAATGTTCTCCAAAAATTGATGACTCCTAATTTTTCCATTTTATTATAAACTCAAGTTAACGAACCGTTCCTTTCTACAATGTTTGGTAGAGGGATATTTGTTTCAGGAATACAATATTCGTCAAAATCATCCATTTTATTTATGTGTTTGGGTTCAAGAGGGAGCTCGTGGCTAAAGAATAACAGCTGCTCGGGTCAATCTTCAGGTTAAGCCACGTTTGGCTAGGTTGGTCCGTGGATTGGAACTAATCTGCGCTGGGATTTTCCACCATGAACAAAAATGTTGAGGAGGATGATTCTTTCAGCCATCAGAAGGAAGGAAATAAAAATTAAAAACAAATCTGTCACTAACATGTTACAACAAATCTGTACTACATTTTATACATATATTATGGATACTATACAATATTAAACATAATATAAGGGTGTAAAAAGACTCTTAACGCAGCCGAAAGGCACTTGTTCTCCCCGTCTTTGCGTCATTTTTACCCGACTACGGCGAATCCAAAAGGAAGGGTTATGATTTTGGCAGCCTATTTTATTTATTTATTTATTTAAACTTCATGTACAAGAGTGGTACATAGGCGGACTTAATGCCACAAGGCATTCTCTACCAGTCAACCTTTGGGTCAAATAAGACAGCATTGTGATAGAGTACAATAAAAATAAATAAGAAAAATATTTTTTTTTAATTAAAACACATAAATGGGTACTAAATACTAATACATATATATATGTATATAAGATAAACTAATATATATTAAAATACATACAAATAGTCCGAAATACGAGAAACCTTATAATAATTACTACGACTCTGGCAATGACTGGATAGTAAACAATTTAGTTTGACTTTAAATAAAACTTCCGAACTGCTCTTTTGAAAGCCAATTTGCTTTCAGCTTCCTTAACGACAAAGGGTAGCGCGTTCCAGAGCTTTACAGTTGAGATGGCATAGGAAGAGGACATAAAACCAGTACGGTGAGAGGGAATTTGAAGGATTAGGTTTTCGGAAGCTCTAAGGTTGCGACTGTGAGAACCTTGAAATAAGGTTTTAGGTACTCGGGAGCACATGGATCGTTCATAATGGTGAAAAGCATGCAAAGAGATCTGAGGGACCTCCTGAGTCTGATAGGCAGCCATTTAAGCTGAGAACGGTACGAAGAGATGTGATCGTATTTACGAAGGCCAAAAATGAAACGAATGCAATTGTTCAGAAGACGATCCAATTTATTGAGAAGCTCTTGGGTTAGATCAGAGTAACAAACATCAGCATAGTCGATAATGGGAAGTACAAGTGACTGGACCAAAGTTATTTTGGTGCTAGATGGGAGAAAATTTTTAAATCTATAGAGAGACCGCAGTGAGTAAGTGACTTTCTGGCTAACCTGAGCTACCTGCTTATTCCAACTCAAAGTATCATCAATGTACAGGCCTAAGTCCTTTACATGAGGTGCGAGAGGTATAATGGAGTTGTCGAACATTAGTGGCACTAGCCGGCTAGTGTCCAAATTTCTTAAATAGTACGAACTACCAATTAGGATAGCCTGGCATTTCCCGACGTTCACAGCAACCTCAAATTTGCCAGACCATTCACCGATAGTTTGGAGATCAGCATTAAGTGACGAAATGCAATTATCAACGTTGGCAATGTCCGATTGAGCGTAAAGTTGCAGGTCATCAGCATACAAATGGTCAGAGCACTTGAGGATAGTAGTAATAGAATTTATAAATAACGAAAATAAGAGAGGAGAGAGTATACCGCCTTGTGGAACACCAGAAACCAGGTCGCACCAGTCGGAGTAATCCTGATCAGCACGCACCGCTTGCTGGCGACCACGAAGATATGAAGAAAACCAATCACGTGACAACGAAGAGACCCCAATTTGAGACAGTATGGCGAGAAGGATATCGTGGTCAACGGTGTTAAAAGCATTGGAAAAATCTATTAAAACCAACACCGTAACCCTTGAATTCTCCAAGCCATCTCTAATATCTTCTGTAACCTTAAGCAAGGCTGTGGCTGTGCTGTGGCCAGGCCGGAAACCAGATTGGAATTTGGACAACAGGTTATTATTAAGAACGTGGGAAGCTATTTGTCGAAGAGCAGCTGCTTCAAGGATCTTGGAAAGGAAAGGAAGAATGGAGATCGGTCTGTAGTGATTTGGCAAACTGGAACTGGAATCTTTGGAAGAGGGATGATGTAAGCCTTACGCCACAAAGCTGGAAACACACCAGTTTATAGGGAAAATTAAGTTATCAATCATAAAAGATAACATTGCTCTGCTGATCCCATCACAGTCCACAGCCTTAGACTTAAAGGACGTAAAAAAATTAAAGACCTCAACATTAGTCACGGGGGAGAAAGAGCAAGAGTCAGGAGGTAACAATGGCTTGGAAGTAATATCATGAATAGATTGGTTCCTAACATCGATTGAAAGTGAAGCTGACGTTGAAAAATGTTTATTAAGAACGTTTAAGGATAGACTAGAAGGTAAAGCCTATGTATGCTTGTATGTTCCACCGTAGCGCCTAAACTACTGAAGCGATTTTAATTAATGAGGTGTCAATAGATTCGTAATAATGGCGCGGGAAACGTATATAATTTTATCAAAATTTTATGTGACGGAGTTTAAACCTTAATTTATACCAAATCTGTTCGTGGCACCCACATAATCATAGTAGGTATACAGTAAGTGCGACCACGGCTCTACCTTGACCTTTATTGTACCAATGCATTTCTGGATTTCTATTTAAATTATTTCTTGTCACGTCCTTTTTATTAGACCCCTTTTTTTGCGTAGTCGGGTTTTAAATTATTATCTTTTTTTTCGTTCTAGAGACTATAGACCTGGGAACCTTCTAGTTACGGAGATATTGGGGGTATAGGTACGTATACAGGGTGTAAACCACCTCATCACGAAGCTGTCAACCAAGCATTCTGTACATTAAACTACGTAACTGTACGCAAAAATTATTGCTGGGAAACGACTTTTTTTTTGGGGTGAAACATCATGTTTTGTGGTAGAACTCAATGTAACGCACTCAAAAACTTGTGCTGATGGATGGATTGAATAGTACGGGGGTCGTGGAGGTGTTTAAAGTAAAAATCTTACATTAAAAACTTGCATTAAAAAAAAAATTGCCAAAAAGTTAGAACTTTGGCCCCCAATATCTCCGTAACTACCTTCTAGTTACGGAGATACTGGGGTCCCAGGCATGATGTAGAACAAAAAAATGATCACAATGACGAGGAGTTAGTGCCTTTCTGCTTCATTAAGAGGTGTTTTGGACCCTTTAGACTCGTTTACGGTAAGTATTGGGTATTCCCTAAATAGTTATTTTATGATTATGACTAAACTTCCTTCCTTGCTTCGAGTCGATAACTTAATTGATTAATAATGGCAATTGCTATTATTCTGATTACCTACCCAATTAAAGACAGACAAGAAATCAACCTATAAGATCACCTGACAGATAAGTGAAATACAATCACCTACCATGACTAACAGAGCTTGATTGGGGAGAAGTCATTAATCTCTAGCTAGGCGAATTGTGAGATTCTTGGAGATTCTGTGGCTATTAATGGAGTGAACGAAGAGATTTCGACTTACACATACAGACGAGTAGAAAAAGTCGTTGGATAGGTACCTTGGGTTCTTACAGACGAGCAGCACGTTGCCAACTGCAGGTAAACTGCAGCCGTCGTCACCTGTCGACAGCTGCCGTCGACGCTTGCAGTTGTGGTGTCGGCGGCAGCCGCCGGCGCGTCAACGGCAGTCGTCGACACACATTTACGCGGCATGCTACAACTGCAAGCGTCGCGACCAGTCGACGGCAGTCGTCGGCGCTTCGGGGGCTGCCGCCCAGCGCGTCGACGGCAGCCGTCGACAGTTGGCGACGGCTGCAGTTTATCTGCCGTTTGCAACGTGCCGCTCGTCTGTAAGAACCCAAGGTAGGTTAATACATAGCATTAGTGAGAAGAAGTAAATGATATGGATATGGTCTGCTTTACTGTTGGCAAAAACTGCTTGATGAAAACGCATTAAAAGTTGAAGATGAATAAGGAATTTAGAATCGTGAAAGTAACGGTCCTCCCTTAATACACCAAATTAGACCCAAACAATGGTCTAACCATTTTGGACTTTCCCTGCAATCAGTATCACTAGATTTAAAGAAGCAGAACCGTATTTACGCCATGCCATCCCTGCAATATTCCCTATACGTGGTAGGGCCATCACCGCACAAACGATTAACACATATTCAGAAGTTATCTTACATCATTCTAAACCCACACAGAAAGTTTTCATTGGCAATTTAATTAAAACACCAGCTGTAGAAAATGTATTTGTGGCTTGGTTCATCACGAAGCCGTCAACCAAGCATTCTGTACATCAAACTAAGTAACTTTACGCAAAAAATATTTTTGGGAAACGACTTTTTTTTTTGGGTGAAAAATCATGTTTTGTGGTAGAACTCAATATAACGCACTCAAAACATTGTGCTGATGGATGGATTGATACTATTCAATCCAGCGGGGGTCGTGGAGGTGTTTATAGTAAAACTAGTTTGCTTGGGTGCGCGAGCTGCGCGCAGCTCGCGTGTTTGGTGTTTATGAGAAGTATTACCTACCCTTATAAAATTTTGAGAATCTATAGGCACCCCTAAATGAATTGGAAAATCCGTTAGAATTACCCCTAAAACAGTATGAAAACCCCTACGGACCCCTAATAAAACCTTATTTAAAAACTGAGACCTTTTCCCATAAAAAACATTACCCTAAAGTTTGCTGAGTTACGCTTCACCAACTCAACCATCGTTACGCTAAGGAGGTCGCCGGCTCGCTTCGCTCGCCACCTCCCCCCTTCGCTCCACTCAGGACCTACCTACCACCGGACAGGTTTCGACACCTACTATAATATTTGTTCAAACACCTGATAGTTATCTCTAACCGTTATTAAGTTACAGCCGTTTTCAATTATAGGGGAGGTTGGGGAGGGGAGCTTCACCCACTCAACCTTCGTTACGCTACGGAGGTCGCCGGCTCGCTTCGCTCGCCACCTCCCCCCTTCCCTTTACTCGGTCTCGCAGATTCGCTCCACTCAGGACCTACCTACAGCCGGAAAGGGGAGGTTGGGGAGGGGAGGGGAGGGTATAAAAATTTCAACGCCCCCCAATAATAAAGTATAGTAAAAATCAAAATTCCGCTACGTGTCCTAGTTTCCGAGATACGATTGGGGGAGGGGTGAAGGGGGGGGGGGGAGAGGGGGGAGTTTTGAAAAAAGAATTTAACTAAAAATCGGCCCCTTTATACGAATCTGAAAAAAAAAATGTTCGAAGTCTCTTAACTTCCGAGATTCGCCTAAAGGGGGGGAGAAGGGGAGAAAGGGGGACAACTTTGAAAAATGATTTCTACTTTTCCCAGCCTCCTCTATACGAATCTGAAAAAAAAATGTTTCAAGTCTCTTGGTTTCCGAGATACGATAGGGAGGGGTGAGAGGGGGGTGAAAAGGGGAGGTTTGGCACTTTTCCCATAGGTTTCAGAGTTAATTGTTTACGAATCTGCAAAAATATACCCACCTCCCCATCCACCCCACTCAACCTTCGTTACGCTACGGAGGTCGTTTCGCTCGTTCGCTCCACTCAGGACCTACCTACCACCGAAAAGGGGAGGTTGGGGAGGGGAGGGTATAAAATTTTTAACGCCCCCCAATAATAAACTATAGTAAAAATCTAAATTCCGCTACGTGTCCTAGTTTCCGAGATACGATGGGGGGAGGGGTGAAGGGGGGGAGAGTGGGGAGTTTTGAAAAATGATTTTGACTAATGCATTGCCCCTTTATACGAATCTGAAAAAAAAAATGTTCCAAGTCTCTTAACTTCCGAGATCCGCCTAAAGGGGGGGAGAAGGGGGGAAAGGGGGTCAACTTTGAAAACTGTTTTTTTTCTTTTCCAAGCCTCCTCTATACGAATCTGAAAAAAAAAATGTTTCAAGTCTCTTGGTTTCTGAGATACGATAGGGAGGGGTGAGATGGGGGGCGAAAAGGGGAGATTTGGCACTTTTCCCATAGGTTTCAGAGTTATATGTTTACGAATCTGTCAAAATATACCCACCTCCCCATCCACCATCAGGGAGAACAATTCTGTCAGTGAGTGAGTCAGTGGTAATTCAGCTTTATATAATATAACTAGTTTGCTTGGGTGCGCGAGCTGCGCGCAGCTCGCGTGTTTGGTGTTTTTGAGAAGTATTACTTACCCTTATAAAATTTTGAGAATCTATAGGCACCCCTAAATGAATTGGAAAATCCGTTGGAATTACCCCTAAAACAGTATGAAAACCCCTACGGAACCCTTATTAAAACCTTATTTAAAAACGCAGACCTTTTCCATAAAAAAAATAAGTATTACTTACCCTTATAAAATTTCGACAATCTATAGGCATCCTTAAATGAATTGGAAAATCCGTTAGAATTACACCTAAAACAGCATGAAAACCCCTACGAACCCCTAATTAAATCTAAAACCTTTTAACCAAAAGTTTGCCTGTCGTCGTCCCTGAGTTACGCTTCACCTACTCAACCATCGTTACGCTACGGAGGTCGCCGGCTCGCTTCGCTCACCACCTCCCCCCTTCGCTCCACTCAGGACCTACCTCCCCGGGGCTGCGGGACTATTCGAAAGAGATACCGTGGCCCCGGAACACAAAGGGCGAGGAAGGAACATGGATGGGTTTTAGTCAGTAAAAGTCTGACACTCCCTCCTGCTCCGCCCAGAGCGGGAGAAGTCATTTGATGATTTCCCATCCTAAAAAAAAAAAAAAAAAAGGACCTACCTCCCACCGAACAGGTTTCGACGCCTACTATATTATTTGTTCAAACACCTAATAGCTATCTCTAACCGTTATGAAGTTACAGCCCTTTCAATTTTAGGGGAGGTTGGGGAGGGGAGCTTCACCCACTCAACTTTCGTTACGCTACGGAGGTCGCCGGCTCGCTTCGCTCGCCACCTCCCCCCTTCGCTCTACTCGGTCTCGCAGGCTCGCTCCATTCAGGACCTACCTACCACCGGAAAGCGGAGGGGAGCAAAGGGGAGGTTGGGGAGGGGAGCAAAGGGGAGGTTGGGGAGGGGAGGAAATACAAATTTCAACGCCCCTCAATAATAAAGTATAGTAAAAAACAAAATTCCGCTACGTGTCCTAGTTTCCGAGATACGATGGGGGGAGGGGTGAAGGGGGGAGAGTGGGGAGTTTTGAAAAATGATTTCGACTAACAATTGGCCTCTTTATACAAATCTGAAAAAAAAAATGTTCCAAGTCTCTTAACTTCCGAGATCCGCCTAAAGGGGGGGGAAAAGGGGAGAAAGGGGGACAACTTTGAAAACTGGTTTTTACTTTTCCGAGCCTCCTCTATACGAATCCGTAAAAACAAAAAAATACGGGTCCCTTAGTTTCCGAGATACGATAGGGAGGGGGAGGAAGGGGAGCAAAAAGGGGAGGTTTGGCACTTTTCCCATACTCGCGGGAGTTACTTGTTTACGAATCTGTCAAAAAATACCCACCTCCCCATCCACCATCTGGGAGAACAATTATGTCAATGAGTCAGTGAGTGAGTCAGTGGTAATTCAGCTTTATATAATATAACTAGTTTGCTTGGGTGCGCGAGCTGCACGCAGCTCGCGTGTTTGGTGTTATTGAGAAGTATTCCCTATCCTTTTAAAATTTTGAAAATCCATAGGAATCCTTAAATGAATTGGAAAATCCGTTAGAATTACCCCTAAAACAGTTTGAAAACCCCTACGGACCCCTAATAAAACCTTATTTAAAAAGTCAGATCTTTTGCTTAAAAAAATAACTCTAAAGTTTCCTGAGTTACGCTTCACCCATTCAATCATCGTTACGCTCAGGACCTGCCTACCATTCAACAGGTTCCGACACCTACTATAATATTTTTTCAAACACCTGATGTCTATCTCTAACCGTTATGAAGTTACAGCCCTTTCAATTTTAGGGGAGGTTGGGGAGGGGAGGGTATAAAAATTCAACGCTCCTCAAAAATAATGTAAGTGTTTTTGGGAAGTATTACTTACCCTTATAAAATTTTGAGAATATATAGGCATCCTTAAATGAATTAGAAAATCCGTTAGAATTACCCCTAAAACAGTATTAAAAACCCCTACGAACCCCTACTAAAATCTAAAACCTTATTTATTTTGAGAAGTATTACTTACCCTTATAACATTTTGAGAATCTATAGGTACCCCTAAATGAATTGGAAAATCCGTTAGAATTACCCCTAAAACAGTATGAAAACCCCTACGGACCCCTAATAAAACTTTATTTAAAAACTGAGACCTTTTCCCATAAAAAACATTACAATTAATTATAATATTTGTTCAAACACCTGATAGTTATCTCTAACCGTTATTAAGTTACAGCCCTTTTCAATTATAGGGGAGGTTGGGGAGGGGAGCTTCACCCACTCAACCTTCGTTACGCTATGGGGATCGCCGGCTCGCTTCGCTCGCCACCTCCCCCCTTCGCTTAACTCGGTCTCGCAGGTTCGCTCCACTCAGGACCTACCTACCAACGGAAAGGGGAGGTTGGGGAGGGGAGGGGAGGCTATAAAATTTTCAACGCCCCCCAATAATAAAGTAGAGTAAAAATCAAAATTCCGCTACGTGTCCTAGTTTCCGAGATACGATGGGGGGAGGGGTGAAGGGGGGAGAGTGGGGAGTTTTGAAAAATGATTTCGACTAATGCATTGCCCTTTTATACGAATCTGAAAAAAGAAATGTTCCAAGTCTCTTTACCTACCACCGGACAGGTTTTGACGCCTACTATAATATTTGTTCAAACACCTGATGGCTATCTCTAACCGTTATGAAGTTACAGCCTTTTCAATTATAGGGGAGATTGGGGAGGGGAGCTTCACCCACTCAACCTTCATTACGCTACGGAGGTCGCCGGCTCGCTTCGCTCGCCACCTCCCCCCTTCGCTCTACTCGGTCTCGCAGGTTCGCTCCACTCAGGACTTTTAGGGGAGGTTGGGGAGGGGAGGGCATAAAAATTTCAACGCCCCTAATAATAAAGTATAGTCAAAATCAAAATGCCGCTATGTGTCCTAGTTTCCGAGATACGATAGGGGGAGGGGTGAAGGAGGGGAGAGTGGGGAGTTTTGAAAAATGATTTCGACTAACAATCAGCCCCTTTATACAAATCTGAAAAAAAAAATGTTCCAAGTCTCTTAACTTCCGAGATCAGCCTAAAGGGGGGGAGAAGGGGGGAAAAGGGGACAACTTTGAAAACTGGTTTTTACTTTTCCGAGCCTCCTCTATACGAATCGGAAAACAATAATGTACCAAGTCTCTTGGTTTCCGAGATACGATAGGGAGGGGGGAGAAGGGGGGCGAAAAGGGGAGGTTTGGCACTTTTCCCATAGGTTTGAGAGTTAGTTGTTTACGAATCTGTCTAAATATACCCACCTCCCCATCCACCATCTGGGAGAACAATTCTGTCAGTGAGTGAGTGAGTGGTAATCGAGCTTTATATAATATAACTAGTTTGCTTGGGTGCGCGAGCTGCACGCAGCTCGCGTGTTTGGTGTTTTTGAGAAGTATTACTTACCCTTATAAAATTTTGACAATCTATAAGCATCCTTAAATGAATTGGAAAATCCATTAGAATTACCCCTAAAACAGTATGAAAACCCCTACGAACCCCTAATTAAATCTAAAACCTTTTAACCTAAAGTTTGCCTGTCGTCGCCCCTGAGTTACGCTTCACCTACTCAACCATCGTTACGCTACGGAGGTCGCCGGCTCGCTTCGCTCACCACCTCCCCCCTTCGCTCCACTCAGGACCTACCTCCCCGGGGCTGCGGGACTATTCGAAAGAGATACCGTGGCCCCGGAACACAAAGGGCGAGGAAGGAACATGGATGGGTTTTAGTCAGTAAAAGTCTGACACTCCCTCCTGCTCCGCCCAGAGCGGGAGAAGTCATTTGATGATTTCCCATCCTAAAAAAAAAAAAAAAAAAGGACCTACCTCCCACCGAACAGGTTTCGACGCCTACTATAATATTTGTTCAAACACCTAATAGCTATCTCTAACCGTTATGAAGTTACAGCCCTTTCAATTTTAGGGGAGGTTGGGGAGGGGAGCTTCACCCACTCAACCTTCGTTACGCTACGGAGGTCGCCGGCTCGCTTCGCTCGCCACCTCCCCCCTTCGCTCTACTCGGTCTCGCAGGCTCGCTCCATTCAGGACCTACCTACCACCGGAAAGCGGAGGGGAGCAAAGGGGAGGTTGGGGAGGGCAGGAAATACAAATTTCAACGCCCCTCAATAATAAAGTATAGTAAAAATCAAAATTCCGCTACGTGTCCTAGTTTCCGAGATACGATGGGGGGAGGGGTGAAGGGGGGAGAGTGGGGAGTTTAGAAAAATTATTTTGACTAACAATCGGCCCCTTTATACAAATCTGAAAAAAAAAATGTTCCAAGTCTCTTAACTTCCGAGATCCGCCTAAAGGGGGGGAGAAGGGGAGAAAGGGGGACAACTTTGAAAACTGGTTTTTACTTTTCCGAGCCTCCTCTATACGAATCTGAAAAAAAAAATGTTCCAAGTCTCTTGGTTTCCGAGATGCGATAGGAAGGGGGGAGAAGGGGGGCGAAAAGGGGAGGTTCGGCACTTTTCCCATAGGTTTTAGAGTTCGTTGTTTACGAATCTGCAAAAATATACACCCCTCCCCATCCACCATCAGGGAGAACAATTCTGTCAGTGAGTGAGTGAGTGGTAATCGAGCTTTATATAATATTACTAGTTTGCTTGGGTGCGCGAGCTGCGCGCAGCTCGCGTGTTTGGTGTTTTTAAGAAGTATCACTTACCCTTATAAAATTTTGAGAATCTATAGGCATCCTTAAATGAATTGGAATATCCGTTAGAATTACCCCTCAAACAGTATGAAAACCCTTACGAAACTCTAATAAAAACTAAAACCTTATTTAAAAACTCAGTCCTTTCCCCATAAAAAAAACATTATCCTAAAGTTTGCTTGTCGTCGTCCCTGAGTTACGCTTCAGCCACTCAACCTTCAGCTCGCGTGTTTGGTGTTTTTGAGAAGTATTCCTTACCCTTATAAAATTTTGAGAATCCATAGGCATCCTTAAATGAATTGGAAAATCCGTTAGAATTACCCCTAAATCAGTATGAGAACCCTTAAGAACCCCTAAAACATTTGAGAAGTATAAAAAAAACATTACTCTAAGGTTTGCTTGTCGTCGTCCCTGAGTTACGCTTCACCCACTCAACCTTCGTTACGCTACGGAGGTCGGCGGCTCGCTGCGTTCGCCACCTCCCACCTTCGCTCCACTCGGTCTCGCAGGTTCGCTCCGCTCAGGACCTACCTACCACCGGACAGGTTTCGACGCCTACTATAATATTTGTTCAAACACCTGATGGCTACCGCTAACCGTTATGAAGTTACAGCCCTTTCAATTTTAGGGGAGGTTGGGGAGGGGAGCTTCACCCACTCAACCTTCGTTACGCTACGGAGGTCGCCGGCTCGCTTCGCTCGCCACCTCCCCCTTCGCTCCACTCGGTCTCGCAGGTTCGCTCCACTCAGGACCTACCTACCACCGGAAAGGGGAGGTTGGGGAGGGGAGGGTATAAAAATTCAACGCTCCTCAATAATAAAGTATAGTCAAAATCAAAATGCCGCTACGTTTCTTAGTTTCCGAGATACGATGGGGGGAGGGGTAAAGGGGGGGAGAGTGGGGAGTTTTGAAAAATTATTTCGACTAATGCATTGCCCCTTCATACGAATCTGAAAAAAAAAATGTTTCAAGTCTCTTAACTTCCGAGATCCGCCTAAAGGGGGGGAGAAGGGGGGAAAGGGGGACAACTTTGAAAACTGGTTTTTACTTTTCCGAGCCTCCTCTATACGAATCCGTAAAAAACAAAAAAAACGGGTCCCTTAGTTTCCGAGATACGATAGGGAGGGGGAGGAAGGGGAGCAAAAAGGGGAGGTTTGGGACTTTTCCCATACTCGCGGGAATTACTTGTTTACGAATCTGTCAAAAAATACCCACCTCCCCATCCACCATCTGGGAGAACAATTATGTCAATGAGTCAGTGAGTGAGTCAGTGGTAATTCAGCTTTATATAATATAATAACTAGTTTGCTTGGGTGCGCGAGCTGCACGCAGCTCGCGTGTTTGGTGTTATTGAGAAGTATTCCCTATCCTTTTAAAATTTTGAAAATCCATAGGAATCCTTAAATGAATTGGAAAATCCGTTAGAATTACCCCTAAAACAGTTTGAAAACCCCTACGGACCCCTAATAAAACCTTATTTAAAAAGTCAGATCTTTTGCTTAAAAAAATAACTCTAAAGTTTGCTGAGTTACGCTTCACCCATTCAATCATCGTTACGCTCAGGACCTGCCTACCATTCAACAGGTTCCGACACCTACTATAATATTTTTTCAAACACCTGATGTCTATCTCTAACCGTTATGAAGTTACAGCCCTTTCAATTTTAGGGGAGGTTGGGGAGGGGAGGGTATAAAAATTCAACGCTCCTCAAAAATAATGTAAGTGTTTTTGGGAAGTATTACTTACCCTTATAAAATTTTGAGAATATATAGGCATCCTTAAATGAATTAGAAAATCCGTTAGAATTACCCCTAAAACAGTATTAAAAACCCCTACGAACCCCTACTAAAATCTAAAACCTTATTTATTTTGAGAAGTATTACTTACCCTTATAACATTTTGAGAATCTATAGGTACCCCTAAATGAATTGGAAAATCCGTTAGAATTACCCCTAAAACAGTATGAAAACCCCTACGGACCCCTAATAAAACTTTATTTAAAAACTGAGACCTTTTCCCATAAAAAACATTACAATTAATTATAATATTTGTTCAAACACCTGATAGTTATCTCTAACCGTTATTAAGTTACAGCCCTTTTCAATTATAGGGGAGGTTGGGGAGGGGAGCTTCACCCACTCAACCTTCGTTACGCTATGGGGATCGCCGGCTCGCTTCGCTCGCCACCTCCCCCCTTCGCTTAACTCGGTCTCGCAGGTTCGCTCCACTCAGGACCTACCTACCAACGGAAAGGGGAGGTTGGGGAGGGGAGGGGAGGCTATAAAATTTTCAACGCCCCCCAATAATAAAGTAGAGTAAAAATCAAAATTCCGCTACGTGTCCTAGTTTCCGAGATACGATGGGGGGAGGGGTGAAGGGGGGAGAGTGGGGAGTTTTGAAAAATGATTTCGACTAATGCATTGCCCTTTTATACGAATCTGAAAAAAGAAATGTTCCAAGTCTCTTTACCTACCACCGGACAGGTTTTGACGCCTACTATAATATTTGTTCAAACACCTGATGGCTATCTCTAACCGTTATGAAGTTACAGCCTTTTCAATTATAGGGGAGATTGGGGAGGGGAGCTTCACCCACTCAACCTTCATTACGCTACGGAGGTCGCCGGCTCGCTTCGCTCGCCACCTCCCCCCTTCGCTCTACTCGGTCTTGCAGGTTCGCTCCACTCAGGACTTTTAGGGGAGGTTGGGGAGGGGAGGGCATAAAAATTTCAACGCCCCTAATAATAAAGTATAGTCAAAATCAAAATGCCGCTATTAGGGCTTGCAAATATTCGACAATTTTGGAATTCGAATATTCGATATATTTTTGGGGAATATTCGAATAATTCGAATATTATTCGAATATTAAATAAAAAAATAAAGTTTTATAGAAATCATGTGCTTTAATTTCTAAATAGTCTTAATTCTTTAAATCAACATAATATTATTTTTAAATAATATTATTATAACGGTCAACAGTCTTACAAAAACAATCAAAATAATATTTTTTCTGTTATTAGAACAGCTAACATTGAAATAGGCATAACTGCTTGCAGTTACGTTTTCGTATTTTTTTTGGAAGAATTTTAATGGTCAACTTAATGATACATATACTGAATATGTATCAATACACTACAATGTTATTCTAATATAATATTCGCTAAAATTGGAAAGTAGAAAATATTTTAAAAGAAACAATATTTATCAAAATAAAATAATCTTATTTGGTTTTTACACCCTGGACACAAACACATCACAGTCTTATAAAAAACAATAACAAGTAAAGCAATTAAATCTTTGATGTAAAATCGTTTTCCTAATGTTAAATTGACAATATGACACTAATAATGTGTGATATTTAAAATTTAACATTAAATCTTAGTGATAACAAAAATAAAAATCACGATATCAGATCAGATCAGATCTAGTTTTACTATTAGTACAAAAAAATACAGGACGTTTTTAATCTTATCATAAACTTTTGTCCTTTAACGTTTTCCCTGGAAATGAGACCTAAGGAAACTTAGAGCATCCATGGAATCATCGTTTAGGGCACATCTTAGATGGTTGCAAATATATTTGCTGGAAGAAAACACCCTTTCACACTACACTTGTTGGTGGTATACACTGCAGAAAGTCGTATGCTTGGCTCAAATTTACTTGTCTAGGACCTCCTCTATCAAACAGCGCCATTTGCATTAGAATTGACGTTTCCAACTCTTCTCTGCATGATAAATTTGC
Source organism: Xestia rhomboidea (assembly GCA_963853795.1). Lineage (NCBI taxonomy): Eukaryota > Metazoa > Arthropoda > Insecta > Lepidoptera > Noctuidae > Xestia > Xestia rhomboidea. The sequence continues at coordinate 2,627,418 of OY970771.1, read as the reverse complement.
GGTAGATATAGAAGAAGTTGCTAAAATGGTGTCATCGATCTTTTTTTGTAGCTCTTCCTTGAAGCTTATTGCAGTTTCCTGAATTGCTTCATTTTCTCGCTGTCGCTGCTGCTGTGCATATCAGATTGTTGAGTTTTGTTTCTAGGAATTGGTCGAATATTCGAATATCGCAAAATTTCTATTCGAATATTTGAAACAGTTGATTATTCGAATAATTCGAATATTCGACTATTCGAATGCAAGCCCTAGCCGCTATGTGTCCTAGTTTCCGAGATACGATAGGGGGAGGGGTGAAGGAGGGGAGAGTGGGGAGTTTTGAAAAATGATTTCGACTAACAATCAGCCCCTTTATACAAATCTGAAAAAAAAAATGTTCCAAGTCTCTTAACTTCCGAGATCAGCCTAAAGGGGGGGAGAAGGGGGGAAAAGGGGACAACTTTGAAAACTGGTTTTTACTTTTCCGAGCCTCCTCTATACGAATCGGAAAACAATAATGTACCAAGTCTCTTGGTTTCCGAGATACGATAGGGAGGGGGGAGAAGGGGGGCGAAAAGGGGAGGTTTGGCACTTTTCCCATAGGTTTGAGAGTTAGTTGTTTACGAATCTGTCAAAATATACCCACCTCCCCATCCACCATCTGGGAGAACAATTCTGTCAGTGAGTGAGTGAGTGGTAATCGAGCTTTATATAATATAACTAGTTTGCTTGGGTGCGCGAGCTGCACGCAGCTCGCGTGTTTGGTGTTTTTGAGAAGTATTACTTACCCTTATAAAATTTTGAGAATCTATAGGCACCCCTAAATGAATTGGAAAATCCGTTGGAATTACCCCTAAAACAGTATGAAAACCCCTACGGAACCCTTATTAAAACCTTATTTAAAAACGCAGACCTTTTCCATAAAAAAAATAAGTATTACTTACCCTTATAAAATTTCGACAATCTATAGGCATCCTTAAATGAATTGGAAAATCCGTTACAATTACACCTAAAACAGCATGAAAACCCCTACGAACCCCTAATTAAATCTAAAACCTTTTAACCAAAAGTTTGCCTGTCGTCGTCCCTGAGTTACGCTTCACCTACTCAACCATCGTTACGCTACGGAGGTCGCCGGCTCGCTTCGCTCACCACCTCCCCCCTTCGCTCCACTCAGGACCTACCTCCCCGGGGCTGCGGGACTATTCGAAAGAGATACCGTGGCCCCGGAACACAAAGGGCGAGGAAGGAACATGGATGGGTTTTAGTCAGTAAAAGTCTGACACTCCCTCCTGCTCCGCCCAGAGCGGGAGAAGTCATTTGATGATTTCCCATCCTAAAAAAAAAAAAAAAAAGGACCTACCTCCCACCGAACAGGTTTCGACGCCTACTATATTATTTGTTCAAACACCTAATAGCTATCTCTAACCGTTATGAAGTTACAGCCCTTTGAATTTTAGGGGAGGTTGGGGAGGGGAGCTTCACCCACTCAACTTTCGTTACGCTACGGAGGTCGCCGGCTCGCTTCGCTCGCCACCTCCCCCCTTCGCTCTACTCGGTCTCGCAGGCTCGCTCCATTCAGGACCTACCTACCACCGGAAAGCGGAGGGGAGCAAAGGGGAGGTTGGGGAGGGGAGCAAAGGGGAGGTTGGGGAGGGGAGGAAATACAAATTTCAACGCCCCTCAATAATAAAGTATAGTAAAAAACAAAATTCCGCTACGTGTCCTAGTTTCCGAGATACGATGGGGGGAGGGGTGAAGGGGGGAGAGTGGGGAGTTTTGAAAAATGATTTCGACTAACAATTGGCCTCTTTATACAAATCTGAAAAAAAAAATGTTCCAAGTCTCTTAACTTCCGAGATCCGCCTAAAGGGGGGGGAAAAGGGGAGAAAGGGGGACAACTTTGAAAACTGGTTTTTACTTTTCCGAGCCTCCTCTATACGAATCCGTAAAAACAAAAAAATACGGGTCCCTTAGTTTCCGAGATACGATAGGGAGGGGGAGGAAGGGGAGCAAAAAGGGGAGGTTTGGCACTTTTCCCATACTCGCGGGAGTTACTTGTTTACGAATCTGTCAAAAAATACCCACCTCCCCATCCACCATCTGGGAGAACAATTATGTCAATGAGTCAGTGAGTGAGTCAGTGGTAATTCAGCTTTATATAATATAACTAGTTTGCTTGGGTGCGCGAGCTGCGCGCAGCTCGCGTGTTTGGTGTTTTTGAGAAGTATTACTTACCCTTATAAAATTTTGAGAATCTTTAGGCACCCCTAAATGAATTGGAAAATCCGTTAGAATTACCCCTAGAACAGTATGAAAACCCCTACGGACCCCTAATAAAACCTTATTTAAAAACTGAGACCTTTTCCCATAAAAAACATTACCCAAAAGTTTGCTGAGTTACGCTTCACCCACTCAACCATCGTTACGCTACGGAGGTCGCCGGCTCGCTTCGCTCGCCACCTCCCCCCTTCGCTCCACTCAAGACCTACCTACCACCGGACAGGTTTCGACACCTACTTTAATATTTGTTTGGGTGCGCGAGCTGCGCGCAGCTTGCGTGTTTGGTGTTTTTGAGAAGTATTCCCTATCCTTATAAAATTTTGAGAATCCATTGGCATCCTTAAATGAATTGAAAATCCGTTTAGAATTACCCCTAAATCAGTATGAGAACCCTTAAGAACCCCTAAAACATTTGAGAAGTATAAAAAAACATTACCCTAAGGTGTGCTTGTTGTCGTCCCTGAGTTACGCTTCACCCACTCAACCTTCGTTACGCTACGGAGGTTGGCGGCTCGCTTCGCTCGCCACCTCCCCCCTTCGCTCCACTCGGTCTCGCAGGCTCGCTCCACTCAGGACCTACCTACCACCGGAAAGGTTTCGACGCCTACTATAATATTTGTTCAAACACCCGATGACTATCTCTCACCGTTATGAAGTTACAGCCCTTTAAATTTTAGGGGAGGTTGGGGAGGGGAGCTTCACCCACTCAACCTTCGTTACGCTACGGAGGTCGCCGGCTCGCTTCGCTCGCCACCTCCCCCCTTCGCTCCACTCGGTCTCGCAGGTTCGCTCCACTTAGGACTTACCTACCCCCGGAAAGCTACTACCTTTCAATTTTAGGGGAGGTTGGGGAGGGAAGGGTATAAAAATTTCAATGCCCCTCAATAATAAAGAAAGGTCAAAATTAAAATGCCGCTACGTCTCCTAGTTTCCGAGATACGATGGGGGGAGTGGTGAAGGAGGGGAGAGTGGGGAGTTTTGAATAATGATTTCGACTAATGCATTGCCCCTTCTTACGAATCTGAAAAAAAAAATGTTCCAAGTCTCTTAACTTCCGAGATCCGCCTAAAGGGGGGGAGAAGGGGGGAAAGGGGCCAACTCTGAAAAGTGGTTTTTACTTTTCCGAGCCTCTTCTATACGAATCTGAAAAAAAAAATGTTCCAAGTCTCTTGGTTTCCGAGATACGATAGGGAGGGGTGAGAAGGGGGGCGATCAATTTTAGGGGAGGTTGGGGAGGGGAGCTTCACCCACTCAACCTTCGTTACGCTACGGAGGTCGCCGGCTCGCTTCGCTCGCCACCTCCCCCCTTCGCTTAACTCGGTCTCGCAGGTTCGCTCCACTCAGGACCTATCTACTACCGGAAAGGGGAGGTTGGGGAGGGGAGGGTACAAAAATTTCAACGCTCTTCAATAATAATGTATAGTCAAAATCAAAATGCCGCTACGTGTCCTAGTTTCCGAGATACGATGGGGGGAGGGGTGAAGGGGGGAGAGTGGGGAGTTTTGAAAAATGATTTTGACCAACCCTTTGCCCCTTCTTACGAATCTGAAAAAAAAAATGTTCCAAGTCTCTTAACTTCCGAGATCCGCCTAAAGGGGGGAGAAGGGGAGAAAGGGGGACAACTCTGAAAAGTGGTTTTTACTTTTCCCAGCCTCCTCTATACGAATCTGAAAAAAAAAATGTTCCAAGTCTCTTGGTTTCCGAGATACGATAGGGAGGGGTGAGAAGGGGGGCGAAAAGGGGAGGTTTGGGATTTTTCCCATAGGTTTCAGAGTTAGTTGTTTACGAATCTGTCAAAATATACCCACCTCCCCATCCACCATCTGGGAGAACAATTCTGTCAATCAGTGAGTGAGTCAGTGGTAATTCAGCTTTATATAGTATAATATAATAATATAATACTTACATTAAAAACTCGTATTTTTAAAAAAACGTTGCCAAAAAGTTGGAACTTTGACCCCCAATATCTCCGTAACTAGAAGGTAGGAGGAAGGTAGGTTTTTTTTTTTTTTTTTTGGCAGGAGTGGGAAATCCCCACGGACACCTCGACTATCACACAGGAATTTCTCCTGTGAGACAGTCGAGGTAGTGCCGGACTCGAACCGGCTAAAAACCACTTCTGCCCTACTCGTGTCCCCCTGACATGGTCAGAGACCTTGTTGTGACTTTTGTATTTTTCTTTTTCTGTTTTGTTGATTTTTTGATGCTGTGTTTTTAAAACAATTTTGCCTAATTATGAATTTCTATTTTAAGACACCAATTTATCTTAAGCTCTATTGCCCTATGCTTAGATCCTATATCCTTTCCAGTAGAAATATACATATATGATAAAGCATAGTTTTTTAAATGTCTCTATTTCTGTTCACTACTCTACTTGAAATTTTGATGCAGTATTCTAAAAATATTTTCCGAGTTTTGTTGTCACCAATGATTTTACTTATATTTGTTGTGTTTATGATGGTCTCTAGTCTTTGCTCCGCGTTTTGTCTTTCTGCACAGAAGACCGGGCATTCGGTAAGGATGTGGGCGACCGACTCCACTGCATCCGGTTCGCAAATGCACGAAGGGTTCTCCTTACACTTGAAACGGTGCAGGTATTCGGAGAACCCTCCGTGCCCCGTGAAAATTTGTGTTGTGATGCCTATTGGTTGCACCTTCTTTACTATTTTGAAGGCGTCGATCGCGTTGGGAAAGAACATTTTGGTGACTGAGGCTGTTTCGCCATTCTGGTACCTCCGGTTCCATTCGTCGAGCGACCCCAAACGGATCTGTCGCTTGACGAATGAAACCGGGCAGCGGTCATAGTCCGGCCTCTTTCTGGATCGGAGTGCAGCCTCTTTCGCGAGATGGTCTGCGCGCTCGTTGCCCTCTAGCCCTGCATGTGCCTTTAACCAGAACAAAGAAATATCTTTGCTCTGGGATAAAGCCACGGCAACGTTAGCTCTCGCCTCCACGGCCAGTGCGTGGAGGGAACCTTGGTTTGTGAGAGGAAGGTAGGTTAGGAGGTATGGTGTCAAACAATAAAATGATCGCAATGACGAGGAGAATTGGGAAATCATCAAATGACTTCTCCCGCTCTGGGCGGAGCAGGACGGAGTGTCAGACTTTTACTGACTAAAACCCATCCATGTTCCTTCATCGCCCTTTGTGTTCCGGGACCACGGTATCTCTTTCGAATGGTCCCGCAGCCCCGGTAGGCTTAGGCCCTTGCGGACCCCTTCCCTATTGCTGACTCTCTTTGAGGCGCGCGTGGAACACGAACGCGCCGTCGACACGGCCTGTCGTCATGAGACGGACGGACGGCGAGCTAGCCCATAGCTCCCCGTCCACAGGCCCGTCCATAGATACCCTGAAACGTATAGTTTTCCTTATCAATCGATGGTGCCAGTTTTGTAGTTGGGATTATTGTTACCTGTAGTTTGTTTGGTACCACAGTTAGTTTAATAGGAAACTGAAAAACAAACTTGTTGCTAGTTTCCTTTAGCTAGACGCCTATATCAGAAGCTTCACTTTTTGTTCATTTTTCAACTTTTTCTAGAAAGGAAAAGTCTGCACACAAAATGATAAATGAATTAATTCAATTATTACTTAATTTATGAGTTAACTGACCCAGCCATGATGGATTTCGGCTTTCAGCATCTTTCATTCGCCTACCGAATGGCCGACAAAGGTAATGAAAGGAGCAGATGCATGTTCTTTCCTTTATTATTTTGTCCTCGCGTGTGAACAATGAACTTGAAATGAAACAAAAATGAACTGTCACATAAGTAAGGGTATTCACACGAGGGAAGCGTTAGGTACATTGTAAACTGTAAGTCTGTAGCTTATGGTATTTCCAAAAGGGGGAAAATATAATGACCACCAAAATAACTTTGTGACCACTAACATCTATCACCTAAAATAACAATTGATCACTAAATTTAGTAAATTGAGCACCAAATTTTAATGAGGTGGTTGATGACAAACTAGTTTTGCCTAGGCCGACTTGGGGCACCCCGACACGGATAGATTAGTATAGAAGGGTATGGCGGGGTCGAATTAGCGCGCAAAGCGAGCGAATAGACCCCGCCATACCCTTCGTGGTTATTTTTTTATTTACCATTCAGAAGTACCGACCGGGTCTCCCTCGGCTCGAATGCAAGAGGTTAACAGTTCAATTTCTGGTGGTCATTAACTAAAAAAATATTTTTTGGTTCTATATTCACGATAAAATGGGGATCTAATTTTGGTGATCATTTACTATTTTTGGCAATCAAAAGTGTTTTTTTTGCCGTTACACTTTACTAAATCTGGTGGTTGGTTAAACACAAGCCTTTCCAAAATACGCAAAAACCTATAATCTATTTCCAAATGTACAAAAAAACGACTGTTTACCGTGGCTGTTTACCTGGCCATATCTTATCATGATCACATAGATTACACATTAGCCAAGTATCTGTAAACAACATACGTCCATTTTCCTGGAGCTTATCTCAGATAATAATATGATGCCCTCTTCAGAGATTAGAGGATATTATGATTGTGACGTCACAACCAGTTATCTGGTAATTAAAGGGAATCTTGACTTTAAGCTGAAGTGGAAATGGGTGGGTATCTGTATCGATATGATGTTGTGTTCTGATAACTTATGTTAGTAATGGATTAACACGATCCTATACGTAGAAATGAGCTCAGTCGCTATTCTATTGTAACTTCTTTACAGATATGCTAACTGACTCCACATAAACTAGCTAGCGGCTAGCGAACCACAGTCCGCTAGTTTATGATGACTACGGTGGGAAACGTCAACTGTTTCTCATCGATGATGGTAATGAGAGGTTTTCTTTTTGAGTATTTAAAAGAAAAAATTGTTTCCAAGAACTCGGTAGATGGCGTTGAACTGACTACGTTACTACGTGCCAAAACGCTTGGAAAAACGTTGCGCGTTACGTCACATACGCTCGTTGACTGACACTTTGTTTCGTTTGCTTATGCTTCCGAATATAACCATTATTTCCAAGTGAAATAATGTGACTTTCCGTTCCTTGCAATAACTTACCAAGTTCAGCGCCATCTATCCAGCGACTAGGGAAGAGTTGAAAAAGAAAATCCCTCATTGGTAAGCAGTGATGATAGCCTAGTGATATGACCGTCGGACTGTTAAAGGTTACGAGTTCGAAACCAAGGCAGCTCTAATTTTTCAGATTCATGTGTGTACCTGTAATTTCTCGACGGCATGTAAGGCCAAGTCAGAGACCCATGGGCGACATAAAAACTCTGACACGAAGTTAGGCACAAACCATACGAAAAAAAAATACCGCTGATGGTGCAACGTTGAGAAACGGTTGACGATTCCCACGCAAAAACCAGGTGACTCCAAGAATTTTAGATTCCAAGGAGTACCTACTACGTTCTCCACAAAGTACGCCAAACCAAACAATAACAAAACGGCTCAAATAATTATATATACATACAAAATGTCAACTGCTCTATTATTTAAAATGAATTCCGAGAATTCATAAGTATTTGGCAATAGTCAGGCGCCAGTTGGCACCAAGTCCCTCGTTTACGATCGTAACTCACTGACAAATTACTCTGGCTAAGCTTTATTTGAACCGAACTAATTAGATATGTATAACCTAATTAATATTAGGTACGTACGGCAGGCCGCAATGGCAACATAACCAGTATAAGCTAGTCTCTTATTGTAACGATGCCCCGGACCACGATAGGCCCACTGAAGTTCTAAGTGTTGTCACTGACGTGCCAGTACAAGTACTTTCTTTAAAAATCTGGTATGAACGAAGATATGTGACAATGGAATATGCATTGAGGATGTTGAAAGTCTGACAAGAGTATAGCTGAGTCAGTTGGTTTGTAGTCTCAGGACAAAGCCAGGATTGGTAATTGGTATGAAAAATGCATGAAAAGATACCTACTTAAAAATGTAGTTTTATATGTATTTAAGAAAGATGTAGTCAAAAATGTAGGTACCAGTTAATGGCCTGAACAAATCAACAAAAAAACCTTTAATTCCCTCTTAAATACTTAACAAAGAGCCACTACACGGCACATGGCTGCAATAAGCAGTTTTATTGTCAAAGCAAACGGACATTAAGGTGAACGCACACTTATCCGCGCCGAAGGAAGCGAAAGAGCCGAGAGAATCGAATTTTAAAATTACTTGTATGAAGTCCTATGTAACTTCGCATACATAAGTCGCGTCGAATCGGACGAATAGATAACGTTATACGTATGATGTAACATTTCGTTCGGCGCGGTCGAACCTTTCGGCGCGCACAAGTGTGCGTTCACCTTTAAGCGTCAGTTTCGGCACATGTATGCGGGTGGAATGAACGAGGGGTCAACACACTCCATTGTCACTCTATAGTCTACGGATTATAATACACGATACTGTTATGTTATTATCTTGTAGTAGGTGTGTCAGGATTTCAGTAGGCGGATCGGTTTTTTGCTTTCTCGACGAATCGACGATATTTTTAGACTATTTTTAAAGTGCATTGAATTAAATACGCCTCAGACCCTCGTTAACAGCAGCTCTTGATCAGATATCCCGACTGTTCACGACCACGACTATGGATTGTCGGTCCCATACAATATTGGATAATAAGTAACAATATAATATTAATGTAGCTTATGCGGTACCCAACCCAATCATACTCAAAAATAATTCAGATGAAAAGTCAAGCATAATGAGCCACAACAATCGCCCTGAAGGTACACTTAAACAGGCCACATTCGCGGGTCCACAGTGCCGGTTGGTTATGTCTTTTTCTTGTTTTTCTGAATGACATCTCGCTGGTCAACCTAATACCGGCTGTACACTCTCGCCGAGACAGTCCGAGGCAGGGCGAGCGCGAGAGTGTAGATGGTAACGCTCGCCCGCCTCGGCCTGTCTCGGTGTTCCTCGCTAGCTCTCCGTCCAGAGTCGGTTTTTGCACGCGAGTCAAAGGGTCTCGCTCTCGCGCCGCCGCGCCGGTCGCTGTTCACTCTCGTAGTCTCGTTTCTCCCAGTTACGCTCGCGCCTCGGAACCTTGAGGACATTCTCACTATTATTTAGCCGTACCTACACGACGCTACCACGATGTCATGGAGTAACGACACTGAACTAAATTTCATAAAGTGTACCAAATCGAAAAATATTTATTTTTACATTATTTGTTTATTTTTACCTGATATCCTTTAGCTGACATACTGGTATTGCTATTCCTTACATTTTGTCGAGTAGGTTTTAAAATTCAATAATAGCCGATTTATTTTCAGGGGTAATTAGAAAATTTCCGAAATACAAAAGTTGTTGCTTATGACCATACCAATGGTGTACATAGTCACTCGTCTCGACCGAGGCCCCTCAGTCGAGACATAGCGAGTGCTCTCGAGCGAGAGTGTACAGTCACTCGTCTCGACCGACGCCCCTCGGGCGAGACATAGCGAGTGCTCTCGAGCGAGAGCGTACAGCATAAGAGGTTGTCGTCTGCTTAATCGGACTATCCTGTGGGTGCCTGGAATGTAAGGGCTCCAGCCAGGGGCAAAAAACTTACACACTAAGCGACTACACGCTATGGGTACCAGCCTCAGCTTAGGGCGTCGGCGTCGCCGTCGCAGGGAAAGGACAGGAAAGGAACAGGCTGAATCTGATTGATATCACTTTAGGGGTAGATTTAGGGACTGAACGGATGCGTACGCGTCTCATACAAAATCGTTGTTTTCTATGGGCATAAGCTGAATAGAGCTGAATAATTGTGAGTAGTCCCTTAAGACTACAGGCTCAGCATCGTGGGCTGGCTCAAGCAAGGGTCGGGGAGGGGTTGGTAGGGTGCCATGTGTCTTCGAATTTAAATATGTTTTTCTGAGCCAGACTCAGAAATATATTATGGGTAAAGCCAAGCATATAAACAAAACTAGCAAAGGTCAATTAGGTTATAACATCAATTTATTTAATAAATAAGCTGTAACAAAATACGATGTCCTCGTGTTTTGAGGTAAGTATACCTACCTACTTGAAACGCATAATTGTTACCTACATCCAGGAATGTAGTTATAGATTCTATAGAGGTGTATTAGCAGCAGAATTCAACTACAGATAATAGAAATCGTCGAAATACGTCAATGGCTTGTGTCTCGTGTGTTCTAGATGCCTATTGATTGATCTATTGTGATGATACCTCTGCCTGATGTCCTGCTGGTACAATAAAACGTCGTCGTAGCATTCTTAAGTACTCCTAAATGTCAACAACCTTTCTAAAAGAACTGAGGCATTTTATTGTCCTGATGCCCTGAAAGGGTATAAAGATAGCAATACAATAGGTAGTGTAGTGTTATTAAATAAAAATACTGTATTATCTACACGAAATATTTTAAAGTTTATTGAAATTAATAATTAATGTCATAAAATACCTAAATAAACTAATTTAAAAAAAAAGACAAGATTAATTAAACTTTAGAATTAAATAATTGATTAAAGGCTAATAATATAATAAAGATTATATAGTATATTAACACTACAGTAGGTACTAAATGGATCAGATGAAAGTGTAGCAGTTTTTTTGAAAATCATATTAAGTATTTAATAATTTATCGTGAAGAATGACACAAAGCGCATCCTTTTCAACCGAAAACTGAAACATCGAATTTCCAAGATAAGAGAAGATGAAGCCGATTAATATTCTACCCACTTCCTGCGACATACAACAGCTGAAACGCATCCGTCCGATTAAAATCCAAAATAAACATTTAGGTATCTACATGTCATTTGGGGGAATATCATAATGAAATACGACTCTGAACGTAGTCAGATAATTACCTAAATTAGTTGTCCGTCTGTCCACGTCTCTGTACATATCACGTTCCCCCATCGGACTGACACAAAGAGTGATGAGAACCATTCTTTTCAACTTTATATATTTTCGGCGCGAAGTCATTGACTTGCCGCCATTTGCCGCCATCTTCCTTTTGTTGGAAAAAGAAACAAATTCTGTGAAGTAGTTTTCCATGTTTGGGCATTGTTTATGTCTAATTGCTGATCTTTGTATAATTGCGTTGTATTCTCGTCTTCGAGTGTGAGAAGGAATTTTCCAAATGTTTTGTGTATTGTATAGTCTACCTTGCATAGGCAACACGATGGCCTTGAGGTGACCTAGCATGGTACGTAGTTTCAACGGAATAAGTGGCCACCTTACACCGTTTTTTTTCCCACTTATATCGAATTCATAGGAAATAAGTCAGCCAATCATGAATTTGTACTGAAACAATTGAATACCTATGTAGGCAGTCAAATTCAAAGATATACACAAGTGGGCATACTTTGAAATTGCAGTCGGATAAATGTCGGAAATGGAGCCCTTTTAGAGGCAATTTTCGAGGAAGTGTATTGAAAAGGCCTATGTTAGAATTATAGGAACTTCTCCTATTAAGACGCAGTTAGGTTAGACCCAACATCCAGAAGGTGACGCAACTGACCTCATAGAAGATGGTTGGACGAGCTGAAAAAAACCAGAGGTCATATTGACCGTAGATCAAAAGAACTGGAGATCCGGATGCCCAGCAGTGGGATGACGTAGGCTAAGTGACAAGTAAACATCCGGCGAAGAGCGTGCGTTCTTTAAACTAAGACTACGAAAGACCTAATGATGATGGAACGGAAAAAATAACTTACGATATTTTACAGAAATCGGGGACAGAGCTGACTGAAAGTAGACCAAATTAAACATTATTAAATCCAGTAAGTACTAGGCAACTATGACAAGTTGCCCCACTTAGATAACAAGTAACATTTACCAAGGATACTATGTAGGTTAGATACATTACATTGGTTTATGTAAGCAATAGATTTTATTCAATCATCCGAAATCCAAGCACTCAAAAATAAAAAAAAACAATTCAATCAAACGAAACAAACGATCAATCATTAAATTGATTTGACTGCCTCGATGGTCTAGTAGTGCGACTGCTGAGCCTGGGGTCTTTGGTTCGATCCCCAGTCGGGCAGTGCTATTTGGTATTTCCATCAGGGATTTCCCAGTAGCAGTCTCGGATTCTGGATTTTGGGCCTTGTGATATAGATGCGACACCAATTACTCCCACATTTTGACAATCACGTTTAAGTCCCATACTTAAACATAACTGGCGAAATTTGGGGGTATTGGAGGTTATACCTCTTCCTAAACGTTCGCGTGATGTTATGATAATATAATTTTATGTCATGTTAGCTGTAGATTTTATTCAAATCATCGTACATGCACTCCAGTAAGTAGGTTATCAATTAGGGACACTACATTCAGCTGGTGTTATGATTCAGTTCTAGGTATCAACTTCACGAAATCGTTTATTTTCCTTGTTTTATTAACTAAATCCTCCTCACAGTTTGTTATCAAAACAAATAAACAAAATTGTATTGATATATCACTACATAGTATAAAACAAAGTCGTTTTCTCTGTCCTTATATCCCTATGTATCTTTAAAACTACGCAACGGATTTTGTTGCGGGTTTTTTAATAGATAGAGTGATTTAAGAGGAAGGTTTTAGTATATAATTAGCGGGCGGGAGAAGCCGCAGGCATCAGCTAGTTAAATATAAATTACAAGCCAAAAGATTAGATCTAAGTACGAGGTTTTAATAGGCTTAGAAATTGCAATCACCGCTTAAAGAGAACCGTCAGTCAGTCCATGACTGATTAACTGACCAACCAACCAGCCAGAGCCCAAACGATTGAAGATGAAATGCATGATGCGCGTTTGCGAGACGTTATATAGAAACTAACCTAATTTTAAAAGAACAAGCGAAACGAAGAAATAAATGTATAATGTTCTAAACCTAGAGGTGCATTATGGAGATCGGAGGTTAAATTGATTAGATTGTAACATTTGTAACCAAACGAAGTCGGGAACAACTGCTAAGAACACGATCACTGCCCAGAAATTAGTTTTCAAGAAAACCAAAATATTCTCAAAATAAAACTTTATACAATTGATTGCCCAGAAATGAAGATTAGTTTTCAAGAAAACCAAAATACTGTGAAAATTACAAACAAAAGTACCTATCAATTTATTACCCAGAATTCAAGATTAGATTTCAAGAATACCAAACAAACAATCAATTTATGGAATGACGAAACTTCAACCATCTTTATATTGCTGTTACGTTTAGATTAGAACTCGACAGGCTATATGTATGCATGCAGTCGGTTCAAACAACGCAGTTGGAAAAACCGCTTCGTTCCTCTGGTCACGTACACGTGTAACTTGCAACTTGTAGGGAGGTTACTACCTACCATTCATGCTTGCACTCAGTGCCGGATTAACCCAGTAGCTGGAGTAGCAATTGCTACGGGCCCCACATAAACGGGGGGCCCGCATATCCAAACCCGCCCACCTCTGTTGGAGGTTCAAACCGCCCCGAAATCTCTGGCAGCTATAGAAAAGCCAACCTATCCCAGGCGAATAATACATTTTTCATCCCCCCATCTCGGAAAGAGTATTTTTGCTCTTCGATATCTGAGTGCAAAAGTCGTTTTTATCCTCTAGAGGATAAAAACGACTTTAGAACATCGTGTGCACTAAGTTTGTGAATTCAAAACATCATTAAACCTATTTACTTCTACCTCCATGGTGCCGAATTTATCATAGGTACAACCTTTTTTAATTTGTTAAAAACTCAGACTCGGAACCTTCTTGGTGTACTTTTATAATTTGCTTTGCGCGCACCATTTTCTTGTCAGGTCAATTATTAAAACCTTAGGTTAAAAACAAGTGAAAAACGTAAAATAAGTGGTTTTGGCGACCAAGAAGTTTATTTGACGCCAACAGAATTGACTGAAACTGTTAATAATGCGCAAATGAGATTTCCTCAACAATCACGCGAGAAGGATTTGAAACAGTACGATATTAAAAAAATTGAAAAAAAATAGGTAGAAAATGCCCAAGGCATTAAGTCCGCCTTTGTACAGTTTTTACTTGTGCATAAAGTTTTAATAAATTTTTTTTTTTTTTTTTTTCTATTATGTATCCTGCTCATCACAGCAATCTGTCATGGACATTTAGCTGCTCCTTTGTTCGAATTTCATCTGCGTTTTGGTCTTTGTAGCAGTGAGGAATTGTCCATTGACCATTCTCACTCATTCTGCTGAGAATCTTTTGATTAAACTTGGAACACTGTTCCTCTTAAGTCTTGTGTATACAATACTTCCGGACCCCGATAAATCAGCAGCCAGTGAATTGACGTGTTTGGTGAGCTTTTTCTGGTAGTTTGTGCTACGGGCAGCAATCTCTTGCTTTACAGTTTTGAGCTTCAGATCTTTCAGGATGTATTTATTGTGTATGCATTTAGGGATGTTGAACATGAATCTCAAAGCTTTAGTCTGAAATCTTTCCAGGATGTCGATATTGCTGTTGCTTGCTGTTCCCCAGAGCTCTACTCCATATGTCCAAACCGGCTTCAATATAGTTTTGTAAATCAGCATTTTGCTTTCATTGGTTAACTGAGACTTTTTACCAATCAGCCAGTACATGCTTCTTAGTTTTGTGTCTAGGGTTTTCCTTTTACTCCAGATGTGTTTCTGCCAAGTCAACCTTCTGTCCAGGTGCATGCCAAGGTATTTTGCACTATCTTCGTGTGGAATTTGTTCACCGTTTAGTGTAATTGGGGGACAGTTTCCTTTCCTTAGAGTAAAGGTGACTTGAACAGATTTATTTTCATTTGCCTTTATACGCCATATCTTTAGCCATTCCTCAATTTCACATATGTGTTTCTGAAGGTTCGCTGAGGCAACATCTGGGTTGGTGTGTACTGACAGTATAGCCGTGTCGTCAGCATATGTGGCGATGAAGGTGTTGTCATCTGTTGGTATGTCGGCTGTAAATATAAGATAAAGTACGGGCCCCAAGATGCTCCCCTGTGGAACACCAGACTCTATTTCATACAAATCTGATGTGATGTCCTTAAGTTTTACCTCGAAACGGCGCTTGTCCAGGTAACTTTTCAGTATGAAAAAGAAGGAGTGAGGCAGATATTTTTTTATCTTAAACAGGAGTCCGGCATGCCAGACCCTGTCAAATGCCTGGCTGATATCCAGGAAGACAGCCGAGCAATATTTTTTGTTTTCCAGTGTGTTGCCGATGGTATTTGTCAACCTATGTACCTGCTCAATGGTGCCATGCTGCTGTCTGAATCCGAATTGATGCCCAGGAAGGATGGAATTTAGATGAGGGCGCATTCTATTGAGGATAATTTTTTCAAACAACTTGCCGACCAAAGGCAGGAGGCTAATTGGTCGATAGGACGAGGCTTCTTCTGACGGTTTACCAGGTTTAGGTATCATAACAACCTGAGCAAGTTTCCACTGGAATGGGTAGTGGGAGAGTCTCAGGCAGGCATTGAAGACCATCACTAAGAACATAATACCTTTGTTAGGAAGGTTGTTAAGCAGTACGGAGTCTAATAGATCATAGCCCGGTGCTTTCTTTGATGGAAGAGCTTTAATCTCACGGATTAATTCAGTAGGACTTACTGCCTTTAGGGGGAGGCATAATTGATTTGGCGACTGGAGGTAGTCTGTTATTTCCTCGTCTCTATTAATGTCAGTGCAAGGTAACGGAGTAAAAACCTTTTCCAAGTGTTCGGCAAATGCAGTTGCTTTTTCAGTTTCGGATCTAGCCCAACTTCTGTCCTGTCTTCGCAATGGCGGGATATGTTCTGTTGGTCGCTTAAGTTTCTTGGTCGCACGCCATAACGAGTAATTAGTATCCTTATGTGGGGTTAGGAAAGATAAATGTCTTTGTAGGCAAAGGTTCTCGTATTCCTTGATCATATCTTTCAGCTCTTTTGTTGCTTTGTTAAACTTAGTTTTGTCCGTAGGATATCTAGTTCTGTGCCATTCTTTCCTCATTTTTCGCCGTTCGTTGACCTTCTGCATAATGTTCCTTGGAAGTTCCGTTTCTTTTGCCATTTTTTTTCTGTTTTTAGGTGTAGAAGCGTTGGCCGCGAGATGTATTGTGCTGTTGAACGTTTCGATAATGGTATCTATGTCTTCACCCGTTTTCAATTTGATATTTAGGTTTAAATTACTTGTTATAATTTCCCTATATTGGTCCCAGTTGGTGTTTCTACTGTGGATATAGTGGGGTGACTCTAGTGGTACAGCTTGTTTGAACACATTTAAAATGACTGGAGTGTGGTCTGATGACAGATCCTCACATTTTTCAATCTGTAAGTAGTTGCGCCCAAGGTTCTTTGTTATGTAGAAATCTAGCAGATCTGGTATTTTATTGTGATCTGTGGGCCAGTATGTTGGCTCTCCGTGCGAGACGCATTCTAGATTTAGGTCTAGTGTGACTTTATGTAGTTGTCTGCCCCTTGGATTAATTAGTCTTGATCCCCAATATGTGTGTTTGGAATTCCAGTCTCCTCCGCAGATAAAAACTGAGCCCAGTTGATTGAAGAATTGCGTGAAAACTTCAGCCCCTATTTTATGTCTAGGTGGGCAGTAGATTGCAGAGAGTGTTGTGTCATTGTTCTTGTGTTGTATTTTAATTGATGTAGCCTGTATTTCCTCTCTTTTGTAAGGCTCAAGCAGATAATGTTTAATATTATTTTTAACAATTACAGCAGTCCCGCCGTGGGAGTTACCGGAAGGGTGGTCTGTCCTATAGATTATGTAATTTTCAAACTTTACGTGCGATCTTTGGGTGAGTCTTGTTTCCGATATAAGTGCGACATCGATTTTCTCAAAATTCATGAACAACTCAAGCTCTTGCCGTCTGTCGGTCAGCCCATTGGCATTCCAGGTGATGATGCGGATATTTAGTCCCTCGGTGGAGCCAGGCGGGTGATTAGTTTGATCATTTGATCCATCATGCTGTCCATCATGTTTTTCATGATTGCTTGGAATCTATTGAACATTGTGTCCAATAGGCTGGTGATATCATGTTGGCTAGTTTCCAACGAGGAAACTTTAGCTTGTGTTGCAGGCTTGTTGCTTTTGTTTTTCAGAAGCTCAGCATAGCTGGTTCTTGGAAGATACGTCGATTTAACACTTTCGCCAGTGCTGGGTCTTTGTTCTTTGGTCACAGTTGTGTATTTGGATGGTTCGATGGCAGGCTTAATTTTTAGTATCTTCTCTTTGTACTGTTTATATTTATTGCAGCCCTTATAGCTTGCCGGGTGTTTCCCTTGGCAGTTAGCGCAGGTAGCATCTGTCTCCGGTGATTTGGTGCACGATGTCGTTGGGTGGTCGTTTCCGCATTTAACGCATCTGAAGGGTCTGAAGCATTGATTTTTCGAGTGCCCAAATCTTTGACATCTCTTGCACTGCAACACTTCTTTTTTCTTGTAAGGTGCTTCAATCGTTACTTTGACGTGGTTGATGTACCTAACATTGAAAATATCTTTGTTATTGGCTCGTGGCTCTAGGTCTATGTAATAGAGGGGAAGTTTTTCTTTTGTAGTTCGATGCAACACGTTGACTATTTGACGAACTTCATGTCCATTTGCTTGTAGATCTTCTTTGACCATATCAATATTTTCTGAGGCGTGCAGTCCTCTAACCACTACTCTGTAGGCCCTTTCGCTCTTGAGTTTGTAGGTGTAGTGGTTGATGTCCTTTTCGATGAGTTTATCTCTTATTGTTTTGTAAGTTTCAATGTCTGCAGGGATTAGCTTGATTATGTGTCCTGATTTTAATGTAGTCATGGTGTACTTGTTCCTTTCGATAATTTTGCTTAAGAGATCTCTTAGGGGTGTTATATCCACTATGCCAGTCACAAAAATTGGTTCAGGCTTCGGTATGTATTCTTTGTGTTCTTTTACAGCTATAGGTTCTTCATCGCTGAGAATGTCAAATGTGTTTTCCACGGGGATTGTGTAGTTAATCCGTTTGGTGGATGATTGTTTATTTTGACCTTCTGTGGGGCTATCGAGCCTTCTGCGTTTTTTGTTAGGTACTTTGTCTTGCTGCCACTCTTGATTTGAGGATTCTTTTTTCTGCTGTCCAAGAGAGTCCCTTTGAATTGCCCGGGTGATTGTTGGAGTATTGATTTGCATGTGGCTAGATTGAGAAGTATTTACGTTACTTCCCTGACTTTCGGCTTGCTTATCCGTGCTTATGCAACCGCTAAATGATAAGGACCTTGGTCTAGTTTCCAGGAGTCCTTTGTGAAAAAGTTGTTGGGTGTAAGTTTTTTGGGTTTTATTATCAGTCATTTCATTTGATTCCCACGAGTATGGACGATAGGGTGGTCGCTACACAGGGTGACGCCATTCCTGTGAGAAGGCTAATACAATGGTGTTCGCCAGGTTCACCAAGGTTGGCGCTCGAGACTGGTATCCCCCAGCCATGCATCCTCTTGGCGCGGTCTCCACCGTAGGATTGGGGTGAATTTTTATTGAGGCTTTCTACCTCTCGACACGGGCGGCTAAGCCAATGTCCCCGATTCTGCAGATTGACTCAACAGAGCATCGGGTGAGGAGACCATTTCCTGCCTCCATCGCTTAGATCTTGTACGGGTTAGTTAACCACCGCCCGAAGTTCGGTGTTGTTGCTCGTTTAGCACCACCCGGGGGAGACGTGTAGGGTGGGTCTAGGAAAAGATGGTAAATCCTACGGACGCGAGCAACTCCCCCCCCCTAAGTTTTAATAAATAAATAAATAAATATTACACTCAACTTAACTAACTGTAGCAACGTTACTTTAAATTTTTCTTAATTGTACCTAAGTATTATTTGTTATAATTTAAAGATTATTCTGTAATACTTACCTACCATAATGTAGTAGTTAACACCTAAACTGAAATAAAAGTAAAAGTATCTTGTGATTGTAAATGTTTTTTTTTTTGCATTTAGTTATTTCCTCGCTGAGGTGGGATGAAAAGTTACGTGTTGCACTCGAGTGCAAAGATTTTTCACCTCGTGCTCTTTTGATTCCCTCGCTAACGCTCAGGATTCTAATTTTTGAATCACTCGCTGCGCTCGTGACTCAATTTTAGAATCCTTCGCTTGCTCGGTTATCAAAATTGAGCACGCGGTTAAAAAGCAACTTTGCACTCTTGTATAACAAATAACTATTTTTAGATACTCAATTTAATATAAGTTGACAGATTTACTCTTCCTATTTCTGAATTAATGAGCATAAAGAAACAAATTTTATCCGAGGAGAGATGTTAAAATTTTTATAACACATTTGCTCGTAAAGGGTCTTATTTCACCAATTTCAATATCGTAATGTATCTCATTACGTACTCGTGCTGTAAAGTAAAATGCACGGTTTATACTTTTTTAAATCTTAGCAAAGAGTTTTTATGTCAGAAAAGTGGTCAACATTTTATGAATAAAAATAACTTTGGGAGATGAAATATAATAAATAAACATTTAATTCTTTAATTTAATTAATTTTGTCAATAAACTACAACCATTTATCTGTAACAAAAACACAAAAATATTAATTTACTTTATTAGTAATACTGGCTGTTTTTTGTGTCTTTGCCTTAAAAAAAAGCGCTGTGATGCGCCTCGCTAATTTGTGAACAAGTAAAAATTATTCTGCGCGCTTTTTCTTTTCGCTGTATTGTTTTATTTGTTTTATTTATTTCCTCGCAAATATGTTATAAAACGTCGTATGACATACGTGCGCTTTGATAATTACAGCCTCTGCTTTTTTATCGCCCTCGCCTACGACTCGGGCTAGCAATATCGCCTCGGCTGTAATTTTCAACTTACCGCACTTGTATCATAATGTACTATTGAGTGCATTTCCTTGGTTCTAGAAACTTCTCAGTATTAATAAAAAAAGTATCTGCATAACTCCTATTTCAGTAAGTATGTGTAGTATGAAGTTGCATTCACGAGATTTTTTTTTATAAATTGGCAGAATTCATCAAATTCGAGATGAACCAATGCTAAGAATCCTAAGTTTTCTCTATTGGTAAGCTTTTCTGTATCCCCCCCCCCCCCCAATCAAATTCCTGCCCACCACCTATCACTACAATGGACAACTGGCCAATAAATAGTTTGTGTAATAAATAAATATGTATAGCTTTTTTATTTTTTTTTTGTTTTTTTCGGATGGGAAATCATCAAATGACTCCTCCCGCTCTGGGCGGAGCAGGAGGGAGTGTCAGACTTTTACTGACTAAAACCCATCCATGTTCCTTCATCGCCCTTTGTGTTCCGGGGCCACGGTATCTCTTTCGAATAGTCCCGCAGCCCCGGCAGGCTTCGGCCCTTGCGGACCCCGTCCCTATTGCTGACACTCTTTGAGGCGCGCGTGGAACACGAACGCGACGTCGACACGGCCTGTCGTCATGAGACTGACGGACGGCGAGCTAGCCCATAGCTCCCCCCGTCCACAGGCCCGCAACTACGGTGGTCGGAAGCCACCACGTGGCCCCCGACGCCCGGGGCGTCTCAAGCGGCGGCCGGGACGTGAGGATCTCTCCCTCTCACGTTCCGCCACCTCCTTCGCTAGCATGACTGCTTCGCAGAAGGAGGTGACGGCGTCCCATTCCGTCTCGCTCCGGACCATGGCTTGGATCAGGGCCGGAAGCGAGAGGTCGCCGCCGATGATCGCGACCTCGAGGACACGGCGGTGCTCCACCCAAGCGGGGCACACCTCCACAGTGTGCTCCACCGTGTCCTCCGGTCGATCCTCGCAATGGAAACACCCGGGCGTCTCCTCCCGCCCGATTCGGTGCAGGAACTTACCGAAACATCCGTGTCCGGTAAGAACCTGCGTCAGGCGGAAGGTGAGGACGCCGCCGTGGCGTCTCTCCAGCCACTCCTCAAAGAGGAGACTTACCGCCACTATTGTGGCGTGCCCTGCACGGGGTTGCGACAGTCGCTCTCTCCATGTCGCCATGAGATCCCGCCGGAAGTCCGTCCGTAAATATGTATACCTAAATTTCACTTTTTTCTTTTGGGTTGTACCCTCTTTGGCAAATCAAGGGACACTCGATAGAATTTGCTACGGGCCCCGCGCTTGCTTGCACAGTGCATTATATTTTTTCTAAGAAATTGAGCAATTGCTTTCAATACTACTACCTAATACATAATTATAAGTATTGAATTGAAAACTATTGCTAATTTTAAAATTTTGTGCTGGCATATGTTTTGTTTATGAGTAATTTCGGAAAACTTATTTTAGTGTTGTGGTTAGAAGATAATATAAATAAACTTTACAAATGCGTAACAGTTACACTGTACAGTATCCGATACTACCAATTAAAATTCTTACACACAACATCACGCCTGTAATCTCTGAAGGCTTAGGTAGATAGAGGTGGAAATCAATTATGTTAAGTCCCGTGTAATAGGGGGCGAGCCTATTTCCATCAACGTAGCAATTTGTGTCTGGTTGATGGCAGACTCCTGAAGAAATTCCTGATAGAAAAACCCAATAACACTTTTAAATACTTAAAATACCTACGTTAGGCCGTAAGAATTACCTTAAAATACCTACGTTAGGCTCGCTATTAGGGCATGCGGAACCGGGTTTCGGTCTCATAGTAAAACCGGTTTTTCCCGAGGTTTACTATGGGACCGAAAGCGGGTGATTGTGATGGAGTCAAACACTAATTACTGGCTGGAAATGAAATCGTTTCTCTGTGATCATTTATTGACAGAACCGAACCCCAGACAGTCAAGTTATCGAACAAATCAATATTTTTCCAGATCACACGATATGATCAATATTAACTAAGGCACGACGGCATTGAAAAATGTGCAAAATATTTACTTTGCACAGCGCGCGGCAATCATGAGAGACATGGTAAACTTTGTTGATTTTTAGACACAACTGTGGACTAATGGACAGTAAAGATAGACTGATTCTTCTAGTCCAGCTTCAGGTATCATTCAGACGTGTTGCTGGGGTTGCGGCCTTTGTTCCGTCACTTCCATTTCCCCAGCCAAACCATTAGGAAGCTTCTCGAGGGCCGTCGTTTTAGTGGGACTGACTGACTGGTTCATTTGATATGTCTTTTGATTTCAATAACTAGCGAGGATGTTTTGTTCAGTGCTCTGCGAATTCTGAGAATCGATATCGTGGTGATCAATTTTCTGATCCCAGCCGAACATGAATTGTCGCACGCTGGGCCACAAAGACAGTGGAAGTGGTTATAAAATGACCATAAAGAGTCCTCCAAGCCCGGGTTATCATCAAATGGAAACACATGAACTCGAAGTATCAATAGTTCTGAATGATCTATAAAACTGTTCACTAATCGATGATGGTGGAACGTAGTAAGGGACATTGATTGTGCTGTATATATGATTTGTAACACTGCTGCCCACTCCGATCCAGCCTGTCCCCTTGCTGTCCTCTCCCAGCGACGCCCTAAGCCGAGGCCCGTACCCCGCAGGGGGTGCCCTTAGCGTGTAGTCGCTTGGTTTGTAAGTTTTTTGCCCTGGCTGGAGGCCTTACACTTAAGGCACCCACAGGAAAGTCCGGTTAAGCAGACGACAACCTCTCTGGTTGAACAGCGAGATGCCATTTCGAAAAAAAAAAAAAAAGTCAGCGCTGAACCGAACGTTGCATATCCAACGGCATTTATTATTTCCACCATCGTATTGTTTATTTACGAGACTCCGCGTCTCCTCTGGTGGATCCTGCGCGGCAGAATCACGTGCCTATTGTATGACCAAACTTATAATTAGACAGGTAACATCTACACGATTTGTTTACATTTAGGTACATACACCAATGTGTATAAATAAAAATGAAGATTTTTGTGTTGGTTCTATGCGTTCCTAAACCATTGATGCGATTACGATGACACTTTAGTGAGTCCTTCTGTGTGTGTACGCCTGCGATGGCTCCTAGCCTAAAAAAACTATACATATGTTTATATGCTTACCTACTTGTAATTGCAAGGCCGCGCATGTCGGGTTCAACTAGTTAAATATACTTAAATAAATAAATATCGCTGGACATTACACACAGCGCCATCTAGTGCCACATTAAGCAACGAGGCTTGTGTCGTGGACACCAGTTAGTTGATATACTACATAGATACTTTTTGTTTGTAAATACATACTTATTATACATATAAACATCCATGACTCGGAAACAAATGTCCATGCTCAGCACACAAACATTTGCTCGTACCGGGATTCGAACCCGGGACCCTAAGAACGTAAGGCAGCCTCACTACCGCTGCGCCATTCGGGTCGTCAAAAAACATTTGAATTTGGCGCCAAAAAATCCGCCGTTTTGTTTTTTTTTTATATACCCAGGTTCACTCTAACAGTAAATACGAATCTAACGACACCTCTCAAGCTAAAATCCAT
This sequence comes from Xestia rhomboidea, assembly GCA_963853795.1. Lineage (NCBI taxonomy): Eukaryota > Metazoa > Arthropoda > Insecta > Lepidoptera > Noctuidae > Xestia > Xestia rhomboidea. Next base: position 2,603,884 of record OY970771.1, on the reverse strand, counting down.
CGAGCCGTTCAGGCCACAGAGCGTGATACTTAATCTCGAAAAACATAACCCTCGTTCTGGCGCAATCGGGTAAAAATATGTTTGTTTGTTCATATTTTATGCGCTACCATACTGTTTATCAGATTGTGATAAAAATTGCACTTGCGAGGTAGGTATAGGCGTAGAAGAATTAACTTTTTGTTTCAAAATACGCGGGCACGGTCGCAGGCGGAAGTTAGTAGTAAGTACACTAAACTTAATTAACGCCGACTAGTTTCGGTGGAGGCTCTAAATAATAGGAAGCTGCCGTGAAGGACGCTTAGAATAGTAAACAATTTGATCGTTACGAGGTTATAATTAGACACGATAATTGAGTTTTGCTGTATAGCACAGAATACATATACTTAGGTTTTTTTTTGTTAGCCTATTCTGTCCCACTGCTTGGGTAAAGTACAAGTATTTAGGAATAGTAAAATTTATAAGAATATCAAATCTAATTACCTTCATGAAAAATATAATACCTATCATGTAAAATTCACACTGTAATATGTGAACTTTCCAGAATTGGTTGACGCTGAACGTTGTTTTAGGTTAAGGTAAGTACCTACCTAGCTGATCTGGCGGATTAGACAAAGTGGCAATTCTTTCGAAGAGTTTCGGATGCCTATAATCGCTCTCAGCACTGCTCAGAAAGATTGACATAACGTATTCGGTATTCCAATACATTTTTTACCATAATCGTAATAGCTAATGGAATATCAATCTGTAGACCCTAAAAACCTTCGGGTTCTGCTGGCTGCAGACCAAGGAACGTGAGAATTTCATCGAATTAAAATCGAACGGGTTCAGCACATGTAAACTGTGATCAAGAGCTGTCAGTAGAGTCATCATTGTTGCGGAATGTAGATGCTGCCGACATCTCTTGAACGCAGTGCTGATTAGCCCAAATCCAAACCCCAAAATATGTCCTAATAAGCTCTCAAAACCATTGCCATAGGTACTTCCGGTTCAGAACCTTGTGGAGGCTCCTGTAGATCGGAATGCAGGTTGAAACCCTGCCAGAGAATTTTGCATTGTCAATATAAACATTTACATACATAATGCTATGGTGCCAGCACTATACCTACCAATGAGACAAAGACACTGGCACAATGTCAGACCTGTAAAGAACAGGTGACCTCTTTTCCAACAAGAAATCCATGAAACAGCAATGATAGACCCGTCTGAACAACCAGTTGAATTCGAGAACACCGCTTTCAATAGTGTTGATTGAGAAGCCCATATTATATAGGTAGGTCACAAAAGTTCATGGTCGATTCGGTTCAGAGAGTATAGACTTATCACACAACAGGGCAAAGTTTACACACTACAAACTTTGAACTGAATGCCCTTTGGCCTGAAATTAGCACAACAAAGAACCATTTACCGTAAATAAATGATGTAATAATGTATAAGAAATGACGTAGAATATTACCTAATACCTATGTAAGTAACTACCAAATAAATATTCATAGGGAAACCTAAAATTTTGCAAGACTCGAACTGAGGAAGAAGAAAAACGGTACTGAACTGAATAGTATCGCTATTCCTTTTATTTTTAGTTACGGTGTCAACAGTTAAAAATAAAACTAATCGATGTTATTGACCTTTCAGCCGCAATACATTTGGTTTATAGACACAGAAACCACTAATGTAAATTAAACGAGGCTGGGCAGCTACCAATAAAAGCATCTTTAATTTGTATTCTTTTGCAGACAAAGAAAGCCATAGAAACTAGACTATTTATTTTTTCCATACGTTGATATAGAGATACTTAGGTTAAAGTAATAGCAAAGACATTTAGATATTCTTATAATTGACGCTGCAAAGCGAACCATAATAATCAATTAATTGGTGTCGGCCGAAGTGGTCAAACTTGGCAATCGACATATTTTGCACGATGGCCTCACTAAGACATAGGATCAGTTTTTCTATGACATTATTCGCTTCTAATACCCTCTGTAGTGTCTTGATTCTCTCTAACAAGTAATAAATTGTAGAAATCTTTTCCATTCATTCAATAACAAAAAGTAACTACAATTTGCACACGTTTTTCCTCAACCCATTCATGGATTGAAAAATCTTCCATGTAGCAATTAGTTTCTTTATTAGTAGTACGATTTCATCACACTTCAATGTCGCCCGCTAGTAGGCGTGTCCACGTTAAGCACGTGTACATTTGCACACATACGTGCGCGGGCGCACGTCTCTTTGTCCGCAAGAACAAAGGACCTCGATTTATTTTATTAAAATTGTTTTAATACATTCGATGTTGGAAACGACTTTTTTTTTTTGGTTGAATTAATTGGCGTGTTTTTAGTTGTTTTTATGAGGGCTGATTTTGTGATTGTGGTTGTAAATCAATTGACAGACAACTGATTATTTTCATCCATGTCAACCATGTGACACCATTTTTATTCATAATTACAGTTATTTTACCTTAAACAACGATGAACTTTATTTAACCTGCAATAAGGGTGCCGTGGATTGCTTCTGTAACAAACTCCGAAAGCACTGTAGCACCTATACACAATAGGTAATAATTGTTCATAATTGTACCCACAAAGGTTTGTTGGATCAGACCAAAGTACAAAAACCTCTCTGTATAAATTGTATTTTCTATTACAATACACTACCTACATATAATTATAATTATGTACTAGGAAGTGTAATTAGTTGTTCGCTTTGTTTCGTTACGGTTTCTTAGTTTGTGGCTAATTTGTCGGTACCTCCTAATAGACGGTTTAATATTACCGCGTTCACTAACACTAGTAGACACTTAAATCAATGTCTAAATATTATTGCACCGTTCGATTATGAATGCTCAGCATACACACATACAGTTGAAATTCCATCAATGCAATAATGTTTCGGAACGCTTTGGAATACTTAGGCGGTTAGGTCTCATAAGGTGGAATCTCCACGGTAGCCCGCGAAATTCAAATATTCTTACGTTTTTTTTTTTCAATTTTCAGGTTAGTGTCAGGTTATACGTTGATTAAATTATGATTCGCGGCTGTAACACGTATGTAGTTAAAGAATTATAATCATTAAAATCATCCATACAACCCTCTAAGTTCATGTAACCTGATTGAATGACTATTTCATGAAAAATTCGACATACATGATACAACCTGACACTGACCTGCAAATTGCAAGAAAATTTGAATTTCACGGGCTCCTTAATATTAGTGAAAACGTATAAGTAGGTACGTGTCTTAATTGTTAGGGATTCACTTTGTTCTACTTTATTTTTAATATAATTATGTTTTTCTGGATGTTAACCGTGTGCAACCTGTGGCAAAATTACAGGATGTAAACTGAAAAGCCATGTAGGTAATTTAGGTAGGCTCTTTTACTAGGTAACTCATCTTTACTGAGAAAATGAAATATTGAAGTAAACAATGAATTGGCACAGGAAACTGAGGACCTTTATTTACTTCCTCTTACGATCTCAGGGAAAACGTAGAAAACTTTACCACTTTGGAAAACCCAAATAACACTATTTACATACAGGGTGTAAACAGACTCTTCACGAAGCCGTTAACAAAGCATTCTGTACATCAAACGTGATCAAACTAAGTAACCCCAAAATATTGCAAAAAAAAAAAAAAACATAAAATGACTTTTTCATTACTCATACTCTGAAAGTAGTTCTGAAGTTGCCTGAGAAGCGGGTTGAAAGTAATACTTTTCAGCCCTAGGGAGAATCGTTTTCAACTGACAACTGTCAAATTATTAAAAAAAAAAATTCATTTTTCTATTGAACCATGTTCCAACTTTCTATACAGCCACGATGTAAAATTGAAATAACAAAGTTAAGTATTGATTAAAGTATAGATATTTTTAAATAACTTTATTATAATTAAGTTTCAACTATTTCTTTGAAATAATATAGATTTGGGCAAAATATTTACCCTTTACCATTTTTTCGATGATGAAAATGAAAAATAGGTAATAGCTGAATAGCTGGCCGGCCATAGAAAAAAAAAACAAAATAGGCGGGAAAACGGAAATCCGATCTTCATTTTTTTTTCGAGTTGATTCTTGTTTTTATTTTTACTTTCCTTGTATTCGTAATGAAAAGCACAGTGTTTACCTCGGGTTAAAGACTTATTTAGTCCCTCGAACTATTAGCGCCGTCGCTGCGCTCGGGCACCAAACCCCGTCTCGGAACTAAATAAGTTACTTTCACCCCTAGGGTAACAATGTACTATTTTGGTGAGTGAGAAATGACGCTTTACGGTAAAACTCAATGTATCGCACTCAAAACATTGTGCTGGAGGATGGATTGTATAGGGTGGGACTGTGGGAGTCGTGGAGGTGTTCCTTACATTAAAAACATGTAGGTAACTATTTTTATAACACATTTGCTCGTAAAGGGTCTCTTATTTCACCAATTTCAATATCGTAATGTATCTCATTACGTACTTGCTGTAAAGTAAAATGCACGGTTTATACTTTTTTAAATTTTAGCAAAGAGTTTTTATGTCAGAAAAGTGGTCAACATTTTATGAATAAAATTAACTTTGGGAGATGAAATATATGAACATAAATGAACATTTAATTATTTTATTTTGACAATAAATTACGACCATTTATCTGTAACAAAAACACAAAAGTATTAATTTACTTTATTAGTAATACTGGCTGTTTTTTGTGTCTTTGGCTTAAAAAAAAGCGCTGATGCGCGCGCCTCACTAATTTGTTAACAAGTAAAAATTATTCCGCGCGCTTTTTCTTTTCGCTATATTGTTTTTATTTGTTTTGTTTATTTTCTCGCAAATATGTTATAAAACGTCGTATGACATACGTGCGCTTGGATAATTACAGCCTCAGCTTTTTTATCGCCCTCGCCTACGGCTCGGGCTAGGAATATCGCCTCGGCTGTAATTTTCAACTTACCGCACTTATATCCTAATGTACTATTAAAAAAACTTGTGAAAAAGTTGGAACTTTGACCCCTAATATCTCCGTAACTAGAAGGTTCCCAGGTATGATCTAGAGCAAAAAATGATCACAATGACGGGGAGATCAAGTGCCTATCGGCTTCGTTAAGAGTTTTTTTTACACCCTTTATTAAACATGTAGTCGTTTTACACCAAAGCAATTATCAACCAAACCACTACTGGCAGTTGTAGGTACCTATAGCACCACATAATATTTCAGGAAACTTTACAGCATCAATTTTGTGATTTACATATCATCACGCCTGTAATCCCCGAAGTGTTAGGCAAAGGTCTACCTTAATAGTACACCCATATTTCGCCAGTTATGTTTTAGTCCAGGTTCCGTGGCTGCTACTGAGAAATTGAAGGAAAACCCATCTATGCCAGTCCTGGGAATGAACCTAGGAACTCATGCTCAACCGTAGATAGCGTTTACTATGTAGGTACTACTAGACTAGACCAACAAGGAAAGCGATTAAAAAAAAAAACATTACTGACGTACAATATGGTGCCATAAATGCCTATGAAGTTATTTAAACAAAGCATTTCCTGCGGTGTTTCCCGCGGCTCATGTAGGTACTACTTAGTACAAATAAAGTATTGCGCTGTGCGCTATTCGAGGACCTACCTTTAAGTACCAGGTACACTGCAACACCTGCGCTGCGGTACTGTGGAGCAATTGTTATGATTATGATAACACTAAGGGTACCCGCACACTTGCGACAAGACAGTCTTTAGACAGACAATTACCCTACTAGTGTGAGCGAGAATACATAGTCTGTCTCGCTCGCACTAGTAGGGAAATAGTCTGTCTTAAGACAGTCTTGTCTATAGTGCGCGGTAGCCCTAATTATGTAGTAATGTTGCTAGGTCAATTAAGTTCGGAATTTAGTTTCCAAAGACATAAACCTAAAGTAATCAAGGAATCGAAATCACTTCCAACTTTTAAAAGACTATTAAAACACCACTTAAATAATTTATAAATTGTAAGTTTTTGCAGTTTTTTAGAACTTAATTTTAGTTTATTACTAAGCGAAACCGTCGTTTATTGTATCTTAATTATTATGTGTTTCGTCATAGAAGTGAATAATTGTATTCTTTTTGAGCGAAATAAATTTCTTAAACCGTAAACAAATATGTGTACTATAAAAAATATAGCTTTATGTCGTATTTCTCAGTAGCAGCCCGGATTCTGAACTTGTGCCCGGTTGATGGCAAAAGTCATAGAACTTAACAAAGCTGGCACAAATATTTTAAGGGATATACGCTTTAATTTAAATTTAATTAATTAGACTCAGTTTGCGCTACAACTTCAACAATTCTTTGTCTCTTTCAATAGTGATAGTCATTCTAAAACAAACTTTATTTACACCTACATAAAGTTAATATTTGTTTATGCGAAACGTATGTCAATTGGAAACATTGTACTACAAACTAGTAAGGAGTTTGAAGTAGGAAATAGTTATTGTAACGAGCCGTTTTGAAAACTCAAGTTGTATTGATGACTCATTACTTGATAAGTGAGAGAAGGCTAAAGCAAAGCACGTACGTAATATAAATCATCATATATTCATAATACAGGTAAAACAAAATGGCGAAGTGCATATTAGCTTATTTATCCTTGTCAGTCTATACTAGGAACATAAGCATTCCCGTTAGGTGACCAGTAGTCAACAAAAAAAAAAAAAATCCCGACTGCGTAAAAATAAACTAACAACTTTAAATAAAAACTGAAAGAAAAAAAAATTGGTTGTTTGTAAAGTAGGTTTACGATCGAGATGTTTACGTGATAACGTCTTATTGGTGATATAAGTTTTTGGGAAGTAAGGAATTAATGAAGATAACAATTTTTTCAAATTTGTATGCCGCTAGAGTGAGAGAGACGGAAGATCGGTCCACTCACTCGAACGCTATGCCAGCCTCCGCTCGTGAGGATTCCGCGTGACAAGTTTCACGGAATGACTGGCAGCGCTCGAGATGAGACGGGAGATCGGTCCGTCTCTCTCTCGTTATACCTGCGATCGCGCTCGTGAGGTTTTGGTGTGACACAAGTTTCTGAACATGTCACCCGACTAAAACGATTTTAAATACGTTATCACGTCAAAACAAGTTCAGGAAACAGAACATAATTGACTGCAACAGTTCGGGACCCATATTGGATGTAATGATTTTAGTCTAGAATCTAGACTAAAATCATTAAATAATCTAGACTCGAGATTATTTAATGGGTCCCGACACTCCCGACTCTTGCACTTAAAGGCAATTTATGTCCTGTTTCCTGAACTTGTTTTTTTTTTCATTTTTTTTTTTTTTTATTTTACTCTTAGATAACTACTTAGATAGATACCATTTTAAAATCCTCGTGATGAGCCCTTTATCGAGCCGTTCAGGCTGCAGAGCGTGCCAAACATTTGAATTTGGTGCCAAAACTCCGCCATTTTTTTTTATTATTATTTTTTTCATATAACCAATGTCACTCTCACAGTAAATACGAATCTAATGACAGCTCTCAAGCTAAAATCCATGGAGCCGTTCAGGCCACAGAGCGTGCCAAACAATTATACATACATACAAACATAATTATATGCTATACATACATATTCTCGCAAAACATAACCCTCCTTCTGGCGCAGTCGGGTAACATGAGCCAAATTATTATTAACCCTTCGAGGATTACAGACGTGATGTTTATATAATATGTGATAGAGATTTTGTTTATTTCTCACGTCTTCACGCCTCTATTGCTGAACGGATTTCGATGAAAGGCACACAGATAGACCACTACCTTGATTAAGGACATGGGATACTTGATATCCCGATAGTACCTACGTCCCCGTGGCATAATTTCCCAAATCAACACGAGCGAAGTCGCGAGCCAAAGCTAGTATCCAATAAATTACAGCCATTAAATTATAAACTCCTTAAAGGAAGCTTGGTGGGTACATAAATGGCTACAGTGTACAGCAGTGGGTGCCGGTACAGTTCCGAACAAGAGTGGAAAGTGTGCCAGGACTATAACGGGGAGCTTCCGCGCTTGTCGCTTGCACAACTTGTGAAATCCATAGAAAGTGGCCGCGACTGTACACAACGGCTTTTACATCGAACTGCTTTGTTGCTTTGTGTCCTTTATTACAAGTTTTTTTGAAGTGAAACTACCATAAAATTACGTTGACACAAGAAACGGTATATGAGAGACAGAAGTTTACGCTGTCTCAGTTTTGACGTAGCAATAAGCCGGAAAGCCTAATAACCACTGCCTAAGCATGAGGTCCTGGGTTCGATGCCCAGGTTGGGCAAACTGTTATTAATTTTTTCATCCGGAATTTCTCAGTAGCAGCCAATGGAGTCTGGATCTATGCCCGAATGATGGCAATAGGCTTGCCCCCAATTACATGGGAATTAAACGTGGCTGGCGATATGTGGGTGTAATATGAGTACACCTCTACCTAACTCTTGGGTGATTACATATTACGGCTTGATTTTATTTCTAATAACCAATCTTGTCCCTGAGTTGTGGCAAGCAGTCGGCTCATTTAAAATAACGGTTTATAATCCATTCAGCTACATTAGGTTAGACTGCAAGCGGGCCTGTGGACGGGGAGCTATGGGCTAACTCGCCGTCCGTCCGTCTCATGACGACAGGCCGTGTCGACGGCGCGTTCGTGTTCCACGCGCGCCTCAAAGAGAGTCAGCAAAAAGGAAGGGGTCCACAAGGGCCGATGCCTGCCGGGGCTGCGGGACTATTCGAAAGAGATACCGTGGCCCCGGAACACAAAGGGCAAGGAAGGAACATCGATGGGTTTTAGTCAGTAAAAGTCTGACACTCCCTCCTGCTCCGCCCAGAGCGGGAGTTATTTGATGATTTCCCATCCTAAAAAAAAAAAAAAAGGTTAGACTGCAAGCCAACCCCTACAACCCCATAAAATACCAAGAAAGACAAAATAAACGTCATTGTGTTTCTATTGTGTTCTGGGTGTTAGTTCTACGTACAAAAGATTTATATTTCATTCAAGTACCAGCTGTTAGTATAATAATAATGAATTGTTAACAAATTACTCTCGATCAAAGACATTCAAATACACTGGCATGCAAAAATAAGTATCACACTTTTAAAATTGCAATAACTTTTTAAGTACACAAGATATACTTTCGAAACTAAAAGGACTCGTAAAATAGTTTAATTTTGTCTATAGTTTCAAAGAAAGCTGATAAAAATTGCTTTATAACGTTTTCTTATTTTAAATCTCTAACTTCTATAGTTTAGGAAAAATTGAAATTTTAAAAGTGTAGTACTTATTTTTGCAGGTCAGTGTATTTACGAGCGATCTTTTAAATCTCTTTGCTCTCAATAAACAGAATTCCATAATGGCGCCCAAAGTGACCAAATTGCCTAGTTAACGACTAACAGTCGCTTTTAATTGATTAATTAATGAGGAGCAGTTAAAGAGAGGGCTTAGTTAAAGCAAGAGGAGTTATTTATTCTGAAAAGGTAGTTAAGTACTGAAAAATGGAAACACACATAACATCACGCTTAACTAGAGTTAAGCAGAGGTGTAGATAAGAAGACCTACATAGGCCTAAAGCACGCCCACATCTCGCTAATTATCTTCGAGCCGTGAATCAAACACAGAACGTCACGCTCAGCAGTTACACATGCAAACACTAGATAGAGCGAAAACAGTAAGTAGCAGAAATTCAGAATAAACTGAAGAAACTGTTAAACGTAAATATATAAGGTGGAATTTTTCAATGCCACCTGGAGGGAAAGTACTCGAAATACTGGACTAGATAACAAATTTTACTCAAAAGAAACTTTTTTTATTTTTAAAAAGAAATAATTTTCGAAAATTACAACCATGAAATCTTAAGAACAGTTATAAATTCAATAAGATAGAGCACTTTTACTCGTGGTTTTCCTTTCATTTAATTTATCATGTTTGTTAGAGAGATTTGATCCATATGATTGACCCTATCGATTGATGTCAAAAAGGTATATAATGTTATTTTTTCGAACTTTAGTCGATCCCTCCCGGGTTCGATGCCCGAATGTGGCAAACGAATTTCCGAAAATCAGTGAATGCAGATTTGTTTCTTTTTAAAAATAAAGGAATGTTTTATTTGAGTAAAATTTGGCCAGGTGGCGTTGAAAAATTCCACCCTGTATATTTATAGGTAAATACTTCTTGTAATCCGAAGGTGATTATGGGCAGTGACAATAACCTAATAATATAATCTATGGAACGTCAATTCTTGCCTATTGTTGGCTCACCTACCCAGCTAGCAAAATACCCTTACAAACAAAAGCCTTAAGAGCGATGGTTTCATAAAAGGTTTATACGTGTTCTGATTAAGTCAGAAATTCTTAACACCCTTACAAACAAAAGCTTGTAAGAGCTGTGGTTTCATATAAGGTTTATATGTGTTCTGATTAAGGCAGGAACTCTTATAGTGCCATTTTATAAGTCTATTTAGGTTTTAAGAGCATTCACACTTGTAACATGGTCTTATAGACGTTATTAAGAAAACGTTATATAATATTAATAAGAGCAGTGGTATTATAAGCTTCTTTTACAAGTCTAATTGCCTTTTATTCTTATTTAATACTTATAAATTCATTTTATAAGTACAGTCAACCTTTTTTTTTTTTATTTTTGGATGGGAAATCATCAAATGACTTCTCCCGCTCTGGGCCGAGCAGGAGGGAGTGTCAGACTTTTACTGACTAAAACCCATCCATGTTCCTTCCTCGCCCTTTGTGTTCCGGGGCCACGGTATCTCTTTCGAATAGTCCCGCAGCCCCGGCAGGCTTCGGTCCTTGCGGACCCCTTCTCTATTGCTCTTTGAGGCGCGCGTGGAACACGAACGCGCCGTCGACACGGCCTGTCGTCATGAGACGTACGGACGGTGAGCTAGCCCATAGCTCCCCGTCCACAGGCCCGCGCCTACGGTGGCCGGAAGCCACCACGTGGCCCCCGACGCCCAGGGCGTCTCCCGCGGCGGCCGGCACGTGAGGATCTCTCCCTATCCTGTTCCGCCACCTCCTTCGCTAGCATGACTGCTTCGCAGAAGGAGGTGACGGCGTCCCATTCCATCTCGCTCCGGACCATGGTCCGGTGCCATGGCACGAACCAGGGCCGGGAGCGAGTGGTCGCCGCCGCCGATCGCCACCTCGAGGACACGGCAGTGCTCCACCCAAGCGGGGCACACCTCCACAGTGTGCTCCACCGTGTCCTCCGGCCTATCCTCACAGTGATAGCACCCGGGCGTTTCCTCCCGCCCGATTCGGTGCAGGAACTTACCGAAACATCCGTGTCCGGTAAGAACCTGCGTCAGGCGGAAGGTGAGGACGCCGTGGCGTCTCTCCAGCCACTTCTCAAAGAGGGGACTTATCGCCACTATTGTGGCGTGCCCTGCACCGGGTTGCGATAGTCGCTCTCTCCATGTCGCCATGAGATCCCGCCGGAAGTCCGTCCGCTGAGCGACAATTTGCCGCGGCAGCGGAGTTTCCCCCCGGCGTAGCGCCTCCGCGCGCCACTCATGTAGGCGCGCGAGGACTATTGCCTCCAGATCCCATGGCGGCAATCCGGCAAGGAGGTTCGCCGCCTCGCGGGAGATCGTGTGGTACCCCCGGACCAGCCTTACGGCTACCACCTTCTGGGGCACGTTCAAGTGGTGGGCGGCACGCCGCCTCAATGAACGTGCCCACACCGGGGCCCCGTAAAGGGCCATGGACCGCACGACTCCCGCGTAGAGCCTCCGGCAGGAGGCGTTCGACCCCCCAGGTTGGGCAGGAGCCGCCTGAAGGCAGCCCCTGTCCGCTCCAGTTTGGGGGCCAAACGTCAGAAGTGCTCCACGAAGTTCCACCGGCTGTCGAGGACAAGTCCCAGGTACTTCAGCGTCGACTCGACGCCGATGGAAACCCCTCCTGCCATCACTGCGGATCCCGGAGGTGGCGCGTTCCGAGGCCCATGAAAGCACATGGCCTCGGACTTGTGCAATGCAACCTCGAGACCCAGTTGCCGGATCCTCTCAACGACTATCGCAACCCCGCGTGTCATTACTTCGGCCGCCGCCTCGTGCGACCCCCCCTGTGCGAGCACCAGCGTGTCGTCTGCATAGCAAACCACGCTGACGCCGCTAGGGAGGTCGGCGCGCAGCACCCAGTCGTACCCGATGTTCCACAAGGACGGCCCTAGAACCGATCCCTGCGGAACACCGCACGACATCTCTCGCCGGTTCCAGTCTCCGCTGCGACCGGGGTAGATGACAAACCTGTCCGCCAGGTAGTCCCCGACCACACGACGGAGGTAGGTCGGCACCCGGTGATACCGGAGTGCCTCCCTTATGCAGCTCCAGGGCATGGAGTTGAAGGCATTGGCGATGTCGAGAGACACCGCCAAGACAACCCCACCCCGGAACACCGTCGTGATCCCCGGTCGTGAGGGCCCTCACGCGCATGATGGCGTCCACCGTAGAGCGCCCCTTGCGAAGTACAGTCAACCTTAGAAGTGACTACACTAAGTGTTTTATTAGACTTCTGTAAACTAGTATTTTAAAAGTGTGATTTATCTCACCAAAGATATAATAAAGAGTAGTAGCACTTTAAAAGGTCTACAACAATTCCCTATTAAGGGTTATTTATTTTCTTTGTTGTGTCGACTCCAGAAATTGTTATAAAATCAGGTAATAGACTATTTTAATATTTAGTACACATTATCATTAATTTTCTATTAGATCCTTCGACTTCGTCGTTTGGCTTGCTTTTACATATTACGGAACCCTAAAACAATAAGCAACATGGCCGCGTAGACAGTGGTTTTATGTTTAATTTGACTTTTACGAGTGCGTTATAAACCTTAGACAAGAGTACTGGACTTATATTGCTCTAATAAAGCACTTATAAGTCGCGGTTGGTCGTAATGGCGACATTTTGATATTATTTTACAAATAATTAAAAAATATATAAAGTCAAAGAAACATATTTGAAAAGACCCGTGAAGATATTGTTATTAAAATTTCAAAATAATCGAGAAAAACTACTTCGCAACCTAATAATCGCATATACTTAGTGCGTGACAAATACATGAGTAAGAAATTAGAAAATATACACACTAGCCTTTTGTAGGAAATATAAATTTAAATTTAATACTTTATTATTTTCCCAAAAGTTCCAAGGACTTCGCGGTTTGTGATAACACTCTTATTAGGAGATCACAAAGAGGACTATAAGCGATATTACCCTTAAAATAGTATTTTATTTTATTAGTAAGAGGACTTTAAGGTTATTTACCCTTACAGCGCGCCATTGTAAGTCACTTGTAAGTTTATTTGTCATTATAAAAGCATCAGCAAGAGTCTTGTAAGTTTGAAAATACACTTCGCGAGACCATTACAAGGCAATTGCAAGGGTGAATATACTTATAAAGTGCGCCCAAATCCACACTTATAGATGTCTGTAAGTGTGATATAAGACTGAAAAAAATATGGTCTTGGGATATTTGTAAGATTATTTTTTGCTAGCTGGGTATTTATCAACTTACCCTACAATAGGAACAAAAGCCTGGTGATTAGCTAACTTCTTAATCTGTCAGTCATTTCTGCTATTCAGCCTTATCGCTATTCTGGGACGTAACACGTATATTATGACCACTTTAAGTGAGCAGTTCATGTTGGCGCTGCTTGTCAAGCAAATTTGCATCGATATGTCAAACTTGGTTCATCTATTTTAGTTCTGTGTTTCCCCGCTTGCACAGATAAAGGCTCTACCACACAGGCGCGTTATTATCGGTCGGTAATATCGCATGCGTGATTGCGATAATGCGTCTCTATTCCTTGCACACAACTGCGTTTTTATCGTCCGATAATTCTATTTCGTATTCGTGTTTTCGGCAGGTTTTTACCTAATGTCGGGAAGATTCGCCATTTTAGCATGCAATACGCAGGACGCAGAAACGCAAGCGTCCTACTTTTGCGTCGTTATTATCGCAGCAGTGTGTAACTTCGTAGCCGTCCTAATACATAATGTACTAAAAACAAATATCGCAATATAACGCATGTGATATTATCGACCGATAACGCGCCTGTGTGGTAGAGCCTTTAGTTGGTTGAAGCTGCTGTAAAGTTTTCACGTCGAAAAGACGTTGTTAGAGGGGCGCTGTCGGTGAACATTATTTATTTTGTGAAACTGTATTGGAAAAACAAGATGAAGACGTTAGTTTCAATTTCAGACACGCGCCAAAAGATCCTTGCACAGTTAAAAGCCTAATTTATAATTTGAAGAGAAAATAATTACAACGTAGTGTTACAGCTAAATTGTGTTTACTTCTTTTAAAGTTATAAATAACCAAATATGGTTAATTGGAAGATGGAGTAATTGATTCGAACCTGTAATATTACGAGCCCCAGATAAAGAACAAAATCTCCTGCCCTCATCAACATTACCTACTTCTTGAATAATAACATTAACATGCATATACTCACGCCTTATCCCCATTGGTGTAGACAGACACCACAGAACGTCACGTGCTACGATCCTTACATACTCCTTTTGCCCCCTCCAAGTTCATCCATAATAAAAATAAAGTAATGAACTAATTCAAAACAATTTCCATCAGTGATGAAAATCTTGCGTCAGCGACCATTTTTTTCTTGTATAGTATCTATAGGTACCTACGTATTTTTCTGTTACAAAAATAAAGGGCGTAGGCGGTAAATCTATTAAATTGCATAATCTATTTATTATTAGACAGTTTGGAGACACGACACAATGGTGCAATGAATCTACCTGATTTATAGTTTGCGGGCCGAGGATAGACTCACCATCATTTCTGATTTTACAGGATTTTTCTTGTTCTGTCATTTATACAAGGTGACAGATGTTGACAGATATTTGTGGCGTTATTTATTTGCTTTCCTTTATTTATTAACTACTCCTTTATTTACTATTTTCCTGATGTCTGTGATACAATTATTTTTTAATCATTAGTACAGGCACCAACAATTCGCTTGTGTCTGAATGCTCATTTTTATTTAAAAATTGTTTTTGGGAAGCATAAATGTATTTTTTCTGAAATATATATTTATATTGTTTTAATAATTAAATACCGAAATGAGTTTTATTTTGTGTTACCTACACTATAGAAATACCGATTGCAGTGCAGATTGTAATGTTGTTTTGTAGTTTATTGTCGAAGCTTCGAGTGTATAATTTTATCTAGTTGGTGCTTGACAGGATGTCAGTAGGACAAGGTCAGATTACGACCGTCACGGCTGTGATTCAGAAAGGGATGCCAGCTATTGCTTTATATCCGTGAGAGCTAGATATTCGTACTTGATAACAGATTTACATGTTTTCCATGATTTGATATCGAAGTTTTTTATTAAATCGAAGTTATGAAGTAATTAGAATTGTTTATGTTTGTGATATGTAACTGGCTTTCTCTTATAAACAACAGGATCAGTCTACGAAATAATGACGCGTGGTAGCTACACGCATCACGGCACGTGCGGTGGTTGGAGGCTCGCCAACCGATTTCCGAACTGTATCGAATATTAGCCCAGCAGAGGGCGCACCTGCGCGCACAACATGTCGCCGAGTTGAAGGTGACCCGCGGGTTAAAATTAAAAGCCATCGGGGTCTTTCGCAGAAATTGCCTCCGCGACCAGCCAAATGCCGAATTTCCTTTAAATGTCACAAGAAATACAATCGGCTTCTTGGTGTATAAAAGGTCGCACAAATTGGCAGCAATTTAGCTTTCTGTTGTTAAATAAAAATTCAGTACATCATTTCTGAGAAAACGTAGCTCGCGTACCGATAAATTATTTTAGAACATTTTCTAACTCGTTTAGATATTTTAGCTTTAGTTTTATTATAGTTTTAGTGAGCCACACAATAGCTCGGTGCTGCTCGAAACCATTTAACAAGTTAACAACACAATTCGGAGAACCCAATGAACTGTATTCCAGCGTTGACATTGTCCTCTTTGTAACAATAATATCCTTGTAACGAACACACAATCGTTTTTGACTATTTTTCTTTTCTTTACGTGAGTCAGAAGCGTTGCCGAGGGCAAACGACCGCACACGGTGTTTTCATTGGCAGTTTTCCAATTATTAAAAAGCTTTGCAACGAAAATCGACATTTATATAGGTAGTTCATAGAAATAAAAATGTTTTTCGATTATCTTGCAGAATTTTCTTACTGAGATGGGTTGTAGCGAGATTCATTAATGTGACGAGGCTACACAAATTACATATTCATATTAAATATGTCTCTACCCAGCGTCTGCATAGAATGTAATTTTACTATTATCATAGATGTCTTCATAGAAATATAAATTTTGATAAAATGTCATAATAATATGTCCAACTTGCACTGCCGTGGGTGTTGCCAATGCTGTTTCTTTATAGGATCGGTAATGCTTGAATAGTTGACTTAGTATCAGATAATTCAAACTGTATCGACAGGTAATGGATACGTGAATAGATAAGCCAGACAACTTGTGAGCTCTTATTCATTTCAGATTTTGGGACCGTGTGTCGTAAATGCAAAAGACTATAGTGAAATACTTGCCACGCCAAATAATATTGCTGTACTGAAAATGCGCAATTTATAATTAATACATTTGCGACATGAGAATTTTTGTAATTGTTGATAGGTATTAACTCAACATAAAATATTGATATTTCAACACGCTCGCATGTTATATTCGGCGAATGAAATGAATAGGCTAACGCAGCGCAATCAGTCAACATGATCGTCGTATGAAAAACATCGAATCATAAATATATAAGTGTTTTAACAACAGTCCGTATAAACACAGTGATGTTAGTAAATATTGCGATGTTTTAACGAGAACAATGCGTAGGATCCAGTGGCCAATGTTCATGTTAACAGCATACTGACCCATATTATAAATGACCGTGATTTGCCGCCCCCGGAACTGGACGGAGTGTTTTCCTACTGCTTAGAAAATTGGAAATATTCCGAACACAGCCTTTATAATTGACCTTCTAAACTTTATATTGCACGTGTATGCCTGATCAATTTAATTTTAATAACCATAGCTGTCATCGGACCATTTTATCCACACTTGCTGCCTCCGTTTCAAAATGTTTACATGGGAAACACATCATAAATGTAATTTTTCAGTTTAAGTGCCGCCCACTGATAATCCCAGCGATGTAGTGACGCAGAAGCGTGTTACACTTTTCAATATTGTTCTTTTTTCGCTTTGACCAAACAAGTTTGCCAAAGTCATCTGGTGTTTTTTCCACAAAAATCGGACATCCGTTCGGCGAGATATCGTTGGCATCGATTCCTTTGACCTCCGTTTGTTTCGTAACACGAATATCGACTCACTGACTAATAAATAAAGTCTTAATTCGTTCATTCACCGGTATAGGTTAGAAACAAGCATGAGTACGTAGCTACTAAAGTGTGTATTTTGACATAAAATTGCACTTCTGTCAGGTTTATCGGTTGTTTACATTTAGGAAAATTACTGTTGATCTTCACAAAATGTATTTTAGTGACAAAATGTTTAGACAGCTATTTATTGCGGCTTATTTTTTACCATACTTACATCTCAGACCAAATAAAAAACCAAGACTGCGAACAATAAAGTGAGGCCAGCGCAAAACTACGTCTCGCTCTGTGCATACACGCTCACACGCACACATTTACATCAAACTATGTACGTCTCAATAAATGCACACATGTTTACGAAACCGGCTTCACTTCTCTGTTCGCAGAGTTCCGTCATAACTTTTTTATTTGGTCCGAGACTTACATTTAAAAATTCGCAGAAAGAGTACTTAATTTGATTTTTTGTAAGATTAGGGGGCGTGTTCTATGAAGCAAAAAGTATAATACAGGAGCCATTTCCCAGGTCAACTGAGTGTACGATCTTACTCGAGGAAATGTCCACAGATTAGATAGCAGTTCATGTGACAGTTGATTTGCTATGAAGTAACCTCATCATGTAACACCTGTTGATCTCGTTCTTCAATGTCGAATTGTACTTATTGCAGTGTTGTCTTTTCCTGCTTCGATCGCTCATTACATTATGTGGTACTATGTTATGTAATGACATTTGTTGTTTGCTTCTTTGTCATTACTTATTTACATAATTTGAATGTGCCATATCATTGTTTTTGTTTTGAATTATTGTTCATGTACGCTGCAGCACTTTGTTTGAAGTTCTTGCTGCTTTGATGTGATGTGTGTCTAATTGAAACTACAAAGAACTGCGCCTCAAATATTAAACGATGGGTGTTTAGATTTTGATTTGATATGATTTTGAGATGGCTGGTTTACTGGGGAATTCAAATGAAATCAAGGAGTAAATGGTATAATAATCTTCATAATTTATTTTCTCTTTCAATTTTATCATACAATATGATACTTCGTATAAAACAATATTCTTTGTTAAATTCATAGAAATATATTATTTTAGTATAACTGTTTCCATATCTTTTATAAACTTACAAATTACTGTTAACATTCTGACGATTTCTTTTGTATAAAAATAATACAAATAGGCGTCGGGTGCGTTCTTTACAGTTTACAGAACAAATTACATACTTTCAGTTCATTACTACGCTACCCGTCCGCCTTTTATAGTCTATATAACAATTCAACTTGTTAATTGGTTTTATCATTACTTACAATAACCTATAGAAGACAATGGTACAGAACAATTTACTGTAGCACATTAATGGTAACAAAAACAATTAAAAACATAGGTATAGGCTTTAGTTTACAAAGCGTAGGCACTCGAGATTGCTACTTCATCCTATAAAATAAACATTCTCACTAATAAATACTTCCATCACGCATTCACTCGCATCGTTCACAATTTCACATGTCAAACATTTGCTCATTACGAATCACTTGTATACGTCCACAACTAATAATTTTAATCGGACGGCTTCACATTACAAAAGTCGCGTCCTCTACAGAGCACCGGGTCAGTTCCGAGAATCATCTTTCAAAACGGAAAAAATATTTGCGCGATCCACGCTCTCGCACAACTCATACAAGGCGAAGGCACTCCTCACTTGCATTCGATCAGTCTCCCACACAAGCACTTCATTTGTCTCGAAATAATCAAGCGAAGCGAACAAAGACGTTCCAGTCCACGGCGGCGGCGTTAAAACGCTGTTGTCGCGTTCAAAAAGTTAACCTTGTGCAACAAAACGTGATTCGGAACGTCCGAGTGTTGAACACATGGCCGCCATTCCGCGAGGGCGGCGCAGGCGGAATTTTAATTAGCAGAACATCCGCTCGTGACTCGGCCTGATGCGCCGTTGCCACTCCTAGCTACACTATCTCTTTCGCACCGGCTGCGTTTCGTACCTGTCACAACACAGAGGCGACGTGCGCCTCCGTCTTAATCGTAATAAATAACGTCCGAAATGTAAACTAATTATTATAATAAGATTCTACTGGACAGAAAAATACACACAATGGCCGGGACACAATGAACAATGGAAATCCCCGATTCAGCGAGGCAAGTGCGGCAACATCGCTGAAACGGGAAATTCGCCGTAAAACTGGCAACGCCGCCTCAACCTCGTTCAGTCAGTCTGCAAACGAATGACGTCGCACGATTATCCTTTCTAGTTTCTACACTATTCTAAATGAGACAACGCAATACTGATTTAAGGAAAACATTAGTTCTGCAACTTACAATGGTAGCTAAAGCTTTTTGCAGTTGTGACTCGCACTAAGTACATCCCTCGCTAAGTGGACCGTCCGTAACATAACCGTTTCACAAACAACAAACGTCCTGGAATCAGCTCACCCGAGCGGAGGTTCTGCCTGCACACATCACTGGCAACCTAATCTCTCAAACTTAACGATACATCCACAGCATCCTTAACGTAGCGTCAACACCCTATACACTAGTGTTCATTAACTATATATTACACAGTAAAATTAAGATCACAAATCGCTTTGTATGCTGCGTCCTACCGGGCGCGACTAGCATGGAATGTGGTGGAGCGGCGGCGACGGCCCGATCAGAAGTGCGAGTCGATGTGGCAGCCGCCGTTGGCGTGCTCCAGCACCTGCTCCTTGAGCCGGTGCACGTGCTCCTTTAGCTTCACCACCATCTGCGCCAGCTCCACGTTCTCGCCCTTCAGGATCTTCACCTTGTCCTCCAGCTTGGATATACGCTCCAGTTTGCGCCGTCTGCACTTGGATGCAGCTACTCGATTTCTTTGCCTTTTGCGTTCCAATTTGATTCTCTCTTGTGTATCCATGTCTATGGGAGACATGGGTGGCGAACTCGCAGCACTGGGAACCGTCTGCGGCTCGTCCTTGACGACCGGTGTGGGGTAGCGGTCGAGCGGCCTGTCCAGGTCAGCGTACACTCGCCTGTCGACGACGCGTCCCATTCCGATCTGCTGCGGCGTCGGGTCAGAGTGGTGTAGCTTGTCCAGCGCCTCAACGAACGGCCGCGCGTACATTTCTTGTTCCTCCGTCGGCGCGATACTGGCCGGGAATAACACTGGCGCTCCGGGTGTAGGAGTCGCCGTTGTTATCATACCGTTCTGTATGATCAGTTTCTCGAGCTCCGGGGAGCCGAGCTTCAGCATCTGCAGGTCTGGCGAGGACAGGACCGGCGCGCCGCCGATCCGGGCCCGCTTGATGCCCCGCCCCACGTCCAAGGTGAGGGGCCTTTTCAGGTTCTCCACAGGTCCGCTGAGGGGATACTGCTCGTCATAGAAAGTGGTCTCCATGCCGTGTTGGTAGCGTCGAACCATGTGTTTGCACCGAACGACTCGGTATCACTGAACTCACTGCGCGAATATCAAAACTTTACATGCGGCAACGCACGTCCGGCTCCCTCAACGTTCCACTTGTTTCTAAACATTGTTAAGAAACAACCACTGCTTTTATTGAGTGACTCAGATAAGCTATTTTTAGAAGTAGCGTGATAAAGTCGAGCGCTCATTGGTCGGATATCGCGCGATGCCAAGCAACGCTTGCGTGTGATTGGTGATTGGCATCGTAGCGTAGCGCGAGGCCGCGTCGGGCTGTTTACGACTGTGTACGATTACCGAGAATCAGCAGGCGCATGTCCATTGCAACAAATGTCGTACCATTAAACGTGTTTCCAAATTCATGTTTGTTTACCATATATACAGGGTGTAAACAACCTCATCACCAAGCCGTCAACCAAGCATTCTGTACATCAAACTAAGTAACTTTACGCAACTTTATGTTTTGTGGTAGAACTCTATGTAATACAAAACATTGTGCTGATGGATGGATTGAATAGTACGAGGGTGTTTAAAGGCTGGGGTAACTGCTAAATTTGCAACTCTATTTGTGGTCGTTCAAACATCGTTTGAAACACTCTTAGAATAAAGTTCTAATCAGCTTGCACTACAAAGTGTTACGTCAGTCAGTGCGGGCCGAATAGTGCGAAATTAGTGTTATAATTAATGTTATAGTTTATAATTAATTGTAACCTAATATATCATTAGATCAAAATGCCAATTGTACACTTTGTGAAGAAAAAAGTGGCAAATATTTGTGTGAAAAAAAATACTAACGAAACGAAGTACTACGACGACGTAGTAGTTACGAAATATCAAAGAAAAAATGCTTCCCTTTGAATATTTTTTTCATATAGTAATAATAAAGTTAGAATTATTTCAATTGTACCAATTAAAGTTTAGAGTCTAATAAGAAACATATTTTTTTTGCACATTTATATTCACTCATCAAAGAGGTTACATAGAGAAAACTCTCGTTAGCAGATACCACCCCCTTAAGTAAAAATCTTACATTAAAAACTTGTATTTAAAAAAACTTGTCAAAAAGTTGTAACTTTGACCCCCAATATATCCGTAACTAGAAGGATCCCACTGTTCCCAGGTATGGTGTAGAACAAAAAAATGGTCGCAATGAAGGGGAGAACAAGTGCCTTGCGGCTTCGTTAAGAGGTTTTTTACACCCTTTATTTTTAGCATGGGTACAAAATACTATGACATAACCTTCATGGTTAAAAACCTTAATCTTTTATTTATAATAAAAGATGGTGGATACCTTACCTTGGTGATAAATTATTTACAGCGATTCAAGATTGTTTATCAGATTGTCTTTTGTTGGTTGCATGAAGTTAATACGCATGAAAATCAAGAAATTATTCTCAAGAATTCGTATATTTAAAAATAATTTTCGATTGACGGAATTTAAACCGGGACTTATCCCGACTTTCACAAATTTATGGTCGCAGGACATTATTTTCATAACTTCAAAAGTCCCTCATTATTTTGCCACCTGGTAATAGGTACATAATTTGTTTTTTTTTTTTTTTTTTTTTTATATGGGTAGCAAAGTACAGTCTGAACGATCTCATACTTTTAATTATTTAAATTGAAACTGAACTAAATTATATTATCCCTATAGCTTAGTTCACTCATGTCATAATTTTCCAGACCATAAAAGATAAAAACATAAATAATAAAATCTTAGAACGAGAGTCAAAGTGGAACAATGGAAACAAACAAATTTGGGTGAGGCATGGAGGCGGGGTAGCCGCTCGCGCGCGGTGCAAGAGAATATTGTGCGGGCCGCGCGGGACGGGGAACTGTACGAGAAAGAGCGAGAAGGCACGCTCCCGAACCGCTCCCACGAAAGATAACTCCAACAACAGAGCAAAAGGAAAATAAAATGCATCGAAAATTCCTTCATTATTGTGGACTCACATTTTGATGTTATTGTAAAGTTGACCTTCATTTTTTTATGGTCATAAACACAGCTACCTACAGAATCCTCTACGTATAGGTAGACAAGCACTTACTAGGTACGTAGGTACGTACTAAGGCAGGCTTTGGCTGTAACAACTCTTTATGGATATTATGCATCATTAAATTAATAACTATGTTTTATGGCTACATCAAAATGTAATATCGTGTTGTTGAAGTTATTCGTGGTTAGAGTGGGTACACTAAGTATCATATTTTTCCTCATCTGGTACATGTAAACAAAATAGATAGGTACCTACTTAATTATAGAACCTATTTATTTAATTCTCAAATCCAGAAATCCATAACAATTAAAAAATATCTAGATAAAACCCCGGAGAAGAGTTCAAAAAGATGTAAGTATTTATTCTTAACCAACTTTGAAGAAGGTGGCAAGATTTTGTCAACTGTTGTTGTTTACTTGAGAACTTACATGTGTGTAATAATAATACATTTATGTAATGTACCACCTACATAATAGGTACCTAGCCCACGCATCATTAACTTATTTAGGGTCAAGTGCACATCTGCGTACCACATCTGAAGGTTCCGTATGTGCCGAGGAATCTACTGCCATATAAATTAATGACAAGTTGAAGGTGATCATGTGTGAGGAACTTATTTATTTCTATGTAGATATGTACAGACGCCAGCACATAGGCTACTACAATCTGTCAAATTTCTTTAATAGATTTCCAACTTTATCGCTACAGCATCAAGTTCAAGGTTGATTGGAAACATTTGACAGTTTTGGTTAGATTGATGTGCTGGTATCTGTATGTATTTGTATTGATAACAATAACACATAATCATTGATATTAGTATCATTATGTGAATTTATGAAGTTAAGTACAAGCAAATTACAAGCTATAAATAAATAGGAGAATATCGAAGGTCAACCCCCGTGGGTGTTGTTTAATTCAACTACCAAGTCGCGAATGCGATAATGACGGAAAACTTTCGCGAAAGCATTTTCTGATAATACATTATCTTTATCGGCAATTTTAACTTCACAGTACTCATGCAATAGCCATCCTTTACAAAAAGGCCAGAATAGGTATCATAATTCGTCGGCACACAGATTGGGTTAGTTTATCGTAGAAGTAGTGTAGGTATGTGATTTGCCGGCATTCTAAAAACATTTGAAAGAGTAAATAGGATAAAATGAATACTAGTGCTGCCAGCTGTTGGAAAAGTTACTAATTATATTTTAGTTCGTCTACTCGACACTAGATGGCGTTGTTCAAATTAGAGATATCTACTCGATAACAGATGGCGTGCTTTCAGATATTACAAGCCCGCCAGACTCGTACCATATTATGAGTCACAATCCTCAAAATAAGGTTCGAGTAATACGCAACAAATTTTTGTTTATGGTTCTAGAATGATTGGTTCAACACAAAGACATTCAAATATATTTTGGTTCAACACAGAAATAATGTTTTTTATGTACTATTTCTTAACTTCACGGTACAAGCGGGTTATTGACCTCCCTGCCCAAGCTAGTTGAACAATTTAAGCTACGCATGCGTTTCATTTTAATAGGTTGTTATTATTTTAAAATAAAGACTGGTCTGTATAAAATATCAGTCCCACTTGAATGTACTAAATCATGGAAAACTCACAAAAACTAAATATTGTCAGGACAACGCTTGTACGAAAGATTCTTTATGCTTTTATTATGAAAACTTGTCATTTTCTTCATTCGTCCATTGCGCCCGTGCAGGCCGGAGCGGGTCGATATATTAATAAAACAGAAATAACTTTATACAACACCGATCTAATTTATTGCAACAGTTCATTTGTACATCACATCGTAGATTCACTTAAAACAATAACTTATTAATTATTATATTATTATTACATACATAAACTTACGCCTTTTTCCCATGGGGGTAGACAGAAACTACAGAACTCCATGAGCTACGAGACGTGAGTTTATGTATGTATACAGGGTTTTATTTTATTTATGTATGTTATCAGGGTAGAAAGAAGGACCGACACAATTTTTTGAAGATTCAGGGAGTCGTGTGCTCGAAAAAGAAAAGTTTAATTTATAATCACTTACATAGTATAAAACAAAGTCGCTTTCTCTGTCCCTATATTCCTATGTATGCTTAAATCTTTAAAACTACGCAACGGATTTTGATGCGGGTTTATTTTAATAGATAGAGTGATTCAAGAGGAAGATTTTAGTATATAATTTGCGGGCGGGCTAAGCCGCGGGCATCAGCTAGTAAATTATAAAATAACATGTTCATTGTACTTTTGTGATTTTGGAAACATACATAAATTACTAGTAGAAATGTACAGTGAGTTATAGCAATTAGCTGACCCACCTTTGCATTAATGGTTGAGATCTTTTAGAATACGAATCGATAGAATTTTATATATTTTTTTATGTTTTATTTATTTGAGCAAAGTTATATTAACACGAAAAATAATTGCATTACAAACTCAAACACGAAAGTTTTGATGACTGGCATTTAGCTAAATAAATAAATAATATCTCAAGTGCCGTGGCACTTATAGGTTCTGTAAGGTTTCACCTACCTACAAGAATTACTATGATATGAGTCCCCCTATCTCAAGCAAATTAAGTCGGTCCGTTTTATAAACACCTGTTATATTACGTATTAATTGATTTATTTCACAGTAACAGATATAATTCTGACGTCTTCATAAGGCTTGTCTGTCTTGGGGTTAGTCTTGACGCTGCCAATGTTTTGTACCACCTCCATGCCGCGGACCACGCGACCGAAAACTGTGTGTTTGTTGTCCAACCAGGGCTGACGAAAAAATAAGATTTTTTATAGAAAATTAGGGCACATAATAATATTATAGAGGATAACTCATACTTCACCAAATAAAAAAACACTTTTAAATCGGATCAGTAATTACGGAGAAATCGATGAAAGTACATGAAAAAAACAATATGGTGGTGGAATACATAACCTCCTTTTTTAGAAGTAGGTGAAAATAGCACGTACACTGTGATACATTGACATTATCAACAGTCAATCACATCTCTTCACTGGCGTTAATTTTTAAGACGTCGACGAGTTTGAGTAACATATTTACCGTTCTTCCTTCTCGCACTTCGCGTTTAGTATAATGCGTTTTAAATGAGAATAGGCCTGACCTGGCGCCATGATGTGACGCCATAGCTCTCAAATGTTTGATAATATTTTTTTAATTGGCAAAAAGCGAAAATAAAACGAAACATACGAGGACAAATTCCCAGGGAAAAGCGCAAAAATGAAAGTCGAATGTTAGTATTCTGTGGGTAACATACCGTAGGCGCCAGCGTGATGAAGAACTGGCTGCCGTTGGTGTTGGCGCCGGCGTTGGCCATGCTCACGGTGTAGGGCCGGTCGTGCTTCAGCTGCGACCGGAACTCGTCCGCGAACTCGCCGCCCCATATGCTCTCTCCGCCGGTACCGGTGCCTGGAACATTACAAACAGATATACTTTCTTTTCACTTCACATGCTCTAAACGTACGACAATCTAGCCCTACGAAGCGGGACTAAAGAGACCCTTTTAGTCTCTAGGGAGTAAAAGTAATTAGTTTTATAATTTCCTTCATATGACAAAGACAAACTCCAAAGGGTAAAAAAGGGTAATATTACTATCTATCCGTCTGACTAAATTGACTACTTTTCTCGCACTCAAAGTGAAACGTACAATGTAACACACGGCGCTAAAATCCCATTATAACTCGGTTCCTATTTACTACCTCGTATATAATGGGTCATTTTAGCCCCTTGTATTACAATGTACTATTATTTTAAAACAGTAGGACATCTTTACCCAAGCTTATGTCTTCGCCCGCGTAAATGAACGTATTACCGGGATAAAAAATATCCTATATTCTAACCATGGGCTTACAGGTTAGCTGTATGCCATATTTCTTCGACATACGATCAGCCGTCTGTGCTGGAGTAATTTTAAGAATGGAATTGCTATTTCATATTACGTTATTGATCTGACGACCTCACTGCTGCAAAAAAGTTAAGGTCAAAGTGTCGAATGACTGGGCTCCTTGACAATGACTGAATACACAACTCAACATTACTAAAGTGGTGATCACAGTAACACACTAGAGGTTTTCCTGTCACGTGGCAAAAACTGAATACGTAACATCATAACGCCCATATTTCCCGAAGGATAAGACAGGGTTAAAGCAGTTTTAAGATCTTCAGGGCTCGATAGTCCCCTCCAAACGACAATAGCCCTTTCTGCCAACTAATCCATGTTTACGATCGCGGCGCACCACACACCTACCATATAAGCGGGTGCGTCCCATTTGATATAATAACAAAAGTTCTAATGATCACATGACTTATTTTCAGTTTTTTTTTTAGTATAACGATGAAATGATATAATGAATTATTGATATAATTTCAGTTTACCAATTTTTTTTTGTTAGTATAATAATAAAAATCTATAGTAACATTTAATATAATTTCGAAAAGTCTACTTTGTTTTGTATATTTTTACAAAAACTGATTGTATTAGGTATAAATATGAAATGTAACATTAGATCTCATGAAAGTAGGTTATTTGTTTTTATAGCATATGAAAATTATATCATGTGAACGTTATTTCAAGTGATAATATACTATCTGTTATTATGCCATATATTACACACCCCATATAAGCCTATGTTATTAGGATGAAATGACAGATAAGTTATACTATCATAAGCCAAGTTGTTTTGATAATGCCATATATTTATATTTTCGGACAAAATCCTTGCTTGTTAAATTTCACTCACGCCGCTGCAGACAGAATTCGATATAAGCTGACATTATTACGACAGCATATCCATAAATCACTAGGAATTTCTCAGTACCAGCCGTCAAACATGCAATATGCTTGCCCCTATTAGGATTCGTACAGACGAGCGGCACGATACCAACTGCAGCCGTCGTCACCTGTACACGGCTGCCGTCGACGCTTGCAGTTGTGGTGTTGGCGGCAGCCGTCGACAGGTGGCGACGGCTGCAATTTATCTGCCGTTGGCTACGAGCCACTCGTCGGTCAGAACCCTTACATGGAACTTCAAAAACATAACTGGCGAAATGTGGGTTTAATATAAGATAGAGACACATCTCTACCTAACCATTCGGGATTACTGACGTGATGTTGTGTTTCAAATCAGTCTATAAAAATCTAGTGATTTCGTTGTGCATTTCATGATGATAGACTTTGAAACGTGGTAGCGCTGACGTGCGTTTTATCTGTGTTGATAGCAAGTCCTTCAAATTACCATTTTTTCGGCAAATTTCTCTTATCACTTAACGATGCGATAAATTACACGTGGATGTGAAACGTGTCGCGAAAACGTGATCATAATAATTTATTTTTGACAGTCATCTGCTTAGCCTTTTTTTGTTGGGGTCGGCTTACAGTCTAACCGGATACAGCTGAATACCAGTATTTTACATGGGGCCACTGCTTATCTGACCTCCATATCCCAGTAACTGGGTAATACCATACGATACCCCTTAGTAAGACTGGATGTCAGAGTTTCGGCTTCTGACTACTCGTAACGACTGTTAGATCTACAAATGACAGCCGGGACCAACGGGTTAACGTGGTTTCCGAGGCACAGGGAAAACTCGGGTGTGTACCTAATGACGGTCACCCATCCACGGACCAACCTCGGCAAGCACAACTTAACCTTGGAGGTCAACCCGTGCGGCTGTTATTATTTAGCCACGAGCCCCTCTCAATATATTTTTGTCCGTAAATAACATATTTTGCGCCTCGAAACGTCACGTTTTACGAAAAACTGATAATAATCCACCATGTTTTCCCCCCAAACAGAGACCAAAATTAAAGGATTAAAATATGTAGCTTAATTGACTAGAAAAAAATAATGATTACTCCCAATCAAATCAATCATGGATTCGAAGTTCCGTTGAAAATTCCGTGGAGCTTTAAAGTACAATTCTGAAAGTGACCTACGGACTGGTTTTCATAGAAATACATAGAAACAAGTCCTACTGTCCTACTGCTGCGGTTTGCAGTTTTTCTAAGCCAAGCAAAAACATTCTAAATTAAAGTATTTTACCTGTAGGATCCCCAGTCTGCACCATGAATCCTTTAATAACTCGATGAAACACATGTCCGTTGTAGTATCCGTTACGTGAGTGCACGCAAAAGTTCTCCGCCGTGCGCGGCACGTCTTTGCCGAAGATACGGATGTGCACGTCACCCAGCGACGTGTGCAGGATCGCCTGCTCGTACAGACGCTGGACCCCTGCGGACGAACGGACAGATCGTATATCTCAGCGGAGACCATTGACGAGGGATATGTCATAGAGCACAAGTGTGTGCGTGACACCGGTGCACTCTCATAGTCTGAGAGAGATCACACACTGGACCAACTGCTTACTACAGGAGCTAAACGCGAGTTTAATGCAAAAAAGCATATGATTCACTGCAATAAACAAAACCATAAAAATATATGATATTCTTATAAACACTATCATACTAGCATATATTCTATATGCTAGTATGATAGTGTTTTGAAAACATAATACAACTAATTTTACTCCATAAAAAAAAATCACGAACTTGTCTCTAAAAATTCTTT
Organism: Xestia rhomboidea; assembly: GCA_963853795.1. Lineage (NCBI taxonomy): Eukaryota > Metazoa > Arthropoda > Insecta > Lepidoptera > Noctuidae > Xestia > Xestia rhomboidea. Next base: position 2,574,549 of record OY970771.1, on the reverse strand, counting down.
TAACGAGTAAAAACCATACTAAAATACATGCGATCATTCTGATTTTTTGGCAAATAATTCTACAAGCAACATATTAGCATGATAGTGTTTTATTTTTTTAGTTCAATCAATTGTTTTTTTTGGCAATCGTTAAAAACCACTTATTTCGCACTATTCGGCCTGCAGTGACTGCTGTAACACTCACTTTGTAGTGCAAGCTGATTAGAACTTCATTCTAACAGTTTTTCAAACGAAGTTTGAACCACCACAAATAGAGTTGCTAATTTAGCTCATGTAGTCGCCTTAACATACTTTCCGACCCACAGGGGTATCACACCACCAACATCTAACTTTGCATTGCTTCTGAGAAATTCAAAAAAATAAAAAGAGTTTTCTGCATTTTTCCATGAGGAACCAACCTAGGTATGGACAGATAATATTAATTAAATGTGATTCTTCTCTGGTACAAGACAAACATTAAGCTACTCTCAAATAAGTCAGCTGTTTTATAATAGCTTAATATTTGCTGGAGGTGCTGAGTGCATAAGTAGTTGTGTGTAGTTATTATAATTTTATCTTCCACAATTTGAAGTTGATGCGGACATACATCTGCTGTTGTGACAGGTTTACCCAAGACCCCACTGTTTTGGTGCTTTGATTGTGAGATCAGCTAAGGACGACATTTCGCAGCATTATTATCACAAAAATTAAATCGTGGTATGAACATTGGCCTGACTTTAACCTCCTGGATGCCAGCGTTATTGATGCTTGGGCTGCAGAAATGGTATTAGAATGACGTTTATATTTTTATGTAATATAGGTATGACGCTGGCATCCAGGAGGTTAAGCCACCTTGTTACTTGATTTTCTTTTCGATTGTAATTAAATCCGAAATAGGTACTACATAACTAAAACAGCTAGGTAAAACCAAGTAGGCACCTGATGATTTTTTGGTGATGACGATGCTGGGTCCCATGGAGAAATTTGTTCAGTTTGTTGGTCTGAATCACACACTTTAATAAGATGAATAAAGCCACACGTTTTCCTCCATTACAACAATTGAATGTGATCAGCTCATTTGAACTGCTTATTTCAATTGCTGTAGTAATGTGCTGATCGCGTGGTTTCGTTGCAGAAATTCGTATTAAATTAAGAGTTTAAACGAATGAACTAAGTCATACCTTGTCCCTCAGTGGCAGAAATAATATCCTCCTTGGAAGGCTTTTCGTTGAAGATATCCCTGTCAGCGTCAGGGCTCTTGATGTCATCAGGGCTCCGCCTGGAGAACATGTAGAAGCGGTTCTTCTTGTAGGCGGTGCAGAACAGCGTGGGGTCGGTCTTCACGTTCAGCAGAGTGGGGTTCTCGGAGCCTTCCATCTCGAGGGTCGTTGCTACTTTTGATTGGTTTGTACGGCCCTGGAAAATTATGAGAAGGTTGGACATTTCTTTAATTTTTTTTTATTTGCTTATAGAGAATATTGGAAGCAATTTTGTTTATTTGTTTAGCTCATAGAAAATTATGAAATGCTGATTGAAATATAAAGCTTTTAATTTGTGCTTTCGGTTTCTTCAGACATTATTTATGATCCCAAGGCACAAATACTTGTATCACTATTTAAAAAGTTGTTTGTTTGCACATTCCTACAGATCACAGCAGCGCCTTAGACGAGTTTTTTATCTAGATATGGCTTGGGCTCTAATCTTACGTAAACCAGTCATAGAAACCCTACATGGAACAACGAAAGTTGTAAGAATAAGGGCCTCAAGTTCTCCAGCTTAGTTGGTGACCAACATAACAACCGTCGAGCACTATACACGCGTAGATCACCAAGTGGCTTTCTGATTCTATGTACTTAACCTCGTCTACCGTACGTTTACCCAGATTCGCGAACACCGACATCACTTGCGGATGCCCTGAGAAGTTCGGGAAGTTTGATCTGCTTCTGGAGGGAGGTGGGCTGGTCAGAGTCACGCACAATGGTCCACTGGGGACTAAGTGCGGAAACCTAAACCCCATAACAGTAACTTCGTCTACCTGCACGTTTAGACATTATGGTACGCAGTGGAACATCTCTCAGATGGAAAGCTTACCTGGAACAGCGCAAGATGTAAAGGCCTCAAGTTCTCCGGCTTCCCGAGCATGGCGACGCAGCGGTTGGTGACCAGGTTGACCACCTTGACGCCCAGCATGGTCGCGTAGATCACGAAGTGGCCGCTCGTGTCGAACAGTACGTTGGCGAGGTGGACCGAGTCTGACTTCTCTAGGTCACGCTCCGCAGCCATTCTGGGTAATGGACAAATATATGTCTTGAGGAATTGCGTAATTTCGAATTTAGTGAACTACAACATGTTTAAACATTTATTTTTATTTTTCTTAGATTGTAACATGGACACCATTATAGATACAATTTATCTTTCTAAGGCATTGTAGGTTTTATAGCCTTATTTTTTTTTTCGGATGGGAAATCATCAAATGACTCCTCCCGCTCTGGGCGGAGCAGAAGGGAGTGTCAGACTTTCACTGACTAAAACCCATCCATGTTCCTTCATCGCCCTTTGTGTTCCGGAGCCGCGGTATCTCTTTCTCTCAGTCCCGCAGCCCCGGCAGGCGTTGGCCCTTTCTTCCCCTTCCTGTTGCTGACTCTCTGTGAGGCGCGCGTGGAACACTCCTGCGCCGTCGACAGCCTGTCGTCATGAGACGGACGGACGGCGAGCTAGCCCATAGCTCCCCGTCCACAGGCCCAGGTTTTATAGCCTCTAGTGCTAATGTCACTATTATACTTAGCAAAATTCTAATCTAACACTATTCTTCTAACTTAAACAATCCAAGAGTGACTGGCTAGAGGTCCACAGCTGGACATAGGCCTCACTCACACGACTCCTACTCCGGCGCACCAAGTTTGTCCCAGCCACCTTTTAATGTCTTTGGCCTGTCAAACTAGGCATCATAATCTACCTAACCTTTTTCAACAGTGTAAAAGTGGAAGAATATGGGGGAGGCCTATGCTACGGCCAAACAATCTTCGGAAACCGATGTCTGAAGAACTATTTATTTTTCTTATTAAGTAAATAAAACGTGTAACTAGATTATAAGATTGTTAATGAAGGCTATTCTATTCTAAGGGGTGGTCAAAAGCCTAAAAAATGCAGCTTTACATAAAGCGACAGCCAATCTGACCTCCACAATACAGTAACTGGGAAACACATGATAACCCTTGGAAAGACAAGCTCGGGGCATAATACTGTACTCAACTCATAGCATTTAATTCAATTAGACCATTACGGCACTTCTGAATGTCAAAAATACAAAAAAAAGCAAAGCTATAGTCACAGACACAAGGCATAATAACTTGAGAAAGTACTGTAGTTGCCCATTCCCTAGCGTAGATCTCTATGGAGAAGAACGGGCAAGAAACTCCATGGACACTCTTTTAAATCAAAATATTGTTACAAAATCTTGGTTACATCTTTCATGTTGAGATTATGCATATATGTGAGAACGGTGTAGAAAGATGTGTACATTAAGAGCGTCCAGAGTAAAAGATTAAATCAACAATTTAAAATTAAAGTAATTATTAATAATATTAATTAAAGCAATTATTAAATAATAATTTTATTACCGTCTACCAAACTCCATGTTGGGCAGCTGTTGCGTCTGATGCTGCAACTCCTGGAAGCGCTGGAGACTCTCGTCCAGCACCTTGTGCAGTTTGCCTGACAGGAAATGGAACACACGCACCTATTACATCAACAGACAAACATCCTACTTATTACATACTGGGCTCAAATGGTTTACAGATAAGTATTCAGGGTTTTTAATGTTAGAGGACTGTCGTTTGTCGCCTGATCGCAAGTGAGACTGCTGTGGGTCCTGGTAGGGTTCAATCCTAAATGCGGGATTTTTTTTATTGGGTGTTTGGTATTTTTTGCGTGTTGTAACATAGTTTCAGAAGTATCGCTATTATAAAGGCTAACAAAGAGTACCTTATTGTTATCAATGACAGACACGCATGTAGCCGACACTAGAGAGTCGTCGACGAGTTGTTGACATGTATTGCAACTCATGCTAGTGCGGACGGGACTTTAGGAATCTCTAGGCAGCAGATTTGGATCAGTGCCTGGCTGAAGAGAGATAGAGGGCCACATGACATGGAACTTAAACATAAATGGCTATATTAAATTAAATAAATATCGCTGGACATTACACAAAGCGCCATCTAGTGCCACACTAAGCAACGAGGCTTGTGTCGTGGATACCAGATCAGATAGTTGATATACTACAAGATACTTTTTCTTTTTTGTTAATTTTGTAGTACTTACACCTCTACCTATCCATTTGGGGCAAACTGGCGTGATTTATTTCACAGGAAAACTTCATAGAAAATGTCACTATCGCATCCTATGGACATTAATATAGTTCCCTTATCATACCCATAATTACTGTTCAAATAAGTTTTCATGTAATTGAGAGCAGAAATATGGTGTCAAACACTAAGTTTTACTAGCGCTAACTTTTAAAATGTATCTGTAACATACTTTATTCTACACAATCCGCCTACCTAACGAGAGGGGAGAAAAGAGTTTGACGACCCGAATAGCGCAGCGGTAGTGAGGCTGCCTTACGTTTTTAGGGTCCCGGGTTCGAATCCCGGTAGGAGCAAATGTTTGTGTGATGAGCATGGACATTTATTTCCGAGTCATGGATGTTATATGTATATTAAGTATGTATTTACAAACAAAAAGTATCTATGTAGTATATCAACCATCTGGTGTCCACGACACAAGCCTCGTTGCTTAGTGTGGCACTAGATGGCGCTGTGTGTAATGTCCAGCGATATTTATATTTATTTTTATTTAAAGAACGAAAACCTGAAATACAACATGGAAAATAGGTTGAGTACAATATTTTGTACAAAATCATCAGCACTATATCATCTTACCTTTCTGTCCAGGCTGATGGACGCCATCTTCTTGCCGTCGGGTGAGAACGCAAGCGCAGTCGGATACGTCTTGTTCTTCACAAAGTCGTACAGATCTGTGTCTAGCTTCGAGCCGAAGTTTACCGTTTTCGGGAACTTGTACTCATGTTTCGGGCCCGTCCAGTATTCAATGATGCCTAAAATAAAAGAGTACTATGTAGCTGGGACGATCTGGACTCATTCTCAACGAATTGGTCGGAAAAGGTAAATTTTTTGGGGAGGAGGCTTAAGTCTGCTCAGCTACTGCTGAGCAGACCGAGGCGTCCTCCCCAAAAAATGAGTATTTTTTATATCAACCAATTCTGTTCTACTGAACAGAATTGGTTGATATAAAAAATACTCATCATCTGCCTAGCCTTTTCCCAACTATGTTGGAGTCGGCTTCCAATCTAACCAGATGCAGAATACCAGTATTTTACATGGGGCGACTGCCTATCTGACCTCCACAACCCAGTTAGTACTGGGTAATACGATACCCCTTGGAAAGACTGGTTGTCCGACTTTTTGGGCCACTGACTATCTGTAACGACTGTCAAAGATCTACAAATGACAGCCGGGACCAACAGCTTAACGTGCTTTCCGAGGTACGGAGGAAACTCGGTATGTATTGTGTGGTTACTCATTCACAGGCCAACCTAGGCAAGCACGGCTTAACCTAAAGATGGACCCGAGCGGCTGTTAATATTTGGCCACGAGCTCCTGATATAAAAATACTATGTAATTAATATCTTTGTTGTTTGTATGGTCAAATTCATGGCAGTAGTAACTTCGATACTGAATTCAATGTAAACCAAAACAATAAGAGCAGTCCCTTTTATATAATTATCCTTTCTCTTTTTTTGTAATTTTTAAAACACAAGCTGCAAATCAAAATTGGTCTGCATAGTCAGCCTATAACGTGCCCACTGCTGGGACACAGGCCTCCTCTCTATGTGAGGGAGTGGGCTGCTATCCACCTCACGAGCCATGTGCAGGTTGGTAGGTGTCACATGTCCCGAATTTTTTGGTTCTAGGACATGACGGTTGGATTACGATATTTTCCTCTGAGTAGGAGTATGTATGGATCGTTCTGTGATTTCTGCTTACCTCCAGTGGGAAAACGGCGTGAGTTTATGTATCTGGGGGTGATGAATTAAATTAAACAAAGGAAAGAGCCCTCCACTTCCTACACTCGTAAGTCAGAGCCAATACCTCTGGATTCCCACAGCTCCTATTAGCAGGGGCGGACCGTGAGTTTGTTGGGCCCTACCCAAGGGCGTCGCCAGTTCTTGGGCCAGGGGGGAGGGCAGAAGCGTGAGTGTAAAAACCAATTTGTAAGTTTACTATTTACGGATGCAGCTGAAGTGCTACCTCGATCATGCCTAACTTAACGAAAAGCGATCTTCCCTCAGAAGGGGGATCTTGAGATCGAAATGCCCACATGCTCCATTTCTTGCACCCTTGTGCGTATGTATGCCACATAATTGCCTATTAATATCAAGGCCTCGAGGCAAGACAAGCAAGCAAGACTACTAATTTATTTCAACCTCTGTCTATACCGGTCGATCATGCGTAAATCCAATAGGAGTGCCAATCCAGAGCCAGAAAAAAGGTGACTGGGGGGCCTTTATATCCATGGGGCCCTGGGCTGCAGCCCAAAAAGCCCTTATATAGATCCGCCCCTGCCTGTTAGGTCTAATAAATGATTTGCCAACGTTACCTTGCTTATCCACCGAGACAGCAGTTTCATAGACCGGGTTGTAAGCGATGGTGGTGACGGTGGCTTGGTGAAGGGACTCGAAGGTGTAGAGCGGCGCGCTCACTGTCTGCGTGCCGTCGAATATGTGGATCTTGTTGCTGGCTTTCTCTGAGCTGTGGGTGGAAAGCATAGATTGATATACTTTTACTGTATCGTGCACCAATATTGTTACACATCTCTTTTACGTTGCTTTTGCAACTATGGGTATAATAGCAGGTCTTATCACTGTTCTTTTTAGGGTTCCGTACTTCGAAAAGGAAAAAACGGAACCCTTATAAGATCACTTTCTTGTCCGTCTGCCTGTCCGTCTGTCACCACCAATTTTCTCAGGAACGGGTGGACCTAGCAAGTTGAAATTTTTACCATATACTGAGGTCTATAGGCCCTATTAGGTGTATAAAAATCTCAAGGTCCTGAGTCAACAGGATAAAAAGATATGGGCAAATTTATATTTTCGCGAAAACTTGTAAGTACCAAAATTTACCTTAATTTTCAACTTTTTTTATTTTTCGGACTTTTTCCTTTACTCGTACAGTAAGACATTGCTTCTAGCCAAAATTGACAATTCTAGGTCAACCGGAAGTACCCTATAGGTTTTGGGTCCAAAACCTATCTGGTAGTTCCCGTTGACCCAGAATCACGAAATTTGGCAAAAAGCAAGGTCTTACAGCACATACAAAGGGAAAAGTCTGAAAACCGTAAAAATGTAGTTTAATAAAAAAAAGCGATTTTACAAGCGAGTTTTTTTGTGAGTTTGTAATAACAAACTTATTATTTGCGGTTGGTGCAATAGCCGTTTTTAGGGATCGAACAGCAAAGTTAAGTTAGTCCTTTAAAAAGTTCGTACGGAACCCTCGGTGCGCGAGTCCGACTCGCTCTTGGCCGGTTTTTTTAAGTAATAACAGTATTACCATCTTCTATACATACATAGTTTAAATCGACGTATATACGACGAAAATAAAAACGACGCGTCGTTTTTATTGTCTGTATGTCGCTTAGAGATTTGATTAAAGTTTCCACCATTTTTAGAGTTCCGTAGTCCTGAGTCCTAACAAGGAACCCTTATAGTTTCGTCATGTCCGTCTGTCAGAGGTTTTGCTAAGACTTGAGACCGTTAGTACTAGAAAGCTGCAATTTTGTAGGGGTGTGTATATCAATTACGCCGACCAAGTGGTAAATGAAATTTTGGAAAATATTTTTTTAAGGGTAGCCTACATGTGAAGTGGGGATGAAATTTTTTTCGTCGTCTACCCCATCGCGTAGGGTATCGGTGAATAGGTATTTTAAAATAACTTAAGGGTTGCTATTACTATTTTTCGATTTAATGCTCCATTTACGAAATATTAAACTTTAAAGTGCTAATTTTTGTTCCGTCCCCCCTCTAAAAGCTAAACTGCTGGCTTTGGAAAATTTCATGATGACAGTGCATTTTATAAAAAATAAATAAAATATCGCTGGACACACACAGCGCCATCTAGTGCCACACTAAGCAACGAGGCTTGTTTCGTGGACACCAGATAGTTGATATACTACATAGATACTTTTTGTTTGTAAATAAATACTTATTACACGTATACATATAAACATCCATGACTCGGAAACAAATGTCCATGCTCATCACACAAACATTTGCTCCTACCGGGATTCGAAACCGAAGGCAGCCTCACTACCACTGTGCCATTCGGGTCGTCAAAAGTAACATGGGACAAGAGCAGGATGGTGATGATGATGAATAACATCCCTCAAGTTCATTATAGGTAAAAAGTAATACATACATAGCAAGTGCAGATATAGGATCGCCTGCTGAGTGAACCCATTCAGCAACATAGGGCTCAAACTCGATGGTTATCATGTTGATCATGTCTGTAACAGGAGAAGGAAGTGTCTCAAATAAAATAAATTTATAATAAGTGAACAGTAGAGTGTGGTAAGGATTTTCCTGAGGTCATGGTTCCTTCCGTGGCCTGGTTTGGCCCTGCATGTGCAGTATATTGTGATAATAATATCATTTCAAATTCTGACGGTGCAACTTGTTGTTTAAAATTGTTCGGCCCAGGTACATACTGGGCCGAAGAAAGTTAGTCATGGCGTCTGAGCATTATTAGGTCACTTAAAGTACTTACGGGATGATATCCGTGATTTTTCTTTATTGCTATGAGCTCCCGATATTTCGACGCTATTGCAAGCATCATGGTCGTCATTAAAAACCGTGAAAGTCTAAAACAGTGCATTATTAGGTCCTCTAAAGTGCAGGGTGTTTGGACACTCCAGCAAGTGGGACACCGTCAGGTCAGGAGCAACTCATTCACACTGTGTCGAAAGGATCTTTAATACCCCATTTTGTCAAATTGTGTATTACTTAATAATGTTAGTTAGAACTTTAAAGAAGCCATGATCCTGATATTAATTTCCTCCATATCTGATTTAAATTGGGATCAATTAGACTGGGATCAATCACCTAGGAAATGCCAGCACCATCTAGTTGATGTTGTTGTAAAATATTAGTTGTCTTAAAAGATCTACTTCAAGTATACATTGTACCTTTGTCACACAGAAAACAATTAAAAAAACAAAGCTAGGATATAAAATAAAAACAAACATTATACTATGTACACTGAAAATAATACTCTAACAGAATCACCCATTTGTTTACATAATGTGGTACATGACATTATTTCAAAAGCATTTCATGTTCTTGTGACTATGTAATATGAATTAAGAGACTAAAGTTCAGTAATGAATTATGCTATCTTTAGAACAAGATGTATGGCAAAAGTGAAAAGGTCACTTAGTAATTATGAGTTCAACAATCATGCACAGCTACATCAAGCAATAAGTCAAGCAGAGAGTTTTGTCTATGCGTTATCTGTCTTTTAACCTTTTGAACGCCATTGTCACATAATTATACGTGACAAGCAAGTGCGTGCCTCGTACACCAAACAACAAGAATATGTGACAAAATGGTAGGTGAGATTGTGGCTTGGTGTGAAGGGCATGTTCTCGCATTTATACTCTGGCATTCAAAAGGTTAAAGACTCTCATATATTTCTACAGACTATGTTGTTACAGTAAAGCATAGAAGTGATGTTTGCAAGGAGACATAATCTAAGCATTCTAAACCTTGCCCACTGTTGCGAAACAGATCTCTTCTCTGTGAGCAAGAGTGTGCCATAATTCACTACACGGGCCAATTGCGCATGTAACCTGTCTTGTAATTTTATGGTTCACATACCGTTTTACATACTGATACAGCAGGAAAAAAGCTATGTTTTGATGATGATGATCAGAAATCTGGTTCAACATTATATTATCTTACCAAAATTAACAACATCAAACACCTTGATAGTCTTCTCCAGAGAGGCAGTGCAGAGCAGTGTGCCAGTGGTGTTGGCAGCAACATGGCTGATTGGTGCCAGGTGGCAACGGAAATGCTTCACAAATTCTATACCCTCTTCCTGGAAAACCAATATTAAATGTTTTAGTTCAAGGTTAAACTATACATTTAAATAAATATTAATATTTACTAAGGGAAGAAGCTTTTATAGAAACCTAATAAATTATATTATTAATCTATCTACAACATAAATGATTTATAAAATCCTTACATCTTGGGTTACCATATGTCCAATTCTAATATTTAATTTATAATTATTTAATTTTAAATTTTTAAATTTAATTATTCTACGTCCTTTTCTAATTTCCAAAAATATAATTTTCAGACCAATAAATTAATGATAATATTTTTTTTAATGAAATCCATAGGAATCAACAGTATCATTTACATAGGTTACATGTACCTTAGTAGTGTCACTCTATGCCACGCCACACACACTATAGCTATGTTTATCTAAATCTAGACTTCTTAGCAAGATCAACTAAAACTTTAGGCGCCAAAATGCAGCCCGCCCTTTGTCTCAAAGAAGTTTCATACAACTTTAATGGATTTTTATGGTATAGGAATATAATTATTAACCTGTTTCTTCCAAAACTTCAAGTGGCCATCCTGACTAACGGTGATCACAAAGTCTGTCTTAGTGACCACTACATGAGTGACCACATCGCGATGCATGTAACTAAACTCGTAGGTCTCAGACGTAGGCAGGTTCTCGATGTACAGAGATTCAAACTCCAACACTGGAAACCAAAATATATTGATTACCATCTGCATTTACAACACATCCTCCGTAATTCAAGGATTTTTATCACAAAATCTACCTTTTCTCTTTTTAATTTTAGGCTTTGATGCCTCGGCGGGCATAGGCCCAATCCAGCTATCGGTCTCTTCAGCTTCTTCATTGTTATCAACGCTGCTGCGTCTCTTCTCCGCAGACATAATTCGCTCTCTTAGAATCGATTTGGCTTCTCTTTTAAGTTAAAAACACCGGATTTTAAAATAGTTTTCGTAGTTTTGTAAACACCGTGCAGTTCACTTGACAATACTTGATAACTTGAATAACCTAACAAAATTGAAACTTCGTTACTTCATGCACACTTTGCAGTAATTTGAAACTTCCTAAATTGTTTTCTTTATACTGACTGACTATGATGCATTGAATTGGTTTTTGGAATAAAACAAAATGAAAAAAGCTGATTGGTAATTATTTGACGGAACTCTTGATTGGTTGAAGTCATGGTTTACGTGTTTCCCATTGGTCTCTGTACTTGAATACATAGACAATTGAGAGCGTTTTATCGAAAAATAATTTTTGGATTTCGAAATAATTTCTAGGCAAAATCAATAGAAAAAACTTATTTCTTTTATGTTTTCGTTTGTTTCGAACCATTTGAAGTTGTTGTTTCAATAGAAAAAAATAATTTTAATAATTCGTTAGTCACGTTGCAGAAGCGTTGAAAACTTTTTAGCTACATTGTCTATGCTCAAAATGTCTTTTACGAATTCGTAGTGATGGTGGCTGGCTTCCTTGCAAACGAAGCATCGTAAATTACATCTTATTTGTAATTCTTATTGAAAAATTTGATCGTGAAACGATCGAATCAATAGTGATTTAAGTGCTCAAGAAGTTTCACATCTAATCGGTAAGTGAAAAGTGCAACATTGATTGTGAAACCGCGCGCTACCGGTACCTCTACACGTGGTTAGGCTGCTATACGGCGTACGTGTATTACAGATGTGTTTTCTTATAATTATCAGCGAATAGAGCAACGGCGCAAAATCCCAAAGTGCTTCCAAGTAAAATTCTGATATTTTTATGTCAACGCATCATAGCTAGGTTGTTTTTATTGAACGTGGTTAGTTTGACAAACGGTGACTCGTTGCTGACACATATAGCTGCTGTTGAGGTAATTTTATATTCGAAATATGCTTTCGGGATTCATTTGTGTTCGTTAAATTGCAGCTGCAACGATTTCTGAAATTGCTCCGTCATCACTCTGCCATCTCCATCAGCTCCCGAAGTATTTATCGTGCCTTTTCTTGTAGCTTTCTTTTTTTTCTCAGTTAGTATAAGACAATGACGCATCGCTGCACTATGAACAGCATGTGGGAAAGTACTAATACGTATAATGCCTCTATGAACCTTACAACACAAGTCTAGTTTTAAGCATGTGGTAAGCTATCTACCTGTTACATGCTCACACAAAGGACTCATTAATGTACATTGAAATGGTACATCTGTATTATCTGCTAATGTACTTAGGAATTCATTGACATCATTTCAGTAGAGACAATATTATGATTATTGGTTAGCGGTAATATTGACTGTTCTACACTGTAATAGTAAATTTTTCAACAAACTGACCCTTGTTCTAATAATATTCAAGGACATCATTAATTCTGCCTAGATCTTGTTTTTGAATCCACAACAACGCTTTCTACACCTATTTGTTGTTAGACTATTGCCTTTAGCAGAATTTCTCAGTATGAAAGTCCATGTAGTCTGTGAACAATTCCCAACTTTCTAAGAATTTATTAGCAGCAAAAGCATTAAAATACTGGATTTTTGTGAACATTTCAAGCAAATAATTATATTTTGTGCAATTTTCAATATCGGGACATAGAAACATTGAAGCACACAGGGAAATTGACTATATACCAATAAAATTCAAATTATAAAAAGAAAAAAGTATTTAAACAAAAAAGGTATTCCAACAAAGACAATCACAAATAAATCTAAAAAGGTTTGTTACACTTTTACAAGAGTACAGTTAGAACTTTCAAATTATTGCTCCATTGACCCTTTAACAGTTGCATTTAGAAAGTCATACATTTCATGTAATTGCACCACAACCAACTAGATTTCACACTAAAATTCATGTAAGACTTTTTATTTTTGATGTTGAGCCTTTTCAAAAGTAATTATTTGTTTTAAGTTGTCTTTTATTTGGTTTGAGATAAGTTTTGAAATCTTTACTGTTGAGACTTGGTAAGATTTTCAACTTTGGTCTTTCACATATATGCTAGAAACAACATAACAGTATAATTTTCTCCTATTTTCTGTCTTTATCTGATATCATAATATTTCATTGATGTCATGAACTAATGTAGATGCTTCGATTCAGTTTTGTGATCTAAAGCTCTTAGTGACAAAATACACATACACTTATTTCACCAAAAACTGGTCAATTTACTTAGTGGACACTTAACCAAACTAGTCTTGATTCTCTGGGGAGCTACTATTACATGTTTGGTACATAAGGTGTGGGCCATTTACATAGTGACTGTATATACACTAGTTATCATAATTGCTACAAGTTAATGACTTTCCCACTTGCAGCTTTCACTCTGTACCCTCTACAATCTGCTTACATTTTATTGCTATGTAATGTGGTTGACCTCAAGGTTTTAGTATTGTTTTACTTTTCATTAGAACATGGTCCAAGAGCATTCATAGGTACTAAGGTTCTTTGTTTTACCAGATCTCTTGTTAAAATGTAGTTCCTACTGCGAGAATGTCGTATCGTGATTAATTAAACAAGAAAAAACTTATTGATTTTGCAAATAAAATTGTAAACTCGATAATGTCTTGCTATAGTGTTGATCAATAGTTTAGAGGCCAAAGAAAGGTGTCGCCGTGTCGAGGTCGACCTGAATATTGCTTCTAACACTATGGTTTATATAATTTATTGTTTTAGCTGAAATGTACACAAGTCTGCTACCATCTGTACAAATAAAGTATTTAATTCATATACATCATTGTCTTTGGATTGTGTTATCAAGACAATACTTCAATCAATTGTGGTGTCTTATAAATCCTTGTTTGCCCTCTGAGAATTGCATTATAATGCACTTACTGCTGACCTATTTTCCTTCTGATACAATTCCAACTATTGCTTGGTTATAATCAATATTTTTTTTTGAGCCATGTTATGATAACAAAAGTTATCACTTGATGATATAAGCTCAAAGTAAAGAACTGCTAAAAATATCTTACTGTTAAAAAGTCACAACTCGTATATTTCGTTTCCGTTTACCCAACAGCTTTTTTCCTGTTGTAGTGCTTCAACATTGTTATAGTACGCATTGTCCCTTAAGTAAGCTCGGCGCACGAGTTGCTGCTAAAATACTCAAGTCACCAGAGCTTGTGGAATGTGCGACGTTCACGTTCTCAATTGTTTTGCATCGTGACGGGCCTCCCTTAAATGTCTCGATCAAAATGTTCGCCGCGAGTCAATTGGTGACAATCGTACGTAATTTGCCGTGATCTTGGCACATGAAGCGCGTTATCAACCTCAGGGTCATCACGTCAGCGGAACTTCTGTGCAAATAATTAAACTTGATATCTCTGTTACATTTATCGCTCGAAAGAGGTGTAAGAAAGAGATAGACGAGGCGAATGACCGTATTTTATAAAGGTTATTATTACAAGGTCAAAATGTTGAATGTATAATTTTTCACCCCAAAACGTGTTTTATCGTCAAATCTTACAATGAACTTATCATTATTTAAGTAATTTCAAGTACCATTTAACAGTTAGCGTATTTAACAAGTCGTATCTGTAACTTGGTGTTCTCGTAGAGGTACCGTTATGTTAGTGATAAGAGTGTAATCAACGGAGTGCATCCTATTGTTCCAGACAATGAGTTCGAGCGTATGCTACAAGTGTAACCGGACGGGGCACTTCGCCCGCGAGTGCACCCAGGGAGGCGTGCAGGGTGCTCGCGACTCTGGCTTCAACCGCCAGCGCGAAAAGTGCTTCAAGTGCAACCGCGCCGGACACTTCGCGCGTGACTGTAAGGAGGAGGCCGACCGTTGCTACAGGTTAATATTACCATCATCTCAGTATTTTCCTTGACAGGATCAGATTAGCTTCCAGTGCAACGACGGAGGCGAATATTGGTTGAAGACCCAGCGAAAATTTCGACAACTGCTTCTAAAGCTCTTTCTGCCTTCCGATCTCCACATTTTTCTATGTTAATGGATAGCGCGGCGAGTCGATGGGGAGACGTAAGATCGGTGATCCATTGCTCAACCGTTTAGAGCGGTTGCTTGAAGCAGCAGCGTAAATCAATCAAGGTTCTTAGTTGTAACGTTCTATAGGTTAACGACACTTGAAACGATACGTGTTTCGTGTAGACATCGAGTATCTCCATTGGCTCGTTACGCATGAGTGGTCACGTTTGAGCGGCTCGACTCATGCGTGTATCACCGAGCTAGCGTGTGCCGACGAGGTAACAAATGCCACGCGCCTACCGCATCCGCGTGGAAGGAATATCTGAACAGTTCTACATGTCCTAATATAAACCGAATGTCCAAAAACGACTAAAACTTACTTAATAGGCAACCTTACATCGATTGACATTTCTATTTGCAACTATTTTTGTACAGCAACTCAATAAAATCAATATGTTTAAGTTAAACTAGTTTAGCCCGAGACAAGCCTCTCTGTTACGGCCTACCAAGTTATCGGCTATTCCATGCTGGGCGTGTTGTAACGTCGGGTCTACGTAGCTAACCGCGATTCTTACCCGAGTAACGTCGGTTTATCATTAGATCATATCTAAAACCAGTTTCGATAACGTCTTTGATGTTTCTTTACTTTTCGTTATTAGCTGGAATCTCGGGAAATCTCCACATGAAAAGCTTTGTGCGTCGTCTGACCAAATTAATATTTTGAAAATTTGACGTGTTTGACGGTTTTACCTGTAAAAAAGCATTTGTTGTTTCTGCGTAATCAATAACTGATTGATGTATTGTAAACATTCAGCATAGCTGACCTGAATTACGAGGTCATAGAGAAAGTGTAGTGTGTCTACTAAATGTTAAAATGTCACGTTGAACTGTTGGCATTGACCTTGGCGGCACACGTGTCCAATTAACTTGTCATCGACCTTTTTCGTCTTATTTCATTAAGGCTTAAAGGTCGATGTCTAAAAATGTCATATTATTCAAGTTTACTGGTTTTAAGGCTGGTATAGCTAATGTTCGTATTTATTTGTGTGGTACAGATGTAACGGCACGGGACACATAGCGCGCGAGTGCGCGCAGAGCCCGGACGAGCCGTCGTGTTACAACTGCAACAAGACCGGGCACATCGCACGGAACTGCCCCGAGGGCGGCCGCGACAGCTCCAATCAGACCTGCTACAACTGCAACAAGTCCGGCCACATCTCACGCAACTGCCCCGACGGCACCAAGACTTGCTACGTGTGCGGAAAGCCCGGACACATCTCCCGCGACTGCGATGAGGAGCGGAACTAACACACGCCTCGTCGCGACTGCCTATATATAAAATAAACTATGTATATTATGATGCCACGCACGGACGATAAGCAAAGGACGCGATACGCGACACTAGATCGTAAGACCACACGACTGTATGAAATTAATGCAACGGAATTATAAATCAGATGCAGCAGCGGTATTCACGTGACAGACTGAGGTGTATGATTTTTAAAATGTTGACTTGTATATAGGTCTCCCCGCCGCGCGAGCGCCGGCGGCGCTCGTCGATACGTTAATGTTTGTTCTTGCACGACGTGAACGAGTTATTGTGTTTAAATCATTTAATAATAATCGTGATTGAACTATTGAGGAAGGTAGCGTTACAGTTTTTAGCATTACAGAGTATATATTTAATATATTTTGTACAGATTTTTTTGACAAAAGATAAATTGGATGCTGGCGTACATAATGAGTTTTCAATATGAAGAGTGGAGGCCCCGGAGCGACCCGAACCCCTACTGGACTCTCTTGTTCGTCTTGTTATACAGTTGTTCTTACGCGATCGTACTGCGATCCGACGAGTCTCAATCTTACATCCCATCACCTCGCGTGATTTATTTTTATTGATCAATTCCTTTGTTTATGAGATCCTGCTAACTTGTGGAGAATTCAGTGGTTAATTAGAATTTCATCAATCAAAACATTTTTTATTTTGTTATCCCTGTCATTGTGCCTCTCTGTAATACACTGATATGTATAATGATTACTCAAATAACAGTGGGAGATGATTACTTAATAAAATCTTGCCTTATTATTTTACAAGTTTTCATGTTGCCCTATTTGTATAGTATCATAGGTATATTTAAACACGAACACACATTAATAGCTTTTTATATCTCCCAAGTGAAATATTTTGAATTTAGTTTAGATCACATTATTGAGCTTATATCATTGACTGAACAAGAGGGCAATACCTATCCTTCAACCATACCTAGAAAACATGCAAACATTGGTTATCTACATGACACGTGTATCGTCACCAGACGATACAATAAAAAGTATTTTTAGAAAACGACGATTTTGCCATCAACAGCTGGCCTTTATTTGGTCAATGGTAAGTACCTATCTGCCGCAAATGAGCTTTTGTTGTAGATCATTCGTTCAATGTCCATCTTAGTTTTGCATTATTACCTAGATAGTACATAGTTGTATGCTACAATAGTAACCTTACATAAAACCTATCACTTCCTATAAAGAGCACTTCTAAGCCTGTCGTCCCTGTCGATGGCAATCTTAATGGATTCAGCACATTTGGCGACGAGTTTTGGGGCACTTTCAGTAGCGTCCATCGGCTCCCCTTTCTACCAAATGCTGTGATGAGTACTGCAAGCACAGTAGCAAACAACTCCAAGAAAATAACATGAACCATACTGTATATTGTGGGATCACTATACTAGAGAGAGAGGCCGACACACCGGAATGGCAGCGGCCGGCAGCAGCCAGCGACGCGGCGAGCACTTTCAGCGTGAAATAAAAAGCTTGAAAAGGTCGCGATGACGCGAGCGGCCGCGCGTCTTTTCGGTGGTTCTGCCAGCGGCGACACGAGGCCGCGCGCGAATTTAGAAACTAAACTAGTCAAGAGGAGACCAGGTGTGTGTGGGTTTGGAGCCCGCCAGCAGCTGCGACGCCGGGGGCCGCTGGCGTCGCCGCCGGCCGCTGCCATTCCGGTGTGAATCGGCCCTAAGGGTTCTTACAGACGAGCGGCACGTTACCAACTGCAGCTGTCGACGGGCTTGCAGTTGTGGTGTCTGCGGCTGCCGCCGGTGCGTTCGTGGCGACGGCTGCAGTTTATCTGCAGTTGGCAACGTGCCGCTTGTCTGTAAGAACCCTAAATAGCCAGTATACACTGCTGCACTGCACGCTTAGCGATTAAACCTGCTTTTAGATACATACATAGACTGCTAAAATCATAATCCTTCCTTTTGGCTTCGGCGTAGTCGGGTAAAAACAATATAGTGACATAATATGCGTGTGTGCGGAGTTAGAGGCTTAAAAAAGAAGAAAAATCCATGAAATAAAATTAGTATTACTACGAAGTATTATAATATCTTGTCTGGTATTACCCAAATTCGTTTGTTCGTAACGTTCTTCTTCTACTGAACACATGCCTCTGGTCTGTGAGAGAAAGACTGGACCCTACCTTCTGTCTTCTTAATATTCTTATCTTGGGTTTGGTGGATGTTACATACCGGTTTCCTCAACTAAATTGTTAAAAGGTAAAGTAGGCATAGAGATCAAGGGTTCGATTCCCTAGTTCGGACAAAATTATTTTCGGGGATTTGTATGAAATTAAGGTTTCGTATTTATTCCATTTAGGGTTTCAGTAGTAGCCCGGTCTCAGCAGTCCAGATTTATTAATGCACAAACCTAGCTCGACCCCTACAACAGTTCGTAAAACCTGGTTAAATGTGGGTACCTATCGCACAAGATTGATGTTACCTATTACCGGTTTGTTCCCGTTCAGTTACACCATGTGTTACCCGTCGGGAGAAAATATCCCGACCGGTTTACACTAACTTCAATGCCACGTTAAATTTATTCCCACCACGTATCTCTAAAAGAAAGCAAAGACCATTATGAGATGAGAAGCAATTTAAAGTCTCACAAACTAGTACCAGGACTCAGGAGGCCAGAATCATGAGGAAGTCTTATCTACATTGCATGATAATCGAAATGTATATAGATTGGTTGTGAGATTCCTATTAACAGTATACAATACCTCCATGATTCTGGCCTCCGGTACCTAGTATGTGAGACTTTATTATAATTGCGTCTCATCTCCTACCTTATTGTCTTTGCTTTCTGTTAGAGATCGCGGTGGGGATAATCTTTGCATTACAGTGTTACCTGTCGGGATATTTTCTCCCACTAAGTAACAGTGTAACACAACATGGTGTAACTGAACGGGAACAAACCTTATTACCGATTGTAAATTATTTATTTATTTATTTAAACTTCATGTACATGTACATAGGCGGACTTAATGCCACAAGGCATTCTCTACCAGTCAAAAAACAAAAAAAAAAAAAAAGTAAATTATAGCCACAAACATCAAAGCTCGTGGTCCTCATGTGCAACAATTTGCATTAACGCAACCACTATTTATACATAATTGGGTCTCGGGCTGCCTGGCTAGATCTTACGCAGTTAAGTACCTATATAGCAACACGTTCTGTACATAGAAATCCGGATTGTGGACATAAAATTAACGATATCAATAAGTAGGCCAGTAGCAGATGCAATTTACAATTTTACCACAGGCTAGAAGAAAAGTTGCAAGCACAGTAGAATACTACAAACAAGAGTTGATACCATACACCCACTATTTAGCGGGCAACTACCAATGCAACTAATGCAACAAAAAGGACGCACAGGTTCATAAAGTTCGTAACGGCTCTACTAGGAAACCCGTCCGACGCGGTGACGCCCGATACAAACTGTGGCAAAATACTTGCCCCCTCCTACTCACTATCTGCTGACACCTAAGTATTCCTAGTAAGCATCTTTCTACAGGGTCCAACTTCCAGTGTTCCACATGGAACTCCCTGACCTGCCTGCAGACCCAAGTGGGAAGATATAACTTCAATCTCGACAATCTCGTGAAGTGGGGCTACCTCGACGGATCTGCGTTGGGGTGTGGGTGTGGAGCTGTGTCGCAAACTGTGCTACACCCAAGAAACTTATATGTATACTAACTAGAATGAGGACAAGCAAGCCAAAAACGTTCCGAGCGAGAAAGCTTAAGAGTGGATGTTGTCTCTTTCTAATAGGGTGTCCAATAATCATACTAACTCTTGAGACAGTTACAGAGTAGCTGTTATTTTATAATTTAATGATCCTGTAACTCAATAGCATTCTAGGCGAAAAAGCTACAAGAGTGTATGTCATTAACTTTTATGTTAACTTATTACCTATAACTTAAATATATGTATGTACAGTCCAGTTGCAAACTATCCATTTTGCAACCTGTCTATCCAGACGACTTTTGTATTCGGGGATTCGAGGACTCCGTTAAAATTATATATTTTTTCAGACATAGAAAATCGCATATTCATGCTATGACTGTTTACCTAAAATGTTTTAGTAACATTCCCCAATATTTATTTTACCCTCCGAAACCAATCATTTTCACTTGTGCTCGCAAAATGGATTCTTTTGCTGGAGAAGCATGGAAAAATCCTTAGGACCGTCATGGCACGGCACGGTGCGGCGGACTCTTTTCTTTTCAATATTAAAATTTTAAAAAGCAAATTATGTACTACCGACACCATGTGCGATGTCCGATGTTTCTAATTTATTAAATATACTTTTGATTACTATGTACGACAATGATGTTCGAAAGTTCGAACTTACTTACATAATTTAATTGGATATTTCCCGAATGTCAATCTAAAACATTGGTAACCCTAGTCGTAATAAACAACCAAAGTTAAAAAACTTCCCTGAAAAAAGAAATTCCACATCCAGCATACCCTTATTACTACACCCCTTCACACAACACAATTTTACCATATTTTAAAGCGGATTATTTCACTTAAATACAATAAAAAGTACCTAAATGACTTCAACGCGAAAATGTATCGGCCATATTGTTTACATCGTGACAAGGCAAGACAGAGACACCATCCACCTTGGTCGGTTTCTCGCTCGGAACATTTTTTTTTTCTTTTCTATTGAATCCATTGTACAAATTTAAACTCTTAAGCTTTTGAGATAGAGTTTTTTTTATTTTTTTAGCATTTTGTTCGTACTCATTCCAGTTAGTATATAATTTCCTTGGCTACACCTCCCACCCTCCCCAATGGGCCTCAAAACATGCCAACGGGGCGATCTTTGCGCTGCCACGGACGAAGCCATGGAAGTGAATGTAAGAAAATTAGAATTGCGCAAGCGGGAAAACATCCACCTTCAACTGCACCATTATTTAATTTATTAATAAACTCTTTGAACTGCACACTTCAAGTGGTCAGTCACACCCACCCACCGGTCACACTGGTGCGGAGTGCGGAACCGGAAAG
This sequence comes from Xestia rhomboidea, assembly GCA_963853795.1. NCBI lineage: Eukaryota > Metazoa > Arthropoda > Insecta > Lepidoptera > Noctuidae > Xestia > Xestia rhomboidea. The sequence continues at coordinate 2,553,153 of OY970771.1, read as the reverse complement.
ACTTTGTATCTATGGTCATGAGTATAGATTATAAATAAAAACGCCTATCTACGCATACGCAACGCGGATGCTCTTTACCACAGACAAGAAAATAAAAATAATCTACGCATAAGGTGGATGCTCCAGGGTAACCCGCGAAATTCAATTTTTCTTACGTTTTTTGCAATTTGCTGGTCAGTGTCAGGTTGTATGTTGATTAAACTATGAATCGCGGCTGCAAGACGTATGTAGTTACAGAATTATAATCATCAAAATCATCAATACAACCCTCCAAGCTCATAAAGGTGTATGAATTTATTTTTTCAAGGTCATAGTCATTCCTATTTCGCGGGCTACCCTGGCGCATTCACCATAAGTACGATAAAGCTTAATTTACAACCAATGAGGCACTTTCTGTCATCAAACTAATGCATTTTCAAAATTGCATCACATTTTAATGTAAATAAAAGTACGATTTACGATAACGTTAAAACGTCAACGGAACATACCGGTTTTTGCACTAGCCGGGCGTGGTGAAGTGCGGCTGCGCGACACCGACAATCGCATTTTCTTGAATGAAGTGAGTAATGGGACGTTGCTAACGTTCTTGTTTATTTATTTGAATTAAACTTATTTTAAATGAATTTCTTTGAAATTAAGTGAATTTGTGTGTTAAAGTGAAGTTTTAGTGCATATGTGGTTGTATTCTTGACTTAAAATATAAAAGCGGAGAGTATCCATGGGCGTTAACTTCAGGATAGAAAGAATTGTAAACTTTATTATTAAATTAAAATTAAGGTTAATCGAGTATTAAACTCGTTCCATCTTTAGATTTAGTTATAGTTTAGTTTATGTGACCGGTGATGTAATTAACTGAACTTTTAAAACTGACAATAGTCGGTGTTTACGTTGGCTAACGAATGTCGCAAATTTGAATCTTGATTTTAAACTATCTTCAGCAACTGTTAGTTCGCTATGATTTTACATAACATTTAAAATAATCTTTTTAAAATTTATCTAATGGTTGGTTTCCTTTTGCCTTGTTGCTATAGCAGCGACGTAAACCAGCAGATTTGACTAAATACCTAAACTGGAATACTGCTAAGACACTGTCATGGGCCTTCATTGTTATAAAATTAAAAAAGTGTTGTTTACTTTCATGCTGTAGAAACTCCATAAAAATGTAAAGTCTAGCGTGCAGATAATCTACACAATACTCTCCTACTTCTGAACTGCTCCAGTACTCATTAGAAAAGTATGTACCATGTACTTACTGCAAAAAACGGATTGAATTTCTGAAATGTGTGACTGATAATATTATCATACAGATTTTTCTCCACGTAATTGTATGAACTTAGCTAGGTCTTTCACTTCTTAGTAACTGGTGTTAATTTTTGTTACAGGCAGACTAAATCAAAGACTGAATTATGAATCTCATAATATTAACATACATACTATCTACAACAGTATTACAACTATGCACTTCACAAGATTATGCATCACCAACATACAACCCGGATTTTCAACAAACAAACCCCACAAATGATTACCTCAACTCTGATCCAAAGTATGACAACCCGTATGATCCAAACAGGAATTATCAGAACCGTAACCAAAACAATCCAACACAGCAATATGATCCCAACCGTCCTTATGATCCAAACCGGAGTCAATATGACCCGAACAGGAGTCAGTACGATCCAAATCGGAATCAATATGATCCGAATCGGAGTCAATATGATATAAATCGTAGCCCAGATCAGAAGTTCAATCAGTTTGAGAACCGTAATCAAGATGTTAACTACAATCTGAACCAGTATGCTCCTGAAAATACTCCAAAACCGTCCTGGGAAAGCAGCAGGACCTACAGCACTTCATTCAAGGGTGCCCCTCTGGAGCATGAGAGTGTCATCATTAATGAAGCGTAAGTTTCATCATACCTTTCCTCAAGATTCCCATCCTTTTCACTTGCCACTACAAACTAATGCATACTTTAGTCTTGAGACTAAAGTATGCATTAGTTTGTAGTGGTGATCAAAATATTATTGTCATTCACTGGTGTGTAAAAGTATTTTCACTTACAATACAATACTTATTAGTAGATTGTTGCATCGAGCGCAAAGTGAGTTATTAATGCACAAGTGTTATGTTGGTGACCAAGCGCAGGTGAGGGCACTAAATTAACACAAGTGCATTAATTACTCACTTAAGCAAGGTGCATACTCTACTTTTCTTTCAAATACCAATCTACCTACCGTGATAAAATATAGCTACTCAAAATAAAAACTCAAGTTAATGAAAACAAAGTTTAATTCATCTTCTCAAACATTTAAAACTTACAATTATTAAATGTGCAGTTATTAAAAGTGAAATTTGCACTTTTACTTGGAACATTTATTTTATTCTGGAGTTGAATTCATATTGCCAAAGTTTTACAATGCTACAAAATGCGCGCCACTTGTTTTTATTCAGATGATTTTTATTTTCAGCCAGTATCTGATTGATCTAATTGATTTTGATCTAATGCATACATTTTATATTAAACTTAATGTGAGGCAGTAAACCTCTGTGGTAAATTCATATCTAAATAAAAAATAAAAAACAGTGCATTAATAAAAACCTGTGCAACAATGAGATTTCATATAACATTTCTGCACTGTTTTGTTTCTAAGCAAAAAATACGTCCTTTGTGATCGGTTTTGTAGTGATTAATGTTATCATTACTATGTAGTTGAAAGAAAAAGATTTAATTTCAGTTGAGTGAAACAAATATATTTTTTTAGTGTCAGAAACAATATTATGGTAAAGGTTTATATTCACAGAACATACTTCATAGTGGCATCTAGAATGGTACGTCCAGGCCAGATCTACAAGATATCAGCCAACATTCTTCAAGCTCGCATGCAGATGACCATCAGAGCCTCCATCTCTTGCAACGGAGTAGAAATTGCTGATGTTAACCAGAGGGTGAAAGAGGGTGTTCCTGAAATATTGAATATGAGGGTAAGCTATCTTTATATACTTATAACAGGAATAGATCAATAGAATCTTACCTAATCATTTTTAAGTATATGAGTAAGCCTGTCTGTTTAACAATAAAATTTTGTATACAAGTTGACACAAAACTAGTTTTAGTAAACATCCATACACTGTAGGACAACTGCAAGAATTTGAGAACCTCCATATTAGGTCCTCCACTTCCATATTAAGGAGGTATTATATCCTTTTTGCCCCTCATGAAACATCTTAGTCCTAACTAACCTGCTGGCTTCCCCAGGTGCCCCCAACAACAGTGCCCGGTGACTACAAGCTGCGTGTGGAAGGCCTATACCTGGACACGCCGTTCGGAGGGCGCGCCTTCGTCAACGAGTCGCAGCTCTCGTTCTCCAGGCGGTTCATGACCATATTCATACAGATGGACAAGCCTGTCTACATGCAGGGGCAAACTGGTAAGTGCTTACATGTTTTTTTTTTTGCAAAATCCTGATTATTTAAGAATCTTCAGGATTTTGCAAAAAAAACATGTTCTTTAGTAGAACTTTTACTAGCTCAGATTGACAGCTTACTGTCATTCTGAGCTTGTAAAAGTTCTACTAAAGAACATGTTTATAAGAAAGAAAGAATAAGTATTTATTAAACTCACACAGGACATAGGAACAAAATATGGAATAGAAACAAAAAATTAAAACAATAAAAAAATTATGACAAAATTATACATGAGAAAAATAAAAGACAATCAAATTGGTCCTGTGCAAGGTCAAAAGGTTCCTATCTCAGCAAGGAATACTTATATCAACAAGCTGTGTTCCTGTGCTCTAGTTGGACTTACATTCATCACTTAAGTAAAATTACGAGATCATTTTGATGCAATTAATACGAACTTAGCTTGTATCCTAGTAGTAATAAGTGTTGAAAGGTACAACATTTGTAGATACATATAAAACAAGTATATAAAAAATAAAAAAAACTTAAGTACTAGTAAAAATGTGTACAGTAAAGCTCCTTAAATACTTTGGCCGAAACCTAATGTGCACTACAATGAACCAACTATAGCATAAACCAACTCAAGTGTCAAAGAAGTGCTTTGGCACTCATACTAGGATAACCCTGAACTCCCTATTTTGATGCAATGCAGTGAGTCTAATGCATATGCCATACACCCTTAGTGGACTCGACATAGAAAATAAATAAAATAAGAAAATAAATAAAATAATAAAATAAATATCGCTGGACATTACACACAGCGCCATCTAGTGCCACACTAAGCAACGCGGCTTGTGTCGTGGACACCAGATAGTTGATATACTACGTATATACTTTTTGTCTGTAAATACATACTTATTATACATATAACATCCATGACTCTGAAACAAATGTCCATGCTCATCACACAAACATTTGCTCCTACCGGGATTCGAACCCAGGACCCTAAGTACGTAAGGCAGCCTCACTACCGCTGCGCCATTCGGGTCGTCTTAGTGGTTAGGTAACTCAGTTATTATACAATTTAGGCGATCTGCCAGAACAGTAAGCTGTAAAAGCAATTGCTTTTCGGCATCCTTTGTATGTTCTCTTACTCACCCAATTTGTAAGTCAATCGTTTAGGTATTTTTAATTTGCTTGTAGCTTATCTCTAAAAATCTTAAGGAAAGAATAATAAAGATAGCATCATACATTTTATTTTACCATCTATCTGCTATCTAAATTTCACAGGCGATGAAAACCGAAACGACTATTAATTCTTAAAAAATCGATAACAAAATCCTTTTCTTTAGTGCGCTTCCGTGTGATACCGATCAACACTGAGTTGAAGGCGTTTGGGCGAGCTATCGACGTGTTCATCCTGGACCCCAACCGACGCATCATGAAGAGGTGGCTCTCTAGACAGGTAATGTAGCTATATAAATTAACTTTGTTGTAGTGCTGTAAACTGTGTGACCGTCTAAGATGAAGGCTGATAGCTCTCCAGGGGAAACCACGAAGTAATTTCGTTCGGGAAACTATACTACTACTGACTGTTAACGCTAACATTACAATTTTTAGAAAGGGCAGCCGAAATCTACATGTTCCTAAATTACCCTAGGCTGATCAATTTTTCGATTTTCCTACATAATAATAAAATTAGTCGATTCGATTTCCCCCGAAATCTTATTTAAGCTTTGAGGTACTGGCGACTTCGATTTCACAAGAGTGTTTTAAAAAATAGTAGATTGTTCATAGTTGAAAGGAGACAAAATGTATTCTCGTTAAAATCAGACATTCTTGTTATTGGCTAAAAATGGAAATTGTAATTGAATTTAAGATTGCAGGATTTCTCTGTCTTCATAGGACTTAAACATAACTGGGGTCGCGTGGGTGTAATATAGGGCTCTGCCTAGCTCTTCGGGGACATCCAAGCGTGATGTAATGTTATGTGCAGCATTCATAAATCATAACCACGCTATTTTGTAGTAACTTCATAACAAAGTGTGGTAGGATCACGATAAGTGAATAATGTGGTATTGTGCACCCCGCCACGACAGTCACTCGAGCGGATAGGTTAGTTAGTGTCGTGTTGAGCCCATTGTTGGCTCCGACTGTAGCCAAATGATACGAGATATCTTTCGACTTAACGCCTACTAACCTCAGACCAAATAAAAAGGTAAAGACGGAACTCTGCGAACAGCAAAGTGAGGCCCGTCAAATTAATTACGTCTCGCCATGTACACTTAGATAAAAAAAAAAGGTAAAGACGGAATTCTACGAACAGCAAAGTGAGGCTGATTTCGTAATCATGTTGTGCATTTATTGAGCCATAGTTTAATTGTAGTTTGATGTAAATGTGTGCGTGTGAGCGTGTATGAACAGAGCGAGACGTAATATGACGGGCCTCACTTTTGCTGTTCTCAGAGTTCCGTCTTTACCTTTTTATCTCTCTTCTGAGCTACTAACATACTCCTTCTCCTTTTTTAAAGCCAGCTAAAACGTAATAGTACATTTTGATACAAGTGGAGAAAGTTTGTTATTGCATTCGAGGCGGAATTAACTCCCGAGCCGCAGGCGAGGGTGTTTTTGAGCTGAGAACTGCAATAACAAATGTCCACGTGTATCAAACGACGTTTTTCAATACACTTCTGAAGAAATAAAATAAAATAACGAAAAATATTTTTGTCATAAATTAAGAAACTATGATTTTAATTTTCTTTTTTCCGCGCTTTGCTTTCGCCAGGTTGAAGGAGAAGCAAAGGCATGAAGCCGCTAAACAGCCTAATATAAAAAATAGATTTTTTTTTTTTCATATTTTTGAATTTAGAACACAAATGTTAATTTGTTTATAAAAGTAAATATTTGTTTTAAATAATCATGTTTATGTATGATATTCTATTTCTAAACACAATTTGAATATTTTAAAAATATTTAGGCGGTAAAGACGCATTATTGCTTTGCCAAAATTAAAAAAAAACATTCACCTGCATTGAACCAATTTGAACTAAGTATAGGCAGTATAGGTATAGTTATCTGTGGCAATTTTCATGCCCGCACACGTATTAGAAAATGCAAAAATACGCACGCGTGTGAAATACATTGCATGTTGAACTTAATCATAGTGCGTCATGAACCAGTTTTCGAGGAAGTGTATTGAAAAGGTTCTTTTTTTCCAGCTGTATGTTTTTTTACGAGGACAATTGCTACTTTACTAAAAGTTAATGATACTGATATATCTTAATGTAATGTAACTTCGTTTAACAATAAAACAAGTCCATGTTTCGGCCTGAACAAACAAATATTTATGGCTGGTATTTTTAAATTAGTATGTGTTCTTAATTTAATACTTTATTTAACCAGAGTTGGTTAAGTGGTCTAAATGAATAAACAGTGATACAATGGGGTCAGGAGTCACAGGTTTTGTAACTGCATACATAATTAGTGCATTGTAGTATGTAGGTTGAACTTTGAGCATACATAAGTATTTTGATCTTGACACGGCACCGTAACAAAAAGTTCATTATATAAATGAGTTGTTAGTACTGCTTACTTATCCCTTGATCTGTCCACGAAGTAGACACAATAGTTAAACAATGGTGTCTCGAACAAATTGGTCCTTTGACAGATCATGATTTATGATGGGAATCACATCTTAAGTACATGTGTTCTTCAGACTAGGAAATATGATTATAAATGTCCAGGAAAGTCGCAGAGCTTAAAGACCCCAAATGATTATATCTGTTTCAGGATCTTTTCCATGTTCACTCAACCAGTGGTGGTAGTTTGGCTTTGACAGCGCCCCGCTTGCCTAGGTTGGTCTGTGGATGGGGGACCACCCATTACATACCGAGTTTCCTCCGTGCCTCGAAAAGCACGTAAAGTCGTTGGTCTCGGATGTCATTTGTAGATCTTTGACAGTCGTTACGGTATTCAGCCCGAAAATCTGACAACCAGTCGCTCTATGTAAGAGACACAGTCGCTCTATGTAAGAAACTGGTATTTAACTGCATCCGCTTAGACTGGAAGCCGATCTCAACATAGTTAAAAGAAGGCTAGGTAGATGGTGATGCGGCGGTAATACCATGACATCCACTTCTTTTCTAGGACACATCACCATCTTCCGGTATCACAAACATCCCACAAGTCCAAAAACAAGCGAAGAACCAATTTACAAGTATCTTGTCCTACTCCATTTCAGTGGCCCTACTCTCTAACGTTTCGTCCGTATAATCGGATCTTTCCGTCTCTCTCACTCGCACTCATCTGCAGACGTGCGCGAGAGAGACGGATAGATCTGACTATACGGACGAAACGTTAGGGAGTAGAGCCCCAGAGCCGCTACCTGTATTCCGACATTTCCGACACCTTGGGCTAGAGTCCTACGTCGGATTGCTGAGTTACAGACTCGGTCTTTCAACGATAGGACTCACATGGCCCGCTCCAAAACCCTTTGTGAAACCTTCTCTTTATATATACAATCTTTCTACTAATCAATAATGTTGTATCCATCTGTATACAGAGTAACTTCGGCACAGTAAGTCTGCAGTACCAGATGTCGGACCAGCCGCTGTTCGGCGAGTGGTATATCCGCGTCGAGGCGCTGGGACAGATCGAGGAGACGCAATTCCTCGTTGAGGAGTACTATCAGACGCGATATGAGGTATGTACCTACTATTCTTACAATTTTACGAGGTTTTAACGAATACTATTTTAAAAAATCTAGGTTAGTGTGTGTCATAACGTGGTTGGCGGGAATTGTTATTTTGTTATCATAAATAACAGTCACTTATGAAACTGCTGGTGCTCTCAAATTTAAATTGTTTTTTTTTTTTTTTTTTTTTTTAATTCAAATATTTTTATTTGTAGAACAGGTAAACAAAAGTACAGATATCAATATTAATAGAATGAGCGTTATGTCTTGCCGTCAACGGCATACAATGTGTCTGCTAATATGCTTTCCTTACACCAAAATATTTTCAGAATAGCTATATCTATAAATAAAAGAATTATCATATAAACTGAAACAATCTACTGAAATAACCTAACAACTGTTTATAATTTCTACCATCTCCGCACCCAGGTAAACGTAACAATGCCCGCGTTCTTCTTTAACACGGAACCGTTCATCCACGGCCGTATCATGGCTAACTACACGTCAGGCGCGCCGGTGCGGGGCAACCTGACCCTTAAGGCAACCATCAGGCCGATCCCGCAGTACCGGCCGCGGTACTACACGCAAGGGCAGTTCAATAACAGGGGGCAGTTTGGTGTGCCTACAGGGTATGGCGGGAACCAGTATACTAGAGGTAAGATGTCAATAAACATATAACATTCAGTTTTTACAAGATGGTGGGACGAACTGGAGAAATTCAACGACGATCAAACAACGATCGAAGAATCTGGAAGTTATGGGAAGATGTCTTTGCCCAGAAGTGGGATGTCACTGGCGGTATCAGTATTTTTTACAGGATTACTGTTATGTTAGGCAAAGCTCCTACAAATAGGGATGATGACTGACTAAAAAAATATGATTCTGTTGTGTTCCGTCAGTTAGATTATCGAAAAATATTGGATACGTGTTTTTTGTTTTATCAAATTAATAAAAATTGACGAAGATAAATCGTCTCAAAGATCATGAGTAGGGGCTAGTGACGTCACAATTCACATTTGAGTAAAAAACGTACCCAAATGTGACGTCACACGAGTTTTCGACACACTGTATCGTCTTAATTTTTTGTTTACGTGAAAAAAGAAAAAATATGTTTTATTATGACGTCCCGAATGGCGCAGCGGTACTGAGGCTGCCTTACGTTCGTCGGGTCCCGGGTTCGAATCCCGGTAGGAGCAAGTGTTTGTGTGATGAGCATGGACATTTGTTTCCGAGATGTTTATATGTATAATAAGTATGTAATTACAAACAAAAAGTATCTATGTAGTATTTATCAACTATCTGGTGTCCACGACACAAGCCTCGTTGCTTAGTGTGGCGCTAGATGGCGCTGTTTGGAATGTCCAGCGATATTTATTTATTATTTTTAGAAATCTATCTGAGGACATTTTTTTTTTGTGATGTTCCCTATTAGGCTGATATTTAACACATGAGACATTTTACATAAAACAGTTTCCGATAACGTCCGCCGTTCACGACATCCTAGCTAGGGATAAGTGGCGGGATAAACTCCCCAGTCATCTGTGTGTTAAGCTACAATTCAAAGTAGTTACTTTTTAAATGTTCACTAGTATCGCGGTACTTTTATTCGTCCCCGATTTTCCTATATTTTGTTCTCCTTTAGTTAGTCTTTTGGGCACAAGTAAATATGGTCGTCTAACGTCAGTATAGGGAATAGTGCATATTTAATTCTCGACCCTCTTAGGGACCATCTCCACGAGCGAGAGAATCGCGGCGATATTATCGTCGTGCCATAGCGAGAGTGTATAGAAATACGTGGCACGACGATAATATCACCGCGATTCTCTCGCTTGTGGAGACGGCCCCTTGGATATAAATTCTAGGAAGCAGGTTACAGTTGCACCAATCAAGAAGAAAAAAACACCTAAGATTTACTTCAACGTAATTTATCTTCCACAGTCCGCCAGAACTACCCCTACAACACTGGCTACAACAACAACAACAATTACAACAACAACAATTACAACAACAACAACAATTATAACGACAGCAACTACCAGCAACAGTACGATGGCAACTACCAGCAACAATACGACAACTACGGACAAACGAGTGTGGATGAGTTCGGTCGAGTAATTAACAGGGAGAACCGGTACATCCCTGGGCAGCCTAACCAGTTGGAGCAGCCGGACTGGTGGTATGATCAGCAGAAAGTGGTTACAAGGATGTTTAACTTTGTAAGTTTGAATATTAAAATATTATATTTTCGTCTCATGGATAACTCACTCAAGTGTTGTTTGGTGATTTTGTGTGATATCAATTTTCAAAAGTGTGGTGTAACTTGATATTTTCATTGAAGGTTTTTAACAAGGGGATATACTTTGTAAAGTCAGAGAAATAAATTGTTTAACTGATGGTTAAAAAGAAAAACTGCCATGCCACTGTAAAGTTGTGATTTCGAATAGCTATAACACGGCAAATTGATGTGTCTGTTTGATAAACAATCAATTTCTCCGATTGTACTTTGATTTGCTACATTAGTGATGTCCCTATATCTTCTACTCTGCTATCAAAAGATAAAAAGAAATACGCTTGAAGAAGCAGGTAAAAGATGACATTACGAGGAAACCTGGACATTGCATTCATTATCTTTTAATTTCTTTCTCCCAGGATGAAAAATACCCATTCTGGATGCCTAAGCCGGACCCAACTCAGTACGCGATCGATCACAACAACAACAATAACAACAACCCCAACTACAACACTTACACGACAACTTCGACGTACAACAATTATTACAATAACCCGTACTACGATCAACTGCCGTACTTGAGATTTGTGAGTATTGTTTGGACTGTTTCTATAAAGTTCTAAGGTTCATTTTCCCCAAAAATCCTCTTGATTTTGATAGGGATTCATAAAATCGATTGCTGAAAAATTCGTTAACACGACAGCGCAAAATAACGCAATGAATATTGTTAAATTGGCAAAAGAAGCAGCTTCTTGTTTTTTTTTTTCAAACTTAAATACCTAAATATTTTATGCAAAAAATAGATTACTATACACATTTACAACTGTAAAAGGTGATTAAATATATTTTTTGCCCTCTCGCTAAAAGTTCATCGTCGTAATGTGTGAATTGTCAAAACCATGTAAATTCGCAGTTCAACGGCACATACGACTTCAAATACCCGATGTCGGAGCTAGCCCAGCTGGTGCCGACCCTGGACGGTGTGGAGGTTATCATCACCGCGTCCGTGGGCGACCCGTTCCTCGACGAGGTCATCGAAGGCTACAGCATCGCACGGATCTTCAACTCCTCGCTACAAGTCAGCTTCCTTGGTGGAACGCCGCAGGTCTTCAAACCTTCGATGCCGTTTGATGTTTATGTGAGTCTATTAATGTTTCTGTGTTTTCTGAGGCTTAAATTGGTTTTGTGTAATGTAGAATGTCCAATTTTAACCATGTACTTTTGTTAGTTAAGCATTTCATCATTTAGAATTACAGCTAGTTATTAAGATAAACTTTTTATATACAAACATCCGAATGTCCTTGCCAAATCTAGTAGGTATCCGAAAAAAGTATCAAATGCCTTGAAATTTTCGCTGTGGTGTTACAATTATTATCTAAGCATTTATTTCAAATAAACCAGTTACAGGAACAACTCATCTATCGAAATTAAAAAGTTGAAGCTAATGTCCAAGTCCCAAGGCATAATAACTGAAGGCCTGTAGTTGCCCATTCCAAAGTGTAGATATAGACTTCTTGGACACACTTGTGGCATTTCTCTTGCAATGGCATAGAGCACAACAAGTGAGGCTCGTCTCGTTGCAGATGGTCGTGTCGTACCACGACGGGTCCCCGCTGCCCGCCTGGCAGGCGCGCGGCGTGTCGCTGCAGGTGCACGTGCAGGTGGAGGGGCGCGGCGCGGGCGCAGACCCGCAGCAGCCCGCGCTCGTGCCCGGCAGCGACGCCGTGTGGCATCTCAAGCTCGACCTCTACAAGTTGCTGCGTGAGTATGTCGAGGGAAACAAAACTAAATCGTACGACGAAGCGCTACTCGCCTGTTGCGTATGTGAGCTGTGACGCAACGCAGCGCCGCAAACAATATTTTTTCGTATTAATTTCGCGGCCCGTGGCGCGGTGACAGTGTTGTTTCCGGGACCTCTAAGGTTGTAAAGATAGGTACATGGTCCACGACTGTCTTTTGTGTTCTTTCGACCTTCTAATAAGTGCTTCCACTAACTCTTTCCTTGCTCCAGGCCTACAAAACGACCCCAACTACCGCGAGGTGCTGAACGGCATCACGGGCGTGCGCCTGAGTGCGCAACTGATGGACGCGGTGGGCTCGCACGCGACCGCGGACGTGCACTTCATCGCGCACTACAGCGCCAACAACCAGCACATCCGCATCGCTACCAGTACCACTGATGCTAGGGTGAGTCACACTACGACCGCGGACGTGCACTTCATCGCGCACTACAGCGCCAACAACCAGCACATCCGCATCGCTACCAGTACCACTGATGCTAGGGTGAGTCACACTACGACCGCGGACGTGCACTTCATCGCGCACTACAGCGCCAACAACCAGCACATCCGCATCGCTACCAGTACCACTGATGCTAGGGTGAGTCACACTACGACCGCGGACGTGCACTTCATCGCGCACTACAGCGCCAACAACCAGCACATCCGCATCGCTACTAGTACCACTGATGCTAGGGTGAGTCACACTACGACCGCGGACGTGCACTTCATCGCGCACTACAGCGCCAACAACCAGCACATCCGCATCGCTACCAGTACCACTGATGCTAGGGTGAGTCACACTACGACCGCGGACGTGCACTTCATCGCGCACTACAGCGCCAACAACCAGCACATCCGCATCGCTACCAGTACCACTGATGCTAGGGTGAGTCACACTACGACCGCGGACGTGCACTTCATCGCGCACTACAGCGCCAACAACCAGCACATCCGCATCGCTACCAGTACCACTGATGCTAGGGTGAGTCACACTACGACCGCGGACGTGCACTTCATCGCGCACTACAGCGCCAACAACCAGCACATCCGCATCGCTACCAGTACCACTGATGCTAGGGTGAGTCACACTACGACCGCGGACGTGCACTTCATCGCGCACTACAGCGCCAACAACCAGCACATCCGCATCGCTACCAGTACCACTGATGCTAGGGTGAGTCACACTACGACCGCGGACGTGCACTTCATCGCGCACTACAGCGCCAACAACCAGCACATCCGCATCGCTACCAGTACCACTGATGCTAGGGTGAGTCACACTACGACCGCGGACGTGCACTTCATCGCGCACTACAGCGCCAACAACCAGCACATCCGCATCGCTACTAGTACCACTGATGCTAGGGTGAGTCACACTACGACCGCGGACGTGCACTTCATCGCGCACTACAGCGCCAACAACCAGCACATCCGCATCGCTACCAGTACCACTGATGCTAGGGTGAGTCACACTACGACCGCGGACGTGCACTTCATCGCGCACTACAGCGCCAACAACCAGCACATCCGCATCGCTACCAGTACCACTGATGCTAGGGTGAGTCACACTACGACCGCGGACGTGCACTTCATCGCGCACTACAGCGCCAACAACCAGCACATCCGCATCGCTACCAGTACCACTGATGCTAGGGTGAGTCACACTACGACCGCGGACGTGCACTTCATCGCGCACTACAGCGCCAACAACCAGCACATCCGCATCGCTACCAGTACCACTGATGCTAGGGTGAGTCACACTACGACCGCGGACGTGCACTTCATCGCGCACTACAGCGCCAACAACCAGCACATCCGCATCGCTACCAGTACCACTGATGCTAGGGTGAGTCACACTACGACCGCGGACGTGCACTTTGGCGTCAGTTGTACAACATCCTTTGGTATCCAGTTGTAAACCATACTGTTTCTCAGATTAGTAGTTAGATTTGTATTTTGTAGTTAGATTTTATTGGTGTGTTTTATTTGATTGAGTATTTAACCTTTTCAAATACCTTGCTGAGAGCTGGTTTGATTGCTTTGCGGTCGTCAATACTTGGCGTTTACAAACGAATTTTGACATTTAACATTGTTGGTAACATGTTTTGATATTTTGATCGGGATACAGGTGGGCGAGTACATAATCTTCCACGTGCAGAGCAACTTCTACATGGAGTCGTTCAACTACGTCGTCATGTCGAAGGGAATCATTCTCACCAGCGGACAGGAGATCATGCAGGTAAACTTGTTTATCTCTTACATTTTGTTGATGGTTCTGATAAATTAATTTTGTTTGTATTTTGTTCCTAAATCAAGCTTTGCAAGTAAATAGTTATTGATATGTGTGGTACGTGCGTGTATGTCAGGAGGGCGTGCGCACGTTCGCGGTGACGGTGTCGGCGGAGATGGCGCCCGTGGCCACCGCGCTGGTGTGGAGCGCGCAGCGCCGGGCCGTCGTGCTGGCCGACTCGCTCACCTTCCCCGTCAACGGCATCTCCAGGAACAACGTGACTATACTTTACTGTACCTAACTTGTCCGTATAGCTCACGAAATAAGGCCCAGCTCCCACGACAGTGGAGACGAGCAGAGTGGAAAAGAAACGTTGGGGAATCGACCACAAAAATGCCAGTCTGTGGATTAATAGTACCAACCTCATGTCTTGTTGGTAGTTCATTTTTGTGAAAGGAATACTGCTTCATCCCAAAATACTTCATTTGAAGATAATTTTGTACAAATTTACTTGTGTCAACCAATAATGGGACAGACACGAATGCCAACAGTACCAAACATTTATCGTGTACTTTTTTCATCAATCGACAGTGACAAATGCATATTCAAAACATTTTCTAAACTCTTGTTTTTTTTAGGATATTTTGGTGTTACATTATAAGTACGTTGTATATTTTCTTGGCAGATTATGTTTAAATAGTTTCTAATAGAATATCCAGTAACATGTTGCGTGTGTATCCCAGTTCACGGTGTTCATAAACAACCGCAAGCACCGCACTGGCGAGCGCGTGGAGGTGGCCATCTACGGGGAGCCCGGCGCCTACGTCGGCCTGTCCGGCATCGACAACACCTTCTACACCATGCAGGCCGGGAACGAGCTCACTTACGCTAAGGTAACGTTAACTACACTGGCCTGCAAAAATAAGTACTACACTTTTAAATTTTATTTTTTTTCTAAACTATAGAAGTTAGAGATTTAAAATAAAATAAAAACATTTTATAGCAATTTTTATCAGCTTTCTTTAAAACTATAGACAAAATTAAACTATTTTTCGAGTCCTTTACTTACTGCTGAATTGAACTGGGCCAACTAAGGACTTACATATGAAAGTAAAACCACTTATTTCCAAGCATCATCATTTGTTGAAAATTTGTTAATTTATGTTTTCACAATAACGTGACTTCATTGGTCAGATTGGGACCTACCTAGCTATTGACATGCCATCTATAATGACCTTTAGACTACCTTTCCCATTAGGCAATTAAAAGGCACTTTTAAACGTCAAACTTTACAAGGATATGGAATTGATTCTAGTTATGTAATGCTGGGAACAAACACAGCGACTTCAGTCCCCGGAAACTGGCTGGCGATTCGATAACTTTTTGAATAAGCTTATTTTATGTTCGACCTGAAAACTTGCCTTCATACTGAAAAACTATAATTTCTTGCCAAAACTCCTTACGAAACCTTTGAGAACGGGTAACAATCAATTCTATTTGTGAAGTTTGAAACTTAAAAGTGCCCTTTATTGGCCTGATTAAAATAAACGATTTGACTTTGAAACGCCAATACAGGTTCCAAAATTTTAATTTTGCAATTATCTGTGCGAGTCCTTAACAAATAGAACACCTTTTCATTGTAAAGTACATCGTACCAGGTGATATCAAAGATGTCCCACTTCGACGAGTCCACGAACGGCACGTTTGCGTACACGTGGCGCTCGCACTTCGGCGACGCGGACGACCTCGTGTACTTCCCCTCCTCCACCTTCGGCGTTGACGCTAACAGGACCTTCGAGTGAGTTTACACACTTTCGATTAAAGTTTGTTATGTAAGCTGGTGTATTGGACAGTTCTTATAATAATAGACAAGTTCAAATTAAATTAGCTAACGAAACTGCAGACAGAAAATTACTTTATGGTTTCTTTTTTACTAACGACGTAACTGTTTGTTTCGTTATTTGAGTATAGAAACTGTTTTGTTTTACCGTGTTTAAAAATCATTATTCACTTTTTAATATTTTATCACTGTATATCAGATCTGATGATGTTTTTAATCATTAGAGTCATTTGGAAACTTACATTACCTATTTGTTATACAAAAAATATTTGGCTTTTTTTCGCGACTTTGTGGCATACAAACTTCAACTTTATGCTAACGAAACTAGCTTCTGAATCTGTCTAACTAACTCAATGAAACACATACACACGCACACTCACTGACTCAGTATACGACGTGTTTCCGGACGATATCGATAAACTTCGACCGGTGACTGTACTCACGATGAGTAGTTGTCCATTGCGAAAAAAAAATCGGCTGTTCCATTCATTTTGACGAGTTATGCGAACATAATTGTGGGGAACAGCTGATTTTTTTTCGCGATCCAGGGTTTTGTCCCATAGTAAAAGTTGTTCATAATGTTGAGTACAGACCGGTCGAAGCTTTTTGATATCGTCTGGAAAGACGGTGCAAAAATTCTCGTAAACTAGAAGTTCGTTTTTTAGAAATTTTTTGTACCTTATCACTACGTTTTCCTATTTAATCCAAAGGTTGACTGGTAGAGAATGCCTTGTACATGAATTTTAAATAAATAATGTCTGGCACAGATACGCGGGGCTCATAGTGTTGAGCGACGTGCCGGTGACGCGGCGCTACACCACGTGCAACGTGTCGCAGGGCTTCGGCGAGTGCCTCGAGGGCGGCTGCTTCCCGCTCAGCAAGCGCTGCGACGGGAACTACGACTGTCCCGACCACACCGACGAGTCTAACTGTGAGTCTATATTCGACACTTTGTAAATACTCCAAAGCAACAGATAACGGTCCCACGTATTATACACCTTAGGTACATGAATTGAGAAGCAGACAAACAAGCATGCATCGTGCATGCAGCAAGCATGCAGTACGCAAACCAGCATACACCATGCATGCAGCATGCAAACTAACATGCAACATGCAGCAGGCATGGTTTCTGTCACGGCTCCAGCGCTGTGGGGCTCCGGCGGTCCCACGCGAGCTTATCGTCGCCGATGGTTTTAATGCTCACCACCTGCTCCTCAGCTGGCGGGCCGCCCCTCCGCTTAGATGTCACTCTAGGGGTAGGGCAAACAACACTACGTGGAGTCGGTTTTGGAGCGATTCGTTTCTGTCACTAACTTTTGTAGCACAACATTTTGACTTTGAAGACAATATTTTAATTTTGTGTTTGTGTTTTTTTTTATTGTATGTTTTGTTGCTTTTCTGTTGTATCTATGTGGTAATATTATCGTGAGAGACATTGTATTATGTTTTGTGAGGATCAGTAGCAACGTCTATAAAGGGTAAAAAATCTCTTAACGAAGCCGAAAGGCACTTGTTCTCCCCGTCATTGCAATCATTTTTTTTGTTTTACACCATACCTGGGAACCTTCTAGTTACGGAGATATTGTGGGTCAAAGTTCTAACTTTTTTACAAGTTTTTTTTTTTAAATACACGTTTTTAATGTAAGATTTTTATTTTTAACACTTCCACGACCCCGGTACTATTCAATCCATCCATCAGCACAATGTTTTGAGTTCTACCGAACTCAATGTAACGCACACTTTGTGGTAACAAAACATGATTTTTCACCCCAAAATAAAAAGTCGATTCCCAGCAATAATTTTTGCGTAAAGTTACTTAGTTTGATGTACAGAATGCTTGGTTGACGGCTTCGTGATGAGGTTACGTATACCTGTATTTGAGCCTGGTTGATATCATTGACAGTCTCGATCCTAAAATATTTTCATGGGACTTCAACATGTCTGGCGATATGTAGTTGTACTATTCATCTCTGACTTACCCTTCAAGCGGTACAGGCGTGATGTTATGATCTGACTGTTATCCAGGTGAAACCGACATAAACAAGTCGTTCGAGCTGACGCACTTCCGCAAGTTCCGGTTCAACCGCGTGCAGCGACAGTACGACAACGTGTGGCTGTGGCGCGACGTCAACATCGGGCCGCACGGCCGCTACGTGTTCACTGTGGACGTGCCGCAGGTATGTACCCGGCCACCGTACTACGGGCGCCGACACTGGGGGCCCAGTCAATCAATCAATCATTTTATTATCACGCATCTTAAGGCCCATAGATAATATACACCAAATTGCATTACAACATAAAAATATACTAATACATACAAAATATAACTTATAAACTATGACGTCGTGTTACGCTGCGCGGTGTCACGTAGCCTGCCGCGAAACCGTCGGTAGACTACACCCTTCGGCCAAAACTCTTCCTTGAGAAACTTGTCGAGATGTTGTGTCGGAACTCGCACCACAAACGACAAGTTGGTGTTGTGACGCGGCTCCAACTCAAGGTCCAGCTGGTGTTCACCTTCATGTACTCCACGATCTCCTCAACCTTCGTGGAGTGATGCAGTCGGGACACATAAAGCAACGTCGATGGTATCGCTGGACAGTAGTCGCTTGCCGGCTGCCTGCGTGACACTTGTTGCGCGGACAGCCCCGCTCACGTCAGCGGCGCACAGCCTAAGCGATGCAGCGACAAGCGCGCGTCTCTTGTATCTTTAGCGGACAGTACAGAAAGTACTACAACCCCATCTATGCCACAAAAGAAGAACTTACGTAAAAAAATCTAGAAAGCACCATAAAAGTTATCTGCGACTTAAGACTATCATAGAAAAAACTCAACACCACCTGTCGGGCTGTAGCCCAGCAAACACCGCACTCTCGGGCGTCTGGTCGGAGAATCCTCCCTCTTCTATGGTAGATGAAGAACTTTACACTATGTTCTTCATACCCCATCAATCATTTTATTATCAGGCAACTAACGCCCATACATAAAATACACAATTTTAAACCCTATGAAACTTTAACTATACAAGCAACGTTGTCGGCGTCGTGGTTCGCTGCGCGGTGTCGATTATTTCAAACACTCTTTTAAGCTTTCACGATAAACAATATCCCGTAAGTGACAATATAAGTTTACCCCTAAAATTTGTTTTGTCCTCGTTTTAATGTACTTGTTGTTTGAATGTTGTAACAAGCCCTTATTTTGTTACAGATACCGGCTCACTGGATAGTGTCAGCATTCAGTATGTCTCCCAGCCTCGGTCTTGGCATGTTGACGGAACCTAAACGCGTAAGTACTTACATAAACATCACACAATATTATTTTCTCAACTTAACAAAGACCTGCTGTTACCTCAACAACGAAATATCTTTTTTTTTTTCGTATGGGAAATCATCAAATGACCCCTCCCGCTCTGGGCGGAGCTGAAGGGAGTGTCAGACTTTTACTGACTGAAACCCATCCATGTTCCTTCTTCGCCCTTTGTATTCCGGGGCCACGGTATCTCTTTCTCTCAGTCACGCAGCCCCGGCAGGCCCTTGCTTCCCCTTTCTGTTGCTGACTCTCTTTGAGGCGCGTGTGGAACCCTCCTGCGCCGTCGACACGGCCTGTCGCCGTCCCTTCGTCTCATCGTTTTACGTGAATATTTTCATTGTTTTCTTATTTTTAGTGCAAATAAGTGATTTTTCTGTGTGTGAGTTGTGTTGTATGTTGTGCACAGTACATAGGCGTGCTGCCGTTCTTCATCAAAGTGGAAGGTCCGTCGCGCTGCCGCCAGGGCGAGCAGGTGGGGCTGCGCGTCGTGGTGTTCAACTACCAGCCGCAGGACGTGGAGGCCGTCGTCGTGCTGGCGGCCTCGCCCGACTACAAGTTCGTGCACGTCGAGGAGAACGGCATCGTGAGTACTGACATCATGTACAAGCACTAACTAGTGCGTACACTTACCTAAATATTCTCCTTAATTATGATTACAACTTTAAGGAAAAGATGTATTTCATAATATCCAAAATCTATGTTCGTAACTACATAAAATTACGATCGAATAGTTTTAGAAAAAATGTTTTTTAAGGAGCTACACAAATGGGTGATGGTACAGAAAATGAAATATTGCAAAGTGTAAATGCAATAAATATGGTATAAACCTGTCGTCTGATTAGACAAACTACTTGAATACCTGTTTTAATTAACATAAAGCGACGCATTTTACTTAAAAATTATAGCACTGTTGGGATTTCCAGACTTGGCACTGAGTCTAAAATGTGCACATAACAGTTGATTGTGTGCGTTTTCTTTGGCCCTGTCATAATGCCTCTTCGCCTTCATTGATATAACAGTCGGATGTTATCACCCAACGTGATACCTGGTGCCTAAGTATAACGGTTGCCCCCAGGTGCGCTCGTACAACCCGCGCACGTCGTTCGGCGAGCACCAGTTCTTCGTGTACATAACGTCAGGCGACGCCGCCACGGTGTACGTGCCCGTCGTGGCCACGCGCCTGGGACACGTGCACGTGCGCCTGCACGCCTCCACGCTCATGGGACAACATCACTATGTCAAGGAGATCGAGGTCGAGGTGAGCCACACAACCATAATGAACAATAGGCATGACGACAGTATCAAAAAATTGCAAATCTATTTAGTCCGTCAGTTAGAGTATTGGAAATTAATGGACACGTATTTTTTGTTTTTGTAAATCAATGAATATTGACAAAGATAAAACGTATCAAAACTCGGGAGTGGGGGCTCGTGACGTCAGAACTAGCTAAAAATTATACCTAGGCGTGACGTATTGAGAATTTTAAAAGCGTCGTATCTTCGTCAATTTTGGTTTACGTAACTAAAGAAAAAACACGGGTTAAATATTTTTTGATAATCTAACTGACGGACTAATCAGATTTTTTTGTCGTCTCGCCTATTGACATCGTTAAGTATGGATTGAAAAACAAATCCTTAGTTTTTATATGCACCTTCTATTTACAGTTTCTATTGACAACTGTGTACGAACACATATTCACATTACTTTTTTTTTCTCCACAGCCGGACGGCATACCCCAATACCGGCACCAGTCCGTCCTGCTGGACCTGTCCAACCGCGCGTACGTGTTCCAGTACATGCACGTGAACGTGACGGAGACGCCCGTGATCCCGTACGAGGTGGACCGCTACTACGTGTTCGGGTCCAACCGGGCGCGCATCTCCGTGGTGGGCGACGTCGTGGGCCCTCTGTTCCCCACCATGCCGGTCAACGCCACCAGCTTGCTGCACATGCCCATGGTCAGTGAGATACGTCCTACGGTCCGTACGGTCCCAGTCACACTCAGAATTTTCTCTCTGAGTTTTTCGCAATTTGCAAAAACTTTAACTATTTCATGTAAAAGCCATTCAATGGGGTTAAATGAACTTAGAGTTGTATTAATGATTTTAATTCTTTACCATACGTGTTACTTGCACAAATAATTTTTCATCAACACACAACCTGACACTGATCTGCAAATTGCAAAAATCGTAAGAAAATTTGAATTTTGCTGGCTACCTTGGAGCTTAGCGCGCCGCGGGCCGTTCGCCTAAAATTTATCTTGACATGTCATTTTCAACCGGAGTTTTACAACTCAGCCGAACGTTATTTACAGTACATAAAAAGGTACTGTAATAGTACATTATGATATAAGTGCGGTAAGTTGAAAATTACAGCCGAGGCGATATTGCTAGCCCGAGCCGTAGGCGAGGGCGATAAAAAAGCAGAGGCTGTAATGATCAAAGTGCACGTATGTCATACGACGTTTTATAACATATTTGCGAGGAAATAAATAAAACAAATAACACAATACAGCGAAAAGAAAAAGCGCGTGGAATAATTTTTACTTGTTCACAAATTACTTTTTTTTAAGGCAAAGACACAAAAAACAGCCAGTATTACTAATAAAAGTAAATTAATATTTTTGTGTTTTTGTTACAGATAAATAGGTGTAATTTATTGTCAAAATTAATTAAATTAAAGAATTAAATGTTTATTTATTATATTTCATCTCCCAAAGTTAATTTTATACGTAAAATGTTGACCACTTTTCTTATATAAAAACTCTTTGCTAAGATTTAAAAAAGAATAAATCGTGCATTTTACTTTACAGCACAAGTACGTAATGAGGTACATTACGATATTGAAATTGGTGAAATAAGAGACCGTTTACGAGCAAATGTGTTATAAATTACTATTTTTCCATGCATTGTCTTTAAAAGCTCTATTTTCTTGTGCTCAAAGCTGAAACTACTTTATTCAACAATTTAAACTTATATATTTCCCCACAGGACTCAGCCGAACAGAACATGTTCAGTTTCGCGGCCAACATGTACCTGACCCTCTACATGCGTCTGATCAACCAACGCAACAGGACGCTGGAGCGGGACGCGTTCTACCACATGAACATACTGTACCAGCGACAGATGTCCTTCATGAAACTGGACGGTTCGTTCAGCTTGTTTAGAAGCGACTGGTGAGTATCAACATTACATCTTATCAACAACACATTAGAAAAGAACTCGCCAAATAGACCGATTTACTTTAGATTGTCAACGACGCGCAAAAAAGACGAACAACGCAATAGGACAGTTATGTGTGAAGTACTGTGGAGGCTTGTTCACGACGCCACGGTTCATCTGCGCACCGTGCACCCGCGGCAAGGTGGGCCTTGCCGCGGGTGCACGGTCAAGTATGATTGAATTCTCCAAATAATAATTCGACTCAGCCTGACCCTTGCTGCCCTCCCATCAATGACGCACTAAACCGAGGCCCGAACCCCACAGTGGGAGCCCTTAGTGATTGTTCATTTAATGAAAATCCATAGTTTGTAAGCCCTGACTGGGAGCCTTAAAGTATTTTTTGGCCACCACAGGATAGTCCGGTTAAGCAGTCTAGCAACCTCCGAGAGTTGCATCTGCGAGTGGTCATTTCTTAAAAAAAAAATTACAAACTGAACCCGGCGCCCGCGCCAGCCCGGGTATAAACCGGTCACAAACAAGAGCTCTTTCGGTTTTTCGAACATCTGCCGCATTATGAACGCAGCTATCGCGTATTCGCGGTTCCAAACCCAAATGCTTTGAATGTTGTTACTTTATTATTCTTTTTCCTTTCTTTTATCAGGAACCAATCGGCTTCAAGTGTCTGGTTGACGTCATTCTGCGCTAAGATATTTCAAGATGCGTCGTTCAACGAGTGGGAGAACTTCATTTACATCGATCCTGAGGTGAATGACTATAATTTAATAACTAGCTGCCAAAAAAGAGCAATGTTGAAAACTATCTATCTATGGTTTGATTTCAGTTATTGTAATGTTAAAATTACAACTTAATGTCTTAAAACTGTGCCAGTTTTCACCAACTCTTGGCGACAACATCTAGATGTTTTACTTAATAAAAGCGTATTTTATTTTTCAATTCGCGTTGAGTTGAGTGTTGGGATTCCAATAGGGAACGTGCACAACGACGGTGCTGCCAACTGGCGTCGCCAATCCAAATCTGGTACTAAACTGACCTGCAAAAATAAGTATCACACTTTTAAAATTGCAATAACTTTTTAAGCACTCAAGATATACTTTCAAAACAAAAAGGAATCGAAAAATAGTTTTCATCCCCCCATCTCGGAAAGAGTATTTTTGCTCTTCGATATCTGAGTGCAAAAGTCGTTTTTATCCTCTAGAGGATAAAGTAAATTGAATTTAGAACATCGTGTGCACTAAGTTTGTGAATTCAAAACATCATTAAACCTATTTACTTCTACCTCCATGGTGCCGAATTTATCATAGGTACAACCTTTTTTAATTTGTTAAAAACTCAGACTCGGAACCTTCTTGGTGTACTTTTATAATTTGCTTTGCGCGCGCCATTTTCTTGTCAGGTCAATTGTTAAACCCTTAGGTTAAAAACAAGTGAAAAACGTAAAATAAGTGGTTTTGGCGACCAAGAAGTTTATTTGACGCCAACAGAATTGACTGAAACTGTTAATAATGCGCAAATGAGCTTTCTCCCTCAACAATCACGCGAGAAGGATTTGAAACAGTACGATATTAAAAAAATTGAAAAAAAATAGGTAGAAAATGCCCAAGGCATTAAGTCCGCCTTTGTATAGTTTTTACTTGTGCATAAAGTTTTAATAAATAAATAAATAAATATTACACTCAACTTAACTAACTGTAGCAACGTTACTTTAAATTTTTCTTAATTGTACCTAAGTATTATTTGTTATAATTTAAAGATTATTCTGTAATACTTACCTACCATATGTAGTAGTTAACACCTAAACTGAAATAAAAGTAAAAGTATCTTGTGATTGTAAATGTTTTTTTTTTTGCATTTAGTCATTTCCTCGCTGAGGTGGGATGAAAAGTTACGTGTTGCACTCGAGTGCAAAGATTTTTCACCTCGTGCTCTTTTGATTCCCTCGCTAACGCTCAGGATTCTAATTTTTGAATCACTCGCTGCGCTCGTGACTCAATTTTAGAATCCCTCGCTTGCTCGGTTATCAAAATTGAGCACGCGGTTAAAAAGCAACTTTGCACTCTTGTATAACAAATAACTATTAATTTTGTCTATAGTTTTAAAGAAAGCTGATAAAAATTGCTATAAAACTTTTTTATTTTAAATCTCTAACTTCTATAGTTTAGGAAAATTGAAATTTTAAAAGTGTAGTACTTATTTTTGCAGGCCAGTGTATAATATATAATACTTGACATTGATAATTATAACAAGTGAACAGAATTAATTTTATTAGTGAAAATTATTATTCTAGCTAATCAAATCAAATCAAATCATAATGCATTGTTGCATTTCTGTATGTACCAATACATCCACAAAAATGAAAATAAATCAAATAGCGTAAAATTCTATTACTTTCCAAAGAATAGTACTCTCATACCATGTTTATGTGAAAAACACAAAATATGGATAAACAAAGAAAATAAAAATATTAGAAAACTACTTATTTTCGTTACACTTTGCATTGAAAAAGTTAAACAGCCCTCAAAATTAACCATCCAAGCAAACATGCCAGAACCATTTAAACTTCACTAAGCGAACACACATGTTTTAATAGACTGCATTGAAGTTCACATATACAGAATATCCCTCAAGAGAAAGAGTCCACATGTACTCAGATTATAAACATGGTTATACAATAAAGTTTTTAGTTGGCTGCATTCCTTGTGGTTTCATAAGTTTTGTATCTTAATGCTATGGAGGGCGTTCTAGTGATTGCTTTAAAACAAATGATTGTGGACTAATTGATTTGTTAGAGCCTGGAGATACTGTTCTCGCTGATAAACGATTCCCTTCCATTAAAAAAACTTGTGTTGAAAATAAGAAAGCTCAGATAGGCAGTCGCTCCATGTAAAATACTGGTATTTAGCTACATCCGGTTAGACTGGAAGCCAACCCCAACAGACTTGGGAAAGTACTAGGCAGTTGACGAGTCAGAGAAGAAGTATTTGTGCAAGCTAGGCTCTATTCGCAGGTGATATCAATGGCCGTGTCGTGGGTGCTGGAGCACCAGACGCCGGACGGCGCGTTCTACGAAGTGACGTGGCTGCCCAACCGGAACGACAACTCCACCATCGTCGTGCCTAAGAACAGCAGCCTGTATAGAGAAGCATTCGGACATGCGGGCTGGCATGACCCAAGCACTGTTGAAGTAACATTACTATTATTTATTTTTTTAGTATGAAGCCTTGATATATAAAAAACCCAAGATGCACAGTCTCGAACAAATCTAACACTCGAAATTGTCACCAAACACTCACCACTACAACCCACTACTACATAAGTAGTACTATAATTTATTTTTTTGGATATACAACCTTACGCGTATTGTTTAAATTTGTTTTTACAAAGCAGTGTGCAAAAAGCAATTAAATTATACGTTACACTAGCGACGTGAGACTAATTGAAAATAGTCGCACAATTACTAATTGTGCCTGTATTTTATGCGGACGATTTTGAGACGCCGAGTGTATATCTTGGGTTTTTCGTATATCAATGGTATAAAGGCATGAATTTTGTAATAAAGTGTAACAAGTGTGTGAAGATTGTAAAACAAGAATATATCTTTCTGTAGCTCGCGTTACCTAACTGAAATAGGACGCTTCCGTTAATTCCGTTTCTTTCACTCGAAGAAAAAATTACTGAAACAAAAGTGAACACCCGAATTAACGGTTTACTCGAATGAAGCGTCTGATATCAATAACAAAAACATTCTAAAGGAACATTGACTTCAGGCAGTCGAAAATTGTTAACTAATGTTTCATCACGTCTTTTTACCTGCCTTTATCTGTTCATCATCTGATCTTGCAATATAGAGAAAGATTTCTTAAGACCACCAAATTCTTCCTTCAGAAAACTCTTTATCCAGTTTTCATAATGTATATCTTTTTAACAGGTAAATAACTCAATAATAATGCAGCGTAACATCACACTTACTGCTCAAGTGGTGATCACGTTGGAAACCGTCAAGAATCTCAAGGATATTGGAGTGCGAGAGGTAAGATAAGGTTAAGATAAGAAGAGGAATTAAGAATGTCTAGGTTTTAACATTCACCATGTATAGTTTGCCTATGTGTATGTAAAATATTGGTATGTATGGAAACTATACTATGTCGTAGTAGTTTCATAGTAGTTGCCATCAGGGGGAAAAAGCTGGATGAGAGAGGTACAGGAACATGGAGATTGGCACAAGAAAAGTGAGACCTATACCCAGCAGTGGGTGAGTTCAGGCTGTGGATGATGACGATGGAAACTATATAAACCTAATTATTCATTTTGATCTAAAACACGTTATTATAACAAGGAAGTATGTGCGTCAGCAGAATTATAAAGTACAGTAAAAGTCCATGGAGCAAAAACACAGTCGAGCTACTGTCGTTTTTTTTTTTTCGATTTTGCAGCTTATATTTTATTCTATACAGAGTGTAAGGGACAGCCTCCGCAAACTGACAGGGGGTGCATTCAGCTCTTTATTTTGAATCATAATCCACGGGAATTTTCCTCAGGTTTTTTTTTTCAGTTTCTATTCCTTTACTTTAGTTTTTTCTCTGTACGCGGGACTCCATTTACCGGTACAAGAAATTATTTCAAGGATGTTATGGGAAACATTCTTGAAATAATTTCTTGTACCGGTCATCTTAGTATGATATATTGAATTTACCCCAACAGTCTGCGGAGGGCTATCCCTTACACCCTGTAGAACAGGGGTTTCCAAATTTTTAGTTCGCGGCGCACATTAAGGTTTAGTATTTTTTCTCGGCGCCCTAGCTAGTCGAAAAAGATGAATTTTATAATAACACAAGGGAACAAGGTTTTGACAACCAGAACAGTAATCATACATTTTTGTTAACCCTCACCTTTCATACATCAAGTCATCAAAGTGTTGTCACAGGTCTAATATCAGTTTTATTTAAAGTTACATAATTTCGCTAGAGTAAGTAAGCCTACTGTACACAAGTCTTCACAATAAGATTATTCAAAATATTACGTATCTAAATGTTATTTTTGTGTTATTATATAAAGTTATACATACGTTTTATGCATAAAAATATAGCTAGTAGTCAAAGAAACGGTTGTATAAATCCACCAAATACATTTTGTTACATGTGCGGATGTTATATAGTGACAAATCCAAAAAATAACTACGAAAAAGATAAAAGCAGTTTACTGCTCCTATTTTGGATTTAGGGTTGGAGATCTTGAAAATGAAACGTGAACACATGAAATGTGTTGTATTTCAAGTTACATGGGACTTTCGAAGTCGATGAAACGTAAACAAACGAAAATGCGTTTTGCAGTTCCCATGTTGTGGCGAGAGCCTTATAATCATGTTAAGGTGGATGCTCCAGGGTAGCCCGCGAAATTAAATTTTCTGACACAACAACAATACAACCTGACACTGACCTGGAATTTGCAATTTGCAGGTCAGTGTCAGGTTGTATGTTGATTAAAATTTGATTCGCGGCTGTAACACGTAGATATAGAATTATAATCATCAAAATCATCAATACAACCCTCCAAGCGCATAAAGGTGCAGGAACGACTTTGACCTTGAAAAAGTAAATTCCTACACCTTTATGAGCTTGAAGGGTTGTATTGATGATTTTGATGATTATAATTCTATAGCTACATACGTGTTACAGCCGCGAATCAAATTTTAATCAACATACAACCTGACACTGACCTGGAAATTGCAAAAAACGTAAGAAAATTTGAATTTCGCGGGCTACCCTGGAGCATCCACCTTAATGATTGGCGATTTTGCTCGATTAGTGCCTCCGGATACTCGAAGAAGGATAAACATAATAAAATATCCAAATTTGCCATCAGCATCGCGACCTATCCCCCACGAAACTTTGGATGCAGAATGTCGCTCAAAATCCATTTTCTACACTCTTATTTAGACTTTTTTCTTGATAATATTGGTGCGGTGAGTAATGAACAAGCAGAGAGGTTCCGTTAAGATGTGCGAACAATAGAAATAAGATACCAAGGACGGTGGCATTCAGCTATAATAGCAGATTTTTATTGGTTCCTCAAAAAATAAGATTCAACGCCGTAGAAAAGGCAAAAGAAAAGTCACTCACCAAATTAGACCTGTTTGTTTTAATTCAAAATACTCTTATTAGTGGACAATTTAAAATGAATGCCATTATGTAAAAAAATGTTATGCTTTTAATTTATATAAATTGTTTAAACGATTTTATTGTTATTTATAAATAACTGCTGTATTCATAGTTTAAAATTTGTTCCCTTGTGTATACACACACACAGTCACACACACACACACATGGATCAATTTTTGAAAACCCGGCTTCACATAAATAAGATGTTGCAAAAGGAATACAGGGTCCATAATTGTTCTTAGCTGTAAGCCCATTGTAACATCTTTTTAAACTTATGGTATGCAAAATTAAATGAATATGAATATGGAATGAGAATTCTCAGAGCATAACATAAAATCATGGTTTGTAATCCTCGATGAGTTAGGCAGAGGTGTATCTACCTAACAAGTACACCCACATTTCGCCAGTTATGTTTAAATCCCATGTAATAGAGCGCGAGTCTATCCCCTTCAACCGGGCACAAATCCAGACTTCGTGGCCACTGAGATATTCCGGATGCCAATAACACTGCCCGGCCCGGGCATCTAACCCAGGACCTTATGCTCAGCAGTTGCGCTTGCGACCGGCTAGATCAACGAGGCGCTCAGAATTCTTAGACTTTTTTTTTTTTTTTTAATATTCATTTTGGACTGGTGTCCCAAACTCCACCAAATCGGAACACGTGAATCTTTTTTAAGGCTACAGCCTTAAAAAAGATTCACGTGTTCAAGAAGAAGACAGCCTCTCTTACAAATACATTTGTAAGAGAGGCTGTCTTCTTCTTGCGTAGTGAATTCTGGTAGATCTTGTGCATGGAAAGGATCTTGGATTCACGCAAACTTCTCAATATTGTCTTCGGAAAAGTATTTCAAAAATCATTAAGTGAGCTTTGAAAGCTGTTCAGTGAAAAGGGCATTAAGTCTTGTGAGACAACAAGCTCATTCGATTTTTATTGAATACACATAAGTATAGTTCCCGGAAAATAGTAAAGAGGAGCGTCTCACGGCGTCACTCGTTACTCTCTACGGCGCACACTTTGGGAAGCCCTCGTATAGAATAGTGGATTATGTAGATTGCCGGTAACATAATGTGCTAGGTTGTGTTGACGCACGTATCTGTGTGCAGGGCCTGAGCGCGCGCGTGTCTAGTGCGCAGCAGCGCGGCGTGCGCTGGCTGGAGCGGCACCTGCGCCTGCTGGACGAGTGCGGCGAGCCCTACGCGCTGGCGCTGGTCGCGCACGCGCTCACGCACGCCAAGGCGCCCAGCTCCGAACATGCCTATAGGCTACTCAAGCGGCGCCAGAGATACGAAGGTAAGGAACCTACTGACTAACCGATTCCAATAAACTTCAAATATTAAAAGGGATCATTATGGCAAAAAGTAAAGGAACTTCTTCGAGTAAGCATAGTGTATAACCATGCGGGTAAATTCTTCCATCTAACACACAAACTCTTGCAGGTGGCCTCAGCTACTGGGGCAAGGAACCAGTTCCACAGCCGCCATACAAGATGGAGAACCAGAAGCCGTTCCTCCTGCCCCGCCTGCCGTACAAGTACGACTCGAACAACATCGCGGCCACGGCCTACGCGCTGCTGGCGTGTATGGACCACCAGGACAATAACGAGCCCATCGTCATGTGGCTCAACTCGCAGAGGCTGCAGGACGGCGGGTGGGCTTCCACACAGGTTTGTGTACATTGATACGAACTGACGGCAATTTCTGCCCAGGAAATGTACTGGTTTCTGTATCAAGGCCTGGATTGGTTTTTGATTAATAATTACTATGATTTCTTCCCATCCAGGACACATACATATCCTTGCGCGCCCTGATCGAATACACAAACCGCAAGCGTCTGCGAGACGTGTCGTCACTGTCGGTGAGCGTGGACGCCGTGGCGCTGGCAGGCGAGACGCGCACGCTGCACGTGCGGCCCGACAACCTCGCCATCATGCAGTTCATTGACGTGAGTGTTACTGTACCTAGTGATCGTTGTGAGTCTGCGAGTCGTGTCATCGCTGTCGGAGAGCGTGCACACCGATTAATGAAGAAGGCGACTGTTGGACAGAATTGCGTCACACATTGGCCAATTTAACATAATCAATCTGAAAAAAAGTCACAGGAAACTCAGCTACATTATTTTTACGACTCATTAGGTACTTTAATTCCAATACAAAAAAAATGTATCCGGTTTTAAAGCTAACGAACGAAGAAAATTCGCTAGGTTTAACAAAAGAATTATAACAACGGTGTATAGCTGCAGTAGAATCCCGAGCGTAGCAAGAGATTCTAGAGTAGAATCCTCAGCGGAATGAGGGAATCAAGAACCGAGATGATATTTTTTACCATTGACTGCAAGAAAATAAATAGAAGTATAGTATTTATATTGTCTCGTAGGTTAATAATAACAGCCAATCGGGTCGATCTTCAAGGTTAAACTACGCTTACCAAGGTCGGTCTGCGGATGGGTGACCACTAATTCATATACCGAGTTTCCTCCGTGGGGCGGAAAGTACGTAAAGCCCTTGGTCAATCTATAAAAGCAATTTTCGAAATTCAGTGTTACATGCGTGTCGGCACGTTTTATTATTCAAAATGTCTTTATTCACTCAGTAAAAGAGCGTTTTATTCACTGTTATCGATGAATAAAATGCCCTTTTTCGTGTGGCGATGGTAAAAATGTATAATTTGTGTTGTCAGATCCCTTCAGCATGGGGTACGGTGAAGGTGACGGCGCGCGGCGCGGGGTACGCGATCCTGCAGATGTCGGTGCAGTACAACGTGGACATCGAGCGCTTCCAGACGCCGCCGCCGCTCAACTGCTTCTCGCTGCTCTCCTCGCACCACTTCTACGGCAGGAATCAGTCGCACATCGAGTTCCAGGGATGCGCCAGGTAATGAACAAACATGTTTCAACGACATAACTATTGATATAAAGGGTGTAAAACACCTCTTAACGAAGCCGAAAGGCACTTGTTCTCCCCGTCATTGCGATCATTTTTTTGTTCTACACCATAGCTGGGAACCTTCTAGTTACAGAGAAATTGTGGGTCAAACTTCCAACTTTTTGGCAACTTTTTTTTTTAAATACTAGTTTTTAATGTAAGATTTTTACTTGATTACTTTAAACACCTCCACGACCCTCGTACTATTCAATCCATGCATCAGGACAATGTTTTGAGTGCGTTACATTGAATTCTACCAAAAAACATGATTTTTCACCCCAAAAAAATAAATCCGTTTCCCAGCAATAATTTTTGTGTCAAGTTACTTAGTTTGATGTACAGAAAGCTTGGTTGACGGCTTCGTGATGAGGTGGTTTACACCCTGTATATACAGAACCCAGGTAAAAAAAGAAAATTAAAAACAAAAAAAATATTGCAAGATCAACCTAATTTAGTACCTACTAACTTACAATAGCAATCGTTTAGAATTAAAATTATTTTATTTGTTTAAATTCTTCAATTACTTGCGTTCGATAGTAGCCTAGGTAGATCATGATCTGTCAACGGACCGATTGGTCCGAGACACAATTGATCAACTATTGTGTCTACTTCGTGCACAGATCAAGGGGTAGGTAACTCTAGGAAATTATTAATTAGCATTTAAACAAAACAAAGTTTATTTAAAGCAATTTTTTAATCAATTCTAAACGATTGCTATTTAATTAGTAGGTACTGCATTAGGTTCATCTTATGATAATTTTCGTTTTTTTTTTTACTTTTTTAAGATTTTTTTTACGGGTTTCTTTATCGATGCTGAACTCACCCTGAAGCTATGGCACGCAATTTCTTTAACACCCTGTATAATATTTAAAAACACATTATAAATAAACGCATCAAAGGGGTCAATGCTTCAAACCTTACAATACTTTGTCAATCTCGACAGCTTAACATCACAACATGGACCACCTTAAGTTTTGATGGTAAACAGCACTTCTCTATTTAATAATATAAGAGCCGATAAAATTATAGGGGGGTGGGTACCCCCCTATAATTTTATCGGCTCTTAAATTACCCATTTTAAACTTAACAATAATTTGATGTAAAGGGTTATTAGTACATTTTGGTACAAGTGTGTAATTTTGGTGATTACTGCTGAGGCGCCATTGAGGTCTTAAGAGAGCCGAAGACGGTAATCATCAATACACACGTGCATCATACAACGTTTTTCAACACATTTGTGAAGAAAATAATACTAAAAAATCATTTTCAACAGTGAAAACGAGTTGTGAAAAATTTTTCGCAATTGCGGGAAAAATTAATCAGATTTCCCATGCGCGCGTATCTAACAATGGCGATCGGCCATAGACTAATGGAATGGAAGAGTTTTCTTTTTTTTTTGCTTTTCGCGGATAGTGTTTTAGCCACGTAAAAAATGGGGAATTCAAAGTTTTCTCTATTACAGAAAAAAAAAGATATATTTGAGTGAAAGTTTTATTTATTAAAAACGTACAAGTTGAAATTATCTATTTAAGTACGAAGTTTCATGAAATGAGCAAGCAATAGGTACATTAATTTATTTGTACTATTCGATACTTTTTTAAGAACAAAGCAACTCAACCAATAAAATTAAAAAAAACCCTATAACTCACTTGTGAATAATAGCAATGAAAAAGTCACAGTGTGTTGAAATAGTACATTTTGATACAAGTGGAGAAAGTTTGTTATTGCATTCGAGGCGTAATTAACACCCGAGCTGTAGGAGAGGATAAGTTAAGTCCTTTTGAAGTATTTTGTGTGTACATAAAAAACGAAATGAACAGTAACATATTTGTGTCCAGTTGGACCCTACTATCGGAGTCCCCGCGCTCCGGCATGGCCATCCTAGAGGTGGGCGTGCCGACGGGCTACATGATCCAGCAACAGAAGCTGGACGCCTACGTGCTGAGCCGGCGCGTGCCCACGCTCCAGCGGGCCAAATACCTGCCCACCAAGATACTCTTCTACTTCGACTACGTAAGTACTAGCTGCCCTGGCTTCATCATGATAATAAGCCGAGGTTAGTTCACTGTTGAACATAAGCCTCCTTAATGCTTTTCAAGTTTATCATGCGCTGTTGTACACAAAATGTACTTAAGTTTAAGAGATATATGTGAAAAACTGAAAATCAGACTATTTTGAGGTTTTTATCTCCTTCCAAAGTTAGCACAGAGTCCTCGTGGTCGAAAACTCAAGATAGTCTTCCTAGTGTACCCACAAACAACCTATTAAAGTTCCGTTTACTTCGAAATACATTTCAGCTAAAAGTACATAACTGCTGGACTAACTATGCATACTTGAGTTATGATCGTTGCAGATAAAACAAATTGTGCTGTTTTACGTTACGTGAATAGGCTTGTCGACTGACAAAATCTAATTAGTCCGTCAGTTAGATTATCAAAAATTATTTGACCCGTATTTTTTCTTTTGTTATGCAAACCAAAATTGACGAAGATACGACGCTTTTAAAATTCTCAATACGTCATGCCATAGTATAATTTTTAGTGAGTTCTGACGTCACGAGCCCCCACTCCCGAGTTTTGCTGCGTTTTATCTTTGTCAATATTTTTTGATTTACAATAATAAAAATACGTGTCCATTATTTTCCGATACTCTAGCTGACGGACTAAATGGATTTGCAATTTTTTGTTACTGTCGTCATGCCTATTTTTGACAAAACTTGTTAAAATGTAACATTTTGTCCAGCTATCTGAAGAGCCGACGTGTGTGAACTTCACGATCGAGCGCTGGTTCCCGGTGGCTAACATGTCGCGATACCTGCCCATGCGTGTTTACGACTACTACGCACCCGGTAAGTATTCTACACTTTAGCTTCTTGTCAGTTCTAGATAAGAAAGAAGCCCGCCTCACATTACACTATGAAGTTTCACGAAGAAGCCAGATTTCCATGATTGCAACTAGTTCATTGTGTCCATAAAATGGTACATTTTTGAGAGGAGGTCCTCTTTTAACCACCACATTTAAATTGGGGGACTTAATTGTGGTGGTCCACACTTCGCTGTCGGCCCCTCTACCAACTTACTGGCTGTCACTAAATAACCTATTCTAAAAAAAACCCGTTACGGAAAATGTCTATGATTTTGTATGACGTGTTTGGAGCTTAAACTAAATTATAAAACAATCCATTTCCCCCAACAGAACGCTTCAACGAGAGCATATTCGACGCGCTACCGACCTACCTCCTGAACATCTGCGAAGTCTGCGGCTCCTCCCAATGTCCGTACTGCGCGATATACAACAACGCCTTGCGAACAGCGCTCGCGACGCCGCTCCTAATCGTAGCCGTCCTTGTAACCGTCACGCGGTACTTACGACCGCAAATGAATCTCTATGGCATCTCATAGGTATGTTTAATAAGCAATCGATATTGTAAAAGATTTATGGAAAATAGAATACCAAAACTTTGTGGTTTGTTTATAGAATGGTTAGTTTTAGGCGTTTATAGGTTCATGATACTATTGGTATGGATCGATTCCCAGCGAGACGAAAATATCTATGGTTTAAAAAAGACAGCCGATCTAAAACTCCACGCCATAGTTGCGGCCATGAAACGTGTGAGTAGGAAAGTGTTTATTTAGTACTGTTTTTTTAGACCTTCATACAGAGCCGCGTGTGGTTTCACTCGTACATTTTATGCCCATGCCTGGCGTTTAGTATTGTGTCAAACGCAGAGAAGAGAAGAAGCACTCTCATTATCTCAATGTATTAAGGAAACTTGATGTTAGAATATAAATATACTAATAACAGTAGAGTCATTCTGTAAGCAAGCCATTTTACGATTGCAAGAAGCTAGCGTCCATAGGAATGTAGATAGTATGTATACAATTTATTAATTAAAAAATTCTCATGAGCGGCTAGAATCACAGATAATTACTTATTATTTTCTTCTTATAATTTGTATGCAATAAAAAAGTAATTAGTGATCACGATCAGTGAAACTTTAAAGTTAAAGAAAAGCCACCCAAAGGCAGGCAAAAATGTCCATTCTAGTTAAAAATCCCCTCTAAATTAACAACACCGAAGCTTCCCTTCTCAGTTTTGCTCGCATAAAGATAACCGGCGCTGTGACCAGGAGTGTTATGAAGCCTTCCTGGGAATGACGCGCCAAGTCCATTCCAGAGTAGAATGATTGAAAAACAGTTACTGGATTCAGAATTTGCACTATAAGATGAATTGTCTGTAATTTATGATTGCTTGCAGTTTAACCTCTTTCCAAGTCTTAGTTATAATTAATAAATAGTTAAATACTAGTATTCATTGGCTTTATAGAAAAAAAAAAAACTTTTAAATGATCTAAAGACTAATTCAATCTTTAATTGTGGTTGCTTTATCAAAAATAGGCAAATATTGTTTTGAATTGTTTAGATACATTATGGGTTCTTGAAAATAACCCAATTATTTTACACCAATGAGAGTTTTCTTTTTGAGTATTAAAAAAAAAATAGTTTCCGAAAACTCTGTAGATGGCGTTGAATTGACTACGTTACTAGGTGCCAAAGCCAAAACGCTTAGAAAAACAATATAGCGTCAAGTCGCATACGCTCGTTGACTGACACTTTCGTTTGCTTAAGCTTCCAAATATAACCATTACATCCAAGTGAAATGATGTGACGTTCCGTTCCTTGCAGTAACTTACCAAGTTCAGCGCCATCTATCCAGCGACTAGGGAAGAGTTTAAAAAGAAAATCCCTCATGCAGATAGAAAATCATATGACACAAAATCAATTTATATTTGTGTCATTGCCTACAACTGGCAGCTATACAAACATGTATTATTATACTATATAAATCTCGTTATTATATAAGCCTCAGTGACTATGTACTGCTTTTGCAGCTGTAATCTGATAAGATCAAATATGTATAATCCAGTGTTTCTCATACTAACCACCGTTTAGAAATTAGTTATATATTATTTATTATGAAAAGACAGACCTTTGATATGCATAAACCAAGAGTTACGACATTTTGTTTATGGCATTCTTTAGCAAACCTTGGCAGCCCTGAAAATTAATATCATAAGGTTACACTAAGTTCTTTTGAATGATGTATTTAGCCTGGTTACAGGAAGGGCCTAATCTCATTTCTTTTATAAAAAAAAGCCTTTTTGACAGGCAATACACAGGTGTTTGCCCGATTAGACATATGCTGAGTTCTTCCAGTGTCTTGGCGTGGCTGCCTAGTGCATAAACCTCCAATTATAAACTGTGAACTTCTTAGGGGACCCTTTCCAACCATGATTCCTTTACTCCATTCCATGATTTAGTATTAGTTAAGAAGTGTTCATTGTAGTTTAAGTATTCAAATAAAAATAGACGTGCATCGCAGCATTGGGATTACGGTAATGCAGCTATATGTGACCATTTAACTCTTCAGAGTTAATTAATGATTTAAAAAATAAATGAACTCAAAATATTCACAATGTATTATCCATTTTTAACAAACGGAAACGCAATGCATGTCCAAAGACGACAAATCCACTTTTATACTGTCTATATAAATAAATAAGTATTCTATGATGTAACTTTAATCATTTTACAATTTGGCTTTATTGTTTTCGCCTAAGAACAATCCTGTTTTCTTGTAGAATTTCTTTAGATAGTTTTTATGATGTTATGCCCGGTTTCTATTCTCCTGGGTGCTGTCAGCATTTTATTTTACTTATATTACCTATTTTTATTTTACCTGATATTAGTTCTATGTCTTGTACAAACGTAGGTATCCATTATCAATAAATGGAATATACCATACATATCGAAATCTACAACTTCTTTGGATCAAATTGAAAAGAGAGAAAATTTTGTGATGGTAAAAAGCATAAAATGCGTCCTTGCCTTTATTCGAATATTTTATATGAAGGCAATGTGCAGCGATTGTATGTAAATATTATAGTTTAAGTCTATGTAGTGTTTGAAAAATAAATAATTAGGCGCAGATGGTAAGAATAACCCATGACCTGTCCACGAAGTAGACACAAAATAGTTAAACAATGGCGTCTCAACCAAATCGGTCATTGGACAGATCATGATTAATTTAACTATCTGATGAATTTATTTCAAAATAAACTATCAGGTGGTGTTAATTCTTACAACTGCACAATATTTATAATGAAATATCCAAGCAATAATTATTTTGCAATGATGTTACAAAAATGTCAATCATAATGCCTTACTAACAATTATCAAAAGACAATATGAGGAATTAAAAATTATTGGAAATATTTTAATGAAAAATATACATTGATTTGTAATTATATGATTAATTAATTAGTAGCATAGGTTTTGTATTATGGTAACTGAGAGTACCTATTTATTTCTTATGTTCATGTATTGTAGTGCCACATTCATCAAATTGTTCGATAGAATTTAGATCACTATTTAGATATTATGACATGTACAAAAATGTCCCGTCCAAAATTGCCAACAGAGAAAAATTATAATTATATGTATAAAAGTAAATGAAAAAGAATCTCATGTCTGTAAGTCAATGTGAGCATGATACTTAGTAGTTTCCGTCCAAATTACCAATGACTGATTTTTTTTACTTTATGTATTTTGTGTGTAATATCTGCCTAAGTTGTTACAAAGCTTCTCTGTAGAGTAGGAGAGTGGTTTATTGTCATAGATTTATTTCCAAATAAAACCTTATGAAAATATTAGTATTTTAATTATTTGATCCTGTTGTAACTGTACCCATAAAATGGCTTTGGTAAAAAAAAAGTCACTTAATATGTCATATGTCAAAGATTTGAACCTTTGACATATTTTACCAGGGAGATTGAAGTTAGTATCTCTTGGTGCGTTCGAGTAGACACTATTGCTAACGCTGTCAACTCCCGTTCGAGAAGCCTTAGCAGCGTTAGTGAAAAGAAGCTCCCCGAACGACTTTTACAGTGAACTGCAGTGACACTTGACAGCTGATTACGAATGACAACAACTATTGTTGTTTTGTTTGTTTTCGTCTTGCTTTCGACTAATTTTATTTTATTTTATATGATGCAAACTGAAAGACTTAATATAATAGCAGTTGTGACAAGTGTCCTGCAGGAAATAATAGATACCCGCTCGATTAGCGCTGTCTAGTTGACAGTGTCAAGGCTAACGCTGTCGGCACATCACCTCGAGAGAAATAGTGTTGGTAGCGTGAAGTAATGACGTAATGTGTGACGTCACGGCAGTGTTGATAGCGCGCAACAGTAGCTTCTCGAACGGACGACAGCGCTAAATAGCGCTAAAAGTGAGCTACTCGAACGCACCATAAGGTAATTACTTAACCTTTTGAACGCCATTGTCACATATACGTGACAAGCACAAACGTCAAACCCTGTACGCCAAACAACACGAATATGTGATAAAATGGTAGGTAAAATTGTGGCTTGGCGTGGAGGGTACGCGCATGCTTTTATGCTCTGGCGTTCAAAAGGTTAACAACTCATCAAGCAGTAGGAGATCAAAGTCTGGTGTACGTTACCCCAGCAGGAAAGTGTCTCCTAGAGTTATATAAGAGGAACGTATAATGTGTGCCCTAACTGCTGTAAATGTGCCCCCACTTAAAAAATGTGTGCCCCCTGTCATTTTGGAAAAAAAAACGGAAAAAACGATTCCTGCTGGGGTAACGTTTTTCTAGCAGGAAAATTCTAAACGAATGATCAGAGAGAGAAACATTGTGCATGGCCTTGTAGCTTATAGTTGTGCCAAAGTGTGCCCCCAAAAATAAATTGTGTGCCCCTTCAGGTTTTTGAGATATTGCATTTCCTGCTGGGGTAACGTTTTGCAGAATCGTATATCTCTAAAACCATTGCATGTGCCCCTGTAGAATAAACATACACGCGTAGCTCTTCATGTGTGCCCCTCAATGCCCCAATTAGATTTAAGAAAATATTTATAATTTCCAAGTTATCACGGTTTTATGAAAACTCGAAAAAACATCACAGCGCCTAAATGAGACAAGGGTATGAGCTCGCTGAAAACTGTATTGGGTCCGCCTTGACGCTACTAATAACCATTCAAAGTCTCAAAACTGGTCATGCATGCGTTTTTGAATTATCTTGATAAAACTCAAAAAGATGGTGTCTTTGACACCAAAAATACAAGGAACCAGCTCGATCCCAGATGTGTAGGTGTTAAGGAACTAGTGTGCCCTTAGTCAAAAATACATGGTGAAAATATTCAGCTTGGAATGTTTCGCATTAAGTAAATATTAACAAAAAACCAAACATGTAAACAACGGCTGGTTATCCGACCAAATTCGAATGACTACTAAAAAGCGACGGATTCATACATATCGATGACCTTCTTTAGTGGACGTATTATACCTAAGCTGTTGTCCGTACAGTCGCGTTCAAAAGTTTTGGGGGCTAATTTAAAATATGCACCTTGTGACCATATTAAATGAAACAGCTTGTTGTTTGTTATTTTTAATCCCCTAATATTAATTCATAAAGTAATAGCTGCCATAGAACATGCTGTGAAAATCAAGTATTTAGCTATTTCGGCTAAAAAGATACAGCCCTATGATATGTTGACGGATTGTGGTCGAGTTTTGGAGTCTTGTGAATTCTTGTCATGAATGTTTTTTTACATTGTAACTTAGAAGTTATTAAGGGATCATATGTCATCAACGTAGCACAAGAAGACAAAATACGTATTAAACAAAAAAAAAAAACAAATGACTGTATCGATTTTGATGAAATTTCTATTGGATCAATCGGAAAGTATGTATATCCTTTCAGATGAAACAAAACAAACATGATTTAGAACATTTTTGTTTACAAATAAATAAATAAAGTAATGAAAAAAAATCCAAGTACTTGTTAAGTGTACATAAGTACTTTGAAATAAGTCAAAACAATGCCAATACTTACCACCGCAGATCGTGCCATCATTGTAACTATTTTGACAAAATTCACCACCCCTATAACCACATCATTGTTAGACATGCTTAATTATTACGCCACTTACAACCAACTTAAAAAAAAAGTAAACATGCAACAGTGTCCTTGGCGTCATAACTGTTGTGTGGGCACACAATTTATTTTTGGGGGCACACTTTGGCACTACTATAAGCTACAAGGCCATGCACAATGTTTCTCTATCTGATCATTCGTCTAGAATTTTCCTGCTAGAAAAACGTTACCCCAGCAGGAATCGTTTTTTCCGTTTTTTTCCAAAACGACAGGGGGCACACATTTTTTATGTGGGGGCACATTTACAGCAGTTAGGGCACACATTATACGTTCCACTCATATAACTCTCGGAGACACTTTCCTGCTGGGGTAACGTACACCAAAGTCTGCAGTCTAGTTGTTACAATTGGGTCTACCCTTTATGGCAGAACTTTTTATGTCATAATATTATTTTGCATACCAGTGGATAGCATAAACTTCATTTCGCAGAAAATCGTTTGGCAGACACTCATTTATCAGACGTTCAAAACGCATAATTTTGTAAGTCAGAATCATCTTTAGGCATAAATTTTATATGCCTATGAATTAAAAGTAGAACCATCTTATCGCAGAAAGTTCACATTGCATACAGCATGCAAGCAAGCGTGCAGCATGAAAGCAAGCATGCAGCATGCAAGCAAGCATGCAGCAGGCATGGTTTCTGTCACGGCTCCGGCGGTCCCATGCGAGCACCGCGGCTTCGGCTTGCTGGCCGGGCCTCAACCGCGGCGGCGAGTGTTAGAACCACCTGCTCCAGCTCGCGGGCCGCCTCGCCCCTCCGCGATTTTAAATAACACTCTAGGGGTAGGGCAGACAACACTACGTGGAGTGGGTTTTGGAGCGATTCGTTTCTCTCACTAACTTTTGTAGCACAACATATTGACTTTTTAAGACAATATTTTAATTTTAAATCAAGGTTAAAAATGATATTCTAAAGAAATGGCAATAATGGCAAATAAAATTATTCCAAATGAAATTCTGCCATCTTCATAGTATGCCAAGTGAAATTATACCAAATAATCGTCGCTCTAAATAAACGTTATTCTAAACGAAATTATGCGGAATATGAACATTGCCAAAGGTAATTGCCAAATAAAATTCTGCCATCTTAAAAGTATGCCATTATAAATTCGGACACACAAACATTTGGCCAAAAAATAATTATATTAAATAATTTTTATGCATTAAAAATATTCGTATAAATCGAAAATTATGCCAAGTGTGTTATGCCAAATAAATTTCGGAGCATCAAGATTCTGCCAGATAGAAGGAACCTGTTACAATTCTATTTATTGCTTTTTTTTGTTTCAAGCACTTTTATCTCATTGACTGGCAATGATAAAATAATGTTGGCTAACTAAAATTATTTAAGTTGAAGAGGAATAGAACAAAAAGTTCATCAATATAAATAGTATTGATTCCTGACCCCAATATGTCCAACAATATTATTCATCACACAAGGAGCCACTAAAATAATTCCAACAGTGACACATCAGCATTCCATTACAATAAGGAAATATTTACAAACACAGCTCATTTTAACAATTTATTTAATTTTTACATCACTATACATATCAATAAACTTATTGATCATAAATACTTATCAATAACTGGACTAGCACAATGCTACTGCCGTTTCTTAACTTGCTTAGCTTTTGAAGCAGAAGCTTTGGCTGCGGCACCACCACTGAACAACGAAGTAAACATCTCTGACATTTCAGGCATTTCTGACATCTTTGCCAAGTTGCTTATCTGTTTCAAATCCTCCTTGGTCTCAGGGTCATTCATCATTTTAGGTAAAATCATGATGAACAGGAGCGGCAACACCATCATGATAACCATCGGATTGAACAGGAAATCTGTTAATCTCCATTGTTCTCTAACCTGGAAATATCTGAATTTCGACACAGCCTTCAGTCTCAGTGGGTAAGGCACCTGGATAACCTGTGATGTCTGAATGTAGTTCACTTTCCTGGCTCTGAACTTGCCTTTGGAGTTGATCTCTACTCTGACTGGCTCGTACATGTAATCAGGATGTATGATTTCAACGACGTATGAACCCGAGGGTACATTGTGTATGACGAATGTTCCGTCTCCTCTGATGAAGCCTATGTATTCACCACCATTTACATGGACACGTGTTTCAATTTGCCATGGTCCCAACTCTTGATCCTCAGGTGCAAAAACTTTACCCTCGATAGAATATCTTCCATTTCCAACTTCCTCCTCCGGGATATTGACTGCAGACAGTACGTAAGGAAATGTGCATAATGTGAAGAGGATTGATAGAAGTTGCTTCATTTTAAAGGTTTAAGAATCTTTTAACTGGTATTCGTTTTTACTTTAATTCCGTATCAATTTTATAGTCACAATCGATTTCAATTCACAAAAATACAATATTCTAATGCATCAGGTGATGAGCCATTTTCGGAGATTGTCGATAATTGACATTGACATTTTGTCATGTCACTGACAACATATTTTTTTTCTTTTTTCTTGAAACCTTGTAAAACTGAATCTGTTTTTTTTTATTGTCTTCCAAAACTTTTTGGAAGTTAATAAAAAAAATTGTACTTACCTTTCTACCTTGCTTGTAATGTAAAATTTGTTGCAATTTTATCATATTCTAAACAATATCTTCCACAGTTTTTGCATTTCGTTGAAATCATAGACACACAAAAATCATCGGAAAAAACCGGTTTTAAGTTATCGATTTTAAATTTTAAATAAACGACCAATCACTATTTTTGTTGTTTGTCTATGATTTTTTGTAAACAATATTTTTTGATTGAACATGTGCATCTCGTGTTTATTAGTCAACTTTATTTAATTTAGACATGATTTTTACACTGTAAAAACGGAAATATCAAAATGTCCGGATACTTGGAAATAAAGTATCCGTTCAAATCGAATTTGGGCTTAAATCCTTTCAAGGTAAGTTTCTTGGAGTGTAATCGCTATGGGATGTATCACAACATTGTGACATTGATTATTTTTGTTATTGTCAGTCGTGGAAAAGACAATGGTGTATTTTGAGACCAAGTCCGACGTGTTCGGGGGCCTCACTGGCGGTATACTGCAGCGAGGCAGGTGCTGCAGCCGGCACGGTGGAGTTGCCTTTGGGCTGCGTGGTGAAGAGAGCGAAGTCTCGCACGCGGCCGCATGCCTTCGCCGTGTTCTCCGTTGACGAGCCGCGGAAGCCCCGCGTGTTGCTTGCAGCGCAGTCGCTTCATGACACTCAAGTTTGGATGGAAAAAATCCGAGCTTTGTTAAATGGGAACAAATTGCTAAGTGAGTGTCTACCTTCATTATTGTTAAATAATAGCGTTGTGATCAAAGTCTGAACAGTTTTTGATTTGCTTTTTTATTTCTTGTTTTGTACCATTTATTTTTAATGAAACAACTTTAGCTCTGTCTGTGCTTTGCTTACATTGGTTCAGTAGTAAAACTTAATGTAGGCATGCATGAACTTAAATAAATTATTAATCAATAATTTCATATAAATTATCAGATTACACAAATTGCCACAAATGGGAAGCCTAATTTTGACAACATTTTCTTCCAAAATGTGTCCTTTGTAATGT
This sequence comes from Xestia rhomboidea, assembly GCA_963853795.1. Classification (NCBI taxonomy): domain Eukaryota; kingdom Metazoa; phylum Arthropoda; class Insecta; order Lepidoptera; family Noctuidae; genus Xestia; species Xestia rhomboidea. The sequence continues at coordinate 2,508,827 of OY970771.1, read as the reverse complement.
TATGAGTCATAGCACTTCTTTCGTCTATATTGTGAGATATAAAGTATCATGACCACCCACAAATATATAATTCTTCTGTACATGTGTTTGTCACCTAACTCCTCTTAAATGGCTGGACCAACTTGGATGTAATTTTGTGTGTGAATTTCAATGGGTTCCTGGATGGTTTGAAAACACAATTGGACCCGGTAGGTGGCGCTGTTGTCGGTGTGTCGCTAACTTCTCCGAAATGGCAGAGACGACATAAGTCCTTTCGGGTCCCTGCAAAAAATTGAACCCTGAAAATGTGAATGTTAAATTTAAAATATTATATTAATGTGGTAATGTGGCGCTGTTTTTCCGGGCAGGACGATGTCTGCCGGGTCTGCTAGTTTCTTATAAAAAAAATAACACTGAAAAATCATTTCAATGAGATTCAATCATCCATGAAACACAAATTTTAAAACACCTACCTGTTTCACAAAATTCAAGGGAACATACCAGGTAATACATACTAGGTAATATACTTTCAGAAATGAATAGAAACATTTAGGTCTCAATACATACATTAGTATGTATGTGTGTGACCTGGATACACTGAACCTACTTAGGAAACCTGCAAATGGTTCATATGTAACCAACCCGTTGCTTATGTCAGCACTACTATTCAAACTTCATAATTACTATGAATAAATATAGATCAATTGAAAAATAAACTTTCCTTCACTTGTTTTTCAATGTGTAGAATTTTTATGTTCGTAAAGATCTCGAGTACAGATCTAAAATCAAGTGACTGACACACCATTTGGTTTTTGGAACTCTATGTTAATAGTTAAAGCACATACAAGTATCGAGGCACTAGTATTTTTATGGTCATAGTTTTTCAAAAGTCAAACTAAATTGTATTTATAACAAGCAACCTACCCCAGCTTTCCACGGATGCAATTTTGTAAAAAAGAAAATGAGAAGTGCAAAATCAAAAATCTTTCTTCAAAACATTTTAATCATATTGATATTAAAATGTATAATATATGCTGATTTTCAGCCTTATTTGGTAAATGATATTTGATTTTAAAATAACAGAAAAACATTACTGAAAATACATCACATCTCAAAATTATTAAAACTGTTATTGGCATCCATGATATTAAAAAAAAATATTATAAATTTATGCTTTTTGTGTTTTAATTTTCATTTCCACAAATAATTACTTTCAATATAAGTCAACAAGTTCTTAGTTATGCGGAATCACAATGGAACCTTTGAATGTTGTGGTGAGATATATTTGTATTTCTTCATTGTATGCAGATGAAGGCAAGGTCGAACACCTTAGTGGAGTCAATTTTATTTTGTTCTGGGACTACAACTTCTGTTTAATTGTGACTCAATCAGATAGAGAAGAACAAAGTACTATTATTAGTGTAAGGTTTATTAGGACTTTTCTTTTAACATTCTATAACAACAATCTACTGCTTGGGCTAAAATTATTAGGACAGTCTCCAGAATTTTAGTAAATTGCCTACCTATAACAAGTCGCTATTAATTTACGTCATCAAAATAAAATAAGAACACTTTCGTACAGTCCGAATTTATATCACTTGCGCCAACAGTACGCCCCGTCCATGGCCTAAAATTTGCATCGACGCCATTGACGTCACAACATTCAATGCAAATACGCACAAAACCCATTTCAAATTGTAATACCTGCCTACACAATGATCTATTAGGATTCGAATGACAGAGGTGTAAACTGCGCCAAATTCGCCTGCATATGGCTGCCATCGTTTTTTGGCCCTCTTGACTTTGTCCGGCTTTGTTACCCTCGGGACTGCTAGATTATAAAGGTTTTCTTCAAAGACTCAAAAAAGTAAATGATTTCTGGAAAAAAAATAGAGTAAATTGTGTGAACTTCTTTGCTTACGTTCAGATTTTCGTCTTAATATGGTAATCCTACCTGCATCCATACTTCGGCTCATGTAAGCAGTTTTATGTCCGCTCGCAAATTCGGTCTTGATACGCCTCAGTGTGAGCCTAGCTTTAACTATGCGTCTATTGTGTGCACACACATTTACTCTGCATTTAAACAAGACATCATTTGTAACATTTCAGTACAATTGAAATGGGCCAAGGCCTTGGCAAGCCCATTACAGCTTGTAGACTTCAATACTGTGTAGTCAACTTTATAATAGGACTCACCTTGACCAAAACGGTTTAGCTTTACTTGTTTATCTAAACACATTTTAGATAGTTACACAAATTCGTGCCCACAAAGACCCAAGAAATAGGCTAGTTTCCACCATCAATAAATTGCAAATCTATTTAGTACGTCAATTAGAGTATTGGAAAATAATGGACACGTATTTTTTGTTTTTGTAAATCAATGAATATTGACAAAGATAAAACGCATCAAAACTCGGCGTGAGGGCTCGTGACGTCACAACGCACTAAAAATTATAGCACGGCGTGACGTATTGAGAATTTTAAAAGCGTCGTATCTTCGTCAAATTTGGTCTCCGTAACAAAAGAAAAAATACGTGTCAAATATTTTTTGATAATCAACTGACGGACTAATTAGATTTTTTCAGGACACAAGCATATTCAATAAGTCGACACGAAAGAAGAATAAGAAAACTAGAGTATCATGTTTCCGACAGGCTATTCCTACACTTAAAGTACTTACGGAATGATATCCGTGATTTTTCTTTGTTACTGTTAGTGTAGTGAAAAACCGTGAAAGTCTAAAACAGGCTATTCCTAATCAAAACTAACATTCTCAATGTTAGTTTTAGAATTGTGTGGTCACCAAAGCCTAAAATTTACAAGGAGACTGTACTCCACTGTATCAACTGGGCATTATTATGCACACCCTAATTTATAGGAAACATTATATATATGCTTCTTTTCACCATCATCATTATTAAATGATGAAGACAGAACTTTTAAACCTAAAATGATCCAACATTTGTGACTAACACAACTAAGCAAATCATTATGTTCAAAGCTTTCACTGTTATTGGGTAAACATTATTTTCCTCATTGTTGCCAAACTGAGTGAGTAATTGACCGCATGTTTAATGCCAACACTCACTGGATATTACTTACTGTGCATTCGCTCTGACGAAACATTCACATACAAACATGATGGAATGTGTCTCTCTTCTTAGTAATCTTTTTCCTTAGAAATCAGTAGTTGTAACTCTACCACACACCATGTTTGTATGCGAGTTTTTCGCTAGTGCTAACGCACAGTGATACCAACCATTACAATCCACTGTTGATAATGTCTGGGTAATGTGTAACACTGTGTTGTATGATTGTTGTGTTAGATAAGTCGTCTACTATGCCTCAATGTCATGAGCTCATTGGATAACATACATCAGAGCATTGTCATACTAATTACATTTCATTTGGCTGCTTGTTTGATGTTTCCGAGGGTATTTTTGCATTAAAATTTTAAAAAGTTGGAGTATTTTGTGAAAATAAGAGAATTTAAATTGGGTGTGTTTAACTGTATACAAGTAAAACACAACGCAATGAATACAAATAAATCCTTGTAAGTAGTGATAATCATAGAAGAGGTAATCATATAAACTTAATGAAAATCGGTGCTGACTATGCAGCAATTCTAAGTCAAGCATCTAGATTCGACGAGTGTGCGTTAGCGTGTAATGGTATACCATACACGACACACATGCACACCAACATTAAACTTTTATGTAAATTTTTAATCTTCCTTTAATTGTCAATGCAAAACGCCCCTCACATTCATGCTTGCTCATCTTTCAGACACGGAACCATTGCTCAAAGACTCATACTCGGTGAGCGTGATCGCGACCGAGTTGTCCCGCAAGTGCGGGCTGAGCGCGGACACCGTGGTGACGCTGTCCTCGGGCGGCGTGGTGGTCGCGCGCGCGCAACTCGCCACCTTGCTCCAGTGGAAACATATCAGGGATGTGCGCCTCGCTGACGACGATAAGAACAGAACTTGTGTTCTTAATGTTGATAGGTTGGTGTTTTATTAAACGCTTCTTTTTCATTTCTCCTTTCGCAGGTCCTGCTGGAAGGAATTTCTCAAGAAATAAGCAGTACCATTATGCTCAAGTCTTATAAGGCTGTTTTCTTAAATTGTCTGCTATGTGTAACTAATAAACCATAAATATACCCCGGCAAGAATATTGAGCAACAATCACGCAACGTTTGATGTTGCACTGCCTTTTGTCTTACAGGTTATATCATATTGCCAGCACCGTAACATTCCACCCACATGGCTTATAACTTTGTTTCTCGCTTGACATAAACATGTTGAAACAATGTTGCGCAACTTTGTTTTCGGTGTGTATGGAGTAGTAGTAGTAGTTAACAGTAAGTGGATATATGCAACAGAGGCCAAGCTTAACACTCATTGTTTTCGATTCAAAATGTGTATAAGTGTGTGTGTGTGTGTGTGTGTGTGTGAGTGTGTGTGTATGTGTGTGTGTGTGTTCAAAGCGATTGTTTGTATGAAGTTTGGCCACTGTTGCATAATTATCTACCCATGGCCTCATCATAACGCAGTAGTCAAAATGCGGCACACGTTATGGAAAGGTATTTTCTGGTTTATTAAATTTTTTGTACTTATACATTTTGGATACGATAGATTTTGGATCTAAATATTAAAAAGAGGAACGCACAAACCCCTATGAAACTTGGTATTTGACAACTTGGTGGTAAAATCCACTTGCCAAGTTTAATAAAAATAATCAACACAATAATACGGAAACTGAATACAGTACAAAGTTCAAACGGTAAGTGGTTGAAACTTAGTATTTGACAACTTGGTAGTAAAATCCACTTGCCAAAATAAATAAAAATAAACAACAAAATAATACGGAAACTGAATACAGTACAAAGTTCAAACGGTAAGTGGTTGAGACTTTGAGACATGATGCTGTAAAACTTTATTTTCTCACGGAGGTTTACGTAACAAACATAATGTTATGGTGCAGCCACAAGACATAATAAGAAAAGGCTAACGGTAACGTGATTTTGTAAAAGTATTGCGTTTCATTTTTGCTTAGGTACCTAAGTGATACCTATGGAACGCAGTCCGTAAATGCCTACAAGACGTTTTGTTCACTGCGATAGGAAAGAGTAGTAACGATAAGTATTGATCGAAGTGTAACGTTAGATTAGAACGCACATGCCGCCAGCTATGTTTAAGTTACTCGTGGACGCAAATGCGACTTCTGAGCGTGAGGCACTTGAATCAGATCCAACGTGTTATTGGGTTTTACCATTATAAATCTCTCAGTAGCAGCCTGGAATTTCGAAGTATACGGTATGATACCCCCGTGCGACGGAAAGCACATAGTCGTTGGTTCTGCGTCTGATTCCTCTCCGGTCGTGTCGGATTGCCGTCCCTACGAATAAAGTAATCGACGATAGGCACCTGTATTAGCGTACAAACTTGTGCACAATAATCTTCTGTCGATGAGTAGTCTACAAGCTAGTCATAGTAATTATTATGTGGTTTCTCGTATTTTGTACTATTTGTATGTATTATAATATAGGTTTACCTATATTAGTTTATTTAATTTTATCTGTATATGTTTGTATTAGTATGTACTATGACAACGAACGAAATCTGCTCATGTTCAAAATAAAATCCCGTGCACACGATGTCCACATCTGTTTACCACCCTTAACGAATGATCGACACGAAGAAGAAGAAGGACTTCTATTGGTCCGCACAAAGAGTGTGCGGACCAATAGTAGTTAAACGCCGAAAAATATGCGACCCTTTTTTAAGTTATCCTTTGTTTTACAAAAATTCTATTCTATTGTTTGGTCACCTTTTTTTTGACTAATAGGAATAAAACAAAAAAAAAGGACAAAGGAGGAGAAAGTTTAGCGCTTCTATAGCGGCCGGATGCTGCAAACAAAAAGAGCCGTATTGGTGGTAAGATTTCATTCGTTGAGATAGTACTTACTATTTATGTATGTTTATCAATCTAATTTAACAAAATGGTATTTTTCTTATTTATTTTTTTGTACCCTATCACTATGTTTTCCTATTTAACCCAAAGGTTGACTGGTAGAGAATGCCTTGTGGCATTAAGTCTGCCTATGTACCACTATTGTACATGAAGTTTAAATAAATAAATAGTCTCCGTAGAAATTCGGTCAGATAAGACACAAGTTCCATGTTAGAAGGTTGAACCTATCGTCACCGAGCTCAAAAGACTCCGGTCATAGTAAACAAGCAAATGAGTATTTAGGCAGTAAAATAAAATTGCATAACGCCGAGTAGTGAGTGGTGTATAAAACTGACACAATGCACAATGAACTGATTCTCAGAGCCGCGCTGTTGCAATTTAGAAAGGCTTTGACACTTTGAAATTGTATTCGTTTTTTAAATTGTTGTCGAAGCGATTTATTGGATTTGCGTGTTGGAAAACGATTTACATTTTTTTAGAAATCTATACCGAAAATCATTGTCGTGTAAATGAAGTGTGAGTGTGTAAATAATTTCTGTTTCTGGGTAATTAGTAAAGCCTAGTATAGTTAGACCATGACATTTTATTTTACTTTATTGGGACATTAAACAGTTACACATTACAATGGAAATATGGCAATAAGTTTAAATCTAAGTAAACGTGTAACCCACACCAATATCCGCGAAGTAATGGTAAGAAAATAGTTAAATGCCGTTGCATTAATAATACAAAAAATTAAGTAAAAACTCATATCTAATTTAGGGATAATAGGTATCAGATAGCTACTTTAAGGATTCAATAGCCATCCTTTTGAACTTAAAACACGGGTTAGGTAGCAAGATATGTCTAGACATTAATGACTTATCGTTTTGACGGCACGGTTGGCGCAATGACTGAGCGATTGACTGGAGCGCTGCGTGTTGCGAGTTCGCAGGGAACAAATATTTACATGGCATGAGTTTAAATATTTGTAAATGCACCCCCAAATTCCTAGAGAGGGTCAACGGTTGTTATAAAAAATAAAATTACATTTGTTCTTAAACATATTTAGGTTAGGTAGACTTATAAATACAGCTCTAGTAAACATATTACATCATTTGTTTTTTCAAAATGTATGAGTAGTAAACAACTACTAACTTCCGTTTGTTTGTCAACACATTTACGTCAAATGATTGAACTGACTAAGCAAGATGTGTGGAAAGTACAATATTTTCAAGTTATATTTTCCTCTTTTTCAGGCGTAAACAATTTTAATAATGATTTATATTTGTAGCAAGTCGGGTGTATCTTTGTGTAGTCCTAGGTAATCTTGAGACAGTTAAATTTGTGTTCAAATAGCATTTGACGTACAATTTTATCAATTTTTCGTGTAAATTTAATAACATCTGTGGTTTCTCGTTAGTTAATTTAACTTGACCGTTCTTTTTCTTAGCGTTTCAATAGTTACAAAGTTCAAAGTAAAACCATTTTTTCAAATTATGCCGCGAAAGGGCACTTATGGAACGTCAAATATATCAAGCCAATTATATAAGGTCATCAATGCGCAGTTCTTGGGGCATTCGACCCTTTAAGGTGAACGCACACATATCCGCGCCGAAAGAAACATTTTCTCATCCGTATAACGTTATCCAATCGTCCGATTCGACGCGGATAAGTGTGCGAGGTTTTATAGGATTTCATACAAGTAATTCTAAAATTCGATTCTTTCGGCTCTTTCGCATCCTTCGGCTCTGATAAGTTTGCGTTCACCTTTACCGTCACAGTATTTACTATTATAGACTTCTTAATTCTATTGGTACGATAGCGGTCTTATCGCTAATTATGTCCTCTTCAATCCCGGCGAAAAAACAGAGGTTATAATTTTAACGAGTGGATCTATCTGTGGCATCGTAGCTCCCAACCGGAAGAACCGATTTTGATCTAGTTTTTTGTTTCAGTGAGTTCAGGCACGGCGGTGGGGAGCTGAAGTTCTCGTCACCGTTGGCTAGGTCGCTGGCGCGCGCGCTGCGGGCCGCGCTGGGCGGCGCCGGCCTGCGCGCCCGACACAAGCTCAGCAAGAGTGAGGGAGACCTGCGATCTCCTAAGTGCAGCGACACTGATATGGGTACGCCACTAGTTATACTAATCATAACTTATCATCATCATTCTCCTGCCCGTCATCCAATTTATTTAGCAGCATGTCTTCTTCCATACTTCTCTATTACTCGTCATCTCAGCAGTCACCTCCTTTCTAGCAATATCATCCTTCACACAGTCCATCCATCGTTTCTTTGGTCTTCCTCTACTCAAAACATACAAATCATAACTACTACTCAAAATAATATCCAAACATTTTCAAGTTTCATTAATTGATTTGAATGGGTGTCCAAGAGGCGTACATCCATCGTGTTACCCTGGATTTATTACACTAACTCTCCTTCCAAAATCTTGTTCGTTTGACGCATGCGTTACGTGTTCCCAATACATTGGGGGCATAAGAGGTTATTTAAAAAATATGTGTTTGTTACAGGTGATGTCCGCCGCAGCAGTTGGTACAGCGGCCCCTCAGAAGTATCGCTGGATGATATAGATCTCGTCATGTCTAAGGTGGGAGTGAGTTTATATGAAACCGGAACGTATCTGGATGGGTAGACAAATAATTAACATGTATCAAATTGTTTACTTGCACAATTAAAAAGATAATATACAGGGTGTTAACAACCTCATCACGAAGCCGTCAACCAAGCATTCTGTACATCAAACTAAGTAACTTTACGCAAAAATTTTTGCTGGGAAACGTTTTTTTTTTGGGGTGAAAAATCATGTTTTCTGGTAGAACTCAATGTAACGCACTTAAAACATTGTCCTGCCCGCGTAGCATGACCAGCGTAGACAAGAAAGAGAATCGACAAATCTTTTGTTCATCTGTCATTTTGTCGATTCAATGACAGATGAACAAAAGATTTGTCGATTCTCTTTCGTGTCTACGGTGGTCATGCTACGCGGGCTGATGCATGGATTAAATAGTACGGGGGTCGTGGAGGCGTTTAAAGTAAAAGTCTTACATTAAAAACTTGTATTTAAAAAAACAACTTGTCAAAAAGTTGGAACTTTGACCCCCAATATCTCCGTAACTAGAAGGTTCCCAGGTATGGTGTAGAACAAAAAAATTATCGCAACGACGAGGAGAACAAGTGCTTTTCGGCTTCGTTAAGAGTCTTTGTACACCCTTTATAGACATCATATTGCTGATAATCCTTCATGCGTTTACGGTTGCTCTTTTATTATTAGTTGTACTAGTTGGCTCGCTGGTCTAGTGGTCGCAAGAACTATTGCTGAGCATGAGGTCCGGGGTTCAATTCCCAGGACGAGCCAAGTGTTATTGGGTGTTTCCATGAAATCAGAATTTCTCGGTAGCAGCTCACAGTCTAGATTTGTGTCCGGTTGATGGCAATAGGTGAAATGTTTATGCCTTCTGTCTTACCCTTCGGTGATTACAGGCGTGATGTTTTGTGTTAAAATATAAATAAATAAATATCGCTGGACATTACACACAGCGCCATTTAGTGCCACACTAAGCAACGAGGCTTGTGTCGTGGACACCAGATAGTTGATATCATACTTATTATACATATAAACATCCATGACTCGGAAACAAATGTCCATGCTCATCACACAAACCGGGATACCGGGACCCTGAGAACGTAAGGCAGCCTCACTATCGCTGCACCATTCGGGTCGTCAAATATTGGTTTGTCACCAGGAGTCTAAGCACATCCCCGGAGGCCAGCTGTCGCGCTACAGCGGCGCGGACCAGCTGCTGTGCACGGCGGCGCTCGATGACACGTATGTACACTCTCTCACCACATGACAGCTAGACAAGTACAGTAAGCACATCAGTAGTAGTTTGGACAGATGCATTTTCTTTCTTTGTATTATTTATGGCATCGGTGGTTTGCATGGTTTACTACAGAAAAGAGTATTCTATCAATCAAGATGAAAGCGTCTGTATTAATAGGAAAACTTCAAAAACCGTCATCCTTTTTCTTAAGTGTATTTGAAAGCTAATAATTATGCGTTTAAAAATAAACTCGGCTTTTTTTTTGTATAAATTAAATACCTCTTGTCTTAATGCTTTCAGTTTTAGCTCAGCAAAAAATCACCATTCTTCTTTCAAGAAAATCGTTTCCGGCAACAAAGACAGACGTTGATGACACGTTGCCGGAACATTCTGGCACAACTTTTGTTCATAGTAACATGTTTTGCACAGCGCATCGGACCGTCGGTCCCTGCTGTCGGTCGCGTCGGGCATCTACGAGGAGATCCCCGACCTGCCCGAGGGTACCAACAACACGCTGTGCAGTTACACGTCCTGCGATGTGCCTGATGGAGTGTTCAAGGTAATGTGACTATTATTGTGATTTAACATTGAACATCTCGAGTTAGCTAGCAAAAAGTCGGGGTGGGTCGATTCGATATCTTAACACGAGTGCTAACCTTAAAACATTTTGTTTTTCGTTAATTATATCCAACATTTCTATAAAGTTTCGCTGACTAATTTTATTTTATTCGGTAAACCCGTGTCATTGCACCCTGCAATTGGTGACGATGACAATGTCAGCTTCAATAGAAAAGAAAATCGAATTATTTTTAGGCAAAACACTCAAAAAACGAAAACGAGAATAGAGGGGAGGCCTGTGTCCCAGCAGTGGAAACATTAATAGGCTGATGATGATGACTCAAAAAACAAACTCATTTAAATATTCGTGTAACTTCGATAAGCGACATCTTATTTTCACATTGACAACCATTGACCTGCGAAGGTTGTATTACTCCTACATTCCTAATTGAAATAGTAATGCATGGTGCATATGTGTGCGTGTGCGCAGCTGTGCGAGGAGCCGACGTACGAGTGCGTGGGCGAGTGCGTGTACGCCACCATGCGACGCCGCCGCCCGCCGCCGCTGCCGCCGCGACATCCCTTCAGGTACCTAAAGCTCAACAAAACATTGCACTTACAAGTTTCTGCAAAACTTTCAACTATTTTCAGTAGTTTGTGAAGTCGAATATGACTAGTAAATTTTAAAACCTTACATTTTCATAATCTTTTTTTGTACAAATGTTTTCTCCCTCTTGATATCATTCAAGCGCCAAAAGAATCTGTGATTTGTTAATTGGTTTATATACTATTGTAGTCTTCACAACACCATCATCACACTAAAAATATAACAAACATCTGCAAAAAGCTAAATTTACAGGGTGTTAAAGTAGTCGCGTGCCATAGCGTAGGGGTGAGTTCAGTATCGAGAAAGGAACCCGAAAAAAATAAAAACATAAAAAAACATTGAAAAATCAACCTAATTTAGTACCTACTAACTTAAAATAGCAATCGTTTAGAATTAAAATTATTTTATATTGCTATTTGAAGTTATGTGCAAATGTCTGATCTGGTGATCAGCATAAAATTAGTGACGTCCGGGACAGCGCATGAACGTAACCTACCGCTGGGGGCGTGGGCGCCGAGGCTCCCCAGCCACGGCGGGACGCGCACATGCAATACTTGATTGCATGTGCGCTCTCTGGCGACTGGCTCAACTCACTTCGCTTATACTTTGAGCTGCTTTTAATATTCACTGTTCCATTACAGCACATTAAAAGCAGGCGACACCTGGGGCCGCCGCTCCGCGACCCCTCGCGAAGGCAACGTCACACGGCACTCGTCGCTGGGCTCCCTGCCGCGCTGCAGCAACACGCTGCCGCTGACGCACGCGCACACCAACACGCTGCCCAAGAGACAACCCTTCAGTGTGTTCAGGTAACTAACAACGTCACACGGCACTCGTCGCTGGGCTCCCTGCCGCGCTGCAGCAACACGCTGCCGCTGACGCACGCGCACACCAACACGCTGCCCAAGAGACAACCCTTCAGTGTGTTCAGGTAACTAACAACGTCACACGGCACTCGTCGCTGGGCTCCCTGCCGCGCTGCAGCAACACGCTGCCGCTGACGCACGCGCACACCAACACGCTGCCCAAGAGACAACCCTTCAGTGTGTTCAGGTAACTAACAACGTCACACGGCACTCGTCGCTGGGCTCCCTGCCGCGCTGCAGCAACACGCTGCCGCTGACGCACGCGCACACCAACACGCTGCCCAAGAGACAACCCTTCAGTGTGTTCAGGTAACTAACAACGTCACACGGCACTCGTCGCTGGGCTCCCTGCCGCGCTGCAGCAACACGCTGCCGCTGACGCACGCGCACACCAACACGCTGCCCAAGAGACAACCCTTCAGTGTGTTCAGGTAACTAACAACGTCACACGGCACTCGTCGCTGGGCTCCCTGCCGCGCTGCAGCAACACACTGCCGCTGACGCACGCGCACACCAACACGCTGCCCAAGAGACAACCCTTCAGTGTGTTCAGGTAACTAACAACGTCACACGGCACTCGTCGCTGGGCTCCCTGCCGCGCTGCAGCAACACGCTGCCGCTGACGCACGCGCACACCAACACGCTGCCCAAGAGACAACCCTTCAGTGTGTTCAGGTAACTAACAACGTCACACGGCACTCGTCGCTGGGCTCCCTGCCGCGCTGCAGCAACACGCTGCCGCTGACGCACGCGCACACCAACACGCTGCCCAAGAGACAACCCTTCAGTGTGTTCAGGTAACTAACAACGTCACACGGCACTCGTCGCTGGGCTCCCTGCCGCGCTGCAGCAACACGCTGCCGCTGACGCACGCGCACACCAACACGCTGCCCAAGAGACAACCCTTCAGTGTGTTCAGGTAACTAACAACGTCACACGGCACTCGTCGCTGGGCTCCCTGCAGCGCTGCAGCAACACGCTGCCGCTGACGCACGCGCACACCAACACGCTGCCCAAGAGACAACCCTTCAGTGTGTTCAGGTAACTAACAACGTCACACGGCACTCGTCGCTGGGCTCCCTGCCGCGCTGCAGCAACACGCTGCCGCTGACGCACGCGCACACCAACACGCTGCCCAAGAGACAACCCTTCAGTGTGTTCAGGTAACTAACAACGTCACACGGCACTCGTCGCTGGGCTCCCTGCCGCGCTGCAGCAACACGCTGCCGCTGACGCACGCGCACACCAACACGCTGCCCAAGAGACAACCCTTCAGTGTGTTCAGGTAACTAACAACGTCACACGGCACTCGTCGCTGGGCTCCCTGCCGCGCTGCAGCAACACGCTGCCGCTGACGCACGCGCACACCAACACGCTGCCCAAGAGACAACCCTTCAGTGTGTTCAGGTAACTAACAACGTCACACGGCACTCGTCGCTGGGCTCCCTGCCGCGCTGCAGCAACACGCTGCCGCTGACGCACGCGCACACCAACACGCTGCCCAAGAGACAACCCTTCAGTGTGTTCAGGTAACTAACAACGTCACACGGCACTCGTCGCTGGGCTCCCTGCCGCGCTGCAGCAACACGCTGCCGCTGACGCACGCGCACACCAACACGCTGCCCAAGAGACAACCCTTCAGTGTGTTCAGGTAACTAACAACGTCACACGGCACTCGTCGCTGGGCTCCCTGCCGCGCTGCAGCAACACGCTGCCGCTGACGCACGCGCACACCAACACGCTGCCCAAGAGACAACCCTTCAGTGTGTTCAGGTAACTAACCACGTCACACGGCACTCGTCGCTGGGCTCCCTGCCGCGCTGCAGCAACACGCTGCCGCTGACGCACGCGCACACCAACACGCTGCCCAAGAGACAACCCTTCAGTGTGTTCAGGTAACTAACAACGTCACACGGCACTCGTCGCTGGGCTCCCTGCCGCGCTGCAGCAACACGCTGCCGCTGACGCACGCGCACACCAACACGCTGCCCAAGAGACAACCCTTCAGTGTGTTCAGGTAACTAACAACGTCACACGGCACTCGTCGCTGGGCTCCCTGCCGCGCTGCAGCAACACGCTGCCGCTGACGCACGCGCACACCAACACGCTGCCCAAGAGACAACCCTTCAGTGTGTTCAGGTAACTAACAACGTCACACGGCACTCGTCGCTGGGCTCCCTGCCGCGCTGCAGCAACACGCTGCCGCTGACGCACGCGCACACCAACACGCTGCCCAAGAGACAACCCTTCAGTGTGTTCAGGTAACTAACAACGTCACACGGCACTCGTCACTGGGCTCCCTGCCGCGCTGCAGCAACACGCTGCCGCTGACGCACGCGCACACCAACACGCTGCCCAAGAGACAACCCTTCAGTGTGTTCAGGTAACTAACAACGTCACACGGCACTCGTCGCTGGGCTCCCTGCCGCGCTGCAGCAACACGTTGCCGCTGACGCACGCGCACACCAACACGCTGCCCAAGAGACAACCCTTCAGTGTGTTCAGGTAACTAACAACGTCACACGGCACTCGTCGCTGGGCTCCCTGCCGCGCTGCAACAACACGCTGCCGCTGACGCACGCGCACACCAACACGCTGCCCAAGAGACAACCCTTCAGTGTGTTCAGGTAACTAACAACGTCACACGGCACTCGTCGCTGGGCTCCCTGCCGCGCTGCAGCAACACGCTGCCGCTGACGCACGCGCACACCAACACGCTGCCCAAGAGACAACCCTTCAGTGTGTTCAGGTAACTAACAACGTCACACGGCACTCGTCGCTGGGCTCCCTGCCGCGCTGCAGCAACACGCTGCCGCTGACGCACGCGCACACCAACACGCTGCCCAAGAGACAACCCTTCAGTGTGTTCAGGTAACTAACAACGTCACACGGCACTCGTCGCTGGGCTCCCTGCCGCGCTGCAACAACACGCTGCCGCTGACGCACGCGCACACCAACACGCTGCCCAAGAGACAACCCTTCAGTGTGTTCAGGTAACTAACAACGTCACACGGCACTCGTCGCTGGGCTCCCTGCCGCGCTGCAGCAACACGCTGCCGCTGACGCACGCGCACACCCAACACGCTGCCCAAGAGACAACCCTTCAGTGTGTTCAGGTAACTAACAACGTCACACGGCACTCGTCGCTGGGCTCCCTGCCGCGCTGCAGCAACACGCTGCCGCTGACGCACGCGCACACCAACACGCTGCCCAAGAGACAACCCTTCAGTGTGTTCAGGTAACTAACAACGTCACACGGCACTCGTCGCTGGGCTCCCTGCCGCGCTGCAGCAACACGCTGCCGCTGACGCACGCGCACACCAACACGCTGCCCAAGAGACAACCCTTCAGTGTGTTCAGGTAACTAACAACGTCACACGGCACTCGTCGCTGGGCTCCCTGCCGCGCTGCAGCAACACGCTGCCGCTGACGCACGCGCACACCAACACGCTGCCCAAGAGACAACCCTTCAGTGTGTTCAGGTAACTAACAACGTCACACGGCACTCGTCGCTGGGCTCCCTGCCGCGCTGCAGCAACACGCTGCCGCTGACGCACGCGCACACCAACACGCTGCCCAAGAGACAACCCTTCAGTGTGTTCAGGTAACTAACAACGTCACACGGCACTCGTCGCTGGGCTCCCTGCCGCGCTGCAGCAACACGCTGCCGCTGACGCACGCGCACACCAACACGCTGCCCAAGAGACAACCCTTCAGTGTGTTCAGGTAACTAACAACGTCACACGGCACTCGTCGCTGGGCTCCCTGCCGCGCTGCAGCAACACGCTGCCGCTGACGCACGCGCACACCAACACGCTGCCCAAGAGACAACCCTTCAGTGTGTTCAGGTAACTAACAACGTCACACGGCACTCGTCGCTGGGCTCCCTGCCGCGCTGCAGCAACACGCTGCCGCTGACGCACGCGCACACCAACACGCTGCCCAAGAGACAACCCTTCAGTGTGTTCAGGTAACTAACAACGTCACACGGCACTCGTCGCTGGGCTCCCTGCCGCGCTGCAGCAACACGCTGCCGCTGACGCACGCGCACACCAACACGCTGCCCAAGAGACAACCCTTCAGTGTGTTCAGGTAACTAACAACGTCACACGGCACTCGTCGCTGGGCTCCCTGCCGCGCTGCAGCAACACGCTGCCGCTGACGCACGCGCACACCAACACGCTGCCCAAGAGACAACCCTTCAGTGTGTTCAGGTAACTAACAACGTCACACGGCACTCGTCGCTGGGCTCCCTGCCGCGCTGCAGCAACACGCTGCCGCTGACGCACGCGCACACCAACACGCTGCCCAAGAGACAACCCTTCAGTGTGTTCAGGTAACTAACAACGTCACACGGCACTCGTCGCTGGGCTCCCTGCCGCGCTGCAGCAACACGCTGCCGCTGACGCACGCGCACACCAACACGCTGCCCAAGAGACAACCCTTCAGTGTGTTCAGGTAACTAACAACGTCACACGGCACTCGTCGCTGGGCTCCCTGCCGCGCTGCAGCGACACGCTGCCGCTGACGCACGCGCACACCAACACGCTGCCCAAGAGACAACCCTTCAGTGTGTTCAGGTAACTAACAACGTCACACGGCACTCGTCGCTGGGCTCCCTGCCGCGCTGCAGCAACACGCTGCCGCTGACGCACGCGCACACCAACACGCTGCCCAAGAGACAACCCTTCAGTGTGTTCAGGTAACTAACCACGTCACACGGCACTCGTCGCTGGGCTCCCTGCCGCGCTGCAGCAACACGCTGCCGCTGACGCACGCGCACACCAACACGCTGCCCAAGAGACAACCCTTCAGTGTGTTCAGGTAACTAACAACGTCACACGGCACTCGTCGCTGGGCTCCCTGCCGCGCTGCAGCAACACGCTGCCGCTGACGCACGCGCACACCAACACGCTGCCCAAGAGACAACCCTTCAGTGTGTTCAGGTAACTAACAACGTCACACGGCACTCGTCGCTGGGCTCCCTGCCGCGCTGCAGCAACACGCTGCCGCTGACGCACGCGCACACCAACACGCTGCCCAAGAGACAACCCTTCAGTGTGTTCAGGTAACTAACAACGTCACACGGCACTCGTCGCTGGGCTCCCTGCCGCGCTGCAGCAACACGCTGCCGCTGACGCACGCGCACACCAACACGCTGCCCAAGAGACAACCCTTCAGTGTGTTCAGGTAACTAACAACGTCACACGGCACTCGTCGCTGGGCTCCCTGCCGCGCTGCAGCAACACGCTGCCGCTGACGCACGCGCACACCAACACGCTGCCCAAGAGACAACCCTTCAGTGTGTTCAGGTAACTAACAACGTCACACGGCACTCGTCGCTGGGCTCCCTGCCGCGCTGCAGCAACACGCTGCCGCTGACGCACGCGCACACCAACACGCTGCCCAAGAGACAACCCTTCCAGTGTGTTCAGGTAACTAACAACGTCACACGGCACTCGTCGCTGGGCTCCCTGCCGCGCTGCATCAACACGCTGCCGCTGACGCACGCGCACACCAACACGCTGCCCAAGAGACAACCCTTCAGTGTGTTCAGGTAACTAACAACGTCACACGGCACTCGTCGCTGGGCTCCCTGCCGCGCTGCAGCAACACGCTGCCGCTGACGCACGCGCACACCAACACGCTGCCCAAGAGACAACCCTTCAGTGTGTTCAGGTAACTAACAACGTCACACGGCACTCGTCGCTGGGCTCCCTGCCGCGCTGCAGCAACACGCTGCCGCTGACGCACGCGCACACCAACACGCTGCCCAAGAGACAACCCTTCAGTGTGTTCAGGTAACTAACAACGTCACACGGCACTCGTCGCTGGGCTCCCTGCCGCGCTGCAGCAACACGCTGCCGCTGACGCACGCGCACACCAACACGCTGCCCAAGAGACAACCCTTCAGTGTGTTCAGGTAACTAACAACGTCACACGGCACTCGTCGCTGGGCTCCCTGCCGCGCTGCAGCAACACGCTGCCGCTGACGCACGCGCACACCAACACGCTGCCCAAGAGACAACCCTTCAGTGTGTTCAGGTAACTAACCACGTCACACGGCACTCGTCGCTGGGCTCCCTGCCGCGCTGCAGCAACACGCTGCCGCTGACGCACGCGCACACCAACACGCTGCCCAAGAGACAACCCTTCAGTGTGTTCAGGTAACTAACAACGTCACACGGCACTCGTCGCTGGGCTCCCTGCCGCGCTGCAGCAACACGCTGCCGCTGACGCACGCGCACACCAACACGCTGCCCAAGAGACAACCCTTCAGTGTGTTCAGGTAACTAACAACGTCACACGGCACTCGTCGCTGGGCTCCCTGCCGCGCTGCAGCAACACGCTGCCGCTGACGCACGCGCACACCAACACGCTGCCCAAGAGACAACCCTTCAGTGTGTTCAGGTAACTAACAACGTCACACGGCACTCGTCGCTGGGCTCCCTGCCGCGCTGCAGCAACACGCTGCCGCTGACGCACGCGCACACCAACACGCTGCCCAAGAGACAACCCTTCAGTGTGTTCAGGTAACTAACAACGTCACACGGCACTCGTCGCTGGGCTCCCTGCCGCGCTGCAGCAACACGCTGCCGCTGACGCACGCGCACACCAACACGCTGCCCAAGAGACAACCCTTCAGTGTGTTCAGGTAACTAACAACGTCACACGGCACTCGTCGCTGGGCTCCCTGCCGCGCTGCAGCAACACGCTGCCGCTGACGCACGCGCACACCAACACGCTGCCCAAGAGACAACCCTCCAGTGTGTTCAGGTAACTAACAACGTCACACGGCACTCGTCGCTGGGCTCCCTGCCGCGCTGCATCAACACGCTGCCGCTGACGCACGCGCTTACCAACACGCTGCCCAAGAGACAACCCTTCAGTGTGTTCAGGTAACTAACAACGTCACACGGCACTCGTCGCTGGGCTCCCTGCCGCGCTGCATCAACACGCTGCCGCTGACGCACGCGCACACCAACACGCTGCCCAAGAGACAACCCTTCAGTGTGTTCAGGTAACTAACAACGTCACACGGCACTCGTCGCTGGGCTCCCTGCCGCGCTGCAGCAACACGCTGCCGCTGACGCACGCGCACACCAACACGCTGCCCAAGAGACAACCCTTCAGTGTGTTCAGGTAACTAACAACGTCACACGGCACTCGTCGCTGGGCTCCCTGCCGCGCTGCAGCAACACGCTGCCGCTGACGCACGCGCACACCAACACGCTGCCCAAGAGACAACCCTTCAGTGTGTTCAGGTAACTAACAACGTCACACGGCACTCGTCGCTGGGCTCCCTGCCGCGCTGCAGCAACACGCTGCCGCTGACGCACGCGCACACCAACACGCTGCCCAAGAGACAACGCTTCAGTGTGTTCAGGTAACTAACAACGTGAACATAGACCATACTGCCATAGCATGTATCACCATCGTTATCATGCACAGCCAGACTTACTTCACACTCATCTAGGTATAGACCCCTCTTTGTTTCTCTTAGTTTGCCGATCATGTATAGTAAGAACCAAAAAAGAGGTCACGAGATTTACACCTGTTTCTAAAAATAACAGGCCCGAAGGCACCGTAGAAGCCCATTCCCACCGGCTTCCCTTCAGAAGTTTGGAACACAACCACTCTTTATCGTAATTGAAAAATGGCACAATCAGTACTTTTAAAAGTAGAAAAGCATCACAAACGCCTACTCAAACAAAAAAAAAATGCTCTTAAATGTAGCTTCCTTGGCTCCACATGACTATTTTCATTTCAATAGTGCTGACATCAAAATAATGATTGTCCGTTCAACAATTGATTGCTACAAAATAACCCGCAGGCGCGATCGGCTTTTTGACAGCTAAATTTCTATGCAAAATAAACATGACGTCTCTAACAAGCCCGCCATATTAGAACTCTGGTAAGCCGACGCAAACCGAGTTATTGATAGAGAAAGTAATAGATAAAGCGTGCGTGTGAGTGAGATGGAAAAATATCGTTATCGCTCGTGGAATTTCGGATAGAATCGGACATCGCTGAATGCTCGAAGACATTATTTTGTGCCCATATGTGACTTCGCGGCTAGCAGATGAAGGGAAAAAAGCGAAATATCCGTAAAGCCGAACATTATCGAGTTACGACAGGGGCAGAAAAAGAACGTATGTAGGGGAGAACATGATAGAATTAGTAATGGTAGATATCGTATTTGGTACTAACTAGAGAGTATTTTATTTTGTTGACTTATTTATGTAGGATAGAATCACTTTTATTTTTTTTATTATAACTTGCTCTGCATTTTACTCGTGTCTTTTTTTTTCGTTTTTTTTTTTGTCATGGGTGTCATTATAATTGTTTTCGGGTCGCTGAAAATGAAAATGAGGTCATAATGAAAAACCAAAATGGCACCTACGAAAATTTTCGGTTTTTTCTTCATGGGTGTCGTTTTCGTGGTTTTTAGGGTCGCTGATAATGAAAATGGGGTTAAAATGAAAATCCAAGATGGTGCTGATGAAAATTTCCTTTCTTTGTTCATGGGTGTTCTTTTGTTACGGAAACCAAAATTGAAGAAGATACGACGCTTTTAAAATTTTCAATACGTTACGCCGTTTTATAATTTTTTGTGCGTTCTGACGTCACGAGCTCCCACTCCCAAGTTTTGATGCGTTTTATTTTTGTCAATATTCAATGATTTACAAAAACAAAAAATACGTGTCCATTATTTTCCCATTCTCACTGACGGGCTAAATAGATTTGCAATTTATTGATGGTGGAAACTAGCCTATTGCTTTAACTTGACTATAGATACGGGTGTCAGTGTGTCGAGTGTTTGAAAGCCCGTTCTAAGTCGCCTTCTTGCAGTTGATTTTTTTACGCGCGAGGCTAAATTCTGGCTTCTAATAGTATTCTAGCAAGAAAAATACCGTGTGTCTACCTGAGTATGATTTTATCTGATACTTCCCAGTTAGTTTTTGCCAGACACACAACCATAATTGCGTGGTACGTTTTTATTAAAAAAAAAAATGTTTTCCTACAGGAAGCGGCTCAAAAGCGACTCTCGCGTTAACGGCTCACAGAAATCCGAAACATCAAAAGAAAACAAAGACGTGGAAACTAAAAAGAAGAAGTTCGACTTCACACCAACACGCGACATATTCAAGAGTTTCAAGGTCAGTCGCAAGATGAAGAACTTAAAGATCACCACAGGGAACTTGTCTAAAGGCGAAACGAAAAGTTGCGAGTTTCTCGACGACACGGAACACGTACAGACAAACCGCTGTTCCAAATCCGTCGAGTGTCTTGAGAACGATTTCGACTTCGAAGCGGACCTCTCTATAGAGTTCTCGGAGGATAATGTAGCTGCTCTCTCGCTCCCACAACAGATCGTCGACCTCCTCCTAGGACACGAGCAAATGAGCAAAGTACGCCTAAAAGATGAGATCGAAAACGACTACATGCCAATGTCACCCATCATACCGCCGCCCCCCATGGAACACCACTACATCGTCATGTCGCCGAGGACCAATATCGCCTGAACTAGTCGCCTATACTATAAGTTAGTTAAGCCGTAAGTATGGACATGTTGACAGTTTTCATATATATATATGTTTTGTAATCAAGTGCGGATATGGTTTGACCAAAGACCATTCTCGAAGAGATTGGGTTTTGATACAAGTCTGCTTTTTTGCACACAATTAGTCTTCTGTCTATAACAACAAAAATAAATTTTAATTTATTCTTCAGTGCAGATGAAATTGAATGCAAATACTTAAAAACTTCAAGCAAGTTTATGTCATTTAAGCTGGATATCGACATCGCTCGGGCAATGCCGATAAAACCTACTGAACTATATTTATTGACCAGGTTCCAAATTCAACTTATCGATATTGCTCATGCGTTGTCATTTTTAATACAAAATATCTCAATGTTGATATTGCTCGAATAATGCTCACATTGCTTATATAGTTAACAAAGTTGCTCGTAATAGGCATGACAGTAAGTGATACACTGATAGTCCGATAGTGTAGTGATGGTCGATAGATTTATCGATAATTGATAAAAAGACATTTTATCGAACTGGTTCGTCAGACATATCGAATCATTTAAGGGACTTTTCAGTTTGTCTTTGAATCTCAAGACAACTGTGTCCTAATAGACTGTTAATAGATCTGAATTGTATGTGATAGGTAATACCTTCGTCCTTTAAAAACATACGTAAAAAATACTAGCGCAAGACATTTATGTCTCCGCGACGTACGATAGGACTGCAGCCTAAATTAAAAAAAAAAAAGGCCTTTAAATAAAATAATTATTAGTACAACAAAGCTCTCAAAAATGAAAATCATGGAAAATCTGCAGATTTTCCTTACATATTTTGAGAAATATACAACTATACAGTATATTACTTTATATATCGATTTTGGTTTTTAAGGCTGCCTATATTTTCATCCAACGAGGTACAACATGTTCTCTAACGGCTAACGTACGCGCGCGGAGCGAAAAGATGGGTAGGAAAGATGCCTTCCTTTATATCAGCGTGTTGAGGTGACAGGGACTGGTGAACCTTTTCGTTTCGCGAATGTACGGACGACACGTCAAGCTATACATTTCCCATATAACATGGCCTCGCTTTGTATAGATTTCACGTACAATAAGAGATCCACATAAACTGGTTTTGTATAGCTTGACTGGTTACCGTGCGTACTAAAGCGCTCACCGACGATCGACCACTTATCACCCTTATCTATACTTTCAATTTTTTTTCTATTGTTCCTTGATCTGTCCACAATAGTTAAACAATGGTGTCTCGAACAAATCGGTCCTTTGACAGATCACGATTTATAAAGAGGTAAAGGTTGTAGGGGGTAATTTCTGGATCTACTGAACCGATTTTGAAAATTCTTTAGAAAGACACGTTATGAGCGTCATAGGCTAAATGAAAATAAATCTCCACTCGTGCGAAGCCGGGACAGGCCGCTAGTGTGCAATAAGGTTAAAAGTGTTCGACCGTCATTGGGCGCGGGAATACATAACAAAATAATTTACAATAGACCAGTAACATCTTATGTTTCTTAAATTTACCCAATGAATGAAAAGCGTGAATATTTCCGTGAAAGTATAGTTAAAATCCTTTACCTCAAAACAATCTTCCATATAAATCGCCTCATGAAATACGTAACAGAAAATGTAACTATTTTTGATAACGACAGGTGACCAGCCTCATTTTGTTGAAAAAATATATGTACCTATTTAATATATACAGCTACACCGAAATAACTTTGTGTAAAGCAACATGATAACATTAAGTAACTTTCTGTAAAGTAGGGCTTTTGCTATATTTTTTTTTTGTTAACCGCTGTCGGCCATTTACATTCGCAAACGTTGCTCCACACAAAAGTAACTTCGGGGTGAATGCACTTTTACTTAAAACTTTTAATCACATCTTACATGAAAAGCACTTACACTCACAATTAAAATTATCTTGTACAGTACTAAAAAAAACGCTTTTCACTTAATAGGCTTCTTAGTAAAGCATACAAATTGAGAAATCGAATGCAAATTTTTATCATCTTGTTATTTTGCAGTTACACATATAATAAGAACATAAAGGGTGGAAGAGATTTCGACGCATAAACGGTAACCATGAATTCAACACATGAATTGAATAATTCGTCGGTTCTTTAAAAATAAAATTAACTATTTGTTTTCATTTTGACCGTGTAGGGTGTAGGTATTGCACTTTTGTAGGAGACAATTGTTTTTTTTTTTTAAACCGACGAAATATTTGTGCGTCGATATCTCTCCCATACTGTATATTCGAAGAATTTCTTTAAAAACGAAGTAATAAAATCGTTGTTGAATGTGAAGTCAACAAAAGACGTAAGTAACCACCCTACTATCATCGTTGCACGAAGAAATAATAAAACATATTTGATTACACACGTACAACATGCTTTAAAAATAAAAGTTGGTGTATTTGGTCAGGTTACTTACTTATTTCGTTGAGTGTACCAAGGACTAGAGAAAAAGCTAAGGCTTTTTAGAATAAAGACAACCTCGATGTAAAGAGGCGATGTAATACATTTACTGATGGCCATTACGATGGTAATATATATAAGTAACTAGTTATGATTGTTTGTATATGTTGGTTCGTCGGATACTGCCAAAAATGTAGGTTTAAGAGGTGCAGGGAGCGGCTTGAGGGCAACTTTCTATACGAAAGTGTTGTTTGTGGAGTCCTAGGCCAAATACTGTTGAGTATTTGGGGAATAAAATTCGCTTAGTGTGTTTATATTTAAATAAATTATTGTTGAGGACTTGAGGCTTCAAGATACGTAATTGTATGGAAACTGTTGCCTGTGTGAAATTCGCAGCGTGTTTCGATAATGTTCCAATATTATAGTAAAACGGTTTCTATTCAATATAGACTAGAGAGGAGACTCATTTTGAAGCTCGGGTATGGGATGGTAGCCATGGCAACCTCCTAGTACTGAGTGAACCGGTGGTTGTGCTGTAAATATCGAAAAAAATTAGGCAGCTATTGCAAACAATACAAACTTATTGTTTGAATTTTAAATTTTTGAAGTTACTCCAAAATCGTCACCACTACTGATTTCTAGGAAGAAGAAACGGTGACACATTGTTACCATATTAGGCTACTCAATTGTGGCACATATTTGGGCCATATACAGGGTATAAGGGACAGCCCTCCGCAAACTGAACGGGAGCATTCAGCTCCTTTTTTGAATAACAAAACGAACGACGCGTGAAATCAGCTGTTCACTTCCTGCCTAGTTACAGAGTTCATCGAACTCGTCGTCGCGCTTGCCGTTCTCTACGTGCGTTTTGCCACGGTAATAATACATTGCGTATGAGGAAATGAAACGAATCAAATTTATTGGATACCCAAAACGGTGCTCGGACCTGATCACTCACCGAGTCAAAGTAAAAAGAAATATGTACTTGTACCGGTCATCTTAGTATCATAATTATACTGAATTCACCCCGTCAGTCTTCGGAGGGTTGTCCCTTACACCCTGTATACGTTTTGGGATACATACTCAAGCCGCAGGAATAAAGATATAGGTAAATAATATCGTTCGGTCATCAAAACTAAAGACTGATGTACAAGACTAGCGTATTTTGGAGATATTTTACTTCACAGGGTCAGTATTATCGGATGAGAGGTATCGGCGAGTGCGTCTGTATGGTATTGTTGTAAGGGCACTGTTCACGGCACTCCGGGACCGAGTTGCGTACTGATTTTAAAGACTTTTCGATAGTTTTAAGTCGATTAATTATTTATTTTCATCATATCATGTGAATGCATAATGCTGAGGAAAGATTCTTATAACAATATATCAAAAAGATTCAGTCATAAAAATACAGTCAGTCGGCATCATTTAACATAGCCTCACGTCCTCATCCCTAGAGGAGTTGGCTTCTGCCATGAATAGGGGACGAGCATATTGCAGCATCATTGCTTACTATGTCGTAACAACCAATCTTGGCGGGTGAGATGTTTTGTTTTGGTCATAAAACATTTGAATTTGGACAGCACTTACTTTTAATAGCGTCTTTATTCCCAGACCATATTTTGTTTATTAAAACTTATTTAAATATAATTATGAGTTTTAATACAACTGACACTTAGGATCTTTGCGTTAAGAATAATTATAAACCTAGTTAGGTACTTGGTATTTGAAATTGAAAGCATAATTTGTATTATTAGAACTGCCAAATTCCGTCCAGGACGTTGGAGTAACATGTACATGTGTGTTTGAATATATTCATTTAATTTATGAGACTGTTTATAGAACTTGGTCACCTCAGTGTCGTGTAACGAATGTCCCGCTTTTATGTGTATACGGCTTAATTTGCTATATGTTGTGATATTTAATGCTAATAACTTGTTAAAACGTTTCTATAAGCTTGAAGGCTTCTGTTGGTTATACCTATTTCTATCGCGTTGCTGCGCAATGTTTTATGCGCGGCGTCTATGTTTGTGTGTTTAGTCAAAAAGCAGTATTCAGCTGATCTTTATTAATGTTTAGCTTATTTGTATAGCTTATTTCGTTGGCGTCACCCACAGTTTGATATATTATAAGTTTAAGGATGTAGTACTAAGTTCTATGGCTGTTATTGCTATGTTTTGAGAAACTGAAAAAAAGAGCTAAATTTGGTCACATTTCGTCAAACGTTTGATTTTGTAAAATTCTCAAATTGTGACTTGTTACGTTTGGTCATATTATTATTTAGATAGCAAAAAGCGCTATCGTCTTTTTTTTTTTCAAAACGTAGTGATAGAAGCTCACACTGTGTAGAGACAGCTCAGATCTCTGAATATTCTCGCGAGGCGATCGATCATAAAATAACGGTCAATAGAAAAAAACATTTGTGTTATACCGGAACTGAAAGATGTTCAGTCTAGCCTATTTTGAAGTTTATGTGCAATGCTGAAGACACTGTCATAATACGTTACATCAATAATCCTGCCCATAAAACAATCAAAAATCCTTTTATTTTTTAAATCAGATGTTAAGGGAGTAACCTCATAAACGCGGCCGCGGCATTTCCTTGAGCCATGTAATTAAAGCGAAAACAAAAAACATTCGCATCGTTTTAGTTTGGACGACGCGAGCCAACACCGCGTCGAACTAAATGCGACAAATGATCGGGTCAAGCCGATTCACGTCGATAAGTGTATTCCCTTACGTTCCGCATTTATTGATGTTAATTCTATGATTGAACATTTTTCAGAACCGAAGCGTCTCTTGAGAACAGGTTAACAGGGTGGGTAAGAGAGTTAGGTAGAAAAATTTACTCAGAATCGTGGGTGACCGCCATAGTCTTAATTTACCTAGTATAGTAGGTCGCGTCCATATCAACACACGCACTGACCAATTTTGTATCTAGCTGTAGTTGTACTTAAACTTATGACACTTACTAATAAAAATGAATGAACATTGACACTTTGGCACACAGCACGACTAAGAACGATTTCGATAAACTGAACACGAACAGCACATGTAAACCGCGTTCAAGAGCTGTCAGAGTCGTAATTGCTGAAGAATATTGACTGACAGAACCTGAACATCGTTTATTTGAAATTCGCCCCTAGGCATTTTTAGGAATTATGTATAATTTCGGTTCTAATAATATTCTTTAAAATGGAAAAAAAGTTGTGAGACTGAATCGTGTCAGGAATCTATCGGAGAAAGCATTCTTTAATAAATTGTATTGTTTCTTAATTGCAAATTAGACAATATCAAAGAGTGAAAGTTACGCTACAAACACTCTCATTGGTTTTCATCAGAACCTCTTTACTGTTCTCTAAGGGCTATCGCCGTTTCTATATCGCTACTATCGCGCTTCAGTAGCGATGCAAACGTGCGGCACCCTCGCTCTGTACTCCACTCTTCGTTCGCCCGATGACGTCAGAAACAGTCGCACGTTTGCATCCATACATTACCGCTGATGACACGAATTGCAAATGCGACAAACGCGCTCTAGTAGCCTTTGCAGAAGCGCGACGACAGCACAATCGCTACACAGCGTCGCAGTGTAGGACAATAGCAATTTCTTTGAAGTATCGATTGTTTGTCGTGCCGTTAGAATTGCAATCACAATGATTATCCAATTTCAATAAATTAGGAAGCTTTTATGCGTTTGTTTATTTTATAAGTCGAAAGTATTTTAATTTTGTTGTTCTGTTTCTCAATATATAAATATCATGAGAACGTATTATATCTTTCGCTTTGCTTGATCACAATTTGTTACCATTTTTCTTGATTTTTTTTGTTTGTTTTCCTTTTTTTTGTTTCCGTTTGATTGATAGAGCTCTTGCTATAATTGTACTTCTGTATAGTTTTAATCATGACTTATTTGTTGTCAATATTGGAAGATGTGTGTCGATGTGAACTGGGCATCAAATCCCTGATTTTGTCTAAATTATTGTTTCGGACCCACTTCTAATATGATGTTAATTTCCAAAAACGGCAGCTATTTGTGTGATTGTCTGGTGAACTCGAGAGCTCTAAACAAAGAATGTATAAAATCATTGTTAAAAAGACAGTATTTTTATTTGTATATTAGACAGCTAGTTCGGAATTCGGTAATGGACCAAATTGTTTTTTTTTTTGCGTAAGTAACATTGCATCGTGTTATGCAAATAAAGTTTGTATGTGCAACTCGTGTTTTATTTTAGACTGTGTAAAGGTTCCACCATCATCATCATCATTTCAGCCGTGACGTCCACTGCTGGACATACATAAGCCTTCCTCAAAGGCCATTTCGAATAAAATTAATAAAATTCAATTCGCCATAATCGCCACGCTTGGCAGGCGGGTTGGCGA
Organism: Xestia rhomboidea; assembly: GCA_963853795.1. Taxonomy (NCBI): domain Eukaryota; kingdom Metazoa; phylum Arthropoda; class Insecta; order Lepidoptera; family Noctuidae; genus Xestia; species Xestia rhomboidea. The sequence goes on along the minus strand of OY970771.1, from coordinate 2,480,676 downwards.
TCGCAGTACAATTCCCCCATACATACCAACAATTCAAGAAGACCTATATCAGTTCATTATATCGATACTGTAGGTACTGTTTAGGTCATAGATCGATGAGGCCTACGGCATACTTCTTCAAAAAGAAAATTTAAACTAGAACAAATGTTTTCTTACTACGAGTATGTTATAATCTATCCAGGGTGGAAGGAACACCGACGCTTACGGTTTCAGCACATCATTCTGAAACCTGAACCCCCCACGTAGTAATTATTCATCGAAAATTTAAAAAACAGCCTTACGGGCGTACACTAAAAGTGCTCGCAGTCAAAATATGTATGTTTAGAAAACCTGTCCCACGCGACAGCTATATAGTAAAAGCTCGAGAGGCAGACTCGTCCCACAATTAATTTGTTGGTTTTCTTCATCTATGTTTTTTTAGGGTTCCGTACCTCAAAAGGTAAAAAAGGAACTCTTATAAGATCACTTCCTTGTCCGTCTGTCACTACCGAGATTTTCTCAGCAACGGGTGGACCTAGCAATTTGAAATTTATACCAGATACTGAGGTCTATAGATGATTAGATGTATATGTAAAAATCAAGGCCCTGTGTCAACACGATAAAAAGATATGGGCAAATTTAGATTTTCGCGAAAACTTGTAAGTACCTACCAAAATTTACCTTAATTTTCAACTTTTTTTATTTTTCGGACTTTTCCTTTTACTTGTGCTGTATTTTTTATCTCTCCTCACTTAGTATAATTTGTTGTATGTATGTATATGTGCATTTATTATATTTTATTCTTCAAAATACCCCCCTCCCCCCCTTCCAACTGTTTTGTCTCTGCATCACCTTAGCTAGAAAATGCCCAGGGGCCCAGGGCATTAAGTCCGCCTTTGTACATTATGTTTTAATAAATAAATATAGAGCTCGCGCATGAGGACAAAGCGAACGCCCGCGCCGACGTAACGACACACGAGCGCATCAGACTTGTCCATAACCCATGCATAAGTACCAATAACGCCTCTCATCTTTATCTACCCTACAGGCTAAAATGGTGTCCCACGTCAGCATTCCGAAGCCCTGAAACATGGTTTGCGTCCTATCCAAAGCAATATTATTCTTTGAACCCGAACGCGAATTAGCGCCGACAAAAAGCGCCATCCGTTTTCCAAACAAATAAGTGACATTGATCGCTTTGATTAAGATGATCACACTTAGGCCTGAATTCTTGTCGCGTTGTCGGTCGGACGTGAAAAGGTAAATTATAACATACGGCTGTCGGTCGCCGCTGACGTCAGCGTCGCAGTATGGTGCTATATATAACACAATGTATACTCGTACGCGCCCGAACGTGCGCGACCGACCGAAAGCGCGACAAGAATTCAGGCCTTAGATTGTACATCAGACATTTCTAAGAAAACTTACTAAAACAAAAGGTAAATTATCAAATACTTTATTTTTCAGCCAAAAACAAAATACATAATATCACAATTTATACATTTCTAGCTTAATTGTTGTTGCACTTATTAACCCATCAGCCATTTTCGCCGAATACGGGATTATATGTATCAAGAAATAAAAAAGGTGTAAATAGAAAAATTCCTCGTCGATAAATCAATAGGTAGAAGCCGTTTTTTATAACACTGATTAGATATAATAATAATAATTAATTGATTGATCTTAAATACGAAACTAAGGTATAAAAGGATAACTAAGTACATAATTACTATTTTAACTGCATTTTGTGTTACACTTAAAAGCATTCGTGTATCATGTGGTATTCCTAACGTTTAGGTATTGCTTAATACATAATTATATTTTGTGATGCAAGGAACTTTATCCATTATGCTTGTTAAATGACTACTTTTAACAATGAATAAAATTAAATAATGATGTTATCTACTGTACTTGGTGTATTTGCACAATATTCGCGTTATTTCGTTTCAACAAAATGAACTTCATTCTTATAAAAATAGGGTATATTTTGTAATAACGTAATAAAAGAAAAGCGATTATTTTGACAAATACGACAAGTCAAGTGCCAGCATTGGGTTTTTTGATCACATAAATTATCATCTGTACATAGAGATATATTTTTAATTATCGACTATTTCAGCCTCAACTCATGATATTCGAGGTAATAAACAAAAAGCGGTTTGTTTAAAATCGTGGCTTAGTATCTACTTATGCTGCTAACTGCACACACGTGCATGTGTACAAACACTAGGTATATTATAGAAAATGTTACAATGTGCGTAGAGATCGTACGTATTCATAGCATAATACATATTTACTTCAAATTCGTCAGGCTTTTCTCCAAACGACAAAGTAAAGAAAATAAATTTAGATTCCTTGAAATGTCAAAATTTGTGACAATAATACTTTCGTTAAATCAAATACTGATCAAATTTTCCAATCCAACGGCCGATTTGTGACTTCAAAGATTACTTCAATAATTTTTTTTTAGGCTTCTAAACTAAAAATAAAATAAATGATAACTTTTCACTTGACATAAGATTTATTAATTTGAAAGTTATATAACTCGTTTGAAAGTTAATAAATGTTAAAGTCTGATCGTATTCCTTACATCCCTTAGATTTACTATAGCTGTCAGATAGGCGTGAAAAGAAAAAAAAATATGTTGAAAAAAGTAACCTGTCTGATTTACAATGTCGGTACACTTTTTAAACTAAAATGAAGAGAGCGTAGAGCGTAAAAACACATATTCCCTTCTGAAGTGGGAAGAATCACTTAAATTGATCACTATACTATGCGCACACACCCTTAATTGGTCAAATACAATAAATTCATAATAATAGTTCAATCCCTCGTTCCACTTGCGATTTTTTTTTTTAATGTCGCTACTGTTCTTTTTATAATAAATTAAATGCTGTATCAGAACACTTTCTACATAAACCTATTGAAAGTCGCCACTCAAGTTCTATTATCATATTTTATTTTCATCTTGTATTCAAATTATGAAGAGTTCCAGTATTTAAAGAAGACAACAATATGCCTACATGGAGACATTTTCGCAGGTTGGTACACGTTTTTAAGACCAACTGCATGGGTAAAAACAATGTTCATGAGTGTATAATTCCGAAGAGGACTGTAACTACAAATCGCGGCGTGCTTTATCTTATTGAATTTAAAACTGTTCTTTAGATTTCATGATTATTCCCTTCATTTAATTTATCATGTTTTTTTGAGAGATTTGGTCCATATGATTGCCTCTATCGATTGATGTAAAAAAAGTACAGAATATTATTTTTTCGAACTTCAGTCGGTTCGATTCCCGAGTGTGGCAAGCGAATTTTAGAAATTTTGTGAATGCAGATTTGTTTCTTTTTAAAAATAAAGGAATGTTTCCTTTCAGTAAAATTTGCCATCTCCAGTATTTCGAGAACTTTCCCTCCAGGTGGCATTGAAAAATTCCACCCTGTATAATTTAATTGCGATTTGTCGTTGTGGTCATATTCGAAATTGTACCTTGGCTTTTACTGTTAAAAAAATGTATCTTGAGAAGCTTACACACTATTGCACACATTCAAAGTTTATATTCTAGTCTGCCATAACTCAGAGGGCACTGTAACTTATACTAATAACTGTTACCATAAGCCTCTAAAGTTCTAAACTAAATGCAACGTCTTGCAAACGAATACTATTTGTTCTTAGTCCATTACATACTATTAACTATTCATGTATGAGATTATAAAACTAACCTATTTAGTGTAAACGGCCTATTTACAAATGTTTTTTTAAGACCTTAAACAGGTAGATTTTAGTTATAGGGTTCCGTAGTCCTAACAAGGAACCCTTATAGTTTCGTCATTTCCGTCTGTCTGTCTGTCCGAGGTTTTGCTAAGAGACCGTTAGTTATATTTTTTTACTGTTGCTCCGCACATGTTAAGTGGGGATGAATTTTTTTTCGTCGTCTACCCCATCGTGTGGGGTATCGTTGAATAGCTGTTTTATGATTGAATGAATTATGGGTTGCTAATACTACTTTACGATTTAATGCTCCATTTACGAAATATTAAACTTTAATGTGCAAATTTTTGTTTTAGTTAAAAGCTAAACTGCTGGCTGAGCATGAACATGGGCATGAACTTTAAAGGAAAACTATAGCGGTTAAGATAACTTTATTAGTTTAGCAGTAATAGTCGTTGAACTTGGGTGTTAGATAATTTTGTACCAAATACAGAATCCTTGAATAAATCCTTTAGAGTGACTTGCATTGAAAAACAAAATCTAAAATAAAAAAACCATAATAATTTATCATCAGTTTCACAAAGTTGCCGCTAAATAGCGCTGTACCAACGGGTTCGTTCTATATTGTGATAACGGGCTACTACGGAACCCTACACTGCGCGTGGCCCGACACGCACTTGGCCGGTTTTTTATTTCTAGTTGCCATTTCAAATAAACATTTAGGAAAGTTTCTATGATCTACCTTGTTCGGTTACATATCGTACAGTTGCTTAATTCATAATTAAATTTCACACGTATTTAGAAATGTGATGCGTGTGTGTGTGTGAGGTGCATAAACATATCGATTGCATCTCACTGCCATACCATTCAATTGATTTTGGAATCATATCAGAAAGCTACAAATTACAACACATAGGAAATACTTATACTTTTCATAAGTCATTAATTGGTTCATTTTGAGGTTGCACAATCCATGATTTCTCAATAAATAAATAAATCATTACTCTCCTTTTGGGCTCCGCCGCAGTCGAGTAAATATGGAGATACCGACACAATGCTATGATTTTTTGTGTATCCTAAACTACAGTAATTATTCTAAGCCATGGATAATTCACTACTTGTTGTATAAAGTATGCCCTTTGTTAAAAACCTGTTCTTGTTTGGATTGTACAACCAAAAATCTGGCGTCTAACTTCATAACGTATAAAACAAACCAGATTCCGTCATCATTTTGTATCAGATTATCTCCCACTCGCTGTCCAAGTGGTCGTCGGGCGACAGCAGGGACCTGTCCTTGAAGCCGTTATGTTTCGTGTCTAGCTTCAGTTCAATATTCTCCAAGTTCCAAGTGTTGGGTAGCTGGACTACTTTAGGTACTAAGTCCATGGGACTGGGCTCTTTAATGGGTGTTTTTGCTGGTTTCTGAACAGGTTTTGCCGTAATGGTAGTTACCTCTGGTGGTGGGAGAATGTCCACGTGTCTGAAGGTAGGCACGGGCTCCGGCGGGGTCTGACTGTCCAGCTTGGGGCTGTCTATGCTGAGCGACTCCAAGTTCAACATCTTGGCGAGGATCTTCTCTTTCTCTTCTATTTGCTTCTCGAGTAGTTCGTCGTTTTGTTGGGGTATGGCTCTGGAATTTAAATATAAGATCGTTGATACACGGATATTGTGTGAAAGGCAGAGATGACGGAACTTTGTAAAGACTAGGCCCTTTGCCCGCAGCGACATATTATAGCGATGCTGTCGCGGATTTCGTAAACGCGCATCCCGCGTTAATTTGCATCGCGCGACAGGAGTTATACAAACATGCCTTTGCAGTGCTACTGTATCGATGCGACGCGCGCCTGTTGCCTCGACGGAGTTTATTAACAACTGTAGCGTTCGCGAGCATTTCTGTATTTCCCGACAGGGTCCATATTAAATAAATAATAAATAAATATCGCTGGACATTACACACAGCGCCATCTAGGTGCCACACTATGCAACGAGGCTTGTGTCGTGGACACCAGATAGTTGATATACTACATAGATACTTTTTGTTTGTAAATACATACTTATTATACATATAAACATCCATGACTCGGAAACAAATGTCCATGCACATCACACAAACATTTGCTCCTACCGGGATTCGAACCCGGGACCCTCAGAACGTAAGGCAGCCTCACTAGTGCTTCGCCGTTCGGGTCGTCTATATTGATCTTTTACTTTGTTGCACCATCTATGTAATACATATGGAATGCAATAAAGGTTTGAGCAATCACGCTTCAGCATCGATACTCAATAAGTATCGATGCTGAAGCGTAAGCTGTAAGTAGTTACTCACCCATAAACGCTGACATTCATGAGACAGGCGCTGGTGTAGCTCACACCGGCGGGCGGCTTGCGGGGCGGGGTGGCCAGGCGGGGGGTCCCGCCCCCCGCCCCGGCCCCGCCCCCCGCCCCGCCCTCCCGCCGCCGACTCCGCCTGCTGCTATGGATCAGCTCCCCGTCGTACTTCTTCTCCATGATACTGTTATACAACTTCAACTTCCTCTGCAACTCTTCTGTTTTCACCCTCCTTATCTCCTCGGCATCGCTGGAGACATCTCGGAACTCGTTCACAATCGACTCTAGAACATTCTCGGAGAGATCTAGGGGTAAATGTTTGATGGGAGGTAGTTCGAAGCACTCCTCTGCGCTGGCGACGGCGCCCGTGTCCAGCAGCTCGCGCTTGGTGAACATGGAGATGGGTTGCTCTAGTACGCTGGAGATGTAGGGCACGGTCTGGTCCACGTGCGTGAAGTCGCGCACAGAGTTCACTGCTTGCTGGAGAGACGACGTGAGGGACTTCGTCATCATGTTCATCGGTTCCTCTGTCGGAAAACAGACTTCATTTTTTAGGATTCTTTCGATCACTTTAATATTAATAATCTTTTAAAAAACTGAAAATAATATAATTCATCTTACTCTGCAAGCTTTTCTAAGAAATGAATAAATACGAGATATTTGTCAACGTAAAATTACGATCGTCCCAAACAGCGCTGTTTATAGCTTGCCATCGATGCACATCAAATTCTATCTATTTTCAACTACAAAAGTATTTTATTAATTTTATATTAAGTATATTTAAACTGCGACTAACACACATACGAATTCATTTCTATCAGTTTGATGTTCAATACAGATCATTTCTAGCCAGCGACCCGCCCCGGCTTTGCACGGATGCAATGAACATACCGACTAGGTGGACAGACGATCGATCGACACAAAGCCGCCAAATGTGAAGAGATTTGGAAAAGACCTACACTTATGACGAATAATGAAGAAGAAGAATGTTCATACAAACCTTCCTCTTTTGCTGAAAACTGCATTAAAATCCAATGCATTGTTTAAAAGATCTAAAATTACAGACAGCGGGAGCGACTTTGTTTTATACTATGTAAAGATCAGGAATCGAACCCATGACAATGATGGCAGGGAATAATCTCACAACTATTTAATCATCTTTTTCAAATACTGTTAGAAATAAATAGAAGCATTTAAGGTATATTTATACCGGTAGGGACAGATTGCGACGCGAACTCCAGACACCGGACTCTGACAACTTATGTACTAAAGTCCGGTGTCCACAGCCGATCTGCAACTTGTCCTCACCGGTTTGTCCTCACCGTCAAAGTTAGCACAAATGCAAATAGCGGGGTTATTAGCAAACTCTAGCAGCAAACAAGCAGACAAACAAAGCCATTGCTCGTATACATCAATATACATGGACAAAAGCGAGAGGTGATTGGATATAAAATAAAAATGCAAAAGTATGGTGTGCATGTGTATATTTATATATAAGTCAATGGCCATGCTGACATCGAGACAACAATGTACATACAATTGCTTGCAAAAATATTCTAACAAACATCCATAATTTTAATGAAAAATATCCATAATAGTATTTTGTTAGTCCGGATATTGTGTTTTACTTAATTAAATAAAAACGAGTACACAAAACGAGTAGTAGTAAACTAGTATAATATTGTTTTTGCAAGCAAGTACACCAAAAAATATTTAAATAAACAAAATCGTTGTAAATCATCTCACTACAGCGGGTAACTAGATACAGGACGTGTATAAGTACTACTTAAATTTTCTACCCTGTAAATACATTACTTTTTAACAAGCCCAAAAGGTACACCCTGTATACGAAGCTTTAAATAAGCGGCAGATCTAATCTACATTATATTGTAATATTTTAAAAGATACAGAAATAAATGTTTCGGTTCCAAACTTAATTATTACAATAAGTATTACAAAAATAAAATATCAATGAAAAAATCTAAACAGTTTCTAAGGGACTTTTTCAAAGAACTAACTCATATTTCTTATACTTAATTTTTACGTTTCAAATCTTAACATTTATTTCGGTACCAATCTTAAATTCACTAAAATAGTTGATACTTATAGCCAATTTCACAAGCACCGTAATGGTGCGTACACGTACGAGTAAATACTCATTAAACCTGATGTGTGCACACCTTAATACAAAAGATGGACAACAGAACGTCACAATAATGACGTCACATGACAGTTACACTACTTTCACATTTATTTTACCTCTGACTTTGCGTTATTGTCAAAATCAGTGACCTCTATAGTCGTTAAAATAAGGCTGCTAATCGGTTGCTCCTGTCAGAGCTAAAATAACTAAAAGTTCTGCATACAATGTCTATTAGGAATGTTTATAAGTACATATAGTCAGTTTAAGTACGTGATGTCTTAACTAAACATAAATATTTTGCACTACACTAAATACTTTTTAGATTCCCAATTTAGATTGAAACTTATTTTATTTTTATTATACCATAAATGGTAGTCACATTGTTGCAAAAATAAAAAAATACATTTTATCTATTCTGCGCCAACTTAAGTTAATGTTACGGTTGGTTTTTCAATCGCCAGATAAATTTTATATTATGAATAAATGCAGCATAATTAGCCCATAATGTTCCCACTAGTGGGATTCAGGCCTCCTCTCTAGGAGTCCGAGTGAGCTTAAAAACACCACGTGGACTCAAATGCAGCGGATTGTAAATCCGTCATCTTATTCTTTAAGTAAAAATTATCTAACGATTGAAAAATCGGTCCTTGGAATATTTCGTTTTGATCTGGTAGATGAAATAAGAAAGAGACAAGAGCTGTCAGTCAACGCTGTCCTTTTCTAAATAATTCAATAAACCAATTTCATGTTAGTTGGCGAAAAAGATAATCGTAAGTACCTTACTACTAGTTGCTGCTAATTATAAGATCCTACCTACTTTTAGCACATGATACAATAATCAATATATTATTGTCTATATACATATAAAGATAATATATGAATTACATTGGTCGCGATTTGGTATGATTAAGGCACTTTCTAACTATTCTAACTTATATACTATTACATATTAATCTTATTTCTATATCATTATAATCTCACAACTTCATGTTTTTAAAAACGACTGTTAATAAGCAATATTGTAATCATGCATGTCTAGGATATTAACATGACGTGTGTTCGTTCTTCTGTACTGAAAGTTTTTATTTATGCTAATCTTGAATTGGAACCTTAGATACGTTTAGTTTCTAAAGATGATTCATGAGAACCCAACGTTTTTTGAAAGTATGATATCTATAAAACACAAAGTTAAAATAAATCATGGTTAAATTAAGATGACTCTTATCACCACCACCTAAGGTACAAGTTTTTGTTTTACCTAATATTTAAGAAAATACTGGTGTGTAAACCATATTTATGATGTATTTATCAAAGAAAAGTATAAAATATCCGAAATGTGTGCTCGTTTTCACTTACACTGAGCGATACCTAAGTTGCTGCCTAAATATTAATTGCTCATTCTTTTAGTTATGTTAGTTGAAGCGGTCATTGATGTTCCCGTGTTTGTTCTTTCGGTTAAGCATTCATTCGGAAACAGAACAGAACAGTTTACATAGAAAAAAATATATCTTAAAATTGTAAATGATGGCACTATACTTTACTTATGGCGTATATACCTACTGATCTGTTAGTACAAGAAATATTAAATTTAATATTTTCATTCTAAAGGCACCTTTATAATTGACTAAAAAGTAAATTTCAGCTTTATTTATTAAGTTATTTCACAATAACGGCGGACTTTTAAGCCCACTTGCAGCTTGATTGATGAATGACTAAACACATTCAGTGATTTCCAGTGCAAGCGGGCTTTCAATTATTTATTTATTCATAAAAAGGTTACCCAGCGTCTCTTTTTAAGTTTTGTGCGACATACTCACTCATCTTAACGTCTGCCCTGTTTTATATAAACTGTGTGTGAAAATAATACATAATTATGTATAACTGTATAATATATAAATGCATGAAAAACATTGAAAGCGGACGGAAATATGTTCATAATACTTGTAGTTCACAACGGTGTCTTGAACACATTACATGATACATAATAACAACCGACTTAATACTATCGTGCCTGTCGACTTCTAATCGTGAAGGGTACGTACATGTTTCGGGTCGGCATCATTCGGCACAGTTAGGAGTAATAGACTAGTACATTACGATATTAGTGCGTTAAGATGGTTATAACATGCGAGGCGGAATTTCAGCCCAAGCCGAAGGCGAGGGCGTAATTGAGCCGAGCATGTTATAACCAATACGCACGTATATCGTACGACGTTTTTTAACACATTTGCGAGGAAACAGAAAAAAAAAACATTTTTCATACGTGGTTCTGTCCTTGGATATTGACGGCAGCAAGCTGTCGCATGCGGTTCGCGCTTCTGTTAGTATATCCGGTGGATTTGAAGTAATATGTTGCTCATCTTCATTATTGAAAGTTGTCATTTTTGGATATTCACAATACAAGTACAAAGAAAAGAAAATTTGAGAAAAATGGCGCGAGGATTATTTTCTGCCGTGGCTGCGTGAAAATGTTGGCAAAGACGCTAGAGCATGCAGCCAAGTTTTTAAATTACCGAATAAACTGTTTTTTATTTTATTTTAAATAAACTCAATCTGTGAATGCACACTGTTGCTTTCCCGCCATTTTAACAGCGCGCTAGCGCTGCCTACTGACTGGCGCCGCGCGGCGATTAGTTCGAAATTTGAATAGCAACAGCGCGCTGCTCACTAGCTGGAGTCGTGCGGCGGCGATCAGTTCCATATTTGAAATGGCAAATAATACTGTTATGGAATTTGTATGGACTATAACTTAACTATTTGCTTTGGTAACACACGCGTTTTTTATAACCCGCTTTACATATTTAAAACCGATGGAATTACATCAGCTTTACGAGCAAGGGTGTTAAAAAAATATTTATGTTACTATACGTGATGGAAGAGGTGCGCGTGTTAGCTCAAACAAATGCCCAGCTTAACTATTTCATTATTTCTTATATAGCGATGGTGATGACAAACTTGTCTATCGCAAGTTTCTGAATCAAAACAAAGTGTTGCTTCGCATCGGCTTTGTTGTTCAATAAATGTGATTATGTGCCGACCCGAAAGTGTGTACAATTTAAATTATTGTACTTGTTGATGTCAAGTCGGCGAGTCGACAGGCTATGAAAATTTAACAACACTTTTGAGTTACGCTTGGCAAAATACTGAAGGGAATAGACAATACAATCATTTTTACCTGAACAAGAAATTCATAAATAATATGTTTACTAAATATTGTTAAAATAATTCTGTGCTATGTAGATTTGTAGAAGTGTCTGGAATATGTGATTAAAATAAGAAGAAAATTGATCTTGATTTCGGAACATGGTCTTAAAACATGCCAGTAGGACCGTACCGAATATTAAGTTGGGATATTTAAAAATTATACTTATCTATATGAGTCTCGTTTAATCTCACGTTTTATGACCACGTCTTTTCCTATTTTACGCGTTAACTCAAATCACTAGTTGTCAAACATGATCTTATTTTAATCGAATATTCTTTGCACCTCTTTGTGCGTCCTAAAGTGTAGAAAATTGAATCAAGCTAGAGTATGGCAGAAGGATATTTCTTACGACTTTTCAGCAATAAAATTAATCGTTAAATTGTGAACACTCGCCGAATCGTGATCGCCGAAGAGTGAGCTCGATTGTTCCGCACGGAACGAACCGTGCGGGACAATCGAGCTCACTCTTCGTAGAGTAAACATTTATTTAAGTTATATACCTAAGTACTGTGACACATAAACGAATTTTTGCAATATATAAAGTTCGTAAAAATTACTCTTCCAGTTGCTCAAACCTACTTATTTTCCAAACATGTCTTAACTAAGTCAATAGTCTTACATCTAATGTGATCTACTAATGACTAAAGCCCATATTTTAGAAGGATGATCAAGCATACATTTTGTTTAAAAGATTTCAGACAAATGTCGACTTAAATGCACTTATAATAAGTGCTTGAGAATCATTCTAAAATACAGGTCTGATAAACTAAATAAAAACAGTCCACATTCTAACAAATAACAATTAAATTAACCTGCATTCAGTAGTAGCGAATCATTCCATAAGTTTTAAAACGTGCGCAAATAAGTACGACAATACATTCATATAGAGCATATAAACTGGAAGGCGCATCATAATATAAGACCGGCTACACTGATACGAGAAAACAGAAACCGTCACAGATTAGACCACAAATGGAGTGCTCATTGTAATTAGTTCGGCGTACCGTTTTACTCCAATTAGGAAGAGTATTGTGGAAACTTTTCATTTTATGACTTCGACGACACCTTATATTGATTTGAGAGAAGACAGAAAGTGTAACTGTGTTTGCGCACACATTTATGTACTGTAAAATTTCCCTAGGAAGTCCCAGAGATTAGTCTCGATGACGACTACTCTTTGACCGCTATGGCCAAAATTCGGTCAGGAGCTTGGATATTTAAAGTGTTAACTGGGAAGGAGTTCAAACGAAATTATGTTGTCAATATTTTAAGATTATACGCCTCTGCCTTAAGAAGGTAACTCTGCATCACTCGAATACCTTATCAGAACTGAGCATTTCTATTGAGTAGATTGCGGATACAGGAGGGTCGAAGCAAGGTAAATCAGATATTTATATTTATATTCAGCTTGTCCTGATACCTGTATGTTCCAGGAATTGGTGATAGCGTTAAACTTGTAGCGAAGTTCTGGGTCGACTTAGGGATTGTCATCGACACGCCAAGAGGAAGAAGAACTAAGCACTCCATTTATTTATCATCTGTGACAGCTGTCAGCCATTAGTTTTTTTGACAGCAATTTAAGTCATATAGCACAGTGAAGTTAGTGTCAGACGCGTCGTCCAGCTTACGTGCCCTAGTGGATGGCTAGTGAAGTTTGCTGAACAGACCTGCGGCCAGCGCGGCGGGCTCGGGCGCGGGCGCCAGGCGCAGCAGCGAGCGCGGGCCCTCCAGCACGAACATCTCGTCCTTGTTCACCGACACCGACAGGATCCTGGGAGGAAGGTTATACTGTAGGTATCTACAAGGTGTATCTATGTTGGGGTCGGCTTCCAGTCTAACCGTACCACAGTCTACCAGTATTTTACATGGAGCGACTGCCTATCTGACCTCCACAATCCAGTTAGTACTGGGTAATACGATACCCCTTGGTAAGACTGGTTGTTAGACTTTTCGGGCCACTGACTACCTGTAACGACTGTCAAAGATCTACAAATGACAGCCGGGACCAACAGCTTAACGTGCTTTCCGAGGTACGGAGGAAACTCGGTATGTAAGCGTGGTCACCCATCCACAGACCAACCTAAGCAAGCACGGCTTAACCTAAAGATCGCCCCGAGCGGCTGTTATTATTTAGCCACGAGCTCCTCGATCCCTTTTCAAACCGAAATAAAAAATCATAATCCACAGTCAGTTGAAAGACAACTTTTTGAACGTCCAAAACTACCTAAGAGTGAAGTGCCTCAAAACGCTCCCCCGAAGAAGAGGCGGAACAAACTCGCCAGCAGGTTTCTGGTTTTCAGTTACACAAAGCACATTGTATTTTTCTAAAAAAATATATTATACTGATAATTTAAAAACAACTTTTGTGAATTTTACCTAAAAACTGGCGAAAATTTGTTCATTCATATTTTGTCGAGTAACGCAAACATAGCATGTAGTTTTATGGAAGAGTGCAAAATAGGAAGGTCAGTTGTCCAGCAGTGGGAAATTACAGACTAGAGAGATAAATATCAAAATCGATGCCTTGGTTCGATTGGATTTTAACTCCTGCTTCGTCAAGCTTAAATTATTTTTCATTACTCATACACGGAAAGTAGGTCTGAAGCTGCCTGAGGAGCGGGTTGAAAGTAATACTTTTCAGCCCTAGGGAGAGTCGTTTTTAACTGACAGCTGTAAAATTATAGAAAAAAAAAAACTACTCTATTTTCACATTTCTAATGAACCTGACTGTTTTAACGCCTGATTTCATAGAGAGAGCTAATTCATGTTTTTTCCTTGTATTCGTAATAAAAAGCACAGAGTTTACCTCAGGTTAAAGACTTATTTAGTCCCTCGAAATATTCCTCGCTACGTTCGGGCGCCAAACCCCGTCTCGGGACTAAATAAGTTACTTTCACCCCTAGGTTAACAATGTACTATTCAAGTTCCAAATTAGTTATTTTTTTGTTACCTTCTGAGATCATCGACGACGGCCACCGCAGTGAGCGAGCGCGGGTCCAGTATGTACAGCATGTGTTCGTTGTGCGACACCAGGAAGTGTTCGCGGAACACATGGAGCGGGCCCAGGTTGTACTCGTGCTGGCTGTGCGAGTGTTTGTGTTGGCTCGGGTTTAGCAGCTCCGCTATTGTTAGCGGGTTTGATATCGCCTCCTGGAATTGGAAGGTGGAAGGTATACTAACTTGAATTAAGGAAAACACTCTATAGTTGGTGCCAGTTACGATCGCAATAGCGGTCATTGCCCTTTCCCTAATATCTCTTCCTACGAAACAAAACAAATGAACCATGTATCGTTTTTCATTAGAAAAAATGTTGAAGATCACGATAGATGACGATTCAAGACTTGAACAGGCTTATTTTTGGATTCACAAAGTTAAGAACTTTAATAAATGTAGGTGGGTCAATGACCGCTTTTGCGATCTTAACTGGCACCAACTATAGTTTTTAATTGAACGTGTTTTTTCAGTATGGCAACATCAGATGTTCTTGGCTGACCACTGGCAATATTAATGGTATATATGGTCTCACATGTTCAGAATACATAATTTAATGTTGAATAAATGAAGTTTGACTACAAAGATCAGCATGGTGACACAGCATTATTGGCCGTTTTGCGTGTTGTATGGGGTCGTATATTTACCGCCACGTGTTCTCTTTATTTCCACGTACATACCTTGAACAGCAAGGTCTGCAGCACGTTCCCGTGCGCGTCGGCCCGCCACAGGCGCAGGCCGGCGCGCGCGCAGTACGTGTGGGCGGGCGCGCCGCGCGAGTACGAGTGCGCGAACATCGCGCCCAGCGCGCACAGGCTGCCGGCACGGAACGGATGATAAACAGAAGCAAGCGACACTAATTACTGTTAATGCACCTATAGCGCAGAATGGTTTTCAAGCGCTTGAAAGACATTTAAATAAATAAATAAATATCGCTGGACATTACACACACCGCCATCTAGTGCCACACCAAGCAACGAGGCTTGTGTCGTTGTGACATTGTAAGCGGATTGTTTTTACCGCAATAACCATGTGTGGGTCATGTAGAAATTTGTACAGTTCGATTGTCTGTATCTCACCCTGTCCACACTCGATACTATCAGTTCGTCTGTCACAGGCTACGAGCTCACCTCTTGCGTTCCTTCTTGCCCAGCTGGTTGACGTGCCAGCGCGCGTCGCGTCGCTCGCACACGATGCTGCGATACACACTCGACACTAGCAGCGTGTTCTGATAGTAGCTCATCTGAACGATCTCGTGTTCTTCGTTTACAATCTCCATTGATTTGCAGAGATGCTGTGGGGTGACTTCATAAATTATTATCGTATTCGCTTTAGCTTATATTCGAATTCAGATATATTCACACATAATGGCAGCAATATTCCCGAAAATTTAAGGCAGTGGCTGTAATTTCAGAAAGAGCGTTATCTACACGCAATTAATATAAGCGAATAGTCCGACGCGGTATCGAGTCGCGCGTCGTCTGATCTGGAACGAGGCGAAAGACGTGTTTTTCTGTCTTTAAAACCTCTTTCTGACCAGCTTAAGATCGATTCCGCGTCGAGAAGTCTTGTCACTCCCTTACTCGGCAAAATTACACCTAAATAACTTTAAAGATAATCAAAATGACCATCTACAATATACAATTTGTCTTAAACATTCGTTTGACATATCTATACTGAATATAACGCTGAAGAGTTTGTTGTTTGAACGCGGTAATCTCTGAAATAGTTGGATTCCAAAGAAAAATGCATTTGATGATATCCTAATTCTTAAAAAGATTATGGGATATTTAACATCACGCTACAACTCTCAAGAGACGTGCAAAAAGCGAAATTGCTCACAATCGTGACCTATAAAATGAGACCTTAAACAAATCAACCTTGCCGGAGCATTGTCCACAATGTTATCATTGTTTCCGCTCAATATCATTAATAAACATAATTACCACTGATGATAATTATTTGTATTACTCGGGATCTTCCCGACGAGAATAAGGAAAGTTTAGCGTAAACAGGCTTTTGTTATCTGCCTTTTAAAGACCTCTTTGTGTAAAATGTATCCAATACACTTAAAGTACTTACGGGATGATATCCGTGATTTTCCGTGTTTTTTTTTTTTCGTGTCCCGTAAGTACTATCGAGGACACTCCCGCCTGATCACCACTAAGCTAATTTTTGCTTGCACTCGCAACATAGAAATGCTCTCGGGTGTGGGTCGGCGCCTCCGAATGATTTAAGCGAAAAAAAAATTAACTGATCAGGCGGAAAAGACCACGACTGTACTTTAAGTGTAGTGAAAAACCGTGAAAGTCTGAAACAATGTATCCAATAATTCGATCTTCTTTATCGCGTGGTTAGTGCGTAACCTGGAGTAAGAGTTTTTATGACACCCATCATAGGCCTATGACTTGTATTTACATGGCGTCAAAAAATATCTCTCAGGCATGCTGGTTTCCTCGATATATTCGATAATACATCGTCGTGTTTCTACATCGTTCTCACATATATGTATAATCTCAACATGAATGATGTAACCAAGATTTTGTAACAATATTTTGATTTAAAAGAGTGTCCATGGAGTTTCTTGCCCGTTCTTCTCCATAGAGATCTATGTTAGGGAATGGGCAACTACAGTACTTTCTCAAGTTATTATGCCTCGACATTCAAAAGTGCCGTAACGGTCTAATTGAAATAAATGATTTGAGTTTGAATAATTCAATAAAAATGGGGATTGGAATTAACTTATGAACAGAAGCCAGGAAGCCAGGAAGGTGCAGACCAGTTATTGCTCTAGATATGTACATATTATGTATTTTTAAGCACATGTCTTGAACGACTTTCTAAACAGAAACAAGATTAGTATTACCGAATATTATTAACCCGACTAATACCGGTCTCGTACGTGAAAGAGCAACCTTTTTAAAACAACTCGAATCTCTAAGAGTATTAGCGTAATAAGTTTACATAATCCACTCGTTCAAAAGGATACCAAATCGTTTTTCATTAAAACCATCATCTGCAAATTCAGCTTTTGCACACGGCTTCGCGTTATGGTCGGGCAGGTTTCCCACGGGAACATTTTAAATTTTGTGAAATACTTTTTCGCAAGAATCGGATCAGTATGTTTCGAAGACCCTACATCCAAACTTACAAACTTTACCTCTTTATAATCTTAATGTAGGGTAGATGGTGTAGATTTAAACAGTACTAACATGAATGCGATACATCAGGCTCCAATTGTCCGGGTGGGCCACATTTCCCCTTGGAAAAGCTTCAATAGGCAAACAAAGACCTTTTCATTCAAAGCCCGGTTTCCAATTGAAGTTATTTTACTACTACCAATATGAACTTTATTCCGGTAAAAATTTGACTTGTTTGGAATCTAAATAAGTGCACAAGTAATCGCCGAACACAGCTAGAAGCCGAACACATCGGATAGTGCAGACACTTACCATATAGAAGTCGATCTCAGTCATTATGATAACGCCGTTCTTATCGCCCGAGAACAGTCTCATGCCGTTTTTCGACCATTCTATTGCTGTGATTTTACTTTTGTGTAACTCTCCTATTGTATATCTGGAAATAAAGCACAATATCATCATGTGCCCAGCCATTGCCCAACTACGTTGGAGTCAACATAGTTGGAAAAATGCTAGACCGATGATGATGACATAAATGATCAACAAACGCAGTCGCAATGACTGACGCAATTTTTGCCTTAGTGCATGAAAAATTGTAACAAAGTTACGAATCGATCAATGAATCTTTCTAGGAAAATCTAGAATCTATAAAGTGTTATCATAATAATTATTGCTGTTGGGCCGTGCAAGTTGTGGTTTCACAGAGGTCAGGAGTATTACATGACCACAACAGAATAAAATATCACCAAGGTTTATACTATTGTTTACAATATATGCTGAGGACTGACGACAACAACTCATGACGTGAACCTGCAGTCGCTTCTATATTGTTATATGTATCTAGCGACCCGCCCCTTCGATCGAGGTACGTGATCTAGGCGCCTCAGATTCGCACAGTTTTTGTAACTTGACAGCAGATTTATTATGTTTGTGTGATAGACATATAATAATATGTTTGTGTGATAGACACATACATCTTCCAGGATAAATTCCCTAAATAATAATGGAAACGCGGTCACACAGACAGATGCGAAAAGGGGCTCGAGAAATATGTATGTACCAATTTTCAAGATAAATTGACGACACATAAAACATTGAAACATAAAAAAATTGCCAAGCCTGCATTTCAGATAAGTTCATTCTCACCTTTCAACTTTGGGCTCCACTTTAGGCTTGAAGGTGTCGGGCACATTCTCAGGATGCTCCTTCGGTATTTGGAACACGGTGACCTGGCCGGCGGCATTGCCGGCCCCCACCATGTAGTCAACTGTACTCACTATCTTTACATATGTTATTGGAGATGTGGATGCCTGAAAAAGAATTGGGGATTTGAAAAACTTTTATGTACAGAATAGTAACATCGTGCATCTAAATAACACAAAACTTAGCATGGGGGTAGGCAGACGGGTGCCTATTACTACATCCACATTTCGCCAGTTAAGTATGTTTAAGACCCATATAAGTAATAGGAAGCTAGCCTATTTCCAACGACCCGGCACATGGGACTTTGCCTAACCTGGGAATCGAACTCATGACCAACCACAACAAGTCAGAAAAAAACTCTATAAAAAAAAACTAAACACGACCTCTGAAGTAGACCGCAACCGCAAACAGCAGCTGCAGCGTTGCGCAATTGCAACGACAGAGCCCAGCAAGCAACACGACATTACGTTGCGATTTTAATTCTGAACGCTGCATCACAACTTCGACGGCAGCGGCATTTTTCTTCATCAGTTTCGCGCGTTTCATTTGTGTATAGAAAAAAAATCTTGTCGACACTGGTTTGCGGTCTGCGATCGACCGCGGCGTCAGGCGGCAATGTCGCCATTTACAGAAACGTTTTTCATAGAGTTACATAGAAACCAGATATATTGCTGGAGTTGTGAAGATTGGGTGGCGTTGTCGCTGCGGTTTGCGGTTGCGGTCGCATTTGGAAGTCTACCTATATGGCTCTTGCTTCTTTCACTCGATATTATTAATGTTTTTGTTCCAAAATACTGGTATTCAGCTACATCCGGTTAGACTGGAAGCCGACCTCAACATGGTTGGGAAAAGGCTAGGCAAATGATGATCTAGCATTTGCAAATAATCAGTTTTTCATTACATTATTTGTTGCGATCATTAAAAAATGTATGATTCATGAAAAGTTTAGGTAGGTTTAGGTATCAATGTTGAAAGTGTTTTCATAAGCAATAATTTTTAGTGAAATAAATAAACTGTGTTCACAAAGAAATCAAACAAATCTTATCTTTTAGTCAGTTTTCATTATCTTGTTGACTCATAATGTTTTATGTTTACACTACATTACTGCAACTTTGTGATGAATAAAATATAATTTCTAATGGCTGTTTCACTAACACAGCAACAACTAAATTATAAGATTTTATTTAATTTGCCATAATAGTTTGCTAATATGTATTGGTCAAATGCAACTGATTTTTTCTTGTGCATGTAGACCTAGCCCCATGGGTTTAAGGTGTGAGTTTAGGTATGCATGTGTTGATCATATGAGTACAGCCTAAGGTCAGGTTGCCCCACTCATTAGAAGTCAGGCAGGACTGTTTCTTAAATTGGTTTGGTACCAACTGTTCGTTGCCAAACAACTCATTTGTAAGTAGACAAAATGAGGTTGTATACTGACATTTTATGTGTTGTGTTATAAGCACAGCAAGTGACCGGATGAAATTGTAGACAGATAATAAATATAATAGATTAAAAGAATACTCACCATGTGTGACCTACGAAATAAACTTGAGATAGCATTTTATTAAATGAAAGGGTATTGAATTGAAGAATCTGTTGACTCTTAGGGTCTCATAAGATTCATTTAAATTGCATTACACAACAGTTTTGATTTATGACTATTGTGTAGAAAAGTGAAACAATGTTACACAGTACAATTAACAATGGTTATTTTTTTAATAATAACAACATCCTTAGAAAAGTGCGTCAGGTACTGGACGCTTGCAAAGTCACGACCATTGATTAGCGTGGAGAAACTACGTCCCTGACACACTGAACTAAGAGAGAGTCTTACCTCGCATCGCAGTCTCTGAATGTTTCCCTTCTTCCGATCGTACCAGTACACCAGCCCCACGTTCGTGCCCAAGGCTATGTACTCGCTCACCGCGTCCACGCATGTTAAGCACAGCTCGTTAGAAAATATGCCAGTCTGTATCCTAGGCGGGATTAAATTTAAAATATGTGAACAAGGGGCCCATTCCCTGACAAAACCTTCTTCTGCGCCACCCGACACTTCCATTTTATTAAGTAAATTAACACTACCTATGATATATTTTGAAAACTGCAATTATTTAAGCACATAGGCATGACAATTACGAAAAAAATAATTTATTACGAGCGAAAAATTAAAAACGAAAGTGTCCTGTTTGACTTATTTTGACATATGGAAGGAATGGAATGTGGGTGATGCCAATATAATGAAAACATGACAAAAACCGGAAAAATCAAGCTTTACTCACACATTTTACTAAAAGTCAATTTTCATTAAATATTTTTCTTGATAGTCCATAGCCATCATGTAGAATAATGAAGATATCTTCAGTCGGGCAGGCATTTTTATTTAATTAGTGAACAGTCAAAGAATCGTGAATAATTTGACGGTTTTTTTACAACTTTACTCAAGTTGTTCCCACTCTAGAATCAGGATTACCAATTACAGTTGACCAACTTTATAAACCCAACTGTACACTTGTCATTTTCTTGTCAAACTTGGTCCGCCGTAGTGCGAAAGCTATCTCGCCACGCATTTCGGCAAATAACTCATAAGAAATGGCAGAATCAGCGACAGAGATCCCCATAGTGAACATTGAAGAGGCTGTCAGGGAAACTGTACAAAATGTTACAGATAAGCCGCCGACGAGCATTGAAGGCATCGCGATTGCATACTTGAGTTTAGTGATTATGGCTGTATTACCGATATTCTTTGGGGCTTTTCGGTCAGTGAAATACCTGAAGGAGCAAAAGGTAAGACCGAACAGAGTTTTCTGATGCTAGGATGTCATTTTATCACATACTTGTTGAATTTTGTCCGTCCCAATGAGAAAGATACACGTTATACATCGTGGCATATGTTGCCTGTCAAATCTTATACATAGGACCTTGCTGCGAACTTGCGAATAAGTTCAAAACATAACATTACATTCTCGGTTCTAATTAGTGAATTAATCAATGTAGTTAATGACTACATTGTCAGTGGACGTCACTGTTTTATCAGTGTTTTAATTGTCATTTATCATGTTTTTTACTAAATAAATTTATCATAAAATAAACGAGGAGCTCGTGGCTAAATAATAACAGCCGCTCGGGTCGATCTTTAGGTTAAGCTGTACTTGCCAAGGTTGGTCTGTGGATGGGTGACCACCCATTACATACCGAGTTTCCTCCGCGCCTCGGAAAGCACGTTAAGCAGTTGGTCCCGGCTCTCATTTGAAGATGTTTGACAGTTGTTACAGGTTGTCAGTGGCCCAAACAACATGTCTTACCAAGGGGTATCGTATTACCCAGTACTAACTGGGTTGTGGAGCTCATATAGGCAATTGCTCCATGTAAAATACTGCTACAGTTAGACTGGAAGCTGACCCCAACATAGTTGTGAAAATGCTAGGCAGATGAGGCAGAAATTTATTATAAAATAATTGCAGCATATTGAAGTGATTTCAATCACATTCCATTTCCTTAATAATATTATCTAGGTACTTCCCTACTTTGTATTTTTATATGCTTGAAATCTCAAGATGAATATTAATTTATAAACTAAGCGTGAATATAATCAATCAAATGATTATACTTTTAATATGGGTAAAAGGGTGAAGGAAAAAAAAACTTTAATAAACTTCCTCTTTAACCTTTTTTTTCAAGTAATAGAAAAAAAAAATCAGTAAAATATGGTTAAGACATGTTGTGACCAGCAAAATATTCAAAATGAGCGTGTTTTTTATATTAACTATTGCACTGTAAAAAAAACATTTGTAAACAGGAAAAATGTATAAAAAAAAACTAATGTTTTTATAAATATAAAAAAATATAATTATAATAATAATTATATATTAAAAAATATAATAATTTTATGTTACGCACAAACAACTGTTCACAGTCCTCAGCCTTCAAATTATGCTAATCAATTTGCTGTATCTGAAAATTATGATAAAATGTCACACTACGGGTGTAGCAAAGAATTGTAACTTAGAATAATGAATTTATTATTTTGTAAAACTAGTAATTTGCTGAATCAAGCTAGACTTTGACTTGTTGATAAAGTACCAATTTATTTTTTGTGGGGTGATAATGTGACAATAAATGATTACTGGGTATTATTGATTCAGGAAATAATTTACATACCTACTTGTGTTTTAATAGAACTATGCAAAGAGGTTGATTAGAATCATCACTGAAATCGATGAAAAAAAACATTGTAAGGAAACCTACAGTAAATAAAAATATAAAATCACCAATCCAACTTCAACTAAAGTCTGCACATTACATGAGTTTGATGCTACTCCACTCTGACTTGACTTACAGTAAAGCATGGAAATGTGAGCTGTATATTGTGTTGCTTATGATAGAATTTACAAAATTTACTGAATGATATGTATGTATGTGTGTGATATGGTATGGTGCATAATTATACATATATGTATAGAAGCGTGCTGATCTATGCTCATGACTTTTGTACTATCGAGGTCACTCCCGCCTGATCACCACTAAGCTAATTTTTGCTTGCACTTACAATGTAGAAACGGTCTCTACAAAATCAAAGGGGTGGGGACCCCGTTGACTTTGTATAGAAATAATGAATGAAAAATTAACGATTGGCCGAGCGCACTGATGACGCACGCCAAACGAGAGTTATTGATATTTTCCGCGCCAAAGTTGACGCTTTCGTAATAGGCTTAAACTTTAAGGGGGTGTGGCTCGGCGCGTCCGCATGATTTAAGCGAAAAAAAAATTCAGTGATCAGGCGGAAAAGACCACGACTGTACATGAGAATGGAAAGGCTGGTACTATGGTCAATCAATTTATATAATTGCATGGGGCCTTGTTATATTTATTTTTTATGTTTAACATTTGTCACACTATTTTATATAATTATGTATTTCCAATTGAAGTTATTTTTATTCAATTTTTTTTTGTATTCTTTGGTTAATCCAGGTTTTTCTTGTGAGACCTGCTCAGAATACTAGCTAGTTGACATTCGCAACAGTTCATACCATGAACTACATTATTAATAGACTATTTCAATAAAAAATATTTATGTTGTAAATCCCATGTAATAGGAGAGCCTATTACCATCAACCGGGCTCAAATCCAGACTTTGCAGTTGCTACTGAAAAATTCCATATGGAAAAACCCAGCAAGCCCTGGGATTTGAACCTACGACTTCAAGCTCAGCAGGCAGTAGCCCTTTTTTTTTTTTTTTTTTTTTTTTCGGATGGGAAATCATCAAATGACTTCTCCCGCTCTGGGCTGAGCAGGAGGGAGTGTCAGACTTTTACTGACTAAAACCCATCCATGTTCCTTCATCGCCCTTTGTGTTCCGGGGCCACGGTATCTCTTTCGAATAGTCCCGCAGCCCCGGCAGGCTTCGGCCCTTGCGGACCCCTTCACTGATGCTGACTCTCTTTGAGGCGCGCGTGGAACACGAACGCGCCGTCGACACGGCCTGTCGTCATGAGACGTACGGACGGCGAGCTAGCCCATAGCTCCCCGTCCACAGGCCCGCGTCTACGGTGGCCGGAAGCCACCACGTGGCCCCCGACGCCCGGGGCGTCTCCCGCGGCGGCCGGGACGTGAGGATCTCTCCCTGTGCAGGCAGTAGCCCTTGTGACTATTAGACTTACTCCACTAACACTAGAATATTGAACTGCCTAAATCATATGTGTTATCTTGTCCCCAGGAATCAGGCGAGCGTGCTGAAACCATGTCAAACAAGGACGCGCTGATGTTCCCTCTGATCGCCTCCGCCGCACTCTTTGGACTGTACATCTTCTTCCAGTTCTTCTCCAAGGAGTACATCAATCTACTGCTCACTGGATACTTCTTCTTCCTCGGAGTTCTTGCCTTGAGCCATCTTCTTAGGTAAGACCTTTCAACATTGTGTAGCACTTATATTGTTCCCACAGCTGGGACAAGGCCTCCTCTCAGTGAAGGAGAGTGGGCCGTAATCCACCATCGTTTTGAGAGATAGTGAAATAGATTACACAAATAAAATGCCGGGCTAAAAGGCTGGGTTCGTCCCCACGACCTACAACTTACGACAGGGTCATTACCACAGTGGTAACACTGGTCATAATTATATGGCTTGATTCTTAGGGCGGTTTCAGATTATCGCATTTTCGGCACGTATAAGCTAGTTTTTGAGGCGCGTGTACGCGCGTACTCTCGCGCCTTTTGTTTCAACTCGTATAAGCGTGACCCGCGAGAGACGCCTCTGCGCGCGCCCCCTTACTCCACGCGAACACTTCCACTGAAGTGTTATGTTTTTTTGAAAAGCGTTTTGTGTCGCGCGCGAGCGCAAGGTACGAGCTAATACGCGCTACAAAATACGCTAGTCTGACACGGCTCTTATGGCTCGAACTACAGCAAGGCTAAATATGTACTTAAGGTCTTGTCTCAAATCTAATATATCATGATTGTAAATTTCAAATATTTTACTTCATTGGAGCTTGTAAATATTGTATTGGTGTTTTTGCATTTCTGTAGTTTTATTGAGGCAACCGCTCACCCATGGTAACAATTGACCGACAGCCCCTTAATTTCATACCAGTAACGATGGTTTTCGTGTTTCTAGTTTTATTGCTTAAGATAGTCTTTATATTATAACTCTTGGAAAGTCAGGGTTATGTCTAGACCAGAGATTCCCAAAGTGGTTCAGGTGGACCCCCAGGGGTCCACGGGAGACCCGTCGGGGGTCTACGTTGGCGTGAAGACAAAACGGTGGTTCACAAGTTGTAAGGTCCACCACGATTTATCTGGTTTCGAAACTAAAGAAAAAAATGTTGTATTGGCTTTATCTATCAATGTAGCCAGTTAATAAACTACTCGAAAAAGTAAAAAAAAAAACAAATGTGCCGTTGATGAATCAGTCTCAATACGACCATTTTAACCGAAATACTACCTAGTATTTCGGTTAAAATGGTCGTATTGAGACCTTAAAAAAAGCATTTCGAAGGTATAAGATTCTAATTTGCAGTTTCTTTTTGCCAAAAAAAAAGTTTGGGGCTACGGTCCTCATACAATCCTAACAGATAGCGTGAAAAAAAAATAATATTGCAAATTTTTGCTTTCCTTTTTTGGTCCACGGGCTTGAAAAAAATCCACCGAAACCAGATAATTTTGAAAGTGGTCTACCAGAAAAAAAAGTTTGGGGACCTCTGGTCTAGACAGACAAGAATATTCTAATTAAATTTGTTCACTTTCCACCCGCAGCCCAGTAATCTCATTCATGGTGCCAGCATCGGTGCCCAACGTGTCGTACCACATCCATTTCACGCGGGGCGAGGGTGACACGCGCTCAGACATCATCAACTACAAGTTTACCTCTTACGACATCATTTGTATCATCATCTCGCTCGCCATGGGAGGCTGGTATCTGCTTAAGAAGGTGAGGACCGATATTTTTGTTAAAGTTATTTAGACGAAGGATAAATTCTTCTGGTGGCGCTTGAAAAGAGTTCTTGGAAGGGCTTGGGGTCCACTTTACTTGAGTATGTGTTGGCCTCGCAGTGGGGCCATATAGGCCCAGGTTTCGCTCACGGCGGCCAATCATAAAGGAGACTAGTTTGCACTGCTCTATTAGGTATTCAATTAAACCAATTGTTAAATTAGATATCATACTAGCCTGATAAAGTACGGATTTAGCATCTCTCGATCTACTAAAACATTTGTGGTGTCAAAACATAAACCGTATCAACAATTTACCGACGGGGAATCCGCTTCGGCTGATCACGTTTTGCGTTTGGCGCATTTAATTGACCGAACCGAAACTACACAAGAGACGTCTTTTTCGCTTTGATTGCATAGCCATTTCCTTGACCAAGCTATCTTTCTGACCAAGCACGACTACCATTACACAGGTAAGCAAATAACACCTCTAAAATTTGAAACCAACAAAACTTTCATCTTAACTTCCGTCCATCCAGCATTGGATAGCCAACAACCTGTTCGGCATCGCGTTCGCGGTGAACGGCGTGGAGCTGCTGCACCTCAACAACGTAGTGACGGGCTGCATCCTACTGTGCGGCCTCTTCATCTACGACATCTTCTGGGTGTTCGGCACCAATGTCATGGTCACCGTTGCCAAGTCCTTTGAAGCTCCTATCAAACGTAAGTGTATTTTTTCTATTTTTCTACGCATAATTTGCAGGACCAACCCAATGGACAGGGTTTGTTTTAGCGGTCATTTCTGTACGGCGGACGAATTTTTTTTCCTCAGAAGTTTAGTTTACTACTAGTACGTACTAGTTTTAAGGTCCATACAAAAAGAGCACAAAGTATGGAACGCCTTTCGCATCGACGTGACGAACGCGCTTCCATATTTTGTGCTCTTTTTCAATACCGCCTGTGTCAATAATGTCTGGCCCTCATTTACCCTAGTTTGAAGTTGATATTTGTTTAAGTTTATTTATATTTAATTCAGTCGTTTTATGCTGCTTACGTAAGACAACAGTTAACTTAACGCATCGAAGTGAAGAACTTACACGAAACAATTTGTTTCGGCGTGAGATGTTTATGGAGAATGACATGGAAAACGTCGTCAAAAAAGTCGATGTTCCCCTCAAACGTGAGTGATTTGTCCGTTGAGTAGTACAGTCCTGTGACTGTTATTTTACCTGTGATATATCGCATCGCTAAAAAGCTGCCACTGACAGTCTGTGAAAAACGTAGTGATATAGAAGGCAGAAGGAATACCGACGCTAAAACGGTTACCCGTATTCAGTAGGTATATCATTCAGAACCCCTCAAATATAGTTTTTTCCTCGGTTATAAGAATATAGAAATAAAAATAATCATGAAACCTTAAAAATAATTATTTGTCAAGAAAGTTTTAAATTCATTACTAAGTTTTAAAAAAACAGCTGTTTCCTACAAAACTGCAATACCTACACGGTCAAAATGCATGGAACAGTTGTTTTTTTTTAGGCTACCATACAAAAAATTTAAAAAGAGACCCTTTAATTAGCGTCGGTGTACCGTGATTCCTGCTACCTTGTATTTTATTCTGGTTAATACTGGTTATATTATGATTGTTGTTGGGGCGCTGCAGCCAGAGGTAAAATAACTGAATAGGGACTGTAGTAGTGATACAAATAGAACACTAAATAGTTTTTAACACTAGCACCGTGTCTATTTGTCTATGTCAATGTTTGTTTTGTCAGTTGTTGCCTTTTACTATGTTCTTTAGTCACTTTATTCTACATGGTAGCAGAGCCCGAAATCTGGTAGCCAGTCTAACCTGGTCTGGTAGCCAGTCTAGCCGATGGGTACCGAGTTACCTAATAACTGGGTTGTGAAGATCAGATAGGCACTCCTTGTAAAAAACTGGTATTCTCCAGCCTGTATCAACATAATGGGGGCTATCGTTTTTGAGCTCACTAGATGGCGCCACTGTCGAGTAAGGTCCTGTCAATAATTCTATTTTATACTTTAAAGTACTAATAACTTCATTTATTTTATTACGTATAACAACATAGTGTAAACTTCAGATACATATTTACAATATTCTCCCTAAAATTAGCAACCATGAAACATTTAAAAATCATTCTACCTCCAAATACTACCAAATAAGATCTAAGTTGCTACTTAAAATCTTCAAGTCATAATAAATCAGAAATGGCTCAATCTAGACCACAATCGTGAGTAATAGTAAAAATCTGTGATAAAAAAACACGCAACGCGCGAACACTGTATGACATCTGACATTTCGGAAGACCTTACTCTACACGAACGCCTCTAGCGGCGAATTCATGCGCCATAGCCCCCATTGGGAAAAGGCTTGGCAGATGATGATGGCAGCAGAGCTTGGATATGATGATTATGAACCACATTACTGGTGTGAGCATGATATGAAAGAAAAGGGAATGATAAAGTGACTAGGCAGGGGAGAATGTAACAAAAAACCATGTTTCCCCAGCCCCAAGTAACATCACACAAAAGCAGGAAGATAATAATGCTGCTAGTGACAGTACATAAAATAACCATACTCCTTATTTAAAACGCGGAGTGTATAGTTATACCAAACTTAATCGTCGAACAATGTATGTTTAATCTGAAGGCCTGCTTGTACCCTACCCGGCGTTACTAATAAGGAAGTAGGGTTTTCCTAGCTAGAGAAAACAGAAAATAAATGAGGACAATAGCAATTATTTGGTCGAGAAAATTTAACAACGTGGAAAGAAAGATAGGTATATGTAGGAAGTCCTCTGACGGTGGTTGAATTTCAAGTACATAATACCCACATAGAATGATTTTATAATTTAGTTCTAGGTCAACCGGAAGTACTCTATAAATTTTGGGTCGAAAACCTATATGGTAGTTCCCGTTCCCGATGATTTAAACAAGCCACCGATACCTCGGAGCTCGCGCGCGGACTATATGTTATATGGAGCGCGACGATATGTGGGACTGTGTAAAGCGTAATGATGGAAAACCAATGCAACCAACGATGTATTAGCTGAGGCCAAATTAATATTATCGATCAGTTCAAAAACCTATGTACGCCAAAAACGTCTGGAACATAAAAAAAAACATAAAAAATCCTTTTTTTCTTGGTCTATGTTCATGTCATTGTCGCTTTTTTTCTCTAAATAAAACACACATTATTGTGAAATATTCTTTCACTTGCCTTAATTCTCACATATCTCTCACATCTCTCTGTGAAGATGCTGTTAATATCGGAGGCATCTCAGGTGACGTGGTGCCTCTGGTATTGATGTCCATAGGCGCCGATGACCTTCTGATGGGCCGCATGCTTATTTGTCACCTGTTACTATGCTGCTAGTACCCTTTTTCCCGTAAACCTTTACGTAGGTACCAGTGGCAAAAGGTTTATACAACGTGATTCCTTTAAATATTAAATTTTTTCATAGCCATTTCCAGTCCATAATTTAGTACGGCTTCCTTTATAGAAATTTTTAATTTTCGCAACTGGTTAGCACAAAGGCTCATTTTATTTTCGGTTTGGTTGCTTAAAAGTTTTTGTAATGTTTTCTTGACTTTAACAGGTTTCCTTGCGAAAGGAAAATTGTGAAAGTTAAGAAAACATTTCACAACAAACCTCTTTCAAATAACTTTGAACGCACGTTATCGGTTATTTACTAAGAAATGAGGGGATGTTTGTATTTATAATTATTTTAGAATTTTATTGTAACTTTATTGTTGACGCCTTGGGAGTAGGAAAGTTCTTTTAAACAGTTCTCTAATGATGTTTCAGGCGATTTAGACGCGGCTATTATTTTTATCGCACACATTTTTGACTCACTGGGATTCGCTCCATTAGATTCTCAATGCTCGGTTCAATGCCGAGATGTGAAAATCGTGTGCGATATAAGTTCTTCGATGTCGAGGGTAAAATGTTGTCCATCAAATGAAGCCCGTTGGTTTAAGCCACACGCACGCACCCTCTATAAATGTGTCCCTAGCGGTTAAGCACCAATAATTGTTGTAGGTCTATATTTTGACGTCCAAAAATTGATTTGATCTGTTTATTCGGTCAAATAATTTTTAAACTATTTTAGCTAGTCTATTGTGAAGTTTATTCATTAACGCTATTTAAAGTTAGGTAATGATTAGCGACTGTTTAACCGTACATATTTTGACGTTAACATCTCCTAGAACTAGTAAGTGCCCGCAAGCTGGTTAGCTTGCGGGCACTTACTAGTTGTACGACATTTTGCTGAATTGGGTCTATTTGGCGTAGCCGCACACATAATTATTACCTTTTTTTTTGTTTAGATTTCCGTTTTTAATTTTATGTTGTGTGCACTTGTGGCACGTGCGAAATGAACACATTTTCCAACTAAACCAGCGTTTATGAATGAACTTCCTTGTTTTTGTTAGTGTTAAATTGTCACCCTACCTACACCCTCACATTAGTACAAAACGGTTACCTCCACAGTGGTGTTCCCTCAAGATCTGCTAGTGAACGGTCTGGACGCGAGCAACTTCGCCATGCTGGGGCTGGGCGACATCGTGGTGCCCGGCATCTTCATCGCGTTGCTGCTGCGCTTCGACAAGAGTCTCAAGCGTAACAGCGAGTTTTACTTCAGGTATGTTTCATCATCAATCTCCTCTGCCCTTATCTTAATTTATTTAGTGTCGGCGCAGCATGTCTTGTTCTTCCATACTTCTCTATTACTCACCATCTCAGCAGTCACCTCCTTTCTAGCCATACCATCCTTCACACAGTCCATCTATCGTTTCTTAGGTCGTCCTCTACTCTTATAGCCTTATTCTACAGATTCGGAAAGTCGTATGTCTATCTCTCTCGATTTCGTAATGTCAAAAAAAGATAGACATACGACTTTCCGAATCGAAAATCGAATCGAAGCGTTCTGAATAGCTATGCTGGAGGAAAAGTACTCGAATACTGGAGATAGCAAATTTTACTCAAAGGAAACATTCCTTTATTATTTAAAAGAAACATGTCTGCATTCAGATTTTCGAAAATTCGCTTGACACTTTGGTGGCATTGAAAAATTCCATCCTGTATATTGTTATCAAATGTGAAGTAATTGCAGTTTCCATCAATGTCAAAGACACTGTGATCTTTATTTACCTTAATTTAAGTTTAGCGTTGAGTTGCTGCTGTCAATTAAAATATCTGTGAAAAGACTATTTATCACATGACACTTCGTGGACAGATCATGGGTTAATGCATATTTTTTTAATATATTTGTTTTGTAAAACCCAAGGTAATCGTGTAAATTAGGCAAACAATTTCTTTATCAGACCTTGTTAGCGTATCGATGGCAATCTAAATTGGGTAGGCCCAGAATTAGGAACCTTGAGTAGCGTTTAAAAGTTCATTCTTTTCCTCAACTTTTGATATGAGGTCTCACTTATCAATAACACATCTGTCCACCATGATGGATTTTTCTTGTGTGACGTAATTCTGCCTAGGAACGTCACTTAGCTTTTGAACTTGTAGTTGGACGGTTGACCCACAGAACGTTTATATTTAGATGTCGGCCGCATTGTTAATTTTTGCTTTGCACGTGAAAGGAAATTGTCAATTTAAACTTATTGCAAGTCTGCTTATTGTTGGATTGACCAGGACTCCACACATTTTCGCTCGTCCACTTTTACTGTTGTACAGAGACTAATATGTATTCTCCTTTATCGTGAGGTTAGTGCCTAACCTGGTGTCAGAGTTTTTAAGCCGCCCATGGGCCTCTGACTTGGCTTAACATGCCGTCGAGAAATATCTCTCAGGCATGCTGAATTCCTCACGATGTTTTCCTTCACCGAAGCAAGTAATTATATGTTATTATTATTGAATACATTTATTAACACTGAGTTATACAAAACGGGGTTTTCCTTGACAGATTACAAAAAAAAATTAATTGAACCTCTAAACACGGAAACACCGTTGTGTGAGAAACTGCTGGCTGAATTGACCGTTTGGCTGGGACGGTGCCAAGCCGTGCGCCTGTAGCTTTCTGGCTGATAGACTCCGTGACAATTTTCGTAGGACAAGGAACTGACGAGAGTACATAAGGAAAATGTACTAACCTTGGACCTCTTACATCCGCCTTAACATATACCTTTTGTTAGTCGTCTTTTACTCATCCTCTCTATATGACTAAACCATCTGACGACCCGAATGGCGCAGCAGTAGTGAGGCTGCTTTACGTTCTTAGGGTCCCGGGTTCGAATCCCGGTTGGAGCAAATGTTTGTGTGATGAGGATGGACATTTTGTTTCCGAGTCATGGATTAATGGAATGGATATTTACAAACAAAAAGTATCTATGTAGTATATAAACTATCTGATGTCCACGACACAAGCCTCGTTGCTTAGTGTGGCACTAGATGGCGCTGTGTTAATGTCCAGCGATTGTTATTTATTTGTTATTTGTTATCTAAGCATAAATACTCTATTCAAATTTTTTTGCTAACGAATGAACCTGTGTGAACAGGGCGACGTTCACGGCGTACGTGGTCGGTCTGCTGGCGACGATCTTCGTGATGCACGTGTTCAAGCACGCGCAGCCGGCGCTGCTGTACCTGGTGCCGGCCTGCCTCGCCACGCCGCTCTCGCTCGCTCTGCTGCGCGGCGACATCAACGCGCTCTTCAAGTCAGTACTACATGTCTTCATCTAGCCCAGTGATTCCCAAAGTGGTCCAGGTGGACCTCCAGGGGTCCACGGGAGACCAGTCGGGGGTCTAATTTAGCGTGAAAAAAAATGGAGCTTCACAAGTTGTAAGTGGGGGTCCATGAAAATGTATCTGGTTTCGATTCTAAAAAACAAAAATGTTGGCTTGGCTTTATCTCTCAATGTAGGCAGATAATAAGCTACTCATAAAAGTAAATAAAAAAACAATTGTTCCGGTGACGACACGTTGTATTTCGGTGAACGTGGTCGTATTGAGACTTCAAAAAAAGCATTTCGAGGCTATAAGATTCTAATTTTCAGATTTTTTGCCAAAAAAATCTTAGGAGCTACGGTCCTTATGCAATCCTAACTCCTAAGAGATAGCTCAAAATATAATATTGCAAATTTCTTGCTTTTCTTTTTTTGGCCACGGGCTTGAAATAATGCAGCCGGGCTCCACCGAAACCAGAAAATTTTGAAAGTGGTCTTCCAGAAATAAAAGTTTGGGAACCTCTGATCTAGCTGCTATAACCTAACGTAACACCACGCTCACTATCCCCAAAGGGTTAGGTGTAGCTAATAGTACAATCACATTTCGATAGTTATGTCTTTAAGTTCCACTTAATAGGGGGCGAGCCTATTGCCATCAACCGGGCACAAATCCAGACTCCATGAGTATAAGAAACAAAATGTGGGCAATATTAGGATTTATAGGTAAACCTCTACCTAACCCTTCAGGAATATAGGCGAGATGTTATGTTGATACTCGTTATTTCTTAAGTAACACAATACCTGTCGTGTCCACAGCTACGAGGACCAGCCCGCGATAATCGAAGCCGCTGTAGAAGACACGAGCAAGTCAAAAAAGACTGAATAGACACACAATGCCAATGTCCAGAGCACAAACTACAGCACAGCGGTACCATTTAAGTACATTCATGTTTGACCCCGCGGCGGTGGCGGTGCCCGGTGACGTCACGGGCCACTACCGGTCAGCTCTGACCTCGTTTGACAGCCACAGACCGTTTTGAAACCGTCTGTATCCTCTTTGGTTGTGTACTACTGTTTTATTTGTTCTTTTCCTCCGTTTGAGCTTAACATTTACCATTTCTAAGCATGTATTGTCTACGAATGTTTCTTTTTTTTGTTGTTTGTCTCGAAACTACAAATCATTCTCTAACATTGAAATCAATAAAATATGCGGTTTTTTCCTTCGGTTTTTACCTTCAAAAATGCTCTCAAAATACGGCACGGTTTGTAAACGGTCTTGCATCATGTGATGTCTTGTATAATAAATGTACGTAAATGTTGCTATTGTAAAAAAATAAAAGGGTAATATAATTTAGACTTCCGTTGTATCTTCCATCGGTGTTTCGTATCGTAGAAAATAAAAATTCTACCAAATAAATGTCTATTATGTGTTGACGATGACGTCAGGTTGACTAATTAAAATGTTTTAATAATTATAGGACTAGCGCGTTACAAAATGAAAATTATTATGGTAAAAAGGGTGTTTAATATTATTGCTCATAGCACAGCACACGTGAGCATCAAATTTGACAGCATTTATTTAGTACTAAGGGGCCGCCTCCACCGCTGTTTTGGACAAAATTGTGTGAAGAAACGAAATGCGTCGTAAGAAGTTGAGCTCTTGGTAGTACGGTAGTCATGGCTCTTGTTTAGGTAATTAATTGTAAAAACCTCGTACATTCCAGCCAGCTCCTGACCTCATCGTCTCACTGAATACCAACCTTTAGATATACCAGATTGATGTATAGTATAATAAGAAATTGTTTAAATTAAAGCGACACTGCGACTAAATTTATTTCTATATTTTTTATGTTGATTAAAATAATTTTATACTATTTTTCGTTAAGGTATTTTTTATGGAAAAATCATTTTATATGTTTTTGTTTTGTGTCAAACTTATTAATAAGTTTATGTTTTGTTAACATCTGTAATTGTTTCAAAAGTTACCGACGTAAAGTATTCTCTGAACATTTTACTTTTAAGTACAATAAATATATAACATAAACGTGGTTTGATGATATTTTTACTTTCACCTTTTGGTAGTACTTACCTAGTTTCGAAAATACTATTTTCCACCACTGAACGAATTTCAAAGTGTACGTAACATATGTACAGAGTTAAGTACTTTATATTAGAATTTTTAAGTTTGACTTCATACAAAACGAAGGAACTATGTGTATTTTGGAAAGTGCAGAAACCCTAATAAACCCACTACAACAAATACCCGATACTTTTTATACATTCAAAAGGGTTTTTCTGAGGCAAGGGATGTTGTTCAAACAATTTTTGGTAAAAATATTCTTTGGCTACATATTGTTTCATTCGTTTCATTTGATTTTATTAATTAAGGCTCCATTTAGCCGCTTGCCGGGAACTGTCAACATAATAATTAATTATTCTTAGAAATATGCATATTTACATGATTTGCATAATTATTATGCTAGGACATTTAAGACAAAATTCCGCGGAAACCTTTCGTGGAACATAGAACAATCAGTAAAACATTTAGCTGTGATATAGGTATCTAATTAAACAATATTCTTAAAAGATACCTATTTATCTACTAACTAATAAACAATGTTCTGTATTTATCAGACTCTTTTTCACAACTAGGCACTTCAATAAATAGACGATACAATAATAGCTACGAGCTTCCTCCATAAATAATAAAAACAAACAATTTATTTTTAACAAAGTATTGCAACATGACGTGTATGGTTAGACAATTTGAATGTAACTTTATAAATGTGATGGTAATGTGGAACACTAAACTGTAATTAAAAAGATCAGATCAGTCTACTGGGGTTTTATTTCTGAACCAATCTTCGTTAACTGGCGAAATGTGGGTGTACTATTCGGTACACCTTTGACGAAACCTTCGTAGTTTACTTAATTTTCGTTAATTTGTTGATTTCATATCCAATGTGCCTAGGGAGCTTTGGCCACTTTTTCCCAGCTAAAGCTAAAATATTTAGGTACCTAGTGGCAAAAGGGTGGCCCGAAGAATAGGGTAGATGACAAAAAAATAGAACAAGTCCGCCAGATAGATTATCAAAAAATATTTGACCCGTATTTTTTCTTTTGTTACGTAAACCAAAATTGACGAAGATACGACGGTTTTAAAATTCTCAATACGTGACGCCGTGCTATGATTTTTAGTGCGTTGTGACGTCACGAGCCCCCACTCCCGAGTTTTGATGCGTTTTATCTTTGTCAATATTCATTGATTTACAAAGACAAAAAATACGTGTCCATTATTTTCCAATACTCTGACCAAACTCTGACAGATTAAATAGATATGCAATTTATTGATGGTGGGAAACTAGTCTATTGCCAAACTTAAGTGGCGCTCCCCCAAACCATTCAGCGCCGCTCAAACTATCGGATCGGGAATCAAACATGGTTGCTACACTAAAAATAAACAACACATCAATATTTTAATAACATTTATTAATAATAATTGATTAGTATCTATCGAATATCGAATATCGTTCGGTAGCGGCAGACGAGGTGAGACCAGTCAACCGGTGAACTTAGACCGTCGACGATTTGACGCGATATGCAGCTACCGCGCCACATTATAATATTATTAGAATTCGTAAGTTGGCAATATTTTAGAATATTATCATTGTCACGAAAAACACGTTAAAGCTTACAACATTCATAATAAAAACACGTTATTTAGACACTTATTATTCCTGTATTGAAGTAGATATAGGTACATAATACATAGTTGTTTTGAACTCACACCGTTTATCGTTGGTAAAACGGGAGGCGAATACAGTATAAAACATCACATAAAATAAGTTCATCATCATCAGCCTATTAATGTTCCCACTGCTGGGACAGGCCTCCTCTCTATGAGAGGGAATGGGCTATAATCCATAATAAAATAAGTTCACATGAGTCTAAATATATAGTAGACTATGTTTCATTATTAGTTAATATAAATATGACCGCTATTACAAGCGTAATGGTCCATCATATAATAAATATAAATGCGTATATGGTTTATATCACACGAAAATTGCACATGATTGTAAAGCCGCGTCCACACGTCGGGCGGACTGTGTGGGCGCGGCTTTGGAGTAATACTTCACTTATCTCCAAATACTGGTTTTAACCTTCGAATACTAATCAATTCCTTTTTCTCCTTCGCCAAGCTTCCAGATAGTTCCATTACTTTTGACAGAAAACCGTATTTGGTGTTTCTTAGTTCAGTCCATATCCTTACTCTAAGTTAACAAGACTGCCATTCCTTCATTACATTACTGAAGCTAAGGTAGCCGTGCTTCAAGATACTAACATAAGTTCGATATATTTTGGTCTCCGAAGGAACTAAGTTGATAAAATAAAGTACCTGTTCTGGTTTATAAGGGGCGAATATTTATTTCGCTTGTACTCGAGGCCGGTGACTTGCGGCTTCCTTATATGGTCATTGGTTAATATATATATCATGTTTCACATTTATTTCTGACCTTATACTAGATTAATTAAAGTAATATCAGAACGACTATTAAAAATGCACAAAATAATTAAACTTGTAACGCAAACTGTAGGTGCCTACTTAATGTGTGGGTATTTAAAACTCCTTTTTCAACAACACGCATTTGTTTACAACCGAAAGTGGCGTACGGGCACAAATTGTTTACGATGATGCCAGAAACTTATTGTTGAAACTGAAGAGCTTGGTGTATACTATGTTGTTTGTCCGTCAGATAGTCCTTCCCACGTGGTCGTGCTTGATGTCGGGTCAGGTGAGGCTGGGGACTCGTTCAGTACTGCACCTCGGCCGCCAGGTGCATGTGGTGGTGACGGTTCAGGGCTCGCAAGCCGTTGCAGGAGATCACGTTCTGAGCACCGTCCTCCACTATCTCGAACTTTACCTGGGTTTGAAAGGCGGTAAAAATAATTAATTACGAGGGCGGAGCTAGTAAGTATTTATATTTAAAAAATGTCTAAAGAGGGACATGAATAGATTTTCACCTTTTTTATGTAAATGTTTCGCCAGTGCGAACACACAGATCATAATTGTTACAGCAAATAGCTTAATGTGTAATCCTTTAATTTTTTTACATCATTAGATGGTAAAAAGTTCAAATATTATATTTGTCCCAAAATTTGGCTTTAGTTTGTTGTACATGAACGTTTTGTTGCGTGTCTTTATTAGGATATGACAGCGCCATCTTGATATTTCTGCATTTACTTTTGTCCGTGTATCATTTCGAGTGACAATGACGAAAGAAAAGCTTTAAAAGTTATGTGATTGATGTATCGTTGGGATTTTCTACTATATTTGTGTTGGAGATCCCGAATAAATAAGTAAAAAGTGAACCGCCTAATATCGGTTAAATAACGGACCTTGGCGATCAGCTCAGCGATGAAGATAGCAGTTTTGGTGTGCATTGTGATGTCGCCCACCCGCATGGAGGACCTGCCATCGGCCAGCGCCATGTATATTATCATTTGATCCTGCAACAGTTATGTCACAGTCAGTCACTCTCTCATAATACAGTATGGCGACTACAAGACGGATACTCATGCAAAATGCAAAATTGTACAATGGAACCAATAGCCAAGTTTGCCACGTTACGCTTGTACCGATATCAACCAGTTGTTTCATCATCATCATCAGCAGGCCACAAGCCTCCCCAGTCGCACGCCATCTACTAGCTAGACTCTCTCGCAAGTCCCACCCAGCTGCTACTAGCCCCCCTCCCCCACGAGTACCACTGCTCCCCCCTTGCGAGACCTTAGCCCCCCCCCCCACCCCCACTCAATGACTCAATGAGTCCCACGGTCATCTCTTTAGCTTGCTATTCTGAGAGCTACGTTAAAAACTTTGGTTTCTATACCGAATTACCCGAATTTGGTACCTCCAAATCCAGAATGAGGTAATCCGCGACGAAATAATAAGAGAGATTCCAAGCATGGCCCGTTACATAGCTCGCTGAACGACCTTCCGTCAAGTATATCGTAAGAATATTTAAATGTGCTACCTGAAGATGTGTATCGAGGCAGCAGCCCGAGAGTATGTCGGAGCGCAGAGCAGCGCCCGCCGCGCGCCCCACCTCCAGCGGGTCCGCACCGCGCTTGCCGAGCGCGGCCGTGCCTAGCCGGCAGCCCGACGTCATCTCGCAGATCGCGCTACACACACACCCACATAACATAACATTACATCACTCCGCGCCCCACCTCCAGCGGGTCCGCACCGCGCTTGCCGAGCGCGGCCGTGCCTAGCCGGCAGCCCGACGTCATCTCGCAGATCGCGCTACACACACACCCACATAACATAACATTACATCACTCCGCGCCCCACCTCCAGCGGGTCCGCACCGCGCTTGCCGAGCGCGGCCGTGCCTAGCCGGCAGTCCGACGTCATCTCGCAGATCGCGCTACACA
This sequence comes from Xestia rhomboidea, assembly GCA_963853795.1. Lineage (NCBI taxonomy): Eukaryota > Metazoa > Arthropoda > Insecta > Lepidoptera > Noctuidae > Xestia > Xestia rhomboidea. The sequence goes on along the minus strand of OY970771.1, from coordinate 2,441,411 downwards.
CACACTCACATAACATAACATTACATCACGCCGCGCCCCACCTCCAGCGGGTCCGCACCGCGCTTGCCGAGCGCGGCCGTGCCTAGCCGGCAGCCCGACGTCATCTCGCAGATCGCGCTACACACACACCCACATAACATAACATTACATCACGCCGCGCCCCACCTCCAGCGGGTCCGCACCGCGCTTGCCGAGCGCGGCCGTGCCTAGCCGGCAGCCCGACGTCATCTCGCAGATCGCGCTACACACACACCCACATAACATAACATTACATCACGCCGCGCCCCACCTCCAGCGGGTCCGCACCGCGCTTGCCGAGCGCGGCCGTGCCTAGCCGGCAGCCCGACGTCATCTCGCAGATCGCGCTACACACACACCCACATAACATAACATTACATCACGCCGCGCCCCACCTCCAGCGGGTCCGCACCGCGCTTGCCGAGCGCGGCCGTGCCTAGCCGGCAGCCCGACGTCATCTCGCAGATCGCGCTACACACACACCCACATAACATAACATTACATCACTCCGCGCCCCACCTCCAGCGGGTCCGCACCGCGCTTGCCGAGCGCGGCCGTGCCTAGCCGGCAGCCCGACGTCATCTCGCAGATCGCGCTACACACACACCCACATAACATAACATTACATCACTCCGCGCCCCACCTCCAGCGGGTCCGCGCAGAGTCTTCTACAAGGTCTGCCGCGTCTGGTTGTGTTAGAGCACCACATATTGGCCCACGGCTTCACATCTAAATGGGCTGGCCCACGGCAGACGAGACTAGCTAGTCAAAACTTACTAACATTGTTTTATTCTGTGAGATGAATGTATGAATCATGTCTAATATACCTTCCGTTAACTAATAGAATTGGTGAAAAGTCGTATTATGACAAATTAAAATAAATAAATAGTAAAACATTGTACTGACATGATTCCACTGCAGTTGTGGGGTGCTATGTTAGGGTCTTCCTTTTGCACAGTGATCTCGGTGCGGTGGTTCAGGTCCTTTAAGCTATCTTTGAACCCTTCAGACATCTGGGATGCCAGCTGAAAGAGGTCAGAATCTTCTTATATTCACTGACAGATAACTGTCCGAACCACTGGGTCAAAAAAAAAATTTTTGAAAAAATTAAAAAACCCGACTGCATAAAACATAACTAATAACTTTAAAGAAAAACTGAAAAGATAAAAACAAGTTCAAGAAACAGGACATATTGACTGCAACAGTCGGGACCCATATTGGATGCAATGATTTTAGTCTAGATTATTTAATGGGTTCCGACTGTTGCAGTCAATATGTCCTGTTTCTTGAACTTGTTTTTATCTTTTCAGATTTTATTTAAAGTTATAAGTTATTTTTTATGCAGTCGGGTTTTTTAATTTTTTTAATTATTTTTTTATATTTTACACTTTTTAGTTACTTAGATATACCATTTTAAATCCTCATGATGAGCCCTTTATCGAGCCGTTCAGGCCACAGAGCGTGCCAAACAATTATACATACATACATACTCTCGAAAAACATAACCCTCCTTCTGGCGCAGTCGGGTAAAAAGGCTGAAATTTTGCACAAGTGTTCCTAAATATAACGAAAGTGAGTACTTCGGAAAGATTTCTGGAATCCAGATATTCCTCGACGTAACATTCAAATTGACTTTGACACTCGCATACAAGTTTATACCCGTCAAACAATGTTGCTGACGAAGCAGCGGTCGAAGACTTCAGCTTGAAACTTAGCGTGTCATACAAGTATAAGCCCACTCGTCACTGGCATAAGGTTCAAATTCCACCTACCCGCATAGGCAGCGTGCCTGCGACGAAGCTCCAGCCAGAGATCTTGCTGACAAAGCCGCGGTCCAACACTTTGGCGGGCGCGAACCTGTACACGGGCAGACAGTCCACCGTCACGAAGCCACCGCCCTTGGGGTAGTATCTAGAACCAAGGTTTCCGAGGTAATACAATGTTGCTCGAGTTGTATAAGTTTAGACATTTTGATTGAACCTGTTGAAGTGAACGTGGAACGAAGAAAAGTAAACATAACTTGACAGAAGCGTCTGATATATTTTTACAAAGAATACGTACCCTCGTCGATGCATCTTCATTTCAAAATTAGCTCCGAAGAGTTTGAGTGTGTTCCGGAACACCTCAGTCATGTACTCGATCTGAGGCGCCATGTCAGCGTTGGTCCCTCCCTTCAGGTCCAGTACTACTTTCCCGTCAGACAGCAGGGCGCAAGGCAGCGCTATTTGCATCAGCAGGCTGATCGAACTACAAGACAAAAAATTAAGAAATATTAAACCCAGATAGGCGCATTACTGTGTCATTAAGGCGACCACAGGAGCTAAACGCGAGTTTTATAATGCAAAAAAGCATATGATTCACTGCAATAAACAAAACCAGAAAAATATATGATATTCTTTAGAATATATGCTAGTGTTTCAAGCTACTTATTAAGTAATTAATTTTAAATACAATTAAATATATAATAAAAGAATAAATTGATAATAATAGATAGTAAAATATTAATAGAGTAAGTAAATAAATGGAAATATATTAGGCTAAGCAACATTTCAAACTGAAAAGTAATAAAGCGGTCTTCCTCTCTACATATTTTATTAAATTTGCTGTGCCCGACACGCTCCATAATTGTTTCTATGTTTTTATTTACCACCTGTAAGTGTACATTATGGATTTAGCAATAAACGATTTGACTTTGACTTTGTTTTAAAAACATAATACAACTAATTTGACTCGATAGAAAAAAATCACAAACTTATCTCTAAAAATTACATGCGATCATTCTGATTTTTTGGCAAATAATTCTACAAGCAACATTAGCATCATAGTGTTTTATTTTTTTAGTCCAATCAATAGATTTTTTGTAAATCGCAACACGGTTGGCGCAGTGGCTGAGCGATTGGCTGCTGCGCTGCGTGTCGCGGGTTGAATAAATTAGGAAAAAATATTTGTATGTGTCTGTCCTACAGTGTCTGGCTGAGTGGCTGTTTGTGTTTTTGAGTTTAAATGTTTCTTTTTAGGGTTCCGTAGTCCTGACAAGGAACCCTTATAGTTTCGCCATGTCCGTCTGTCTGTCCGAGGTCTTGCTAAGAGACCGTTAATACTAGAAAGCTGTAATTTTGTAGGGGTGTGTATATTAATTACGCCAACAAAGTGGTAAAACAAATTTTGGAATAGTTATTTATCCAACATGTGAGAAAAGTTCGTTTTTCCTATGAGTTTTGATTTTGAGTCTTGAGCGAGCGAAGGATTGAAAAATAGAATCACGAGCGCAGCGAGTGATTATAAATTTCAATCCTGAGTAAGCGAAAGACTCAACAAAACGAATAGCAAATGAACTTGCTCACATGTTGCATACAAAAGTTTTCACCACTCCCAGCAAGAAAGTATTCAGTCATCATAGGTAAATAAATTAAATAGTCACAAAGCAAATCAAAATAATTCTTTATAATAAAATAAAAAGAGCTGTTTATATATTCATGAAAATAATTTATTTTTTTAAATATCTTTAAAACTTAACATAAAAAAATCGGGCAAGGTTAGTTTCTGAACGGGATCATTACTTTCCTCACTGTTCAAACAGTGAGGAAAAACCAACTTTCCTCACTGTTTTCGTAGAGGAAAGACACTTCTTTCGTGCGGGAGTGGTGAAAAATATTTTTTTAGGGTAGCTCCATGTGAAGTGGGGATGAAATTTTTGTCGGATACCCTGTCGTGTGGGGTATCGTTGAAAAGGTATTTTAAAATGACTTAGGGGTTGCTAATACTACTTTTCGATTTAATGCTCCATGGCTTGAAAAATCTGGAAAAATTCATGATGATAGTGCATTTCATGAGCTTTAGAGGAAAACTATAGAGGTTAAGATAACTTTATTAGATTAGCAGTAATAGTCGTTGAACTTGGGTGTTGGATAATTTTGTACCGAATACAAAATCCTTAGAATAAATCCTTTAAAGTGACTAAGATGAAGTAGTTGCTTGTTTGTAACGGGTAAAGACTTGCATTGAATAAAATCTGAAAATAAAAAAACTAAAAAACAATAATAAATTATCATGAGTTTCACAAAGCTGCCGCTAGATGGCGCTGTACCAACGGGTTCGTTCTATATTGTGATAACGGGCTACACACTGCGCGTGGCCCGACACGCACTTGTTTTTTATTCCTGGAGTGGGGTAAAGTTTAAATTTTTAAAACTGTAACTTGGACGTATGGGGGTAATCTTCGGAACTTCCGATCCGATCCTGAAAAGTCTTTGGTAAGAATGGGAAACTACCTTGTTCCCGAGGGATAATTTCCGACCCTAAAGCGAGTGACACCGCGGGCAAAAGCTACTTAAGCTAGTAACGAATCAAAATTGCAAAAACTTAATAGATCGCAGCACAAAATTATACAGCACAATTTATAGGAAAGATAAGTCCGGAATTTTATTCAAATGTCCGGAATTTCATTACTTTTTCTACTTTTTCTAGTCATAGAAATACCCAATATCGCTTTGGGAGTCGAGGCGAGTCGGCAGCATGCTCTGTTTTTCCGTGCTGCAAAATGAGGTTCAACCCTATAACGGGACACAGGTATCCTCTTTGTGAAAAGGAGTGAGCCGCAATACACCACTCGCGGGTCCAGTGCGACGTACGAGTTGTGTCATAAATGTTCACCGTTTTGAGAGGTGGTGATGAATTAATTCACGCAAAGTGCAATGCCAGCATGGGTTTGAAATCTCGAACTCACGTCTAATGACACACTCGCCGCTATCATTGGGCCATCATTGCTCATAATGTTCAAAAATTTTCATGTAATACATAAGGATAGTACCTACATTTTATTAAAAAAAAACATGGATTAAGGATGTGAAAATGAATTAAACTTCCAGACGTAACAGAAGCCGGAAAAACGATGCAAAACCTTAGAAGTATATTGAAAGGCAAAATAAGTTTTAATAAGCACTTGAAGAATTTGGTTTTCACGAACGAAGTCTTTCAAACACGGCATTGTCCTAAAAATTGTTCGAAACGAATTCAGTCTTGGAAATAAATAATTTCAACAAAGCAACTTGTTAAACAAATTAAAGTTGAAAATCCATTGCAGAACCTTTTAATTGGTAGGTAGGTTCAATTTTTTATTTAACTACATCCCGCTAACGTAAGTCCCTATTGATAATTTGAGTAAGCAGTAATAAGTTGTCTAAGATTAATGATTCAAACAAATAGATATGATGCATAGCTCGAAATGAAGGTGCGATCAAACTGACCGAATCGGACTTCGGACAGGCTGCGGACACCGGACTTCGACAGATATTTTAGTATAGCATGACCATTTAAGTGTGCAGTAGGTGGCGCTGCTTGTCAAAATGCATCGATATGTCCAATATGGTACATTTATTTTAGTTCTATGTCTAGGGTATTTTTCAATAAGTCAAAGTCAATAAGTCAAAGTCAATATCAAAACCGCGCGCAAAATACGCGCTTTGGACGTGGAATTGCGGACACCAGCCCCTTATACAATTGAAGTCAAATTGAAGCTACATTATTCCCGAGTTTCGTAGGCTATATTTGGAAGTCTCCGTAGGATAATGCCCAAAGCATTAAGTCCGCCTTTGTACAGTTTTTACTTGTGCATAAAGTTTTAATAAATAAAATAATATTCATCCATAAAGTGACCGAAGCCACGGCCAAAATCTAGTAAGAAATAATTTGTTCGTCGGCGTGGCGGCGTTCATAGATTCGACAAGTAGGTAGGTGGGCGTCCCGTTATCCCGTTGGCAACATCGATACATTGATTTGTTGTAAAAATAGATACCTTAAGTACCTCCCACACACAAGCACGTTTAATTGGCCTAGCTGGACACTTAACAAACATGGAAATATTTCGTACAAAGGTGCGTGTAGGATAGACCAAATAAAAAAACCTTAAGGTTTTTTGTTTCTGAGATTAGTCTAGTTAATAATCCACGAGGGAGATCAATCAGTGTTATGTGTTTTCCATTTTCAGCGCATAACCAACAAATAAAAGCAAATAATAACCTTGTAAGCTCAAATAAGGCGTGTGTCTCACCCAGCAGTGCGCGTGTCGGCGACGTAGTGTCCGTGCTTGATCCGCTTCCCGGGAATGAACTGGATCTCGGTGGAGCCGATGGTGTCTCCCCTAAGCTTCGCGCTGCACATGTCTGCGACTAGCTTTATGCCTGTATGTCAAAAGATACTCACTGCAATTGCGTTTTGCATGTGGAAATCGAGCAAATGTGTAGAAATATATTTTTTATGGAGCATACACACAAAAAAACAAGAACCAATAAAAAAAGGAATTGATATCGTTACTCTAAAAAAATTAAATTCAGGAAAATATTAGACTAACAAAGGTTAGTCTAATATTTTCCTGAATAAAATTTTTTTCCTTAATAGCAAAGAAGAACTTATGTTAGTCATAATTTATTTGGCAACTGTATTTTTTTACAATTTTGGCAAATCAATACAATTAGGAAAAAAAGGAAGAACAAATAACCGACTTAAACATATTATCATAACATCATGCGTGTAATACCAAATGGGTTAGGCAGAGGTGTACCTAATAGTACTATTTTTCAGTCCCTTGTAATAGGGAGCAAGCCTTTTGCCATCAAGAGGGGACAAAATCAGGCTCAGTGGCTGTTATAAAAAAAAGAAGATTGACTAATGCAGATGACATGGAAGATGTCTCTGACCAGGCAGTAGTAGAGTAGAGTAGGGACTCCATTTTCCGCACTTAGACTCTCATTTGGCCCGTTGTGCGTAGGTGTCCTGGCTAAGTTAGCCAGCCTAGCTCCGCCCAGAAGAACAGAAGTTTCCTGGGAGCTTCACAGGCTTCGCGGAGCGACCTCACCATTCTGAGGATTTGTTTACGTTGGGTAGCCACGGCCTCACATTCTAGGATGACGTGGGCAGCTGATTCTTCGGCGGCAAAGCAGCCCCCGCAGAGTGGGCTGTCCATGGCGCGTATGTTAAAGAGATGTTTGCTTGTGCCGTGTTTGTATGGCCCGTTATTGTCCCTATTATTATTCTGAGGTTATTTCTACTTAGGCTGAGCAGTCGTTTTGTTAGTCGCGGATGTAGACTTGGCATCGCCATTTTTGACTGCCTGCAGTCTGTAGACCGTGACCATTTGTTGTTATGAAGTTCAGTTGATCTCTGGCGAATACATGTACGGAATTGTGAGAAAAGTAAGGGAAGGAGTGGGTACGGGCCTAGCACTGCCATCTCGGAACCTCTCATAGCAAGTTCGTCTGCGGCGTCATTGCCTAGGAATTCACTGTGCTCCTTAATCCACTGGAGGGTGATTCTATTAGACAGTAGTATGGTAGGCATGGCAAAATATTGAACAGAACGCTGATAAGAGCTCAAGGGTCATAATCATACTGCGGGACTGTTCGAAAGAGATATCGTGGCCCCGGAACACAAAGGGCGATTAAGGAACATGGATAGGTTTTAGTCATTATAAGGCAAAATATAAGGCTGTTGCTGCATTAATGTAAGCCATGGTTTAGCCTGGAGAGAAAGAGAGAACTGGAAGAAGATGGAGGAGGCTTTTACCTAAAAACAACATTACAAGGTCTTTAAACAATAATTTGAAAGTTTACCTATGAGATGCTGCGCTGCTAAACCCGGCTTGCTCCGATTAGCTCGTATGTTTGTTACCCGTACTGGTATTCCCAGAATAGCACTTAGAGAAATCGCGGTCCGAAGTATTTGACCACCCTGCAAATATTTTCGTTCAAATTTTAATTCAACATCGAACATTATAAGATTTAATAAAAATATGATATTTACCCCTTCCAAAATACTCCCATCGATTTCAGTAAATTCTGTCGCCCTTGCCATTTTGATCTGTGCGGCACACGCCTTACTGTGCTGTGATCGCAATATTTCGCAATGAAAACTCACGGTTGAAAAAAAATATGCAAGAACTCTTTAGCCTGAAAATGCACTGCACCGAATGTTGCCGGAGATAATCAAAATGTCAATGTCACAAACACAATGATAAGGCGCTGTGTTTCCCTCTTTTATCTAAAATTCCCACATTTTCTATTATAAATTATGTTCCCTTCATTTAATCACTAATTCACTACGGCCATTCGAAGACATCGTGTAACAGTTTGAGTTGACGACCGTTATCGTCGATCATTCGCTAATTTACATGAAATATTAAGGCCCAGTCACACCGGATGCGTAGCGTGACGTGACGTGCGACGTGACGTTAGTACGCGCGTGCGAGCCCTGTCACACCGGCCCAGACCGGTACAGCACACGTCACGCGCGCACGCATCACGTCACACAGGTAACTGCAACACGCGCGTACGAGGCACATTGTCAGTAGCCATATTGAGTTGAGAGCATTTGGCGAAAAGATGTTAGACAACCGCAGTTCTTCGGATGAAGAAGCGTTATTGTTGCTACTATACCAAGAATCTTCTGCTACTACAAAGAGACTTTGGTCTCGATTCTCTCCCGTAACAATAATTTAAAACTTTTATTTTTGTACTCTCTAAGTTTGGTGTTGTGGATAAACTCATATTTGCGAAATACTTCGCAATTATGAGTGTATCTACAACACCTATTAGTTTTTCCTTTAAAATTGTCTCTAACTGTAACTATATTCTGTTTGTAAATAAATACAACCTGCCGTGCGTGCGTACGTGCAGCAATGACCGATGCGTCTGGCATCTAACAGGGAGCGCCATATAATACAACGTCATCGCTGCAGACGCGTGTGCGACGTTGTCGTTCCACTACACACGTGCGCGGACTCGGTTTGTCAGTAGATGCGGCTCTATGTGCGTGAGTGACGCATGTGCGCACGTCACGCATCTGGTCTGGCATCTTTCTTACAGTTTCATGCATTACAACTGATGCGTGCACGCGTCACGTCACGCTACGCATCCGGTGTGGCCGGGCCTTTACTATACTCTTTGTTTACATGCGTACCGCGTTAATAACGCTGTGCCTGAAAGAAGTAAGGTGTGGGACACTGGACAGTTATGTCATGCTGCACAAAAGATAATTTCACACAGATTATTCTGATGAAAGACATTTCGCTCTTTAACATAGGCATAATTTTGTCGCTTACTAGCTTTTCTACACTTTGATGTCCAAGTTAGGGTGGCATTGAAATTGGCTGTAATTGCAATTACAGCTGGGCGTCACTATGCCACCATACTATTTTGTCAGACCAAATAAAAAGGTAAAGACAGAACTCTGCGAACAGCAAAGTGTGGTCCGTCAAATTACGTCTCGGTCTGCTAAAGTGATCATACACGCTCACACGCACACATTTACATCAAACTACAATTTAAGTACCTATGCCTCAATAAATGCACAACATGTTTACGAAACCTCCTTCTCCTAACCTTCTCTGTTCGCAGAGTTCAGTCTTTACCTTTTTAGACTGTAAACAAAGGAGAATGCTAGAATAGCATTCTCTGTCTACGTTTTATTGGATATTTTATAAAGAATTAATAACCTTGCTTGTTTGTTACTAAATAACTAGAGTCCCATTGATTCCCTAATACCCATCTTCGGGAAAAACTCTCAGAACTAGCAGCACTGTATGATGATTTCGTTGTCGTTTACAAAATAAGCGCAACAGTTGTTGATATTACCAATCGATGTTGAGTGTGAACAAACTCCACTAAATCATTCGACTAAAAATCAGTTTTATCTGTTCAATAAAGTATCTTGAATTTGGTCGATATAAATGGATCCATGTTCCAGTTTTGCATTCACATAATAACAATTTACGTTTATTAACGCAAATAAAATAAACGAACATCATAACTCTTATTACATACCTACTTACTAAAACGAATGAAAAAAAAAAGTACATCAAATTATCTAATTTGTAATGTAAAAATCAATCGATTTAGAATAATGCTGACATCTATCAAACTCTAATTTAAAAAAATTGGTTTTTGTCTGTGGTTTGGACAGGTAAACGGAAGTTCCGCGCAAAATGTCAATAATGTTTTGTTGGGAATTATTTTGCCAATTATTATTTGAGAACAACTTACATTAAGTTGTTCAATAAGAGAATTATTTACACAAATATAGAAGTACCTTAATATTCAACATACATGGCATCTTGATTACTAAGCGCGCTAGCCTAATTCATGATGCAAAGGAAACCTGGATTCCCCGTCGCTAATTGCAGTATCAAAATGGTAATTGACCCGGTCTATAATTAGGTACATAGTAGTTAGAAAGTGCAATAAAACCACTTATCGATAAATTTTCGCAATAATTACAATATTAGATGTAGTTTGGGCTGTCCATAATGAGCGCGTTTTCGAGTGGCTTGGTACGCGAAAGTTTCTCTTGATTGTAAATAAACAGTAATAATGTTTATCTAATTTAATGACGTGGAGTATAATAGCACATATTGAATAAGTAATTAAGATTCTTACGTGCCCAAACTGTATTTTCTGCCCAAAGGAACTTGGTGATTTTTTAAATTGTTACCTCCGGTTTTGTCGCAAATGTTCTTCGTCGTAGACGCATATGCGGCTTGCGTTAATATTATTGTATATTTACGGTAGGCCGTAAATATACTATAATATTCCACTGTTATATCATTTTCTGACTTGACTTTATTCAATTCTGAACAAGGTTCTTAGGTTAGTTACTGTAGGGTGTTTTATTGTTTACTTTGTGTAAGTGTTTATTTAGGTTTGGTATTTATTTGTGTAAATTATTTCAATAATTACACCAAAATATTCACAAACAATCTAGACATTATTCATTTATATATCATGTGATTTTCCTCAGCCGGACTGCTCGGTAATGCCAGACCCACTGCCATATGAAGAGGACAGTGATCAGCAACAACGTCGGCTCCAGCTAATTAACTTTGGACACTCACAGTGGGGCTTCAACAACTGGAGCTGGTCTGTCAACAAGCAAGACCTAGGTAGTATAAATATGTTTTTTTTCTTAAAAACTTAACAATACAATCTGGGGGTCTAAAATGGCTGCTTTAGCAGAATCATAAATGAATCACTTTAAAAATTTAAAATTCTTATAAGGGACCTTATGGTTATGACTAAAAGTCCATTTTAAGAATTTTAATTTTTTAACGTGATTCATTTATGATTCTGCTAGAGCAGCCACTTTAGACCCCCTGTCCTCTCTCAGAATGTTATTGTTTGACGACCCAAATGGCGCAGCGGTAGTGAGGCTGCCTTACGTTCTTAGGGTCCTGGGTTCGAATCCCGGTAGGAGCAAACGTTTGTGTGATGAGCATGGACATTTGGTCTTTTTGGCCTCCTCTCAATGAGAAGTTTAATGTATAATGAGTATGGCGGTATATGTCAGTATAAATTCTCTGTAAAGGTTTTATCATTTGTGTGCAAAGAGTGATTCAGAAGTGCAGTTTGTCAGTGTCCTGCAAAGTTTTAAGCATAATTTTAGCTCAAAGTATTAAGGTGGATGATCCAGGGTAGCCCGCGAAACGTCAGTGTCAGGTTGTAAAAAAAGGTGTACTGATTTACTTTTTCAAAGTCAAATTCATTCCTGCATCTTTATGCGCTTGGAGGGTTGTATTGATGATTATAATTCTATAACTTCATACGTGTTACAGCCACGAATCAAATTTCAATCAACATACAACCTGACACTGACCTGGAAATTGCAAAAAACATAAGAAAATTTGAATTTCGCGGGCTACCCTGAAGCATCCACCAGTTAATGTATTTCTAACTAGATTTTGTCCAACATTATTTAAAGAGCTCATTTTGTTCATTTTAGATTTTGTGGACTTCACAAATGGCAAGTACTGTGCTGGTGTGGTTGCATTTGTCTCTATAACAGTGAAGAGCTTCGACATACATCGGGAGAACATCGGCTATGCCACCTCAACCGCCAACTCTAAGGGATTCGCCATTTACAAATCTAGAAAGGTATCAATAAAAACAAAACCAAATGAATATACTGTTTATTTTTGTTGTTGTTCAAGTCAGAATGTCTGGTGACTTTGCTGCTTGACAAGAGTTTTATATTTTTTTGTGTTTTTGTAGTGTGCAGTGACAAATGCTTTACGCGAGACGTTGCTGAGCTTCGGCGGCAGCGTGGCCACAGAGCTCACTGAGCTTATCGAGGCGCACCGAGTGGATGCGCCCGCTAACGCAGCCGAGCTCTCCTCGGAGAACAACCAGAACGTCGCCAACAAGCACGCCGAGCCCAGGAACGTCACGCTCGAGCGCGCCGCCCGCAGGGAGCCCGACAGCGGCGCCTCCCCGCACCTGCGCTCGCCCCTTGCCCCCCCTACAGTACAGAACGGGCCCCTCCCGGCCCCGCCCGTGCAAAACGGGCCCCTCGCGCCACCGCCCGCCGTAAAGAACGCGGCGCGCGTGCTGACCAGCATGCCGCCCGCCAACCGGCCCCCGGCGCCGGGCCCCGCGCCGCTCCCCGGGCCCCCGCCGGGCCCCGCGCGGCCCCCGGGCCCCGCCGTGCCGCCGCACGCGCGCCCCAGCTCCAACGTAAGTTTCGTGCTGCAGCCGGTGATGACGCCGCTGGTGCCGCCGCTGTACGGCGCGCGCGGCTCGGGCCCGGCGCCGCACGTGTTCCCCAACGCGTACTACGAGTACCCGGGCGGCGGCGGATGGCACTTCGCCTACGAGAGCTACGAGCGCCCGCCCGGCAACGTGAACCTGAACTTCAACTTGCCGCCCAAGAACCTCGTGGTGAACGGGCGCGGCGCGTGCCGGCCGCCCGACGACGTCGCGTTCGCCCCGCCGCCGCCGGCGCAGGGCTGCTGGATCAAGCCCACCATCTTCTACGACGGCTTCTGGACCGAGCAGAAGGTCAAGAAGTGGGTGGCGGAGCAGGTGGAGAAGCAGTTCCCGGAGGACGCGAGCGCGCCGAGCTCGGCGTCGCCCGACAAGGCCTAGCCGCCGCCAGTCGCACCTAGCCCTAGCCCCTTAGCCACCCGGCTCACTAACTAGCCATTAGTATTTTATCAGCGAGTTTTTCTTATACACTTGTGGAAGTTTTTTGCCACACCAGCTCACACGAGTACTGCAGTAGTTTTGAGAATAGTAAATGTATTATAGGTACGTTAGGTAGATTGGTAAGTTTGGAATCTCAAAAATGGTGAACTATTTTTATGTAATTTTTCCTCGTTGTATGTAGTTGTAAGTGTTGTCGACGGTCAGGCGTCTCTCGACGCCACTTCGTTGGTAGAAGTCGTGTGTCCGAGTGTTTTGATTGTCTGCTTTTATCTTGATCTAGTGTTTTTGTGAGAATACATTCAAATTCTCACATCTACTTATAATAGGCGAGACGACAAAAAGAAACCTAATTAGTCCGTCAGTTAGATTATCAAAAAATATTTGACCCGTGGTTTTCCTTTTGTTACGTAAACCGAAATTGACGAAGATACGACCCTTTTAAAATTCTCAATACGTCGCGCCATGGTATAATTTTTAGCTAGTTCTGACGTCACGAGCACCCACTCCCGAGTTTTGATGCGTTTTCTCTTTGTCTATTTTCATTGATTTACAAAAACAAAAAATACGTGTCCATTAATTTCCAATACTCTAACTGACGGACTAAATTGATTTGCAATTTTTTTATACTGTCGTCATACCTATTGTGTACACTTGTGTGGTGGTTTTACTAATGTTTATCAAAAGGATATGTGAATGACCTGTCAAATTTTACTCAGCGTTTTTAACTTTAGGAAATTTTAATATTTTTCCTCTTAGGATTACATTAAGAATTGGGTTTTGAGGTTTTGACCATGTTACATAGTTAGTTAAATGAATGGAATTGCGAATATACATAGGTATATGTATGTAGTTTTACTGTGTAGATATACACGGTAAATAACTGTTTTATTGAAATAAAATTGTTTGGAATTTATTAAATGTTTGATTGATAGTTTGGTTTCTTAGTTTATCTTTTTGATCCAATTTATTTACATCCTTTGCGTGGCTATTTTAACTTCGTCTACACATTACCTTTATTACCAAGAAACATCAGAACTATGGTTTTTATTATTTATATTTTATTTTTTCTTTCCCATATTTTTTTTATAATTTTACTAATTTCCGATCCATACAGCTGCCAAAAACAATCCGCCTGGAGAACGAACACATGATTGTTGAACAAGAGCTACCAAAGATGGCACTGGACGGGCTCAGCGAGGAAGAGGCGAGAGCCGAGCGGAAGTGGCGCCAGCGGCAAGCCCAGGAGGAGTTCCGCCTGAAGCAACTCATGAAGCAACAAGGACTCGGTTAGAAATACATTATTACTACCAAAATCTTAATAGATAGCTGAACTGTCGCAGTTTTGCCACGTAATTACAGTAATATTAATAGAATCGTGTATACTGGATCAAGCCGTGGTGCGTGTAAGCAATGGTGCGATATTTTTATATATAAATGATTTTCAATGATCAGTTTACTGTCAACCACAAGTCCATGGATTGTGAGAACGATGATGCCTCTTTTTCGTATAGCGTACGGGCAGTTTACGTTTGTAGATCAAGTGCTGTATGTGACAGGTACTGCGACATGTTCGAGTCATCATGATTCGACGCAAACGGACAGCAAAATCAAATAAATTTAGATAGACGTTCCGGATAAAGCTATTCGGCTTAGTCCGTGTGTAATTGTGCTGACCCGACCCGAACATGACTCAGCGATGATAGATGCCAAAGGGAGTCCGATCAAAAATAGCCGAATATAATAATGTAGTAATTCCTTCGCTTCGGGTTTGTTGTTCAACTAATACTGCCGCCCTGAACATGGTTAGGACCTCCACTGCTGCAGCTGAGAGTTGGCACTGTTTAGCATATAAAGGGTGTAAAACCTCTTAACGAAGCCGAAAGGCACTTGTTCTCCTCGTCATTGCAATATTTTTTTTGTTCTACACCATACCTGGGAACATTCTAGTTACAGAGATATTGGGGGTCAAAGTTCCAACTTTTTTTATAAATACAAGTTTTTAATGTAAGATTTTTACTTTAAACACCTCCACGACCCCCGTACTATTCAATCCAATCCATCCATCAGCACAATGTTTTAAGTGCGTTACATTGAGTTCTACCACAAAAAATGAATTTACCCCAAAAAAAAAATCGTTTCCCAGCAATATTTTTTGCGTAAAGTAACTTAGTTTGATGTACAGAATGCTTGGTTGACGGCTTCGTGATGAGGTGGTTTACACCCTATATAGTCCTTGATAAAGAAGAAACATTGACAGCATACAAGCATTGTACCTAGGAAAACATCTTGGTTGTTTTAAATACATTACCCCATCAGCCATCAAACAATTAACAAATCCATTTGTTATACTAATAAAGACCCGTGATAATGTTAGAAATTACATATATTTGATAAGTAGCATGTAGCAGTCATTAATTCTAAAGTAATTTTGCTAATTATATTTCTGTGTAAGTACTAAGTAGGTAGGCATCAAACATTGTATGTTCTAATTGTAGGCATTTTTTTTGTCATTAATATTATTTTATTCTTAGTTCAATTTTTTTACAAGAATAGGTAGTGAGTGCATAACTTTGTTTTATAAGTTTTTTTATTTTGTTCAATTAAATGATTTCTCTTTCAAACTATTTCTAAATTATTTACTTCCTGTATCCCTTTTCACCCTTATTTGAATACAAGAGCATGCGTTTTTCAATGGAGGTGGTGGGTTTTTGCAAAACCTTTGTAATCTAACTAAAACACAGCATAGTATGTACCGGTTTGGATCAAAAAATCGCAATTGCAAGTAAAGTATGAATGAAAAACTGCTACTAGATCGAAGTATTCTATCTCTAGGGTAAAAAATCGGATGTAGTGGTAAAATATAGTTTCAGTAGACAGGTCAATAATTGTTGAGATGGACTGGCGAGAGTGGGGTTATGAGTTCCAACGACCCTCGTCACACTAGTAGATATTGAATCTCACTGCCTCATTGAACAAACGGTCGTATGGGCTACTGCTAAGCGTAAGGTCTTGGGTTCAATTCTCTGCCTATCCCATCGGGAATTATATGCGTGATGTTATGTTACTAAAATCTGAGCGTAATGTTGTCTGCAGATGACAAACAAGAGCTGGGTAGAAACAGCAGCAGTTTTGACCACTTACTGCTGGAGATACCAACCCAGGAAATAATGATTGAGGCTACGGGCAAAGAGCCCGGCAAGAGGAAGTCTCCGGGACCAGACCTCGGCGCCGGCGCGGCCAAGAGACGCAACAGCTTCAAGAGCAAATTAGATATCGTACAAGCGGACTAAGGGTTCTTACAGACGAGCGGCACGTTGCCAATGGCAGATAAACTGCAGCCGTCGCCACCCGTCGGCTGCAGTTTATCTGCCGTTGGCAACGTGCCGCTCGTCTGTAAGAACCCCAATTCAAAGCTCAGGGGCTGTATCACCTGCACCTCTTCATATTACTAGTGTGCGACAAGACTCACTTCAGGACGTCTAGCTCCATCTCCTGCTCCCTAGTCAAATTGTCTGGCGAACGAATTTATCTCGCGCACTGATTGCGTCAAATTACTTGTATGGGGTGTTCATACCCGTCCGAATCATTGGGGACTTTCTAGCCGTCAAAATAATTTATGCGCACAGTCGCGTCCCGCGTCGGTTTCGCCCCAGCTTGAACACTTCTTTATTTTCTTTTAATTGGTATATTTATTACCAGTACAAATTTAAGTAAAATTACTATTTTCAGACATTTCATTGTAATAATGTATATGGTTACAATTAGTTAGTGTCCAAAACAGAATTTTCAGCCTATACCTAAACTCATTTAAACATATAAAATTGTTTTTTTTTTGATCGCCTGTTAAAATCTAGTGTAGGTATTGTCGGATAAACTATATGCTGATTATGATATGTTATGAAATCACTACTGGCAATTATTATATATGGATCAAAATAATATCGCGTTGTTGTCAAGATAGCTATGTAAGAATAAAATAATGACAATGAAATGAAATATTATAAATTTTTAATTTGTACCTTTTTAGGGTTCCGTAGTCCTGACAAGGAACCCTTATAGTTTCGCCATGTCCGTCTGTCTGTCCGAGGTTTTGCTAAGAGACCGTTAGTACTAGAAAGCTGTAATTTCGTAGAGGTGTGAATATCAATAACGCCGACAAAGTGGTAAAATAAAATTTTGGAAAATATTTTTTTTAGGGTAGCTCCACTACATGTGAAGTGGGGATGGTTTTTTTTTCGTCGTCTACCCCATCGTGTGGGGTATCATTGAATAGGTCTTTTAAAATGACTTAGGGATTGCTAATACTACTTTTCGATTTAATGCTCCATTTACGAAATATTAAACTGTAAAGTGCAAATTTTTGTTCCAGTTGCGTCCCCCCCTCTAAAAGCTAAACTGCTGGCTTGAAAATTCTGGAAAAAATCATGATGATAGTGCATTTCATAAACTTTAAAGGAAAACGCGGTGTTAAGATAACTTTATTAGTTTAGCAGTAATAGTCGTTGAACTAGGGTGTTGGATAATTTTGTACCAAATACAAAATCCTTAGAATAAATTATAAAGTGACAAAGATGAAGTGGTTGCTTGTTAATAACGGGTGAAGACTTGCATTGAAAAACAAAATCTAAAATATAACGGGCTACTACGGAACCCAACAATGCGCTTGGCCCGACACGCACTTGGCCGGTTTTTATCGTATGGGAAATCATCAAATGACATGACAACACGGAAGGGAGTGTCAGTCTTTTACTGACTAAAACGCATCCATGTTCCTTCATCGCCCTTTGTTCCGCTGCCTCGGCAGGCACCGGCCCTTGCGAACGCGCCGTCGATACGGCCTGTCGTCGTCACAAGACGGACGGACGGCGAGTTAGCTCATTACTAACCGTCCACAAGCCCACGTTAATTTGTTACCTGGGCTTGAGTTAATATCTAATACATAATTAGGTAGACATATAGTCAGTCATTGCTAGATAGAATATATTTTCTTTATTGTACACTAAAATTGTGACACAGCTCTTTTACAATATAGCTCATATTCTTTGGTTACTATGGCGGCAGCTAGAATATAAAACAAGACAGTTTTATCTAAAGGTTGTAAAAAGACTTAAAGCCGAAAGGCACTTGTTCTCCTAATCATTGCGATCATTTTTAGGGTTCCGTACCTCAAAATGTAAAAAAGGAACCCATATAAGATCACTCTGTTCATAAAGATATATTTATTGCGTAACTGTGTACATTAAGTTCTTATTAATATATATTATATTATTGTTCTTGTCCGTCTGTCACCACCGATTTTCTCAGGAACTCAAGCAAGTTGAAATTTATACCAGATACTGAGGTCTATAGTCCCTATTAGGTGTATAAAAATCAAGGTTCTGAGCCAACACGATAAAAAAATATGGGCAAATTTAGATTTCCGCGAAAACTAGTACCAAAATTTACCAATTTTTTTTTCAACATTTTTTTATTGGTATTATTTTATAATTATATTTTACTTGTCCTGTTAGACCTTGCTTTTAAACAAAATTGACAATTCTAGGTCAACTGGAAGTACCCTATAGGTTTTGAGTCAAAAACCTATATGTTAGTTCCCATTGACCTAGAATCACGAAATTTAGCGAGAAGGAAGGTTTTACAGCACATGTAAAGGGGCAAAATCTGAAAACCGTAAACATGTAAGTAGTTTAACAACAAAAAAAAGCGAATTTCTAACAAACTTATTATTTGCGGTTGGTGCAATAGCCGTTTTATGGGATCGAACAGCAAAGTTAGGTTTGTCCTTTAAAAAGTTTGTACGAAACCCTCGGTGCGCGAGTCCAACTCGCACTTGGCCGGGTTTTATTCTAGACCATACCTGGGAACCTTTTACGGAGATATTGGGGGGATTTTGGGAGTTTTTTAACAATACTTACATGTTTTTAATGTAAGAACTTCACTTTTAACACCTCCACGACCCGCACACTACCTATTCAATCCATCCACCAGCACAATTTGAGTGCGTTACATTGAATTTATTTTTTATAAGTGCCCTAAAATACACTTAATATATTTTCATATGCATTCAGTTAAAAGCTGTTATTTTGACATAACAAACAAACACTTACTTAAATTTTATTTATTTGAATAGATAATAAAACACAGTATTTTGAAATCATTTTTATTTTATTCACTAACAAATTACGCATCTTACACAGGAGTATTTACACGAACGAAAAAATACTAAGTTCTAAGTTATTGTATTCAGGTAAATTAAGAAACGAAAATGACACCCTACTTATAATTAAGAGTTAAACGAAAAGTCACCTTAAAGCAAACGACTTAAGAGCTAATTAACATTGACTGCTTAAGTTAAGTGCAACGGGCTAGGCGACGATAGAGTTACCATTAAGGTAGGTCAATGTAAAAATTAAAAACTAAAGTAAAATTATTTATCATATTCTCATAGAACACGATTTGTGCACGTAAATTGCGGTACAATAGCTATTTATTCACCAAGGGGAATAGGCACAGATTACTAATCGAGTGTGCATTTGAATTTGTGAACCACACGAGTTTAGTAATCTGTACTTACCCTCGAGTGATATATACTGCTTTTTACTACACTTGCTTACAACGTCATCAAGACAAAAAAAACGCGTTTGTAATGGATTACTACCCTGTTTTTCAGGGCAGTAATGAAATTCCATACAATATAACTGCCTAGTTTTTGAGAAGGTTTAATGAACAGCTTTCAAGCCTTTTAGTGGGGTAGTATTGGTACACTTACTAACTAAGCAAGTGTAGTATAAATACATTTTCTGTAGTTCAATATTTATGCTTTATTGATAAATGTTAGGTAAGGTACCTATTTTTCATTAAAATAAACGAGCTATCATAATGATTGATTCTCAATCCGAACTCAGTCACTTCAGTAATGATATTGTGAGGTTTGGCTGATAATGTAATCAACGCCACTGATTTCCCTAAAAATTGTGTTTGGACTCTTTATAATGTTTTTCCGTAGGGATACGCCGCCAGCATTCGTGAAGCCCTAACTTCAAAGTTTAGTCGACATATTGAAGCAGTAGTACTAATAGCTGGTACGTGTCTAACATATTATTTGATCTAAAACGAGTCCTTTTGTTATAAAAATAGACTTGTTTTGGAGCGAATAAAGTTTTAAATCAAGTGACGGCCAGAGTTGACTGAATTAAAGTTGCATCTTTTAAATTCTTCAATCTAAATGATTTTCTGTTTTGTTCAATACGCCTACCAAACGAAATGATACATGAAAGGCCTTAACAAATAGAACATATGTTCACACAGGATTCAGACTCACAACCAATAAATAAATACAAAAGATTGACATAGAACTCCAACACGCTATTTAATGACATCAGGGAAAAGTATTTCTCAAGTTTCTCCCCAAATTCGTAACCAAATGACCAAAACCTCTACTTACCCATTTCGGGTATTATAGCCGTAATGTTACGTTATGTAGCATTCTGTCTTGGAGTTCTAAGCTGGTTATACATAATTGCGAGTTAATTTATTACACTTTTAAATTAGAATGAAACTTTCCAAATGTATCCATTTGTTGAGACAGGAAATACGCTAGATAGCCAAGCTAACCTGAAGTTACTTGAAGTTCTATTAGGTTTGCTAACTAGTGAAAGAAGAACATTTTTATGCAAAAAAATGTGTCTCCAATCCCATTTAAAGCTTTTGCTTAAGTTGATACATATTTCATAAGAATTAATAGAAAAATTAACATACTAACTCTGATAATTATCTCGACAATTTATTTAAAAAATATAGGGTGATTCCCAGAATTCAGTGCCGATTATCTCTATAAATAGCTACAATATTCAAGTTATATGATATTTGCTAATATATAAATTGGTATCACCCTTAAATAAATTATCATGAGAATTATCGTGAGATGTAACACTATAAACGCCTCATTGGCATTAACATATAACTAAGATCTACGAAACTTTAGACCTAACATACACTTATGCATGTATACAAAATATATACAAGGACACTAGTTAAATATGTATGAAATTGTGAATGTAATCTACCTGTATAGCCTCCATACAATACTCGTAAGTTGGTTATTGCAAAGTATTGCAGAACAATCATTTGGAGGCGTTTTGAGACGTAATGCGAGGCGGTTAAGGGCAATATTATACTGAGAGTCCATGGGCGCAACCATGGTTGCACTACAAATTGTATGATTCGTTGGGCAAGCAATAAAGCCTGGTGAGATACCCACCATAAAACTTTTTCTTTTGCAGCGCTGCCTTATGTGCTCCTAGTGTCCCAGTGTAATAAAGGCCGGAGCAGACCAAATACGTGGCGTGAATTTGCACGCACTAGTTTTGTTGTAATGTATGAAACTCTATGGATTAACATAGTAGATATTATCTAGTCCGTACTACTGCTAGATATTTTATTTATTCGCCATAAAGGCGTGACTATATGAGAATTTGATTAGTGGGGCGAATATACAGAACCCCTTTATAAATGTATTCATATTATAATAATTCAAGACTTTATTATTTATTTGATAGTTAGGAACGATACAAGCAGAGTAAATACTTCCGATATATAAGGATTAACCAGTCTGTCATTCTAATTATAAAGATAGGAAGGCTACTGATATATTCGTAATTATGTATCCTACAAAAATATTATAAATAGTATATTTTGTATTATACTTTAATAGTGCACGATTTTATCATGAACGTATGCGTCTCCTATGGCAGTATCATCAAAAATTGTGTAGAATATGTTTGTCGTCATTTTACTAGTTAGAGCCAGTCATATAAATACTGATACTGACTAGGCGATCATAATAAGTATGTCCAGCAGTTGAAACATATATTTAGCCACATTCGGTAGAAAAATATAAATAAAAAATCTGAGCACACTTCGTATTTTCTTTCACATTTAAAGTTGGCAAAAAAAGGTCACAAAAATCGTGCACTACCAAAGTTCGGGTAATATTATTCACTTCTACAGTATACATTGATTATGATCAAATACATCGATCAGGGACAAGACGTGTCAGTTTACAACTTTGTAGGATGCATCTGCATCCTCATGAAAGTTACATTCATTCTTTATCAAGTGACATACATAAGGCCCAGTCCTTGTTGACACTCTAAGGTAATACCGAGTTCACTGAGGGTCGCCCACTCTTCACTCTTATGCCCTAAGGAATAAGGTTGGAAAAGTGGTGACCGTCAGTGAACTCAGCAGTACGTCTTACTATTACAGAACATCACTCAAGACTCAAAACTAGATTTCAGCCATTTAGCATAAGTATAATTAGCCCATAACGTGCTGGGACACAGGGGAATGGGCTATAACCCACCACGCGGACCCAGTGCGGGTTGGTAGACGTCACATGTCTCCTAATTTTCGGTTCTAGATACTGCCCAACCGAAGCTTCGGTTTAGGCCAAAAAAGGCCGAAGTTTTGGCCGAAGTCGAAGGTTTCTGTTTCTAGCAAGCGCCAAAATTGAACGAACTAGGGAGGCGCGGGGTGCATGGTCACGAATTTCGAAGAGTTTAAGAAAATCAGAATATTATTCACTTTAAGCCATTAGCTGAATTTCACAGGGTCATTAAACCTTCGACTTCAGCCGCAGGTTGTGGGGATAGCCGATTAATCAGCTTCGGCCAAAAACTGACCTTCGTTCGGACACTAGGTCTAGGACATGGGTATCCTCGCGATGTTTTCCTTCACCGCTTTGAGAGCGATTGGATTAGTCGAAACTAATTTGAAGTAATGCTTGAGTCTTGAGTGACGTTCGGGCCAAACTTCTAAAATCCCTAGTAGACGTTATTCTGTACCCAAAATTTCCATTTGAGGTTTGTTTGCTACTAAAGAGTTTTTGGTTTAACATAGAAAAAGTTAAAACAAAAAATACAAAGGTATTGAACTTTCTACTATGGAACATCCAGTCACCCCATCGCCTAAACTGGTAGTGATAAGATGCCATTTCAGTTCTATGCCCTTCCCTTCATCAGTTTACTTGGGAACATGTTGATGACACGCGTCACTTCTGCTATTCTACATCAGTTGGCAAAGTGTGTCTGTCAGTAGTCACCGTTCAGCATCCGGTCGGAAATATGACAATGCCATATTTATGAATGCGCTTTGTCAAGATAAGATGGCATCGTGCAATACTATGTGCACTACCAATGGTATTACGTTGAAAATGAATGTCAAATTTAAAATAGAAACCTTCAAGGTAAACCCATCATACAATTTTTGTAATAATCATATTTATTAAGAAATAATTTATTTTGCAATGAGAACTAGCAATAAAAACAAACATATACTAATAGTGTTGTTCACAAATAGTTTTGCTACATACAAGTGATTTTTTATATATGTAGTTATAATTGCAAAATTATTTTCATAAACAAAAAGGACTGTAAATCCCATAGATTCGGATTACCCAATAAAATAATCACTGTATACAAAAACATTAATTTTCATTTTTCAAACCAGAGCCTTCAAAATGTTTTTAAACTGCTATCTGATTTTGATTATTGACAGGTTCTGCAGACAACCCAATCTGGCTTAGTGATGCTAACGTGAACGCACACTTATCCGAGCCGAACGAAACGAATTTTAGAATTCTTTACATGAAATCTTATGAAACTCGCACGAATCCGCCCGCGTCGAATCGTCCGAATCTGGAAGGACCCCAGAACCCCAGAAATCCTAGACGAATTCGGATGACGTCATCAGATTCGGCGCGGTTGATGCGGTCGACTCGACCGATGCGCTCGCATTCTATCAGTTGCGTACGACAAAGCAACGCGCGTGTACTACTTCTTCATTGTTTAAAAAATGAGTGATTCTAATCTTTCGGCGCGGTCGATTCTTTCTGTGCTGGAGGCCTCTTTAACTTCGATTCGTTCGACGCGTTCAGCTAGGATAAGTGTGCGTTCACCTTTATTATTATACATATTGACCATCTACTATTGTAACAACAGTCTATACATATAATATTACTGATAACACATCTTGAAATTAAAACCATAAAATAAACCTCTTTAATCAGAAAAAAAAAATAGCCAGAACGCAGATTCTCGGTAGATGACATAATTATTATGTTCTTTTTGTTCCCGAATCTTAACAGACCTATTTTTTACGATAATTTGCATTCTTTCCTTTTACATTCAAAACTGTAGTGTTGGCGAATCATCTCGGTAACCCAAGACTACATTCATACATAAAACGGAAGTACTAAAGTCAAATAAAAGCGCACTTGAAATAAAGTGAAGGATACACTAGTCTGGTGGTGTGCTCTTAGGCCGCTGTCAACTAGCGGCGTGATTAGTGTATATTATAAACAAACGAACGACATTAAACTCTAGGTTAGTGGAAGATTGTAACGTTAAATACCGCGTGTTGAACGTACAATTCCGTTTGGCGGCGCTGCCGAGTCCACTCCATACTGCATTGGCTGTAACAATTACAATAATGATTACAAATTGTTGCCATATTTTAGAATTGTGTAGCAAGCAGTGTGTTGCATGTACCCGAAACATTGTTATTGTCACTAGTCACAAACGTTCGGGCGAACTTTTCTGGAGCACCATTTCCAAGTGTTTCTGGGCAACTATGGGTAACACAAAGTTATAGCAAAAGCCCCAAAAGGTAATGAAAGTTACAGCGTCAGGCTAGCCCGCAAAATTCAAATTTTCTTACGTTTTTTGCAATTTGTAGACCAGTGCAAGGTTGTATGTTGATTAAAATATTGTGCGTGACTGTAAGACGTATGTAGTTACAGAATTATAATCATCAAAATCATCAATACAACCCTCCAAGTTCATAAAAGTCGAGGAACGACTTTTTCAAGGTCAAAATCATTCCTCGACCTCGAACCTGGAGCATCCACCTTAATATTATCATGTTGCAAATGCTACTACTCTACAGGGTTATTTGTAAAACACCGGTAACCTCTCAGGACTGTGTTACTAACATCATAATCAACAACTTTTGTTCTATGACTTTTAAAAAATCATCATATTTTAGTTCATCAGATTTTCATACAAAACTAAAAATATTTAAATTGAACGCTCTTATGGGCCCCCGCCGCCCTAACCCCGCTCCCCTCGCTATTGTACTATCGCTTTCTTTTGCTTCGCATAGACTTCGTAACATTTAGAGCGTTCTATTTAAATATTTTTATTTTTGTATGAAAATCTGATGAACTAAAATATGATGATTTTTTTAAAGTCATAGAACAAAAGTTGGTGATTATGATGTTAGTAACATAGTCCTGAGAGGTTGCCGGTGTTTTACAAATAACCCTGTATAAAAGACTTCCTATCTGACAAATCTCTACTCCAATACAGTCTCCCTCAGTCATGACGCGTTCGGTGGCCCACTGATGTGTACCTACCTATGTTTACTGTTCTCTTTATTCCATGTGACATATCAATAATTTAATCATTTGTACCAATAATGTAATAATGTATTCTTAAGTAATTTGCATGTAATTAACTGTTGTATGCCCAATGGGCGGGACATAGCTGATCACAATCTAATTATTTAAGACCTGTATTATGTACCTACCTATGATCCAAAATAAAGATATTGATTGATTGATGTTGTAAAGTGTTGATCTACAAAAAGTCACTTAGGCATAAATGCATCAATACAGCAATATTGCTTCCGAGATGTTCTTTTACTTCTCATGAATAAGGAACCTAAGCATGTTGCCAACAACATTGCAACATTGTTTCCCGCAACACTTCACAAACAGTTTGTTGAAATAATGTCGAGAAACTTAATGATGAGTACGGTAACGACGGTGACGAGTAAGAGAGTATGGGAGAGGAAGACATGCTATGCCGACCCCAAATAATAATAATATAATTGGAATTGAGGTACGGGCAGGAGGATGATGATGATGATGATGATGATGACTGTAGTTACCTACGCACACGTATGGACAGTTGAAGTCGATCGACTATAAGGCGAAAATCGCTTGCACCCGGAATAAGAGCGCAGAGCAGCGGGCAAATCGGCGGGCCATAGGCGTGCAAGGCATTTTAGTTTTAGCATCATAATGGATAATGTCAACTATACCTGTCGGTCACTAGACAGGGACCTCCTCTGCCTCCTTCTCCCTCTGACGCACTGCGACGGCCGTCTCCACGAGCAGGTAGAGACACTTGAACTTGTCGCGTTCGCCCTCACTGCTCACATTGGCTGGCACCACCTGACAACAAATTTGTTACATTACAAATGGAACGGGGAGAGGTTGTAATTATTATCGTCTCAACATAAAAGAGACTGGTGGATTTGAACCAATGTGATTGGTTGATTCCCGCACGTCTGTGTTCTGTTTTGACCAAAAGCGGGCCTAACACGATAAAAATTGATGACTGTGATACGTAATTACCAGATTTTTTCATATTTGGTTCTATATTAGAAGTATTATTCGCGAGAACGCGGTAAAAGTTGGTTAAAATTAGTTGTTTGGGTCTTAAAAAAGGATGTAAAAAGACCCACCACCAAGGAGCCTTGAAGGTCGTTCAGCTGTATGATGACGGTGTGTGTACCTGTATGCGGCGGCGCAGCGGGTGCGGCAGCTGCGGCAGGTGCGCCAGCTGCGGGTGCCAGCCGCCCGGCGCGTCGCCGGAGCCCTCCGAGCTGTATGATGACGGTGTGTGTACCTGTATGCGGCGGCGCAGCGGGTGCGGCAGCTGCGGCAGGTGCGCCAGCTGCGGGTGCCAGCCGCCCGGCGCGTCGCCGGAGCCCTCCGAGCTGTATGATGACGGTGTGTGTACCTGTATGCGGCGGCGCAGCGGGTGCGGCAGCTGCGGCAGGTGCGCCAGCTGCGGGTGCCAGCCGCCCGGCGCGTCGCCGGAGCCCTCCGAGCTGTATGATGACGGTGTGTGTACCTGTATGCGGCGGCGCAGCGGGTGCGGCAGCTGCGGCAGGTGCGCCAGCTGCGGGTGCCAGCCGCCCGGCGCGTCGCCGGAGCCCTCCGAGCTGTATGATGACGGTGTGTGTACCTGTATGCGGCGGCGCAGCGGGTGCGGCAGCTGCGGCAGGTGCGCCAGCTGCGGGTGCCAGCCGCCCGGCGCGTCGCCGGAGCCCTCCGAGCTGTATGATGACGGTGTGTGTACCTGTATGCGGCGGCGCAGCGGGTGCGGCAGCTGCGGCAGGTGCGCCAGCTGCGGGTGCCAGCCGCCCGGCGCGTCGCCGGAGCCCTCCGAGCTGTATGATGACGGTGTGTGTACCTGTATGCGGCGGCGCAGCGGGTGCGGCAGCTGCGGCAGGTGCGCCAGCTGCGGGTGCCAGCCGCCCGGCGCGTCGCCGGAGCCCTCCGAGCTGTATGATGACGGTGTGTGTACCTGTATGCGGCGGCGCAGCGGGTGCGGCAGCTGCGGCAGGTGCGCCAGCTGCGGGTGCCAGCCGCCCGGCGCGTCGCCGGAGCCCTCCGAGCTGTATGATGACGGTGTGTGTACCTGTATGCGGCGGCGCAGCGGGTGCGGCAGCTGCGGCAGGTGCGCCAGCTGCGGGTGCCAGCCGCCCGGCGCGTCGCCGGAGCCCTCCGAGCTGTATGATGACGGTGTGTGTACCTGTATGCGGCGGCGCAGCGGGTGCGGCAGCTGCGGCAGGTGCGCCAGCTGCGGGTGCCAGCCGCCCGGCGCGTCGCCGGAGCCCTCCGAGCTGTATGATGACGGTGTGTGTACCTGTATGCGGCGGCGCAGCGGGTGCGGCAGCTGCGGCAGGTGCGCCAGCTGCGGGTGCCAGCCGCCCGGCGCGTCGCCGGAGCCCTCCGAGCTGTATGATGACGGTGTGTGTACCTGTATGCGGCGGCGCAGCGGGTGCGGCAGCTGCGGCAGGTGCGCCAGCTGCGGGTGCCAGCCGCCCGGCGCGTCGCCGGAGCCCTCCGAGCTGTATGATGACGGTGTGTGTACCTGTATGCGGCGGCGCAGCGGGTGCGGCAGCTGCGGCAGGTGCGCCAGCTGCGGGTGCCAGCCGCCCGGCGCGTCGCCGGAGCCCTCCGAGCTGTATGATGACGGTGTGTGTACCTGTATGCGGCGGCGCAGCGGGTGCGGCAGCTGCGGCAGGTGCGCCAGCTGCGGGTGCCAGCCGCCCGGCGCGTCGCCGGAGCCCTCCGAGCTGTATGATGACGGTGTGTGTACCTGTATGCGGCGGCGCAGCGGGTGCGGCAGCTGCGGCAGGTGCGCCAGCTGCGGGTGCCAGCCGCCCGGCGCGTCGCCGGAGCCCTCCGAGCTGTATGATGACGGTGTGTGTACCTGTATGCGGCGGCGCAGCGGGTGCGGCAGCTGCGGCAGGTGCGCCAGCTGCGGGTGCCAGCCGCCCGGCGCGTCGCCGGAGCCCTCCGAGCTGTATGATGACGGTGTGTGTACCTGTATGCGGCGGCGCAGCGGGTGCGGCAGCTGCGGCAGGTGCGCCAGCTGCGGGTGCCAGCCGCCCGGCGCGTCGCCGGAGCCCTCCGAGCTGTATGATGACGGTGTGTGTACCTGTATGCGGCGGCGCAGCGGGTGCGGCAGCTGCGGCAGGTGCGCCAGCTGCGGGTGCCAGCCGCCCGGCGCGTCGCCGGAGCCCTCCGAGCTGTATGATGACGGTGTGTGTACCTGTATGCGGCGGCGCAGCGGGTGCGGCAGCTGCGGCAGGTGCGCCAGCTGCGGGTGCCAGCCGCCCGGCGCGTCGCCGGAGCCCTCCGAGCTGTATGATGACGGTGTGTGTACCTGTATGCGGCGGCGCAGCGGGTGCGGCAGCTGCGGCAGGTGCGCCAGCTGCGGGTGCCAGCCGCCCGGCGCGTCGCCGGAGCCCTCCGAGCTGTATGATGACGGTGTGTGTACCTGTATGCGGCGGCGCAGCGGGTGCGGCAGCTGCGGCAGGTGCGCCAGCTGCGGGTGCCAGCCGCCCGGCGCGTCGCCGGAGCCCTCCGAGCTGTATGATGACGGTGTGTGTACCTGTATGCGGCGGCGCAGCGGGTGCGGCAGCTGCGGCAGGTGCGCCAGCTGCGGGTGCCAGCCGCCCGGCGCGTCGCCGGAGCCCTCCGAGCTGTATGATGACGGTGTGTGTACCTGTATGCGGCGGCGCAGCGGGTGCGGCAGCTGCGGCAGGTGCGCCAGCTGCGGGTGCCAGCCGCCCGGCGCGTCGCCGGAGCCCTCCGAGCTGTATGATGACGGTGTGTGTACCTGTATGCGGCGGCGCAGCGGGTGCGGCAGCTGCGGCAGGTGCGCCAGCTGCGGGTGCCAGCCGCCCGGCGCGTCGCCGGAGCCCTCCGAGCTGTATGATGACGGTGTGTGTACCTGTATGCGGCGGCGCAGCGGGTGCGGCAGCTGCGGCAGGTGCGCCAGCTGCGGGTGCCAGCCGCCCGGCGCGTCGCCGGAGCCGCCGGCGCCCTCGGAGCCCTCCTCCGACTCTGAAGTGCGCACGGACACCACGCCTGCTCCACGACTGTTGCAGAAAGGAATACATATAGTACGGGAGGCGGGAGGTACTGTTAATCTGACGAAGTCTTTTTGTACCGGCTGATAATCATATCAAATAATAGTTTAGCCATAGCACAGGAGCGTTCTGCGCCTTAGCTGCTCCAGAAGTGGGGGAATTCAAAGTTACAGTATATTAAACTTTAATTTTTTTTTAAATAAAAATAGCAATTTTATACTGCGCCAAAACTTTTTGGAAGATATTGGGTTGAGGTATTCAGCCTAAAAAAAATGTCAGCTGCATGTAAGTGGGGGAATATACGTCAGCTGCATAAGTGAACTTAATTTTCAATGGCACATTTGGCTTATAGATCAGGGCCGGCGGTCTCGACATAGATAGCGACAAAATCGCAAACTTTCGATCGCAGATTATTAACGGATAAATTCGGTTGCTATAATGATGCTTGCGAGTAACGCAAGTCTCTACATTCAAGATGCGTTTCTCGCATGCATCGTGATTGCAACCGAATTAATTCGTTAGTAATCAGCGATCGAAAGTTAGCGATTTTGTCGTTTTCTCTGAAAATGGTCAAAAAACGCAAAAATTCATAGTAGGATGAAACCCATTGGAAAAGAAAGAGAATGTAACAAAAATGAAAGGAAAAATAATTTACGGGCGATCTGAGGTAGGGGGAGGGGGGGGGGGTTAAGGGTAAAAAAAAACTGTTTATCTCGATTTCCGTCAAAACTACAAGTCCTATGGAAAAAAGTTTAATGGCAAAGTTGTAGGTAATAAAAAGATCTACAACTTTTGCATTAACACTTTTTTCACATAACTTCAAAATTTATGTGAAAAATTCAAATAACCAAGTTCTTGGTTTTTTATTTTTATAAAACAATTTTTTTTTTCACGAAATTCACTTCACTTCCAGACCTCAGATCGCCCGTAAATTATTTTTCCTTTAATTTTTGTTATTATTCCCTTTCTTTTCCAATGGGTTTCATCTTATTATGATTTTTTTCGTTTTCAAAAATTGGCACTGCACTGGTCTATAAAGTCGAAACCCGAAATGCCCGCAATTATGTAGAAAACAAAAACTGCACTTTTGGTTTTTGTAAATTAATTCTGCATGAGGCAGAAATCGACCCGATACATTTAGTAAAAAAAAAGACCTGTATTGTTACACTGAGCCATAGTGATAGTGTGCGATAATGTCGCTGATAAGGATCAATTACTGCGAAGAATAGTTTGTGTAAAATCAAAGGAAGTGTCAGTTTTTGCAATAATTATGATTTATTATTTAGTTTTGTCACCTAATGTTTGTTACCAGTATATGTCTAGAATCTAGATCACCTACACAATCGGTAAGTGCAATAAAACACGGTGGTGTTTGGTTAAGAAACGGGTTCGATTCCTGGTTCGTCCAAAAACTTTTTCGAAAATCAAAAAATAATGTTTTATTTTCTTCAAAATCTAATTCATTTCTAAAGTGGAGGTTGGTGTGGGCACTATAGTTTCGAATCTAGCCTAATATGCCTTCCAGAATCCAAAGTTCATTTACGCAGCTGACGTATATTCCCCCTACGTTAGTAGAATGCAGGTGACTATATTTCCAAGTAAACTTATAATGTCACTTACGGGATATCTTCCGTGATTATTATTTGTGTTGAGCTCCCGATATTTCGACGCTGTTGCAAGCGCCATGATCGCGGGTTGACAAATAATAATCACGGAATAGAGTAAGTGATAAGTTTAGTTTTAAACCGTGAAAGCTTAAAATAGTGTTTAAAATCAAAGTATTTTAATTCACATGGGCACTTATAAAACATCGACAAAAAGGTGCACGGTTCGGGTTGGTCGTTTTCTATGGAGAAGAGCCGGCAAGAAACTATCGTCGTTTATGGTTCAGGCCTGGTATGAAATTGTTTTTTTTTGCAATTTTCACATGATGTAACTTTGGATTCTCCCATGGTTGCGGTGGCTGACTTTCATTTGGATGATCAGTGCATGTTAAACAACTGCTAGAAATGAATTTCATCCGATAAAATTGCTCGCAAAAATTGCGTGTATGCATGCTGTAATGCGCTTACACATCCCAAAATGATCAAGCTCTGTCCGAACTAAAGTGAAGCTCTCGATGCGGGGTGAGATATGCTCGCGCCGGTAGGATTATTCCACTCGGCCCCATCAATTTATCACAGAAAATTGGAACTAAGTGAAATGTTAATGTCCACTTTGTCCCACTGATTGATTTCCTACAGTGTTGGAATATAGAGAATTTAGAATTTAAAGACAAAAAAGCCTCCAGCCCTAGCATAATTTATTTCAACTAAACCATTTCGTGATACAAAATGGGCAACAAACGAATCAATTATTGATTCCTTGGTCCCACTGGTGGAACGATTGATGGGACAAAGTAGAGCATTCCCGTCGATTGTGTCAACTAATTTTTATGGAGGTGTTCAAACCAGGGAAAAAGTTATCCGGTTAGACCTTTAACCCATTTATGTCTGATTAACCATCATACGGGTTAACCCTTATAACTAACTTATTGGTTAACTGTTTAAATATTGCTGATTAACCAGAATGAAAGAGACAAAGCACCGAGCGCGGGCACACTCCGTTTCTTTCTTGCTTAGTTTTTACGTACAAAAATGAACTCTGTGCGTGAGAGTTATCCTTTACTCTCGGGGTTTTCACCTAACCCTAAAAAATAACCCCATTACTAGCTAGTAACCTTTTCAGTCCCTGTTTCAAAATGGTTCGCGCGACTTCCTGTAGGGCTATTACATATCTCTGTTGTCAGCTCGAAATGATAGTAACTGGGCTCAGTGTCTATCAATTAATTGTCAAAAGGTTAGTTTCGAATTATGTATGACCCTGTTAGTCACCGTAAAGTGATATCCACTCAGTGTGATACGTAATACCAATATTATGACATTCACGGTTGTCACCAAAGTTCGGTGTACAACCGAAGCTTGATAGTCACTGGATATCAGAAAGATACGTAATAGCCCTGCTGGTCATTAAAACGACTCACGACGATGCGACGTCATGCACCCCGCGGGATTCATTCGCCTCAGTCAAAGCGTCATTGAAGTAAAGTAGGAGCCAGGAAATCGAATGAGGTGACAATACAATTATTACAAGAGAGTCTCTATACTGTAAAACAAAACACTGGTTTCAATAACATGACTAGCGAACAATTGTCAAGATTGTATTGTATAATTATGTAAATCGAGATTCTAACGAACTAACAAGGTTAAAAAGATATGTCCCGAAAGTCAGACAATTGATTTGCATTATATTATTATTTAGAAAGCCCAAAATAACATCATTTTTAGGGTTCCGTACCCAAAGGGTAAAAACGGGACCCTATTACTAAGACTCCACTGTCCGTCTGTCTGTGACCAGGCTGTATCGTGATGGCGCTAGACAGTTGACATTTTCACAGAATGTGTATTTCTGTTGCCGCTATAACAACAAATACTAAAAACAGAATAAAATAAATATCTAAGGGGGCTCCCATACAACCCTACCATACAAACGTGATTTTTTTAATGTTGTGTCGTTTTGTCTAATGTTGTATAGATAATGATACGGAACCCTTCGTGCGAGAGTCCGACTCGCATTTCATCTTTCTCATTAGCCCTTTCTAAACGTCACAAAATCACAAAACGCCGCAATCAATCACCGCAGTCGCTTGATTTGTAACAATCACAATAGACCTATCAGAAACCAACCCTCGGGCAGCGGGGTGTAGTTCCCGGTCCTCCGGTCCGTACCGTATGACGGACTGCCACACAGAGGGGTCGTATTTGACCTCCTCTTCTGAGACAGCGCTAGACGAGTATCCCTCCTCTCCGTCCGCTATTTCGTCGCCGTCACTTCTGTAAACCAGGAGACCGTCGCTGTATTCTTGTTCCGCGCTGCGGTCTGCGTCACCCTCGTTCTGTGGACAAAGTAAGAGTTTTCACTATTTCTCTATTCCTATCTAACCCCACATCGTTGGGGGCCATCCATAAATTACGTCACATGATTTCATGAATGGACGGGGGGGGGGGGCGTCCTTGTCACAGCTGGTCACATTTGTGAGACCCCCCACGCCCTCGTGTGACGTCACATATTTTTCAATTTTACATCTACAAATTATTGAATTAAAAAAGCAGTTCCGAAATTAGTTTTGTTTCGATTTAAATTCTATTTTAATAAAATTAACATCAAATGAAACATTTCAAAAATTTAACAAAACTTAAAACGATTAAGTAATTATTTTTATTAAAGATTCAGACTTATAAAGGTTTTGAAATGTCACGTCACGTAATTTAGGACCCCTCGCAACCCCTTGACACACAATATCACACTACGTCGAACCCCTCCCTCCCCCTTAGCGTGTGACGTAATTTCTGGATGGCCCCTTATGAATGAACATAATATGTGAAACTGAAATGTAAATGATAAATGTGGAGTAATAATAGGGTTACTATTTCGTTTATTAAGTGATGTCGTCAAAAAGCCGGGCATAATTTTTTTTTGGATCTTTCCTTTTTTGTATATTTTATTTTCTGTAGTTATAGTCTGTCAACCAGTTATCGCTTGGTATCGTATTATTTATTACCCAGAAACTGGTCGTGGAGCTAAGATAGGCAGTCGCTCCATGTAAAGTGCTAGTATTCAGCTTTATCCGGTTAGACTGGAAGCGGACCCCAAAATAGTTGGCAATAGGTTAGGCAGATGATGAGTTACCTCAACTTCAACACCGTCCCAGGAAGCGACGACGACGCCAGCAGTGTTGGCGTTGCCAGAAGTGCCCGGCTGCTTGCGCCCGCGCCGTGAGATCGTGTAGTGCAGCGGGTCGTGGCCCTCGCGGCGAATCATCTCCGGCAGGATGCGTCGGCGCGCGTTTATGAACCAGTTGCATACCTAGAGGAAGGAAAAGAAATATGTTCATTGAGTATAGCAATAATCTTGCTCTAGTAGACTGCGATATTAGGTTATTGTTCCTGTTCTATCACGGTGATTTTGTTTCAATAATAGAGCAAAGGTAGCGCATGAATTTCCAGATAATGATAAAATCATACTGTTAGTCTCCATTACCATTTTTAAGTAGAAAGAGCTAAAGCTCTATATTTATATATATTTTTATATTTATTTTGTTTTTTTTTTATATATTTTTTAAGCGAAAAAACGTTTTTTCTTAGTTTCGCGACGACGGGTTAACTCTTCGGTCTACTTAATTGGCGCTTATTTGGTTTTTCAAATTGTATTTTATCATTATAATTATAGTCTCTATTGTATCAGGCAGATTAAAGGCAGCTAATAATTCAACAAACATTCGTCGACAACTCCAAGTTGTACTGTATCAATAAAACGCACCTGCAAAACAGTTAAATTTGCTTCCTGACTGAGCGCAATCTTCTCAGCATCATTAGGGTACGCGTTGTACCGGTGGTCATACAACCACTTCTTGAGTATCTTCACGGAGTGCTTGGCCAGGTTGCCGCGCCGCTTGCGGATGGACACGATGCCGGGCGGCGGGTTGGACATGCCGCCGTGCACGAGGCTGACCCGACGGGAGCGGTCGGCTTCGCCATCTGTGCCGCTCTCGTTGTCGTCTGTGGACGATGTCGACGGGAAACGGTCGCGTGCTGCAAACAAATACCTAATTCTGTTTAGGAATATGTAACTGTCGATGGCTATCTAAATTGAGACGGCCCAGAACTGGGCGACGAGATAGGCGCCTTCAGTAACGTCCATCACTTTGTAATTACAACTTGGTACAAATGGGGGATAATAGATCCGTCCGACATACAAAGTTAGTGCGGTGCTGCCTAGATCATGACCAATTTACTGAACTATCGTAAGTGTCCATACAACTTTACTTTTGTTGTCCCAATGGACACCACTGCAGGTGTGGTGTCAGTTGGCAATACCCTCTGGAGATGGTCTGGTGAACCTTTGATGTAACAAAATTGTAAAATTAGCTTTGATTGCTAATTTTCGCGCAGCCGTCGACACACATTTACGCGGCATGCTACAACTGCAAGCGTCGTGACCCGTCGGCGGCTGCCGTCGACGCGCCGGCGGCTGCCGCCGACACCACAACTGCAAGTGTCGACGGCAGCCGTCGACATGTGGCGACGGCAGCAGTTGGCAACGTGCTGTTACTGAGTTTTGACTTAGACATGTTCCCGTCGCATCTTGAATTTGTATTGTAATTTGCCAGTTGTGCCACAGCGACAAGAATTACTGTTACCTACGTGTTGAATAATATTTATAAACCTCGGTCTTAGTTAAGGTATACTTTATGTGAAATTCTATTTTCATAACATAAGCGGGATGGGATAGCGTTGTTGGTAACAAAAAGACATGTATTCTTAAATTATAGGAGTGTCAGCCCATAAAACGTGATATTGATAAATCATTGAAGGGCCCTATTGGACTATTTTTTATTCCAGACGCGCCCATAAATAAACCCTAATTATCATTTTTCCGTAGGAACGCAAAATAGGCGATATTGGATATGGTGTTGCGGGCATTAACCCGCTATGCAATACATTATCCTATTTCATAATATGTTCTTAAAAAATGGATATACCAAAATAATTTGGAAAGGGGCACCAAATGCTTAGTTCAGTTGCCTATTTTTCCAAATAACTGTAGACCTACGATACTGCTTATCATTTCATGGGCGTCATCCATACTCTTCATATAATATTCAACTTTCGAAGAAATCTGTAAAAATCACGTCGAATGTGTTTTGAAAACACGCGTGACCCGATTCTATTGTCAACTCATGACTTTGGTAAATTATTTACATGTTTCATAGTTAGGGTTGCCAAAATCAGAATTGGTTTATTGTTAATGCGTTTGATTTTTTGAAATTCAAGGGAAATTGAAATTGTTTCCACCAGAAGTGATACTAGATTGCGATTTTTAGAAGCGAGATGAGTCGAACTGAGCCGTCCAGGGTTAGATTCCCAGCTCGGGGCAATTGTTCAGTAGGAATTTCTCGGTGACAATCCAGAGTCTGGTTGTCTATTAATATGTATTATGAGGGTTGCGTCTCATCTAGCATCATGGAATCGCATTATATTCCATGGTCCTATCCGTGCGATAACATTCCCGCTCTGTTTCTTGCTCTAGCAAATGATGGTTCTGAGCGAGGGAAAAAGATAGGAGCTTTGAAAAATGCGATTCCGAGCAGCGAGTTTGTAAGTTTTGATGTAGGATCAACACAGGTTCAACACAGACGAAGTCGCGGTCAAAAACGAATCTATTGCCTTAAATAGCTTGGCTTTGGCATAACATCACTTAAACATGAGCTGGCGAAATGTGAGGCTATTTATAGGCCATCGGGAAATGCAGGCATGATGTGTTATTTAACGTTATTTCTTCGGGAAAGTTCGACGCAATAGCAACTTGAACCCTTTATTTACCCTTCGCCGCGGCGCCGTTAAATATTCATGCGCTATAAAAACCGGCCAAGTGCGAGTCGCACTCGCAAGTCACACACGACAGGTTCCGTAACACCGAACACGATTGTATACTGTATTGACTATTGCCATTATTAGGATCGAAAAAAAAAACGTCGAAAAATAATTATTTGAACGGTTGACAGCCCTGACCATAACGGATAGTCAACATTTGTTTTGTGAATACGTGAGTCGCATACGTTTCTGTTTGCTCGGCAATTTTAATAACGTGATGATTTACAAACTTTTGTACCTATCTATAATATTAATGGGAATATTGTTCTATAAAAAAATCTGATTTGGGAGCTAACGAGAGAATGTGAAATGTGTTTTCCAGAAAAAATGATTATTCATTGAATACAGGGTGTAAACAGACTCTTCACGAAGCCGTCAACCAAGCATTCTGTACATCAAACTAAGTAACTTTACGCAAAACTTTTAGCTGGGAATGACTTTTTTGGGGTGAAAAATCACGTTTTACGGTAGGACTCAATGCAACGCACTCAAAACATTGTGCTGATGATGGATTTAATAGTACGGGAGTCGTTTAAAGTAAAAATCATACATTAAACACATGTATTTAAAAAACAATGTGAAAAAGTTGGAACTTTGACCCCCAACCCAATATGTCCGTAACTAGAAGGTTCCCAGGTATAGAACAAAAAAATGATCGCAATGATGGGGAGAACAAGTGCCTTTCGGCTTCGTACCTAAGTCTTTTTACACTTGGCATTCTAAATAGGCATCATACATCTCATCACATCTTTAAAAACATCCACCAATTTGGGTGACTAAAATGGGTATTGCTTAAAATGAAGCAATACTAAAGTCACCCAAATTGGCTTGCCTCTAAAAGCTCTGAAACATTCAACTAGCCAACTTCTAAAAGCTCTGAAACATTCAACTAGCCAACTTCTAAAAAATAATGAAGTTTTTTCAAAACATATACGTCAAAAATTAGTAGCATAAATATTATTTCTCACATTTTTGTATATGGTATTTTTCTGTCATTTTCCTCCAAGGGCGTTCTAGCAAATTTTCTTGGGGTGTCATCTCAAAGTGTACCTAAGTATAGCGTTAGATGTGAGGCGGGACGGAAGTGGCCGGGACCCGGGGTACGATCGATGCGGGTGAACGTCCGCGGGGGGTGACGCAATACGTCCAAGGACATCCGTATTTACCGACAACAGGACCTGATATTAACTTGTTTGGTCAATAGTGGTTGATAAAGAGAGCTTGAGTCGATATTGATAACTCTTTGTCATTATCAACTTTTTTACGTGTCGATGGTACCTATTTTTTTTAATCATTTGGGCCATGTCAAGAAAAAAAATGGAATAGCAACGTCAGTAGCGTTAATTAGGTCCTCAAAAGTGCAATTGTATGGACGCTCATGTTGGAACTGTTTAGGCCCGAAAAGATAGCTTTTACAATTTAAACTAAGTTTGATGTTTGCTTGTTTGCTTTGGATTTATCAATGAAAATCCGGTTCGGTTTTGGGAATCTTTTTCCGATAGCGGTACAAGTTCGTATCCACACTAAGCTTTTACATCTGTACCATCTCTATATTCTTTTTTTTTATCTTTCTATCCTTCATGTCATTTATTCCTGTATGTCGGTATGGAACGCATTTTAAACCATATACCTACATAAACACACACTGTTGGTAAACAAACAGGTTTTATTATAATAGCTCAAGGAAGACCGCGAGAAGTAGTGTTATGCTCGTATAACCGCAATCACTGACAGACTGATAGGATTACCTAGGTAACCAGCAGTTGTCAGTTGGTAACCTTGATAGCTTACACCGAGCTTGTTATGGATGCCCACAAAACTCCGGTAGACTGAAATTACTATCACCATTTTCTTAACGACATCGCCCAAATGTTCTATTACCAAGTTGATAATGTGAAAGATACATAGATGTTATCTTGTCTTATTATTTATTTAACAGTACACACACTAAATAAAGTAAGGAACAAAAAAAATGGGAAGTACAAAAGTGATGCTTATTTCTAAAGAGATCTCTATTTGATCTATCTTGACTATTCTCTATTCATCTTTCTCTTATTCATTCTCTATTTCCTTCTTCTCTATTTATTTATCTTTATATTAAAATCAACAAACACCTAACAAGCGACGCAAGTAACAGTCCGTTAAAATGGTCCGAGTAAATTAGCACAGCGCGCAGCGAGGACAGAGCACTGCACACTGTTCTCGTGAAACTGTCATTGTTCAGCTCGTATTGTTTTGCAAGTGGAGACGTACAACACAATGTGTCGTACACCGGTACATGTACAACATACCTGTGTTGTTTCGTTAACCGATACCGCACTAGCTAAGGGTTCTTACAGACGAGCGGCACGTTGCCAACTGCAGATAAAGTGCAGCCGTCGCCACCTGACGCCACCATTTACGCGACATGCCACAACTGGAAGCGTCGCGACCCGTCGACGGCTGCCATCGCCGCGCCGGCAGCAGCCGCCTACACCACAACTGCAAGCGTCGACGGCAGCCGTCGACAGGTGACGACGGCTGCAGTTCGCAACGTGCCCCTCCTCTGTAAGAACCCTAAGACCTACGCGAGTGTAAAGTGGAGACAAGCGGAGCGGAGAGGATAAATGCGCATGACCAATAACGGTCACAGGAGAGCCCGGAATTACGGTGTCGATTTCAATGAACGTGATTGGTAGATGTCTTCTCCGCTTTGGTCCATCAAAGACTGTCTTTTTTTTCGTCGAGACCGATAGGGGAAATCGGGACGGGCATCGATAGCTGCGTCAAGGTCTTAACGAGAGCTCAAATTCTTGAGAAGAATAATGAATAGGAGAAAAGCCCGCCCTTAGACTAGATTTCTAAAGAAAATATACTCAAACGAAAAGCCCATTTTGAAAATCAGTTAATTCGACCTCTTTGCACACTTTCGGATAGCGCACATTGGAGACAGTGCATTGTAATTTGTAAATCCAAGAAAAACGTTAGGTCGGAGGCCTTAGTAGAAAAACGATTAAGCTACTGAATTGTTTCTAAAAATAGTTCTCGCGCTTAGTTTTTGCCCTTACTTTCACTTATAAATGGAATAATGATGCAGTGGACGAACATATAGCAATATTTTTTTTCGGCAGCTATCTGTCGTTGTCAGTCAGCTAACAACCCCAGACTGCATCATGCATGCGAAAATTTGGAGTTTCCAGTACCTATTCAATTCAGGAATGCAATTCAATTTGGAAGGTCAAATCAACCAATCACAATAGCAGCTAGCAAAAATTCCGATTAGAATTCAATGAACGATACAGCGATACGTCATACGATATGCGGTTCCATAGAAACACAGCGTGTGTTGCGTAACCTGCTTATCCTAAACACTGTGACTGACCATTGACTGACAATGTTTGGCAACATATCCTCAAGCTTAGGTTCTAGGGAACATTAACAGAGATGGTTGAATTGAAAGTATCTTATAGGTTGCACTTGCATCCTGGAGATTGTCAAAAAGTGATCATCTAACCGAGACACCGGGCGTACCTACTGCTCTACTGAACCTCGCTATTTTACCAAGTCATCAGCCTTTAGCCATACAAATAAATCCATTTACCTACTATCTACGTCTACGCTATTTACAATTCTAGATAAACAAACAGTTGTACCTACAATAGCTAAAAGAATAGGCCTCGAGTCGACATCAAAACCGGAACACAATCTCAACATCTGCGCGGGACAGCGGCAGCGGCCAAGATAAGAGACTGACATTACAGAGCCGCTTTATAGGCCGTTCAGTTGCGTCAACTGCACCGAGGTAATGCAATACCTTGTTGTGAAGTGTTGCAATGATTGTTTAAATTATAACCGGGTACTAGCTGCGTCCGCGGCTATAAAGGTTCTTGTCAGATGTTTCGAGTTGTTCGGGATTTACTATCCTGTCGCTAATTCTACTTTATTTT
Organism: Xestia rhomboidea; assembly: GCA_963853795.1. Taxonomy (NCBI): domain Eukaryota; kingdom Metazoa; phylum Arthropoda; class Insecta; order Lepidoptera; family Noctuidae; genus Xestia; species Xestia rhomboidea. The sequence goes on along the minus strand of OY970771.1, from coordinate 2,400,572 downwards.
AATCAAACGGCTAAACGGATGCATGGGTAAACCGACATGACCTGATTCAAAACGTAGGCTTTTTATCGTAGTATGAAGTTGTTCCCAAGGGATATTTTTTTTGCCGTAGGTTGCCGACCTACCGACCAAATAGGGAGGAGTAAAAGCAACTTCCAATTAAAACAAAGTATACTAAAGTGTTTAGATGCTTTCACGCAATTTTCTTTACAAAACGCAATAGCTTTTGATTTTATGGTAGTAAAATTTGAACAGCAGAATTTTGACCCGAATGGCGCCAAATGATAATCCGAGTCCATAGTCATTTCGCAAGTCTGTGTCGTCACAATGATTGATGGTTCGCGTAATAAAATGGGTCTGCAGGTTTCGTGGAGCGATCCATTATGACACTGATGGAAAGTATTCATTCAAATTCATCACTTACCCAGAATGTTGGGATCAACTTCGAATTCTACCAGAAAATACTACACACATTAAAATCAACGAAGGTTGAGTGGGTGAAGCGAAACTCAGCGTAGCGTAGGGATAAGGTCACGATAGCTTTCCGGTGGTAGGTAGGTCCTGAGTGGAGCGAAGCGTGGATGAAGCGTAACTCATTGGCGATGACAAGCAAACTTTTTTTTATGTACTTTATTTTCTTTTTTTTTTCTCCTTGAATTAGTTTTTAGAATGTTTTAGTTTGTTCTTAAGGGTTTTCATACTGATTTAGGGGTAATTCTAACGGATTTTCAAATATATTTCAGGATTCCTATGGATTCTCAAAATTTTATAAGGTAAAGTACACAAATACAGGAGGAACAATAAAGTGATTTATTTAGTTTCCGTAAAGTGTATTGAAATGATAAAAACTGGCCAAGTGCGAGTTGAACTCGCGTGGAGAGGGTTCCGTACGATGGTAAAGTAGAATTTTAAGTGAACGTATTATATCGAGTTTACCACTTTATTTTCAATTGATAGAATTCTTATAGGTTTTCCTGTAATCTACAAGTAATTAACTATATTTTAAGCTCTTTAGTTTCGGAGATCAGGGGGGGAATGGTCAACCAACATTCGACTTCTTTCATGAATAAAATTAAAACTATTTTAAAAATAATGAAAAAAAAAATTGAGATCCTCATAGCGAGCCCTTTCATTTGATGTATGACCCAGTAAATGTATTTTTAAATACATTTACTACTTACTTACTATTTACTAAAAAATTGAGATCCTCATAGCGAGCCCTTTCATTTGATGTATGACCCAGTAAATGTATTTAAAAAATATATCTAGTTACTTTGCATATTTGTGTTTGGTCAGAGGATTACACCATCCTACCAAATTTTACCTGATTTGGTCTAGTAGATTCGAAGCAAATTGTCTGTGACAGACAGACGTACAGAACTACAGACAGACGCCCGAGTGATCCTAAAAGGGTCCCTTTTTTTCATTTTTTGTACGGAACCCGAAAAAAACACTTGACCTCTTTTTAAGTTGTTGTACGTATCTATTAATAATGGAATTTTGCTATTATTTTAAGCTTTATATTACCTACTAGCTGACCCGCGCAACTTCGTCTGCGTTATATAAGAGAGACAGAGAGATGGTTAGAGAGAGTGTGAGACACCCTTAAAAGATAGACATAATAATGCTATCGCGGATTTTGATAGAATTTTTTCCGTCATACACGATTGTTGCGTAACTTTAACCGTTTACGCAGCGCACGCAACGAAAGATCTCAAAAAGAATATTTTTTTCCTTTTTTTGCAACATTTTTCATTGATGCTCTGCTCCTATTGATTGTAGCGTGATTTTATATAAACGTAACGTTGTTGTTCGTTGTTGCCTTCCCCGATTAATGGGCTATCCAACAGTAATAGATACTTTCAATTCGAACCAGTCGTTCCTGAAATTAACGTTTCGTTCAACCAACCAAACAAACACAGCTTTATAATATTAGGTATAGTATAGAATCAAGTAGGTAACAATTTAATTTCTCAGAAATATTTGCATTAATCGCTAAAATATTCAGTTTTTCTAAATAAGGGCTTCCCTCGCCAGCCTCCTCAGCCTTACGTTATCATCCTTAGACACTTGATGACAGTCATACTCCATCTACGTCGAAAGTTCTCATCAAGGTGCATAAAATGAGCCCAAACACGATATAGATGCTGTATACTCTTGGTGACCTCTTGCAACTGCCTTCCGTCTCCATCGTCGACCTTCGATGAAAGTCATACTCTAGCTAAGTTTAAAGTTTTCATCAAGGTCCATGAAATGAGCCCAAACACGATTTACCTGCTGCAAACTGTTGCGAACCTCTTGCAACTGACTTTTGTCTCCACCGTCAGACCTTCGATGACAGTCCAGGCAGGTCTTAAATTCTCACCAAGATGCATGGAATGAGGCCATTAACAATGTAGCTGTAAATATAATCTACGTAAACTGCGTATGCACAGCACAGTTCTTGCACGTCAAGAACACGTGAATTTATCAGGCTTCCGTTCGCTATACTACTGTTTGGAGAAATCATCATCATACTTCTGCTCCTTATCCCAATTTATTTGGGGTCGGCGCAGCATGATTGTATTCTTCTTCCATACTTCTCTATTACTTTTTGGAAAAAAAATCACGAAAAAGTAAGAAATATAGAAATGCAAACAATTTAAATACAAAAAGAAATAAAGGCAATCTAACGGCCACAAAAAAAAAAAATAACAAATCACAAAAAGTGAAAATAATGTTGCGGGGTTTGAACCTGCAACCCCGTAGTTTGCAGAGCTGTCATGAAACCGCTAGGCTATTTACTTCGTCGACATAAGCTAGAAATAGCCGTTCTCATGTACTTACGTCATGACTGAAACGTCAAACAATTAAAGTATACGGACATAATGTTAAATTGCCTACCCCCTTAAGGAAGTAGCGTGATAATGTATACCCAAAATTTTTAAGAAGCCTATGCAGTAGTTTTGACGTGATGCGTGCAAAAACATTTCGTACCAACTACTTTTACCGAAGAAAGTTGATTTTCTTGAGTTCCACTATTTTGTGCGTATTCACCTCAAAAATCAAATTTCAAGAAAACTGAGAAATTATATTTACCTGTATTAGATATGAAGTATATGTAGCAACTTTAAAAGGTTACACTTCATTGGTTTTGATTGTCTAAGTGTTTGAAGTTTATTAATTTTAAACACAAAACCCTCTTTTTTGCGTCTCTGGATGAGATTTCAAAAAAATGCTAAAACAGGTATTTCTTTATTTTTATTAATAAGTATTTACTCTGAGTTTCATGATTCTAGAACAATCTAATTTTTTTATTTCATACAAAGTTTTACCCCCCCCTTTTCCAAAAAAAAACAAAATTTCTATAGCCTATATCTTATTCTGAATTTATTTAAATAGATTTGTGAAGATTTCAACAATATCGGTTCAGTAGTTTTTACGTGATGCGCGGTCAAACAAACAAACAAAAATTTTTAAAATGGATTTAATATGTTCTGTTACTTATTTTAAGTCACCCTGGCTGGTTTTTTTTTTTAAATCTTCAATGTACAGATTTTTTGGTGTCAACGATTTTATTATATGTATAGATTATAGGGAAGTAGAAGCTAATAACAAAGTTTTGCCAAAAATCCTAGTGTCAGAAGTTCACGGACGAAATGGTACTTTGTGAACAAAAGTGTCATCTTTCCAGTAGACATAGACATCGGGAAACTCTTTTGCTCATGCATTGCCTTGGCCAGTGCACAGTGCACGGGTGGGTTAGCGGTTACCAATTGTACGGCATCGACGACGCGTAGACCGTCGTCGGTGACGGCATGGTTGGTCTTCGGGTTGCATGAACTTTTTATACCGACATAGACATACAAAAAAAAAAAAACGCTGGACATTACACACAGCGCTATCTAGTGCCACACTAAGCTACGAGACTTGTGTCGTGAACACCAGATAGTTGATATACTAGACAGATACGCTTTTGTTTGTAAATACATACTTATTATACATATAAACATCCATGATGATAAACATGTCCATGCTCATCACACAAACATTTGCTCCTACTGGGATTCGAACCCGGTATCCTAAGAACGTAAGGCAGCCTAACTACCGCTGCGCCATTCGGGTCGGAAAGACAACATAAACATAACGAACACACGTTACACGTCACGTTTATACATAATAAACTCAAATGTAACCAAGGTTACTTTCAGTGATCCCAATTCAGTATTCTTTTTAAAAAACAAAAGACATGCAAATGTGCAGCTATTAGTCAGGACTTTACAAATTAGTTTTAACATTTTAGTTGAATTTGGAGGACGACGAGTCTTTGACTTGATCGGTCCATCATGTTTGATAAGCGACCGCGCGATCTTTTGCCTTCGGTGACAAATTCTATGGACACTCTTAAATCAAAATATTTTTACAAAATCTTGGTTACATCGTTATGTTCTTGGTTACACCATAGCCTTTGCCTGTTTTCATGTGAGGATTTCTTTCATGAGGTGGGCACCTCTGTTGACTACACATTGTTTTTAGTTTGGGTGTTAAACTGTACAAGGTCTTGAAATGTTTTTTAGTTATTATTAATTACGTACTTACTTGATAGATAGGAATGATATATAACTGCATACCTAGTTTAGCAAGATACATCTTAAATCGCTTTTAAATTAAAGGACAATATTCCTGTTTACAGTGTCAATGATTGTTATAGATTTATAGAAGACATTTTGCGTAATTTAGGTCATTGATATAGTAATTAATTATAGTATAATTTCTTTAATATTTCATAGTGTCCATGTGTATAAGATATAATATGTATTTCTGGCCGGGTATGATTAAAACCCAGTGTTTTTTTTAATTGCTGGTTAAGTCACCTTTTTTAATGCAACAAAATCAACCAAAATGTGTCAACGTAAGTGCAATTTCGTCCTCTGCTGAGGTAGAAAGAATGTTTTCAATGTTTAATTTGATGCTAAAATAATAAATAGGTGAGGCACCAAGAGAGCAGCCAAATTAGTTTTCCTTCTACAGAACCTGAATGGCAAAAAATATTTATGTGACCATTATGAACATAAACATCAAATTACGTTAAGTGACAGAGACTGCATTTGGGGAGAACTGCAATGTTGACTCTTTTTTATTTTAAAATAAAATAAACATAGAGATGTTTTTTTTAAATGATAACGAACTTCCAAATGAAAAAAGATTGGAAAGTATGTAAATAAATAAAAGAAGCATGATTTTATCCTCTGATTTGTCAAGGTATGAATGTGGATGAGGCATAAATAAATATCTCTAGACATTACACACAGCGCCATCTAGTGCCACACTAAGCAACGAGGCCTGTGTCGTGGACACCAGATAGTTGATATACTACATGGATACTTTTTGTTTGTAAATACATACGTATTATACATTTACACATCCATGACTCGGAAAAAAATGTCCATGCTCATCACACAAACATTTGCTCCTACTGGGATTCGAACCTGGGACCTAAAGAACGTAAGGCAGCCTCAGTACTGCTGCGCCATTCGGGTCGGCATAAGAGTATGTAAAGATTCAAGTTTCTGCCTACCCCCCATGGGGGAAAAGGAAGGATTTGTAATTGAGGCTCTGATTTAAAATTACTAATAGGACCTGTGAAATCTTCTATAAGACACTGATAATATAATACTTCATTGTGATATTGTGAGAGATTTTTATTTAAATAATGGAAAGTTTATATTGTTGGTGGAACCACCCACAAATTAAATTCAAATTGCGTAGGTAAGAATAATCTGTTGAAATATTTAAGATTATAATTATATAAATCAACATTTTCAGATAACAGTTGGTTGGTTCAGCTGAATCTGGTTACACTGAAAGCTGACCTGCAAAGGCTAGGCAGATGATGGTGTGTGATGAAAATATAAGTTTTTTAAATCCTAAGTTAGTAATTATCATTTCATTTTGCACAACAATACTGATATTAATAATGCACAAAAGTAATTCTTTGGCTAACAGTAAAAAGAAGAAAGCTGTATAGCCATAATAAAATTCTAAAACACTTCTTCAACTTGATTACCTACAATCAAATTGAAAATATCAACAAAGCGACGATGGCGCCACCTGGTGTAGCGCGTGATTGAACTAAAAATTGACTAGTTCCAATGGCGGGCGCGGGCGGGCCGGCAGCCATCTTGTGTCTTGACTGCTGAGTGCTGTCAATTTACTGTCACCGCGACATTGTATAAAAGTCAAAGGAAATTCAATAACAACAACAAACAGAATGTAAACGTTTCTACTTGTGATAATGACTGACATCAATATGTAAAATATTGAAGTACATGGGTAAAAAATGCACATACAGTATCGATCGGGGTGACGCGATGCAACCACGTTACGTAGGTCACAAATGGATGAGCTAAAAATAACCCAAGCACGTGCCAATTTAACAATAAGCACTAGAGAATCTTCACTTACATAACGATAAACACTAATAACAACTGTTATTGACTTTAACAAGCCTGAAATACTGTAAAAATGCATCAACTATAGTATAGGTATCCAGCTAATGATAAGCAATGTGGCGCATTGGCGCCATTTTCCTTTCGCAAGATCGGGCTCCTTGGTGACGTAACAGTCCTAATTTGCTCCGCTTATGATTCCTAAACAATTAAATAAGCTGTAGGCTTTGTTTTTATTGTAAATTTCCCCCGAAAAATGCTATGTTTTCATATAAATGTCACCTTGACGTATCATGTCAATTTGACAAGCATGGCGGAAACGTGGCGTCGTTTTGATTTTGGACCGGCTCACCTCCAGGGGATGTTGAATGTTGTCTGTTTGCTACTCGGGCGCTTCTGATGATTTCTCTGGTGAGTTCTCTCACGTCCTGACGCTGCTGGTACGCCATGTCGGGCCGGTCGCGTTGTTCTTGTGATAGACCGGCCGTGGGAGGTAACATCGTTGCTCACTCAATCCATGCGAACACTTCGTTCTTCACTCAGTCACTAGTACACAATAATAACTTCGTCCAGTTATAGAAATAAGTCTGGTAATATCACTGAATCACAGGAAAACAAAAATAATACGGCTGAACTACGCACAGCAAACCGAACAGAGCGCGACTGTCGAACGGGGGACGGCGGGAAGCTACAGCGCCGCCGCGCATCTATCCCTTTCTTTCTCTGCTAAAAGCGTATTGCATTCTCGCTTGCGCGACAACGATTTGATGACAGATGCAAGTGTATATGTCAAAACAAAGCGTGGGCTGTTTAAATGTCAAACATTCAACCGTTTTATCTAGCGACATCTATCTAAAATTGAGTGAACTGATGGAAAAATGGGCACAAAGATATTTTAGCACGGTTTTCACCGCCTTCTCAACTCATTGAGTAATGCTGTCTAGATTACCCGTAGGATACGAAAATAAACATCGTTGTGCGATCCCGTTCCAATTAATTAACCTCCTATCAAACTGAATCATTATGAAGGTGTTGTATTTGTATTACAGCGTAATACCTTTACTTGTTTTGGCTCGGGTAGCCCATTCACCCAGTCTAGTCCGTCATCCATTGATTAGGCTAAGGTAGGTACCTACTACCTTTACAAATGATATTCTACCTAATTAATTCACGCTTGTTGAAATTGATAAGTGCTACGGCAGATATTTGCGTGAATATTACAAACCGTAAGATAAAATCATAGTCTCAGTATTCGCTCCTAAACTAATGGCTATATTTAGGTTTTGTATAAAGGTACTTACCTATTATTCATTATATTTTGTAGTTGCGGAATATTAAGCAGATAGAGAGTTAGGTACCAATCTACCAATATCTACCTATGTCTAACATGCAGAGAGAAAAGTGAACTTTTCGCCGCTATTAAACCTACTATCATGCAAGGCAGGTATTGTTATTTTTCCAATTTAAAACATTTTTCTTTCAGGTTGACGCCGTTGACGGGCTCAGACAACTTTAAACATAGAACGACCGGAATGGGTGCAAATAAAATTGAAACCTATCATGGAAATAAACAAAGTTTTAAAAATATGGACGGATTTATTGAATGCGTCAGTAAAGTAAAAAAAATAACTTATTACAATTACAATAAACGAATAACGATACGTCTATACAATGAATTAATTATTTAAACAGAACTAAGTTTACTGTTGGTTCTGCATGGATTCGATGATGCGCTGATAAACCATCTCGGGGGCCTTGCTTGAGAACTGGAAGTCCATGTGGCTGAAGTGTTCTTCAGGCACCTTGTAGGTTTCTCTGACGTTGGGAAGCTCCTTCTGTAGTCTCGCTACATCTTTAGGGTGAGCAAGCCAGTCCTCTTCGCTGTAGTACAGGGTGACGGGGGCTTGGACCTCGGTCATGTTATATTTGGGAGCCTCCATCGTGCCATACACCAGCTCATTGATGTAGGGTCCGTAGTCATATCTACGGAACTCGTGAGAGGCAACGCCCTGTCCGTATTGTTTGATCACCTTAGCAGATGTACCAGCTGGCAAGTGTCCCATCACCACGGGGATTATGTTGGAGTCCATGCCATCTACGTTGACACCAGCCATGACGAAGTTCACGTTTGAGCAGACCTTCTTGCAGCCGATCTCGTTCTCGCACATAGCTCCACCAACAGTGTGAATCAGTTCCTTGCTTGGAGTGAAAGCCTCGTTGCCAATCTGGCGACGGAGTCGCTCTTGGAACTTGCTTGTAGGGGCAATCATGCGGAACAACGGGCTGCGCACGTTCGTCATGTAGACCATGGGTGACAGAGCGTACATCATGATGATCTTGTTGTTGTACTCGGGGCGGGTGGCAGTGAGCGCGAAGAAGGCCGTGGATCCCAGGGCGTGTCCGATGTAGTACAGCTTCTCTTGTTTGGATGTCTCTAAGGCGAAGTCGATCATAGCTGGCAAGTCGTGGAGTGCGATTTCATCGGTGCTGAATTGCCAGAAGTCAGCCATAGCGGGATACCTGGTCACGTGGTGTCTGGAGTACTTGTTGCCGCGAGCGTTGCCGAGCCATACGTCGTAGCCAGCGTCAGACAGCAAGTAAGCGAACGATTTGCCGGGGCCCATGAGAAGCCAGTCATCAGCGCTTCCAAGGATGCCGTGCATCAAGAACACAACAGGCTTATTCTGAACATCACGGATCTGCTTCTTGGGAGGAATTCGGAAGACAGTGAGAACGTAGCCATCGTCGGTCTTGATAGTGTGTTCCTCGATGGGGTACTCGTACTTTTGTGCCAGTTGGGTAGCGTTAAGCAGAACATCTTCGTTGACTTTCTGCTTGGCGACTTCGTAAACTTCGTGGAACTTGACCTTTTCCTCTTCTTGAATGTGCCTCATAGCTTTTTTGGCGTCGCCGAAAATCTTTTCGATGTCTTCTGGGGTTTGGACTGGAGAGTTCGGTCCTACAGCCATCTTCAAGCCATTCCACTCAATGATGTCGCCGTAAACCTGGGAATTCAGGTTGTCCTTGTTCAAAACTGAGTTGATAAGAGGCGAATTCCACTTCTGGTTATCGCGGAATGTTGGCTGCTGGTTCCCATAGTATCTCCACTCCTTGGAGTTCTGAGAGCTTTCGCTGGAGGAAGAGTGATGGTGCTTCTTATCATAATGTTGGTGCGAGCGACGCGAGTGCTGGTGGGTGGATGGCCATTCTTGAGAGTTCAAGGAAGCAGACTGCTGGTATTGTTGCAGGTGCTGTTGGTACTTGGAGGCCTGGGCCAGCTGCTCTTGTCCCTGGTATGTCTGCTCTTGTCCCTGGTATGTCTGCTCTGGTCCCTCGTAAGTCTGCTCCGTAACTTGTTGGTTCCGGTTTTTCTGGTTCTGAAGCTGCTTGAAGCGGTTCTTCTGGCTTTGGAGCGTTTGGTCTCGCTGCTTCTGGCCTACCGTCGGCTGGTCGCGGTGTAGCTGCTGGTATTGATCGATGTACTCCAGCTGCTGAACGTCGAGGCCGTCCACGCCTCGTTCTTGCTGCTTGAAGATACTGGCAGTGATGCCGTGGGCGAGGGCGAGGCAGACTAACACACAAGCTGCCTTCATCTTGTCGGTTTGATGTGTGTCGAATGAGGAGAAATTAGCAGTATTTATATGTTATATTTTGCCAATTCTGCTATACGACTACGTGTGTGTCTGTGTGTGTGAGCAGTGACGACGGCACCGGCGCGGCGCATCGCGCTCACTGCAGCGTCAGCACAGTGCGTTTACTGTGAAAAATATTGCTAGCTTAGAAACAAAATGTGTTTTGTTATTTATCCAAATTCTCATAAAACTGGTTTTTGACACGTACTTTTTGTATGTACAAGGTGTGAATAAAATAACTGAAAATCTGAGAAGGGGTCATGATTGTTATCATCTTTAAATGAACAACTTTACCTTTGGGGCTAACACAGAATATTCGAAAAAAAAACAGGCGCGGTTCCCTATATTTTGTAGAGTGCCTTTTGGGTACAGTGAACATGGGGGCCGGGTTCGATTCCCATTTTTTGTCTTCTCTGTCGAAAACCATACGTAAGTAGGAACAACCACGAGCCACATTGGTACTTACAATTAAAAGCGCTTTTCCCCTAGAATAACGATAGGTAACACTTATTTCAAAACACTATGTTTCTCGTAGTATTAACCAGTAGGATAAAATCACTTTTAAAAGTTACAAAAATAGCCAATAACACGCTCAATTGTGGCTGCTATACTAAGTACCTATCCCTCTATATTTTGACTTCGCAGTCGAACCTAGGTCTTTGCAAAAGAGTAGTAGAGAGAGTATTTCAATAGTCAGGTAAATGAGGTGAATTATACTTTCATCGTGATATCTATCATCATTTCAACCTTCATACTGAGGGCATAAGGGTAAAAATTGGTAGACCATCAGTGAACTTGGTAGTACTCTTAAGTACACCCACATTCCGCAAGTTATGTTAAAAAACCTATGTGTAAAAGGGAGCGAGACTATTGCCATCAACTAGAGACATAATTCGGGTTGCTTACTAAGAATTCCTGATGGCAAAACCCAATAACAGTTTGCCCGACCTGGGAATCGGACCCAGGACCTCATCAGTAACGATCCTAGCACTTGCGATCACTAGACCAACTACGACTATCATTTTTTTCAAATTATTACAAGTTGGTTATCATATCAGGGTAGTTTGATTTACGTTCTGTACCTGTAGTTATAGTTTGTTTTATAAAGTAGTCTATTTACTTCATTAGTTATTATTTCCTTTATTCACTTTCTTACTTAGCTTATTGGGAGTTTAGTTACTTTAGGTTATTTCATCGTTTTTAGCGTTCCGTAGTCCTGACAAGGAACCCATTAAAGTTTCGTCATGTCCGTCTGTCCGCGGTTTTGCTAAGAGACCGTCAGTACTAGAAAGCTGTAATTTTGTAGGGGTGTATATCATATCAAGTCATGATGATAGTGCATTTCATGAACTAAAATTATAGTGGTTAAGATAACTTTATTAGTTAAGCAGTAATAGTCGTTGAACTTAGGTGTTGGATAATTTTGTACCAAATATAAAATCCTTAGAATAAATCGTTCTATACTGTGATAACGGGCTACTACGGAACCCCATATTGCGCGTGGTCCGACACGCACTTGGCCGGTTTTTTTTTGTACATATCTACATATCCAAAGTTGGATTCTTAAGTACTTATGTTTAAAGAATACCAAGAAATAAATTCCTTTAGTTAGGTACTGGAAACATTGGCTTAGGTATCTACCGAATAAACTCCATCATCACCTGTTTAGCCTTTTCCCGACTAAGTATGTTGGGGTCGGCTTCCAGTCCAACCGGATGCAGCTGAATACCAGTATTTTACATGGAGCGACTGCCTATCTGACCTCCACAACCCTCTTGGTAAGACTAGTTGTCAGACTTTCGGGCCACTGACTACCTGTTACGACTGCCAAAGATCTAAAAAAACAAAAATCTGATCAGCAGGGCTATTACGTATCTTTCTGATATCCAGTGACTATCAAGCTTCGGTTGTACACCTAACTTTGATGACAACCGTGAATGTCATAATATTAGTATTACGATCACACTGAGTGGATATCACTTTACGGTGACTAACAGGGTCATACATAATACGAAACTAACCTTTTGACCGTTAATTGGTGGACACTGAGCCCAGTTACTAGAATTCACTTCAATTGAATTTACTAGAACTTTCTATCATTTCGAGCTGTCAACAGAGATATGTAATAGCCCTACTGATCTAATCTATAAATGACATCCGGGACCAAACGGCTTAATGTGCTTTCCGAGTCCAGACAAAACTGTGCAGTATACCTATATAATCTACTTACATAATAAAAATCTGAAATTCATTCATTCACTGGTACTTACACTTTAGCCTATCCCTTCGAAAAACGCAGCCGTGATGTTTAAAAAATAATATTACCAACTTTTTGCTGTCAGTGCAATCCTACATGACAACCGATTTCTAATCGACGTCAGTTAAACCAACACGACAGCTAAGCAATAATATTGTATTTCGCACATACAATAAATAAACGACTAAGTACCTCGTTGGTATAGTGGTTGCAATTGCAATCGATACCTGAGCGTGAGGTCCTAAGTTCGATTCCCAGGTCCGGAAAAGTGATATATTGTATCTTTGCAACAAGAATTTCTCAGTAGCATCCTTGGAGTCTGGATTTGTGCCCCGTTGTTGGAATTCGGCTGGAAGGAAGGGGGGGGGTTGTGAAGGTCAAGAGAGAAATGTCTCGACAAAAATAACGACAAAATCGCTAACTTTCGATCGCTAATAACTCGCGAAAGAATTCGGTTGCAATAACGATGCTTACGGGAAATGCAAGTCTCTACATCCAAGATGCGATTCTCGCAAGCATCCTTATTGCAACCGACTTTATTCGTTAGTAATTATCAATCAAAAGTTAGCGATTTTGTGGTTATCTCTGTCGAGACGGCCGGCCCTGATAGGCAGTCCCTTAAAATACGGTTATTTAGCTGCATCTGTTTAGACTGGAAGCTGACCTCAACATACTTAGGGAAAAGGCTAGGCAGATGATGATGATGATGATGATGTTGGTATTAGGCTCGACGCTCCCTATTACACGGGACTAAACCATAACTGGCGAAAAATTCGTGTAGCATTAGGTACACCTCTGCCTTACCTATCGGGGATAACAGGCGTGATGTTATATGAATGTTCCTTTTTTAAAATCGATGTTTTAGGTAAGTTTAATATCTGCGGGACTATTCGAAAGAGATACCGTGGCCCCGGAACACTAAGGGCGATGAAGGAACAAGGATGGGTTTTAGTCAGTAAAAGTCTGACACTCCCTCCTGCTCCGCCCAGAGCAGGAGGAGTCATTTGATGATTTCCCATCCGAAAAAAAAAAGGTAAGTTTAATATAGTACGCAATTGTTAAGCAATATTGTAATTTGCAACTCGACATACATTATGCGCTGAGACGCAATAAACATAATAATTATACATGTAGGTACCTAATAATATTGACGACCTGAATGGCGCAGCGGCGGCGGCGGTAGTGAGGCTGCCTTACGTTCTCCCCGGGTCCCGGGTACGAATCCCGGTAGGAGCAAATGTTTGTGTGATGACCATGGATATTAGTTTCCGAGTCATGGATGTTTATATCTACACTAATATTATAAAGAGGAAACATTTTGTATGTAACAAATAAACTTAAAAACTATACTGGACCGATTTCATAAATTCTTTTGCCGTTAGAAAGCTACATTTTTACCGAGTAACATAGGCTATAAATTATATTGATATCATGCAAATTAGCCGAGCTATCACAATTTTTGCGGACGAAGTCGCGGGCGAATTGCTATCTTGTCTATTAAACGTAGGTATGTATTTACAAACAAAAAGTATCTATGTAGTATATCAACTATCTTGTGTTCACGACACAAGCCTTCGTTGCTTAGTGTGGCACTAGATGGCGCAGTGTGTAATGTCCAGCGATATTTATATTTATTTACCTATACTATCATGACAGTTAATGTCAAAGAGAAAGGCAGAGAATGGAGCGGTGATTCACCGAAACCGAAATAAAATCCGATACTTTTCGACGAAATGATATCCTATCGTCAGGATTGATCCGCCGAGTCTACATCGGCTTTACAGGTTGAAATGACATCGACGCATACCTACGGCAACCACGTGTTAGGTCGGTCGGTCTTGATCGGTCGACCAAGCTATTTGGTTGCATGCAAATTACATTGTAAAATGTAAACCAAATAGTTTGGTCGACCGTACATCAAAAAATTCAGTGTCGGGAGATTTGGAATGATGTAATGAATACTCTGTCCCGTTCTACCTTGTTTATGAAAACGCAAGAAGTATATGCCTCATTGGTTTCGTTGTCGTAAGCGCGACTGGGGGCTGCGGGACTGTTGGAAAGAGATACCGTGGCCCCGGAACACAAAGGGCGAAGAAGGACCATGGAGGAGTCCTTTTATGATTTCCCATCCGAAAAAAAAAGGGTCCGATCGTTCTTTCGTTCTGAGTGAACTCAGACATTGTAGGCTTCTATCTCTGGATCGACTCTATAAGTACTCTTGTATATTCTTTTGATTTTTAGTAGCGAATATGAAGGCTGGATTTGTGCCTGATTAATAGCAATGGGTTTACCCCTTAGAACTAGGTTTTGCCCACGTTGAGGTCAGAAATTATCCCACTGGAACGTGCTATTGGGATAAAAGTAACCGATGACCTAACCCAAGTCATGGTCTACCTATATTGTGCGTCAGACATATAAAATCGCGTGAATGGTAACAGTCAGACACAGAGTTACTTCAGCAGTTTGGATAACAGTTTGATGCATCTTGCTACATTGTTCTCACATAATATACCATCTCAACATGAATGATGTAACCAAGATTTTGTAACAATATTCTGATTTAAAAGAGTGTCCATGGAGTTTCTTGCCCGTTCTTCTCCATAGAGATCTACGCTAGGGAATGGGCAACTACAGTGCTTTCACAGTTTTTATGTCTTGTGACTGGGACTGTAGCTACATTTAATTTTCATCTTTGTTTCGACAATTCAAAAGTGCCTGTAACTGGCTTACTTGAAATAAATGCTTTGATTTTGATTTTGATGTCAAGTCATCAAATGACTCCTCCCGCTCTGGGCGGAGCAGGAGGGAGTGTCAGACAATTTACTGACAAAAACCCATCCGTATTCCTTCATCGCCCTTCGTGTTCCGGTTCCACGGTATCTCTTTCGAACAATCCCGCAGCCCCGGCCGCCTGACAATGCTGACATTACCTTATACCCAGGTTCTGCAAAGTTGCTGCCTGTTCTCTCGATTGCTGCTATTAACAATTATTGGTGAAGTGGGTCGTCCACTCGTCCCTGCGTACCTCTTGGGGTCATAATAGCTGCGTCTTTTTATGAAACATTCGTCCGTCTAAGGTGCATGTGGTTAGCCTTTGTTGACAATAAGGACGCATGCGCAATGTTTTAGCACCTGTCAGACGTCACGGTATCATTCATCCTCTCTATAAAGGGAGCCGAAAGGCACTTGTTGTCCTCGTTATTGCGATCATTTTTTTGTTCTACACCATACCTGGGAACCTTATAGTTACGGAGATATTGGGGGTCAAAGTTCCAACTTTTTGACAACTTTTTTTTTTAAATACAAGTTTTTAATGTTAGATCTTTAATCTTTAAACACCTCCACGACCCCCGTACTATTTTGATGCATCAGGACAATGTTTTTTGACTGCGTTACATTGAGTTCTACCACAAAACATAACTTTCACCCCAAAAAAAAAGGCGTTTCCCAGCAATAATTTTTGCGTAAAGTTACTTAGTTTGATGTACAGAATGCTTGGTTGACGGCTTCGCGATGAGGTGGTTTACACCCTGTTTATCATTCCTCACACAATCCATCCATATTTTCTTTGGCCTTCATAATAATAATCATTGTGAATTAATTACCTGTTAATTTCTACACATACAAATATTTCATCGAGATCGGTAATTAAAAAAAAAAACAGCTAGGTGTTCCCTACCTACATCATTTTGACCGTGTAAGTTATTGCGCCTCAAGTGGACCTGCATAGCTATTCACAACGCTTCGATTCGATTTTCGATTCGGAAAGTCGTATGTCTATCTCAGTCGATTTCGTAATGTCAAAAAAAGATAGACATACGACTTTCCGAATCGAAAATCGAATCGAAGCGTTGTGAACAAGGGGCCTGGGCAGGACATCTGGCTAGACGCAGAGATTGCCGATGGAGCAAGGCCTTGACCGAGTGGTGGCCAAGGTTTGGACAAAGAAACCAGGGCCGTCCTAAAGCTCGTTGGGTTGACTAATATCGTCACGGTCGCGGGAAACACCTGGATCAGAGACGCACAGAACCGGGAAGTGTGGCGAAAGAAAGGGGAGGCCTATACCCAGCAGTGGGTGATTCCGGGCTGATGATGATGATGAAGTTATTGCACATTTGTAGTAAACAGCTGATATTTTTACAAATTACCGATGAAAATTTTCTAAACTACAATGAGGGTTCAGAATGAGTATTGAATACAATCGTTTGTGCGTCGATGTATCTTTAACCCTAAGCGTCATCTAAACAGATGCCTAAATTCTTTATTTGGTGTCATCCTAGCTGTTGGATTTTTGAGTAGCTAGATGTCGCCTAATGTTTGTGAAAAGGCATCAATTTTGCTGTAAAATTCGTAAAGAAAGCCACATACTCAAACAATATCGTAATTTACATTGCTTCATTACCTATAGTCAGCACACTGACCCGCGGAAATTGTTTAATAAGTAAAAATGTTTCAGACTTTGTACCCACGTTCAAGTGTCTTGGCTACTAAGGAATAAAACGATGAATTAGTATTATTTATGTTGAGCACGTCATATAATTGTTTTATACTTAATGCAAAACCAAGTTAATGTTTCTCCTGACTTCGCTCGATTTTTAAAACATCATGCCTGTGTTTCCGCGACGTGTTAGGCAGAGCTGTAGGTTACCTATAGTCATAGAACACCCGCATTTTGCCATGTATTTTTATGTCCCATGTATTAGTATAACTCCAGGCTTCAGGCTGCTGCTGAGAAATTCCTGATGTAAAACTTCGTATTCGGCATGTCGAAATTTTGATTCCGACCGTCATTTAGATCTTTGATAGTTATATGGGTATGGGTATACTATGGTCAGAAGTCCAAAAAGTCTGACCACCAGTCTTACCAAGGGTATCATTATTACCCAGTAACAGAGATATGCATTATGTGCATATATCATGCAGGTCAGATGGACAGTCGCTCCATGTTAAAATGCTGGTACCTAGATACATTTAGCTGCATCAGGTTACACCAGAAGCCCATACCAAAATAGTTAACAAAAGGCTAGGCAGGTGATGATGAGTATAGTTGGGTCATTATGTTATTTATTATTTTACTCTGGACGCTCTTAATGTGCACGTCTTTCTACATCGTTCTCACATACTTATATGTATAATCTCAACATAAATGATGTAACCAAGATTTTGTAACAATATTTTAATTTAAAAGAGTGTCCATGGAGTTTCTTGCCCGTTCTTCTCCATAGAGATCTACGTTAGGGAATGGGCAACTACAGTAATTTTCTCAAGTTATTATGCCTTGTGACTGTGACTGTAGCTTTGCTTTTTTGTATTTACGACATTCAAAAGTGCTGTAATGGTCTAATTGAAATAAATGATTTGAGTTTGAGTTATATGATTACTTGTATCCACTCACTAAGAATTCTAAAAGTATTTCTTATTGGCATTTCAACTCTCACTCCGTTTTATTTAGGCATTCATTTGGGAGTCGCCTATTAGTGTTAATGAAAACGAGTTGCTACCATCTGTTCATACATATATGCCTCTATCCTTTCATAGAGTCAAATGGGGGAAGTCTAGTAGTTAGTAGTTATAGGGGAGGATGGCGCACATCTAACTTCATCCACCTCCGTTACACATGAAGTTTAATTTACGCCTTATGCTCCTGGGTAGCCCGCGAAATTCAAATTTTCTTATGTTTTTTGCAATTTGAAGGCCAGTGTCAGGTTGTATGTTGATTGAAATATATTATGATTCGCGGCTGTAAGACGTCAGAGTTATAATCATTAAAATCATGTTCATGTAACTGTCAAGAATGACTATTTCATGAAAAAGTCATTCTTGACAGTTACATGAACTGAATATGAATGTTTCATGATTTTAATGATTATAATTCTGTAACTACATACGTCTTACAGCCGCAAATCATATTTTAATCAAAATAAAACCTGACACTGACCTGCAAATTGCAAAAAACTTAAGAAAATTTAAATTTCGCGGGCTACGGTGGAGCTTCCAGCAGGGCATTCGATCAAGTATCTCGAGTAATAGATTACGGTTACGGAGGGAAAACGGGCATTAGACATTCTTCTAGAACTCCATGTAGTAGGTATCTACCTCTAATAAATACTAGGCTACTATACTCTTGGTTTCAGTATGTGAGTAGGTACCTATCATTAGTACTGCACCAAATCGTTATTCGAATCTACATCATAATATAGTACGTAAATAAAACACCCGCAATGTAAATGACTTAATAATCGCTTATCATATCTATTGTAGCATTTCGATTTATATCTACCTAATGTTGACAATGTTGTAGGTACTTACATGTTTTTCTCAAATTTTATAATTATTTCGTTTCATCATGGACTGTATCCATACATAATAATTATAGGATAGGTTAGCCTTTATTAGACAAAACGATATTTTTATTATTCTTTAATCGTGAGAAAATCATATACCTATGGTTCTTCCTCACTGCAGACAACGTGATGTTATTTATTACATACCTATAGGTAGAGGTACCCATATTTCTGCCTAGCTTTAATTTAACCAACTACATAATTAATTATCTATTCTAATGACTCTTCACGTGACCAGAGGGCGGGCCTATTTTTTGGCCAAAGAATCGGCATTGCCATCCAACGTGGCAATGCAGCCAGCCTTCTGGGCAATTTTCCTGTTGACAGCGATGTGGACGAATTTTTTGACGCCCTGTAACCGTTTTGTTACTTGTACATATTTTGTTATTATTTAGAGTTACCTATAGTTTGTATAAAAGTAGTGTAATTATTTAAATAAAAAATGCCTCTATTCTATGTTTAAGCCGTCTTCCAGTCTAACTTTTTAAATGGAGCGATTGCGTATCTGAGTTGCTCACCTTCGCATTACAGTTGCTGGGTAAAACGACAACCCTTGAACCCAAACGGTGACCCGCACAGAGGTTTTATTCGGGTTATATTTTAGGGTTTGTTGAAAAACACTGGAGGCCTAGAATAAACGTTAACCCGTATTATAGGGTTAATCCGGTTCAGGTAGGTACCGGTTTTATTATCTAACGTCACGCCTGTGGGCCCCGTTTTTTTTTACTTTTTCTTTCTTTTTGGAAATCTTCAAATGACTCCTCTCGCTCTGGGCGGAGCAGGAGGGAATAACAGACTTTTACTGACTAAAACCCATCCATGTTCCTTCATCGCCCTTTGTGTTCCGGGGCCGCGGGATCTCTTTCGAACAGTCCCGCAGCCCCGGCGGGCTTCGGCCCTTGCGGACCCCTTCCTTATTGCTGACTCTCATTGAGGCGCTCGTGGAACACGAAGCCCCGTACCAAAGATGTACTGTGTAAGGTGTATTAATAGGTAGGTAAATTTATGGCGGGCGAACGATGCTATTGCCATCAACCCAGGGCAGTCTCGACAGAGATAACGACATTTATTTATTTCAACAGCTAATTACTAACTAATAAATTCGGTTGCAATAATGATGCTTGCGAGAAACACATCTTGGATGTAAACACTTGCTTTACTCGCAAGCATCATTATTGCAACCGACACGAAACCAGACTGTTGATAGCACGGTTGTCCTCTACCCATTTACTTTTTGAGTTCATAACTTTGTAGCCTGTATCGTTTTTAACTCCCGACGATAAAGAGGGGTGTTACAAGTTTGTAGCGTGTCTGTGGCATCATAGCTCCTGAACGGATGAACCGATTTTGATTAAGTTTTTTTTTTCTTTTTTTAAATATGGCTGGAAACAGTTCCGGCAGGTATCTATGCATGCATTGAATAATAATAATCTAAGTAATATTTTATAATGCAAAAGTAACTGTGTGTACCGCTTAAAGGAACTATTAGGTAGGTAGGTACTAAAGATTTGAATGACATTGTTCCCGGTTTATAGCAATAGGGTCACCTCTTGCAAAGCTTGGGCAGCCTTTACGTAGGGTTGCCATCTCTAAAATTTGGCAACCAGGACTAGACGCGTGAAAACCCCGGATTTTAGAGCTCAGAACCCGAACATGTCAACAGGTTTTTTTAAACATTGTCAGTGTAATAAAAAACAGTTAAAAATGTCCTAAATTACCTTTTCATTTATTTTCAGACCTTAAAATTAAATTTAGTCATCTTTTATCATCATTTTAAATGTACCTTACAAAACAGAATCTTAATACAGTTTGTTACAAATTGTTTTGATAATCCGTTAGAATTTTTTATTCTTAAAATAAAACACAAATTATGAATATTCGCAATTGAATTTAGCGATTCGGTTCGTCGGTTGATCGCGGCGTGCGGGCATAGTGCGTATGTCGTGGGCGGCCAAAAACTAAATTTTTTAAACCCGGACTACAAATAAAGCCCCGCCCGGACGCTCCCCGGATGCCCTCTAAACTAGGACAAATCCGGGGAAACCTGGACGGATGGCAACCCTACCTTTACGTAATGTTACCACGGCTATTGGCACATGAGCCTGCTTTCTAAGAGGGAGCGCGTCGTAAACCCCTACGGTGGTCCAGTGCGGACCGCGGATTAGTACCTTGATGTCACAATGTCTTCTAATTTTTGGTTCTAGGAAATGCCGGTTTCCTTACGATGCTTTCCAGTTACTTAGGTACTTACTCCACTTTATTGCGAGCAAGGTGGTGAAATAAATTACCTACAAAAAGAAACCAGTCTGTCTGGGTTGGATTTAAATGGTAAAATATGGGGTGTACTTAGGTAGGTACTAATATAGGCTACACACCTCTGCCTACCTGTTCAGGTATAATAAGTACGATGTTATGTATATTGTTTACCTGACACTCAATGAGACCACTTACACCGGTAAAGCAATCATAATATAATATTATAATACATAGGTACACAACGTGATAAATGAATTCCATGAACTTTATACCACGGCTTAGTATTTGGTACCTACTACTGACAATGACCAGACTTCATTTGTACCCGTCACTAATAAGCGGAAAGATTAAATCGCAAAAACTTACTCAGACAAGGTCGATCATGGAATCCGGACAGTTAACTCTCAGTTCAAACTCGGAGAACTCGTGCGATGGCCAAAATATTCGTTATTTTATTCGCGCTGATCAACTTAAGAAACGGAAACTTGGCGGATCATTTAATCTCGAGTTCTATAACAAAAACAACGGAGAACATAGCCCAAAGCTTCATCAAACATCCGATAGTAACTTCAACGGCGTTTGTGACATCCAATACTTTCGCCACAGCTGTTAATTTTATAACCAAGCTGCCCTTCGCAGTTTCAAGGGCTATAGGTCCCGTCCAAATTACATCACAAATCAGCAAAACAAACACAATAGATGCAGTCGATAAGTTCATTGCTGCTTTCAATGCCGGCAAAGGCAATGAGGATGCTATGATGAGTATCGATGCTATCCTTGTTAAGTATGGATATAAAGTAGAAAAACACCAAGTCAGGACAGAAGACGGTTATGTGTTGACAATGTTCAGGATCCCCAGCACCGGACCAGCAGTGTTCCTCATGCACGGGCTACTTGGTAGTGCGGACGATTACATTATAGCGGGCCCCGAAAGCGGCCTCGCTTACCAGCTAGCGGACCAAGGCTATGACGTCTGGATGGGCAATGCCCGAGGCTGCAAGCATTCCCGTCGCCACATCAGTGTGAAGCCGTCCGAGGCACAGTTCTGGGACTTCTCGTGGCACGAAATTGGCGTATACGATCTCCCAGCTATGATCGATTTTGTGCTAAGAAAAAGAAACATGAAATCGCTGAAATACGTCGGTCATTCTCAAGGAACTACAGCTTTTTTCGTAATGGCCTCTGAGAAACCTGAATATAATGCAAAAATATCTGTTATGATTGCATTGTCCCCTGTTGCTTATATGTCTAAAGTCAGGTCCCCCATAGTGAGGCTGTTATCTCCCGGAACATCAATATGGCACGGAGTTTCAAAGAATCTCGGACTGTATGAGTTTTTACCGGACAATAACGTAATGAGTGCGCTAAAGCTGTTAACATGTGGAACAGGACCTATAGTTACAATTCTATGCAGCAATATTTTATTTATTATCGCTGGTTTTGACTTTGAACAGCTCAATGTTACGAATTTGCCCGTGATATATGGGCATATGCCGTCTGGCGCATCGATGAAGCAATTCGTACATTACGGGCAGGGGCTGATATCCGAGGATTTTAGGAAGTTTGATTATGGCAGTGAAGAGAATATGAAAAGGTACGGTGTTAAGGTGGCTCCGAGATATGCGTTGGATAAGATAGTGGTGCCAGTTTGCTTGTTCTACAGTGATGCGGACTGGCTAGCACACCCCGGGGACGTCGAACAGCTCCGAAAGAGGCTCCGCAATGTAGTCGACACGTACAAGATACCGCACGAACAATTCAATCATGTGGACTTCTTATTTGCAAAAGATGTGAAAACATTAGTTAATTTAAGGCTGCTGAAAGTGCTTAAGTCATTCTAAAAATATTCAATAGAAGTTGTGGAATAAAGTAATTACTTACTTATTTTAAGTTCCCTAATCTGTTTTTGATTTGCCAAAAAAAACTTTGATTTAGGTAATTACTAAGTACCTACTTAGGGAAATAATAATTATTTAGGTAGGTAAGTTAGTGTAAGTAAGTAATTTATTTATTTGAATTTGGTAGGTATGTAGGTTTTCCTACATTATTTACAAAATAGGTACCTACAAATAGATCTAAAGTAGGTAATAATCAAAACATGTAGGTACCTACAAGTATCAAAATGGCAAAGGAATAACATTAGAGGACATCAAAAATATTCGTCGCATTATTTAACTACAGCTGCTAATCCTACATATACAATCTTAGCAAAATACCGAAAAGATACATTACGAAAACCTGACCGTAGCGAAAACATCGACAGGAAATTAAATAAATGATTTGCAAGAACAGTCGAGCGCTTCGCAGTTTTGCTCGTCATGGTAATTTTGTTAGACTAAGCATGACCTAAAAAGATGTATTTTGTTTGTTACTAAGTCTAACATTAAAATTTATAGCATTCCAATGAATATCAGACTTGTGCAATATTATCGGATGAATGGTAAATACTACGGAAAACGTTGGGGGTCTCAAATGGCCGCTTTAGCAGAATCATAAATGAATCACGTTAAAAAATTAATATTCTTAAAATGGACTTTATTGTTATGACTATAAAGTCCATTTTAAGATATATATTTTTTTAAGGCGATTCTTATTTTGATTCTGTTAAGGCGGCCATTTTAGGCCCCGGCGCAGTTCGGGAGAGGCCTCTAAATCTCTAAATGTCATGCTCAGATGTCATGTTAAGGACTGTTGCAGACCGACTCGATTAAATAGAAAATGAAATCATTTTATTTTTTTATAAACCGGACCACGTAACCTTTTATTCAGGACTCAGGACAAAGCAACCATTTGTTTAGCATCTGCCTAGCCTTTTCTTTTTTTGCCTAGGCTTCCGGTCTTACCGGATGCAGCTGGATACCAGTATTTAACATGGAGCGACTGCCTGCCGGACCTTCACAACCTAATTCTGCCCTCCTAAATGAAAACACAGTAACTCCGAAAATGCCATTTTGTAAAAAAACGTGGTTAAAGTTCAATTCAGTGTATAAAGAACTAATATTTTATTGTTTTTTATTTAATTAAATCATTTACTTAATGTGTTATAAAATAGGAACAAAATTCATAATATTTTATTTTTTTAAGTCAAAACCCAGTAACTGATTGGTTACTGTGGTCTAGGTTAGTTTTACACGTTACTGTGTTTTAACCATAACTCTAGTTATTACGAATCACAATAACTATACATACCTACTGGGTTAAAACCTAATAACAGCAGGCTAAATTTTAAAACTGCAGGCATCTTAAACCCAGTAACTAAGATACTGTGATTAATTTAAGTTTAACCTAAGATACAATTTACGGAAAATTTACATAAAACCACAGTATTTGAAGAAACTGTACCAAGCAAAACATAATTATAAAAATACATATTACAGCACAGTAAATAGTCATTTCTGTAATTTACTGTGTTCAATCCTAAAAATTCTAACGCACTGTGTTTTTTATTAAAAATGTTAATGTGTTAAATGTAATTTTTAGCGAAATTCTGTGTTTTTATCTATCGTATCTCCGTAAAGGTGGTAGATACAGACAAACCGAAAATTTTCCCAGATAGCGCTCGGTCTCCTTATTACAATAACAAATACAAGCATAAACACAGTAATTGAAGTTACTGTGTTTTCATTTACGAGGGCAGAGCGGAGCTTGCCTATGATAGACTGCGTTGAGTTGAGTATGTTTGACTGAAACTCAGCCACGAAGCATGGGATCCGAGGTCGATCTGCGGATAGGTGGCTGCGCCTCCATTCATAGGTTACCCAGATCCCCTCCGAACCTCTGAAGCACGTTATGCCGCTGGTCCGGGACCGAAACCTGACAAAAACCAAACAACTCATTAGTTGTAGAAATACTCGCCTTATTCCCAACCCCAACATATTTTTTTTTATTTCCTTCTCTTTAATGCAATCAGTCCTGGGACATTCAGCAAAAGGTGGATGATGGTTTCTGATCTTGCACGGTATGAAGCCATGCCTCATCCGATCGGCATTACAGCTTATTCATGCTGGTTGTAAGTCTTGAGGTGCCCTTCTTTTCAGTCTTGTGAAGGTAACAGGGTTTGACATTAGTTTAATTGCCAATTGATTTGGGTGAACTTTTAATCTGGCGGAGTATTTGATATTATCTTTGATTTGTTCTTTGACAGTCTTTATCTTTAAATCCTTGTGAATACTTTCGTTTGTGACGTACCAGGGAGCATTTACTATCTGTCGTAGTGTTTTAGATTGAAACCTTTGAAGGATTTCGATGTTTAAGTTTGCTGCAGTTCCCCAAAGCTGGATACCATAGCACCATATGGGCTTGAGTATGCATTTGTAGAGAAGCAATTTGCTTTCCAGAGACATTTGGGAGTTTTTGTTGAGCATCCAGTGTAGGCTGCGGAGTTTTTGTCCTAAGGCTTTGCGTTTGGTAAATATGTGGTGTTTCCACGTAAGGCGTCTGTCAAGGTGTATTCCAAGGTATCGAGTGACCTCTGCTTGGGGTACTTCTATATCGTTTTATGTCACCAACATATATAGTAAAAAAAAATGCACAGAATGTTATTTTTTCGAATTTTAGTCGGTTCGATTCCCGAGTGTGGCAAAGGAATTGTCGAAAATCTGCGAACGCAGATGTTTCTTTTTAAAAATAAAGTCATGTTTCCTATAAGTAAAATTTGCTATCATCAGTATTTAACATTCCCTCCAGGTGGCATTGAAAAATTCCTATAATACAAGTACAGGAAAATAACCTAAGAAAAATTATACGTGTAGCGCCATCTGTTGCATTTGTTTGCAAGTAAGTAAAAGCTGTGGGCCGGACTCCACCGCAGCGGAGACGAGACCAGCTGAGGAGGGGAGATGTGTTGTAAACGGTAAACCACTTGTAGAATTTTGATATTTAACACTTCTCGCCTCTGCATAGCTTTAGTAGTTGGGCAGCGAGGAAAGGAGATGTCTCGTAATTTAGGCCAGCCTCTGCACTCGGCGGCCAGGCGCACAGCGGAGACGAGAGCGGTGCGGTGCGGTGTGTCTCCTTGCGTGGCGCTTTACACATCTCTCCGCTTCGCACATCTCCGCTCGTCTTAGGGTGCCACCTTTATTTTTAAATAATAACAAATGTAGTATTTTTCCCAAAAAATGCTGCAAGAATATTTATAAGTAGTACAATTTGGATTTTCAGGAAAAAAAGTACACATTTACATTACTTTTAAATCATTTATTTTTCCATTTTTATTTATTTTACGAAAGTGTCAGTCAACGAGCGTATGTGACGTGACGCAATGTTTTTTTTTTTCCAAGTGTTTTGGCTTTGGCACCTCTGATTTTTCGGATTCATGTGCGTATTGTATAATTATCACTTGCTTCGGTGAGCGAAAACATCGTGAGGAAACCAGTATGCCTGAGAGATATTTCTCGACGGCATGTTAAGCCAAGTCAGAGGCCCATGGGCGGGGTGGCTTAAAAACTCTTGACAGGCACTAACCACACGATAAAGAAAGAAGCTTTGACACCTAGTAACGTAGTCAGTTCAACGCTATCTACCGAGTTCTTGGAAACTATTTTTTTTTTAATACTCGAAAAGAAAACCTCTTTTGCATTGTAGGAATCTGAACAATTTAGATTCATAGAAAATAAATAAACAATTATTTTTTATTGATTTATTAGATGCTCTATTTCATTTTTCTTTCCATTTTACTAACATGAAGGAAAAAAGTCTCCGTAAAAGCGGAAGTTGCAGGAATGGAGAGAAGAAAGCAAATGATTTTACATATATTTATCTTTGTATCTGTAATTCTGTACTTTTTAAAAGTATTTGCCATTTTTCAGCAGTGTTTTTGAATAAAAACACCTCTTCTTCGCTTAATTTTGAAATAATTTTATTTACTATATTTATTTCTGAATTTGACAGTTGACGTTTTGTTGCCGCGAATGCGTAAAATTTTGCCTGCAATTCCCTGTGCAGCGCTGTTTTTCCATTCCGATCAATTAAACGAATCAACCAGTTGATCAAAGTGGAAGTCGATTCAGGCATATGTTCCTATCGAATCAACTAGTTGGTGCAACACATTTTTTACTAGTTTCTTTCCTTTTTGTTCCTATCGAATCAATTTTTATTTTAAAATAATAAAACCAAGATAAACTGTTTGGCTGAATTCGTCTCATCCATTTTATTTTTTAACTGTCAAATGTCAAAAAGAAAAAGGCACATTGAAAAAATAAGCCTATAATAACGAGGACATCACAGAGTATGTATGTGCATTATCTTAATTTTTCGAGAGCGTGTCCAATAGTGATCTCTTGAGATAAATGTTGAATCATGGTCTGTCTAATGTAGTCATCTCGGATAATATATTTATACCATGGATCAGAATAGAAAATTTTATCTTATTATTTATAATATTTTCTATGACAATGTCAATGCTTAATACAAAGAACATTTTATCTATCATTCACAAGTGGACAGTTCTTAAGAATAATACTCATAGAAAAGGTTTTACCTATATCACTCGATTAAGTTGTTTAGATAGGAACAAACAAGGAGAATAACAAATGTTCCTATCGGATCAACTAAATGGTTGATTCGTTGGGAACAAAAAATAGTAGATCCGTTTCAGTTGATCGGAGTGGAAAACTTGGTGCAGCGCTGCGGGTACGTTCCAGACTTCGAGTCACAATTACTGTGAAAAAGAACGTATAAATATAATACTTTCTTTCTTTCTAGCTCGTCTCCGCTTTGGTGGAGTCTGGGCCTTACCACAATTTTTTTACAACTCAGTACCTACTCAAAGATTTGAGATTATCTTCGGCACCACTACTCAATTCTAAAGCGACACGTTGGCAGGTAGGTACCATGAAACAAAATCTTCGAAAAATCGAAATCTTTATTCATAGGTGATAAACATAAACACATGAGTGTTTCATGGGTTCTTTTATTTTTTCTCAATTTTTAATTATTTTATACTTACAATCTTTTATTTTTTTATTCCAGTTTTACTGGTTTAACAAAGTTTCAATTACTAAGGTAAAGGTAAAGTTTTAATTATATTGGCTATAGTATCTTGTAGGCTTTAGTAATTTATAGTCAATATTTTGTAGGCTTGCTGATTAATATGATGGACAAAAATCTTCCCAAACAGCATGATCTCATGAAATTAAAGGATGTTTGGACACCAGCTGGGATTCCAAAGTTATTCTAGCACCCAGGAGCTGTGATGTCCCCATTGTATTGTATGATGGGCTGGTGTCCGCAAGTCCACATCCAGAGCACGTATGGATTAGAGTTCCATTTGTTATGGCTCCAAAAACTTTTCCAATGGGTCTTGATTAAGACGTCTAGTCCAAACAGAACTTATTCCGTATTTTTGTGCCATTTTATTTGATACATATTGAAACCCTTCAATATTCCACAAATATTTCTTTATTGTGGGGCCATGTATGTTATTTTCATTTAATAATGACATTCTGTGGAAAACTGTTTTCGCTTCTTTCCACTTTTTATGATGTGGGCATCTTGGTGATGGTTTTAAAGCACCTAAAAGTGGTTTCCAATCTAGTTCTCTCCTCCCAGGGCTGCCATTCATGGTATCAAAAAGTTCATCAATTAACAGTATCAAGAGAGCAGTATCCTTGCATTCAGGTGGTAGAAGTCCATGATCTGAAATTATAATTGTTTATTATAAGATGAAGACTTTAAAACAGCGGTCGGCAACCTTTTGGCAGACAAGGGCCGCTAGGTGGCAAAATAAACTAAAGGCGGGCCGCACTTGTGATATTAACCCTAGAAGCCCAATATACCTACGTATAATTGGTTATATCCCAATTATCCCATAGAACAAATTAAAAGCGCAATGTCCTCTAATCGCTAGCGCTACTCCTACGACCTAATAATTTTCCAATTACACAAAAACCCAAATTAACTAAAAAATGTTGACTTCAACGCCATCTAGCGGGAAAATGGCTGGGAGCAGCCTGTATGCATCCCCTTAAGGTTGCACTAGTCGCGGGCTCGAACTCACTAGTGGGCGTGGCCAAAAAGAAAGCTCTCACCTGGCATCGTGCCCGACTGCCCGACTGAGTGAGTTCAGTGAGATGCACGATAATTCATAGATAAAGACGCGCGTAAAAAAATACGAAAAGGCCTTTGGAAAATCGAGTTTTATGTAAAAACTACTGCATAAATCAATTACAAATAGAATTTATTGAATTCTTCGATAATTGTGCTTTGTCGGTACCGACTTTGTTTTGGAAATTTGACACTTCTTTTATTACTAATTTACGCCCAAAGTTGCGTTAAAATATATAATACGTATCTTTGGTAGCTCGTAACTTTTTAATGGCTTTTTATTTTACTATTCTGTTTCTGCACAGATAAAAGTAAATAATGAGACAAAACGATATCATGTATAACTTTGGATGTACAGTGTCAAACAGTTGCGTAATTCCCCGAATTTTCTATGGAAAAAATGTCGACTAGGCACCACATCGTGAATTGTGTAGGCTGGATCCACACCATACGGTCGATTGCGGTTCGTTCATGCATTTATTTTGAGAATTATAACTTATTTACAAAACATTCACGGGCCGCAAGTAAGACGTGTTGCCGACCGCTGCTTTAAAAGAATATAAAAATATAAAGAAGAAGGAAGTCCTTACGTGAGTTGAAGTTCATATATGCGGCAACTTTTTGGCTAAATACTTGGCTAGCGAATTCGACTTTAATTTTGTTTATCTTCCCAGGCACCACATGTTGGTCGGTTAACTTTTGCAGCATTCTGAAATCTTCTTTAATTCCAAGGTTTATAGCATATATGTTTTGTATATGCTCCCACTTGACTGTGCGCCACTTCGCCTACTTTGTTCTCATGTAGCAGTGGCATATTCAGTAAATTGTTTCTAATGTCTTTTAATAAATTTGGGGGGTCGTAGAGAGGTATAATTTCTAACTCTCCAACAAAAAAAGTGTTTAATTTGTGTTCTTTTCCAGATTTTAACTTCTCCCTTCTTGTGTCCTCAATAAGTCTCTGAATAGCTTCTTCATTATTGGTTCTTTGTTTGCACACTGTTGCTACAACTACAAATCCAGCTCGTCTAACTTTATTAATTATAATTTGTATGAATTTTTCGAGTTCAATAGCTTTCGTTTGCTCAGAGGAAAATGCGTAAACAATTGGTTGGATGTAATTCTCAAAGAGCCCTTTCAACATAAATATAACGACATGGCTGGCAAACTTCGGAGAGCTTCCTTCAAAATGTATTTTGTCATCCAGGATACTGTAAGAAATTTTTTTCTGTAAAGAAACTTCATCAAACAGCAGCACACACAGCCTGGTTTTAGCCCACATCTGTTTTGACCTATTTTTCAATTTTGTTAACACTGCTTCCGGTATGCTTGGTGTTATGACAATTTTTTGGATAAACTTATCCAAAGTTTTAGATTCTGGTAATAGAAATATGGCACTTAAAAACTGGTACACTTTTGGACTTTGTGTGTAAATAGTTATAGACGTAATTTGTTCACTAAAGGTAAATTTTCTCTTTCTTCTTTCCTGATTCCTGCTTTGTAGTAGGTTTAGTATTTTTTCAGTACTTGTTCTGTTTTCTACCAATTCCATAAATGGTTTGTTTGACAATATATTTTGGGCCATATTCTCAATTTTCAGCAGTTTATTTTCTTTGTTTTTGCATCTTCTTAATTTCAACTGTAAATTTTTTAACTTTTTATATAATTTGACCTGCTGTGATGTAGTTAAAATATCTGTTTCTTTGTCTGATTCTGTTGCTTTGTCTGAAAAAAAAAAAGATTAAGTTTTAATTGCAACTTGACAAATAAATGTAGGTTTATAGTGAAGAAAAAAAGATGTTAAGTTAAACTAGGTATTTGATCAGAAGTATTGGAATATTATGTACCTACATTACACACTCACTGGCCTATCAATAGCCGAAGCTATTAAGACCACCGAGGACAGAGAAATGTGGAAGAGCATAGTGTACCGAGTGATCAATACCTCAGACTAGACACAACCTTCAACAATGACGATAACGGCTAAAAAGAAGAAGAGTACGGAGTACCACCATTATGTGAAATCAAGGAAACTGAACTTTGTATTTTTTCGAGTAGATTTTTTAAACTACTCTTTGAGACAATTTGTTGTAGGTATTCACAAATTGTTGTCATGGAAAAATTACATCACTGAAGTCTAAGTCTGGTGGGTGGAAAAACTGCATGCAACAAGAATATTATAATTATGAAAATTGACGGCACGATTGACGATTCCCGCCGAACAAAGTATTTGTATGGCCTACAGGTACCTTATTGTTCGGGGTATAAATGTTTGTAAACGTACACGCGATACAGGAGAAATAACTAGTGTGGGTGGGGCAGTTTTATAAAAAAACGTTTGTACCCACCACTTTCAACAATACAGTGAGTAGCAGTGCAGTGCAGTGGTAGAGTAGTTTCACTACATTCAATAACGCTGTCTAGATCATTTGACATAGTCGCGAAATCGAAAACTACAAACACAAGGTTTCAAACTTTCAAGTGATTTCGAAACAATTCGCTCTCGCGCACAATCACAGCAGATACAACACCAAATCAACAAACTATTCAAAACGACCTAAAATAAACAAAGTCCATGCCATAATCTTTTATGTAGTTTTTAGAAGAATTATTTTAATTTATGTTTTCGCCACCGAATATGTTTTAATTTTTCTCCAATGGTAAACCTTTTTGTAATATTTTTGGCAATGTATTATTATCTAGTAGTTTTTGTTTAGATTTTGTAAAGACAAACATCTGAAATTGACAGAGTCCGTCACTCACTGCACTGCGTCATTCCACAGAGTAGAGTATGCAATGCCACAGAACGAGAACATCATATTATTTTATTAGACGAAGACGTCATTCCCATTTTCCCATCATTCATTTGGCAATCCGGCCCCACAACGCTTCGATTCTATTTTCGATTCGGAACGTCGTATGTCTATCTTTTTCTGACATTACGAAATCGAGCGAGATAGACTTACGACTTTCCGAATCGAAGCGTTGTGAATAGCTATGCTGGTCCCAAAATTGCCATTACCCATAGATAGAGAACGCCATTACCATAGAGTATAATAATAATAATCAGGGAGGACACCTATTAGAAATGTTTAAAGAAATTTATACGTCAGTGTTAGAAATGCCCTATAGGGCCCTATATGGCTGCTATACCCAAAAATCAACGTCTGACCTTCTTGAAACTAGAAGAACATTAAAACATTAGAAACAAGATATTTACCATGTACAATTTTGCAGATAATAACGTGTAACGACTGTCATTATAGATCTATAAACAAATGACAGCCAGAGCCGGGACCACAGGCTTTGGGTAAATTCATGGTAAACCTGGTAAACTCGGTATGTAATGATGGCCCACACAGATCGACCTTGGCAGCCGCAGCTTATCCTAACAAAGACCAATCTATAAATAATAACTTGTAGTGACACAATATTGAATTATGAACGACGCAGCATTTTAGGTTTACTGTACATTTTGCCACTCGGCTCGGGGAGCGCCAGTCCGCATATAGATCGGGTCAGGAATATTATAGTCGTATTTACTGTTTGTATCGTTTAGAGGGTCTGTGAAATAAAGACACAAAGTTTTACCTCTGACACCACAATTCATTTACTTGCATCCTACTGAAAGTGAATTGCATTACACACAGCGCCATCTAGTGATATAGACTACGTAGATACTTTTTGTTTGTAAATAAATACTTAATATACATAAAAACATCCATGACTGGGAAACAAATATCCATGCTCATCACACAAACATTTGCTCCTACCGGGATTTGAACCCGGGACCCTAAGAACGTGGCAGCCTCACTACCGCTGCGCCATTCGGGTCGTCAAATCTAATACCTATACTTTTTATTATAGCTGTGGGTCACGAGTTTCCAGTCCTGCCACCTAGTATGTCTCTACGGGTCTCAAGTTCATGAAGGCCAGAAAAAGTAACCCAGTTTCTTTCCAAAAAGCTTATAATTTTAACTGCCTCTGGTTCTGTTGAATCAGTGGCGGATTTACACATTTGCCGCCAGTAATCTTTTCAAATTTTGCCGCCCCAACTGACCTCTACATAATGTGTTAGTTCAGGATTATTTTTACAATCCAAAAATTTTGTTAAGATTACCAAGAACTGGTTTTTGGGTAAATTCCTGAACGAAAATTTTAACAGAATTGGGTAGCCCACGAAATTCAAATTTCCAGTGCTACATTGTATGTTGATTAACGACCTGACGACGACCCGATTGGCGCAGGTAGTGAGGCTGCCTTACGTTCGTAGGGTCCCGGGTTCGAATCCCGGTAGGAGCAAATGTTTGTGTGATGAGCATCGACATTTGTTTCCGAGTCATGGATGTTTATATGTATAATAAGTATGTATTTACAAACAAAAAGTATCTATGTAGTATATCAACTATCTGGTGTCCACGACACAAGCCTCGTTGCTTAGTGTGGCACTAAATGGCGCTGTGTGTAATGTCCAGCGATATTTATTTATTTATTAAAATATTGCTCGCGACTGAAAGACGTATAAAGTTATGGAATTATAGTCATCAAAATCATCAATACAACCCTCCAAGCCCATAAAGGTGCAGGAATGACTTTGACCTTGAAAAAGTAATTCCTGCTCCTTTAATACATAGTCACAGAAGGAGATATATTTAGAGAGGAAAGGATACCTGAGAGGATGTCAAAATCAACTGAGTTAAAAGCACTACTAAAGTCCAATAGAACCAACACCGTAAGGAGTCAGTTTTCCATGGCCAATCGGATGTCGTCAGTAATTTTAATTAGGGCAGAAACTGTGCTATGGCCAGGACGAAATCCAGACTGATAAGGACTAAGCAGGCTATTAGAAAAAAGGTAATGCGATAGTTGGTTTTGTCTCAAGGACCTTGGACAGGATTGGAAGTATTGAGATTGGGGGAAACTGGGATACTGTAGAGGGATTTGCAACTTTGGGAAGAGGCAAAACGTAGGCCTTCTTCCAAGCAGAAGGAAAGGAACCAGAAAAGAGGGAATAATTTACAATGTGTAAAACAACAGGAATAAGATCATCAAGGATAGGAAGAAACATTTGAAGTTGCAGACAATCATCACCCACTGCTTTGGTAGAAATAGATGTTATCCCCTTCTGTAACTGGGTGAAAAGAGAAAGAAGTACATGTTGGTAGAGGAAGAGTAGAGAGATGTTAAGAGTGGAAGATTTAACGTCCTCATCAAGAGTCACTGGTGATTTGGAGAAGTGTAAATTAATCATGTTTAAGTCAATTTCAGGCGTGCTGTCATTCGTAACTGTGCCAATTCCAAGGGATTTGAGAAATTACGAAACTTGTGCTGAGTTGGAGTGTTGAATTGTGTCGTGTATGTGACGCCTTTTAGCATCCCTACACACACGACCGCAGCGATTACGCAGTTTCTTATAGAGAGACCAGCAGTTCTCATCAGTAGGGTCCCTTATGTAACGCCTTTTCGCCTTATCCCTTTTAGACATCTCCTTTTTAATTGCATCCGACAACCAAGGAGCTGGAAGATGCTTCGCCCTGAACCCATCTACCGAGTTCTTGGAAACTATTTTTTTCTGAAACACATAAAAAGAAAACTGGCTCATATTTGCCGCCTCTAAAATCTGCCGCCCTAGGCTCCAGCCTACTCAGCCTAGTGGTAAATCCGCCACTGGTTGAATGCCATGGTGGTACAACTAAATTACTAACGAAATCTTCTTTCTCTATCGTGTGGTTAGTTGGCTTTACATGCCGTCGAGAAATATCTCTCAGGCATGCTGGTTTCCTCACGATGTTTTCCTTCATCAAAGCAAGTGGTAATTATACAATACAATACACACATGGATCCGAAAAATCAGAGGTAGGAACGTGTCCCGGGTTCGACCCTATGACCTTTGACTTGGCAGTCCGACGCGACGGTCCGGTCATACCACTAAGCACAATTTTCACAAGTTAGGGATAAGAAGGGGCCTAAAATGGCCGCCTTAGCAGAATCAAAATAAGAATCACGTTAAAAAAAAAAAATCTTAAAATGGACTTTATTGTCATAACCATAACGTCCATTTTAAGAATTTTAAATTTTTAACGTGATTCATTTAAGATTCTGCTAAAGCGGCCATTTTAGACCCCAGTGTTGATGTGAACGTGAAGACGCCGCATTACAAAACGACGACGTTTTTCAATCCGGCGCGCCTTTATGTAATATGGCGTGTTCTACCTGCGACTTAAGGATATTTTTATGTGAAAGTAAAAACAAAATCAGTAAGAACACTTAATTTATTTATATCTTAACATTATATGGAATATAATTATTAGTTACATTGCTTCAGCTGACAGTTCTATCTGAAACAAAAAAAACATGGTTATTAATCCAGTTATAAAAACATTCGTGACATGACGCCTAATAGAGAAGTATGGAAGAATACATGCTGTGCCAACACGGAATACATTGGAATATGGTCTGGAGAATTATCATGATTATTCCAATCATCATCATTCACTTCAAAATGTAAAAGCTATTTCTGCATTTACAGATGTTGTTAACCCACTTCTGTTCTTAGCAAGCTAATGGCAAATTATCATTAAATATATTTGCCCCAAACTTCAGCGATGTGAACTCTGCTTGCTGATGCAGTCATAAGATCGTCAAGTGCAGAGAAGTTATTGAGAAAGAGAAGTTATTAAGTTTTTATAAAGTAAATAATATAATATAATAAATATCGCTGGACATTAAACACAGCGCCATCTAGTGCCACACTAAGCAACGAGACTTGTTTCGTCGCCACCAGATAGTTGATATACTACATAGATACTTTTTGTTTGTAAATACATACTTCTTATTATACATATTTATAAACATCCGTAACTCTGAAACAAATGTCCATGCTCATCACACAAACATTTGCTCCTACCGGGATTCAAACCCAGGACCCTAAACGTAAGGCAGCTTCAGTACCGCTGCGCCATTCGGGTCGTCAATCGAAAGTAATAATCAAAGTAAGATTATTTTCATTCTTTAAAT
Organism: Xestia rhomboidea; assembly: GCA_963853795.1. Classification (NCBI taxonomy): domain Eukaryota; kingdom Metazoa; phylum Arthropoda; class Insecta; order Lepidoptera; family Noctuidae; genus Xestia; species Xestia rhomboidea. The sequence continues at coordinate 2,364,601 of OY970771.1, read as the reverse complement.
ACCTTCTTTATTTCGTGCTGTTGGCATTGATGTAGTGATAAAGAATTACTAGAAGGAATATGGAGACTCCCAGGATGTTGGAGAACACTGCCAGTTGGATATCCGTGATCATGATGACTGGATATAGCTGGAAAAAGGATACTGATTTAATGTAAATAAATATTTATATTTAATTATGTAGAATGTTAACTTTTACTTGTTTAACTCTATCTCTCTGATCTAATTTTAAATCATTCTTATTGGTGGATTTCTTTTCTCTATGTTTAGTCACTGATTTTGGTAGGTAGTATTTTTGTATTTCTACAACTACAGCTTCTACCTATTTAATAAGCTTGTTTACTGATGTAGGTACATGATATTTGATGTAGAGGAGCTCGTGGCTAAATAATAACAGCCGCTCAGGTCGATCGCCAGGTTAAGCCGCGCTTGCCTAGGTTGGTCCGTGGATGGGTGACCACCGATTACATACCAAGTTACTTCTGTACCTCGGAAAGCACGATAAGCCGTTGGTCCCGGCTGGCATTTGAAGATCTTTGACAGTCGTTACAGGTAGTCAGTGGCCCAAAAGCCAGACTGGAAGTCTAGTCTACTCCAAGATCGTTGGGAAAAAGAAGTAATAAAATTTGGCAATAGATTACACATATTCTTTGTTGAAGTTGATGAAATAATATAGTGAAGATTATTCTGGGATGCTTTCTCATTTGTACAGAGGTGAACATTCGTGAATAAATTCATCACCACGGGGTCACCACCCAAGCTCATTAGACAGGTTGTTTTATTACAATTTTACTGTTACACATTTCGATCATTTTGGGTACAAGATGTCAAGAAATTTATGGATGATACAAAAATACACCAAATACTTACAAATACACAGAAAATTATTTAAAATAATTGCGATTTAATCCGGCCACCGCAACCAAAACAAGTACACGTCAACTCAGCAGATTATAAACCATAGAGTAAAAAGCGTTTTAAGCAAAGAGCATAGACTGATAGACCTTCCAAGCTCATAAAGGTGCAGGAATGACTAATTCCTGCGATTGGAGGGTTGTATGATTTAATGATTAAAATTCTGTAACTACATACGTCTTACAGTCACGAGGAATATTTTAATCGAAATTCAACGTAGCACTGGCCTGCAAAGAACTGAAAATTGCAAAATACGTAAAAAAAATAATTTCGCGGGTTACCTTGACGCTTTCCTAATGATTTCCTGTTTATCTGGAATACAAGTTTTGGTCACTCATATGGTATTTTACTCATCGTCCATATTTTAATTTTTTATTGTGGAAAAACTGCACTTCAGTTAATTTTACTGTACTGCTACATTTTATGGTTTATCAAAATATAATATCTGTCCTTAGTTTTTGGTTTTCCATTTTTTCTAAAGGCAACACCAACACAACCAATTTAATATTGTCATCTTAGGTGTCAAAATTTTACGTTTTTAGTTTGTTTTCCGCGACTTTGTTTACGATGATAATTTAATAAATACATTTAATTAAAGCTTTATAGTGGAGAAAATACTTATCGGTAACCGGGCCCTTCACTATAAGCGTAGGAATGTATTTCTCTTCAATAAGTTCCCGGTTACTTCTGTATGACACCAACAGTTGGGATTTGAAAAAAAGTTACTGGTGTTACGAAGGTCTGTTGAGGGATATATCATGGAGTGATGATAGCAAATATCTATTGCAGGTATGTCTAAACATATCACATAGTTAACATTAATTTGAGGTACATATTTGAATTAAAAATGCCCAAAGAGATGTGTTAGGTAACTCGAACACAATAAGTGTATGTTTCTATAGCCCTTGCTAAGTGAATGATAATCTCTGGGTGTGCCAAGTATTGCATTGTCCGAGAGCATACAATGGCCAAACTAATACATTATGATTGTGCTAGCAGTGTTCAATGAACTACATTATATTATCATTCTTTCTGTTGCGTATCTATATTGAGTAAACTTTGGTCATTGTAAAGATTTAAGAATTTGATCCTGTTTTGACCTAACAGAAACTGTGAGGTTAACTTTTATTGTGTGGAATAATAATACTCATTAGTGCAATTTGTGGTTGTTTTTCAGGTCAATTCTAAAGGAGTAGTGGAAATACTAAGTCCAGCTGACCATGACATCAGAACTCTACAGCATATTCCGTTGAAAGACACCTGGTCTGCTTGCTTCCATCGTGAGGGCCATCGTAACATTGCCATTGGTACTAGAAGTGGCAATGTCATGATATGGGACACTAAAAACAAAAATATTACTAAAACATTCCCAACCCCCCCCCAACAGTCTTGCGTGAACTATGTTAGTTATAACGCCAAAAACACAAGTCTTGCCGCATCTATGCAAAATGGGGATACTGTTATCTACGGTCTGGTATCAAATATTCCTGTGCTAACAGTAAAACTGTCCTCCTCAAAGAGTATCTCTGCAATGAAGTTTCATCATGAGAGTCGATCTCTGCTTGGTCTAGCCACTGATGAAGGCCATATTGTAATTCGTGATATCACCACAAACAAAGACAAAGCGTTCTTTGAAAATGTCCATGCATCACCTATCAGTGACATTGCTTACTCACTTATTAATAGAGATGTGTTGCTTTCAACTGGTTACGATAAAATCATGAATGTGTATGACATTAGATTACAGAATGTTGTTTCAACAATAAAAACCTCATATACTTTGACCTCCTTAGCAATTAATACTGAAAACCAAGTTGCCTTGGGAACCAAAAATGGTCTGGTGCTAATGTATGATCTCAGAGATCTTACAACTCCATCTAAAGTATTAAAAGGACATGAAGAAGAAATCCATAAGGTTGCATTTCAACCAACCAGAAGGAAGATGTTATCGGCTGATATTAGTCTTCGTGAAGATACAGACAGCATACAATCACCACATAAATTGTCTCCTCCAATACGTTCTAGAACCTCAGACATGTTCTTAATTTCGGATTCACCACCAAGAAATTGTTTGGATGTGTCCCCTCAAGGAGGTGACGCTAAAGCAGACTCATTCCTTGTTATGATGGGTCTTGACAAATCAAATGAATATGAAGATGAGGGGAACAAGTCCACAGAATTTGAAAGGAGGAGTGACAGACATGACGTGAGGTACCGTCAATTGGATGCCGAAAAGAATATAAGCAAAGTATCTACTCCTATAAATAGCCGCACAGCTGAAAACTTAGGTTTTGCTTCACCTGTGGTGACAAATGGCGGTCTAGATGATGTTCGAGGGCCTAATGTCAATGTGTCACTTCAGAAGCCATCTATGGCAGCCCCAGCTGTGGCCGTAGAATCGAAGGCTATGGAAGAAGTAAAAGATTTTGTCAAGTTGGCACTTACAGATGTGGCTGATGACAACAGAAACTATTTCCTCCATATTATGATGGCACTTACCAAGCAGAAGTTGTATTTAGAGAAGCAATTGACTGGCATGAGTGATCAAATACAGAATATGGCACGTGTTCAAAATGCTTTAGTTGAATCAAATAGAAAACTAGCATTTGAAGTTGATCAGCTGAAGGTTAAAAATAAATATATTTAAGTTTGTAATGAATCTTCAAAATTCGAGATGTTAAAATGTTTGAATATGTGTCTCTGCTGGCAGACTTCTATTCACATGATTGTTTAGAAGAAATTCGTAGTAGGTATGAAGTCATTATGATGACTCCATACCTACTACGAATGTCACAAAAGGAAAACATTCCAAAAAAAATTGTACACAAAAAACTGTCACATTAGCTGATCTGTGCTATACTTGCACAGATCATGTCGGTAATATTTCGCTAATAATGCTCTCTTAAAGGTGAAAGCGTCAGGGTAGCCCGCGAAATTCAAATTTTCTTACGTTTTTTGCCACTTGCAGGCCAGTGCTAGGTTGTATGTTGATTAAAATATTCCTCGCGACTGTAATAAAGGTGCAGGAATGACTGACCTTGAAAAAGTCATTCTTGCACCTGTATGAGCTTGGAGGGTTGTATTGATGATTTTGATGATTATAATTCTATAACTACATACGTCTTACAGTCGCGAGGAATATTTTAATCAACACACTACCTAGCACTGGCCTGCAAATTGCAAAAAACGTAAGATAATTAAAATTTCGCGGGCTGGTTGGAGCATCCACCTTAATCCTAAAAGGATACTTTTACTAACAAAATATGTAGAATCTCAAATATTTCAGGATACTTACAAAGAAAATGTCTAAATTATGGATAATCATGAAATGTAACACAAAATAATTCACCTAAGTTGTTGTGACTGATAAAAAGGGGTATACATATGACTCAAAATTATAAAAATACAGTGCCAAATCTATATTGAATAATACTAAATATAAATGAATTCGCTTGGCATAAAGTTTTATAAACTAATTTACCTGTGCCATTAGAAAAATTGTTATGTTTCACAATTTACCAGTATTTTATTAGTGGACAATACTATCAATTTACATTTTAGTGTGTTTGTAACCAAATGCTGTGAATGTTGGCATTTTGTTGTTGTTAATTTCATTGTTAATAGTTATGTGTTAAGTAAATGTGGATTAAATTAAATAAACTGTCTTCTAACACATCGTTTTTTTTTAATGCATACCAACCAGACCAGTTTCAAAGAGGTAAGTTTGTAAGTTCGGATGTAGTAAGTAATCTACGAAACTCCTCAAATTATTAAAAAAAAAAAATCATCGATGAAAAGCTCTACTTCTTGTCGTATCGATGTACTTTTACATTAAAAAAACCTCCACTATAAAGAGTGCCACAATATTGTATTTGTTTTTTTGACGCGGACTTCGCGCGCTAGTGTACAGACTAGCACATTAAGCCAACTAAAACTGTTTTTCCAACCAACCTTGAACCTAATGCTTTAGCGATAAAGTTGAAAATTTGACAGATTGTAGTATCTTGATGTCCTAGCCTTTTCCCAACTATGTTGGTGTCGGCTACCAGTCTTTACATTACAGTAATTTTCATGGAGCGACTGCCGATCTGACCTCCACAACCCAGTTAGTTCTTATAATACGATATCCTTTGGTAATACTGGTTGTCAGCCTTTTCGCCACTGACTACCTGTAATGACTGTCAAAGATCTACAAACGACAGCCGGGTCCAACTGCTTGACATGCTTTCCGAGGCACGGAGGAAACTCGGTAGGTATGGATTACCATACCTACCGAGTCCTCTGCTGCTCTGCAGAGTGCTGGGGTCTGTACAATATAATTTAAATGGACACCTTCATTTGCAACAAAACTTTAATGTATGCCGCTCATAATCTTCCGTCTCGTCCATGAAGGTGTAATAATGATTACAACCACATATCGCCACTAACTTCAAGTCCTAATGATTATGTCATCAGCATGGCCTGTATTACGACGGCGACAATGATGTTAAATGCTGCGAAACTGAATAAATAATTTATAACGTGTTCGATACATGTGAGATGAGAATAATGCTCTGAATGATAGCGTGTTTTAATTGAAATTAATAGAGTACGATTCGCTACATAAAGCGGTGTAACGGTGTTTTTATGCGCAGAGCCGTGAAAATTGATTAACCGTGACCAAACTACTCACGAGAGAATTTTTAGATTTATGATAAAATAATACCTATCTGCTCCATACCTACAGATCTATTTCATGGTAACTACTCTTTATTTTATGCACAGCACATGGTGTCCTCTAAACTACTGGCCTTAAACTAGACAGTTAATAAAAGAAAACCTACCTAAGCGTCTGAAAGATTCATACGCCAATTAGCACTACTGAGAAATGTCTAATGTAAAAACTCAATACCTAACACTTTTTGTCCGACCCGGGATTCGAACCCAGGACCCCACGCTCAGCGGCAGTCACGCTTGCGACCACGAGACCAACAGGGCAGTTCAAAAAGTTAGCGTGTTTGAAAGCTAGGTCATACCAGTAGGTAGTCTGGACTAAATCGGATTTGTTATTTGCTACTGGGAAACCATAATGGGAAACTCAATACAGAATAGTAAATTACAAAGACTTATGAAGCTCATTGTTTTACAGTTTGTGATTGGTTTAGAAGTGGGAGAAGTGGCAACTGGCAATTTTTTTTTGGTACTGACCACCCCTTTCATGTTTTCGTTTTATTTGCATTTCTGGCGTTTCTGTGTTACAGACGTTATAGTGAACATGATGTGAACACAATGAAATTATTTACTGTAATCATCATCACGTGCTTTTTTTTAAATTAAATTAAACATTTTAACACGAAACCAGTTTTACCAAGGGGTATCGTATTACCCAGTGGTAACTGGGTTGTGGAGGTCAGATAGGCTGTCGCTCCATGTAAAATACTGGGTATCCAGTTAAGGCTAGGCAGATGATGATGATTAGAATACGAAATTATATCCCAAAATTAATAATTGGAAGTATTCCAAAATGATCGCTACATAATGAACTAAACGTTACACGGTAGTAAACTGACATTTGCAAATAATATTGTGATCCATTGACGTGATTGTGACAGTACTGACAGTTGATATGTCAATGTCATACAGAAATGATAGGTTATCGAAAGTAGTTTTGAAATTAAAATTTTATTATTTTCTTCAACAAAATGAGTGAATTAACGGCAACTAATTTGTTTGAATCTCAAACTATATTCGCCGATCACAAGGATTTGATTCACGATGTGGCGTACGACTTCTATGGCGAGAGAATGGCCACTTGTTCCAGCGACCAGTATGTGAAGGTATGGCTTGTTAGCAAACAAAACCGCGGTAACCTAACAAATATTAACGGAATTAAAGACAAGAATAAAATCATTAAAGATAAATAATTTGTGCAGTTTAAGATTTAATGGTATAAAAACATTTACTATAAAAATAATAAAAGTTAATGTTAATGTAAAAGTTAAGTTTGTCTAACTTTGAGTATTGCATGCAACTGAGGCATGCAATTCTTTTGCAGGCCTACAGGTTGGTTGTAAAACCAATATTACAATATTGGTTTTACAACTATTATGTTATATAGAGGAGAGGAGAATGGATGGGGAGGGAAGGAAGACCAAAGAAAATTTGTCTGTATCATAATTTCTTTCTCTTTCAATTATGGTGTTCTAGGTGTGGGACTCTGATGGCCAAGGTGGTTGGCGCCTCACAGCCAGCTGGAAAGCACATCACGGCTCCGTGTGGAAGGTCACTTGGGCGCACCCAGAGTTTGGACAAGTCATTGCCACATGTTCCTTTGACAGAACTGCAGCCATATGGGAAGAAGTTGGTAAGACTACTTGAAATTAGAGTTATTTTAAATAGGTACACCAACAGTCAATGTATTTTACATCCAACAATAAAATTATGTAGGTGAGGGATCTTAATAGGCTTAGACTTTCTCCATAGTATACCATTAGAGTTCACTGTTTAAAATATTGAGTTTTGATTCTTGATAAAAATACCTACAAATCTTATTTTCATGTAAAAATAAGTTATTTTTTGTTGATCTGTTGGTTGGTTGGTTTGAATCTCCATTTCTCTCTTTTTATGCTTAGTTAAAATGTTTTATTTCATTATACATTGTTTTATTAGAGGTAGTAGCGACTAGTAATCTAATAGGCAAGACAGCCAACTATCTGGCCACATTTAATTTTGTAGTAGGCGAATACTTGGTGAATAGCCAACTATTAGGCTCAAGTAATCGAGATGAAATTATAATCTTTATTGTAATTTTTTTTTTGTATAAGCAGTCTTATAGTTTGTTATATAATCTAGGAATCGGAACTCTTTCTTTAGTAGTCAATTATTGAATTCTAATAAAAAATAATAATATAGGGTGTAAAACACCTCCTAGCGAAGCCGAAAGTCACTTATTCTCTTCACCATTGCAATCATTTTTTTGTTCTACACCATACCTGGGAACCTTCTAGTTACGGAGATATTGGGGGTCAAAGTTCCAACTTTTTGACAACTTTTTTTTAAATACAAGTTTTTAATGTAAGATTTTTACTTTAAACTACTCCACAACCCCCGTATTATTCAATCCATCCATCAGCACAATGTTTTGTGTGCGTAACATTGAGTTCTACAACAAAACATGATTTTTCACCCCAAAAAAAAAAGTTGTTTCTCAGCAATAATTTTTGCGTAAAGATACTTATTTTTATGTACAGAATGCTTGGTTGACGGCTTCGTGATGAGGTGGTTTACACCCTGTGTTAATTTTCACTTGTATCAGAAAAATATACATATTTATGACTGCACAGCAGGTGCGAGGGAGTGCGTTGTATGATTTTCTCAACGAGAGCGACTCAGCAGTACATGAAACCCCACAGACATTACCATTGCCCCCTAAACTACACTGAAAGCAATGATTGGCTTGGCCAACTAGCCAACCGATTGTTCGGCCTTTTTGCCTTTCCTTTTTACCAAAGAAATAGTTGGCTCATCTCAAGTGTTTACAAATTGTTTACTAAAAAAAAATGTATCCCAATCTGCAAAGGTGATACAGCAGCATCCGGCTCAGAGAAAGGGTTACGAACCTGGCTGAAGAGGTCTAATCTGGTGGATTCACGGACCTCTGTCACAGATGTCAAGTTTGGACCAAAGCATTTAGGGCTCTTACTAGTCACATGTTCTGCTGATGGTATTATAAGGTAAGGATACTTCATTTATGTAAAACTCGGAAGGAGGGGCTTGTGCGCTTGTTCCTTTGCCGAGGTTGTTCCATGGATGTCTGACCATCCATTCAAAATTGAGACCCCACGGGGACCTATGTTCCGGCTGTCATTTGTTTAAAATTAGCCATGGGGTATGTGAAGTATTATTGAGTCTGTTCATAAGATACATTATCACCCTATAACGTTCCCACTGATGGCACACAGGCCCCCTCTCTGTCATAGTGGCGGGCCCAGTGTGGAGGTCACATCTATTATAATTTTCAGTTCTATAGTTGCTGCCAGTTAAGATCGTAATAGAGGTCCTTTTCCTAAAATCCCTCGTACGAACCAAAACAAATGAACCATGTATCGTTTTTCATTAGAAAAAATGTTGAAGATCACGGTAGATGACGATTCAAGACTTGAACAGGCTTATTTTTGGATTTCAAAGTTAGGAACTTTAATAAATGTAGGTGGGTTAATAATCTTAACTGGAAGCAACTATTAGGACGTGACGGTTTCCTCATGATATCTTGAGGAGCATGCCATTTTAAGAACAGTGGCCCATTTCTGACTGTAATGTGATTAACTTTCGTGTTTTTAGGATATATGAAGCTCCAGACGTAATGAACTTAGCACAGTGGACTCTACAGCATGAGATTCCAACCAAAGTGTCAATAAGTTGCCTGTCATGGAACCCATCATTATCCAGGTAATAAAACCTTTGAAATGATAGACTGAGCCCAAACTTTCCCCATACAGCTATGTGAAACCTTTTCCAATAAATCAGATGAATGCATAACATAGTCCTTTGGAAGTCTGTTCAAAAGATCTTACAGATAGTAGAAATATTTCATGCTGGGGTGATTGTTTCGTCAATTCTTCTCCACAGACAAAAAACTAGGAAGTCTTACATAGTTATGTAATTTTTAACGTCTAAGAACTGATATTCAGCCTAATTTGAGATTACATTTGTTTCTTGTTAGACCTGACCAAAATAAAACGTTATTTACGTTGCGCTCCTTTTTCCCTTCTACCGATAAACGGTGTCGCTGACTGTGACGAACGTTATAAAGATAAAGATAATTTTATTTGTTAAAACATGTGTATACATGCAACTTAAGCACACAGGATGACACAATATTAATATTTTGGACGTACATGTTTCACCAGTAAGGCGTACAAATTTATAAAATTTACAAAATAAAATCAGTTACAAAATAAAAACCAAATTACTAAAATTCAAATACATAGGTAATAGTCAGTTATAAACATTGATCAGTCAGTAAAATAAATTAATCATTTAAAAAAAACAATTATAAAAACAATTATATAATATTGTAGGAAAATGATTCACCCTTCAAACACATTCATAACGTCGCGTGAGCTCGCGTCGTAAAGGATTCATATTTTTTTGAAAATTATGATTTTTCACGATTGAATTGAAATTATCGATTCGTGGATAATAAAATGTTTTTGTGTTCAAGTAAAAAGTGGTTTGTCGTTAGGGTGGTGCATCCTCCCATGCTAGCAGTGGGCAGCGATGAGCCCAACACCACGAATGCCGCGGCCACCGTGCAAGGCGACAAGACTACCGCTTGCAATGGAAAAGTGTTTATATACGAGTAAGTTTAAAGATCAATTTCCTTCAACAACTAAAAGCTTTGAACAACTTTTTATAGTTGCTAATTTGTCATTTGAAGAAAGCACGAAATATGAGAGGTTGAGACAAATAGTAGCCACTATTTGTTAGTATTTGTATGTTACAGATTTCGTTATTATCTTACCCATTGAGTTGGTATATAAGAAATGTATTGTTTTTTTTTTTATAATTAGTTCTGCAAGCAACATGTTGACATAAGCTGGGCGACAAATTCGAATGTATCTTTTGTCGTCTAGCTGCGCCGGCCCGAAGTCTTGGTAAAAAAAGTGTGTAGCCTCGTGGGCCACGCACGTGTACTGCAGTGGAAACGTAGACCCACGTTGTCAAACAAATGAATCCACGCAGCTAAAATGCGCCGCGTGCCCGTGAACAGCGTGCAGCGCGGTGGGTTTGCGCCTTTAAACAACTGAATGACTGAACACTGAATGTATTTTGTTATCCAATTTCTGACAAAACGATGAAACGTCCAGGTACAGCGAGTCATCCCGTCGCTGGACGCGTACTGACTGCCTGTCCTCGGTGCAGGAGCCGGTCAACGACATCGCCTTCGCCCCGAACCTCGGCAGATCGTTCCACTTGCTAGCGGTCGCCACTAAGGACGTCCGGATCATTAAAATTGAGCCTATCGCGTAAGTACCCTTATAGAACTACCCACCCACTACCCACTTGGCACGTGGTCATAGTTGGAACTAACGTCGCCAACTTTTTTTAGACTTCCGTACCTGAAAAGGACAAAAAAACCGGCCAAGAGTGAGTCGGACTAGCGCACCGAGGGTTCCGTACAAACTTTTTAAAGGACAAACTTAACTTTGCTGTTCTATCGCAGAAACGGCTATTGCTCCAACCGCAAATAATATGTTTGTAATAGTAAATTTTTTGTTATTAAACTACATATTTACGGTTTTCAGATCATTTCCCTTTAAATGTGCTGTAAGACCTTGCTGTTTGCCAAATTTCGTGATTGTAGGTCAACGAGAACTACCATATAGGTTTTCGACCCAAAACCTATAGGGTACTTCCGGTTGACCTAGAATTGTCAATTTTGGTTAAAATCAAGGTCTTACTGCACAAGTAAAGAGAAAAGTCCGAAAAATAAAAAAAAAGTTGAAAATTAAGGTAAATTTTGGTACTTACAAGTTTTCGCGAAAATCTAAATTTACCCATATCTTTTATCGTGTTGACTCAGGACCTTGATTTTACAGCTTATAGGGACTATAGACCTCAATATATGGTATACATTTCAACTTGCTAGGTCCACCCGTTCTTGAGAAAATCGGTGGTGACAGACGGACAGACAGACAAACAGACGTGCCAACAACTTGTCGTGTGTGTGTAGAACGCTACATACAAATTAGAACAACATGGCGCACGGCGCGTGCCTTTCACGTGTCTTCTTGTCTTTGTTGCAGCGAGTCGACTGGCTCTGCCACCGGCAACAACGGCGCTAGCGTGCGCTTCAAGTGCGAGGTGGTAGCCGCCTTTGAGGAGCACTACTCGTGCGTGTGGCGCGTGTGCTGGAACCTCACCGGCACTCTGCTGGCCTCCTCCGGCGACGACTGCGCCGTGCGCCTGTGGAAGAGTGAGTACACTACAGGAGCACTACTCGTGCGTGTGGCGCGTGTGCTGGAACCTCACCGGCACTCTGCTGGCCTCCTCCGGCGACGACTGCGCCGTGCGCCTGTGGAAGAGTGAGTACACTACAGGAGCACTACTCGTGCGTGTGGCGCGTGTGCTGGAACCTCACCGGCACTCTGCTGGCCTCCTCCGGCGACGACTGCGCCGTGCGCCTGTGGAAGAGTGAGTACACTACAGGAGCACTACTCGTGCGTGTGGCGCGTGTGCTGGAACCTCACCGGCACTCTGCTGGCCTCCTCCGGCGACGACTGCGCCGTGCGCCTGTGGAAGAGTGAGTACACTACAGGAGCACTACTCGTGCGTGTGGCGCGTGTGCTGGAACCTCACCGGCACTCTGCTGGCCTCCTCCGGCGACGACTGCGCCGTGCGCCTGTGGAAGAGTGAGTACACTACAGGAGCACTACTCGTGCGTGTGGCGCGTGTGCTGGAACCTCACCGGCACTCTGCTGGCCTCCTCCGGCGACGACTGCGCCGTGCGCCTGTGGAAGAGTGAGTACACTACAGGAGCACTACTCGTGCGTGTGGCGCGTGTGCTGGAACCTCACCGGCACTCTGCTGGCCTCCTCCGGCGACGACTGCGCCGTGCGCCTGTGGAAGAGTGAGTACACTACAGGAGCACTACTCGTGCGTGTGGCGCGTGTGCTGGAACCTCACCGTACTGATACACAGAGTGACTGAGACTTGTAATGATGAAGAAGATAACTAGCGAAATGTGTACCAAACTCTCGGGAATTACAGGCGTGACGTTATGTAATGTTGGTGGTCTTTTTAGTCTCGTACAGGACCACTTGAATTTTATAATCATGTGAGAGTCCTTATAAATACTTTTTCTACCTTTAATATCAAATTTGTGTTTTTCAGTGCAATACCTGAACCAGTGGAAGTGCGTGGCCGTGTTCAAGAACGAGCCGCTGGCGGGCGACTCCCCGCCGCTGTGCCGGCCGCACGCCACCACATACGTGCGCCTGGCCGCTATGGCCAACCCCTCGCACATGCCCTTCCACTGACAAGCAAGGTACTACACACACCTACAGGCACGCCACCACGTACGTGCGCCTGGCCGCCATGGCCAACCCCTCGCACATGCCCTTCCACTGACAAGCAAGGTACTACACACACCTACAGGCACGCCACCACGTACGTGCGCCTGGCCGCCATGGCCAACCCCTCGCACATGCCCTTACACTGACAAGCAAGGTACTACACACACCTACAGGCACGCCACCACGTACGTGCGCCTGGCCGCCATGGCCAACCCCTCGCACATGCCCTTACACTGACAAGCAAGGTACTACACACACCTACAGGCACGCCACCACGTACGTGCGCCTGGCCGCCATGGCCAACCCCTCGCACATGCCCTTACACTGACAAGCAAGGTACTACACACACCTTCAGGCACGCCACCACGTACGTGCGCCTGGCCGCCATGGCCAACCCCTCGCACATGCCCTTCCACTGACAAGCAAGGTACTACACACACCTACAGGCACGCCACCACGTACGTGCGCCTGGCCGCCATGGCCAACCCCTCGCACATGCCCTTCCACTGACAAGCAAGGTACTACACACACCTACAGGCACGCCACCACATACGTGCGCCTGGCCGCCATGGCCAACCCCTCGCACATGCCCTTACACTGACAAGCAAGGTACTACACACACCTACAGGCACGCCACCACGTACGTGCGCCTGGCCGCCATGGCCAACCCCTCGCACATGCCCTTCCACTGACAAGCAAGGTACTCACACCTACAGGGACGACGGCGACGTTGCCAACTTTAAATTTTATTTCGTTTTTTTGCAATTTATGATTACCCTGCTATTTTGAAGATCGGGTAATCTTCAATCTTAATAGTCAATCATCATCTAATATGTATGTATGTATCTATCAATCCTAATCTTTGAATAGGATTTTGTTAACAATTTCAAGGGTTTTCATTTTTCTGCATGGAACCCTAAAGTAAGTTAGACCTTATAACATCAGTTATCTGCCAGTAAAAGTCCCGTCAAAATTTCTCCAGCCATTTGGGGCCATCCATAAATTACGTCACACGTTAAGGGGGAGGGAGGGGGTCGACGAAGTGTGACATTGTGTGACAAGGGGTTGGGAGGGGTCCTAAATTTCGTGACGTCACATTTAAAATCGTTATAAGTCTGAATCTTTAATAAAATTATTAAGTTTTTGAAATGTTTCATTTGATGTTAATTGTATTAAAAAAGGATTTAAATCGAAATAAAACTAATTTCGGAACTGCTTTTTTAATTCAAAATATCATGAAATTCGTGTGACGTAATTTATGGATGGCCCCTTTCGGAGATTAGCCGGAACAAACAGACAGCCAGACAAAAATTGAAAATTAAATGTTAATGTTATAAGTGCCGTATATATTTTCATTACGCATTCATCCCATTCGTTCCACCTGCTGAAAATGCCCCACCTGGACATGAGTTGCCATGGCTGACCTGGAAGTCTTTAAATAGACTCCAGACCCAGGTTGGCCACAGCAAGGAAAACCTGCTCAGGTGGAGATTCATTAATAACTCTGCCCTGGAGTGTAAATGTGGTGCTGTTCCATAAACAATGGGGCATTTAATATAGTGTCCTGCGTGTCCTGTTGTTTGTGCGCTCCCGATGCGCCAAACTAGTAGCTCAGTTCTGGGCCGACACAATTTAGATTGCCATCGCCACGCTAGAGGATATGCATTCAGTAAAAAGCTGTTGGGGGTTTTTTTTAATATTATAAACAGAGACTTCAATTTTATTTATTTGTATAGATTTCTTGAGAGGGAAAGCAAGCTGGCTCGCGCCCTACGCGGCCACAACTAGTCGCATGGCTGGTAGATCTTGAACAAAACTGGTGTGCATTACCCGCACCCTGCTAATTGGGTGATCGGACACCCGGTCATGTGAAACGTCTTTCTTCCTGGTTTTGGTCGCTTTTACGGCCAAAACAAGTGACCGCGTAGTTCCCGAGGTCCCTGAAGCTTGTTTTAGTGGGCCTAGGTGCGTGTGTGTGTAAAATAAACGCATAAGGCTTATTAAGAAGGAAGACGCGAGGACATGTCCTATTCAAGAGTGTATCGGGTGTCTTTAATAGTGATTTGCGTGTACAGACCACCCAAAATTAAGAATGATTGTTTGGAGCTATTTTTTGCTAACTTAGATAGTATTTTACGAATGTGTAGCTTCGGTAATTTTAAAAAAGTGGTTGTTTGTGGCGATTTTAATATAGACACTTTGACACAATCAAAACCATCTAATAATTTTCAATCTCTCCTTTTAAACTATGACTTAAAAATTGGAATACATCAACCTACACGTTTAGCTAGTGGTAAATGTATAGACAATATCGCTCATAATATCAGAGGTAGTAAGTGTGCAGTACTTGATCTTGCGCTATCTGATCATACTGCCCAAGTGATCAAATGCCCTGTGAAAAAAACTTGTTCCATTAAGCATTGGTATTCTCTAAAGCGCGACTATTGCCAAGAAAACTTAAATAAATTCTTTGATTCTCTTCATGGTCTTAGTTTTAGTGAAGTCTATCTACACGACAATCCTGAGGAAGCTTTTAATTGCTTCTATGACCTATTTGTGCTTTTTTATGACCTCTGTTTCCCTTTAAGGAAAGTAAGAATCTCTCTGCGTAAAAAAACAAACTGGATTTCCAAGGGAATTAGGCTCAGTAGTAAGCGTAAAAGAGAGATGTTATGGCAATACAGGCGTGCCCCTACTTCTAAAAATAAACTTTCATTAAAACAATATACTGCTCGTCTAAAGAAAATAATTACATTGACCCAAAAATCGCAGAATGAATTTCACATAAATTCAGCCAGGAATAAATCTAAAGCGACTTGGAGCATTATCAATAACAATAAAAATAAGATTAACTATCCTAGAGAAAATATACCTGATTATGTAACAATAAATGACAATAAAATACATAAACCTGGACTAATTGCACAAGCTTTTAATGACTTTTTTATAGACGAAATTCAACCAAATAATTCTACTCCTTCCTATACAAATATTGAGACTAATTGTAACTCCATATTTATTCCACCTACAGTACCAGCAGACATAGTGGCTATAATTCACTCATTAAATAATACCAATAGCCATGGATATGATGGTATCATTACAAAAACGGTCAAGCATGTGGCGCCATTAATAGGACCTGCTATGAGTTATATAATTAATCTTTGCATTGAGTATGGCCATTTCCCGGACAAATTAAAAATTACTGTTATCAAACCAATTCATAAAAAAGATGATAAAAGTATGATGGGTAATTATAGACCGTTAGCACTTATTCCTATTTTTTCCAAAATTATAGAAAAGGTGATATACAATAGCCTTTCGTCGTTTTTTGGAAAGCATGATCTCATAGTCAGAGAACAATTTGGATTCAGGAAAGGTAAATCCATTAATATGGCGATTTATGATGTTATCAAGAAAATTGTTTCAAGTGTTGATGCTAGAACTCCGGTGGCGGCCTTGTTTATGGATATGTCTAAAGCATTCGACCATGTAGTGACCATGCGTTACGGTATTAGAGGAAATGCATTAAACCTAATACAGTCTTATCTCTCAAATCGCACTCAAATCACGGCGCTTGATAGGCTATGTGTGAGCTCGAAAATTGAAAGAACATACATGTCGCGTCCTAGGAAAACTACATATGGTGTTCCCCAGGGTAGCATTCTTGGCCCTCCATTATTTAACATTTATATAAATGATATGCCTAAGGTCAGTAAACATCAGATGGTCTTGTTTGCTGATGACAGCACTATTTTGTTCTCTAGTAATGACATTAATATTCTTGAAAATGATATAAATGACGATCTCAAAAATATCCGTCCGTTTATATTTCTATTTACAGTAATAAATAGTTTAATATATATTTATAGTATTTATATATATTTATAGTATTTTATATATCCTTCTATTTTACCTTAGTATTAATTAATTATTTTCAGATGTACACCTACCACTGCTTGTCTCTGCATCACCCAAAGGTTGACTGGTAGAAAATGCCTACGGCATTAAGTCCGCCTCTGTACTTTGTGCTTGAAGTGTTAAATAAATAAATAAATAAATAAATAATAAATTGGTTAATTAATAATAATCTAAAAGTAAATCTTGACAAAACGAAAATAATGACATTTAATCAAAGAACAAATAAACCGAAACTGAATATAAAATATGGTAACGTAGTAATCTCTGAAAGTGACATCACAAAATTTCTGGGCCTCTATATAGATAATAGTTGTAAACCATTGTTTAAGGAACTTTCTTTGCTCACTCTACCGTCTATGTACATATATGAAATGGGAGTGTTTGTTCGCTGTAACTTGCATTTATTTGAAAAATTGCGCTCTCGCCGTCATCAGAATACCATTCATGTAACCACTCATAAAACCGCATTCTTTGGCAAAAGTGTGCTAGGCATGGCGCCAAAAATATTTAATAGTATACCAGCAGCTATTCGAAATAAAGAGTGTCTGGGATCCTTTAAGAGGTCTTTGTTTAAACTCCTTTTAGATAGATGTTATTACTCCATCACTGAATTTACTACTGATAAACAGAGGTATGACGATTCCGACTTCCCAATTAAACACTTTTGAATGTATTTATTGACTAATTATGGAATGTGTGTATTTATCTAAAACTGTAATGACATGTTTACCTAACCGACATAATTATGTATTTTAAATTGAATTATTGTTTTTCTTTAATGTAATAATATTGACATGCCACCTTAATTGTAATTGCTTGTTTATGCTTGTTTTATGTTAGTTTTGTCCGCCATTTTGTACGCCAAATATTGGCAAAACATAGTGCACACATTTAAGACGATATACTATCTGTAACCATACCTATGTTTCACAAAATAAATGATTGATTGATTGTATCCCGAGTATGCGCGTCCCGTAGGAGGGTTCCCCCATTTGTTTCCCCAGGAGGATTCCCAATGAGTGGTTCAGTCACCTAAAATGAAATTCATACGAAGCATGGTCCTTTTTTCAATGCAGTTAATTGCGCAAGGATTTTTCCATTCTGTCTGAATCTGAATTGACCATAAGGTTGTGCCAACATCACCGGCCCGAGAAAAATGAACACAGTGACAGAAGCAATCTATAGTAGCTTCCTTGCTTGCTTGTACACTAAGTTAATAAATGAAACAAAAATAAAGAACCGTAATGCACATCTTATATTAATCTTTCAATAAAATACATGCATACAAGCATAACATAACACTCTATTATTTAGATTTTAAAATGTAAATGTCATTATTATAAATGTCAAAAAATACTAATCCAAAACCGATTCCTTGGAAGTCGAGCTTGTACAAAACTGCTTTATTCGCTTAACATTACATTGAGGGTAACACGCGAAAATTTTAACTAAGTCTCGCTTCACACAAACGACTAATCGCAAGGTTTGTCTTGATATACAGGGTCTAATCGACGCGCAAACTTCTACCATGAATTCAGTTATTCAGTACACAATTCTAGACACCATAGTTGAAATTAAAAAAAACTGCAGTTTCATACAAAATTGCATACCTACACGATCACTAATGTATGGAACAGCAATTTTTTAAAAACCGATTTCTGCTTTGGGGATTTAGAATTATGTGCTAATGTGATAACATTTTGCGCGTCCATGTCCCTTAAACCGTGTAGATTCGTCTAATTTAAAATGTCGCGCTCATCTGCTGCATATGCACACAATGCGAAGTATTGTATAAGCACAATATTATTACGCATAAATTCGTCAGTCATTGACAACTACCATTCAGTCAGACTTTTCACAGAAGATCACTATGATTTAGGCCGTCTTGTCAGTGGGAGCAACATCTTATTTTAAAACCGCGTTGACACGGTCAGAGTATGCTCGGGCGAGTGGACTCGTAGGAATAAGCTTCATACGAGTGTACTAGGATAGCTGTTAGATATTGACATAGTTGACTCGGAACATTTTCTTCACACACATCGAAAAATGTCGGATTTTGTGCGATATTGTATCGGAGTTGTCGCATGCAAGTTTATCGAAGAGCTAAGACGGAAACAATATTAAATATATTAGCATACTCTGACCGTGGCAACGCGGCTTAAGGACAATAAAGATTGACAGTGGCGCAAAAACAGATGAGAAATAATTCGTCTGATCTGCTTAAGATTGCTAGTAGCTGTTACCATGGTTACCATTAATTGCGGTGATGAATTTGTTTGTTGCGTATACATGTACTGTGTACAGCGTAAATGCAGTGAAAGAGTGCGCTATTTTAAATTAAACGAGCGATGAGACGCGAGTGCTAGGCGTTTTTACTAATGGGTAGATGGTAGGGGTCACTTCATAGGCGCCGTGCGTCTGAGTCGCTGTAGATGCGTGGTCTCCTTGCCTATACTCCGTGTAGAATACCAGCCTACCTGCGGAAGAGGTAACATTGGCCGCTTCTGAAAAGAAAAAACACAACTCAAACAATTTGTTTATCGAACCATTTAAAATTACTTTTAGGTACAGTTATTTTCATGTTTCTTAGTAATAATCGTAAAGAGCTCGTCTCTAAATAACAACAGCTGCACATGGATAGTGCGTAATAAATACCATGCAATAGTGTAAATAAAGTTGGTTTCTAAATTACTAGAACCTACTATAGAAAACGAAACTAAAATGACACCCGCCCGAATACATTATTGTAAACTAAATTAAAAATTTATTGTAAATGGTAGCGCCAACACTGATTTGATAGATTCACTCTTATAATATGAGGCAGTTTGTATTTCCCGCTCCTTTTCCCAACCTGCACATGCAGCGCTTTTAGCATCATTCAAAATGTGAACATGAGAACGAGAGAACGAGGACTGACAGCTGTCAGTTCGATGAAGAAATTGCACATGGACGTACGTGTAACCGTGTGTAACGGATCTCTCGAACCACCACCGCACCGCATGACGAGCTTTTCGTCTGATCACCCGCGAAGAGACGAGGATCATCTCGAGCCTTTCTCTGCAATAATAAGTACAGTCCCGCTCCGCCAAACGCGTTGTGTTTGATTACCCAGTGTAATAAGAAATAACTATATTCAAATATTGGTCGCGCGACCCGCGTAGTGAAACTCTGCTGTGTGAAAGCCGAAGGAGATTGGATCCCGCTGGCCTGCCCCTGGTGAGTGCTGCATGTCCCTTCTCTTCCTCTCTTTTCCGCCTCGACTTTTTTCACTGCCGATTCACTGTAATAACACGTCCGCTAGTATCGAAGGTTGGTTCTGATACGTTTTCAAGACCGAATTATTGTTGGCGTGACCATATTTGTGGTCCTTTGAGCTAGGATTTCTGATCCTTTTTAAATACTGGAACCCTCCAGCCGCCCTTATTAGGATTTAATAGGCCCTAATAGGAGAAACATTCATAAATCTACCCCATTGTAGTATACCGCGTGGATCGACATTGCGTTGATCTTTCTCATAAATAAGTGTTTACTCATCTAGATAAACATATTAACTCTCCATCTAATCATTATTTCAGTACCTAAATAACGCTTACTTTGGATAAATTCGAGTTTTAATTTCGTACAACTTTATATTAAACTACCCTCAAATTAAATTGTTGTCTTGCCGTGTAGTATGAAATGTTAAAAAGGTTGTAAAAGTTCGCCATATTTGATTTGACATTCATATTTATTCGGTCATTCATTCGTTAACTCACAGTCAATTTAAGTTGTTCATGCATTCTAGTTCATTATTAACCGAACAAAGTAGGAAGTAGTAGGAAGCCATTCTCCGCTTATTCTTTACGCAAAATAGTGACCTACTTAATTTCATCGTATTATTGAACCCCAGATCAGCTGCTTGTTTACAATAGATTGAATTTACAAACTTCGTTATGCCTAAACAAGCAAAGAAAACTAGTGATTCGGGTTCTGATTATGACGATGCAGAAGATACACGGTTACTTACGTTGCAAGCTAAACGCGAAGCTATCTTTGAAATTGCTCAAAAGGTTTACGATCTTTCTTCGAACACCGATCTAAGAGAAAGTTTTCTTGACGAATCCTCACAAATTGATTCATTGCGCGATGAATTCAAACGGGTTCTGGACGAATATAATAATCGTTTATTGACATCTAACCCATCCGCTAAGCCTGACTATAAGAGTCTCATGGCTTTTGAGTCTCTGTATGGTAGGATAAAGCGAGTGCAGTCGCAATGCTCGCCACATAGCGATAGTGTTCCGCACAAGTCTAAACCTAGACTCCCGCCGATTGAATTAGTCCAGTTTTCTGGTGACATTCGCTCATGGCCACTATTTTATGCCAGTTTTAAATCGACCGTACACGATAATCCATCTCTCACTGATGCCGATAGATTGTATTACCTATTGGGGAAACTAACCGGTAAAGCCCAGTCTGTGTGCGCCGGGATATCTCCATGTCCGGAAAATTATAGTCTGTTGTTACAAGCGCTCATTAATAAGTACGACGACAAGCGTATGTTGGTTTCTACGTATTTAAATCAAATGTTTGAGTTCAAAACTTTCCAATGCGCTTCAGCAACCAACTTTGATTTATTTACTGAGAAATTTAGCAGCGCAGTCGCCGCTTTAAAAAACCTTAAAATGGATAGCCTTACCGATTTAATTCTGATTCATATCGCCTTACAGAAAATAGACCCTGAGACCGTGCGCGCGTTTGAAATTAAATACTCAACAAAAATACCTACCTTTGATAACTTAGTCGAATTTATTTCAAATCGAGCCAAAGTGTTAGAACGTACTGAGCCAAATTCTTCAACTAATAAGCGTCCGGTTAACTCTAATCGGCGTTTAAATACCGCTTCGCCGCCGAAGTGTCAAACCTATTTAAGCACAACGGTTGAATCCGCGTGCAAGTGCCTATGCGCTAATATTGTGCATCAACACTTATTCAAGTGCGCCGATTTTAATGGAATGACTCCACAACAACGTTATAAGTGTGTGAAGGATAACAATGCCTGTATTAACTGCCTTAGTTTAAAACATCGAGTCGCTAATTGCTCGTCTAAGTCAAATTGTCGCGTTTGCAAATTAAATCACCACACATTGTTACACTTCAATGAGTCAAGTACCGCGCGCCCTGGGTACTCTGCACAAGCCGCTCCCGCTAATCAGCTGGTCGAGCTCGCCGCTGCGGCGCCCCCCGCCAGTGCGCCTGCACATACTTCTCCGAACCTAGCCGCATCTACGGCACGGTCAGATGTTACGCTGTGTGCATCTGTTGATTCCCGATTGTATCAGTGTTCGAGTAATGCACTCACACATAACAAGCAGTCCACGACTGTTTTGCTATCAACCGCTCAAGTCGTTGCCTACGATTCTAAAGGGAATCCACACATTATTCGCGCGCTTCTAGATTCCGCCTCACAAAGCGATTTCATCACTAACGAGTGTTGTGATCGTTTAGGTATTAAACCTCAAAACATGAACCGTACTGTTGTAAAGGGGTTCGGTGGGGCTGAGAAGGTAGTTAACACTAGTCCGATTAATATTAAATTATATTCGCGATTCGACAGCAACATTAAATTTGATATTTCGCTACTTGTTGTTGATCAGATAACGGACTTACTGCCTACCTCTTTGATAAATACCAGTGATTTATCACATCTACATAATTTACCGCTAGCCGACGAATCATATGGTGTGCCCAGTAAGATAGACGCTTTAATAGGTGCTTCTCTTTTCCCGCATTTACTTCTCCCCGACGTTGTTCACAATCGTTACACGTCGGTGCCGCGCGCTTTGCGTACTGTTTTAGGCTACGTAATAATGGGCTCCGCGCCTACGTTACCTATGCATCAAACCACCCAGGCCCTGACATGTTGCCTCGCTCAGGAGCCTGTCGCTATTGACTCATTAGTCAGGCGTTTTTGGGAGCTCGAGGAGCTTCCCTCCGCACCGCCCATTCAACACCCCTCTGATGTTGAATGTGAATTATTTTATAAGTCCACGACAACCCGCGATCCCGTTAGTGGTAGGTACACTGTAGCACTGCCATTCAACGAGGATGTTTATTCCCTCGGGAATTCTTTTGATAATGCCCGCAAGCGTTTCATATGCCTCGAAAGAAAGCTAGAAGCTTCGCCTAAACTTAGGTCTGCATATGATGACGTAATCAAGGATTATCTTGCGAAAGATTACGTTTCTCCTGCGTCGTACGATCCCCGCGACCCAACACCCATATACGTCATACCGCATCACGGGGTCGTGCGCGAAGATAAGACAACGACTAAGCTGCGCGTGGTTCTAGACGCCAGCGCGTCTACTTCTGGTGGCCGGCAATCATTGAATGCTATTCTGCACTCAGGTCCGAATTTGCAAGGCGACTTGTTTACAATATTATTAAATTTCCGCTTACACGCGATCGCATTGACCGCGGACTGTCGCCAGCAGTTCTTACAGATTATCATGCGCGAAGCTGACCGCCGTTATCAATGTTTTCTTTATCGCTTTACTCCACAAGACCCACTACAATTGTATAGGTTTAACCGCGTCTGTTTCGGTTTAAAATCAAGTCCCTACCATGCATTGCGCACTGTGAGACGTTTAGTCGAAGATGATGGCGCGCGCTATCCTCTCGCCAGCAAATTCGCGTCTACGTCGCTTTTCATGGACGATCTCGCCTTCTCGATTCCCACGGAACAAGAAGCGATATCTGCGTCACGACAATTGATTGACCTATTCAAAGGAGCTCAGTGGGATCTCGTGAAATGGAACAGTAACAGTCGTGCTGTACTAGATAATCTTCCCGCTTCGCACAAACTCCCTACGGAGGTTGAGTTTGATAAGACCATGCAGCATAAAATACTAGGCCTGCATTGGTGTATTGATGATGACGTATTTTATTTTAAAATCACGGTTCCCGCAGATGTGAAGTGCACTAAGCGCTCCATCCTTTCCACAGTCGCCCGACTGTGGGATATAATGGGCTTCGTGGCTCCCGCCGTCGTGTATGCTAAGTTACTGATCCAACAGCTTTGGCATCTTAATTTCGATTGGGATGACACCCCACCGGTACACATTGTTAAAATGTGGAAGCAGTTCTGCGACGAGTTACCGGCTCTTAATAACATACGCATTCCGCGTCATGTAGGCGTTTCTAACAACTGCACTCTTACTCTTCTATCCTTTTCGGACGCAAGTGAACATGCGTACGGTGCCGTTGTATACGCTCATGTGACCGCCGCCTCCGGTAACACTGTCCAGCTTGTCTGCGCAAAGTCCAAGGTCGCTCCTACCAAGCCTCTGTCGATAGCACGCTTAGAGCTCTGCGGCGCGCTTCTCATGTCCAAACTGTTACGCATAGTTTATGAAAATTACTCGCATCATCTTCCAATCAAGGTATTCGCTTTCACTGACTCTAAGGTCGTGTTATATTGGATCAAAAGTTCGCCACGTCGGTGGCAAACCTTTGTAGCAAACCGCGTTGTTCAGATTACGGAAAACATCTCTGCTGACAACTTCTACCACGTCGCGGGGACTGAAAATCCCGCAGACGTTCTCTCACGTGGCATTACGCCTCAGAAATTAACCGCGCACCCTCTGTGGCTCCACGGGCCCCAGTGGGCTACATTGGATCCGTCTAAGTGGCCTCTCAAGCCTCTTGACGACCAATTTACTCCGCCTGCTATTGAACAAAAAATTCTTACACACGCTGTGTACTCGCCTGTAAAGCATTGTGCTTTATATGATCTCGCTAACCGCATCTCCTCATGGAGTAAAACGCTTCGTATAACTGTATACGTTTGTAAATTCGCAAAATTGTTACCCCGCCGCGACACTATTGCAGTGTCTGCTGATGAATTAAATTTCGCTGAAAATAAAATTCTTCGCACCCTGCAAAGTCAACACTTTGCAGAGGATTATTCTAATATTAAGAATAATCAATCTTGTTCGCAGGTTCTCAACCGCTTGAGGCCTTTCATTGAAAACGGTCTGATCCTCGTAGGAGGTCGACTCGTTAACTCCGCGTTGGACTATGCTCAAAAGCATCCAGTTATTTTACCGCGCAATGATCCCGTCGTAAACTCGATCATTGATTTCTATCATGTAAAGTATTTACACGCCGGACCAGAATTATTGATGTCGCTTCTTCGACAAAAGTTCTGGATCTTGTCCGCACGCCGCGTTGTGAGACAGCGCGTCCACATGTGTAATACGTGTTTTCGTTTAAAACCGCGCCCAACTTATCCGCTGATGGCCGACTTACCTGACTATCGCACGCGTCAGGTCACTAAAGCTTTCACGCACGTAGGCTGTGACTATGCTGGTCCTCTGCCGTACGTTCCTGTGCGCCGTCGTGGCGTCCACAGTGCGAAGGCCTACCTGTGCATTTTCACATGCCTTACGACTCGTGCCGTGCATGTCGAAGTCGCCACGGACCTCAGCACTCCCAGTTTTCTTGCCGCGCTGAAGAGGTTTCTCGCCCGTCGAGGACCGATTCAGATCATGTATTCTGATAATGGTACATGTTTTAAGGGGGCTAACTCTTACCTCCGCGATTTGTACAAGTTTCTCAATACTGTGTATCGCCCAAAGTTGGAGGAAGAGTACGCTGAGAGTCGGATAGCTTGGAAATTTATCTGTCCCAACTCTCCACACTTCGGAGGCGCTTGGGAAAATGTCGTGAAAGTTGTGAAAATGCATCTGTTCCGAGTCGTCGGACAGCAGCTTCTATCATACGAAGAACTCTGTACTGTTCTCACTCAAATTGAGTGTCTCCTAAACTCACGCCCGCTGACAGTACTGAGTTCCGATCCCGCAGAGCCCACGGCTCTTACGCCAAGCCATTTTTTGCATACCGCGCCTCTATTTTCTTTACCCGCGCTTGAAGTCGACTCTGACCCTGTCAGTTTACTTCACCGACACTCGCTACTGGACAAGTTGGTCCAGTCGTTCTGGAGTCGTTGGAAGATGGAATATCTACACGGTCTACAGGTTAGGCAGAAGTGGAACACGCCATCGTTTCCTATAACAGCAGGAACCGTGGTTGTCGTAATGAATGATAACTCACCGCCCCTGTCCTGGCCATTAGCTATTGTGGAGAACGTCCATCCGTCTAAAGACGGCGTCGTGCGCGTCTGTACAGTTAGAACCGCCAAGGGAACTTACCTGCGCCCGGTCGTTCGTTTGTGTCCTCTTCCCAGACAATAATCAACAAAACCGCACTTCGCATTAGTTTAAGTTAGTTAGTAATACCGCATCGCTTTAGTTTGTAACGTAAGTTATTAGCTTATCCCGCTTCGCCGTGACTCTACGGAACTATTTATCTCACCGCGCGCATTGAGCGCTCCTAGAGTCATAGTAATATTTTTCTCTTTCGTCTTATTTTCGCTTTTTAATGGTGACCCATTAAGGCGGGGTGGAAATGGTAGCGCCAACACTGATTTGATAGATTCACTCTTATAATATGAGGCAGTTTGTATTTCCCGCTCCTTTTCCCAACCTGCACATGCAGCGCTTTTAGCATCATTCAAAATGTGAACATGAGAACGAGAGAACGAGGACTGACAGCTGTCAGTTCGATGAAGAAATTGCACATGGACGTACGTGTAACCGTGTGTAACGGATCTCTCGAACCACCACCGCACCGCATGACGAGCTTTTCGTCTGATCACCCGCGAAGAGACGAGGATCATCTCGAGCCTTTCTCTGCAATAATAAGTACAGTCCCGCTCCGCCAAACGCGTTGTGTTTGATTACCCAGTGTAATAAGAAATAACTATATTCAAATATTGGTCGCGCGACCCGCGTAGTGAAACTCTGCTGTGTGAAAGCCGAAGGAGATTGGATCCCGCTGGCCTGCCCCTGGTGAGTGCTGCATGTCCCTTCTCTTCCTCTCTTTTCCGCCTCGACTTTTTTCACTGCCGATTCACTGTAATAACACGTCCGCTAGTATCGAAGGTTGGTTCTGATACGTTTTCAAGACCGAATTATTGTTGGCGTGACCAGTAAACTTAGTTTAGGTAAAACCTGTTATTTTATAAATGCGACTTACCGGTATTGCCCTCTCGCTCTTGCAGTGGCTATTTGAAGACGAGTGCGGACTGACGATGCTACTGTGAAAGAGAGAGTACGAGTTTAAAAAAAAAACTAAAGGTGTAAAAACTGCCACTACTCACTTCAGATGTCGCTACTGTCGAGTGTTCCAAATATTAAAGAAGTATCGTCAGCAAACAACACCATATGCGGATGGTTGTTAAATGAATGGAGTAGGTCATTAATATACAGGGTTATTTGTAAAACACCGACAAACTAAATTTTTTTTTTAAATTGAACGCTCTAAATGTAACGTGATTGATAGCTAGCGGTCAGTTTCAATACAATTTTTTTGGTAAATAGGAAAAAGAAAATGCTTAGACCCTAATACACTTGTCCCGTCACAACGAATCGGCAATTTTGCCCCTCGCTCTCGCTCATAGCCTTGGGAAAACCTTCAAAAGGCGACCGGTCTTTCGGGATTGTCACACTTGTCCGCGCCGAACGAAACGTTCTATCATACGTGAAACGTTATCTTTTCGTCCGATTCGGCGCGGATAAATGTGCGAGGTGACATTATACGTACAAATAACTATAGAATTCGATTCTTTCGACTCTTTCGCTCCTATCAGCTCTGATAAGTGTGCGTTTACCTTAAAAAAAAGCTGTCCGGAGCCCCGTCTGTGCAAGGCCTGTTAAGGCACATCCCTGGGGCGACTATACAGAGGGCTCCACTGAGCCTCGCTGGGCAGCACGTGATCACTGTACCGCCGTCTTTTCTGAGGTCACTCGGTGCTCGCTCATAGCCGAGCGACCAAAACTATTCGAACTACACAGACGCGACTCGCCAACTCGTTTCCAGTCGCTAGCTCTATTCACTTTTCGCATATCATCGGTTTATTCCGAACCTGACCCAAAATCCTAATAAAACCTAAACTTAAAAAAAAAAGAAAATTGTTCCGAATGTAACCCTATTCCTAACCTGACCCGACGTATCGTTCCTATCCTAACCCGAATTGCGATATAGATAAAATTACCTTCTTTCATTTATGTTAGCCTAGTACTTTTTTTAAGGTAGCTTGTTTGAATATCTTAAACTAGAACGCTCCACAGGACAGTAGGAAGGGTGAAGAATTTCGGCGATAGGTGTGCCAATGTAGATCTTTGGCAGTCATTACAAGTGGCCCCGAAAGTCTGAAAACCAGTCTTACCAAAGGGTATCGTTTTACCTAGTAAAAACTGGGTTTTGGAGGTCAGATAGGCAGTCACTCCATGTAGAATACTAGTTTTCAGCTGCATCCCGTCAGACTGGAAGCCGACCCCAACATACTTGGGAAAAGGCTAGGCTGACGATGAGTCTAGTGCGATCAGATTCAATAGAAACTATGAACTAATCCCCCACACAGCAATTTCTGCTTGCACGGCGTCACTATTGCTGTGATTCTCTCACCTCTGAAGGTGGCGCTTAAGGCACACGGTACTCACCCCAATGAGGATCGTTTGATGGTTGTTGCATTGCTCTGTAGTAAGATCCTAGCCGGCGGCGGCGCTAGCGAGCCGCTAGCTCGCCAACTGAAAAAAGAGCTCAAGGTAAAATACATTTTAAATCAAAACCAGTTTAAATCAAAAAAAAAAAAAAAACAAGTAGTTCTTTTATCGTTTCCTCTATTCTCCTTTTACCGCTCTCCGTATCGAGCTGTCAGTTATGGTTAAGACCCATTTAATAGGGACCAAGTCTGCCATCAACCGGGTACAAATTCCGGGCTGCTGCTGAGAAAATCCTGGTAAAGAAACATGTACCCAGGACTTCATGCTCACCAGTAGCACTTGCAACCATTAGACCAACAAGGCTGATGAGTCTTAGATAGGCAGTTCGTTCTTCTATTAAAAGAGACTCCTTACCTTGGTAGACCATCCCCTGCCTTCCTGTAGAACTCGAGACGTTTATCCCCGGTTCTGTTGGGACAGCTGCCGAGCCTGACAGTCCGGTCTTCCTCCAGGCTCACTTTCCTGACGCACGGCGTCTTGATAGTCTTGCCCCGGATGCTCTTCTTGGCATCGAGCCCGTCGGCGCTGGAATGTTCGTCGATGATCGGCAGCCGCGGCTCCAGGCCGCCGTCACCGTTGTCGTACACCTTGTACACGGCCTTCTTTAACCCGTACATATTGTCGACGGGTCTGTTGATCATTCTCGGGCTCTGCAGCTGGCTCTTCTTTACGGGGGCGGATAGTTTGGGGACGGGTTTGGGTCTCGCGTCCGCGGTGTGGAAGTAGTCGGGGGTCAGGGCTCTGGGCGGGGCGAGGGGCGGGGGGAGGGGCGGGTCGCGCTCGTAGGCGGCGCGGTAGAGGGGCGGGGTGCGCGGGGCGGGGGAGGCGGCGCCCGAGCTCCACAGCAGCTCGGGCGGGGCGGCGCGGGCGGCGGCGCAGTGGGTCAGCATGTTGTGCATGCCGCCCACGGGCCCGTACGGGTCCGCCTTGATCTCGGCCACCACGTCCAGCATCGACCGCGAGCACAGCTCTGATATTTGTCTGTATATCTGCAAACGAATCATTATTATAATTTTCTGAGTTCGTTATTGTTTTTTTCTCTTTTAATAGAGCCAAAAACCCTACACCGTAGCCCTAAGCCGGGGTGTCTGTGTAAGGGAGAGTTAATTATTATTATGAGCTTGTTGTCCTCTGCAGTACAAAGGCCTCCCTTCCGTCTTTGTTTCCTTTTCTGTCTCTATAGCTATATGACCGAAATCCTGTACCTAAGTAGGAGTAGTCCAACTCGTCGAGTTATCTCCTTCGGTACCTGACGCGTCTCCGATTCTCGTTGTGAGGGTCCCTATCTTTAGATATGTGACATGCGGCAGATGTGGCCTGCCCAGTTCCATTTTTAATAATATGTGAATGCGGCTTTAAAATGTGTGCGAGGACATCTGTTAGGAAATTTCCACATTTGTGGATTCTAGATCGACACTGTTGCATCCCATCGTGTTTGAGAAAACTGAAACGAAGCAAATGACGTCTTCGCTTTCATTGCAAACTTCTTTCTATCGCTACCGACCTATCTTTCAACAACAACCCTACACATTGACAATTTATTTCATTGAAATCGGTTGGGTGGTTTCAGAGATGAGCATGCACAAACATAGCAGCACGTGATTGTTGTATATCGATATTGTTATTTTGATGAACCGCGTATCCCTTCGGTCGGGGCACCTACCTCCCTGTTAGCGGAC
This sequence comes from Xestia rhomboidea, assembly GCA_963853795.1. Classification (NCBI taxonomy): domain Eukaryota; kingdom Metazoa; phylum Arthropoda; class Insecta; order Lepidoptera; family Noctuidae; genus Xestia; species Xestia rhomboidea. The sequence continues at coordinate 2,334,427 of OY970771.1, read as the reverse complement.
GGTTCGACGACGCCAAATGGATGTGTTTTCATCCTCATGCCGGGTCGCCGCACCCAGCGGTGTCGTGCTGCCTCCTCGATCTTCATTCGGACCTCTACGTTTGGCTCCAACAGATGCTGTATGAACGTCTTGCACTCTGCGAATATATCACATTAATTTGAGGTCAATTTTTTGTACTGCCTTTTTGGGATACTGGTCGCTAGCACGAACGCCGAACATGAAGTCCTGGGTTCAATTTCCAGGTCTCGCAAAGTGTTATTGCGTTTTTCCATCAGGAATTCCTCCTTTTAGCCACTGAGTCTGGGTTTGTGCCCGGTTGATGATCTCGCTTATCCTATTACGTGGGACTGTACTATTAGGTTCACTGCTTAGGCGAGGTGAACCTAATAGTACTTAATAGTAATAGGTACGGTCGGGGTGTACAGGCCTGATGTGTATTTTTTGATTATTTTTGCACTGTAAAAACAATTACCCAATGTGAATTTGTTCAGTCAACCGCTTTTTATTTTGTTACGTTTGCATTAGTTGCGTTTTACTGACAAAACTAAAGGTGCAGAGCCCTTTGAACATTTTGGGAATTCAACAGAATCCATTGCTTTATAACGCGTGCAAAAACACCCCTAATGAAGCCGAAATGCGCAAGCTTTAACCTTCCCGTCATTGCGAATTATGGATACATTAAGTTTTGAGTGCGTTGCATTGAGCGCCACAACACCAATAAGAAAAGCAGTTTTACTTAGTTTGATGTATCTCTAGGATGCTTAGTTAACGGCTTTGTGAAGGGTCCTTTTACACTCTGTGGGTGTGAATGTATTCTCTTATTCCTTACCCCGACCCTAATATAAACTCCGCGCCTTCGATCGCGTCAAGTTCCCACATTTTTCCAAGGCGGAAGTCCTTCCTGACAAAAATTCAATGTCTTAGCCCTGATAATGGTCTATTCGTATGCCAAAAGGCCATTTAGGCGTGGACGCATGACAAACACATACTTTAACATTTATAATGTGAGTAAGGATCTCTAAAATGTTTTCCTTGTTTCAGAAATGTCGCCCGAGGTGTAATACAAACTTTTTGTGAATATTCATGGACCGGCAGTGAAGTGATTCTAAAGCGTTCGACGGTGCCTACTCTTTGTGATTTTGTCAAAAATTTGCGCTCTAACATAACCGTGTCAGAGTTTTTGTTCTACAACAACGCCCTACTAGAAATGTCAAAACGCAAACCAAAATAAAAACAATAGGCAAATATTAATTATACATTAAACCAAAATAATATTAGTGCTTTTTTCATTTTGTAAATTTTAAATAAATACATATGCAAAATATTTCTTAAATTTTTATTTAATAGCCATATCCCGGGTAGACCGCGGACGACTGCTGGTAGTAAAGTGTTAGTAACCGGGCGTGACTGCGGCGAGCGCGGCACGCTACTTGCGCGCGAAGCCGCGCGTGATGGTAGTATAGTAAAGTGTTAGTAACCGGGCGTGACTGCGGCGAGCGCGGCACGCTGCTTGCGCGCGAAGCCGCGCGTGATGGTAGTATAGTAAAGTGTTAGTAACCGGGCGTGACTGCGGCGAGCGCGGCACGCTGCTAGCGCGCGAAGCCGCGCGTGATGGTAGTATAGTAAAGTGTTAGTAACCGGGCGTGACTGCGGCGAGCGCGGCACGCTACTTGCGCGCGAAGCCGCGCGTGATGGTAGTATAGTAAAGTGTTAGTAACCGGGCGTGACTGCGGCGAGCGCGGCACGCTGCTTGCGCGCGAAGCCGCGCGTGATGGTAGTATAGTAAAGTGTTAGTAACCGGGCGTGACTGCGGCGAGCGCGGCACGCTGCTTGCGCGCGAAGCCGCGCGTGATGGTAGTATAGTAAAGTGTTAGTAACCGGGCGTGACTGCGGCGAGCGCGGCACGCTGCTTGCGCGCGAAGCCGCGCGTGATGGTAGTATAGTAAAGTGTTAGTAACCGGGCGTGACTGCGGCGAGCGCGGCACGCTGCTTGCGCGCGAAGCCGCGCGTGATGGTAGTATAGTAAAGTGTTAGTAACCGGGCGTGACTGCGGCGAGCGCGGCACGCTGCTTGCGCGCGAAGCCGCGCGTGATGGTAGTATAGTAAAGTGTTAGTAACCGGGCGTGACTGCGGCGAGCGCGGCACGCTGCTTGCGCGCGAAGCCGCGCGTGATGGTAGTATAGTAAAGTGTTAGTAACCGGGCGTGACTGCGGCGAGCGCGGCACGCTACTTGCGCGCGAAGCCGCGCGTGATGGTAGTATAGTAAAGTGTTAGTAACCGGGCGTGACTGCGGCGAGCGCGGCACGCTGCTTGCGCGCGAAGCCGCGCGTGATGGTAGTATAGTAAAGTGTTAGTAACCGGGCGTGACTGCGGCGAGCGCGGCACGCTACTTGCGCGCGAAGCCGCGCGTGATGGTAGTATAGTAAAGTGTTAGTAACCGGGCGTGACTGCGGCGAGCGCGGCACGCTGCTTGCGCGCGAAGCCGCGCGTGATGGTAGTATAGTAAAGTGTTAGTAACCGGGCGTGACTGCGGCGAGCGCGGCACGCTACTTGCGCGCGAAGCCGCGCGTGATGGTAGTATAGTAAAGTGTTAGTAACCGGGCGTGACTGCGGCGAGCGCGGCACGCTGCTTGCGCGCGAAGCCGCGCGTGATGGTAGTATAGTAAAGTGTTAGTAACCGGGCGTGACTGCGGCGAGCGCGGCACGCTGCTTGCGCGCGAAGCCGCGCGTGATGGTAGTATAGTAAAGTGTTAGTAACCGGGCGTGACTGCGGCGAGCGCGGCACGCTGCTTGCGCGCGAAGCCGCGCGTGATGGTAGTATAGTAAAGTGTTAGTAACCGGGCGTGACTGCGGCGAGCGCGGCACGCTGCTTGCGCGCGAAGCCGCGCGTGATGGTAGTATAGTAAAGTGTTAGTAACCGGGCGTGACTGCGGCGAGCGCGGCACGCTGCTTGCGCGCGAAGCCGCGCGTGATGGTAGTATAGTAAAGTGTTAGTAACCGGGCGTGACTGCGGCGAGCGCGGCACGCTGCTTGCGCGCGAAGCCGCGCGTGATGGTAGTATAGTAAAGTGTTAGTAACCGGGCGTGACTGCGGCGAGCGCGGCACGCTGCTTGCGCGCGAAGCCGCGCGTGATGGTAGTATAGTAAAGTGTTAGTAACCGGGCGTGACTGCGGCGAGCGCGGCACGCTGCTTGCGCGCGAAGCCGCGCGTGATGGTAGTATAGTAAAGTGTTAGTAACCGGGCGTGACTGCGGCGAGCGCGGCACGCTGCTTGCGCGCGAAGCCGCGCGTGATGGTAGTATAGTAAAGTGTTAGTAACCGGGCGTGACTGCGGCGAGCGCGGCACGCTGCTTGCGCGCGAAGCCGCGCGTGATGGTAGTATAGTAAAGTGTTAGTAACCGGGCGTGACTGCGGCGAGCGCGGCACGCTGCTTGCGCGCGAAGCCGCGCGTGATGGTAGTATAGTAAAGTGTTAGTAACCGGGCGTGACTGCGGCGAGCGCGGCACGCTGCTTGCGCGCGAAGCCGCGCGTGATGGTAGTATAGTAAAGTGTTAGTAACCGGGCGTGACTGCGGCGAGCGCGGCACGCTGCTTGCGCGCGAAGCCGCGCGTGATGGTAGTATAGTAAAGTGTTAGTAACCGGGCGTGACTGCGGCGAGCGCGGCACGCTGCTTGCGCGCGAAGCCGCGCGTGATGGTAGTATAGTAAAGTGTTAGTAACCGGGCGTGACTGCGGCGAGCGCGGCACGCTACTTGCGCGCGAAGCCGCGCGTGATGGTAGTATAGTAAAGTGTTAGTAACCGGGCGTGACTGCGGCGAGCGCGGCACGCTGCTTGCGCGCGAAGCCGCGCGTGATGGTAGTATAGTAAAGTGTTAGTAACCGGGCGTGACTGCGGCGAGCGCGGCACGCTACTTGCGCGCGAAGCCGCGCGTGATGGTAGTATAGTAAAGTGTTAGTAACCGGGCGTGACTGCGGCGAGCGCGGCACGCTACTTGCGCGCGAAGCCGCGCGTGATGGTAGTATAGTAAAGTGTTAGTAACCGGGCGTGACTGCGGCGAGCGCGGCACGCTGCTTGCGCGCGAAGCCGCGCGTGATGGCGGCTCGTAGCTGCGGTCGCGACTTGCCCTCGCCGGCCTCCGCGCCCGTGAAAGGGAGCCCGCCTGTCACCATCCCGTATACAATCACGCCTCTGCAACAAACATAGACAAGGCTCACACCCCCCGCTCATCTGTCACTGGCGAAACATTAATACAAAACATGTTGAAATTACTATTTCTTTCTCAATTGAAATCATCTGACAAAAGACATGTCTTTATTCGAACAATGCGAACGCACACATATTACTGGAAAATAATAAAAGTAATAGCTTGAAGAAAGAAATAGCTTTGTCGTCGTGCGTACATGCTCCATAGGTCGACTTCGGGCCCGTATCGCCGGCCGTCGACGAACAGTTCCGGCGCCGCGTACTCCAGCGAGCCGCACGGTGTCCGCAGCGCCGCCCCGCCGCTCCACATATTAGACAGTCCGAAGTCTACAAATAACAAAAGGTAGAGTTTATTTCATTAATTCGGCTTTATTCACTCGGAATCAAAATGAATCAAGATAGAAAAGTTACTCGTATTCCGTTAGTAGGCCGATCCAACGATTCTGTAACTGATCTGAGAAATTGAACCGTGACTGTGTTAAGTTTTGGTTTTAAATTGCAAACATTTTTTTTTTGGGCATTCATGTAAAAAGAAACACTCTTCAACTTTCAGAGACAGGCTGAGTTTCCCCGAGAGATGTGCAAGGGCCATGCGTGTGAAATTATCCAACAACATCGCTTCTTTTTCACAGCTTGAGCTATGTTAGCTATGTGATTGGTTACTGTAAGTCTGTAAGGCACAACCTTCGCTGCAAACCTTCGCGCATCTGTGGTGAAACAGCTAGGAATAAGTGAAAGTTGTGATCTTACCAACAATTTTGATGAATTGCTTAGTACTGTCCAGCATGATGTTTTCCATTTTCAAATCGCTGTAAGAAACATTATAGTTGAGACAACACAAACGACGAAAGTGAAACTCAAGTCGGCTTTATTGAATGAATTATTATAGTTAAAGTTATACCTGAGGGTCTAAAATGGCCGCTTTAGCAGAATCTTAGTATGAATCACGTTAAAATGTTTAAATTATTAAAATGGGCTATAAGATCATCATAGAGTCCATTTTAAGAATTTTAAATTTTTAACGTGATATGAATCACGTTAAAAATGATAAAACTTAAAATAAGATTCATATTGAATTCAGTGAAATTAATTAAGTGTGCGATATTCTGATTCTGGGATATGCTTTGTTTTTGTATAAAAATATTTGTACGCCATATTATGGCAGGATATGCTGGAACCAATATTGTAACATCTATTTGTACCATATTCTAACAAATAAACATTTTTGATTTGATTTGATTTGATAAATAACTTTAGCTTCAGAAGTCGGTGACAAAAACACTAAATTAATCAAACAAAGGTCATCGACTTCCGCAAGCTTAAGTTATTTATCACTTTTTTGTGTATTTTTCGTTTCTTTTTTTTTTTTGAAGTCGGTGTTATTTTTTAAATACTAGCTTATGCCCGCACCTTCGCCTGCGTATAATTATGTCGGATAAATCATGATCTGTCAACGGACCGATTTGTCCAACGGCATCGTACTACCGGTATAAAAAAACATCCTATCCTATGTTATAATCAATGTGTGCCAAATTTCATATAAATCTGTACAGTTGATTTTGCGTGAAAGAGTAAGTTTCAAAAAGAGTGTGTTTAAATGGTTTGCTCATATTGAGAGGATGAGTGAAAGTCTACTAATAAGGCAGATGTAAGTGGCAACGTCGCGAGGCTCAATGGGGGCTATCGCGCATGAATTCGCCGCTCGAGGCGTTCGTGTAGAGTAGGGTCTTCCGAAATGTCAGATGTCATACAGTGTTCGCGCGTTGAGTGCTTTTTTATCACGTATTTTTACTAGAATAGTACTCACGATTGTGGTCTAGATTGAGCCATTTCTGATTTATTATGACTTGAAGATTTTAAGTTTAGTATTTGGAGGTAGAATGATTTTTTAATGTTTCATGCTTGCTAATTTTAGGGAGAATATTGAAAATATGTATCTGAAGTTTACACTATGTTGTTAGACGTAATAAAATAAACTTTTTATGAAGTTATTGGTACTTTACAAGTATACAATAGAATTGTTGACAGGACCTTACTCGACAGTGGCTCCATCTGGTGAGCTCAAAAACGATAGCCCCCATTGTCTCAAACGTAGCCACATCGTACGCACTTGGAATAACGGCCGTACTAAGCTGTAAGTCCCGGTTTGTACAAGCACAAAGTGAGGTTCTTCAGAAAGGTCAAGTGCGAAGTACCTACACGCAACCGGCGTGCGTGTATCACCAGATGAATGAACGTGGAAGAGCAGAAAGAAGTGTATAAGTAGCAAGTGGCGTTCTGTAGTTTCCCGCTATCCCATGGAAAAAATGCGCGAGTTATTGTATGTAAGATGTGTTTAGAATACCGGTGCACGACGCCGCGCGCGTGCATGTGCCGCACGGCCGACACGAGCTGCGCGGCGAGGGCGCGCGCGCGCGGCTCGGGCAGGCCGCGCGCGGGCCCGCGGGCGCCCAGCACGTGCGCGCACAGGTCGCCGCCGCCCGCCGCCTCCATCACCACGTACAGGCGCGGCCCGTGCTATAACAACCAAGCATTTTAATTGCGGTCACAAGCGATATTGCTAAGCATGAGGTCCTGGGTTCGATTCCACAGATAACCTCCTCTAGATTCCGCATAGAAGGCTTAGAAGGAAACTTATGCGCACCACACATAAATGCATTTGCACTGATGTAACTCGGTGCTCGTATTTATCTCTTCAGTGTCGATCAGAAATTAGAGCCGTGAGGACGCTAGCAATTTAGACATTTAATTAAAAACTAGCATTTGATTTGATGGGTAACTTTTACATACTCGTACCTATATGAAAAAAAAATACTACCTAAAATGCTGTTAACGTTGTGGAAAATCATCCAGGACCTTAACGTATAAAAAAAGATAGGATAATAATCAATTTTAAAAAATTGACTATTTTAGCAAGATTTAAACTTTGTGTTCGATTCCCAAGTCGAGCATTGATATTGAATTATTTCGATCAGGGCTTTTTCAGTAGCAGCAGGTTAATGGTTAATGTCAATAGACTCGTCTCGTACGAGTAATGTTACATGGGACTTGAATATAACTGGCGAAATGTGGTGTGAACTAGGTACCTACACCTCGGCTTAACGCTTCGGGAATTACATGCGAGGTGTTGTTTACCACTGTTGGGACACAGGCCACCTCTATATAAGAAGGCTGTACATGTCATCACGCGGACCCCAGTGCGGGTTGGGAAATGTTACGTCATGTCATGCTTTCGAATTTTTGGTTCAAAAACATGCCAGTTTCCTCAAGATGTTCTATTCGACCCAAAGTATGGTATTAGCTGATTATTATTTTCACGATGGCCATGTTGGTCCCAAGGAGAAAGTTGAACAGTTTAATGGTCCTGACCTCAACTTAAATATGACCAACTCTTTGGTACAGACCCCAGCACATCAAACTACCCGAAACTGTCAAGTTTTCCCAATCAAGCTTAATGAACCCAATGCTTTAGCGATAAAGTTGAAAATCATAGTAAAGAAATTTGACAGATTGTAGTAGTTGCTGTATAGTTCCCACATCCATTTTTAGATAATATTGAAGAAGATATACTTGTTAAGCTAACCATCATAGTTTCGTAGAGAGCCGCGATGCAGGGGTGCCGTAGTTTAGCCATGACCCTCGGCTCACGGTGAAGGTTTCGGCGGGCATACTCCTCCTTTATACACGTCAAGTCTATGATCTTTATTGCCACCTTAAACAAACAAGTTTTCGCAAACTGGTCAGGATCACGTACGTGGTAGGTAGATAGATGTCAGTTTTATAATATTCAGGTAGGGAGGAACAAAATTGGTCCTTGTTGCAATAATAAAAAGGACAAAGAGCCGAAAGAAAAATATTTATAAAACTATTAGCTGATGCCGCGGCTTCGCTAGCGTGGGAATCGGATATTCCCGATTTCCTCTGTGTTAATCCAGGGTATAAACTATAATGAGTGCCAAATTTCATTCAAACCTGTTTCGTAGTGCTTGAAAGAGTAACAAATTTTCGAATTTATTAGTAATTTAAGTAGGTAGGTAAGTATATGAAGATACTAAACACGTACATATATGGCCATTCTCATAAATAAGTGAGATAGCGAACAAAGAATCTATCAATATTAAAAGATTCACGAAAACGAGAATAAGTAAAATTGTTTCAGTGTAATCAGCTTGAAAGTTCCTACTGATTGTAGAATACAAGCTTCTCTGTTGTAGAGAGTGGGACCAGAACATGTCTTCACGATGATATCTTTCACTGTTGTGAAAGCAATGGAGATAAAATAATGAATACACAAAGCCGCCTGTGCCTGACTGACCATGAAAGCGGAAGCCAAATGCATGGACCTTTCGTCAATCAGGCCGATCAATGATTACTTAGATTTTTAAGAAATGGATTAGACTGCCGCGTCCAGCAGAAAATTCAAAATATCTGCCCGGAGTCTGTATTTTTACCAGTATCGTGGTAATGGCTCGCTCGTTATTACAATTTAGATCATAATAATATAGTATAGTTACAGGCTTGATTATCTTATGATCTGTCCACGAAGTAGACACAATAGTTAAACAATGGCGTCTCGACCAAATCGGTCATTCGACAGATCATGAATTATCTGCTAGAAACATTGTTTAGTTAGATTGTTCATTGATTGTTAGGCCGCGTTCCGACTTTGTCGTGACGACAGGCAATCGTGTAGTTTAAAGTGTCGTGGCTTGTGTATTTAAATGAAGGTGTTCACATATAGGACGACGCGATTACTGTCGTCCAAGACTTTAGCCAACTAAACACCAATGACAAATTAATCTTCGTGGGAACGCGGCGTTACCTAACTTGGTGCTAACTGTTAACCAATCCATAAAGTTTCGAATTAACGAATTCCAACCGTTGGATTACTCACGTGGGTTTTCGCATGTCTCCATGGACTGACGGAGTGTTTATTTCTCGTCAGTGCAAAACCCTCGGCAAGTGGCTAAGGTCATGCCGAGAAACAATCACAAGATATTGACGCGACACATCAATAAGTACATCCTAATCTTTCGCTCAGGGTTGATGTAAATTGGAGATGATTGAATATCGAGTTCAGGGCAGGTGGATTAGGTAAGGGGCTAATTCACCTAATCAAACATCCGGTGTAATGTTGGGTAGATAAATATTAAACATTCGGTACCTTTTTTCCTATAATCCTATGTGTAGCCTCTTCAACTCTCGCAAAGTGTCCTTTTCCGAGTACCTTGCCAGTCATCAGATAATTACCAACACTATAAACTTGTCCCTTATTCCTGGTCATATTGGCAGTCTTCATACTAAACTGTACTCACTAATTTTGACTCATACCTATATTATTTCAACCGCTAAAAAATCGTATTAATACTAACAATGCAGATCACACGTTTTCTCACACGATTTATATCGTATTTACTTGTAAACGTCATAATAAATGCTTGGGTACCATCTTTTGTTTGGTCTTCGAAATTGGAACTATTTATTGACGGGCGTGACATTTGATTGGACTATTTTTAACGGCTAAATGTAACCGCCAGTGCCCCTGCACGTTGAACGGCGCACAAAATAGGTTTCTTATTTAGCTTCGCGTATAATCAAAGTGATTGTGATAGATTTCAATCCAGCCGCCTCGCTGCAGGCTAAGACCGAGGCCACACGATACGGTAACGGTGTGGCACCGCACCGTAATTTATTTGAGCTATAGGGTGCCACACGGGCGGTGCGGCACCGCAGTACAACGCTGTTTACCGCGGTGCAGCGCGGCGCCGCAACGTCAATGACTCAGTGTGTAGGGAACGCGGGCTACCCTGTCGGTTCCAGTTTAGGGACTACTCACATTTAATCAGCTTTTGCCCATAGAAAATAACGATTTTGTATGAGACGCGTCTCATCCAAAATCGTTGTTTTCTACAGGCATAAGCTGAATATGGAGCTGAATAAGTGTGAGTAGTCCCAACTGAGCGGTGCCGTGTTGTGTTTTGGCCTATATATTAGTTCAACTGAAGTAGGTAATAATATTTTCATACTATTCTTTCTTTATGTTAATAAATAAATATCGCTGGATATTACACACAGCGCCATCTAGTGCCACACTAAGCAACGAGGCTTGTGTCGTGGACACCAGATAGTTGAACTACATAGATACTTTTTGGTTGTTAATACCTACATACTTTCATTATTGCTGTGCATTTTTTTTTGTTTTTAATTTTAGTTTTATTTCATGCTTCTTTAAGTTTTTAGTAGGTACGATAATCTATCGAAATCCGAAATTGCAACAAGAGACCTTGCCTCGCCGAAATCTGCGTAGTTTACATCCGTCAACCAATTCATTGAGATCATACCAAACACGATACAAGTTGGTGAGGTGTTAGGTATCCTGCAGATTACAGGTGATGCCTCAGCATCAGGTCAAAGTTGCCATGTTCAGGATACCAAATTTAGAAAGTTGCTCTCACACAGTCATTAACTAGAAATGAGCTGATGATCTTTAAACGGCTAAACAGATTTTCTTGTAGCTCTAAACTCTCCATCAAGTCACCTCACGCCCAGTTTAGCGATCGCCGCATACTGCCCACCGCACGTCTCTTCTCGGCTGTGCGCTGCCGCCGAGTGCGGAGGCTGGCCTACACAAATATGAGACATATCTCCTCTTTGCTGAACCGTTTTCAATAAAGCTAAGCGGAGACGAGAAGTATATCTAAATAACGAAATTTTATTGGTGGTTTACAACACATCTCTCCATCTTCTCCGCTTCGGTGGAGTCCGGGCTAATGAATCAGCAGAGGGGCAACATTGTTTTAATTAAATACCGTATATTAAATAACATATGACGTGTCCTTACAGGCCTGTAAGGACACGTCATATTAGTAAACAATACTAGGTACCCTATTGTTAGAGGCTCCGATTCATCGTACGAGCGTTTCAGATTTCAGAACGTCTAGTTCGACAGCGCCGCTACGGGATTCTGGGTGAACTAATTGATCGAGTTATGTCAGTATTATTATTCATGTGTGATACTATTTCAAGTGTATTAAAGACATATCTATTACATCGAACTATCGCTATTAATCACATCTCATGTAGGTACAAACACAACACATAGAGTTGCCTTCATTATAAACTACGTGTCAACATAACAAAATTAATGTAGACTGCAACGTGTGAATGAAAGAAAACGAACAAATATTGTATAGAACTTTTATAAAAGTATAATAAAATGCGCAAAACATTATAGCAATATAATTAGTTATAACTAATATTACATATATGTGGCGAAACTTGGGGGAGGCCTATGTCATATTCACATGTATTTATTTGCGTTCCACAAGTTAAAACATGGTGATAACAAAAGGCGTAAAGCTTATTATTTGTGCTTAGAGCTAAGAGCCGCTGTCGCTCAGCAAATCTAATTCTTACAAGCTAAAAATTAAAATATTCGTCCAGCAGTGGACGTCTTTCGACTATATTGATAATGAATATTACATAATTATATAGTACTAGCGGACGTCACGCGGTTTCGCCCGCGTAGTTTCCGTTCCCGCGGGAGTAAGGGGATAAAATATAGCCCATGTTACTCAGTAAAGATGTGGCTTTCTAATGGTGAAAGAATTTTTGAAATCGGCGCAGTATTTTTCGAGTTTATTTATTACAAACATACACAAAATTACAAATATTTTGTCTTTATATTTCCTCTTTATAATATTAGTGTAGATGTAGATTAGTTATTGCTGACCCTGGTTCCCCGCGCCTGATTCAAAATACTGGAAACTAGAAAGAAAAACATAACCCTTCATTGGCAGTCGGGTAAAAAGGAGGGAGTTTGGAATCGTGTCTTCGTGGCTCTAATAAGATTAATTAATGAAAATATAATGAATAACTGCGCCAGGGTAGCCCGTCATGACTATTTCATGAAAAAGTCATTCCATGGGGTTAAATGAACTTCAGAGGGTAGTATTGATATTTTAATTATTATAATTCTGTAACTACATACGTCACGTATGTAATGTAACACGTATGATACGTGTGCGCAAATCATTTTTCATTAACATACAACCTGACACGCTGGTGTCGATTCTGTTGTGCACAAACTAAACTTAATTTAGGCTATTGCTGTCTTTAACTAAAAGGCAGTGCGAGAATAGGACGGCTATAGCTATGAATTAAGTTGGAGATGTCAAACTAGTTTAGGCCTTGCGCTTCACCGTGTTTTTGGTCGACATGTTTTTACGTGTAGGTACTTACCCTTCATTTGTATGGAAATATTAGTTCCAATTAAATTTGACAGCTCTAAATTACATCCGTCTCTTTCTCGTTTTATTAGAGAGAAAAAAATAGCAATAGCCTAAATAAAGTTTAGTTTGTGCACAACAGAATCGACACCACTGGCCTGCTAATTGTGCGCTACACTTGTTGACAATTACCGAAAAATGCAATCTCAGGGTTCAACCAAACAAATAGGTTACAGGCCTAACCGGTTAATCTTTTAACCCTATTAATCGATCCCTACTTAATACCCCCTATTTTTTACAAACTTACGTACACACCGTGCCACGAAAGATGAGACCTGTCACACCACTTGTATACGAGTTAATTGTGTAACGAAATACTTCTTTTGACATTATAAGTGTACACGTCGTAAACTATCTTCCTACTTTGTCTTCTTAACCACTCAACCGCCCCTGGCTGCTTTAGCAGCCAGTAGCCGTTTTGCGAAATGTCCCTGGCTGCTAAAGCAGCCAGTAGCGCCTTCGTCCAACAAATGCAATAAAAATTTATTAAACTGCTATTTCTAGAGCTTATTCCTCTTGTAGCAAACTCTATACTATATTCCTCAACGTTCGGACCAACAATAGCAACACTATTCCATCGACAAATGTCAAAATAAAAGTAAAAACTTTAGTGTAAACCAACTCCGCCATTTCTGACGTGTGGCGTCGTATTTCAATTGTTCTGTTATGTATATTGTTGTTTTCGGATAGTGTTATATATCAACGTTGGTTTACCTCGAGACATAATCAAGATTTCACAAAGTTTCACTCGTTTAAAGTGATGTGACAGGTCTCATCTTCTGTGGCACGGTGTGTAACGCCGCGTTCCCACAATGTTGTGACGATTAATTTGTCATTGGTGTTTAGTTGGCAAAAGTCTTGGACGACAGTAATCGCGTCGTCCTTTATGTGAACACCTCCCATTTAAATACACAAGCCACGACACTTTAAACTACCTACACGATTATCTGTCGTCAAGACAAAGTGGGAACGCGGCCTTAGTAGTATAGTCGAATAACTAACTGAAGAATAAATCTGACATTACATATCTATATATTATCTATACTTAATATTATAAAGCTGAAGTACACTTAAAGTACTTACGGGATGATATCCGTGATTTTGTTTTTGGTCAACCAAACAAAGCTGAAGTATTTGTTTGTTTGGTTGAACGCGCTAATCTCAGGAAGTACTGGTTCGAATTGAAAAATTATTTTAGTGTTGGATATCTCATGTATCGAGGGAGGCTATAGGCTATATAAAGAGCAGAGCATTAATGAAAAATGTTGCTAAAAATAATTTATTTTATGTTATAAAAATTTCACGCAGTGGAACAGTTAGTTATTTATAAAAAAGCTTTTAGACTACTTATTCCTCAAATCACTTAAGAAATAAAATGGCCAAAAAAGTGTTACCCGAGTCAATAAAACTAATTCAGTTAGCAAAAATTGTTCCCGAGTTTGTCCAGATGACGCGTGTTCGCATGGAGCAAGTGGAGTCCCAGAATGAAACTTCGAAATCTCCGCGATTGACCCTGTCAATGTTAACAACTGGAACTCCTTTTAGTTCAAGTATCGAATGGTATTCCGATGCTCCGCCAGATAAGATGAATGCGTAACCATGTAAAATTGATTCGAAAAATTCTGCAGAGGCATATCTATGCATAATAGATAACATTATGCCTTTAGGTTGTAAAATTCCCATGCAAACATAATCTGTGCCTACATCTACGAATGATTTCTGGGTACAGGACGAAATGGAATGCTTTATTTCAGTGTATTGTTGGTTTTTGGGTTCCAATAATATGCATTCGTCAAGCACATCACACAGAATGTCACGACGACTCTCAAAATCCAATTTAAGCCACGACTGTGAGAGTTCGCACAGCTTAGCGACTTTGGCAGATTTCTCTATGGACTCGGTTACATCATGGGAAAAAACAGCATGCGTAACTTGGGGTGGTCCTCTGAAGTCAGCTACAGTATTCACCCACACTACAGGCGCCGTCGTGTTACGCGTGACTTCATTAATTTCCGCTACGCCATTTATCCATAGCGATAAGTAGTGAGCTTTATATTGTTCCACCAAAGATATCATTTCTTTTGTGGTCCTGTAAGCTTCGACAGTCACAACTGACGACTGCTCGTCTATCAACTCTACGGGATCTATCAGGAAGGTTCTGTCGTTGTAAGTCAGGGCGTCCGAACATATGTTGCGGGTTGGGGCCTTGCTTCCGGATTTATTTAATGTGCATTTCCAGGTAAGAGCCTCCTTAAACTCCTGGTAGACGCTCTCTTGCACCAGGATCCTCCTCAAGCGCCACGGGGCCTGCAATGTGAACGTTTGCTGTTTAGCTTCAGATAATAATCCTTTTTTAATACACTCCTCGAAAAAGGGTTCTTATCGCACTACGATTAGGTTCAACATGCAATGTAAATTTGGGTTCTAAATTAAAAAAAAAAAAAAAAAGAACTATTTTATTAGGCTGTTTAACGGCTTCATACCTTTGCTTCTCCTTCAACCTGGCGAAAGCAAAGCGCGAAAAAAAAAGAAAATTTTAATCATAGTCTCATAATTATTTTTTCACAACAATTTTATTTTCATTCTTTTATTTTATTTCTTCAAAAGTGTATTGAAAAACGTCGTTTGATACAGGTGGACATTTGTTATTGCAGTTCTCGAAATGTACTATTACGTCATTGCGATAACTGGAAACTTGAAAAGACGGCGGCTCTTTAGTAAAAGTTATTCACAATGATGAATGCTCCATTTGGAGTCATTTCAACCTTGTTAATGTTTGGACTTGACATTAGACAAAACTGCAAAAAAAAATCAATATGGGACCACCTTAAATATTTATTATTTATTTTTAAAGTGAATATATAAACAACAATATAAACAAATAAATATTCTGTGAATGTTTCAAGCGTCTACCTGTTGCCGTTATTAACATCGAGCAAAAAAACACGTTTGTTTTATTGTTTTTAGTATTAGTTATTATAGTGGCAACAGAAATACACATTCTGTGAAAATTTCAACTGTCTACCTATCACGGACCATGAGATACAGTCCGGTGACAGACAGACAGACAGACAGACGGACGGACGGAGGCTTAGTAATAGGGTCCCGTTGGTTACCCTTCTGGTACGGAAGCCCTAATAATGACTCTCAGCTTCGTGAAGCCTTTTTAGATCCGTTATTAATAATTTTGTTCAGTAAGGGTCAGTTCACACCGAGACGCGACGCGACGGTACTGGGAGTGATTTCGCGCTGCGCCGCGAGACGCATCGCAATGAAATGTGTATCTTTTCGTGTAGTAAATAAAGTTATATTTTGAGTCGCTCTATTAAAATGTGCGCGCAGCGTCGGGTCTCGGTGTGAATTTACCCTAAAACATACCTGTTTGGAGACTGAGATGAATTTGTCAACGGCAGAGTCAACATCAGCATCATCAGATACAACGGCGACGGTCCCAGAATTCAACCCTGAATACAAGTGAATGAACATCTTTAAAAACGATTGGGAATATTGGTAAAATATATTGGTGGCAATGCAACTGTTCAATAAATATGGGGTTGATGTTACAAAGCCTTCTGGAGTTTTCCAGCATAAATCAGAAGTATTCCTAAGGAGTTTTTTTGAAAGCTCGATTCCTTATTAGCTGGTGGCGGGTGACGCAATGGCTCTTTTTCACGAGCTCAGTGCTGGGTTAAACTTAATATACGAACCCGGTTGCTACCCGGAAAGAGGTGCCAGATTAAGCCTTGCAGGCGAGTGACACAGAGGTAATTGACGTGCCAAACCGTTCACACCCGGCGTGGTCGAGTCATTACGGGATATTCAACTGAACACCCTCCGGTAAGCGTGAAAGGGCCTTAGAGTAGAGACTATTGGCCGACTATGGCTTTGGGCGTTTAGTTGGTATTTGATTCCAGCCAATTAATCATAAATCTTTATTTATCTCGACATCAGAAATTACAGGCGCTGGTATATGCACAACCTTATATTCAGTTAGGTGTCTGATGTAGGAAGGTCCCGAGTTACAGATTACCTCTTTGGCTTAGAATAACGTTTTATTTATAGCATTTTTTTTTTGTCAAGATCATCATCATAGTCAGCCTATAATGGTTCCCACTGCTGGGACACAGGCCTCCTCTCTATGAGAAGCAATGGGCTGTATAATAATCCACCACGCAGGTCTTCGAATTTTTGGTTCTAAGACATGCCTGTTTTCTCACGATGTTTTCATTCACCGTTTTGAGAGCAGTGGTGATGAAAATCATTACGTCACGCCGTGCTACAATTTTTAGTGCGTTGTGACGTCACGAGCCCCCACTCTCGAGTTTTGATATTATTTTCCAAAACTGACGGACTAAATAGATTTGCAATTTATTGATGGTGGAAACTAGCCTATTGTCCTAGAATGAGGTACTGTAAAGAACTAAATCGAACACATACCTATATCTGGCCTATTTTCTGTCAAGTAAAGGTCAGCTGCATCAGTAGTGTCTTCAGTAGAAATGCCTTCGGTCTCCTTAAAAAATTGGAGAGATACATAAAATCTGAAAAAAAAATAACAGACAGGTTTTTTTACTGAACTGCAAAACTGCAGGTAAGTAATTTTCCAAACATTTTGAAGTCAGAAGGTACTGCTAGTTCGTTATTAGTATACAGAATGAGTTAAATAAAATTATCAAATTGGTGATGTGATATGATCTGATGATAGTGTAGCAATATTCATAAGTGCCTTGGCCTTAACAGATATTCATTTATTTGACTTTATATACATTATTTTCACTTTCTTGTCATTTAGAAGCTGTGCCAGATTAAGCAAGCGTGGGGCCTGTAGCAAATTCTATTGAGCCCTTGATCTGCCAGAGAGGGTACAACCCAAAAATTAATTTGCCAACTTCGGTCATAAATAATTAGCGGTGTATAGCGGTAATTTTTAGAAATATGATATTTATACAACGATAAATATCATATTTCTAATATTCTTTTGATACCACAAACTATTCATTGGCCAGTTGTCCATTGTAGGGATAGGTGGTGGGCGGGGCTGTAGCTAGGAATTTGATTCGGGGGGAGAGGTTACCCTTAATGAAAAACCGGCCAAGTGCGTGTCGGACCACGCGCAGTGTAGGGTTCCGTAGTAGCCCGTTATCACAATATACAACGAACCCGTTGGTACAGCGCCATCTAGCGGCAGCTTTGTGGTTTTTAAGGTTTTTTATTTTAGATTTTGTTTTTCACTGCAAATCTTTACCCGTTATAAACAAGCAGCTACTTCATCTTAGTCTTTAAAGGATTTATTCAAGGATTTTGTATTTGATCCAAAATTATCCAACACCCAAGTTCAACAAATAGTACTGCTAAACTATTACAGTTATCTTAACTCATATAATTTTCCTTTAAAGTTCATGAAATGCACTATCATCATGAATTTTTCAAGCCAGCAGTTTAGCTTTGCAGAAGCAGAGCTTACCAATTGAGAAAACGCAGGATTGAAGACAAAGCGTAGCGAGTTCGAAAATTTTAGCACTCACCTCGATTCAAAAATGAGAATTGGAGTAATTCTGTCAACATAGATTGAATTGAGTAGACTAACATTCAGTTGGTATAGGATGTATTAGCCAGCGAAGCGAACTCTAATATTGTATTATTCGCCTGGAAAGATTGGTTTCTCTTCTCTAAAGTTGTCTGAGATTTCGGGGAGGTTTGAACCCCCAAGCAAGGGATGTGGGCGGGTTTGGATACACGTCCCCCCCTGCTTTGCAGGCTAATCCGGCACTGTTTAGAAGTCACACAAAAAGCAACATTAGGAAAAAGGATGGGTTTTCTTTTTTCCTTTTTTTTTGTGTACATCATAATTACTATGAAAAACAAATTTAGTTTTGCTGTTGAGTGTAAATTGACAAATGAGTTGTCGTTGAAAATATTGTTATTATATTGTTTGGTGCTACGGAACCATTTGTGCGTGAGGCCTACTCGCGCTTGGCCGGTGTTTTGAACTGTTTTGTGCCAAATAATAAAATAAAATCAATTTTTCTTTTCTAGTGATGTGATGTTTGATGGTCTGGTAGTGTGTCGAACGTACTTACCCTGCTTCGCAGTGTAGTGTTACCAAAAGGTGCCAAATAGCAACTAGCGCTTTAGATTTAACCTTAACATTTCCCTTCGTGAGCAAATGCGCAATCCCACATTCCAAGACTACTAGCGGGTCATCCGGTAGACAAGTTATGCCTAAGGCAGCTAGATCAAAATGAACATTATTAAAAAGAGCACAAATTATGTTCCCGCAAAAAAAATGTGCAACAAAATGGCGACAAACTACATATTCAATTACAAAAAATACAGATTGATCTATGTCAGCTTGATAATCTTGAATAAGTTATAGTGGCCTTAAAGCTTGATTTACATTTGAATTACTTAATTAAATAGTGAGTAATTTTCTACAGAACTTATCTCACTCATTACATCACTGGGAGCATTCGCCTGTAATGTAACGGTTATGATTTGAGCATTACATCAGCAAGGGGTCTCAAAATGGCCGCTTTAGCAGAATCCTAATATGAATCACGTTCAAAAAATTAAATTCTTAAAATGGACTTTAACTCATAGCATTACAGAGCGCACCCTGTAATGATACCTAAGAATGATACTCATTACAACAATTTGTTTCTGTATAAATTCGTACATTGGATTGCTACATTATAGGCGAATGCTCCTAGCGATAGAGCGAAAGTTAGTAGCTCAAAGTCGAATCATGGAACGCTTTTAAAAATCAATCATCATCACAATAAAACTGTTAGTTTTGGACTAATGTTATGACACAATTCAGTACCTAAGGGTTGTGACTTAAACTAAACTCACCTCATAACTAAAGCAAATGCAAATCAGTTATAATAGTGTTGATGTCTTATCAATGATATTAATACTTTTACCTCTAAACTTGGGATGCTTACAAGGGACACAAAAATAAAAATTTCATGAAATGGAATGGAGTTTAAATACACCCACAATCCAGGAGAAATTCTCAAGAGGGGGAAAAAAAAAAAAAAACTATCATGCCTATTTCACATAGATTGTATACAATCACATAACAAGTCACTTCTTGCTAGATTTGCAACAAATTTTACTTACATGCGGGTATAGGATTTGACGAACTCCTAAAGTACTGAATGAGAAGATTTAGTTGTGTGTGAGTTTCTTCTAAGGGTATGTTTCTGATGTGATATTCAAGTTGTGCAATTAAGGTGGCATTCTGTTTTAACTTTGAAGCCAAATCCATAAATTTCACCTGTCGATCTGTGTGTTCTAATTCATAACTATCATGGTTTGGGAAAATAGTGATATCTTCCCCATCTTGTATATTTTTTTCAATTGTACCATTATAATTGTTGCACAATTTCAGCAAAAGTTCATTATTCTTTATATATTCCTGGAATAGAAAGTTATTATTTTGAATAAAAATTGTTTTTATTTGTTTATTGGCTTATCATGTATGGTTAAATTTATACATTCAGTGCGGAAGGGACACCTATACAAAAAATCTATTATTTCCTACAAAAGTGCAATACCTGTTCCGTCAAAATGTAAGGTTTTTTTTTTTTTTAAATTAGGTCATCATCATCATCATCAGCCTATTAATGTTCCCACTGCTGGGACACAGGCCTCCTCTCTATGAGAGGAAAAAGTGATGTATTTTATTAGTAGTCAACAAAGAAAGTCTGACAACCAGTCTTACCAATATTACCCAGTACTAACTGGGTTGTGGAGGTCAGATAGGCAGTCGCCCCATGTAAAACACTGGTATTCAGCTGCATCCGCTTAGACTGGAAGCCGACCCCAACATAGTTGGGAAAAGGCTAGGCAGATGATGATGAATAATGATGTATTTTATTAGTAAGTATATTTTAAATCTTAAACATTAACCACCAAATATAAACCTGATGCTTTTCTTTTCTAAGTATTTGTGTTTTGCAATGAAGCAGGTGGCGTGATGGTATGTGGTAACTATTGTATACAGGGTGTAAACAATCTCATCACAAAGTCGTCAACCAAGCATTCTGTACATCAAAATAGAACAAAAATAGTAACTTTACGCAAAAATTATTGCTGGGAAATGTCTTATTTTTTAGGGGTGAAATATCATGTTTTGTAGTAGAACTCAATGTAACGTAAAAATTGTACATTATTATTATTATAGCATTTATTTCGGGCTACGCCCTAACATGCCCTACATTAAAAACTTTTATTAAAAAAATAATTGGCAAAAGGTTGGAACTTCGGCCCCCAATATCTCCGTAACTAGAAGGTTCCCAGGTATGGTGCAGAACAAAAGAAGGATCGCAATGACGGGGAGAACAAGTGCCTCTTGGCTTCGTTAAGAGGTGAAGATTGATAATTGTCCCATGGGATCTCACTACCGGGATAAAAAGTATCCTATGTTTTAATCCAGAATATAAACAATCTGTGTGCAAAATCCCAAATCCGTTCAGTAGTTTTTGCGTGAAAGAGTAACAAATATCCATACATACATACTCACAAACTTTCGCATATAAAATAATTATTAGTAGGAGTTCAGAGTCAAACCATTAGACTGGGAACTGTTGTGATACCTGGCTGCAAAGATAGCTTGTCCACAGAGTTCTACTGCTTTGTGGTGATTTTATTATAAGTATTGTTAGTTAATTTGTTGTAACTATGGTTATTTTTCTTTATCACAAAGTTTTTAATGATATGAAATCTATCAAAGTAAATTAGTTGATGATTACTTCTCTCAGTTGTTGATAGTTACACAGTCGTAAGTTCATAAAGCTAGATTATTTTGTAAGTACTGATAAAAGTTGTAGTACCTGTGCAAGAGTCGTGTCCACAGACATTTCCGAGAATTTTAAATCCATAATTATTATAGAATTCCGGCCGTAGTTTAAGCTTACTCAACAACGTTAGCACAGGCGATACCGTTTATCTGGCGACGGCCGGCGTTATCATTGGTGTTGATAAACTTTTAAACTCGGATTATATATCATCTGCAACAACCGATTCACCAAAGAGTGATACTTAGAGATAAAGAAAAGTAATACATAAAGATGGCTATTCACTATTGTTTTGTTTAGTTATTAATCAAAGAGTATTCGTACTGTAATTATGTACCTACATAAATATTTCTAGTTTCTACCCATAGAGTATAGTAATATAGATTTGTTTCTACCAATGTAATAATATTTTTAATAACTTTATTCATGACCATAGATACATGCCGTCTGCCGAAGTGCCGATGTCACAAGTTCAATGTTGCCAACGCCCAACTCTTTTAAATTCGAGTCCCTTCCCTGGACTGAATACAGTGTTGTCAGATGACCGTCTCGCGTTCTCCCCAAAACTTATCCGAAATCCCCCACAACTGAAATGACAAAATATTTTATACAATTTATTACCTACTATTTCAGTAATAGCTTCCATTTAAGGAGCTACAGACGACCCACGTGAAGATGCTGATTCTGTAATGGAAGCTATTACTGAAATAGTATGTATAAAATTGTATATTTATTATTAATAAAAAAAAAACTCGATTTCAATCGTTATTTAATCTTCACTCGCGTCGTCTGCAGTTCCGTACATTTTTTCCAAGCATTAATTGAACTGGGTATAAAATGAACACATCCTTCTATCAATGAATATCTTATTTTCAAGATAGATTCGGCAATGTAAATGGCTAATCTGTGTTTAAGCTTGTCTTTAATAAAATAATTGCCACTTGGGAGAAAGCTCAAAAATTCCTCATGCCAATTTGCTGACAAAAACATCTTCTATATCCCCCAATTCCCTCCAAACCCACGTTTTTTTCCTTCCACTAATCCCCCCAAAAATACGGTCCCCCCAATTGTCCCCCTATAACTTTAAAAAACCCCAGATTTGGGGGGATTCCCGCCAATCTGACATCACTAACTGAATATCAAAAGTCGCTAGAAAGAAAAAAATGTATTCTTTGTATTAAGCAATAAAGTAGTTTTTCAAAAAGGCCGTAAAATACGATTTTAATCGTATGGTTGGCAACATTGATTTAATTGAGAGAGTGGTTTTTATTGGAATCAGACTGATTCGTCATCGAAATTCGACTTGAACAAAATTAATCTTGCTTGAGCACTGAGTCACTGACAGTCTGTCACTTGATTTGAAGTTTGCTCAAGTTTGCTTGACAATGACAGTGAGACATGACAGCTTGATTTAGGGTAGTTAGCAAAAGTACCAGCCAGCGACCAGCGGATGGTTACCCAAAAAATACATGACCAAATAAAAGTTCCCACTTTGTCACAAGTTTATAAAAAAAGACCAGTTTGTAATGTTCTAACTTTACTTTACTATTTATTCAATGCATCCCTCACCACAACGTTTTGAGTGCTATAAAATCCCAAAAAAAGTTGTATCCCAGTAATAATTTTAGCGTCGAGTTACATAGTTTGATGGTTGATGTACAGAATGTTTGGTTGACGGCTTTGTGAACTTCGTTTACTTACACTTTTTTTTTTCCGATGGGAAATCATCAAATGACTCCTCCCGCTCTGGGCGGAGCACGAGGGAGTGTCAGACTTTTACTGACTAAAACCCATCCATGTTCCTTCATCGCCCTTTGTGTTCCGGGGCCACGGTATCTCTTTCGAATAGACCCACCGCTCCGGCAGGCATCGGTCCTTGCCTTTTTTGCTGACTCTCTTTGAGGCGCGCGTGGAACACGAACGCGCCGTCGATACGGCCTGTCGTCATGAGACGGACGGACGGCGAGCTAGCCCATAGCTTACCGTCCACAGGCCCGCACCTACGGTGGCCGGGGGCACCACGTGGCCCCTGACTCCCGGGGCGTCTCCCGCGGCGGCCGGGACGTGAGGATCTCTCCCTCTCACATTCCGCCACCTCCTTCGCTGGCATGACTGCTTCGCAGAACGAGGTGACGGCGTCCCATTCCGTCTCGTTCCGGATCATGGATTGAACAAGGGCCGGAAGCGAGAGGTCGCCGCCGCTGATCGCCGCACTTAGTTTACACCTTGAATAACCAATCAGTAATACATTTTTTTCACAAAAAGGTGACAACTACAATATCAAATTGAACTTCAGACTAATCAGGTGTTTTCCAAAGTCATCATAAACAGAATACTTATCTAGAGTACGGACGACAAATATGAACCAATAGACCGACGAATGGGGTGGGCAACTGGTGGAACTAATGGCGCTAGCATCGCATGAACCAAATATCGTCATTGGTTGAAAATCTGTCAATGTCATTTTATATTTCAAAATAGTTTGACCTCATTGGTCAGATTGGGTCTAAGCTATGGACGCGCCATCTACAATCAGCTTTGACCAGCCTTCTCCATTATATGCGGATATTCTATCGTAGATCACATACACGCAGTCAAACCAATATCCGAGAAATAGGTATAACGAGAACAACCTTCCCCTGTATCCTTTTTTTGTTTGGAAGAATTTATTTCGCGGTGGTCCCATTTAAATTTGGTGAAGATCTGATGCTGATCTTCGGAGATACACAATGGAACTCTTCAAAAATAGACGGCAAATCTGTCGTGATTGCTGCAATCGCTTGGATGTTTATTGTTTACACAACATCATAACGTAACATCACGCGTGTATGTTCTGCGGGGTAAGCAGATGTTTACAAAACACCCAGATTTCGACAGTTAGGTATGTTAAGTTCTATTTATTGGGGATAAGCCTATTACCATGACATGACTGTATTGTTAACTAAGTAAAATAAATGCATGGAAATTATTTAACTACATTATAGCGTTTGACTCGTTAGAACACTGAACTTGTCACAATCATCAAAAAGGGGGAAAAAAACTAAGTGCATTAGATTTGCTCTACCAAAATGTCAAAGGTAGTGTTTGTGACATAATATTGAATCAAGAGAAACTAGAATTTGTTGATAAAACGGTTTTCTTGGGAATCACGCTCGATTCAAGGTTACAATGGGGTCCTCATTTAACATCTCTTTTTATTTATTTTCTTAGTATTATGTCATACGGTATTTTACTATGGGGACGGGCTGCAGACATCGAGTCTATATTTATTCTGCAGAAAAGAGCCATCAGAGCCATATATGAATTACGTAGACGCGATTCTCTAATAGAACTGTTTAAGGTAATTAATATCATGACAGTACCTTGTCAATACATCTATGAAAACATCATGTACGTTAGGAAAAATCTGCATTTATTCAGTAAAAGAGGTGACAGACACCACCATAACACTAGAAATAGGGACCAACTAGTTCAGCCAGGTTTCAGGCTTGCTAAAGTAGATTCATCTTTCATGGGGTACTGTTTGAAATGTTACAATAAAATACCTCCCCACATTCTTCAACTGAATGAGACGAAATTTAAATCTTGTATAAAACGCACACTATGTAGGCAAGCATATTATAAGTTGGGGGATTACATTGATGATAAAAATGCTTGGCTAAATGCTGGTCCTGCTCCACAACCATAGGGGCAAACAAATTGATTGTACTGGTCGGGCATTATTTGAGTCTATCGACACGCAAAGAAGAAGAAGAAGAATTGATTCCCATGTTAATGTATTGTAGAAGCTGCAGAAGATTGTAAAATATACCTACTTGCATTGTATAGATTCCGGTTTTTAGTGTTATATAATTGCATAGCACATGTGTGAGTACTTTGTACTGTTCAGCCACCACTTACATTTAGTTATCTTTCATTGACTTGAATATGCCTTGGTGGCTGAGAGAATGTCATGCTCACTCAAATGTCTCGCTGATGGTGGCGGGTGTGTCGGGTCACTTAGTTCCCTTAAATATGGTCGAGTTGAATGGTGCCGATAAATGCGTCATGTTCGTGAACGGGCGCTCTCAGTTGGGACTGGTCATCTCTTAGCTGCCACGGTTCGTTCATTTTAATTACTTTAATTTTTTTTTAATTTTTGATTTATCATTTTACTCTGGACGCTCTTAATGTGCACGTCTTTCTACATCGTTCTCACATATATGTATAATCTCAACATGAATGATGTAACCAAGATTTTGTAACAATATTTTGATTTAAAAGAGTGTCCAAGGAGTTTCTTGCCCGTTCTTCTCCATAGAGATCTACTTTAGGGAATGGGCAACTACAGTACTTTCTCAAGTTATTATGCCTTGTGACTGTGACTGTAGCTTTGCTTTTTTTTGTATTTTCGACATTCAAAAGTGCCGTAATGGTCTAATTGAAATAAATGATTTGAGTTTGAGTTTGAGTTAGACAATCTGGGACGCACTGAAAGAACAAGATGTTTCAATGAAGTATAAGTTGCCATTTAATTTTATTAAAATTACTTCAAGAAAGCTAATATAGAATCATCAGACCAGAAGCCATGGTTGCATACTTGTATATACCGCTAGGTAGGTAAATACAGATAGTAGAAACAATACATATTGTAAGAGCGGCGGGCGGCACGACCTATTTGCACCAGACCGGAACAAATTTGTTGGACCCAGCGGAATTAGGAGCATCTCCGCGTCCATCTCCGTACTACACATTCGGTGTGTAACTTACATGCGCATATCTGTGGCTATCAAAGTTAATTAATGTATAGGGCATCGTGGATATTTTGGCACTTGAATAACATTCCGATCAGCAGACCTACCATGATCTAATTAAAAACGATTCAAAAGCAAGGCAGTTCAGTTTAGGTTCCTAAACTGCATCGCTCAAACTCGTACCATGACGTCCAATACGCTCAGCGGCATTTGGATCGTTAAAAGTGAATGAAAGATCGCAATTTGTGGCTGAACCGCGTTTGAAACGTTGTTGTTGAAAAAGAGACAACGCTATTAGTATCAAATAACTTTGTTTCGCAGACATTTTAGTGTCAGACACACTCAGAAGCAAGTAACGTTTTATTTGTTTTTAACTTAGTATGGTCTAGTATAATCTTCCTCAAAAAACTCAAACTGTTCATCAGACATCTGTTAGAGAAAAACAAATGCGGTTAGAAAAGGCATATAAATAGGTATTTTAGACTTTAAAAGAAAGATTAAAGTACACTTACATTGGTTTTAAAACTTTATTTTCGTCAATTATTCACCAAACCTTTCAGTTTAAGTTAGAGAAATAGTAACTTTTATTGAATCGCTTATTTTGACAGTTGAGCGTTCCAGTTGAGCTGCTCTATGGACGTCATGGTACCAAACAAGTACAAAATTGAATGAATGAAACCAAAACTTGCGACTCAGTTTGGGGTCAATC
Organism: Xestia rhomboidea; assembly: GCA_963853795.1. Taxonomy (NCBI): domain Eukaryota; kingdom Metazoa; phylum Arthropoda; class Insecta; order Lepidoptera; family Noctuidae; genus Xestia; species Xestia rhomboidea. The sequence goes on along the minus strand of OY970771.1, from coordinate 2,307,694 downwards.
GCTGTCAGATGGCATGGCCTAAATTGAATCGTTAAACTGACGTCATGGTACGAATTAAAAGATCAGGAGGCCTACCATGATCTAATTAAAAACGATTCAAAAGCAAGACAGTTCAGTTTAGGTTCCTAAACTGCATCGCTCAAACTCGTACCATGACGTCCAATACGCTCAGCGGCATTTGAATCGTTAAAAGTGAATGAAAGATCGCAATTTGTGGCTGAACCGCGTTTGAAACGTTTTTGGTGAAAAAGAGACAACGCTATTAGTATCAAATAACTTTGTTTCGCGCACATTTTAGTGTCAGACACGCTCGCAAGTAACGTTTTATTTGTTTTTAACTTAGTATAGTCTAGTATAATCTTCCTCAAAAAACTCAAACTAAAGCTGTTCATCACACATCTGTTAGAGAAAAACAAATGCGGTTAAAAAGGCATATAAATAGGTATTTTAGACTTTAAAAGAAAGATTAAAGTACACTTACATTGGTTTTAAAACTTTATTTACGTCAATAATTCACCAAACGTTTCAGTTTATGTTAGAGAAGAAATAGTAACTTTTATTGAATCGCTTATTTTGACAGTTAAGCGTTTCAGTTGAGCTGCTCTATGGACGTCATGGTACCAAACAAGTACAAAATTGAATGAATGAAACCAAAACTTGCGACTCAGTTTAGGGTCAATCGCTGTCAGATGGCATGGCCTAAATTGAATCGTTAAACTGACATCATGGTACGAATTAGAAGAACAGTTCAGTTTAGGTCCTAAAATGGATCGCGTTAAGAGCTCGTGGTAGGCCTCCTGAATGGATCGCGTCAAGAGCTTGTGGTAGGCCTCCAGGAGTGTAGGCAGTGTAGGTAAATATTTGTGAAAATGTCAATGTATTGAAAAAAAAACGAGTTGGCGGCGTCAATAAAATCATGCACACCAAAAATATACGTACTCTGTAAAAAAGAGACTGCCCGAGCACCGTCACCCGTATCTAAATAATTATAAACACGTCAAAGTGATTAGGTACTTGAGTAAAAGATTATTAACTTAAGTGAAGATTTTTTTAATTCTGTAGTAATAAATTGCTTTCAGTTAGAACTATCAATAGTTAGAGTTCTTAGCTTTGCTGTTTTTAACGGTTCAAGTACTTCGTATGCTTGGTATGGCACTGCGACTGCGTAACAACACCGCACTTACTACATCCATAGACCCCGCGTTACAAATATCTTTATTTCAGACCTATAACAGTCTATACGTTGTTAGAGGTTAGTAACAGATTGTGCTTATATGCTATGTTAGTGTACTATTATTAGTCCTTGATTAGATTTTTTTATCATTTTTTCGTTGTTACGAAAATAAATAAATTAAAAAAAAAAGAGAATGATGTATAGATCCAAGTATCCCTACCAGTGGGGATATGTCGGTAGGGATATATGGAACGAGGGTTGTTATCAGGACAGATTAGAAAGATCTCGCAAGATGAAACCATGTAATTATTTATTGAAGGCTTAAATTTAAAGGGTGTAAAACACCTCTTAACGAAGCCGAAAAGCACTTGTTATCCTCATCATTGCGATCATTTTTTTGTTACTACACCATACCTGGGAACCTTCTAGTTACGGAGATATTGGGGGTCAAAGTTCCAACTTTTTGACAACTTTTTTTTTAAATACTAGTTTTTAATGTAAGATTTTTACTTTAAACAACTCCACGACCCCCGTACTATTCAATCCTTCCATCAGCAAAATGTTTTAATTGCGTTACATTGTGTTCTACCACAAAACATGATTTTTACCCCAAAAAAAAAGTCGTTTCCCAGCAATAATTATTGCGTAAAGTTACTTAGTTTGCTGTACAGAATGTTTGGTTGACGGCTTCGTGATGAGGTGGTTTACACCCTGTATATGAATTATATCCAAAAAGGAGTATAATTTCGTAATGTAGTGACCCCGAACCTTACAGAAGGTTTGACACCTGTTCCATTTAGCCTGGGTTAGCCAGAATATCTGACAATCATTTATATCTATGATCAGTCTTATCAATGGGGCGAGGGGCCAATGGTACCTACACTACAATAAGTATCCAGTACCTTGGTTGTGTAGGAAGTACAGGTAGTAGCACAGCTGCATGTAATTTCAAAACAAAGAGAATCATACTTTATTTTGACAGTCATCATCCCTATCCAACCGTAAATGGGAAAGAGATGGAGATATACAAGACGACAGACGTGTAGCTCTCTGCTTGGCATCTCTTTCCCAAACTGAAGTAATAGGTATTCCACCAGTACTGCTATAAGAGGTCATGGTAGGTCACCTGGCCAGGCTTCGCTTTCAGGTCTGACTCGTGTCGTACCATGACATGACAGGTCGCATTGAGTGCTGAAAGAAAATACAAACCCTGCTTTAGGTACACTATTTGAAAGTCTTTGATAGACCATGGAGAAACGGACGCTAAATGTGCGCCCTTGGGGCTTCCACCACGACACTATGGTAGACCAGTATTATTTTACGACGTAGACGTATTACCCACACTGACTGACATTAAAGTAATGCTCACGAGGTGATGGTATGTACCCTGAGAAACATCCTCTTTAGGTAACCGTTCTGAAACCTAAAAAGTAAACTTTGTAAGTAAATAAAAGAAAAGAGATACAGTAGGGCCTATTAATTCTTGTAGCCTCTGGGTTGTTTATCGCGGCAGTTTGCGGTTCGCCGTGACTCGCCTCATGGGAAATTAGCGACGACTGTACGAAGCCGTCGCGGACTCGAGAAAGCACCCAATTTTGAAGTTTTTAAACTGCGAACGAATGGTTGCCCGCCTTGCGACGAGGCGTAAAGTTTCTTTTTAATAGGACCGTAAAATGGATCTGGGTGTTATACTAAGATTGAAAAAAAGAACCCTCACCACCTCAGAACGCAAATCTGAAATCACTGGTGAGTACCTACCAGAGCCCGATGTTAAAAAAGAACTTTTGCTATTGGAAAGACGTTAATGCCGCGTTCAACATTCGAGTTTACCACCGCCCACGGACACCGTCAGGACGATACCCGTTTATTGTCATGACTCATGACTATATATCCACTAGAAATCTATCACAATTTCAATGAATATTATCATTTTGATTCCCAAAAGCGCTCTAAAAGTTAGTTTCACCACTTATTCTGCTTACCCGATAAGGATGACGTGATCAAATATTCTGTAAACGCTCGGCGGGGCTAGATTAGTGTAATCCAGTAAGTGAACCTAATCATATTTGCTCGGAACAAAAACCACGGAAATGGTTACCGCAGACTTCGTACAAGCATTTAATTTGCCTCCAGTTACAAGCGAAAGCGTTTCGAGAATAAATTCGTTTAACAGTACATTTAACATTTTATTTTTGCTGAATTGGACCGTTTTGGCGCAGCTGTGAGGCATACGATGTATTTTCACATTTTTTTTAATTCGTCATTTATTTTTTATTTTGTATCTTTTTTTCCGTGTGCTTAAGGAACTGACTTCAAGTAAACGTTATTATTTCTGTCTATTTAATATTCAATTTAACGTTTCTTTTAACATTACATTATTTTTGAGAAGTATTCATTTTTATTTAGTTAAGGCCCTCCAACTTTTTTCAAGTGTTTTTACCTCCTTCTCTTGCTTCGTCCGGTCCTTTCTGGCAATATGTTTTTATTTCATTCGCCCAACGTTCTCTGGTCCTCTTGCCGCTTTGGCTTTGCCATGGAGTTACCAACTGTGTCCATCTTCCTTCTGTCATTCTCGCTACGTGTCCAGCACACTACCACTTTCAGGCGTTTCGTATATTGAAGAGCTTCTATTATATTAGTTTTGTTGCCGATGTTTTTGGGATTTAAGCTTATCTATCGACCTTATATTCAAAATGCTTCTTTCCATCCCGTTAAGTTTTTATTATCTCGCGTATAGCAGGTTTGAGACCCGTAAGAATCATAAGATAGGCAGGGTGGCAGACACGAGTGACATTCTATTTCAATTTTAAGGGCAATTTTGACTTGGACCATGTCGAGTTGATTTTCCTATCAATCGCGTCTTTGTGTCTTAAATTGCTGAATGAAATGCGTTTTCCTAGATATAGGTAGTTTTCCACATAGTCACATCTGTGTTTTCTTATCTAGTATAGGATTTTGAACTAGGTATCTATTATCGTGTTATATTTATTTATGTACACACAAAATATTTATAGATATAGGACGTAAGAATAAATAAAAAACTATTTTGAATTTCACACAATTCATAATATTTTTCGTGTAATATTCACAGCTTTCCCATCATCTGCTATTTTTAAGTCAAATTATTAGAAAGGGACAAATTGCGCAATTTTTATCCTCTCTTTCAGTGCTAAATTTTTGGTGCAAGCAAGCATTCCAGCTGTACATATATTCCCATGGTTCGAGCCAACGTGGTACCTCATCCTGCCATCAATCAAGATTTAAAGAGTGTCCAGCAGTGGACTGCTAAAGGCTGATGATGATGAGTAGTTGTAATGCTAATATTGTTTGAGACTGGCAGTTGCAATTTTTTATTTTTATTTTTGTATTATTGATAGAAGTTTGATTACGTTTTTTATTTCAATTCAATTATCTACGGTATAAGTAAAAATAAACGAGTTACACTTAAAAATCTCCATACCTCCACGCGTTCTTGAGATAAAGGGTCTTGGCAGGCAGACGGCGTACTTTAAGAATGGACTATATATTTTTTTTGAATTGATTACAAATGTATAGTTTTCAGATGTTTACCTGTATTTCTGGTATAAGTCAATATTACTTGCCTTTCATAGTTCTAGGACAAGGGTTCTAAGCACCCTATGAATTTTGAATTATGGTTCCGATTTTTCATTTAGAGGTACGGAGCGCCATCTTGTGCCACACTAAGCAACGAGGCTTGTGTCGTGGATACAAGACAGTTGATATACTACATAGATACGTTTTTTTTTGTAAATACATGCTTATTATACATATAAACATCCATGACTCGGAAAAAAATGTCCATGCTCATCACAGAAACATTTGCTCCTACCGGGATTCGAACCCGGGACCCTAAGAACGTAAGGCAGCCCTACCGCTGCGCCATTTGGGTCGTCGTATTTTTCAATACCGCTTAACTATCGAAACTGGTCAACTTTTATTCAAAAATTGATAAAGCAAGACAGCGTGAGTATCGTATTAAGTACAAGAATGGCCATAATTATTGTAAAAAATAACTTCATGTCTTTAGGCAGGAGCCAAACCAAATGCTACATGCTAATTGGTACATTCGTAAAACCACTAAGTACCTTAATTAGGTACTTAGTGGTTTTACGTATACTGTGTTTGTGAAATACATACTTTTTTTTTCTCCTGAAACATTTGGTACTTAATACTTACGCGGTATTTGCCAACGCTACTTACGCGCTATCGAACTAGGATCCCGGTAGGAGCAAATGTTTGTGTGATGAGCATGGATATTTGTTTCCGAGCCATGGATGTTCATATTTATGTATAATAAGTATTCATTAACAATCAAAAAAGTATCTATGTAGTATATCAACTATCTGGTGTCTGAGACTAGATGGCGCTGTGTGTAATGTCCAGCGATATTATTATTATTATTTCGTTTATTCATTTACATTCTTATCTAATTACATTTTAAAGTTTTCTTAACAACACACTTAGAGGTATAAAAAAATAGAAGTCCACCGGTGTCGGGAGCAGGGTCCAAGCCACCGGTGGTTAAGGCTGCAGAGACAGGAACCTCCTCACAATGCGGGCCGTACCGAGGAGTACTGCCTTCTAAATCAGGCCCTTGATCCAACCGCCTAAAGAGAGTTATTATTATTAACCCCGACGATAAGTTAATATTGTTTCATTTTATTCCGCTACAGATCTTAACTTGTTCCACAGCAACTATATCTCCCTCTTGAAGGAAACTCCCCGTAATCCTCCTGCTACTCTAATAATACACAAATTGTGTTGTATGTCCGTCAGTCCGGGTTAACGTGGACTACAGAGACAAGTTCGCAGTTTCCAAATTTATTATATTTAGGTAATGAAACAGGTGCAAACAGCAGCAGGTATTTATGCTCTTAGGTAATATTATTATGTTCTGCTTTACTGCACAAAAACCGAAAGTGCAATCGATTTTTAAATCATTGTAAACTGATTGTGATATGTGACTAGACCAATATGATGTAGACTTTAAGATAACATAAAATTATTCTTAGGCGACTTTGGCATAGATATACCTTAAAGACTAACATACATATGATAAAATACAATTTGAGTTACTAAATAGAACCTTAAAACTATGTTAGTACACTTTACTTGCGCACTATGGCACTTGCCCGTGGAAGCGACGGAATCACGGAACAGCACTCCCTAAAAAGTCCTCTTCCCAGACGAGGTGCAGAAAACACGTTGGCATTCGCACCACGAACGCGGAGCGACTCAAGCAGCTGCACCCTCGCCACACACAAGTGTGTGTGTCTTCTGACGCTCGTACTCCACGATGTCCACCGCTGTGTTCGGCTTCACGGCACGAATAGGCACGTTGGGCCCCAAAGGAGCCGTGGCGCAGAGGTTCTTGTTAGTACGTTGACGGTGCTTCCTTCTTAACACCGTCACAGAGACATCATCAGCCTTAATCGCTGCCTTTTCAGGCACGGGCTTCCCAGGTGGAGCAATTATGCCCGCGACTACACGAGCGAAATCTCTAGGAATATGTCGGGATTTTGCAGACGCTGCAGAAACAGGCAGCGGGCAGGGGAAGGAGCGACAGGGACAAAAGCGGGGCAGCGGGGCCCACGAGGAGCGCACTCTGCAGGCTCAGCATTCTTCGGTGACGTCGGTGACAAAACTGCTGACGCAAAACTCGCCGACGATACATCGAGACCAGTTCCGCGACACATAATATGTTAACGTTCGATGCACCCGACGGTGACGCAGATACTTTTGCCTTTTGACGCCACTCATTAAATTCGTTGCGTAATTTATCATTCATCATTATCATTCATGATGAATCTAACTTCTTCTGCACATCCACTACACTTGCCTGAATTGGAAGGACAGTAGGCTAGTTACATCGACGTGGTTGAATATGACGGGAGGCAGCTTGTGTAAGTCTTTACCATGAACGTCGGCAGTCGTCAGGGTCGGTCTCATTTTTAGCAGCGTGATGATGTCATGTATGCTTATCTTAGTCCCGTCACGACGGCGGTGGGGGTGTCTGCCTGGAACTTTCGAACACGACTTGATAAGGTGGTGTTACAAGTGTAAAATATGCAATGGCGAAAAGCCATATATTGATTTCAAATGTTTCACATGGGTTTCACTTCAATAAAGACATTTTCATCTTGATTAAATAATATTTTTTCTGTGAAGCATATAAACCAACGATTCGACAAATTATTCTAAACATTTAATTTGTCTACTCGTGTCAATGTAAATTGTCAACTAGCATTTTTGCCTGTCTTGTATGTCTGTCTATTTGTTCCGGCTAATCTCAGAAACGGTTGAACCGATTTTGACGGGACGGAGATAACTGATGTTCTAAGAAGAAGTAACTTTAGCTATTTTCATTTTAGAAAAAGGATTAGGGTTCCATGCAAAAAATGAAAACCGTTGAAATTGTGATCAAAATCCGATTCAAATGAGTCTGATCAGCTAATGCATTTGCATACAACTACGAAACTCTTGAAAAAAAATCGTTTGCCTAACCAAAACTTTCTAATGGCTGCGGTCGGACGGTCGCCGCGTCCGTTGAGTCGAGATTAAAAAGAACTTTAATTGATTACGTGAGCCACTGGGCTCGAGCAAAAAAAGGCACAAAGTCCTCACGCCAACTAATTAACGCTCGATTTAAAGTTGAAAAGAAATCTGTGAAGAATCCCTCGCTGTTAGTATCTTATACTATTTTATTTTTGTTGTAATAACGGAAAGGGATAGATTTAGGGTTGTTTCTACACTGGCCTGCAAAAATAAGTATCACACTTTTAAAATTGCAATAACTTTTTAAGTACACAAGATATACTTTCGAAACAAATAGGACTCCAAAAATAGTTTAATTTTGTCTATAGTTTCAAAGAAAGCTGATAATAGTTGCTTTATAACGTTTTTTTATTTTAAATCTCTAACTTCTATAGTTTAGGAAAATTGAAATTTTCAAAGTGTACCTAGTACTTTTTTTTGCAGGTCAGTTTAGTCAGAAACAACAACGAAACGAAACGAAGTCTCGTTTAATGGGTAAATCCTGTACCCAACTGCGCACCACTTTCCGTTTCAACCTGAACCTGTATTTAAACCAACCTGTATTTAAAGGAAAATCGTTATCCATTGCGAGCTTGCAACGTTCGTTTTCTCGATCTGACTGTATTGGATTGTCAAAATGTTACAGGAAAGTGAGTGTGTTACGCAATTAGCTCAATGTTTTTTTAACACGCTTTTATTTGTGGTGATAATGAGAGGAAATGGGTTTGATTGTATCGAATTGGCATGGAAGTCTGAATTATGAGGCCGCCTGTCGCTCTAGCCAATGACATTGGAAATTGGAAGTCAGACTAAACTATGTGAGGGTATCCGGATTCTGTTCGTCGCAGGAACTGCTGTCGTTAATGAGATGCAACACGGCAAATAAGATTAATCAATAAAACTATGACACCTACAAATCTACAGTCATTTTACAGCTATTTATCACTGTTGCATCAATTAATGGTGTTCCTTATTCTCGTTACGTTAAGGTTGCTGCTCTTGATACGTCTGTCAAAACGTCGGAGATAATTATCAATGTTTTTAAAGGTCTATCCACACATATCAGGACCGTCTCCGGAACACGGACGGTTGAACGTCAAGGGATCCAAAAAATATCGATGTGTGCATTTTAAATGAAGCCGTTCACTCACGTCAGCGACCGTGGTAGCGCCGAATGTCTTAGCTTCAGTGGCCTGGCCGACGACGGTGACGCCGACGACGCAGCGACGTGGGAATTTGTGATAGTTTCCTTACACGTTGTCGATTATTTCTTAAAAATATGAATGACGAGTTGTCAATAGAGACGGACTTGTCTCAGCTGATATTTATGGATTCCAAAAATAATACATGGAATTAAATCGGACGAAAATTTTCTGTTAACCCGTTGACGGCACGGTTACGTCCCTGACGTGTGTGAACAGAGAGTCCCTGACGGGACACCGAAACACGGTCTTGGCACGCCCCAGTCCTGTGACGTCCCGGGCACGGCTCTTATATATGCGGATAGACCTTTAACCGGTTTTTCATGCTCCGGGCCAGCTGCATTCGCTACTGCCGCGAGTGCCATGTCAAGTACCCGAGTACCCGACGATACCTTTCCACGGCGAGTTTTGAAAGTGCCCTTAACTGCACGGTTCTCAAGGTTAACCGTTCAATTTACCGGATTAATTCAGTCTGTCTACTATTGATTTAAAGTTCGGCTGAGAAAACGTGATATTTTTAAGGCAAATTGGACATCAATTTGTGATTTTCCATTTGTTGAAAACTAGGCGGCTAGTTGTCAAAAAGTAATAATTTCCTCCTAGCGGATACTCAGCAAGTACGCTAGTTAAAGAGATTCGCCGAAATTGCACTACATAAAAAATGTGTTTCTCTTTTTTTTTAACTATACAAGTCTTGCAAGAGACACATTCACAAAAAACCTCATGCATACAAAACCTTTTTGTTATTCAATATACACTCCCACGATTTTTCTCTTAATTTTGTTGGAGTGCGAAAAGCCGAAAACATGCCATACCTTTATTTTACTTGGAAAAATTGACTCGGCCCATCGTTTATGAGGTATACCAATGGAAAAGGGGCCGAAACTACCCGGAGCTTTTAGCGAGAAGGGTTCGTTTGATCATTATAGCCTGGCTTACTCACTCCGCTTTTTAAAACACACCACGTTGTTTCTAAAGTATTCCTAATACGCTGAACTTAGAAATCGGTTCTCTATGGTCTGAACACTAAGAATAAATTATTTTAGTCTGTGGTATATTTTATGAGAAGGCCTAATACCTAATAGTGCGTTTGTCAAACACTGTATGCGCTATCAATTAGCATTTATTTTTTCCGCGCAACGCACAATATAATATAATTATTCGTGTAAATTCGCACATTCCACATTTATTGGCGAGCGGACGTGATCAGATTACAGTTCGGAGCAAGCAAACAATTTTACGATAGTATTTATGGCATTATACACGGGAAAGTGTCCCTTATACCGAACCCAGCCCTCATTCAGGGCTATAAATTATAATCGAAAAGAGCCCACAACTCGACTCGCCAAAACGTGGAAATTATTACGTTTCCCGCGCTCACCCGCTGTCAATGTTGCCAGCGGCTATATTTTATTTATACCTTTTACGAGTGTTGCCAGCCATAAAAAAGTTTTAGTGGGTGTTGTAAAAGTAAAGGTGCCGGTTTTTTCTCTCTCGTTAGAATACAGCGTTGATAGGTTACGGGAATAGTGTTTTATTAAACAGTATTTTTATTAGGGGTTATTTTGACATGCCTTTTATTTGAAATTTTCCATTTCTCGCGGACTTTATTTGTTATTTGTATGCCGCAGCTGTACGACCAGTACCTTTGTCTTGCTGTAACATTAATCAAGAAAGCGCTCCATCAAAACAATTAAGCGCGAGAGCGCTTAATTGTTTTAAATACATATTTAACCCTGCAGCGAAGTGTAGTAGCATAATATTGTTTACAAAACAAGACATTATTTTGTATGTATTATACATTAACAATAGCTTCAAATCCAAGAAACACGTAGGTACAATCGCGTGAAAAAGCCTTTGTAATATAAGTGTTTACTTCGAGCGGTGTATGTTCGGCAAACAACATTTATAACCAAATGCGGGTAGTTTACACTGTTACCGAATGTACCTGTGAGTGTCTGTGCAATATCCGCTCCTACCTCATATCCGCTGTTCCTTCGCCGTCTTAAGGCCGTGGCTTAGTGCATGAGCCGGGACCGATTTCAGGCAAATGCCACAATATACCTTGACTTTTTCCAACTAAGCAACAAAAATTCGTATAGCCTACAGCAGGTAGTTGTAACGGGTCTGGCTGTTTTTGTGTTTGTGAGCGCACCCAAAATACAGGAGAAATTCCTAGAGTGGGATAACGATTAAAAAAAATACTGATAGACTTGTCAGTTGCAGTAACCAAACAGCAACATAACTGTAACTAAGATAAAGATCATTGTGATATTGACAGAGATGCTATGTCAGGGGTAAAACAACTATCTGCCCCCGTATTCAAAGCGCTTCGATTCGACAAGTCGTATGTCTATCTTTGTTTGGCATTACCATAGCGAGCGAGATAGACATACGACTTTCCGTATCGAATCGTTTGTGAATACGGGGCCTGAAGTCACTGCTGATTAAATCCTACATTAGAAAAATATTTGTTGTGCCTTCATTTATGCCAGAGGGCGTGCTCTTGGCTACATAATAAGGTGGGTGGACCATGGAAGGCCACGCTCCTTTGGAGGCCAACTATTAAAAAGTCGTAGTTATTGACATGTAACGACATATTCCTTCTACTACACTCTAAGATCCACTAAGTATCTAAGTGTGTAGTAGAAGGAATATGTCCGTCCTTACATGTCAATAACTACTACTTTTTAATCGTTGGCCTTCAAAGGAGCTTGTAAGGACATATTCCTTCTACAACACACTAAGATTCACCAAGTATCTAAGTGTGTAGTAGAAGGAACACACACTAAGATCCACTAAGGATCTAAGTGTGTAGTAAAAGGAGTATGTCCGTCCTTATATGTCAATAACTACGACTATTTAATAGTTGGCCTTCAAAGGAGCTTGTAAGGACATATTCCTTCTACTACACACTAAGATTCACTAAGTATCTAAGTGTGCAGTAGAAGGAACACACACTAAGATCCACTAAGGATCTAATAAGTGTGCAGTAAAAGGAGTAAGTCCGTCCTTATATGTCAATAACTATGACTATTTAATAGTTGGCCTTCAAAGGAGCGTGGTCTTCCATGGTCCACCCACCTTAACAGCTGCACGGGTCGATCTTTGAGGTTAAGCAGTGCTTGCCGTGGATGCGTGACTATCCATAACAAACAGAGTTCCCTCCGTGCGTTAGAAAGCACGCTAAGCTTTAGGTCCCGGTTTTGCCCACAAAAAAGACAAGCCTTCAAACTGTAAACACCCTGTTCGCATCTAGCGCTTTGTAACACATAGGCTGGGTGACAAATCCTTTTCGAAGGGGGGTTTGACAAGGTGTAGTTTCTTGCCGGTGCTTCACCATATCAAACAACCAATTCGAACCGATCACCCAGCTTTTAATTATTCATAAGTGCTCATAGATTTTGAATTAATTTGTGAACAATAATAATAAACCGCTTCCTCTTGTAACGGAGGTAGCTCCCTTAAACGAAGCAGTAGCGAAGCAAGCGAGGTAGCGATATTGAGAGGGTAGGCGTACCGACTGCCGACCGGTTTCACAGCCCGAGCATCTAAGGATATAAGATTTGTGCGCGGATATTGTTACTGACGGATAGATACTCCACTGTATTATTATTTTTAAAGTATCGAGTTAAAGTTGTGTAATCTCTGAAACTCCTCATTTGATTTCAAAAACTCTTTCACCAATGGAAAGCTACACGATTACCAGATGTCATCGGTTGTGATTATTCGGCGCAGACGAAGTCGCGGTACAAGCTAGTACGTAGATTATTAATCTATAGATCAGAAGAATACTTCTTTGTACTTTGTCTCTTTCCTAAGTAATAATAGTCCAGGAGGTAGCGTTAATCCGACGAAGTCTTTTTATACCGACTGTTTTTTTTTGTAACTTTGACATGCTGTAACTTTACATTCCCCCATGGGTGCAGCAGCTGACTGGTGATTAGTGCGTATTAAACAACTGCTAGACATCAATTTCCATCCCGTAATAATAATAGCTGCGTGTGTCGATCAAGGTTCAGTAACGTTTGTCCAGGTTGGTTCGAGGAAGGGTGACCATCCTTTACCGATACCTCTCCGGATGTTGTTGCTAGATCTTTGACAGTCATTACTGATAGTCTGAGAGCGGGTAAATGGAATGCAAGAGCCTTGATTTTAGAAAAGCCTACAGTATTTTTCATACTATTTTTAGCTATTCTAATATGCTATGCTGTGAAAACCCCATGCTTTTCTTTTCATTATAAAAATACGAATGTTTCTGTCTCAAGTAGAGACATTGCTCCCTAAATAAGTCAATGGTTGAGACCCAAACACCCTAATTCCATGTGCCCATGTTACCCAAGCCTTGATAAATGGCTTTGGAACACTTCTTAGGGTACAAAAGCCTTACGTGCCTGATTAAGGGACGAAAAATCCAATAATTTGACATAAACTTTCCATGCCACATTGTGAGTCTCGCAACGTTTAAAGTTTGCCGTACAACGGCCAGCGAGGCGAAGCGATCTTTTGCTGAGTGAACGTGGGCTTTTCAAAGGCGTCATTATCTGCCTCGTCTTCTCCCAACTGACGACCCGAATGGTGCAGCGGTAGTGAGGCTGCCTTACGTTATTGAATCCCGGTAGGAGCAAATGTTTGTGTGATGAGCATAGACATTTGTTTCCGAGTCATGGATGTTTATATGTATAATAAGTATGTATTTATAAACAAAAAGTATCTATGTAGTCTATCAACTATCTGGTGTCCACGACACAAGCCTCGTTGCTTAGTGTGGCACTAGATGGCGCTGTGTGTAAGGTCTAGCGATATTTATTTAATTATTTAACTCAGTTGGGGTCGGCTTCTAGTTTAACCAGATGCAGCTGAACACCAGTTACCAGGAATTGTTCATATGCCATGGTATTCGTCAAACTTATTCCTACTTTTGTTTGAATGGAACAAAGCAAAACTATTATATTCCATGCAACTATTCGATTCATTGTTAAAGTTTTCTGCATAATTTGACGAAGAATATAACTAAAGACTTTTAGAGGCACATTCCAAAAAAATTCAAAATCGGTTTCACATTCTACATTTTCTTTGGGTGTTTTGTCAAATTAATCAGTGTAAATTATCAAATGAGAACTTAACATATCCGAAGCAAGGTACAGATATTTTCCAGTTCTGATGTAGGCACACGCTGTTTATGCACGTCTCTGTGACGTTTAAATAACAACTTTATTTCTTTCTGTGGGACAATGAAAGGCAGGTAAAATAAATATCTTTTGATTATTCTACTGTTTCCTACTTCTTGTCCTACACACATACATGTATAGAAGCTAGATCCATTGTTTTTTTTTTTTCACGATTTCGATGTCGGTCCTGGGGGCCGATTCTGCTATTACAATAGTGTCACAATGGTCTTTCATTGATTTCATAATTGTTGATTGATGACAATGGTAATTCTGCTAAAAATTCGTAATTTGCTAAATTCATAATGGTCGATCATTGTTCGGTCAATGGCAAGCCAATGGTCTCATAATAGAACTGTGATAAAATGACATTGTTGTATTGCCATTATTAAAAAATCTTAATAGAAGTGATTTTCGAAAAACTAGAATTAAATTTTAACATCTAATAATGCCAGATTTCATTTATATATGTTTTTACATATTACTTATTAGCATTATATGCAATCTGAAGTAGTAAGAAGTTCGTTAATAACAAAAAACATTCAATTATGTGAAACGCGGATTAATGTGAAACTATACAATTCAATCTGTTTAGCTGTCAAAGTCAAATGTGACATTACTGCTTACTTACGTTTTATCTGTTTTTATTTCTAGCGGTCGGTGTTTTGATTTATTTTCATTTAACTGTTTTAGATTATCTTTAATATAGAAGCCTATATTTATAGCAATACAAAATGGTGATAATTGAGCAAATTTCGGCTGGAACTGTCAAATTTTAGCAGATTACCGCGTAAGTCAGTCATTCATTTGTCATTGTGTACGAGATTATCATTCTATGCCATTTCTTTCAATGCAGTGTCAGTGGTCGATCATTGGAAAGCACTGGAAAGTCATAATGACGCCACTATATTAGAAGATTACCAAACTTGTCAAAATCAACAATTATGAGATCAATGATAGACTATTGTGACACTATTGTAATAGCAGACTCGCCACCCTGGAGTAAAAATTGTCCGCAAGGATTACTTCAAAGACCACTTTTCAGATTTTCATTTATTTAAAATCAACATTTTTGTAGTATCGCTTTAAATCGTAAGTGTACGGAAGCTTTATATTCGTAAGGAATTGAGCAATCTATACTGTCGGCAGTAAATTCCGGTAGAAGTGGAGGCGACAGTTTTTGTCCGCATCCGGATATAATCCGAACCTATTCGATAGTACCTACATTTTCCATAGTACCTACATAGTCATGAGCGTCAATATGCATCCATTTAGCAATTCAAAAGCGAGTTCTTCGTGAAAAACGATTCTAGGTTTGAATTATATAACATCGGTTCCAAAACTATGTTCGTAATAACATAAAATTGTAAAAATCATAGAGCTGGAGAAAAAAAAATCGCAAAACGGATGGCCGATGAGGCCGAAAAGTTCTGTAGTGGCGACCGCGATCCGGAAGACGTTGCGTTGGAAAGCTTCCCACTAGGTGGACCGATGGCCTGGTGAAGGTTGCAGAGCTGCGCTGGATGCGAGACGCACAGGACCGGTCAATGTGGCGACACTTGGTATCTTTTTTTTACTCGTACAGGGTTGTGTAGAGGTTCAGTGGTAATAATACATCATCCTGGCCACTAATTAATAAATGGATAAATATATTTTAATTATAATAAAGAAAATAGAGAAGACAATAAAAAAAAATGTATCATCGGAGGAACAGACTTGAGAGGTTACGAAAGAACATGTATTAAATATTGAAAATTATAAACAAAAAATATAGTTATTATCTTAAAATGGATTGTTATTTAGTAGTATAACACGTCCCGCATTTTCTCGAGCATAATCATACTCGTACGTTTAACTTGTGTGTTACTGCATGACCGCATGATCTGCTGACCAATTACGTGTTATCATACAAACGTCTGCGCCGAAAACAATCATAAAGTAGGTTAACCACCATAAAACGGGTGACTAAACCTTAATCTTTTAAATGACTTCACAAGTAATTCGCGTAAACATTTTTTCGTCAAACTTTTCCAAAGATTGATTAAAAAACTTTTTTTTACTATCGATGATAATATGAAGTCGATTTATTGTCCAACTTTTTTTATATATTTTCTTAATACAAAGTCACATTTGGCAGGAAATTAGCCGTTTAAGGTGCACGATTGACATTTGTGGACCGGAAAATTATGTATAGTTGCGCTCAAAAGTGGTTGCATACAGAAATATTTGTTCTGCTCCACAACAGAACTGTAAATTAATTTGCCAAACAAAACACGCGGGTTTTTAAATATTTTAAATTTTATACCCTTGGCTTATTACTTAACGGCCTGTGGCAATTGGGAATGCCAATGCGTTAGGTGATTTTATTTAGCATTTAATGTCTTGTAGTCTGTGCTAAACAAATGTACTTTTCCTTTCTTTCCCTGTAAAAAGTTGCAATGTAATTTGTGAATTCAAACCGGCACACAATTCGGAATTTAATTTTTAAGTGGCTTTTAAAGATTCTATCTATAAAAGCCGATAGTCCTCCAGACTATTGATATTTTTTGTCTATTATTGTGCCTTACCAGGAGGAGGAGGAGCTCGTGGCTAAATAATAACAGACGCTCAGGTCGATCTTTAGGTTAAGCCGTGCTTGCCTGATTGGTCTGTGGATGGGTGACCACTCAGTACATACCGAGTTTCCTCCATGCCTCGGAAAGCACGTAAAGCAGTTGGTCCCGGCTGTCATTTGGAGATCTTCGACAGTTGTTACAGGTCAGTGGCCCAAAAAGTCTGACAACCAGCCTTACCAAGGGGTATCGTATTACCCAGAACTAACTGGGTTGTGGAGGTCAGATAGGCAGTCGCTCCATGTAAACTACTGGTATTCCCACCAACACACGCACACACACACACACACAAACTTACATTCATGAAAACCTCTCAACGTACTTTAACTTTTTGAATTGTTTTACCTAAATTACTTTAATACTCTCTTGTGTATCGTTTTTCTTAAGCTCACTAACTGTTTGAAACTTTTGTTATTTGTTGTGTAACTAGATGTGAGCTATCAAATGTGTAACTTTAAACAGGTGGGGACCTGGTGACCTGTATTCCAGGTGTTACTACCTACCACAGGCACCAGCGATCCACAACCAAAAATCGTTGGCTACGGCTGAAGTGTAAATATTGTTTGTATTTTTTGACTTGTGGTGAGAAATAAACACACTTTATTATTATTATTCAGCTGGATCCGGTTAGACTGGAAGCCGACCCAAACATAGTTGGGGAAAGGCTAGGTAGATGATATTGTGCCTTATCATAATGTTGTCTAATTTAAACCAAATTTTCACTGGTAGGGAATGCCTTGTACTGAAGGAGCTCAACATCACCAAATGGCTTACCACAAAATGCCAGGAGCGTGCTCTCTGCATTTTTGGACAAATACAGCGTTAACCTAATCATTGTGCGGAGGCTTGTGACACCGGTAAGATGGTCAGACGCGAACAAGAGCTCTCACGGAGGCAGCCTGTACTGAGCCGTCCAAACTACAGTAGCTTGGAAATACGTCACATGTAGTCCTGCCTCAACATTGAGGGAATTACAAAGAAGAGATATACCACTCTCTTCTTCTTCATAATCATGAAGTTCTAATAAATAAATAAATATAAATAAATATCGCTGGACATTACACACAGCGCCATCTAGTGCCACACTAAGCAACGAGGCTTATGTTGTGGACACAAGATATTTGATATACTACATAGATACTTTATGTTTACTTTAATAAATAAGTATCACTTGTGCGCCTCAGTGTACCGTCCTATTTTATTATTTGCGGTAGCGGTGACGGTACGTTACCCCTCTATCGACAAGGGTCCGCCGTCATACTTTTATATGTGGACCATTCTACTATTGTTATTTTACGATTGGCCCGCTTAAACGGCGCATGATCAAAGTAACTTCGCATGATTATGATGTGAACCCACATTTTTTGTTGATAAACTTTTGGTAACGGTTATTGCGTCAGTGTTATAGTTGGGTTAATGCATTGTTTTTTATTAGATATTATTAACGCAACATTTGTGATGTCGGTTGCTCGCTTGGCCATATTTTTTTCAGGGTTTATGATATGACACATCCAGTCGCTCCAGCTTGAGTGGAGATTCACAAGAGCAAACGTGCTCAGAGTAAGTACTCCAGTAGCCGTGGCATACCTTTCCACTTCTAAAGCACCTCAGAACATTTTGCCCTTTGTCCTTATGACAGTTTGTACAAGCGAGCGTTTTTGAGGCCAATTAATGAGTGGCAAGAAAACCCCTTCCATTTTATCAGCGTAGTAAATAAAAATTGATCAGGCAGGGGCAACAGTCATTCTATAGTTCATTCATAGTAATTAGTCCACTAGCCAGCGAAACCAATAATAATCTTATATTTTCGTTTCCAACCGAGGGTTGTCCGATGTCATAGTACAAGATAACGACAACGATAACATAGTACAAGTCCGGGACCCCCCGCAATATGTCCAAGACATTTTAATAATCATAAACAATAATATCAATCAACATCAACTTCAAAAATCGCAGGCATGTTTTCTAGTGTGTATCATCGTCACTCTTTTACAATACTTCAGTGCTACGCGGCTACGAGATTTCGTAGCACTAAAGTCTCATGGTGTCTACGCAGCGTAGCACATTTGCCAGTCTGTAGTCGTCCGTTTATCACTGGTACACGGTCCGTGTTTTTCACTGGAATTCCGGAGGTGTTTTAGGTTATAAGGGCAGTATGTGTTTGTGCACACACCGGACTGGGGTCTTACTAATTTTAAAGAACCATTGTCCGAAAAGAACGATGAATAAAGCAACATTATTATTACTAAGATTGTGAACATGGCGTTATTCCAACGGAACAATCTTAACAGTTGTTGTATGCTCGTATTCCACCGTGAACGAACTTTGACGGACACATCCGGAGCTAAGTAGTAGTGGAGGCGGCAATATAATGTTCATGCCCGGCTGTTTATGCAGCAGTTTCTCAGTTAGGCAAAAAATAAGGTACTATGTGAAATAAGGAAAAATTCTATTGTAATAGTTGACGACCCGAATGGCGCAGCGTTACTGAGGCTGCTTTACGTTCTAAGGGTCCCGGGATCGAATCCCGGTAGGAGCAAATGTTTGTGTGGTGAGCATGGACATTTGTTTCCGAGTCATGGGTGTTTATATGTGTAATAAGTATGTATTTACAAACAAAAAGTATCATCAAGTATCTGGTGTCCACGACACAAGCCTCGTTGCTTAGTGTGGCACTAGATGGCGCTGTGTGTAATGTCCAGCGATATTTATTTATTATATTTATTACGTCGCTATTTTTCGGAATTTTCCTTTCACTTGTGCTATAAGACCTTGCTTTTTACCAAAATTGACAATTCTAGGTCAACCGGAAGTACCCTATAGGTTTTGGGTCGAAAATCTATATGGTAGTTCCCGTTGATCTAGAATCACGAAATTTAGCAAAAAGCAAGGTTTTACAGCACATGTAAAGGGAAAAATCTGAAAACTGTAAATATGTAGTTTAATAACAAAAAAAGCGATTTTACTATTACAAACTTATTATTTGCGGTTGGTGCAATAGCCTTTTCTAGGGATCGAACAGCAAAGTTAAGTTAGTTCTTTAAAAAAAATGTACGGAACCCTCGATGCGCGAGTTCGACTCGCTCTTGGCCCGTTTTTTCAATGGTAGATGACAAACTTTCTACTTTGTTCGTCACACCTCTAAACCACCGCGGTATTCGATGGTATGCCGTATCCATTTGATGTGATGCTCTCGTGTGTATGTGTGAATGTTTTCACTCAGCTTGCTTTAGGACGTGGTCGGTGCTTCGGTAGTGAATTGATGTAGCGTACACCTAGAAGGGATATTAAAGTTATATTTCATATTAATACTGAGTTAGATTTTGCCGGCTTTTTCGCCCACATGGAGTAAGGAAGATATTCTAGCAGTATCTTGCTACTGGAGTGTAAAGTAAGTGCATAATATGTATTTATTAACATTTGACGACCCGAATGGCGCAGCGGTAGTGAGGCTGCCTTACGTTCTTAGGGTCCCGGGTCCGAATCCCGGTAGGCGAAAATGTTTGTGTGATGAGCATGGACTTTTGTTTCCGAGTCATGGATGTTTATATTTACAAACAAAAAGTATCTATGTAGTATATCAACTATCTGGTGTCTACGACACAAGCCTCGTTGCTTAGTGTGGCACTAGATGGCGCTGTGTGTAATGTCCAGCAATATTTTTTTATCGTATGCTTTAACCCAGATTACGGACGACCTGTGTGCCAAATTTCACCGGAATCCGTTCAGTAAAAGGCGTGATAAGGTAGACAAGCAGATATGCAGTTACTTTTGCATCTATACCTTCTAAGCGTAATCAAAATTGTGTCGGCCCAGAACTGAGTCAAGAGTTTCGATTAACCGGGCACAAACCCTGGTTTCAGGCTGCTACTCATAAACTCCGGTAAACCCAATAACAACAGGCCTGGAAACTGAACCCGAACCGGGAAACGAACATGAGACTTCATGTCAGCAGCGAAGCACTTGCGACCCACTAGCTTGCACACTACCACTAGTTATACTTACAGTTTTCTTTAAAATATCTTGTACCCACTTTATATATTTTTTTCTTTCTTTCTCTTATTTTTTACCAGCTTTTTACCGTGGTTTTGCTTGCGAAATTATCATACAGGAACGTTTTAAATATAGCTATCCCATCAGTGAATGAACTTTTGGAATCGGATCAGTAGTTCCGAAGGTTATCCCTTACATCCAAACTTACAAATTAACAAACTTACAAACTAGACTTAATATATTATTAGTATAGATACAGAGTTAATCACTTCCGAATACTTGAGATCTGCGTCCAATGTAAGCTATTGTAAGTAAGCAAGTCAAATTGAACTCCGGTTCGGCTTAAAGGCATTGTTGTTTATTGGCTGCGAGGCTCCTGGCTTTTTGCGTTCATAATATGTGAGAACATGATGCCGAACAGGCGCCCTGGGAACCCGAACTCTGTGGTAGAAATCAAGTGGTTACAGTGCGAAGTGGGCATCAAAACTGATACTTGAACTATTAAAAGGGGGTTATGTTGTTGAGCTGCGCCAACATTTGTCGTTTTTCAAAGGTCCGTCTTAATCTCTTGGTCATGAGCTGCACGCTCAAAAACAAGACTGGAATCGAATCAGTAGTCCCAAAGATAACTCCCTACATCCAAATCCCTTAAACTTGACTTGAATAGTATGGATGTGCGCAGTGCGCGTAGTTGGTAAATAAAAAACCACGTGGCATGTGCAATGTGTAGGGTTGCCATTATTGTTGAGGACTGATACGGGACTTCATAGTGGCAAATAAATAAAAACTGAAAATAATAAGGGTAGTAACAGTTTATTATAATAAAAAATCAATGGAAAACAACGACAACAAAAACAATTCACTCCAATCATGATAAATTAATCGAAAACCAGCTCAATAACTGTTGAGAAGAACCACCAGGAAGAGGTTCCTGTTTTTTCGCCCAGTCATATATATTTGTAGTATATTTAGACGTAGATTTTACTTAATTGATTGAAATATTGATAAACGGGACAAAAACGGGACAGGTAACAATACGGGACGTGATATTAAAATACGGTGACAGCCCCGTATATACGGGACGTATGGCAACCCTAGCAATGTGGCTAACCTCTCCGTGCACATTCTATGTAGAAGTAGTAGCAGTAGGTGAGTTTATTTTTGTTTTTAAACGACAGTACATGACCTAGAACCTAGAAACTATTCCAAGGAAACGAAATACTTGTGATAGTACCATACCATTAAGCTGAAGTGGCAATGCCACAGTCGTATTCGCCGTAGAACTGATGACAGTTCGGGAAGATGTGTACTTGAGTGGAGATGGCAATTCAGCAAGAGTATAGTAGGTGCCAGTTAAGATGAGAATAGCGGTCATTGACCCACCTACATTTATTAAATTTCTTAACTATGAAAACAAAAAATAACCCTGTTCAAGTCTGGAATAGTCATCTATCGTGTTCTTCAACATTTTTTGTAATGAAAAACGATACATGGTTTATTTGTTTTGGTTCGTACGAAGAGATATTAGGGAAAGGGCAATGACCGCTTTTCTCATCTTAACTGGCACCAACTATAGTGTTGGAGTGATGATCTCCGCAGAGTGGCAGGTAGCAGCTGGATGAGACTTGCCGAGAATAGAGTTAAGTGGCGTGCAATTTGAGAAGCTTTTGTCCAGCAGTGGACTGCTGTAGTAGAGCAACAGGTAGAGCTCAAACTCAAGAACTCCCACTTCCACTGATGCTCGAACTCACAAGTTACGTGTGTCAGGAGTAGCTTTCTCTCTATGGTAATTCAGTTTAATAATAAAAAAAAACAACATTTAATTGCTTTACTGTTCAAACCTCCACTGTGGCGCTCTACAGGGGGCTTCATAAAATATTTTATGACACTAATAAACTCGAAGGCTGTCTACACAAGAGCGAGTTTACTAACGTACCAAGTTGTCAGCGTTAAATGACCGAGAAATTAGATATATACCTTGATGTACCGGTCGGCTTGGTTAACGAAGCTGGCAAATTACACGGATAAAAAAGTTTGCGCTATCCCTTATTTTACGCAGTTACTGGTATGTTTTTTCACATGAGTTAAAGTGAACTGTTAAACAGTACCATATTTTACATTTTGCTCCTAGCATTTGTTTGAATATTAAAATTACTGGACGAGGCCAATGGAGTGTGACTGTTAAGATCCTAGGTGTTGGCGTTCTGTGTATCTGCCTACCCCATCGGGTAAAAGAAAGGCGTGAGTGTATGTGTCTACTATGCAATAACATATCTTGTAATCAATTTAAATACTAAAAAAATAATATATATTTAGTACTCCTTAACTTTAAATTAACTGTTCACAAGTTTAGTTGAGAGAGTATAAACGGCCATAAACGAAGAGTTGTAGGTGACATGTTCCAACTCAGGCAAGAACTTTGTGTAAATTAGTTTATAAAACTGCTCTTAAACCGGTGAAAGAAAACATCGTGGGGAAACCGGCATGTCCTAGAATAAAAAAAAAACGAAGAAATGTGACATCCGCCATTCGTTTTACACTTTTTTTTACTGTACTAAATAGGCTTACGTTTGGCCGCAACACTTCTGGTGTGTAGCGATGTTGCTGCTTAGCGTGCAGCGCGCTTGCTTCTAAGAAACCAACCCTGATTATAATGATCTGGGACCAGAGAACCCGGCAGTGAATTCCACAGACTGACGGTTCGCACAATCAATGTGGAAACAGCGCTTTGTTCGGCTCCGTAGAACTACAACCATATAAAAATAAATAAATAAATATCGCTGGACATTAACACACAGCGCCATCTAATGCCACACTAAGCAACAAGGCTTGTGTCGGGGACACCAGATAGTTGATATACTACATATATACTTTTTGTTTGTAAATACATACTTATTATACATATAAACATCCATGACTCGGAAACAAATGTCCATGCTCATCACACAAACATTTGCTCCTACCGGGATTCGAACCCCGGACCCTAAGAACGTAAGGCAGACTTACTACCGCTGCGCTTTTCGGGTAATAAGGTATCGTGGATATAAAGGTGACGCTTCGCCATATCTCACCATGCTCGTCCAATGATAAAATGGGGATGGGGGAATTACAGTCATAATGCAACATCTCAGTCACTACCTTTTAACAGAACCATCGATAAGGGAATGTTTTCTTCTTATGAAATACATTTTCATTGATTCTAGTCGGTCGTCATTTATGCTCACGCCACTTGTCATTATTAACGCGTCGTCAAAAAGAGGGATGTGGTAAAAGAGGAAACACTCTGTATATATTTTTAAGAATGTGTGTGATTTCTTTATTTTTGTTCCGTTCAATATAAACGTAGTGTTTATTTCTCGTTGTATCAGGAGTGGAAATTGTACTTACAATGCAACGTGATCAACAGTTTTTGATGTCTAGGGGTAATCGTATAATAAAGGGTGTAAAACACCTCTTAACGAAGCCGAAAGGCACTTGTTCTCCTTGTCATAGCGATCATTTTTGTGTTTCATGTTCTACACCATACCTGGGAACCTTCTAGTTACGGAGATATTGGGGGTCGAAGTTCCAACTTTGTTTTTTAAATACAAGTTTTTAATGTAAGATTTTCACTTTAAACACCTCCACGACCCCGTACTATTCAATCCATCCATCAGCACAATGTTTTGAGTGCGTTACATTGAGTTCTACCACAAAACACGATATTTCACCCCAAAAAAAAAGTCGTTTCCCAGCAATAATTATTGCGTAAAGTTACTTAGTTTGATGTACAGAATGCTTGGTTGACGGCTTCGTGATGAGGTGGTTTACACCCTGTATGTATGTGTTTTTAGAAATTTAGGAATGAATCCAATAACTTGAAAGCATCGATTCCAAAAAGGATTTTAAACAGTTTCTTATACCAGTTCAGTCACATAATGCGAAAGTTTGATGTCTATAAGTGTTGCATGTGCGACTGCCTCGTTGGTATAGTAGTCGCAAGCGCTACCGCTGAGCTATAGTATAGGTCCTGGGTTAAATTTTCAGGTCAGTAAAATTGGTGTCGGGTTTTTCTATTAGGATTTTTTCAATTGATGGCAGTGGGCTCGGCTGTACTGCATATGTCTCAAACATAACTGGCGAAATAAATAATAAATAAATATCACTGGACATTACACACAGCGCCATCTAGTGCCACACTAAGCAACGAGGCTTGTGTCGTGGACACCAGATACTTGATTCGGGTCGTTGAAATGAAATGTGATTGTACACATCTGTCAGTATATAGGCACACTGGTGTATCCCTTTGGCGACACGGGTGTGATGTTATGTTAATTACAGAAGTAACTGTCTGAGAAACCGATGCCAAAATCATCATCCAAATTCCTGAAAAAATGATCATAGAAAAAAGAGGTGCAATTATATTCAATAACAAATCACGCACAATATGTACGTTATAACGACCATCACAACAAAGAAATTGTACAAGTCAAAAATCAAAGTCATACAAATAAGTAGATATTCTGTCAAAGTACAGGGGGTTCTCAATCCCTCATCCGGCTGCCAGAGCCAATAACTCGTTCGATCTCAGAACAAATCATGCAGAACGTTTTATGTACACCTTTTATTTTCTTCCCATTATTGGTAGCAGTGAGATTTTTATTGTTACAAGCCAGAATTCATAAAAACGAGATGTACTGAGGAATTCTGACGAATTCAGGGAGGCAGAGTGGTTGGTTTTATATTTGTTTCTACTTGGATGTAGATAGCAAGGCGAGGTCTTATATTTTGGTATAAACCTCGTAATTAGATTACCACTTGGCACGTTAGCAAATAGCAAGGTCTATTTTTACATTTAAAGGAACAATGTGATAGTAGGAGAAGATTGAGCCACGATTAAGTTTCATTACCACTTTATAAACTATGTTTATACAGTTTTAATAAGTAAAACACAAAACGGCGCACAAAATGGCGCACACAAACCCTAATACGTATAGCATTCTGAAATCTGATATTATAGGTTTCTTGCAGATTCTTTGAAGGGTTAATTGACGCAAAAACTTCCATAAAGAAGAGACACAGCGAGTAAGAGAGTTGGCAGAACCGTGGGTAACAAAGAGCATCCCTGCCCAAATTGACATAATTTTCCACGCGAAAAATTCCTCTGATCCTCTTTGAAATTCCACAAATTTTATTGTTGCGTCCTTTGCCGAGGTAACATTACAGTTTTAGCGAAATATCGCATTTGTATAGCCGGCATAATCCTTGATCTGTCCACGAAGTAGACACAATAGTTAAACGATGGTGTCTCGAACAAATTGGTCCTTTGACAGATCATGATTTATGGTTCTTGGCAAAGTTTGGGACAAGAACTCGCCCAAACGTCTTATTTTTGACGATTCAGAACGAAGTCTACTTGACAATCTTTAAGCGCCGTCGAAAGTTTTCATTTTACGAACTTTTAGAGCTTCATACAAAAATACATTGTCCATTTTGTTGTTAAATAAGTACGAGACGGGCTCACTCACCAAAGGTTCTGTAGAATACCGTATTGCAAGCGAGCAATAAAAAAAAAAGTTTCAATAACGATTTTACGTTTCGGTAGGATCAAACTTAAATTTTGTTGTATTCTAGTTTTGTCAAAATCTGGCAGATGATGATGATGAATAAATGGTATACAGGGTGTCCGGCAACGAATGGATAACCTTGAAATGGCCCATAGCAGAACCCATGACCATTCAGAAAAAAATACGAAAAGAAATCTGTGAAATAAAAGTAAATGTAGGGCCTGCATAAGAATGGGGGGCCATATTACATTTTTTTGCTTCAGTAATTTTTTCTCCTTGTCTACATTAATAGCAATATTTCACTATTTAAAGCTGATACAATTATGAATTGTACTATTATCAAATCTACTTGAAACCGACATTATTTTAAAATTACTGGTGACTCATATAGGCATATTTTTTTTACCCAAGACGTTTAAACTTTGTTTAAAAAATAATTCATACTAATTTTCCAAAATAAATGCTTACAGGTAATATAGATTTTTTTTCGTATTTTTTTCTAAATGGCCATAAGTTCTACAGCCATTAATATAATAATCGTCTGAAAACACATTAATCCATTTTTAATAAAAACAAAATAAGAAAAGCTTGTTTTTGTGTTCTGTTTTCAAGAAAGTAACAAATCATCGCTTACACGTTGACTTCTATGTCGCTCAGATACGAATTCGTTAATATTCTATTCGTATCGCTTTCGCCACCCGTGTAGCGTTTACTTTAAGCTGCCAGAAATTCAACGAAGTGTACGATATTAATTAGGGCTACAGATATTTCGGATGTTTTACTTATTACTTTTTGTGAAGTCTCCTAGCAGCGTTATAATGTGATGGATGATTATAGTACCTATGATGTTTTACTGTAGCTACAAGTTTTAATATTTTGGGGTCATAAATGGTAGTTTCATAATGGACTTTTAAACAGTGAGTATTTACTGTGTTGTTTCGATTTCTAGGCGTTACGCTAACTAGGCTGACCATAATACGCAACACCACACTGCGCTCTAAAACACAAATTACTGACGTTGCTCAAAAAGCCGATAAGCAACGTCTGCCGCATGCCTAGTGAGCGGTGGGCCACTTAGCCACTTTCAGGAGCCCTGACACAGCCAGCATGCACCGCGGTAGACCTCGTAGAAGATGGCGAGACGAGCTGGTCAAAACTAACGACATGTGGTCCACATTAGCTAAGGATCGAAAACACTGGAAGCCTTTGTCCAGTCGTGTGATGATGCAGGCTAATAGTTTCAGGATCACTATTTTCTAAAGTTTTATTTATAAACTCGGTGTCAGTTCTTAAAACATCGAAAACTGTCGTAGGATATCAAAGACAGATATATACTAGTACATATCTATTTCTCCTTTTCCGCGTCCAATAATGTTTCCCAGACATAAAAAATCATTGGTGAATAGCGTTTAGCTTACAATTGAACAGCTATAACGCCATTGACGCAATTAAGCGCAGATTTATGGCCTCACAAAGATATAAACACACGAATGAACGCTCGGCGGGAATACCGCCGGATTGTCGTGCTTGACAGATTTATACATTGCACTGTGTACGGAACGCACCGCATAGGGTTGCCACCACGAAAAATTACGACATTTATTTATTAGACACATGACATTTAAGCTTCACGCTTGTTTTTGCCGAGGAGTTAGGTAGAGGTGTATAGTACATTGTGGCGTACATTTCGCCAGTTATGTTTAAACCTCGTGTAATAGAAGCAAACTTGTCGATCAAACGGGTATTAATCTAAAACTTTATGAAATAAAATTATTATTTTCTAAGAGTGAGGACGGTTTATCTTTGATGATTTTTGGCATTTTTATTTAAGGGATTACCATGACTGCGCAAAATATTTGTTTGTTGTTTCAAAACAATTCTTTTCTCTTACATAACTGATCTTTCTTTGTGCTACATGGTTCAAGAGTGTTACCAGTGCCACGTAAATGAGCGCACGGAGGGAATACCGCCGGATTGTCGCGTCTGACAGATTTATACATTGCCCTGTGTTCGAAACGCATCGTGCAGGGTTGCCACGAGAATAAAATTAAGGTTTGCTAGCTTTACAAATATAATTTCTACTTATACGTACTTTCGGTTCCAGGCGTAACACGTATATGCGAATATTTTCCAGTACTCTTTTCGGGAACATTTATATGTATACACTTAGCAAACTTCAAAAGTTGTTTCCTTCTAACGTATAGAATGAACCAATTTATTTAAACAATAATGTATTCCCATTTAATTATAAACATTTTAAGTTGATAGTCTTTTTAGTGACTCTTTTAAAAACATTTTCTATAGTGTTTCTTGGCATTTATAACTAAAGCGTTCCAGATTGCGAAGCGAAGCGTTAAATGGTTCCAGTTTATTGAATTAAGAAAACGTGTTAACTGAATACCGGTTCTGACTGAAACCAGTCAAAAAACAGTTTTGACTGTGACCTAAGCATATTCCACTGTTCTTAGTTGTCAATGCAGACGTGTCTAATTAAAGATTCCTTATTTCGACGATATTATGACTAGCTCCTGGCCAACTATATTATCTTTATTGTTATTACTCAAGGGCGGCAACAACTGACATCTAAGACCGTATAGACCAACCCGTCTATTTGCGTTCTACCAATTTATTTTTGTGCTGCGGAATTTAACGCAATTTCACTCTTAGCGGCAGCCCTAAGCGCATCTGCTCTGCCACCATACCTACGCACACACTTATCAAAGATAGCGCAGTTTATGAATGTGATAGCGCTGTGTGATAAACCTTATGTTATGGCCTAGCTCACAGCTGTAAGATTATACAATCATATAGAGCTATTGAGTGGAGATCTTACAGCACATTATCATCCCTAGCCCGACTTCACCCACTGCTGGGTATAGGCCTCTCATTGCTTGTGCCAAGCTTCACGCTCTTGTGCCAGCCTCATCCAGGATATACCCGTGATGGCGACAGGGATCCTGCCGTTTTGCCGAAAAGATTTTGCACATTTTTTATTACCCAAACAAATTTTAGCAACCTTTTTAGGGTTCTGTAGTCCTGACAAGGAACCCTTATAGATTCGTCATGTCCGTCTGTCTGTCTGTCCGAAGTTTTGCTAAGAGACCGTTAGTACTAGAAAGCTGTAATTTTGTAGAGATGTGTATATCAATAATGCCGACAATCTGGTAAAATAAAATTTTAGATAATATATTTTTTTAGGGTAGCTCCCCTACATGTGAAGTGGGGATGAATTTTTTTTTCGTCGTCTACCCGATGGGTTACCCCAGGTCTTGAAATGACTTAGGGGTTGTTAATACTACTTTTCTATGTAATGCTCCATTTATAAAGTCAACATGAGTTCTTAAATATGTATTCTTGGTGTATGCTTTGTTGGTTGTCTATCTATCTATCTATACATATAATAAAATCGTTGAAACTAAAAAAAATGTACATTGAAAAAAAAAAAAAAAAAAAACCGACCAGGGCGACTTAAAATAAGTAACTGCACATATTAAAACCATTTTTAAATTTTTCGTTTGTTTGTCTGTTTGTTTGTTTGTTTGACCGCGCATCACGTAAAAACTTACTTAACCGATAGGTATTGTTGAAATCTTCACAAATCTATATAAATAGATTCAGAATTACATTTAGGCTATAGAAATTTTGGATTTTTTTGGAAAAAGGGGGTGAAAAGGGGGGGTAAAGTTTGTATTAAAAAAAAAGTTTTGATTGTTCTAGAATCATGAAACTCAGACTAAATACTTATTAATAAAAATAAAGAAATACTTGTTTTAGCATTTTTTTTTAATCTCATCCCCACACCTATGCAATCAAAACCAATGAAGTGTAACCTTTTAAAGTTGCTACATATACTTTACAGGTAAATATAATTACTCAGTTTTCTCGAAATTTGATTTTTGAAGTGAATACGCACAAAATAGCGGAACTCAAGAAAATCAGCTTTCCTCGGTATAAGTAGTTGGTACGAAATGTTTGTGCGCGCATCACGTCAAAACTACTGCATAGGCTTTTTCAATATTTAGGCTCTATATTATCACGCTACTTCCTTAAGAGGGTAGGCAATTTAACATTATGTCCGTATACTTCAATTGTTTGACGTTCCAGTCATGACGTAAGTACATGACAACGGCTATTTCTGCCTCCTAAGTCACAGGATCTCCTAGTTTGGGAGTCAGGGTTACTCTATCTGTATGACCTTTAATTCACTGAAATTTATGTGACCTACTCTTTAAGCAATGTTGAAGGTTTTTGTATAAATAAAGATTTATATTTTTATTATTATTATTATTTGAAGCTTATATCAACGAAGTAAATAGCCTAGCGGTTTCATGACCGCTCTGCAATCTACGGGGTTGCAGGTTCAAATCCCGCAACATTATTTTCACTTTTTGTGATTTGTTTATTTTTTTTTTATGCTTTTAGATTGACTATATTTCTTTTTGTATTTAAATTGTTTGCATTTCTATATTTCCTAATTTTTCGTGAAATATTTTTCCAAAAAGTAATAGAGAAGTATGGAAGAAGAATACAATCATGCTGCCCCGATCCCAAATCAATTGGGATAAGGGCAAGAGTATGATGATGATTTCTCCAAAAAGTAGTATAGCGAACGGAAGCCTGATAAATTCACGTGCTCTTGCCGTGCAAGAACTGTGCTGTGCTATTCGCAATAATCAATAATCCATACGCAGTTTACTTAGATTATATTTACAGCTATATTGTTATTGGCCTCATTCATCTTGGTGAGAATTTAAGACCTGCCCGGACTGTCATCGAAGGTCTGACGATGGAGACAAAAGTCAGTTGCAAGAGGTTGCAAAAGTTTGCAGCAGCTATATCGTGTTTGGGCTCATTTCATGGACCTTGATGAAAACTTTAAACTTAGCTAGAGTATGACTTTCATCGAAGGTCGACGATGGAGACGGAAGGCAGTTGCCAGAGGTCATCAAGAGCTTACAGCATCTATATCGTGTTTGGGCTCATTTTATGCACCTTGATGAGAACTTTCGACCTAGCTGGAGTATCACTATCATCGACTGTCTAAGGATGATAACGTAAGGCTGTCGAGGGAAGCCCTTATTTGGAAAAACGGAATATTTTAGCGATTAATGCAAATATTTTAGAGAAATTAAATTGTTACCTACTTGAATCTATACTATAATATTGTAATGCTGAAGAGTTTGTTTGGTTGGTTGAACGCGCTAATTTCAGGAACTACTGGAAAGTATCTATTACTGTTGGATAGCCCATTAATCGGGGAAGGCAACAACGAACAACAACGTTACAACGTTTATATAAAATCGGCGATAGAATTATTATGACTGTCTTTTAAGGGTGTCTCACACTCTCTCTAACCATCTCTCTGTCTCTCTTATATGACGCAGACGCAGTTGCGCGGGTCAGCTAGTCCTTAAATAAATAAATAAAAATTTATGAAATATTAAACTTTAAAGTACAAATTTTTGTTCCAATAGGGCGCCCCCCCTTCCCCCTCTAAAAGCTAAACTGCTGGCTTGAAAAATCTGGAAAAATTCATGATGATAGTGCATTTCATGAACTTTAAGGGAAAACTATAGCGGTTAAGATACCTTAATTAGTTTAGCAGTAATAGTCGTTGAACTTGGGTGTTGGATAATTTTGTACCAAATACAAAATCTTTTAAAGTGACTTAGATGAAGTAGTTGCTTGATTAATCTAAAATAAAAAAAGACCATTATAAATTATCATAAGTTTCACAAAGCTGCCGCTAGATGGCGCTGTGCAAACGGGTTCTTTCTGTATTGTGATAAAGTCGTGGTCCGACACGCACTTGGCCGGTTTTTATACCAATACAATATTTGGAATGATTTTAATCATTCCATATATTGTATTGGTATAAAAACGTAAATACGTACATTTTTATTTGGTCAATTATTTACTCGGCAGAATATTA
This sequence comes from Xestia rhomboidea, assembly GCA_963853795.1. Lineage (NCBI taxonomy): Eukaryota > Metazoa > Arthropoda > Insecta > Lepidoptera > Noctuidae > Xestia > Xestia rhomboidea. The sequence continues at coordinate 2,275,512 of OY970771.1, read as the reverse complement.
TCAAGGATAATTAATTTCATTCAGGCATGTGGACTTCAATAAAATATAAAGACAAAAATCCCCAGGTCTCCTCTATAGTTGGGGAAACATTTGTGTTAGGTAGGTTAGGTTAGAACAGTGACCGCCAAGCGCCACGTCTCCTCTGTTGTTGTTGAAACATATGGGTTAGGTTAGGTTAGAACAGTGACCGTCGAGCGCCACGTCTCCTCTGTTGTTGCTGAAACATATGGGTTAAGTTAGGTTAGAACAGTGACTGCCGAGCGCCACGTCTCTGCTGTTGCTGAAACATATGGGTTAGGTTAGGTTAGAACAGTGACCGCCGAGCGCCACGTCTCCTCTGCTGTTGCTGAAACATTTGGGTAAGGTTAGGTTAGAACAGTGACCGTCGAGCGCCACGTCTCCTCTGCTGTTGCTGAAACATATGGGTTAGGTTAGGTTAGAACAGTGACCGCCGAGCGCCACGTCTCCTCTGCTGTTGCTGAAACATATGGGTTAGGTTAGGTTAGAACAGTGACCGCCGAGCGCCACGTCTCCTCTGCTGTTGCTGAAACATATGGGTTAGGTTAGGTTAGAACAGTGACCGCCGAGCGCCACGTCTCCTCTGCTGTTGCTGAAACATATGGGTTAGGTTAGGTTAGAACAGTGACCGCCGAGCGCCAAGTCTCCTCTGCTGTTGCTGAAACATATGGGTTAGGTTAGGTTAGAACAGTGACCGCCGAGCGCCACGTCTCCTCTGCTGTTGCTGAAACATATGGGTTAGGTTAGGTTAGAACAGTGACCGCCGAGCGCCACGTCTCCTCTGCTGTTGCTGAAACATATGGGTTAGGTTAGGTTAGAACAGTGACCGCCGAGCGCCACGTCTCCTCTGCTGTTGCTGAAACATATGGGTTAGGTTAGGTTAGAACAGTGACCGCCGAGCGCCACGTCTCCTCTGCTGTTGCTGAAACATATGGGTTAGGTTAGGTTAGAACAGTGACCGCCGAGCGCCACGTCTCCTCTGTTGTTGCCGAAACATATGGGTTAGGTTAGGTTAGAACAGTGACCGCCAAGCGCCACGTCTCCTCTGTTGTTGTGGAAACATATGGGTTAGGTTAGGTTAGAACAGTGACCGTCGAGCGCCACGTCTCCTCTGTTGTTGCTGAAACATATGGGTTAGGTTAGGTTAGAACAGTGACCGCCAAACGCCACGTCTCCTCTGCTGTTGCTGAAACATATGGGTTAGGTTAGGTTAGAACAGTGACCGCCGAGCGCCACGTCTCCTCTGCTGTTGCTGAAACATATGGATTAGGTTAGGTTAGAACGGTGACCGTCGAGCGCCACGTCTCCTCTGCTGTTGCTGAAACATATGGGTTAGGTTAGGTTAGAACAGTGACCGCCAAGCGCCACGTCTCCTCTGTTGTTGTTGAAACATATAGGTTAGGTTAGGTTAGAACAGTGACCGCCGAGCGCCACGTCTCCTCTGCTGTTGCTGAAACATATGGGTTAGGTTAGGTTAGAACAGTGACCGCCGAGCGCCACGTCTCCTCTGCTGTTGCTGAAACATATGGGTTAGGTTAGAACAGTGACCGCCGAGCGCCACGTCTCCTCTGCTGTTGCTGAAACATATGGGTTAGGTTAGGTTAGAACAGTGACCGTCGAGCGCCACGTCTCCTCTGCCGTTGCTGAAACATATGGGTTAGGTTAGCTTAGAACAGTGACCGCCGAGCGCCACGTCTCCTCTGCTGTTGCTGAAACATATGGGTTAGGTTAGGTTAGAACAGTGACCGCCGAGCGCCACGTCTCCTCTGTTGTTGCTGAAACATATGGGTTAGGTTAGGTTAGAACAGTGACCGCCGAGCGCTACGTCTCCTCTGCTGTTGCTGAAACATATGGGTTAGGTTAGGTTAGAACAGTGACCGCCGAGCGCCACGTCTCCTCTGCTGTTGCTGAAACATATGGGTTAGGTTAGGTTAGAACAGTGACCGCCGAGCGCCACGTCTCCTCTGCTGTTGCTGAAACATATGGGTTAGATTAGGTTAGAACAGTGACCGCCGAGCGCCACGTCTCCTCTGCTGTTGCTGAAACATATGGATTAGGTTAGGTTAGAACGGTGACCGTCGAGCGCCACGTCTCCTCTGCTGTTGCTGAAACATATGGGTTAGGTTAGGTTAGAACAGTGACCGCCAAGCGCCACGTCTCCTCTGTTGTTGTTGAAACATATAGGTTAGGTTAGGTTAGAACAGTGACCGCCGAGCGCCACGTCTCCTCTGCTGTTGCTGAAACATATGGGTTAGATTAGGTTAGAACAGTGACCGCCGAGCGCCACGTCTCCTCTGCTGTTGCTGAAACATATGGGTTAGGTTAGGTTAGAACAGTGAGGGGCGGATCTGTATTTATGCTTTCGCGGTTGCACAACGACATGCTTTGCTCATGCTTTGCTTGGTAGCATTGATGCAGGTCTACCTTACTGCCTCCCTCAGAGGCGGTAGGGTGGCGGGGTCTTGAGGGGGAGCGCTACGGTCGTGTAAATCTTCAAGGCAAGTCTGGTGTGTTCACCTTCACGTGGTTTCCGCCCTGTTCTTGGTCTAATTCTATAAGAAATAGACGCAACAAAAACCACCAGGCGCATTCTGGGTGGGGGGGGGGGGGGGCGCATTGCGCTTCGTGTGATCAACTCCCGTCATGCGAAGTGCGGTGTGGGTTCCCCTGCGTGACCCTCTGAGCAGCGGGCGTAGCAGAGGGCATGGCAGGGGAGTGGGGTCCTCCTTTTGCGAGGTTCTCGCAGAAGGATGAGGCGGAGCGGCGCGGCGAGAGGATCATGAGCAGAACATGATCCTCTCGCTGCGCCGCTCCGCGGGCGGATAGGGGGGAAGGGGTGTTTGCCCTCCCTCCTCACGGTGACGGGCGGGCGACATTCGCGGAGGTGCCTCCGCCCGCATTGCGCCCGTCACCTCGCGGGTGACTGGGCCTTAAGCTTCCCGGCGTGAGTGCGTCAACACCATGCTGGGGAGCGAGGAGGCCTGGTCAGCGGTAGCCTCCTTTTGCGATTTCGCAAAAGGAGGAGGCGGGGCGGCGCGGCGGGAGTATCATGTTGTGAGGATGGGATCCTCTCGCCGCGCCGCTCCGCGGGCGGAGAGGGGGGGAAGGGGCGTTTGCCCTCCCTCCTCACGGTGACGGGCGGGCGACAGGCGCGGGGGCGCCTCCGCCCGCATTGCACCCGTCACCTCCGTCGGTCATTCCCGAACCCCCTCCTCCACACCCGTGCCGTGAGGGTAAGAGGGGGGGTCCGCCTTGTGTTCGTCGGCGGGGGACTGGAAGTAAAGGCTGTGTGCCGGTTACCCAGTCCCCCTCCTATGTGACGAAGCGGGAATGCGCTGGGTCGTTTTAGTGGGTATACCGGGTTTGGTTCGCCCGGGGAGTCCCACATACCTTCACATACCATCGGGGGACGGGAGGGTATGCGTAATGCATTTTTTCCCAGCGTCAAAAAAAAAAAAAAGGTTAGGTTAGGTTAGATTAGAACCCTACCACCGCTCCCAGCCGGTCGCAGACGACCGGCAAGGGAAAGGGGAAGGGGAAAGGAAAAGGGAGGGCAAAGCGGCTAGTCCCCCCAAAAACCACGGCCGGCGTGGTGACGCTCACCGCGGAGGCTTCAGAGCGAGGGGAGACTTACGCCTCCATTTTGGTACGTGCGCGTGGCAATGCCGATCCCACCGACCTAGGGATCGGCAGTGTGTCTTGCCGGCGGACCCAAGCCGGGGCTCAAATTTTCGAGTTCCCGGGGGCAGAGGGGAGTGCCCATGCTGACCTCTTTGCAGCCAAGCTGCAGGAGGTCATCGCGGATTCGGCCAAGGTGGCCCGGCCGGTCAAGTCGGCGGCGATACAGGTGACGGACCTGGACGACTCCGTCACCAAGGAGGAGGTGGTAGCGGCGGTCGCAGCGGTAGGGGGCTGTGGCGTCATGGCGGTCCAAGGCCGGGACATAAGGCCCGGCCGCGGCGGCATGGGCACCATTCGCCTTGAGTGCCCGATCGCCGCGCCAAAGCCGTCCTTGCCAAGGGAAGGCTCACAGTCGGCTTCAGCTCGAGTGCAGTCCGGGCACTGGAGTCAGCTGGCGGGTAGAGATGGTGGAGACCTTGTCGGACCACCGATATGTGCGGTTCGACATCTCCGCCCAACAGGGGGGGGGACGGCCCGCGCTGGGCAATCTCCCTTCCCGCGGTGGGCACTCACCCGCCTGGACCGGGAGTCAGCCAAGGAGGCGGCCTTTCTCCAGGACTGGTTGTCGCCCCCTGTCGAGGTCGAGGCCCTGGACGTGGACGCCGCAGCGGTCCGGCTCAGGGAGTCCCTGACCGAGGTGTGCAACTCCAGCATGCCTCGGTCTCGCTGTCCGCCTCCCCGTCGTGCCGTCTATTGGTGGACGGAGGAGCTGGCGGGGCTCCGGGCCGCCTGCGTGGCGGCCAGAAGGGCCTACGCGCGGAGCCGACGGCGCAGCGCCCAAAACCGAGTCCGGGCAGAAGAGGACCGCCTATACGCCTCTTACCGAGAGGCGACGACGGTCCTCAAGTCTGCAATGGGCGCTGCACAAGACTCGGCGAGGGCCGAGATGCTAGAGGGTCTCGATAGGGACCCTTATGGGAGACCATACAAAGCGGCGCGGAACCAGCTACGCCCCTATGGTCCCCCATTGACGGAGACCCTCGAGCCAGCGTTGCTGGATGGGTTGTCCGGTCCCTGTTTCCGCGCAGGACCGACTTCACCCCACCAACGATGGATCCCCCGCAAGGGGCGGCTCCGCCTGAGGAGGAGGTCCCCCCGGTGACGGCGGCGGAGTTCTCAGCCTCCGCGCGAAGAAGACGGCCCCCGGACCAGACGGCGTCCCCGCATGGGTGGTGGCGATCGCCACCTCCGAAATGGAGGACAGGTTTCGGGACCTGTTCAGCGCGTGCTTTACGGCTGGGAGGTTCCCGAAACTGTGGAAGGAGGGGCAGTTATGCCTCCTCCGAAAGGAGGAACGTCCGGTAGACTCCCCCTCGGCATACCGGCCCATCGTCCTGCTCGATGAGGTCGGTAAATTGTTCGAGGGAATTGTCGCCTCTCGGCTTGATGGCCTCTTGCGGGGGGTGGGGCCGGACCTGTCGGACGCCCAATTCGGCTTTCGTGCGCTGGCCCTACTCAAGGGCCAGGTGAAGGAGGCGGTGGAGGCGGGGGACGGAGTGCTGGCGGTGTCATTCGACATTGCCAACGCATTCAACTCCGTCCCCCACTCGACGATATTGGAGGCACTCCGGTATCACGGAGAGCCCCAATACCTGCGGAACCTGCTGGCCAGCTACTTGGGGGACCGAGAGGTCCTCCTCGTGGACAAGACGGCTACGGTGAGGCGGTACGACGCAGAGTCCGGTGTTCCACAGGGGTCGGTGCTGGGGCCCCCCGTGTGGAACATCGGGTTCGACTGGCTCCTGCGGGGAGCCCTCCTCCAGGACACGAGTGTCATCTGCTACGCGGATGACACTCTCCTCACTGCCCGGGGGAGGAACTTTGGGGACGCGGCCTGTCTGGCCTCGGCTGGCGGATCCTTGGTTGCAGAGAGGATCCGCCGCCTGGGATTGAAGGTGGCGCTGCACAAGACCGAGGCCGTGTTCTTTCGCGGGCCTCGTCAGCGCTGCCCTCCCGACGCCCACATTGTCGTAGGGGGTGTCAGGATAGGGGTCCAGCCCCAGATGAAGTATCTGGGCCTGGTGCTGGACGATAGGTGGCGCTTCGGCCCGCATTTCAGCGGGCTGTCGACGCGCCTATTGAAAACCGCAGACGCTCTCTCGTGGCTCCTCCCGAACCTGGGGGGGCCCAAGGCGAAATGCCGGCGCCTGTATGCCGGCATCCTGAGGAGCATGGCCCTATACGGGGCCCCCATCTGGGCGGACTCCCTTCACAGGAGGGAGAATGCGACTGCCATCCGCAGGCCCCAAAGGGCCATGGCACAGCGGGTGGCGAGGGCCTACCGTTCGGTGGGCTTCTCGGCGGCGTGCGCTCTGGCCGGCAGCCCTCCTTGGGAGTTGGAGGCTTGGGTGCTCGCCAGAGTGTACGAGTGGACGGCGCCGCCTTTGGCCGCCGTACGTTGGACACGCTCGGTCCGGTCCTGCGGGACTGGCTCGAGCAATCCCACGGTTTCCTGTCGTTCCGTCTGGTGCAGGTGTTGTCCGGCCATGGCTGTTTCGGATCGCACCTGCACCGGATCGGGAGGGAGGAGACCCCGGTGTGCCACGACTGCGGCGCGGCGGAGGACACGGCGCAGCATACCCTCGAGGTGTGCCCGGCTTGGTCCAAGCTGCGCCGCGGTCTGACCGCGGTGGTTGGACAGGACCTCTCGCTTCCCGGCGTAGTCGACGCCATGTTGGGGAACGAGGGGGCCTGGGCAGCGGTTGCCTACTTTTGCGAGGACGTAATCTCGCAAAAGAAGGTGGCGGAGCGCGCGCGGGAGGACGACCCTCTCGCTGCGCCGCTCCGCAGACGAAGAAGGGGTCGGAGAAGGCGCGGTCCTCTCCCTCCTCATGGTGGTGACGGGCGGGCGATAGGCGCGGGGGTGCCTCCGCCCGCATTGCACCCGTCACTACCTTCGTCGGTCATTCCCGGGCCCGTCCCCCTCCCCACGGGGGGGGCGTGAGGGGTCCGTCATGCGGGTCAATCGTCGGCGGAGGACTGGACGTAAAGGCTATGCCGGTTTCCCAGTCCCCCGCCACTTAGACGAAGCGGGAATGCCGCTGGGTCGTTTTAGTGGGTATACCGGGTCAGACCTGGAGAGTCCCACATAGCCCTCTCATCCCCCGAGGGGAGGGTATGCGTAATGCATTTTTTCCCAGCGCAAAAAAAAAAAAGAAAAAAAAAAAGGTTAGGTTAGAACAGTGACCGCCGAGCGCCACGTCTCCTCTGCTGTTGCTGAAACATATGGGTTAGGTTAGGTTAGAACAGTGACCGCCGAGCGCCACGTCTCCTCTGTTGTTGCTGAAACATATGGGTTAGGTTAGGTTAGAACAGTGACCGCCGAGCGCCACGTCTCCTCTGTTGTTGCTGAAACATATGGGTTAGGTTAGGTTAGAACAGTGAGTCCTGCTCAAGAAGGCGGGGCGCCCTGCGGATTCGTCGTCCGCTTATCGGCCCATAGTGCTGCTGGACGAGGCGGGCAAGTTGTTCGAGCGAGTAATCGCAGACCGCCTCGTCAGCCACTTGTGCGCGGTGGGGCCGAACCTGGACGACAGCCAGTTTGGCTTCCGGTGTGGGCGCTCTACCATCGATGCCATCAGGAGAGTTAGAGTCCTGGCGGAGGAAGCGGTGTCCCGGGGTGGGGTGGTGCTGGCGGTGTCTCTGGACATCTCCAACGCGTTCAAAACCCTGCCCTGGAGTTGCATAAGGGAGGCCCTGCGATACCATCGGGTGCCTTCCTACCTCCGCAACATCGTGGGGGCGTACCTCTCGGGAAGGTGTGTCACCTACATGGGACGCGACGGCACGGGCCGTCGCCAGATGTCGTGCGGTGTTCCACAGGGCTCGGTTCTGGGCCCACCCCTGTGGAACATCGGATACGACTGGGTTTTGCGGTGCGAGCTCCCGCCGGGAGTGAACCTGACGTGTTATGCGGACGACACGCTGGTCACGGCCCGGGGCAGCTCGTACAGGGAGGCAGCGTTGCTGGCTACGGCTGCGGTCTCACAGGTGGTGAGCCGCATACGACGCCTGGGCCTGGAAGTGGCCCTCAACAAGTCGGAGGCCATCGCTTTTCATGGCCCCCGACGGGCACCGCCGTTGGGATCACACATCGTGGTCGAGGGGGTCCGGATCGCTGTCGAGTCAACCATGAAGTACCTTGGATTGGTGCTCGACAGCCGTTGGGACTTCGGCCCCCACTTTCAGCGGCTGGTGCCCAAGTTGATGGGCGCGGCGGGCGCGCTGTCAACGCTGCTTCCCAATTTGGGGGGCCCGAGCTCCGCCTGCAGGCGGTTGTACGTCGGGATCGTGCGATCGATGGCCCTTTATGGGGCCCCGATATGGGCGACCGACCTGACGGCCCGCACTATCGCAGTCCTGCGCAGACCGCAGAGAGCGATGGCCGTCAGAGTCGTACGGGGATATCGCACGATCTCGTACGAGGCGGCTTGCGTACTGGCCGGATCCCCGCCATGGGACCTGGAGGCGAAGACCCTCGCGACACTGTACCAGTGGCGCGAGGGGGCCAAACATCGGGGCGAGAGGCTGGTGCACCGACAGATTACGGTGTACCGGTCTCAGCTCCGACAGGTCATGGTGGCGGAATGGCGGGGGAGGCTAGAGCTTCCCACCGCCGGCCTCGACACAATCGAGGCGATCCGGCCAGTACTCGACGACTGGCTCGGGAGGAGGCACGGCTCCCTGACGTTTCGGGCGACGCAGGTGCTCTCGGGGCACGGCTGCTTCGGGAAGTACCTGTGTCGCTTAAGCAGGGAGCCGGACGCCCGGTGCCATCACTGCGTCCACTGCACGGAGGATACGGCGCGGCATACGCTGGCCGAGTGTGCCGCGTGGGATGAGCCGCGCCGTGCCCTCGTAGCAGAGGTTGGAGGAGACCTGTCGCTGCCGGCTGTCGCTCGCGCGATGGTTGGCAGTGCAGAGTCCTGGGACGCAGTGGTGTCCTTCTGCGAAACCGTCATGTCGCAGAAGGAGGCTGCGGAGAGGTTGAGGGAGGTCGAGACCGCCCTCCCGACCCGCAGCAGACGCACCGGGCGTCGGCAGAGGGCTGACAACGCCCTCTTCCGGCCCCCCTAAATAGGTCCAGGGGCGACGGATTCGGGGACATCCGTCGCCCCCCATGACACTGGACCCGAGACGGCGGCGCGTCGTGTTCCACGCGCGCCTCTCAGAGACGTAGCGGGGGGAGTTTTACACCTCACTCCCCCCGGGACGAGGCCCGCAGGTCGAGCGGGCCGGCACTAGTCCGGGGCAGCGGAAGTCGCATCAGATCCCGCTGCCCCCCGACGCAAGTGTGCGATGGAACACCGGTGTGGTTTTAGTCAGTACGAGTCTGACAGACCCCTCCGCTCTCCCCAGGGCGGAGGACATCCATTGAGGATTTCCACATCGAGAAAAAAAAAAAAAAAAAAAAAGGTTAGAACAGTGACCGTTGAGTGCCACGTCTCCGCTGTTGTTGCTCAAATATTTGGGTTAGGTTAGGTTAGAACAGTGACCCCATGGACATCCGTCGCCCCCCATGACACTGGACCCGAGACGGCGGTGCGTCGTGTTCCACGCGCGCCTCTCCGAGACGTAGCGGGGGGAGTTCTACACCTCACTCCCCCCGGGACGAGGCCCGCAGGTCAAGCGGGCCGGCACTAGTCCGGGGCAGTGGAAGTCGCATCAGACCCCGCTGCCCCCCGACGCAAGTGTGCGATGGAACACCGGTGTGGTTTTAGTCAGTACGCGTCTGACAGACCCCTCCGCTCTCCCCAGGGCGGAGGACATCCATCATCCAGAACAGTGACCCCATAACAAAGCACATTAGGATGCAACTCTTTTGTCATTGACTAATAGACGAGAAGATAAAATATTTGACTAATTGAAAATTCACTGTTTTAGACTAAGAAAAAGGGTAGACAGATTTGTCTGCTCATAATAAATAATTTTCATCCCACCCGCATACCTCTTCAGTATTCCCGCGATCATGATGCTTGCAACAGCGTCGAAATATCGGGAGCTCATCGACCAGAAACAAAATCACGGATATCATCCCGTAAGTAGTTACTTTAAGTGTAATTGAAAATTGGTAAAAGTACTAGTTGGTAAGCATGATAGTGTTTAAACGTTCACTTGCCAAACATTAGGTTTGCGTTACAATTATTTGTGCAGAGTTTATTTGCTAAGTAATAATTTGACAAATAAAGTTATGCGGAAATTTTTTTGGGAAGTGATAATTTGGCAATTTTTTTTTCGATGAAACAAGGGAGGCCCGATGGCAACAACGTCGTTTGGCCAGTTTAGGTGTCCAATTATTTAACGTTATATATCGGAAAAATTCACTCGGATGCCATTCAGAATATCGTGGGTAAGACTTGCAGGGCTATTACGTATCTTTCTGATATCTAGTGTGAACTTTGATGACAACCGTGAATGACATAATATTTCTATTACGTTTCACACTGAGTGGATATCACTTTACGGTGACTAACAGGGTCATACATAATACGAAACTAACCTTTTGACAGTTAATTGATGGACACTGAGCCCAGTTCTATCATTTCGAGCTGTACAGAGATACATGATAGCCTTACTGGTGTGATAATGTAGAAGTGTGGACGAGAAACCTCGTTAGTGAACAATAAACAATGAGCGTAAAACATACATCATCTGCCTAGCCTTTTCCCAACTAATATGTTGGGGTCGGCTTCCAGTTTTACCGGATGCAGCTGAATACCAGTATTTTACATGGAGCGACTGCCTGACCTCCACAACCCAGTTAGTACCGGGTAATACGATACCCCTTGGTAAAACTGGTTGTCAGACTTTTTGCGCCTCTGACTACCTAACGACTGTCCACAAATGACAGCTGGGACCAAAAGCTTAACGTGATTTCCGAGGCGAGGAGGAACTCAGTATGTAATGGGTGGTCACCCATCCACAGACCAACCTAGGCAAGCACAACTTAACCTAACGATCGACCCGTAGCCTAATTACCTGTGTATGTTTTACCCACGAGCGTAAAACATACACAGGTAATTATCTCCGACTTTATTAATACCAAAGTATACGTATCAAAAGCAGAAAAGAAGAATTAAAGATATAAAGAAAAGCTATGACCTATCTATATAGCATATTAAAATAGTAGGTACAAGAAATCGGATCGTTTAGGTCAGTTACTTCAGTCAGAGGTGCAAGCCTACCAGTAGACTTAGCCAAGTTGACAATCTACAATCGTTAACGCTAATAGAAAACTAATAACCTGAACACTAATGACCTACCTAGAAAACTAATGACATCATTTCAACGTTAAGGCATGTGGTCAAAACAAATAAATAGAAAGTTCAGTCAAAACTGTAAGTTGGCTACGATTTATATGGGATGTAGCGACCAAGATTGTAGAAACGAATACATTTCATTCTATCATCTTAATCGATGTAAACTTCTCTAGCTCTTTCTATTCGTTTGTTTTGACCACGTGACTTAACGTTTACGATTGTAGAAAGAGAATCGATACGAATCGTTTGTAACTTGGCTAGGCCTGCAGGAGTGAAGGGATTCGGAGGACCTTTTCTTGGAGATGAGCGTTATATAGTTCGCCATCTCTCGTATGAATCTCTTTATCGTGTAAGGGCGTGAATTGAAGACGCTGTGTTAAATTTACTCAATAAATACTAGGAATTCTACTGTGGCAGCCGTTCTCTTTTGAACGACCAAATAATTAGTTGCATTATTTGTAGACCACGAAAATAATAATTAATAGAAGTAGAAGTATAATGTAATCAAATCAAAAACAAGAAATGAAAAAAAATAACGATTTAACCACATTTGTATTGCGTAACACACAGCACTTTCGGCCTCATATTTGCGCAGATGCCCCGAAAATAAGAAATACACAGACTAACAAACAAACAGACAAACATTGACGCTTCGTATCAAAGGCGTTTCAATCGTCGTCGGAAAACATGCTCGCGCCAGGCACGGCAAATAGTGGAGATTTCATCGCCGCACTTAGAGATCGGTTCGACTAAACAGACAGAAATTGACATCATTTTAGATTTTTTTTTTTGATAGGTTTAAATAAAGTAACATATCAGTAATAACATAACATCACGCCTGTTATCCTTAAAGAGATAGGCCGTAAGCGATGGTACCCATAATACACCCTCATTTCGCACGTTACGTTTAAGTTCCATGTAATAGTAGTTGTATGTGTGTGTTCCATGGCTTTCTGGAGAATATGGTTTCCTTTTTTTTTTCTTTTTTTTATTAGCTGTAAGTCCTCCATGTACTAAATAAATAAATACGTGAACTGCGCAAAAATTCCGGATGGCTACTGAGAAATTCCTGGGGGCCTATAATGAAAACCAATACAAAAAAAAATGGTGTGAATAACCCTTATTTTTATAAAATTCATTTTAAGAATTTTAAGTTTTTAACGTGATTCGATCATATTATGATTCTGATATGACTTGCAGCCATTTTAGGCCCCCTGCTCAAAATCAAAATCAAAATATTTTATTTCACATAGGCCTAGATGGGCACTTATAAAACGTCGGAAAAGGTGCACGGTTCACGTTGGTCGTTTCCATGGAGAAGAACCGGCAAGAAACTCCATGGTGACTCTTTGCTGGAATAATGCAGGAACACTTCGCCCGACTTGGGAATCAAACCGAATACCTCACACGGAGCAGTAGCGCTTGAAGCCACTAGACTACCGACACAGTCATGGTTTTTGGAAACAGAGAATAAAAGGCATGTTACTCATATATATTAGGTACCTAGGGGGTGTTCCTGGTGAGTAATCGCTCCATTTACAAAGGGGTTTGAATTTTTAGGCCGGATTTTTTTCCGCCATTTTGATGTTTTTTCAAAGTAGCGGCCACGCATAAGACGTATATTAATCGATAGCTAGCGATCGATAGCATTTTTTCTCAAACAGAACTTGTTTGTATTGATACCAAACAAGTTTTGTTTGAGAAAAAATGTTCTAAAGTGTCACGTTTCCGAAATATATGTCGTTGTGATATCTACAACTTTGATAGCTTAAATCTCGGAAACTTTCGGATACCAGCTATCGATTAATATAGGTCTTATGCGTGGCCGCTACTTTGGAAAAAAAATCAAAATGGCGGAAGAAAATCCGGCCATGCTTCGTACAAAAATCTTCCAAGTCCTTTACTGACTGTCTAGTCTTTTCACTAGGGTGTAAGATAAATAAACCGCAGTAACCAAGTAGTAACGTTATAAAGTGTATCTTTTTTTCAGGATTTATAAAAATAATAGGACACGGCTCCGTTTAAAATCCTCGGGGAGGATCCTCCGACCAGTCGGGAATTGTCTGGTGGGCTACTTACTACCGACTTTTGTTGTTGAGTGCTTGTGAGTTTATGGTTATCTCGCGGATAACTATGATTGCGCGATGCAGGATTTTTAATTCGCATCTTGTGTCATAGATGTAGTCACAATTTCTTTTTGTCAATTTGGCTGTCAAAATCAATGCATTTTTTTAAAATAAATTCCTTCACTCCTAGTTTAATCTTCGTTAAAATAATTTTATTGTACTTTCTAATCTGTTTCTTTTTGCCAAGATTTTGTTAACACACTTTTTAGTAAAAAGGTTTTTGTATCATAGTGACAGCGGAACACTGACTTCTAAGTCACAGGATCTCCTATTTTGGGAGTCAGGGTGACTCTATCTGTATGACCTTTTATTCACTGAAATTCATTTGACCTAGTCTTTAAGCAATGTTGAAGGTTTTTGTATAAATAAAGATTTATTATTATTATTTATTTCAAGTAGGCCAGTTACAGGCACTTTTGAACTGTCGGAACAAAGACAACAATTAAATGTAGCTACAGTCCCAGTCACAAGGCATAAACACTGTGAAAGTACTGTAGTTGCCCATTTCAAAGCGTAGATCTCTATGGAGAAGAACGGGACACTCTTTTAAACCAGAATATTGTTACAAAACCTTGGTTACATCATTCATGTTGAGATGGTACATTAAGTGAGAACGATGTAGCAAGATGTGCTGTATCGCTGCACCTACAATAAGTATCAGAGACACATTTAGTGAAGTGGTTCGATATTTTAAAATTGTTGCGTCATTTCTATTCATTTTTATTCCTTAAGCTAAGTATATTTATGAAACGCCTTAGAACTGGTAATTACTAATCCTACTAATCTATTCCATTTGTTACATTGTTAACTTCATTTTTATATTAATCTATGGCTGCGTGAGAGTGGTCTGTATTTTCTGTGGTTAATCGCCAATAAGGTCGTTAATAAACTCTGTTGAAAACAGAAAGCATTTGTGGTTTTAAAATCAAGTTTCCCGTACACAATAACTCTAATTAATAGAACAAAATCTAAGTCAACATAAACTACCAAAACAAAAATAAAATAAAATAAAATCATTTATTCTTTATAAACAAAGTTCTCCACGTTTGTTCTTTTTTTAGTTTTTGAGACGTTACTTTACTATGTAGTTTCTTTGTCTTACGTGTTAAGATTTCCCCTTAAGAAAGGGATGCTCGATGCAAAGTGTTTGTTCAGGTATTGACGATACATTTTGGACGCTTTTTTAGTGTCGTTCACGCTTTTTTTAATTCAAAGGGTGGGTTGAGGTGATAAGCATGTGTATTTGTACATATAAGCACATCTAGAAGGGGACTTGGTAACATTATAGCGTAAATTTCGGCAACCTTCTTTTCAAAAGGGGTTCTGTATTTATTATCCAGGACTAAAAAATGGCTGTGTTGTGTTATAAGTTTGGAACCTTTGTCTGTCTGTCTGTCTAGAAAATCGTAGCTTCTAAACGGATGGAACGGCTGTAAATACGTTCACGGACACATTAAACTTAGCAACTATGCTCAACTTTCAAAAGTAATTCTTACTGAATGCTAATCCAACCGTTGCTCTACGGCGTAGAGCAACGGTTGGATTAGCATTCAAACTCATTCAAATTCATTCAGGAAAACGCGTAGAGTCTACGCGTTTTCCACTAAGTTTGTGACTGAACCGAATGGCAGGGAAATCAACATTATATATATTAATTGTTTACGCAAAGCCCTATTTATTTACGTTAACTTTCATAACTCATTCATACCTAGTTATACATAAATTAATATATTTACTTCATATTCAAATCCCGCTTCGTAAGCTCTTAACAAATAAATGGCGTCATCTATGGCTAAGTAATTCACAACCAAAACAAAACATGGCCTACTTAACAACAACATTTTAAATTCATTCAAAACAATCTTTATTGCTTTGTCATAAAGTTGAAAATCATTTGATGGAGTTCCTTGACAAGTTGGTATTAAAAATGTGCGTGATTATAGCTCTTATTGCAAGGGTATAAGGTTGTAGCGTATGATTAAGTGGGGTGAATGAACTTGGGTCCACGTGGTCCTTGCAATTGCGCAGTTTTGAACCCCCTGCAGTAGTTACGACGCACATTGGTGTATGGGGTAGGGTGTGCGTACCAGTTGACGGGATCGAGAAAAATAATCCTGAAAAAAAATCTTAAGTCTGGTCTGGAAGTTTCTGTGTACCTAACTGCCTATCTAGCTTTTATCTAAGCAAAATTTTATTTACTTAGTAACTAGCGGACGTCACGCGGTTTCACCCGCGTAGTTCGCGTTCCCGTGGGAGTACGGGGATAAAATATAGCTTATGATACTCGCTGATAATGAAGCTATCCATTGCTGAAAGAATTTTTCAAATCGGTCCAGTAGTTTTTAAGTTTATTCGTTACATACAAAATACAAATCTTTCCTCTTTATAATATTAGTTTATAAGTATAGATATAAATTACAATAGGCACCTTTTATTGAGCAGTATAGGATAATAATAGAGTATCAAGATTTGTAATAAAGCAGGTATCTCTTATAATGTTCAATGTAGTTTTTTGATTTTCTTAAATATACAGGGTGTAAACCACCTCATCACGAAGCCGTCAACCAAGCATTCTGTACTGTAATGACCTAAGCTAATTTTTGCTTGCATTTACAACATAGAACTCTCTAGCCCCGCCCCGTTGACTTTGTATAGAAATAATGAATGAAAAGATACCGATCGGCCGAGCGCACTGACGACGCACGCCAAACGAGAGTTATTGTTATTTTGCGCGCCAAATTGACGCTTTAATAGGCCTTAACTTTACGTGGGCGTGGCTCGGCACCTCCGCATGATTTAAGCAAAAAAAATGATTTACTGATCAGGCGGAAAAGATCACGACTGTACATCAAACTAAGTAACTTTACTCAAAAAATATTTCTGGGAAACGACTTTTTTTTAGGGTGAAAAACCATGTTTTGTGGTAGAACTCAATGTAACGCATTCAAGACATTGTGCTGATGGATGGATTGAATAGTACGGGGGTCGTGGAGGTGTTTAAAGTAAAAATTGTACATTAAAAACTTGTATTAAAAAAAAAATACTTGTCAAAAAGTTGGAACTTCGGCCCGCAATATCTCCGTAACTAGAAGGTTCCCAGGTATGGTGTGGAACAAAAGAATGATCGCAATGACAAGCGCCTTTCGGCTTCGTTAAGAGGTATTTTACACCCTTTATACTTCCGAACAAAAACACAACATTCAAGTAAAATAAACATTTAAACAGACAGTGAGGTTTCTTGAGTACGCACTTATTCATTCTGTGCATTCCACTGAATATAAGCTGCTAATCAACACACCCCATAGGGAGCACTAGCGTCATTATACATTAGATTAAGCGAGCTCCGAAGACAATTAATTCGTAACAAAAGAGGCCACGAGCTGATTCATATGCATCTAACGGCTTTGGACCAAAAATAAACGAAACAATGACATGGTCAGAAGGCCCAGTTGAAAAACCGCTGATATTTAAGACAAAACTCCCCAAAACTTACTAACAGTACTGAATTTGAAGACGAAAATTTATTTTTGTTGAAAATGCTGAAGTGGTGGGGAGACAACCGAATGGGTGGACAGAAGATCTTATTAAAATGGCCGAAAGAAACTGGATACCAAGGACACAAACTCCCAAAAAGGGATTAATTTGGAAGAGACCAACACTCAACATTCGGTGGCCAAACAACATTTTTTTCTGTATCGAAATATAAATTTCGTCGTCAGGCGGCTACTTCCAGAATGTTTTAAACAAGGGACCGGATAAAGTAAAATGTATTTTTTTAATGTATCACCATGACAGTTACCACCTGTCCACGGACTATGCGCTTAAGCGAGACGCGTGTTGGAACAGCGAAAGCGTAATAACAAATAAATAAATTGCTTAGAGGAGGCCACGATTTACCGCAACGTCACATGCGAAATGCAAAAAAAGTGACTTACCCAAATGACACTTGGTGTAATTTGCCATCACGCAGCTGTAACACACGCGCGGTGTAAACCTACCGTAAATACGTCGATTTTAACATTACAATTTTCACACTACTTGACGACCCGAATTGCGCAGCGGTACCGAGGCTGCCTGACGTTCTTAGGGTCCCGGGTTCGAATCCCGGTAGGAGGAAATGTTAGTGTGATGAGCATCGACATTTGTTTCCGAGTCATGGATGTTTATATGTATAATAAGTATGTATTTACAAACAAAAAGTATCTATGTAGTATATCAACTATCTGGTGTCCACGACACTAGCCTCGTTGTTTAATGTGGCACTAGATGGCGCTGTGTGTAATTTCCAGCGATATTTATTATGATTTATTAATTTTAAGAATATATTCATATCTATGGATGATACTGATTATAATTGTTGCAAACAATTTAACTAAAATGCTGGCTAATAGTATTTTTGATTAAAAATCGACGTATTTACGTTACTTTTTCACCGTGCGCTCGTGCTAGGACCTCCGAGGTCGTGGACGGAGCGTTACTTAGATACTTGGTTCTGCTATAACATTGGACCTTCTGTGTTTGTATACTTGGTGTGTGAACTTATTAAGTTTAAAATAAGGCTAGGAAGTGAGAGCTGATCCTTTGCGACTATGTCTGAATAACCTACGTGATTCATCAAAGTCAGGAACGTTAGGATTTAATTCAAGTCTAGTTATTTCGTTTCAGTTGGGACCCCGTTCATTGTCTGAAAATATTATACTCCTGACACATTATACGGATTTATACGTTTTATGTTTTGCGTTCAAAACAAATACATCATATATTAAAAAAGGATACCTAAATTAACGTCGCAAAACTCACACTTTTATTTTGCATTGTAATATTATTAAAAAATGTGTAATGAGAATCAAAATGTAATTGAAATCCTAACAGTTGAGCTAAGTTCTCATTTTAAATACAGCATTTGAAATTCCCAATTAAACATATAAATACGCAAAGACAGCAACAGGCGCATCCACCCTGCGTTAGGGCGCGTGTATTTAGGTGACCCATATCCATCCCTTCTGGGAGCGCGGAGGTGCACGACATTGCAATCAAATCAGCGTTTTTGCGCACTTAAAGGACTCGTGGCGTCATTTATTGAATACTAGCTGTTGCTCGCGACTTCGTTCGCGTGGAAATTTTGATGTGTATGTGTGAGAAAATAAAAGTAGTCTATGTGCTATTCCAGACTATAATCTATCTGTTTTAAACTTTCACGGTTCATAACTATATTTAAAATGTCACTTACGGGATATCTTCCGTGATTATTGTTTATTTTTGAGCTCGCGGGTTGACTGGAAATGCGGGTGGATGGAAAAAATTGTTAGGAGCAGACGAATCTGTCTACATTCTTTCTTTGTCTTTTGCTATGCGCACTACTGGAACTTGACACTAAGTCACGGCAAAACACACTCACAGTATCATAAGGTTTCGTGGAGTCCTTACTATGTTGTTGGCTTCTACTTAATATCGGGAGCTCAAAAATAAACAATAATCACGGAAGATATCCCGTAAGTGTGATTTTAAATAAAGAGTGTAAAACACCTCTTAACGAAGCTGAAAGGCACTAGTTCTCCTTGTCATTACGATCATTTTTTGTTCTACACCATACTTAGGAACCTTCTAGTTACGGAGATATTGAGGGTCAAAGTTCCAACTTTTTTATTAAATACAAGTTTTTAATGTAAGATTTTTACTTTAAACACCTCCACGACACCCGTACTATTCCATTCATCCATCAACATATTGTTTTGAGTGCGTTACATTGAGTTACCACAAAAAAAAAGTCGTTTCCCAGCAATAGTTTTTGCGTAAAGTTACTTAGTTTGATGTACAGAATGCTTGGTTGACGGCTTCGTGATGAGGTGGTTTACACTCTGTATTATCTATCTGTATGCCATAATTTCATCCAGATCCGTTAAGCCGTTCTGGCGTAATTGAGTAACAAACAGTCATCCATACAAACATTCGCATTTATAATAATAGTAGTAAGATTATTACTTTTGGATCAAGTAGTTGCATCGGTGCACTATGTTATTCCATACACACAAACATTATACGTAAACAGGGTGTAAATGGGCCCTTCAAGAAACCGTCAAACACAACAAAATACAAAAAGTACAAAATACGTACTGCAGACAGTACGTCGCCAGTAATTGATGGTCTGCCATCAAACTGAAAATCTTTCTCAATTGAACCAACGTCGTAATATAAAAGCTTCAATACTTGACCAGAATCTATGAGGCAGGCAGGACCACACGTTTCTGATACATGCAATATGCTTTCTTTCCCATTCTTAATTATTTAATTACACACCAAAACACTCACACTCATTTTACACCAGTAACACACTCACAAAAGCACCCATTACACACTATCACAGTCATGCTCACTATCACACCTCAAACCAAACACAATATACTACCAAATATAAATTCCTTGTTTAATTATTTCACGATTTTTTTTATATTAAATCAGTTTTAATATAATTATTGTATAATGTCTAATCTATCTATCTAATATAGTCGTATATAAATCGTCTACAGAGTTGGAGTTTATTACGAAACTTCTCAAGATACAGGTTCTATAGTTTATAGCATACCCAAATTTAGAACATCTTTTGCACACAAATTTCACAATTACCTCGGTCCTAGCCTTTACAACAAAATAAGTAAAGATCTAAAATTGAAGAATCTTGATAGTCAAGCATGCAAAAAAGCAATTGAACAATATTTGAAAGCACTAGACTACAACAGCACTGAGAATCTAATATAAAACGATGTTATTAACAAGGCACATTAAGAAAGAAATAATAAAGCACACTTAACTGTACACATACAGGAACATACATAAAAACATATACACATAATACATATACATACCCAAACACAGACAATTCCAATCATTTGTAACTTAATTAATACAACTATCTGTACCATGATTTATTACCTATACGGTATGTAATCAAACTGCTGCTTTGTGACTTGTAACGGGAACCTTGTGGGAATCTGTTGTTCTAAGGTTGAGGAAGACTATCCGCTCGTGATACAGTTTTATACTAGTACGAGGGGATAGGGTAAATCAGTCTTAAGACAGCTAAACCATCTTTGCATTGTACCACTTCACATCCAACGATCTGTCTATTTTTGTTTATTATTAAGTTGCTCTGTATGGTTGTCTTAAATTTGTGAATAAATAAATACATATTATATTATATACTTAGTTTGGAAGTCAGGCGTCCATTTAGTTTTTTGCAGCCTTTTGTTGTACAGCCCCTAATGGATGATATTGTATTAGGCTATATTTTACTGAGTCCAATAAACGATTTATTATTATTATTTTACATTCTTAATATACATTGTTTATCGGTGTTTCTATAAACAAAGTTAGCTTGAAATTTCCTTTCCGCGTCACCTACCTGTCACTTGATTCATAGAAAAATCAAAGAAAGCTTTTCTGTGACGTTTTGTTTCTAACGGTCCGTAAGCTAAATGCCAAACAGACAAAACTCAAACTCAAAGCATTTATTTCAATTAGACCATATACCAATGAAAATGACCAATACCAAGCTACAGTCCCAGTCACAAGGCATAATAACTTGGGAAAGTACTGTAGTTGCCCATTCCCTAACGTAGATCTCTATGGAGAAGAACGGGCAAGAAACTCCATGGACACTCTTTTAAATCAAAATGTTGTTACTAAATCTTGGTTACATCATTCATGTTGAGATTAAACATATATGTGAGAACAATGTAGAAAGACGAGACGTGCACATTAAGAGCGTCCAGAGTAAAAGATTAGATCAAAAATTAAAAAATAAAGTAATTAAAATGAACCTTGGCAGCTAAGAGATGACCAGTCCCACCTGACAGCGCCCGTTCACGAACATGACGCATGTACCGGCGCCATTCAACTCAACCATATCGAAAGGAAAAGAAAATTGACAAAAGTTTTGTTTAATAATCTCTAATATGGGTCAATGACCTGAAATAAATGAATTTTATTTATTTATAATTAACTCCTTTACTCATCTCTTATGTTATGCTTCTTTCGCAAGCGCAAGTTCCGGTAGCGTTTGGGAGATATTGTATTTAAGCATTATGTGTTAAGAGCCATTTCACGTTTTCGCGGTGGTCTGCTGAGCGAGACGAGGTTTTCACTGCTGTACTGATATTGTTATTGTTATTGCGTACATTCTAAGTTAAGGCTAGTTTGCACAGCACATGATGAGACGTGAAATGAGGCTCAAAGTAGAAGATTTTAGGTGTTTCGACCGGTCAAAAAATAATTCTGAGACGCGAAATAAATATCTTTGTGGTAAATGGTTGATTAAACTTGGTTCCGTGAAAAAAGTAACAAAAAATTTCCTCAAAATCTGAAGCAAAAGTAGTTCTATTCAATTGTAATAGCTTTGTTGGTACTGTACTGTACTGTACGGTAACTTATTAGTGTGCGAGAACGATTCTGACTTGTTCGGTAATTTTGTAACTAGATGGCGCCAGCAGCCACTAAAATTATATTAGACGTTAATTAATTATAACAATAACATTCATTTATTCTTAGATAACTTTGTCCCATAGACTTAACCACACCTTACATACTAACATATGTCCAATTTGTGTTAGTTACTAGAACATAATATTATATTAGATGTTTCACTCAAGTGAATATTCATTTTTGTATCATTCCTCGTTCATTTTATTTTGTGACATGTTTCGCTTTACTTCCAGACAAAAATAAACAGGATCTCATTTTGGACTTTATTGAAGATCTTTGAGAAGAAGCTACCCCTTAATACAGGCTAAGTACGGGCCTGAGTGAGTTGGCAGAAGTTCGGGTTAATTTGACCGTTTGTTGGATATATCGCCTCTCAGCTGATCACCGGTCTACCTGTGTTACTAGATGTGATGGACGATTTAAGTACTAGGTTTCATAACATGACGCCCGCGTTAAATACTCTTCTGCCTAAACCTTTGGAGCTTCTTAGTTCACCCACATTTCGACAGTTATGTTTAAATCCCCTGTAATCGGGGGAGAGCCCATTGCCATCAGCAGATCGCATCGGCGCAGATCCAACCATTGACTGGGCATCCACAGAGTCTGGATCTGTCTGAGAAATCCGTATGTTGCACTGATTTATAATTATTATATTGCATGTTACGTTTAACCTCAAACCAGTGTGTTCAATTATAGGTGAACCATTAAAAAAAAACACCAAAAGTTTTAAAGTTAATTCAACACACATCTGTCAAGTGTTAAAGCTAGCTTTAAAAGCAGCTTAAACACATCAGCGCCGACAATTAGACCGCACACCCTCCGTGATGGCGGCGCGCGGAGACAGATTTTATTCCAATCCGAAACGCATCAAGTAATTACAAATAAACAGCGCAAACTACGGACCGGGCGTGCGGAAAATTGTACGGAAACCATGAGTTGAGCAGGATTATTGCGGGTTAAGACAGATATAATATACTTTTCTAGCTTTTTACCTTAACATAAGACATATCGTATGGCATTCAGCAATAGTCAACGATCCCCTTAGTGAAAGAATTTTTGAAATCGGATGAGCAGCTTAGGAGATTACATCCAAAATAACAAAGAATGCCTTTTTGTCTATACTAATATGTTGGTGTTGGATAGCCTATTTATTGAGGAAGGCTTCCGTGGCCCCGGAACACAAAGGTCGATGAAGAACATGGATGGGTTTTAGTCAGTAAAAGTCTGACACTCCCTCCTGCTCCGCCCAGAGCGGGAAGAGTCAATTGATGATTTCCCATCCGAAAAAAAAGGCTAGACACGCTATAACCAATAGGAGTGGAGCATCAATGAAAAATGTTGCAAAAACGGTATTTTTTTAATAATAATTCCACGCCGACGAAGGTCGCGGGTACCCACTCAAAACATTGTGCTGGTGGATGGATTGAATAGTGGGGGTCGTGGAGGTCTTTAAAGTAAAGTTCTAACATTAAAAACATGTATTTCCAAAAAACTTGTAAGAAAGTTGGAACTCGTATGGTATGGTCTAGAACAAAAAAAAAATGATCGCAATGACGGGGAGAACAAGTGCCTTTCGGCTTCGTTAAGAGTCTTTTTACACCCTTTATAAGTATAGATTGCACACCAAGATTTTAACACAGTTCTTTTACTATACTGCTAAGGTTACAATAGCGGCGACGGCGACGGCAATCACGCGAAGGAAACAAAAGTGTGCCTTCAATGCTTGACGCAAGTCAGTGCGTTTTTACTCAAAAAATTGTGGCTTCAGGTTAAGGGTTAAGGGTATTTATTATCTTCATTACTAATTAAGTTTATGGTATTTGGGTGACATAAAGCTAACAATATATTAATTAACAAAGTAATTATGAAAAGCCATTAACATGTCTTCACAGTTGGCAAAAAAGAAGGAGAGAGTTGTAGAAGTTAATGATCTTATTTCTTGATAAGAAATTACAAAGATTTCACTTACTTGGGAATCTTTTTACCTTAAAATATACAAAAAAAAAACTTTCATTACAAGATTCTATTCCTTTTTTATTTATTATTATAAACGGTCGTGTGGGGTGCGTGAAACTCTGATCATATAAATAAATATGAAATATATGCAAAATAATCACTGCTCGATACTTGATTATAAAGGAAATGTGTTTTTACGAAGCTGGCGTAAACTTAAGCACACAAAATTCAGAATTTAAAAAGTTCTAAATCTATAAAGATGGTAATGGTGTTTGTTACATCCCACACAGCAAGATAGGGGTTAACCAAAAACATGGAAAAATGGCTAGTAGTTGTTTGGAACAAAAAGAAAAAACTGTTTAGTAAACATGGTGACCCTATCAGAACATGCGGGCAACATTAATTAGTACACAGTAGACAGTCTGAGTGTACCAACAAAGCAAGATTTTTCTTACGTTCCACACTGCTGTGGAAAAAAACTCATTTTTTTTACAAGTCTGAGCTTTTTCAAAACGTAAAATTCATGAATTTAAAACGGGTGTACATTTTAAATGTTAATTAGGCTTGACGATAATTTGTGCAGTTGCGTACTGAAAATCTGTTAGCGTAAATGCGCGGATAACTTTCATAGCTTATAAAAGTTTATAGTTCAGACGTTACTTTTGAAAAATATATTATTTTTCGTGAGTACCGAGTTTTGTGTTTATGGTGTTTTGATAGAGGAAATACTTTCTGCGTCTTTCATAATCTTTGATGATTGATTTAAATTTGTGTTATAATGGGAAAAATCGTTTTAAAGTCATTAAAAGCAAATTGACTGCCGGCTTAAATTGGAGTATATGTACAAATCCCTACTGTCAATGTCGGTGAGTGTCTGCTTAACAATAAACTTGCTTGACTGTACATACAGACAGGTTTTTACGAAGTATTTTCTCAAGATTATTTTCGGGGTTATAGCCCCGCAAGGTTATCGCAATTTTTCCAATGTGGCCAGAAAGTAGGCCTAACTAGGCCAATAAATAATCTCAAACGTTAATGGTCACAGTAAAACGTTTGGAAATAGTTCGGTTGGTCCTTTCAACCATTGTCCTTTCGTTTATTGCCAAATTTTTTTTACAAGGTGGCATTTTTTATTTCTTTTACAAGGGGCTCGCTTTTTTCTAAGGAGATTTTGTGATAAGTGCAAGGGAGTGTGAGATTTAAAGCTTCACATTTTTGCGTGCTAATTACCAATTTAATTATTTCCTTGATAAGTGATTCAGTTAAGAGCCACAATATCTTTTTTGTGGCTCTTAACTTAATCACGTATCAAAACAATTTGTGGTTATAATCCTATACTTATTACAATAAATATAATAAACTTTATAACATTGTGTTACACTTGTTTATCTTTCTAACACAACACTTATTTTACAATTTAATATTTTATGTGGCGTGTTTTTGGTGAAACAGAACGTAAATTCAAAACGCATAGTCGCCGGTAGTGACGTCAAACATTATGTATCAAAGAAACACTTTTATTTGAAAACTACTTAAAGTTTCACTAAGATGTTATTATAATATTGTTATTGCAATGTATGCTTGAATAAAGCACATACATTTAGTAAAATGATTATATTAAGGGTAAAAACTTAGATGTAAACAAGGCAGATAGACGGAAATGACGACAAACGCTATGACATGAATGGCCGCGACAGTCACGGACATTTGAACTGTCGTAGAAAATTTTAGAAGTTCATTTTTTTTGAGCGACAAGCAGCCGTTGAACTTAACTTTTAATTATTTTATTGGGTTGATAGTACTGTACTTTATTGATTTAATTTAGTAAAGAAAAAAATACATGCATATTTCCTATTGTTTAATTAATCAAATAACCGAAATATTGTTTTATTAATCAATAGTTTTAGGTAATAAAAACACCTTGTTAATATAGCATAAACATCATTAAATTCCACGCTATTAACAAAAACAAACCGTAATTCATCTGTTTCATCGCGCTTTCTTAACTCCTTTTCGAATAGCAGACACAAAGGTAATAAGCAGGAGGTGGGACGTCTAATATCGCAACAGAGTGTCATAGTAGTAACTTGCATTCGTGTGCCGTCTCGGGACGATGCTGCCGACGGCCTGTCCCAAGTTAGCACCCCTTCATACTTAGCGCGTATCCCGAAAAACAGAACTAACATTGTCACCCTACTTTTTCACCCTGCATAGAATCCAATGCTGGTTTTGTTTTCATGTTATAATTTTGTTTTGAACAAAAGCTGCGATGTATGCTGATTGGAAACGGGGAGGTTAGTTTCAAGCGTGTCACAGTAGAAGTAGGTTTGCAGCTTTTGTAATAATTTTCGTCAAGTTCAGTTTCGGTTAATATAATATGCCACCTTTGTTAACATGCACGAAGCAGTAACCAAATATTGGTGTTTGTAACTTTTCGGTGACGGCAGTATTCATTAAGGCTTGATGCTCTCTGTACTTTACATTAACCGTTCACATTATTAGGTCATATGTAATTGAGATTGTTGGACTTACTGATTCCCTGTAGTGTGTGGAAGGGTTCCCTAAAGAAACGCCGAAAAACACATGTTTCTTGTATCAGGACCGACTTTATTTTATTTTTATTATCTGTTGTTATAACGGTCATAATAATACACACTCTAAGAAAATAACAAGTGTCTACCTATTACGGTTCAAAACAAACATCTCTGTGACAGACAGACGGATGAACGGAAGGACGGACGGATAGACGTTGGTGACTTTTAGGTACGGGACCCTAAAAATTACAAATAATATTGGAATTTGTCATCAGGTATTACTTAGTGGCATCTCAGAGTTTAGATTTGTGCTGTCTAGTTTACAGTTGGCTCGCCCCCTATGTCATGGGCATAAAATCAAAATATAGCTGGTGAAGTATGGATCTTCTTCTTCGATTGAAGAAGTAGGCCAGGTGTAGGCAGGGTATGCATAGTTAGTACACCCTACTCCATCATCTGCCTAGGGTTTTCCCAACTATGTTGGGGTCAGCTGAATGCCAGTATTTTACATGGATGATCAGGATCTGCCCAAAAAAAACACAAAAAAAAAACAATAAAACCACTGTAGCTCCAATCAATTCTTGAGTATATTCAAATCCAAGTATTTTATTTCACATAGGCCTGGATGTGCACTTATGAACGTCGACAAGCGTGCACGGTTCGGGTTGGTCGCTTCCATGGAGAAGAACCGGCAAGAAACTCCATGGTTACTCTTTTCAAATTATTTGGTATTACACAATTCTATATTAAGACTGGTTGTAAATACACTATACTATACTAACTTATAACAACCACTTACCACTTACCACTACCTCTGCTTAAACTCTTTGTAGAAAAACGAGCGTAAAGATGTGTTAAAAAATTACGTTTTAAAAACCAACCGTTACGATTGTCCATGTGTCAGGGTGTACACGTGCGAAACATCACGGCGTGCCTTAAGGGAGCCGTGTAGGAAAACTAACGTCTGCCGTCACTGCGCCGGGTCACAGCGTTATAAACTATTCACGGACACAACAACAACGAACGTAGGGTGACATTGCCTACAACTTTTTGGCGATACCTTTTGTTTCTTTTGGTTAGGGTGTCTTTTTTATTTAATAAAGAAACCGGCTAAGAGCGAGTCCGAGGGTTCCGTACAAACTTTTTAAAGGACAAACTTAACTTTGTTGTTCGATCCCTAGAAACGGCTATTGCACCAACCGCAAAAAATAAGTTTGTAATAGTAAAATCGTTTTCGTTTAAATTATTAAACTAAATATTTACAATTTTCAGATTTTTCCCTTTACATGTGCTGTAAGACCTTGCTTTTTGCCAAATATCGTCATTCTTGGTCAACGGGAACTACCATATAGGTTTTCGACCCAAAACCTATGGGGTACTTCCGGTTGACCTAGAATTGTAAATTTTGGTTAGACGTAAGGTCTTACAGCACAAGTAAAGGGAAAAGTCCGAAAAATAAAAAAAGTTGAAAATTGAGGTAAATTTTGGTACTTACAAGTTTTCGCGAAAATCTAAATTTTGCCCATATCTTTTTATCGTGTTGACTCAGTACCTTGTACACCTAATTGGGACTATAGAACTCATTATATGGTATAAATTTAAACTTGCTAGGTCCAGCCGTTCCTGAGAAAATTGCTGGTGACAGACGGACAGACGGACAAGAAAGCGATCTTATAACTCCTTTTTTACCTTTTGAGGTACGAACCCTAAAAACTAAGCAAAGCTGAAGTGGGACTGCACTGGCCACATCTACTTCATGCCCAAAGAGCTGTGGGCCGAAATAGCCACTTTCTGGAGCCCTGACACACCCAAAAGGCATCGCGGCAGACCTCGTAGAAGATGGCGGGACGAGCTTGACAAGACCATCGACTAGAGTGCGCATTGGCCCTGGCTACTGGAACTGTTTGGAAGCCTTCGAGGATTACAAGGTGTGATGTCATGTATACTTTACCCAATTCCCGTCAAGCTTACTCACGTTAGCAACCTTTAGCAACCCGTTCTACAAACATAATACGACGATATTCTCCCGAAAGCCGTCGACTTGCGACTGGCAAAGTGCACGAACAAATAAATAACTTTCTCTTTTGTACGGACTTTATAACGGGCCGGGATGCCATAAAAACATGTGGTTTGGTTACGATAAAGAGCCCATTGTGGGTTTTTCGTTTACTCCCCATGGCGTAACACGGTTTGAAAATTGGGGAGAATTTTTGTTTTTTCTTTACTCTTCGCCATGTTTGCGTTTTCTTTCAGATAGCGTTTCGAAAAGGGGTCGTCGATTTATTTGACAATGTAAAATTGGAAGCTAGCTGTTAATTGGTAATTTAAAGTTTGTATTAAAAGTGATTTAGAGTTTGATTAGAAATGATTTATCATCTGCCTAGCTTTTTCCCAACGAAATTGGATTTGGGAGTTACAGTCCAACTCTCGATGATGCGGGATGATGGAGTGACTACCTACCTGGCCTCCAAAACCTTGGTAATAATAGGCCCGTTGGTGAGACAGGTTGTTAGACTTATACGAAAGAAACCAACAAAAGAAACATACACACAAACCTAGAACTTCCTCCTTTTTTGAAGTCAGTTAGTTAAAATAGGTGTAATGTTCAAATAAAATACTCGTAGGCACAAAATAAAAAAACAAGGTCTAAATAAAAGTACAAGAATAGAAATTACCTTGATGTGTGTTGGTAACAACAGCAACGTAGCAGATTGCTACGCGGAGATTAATCGTTTGCAACGGCGTAGAGGCAGTGTTGTGTTTGCTACGGCGTAGAGGCAGTGTTGCGTTTGCTACGGCGTAGAGGCAAGGTAGCGTTTGCTACGGCGTAGCAGGATTGGAATGATAAATTGTATTGATTACGCTTGATAAGAAATCATTACCTCATTTTACTCAGTGGCTCGAGAGTCACAATTTTTTTAAAGTTTAGAATATATTTGAAAGTTTTTCAGCATAATTATAATCGCCTTCAATATAAACATTTAGGAATAATGGTGATCGAAGCAACAGTAGAAAAATGGTGTTTCATGTAGCATACACCGTGACTTTTTATTCGTCTTACAAAGGTGGTCCACTCAATGTATCCGACATAAAATACCTCTATATAATTCGCGCGATTATTTTAGCATTAATTTAGACAATAGGTACAAAGAAAAATAAATTGTACGTTAGAGCTATGAAACATCACACACAATAACGTTTACGTGTCAAACAGTAGAACATACCTACCCAGCGCACGAATCAACGTCGCTCGCAACGGGTGTTTCAACTACGTCATGCGTCATAATAATGAAAAAAAAAGTTTATTTTTATTTTTCAAATGTCAAAAATACCATTTTTTTAAATGAATGTTTAATATTCATTGGATACATGAAGTGGGCTGCCGTTGTAAGACGACTAAAAATCACGGTGTATAGAGATCACGTGTCACTGTGTTCGTACACGCTCATCTCCGAAACTACCCAACCGATTTCGTGGTTTTGTGAATGTGTAAGGTTGATTACAGCTTAAAAGATAGGTTAGTTTTGGACGAAGCCGGGGCGGGTCACAAGTATATCGATAAATTATAGCCTATGTGATATTCTGATGAATACGCTATATAAAGTATTATTCAACACCTGTCAGTAGTTTTTGCGTGAAAAAGTATCAATCCATCCATCCGCACAATCTTTATAGTAGTAGTAAAATACGAAGTTAGATTATTACAGGGTGAAATTGTTCCATTTTCATCACGTAAGAAGGAGTCCTCCACTTTGGTACCGCACAACTTATTCCATAGAAAGATTGAATGCTGTGGCGCGTTTAAGGAATATTGCGCTTTTTTCCTTGATTTGTGAATTGAATTATTGTGTATTGGATTTATTTGAGGTATTCTCTCGTTTCTCCTTTATTGTTGTTACTTACGAGAACGGTTTGTATTGTGACTTTCTGCGAACAGATATAATAGATCTGAAGATAAGATTATTATATAAAAGTTATATTTTGCACAAATTATATGAATAACACAATTACAACAGACAAGTATATTGTAACAAATAATTACTTTGTAAAACAGATTAATTGGGCGGACGACGTTGTTGCCATCGCTGGAATATTCTGCATGACGCTGGCACAAGAACGTGGATCTTGGCTCAAGCAAAGAGAGGCCTATACCCAGCCGTGATGATGATGAAAACAGACTAAAAGAACTAAGGATTTTCTTGGCTATTCTTCTCCATACGAAACGTTTGCAAATCGGCTACTAGAATCAATTTCATTTCATTGTAAAGCATGACGTTTACAAGTTGCTCATGGTCTAATTTCTTACAAACATACTGAATGAGGTCGGTAAATAGAAGTTCTTCTAAAATTAACTTAATTTACACTTGCATAAAAATTAAGTTCATAGTCAGTCTATAATGTTCCCACCGAGGGAAGCAGGCCTCTTTCTATTAGAAGGAATGGGCTACAATCCATCACGCAGGCCCAGTGCGGGTTGGTAGATGTCATATATGTCTTCGAATTTTTGGTTCTAGGACATGCCAGTTTCCTCACGATGTTTTCTTTGCCGTTTTGAGAGCAGTGGTGACGATATAAATTACACGAAGTAATGCACCGGCCTGGGTTCAAATTCACGACTTATTGCTCGTAAATACGGGGCCGTCACCACTGGGCCATCGCTGCTCTCACCGTTTTTGTGGAAACACCGTGAATTGGAAGCAAAATTTGAATAGACCTTATATGTTTCCCAACGTTAAAAAACAAGAGTCAAGATATGAGATATAAAAGTCACATTCTGGTTTCTTTCCCCGTGGCCGAGCCAGTGAAGCATGGTGATAGCCATTCATAAGTTATGTGGGCCCGACTATAACATCATGATAACATTATAAAAAGTGTCGGAGCCTTAAATGTACACGTAGCAGCGTTATGCGAGTAGTGATGTGTGCCTATCGGCAAATCGATAAATTATAAGCTAATATTAAACGATTTGGCTCAAAATCATTATCGTTTGCCTAGCCTTTTCTCAATTAAGTTGGGGTCGGCTTCCAGTCTCACCGGATGTAGCTGAATATCAGTAATTTATATGGAGCGACTGCCTATCGGACCTCTGTAACCCAGTTGTTGGGTAGCGCGATACTTCTTGATAAGGCTGGTTGTCAGACTTTTGGGTAAGGACTGACTGGGCCCGCATGGTGGATTTGGATACTTTCCCGGCCACAGAGAGATGGCTTGTGTCCCAGAAGTGACATTGCAGGCCGATTATGCTTTTCGACTCGAAAAATGGGTTTGTGAAATGGAAAATTCCATTATTCTGATAATTTGATATCGGGTTGGTTTCTGCTGACCACAAGAAAATCATGCTGATTGTTTCTATGCATGTTTTTATTTCTAACAATCCCCCATTTAATACCTGTAACAACTAGTTAGTTCATTAACTTTGTATAAACTAGTGGATGTTTGCTTATCACCATAATAATATTGAATAATCCGCCAACAATGTAAAAGACCATTATAATAATTAATAGAAAAAAGGCGTGGTCAGGGTATGGGCAGAGCTTTTACGTAATTATGTGATGGCACAAGATTATGGAATAAATCTCTTAGCCTTACACGCACTGTAGTCATTTATTGTGTTGCTTGTTAAGTCAACAATGTTGCACGGGTATTAAGAGCAATTTGGGTCAATCTTTAAGGTTAAGTAGTGCTTGCCAGGGTCGATCCGTGGATGGGTGACCATCGCTACATGCCGAGTTTCCTTCGTGTCGCAGAAAGCAAGTTAAACCGTTGGTCCCAGCTGACAAAGTTGGGAAAAGGCAGAATAGTTATTTGTGCAACAAGAGAGCAAAGTGGGTTTTTGCTGCGAGTGTTGATTTTGAATCCCGAGTAAGCGAAGGATTCTATAGTTGAATCACGAGCGTAGCGAGTGATTCTAGGTTAGAATCCTGAGCGTAGCGAGGGATTCAAAGACACGAGATGCAAATAACTTTGGTCTCGTGTAACACATACAACTTTTCACCTCAGCAGCGAGAACATATACATAAAGGTAAAAAAAAACAACATCGTAAAATTAAACCACCACACCACATCACAAACACACAGATATCCAGACGATGATTTGTGTATTTTTATGGGATACAATAAACAGGAAAAGATATTGAGAATTAAAAAAAAAAATGTTATTTGCATTTGTGATTCTTTTCAAAAATGCAATAAGTTTGGGATAAGTTTAAATGTGCACGTCATCTTTTGTTTTTATTGTGGCTTTCAACATTGATTCCAACTCCACATTGTAGATGGTTACCCTAGTTTGTGATAATTCTATGAACTACGATGACAGTACAGTCCCGGAAAAAGTGTTTGCACCCTTTGTAAATCTTTTTAGATATTGATCGCGAGACAAAGTCAGACAGGAAATTTAATTCTGCTTTTTTACATTATGCTTCAATTCTTCGGGTGTTAAATAGCAGACTTCGTCACTGGTACTTTGTAGACAGCGTACATTGACCTAATCATTGTTAGCGTAATAGAGAATAAAACAATAAAATTTTTAATGCCGCAATTTTTTTAAATGCGTTCTGAAACTACACTCACGGTATTCTGTCTCAATATTAAAGATTTTTAAAACTATATATAAATAAGTAGATACATGATAAACTTCGTATTTTTTTTCTTCAGCATTCTTCATCTTGATTTAATTATAAAAAATTTAATTCGATTATTCGAAATATAACAATTTTTCATTTAAAACATGTGATTTACAATATTACGCTTATCGATTTACAATATCGGTATTCGAAACGTTTTATTCTTTGTTTCTTTTTTGGGCCTACTAGATATGGAATTTGAAAATCGAATTTCGAATCGACTTGTTTCTATCTCTCGCTTTTTTCGTATCGAAATGAAAGTGACAGAACAAAGTGAAAATGAAATCTTTCGAATTTAGTGAGTAGACCTGCACAGTTGTCGGTATTTAAAAAAAAATAATTAAAAAGTTACTTTGTCTCACGCTCGCAGCAAAATCGAATTTTGCTCACTGTCTGTAAACAGCAAAACCTGCTTGTTTGAGGTGCTGAGGTGAAAAGATATAAACTAGATAGTTTGGCGATTATAGCAAACAATGCGATGTTAAATCCAATTTGACTGCAGTGTAAGTACGCGACCTGAATTATAAGCACAGTATTTACACATTTCAATCGGAAAGAAGGGATCAAAAACTGAAGGTAACAAATCCTGAACAATTTCCTTAAGTAGCAGTGGGCAGGGCATGGTGCTCGCAGAGCGGAAGGCTAATGAGATTAAACCTTCTGGATTGAAGACTGCATACCTGAGAGCGCAGCATCCCATATGTGGACCGATGTCTTTATAAAGACCGAGAAACGACTTAATACAAGAAACATAGGTTAGTTCCATATGGCGGCGCTTGAAGGAGGCTAAATTATCCAGCAGTGGAAGGATTTCAGCGGTTTTGTTTAAACGTTGCCCCACACTATGATTTCTCCTGTATCGTGGGTGCGTTTACAAATATTTTAACTCTCATACACAAACAGTCAGATCCGGAACTACTACCTGTAGGACATATTTGTTCCGTCCGGGGATCGAACCCGCGACTCGCAGCGCAGCAGCCAATCGCTCAGCCACTGCGCCAATAATGCCGTCAATAACTATGACTATGCTATAAACATTTTAGAAGTCAAATCATTAAGGTGGATGCTCCAGGGTAGCCCGCGAAATTCAAATTTACTTACGTTTTTTGCAATTTGCAGGCCAGTGTCATGTTGTATGTTGATTAAATATGATTCGCGGCTGTAAGACGTATGTAGTTACAGAATTATAATCAATCAACAACCCAACCCTATCATCAATACAACCCTCTAAGTTCATGTAACTGTTAAGAATGACTATTTCTTGAAAAAGTCATTCTTGACAGTTACATGAACTGAATATGAATGTTTGGTGATTTTAATGATTATAATTCTGTAACTACATACGTCTTACAGCCGCGAATCATATTTAATCAACATACAACCTGACACTGACCTGTAAATTGCAAAAAACGTAAAAAAAATAAATTTCGCGGGCTACCGTGGAGCTTCCACCTTAAGTTTTTGAATGTCAAACATCACAAGGAAAAAATTTGATTCTAATCGAATTTAATCATTATAATAATCGAGTAAATTCGGCTCAACTAAGCTAAACGCACATCACTAGCGTCGAAATACATTTTTCGCACCCCACTAAGTGATTCACGATAAAAAGCCTGCGTTACGTGAATCCCTGTCTCTTAGGCGTATGGATATGACGCATATAATTCAAACTACGGGAGGGCCGGGCCGAACGTATTTTTCTACTATGTAATTTTTTTGGTACTCTTAGTAAGTAAGTCTAAAGGTAAGGTCTTACCAAGAAGTATTGTATTACCCAGTACTAACTGGGTTGTGGTGGTCAGATAGGCAGTCGTTCCATGTAAAATACTGGCACTCAGCTGCATCCGGTTAGACTGGAACTCAACGTAGTTGGGAAAAGGCAAGTAGATGATTTAGTTGTTTTTGGTGTATTTTGAAGGATTGTCTCGATAATTATCGAGACATGATATTTAAAAATGACTTTTCCTCGTTAATAATGGTTATTAGCTACTGCTGATCATGCGGTTCTGGGTTCGATTTCCAGGTCGGGCAAAGTGTTATTCGATTTTTCCATCACGAATTTCTCAGCAATAGGCTCGCGCCCTATAAGATGGGACTAGAACATAACCGGAGATGTGGGTATACTATTAGGTATACTATTAAGTATAGTTATAGTATTCTATTAAGCAGTGATAGCCTAGTGGTGTGACCGTCGGACTGCCAAGTCATAGGTCTCGAGTTCGAACCCAAGGCACGCACCTCTGAATTTTCGGATTCATGTGCGTATTGTATAATTATCACTTGCTTCGGTGAAGGAAAAACATCGTGAAGAAACCAGCATGCCTGAGAGATATTTCTCGACGGCATGTTAAGCCAAGTCAGAGGCCCATGGGCGGCTTAAAAACTCTGACACCAGGTTAGGCACTAACCACACGATAAAGAAAGATTAAGGTATACTTGTTATGAATAAAAATAACAGTTGAGCAGTTATTGCACAAAATCTACGTTACACTGTTATAAATACGGATCATTCTCACTAGGTCCACCAGCAATTAGTTCCATGGAATTAGTGAGTTTTTTTTTTCTCAGTAGTTGCATGGACTTTGATAATGGAACAAATGAAAGAAAACTTAATCGAATACTCTTAAAAGTAAAAGTTATCGAGATATTTGAAAATCAACTTGTAAATACCAAAATATTTCTCTATCATTTACAATCATAAAAACAAGGAAACATAAACCACATTAGACGTGATTATTCCTTTAATAAAGCAAGTTATTCGCGACCGCCACAACATGGCGTACGTATAGGAAAGCTGAAATTTTAATGACAGCCTCGGGGCATATGGACCGGTATTAAGTACCTTGCACATGAATTTTACTGACGTTAATATGGAACCGATTAACGAGGTAGTTAATAGATTCGACGGTTTCCGGGAGATGGTAGAAGAACTGTTGGCAGACTAACAGCCAGAATCCAGGTAAGACCTAATTGAGACTCGCGCATACCAGGAGAGCATGGTGCGAGGCCTACACTCAGTATTAAATTCGAATACATTAATTCCCATACAATAGTACACAGACTATTTTGGTGCATGTATGAAAAGCATTATTTCTTTGCTCATTTTACATGCAGCAACTGCCTATCTGAGCTCCACAACCCAGTTAGTACTGGATAATACGTTACCCCTTGGTAAAACTAGTTGTTAGGCTTTGGGCAAATGATTACCTGTAACGACTGTTAAATATAAAGAAAAAACAGCCGTGACCAACGGCTTAGCGTGGTTCTGGGGCGGAAAAACCTTTACATGAGCTGCCTCGAAGATTGACTCGTGCGACACACTTGGATATTATAAACCAGTTATTAATCTGAAACCTCCCTAAAAAGGCTCATCTGGATACTGAAATAATAACATTTTGGTGCGCATTCGATCGGGCCGTTTTTCTCGCTCCACTCGTTTGTAGATTATCTTTTAATTACTCCCTACGCCTGTTTTTCCATATTAAATACGTCACTATTATCAATTTCCCTTGCTTGGCTCAATGGTTTTTGTAATTGTATGATTTTTTTTAAAATTTGTTTGTTTAGTAGCAGGTTCTTGTAGATTTTTTGAATTTTAATCATAACTGGTAACTTCTAAAAATGTTATGTGTGTCTTGTACTAAACTTCTCTATTTTTTAAGGGATTATTTGCTTGACTTGTTTTTAATTCATGGTATCGCAAAGCAGTGTTCACGCTGAATATAGCGACATAGTTCTTTCTTAAAATTAAATTACAGCGCAACAATTACTTAAAGCTAAAACCTACTAAGTACTAATCGCCTATATTCAATTAACTAAAATTAAAATTGGACATAGTGAAAAATAGAATGATGTAATTGATAAAAGTAAAATTGAATTTTTGACAATGACAACATTGGACAATAAATAAAACTAAAATTATGTTACATTGGTGTTGGAACACTATTAACAACTACGGACTAGATCAGATTACTCTCGTTACCTAAGGGGATGAAAGGTACCTATAAAGATATATTCTACTGTAATATGCCCCTTAGTAATTGGTAAAGCAGAGTGGTGGCTCAGTGGTGACTGCTTCGACTAACGAGTTAAAGTTCATTATTTTGTGTAAATTATGTCATCATTACTTCTCTGCTTAAAAAGTGAAGGTTCTAGAACTGTGACATCTACCAACCCGCACTATGCCCGCGTGGTAGAAGCAGCGGGCTGTACTGCCCACTGCTTCTAAGAAATAGGCCTCCTCTCTCCCACACAGAGGAGACCTATTTCTTAGAAGCAGTGGTGCTATGCTCATTAATGAAGTTGAGTGCTACCGTCTTTCTCGTCTGACACGATGATACCTGGAGTACTCAAGATTTTCATAGATTAATCTATGTGCCTAAGAACACGGATGTCTACACATAGCAGTATAAACTTAAAGCTATATGATACTACGGACATGAACGGACTGCAAGCTCTGGTCCGTCGCAAGTGTGTACCGAGTCTTATGAATATGCATGAGGATGCTCATACCGTGCCGAGTGTTGGATGAAGAGGGGACAGGGGGGGGGGTTAGTCTGATAGACGTAATTAGTAAACAGATATTGTGGGATGAAAATGATCACTCCGATATGAGAGTTATTGTGATAGGCTTACAGTCCATTACTTTGCATAAGATGCGGACAGACACACAGACAGTGACTGATGCTTCAATACCAGTATCTGTTACTATCCGATGCCTGGACCAAATCCACAATAGGCGAGACGACAAAAAAAATCCAATTAGTCCGTCAGTTAGATTATCAAAAAATATTTGACCCGTGTTTTTTCTTTTGTTACGTAAACCAAAATTGATGAAGATATGACGCTTTTAAAATTCTCAATACGTCACGCCTAGGTATAATTTTTAGCTAGCTCTGACGTCACGAGCCCCCACTCCCGAGTTTTGATGCGTTTTATCTTTTGTCAATATTCATTGATTTACAAAAACAAAAAATACGTGTCCATTCATTTTCAATACTCTAACTGACGGGCTAAATAGATTTGCAATTTTTTGGTACTGTCGTCATGCCTATTTGTCGGTATGGTTTTGACCGAACCTTGAGTGAAATGACACTAATCTTCATACGGGTCAGTCCACACCATAACGGTATCAATCCGCGGTCGAGCAGTATCTCGGTTACTCGCGTTCGCTCTTATCACCATCCTGTTTTGATGTCACTGTCTCGTTGGTGTAGTGGTTGCAAGCTCGACTACTGAGCATGAGGTTCTGGTTTCGATTCTCAGCTCGGGCAAAGTGTTGTTGGGTGATTCCATCAGGAATATCTCCGAAGCAGTCACGGAGTCTGAATTTGTGCCCGGTTGATGGCAATAGGCTCCGCCAATATGGGACTTCGGTTTAAATACATTTATTTTCTCAATGAACAAATTACAGTTCACTTATAGAGAAACTTAACAAAATTAACAATTGGTTGTAGTTTACATTACGACGTTCAAACTATCGAAGAAACTAAACACTATATTTTTTTTTATACAATAGAAAGTATGTAATTAAGTCTAAATACTTAAAGATAAAAAAACAGTTCATTCTAAACGTATTAGGTCTAATATAAAAAGCTATACTTATGCGTCTAATATATAGTTCCTTAGGCCTTTTTTAAATGTTGGTATGCTTGTACAATCTATTTTTTTTTAGGTAATTTGTTGTATAGCCGAACCCCCTCATACTGTATAGTTTTCCTGCCGAACAAGGTTCTCACTCTTGGCACTTCTAGGTCCTCTTGTTTACGGGTATTATATCTACGAGTCTTTTGTGTGAATGAAATATTTGTGTGTATGTTGGTCTTAAGGATCTTTCGGATAATCATGCATGTATGGTATGTGTATAGTTGATGTAGGTTAAATAATTTTGTTTTGACTTCGATTTAAACTTGACACATTAACATGGGACTTAAAATATAACTAACGAAATGTGGGTGTACTATTAGGTATGCCTTTGCCTTACCCTTCGGAGATCGCAGGCGTGATGTTCTGTTATAACATACACAACATAGGGATTAAAAAATAGTTGTCTGTAAAGTCGGTTTACGGACGATTATTTTGATAACGTCTTATGAAAACATTGATGAAAAATTGAATACTTTTATGAATTGAATTGAACTATTATCACTGAATTATCATTATTTTTCTTGTAGGATGATTTTTCAAAAACGCTGATACATGATTAATTACCAATCAAAAGGCATTATACAAATTTTCA
Source organism: Xestia rhomboidea (assembly GCA_963853795.1). NCBI lineage: Eukaryota > Metazoa > Arthropoda > Insecta > Lepidoptera > Noctuidae > Xestia > Xestia rhomboidea. The sequence goes on along the minus strand of OY970771.1, from coordinate 2,236,599 downwards.
TAATATTAGTGATTTTAACTTAAAAAAAAACAAAATGTCATCCCCCTTTTCACCCCCTTAAGGATTGAAAATCTAACAACACCGTTGCGTTAGCTTCCAACCATACGCCTAGACCTAGATAATAAATGTTGTGATTTTTACTTTGAAAATTAGGGACTTTCCAAACACAACTTCATCCCCTTTTTTTAACCCTTTGAGGCTGGAATTATCCAAAACGCTGAGACACGTATAAATTAATTTTCAATCGTCAGCCTAAACACAAAATTTTAAGATTTAACTTTAAAACTGACGGACTTTCATACAAACTTTCATCTCCTATTTAACTCCCTTAGGGGTTGAATTTCGAAAATCCTTCCTTATTCCTTGTCCACATTATAAAAGGAACTACTGTGCAAAATTTCAGTTTTCTGGTTCCAAGGGTTTGAGTCAGGTGGAACGTGACTGGAGCGCGAACGGTGTGACACTTTTTCCTGCGTGCAGCCGGTGTTCATCGATTTATAAGACGTTATCACGTCAATAAACAGTGGAACATAAAACCTCCTTTTTTGATTTCGGTTTTTTGAAGACAGGTCTACCTACCTCTATGCCAAACTTCGATATCTGTTTAGCCGTTAACATATAGTTAATCTCACATTTATGATACTAAGGTATGAATAAGTTCCAAGACATTTCCATCATAGTCAAGGTCGTCCTCAATCAATTTAATAAAAAGCTCTAATATTTACGAAAAGCAAGTCACCATTTTTATACGAAATCAAACATATGTTTACGTTTCATTTCATTTATATCAATTCATTTCTGTCGCCGGACAAAAAGTGAAATGGTCGCGCGGGACAATAGTTCGGTGTCGACGTTGGCGGGCGAGCCTCGTCAAACTTACGGGCTAGTGATGTACCCAGTTATCGACTAATTGGTGGTATCGAGTTTTTTATTTAAGTTCTGTGTACTGCCTCGTTTGTGTCGCATGTGGTCCTGGATTTAATTTTCAGGTTGCGATAATGGTTATTGCGGTTTTCAAATTGTATTAGTCAGTTGCAGCCCATTTGTGCCCGGTTGATGACAATAAGTTTATCCCTATTAAACAAAACTGGCAAAATGTGGGTGACTATATTAATAAGTGACCTCTGCCTATCCATTCGGAGAATATAGTCGTGCTGTAATATTACGATAAAGATTTGGTAAGACTAATTAAATTGTCTTTCGACCATACTATGTGTTCGCTGTATGCTGAAGACCAGCGCTGTGCCATTTTAAATTAATTAAAGGTTTTAATATTTCATAAGAGGCAATTCTTGTTACGAAAACAAATAAAACTTAGATACCTCCTAAAAAGGTAAGTTAAATTTACTACAATCAACTAATAAAAAACATGACCCTCCTTCTGGCGCAGTCGGGTTTAAATTGGTCCGACATGCTTTATAACATGCTTTTGCAAGCTTGACAGCTTACTCTATAGTGTATGAGACATAAATTATAGTTAAGCATAGTTAGCCTATAATTTTCCGACTGGCCCAGTGCGGATTGGTAGATAAATAAATAAATTTAAATATCGCTGGACATTACACACTGCGCCAACTAGTTCCACACTAAGCAACGAAGCTTGTGTCGTGGACACCAGATAGTTGATATACTACATAGATACTTTTTGTTTGTAAATACATACTTATTATACATATAAACATCCATGACTCGGAAACAAATGTTCATGCTCATCACACAAACATTTGCTCGTACCGGGATTCGAACCCGGGACCCAAGGAACGTAAGGCAACCTCAGTACCGCTACGCCATTCGGGTCGTCAAAGATAGATGTCATGTGTCTTCGAATTTTTGGTTCTAGGACATGTCGGTTTCTTCACGATGTTTTCCTTCATCGTTTTCAGAGTAGTATAAGACATAATATTAAAAGTGCAAATAAATTAATGTTTAATATCTCCTTTTTAACCGACTTCAAAAAAGGAGCAAAAGCCAGTTTTTTATCGAATAAATTGCTATTATATTAAGTAAATGAGTCGCAGCACCATGCGACTTGTTGTGTCGCCATGGCAGACGCTTGTATGAATTGCCTGTCGCCTCTTTCCGACCGTGTTTCTTTGCCATTTGAGTTCAAAGGCACGATTATGCGGAGATGGATAAGAAGTGATGTTTGGATAGCAATGTTTTTGAGCTATTTGTGATTGAGTAGGGTTGTTGATATTTTGTAAGTAGAGCACATTCATGAATATGTTTCGTGTGTTTCTAATACATATTTAGGAATGCACTCCAAAAATACGGATAATTATGTAAGAAAACCTTTTGTGTGTCTTCTTATCTAAAGCTTGTGACGATGGATAGATGTTTGTTTGTTACTCTTCACGCAAAAAATACTGAACGGATTTGAATGAAATTTGGCACACCGATAGTTTAACCAACAATAGTACGATACCGTGGGATGGTTATCAAAATACAGCGGGCGAAGCATATTAAGCTAGTCTTGAATAATTATGTACCTACCAACCGCTGTTTAGCATGACGTCGGTAAAGTGAAATCTGAGCTTGTAACGAAGTATTTGGCAGCTAAAAACTAAGTTCAATTAAGTAGGCTAAGGCGTAAACTTGTACCTTTTTTTCTGTTGTTCTTTTAAATATATTAAATTGCCATTTCCCTAAGTTTAATCAAAAGTTAGCAAATTAATGGTTAAACGTGATAAATACAAATTAAGAAATAAGCATGGATTAAAAAGTTTGTTATCCACATTTCTTGTATCCAAGAGTTCGCCGTACTTTTGTCCGCTGTTTGAAAGAAGTTACCTACTATAAATGAAGACTGTTTTTATTTTTGTTCAGTACTTACTAACAACTGGTATTTGCCGCTGTAAAGTTACATTCTAGTGGAGTTCTGTTTGTTGTTCAATAATAAGCGAAGGAATATTCATCCGTTGATGTATTTTGTTTTGTCTCGTTGGTCGCTTGGCAAGAGGTCCTGGGTTTGATTCACAGGTCCGACAAAGTGTGATAGCGTTTTTTTTTTATCTGGAATTTCTGTCTGGCTGATGGCAATAAGCATGACGACAGTATCAAAAAATTGCAAATCTATTTAGTCCGTCAGTTACGAGTATTGAAAATTAATGGACTCGTATTTTTTGTTTTTGTAAATCAATGAATATTGACAAAGATAAAACGCATCAAAATTCAGGAGTGGGGGCTCGTGATGTCAGAACTAGCTAAAAATTATACCATGGCGTGACGTATTGAGAATTTTAAAAGCGTCGTATTTTCGTCAATTTTGGTTTACGTAATAAAAGAAAAAACACGGGTCAAATATTTTTTGATAATCTAAGTGACGGACTAATTAGATTTTTTTTTGTCGTCTCGCCTATTGGTCCATTACATGGTATTTAAACATAACTGACGAAATGTGTTTGTAGGTGTAGGTGTTAGGTAAACCTCTACCTAACCCTTTGGGGATAACAGGCGTGCATGACACGCATCTCTGTTTGTGTAATGATTATCACTTGCTTCGGTGAAGAAAAACATCGCGAGGAAACCAGCATGCCTGAGACATATATCTTGACGGCATGTAAAGCCAAGTCCAAGCCAATGGGCGGCTTAAAAACTCTGACACCAGCAGGGCTATTACGTATCTTTCTGATATCCAGTGACTATCAAACTTCGGTTGTACACCGAACTTTGATGACAACCGTGAATGTCATAATATTGGTATTACGTATCACACTGAGTGGATATCACTTTACGGTGACTAACAGGGTCATACATATTACGAAACTAACCTTTTGACCGTTATTTGATGGACACTGAGCCCAGTTACTATCATTTCAAGCTGTCAACAGAGATACGTAATAGCCCTACAGGCTAGGCACGAACCCCACGATAAAGAAATATCGCAAAGTTAATTTTGTATGAAGAAGTATGGAAATTTTGATGACAGAACCCCACACAGATTTGAGTGGACACGTGCAGTTATCAATACTAACATCAAGATTATCTAATCACGATCAACACATATCCGTCGATCGGTTTACAGCGCTTTGCATAATTCTGTTTGTGTCATCATGCCGAGGTCGACGGCCTCGTCATAATCGAGACCGCGCCAGACATCGACTCCGCATATTTCAGAATCGAGTACTCGAATGTACTCGATAATCGGTTCCGTGTGTGCACTATTTTGCATGGGATCTTTAACAAAGTGTCGTTAGGAGGTAGTGTTTTTTTATTTTTGAAATTCTCGTGTTTATGATAGGGTGGCTATAAAAGGAGAGGAAGATCAAATGAACGATGAATGTACAATAAAATATGCCGGCTAAAGAGTTTAGAAGAAAAAAGCATGCTGCATCGACCACAAAAAAGTTGGGATGATAATTTTTCGTAAAAACAGACGACGAAAATATAATTTAAATGGTCACATTGAAACATATAGGTACGAGACTTTAAATATTTGAATCTTGTTTGGTATGTCATGAATAAAACAGTATACCTATACAAAATGTACAAACTAAACACAAGCGCAAATAAATAAACTATCATTTACAAAAAAAAACTTGAGTTCGCAAAACCGTTTGTAAATCTAGGCAAAGATTAAAGAATTAGAATTCTAGGCTACTATCTAAGTTCAGATTGTGGAAAGTAATCTAATATTTTATCCAAGAATCACCTTAACAGTAACAAAAGTCCTTTTTCCAGCATTTTTCCTGCTATAACTAGGTTACCAGTATCCGTACCGCTAATGCTAACTTCCATTCAACCTTCGAGCACTTAAAACAACTAAACTAAATTCCTGAAAGCCGACATTATAGCTCTCAGACATTCAATATAACTTTATGATAACCCTATTGACCTTAAACAAAACTGTACCGACCTCATAGGATACCTTTAAAGTAACTGTACCGGCCTTCAATTGTGCGAAACAAACATCCTTTATCTGCTAAAATAGCTGCCAACTATGTACCTGATATCCATTTTAATAATTTCCCTGGCGAACCAATCCTCAAACAAAGTTTCATCTACACGCATGAAGGACACTATTCTCATAATTCTAAAGTTTATTTTTCCATGACACAGGTGTATGTTTCTGTTTGTAAGATCCCTCGGAGCTATAAGAGCTATGCCAAGTGGAATATTAGTCGTTACTTGTAACGCGATATCGAGTAAATATTATCAATATTCGTGTATCGAGTCCGTTTATCGATTGTTACGAATTGATGGGTTGTATTTCACTTGTTTCTGGGGTTCTGGGTTAGGGATGAGGTAGGGATGTAGCTTTGTGAGAATGGCCCAATATTTTACTAAATCGAATACCAACGCATTCGATTTCGTAAAATATTGGGCCATTCGTAAAGTGCTTTGAGTAGATTTTTAACCATCATCGTTATCATCATCATTTATGTACAAAATCTAATAAAACATCACAATAAACGCATTAAAATTTAATAATGAAAGAAGGTAATAGTAAAAAGTAATTTGTTTTCCTTTAGTATCGGCCTAATTATAAATAGGTCAAGGCGTAATCTTTAGTAGTGCGTAGCCCCGACGACGACCTACAACCACATGCGTATATAAACGGCAACAACTGCGTAACACTCTTAGCGGTGTCCCGCCTACGCCGAGGCTACGTCGTAGCACTTCTACGGGGTGTCCAACCTACGCCGTAGCATTGCTACGCCGAACGTAGCACTGACCAAAAATCCCTTTGTCTCAACATCGTCTTTGTTCATGATCTTAAAAATAAACTGTTTTATTTCCAGTTCTAGTTAAAATACATTTAACTTAAACATTTTACCTACTAAAAGTTAAACATAAAAGAACAAATAAATCACAGTTGACAAATAGGAAAGCTGGCGTGCCTTGCTCCCATACGTTACGACTTTATTCACGACTTTTTACCCCATTCACGAGTTTTTACCCTTTCAGTTCCCAGACACGGCATAGATGTCGCCACCTGAGTTACCGAGATTGATTCACGAGACCGTTTTAAAGTTTTTGTGAGGTAGAACTTTACTGAGCTGGTTTTCGTTATCAATTAATCAGTAAATTGCTCATTTCTTGCTTTTTGTGTCGCTCGTACTAGAAACAACATTGACTAGTTAGTTATACCCGCGGTTTTGTTTACGTGATTATAGCAATTGCGAAATCGAAGTGCCCTATTTTTATAATTTCATATCAAAGTTCCAATTAAAATATCACTAGAAAATCAGTATCGCGTATGTGTATACCTATTGGTGTTTGACAGTCGTTACAGCTAGTCAGTGGCCCCAAACTGCATGGTTGTCAAACCATGCAGTTTTACCAAGAGGTACTGTATTACGCAGTACTAACTGGGTTGTGGAGGTCAGATAAGCCTTCGCTCCATATAAACTATTGGTATTCAGCTGCATCCGGTTAGACTGGAAGCCGACCCTAACATAGGAAAAGGCTAGACAGATGATAGACATGTCGGTGCACGTGACTGTACCTACCTCTAAACCTTGTCCATCTATACTAATGTTACAAAGAGGTATTTGTTTGTTAGTTTGTACGTAGGGGTATCTTCAGAACTACTGATCCGATTCTGAAAATGTTTCACTAACATTATCTCCCGAGTGCTACATTTAAAACGTTCCCGTGACAGCATTCCGTGCATACCGGGAGCGAAGCCGCGACTAATGGCTAGATAATAATATTTAAGTAACAAACACACGGTATCTTCTTTTAGTTCATACCGCATGACCCAAGTTCAGCAGAGATTGATTCACTGCAAGGTTTTAAACTTTTTGTCTACGATCGGATGTTCCGTTTTTGTGCTAAAAGATTAACGTACGGAGTTTCAGACTGTTTTGCTTGTTTGTCGGTAAACTTCAGCTACCTTTACATTTGGTAGATATTTACTTACATATTGAAGTCCACTGCTGAACATAAGTCAATATAATAATGTAAAAGGAACGCAGCACCTTTATTGAAATATTAAGATGGTTTTAAAAAGGTTGCAAACTATTTGTATTGCTGAAAACATTCTGAAACACGTTTAATATGCAGTGTTGCAGCAACATGTTTACTACAACACAAAAATACGTTACAGCAACATTTTCTTACCCTAAATACGAGGCTAGTTTAGCCCACAAGCCCTACAAACAGTTACATAGCAGTAGACAAACATTATACTAAGTAGTGCTTCACCAAACGACATCCGATGAATCACACAAACACAATTAAATGAAGAATGATATGAAAGAAAAAGGAGTAAATGATAACGTGACTGACAGAAGGGATTGGAGGAAAAAATGTGTTGCGTCAACCCAAAGTAATATGAAAATAGGGCAGGAAGTTAATGAGTTCCTCGCAATCGAGCCTTTTTTCCAGTAATTAATTTTAAACGTCACTTTAAAGCCTCCCCATGCCTTTATAAAATAACAAAACACGTATTTTATATGTTCAATAAACTTCTTTCAGTTCAAAGTGAATAGAAGTTTTAATCCGGCCAAATTGGCGCCTTGTCACACGGCGTGAGAGCGCGACGCGTCGCCATCTTGTGCGGCGCCAAGACCAGCGGCTACAGTTACGAACATAAATCTATACTACATTTATATCTTAATCTTACTAATACTATAAATGCGAAAGATTGTGGAGATGGATGGATGAATGAATGGATGGATGTTTACTACTCTTTCACGCGAAAACTACTGAACGGATTTGGCTGAAATTTGACACATAGATAGTTTATAAACTGGATTCACAATTAGGATACTTTTTATCTTCGTGGTATGATCCCGTGGGACAGTTACCGAACTTCAGGTGGGCGAAGTCGCGGTCATAAGCTAGTACCTAAATATAAATCACGTGACACTATAATTTATATTCGTACACGGTAATATCCGAAACCACCCAAGCAATTTCGATAAAATTTTCTAAATGTGTATAGTTGGTTCTAACTTGAAAGATTGGCTAGTTTTGGTCCCGTTGACTAAAGCTAGTTTTTCAAGTTGGTGCCATTTCAAAAGACCTCTCAAAACGAAATAAAACACGATTCGTGATATTTTCTTTGCCTGTTTTGAGAGCAGTGACAAGATCAAACGCCTGCCTGAATTCTAACCCACGACCACTCTACTACCACTAGGCCACCATTGCTCCTCACTGTATATTAAATAACCAGTTTACCAGAGTTTACCAGTGTTCTTCAAAAAAGGGACTACTCGCTGACTTTATAGCCCTAAATTTACCAAAGCCCGCGCTTTCAAATCGTGTGAATTGACATTAATTGCATACAAATTGTATTTTGTGTAGTGTAATCTCGTCTTAATAAAGCTAAATCATTAGTGAAAAGTATTAATGTTCACTGAATTCGAAATTAAACTCTGTTTAGCTGAATTAAAAGCAAACGGACGAAAATTCACGTCTGATTGAACTGAAAATTATGTATTGAAAGATAAGTATTTTTTTGAATGGGAGAAATTAATGAGATGTCGGGAAATAGCAGATTATTATTTTTTTGTATATACACGTTGGTTTGTGAGTATGAATGGTTCGCACTCCATAGGTTTTGTTACAGCAGTGAAAAATTGTTTAAATTTTACGCGCAGTGGCTGAGCGATTGACTGCTGCGCTGCGTGTCGTGGGTTCGTTCCTCGCAACACGATTGTTATAATACACGTTCGAATATTTTGGACATTACATTCCTGATGGAAAAACCCGAAAACACTTCTCCCGACCTGGAAATCGATCCTAGGACGTCATACAGCAGCGCTTGCGACCTCTAAGAAAAAAAAACATTTTAATAATTACGTAACATAATATATAAACCTATCTCGTACTCCCATTTTCATTCAAAAAGTACGTATTCCTAAGAAAAATGTTACGAAAATATTCTGTCATTTATTTCCTCTTAACTCTATAGGGAGGGGATTAATGTATTTTGTTTTTTCTCTTGTTTAAGTTCCTCCGTCCCGGGAAAGAGTAATGCTGTGCAATCCCGCGTTTGTTAATGCATTCTTTATGACATTTCTAGCTCGTAGTGTTGTGCCTTTACGAGACTCGACAGATTTATTGGGTAAATATTTAGTGTGATACATTAGTGGGATTAAAGTGTTATGTACATGTGTTCTTGTGTAAAATGTTTGTATATAATCAGTTTGTAAATTTATAAAGTAGTGGATAACATTATGAAGGCACTTCGTAGAAGTGCCACTATACCTATTACTGTACTAGATAGATAGATATAGTAATAAAGTAAATTAAAAATTATACTTATAATATAACAATGGCGGCAACACTTGAAGGAAAACTCCAAGGACTTTAAAATAGATTTATTAACAATTTTGATACAATCCCCACTATTATACTAACATCGGATAGGCAACTATCTTAATAATTGTCCGTGACGTTCCACCCCAGAAGGCCCGCTCGGGCATCAGCTCCTGACCAAGAATCCCGCCGTTCTCGAGGCCAAATCCAGCGCCCTGATTGTCAGTCTCGTGATCCAATCAGAGAACCGCCTCACTTTCGCGCCATACATTTTACAAATCAAATGATAGAACTATTGCCATTCTTACGGAATGAATGTTACCAGTTTAGAAAATAACATATAAAGCATTTAAGATGTGTTCACACGAAAAGCTATTAAATTAAAACGTTTAAATAAAATTATTTCTAAAAACATATTAAATTAACTAGTAAAATCACGAAACCTAACAATCGTCCGTCCTGACATCGTGTTCATCCCTGCACACGACACCAGGTGGTAACCTAACAATCGGGTATCTTGGCCAGTAGCTTAATAACGTTACGTCCCAAAAAAAATACAATGACAATAAATACAAAAAGTACAAGAATTACAAAATATGACAACTAAAAATTATATAATTGATTGTTAAAGAAAAACAAATTTGTGCTGAGTAAGGAACTAAACGGCTTTATACCATTATTTACCAAATGAACTTGTTATTCAATAAATTTATGTAATCTGGGCACTAGCTTAAACAGAAAAAATTAAAATCTAAAAGTAAGTGCAGTGAACACAAACGATCGATTAATTGCGTCACTAAACAACTTCACAAATTTTAACAAAAATGGTAATATTCTGACTGAAAAACAAGTAATAAACGTTGTCTACCAGATAGCCTTGATAATTAACAATAACAACTTTAATAACATTACAAGTAACAAGACGTTAGATCCGTCAGCAATCGATTTGCTGGTACTAAATATAGTGAACCCAAACGATCGATTAATTGGGTCAAAAAGAAAACAAAGTCACAACAGATCGATTATGTCGTGAGTATTCTGGACGATCGATTAATCCGAATACTGTTATTCCCAGAACGATCGATTAATTCAGGTGCCCTAACCTCCTGACGATCAATTAATCAGGATGCCTATCGACGCCAGTACGAGCCGATCGATAAATGCTCATAGTGGCTGCCGTAGGTCTTATAGTGAACCCAACGATCGATTAATTGGGTCAAAAAGGAAACAAAGTCACAACAGATCGATTATGTCGTGAGTATTCTGGACGATCGATTAATCCGAATACTGTTATTCCCTGAACGATCAATTAATTCAGGTGCCCTAACCTCCTGACGATCAATTAATCAGGATGCCTATCGACGCCAGTACGAGCCGATCTATAAATGCTCATAGTGGCTGCCGTAGGTCTTGCCTTGACACTCGTTGCACCAAGCCGCGATCCGATCGATTCTCGCGTACTTGCTTTGTAACAACGAATAATACTATTTTTATTTATTTATTAATATAAAATACTCATTATTTTATATAATGCATTTTATCAAATAATGTCCTGTATTCAGCCTGGCAACGGGCCCCAATACGTCCCGAATACCAGTGCTAACAGGCCCCAATATATCCTGAATACCCCTGGCAACAGGCCCCAAAACGTCCTAAATACCAGCGGCAACAGGTCCTAATACTCGTATGCCCTGAATACCCCTGGCAACGGGCCCCAATACGTCCCGAATACCAGTGGCAACAGGCCCCAATAGTATATGTCCTGAATACCCCTGGCAACAGGCCCCAATACGTCCTGAATACCAGTGGCAACAGGCCCCAATATGTCCTGAATACCCCTGGCAACGGGCCCCAATGCGTCCCGAATACCAGTGGCAACAGGCCCCAATACTATATCCTTGGCAACAGGCCCCAATACGTCCTGAATACCAGTGGCAACAGGCCCCAATATGTCCTGAATACCCCTGGCAACGGGCCCCAATACGTCCCGAATACCAGTGGCAACAGGCCCCAATAGTATATGTCCTGAATACCCCTGGCAACAGGCCCCAATAAGTCCTGAATACCAGTGGCAACAGGCCCCAATATGTCCTGAATACCCCTGGTAACAGACTCCAATACGTCCTGAATACCAGTGGCAACAGGCCCCACAAAATTATTCCTTATATAGCCATAATCAACAAGGCCTGGTATCGGGGCTACAACATAACGGTCCCTGCCTAAGACCTTACTAACACGATATGGACCTATAAAAGAAGACATCAATTTTTTGCATAATCCATTATTATTAAAACAGGTCTTTGTTATTTTAACAAGGTCCCCTACATTATAGGAACGGGAAGGTTTTCTCAACCCCAAAATGTCCAATGTCGTCGTGATTGAGTTTACATACTTGCCACCTTGCCCCTTTTGGCACAGCCCATCTGACCTTCTCCTTATCCCCGTCCAAATAGCGAAATAATCTATTATCTTTGATAACGAAATTCTATTTGATGTATCGTAGCCCCTTTTCATCTAGTCCACCTTTTTAAAACGTCCATTATTCTGTTCCGCTCGGAGTCACCTAACTGAAGCGTGTGGAGCCAATCTTCGCGACTAATAGACATAATGGCTGGAATCTTATCATCGAGACATTCCGACGGTTCGACAGGGTTCCGGGACAATGCGTCGACATGGCTCATTTTAACCCCTGCCCTGTACTCTATGGTGCAATCGAATTCCGGTAACGTCAGCCACCAGCGTGCTATTCTTGGAATCAAGTCCTGTTTTGAGAACGTAGAACGCAAAACGCTGCAGTCGGTTATAATCTTGAATTCCTCTCCTAACAAATAAACCCTAAACTTACGAAGGGAGCAAACCACCGCTAGGGTTTCGAGCTCGTAAGAGTGGAAGTTTTTTTTTTCCGGGGAAGTTTGTCGGATGTAAAATGCCACAGGATGGAAGTTCTCAGAGCCCTGCGTTCGCTGTAAAAGAATCCCTCCAGTTCCTAACCTAATTGCATCCGTGTGCAGCTCCAACTCTGCATTAGGGTCATATATAGCAAGATCCGGCCTAGTAACCAAAATTGACTTCAATTTCTCAAACGCTCGCTCATGATCGCCGCTCCACTCCAAACTGGATTTCTTTTTTTTTTTTAAGTTTGCTAAGGGGAAACGATATTTGCGCAAAATTTTCTATAAATTTACGGAAATGACTGGTCAAACCCAAAAACTGCCGGACATTGTGTACGTTCTGAGGTCGGGGAAAATTGACCACCCTGGATATCTAGTTTTCACCGGGCCTGATACCACTAGCGCTAATTTCGTAGCCTAAATAGTTTACCTTATCACGCAGGAACTCGCACTTTGATAGGTTCAGAGAGTAAGGTTAGGTTAGGTGAGTAAGGTTCGCCTTTTCCAGCATCTGTAACACCTCTTCAAGACGTTCAACACACTGCTGAGGGCTTTTCCATAAATAAGAACATCATCGATGTACGCGGTTGCCTTATTAAATCGTGCCGATCCCAGTATAGTATTGGTCATCCGTTGGAAAACGGCAGGCGCATTTGCATAGCCGAACGGCATACGGTTGAATTCGTATCGACCGTCCGGTAACAAAGGATGTAAAGTGTTTGCTTTGCTAAGAGATTGGCACTTGGTAGTAGCCAGACGCAAGATAAGAGAGTTATGAAACAGGACTGACCAGAAAGTCGTGCCACTTCATCCTCGATAATAGCCATAGGATACCTTTCCTTAATCGTCATTGAATTCAGCATACGATAGTCTACTCACAACCTTGAGGTACCATCTTTCTTTCGTACGAGTACAATGGGACTAGCATAATCTGAAACCGATTCTCGTATCACACCGGCGTTCAACATGTCTCCGACCATCGAACGTACCTTCTCCCGTTCGTGATGCGACAACCTGTAAGGACGATAAACAACTGGACGTTGACTATTGAGATCAATCTTCATCTCTGTAACACTGGTACGTCCTACCTCCCTCAACGAAGCAAAGCAATGCTGGTATTTCTGTAACATGTTTATTAAGTCTTTCCTTATCTCTGCTGGGACCCGCTCACCCACGCGGACCTTAGTTTTATCTAACCTCCAACTATCTGCAATCTCTATAGATCGCTCATCAACAATCCTGTTCACCACATCAGCTATTTCAGCACGGCAGAGAACCTGTTTAGATGAAATGCGGCAAAATTCAGAACAGGGCAAGACCATTATCTTGATTTCACCATTGATCGAGCGATGAAGCCCGCCGCTGATGATAAGCTGCTCGTTAGGTTTCCCTGCAATACTACTCCTCAGAAGGAAATCACCACTGAAAGCGGACTGAGCCTTCACTTTAAAGGATGCTGTACCATAAACTACAACCGATCTGACAGGAGAAAACTTCACTAAGGCATCACCATCGTCGACGTATTCTGAACTAGGTAATTCTTTCCCGATATCGAAAAATTGCAATCTATTCTTGTCCTTATAAACAAATATATGTGACTGCTCCGTGAAAGTCTGCCCCATAAGTACAGGGACCTCTAGCAAATGATCATCTACGACTTTGCATGTCACTCTAACCTCTACCCCATCAACGATCATGTCAATACTCAAGTTGTCTAACGACTGAACTACACTATTCCGAAAACCTTTCATAAGTGTAGGGGTGTTGTCGTGCGACAGACCTAACTCCTTCCTTAATGAGAGTAACGTCGCTTCCGAAATCTACAAACTCTTAGAGTTCAGAATTGTTAACATATATTTCTTTCAAAATTTTGCTACGGGGTTACATACGCTCGTGTCTTCATTTATAAAATCGATTCTCATAGTTTTCTGAAATGGTTGTAAAGCGCTCTGGTTCACGGGGGGTAATGCAAGACCATCCCTCAATTTTTTTTTTAAACAAATCGAATAAATATCTTTTTAATAAAGAAGGGCTACGTGACCTGTCAATCCGTTCGTGCCGTTGTCCACGCTCAACGTGTCGCTCCGCCCGTAGCCCAGCATCCCGACGCCTCGCTGCCTCGGAGGTGCTCCGTCGTTGACTGTCCGCCCGTGGCTCGCTGATGCGTTGCGATGCATCGCGCAGATCTTCCGTGGCGCGCAGGTGTTCACGTTCCCATCGAACTTCCTCCTCCAGCATCCGTAGTCGCTCACGTCGCAGCTCGATGTCCGGTACCGGCCTACTACGGCTGGGGCTCCGACTTCGAAGGCGACTTCGGCTCCGGGTGGCAGAGTGGGTACCCCTTCGACTTGGTGTAGCGAGTCTTCGTCAGCCCGAAGGCTGCGACATCACCTGAAATCTCACGTCCACGGATTTGAGAATCTAATTTTTTTTTTTAAAGTCTTACGCATTGGGAAGTCAAGTTAAATACACAAAACACGATAGAAATTGAAATGTTATTAAAGTCAAGGCATTAACAAGGTATGTCACCACTAAAAATATAATCATGAAATATTAATTAAACCTTTTAAATATTATTCATTTTAACCGACGTTGCTCAACAAAATTAACTAAAAAAAAAAAAAAATATAGCAATAGGGTTTATATACAAGAAACCTCAGAGTATATAAGGTAATAATGGGAAAAGAAACACTAGAGTATATAGTTAAGACGCTTGTATGCGTTCCCAGTTAAAACCAAAGAAACAATATGTGTATGTGCACTGGGAAAATGTTATTAACTCACAATTGTTGATGCATCCGTCCTTTTCATTATTTTATATCCAACCAACCCGTCCAGCCGTTGACTAGGACACGAATAAGTAGTTCTTATTTTCAAAAATTATATTAATTTTTAACAACTATGACCGCGTAGCATTGTGTAAAACATTTATTTCTGTGTTAAACGGGGCCCTTGTACTACATACCTAGCACTACCAATAAATAAATTGAATTTACGAGAGTTTATTCAGTTTTGTGGAAAAATAGATCTACCCTCCATCCAAAAATATGAGTACAAAGGGCAATATTAACTAATAAAGCGGAACTAGTTAAAATAATTGACGGCTTTATATTCGATAAGTAACCGGTAGATTAACTTGAATCTATCTATCTATCTATCTAAACCACGGGTAGGTAATATCGTTAAATAGATCGGTAAGATTCTAAACTGTGCTTCGAAACGAAGTACGAACAAACAAAGCATAAAATTTTGGGCGTGTACTTACGTTTTAAAAGTTCTTGTCACTTCTGAAGTATAATATAACAATGGCGGCAACACTTGAAGGAAAACTCCAAGGACTTTAAAATAGATTTATTAACAATTTTGATACAATCCCCACTATTATACTAACATCGGATAGGCAACTATCTTAATAATTGTCCGTGACGTTCCACCCCAGAAGGCCCGCTCGGGCATCAGCTCCTGACCAAGAATCCCGCCGTTCTCGAGGCCAAATCCAGCGCCCTGATTGTCAGTCTCGTGATCCAATCAGAGAACCGCCTCACTTTCGCGCCATACATTTTACAAATCAAATGATAGAACTATTGCCATTCTTACGGAATGAATGTTACCAGTTTAGAAAATAACATATAAAGCATTTAAGATGTGTTCACACGAAAAGCTATTAAATTAAAACGTTTAAATAAAATTATTTCTAAAAACATATTAAATTAACTAGTAAAATCACGAAACCTAACATACTGTTTGTATAATTTTTAAGTTACCCATTTATCTTTTTTTTTAAATTTTTGTTTAGTCTTTCATGTTTACGCTGTCTACATTTCCATCGCATAAAAATAACAAATGGAAGTGCGGAGTCTCCTAATACAAACAATTCCTTGCTTAAAAGGTGATCTCCAATAATATGTATCGAAATGCCTATTGTAATATATATATTCTATATTCCTATTCCGTTTTCATTTATTTTTTATTTATAGATTGAATACTCTTTGATTTTCAATATTAGTTTTGTTTTCAAATCAAGCCTTAGCATGGCCACCGTAGAAACGAAAGAGAATCGACAAGTCTTTTGTTCATCTGTCATTGAATCGACAAAATGACAGATGAACAAAAGATTTGTCGATTCTATTTCGTTTCTACGGTAGTAATGCTTTATCTACTCATGTGGTCATGCTACGCCAGCTAGTTGGTCTTCGTCATCTTCGCAAGACATTTTGCTTACAAACTAATTGTTTGTTGATCTACTGTTCGCAAGCACTACTCTTGAGGGTTCGATCTCCTAGTCAGCCAAAGTGTTATTGTGTTATCTGCCAGTTTGTCAGTAGCAGTCCGGAGTTTGGATTTGTGCCTGATTGATGGCAATAGGCTCGCCCTCTGTAACATAGAACTTAAAAATAACAAGCGAAATGTGTGTGCACTACGAGTATGTATGTATATTAGGGTCCACCTCTGCCTTACTCCTCGAGAGTTACATGCGTGATGTATGTAAATAGATTATTGACACTGAAAACGACATGCCAGAGAGGTGGTACACCTTAACTGGTCACAAAATACCTTCATACAAAAAAATCTTCATAAACCAGCACTAATTGCGAGTCCAAACTAGCATTGCTGCCTACCCACCTCGTTTTGTTCGTATGTAAACACACGGTTGGGTTCCGCGGGTAATTAATTAACGCCCTGTTTACGCCCACCGGCTATTTTATACTTTAGGGTTCCTTTAACCAGAGGTTTTTGTCATTTACATAAGTGAATCGCAAAGGTTTTTGATAATAATCTTTTAAGGAAATTGATAATGAATTTTGTGCTGTTGTAGAATGTGTGGAAAATTAACATTAGGTAAGTTAATGTCTTTGTTTTAAAATGTTAATGTCTTTCCTTTTTTTTCTTTTTTCTCTATAGGCCCTATAAAGTCTTATCCAATATTACAAACACATAACACTTTTTTGTTTGTTTGTTCGTAAGGAATAATCTCTGAACGTCACAAAAAAAAAAACGTTTCCAAAATATCTGTCACTGATATTAACTTAGGTTTAAAGATATTTATTCTCAAAAAAGACACAAACTTACGCTATTATACACATCTAAAGTAGTTGAAATCGCGTGCAGAAGTTGGTATTTTGCTATGAAATCGCGGTATCACAGACTAATCCAATAGGGTTTAAAAAATGAATATACGGAACCTTGAAATAATTTTTCAATCATACTTCTCACCTCTATTGTTACTTACTTCTATTCAAAAACTGTATTGTTTTGTAGAGCACTAATGCGCACTGTAGAACGCAGTTATTTAGACTAACAATAGGTAATTTTAGCCTGAAGCTAGCCAGTTACCCAATAAGTCCTTTGTAGCTGGCTTGTGTATCTTGCCAATTTTTTTTGTTAAGAATCTTTAACTCAAGGAGCTTCTTTTATTCAACAAATAATTTTGGTTGAACTCAAGGAGCTTCTTTTATTCAACAAATAATTTTGGTTGCGGTGGGCCTAAAAGGCTGCTTTAGAAAAATCATAAAAGACTGTCTAGTGGTGTGACTGCTGGATTACCAAGTCATAGGTCTCAAGTTCGAAACCAAGACACTCACCTCTGATTTTTCGGATTCATGTATAGTTATCATTTGCTTCGGTGAAGGAAAAAATCGTGAGGAAACCAGCATGCCTGAGAAATATTTCTCGACGGCATGTAAAGCCAAGTCAGAGGCCCTTGGGAGACGTTAAAACTCTGACACCAGGTTGGGCACTAACCACACGATAAAAAATTAATAGGATAACAATATGAATCACGACATAATTTGTAAAATGGTCGCAGACGCAGTTATTATTATGAATTGTCACTTTGTGACCATTTTACGAATTGTAAAGTGAGTCATTATAATTATGTTGAAGTGGCCTTATTAGGCTCCCGAATGGCTTATATTAAGATAACATTAAAGAGTATATCTTGATACTGATGTTTGTCAGAGTTACACTGGGAAGTTAGCCCCTTTACCAATCTCTCCAACTTATAAGGTTAGTTTTTAAATGTTATAACTTTACTTTAAATAGTTTCATGACCCCTGGACTATCAGAACAATGTATTGAGTGTGTAACAATGTATTAAAGCACTACCGTCATTTTACGCATAAAAAACGTGTCCTAGCAATATTTTTACGCTGTGGTACTTAGTTTGATGTACACAAAGCTTGGTTGCCGGCATTGTAATCCTGTTCTTTGGCATGCCAGCCGTTCCGGCATTTTATTTTAAATTCAAAAAAGCAGCACCGCAAAACATCAATACAAAAAGTTTTGTTTAAGACAAAATCTTCTGAAGCATCAAAGTTGTACTGATGGCGCCGTCAGTGAATAGATTCTAACTTTTTCGAATGAAACGACAAATGGATTGCTGAGTTGGTTACAGCCAGGCTACGCAAAAAGTCTTGGAAAAATGATGATTGGATCCTCCCCCGATAATAAATGATACGTTTTTCTCCATAATCCCCATTAGCTATAGTGAATGATGGATAGACGGCGATGTCTGTCGATAAATAAGGCCGGTCGACAAATCGCCATAACGCTGCGATGCCGTTCGGCCAATATTTTTAATCGTTGTTTTTATAACACTCGTTAATAGTGTGACATGCGGCTGTTTTGGTTGGCGAATATGGAAACATTTCATTTCATAACTCCAGATAGCTGTGTTATAACTTCTTTTGTTGATTCGAAATTTAGGTGTATGGCTTTCTATATCCCCCTTTACACGAACCTGTATTATAGACTGTTGAACCAACCTTTTTTTTTTTCGGTTGGGAAACCATCAAATGACCCCTCTTGGTCTGGGCGGAGCGGAAGGGAGTGTCATACTTTTACTGACTAAAACCCATCCATGTTCCTTCTTAGCCTTTTTTTTGTTCCAGAGCCGCGGTATCTGTTTCGAACAGTCCCGCAGCTGTTGAACCACCTTTACATCGTGATGGGTAGTCGGCATATATCGGATAAACAGCTTAGCCATTGAATAGCTTGAATAGCTTAGCCATACCCTATCTACGGGCCAATAATGTACCTACCTAAGGTAATGGAAAGGCCCCACATAACATAACATCCAGTACACTCACATTTCGTCAGTTTTTAAGTCCCATGAAAAAGGGGCGAGCCTATTGCCATCAACTGGGCGCAAATCCAGACTCCACAGCTGCTACTGAGAAATTCCCCTGATGGAAATACCCAATAACACTTTGCCCGACCCGGGAGTCAAAGCGGACCTCACGCTCAGTAGTCGCACTTGCAACCACAAGACCAACGAGGCAGTATAAAGGGTGTTTAAAGACTCTTAACGAAGCCGAAAGGCACTTGTTTTCCTCGTCACTGCAATCATTTTTTTGTTCTAGACCATACCTGGGAACCTTCTAGCTACGGAGATATTTGGGGTCTAAGTTCCAACTTTTCCATAAGTTTTTTTTTTAATACCTACAAGTTTTTAATGTCGTAACTTTACGTTAAATATCTCCATAACCCGTTTACTACTCAATGCATCCATCAGCACAATGTGTTGAATGCGTTACATTAAGTTTTACCGTAAAACGTGGTTTTTCACCACAAAAAAAAGTCGTTTCCCAGAAAACATTTTTGCGCAGAGTTACTCAGTTTAATGTATAGAATGCTTGGTTGACAGCTTCGTGAAGTGTCTGTACTCTTACAACAATAAAATCCAACCTCCCAACAACTGCTCGCCAACCTTCCTCACAGTATGTCACACACAAGTGACATCCTATCACGAGACGATTAATAGAAATACTATCTGGTGTGAAGTATAGCACGCGAAACTGCAATCAGCTGCCATCGGCTTGCCACCCGCTCCGGCAGTATGTTCATTACTTAGCGCGGCGATTAAAAAACACGCGACGTCAAATTTTATGTTTTTTTTTTTTAAAGCTTGAAAGTGTCAGTTGTTTATTAGATTTTTTGTTATTAAGTTCGTAAGGTATACGATATTTTTATTACTTTTCACATTAATGCTATGTTATAAATAACATAAAACATTAAATAACATACCACAATAAACGCGACAAAAACATTTACCCCTTGGCAGACTTTTGAGCTCCCGACAAGTATATGTATATATATATACTGTCAAATATCAAGAAATAACAGCCAGGGACCACCTACTTGACGTGCTTTCCAAAGCACATAGAGGTTTCAGTGTGTCATGGATCATGGTCACCCTCCCACGGTTCGACCACGTCAAGCGTTGGTTAACCTTCAAGATTCAACCATAATTATGGCTGTCATTATTTAATTTACCCTCTTTAAATCTGTCATCAGTACACACGATTAAACGATAAAATTACGTACATGCTAGGGATATTGAAAGTTATTCGTAAGGACTAGGAGACTAGGAATAAAGTGTATTTTTTTTAAATAATGGCAGTGAGTGGCCATAAATCTGGTGCAGCTTGGCCGGCTAACCGCGCGGCTATAAATCGCTACGGTGTCAATTATCATTTGTTGCAACCACGCTACAGTACTGATGTCTTAGAGGAGATGCGACCCTGGTTATAGGGCATAAAATACTCTTTGTTTGACGAAATGTTTTTCCGTATGCAATATACGCGCTTTGGACGTGGAGTTGGACACCAGCCCGTTAGACAATACCATACCTACGACACTTTTAAAATAGATGGTCCATTATCAGCCGTTCCACTGCTGGGATACAGGTCTCCTGACTGAAAGAGAGTAGGCCATAACGCTCCACGCGGGTGGGTCGGTGGATGTCATGTATCTTCGAATTGTCTCTTCCAAGATTTCTCACGATGTTTTCCTTCAATAATTACTTCTTTTTCTTTGCACATCTATGTTATTCTGTCGCTAGCAATGCACTGTAGACGTTTGCGTCTGATAAATCTTGATGGCGTTGAGCGGTTATTGATGACGTACTCATTGATCGTACTACGTCTTCAATATAGCTGTTGCAATTTTAAAATTACAGCGATTTGAATTTGTCATGTTTCGTTTGGAAGCTGTTGGTTTTTGTTGCATAATATTATTAACGTAGTTCTTTCAAAATGTAGATACTATATTTGATTAAAAAAGGCACTAATTTTTAATTTTTCTTTAGCAGCGACGGAGTTTGGATTTGTGCCCGGTTGATGGCAATAACATGGGACTTAAACATAACTGTAAATCTGTTCTAAGCATGAGTGTTGGATGTATTGAGATTGTGGCTTGGCTCATTATGGCAAAACTACGTACGTAATATGATAGAGCTGAAGAGTTTATTTTTTTGTTTGAACTCGCTAATCTATGAAACAAGCAATTAGATTTGGAAAAGAAAATAGAAAGCCCAATTTTTGAGGTTATAGGTTATTTTTAACAACACATAACCCTTATGAACCGAGCAAAAAGAAAAAAGTCATAAATTAACAGCGACCAAATAGGTACCAACGGAAAATTATTAACGTCATAATTTATTAATTGAAATCACTTAAAATACTAGCTACCGATAAACAGTCGAGTCGTTTAAAGCACCACAGATAAAAAATATATTTTACAACGCGCGCTGCAAAACGAAATACGTTATACATTTTTTTTTAATATGCAGAGCTCAAAGGAAATAAATTCAAAGGGAATGTATAATAACCTTTTTTTTTAAATTCAATATTGCTCAGCGTTGCTTTTAAAGATTTTTTTACATTTAAAGTTTAATGTCTTTCACTTATTTTTAATCGGCATGATGTGATGATGTTTTATTTTATTTTATTTTAAATACTGTAACGTTGTTTTAAGTTGTCTGTTAATCAACTAGCGTAGGTAACAATTAGATTATTTTATGAATGTTAATGGTAATTATGAATACCTAATTGAAATTATTATCGGGAATACTTTTTGAATAATTGATTCGCAATAAAACTTGTAAATATTGAAAGATTTTTGTATCATGTAATTTTTACAAACATTTTAAACCTCTACTCAAAACAACAAAACCAAACCATTTTACGTTTAATTAATAACGTTATTATAACAGTTTTGTTTACAAACCAAGATGCGATAACGTAATGTCTCCCTAACTTAGCTGGAAATCTCAAGTTAAAATTTATTTAAGCAATCTTGGCAAAAGCTGTGATCTTGCTGAAGTATTGCCTTAATTACAGAGCGGTAATTGACCTATAAATAGTGGCAACACCGACGCACCCTGGGTTGCAAGCGACTTAATGTTAAGATGTGTGTGTATTTAAGGGTAACCATTTTTGTTTGTGTAATAGAGGGGGAATTATGAATGAAGTAAAGATTAGGCTTTATAAAGGTACGATATTTTAGGTGCTAGGTATAGATTTTTACTGATATTTTTTTACTCTGATAACAGCAACCCAATAGTAACCTTATGACTGCGAGTTTAAAGATCAATTTGTTGTTGAGAGTCATCCAAAATAAGATAGAAAATAACTGAAACTCGCTCAAAATAATCAAAACAAAAGAAATTTTCAAAATCATACGCACTTCTTCACAGATATAGTCAATCTATATCTGAGGAGAAGTGCGCATTTTGAAGTGACAAAACTAAAGTATAAACGCGACCAGCACATCTGAGTTTATGTATAATTATTCTCTATCTATTAAGTTACGTTTGTGAAAATACGTTATACAGGGAAATCATTGAAACTTTAGGTTGACGACCCGAATGGCGCAGCGGTAGTGAGGCTGCCTTAGGGTCCCGCGTTCGAATCTCGGTACGAGCAAATGTTCGTGTGATGAGCATAGACATTTTTTTCCGAGTCATGGATGTTTATATGTATAATAAGTATGTATTTACAAACAAAAAGTATCTGTGTAGTATATCAACTATCTGGTGTCCACGACACAAGCCTCGTTGCTTAGTGTGGCACTAGATGGCGCTGCGTGTAATGTCCAGCGATATTTATTCATTTATTCATTTAGGTTACTAAAAAAAACTTCTAAATCGTCACTTAAATCATATACTAGCACTTCCCCCGCCACTTTGTCCGCAAAAATTGTGATATCTCGATATAAATATACCATATAGCAGGGGTGGTCAACTTGATTAGACCCAAGATCTACTGTTTACTGACGAAACCCTGTGCGATCTACCAATTACATACTTCTTGAAATCTTAAATCTTCTTCTTCTTAGCGTGTCGATGGCAATCTAAATTGTGTCGGCCTAGAACTGACCCACTAGTTTGGCACTTTCGGTGGCGTCCTGGCGTTCCTGTTGTGAACAAACAACAGGACACGTCCCATCGTTTATGGAACAGCATGACATTTACACTCCAGCTGAGCAGGTTTTCCTTGCTGCGGCCAACTTGGGTTCGGAGTCTATTTAAGGACTTCCAGGTCCGTCATGTCCAGGTGGGAGATTTTCAGCAGGTGGAACGAATGGGATTGGTAAGGATGCACTACCTCGCCACAGCTTTAGTATTTCCGTAGAGCGCTTGCCACTGGGTAGGGTGACACACTTCAGAAAGCTGTTACGGCTTTTCAGCCTTTGCGACATACGACGGTATTTAGGTGTAAAGGGTGTCGTGTGTCTGAAACCATTTTGGCTCTTTCGCTAGAGCTTGCCACTGTTCTGCGAACTTCTAGCGGTGGCGCTATTCCTGCCAGCACAGCATCAGCATCATTATCACCACCTGCTACAGCATCTGTACCGGGGTCGGTTTAAGGTAAATCTTAAATGAAACGGCATAGACACGCTTCCCGCTTATTGTTCATCGCGTGCCGAAAACAAAAGAGAGCTATACTGCGTAGAAGAGAGGATAAATAACGTGACAGAACGGCGATTGAAAAATGATACAAGATGTTGCGTGCAGCAGTTGGTAATTACGTTGCTCAGTCTGTTCTACATATTTTTATTTTTGCCTTGCCACGATCGACTGGACTAATAGTCGCGATCGACCGGTTGGCCACCCCTGCCTTTTATCCTATGTTACTTCTTGATAATTAAGCTTTCTATTGGTGAAAAATAGTTACAATCGGTCTCGTAGTTTCGGAGCTTATTCGATACAAAGAAACAAACAAAAAAATCTTTCCCCTTCATAATATTAGTCTAGGCCTATGCTATTAAAGTTACAATCTTCGCCATCAGTGCAACGGCAGATTTCGTTCTATCATACCTATGAAAACAGTTGCAGTATTTTTATTTTCAAATAGTATTTTTGGGAATCCAATATTCATCTACTCGTGTTAGGTTCCCTGAAACTAAATTGTGAAAAGCTGAAAACGTTTTGGTATAACGGAATAAAGTTAAGCTTAATTGAAGTGAATGAAATAGTTTCTATTCTTTTTTTTTTTTGTTGAAAATATATCATTGGCTGGTCTGTTATCTGATCATTTGTTTGTTTGTAAGTTAGTACAGTCCGTGCTACGAAAGATGAGACCTGTCACACCACTTAAATACGGTTAATTGTGTAACGAAATACTTCTTTTGACATTATAGATGTACACGTCGTAAACTATCTTCCTACTTTGTCTTCTTAATGTTTTACCTCAAGGCATTATCAAGATTTCAGAAAGTTTCACTCGTTTGAAGTGGTGTGACAGGTCTCATCTTTCGTGGCACGGATTGTATAGTATTTCCGATAGAAGTCGGCTTTCTAAGGCTCACGTTGGTAAGTGTTCATGTGTTGACACTACGGACTTAAATATTATTATTTACCTCGGACTGCCTCGTTGGTCGTGTGTTTGCAAGAGCGACTGCTGAGCAAAGAGGTCCTGGGTTCGATTTTCGTGTCGGGCAAAGTGTTATTGAGGTTTTTCATCAGGAATTTCTCAGTAGCAGCCACGGAGTCTGGATTTATGCCCGGTTGATGGCAATAGGCTCGCCCCCTATTACATGGGACTCGAAACATAACTGGCGAAATTTAGTTGTACTATTGGGTACACCTCTGCCTAACCCCTTAGGGGATTACAGGCGTGATTTTGTTTATATTATTATTTAAAGTATTTTTTCTTGTTTGCCTAACATTAAACTTGTTTACAATAAAGGAATCTAAAAACCAATCCAAGCCAATTCAAACTCAATTTTGGGTAAGACCGCCTGTGGATGTACACAAGCTATATTATTGTAAGTTGTTTGTATGTGTTTTATTTTTTGCGAACCATGCGAAGCAGCGACCAAACCGGCTAGTTAATGAATGAAAGTAGGTTCCACGACCTATGGCCTGTTTTTTTCACCCATTTTTTTTCTATATCGGATATGTTGTGTGAGATTCAATAAAATGATGTAAGCATGACCTGCACCAATGAGAACCCGTTCACACGGCGCTGACCTGTATAACATTTTATACCGTATTTTTGGATCACATGGGAGTTTCATATAAATTTGCTTTTAATTGTATTAACAGCGGGATGTTTTTTTGCCGCAAAATATCGTACAGGCTGCCCCAGGCATCGCGCGTAACTGAGTTTTGTGCCAAAAATATGTGAATTTTTTACCATCGATACGCTAAAAAGGGGAAACATGAATGATCTTGTAGATTGTAAGTCAACATATCGTCGAACATTTTCCCAATGTGCAAGGCTTTTTAAGCAATATTTGCGCACATTATCACCGAATCGCCGGTGCGCATATTCATAAATTTTAAAACCCAACCAGATGGGTTTCCGTTAATAACTTGTATCCAAAGCAAACAGCAATTGTAAACACGCTTGCAACCGGTGAACGAGTGTTTGCATACATAAATACATTGTTTGATTAGCCAATTGGTACTACTATTGGCTTCTAAAACATAATTTTATTGAGGTACTTCGTGCTAGGTCTAGTGTTCGTAAGTGTTGGGATTTCCATCAGGAGTTTCTTAGAGTACGGAGTCTTGATGTGTGATGGTGATAGGCCCGCTCCTATTACTGGAGAAATGTGGGTGTACGGTAAACCTCTGCTTGACCCTTTGGGAAATACAGGCGTGATTGTATGTGGTAACCACCACTGCCTACGAATACCTGATAGCTAAAACCATTATCAAATCATCATCATCATCATCAGTTCAGCCGCAAGACGTCCACTGCTGGATATAGTCACTGACACAAATGAATGTCTGCGCCCGCGTCTCTGTCAGTGCTGCCATGCATAGACAACTGTGGCGACGGACGTTGGGTGCAGATAAAATTATGATATTTTTTATTCTTCAACCTGTATTTAGTACACATTAAATATTTATATTTGTTTAATAGTATTATTTTGTCTAATAAATTTATATTCGTATAACTGACCGTGACATCACTTTGAGCCCTATCAGAATACCAGCGCTGTGACTTTTTTTTTAATGTCACAGCACCTTGCTGAGATAGAGCCTTTTGACCTTGCACAGGACTAATCAAATTTGATCGTTTTTTATGTTTCTCATGTTTAATTCTTATAATTTTGTCATACCTAATTCTATCTTTTTGTTTCTATTTTGTCTTGTGTGAGTTTAATAAATACTTTTTCTTTCTTTTTTCTATAGGTCTCCCCCAAGTGTCACCACGTTGACCGGTCCCGTGCGACTCACATCCAGCGTATTCCCGCAACCTTAACCAGGTCACCGCTCCACCTAGTGGGAGGTCTTCCAACGCAACGTCTTCCGGTTCGCGGTCGGTTCTAAATCGATTACATGTTATTTACGTTTCTGTAAATAAAAATCAGCTTTACGCTTTGTTCTAGCAGTGGGAACACTGATGGAACAAAGGCATCTTCTTTGTAATAGGAACCCCCTCTCATAGAGAAGGCCAGTGCTCCAGCCGTAACCACCATTCAGGCCCAGTGCTGATTGTTGGATAAAACTGTCTGCTAATCTTTGGTTCTTGGACATGCTGCATAAATAACCATACATTTCTATTTAAACCTTGATGCAGGTTAACAATAACTGCTGGCCAAAAGCCTCTCCTCATGACATCCAGGTCCTGGCCAATGTGGACCATTTATACATAGTAGGGGTTAATACATACATCGAGTTTGTTCCCGTCATAACACAACCCGTATAAAATTGAACTATTTATATTTGTTTTAATATACGGCACACGCAAACTTGGTAGCGCCGCGCTATGGGCTATTTGCTCGAAATTTTCCTAATTTAAAGTTTTCTTTGATTAAAAATTTCGTTCGCCTCCGGGGGTTGAGTGGTTAAGGGTTAATCGTTCGGTGATCACTGGACTAAATGTTCTTTGGGCAGTTTTGATGGTTATTCTGTGTATTGATTTATTTATTTATGTACACACAAAATACATAACAGGACATTGCATTAAGATAGAAGAGCACAAAGGTATTGCTAGGTTTATTGCTGCGTCTAGGTTCAGAATGTCCAATTCCACGATTTAAAAAAGTCCATTTCCCAGAATGTCCATCTCCCAGAAAGTCTATTTCCCAGAATAATACTAGAAAATGACCACGCGAACGAGAAAACGATTAATCAGTACTATTATGAATGGCCTGTACAATATATCCATACATTGAGTGACATTTTGGGATCTAAAGAAACGCTAATAACGTTGCTATTTATCAATATTATGTATTGAGACTTTACATAATATATAATAAAAAGACCTTCTTTAATATCTACTTGCGACTTTCTTTGTTTAGGTAAAAATACTGAAAATGTCTTCTGATTGCAAATTCCACAGTTAACTGTAATAGTAAAAAAACATAAGGTATTAGGACATTCTGGGAAATGGACATTCTGGGAAATGGTCATTTTGGGAATTGGACATTCTGAACCTAGACGTATTGTTGCTGATGATCAATAATATAAGAATAATTAGATTCATGTTTTTAAACAGATAATGCTTGGTTTGGTTATGGTGCGAGGATGAGTGTAAGTACGACTAACAAAAGGTACAAGGCGAAGGCGAATGAAACGTTGGGAAGGGACGCAACAGAAGGACACGCTGACCTTATTGGTGAGGTTCTTAAGCAAGGTTAGGTGTGTAGTACTCGCAATACTTTGTATTTTCTATCATGGGAAAAGATTTTAATTTATGTATGTGTATGTAGCTATAAACACCTTTGATAAATCTTTATTGTTGCAATGGATACATAATATTCTATACTAACACTTAACAGCCATTTTATCTGTATTTTTGTTTGTTATTAATGCACAATATGGTACGACATCTTTACGTTAAATAGTGGCGCTACTTGACAAAGCTGTTTGACATTTTGCATGGATCTTTTGACTCTCGTATGACTTTTACAGGAGGGCGTTGTTGCTCGACATTTGTGAAATAATATGACAGCGTAGGTTCCGATTTTGGCTTCAGATAAAAGGTCTGGGTACATTAAACTCAAACTCAAATACAAAGCTTTTACTTCAATTAGACCATTATAGGCACTTTTGAATGTCAAAACAAAAAGATAAAGCTACAGTCCCAGTCAAAAGGCATAATAACATGCGAAAGTACGTGAGTAAGTTGCCCATTCCAAAGCATAGATCTCTATGGAGAAGAATGGGGCAAGAAACTTCATGGACACTCTTTGAAATCAAAATATTGCTGCAATACATTATACGCATACCTACATTCTAATACTTACAGAAATTGCATTTGATTTTATTTTTAATTATTTTTTGTAATGATGTTTTTATCTTTTATTTGGCAATGGGTGTTATTTACTTACCTGAAATAAACGAATTTATTATTTATTATTATTATTTAAAAAATTGTTCTGTCGACGTCTACTGCAACAGTTTTAGGCCTTTATTTTCTTTTACAAAACATCTTTAGTAAACAAATCGCAACTACAAAAGGTCAACATTACATTTCTGCGCTACCCTTGGGGGTGCAATTCGAGTGTGATAAATATATCATTGACCCTCTCTGATAACTGCCGTTTGACAAGAGTTACTTATTGTATTATTATACATTGCGAAACTGCATTATCTGCTGGTCCAACTAGAAACTTGGAAAAATGGATATGTTATGCGTGTATCACTAACTGCGAGAGAAGATCGTTTCGTGGATGGCTTCTTCTTCTTCTTTGCGTGTCAATGGACTCAAATAATACCCAACCAGTATATGTATAACCACCTGCACAGCTCTTTCGTTGGCTTCGTTTAAATCCTGGAAGGTGCAGGTGGCTGAAGATGGGCATGAAAGAACGTGGGTCATATCCTGCAAAGGGGCTGCACACTGGCGTTGTATTTGGGACGGGTTGATGATACACCCCATTTGGCCAGATTAGTTCTACACCTTCCAACCCGGGCCCGTATAAATGTCAAAATTCAAATTCATTTATTGGTGTGATTTTAGGTACATTTTACATGAGATCTTAATAATAAATAATCAGTATACTAAAATGTCACTTACAGGCTATCTTCCGTGATTATTGTTTATTTTGAGCTCCCGATATTTCCAATAATCACGGAAGATATCCCGTAAGTGACATTTTAAGTATAAATAATTAGTTCCTCAAAAATCTACCTTAAAGGTGTACACTCAGTCAGTAGCGGCGTTAGGGTAGGGCGCGGGTGGGCGACCGCCCAGGGCGCCAGATGTAATGATGTCATGCCCCTCATACACATATAGTACACAATTTTTTTCAACAGTTATTAAAAAAAACTGCTGATTTCTAAAAAATTTCAATACTACACGTTCAAGATGTATGGAACAGCTGATTTTTTAAAATAACCGATGAAAAATTTCGGTGGGGGGCTCAGAATGATGTACTAAATACGTAACCGTTTTCGCATTGGTGTGATTCCACCTTGTATATGAATAGTATTACCTTGTATATATCCATTGCCCTTTGTGCGCCGTAGAAATCTGGCCCAGGGCGCTAGTATGGCTAAAACCAGCACTCCACTCAGTAATGACAAAACATAACACCAACCTTTACTACTTAAAAAGTCTTTATTGTTGATACTTATGTTTAACAAATAAATGATTCTGACTCTAGGTGGTACACTGGTATTGGTGCTGAATTCATTCAGTCTAGGTAGGTAGACATCGTCTCCGAAACGACATGTTTGCATAAAGAGACTAGAAAGAGGAGGAGCCACTGAGGTTAGTATGGATTTCAGAATGATTGTAAACGTAGCCTTTCGACTAAAAGGTTATGTCATTGCTCTAAAATATCTGTTTTAGCTGCTGGCCTTGATTGTCAGTACACAGGGTTTAAACGGACCCTTTATGAAGTCGTCAACCAAGCATTCTGTGCGACAAAGTAAGTAACTTTACGCAAAAATTATCGCTGGGAAACGACTTTTTTTTTGGGTAAAAAACACGTTTTGTGGTAGAATTCAATGCAACGCACTAAAAACATGGTGCTAATAGGTGTATTGAATAGTACGCGGGTTGTGAAGGTGTTTAAAGTAAAAATCTTACATTAAAAGCATGTACTTTAAAAAAAAAGTTGTCAAAAAGTTGGAACTTCCCCCAATATCTCCGTAACTAGAAGGTTCCCAGGTATGGTGTAGAACAAAAAAATGATTGCAATGACGGGGAGAACAAGTGCCTTTCGGCTTCGTTAAGAGTCTTTTTACACCTTTTATAAATACCTAATTTAAGTTGTTACAATGTTAACTACCTCAATGGTCTACTGGTTTCTTTTGAGCATGAGGTCTTGGGTTCGATTCCCAGGTTGGACAAACTGTTATTAAGTTAGGTTTTTCCATCAGGAATTTCTCAGTAGGCCATGGAGTGTACAGTTGTGCCCGGTTGATGGCAATAGGTTCGCCCGCTATTACAATGGACTTAAATAAGCTGACGGCATGTGTGTGTACTATGGTACTCCCCTGCCTAACCTGGAACTAACGGGCGTGCTGTTATGTTATGATAATTATAATTATCAAAAACACATTGTCTAAGAATCAAGAGTAAACATTTACATTTCACTAGATACTAGTAAAAGTGTTTTTTTTTAATTTTATTTAAAGACACAACAAGTTTATTTCTTAATTATCAGAATGCGTGTTTATGTAAATACTGCGTTATTATTTTTTTTTACGATCGATTTTAAATCGTAGTCTTTATTAGTTTGTTAGAAAAAAACAAAAAACAATGAAATGACGTACACTTAGTTTCACTTAAATTAAAAACCAAAAACTACCTCCTCCTCAAAATTTCTTTCCCCTATGGCCAAGTACCAAATACGCGGATGGGTAGCAGCGATACGGCGGTAAATAAAAATAGGGATGGTGTGAACGCGGCTTAAATCATTTTTTGAATTATAGTCGCCAGTGTGCCTACTGGCTACACCCTTGTGGTAATACTTACAAAATGAAATATTTTGAAAATGAAAATGACCAGTTTTGTTTGTTTCAAATACTTTGAAAGGACTTTGCACTTGGCTGTTTTGCTTTTATAAAACTAGATTATGTCCGCGACTTCGCCCGCGTGAAGTCTCATAATTGTCCCATGGGATCTTACTACCGGGATAAAAAGTATTTTATGTTTTAATCCAGGTTATAAACTACCTGTGTGCCAAATGTCATCCAAATCCAGCCAATAGTTTTTGCGTGAAAAGTATTAAACATCCATCCATCCATTTCGAATTTATAATATTACTTAGCTTCTGCCAGCGGCTTCACCCACGTGAAGTTTGATAACTGTCCCATAGGATCTTGCTATCGGGATAAAAAGTCTCTAAAGTATTCTATTTTTTTATTTTTTTTTTTAGGAATGGCATCTCGCAGTTCAGTCTAGAAGAGACTGGCTACTGCTTAACCGGACTAGACCTGTGGATGCCTTGAAGCTAAGGCCTCCAGCCAGGGGCATGTTAACTAAAAACTAAGCGACCACGCCTAAGGGCACCCCCTGTGGGGTACGAACCTCGGCTTAGGGCGTCGCTGGGGGCAGCAAGAGGACAGGCTGGATCTGAGTGTCATTAATTAGGGGCTCGTTTAACATTACTGGCTCAGCATCGCGGGCTGGCTCTAGCAAGGGTTGGGGGGGAATTGATCGGGGATTACGCGCCGGACCTCGGCGGCGAGGTCGGTATGTCTTCGGTTTGTGTGTGTATTTTCTACGTACGGTGCTGGTGTCTTTGCTACTCTCCTGTAAGAGGGTGATAGCGTCGTCGGGGGAGACTAGAGTATGCCGAGGACGGCGGACTGAGCTGATACGCGATGGGTCGTATCGGGCGGCCGATGCGATCAGGGGGTTCCTATGCTTAATAGAGGAGTCGAAAAAGCGCTTTGCAAGACGTTTCATGAATTGCTGTATGGTGGGGATTCTAAGATCTAAGTGAAGACTATCGTTACGGACCTACGGGGGAAAAGTATTCTATATTTTAATCCAGGCTACCTGTGTGCTAAATTTCATCCAAATCTGTTCCGTTATTTTTCCGTGAAACATCCATCCATACATACATACATACTTACAAACTTTCGTATTTATAATATTGGTAGGATAGTAGGAGATTACCGAGTTTTGATTTGCCTGTTTTTTTTTTCATTTTTGAAAGGGAAATCATCAAATGACTCCTCCCGCTCTGGGCGGAGCAGGAGGGAGTGTCAGACTTTTACTGACTAAAACCCATCCATGTTCCTTCGTCGCCCTTTGTGTTCCGGGGCCACGGTATCTCTTTGGAACAGTCGCCCTCAGCCCCGGGTTTTGATTTCTCTTCATAGTTCTTAAATTACGGTATTATTGGTATTTTTGTTTTAATCAGAAATCATCATCATAATTTTTTCTTGTCACCAGGAATCAGATAATTTATTCAGATAATTTATTTACTTATAAAAAGTCACAATTCATATTTTGTTTGTTTATTTGTAATGCCTTCGCGTGTTAACGGCTGACCTTTTTTGTATTGGTAGGACGCTCCTGTGGTATAATTTTCGTCCTTCACGGGAGGAAATCCGTGGGGAAAAAGTAGTTAAGTAATTACGATTTATTATTTATTTAGATTATATAATCTATAGATTCAAACGTACACTGTCACTAGACTTAGAGAGCAGCGGTGGCCCAGTGGTGGCGGCCCCGACTTACGAACAGTAAGTCGTGGGTTCGAACCCAGGCAGGCCCATTACTTTGTGTAATTTATTTCATCACCACTGCTCTCAAAAACGGTGAAGGAAAACATCGTGAGGAAACCGGCATGTCCTAGAACCAAAAAAATCGAAGACATGTGACATCTACCATTCCGCACTGGGCCCGCGTGGAGGATTATGGCCCATTCCCTCTCATAGAGAGGAGGCCTGTGTCCCAGCAGTGGGAACATTAATAGGCTGATGATGATGTACACTGCCACTTACTCTCACATCTTCTTCTTTCATCTTCCTTAGTCTCAATTATTCTGAGCTCACAATATTTCGTTGCGAGCGCCTTGTCGACCCGAATGGCGCAGCGGTAGTGAGGCTGCCTTACGTTCTTAGGGTCCCGGGTTCGAATCCCGGTAGGAGCAAATGTTTCTGTGATGTAACATTTGTTTCCGAGTCATGGATGTTATATGTATAATAAGTATGTATTTACAAACAAAAAGTATCTATGTAGTATATCAACTATCTGGTGTCTACGACACGAGCCTCGTTGCTTAGTGTGGCACTAGATGGCGCTGTGTGCCCAGCGATATTTATATTTACATGATCGCAGGATGACTGATACCGTGATAGCTTAAAACAATCCATAGATACGTCTTGATCTTGTTATCAAACCTCTGAGCAATGAGTACCGCAGCATCCCTCCACTCGGGCACCCTATAAATTATGCTATATCTCACTTAATTAACCATTAGGCCCTTAGGTAAAGGTTGACAAATTAACGGGCACACGTGAATGGGCACCGTATATCAATGGCGATTAAGAAACCGTGGCTTAAGACAAAGCTATGTATTTGGTACGAGGCTGAGGTTGGAGCTTTGTGGAGATGCTGTCAAAATAATATGAAATTTATATGTGACTAGTGACCCGCCCCGGCGTCGCGTCGCACGGGTGCAGATCACTAATGAAGAAACTGAAAAGAGCGCATAGCAAAAAGATAAAAAAAAGTAACATCACGCCTGTAATTCTCGAAGGCCTAGGTAGAGTTTTACCTAACAGTACACCCACATTTTGCCAGTTATGTTTAAGTTCCATGTAAGGGGGCGCGCCTATTGCCATCAGCGGGGCATACATCTAGACTCCGTGGCTGCTACTGAGAAATTTCTGATGGAAAAATCCAATAACACTTTGCCCGACCTGGAAATCGACCCAGGACTTCATGCTCGACAGTCACACTTGCTACCACTAGATCAACGAGGCAGACTTATAGTTTAATGTAATTAAATTCCGTTATACTTTATTTTTTAATTAGATAATTTCTCAGGGTAATTATTTGTGAAATCTTATTGACAAAATAAAATGGCGGCATTAGTTCCACTTTCGGCCGCAACAACATATCCTTGTTGATAAAAAAAATATCTGCCTCCGCCAGCTAGATAACTCTGCGCAAAATGCTATACGAGTCAAAGTGGGGAAAGAATTTTAAAGCAATCTGTTCTCAAAATTCTCCAATCCACACTTAAAACTCCGACTTCAACAAAGGCAGTCCGTACCTTAAATCCCACCTTACAGCAACTTTAAATCCTTTCGCACTCCGGGAAGACAGGGGAATTAAAAAGTAAAATATACCTGAGAACTGCTATAAATCATAAGCTTAACATTTTAATTAAAATGATAAATATTGGCCGCCAAGTTCGCGACGGTATCTTGGAGCTGAGTTTAAAGGTATAAGTGGGAAGAGCTTACTTTTTATGGTATAGGCTGGCTGGTCGATGACCTGACATAGAAAATGAAGACGAAAGAAACACATAGGTGTTTCTACTAGTAAACCTACATTTCCCCAGGTAAGGTTCTTACAGACGAGCGGCACGTTCCTAAATGCAGATAAACTGACCACCCGTCGACGGCAGCCGTCGACAGGTGGCGACGGCTGCCGTCGACGCTTGCAGTTGTGGTGTCGGCGGCTGCGGCCGGCTGCAGTTGGCAACGTGCCGCTCGTCTGTAAGAACCCTTATGTTAAAGTCCCATGTAATAAGGAATGCGAGCCTATAGCCATCACGGCACAAATTAAGACGCCGTGGCTGCTAGTGAGAAATTCTTTATAAAAAAACCCAATACCGCATTTCCTGAACTGGGAATCAAACTCATGACCATGCTCAGCACTCACGGTTGCGATGGTTGTGAACTGTGTGTTATTGCTAGGTGCGATCAGAAATTGTTTAGTTTTTGAGGTCACACTTTTTTTATGAAGCTACTGATACATTGTCTGGAGAATTCTTATGAAATTATGTCTTGAATGTGTAATGTCTTGTAATGTCTTGAATGAATTTGTAATGTCTTGTTTGAAATTATGTCTGGACTGTATCTTAATTGTGATTGCTATGCAACGCTAATAGATCGAGACGTATCCTTTTGTAGCCTATTTATTGTACATGTCAATTGTCTCTTATATATTTTATTAACTACTACTTTACTTTACAATTTTTTTACTCTTTTTTTTACTTTAACGGAGTTAGTACACATGAACAGTGAATACTACATACAGCCACCAAAAATGCCTAAATTTGGAATGTTGTTCTAAAAACACGACCTATTCTCAAATAATCTAGATGGTACCAGAAAATAAGCCATTTATGAAAGTGAGGTCATCTATGTAGGTATAATAAATTCTTTGCGAAACCAATGTCACTAAAAATTTAACATTTTATTTGTAACCCATAAATCTAGTAATCCATGTATATAATGTATCACAGCACGCTCTAGTTTTTTTATTATCTCCAATAACATGGTAACATGCACAAAGCGCAATCCATCAAACGCGACTTTTAAAAATATTGAATGTTAGATACCGCGTTCTATTTTATTTTATGTCCGTGTTACATGATAGTTTGTGCTGTCCATGCTATTTTAATATTTTTGAGTTGAAAAGGATTTTTTACAACTTTTTGTGGTCAATCCATAGACTAAAACCTGACAATATAAAGATTGTTAGGGAATATTGCAAGCAACAGTAATGGCATAAAGTGACAAAAAAAATAGATTTAACGTTGTTACGAAATCACCCATGCCATGTATTTTATGAAAGTATGATAATTAGAAATCACATTCTCTTTTATAAAGTACCAGGCTTTCAGGATTATATAGAGCCAACATCATCAGAATTGATTAACTATTAATACTTCTTCTTTATCGTGTGGTTAGTGCCCAACCTGCCCGCGTACCCTGACCACGGTTGACACGAAAGAGAATCGACAAATCTTTTGTTCATCTGTCATTCATCATTATCTTTTCAGTCGAAAGACGTCCACTGCTGGACATATGCCTCCCCAAGTGTCGGCACATTGACCGGTCCCGTGCGACTCGCATCCAACGGATTCCCGCAACCTTCACCAGGTCATCGGTCCACATAGGAGGAGGTCTTCCAACGCTTCGTCTTCCGGTACGCGGTCGCCACTCCAAAACTTTTCGGCCCCATCAGCCATCCGTTCTGCGAGCGATGTGCCCTGCCCACTGCCACTTAAGATTAGCAATTCTTCTGTTCTGTCTATCTGTCATTATATCGACAAAATGACAGATGAACAAAACATTTGTCGATTCTCTTTCATGTCTACGGTGGTCATGCTACGCGGGCTGGTGTCAGAGATTTTATGCCACCCATAGGCCTCTGACTTGGCTTAACTATCATACTTATTTACATTATGTTTAAGCGTACATACAGCACGTATTATAAATTCTGAAAAAAGGTAATTGTGTTCTATCTTCTACACAGACAAGCCGTCTCTGTAATCGTTCGTTGACCGATACATATCAAAATGCCAAGAATTCAAGGAAATAATGCTCTTGTGCTGGTTTTATGTAAGTTTAACCTACCTTAACCATAAAGTTGTCAGAGCACAGTACCTGTCAGAGGCGTCAGTAAGTTAACTCGTTGACAAACAACAACGTATTATAAACAACTGAACTGCACCGTGATCCATCATTGTGAGGATACAACGAAACACCCCGTAGATACGCCGTCTGCTCGATTAATCACCCTGTATACGTATGCGTTTAAGGAGGGCTGTTCATTATGCGATTTTTGGGTTTATCTTGCGATAATTATATATGCGTTATTCAAGAACTATAAGTACCTTATGGGTAGAATTTTCCAAGAAAAAATGCCCAAGGCAAAAGTCCGCCTTTGTACAGTTTTAGGCTGAGCGCAGACTTGAGTCACGATAGTTTTAAGACAGACTATTGCAAAAGGGAATAAATAGTCTGTCTCGCTCGCACTAGCTAGTAATAGTGATTATTCTAATCTATGGCAATAGTCTGTCTTAAAACTGTGGTGACTCAAGTCTGCGAAGAGCCTTACTGTGCATAAAGTTTTAATAAAAAATTAAATGTTCTACAGTTCAAGTTCTTATGTAACTAAATAGTACAGCTGTTCTTGTTTATTTAACTTTGTGCCATAAATGTATATTTTATTACCACTGCTCTCGAAACGGTGAAGGAAATCATCGAGAGGAAACCGACATGTCCTAGAACCAAAAATCGAAGGCCTGTGACATCTATTCACCCGCGCTGGGCCAACGTGGTGTATTTTAGTCCATTCCCTTTCATAGAGAGGAGCCCTGGTGTCCCATGTGTGGGAACTATGCAATTTGCGACCAAACTGAAACGTATAAACGCACGGTGAGTGTCCAGCTTTAATTCCAGTGTATACAAAATTCGATTAAGGTCGTGTTTGGAGCGTTTTTGTTAGCTTATGAACAGGAAGCGATGTTTTGCTGCAATATTTTCAGTACTGCTGATGTAGCTTCAAATAATTTAGTCGGAGCTGTAATGTATCGCCGAACTCGTCTGCAGTTGTGAGAAATGTTGCGAGTCGTTTGGTTTTTAGTTCATTTCGAAGGAACGTGGTTGTTTGAAGGTTTCATTGTTATATTGAGTGCTTGGTTAGAGAAGTGGAAAAGATTTTTTTATCGAAGGTTATTAGATTTAATTTTCTATGAGTCCAGATTAAAAAACTTGTTGTTATCAATAACGATGCGATTATTTATGATAAAAGTAACATTAAATAACTCGATGATAAGTACTTTCCAAAACTTCTGTGTCAGCTCCTCGATTTTCTCAACCTAAACATTTATTTCTCCCCTTAAACGTTTTCCGTTTCCCTAATACCCGTTTTTCGGGAGAGCTTATTGACGTACCTACTCGACAAACGAGTCAAAAAAAAAATACGGAACTTTCACATTAAACAGCAATTACGACAACAAAACGAGAGAGTCCGAGATGTCTTTTTACGAGGCCAAGCCCTCGAGTGTCGAGCCTTTGAGGCCTCGAGCCTCTTGCCTCGGGCAGGCCACTCCAGGCCTCACACAGCTGCGCTAACTGTTGCATGCGACTCCCGGACTACTTGTCCCTGAGTTTTATTTGAAGCTCCCCGACTACTCTTGTGCGCGAGTTTTTATTTCAAGTCCCGCTTGAGTGTGTACGGCTTGCTTGAAGTTTGTGTGTTAGTTATGTGTACCTATGTGTGTGTGTGAGGGGGTAGTTGTTTTTGTTCTGGCATGAATTTGAGTGTGAATGGCTTTATGAAAAACAAGGCGACAGAATTTTCCATACATTTTAGTTGTCGACATGGGAAAGTTACCGCATGGGACGTACCCATTCTGCATGGAAAATTTATTTAATAAAGATAGCGGGAAGATACAATTTCAAGATGTTATCGTGGACTAATACATGTCTAACAAAATTATAGCCCTTAATAGTCCTCCTGATCGTTTTTCGGTATCGTATGGCGACCAATCTCGTGAGCTCTACCACAGATAAAAACTTTTTCTATCTCTTTTTATCTAGCACGAACACAGGTTCACTCTCTTTCTTCACTTTCATAGTCCGATAGACTAACAATATATTAGTGCTCAGTAACTTACTTTATTGAGCACTAATTTAGTTTTCATAATAATTATGGTGATTTTAGGATCATAAGGGAGATCATTAGTCTTACCAAGGGGTGTAGGTATTACCCAGTGACGGTGTTGTGGAAGTCAGACAGGCAGTTACTCCATGGTTTCAGCTGCATCAAGTTACACTGGAAGCCGATCTCAACATAGTTGGCACACAGTGATGATAAAGCGATATACATAGTTATACTTACTACTTAAGTAGGTATACAAACACATTCAAACTCACGATCATTTATTATTCTGTTTATGTTCATGTCATGTCAGACGGAATTTCCAAGTAAAATAGTCATCTAAATGATTTCATACGCTCGTTTGATTTTGAACCTTCAAAATATCCTATAAATTAACTTTCTACGTTGGTATTTAGAATGGAAGTGAATAGAAGAGTAAGGAAATATTGAAACAAACACTATTTATTGAAAACTAGCTTTTACCCGCCGCTTCGCCCGCGTGTCGGTTGGACATTATACCACGGGGACCTGCTACTGTTCTATTTTATGTGCTAACCCAGGTCTTAGTCTATCTGAGTGCCCAAATGCGTTCAGCCATTAATGGATCAAAAGGTAAGAGACGGACAGACAAACTGAGTTGCATTCGCGTTTATAATACAAGGTAATGCTCGCATCTTCGCCCGCTTAGAGTTCGGTGCGTGTCCCACGGGATCGTACCACCGGGATAAAAATAACAATAATAAAATATTTATTTGCGTAAAACATGGTATAAAAAGATCTTACAGTATAAAATAGAACAGACATGTTTTGCCTAGATTAAACATAGCATGCAAATATTTGTAATCACAATTTCCTTAGCAAAATTAATATTATATTACAACAACGCTATTTTCGTTCTAGGAATTGTTTTAGACTATAGAAGTTGTTGTTAATTAAAAGTACCCTATGTGTTAATCCATTTTTTAAACTATAATGTGTGCTAAATCCATTCAGTTGTTTTTGCGTGAAAGAGTAACAAGCCTCCATATACCTCCATCTAGCGTCCAAAACTTTCGTATTTATTGTAGTAGTTACAAGTAAGATTAGTATGAAAGTATGGATATGTAAAATTAAGTAAACGTAAGAGCCAAAACTACTTTCAGATTAGTATAAAACTTAGCATGAAAAGTACCCAACGCTGATTTCAAGTAACACAAACATCTCGCAACACAAAACACACAGCAAAAATTGAGTGTATTATCGAAGCATACACATTTCAGCTAGAGCCAGCGAGAGCTCATTACTCCACGGGGCGAGATCAAAAGGGGTGTCTTCTCTCTTTATTTGTACACCCCGAGACGCCAACTTTTATTCCAGAACCCTATGTTAACAAGACATGCATAATGGCTTAAAAAATAACCAACGAGTGTGATATCTATACTAAAATTAAGAGTTTATGTTTGTTTGTTAGTTTGGATGTAGGGGTAATCTTCGCAACTACTGATCCGATTCCGAAAACTTGCACTAACGGGTAGTCGCATTAGCCGCTAGTATCTTAACCTATATTTATAACATTCCTGAGCGAAAATTTCCGACTATAACCCAAGGGAAGTCGCAGGCTAATACTAGTATCCAGACAAATATAGCGGTTTTTACGGAACCCGGTTTTTACAACTTGGTTTTCAGAAGCCGGTAAAACCTTTCTTTAGAAGGTGTTTTCCTATCGTTTCTCTGGATCTTTCGGAGGTAATGATGGCGGAGTGTTGCTCGTTTTTCGTCTTGTGAGAACGTGACTGGCTTCTGGTTTAAGTTCATTTCGTTTTGTTATGTTTCGTGTTGGGGAGATTGTGTTTTCGTTGGTTTCGGGTGATTAGAGTTAGGGGAATTTGTTTTCAGGATGTTTTTGATGGCGTGTGTGATATGCAGAACATGAGAAATGCCTTCCTTGGTTTTTAAATAAGTGGTATGATTTGATCATGCTTTATTTTGATTGTTTAATATATGACATTGATTTGTCTCATCTATGTATTTAAGTGAGATGTTAGCTGTTATTAATTAAGGATAAGAAACAGACTTATTATATTATTAGGAAGAAATAAGGTTGTACTTCACATTAAGAATGAAGTTGAACGCATCACGTCATGTTAGCTCTATGAAAATGAGTGACAACTACACATTGTCGCTGGTCGGGTGCCACTCTTGACGGAACGTCGCTCAAGGGGTATACGTTCTTTAATTATTTATTTTGTTTAGTTTCTCACTAATTTTCAATGTTCTTACATGATTACGTGTGAATTCAGTTCGTTATGTTTTGTGGTGGTTAGGATAGATTTGTAGTGGTTTTCTGTGGTTGTTGTTTCGTTCCTAATTAGAATTAATGTCTGTGTTATTATTTTACGTATTTTGAGGACTTTCTATTAACATCTTCACTTCTGGATCCTCAATATATTATACCAAACATCAACTCCTAACAACTCCATCAGTAAAGTAAAATCTGATGACCTTATTTCAAGTGGCTCTATTTCTGTTCTGCGGCGACTTAGGTTCTTGTTGTTTGCTAATGAAGAAAAGTCATAATTATAAACTATTCGAGATATATTTCAAATCTGCTTGTCTTACGCCCAAAGTTCATAGAAAAATGCCTATGGTCTTTTGCCCATTTGTAGTAACATACATAAATACGCATGTTCTACACACATTATTAATATAAAAATTTTCATTATCGATTCCTTCTTTTTTGAAGTCCGTTAAAAAAATATTACACGCTAAAGCAAAACCCCAGAACTTTTTTAAAACCATAACCACCAAACTATCAACTAAACTCCTTAGCCAACCCTGATCGCTTACGATATTAAAGAAATAAACAATAATAGGGTGGTATAAATCATGCATTAGGGTCACCAAGTCGGCATGTTTTCCAATGGCTGATGATGTAAAATGCATGCACGGATAGCATGTACCAGGGTAGTGCGTTGACGAATGAAACGGGAGTTAATCCCGACTTCACCCCTGTCGGCGTCGAAAAGATTTCCCCTGGGAATGTCACACGAACTGAACCCTTTGGTGTGGTGCAAGTTATAGGGGATGAGCATAATCAGCCTCAGCATTTCAAGCTATTATTACCACGCGGGCCGAGTAAGGATTGGTAATCACAATAGGATATCAGTAAATTAGTAACCAATTAGTGTTTTTCCAGAGTTTTCAAGAACCGAAAAATTTGAAGACGTAATATGTGTATCAATCCATTTTAGTCACACGTGGCAACCCTCTCCTTCTCCTT
Source organism: Xestia rhomboidea (assembly GCA_963853795.1). Classification (NCBI taxonomy): domain Eukaryota; kingdom Metazoa; phylum Arthropoda; class Insecta; order Lepidoptera; family Noctuidae; genus Xestia; species Xestia rhomboidea. The sequence goes on along the minus strand of OY970771.1, from coordinate 2,194,462 downwards.
CTTCCTGTGAAAGAGGCCCAAATTTTAGTACTAATAAAGAAGAAGAAGAAGAAAGAAGAAGGAGAAGGAGAAGAAGTGTATTACAGCCTGATTGGTAGTGTATCGTAGGCGTACAACTTTTGAATTCCTTTGAGCAAATTCCGCCGTATACTGTTTGTTTAACTTCAATTGGTAGATAGTGAAACCAAAACCAAAATGGTTATTGTTTGACAAAGGATCGACTTTTAAAGGTCACAAAGTACGTCAGGACAATGATACGCGAAGAATGCAGTTGTTGATGCGGTCATAAAATCAAAAGGCTTAACATCCTAATGCACGCAACAGACGTTATTTTTGTATATTTTGTAGAATTACTCAGTAAGGTTAGCACACACCTGAAAACATTTTTTTGTGTAAACCAGAGTCAATTCCACGAAAAAATATTGCTATAAGCAGCTAAAACCAGGCTATTTCTAGGACAATTTATAGTATCTGTTATTAAACCCGCTACCGCTTATGCTTTGCCCCACATACCCACACAGACTGAAGTAATATTTTAAGCGGCTTTGAATCATCGCTGCAACTCTTTTTTCCGATACCCACCATATTGGTTCGTGACATTAAGTATTTAGGTAATACCGCCTTAATTTGGGAGCGGTTACTTTTCTATTGAGAGGGATTATCCTTTCTCATGTACGGTTTGTGGGTTATGGGTTTTATTGAGTGTGGTATGCCTTGGTGTGGTATGAGGGTCGTATTTGATAAAATGATTTGTTCTCCTCGGCTATTCATCTGTTAATATGTAAGTGACAGTATGAAATTTTGTATAGACATGTATAATCTTTCGCGAAATTGATGTTCATTCATTTCATTTTATTTATTCATTATCAATTTACATTTTGATGAATGACATACACATGCAATTTACATACACATACAAAGAACTATGAATTTTTGAGTTGAAAGCAGGGCTGAAAACTAATTGGGTTTGGATATCCATGAATATAACCGGCCCAGGAGATTCTAACAATGCTCTGACTTTCTCTGATAGCTGTGTAGCAGTTATCCATAAGACAACCGGGATAACCTTTTTATCGCGCTCTCTCTACACTACCTCTAACGCCAATGAATGGATTCGATAGTTTTTAGTGTCGAGCTAGTTATTAAGGCTTTTTCTTTCTTAGTCTGTCTGTTACTGTTTCTCTGTTATGAACGGATTAGGATGAAATTTTACACAATAGCTGTGTTACGACCTAGTATCACTGATATGTATCGTACATAGTAAATATGTATAAAACACCTAGATGCACAGTTCTTTGCAAATGTCACATAAGAAAGTGTCGTCGATAAATCAAATTAAAAAACATAACACAACCATCACAAGTCTTCTGTCGCAGTATGATTCCCGACTTTCACGCAAGCGAAACCTTGGGTAAAACCTAGTATGCATCAAAGCTTACAGTAATACAATCATTCATTCATTAACAATATAACCGTTTATTTATTTCCATTACACAGTAATATTATCACAAAATGCTCTTATATTATCGCACAAATCGTATTGTTGGCAATCATATGAGATGCCACGACGTGTCCCCACGGAACCCCAAAATGTCTACATGCGAAAGCGTTAATTACGTTAAAGTAAATCACGCGAAGACATATTGCTAAGTATTGTGCGGGGCCACGGGAACAGCGGGATGGGGGATTAACGGATTTTGTTTATAGTGAGCTATGTGAAACCTGTCAGTTGTGAGCTAGCTACACGCGTGTTCCGACAGCGATTGAAGACAAAATATAGTAAAAGAAGTAGTTTAGGGCATGCCAGGACCCACCTTGTTCCGAGTCGATTGTTTCCGAGTCATGGATGTTTATATGTATAATAAGTATGTATTTACAAACAAAAAGTATCTATGTAGTATATCAACTATCTGGTGTCCACGACACAAGCCTCATTGCTTAGTGTGGCACTAGATGGCGCTGTGTGTAAAATCCAGCGATATGTATTTATTATATTTATTTAAAATGTAAATCTGTACCAATCCACAATTACCAGGTCCATGCAGCAGTCCTGTATAGTGTGACTGATTTCGATAACGACCGTTGAATCTATTGCCATGCTTACCATTATTTGAGTGGCAGAACTGAATTTACTGACACATCAAACTGTCCACTGTCACAACTAAAGACCTGGGGGCAGAGTTTAAGGTATGTATAGGAAAGCTTAGGTCACTTTTTACGTAATGGAATTTTAAATACGAAACGTTAAGTAAACATTATAAATAGTCATCTCAATCGCTGTTCTCTTGGCCACACCCTCAGGGAATTCGCAGGCGGGCGCGGAACGTACCGGATCCCTGATTTATGTGGAACCCATATAAATGCAATCTGCTTAATTGCCGGCTGCTATGCTCGATAAGCTATGCTATACTGTTGCTATACTCAATAGTTTTCATTCTTTTTCCAATCGCTGCACGTCTGTACAGATAGTTTTAATTCCACGTTCAGGGGTTCGAATGAAAGGCAGACTGGTCTGTCTGCTCGTTATTTTTAATCCTATGTGAGATACTGTGTGTGATTTTGACAACTATACTATGAATATATAGGCGAAAAGAGTCGTTCTATAGTTTTTGTCTAACCTTATGGGTAAAAGGCGTGATTGTCCATATTTTCCCAAAGAAAAATGTTGACATGTTTTAATATCTTTAAACTAGATGAACAGTTTAGGAAATGAAATCCACCAATAGATAATCTATCATAACAACGGGCCATATTTCCTCATCATTTTAATCATACCGCAAACACAGGTATTCCATTTAAATACCAAGAAAACACACATCAATTCGCGAACAGTAAGCAACAGTATACAAATATTTTTAGCATTTCAATCAGCCGCCCCTGCTTATGTCAAAACAAAACGTCTTTTTTTTCTGCTCGCTCACAAACCATCTCGCGTGCCCTCAGGTTTTTACTTCAAGTACAAATTAAAAATGCTTTGCTGGGGACTATTCTGATGCTACTGTTTTTCTGATGAGTGAAAGGTTATTGAGAAAAGATTGATGACCTGTGTGAGGAATGTTATGAAATAAAAAGGAGTAAATGATGGCGTGAAAGAGCGGAGATAGGAAATAAAATAGTTGCGCCGACCCCCAGTAACATGCGCCAGGAGATGATGAGAAGATGATGCCAATGATGAGAAAGGTTGTTGAAAGTCGGTGTTCCATACAAGTTGTCCAATCCGTTATCAGGAATTTGGTGCCAGGAGAGCAAAAAACATCGTCATTAGGATAAGGGCAGGAAGGTGATGCAATGTAGATCGTTCACATGACCTTGGGAGTATCAAGTATACTTACGACGAGAGGGAGAATAGATGAAAGCGAGTTAAAATAGAACAACAAAGCATAAAGAATCAAAGTCATCCATTCAAATCCGATTGAGAAACTGCATTATTTGAACGTCAAACCAAACTCAAACTCAAAACATTTATTTCAATTAGACCATTACGGCACTTTTGAAAAATGTCAAAAATGCAAACAAAACAAAGCTACAGTCACAGGGCATAATAACTTGAGAAAGTACTGTAGTTGCCCATTCCCTAACGTAGATCTAAACCGATGGAAATATGACATAAGACCGTCCCCCAAAACTTCCGCTCTTAGCTACTACAAAAACAATTCCAATTTTCAAAGCAGAATGCAAACACAAAAAAAATGGTATCGGCATCAATTTCGCCCACATTACGTGGACCATGCAAATATATCGTATGTTTCAGTAATACCGGCCTGCAGTCCCCCGCGTAACTTACACCCTGCGTTAATGAACGAGAGATTCTTTTTCGATTTTCATCAAAAACAAAAGGGGAATATTTTTGGCAGACGGCAGGTATTCACGTGGAGTGATATATGTTGCTTTATGTCGAGTGTTTTCATGATATTATGTTCGTCATTTGTGTGTATAGGGAAAATAGTGGAGATACTTTTTGGTATCTTTTTTTATATGTGTTTAATGCATCAATGTGACTTCTACAGCATGTAGCAGAATGGTGTGGTTATTTTTAAGCGCGTGATTCGAAGTTTTGTAATGGCCGATGTCTAATCTCAAGCTGCAACATTGGCCACCGTGATCGAAAACGGCCAGGAGGACTATATTGTCAGCCCATAATATTTGATTAATTGTGGATATTCAAATGCGCAGTAATTAGTGGTATGGGACGTAACTATGACAATATTGTCTTGATTAAATATTGGAAATCGATCTACAGTTGATCCTGGTGTTATCCCGTAGTAGCTATTTACAGTACCTCTACTTAAGCCTGGGCTGGCAGATCGTGTTACGGGTTTTCCTAAAATAATAAGTGTCGAGAAATAAACAGAGTTTTCAAAGATTACAAACTAATCTGACTTTCCTTGAAATTACATTAGAAAAGCTGACACATATCTTCATTCTCAACTGCGAACAGATAATAAAGTAATAAAAATGTGACTTACATAACTGTCGACAGGTTTAAACTAGTCCAAAAATTTACTGTCAAGTGAACTACCATTTTAACTATAAAGACATCTCGTAGGAACTGCGCTGTGGTAGTAAAACTATGACGCGAGGTAGGCGGATAAGAAGGAGTAAACTTAGCAATTTGTGAATGTTGGGACAATGATTAAGTATAAGCATATTCAGCCTATAATATTCTCACAGCCTGGGACACCTCACTATGAGAGAACGCAGGAAGAGTGCGAGTTGGTAGATGTCACATGTCTACGAAGTTTTGGTTCTAGGATATGCCGGTTTCCTGACGATGTTTTCCTTCACCGTTTTGAGAGCAGTGATGATGAAATTAATTACAAAAAGTAATGCGCCTGTCTGGGTTAGAACCCACGGATGGTCTACCATTGTGCTACAACGATTATCAAGTATAGTTATGCGAAAATGTGTCGGTAATCAGACAATTACACGTTGAATTTCAGTAAGAAACAGAAAAGATGTCGGGTTCCTCGGGACTTAATCTCGGACTAACTCTTTCATAAGGAGTGCTACAAGTACTGAGGGAGATGCAAAATGGTTTATTTTGTCACTGTTTTTATAGACAACCTTTTGTTTCTATTTTACACATAAAGTACTAATCTTATTCTTCAGGAATATCTCAGTAAGGTGCAGCCTGGATTAAGCTTGGTTGCGGTAATAGGCTCGCCCTTTTCAAACAGGGACTTAAACATAACTGGCGAAATGTGGGTGTTGGTTCTAATACGTACACCTCTGCCCAACCCTTTGGCGATTACAGACGTCGAGTTAAGTATGATGTTTAAGGAGGAACTTCTGCAGTATCTACTACCCAGTGGTCCAACTTCATAAATGTGATAATAACAAATGAAAAGTCACAGAATGTAATGACATAGAAGAAGATAGTGTCATTGTACGGGCTCCCGGACTATCGATTTCACATTTTTTCCTATCTTTATAACGTTTGAGGTATATTTGGATTTCGGGCTTTGTTATGTAGCGTGTTACTGCAACGAAGGACAAACGCCTGTTTCAAGGACTTTTTGACCCAAGGAATTTTATATTTTGGGTCATTCATTCCTTTACAATAGGTCGCAAGATCAATTCAGGTTTAGCTGTGTGTTCAGTTGCAGTAAACGACGATTATTGCACGTGCTAAGTCGCCAATTCCTCTCACTCTGGCCACGCTTAATGATCTCTTGGATTTTAATCAAACAGGCGATCTGTTTGCGGATGGATGGACGAAGATTTTATTGGCATGTCAGAAGTATTATTACAGGAATTTATGAAAGTGTGAACCTAAAGGTTCTTTTTATTTTGTATATTTTAAATTTATGTTATAACTCTTTTAGGAGGAGCTCGTGGCTAAATAATAACTGCTGCTTGGTTCGATCTTTAGGTTAAGCCGGCTTGCCTAGGTTGGTCTGTGGATGGATGACAACCCTTACATACCGAGTTTCGTCCGTGCCTTGGAAAGCACGTTAAGCTGTTGGTCCCGGCTGTCACTTGTAGATCTTTGACAGTCGTTACAGGCGTAAAAGATCTTTGAGACTTCTGAGACTTTTTGGGCCACTGACTACCTAGTCAGTGGCCCAAAAAGTCTGACAACCAGTCTTACCAACGGGTATCGTATTACCCAGTACTAACTGGGTTGTGGAGGTCAGATAGGCAGTTGCTCGATGTAAAATACTGGTATTCAGCTGCATCCGGTGAGACTGGAAGCCGACCCCGACATAGTTGGTAAAATTCTAGGCAGAATGATAATGTTGTACCTCTTTTAGTGCTAGTTTTAGTTAAGTTAGTAATGAGGGATTTTCTGTTTCAACTCTTCCCTAGTCGCTGGATAGATGGCGCTGAACTTGGTAAGTTACTGCAAGGGACGGAACGTCACATTATTTCACTTGGATGTAATGGTTATATTCGGAAGCATAAGCAAACGAAAGTGTCAGTCAACGAGCGTATGTGACGTGACGCATTTTTTTGAGAGAGAACAAACACTACTAGATAAAAACTATACTAATTTAAAATTATAAAGACGTAGTTTGTAAGTTTGGATGTAGGGGGTAATCTCGAGAGTACTGACCTGATCCCGAAAATTCTTTCTCTCATGCAAACCTTCATTATTCCAGAGTGTTATATACAACACAATTTTTTAGTTATTTTAATTACGTTAAGGGCGTCTAGTACTCATGAAAATGGACAACTTTTACTACGTGACCGACCATGAAATCTCGAAAAAAAATCAGTAGCTTCATACATTATTAGTCGCGTAACTCGAAAAAATGTATAAGTAAAAGTTGTTCATTTTCATGAGTGTTAGACGCCCTGAAAGTAATTCAAACGGCTAAAAATAGTGTTGTGTACTACATAGCACGTTCCCGAGACAAAAGCTAGTCTCTAAATACATCTGAAACTCGAAAATCGATTACCCCAGATACCGATTTAATTACGTGGAACAGTAAGCCGCATCGTAGTCGATATAATAATGGAGTCAACAGACATAATTATGAGCTATCGGTGTCGTAGATCGTCGTAACGGTTATGGGTGGTTGGCATGTCGGGATACCATGCTGACAGGTGTACTGTAAACTGTTCGGTTTTATGATATCCTGGTGTACGATGGAGATTGAGGTACGAGTTCACTAGACTGTAACAAGTGAATAATAGTGACGTTCCAAAAAGGTGTCGCTTACAAAACCAAAAAAGGTTAGAACTTATATATCATCACCATCATTTCAGCCGAAAGACGTCCACTGCTGGACATAGGCCACCCCCAATCTTCGCCACATTGACTGGTCCCGTGCGTCTCGCATTCAGCGGATCCCCGCAACCTTCACTAGGTCGTCGGTCTACCTAGTGGGAGGCCTTCCAACACATTGTCTTCCGTTCCGCGGTCGCCACTCCAGAACTTTTGGGCTGCCCACTGCCACTTAAGACTACTACTACTACATTTACCGTCATGTTTATAGGATTAGCCAATCAACGGAAGCCTAGTGTCGAGAAAGTCGGAGGGTACGTTGCTTGGGGAAGCTTTGAATTGCTTTTCATGCACCCTAGATTTTAATATAGTGTTTGCAAGACCATCGAAGTTTAAAATAGAACATTCCATCACGTCTGTCTTCTTTGAAAGGTTGAAGAGAGTTGTAGCCTATAGTCCATCCACATTTTGACGGTTATGTTTGAGTCCTATACAGGGTGCAAACCGACCCTTCACGAATCCGTCAACCCAGCATTCTGTACTTCAAACTAAACTCTACGCAAAAATTATTGCTGGGAAAAGACTTTTATTTTTGGGATGAAAAATCACGTTTTACGGTAAAACACAATGTAACGCACTCAAAACATTGTGCTTATTGACGTATTCAATAGTTTACGAGTTATGGAGGTATTTCAAGTAAAGTTATGATCATATAAACTAGTTTTTGAAAAAAATCTTGTGAAAAAGTTTAGAACTTTGACCTACAATATCTCTATAACTAGTAGTACCTATTTTCATCAATTAGGTACAAATCCAGACTCGGGTCTGCTACATCATGATCTGTCAAAGGACCGATTCGACTCGTTTTGACTCGTATGCCAACATAAATATACAGAACAGCCGATTTTTTTGACGCGAAGTGATACGATTTGACAACCAAATTCTTCAGAAGCAAACTCTCGAAGCCTATATTATAAACTCAAAAATATATTCATGCATTTCAAAGGGCAGTAATACAATACAGTGTGCCCAAACCGTTACTCCACGTGCATACTTAATACATTTCCTGTTATGCGTACATTAAGGTTCAATCTGCAATATATTTTACAAATAAAATGTATCTATCGTTAAGACAGTTCAAAGCACGAGGCCTTTCCACGTGGATCGTCGAGAAAACGATATTCTTTTACATTGGCACGTGTAGTGATATTCAAAGCAGCTATACGACTGAAATGGATTGACAAATATTTGTAACTAAACAGTGTTTGAAATAATTTTCGATCAAACACATCGGTTTAATTTTAACAACATCATCATTCTGGCAGCTTCCGGAAGCACTTCTGCTAAGCGGGAGATCTTTGGTTCCATTTCCAAGCAGGACAAAGTGTCATAAGGTTTTTCTATGAATTTCTCAGTACTAGGAGTTTGAATTTATACCCGGTTGATGGTAAAAGGCTCGCTTAGGGAGCGAGCCTTTTACCATCAACCGGGTATAAATTACGACGAGAGACAATAGGGTAGATGACAAAAAATAATGCAATAAGTCCGTCAGATAGATTTCCAGAAAATAATGGACACATATTTTTTCTTTTCTCACGTAAACAAAAAAATAAGACGTATTTTTTCTTTTCTCATGTAAACAAAAAAATAAGACGATATAGTGCGTCGAAAACTCGTGTGAAGTCACATTTGAGTACATTTTTTACTCAAATGTGACGTCACAAGCCCCCACAAACGTATCTAACAAATACACGTATCGCATATTTTTCGATAATCTAACTGACGGACTAAACAGAATCATATTTTTTTTAGTCAGTGATCATCCCTATTGATTTACGTATACATTACGGCTATATTCCTATATCAATAGCCATGTAATAAGTGGCCTAAGAATGGCTTGTACTATCTACAAAGCCGGGACAATTATCCTTGCTGCGAATCCTTGGCCTAGCCGCAAGGGGTCCAAGGCTGCTTGTTACTACGTTCTGTAATCCAGCTCGATGCATTTACTTGCTCATTTCATAGAGTTGGTGGGCAAAGAGTGGGTCGGAGAGGCGACATCACATATTGCTGTGCTTCACAGGGTCCGTAATATTATAATTGTTCTTAGCTGTAAGAATGTTCACCTACATTGTGGAACGCCAATAAAATGAATATGAACATAACTTAACAGTGTGGTGTTTTGGGGTATTTGTTAAATATTGTATTAACATATTTTTTTTTTTTTTTTTTTAAGATTTCCCAAGAAAATATATGCACTATCACAAATAAATAATGGTCAACAAAAAGTATAACGTGCGTACGGAGACCACAGCATGCATAACAAAGTTAACAACAAAGCTAAATATAGTGTTACCAAACAGTAGAATTCAGTAACCCGTCGATATAAGCGATAACCCACAATTCGTCCTCTTCTCGTAGAATCTCTATGGTTTCACGATTATATTTACTGTAGTTTCGACTATATTTTTTATGCAATAACTGTGTCACAGGTTAATGCGACCTTTGTAAGGTTAAGCAAAAAGCAGGATTCTCCTGGGCAATGCATTCAGGCTTTAATATACAGGTCATAAATGCAGTCAGTTCCACCGAAAATAAATAAAGTATTTTGTGAAAGTTACACTAACCGATAAAACCTAGGTTCTATTGTCGAAGTAGGTTAAAGCAATATGTTTTACTGGCCGTGGCATCTAACGTAGCCACTGACAGAGCCCTCCAGGGAAATAAGTGTGAAGCAAAAATTATTTTACACCAAGTCGATCGGTACTAACAAATTTTTGTTGGCTGTGCTGTGAACTAGAAAATAAATTTAGGTATTTAGTTTTGTTGTGTTGTGTTATTTTATATATATATTAAATGTTCTTTTTTAATTTATATTTTTTCATATGATAAAACATTTTGTTGGCATGTTTTATGGTTTATTATTCAAAACATTAAACTATTTTGAAAAATAAAAGCTCATATCAAAAACATACCAAAACAAACAATCGCGGGTTATTAGATACGGCAATTAATTTTAATGCTAATACACTACATTCATACATAATTATCATACATTCATAAAGTCACCCCTTTTTTAAACGGGGTTCGGAAGAAACCACGGAACGCCACATGCTACGATCATGCACTGATAAAGTAAGTTGATGAAAGACATATCGTCGCGTAGCGGTTTGCTACGATCGCGTAGCACGTGTAAAATCATCACAGCTACGGCGTAGTAAGTAAAGGAAAACAATCTCTTAGAACTTCTGCTTTTCATCATAACTTCAAAGATGTTCTCTCGAAAAGGTAGGAGGAATTTACTCGTACTAAAATTACGAAGTTACAGTAAAAATTATAATTACATTTTTACTGTACATAAAGGGTGTAAAACACCTCTTAACGAAGCCGAAAGGCACTTGTTTTCCTCATCATTGCGATCATTTTTTTGTTTTACACCATACCTGGGAACCTTCTATTTACGGAGATATTGGGGGTCAAAGTTCCAACTTTTTGACAACTTTTTTTTTTAATACAAGTTATTAATGTTAGATTTTTACTTTAAACATCTCCACGACCCCCGTAATATTCAATCCATCCATCAGCACAATGTTTTGAGTGCGTTATATTGAGTTCTACCACAAAACATGATTTTTCACCCCAAAAGAAAAAATCGTTTCCCAGCAATAATTTTTGCGTAAAGTTAGTTAGTTTGATGTACAGAATGCTTGGTTGACGGCTTCGTGATGAGGTGGTTTACACCCTGTATAAATTCCAAGTCTTCGTTACAAAATTTCTTTATGAAAAGATTTCTTATACAATTGAGAATCAGAGATAAGACCAGAAACTCAAGACTACTAGACTGTTTAAAGGAACAGCAAAGAACTGTCACATCTATCAGAAACTTACTCGTTTAATCTACATTAGGTGGCGTGGGTGCTAACACCAGCGAGTGTAACCTTGTACTTTTTACTGCAAGGTTTCTAATCTCCATTCAAGTTTCAACTCTTAATATGTCCACTTAAATTAATATCAACTTTATAGAAGTGTAACTTATGATGATTTCAGAATGACTAAAGCAATTCAAAAAGCCATGAAAACGTATTAAGTTGTAATGGAAATTTAACTTTAAATATAAGAATTAAAGTTGTTTTTCCAAGAACAAATGTTTGGAAAGTAAATTGCAAAAGCAGTTTCACATTGCTGTGTTAATTCAGAACTGCATCGAGCTGAAATATGACAACACTCGTTAGAATGTTGACTATTAATAGTAAGGTTACTCGCAGTGGGTGTCAGGACTACGTTGCGAAGAAAAGTGTAAGTAACTGCGTTGTATAATTGACAGACCTTGAGTGTCCCATCCATACAGGATCTGGAGGTCAATGTGGCGACGCTTGGGGGAGACTTATGTCTAACAGATCTTTTAGACGAATTTTGTACCCTAACACAATTATTATTTTATTTAATCCCAGGGTTAGTGGTAAAATAGTACATTTTGATATAAGTGGGGAACCTTTGTTATTGCCTTCGAGGCGGAATTCATACTCGAGCCGCAGGCGAGGTTGTTATGGAGCCGAGAACTGCAGTAACAAATGCCCACGTGTATCAAACGACGTTTTTCAATACACTTTCGAAGAATTAACATAATAGAAAGAAAAGTATTTTTTTCATGAATTATTAGGAAACTGTGATTTAATTTCCTTTTTTCCGCGCTTTGCTTTCGCCACATTGAAAGTGAAGCAAAGGTATGAAGCTGCTAAACAGCCTAATATGAAAAAAAATATATATTTTAGAACGCATTTAAATGTTTATTTGAACACTATAGATAAACCTCTACCTTACTGTTTTTGAAAAGTAGGCGTCACGTTATGTGGTACTTGTCAGAAACATAAGTACTATATTTTAAGGGAGAAATGGTCCACGAAATTCAAACTTACGTTATAGGCAAGTTGTAGATCAGTATCAAGTTTTATGATGATGACTAAATAATATGTCCGCAAAAATGTGTATTTAATAAATTATAATACTAGTTTGAATTGGAATTTTCACCTTAAAACAATAAAAATGAACCGAATTCCTGTCGATAAGTATCAAGTTCCGTTGCTAAGTCCACCACATACTTGTACATACCGTTATTACCTTTTCTAAGGTATTGGCCCTTTTTATCCCCTGAGGTCAAAGGTCCCTTTACGATTAGGGGTGACATTATAACAAGGTATATTGGGGTTTCGTTTGTTCCTAAACCTTTTGCGGTCATCATTAGAATAAGGAAACTAGGAATAGAGACGTTCACAAAATTGCGATTTTAGCCTTAAAATGAATGAAACAATTATCTTAGTAATAATATTTATGGCATCGCTTAGACGTCTTGTCAACCAGGATTATTATTGCATTTTTTATTCACCTACTTTACTTTGGGGTTGATACACTAGGGCCATGGGGTCCGAGTGGGCACTCGGACCCCATGGCCCTAGTGTATTTCATAGTATTTCGGGATATGACCAAACGGTTGGTCGACTCTTCTCGTGACCCTCACGAGAAATACGCCAGCCAGAGGGCAAAGAATCCGCATTGCCATCCGACATGATAATGCTGCCAGCCTTCTGGGCACTTTTTTATATTATTGAAATCTCATAAATACCAGATTTTTATGAATGTTTAGTGTGTGTTTTTGTGTGTTTTTTTGTGTATGTGTGTTTTGTGGGTGTGTTTAAGATTGGATACATGAAGTGCGGGGCTGCCGTTGTAAGACGACTATAAAGTCGTATTGTATTTTATGAAATGGTAATATCCCTCCTTCTTAAAACAAAAAATTTAATAGCGGCTCGGATATCTATATTTTTGTTAATGGAGATATACTTGTTAACATAAACTCTGGCATAATGTGGGTACTACACACACAATTCTGTCAAACCTCTTTTAAGAACGCAAGCGTAAAGTTGCGATAAAAGTTTACGGTTTAACCACACGGCCAAAAACTCACTTTAGTTTTGAGTTCATGACATACTAGGTCCCAGTCTCCAGAGGTCTAAATATCCTTAATTTAAATTCGGCTAAAACCTCGGTCCATCTTTGTCAAGAATATAAATAAGTGAGCGATTGGACTTATGAGTCCAAAGGGATGTTTTACAACGGTAGCTATAAAAATGTAGTTTCACGGCATTAAGTGGACTTCGTTGATGTATGTGTTGTGTTTATTAAAGATTTAGTAGCTGAAGCTGAAGTAAATGCTAATGTGTGAGTTTATTAAAATATAGCGGCCTCTTTTTATTTATTACTAGCTGATGCCCGCGGCTTCGCCCGCGTGGATGTCGGTTATCGCGACCAAAAGTAAAGCTCCTAGACGGCTTATTTTTTTCCGAAACCTCCAACAAATATAATTATATTTTAGCCAATCTATACTAAAACCTTCCTCGAGAACCTCTCTATGCATTGGTGAAAACAACATCAAAATTGGTGCAGTCGTTTTTGAGTTTATTACGAACAGACAGACAGACGCGGTGGAGGACTTTGTTTTATAATATGTACTGATTAGGTCTCTTTTCGAATCAGATTTTGTAAACAATTTAAAGGGTTTTATTTTCTTGCAAGGAACCCTAATCCCTTTTCCAAAATAAAAATAGCCTAAGTTAAATCAGTCTAGCCGTTACCAGGCAAACAGAATGACAAAATTACAAAAAAATGGCATTTTGTTATAAGTACCTTTTGTACTATCAAAATAAATGCATTCAGTAAAAAGCTGTTATTTTAAAATAACAAACAGACGCTTCATTTGTATTTATTTGCGTAGATTGCTTTGCAAGAGTGCAAAGGAGACATGTCAAAACATCAAGATTTCTGTGCTAAAGTAAATTGCCAACTTCATTACTTTCACAAGTTATTATGCGTTGCGACTTTGAAGTAACAACGCATGTTCAAAACACGTTCTCTTGGATTGCTGCTGACAAAACAAAAATGTACGTCGCCAAAATTATGTTCATTTTTTCAATGCTTACCAAGACCCGTAAACATTTTCATTGTTTGTCATGTTCATAAAGCACACCATAATACGCTATAAAAAATCGTTTTTAATAGCGTACTTTCCAAAAATCCAGGCAATAAGCGTGTTTAGCGAAGTATTTCTAGGTTGCCAGCCCTAGTTCAAGGACTGAATAGAACCTTGTACCTGCATAGCTGAAGTCCCATTGGCAAAACGCGAAGGGTATTGCTAATAAATTGTGTTATTGATTAAATGGATGAGTAATATTCTGTGCTGTTGGGAGTTGCATTTCATTTCGGATTGCGAGCTGGTGAAAACCGTCGGCTAAAAAATAAAACAACAAACAAACAAAAAAAAACAACAAAAAAAAAACAACAATACTTAACTATTAATAGAAAATTGACAAGTTATCCTTTCTCCTACTTTGCTGTGCCCGACAAGCTCCACAATGTCTTCATCATGTCTTTGTAAATCAACCACACAAGTTCACATTGTGGTATCAAACAAATATACCAATTGAGTATATTTTGATTTAAAAAAAAACTGAAAAACATTACACTCCTTTTGGACTCCGCAGTCAAGTAAAGAAAGTTGTACCTACAACTGATATAATTTTTCTAGCTTTCTTCTACGTGATCTAATAGAAAAAAAACTTCATATTTGCTTCTCATAGTTTATGCTTAAAAATTCAAGCCGATATTTTCCAAATAACAATAAATCAGGTTTGTTTTATGCTTACAAATATTTATTTAGGCACCATAAATATTCAGCGTCATTCAATAAGAAAAGTAAATTATTAAACAAATTCAAAATTGAAGAATACCACAGATTTCCCAGATGACCTGGAAAAAATTAAATGACAAAATCCTTAAGTACTCTAAATCTCTGATGAAATAAGAAAATTATGCAAATATTTGTATCGCAGCAACTCAAAATCATAACGACGGGGAAACGAGCATCGAAATGGCAACATTCTTAATCTGCGCAAACAGATAATATTCAAAGCTTAGCAAACTTACTGACTCTATTTACCACACAATTATCACCTCTAATGTTGAAACGGTAAGTTACAAGTCAACCGCATAATTTGAAAATGTTATGACTAATTCGAATGACCTCTGGTGGTCTGTTGGTTTTCATTTCTTTCGTCAGCTAAGTATTAATGTGTGCGGGGAGGGGTAGATCAGCTAATTTTGGGCGTTCCGCTTCAAATAGACTTGAAAACAAAGCGCGGATTGTAAGAAAATCCCGCCCGGGACCCGTACCTAGCATTCGCTTTACCAAATTACTGAAATTTCATTCAGCCAGCGGACTCTAGGGGAGGTGGTGGACGAGCTTTGAAGAAAATTAATGATGTTTGTGGATGTGGCAGTTTACAAATTTTCATTATGATTGTGCGAAACTTTTATTTGACCACCAGTCTTACCAAGGGCTTTTGTATCACCCTGTACTAACTGGGATATTGAAACCTCCATATCCCAGTTAAGCAGTTGTTCCAAGTTTTACTAGCCACGCATTCACGCGTAGCTTGACCGTGGGTTGCAATCACAGTACACTAACTTATTTACATTTTCATAAAAGCAAAGCTACGTTCTCGTGTTTGGTGCGTCGCTAGTCGCCTGAATTGTTCCTACGCAGAATGAAGGCATCTTTGCAAAGAAGGAATGAGAATCATCACCATTCCTACTCACTTTGTGTTAGCGATTTCAGCTTAGTTTTTCACGATTTTACCATACACCGTATTTACTTATAGTGATGAATGATGATGTAACAACGCAACTTATCTCACAAAGCTGGTATGATAGATCAGTATCTTATGTCACAGTGGAACATGAACTCGACGATCCCTATCATCATCATCATGTTTCTGCCCGTATCCCAATTTATTTGTCACGAATCTTCCTCTTACATAATTCTTTATTTCTTATTCTTCTATTTCTTTGGCCTTGCTCTACCAATACCTACCTTAAAACTATTCTCCTTAACCTTGCATTTAAAGAACTTCGCAGTCTTCCCAGAGAATTACTTAAAAAAAATAAAACATACCACATCCATGCACGCACAAGATACCATCGAAGTATTTTGTGTCGGAATTTACCCAGTTTTATAAAACCAAAGCGGGCAAAATAAGCTTAGCGGTAGATCGTGTAGCGAGCGCTGAGTGCCATGCTACTTAGCGGCTACGGACCGGACTGTATACTCTCTGTGTACTCTACGACTACGCTGTGTATACTCTCTGTGTACTCTACAACTACGTTCTGTATACTCTATACTGTGTACTTTGGTGCAGCTGAGAAAAATTTGGAAAATTAGATCGGGGGTTAGGGATTAGTGAGGGGATGTAGCGGAAGAAAGTTCAGACGAGGTTTCGGAGCGGTGTGTGGTGACGAGGGGATTTTGAAAAGTTTTTATAAATGATCAGATTTAAATAGATTGTAGGATATATTGACTTGTCTAGAGTGTACGGAAGTAAAATAATCATTTTGAATTTCATATTTATATCTTGGTATTCGCACGCTGAGGTGAGGCATAACTAATATGTATTTATTTAAATATTTTTCTATGCTATTTAAAGAATGCTTTAAAGGTTTGTATTACTTATGAAAATGAATAAATATTACTATAAGGCCAACCATGTTGTTGCGAAAAAACTATCAGCCATTTTCGAGTTATACGACCATATGTGGAGCAGCTGATATTTTTTTCGCGATTTTATGCACGGCCTTAAAGTATTATAAAATAGCATGCCATGCAAGCATTTTAGAGTTCAGATTACATCACAAATATAACAGGCTTTGCAAACAACAAACGAAGAATATTTATAACTTTAAAATACGACAATATTTAGATCTAAACTGCCTGATACACTTTTAGACTATCCTAAATTCCCAACCAGTATAATATCCCTCTATTGTGACAAAATACAATAACTTTATTTTTTTTTATCATCATCAGCCTTTACCCAAAAAAACTGGGATTGGCTTCCAGTATAATAACCAGATGCAATACCGTGTCGCAATACAATGTGGGCCAAACATATTGATACCAAGCTTTGATTGTAATTAATTAAGTCAGGCGCAGCCATTGTCTGACTGCGTGTAGGACGGAAACCATCAAACCGTTAGTTTTAAAACTGATGTGGGTATTTCTAATTAAAGATAGTCTGTAGTCGGTGGGAAGGTCAGAGGCCAGTAAGACGAGTACCAGTATTTTACATGAATTGAGTTCCACGATCCATTTACTAGGTTATACGATGCCTCTCGATATGCCTGGTTTTTGGATGAGGAATGCCTGTCCCTTAGAAGACCGAGAAGTAGGGTCAGGTCTCAAATGGTGATGACGATCAAGGCAGGTTCTACAAGGGGGGGGGGGGGGTTATAGGACGGAAGGGGGGGATATGTGATGGACGAACCCTTTTTTTTTTTTTTTTTTTTTTTTCGGATGGGAAATCATCAAATGACTTCTCCCGCTCTGGGCTGAGCAGGAGGGAGTGTCAGACTTTTACTGACTAAAACCCATCCATGTTCCTTCATCGCCCTTTGTGTTCCGGGGCCACGGTATCTCTTTCGAATAGTCCCGCAGCCCCGGCAGGCTTCGGCCCTTGCGGACCCCTTCACTGATGCTGACTCTCTTTGAGGCGCGCGTGGAACACGAACGCGCCGTCGACACGGCCTGTCGTCATGAGACGTACGGACGGCGAGCTAGCCCATAGCTCCCCGTCCACAGGCCCGCGATGGACGAACCCTGGGAGTCCGTTTTTGTATTGCCACCATTTTTATAGAACTTTTTATTTTGCAATAGAATGAATGCTGCGAAAAATTGCAGAACTATGTTAATACGACAGAAGATGCATTGACAGACATTTTAAAAATGGTTTGGTCATGTAGAGAAGAATCATTCCCCCTGTGTCGAGTCCCTTTACGTCGACTCGTGATTTTTCTTGGTTTTGATGCACTGTCTTTTGTTTCGCCTTGACATAGCTGTCACAGAGTACAGTCACATTAAAAACGAAATACGGCTTAATTCATAAATTTATTTTATTCATCCGGTGATCCGTATTTTAAATAATACATTGATAACCCACTAAAAAGTACTAGGCTAGCATAAGTTCAAGGAGTTGTGATGAGTGAAAAGCGTACAGGGCAGATGTGAGTGGCAAGCCGGGAAGAGACCCTAGAAATATACACTGACCTTCTAGTTGGTATTGTAAATATATTTATAATTTCAATTTGATTTTCACCGGTAGTATATCCCAACAATATTAAAACACTGGCTGTATAAAGCTAAGTCCATTGAAAATTCGGAACAGTACAAAGGGAATCAATGATTGAAGGATAAATAAAACACGACGACACAGTGGGCAGTGCGCGTCCATTACTATTGGTGGAAAAAATACCGAACTAACATTTAATTGGATTTTTCTCCCGATGAAATTTCAAACTTGTAAATGATAGGATTTTTGAAACTATTGTTTTTTTTTGTACTGTAATATCGTTAACGCAGTGGATTTTATTCGAATTGGAAAACAATGTTATTGGCGAAGTTTTTGCAAAGTACAATGATATCATTTACTTTCATCAACCGGGCAGAAATCAAAACTCCGTACTATTGTGAAATTTCTGACGATAAACCCCTAAGAATTGAAGTACGAAAACATTCCACACTACTATATCAAAGACCCTATCACCGATCATCAGGTCATCGCTTTCAATCAAAACGACATCGCAACAATGAATAATAACGCAATTAAATCATCGACCCGTAACCGGTGATTATTCAACCTTTACGCAAATTGAGCGTTAATCCGTAATTCAATGGGCGGAGATTACGCGCATTGACCGGCTGTGCAAATTTGTAAATCTAATACCAAGTTAATCTTGATCTAATCCTGATAATTGACTTAGCTATGTAGTCGATTAGTTAACTATAGTTCATTGTAAACTATTGGTAACTATGACTGTTGTACTTCGGGACGCTATCGATTCTATACAATAATATCTGTTTTCATTAGCACTAAGTGACAGTTAAATCAAAGCCTAAATAGAAAGTTTGAGGTAAAGGATCAAATTATCAAGGCAGCATGGTCTTCCTCCTTTACTAGGTGTACGAGATTAATGCTTGTTTTCATTACATTAGGAAACTACTAATGCCAAAATATGATTGCTTTGTTGGCATATCAGCTCTCGGCGGAGCCATGATTTCCCCAGGCTCCATCCCGGAGCAATGATGTCTTCGAACATGATAGTTCGATGGCTTGACTAAAACGAACATACAAACTCGTATCATTTCACTCACTCACATACTTCTCACTGGTTTTTCACCAAGTGAGTTGCCCTAGTAACGCCACACACTGCTCCAAATCTAGCGTAAGTGTGGAAAAAAGATTAAAAAATACAGCAGCACTGTCCCGCATAGATGCTCTTTTCGAATCTGAATAGAAAATACGGGAAACATTTTGGTGAGGGACAAAAAATGCATCTCCCTTTTATGGAGTGCGGTCGGGTAAATTATTTAGACTGTTTCAACGAGTGCTGGTGTTTTCTTTTTGTATGATTTCTTGTAATTTATAAGTAGACTTTAGCTTTTTTGTTAAGTTTGTTCATTGTGCTTTGAATGCGATCAAATGGACGACACAAAACAGGATGATTTTGTCCTAACTGTATTGATAGACAGAGTATTATTATTTTAAAGTTCCTATATATATCCCATACATTGGAATACATAGTTTATCGAGGGGTTTTTTAGTTGCTTTTAGTTAAAAGAGAAACAGCCTATGTTTTTTTTCAATAACAACGGGACGTTTTATTTTTAGTTGATAAGTAAAAATCACCAAAACAAATGAGAAATCCTCCTGAAAACAACGTACCAAAAAAAAACATTCAGTAGACATTTCACTAAACAAACAGCCATCTTTTCCGAACTAAAAAGGTCGCTACACCTTCAAGAAATAAATAAAGTAAATAATTTCCTCCGATAAACACGGGGTATTGGAGACGAATTTATATTAGTTTGAAAACAATTTACTTCAGGCTTGCACCTCGGAAAAAGTCTAAACAAATCGTGGCAGACTCTGAACTATCGTGCAGACGTCTTTTCATGTTAAGGGGTTCACGAATAGAGGATTTTTTGACGGAGCATCGTATCTAGGAACGTATATATAACTGATATTTAACTGCATCCAGTTGGCCTGGAAGCCAACCGCAACATAGTTGGTAAAAGGATATGCAGATGATGAATACAATAGAATATAATATCTTTATTATTTACAATTTTACACCATACAAGTAACATTCATAAAAGAAAAACAAACTTATATTGTCACTTACGGGATATCTTTCGTGATTATTATTTAAGAAAAAAAAAGAGAAAAGCAAAGAAAAGATATCCCGTACGTGACAATATAAGTTTCGTTTTAAACCGTGAAAACTTAAAACAGTGAAAGAAAAACATTTCAAATAAGGTGACATATGGGCGGTCTTATCACTAAAAGCGATCTTTTCGAGAAAACCTCTGGATGGATTACATGATGATGGTTCATTTATGTACATAAACTGATATGTATTGGATGATAGTAAAGTCCGTCAGATTGATTATCAAAAAATATTTGAAACGCATTTTTTCTTTTGTTACGTAAACCAAAATTGACGAAGATACGACGCTTTTAAAATTCTCAATATGTCACGCCGTGGTATAATTTTCAGTGCGTTGTGATGTCACGACCCCCCACTCCGGAGTTTTGATGCGTTTTATCTTTGTCAATATTCATTGATTTACAAAAACAAAAATTGTCCATTATTTTCCAATACTCTAACTGACGGATTAAATAGATGCAAATTTATTGATGGTGGAATGTAGCCTATTGGTCCTGAATATTATTATGTTATTCGCACGGATAAGACTGCTTGCCGTGCGATATGCATGATTTTATGTGACGTCGCGTTGATGCGTAATTTGTGTGTGGCATTGTAATTATAGAAGTGTCGGAAGTTTATGTAGCAACGACTTACCATACTTTACTTGCCATAGACATCGGTATCTCAGGGATATTATGTACCTGCCTACTCTTTCCAAGAAGTCATGTTATTTTGTTTTTGCTAGCTGGGAAAGTCTGCCACCTCGTAGACTTCAATAAGACAAAATGCATGAGATTGTATAACTATATGCGACGCTTAAGTAGTTAGGTTTTTGCTGCAATTTTGATGGTGTTTTAACACACATAACATCACGCCTGTTATCCCCGAAGAGCTAGGCAGAGGTGTACCTAATAGTACACCCACATTTCGCTAGTTATGTTTAAGCCCAACGTAATAGGCTGCGAGCCTATTGTCATTTACCGGGCATAAATCCAGACTCCGTTGCTGCTGCTGAGAAATTCCTGAAGCAAAAACCCAATAACACTTTGCCCGACCTGGGAAATGAACCCAGGGCATGTAAATCTTGTGATTTATTTAAATCATTCGGTATCCCCAACTTGTGTGCCCCGCAACATGAAACTCCTCCGATACCTGTAGTTGACAGTTTCGTTTCGCCCGAAACTTTTCTTTGTTAACCCGCTGTGGCGAAGTTGTGTCGTTAGTTCGTCCTGAGATACTCCGATATTGGCCCAGCGTGGCCCAGCGTGGCCCAGCCTGCTGCCTTATGTACTCCAACTTATGTAAATGTGAAGTTAGCGGTTAGTCTTTTAGATGATGTTATGTGAAACTTACATAACTATCATGGAAAATGTTTTAGAAGTTTATTCGTGGGAAATACTTTTCTTGCGATGTCGTGAAGTAAAATGAGCGTGTTTTAGGTTAAAAAGTAAGTTGTCTTGAAAAGTCCGCGAATTTTAATAATAACGGAGTTTTTGTTACTTAATCTAAGACGTTTCGTCAAGGGCTAAAATCACTAAAACGTATGTGATGAGTAAGCGTACTTTTTAAAAGAAGATCCGTCGTTGTCTCCTCTTGGTGATTGGATGTAGAACTAACATGTCATTAGGCATAATTGCAGTGTTTAATTAGAATTAATTAAAACTGCCCAGTGATTGATTTTTTATTTTTGTTCATTTCACATTCAGACGAGGTCGACAAAATGACACAGGAATTAACGTTCATCTGTACCTTTCTTTAAATATTTCGATCATTGGGCAAGCGAGTGCTTCCAATCCAACAACGTAGTATCGAGATACCAAAAGAGAGACAAAAAGTGGCCACTGAAATCTGCTTTTTTTTTCTTCTAAATAGGCTTGCTTTAATGCGGCCTAGGATGGTGCACGTTTGCCTAGACGAAACCGATTCACTCGAACTTTGAATAGATCCAGATTATTGCGTTATGATTGTCTTAACGTTGCCTAGGTAACCATGCTACGTTTGTAGTTCTCAGTCAAGAACAAAGCTAATCACACACTCGACTTGCTCACACGACCTGAGTAGACTTGTCGTACACAACCTATTCGAGTTAAGACATTACATAATATTATTATAGATGCATTAAATACTGTAATGCGCTTGAAATGGATATTCAGTAAGCTGGAAAGCGATCGCACGGTGAATTCAGATTCCCTATTAACATTAACAAGCATTGCAAATGCCTAAGGGTGTGGTCTCAATGGCGGCAAGAGGCGGGGCCGAGTGACTTGCATAAAGCTGAGGTCGGATATTATACAAGGTGTCCAAAAAGAGTATCGGGTATTTGTTTGTTCAATAAAACAAAAACTAGTAGTAATCAAGTATTTTTTTTATTGTTCATTATTAAAATACAAAATGGAAAATTATTTCTAAAATATAATGTTATCCAAATGGTGACCGTTACGCTGCTGGCACTCTTCTAATCTGAAACGAAGATTGGTGATAACAGGCGGACACAAATAGCCCTCGATAGTGTTACCATTTCTGACCTGATGTTTTGTTTCAATTGCGTTAGGTTCGTCGGATCATTCTCATAAACCATACTTTTAAGGTATCCCTATACGAAATAGTCGAGTGGGCTAAGGTCGGGGCTTCTGGGAGGCCATAGCCAGAATAATTCGTTAACAGCTTCAATTGATTGATTTGATGTATGGCAAGTGGCCCCGTCTTGTTGTAACCAGGTTCTTGAATTGAAACCTTGAAACTCCTGCAACTCTAGGCCCAAAAAGATTCGCAGTATATGGCTTACTTTAGCGCTGAAACAAATACCCGATACTCTTTTTGGACACCTTGTATTATATATTATCATTAACCAAACTAGGAACTAGGATTCCTTGTGGAATGCAAATATATGATTATGATTAGGATGAAAAAGAAATTACGTAAGCGAAAATATTTAGGTTTCTTGTCAATGATGATAATAGTCGTTTGCTTGCCTTTTCTCAAGTATATTGGGGTCAGCTCCCAGTCCAATCAAATTCAACTGCACTTAAAGTACTTATTACGGTATGATATCCGTGATTTTCTTTAGGTTCTATGAGCTCCCGATATTTCGACGCTGTTGCAAGCATCATGATCGCGGGAATACTACCGAGAAATTCAACTGAATAGTAGTCTTTTATATGAGTCGTATTACAGTACCATCAAATATATTGTTAAAGTACCTAATAGTATTGTAGTTCATTTGGTTATCTGTCTAAGTGAAATATAGTTTTTGTAGTGATTGATAGTAAAAGCAATAGTGATAAACGTGAATCATCTACGAAGCCTTTTCCCAACTATATTGGAGTCGGCTTCCACTAAAACACTGATTCATTCCTCGCTGTCATTGAGACCTGCACCTTCTTCTGGTCATAGTTGAGACGAGCGCAGCGTGTAGCGTATAACTGAATTATATAATTGTACCAATGTCCGGCTCCGCGACTACACGTACTGAGCTAGCTCTTAGACTATCTCGTAATTGTATACGTAGGTGATATTGTTTGTCTTCCTTTGAACACTGTAGCGAGTTAGTTTGTGATTAGTTATTATAATAAACTGCATAATGATTATAATAACTAATCACAGGAAAATAGAAAAAATGGATAGAGAAATGCACGATTTCTTTTTTTTTATTTATATGTAGTTTACGAGTATAAACAAGTTTTTGTGTATACTCTCATTGATTTTATACGTACGATACGTTTTTTTTTGTTTTATCAAATTAATAAAAATTGACGAAGATAAAACGTGCCAAAGATCATGAGTGGGGGCTTGTGACGTCACATTTGAGTAAAAAATGTACTCAAATGTGAAGTCACACGAGTTTTCGACGCACTGTATCGTCTTCATTTTTTGTTTACATGAAAAAATAAAAAATGTGTCCAATATTTTTGGAAATCTATTAGACGGACTAATTAATTTTTTTTGTCATCTACCCTATTGGTCGCTCTCCTGACTGACCACAACAGGTTGACCTCACTAATCCAATAAAAGAGTAAACGACAAGAAAATACCAAACAAAAATCAAAATAAACGCCACTCAGCCCCCACCCTTATCCCCAATTTGCGTCCGCACATATCATAATTATCCGATAAATGCGACAAAAATAAAATTAAACGTGTTCTGGTCGAGCTAATAGGGCATTACAGGCCTATATTATTTGGCAGCGTTGCTATATCAAACCGGTGACGTATTCAGAAAGTAAATTAACCAATTTGTACGTATAATTGTTTCATTTGGGATTTTATTAAAAATATTCTGTTATTTGGCTGTTTGTTTTGGGTAATCTGACGTGGGAAATGTGTTGAGAATTAAGCAGATTTTATATTATTCAACATTCCGTGTAAATGCCCATATTTCATTTTTAGCAAATAACGTTCTTGAGTTTTAATTATTATTTACACGGGGTACTTAAATTAATTTATTAGGATAGCATAGCCTGACGCTTGTGTTTCCCGAAGGATCAGGCAGAAGTGTAACTTTAGTACTGTCATTTTCAACAATTGGTTCAATAATAAGTATTTTTATCCAATTAAAGTAGTTTTACTCTAGGACCGTGGGGTCCGAGTGCTCACAGCCTTTTCAAGGAAATTTCTAAACGCTTAGTTGACACTTCCCGTGACCCTAGGGCTGGCTTTTACCTTGGCCAAAGGCTTAGCGTTGCCATACAGCGTGGTAACGCCACCAGTCTCTTGGGAACATTACCAGTTGACAGCGTTGAGGAGTTCTTTGACGCTATTTTTTAAGATTTTCGTTTAAGTAAGTTAGTTTATTTTATTTTAATAGATTTGTAAATTGTAAATAAAAGTGATTTTTTCATTTATAGAACAAAAAAATAAAATAAAGTAAGTGTTAGTGCAAACGAATATAAATTCAGTTGGACCAAGGGGTAACGTGTTACTCAAAACCTGGGTTTTGGAGGTCAAATCGGTAGACGACATTCAGCTGCATCAAAATAGTTTGGAAAAATGACCTATATGAGTCAAGAGTTTGAGTAAGTATGTTTGTGACTTAAAATTGACGTAACTACAGATCTTACACATAGTCGCACATACAGAAAAACCCAATATTTCAACCAGATGAGAACCACCGATCTATTTCAGATTACCTACTCAGCCAAGTACACCTGTAAAACATTTTGGAACCTTGCCTGGTACAGGAACCACGGAAGATGCATGCCACATACATTATCCAGGTTGACCGGCTTATATGCGAAGTCGCCGGTGCAAGTGCGAAGTAACGTGCTTACATAAATTGTGACTGCGCATGATTTAACCAGTGTGTTAGCACCTAGCGTTCTCTACATTTTTATTTCTTCGCCCATTATCCTAGAGTTAGTACAGTCGTGGAAAAATGCTCTGGAATTTTAAAATAATAAATTATTTTATGTTTTAAGCTCAGTTTAGACTAAACGAGCAAATGCTCATTGTACTCTTGCAAAAATTTTGTGTAAACATGGACAGAGCATTTTTTTGTTGGCCTGTCGTTATTAAAATGCAAAGAATTACTAGAAACAGTTTTTCTTATTCTGTGTAAGTTTGTATCTTCATGCTACGTGTGTTATGTTTCTATTTACTATGTTTTAATGATGTGGGATCCAAGGAGAAATAGAATCAGCATTACAATTTTTTATATCGTTTCCGAAGTAATGCCAGTAAAGTTACTCATTTTCCCTTCAGAAATGTTGCCACTACAAGTAGAACAGAGCACGGTGAACCATAACATTAGACCCAGCTTGTGAATCCCTACCTGCACCACCTTCCCAAAATTGCCCATTACTAAGAACCTCTTTGCTTGCCTTCACTCTCATACGAAAGCGACCATTACCCCAAAATATCCCCATAGCCGAAACACCGTCGTCCTCACCAGTACATTTACATACAGTTGCCATATATCGCTTGGCTCGGACATACATTACGAACGGTATAATTTGCCGATAAGTAACGCTGTCCCGAACATAATCTACCGTCGAATCTGAATAACTACCCAAGAGTTTCGGTAACCACCGATTTATGTAATAGTGTTTGTTTTCTTTGTTAGGTTATTATGGGGAATTTTTCGTGGATTTCTTGGGTTTGGAGCGCTTTTAGATTTGTTTGTTTGGTTTGGACAAACGCACTGTGAACGGATTTTACTAGGATTAGTGATAAATAGTCAGAAAACTGCACGTTTTGATTATCGTGATCCGTAATGTCGATGGTAACTGTCTGTAAGATCCCGTAGTAGTCGGCACCTTACACTTGCAGTTTATGTAAGAAGTGGCAAGTAAGTAAGTACTTGGAGTTAGGTGAGTTGACGTAAACCAGCACAGATTTGGTAACACTAAAAGTTTATTAGAGTACCGATCACAACAAAGTAAAAGTGGGTTGGATGCTAATCCGCGGTGTTCGCGTAAGTACGTAATTTGTCAACTAACTCAAAATTATATTAAACATGGTTTTAAATATGTTATTTTGCGCACCAAAGTTGACGCTTTTCTAATAGGCCTAAACTTGAAGGGGGCGTAGCTCGGCGCCTCCGCATGATTTAAGCGAAAAAAGAAAAAAACTGATCAGGCGGAAAAGACCATGACTGTACGTAAACCGTACACTGTCGTTATCTGGTAATCATAGTCTTTCTGGATGTTTTTGGTCATGATGGGCAATCTCAGTGGAGACATGCCTCGATGGCTAGTGTCAGCTGAAATTTATAAAGAAAGAAGAGCGAAGAATATTATATTAAGGCGACTACAAGAGCTAAATTAGCAACTCCATTTGTCAAACTTCATTTGAAATACTGTTAGAATAAAGTTCTAATCAGCTTGCACTACAAAGTGGTTGTTACGTCAGTCACTGCGGGCCGAATAGTGCGAAATGAGTGTTTTTTTGCGATTCACAAAAAATCCGTTGATTGGACTACAAAAACAAAACACTATCATGGTAATATGTTGCTTGTAGACTTATTTGTCAAAAATCAGAATGATCGCATGTATTTTTGTATGGTTTTTACTCGTTAAAAGAAATTTTTAGAGATAAGTTCGTGTTTTTTTTTATCGAGTAAAATTAGTTGGTATTATGTTTTCAAAACACTATCATACTAGTATATATCCTGAAAAATATCATATATATTTCTGGTTTTGTTCATTGCAGTGAATCATATGCTTTTTTGCATTATAAAACTCGCGTTTAGCTCCTGTAGTCCCCTTAAGTGTCTCTCAATTTCCTCACTCTTATAGTTTGATGTGGAGAGATCAGGCGCAGGAACCACGGCTTTATGTACTTTCCGAGGTACGGGGTATACCTCCAACCTCCCAACTCAGGTCTGCTACTGAGAATTCCTTACAGAAAACACCACTTTACTTAACCTAGAATTTGAACCAGGAGAAATAAAGACCCCTGAATGCGTACCACCCCTATCCAGTATTGAACAGTAAACAAACAAAATAATTACTACATTTTTTCATTAAATACCCAAATCTGTATGGAAACAGAAAGTACACGTCTTAATTAACCAAAAACAAATCTTTTGAAGCAATAAAGTTGATTCATTAAACAATTTTAATTTGCAGTAATTCATCGCTGCCGGTCGAGGTCGCCGGCGCAAGTCATAAACGACAACAAGTTCCATACGCGCAGATACGTAAACCTATGAGCAAATAGCTTGTAAACCATGTTACCCTGAGTAAACTACTTCACGACAACAGCATTCATACCTTTCAAACCGTGCTTACTGAGTTTCTTCCGTGCCTCGGAAAACACGTGAAGCCGCTGGTCCTGGTTTTCATTTATAGATCTTTGACAGTCGTTATCCGTAGTCAGTGGCCCGAAAGTCTGACAACCAGTCTTACGAAGAAATATCGTATTATCTAGTAGGTACTAACTGGGTTGTGGAGGTCAGATAGGCAGTCATTTCATGTAAAATACTAGAAATCAGCTGCATGCGGTAAGACTGGAAGCCGACCCCAACGTAGTTGGGAAAAAGGCTAGTCAGATGATGATACCTTTCAAACCGATGCTCTTATCCATAACAGGCACTTGGCATTACAGTTTTAAACTAAATCAGAGTAAGCGCGTCTGGCTGAGCATGAGGTCCTGTATTCGATTCCCAGGTTGGGTAAAGTGTTATTGGGTTTTCCAATCAGGATCAGTTTCTCACTAGCAGCTTTTGAGTCTGGATTTGTGCCCGGTTGATGGCAGGCTCACCCCTATTACATGGGACTTAAACATAACTGTCGAAATGTATAAACTACAAATAGATCAAAAACAATAATAAATAATTAAGACTAAGAGTAAGTACATAATTATACTCGTGTACAACGACGACAATAGGACATTATACGTCAAAGTACTCCTCTGCATCGCTGTCATCCGGAAACTTGCCCCGAAATGTTAGGTACATCTATGCCTAACGCTTTCGGGATTACAGGCGTGATATTATGATAAGACGAATTAGATAAAATTTGCTAATCGAAAATCGTCACACATTTCGTACTGTTCCAGCAAACCGCTTTCTCTTTCACCTTGTACCACAACAAACACTGGCCCGTTACATCATTGGAATATTAATTTTTGCCCTGGAAGCTTTCCATGATGAATTTTATTATCGGCACAGTCCCCTCTGAATCCAAATTGGACCATTAGTTCCGAATTGATAACACACTCGGACGGCCAACGATCATTTTTGTTACTTCACGAAGATTTTCTTTGATTTACTTCCAAAACGTTTTTCATTTAAAAACGGAAATGTGACTGGTATTAGAGAGTATTAAGGCATTCATTTTGAGTTATTAATGGTGATCTCAAAGGTTTTGCAAAATAGTACAAGTCTGTACAATTTTAGTTGCTCCATGTAAAATAAAGAAAAAAAAAGTATTTATTAAACTCACACAGGACATAACAGAGAAAAAAAACATAGAATAGACAATAAGACAAAATTTTATTAAAAAAGTAATTTTACATAAGAAAAATAAAATAAAAAAACAAATTGGTCCTGTGCAACGTCCAAACAACAGTCCAAAAGGCTCCTATCTCAGCATGGTGCTGTGACATTTAAAAAGAAAAAGTCACAGCGCTGGTATTCTGACAGAGCCTCCAGTGAAAACCCTACTAACAAATGCTGGTAAACAGCTACATCTGGTTAGATTGGTAGATGATGCTGCGATGCTGATGCTTTTCTTTCAAAAACTTTTGTGGTACCTTAGTGCCTGTTACTTATTTGCAGGTTGGCACAGTCCATTCTAATAAAGAGAGGGCCTAACGCCATCCATAAGGAGTTGTTGCTTCATGTTCATCCTTGAACCGCATGAAAAATGACAGTCCATAAAGAGATCAAAATTGATTGGCTGTTGTTCATTTTGTATTGACTAGAATCTTGTCTAGACCATTATTATGGTCGATTAATTTATGATTTTACACTTCAGTAAATAAAGGGTGTAAATAGACCCTTAACGAAGCTGCAAGGCACTCTTTCTGACCGTCATTGCCATATTTTTTGACCTTGTATAACTGGGAACCTTCTAATTACGGAGATATTGGAGGTCAAGTGTTTATAGTGTATTTTGAATGCTAGTTTTTATGGTTATTATTTTACTTTAAAAACCTCCATCACCCGTTTTTATTCAATGCATCCATCAGCACAATGTTTTGAGCGCGTTACATTGAGTTTTACCGTAAAATGTGATTTTTCGCCCCAAAAAATAAAGACGTTTCCTACTTATAATTTTTGCGTAGAGTTACTTACTTTGATGTTGACAGTTTGACAGAAACTTTGACAGAATGTTTGTTTGAAGGTATCGTGAAGGGTCTGATTTCACCTTGTTTACCAATGAGATATCACGTTCTAACTCAAGTTTCATAGACTAAAGACAGATCCATGAACTAATCAGTCGTTATGTAAAGGCTACATAACCGGCGGTATCAATTATCGCGGCCACGCGTTTAGCTAAATTATGAACCATTACGGTTGGTAATTGGGAAGCCGGCGGCGCGGCGTCGGATTATGTTACAAGTATACCATATACCTATCATTGATAGGGTTACGGCACACTGTTGACCGGTTAAAGAATCAGTGGGCTATTTAAATAAAAAACTGTAACAATACCATCGCGGTTCAAGTGTTTCAATAATAATGGTCAGAATATTTTTTTTGTGTCTTTCTTGAGGATTTTTTCAATGACAAGTTAATCCCTTCACCACGATGGCAAAATTATGATTTAAAAATGCCATCAACACGCTAAGAAGAAGTAACAGAGTTGAGTTTGTGTTTTTGTCCGGTTGAGAGCAATACGCACAATCCGTGCCTTGAAAAATGAGACCTGTCACACCACTTGTATACGAGTTAATTGTGTAACGAAATACTTCTTTTGACATTATAAGTGTACACGTCGTAAACTATCTTCCTACTTTTTCTTCTTACAGCCTTACAAATAAACGTGTTATAAAAGTTATACTCGAGAATAAACTAAGAATAAGCAAAATGTCTACAAATAAACAAAGAATAGCTTATACCAGGTATAGCTTTGACATAAGTTTTCATACAACTGCTATTCCGAAGTTATTCTCGCCTCCACCCTTGTATAAAGCTAGTATAACCTTAAAAATACCACGGTTTGTGTTGTTTACGCGCATTTAAATATTTTAAGTTCGTTTAGATTATGGAATTAGATGCAATAGAAGAAGTAGAACCAGTAAATAACATTCTAAATCTAAT
Organism: Xestia rhomboidea; assembly: GCA_963853795.1. Lineage (NCBI taxonomy): Eukaryota > Metazoa > Arthropoda > Insecta > Lepidoptera > Noctuidae > Xestia > Xestia rhomboidea. The sequence continues at coordinate 2,163,275 of OY970771.1, read as the reverse complement.
GCAGGTTCAAAAAAAAGTTAAAATATTAAAAAAAGAGAAAATCCTTTTGATTTAGGTAAATAGCAATGACGCAGTTACGGTTAAAATATCAATTTTTAAAGGTGGTGTTTTCAGACCAATTAGTTGGTAGATCTCTCAATATGGACACGCGCGGAGGTGGATTATCTTCTGTTTTGAGGTACTGGGGACGTAAATAAAGATTATTCTATTCTAATAGTTTGATCGGTCTCTCTTAGCTATAATATTCACTTTTAAAATTATATTTCTCTATCCACAAAAATAAACAAATTCAATTACAACTGTATTGACTCAGTTCGTGCGTAAAGAATAGAACAAAAAAAAAGGTCGAGAAACGTCAAGTTGACAAAGGGTCCATACAGTTTTTACGGACAAACTGTTTTTTTTTAGAAGTTTCTCTTTGGTCGCGCTGTTGCCAAATCGTGCATTTTGACATAACGGAAGAGTTGTTATAACAAAGATATACCTGATTTATTTGTAAAAAAATATTCTCGACATATTCTTAAGTTATAACTGTTATAACTATACTTAGTATAAGAATGGAATAGATGCGATATAACACATTTTTATTTGTAAGGCTGTTAATGTTTTATCTCGAGACTATAATCAAGATTTCACAAAGTTTCACTCGTTTCAAGTGATGTGACAGGTCTCATCTTTCGTGGCACGGTGTGTACGCTCTCTTTTACATGGAACTTAAATATTATCAACTTAATATGCGTAGTCTTTTCCTTTCCTACTATGTTGGAGTCGGCTAGGGATTTAAACATAAATTGGCAGATAGTGTGACTAGGAATTAAATGAAATACACGTACCTATAGGTAAGCAGCCTATACTGTTCCCATGGCTCAGACACAGGTCTCCTGTCAGTGCGAGGGAGTGCGCAGGAGTTCGTCACGCGGGACCAGTGCCTCTTGGAGTCATCATCAGATCGTCTTCCTGCTCTTGTCCTATATAACTTGGGACCGGCGCAACAAGTCTTTACTTATGTCATCCCCTGTCAGCCGTCACGCTATCATTTACTTCTTTTTCTTCCAATCTATCCATCTTTAGTTTTATTGGGTTCCGTACCCGAACGGTGACTAACGGGAACCTATTAAGAAACTTTCACTGTCCGTTCGTCCGTCTGTCTGTCAGCGGGCTGAAGGTATCTCATGATCCGTAATAGGTAGACAGTTGAAATTTTCACAGAATGTGTACATCTGTTGCCACTACAACAAAAAATAATAAAAATTAAAGGGGGCTCCCCATCTACATTGGTACGGAACCCTCCATGTGCGAGTCTGACTCGCACTCGGCCGGTTTTTTATTTAATTTTAGGCCCACAGACAGACAGACGTTACTCCACATTTACAAATCATAGTTAAAACCTTTCAGTGAAGCTAGCCATTGAGCACGCAGCCCTACAACGTCTATAGCGCATTATTTATATAGCAGCACTAATAGATACGCATCACGCATTACTGCTCGTAGGCCTGTTCGAACATGATACACACATTACCGTGATAGACTTGCTATTACTAGTATTAGATCATTTGTGGACATGTTTGTGGGTTTAACTCTAAAAGAAACTTGAATATTCTCGACCACTTTCCTCCAGTTGCAAGCAACTTGCGCTTTCGAGGTATTCGCTCTAGAACAAGTCTCAATCCAAATTGAAAAAAAAAACCGACTTCAAAAACCACAAAAAAACGTGAAAAATAACTTCAGCTTCAGAAGTCGGTGACCTTTGTTAGAATGATTATTTTATATATTTAAACAAATATTTGCCATGAATTTATTTTACATTGTTAACAATACATGGCATGCTAATAGACTTATCTCCAATAAATGGAACTAAACATATCTAACTCTCGAAATCTGGGTGTATTGTACACATCTGCGTACCCGTTCAGAGCATACAGGCGGAATGTTACGTCATGATGTTGTATAAACAAAAAACATCCAAGCAGTTGCAGCAATCACGGCATATTTTTGAAGAGTTCCATTGTATATCTCCGAAGATCAGCATCACATCTTCACCAAATTTAAATGAAACCATCTCAGGAGCATACTCTTTCAAATAAAAAAAATAATTATCAAAATCGGTTCATAAACGACGAAGTTAAAAATCGGTTCATAAACGACGAAGTTAAAAATCGGTTCATAAACGACGAAGTTATCCGCGAATACACGTAAAAAATATACATAAATATACAGGTGGAATTTTTCAATGCCACCTGGAGGGAAAGTACCTACTCGAAATACTGGAGATAGCAAATTTTACTCAAAGAAAACATTCCTTTATTTTTAAAAAGAAATGAATTTTTATTCACAGATTTTCGATAATTCGCTTGCCACACTCGGGAATCGAACCGACTAAAGTTCGAAAAAATAACATCCTGTACTTTTTTATATCAATCGATAGGGGCAATCATAAATGGATGAAATCTCTCCAACAAACATGTTATTTTAAATGAAGGGAAAATCATGAAATCGTAACGAAATGAATGAATGATGATTCAATGGGTTATATTCAATTAGATAAAGCACTTTTATTCATGGTTTTCCTTTCATTTAATTTATTATGTTTGTTAGAGAGATTTGATCCATATGATTGAACTTATCGATTGATGTCAAAAAGGTACAGAATGTTATTTTTTCGAACTTTAGTCGATCCATCCCGGGACCGATGCCCGAATTTTGTTTTTTTTTTTTAAATAAAGGAATGTTTCCTTTGAGTAAAGTTTGCTATCTCTAGTATTTAGAGTAATTTCCCTCCAGGTGGCATTGAAAGTGGGAGACGCCCCGGGCGTCGAGGGCCACGTTGGGGTTGACTCGCTACTTCCCTTATTGAATACAATATTGAGACTAAATTATTAGTATGTGAGTCTAAATGTTTGTAAATGCACCCACGATACAGGAGAAAGTCTTGGTGTGGATTAAAAAAAAATGATGGAGCTACAGTTCCAGTCACACTAATACTGTGAAGGACTATTCCAAAACATAAAGGGTGTACAAAACCTCTTAAAGAAGCCGAAAGGCACTTGTTCTCCTCGTCATTGCGACAATTTTTTTGTTCTACACCATACCTGGGAACCTTCTAGTTACGGAGATATTGGGGGTCAAAGTTCCAACTTTTTGACAACTTTGTTTTCATTACAAGTTTTTAATGTAAGATTTTTACTTTAAACACCTCCACGACCCCCGTACTATTCTATCCATCCATCAGCACAATGTTTTGAGTGCGTTAGTCGTTTCCCAGCAATTTTTTTTGCGTAAAGTTACTTAGTTTGATGTACAGAATGCTTAGTTGACGGCTTCGTGATGAGGTGGTTTACACCAGGTAGATTTACGAGTATATGAAGAATTTTGGACAATCTTTTAACGCAAAGGTCATCGGTTCTACGGCTAAAATGGCCGACCCATTGCCACTTCAACTTGCTTACTCTATGAGTTACGTCGATAACGTTGGTTCTCTGCCGGACCATCTCGTTTCGAATTCAATTCCTCGGAATAGCCCAAGCATAGTTCGTTTTAAAGCTCTTAACCACATTCGTGTGTTGCAAATTTGCAATATTTCAATCAAGTATCTAATAAATAGACAATGTAACCTTTAGAACCGTCACTGGTAACACCTGTGACCGCGGTTTACGTACAATGTTAAGTAAATTAAATGTCACTAGTAGGTACTGCGACTAAGTAGATGTAGTGGTCAATTGATTTACCGGCTACCCTTTACATTGTTTGCTGTACTGTTTTATTTGGTTAAAGAAAGGTGAACTTTTTATGTTTCATTAGTTTATTTAACGTAGATACAAATTATGCTATATTAAACTAATGAAACATGAAAAGTTCGTGTCTGGAATGTTGCAAGGATTAAATGAATGGTGCTATCACAACTTAATCATTATAGACCAGTGCAGATAATTTTGGAAAACGAAAAAATTCATAGTAGGATGAAACCCATTGGAAATGAAAGAGAATATAACAAAAATGAAAGGAAAAATAATTAACGGGCGATCTGAAGTCGGGAAGTGAGAGGGGGGGGGGGGGTTTACGGGTAAAAACGGTTTATCTCGATTTCCGGCAAACTCAAACTCAAAGCATTTATTTCAATTAGACCATTACGGCACTTTTGAAAGTCAAAAATACAAAAAACAAACAAAGCTACAGTCCCAGTCACAAGGCATAATAACTTGAGAAAGTACTGTAGTTGCTCATTCCCTAGCGTAGATCTCTAAGGAGAAGAACGGACAAGAAGGAGTTTCTTGCATGGACATTCTTTTAAATCAAAATTTTGTTACAAAATCTTGGTTACATCATTAATTTTGAGATTATACATATATGTGAGAACAATGTAGAAAGACGTGCACATTAAGAGCGTCCAGAGTAAAAGATTAGATCAAAAATTAAAAAAATAAGTAATTAAAATGAACCTTGGCAGCTAAGAGATGACCAGTCCCTACTGACAGCGCCCGTTCACGAACATGACGCATGTACCGGCGCCATTCAACTCAACCATATCGAAGGGAACTAAATGACCCGACACACCCACCACAATCAGCGAGACATTTGAGTGAGCATGACATTCTCTCAGCCACCAAGGCATATTCAACTCAATGAAAGATAACTAAATGTAAATGGTGGCTGAACAGTACAAAGTACTCAAACATGTGCAATGCAATTATATAATATTAAAACCTGGAATCTATACAATGCAAGTGTATTTTTACAATCTTCTGCAGCTTCCTTCTTCTTCTTCTTTGCGTGTCGATAGAAAATAAAAATAAATAATGCCCGACCAGTACAATCAATTAAGTAGTTTGCCCCTATGGTTGTGGAGCAGGGCCAGCATTTAGCCAAGCATTTTTATCATCAATGGTAATCCCCCAACTTATAATATGCTTGCCTACATAGTGTACGTTTTATACAAGGTTTAAATTTCGTCTCATTCAGTTGAAGAATGTGGGGAGGTATTTTATTGTAACATTTAAACAGTACCCCATGAAAGATGAATCTACTTTGGCAAGCCTAAAACCTGGTTGAACTAGTTGGTCCCTATTTCTAGTGTTATAGTGGTGTCTGTCACCTCTTCTACCGAATAAATGCCGATTTTTCCTAACGTACATGATGTTTTCATAGATGTATTGACAAGGTACTGTCATGATATTAATTTCCTTAAACAGTTCTTTTAGAGAATCGCGTCTACGTAATTTATAAATGGCTAGGATGGCTCTTTTCTGCAGAATAAATATAGACTGTGACCGTCCCCATAGTAAAATACCGTATGACATAATACTATGAAAATAACTAAAATAGACTAGCCTCGCGGTATCAATATCAGTAAATTGACGGATTTTTCTAACAGCGTATGCAGCTGAGCTCAGCCGTCCTGCAAGAGATGTTAAATGAGGACCCCATTGTAACCTCGAGTCGAGCGTGATTCCCAAGAAAACCGTTTTATCGACAAATTCTAGTTTCTCTTGATTCAATATTATGTCACAATCACTACTTTTGACATTTGGTAGAGCAAATCTTATGCACTTAGTTTTTTTTCCATTTAGCACTAAATTATTAGCGGTAAACCAATTGTGGACCTGCAGTAGGACGTTCTTTACGTCGTCAAGATTAGTGGCACGTCTGTTTATCCTAAATATTAAAGAAGTATCGTCAGCAAACAACACCATATGCGGATGGTTGTTAAATAAATGGGGTAGGTCATTAATATAAACTAAAAAGAGGAAGGGACCCAGTATCGAACCTTGTGGTACACCCATTTTTACTTTTAAACCCATTGAGTTGACACCATTTATTTGTACCTGCTGCTGTCTATCATTCAAATACGATTTTACTAAACTGAGCGCAAGCTTACCTAAACCGTAATGCTCATGAAGAGCAGACAAGTCTTATGGAAAAAAGTTGAATGTCAAAGTTGTAGGTAATAAAAAGATCTACAACTTTTGTATTAACTCTTTTTTCACATAACCTCAAAATTTATGTGAAAAATTCAAATAACCAAGTTTTTGGTTTTTTATTTTTACCTGTTACAAAACTATTTTTTTTTCACGAAATTTAGTGGAAATTTACCTTTTTAAGTCCCAAATATGCTGTAATTTTTTCGATTTAAATTGTTTTTCCTTTCATTTTTATTGTATTATCTTTCATTTGCAATGGATTTCATCCTACTATGATATTTTTCGTTTATTGACCATTTTCAGAGGTATCTGCACTGGTCTATTATAGAAAATCATGGCTGTAATCCGGCTTGCGTGGTGTATCAATTTGATAAACAACTATAGTTGTTTCTATGCCTTTGCCTCTTTGGCTTTTGTTTCTATGTATCACATCGGTCTTAACAAGACCGATGTGATAAATCAAGCGCCCCCTTCTGTGAAATTCCTCAAGTCATGACAAAAGACTGTTTGAATTTCGAGACCCGCGTACAGTTTTCTAGAAATTTGTAAACCCCTTTGCATTCACACTTTCTCCCAGTCAACTTATTGGTATTTTCATCCTCATCACCCGCAGGCTGACCTCATCACCTCACCGACCTACTGGGTACAGGCCTCAAGAAAATGTTCCTGTGCCATTTTCATCATCATAAGTTATAGCATTCAGTTTGTGCCGAAGAAAAATACAAGGTTTACTTTGAAGTACAAAGCACTTTACGTAGACACCGTATTAACTTTTCAAGTGAATATATGAGTCGTCTAGAAACCTAGACGATTTAAATTATTAACCTGAATGTTAGATGTTGGGTTTATCGTGTTTAAAACACAGCTTTCGAGTTGAGGGTAGATTATTTTGTTGAAAACTTAATACCTACCTACCACAATCAAATGTAAAATAAAGCGATTTTACTAAAGAATTACTAATAGAAAATACTTTATCACACACCAACTTTGATACTATTCAGCTATTGTTCATTGCGTTTAAATCAAAATGAACTTACAATAACAGTTATCTTTAAAGCCTGTTAAAAAACTGGTTGCAACAAGCCGTATCATTGATTGCTAAGTATAAAATATAGGCGCTTTCTTACCAAAATATTGATTTTATCCAACGATCTTTAGATGCTTATTTTAAAGACCCAGTGATTCGGTTTGTTAACGTAGCCGGGAATACCGCATAAAACGAAAACAGAGCAGCACAAAACTAACAAATCTCCAAATCAATCAATCATTAAAATCAATAAGTCTGAGCATATCTGATAAAAACACATTAAGAGGATTGCCTGCTCAGCGACGCTTAGTAATTTAAAAACGTAGCGTTCTTTAGATTGCGGGCCGGTAGCGTCAGCAAATATATACGACTTACTATCGGCTACTCACCGCCGTGGATTTGTCAGCCAGCCGGCGAGCGTTGCGACGCGCGACGTGCTCGTTGACGTAGCGTCGGCAAAATACAACGACGTAAATTAGACTATCGTTTTAATTGATTTGTTTATTCTGTGTATGCGTATCCTGTAAATTGACCCCGGCTCACAGAGAAAGTTAAGTTATGTTTAAGTAACTATACGAAAATTATAGGCTTAATTATGTTTTATCCTGTAACTTAAGGGCGAGGCCCCAAGAAACATGGAATTAGAAGAAATAACAACTTCCAATAATGATTTGTAAAATTCTTGTTTTCTTGCGCTTGCAAGCAAACAAGAATTTTAGAAATCATTGAGTATTTTCAGTGTATCTTATTCGTTCGAAAATAATTTGAAAGGTTTCCTTATTGATTTCAGGGTGATCGTGTGAATGACCAAAAGAGTAGGTATCAATTCGTTGCCTTTATACCTACATAGCTGTCCTCCTAATTTAGTAACATTGTCATTAAAATCATGTGTTCAATCGATGATAGAAAGATTTTTTGATGTCACATTTTTCTCCGTTGCCCTGCTGACCGTACCACCGGTAGCCGATCCCCTCGCTCAGGAAATTGAGTGAATGTTTTCCAATTTAATCGCATCTGGTCTGATACGTCGCCGGGACAGTCTCACTGTTTCCCAAACCCAAACACACCCTACGTGTCCCGACTTCACCAACACGACTTTTTGGACTTAATAACTTTACCGGTTTAAAGTATATCCCACTTTAGAAGCGAGCTTTCTGTTACTGCTGCTCAATTTTTGTTTGCCCGTCTGTTAATGCCGATTGGTAAACTTCGGAGTAGAGTTTATCGATACAGTGAGAGTTTAAAAAGGAAGATTATTACGTTGGCTAGACGGTTTGGGAATAGTCAATTTGTTTTGATTGACAAAAAAAAGTACGGCTGTGTATCTCCCAATGTAACCTTAAATTCTAACCTATGTTTTTTTAACAGAAACCGTTAGTAAGCCCTTAGCAATAAGTTGAATAAATAGGAATAAAGCCTTATTAGTGCTGGTAGATTATGATGGATTGAATCGATGACAAAATAAATCTAATTAGTCCGTCTGATAGATTTCCAAAAATTTTGGACACTTATTTTTTCTTTTTTCACGTAAACATAAAATGAAGACGATACAGTGGGTCGAAAACTCGTGTGACGTTACATTTGAGTAATTTTTTTACTCAAATGTGATGATTACAAAGTACTTTCTGATTACAAAGTAATAAAAAAGGTTCTCGATGGAAACATAGTCCGTTATCGTTGAATTTACGTAAAATTACTACATAACGACCAGGTATTACCGCACTAATGTTATAGCGACACTTAGGGTTAAAAATAGCGGTCAATATAGCTTACAGTCTTATAACAAAGTTAGATTTATACCGGTTATGGTAACCGTGAAGTTCTGATTAAAAATAGCCTACTGCAATAAACTAAATGCGCTTTTCTCCATTATTACCGACGATCTTCCTTTGCAGCGGACCGCTTGTGGTTCACGACTAAGTTAGGCACATGATTTTGGCTTTCTATTGTATGATAATGTACTATGGCCCTCTCAGGACCCACATTCATGGCCCACACTCATGGCCCACACTCATGGCCCACACTCATGGCCCACACTCATGGCCCACACTCATGGCCCACACTCATGACCCACACTCATGACCCACACTCATGACCCACACTCATGACCCAAACTCATGACCCACACTCATGGCCCACACTCATGACCCACACTCATGACCCACACTCATGACCCACACTCATAAAGTTGCGCTCGAAACAAATGCTGAGGGCCTAGACGCGCTTCAACGTTCCTACTGCGACTTTCAACAGAAACTTTTATTTTCTGGCAGCAGACAATTCAATACATTTCTTTAACTGTTCTTTTTTCGTTATCTCTGATAGAGTGGGACTTCGTCTGGGTCTTCTGCCTAACATGAACTGTGGCAAACCTCTTCTACTCTCTGTGAACATCTTGCGTAAAAGTGGACGGTCGACTTTAGATCTTCACAAGAATAATGCAGAGTGTAAACAGACTCTTCACGAAGCCAACTCTACCTACGCAAAAATGATTGCCGGGAAACGACCTTTTTATGGGGTGAAAAATCACGTTTCACGGTAAAACTCAAAGTAAGGCTTTCAGAACATTGTGCTTGTGGACGCATTTAATAGTAAACAGGTTGTGGAGGTACTCGTATTTAAAGTAAAGCTATGACCTTTAAACCTTATTTAATGGACGGACCTCCACAAAACTAGCATTAGAAAAAAAAACCGGGATTTTTCATCAAGAATTTCACAGTAGCAGCCACAGAAGATGGATTTGTATCCAACTGATTGGATAGGACCGTCCCCTATTACGTTGGGCTTAAACCTAACTGGCGAAATGTGGGAGTACTATTAGGTACACGTCTGCCTCACTCGTCGGGTATTACAGGCGTGATGCTTATATATGAAACCTAAACCACAGCAACCAAGCAAATCCACAATTGAGTAATTATCATAATAACATTTAAAAACACCACCAGCACAAAACCTATAATCAAAAAACTGTTTTCCACCTAAAATAAACATGTTCCCATGATCAGATAAAAACAGAACAACCAGGATATTTGTTTAGCGACCCATGTACAGTCAGCTACGTGTATTTTTCAGACAATTTATAAGTTTGCATTGGACACGTCGTCGTGTGTTCACTTGTGAAGTTCAATTTATTATTAATAGTTAAGCCACGTCACGCAAACTTTTTACACTTTGTTTTTTCACTTATTTGTAGGGTGTAAACACAATTATTTGGCTGACTGTACTAACGTATTTAATTGGTTCGAGCAAACAATTATGTTCGCGCTATTAAAATTGTAAAGTGACATTAATACGTTAGTTGACAGGCTGCTGGCAATACGCGTTAAACATTTTACTACTATTTTATTTTTCTGCTGGCCCATTTCACGAAACTAAAAATGCGCTTATCTCATGATCTGTCCACGAAGTAGACACAATAGTTAAACAATGGCGTCTCGACCAAATCGGTCATTCGACAGATCATGATTTATAGGAGTAGATTGTTATTTCAAAACTACAGCCTGTGATAAGTTCAATGTCGACGATTATGAATAGCTTTATAGTTAATAAAAAAATCTACAAATAATGTAACATTCGGCGTCCTCCCTAAACATTTACGTTGAGCTGATTTTTCAATCTTCAGATAACTTTAATCTGACTTAGGAGTTCTTGGATTCCGCTTTTGCTTATAACAGCTGTGGTTCTTTAGATTCTGTGAAGTCTTTTAATAAGTGGCTGGGACAGACTTGGCGCAGAAGACCAAGAACCGGGTTTTTTGGTGCAACTTATGAAAGACCAGCCAGCTGGCCAGGTCCAGCTATGGACGTGATATAACTACGTTGAATTAATTACCAAATCTACCTTTTCATGTCTCGAGGTCATTAAGAAAGTCATAACGCAGTATTCAGCAAAACTTTACAAGCTGATGCGAAAATAACTTAAAATTAGACCGTATTTAATGCGAGTTCCATAAAAACGTCAAGTTTGCCAGCGACTAGTAATAAAAGCTTGCTCTACCTATGTATGTATGCATGTGTGTATGTATGTGTGTTTGTGTGTGTGAGGGTTTAATGCAAACGTATATAAAACGCGTTGAATTTACAGCGACATGTTACCACAAATGTACAAACGATGGAAAAAATAAAAATGTTACCGCACACCGCTTCTCTGTGTTGCCAATTTTGAGATTGCCGGAAATGGGGGAGTTTTTTTATTTTGGTGCCCGTTTCGTGTTGTGCTCAGGTCGTGGAGGCCATCTGAGCAGACAGTCCGTGTAGATCACGTATTCAGCTGACGGTTAGGCTCAGATTCCATCAAAGCAGAGACAAGCGGACCAGAGAGGAGACGTGTGGAAACCGACCAATTACATTGATTGCCGTCTACATCGCGTCTCTCGGCTTATTTGTGATTGGTCGAATCTTACACATATCCTCTCCGCTCCGCTCGTTTTTGCTTTGGTGGAGTCCAGCCCTTAGACTGGAAGCTGACACCGATATGATAATGAATGATTACTGTGGTCTCCTCTTTCCGTCCATAAGAATAGGTACAAGTCCTTATTCGTGTCGCGAGATTTGCTAAAATCCGCTCGTTTGTCAAGCACAACGTCTTAATCCATGCCACTCACTTTGACATTCTTCTTCCTCTTTGCTTGTCGATAGACTCAAATAATACCCGACCGGTATGTTGTCACCTGCACAGCTCTATCGTTGGCTTCGTTTCAATCCTGGAAGGTGCAGGTGGTGGTGGTTGTTTGACAGTTAAACGACAGCTGTCATTGATATCATAATTATCGAACATCATTTATTATATTTTTTTACATTCATTATTAAGTTCTTATAACGTTTTGTACGTACAAGAAATGATTCATAGAAGGTAATGTAATATTTATTTTGATTTAGTTATTTGGAATCTTAAAAACTCGCTGATTTCAATATTTTTCAGGGGAAATTTCTCTTAATCATGGCAACCCAGCCGCTACAACCACGTTCGTTCAAATGAGTAATGCGGCGCGTGGTCTGCCTTTGAATTGATTCCCAGTGTTAATAGCACACCTTTTGCCCGTATACGTATACCTGCTGCCTTTATAGGGGTAGGCAGACTTGGATTGTTTTAGGTTTCAACATGAATTATAATTGGTACCTATCATTTATATGAAAATTGTGCAGGTTAATTGATGTTAACATTATTATTCAATAGCAAAAAAACCGTGTGTTGATCTGAATCGCTATAATCTGTAAAATTTAGATGTACGTATCGCGGTTAGCTTGATGATGGGTGCCCGTTGCTTAGAACTTTAGACATCCACGAGGAATATATAGTGAATGATACACGGACCTGCAAAAATAAGTTCTACACTTTTAAAAATTAAATTTTTCCTAAACTATAGAAGTTAGAGATTTAAAATAAAAAAACGTTATAAAACAATTTTTATCATCTTTCTTTGAAACTATAGACAAAATTAAACTATTTTTCGAGTCGTTTTTGTTTCGAAAGTATATCTTGTGTACTTAAAAAGTTATTGCAATTTTAAAAGTGTGATACTTATTTTTGCAAGCCAGTATATATGACATATTACATGCAGGTGCTAAGGTCTCCATATGTATGCTGAAAAACTTTGGCAGAGCATAATCAGCCTTCTATGTTCCCACTGCTGGGACACACGCTTCCTCCTCTTGCCCTGAGAATGAGCAGTAATCCACCACGCGGGCCCAGTGCGGGTTAGTAGATGTCTTCGAATGTTTAGTTCTAGGACATGTTGGTTTCCTCACAACGTTTTCTAGACCGTTTTAAGAGCAGCGCGGTGAATAAATAAATTACACAAAATAATGCGCCTGTCTGGGTTCGAATCCGCAACCTATAAAGGAGGTGTATGCGGTGTATGCCGTAACTCGGGACCATTTACATTTGAATAGCTATACCCAGTATATTACATCGATTATTTATACCAGAATTACAGCCAATAAATATCAAACACCTACCACTTTTCATTACTCCACAAATCCCATCAAAACTCTATTAGCAGATGATCTAGTTCCCCATAAAATGCTCTTACGGCAATCCCTTTCAGTAAATATTTATTAAATAATTTTGCATTAGCTCGACTTAGTTCGCGGTGGAGCTCCGTAATCCTCTTACGTCTACAGTGTACGGGCTAAGAGTAAGTGGATATTGTGCAGAGGTGACAGAAAGCAGGTATGAGACAATGATAGTAGATGTTCATAGGGGTGTGGATAATAAGACCTTGTTTTCATGTAGTCTCGTCTATACAGCGTGCATTAGAAAGGTGAAGTCACAATTATGAGTGTGGTGTGGACCATCAAAGTGAACAGCTTTCTTCAAAGGATAATCATCGTAATTATGGAGTTTCTTGCCCGTTCTTCTCCATAGAGATCTACGTTAGGGAATGGGCAACTACAGTACTTTCTCAAGTTATTATGCCTTGTGACTGTGACTGTAGCTTTGCTTTTTTTATATTATCGACATTCAAAAGTGCCGTAATGGTCTAATTGAAATAAATGATTTGAGTTTGAGTAATCGCGAAAATGTAATCAAAGGTGAGCAGCGGTGGCCCAGAGGTGACGGCCCCGACTTACGAACAGTAAGTCGTGGGTTCAAACCCAGACAGACGCATTACTTTGTGTAATTTATTTTATCACCACTGCTCTTAAAAACGGTGAAGGAAAACATCGTGAGGAAACCGGCATGTCCTAGAACCAAAAATTCGAAGACATGTAACATCTACCAATCCGCAATGAATGGGCCCGCGTGGTGCATTATAGCCCATTCCCTCTTATTGAGCGGAGGCCGTGTCCCAGCAGTGGGGACATTATAGGCTGATGATGACGATGATGATGAATCAAAGGTATGACCATCTTTTTTTAATGCGACAGCCCCGCCCATACCTTTCTGGTACATTCTGGATGTTCAAGGTTCTGACCTTTGACAAACCGTGATAAAAAGATGAGTCTGTCATAAAAGAGAAATGTTTGATTGACCAGGCATGGACTCACAGTTAAGGTTTTGATTTATCAACACAGAATTTTCATTTTTTTAGTGATCGCGTGTATCTTACCAACAATAGGTCGAATCTTTGAAGATGGGAGTATGTAGAGACAACAGGCAGCTAGCAGAATTAGCAATCGAATTAACGGCCTAAAACTTTTTCTTAACGGTGCCGTTCAACCGGCGGCCTAAATAATATTCAGCCATCCAATTAAACAAGTGGGCTTAAAACTTGGTAAATTAACTTTTAACGACCTGTTTAGCCGAGAAATTCCATTCAGTTTCATGAGGTTTACCATCACATTAACAATCTGTCAAATAAGTTGCGGCCTTTTTCTATAACTTACTTACGTATAACTGTTGGTTAATATGCCTACTTCCGTAGCTATTGGTGTTTCTATAAACAAAGAATATCCTATTCGCGTCACCTACCTGTCACTTGATTCATAGAAAAATCAAAGAAAGCTTTTCTGTGACGGATGGTTTCTAAACGGTCAGTAAGCAAAATGTCAAACAGTCAGAGATAGCAACCTACCGAAACTGGCTAGTAAGTTATAGAAAATGGCCGAGAGAAGAGTCCTATCTGCCAGTAATAAAGTGTTCTGTGGTCAGGTTTACCAACAATGTGCAAGTTTCGTGCACTGTTCACGTACACGAACCCGCTACATATTGACATAATCAGGTGCACTTTCATATTTATATAAGATCTATGTAAAGTGTTACATACTGTTCCCTTATTTCATCATCTACTGCGCCTTTTCCCAGTAATCTTTAATCTTACTGTCACATTGCTATTGCTAATTGTTGTAAAGACAATGTTAATTAATAATATATATATTTGTACGCCTCTGGGCGAAACATAGAGGATCTACCTATCTGTAACACCGCTATTGTAATTCGACTTATGTTTACAAATAAAGCATTCTGATTCTAAAGAAAACCCAATTTTGGGTTAAGCTGGCATCTGTACATTGTATGAGCTATATTATCAACTAGCTGACCCGCGCAACTTCGTCTGCGTTATATAAGAGAGACAGAGAGATGGTTAGAGAGAGTGTGAGACACCCTTAAAAGATAGACATAATAATGCTATCGCGGATTTTTATAGAAGTTTTTCCGTCATACACGATTGTTGCGTAACTTTAACCGTTTACGCAGCGCACGCAACGAAAGATCTCAAAAAGAATATTTTTTCCTTTTTTTGCAACATTTTTCATTGATGCTCTGCTCCTATTGATTGTAGCGTGATTTTATATAAACGTTGTAACGTTGTTGTTCGTTGTTGCCTTCCTCGATTAATGGGCTATCCAACAGTAATAGATACTTTCAACTCGAACCAGTAGTTCCTGAAATTAGCGCGTTCAACCAACCAAACAAACAAACAAACTTTTCTCCTTTATAATAAGTATAGATTCAAGTAGGTAACAATTTAATTTCTCGGAAATATATGCAATCATCGTTAAAATATTGTACTATGTTTTTCCAATTTGGGGCTTCCCTCGACAGCCTTAGGTTTTCATCCTTAGACACTCGATGACAGTCATACTCCAGCTAGGTCGAAAGTTCTCATCAAGGTGCATGAATTGAGCCCAAACACGATATAGCTTATTTTTTTTTCGGATGGGAAATCATCAAATGACTCCTCCCGGAGCAGGAGGAAGTGTCAGACTTTTACTGACTAAAATACTCTTTCGAATAGTCCCGCAGCCCCGGTAGGCATCGGCCCTTGCGAACCCCTTCTTTTTTTGCTGACTCTCTTTGAGGCGCGCGTAGAACACGAATGCGCCGTCGACACGGCCTGTCGTCATGAGACGGACGGACGGCGAGCTAGCCCATAGCTCCCCGTCCACAGGCCCGCGCCTACGGTGGCCGGGGGCCACCACGTGGCTTCCGACGCCCGAGGCGTCTATCGCGGTGGCCGGGACGTAAGGATCTCTCCCTCTCACGTTCCGCCACCTTCTTCGCTAACATGACTGCTTCGCAGAAGGAGGTGACGTCGTCCCATTCCGTCTCGCTGCGGACCATGTATTGAACCAGGGCCGGGAGAGAGAGGTCGCCGCCGCCGATCGCTGCTTCGAGGACACGGCGGTGCTCCGCCCAAGTGGGGCACACCTCCACAGTGTGCTCCACCGTGGCCTCCGGTCGATCCTCACAATGGAAGAACCCGGGCGTCTCCTCCCGCCCGAAAACACGATATGAGGCCAATAACAATTTAGCTGTAAATATAATCTACGTAAACTGCGTATGGATTATTGATTATTGCGAATAGCATAGCACAGTTCTTGCACGGCAGGAACACGTGGATTTATCAGGCATCTGATGTTCGCTATACTACTTTTTGGAGAAATCATCCTCATCATCAGACTCCTGCCCTTATCCCAATTTATTTGGTGGTAGCATGATTGTATTCTTCTTCCATAAGTACTACTCTATTACTTTTTGGAAAAATATTTCACGAAAATAATAAGAAATATAGAAATGCACACAATTTAAATACAAAATGAAATATAGGAAATCTCACAGCATCAAAAAAAAAATTAAACAAATCACAAAAAGTGAAAATAATGTTGGAGGGTTTGAACCTGACACCCCGTAGTTTACAGAGCAGTAGCGGAGGCTATTTACTTCATTGACATAAGCCACAAATAACCGTTCTCATGTACTTACGTCATGACTGCAACGTCAAACAATTGAAGTATACGGAAATAACGCAAAATTGCCTACCCCCTTAAGGAAGTAGCGTGATAATATGTAGTCTAAATATTAAAGAAGCCTATGCAGTAATTTTGACGTGATGCGCAAGCCTATGCAGTAATTTTGACGTGATGCGCGCACAAACATTTCGTACCAACTACTTATACCGAAGAAAGCTGATTTTCTTGAGTTCCGCTATTTTGTGCGTATTCACGTCAAAAATCAAATTTCAAGAAAATTGAGAAATTATATTCACCTTTATTAGATACGAAGTTTATGTAGCAACTTTAAAAGGTTACACTTCATTGGATTTGATTGTATAGGTGTTTGGAGTTTATTAATTTTAAACACAAAATCCTCTTTTTTGCGTCTCTGGATGAGATTTAAAAAAAATGCTGAAACAGGTATTTCTTTATTTTTATTAATAAGTATTTATTCTGAGTTTCATGATTCTAGAACAATCTAAATTTTTGTTTTCATACAAACTTTATCCCCTATTTCACCCCCTTTTTCCAAAAAAAATCCAAAATTTCTATAGCCTATATGTTATTCTGAATGTATTTAAATAGATTTGTGAAAATTTCAACAATATCGGTTCAGTAGTTTTTACGTGATGCGCGGTCAACAAACAAACAAACAAAAATTTTTAAAATGGTTTTAATATCTTCAGTTACTTATTTTAAGTCACCCTGGCTGGTTTTTTTTTTAAATCTTCAATGTACAGATTTTTTGGTCTCAACGATTTTATTATATGTATAGATGCAATTCACATGTAATTTTGTGTCAAATAATGAGAAACAATTAATGTTTGGGTGGACTTCCAGTCTAACTGGATTCAGCTGAATCCTTGTAGTTTACATTGAGCGACTGGCTTTTTTTTTTTTTTTTTTTTTTTTTTTTTCGGATGGGAAATCATCAAATGACTTCTCTCTGAACTCTTCTCTCTTCTCTCTGCTCTGGGCGGAGCAGGAGGGAGTGTCAGACTTTTACTGACTAAAACCCATCCATGTTCCTTCATCGCCCTTTGTGTTCCGGGGCCACGGTATCTCTTTCGAATAGTCCCGCAGCCCCGGCAGGCTTCGGTCCTTGCGGACCCCTTCCCTATTGCTGACTCTCTTTGAGTCGCGCGTGGAACACGAACGCGCCGTCGACACGGCCTGTCGTCATGAGACGTACGGACGGCGAGCTAGCCCATAGCTCCCCGTCCACAGGCCCGCGCCTACGGTGGCCGGAAGCCACCACGTGGCCCCCAACGCCCGGGGCGTCTCCCGCGGCGGCCGGGACGTGAGGATCTCTCCCTGTCGTGTTCCGCCACCTCCTTCGCTAGCATGACTGCTTCGCAGAAGGAGGTGACGGCGTCCCATTCCGTCTCGCTCCGGACCATGGCACGAACCAGGGCCGGGAGCGAGAGGTCGCCGCCGCCGATCGCCACCTCGAGGACACGGCGGTGCTCCACCCAAGCGGGGCACACCTCCACAGTGTGCTCCACCGTGTCCTCCGGCCTATCCTCACAGTGATAGCACCCGGGCGTTTCCTCCCGCCCGATTCGGTGCAGGAACTTACCGAAACATCCGTGTCCGGTAAGAACCTGCGTCAGGCGGAAGGTGAGGATGCCGTGGCGTCTCTCCAGCCACTCCTCAAAGAGGGGACTTATCGCCACTATTGTGGCGTGCCCTGCACGGGGTTGCGATAGTCGCTCTCTCCATGCCGCCATGAGATCCCGCCGGAAGTCCGTCCGCTGAGCGACAATTTGCCGCGGCTGGCTATCTGACCTTAAACTAGTTACAGGGTAATTGATACAATTCTCTTAGTTATCAGAGTTTCGGGCGTGACTTCCCGTAACAACTGTCAAAGATCTATGCACAATTACAGCCGAGGCTAAGCGCGCTGAGAGTGGTCACCCATCCACAGACCGACTTCAACAAGCATTGCTTAACCGTTGTGATTATTATACTATATGAAGCTCGATTTTATACTTATAAAGCTTCTTCATATAACGCTGCTTGTTCCTTTGGAGATTACAGGCTTGATGTTATGTTATGTGTACACTTAGGTATAATTAGAAATAACTCAGATTCTTTTTGTTTGTTGTCCTTACATACACAAGTGGAATGCAACATGAAATAAGTGTATTAATCATTGCTGGCGACATAATAAACACGGCCCAACGTTGTAACTATACGTATTTTATGAGTAACAATTCTGTTTTATGTTTTGCATGCAAAATGTGAAGAAAAAGGACACAAAACATTCTTCAGTTTTCAAAGAATAAAATCGTTTTTTTCCTTCCAGTTGCAGGCGTTTTTTACAATTTGATGTTTTCTTTATAGGAATTGAAGAACAGGGTGTAAAGGTTGTTCATCCCCCATAGAAAAGGGGAGGAGCTTCCGACCAGACGGGTGTGTATGATGGGTATCGCGGATAAATTAAATGGTACGAATCAGAATTTTGATGTTAGTTTTTCCTTTGTGTCATAGATGGCGCTGTAGTACTTCTTGTAATGATGCTACATCTATTAATAATAAGCATGAAATAATGTAAAATACGTAAATCATTGAAAACATAAAGTAGCCGGGATATCAAGGTCATCGGAGATCATAAATTATTTAAAATACATCTAGGACTACCCAAAAATAACCACACGGCCAATCTTCAAGATTAAGCAACGCTTGCCAAGATTGGTCAATGGATGGGTCACCATCAATTTCATACCGAGTTTCCTCCGTGCCTCGGAGAGCACGTCAAGCCGTTGTACCCGGCATGACACCTGACTGTCTAATCATGACTATTTTTAACAACAAATTATGAATCAGTCTTTCATTAACTTATACTAGTAAATTATTACTAAATAATCGTGAACCCAACTTAAACCATGAAACACATGAAACCTCTACATGCAGTATCTGCGTGGCTAGGTCTTTAACTGTGGAGTAAGAGAACCCAGCCGACCAGATACTGATTATAAATAGATTAAGTATTCGGGTTTCAGTATCAAGCTGGAGCAGGCTCAAATCTTAAAACGGGACTTGTCACATGAAGACATTCAGCAAAAACACGACCAAGAATACTGACATTGACGCATCTAAGCGGCATATTACATTCACAAACTGGAGTTATTAATGGTGGACGCTGAAGCACTAAATCAGATATAAAAGTAACAAAAATGTTGCTCTTTGAAGTGTTTGAGAATTTGATCGATGTTCTGAACTGCGGTGCAGGAGTAGGTTTACGACAGAGACTGACAGTGGCAACCAAAACGTTCGTCACGCCAACAGAGGGCGCCTTCACGCCTTTCCGAACAAATAACTGACATATTATAAAACATACGGAAACGGGTATTTATCGCGAATTTTACCTTTAATATAGGCCCGACGTTTCGACCGGATTGCACCAGCCATGGTCGCGGGAAGACTGAAGTATTGGAGGTACCGCCACAGCAAAGCAAAGGTGTTTATTCAACTACCCTCACTTGATCTTCATAAATGTTAATTAGGGCCGGTTCACACTACACTAACAGTGTCCGCATACTGAGATGATTTCATTTGACGAATACACTTAGTGATCACTGAATTCCAAGCGGAAGACAGTCTGAAGCCGTCTTCGCGATTGAATTTAGGATAGTTCTTGATCTCAATCGCTTCCCGAACCATTCTCTTGCAATAGTGCTTCTCATTGGCAAGGATTTTTGGGTTGTGTATATTAAAGATAAAATTTGCGTTAAAAACCCGTTTCCATATGTTTTATAATGTGTTCTGATCGTGAAAGTTTAAAAAAGACATATAACTGACATAATATATGATAGTATGATACGTATTCGCGCGACGTTCGTTTTGATTAGGTCGCAGGCAAAGCTTATGATTTCGGTTTCCTTCTGAACATATCTGTGACGGAAACTTATATTGTCACTTACGGGATATCTTCCGTGATTATTGCAACAGCGTCGAATTATCGGGAGCTCAAAACAAATAAAAATCATGGAAGATATCCCGTAAGTGACAATATAAGTTTAGTTTTAAACCATGAAAGCTTAAAACTGTGTTTATCTGTGACGGATTGTCAAATGTCATATTTTTGTAATTAAAATGTGTTGGTTGTAACGAAATGGTTTGAAAGCGATTGTAATTCATCATGCCCTCTGGTCCAGTTAAGATATTGCTCCTCCTCCCTTATCGTGTGGTTAGTGCCTAACCTGATGTCGAGAGTTTTTAAGCCGCCCATGGGCCTCTGACTTGGCTTTACATGCCGTCGAGAAATATCTCTCAGAAATATCCTGGTTTCCTCACGATGATTACTATCTTACACTTTTAATACGACATTAGCCATTATTTTGTCCAATAATTATCGTTAGCTACAGTAGTATTCACCCACTATACAGGCATAGGCCTCTCTTTTCTTTTGCCAATCTTCAATTTATATACCTAATAAGTCGTCCCAATACGAGAAATTTGAATATATATTATAATATATGAAGTTCGTTCTCTGTCCATTACATACTCGCGCTCTGGTCAGAACGAAAGTATTTCGTAATTTTTGTTTCCAAGCATTTTTCTGGGATAATGCATTCCGTAAATAAGAGTGAATGACATTTTTGTTGGATGTTTTGTAAATGTTTCATTTTCTTGGATGATTATTTTGGATGCCTTACTCCTCGTACCTGGTGAGGATCAGGTCAGTCTCTCCGTTTTCGTGAGTGTCGTCTTTTGGCTGTATATGAGGAGAAGTTACTACTATTAATGTTTTTGCGTCATCCCATTGCTGTTGAAAGGCTTTGTCCCTTGACTTCCAGATCTTCCAATGCAAACCTGTATTGATGAACAACAAGTAAGGGTTCTTACAGATGAGCGGCACGTTGCCAACTGCTGATAAACTGCAGCCGCCGACGAGTCGATAGCAGTCGTCGACACACATTTACGCGGCATGCCACAACTGCAAGCGTCGCTACCCGTTGACAGCAGTCGTCGACGCTTTTGTTGCTGCCGCGCGTCGACGGCAGCCGTCGACAGGTGGCGACGGCTGCAGTTTAACTGCCGTTGGCAACGTGCCGCTCGTCTGTAAAAACCCTAATGAGGACAAGAAAAAATGTATTACTAAACTTCGTATGTGATTATAACCTACATACGTCACTACTACAGTCCTCAATTACTTCGTTGTTTAGCATTTGTTTTCTTAGATGTTTAGGGCTCCCTTGGCTGATGGCTATGGTTTGTTACAAGCAATCAACTACAACAAACATTTATTTCTTGATGATCTTGACATTAACACACTAATATGGATAGACCAATGACAGAATTATTTGTTTCATCATCGTCATCATCATTTCAGCCGCAAGACGTCCACTGCTGGACATAGACCTTACCCAAGTGTCGCCTCATTGACTGGTCCCGTGCGTCTCGCATCCAGCGGATTTACACAAAAATAATTTGGTAGAGCGGGGTAAGAACATTCATTCCCTCTTTTGGTCTAGTTGAGACCTTAAGAAAAAATAACAATAAAACAAACTAAAATAATCACACCAAACTTACAATTAACTAAAAAACCTAACGCTGTCAATTGAATAAAATAAAGGTAATGTCTAAAATTAACTAACCTTCAAATAAAAGCCATGCTCACCTTTTACGCCATTTCACAGTCACACACAGTCTATAACTGATTTTATATCTTTTAAGTGCGTCACTTGTATTCAAAGACTAAATACTTAACAGGCAACTTCTGCACTTCAACATAAAAAAATGTTGATCTAAGAGTTCGTGGTATCAATTAGGATAAAACATCTTATTCACTGAAAAATCCTTCAAGCGTGACATACCTAACTATATGGGCGAAATCGAGTCAAATTGCTAGTCAAAACTTATCCTTAACGCTTTGACTTAAAGCGAATTATATAAACAGAATTGTTTCTAAGAATTTAATCTTATTTCACGGTCAGTTGTGTCCAGTAAATGCGAAAAATCTTCCGAATAAAATACGGTTTTCTGTTGTTCTCCGAAATCATCAAATGTGTTCGGAGGCTTGGGAGCTCGCGTGTTAATAAATAATTATGTGAAATCGCCGCATACAATATTGTATGATTAATGGCTTCTTTTTATTTAGATCTTTAATTTAGATTGTTAAAAGTTCCGTTTAGGTGTTTTTATAAATAAATATCTTGTTGCATTGACAGTAAAATGACTACACACACAATGATACTACTAAACCAATATGTTGTGTATATTGGTTTAGTAGTATCAGTATTTTCTTGTTTTTATTAAGTCCAGCTGTGAGAACAAACTAAAGACTGATAACGTGTGATTTGCGGTTGACTGTACGTATATACTTATAATAATCACAGTGTAATACATAGCTATAAACACAGCTTTGACACCAGGAGCACATAATCAGGAGGAGCATGTTCTTAGTGCAATTATAAGCCCATAATGATGGTCTAATGACTCATTTCACGGATGCACCTGCTCTAATATACAGCACATCGATCATTCTTTATGCAAACCTGTCTCCCTGGTACCGATAGCAGGCGACACTTGGTGTTAGTAACACGTTTCTTTGTAGATTTGGTGTATTTATTATTTTGACAATTATTTTGTCCCACTGGCAGTGGAAACCACTGGTTGCTGGGGGTCCGACGCTATCAAATTTGTGGCGGAGATCGGCCGTCGGCTTAGAGAAAAGGGTGGTGACCCACGCTCTGGTTCTTTCCTGGTGCAGAGGCTAGCCCTGGCAATTCAGCGTGGGAACGCTGCAAGTGTCATGGGCTCCTTTGCGCCGGGAACGTCTAGTGACTTAGGTTTTTTGTAAACTGGTTTTATATAATTCGACATGTATTAATGATTAAATTAGCTAAGTTATTTAATAATAATGCACGAAAATGATAATTTATATTTATTTATCAATAATGACATTAATTTATGCATGAAATGATAATTTATATTTTTTATTCAAAAATAATATTAATTTAAAATTTAAATTCAAATATCTAAAAATATTTTTTCATTAGTTGTGATTATTTTGAAAGTTTTGTTTAAATAACTGTCTAAATCTTATCATGGTGATTAGCTGTGATGATTGGCTTTTGTTGATCTAGCTTGTCTAGAGGAATTAGGCGATTGTTCTACGAAGGGTTTTCTACTAAATCCCCAACCTGGCTATTGAGTCATTCCAATTGTAACTTGTAAACTAATTCATCATCATCTTCGCGCTCTTGTCCCATGTTACTTGGACTTAAAAATAAACATTAGTGAGACAGCTGAGCTTGAGATCCTAGGTACCCAAGTGGGGCAAAGTGTTACTGGGTTTTTCCATCAGGAATTTCTCTGTTAAAGCCACGGAGTCTCGATTTGCCGCTCCCTTATTACATGGGACTTAGGGGACTACGGGAGCTAAACGCGAGTTTTATAATGCAAAAAAGCATATGATGCACTGCAATAAACAAAACCAGAAAAATATATGATATTCTTCAGTGTTTTGAAAACATAATACAACTAATTTTACTCGATAAAAAAAAACACGAACTTATCTCTAAAAAATTCTTTTAACGAGTAAAACCCATACCTACTTAAATACCATGCGATCATTCTCATTTTTTGGCAAATAATTCTACAAGCAACATATTAGCATGATAGTGTTTTATTTTTTTAGTCCTACGATAGATTTTTTGTAAATCGCAAAAAAACACTGATTTCGCACTATTCGGCCCGCAGTGACTGACGTAACAACCACTTTGTAGTGCAAGCTGATTAGAATTTTATTCTAACAGTATTTCAAACGAAGTTTGAACCATCACAATTAGAGTTGCTAATTTACCTCCTGTAGTCGCCTTAAACCTAACTGGCGAAATGTGGGTGTGATGTAATGACAACTCGGTATGAAACTAAATTACGTATCTGGTAGATATTTCATAAACTGTTCTTTGTTAAGCATGACCAAGAAAAGTTAAGTTTCACAGCGTTTATATTTGAAATCCTGGAATTTCTTAAAATCAATACCAGCTATAATAAAACAGAGCTGCGAAGCAATTCCAATGCGGAATATAATTGTGGAATAGCGCTGAAATACAATAAAAATAAAAGCAAGACTGTTTGGCTGACCACACTCTACTAATTACTGCACCTCGCTGCGTTTTGATCAAAGTCATGAGAATTAGCGGTTGCACCTGTAAGAAATAGAAACAAGCTTTTTAGTTAAACTATCAATCTGCCCCGACTTTGTACGGGTGCAATGTAGCATATACATAATTATAAACCTTTCTCTTGAATCACTCTATCTATTGCTGCATTAAAATCCGTTGCGTAGTTTAGAAGAGCGTAAGCGGGAGCGACTTTGTTTTATACTATGTAAAGAAGTGATTTATTTTCTCATAATTTTGAACAACGTTTATGAAACCGAACCTAAAACTTTCTCTCTTTATATACTCCTAACTGCAGACAAATGTATTGAGTAAATAATTCACTAACCAACATGAAATAGGCACAACAATCACAACACACTGTCAATTCAATTGTTTCCATAAATAGATTGAACCTTCCAATAACAATAGTAGCAATACTTTCATGTTGATTGGACCTAGACAGTGGTAGGTATTTCATTGATAGTGCGTCTGCTGATCTGCTTCCAGTAATAGTGTTGTGGTATTTATTAATCTCATCTTGTCATCTTATCAGTCGGCATGCTTTACAGCATACATGGCATTATTTATGCTTATTGTTGATAATATATGAAACGCATGTGTGTTAACGCCTTATGGTTTTATAATACTACCTTTACAATGAACTCTTTGGTGTCTACGTTCTCTCTCACCGGCTCCGTGACGCGTGTCAATCTGTTATCTAGTATTAATATGTTCAAATAAAATAAAATCAGTTAATAATGTAATCAAGTGCTGTGTTTATATACAACAGGTAATGGGCCCAGATTTTTTCTAATACTTCTGATTTACATTTGAGAAAGTAAACAAATACCTTTGTAGAGAAGCCATCTATACTTGTTACGAAATACCTATAGCACCTCCGAGTGACTGCCATGGTTCTCCATGGGTTCACATAGGTCTGAGTGGATGAGCTCTAGCAAGTTTGTTGCTCGGGAGCCTTCATTTTTGAGTGGTTGCCTGGTTTATTTTGCCTCCAAACAAGATGTACAGTCAACAAAAGAGTTAGGTATGCAGGCTAGCAATCTTCATACTACTATTATAAATGCGAAAGTTTGTGAGGGTCGATTTTTCTGATTCTTTCACGCTGAACCTACTGAACGGATTTGGATGAAATTGCAAACAGATTGATTATAACCCTTTCGCATTTATTATAGTAGTAAGAAGATTGCTAGCCTGCATACCAAACTCTTTTGTTGACTGTACATATGTAGTCCTCATCTTGTTGATATAACTTCACACCAAGAGTCAATCTGTTATGCTAGATAACAGATTGACTCTTGGTGTGAAGTTATGTTATGTACTAATATGTTTAAATATAATAAAAACAGTTAATAATGTAATCAAGTGCTTTATTTATCTAAAACTGAGTGCCGCGATGGTATAGTAGTCGTCGTTGCCTATAACATTTGACTTCGACAAAATGTAATGCAGATCACTGCCTACCTGTATGTTTGCATTTTTTTTTTAAAATTTTACGAGTCAAATCGCTTCAACCTTTACCATGTACCACATCTCAAAAATCCATGACTCACAAAATTCTCCGTTATCAAAAAGGGCCTTTGTTAAACATTGCCAACTGAAATGTGGTGCAACGAACTTGTGCATCGCTTTGTGTTGCCATATCAAATATTTGCGCAGTTGTTTATCCATGAAGTATAGACGATGGTGGTTTGATGCGCTAATTGTTCTTCAGGGTTTAATGAACTTTGCCAGGCAGGTTTTATTTTCTTCAGATTATTTATGAAAGGCTTTGAAAATTAAAAGTAACTGTTTTAAAAACCGGACAGTATTAGTCGGACTTGCATAGGTATGGGTTCCTTACAACAAAATCATTACACGCATTATCTCATTATAATCATAAAATAAATCAGCCTATAATGATTCCACTAGTGGGACACAAACCTCCTCAGTGTGCGAGGGAATGGCATGTAAAGGCCGTGTTTCACCACACGGCCCAGTGCGGGTTGGTAGATGTCGCACGTCTTCAAAATCATTAAAGGTTTCCATTTGCCAATAAAGAGGCTATGAAACAAGTATGTATTTTGCAAAATTTTGTGGCGAAAAAGTGAGAAGCGAAAGTGAATACGGTTAAAAAATCTGATAGATGAAGTCTGTGAAGATATTATGGAGATATAAATATCTTTAAATAATAATTATTAGTTAAAATTATTTATAAAAAATATTAATTTAATTTTACAATGAAAATATAATATAATTAATAAAATCATAATATTAAATAAACAAAAATTAATATAAAAATATTTATTTTATTTAAATTTTCTCTTGCTTTATACAAGATTACAATCAATGAGTATGTCACAATAAATTTTAATAAGTACTGATCAAATACACATTATAGAATAAAAACTAGTGTTTCATAAAAAAAAAAACTATATTATCAATAAGTTATTATTGCGCATAGCCGTCTTCCCTCCAGTATCGATAGCTGTACATGTTGGTCGCATAACATCAATTTCTGCGAACATAATATTTTCATGGCGCGCTCCTAAATCACGGTATACCAAGTTATTTTCAAGGAAAATGTCTTTTATAGCTTATTTAGAATATTCCTTTATGCCATAAAATTTGCAGACGGGCAGCCAATACTGCCTACGTACATAAATATTGGTATACATATGTATAGCTCGTATGATTTGCTTGTACGATAGATGATAGGATAGATAATGTTGGTAAGATTTTTGGCGAAATAACTACTGGTCCATCCATCCTAATAATAAATAATAATAGCCAAGAGCCTCGACCAACATCTTAGGAGGCTCTCGCTTGGCAGCTGGATCAAGGGCTTGATTCAGAAAGCAGTACTTCTGGACACGGCACGTATTGTTAGGAGGTTCCTCTCTCAAGAACCCTGACCACCGGCAGCTCGGCCCCTGTTCCCAGCGCTGGTGGGCTACCATTTTAATATTTTTAAACGTTTTTTTTTATATTGTTTTTATATTAGGAATATTTAAAAATATAAAGATATATTGTAAAATTAATAAACGATAATAATAAAAAGTTTAATAATAAAAGTTTATTTCGGAACAATAACACAAGACTAGGTAAACAGGTAAAACGATGGTAACTGCAAAAGCATAAACTGTAGCGCGGCTACCAACGCCCTTCTCCAAATTTGAATGGAATGATGTTTCATACAAAAAGTGATTAGAGTTAATTTAGGTTTACTAAATCACTACATAGTATAAAACAAAGTCGCTTTCTCTGTCCCTATATCCCTATGTATGCTTATATCTTTAAAACTACGCAACGGCTTTTGATGCAGGTTTTTTTAATAGATAGAGTGATTCAAGAGGAAGGTTTTAGTATATAATTTGCGGGCGGGCGAAGCCGCGGGCATCAGCTAGTTAATAATATAAACGAAAAATAAGATTAGAAAAGAAAAGAGTATAAACAGTACAGGACAATAATTATGAATTGGGATGTATTTTGACGTCGAGCTAATGTGGTGAGGTGTGCGAGGAGTGTGTGAGGTTTTTTTGGGGTGTGTGAGAGTGTTTTACACTTCCACGAGTTTCTCTGTATCATCGTAATTTTGTGATTTCAGCCACAATAATTCCATCATACTTATTATTGAATTAGCTAATATTTGGGTTGTAGAGGTCAGGTAGGCAGTCGCTCTAAGTAGAATACTAGTATTGAGCTGCATCCGATTAGACTGGAAGCAGACTTATTTTGGAAAATGCTATGCAGGTGATGATTAAGGAAATAAGTAAATAAAAAAAAGCATTTTAATTCCATTAGCTTTTAAAATTACATAACAATAATACATTTAATCATAATCATGCGAAATTAGAATTGATTTTATGTTGTTTTCAAAAATATAATCTACAAAAATCATAACATGAAATAACATTATAGATAATATATGTATAATAAAATAATTAAAATAAAAGAATCCATTTTGAATTCATTAAAACATGCAAAATTATAAATTTTATTATACAAATCATGACATTATTATATGGAAAATTATGGTAACATATTTAAGTAAATAATAATAGTGATTACGCTAATTGGACCCCTTTTTCGGTAAAGGCCTCCTTTTATTTATTAAGGAAATAAACTGTTCAAAAACGACATACATATAAACGAGCAGTTTTCACACATTTCAGGGACCGATCCTTAACTGTAAAAAATGAAATCAGTGTATTATTATTTCATCACCGCATTAGCATAATAACTAATGAAGAACCATCTATATCAGTTTGTATGATTGTCACGCTGAGCGGTGACTCATGACGACAGTGACTAACTAGCGGGTACATCGCTACCAAACTGTCTATTTTAATCTTTGAACGGCTAACCGCGTAGACTTTTGAACTGTGTAACACTTTGTTTATGTTATTACTGTCGTGTTGTACGTGTTTCTGTAAACATTTTAAATTTAATTTTTTTAGGCAAAACTAAGGATGCCTAAAAAAAACTACTAACTAAATGTTAGTAGTTTTTTTAGGCATCCTTAGTTTTCTATTTTAATTTGCACGCTTAGTAAAATGTGGTAATACCCAATAGTATACCGTCGTATATAATCATTACAACATCAGATGTACCAGACTTGAAAATAAATAATTTGATATTGACTACGAATTTGTAATATTGAGTAAATACAATAAAATTACCAACTTCCCAATTCTTCAATTACCTGAATGGCGCAGCGGTAGTGAGGCTGCCCGTTCACCCTAAGAACGGGCAAGCTCACTACCGCTGCGCCATTGCGCCCGGTTTCAAATCCCGGTAGGATCAAATGTTTGTGTGATGAACAAGCATATTTGTTTCCGAGTCATGAATGTTTATGTGTATAATAAGTATGGATTTACAAACAAAAAGTATCTATGTATGTATCTACACAAGCCTCGTTGCTTAGTGTGGCACTAGATGGCGCTGTGTGTAATGTCCAGCGATATTTTTTATTCTATATGAATGGGTAAATTAGTTTTGAACCTAGTTCTGCTTCAAGAAAAACATTTGTTAGTAACCGGCATGTCGTAGTACCAAAAATTCTAAGACATAATAATGACATCCGGCCTTGACTGGGCTTGCGTGGTGGATTACAGCCTACTTAGAGAGAGGACGCCTGTAGGTATGTCCCAATAAACCCTGGATGTGCTTTTATGTTACTCATATTCGTAATCGTCGTTGGTCTAATGGCACAACAGTTGAGCATGAGGTCCTGGGTTCGATTCCCGGGTCGGGTAAAGTGCCACTGGATTTCTCCATTATAAATTTCACAGTAGCAGCCATGGAGTCTGGATTTGCGCCCGCTTGATGGCAATAGGATTACATGGGACTTCAACATAACTGGCGAAATGTGGGTGTAATATTAGATAAACCCTTGGATCCATGATATTCCACAGTAATGGTGTTGGTTATACTAACGGGGATCTTTTTTCCACGAAAATTTATAAAACTAGTATTGATAGATAGAGAGCAGCTGCGGTGGCCCAGTGGTGGCGGCCCCGTCGTACGAGCAGTGCTAGTCATGGGTTCAAACCCAAGCAGGCACTTTTGTGTAATTTATTTCATCACCACTGCTCTTAAAACGGCGAAGGAAAACATCGTGAGGAAACCGGGATGTCCTAGAACTAATAAATAGAAGACATGTGATATCTACCAATCCGCACTGGGCCCGCGTGGTGGATTATAGCCTATTCCCTCTCTTAGAGAGGAGGCCGGTGTCCCAATTATAGGAACATTATTAGGGTGAGCTAATGCTAAACTCTATATCTACAATTTTTACTAGCGGACGTCACGCGGTTTCACCCGCGTAGTCCCGTTCCCGTGGGAGTACGGGGATAAAATATAACATATGTTACTCAGTAAAGACGTGGCTTTCTAATGGTGATTGAATTTTTGAAATCGGCGCAGTAGTTTTTGACTTTATTCCTTACAAACATACACACAAAAATACAAATCTTCCCTCTTTATAATATTAGTGTAGAAATCTACACAGCCAAATACTGTAACAATATTATACTTAGTAACTACTAGATGACTAAGAGCACGTGTTCAGGAAGACCTTGGGCCATCTAATTAATGTTCACCATACTGGTGACTCAGTCTTACAGTCAGTTTGCTTTTTAAATTCACAACCTAACTGTTTGGTGTTTAACTGGCTATAATTTTATGTTTTTTTTGTGTGTCCGTGATTCATTCTTCACGGCCGGTTTAGAAACGTGATTTGAATTGATTATGACTTTGTATTATTTAGTAGTCAGGTCTTGGGTGACAGGGAACTGTTTAAGATCGAAACGTTTTTTAATGTTTGACGACCCGAATGGCGCAGCGGTAGTGAGGCCGCCTTACGTTCTTAGGGTCCCGGGTTCGAATCCCGGTTGGAGCAAATGTTTGTGTGATGAGCATGGACATTTGTTTCCGAGTCATGGATGTTTATATGTATAATAAGTATGTATTTACAAACAAAAAGTATCTATGTAGTATACCAACTATCTGGTGTCCACGACACAAGCCTCGTTGCTTAGTGTGGCACTAGATGGCGCTGTATGTTAATGTCCAGCGATATTTATTTTATTTAATGTTATTTTTTGCTGAGCTGTGAAACTTCCTTGGTCTAGTGGTCGGAAGCACGACTGCTGAGCTTGAAAATAAAATAAAAATAAAATAAAAAAACTGCCGATATGAGGGTGTATTACTAGATGCACCCTTATCCATGAAATTCCACAGGTGTTGGTGATGCTAGAGAGGATACATTCACAAGAATTTATAAAACTGGTATTGTTAGATAGTAAACTCTTTATCCATATGCTTTTTACATAGGACTTAAACATAACTGGCGAAATGTGGGTACTATTAGGTACACCTCTGTCTAACTCTTGGGGGATTACAGGCGTGATGTTTTGTCTGGGAAACTTTTTCCATGAGTTTGTTGCAAAGCGGCACAGAATTCTGCAAGGGGTCTCAACAGAATTGACATAAGCTTTTATATATGCTTTTGTCAAATGCTTGACTTATCCGTCGATGGCGTAGGTTTCCTTGTCCAGGCCCTCTGTTAGAGGTGACCTTCCTCATTATCATTATCTCCGCCAGAAACCGTCGTGCTGGACATAGGCCTCCCTCAAGCCACAAAAAAAGGTTCTGCAAAAAGGTTACTTCTGGGTAATCATGCCTCATCGTCAATCACATTGTGGCTTTAAAAAACTCACATCAGGTAGAAAGATATAATTCTTTCATTTTTACTTTTTTATTCTAACCAATGTTGTCCCAGTGCTGGGCAAAGGTCTCCTCCATAACGTTCCACTCTTCTCTCTGTGCAGTTTTCTCCGGTGAATCTCTGATGTTATTAATGATACAGGAACCTTCAAGATATAAGTGATTCATCATCATTCTTCTTCCTAGCGTGTCGATGGCAATCTAAATTGTGTCGGCCCAGAAGTGAGCTACTAGTTTGGTGCTTTCGGTAGCGTCCATCAGTTCCTGCAGTGAACAAAAAACAGGACACGCAGGACACGATATTAAATGCCCCATCGTTTCTGGAACAGCACCACATTTACACTCCAGGGCAGCGTCATTAATGAATCTCCACCTGAGCAGGTTTACCTTGCTGCGGCCAACCTGGGTCCGGAGGCTATTTTCCTGCCCTTATCCCAATTTATTTGGGGTAAGGCGCAGCATGTCTTCTTCTTCCGTACTTCTATTTTACTCGTCATCTCAGCAGTCACCTCAGTTCTTGCCATATCATCCTTCACACAGTCCATCCATCGTTTCTTTGGTCAAGATATAAGTGATTATCCTTCAAAAAGTCCATAACCCTAAACAATAATGATGGCATTATAAAAGTTTTGTAAAAATATGCTTCCTTGTTCTTTCAATATGTCTGTATGGGCGTGAATTGGCAGCGAGGGTGTCTGCGGCAGGCGGCGGGCAGGCCGAGGCGGCTGCGATAGTCTTGTTTTGTTTGCTTTTCATTGCTTTGTAAGAATCAATTGTTTTATTTGTTTTTACAAGATAAAGAGAGAGGTGCACGGTACGCAACAAGATTGTACTTTATAACCTTCAAATGTTTCATAATTCCTTTTTTTTTTTATCTAAGGCCTGCTACACAACACGTCACTAACTGTCATTTAACCACATAATGCTGACTTAACTTGGTCTCGCTTCTGTCAATCGTTTAGACATTATTGAGACAGAATTATATTTTAAATGTTTAAGCGCTAAAGTAATTACGTAACTTTTGGTGCAAGTTGGTCATACTTTTTAAACTAATAGGGATGATGAATGCCTTAAAAAATATGATTCTGTTTAGTCCGTCAGTTAGATTAAATCGAAATCGAAAAATTAGATACGTGTTTTATCAAATTAATAAAAATTGACAAAAATAAAACGTGTCAAAGATCATGAGTGGGAGCTTGACGCACTGTATCGTCTTCATTTTTTGTTTACGTGAAAAAATAAATAAATATGTGTCCAATATTTTTTGGAATCTATCTGACGGACTAATTAGATTGTTTTTGTCATCTACCCTATTTTACATGTTGGTAGGTAGGTCTGTATTTATGTACAACATTAAGAGTAGACAATTAGATAATAAACTATAATAACTAACAATCATTTCAACGTTCATCATTACTGTCTCGTTGGTCCAGTGGTTGCAATCGCTACTGCCGAGCATGTGGTACTGGGTTCGATTCCCAGGTCGAGCCATTAGGCGAGACGACAAAAAAAAAACTAATTAGTCCGTCACTTAGATTATCAAAAAATATTTGACCCGTGTTTTTTCTTTTGTTACGTAAACCAAAATTGACGAAGATACGACGCTTTTAAATTCTCAAAACGTCACGCTATGGTATAATTTTTAGCTAGTTCTGACGTCATGAGCCCCCACTCCCGAGTTTTGATGCGTTTTATCTTTGTCAATATTCATTGATTTACAAAATCAAAAAATACGTGTCCATTAATTTCCAATACTCCAACTAACGGACTAAATAGATTTGCAATTTTTTGATACTGTCGTCATGCCTATTGTTAGATATTAGGTCTGGGGTCTGTATTTGTCACAGAGTCTGGATTTGTGCCCGTTTGATCGTAATAGGCTCGCCCCCTATTACATGGGACTTAAACATGACTGGCGAAATGTGGGTGTAGGTACTATTAGCTACACTTCTACCTAACCCTTCGGGAATAACAGGCGTCATGATATGTTTACAATTCATCCTTAATTTAAACTAAAATATTATAAACACAATAAGTACAAATACATATTATTTTAATAACAATGCATACGACATATTATGGAATAGCATTTTTTTATTGTGCAAAGTGATACTCAATAACAGAATCCTGTATTACATCATTGACGAAATGGAAATAATTCAAAATAACAATATTTTACAATAATTAATTAGCTTAATGAGCAAACCACTCGGAAACAAACATTGGTGGAATTGCAATAGGATTTTTTTTTGCACAATATGTGTTTTTGTTTGCGATAAATTAATTGGGATGAATGTTCTGGATGATCAAAGCGGCATACCGAAATTTTATCTGATGTATCCCTCTCTGGGCTGGGGTGGTGTATCACTGCCCACTCCTTCTTACAGCGAGCAGACGTGTGTCCCAGCAGTGGGAACGTTATAGGCCGATTAAATGTTTATACGAATATAAGAATGTTTGTCTGGTGTTGATACACCAGAAAATTATTTATTTCAAGTTTTGATCACTGAAAAAAGGGATATCTGAAACTATGCAAGTGTGATAACTTGTGTACTGGTTTTAGGGTCGAATCCAACGGCCATATTATTGAAGTTTGAAACTCCGTTTTCACTGAGCGACACCTCAAAGAATACCTAATTACCGCACCTTGTATATAATCGTTATTTTATTTCATTTGAAGTATGTCATGGTGTTAATACTATACTTATTTTGTAAATGTGTTCTTCTTTTGTATATTGGCACCTAGTTTTTTATCATGTAAATTGTATCATTTAATTGTACTTCTGTGTGTTGTGCTATATCTTTTGTGTGCACTAAATAAATGGTTTTATCTATCTATCTATAAGCGGGTTGTTTGATTTTTCACGCTAAGCTCTGACCCGTATGCTAATAATCTAGCCTTTTTTTTTTTTTTAGGGTGGGAAATCATCAAATGACTCCTCCCGCTCTGGGCGGAGCAGGAGGGAGTGTCAGACTTTTACTGACTAAAACCCTTCCATGTTCCTTCATCGCCCTTTGTGTTCCGGGGCCATGGTATCTCTTTCGAATAGTCCCGCAGCCCCGGCAGTAATAATCTAGCCTAGTGTTGCTGAAATCGGGTAATGATCTGGGTTTTCATAAAGATGTTGAACATGTTTTTCTTCAGAATTTTTCTAGATGACTTAAGGTGGTTGCTCCAACCAGCCCACGAAATTCAGCAAAAGGTGCAGGAATGACTTTTTCAAGGTCAAAGTCATTCCTGCACCTTCATGAGCTTGGAGGTTGTATTGATGATTATGATCATTATAATTCTGTAACTACATACGTCTTCCAGTCGCGAGCAATATTTTAATCAACATACAACCTTGCACTGGCCTGCAAATTGCAAAAAACGTAAGAAAATTTAAATTGCGCGGGCTGGTTGGAGCATCCACCTTAAACAGATGGTTTATACTAATTTTCCGAGTTTGGAAAATGTATCTATTTCTTTTTTTTCCAAGAGATATTTACTGAATAAAGTTAAATACGACCAGTATTACGGTTATTTTTCAGCTTAAAGAAAGTTTCGCCTAGAAATTCACAGAGCAATGTATTAAAACCATTCGAAAATGGCCACCCACCGGACTAGAACACTGCAAGTTTGAATGTGGACTGGCCAACTAAACAATTCTCGAGTGACCAGCTCCGTTGGCAGCCTTGCCAAGCTTGCAACTTTTTGCTAAACTACCCTACACTGCGTCTATGAAAATCATTTCCAATCAAAAGTGAACTTTAATCCGAAGACTTAGGGGAAGGAGTAGGTTAGGTTAAGTAACAAAATAACTTGGTTTCTATGTTATATACAAAAGTGGACAGTGTTAATAGTTAGTGGCCTTCGAATTGTTATTATATACTTTTTGTTTTGGAGCCAAATGGAGGGTAGTCTACATTTAGTTTAAACATTTTGAATATCCTTGCTTTTATTTTACAAAATTTTGTATGTAGAGTTTTTGTTAATTTTAACCAATGGGATACGTGCGTGAATTTTTAAAAGGAAAAGCTCTAAAGAGTTAGTTGTTACGTTTCCTGCGCCTTGTCGCACAAAAATATACAAGAGTAAAAAAATAGACAGATTGTAACTCATTGCAAAAATAAGGTCGGTAAATCGGAATATTTGGAGGAAATAATTATTTTTCTATTGAATTGTACGAAAGACAGTAAAGTGTTTATTTAATTTTGCATACGCTTCTTTTCTTCTTCGTTCACACACATGTGGCGATTCTTCAAGTTATACCACCTTCTGAGGTGTAGACCTCTTGGTACATCTTACCTCCAACAGCCTTCTTAATCATGTCTGATCATCTTGCCCAGAACCTTATCCATCAGGAGACCTAAAACAAACACCAAGCTAAGAAACCATACTTCAACCCCAATTCAAATCTCCCATAGATACGTTACCATGAAACTACATAAACAGTCCCTCAGTATCTCAAAGATCGGTCTTAAAGCCGGGGTAATTCAGCCAATACCTTTTTCTCTTAGACCACAGTTCTACCTAAATTTCTTTTGAACACCGTCCATACATCAACTTAGTTCCACCTCGTAATCTGTACTAACCTCAGAAACCTTTATAGTGTACGATACGATTCCGATACGATGGGGTACCGAATGACGATCATGCTTCACGATTTAAAAAAAGTTTTGTGTGCAAGCCAACCAAACCGGCTAATGGCAATATACTCTCCCACTATTACCTACATTGAGCGAAATGGGGTGAGCTACTTATGTACACCTGTGTCTAACCCCATGGGAAAGATAGGCGTGATGACGTAATGTTAATGTTGAAAAAATTAAAATTCTTAAAATGGACTTTCTGGTTCATAAAGTACATTTTAAGAATTTAATTTTTTTAACGTGATTCATATTATGATTCTGCTAAAGCGGTCATTTTAGTCCCGCAGCAATAGGTAGTAATAGTCATAGTCAGTAGTAGTGTGATGGTCATTTAAGCACGGTTCAATTTTTTTTTCTGATGGTAAATCATCAAATGACTCCCTCGCTCTCGCTCCGCCCAGAGCGGGAGGGAGTGTCAGACTTTTACTGACTAAAACCCATCCATGTTCCTTCGTCGCCCTTTGTGCTCCGGGGCCACGGTATCTCTTTCGAACAGTCACGCAGCCCCGGCAGGTATCGGCCCTTGCGGACCCTTTCCTTTCTGCTGACATCTCTTTGAAGCGCACGTGGAACACCCCGGGGCCGTCGACACGGCCTGTCGTCATAAGACGGACGGCGAGCTAGCCCATATAAATACGCACCAAATAATTACAACTTGAACTCTTGAGCTCAGTCACGAGGTGTCTGAAGCCAGTAAGCCTTTAATACTATCTGTCGTGAAGTCAGACTAGTTTAGTGTAATAGTGAGAATTGCCCTGCCCTTATCCCAATTTATTTGTGGTCACGTGCCATCTTCTTCCATACTCGTCTATTATTCATCATCTCACGACTCACTAATGCCTTTCTGGACATATCGTTTTTCACACAGTCTTTTCTTTAATCTTCACCTACTCTAATAGCCTTCCACATTCATGTTTCAATCTTTCAAACATCATCATTCTCTTGCGTTTATCCCAATTTATTAGTGGTCGGCGCAGCATGTTTTCTTCTTCCATACTTCTCTATTACTCGCCAAAGTTCTACACATTTTTAGGGTTCCGTACCTCAAAAGGAAAAAACGGAACCCTTATAAAAACACTTTCTTGTCCGTCTGTCCGTCTGTCACAACTGATTTCTCAGGAACGGGTGGACCTAGTAAGTTGAAATTTATACCATATACTCTATGTCTGTAGTCCCTATTTTATTAGGTGTATAAAAGTAAGGGGGTCAACACGATAAAAAGATATGGGCAAATTTAGATTTTCGCGAAAACTTGTAAGTACCAAAATTTACCTTAATTTTCAACTTTTTTATTTTTCATACTTTTCCCTCTACTTGTGCTGTAATAAGACCTTGCTTTTAACCAAAATTGACAATTCTAGATCAACCGGAAGTACTCGTATAGGTTTTGGGTCGAAAACCTATATTACCATATAGGTTTTCGTTCCCGTTGACCTAGAATCACGAAATTTGCCAAAAAGCAAGGTCTTACAGCACATGTAAAGGGAAAAGTCTGTAAACCGTAAATATGTAATTTAATAACAAAAAAAATACAAACTTATTATTTGCGGTTGGAGCAATAGCCGTTTCTAGGGCTCGAACAGCAAAGTTAAGTTTGTCCTTTAAAAAGTTTGTACGGAACCCTCGGTGCGCGAGTCCGACACGCTCTTGGCCGGTTTTTTTAGTTTAGGTCTTAGTAACCATGATAATGGCAGTTCAATGACACGATCCGAAAAATCGCATCCACTAACGGCTCCTCACTTGTGGGTAACTTAGCTTCGCCAACCACGCCCATCAATCTATGCTATCCACAACGAAGTACAGACTCCGTACGCTGCTGCACTTTTTTCCTGCTAATCCACACAATTTCAGATCTTGTGCCAAACGAAATAAAGGTCAAAGAAATTGTATAGTTATCTCGGTTAAGGCGGATCGCGGTTAGAAATTGATTGTGGAAGTCTTTATAGTGCTTAATGAAAGAATTGAAACAGATAAAATGGAGTTGGACTGGTCTTGGGGTGGATCCATTTTACTTTGCGTTGCAATTTTTGGATTCCATTTGGCTGTTTTTGCGTATTTTCTCGTGCCAATGTGCGGTTGTTAATGATTTGTGTCGAAGTGAAAAATTAGATGATTGTTTTAAGTTTTTTAAAAGTGTTTTGAGAAATAGAGCAAAGTAAAAGTCATTTAAACGTAACAAGTAAGTATTATTTGTATTTGTATGCAATACCTGCAGTGGACAGACGTGAACTGAAAATACATAAACGTTATTCAAGAACAGTAAAACAAAATCTTAGCCTTTTTTCTTACTTTACGTATTATGTGGGGTATAATTAACACATAGTGGTGACTAAATAAATATAATTATAAGTAGTCTATTTTAGTAATAACGAAGTTGTTGCTGTCAGTAAATATGTAACGCGTCAAATTTTAACAACTAGGTATATCATTTTGATATTATACGGCTTCAGTCAGACGTGAGATCACAGTTTGTTTACAGCATTTTGTCTGATCTCACCTCTCATAGTATCTTAGAATACTTTGATGGCGAATGATTAAATTTTCAGCCAAACCAGCAGGCCTAGCCAAGTTACAAACGATTCGTATCGATTCTCTTTCTACAATCGTAAACGTTAAGTCACGTGGTCAAAACAAGCGAATATAAACTTTCGTAGACAAGTTTACATCGATCAAGATGATAGAATGAAATGTATTCGTTTCTACAATCGTGATCCCTACATCCCATATAAATCGTAGCCAACTTACAGTTTTGACTAAACTTTAAAGTTTC
Organism: Xestia rhomboidea; assembly: GCA_963853795.1. Taxonomy (NCBI): domain Eukaryota; kingdom Metazoa; phylum Arthropoda; class Insecta; order Lepidoptera; family Noctuidae; genus Xestia; species Xestia rhomboidea. Next base: position 2,123,928 of record OY970771.1, on the reverse strand, counting down.
CATTCGTTTGTTTTGACCACGTGACTTATCGTTGATAGATCTCATTCCCATACATTTGGTTAGTTTTCTATTAGCGTTGACGATTGTAGATTGTCAACTTGGCTAAGCCTACAGTTCGGGCACTGTGGACTGGCTGCGGATATCGGATTTTGGTAGCTACCTCACAGTATCTGTCTAAGTCCAGTCCATAATAATTGTTCGTACAGGTTCGACGCACTTACAATCAAAATTTCGTAGCATTGTACTACGCGGCTATGAGCTACGTAACGTACTAATCACTTGCACTAATCAAGTATAAATGGGCAAACTTGTACGCTTGTTCGGCTATCAGTTAGTTTACAAGACGAGTCGTACAAATCATGTGGTATGGCTTTAAGCTGTCGTCAGCGGAATCAAATGGCTACGGCGAATTTCAATACAGAGGTCTTATTGTAGAGGAATACGCAGAAAGTAAAACGTTTTTTTAATATAATATAAATTATGTAGCTGTTTTACGCTTGATATTTATGTTTGTAAAGGCCTCCATTATGAGGCAGAAACCCTTAAGTAATGGCGCAGCGGTAGTGAGGCTGCCTTACGTTCTTAGGGTCCCGGGTTCGAATTCCGGTAGACGCAAATGTTTGTATGATGAGCATGGACATTTGTTTCCGAGTCATGGATGTTTGTATGTATGATAATTATGTATTTACAAACAAAAAGTATCTATGTAGTATATCAACTGTATGGTGTCCACGACACAAGCCTCGTTGCTTAGTTTGTCACTAGATGGCGCTGTGCGTAATGTCCAGCGATATTTTTATTTACTTATTTATCTAAGTGTGAGGAGCACTATAACACCATTAGGTATTGTTGTAATCGAATATCCTTCGTCATCGTAACCATCCTGAGGGCCCCGAAAACGATGATACGAAAGGCAAAACAAAAATAAAACTTATTAATCCGGTTGAATGTCGTCGGAGAAATACGAAAAGCGCTTTTAAGCGATTGGCGATTGTTTTGCCCACAGGTTTGCCCCCACATTGTTTGGACAGTGTGCAGGTGATTAAGTGACACTACCCAAATACTTTATTGACAAATGATCTCTGTCCACATTAAAGAAACATATATGCCACATGGCACGCGGTCATAGTGCAGCGAAAGATTTTTTTTTTAATCGGATGAATAGTTTCGGAGATTACCGCCTACGTCCAAACTTCACCCCTTGATAAGTGTAGTTCTTGTAGATTTAAATAAAATTTAAAACTTTGTTGCCAAGAGCTGTCTCTACTTAGACTTCTGCCTCCCTACTGTACTTCCCCCCATTTGGTATTCCCGTCACGAGCGCCTCACGTAGGTCGATATGACAGCTACAGTCTCCAAAATTGAATTGATTTTTATCAAGCGTCGGGCAAACTCGACGATTTTTCGGCTGATTCCCCTTTTTTATTATTTGTCCTAGCAGGGTAATCCTTGTTGAGGTGTGAAAGGAATACTGATATTATTGTAGATGTTTATTTGTTTCTACAGTGATACGTTTGCGTATTTGAATCTGAATTGATCTAATTTTGGCGTACATAGAGTTTTGTATAGACTCCCTGTCAGCGTATGCCGTATGAGAAAAGATTTTTGAAAGTGGCCGTGTTGGGGTCTCCTGTAAGTAAAGGTATTGCCAATTATCTACCTGAAATGATTATTATTTAGTAACATATACGGGGTGTTAAAGTAGTCGCGTGCCATAGCTTAGGGGTGAGTTCAGTATCGATAAAGGAACCCGTAAAAAATAAATCCAAAGAAAAATAATTAAAAATAAAACCAAAAAAAATATTGCAATATCAACCTAATTTAGTACCTACTAACTTAAAATAGCAATCGTTTAGAATTAAAATTATTTTATATTGCCGTTTGAAGTTATTAGGTACTAAATTAGGTTGATCTTGCATTTTTTTTTTGGGAAATATTTTTTATTTTTTACGGGTTTCTTTATCGATACTGAACTCACCTCTAAGCTATGGCACACGAATACTTTAACACCCTGTATATTGCTATACTTTTCTTCTTATTTATTTATTTATGTACACACAAAATCTTCTTCTTAGCGTGACGCTGAAAATCTAAATTGAATCAGTCCATTTGGCAACGAGTTCGGCACTTTCAGTGTCGTCCATCAGCTCCTGTGATGAGCAAACAACAGGACAGGCAGGACACGATATCAAGTGTTGTCAACACTACATTTACACTTCTAGGTCAGCCATGATAACTAGTGTCCAGGTGGGAGATTTTTAGCAACGCTTTACTCCATATTTTTTTTTATGTATTATGTTTTCCCTTGTTTACTTTTCCTAATTCTGACGCCTTAAACGAAAAGTAATAAAGTAACGATCTGTCACTTATTGCTTTTCAAAACAGAAAGGCGCTTTCGGAAAGCTTTCATGTTTTAGCAACATTAAATTAATAGTTTACGAACAGAACACACTTATTATCTTCTAATAAGGGATAATTTTCGTCTTTATTGCGTTTTGGAGCAAAAATACGTTGCTTTCCACAAAGGTTTTGTTAGAGCCTTTATTCAAAATCTGTATTCTAAATGTAACTGTATGAGCTTGATCTTGTTTCACAAATGATAATATTTTCGCATTTTTAAAAGCATCTGCAAAAGCTTCCAGGCGAGCTATTAAAATATTATTGGTAATTAATCAGTCTATAGCGTGTAAAATTTAAATACATGTTTTAAATGTAAGATTTTTACTCTAAACACCTTCACGATCCCCGTACTATTTAATCCGTCCATCAGCACAATGTTTTAAGTAAGTTACATTGAGTTCTACCGAAAAGTCTGATTTTTCACCCAAAAAAGTCATTACCCAGGATTTTTTTTTGCGTAGGGTTACTTGGTTTGATGTACAGAATGCTCGGTTGACGGCTTCGTGAAGAGTCTGCTTACACCCTGTATAGGTGGTAAAATACATCATAAACGTTTTCTTTTTAAAAGACGATATTATGCTATGCAATAAGGGCGGGTTTCAAGTTTCAACCATTGCAAACCAAGCACAAAGCTGAAACATGTTTCAAACGCTGATTATGCTACGAAGCCTTTCAAACTTACTCTTACGGAACCCGATCCCAATCAGCTACCTCAGAAACACAATTTCATATTATGATTCAATAACAAACACTCACGAGTCAAGAGCCGCCATAATTTAGTAACAGAATGTTCTAAAATGTAACAATTGTAATTCACATTGATTAAGTCGTGGCACGTTTTGAAGGCAAGTGAGTTCGCAAGTTCGTCTGAACCGTGCCTTATCTGGAACTTCAGACTCTGATTGGTTGTTGCGCATTTGAAAGTATTATAATGGCGTGTTCAGATCTTGCAAGTTTGTTAAAGACGTTGGTGATGAATCATTTGAGATTGTTGGATAGCTTTTGAATAAGGGATTGGGAATTCGGGACAAAACTTTTGCTTCATTGCAACAATGGCTTGACTTTGCGTGTAGGTTATATTAGCTGAAATTTTGCGTTTAGTTAGATTTTTTCGGTGAATGTGATCAATGTAAACTATTTTTTGTCGAGATGAAAGTCGCCGAGTAGTGGCTAAAATTTATCAGTTATTACCGTTTTTAAAGTACAAGAACTTATTATAATCATCATAATCGTCATCAGAGGATCAGCCTAAAGACGTCCACTCTTCCCGTCGCGTCGCGGCGGCGCATCTACTGATCCTGTACTTCTCGCAATGAGAGAATATTCCCGCAACAATCGTCAGGTCATCGGTCACAAGATTGATGTAGTATCCTTGAGTAACTAACTTAGCTTGTAGAGTTAGCAAGCTCATAGCGGTATGAAGAACAGGGTATAAAGTCTTCCGACCAGTCGGGTGTTGTGTCTGGTGGCAGTTGTTGTCTAGTTTTTCTATGTAGTCTGAAACTCGCGGATAACTTTAATAGCACGATTTAGAATTTTGTTGTTAGTTCTTCATTTCAGTCACAGATGGCGCTGTACTACTTTTCATGCTATGTTGCTATAGTAGTTTTTGTAGTCCCGCTAAAAGTTAAACAGGCAGTGGCTGACCATAGTGTCTCGAAGGACCGATTGTTGCTGGAGCAAACGAGTCCTAGAGTAGAAAACATGTATCAGAGTGCAAAGTGTGAGAAGCCCCGCTGCTAGATAAAGCCACGATCTCAGGGAGTTGTGGAGCATCTTTGGAGAGGACAATAGGCTGAGTTTATATAGTTATACTTAGACCTAAATATGTAAAATATAAAGGTAAGCGTGCCTCAAATGGACCATTAAACAAGTTTCACGATAATTGTTCTGTACGGACAATTTTCTTATAAACGCTGTGTTCTAATCACGCTAACGCAAAAACAAGGTGACCCGCATGTGTGCCTAGGGGTGTCTCGGCGCGGGACTGGTTAATGGGTTCAGTGGATTTTAATACAAAACGAAGTACAATTTTTTTAAACTCTTCGTCTCATGCAACGCGCTTGTGTTGTCTATTCCAAATTCCTCTGTTTTTCCGCATAAAATTAATTCTATAGCAACATGCCCGCGGGCAATAGGTTCTTTAATATGGGAGTAAAACATACCTAACTGGCAAAAGTGTGCTATGTGCACATCTCCGCCTATCCCTTCGGAGAGGAGTGAGGTTATGTTATGTGAGGAGTCCTTTGCCTGCTCTTTCTGTCGCGTTCTATATATAAGCCTCTTTGATTTGTTTCTCTGAACTATTCGTTTTATAATATTAATAATTTAATCTACATAATATTCCCTTTGCGAAGTTAATAAAGTTCTTGCGCCGCCAACAAAAGTATGACACAACTTACTAACATAAACTTCTCCACAGTTACATGCAATCAGTAATAAAATCGATATTACTTCCAGCTAAAACAATGTAATATTTTCAATTTCCTGTTTATCACAATATTATTATGGCGCTTCCTTTAAGTACAAAAAGTGAATGATTACGTTGCGTGGTAGCCCTACCCCGGTACGGTGACAAGCTAACGGATCCACGGCGGGAGTGTGCGCGTGCACATGATTGTGGTGCGGTGGACCGAGTACATTGACGGATAACTATAACATTCTCATTAACTACATCATTTCACTTTCTTATAAACAATTGTCTAGCCGAAAGACCAGTAGCGAATTTGTTTAGGCAGTAATGGAATTTTGTGCATAGGGTTAACGATGATGGACAAGTCAAAAATAAAATAGAGAAAGAAAGAAAGACAAAGCATTTACCAGCCCGCCAGGACAAGACACACAAAGATAGAATGAAAGATGGGAATGTATGATGGATGGGATGGGATGGGATGGATTCGTTTAAAATAAAAAAAATGAAACGCTTTGAAAGCGATTTTCACTTCTCAGTTTTGTTGGATGTTGATTGCTGAGTCACTCAAAGTGTATTTAGCTGTTATTTTTTAATTTAAGTATAGAATATTCTATAATGATTGAGCTAACTAGCTACCTACTACTACTACTAGCTAGCTTTAAGCTCGAACGTCTGCAGAATTTGTGTATACGCTTCGTTTTCGTAAGTACGACCATGTGTCGGAATTTCGGAAGCAGCTGAAGTGGCTACCTATTCGGCAGCGTCGAGATTGACACACTCTCTCTTTTCTCTTTTCTATTCTTCATAATCCTAAAGCTCCTTTGTATCTTCGGGAACGCTTCGAGTATCTTGTTCCTAGAGGTAAACCTTGTCGCTCATCATCATCTCTTCTCCTTCGTTTCCCTCCCCACTCCTCAAGTCGGTATGATGGTTCATTTACTGTTCGTGCTGTGCGCCTTTGGAATTCGCTTCCACACTCCTTGCGGGATAGCCCTTCGTTAGATGTGTTCAAGAAAAGAATAAAAGAACATTTCCTGTCAACATGATAATAGTTTGTAAAGTGTTTTTTATGTAAGTGTAATACATAAATATATTGTATGTATTACGTATATTATATTGTATGTATTAGTTTAGTGTATAAAATAAGTTAATTTAAGTTTTTAACTGTATTGTTTGTGCACATAGGTATATCGTCTTCTTCAAATTTCGCAACAAAAATAAGGTTTGCTGTAAGAAAACCCAATTCTGGGTTAAGCTCGCCGTTGTACATAAGCTATATATTTGAATTTTGTGTATATATATTTTTTTTAATTTTGTGTGCAATAAAGAATATGAATGATTGTCAAAACATTAGCATAAGCATTATGATGTCACAATCTGTTTTTTTTTTCTTTTTCTTTGTTTGCAAGTGTATTACTAACATAGTTTTTAAGTATATTGTTACTAACACTATCAGTACTGTTGCTCGAAATAAAATGATTTAATTAATTAATTATAAAGAAGAAGAAGAAGAATTAATTATAAGCCACGCAAATTGCTTTCGTAGTTCAAATAGCTGCGAGACTGAAATAGGACAGGTTAGGGTGAAAAGCATAAAAGTCACCCAATAAGTTTAACAGATAACAAGTCAACCCAGCATTGTAAAGCATCCTACTCAAAACCAACTGCGGCGCCTACGCAGACGACGTAATGATCAGCGGCGCCACCTAGCGACGGATAACGGAGCGCCTTGATTGGTTAATATATGTTTACACCTTTATTACAGCTATAACTTCTTCTCCGATCTGCTTGGCATTGCGCAACTGTGCTTCATTTGGTGGCTTAGATTGATCTTGGGTGTTAGGATGTGCTTGATTAAAAAAATATGTTTAAAGCTTGTTTTTTTTTTAACATAACTGTTGGCGACTGGCTGGGATGCCACCTTTTCTTTAAAAACTATATGGGTACGACGCCTCTTTCCTGATTGTAGTAAATAGAGCATTAAATTGCTTTACGTGTGCCATTGAGAGCGGCTTGCTCTACGATTGTAGAGATATCGTTATGGATGCATGGGATGCGTCTACCTTTTATGACTTTGCACAGAACATAATATACGGAAACGTTGAAAGAATTAGACTCTGTAATTTGGTAAGAGACACACTCTCAGCATTGCCTCGGCTTAGATGGTGTGGGGCTGAGCTGGAATCAATATTTCACCCCAATATATGGCGTAACGCCAGCGAAATATGTGGCCTTGCTTCTATAGGCATGCACATCAACTGGGAAGGAAAAGCTGTAGGCTCAATGCCGAAAGCATCTACCAGTGACATAACAGCACAGCTTCTTGCGCTCGCTAATGAAATTCCTTATTTTGGAGTGAGGAAACTCTTCTCTATCTCACTTCCCCTTTTCATGTCAGGGTGTGACATAATCTACGTAGGGTCGTCTCCGGGTTTGGGTTGGTCCATGGCTATGGAACACTCGGATTTTAATGGAAGGATTCTATCATATGATCCTCGACCCCTCGATCCTCGCATTTCTTCCCCAAATGTCCTACATAAGAATATAAGAATAAGTGGCTAACTCATGAGGAATTCGCCACTAGAATATTCCTAGTGCAGATTAAAATAAACCTACATGCGCTTGAGTTATATACTCTACCTAGTGGCGGTGCCTTCTATCCGCAACCATATACCCTATCTAGAGACATACTTGAGGTGAAACAACAGGTGAAACAACAGTCACTGGAATTTCCCCAGCAGGAGTATCCCAATTTTCGCGCACCTTGTATAAGCTCAAAGACGACTATATCAACAACGTAGTTTCAGACGTAGATCTATTCGTTAATTTCTTAACATCTCGCTACCGCCAGTGCGACTATATCCTATCTGCTCCTGTTATCCCATGTGAGCACGAAATCGTGCTCTTTTCCATCAACTGTAACGCACCAGAGAAGGTTATCACTTATCTAGAAAAATTAAAGAACAGAAAAGTACATTTCGTGATCAGTTTCTTTACTGGTGACGCGTTAACAACTGGAGAGCATATCTTTCCCGAAGGAGAAACGCTCCGATTAACGAATTGCACATTTTTTTCACACGCGACTACTAATTAGAGCGAAGTTATCGCATTTATATTTCGTCACTGACGAGTTAGTCTTAGATTTATATAAAAAAACAGACAGAGTTTCGCTTGCACTCGAGGGGGTTGATAGGACGATACGATATAGAAAGGATGATGGGGGCAGAAGAGCAAGGCTTCGTGTTTGCAAAGTTCCGTATTCCTTTCTCGATTAATCAGAAAATCATATCCCCCTCGGGTCATGCTGCGAGAATGATGGTTGAATCCAATAAGGGGAACGTTTCGTTTGGGGTGTTCCTCCAGAAGATTTTAAGAAACTTTTGTAGCGTAAGTGCCAGCTTCATGTCCAGGAGAAGGCTTTGCCAGCGAACACCTACCGCCAAATCGTGGTTACTTTTTTCCTTCTTGAGCTGGTGGAACGCCAAACAGAATCGCACGTTGCTTTCCCACATGACCTGGTTTCATGTTTTATGGATAGGCCATAAGGATACTTGGTTTTTACTGCTGACATTACTTTGTTTCGATATAATATACCCGAGCGCGAGACTAGCTCATTATTGGCGGTCATGTATTTCTCCAAATTAATATATGGTTTCTTTAATGCATATGCCGCAGTATTAGTCACCATACTCCAAGTAATAGTTCGTTGATGCCATAGATCTTTTTGCCATCGCCTAGCAGCGAGGTCAAGGGCTAATTCTTGATAGTCAGTTAAATCGTCCTCTGGTTCTATTGATGTTATTAAGGCCATCTCTTGGTCTATATCTTTAAATAAAGCGAGTATTTCGGGAATGGTAAGGGCATCGATCTCCAATCTTGAGCGAACTTTATGGATAAGGCTGTATTCGGGGTGATGTCTATTCTTCCAGTAGTGAAGCAGCGAGTATATCCCGGCATCACGCCCGGATTCGCGAATGCGCAAGCATGCGAGCAGAGTCTCAATGAGTGAATGTTTACTAGAGTCATGATTGGAAAAACGTTGGTCGAGAGCTAGGATGTATTCGCGATGAACAATGGTATCGCGTGCTATCATATCAGCCTGGAGGATAGCTATACCTGCACGCCATACGTCACTATTGGCGTTATTCTGTAAAAAGAAGCGGCACCAGTCGGTGCTCATGTTCATAGCCCTCTCTATTTCGTATATACGGGTAGCAGCCTCGATAGGACTTAAATTCATCGGAAATTCAAGTTTGTCACGCCTCTCGCTCCGTGTTGGGAGCTGTTTTAAGGGCGTTAGCGTGCCGTAATTCGATTCTAGGAAGTGTTTTATCTCTTCGCCTACGTGTTCGCGTAGGACACAATCCGATTCGAGACCTCTCACTTATGTGCCATCTTCAACCGACTCACCGGAAGCGATTACTCCTTTCCATTTCATCCTGGGTTCCTCTTCAGTCGTACCTTGGACCAGCACGCTCACAGACGCAGACTTGCACAGAAGGTGTGACTGGCGTCGAAGCTTACGTCTGGCAGATCAGTTTTGGGCACGATGGCTGCGCGAGTACCTGCCCACGCTCCGAGCAAGGGGATCCTCCACCAACACATTCAGTTTCAGTGAGGGAGACGTGGTGCTGATCGCCGATCCTACCCTTCCTCGTGGCTTATGGCCGTTAGGAAGAATAGTGTCGATCTACCCAGGGCCAGACGGAACGGTCCGTGTCCACACTAGGGGCGGCATACTGCGCCGACCGGCCCGTAAGCTCGTTTTAATGGAAGCTGGTTCCCAGCCAGTAGCCACCGGTTGTTAGTGTTCCACTGGGGGTCCGGTATGTTGGCGACTGGCTAGGATGCCACCTTTTCTTTAAAAACTATATTTTTAGAATGACTTTTTGAATAGAAGAAAAGTTGTGTCAGTTGTCAAGTGATTGCCTTGTACATAGTTTTGTCCCGCTTTCTATTAATAAATAACATTAGTAATTGTTACAGTGTTTCCATCATCCTCCTATTCATTTCCAATAACTACAGTCCATTTGCTCACCAACAATAACAATGTTACTTGGTTCAAAGTCAAAGTCAAATCGTTTATTGCTAAATCCATAATGTACACTTACAGGTGGTAAATAAAAACATAGAAACAATTATGGACCCTGTCGGGCACAGCAAATTTAGAAAAATATGTAGAGAGGAAGACCGCTTTTTTACTTTTCAGTTATTTATTTTTCTCATGATCATGATTCATTATTTTTAACCTTATAATTTCAATTCCTCACAAACAACCTACATTGTGTTGGAAATAAAAATAACAACAATAAAAATTTAAAAAGAACACATTCATCATACGATTTACACATAAATATTAACAACATAGTCATTATTTCAAATCAAATTCAAAAATAGTATCACAATAAAAAATAAAAAGTACAGTAGAATTAAACAATGTCAACTTACATAATATGGCAAAAATAAATAGATCCATGTCAGCTTAATATAAATAATAGATATAGAATATATAATTAAGATGTATTGTGTGTATAAGTATGTTTTATTAAAAATTATATTTGTCATCTTGCTAATTAAATTAAATTATTCGTAATTATATATATTTATTGAATTTATCCGTCTGATATTCGTGGACTGTATAATAGCTTTTTTTATTGTTTTAATTTATTTAAAAATATACTGGTTTTACTTTGATTTCTTACTGGTTCTACTTACTGGTTACAGCCAGCATGTTATCATGTTGAGGAAAGCAGCTGGAATAGGCTGGGTGTTGTGGCGTATCTTAGTCTTTGGCTCCCCCAAGCTGCGTCGCCTATGTGGACTTTTATAGTGCGAGTTTTATGCGGTTTCATTAATACGATATAATAAGACTGTATTTTATTATTACATAATAATACCGTGATTTTAGTCAACAAATTTACGCAAAAGCAATTCGATTTCGGTGATCAAGTAACAAAGGCTAGTTGTTGACACAATAGGCCCAATAAACTGTCACAACAAACTCATGCGCATGTTTTACAACATTGCGTGCAAGCAAAGTACCAAACGACACCATTTTCTCCGAACCACAATGGAACATAACCTCCCAACTGTCTTCACATCAACAACATTTCCCAAAATACGGGTTTTATTATGAAAAACAATGTACGTTTAAAACTGTCATCAGCCCGTATATTCTCATTAAAGTTTTCGCGAATAATCGGCCCGATGATGCGACGGTTCCCGTAAAACAATGTCGTTCCTTATTTTAGACAGAGAGTTTTAATTTATTGTCTCTGTTTTAAGTTTACAAAGTCTTCTTGTGTTTCAAATGTCGGTTTTCTGATTCACGGATTATCACTTAAAGGGTGAAAAAGGATTTTGGTGAGTCAAGCTTAATTCACTGTTAAGGGCTACGTATGTGAGGACAGTTTTATAATATTACCGTTTTTGTGCGGCTTAAAAAAGGTGTTGATGTGTGTTTGGCTTGTTACTTTATTGCGAGAACTGCTTTAGTCTGACAACTGCTTTCATCATCATAATTAAAATGTTTTCTGCTAAACATAAAGCTCTTAATAAGAATTGTAATAAACGGTACCAGGCAGATAGCTGTAATAACTAACTTTAGCAAATATATTTCAGATCATCGATTTTTTTTAAAACTAGGTTTAAAGATGAAAAGTGGTCGTTTAGTCGGTAAGACAAGGTGTAAACGGAACCTTCACGAAGCCGTCAACCAAGCAATCTGTACATCAAACTAAGTAACTCTAGGCAGTTAACTCTGCGCTACTCTAAACGTGATTTTTCACCGCAAAAACTCTACTTTTTGCGGTGAAAAATCACTGCATTAATTACACACACTCACAATCATTACAAAGTCTGACACTCCCTCCTGCTCCGCCCAGAGCGGGAGAAGTCATTTGATGATTTCCCATCCTAAAAAAAAAAAAAAAAAGGGGTCGTGGAGGAAATAAAGAACCATTTATATAACAACTTGTATTTAAAAAAATCTTGGGAAAAAGTTGGATCTTTGACCCCCAATATCTCCCTAACTAGAAGGTTCCTAGGTACCTATGGCTATCCTAGGAAGGTATGGTCCAGAACAAAAATATATCGCAATGATGTGAAGAACAAATGCCCCTCGGCCTTCGTAAAGAGTATTTTTACACCCGTTTGTAATGATTTTGATTATTGTAATCAAAATAATTATTACTTATAAATCCAGTTATCACCAAATCTCGTGCCATCTTCAGCTTACACCCAATTAAACGGGAGCTATACCAATACACAAACAGGCTCAATGATTCACTCAAGCCCCACAACTACAGTACAGTCAGTCAAAAAAAACAAGCTGCAAAAAATCGAAACCGCAGGAAGCGGTCAGTGGCGTCGACTGCGAATTTATTAGCGAACGGTATCTGTCGCGAGGTATAATGTTACGAGGAAGTTAACGCTTGTTAAGATAAGGGTATCGGCAGTATATCCGCTCCTCGGACACGTTTGAGAAATGCCACAGAGTAAGATTTTGCAATGCTATAAGTTTCCTTCCTGGAAACTTTGAAATTGTACGTGACGGTTGAAAGGAGTATTTTTGACATCATGGAAATGCTGTGCCGTCGTAATTGAGAGTTAGAGTAATGTAACGGAAGGATATTATTAATAGCTGCTAAAATATTATATTGAAACCTGTTCTACGTCGAGTTACTTGGTCGTTTAAGCACTAATGCGCAGCTTGAGGCCTTGAGTTCAAATCCCAGGTTGGGCAAAATGTTATTAGGTTTTCCCACAGAAATTTATTGGTAGCAGCTCAGAGTTTGGATCTGTGCTCAGCTGCTGGTAATAGGCTCGCCTGCGCGCATTATGTCGCAAATTACTATGAGTTTAAAATTACTGTGTTCTCCGATATAGGGGCAGTATACACTGGCTTGCAAAACTAAGTACCACACTTTTTTTTTTTTTTCTAAACTATAGAATGAATGAAAAATGTTTTATAGCAATTTCTATCAGCTTACAGAAAAGAAGCGTACAAAATTAAACTCTTTTTCGAGTTCTTTTTGTTTCGAAAGTATATCTTGTGTACTTAAAAAGTTATTGCAATTTTGAAAGTGTGATACTTAGTTTTGCAGGTCAGTGTAGCTTAATCTCCGCACAACCCTTAGGGATTTTAAACGTAAACCAGTTTTAAGTCCTCACTCCGCGTGATCACAAGCGCTACTGCTGACCATGAGGTCCAGGGTTCGATTTCCGGGTCGGGCAAAGTGTTATTGTTTTTCCATCAGGAACTCTTCAGTAGCAGCCACTGAGTCTTGATCTATGCCCGGTTGACGGCAATAGGCTCGCCCCTATTACATGGGACTTAAAACATAACTGCCGAAATGTGGGTTCACTTTAAGGTACACCTCAGTCTGACCCTTCGGGGATTACAAGCTTGAATTATACCTATGTAAGTTTTACACGAAAATGTGTAAAACCAGCAGGCCTAGCCAAGTTACAAACGATTCGTATCGATTCTCTTTCTACAATCGTAAACGTTAAGTCACGTGGTCAACACAAGCGAATAGAAACTTCGTAGACAAGTTTACATCGAATAAGATGATAGAATGAAATGTATATTCGTTTCTACAATCGTGATCGCTACATCCCATATAAATCGTAGCCAACTTACAGTTTTGACTAAACTTTAAAGTTTCCATTCGTTTGTTTTGACCACGTGACTTATCGTTGATAGATGTCATTCCCATACATTTAGTTAGTTTTCTATTAGCGTTAACGATTGTAGATTGTCAACTTGGCTAAGCCTACAGTTCTTGTATCAGATTGCCTACGTAATTAGTGTCTAAAATATAAACCCAGCGCAGACTCCGTATTCAAACAACCCATTAGTCATCTCTCGTCACAAGCTCAGTGTTTTATTTACCCCGTGACGTCACAATGGGTCTTTGCAAGTTTTTATTTGTCTAGACTGTACTTTCGGCTGAAAATTAATGAATCCTTACCCATGAAAGGTGTCTGGGTTATTTTGCAATGTTTTCATAAGCATATTTCATTTGGAAAGAGATAAATTGTCGAGGTGTTAGGATGAAACTAGTACGGTTGAAATTGAGATTTTTTTCTGTTGTGAAGATTTTTCGATCAATTTTGAAATGAAGAGTGAGTAAATTATGCTATACTCGTTTTTACCGCGGTTTCGAGCAGAAAATATCTCTCTGGAACTTACTACCCCGTTCAGGGGTGAAAAAGTAACAGATAGACTGACAGACAGTTTCGCATTTATAATATTAAAGTCTAATTTCCAAATCTCATCCTTGCGACAATCAATGTTCAAAAGATCTGTGACTTATTCGAATAAGCCCTGTATTATTGGGATGTCGTATCGTATTTTGAACACAAATTAATCCAGAATCCCGATAAATTAAACTGAATTAAATCCCCGTTGATACCGAGTCGAGTTTACCCTTAACAGTTATTTAATTCAGTTACCTCTCATCCATCAAACTATCTGTCATACAATAATTCCCAGAGCAATACCTTAATAAAATAAGGAGTACATTAAAACAAAAGTTCGCATCTGAATTAATGACTCAAATTATTGTACCTTTGGGTCTCATTGTAAATTCCGATATAACAGACCCCTTTATGTACTCCAGCGAACGCAGGTTTACCCTCAATCCAATAAACTACACGCGATTATCAACCTTACCAACATTTCTTAAGGGTTTAAGTTCTCTATCTATCTTTTCATGAGGTTCCAAACTTGCGTTCGCTTCGTACATTTGCCATAAATGCCAATGCTATATAGTAAATTTTGATGGGGAAGCGTTCCCCATAAACTTATGAGGGATATTAATATGAAATTACATAATTATATTAAGGACGGTGATATTTAGTTTGGGATTTAAATTAACCTACTTTAAGAGGTTTTAAGTTTATGTTGGTGTTTGGGGAATAAGAGTAAATAAACGAAATCACTTGAAGTATTATGAAACTAATACTTCACTTTACCTTTGGGTATACGTTGAAAAATTTGGTAAGGTTCGATTTTCGGGTCTCGATTTCTCAGTAGCAGTCCCGGAGTCTGGTTTTGTGCCCGTTTGATGGCAATAGGCTCGCCCCCTATTACATGGGACTTGAAGAAAACTGGCGGAATGTGTGCGTACTATTAGTAACACCTCTGTCTTACCCTTCGGGTATTACAGGCGTGATGTTATGTATAATGCGTTACTTAGCATTTCTGCTAAACGTCACAACTAGGCAACTGTCTATTAAATATGCAAGATGGCGACGGGAACAGGTTTATTTTTGACGACCCGAATGGCGCAGCGGTAGTGAGGCTGCCTTACGTTCTTAGGGTCCCGGGTTCGAATCTCGGTTGAAGCAAATGTTTGTGTGCTGAACATGGACATTTGTTTCCGAGTCATGGAAGTTCATATACGTATAATAAGTATGTATGTATTTACAAACAAAGTATCTATGTAGTATATCAACTATCTGGTGTCCACGACACAAGCCTCGTTGCTTAGTGTGGCATTAGATGGCGCTGTGTGTTAATGTCCAGCGATATTTATTTATTATTATTATTATTTCATTCTAAACACGTGCTTAGTAACGTTTGTAGATCGTCCTAAATGATGATTGCTAACTAATAATAACTAAGTTTGCGCAATAATGGAAGAAGCAATACTGCTGTTTGTTTACTTAATATGGTCATCTTATCATCTAAAACAATAGTCCAATGGCCCTGGATAGGGTTTCCCAACCTCAGGTCCGTAGACCCCTAAGAAAGAAGAAAAAGGTTGGGAAACACTGCCAGAAGAATGGATCTCGGTGTTGAAATCGATCATGTGTTGAACCACGCACAAATGCTTCAGTAACCTAATCCTTACATCATATTCGACGCCTACCCATCCAATTTTCCACAATATCAGCATAAAAAACACACACAACACAGCAATAACACACAGGTACACAAAGAAACACGAAATTAATGTGTATCGGTGCATTTGACAGGCTTTGGTCGTCAATAACAAAAATTTAAATGCTTTTGAAGTTATCCAGTGTAAAATTAGTTGCTATTGAATAGTTGGCTTCGGGACGGGGCATTTTGTGGTTTATTATGCTGTTTGAGTTTTTTTTAGCGTTAAACTATGAATTGTTTTTGCTGTAAAATGTGAGAGAACTTTTAAACATAATATCATGCCTGTACTTCTGCCTCTCCGAAGGGAAAGGTAGAGGTGTTGGTATCTACCTAGTAAGTACTTACAAATTTCGCCAGTTATGTGATGGAAAAAACATAAAAATGTAAAAAACGTTTTGTTTTTACTCAATGCCAGTTCCATGTTAGGTATTGGCTACATGACACGTAATTGTAAAAAATCCTTGACTGTTTTTTTTACAATTACGTGTCATGTAGTGATGAATTTTGGGAGAATCTTTAGCTTAGCTAATATTTTAGCTAAAACTGTTGACATTTCAGGATAAACAATATAACATTTGCAATTTCTACATTATCCTTTTGACAAATGACATATATTTCAAGGAAATTTCAAAACGTTTAGTTGACACTTCCCGTGACCCTAGGGCTGGCTTTTACCTTGGCCAAGGGCTTAGCGTTGCCATACAGCGTGGTAACGCCGCCAGACTCTTGGGGACATTACCAGTAGACAGCGTTGAGGAGGAGTTTTTTGACGCCATTTTTCAAGTTTTTAGTTTAAGTTAGTTATCTTAGTTTATTTTAATAGTTTTCATGTATAAACTAACTAAGTAACTTTTAATATACATAGTTTATTAATATAAATTATATTTTTTTTTTGTATAAACATTGTCAGATTATTTGACGTAATAACTTAATGCCATACCAGTGATTCATCAATCCACAAGGAAAGTTCCAGGAAAAGTAACCGATATCAAAATAATTTCTATAAAAGTGTCATTTCCTATCTCCTTCCAACATTCTTAATACAACGATATTCTAAGCGAATCACGCAGCGTCAGCGATGTTATTATTCAAACGATTTTAATAACTTCATCATACTTTGGTGTTGGTGACTTAATTATCCGCTTGACTGTACTCAGTGGCTGAATCTCGGAGATAAAATGTAACCTGATTATTTAGAGAAGCGTGACGTGTCGTATTTTGGTGGGGGTATACTTTGACGATGTATCACTGTTAATCTATGGGTATGGATTGCGATCTTGTAAATTCTGAAGTCGCGACTTTTAGCTGGTGTGTCTGCAGGTCAAAGATCTATGATCAAAATTGAATCGAGAAAAGCAGGATATACAAATCGAAATCTACCAAGTTTGCTGAGAATTTAGCAGTTTACAGCTGTAAAGAATAGAATACAATAGAATTTTATTTTGAAAATATGGGTAATACACAATATTATAGTTATTATGACATAATATCAAAATTCAGCCATATTTTACCATTCGGCATACAACAATTTACATTATTTATGGAACAGGCCTTACATTTTAAAGACCAGCCCCCCCCCCCGTTATTCACAACGTTTCGATTCGGTTTTCGATTCTGAAAGTCGTATGTCTATCTTTTTTTTGACATTACGAAATCGAGCGAGACAGGCATACGACTTTTTGAATCGAAAATTGAATCGAAGCGTTGTGAATAGCTATGCAGATCGATTATATTTTTATTATTACAATTATACAATATACACTTTTGTAATACCTTCTTTTTAAATAAATTATTCTATTCTTATAGAGATCAGTTAATAAATTATTATCATTTTCATTAAAATTATCATTAAATTACTAGGTATATTATTATTACCATTTTCATTATAATTATCATTCAATTAATAAAAAATCATTACCTATTAAGAAAGCCCTGCCTAGTTATGTAAGTGGTGACAGTAATTATTACTTGCTACCGGCCCGCCCTTGTTTTGCACGGCGCCATCTATCGGGTTCAAAACTATCTGTCCTTTCGGTTTCATACTGTTAGGGACGTCTTATTGGTTTTTTGAAATAAAATAACGTTCATTTCATCAACTCAAACAGTCAACAACAAAAATACATATTTACGGACACGGAAGTTGATGCGTTTTAAACTGTCAGACTGACAGTCGAGACATTGACATTAACAAATTGACATTCACAAAAATTCATTGAAATTAGTTTGGTGGTTTCGGGATTAGCGTGTACAAACATGACAGTGACACGTGATTTTTACGAGTATAATATATTAAGGGTTCTGGAATAAATCAGCTGTGCTGGGACTGAGATTGAGTTTCTAATTTCACTTTCTTACATCTATCAAAGCATTCCAATCCAAATAAAACCTAACAATTTCCTCCGAAACATTTCCAAATCAACCAGAACCCAGACAGGGCGTACGCGTGCGTGACCGTACGCGTACGCGGTACCCCCAGTAGGCACAAACTACTCAAAGTTACATTACTCAGTATTAATACCGAAGATAATGTTAGTGGAACTATTCCACTTACGGTCGGTACAGAGATCAATAGAGAGGAAATACGTTAAAATCTTACCGGAGTTGCTAAACTTCGTATCCTTTGAGATTCGAGGTATTGAGTTGAATGGTGGGTTATGTTGAGGGACGATAACTTGTCGAGAGTAGGCTTGAGACGGAGATGGTGCAAGTCAGAAATGTTATGTCAGCTTGATGGATCGACCATCAAGATTATTAAGATGTGGCGTGGTCAGACTGGGGACTTCCGGAGAACAGGGACTGGACAGGACAGTTTGAGGGAGAGAGGTTTAGTTTTCAAATTTTGTTATAAAATGATATTTTAAAGACTTGACTGTTATTGTGTGAAAATCTTTTTTAATCTTGTCAGGGCCGGCAGTTTGACATAGTTAAGGACGCTATCGCAAACTTTCGATCGCTAAAATAACAACGACAAAAAATTCGGTTGAAATAACGACGTTTGCGGGAAACGCAAGTGTCTACATTCAAGATGCAATTCCCGCCCTGGTGAAGGTTTCATTTTTGTAGATTTTTTTATGTATCTTTCGATCGCTAAAATAACAACGACAAAAAATTCGGTTGAAATAACGATGTTTGCGGGAAACGCAAGTGTCTACATCCAAGATGCGATTCCCGCCCTGGTGAAGGTTTAATTTTTGTAGATTTTTTTATGTATACCCACCTAGTTACAAAAGTATGAAATACTGTTTAATAATAACCCACACAAATGATCCCATAGTTAGGGATCACCCTAATCGCCCCTCCGCATACGCACCCAAATTTTACTCAAGCAAATTGTTAAACTAATATATAAATTCGTTGAAAGTCAGTGGTTTCCATTCAGCGTTACTTCGCCAACTAAGATTCAATTAAACTCAGTTACTATTAATTTGTTCCAATAGCAGGCTGGTGGGATTGCCAATAATTTATTAGGGGAGCCCTTTGTAGGCCCAAATGTACGCAAATTTCATCAATAATGTTATTAATGTGGAGTGGTTTGATAATTATTGACTGATCCGCGGCGTTGCTGATGTGATTGTCAGTTTGGATTTGAGGTTGGTTGGCTACAATGTTGGCGGTTTGTTTGTGGCCAAGAGTGTATTGGCAATAGCTAGTTGATTACAACATACTGTGTTGAATTAATTTATTCGATTTCTTTAGAAACCAACACAAGCAATGAGCTCGATTGGCTATATATACACTGCTAGGTTATTTATGGACCTAAGTTGGTTCCAACACAATATTCTAAATTGATTTCATCGACGGAAACGTTTTCTTTACAAACAAACATAGGCAATGAGCATGATTTGGCATATATAGGTTTGTACCTATTGTTAGGTTATGTATGGGCGTAGTTGATAAGCGTACGGATTCGAGCTAGCTTATGCCCGTGGCTTTGCCCGCGTGGAGTTCGATAATTGTCCCACGGGATCATACTACCGAGAAAAAAATCCTATGTGTTAATCCAGGTTATAAACTATCTGGGCCTGTGGACGGGGAGCTATGGGCTAGCTCGCCGTCCGTACGTCTCATGACGACAGGCCGTGTCGACGGCGCGTTCGTGTTCGTGCAAGGACCGAAGCCTGCCGGGGCTGCGGGACTATTCGAAAGAGATACCGTGGCCCCGGAACACAAAGGGCGAGGAAGGAACATGGATGGGTTTTAGTCAGTAAAAGTCTGACACTCCCTCCTGCTCCGCCCAGAGCGGGAGAAGTCATTTGATGATTTCCCATCCAAAAAAAAAAAAAAAAAAGGTTATAAACTATCTGTGTGATAAATTTCATCCAAATGCTTTCAAAAGTTTTTGCGTAAAAAATTAACAAACATCCACAGATCCTCACAAACTTTCGCATGTATAATATTAGTCGGATAAGATTGATTTAATTGATGAAAATGATTTCGTTAGCAACAAACCCAACCAATGAAGATTGTAAAGCTATTTCTTGCTGCATGGGTGATGTAGAATTGAGAGGATTATAATATAAGAAAGACAATTTATTTTAGTTTTGAGTAAAAACTGTTGCCCCAAAATGTATACCACCGCACTTGCCAACGACGAAGCTTCATAAAATGCGATTATAATAATATATTCTATCTTGACAGTAGGATGGTACACGGTTACTGTATGGTAACACCCACAGAAGAATTTCACGATACTCAATAAAAATAAATTCTTATCCTAGAACCACATTAAACGTGGGTCATCAGCAAAGCACTAAAATAAAACCACTAAAAACAAATTACTGAAAATATTTTCTCACATTAAACCATAATCTTAACTGTGACGTTATAAAACTCATTTTAACGTCTGAAAGCATAACTCTAAAGTCTCAACAGTTAAAATTTAACTGTCCAAGTTATCCAACGCTCAGTATATCAAGAGTATGCTAACTGGAGCCGTAAAACGTATCACAGTTTAACTTTAACTGAAAGCGTTTTAGTTAGGTTTATGGATCCACAGTATGTTATTAAGGGTACAGACGTAACTGAACTATGAGGGGCTCGTGGTTTAAGTCAAAGTCTGGAGGAGTGACTGCCTGTTAAACCTCCCAGCACAGTTACTGGGTAACACGGTCGATACCAATGCCCCGTTACCAGCTGTCATTTTTCTAACCAATTAATTAATACAAATTTAAAATGTCACTTACGGGATATCTTCCGTGATTATTTATTGTTTTTGAGCTCCCGATATTTCGACGCTGTTGTAAGCGCCATGATCGCGGGTCAACGAAAGAGGGTAGACAGATTTGTCTGCTCCTAACAATTTTTTCCATCCACCCACATTCTCCAGTTGACCCGCGATCATGGCGCTTGCAACACCGTCGAAATATCGGGAGCTCAAAAACAATAAATAATCACGGAAGATATCCCGTAAGTGACATTTTAAGTATAGTTATGAACCGTGAAAGCTTAAAACAGTGTTTAATACAAATTTGTTACAAAATTCCTTCGTGGACTATCAATCATCACAGTCAGAAGCCTAAAAGTCTCTCGCTCGGCTCAGGAACTGGGTAAAGGAGAATGATCATATAGGCAGTCATTCCATTTCATGCATAATCGTATTCTGCATCACACAGTCAACCCCAACGTCTATGTACCCCAGATAGTTTAAGAAAAACTCGTTATTTTATAAGAGCTTCGTCTTTGCCAATACAGTTTCTTTTAAAAGAGAGCTTTAAAATGGTAGGCAATTCTCACAAGAAAACACAACGAATGACCGCGTACTCTGCTTACCTCAAAAAGTAAAAGCGACACGATACAGGTTTGGCGAGTGGCGTGACCTTTTGCAACGGGTGCTGACTAAGACTTATCAATTTCGCCTCTACTTTCACTGCCAATGCACAATTATGTTCTCGGTTAGATCGTATATTGAAGGAGATTTGCGTATTGTAAACAATCTTTATAATGTATTGTATCATAACATAACATCACACCTGTAATCCCCGAAGGGTCAGACAGAGGTGTATCTAACACATTGCGCCAGTTATGTTTAAGGTGGCGAGCCTATTGTCATCAACGGGCACAAATCTAGACTCCGTGAATCTTTATCATGTTTGAATTATAATTGTTTTGTTTCTCAATCACAAACAATATCACTAAATATTAAAAATGCTGATTCTTCTGAAATAAATCAGGAGTATTTGAAAAGATTGTAATATAGTAGATCGATACGTTATTCTTCAAAAAGAAGAATCTTTTTCTAAAATATTGTGGGAAAGCTGCTATAATAAATAATTACTAAAATAATGAGTAATACTGCTGTACTTATGATGATTGTCGTTAAGACTTTTTTTGTAAATAAAGGTAGTATGGGCCAATTTTATTTTATTGGTAGAGCAAAGGGCCAAGACCACGAAGTAAACGCTATTTTTCACGTAAAACCGTAAACAGTAGTAGCAGTGGTACCGTTTCTACACATCACAGTTCATTCCATTTCGTTCTGACAATCAAGCTGTAAGGCGGTTCAGAGCATTTCGCCAAACTCCCGCCCCCATCAACTAATACATATCATGGTGCAAGTTTCAGGCGACGAGCGGGGATTAGAGCAGCTTATGAACACCTGGGTGGCGGGTGACATTATGTAACTCGATTCGACTGTTAATTTTTACCAATTTATAACGTCAATGATACCCAGTTTCGATATTAAAAAATTACAGCTTAAGTAGAGTTTAAAAAGTTATAAGCTTCAAATATTCAATTCAGAGTGTTCTGTTTAACAGCACAGGAATTAACTTTGAAAGTTTTATATTCAACTAGCTGATGCCCGCGGCTTCGCCGGCCCGCAAATTATATACTAAAACCTTTCTCTTGAATCACTCTATCTATTCAAAAACCGCGTCAAAATCCGTTGCGAAGTTTTATAGATTTAAGCATACATAGGGATATAGGGACAGAGAAATCAACTTTGTTTTATACTATGTAGTGATGTAGTGACACATTCACAAAGGAATAGTTGTTTTTGGTTCTTTTTATAACACTTAAGTAAATTTAAAGAAGGATATGGCAAGAAAGGAGGTGTCTGATAAGATGACGAGGAATAGAGAAGTATGGAAGAAGACCCAAAATGAATTGGGAAAAGGGCAAGAGAATGATGATGATTATGATAAGTAAGTTTGGCACAGTCAATTTTTCAAACGACGCTGACTTGTTTACCTTTATCTAGTTTTACCGAAATATCACAAGCGCTAGCAAGTCGCTGCCGCTTGCAACTCACGCCAGCAACCCAGGGAATCCCTCTCACTAATGGTGCTCGGTCGAAATCGCCCAGTGTTTACTTTTATTGTGGAGATAAATCTGTCTTAACTGTCCCGATAATCGTCGCTAACTGTGGCCCACGTAAATATTGCTAGTATTATTGCTTCCCCTTGAATTTATGCTGTTTATGTAAAGGTGGAGTAAATAAACGGTCTGTCCTAGACCGTTCTAGAATTGCTTCAGTAGAACGGATTTATTAGTCCCATCTGGTCTGGCTGTTATATTTCTAATCACAAGTTCTACGTCCACGATAGAACAAGAGTCAGAGTTTTTAATCAAAACTAGTAATTACGTGCATGTGATGTAGCTTGAGCAGTGGCCGTAAACCATTAATTACTTAAACGAACTACCCTGTGCCTCGGAAATCACGTCAACACGTTGGAACCCGCTATCATTTAGAGATCTTTTTCACAGATTCCTATACGATACGATCGACGATACCAGAAATCCAAAAGTCAGAAACCCAAGTCTTACAACTTGTCTCCAAGGGGGATCGTATGACCCAGTAACTGGGTTATGAAGGCCAGATTGGCAGGCACTTCATGTAAAACTAGTATTCCGCAGAATCTGGCTAGATTGGAAGCGATGAACTAAATCTCGTCGTATTATTTTTTTAGATTTAAAAATATTTTATTCTAAGCACATGCGTGTGTTAAAAAACTTTTTTCGTTATTAACACATCTTTTTCAGCTTTGTATCTAGTAAAGTTATCTTAAAGTCATAATTCACTACAATATCTCCATACAACGTCCTTTACAAGCTGCCCATAAAAAACGCATTTAAAAACAATCCCACAAAACAATAGCCCCGTAATTATCTTGTGCGAACTCGTAAAAACTTTAACATGTCGCTATCAAATATTTTGCACCTAACTTAACGAGCGGATCCTGGTCATAAAACCTTGTATGTCTTTCATACTTCGTAATCCACTGACTGTTTGCCTTAGAGATGGGTAACCCGTCTTTGTATATAACGTTCAATGTATGTTATAAATCATTAGTGATGTATGGATGCGTGGAAAGGGACTAGTTTTATTACGGCTTCGTTTTATAGTTCGGCCAATAGCCGCGGTGCTACAGGCTCTGGTTGCAAGTTTAGGGAATCAAGTAGAGGGCTTGAAGTGAGCGGGTTTGAGGGAGCGGCCCACGGGTTCAGTAGAATGATAAACGAGGCTTGATTCAAATAAGAAACTTTGTGAAAAATCTTAATGTTAAAGAATTTATCTGGGTTTACCACCACGCAGCTTTGCTCCCTTTCGGGTCCAAGGTTGATAACGTTCCTGCCGGGGCTGCGGGACTGTTCGAAAGAGATACCGTGGCCCCAGCACACAAATAACATGGATGGGTTTTAGTCAGTAAAAGTCTGACACTAGCCCCTCCCGCTCCGCCCAGAGTGGGAGGGGTCATTTGATGATTTCCCATCCGAAAAAAAAGTGCGCTAAGTTCTGTCACAGCTGTTCTTAGCCGTCAGTTTTTATCCGTCATTCGTGTCTTAATGCTAGTAAACTGTGAACCTTTTGGTTTGTCCAGTAAATGTTGACAATACCTGATAGCAGCAGCTGTCATGACATGCCACGACATGTGCTTTGTCATAACAGTTCATACTAGATTTTTCACCAATAAACCACAAAAAAATTGTTATATTTTATTTTTGACCAATATTCTTTTTTCTCTCCAGCCAGCTGGCCTAGTGGCCCAAAGCCTCTCTGTCCACCCCTAATCCGGCTGTTTTACGACTCGCCTTTTGTAGCCGCCGGCACTGAACTCCCGACCATTTTCATTTATCGTGCGTATTGCATCCGATTCCGTGCGTTTATACTTGACGATTTAGTTTAGTGTGTCACGGACGGTTGCGATTTTTTTTTATGTAGCGATTGAAGATTATTCATTGTGCTTGTGTGTAGCTATATTATAAACAAGCAACTACTTCATCTTAGTTACTTTATAGGATTTATTCTAAGGATTTTGTATTTGGTACAAAATTATCCAACACCCTAGTTCAACGACTATTACTGCTAAACTAATAAAGTTATCTTAACCGCTATAGTTTTCATTTAAAGTTCATGAAATTAACTATAATTATGAATTTTTCCAGATTTTCCAAGCCAACAGTTTAGATTTTAGAGTGGGGGACGACTCTACTAGAACAAAAATTTGCACTTTAAAGTTAAATATTTCGTAAATGGAGCATTAAATCGAAAACTAGCATTGGCCTAAATAATTTTAAAAGACCTATTCAACGATACCCCACACGATGGGGTAGACGACGAAAAAAACACATCCCCACTTCACATGTAGGGGTAGGTAAAAAAATATTTTCCAAAATTTTGTTTTACCGCTTTGTCGGCGTTATTGATATACACACCTCTACAAAATTACAGCTTTCTAGTACTAACGGTCTCTTAGCAAAACCTCGGACAGACAGACAGACAGACGGACATAGCGAAACTATAAGGGTTCCTTGTTAGGACTACGGAACCCTGAAAAGGGTAGGTACTGTTGTTTTATTCTCAATGTATTTAACTGAACTTATATTTACAGTTTACGACCACACACAAGTTACTGGTTGAACATAAAAATCAAGTAAAACTACATATAAATCAGTCAGAATTAGAATTTAAACATAATATTATGAAGTTAACAATATAGTAGATGTAACAGAATTAGAATAAAACCACCCTCACCATCTCTTTCTGAAAACCACATTCATATAATTCAAACTCTCCTTATTCCACAACTAAAATATACAGCTATATATTTTGAATACAGCAACAAACACACAAATTCACATAACAACAGTTATTACAACTTATGTTTATGTATCACGAATTTATATAACATTAAATTAACATCGAAATATAATATAATTTTACGTCCAAAAATAACTGAAATCGTTTGAATGGGATGCCAATCCACAATTTGTAGCTATGAGAATCGTACAGTTCCGGAATGTAGAAGATTTTTTGGAGTTGATATTGTAGTGGAAAATGGTTTAATTCTGTTCTGCCCTATTACATGGATAGGATGATAAGGGCAGGCGAAAATAAATTGCAATAAATAAATAAATATCGCTGGACATTACACACAGCGCCACCTAGTGCCACACTAAGCAACGAGGCTTGTGTCGTGGACACCAGATAGTTGATATAAGTACTACTTATGGGTGTAAAACACCTCTTAACGAAGCCGAAAGGCACTTGCTCTCCTCGTCATTGCAATCATTTTTTTGTTCAACACCATACCTGGGAACCTTCTAGTTACGGAGATATTTTGGGTCAAAGTTCAAAATTTTTGGCATATTTTTTTTAAATACTAGTTTTTAATGTAAGATTTTTACTTTAAACACCTCCACGACCCCCGTACTATTCAATCCATCCATCAGCACAATGTTTTGAATGCGTTACATTGAGTTCTACCACAAAACGTGATTTTTCACCCAAAAAAAAAAGTCGTTTCCCAGCAATAATTTTTGCGTAAAGTTACTTAGTTTGATGTTCAGAATGCTTAGTTGACGGCTTCGTGATGAGGTGGTTTACACCCTGTATATACTTTTTGTTTGTAAATACATACTTATTATACATATAAACATCCATGACTGGAAACAAATGTCCATGCTTGTAAAAGGCTGCTAAGTCATAAGTACTAACATATAATATAACACCAACATTCTACACTTAGTTCGCAATAAACGTTTTGACTTTGACATCACATATGACATTTGACCATCGTTAGGATACCGACAGGTTCTAAATCAAGTAATACAAAGACAGGTGACCTCCACCAACTCGCACATCACGCCACTAATCTCCGAAGGGTTAGTCAGAGTTGTACCTAATTTATAGTACACCCACATTTCACCAGTTGTGTTTTTGTCCCATGTAATAAGGGGCGAGACTTTTGCCGTCAACCGGGCACAAATCCAGAGTCCGTGGCTGCTACTGAGAAATTCCAGATGGAAAAACCCAACAACACTTTGCTCGACTTGGGAATCGAACCCAGCTAGGACCTGACGCTCTGCAGTCGGGCTTGCGACTACACAAGGTAATCGAGGAAATAATACATCCTGATTATTAAAATTGGAGCAACTGACTTGCTGGTCTAGAACGGCCACCTGGGTTTGATTCCCAAAATGAAGTAAAGTTTTACTGGTTTTTCCATTACGAAATTTTTAGTGTTCCTGAGGCCCTACTCCCTAACGGTTCGTCCGTATATTCGGATCTATTCGTCTCTCTCACTCGCACTCATCTGCAGACGTGTGCGACAGAGACGGATAGATACGAACATATGAACGAAGCGTTAGAGAGTAGGGCCCCTGAGTAGTCTGAGAAAATAGTAATGACACATAATCATCAGGGGACGTGGGCGTCATATTCTTAAAATCAATTAATTCTTCACTATAATTATGGCGCCTACGATTTTGTAAGAGCTTGTGTACCTGGTTATTCTTTGCCGCTTCCACCCCTTCGCAGCTCGCCTCATATCAAACTCGACAAAAGCGATCGAGTTTCTTTGATGGCACGCTAATTTGACGAGGGTATTGAATTGTAACCGAGTATGTGTCTACACTGATACGCGTATTGTGGCACTGACAAACTCACTTTGTGATGTGCGTACATACGAACATACACTCACGCCTCACGCCTATTCCCCATGGGGGTAGACAGAAACACACAGAACACAGAACGCCTCCGCCTCCTGCTACGATCCATACATAGTCCTTTTGCCTCGTCCACGTTCATCGACGACCCGAATGGCGCAGCGGTAGTGAGGCTGCCTTACGTTCTTAGGGTCCCGGGTTCGAATCCCGGTTGGAGCAAATGTTTGTGTGATGAGCATGGACATTTGTTTCCGAGTCATGGGTGTTTATAAGTCTAATAAGTATGTATTTACAAACAAAAAGTATATATGAAGTATATCAACTATCTGTCCACGACACAAGCCTCGTTGCTTAGTGTGGCACTTGATGGCGCTGTGTGTAATGTCCAGCGATATTTTATTTATTTATACATCTGGTCATACACGCACGCCTTGCGTACCCGGTTCTAGATTGTAGCTATATCTGGTGCAGGATAGGTAAGCTTAAGACTACATTACAGTAACGTTTATTTGGAAAGCACTGAATCGATTGCGTAACCAAATAGGCCGGTGCAAACGTAATCTGGCAAAATGAGGTATTATCGTTTCCTTCGTCACCGAGTTCGAGTGCGGCGTCTCTGATAACAACTGCTTGGTGATCTTGCGTGGTCGTCTGACCTGTCTGTCTGTCCCTATATACATAGGCACATACAGGCTTAGATCTTTAAAACTACGCAACGGATTTTGAAGCGGATTTTTTTCAAAGATAGAGTGATTCAAGAGGAATTGGGTGTCCCACGTGTTCGTTCACCCGTCATGGTTAAAGTCTCAGATAATAGGGGGCGAGCACATTGCGATCAGCCGGGCACAAATCCCGACTAGGATTATATATATTAGGATACCAAATAACACATTGCCCGACCTGGAAATCGAAACCAGGACGAGGTCCTCAGCAGTCGCGCTTGCGACGACTACACCAACGAAGCAGTCCATACACACATGTATACAGGTACCTTTGTATGTAAATTAATTACTTCGTCTATCTATTGATATGTCGTCTTTATCAGTAATTAAGTACATGTTCACCTACGGGTTGCTGTACCAGCCGGTATTGATCTGTGCTCGGTAATTGAGTGATGTATAGCTTTGATAGAAACTGGCTTACAATCGAATGGTTGCTTTACATGGCTACCGTATTATGTCGCGCCGCTTTTTGTGAAGGTAGGCAGGAATGAAGCCTCGTAAACAAATATAATACCACCATGAAAGTTTTATTGGGTTTTTTATCAGGTTTTTTTTAGTAGCAGCCACGGTGTCTGGTTTTGTGCCCGGTTGATGGCAAAAGGCTCACCCCCTGACACATAAGATTTTAACATAACTGGCGAAATGTGGGAGTCCTATTAGGTACAGCTCTACTTAACCCTTCGGGGATTACAGGCGCGATGTTATGATTTAAGGTTCAGTCAAACCAGTACGGAAAACTTGTGGACTGGCTGCGGACACCAGAAACAGACAGATACTTCAGGACAGTACTGACAGTGTACTCAATTTTCCCGAAGGTACTGGTTTCACTGTACCATAAATTATTTCTTAAAATAGGGATGATGACTGACTAAAAAATATATGATTCTGTTTAGCCAGTCAGTTAGATTATCGAAAAATATTGGATACGTGTTTTTTGTTTTATCAAATTAAAAAAAAATTGAGGAAGACAAAACGTATCAAGTTAATAAAAAGTGGGGGCTTGTGATGACACAGTTGAGTAAAAATGTACTCAATTTTCTGCCCTCATAAGCCAAAAAGCGTCATCTCAAAAAAGTGAAAACTCGAGAAAATTCATGTTTTAGTTTTTTTGATTTCGCGTCAACTTAATAAAGTAGTTTTAAAATTATTCATTCATAATATTAGATACTCATACCCATATTTCTTATTGATGTTTTTAAAAAAAGGAAAAATATGTTTTTTTTTTGAGATACCGCTACTGGGCTTCGAATAATATGTTTATTAATATGAGTTACCGCTTTTGGTTATAGTGTGTTCATAGGAATTTTCATACAAATGTTTTTCTATACATTTTTGCTAAAAATCCATGTAAAAGAAAATAAAACACGAAAAAAGTGCATTTGGAATTAATCTTAATAAACTTAAAATAAACATTTAAAATTTTGGAAATAGGCATCTATGTCATAAATCACTCAGAAGTAGGGAGCTCCCTCCAGAAGGACAGTCTATTGCCTGGTATTATATTTTGAAGGGATTTCAAAATATTGTTCTTCTTGGCTTGCGAAATTCCGTTAAGCATGGTTTTCTTCTTTGGAGGTGGAAGAGCATTCGTTTTTAAAATCTGTTTCCAATAATACTAGCAGTTATACACTCACTATCAAAGGAAGTCTTGTAATTAAAATCGAAACTACATCTCGTAGCTTCCACTTGCACTATATCGCAGATATAAGGACGTGGATTAAGGCGAGACAGTTTGTATTGCATTGTGTAATCTTGCCATTCATAAAAGTCATTGAAGTCCATTTTTTTTGGAATCACATTTTTACCAGCACTACAGCGGTATAAAAATCTTCAAAGTCATAAATCTTATTCTTCATCCGTTTCATAGACAATTAATAAAATCAAAAATATACGGCCATTGTGTTTAAAAATAATGATATACCTCTCAGCTTCCTTAGTAATATCGTATAAATTTGAGATATGCAATATTTTCTTAGTAGGTTTTAGGTGGTTTCTGGTTGAGATAGCGACATGTAACTTTATTTAACCTGTAGGGAATTTGTTAAGCTATCAGATGCAACAAAAATCAGAAATTTGAATTTTTTTGAGATACCGCTTTTTGGCTTATGAGGGCAGTTTTGACGTCACGCGAGTTTTCGACGCACTGTATTGTATTCAATTTTTGTTTACGTGAAAAAAGAAAAAATATGTGTCCAATTTTTTTTGCAAATCTGACGGACTAATAAGTTTTCTTTTTGTCATCTATCCTATTATGACTTACAAACTTGGAACAGTTTGGCGTCCCTTTTGTAAAGTGTAGTTTTCCCTTTGAGTTGGAAGTAAATTAATTAAAAACAGAATGTCCTGGTAACTGCGTGCTGGAGTTTCGATAGGTGGCAGTCGCTCCATGTAATATATTGGTGCATTCGGTTAGACTGGAAGCTGACTTCAACATAGTTTGGAAAAGGTTAGACGGTTTAACAGTCAGTAACAGGTTATGATGAGTTATGTTTTTTTCGCCTTGAAAACTTATGTCCTTGAGTGGTCTAATGAGTTTCTAATATAAATATAAAAAGTACACGTTTTGCAATTTTCACAGGCATTTATAACTAGCTGCTACCTTCGACCGCGTGAAGTTTGATAATTTTCCCACGGGATCTTACTACCGGGATAAAAAGTATCCTATGTGTTAATCCAGGTTATAAACTATCTGTGTGCAAAATTTCATATAAATCCGAAGTTTTTGCGTAAAAGAGTAACAAACATCCATACATCCATTCTCACTAACTTAGCATTTATAATATTAGTAGGAAATAGGATGCTTTAACTTCGAATGCGGAACCTCACGATACACTTACAACCACAAAACCAAAGTGACGACTAGTAATTTTATTAATCCAAAACCAAATTTAACCCGTAGTGACGCACCATAATAGTGATGCGCTGTTATATCGAAACGTTCGATACATTATAATTTTCGCGAGTAATTAAATTCGATATCGCAGTAATTTCGGCGCCCATTATCCAAAGTTGCTATTAATTTTACTCCGTAATGACGACATTTTGAGCTACAAATGAGTTTTGTTTTTGGTACTTAACAATTTCTACGTGTTATTGAATGTTTAATGGTGTGAAATTTATTAAATGCTATTCATTTTACATGAATAATTCGTATACTTTATGATGAATTACATAACAGCAGTCGAAGTGGAAAAAACAGAGTTGTTGGTCTTGAGGTCACACAGTAGCTTCGTCAGTTTAAAAAAAAAATAGAAATCCTAGTAAATAATGGTAAAATCCTACTAGAGCAAGATTTATTTATTATTTATTTATTATAATAAATAATATAAATATATAATAATAATATATAATAATAATAATAATAAATGCCTTAAACTATCATTACAGGTCTATAACCTAATGCAATAGCCAAAAAGATAAGATAAAAAAATAAAAGATAAAAGTTCGTAAAAAAATATTTTCCAAAATTTTATTTTATCACTTTGTCGATTATAGATATACACACCTCTACAAAATTACAGCTTTATAGTACTAACGGTCTCTTAGCAAAACCTCGGACAGACAGATAGACAGACGGATATGGCGAAACTATAAGGGCTCCTTGTCAGGACTACGGAACCCGACTACGGAACCCTCTAAGAAAAAAATGATTTATTTTTACGCAACTTTAGCACCTTATATCTAAAAATTGGTCGTCGGCACAAGTTATGCATACGTTCACAGTACACACTAACACTACTTGATGCCACACATTTTGTTCATGAGAAAATAAGTAAGGTCTGGTGACCCTGGGATCTGGGACCATAAGGTTTTAGTCAAAAACCTAGTCATGATTAGCTCGGCTGGAAATAGATCGCTGACTATCTATCCGTCAATTATTATTGGTATCATCTATATTCAGCAGGCCTAGCCAAGTTACAAACGTTTCATATCGATTCTCTTTCTACAATCGTAAACGCCTCGGCGTAAGCGATGGTAGAAAGCGCTAAATTGGTAGCCAAGTTGACACGACTGAGTCGATCGCTCGTTCTCTAATGTCTGTAGAAAAAACCTACACTTTAGTCTATGGTGAGCGTTCCTACCAAAGAGTATATCGATCAACATTGTAGAAACGATAACATTCTATTCTATCATTTTGAACGATGTAAACTTCTCTACGAATTTTCTATTCGTTTGTGTTGATCACGTGATTTAACGTTGAGATGATGTAATTCCCATTTATTTATTATTTATTTATTTAATTAAATAGAACGGCCGAAGCCAATTACACTATTTAACATATAATTTATTTAACACAGTCATGCATTCTTCTCACAAAAATTCAAACATTCTGATTCAATCACCCATACATTTGATTAGTTTTCTACTAGCGTAAACGATTGTAGATTGTCAACTTGGAAAGGCCTGCTGGTTGGTCAGGGTACGGCTCGAGTAAAACTGTTAACCAATAAACGCATCTCGTCTGTGCC
This sequence comes from Xestia rhomboidea, assembly GCA_963853795.1. Taxonomy (NCBI): domain Eukaryota; kingdom Metazoa; phylum Arthropoda; class Insecta; order Lepidoptera; family Noctuidae; genus Xestia; species Xestia rhomboidea. Next base: position 2,091,144 of record OY970771.1, on the reverse strand, counting down.
GTGTGATCTTGGTGATAATGTCCTCTTTATTATTTTGCTTTCTATCTAGTTTCATAAAGCCACTTCTAACATAATAATTTTCTTCTCATATCCCAAAACTCAATCGCCAAAACCATTCTGCCAAAGACCGTACTTCGTGTAAATTAATTTAATATCTTTTTGATTGGGGCCATTAATTAATTGGTAAATAGCACTTTACGACGCAGTCAATGTGTCATAAAACGTTATTAGGTTGTTGGTACATACAAAATGTTCAATTAATTTGCCCTTACCAGTTTAATGAAGCCCCATTTTGTCAATGTATTTAAATTTATGTTTTGACTAAAAGTCCCTACAAATAACTCTGATTAAAATTGGATGTACAAATGTATGAGACACAAAAAAAATGAAAGTTTTTTCAAAACAAGCTTATTATACGTCAAAACTCCGTTAGCCTTTAACTATTTTCTAGCGGTTGAGCTTGCTCTAAAAACACGACTATATTATATAAAGAGAACTACCTTCAAATTCAATTGCTCGGGTAATGTATTCACATCCTCTTAAAATCACGTCTACCATTTGCCATTTCCTCGGGCGCTTAACAAAATAGCTATAAAAGTTAAAGTCTCAAAATTTAAATATCGCAAGCCGTCTGGCCGTCCCCGTGCGCGATTGATGTTTATACGTATATACAAAATGCCGAGACACCGTCCTAGATGTGGGCAGGGATACGATAATTATGGAGCAGGCGAAAATATTGCTATTCGGCTGAAAAACATTAAAATGAATTACGTATATTATGTGCTGTTTTAAGCTTTCACGGTTCATAACTATACCTAAAATGTCACTTACGGGATATCTTCCGTGATTATCAATTGTTTTGAGCTCCCGATATTTCGACGCTGTTGTAAGCGCCATGATCGCGGGTTGACTGGAGAATGCGTGGATGGAAAATAAATTGTTAGGAGCAGACAAATCAGTCTACCCTCTTTCCTTGTCTTTTGCTACGCGCACTACTGGAACTAGACACTTCACGGCAAGACAAACTCACAGTACGCAAGCCACGTATTTTGTCAACAGACAAACATTAATATATTCAAGGCTGACAAGAGAAGCAATTGAAATAAGGAAACACAAAAATTTCAATCGAGAGGATGGCTTCAAATTGTCAAGTACGTGGAATCCAGTATTGAGTATGCTCAAAAGTAGCAGTCAGCATCATAATAAGGACTCCACAAAACCTGGTGATACTGTGAGTGTGTTTTGCCGTGACTTAGTGTCGAGTACCAGTAGTGCGCGTAGCCAAAAGACAAAGAAAGAGGGTAGGCAGATTTGTCTACTGCTAACAATTTTTTCCATCCACCCGCATTCTCCAGTTTACCCGCGATCATGGCGCTTGCAACAGCGTCGAAACATCGGGAGCTCAAAACAATGGATAATCACGGAAGATATCCCGTAAGTGAGATTTTACCTTCATGCGGTGGTTGCTTGAAGTCAGCATCATCGCGTAATATCATAAATTCATTACAACATTAAGCCTGTAATCGGCGAAGCGTCATACCCAGTTGTAGCTAAATACTCCCACATTTCGAAGTTATGTTTAGTCTTATATAATAGGAGGCGAGCTTGTTGTCATCAACTGGGCACAAATCCTCCTACTGAGTTTTTTTAAAGAATTACCAAATAACACTCTGCTCGACCTGGTAACCGAATAGGCGAGACGACAAAAAAAATCGAATTAGTCCGTCACTTAAATTATCAAAAAATATTTGACCCTTGTTTTTTATTTTGTTACGTAAACCAAAATTGACGGAGATACGACGCTTTTAAAATTCTCAATACGTCACGCCATGGTATAATTTTTAGCTAGTTCTGACGTCACGAGCCCCACTCCCGAGTTTTGATGCGTTTTATCTGTTTGTCAATATTCATTGATTTACAAAAACAAAAAATACGTGTCCATTAATTTCCAATACTCTAACTGACGGACTAATAATTTTGCAATTTTTTTATACTGTCGTTATGCCTATTCAGGACCTCAAGCTCAGTGGTAGTGCACGAGAAAAAAAGAGCAGCGAGAGATCGACAAGATAGTCGTTGAAAAAGTTAGCGCGCTTATTCTACACGTTCTTGGCTTAAAAAGTCGAGATACAAGAATAAATGGAAAACTAGTTATGGGATGACTTTCGCCAAGCAGTGCTATGCGAGTGATATACTGCAGGCAACAGAAGTGCCGTCACTACCAGGAGGGCTGGAACATGTACCAACAAGCCACACGACGGGCACTGTCTGCCGCGGTGGGGCGGGCGGAAGGGTCCGTCAGACTCTTACTGACTAAAACCGAACAGTGTTCCTTCTCATCACTTTCGGTTAGGAACAAACTTTTGCAATCTCCACAAAACACCAGCAGTGCCCACTATAAACCTGAGCAAAGCTCGCTTCGTAGGTCCTGGGTCTCCTACACAGTCTAGGTGCAAGACGCCGAGACGCGGTGACTGACCTGCGACCGTGATGTGCAATATACAACGAATATTAGCCGCACCACGTACCTAGCTGCTATACCGTCGATGGGGACCTTCAGTAATCTCATTAGTGCCGGGTAAAGCCCTGAGATAGATTAGCAGGTAGCAGCATCTGTTTTTGGAGAGATTAACTTTAGTAAACTCTGTTGGATATTAAGATTACCCCAATACTCGTTTAGATAGATTGTTTTTCATAGCGCTATCAGTACGGTAAAATATTTGACGGGATATTTTATAAGTGTGGAACTGAAAATGCTGAAATTGGTCCTTAGAAGTGTATTGCGAATTACGAGCTCAAAGGTTTCGATACAATAAAAGAAACAGTTTTTTCCGAAAGAAATTGGTGGTCAGTTGGTAATAATTCTATTTAATTGATGAAGTAAATGATGATACTGTTAAAATCAAAACGTTAGCCACATCGGGTCCTGTGACGTCATCGACAGATATTTGAGTATTAATATGTTTTTTTAGACCCCTTCTCAGTTCTTTAATTAAACTTACTTATAAAGAAATCTCGTTGTTTGTCAAGTTTTAGGGCCGATTTTTCAATCATAAGATAACTTTTACCTGAAGAGTAAATCTGACGTTTTGGCAGAGTGTCCATACAAAAACTGTCAAAATGTCAAACTTATTCGTCGAATAAAAGTAAACTGGCGATTGAAAAACCGGCCCTTAATTAACCATGCGAAGTAGTAATAATATTATAATTACTTTACGCACGGAATATTACTGAAATATCATTGTATTTTGATAGTTTCAATCCTTACCAAAATATAACTTGAACATCGTTGTATTCCAAACAGTGGACGGAAGCTGGACTGTGCCTCTAGAGTCTAGGTTATAATAAAGCCCCTGATAGCCGTGGCTAACATTTTACCTCTACGTAGTTTATCCTCGCATATCACTAAATCTCTACATTTGCCATTTAGCAACGTGTCTCCTTATCACCCAGTCCAACTATGCAGTAATTCTCTCCATTTATGACAAGAGGAGTTACTGGCCTTATTCAAACCCCACAGCTACCCTTTGGGAAGCAAAATACTAATTCAGTGTCTCATAAAATTAAATCTGTCAACATAAACTGAACAAATGTCAAGTCGTCGATACAAACTTATATTTGCATTCCTAAAGTCCTTTAAAGCTCACCGAATAAAGTTCATTTCTGTATGATTGATGGCAAAAGCAATTTCAACCTCAAGGCCAAATGAAACTGAGCCAAAACGTGTCCATTACCACAATTAAACGTACATACAGTTTTCAAAGTGATATGTTATCCTTATTTCAGTTGTTTAAGGTTCGTTTTTACGTATCACGTATGTTTGTAACAGCAAAGTAGATAATGTATCTTCTTTTTGTACTACTATGTATGATAATGCTACCAGGAAAAATGGATTAAGCGACAAAACCGTTAAAATAACGGACAATGTTTCAGACAAATTATTCTAAACATGTGCTCCCCCGAAGTGCTGAAGTTAAGCCACTTTAAGTAATGGATTCTGTCAGAAGTAAATGTTTGATAATTAATTATATCGACCTGAAAGTTCACTGATCTCTTACTAACTGTTACAAAAGAGCATTTTCTTTAATCACCAAACATCGGACGAGAGTATTTTGCTCTTGTAAGACGAAGGATACTGTCTCTTCGACACAGAATCCTGGTGTGTTAATGTTATTTTTTCCTCATAGAAACTGGGTCTTAATTATTTAATTTATCTATAGCCTTTTTCAGACAAAAGTATACTTACACTAGCTGTTGCCCGCGGTTTCGCCCGCGTGAAGTTCGGTTACTGCCCCACTGGATCAAAATAAAGGGATAAATAGTATCCTACATGTTATTCAATCACTGTTACAGTCACTGACACAGTCACTGTCACAATCATTGTCACAGTCACTGTCACAATCACTGTCGCAGTCACTGTCACAGTCACTGTCACAATCACTGTCACAGTCACTGTCACAGTCACTGTAACAATCACTGTCACAAACACTGTCACAATCACTGTCACAGTCACTGTCACAATCACTGTCACAAACACTGTCACAATCACTGTCACAGTCACTGTCACAGTCACTGTCACAGTCACTGTCACAATCACTGGCACAATCACTGTCACAATCACTGTCACAATCACTGTCACAATCAACGTCACAATCACTGTCACAATCACTGTCACAATCACTGTCACAATCACTGTCACAATCACTGTCACAATCACGGTCCCAATCACTGTCACAATCACTGTCACAATCACTGTCACAATCACTATCACAATCATTATCATCGTAATCACAATCATTATCATGGTAATCACAATCATCACAATAAATAAAAAATAACCCTTTCAAGAAGTCGAATCCACCATCTTCTGGAACTCAAAATAAATGCCATTTTCGTAATCAGCACCCCTGATAATCTCGGTATCGACACCTATATTGATTTTTAGACATTTCAACCCCATCGCACCCCAACAGCGGATGATGGTATTTCAGGTCCGCCATATTTAATCTTAAAATCGTTGTTTTTGCAATACACCTGACCAGATACACCATACAAACTATAGCCATGTTGATTTTCAGACTTTGTCACCCCATTTTCCCCTCTTAGGGGTTGAATTCTGAAAAAAACCTGAGACCCGTTTCCACTCATTTATTAATAGAAGTACTCCTGTGAAGTTTCAAATAAAATAGTCTAACTAATCTTGTTTCCCCATACAAACTTTGGAGCCCCGTTTATCCTCCTAAGTGGGTGAATTTTGAAAAATCCTTTTTTAGTGCACCCCTAGACCACATAAAGAACCTACTTGCCAAATTTGGAATCTGTAGACCCAGCGGTTTAGGCTGTGCATTGATTTTTAAACTTTGTCACCCCATTTCCCCCTCTTAGGGGTTGAATTCTGAAAAAACCTGAAACCCGTTTCTACTTATTTATCAATAGGAGCACTCCTATGAAGTTTCGAATAAAATAGTTTATCTAATCTGGTTTTCCCATACAAACTTTGGAGCCCCGTTTAACCCCCTTAGGGGTTGAATTTTGAAAAATCCTTTCTTAGTGCACCCCTAGACCACATAAGAAACCTACTTGCCAAATTTGGAATCTGTAGACCCAGCGGTTTGGGCTGTGCGTTGATAGATGAGTCAGTCAGTCAGTCAGTCAGTCAGCCAGTCAGTTTCTTCTTTAATATATTTAGATTAAAAAAAATTGTTTTTATATAAAGGTTTGATTTTATTCTGTGTGCTCTTACCTCTCCAGTACCGTTCGTAGACCATACAGATACAAACCGGCAACATTCTGACCTTGCTGCCGAGGTCCGGCGCGACGTCCCCGTTCAACACCCCCGACCCTTGCTTGAGCCAGCCCGCGATGCTGAGCCAGTAGTGATAAATCAGCCCCTAAATAATGTGACTCAGATCCAGCTTGTCCCCTTGCTGCCCCCCCCCCCCCCCAGCGACGCCTTAAGCCGAGGTTTGTACCCCACAGAGGCCCTTAGTGCGTGGTCGCTTAGTTTATACTTATTATGCCCCTGGCTGGACGCCTTAAATTCAAGGCATCCACAGGATTAGCCCGGTTAAGCAGAAGCCAGTCTCTCTAGACTGAATTGCGAGATGCCATACACAAAAAAAATGTGTGCCCGTTGGCAATGGCCTCCTCCAAGACTTTCCAATCTTCTCCCACCCGCGCGATTCTAGTCCAGGTTTATCCAGCTGTTTTAACCACCTCATCTTGCCACCTTCTGAATGGTTTCCCCTTCTTTCTCTTTCCCTCTCTTGGGTACCACCAAGTTACTACTTTGTTCCATTTCTCTTCTCCTATAATCACATGGCCAGCCCATTTCCACTTTAGTGTTCTTAATTTCAACACCACATCTTGTGTCTTTGTAGCTTTCCTAATTTTGCTGAGGGGTTGATTTTATCTTTTTTCCTTTTCCCCATCATGCTTCGTTCCATGCTTCGCTGGCAAGTTTGAAGTTTGGCTTGCTGAGATTTAGTAAGTGCCCAAGTCTGGCATCCATAATGTTAGGATTAGGAGTATGCAAGTGTTAAATAGCTTTCCTTTAACCGAGACGTGTATTGTATTGTCTTTCATTATTTTTCTGTGTGCCCACTATTTCTTCCATGCTTGTCCTGGTCCTAGTTAAACTACCCTAAAAAGAAAAAGTATAACATTAACTGTAATGCTATAATTAAATGTAAGGCTAAGATTAGATGGTATAAAATAAAACAGTTTTAATAACTAAATATGATTAGATGTATTTTGAGTTTTAATTTTTTTTTATAATCTCCACGCACACCCGACATTAGCTGAACGCGCCACAAAAGTACGATGTTGTAAGTTTCTGCGCGGCCGAAAGGTTCGGCTGTTTTCTGGCCGAAACTGGCCGAAACCGAAACGTCGGTCGGACACTATTCGCCATTGTTGCCCTTGCATCTTAGCTAAACTAAGGTTGTTGAGGGGTTCACTGCCTAAGATTTGTTGGCCGTAGACCTGTATTTCAGTAGCTGCAACTGCTGCAAGTACTACTAGTGGAGGAGAGCAGTTGTGGCTCAGAAGTAACAGCTCCTACTTATGAGTCCACCCTGTTCGTCATACCCATAAAGGCCTATGCCCCAGAAGTGGGAACGATTAAGTACGATTATAATTGAACTGAAAGGTCTTTTAAGGAAGAGGAGGTCTTTTGAGGAGCTCGTGGCAAAATAATAACAGCCGCTCGGGTCGATCTTTATGTTAGGCCGTGCTTGCCTAGGTTGGTCTGTGGATGGGTGACCACCCAGTACCCAGTTTCCTCCGTGCCTTGGAAAGCACTAAAGCTGTCATTTGTATATCTTTGTCAGTCGTCCAAACGCGTCGTCCGACAGGTAGTCAGTGGCCCAAAAAGTCTGACAACCATTGCAGTCTTACCAAAAGGTATCGTATTCCCTAGTACTAACTGGGTTGTGGAGGTCAGATAGGCAGTCGCTTCATGTAAAATACTGGTATTCAGTTGCATCCGCTTAGACTGGAAACCGACCTTATCATAGTTGGGAAAAGGCTAGGCAGATGATGATGGTCCTTTAAAACCCTAACTCGCCAATTACTACGAACAAAAGTGTCACAACGCCAAAGAAAAAAATCTTCACAAAATCTTTTAGTAGTAAAGAAGTCTGTATGTCAGCGATTTAGATTAAAACAGTATAACTGTCTGTATTAAGACACAATCTCTTGCTTCCAGTACGCTGGAGTCGTTAGACAAAAGACAAATACGCAACACTTTCTCGTACGGACAGAAAATAAAGAGAGATTAAAAGTAAAGACCGGAGACTGCGGTAGGGCTGGCAAAGACAGGTTCCAGAAAAATATTAATGTATTTTTTTTTTCGTTTTGGCATTTGTGTCGTATTCGGATGAAAGACGTGGTAGGTCAGTTCTTGGAAAATTAATATTTCAGTTACTTAAGCAAAATCTCTCTTCTCAATCATTTTTGTAGTTTTCATTTTATATTTGATTTTCAGAACCCCATATCCTTTAAGCCTTTAATATTACGTCCGTTGTCTACAAAACTAGATAAATTAATAGGCCAAATTATAGTTTACTAAATAATTTTAAACTATATTTAGCAATAACAAATGTATTTTGCCGTCGTTTTTAAAAATAGATTATCTAAAGGATAGTTTTAGTATTTCAAGAATGTTTTAAATAAAAAAAAGTTGGAAATATACTAACATTATTAACAAGTTGTTGACATTTCTAATAATCAACGAGATGACATGCCGACTTAATTAGATTTTCAATTTTAAAACCGGGTATGGGCCATCCGGTCTACCCACGGTTGTGCCAACCCTACCAGCGACAAGAGGATTGAAGTAAACAGCAGCGTCTGGCTACACTACACAATTATCGGAACATATTTGTCACAAACTAACTGCTAATCTATACTCAACTATTTAGTCTTTAGTTCAGTTATGTAATGAAGATAATTTATCAAATTCGTTGAAGCAATTCACATGACAATATTATTGTCATGTGAATTGCTTCAACGTATTTGATAAATTGTCTGCTTTATGATTCTGATAGCCAATTTGACGTACCTATCATAACATACTATCACGCCGGTAATCCGCCGGTATTAGGCAGTGGATAATTATGTTTTAGTCCCACAAAATAGTATAGATCGAGCAATAAATTCAGTTTCCGTGGTTGCTACTGAGAAATTCCAGATGGAAAAAACCCTATTGTGCTCAGTTGATGTCCAAAGGCCCGATCTCAATTACGTGGTACCTACATAAACAAAACTGTTGAAATGTCAGTGTACACCTCTGTCCAACCCTTTGTGGAATACATGCATGATATTATTATATTATTTTATTATTAATGTATGAGACATCTAAACAAATAATTAAATGTTACCACGCGGAAATTAACACATCTCTCCAGTGACACATAGCTACCGAACTACGCTTTAAAATCTAAAAATATGAAATAGCAGCAATTATGATCTTGTTTGTAATTTAAACGTTAAAGCAATGAATCATTTTTATGACTAACAAAGGTTGAGCGACTAAAAATTTTACGCAGTATTGAAATAATAAAAGTGGGTCACATTTTGCATACTTAATTAGTTTTGAAGTGATGGTTCTGTATATTATTTTTATCGATATTATTTTACCGAGTACTTATTTTTTCAATACTGCGGAGGAGCTCGTGGCTAAATAATAACAGCCGCTCGGGTTGATCTTTAGGTTAAGCCGTGCTTGCCTAGGTTGGTCTGTGGATGGGTGACCACTCTTATATACCGAGTTTCCTCCGTGCCTCGGAAAGTACGTTAAGCTGTTAGTCCTGGCTGTAATTTGTCCACCTTTGACAGTCGTTACAGGTAGTCAGTGGGCCAAAAAGTCTTCCAGTAGGAACTGGGTTGTGAAGGTCAGATAAGCAGTCGCTCCATGTAAAATACTGGTATTCAACTACATCCGGTTAGACTGGTGGAAGCCGACTCCAAAATAGTTGGGAAAAGGCTAGGCAGATAAAGATTTTCCGAGTATTTTTGATGGTTGATGCAAGAACTGCTTATCGTGTGGTTAGTGCCTAACGTGGTGTCAGAGTTTTTATGCTATCCATGGGCCTCTGACTTGGCTTTACATGCCGTCGAGAAATATATCTCAGGCATGCTGGTTTCCTCACGTTTTTTTTCTTCACCGAAGCAAGTAATAATTATACAATACGCACGTGAATCCGAAAAATCGAAGGTCTCGGTCTTGGGTTCGAACTTGAGACCTATGACTTGGTAGTCCAACGGTCACACTCTAATAACTAGACTATCACTGCACCTTATTAGGTATGTAAGTAGTTAGGCTCATAAACACAGAGAAGATAACGTTAGAGTCAGAAGAGATAATAAGAGAAAGAAAGTCAATCTTGTTTCCGGGTACATTTTGTTTATTTAGGTAGTTATGTCGGTTCCTTAATGTCTCTTTGTGACAGTTCAAAATGAAAATCACTATTGAACTTGTAGGAATAATAATTGTATCAAATGATGTTCAATCAAATAAAAAAAAACCGGCCGATTGCGAGTCGGAATTGCGCACGAAGGCTTCCGTATCATTAAAACAATCATCCTCATCATCCGCAAAAAAATCACGTTTGTTGTATTGGGAGCCCTAGATAAATATTTGTTTTACTCTGATTTTAGTATTTCTTGTTAAGGGGCAACAGAAATTCATGATCTGTGAACATTTTAACTGTTTAGCTATCACGGTTCATGAGTTACAGCCTGGTAACAGACAGACGGACAGTGGAGTCTTAGTAATAGGGTTCCGTTTTTACCCTTTGGGTATGCGGAACCCTAAAAACACAAATTTTGTCACGGATACAGCAGTTTGAATTCAAATCCCTACCGAACTCACGCAAAATAATTATGTCAATCAGCTAGTTAAAGCCGGTTGAAATCTTCGAAGAAGAGTAGATGTCTTCTAGCCAACTAAACCCCAGGCCGTCCATAACAGCCACAAACGTTACATTGTAGACAAAGATAAAACTTCCAACCAATAAAACAAAGAACAACAAACATCGATAACCGAGAACTCATCACACACCCGAAATCAATTAACAAAATGATTTTCCTAACCGAACCCTAATTTGTCTGTCTGTCTGTCTGTCTGAACAATAACTCCTTAATTGCTGCGTCGTAATTAACCAGACGATGAGTCATTGCACTTTCATAGTCTTTGTTGCGGAGTTCTTGTGAGGGCAACACGGAAGTCACAAAGGGTTTTAGTACTAGAAATGTAGAAGTCAATTATGTGAAGACCTTGGGCCCTTATTTGAATAAGCGTTCAAGTGTTTTCTTTGTCCTCATGTTATTGTAGGAAGTATTTTTGAAGAGTACGTCGTAATTTATTGTGGAATATTACGTTTTTGTCTTGGGCTTGGTGTTTTCTTTAGGAGGTGGAGCTTGAGGCTAAATAATTATAGCCGCTTGGGTCGATCTTTAGGTTAAGCTACGCTTGCCTAGGTTGGTCCATGGATGGGTGACAACCCATTGCATATTATACCTCCGTGCCTCGGAAAAGACGTTAAGTCGTTGGTCCCGGCTTTCATTTGTAGATCTTAGAGAGCCGTTACAGGTAGTCAGTGGCCCGAAAGTCTAACAACCAGTCTTAGCAAGGAGTATCGTACTACCCCTTGGTAAGACTGGATGTACTAACTGAGTTGGGAAGGTCAGATAGGCAGTTGTTTTATGTACACTACTGGTATTCAGCTGCATCCGGTTAGACTGGAAGCCCAAACCCAACATAGTTGGGAAAAGGCTATCATGAATATCCATCATAGGATTAGTAGATCAGATAGAGATTTAAAGCTAATACTAATCGGCAAAGAAACTAGAAGAAGTCCATTGTAGTTTCCAGCATAGCCCATTCCTCCTAATAGAGAGCAGGCCTGTGTCCCAAGTGTAGGGGAAAGATTCATCATCGTCATCATCATTTCAGACGAAAGACTTCCACTGCTGGACATAGGCCTCCCTCAAGTGTCGCCCACATTGACCGGTCCCGTGCGACTCGCATCCAGCGGATTCCCGCAGCCTTCACCAGGTCATCGGTCCACCGAAATACACAGGCAAACACACACGGGAAACATTGCAGGCTGAATATTATGGTTTTTATCCCAAAATCCTCATACCAGAAGGGTGAGTTCCGGGTCATGGAGGTTTCGGCCATACCTATCCGACTACCAAAACAGCTTAATGACTATATTAAGGAAGATGATTGATATCATTCAGAAATATCTATTTGTTGGTATATTTAGCTATTACTTCTATAAAAAGAGTCTCAAAAAAAGCAAAAAAACTGTCGTATACAATGTGACTCTTGATCTTTTTGTCGTTTATTAGTCTGGAGTTCATTATATTCATAGTTTGCAGTTTACTTGTGTGAAAAATTATGTTCTTGGTCAATGACCTGCTTGCTGATTGTGACATCATAAACACAGAGAAGATAATGTTAGAGTCAAAAGAGATAGTAAGAGAAAGAAAGACAATCTCGTTTCGGGATTTACATTTTGTTTAAGTAGTGAGTTAAGTTCCTTATCGTCTATAAAAAAAACCGTCCATTTGCGAGTCGGACTCGCGCACGAAGGGTTCCTTACCATTAAAAAAATCATCTTCATCATCCGCAACAAAATCACGTTTGTTGTATTAGGAGCTCCATATAAATATTTGTTTTACTCAGTTTTTAGTATTTGTCTATAATAATCTGTTTCGAATATTCTTATTCTTGGTCAATGACCTGCTTGCTGATTGTGACATTGGCTTCTAAAGCCAAGTAGGTCTACCTTTCCGTGTTTTAAAAAGATTTAGGGAACCTGTGAAGAATTACATGAAAAAAATGTAAAGAAACGTCGCGTTTCTTAAATAATAAACTGGCATTTGAGAGAGCAAAGTCTGTTGTAAGTTTTTTTTCTAATGGTAATGTTTCCTAAGATGAGGCGTTCGATTCTTCTGAAAGAGATCAACATTTTTATAGATCTAGGCTCAGGATATTAAAATTTGGTTTTGTAGGTGTATATTTTTATAAAATTTTGTTAACTGACCGTAATTTAGTTTTACAGCTTTGTAATGGTGCTCCCTCACCGGGAGCATTCGCCTGTAATGTAACAGTTCAGATTCACTTGTTTCCGTACAAAATCGAATCTTGGACTGTAACATTACAGGCGAATGCTCGCGGTGAGGGAGCACCATAAAACTTACTTTATTTACAAAATTTTCCATCATTTCCTAAATTAAATTGACATGGAAATGTTACCTTTCCAGCAAGTTAAAGGTAGACATAGTCTTTTATAAAGCCACATTTCTTTGAGCTTTAAGCAAATCCTTTATCCATCTTCTTTCATAATCTAGTATACCATACTCTATTAAACGGGCGATAAAATGATATTAGGATGCAAATCACATAAAATACAACATGGTATTCATAATGATGATGTAGCAAGTGAAGTGTGTAACAGGTCGTCTGGACAGCCGGGGTGAACGGCTAGTGTAGGCCCCGTCGGGTCACTCACACGTCTGTCAGACGTACGAGAGCAAGGAATGGCGAGCTTGTCAGCGAACGTGTTGGTGAGTGAAGTTGAAGGTAGGCTTGGTAGTCGGGGTGGACGGCACGATACGTACGAGAAAAAGAGTGCAGGGTTAGATGCTCTTGACAATCGGTGCTGACGGGTGTACCCTGCAAAATTATGTGCACGTCTGTGAGACGTATAGATGGCCGGAATAGCAAGCTTGTCAGCGAACGTGTTGGTAAGAGGAGAGTAAGGAAGACTTGACTGCTGGGGTGCACGGCCAGTAAAGGCCCCGCCGAGTCCTTCACACATCTTTGAGACACACGGGAGGAGGGATAGCGAACTTGTCAGCAAATATGTTGGCGAGCGGAGTGTTAAATAGTCTTTACAGATGGTTGACGAGGTTCTGTCAGACGTGTGGTACTTTGGGATAAACAGGTCGTTGTTTAACAAACTAGGGAACAAATTGTGTGTGGTTCGGGCAGCTGGGACGGATGGCTAGTACAAGACTCACCGGCTATTTTGCCGTCCGTGAGACGTAAGAGTGGGGTAGTACAATGAGCTTTCGTGGGACGTACATATGGTAAGAACAACTACTGTAGAATTCCATGGCCAAATTTCTGTCACATTTATGTTACATAAGGACAGGTGATTAGTATTAGGTATGTATGGCAGGTCAGCATCAATTCCTCCACTTATCATTACCAAAGTAATAAGATTTATTGAAGGCAAAAATATACACTTCGGACCCAGCAAGCTCAACCCAACATTCGGCTCGCCATCCTCTCCCCCAGTACATACAAACCAGCCGCCGAAACAGCCAGACAGACAAATGAATTCACAAGTTCCCGAAACTTGGTTGTAGAGTTTTGTGATAGACTTAGACCTGTTCATGTAAAAGTATCAACTGGAGTGTGTCACTCGACGTAACTTTACCAATCAACTCAGCAGGTTCCGAGAGGATCTCGACTTTCGGGTATTAAAGTAGAGATATTAGTTGCGGAGATAATGGTTATTGTTTCATCCGATATGTTATTTATTTGGTTCGTTGTTTGGTATGGTTACATGGGACTTACCTAATCGTAACTGGCGAAATAATGTACCATTAACACTACGGAGAATATAAACGTGGTGTTCAACGTATAGTTGCAGGTGTTGTTTTTCTTCTTTATAACCCACAGGGGGAGACATTACACAATATGAGAGACACTATGGGGTTTTCCTAATCTAAACTAAACCTCTACCTTTTATTATTTAGTGTCTATTAGAAGAATTTTCGTCCCGTCGCTTCCGCGGACAAGTGCCACTGGTCAGCACAAGTGCAGTGTGAACAAGTGAAGTCACAACTCACGTCTTAATCTTAGTTAATCTTAGTTTAGTCTTATTTATAGACACAAGTATTGTATTTAGTTTATATTGTAGCCTGAAATAAATGATGATATGTTATCTTATGTTATTCTCATCACACGAAGACACGAATTGGGCTCTATTTTACAAAATAAATAGTTTTATAAAAATAAAGCTACTTTCAGTATCAAAAACCACTGTGGATAACAGATTTCGCACTGAAATATCGAGGATACGGTTTCCCTAACTGATAAACTACTACGACAAAATTAAAGTTCTGTAATCAGTAATACACATGGAGATCACAGCACCTGTTTCTTTTACATAACAAAGCATCATGCTCGGGAAATACCTCCTGAAAAAGTAGCCAGTTTAGGCCCATCGGTGGTTTTGCTGCAGGCTTTGACGTGGAAAACCAGACCTTCGCTAAGTTTATAAAAAGTGATAACTTATTTATCTATTACTAGTTTTGTCCGACGTAGCCCAAAGAGTTGCCAAACTTAAGTGGCAGTGGACAAGGCACATTGCTCGCAGAATGGATGGCCGATGGGGCCGAAAAGTGGCGACCGCGAACCGGAAGACGTTGCGTTGAAAGGCCTCCCACTAGGTGGACCGATGATCTGGTGAAGGTTGCGGGAATCCGCTGGATGCGAGTCGCACGGGACCGGTCAATGTGGCGACACTTGGGGAGGCCTATGTCCAGCAGTGGACGTCTTGCGGCTGAAATGATGATGATGATGATGATTACTAGTTTTCTCCAGCGGCTTCACTCCCGTTTTTTGACAATAAATTCGGGTTGTACTCTGCTTGTAGTAATATAATTAAATAATGATTCGAAAGACACGTGGCGCTATTTATTAGCATAACAAAGTTATTGTTGTTTTCGTCGGGAACAGTACTTTTTTTCGGGATAAAAGGTACTCTATGTCCGTTTCTGTACTTCTGTTATTGTACATGCAAAATTTCAGGATGATCGGTTCAGTGGTTTAGCAGTGAAAACGTAACAAACAAACTTACTTTCCCATTTATAATATTAGTTAGGATTAGGATTTAGACGCTCCATGTTAAAAACTGCATTAACTTAGACTGAAATCCAACTAAGTACACTGACCTGCAAAAATAAGTACTACACTTTTAAAATTTCAGTTTTTCCTAAAGCATAGAAGTTAAAGATTTAAAATAAAAAACGTTATAAAGCAACTTTTATCAGCTTTCTTTGAAACATAGACAAAATTAAACTATTTTTCGAGTCCTTTTTGTTTCGAAAGTATATCTTATGTACTTAAAAAGTTATTGCAATTTTAAAAGTGTGATACTTATTTTTGCAGGCCAGTATAGTTGGGAAAAGGCTAGGCAGATGATGAATTTCTAAATTATCTGCAATAAAAATCAGTGCACATCGTCAGTTCAGACATAGGCTTATAAAGAGCTTAAAACGGGCAATAGTAGCATATGAAGCGCAATAATAACATTATATTAATGCAATAAAACCAAATACCACCAGAACGTGCCATTTTGTACACAAACTACTGTCTAATGGAAGTGCCTCTTTGTCGGGTAATATTTTAACAACTCTTTTCGTCGGTTTCGGGGCATAGAGGGAAAGAAAAAATCGACTAGTCTCTTATTAAGGTTCCGTACTGGAAGGGTAACCAACGGAACTCTATTACTAAGCCTCCGTCCGTCCGTCCGTCTGTCTGTCAGCGGGCTGTATCTCATGATCCGTAATAGGTAGACAGTTGAAATTTCCACAGAATATGTGTTTGTATTGCTGCTATAACACCAATAAAAAATAATTGAAAAGTAAAGGCGGCTCCCCTACTACAATAGTACGGAACCCTTCATGCGCGAGTCCGACTTGCACTTGGTTTTTATGACTAGACAGTTCATCTAATTATTGTAAACAACCATCCAGATGATCCATAAGTACAGAGAAGAATTACAAACACATGCATACCGGGATTTTATATAGATACTACCCGACCCGCACCCGCTTTGGCCGGTGACGGAATTTCTTAAATATTTTCAACCCTTATTTCACCCACTTAGGGATTGAGTTTTTCAAAATTCTTTCTTAGCGGATACCTACGTCAGAATACCTATCTGTGTCCCTTTGAGCCCGATCCGTCCAGTGGCTTTGATCTGTACGTTGATATAAGTCAGTGTCCTGACTGACTGAACCCTGAAGCGATTTTATAAGTTTGGTTGTTGAGGATAGATTACCTACTATAGCTTCTTGTTACACCACAGGCTACCTGCAGTATTGTATCTCCTTCCCCCTTAAATCCATCCAAAGGTTGTCATTAAAAGATCGCTTTTAGCGATAAGACCGCCCATTGTGTCACCACTTGGAAAATGTTTTACATTTGTTTCTGTAATTTTTATGGTGTACATAATAAAAAGTATTCTATTCTATTCTTGAAAGAAACCAATAGACGCGCAAAAGATGAAGTAAGTGATTCTGCAATACAATACCTATAAAGTTGGTTACCAAATACAATTTTATTTACTGACAGTAAACACTGTCACATCCATCCTCCTTACATCTTTGTAAGTTTAATTTTACGAGCCGAATAAACATGCGCAGGAGTTTCCGTATTTAATGCGAACACCCCAAGGTTGCGCTGACGCACGCCGATGCGCTTGTTTTGATATTAAACGCAACACATTCATACATACAGTCTTGTGCTAAAGTGTTTCGGTTTAAATTATGTGACATTTTGAATCGGCGCTGAGTATACCAACAGAGTAACAAATATTCCATTATGTTATGCGGTGTAAAAGTTTATTCGCGTTTTATTTAATTGTGTCCCCAATCATTGATTATTTTGCATGAAATTTAAAGGTGCCTGTTTATTTAACTTGAATTTTGTTTTTCGTTTTCAATCTAAACCAGACGGTCTAGGCAAGATCGTTTTATATTTATCTAACAAAAAATTTAAATTTTTCTAAGCACACACACAATAATACACACAGCAGCTAAAGCACTTTTCAACGGAAGCTTTTTGGTGTCTCATATTTTTTGACTCTCATTATTTGTATCACTGATTGAAAGTAACTTTGCCTAGCTGTCTTGGGTTATGTTATCATGTTACCTTCCAACAATAAAACTTATGATGTAGTAGCAGATTTCAGATGAAAAACACTTTAAATAGCATAGTACCATATGGTCATAGGAAGAAAACAAAACCCTTTCCTCTATGTTTAGTCATATTCGACAAACTGGTGCTTCACTGTTAGTCTACTAGGACCATCTTTGAACCTTAAAATCTCGCAATTTATACTTAACCTAAAGAGAAACCGCCTACGTACAATTTCATCGCAAAAACCAGCCGTTATTTATAATGACCTGTCGTAATGATGACCGTATGAATGTTAAACATTTTTTATAAGTCATTATATTTATACAACCACTATAATGGCGGGCCGGTTAATAAATTAACTGCGCCGCCGAACAAGTCAATGTTCCATTCGTAAGATGACGGAGAAGAACAGTAGACGTAGTCTTTTGCATGGTATCTTTAAAGATACCTGTAATGAAGACAAGGAAGTATGTAAGGATGGCAGCAGGACTAGCAGGTGGTGTTCCGTTGATCTACATGGGAAAAATATGTGAATGTTTGTATGTATGTATTAATGAAAATCTAACACTTTTTTTAAAAGTTATTTTGGACTTCGAAAGTGATGTAATCAACTAAATCACATATGAGGAGTTGATACTAGCCTGCCGGGGCTGCGGAACTGTTCGAAAGAGATACCGTGGCCCCGGAACACAAAGGGCGAAGAAGGAACATGGATGGGTTTTAGTCAGTAAAAGTCTGTCATTTGATAATTTCCCATCCGAAAAAAGGGTTTGATACTACATTTTAGACTGATTAATACAATTTTCCTTATGTAGGCCATTATCTAATCCTTGGAAAAACCTCACACAAGTAAACAAACATTTGGTAAGTTGTTGTTTCTTTTTCACGAATTTGACATTCGACATAAAATGTTGATAAATGTGTGAAAATCTATTTATTTGGGTCAAATACTAAATAACAGAGTCATCTCGCCAACTATACATTACACAAAAACATGAACTATCTCACAAAACTGGTGCTTCTGCAGGCGTCCTGCCACATGACCGTGGCGCGCAATCGCAGCACTAAAGCTGCGCGTGGGCAGCATACAAACGCATCGCACTCTTCCGCATATGACTCCGCTCATTTCGCTTATTATAATAACACTCATAAAAGCTATATAAACGATGACTCTCTTGCGTTTTTGTTTACGCTATTTCCATGGAGATATGCTAATTTTCTGGTTTGGTTAAGTATTTTGGAAAAAGTCATGTTCAAGGTGAAATCTGCCTAGCCTTTGCCCAACTGTGTTCAGCTCGGCTTCCAGTCTAACTGGATGCATCTGACTACCTAGTTTACTTAGAGCAACACTACTTATCTGACCTCTTCTTAGAGCAACACTACTTATCTGACCCAGACTTCTTCTTTGCGTTTAGATAGACTCAAAAATACCCGACCAGTACGTGGCCACAAGCACATCTCTTTCGTTGGCTTTGTTTAAATCCTGGAAGGTGAAAGTGGCTGTACAGGATGGGCAAGAAAGGAGGTGGGGCATATCCTGCAGAGGAGCTCCGCACTGACATTGCGTTTGGGACAGGTCGATGATACCCCATTTGGCCAGATTATTTGTACAGCGGCCAACCTGGGCCCGCAAACGACACAACTCAGTTACCTACTAGGTAATACGATACACTCTTGGCAAGAGTGGATATCAAACTTCCAGGCTTCTGGTTACCTGTAACAGTCTGCTATCCAAAGCACGGACTGGCCTCGGTATGTTAGGGTGACCATCCATCTTTGGACCGACACCGACAAGCGATACTTAACTTGGAAGATTTCTTTACGTTTTTGTTAAGGTGGATGCTCCAGGGTAGCCCGCGAAATTCAAATTTTCTTATGTTTTTTGCAATTTGCAGGTCAGTGTCAGGATGTATGTTGATTAAAATATGATTCATATCCTCATATAAAATATGAGGTGCAGGAATGACTTTGACCTTGAAAAGTAATTCCTGCACCTTTATGAACTTGGAGGGTTGTATTGATGATTTTGATGATTATACAGGGTGTAAACTACCTCATCACGAAGCCGTCAACCAAACATTCTGTACATCAAACTAAGTACTTTCACGCAAAAATTATTATAGTGAAAAATCATGTTTTATGGTAGAACTCAACGTAACGCACTCAAAACACTGTGTCGATGGATGGATTGAATAGTACGGGAGTCGTGGAGGTGTTTAAAGTATAAATCTTACATTAAAAACTTGTATTTAAAAAAAAAGTTGCAAAAAGTTGGAACTTTGACCCCCAATATAAGTAATAACTAGAAGGTTCCCAGGTGTGGTATAGAAAAAAAAAAATCGCAATGACGAGGGGTACAAGTGCCTTTCGGCTTCGTTAAGAGGTGGTGTTTTACACCCTTTAATTCTATAACTATATACGTGTTACAGCCGCGAATCATATTTTAATCAGCATACAACCTGACACTGACCTGCAAATTGCAAAAAACGCAAGAAAATTTGAATTTCGCGGGCTACCCTGGAGCATCCACCATAAGTCAAGTTTTACGAAAAGTAAGTAAAAGTTTATAATTATTAAATGAATTAAATTAAATCATTTTATTTCGAGCAACAAGAGTCATAGTGCACTGTTTTAGACTTTCACGGTTTTTCACTACACTTAAACGGATATCATCCCGTAAGTACTTTAAGTGAAGAGTCATAGTGTTATAAACTTTCAGGAAAAATTGTGTCCCTATTTTAACTCTACATTAGACTTTACTAAACCGCCCGGGTGACCACAACCGGTTAAAATTCGCGGAAAATGAACGGGACAGATCTAAAACCCTTCGGCTACCAATTGCTTTCACATTTGTTCCCCTTTGAGTGGCCCTTATATGAATACAAACCTTTACTACCGTCGCGTAACATTACAAGACTCCCTGTACGGGCACACATAAGGTTGGATTTGTAATAATCATTTGTTACGCAACCGCAATAAATGTGGTAATTCTCTTATACAGGCTATATTGACAAACGTCCTGTAAAATGAAAGCCTAATTTTATTATGTAGCTATTACTTTGTGAATATGTATGAGGACATTGTAGCGGCTATGTTTTGGTGCAAGCTCAATTGAAGGTATGAGGAACAGAGGGTACAATTACTCTTTCCCCTAATGAAAAGGGAAGGATCCCATTCTTCTTTCCTTATCGTGTGGTTAGTACCTAACCTGGTGTCAGAGTTTTTTTGCCGCCCATGGGCCTCTGACTTGGTTTTACATGCCGTCGAGAAATATCTCTCAGGCATGCTGGTTTCCTCACGATGTTTTTCTCACCAAAGCAAGTGATAACTATAAGCACATGAAGCTGAAAAATCAATGTGCGTGTCTTGGGTTCGAACCCGAGCTCCTCTAGGATCCTCTTATCAGACGAATTTGTGTTTGGTGGATTACAGTACTGTCCAGCGGTTGTAGTTGGGCTGATATATATCCCAATGTGAATCTGGATTCAATGTGGAGTTTAAGTTTTATCCATGACGTGAGGTATGGCGCGTAGTTCGTAAATACGACGACCCGAATGGCGCAGCGGTAGTGAGGCTGCCATACGTTCTTAGGGTCCCGGGTTCGAATCCCGGTAGGAGCAAATGTTTGTGTGATGAGCATGGACATTTTTTTCATAGTCATGGATGTTTATATGTATAATAAGTATGTATTTACAAACAAAAAGTATCTATGTAGTATATCAACTATCTGGTGTTCACGACACAAGCCTCGTTGCTTAGTGTGGCACTAGATGGCGCTGCGTGTAATGTCCAGCGATATTTATTTAAAAAAATGGTTTAAATTAATAAATTCATTATCCTTTTAGATCCTCGTTTTATTCCGGTTATTAGTGCAATTGCTGAGCATAAGGTTTTTCTGTTGTATTTTTTTTTAAATATTAGAATTTAGGCCCGGGTGATGGCCGTATTAGATAAATGTGAATGTATCTCTGCCTACCCTTTCGGGAAATATTTCATGCTCTGTCGATCGATAAAAGAATAATGACCTAAACATGAACATTATAAATGTCGAGATTGCGTATTTTTAGAAACTCCTACGTATAAAAACCAAAAATACCCGTTTTCCTCATATTTTTTCGACTTTTTTCAGCCATCCAAACAAACCAATTCATAACATTATTTTAGGATATCAATATGCGAACAGATCGGAGTTATTTCGAACGCATATACATATGTATGCATTGGGCATACGACTGGCGAACGCCTGTCGTTTCAGTCCCCCAAAATATAGGTTTTTAGGCTGTGTTACAGCGCTGCAATATTTTTGTAACGTTTTGCAATACGTATTTATGTTGCATGTGACTTGTTTCGTAATATTGTGTTTGCATAGCGTTACATATGGAACGGGACGAATGTTTTGTTTCTAAATTTTAGAAACGTTTGTTTTGCTTACTTTCGGCTGTTACGCTGATTTTTAGATGCTTCTGACCTTTTGAAAAAAAAAAACATCTTCATTATATTTTGTAAGCACCTTGGATAATATCCTGAAATACAGAGAAGTTTATATCATTACGTAGTCAATATCATAATTAAGCTGGATTGTTTCTTAACTTCGAAGAATTGGGATGTTTCTAAAGACAAGAATTTATTATATTTGACGACCCGAATAGCGTAGCGGTAGTGAGGCTGCCTTACGATCTTAGGGTTAGGGTTCGAATCCCGGTTGGAGCAAATGTTGTGTGATGAGCATGGACATTTGTTTCCGAGTCATGGATGTTTATATGTATAATAAGTATGTATTTACAAAACAAAAAGTATCTATGTAGTATATCAACTATCTGGTGTCCACGACACAAGCCTCGTTGCTTAGTGTGGCACTAGATGGCGCTGTGTGTTAATGTCCAGCGATATTTATGTCCAGCGATATTTATTAACGTTTAATATTGATAGTTTAGCTCGGAAAGCACGTTAAGCTGTTGGTCCCTGCTGTCATTTGTTTCCGGTTAGACTGGAAGCCGACGCCAACATAGTTAGGAAAAGGCTAGGCAGATGATGATGATGATGACTGCAGATATAGCTTACCGTCAAAATGTAGGCCTGGGTATACATACTGTTAATTACTGTTTACATATAGCTACCTCTGGGGACAGGGGAATTATAAGCTTGAAGTTTATGTTTTATTTATCATCATCATCATCATCATCAGCAACTTTGTTCTACCTACAGCTGAGTACAGTCCTCCCTCTCACACCATGCTCCCCTGGTCTGCGCGAGGCTCCACCAGATCCAGGAACCGCGGTCTTCTGAATGTCATCTACCCGTCTGTTAGTCTGCCAACACTTCTTCTACCGTCTCTTGGTAACTATCCAGTGAGGGCTCTACTTCAACCGCCAAGTTTTGTAACATAGACTAGTATTAAAAGGAAAGATTTAGGTGCCAACTGCAATAATTGAACGTCGACAAAGAAAAATCTCAAGTACATAATGCATCTCTCAACTGACCATTAGTATGACTTTTAGACACGGCTGTGTTTTAACCACTCCTTTGGCATGACCAGTATGACCACGGTTTAATAGTGGCTGAAGTGGTCACTTTACATATGTCTAAAGTAACCCTACGGCCTAGGACAAAGAGTAGTCAGGGCACTTCAAACGCACTATTCACATGCATTAAAAATACTGAAGGACTTGTCCGTTTTTACTTTGAAGTCTAAATAGTAAAAAATGGTAGGTACAGTCAATTTTTTTTCGCTTAAATCATGCGGAGGCGCCGAGCTGCGCCCCCTTCAAGTTTAAGCCTATTAGGAAAGCGTCAACTATGGCGCGCAATAGTACATTGTTACCCAAGGGGTGAAAGTAACTTATTTAGTCCCGAGACGGGGTCTGGTGCCCGAGCGCAGCGAGGGCGCTAATAGTTCAAGGGACTAAATAAGGTCTTTAACCCGAGGTAAACACTGTGCTTTTCATTACGAATACAAGGAAAGTAAAAATAAAAACATGAATCTACACGAAAAAAAAATGTGTATAGATCGTGTTGCCGCTTTCCCGCCTATTTTGTTTTTTTTTTCTGTGGCCGGCCAGCTATTCAGCCATTACCTGTTTTTCATTTTCATCATCGAAAAAATGGTAAATATTTTGCCCAAATCTATGTTATTTTAAAGAAATAGTTGAAACTTAATTATAATAAAGTTATTTAAAAAATATTATATTCTTTAATTAATACTTAACTTTGTTATTTCAATTTTACATCGTGGCTGTATAGAAAGTTGGAACATGGTTCAATAGAAAAATGAACTACTTTTTTTTTTAAATTGACAGTTGTCAGTTGAAAACGATTCTCCCTAGGGCTGAAAAGTATTACTTTCAACCCGCTTCTCAGGCAACTTCAGACCTACTTTCAGAGTATGTGTATGAGTATGTAATGAAAAATAACAATAACTCTCGTTTGGCGTGCGTCGTCAGTGCGCTCGGCCGATCGGTATCTTTTCTTTCATTATTTCTATACAAAGTCAACGGGCGATAGAGAGCGTTTCTATGATGTAAGTCTAAGCAAAAATTAGCTTAGTGGTGATCAGGCGGGAGTGTCCTCGATAGTACCTACAGTCGAAAAAGCAAATACAGACCAAAATATTCATCTTTTCACTACACTGTCAATAAATATTCTCATTTGCGTGTGTAATAACTTTTTAAGTTCAATCACACTTATTAGAATCCAATAAGTATTTAGCACACGCTGACTGATATCCTATATAGTTCTTAATTACGAATTTTCTTACTTTTCCTTCTTACTTTTCTTAGTTAGCTAAGAAAAATAGTAAATAAAATTGTATGGGATAAACTTTATCTCCTTCTCTAGTCATTGATATGAAATCATCCAAAAGTGACAGAAAGGTTTCCTTAAGTAAGAATACAATAATTCATCTAAATATCCTGTGAGGAAACGAATTGTTCAGCAAAAGGACAACCTACTTATATTGCCCGTATATTCAAAATGCGGATGTCAACTAAAATACGTACCAATTGGATGAACAATTAAGTTTTCTGTCTGTACATAGGTAAATAAACTAGCATGGAGTACAAACATAAGGTCTGCACAACCTTCAAATCTAAGTGAAGTTGAAAACGATTCGAACCCGCGACCCTCCGGCCCCTCGTCAAGCGCTGTCGCTTCAATTTGCGAAATAATTTACAACTCGCGTTGAAACGCGAATTACTAATAATATGTTTTGTATATATGTATGAAGGTATTAGCTATTCTTACGTAGACTTAGTATGTAAGTAGGCTATACATTATTTGAAGGGTAATATTCGGTTAGTTTATTGGGTATTCATTCCCTAACGGTTACTCATTGACCTCCACACCTGCGCCTGAGAGGTTGATAATACAGGAATATTTGTTATTTGAAACTCCAGACAGATTATTATTATTTGAACCAGGAAATCAAACCCCAAACTTTAAAAATCGTCTAAAAAAATACCAAACTACATAACACGCATGTAATCCCTAAAGGGTTAGGCAGACGTATACCTCATAATAATAACGAAATTATCGCATATTTTGCCAGTTATGTTTAATTCCGCTGTAACTGAGGGCGAGCCTATTGGCATGAAACGGGCGCAAATTCAGACTTAGAATAAAACACACGAATCAGTACTACGCAAATTATTCAATTGAGAGTCGACCAGACATGTCAGAGTCGCCTACTTTCATTTTCGATCCGCTTGGCATCCGTTGAAGTCATCGGGTGCATTTTAAATGAGACGCATTTCTGGGACATTTTTTAATTTATTTTAACATTTTTTTATTTATACCTTGCTGTTTTTTAAAGGCTCGCTCCGTATTACATGGGACTTAAATATAACTGTACTGTGTACTATTCCACCCACATTTCCTAGCTCTTTCCTAACCCTTACCCGGGGTTTTAGAAATAAAAAAAAACGAATAATATTAATTATTATTAATGTTACACAACAAACGCTCATCAGGAAAAAAGTATAGTTTACAAAGATCGAATCCTTTTAAGGGAGCTCTTCTCTTAGTTCGTGATTTATCAATTACATATTATATCGAAAGTGCCAAATGATACGGAACTCGTTCAAAAGGATAACTTCTAACAGGCGAAGTGACGTTATTCAGTATACCTACCTTAGGTTGATAAAGGCCTCATTTCTTTGATCTGATACACCTGATCTTTCATCAAGTTATTGGGGTTTTCATTACTTTATAGTCATAGACTTTGAATGCAGGTTTTATTTGATTAAAATCTCATGACACATGAGATAAATTAAAATACTATCGACTAAACGACCAATTGATATGTTTATTTATCATTATTCACTTAAAACCCAATTACAAATTCACCACTAATCACTATTCACTTAGATATCATTGATACAATGATGATTATCATTGATGGAAGATCTTTATTGAAACTGACAGATCTGAAGCTGTCCGAATAAGGCTAAATAGACGTTTTTGCAAAATAATTAATTAATTCCGCGAGAAAGATCCAAAATTATTTGCAAACATTTAATCACATGAATTTCCGCAAAGTAATGCCTGATTCCATAACTTATTTAAATTCATGTAGCATGCCTAAAAATACAATAAAAAAATCTCAAAGTAATACAAAATTTTCTACTCTGTGGTTTTCAAAGGAGGTGAAAGTAAGACACGGGTACAGAATTGCGACCTTCTTGTGTATGTTCAGATCTCGCTAATTTGTTAATATGATGTATCGCCGGTACATGTACAAATAACGTACACTTTGTAAATAATTAGGTACCGTTCGTCAAATATTTACTAGAATATGACTCCATTTGGTTTGATGTTTCTCGTTAAGGACAAAACCATTGAAAAATGTTTTTACTTTTTGTAGCCGTAGCTTGACATTTTTTTTGGTATTTTTTTTTTCAGATAGTGAAACGGTTGTCAATTTGTCATATTTTATGGAGGAATGAGGAAATTGCAGCAAAGAAAGTGGGGAGGCTATAAAGAAGGTGACTGCTGGGATAACGAGTAATAAAGAAGTAGTGCAGAAGAAGACATGCTGCGTCGACGCTAAATAAATTATGATAATTATGATATTTTTATTATTCAACCTGTATTTAGTACACATTAAACATTTTATTTGTTAATATAATTATTATTATTTTGTCTTACAAATTTATATTCGTATAGCTGACCGTGACATCACTTTGGGCCCTATCAGAATACCAGAGGACCAATACAATTTTATTGTTTTGCACAGGACCAATACAATTTTATTGTTTTTTTATTTTTCTTAGGTTTACTTTTTTAAGTAATTTTGACATAATTCTATCTTTTTGTTCTATTATGTCCTGTGTGAGTTTAATAAATACTTTTTCTTTCTTTCTTTCAATTACATTGGGATAAGGGCAGAAAAATAATTATGATGACTTTTTTCACAAGCTTTCAGTACTCTCTGTGTTACGAACCGAACTTATCAGCATCACCTTTTCGGAACATTTAATTGTCTTCTAAATTCTAATATCACTGACAGTAATCTGGACTTGAGACTTTTGGTTTTCACGATTCGGTGAATGTTTGTAAAATAAACTGTGGTTACTTACACCAGCACGTTTTAGTTCCAGTGGCTACGATCAATAACACTCTGTATACCTAATATCATTAACTCAAGCTAAGAATTTTATATATTTCACACACACAGAACACAAACAAAAGACAAAAATAGTCAAAAGTGAAAATTTACACTCTCAAATAACAAATTAGTAGCCAGATCGTACACAGAGCAGCACTAGTATCTCATTAGGGGCTCGCACACCTACTTAGAAAACATATGGGCTCTTTGGCTTAGTAAACAAAACCTAAAACATGTTTATCTATATTATCAACTAGGAACACAAATATCGACTGTATAAAACATGTAAGATACACACGTCTTACCCCACAACATTTACTTTTAGAGCCAAAAAAATATTTTTCCACAATCATAAAACCAAATTCCTAGTATATAAACATTATTATTTATCAACATCGCCCCTTAATATAAAAGGGTCAATAAATAAAACATATACAACCGCATTATTGGAGAGCGGGTGAATGATGAATAATTCACGGAATAATCACCATGAACAGATCAAAGTGGACTTGCCCACGCGTAGTATGTACAATGTACTTGGTTATCGGTCTTTTAGACCAGCGTTTGAAGGGTTAAGTGCGTCAAAGGTTGGTCTGGGACGCCCAGGGCTAGGTGAAAAAGTGTTAGCGACAATGTGGAAGACAGTAAATTATACCCCGAGATCGGTTGCAGAATAGAATCAAAAAACGAATGTTAGGTATGATACATAGATATCATCATCATTTCAGTGATTCTTTATTGCTAGGTATTTTATTTAGTCTCCCAAAGATTCTCCTAAACTATAGGCAGTTATGGGGCTCGCCTTTCAACCAAAAAGGGATGACACTACTTGCAGATTACAAAAAACATCACTTAATTTTACAATACGCAGTGACTACATAAGCCATTAAAATCCGGCTCAAACTGAAATCGCAACCGAAGTAACATTACCACAAAAAATGCGTCGCTCAAAATGACAGGCAACGGGATATTGCGTAAATTTCGCAGTGCGATGATACAGGCTGTGTAAATTCCGTAGTGCAACGATACAGGGAGTGCAAAAAGCAAAAATATCAATAACAAAACGTGCAGATTTCACGAACGCGTCAAACGCGACGCATGACATTCTCGAAAGCGCAGCGTCATACCCTGGATGTCGTGCTGGTAGTTGTATAGGGATGCGTGTTGGGGGCGTGGACGTTGCGGTTTAAGGGATAGTGGGAAACATGACTAAGAAGAATTGAATGGTGTGGTAATGGTAATTACACAGTGGCACCCGCGTTATATTATATGAATAGGACCCAATTCAAAAAAAAATACGGTACGTTACCAAAAGCCTCATATCATTAGTTTACAGCATTTTACCATCAAGGTACAGAGATACTTTTTAACTAAACTAATGATATCTCAATTAATGATTAGCCACTTGTTCCATTTGCGTTGAGTAAAACAAAAAAAAAAACGGCGATAACAAAAGCATAGCTCTAAAGTGCGCCCACACAAAATAAAAGCCCGTATCCACCCACCGCTAATTAGGCGTATTCGTTTCATCTCACTTTGTCACTTTATTCGCGGAAAAATGCAGTTAAACAAAGGAGAAGTAAGTCAAAGAGACGCATTATACTTGCATCTCGATTAGCGAGGGGTGACTCATAATAATTAGCATAACTATACAATCTTTTCACCGTTCGTTTACCTCTGACTGCTGCAATCCAACATCAACTTAATTTCCACGTTACTAAAGATCAGTATAGTTTTGACGGACTTGTCAGTGATAGCCTAATAACAACCATAATACTGAGAGCATAAACATCATAGTGGTTTAGCACGATGCAAAGGAGAAAGTAAAATAATTGCGCTAGGACTGTAAAGAGGCCTCTTTGTCTCTGTCGAATATGGAACGATCAAAGTGAACGAACTAAAATAAGATGATGAGTTTTTTTTTTGTGTCTGAGGTTGTTTGAAAGAGGTCCGATTGAAAAGGCTTTAACCTAACCTAACGGAACAGTGGGGTTAAATTGAGATGCTTTATTTTGTTTTTTTAGGTGATATGTTGACAAACAGGTTGTCTGCCACGTTGCTGATGAGTGGTTACCGCCAATTATATATATATATATATATATATATATATATATATATAGTAGCCTGTATTGTCCCACTGCTGGCCAAAGGCCTCCCTCCATTTCTTCCAACGGTCACGATTCTATGCTATTTCTTTCCAATTCTCAAGGAAGACATCCAGTTCGTCCCGCCATCTCCTTCATGGTCTGCCGCGACCCCGTGTCACTGTTTCAGGGCACCATTTCTGAGCCTTGCGGGCCCACAGTTACTATGGAGATTCAAAACTTTAATATACAGGATGTAAACAGACCCTTCACGAAGCCGTCAACCAAGCATTCTGTACATCAAACTATTTAAAAAACTTGTGAAAAAGTTGGAACTTGGACCTCCAATATCTACAAGTGTCTTTCGGTTTCGTTAACGTTGTGGTACAATACAGTGGACTGCGCATTCACTTGACATCTGGAAATGTATAAAATGTACTGTGTTGAACAATAAATATTTGAATTTGAATTTAAGGGTCTATTTACACCCTTCATATTGCGGCCTTGTCAAATGTGTTTTTTTTGCGTCTCATGACATGTAACTTTTGTGAAACCTTTTAATATGACCTTATTTAATTTGACCTATGACCTTTTTGGTACCTAATAAATAAGATTATCGATTAGCGTTTAATGAGAATTAAAGAATAAAAAGACGCTCTGCACTATCATCATCTGCAACCTTTCCCCAATGTTGGGGACGGCTATTTTACATAGAGCGACTGCCCATCTGACCAAAATCAAAATCATTTATTTCAAGTAGGCCAGTTACAGGCACTTTTGACTTGTCGAAACAAAGATGAAAATTAAATGTAGCTACAGTCCCAGTCACAAGACATAAAAACTGTGAAAGTACTGTAGTTTCCCATTCCCTAGCGTAGATCTCTATGGAGAAGAACGGACAAGAAACTCCATGGGCACTCTTTTAAATCGAAATATTGTTACAAAATCTTGGTTACATCATTCATGTTGAGATGGTATAATATTATGTGAGAACAATGTAGCAAGATGTGCGCGGTAGTGTCCATAGAAAAGCAAACAAAAAAAAATACAGTTAAAAACAAGATAATTCATTCAAATAAGCCATGACCTCCACCGCCGAGTTAGTACTGGGTATATATGATGATTATTATGATAATGATGATTATGATTTAAAAAGACACTGTACCGACCCCAAATAAATAGGGATAGCCTGCAGGAGAAGGTTGATGATGCTGATGATGACTTAAGATACCTTTAAATCGGTAACAGACGTGCCTTTAATGTTTCGCAAAAATAGCTGTGTGACCAACAAACTCTTTAACACAGGTCTCCTTTGTATTTTTTTGTCATCAATTCCACTCGCCTCCCACTTTTTCATTTGTTTTAACGTACAATAATGAAGCATGAATGTTACAAATGCGTTTCAGTTTTCAGGAACACCGTTTGTGTTGTAAACATTTTGTTTTCAGTTCAGAGACAGAAACACCTGAGATTCTTCAGGCCATCGTCTTGTATATTATTAACATTTTTTGTAAGAATTTAAAATATCTGTAAGAAAGAATTTGTTGAAGAAAACTGAGTGAAGTTTTCTTCTTGCTCAAGTATGTACTCGAGTCTAGCCTTCATTTAATAGACTTAAGTATTTGATAAAGTCTATTAAATGAAGGCTAGACTAGAGTACAAATTATTAATTGAGTATTCAGGATTATACACTTTGTAATGCATCTATATCTTTGTTCTAATAAAGGTCTAGGTTGTAGGTAAGCTATTAGTAAATGAATCTATTAATGTTTTTAGTCCATGGCAATTGTTAACCAGGAGAAAAACACTAAGTATGATACATCTCGTTATTGGTGCACCACTCTTAGGTTTAGTATCACTTGTTTATCATAAAATGGTAATGTCTATTCGTCAATTCAACCGAAGAAAGTGTAGTTTCAATTTACTGAAAACTTTTGTCAAAATTGAAAAAACCAGGTCGGCTACACTTACTCGAAGAGCCAATGATCTTACTGTAAGTCATCATAGTGATTTCTTAGAAAAAGTCATCTGTATAATCTGTTCCCCGCAGCAGAATACCAGTATTTTTAACCGACTTCAAAAAGGAGGAGGTTCTCAATTCGATTGGTTTTTATTTTTACATAGAGCGATTGCCTATATGACCTCCTCAACCCAGTTGATACTGGGTAATACGATATCCCTTGCTAAGAATGAGAAAACAATCCATACTAAATTAGTAAAAAGTTATAAGTACGAAGAAGTGTGTCATAAGAATGCTCCGTCATCCGATCACCGTTTTTTTATGACAACGAAAATGCAACAATGCGTTGCAAAATAAGTATAATGCATGAGTAAATGCCTCAAGAATTAGGGCAGGCTGGCTATTGACACCAAGGTCAATGACACCAAAGGGACTATGCACTGAAATGATATATCGTTTCTTTGAAGCACTTCATATTCTTAGCAGTTATTGTTTTTCTTGTCATTTCAATATTATTTTCAGTTTTTGGCACTGTCTTTTATGAGTCGTATTCTTTTCCTTCATTTTTAAGAGAATTTTGAACCGATTGAGGGGCTTATGACATCTTGCATTTTTCAGGAAATTATGACTTTATTTGCGTTATTCATGCGTCATTACTTTTGATACTTAAGAAATAAATGTTTGTGTGACCTGATTGTGATTTTGGATCTATTTCTATATCCAAAACTCAATTAAAATAATACACAACATCTTCTAAAATCTAAGTAAGTACATATTTGCCTAATCCAACCAAAATCCTAGCTAAACCAAGCACGACAGAACAAAAATAAAGAAAAATAATAGTCGTTTAACAACAATTTCCCAAAGCAATAAACAGCTCATAAATTCAATTAGTTAATGCAAAAATTGATTTACAGCACCAGCGCGGTGGGTTGGTCGAAATAAAATCATATAACGTCGACCGAAATCGGCAGTGTGCCAGAAATCTCTACTGCGAAAAAAAACGTGACCATTCGAAATTATTAATGGTGGAAAATAATAAGCTCGCTCCATATATCAAGGGAAGCGGCCCGCTGCATTTGATTTTTCATATGTTTTGGCATTAAAACCTGAACGCTATTGCCAAAAGTTTGCAAAAGATTTACTGGAGGATCGTGGATATTGAATTATTGCTTTATTATGGCATTTTTGGTTTGTGCAGGATTTTATTTATTTGTTGCCCTGTTTTTTTTTCAGCCGCCAACAGCAAGCGCTCCGGTTTTTCAGTGTTTTTCAATAAATATTTTGAAAGCAACTTACAAATATTTTTATAGTAGGTAAAAAAATCAGTATTAAATGTACCTTATAATTGACCTCCATTTCATTAAGGTTTTTGATCTCAGCATATAAAACTTTTACAAAATAAGTCAATTATTTAGATTTATGCAT
This sequence comes from Xestia rhomboidea, assembly GCA_963853795.1. Classification (NCBI taxonomy): domain Eukaryota; kingdom Metazoa; phylum Arthropoda; class Insecta; order Lepidoptera; family Noctuidae; genus Xestia; species Xestia rhomboidea. Next base: position 2,058,619 of record OY970771.1, on the reverse strand, counting down.
AGATAAAAAATATTGTGACTTACTTCGTAGACAAATTTGATTAATCAAATTCACCGTTCCACCCACTAATTAAACCAATCTAAACTAAAACCAGGTAGTTTTTAGACGAATCAATCAGACAAAGCACCGCCCTATTAGAGGCGCAGCACAAAAGCCGCACAGTGGTCAAAACCACAAAAAGTGGCAAACAAAACTCTCCACTGCAGGGACCACAACGCTCGCGGGAAAATCAATCAGTATTGCGTGCCCAATGTATTACCCACGGATTTTTTTCCACCGGCGGCGCAACCTGCACACTGTGCTTTTCGTAATTGAATAAAACAGCATTCTATTAGTGAATACCACTAGTAAAAGCAGGTTTGTTTGTGAATTTTCGAATTGTTTTTGCTGTACATATAACATGTAGAAGTAAAGGACTGGTCAAACTAGTTCGGGCGAATAGGGGTAATGACTTACTAAAAAAAATATGATTCTGTTTAGTCCGTCAGTTAGATTATCGAAAAATATTGGATACGTGTTTTTTGTTTTGTCAAATTAATAAAACTTGACGAACATAAAACGTATCAAAAATCATGAGTGGGGGGTATCAAACTAAATTCCGAAAGTCACAATTCCGAATTTCAAAATACCGATTTTCATAATTTTTAAAATTAATTATAAATAAATAAATAAATATCACTGGACATTACTCACAGCGCCATCTAGTGCCACATCTAGTACACTAAGCATATATATATATATTTTTTTTGAGTGTTCCCCTTTTAGACGTGTGTAATAAGTCCCTTTTTATATGGGGGAGCCAATTGCCATCAATTAGGAATCCAAACTCCGTGGCTACTACTGAGAAATTCCTGATGAAGTCCTGGGAATCGAAACCATAACCTAATACTGAGCAGTCGCAAAGTTGGCCTTTATATAATAACGCCCTTTTATTTAAAGGTCCTACATACGTGTAATAAGGTATGATGAAACACGGCCAGGCGGTAATACGTAAATCTAATTATTTTTAGATGAAAGCTGCTTGGCTAAGCTGGAATTTAGCGTTGGAGTGTGCCGAACGGAGTTTGTCTCTCGGCACAAACTGGATATAACTGTCTAGTAATTGATTCGGGTCGTACCTATTTGTTGCTAAAAAACTAATTCTGAATCGAATAGGCACCTGCACAAGTGTGTCGCTCCCCTAATATATTCATCGGTTGTCAAAAACATTATTATTTTTAAAAACATTTAGTAAGTAATTTAGTCTCCGAAACGTCTTAAAATTCCCGATGTTATCGTAAATATCGTTTTGATGACTTGTTTATGGTGAAGTCAAATAAAAACAAAATGATTACCGAAATTGAAATCTAAGAGATCTTTATCGGAACATGCAATGTCTTAAAGAGTTACAACTTAATGTTGGTTGAAATGCATTTTGTGACAATTTCGTTTTACAAGAATACTAAATAAAATCATCATCTGCCTAGCGTTTTCCCAACTATGTTGGGGTCGGCTTCCAGTCTAACCGGATGCAGCTGAATACCAGTATTTTACATGTAGCGACTGCCTATCGACCTCCACAACCCAGTTAGAACTGGGTAATACGATACCCCTTGGTAAGACTGGTTGACTTTGTGGGCCACTGACAACCTGTAACGACTGTCAGAGATCTACAAAAATGACAGAATACTAAATAAAATCACGGGCGATAAAGATTCCGATCTTCAGAAATGGACAGAGAGCCACTTATTTACATAAATAGGACTCTTAAACGTTACAAAAAAAAATTGTTTGTACTGTAGAACTAGGCCTAACCCTTCCGGAAATACATATATGATGTTACTGCTTCCAACAATCACCAATTTTACATAATCAAGACTTAATCTCGAAAAATTCAAAAGCCTGTAGTCGTAGATTAAGTAGAAAAAGCATTGCCTTACAATGTGGCAATGCTGTCAGCCTTCTGGGCGGGCATATTTCTTGTTGATAACAACGCCGAACTTACATAAAAGGAAAGACTAAGATTTTTCTTATTACTTGTACAATAATCTTTTATTTTAAGATTTTTTTCGGTATTATTCTCAAAAAAACTAGTTTTTCATTGTCATTACTTTGTCCTTTTCCTCTGTCTTTAGCTTTCATTCCTTCACGTACATTTTCAAAAACATCCAAAAACTTTACCATTTACAGTATTAGTGGACCACCAACATACAAATGTTTACTGGCTTTCGGGCACACAACAAGCGCTTGAATGCGCTTCGTCAGCTGAAAGCGCAGCGCTGTAAATCGATTGCAGCAGCTTCATTCCTAAAACGCTGCGTAGCTAGTCAACAATGATTTACGAGTATTGAGTAAACAGATGTTTTGAATGTTGGTCGGATTTTGTAAACTGAAGCGCGGGAAATTATTTAAAGTTTTTAAGTGTAGTCCAGAGGTTGTGAACTATCGAAATTGCGTACTATGACTATAACACCAACCCCCCGGAGGGGAAATAAAACTATGTGATTTCTTTAAATTAGCAGTAAATAATAGCAGTAGAAGAGTTAAGAATTGGATCTTGCGCAAATATATATTATGTTAATATGCAGTTTGCGCAATTGGGCCTATTTGGCGCAGCCGTGAGACACACAATATTATTTTTTTTTCTGTCTAGATTTCTGTTTTTTTATTGTGTAGATTTAAGTATTTTTATTTTTTTTTGTGTGCATATATGGCATGAGCCGAATAAATATGGTTTCTTTCTTTCTTTCTAATACACTTTATATCGTGGAGATTACTGATTCGTTACGTAAGCTCAAGGATTTGATATTTAAGGTAAAATTTCGTGGGTATTTAACTATTCCAAAGCAACGAGCTCTTGTCACAAATTGAGTGGTAGTGGAGGTTTTGATTAGTGGATCAAACCTGTGTAAAACTAGTTTTAACTAGTCAAAAAACGGAGAATAAAAATTGCACCGAGTTCGAGTTCCGTATAATAAACTTTTAGGTATTTTGTTTTAAAACGACATATTTTTTACGGGTTTCCGCTTGTTTCCTTTACATGTACTGTAAAACATTGTTTCTTGCCAAATTTCATGATTCTAGGTCAACGGGAAAAATCTTTTACGAAATGAAAAAATGCTTAAATAAACACGATTCCCTCTTTAATTCACAAAAAGCACCACAGACAAGTTATTAACAGTTCGACAGCCAGAAACTACAGTCTGTTTGTCGAAAACAATTTTTGATTGCAGCTCAAAAGCGATCCAGGATTAATAACTGTTGCATTCCCTGAATTTCGTAAAAGCCCTTTGAACACCGGACAGTGGTTAAATACACTATGTTTTCGCTGAATCCTTTTATGTTCTCCATGCAATGTAAATTTTTATAAATAAAAGAGGAATTGTGTGCACCTGTATTGAAATAAAAGAATTGCAATGAAAAACTTTTTTGTGAGCTTTTTCTTTTCAAAAGAAAATAGAATAAAACGTGAAAATATCCGGATTTAAAGCAGTTTGTGTCGTGTTGCTTTTTACGAGGTAAAAAAATGTGCTATTGAAAAGAATTGGTACTGTATTACATTGTTTGAAGCTTTTTAATACACGAATGCGCCTCGACTTCCATTGACGGCAAAAAAAACTGTTATGCACTTCATGATATTAATATTTGATAGAAATGATAATTATAGCTTTCTCTTGGTGTACAAAGAGTCAATCCAACTAATAATATAATAGTTCGTGAGCATGGTTGTTTGTTACTCTTTCACGCGATAACTACTGAACGGATTTGGATGAAATTTATAGCATAGATAGTTTATAGCTTGGATTAACATATAGAATATTTTTTATCTCGGTAGTATGATTCCGTGGCAACTTACCAGACTTCACACGGACGAAGTCGCGAGGCATAAGCTAGTATATATCATAAGAATAAGGGATGAAAGACTACGTCTTTGAAGTCTCTATGAATCAGTTTTTCAGTTCATCATCATCATCATCAGCGTATTAATGTTCACACAGCTGGGACACGGCCTCCTCTCTATGAGAAGGAATGGGGTATAATCCACCACGCGGGTCCAGGGCGGATTGGTAGATGTCACATGTCTTCGATTTTTTTTAGTTCTAGGACATGCCGGTTTCCTCACGATATTTTCCTTCATCGTTTTGAGAGCAGCGGTGATGAAATAAATTACACAAAGTAATGCGACTGCCTGGGTTCGAACCCACGTCTTACTGTTTGTTACTCAGTTTTCAGTTACTCTTCAGCAAAATTCACCAAACAAACCATACTCATCAGTACAAATAAATACATTACAAATAAAAACACTCAACTCCAATCGATTAAATACTTCTAATTCTTTTCCACGAGCAATTCCGTCAAAGCTATATTTTCCTGTTTCTCCTTTATTATCGTGTAATTACATTCGAAGAAAAAAAACCTTTTTCAGTACTACGAAACTGAATTACTGTCAGCTGTCGCAGAATGAGCCTGTGAATATTCCGTTTGATTTTAAGCGATGAAGGGTTAATTTCACTTTGATGCGCGGCTATTGAAAGGTTCTAGGCTATTTGGGTAATGACGGGTGGTATGACATTTCTTTGTCCATACCATCATTTTATTGGGTTAGGAATTTCAGAAAGTAGCAGCTGTGTGTACTTATTTTTAAAAAGCTGGCTAGCTTTTGAAGCAAATGTGTGCAGAAACCTCTAGAATGTCAAATTGGATGGAAACAAAACATAGACTTGTGTCCTGAAAAAATCTAATAAGTCCGTCAGTTAGATTATCAAAAAATATATGACACGTATTTTTTCTTTTGTTACGTAAACCAAAATTGACGAAGATACGATGCTTTTAAAATTCTCAATACGTCACGCCTTGCTATAATTTTTAGTGCGTTGTGACGTCACGAGTCCCCACTCTCGAGTTTTGATGCGTTTTATCTTTGTCAATATTCATTGATTTACAAAAACAAAAAATACGTGTCCATTATTTTCCAATACTCTAACTGACGGACTAAATAGATTTGCAATTTATTGATAGTGGAAACTAGCCTATTGCCGAAGGGTTAGATAGAGATGAACCTAGTAGTACACCCACATTTCGAAAGTTATGTTTTTAAGTCCCATGTAAAAGGGGGCAAGCCTGTTGCTATCAACTTGATGAAATTCCTGATAAAAAAAGTCAGTACCACTTTGCCTATACCCAGGTCGAACCCAGGACCTTTTGCTAATCAGAAGTGCTTGCGACAAACAGAAAAATGACGCAGTCATAATGATTTACGTAGAAATACACCGAGAACATTCTTTTCTTTAAAATTCGTGAACTTTCTCGACTGGTATACAATATACTGGTATACTGGAATAGAATGCGCATTCATTTGTTTCGTCTAAACCGACCTTTACACAAAACAGTGTTCCAACAGGAAAATGTTCCAACAAGCTGAATACGTTCGCGTGACGCTTAGCTTCGTAGTTTAAATAATAAATTAGTGTCGGTATAAACCTCCCGATGGCACCCCTTTCTATGCAAACACATAAGCTTGTGCATGGCTAGAAAAAACGCGACAAGTGACAGTGGTATGCGCGTGCAGAGGGTTCCGTACATAAATTACACAACGCCCAAGTAAACTTTTTTGTGTGTGTGTTTACAAAGTAGACATAAGAATCATCAACATCATCTGCCTAGCAGTATTTACATGGAGCGACTGCCTATCTGATCCCCACAACGCAACTACAGGTTAATACGATACGTTTTAGTAAGACTGATTGTTAAATTTTCAGCCTTTTGACTACTGGTAACGAGCGGGGCCCAAGAAATTTGATAAATTGTATCATCGATAGGTACGAAAGAAGAAGAAAGCTGTATACAGAGTATAAATAAAAAAAAAAACATTTATTTCGAGTACCGTTGACTCATTATCATTGATGGCCACATTTAAATATCATACAATTAGTCTAGTGCTGTCTAAAAATGTTTTGTCTTTCCCTTAAAAGCTACCTACGGAACCCTAAAAGCGCCATTTATATGGGGTTTTATACAGTATTGCGCGACTTCACAGACGTTAAGACGGTGTTTGTTAAAGAGTCTCGTTTACAGTTTATAGTCGATCGCTGTGCAGTACATGACAGAAGTACAATTGCTGCTCAAACTAGTTATTGTTGTATGATTGAAATTCCCAGTGTTAGGCAGACGTGGCACCCAAAAAGCCTATTGCCATCAACCGGGCGTAAATCCAGACTTCGTGGCTGCTACTGAGAAGTTCCTGATATAAATCCTATTAACACTTTGCTCGACCTACTTGCGACCTCTATTCCGACGGATCCCTATTTCGACGGAACATAACTTTGACATAATACTGCTCTGAAATATGACAAAAAGTCTTCTTGATTATTTATTAGACATATGTAACGTATGACTATTCCGTTTATGAACGAAATTGTATCAATGTAATTTTTCAGTAACAAATGTTTTTGCAGCAATTCAAACTATTATTATTGTCACAGATTTAATAATAATTTCAGAGCGATTATGTCGAAGGTATGTTCTGTCGAAATAAGAATCCGCCGAACAATTGCATATCGAAGAAGGGATCTGTGGAAGTAGTGTTTTTCGAAGGTGTGTGTTGTCGAAGTATGTTCTGTCGAAGCAATGAGTAGTCGAACTATTGTTATTCGAAATTGAGACCGTGTCGAAATAATTGACGGTCGAAGTTCAGGATGACATTCCGAAAAGTGACATGGTTTTTAGACTTAGCCTACTCAAGTATCTGTACATTTGTTCTTCAAATGCCTTTATGCTTGCTCATAGCGAACTGCAAATCGACACTAATATTTTTTTTATTGCAGCCAACACGCGATGCATTCAGCGTACTTGTGTACAATACCTTTGAAAACATTTATCATTATTTGATTAATTTTAATTTGTCGGCTCACTGATTACAGTCCAAATGCTTTTGAGCACGGATCGAGGTTCATTTTCAGGTTGTGGGTTCGATTACCTGACTGGGAAATGTGAAATTGGATATTGGGTAAGATAGCATGTACCAATAGCGTGAATAAACAAATTAATATGTGAGATACAAGAAAGCTTGGCTGCTGTACCGTTTATAACAGCTAAATTATCTATACTATTATAGGGTGTAAAAAGACTCATAACAAAGCCGAAAATCACTTGTTCTCCCCATCATTGCGATCGTTTTTTTGTTCTAGACCATACCTGGGAACCTTCTAGTTACGGAGATATTGAGGGTCAAAGTTCCAAATTTTTCACAAGTTTTTTTTTTAAATACATGTTTGTAATGTAAGAACTTTACTTTAAACACCTCCACGACCCTCACACTATTCAATCCATCCATCAGCACAATGTTTTTAGTCCGTTACATTGAGTTTTTCCGTAAAACGCGACTTTTCACCCCAAAAAAAAAAGTCATTTCGCAGCAATAATTTTTGCGAAGGGTTACTTAGTTTGATGTACAGAATGCTTGATTAACGGCTTCGGCTTCGTGTTTACACCCTGTAGGTATTATAAGAGGTTAAGTTCGGATGTTGGGGGTAATCTTCGGAATGACTGCCACACTTAATTATTCTCCTGCCTTTATCCCAATTTATTTGGGGTAGCATGTCTTCTTCTTCCATACTTCTCTATTACTCGTCATCTCAGCAGTCAACTTCTTTCTGGCCATAATATCATCCTCCACACAGCTGTTCAACCATCGTTTTTTTGGTGTTTCTCAAAACATAAATCACACTATGATCCAAAAAATATAACGGTCTTAGAGCCACATAAACCTTACAAACTACAATTAACATGCAAATTAAAATAACAGCAATTACTCAAACAAACTCGTAGGTAAAGTTTTTATGAAAGTCGAGCATTAAACAGGCTAGCAGGCTTTTATTAGAGCCATAAGGAACAATGTTACGTATTCTGTTGGAGTTGTCATCTTTACTATGACCCCTTTTTTTTCTGATGGGAAATCATCAAATGACTCCTCCCGCTCTGGGCGGAGCAGAAGGGAGTGTCAGACTTTTACTGACTAAAACCCATCCATGTTCCTTCATCGCCCTTTGTGTTCCGGGGCCACGGTATCTCTTTCGAACAGTCCCGCAGCCCCGGCAGGCATCGGCCCATGCGGACCCCTTCCTTTTTGCTGACTCTCTTTGAGGCGCGCGTGGAACACGAACGCGCCGTCAACACGGCCTGTCGTCATGAGACGGACGGACGGCGAGCTAGCCCATAGCTTCCCGTCTACTTACTGTGACCCCTGAGGTTTGGCAACTTACATTGACCGTTATATTAAATACAAACTGGACTTAAATAATAAAAGCTGCTCGGATCAATCTTCAGGATAAGTTGCGGTTTGTGGATACAAGCTAGCGCAGCCATGAAAGTACGTTAAGCCGTTGGTCCCGGCTGTCATTTTTAGTTTTTTGACAGACGTTATTGTTAGTCAGTAGCCTGAAAGTACCAAAGGGTATCGTACGTATTACCCAGTACTAACTGGGTTGTGGAGGTCGATAGGCAGTCCCTCCAATAAAATACTGGTTTGCTGTTGCCTCCGGTAAGATTGGAAGCCGATTCCAACATAGTTGGGAGAAAGCTAGGCAGATGATGATTCCATAATAAATTAATTTTGCTAAGTAAGTACCTTTTCTGCTTACCTGTGTCTGAAGTTCGGTTGGTGTGAGTTGGCTGTCTCATAACCGTCGGTAAAGCGAGGTGCGACTGTTTTATGTTGGCGTTTTTATATTTAATTTATTACCCAAGAGTCACACAGTACAGGTTGTTCACTAAACTGAACAAATTGTGCTTAGATTAGCTTAGGTTTAAAATGCGTGTAGTTTGAACCATGTCATAGTAGATCAATGATTGAGTTCTAAGGATGAACTTGAAAAAACAGTATATCTGTCTTAATTACATATTTGACAAGACAGTTTATACATTTTTACATAAAAAGGAGTTGTGTGTATTTCCCATATAAGTAATTTTCTTACATTTAAATAGTTCGATTGCAAAATCGCACAGAGCATCAGAGATTACTGTGTTTTACGAACTCAAATGAATTTTTCTGTTTCAGATTTCTATGACCTTTATGAACCGCGCATTTTCCGAACAGCCTGTATGTTATAAGGCTACAATGCTGCTACCAGTAAGGTTGTATTATTTTTTTCATTTTTGGCCACAATATTGTAACTCGGCAGCACTGTGGGGAATTAATTATGACTTATTCTGTAATGCTGTATTTCTGCAACTTGTGGACTTATTGCTATCGTTAAAGAGAAATATTACTGTGTTGTCTTTGAAGGTGTAGTCTAGAAAAAAATAAAAAGTGCGGCTATTATATGACTGCCGAAGTTTTTTGTTGTATTGCGAGAAAGTAAGGATTAAAGTTCGTATCGTGTTTTATATTATGATTATCCTTACATTGTCACTTTCAGGACATCTCTCTCTCTCTCTCTCTCTCTCGTTGTTTCTTATCCCGCGATCATGGCGCTTGCAACAGCGTCAAAATATCGGTAGCTCAGAATAAGTGATAATCACGGAAGATATGCCGCAAGTGACAGTATAAGTTAAGTTATAAAACGTGAAAGCGGCAGGTAGGTGACGCGGATAGGATTACTTTGTTTATAGAAACACCGATAGCTACGAGACGTAGGCACATTAACTAACAGTTATACGTAAGTAAGTTATAGAAAACGGCCGTTAGTTGCTAAAAGTATTTAGTTCGTAATACGCTTTTTCTTAGGTGAAATGACCTAAACAATATCCAGTCAAATATTCACTTACGAAGACAATCACAATAAAAAAATCGCTATCCAAAGACCAAGAAGCCATCAAATTCTTTTAAATTCCCTAAAAAATCTTTCCACGGACATAACTAGCCCATTCCATTTCTTGAAACGTTCGAGATAAGTGTTAATTAAAAAAACAAACGTTTATTTTAGAAAGGATTCCATTCAGTCAGGGACGTTAGTTGCTAGATTGAGGAAACGTCATTTCCGTTCGGAGCACGGCGATCATCTGACGATTTTTTACTGTGATTGTGGACGGTGGTGGGGGATGGGAGTGCAGGTTTGATTCTGGGGAGAATGGGAAATGTGTTTTAATGTTAGCAGCGGTTGGAACCTGAATTATGTACCTTGTATATGGAATCGGGTCACCGCCTACTAGTGGGATTTAAACATAACTGGGGAAATAAGCAGCGGTGGCCCAGTGGTGGCGGCCCCGACTTACGAACAGTAAGTCGTGGGTTCGAACCCAGGCAGGCGCATTACTTTGTGTAATTTATTTCGTCACCGCTGCTCTCAAAACGGTGAAGGAAAACATCGTGAGGAAACCGGCATGTCCTAGTACCAAAAACTTCGAAGACATGTGACATCTACCAATCCGCACTGGGCCCGCGTGGTGGATTATAGCCCATTCCCTCTCATAGAGAGGAGGCCTGTGTCCCAGCAGTGGGAACATTAATAGGCTGATGATGATGATGATGGCGAAATGTGGGTGTTCTTTAGTAAACCTTTGACTAATCTTAGGCAAAATACAGGCTCACTGTGATGTGCAAATAATAAACTTGATAATTTATTATTTTCATGTCTTTAGTGCAAAATATACCTTCTTAAAAACAACCGTCTCTTCTATGACATTATAAAGAGAATATTATATGAAACTGCTCATTCAATTTAAAAAAAAAAGCTTTGTTCGATGTAAAGCTACACTATTGTCTATGACCGAGTGCGATAGGACATTTTTCTTCGACGCGGACGAAGTCGCGGGCAGAAGCTTGTCTATACAAATATGAAAGTATACAGGGTACTAACAAATAAACATTTTTTTTGTTTTTCTGTCTGTTTGTTCCGGCTAATCTCCGAAACGGCTGTACCGATTTTGGCGATGCTCATGTTATAAGGAGTAACTATTACTAACTGCTTTTATTTTAGAACCGTAGTTTCCGTACAAATTGAAACCTTTAAAATTGTTTACAAAATCCGATTCAAATACGAATGTAATATATTTTTATAATAATAATAATTTCACGCGGACGAACATTGCATGCAACAGCTAGTAATCAATAAAATTTGTTTTTTTTCTATCTTGTCTCCAAATACGCAATGAAAATATGAAACAAAAAATATTTTTATGATTATACAAAAGAAAATTTAGTCAAACTAAACCTCGCTAAAGATACTTTCTTTCAGTTAAAGGAACAATAGAACTTTATGTGGGTAATTACAGTGGACGCGGAGGAAATTAGCGCAGTATCATTGGTAGTGACAGCACTTCTTTGCGAACCTCTTTTGAAATGCTTTAGTTTTGAATGTTCAAGAAAAACTGCTTTTTCTCATGAATAAAGTGGGACTTGATTATATATTATTCGATGTTTTTGTCTTTAATTTGTTGGTCTACAATCGCATTAGATCGTGAAAAGTGGAAGGAGGGAAGGGAGGCCTTTGCCCTGCAGTGGGACAATATAGGCTTATAATAATAAATGTTGGTAAATGAGATCACAAGTGACCCAGTGACCGCGATTTATGGGTTCTATGTAGACCGTGGGTTTAGTCGCCGGGTCGGGCAAAGCATTATTTTATAGTATTTTCCCAAAAGTCTAATACTTTCATCATCAAGCTGTATGTAAATCTTTTATAGAGGTTAACTACAAACAACATAATTCGCACATGACCTTCCCACTGCTGGGATACAGCCTACTCTATGTGAGAGGGAGCCCGTCGCCGTCATTTGGGTTAGGGTAGGAACGATACGTCGGGTCAGATTAGGAGGGTTACGTTCGGAACAATTTTCTTCTTTTTTTTTTCAAGTTGCTAACCTAACTCGCGACCGGGTTAGGATTTCGGATTAGGTTCAGAATAAACCCCACCACGCGAGCCCAATGCGGACTGGTGAATGTTACATGTCGTCATGTTCGAACTCCTGGTTTTGGGACATGCCAGTTTCCACACGATGTTTTCGTCCACTGGTTATTATTGAACACGCGCTTTTATTCAGGCATTTATTTAAGTGTCTCCTAATGTCACAGAAAACGGGCATTAATATCTTTAAAACCATTTGTTTGTAAGACGTAACATATAAGATTTAACTTCGCAGTAGGCATAAACGTTGACAGCTGAGTCACAATTGGCTCACGATGAAAAGCATTCCAGTGTTAGGTAGAGGAGTTAAACATGGAGAAAATATCCATTATGCTGTCTAAAGTTTAATTGGAAGAAAATGTATCGCGACATGTGGAAATCCTTGTACAGTGAGTCATTGTTTTTCTTTTGTGAAAGTAGATATCTAGATGTTGGTACTGGTAACACTCTAGTCTAAAGATTGGAATTAGTTTCGAACATTATTGTTTTACGTAAAGCTAAACTATATAATCAATAATATTGGACAATGGGCGGCTTCAGAGATCTCATCGTTTTTTTTTTTGTAACTTGCCAAAACGGATGACCCGAATGGCGCAGCGGTAGTGAGGCTGCCTTACGTTCTTAGGGTTCCGGGGGTTCGAATCCCGGTTGGAGCAAATGTTTGTGTGATGAGCATGATGTTATATGTATAATAAGTATGTATTTACAAACAAAAAGTATCTGTGTAGTATAACAACTATCTGGTGTCCACGACACAAGCCTCGTTGCTTAGTGTGGCACTAGATGGCGCTGTGCATTAATGTCCAGCGATATTAAAAAAAGGCTACACTATTAGAGTATTAGTTTAGTTAAGTTTGTAAATAATGTATGAGGAACTACTAATCCGATTCCGAAAATTATTTTACTAATTAGAAGCTAAATTTTCCTCGAGTGTCATAGGCTATGCAAGATGGAAGGGACATCGACGCACAAACGATTGCCACGTATTCGTATTGAGTATTATATCGTCATATTTTCAAAAGAGTATGGAGTTAAGAAGGGGTCCGCAAGGGCCGATGCCTGCCGGGGCTGCGGGACTATTCGAAAGAGAGAGAAGAGATTTTTTTTGAGCTCGGAATGATGTCTGAACACGTGATAACCAATAAAAAACGATTCCTTACTAAAAAAATATGATTCTGTTTAGTCCTTCAGTTAGATTATCGAAAAAAATATGGGAAACGTGTTATTGTCTTATCAAATTAATAAAAATTGACGAATAAAAAACGCGTCAATGATCATGAGTGGGGCTTGTGACGTCACTCCGATGAAAAATGTATTCAAATGTCACACGAATTTTCGACGCACTGTATCGTCTTCGTTTTTTGTTTAAGTGAAAAAAGAAAAAATATATATTTTTTGGAAATCTATCTGACGGACTAATTAGATTTTTTTTGTCATCTACCCTATTATGCGTCGGTATCCCTTCCGTCCTGTATTTAAACAGCGATGCCGCGGGAAAAAGTTAGTCCATGATAGTACGTATGCGGTATCACACACATCATGCACGTTCTATTCCTTAACACGTTTAAAACATTACCTACTACTAAAACCATTAATTATGCCATTCAAGCCACGTACGTCGGCTATTTAGAAACGATAACTTTGACGGCACTCTACGGCTAGGTTATTAGACCCAATTGGAAGTCGTTGGTACATATATTAAGTCTACAACCTTCATCATTTCCTGTTTCCGGAGCATTTTCAATTATCTTAGATGACCTTTTGTTTTAGAGGTCTTTACTGAAGAAGTTGGGATCAGTTCAGACAATAATAGTTCATGTTTAAGAAAAAAGTACTCGAGACTCCTTGATTGGCGCCGAAGTACTTTCTCTAGAGCTTTTCATTTTCGCTTTTCAGTAAATACAATACAATTGCCATCTTCATGTGAAACACTAATATCCATAATTAAACACATGACAATTTGCCTTATGATATCAGCAGGTAAAAAAAATATACTTCCCATTTTCATGACCCTCCGTTAATCGTTCTCAAAAACCACTTAAAGCAATGAGATAGACAGAAGTTTAGATAAAAACCCGTTTAAAATAACGTAACTTTGAAATTAAATCTATCTTTCTGTAGTTGTCTGTAGTGGTCTACGGGCCTATTCATAAGCTTGTTCTTTTCAGGGTCCCGTACCCGAAGGGTAACTAACGGGACCCTATTACTAAGTCTCTGCTGTTCATTCGTCCGTCCGTCCGTCCGTCTGTCTGTCCGTGGGCTGTATCTCATGATCTGTAATAGGTAGACAGTTGAAATTTTCACATATATTTCTGTTGTCGCTATAACAAGAAATAAAAAAATAATGGGGCTCTCACAGCGACGGTACGGAACCCTACATGCCCGAGTCAGACTCGCACTTGGCCGGTTTTTTACGTAGGAATGAGGCTTAGAAACAATATGGAAAATGGAAACTCCTGTCCTTAATCTTTGCCAAGATCATAAATGTCTCACTGTTTACTTAAAACTCGGCCATATATAACAAGTTTGTCCACATTTACCAGTCAAGGGCTCTGCTTTTAACTTCAAGATAATGTGTGTTAATTTGTTGATAGCGAGCATCCTTGAGAACTGGCGATGCCCTCAGAATATGTCTCGAAAGTAAACACTGACTCAGTAAAGGATTTTCACGTGTGCCAGCGAATTTTCGTGTCCTTTTAGTCCTGTTGGTGTGGATTATGAAAGTTTTGTGTGTTTGTTTGTATGTTTATGTTCTAAAGTAGAAAAAGTACTGTTGCTTCTCAAATGTAATAATTCAATTCACATTTTTTCACTTTTCCGTCATTGTTATTGCTGGTAGAATCATAGAATGTCACTTTATCTAGGGCCTGAGGTATAGAGCATAAATTATAATTATGGACGAATGTCACTTCAATTTAATAGGCTTTTAAATGTATTTGTTTCTGCATGTGATAATTTTATTTAATATGTAATGTTCAACACAATGTAAATTGTTTATGAATAAATACACGAATGAATGAATATGATACCATGCACTTGTGATGATCAAAAGTTTAGATGCTTTTTTGCAAGACAGAAAGACTCTTCAATAATTCTCTGACAAAAATCCGCGTTTCAGTTTCAGTTGATATTTCGGTTTAAGTTTTATAGTACTTAAATCAATATTTGTGAATTTATCCCAGGGGTTGGTATTGTTATCGTTGTGGAGGTCAGATAGGCAGTCGATCCATGTAAAATACTGGTATCCAGCTGCATCCGGTTGGACTGGAAGGCGACCCCAACATAGTTGGGAAAAGGCTAGGCAGATGATGAAAATAATCTCAATGTCACTAATAAATAAACAAATAATAATTAATATTATTTCCACTCCGGTCACATCAATTGATAAGATATAAACGTAAATAAAAAAAAATAAAAAAAAAATGTTAAAAATATTAATTTTATACATGATTAAAAATTGTTATTACTGCTTTATTGTCTCATTGCTGAGCAAAGTCCTCTTTCCAACGTCACGATTCTGAGCTAGTTCTTTTCTATTCTCTGTGATGACATGTTCGTCCCGCCATCTACTTAGAGGTCTGCCGCGACCCCGTGCCACTATTCAGGGCAACAATCCTGGAATAAAAGAAAACACCTTATAATTTTCAGAAAAACATAACGTAGATATAAAGCCAAAAATGTATATTCATAAGCTCTGAACTTACCTTGGGTCCAAAAGATATTTCTGTCCGAAATCCTGCTTGTCTCGTTAGTTAAAAGTACCTGAAAATAAAAGGACAAAAGCATTAGTACATGCTAAGTATGTCTCTTAATTTGTGAGTACAAGGCGACTGTCCTTAGCCCAGTCAGGGCCAAGCGGCCCAGTATGTTGCACTTTGGCCTTGGACCGAGGCACAAGCTGAAGCGAGGTAGTCTAGTAGGCGATCAATTACCTATTTTAAAATATTCTATGAATTAAATTGGCAACTGACCTTGGAGAAATCATGGTCAAGTGCGAGTGTTGCACTCTGTTGTTTGAAGAATGCGGAAGTGGGTTAGTTCTGAAGACTAATAAAGCATTACTGTTTTTTATAAACAATTTTGTATGGAATAGGAGTAACAGGAGTAAGCTTGGATATTATTATTTTACAGAATAGTTTAGACTGTATAGGCGCCTATACAGTGAAAAAATACCAGTTTGTTGGTTTAACCTTAAAACAAGGCATAGAAAAGCAGAGCACTACTTCTACATTATTATTATACAATTCTGGCTGAAAAAAGGCAGTTCAGATTTGCAGAGCAGAGTTTAGCATATACAGGATGTCCGGCAACGAATGGATAACCTTGAAATGGCCCATAGCAGAACCCATGGCCATTCAGAAAAAAAAAATACGGACAAAAATCTATCTTATAAAACATTTCATCCGCAGATGTAGGGCCTGTCTGAATGGGCCATATATCATGATCTGTCGAATGACCGATTTGGTCGAGAAGCCATTGTTTAACTATTGTGTCTACTTCGTGGACAGATCATGGCAAATTACATTTTTTTGCTTCAGTAATTTTTTCTCCTTGTCTTTAAATCAATATCAATATAATATCAAATTAATTAATATCAATAATTGACTATTTAAGGCATACACAGTTTTGAATTATACCACTTTCAAATCTGATTGAAACCGACATTATTTTAAAATTATTGGTCACTCATGGATGCATACATTTTTTTTACCCAAGATGTTTAAACTTTGTTTAAAAATTAATTCATACTAATTTTGCAAAATAAATGAACTTGCTTACAGGTACTACTTATGATAGATTATTTTTCGTATTTTTTTTTAATTGCCTAAATGTCTACTAAATGCCATTTTTCAAGATTATCCATTAATTACCGGACACCCTGTATATGATGATACCAACTTGGGAACCTTCAAGTTTGAGGCAAACGTAAATATTGAAGTTTGGTTAAAAAAAAGGCTAAAGATGAATATTTCAGGATAATTTAAAGCATTCACTATTCATAACTTACTGCAAAATTCTGAAAACAAAATAATAAAAAGCAGTGTATTTCATTTGCAAATGCATTGAGACAACCGGCCTTAGTAGAGTCATGGCCAAACGCTTCAGTGTGTTGCACTCTAGCCTTGGAACAAGACATACGCTGAAGCAGTTTTTTTTTGATGAGGTAGAAGTTTAATTTACTTTTTTTAAACCTGACTTTTAAACTGATCAAACTTTCGAGGTGTCCCTAATCAATAACAATGTTGTTATTGGAACAATAAGAAGGAACAAAATGTAGTGAAAATAAACTGCAAACTGAAACCCATTAAAAAGAGCCAGTACAAAGCCGCCGTATTTTAAACTCCTTAGTAATGGTAAAAAGCATCACTATCTTCTACTTGTACATAATATTATAACTAGCTTACCAAAGTTGTCTAAAACAAAAATATAAACAATAACAACAATAAACAATATTTATTTGTTCCAAGACTTAAACCTATTTACAATTATTGTACCTTAATTAGACTAACTTAGTGGCAAGATACTACATAAGTGCAACTGGGCTTAAACTAGGAGGACTCCTGTGCTATAAGCACCCGTTACTCCACGTATTAATGCATACGTGAAGTTTATATTGGACAACTACGACCTATTTTATTCAGGTGATTTAACCTTTTACGGTACAATGTGCTAGAAAGAAGTTTTTTGTTTTAAAGAAAGTAAAAATATGTATATATATGTAAAAGCCCGGCACAGAACAAAACAAATAAACAAAATAATGCAAAATTTTGTGTTATAGTCACACGCTCCTGTTACCTCTCATAACTTGTACCGCATACCAACAACGTGATAATTTTGGCCAAGAAGCGAAGGTGAGAGTGCGATATTTATAAACGAGTCGCATTCGACGTATGCGCATGTTTGCTTGTGCTTCCTGTTTTATGCCTGTTAGTATGATTGCTAGCGTTTTATTGGGCATACATTATTTTAAGTTGCTTTTGGTTATAAATAAATTAAATGAGAATTATTGTATTCAGTTTTATTTCTGATGTTGCTGATGATGATCAGTTTGTCGTGCACGGTTGATGGTATTAATAGGCTCGCCCCTATCACATGGGACTTACATATAGCTGGTAATATGTGGGTGTAGTATTGGATATACCTGTGCCTAACACAGCTGTAAAGTTTGACGTTTGACGTATGTCAAAAAAAATGTGCGCTAATTTGTAACAGTCACTCAAAGCATCCAACGACATTTTGGAAGGCCCAGGGCCAGGCCCAGGCCTCTAAGCGCCCCATAAGCGGAAACTCTGGGCCAACATCGGTTGGTTCAGAGTCTAGAATGGAAAAAGACAGGTAGAGCCTTGCCCTATAGTAGGACAGCACAGTCCAATTATTATTATCATGTTTCGTGATTAAATCACAAGTTAAAAACTGAAACGGGAGCAGGGAGAACGGAACGGAAAAATTATGGCAGTGGCAAACACCTACCTACTTTACACATACTTTAACTACACAACAATTTACTCGTCTACCTATCCCACAAATCCAAAACAGGTATGAACCCACGAAATGAGATTTACATAATTTCCTCAGCCACAAATCCCCATGAGTACACCATAAAGTAACTAAGTGAATTAGAAAACCATAACTTTTTTGAAGCTACGATGTGAATATTTGACGAAGATTATTCAATGCTGTGAGGTTGTAAAACAGCGGAAAATATAAGAGTTATGCCTCCCTTAGAAATATACGGTGGGCGTAGGGACGTGGCTGGGGAGATGAGAATTACAGACTGGTTTAAATAGTTCATATTTTAGGGTAACTGGGTAAGGTCAAATTTTCGGTAGAACTTGTTGTTTTCGGCTTTATTTTATTTTACTTATTTTATTACCAAATGTGTTTTGATTTAAATAAACTAACAACAAACTATAAAAGAGCATCGAAAAACTCCTCAACGCTGTCAGCTGGTAATGTGCCCAAGAGACTGGCGGCGTTGCCACGTTGTATGGCAACACTTAGTCTCTGACCAAGGTAAAAGCCAGCCCTTGGGTCACGGGAAGCGTCAACTAGGCGTTTTGATTTTGATTTAAATGCTACTAAAACTTTGTTAACTTAGTTATACATTTTATTATGAATGCTGTGATCTCCTATAAGTGAAGGAGTACACTTACGTGATACTTTTGTTCATTATTTATATCATGTGATTGTGTATTCTTTGTTGAAAATCCTAAATAAATAAGTAAATAAAACTTCAGAACTTACAAGAGGATTTGCAACAGCATGCTTAATACAGTATGTTGTCAATAACAAATCGGTTAATAATGCTTTGGTGACTGCATGGCAACTACAGTCCTTCCACAAATTATTATGCCTTGTGACTGGGACTGTATATTCATTCTCTTTGTTTTTCTGGTCATTCAAAAGTGCCTGTAATGGTCTAATTGAAATAAATGCTTTGAGTTTGAGTTTGATAATTTTCCTTTAGCGGTTATCACCTTCGCGTCAGCAGTGCTGATATTTTCGGCTAAATACAACAAAAGCTGTGTGACATAAACATTTTCAATCAAAGACTATGCGAGCATAAAACCATATACAGCATAAAACCTCCTCTACGTCAAAGCTCCCCATCTTTTCCTAAACCAACACTCTTGACTGACACAAATTTTCTCAATTTTCTCAATTTTTCGCCGTCATGCGAGTACTGCTGCCAGCACTAGTGCTACAGCTGCGTCCGGTTTATGTGCCATCAAAGCCGACGCGGCGATAATGGCGGCCGCGAGTGTTCCCCTCGTAAAAATATAACGCTTTGAATTTCAGTATCGAGGGAGGGTGACGTACGGGATTATGGCTTCAGGAATTAGTGTTGTTTATGAAAGTTGGGCTGGTGTTTTTCTACGGTTTGCATCAAGTTTTCCTTTAGAACTCGCATGTATTTCAAATAGACCACCTGTAGATGGTCTATTTCAAATACATGCTTTTCAACAACAATAATAAAGTATGCGACTGTCCCTTTAAACTTATTTTGAAATCACAATTTTTGCATACGGTCGAAAGGCCCGCGGTCCTTTTATAAAGGGTTATTTGTAAAATACCGACAACCTCTCAGGACTGTGTTACTAACATCAAAATCAACAACTTTTGTTCTATGACTTTTAAAAATTCATCATATTTTAGTTCAAATTTTCGTACAAAAATAAAAATATTTAAATTGAACGCTCTAAATGTTAAGAAATCTACGCGAAGCAAAAGAAAGCGATAGTACAATAGTGAGAGGGGAGCGGGGTCAGGGCGGCGAGGGCCCGTAAAAGCGTTCCATTATTATTATTTTTTTTTTAATGAAAATTTGATGAACTAAAATATGATGAATTTTTAAAAGTCATAGAACAAAAGTTGTTGATTATGATGTAAGTAACACAGTCCTGAGAGGTTGTCGGTGTTTTACAAATAACCCTGTATAGGGCCTTTCAGACTAAATACCCCGTAAAACTTCGTTTAACCCCGGTGTCAACGGTAGCAGCGCAGAGGTCACTATGGAGGCATTTTTTTGTATTCAGAAGGCAGCATAGTCTGCTTCAAAGTTCCACACTCGCACTTCGCTGCCATTCCAAAACAAAAAGATTCAGCTACAATCCCCTAATAGCCACTCTACGTCTTAGTAACCTTATTGTAATAAAACAAATACATAGGTTTTCACTAAGATTTGAACGGACATTGCTCATCGGACATTAGACAAACAGAGTTGTAACCTCAAAGGTCCGGAGAAATAGCGCATGCGGCTTCTGATATCAGATTTGGACGGACAATGTACTGAAGTATTCTGTCGGTGTCTATGTCCGCAGCCGGTCTGCAATCTGTCCGTGAAAAACTAATTACTTTTTCCTTTCGTACATCTCTATCAAGTTATTGGTCGGCGCTTTCTTACCTATAATTATGAACACAACCTCTTCATCATGTATTTTCACCGGCATTCATATTTACCAACAAAATTCCGCGCATATCATCCTCACTTACACAATAAACGACTTAAGTAACTTTAAAAACACATGCAAATAAATATGACATTCCAATTTCATCTCCGACCTCGCTCATTTCTTGCTCAGCCCAGCAAGTGGGACTCTTTCAGTACCGATCACGTACAGACGGACAACATTAACGGGTTTTGCATACAAATAGCTAATAATGCTCGTGAATGCTGTTTTTCGCAGTTTGGCGCGTTGCCAGCGCATTGAAGATTAGTAATAATTGACAGCACATCATAAAGATGTATGCGAATAAGAAACCAATAGCGACGATGTAGGAAAATTTGATATTACAATTTTAATAAGACACAAAATGTCTGACAACCAGTCTTACCAAAGGGTATCGCATTACCCAGTACTAACTGGGTTGTGGAGGTCAGATAGGTAGTCGCTCCATGTAAAATACTGGTATTCATCTGCATCTGGTTAGACTGGAAGCCGACCCCAACATAGTTGGGAAAAGGCTAGGCAGATGATGATGATGATTAAGACACAACATTTATTAGAAGGATTGAGTTGAATCTCTGCTTGTATGTTGCGATGTTTCTTCTCAGAGTAGTCAGTTAAACAACATTAGCCTCATCTAGTTTTAAAAATTGTTTTTTAAAGTTAGTTAGTTTTTAAGTGTATAAGAGTGTGTTTTAAACCTTTTTACGGAAATAAATATTGTTTTTCAGTTCGTTTATATTTTTCTCGTGTCCGACAAGATGACGAGGTACTGCACCGACCCCAAATAACTTTGGATAGTGCATGATGATGAGTTCGTTGAAATTCTGATTTATGTGCCAAAAACAAAAATAAACCAATATCGTGAGCTATTTAATTGGAAGGACACTGGAAAGAAACGTCCCCACTCTCCAACAGATTTGAAGCAAGTGTCATTTGAAACGTCTGGCAGGTATGATTTATTTTTAATTTTGTAACATTCTTCTTAAATCCACGGTTTATCTGAAATACCTGAATATTTTAACCGAACCTAATTTAGTTGAACCTATGGCGATATCCTCCAACAGATTTGAAACAAGTATCATTCGAAGCGTCTGGTAGGTGAAATATTTTTTACTATGGCGACATTCTTCTGACATGGACATGACATTTTTATGGGTTTACCTGTAAAGTATTTTCTAGTACTTTTCTGAAATATTTTTCTACAATAAGTAGTCAGAGTACCTTTCTCTTGGTGGTTTGCAGTCGTATTTGATCTTCAGCAGATCACAGCCAAGAATTGGGTTGAAGCTGTAGTTGGTAAAATAACGGCTTTCGGAACACAAAGGGCGATGAAGGAACATGGATGGGTTTTAGTCAGTAAAAGTCTGACACTCCCTCCTGCTCCGCCCAGAGCGGGGGGAGTCATTTGATGATTTCCCATACGAAAAAAATAAAAAAAAGGCTACAATGTTCTTCTGTATATACTTTTTCTTTTATGGTTTTAGTCATGGACGAAGCAAAAGGAGTGTGTAAAACATAGCAGATGGAGTTCTGTCGTTTTTGCCTACTCTTATGGAAAAAAGGAACAAAAAGGTTGACATAGTCAGATGAAACCTTGTTGTACCTTTGTACTCAAATATAGTAAAATGTTCATTTCCAAAGTTGTCTATTTTGCCAATAATTCATGATCTGTCCAATGACTGATTTGGTCGAGACGCTATTGTTTAACTATTGTGTCTACTTCGTGCACAGATCATGGGTTAAATAAAAAATTTAAAAGAATAATGCCTCCTCCGAATTCCTCACAATTCCTGCACATGTGTTGTATATGCAGAAGTCATCGGTTTTCACGTTGGCCAACCGCAGGCTTCCCTTATCGCCTATTGTCTGTTCGGCTGTCTGCCACTCAAGGTCTGCCGTGTGCGGTCGGGGGATCCGGGAACCGCTACCGATATGGTGAGCCTGTATATTTTTTATTCAAATGAAGGCCTTTGAAAGAATTTTCAAGGATGCTTGATGGGTCTTTGGACGTGGTTTAGCACGGTAATGTTGATAAATGGAGTTTTAATGAAGTTAACAATTCGTATAAAAAAATACATGTCCATGTCTTGTCTGTGTAAGTGACTACGGAATAAAAAGCGGTAATAGAATGTGGTCGTACTAACTGGCTTTCCTAAGATAATTTTCTTGAAAACATAAGTATTTTTAAAGGTCTAACATGGATTTTTTGTAGTTCATCAGGGAACGATTCTCTTTTCTTCAGGTTCACACCAGTTAGAAGCAGGCTACACCATGTAAACTAGTCTAGGTTTGACATGTATCTCAAATGTTCATATCAGTTAATTATTTAGAATTTCACTTATGCCAAAGTTTGACGACGAAGTGTGCCGACCCTGTTTTTTTTTTTTAGGATTGGAAATCATCAAATGACTTCTTCCGCTCTGGGCGGAGCAGGAGGGAGTGTCAGACTTTTACTGTGTGCCGACCCCTCAGATGGTAAAAACAGGACGATTATGACTCATGCCAAGGTTTTATAAGGCTCAAGGTTCAAAAGGATCATTATAAATATCCAGAATTTTCCTTCGGCTAACCTTGGAAATCTGCAAAAAAGATCAGCAAAAACCTCGATGCAAACATAATTCTTTTGACAGTTACAGCCGTTTTGGTCTGTACATGTATAATTTAAGGTCCACTCGGTCACGGATCGAAAAACAAATTGTATGGAGCCTTCGTGTATTTTTGAAAGATATGCGTTTTTCTTTTTTTATTGTTGATTGCAGACTGCATTGTTCTGTCCGAATGGTGTTAGAGCGAATTTACATTGGATTTCGATGTTGAAATTTTGATTTTGAGTAGTTTTTTTGCAGGGATTAAACAAAGAGATTGAAATGGAAGGTTTGCACAGGAGTGGGACAGAACAGGATAGGAACACAACAAAGGGATTTAAGGTACTATCGAGGACACTCCCGCCTGATCACCACTAAGCTTATTTTCTCTAGCCCCGCACCGTTGACTTTGTATAGAAGTAATAAATGAAAAGATACCGATCGGCCGAGCGCACTGACGACACACGCCAAACGAGAGTTATTGTTATTTTGCGCGCCAAAGTTGACGATTTTCTAATAGGCCTTAACTTAAAAGGGGCGTGGCTCGGCGCCTCCGCATGATTTAAGCGAAAAAAAAATGATCAGGCGGAAAAAACCACTACTGTACCTACTATAGAGAGGCTATCAGAAGAAATGTACTCATATTAGGAAAATTGTGATCCCATGTCTCAGGGAGGCAAATAGCAAAATAACGGTATTGCTAAGTTTGACCCTTGTACCGACAGCAACCAGAGTTGCCTATTGCAAGTAATTTAAGATTTTCATCGAAAGTATAAATGATAGGCATTTATATTTCCGACGAGTTTTTGATATAGTTAAAAAGACGGTTTTCTATAACCTGCTAAAAGATTAGTAAAATAAAACCAAGGACCAAGTTACGAATTATTTATGATTGTCGTTTTCATTTTGTTAGTTCAATGACTTTTTGGAACCATGCCAATGTAACCATAGGTCATGGATCCTCACTGCTATACTTGGAGCCTCCCATAAGCTGCTACAGACCCTTTCCAGGTGTTTTAATGGTTGTGGTCAGTTTCTGTCAACATAAAACCAATGCCGTATTCATTATAGTATTTTGAGCACATCTTAGTTTCATATACGGATGCCTTGTCTTGAGTCATTAGCTTTACCTTAAGTAGCACTATTTTGTATTAGCATAAGTCAGCCTAAAATGTTTCCACTGCTGGGAGTTAAGATCCTCTACAAGAGGGACTGGACCTGAATCAACATGCAGGCCTAGTACGGTGGTGGATCCAATATGTCTTCGAATTTTGTAGTAGAAGTAAACAAATTTATCATTAGAACGAAACTAAGCTTTAATTTGGTTTTTCCATTTCTGAGGAGAAACTCGGAGTCGGGATATAGACTCAAACGTAACTGGAAAAAGTGGGTGTACTTATACATCTCTGCAAAACCCTGAGAAATGACTACAGGCATATGTTCATGGTTTAAAAGAACTAAGACAACCTCTGCTGACTCCAAAATTGGTTGTCAAAGTGACAGGTCAACACAGTATACAAAGAGCTTTACTCAAAGCGAGGATTGTACAAAAATCCTTACGCTTCAGCGCGTGCGCAGTGCGCGTGACGGACGAATTGAACCGACGCGTTTGACGGCAGGTACATGCGAGTGCCGAAATGTTAAAGATTAACACTATAACATTGCACATCTGTGATTATGGCTTTTTACATCGTGATTTCAATCAGAGATTTGATAATTGAAGATGCTTGCTGATGTTGTTGATGATGGCAAAACTTGAAAAATATGAGTAATATGAAAGGGTTAATAAATCAGCAAAGTTACAATGCGATCGAATTAATATAAAGAAAAGTAATTATATATTTATCTTTTACAATGAGAACGGAGATTTTCCGACAGAAAACCAGGGCAAAGTTATCAACATAGCTCACAGAACAAGTAAGCTGAAGTGGCAATGGGCCGGTCATATTAGCTGTAGAACTGATGACCGTTGGGGTAGACGTGTTCTTGAGTGGAGACTGCAAATCGGCAAACGTGAGGTGGGACGCCCTCAGGCGAGCGAGGAGCGACCATCTTCGCAGGGTGGCTGGTAGCAACTGGATGAGAGTTGCTGAGAATTGAGTGGCGTGCGATTGAGGAGGCCTATGAGCAGCATTGGACTGCTGGCTGGTGATGATGATGGAGTCTTTTTGAACGAGTAATCGAAGTTTAGTACTAAAGTTTTATCTTTCGAGTCCTCCATTATATACAAGGACTCCTACTACCTACCCTACTACTAGGAACCTTAAAGTTTGACTTGTTCTAGACCAACTCGTAGTGTAGTAATAGTGAAAAACTGGAAACGTTTCCCCTGCCTGCAGTTTGGCCGCTGAGAGAATGCGTTTCTGAAAGGTCAAAAGCGACGATGACGATGTAACTTTCAAGTGGCGAAGAATTTACGATAAACATAATATAACCATCGGTTTTTTAAATCAAGTAACAATAAATGTTAAAATTTCGCGCTAAATGTATGTACCTACCAACTGACAGACGTCAGAAATGCATTCTCTCAGAGGCCAAACTGCAGTTATACAGGGTGTTAAAGTAGTCGCGTGCCATAGCTTAGGGGTGAGTTCATCAGTATCGATAAAAGAACCCGTAAAAAGAAACCCAAAAAAAAAAAAAAAAAACAAAAAAAAAATGCAAGATCAACCTTATTTATTAGGTATCTACTAAATTAGGCTTAATTTTAATTCTAAACAAATATTATATCGTATTATTTTAATTCAAACCTTTTATGGTACGAAGTGAATTAAAAAACACAATCGAATGTACTCAGACCTGTGATAGCTTATTTTTAGTAAAATCTTGTTAGTCAAATCCACTAGTATCTAATACCCACACTAATTAGAAAGTCGTCCTTCTTATTTTAGGTCGATTTAGATTCAAAAGTAATTATTTCAAGATCGTATTTTCTATTCAAACTCAGATTAAAATAGCATAAATCTTTGTGTTATTTCTACAGTAATTTAAACCACCAATGTCACATAGAAGTTACCTTGATAAAATGTGAAAATACTGCTATTCATTCGTTCACTGCGTGGGTGCTAATAACGTTTCAATCTCAGCTACTATTGATTCCAATATTATAAATTACGTGTCTGTCTGACGCAAATGCCGAGTGTATTCAGTTTTATAAATAACTTTTTATTCAAGTGTACTCAGCCTTAAGCCCACTGCTGGGACACAGGCCTCCTCTCTGAAAGAGGGAGTGGGCTGTAATCCACCACACGAGCCCAGTGTGGGCTGGTTTGAGAGCAGTGGTGATGAAATAAATAAAACACGTATCGTGTCTACCTAGGTTCGAACCCATGGCCTGCAAAACGTAGGTAAGCCGCGCAAACGTATGTAAGCGGTTATCACTGGGCCAACATTGCTTATTCGTTCGATTTTCCCAATTTAAGCAAACAGCACAAATGTATTTTGAAACAACTCTTTACCAAAAATAAACTGGCCATAAAAATATATTTCTTCCAAATAAAGATATCCTAACAACCGTACGTGACGGTACTTAAAAATTTGGTCACAAGATACCATCTAAAAGATAGCTATGCAAATACGCAAACCGCATACTTATCGGTACAGCCGGCCGGTGAGATTTTTACGTGGCAATTAAATTGGTTTTACGACCACCCCTCTACTCTAAAAGCTTTATTATACTTTAAGTAGTAAAAACTTTTAAAGTTATTTTGTTTTGTTTTATTCCTTATTTTGTATTGTTTTAATGACTGAAGTCTTTTGTGTTATCTGTGAGTAATTTCTTAATTTAATTGGTTTTGTATCTTTATTGGGTGAGCTTGAGGAGTTGATCTTTATTGCCTGTAAGAAGGGAAATGACTGTACTCGTATTTTGGAAAAGTTTTCAAAATAACTCCCTAAATTGGTTTTCGGGTGAATAAATCACGATTTTTACATAATTATCGAAGAACACAGTAAGAATTAGAACCAGAAACGCAAGCAAATTGAAGTAATAGGTACTGATTGTTTGAATGACTGAAAAAAGACTATATGAAGATGTGTTTATCCGATACACGTCTTCGTGCAGTCTTTTTTGTCGCCTGTCTCCATCCTATCCCCTGCCTCACCCTTCGGAGACTGCAGGTGTGATATTTGTTAGTTTATAAACACACCATATTTTTCCAATAATTATAGAACTAACCCAAACTACAATCTCTTACTAACCAAATACCGCCAGAAAAATAACTTAAAAACCACACTTGGATCTCAAACAAGAGCCTCGTAACTGCACTTTCCATATCACTACCGAGTCCATACACTAATTTCCCTGTAGACTGTCTTCCCTAACACGAATAAAGCGCAGTGATGATGTAATACTAACTCGGTGACGTGTAGATAAATAATACGCCGGTGGCGGGATCTTGGAATACAAAATGGCCGACATAGTGTGTGCGTATGTAAGTAATAGCTGTCATGTCAAAAAGCTGTACGTAAAAGATTTGCTGATTTATTGTTAGGATTATTAGCAGATGATTGTTTCTTTGATGATAAAAACGGTGCAACAAAATAGTATTATTTAATTAATGTATGTAATTAGTAGACTAATTACAGTTTTAAAAAACATAGCTAAGTACCTACATTGAACAATAAAAACAATAAGCTACCAACAAGCCAGCAAGCCAACCAGCCAGCCAGCCAGCAAGCCAGCCAGCTAGCTTAAAACGAGTGTTTAACAAAAACAATAACTTTTTATCGTACATGAAATATATATATTTTAAATAGAAAGAATTTCTTGATAGGTAGTGGTATAACAGGAATGCGCTAAGATAGCCCGTCAAATCAATTTTTCTTACTTTTTTTTTTTCAATTTGTAGGTTAGTGTCAGATCATTTGGTGATCAAAATAATATGATTCACAACCAAAACAACTGGATGGCAAATTGTAAAAAAGCGTAAGGGGATTTGAATGTTGTGAGCCACCCTGACGCTTAACGCTTTAAGCCTAACCTAGGCGATGTTTGAATCTCTCAAATTCTTATCTCTCTGTAATTACATATTTATTTATAGAGACTGGGCTGACAATTTAATATAAAATGTACGTTATAAACAGCTAACATTATCCCCCTGGGAGTTCCTGCAGCCAGGAGCCTGACGAGTTAATGTGGGCCCAGTGACTCGGATAGATAAAGACGTAACACATAGATAATATCTACACAGTGTACACGTTACGCGTTTTTGCGCGAGGAGCGTTATCGTGTGTGTGTTGAGGTTTCTCCTTCCTTTGAATTTTTCTTTTACAGTTTTTTCAAGTGAAATGGAACCTTATGTAAAAGATCTAATTGGTTTATAGGTTTACAAGAGTTTCAAAATGTAGTTTGCTAATGCATAGTCTAGATTTCTGTTTTGATTTTTCTGTTACGTTACAGACGTCCCAGATTTTCTGCCAAAGCTCTCTTGTGATTCTTTATTCATTTTTCTGGTTTCCCAAATCATCATTCTCTTGCCCTTATCTCAATTTATTTGGGGTCGGTGCGGCAAGTCTTCTTCTTCCATACTTTTCAATTACTCGTCATCTCCTCAGTCACCTCCCCTCCCCCCCAGTCTCCTCGTCACACTTATTTTCTTGCCATATCATTCCTAACACAGTCCATCCATCGTTTCAAGGTCTTCCTCTACTACTCATCCACATTCATACTCAAAACTTTCCTCACGACATTTTCCTCATTCCTCCGCATCACATGTCCATACCACGACACCCGATTACCACACAACTTTTCAGTCACCGGCGACACTTTCAGACTTCCTCTTATTTACTAATTTCTTACTTTATCCATTCGCATAACACCACAAATCCCCCTTAGCATTCTCATCTCTGCGACATGCAAATGCATTTCATTCATCCCTTTTGTGGCCCAACATTCTGGTCCATACAAGACAGCAGGTCTAACCTCTGGCTTCCCAAATCTGCCATTGAAATTTAAAAGGGCATGCATCGACACTGTGGCACAATGATATTGATAATCTTAGGACCAATCATTCGAATTAGCAGATTTTAAACACCTGCCCCAATAGGCTAGTTTCCACCATCAATAAATTGCAAATCTATTTAGTCCGTCAATGGAAAAAGTATTGGAAAATAATGGACACGTATTAGTTGTTCTTGTAAATCAATGAATATTGACTAAGATAAAACGCATCAAAACTCGGAAGTGGGGGCTCGTGACGTCACAACGCACTAAAAATTATAGCACGGCGTGACGTATTGAGAATTTTAAAAGCGTCATATCTTCGTCAATTTTGGTTTACGTAACAAAAGAAAAAATACGTGTCAATTATTTTTTGATAATCTAACTGACGGACTAATTAGATTTTTTCAGGACACAAGCCTATTGCGTAAGACACTAAACTCGTCTATGACATTTTTAAGGATTTATAAGAAATACTTACTTAATAATTATTAAGTAAACAATGTAAATAACGCAATCATCTGTCAAAATGAATGGCGTTGCCATTATAATTGTGTTATATAGCACTCTTACGAGTTTTATTTAGGGTAGTAGGTAGGAGGTACCTCATTTGTGACGCAACTTACTTATAAGAAGCCATACGTTCAAACCTTGGTAACTTATACTTTGAATCCATTACTAGTAAACACAAACGGTATCCACATGAATCTCAACAAACTACGAAATACACAAATTAATTAATTTCCAGGATCAAACACAACTTGCACACGTTTTGTAACTTACACTTGAAGTCCGGCTTCGGAAGTCCAAGTCGGAGTGGTCGATGAAGTTGTATTCAAACGGGAGTCGAACCTGCATCACTTAATTAGACGGTTGGGCGTGTTTGTGAGCTAAGTTTAAGTTACTTGAGTTACTTTGGTTTACGGCAACTTTCAATGGTAAGGTTTTGAGAGTTGCATGTGAGTTTAGATATAGAACGTAGATGTGATTTTAGGAAACTAAACTACATAAATAACTTGTGTGATTAATTAAATAATTTGACTGTATCGTAGGTAAGGTTTTCTTATTCATAAGGCATGTATTCTCAGTAGCAGCCCGGATAGAACAAAATACACTTACCCGTTTTACACAAACATTAACCCACCCACAAATAAAAGCGCTTTGTTAGATTTTCAGCTCTCGGTTTGGCACTAAGAGTTGAAATCCTAAAAATGTATAATAATACAAATATTTAGGTATTCAGGAAAATAGATATTGTTGGACTTACGCCCATTTTGACTTCGATTCTTTAACACCTACCTTAACCACCTTCTTTGATCATTCAATCAAATCAAGATGACAATGCATGATGCTGCTTCCTGTAAAACAAGCCTTTTTTAAATGATGGCGACATTATAGTCAAGGTATATTGCCTTGATAACAACGCTTGTAAAAGCCCCATCTCGCTGATGTCACGACCATGTTGCCTCTTGTCTGTACAAAGTGATAGTTTGTTCTGATGGTATGGCCGCAACAGCACGATACTGGATGTGAACATTACCTTCCAGAGAATGATGTTATGTAAAAAATGTTGAATTAAGTTAAATTTGTTTTATGGCAGTGTTAGGTTGGGAAAAGTGTTATTTGGTTATCTCATCAGCAATATTTCAGTAGCAGCCACGAGTCTGGATTTGTAACACTTCAAGCACAAAGTACAGAGGCGGACTTAACCCTTCAGGGATTACAGGATGTTTAGGTTATGTTTATGGCATTGTTAAAATGTCAACATTATTATTTAGTTACATTGGTTTACAAAAAGTATCTGTCATACATTTCGTGTTAAAATGAAAAACAGTCTACTTTAATTTAAAAATACTTTTATCAGTACAATATATTATTTCAGCTTCACTGAAAGATTTATTTCAATCCACGCCTATAAATTGCGTAAAAATGAAAAATAATCTGAACGTACCACACGCACACATACCTATAGAGAACACTGAACACATCCCAAAGTTTATTAAATTCGAAGAAAAATGTGCAGAAAACAGGGAATTAATCATCGTCCGACGTGGCCCACAAAAAACCTGAAAAAGTAAAAATTTTCATCCGAATTAAATATTAATTATTGCGACCAGGACTTGGCAGACTGACCACGCCCCTGCGGACAAAGGGAAATGATTTATTTGTATTTTTTATTACAACTTGATTATAATTTAGCGGAAGACATTAGTCATGAAATCATTTGCGAATTCAAACCTTAGTTCCAACAAAATTAGGACGATATTTGCGTTAAGTGAGTTCAAAGTTATCGTCAAAACGAATGATAATTTCTGCCAAATTTTCGGACACAAAGCGATAAAGTTTAATTGTATACTCGAGTTAAAAAGTACATTAATTAAATATTATGGCGAACGACGGACAATGAAAAAGACATTGTGAGGCTTTTTCTTAATGATTGTGATTTAATTACGTGAGAGCCATTTAGATGCGTATCGGGAGAGAAGCATTAATAAACACCTCGCATTATAAAGGCACACGATGACATGCATCTCTCCACTTTTATATTTAGTTTATATACCTATTCAACTTATTATAATAGTTGCAAATCTTAATTAGTAGCCGCCAATAGTATAGCTCCTAGTGGTAAAGTTTATCCGAGAAAGTGCTACTCCTTGATCTTTTTCTGGTGATTTCTATCATTACGGTTTGAGAATGCGAAAAATCTAGCTAGTAACATAAAACCTAATTATTAAACTCAGTAGAAAGGAAAATCTTGAAAGATTTTTTTTGAATATACAGGATGTAAAACACCTCTTAACGAAGCCGAAAGGCACTTGTTCCCCTCGTCATTGCGATCATATTTTTGTTCTACACCATTACTGGGAACCTTCTACATAGTTACGGAGATATTGGGGGTCAAAGTTCCTACTTTTTGACAACTTTTTTTTTAAATACAACTTTTTAATGTAAAATTTTTACTTTAAACACCTCCACGACCCCCGTACTATTCAATCCATCCATCAGCACAATGTTTTGAATGCGTTACATTGAGTTCTACCACAAAACATGATTTTTCACTCCAAAATGCTTGGTTGACGGCTTCGCGATGAGGTGGTTTACACCATGTATAGGACAAATACACACTGTACGTAATATTATGAAGAAGTATGAACTACTTCATCTGATTAAAAAAAAATCTTTCTCTGATAGAAAGCTAAACTATACTTGGGCCTGGTTGTCATGGGTGTTTTCTATTAAAATAAAAAACGTGGGCAGGAACTAGTTTTTTTTTTATATACGGCTTAATTCCTCATTAAAAAAAATAAAAAATAAAAAACTAATTCTTCAGAAATACAGGTGCGATGTTCTATTACATACATCTCTGTTCAAGTTACATTTATAAGATGAAATCTGCATACAACAAGACAAAGACTACTTCTGGCAGATTATCTTAGCCTTGGCAAGGAGGGACCTTCCGCCAAGGTCCCTCAGACCTTCAAACTAGCAGATATTGTAGATAAGGCCACGGGAATTTATAGTATTGCTAACCTTAGCGTACAATTGTTAGCTTTCATGGACATTTCTAGTATTGCATGAAGTAAGAATCTTTATTAAGTATTTAAAAACGAAGGACGCTTGTGCATTTGCATTTAAATTTTAATTAATTTTGATTAACACTTGTCCGAAGGTGTTAATTAAATTAGAAAACGTGGGAATGTTTAAATAGACTTACAGCCTTATTCATAAAAAATCCCTAATTGAGTCAAGTCAAAAATCCCTAAAATCTCTGAAATCCTTGCAAAAGAATATGCTTAAGCTCTACCATAACATCTCATTCATTACTGTTACTCTGCAACCTTTACGCAACTAACGTAGTACCACTTCGTCTCAGTCTGGCCCATGTTTTTTTTTTAGATAAAAAATTAAATGTTTAGCCAGTATTATTTACTCAAACAAATTAATTACTGGCATGTATTTCTACGCGAATTATTTCACTGTCATGCATGAATCACTTGAAAAGTTTTTGATAAGATGATATCAGATGATTCGGCAATAAAATGCACAAACATGATGTCCATTGCATATTCACGCTTTTGTTCTTTCAAAGGTTAAAATATATAAGTTCAATGTATGTACACTAACTGAACGTTAGCTAGCAATGATAGTTAGATTTTATATCAATTAGGAATGGTTTTCAATGTTTGGACAAAAGGGTAAAATTATAGCCATACTAATATTCTAAAGAGGTAAAATTGTTTGTAAGTTTGTATGTAGAAATCACCGGAACCACTGATCCAATTCTAAAAAAAAATCACTGATATAAAGGTACATTATTATCGTGAGTGCTTAAAGGCTTTTAACTATTTTATATAATGCATAATAGCCGAGCTATCACATTTTTTGCGGTCGAAGTCGCGGGTGAACTGCTATACTATCTGCATAGTCTTCATGTGAATTGAGCAAGATTATGTCTGGACTTCAAAAGAGACTATGACCTCTGAGTTTGTTTCGGCTGTTTCTTCTTAGAGTAGTCAGGTACGAAAAACCAGCCCCGTCTAGTTTTAAAAAATAACGTGTAAAAGAGTTTGTTAAAACCTACTTGCAAAATAAGCATCATTTATCATACTGAATACCAATGAAATAACAATAGGTATTAATGTAAATCGAGATCATTTCCGTAATTTTTTTGTTTTTGTAGATTCCTAGGTATTGATAACGTTGTAAAAGATAAACCCCAAGGAAAGCAATAAATTAGTAAACAGTTTGCAAAGAATAAAAAATGTATAAAGTTTGCCATTAGATTCTTTATAACAGTATATTTATGTTCTCTAATCACAGTATAACATTATGTTCACTAAGCTGAAAATGCAATTTTAAATACTCGACTGCATTTGACTGATAATAAAACAATAATTTGTTTATCTGATGTTACGATCCAGTGAGTTGATGTCTTTATTATAAAAATGTTTTATAGGCTGGAGATGCATACAGATGTAACGTGGATAAAAACGTGGTTTTCAATACACTTCCTCGAAAACTGGTTCTTATCGCACTACGATTAGGTTCAACATGCAATGTATTTCACACGCGTGCGATTTTTTCCACTTTCCAACACGTGTGCGGGAATGAAAATTGCCACAGATAACTATACCTATACTTAGTCCAAATTGGTTGAATGCCTATAGTCGGAGGTGGATGTTTTTTTTTTTCGGCAAAGCAATAATGCGTCTTTACGGCATAAATATTTGTTGAATATTCAAACTGTGTTTATAAATAGAATATCATAGATAAACATGATTATTTAAAACTAATATTTACTTTTATAAACAAATTAACATTTATTTGTGTTCTAAATACAAAAATATATTTAAAAAAAAACTATTTTTTATATTAGGCTGTGTAGCGGCTTCATACCTTTGCTTCTCCTTCAACCTGGCGATAGCAAAGCGCGGAAAAAAAGAAAATTAAATAGTATAGTTTCCTATTCATGACAAAAATATTTTTCTTTCTTTTATTTTATTTCTTCAAAAGTGTATTGAACAACGTCGTTTGATACACGTGGACATTTGTTATTGCAGTTCTTGGCTCAAAAACACCCTCGCCTACGGCTCGGGAGTTAATTCCGCCTCGAATACAATAACAAACTTTCTCCACTTGTATCAAAATGTACTATTTTATACTGAAGCCTATGAAGGTGTAATTAATATATAATATTATTTGTGAAGGTATACATTATATAAGTCGGCCACCTCGAAATGACAAACTGCTTGCCTATCACGAATGTATGTGCAATAATTGCTATGAGTTTGAGTTTGAAAATATTTTTTCCTTTACTTTTATGATTTTGTAAGCACGTAATTTTTTTTTTCTTTAAATTTTAGCTTTACGGTACTACTTTGACCGAGTGGTAGCCACGGTTAGGCCATAGAAACCAGGGGCCCTACTCTCTGACGTTTCGTCCGTATATTCGGATCTATCCGTCTCTGTCGCGCACGTCTGCGGATGAGTGTGAGTGAGAGAGATAGATAGATCCGAATATGCCGACGAAGCGTTACAGAGTAGGGCCTCAGGGCCGTCTTAAAGCTCGTTTGGTCGACGACATCGTCAAAGTCGCGGGAAACACCTGCTTAAGGGACGCACAGAACCGGAGACTGTGGCAGAAAATGGAGCCGCGTATAGGTACTGCTGGGAATACCCAGCAGTGGGTGATTCCGGGCTGATATGATAATGAAGTAAGGTTAAGAAAAGCAAAACGACTAATTCACATAATAAAACTATATTCTAATGTTTTATTACGTGCAAGTATCGTTGACCTCTAGTGGTAAAGTCGTAATAAGAACGACGTTTATGTTTGTATGTTTAAGTTCCATGTAATATAGGGGCAAGCAGAGCAAAGATATTCAACCATTTCTAAGTTCGCATTAGTTTATAATATAAGAAAACAAATCCAAGGAATGTACCTATTATATAAAAGAAAATTCAAGCAATATATTATTATTGCTGTTAACATTGTTTGATGAACTTACGATAGTTTAGGAAGTCATGGTGAGAGGCCTTTGCCCAGCCGTGGGATGGCGCACAGGCTAACAGTAACAGTAACGATAGTAATAAAGCGGCTCTTGTGTGTCACCTGCTTTATTATAAAATCGTGATTAGATTGTAGGAAAAGTCTGCTAATTGAAGGTCTTTAACAATGCGCACACGCCTGGGGACACTCATTATACGACCCACTGCTTAGTAACTGGTGCTCAATGGTCATTAAACTAGGTAACATTATGCCTGTAAGCCCTGAAAGGTAAGGCAGTACTCTCACACTTAGCCAGTGCAAGCTTCAAGCTCAAAGAAGGGCGAGTCGAGGTGGCTGCTACTGAGAAATTCCTGATGAAAAAACCGAATAACACTTTCGCCGACCTGAAATCGAACCCAGGACATCATTCTTCTCGTCTTAATTAGTTAATTTCCACTGCTGGGATACAGGTTTACTCTCTATGAGAAAGAATGTGCTGTAATCCGACACGTGGCCACAGTGCGGGTTGGTAGATGTCACATGTCTTCGAATGTTCGGTTCTTGAGGAAACCTACACGTCCTGTAGGTTTCCTCACAATGATGTCCATCATCATTTTGAGATCAATAGTGATGAAGTAATTTCTACCAAATAGTGTTTGACCGGGTTCCAACCCATACCTATTCATCATCTACATCCGTACTTATACAAATCTAGAGTCACGGTCGTTACCAATGGGCCATCACTGCTCAGCATCTCATCTGCCTAGCCTTTTCCCAACTATATTGCGGTCGGCTTCCATTCTAACCGGATGCAACTGATTGCCAGGCCATCACTGCTCAATGCAGCAAATTAATAATAACAATAAAACCTTTATTTTCAGGCTCCTTGGGCCCATAGATAAATACGTTACAGACTAACATATATAGTACAATGTGTGTTAGTGTATAAACTTAAAACTAAGTTAGTAAAACTCACTTCACTCGAGCACTGTCTTTGTGCGATCGTGTGGCCCTTGTCTGCGGCAGCGACGGAACATTACACCTTGCGGCCAAAAGTCCTCTGCCATGACGAGGTGCAGGTAGCATGTAGGTACTCGCACCACGAACGCCTTGAAGTTGACGTTGCGGCGCGATTCAGCAACTACACTCTCGGCCTGTATTTGGTCCTTTGGCACACGTACTCCACGATGTCCTCGGCCTTAGTGGTATAGTGTAGGCGGGAAATATAAACGGGAGTGTTCGGCTGAGCGGCTCGAACAGGGATGTCGGGATTCTCTCTCCTCATTAATAACTACAAAAGTAAGAAATAGTAGAGTTGTTTACTTTAAGAAAATGTAAGTTCTAAAACTTACCTTCAGACTCCTAACACTTTAGCTAAAAGCTTAAATCATTAAAAAAAAACCTCATCGCAAATACAGAACCTTTCAAATTAAATTCCGTATTAAAATATGTAAATTATTTTTACTGCAACTAGGAAATAATATCCCTCATAATCGGGGGTGCATCCTCATGGCGCTTTAATTTACCACTCGTCCTTGCATTCAACACGGGCGAGTTTAAACCTTAAAGTTATTGTAATAGAAAGCAAGGTAGTTGTATGTAATATTGCAAGTGTTTAAGGGATCTGTTAGAGACGTGACGCGCGAGACGTTTACGCGGGAAACATATTTTATTAAAATTTTCCATCTTCCTAGTTCTGTTCAAATGTGGACATAGAGTAAGAGCGGAGAGGAGACTTTTTTTTGTAGTTACGAATTCGCAAGATTGTGAAGATGATGTAAACACAAACTACTTCTTTCAGGATCTTCCATTCATCGAAAGCATTGAGTTGTTGAACGATGTCCAGGTTTAAAATCACTTATTTGTTAAGACATGGCGATTAATAGAGTTTTTATTTTTACAGATCATACGCTGTAACCGGGAAGTGGACCATTCTTGGACCAGGCCGTATGCAGTGAAGGCTCCAGAGAGCTGAGAGAGGCACACTGACCACGATACGATAGGTCCGGCCCTGAATTAGAAATTCACAAACAATATAGACCTTATTTTTTGATAGCCAAGATTAGTTATAATATTTTATTTGAAAAGATTCTCACATAAATTACAAACAAACTTAAAATAGTAATAAAAATATGTACCTACATTTAATAAAGGAGAAAAGCATTAAAGGTATTCGTCCACAACCCTATCAACGGGAACAATGCCCAGCTGGCACCATTGCCGCGTTTGATGGCAATGCTGACACACCTAAAATAAAACTGAATCAACAGGAGCTGCTGATAAAGGTATTCAATATGCTTCTGGCATTAAAATGAATCCTTTGCGAAAAAAAGGCCTTTCTTTCTCTTTTTACATCACGATATTATAGAACACACGAATCATCACGAAGTACAATTACCAAGTAGTCCCTAAGTCCGAAAAACGTACAACAATCACCGCTCAATCTTAGGCAGTAAACTTGCTTTTAAACTGCTCTGTCCCATTTGCGACATAGTCTATATCTCATAGCGGCGTCGTCAGTCGGCGGGGAGTTAATGAGCAAGCTTTGTTACCATCGCGCTGCAGCGTACGGGCACCGGCAGAGGACTATGAGACACGTAATTCTGTCTGGTAATTACCTACTACACTTTTAGCCTATATGCGTGAAGGCTTAAGGAATATTTTGAGCCAACGTGTATCAGTAAGCTGTTTTTGTAGGTGTGACTTGTGTGTTTTGGGTGGTATAATATAGGGACAGACTTAATTGTGACTGACTGCGAATATATTGTTCCTGTGGGATAAATAAGTATAGCACAGAAACCCTGTTACTAAAACTTCAAAGCACCTCATTTTTACTAGCCCATGCCATGCCCCGATCATGACCATCATTTTCCACAGTGAGAATTTACCCACTGCTGGGTATAGGCCTCTGTTTTTCCCCACTCTCCACGATTCTGTGCCAGCCTCATCCAGACTCTTCAATCGATGGCAATAATGTCGTCTGCCCATCTCGCCCCCGGACGACCAAAATTTCTATACCCAGTCTTTGGAAGCCACTACGTTACAACTTTGCTCCACCTGTCGTCACCACGTCTTGCTAGGCGTCCTGTACACGAAAACATATCAAATTATTAATTATATTTACATTTTTAGTGAAAAATATTTATGATTGTATTCTTAGTTTTGCACTTCTTTAGAAAATCATGATTGACTTTTATAATTTTCGCTTATTAAATAGAGAACAAAATTGTTTGAAGACACTTCAAAATTAAGAGTGACGGCCGAAAAATTCACCTATCATGAAAAAGTGTAGGTTTCATAATGAAAATTGACTGCTCCGAATAAGTTTCAGGATTATTCGAACCCTTAATATTTGATCAGGATTCTATTCTGAGATATAATTGACTATGACGTAAATCGTGACGTAATTTAGATTAATTCTATTGGAAAAGTTTTACCGAAAGTTCATTGGTCTTGATATTAATGAATTTATTTGTTGAGCTAGAGATTAGGTAACCTTAATTAGTTAACTTGCTGAAGTTTGAACCTAGACGTGTTTTTGTTTTTACCTTGTTCTATTATTTCGCTGAGGTATTTTGGCTTTGGAAATGAATACAATGTAAAGATCTTAAACATATTTTCCTACTCGTATTTAGATAAAAAAGCTATACTGAGAAAATAAAACTCCAATTTGTATCATTTCTGCAGACTCCCATTGCTTCATTCAAATAAAACAGACGAAAACATTCTAATATTTTCGCCCAAAGGTGGAGCAGCCAGAAACCACAGAACAATTAACTGTACCACTGCAAGCAATTCCGGGTAGCTCCAACCCTCTTACGAGCAAAGAGCATAATAACACACACACACACACACCCACGCAATTTACCTTGAATTTCTCTCTACGAAGATAATGCACGCTAAAACATTCAAAGATTTCTCAGTAACTAACAAATATACGACATTTAAAACCGTAGTTATGTTTGCCAGTGGAAATATGGATAATTTTATTCTTGAGACACTATGGCATGCTAATGCGAGCACCTAAGAACGAAACTGGGAGTGTCCAGGTGTGCTAGGGATGCCGCAATCGTCCTGCAGTTTAGCAATAAAGTTTTCAAAATTGACCCCCAAGTTTATGAAAGGTTTATTCAAATTAGATTATGATCTATCAAATGACCAATTTGTTCGAGACACCATTGTTTAACTATTGTGCCCACTTCGTGGACAGATCATGGCAGCGCAGACGACAGTTTTTTGTGTGCGACATACAAAAACACTGCGACATAAATTGCGATGATGTGTTTGACTACTTTTTGTCGCACTATCAGACGATCAGTAGGATCCTTAACACCAGCAGATCCTTACAGTGGACAAGAAAGTAGTCAAATACATCAATCACGCAAAATTTGTCGCAGAGTTTTTGTATGTCGCAGACTTGTACACACAAAAAGTCTGTCGTCTGCGCTGCCCCATAACCTGTTGTTGTCTACTGTTGACTTGCATGTATTATAAAAAATCGTCATCACCAGCCTACAGCACTCCACTGCTGGACATAGGCGTCCCCAATTGCCACTCAGTTCGGATCTTAAAGGGAACTCTCACCCAGCTGCAACTAGCCACCATGCTAATATCGTCGGCCCACCTCGCTAGAGGGCCCACCTTATGCATTATCTGTTGTAAAATCTCAAAATAGCTAAAATAATACGGGGGACTTCATTAGCTTTCTAGAATCCGAATACTAGAACAGATGTCATTGTTTAGAGACATACTTGGAAATTACCAAGTCCCAAGCGTAGAAAGTACAACCTAGACTAAATTATAATCATTTCCAAAAGCAAAGTGGTGACCCTAGCTTTCAGGCAAGTCGCAATTCAAGTTGCATTACCTTTATTAAAGGAAATTAGCGTGTCGAGAGCGAACATACGGATTTACATGTTATGTTGTATATACGTAGAGAATGTTTGAGAGAATTCGCGACAGTTTGCGTGCGGTTTATTCTTGTTTTACTTTACTTGATTATGATTTCTAGCGCTTTGTGCAAGCAGAGTCGGGAAGTGGATTATGGTGCAGACGTAGAATTGCTAGTACTAAGAGTTCTGGATCTTGAGCTTTGATGTTTAATTTTTTACTCGTACAGTTTTCTGTTTTATCTTTAAGTTTTACTGTCTCTTCATCATTTTCCTGCTATTTTCTCATGATACTTGGGATTAGCACAACATATTTTTGTCTTCTGCCGTCCCCTGTCAGCCACCACTGTATAAGTTTCTTTCCTGGAGGGATATATTACTCTTCTCTTGCCGTTTTCCTAAATTCCTTGTAAGTTTTTCAAATTCGAACGAATTATACGTAACATCTAAAATTCCTTAAAAATCTACTGTTACGGCCCTGGAGGTCTACTCTCTAAGCACGAAGTCTGTAGTTTCGGTCAAAGTTACGGTCGTTTTCTACTCCGTATCACTTACGAGACTAAAGATTCGTTAGTAGACCGAACTAAAAATGAATGGCAAGACGATTGGTCACGTGTCCTTATTCCCAAAACTCCCAATATGTTTTCAAAACACATGAATCCAAAAATATTAGGGGGTAAGGGTTAATTTCAAAGAATAAGCTACTTTCGGACGGTATCTTCGTTGACGGACTTAGAGAGTAGGCACTAGACACTAGTTCGTTGTCTGGGAAGTACCCACCATTTTTCCTAATGTAATCCTATTCAGGTAACTAAATTAAAGTCCTGCCAATATGTTAAAACAAAGGGGCATTACAGCTACTTAAAAAATAAGACGCTGCGTCGTAAGGGATGCGCTTAAGCGATTTACATGCGGGGTAATTGATTGCTTGTATTTTATCACATGAATTATGTATGCGAGTATGGTGCAAGATATAAGAGACAGAGGATGTGGAAATAGATACTTGATAAAACATAGAAAGAATTAAACCTGTAAATGTGCAGTATAAGAGAGAGAAGGCGAATAGGATCTCTGCTGTCCGTCTCTTCGAAGCCTCTTGGCTTGGCTTGAATCATTTCTTTGGACGTACATTCACTAGTCTCCCTGAATTAAACAGTATGTACAGACCGCCAGCACATCAAGCTACCCGAAACTGTCAAATTTTCCCAAACATCTTTGAACCTAATGCTTTGACAAAAAAGTTGAATATCTATTAAAGAAATTGATCAGATTATAGTAGCTATACAGTATGACTGGCTGACAGATACCTCACGTAGGTAGGAAACCAAGATATTTGTAGAAAGAGCGAAAAACGAAACAATAAAAGGTTTCTGAGAAGATGAAACGAGAGGTAGCTAGCTTGTTATCTTGAATACCAAAAAGCTTTTACTCGCAACTATTTCTTATAAACAGTAGAAAACCGCTTACCGCTTACATTCAAACCACACCCGAATCCCTTAAAATACGCAAATGTATTTCAGATAGCACA
The DNA here is from genome assembly GCA_963853795.1 of Xestia rhomboidea. Classification (NCBI taxonomy): domain Eukaryota; kingdom Metazoa; phylum Arthropoda; class Insecta; order Lepidoptera; family Noctuidae; genus Xestia; species Xestia rhomboidea. The sequence continues at coordinate 2,016,413 of OY970771.1, read as the reverse complement.
AAGCACATATCTATAAGGAAGCGATTCCAATTACTTCGGTAATCGATTTTTGAGTGTTTTCTGTAATGAGTTGATAATTTTGTTTATTGGATTTTGAAGGGCGTGTGTGTCATGCCCGCTAGATTGTGAGGTATACGTTAACAGGTCATCTTTAAAGCGTTTATTGAAAAGATAGTTAGGGACGCTCCATTAGCGGTTATAGGAAATATTTTCTTTAGTCAATATTTTATTATTAAACTTTTTTTTTCTTTCTCCTTAATTTATAATAATTTATTTGGTATCGGTGTAGCACTTCTTCTTATTCCATACTTCTCCAGAAGTCATCTCAGAAGTCGCCTTCTTTCGAGCCATTGGACTCTAAGTTATCGGCTTCTTATATCCACCTACAACAGCCTTTACAAATAATACTTTAAAAACTCATATTGGTTAGTAATAAATATTTATCTTTGTATTTTATTTATTGACTGGTAAATTCGTAACATAACACCACGCCTGTAATCCCCTCCCTCCCCTCTGTAGGGTTAGACAGAGGTGTACTTAATAGTACACCCATCTTTCGCTAGTTATGTTTAAATCCCCTGTAATAGGGGGCGAGCCTCTGCACTGGGCAAAAATCCAGACATTCACGTCTATATAAAATACGGCCAAAACTTGCCGCTTTTAAGTTTATAGTACAAAATACTCATCAGTTGAATTAATTTTACGACTTTTTGAGTTAAATATCAACGGTAAAGTTCAATAATTTTATAGATTTTAAATGAGCTTAAAATAAAAATTATTGTCCTATGAATGGTTTTACGACCTAATGTTCAATTAAATGTTAATTTACTGTTCGATAATATTTCTCAATCCGACCGTTTGTTTCAAATTAAAGCCTATCACCGTTTATAAAATTAGGATGGGACGCTTTTAAAGCAGTTTAGTTGCAATAAACTTTTTATTTATTGTTTGTTAATTTTATTTATATTAAAAAAACCTATCGATCGTAAAAATAATGACAGGGAGTAGTTTTTACGATTTCCTATTTGTAATCGTCTTATTTCTGGTTTTCCGGAACCTTTTTTTTGTTTATTCGACAGGTTTTTAAACAAAGCTTATGACAATTTTCTAGCACAATTCACATACCGTCAGAAAAAATAATTATAAAGCAAATTGACACTGCGGCAATTGTACATGTTAAAGTCATTTTTTTTTTGCTTAAGTCATTTCATTCACTTGTCAGAAAACGTCGAGTCATGATTTGAATATACGGACTACACTGGCCTGCAAAACTAAGTACTACACTTTTTTTTTCTAAACTAGTTTAGAAATTAGAGATTTAAAATAAACACGTTTTATAGCAATTTGAGTTCGAACCCAAGGCACGCACCTCTGATTTTTCGGATTCATGTGCGTATTGTATTAATTATCACTTGCTTCGGTGAAGGGAAACATCGTGAGGAAACCAGCATGCCTGAGAGATATTTCTCGACGGCATGTAAAGCTAAGTCAGATGCCCATGGGCGGCTTAAAAAAAAAACTCTGACACCAGGTTAGGCACTCTAACCACACGATAAAGAAGAAGAAGATAGCAATTTTTATCAGATTTCTTTGAAACTATAGTCAAAATTAAACTCTTTTTCGAGTCCTTTTTGTTTCGAAAGTATATCTTGTGTACTTAAAAATTTATTGCAATTTTAAAAGTGTGATACTTAGTATTGCAGGCCAATGTATTTCAGTAGGTAGTCATTTTACCGAACAATTGATTCCTCTGACAAACAAATTAAGTTGTTTTCATAAACCTTCATAACAAATATAGCTATTAATAAGCTTTACAATCCAACTCTATCAAACAAACCAAATTACCAAACAAATATCTCTCTATTAATTTCCAGAATCTGTGTACGAATTCCCGGTTAATATAGTGGGTATGCCACAAATACTAGTGTAGTTTGCGTTGTCGGGATGAGCATCGATGGCTGTTGAGCAGTAATTAGTGGATTCTGATGTGCTTTGACCGCGCCGCCCTTTGATCATGGCGCGTCGAGGATGTTCGGGCACTGGACGTGGCAATTTAAAGGTACGATCAATTTGTGGATGGTTTTTGTTTGGTTGGAACAGAAATTAGGTGCCTGCTTATTTTGATCAATGGATACTATGGAATGGATGTTACCGGATTGTAATTCTCTTATTAGTATCAAGTTCTTCTGGCTAAACAGACATAAATGGTTTTTACTCCCAATTTTGATTGTGATCGAAAACATTTTTGTTCAATTCAAACAAAATCAATTATCGAAAAAAAATAAAGAGAACGATTCTAGACTTTCTAGTCTGAACGGTCAACATAATAATGAGCAAGCCTGGTAACCAATGGTATGGAATGCAATTGCTATACTCATAGGCGTAGGCCTATGAGTATAGCAATTGCATTCTGCTCAAATCATTATGATATATCGAAGTGTAGTTCATGCCACATCTAGTCATACAACATCTGTCCATAAAATGTCACATAAAAAATAGATTCATAGCTTACATAATGTATTTATGTTCGCTTGTATATTTATATTAATGTGATGTAATATATTATGGGGACACAGTGACCGCCAGACGGCTGACAAAAAATATTACGATCAGTATACGTATACAGCAGTATAATATAATAGGTACCTATATGGTAACTGTATGCTTTATATTTGGCGGTTTATCCTTCTTAAGGTAACAAAAAAGATAATGTTGCTATGGTGATTAAGAGTGTAATAATAGCTTTAGGTATAAGATTTTTTTGTCATATGATATTAAGACGTGTTTTAGACTTCCTTGGTAGTCTTGGATTCGATTCCCAGATGTTATTAGGTGTTTTATCTGGAGTTTTTCGGTAGCAACTCGGGTCCGAAATGGTACCCGGTTGGCAATAGGCTCGCCCCCTATAAAATGAGCTTTAAACTTAACTGGTACAATGTGAAGGGTGTACTATTAAACATCTCTGCTTAAACTCTTCAGGGACTACAGGCGTGATGTATGGTAAAAAACTACAGCTTAGTCAGTAACAGATGCAACGAACGTGGCCACACACTAGACCCAAACATAACGTAACGGATATGACGTCGGAACGAAAAGAAGAAAAATAAATTAACAGGTTAGTATTGACTATCCAAGGTGAGACTGGCTCTAATCAGCCTTCTTTACTAATAGGGGCAATTGATAACCATGCTTTACTTAAACGATCATTATCTTCTGCCTAGCTTTTCTCAACCATGTTGGAGTCGACTTTCATTATGTCAGTCTATGGGCTAGGTCTCGCCGTCCGTCCGTCTTATGACGACGGGCCGTGTCGACGGCGCGTTCGTGTTCCACGCGCGCTTCAAAGAGAGTCAGCAGAACGGAAGGGGTCCGCAATGGCCGAAGCCTGCCGGGGCTGCGGGACTGTTCGAAAGAGATACCGTGACCCCGGAACACAAAGGGCGATGAAGGAACATGGATGGGTTTTATACAGTAAAAGTCTGACACTCCCTCCCGCTCTGCCCAGATCGGGAGGAGTCACTAGATGATTTCCCATCCTAAAGAAAAAAAAAAAAAGGTGTTATTAGGTGTTTTATCTGGAGTTTTTCGGTAGCAGCTCTGGTCCGAAATGGTACCCGGTTGGCAATAGGCTCGCCCCCTATAACATGAGCATTAAACGTAACTGGCACAATGTGAAGTGTAAAAGTGTAAGCAGTAACAGGGTATATATTAGGTACTAGTATTTTACATACTGCGACTAACGATAACCCATGATGACTGGTAATCAGAATTGCTTTGGTTTCTTTTTAAAGTATCTATTTGACTTGCTCTGATCAAAGCAAGAAAGCAGAAATGAAAACGACAAAAAATAGTGTTGCAAGGAATATACAACACTATTTTTTGTCGTATTAATCACTTAAGGCGCGTCTAGTACTCATAAAAATGAACCACTTTTACTATGGGACCGACTATGAAATTTCGAAAAATATCAGCTGCTGCCTACATTTTTTCGAGTTACGCTACCAATAATGTGATTTTTTTTTCGAGATTTCTTAGTCGGTCCTATACGTAAGAGTTGTTCATTTTCATGAGTACTAGACACATGAGTAAAGAAATTAAAACGACAAAAAATTGTGTTGTATTAATTTGCACAGAATTTATGACAGAAATACCAAGTCCTAACCTACTTGGAAAAAGTCTCCACATATCGACCATGAAATGAATTTCTAAGAATCGACAATCAAGCTTTCAAAAGCAGTTTTTAATAGCCTCACAAAACTTTTTAAACTCATTTTAATGATCTCACACACTGTTTATTAATACAACATAATATCTTATTATCTGTTAATAATTTTATGAATGTAAATCTATCATTTTTTGCGTACATTAAGTGGTAAGCTACCGATCTGTCGATACCCGTGTCCGATTTGATCGCTAATGACGTGTGTGAGTGGGTGCGAGACAAAAGCATGTATTTACGTGTGTGTGAGAGGGATAGAGTGGTGTTTGTTTTTGCTGCATGTCTAGAAACCAGACGATATCGTGTACTAGTAATTAAGGCAGGTTTATGGCATGTTTTAGTTTGTAGAGCATAATTTCTGCTCAATCTTTGTCAATTTTCAACTCCTAGGTAAAATTAGGATTTTTCCAAGTTAACTTTAAAAACAGGACGATTCATTTGGTTTTCTTTTTTTTGGGACAAGCTCGCCACTCAATTTTATACCCAACCACAACAAGTCCCTCAATATAGTGATGGTCGATGAGTCCCGAAGAGTAAGAGAAGAACGAGTCCCGAAGAAATGATTTAACTCTCTTGGATCCCGAAACGAAGCTAATCAGAATGAACAGCGGAGTAAGAGAAACCATAATTTCCCTGTTGTTATTAGTTACCTTCTTGTTTCTAATATCTACTAGAAGTTCCGTTCACTGACAATAATTTTATGCGCCAAGGCAACGGACGGATTCAAATAATTCCACTTTTGATTCTACTTTCCCAAAATATCTCACGTTTCAATAAAAGCATTGACAACTCCCTTTTACCTTTTCTTTAATAGAAACCTTAAAGAGGCTATGACATTTTACTAAACAGCCAATGAACTTTTGATGGCCGTCCTTAATTTGAATTCTGGCCGTCAAACCATAGTAAATCGTTTCCTCCGGCAGGAGGGAGATTTTCAGCGAATTCCTGAAACACCTGAAAGTGTAACGATTCAAGAGGGCTTTAATTAAACATCGCCAATACTTATACTGTAAATTTTAACATTCATTGAAACAGTAGCTCGGAAGGTATTACGTGTTTTGTTCGACTTGCTATCGTTCAGTGGCTATTACGAATATTATTTTCTTTGTGAAAAACATTGTATATTATAACAGCAACTAAAATAAACCGTTATGATGTATTGGCGTTGACCAAAGATCTTTATCATCATCATCATCCTCTGCAATAAAGTAAAATATATATGATGTGGATACCCTTGGATACGTTGCAGGTTGTCTAAAAATTTAAAAAAAACCTCGTGAAAGCCAAAAATAAGTAGAACAAGTAAGATTAAAACACTGTTTTAAGCTTTCACGGTTCGGTTTTTTCGGTTCGGTTCGGTTAATTTTAAGTACAAGTAAGATTGACTGGTACAGAAAGCTCTGGTAAATAAGTTTAAATAAATAAAAGTAAGTAGCACTAAATCACTTTTTACCGCATTCGCTTATCCATTATCGATGGCGATAGGGTCTGTCACGTAATAACACTGTATCGGTGTACAATGACAAAAAGGCGGGAATCTGAATTAAAATGGACGCCGTAAACAATGCTTTGACAGATAATAAAATACTCGTCTATGGCGCGAACGTAATTCAATATACAGATTATTTAATTTTACCTTGTTTTGTTCAACGAGCATGATTTAGAATTTTATTTCAGCAATAAATTGTAATTATGTGTGATGGTTTGTTTGTGATTCCGTGAAATATGGCGGCTACAACAGAATATAACGATAAACAAAAGTATAATTATTACTGTTGTCACCACTTTCAAATTAATTATTAGTTGAAATCTGTCACCGATGTTTTACGGCACTGACGAGTGAAATAGAATTCACTATAAAATAGGTACATGATAATTAATTTCACATGCTTTATGCAGCTATTACATTAATTTTAGGGTCGCCACCTACTACATAAGACCAATGTAGGTAGGTAGGTAAGGCGCTGGATTTGTCTTATCTATTTCGTGACTGTTTTGATGAATGTTTATATTTTTTGTTCAAGATTTTGTCTAAATGTCCAAGTGCATGAACGTGGATGAGGCGAAAGAAGCATGTAAGGATAGTAGCATGTGTCGTTCTGTGGTTTCGCCTACCCCAAGCGAAAAGGCGTGTTTATGTATATATTTTAGATTAGATATTAACTTATTAGATTTGGATATTAACCCTGCATGCCATTACTTCGAGGGATTTCAATGTAAATTTTACTCATCCACCTGACTTAAAAGCCTGAAGCAATATTTTCCTACCTACATAAATTAAGTTTTAAAGCACTAAGAGGGAACGCAATTATTTCTAAGACATGAGCACATCATAAACATGCGCTTGTGAAATATGAACATTGGGCTGAGTATCATCACGCTAACGTCCCTTGGGGCCTGGCAGTTAACGAGCTGTCGGTCAGGGTGATTCACTTTGACATGTCATAATATTATAATATTTAAGGCCGGTAGCTTGATTTTAACTTTAGATATTTTCTTCAGCGCATGACATTACACACATTACACATACATTATTTATTGATATTACTTTGATGTGTAGTTTCGTTGTAAAGTATTTAGTGCTGTCGCTACCAGAATGGTAAGAGGAATATATCTTCTTCTCACCAGATTCTTCTTCGTCTTCTTATATAGCTAACTGAATGCCTAGAGCCCGATTTCAACAACACTAATCTGCTATATTCAATAATAATTATCACCTATTTCAACACCCAAAAAGACGGATAGTACTTTTACACTGTCAATAAAAATACTAAGTACCCCTCTCAAGTTTTTCTCTGTATAACATAATATTAAAACAGCGCATTAACCGATCGCCTCCATTATCTAATAAGAGCGCTTTCTTTAGGGAAGCGCCATTAATCCCGACCAAGCTCATGCTAGCTTATCAGGAGGGGTTCCTATGTCAGCGGGGACAAACTAAATTATTTGTTTTTCAAGGTCAAGAGAGATTTCATCATCCTGCTTATGCTGGCTACAGATTTTTTCTCATTTTATCTCATCTTTTTTCTAAATAATTCATTCCGGGGTCCAAGACAAGTGAAAAGAAAGAAAGAAAAAACACAACCAAAAGAACACAAAAGAAAACACAAACAAAAAAAAACACAAAAAGTGAAAAATAATTTTAGCTTCAGAAGCCGGTGACAAAAACACCAAAAGGTTCACACTTTCATAAATTCCTCTCACAATACTTCTGACATGATAAAATCTTTGTCCATCCGCAAACATACCTAACTTTCAAAATCTGGGTGTATTGTAAAAATCTGCATACTCCCTCCTTCCGAGCATACAAACCATACATTTTGAAGTCGGTTAAAAACGCGGAACTCGTAGAGCTTCATTGCCTCGGCGCTTTTCTCGTGGTCTGGATTCTGGTTTGCAATGTAGCGATCTTATCCAAAAAGTATGTTTCTCAAACGATGGTAGTTTAAGATCTAGAAAGTACGTATTTTGTAACTGATTGATTGGTATTCTTGGTTATCATTTTTTTATTTAAAATTCTACATTTTTCACCACACGGGCAAACTATATTTACATTTTAATGCGGAATTCTAGTCTACGAAAACCAATCATAAATCTCACAGTTAATCCTAGCGAAATCCATCAGAACCTGATTACCTACATTAATATCTTAAGTAAACGTTCATAAAAAATCACAATAACCCGCCGACACAACAACCACTCACGTATAGCGATCATAAAATAAATCAAACGAGTTTATGGCCCAACTATCCCGGCATTAAAATATGGCGAAACGCTTAGCAGAGCTGCGGGGTGAATGGAAAACCTATAGGAGTGTAAGAGAATGAGTGAATGAAGCTAGATGAACAAAGTTGGGTGAATGGAAAAACTATTGTGGTAATAGAGACTGGGTGAACGAAGCGAGGTAAACGAAGCGAGGTAAACGAAGCTAGGCGAACGAAGCTAGGCGAACGAAGCTAGGCGAACGAAGCTAGGCGAACGAAGCTAGGCGAACAAAGCTAGGCGAACGAAGGTAGGTGAACGAAGCTATGTGATCGAAGCTAGGTGAAAGAAGCTAGGTGAAAGAAGCTAGGTGAACGAAGCTAAGTGAACGAAGCTAGGTAAACGAAGCTAGGCGGATCAAGCTACGTGTACAAAGCTGTGTGCAGCGCAGCTTGGGTGATCATTTCACCACCTGAATTGAAGTAAGTAAGTAAGGTGCATGGCGAAGCTGGATTGAAATGATGCAGAAAGGTCTTGTGTCTTGAATTAAGAATATACATACTATGATACCGATCATCGTTTATAATCAGCCATCGCTATCAGCCTCTAAACTTTATCTACTGAATAAGGGCCTTTCTTTTGAGGCTCCCGAATTATTAGGTGATATCAAAGAGAGCCTTCAAACACGAGAGAGAAGAACAATCGCCGCTACAATAGTAGAAGGTCATGAAAAAATACACTTAAACGGTTTGCCAGTTTTAAAAGTAAGACCAATTTTTTTACTAATAGACTAAACCAGAATAATAAATGGCATTCCTGAGACACAATTTGAGAGAGATATCACGTAAAATTTCACTCTAAAAAAACCTTAACGGTACAGCGCAGATGAAACGATAACACTTCACGGTTTCATCTCAAAAGGTTTTACAAAAAAAAAAAAACAAGTTTCGAGATGTCACCGCTCGAATAACTCGGAAAATATGAAATGTGAGTTCAAAACCCTGACAATAAACATTTAATGCAAGTTGGAAACCATTCAAAATGTTCAAATACATCATAATGGGCCATAACGTGGGCCAGTAAGGGGATCAACAGGCAAATAAAAACTTCGCGATTTGACGTAGTGTTAAGAGGCACCCGCGATAAATTTGTTGTTCTCCCGAAATCATACAGCTTGAGCGAATGTATGAAATTTAAAGCATCAGCCGCGGTAGGGTTATGTTCAGCCGCGGAAATTATTGACACGTCCTAAGTAGTTTGAGAGGGTTAAACGGGTATTAAGTTTAGTTGTGTTTGTTCGCTTATTTTTACTTTTACTTAAGCTTGTATCCTAATTGACATGTCTCTGAATCAGTTTCCGAAATATCTAAGTGTAATGAAACGTCAGAACTTAATTCAAAAGTTAAAGAGTCAAATATTGGTCTGAAGAAGAAATTACTTCCCTCTAGTAAAATAATTTCTGATGCGATGATGTAGTTATCATTACTTTGGTTTATAAGCACGATTTAGGGGTGTATTATAAGGGTAGACAGATACGAACAAACGCTATATGCTACAAGCTTACACACTCTTTTTGCTACATTTTGACGACCCGGATGGCGCAGCGGTAGTGATGAGGCTGCCTTACGTTCTTAGGGTCCCGGGTTCGAATCCCGGTAGGAGCAAATGTTTGTGACATTTGTTTCCGAGTCATGGATGTTTATATGTATAATATGTATGTATTTACAAACAAAAAGTATCTATGTAGTATATCAACTATCTGGTGTCCACGACACAAGCCTCGTTGCTTAGTGGGGCACTAGATGGGGCGCTGTGTGTAATGTCCAGCGATATTGATTTTATTTATTTACATCCATTTCCTGTACATCTGGTCTACACGCGCATTTAAGTTTGACATACGCACTTCTTCAGGATCAAACCTTCAACCCTAACAACGTCCATGAGTTAGCAGGTGACCCACAATATTCTACGCGTAAAACAAATGAAAACGAGTTAATCGATAAACAGCTACATTTAATTTTTACTGCCAAGGCCCAGCTGTTAACTAGAACTTACCCGTGTGAACTATCTAGAGGGGTTATCTCTCAATGATTGATTGATTTCAAACTAATTATCGTTTTTACTACATCGGAGCCAATTTGTTAGTGTTTATGACGCAACTTTGACCTTACAGCTGCATTTTAATAAGACGTATAATAGTTTTGACATGTTAGATGTATGTGTCGGTCAAGGGGTAAATTAGGAGATGATGTAATTTGAGTTAGTTTACGTGTGAGATTTATTTATAGATGTAATTTATATTACGTGGAACTTAAACATAACTGGTGAAATGAACTGTACTACTTAGGCACACCTCTACCCCCTGCAGGAATTACAGGCGTGATCTTATGGCATATTTCTGTCGTATCTTTTTATATGCTGTTTGGAAAATGGGTCACCCATCCGAATGGCAAAATTTTACCGCTAAACTATACAGCGTGGGGCAAAAATCTGTGGGCATATTTAAAACTACTGTAACTGTGTCCATGGGACCAACATCGTAAGTTAAAAAAGATAATCAGCTGCCCCATTCCATTTGAGTTATTGAAGTTTTGTATGGGACAGGATGATTCCCGTCCCATGGATGGGGCACAGCTGATTATTTTTTTTTGCCTCTGATATTGCAACACAATACTCTACAGTCTCTTGATAGATACTGTAGAGTATAGTGTTGCAATACTAGAGGTGTCAGAAGACAAAGAAGATAATTATTATGTCTTACTGATGCACCTGTAATTAAGGACTATGTAAGGATCGTAGATAATGTCGTTCTATAGTTTCTGCCCACCCCTAATGGGAAAAAGTGTGAGTTTGTGTACGTTCAACTGTAGCTTAGCCGTACAACTAGGTGTGGTTGTGAAATGTATTCTCAGGCTGAGAATACTTTTCACAACCAGGCCGGGGCTGCGGGACTATTCGAAAGAGATACCGTGGCCCCGGAACACAAAGGGCGATGAAGAAACAAGGATGGGTTTTAGTCAGTAAAAGTCTGACACTCCCTCCTGCTCCGCCCAGAGCGGGAGGAGTCATTTGATGATTTCCCATCCGAAAAAAAAAAGGCTAGTTAGGGTTCCGTACCCAAACGGTAAAAACGGGACCCTATACTTAAGACTCCACTTGTACGTCTGTCTGTCTGTCACCAGGCTTTATCTCATGAACCGTGATAGCTAGACAGTTGAAATTTTCACAGATCATGTATTTCTATTGCCGCTATAACAACAAAAACAGAATAAAATAAATATTTAAGGGGGGCCTTCCATACAACAAACGGTGATAGTTTTCCGATTTTTGCTCGATATTAATAACAGCAACATGTAGACGCTTGTCTTGTAACAAGAATGGATAAGGTAAGGAACGAGTATATTAGAGGAAGCTTAAAAGTTGCGCCAGTTACTGAAAAGATAAAGATTTTATTTTTTAATTAAAGGGTTCTCCGCTACTACCTTGGTCAGAACCCCTCATACGCGAGTCCGACTCGCCCTTAGCCAGTTTTTTTTTTAAACTAAGAGCTCATCATCATCAACCCCAGTCCGACTTTACCCACTGCTGGGTATTGGCCTCTCTTTGCTTGTGCCAAGCTTCACGCTCCTGTGCTAACCTCATCCAGGATATTCCCGCAATTGCAACAATATCGTCTGCCCATCTCGCCGCCGGACGACCAACACTTTTCTTTTCATTCCTTGGACGCCACTCGGTCACAGATTTACTCCACCTGCCATCACCGCGCTTTGCTAGGTGTTCAGTCTGCCCAACTCCAAGAGCTCTTACCAAACTTTAATAAAAAATATACATCAATTAGAATGATTAACGCCGTCTTCTGTAAATGTCAAAATGAGTCACATTTATTTAAAGATCTGATTATAGACGCAAAAAATAACCTTTGCCATGAGACTTCCTATTTTTTATTTAAAGTAATAACAAACATAATAATAATGAGCATTAATACGTAAACAAAATTGCGATAATATTACAATAATTAATTAGTTTAAATAGTTATTAAAAGTGAAACGTTGATAATAAGTGCGTGCCGTTTGCTGCGGTCGGTGACATGCTAAAAGGAACTAAACCATACAGGGGTAAATCGACGCACAAACAGTAACCATGAATTCAGTACGTGATCCTAGCCAAGTTATTTTCCTACCCCTATCCCAATTGATCTAAACACCCTCATTTTGTTTTCCGGTTATTAAAAACCAGTTGCATACAAATATTGACCTGGCCCCTTGTTCACAACGCTTCGATTCGATTTTCGATTTGGAAAGTCGTATGTCTATCTCGCTCGATTTCGTAATGTCAAAAAAAGATAGACATACGACTTTCCGAATTGAAAATCGAATCGAAGCGTTGTGAATAAGCGGTTTGGTTTTGTAAGGTTCGAAAAATTTCTTCGCTGAGGTCTATATAGAATCATCAAAAATCACACCTATTACTTTCACATTAAGGCCGTATTCTTACATAAAATACAAAACAATCACGCTTGTGATCGCCGAAGGGTTAGGCAGAGACGCCCGCATTTCACCAGTTATGAATAAGCCTTATGTAGTAGGGGGCGAGCCTATTGCCATCATCTAGGCGCATATCCAGGCTCCGTGGCTGCTCTGAAAAAAAACGCAAATGGAGTTAGACTTTGCCTGACCTGCGAATCGAACCCAAAACCTTATGCTCAGTAACCATTAGACCAATGAGGGAGTACAAAGCCGTAAGCTCATAGCCCACATAAACGACTCCGCTCCCACCCGGCAAAAATAATTCAAATATGGGCTTTATCTAATGCTCTTTAGATATACTTTACATTGGCATAAATTAGCAGACAGCTCGCTGTCAGCGCGGTTACCGCCGTCAGATTGCTCGGTTGCCAATGTTAGGTTTATATAAAGAGCAAAATATAAAGCCCATATTTGACCACTCCGATCCAGCCTGTCCCCTTGCTGTCCTCTCCCAGCGACGCCCTAAGCCGAGGCCCGTACCCCGCAGAGGGTGCCCTTAGCGTGTAGTCGCTTAGTTTGTAATTTTTTTTGCCCTGGCTGGAGGCCTTACACTTAAGGCACCCACAGGAAAGTCCGGTTAAGCAGACGACAACCTCTCTGGTTGAACTGCGAGATGCCATTACGAAAAAACGAAAGGCCATATTTGAATTATATTCTTTTTGCCGGGTGGGAGCGGAGTCGTTTATGTGGACTAAGACCTTTATTCTTATTCTTAACAAATTAAATTCTTGCTGCACTACTGCAGGCGGCTGACCACGTTATCTGTCAACGTAGAACAGACAGCCGATAACTGCGGAGAACTGCGCAGTTGCGATAAGCAGCGACTTAACCTATTTATTATTCATTATACAAAAACCTACTGATAGTGATTAGAAAAAATAACTTAACTTGCATTTTTTTTGCTTCAGCAAAAATATTTCAATTAGGTTTTTAATAACATAATGCATTAGTACTTATAGTAACTATTGCAATTGCTGCAACTTTTAATGGAATGTACTATGGCTTAGTTGTCACAAGTACGACTTCTAAGTAGAGGGTCCCGCACTTTGATCCCCAGAGAGTAGCCGTGGGGTGAGTGTTCAGAGGTTTTCTTTTAGGTAAAGGCTCGTTGCCGCATACATAGAACTTACACAAGACACAAATCTAGTCTTCAGGCTATTTAGATATCCTGAAGAAAAAAACCCATCAAAACATTTCTGATCCAGCGAACTTATGACTTATCATTAGCACTAAAATTGCAATCACTGGACCAACGAGGCAACCAACATAACATCATGTCCTCACAATATTATCTACTTTAATTAAATCATAAAATGCCAAACTGGTTATCGAATAAGACCATAATATATTTCTACCGCATTCTACCAAACATGGTAGCTTACCGAAATGGTAATTACGGGTTAGAGTTCCGTAATTAAATTATGAAACTTTTGTTATTGTGCGATTTAAGTGACAATAGCGAAGTGGCTAGGCGGTCGTGAAGTCACAGGTCGTAGGTTCAAATAGGTAATGCCACGGTGAATTAATCAAGGCATTTAGTCGAATGTGGAAATTCAATTTAATATAAAATTAGCTTAAGGGGACTACAGGAGCTAAACGTGAGTTTTATAATGCAAAAAAGCATATGATTCACTGCAATAAACAAAACCAGAAAAATATTTATACTTTTTCAGGATATATGCTAGTATAATAGTGTTTTGAAAACATAACACACCTATTTTTACTCGTTAAAAAAAAACACCAACTTTTCTCTAAAAAAATCTTTTAACGAGTAAAAACCATACTAAAATACATGCGATCAATCTGATTTTATGGCAAATAATTCTACAAGCAACATATTATCATGATAGTGTATTATTTTTTTAGTCTAGTTTAGTTTTTTTAGTTTTTTAGAGTGGTTTTTTTCGATCTACAGATCACAAAAAACCACTCATCGCACTACTAGGCCCGCAGTGACTGACGTAACAACCACTTTGTAGTGCCAGCTGATTAGAACTTTATTCTAACAGTATTTCAAACGAAGTTTGAACCACATTTTAGAGTTGCTAATTTAGCTCCTGTAGTCGCCTTAACAGTAAAGAAATTGCTAAGAAGTTTTGGTCTATGGGAGAAATAGTTCGACATTCATCAACTAGACTAGATTACATCTTAAAATACCAACCTATTACTGTCCCACTGGTGGGCAAAGGCCTCTTCGCATACAGTAAGACACGAGCATTGATTGGCTCGGATCGGCAGTTCAAGACGTGGCGCGTGGTGCCGTTTCTAGACTTATGTTACTAAAGTCCAAGTTTCGCCGATGTTAGTGATTTTCAGGCATGCATGAGAGGCGGGGTCTAACCTCTGGGCCTTCAGGATCATTTAAAGGCTTACGCCTAATTGCATTAATGAATATACGAGAATGGAATAAAACTCTCACGCCGTTTAATCAGCTTATAAATGGTCAATCTATGGGATACTGCTAATATATTTCTTGCCGTTATCCCATAGATATACTTTCATGAATATATATTTTTATTCGATAAATATTTACTATTACAAACCAAATTAAATACGGGCATCATCGTACAACACCTCTCTTTGATACTCGTAACTTAAAACATTGCAGTTTTAAGAAATCGTTTTTCAGCTTCAACGCGGGCAGTGTCTTTGAAAATATTCTTTTAAATTCTGTTAGCTTTTCTTTAAAGCTAATAATGGCGGACTGGACCAAATTGACATATCTGGTAAAATATTGGCGTCGCTAGCGATATTGTAAAATAATTTAGTGTTGGCGAGAAGGGAGGTTTCATTTTCTGAAATATTGGGAATATAAGTAGATCTAGTATTGAAGGAAAATTGAATGCCTCAAAAAGATGAATGCCTTAATTAAGGAAGTATAACAGAATCCTTTTATAATGTTTTGTTTGTGTTCACTTAAGTTTTTAAAACTGATAAATATGGTCGCTTACACTATCGTTAACATTGAAAATATTAATCATTTTACAATTTGTTTTGAATTCCCGATATTTCGGTAAAGATGGTAAATCTCCCGTTTTCAATGATAAAGATAGTATTTTCCCTATGTTTTTTATTGTTACTTAAATTAATAATTACATGGAGTTATGTGTACATAAATAAATTATTTTATATATGTTTGCAAAACAATGTATCCTATTTCTCAATGAACGTCTCAGCATAATAAATCCCTTCATAATTAGGCCTATCCATAAATGGTGTTAGCTTACGTTACTAGCCCGGGTATGCGGAACTTCCAACATTTAGCTACTCCATCTTGTCCACATTTTTTCTGTAATGGACGATCCAATATGGCGACTGCCTTTGACAGACATTGTGGCGGCCGTGAGCTTCTTATAAGGAGATGTAATGAGTCGTGTGAGAAAAATAGCTAGTTTTATTTATTTACTTGGATTGTGATGATCTAAGTGCTGGTGTGGATATAATTTATGTGAGGATTGTTAAGTAGTTGCCATTTATATTTTTTTTTAAACTTAATGCATTAAATTAATGGTTAAGCAAAATGACACTAAGTATAAATTTAATTGGCCATGTGATATCCATTCCATGCAAGAAAGTCAGTTGTTATTTAGAATCTATGAAGAAAATATGACACAAGAATTTAAGTTGGTAATCAATTTGTTTAGCCTTTAATTTCTCTGACTTTACACGTTGAACATACGCGTGTTACCTCATATGACTAAAAAACGTATAATTATTTAGTTGCAATATGTTACCTGAGGCCCGGCCCTACTCTCTAACGTTTCGTCCGCATATTCGGATCTATCCGTCTCTCTCACTCGCACTCATCTGCAGACGTGCGCGAGAGAGACGGATAGATCCGAATATACGGACGAAACGTTAGAGAGTAGGGCCCCTGCTACTTTCCCGGATAAACTCTTTATAGACTATTTGTTTATATTTCTTTTCACAGCCTCGTTGGTCTAGTAGCCGCAAACTCAACTGTTGGACATGAAGATCTAGGTTCGATACACAGGTCGGGAAAAGTATTATTGGGTTTTTCCATGAGAAATTTGTCGGCTGCTCGATTGATGACAATAGGGTCACTTCCTATCCATTCGATATGTACCTATGTGATGAGCTATCTTCTATTGCGAAAGTGCCGTAGGTTAATTTTCCCATGGAAGTAAGGCATGACACACACGAGTGACTAACGGAGTTATCATCAACATTCGCTGTATACGGAGCGTTAGTCATGGTACACGCTGTAATTAATATCGCATTTGTATTATATTATATGTATAATGCTCCCTCAATTAGGAATTTCTCAGTAGCAGACTGGATCTGGATTTGTGGCCGGTTGATGAAACATCCATGTGAGTGAAATGTTAAGTCTACACTAATATTATAAAGAGGAAAGATTTGTATTTGTGTGTGCGTGTATGTTTGTAATGAATTAACTCAAAAACTACTTTATTTTCAAAATTTGTAGGTTTTAGCGTGACCGCTATTTTGAAAATAAAATGGCGGAAGCAGACCAAATAATTCAAAGCTTTAAACGGTTGATTGAAGGCATGACATGACCATCACTGTCTTGGAACCGAAGGAAAAATATGAATTCTGCACAAATTCGAGGTATTTGTAAACGCAAACTTTAAGCGACACCTAAAGAAATGCTTAATTATTTCTACACTGTTGGAATTGGAACCTTCGACGCTGAGCCGAGCTTTGAATACCCAACAATGAAAAACTAGTACTCATTTTCTAAATTCGTCAAATAATTATACTCACTATTTTGCGACATTCCCAACCACATTTGCGACTAATCGTCACTATGTATAGGGTGTGCCTAACCGTATTGCAGCCGCGGGCTCCACACAAAGCCTATCGCCAATCGATTGTCAAAGTTTGTTCAAACACCAAATATTGAAACGTACAATTGCCATTTTAAATATTAACGACATTGTTATTGTGTTCGAGTATAGTTTGGCTCGGCTTGTTGTGTACTGTAAATGCAGTATTTATGGGACATCAAGCTTGTAGGAATCAGCATACCGAAAGTATAAAAACCCTTTGTGGCTTGAAATGCACTGAAACGTAAAGGCTTTGGTCCCGGCTGTCATTTGTAGATCTTTGACCAGACAGTCAAAAGTCATGAACCTGACAATAAGTCCAAAAAAAAAGAGTTCCGTGTTACTTGTTAACTGGTATGTGGTGGTTTAATAGGCAGTCATGCCATGTAAACTACTGGTATTCTGCTGCATACATGAAATCAAGCAGATCTATGTCTATATTATGATCATTATGAGTTGCAGGAATTACAGGACTTGTCATTGTGGCTATACTGAGGGTAGGCCTATATCCAGCGAATGATGACGATGATGATGATATATTTATATTATAGTCTCGCGAAACGTCTATTGTTGAATCTGTTCGAAAGCAGTAGTACAGTAGATGTGTGGCTGGCGCCTCATCCCTCGAATGGCATCGAAGAAGAAGAAATTAGACATTAGACCGCAAACCACGCAACTTCGTCTGCGTCACATAAGAGAGATAAAACTCACAAAAGGAATAAATTTTCCCGTTTTTGATAATAAAAAAGAACTGTAGAGAGACGAGATATAACTTCGAGCAAAAATAACGAAAAAAAAAACAGTTGAATCACTGACATGGTGAACAAAAGTGACCAAGTTCAAATCTCTGGTGATTTGACATCACTGCGCATCTCAACTAATTTGCGCGACAGGATACGATTATGGTTCACGCAAATCGAAGCCATCGTGTCTCTACAAAATTAGTGGGATTAAAAAAAATCGAAATCTCAGATATCATTCTCCACCGGAAAGGAATTGTTTCGAAATTTTGAAAAACTGGTTGCTCCAGGTTTATGAAGAATCCGAGCTATGACAGGTATGGAGGTTACCCATGCGCTACAACTGTGAAGAAGAACGCGGATCATCTCGGCAGGAGGGATTGCTAATGGCGACCTTAGCACCCTTTATGGGGATTTTAGGGGGAGGTAGTTCTGCCGCTTACTAACAAAATATTTTACGGTGATAATTACGTGGTTGGGTTGTGTATGTTATTGTATCTGGAAGACTTACAAATTCTGCTCTATTTTGAATCAAGTAAGGTTGGTATTTGCTATCCAGCTCCAGACAGTGAATTTCAACTAGTACACAATATCTACACAAATACAGCAATATTTGTCCGAGCCAAGACAAACGGAATGTAGATATCCAAGTCCAAGCGTTTGTTGAATTGTGTTGGACATTTGTAAAAAAAATCTGTTTACTACTACTTACAAAACCACGGTTTAAATATTTTAACAAAAAAAAAACCTTCCAAAGCTTTCCAAAACAGTTGCACGATGTGCGCTCGCTCTGTTTTTTAGCCTTTTCTGTCCCACTGCTGGGCAAATACCTACCCCAATTCTTTCCACAAACTCATTTATCTCTTGCTCTTCAACTACACTGGCCTGCAAAACTAAGTACTACACGTCCTTTTTGTTTCGAAAGCATATCTTGTGTACTTAAAAAGTTATTGCAATTTTAAAAGTGTGTTACTTAGTTTTGCAGGCCAGTGTAGTTGAAGAGCAAGAGATAAATGAGTTTGTGGAAAGAATTGGGGTAGGTGTTTGCCCAGCAGTGGGACAGAAAAGGCTAAAAAACAAGACGGGCGCACATCGTGCAACTTATTTGGAAAGTTTTGGAAGGTTTTTTTTTTCGGCGTTGCTGGGTCAATGTATGCTTTTAATTTAGCCGAGTCAGTGAGATACGATTTAGAATTAGTTGCAATTATTATAAGAGACAATCCTTACTTGTGGTATTATTTCAACCGAACGGAAATCCGAAACTTTTGAACCAGATTTTAGGAGGATGTAAAACTAGTTGTTGGATCCCAAGGATTGAGGAAGGTGTTTGTGTTGTGTAAAAAAAAGTTTATGTTTGTTGTTTGAGGAAAAACAAATAAGGTAAGGTATGTATGTGGTAGTATTAAAGTTTATTGATGGAAAATAGGACACATGATTTATTAACCAAAATCCTCTCGACGAAATATAATGAATTCACGACCTATGTGCTGCTACTTATTTTCGGTATTGAACCAAAAATCTGTAAATAAATGTTAACGCAAAATAACTCGATGGTGATCGGGCGTTTGTTTCAATCAAAATTGTAGGCTTTATCCGAACTATTCAGTTTCATTACAGTGTGTTATGGCGGGAATGCTACTGTTCGATATTGGCTAAAATGTATAAAATTAAACAGCCAATAATGTTGAATATTTGATTTTACCGTATTACATTAAATATCTAGGTAGTAGTTAAAATGTTTTAACTGCCACATACTCTAATATGTACTACAATATAATATATTTTTTTTATATTGGGTGGGTGGTAGGCCGTTGACGGCAATCAAATGCTGGTAGATAGATTTGAGATTATGTATCATCACGAGCGCCCAAACTCTTAACATGTCGACGCTGCTTAGCGGTAAAGCCACACTGTCGATATTTTCAACACTTCTAATAAAATGAAATCTCCGTCCTCCTTACATTCAGTCCTCTCCTCACTACCGATAATCCTCACGACTTGAGACTAGAAAACAATGTCAAGTGAGATGTGAGATAACAAAGTATTTTCAATAAAGAATCAATGGATAGTCGGAATGGCGTGGGAACGGGAAGCGTCACTATAATATTGTATTAGTGGCGGGGAAGATAAAACCAGTGTTGGTATTGCGTCGTTTAGATGCAGCGGTGACTTATTCTGGTGGAAATTTTGGGTATTATAATTATGATTAAACTTTAAATGTCACTTACGGGAGGATGTCTTCCGTGATTATTGTTTATCGGGAGCTCTAAATAAACAATAATCTCGGAAGATATCCAGTAGGTACGTGACATTTTAAGTTTAGTTATGAACCGTGATAGCTTATAACAGTGTTTATAATATGATAAAAAAAAAAAAACAAATCATCTTATTGCCAGAAAAAAAGCTAGGTGAAAAATAAGAAACCAACAAACTAACTACGTATGAGCTAGAAGGCAACGCGGCAGACGTCGTAAAAGATGGCGGTGCGAGCTGGATGAAACGTAGTGAAATGTAGTGGTCCATACTAGACGTGGATCGAAAGACCTGGACGTTATGAGGCCTTTGCCCAGCAGTGAGATGATGATGTCCAATAAATGGATAGAGACGTCATCCGCCGGCGAGATGGTCAGGCGATATTGTTGCCATTGCGGGGATATCATGGATGAGGCTGGCACAAGATCATGGAGCTTGGCACAAGCAAAGAGAGGCCTATACCCTGCAGTTTGTGAAATCGGGCAGTGCATGATGATGATGATGATGTTGGCTAACAAGTAACAGCAGTGACACTATTAGGACACCTGCGAAAATAGGTACAAAAGAGTCAAGGATTAGTGTCTATTTTTGAAGCATTCGAGAGAAAACAGCAGCAGACATTGCTGAATGAAAGGAAATCTCAACACTTTCCTTAAGCAATTCCAAAAACTTCTGAAATCTTCTCATGATAAAATTTTATCCATTTTGTCAAATATGTCATAAATTATACGTTCTTTTAATGAAACGTATTCGTTTCATTAAAAGAACGTATTTATGAGATAATAATTTTAAAAATAATTGCTAGATGTACTACTGCCCAAGAGGTACCGAACAAATGTCAAATTCAAGCTATTCTTGAATTTGACATTTGTTCGGTACTTCTTGGGCAGTAGTACATCTAGCAATTATTTTTCCTTAAAAGATGGTCTTCACTAGAACAGAAGATATCGCAATAAATGTGAGTCCTATCTAGCATCTGCCTTGTCCTTAAGTTCCGGAATAGAGGCAAACGAAGAACTTAAACTGGATGCAATGGCGCGTACTCCTGGAAATTGTCTTAAGAGAGCAAAGACGTTCCCTGTTAGACGACGAGTTACTATTAACTACTAGTGAGGTGCTGTCACGTAAGGATAATGTAATGTTGTCGATAAAACTGCACGATGAAACTGTACAGTGCACGGGTTTGTTTTGCGATAGTCATTTGTTATTAATAGTGATTTAAGAAATAGAATAGGCTCTATTGCATACCTTAATTGAGAATTCATACCGCCCAGTTCATTTTCGCGCAATTTTTCATATCTTTTTAGTTTTTTTACTGAGGTGATTTATTTATGCAATGCACAAGAACAAAAATAAAGACTGACTTTTTCTTTACCAGGCAACCAAGGGCGGTAGAGATGCAGTACGGCAAGGCATACGGTACTATTAATAATTATTTATTGTATTATTCCGTAGAGTATTGACATTACCTATCGTATCATGGCATCACAGCAAATCCCTACAGACTACAGACCTACGTTCAGCAAACAAGTTGTGTCTACCGTTAACCTGACGATAATAAAGTTATGAGTGTTACTTTATCGATGTTAAAACTATCTGTAGGACTCGCATCACTCGCATATCACCGCGGCTCTCAAACTTAACGCATTACTAGAATTGCATCCAGCACAGAACTCGTCCGTACACGTCTTAACCTGTAATTCGTAAATATATTAGAGACGTAATCATACTCTTCACGCTCACCTATATAGAAATAACGGTATTGAGTGAATAGGTATGGTATAATCAACCTACTGTATTCCTTGGAGGAATGTGCCATATCCAAAACGCGGACCCAACAATTGATGGATATCACATTTTCTTTAAATTTTCAGTTCAAGGACATACCGGTTTCTTCATTACATTTTCCTTCGGTGCATTAAAAGATGGTGTGCTTTGGTGTATTAAGGCTAAAAATTATGTGCTTTTGCTTAAATATGTATTTGTAATTTTTTCACATTACATCGAAACAATCAGATCACGCGCCTGTTCTGTACCGTATAGTACGGTACTACCAACTGCAGACATGTGGATGTACTATATCTCTGCTTACACGCAAGGGGAGAAACAGGGGCGTGATATATTATATTATAAGATATATTAAATTAATAATAATAAAAAAAAATATATATATATATATATATATATATATATAAATTTATTATTTTTTTTATTTATAATATTTTTAATTAATAAATAATAATTATTATTAATATATAATTAATTTTATTTATTTTTTATTGATATATTATTTTTATTGATTTTTATTATTTATTTATTTTCATATGCAGATTGGTGTTATATAGAAGACATTTTAATCTTTACAGAGCTAGGTTTTATCAAAGCACATTTTTGGCAGACGAATATCTCTTGACAACATGAGTCGTCAACTGTGACACTCTTCAATTAAGGTTACACTAATTAGCGCCATGAAGAGGGCTTTCCCTCTGCGCGGGAGGGAAAACAGCCGAATTTTTAGAACGAGTACGCTAACTGAAGTCTTCTTTTTCATATCTACATAAGTAGGCATTACCGTGTATTATCGTTGTACTTGAAAAAAATGTTGTCTGAAGTAGAAACTGTTCCATAAACGCTTAAAATAATATAGTCGTAATAAGAAGGCATATTTTATGAAATGTAGGTGTCTTCACTTTGTACTTGCACTGTGCAAACCGTGGACAAGAATCTCTTCTGTGTCAAACACAAAATACCAAACAAAAGATGAGCGTTTTTATCATTAGCGTATTTGCATTTTCAACCTCTGAAAAAAGTGTGACAACAATAATTTACTATTCACATAACATAAACATCACGCCTGTAATCCCCGAAGGGAAGGGCACAGGTGTACATATAGTACACCCACATTTCGCCAGTTATGTTTAAGTCCAATGTAACAGGGGGCGAGCCTATTGCCACTAACTGGGTACAAACCCAGAATCCGTGGCTGCTACTGAATATTCCTAATTGAAAACCCAATAACACTTTGCCCGACCTGGCAATCGAACTCATAACCACGACCAACGAGGCAGCAATTAACAATTTATTTGCTGAAATATTGTTATCAAACTACCACAGTTACTCGTGTCGATACTCAATACATAACTGAAAGGATTCGACAGGTAGTAGATACCATGCTCCATGACTCCACTCTCATACATTATATTCACTTTTATTAGCCCGGAAACCTAATATCGAATACAGTTCATTCATCACAGCACTAATGCATCGGGCGTACGGCTCGCATACGACAGGTATCCGGCTAGGACACGACAGGTATACGGGACGTATACGGGACGCATTACACTGCATTATGTGCACTCGATATTCCATTAGTTTGTACGCAAATAAGGATGTTTTCGACGGCGATGAATCTTGGGGTTTCATGACATGTTCCAAATTTGGTTAGACAGGGTAACTCATCAATTGTTGTGGGGCTTGCTTTTTACCCGACTGCGCCAGAAGGAGGGCTATGTTTTTCGAGAGTATATAATATATGTACGTATCTATGTATAATTGTTTGGTACGCTCTGTGGCCTGAACGGCTCGATTGGTTTTAGCTTGAATGGTGTCGTTAGATTTGTATTTACTGTGAGTGACACTGAGTATATCGAAATAAAAAAATAAAAAAAATGGCGGATTTTTGGCGCCAAATTCAAATGTTTGGCATGCTCTGCAGCCTGAACGGCTCGATGAATTCTAGTTTGAGAGGTGTCGTTAGATTCGTATTTATTGTGAAAGTGACACTGGGTATAAAAAAACAAAATGGTGGATTTTTGGCGCCAAATTTAAATGTTTGGCACGCTCTGCAGCCTGAACGGCTCGATAAAGGGCTCATCATGAGGATTTTATAATCGTATATCTAAGTAAATAAAAAGTGTACAATAAAAAAATAAACTAATTAAAAAACCCCCCAAAAAAAACCACCTTAAAAAATAACTAATAACTTGAAATAAAAACTAAAAATAATAAAACAAGTTCAGGAGGCGGGACATATTGACTGCAACAGTCGGGACCCATATGGGATGTAATGATTTTAGTCTCGATTACTTAATAGGTCCCGGCTGTTGCAGTCTATATGTCCTGTCTCTGTGTCTCTCACCAGACAGTCTTTTTGTTATAATATTGTTGCCTAAATACGAAGCTATGAATCTATATGTGTTCGGCCTAGCTTTTTGCCAACTGTGTTGGGGTCAGCTTCCAGTCTTACCATTCATCACCATTCCACCATTTCACCATTCCAGTGTTTTATATGGAGCGACTCCCTATCTGACCTCCACAACTCTATATTACTGGGTAATACGTTATCCCTTGGTAAGACTGGATGTCAGACTTTCGGCTTCTGAGTACTCGTAACGACTGTCAAAGATGTAAAAATGACAGCCAGGACCAACGGCTAGTAGTGTTATTACAGGCAATAAACGAGTTGTCAATGAAAATGAGAAAATCTCACAAAAACTCAAGACAAGTATCGTGCGGAAATGCAATCTCGTAGTCGTTTAGAAGAAGCAAAAGAATAAAAAGAACTGAAAACTAATTAATTACAACACATTAATACTTGAACACCCAATCATCATCTGCAAGAACTCATTACAAAAGTAATTCGGCGAAAATGAAATTAAAATTTCATTCTGCGGCTTGATGGTTCATTATACGAAAAAAAAAACGTGAAAATACGTTTTCCATGTCACATCGTTACGTCAAACGCAGTCGAAACAGAGAGCCATTATTTTTTATGGCAACATTACGGTTCGGCACACGAATCTGGTCTCGAAAATCTTTTGAATTGTTAAATATTTTGCCCTTCCACAATCATTTTATATTTATTAATTTTTTTAAAAATAAACTTTTGGATGCTTACCACAATATATATTTTTTATGTAATTAAAAAATATATGTGTGTGTGTTTTTTTAGTAAAAAAATAACCTAAAATGGAAAATAAGATTATTTATAAACAATATTGGACTGCAAAACATGCCCAGCAGTTGGACATAAGTGTCCCACTCTTGCAGAAAGGCCTCCGCAGCTCTTAAAAAAAGTTTTTCCTTATGCCATCAGGAACCCTTTATTGTCATCATCTATCTGACTATCATTTTCTCAACTATGTTGGGGTCGGCTTCCAGTCTAACCGTATGCAGGTGAAGCTGAATAATGAATAATAAAGCGATTGACCAATATTACCCCTTTCAGCAAAAAAATTTTGCCTATTAACATATTTCGGAGTGCCAAAGAATATTGTACGGTTAAAAAAACTATAGCGAGTAGGTCGTAGTCCAAGAAGATCAAGGAACTGGCCGGTCACACCCAGACCTCAAGAAATTTATCTGTCAACTGTCACTAATGTCATTACTGTTCTTAACTGTGAACTCTGCTTGAATACAAGTCTGTCACTTCTCGCTTGGAATTTTAATTAATCGCCTATTGCTAAATCGCTTCAGCAGCTAATCCGCTAAATCAACATTATATTGCAAGTAGTATTTATACTAGGCCTTAAAAACGGAGTACCATACTACTTCAAAGCTATAACCCGTTTAAAAAATCAAGTTACTTGGCACTCGAACAGATTCTCAAAAGTATCCTCATTACATGAACCCCACACACAGTCACAAATAAAATATGCAACCAGGCATAATTAAAATGGCGTCGGCTAATTTTTATAGCCTTTAGCCGAATTTGTACGAGCTAAGGATTTCCGGCCCACCTGCGATGACTGTATTTTGTTAAGTCAAGTTATAAGCTTTTTCACTGGTTTTCTTGAAACCTCTTTTGTTTACCTTTGCTCAATTGATGGCAATAGACGATCTTAGTACGTGGGACTGAACCATAACTACCGATATTTTTTATTTTATTTTACAGAGTAAAGCTTACAAAACATTAACAATATTGCAGCCCACTACATTATCCGCATATTAACAAGAGAGAATATGTTATAGAGTACCACTAGATAGGTAGAAAAAATAAATAATATTTACATCACAGTAATAATAGATAATTATAGAAATATTAAATAATTATAGAAATATCAATTATAGAAATATCAATTAAAGTAAATATTAAAAATTAAATAATTAAAAAAAGAAATATTAATTACATCATGCAAATTCGAAATTCATATTGATTCAATTGTTTGTCCACAGAATAATAATACACACTAAAAGCAAATAAATAATAAAATCTAGACTAGCTTACATTCCTAATAAAATTATTGGTTCTTAATAATTTTCATGACATTGGATTTAAATTTGAATTTTGTGCAAACAAAAATGACCCTAATAACCCTTCCAGTATTGAGAGTGATTAGGAATAACATAACCACAATATTTTGTTATGGTAATGACATTTTTCAACTTTATCTGTGGGTGACAGGCACAATACAATGGTAATGTATGTCCTTGATAAAGCTTTCGAAGTATTAGACAACATAAAAGTAGATCATGTAACTGTTTAACATCAATTGATACTCAATACACATAGCTAACACTACGCAATTCAGTGAAGAAAGATAAATATTTTATGAAAGAAGATGAAAGTGATTAAAGGATAATAATGACCTCACACACACATTTCAAGCAACCTGCCATTTTTTTTGCATCCAGTCCTGAAAGGAAATTGTCGTTCTTATATTTTTTATAATCAATAGGCGAGACGACAAAAAAAATAGTCGGTCCGTCACTTAGATTATCAAAATAATAATATATTTGACCCGTGTTTTTTCTTTTGATATGTAAACCAAAATTGACGAAGATACGACGCTTTTAAAATTCTCAATACGTCACGCCATGGTATAATTTTAAGCTAGTTCTGACGTCACGCGCCCTCCCGAGTTTTGATGCGTTTTATCTTTGTCAATATTCATTGATTTACAAAAACAAAAAATACGTGTCCATTAATTTCCAATACTCGTAACTGACGGACTAAATAGATTTGCAATTTTTTGATACTGTCGTCATGCCTATTGCAAGCTCATTTCGGCGACAGCCATATTAAAAAAAATGTTTCTAAAAATACAGGAATCGCCTCTCTAGTCTCATCAACTAGTATAGTATAATTATGATTAACGTGATGTTGATGTGAAATACATACATAAACTTACGCCTTTTTCTCATGGGGGTGAGCAGAAATGACAGAACGCCACATGCTACCAATCTTATCTACATATTTCTTTCGCCTCATCCAGGTTTGCTTTCGTTTTGATATTAATAGACATAATATCTGAAAAACCTTACAGAAAAAAAAAGATAGTCACAAACAAATACACAAATACGTTAAAAAACTAATAAAACAAAGCCCTTTGTTCCTTCATTTATTTTAATATAGTTTCCGTTACATTTCTGATGGTCATATAACAATAATGCCCAGTACACGCTGTTAAAATTGAATTATTACATTTTTACCGTTTCCCAACACGTCTAATTGGTGGTGCGGCGTGTTTTTCTTAGGAATTATGTGTGTAAGCCGGCTTTGAACAAAGAGGGGACTAATTATAATCATTTTAACATACAAATGCAAAAATAAGACATATATTTTTATTTCCTTGTAATTCTTTTCTCTCTGGTTTTCGTTTTGCGGTAAATGTGATTAAATCTGCGAGTGCTTGTGTATTATATCGCCCTGCCGAGTTGGTCTCGTGGTCGTAAGCAGTGTTTGCTGGGCCAGGTTCTTTGGCACAATAGGCATGACGACAGCATCAAAAAATTGCAAATCCATTTAGTCCGTCAGTAAGAGTATTGGAAATTAATGTACACGTATTTTTTGTATTTGTAAATCAATGAATATTGAGAATAGATAATCCGCATCAAAACTCGGGAGTGGGGGCTCGTGACGTCAGAACTAGCTAAAAATTATATCTAGGCGTGACGTATTGAGAATTTTAAAAGCACCATATTTTCGTCAATTTTAGTTTACGTAACAAAAGATAAAACACGGGTCAAATATTTTTTGATAATCTAACTGACGGACTAATTCGATTTTTTTTTTATCGTCTTGCCTATTAATAATAATACCAGCCTATTACTGTCCCACTGCTGGGCAAAGGCCTCTTCACATACAGAGGAGGCACGAGCATTGATCACCACGCTTGGTCCAGGTTTCCTCACGATGTTTTCCTTCACCGATGTCTGTGATGTCCAAGATAAACTTAGAAAAGTACATATGAACTGAAAAAGTCACATTGGTACTTGCCCGGATTTGAACCCACAACCTCATACATGGGAGGCGCGGCCTTAACCTCTGGGCCATCACGACATTTACCAGCCTATTACCAGGTCTGAATTTATACCATACTAAAGACAATGAGCTTGCCTTATAAGAGTTGAGGCTTAAATACAACTACCATGCTGAGTTAGAGGTTTACCAATGGTACACCCATAATTCGCCGGAGATGTTTAAGCCCCATGTAAAAGGGGGGAACCTATTACTCTCCACCAGGCACAAATGCCGAGTCCGGGCTATCAAAAGCAGCCTACGCGGGACGAAGAAGTAAAGTCGGCAAAAAAAAACGAATCGTATAGATTCTTATATTATAACTCAAAACACATCTGTACTCATATTCTAACTCATTTTGAATTACAATAATAAGAATCTCCATGGAGTTTCTTGCCCGTTATTCTCCAAAAAATTCTTCTGTTTTTTTGACCGTCTCTTATTCGGTTCAATTGAAATAAATACTTTGAGATTCTCAAGATAATAAATCCTGCTTTTATCTTGAGTCTGAAAACCTTACCATATTACTATTCTTACTACATTAAAGTGTAGTCAGATACCTACATTAAATATTATTTTGCAGAAAGCTAGCGGCATTCGCTCCAGGTCGAGTCGCGTTCAAAGGAGTATCATGCACTTTGGAGCTGCATTAGTAATACATGGCCGACCACGTGTAACTAAAGCGCTTTATATACATACAATGTTACATTTCAATATACCTTCATGCTTTGGTACTGAGACTGGATAGACAGACTTGTAAAGCTTTAGCGATGGGTTCCACTTACCCTTTGGTTAAGGTTGATAAACTTAAATTGTTTAATCGTATAAGGACACAGGAAAGAAAATGGCTGAGTGCAATACTATTTTGGAAATAAACACCAGGAAGCACCTACTTAGTAGGATAGCACGAATAGAACAGGGTTGCTTACATTAAGACCCCTAACCGCTGCGCCGGTATTTTGGGAGCACATATTTAATAACTAATATTAAAGCTAACCTGTATATTGTGTGTAGCTTTGTCCCACTGCTGGGCAAGAGCCTCCCTCTATCTTTTCCATCCGTACATTTTATTAGAATAAAAAGTTTAGCAGCGGCGGTGGCCCAGTGGTTGCGGCCCCGACTTACGAACAGTAAGTAAGTCGTGGGTTCGAACCCAGACAGGCGCATTACTTTGTGTAATTTATTTCATCACCACTGCTCTCAAAACGGTGAAGGAAAACATCGTGAGGAAACCGGCATGTCCTAGAACTAAAAAATTCGAAGACATGTGACATCTACCAATCCGCACTGGGCCCGCGTGGTGGATTATAGCCCATTCCCTCTCATACAGAGGAGGCCTGTGTCCCAGCAGTGGGAACATTAATAGGCTGATGATGATGATGATGAAAAAGTTTAGTGTTTATTGTTGTGGTAATATTTACGTAAACCAGCCCTTTAAAATAAGTCATTTGACAATATTGAAACAAACACACCGGCCGGCCCGGCCGCTGAAAATATAAATATATTTAATAGCATTGAGTACAAGCTAATGAAAAGATCATTAATTTGCTGAAAAGGGCTTTAAAACAGACAAAAAGCTGTAGTAACTTATTATAACTGTTTTGTACTTTTCAAGTTTAAAGGTGGTTAAAAGGACCCTTCGCAGCCTACAAAGGATAACAAAGTGTGAAAAATACATACCTCCTACCAAACTCATTGAGGCACTTCAAAATTGATTCTCTCTATTTAATTGCTAAGAAATATTAAATTAATTCTGACAAAACTTTTTAAAGCCCTTTGATCACCATCCCTTCATATTTTTGGGGGCCTTGGCTTAAAGAGAGAGATTTAATTAATTGGTCATTATAACCTTAAGGGCTGTTACCATGGCAACGGTGGATTAGCCCGGAAAGGGTATAAATCTACCCACCCTTTCGGAGTTTATGGCTAAGATAACAAATGTATTATGTGTTGCTTTAAAAATAGGTGTTGGTTTACAGAATTGATGACGGTTTCCTTTTTAAGTGTTTGTGAAGGAACCTGACAGTGAGAGTTCGGTCCTGCGTCATCCTACTGCTGGGTGAAGTCTTGGCGACTTCCAGTTATTTCGGTCCAGGGCTATTGTGGATCACTACAGGTCAGTGGTTTTATTCAGCTCGTCCTGCCGTGTCGTCTTCTAAGAGGGCTGGCAGGGAGGGAGTCTCCACATCTATGGCAATATTATTTTAATTTAAAAGAAGAATGAAGACGATGATACTACACTACCGGCAGCTTCAATGTGGCCTGCACCAAGGGTCGGCTCTCAGCCCTTTCCTCTTCCTGGTGATAATGGACGCTGTCACGCCGGACATCCAGGAGGATGCTGCCTCGTGCATGCTGTTTGCCGATGACAGTGTGCCGAGAGCAACCAAGAGGTCCCGAGCAACCAGTTCTACCTGTATTCAGACATATAAAAGTCTAAATACTTAATCTATGTAAAAGGTGAAGTGCATTTCTACGACCCGGTTGCATAGTAGAAATCCCAACGTGCCATAAGCCCATAATTACATATCTTTTAATAAAAAAGAAGCCAAAATATACCATCCCAAAACACTGAAATAAATCCCCATACACTTGCCAAAAAACTTATAAATTATGCTAAAGAGATTCATCTCTGGGTAATAAATTTATAAAGAGCTCCGTTAAAATCTGGTAGTAGGAGCCTTATCAATTTCAAGGAAACTTTAATACTTTGCAGCGTCTTTGTAAACTTTATGCTAATAGTAGATAGCTAAAGTTCAAGTTAACCCTGGCTTAAGTAAAACAAAGTGCTTTTGAGTTGAGAAGTTAGGGCGGTCGAAAAAAATTGTAATGTATATTTGGGTTGGTAGATGTATGATATATTATGTCTGTGTTGTGTTTTGATATCTGCCACGGTAACTGGATTTGGTTTGACTCTCTCCCTCTTGTGTTCTTGGGTGTCCGTAGTGCTTTCAAGGATGATCTGCAAACCGTACCTCAGCTGAATTGGTGAATGGCGAACCATTACGTCTGTCAGGCGAGTTTTTCGACTCAGAACCAGATTTGATGGAATTCACATCAAGGCCGCGGATTATTGTCCGGAGTTTGAGGCCTTCGCCTGCCTCACACCATAACAGAAAGCGTCCAACTTTCATGTTCAAGGAGTTAGTCACTTGCACTCACGTATTCTTGCGAGATTGTACTGTTGGTGGTGCCAAGAAACCAGCATATTCTGGACCATACGAGGTGCTTCAGCGTGGTGAAAAGGTTTTCACTATTCTGGTCAATGGCAAGCGAATTTTCGAAAATCTGTGAAAGCAGATTTGTTTCTTTTTAAAAATAAAGGATTGTTTCCTTTGAGTAAAATTTGCTATCTCCAGTATTTAGAGTACTTTTCCTCTAGGTGGCATTGAAAAATTCCACCCCATATTTTCATAATTTCGTGTGATAAAATATTTTCCAACGTCATTGTAAAGTTTGTAAATTGTACATACATTTTCATGCATATAGTTTAGACCTAACTCCGAGTTTTTATTCCTGCTCTCCAATGAAATATCGCCCCGGTTGCTCAGCACCTTCCATATATTGAGAGGCCCGCCTTTCGCGCCTTCAGATGCTTTGTATGGTTCTAAAAAAATTACACAAAATCTTGTATTAAACAACCAACTTGTGAAAAAGTTGGAACTTTGACCGCCAAAATCTCCGTAACTAGAAGGTTTCTCACTCCAATAAGGTCCAGAAC
Source organism: Xestia rhomboidea (assembly GCA_963853795.1). Classification (NCBI taxonomy): domain Eukaryota; kingdom Metazoa; phylum Arthropoda; class Insecta; order Lepidoptera; family Noctuidae; genus Xestia; species Xestia rhomboidea. The sequence continues at coordinate 1,984,202 of OY970771.1, read as the reverse complement.
AAATATAGTATCGCAATGATAGTGCCTTTCGGTTTTGTTAAGGGTCTTTTTACACCCATTTGATAGGCTGATGACACGAATAAGTCTCTTGTGAAACAAAGTAGTCTGTGGCGAATATCTTACTGACCCTGTGATGGACGTGGCCTTACAGAATCACGTGTATACACCTTAGCTTTGTAGGGATTAAAACTAGTGAGATATTTTTAATGATGAGCGTATACCTAATCTTTTAACCAGATTATAGTAGTTAGTGGTGGGTTTCGTCGCTAACCGAAAGTTAAATAAGGATTTGTATGGCTGGCGAATGCAACTGGATTTAAAAAGGACTATAAATTTACCCTCTTATCTTTAAAAGGTTTTTGTCTTTTTATTTTAATCATTTTCTTTTACTAGGAGGTTGAAGTAGTCATTATATCACTTATTAGTCTGGCACTAAAATAAACTCTGGAAGGTAAACTGGAGAGTAATTAAAGTAGTTACTCAAGAAAAATATTTCCAACATTTCATAAAAGAATTCACTAAAGATAAAAATATTTTGACGTCTTTTAGAACTCGCTGAAACTTGAATCAACTAAAGTGCCTTTAAAATTCTTGTTCGATATGAAAACGCCAGACAGGAGTCTTTATTTCGTTTCTTTTCCGTTTAAAACAAAATAAAATGGAAGTACAAAAGAAAGAACGAGTAATGCCCGTGGGAGGTAAGAGTTCCGGGTTCGATTCCTGACCGAAGCAAGTCAGCTTTGGAGCTTAGTTGGCGTTGTTTCCTCGCCTCTCGGGAATTGTTTGTTCGTACGTATGTGTACATATAAAACTGACGGTTTGAACATCTTAAAATCTTTTATCTTTGAGTATTCTTTGACTGCATTTGTGATGGTTGAATGCATTCTAAGCATGATTTTATAAAATTATGAATAATAACAATATAAATGTAAGGAACAGAAATGTAAGGAAGTCAGCAAAGAAAAATTAAGAAAAGAGTCGTTAAGAAATGAAAAGCAAGAGCGCAAAAATTCTGCAAAGTCTTATTACTTACCATTTTTTCGTATCACAAGCTTTAAAAAAATATCATTTATTTCAGGTCATTGACCCATATTAGATAAAAAAACAACAACAATATACACTTTGGTCAATTTATCAAGATAAGTTCAATAAATAATAACTGACTGATTAACAAATAAAGTTAATTGAAAGACATAACAATATGAGAAACCAATAAATGTCAGATCAAATAATGTCAAAAGTACAAGATAAAATAATTCAAAAAACAAAATAAATTAAATATGACAATTAATTAAATAAAGCAGGCGGATAAAATAGTAAGTCAATTTTAATACCTAAACCGACTATATAATTACTTAACGTCAGTATACTCTAATTAGATACAATACACGGAACAACCTGCACCTCAAACAAATCCCTCGAACGCAATAAATAAATTAAAACAAGAACAATAAAAAATAAACAACAAAAAAGACGGAAGCTCCGTCTCGGAAGCCGGTATTGTACTGTACTCATATTCAAGAAAATATGACACCAGTTTCGCCGTGTCCATTGTAATGCTTGAAAAGTATAACTGGCTCACTTAAAAATACAATAGATTCACGAAAATGTACGCTGAAAACACACACAGAGGGAGTAAAATCTGTTGAAAGTGCAGCCAAACGCACACATAGAAGCAATGTCGTGATCTGAGGTACTAGCATGAGTGCGCGGCGTAAACGTAGCTTCAATATCAGCGATTTTTTAAACTGAATTGATACTCGTTTCACATACAGAATGGCGGTTTAATTACTTGCATGAAAAAAAGGAAGCTTTTGTAGTATAAAATACATCATTAAACAGTCTGTCTACTGTTATACATAGGAATTTGTTCTTTTTTCACGAATCGGTTATGAGTTCCTTTGGCTAGTAACTATATTACCGCCATCTGTAATATATATTTACTTGATTTTAAGAATTTATTGTGCTTGCCTTAAAAATAAACTAAAATACTATAGGATATTTTAGTTGTATTTTACCGTGTGTTGTTTAGACCGCGCGCTCGTAGTAGGGCGGCCTTTGTGCGCGCGAATATGCGTTTATGTTGTCTTGTGTGCGTCGGGGTCGCAAGTAGTGGGTGTACTAGCGTGTTCGCAAAATTCCCGCGCAGTGAACTTCGCCTTTATCTGGTAATGTCCCGTGCACATTGAGAGAAAAACGTTTATTTTTATTACGCTTGGCTAGTGCCACAATAGATGTAACACCTAGACGTGACTTATACTTAACTTTTATAGTTTGAATTTGAATTGGAAAGTTTAACTTTAACGGGTTTGATGTTTTCTGTTATTATAATGGTATTTCATGGCGGACATTTTAATAAAGGAAAAGTTTCGATGCAATTTTGCATTGGTTGTAAGAGTGCCAATTCTAATTTAATAAAGAATGGTTTACTATTATGTCTAGTCTCGTTAATAGTTACCACGAGACTTGACGTCTTATCATGTAATCGCTTGACTTTTAATCGTGCTTACGTCACTAAATTACGTAATTCGTCTTCATCTTGAAGAAGAACAGATGTGTTAATCGCTATATTTAAAATACAGGTTACTCTATCTGTGGCAATGTCATCTTCTAAAGATTGAGAAATATAACGATATTTCAACGCTAAACTTTTCCAGTCGCTTTACAAACGGGCCTAAGAGTACCTCTCACTGCACAGTTTTAAGCTGCATTATGCAGATTAAATCAGCGTATAATAAAAAGATGCGCCAAAAACGATGGTATCAGAGCGCCGCAGAGCATGTGCGAGTCATTTGCGTATGCTAATCCATGTCCAACGTCCGCGATATAAATTGATTTATCGCTCGCATCGGACGGTCGCTTCGGACGGTCGGATCGGTCGGTCGCAGACTTTTATATGACGAATATGTTGACGCGGGAAATATATTTTTCGCTGCATGTATGAAAATCCTTTGGCACCCATTTCGTTGTTAGGTTTTGCCATCGATTGTCTGACATTCGACATATATGGCCTGCTTAGTTCCATACGTCTCCGCGACATCGAGGAAGGACCTAGCAAAGATGGCCAGCATATAGCTATTCACAACGCTTCGATTCGATTTTCGATTTGAAAAGTCGTGTGTGTGTATCTCGCTCGATTTCGTAATGTCAAAAAAAGATAGACATACGACTTTCCGAATCGAAAATCGAAGCGAAGCGTTGTGAATAAGGGGCCAGATGAGTTAGATCGCCATGGCTGCAGGCAGTAGTGGAAACCATTGGCTATTAAATAAATTAATTTTCAAATCTTAAATTGTAAAGTAGGTTACTATAAAGAGGGTCGTGATTAAATTAGGTTTGCCGAGCGCTTCAAACCTATACGAATTTTCTTTTAAATTCAACATGCACTCTGGGAAATCAGGCGTAATGATATTGTGTATTTATTCGACGCATTCTGGTAATGCTTCACTCAGACACACACTAAATTAGGTTACATAAAAAAGTAACATTCCATATTTAAAACCGACCACAGACTAGCACATAACTATAACTAACGTATAGCTCGATTACCCGCGCGGCTAGACCGAGGTGTTACTCTGTGGTCAGTGATTAATTTTGTGGTCATGTATCGTGTACGGCTAGTAAAGGAATGAAAATTAGATTAAAATGGCTTGATGGTGGGCATTAATAGATCATTTAGGGTCGGGTTGTCTGAGGGAGGTATTGTGTAAGTTCTGTATACATAGGTATGAATCCACATTTTGATACTTATTGTTTTGGAAGATAATTTACAGGACTAGTTAAACCAGGACCTGGAAGCGGGGAGCGGGTTGCAAAGCGAGTCGATAAACCAATATTTGTTTTTTTAAGAAAATCGAAATGATGCAACCGCTTTACGATTTCGATGGGAAGAGATGCAGCGGCAGTTAAAGAGGCGGTCGGGATGAACAGCAACTCTGGTGGTAGTGGTAACACCGGGGCTGGAGCGCTGCATGCGTTGGCGCCGTCAGGCAGTCCGGGCCACCGAAGGCGTGGTAAACCACGCGGGTTACCGGCGACACGCTCATGGTAGGAAACCACTATGTTGTGGGGCTTTGGATCACCAGAGTAAAGGATGCAGTTACTCTTGGTTTATCTGCGGTAAGTGTAGACGGAGGGGGCACCTGCGTCGGGTTTGTCCTATGCTTTCAGGTGGGTGACAGCCGCAGGACCCATGTTACACCAACAACAAGGTGATGCAGGCGCAAGTAGCCGGCCGGGCAGCCAATCAGTCAAACTTCGGAGACCAGCAGTCAGGGGAGGATGAGCCTCCTTTGTCAAACGAAGAGGACTGGTAGAAGATTTGGATCAACTAATTTTGGAATAAATAAATATCGTTGGACATTACACACAGCGCCATCTAGTGCCACACTAACCAACGAGGCTTGTGTCGTGGACACAAGATAGTTGATATATACTATATAGATACTTTTTGTTTGTACATACATACTTATTATACATATAAACATACATGACTCGGAAACAAATGTCCATGCTTATCACACAAACATTTGCTCCTACCGGGAAACGTGAGGCAGCCTCACTACCGCTGCGCCATTCGGGTCGTCAAAATAGCTCTAAACCGGTGAGCTTAGCTGTTTTTGTGGATGAAATCTATGGAGATTATACGAAATCTATAGTAACATTTTTATTAGAGGAATGTATGATCAACGGTTCAGTCATAGACCTATCAATAATCCTAAGTTAGTATTTAGATTCTATGATGGTACTACAAAACCAATAGGGGTGTTCAGGCCCACAGTGGAGTATGGTAATAAGTCCAAACAAATGGGTTTTTTTTTGATAGAGGGTGTGTTAAGAACCATTCTAGATCCAAACCCGCTCACTAAGTAAAATAAAACAAAAAAAAAAAAAGAAATATTGTAAGAGTTGTACATTGCCTAACTAGATGGCGTTGACGTCAAATTAGAAGTCGCTGTTATCGTTCTCCCGCGGTTTAATTAGGCTCGTGTCTATAGAGTTCATTTTCAGTTCAAATTTTATACACAGGACAAAAGTACTAACAGGTTGTTTCGAAGATCAGTCATCAAGTGAAGAGTGACCATCCTCCGCGTCCGGAACTCAACAGGGTGGCATCACTTAATTATTAGGTCGACAATGGCTTACAGAGCTGGACATTAAATACCTTAGTCTGAACTTTAGTATGGTTTGATTGTATACAAATCTTTCATGATGTCTTGTATTGATTTAAAAAAAAAAACGAGTGCGTATTAAATCATATAATTATACAGGCTGTAAACAGTCTCATCACGAAGCCATCAACCAAGCATTCATATATATATATACATCAAACTAAGTAACTTTACGCAAAAATTATTGCTGGGAAACGACTTTTTTTTTTGGGGAGAAAAATCATGTTTTGTGGTAGAACTCAATGTAACGCACTCAACTCAACATTGTGTTGATGGATGGATTGAAGAGTGCGGGGGTCGTGGAGGTGTTTATAGTAAAAATCTTACATTAAAAACTTGTATTTAAAAAAAAAAAAACTTGTCAATAAGTAGGAACTTTGAACCCCCAGTATCTCCGGAACTAGAAGGTTCCCAGGTACCAATAGTGTAGAACAAAAAAATTATGGCAATGACGGGGAAAACAAGTGCCTTTCGGCTTCGTTAAGAGGTTTTTTACACCCTTTATGATCATGCACGCGTACCGCACGCGTTTTGCGTGCGTAGTTTGATATGCTCTTTATGTATCTGCCAAGTACCTTCCTAAAACCAAACACACTCCCATGCAACCCCATTCATACCTCAATACATATAACCTCGCCAACAGTTAGACTAAAAATCTAATAGGATTTGCATGGGAATTGAGTCGAGGTTTACTTTTGTGGTTCGTATCATTGCTTAATCCATTTGGAGGCTGCGTTTAAAGGGGCAGTTGCGGTCATAGATTAAAATGGTTTGGGTAGAGGCAATGGAGTTATAAAGGTTTATGGTTATAGAGATACCTACATAATAGAGGAATGAGGTGCATAGCATTCATGAGTGGCGATGCCAAAAGGAAAAAATAAAGGAAGGCCTATATTAACTTGCTAAAGAAGAATGGTAAATTGTGAAAAAATGAGTAGTTATGATTTTGCTGGGGTACCGTGTTCTACAATTGTATTTATTTTTAATGGAACTTTAGCTGTATTTTTTAAATAATAATAAGAATACGGTCTGATTGGTTTGGTGATGGCAAAGTCTTCTTCTTTTATTTCGAATTTGTCATTTATTTTAGGTACCTTATAGGGTACCATATGGTACAATTGCATTATCTGCTTTATATAACACTACCTATTCATACACGAGGCAGTTATTAATTTATAATATAAAAATCTTCTTTTGATAGATACTCGTATAAATTTTGTCCCTCAAAGTTTGAGACTATATTAATTGAATTGTAAGTGAAGTCCTTTTCGGACTAACTTACAAAAGTTTGAAATCACTTAAATTTAATTGGTGAAATCTTAATAAAATAACTAGGCCACGATGTTATATAACCAAAAGTTACATTTCTTGGAACAGAAATACTGTTATTTCAGCTACAGTTTGTTTTGGCCAATAGTGGGAACATTAAGGGCAGATTCGAGGAAATTCCAATGTCTTTAAGTCTGAATAAAAACACTGTCAGAAGTTATTTTCGTTTACTTTTGAAACCGTTAGAGAAATGCCATTATTTCTCTACCTTTATTGCATCCCTTAGGCTGATTTTTTAAATCTATGTAGAAAAAAAACAACTAAATCAATCTTCTTGGCCCTCAACGAATCATCGGTCTTGTTTCCATATTAACTTAAGTACCGTTCCCACTCCTGAACCTCTTCTAGATGAGAAGGCGTGAATCATAATATTCAACCACGCGGGCCTTGTTCCATGGACTTTACTACTGGACTGGACCAAGCAAACCCATTGACACACCCACCCATCAATTCCAAATCATTCCTCACATGGACCACTCCAATCGTATATACTATCAACAGCACGTACACAGTACAACTTCAACTACAAAATCGCCTTTACTGCTACGAACTAAAGACACTGTTGAACTGAAACTGGTACCTGTGACTAGCCGTTGAATGTACCGATGGACACAGCCCCGCCCATTTCGACTCTCCCAATACACTTATACAATTAAAGCTTTCAAATTGAATTGGAAGCAATAAAGATTGATACAGTATATAAAGTAGTCCCTCCAAAAACAAACATAGTAAATAGAGAGTGACCGTTCTCACACCAAATGGTCTGTGAAAAAGGAGTATACGGTTTTAGGGTTCTGTACATAAGGCAGTGTTTAGACGCCATGTCACAAGTCTCCCTTGAAGTTAAATGTGAAAAATGCATCATTGATCTTATCTGAATGATGAGATTTTGAAGGTTTTTACTATGAGATACTAGTTCCAATGGTTAAAATCTTTCAAAATCTAGTCACCATCTCATCTGAAGGATAGTCAATGATTCTATAATTTTGACAGAACAATGAGACAGATTAGAATGCGAACCTTCTTAAAAATACGGTAATCGCCTCTCCGTATTCATAACTTAATTATAATTATGTCTGCAGCATCATAGGCAGTGAGTGCAGTTTAATTTTTGTGTTTATAAAAAAAAGTACTGGGGATTTGATCCGTTTTTTTTATGTTGAAACAACAACTGAAGATTCTTCCTGAATGGATAGCATTAATTAATTCTTTTGAATGTTTCTATTAGTCCCAGTCTGAAGCAGCAGGCGTTTTTTAGATCACGGAAACTTACACCCATTTTTGCTGTTAACAACAAAAAAAATATTCCTTAAAAACAAAACTAAAGATTCTCAAAAACCCGACAAGCTTATCGCGCTCACGCTTGCCCGTATTTTTTCCAGTCCGCCATTGCACCGCCTCCGTTGACTGAAATAATTTCGCATCGAGCTCATTTGTATGTAAATGCGGCCCGACCGTTTATATCTCTGTTTGCCTCTCCATGTTTTTTTATAGTCTACGCTTTTAAAGTATTATCCGCTCGGTTGGGGCGCTGTTCTAGTGGAGTAGCTTTACGATGTATCTATAGAGATTTTTGCTTTAAGCTCTAAGACCTTTAAGTGGTAACCAGGTACAGAGCTTAAAGGTTGCTAAGCAACTTGAGAATTTTCTCTTCGTTGAAGGCATTTAGAGAGGAAATTGCTTGTTCGTTCATATTTATTTTCCACAATACCTACCTACTGAAAGCTACTTTGAATTATTTGTTAAAAAAAGTACAGGCAATAACTCAAGTAGAAGATCAATGGGTGTACCAACTAAACACCGTCCATCTGTTTATGTAGATACTGCAGGGATTTTTACTGGATGAATTTCGTTTAAAGAATTAAATAGTGTCCTCGTATATAAAAAAACAACATATTTTTCACGTACTTATAGTCGTTCTTAGACATGCGTGATGACGCTTCTTCCTCTTCTCAATTACGCGATAGGGTTATACTTTTAATAATAGTTTTGCCAGTTACTTACAGTATTTCATTGGATATACGGAAACTGATCAGAACATTATAATATTAGAACTGAAAATAAATTAATCTGCATCAAACTCGTTCAATCTCACTTCCCAAAGAATGAAAGCTAAAATAAGTCGAGTTGAACTGAAAATCTCATCAATCTTAGAAAAAATGCATTTCGATTTCCGACTCAATCTGAAAACGCAGACCACTTTGTTTTTCTTTTGGCTTGAGGTTCGATTGGATCATCAATGGGGTAGGTGGGAATTACTGAAATTATAACATTTTAGAGTATTAAGCAGTATTCGTTATTGTATTATTGTGTAAGCACAATATGGTCAAAAGCAAATAATGCAGTTTTGCTTGTATTTTTGACCATTCTAGAAAACAAGGAAAAAATTCAGCTTGGGAAAAAAATCTGCCAACGATTGTATCACTCTATTTAATTTTCAATAAATATGCAATCGATTTTTGCTATATAGTATGCTATCTAGCATTCAAAGTTCTACAGAATTGTAAGAAAAATAGAGGTCTGTGAAAGCCACTTATCAATCAATCCTGATTTTACCAGAAGAGTTAGGTAGAGCTGTCCAATACACCATCATTTCGAAAATATCAAAACTATTAAATAAGTTAATATATAGTTGTGTCCAATAAAATGTCTGCATTATCCACAGTATTCCCTTTTCACAAAAGAGATACTGCGCAAGTTCATTTACCCGACTGCGATAAAAGTGCGTAATGCCTCATCCTTTGTCCGCAAAGGCATTACATTGGTATAACAATCAAGCATTATTAATGGGCTTTTGTTGGCATTAACTGCGAATTAGTTTTTAATTATCAACCGGAAACAGCAACATGGTTGTTGTAACAAAGATGGGTGGTATCCATTGTGGAAATGTGTGTAAGGTGCTGATGAATTAGTCAGTGTTGAGTTTAATCTGAAAGGTACATAAAATGGTCAGTTGTTTAACTGTAAAGTTACTTCGAAGCCGAAGTTGAAAAGAGACTCTTGTTCACGTAATTTCAAAAGATTTGATGGTGCATTGCAAAGTTGATTAGTGGAAGCAATATGTAGATTTGGTCACATTTTTCTAGGATAACTGACATTTATTAAAAAAGATTCACCGATGCCATTTAGCCGAACTAAAACTAAAAGACTGTCAAAGCACTCAGGTCACTCAAGATTCAGCAATATTTAAAACTAGTTCAACCAATCAAATGGCTTGAATCGAGTTTAAATAATTTTTGAGTCGAGTGCTCGTTCAGTAATACGGCCTAAGACATAACCAATTAGCAAAACAGAAAAAAATAAGTGCCTTCCGTATGACACAGCACCAATAAACATTTACCTGTAGTAAATTATAGTTTAAACTAAAAATTTAAAAAGAAACTGCCAGGAAAGTTAGCCATCACTTGTTGTAAACTTCCCGGACAATAGTGCACTTTCCTAGCTATTAAGCAGTAAACCGAGGTGTAATTAAGGTAATTTAATAAAAACACCACGATTGAGTGCGCACTGCCACCCGTAGCGCGGGCGCATGTGTACGGTGTGGGGCGCTAAAATGGCGCTAGCAGCCGATATCTTTAGGGCAAGCATCAATGTAAAAAACGCGATATTGTGTCATAATAATTATATTTTTTATTTTCAGTCAGAGCAAATACGGGAGGTATTTGCACTGACTGAAAATAAAAAAATCCCTCCCTCCTTCCACTCGAATCTGTTTTATGCAAGTCTGGACCAATCCTTCCTGCCGGGTGTGCCACGATGTCGTTTTCCCAAACCCATACTAACTGTAGTTGGTGCCAGTTAAGATCGCAACAGCGGTCATTGCCCTTTTCCTAATATCTCGTCCTACGAAACAAAACAAATGAACCAGGTATCGTTTTTCATTAGAAAAAATGTTGAAGATCACGATAGATGACGATACAAGACTTGAACAGGCTTATTTTTGGACTTGAAAGTTAAGAACTTTAATAAATGTAGGTGGATCAATGACCGCTTTTGCGATCTTAACTGGCACCAACTATAAAACATTTTTATTGGTGAACTACTGCCATACGCGAAATAGTTTTATAAACTATACTATTTACTACAGTCAAAGCCGTTGTGTGTGATAAAACCATCTGTAGTATATAACATGTTTTCAATTTTAAAGGAGATTTTTCAAACGTCACATCACTTTTATCTTAGGAATAAAACTATTTTCTGACGAGTGAAAAAGTTCCTTGTAATAACAAAACATAATGAAAATATAAAAGGACTAGCGACCTGCCCCTGCTCTGCATGGCACCACCTATAAGGGTTGGTGAACCATCCATGGCAAAACTATCCTGTCAGCCAACCACGTGTCAGTGTCAGGATTACCTACTTGAAGTGAATTCCGAACTGGAAAATTCCACTCGCCGGTTATTAATATTATACAAAGAGGCAACAGTTTCCCTCAATGAAGTGTCTCAATTTAGAGAGGATAATCAACAGCTGATACGAGTGACTCGGCGAAAGGGGCTGGAGGCCGGGAGCTATCTTGTTAACATTTTATACAGATAAACTTTTAGGACAAAGGGCCAGACTCATTTAGTTTTGGAATCGATGGGAGCATTTTGTTTGCCTGGAAATCATTAAGCTCACTTTTTGTAATCTTCGTGTTTAACTAAAACGATTTGATGAAAAATATTCCTACTTTAATTTTACTTTATTGATCAGGGTAACACTGACCTGGACTATTTCCTAAATGATTGGGCTCAAAAAGGAAGGAATAAAAGGCAGAAAGGAGGAAAAAACAGGCTCATTAAATAGACTAGTATTTAATTTAAGAATTCATCAGAGTACATAATTCCAGAAAGCGATTATGATGATGAAATTCAATCTATGTTAACAAATTGTATGTAAATAGCCCAGTGTTTAGTGTTCGATGTCAAACTGAACAGCGGCAGGTCATGCCAACTGAATACATAATGCTGAACATAGTATGATGTGTATGAATGCTTTAGTAATATAGTTGATTGACCACGACTTCAACTAAAGCGTACCAATATGATTAGTACTCGTAATATGGAAAAAGCTGTTGTTTTTTAACAGATTTTTGCAGTCAAAAAGTAGTTTTTACTGAAGAGCAGTTTCGATTGTCGCAATAGATGTACATATTAGTGCTCATGGCTGTACCTACACATTTTTTCAATTAATCCTTTCAGACGTTGCCGCAACACATTTTAGCGCCCCAGATTGCAGAGAAGATAAAATCCTTCACGAATGCATTGTAACGATATAAACCGATGCTTTTAGCGTCTGCTGTGCTAATTGCATGCAGAGGATTTCACTCGAGATCCAGTCCTTTGATAATTTACTGTTGTAATAACGTGAGTGAAGAGACGGAAAGGCTGTATGTGATTGCAATAATGCATTTTCATACTTATGTAAGATTACCTTAAAGATCATAGTGAAATAGTAAAGGATTTGTTCCCGGTTCCAATTGTTTTCGAATGCAGTTGTTATGAATTGACTAATCAATCTTAAAAACCTGGCTTTTACGGGTTTAAAATTATTTTTGGTCAAACAAATTATTTTAGCTTATTAAAACAAATTAACTATGTGTTTAGCAAATATAACTTTTACAGTTAGCAAAGAAGTAATAATAACATAATAATAATAAATTAAGAGCTTCGATGACCATCTATCGAAGCTCTCTAAGCGGTTGGATCAAGGGCCTGATTCAGAAGGCAGTAGGTACTCCTCAATATGGCTCGCATTGTGAGGAAGTTCCTGTCTCTGCAGCCCTAACCACCGGTGGCTTGGACCCTGCTCCCGACACTGGCGGACTACTCTCTTTTTATATTTTAAAATGTTTTTTATGTTTTTTTATAAGAAATATTTTAAAATTTAAATAATAAGATGCTAAGATTAATAAAGGAGATAATAAATTACAATTATATTTTTTGTTACATTTATTATTGTTATAACCTGTTCGACAAAATGTAAATTTGTTGAAGAATTAATAAATCAAATCAATACCTATCCAATTTTTTTTCGTATAGGTAAGAGACAGCGTATAAGCGGAATCATCCACAACACGTTATTTATTGTGTTTTCTAATCTTTATTTTCTTCTTTATCGTGTGGTTAGTACCTAACCTGGTGTCAGAGTTTTTATGCCGCCCATGGGCCTCTGACTTGGCTTAACATGCCGTCGAGAAATATCTCTCAAGCATGCTGGTTTCCTCACGATGTTTTCCTTCACCGAAGCGAGTGATAATTATACAATTCGCACATGAATCCGAAAAATCAGAGGTCTTGGGTTCGAACTCGTGATCTATGACTTGACAGTCCGACGGTCACACCATTAAGCTATCACTGCTCATTTGTTTTCCAATAAAATCACACAAACAATTGTTAAAAGCAATAACTCCATCCTTTCATAAACAATTAATTATTAAAGTATGTTTATCTGACATTGTATAATAGAACCTATTGTTATTACTATAATCATTAATTAATTATTCTGCGATGATCTGAAACACGTGATAATCATGAATAGGGAAATAACACTATGATAATATTGATACTAAGCTAGTTATTGTTCGCGACTATATTTAAAATAAACAAACATAGGTAATAATATTTTTGATTATAATCATTCGAACTTAATAGTACCTTAACTAATCGAACGAGAGCAGCGGTGGTCCAGAGGTGGCGGCACCAACTTACGAACAGTAAGTCGTGGGTTCGAACCCAGACAGGCGCATTACTTTGTGTAATTTATTTCATCACCACTGCTCTCAAAACGGTGAAGGGAAACATCGTGAGGAAACCGGCATGTCCTAGAACCAAAAAATTCGAAGACATGTGACATCTACCAATCCGCACTGGGCCCGCGTGGTGGATTATAGCCCATTCCTTCTCATAGAGAGGAGGCTTGTGTCCCAGCAGTGGGAACATTAATAGGCTGATGATGATGCGAACTTCAAACGTTCGTAACGGTACTCCCTCACCGTAACATTCGCCTGTAAAGTCACAATCCAAGATTCGATTTTGTACAGAAACAAGTGAATCTGAACTGTTACATTAAAGGCAAGTGGTCGCAGTGAGGGAATGCCTTTAGACATACCGTTTTAGGTGACCAGTGGTAAGGTTAACCAATGAAACAGAGCATGATTGAAGAGTTTCGAGTTGTCGTCGTTGCCATGGGATATTGACTGCTCTATCCGAGTGATGATAGGGTACGGAGAGTTGATGATTAATATTATAGAAATGCCTTGCTGGACATAGACTTCTTCAATTGCACAATCATTAAGCTTGATTCTCATACAATCGCCAATAAGCTTAAGCTGCTAGCAAGAAATGATCGCCCCAAAAATTCTATTGTTTGTTCGTTGATCAGCATTGGTTATGCATAGCAGAACTATAGTATTGTATGATCGCAGTAACATCGCATTGGCATCATAGCTGTTAAGGTTTTATTTACATAACTAGCTGACCCGTGCAACTTCGTCTGCGTCATATAAGAGAGACAGAGAGATGGTTAGAGAGAGTGTGAGACACCCTTAAAAGATAGACATAATAATGCTATCGCGGATTTTTTATAGAACTTTTTAAGAGGAACAATTCCGTCAAACACGATTGTTGCGTAACTTTAACCGTTTACGCGGCGCACGCAACGAAAAATCTCAAAAGGAATATTTTTTTCCTTTTTTTGCAACATTTTTCATTGACGCTCTACTCCTATTGATTGTAGCGTGATGTTATATAAACGTTGCAACGTTGTTGTTCGTTGTTGCCTTCTCCGATAAATGGGCTATCCAACACTAATAGATACTTTCAACTCGAACCAGTAGTTCCTGAAATTAGCGTGTTCAACCAACCAAACAAACACTTCAGTTTTATAATATTAGGCATAGTATAGAATCAAGTAGGTAACAATTTAATTTCTCTGAAATATTTGCATTAATCGCTAAAATATTCTGTTTTTCTAAATAAGGGCTTTCCTCGCCAGCCTTCTCAGCCTTACGTTATCATCCTTAGACACTTGATAACAGTCATACTCCATCTACGTCAAAAGTTCTCATCAAGGTGCATAAAATGAGCCCAAACACGTTATAGATGCTGTAAACTCTTGATGACCTCTTACAACTGCCTTCCGTCTCCATCGTCGACCTTCGATGAAAGTCATACTCTAGCTAAGTTTAAAGTTTTCATCAAGGTCCATGAAATGAGCCCAAACACGATATAGCTGTTGCAAACTGTTGCGAACCTCTTGCAACTGACTTTTGTCTACACCGTCAGACCTTCGATGACAGTCCAGGCAGGTCTTAAATTCTCACCAAGATGCTTGGAATGAGGCCAATAACAATATAGTTGTAAATATAATCTACTAAACTGCGTATGGATTATTGATTACTGCGAATAGCACAGCACAGTTCTTGTACGGCAAGAACACGTGAATTTATCGCTATACTACTTATTGGAGAAATCATCATCATACTCCTGCCCTTATCCCAATTTATTTGGGGTCGGCGCAGCATGATAGTATTCTTCTTCCATACTTCTCTATTACTTTTTGGAAAAATATTACACGAAAAAATAAGAAATATAGAAATGCAAACAATTTAAATAAATAAATAAATATAGAAAAAAAAATTATATTAATATAATATATTAATATTTATTATTATATTAATATTTATTTATTTATAAATAAATATTAAACAAATCACAAAAAGTGAATATAATGTTGCGGGGTTTGAACCTGCAACCCCGTAGTTTGAAGAGCTGTCATGAAACCGCTAGGCTATTTACTTCGTTGACATTAGCTACAAATAGCCGTTCTCATGTACTTACGTCATGACTGAAACGTCAAACAATTTAAGTATACGGACATGATGTTAAATTGCCTACCCCCTTAAGGAAGTAGCGTGATAATATATAGCCTAAATATTGAAAAAGCCTTTAAAGAAATCTATGCAGTAGTTTTGACGTGATGCGCCCACAAACATTTCGTACCAACTATTTAAACCGAGGAAAGCTGATTTTCTTGAGTTCCGCTATTTTGAGCGTATTCACCTCAAAAAACAAATTTCAAGAAAACTGCGAAATTATTTTTACTTGTATTAGATATGAAGTATATGTAGCAACTTTGAAAGGTCACACTTCATTGGTTTTGATTGTATAGGTGTTTGAAGTTTATTAAATTTAAACACAAAATCCTATTTTTAGCGTCTCTGGATGAGATTTAAAAAAAATGCTAAAACAGGTATTTCTTTATTTTTATTAATAAGTATTTATTCTGAGTTTCATGATTCTAGAACAATTTAAAATATTTTTTTCATACAAACTTTACCCCCCCTTTTCAACCCCTTTAAAAAAAAAATACAAAATTTCTATAGCCTAAATGTTATTCTGAATGTATTTAAATAGATTTGTGAACATTTCAACAATATCGGTTCAGTAGTTTTCACGTGATGCGCGGTCAAACAAACAAACAAAAATTTTAAAAATGATTTGTATATGTTCAATTACTTATTTTAAGTCACCCTGGCTGGTTTTTTTTTTTTATCTTCAATGTACAGATTTTTTGGTCTCAACGATTTTATTATATGTATAGATAGATTGTAATTGTGAATAAATAAATAAAAAAAATGATTTACAGTAGAAGATAGAAACATAAAGGAACATAATAAAACGACTTAGAGAAGTGCGTAGTTAAAGTGATTTATGCCATGTAAGTGCGTAGACGACTGTTAAGTCGTGAGGTTTATCAGATATGGTCAGCTGACTGTCCAAGGTACTCAGAAACTTAAAGTGTTATTGAATGTCTTATTTTTATCGAACTTAAATCCGTACCCAAAACTAAACACCCAGAAAGATTGTTCCGGAAAATATAACAAGATTTTGGTAATAAAGAAATTGTGGTTGTCTAATAATATTGAAAACCGAAATAATTCTACCTGTACTTTGATGAACTTCAAATCAACAAAACACTTAATCATGTCATCTCCGAAGCTAGCTTCCGGTCTAACCAGATGCAGCTGAATACCTACCTGTATTTTACATCGAGCGACCGTTTATATCTGATCTCCACAACTCAGTTACTGGGTAATACGAAACTCCTTGGTAAGACTGAATGTCAGCAGTCTTTCAGAATTCTAACTCAAACTCAAACTCAAATCATTTATTTCAATTAGACCATTACGGCACTTTTGAATGTCGAAAATACAAAAAAGCAAAGCTACAGTCACAGTCACAAGGCATAATAACTTGAGAAAGTATTGTAGTTGCCCACTCCCTAACGTAGATCTCTATGGAGAAGAACGGGCAAGAAACTCCATGGACACTCTTTTAAATCAAAATATTGTTACAAAATCTTGGTTACATCATTCATGTTGAGATTATACATATGTGAGAACGATGTAGAAAGACGTGCACATTAAGAGCGTCCAGAGTAAAATAATAAATTAAAAAATAAAGTAATTAAAATGAACGAACCGTGGCAGCTAAGAGATGACCAGTCCCAACTGACAGCGCCCGTTCACGAACATGACGCATGTATCGGCGCCATTCAACTCGACCATATTTAAGGGAACCAAATGACCCGACACACCCGCCACCATCAGCGAGACATTTGAGTGAGCATGACATTCTCTCAGCCACCAAGGCATATTCAAGTCAATGAAAGATAACTAAATGTAAGTGGTGGCTGAACAGTACAAAGTACTCACACATGTGCTATGCAATTATATAATACTAAAAACCGGAATCTATACAATGCAAGTGGGTATATTTTTACAATCTTCTGCAGCTTCCACAATACATTAACATGGGAATCAATTCTTCTTCTTTGCGTGTCGATAGACTCAAATAATGCCCGACCAGTACATTCAATTAGTTTGCCCCTATGGTTGTGGAGCAGGACCAGCATTTAGCCAAGCATTTTTATCATCAATGTAATCCCCCAACTTATAATATGCTTGCCTACATAGTGTGCGTTTTATACAAGATTTAAATTTCGTCTCATTCAGTTGAAGAATGTGGGGAGGTATTTTATTGTAACATTTCAAACAGTACCCCATGAAAGATGAATCTACTTGAGCAACCTAACTACTCGTAACGACAGCTACAAATGACAGCTGGGTCCAACAGCTTAACGTGCTTTTCTATTATAAGCACAGAGGGAGTCTCGGTATATATAACAGCTCACAACTTAGGACCCATTAATGTTAATATTTATCTGTGGTGCTAGGCAAGTGGGCCTATCCCAGTTGTAAACGTCCCTTCCCTTTGTGCCTATTGGCCTTGTTTCGTTCTGTCTGCTGCTGATATGGAGGGAAGTGGAAATTACGGTTTTTGCCTACTCCTCCGCTATACTTTTCTGATTAATTTCGTGCGGGATCCAAGACAGTTATAGTACATTGTTCACCGAGAGGAGGAAGTGACCGATTACAATCGCACTTTCTCTCGAGTGATACATAGTGCTTTATACTACACCTACGAGGAAAATAAAAAACTAAATCTTTACTAATTGAAATTTATATTGAAATTGTTGCAGTTAGTGAAGCTAACTGTAACACTTTTTCCATTAATGTTTGTTTGACATGTTTGCGACAATGTAGGAGTAATAACTGGCTGTGCTGTTGGCACTGCGCTCGTAGAAGGCTGTGGTGCCAAAGGGGCAACTGGCTGCTGAGGGGCATTTGTCATCGCCGCGCTCGTTGATGGTTGAGGAGATGAGTCTTGATGCTCATTAATCGATCCCGATATTTGGTTATTTATTCGTGTTTTGTTTTCTACGGAATTCTCTATGTAACCTTCTGCAACAGCGGACGATTTCCAACCACCGTAGCGTTTTATTGTGGTTAAATCAGCACCAGTATCGGCAAGAATAGTCGCTGAAGTTCTGCGAAAGCAGTGGCCAGTGTATTCTAGTGGATTGAGTAAATTAAGGTAGGAAGCTATTTCTCTTGGCACAGTACTTATTTTGTTTTTTTGAATTTATTTACTTGTTTCGTCCATTTTTTGTTTTTATATTATAGTAAAAACCGATTGGTTTTGGGTTCACTGGGGCGAATTTCGTTATATTTCTTCATTATATCATAAAATAAGCCCGATATAACAAATGATCGCTGAATTTTGGTTTTTGTGTTAGGAATATTGACAATTATTCCATTTTCGAGGATTTCGATATCGTCTGTTGTCATATCCACAAGTTCTTGCGAACGACAGGCCCCATTTACTCCTAAAATCAAAATAACCTGTTAACAAAAATATCAAACATGAAAACCTAGTAGATTTCTACTCATAAATAGGTGTACGTAATAAATCATAAACCAGTGCATTTTGTTCATAAACTTACCTTCATCAACAAATATTTGTCATCTGGAGCATTCTGCAAAAAGGAATAAACATCCTTTGTAGTAAGCACTTTTGATTTCTTACTACGGAATCCCTCCGACTTTCTTTTCAGAAATGCTGTAAGTTTTTTGTATTCTTGAATATTTATGTCGTTTCTTGTCAATATAGTACTTTTCAACATTGAGTACATAGACCATAACGTACTTGGTTTGTATTTTTGCGCTTTTTCACTGAAATAAGCTAGCGTTTTGCTAGCTTATTTCAAAGTTTCAAAAAAAGATGCCGCATTTTTTTCACTTTTCCATTGCAAAAAATCGTCATAAGTTTTATTATATTTTTTAATTGATTTCTGTGGTAAAAGATTATCAATCAGTATTTTTGCTGTTTCCTTCAACTGCGGCGGAGTTAAAAAATCTTCATCATCACTATCACTACTTATCATTTTGATAGTTTTATTTTACTTTCTACGAAAACTGTGGCGTCTGCAATTTTTACATGTTCTTTTTTCAAATTGTTTATCCTGCCGCCGCAGGGTCGCACTGCCAGCCCGACACCATCCAACACACAGCTAGTGGCCAGTGTCATTTTGCGAACTTGGAGATAAAAACTCACTGTAAAAACTTTTTGGCTTTTGATATTTAGGTTATCGGCGCATAGTCTTACCCAAAATTAAAAAAGAAAAACCACGTAAGAAATGGATTTTCATACACTTTTCTCTCCCGCTCAGATGCGTTTTCTCCCCGCATATTTGTTCGATATGCAATGACGTACTTTCTACCGTAAATTTGATAAAGTATCAAGGTACTTTCCAAGCAGGTGTAGTATAAAATTCATTCTCTGGGACTTCGTCGAGCTTCATTATCTCGGCGCTTTTCTGGTGGTCGCCACTGTTGATTCTGGCTTTCAGGAGTTACAGTGGTTAGGGAATATGGGCTTGTCCCATTAAAAAAAGTCTCAGTACATCATGGACGTTTACCCATCCACGGACTCACCTCGGCAAGCACAGCTTTACCTTCAAGCAAACCTTGCGGCTGTTATTTCGAGCACCTCAAATCAACATAACTCTAAATACAGCTAGCATATTTCAAGTATTAGTGAAACTTTCATGATCGTAGATAAAAAATTGGAAACCCGAGTCGATACAAAGTTATATCTGATAATAATACAGTTTCATGTGTATAAATGTTTTTTTCTTTTCATTAGCAAATGTCATGCCAAGTCACATTGTTGCCAAGCGTGATGGGTTGCGTAAGAGACAATAACTATTGTTTGTCTATTTATAGGCTAATTATGACGTTTCCATGTCAATGGTAGCATGTAAACAATTAATTAAATATAAGTGCTTAGTAAGTTTCGTATGTACCTACCTACCGAAATACTTATACCCCAGCAAGTTAAATCAGTTTTTGAGGCTTCTACATATTTTCAGTATGAAAACTTTGGGATATACAAGAAAATGCCTTGGTTAGCTTGAATTGTAAAAAAAACTCTCCACTCTCCATCGTCTCCATTTTGTTCGAATAATTTTCTACACATTAAAAATACCTTCAATCATTTTCAATCAGGATTTATATTCCTGGTTATAGTTTTCCTAGCTCTTCTGATATTGCCCTATAAATTAGATTAGTACTTGTGTCCATTAAAATTTTAAAGAATCTTTTGCATTGAAAGACTGCTAAGCTTCATTTTTTCCTCTCCTTAGTGGACCAAGATGAGATGATGTCTTCTTCAAGCTGAAGAATGCCCAAAATCCTAATAGACACAAATGTTAAAAAGTGCATCAGGTTCTGCTTAGTAAGCCGGTGTATAAAGGCATCATTGTTATCTAAAGTGTTCGGCCAAAATTTTGGCCGCGCGGAGTCGATTAGTAAGGGCACGCCATTGATTGGCCTATATATTGTTGTAAAACGCAGCTACCCAAAAACTCTCAACAAATCGTGTCGTAATCATTAAACTCACGCTTTTAATTGATAAATATCAATTAAAATGATTAATTAACAGTAACATAGCGATACATGCATATGTTAATCACGAAGGTGTGTTACTCGGGTGCGGTTATTGCACCGATTATAAACACACACCTCTTCCTTTTGACCTTATTGTGATGAGAGGTATTCGTATCAATGTCAAACAAATTAATCATCATACTGTTCTCCGACGCTTTTACAGAAGTATGTAAAGGGTGTAAACAGACCCTTAACGAAGCCGGTAGGCACTTGATTTCCCCGTCATTGCGATCATGTTTTTGTTTTGGACCATACCTGACAAAATACTAGTTATGATATTGGAGGTCAATGTTCCAACTTTTTTTTTTCTAATACTAGTTTTTAAGGTCATACTTTACTTTAAATACATCCTTTACCCGTTTACTATTAAATGCGTCCATAAGCACAATGTTTTCAGCGCGTTACATTGAGTTTGAACGTAAAACGTGACATTTCACCCCCAATAAAAGAGATTTCCCAGTAATAATTTTTGCGTAGAGTTACTTAGTTTGATGTACAGAATGCTTGGTTGATGGCTTCTTGAAGGGCCTGTTTACACCCTGTGTCTATAAAATTGTCGTTGAATGACTTATAAGTCCGTACCAATAAGTAAAACCTTTAATGAAAGTCATCCCCTGTCATCATCAGTATCCACAGCTGGGCATAGGCCTCTATTTGCTCCACGTGGCAACCGGGCCTCTTCCAGGACATACCAGCAATGGCAACAATGTCGTCTACCCATCTCGCCGCAGGGCGACCGACACTTCTCTTTCCAGTACTTGGATGCCACTCGGTCACAGGTTTCGTTATCTTCATCAGCCTAGACTTTTCCCATGTGATAGAATTCCAGGAAGCAACTGATTATTTGTACCTCTACAACCCATTTACTGTTAATATCATCCCCTGTGACGTTTCAAAGAATGGTTGACGTTCATACCCAGATATGTGTTGCTGCCTTGTTGGTACAGTAGGCACAGCCGCGATTACTGAACAGGACGTCCAGGGTTCGATTCCCAGGTTGGGCAAAGTGTTATTGGGTTTTTCCATCAGGAATTTCTCTGTAGCAGCTAAGGAATCTGGATTTGTGCCCGGTTGTTAGCATTAGGCTCGCCCCCGCTCCTTATTACTGCCTGATCCATCCGGGATTACCGGCGCGATACTTTATATTATTTGAATAAATTCACAGACAACAACAGAGTTTTATTTCAAAGTTCATAACTGAATATAATAGACAGCAAGTCTCCGCCACTCATAAACATAATAAGCCGCAGTTTACTGACATATTCATGTATGTTAATATTGTAGGTGTGTAGTCTGGCGGTTGTTGCACCAATTACCTTGCACCACCTCGCGCCTCTTCCTCGTAACCTTCACTGCGATGCTTCACACACGCAAGGAGGTATCGGCATCTATACCTACACATACAAGCATAATATCACGGCTGTATTATCCTAAGCGGTAGGCAAAAGTGTTTGATGTTGTAATATTAGCTTAATAGAATTTTATGTCTATGAATTACTGGCAGGTTTTTAAGTCTATGGTCTTAAAAACCTTATGTTGTTAGGAAGGTTTTTTGAATATTAAAGACGTGGGTGTCGTGTGAAGAAAATTGAGTATGATGTGATTTAGTTTTGGAGTAATGTTTTTATAGGACCATGTGTAGGTTTTAGTGAGTTCTTGATGATGTTTAAATAAATTATATGTGAGGTCAAGTTGATTTATTTCATGGAGGATCCCACTCTCACAACATGGTGGTAAGAAATAGTCCATAATTTAACATTTAATGCTCCAACATTTTTCAAATTGCAAGTCCGATGGTTGAATGAAATTATCTGGAAAGGACTTACCGACATGCTTGCAGAGTTCACAAGCTGAAGTGCCCTGTGACAAGGAACAGGTCATGTTTGTCGTAGGACCGATGGCTGATGGTCAAACGAGTTCTGGAGCGGAGACCGTGTATCTGCCAGACATGATGAGGGAAATGGAGGATAGTGCAGCATGGGCGAGGCCAAGACTTTGCTTCGCAGTGACACAGAATGCGGGTTCGATTATAATAAATTCATGGTTAGTCGTCAAGTCAATTTCAGAATTTTAAAACGTGTTAATAAATGTGGAATGAATTTTGTGTAAAAGGGAATGTATGCTAAGGTGCGAGTGAAAGGTGCGAAAGTGTGAAAAAGAGAGGAAGAATAATAAATATGGCGTGACGGATACAGTACGATGATAGACGACAGACGTGTTTTTTTTAATTAAAGTTTTTGCAAATTAAATATACAAGTTTCTACGAACAAAACTCTATCTATTATTCACTATACGATCCCACATAAAGTCTAGCCTTCAAGAACACAATAATCTAAGAACACGCGTTTCGCACCTTAGTGTTTGTTTGTTTGTCAATGACTCAAGTACCTACCACATAATTAGTAAACAGACTCCTAATTAACAATAAACACTTGCATAATTATGTAAATATCGGAAGTGTGTAAAGTCGAGGAGTTTATTTTTTTGCAAATTAACAACAAACTTAAATTGTTCAAATATACTTTATTTGCCTATGAAATGATTATACCGATGCAAATTGATGTAGTTTGAAAACCAATTAATTTCCCTGACTGTATTAAGCGGTTATTGCACCAATTGCCACGGTTCTTCCTAATAACCTTGCCATGGGCGATGAACCTCAACACGACCGGCCTCAACACGAGAACCAAATACCAATCGAGAATCGTTTAGAATCAGATTAATCGATTCGAGGTCAAGTTTTACTTTATATCGAGTAATTTAATCAAGGCTTACGTGCATCGTCTGAAGTTCGGTTTGTTTAATTGAGGTGGGTCTGCAATTATTAATAATGGAGGTTGATGTTTGACTAAGTCTCTGTTGGGACATTTTCAATATGGGGTGAACATTAGGCTCACCTCCTATTTTACCCCATTAGCACGCTAATACTAGCGTTTGAAAATAGTGAAGGAAGAAAGATATCGTATAGGAAAATATTCTCTTTGATATTTATGGTCCATAACAAAAAACCTCGACCAACATCTTAGGAGGCTCTCAATGCGCGGCTGGGTCAAGGGCTTGATTCAGAAAGCTGTACTCCTGGTCCAGGAGTACTGCTTTCGCATAGTGAGGAGGTTCTTCTCTCAGCCCTGGATAAAAGTATATATGTCACCCCAAGCACCATCACCCTAAGGTAGACTGGTAGAAAATGCCCAAGGCATTAAGTCCGCCTTTGTACATTATGTGCATAAAGTTTTAATAAATAAATAAATAAATAAGTATGCAAAACTGTCTTCTAACTAATGTCGAGCCTCACGATTGCATACGTGACAGTAGACAGCGAGATGCCTCACAATCGATACAAGTCAATAAATTATTGCATTACGATATTTACGACACCGTTACGTCACCACTTGTCCAACGATAATTATCTACAATTTAATTTGACACGTGCCAGTGGTAAACAAATCAGTATGTAAGCGAAATATCAAAATATGTGGAACCATATAACCCTTGATCTGTCCACGAAGTAGACACAATAGTTAAACAATGGTGTCTCGAACAAGTCGGTCTTTTGACAGATCATGATTTAGACCTCTTGTGTTAACCTCTATTACAAAATTATTATGAACCACGACAGGATTGCAAATATGTGCATAATAGGAGCCAATAAATAAGCAAGGGTCAAAATAAATGGCGATTTGAAATTGGAAAAGTGCAACCGTGGACTTCTTTAGACCGAAGGTAATCATCACGGTATTTTACTATATATGACACAATATTTTTACCATAGATGATTTATTTATTTATTTAGTACTACAAGCATAGAGTATAGACACGGATTTAATGCCATAGTCATGTTTTACCAGTCAACCTAATATAAATTGTATATGTATGTGATTAAGTTATAGAAATGGAATGTTATCTCTTGTTGCATGACATAAGCAAGTTTATACAGTTTAAGCACTTTCGTATAGCTTAAATCAAAAATTCCTTTAAAAAGGCAAGAAAAAATAAATAGTTCATCATCACAATGATATCAATTTTAAACGTTTCTTAGACAATTTTTACAAGTGTGAGTAATTAATATAAGTGGTTAATAGGTTCTCGAGGTTTCCGCGTAGCATCGTAATTGCACAAGCCATAGTCATTCTGGTCCCCCAGAATTCAATTCCCCGAGTTTCAAATACTATTAAGTGGGGATATGAGAATCATAGTCTTTTTTTTTTCGGATGGGAAATCATCAAATCCT
This sequence comes from Xestia rhomboidea, assembly GCA_963853795.1. Lineage (NCBI taxonomy): Eukaryota > Metazoa > Arthropoda > Insecta > Lepidoptera > Noctuidae > Xestia > Xestia rhomboidea. The sequence goes on along the minus strand of OY970771.1, from coordinate 1,959,136 downwards.
CCCCTCTCTGGGCGGAGCATGAGGGAGTGTCAGACTTTTACTGACTAAAACCCATCCATGTTCCTTCATCGCCCTTTGTGTTCCGGGCCCTCGGTATCTCTTTCGAACAGTCCCGCGGCTCCGGCATGTGCAGGCATCGGCCCTTGCGACCCCTTCATTTTTGTTGACTCTCCTTGAGGCGCGCGTGGAACACGAACGCGCCGTCGACACGGCCTGTCATGAGACGGACGGACGGCGAGCTAGCCCATAGCTCCCCGTCCACAGGCCCGCGCCTACGGTGGCCGGAAGCCACCACGTGGCCCCCGACTCCCGGGGCGTCTCCCGCGGCGGCCGGGAAGTGAGGATCTCTCCCTCTCACGTTCCGCCACCTCCTTCGCTAGTATGACTGCTTCGCAGAAGGAGGTGACGGCGTCCCATTCCGTCTCGCTCCGGACCATGGCTTGGGCCAGGGCCGGAAGCGAGAGGTCACCGCCGCCAATCGCCACCTCGAGGACACGGCGGTGCTCCACCCAAGCGGGGCACACCTCCACAGTGTGCTCCACCGTGTCCTCCGGTCGATCCTCGCAATGGAAACACCCGGGCGTCTCCTCCCGCCCGATTCGGTGCAGGAACTTACCGAAACAACCGTGTCCGGTAAGAACCTGCGTCAGGCGGAAGGTGAGGACGCCGTGGCGTCTCTCCAGCCACTCCTCAAAGAGGGGACTTACCGCCACTATTGTGGCGTGCCCTGCACGGGGTTGCGACAGTCGCTCTCTCCATTTCGCCATGAGATCACGCCGGAAGTCCGTCCGCTGAGCGACAATTTGCCGCGGCAGCGGAGTTTAACTTGACGAACTTGATGAACTTGACGTCAAACTAAAGGTAGATTTTTTTAAAAGGGAGCAGCCTAATATTTAGAATTTTATGAAATAATTTTGTGGATATAAACTGTGTAATTTATTAATTTCCAGCTCTATTTTCAACAAAACACATGCACAAACATTTTAAAAATTCATTTATGAACGTTAAAACCTAATTTTTCCTGCACTTTACGATGAAAACTTTCCACCGTTCGTGTTCGCGTGCTAACCGTACTTACACTGTCGCTTGATTAATATTTATACATTTAATTACATATTTCATTAGTGTCGGAGGTTGATAGCACCGGGGTTCGGTTCTCGAGTTGACAATTTTCAAAAGTGGGTTTTTGAAATGTTTGGAGTTAGATAGTGTACATCATTGAGTTTATTATTAAGTAGATGTTAGGTACCCTGAAAGAGAAGGCTTAAGAGCAAAGTAGGTATACCTATCATAATTTCATAACAGTATTGTTGGGTCCCTTATAATAAGTGAAAGGTCTACTGTCACTCATGTGGGGATGACAGTACTGAGTGTGTGAGAGAGAAAGACGAAGTTGGAGAAAGCGAATTGTAGGATATGAAGTCACGACTAGTTTTAGTGCTGTAGTATTACATTAATTAAAGTATTTCGATTTCCAGCATTTCACGCCCACAAAAGAGAAACAATAATCACCGAAAAGAAGAACCTTTAAGCTAAGTCATGAAGAAAAATACTTTTTTAATGGTGGCCATTTTTGTCAACAGCCGAAATGGGTTTAAATTACAGTTGTTATAAGACTAAATGGCAAGCACCGAAACAAGCCGAAACCCCATCCATCACACAAGCCACAGCAGGATCCCATATTTTTCGGACGATCGATTCAGAAAATTCAGCGGCCAGGATAACAGATAACATCTTCTCAAAAGATATTCAAAGAAACAAAATTAATGAATATTGATCAAATTTATAAATATAACACTTGCATACTTGTACGTAAAATAATTAATAGAGACATACACACACAAATAACATTTACAAAAAAGAATGCAAATTCAAGAGCGCATTACGAGGCAGGCTAACCATATAATTTTAAGAGCACCGAGGACAAACTACGGTAGAAAGACTGTCGTATATGAGGGGGCTGAACTCTATAACTCTTTACCTAAAGTAATCAAGGAATTGAAATCACTTCCAACTTTTAAAAGACTATTAAAACACCACTTAAATAATTTATAAATTGTAAGTTTATGCCGTTTTTTATAACTTAATTTTGTTTATTACCAAGCGATTTCGTTTATTGTATCTTAATAATTATGTTTCCTCATAGAAGTGAATAATTGTTTTCTTTTTGAGTGAAATAAATTTCTTAAACCGTAAATCTGGTGGAAACGGCGGTTCTATGATATAGTATCATCATCATCAGCCTATTAATGTTCCCACTGCTGGGACACAGGCCTCCTCTCTATGAGAGGGAGTGGGCTATAATCCACCACGCGGGCCCAGTGCGGATTGGTAGACGTCACATGTCTTCGATTTTTTTGGTTCTAGGGCATGCCGGTTTCCTCACGATGTTATAGTATATTTATTTTTATTTATATATGAAGGTTACTTTTTGGTTTGTTTAATTTAAATTATTTTTACCAATATGTTTAGCTGAAATACTGTATTTTATAGATAATTACGATTGTTTACTAAATAAAGATATTCCTAACTTAGATTTATAAAATTAATTATCACACTCTGTAGCGTTCCTCTACATAGATCCTTCCTCCTTTTGTTAAGAAGTAATTAAACCTTTACTTATATTTTCTTTTTACTTGGCGTCGTCATTTTTAAAATTAGATTGGAAAAAAGTGAAGATACTTGTCAAAGATTTTTTTATAGGATTCGCTTGAGAGGTTTCAACCTGTGAACAGATATTTAAAATTTCATTGATAATTACGCCAAATACTGTATATCCATAAGCTTGTATAAAGTTTAGGTGATTTACTGTGGTTCGTCAAATATTTTACCCTGATTGGATCAAGTCAGCGGTTAAGAAATTTCCAATGACTATATTGTGATTTGTGGAGTAACGTTCCTTATAATAATTTTACCTGGTACTTATTTGTGTTCGTTTCTTCTCTTATGTAATTGTTTTTGTTGTCGATTTTTCTCTATCTGGATTTCGTTCGTATCTTTCATTTTTCACCTTAGGTTGAACAATCCAGCATAGAGGGCAATTTGGCCCTCTAGGTGCATACTGGCTCAAGAGGCGACTCTGTGACATCCACAAGCGATAAATCAGGATTTTGTCGTCGAGTTGTTGCTGCTCGGTAACACACCATCTTCGTTCACATACGTTCTGGATTCAGATTTTGGTGACCATACTACCAAACCGCCTAAACAACGAGGTTTGCTGAACGTTTAATATAGTTATATTCGACTTGAATACGGGATCTATGATGACAACTGCAGTTGAAGCCTTACCGAAGTTCTAGGTGCACGTACTAGTTATACGTGGCTTACTATTATTACGTAATATTATTTTAAACTAAATTCTTATCGCCGATATAATTCTTCACAGTATATTCTAGTCAAATTCTATGTCTTTTTTAATATTTTCTTGAATCATGTACTCAGGAGATTATTGCTAAAGGGAAACAACACTGTACGTTATTATGTTATAAGGATTAATCTTCCCTTGACCGAAGCTTCCGCCAGGGGGACATAGAATCTAAAAGCTCTAAGCGAATACCTTAAATTAACGAAGTCTAATTTTAAACTTTTAGTCTTTATTTAATTTTACTATTAATTGTTATTCTTTTTTCTAAGTAGGTACTATAATAATCATAACTTTAACGTCTTATAACACCACTCTCTTTATAACACCACAAGAAAAAAGGTTTATTACAAACCTGTTTTTCTTGTGGTGTTATAAAGATTTTTATTTAGTAACCCTCAAATTCGATCGTGGAGGTACTATCGAGGACACTCCCGCCTGATCACCACTAAGCTAATTTGTACTTGCACTTACAACATAGAAACGCTCTCTAGCCCCGCCCCGTTGACTTTGTATAGAAATAATGAATAAAAAGATACCGACCGGCCGAGCGCACTGACGACGCACGCCAAACGAGAGTTATTGTTATTTTACGCGCCAAAATTGAGTCTTTCCTAATAGGCCTAAATTTTAAGGGGGCGTGGCTCGGCGCCTCCGCATGATTTAAGCGAAAAAAAATTTAACTGGGCAGGCGGAAAAGACCACGACTGTACGTCTTGGAATTGTCTCAATGATGTCAAACACAAACATCAACTTGAAAACGAAAAAAGGATTTTGGAAGAGAAATATTTGGAAGATAATTTTATATATGGCTGACGAAATCCGAGGGTCCAGTCTACGTCCAGATTCTGATGGAGAATCATCTACTACGAAGTTCACCATACTAAAAGTAAACAGTAATAAGGATACTGACACTCTGTCGTGTCCCTTCATTACTCAGAAGTCCTCTTTCAACATTTTGGACTTGTGCTGAAACCTGTAATACAGAGCTTGCCCAACACCTTGACTACTGTGCTGTGGTGTCGGAGTTGAATCTTCACGTCTATCTGCGGAGCTGATCTTCACCCCTCTAGAGCAGCCCTGACCAGACGCCTGTAGAGCTGCCTTAGCCTGACGCCGTTCCAGATCTTCACACCTATAGAGCAGCCCTGGCCTGACGCCTGTAGAGCTGCCCTAGCCTGACGCCGTTCCAGATCTTCACACCTATAGAGCAGCCCTGGCCTGACACCTGTAGAGCTGCCCTAGCCTGAAGCCGTTCCAGATCTTCACACCTATAGAGCAGCCCTGACCTGACACGTGTACAGCTGCCCTAGCCTGACGCCGTTCCAGATCTTCACACCTATAGAGCAGCCCTGACCTGACACCTGTACAGCTGCCCTAGCCTGACGCCGTTCCAGAACTTTACACCTGTAAAGCAGCCCTGGCCTGACGCCTGTAGAGCTGCCGTTCCAGATACTACATTTTAAAACCTCCTTCTTCATTATCTTCTGTTGAGTGTGTGAAAGGTACATCCGTGTTTTATGAAAGTTACTGTATTTTCTACCTCCTCTTCATTGTAAATTCATTTATAACTTTCCCTTTTCACTTGCTAGGGAAAGTAATACGACAATGAAAAAAAAACGGGGTACACTCATTAGAGACAATCATCCATAATATTTGAGCCGTAATTTAAAGACTTTTTTTAATGAGGTTTTAAACTCGTCACTTCATCTCCAGATTATGCTCAATCTAATGGTAAAAGTGTAAAGGTACTTACTGCACGTAAATTCAAATGTGTGCCAACAGACAGATACATGACTGATCCTTGTAAGAGATCCGTATTTTTAATTTTGAAAAAAAAAAAAGTAAGTACTTGAACGTTTTTTTAGGGTCCCGTAACCCTAAAAAACGTTCAAGTACATTCTTTCCAAAACTAAGTCTGTCATTGGCCACAGAGTCAATGCTCTCAAATAATTTACACAGTACTAACTACCAATATTCTTGTTCAAACAAGGCAGTAAGACAATAAACTTGGCAGGCAATTAATCATGGAGTTTAAATCACAAAATCAATATTTGTACAGCGGTATACGAATGCAGCGGACTTGCTGCTAACTGCATTTTGGTGCCACGGAGTTGGGAATTTAAATGGAGGCTACACCATTTCAATAATAATAGGTAAGTCAAAGTTATTATTACTAAAAGAACTTGGATTGCAGAAAACCCTGTGCCAAATATTGCGCGGGAAATGATTGAAATCTTAATTAATTCTTTATTAAATTGACCAGAATTGTATCAAATTCGATGTGAGGATCAACAAACAACAACAATAATGACTAAAAAGAGGTATAGTAAAGAAATATTACAACAACAATCATTACGAAAAAGAGGTATGGTAAAGAAATATTAAAAAAAAAAAACGACTGCATTTTTTTATTTTACACTTTTTAGTTACTTCGATATACCATTTTAAAATCCTCATGATGAGCCCTTTATCGAGCCGTTCAAGCTGCAGAGCGTGCCAAACATTTGAATTTGGCGCCAAAAAATCCGCCATTTTGTTTTTTTTTATTTGATATACCCAGTGTCATTTTCACAGTAAATACAAATCTAACGACACATCTCAAGCTAAAATCCATCGAGCCGTTCAGGCTGCAGAGCGTGCCAAACATTTGAATTTGGCGCCAAAAATCCGCCATTTTGTTTTTTTATATTTTGATATACCCAGTGTCACTTTCACAGTAAACGTGAATCTAACGACACCTTTCAAGCTAAAATCCATCGAGCCGTTCAGGCCAAAGAGCGTGCCAAACAATTATACATACATACATACATACATACTCTCGAAAAACATAACCCTCCTTCTGACGCAGTCGGGTAAAAATAGAGGCAGGAGTTTTAAGTATTACGGGTGTACTTACCTACGTAGTCTTGGTGTCTGGAGACAAAATCCTAAAGATCTATATTCTGTAACTTAATCTAAATAAACCATGATTTTAGTAAGATTTCATGGGTTCTAATCATTTTAATATTAATAAACAGTGCAGTGTAAACGTATACACTGCCGCAGATCACAACGATTTCGCAGATGCATAAGTCTGCGTCTATGGTCTATCAAAAAGATTGCACAGAAAAAAAAAACTACAAGTTTTATTTGAAGTCTCTGAAAATTAACTACTCTGTGCCCCAGCACTTTTGCATAAGGTCTGTCAAGTCCTTTTGAAAATATATTTAATGTTTGTCTGGCGGGCGATAAAAGTGTATAAAGACTGTCCTTTTGACCTTGGCGAGCTGTTGAACCTGACATTGTTGATCATTTGACGAGGCACAAGCACAACTTGGTGTTGGAAGGTTATCTGAAAGATAGATCCTTAATTTTATCGCAGTATTAAAGATGCCAGCATAGAGGACATATTTTTTTAAACAGATCTGTTTACAAGCGAATTAATCCAAGTAACTAATCAACTTAGCGTAAACATAGCGTAATCGGCCTATAATGTTCCCGGGGGGGACTCTCTCCAGATCGGCCACCTATAAACCCTTATATCTTTTGAACCAGAGACCGACAAATTCTGATATTTGGCGACAAGTTTCGACTAATTAGCGAAAAATTTTTCGTGTTATCACAATTAAAATCGCTGATGGTGGCCAAGCCAGTGTCAATGACACCTACCGTCACCCAACATCAGGCACTATGCTGGGTCACACCACCTTTCGGCTCGCTACTTGCCTGCGTCTGGGCACTACTTGCGGGGCTGCACATGGCTGTCAATGTGGTGAAGCAGTCGATAGCCTCGCACACCACGGCCTGAGCGCAGCTTCTGGGCACTATTCCTGTTGACAGCGATGTGGAAGAATTTTTGACGACCTTTAATGCTTTCTTTCCTAAATGTACAAAATTATGTTTATTATTATTTTAAGATTAGTTATCGATAATGTACATATTTATAATAAAAAATAAAGTTATAACTTAGCTAAGACAATACGGAAGCCATTAAGCCCGTATATACTTATAAAATACAGAGATAAACTCATAATACCTATTTACTATGCAGCCTTACACGTGTTTCCACGATATAATGGAACCGCCAATTATTTCTGAGCACATGAAGAAAATGACACCCTCATCTCGTTCCAATTAATCACATTCCGCCAATTTTCTCCATAAACCGGTGTAAGTCAACAAATAATTAACAAAAGCCAGTTACACCGGAAAAACTCGAACGCTTCCGATAAAAATGTAAACAATGGAAAAAAACATGGCGTTATAGTATACGCGTGGCTTGCACATAAAAGAACAATGACTATTAATTTAATTTATGGACGTCATTAGGATTGTTATGATAGTATATTAGTTGATAATAAGATAAGTTTATGTGCGTTTATAATGTCATTTCATCGTGCATTAATTACTGCTAAGCTTGTCATTTTGTAAGAGATAATACTAAATGGGTGTTTAACCAGTATTCTTTTTTTTTATACACGTTGCCGCCCCCCCCCTCCCCCCACACTAGAAATTTCTCCTGTATCGTGGGTGCGTTTACAAACATTTAAACTCACATACACAAACAACCAGACCCGGAACAACTATCTGTAGGCTGGTGGTTTAAAAAAAAAGCAACAATAATGTAGTGGAAAAAGCAAAGCAAATTCAAAGCAAAGCAAATACTTTATGCAAGTCTACTTTGTGAAACCGAGCTAAGACCAACTTTAATCTCGAGAAGATTTTTGGACAGTTTGGTCAAAAGGCAAAGCTTCGTCAAACTCATGCATTTATTTAAAATATACTAGGTTACAGACAGTTTTGAATAGTCAAAAATAAGAAGATGAAGTAACAGTCCAGCTATAGGCATAATAACTGTGAAAATACTTTAGTTGGAGTCGGAAAGAACCGTCCCATAACACCTGAAAAAAGCATCCGTATTTTTTGCGTATACTAACTACCTACTAACTCGTGGTACCCATTTTCACGGTCACCGAATTTGAATATAATACAAGTGGGGATTTCTATTTCCACCATTTATTTTATGAGAACTGAACTAGAACTAGATTTCTTAGTACTGAAATTGTAATTAAAGGTTAATAATTACATATTATTGTGTGGAAATGTACGTTCTTCGGAAGTAATAGCGTGTGTTAAGACTGGTTTCGAGACCTAGCTCTTGCGGTGAGGATTATATAAGTATGATCTGTTTCCAGTGGAAAATTGTACAATTTTCCAAATCGTTCTTTATTTTTTATATTAGTTACTTTGGGAATTCTTCTTTTTCTTGGGAAGTTTGGCTAAACTTTAATCTAGGCTTATCAATAACTTAAAGCCAGAGTTAAAAGTATAGGCGATATAATAGGAACTTGGAACAAATTGTTGGGAAAGAGTGTTTCAGACGAAATCTTATTGAAAATTATTAAAATAGTGGCTGTTGGTTTCAAAAGATTGAATTAAGAAGAATCAAGAGATTTTCACGTTGTTTCAGATAACGGGAAATCTTTAGATGGTCAATCACACAAACATCGAATCATGTTATCATATTTTTTCTAGAATAAAAACAAATTGACAATTTATGTCTATCACACAAAGCGTTTCTTTCTTTGTTATATCCCTGGATTATCATGAAAACTTTTTGCATAAAATTATGTGATCATCCTAAAGGAATTTATATTATAATAACTGCCTGTCCATTGCATTGTTAAAGAGATATTTGCATCTAAATGTACAGAGGAGGTCAAGTAAACTATTTGCTAGGTCACCCATCCGATTATCGGCCGCGGAAAATGTTGCTATACTATACACACATGACTTTTCTTCCCCTTTGTTCTGATGCACCCTAGTTAATTTGATATGTAGTAGGATCATGTTCGATTCTCTATATCACAATATTTGACTGTTGTGTGTTTGCGTGTAGTCCTCAAAGAGAGAAGGAGTACACCCATATTTCGCCAGTCCCGCATAACTGCCTGCACCTATCAGGATTCGATCGAAGCAAATTTTAGAGCTGTGCAGGTGGCTGGCTACGTACTGGTTTGAGTTTCATCGACACGTAAAGTAGAAGATTTCGCCAGTTTTAAGTCATTAGGCATAAATCCAGACACCGTGGCTCCTACTGAAAAAATCCTTATATGGAATGGAATAACTCAATAATACTTTGACCAACCTGGAAGCTGAACCGAGACTTCATGCTTAACAGTCGCGCTTGCAACTACTACTAGAGCAACGAAGCAGTTGAAGATTATGGAAAGCTTTGACTTGATAAGACGTTGTCGATGGAAATAAACATAACCAAACAAACCTGACCACCAAACCAACCAAACATAACCTGTATTGAGACTATATGTTTAAATAAATGAATGAATAATAATACAAATATTTGGTGCGTGAAAACCAGGACGATGTAGTCGACAGTACCTTACCATTTTGGGATAATTCAAGCAAATACGTCTGTTAACTCCACTACCAACCTTGCAGTCAGTTTTATGTTATTCATGCTACTCTCCTTAAAACAAAAATAAATGATGCTCTCACACATGCACTTAGACTAAAATAGAGGTGGGCTGGGCACATCACACGTTACGTAGATAAAAGATGGACCATGGAAACCTCTCGATGGAAACGTTCACAGGGAAAGAGGAATACCGGCACAGACCTATAAGACGGTGGGCTGATGACATTATCCAGGTGTCAGGAAACAACTGGACAAATACAAGCAAGGACAGGGATTTGTGGAAAGAGCTGGAGGAGGTCTTTACCCAAAAAGGGGTCCATATTTTAATGAAAGCAGACTAATCACACTAACAATATACACTATGTAAGTTTATTAATACCCTACTAACAAAATTGTAATGGATCATAGAAATATGGAATAAATGGCTTTTTATTTATTAATTTATTACTCTCCTATATCTCTGACTGATACAGTAGAATTCAGCAACAAGGTTTCCAAGCTTGAACTGTTTAGTATTAAAAGCCAGACCGTATCTCTCCTTCCCCAATAACACATGATCTCGGTGTTCCACTACCATAAAGACACAACATAACTTATGCCTTACTTTTCCGTCAGCGCCATATCTAGTGGCAACGCGGAACAAAATGTCAAAACATACCATTTTAGGTCCACGTACTGTGTAACTAATGTGGCGTGCATGACCTTTACAATTGTTTCCTCCACTTGCAGTTTTTAGACTAACAAGCTTATATTGTCTAACGGCCGTACAGAGATATACACGATTACTTATATAGGTCTGTCTGGAACCGAAAGCCATGAACTCGATCATCAAACTCGGAACGATTAAGACTATTTAAAAAAAAAACACGAAAAATTATATTTACTTATTTTTTACGCCTGTAACCCCCCCAGAGGTGTATGGTACCTAGAGCATCTATATTTCACTATTTAGTTACATACCCCATGTAATAGAGGGAAACTGTATTGCCACCAACCGAGCACAAATCCAGACGCCTAGTTGCTACTGAGAAATATCTGATAGAAAACCCAATAAAACGTTGCCCTTAGGAACTGAATCCAGGACAGCTCAGCAGGAACGCTAGCGAACACTACACCTACGAAGTTTAGAATTCGGGCTGGTATTGTGCTGGGCTTATGTTCTTCCAAATGGAGAGGAGACCAAAAAAATACATGGACTGTGCGAAGGATGATATAGCTAATAGATAGGAGGTGAATGCTGAGATGAAACACAGTGTATTAAAGTAGTTGTGTCGCCAGGTTCAGGATGTGTTCCCGGAGAAAAAAAACCGGGCGAGAGCGAGTCGGACTCGCGCACCGAGGGTTCCGTACAAACTTTTTAAAGGACAAACTTTGCTGTTCGATCCCATGAAACGGCTATTGCACCAACCGCAAATAATAAGTTTGTAATAGTAAAATCGCTTGCTTTTTGTTCATAAACTACATATTTACGGTTTCAGATTTGTCCCTTTACATGTGCTGTAAGACATTGCTTCTTGCCAAATTTTGTGTTTCTAGGTCAACGGGAACTACCATATAGGTTTTCGACCCAAACCCTTTATGGTACTTCCGGGTGACCTAGAATTGTCAATTTTGGTTAAAAGCAAGGTCTTACAGCAAAAGTAAAAAGAAAATTCCGAAAAATGAAAACAGTTGAAAATTGAGGTAAATTTTGGTACTTACAAGTTTTCGCGAAAATCTAAATTTGCCCATGTCTTTTTATCGTGTTGACTCAGGACCTTGATTTTTATACACCTCATAGGGACTATAGACTTCAGTAATTTTAACTTGCTAGGTCCACCCGTGAGAAAATCATTGTCCACCTACTGCCCTACCCTTCTATAACGAAGGCGTGAATATTCACGGCCTCCACTTATCCGTGAGTGTTCCTGCCGCACAGTGTAGCGTATGTATGACCTTTTCAATTGTTTCCTCGTGAGTAGAATTCTAATTACCATTGGTCTTCCGCGTGGCGTTAGACACGAGATAAATGTTGCATGTCTGTATGTTTGTCCGTTCGTTTGTTTTGCATGATTGCATGTGGTGTTGGAATTAGGTCATGTTCAGATGGTCAGTTATCGTAGACAAAGATGTTAAGGACGTTTACAGTTTAAATATGAAATTATTAAGAATTTTTTTTTTTTTTTGCCTCAGGACCTCAGTGCGTGTGTATCGTCGCTCCTGTTTGTTCGCCACAACTTCCTCATAGTTCAATAAAGTTATTTTTATTTATTTTTTATTTTTTAAGAGCTACTTCATATTTAATGAGTGGCAGCAGCGGTGTGGTGGATAATAGAGGCGTTGCCATACAGCGTGGCGATTAGCGTAATGCTTATTTTCCTCAAAACCAAGCCAAACCAAGTCGCTGAAAATAATATGCAAATACTTTGCATGCATGACCAGCCAATAATGTTCCCACTTCTTCTGGGATAAAGGCATCCGCTCTAAAAAGCCACAGGAATGTGTATTTTATGGTTTTTTTATACCTATAGGGCATCATTCTTTCTACCAGTAGCGAACGTCTTTCAGCTGAAATAATGATAACGTTGAATAAGTTTCAAATCCTAAAATTGACAACGGCTTCAACATTTAAACCAAATCGAACCGAATGCACTTAAAACCGATTACTTCACGCAACATTTAGCTCACGTCAATCTGTTCGCTCAATCTTAGTCACAGTGTAAGAAAATATACAAAAACTGGCTCCTGTATCCGCGCGGGACGAATTAAATGCGCAAAACCTAATTTTGGTAGTCCTTGAAAGATTGACTTAGTGATCATTTTGATACATACTAAGTACATAGCATCACGCCTCAAATTCCCGAAGGATAAGGCAGAGGTGTACCTAATGATAACTTTGATACTGTATGAAAATAAACACTACAATTACACTATGGTAAGTATTTGGATTTTAACCAAGTTTTATGCTTGCATCTCGGTAGGATCCGTAATAAGTAAGGGCCTTTTTCACGATGTCCAAATAGCCACTACTTACCGTTTATATTAAAAATGGAACAGAATTTGTATGCAACTATCTGCTTAGTAAGTTAACGGAACTTAATTGCAGGTGGTGAAACAGGCCCTTAGATTGCCGATATTTTTTATGAGACAATAACTAGTAACTTAACAAAAAAGTGGCTTAAGCCTTCTGTTGTCAAGCAATGGTAGTCTAGGGAATGCCAGCCAAATTATCAAGTCTTAGAGTCGATTGCCAATATAGGCATGACATAGACCGGGATTTGAAATGCTAAAAATTAACATTGCATTCTATGAAATTGCCAGATTAAGTTAGCCATGTTATGTGTGTTTATCAATGTAAAATGACGCTGCCTATAGGAGGAAACATTATTTTACCAACGTAAAGAATCAGCTTTTAACATAATTCAGTATTTATAACAAAGTTCCTCTTCCGGAGGAAACATGAGGATTTCCTTCCTCTGTAATTTGGAGGAAGTAAATAAACGTGTAATATGTGTGCGTGTGAACCTTCTGATATGTTCATAGTTCTACGAGAAGAGAGGGGAGAGATGAGGCTTGAGTCCCAGCAGTGGGAATATTACAGGCTGGATATGTTAAGGGCTATCTATTGACTGTCTCGTTTGCTGAGTAGTCGCTAGCGTGACTGCTGGCTATGAGAGGTCTTGTGTTCGATTTCCAGGTCGGGCAAATTGTAATTCGGTTTTCAGTGGCAACCACGGAGTCTGGATTCGTGCCCAGTTGATGGCAATAGGCTCGCCCACAATTACGAGTGTCATCCTGAACTTAACAGTTAGTTATTTCGACACGGTCTCAATTTCGAACAACAATATTACGACTACTCATTGCTTCGACAGAACATACTTCGACAACACACACCTTCGAAAAACACTACTAGACCCCTTCTTTGACTTGCACTTGTTCGGCGGATTCCTATTTCGACAGAACATCCCTTCGACATAATCTCTCTGAAATTTTTATTTAATCATTTAATTCGAGCAACAAGTCTGTGACAATCATAATAATTTGCATTGCTGCAATAACATTTGTTACTGAAAATTTTCATTGATACAATTTCGTTCCTAAACGTCTAATAGATAATCAAGAAGATTTCTGTACTTAAAACCATAAAGCGAAATTCAATTATTATTGTCATATTTCAGAGCAGTATTATGTCGAAGATATGTTCTGTCGAAATAGGAATCCGCCGAACAAGTGCAAGTCGAAGAAGGGATCTGTCGAAGTAGTGTTTTTCGAAGGTGTGCGTTGTCGAAGTATGTTCTGTCGAAGCAATGAGTAGTCGAACTATTGTTATTCTAAATTGAGACCGTGTCGAAATAATTAACTGTCGAAGTTCAGGATGACACTCCACTATTACTTTTGACTTAAACAAAACTGTCGAAATGTGGGTTGTAATATTAAGTACACCTCTGTCTAACCCTTCGGGGTTTACAGGCGTGATGTTAAGTTGCGTGGGGTTAAGTTGCGTTATGTTATACTATCTATTTATCGGAGTCTTGTTACGGCCGTAAGAACCATTTAGAAATGTCACATATTTATCAATCTTCTGCTTTCATGTTCGTTTCATTTTCATATGGGGCAGTATGTCCAGAGTACCAATATGAAATATTATAATAAATATTATAATACTTAACTAGTACCTAAGCACCATTGTTACTAATACTTAATACTAACAATTAAGGCTATGTAGTTGGCAATGATTTTTATTTTTATCTTATTAATCACGTTTAGTTTTATGTTTAAGTATGAGTGTTTAGAGACTCACCGACCCCACAGTCAAACCATTGCAACGGTTTTGTGGGGCTTAGTTTATAAGTCTACTTACCATTTTTGAATAATAAATAAGAAAAAAAAACTAAGTATCGCATTGTGACAAGCAAGTATCAGGGCAAGCAGCATACGAAAATCAGCCCTAAATGGTCTCAATCCCGAGACACGAAGACTGTATAAATGCCAATTCCCAGTTCACAAGTTCATGTTAATAATATTAAACGAAGCTATTTTCCCGATAAACTAGAATCAAATAATATGCAATTCAATACAATGATTGAGGAAAACCATATTATATTACTCAGACATGATATTTACCGCTGGCAAAAACTGGGTTGATAAATAATTACAAAAAAAAAATATTTCAACTTTGTAGTACCTATCTTTCCATAATAGCAATGTGTCACTGATTGATGTACCGTTTCCGAATGCAATAACAAGGTCACATGACTATGATAACGTAACATCACGCCAGCAGTCCCAAATGGGTCAGGCAGAGTTACCCGATAGTACCATGTAGGTAATAGGGGCGAGCATAACTGGGCACAAATCTTGACTCCGGGGCTGCTACTGGGAAATTGTAGAAGGAATAACCCAATAACACATTGCCTGACCTAGGAATCGAACCGGCGACCTTATGCTAAGCACTTGCGCTAGTGATCACTAGACCAACGAAGCATGACCATGAAATCTATAAGAAATCGTTTAGTTAACTAATACATACTATCTAATATTCTATATTTTGAGCCGTTAAGCTTAATTGTTCCTTTAAATAAGCTAAACAATCCACAGATGATCGACGACGAGATTATCCTTTGTCCGTTAGTCATTAGTTAATAGCAAATATATTTAACAACATAAAACAAATTATAGAACTCACTAGCTGTGCCGTGAAACGCGGTCACGTGAAATTATTATAAAAAATATTACCTACTTCCCTATTTGAATCAGATTTTGTTAACAATTTCAAGGGTTTTAAGATTTTGCCCGGAACCCTAATCATTTTTCTAAAATAAAAGTAGCCTAAGTATTCCTTATAACATTAGCTATCTTTCAGTAAGTCCCGTCAAAATCAGTCCAGTCGTTTCGGAGATTAGCTGAAACAAACAGAAAGACGGACAAAAAAAAGTTTTTTTTTTATGATTAAGTACCAATTAATTACTTTCATATTATGCATTCAGTAAAAAGCTGTCATTTTAAAATTATAAACAGACAATTAAATTTTATTTATTTATTTTTGAAAAAACTGATAAACCACAATAAAATGCTTGTAAACGATGCATTTACAGTCAGTTTATTTGGTTTAAACTAGATGGCGCTAGCTGCCTAACTTACAATCACAGTTAAGTCAGAAAGTATTCGAAACCAGTTTCGTCCATACACTTGTACCAACAACCATTGCTTTTACAATTACCCCAGATAATAAACCAAAGCGCCCTTAATCAAATCACAATTTCAAAATCCAGTATTCTATTACATCGTAATAAGTTCAATCACAGAACCAATCTGTTGTTATATACTTGTTAAGGCCGCCCCACACACGGCAGCTATAATGCAAAAATGTATAACAAGACATCTTTTCGTCTATTTACTTTGCTTACAAAATCTCTAGATTATACGACTGGACGGATCGGGCTAAAGGGCATACAGATTGTATTTACGTAGGTATCCGCTAAGAAAGAATTTGGGAAATTTCAACCCAGCTGCTCAAATAGGGCTTGAGTTTGTGTGTAAATCCCTCATCGAGGGTAGCTGGTGCGGGTTGCAAGATAGTTACATTATTATACATCTTGCCAGAAGATCCTACAGGAGTTCAACGGCAGCGGAAATATACATAATATATTTTACATTTTTCTAATTTAGGATTCGTTTTCATTGAAAATATTATTATTTACGTAAAACGTGTGCTATCTGATTACATCAGTACATATCAGAAAAAGACGTACATTATAAAATAATCTACCTTTAAAGTACGGTAGGTACTATAACATAAATAAAGTACCTGAAAATGTACATGCCGAGATGCACTGTACATTATAGCTGCCATGTGTGACGGTCTTAACGTAGATACGCGCGCCTAAACGTACAAATAAACCCTGCGCACGCGCGGGAGCCACGACCTGGCTCAATGCTACGCGCGTACATGCGACACACACATGGGTGTGGACGTGTGTGCGTGTGCGCGTGTCGACGGCTTGTTTACATCAACACAAATGTAGGTGTAGCGCGATGGATAGTTTTGATCGTTTTGCAATAACAATTTTATTATTTTTTTTTATACATGGGTATGTATGAAAAAAATTGCTTCTACCTTAAATATAAACTAATTAAATACTCTTTCCCATGATAATTGGCAGGTTCTACAGAACGCTACGTGCTAGAATCCTTACATACCATTCCTTTTTAGTTTTTTGTCGGTCTTGATGGTGTTTTCTAAGGTTTGTGATTTTTGTTGCAATGCGAAAATGAGTAAAGGTGGTAACAGCTTATGGCACCCTTTTCTATACAATTATAACTAATTATAATTTAACGTTACAAATGTTGAGGTTATTTAAAATCCGTAATGAAGCACAAATTTATTTGATAAACCTTTCTTGTCGAATACAAATAAATAATACGAAGAAAAATACTGTCCATATTTTCAATAAATTGTATTAAATCCTACTTTAGAACAAACTATATTTAAGCCAAACAGATCAAGTCGTGTATTATTTTAATTTACTTCGCATAATTAAATTGATTGTCTGTAATAAACATCTGGGATCTCCTCATAATATTGGTTTTATCATTAATCAAACTAAAGCAAATACAATTTCTTGAATACCTAAATATTTTTAGAGGGAGAACAGTTTCTCTGAGCTGTAATTACTATGTTCATTACAAAACTTTTTCAATTACAAATGTTTTACTTCAATTAAGGCTGAATATTACTTGATAACTTCTAGTTACTGAACTAAAATACATAGTAGCTTGTAAAATATAAAGGGATGAATTGACTCATTATTTTTAATTGGCAGTGAAGAAAACCACTATTATTTTTATATCGTTTAAAACAATGATGCTTATTCGTAAGTATCGCGTGGTTTGTGGTTATTAGGTAATTTATTTGTTTGTTTATTTTCCTATATTTGTTGACTAACGCTTTACCTAAAGAACAGGTTACCTTGTTAACTAACATTACATCACGCCTGTAATCACCAAAGAGTTAAGCAGAGGTGTACCTTATAGTACACTCACACTATGCCAGTTATGTTTAAATCCCATGTAATAGGGGGCGAGCCTATTGCCATCAATCGGGCACAAATCCAAACTCCGTGGCTGCTACAGAGAAATTCTTGATGGAAAAACTCAATAACACTTAGCCCGACCTGGGAATCGAACCCAGGACCTCATTGCTCAGCAGTCGCACTTGCGACCGCTAGACGAACGAGGCAGTCCTACCTAGTAAACTACATTTTAATAAAACATAAAAGTAAACGACGTAGACTGGTGCAACTTGTATATCGTATGTCGTATACTGTTTCACTAGGCAACCGCAAAGCTGAAAAAAAACAATCCATCGGTTATTCTTCGTGGTTATTATACCAAATAACCTTGAAAGAATTGCACAGAGCTTATCATTCTACAACAATAATAAACAATGGACTAAGACTACTCGGTCCTCCTATACGTACGCGTGTGTGAATGTTTACAGATAATAAAATATTCTCGAGTATTCAACTCCTGCGCACTATATTTGTTTGGTAGAGTCTTTGCCCTGCTTCCCTTGCATTTAGGACCGCTTAGGGTCGCACTCTGATTTAATTATCGTAATATGGGTCCCCGATGCGTCATTTTGGTCCTTACATTACGATATTTCCTGGTATGAATATGCATTAGCAAATCGATCTGATGCTCATTGAAAAGGCAAATGAATATGGTGGAATGTTATTTAAAACGTATAATTGTATGTTAAACCTGTTGAGGTAGGTAGAAGCTATGGAGTTTCAGTTGTTCTTTCCCAATTCTAAAGCAACTTTTCATACGGAAAAAGAATGAGCATTATAGAATATCTCTAAAAAAATTGTACGGGCATTTCCAAATACTGCAGTATTTAGATTTTTTGTTACATTATTGGAATTTTGGAACGTATTTATTTTCTTCTAGGTACTTAACACTGCTTTCTTTCTAGGAATTTTAAGTTGAAATCAAACAAATAAAATGCTCCAAAAGGAAGCATAATATCAAGTGTATTGCCAGTTGCACAAATTCCTTTGTTAAAAACGAATATCTTAAAGTCTTGTATTTACAGTTTGCGAAAACAGGTGAAATATTTCCCAATAAGAGAAACGATTTTGGCGAAAAAAATAAAATTTACATACGAAAGACGTCAGCCAGGAAAAACAAAAATGTTATTCGGAAAGATTTTATGCGTTGGTCTCGTTTTAATATTTTCCGGTTGTATTCTTTTACGGCCATTTTCAATACATTACAATATATTTCTGACAGGTACCGGTAGGTTGCTATCTCTGTCTGTTTGACATTTTGCTTACAGACGGTTAGAAACAAAACGTCACAGAAAAGCTTTCTTTGATTTTTCTATGAATCAAGTGACAGGTAGGTGACGCGGATAGGATATTTCAAGCTAACTTTGTTTATAGAAACACCGATAGCTACGGACGTAGGCATATTAACCAACAGTTATACGTAAGTAAGTTATAGAAAACGGCTGTTAATCTGCTGCATTCGGTTAGACTGGAATCAGAATGATGGTGATCATTGGGAAAATGCTGAGCCGGTGATGGTTCGTTTAAGGTGCGGTCAATCCAGTACGCAAAGATTGATAATCGGCTACTGAAAGGTAGTTCAATAGGTACTATACCGCGTTCATGGACGGTCGACCAATTTTCAACTTTATTTCTCAAGGCATTGGGGTGAAAAGTGGTCTAACGTCCATGACCGCGGTAGTACATTTTATGTCAATATGCGAACTGTCCGGTGTCACATCCGGAATGATTAGACCGGACCTATATGAATGTATCTACAGAAGAAGATCAACCATTCATCACCAACCATTCAAGTAGTAAGATTCTATAATATATCGAAATATTGCTTTAGCCAAGGTTAAGCACTACTTCCAGTTTTAGTCGGCCTATTTTAAACTAGCAAATTATCGTTATAATTTTGATACAACCGACCCGCCCCGGCTTCGCTCTGGTGCAAATTTTCAAATCAAAAACATGAAAAGTAGGGTAAGCAACAAAAGTCTGTTTCTTTGATAAAAACCCTGCCCTGCCAATTATTTAAAAACAGCCCGATTGGTTGAGCAATCGTCAAGTGATGCTGCATCATGCATTTCGCAATTGATTTATTTATACAGATATATATCTATTTTCCTTTTACTGATAAACGAATTAAAGTTTCTAAATTATTAATAAAACGGCATACAATAACAATCTTCCTTAACACCACATAAAGCATAACTCATCTGGTCCTTTCGCTCACAATCACACATGCTGCATGTGTGCGAGTAATCCTTTAAAATGTTGCCAACTTATTTATGGAGTTAATCCTTTTTTATGACATTAACACGTCGGTATAATTCCCGATTGTTTTGATGATCATCCCTGTGACGGAAAACAGACCTTGTCAGCAAATAAAACTTGCATTATACTTTATTAAATATTTTAATGATAAAAGGTGTTTTGTTAATTGTGTCAAGCCCATTTCTTTGCTGGCCATACATTAGCTTTATAAAAAAAAATGCATTTCACACAATTTTTGATGTAGAAGATCACGTAAGTACTTGTAAATTAATGTACTTTACTAACTGAGAATTGCCATTGTTTTTTCCAAAGTTGGCGTTATTCAATTCGTTGGCATCAACAACAGCGTTTTACTAAAAAGCACGACAACAGCAAAGGATTATCGGATTAACATCACACTTGATTACAATCAACAGATACGATCATCATAAATAATTTATTTCTCCCATTCTAAGCGTGGAAAATCACAACAAGGCTTTAACAGTAACTAAGAAAACTAAACACCTGTCACTTATTACGTTCACGACTATCTTCCTGACACATAAACAGTTAACATCCAGGAATTAGACACACACAGACACACACACATACTTGTAGATGTATTTAATTTGTTCGTGGTTAATAATAAATGTTCCCTTTCTTCCTGTGAGAGTTGAAACTATGATAATACATGGGAAAGTTCCACATGCAAGCAAAGCATGAAGGACTCAGTTTTAAGAAGGGTAAGTTTCAAGAAGGCTAAAATAGCCGATACTACTGATTCACTTTAAAAAAGAGTGATTGATATTTCGGTGCATTCCTTGAAATGGGTGATCCTTAGGGCATGAAGAGAACCGGTTCTACCGGTTTTTACTACTGAACCAGAACCGGTTCCGCATTCCCTAGTGACGCTACAGTTGACAGCTGATTTTGAGAAATCTACCCAGCAGGCCTAGCCAAGTTACAAACGATTCGTATCGATTCTCTTTCTACAATCGTAAACGTTAAGTCACGTGGTCAAAACAAACGAATAGAAACTTTTTAGACCAGTTTACATCGATCAAGATGATAGAATGAAATGTATTCGTTTCTACAATCGTGATCGCTACATCCTATATAAATCGTAGCCAACTTTCAGTTATGACTGAACTTAAGTTTCTATTCGTTTGTTTGACCACGTGACTTAACGTTGAAATTATGTCATTCCCATACATTTGGTTAGTTTTCTATGCGTTAACGATTGTAAATTGTCAACTTGGCTAAGCCTACAGTTCTAACGTTAGACTTTCACTTCTCTGATTGCTTCTAAAGGAATGAATTCTTTGAAAACCATTTTTATGAATTGTCCAAAAAATTTGGCGTTAAATCGCCGTAAAGTTCATATTATTATGAAATTTACTTGAAACATTCCTTGATTTTGTTATGAGACCTGCTGTCATTTCCAAACATATATATTTTTAAATGACTTAGGTAACTATGTCATTTAAAAAAATCTTATCATGCAATTGAAATACTCAGTAAACAGCATCTACAATACCACACCGGCCTTACTCACAATCATTAAAATCCTCGAATTGCGCACACATCGGGGCGCGCCATTAATACCGAAACGGTCTTTTGGTCCTAAGTTCCCGTTTGCTCCTTTTTGCACAACAAGAGCGTAATGCTCGTGAGTAATCCACGCTACGGCTACGGACTGACCGAGTTTAGATTTCATTTGCTAAATTAGCACCGCGGTATGGGTACGTGGTTTTACAATTTGAGGTAAACAGGCAGTCAAGTATGGCGTCTTATGGTTGCAAGATTTATTACTAACTAGCTATTGCCTGCAGCTTCACTCGCGTTATGGGCGGAAATTAACTCATGGGAACGTTTTCACTCGGGGATAATGTATCTTCTCATTAGTGACAGAACTTTCGGAATCGCATCACTAGTTCCGAAGATTAACTTCTACATCCAAACTTATAAACTAACAAGTGTACGAACTTAAAAACTTTACCTCTTCATAATATTTAGCATAGATTAACTTTGTCGTGTAGTCATCAAACTCTGAATAACATGGCGGAGACTGTGACTGTACTTATGAACAACGAATGTCTTAGTCAACGCAGTTGGTATTGGTAGACAGATTGGCAATTGCAATGTTTTGTTAACAACAGACAGAAGCAATACTTAAAATGTCTCACTCACCCGCGAGTTGACCCGCGATCATGGCGCTTGCAACAGCGTCGAAATATCGGGAGATCAAAAACGATAAATAATCACGGAAGAAATCCCGTAAGTGACATTTTAAGTATAGTTATGAACCGTGAAAGCTTAAAAGTTTGAACAGACAGAAGGCTGATACCAAACTTGTGTCGATATTGGTATCGGTCGCAACATAAACTGTTTAATTCATTGTCAAAATACATAGACATCATGGTAATCCTTTACGACAGCTAGCTAGTCATCATAATAGCCAGGAAGTATTTGCTATTTATATATGTGCGGCAAAATGTATCGGGACTCTCATGGAAATTACCCTCACATCTGTATACCTACATTATGAGCAAATAAATGATTTCTATTGTATTTAAATCAAATTACTATATAATAAACAATACCCTAGGAACTAAAGCCATTAATTTATTATAGGTAACTAGTTCTTATATACTTATCAGTTTAAAACCACTCTCATCTTATTTATATTTCCTAATTAATTAATGGTTTATAACAGACAGCATTATTTACAATTGTGGTTTCAGAAAAGACCATGTTTTGAAACATATTATGTCCAAAATGCCATAACAGCAAATTTAATAAAAGACGGGCTGGTCTATTTTCAATAAATAGGTACCAGGAGATAATGAGGTCAGAGAGATAAGTCAATACCGATGTAATAATGTAAACAATTACAGACACCGCAGTTTTCCAACGAATGCGTGTGGAGATTTAAATTAAAATGACTATCTGTTAATATGGCGCGGCCGCAGCTGTGTAGTGAGTCAGTTTGTTGACTTGCTGACCAAGAATTTAATGTAGACGGGACTGTATAATAGTGTGGTGTAGGTAGAAAACTGTTTGCTCTTACTTACTATAGTGAAACACACGAATGTAATATTATAAAGAGGTGTTTGTAAGTTTGGATGTAGGATCTGATGAGTAGTATCTCTGAAACTAAAGTACAGTACTACCGTAGGTATAACAGTACTTAACAGTAAACTAGGTTATGCACGCGGTTTCGCCCACATGGAGGTAATTGTCCTACGGGATCGTACTACAGGAATAAAAGTATCCCGGTCAAAAACTATATCTGATTATCAAACTTCATTTTAATCCGTTCAGTAGTTTTTGCGAGAAAGAGTGCCAAAAACATCCAACAATCCATCCATACATCCTCACAAACTTTCACATTTATAATATTAGTAGGACTACACTATTGCTGAGTGCCATTGGAGTACTATGTTTCTTTTACGCGGACGATGTCGCAGACAGAAGCTGTAGTAATATGAAGGTGAACATCTAATTATTATTCTTGCTTTAGACAATTTTCAATGCAGATAGTTTCTCTCATTCACAACAAAAAGAGTTCGAACGGAGAACAGAAACTTGAATACTAGAAGAACGTCAGCCAGGATCTTCCAATCGACCTGTTTTTGGTTGAGTCTTAAGGTTTCAAATAGTCGTTGTTTTAATCCAGAAAAAAATTGTGTTGTTGTTCATGAACTGTTCTTGATTATTCTTAGGCTCAAAACACGATAGTTATTACTTTTCTCGATCATAAAAACAAAGATAGGTAAGTTTATTACTATTTGTCAAGTTTTACTTAAAGATAATTAACACTATAAATAAAAAAAATACACTGTAAAATAAGAAATTACATTTTCTACATTATTCTGAGGTTACTTTTTGAAAATATTTATTATTTTTATTATAATAAATTAAAAACCACTCGTTTCGCACTATCCTGCCCACAGTGACCGACGCGACGTAACAACCACTTTGTAGTGCAAGCTGATTAGAACTTTATTCTAACAGAATTTAAAACGAAGTTTGAACAACACAAATAGAGTTGTTAATTTTAGAAGACCCTGGCCTTGACAAGGACCTGATGTTTTACTCTCTCGCCATCAAACTGTAAAGTTTGGCGAGTAAAACCTGTAAAAAATTAACTTGTTTTTTTGTAAGAGAAATACTTAATAAAAAAAAAAAACAAAAACAAAAACAATCTGTGATGGAGAAGAACCAAAGAAGAAAAAGTATGAAAAAAATTTAATAAAATATGTACTTATATAATTTTGCTTAGACGGTCTAAAGCAGGAAAAGCATTTTATTTATTATGCTTACTTACATTATTATATATATTTTTGGTTTTCCGAGAAATATCAATGACAACTTCGATAGAACCCTACGAGAAATAAAAAAAAACAACTTCATCAAAAGATCGGTCGCAGTTGCGTAAAAGAATAATTTATGGTCATTTTTAAATTAACTTTTCCTAAAAATTTAAATACATATTCAAATGTAAATGTCGAAAACATTCCAGAAATATACATAACATATCAAATCTATTTCGTTTCGTGCTCTTTGTCGGTATACCTTTGATCATGCCGGTAGCCCATACAATAGGTACCTATCCAGTAAGAATGTAACCGCAATAACAATTATTGATAACTGTAAAAACAAAATACGTTCCATTTATTAATTAACAACAACACATGGCTATTGTTTATGTATAGGAAAATGGAAATAATTGTATAAATATGAGGTTAATTTTAATCATAACAAAATGTTGTATGCTTGCATCAGTTTAGGTAGTTAGGTATAAGTACCTACGAGTATTGGTCAAAGTCCACGGCTGTACTTTGGTCTTATCTAAAGTCGGGGCAATGGTGACTCTAGCTGGTTGAATAAAATTGTTGATAGGAAATGTGTTTTATGCTAGAACTTACGAATGTTGACGGCTTTATGAGTTAAGAAGAACATAGAAACGATGGATGGACTCTGTGAAGGTTGATATGGCAAGAAAGGAGGTGATAGATGAACTATCAAAACTTCCAAATCGTGTGATTTTGTAAGGTAACATTTTTTTGACGACTGTAATCCTCAGACAATGATCTTTAAACAAGAATTTTAACATAACCAATGCAAGTTACAGAAAACCTCCCAGGCCAATCCATTAGGCATCCAGACGGCAAAGCTAAAACTTTAAAACACAGCTACGAATTTATGTACGTATATCCTTTTACGCCCTTATCCTTACAACCTCTGCGTGGTAAACTCAAGTCCTTGAAACTAAAAAACGAGTCAAGAAACAAGGTAAAAAGAAAGAAAATATCGTGTAAAACCAGTACTGCAAATGTCCTCTGAAATTCTACTTTCAGCGGCTGAATTTCAAGAATGTACCTGAACACGGCAGCTTTGAGCTGAATAGCAAGACAGATTATGGCGTAAGTCGTCGCTAGAGACCGAGCGCACAGTGCGCCACACAACATGTGTTTGGAAAAAGAGGAATTTTTCATTTATTTTTATTTCTTGTAAAGCTTTTGTTTCATTTGAAAGTGAACGTTTTGTTCGCTGTAAGAACTGTATTGTGTTAGTTTTGAGTATACAAGGTTTTTTGCGAACTTTGTCCTGGTTTCTTTGTAAAAGGTGTGTTAATTGTTTAAACGGGAATTGTGTAGAACAATTATTATTTCAATCATGACGTGTTAAAAGTAAATTTCATAACGTTGTTGATGCTTTTGTCTCAAATTATTTCCTTAAAGATCCTCTTATACAAGATCAACTTATGCCCGCGGCTTCGCCCGCGTGGAGTCGATAATTGTCCCGCGGAGTCGTACTACTGGGATAATAAGTAGCCTATATGCTATTCCAGACTACAATCTATCTTTATGCCAAATTCCATCGAGACCATCATCACCGTTCAGCCGCTCTGGCGTGATTAAGTAAAAAACATTCATCCAAACTTTCCCATTTATCAGGTTAATTCCTACTGTATTACTTCACAATCAGTAAATCAATAATTTTATAGGTATACTCGGCTCCCCCCTAACAACTCATTAAATTAAAAGCTATGCCGTAACCACTATCCCGCTTTCCTACCAAAAATCTAGCAAACAACTAAAAAACAAATCAAAAATCTCGCATTCTTTTTTCTTTTTTGTCCTCGCCCGTATACATTTTCACCCGGCGTGCAGCGCCCGACACGCCAAGTGTCACGTTACGCGTGTAGAGCGTCTGCCAGCGATGACACTTGCAACTGCTATTTGCTCTAATTGCAAGTATTATTACACGACAGTGTACGATGTGTCGGTGTCGGCCGTGTCTACACTTTCGAGAGTTTGACACTAGCAACTAGAGTTAGTTGAGAGAGTTGTGATGGTGATAGTATGACGTTGTTGTAGCAGTTACGTCCTTTCGTATTATACTCTTCGCTTTCGCTTGTCCAGAGTAAGAGTGGGTCCTAGGGCTAACTTTCAATCTTTGAGTACGTACTTTAAAAAAAAACAGTTTGTAACTGAAACTGACTAATCAGTTTCATAAGCAATCAAAAACAATGTACTGCTAAACTTATACTAATACAATAAAGCTCGAGTCCCACCTGACGAGGAAGCGACTTGCTATATCAACTTTTTTTATTTATACGCTCACGGAACGTACAAAAGGTTTTAGGTCCCGAGTTACTAAAAAAATCCTTAAGATAAGAATTTATCACTTACTGATTACACCACCGCACGTACCTACTACCTACTCTGACAAACAAACAACTCGATTTGGATTGCTAGCGTGACTCGCTTCTCGCCAATCGCCAACACTGGAACTGCAATCATCATTCTCTCTGCCCTTAACGCAATTTATTTGGGGTCGGCGCAGCATGTCTTCTTCCAATCTTCTCTTTGACTTTCACTTTCAGTCAGTAAAACAAATAAAGTAATAAAAATACTTCAGCATTCAATACAATATCTACGTAAAACTAAAACGTAGATCAAAACATTACTAATACGAGATGTTTCAGTAAACAACAAGTCAATAGTTTTATTTTACATTGTTTACATCAACGAGTAGGTATCACAAATATTATTCATTGTACAAAACTGCAACGAAACGTTGCGTTTAGATTATGTTTATTTTTTTACATTGAAAACATGTTGTTCTCAATTACCTACTCACGTTTTCTGAATATATAATAGCTCAGTCTATAATGTTCCCAACGCTGGGATACAGGCATCCTTTTGGTTCAACATTCTGGGCAGGAGTTTCCTGTTTTTGTTCACCCAGTTATAAATAGTTTCCTATTGTTCAAAATATTGTAGGTAGCTATCGATTTACGAGAATAATTTATCTTTGACTTCCTGACTGTACTTACACGAGCAGAAATAAGGACAAGTGCACTTTAAAGACCTCTCGATGAAATATACGAATCTACACGAATGTTCTCGATCATTTACGATCTGTATTATAGGACTATTAACTGCGTAGGAGCACGCAGGATTTAATTGGATCTAGTCATGATCTTACGCACCAATATCAAATGATTTGTCTACCTAATTGTAATTTTTGTTGTTGTAATTGAAGTTGGTTCCATTGTCAAGGGGTTAAACAAATCATACGAATTCTTTAGATGACGAAGATTCGATATTTTGTGACCCCTATGCACGTTAAGGACAAGAATCGTAGGATAGCTTGGTGATCAGATTCAAACTAAACGTAGAACGGATATTTTATATGTTTTTTAGGTGTAAAAGACAACAAGTAATGCCTTGAACTTATCCATGTGGATCGAATAAGGAAATCTATGGAGAAAACCAAAACATCATGGTAAGTTACCATGATCTTTTGGTTCTATAATAGACTACCGGTACATAAAGGTATATTGAAAAACATGTTTGATAAACAAACTTTTTTCTGAAAGAGGAGTTGTTAATTAAGTTTTAGCGTTAAATCAATAACACTAGAACCGTAATCAGCGATCACCTTTACCAAAATCCTTGAACCTAATCAAACGGCTCAATAACACAATAAAATTGCGTGCAAATCTCAATTTTTCGCACTAGCCGATGGATGACGCATCCTTGCGTTATCTACAGCTACAGCATGTATATAACCGTATGTGTTTAATTGTGTTATGTACGTAAGGTTGCCAACCATACTATATAATATGTATTGTATGTGTTAATGAATAAAATAAATAAATATAGAGTATAAGTACTCTATTTCGAGTGTTGGGAAGATAGAAGCGGGTCTTCGATGAAATTGATCAGAACTGAGCTCCTTGTCAATTCGAAGAGTTAAATGTTAAGAGACGTAGGTAAAATTGTTTAAAAGATGTATTATGTTCCACAAAAAATAGGTACTTTTTCAAATTTAATAATTACTTGCTTTTACGGCTTCGCTCGCGTTAAGTTAGTATCAATAATCAGAAGTAAGGAAACCAGCATGCCTGAGAGATATTTCTCGACGGCATGTAAAGCCAAGTCAGAGGCCCATGGGCAGTTAAAAAACTCTGACACCAGGTTAGGCACTAACCTCACGATAAAGAAGAAGAATAAGTAAGTACTAATTTATATCTTTTAAAAAAGTTGGCAACCCTACATAGGTAATGCACACGTGTTTATTATTTTGTTACGAGTGTAAGCAAGAAATACTTTTAGCTTACTGCGCAACATAATAGCGTGTCAAAAAGCTGGGCTAACGTGAAAGGGGACTGGGGGATACCACATAGGTACAGTCGTGGTCTTTTCCGCCTGATCAGTTAATTTTTTTTTCGCATAAATCATGCGGAGGCGCCGCGAGCCACTCCACCTTAAACTTTAGGCCTATTAGGAAAGTGTCAACTTTGGCGCGCAAAATAACAATAAGTCTCGTTTGGCATGTGTCGCCGATCGGTATTTTTTCATTAATTATTTATATATAAAGTCAACGGGGAGGGGCCAGAGAGCGTTTCTATGTTTTAAGTGCAAGCAAAAATTAGCTTAGTGGTGATCAGGCGGGAGTGTCCTTGATAGTACCTGGGAATCGAGTGTTACTTTGCGGAAATCCTACAATACTTGCATACTTTTTTACAGAAGATTTGGGATGAATTTTATTGTAAAAGCTTCTAGCCTCAAGCAAAAGCATTGCATCATCATCATTTCAGCCGAAAGACGTCCACTGCTGGACATAGGCCTTCCCCAAGTGTCGCCACATTGACCGGTCCCGTGCGTCTCGCATCCAGCGGACTCTCACAACCTTCACCAGGTCATCGGTCCATCTAGTGGGAGGCCTTCCAACACAAAGCATTGAATGAAGAAATGTATAGGTTCGAAGACAGGTGGGGTAACAGGGAGGAATAGGAATTTCTTAGTACCAGCTTGGAGTCAGAAAAAACTAGAAATTGTGCACGGTTGATGGCAATAGGCTCGACCCCTTTAACATACATAGGTCTTAAACTTTACTGGCGAGATGTGGGTTATTATTACAGGTACATATCTGCCTAACTCCAGGTAATATGTGTATTAAAAAAAAAACAATACCTGTATGTACGCCTAGTACAACAATATTTATATTAAACAAGTAGGTACAACCACAGCGCACTAGGTACTTATCCGTAGTACTACGGGTTCGATAACCCGAGGTCGACCAGTGTTTACTTCCCGCACTCGTTATTATAATGTATAAATCGCAATTATGTGCATAAAGCTGATCTTTTGAGACGCCGGTAGATGGCGTTGGCAGTATTATTCGGTCCTTCGTGTGAACATTTGTTTTTTCTCCGTCTTTATTAATAAGAATACATAGTGCTTTAACCCTGTTCCCGATACCGTGGGTTACAATTTTTATATGTTTTAAATATTGATTTTTCCAAGGAATATTTAAAAATGTAATTGATTTGTAAAGAAATAAATAAAGAGAATATATTATATTTTTTTAACACAATTCCAACATAAGGAATAGTAAAAAGTTATAATATGTTTCACTTGTATCTTATTCGTTTCTCGTATTATATTTTTGATTCGATTAATTTTAAGTTTATTCAAAAACTTGATTATCATAACCAATCAAGTATCTATGTATCATAGAATACTATAATAAACCACTTTATTTACTAATGACTAATTACATTTACTTAATAACTGCGCACATCAATAAGCTTATAATTTCAACGAATACCATACTTTTAATAGTATATTTATGCAAAACAATAGCCGTAACAACTGGTTGTAATTGGTAATAATTAAACTATGGAATTAATAACTAGCTTGTAAACAATCTCCTACCTAATTACCCAGTTAAGTGATTAAATAAAAACTGTTCGTAATGGCCCACATAATTATTTAGCTTTAGACTTGATACTCGAGTTTTAATAAACGTTGCAAGTGTCAAGAGGTGCAGGTTAAGAGTTAAGTGTTATCACTTTCGTTAATGCTGTTAAGGACTTAATTGACTTGTAACGGGCACATAAGTACGAAGATAAGTTTTTAAAATAACATCACGCTTTTCGCCAGTTCCGTCTAAATCCTGTGTTAATTAAAGGGGCGAGCCCTTTAACATATAATAGGGGCTATACCAGCTGGGCACGAATGCTTCTGAGAAAATTATATGATAAATAATGTTGATTAATTAGTATTTGTTTTACAAACAGACCTAAATATCAAGTTCTACGTTTTGTTTATGTTCTACGTTCATTTGCTACCCCACCCAACAAAATATTTCCTAATGAGTTGCATACAATTTATTTTTGACCTTAAAAAACGCAGCATCATTTTATACCTGATCATTTTACACGAGGAAAAAGAGCAATAAAATACAAAGTAAGTATAAAATTAAATGTAAATCTCTCATCACTGAGCAATTACACGCAACACTGCCTTCGTTTAGTAACTATCATATGTGATTAGACTCATCATCGGAATCCCCGCACAGTTTTTTCAGAATGAGGAAAACTGAAGTCGGCAGTTCGTGGAAAAAACTCGCGTGTCCCGTCCCTATGTAACGAGTGATAACACGAAACAGATCATACTCGTTTTAGTAGGTAATTGCCTTATATTCAGTAATGACTTCTTCCTCGAATGGGATGAAAGTGAGATGAAGTAGGAACTGGTTCTCCTGTATAGCCCATTAAGTCTATGTTTGCTAATAAAAAGCTGAAGAGTTTGCGTTTCATTACAACCTCCTTTTCGACTGCAACGATCTGAAGGCCGCTTAAACTACAACTAGTACAATTTCATCTTAGTTTTAAACTACAACTAGTACAATTTCATCTTAGTTAAACTACAACTAATACAATTTCATCTTAGTTAAACTACAACTAGTACAATTTCATCTTGTTGTGACATAAATCCCATTGGACAAGCTCCGCTTACAGAACAAGCGAACAGGATGCAAGTAACTTAGAGGTAAGAATTTCCTTTCTCTAGGCGAGCGTTCTGATCGTTGCAGCCTCTTCGATTATTTATGGAGGATGCCCTAAAATGTGTGGAGGCATTGTTCCTCACACAGTTTGTTTGTTTGAACGCGCTTATCTCAGGAATTGTCATAACCCAATTTGTATTTGATAGCCCAATTATGGGGTAAGGTATTTATCATCACGCAACGATTACGCAACAGGAGTCGAGTAAAACATTCCAATTAGCACAGACGCTAAATACTCACAAAAACCAAATTAAATCTAATGAAAGCTAGACAGAGATTAGAGAGTCAGAGTCATTTCAGTCACGGGAACTCTGAAGAAATAACATGAGACATGTCTCTTCTCTTGGCAGACATTCGCCAGAAAGACTCATCAATTCCTAGATACATTTTCGAAAGTAAGTACGCACGTACGCAAGCAAATGAAATTCAAAAACCAGACTAAACAAACGCGAAATATCCAAAATACCAGAGGACTCTCCAGGGAATATTGTGTTACGCAATAGTTCAATCTCATCAAAACACTAAAAAATGAAGGGCGGGGGGCGGTTTGTCTCAATCTAGATTTTGATTGGATTATTTAAATATTACTGAAATTAGGATTCTTCAAATGGAAAATACCCTTCCATAGCATGTTATTCTCTAATGCACCAATGGTATTTTCCTAATTAGTACGTACGAACAGCAAAAACTATTTAGTTCCGCTTGGAGTTCTAACTACAATAAAGGTTAAAAGTGAAACGTATGATTCAGATGAAACACTAAATGAGTCAAAAGGAAATTTTCCCGCAGATGTGGGCCAGATAAGACGTAAATTTGTAAACGACGTCGCGTGCAAGTTGTAAGCGTCAATTGAAGATGAATTGTGTACGTAGGACGAAGGTGTGACCGCTCCTGTTTATAAATCTGGAGTGATTCAGTTGGTATTTGTTTACTAAAGATGCTAGAAATACCAAAAGAACGGAATCGTATGGACGAACCTGTGTGTTAAAGATTTTATGAGCTTTACAGAAACATCATCGGACAAATACGTAGGAAATGCTTTGCACCACCGATATTTATACAATTAGTTACAGGTCTGCAACAAAAATCGAAATGAAATGATGATATGAAATTATATTATTTTTATTTCTACAGAAATAAAAATAATTTAATTTCATAACATCATTTAAAAAAAAAAAGTGAATCACCGTACCAACTGATTTTCGAAGTGAAAATAACATACAAAATGTTGACAAATCTAGAATTTCGTCGTTACTCTCATTTATGAGAATTATTCCTTAAATGACATAATATTTATCATTTAATATTATTATTAAATACGTTAACGAAATTCTTCAACATTTTTCTTTTTTCAGCGCTTAACTTTTGACGTACCTATGACACGATGACAAGACTTTGTGACTCTGTGGTACAATTAACAGGAGATAAAATAAAAGTTAAAGAAAACTAATATAAGAAGTAAAAAGTTAAATAGAATTAAATGTTATTTCTGTTTTCAGATTTTAGTTTTATGACGCTAGTCCAACAACGTGTTTATAAAAACACAGTACTATCGAAGACACTCCCGCCTGATCACCACTAAGCTAATTTTTGCTTGCACTTACAACATAGAAACGCTCTCTATCTCCGCCCCGTTGACTTTATATAGAAATAATTAATGAAAATATACCGATCGGCGACACATGCCAAACGAGAGTTATTGTTATTTTGCGCGCCAAAGTTGATGCTTTCCTAATAGGCCTAAAGTTTAAGGTGGAGTGGCTCGACGCCTCCGCATGATTCAAGCGAAAAAAAAATTAACTGATCAGGCGGAAAAGACCACGACTGTACATGCATGTTACCTTCGTAATTACTTAAAAAAAATACTCTTAACTGTAAAGCATCAGCATTTCATTATCTTCACTAATTCCGTAACCTCAAAACGCAACTTTTATTACTGACTTCTGCAGGAGTCAGAACAGTTACTCAAATTACTGACACAAACTAATAAAAACAGGAAGGTTGCGATAACCAACAAGTAATAACCGTTTACGGGTAATAAACCAACATAATAATTAAAACATCACAAGCGCCGCGTTTAGTAAAATTTTTGAACGTTTTGCGATTCGTCACGATGTAGAGTTTACATTGCACCGGTTGCTTTTGGGTTCCACAAGTTCGAAATAATGGCCTTTTTTTAAATCACAGGCGAGGTATTCTTTGTATAGAAAAATGTGACTTAATTTATCTTCGCATCCTGTCATAGCCTCTATTAAAACGTCTATTAAAACGTCATCACCAAGAATATTAATGTTTATATAGCCAGTTCATAGGAAGTTAGTAAAAGGCTCTTAATATCCAGTAATATTATCGGCAACCTGCTAATGAAGTTTAAAAAGCAAACGGGACTTTTTACAACTTATTACCTACCTTAAAATTTGAGTCAAAACACGAAGAATAGCTCACAACTTGGTTGTTTACAATACAAATGTGATGTTACTTCATCATTTGCATTTTGTTAAGTGTGAAATTTGAATGGAAAGCCGTGTTTTCTTAGGCCTCGAGTCTTTTATGGGGTAGCATTATGGGTAACGGTACTGTAGCCTCTGAAGTTTAAGTACCAAACGTATTAGTTAGTACATTGTAGGTACTTGTGGTACTCACTTAAAAAAAATTGGTGCTAATGATACAGCTTAATCTTAATCTAATTATTTTATACTAGCAGACGTCACACGGTTTCACCCGCTCTTTCCCATTTCCGTGAGAGTACGGAGATAAAATATAGCCTATGTTACTCGCTGATAATGTAACTATTCATTGCTGAAAGAATTTTTCAAATCGGTCCAGTAGTTGCTTAAGTTTATTCGTTAGTTACATCCAAAAATACAAATCTTTCCTCTTTATAATATAAGTTATTTGAGTAAAATAATAATCATATCATATACCTACGCTGCAACGTAATAAATTGTGTGTGCGGAACCGCTTCTAAAGTTGTTAAACAAAATATTTTCTGCATGTATAACTTTGGACTCACGAAAAATATAACTCTGTTTTAATATATTCGCTTCCTACAACTCAATTCGTTACGTGAGGTTACATTTAGTGGCGTGACGGAGACCGTCACTTCTAACTTGTGTCGACTGCCAAAAATATTTCCAGGTTCGTTATAAATTAATTTTAGAAAATCGTTTGTGACTTTTAATCGGTTTGGAAAATAATGAAAGGAACTGAATCGCGTATCGAATATTGTAACGGAATTTGGAAAGAATATCTTCAGTAGTAGTAATGAATAAATGAATTTGAATTTGAGTAGTCGCCTGTGATACCAATTATGTAGGTATGATTGATTTATACTATTTTTGTAAGAATAACTTCTTCATTGCTATAAAAAGCCTTTTCAGTAACAACAGAATCGACTCTTTTCTTAAAATATGTATACGTCAAAAACAGCCATAAAAAAACGTATTTCATTTTTACAACGTCATTTTCGTAACGTAAAAGTACAGTTAGCCGAATCTGTTTTAAGCTACAGAATAACTAAAGCCCCACAATTATTTTTAATTCCTTCGCGACTTCGCAGTTTCGGCTCTCATATAATTTATCGTCCATAAAACCGAATTCGGCACAAAGTGACAATCCCTTTGTCGTGTTACGTTTCCGAGAAATCGTTTGATGACTGACAGACAGACACTTATTATGTGTACGGGTTGAGTTTACATCTGACACTGTCAAAGATATTATAAAATATATTATTTTTGGCAAAATGTTTTTTTGATATATTTTTTACTGTCGCTTGTCGCGTTAGCTTCTTTACGACTGGCGATGATTTCATTTTATGATCTTTCAGGTGCAAACGACTGGTTGGAGCGATGTTAACTACTATAAGATGACGAGATAACTATGGAGGCTATGGAGCCATTGCTTTGGGGTGTAGGTAATTACGTTATTGTACATTTTTAAACACACAAAATTGAACCAAGCTGATTCGCTCAGGTGTCCAAAATACTGAATTTAAAAGTATTTAATTGAATCCTTATGCCGCATATTTCACAAAAATAAAGAAAACTGTACAGGCTCATGATGAATAAAACTAGGAAATTTCAGCCTCTGTGAAACTTGTGATAGACTTATAATTGAAATGTATTCATAATACCTACCATAAAATGTACCTATTAGGAACGATGAGTTCATCCCAAGTTCACCTATCGGCATACTAATAAAAAAAACCGTAAACATAAATACACTTAATTGCATAAATACGAAACAATACCATCACTTACTGCGCCAATAAAAAAACTCGGTAAACGCCACGTGCGCTGAGCGTTGTCGTAAATTATGCGCGTCCGTTTATTTGCGTCCATCTCGAAAACGTAGCATCTGAGTTTGGTGCGCGTTTTTGCGTTTATTTCGCGCACGTATTTAAGTTATGCGGTAAAGTGTTTACGAAAACTAGCGGAATTTAATGTTATTGTTGATTTTTTTCATGTGAATAGTAGTTTAAGTTAGATCTAGTTTGGAATGGGTATCTACAGTCCTACCGCAGTGATTATGTCTTATAAAGAAACTATCGGCTTCATCACTTTATTTTTAATGACATATTGACAGTTCAAAAACGCCTGCAATTGGTCTAATTGAAACAAATTATTTGATAACTCCATTTCTATAGTTTTAAATATGTCCACGGTACTTGTCATGGTTCTGGAGTACAGACCGCCAAACGGAAGGTGTAGCATTGAAAGATGTCCTACAAGATGGTTTGATGACCGCGTGGGGGCTTTGGGAATCCGCTGGATGCGAAAAGCACAAGATCGGTAGATGTGGTGAAGCTGCATGGAGGCCTGCGCCAACAAACTCATGCGCATCTTCAAAAAGTCGTAATAGCAGAATGTCGCGTTGAGTTCGAGTAGATCGATGCGGAGCTTGAGTTTGAAGGTAGTAGTAGGCGAAATAAGTGAAAGGTTCGCGACGAATTGAGAACCTCGTCCTTTTTGAAGTCGGTTAAAAGGGACGCCAAACGTCGGTAAAACAATGCATTCATCGAATACAAACGAACGAAAAAAAATACAAGTAATATCAAGGGAAGCCATTATTACAACTCTTGATATAGAAGAATTAGTGATCGCAGCTTGGAGTTACTATCAAACCGAACGACACTTTTACCATCCTCTTAAAGTAAAAGCTTAGTTGTCTTTTACGGCCAAATAGAGCTCAAACACACACACAACATCATTTCTATGAGACCCAAACATACGAATTTAAGAGAAGTACTCATTTAAATCCGCAATAAATAATCGCAAATAGCCAGAACAAATAGCGCGTACCCAGTAACGTAAAAACGTGAAATGTAAGCGGATTTGTACGGCCGTCAAACGTAAACGTAAACTTGGGCGTGAATTGCAGTTGTAAGCAAGTGGTGTGGTTTTATGTGAAGTGTGATATAGTTTTTGGAAATACGTTTTGTTTTGTAACATTTTAGTAATTCTGAAAAACTTAATATGTTTTTGTGGTTTCTTGGTGCTGTGTGGTTAATATTTTGAGATAAGGGAAAAAGACAGAAATAGTAAATTGACTACTTATACCAAAAAATATAAAGTACATACTCGTACGAATGGCGGGACGAGCTGGACTTTTGTCCAACGACATGGGCCCTGGATCGAAGGATTTGGAAGTCATGGGGAGGGGCCTTTACCCAGAAGTGGGGTGCCACAGCTTAACAGTGACTCGTACGAATTGATTAAACCAATGAGTTGTTCCACTTAAACCCAGACCAAAATCTCTTGACTCAGTGTTAGTAAAATCCAAAGAAATCGTAGACCAAACAAGCAAAATAATACAAGTTATTTTTCCTAAAAACGTCTAAGATTAACCCTCTAACAAATACAAGTTCCAAGCACTAACAAGCTACAAACATGAAGCCATTAAACTAACAACTTGTCCTTTTTATTAGCAGTTCAGCGAACCCCACACCTATTGGTGCGCACACGCAGATTAACTCGAATTATCTAATAATGAGTGCAACGAGGGAACGCCCGCGCACTGCACTCTCGATACTATGTAGGGGTAAGCAGAAGTACCAGTCTTAAAATATTTTAGTAAGGAATAAGGCGACCAGATACATTATAATTTACAAGACAAGGCTAAGCTCAATGGCTGGTGAGTCATTAACAGGTCATTTCCTTCGAAATCGATCATCGAATCGACAACGCCTGAAAAAGCGACTGATCCATGAAGAGAAATCTGTCGATATACATGAAGCACAAATATACCTGTCCTTTTTTTTTTTTTTTTTTTTTTTTTTGGATGGGAAATCATCAAATGACTTCTCCCGCTCTGGGCTGAGCAGGAGGGAGTGTCAGACTTTTACTGACTAAAACCCATCCATGTTCCTTCATCGCCCTTTGTGTTCCGGGGCCACGGTATCTCTTTCGAATACTCCCGCAGCCCCGGCAGGCTTCGGTCCTTGCGGACCCCTTCCCTATTGCTGACTCTCTTTGAGGCGCGCGTGGAACACGAACGCGCCGTCGACACGGCCTGTCGTCATGAGACGTACGGACGGCGAGCTAGCCCATAGCTCCCCGTCCACAGGCCCGCGCCTACGGTGGCCGGAAGCCACCACGTGGCCCCCGACGCCCGGGGCGTCTCCCGCGGCGGCCGGGACGTGAGGATCTCTCCCTGTCCTGTTCCGCCACCTCCTTCGCTAGCATGACTGCTTCAAATATACCTGTCCTAACCTACGATACTCAGATCTGCTCGTTGACAGAATTTCAATTCAACAAATATTACTTTTAAAAATTTACACAGCCTCCCAGGTATTACAAAGAGAGAAGAGAACTCAGTCTGTTCAGAAACTAGCATTGACAAAGAAAGACGAAGTATTCTATGACAGTATCAACAGCAGCGTCTTAATGGGATACTGCCCACCTCTTTTCCTGCCCATCTATCTAGCACAACCATCATCAAGGATTTAAACGGATGACGATGACAAAGCTGTGTCGCAAGCTGTCTACGGCTACATACTGGTCACGACTAAATTTGAGTGAACTTACAGATGAAAATGACGCTATACATTTGAATTGTTTTACTGCATTCCCTGTTAATACGCCAACACTGCGCAGAAACTAACATGGGTGACGATACTGCGTATATAGTCAATGACTTAACAACTATAACTAGAGCTCTTTTTCCGAACGATTCATACGATAATAGGGTTCAACATAGTCACAGCGCTGCGTAGTAACTTATGACAACTATAAGTTGGACTCTGGGTCCAAACATTTAGTATGAAGCGCTGGGGTCAATGAGGATGGTAGAGTGACTTATTACGATAATATGGTTCGTACAAGCTTTTGCTTTTGTTCGCTTTGACAATTAATTGGTGTGGGTTGCGCCTCATCGACCTCGTGTTCTATTGTTAAAGAATTACGTATGAGCTGTTAAATAGATAAGAAAGTTCTAGGTATTTTATATTTATGGTTTACTTAAATATGTATTTCGGGAGTATCTGATTTTCTTCGGTTTTAAAGTTGGTATTTACATAAATAAATGAATTGACACGGAATACATAAATGTATGCCAAAAATAGCAGAAGAAAAAAGTCTAGGAGTATGGATGAAATCTGGATGAGACTTAAAGATCAAATCTTTTGAGCAAATGTCCCTTGGGCAATAGGCTAGTTTGCATCATCAATAAATCGCGAATCTATTTAATCCGTCAGTTAGAGTATTGGAAAATAATGGACACGTATTTTTTGTTTTTGTAAATCAATGAATATTGACAAAGATAAAACCCGTCGAAACTCGGGAGTGGGGGCTCGTGACGTCACAACTCACTAAAAATTGTAGCACGGCGTGACGTATTGAGAATTTTAAAAGCATTGTATCTTCGTCAATTTTGGTTTACGTAACAAAAGAAAAAATACGTGTCAAATATTTTTTGATAATCTAACTGACGGACTAATTAGATTTTTTCAGGGCACAAGCTTAGTGTTCCTTTGACCAAAAAATCATCGTTCAAAAACACATTCGGACAAATAGGTATTCATTGGACAAGAGACCATTATTACTGTTTTTTTTTATTCGTAGTATTTAAGTTGTACCTTTCAGTAAACTTGCTATATTTTTCTCTTCTTTATCTCATAATTCTTAACTTTTTTCCTCTATTGTAGAAAACACAAAGCAAAAGTTACAACAATGATGTTAATAAACCAACTAATAATAGCTCATCCAATGAGCTAAATTGAGATAAAAGCCAGGAAAATTACTGATATGAGTTTTTAACAGAGCAGCCAGCAATTATGTCTAATATAGAGCTGAGTTAAGGGAGAATGCGCAATAGTAACCTGATACTATACTCATTTGTTGTTTCAGTCTAGGTAGAACTCAAGGCTAGCTTTTGTTTTGTTTTCATAGAGTACATTGTTCAGTATTTTGAGCGGTGTGCATGATTTACCTTTTTGTAAAAGCCGTTGTGGATGAACGGGTTTGTCGTAAAAATCCAAACAAAAGTCACTCAGTGTCTCATCTTCTAGAGAATAGAAACAAACCTTAGTTTTCTAAGATTATCCAACCGTCATGTTACAATTAAGAATTGTCAATATTAGTATACTCGACCTCAAAATTGACAAGTCTTATTTTTGCTAGTTAGCTGAAGATCAATGTGTATGTGATAATTTGTAGTTACAACCGAAGTTTTAAAATTTAGTGAGTAGGTACAATGTTGTCAAGTGACGGT
Organism: Xestia rhomboidea; assembly: GCA_963853795.1. Lineage (NCBI taxonomy): Eukaryota > Metazoa > Arthropoda > Insecta > Lepidoptera > Noctuidae > Xestia > Xestia rhomboidea. The sequence continues at coordinate 1,918,986 of OY970771.1, read as the reverse complement.
TAACTTAATGGTTGCAGTCATGAAATCAATTCTTGGTTACATCTGAAAGCAAAATTGTTTAGCTCATTTCGTTCCCCATAAAGATCATTTATATTTAGAAAAGGCTGATAGCGTTAGGTCCTTGTTCTTTACTGAAAACGTGTTTTATCTTTTTATAAATAATGAGATACACACCACAAATGTACGTATATCCATAGTTTCAACTTGGTGTCGAGACGGAACATGTCTGGGCATATATAGAAGATACCATACCGCGGCGTTGCCTGTCAAATTTTCCTTTGACGTGGATTCGCCGAGCGGACGTTTTGCTCGCCACACGAATAGACAATAATCCTCGTAGATTTTATATGCATGGCTATTCTGAAAACTGTTATAATGGGTAGATTGATTCTTTATTGGTTGAATACTAATATTCTATCAGAAATGGTGAAGGCTGAAGATTCTTTTTAGAAAAACTTCGTCGGTACTATACGTAGTTTGGCTGGTCCTTATATATATTTTTGCATCAAATCCGAAAACTTTTAACGCCGAAAAGCAATGTATAGAGGACGGCCGAATATATTTTCAGATACAGGAATTAAACTAGGAAATACGACTACACTCATGTAGCAATAATAAAAATGTCATTTTTGTACAGTACTTTAGAAGAAAACATACTGACCTGTACTTATATAAGATGTTATTTCCACAGAACGCCAAAAAAAACAAAGATATACGAATATCAATCACAAACTGAGACATTTTCGTATCTCAACCTACATTACAAGACATTGCACTGAGTAACAACAAAAAAACAAAACATAATTTTTCCACACTTTGTTCAAACGCCCAGATCACAGTGCAACGCTCTTCAAAACGGCAGTAAGTGTGCCATTTTCAATACAGTACCGTACATTTGAGTATGAATGTGTAATTATTTAGCATCCTGCATTATAACGGGTAACGGTGGACCATTGTACCTGATGGACAAATGATTGCGATTTTTTTTCATCTCTTTCGCACTGGTTTTTTGTCCACACAAAAGAGTTGGCCGCAGCGTGCGTGCGATAAATGTTTCCGAGAATTAGGATGCGATACGCTGGTTATGGATTTATGTTGAATTATGAACTTTATTATTCTTAAACACTGCGTTGTAATTTATACTTTTGTTGAATACGACTGAATCACCGTCATCTTCCGACTGACCTTTTCCAATTCCGGAAAATGTTTGGTTGCCGATGCAGTCTTCCATACTCTCATCTACTCTCATCTTAATAGCCGTCATCTCAATGTTCACTAATTCTTCTGTACCATTAACCTCATCATCATTGTTTCTTCTGCAGTTATCCTAATTTATTTGGAGTTGGCACAGCATGTATTCTTCTTCCATACTTCTCTATTAGTCGTCATCTCATAGGACACCTCATTTATTGCCGTATCATCCATCACACAGTTAATCAATTGTTTCTTGGCCTTCCTCTACTCTTATAACTTTAATCTATCATCATGTAATGAATCCAAATATCTTGTAGATTGAGAAAAGCCATGATCTTCATGTTTTTTCTTCTTTCTTATTCCTTGGTCAGCCTATACTCTGAAAACCATTGAATAACAGTTCAGTATGACATAATATTATTGTAGCGGACTGAGTCTAAATCACCACCGCTGGATTTGGGACTGTTCTTCGAAAAGAAAACTACGTGTTGGTCGGTGGTAGACTAGTTTAATAATGTGAAACAAAAAAGTATCAAAAATAAACAACATTCGAAATATAAAAGAAACACTGTACAAAATCACCAAAAAGTATAAAACCGTAAAAAAGGTGAGTCGCGCACAATTATGTTGTGAGAACTGCTGAACGCGCTAAATAATAATAAGAATGCGCTATCACCGAATTGCAGTTATAAAGCGTTGCCATCAATGCTGTTGCTGTTGTGTGCACTTCCTGTAAGAAGACATATTTACGTTGTACCGTGTATATTTTAACAAGCTGAATTTAAATTGTATACCTATCTTCTAGTAACGTGTAGTCTTACGTCTTACACATAATCTTCAGTCAAAGTAAATCCGCGTCGCGCCCAAAACCGAGAATTAATTCTCGCTGAGCAAACAGCGAACTATGCTGAGCCAATACTATTAGTAATTTAGTCTGTAATTGTCTGCCGAATAATTATTGTAAACAGGGAGTTTCTCGGTAAATATTAGACAACAATCGTGTTGTTGGGTTCTCTGCATATATTTTGTAGTATGAAGACTTTAGTTAAAGATGGTGTTGGATTAAGAAAGATCTAGGTTGCAGTATTTCAATATTTTTTTAAAGAAAAACTCGTTAATTCCTACAATTCTTACTCGACTCGTTTCTCCAACGTACTAAATTTTCTGGAAACTTCCATTAACATTTAGTGACGCTACAGATTGCTCCATCTAATTGTGAAGATAATTTGAATTTGAATGATGCCAAGTGTGGAGATACAAGCTGCCAGCCTCAACGATCAACAAGCTGAGAACTCGCAACAATAGGGGAGTACAACTCCGTAGCGCTCCATAAGAGAGAAGAGAGCTCCAGAGCTTCGGGATTACGTTTCAGCAAAAAAGGAGTTTTTTAGTAAATATAACATCAGTTTATCATATGAACTATGTAAAAAACAGATTTGCGAAATCAGGATAGAGCAGTTAAATTAAAAGGCAAGCTAGCTCCCTAATTAAATAATCCCAGCATCTCATTCCTTCTTAGTGTCACCGGTCACTCTTAGCCTCACTGGCTAATATAACTATTATGCCAATACCAAAACCCTACAATATAATTTTATTAAAATGGTCTGTTGACCTCAGTTTCAGGCTATCGCCTCCATGATTCATTTTCCACTGAATTCTGCTTATCATCGCAATGTTTTATTATTTCGAAGAATCGCCATCGAGGTAATACGATAATAATTTTGTAGTAAATATTGTTTGTGGCTTTTCTAATAAACTTTGTTTTATGGCACATTACTGGAACTAATTGGCTCCATGACCTGCCTTGGCGTAGCACGAGGATTCGTTTCATTTAAAGACACTTTACTCTTGTAATACTGTTCTTCTTCTTCTCGAGTCGATGACGAAATTTTGTCCACCTACACCTGAACGTAGCGACCTGGACAGCTCTGTCATTTGGTGCAGGTAGTTTTGCATGACGGGCTGAAGAGAAAGTGCAGCATATCCTGTGCTGGGGTCCAACGTCACAAGTCACAAGATTTCTATTTTGGCCATTGCAATTTGATGACTCAAACTTAAGTTATACTTTTGAAGTATTAGAACTGGCTACCAAACGTATAAAAATTGGTACAATACAATTTTTTTTGACGAACCCCCAGACGAATTAAAGTATAGAGTTAGAAAAATAATAAGCCAGAAGAGAGACAATAGAACCATTTTTTTCGTAAAATGTTTTCAAGAAGTGACTTAATTATATAATATTCTTGATAATAATAATGTCACAGTCATCGTATTATGAACACAACTGCAGTAAATCGCATGTAACAACGATTTAAAAAAAGAACAAAACGGTCTCCCTAAGGAAACAGATTAGAACTCACCGTGCGTGTGCAATAGAAAACTATTGGGCACGCTAAGCTGTCACTCATTCAGCACAGCCCGTGTTTTGCGGCTTTACCTCCTTCCAAGCTTTGGATGTGGGTAGCAACCGGAATTGGATAGGAAAGGTCGGAACAATTGTGGTTAAAAAAATAGGCTTTAATTTCGGGATTCGAAAATAATTGTGGCAATTTTCAGATGTTTTGGTTTTATATTTTTCTTTGGCATTTGATTGGTATTTACAGGAAAAATTGCTTTTTATTATTTTTCCAACCCCTCATAATAGATGTGGGTTTTTAATAAATAATATATTTTAAGCTTGATAGAAAGGATGATTTTTTCCAATGAACGCGATCAAAGAGCATTCAGTATCGTTATTATCGACTCAGATATTATGTTGATCGCGTTCAGTTTATTTATTTGCTACATCATTCTCAACTGGAGTCTGTAATCAAGGTTTTGTTACCATATTCTGAAAGTGTCCATGGAGTTTCTTGCCCGTTTTTCTCCATAAAGATGATCTACCCTTTGGAATGCTCAGGTACTTTTACAGTTATTAGGCCTTGTGACTGGGACTGTAGTATCATTTTGATTGCTGTCTCTGTTTCCATAATTAAAAAGTGCTTATAACTGGCCTACTTGAAAAAAATGCTTTGATTTGATCGTTTCACGAGTGAAATTCTCCATTAGTATAATACCAGGCACTTTTCCACTACATAATCCAAATTCTTCATCATAAAATTATAAACGAAGACGCAAAACGACTGCAGTAAGCCAAAATCTGGACGTATGACATATTAATTAAAACAGAACTATTCCGACTATTAGCTGCTACGTTTGGCAATATCCCGGAGTCTAGTGCGGAAATGTGAAAGAGATTAATATGACCCCCGCTGAATAGGAATTCCTTTGCAACGCGTCTTAGGGTGGCACTGTAGTGTAAGCTAATAAAGTAGTTTGATGTTGGTGCTGGAAAATATCAGCTATTTGTCAAAGAAAGAAAGACTCCGCTCTACATAAGGTTCACACTGCTGCGACAGGCCTGCTCTGTTTAGTACAGTTAGGCAGTGGACTGTTTTCTACCACGCGGGTCTAGTGCGGATTGGTATAGATGTCTTTGTAATTTTGATTAGAATACACGATCGTACCTTGTTTCCTCGCTATTTATACTTTCACTGTTCCACGAAAACCAAAACAAATTACAAATGAAGTAAGCCAATATTGAGAGGGTGCCTTCCTGGCCTGTATTTGAGGTACACGGAGAGACAATGGTGCAGATAGTCTGCAGAGTTGAGCAAGATTATGTCTGGACTTTAAAGAGACTATGACCTCTGAGTTTGTTTTGGCTGTTTGTTCTCAGAGTGGTCAGGTACAAAACACCGAGCCTATCGTGTTTAAAAAAAAATGTGTAAAAGAGTTTTTATAAACCTATTTGCATAATAAACATCATTTATCAAGATCACAAGATCCATTTTAAATCTTTCTATATCCCACGTCTTTTAGTACAGCACAGCTTTAGCGAAGAGTCGGCTGTACGATGCGTGTGACAGTTGAGAGTCTGCCAAAATCGTCGCGTGAACAACTCGCCGTCGCATTAGCCGGTGCCGAATTCCGGCGTCCATGTGCCCCGGGACCCTTTACTTTTACTCCGGATTAATTTTGTGCATTTACATTGTTAACTGTCTCGGGGTCTGGCTGGATTGACCCTTTAAAAGTATGCGCGGTGATTAGATAGTTTCTGTAAATTGTTAATTGCTGCGGGAGAATTTTCTGGACATGTTTTATATTTTCGACAACTCAAGGAGATGTCTCTGGATGTGGATGTTTTGTTTTGAGAAGGACTCACCACTAACTGGATTTCTTAAAAAAACAAGCCCAACTGTAACGATGTTTCTTTATCTTCTGTTAGCATCGGTTTGGAGACGGGATGGGAGGAATCTCAGACTAGTAATATTAATAAAGAAGTCACGGGGTCTAAGGCTCTAAGCTGATAATCCTTCTAGTTATGGAACCATTTGCTTCTGGTAGTAATAACTATGTTATTAGGGGGAAAATTAAGCTGAAAAGTCAAAATGGAAGCTGCTTTCCCTTCACTGGTTAAATTTATACGAAAGTGCAATAAGTGAATAATAAGAAAAAGTAAAAATTACCACACAACCACGTTTTCCCTGTGCAGTAAGCAGAATTACTAAATGGACTATTACCGAACTTGGCACTGACGCGAGTTCATGACCAATGTGACAGATGACATTATCTGTGACACTACTGATAAGAAATTACAGAAGACTAACTAAAATATTGAATATTCAATTGTGTCATCCTCCAACTTATTTACCAATTCATGCTGAATCCGCGAGGTGAAATAAAGAAAAACAAATTAAGAAAACATGTTTATTTGACACATGTAACAGGTATACATTTAAAAACTAAAATTTAAGAAAAAAAAAAGATAAAATTGTCTCGCGGTGGCTCTAATGTAAACACTCTCTCCCATACTTACAAAGAGGTCTCTCTCTCAGCAGCAGGAACATTATTAACTGGTTAGGAAAGGGACATTAAAATACAAAATATAAGCCAGGCCATTCAGGCAATTCTATACACACCAACCCTCGCACACCAAGTAGGTACTTTGTGCATACATACGTAGGTAAATAAATAAATTCATGCCCTTTTTCCCATGGGGGATAGGCAGATAGGATACAGAACGCCTCGACCACGTTCATACATCTACACTGCCATACATGCACACTGGCGAGTATCTACTACGCACCTGACCTTTTTGGAGAACCTAGATAATGTCCTATTATATAAAACAACGGTTTTTTTTATTGAATGTTGTGTTTGTGTGCACCTTCTGTACAAACCTTTCTAGTGTTTGTTATGTGGCACTCTCACGCCCATTTCTTGTTAGACGATTTTCCTGAATGTTTTCCTTAAGTTTTTGGTAGGTGGGTATCGTAGGCCAAATATATTATACTTACTTTTCTGTGGGTTATTTTATCAAACATTTTGTATGTTTATCATTCATCTAGATTGATAACAAAGTAGGCCCTAATATTCAAATGACCATGACCTATTTTTTTTTTTTTTAATATTGATATTCTGAACATAAAATCATTAACAAACTTTTCGAAAGTTGAATTTCGACATGAAATTGCATGTTTAAAATCTTAAAAGAAAACGAAAAAGCAAAAAATAACCACCAAAAAGTAGTGTGACACAACATTCAAAATAAAATCCATCCACATCACCGCACTACATTTATCACGAACCTTCTCTTAGCACCCATAACGAACACCTAAACGAACAGACAGACGGACAAATTGACGGATAGCTCGCACAGGATACACGGCAGACGAAACAAAAAAACTTTAGCTTATTAACGTTTAAACGTAAATGATCGCAAGTGAAACGACCTCGCCTGGATTATTATTGGATAAGGGTGGGTGACCCCTCAGGGTTGAGGACTGGCTCTGACGGATTAACAGAAGATCTGGATGACTCCATTAACAGTTTTGGGCAGGCTACACCCGATGATAGAGACGAGGTCTGTGTTCCAGCAGTGGGAACATTATAGCCTGATTATTATGCACCTGAATAGACACTTATGCCATTTGATGACAATAAGGTGGTAAAGTCTCTAAGACTATAATACAGGTAGTCAGTCGTGCAAGAGATGGGAACCGAACTCACGATCAGTTTGAGCCAGTCCTTTTCTTTAGACCAGGTTATTGCCGCTTCAAGTCGAAAGATTTATGCGTTGGAAAGTAATGTAGTTAATGGCTGTACAATAATAGCGCACACACAATTAACTCCACTAAACTGTAAGATAATGTCACTGACACAATCTTTGTGTAGACTCATGATGACTGTGGCATTTTCTGATGGATTACAATTTCGAGCTATAATAGTGAGACAATAACTAGGAAATAAGAGATTTGATGGTTTTTACTAGATTTAAACCAAGCATTCTATCAGTTTTCTACTCATTGTTCGGTATACCTGGATCAAGTTTTGGTTTCATGCAAAGAAGATTTACTTAGGTTCGTGTATCCAGCAAAATACCATGAGATTCTAAATGATATGTTTCATCGAGCATCGCCACTGTTTTGATAGCGTTACTTCTCTCATTTCCAGGAACTAGGCACACTATATTGAGTGCAATATCGGCCATATTTCGGGAGCACTAAAACGTCAGTGTAAAGCTACGGACACATATATTCAGTGCAGCATGTCTCACTGAGATCAAAAGGAAGTGAGCGTGTTTATTTCTGGATCATAATGTAAACTGCGCTCACCAAGGTTGTGTGGACTCCTCCTTTTTGACATTTGTCAAATTAGCGATCGTTATTTTGCCGGCGATGCGGCCGGAGATGAATTTGTGTTATTTATATGTTTGACTTGATATTTTCTTGAGAGTGATTGACCGAATGACGAATATTATTACAGTGCTCTGCGGTATCGGGGTGATTATTTTTATAAAAGTATATTTTTGGATGGTACTCTTAAGTGCAGATGCTGCAACTTACAGTCATTAGTGTGTTAATGTTGATAGTGTGTTAATAAGCAGTAAGTTGCTCATTTATGTCAAGACGAAATTTTTAGCCGTAAAATCACTACATATCTGTATTTTTTTCTAAAAGGGTATTTTTTTCGCAATAGTTAGACTTTCTTTAAATGAACGCTAAGACATACTTTAGATGCTATTTAATTTTATTGTTTTTTAAATACCAGACTCTTACTGTTTGTGTTTATATCATTTCCGAACAAATAATATTACTAAAACCAGGAAACAGGCAAATTGCCAACGTTGCCAAGATCTTTCATAGTAATGCTGCCCCTTTGCTATATTTCATCACCTTTTCCATCGTTTATCATCCTTTTACTAACAGCATGTCTCCTCTCTTCAGCCTTGTTGTTGAGTCTGATACAAGTCTGAGGTAACCTATTCATGATCTCATTCTTATTATTCACTTTCACACTCTCACAGTGAAGATAGTATCTCGGGAGTATTTTTTCCAGCTAAAAACTCACATTTTAAGCTATTCCGATTGCATGAGTTTTTCTAAGATTTTTTTACAATAAAAGTCATTAATTCCCGACTTGAATGAGTCTTTTGATTTTCATAATTATTTTCTTCAACAACATTACAATCATTTAAATCTTTAAAACAAACCCGGAACGCGGCAACCTGCCAGCGTCACAAGGATGTTACATAGAAATGCTTTCTGTCATAGTTATGTGTTGATTAGCATAAAACATGCTCCTGCGCACTCAAGCCGCGCTCTTCCGGATTTTTTCAACGTTACACCACGAACGGAATTCCAGCCCGCATGACATTGAACGTTCATTGCCAATGTTTTGCATCTAGTAATAAAAAAATGTGAGTTCGTCAAGTGGAATTATTACATACATTTTGGAGGGAATCGTGAAAATCTGGAAAACATATCAATGGATTCTGCAGTTATAAAATACCACGAAACAGGAAGTATCCCAAGAACGGTTCCCTGTAGAGTTTGAATGTCATAGGTAGCAGCCGTTGCCCTGCCATCTCAAAAATAATCTCCCATACCTACCTACTACAGACGAATACTACTTATACAATCCATATCAGTTTATCAATAACACCTACCAACAAACGTAGAAGGAACAATAAAAAATAACCAACAAAGCTCAGACAAACCCGCCACACGCACTAGTATGCAGAACAACGAACAATGTGACCATTTGTCACGCCATGGACTTAGTATGTGCATAATTATGGCCCAGTGAGGGTTTGTACCGTGAGACATGGCACCTGTCCCCTTCGTCAGGTGGTCTGGTGATCTTGGAACAGAAAGGGACCCAGCTACTAACTTTTATGACCTGTTTTGTTAAAAAAAAAAATCTAAACAAACTTAACGCAATAAACGGTTGGTATGGCATATTTGTTGAGTGCAATTGAAGAATAAGTATCACATTTTTTTGCAGCGAGCTATTTTGTTTAAACAACATACCGTTTAAAGTAGAAAGAATATGGTAATTTTCGTCCTGTATAGCGACTTTCCTTTATCGCATTGAATAAATGATGATTTTGACACTTTCCTATAGGGAATCCTCTGGGACTTCAATCATCAAAGTTAATCCTCAAATACCCTTGCAATTATTGTCATTATTTGCAATACCAAAAATTTCATCGTCATTGAATAAAAAACTTTTTCCTGCTCCTTTAAAGGCACCCCCTTATAAGGCCTACAATGAGCTACTGGCAAACAAATCAACATTAAAAGGAAAGCAAATTAGAATGAAACCGATAATACTATCAATTGCTACCATAAACTTGCTGACCGATACCGCGATAACACCATTTTATTGGGCCATTGTTCTTCAAAAGGATTCTCTGTTTTAGTGGTAAGTAAATTATCGCCTGTGCATTGAACTTCTGACCTGAAATCATTTAAGGAATGATTCTGATAGTGCGACGTTTATGGCTCGCAGTGTCTACTCAATTATTGGCGGATGTAAGTAAAGGATTATTTTTTAATTCCTGATAAAAAAATCCGTAACATTTTCTCTCACCTGGGAATTGGAACGAAGACCATAATAAGGGAAAAAGCACTAGCGACCACTACTAGCCCAACGTGGAATTTCTCGGAGACAGACCAGAATCTGGATATGTGCCCAATAATATATGGGACCCAAACATAACTAGACAAATGTGGGTGTACTGTAGATACACCTTCACCTAACCGTTCGAGGAATAAAAAACGCAATTTACTTGTATCTTTAATCATAAATTATTAGACTTACAAAATTTCGTATGCAAGTGTTGATATAACAGAGAACCAAGAAATTATTGATAGCATTTACCTAAAATAGTGGTGGCAACATGCTCCAGAAATATGACTTCCCCAATGTTCAGTAAAACGGACGGTGGCAAAGGGCCAAGAATACACTAGGATGAAGATGAAGATATATTATGACATTGTACATTCACGAAGTGAGGAAGGACTAAACGACGAACTCAGAAACTGCGTCACCACTCAAATGTATAAGGTATATTGAGAAACAGAATAAAATAAAAAGTACGGATGAATAATGAGGAGTAATAACGTAGAGGACATCGCGGCCTCTTACAGAAGGAACCAGCCAACACTAGCAAAATATACAATAGTGTAGAAAATGGAGAAGCTGGCATGAGACCAGCAGTGGGACAATAAAGACTTAGGCCGTTAGCAATGTACAGAGCATTTTCCAGCAAAAACATGAGAAAAAATGCCTTAAAAAACAGAAAAAAGTTACGTTAATGGGTGTTGCAACCATTAAAAATTCCTAGTCGAGACTTATTAAGATTTAATGAGAAATCATAATAAGAAAGAATCAAAATAAGAATTCTTTCAAATAAAGTATTGGAATTTATTTGACAAGTAAAGAAAATCTTTAATCGGACTACCGCGTAATCTACGGATGATAGGCTCGCGAGCTTAAACTAAGGCCTCATACACGAAGTCAGCGGCGGCGGCGCGGGCAGCGGCGCGTTCCAATGCATATGTTACGGCTAATAGCCGAAGTGCGGCTACACCTAGTTTTAGCCAGCTACAACTAGGTTACGGCTACAACATGCGGTTAAACTGAGATGTATCCTACTTATCTTCGGTCATTGGCTGGACCCAGGTTTTCAGTTTAGTTATTCACTTTGGATTTGTTTTGAGATTCTTATCTTGCGTTTCCCGATTGATTCGATTATAATGAAAAAATAAAAGACATCCCATGTTGAAGTGACATTTATAAAACGTATGTAACATTTCGTTCGCGAGTTAAGATATTAATTTCTCGTAACACAACACTACGCCGCTCTAGCGCCGCGCGATCTGCCCGCTGACTTCGAGAACGGGTACAGCGGCGCGCCGCGCAGCTGCCCGCGCCGCCGCCGCCACCGCTGACTTCGTGCATGAGGCATTAGACGGCGTAGACTTGGCCATGAAACTGGTAAACGAGAAGCTGGCCACTCACCCAATATTTTCCCATACACGTCGTTTGTAGGGCAAATCGTAATTGCTGCTCATTTTAATTAATTGGCCCTTGATTCGAACTTAGGTCAACAATCACATATTTCAAATCTCGATTCACCACGTGCTACAATAAAATATATTATTTATCTAATGTATAAAACATAATAATCATTTAATGGGCCAATCAAAGGCCCCTATCGATAAATAAGTTCGAAACTGCATTGCCAGCCTTGGAAATTACAACCGCTGCGTCTTGGTATGGTGTAAGTGGATGAAAAACGTTTTAATTTAATCTGTTTATAAAATTGAGCTATTACAAAACTACCATTTTTTTTTTAAATCTTTTGTAGATTCTTTATCCCAGAGTGAAATTAAAAAGATGTGAAAGGAAGAACAAATTAACAAATGAAGTAGCTGTTCTAATATTAAATATTGAGTTTTCTCGCATTTTTTTCAGTATTTGCTACACTCACTAAGTAACCTATACTCAGATTAAACATAATAATGTTGACCCTTATACACCCCTATAGGCCAGAACACCACATTACACCAGCCCACCAGCAACTCATGCCTTGACCCACAGCCTTAGATCACAATTAAGTTGTTAGGCTCATCGAAAACGCTCGGCTCTAATAAAGACCGCCAGTCGGTTACTATTAAATATTCACTTACTGTCTCCGATCTATTTTAAATAGCTGGAAAGAAAGAAATGCGAACTAATCTTTCTGGAAAGTCATTTGATTTGTGAATGTAAGTTGATTAGCTTAGGCTGAAAATACAATAAAATTTTGAACACAGGGCAACAAGTGAATGATGGATTCAGAACTGAACGCATGTGAATAATAATGGAAGAACACAAATCAGTGGAATCGGGAAAGAAAAATTACTTAGGATTTATCGGCCAACAGTACTATGCGAGCAAACAAAATTTAATACTCTAGTAAAAAAAACAGAAAGACAATAGAACAGAACAAACACACACACAGAACAGATAGACAGGTAGTTAGTTATAAAATGACGTTATGTGAAATTAATAATGATTGTTAACGCCGATTTAATCGTTATAAAGAGATGACCTATATTTATTTAGTTGCCAATAAACGTTGTAAAAGAAAACGCATTTCATTCAAAACTGACACAGTGCAAACAACAGTCAAGCTTATTACTCAAAACAATGATAAATCAAGAAACACCCTACAGTTCATCACTCAAATAGGTAATTTCAAACTCCCGAAACGTCTTAACACCTTTTTTTATCGGATGGGAAATCATCAAATGACTCCTCCCGCTCTGGGCGGAGCGAGAGGGAGTGTCAGACCTTTTAATGACTAAAACCCATCATGTTATTTCTTCGCAATTTGTGTTCCGGGGCCACGGTATCCTTTTCGAACAGTCCCGCAGCCCCGGCAGGTATCGGCCCTTGCGGACCCCTTCCTTTCTGCTGACATCTCTTTGAGGCGCGCGTGGAATACGAACACGCCGTCGACATGGCCTGTACGTCTTAACACTTTAAATACCAAACTGGAGTACAGAAACACAAAGTTAACAAAACTAAAAATGCAAGGGCGAAAATGTCCATTATAGAAGACTCCATATTATTATACATGTCTTGGGGCACCGAGCGAGGGAAAACGCACACTTGATATGCCTCCGTCGCAATTATCGGTGGAAATAGACGGTTATTAGAGGCTTAAAGATGATAAACTTAAAACTGAACCTTAAGGCAACGACATAGATGCTATTGATCGTGACGAGGCTGGTAAAATGGGTTTGCAAATGTTATAAAGAAGGGGTAAATAAAGCATACAGCAAGTTTTCGTGTTCGTTGCTATGCGAAATGGTGATGAATAAGTTATGTGACACGATGGATTGAATTATTGTAGCATCATTTGCAATTTTGTGGTAGAACATAGCATAATGAGGGCTATTTTCTGATTGAAAATGAAAATTGCAGCGTAGAAATGTATTAAATGCGGGTTATAAACAATAATAAGCCAGTTCATTTAACATTGAAATCAATTGCTTCATATTAACTGCAAAATAATCAGTCGCTTATTGATCCTTGTGCCGTCAATCCAATACGAAAGTTCTTTGGTGAATAATAGATTATAATTATACGTGATGAATTATACCTGATAATTTTAAAGTTTGACGATGACGGGATTTGATTGAAGAAGAGTATAAGGCGTTCTTTGATGCAGACAAGTTCTACTCAAAGAACGAAGACCGATGATTTCTATCGTCACGCGGTGCTATGGCATCGTGTGACATTGTCAGCCATCAAAGATCACTTGTATGCATACTATCAAAATGGTACAGTACAGACAGACAATACGAAGACCCTCCGATAGAAGATTCAGACATCATCTGTCATGGTGGTTTATTCTTCGTTCGTCCTAAAGTTTTTTCCCACATTCCAAAAAATTCTTAGTTTATCCCACATCACCTATTGGAGTTGTGCTTCGTCCCAAATTACAAGTACTTTAAAAGTACAGTCAACAAAATACTAAGGTAATTATTTGAAATTTTTGAAACAATAATTCAATAATAAAACAATTGTAAACATTTAGGTATAAATCATCTTTATTATCCAGTAGCACAATGAAAATCACAGATGGTATAATAATCATCGTATTAATACTACAGTAGAACAGTAGTCAGTATCCGTAATAAACAATAATTAAGACATGAAGCGTGCGTTATTAAAAAAAAAAATCAACGATGTACTAACGAAAAGTTGAAAAATTTGAAAAATTAGAAGTTAACTATTAAATGATTGTTGTTATATTTAAATAATACAAAATAAGGCATCAAATTATGTTCTATTTATGAGTAACTAAATCATTTATGCTTTAATTTCAGTTGTTCTACAATGGTACCAAATCTTAGTTAATCCAGAAGAGGTGGACCTGTCCTGCTATATGGTGGTTATGAACACACACTAAAACGATAAAATAAAAATGGCTCAATAATTTGGAGATGTGTGAACATAAAGTGCCGTGGTGGTATGGTAACAGTCAAATAACAGTGTTTAAAAGTTTTTAAATCACAACGTGTGCACATCTAGTGTTTCAGAAATGACAATAAAGAAGAATCATATTGCTGCAAGAAAGAAGCAAGAGTTGCGGATGTGAAATCGATCCCATCTATCTTTAATGCCTGATTAAGAAGATTAAATGACAGAGGAACCGACATTGTAGAAGAAAAATTACCAAACATAAGTAATGCTAAGGCAGTCTCTACAGTGCACGTAACAAATCGCAGCAAATCCAGAAATCTACATTTCGAAAACCATCTGAAGTTCAAGTTCCAATAAGCTACAAATCTTTTTATGTTATGATTATTATTAAAGGAAACAAGAAGAAAAAGAAATCAGGAGATTCCTAGGCGAAGTCAAATATTATCTAGCCGATGGTCAATTTAAATGTGAGGCGAAGCCATTTAAACAATTATATATAATTTACGGTGATCTCGGGCGTACCAGTGAAAAAGTTAATGTTCTGCCATTAATATTGTGCTTTTAGTGAACAAAAAGGGATCAACCTATGAAACTCATTTCTCTCTTATTAAATTGCAAATTCCTGATTGGAATCCCATTTCATTCAGAACTGATTATGAGAAGGAATGGTATCCGTAAAATATTTCCAAATGTCACAAGCAAAGGTTGCTATTTCCATGTCCATGTGTTTATCACCATCTCATAATCTCTCAATCTGGAGAACAGCTGTCGTCTTCATGTTCCTCCTGGTCTTTTGAGTATACTAAAAAGTCAAATAACAAGAGCTTTTCTCTCGCGGAGAAGACAGAGAGGAGGGGTTGTTTTAAATAGTTGATTGATGTTAAATATTTGATAATACGTAGGCCTTTTTTGCCGATTGTACAAAAAAGTAAGTTTGGCCCATAAAAAATCAAATGAGCCGTAGAAAGACCGTAGAAGGACGAAGTGGGAATAAAATAATAAAAAAAATATTTTGGGACGAAGGAAACAAATTGTTTGTGACCAACCAAGATTTTGTTATGTGGGACGAAACTCAGTGGGCCGAACGAAGAATAAGTTTTTATGGTGTTTAACAATATTAACTTTCAAAAACTTGTCGTTATAAAGAGCTCCAATACCAAAAAGTATCGATAAAAGGAACACGACGAAACCGTTCACATTTTCCAGCCCATTGCGTCAATTTTTAAAGGAACCAACCGTGCAGGATTGACCTCAGCAGAAATGTTCTGAATTCTCATCACGCGTCCGCTACGGCCAACCACTATATACTGAGACAGTTTAATCTCTTATGTACATACGTTACTACGCTCAAGGTCACAAATACTAGCGCACGACTAAATTTGTTTCCAAAATAAACTTGGTAAATTAGGTGATGGCCTTGACTGCGGACACTTTGCGATAACAATTTCGTGGGTGACAATTTACACAAAGTTTTTTTTTTCTTTTCAATGTTATACTGTGTCAACTATTAAATGTGAATGTCCCAAAGAAAAGTAAATAGGAGTTGGTGGAAGTTGAAGGAATATGGTAAACTAGTAACTAATAAAGACATGATGCTATTATTATTTAAATACAATAAGAAGGATATTCCTCATCATCATCAGCCTATTAATGTTCCCACTGCTGGGATACAGGCCCTTCTCAATGAGAGGGAATAGGCTATAATCCACCACGCGGGCCCAGTGCGGATTGGTAGATGTCACGTCTTGGAATTTTTTGGTTCTAGAACATGCCGGTTTCCTCACGATGTTTTCTTTTACCGTTTTGAGAGCAGCGGTGATGAAATAAATTACACAAAGTAATACAGTAATAGGAGGATTTAAAGGATTTTTTTAAAGCGTTTAGGGTCTAAATGTCCAATTCTCAAAATGTCCAACGGTGTCAAAATGTCCAAATCCCAAAATGTCCAATTCTCAAAACGTCCATTTCCCAGAACGTCCAATTCTCAAAATGTCCAATTCCCAAAATGACCAACTCCCAAAATGTCCAATCTTTGAGAATGTGGTAAATTACATGGCCAAACATTTTATGAGCCTGTTCCTCAGAATCTTTAACAAAAATAAAAACAAAAGTTATGAAAGTTTAAAAAAGTTGTTTTTGTCACTCTGGCTTAAGTGTTTTTATCTATATTGCGGTGTATATTATATACAAGCATTTAATAAACACAGTATATTGGTTAAAAAACACTGGGAGACCATATTTTTCAAACTAAGACCATTCGTCTAAGAGGTGACGGGATTTTTCATAACGATCATGATACGCTTAGATTTACTTCAATGGGTTGTAGAGTGGTCCCCTAATGTGAATGATGTCGGTCTGACTGCTCTAAGTGGTTGCAACTTTGAGTTATAGCGCATACAAGAGGCTTCATTGTTACGAAAAAAAAAACGATCAGAGAAATGGTCAGTTATGGTACCTACATATTCAAAGTAAGGCGTCTCCGCAGATGAAACAAATTGGTCTGCCTGCTCTCACGGGTGGCATTTCAGAGCTATGATGCGCGCAAGTTACTGCATTGTTGCGAAAAAAAGTAGTAAACGATAAGAGAAATGGTCAAAATTGAACCAGACGCGCGTGAGTTGTGTCCAGAGACGTGAACGGAACGCGGACCAGAACACAGGGCTGAAGGGTGAGTACTATTCAAACTAGAATCTAACGTTACTTTTGATATTTTGGAAAAAACACTAAATTTTGATGGTTTTTTCTGAAAATCGACAATGCAATGACAATGCAGTGACTGGCGCGCCTCATAGCTTTGAAATGCAACCACTGAAAGTTGGCACTAGCAGACCAACTTGTTTCATCTGCGGAGATGCCTTACTTTGAATATGTAGGTACTAAAACTGACCATTTCTCTGATCGTTTTTTTTTTCGTGACAATGAAGCCTCTTGTATGCGCTATAACTCGAAGTTGCAACCACTGAGAGCAGGCAGACCGACATCATTCACATTAGGGGACCACTCTACAACCCATTGAAGTAAATCTAAGCGTATCATGATCGTTATGAAAAATCCCGTCACCTCTTAGACGAATAGTCTTAGTTTGAAAAATATGGTCTCCCAGTGTTTTTTAACCAATATAATGTGTTTATTAAATGCTTGTATATAATATACACCGCAATATAGATAAAACACTTTAGCCAGAGTGACAAAAACAACTTCTTTAAACTTTCATAACTTTTATTTTTATTTTTGTTATAGAAGATTCTGAGGAACAGGCTCATAAAATGTTTGGCCATGTAATTTACCACATTCTCAAAGATTGGACATTTTGGGAGTTGGACATTTTGGGAATTGGACATTTTGAGAATTGGACATTCTGGGAAATGGACGTTTTGAGAATTGGACATTTTGGGATTTGGACATTTTGACACCGTTGGACTTTTTGAGAATTGGACATTTTGACCCTGAACGTTTTAAAGTTCATAGGTTTGAAAAGTTCATCTGCTCAGCAACGCAGTTAATAGCAATAAATTGGAGTAAAATAAAACTGTGAAGATTAAAGACATTTATTTTGCAAGTATGTAACGCCTTTATCCCCACGGTTTAAAATACTTAAACGCCTACAGTGATGAATTTATGACACTCGCAGAAAGATTAAGTAAAAGATTGGTAAAGTCCGATTCATGAATTGCTCTTTTTTTAAACAGTTAATCTTTATATACGCTAAGAGCAAATAAAAGTTATTTAGGTACTGTAAATGTTTTACGCATTTGGAGTGCCACAGGGAGCCAAATTCGGACCACTGTGTCAATGTCAATATGAACTGGGTCACCAAAATTGTTCCAATAGTAAATACAGTGTTGATGCTTTCCGAGAATAATATCAGGAGCAATATTACAAAATTTATGAAATAGACCATATCTGGTAAATCTAAATGATTTGAACTTTGTATGCATGTATGCCCTTTTTCATTTTTAATAAAAGAGACCTCTAAATCCTAAATATTATTACTTGCCGAGTACAGCGTTGAATACAGTGCACTTTTGAGGTTGTAGTCTTGTATTATTAAATAGGGAAATTAGGGGGATTGTAGGTTCTTAAGAACTGACTCCCTCTCTTAATTCCGCAAGGCATTGTTCTTCCGATAAAATCAATTAATATAAATTAAATTGTGGTTGGTCCTCCATAAATAACTATACTCGCCAAGTATGAGAAATCAACATTATGGCAATGCTAACAAAAACACAAATCAACAACTCAACACAAATGCTAAAAGCTTAAAAAGGATAATAATATAAGTGTTAAATGAGCAAAAGTCTTTATTTTCTTTTATCGCTTTTTAAAGCACATAATTCGTTTACGTAAATCAGGTCAGATTGTGTATCAAACGAAAGACGTTTTTATTAATTTAAAATGCTTTAATGGCTGACTTGAGTTCGGGGAAATAAAAATAGGACGGTCTTTATCTGAAGCAGCTTTTAAATAATGCGGTACCTACCCACTCACATAAATTTACCAGTTGGGCAGAGGTGTACCAGTCCCCGAGGGCGAGGCTACAGCCACCAACCGGGTACAAATCCAGACTGCTACTGAGAAATGCCTGATGGAAAAACCCAATAGCATTTTGCCCAACCTGTATATCGAACCCAGAAACTCATGCTCAGCAGTCGTACTTACAATCACTAGAACAACGCGAGGCCAAACATTCATTTTGAAATTTATGTTAAAAATTAGATTATTTAATACTTACAACAACGGTGGAACGCAAAATGAAGTTCACAAACTTCAATGGATTGAAAATCTAAAATAAAATAAACATAAACAACTAGTCTTGTCTGTCGAGCATACACAGGTTTAAATTAATTATTTTAATTTTGGTACATTTTTATTTCCTGGGCTGACATTTAGGAGGCCGCGGTGCTCTCCTTTTTTCTCTCATTTTCGTATAGTAATGAAAATTTACGAGGTCGCGAAGGAAAACTTGGGAAATTTGCCATGTCTGCTAAAACATACCTACTTATCTGATGAACCCAATGTTGCCAAAGATGTCGACTCAAGAATTTTGTATGAAAGCAGTTTTGACTTTTATGTTCAAGAGAATAATTTTCGTTTTTATTAATGCAATTTTGATGCGGTCATGACAAAATGTTTGTCATTCACGAAATTAGAGCAAAAACCTCGTTAGCTGCCTGTGAGTGTGTGGCTTGTGTTTTTTTTTTGCAAAAATTATTGAATTGTTTACGTATTGTTGTCGAGATAAGCCAATGGTCAGGGCCTCGCTTCTTGCACGAACCAATGTGACTTTTTCAATTCATATGTAGGTACTTTCCTAGTGTACATTCCTAGCGTAGGCTAAAGAAAATTCTACTTCTTCCATTTGAGGAAACTGGCTCTTTATTTAACTCTGAAACCACCAAGCCGCCTCTTATTAAAAAGATATTCATTTTAATATTGGAACTACTTATGCTAAATTTCACCAAAAAAACGGAAAAAAAAACGCTCGTTGGTTCCAATATTTCATAACAATTATAATGAAACCGATATTCCTCAATTCCTACAAATGTTATTCCTGTCATTTTATAAAACTGTAATAAATCTTTTTTTTTCGGTTTTTCAACCAAAATCTTGAACACGAACCAACACTTACATAAATCTCAAAATCAAGATTGATTCAAATCTCGCATTTGGCGCAGTCAATGTCACAGCAAACTATCCCATATTCAGCGCGTGATCAGAATAATCGTCCGCGTTTCACGAGTGAGGCAAAGTACGTGCAAAATCCACTCATTTCATGCCTTTTTACGATCCCGACGTAAATTCTTCTCCGTGCCAGAATATAGCTGTCATAAAAAGAAGACCTAGGAATTGTGAACATAAATGCCGATGCTTTAGCTTAGGTTTTTGGCATTGCAGAAATTTTTAGAAATGAATTTCTAAATCAAGGTGTGATCGTATACATATAACTTGCCTTTTACCGACAACAACAAGCAAAAGCACAAACGTGTAGAAAAGTCCAAGAGTCTTCACAAAAAGTCAAGAAATCATGAACCATATTTTCGTATAATACTGGCTGAACACAAAATATCACCGCTTTCGACCACCAAATAAAATATTGGGTAATGAAATATTTGATTTGAAAATAGAATCATTATTTTTAGTCAATTAAATCTACTTTTTTCACGCATCGAGAGGCGCGCGCTGTTAGCTTTTCCGAATGGTTTTCTGTTCTAAAGATAAAATAGTGTGTTTCCCAAAAACATGTCATAAACTTAATGAAATACTCTTTGAGTTCAGCTGTTGACAGAACCACTGCAGCAGCTACAGTGGTACCCCCATATATGTGTGTTGTCGTAAAACGCTATCAAAATACACAAGGCAGACGTATTGGCGTATCGAAATACATTTGAATTTCAAAGTTCAAAGCAAAGCTTAGTTTTTATGCACCGCTCTAACTGAGCTTACGGTGGTCGGTCGGAAGCCTACGTGACCTGACTTGTTGACAAATTGACAAAGATTATGTAACGGGGCGCTAGAAGCGGTCAAAAGGTTTGTGGTGCGGTACTTCCTTTATTTATCTAAGTAAAATCAACAAAACCCTTTGGATAAGAGAAGAAATTCCCGTTTTATTCAATATCTTGCAAACTTTATTAAGGCACAGTAATTTCAACCTTTCGAAAGTGCCTATGTTTGTGTGTGTTCAGTTCCATAGTTACCTTAGAAGTAAATACATCAATAAATCAATTACTAATTATGATTTTATTATTCTGTCATTGCCTATTACCTACTAAAATGAGGATGACGATGTACTTAATAAAATCTTGAATTCACTGACAGCACAGCTCAAATCGCAATTGGATTATGAAGACTTTTGAAAATGCATCCCTAATAGGCGTTAAACAAAAAATCTCATAAGGTAGGCAGCACATTTGTACGCCAAATGGCAAAACAGCACAAATGAAAATGTAACATGTCACACACAGATTCTGATTCAGACGTTTCGTCAATGTGAAAATGAAATTATTGCCGTCACGTCGCGTCTGTTCAAATTATGATTGTTACTCTTTGTCCATCGAACCCATATCGACTACAAATTGGGCGGACTACGAAGCCGTAGCGAAAGAAAATAATATTGTTTCTTAGCAAATATTTACCATTCCCTTATTCCGTGTGTCTTCTTTACAGTATACGATATGCGCTGGCCAAATATTGATCGTCAAGAATTAGCCAAATAGCCAACATTTAATGTTTACCCTGAACGTTTTATTATTTGTTTAAAAGCTGTATTTGTGGTTGTATGTACAGACATACAGATATTAGATTGCGTGTTTGACTAGATGACAGGAAAAAAATACCATTCATTAAAAAAAAATCTAAAGGATAGCCAATAAAAAATTTGGAAAGAGGTATTGTTTGAGCGAATGCAGGATTTTGCAGCAAAAAGTGGAATTTAATTTTAACACTTCAAGGTTCATCGTGCGCTTCTGTCTATTCTGTCACTGTACAAAAAAAAAACTATCGAACGGAAAAAAAAGTTGTTAGTAAATCACAGCTAAGTAATTTATTATTAATTAATGTTTTGCGTAAGGCCCCGTTCCCACTATGTCGTGACGATTAATTTATCGTTGGTTTTTATTCGGCAAAAGTCGTGGACTACACAGTTATCGTGTCGTCCTATATGTGGACACCTCCATTCAAATACACAAGCCACGACACGTAGAACTACACGCTTATCTGCTGTCACGACAAAGCGGGAACGGGGCCTTATACATAATTTCGAGTCAGATTACTTTTGATATGCTGCTGAGCGGTTATAAAATCGCAACAAAATTACCTCAGTTCCATACCCCACAGTACTACGAACTTTAAACATTGCTCTGCAATCAAAAAATAAAATAAAAATCAAAGCATTTACTTCAAGTATAAGGCCAGTTACAGGCACTTTCGAACTGTCGAAACAAAGATCAAAATTAAATGTAGCTGCAGCCCCAGTCACAAGGCATAAAAACTGTGAAAGTACTGTAGTTACCCATTCCCTAGCGTAGATCTCCATGGCGAAGAACGGGCAAGAAACTCCATGGACGCTCTTTTAAATCAGAATATTTTTACTAAACCCTTAATGCTAGAAAAAATGTTGCAAAATGCTGTTAAGGTTTCTACACCAAAATGTTGATACTACCACATATATTTGAGCAAAATTGGCAGAGCATTACAAGCCCAGCTTTCCTATTCCACTTACAACAATCTCAGATAGACGCAACTCTTTCAATATAATACGAGAACAATTTATTTCGTCATTTAACTATCCAAAGTGGTTTCATACAAATTGTATGTAATGTGATTGTAGAATGATGTAAACGAGGAACGAAGAGGCTGATGACTATCATTATGCCTAATTTATATATTCTGTCAGAGGAACGGACGATTCGAGGTAGTGATGGGTAGAAAAGTGTTAAAAATCTGCTTATTTAAAAAAAAATGGCCCTGATAACAAATGGCAAGTAAAAAGGGTTTACCTTTACAAAATTTCAGTCGATAAAACGGAACCAATTGTACAAAAAATTCCAGCCAAGCCACTGATGCTGAGAGCTACTTACTTACTTGGCGCGTGCTTAGTCTTACACATGTGCCCGTCTCTGTCGTGCACTTTGACAGTTATAAGAAATTGACAGTAGTGACGGATTAATAGATCTCGGCGGTACATACTGTCAAAAAAGTCTTAGTTAGTCTCCTAGGTAGTAGTATTACACTGAATCCGCGGTCTTCCGCATCTAGTGTACGTCCTATAAACGACTATGAACTTGAACAACTGCGTTCTTCCTTGAAACTAATTAAAATCCTGTTTCCGCACGGAAGACTGCTCTTGGAGATCTAACAAAATACGCGTACACACATCAAAAAAGTTTGCATTCACTTGAAAAATCTAAATCTTTTTTGTTACGGTAGATGATTATATTATGAAAAAATTGATATTTTTTTAATTTTAAACAGGGTATTTCTATTTAAAGAAAACACAACAAAGATTTTTTCTTGATAAAGTTCAATTAAAAAAATTATATCAGCTTAAGCTAATGATCACAAACTATTTTTGATGTGTGTAGTAATAATAAAATTCCACTTTATATACGCTTGACGGCGAAAATAAGGAAATTTCGTGTTGTGGTTTTTTGATTATTCACAAATATTTATTTATTTATACAGATATAAAGAAGAGTGTTTTAAATAATATTGTATCGCTTTTGCGCAGCCTTGCAAGGCGTACACATGTCAGTATTTCTTGAAAAACTATTGACTAGATGACGCTTTGCCATGTCATAAAATAAATTTAAACTATTAGACACTTCTGTCCACAACAGTACAACAACTTGCCTAAGAATAATTTTCACTGTAATTACGATAGGCCTATCCGACTATACTTAGACTCGATATGAATTGACACAAACGAAACAAATCAACTCATTGCACTGATTAAATGATTTCTCTAATTTCATAATTATTATTGTTCAGTGGATGGTCACCAATTGTGGGTATCGAAGCAGCATTCTTAATGTGCAAGTAGTATTCTAATAATGGAAAAAACTGAGAAGGGCTGTCAGACAAATTGTTTTCACAATAATAAAGTTTAAGCCTGTTCTACGGGAGCTGCCCTGACGCCTTACTGGTAGCTTGCCTGACTGCTGTGCTACGGTGCTGACCTGACCTGACTGCTGTGCTACGGTGCTGACCTGACCTGACGCCTGTTCTACGGGAGCTGCCCTGATGCCTTACTGATAGCTTGCCTGACTGCTGTGCTACGGTGCTGACCTGACCTGACGCCTGTTCTACGGGAGCTGCCCTGACGCCTTACTGGGAGCTTGCCTGTCTGCTGTGCTACGGTGTTGGCCTCACCTGACGAGGAGCTCGGATTGCCTGCCCCTCGCTTCCATGTACTGTAGTAACTTAAACCTCCTCCCTCTTCCCTCCAGAGAGTGTGTTAGGTAAGTCTTTTTAAACTCATACCTGTATTTTTTAGCTTATTTAATTTAATTGTTCAAGTCTACTTTTATCCTTTTATTTGATTAGTGAATATTTGGCAACAATTTTACAAGTGCTTTATAGAAAATACGTCATATTTAAAATAATATGTTGCATCGTCATTTGTATTAAATGGAGCTGCCCTGGAGACGAGGAAAAAGGAAAAATACAGTGAAGAAAATAATTGCATTTCACAGCAACGTTCATAAATATGCTGGAAATGGCAGGAAATGAAAAACAGTACTGTTTAATAATCCGTGTAGATAGAGGTAAGTGAACTTGTTGATCTCTAGTAAAATGATCAGAACACTTCAAAAACATGAAACAAAGTTCTTACAAATCACTATTGACTGTCATCCTTACGTCAAAATCAATCTCGGATTATTACCGCAAGAAAAACTTTGTATCATAGAGACGTACAAGAGATAATTATGCAGGTGAAGCCGCGAGGCAAGGCTCAAAACAAAAGTAATTCCTAAAAAAAAAGGACATTCCTATGGGATACTTTTCGACCTAGTTATCAATAAATTCGTCCAAGGAAGACATATTGTCGCAACATAATTTAGAAGATATAAAATATATACATCAACAACTGGTGCCAACAACATAATAAATACTGTAAACAAGCAATGCATTTAAATTCAAAACACCATTATCAACAACAGTTAGTGCTTATCTCATAGTTAGATCACGGATAGTAGGTGTTCTATGTAGTACAGTCTGCAAGGAAACTCTGATAAAACAGTTTAAACATAACTTATACTTACTGTAAAAAATAATAGTTGATCACTTCACTTTCATCTGATAATTATCGTGTCCTGCAGTAGAAATATCTGTAACATCCTTCACATTTAACGTTGTGTATATTAAGATACTAACTTACTAAACAAACCAGTACTATTTTTTTTTTACAACAATCCAATTGGGAGTAGAGGGACACTTGAGGCACAGGGTCCTAGTGCCATCAATCGTACATCACACACACAGCGACAAGAGGTTGGACAGCTCTACAAAAAACCAGTTGACTGACCAAAGAATGTCTTTAGTGCATTTATCCCGTTGGCAAATTTTTTTAAGCTCTGTGATTCCTTTCCTCTTTTTACAGATTTCTCCCCGACGCTTTCTCCCTTAGCCGTTAGAGCATGGAGAACTAAGATGCCACCAGATTCAAGGCCCTTTCCGAGTGGACGACCAGTCGAAAGGAAATTGCAAGTCTCGAAAAGGACCTAGAAGAAAAAGGGAAAGAGTTAAGGAACTGGAGCGAAATCACCCTTTTCTCGGAAACAGAAAAGGAATGGTTTCAAAAAAGGGAAAGAAGAAGCCCACCTTGGGAGGGAAGGGAGGTGCCCCTTCCGGGACGAGAGAGACGGCCCCTGTCACGGGGGAGAAACCAAAACAAAGAAGAGAAAATCGGAACCCTCGCCCTCACCCGCCAAAAAAACCCTTCCTCGGAAACCCGAGAGGGAGAAAATGGGACCTCCCCCCTCTAGCCAAAGAGTACTCTCCTCCGCATCGGAGAAAGGTGACGCGTTCATGAGAACCCTGACGAGCCAAATAAAGGATCCGCAGTTTAGCGCCCAAATTATTTATAATTTGGCTGTTCTCAGCTCGGAAAGCATGATACAATTACCGTCGAAGAATGGCTTTCAAATCGATACGAGATACCACGGATTGGATGGTGATGCCTGTCGCTTCTGAAATGAGGCGTTTGGTAGATACACAGTCGATCACGCAATGGCTGACCTGATTTAATATCTTATGACATTCCCTACGTGTCTTCAAAGGTTAGGACATCACCTAATTATGTGTTGGCGCAGTAGTCCGTTCGAGATGACTTTATACCAAAGGAAAAATTGGTCCCATTAACCATAGGAGCGTCTGTTAAACACCCCAATTTCCCGAAGGATAAGTCATCTGGATTACCTTGGACTCAAAGAGGTTTCAAGACCAAAGGGGATGTTCTGAAAGACCCTCAGGCAGTTGGTAAAATATTCCAACGCTGGGAGAAGATAGGTAACGGTAGACCGGCCGGATGATCCGACACTTGTGCGTTTTTTTCGTGCGCAAGTTATAACACTCGACAAAAACAAGATTCGAGCTGTTTGGGGTATTCCACTTGAGGTAATAGTTGAGGAGGGTAGATTCTTCTATCCATATGTAGAATGGCTTAAAAATTCTGACGCGCCGATAGCTTATCGTTCAGAGATGCCAAACGGAGGTATGCCGTATGTCAATGATATATGTCGCGCCCACAAGGGTAAGACTATGTACATGACTGACTACAAAGGTTTCGATAAAACCGTCCCTGCGTGGCTTAATCGTGATGCTTTTGATGTCGTTTTTGATAGCTTAGACTTTTCTCATGTTTTTGATTCCGAAGGTAAGGAATGGCCAGTTAATGACAATAGAAAACTTTTAAGAATATAGAAGTTAGTTCAGTATTTTATCAACACACCAGTTAGGTTACCAAGCGGCGAACGGTTCCGTAAGTCAGGAGGTGTCCCATCTGGTTCTACGTTTACTAATATTATAGATACTATCGTCAATTGTATTACTACAAGCTTTAATTTGTACTGTATCATTGGGGAGTTTCCTCTTGGTGAGGTATTTGCGTGGCGACTTATTTGTTATTTCCAAAGAACTCATAAATCTAGATTCAATTGCACTTGTCGCGCAACAGGGTTTCGGTATGACTATTAGTATGGATAAGAGTTATGTTACAGATAACCCTATTAACGTTCAATTTCTAGGGTATTTTAATAGGAACGGTATGCCCTATAAGGGTCCTTTTTGACTGCATCTTTCATCTATCCTGAGCCATACGTTAGGTCACCCCTATCAGTAGAGTGGCGCGGGCTATTGGACAGATGTGGTTAACAATGCATTCAGGAATGGCTGCTCAGGCTGGCGGGCAGGCGGCAGGCTTGTCTTAGCCATGCTTGAACATTACTCTGTCACAGCTGATGAGGTTCACACCTACATCCGTGATCATCCGGGTCAGTTTAAATATTTGTCCATGTTAGGGTTGACTGTCGATAAGATTGTTATACCTAAAGCAGTTGGCAAATTCGTCCCGATCGTTGAGCCACCGTGTTATCCTTTACGTAGTTAGATTCCAAAAGTTTTCAAGTATGAAGATGAAGATGATACTTGAAAACTTTTCCCCTGGAAGCCCTGAAGGAAGAAAAGAGGGCCGCATGAGAGATCCAGAGTCCCTCGAGGGGAACCGGGATGGACCCGGAGTACCTGCCTCACAGTAAAGAGAAATTTTCTTATTTCCAATAAATGTCTCAAAACCTTTACAAACATGATACTTCAAATTAGTCAAACTTTCTGTGATATAGTATTACTCTGACCCCACTAGTACTCAAAAAAAAGCTGAAAAGAAATTCACTTCAGTATCACCAAAATGGATTTTATCAATAAATTAAATAATGATTTGAACGTTGTCCAAGTAATGAGAGAGAAAGACAAAATAATGTCTTTTATTTCATCCGAAAACCACGACTCATTCAAAATGGAAAATAAAAAAGATCATTAGAACTATAATTATTAAACAAATACATTTAATTACATTTTAAATCTCTTCCACAAAGGCGCCTTAGAAATATGAATACACTACATTAGATAATACCATTGTGGGAGGCTGGTATCTGCACTAGGAAAACCGTATCACACAGATTACCAGCCCCCCTCAAAAACAGTAATTTATACTGTACAAGTATAACGGTGATTTATACAGTACACAGAACTACACTTATACCACACAATAATTGAAATGATTTATCTAACAAAAAATAATATATGATTTACATCGGTATTATCAATAGTAGCCTCATTACTCATTACAAAATGAAAACAAAATAAATATGATAAAATTATCATTAACGTAAAACCGCAGACTATTATTTTTATAGCCAAAACATTCGTAAAACTCTTGCGCACTTTTTAGGTTATTGCGTCACGCGTCACGGGTTAACGACCCCCACTACTCGGTCAAGGTTCGCTCTAGTATCAAGCAAAATCGATAGATGGCATTGTTATCAATTTTGGGCGGAGAAATTTTATTTTACGTAGAACACAGCCACGCTATTTAACTATGGTTAAGTGAAAAGTAACAACGATCTGAACATTATCGGTAATGATCACCGGTGAATCGGGTAGGTTCTAGAAATGAAACACACCACGTACTTAAAACGAAGACAATCATGTATTTTTTTTTTTTGTTTTTTTTTGGGTATGGCATCTCGCAGTTCAGTCTAGAGGAGACTGGCTACTGCTTAACCGAGCTAGACCTGTGGATGCCTTGAATCTAAGGCCTCCAGCCAGGGGCATAATAACTAAAAACTAAGCGACCACCCTAAGGGCACCCCCTGTGGGGTACGAACCACGGCTTAGGGCGTCGCTGGGGGCAGCAAGGGGACAGGCTGGATCTGGGTTGCATTATTTAGGGGCTCGTTTAATATTACTGGCTCAGCATCGCGGGCTGGCTCAAGCAAGGGTCGGGGGGGAATCATGTATTTTTAATATCAAAATTACTTATACCTGGCGAGTGAATCAAACGATAGCCTGAATTTAAACCGGTTAACGCCATCTACCGAAGCAAAAGTAAACTTTTAATACAAACTGGTTTTATCTATTATAACGTTAACCGTAATGTTAATATTCTAAATACACCTTATAGAAGTTGTTGCAACCATTAGTTTGCCTAATCACTGCTGTGTTCGAATAATTCGAATTGATATCATCACTGGTCGAAAGGGACCGAGACCCCCAAGATTTTGGAAATTATTTATCATAGCTTTAGCTTAGAAATTTATCAGTGTGTACCTATTTTCTATCGGTTTTACTTCTCCCTCTCTCCTTTAGCAACAGACAGACAGATTAGTTAACACTCAACTCACAAAGGGATACGTATAAACTTTATGACATTCAATTCCGGTGTCCTGTTTTGTAATATGATTTATTTTACGACTGAGAAAGTAGAAATATCACGCTTGGACCGAATAGACTGGTTGACAGAGTAGAGCGAGGATTATTGACTTATCCATTATGTTTTTTTATCGTATCATAATTTATCTTTGGATAAGAAAGACCAGGATTTGGCGATCATTCAGATTTATCTAGCTAGAAACTTATTATAGTGAATGAATCTGCTCTTGGCTTGGTTTCGCATGATAGACATGATAATAAACAACATGATATTAGCTAAGTACGTACTCTTAAATGCCTTTACCCTCAAATAGAGGGGTTCACGCTAATTAAAAGGAAAAAAAAACATAACAATTCAATCATAATAATACAATCATAATAAATTTATAAATAAAAATAATTTAAAAATATTTAAAATGTACAATACAATGCATGATGATTTTCAAATTCCACATTTAAGTATATTGATTAATTATAATATTTTTATACTACAACCACAGAAACTGATCAATGTAAAATGTGTTAGTTATCAGGTGTGAAATAAAAGGCTTTAATTTTTTTTTTTTTATTTACGTACTCTTAAATCACAACTTAATTTACCTGAACACTTATTGAAAAAGATCGTTCTTCAATTTCAGTGATTGAACAGTTTTTTGTTATCAAATCCAGTGTTTGTTATAGGTACATCAAAAGTGATGTTAACCGAATAACAATATTACTAGAAGCTCTTTGACAACAGATTACATTAAAGAAGTTTTTGGAATCCTGGAGATATATAAAATGGTCAATAGACCAACTGAGTAACATCGTCCCAATTTCTTTTTAATAATGTGGTACGTGATTTTCTTCTCACAATTTCACAATAATAGTATGCACAAAGTACATATTCCGCTCAGGTATTTTCCTCGTTTATACTCGGGCACCCATCCAACTGTCGCTGGCAAGTATTTAGGTATGCAGATCGAATGAGTGACTACTACCTACTAGGTATTAATCATTAAGCAATAAAGTTGTTCGTATGTTACAGTGATATTAATAAGGAAGCTAGTTTAGAGTTCTATGGCTTAGCCGTATACATAGTGGATATTTATTGATCTATGTAAATTTATTTTAGTCAATAATAATAATTCTTGGATTCTAATCCAACAGACGATCTGTTTGCGTATGGATGGATGAAGATTTTATATGTATATTCTAATTTTATGATAAAACTCTTTTAGTTACTGTGATTGGTTTTTAGATTAGTTGACGTACACAACAATTCATAAAAGAAAACACAAAAGAATACTGACAAGTAAGGCACCAATGTCTTATCCAGTACTGCGACAGATTCGAAATTGGCTCAGAGCAATTCAATGGATATCGCTTTTGCGAGTCATATCTGCGGATCAAGTAGTATTACAGTATGTTGATCAACAGTGCCTAGATACAAATTAAGTAATAATAGTTCTGCTGAGCCTTTTCCGACTAGCCAACATTATGAGAAATATAATAGTCCAAAAGTGCGTCCACAGCCATAGCTGCAGATATTTATACTAGCTGAACCCGCAAACGTTGTTCTGACATATAAATTATGGTGTGAAATATATTTTACGACTAATATCATACGTACTAAATATAGGTAGTACGTAAAAAAAAAACGTGAAACTCGGTCGAGCCATTTCGGAGGAGTTCGAACACAAACAACGTGACATGAGATTTTAAATATTAGATTATAGAGAGTGAGAAAAGAGAGAGCTTTTTCCTCTCTCTCTTAGTCCGATTGCTCTCATTATTAATGCCGATGACATTATAGACTGTCACCGTAGTACATAGAAACAATGCAGAAAAAAAAACTACTACATCTTCCAACTACTAATGAACGTGCACATACTGTCATACGTTAAAGCAGATACAAAAGTCAAAACAAACGCTAGACGATTTTCCTAAGAATCTGCCAAAAAAAATCAAGTGCCGTTTTTTTTTTCGGAATTACGTGGACAGCCGTGAACTTGGCTCCGTACCAGAGAGCAAGAATCCGTCCGATAATGACGAACTTCCGGTCAGACGGACGAACAGATTTCGGCTCACTGGAAATGATAAATACTAAGCCATTTTTTTTTGTAGTATTCATTCTCGCGAGTTTAGATGGAAGATTACGAGGAAAACTGTGTATCATGTTCTGGGAGTTGAATGTTTTTTTAGTTCTATTGAAAATCGTATGAATGTTGCAGTGTAGACTGTGTAGTTAGTAGCTCGGGGAAAGAAAGAACTGAAATGATATTTGGTTAGATTGCAGAGGCAACTGCAACTGCCTTTTATGTTTTCGTGAAAAAGCTCTTGATTGATAAAGAACTTGAATGTAATCTTATCATCATCCAGCACTACAGGTCCAGCAGTTTTTAATCTCTCCTGGTGGCAAAATGATGATGTGGTCGAAGATACTGTACGCTTACGCCACCCATTGTGTTACCTCAAATCGCCTGAAACACAGGATTACCTAACCTAGTTCACACATGTTTTTGCTTTTTATTTTTTTATTTTTATTTATGAAAAATGTCTCGATGCAGAAAATAAGACTTTTAATAAAATAAGTAAAAACAACGAAAAAAACCTTAATTGGCTCTCGATCTGAATATTCTCAGGTTATAGGGATCGACTTATACATATTTTTACAACTGTATAAACGCATTTAGTAGAAGCATAACGCAAAAAAAACGTTTCAGCAGTTTGTGGGTTGCCTGGCAAACAATAACATATATTTTTTAATTTATGTTTTTTTTTCAAATGAGAGACGCCTGGAGAGTACCTACTTCTTTTTCGATGGAGTTAGATTAAAGAAGTACAGAGGAATGGGCGGTAGTAGAAGACTACTAAGAAACAAATGGTGAAACGGTATTAGATTAGGTATTTTCTAACCACTTACATTCGCCATTACCTTGGTAGATTACAGCTTTGCTCGACGTTATTGTAGATGTGTTTGAGAAATAAATCAGCAAAATGATACTCCAGGTGAATTTGAAGCTTTGGCGTCCATCAGAACCCAAACGTTCCTGAGTTACGCACACTTCCCAGTGCATTCCTCCCTGCATTTTACAAGTGCCTATAAAAGTATAAATATTCCCCCGTTGTTGGTAAATTTGGGCATATTTCAATAATAACAGCTTGAGTAAAACAGTTCGGCTTTTGACCCGGACGTCCTTACATATAAACAACACATTTTCGTGCAAATGTCTGGCGAAAATAACTTTTATTGCTATCTCTGCTGATACGAGTTGATTTCTGGGGTATTGCCACGACTTGGTCTTTGGGAGTAAGGTAGGATGCCATCACTCTGGTTTTTACAGAGCGTGTGGAAATAAGCGGTGCCTTAATAGCTAGTTTTTTTGTTTACCGATTGATGTCTCTAGTCTAGCAATTATTCCATAGATAACTCTATGGGAAATGGCTTCATATAGAATCAGTTACTACCTAATACCTACCGTAGCGTTCCCCTACATAAAGCCTCATTTCTTTTATTTTATGGTAATTAAACCTTGCTTATAATTTAGTTTTCTGTTTGGCGTTGTTATTTTTTTAAACGAGATTTTACAGAAAATTTTCTGACATCCCTTACGATTTCGTCTTGTCATTTGCTTGAGAGGTATCAACCTGAAGAAAACGTTGTAGTGGATTTTATCTTAAATTACATGGAATTTGATCGTATATACTTCTGTCTTCTATGGTCCAGCCACAGAACATCATGACAGAGACTGCGTCGTTCTGAAAGAGTACGACGTCCGCCTGCTCATCTAGCTGACTACGTAGGATAATAAATAAGCCCAGGAGAATGTGGTAATATTTATTAACTCCTTGGATTGTTTGTATCATTGTCATGTCGAATTTAGTTAAATAAATTGTAGTAAAGAATATACCCGTATTAATTAGGTTAGGTTTTATTTAACAAAATCCGACATGAAAATGACACCAATCCAAGGAGTTAATAAATATTACCACAACAGTGATGTCAATAAACTAGCGGTGGTAAAAATCCCCAATTCCCTATACTTAGTGTTTTGAGGAATACATGTTCCATTCAAGATTTTAACTGGTATGTTTTTATTTTCGTTTCATCTCTTTTGGTTGTCTATTTTGTTCTAACTGGGTTTCGTTCGTTTTACTTTATCTTTCGTCTCTTACCTTAGTTGCGGTCAACCCAGCATAGAGGGCACTTTAGCCCTCTAGATATATACTGGTTTCTGAGGCAATACTAATACCTACAACCATGGACGACGGATCTGGATTTTGTTGTTGAGATCCAGCTGCCTGAATACACACGATCTTCTCTGATACTTTAATATATTTTGGACACGGTGACTGGTGTTGGTTCTAGTGAACATACTACCTAATCGTCGCCGACGAGGTTTGCTGCATATTTTATCTTGTTATGTTCAACCAATTATGGATTCATGAAGACATCAACATACAGAGACTTACCAAAGTTCCATCATTACGAGGCGTAGTGTTACTACAAAGTCAAATAACACCGCGAAGGTGTTCTTCATGGCGTGTTAATTAAACAAAATTCTTTTATATTATTAAAAATTAACAATTAGGTAGAATTATATTCATGGAAAATTGTTTTCGAAATTAAGGATTCAAATACCATATACTGCATTTTTTTTAAATATATTTTTCCTTATCCCTTGACCGAAACTTCAGCCAAGGGACATATTTTTATAAAACCTCTTAACGAATACCTTCTCAAAATTTATCGATATTATACTATATAAATCTTTATTATACTAATAGCCTATAATCAATTATTTAATTCTATTGTTTAGTTTCTCTTGTATTTTTTTTAATT
This sequence comes from Xestia rhomboidea, assembly GCA_963853795.1. Lineage (NCBI taxonomy): Eukaryota > Metazoa > Arthropoda > Insecta > Lepidoptera > Noctuidae > Xestia > Xestia rhomboidea. The sequence continues at coordinate 1,884,734 of OY970771.1, read as the reverse complement.
AGTTTAATTAGGTATTGTTTAATCATCTTATTACAGTATTAATTTCAATAAATTTAAAAATATTTCGTGTAGTGTTTACAGTATTTTTATCTAAACATCTTCAAGTCTCAAAAATAAGTTACTTCATAGAAAATAGACAAATAATGAACTGTAAAAAACCATTAAGAAGACCAACACTTACGACGAGTATCTATTTACTATTTCGTATCGCAAGGGGTATCGATTTTACAAATTACTTTTTCCGAATTGCAAATCTTTCGTACAATCATCTACATAACAGCAACACGACACCCTATCAAAGTAAAGCAAAATTATTAATAAACTATTCATCCACCGCATAATCTGTATCACTACAAAATTCAGCAGCCATTTTGAACAGAAACCAGCAATTTCTGCATCGAAAACCAAACAAAATGTTGAACGAACCCGGCACACATCTCGTTGCATCCAAGGTGATTTTGAAATCACATGCACTGCTAATGTAAACCATTGCTAAATAAAATAAACACACTCTGTTTACGTACATCAGCCAATATAAATTACGGCTGTATGTATTATATGAGACTTGATATACGTATACATAGGTTTCGAAACATGACGTCGGACGCGGGAAATATTATTCTTATAAGGGAAATTTCCAGACCACATATTTTCTATTTACTCCTTTGTAAGAAGAAATAGTAGCCATAGGGACTTGCTACACGTATTCAGTTCAATCCAGCTTGGATCCATGGAAAAAAAAAAACAGTTTTGTATGGACGAAAGTTAGTGCTAAACAAGGCTCTAGACAACAATTTTGATTTAATTGGAAGATTGGTAAAGCAAAGTTGGTGTAAACAAACCCTTTGTTTACAAGGAAAAGCAGAGGTTTTTAGTTGAAACATACATCTACATTTCAAAATCTTTCTATGTGTAAACAAAACGACGTTAACTCTATTGTCGTTTTGTTTACACATAGAAAGATATCGAACGAAATTCTGCCATTGACGACCCGAATGGCGCAGCGGTAGTGAGGCTGCCTTACGTTTGTTGGGTCCCGGGTTCGAATCCCGGTAGGAGCAAATGTTTGTGTGATGAGCATGGACATTTGTTTCCGAGTCATGGATGTCTATATGTATAATAAGTATGTATTTACAAACAAAAAGTATCTATGTAGTATCTCAACTATCTGGTGTCCACGACACAAGCCACGTTGCTTAGTGTGGCGCTAGATGGCGCTGTGTGTAATTTCAAGCGATATTTATTTATATTATTGATAACAGACTAGACTTCTGTTATCAATGGCAGAATTTTGTACGTCCAAACCAACGAATTTATAAATACCTATCTAAAAATCGGCAGTTTATTGACCTTATTAAAGATAATATAAAGCCAAGGCCTTGTTATTCAACTAAGTAATTATATAATTATATTTAAAGACCTCAAGGCCAGTTCTTAATAAAGTCAAAATCGCGACAATGTCACACAATTTTTTCCAACTTCCGAGCAAAATAATATTAGACATAAAATTCACATTAGCATACAGATTTTACACACAAACACCGTCTTTTATTACTCACTATAGATAATCTTGAACATTAAACACCCATATATTTATTATAACCATAAATCAGTCTCGTGCTCTGAGGTGCATCACTGAACCGCAGGCAAAGTGCACTGCACTTGTATCTCATTAAAAACACTGCAAAACACACCCTGAAACGAGAGTATACAGTCCAGAATCACTTGGCTAGTCCATCCATCCTACATCGTTTTGGATTAGCAAAGACTTTTACGATGCTACCAACCCAAAATGAACTTTAGCAATCTAAATTTAAAATTCGATTTCGTAGATTATATTGCACCCGTCTTCAATTTTACGATTGTTGCACCGTCACTGTAATTTCAACTCTAACATTGGGAGGGTAACATTGATTTTGTTGCATCATTCTAGTGGTTTTTATGATGTTTCAGTTGCGGGCAGTAGGAAAATTGACCTCAGCTGGGTCGTCCCTGTAAATATTTGTACATCGGACGCGGTTGGTGCGAACTAGTAAGAGATTAGCGAGCTAAACTCCTGAATTTTAAACGCTTGTAATTTGGTAAAGTCCAAAGTTAGAAGAGACTTGCCGGCTTGTGATAACTGTGGCTATTTGTGGGAACAACCGGAAGGGTTATGTATTAATGAAGATGTATATGCAGATGCTAACTTTTGCTGGCGGTTTCGTTTGCTTTTACTTGTATTTTCAGGTAGGTCATGTTTTATAAGGATACATAGTACAACTGTCTAATGAAGGTCTGTATGTCATAGAAATTACAGACTAGGTATTTGTGTCGCCACTGTCTTTAAAATGAGAGTAAAATTTTATTTAGAACCCAATATAAATGTAATGTAAATATACGTAATATACAAATTTATACCTATATTTGTGTATTATATCACTTAATTTGGTGCAAAACTGTTACGAAGCGTGAACGCTGTATCACTGGATTGAATGCAAACGCATTTAAAACTACTAAGGTATCGGCCGATTTAAAGTCATTAAACCTTTGTTTTTCAAATGTCAAAAGAAAACTTAGAATAATAGCACAACCCTTTTTCGAGCGTCTCAACGTTGTTATTCTAATTCCATAAAAATTGGACACCTAAAATGTATAAGTTTCGCAATCAGGAATCTAAATTTTTACCTTGAAGCCGCCCCCATTTTTCCTTCATTCCTGATTCAGCAAAGAAATATTAGTGACGTCTTATCAAGATTTCACCCCAAAATATGTTCGCGTTCCTACCTAACTCAGCCGCAAAAGGCGAATGCGTTCGTCAAACGAATACACATTTTTTTATAAATATCTTCACATAAAAATCTCAATTTCCCGTTTTTCGTGGGAAATAAATTGCTCGATGTAGTACATTGGGGTTCAAAAATGACGGTTACGTAGATGCGTCGTAAACATCACGTTTTTAGTGTACCGTGTCGTTGCCAGGACTCTTGCCATGTTACCATCGACAGGTTAATTGAGCGAGTTTTTTATGTACACGGAAAAGCACATATTTTTGGAATGAAGGAAAATGTTGAGTGCCGGCTTGTCGTGCGGAACTTGTGGGAAGTCACGTAAATACATTGCAAGCATATCCTACATTTTTCCATCCGTAAAGTGTTTTTCAACATATCGAAAAAATAAATAAAGGAAGATTATGTTCGGTAAGCTGCATGTCATGACGTCTGTGGTGACACAACCAGTATTGGCTGGTCTCCTGCTCTGATATAATTCCGTACTACACTAGGCCAGCTTACAGTAAAGGTGTTACCACACTGCACGAGGATAGTTCTGCTTTCTGTCTAGCGAGATGGTAGTAATATTAAAACCACCGGACTAACAATTTTCTCTTTTAGTCCTCCATTTTGCAGTGCTTCTGATGATAGAGGGTTCGTAAAAAAAGAAATAGGTACGGAATAAACATGACTGTCGAAATTAAAACACATCTCTGGTAACAATCTCACATTGTTTGACCAAGCATAAATAGACTATTATTAAACTAACAATGCCACGTCCCGGTCAGAAGGTCGCCCGGTCGTGGGTTCAAATCCCGGTTGAACTGTTGCGAACTCGAACATTCATCTTGGTCGGATGACCTAATAAAAATGTTACTGATGAATGTGAATGATGCTGTGTGTTCTAGAATATCATGCTGACGGATAGACCGGGTAAGGCAGGACACTTGGAGAAGACGTGGTGATGACAGCCCTTACTGACAGGTTACCGAGAGATGGTAGAAGTGTTGGCAGACTAACAGCTAGACGGGTGCATGACATCCAGAAGATCGCGGGTAAGAAACTCCCGCAGACCAGGAGAGGTAGGCCTACACTCAGCTGTGCGTGGAACAAGGCTCCCGTTGATGATGATGATACCGAATTTCTAGAAAGTTCCAACCACTTCCCTCTATTGGGAAATAGATAGAGGTGTCAGAATACCCAAATATCACTAATAATTTGTTAGTATCTCGTAACCACTAAGGAATAAGCAGAACAATACCAGACTCCAGATAGCCCACTGCGTAATTTCTTGATATTAAAACCTTTTTACCCTTAACATATCGAACCTAGGACCAGTCAGCGGCCACTCGTGATGACCCGCCCAACAAACCATTCAATACAATCTTAATGTTCTTTTATTATCGATAGACTATCATTAGTAAAAACAAATTAGATAATAATAAAGTCGTAAAAAGCTGTATGTTGACACGTGAAGTAAAAACAGCTGATACAGGATGGTATCAACTGCTTATCATAGGAGAAGTCGTTAAATACGTCTCGGAGAAATGTTTATTACTTGATAGATAAGGTATGGACAACCTGGCATTAAATCTGCTTAAGAAGCTATGTCTCGTTTTCACTTACGCTAAGCGACGCCTAAATGTATGCTTTAATATAATTGAAGCGCTGGAATTTTAAATGTGTTTTTGTAATTTGTTCCCCTGCTGGGAAATTTGTGCTGTTGTGTAGGAAATTTGTTCTGTTGCTGGGAAATTTGTTCTGTTGTGTAGGAAATTTGTTCTGTTGTGTAGGAAATTTGTTCTGTTGCTGGGAAATTTGTTCTGTTGCTGGGAAATTTGTTCTGTTGCTGGGAAATGTGTTCTGTTGCTAGGAAATTTGTTCTGTTGCTGGGAAAGTTGTTCTGTTGCTGGGAAAGTTGTTCTGTTGCTGGGAAAGTTGTTCTGTTGTGTAGGAAATTTGTTCTGTTGTTAGGAAATTTGTTCTGTTGCTGGGAAAGTTGTTCTGCCTCTTCTTCTTCTCAGCTGACTTACTAGGAAGTGGGTAAGGGGCGTGAGTTTAGCCTACCCCGTAGGTATTTTTTGACGTTCAAAAAGTGGTGATTCTACCGTACCGACCAACCTTTTTGTAATATTTTAGCAATGGCAGTATGTTTCTTATTTTTTTACCTTATTGTTTGATACTTATTTGTCAAGATAAGAAAACTATGTAAAAACGTTGAAAAGTAAAGATTAAACATTTTCATAAAAGTATGTTTATTACTTAATTCTTGATCTAGTAGCTTCCATCCTCCACAATTTGAATAAATGATTTTTGGTTTTTAACTCTGAGTCGCACGATGAAATTCCAGCAGTGCGCCTTATATTCAGGCTCTCACTTAGGTGCCACTAGAAACCTTTATACATACATACATTATTGTACAATGTAGGTACATACATAATAAGGATAAAAATACACATGAGAAAAAAAAGCTAAACCATCATGAAGAATGCAATTATCGGGAATCGAAATAAGTCATTCCTTTGTTACTTAAGAACTGGTAATTAGCAAAAATAAATTAGGGGAAATCATAAAAACCAAAACGACAAAAACAAAATAAAGGCAAAACTTGTTAAAAAAAAAACACCTTGAATACAGACGTAACACACAACATACTCGTAAGTATGATAACATTACCAATCAGCACACACTCTGCTAATCCCATTAAGGTTAAGCGCAGCAGACGTCGCGCCCACCGGGTACCATTGACCACGGGCGTCGAACTTTAACCTTCACTCTGCCTCGACGTACCAACGTAAACACTGGACGCATTGGGAAAAATATTGCAAACGATAAAAATAATGAGAGGCCGAAAAAATAAAAATATATAGGGTAAAATGGAGCAGACAAATACATTAATAACACTAGTTTACACGATTTTGATACCCCAGCTAAAAGTTGTTAGTTATGTTAATTATGGATATAGTCATCCAGAAGAAAAAATAAACGACTGGTTTTAAAAACATGAAAAAAGAAATTACAGTGTATATAGAAAAAAGTACATTCACCAAAAAAACTTGGAGTTGCCCATTGTAAACGGCCGCGACTTATGTGTTGCAAGTCGTAAATTTGGACCAATTTTACTGGCGGGGACTTAATGGAAATCATTCCATCACCGTTTGTCCTAGAACGGAAAATCCGAAGACATGGTGACATGCACCGATCCGCAGCCGCGTGCTAGATTTTGAACCATTCTAAAAAAGCCCTTTGGATAAATTTTCGTAGTAGATGCAACATTTTCATAATCAAAGCAAGTTTGCTAACGATGAGATCACGAAGCTTCTCTAAATCTAATGTGAAAATAGCAAACCAAAGCCGTTTATTCCTATGAATTAATTAGTTTAATAACAACATGTTTTACGGCACCTATCATCGACATGTATGCATATTTGGTGGGCTTCTGCCAACTACAAATAGTCACTCCCTTATTAAATCGACTATTAGACGGGTGGCAAAACAAGGAAACTTTATTTGAAAAGCAGTAAAATTAACCAAGAAATCATTATCATCATCATACTAAAAACGAGAGAAAAATAAACACCGAGCCAATTACCGCAGGATTTATTAAAAAATAAACTTGTAACACTGATAATGAATCATCACCAACACATAAAAAGGTTTACTCCAGCAAAAATCAGGACAAAACCTCACAAAAAGGTGTACCGAACAGTATAGGTATTAGGCATTATGTTAGGTATAGATCCTTTTTAAATTAAGTGAACTGAGCCGTGTCCAAATTAAAATTAAACTTCAGTCATGCCCTTTTTTGCGCTGCCCTGCTATTATGCCATAATCTTTTCAACCCAGCCCCACAATTAGCTAAAAATAATTGGCACCAATAAAATTCAGCTCCTAAAAACTCGGAACGAATATCCTAACATTTGTTTTTCGGGCGTAACCGATTCCCGTACGTATAGAGATAGATATAAAAGATTATGATGCCATTCAATTTGATAGGGCTATTTATCAACAATAGGATTCAGGTAGAGCTGAATTTGAAAATAAAATTGAAGGTGTTGAATAAATTCTATATTTGAGTCGAAGATATTTGAAACGATGAGATATGAATTTAGATATTAGACTGCATAAAAAAAAACTATAGTATATAGCTCTTTTTTACGAATAAACTTCTCAACAGGTCACAAGAAAGAGAACAAGTGACGCAAAGCAACTGTCACAAAAGATAACTCAGAAAGAGAATTGAAAAAGCCTTCCTCTCCGTTAAAGAAAATCGTACAAATGTTGTTCAACAGATGTTCCATCGAATGTTTTGCAAAATACACACGTCAAACTTGTATATTTTTCTATTCTTTTGTTTACTACGTTCTAAGTCTAAAAATACGGCTGATTATTCCCAGACCAGGATTATTTTTAGATTCAACGAGAAAGTAAAGTCGGTTCTAAACCGAAATAAAACATGATGACCCACAGATAGGTAGAATACTACTACGGTACGGTTACTTTATCGTACATCAAAATTGTAACACAGCTTTTTACAATATACCATTAGCATAGCCTTTATAATTTATCCATTAGAAATAATATAAATGCGAAAGTAAGTATCTGCTCGTCTTTTACCTATTCAAGTTATAAATGCCTGAACAGATTTCGATAATTAGCACATAGATAAACCATGACCTGAGTTGCAATATACTTTTTTATTCTCGGTCCTCAGTCACGAGCAATAGTTAATTTAGAAGAAAAATTCTTAAAGGATCAGTTCAACAACCTTCACCACTGATTTCCTAAACAGTCCTGCTTCATATCAGCCCGTCAATCTTTATTTATTCGCTTTAGATATTCAAACCAGCAGACCGAATAATCATCAGGTAATAAAATTATGTATAAAAAATCTATTTCAGATCGTCTGGGCCTGATTCGCACCCCACATACCAAATTGTCTTTATTTTGACCGTAATGCTAAAACAATGCTGCATTTGAAATGGCATCAATGTTATCGCCAAATTGTATAGACAACTATTCCTTTCTTAAAATGGAGGCAGAAAAATGAGTTTTTTTATTATATTTCAGTAGGCAATCGTAAATGTTTGCAGACATCTCAATTTTACGCCAAATCTCCAGTGCAATTAGATAACGGATCAGATTCAAGCTCTAAATGTGTAACAGTTGTTTCAAATTACCTTTTGAATGTCTGCTTCGCAAGAACACTAGGATTAACAGGTGATGTGGAAACTTCTTGCATTAAAAAAATATAAAAGGAAATGGCCACCGAAGAGCAAAATAGACAAAAATCACTAAATAAACAATCCTCCGTGCCTCGGAAAGCACGTTAAGAATTCGGTCTAGGCTGTCGTTTGTAGATGTTTGACAGTCGTTACAGATAGTCAGACTAGTCTTACCAAGAAATATCGGTGTAGTCAGTACTAACTGGGTCGTGGAGGTCAGATAGCCAGTCGCTCCATGTAAGATACTGGTATTCAGCTGCATCCAGTTAGGCTGGAAAAGGCTAAGCAGTCGATGCTTCGGTAAAGATGCCGAGCAAGCACTACCGTCGTCCAACATAGACACCATTGAAACAGCACAAAACATTTTTAGTCTAAGCTCGAAAAAAAACTAGTTTTAAAATAAAACGGCGAAACGAATGCAATCAGTTCCTATTGTTTTAAACTACGCAATTTTTAACACTTGAATTGCTATTTATATACGATTTTAGAAATTACGTCAACAGGCAGTGCTTTAATTTTATGTATCGTTAGATGTAGGAAAACAAAGATTATATTTTCGGCTACTTTTAGTTAATTTGGGTTCCCACTACTCCGAAGACCTAGAATTAAGATTGCATGGCTATCAAACTGATTGTATCTATGAAGATACGAAGACTAATTTAAACTCAATATTGGTTGCAAAGTAAGAAATTAACTACTTAGTTTGCAAAGAGAAGTAAAAAGCAACGTTAATATTTTTTAAACATTGACAATGAGACTTAACGCTGACTGACTGCTAACAGAGAGGACCCACGGAGGAAACCGCTGTATGTGAGAACAGATCTAACGTCATAAGTTTAGTGAGAACGAGACGGAGAAAACATATTTGGTAGAGACACACAAATATTATCTGAAATACGAGGGATCCAACTAGTTATGATGATTAGCCCAACCGGGTCTGAAGAGCGACTGGAAACCATACAGACCAGCAGAAACAAGGTGTTTTTAATAATAATAGGACTGTTATTACTGGCGATACTGCTAGTTATAACCACCATCATTAGGAACGAGCTCAAAGTGGTGAGCTTAGACAAACAACAATCAAATTACTTGAGAAAGATCTGTGAGGCAACAGTGCAGGACTGCTGAAATGTCTAGCTTCCCATCGATCAAGCAGGATGACGGGGCGGTCGACTTGTTTAAGACCACGTTCCAAGCCCCTTTACCTATGTCAGGATCCGCTAGCTCTAGACTTAGCGATCTACCAACCCGAGGAGATAATACATATACCAACGGCAGCACACGTGAGATAGCAATAACATCTTGGAACACGCAGACACACCACTACGCCACCCACGTGGCTTACTTGAATGCTGCAGAAGTGGTATGTCCACGTGCACGAGCACCTAAGAGACCAACTATACTGGTGGACGGAGCATTGAATCAGGTAGTGGGCATGATGGCAAGTGTTAATGCAGTCCAACGCAGAGAACTGATCCGCTACGTCACGTCACTAGGGGCGAACCTGGCCCAGCTGCCGAGAAATTATGCCACCAGGAGTTGTTCCTACACAGAAGCCATAGCTCGTAATATTGCTCAGGCTTACGATGAGGGAAGACTAACCAACGAACCACCCCCTGACATGCCGGAGGGGGTCGGAGACGGGAGAGAGAGCAGTGCCTGACCTAAACCAACAGCCCGTACCTGGTCCGGTAGGAGCGGTGGGGGCCCCAGAACCTCCCGCAAAAAGGAACGGCGCTACGGTCATCCCAGTGCGCACAGTGAGGACCGTGGCTATGTCGTTCAAGGGTCACCAGCCAAGCAAAAGTCCTGCGCTCGTAGCGATACAGTCCTACGCAACCAACAGCGACAGAGCAGCTACGCAACCATACATTAGCGCTACCAGGGGGGTGCTATCGAGGGACTTGCCTGCAATACAGGAACTGGCAGCATATGCAGCGACGTACAACGTATCACATGTAGACACGGCTGTTTTTACATTGCACCACAAAACAAACCGATATACACCATTAAAATTTTATAATTTTAAGGGTGTGTATCGGTTCTACTGAATTGACTCAAACACTCAAACAGAAACATTCTTAAAAATCTTACAGGTGGTCAAACAAAAGATTATGATGTGCTTCGATAATTGATTTTCAGAACTAATGATTACATCAAAGGGAACTTCACAGAGAATTGTCAAAGTAATTTGTCAACAAGGCCCGCCTGCATAAAAGCGAGTCGTTGATAATTCTTCCAAGAAAACGGCGAGTGGGTTTTTATTTAGAAAGTACGTGAGGAATGACAATGATTCGTCCTTCAAAGTAATTTCTCTTGAAGTGCACAGAACTTTGATGGTAATAAAAATCATCATCATTTTGTAAACCCGGTAAACCCGGTAAATTTTGTAAACTTCTGAATATGACTGGGCTGGCCAAATTTACTTCAAAACGTTTAGGCTCGCTTACTCATTAAATTGCGTTTAACTTCTTTTTCATCGTGTGGTTTTGTTCATTAGTGCTTAACCTGGTGTCAGCGTTTTTATGCCGCCCATGGGCCTCTGGCTTGGCTTTACATGCCGTCGAGAAATATCTCTCAGGTATGTTTTGGTTTCCTGACTATGTTTTCCTTCATGCTAATATTTATGCAACATACACATAACATTGCAAATGCATATTCAATGCGTTTAACGCTAACACATTATTCAACAGAAATTTAACTATATTTATTACGGTTACCGATAAACCTACTTAGGGTTTTGCGGTGCGATTGCACGACAATTTACTGGTCTTAGTAAATCAGCTAGGGTTCTATCCCTTGCCAAAAATGACCCGCAATAGTTTTAAATTGTGTCCGATAAAGAGGCTCACCATTTCTAACTTAACTGTGAATACCCACTTATCGTTATCGCGTAAGTGTGACAGCTCCAACCCTTCAACTGTGTTAAATCTCCAAGTACCAGGGCACTGAGAATGTTTTAAAATATAAATAAATAAATAAATATCGATGAACATTTTACACAGCGCCATCTAGTGCCACACTTAGCAACGAGGCTTTGCTTGGCGGGAAGTGTTTCTTTTCAAAACACTGGCCAGTTCGAATTTATTTAGATACGTTCATATACAAATAAAAACCTGAACAATTTTCCACCAAAACCAGAACTAAAAAAATAATCGTTGTAAATATCAAAATAACTCAGTAACAAGTAACTACGTAAATAATACAATTTACAATTCCATACAAAGGATCATTGACCTCTAATTCGTGGATAATAAATAAATAAATAAATATCGATGAACATTTTACACAGCGCCATCTAGTGCCACACTTAGCAACGAGGCTTTGCTTGGCGGGAAGTGTTTCTTTTCAAAACACTGGCCAGTTCGAATTTATTTAGATACGTTCATATACAAATAAAAACCTGAACAATTTTCCACCAAAACCAGAACTAAAAAAATAATCGTTGTAAATATCAAAATAACTCAGTAACAAGTAACTACGTAAATAATACAATTCCATACAAAGGATCATTGACCTCTAATTCGTGGATAATAGCGTTCTTGAGAAGCTTATCAGTCAAAGATAGATCTGCTGATTGTTTGAATAGATTACCGCTAATTAGACTCAAATAGGATTTTTAAAATGTTTCAGAAACAAAATCTAGTATTTAACATTTTAAGAACTTTGCAAATTCTAATGATATTGTTGGTCTATTGAAACCTCACTTCTCTGTCCTTTGGAAACCTTGTCTGTGCTATTTATAATCGTGTCTGCAAACATGTCCAGTTTGTAAGATCAAAGCAAGCATACACAAAAGAAAGATTATGTTTTCGCACAAAATAATGTGTGCGGCCTTAGTTCTGCAAGACATAATTTTAGGGCTCAAAAGATTTCAGCAAGACTTTTAAACAGTAATTTTCTAGAAAATCCTTTTTAAATATTCCTCTATAATAAACTAGCCCGACTTCGAAACTTCTTTTTCCACAATTTTCCACAGAATCTAACCCATTAACATGAACTGTAACTTAAGTTGGGATTAGCATAGCTTTAACGACACGAGCCAAGCACGATAGCCAGGCTAAAGTTAAATTATCTTGTGTCGCTTAGGTCTTGCCCACGAGCTACACGCGTCTTGCGACAACGACTGCAAACCCGCAAACAGCCTGAAAACGCAAACCACAGTGACGCCACTTTCAAAGCGATCTAGATGAAAATAGGTGTGCCGAACCCGTTTTCCCTTGAAACAGACATGTCGTGTCGTCAGTCACATCGCACGAGGCAGTAAACGTGAACTTAATTTTAACTACATATACATTGTAAAGTTCTCAGAATAAAATAAAAAAGGAGTATCATAATATGGTAGAAGTCATCCATGTGGAAAATTGTATTCTATCCATTATTTAAATAAAAAAATAACATATTCATACGAAACCTAATCCACGTGTTATTTTAATACATAAAACACACTTCCCCAGGTGTGTAATGATTTAAAAAACCTTTTTTTATGGTAAAATACAGTGTTCAATTATCCTAGAATACCTTTATCAACGCCCGCGGAGGAAATGTTAGTACAGGGTACCATTTTTACGAAATTTGTGCGACCCCAGCATTAGATTCTAATGTATTTCCAAGCGACGCTTCCTGGCCATACCTTCATCGGTTGCCAAGTGACAATGACCTTGCGATCACCGGCCAGGTCAAGGTGAGTGGTTTATAGGGACCTGCAAGGTCATTGGCTGTGCCAACTGTTGCCAATCATGGCATAATGATACGCAGAAACTATGGCGGAGTGGCCGATTGTTCGTGGTTTTTTACACCAAGTTGAAGTGTGACAGTGGGCAATTAAATAATTACTCTTAATTAAAAATGTAATGCAGTGATTTAATATTCCCGATTTTCAAGTGCTGTTTAATCCAACTGCATGATAGTTTTAGTGTAAAATCCTCATTGACTTACATTTTATTTAATCGTGATGACCCAGAGGTTAAGGCCTCGCCTCGCCTTATAGGTTAAAATCCGGGCAAGTACCAATGTGACTTTTTTAATTCCTATGTACTTTCTAAGTTTATCTTGGGCATCACAGACATCGGTGAAGGGAAAACATCGTGAGGAAACCTGGACTTATAATTAATAAAGTTAAGTCTGAAATCGCCAACCCGTCTTGAGCAAGCGTGGTGATCAATGCTCGTGCCTTCTCTGTTGTGACGAGGCCGTTGCCCAGTAGTGGGACTATAATAGGCTTGTATTATTTATTATTATTATATTAGCATAAGGAAGACCATAATTATTTATTAAGTAATAAATAATAATATTTTCTATTTGTATAAATTGGTATAACAATATTATTGAGGAGGTATTTATTTGCAATTATTGACAAGGTGAGCTATATTTACAACTACGTAATAGTTTTGAACTGTTTCTATAAACAGTTCACAACTATAATTTTGCACTAAACATTTATGATAAGTTCTGCCATAGCGTGGCTGTAACTTGTATTTGAGATTGAAATCAAATATGTTTGGTCACGTCTATTTACGAAGTTCTGTTGGTTTGGGAGGGACGTGTCAATGTTTTAGAATCGAGACTTCTGAGCTTGTGCCACAGATGCTGACTTGAGTCTTTTGGTGTTGCCGGCAATCTGAGCAAGGAAACTTTTTGGTCATAGTTTAATCCTATTTGAAGACACTCAAGGTTCTGCAAGTACAAGGGACATGACTGGGTATAAAAAACAACTTTGTTTTATGTCAAAATTAAAAGAAAAAAAGTTTTTGTTGCAGTTAGACCATAGGCATAAGTTGTTGAGAATTGTGCAGTTTGATAATTTTGAAGACTGTACCATAATCTATTTCAGTATAATGTTTATTTCTGTGTATCCACTTGATAAAACAACACAAGTCTCTAGTAAAAAAAATGAGCACACATAAAAAACCTACGCCACCCAACATTATTTTCCTGCAACAAGAAGATTCTATGAAACACAAATTCTGAAAAGCTGAAACATTACAAAACAGTCCGAATGCAGATCATGACGATGATTAATCATCACCGTCTGTTCCGGGAAGGGACCTTGGGTCCGAGGTGAAGGCCATTGGTGCGACGCCCGGCCGACGAACCGCGCGGGTAAATATGGCGGCTGAAAATGGCGGGAGAACGCATTGGAAGCGCGGCACAGGCGCAGATCTGTTGCACTTTACTGTGTAGGTATGTGCTTGTTTATGTAAGTGTTTTAGGAAGGTATTGAGGCTTGTGGTTTGCCTACTATTTTTGTGTTTAACTTGGTAGTTAAATGATGACGAATTTCAATGTTTCTATAATTATAATAACGAAATTTTTTTCAAGATACAGGTTATTTACCTAGTTTGGAAGTCAGGCGTCCATTTAGTTTTTTGCAGCCTTTTTTGTACAGCCCCTAATGGATGACATTCTATTAGGCTATATTTTACCGAGTCCAATAAACGATTTATTATTATTAGCGTACTTTCAGGTTTCTTGAAAAGTATTATAGATACTTGTTCTAGTCGGTGGTTATGGTAAGTACCTATGTATTTGTATTTTTGTGTAGGTAAAAAACACTGTACTTTTTAATCAGTTTAATTGCAATTACTTCTACTTTTCGGGTAAATAGACGTAATTTCACGTTATGCAAATTTATTTTCCCTAGGGTGTAAAATATTTATTACATTAAAGGGTGTAAGCCACCTCATCACGAAGCCGTCAACCAAGCATTCTGTACTATCGAGGACACTCCCGCCTGATCACCACTAAGCTAATTTTTGCTTGCACTTCAAACATAGAAACGCTCTCTATCCCCTCCCCATTGACTTTATATATAAATAATTAATGAAAAAATACCGATCGGCGACACATGCCAAACGAGAGTTATTGTTATTTTGCGCGCCAGGGTTGACGCTTTCCTAATAGGCCTAAAGTTTAAGCTGGAGTGGCTCGGCGCCTCCGCATGATTTAAGCGAAAAAAATTTTAACTGATCAGGAGGAAAAGACCACGACTGTACATCAAACTAAGTAACTTTACGCAAAAAATATTGCTGGGAAATATAACGCACTCTAAACAATGTGCTGATGGATGAATTGAACAGTACGGGGGTCGTGGAGGTGTTGTAAAGTAAAAATCTTACATAAAGTCCGCCTCTGTACTTTGTGCTTGAAGTGTTAAATAAATAAATAAAAACTTGTATTAAAAAAAGAAGTTGAAACTTTGACCCCCAATATCTCCGTAACTACACTCGAGAGCAATGAATCCGGGTCACTTAAAGAATCCTAAAAATCTCGGAAACTAAAAATGCTAGGTTAATGCAATAAATTATATTTAATAGACAATGTAATACTCCTTAAATGAAGGTATTAAAACTTCTTAGTTATTGTATAGTTATATCATAAAAAAATCAAATTTGAAAAAGGGCCACTTTCGAAGATGGAACTACGAAATTACATTTGGTTTTGCTTTTGTTTGTAATCTGTCATTTATGTGGGTACATAAACCATGTTGATAGTGCTCTATATTCATTATTCAAGCTGAAATTATGTCGCTTACGCCTGAAGAATGCACCAGAATACTTACAATGCTGGAAACCGGCCGGAGTCAGCGCGATACAGCCAGGACTGTCGGTGTGTCGCTGTCAACAGTACAAAGAGTTCTCCGACGTTACGAAGAAACTGGTTCTAACCTACGCAGACCAGGAACGGGCAGAACCAGGTGTACCACAGCACGAGAAGACCGATACTTGGTGAACACAATGCTTCGAAATCGCTTTCTCACAGGAACTGAACTCACAAATCAGTTTCGACGCCTCGGAGGAAGTAACCCAAGTGCATGGACAGTAAGACGTCGGCTTGCTGAATCTAACTTAAAACCCCTTAGACCTGCAAACGGCCCTAAACTGGAGCGTGGGCATCGTATTTCAAGACTAAGATATGCCCAGAGCCACGTAAATTGGAGTATTGAAGATTGGTCAAAAGTTATGTTCTCCGACGAATCAAAATTTATGCTCTACAAGCACGATGGAAGACACAGAGTGTATCGAAGACCAGGGGAAAGATTCAAGCAAGCATGCATCGAAGAAAAAGTAGCCTACGGTGGTGGGTCTGTACTTGTGTGGGCCGGAATTTCTTCTGAAAGTCGCACAGAGCTGGTGATCATAGAAAACGGCTCTTTAACTAGCGTAAGATATGTGGAAGAAATCCTCAATGATCACGTTGGTCCATTTATGGTCAATTTAGGTGAGGATGCTATATTTATGCATGACAATGCCCGACCTCATACAGGTAGGATTGTGAATGACTACCTTCAAGAGATGAACATTACTCGTATGGAGTGGCCAGCGCGCAGCCCGGATATCAACCCGATCGAGCATGCTTGGGACGAGCTAGGCAGATGCGTAAAACAACGAAACCCTCCCCCAATCACGCTTCGTGAGCTCAAAATTGCTCTCACAGAGGAATGGGAGAATATTCCCCAAAATCGTATAAGGAACTTGGTGTACAGCATGCCAAACCGCGTAAACGCAGTAATGGAAGCACGAGGAGGCAATACGAAGTATTAAAATTCAAGAATATCGTAATAAAGTTAAACATTTCATGTTTCCTATTTTTGTTTTAAGGAGAGATCAGCAGTTTTTTTCTTTATGTAATTTTGTGTTAATAAAATGTGTGGTGACTCATATCTTTTTTACTTTCATTTAAGGAGTATTACATTGTCTATTAAATACAATTTATTGCATTAACCTATCATTTTTAGTTTCCGAGATTTTTAACATTCTTTAAGTGACCCGGATTCATTGCTCTCGAGTTTAGAAGGTATGGTGTAGAACAAAAAAAATATCGCAATGACGAGGAGAACAAGTGTTTTTCGGCTTCGTTAAATCATGATCTGTCAAATGACCAATTTGGTCGAGACGCCATTGTATAACTAATGTGTCTACTTCGTGGACAGATCATGGGTTACAAGGTGTTTTACACCCTTTATAAATAACGTAACAACACGCCTGTACCAACCAGCGTGGCTGATACCCTAAGGGAGATTTACTCAATAGTACACTCATATTTTCGCCATGCAATAGGGAGTGAGTCTATAAATTACCTTATTTACTACTTTACGAATATAATAAAAATAATCAACACCAAAAATAAAGCAAATCTAAATTGTAAATTGGGATATTGAAAATGGCTCGCACTGCAGTTAAATATACCGCGGGATACATTGCGAACATGGTTGCATTTTATTACTGAGTAATGTTCTGTGGTTGAACTAAATTCTGTTTGTAAATATATCTCCGCAGCTGTTTTCTCTCATGTATTTAATTTGGAACTAACTTTTTTACTTTGCAGAAAGGACATTTGTATATCTACATTGTTTATGGTTTGATCATACGTAGCCTTATATATTGAAGGAATGTGTAGAATTGTTTTTTTTTTATATCCTTTTGCTGAAATATTGTTTAGTTTAATAAGCACACCCTGGCTATTACTTTATTTACAAACTGTATTTATATATCTGTCACTTCACTTCTCTTGTTATACGTATTTTAGATACACGTTTATTTTTCCTGATAAAATGGTTATTTCCTTTACTAGCTTTCCTGATAAAATAGTTTTTTCCTTTACTAGCTTTCCTATTAAAATAGTTTTTTCCTTTACTAGCCTACTGTATTGGCTCTGTATGAACAAGTCTTTTCACACTCAAAACTAGAACAGATTGAAACAAAAGAGGCAGACTGAATTGCCGTGATTAAACAATAAAACTGTTACATCATTTTTAGGCGTTCGCTTAGTGTAACTAAAAAAGAGCTAAAAAAGAGCATCATGTAGAGAAACTTCAAAAAACATTATCTGTTGGACATTTTCAATCCTGCATAAAAAAGAAATCGTACTAAAATCTGATCAATCCAGAAAAACGGCAGAACTAAGCGTATTTAACTCCAAAGAGATTGAACACTGTAATGAGCCTTATTACAAGATAAACACCCGATTACATACTTAAATACCACCATGTTTCATGCGCGGAGTATAAATTAAGTTCGTACTAATATCATTATCATAATTATGTGCTTTTAGCTAACTTGTTATGAACATACACGTGTTTCTGATCGGTGCTAATATACTTAATTATTATGTGGTGATAATCAGGGTCTTAGTATTACAATGTTTTAGAATTAAACTCTAAAATTTAAGAAGTAAGAGGTCTTGGCCCGTGACGTTATTTTGGTCCACCCCCACTCAGATAGGAGGACTGTGTCTCAATAGTGGGTACATATACCTATAATTATAAGGTTTTTAGGGAGTTGCTTGTGTTTACATAAGCACGTAGACTGCGTGATTTAACTATTAAAATATTTTTCCTCTTACCTACATGCAAGCAGTAAATTATAACTAACTAAAAAAATTACGCTTTTGTTATTAGATACCCATATTATTGTGTGTTAAACTAATGTTATAACCAGTTTAAACTACCTACGTTTTAAAAGCTTTGGAAGGCGAATTGTTAGTCTAATATAGTGTTTTAATTTTAGTGTGATAATGTAGCTTAGGTTAAGTGCATTTTGTTCTAAATATTTGATGGTAAATAAAGATATTTGAACTAAATAAGGTTACCTAAATGAATGTCTATGTTGATGGTCGGAGAAGGAGAGGCAGACCAATGAAACGATGCATGGATTTAGAGTAAATGAGAGCGTCGTGTGGTTGAGAGAATTGAAGAAAAAACGTGTTACACACGTGTAGGAAGTTGAAGGAACGGGCGGGAACTGGATATCCCAACCCTTTCGCTTTGGTTACTGGTTGGACAGAGAGCCTAGACCAGAGATTACGCTTGGATTTAGATTTTCAGGTTAAGCCGCGCTTGCCTAGGTTGGACTGTGGATGGGGTGACCACCCATTTCATGCCGAGTTTTTCGTTCGTGCCTCGGAAAGCAGGTTAAACCAACAGCCCGGACGGCTGTCATTTGTAGACACCTCTGACTGTTGTTACAGGTAGTCAGTGTAGCAGTGGCCCGAAAATCGGACAACCAGTCTTACCAAGTGCCTACTAACAGAATTGTGGCTGTAGCTCAGATGATGCAGTCGCTCCTTGTAAAATTCTGGTATAAATACGAGAACCGAACTCCGGCTCCAGCTCCGGGAAAAGGTACATGATGATGAAATCGTATTTCTACAACGAGTTACAACTGGATAAGGCTTTTGGGTTCCATTTTTGACTACTTTCCACTATGTTGATCGCCGACAGAATGTGTCTAGTTTCCCGCAGGTCAATCGAAGTAAAAAATCAAGCTTAGCGTACTTTTATATGCATTTTTATTCTTCTTCGAAACACTGCAGCTAATTCAAAACGACAGCTCCAAAGCATCGATAAACCTATAGTTAATAGTAAGTAATAGTAATTAGTAAAACAATCGTATCTCTAGTTCAGTTAAAGCAGTTTATGAGACATGCAGTTAAACTTTAGCGTGTGTTCGTAGTTCAGTTTGAACGCTGGTTAATTGCACCGCTCGCATCTAACTAAACTGAGCGAAGATGTATGCCAGATTTCACGAACACTACCGGATACTTAAATGAATGTCTAAATAATAGTGGTTTGTTGGATTTTCATCGCTCCGCGCAGTGCCAAGGGTTCCAATAGTGCAATAATAATTTAGGCAATCGTTTAGGTGCGATTTAGTGAATGTAGAGAGGTGTAGTTTCTGAGAAGTAAGCGAGAGGATTACTGCAGATGCTGTGCTGTAGTTTTAGAATTCATGTTGATGTTATAGGTGCATACAAGACAAGTTGAATGCAAATGTACTCTCCAAACTTGAGAGTACATTGATATACGCAAATATAGGTATATACTGACAAAAAAACTATGATTCTGTTTAGTCCGTCAGTAAGTTTATCGAAAAATATTGTTTTATCAAATTAATAAAAATTGACGAAGATAAAAAAAACGTTTTAAATCATGATCTGTCAAATGACCGATTAGGTCGAGACGCCATTGTTTAACTATTGTGTCTACTTCGTGGACAGATCATGGGAGATCATGAGTGGGAGCTTGTGACGTCACATTTGAGTAAAAAATGTACTCAAATGTGACGTCACACGAGTTTTCGACGACCTATTTACCAATACCCAATATTTTTTGGACTTTAAGACTTTTTGACAGACTTATTAGATTTTTTTGTGTCATCCACCCTACTATAATAGAATTATTTATTTATAAACTCGTTCTATGGCACTCGGTAAAAGTGTGATTTCCATCTTTAAAATAGAATACCTACTCTGATATTCAAAACTGAAGCATTACCAATGCTCAATAAAATATTCTGTAGTTCTGAAACCCAATAACCCAAAACTCTTGATTTGTCAGTCGCAAAAAGCTTGTTTTGATCAATTATTTCAATAAACATCAAAACTGTTAAACTGTCAAAACGAAAGTGATGCCAAGTTGCAGGAGTCACCCTCGGGTTTGGACAGCTTGCTGATTTGATTTCAAACCCCATTTCTGTTGTGATCAAATTGATAAAACTTTGTTGTATTTCATCGGCATCAAGCAAGCCGGTTCAAGCATCGATTAGAGTAAGTGGCATATTCTGGTATAATAGTAAAAAAGTGTTTTTCTGCATTGCACTTACATTGAGCTCGGTTTATGTTTCCGAAAATAAATATATGACAAGGAGGTACAAGAAAAGAGGGTAAAAACCCCAAACCCCAAACCCCAACTGCTCATTATGTACGTGAGGTTCATCACATATTTCTCGCAAAAGTTAATTTCTAGTCGCCATCTCATCGTAGTGACACATCGTCGTGTACAAAGACATTTCTCTAATGTGTTGGGGTCGGCTTCCTGTCACAATTGAATACGAGTAGTTCACATGGATCAGGCTGCTTATGATGATGATGATGATTTTACATGGAACAACTACCTTTCTGAACACCATAATCCGGTACATAACCCAGTTTGATAAGACTAAGAACTTGTTAAGACTGAAAGTCTCACAACCATGGCAACCAGTCGGTTGTAAGACCAACCAGTTGGTTGTAAGACTTTCAGTTCCCGCTGACGACCAGCCTTATCTAGAAGTTTTCAGTTTTGGATCAATGTCAAAATGTTTTGTGACCAAACCATCTTTTTTTAAATTATAGGCCTTTTTTTTAAAGAAGAGAACTATACTTAAAGAAGATAGGTACTGATATTATCCCTTGTAATAGGGTACTATAGGAACCTGATCATGTGAGTGTGGTGATGTTTATGTTTGTACTAATAAAAGGCGTTTAAAATGATTAATTAATTCAGACAATTATTCTATAGCATCATAAAATTATTTTCACTTAGGTATCTAGATATTTTCTTATACTAACTTGCAATAAAATTGTGAATTAGTGTTAGTTTCCTTTTTGTTTACAACGTGCCAGGTAATTTATAATGTTGCTGAGCATGAGGTACGGGTTCGATTTCCAGGTCGGGCAAAGTATCATAGGGTTTTTCTGTCAGCAATTCTCATTAACACCTATTAGGTACACCTCTATCTCACCCTTCGCGAATTACAGGCGTGATGTTATGTAGAACTAACCTACTATTACATGATGGAGTTCTATTCTAAAACAAATAATTTAAGAAATTAGCGTCAATTTCAAATATCTACCATGTTTTTCTGTAACAATCTAAAAAGCAGTAAATAACTAAAGCACTAACTAGGCAGTTAGCAGTATAAACCACAGATAATGCAAATCATAAGCCGACAATACGTAGAGGTGTGTCTACTCCTAATGGCACAGCCTTATTGTTTACCTCTGATTCTATCTACCCTTGACACATAAACGGGTTGACGTTAATATTTGCCGCGCTATAATTGATGTTGTTGTAGGGTAATTACGTACTATCTAGTGTTTTTATTGTATCTATATCGGTAGGTAGGAAAATAAGTAACGATATAAAGGTATTTTAAACTTTACTTTTACTTATATTAATACTGTATATGTATATATTATATACAGTATTATTACTGTGTAGCTGTACTTAGCCTTTTCCAGTCAAAACGATTGAAAATTGTAGCTAAACTAAGTTATAGGTAAAAGTTATTTCTACATAAGCAAAACACATTTTTGGCGCCAAAATTAAGTTCCGTTTTAGTTAGAGATAACACATTGATAATACCACGGAAATGTACGCCAGGCCGTATCATTTTATCTTTGCCTGTACCGCGGCTCCATGGTTGATAAAAAAAAATTCGATGATGACACAGCAAATTTTAATTAAGGCAAAACCAAATACCTATTTAGCCACGCAATATTGCCATATTAAGTACCTAGATACCAAAATAGACTAACTTCCAAGGCATTGTAAGTAAAGACAATGGTGAGAGGGCTTGATTCATATTGAATGTGGTTTTACTTTCCGAAACGTGGTGCTAAACAAGGAGGTAAAAGAAAAGGGGTAAAACCCCTAAATACAACAGAACTGCTCATCAACATACGTGAGGTCTATCACATACTGCTCGGAATTTTTTTTATTTTTTATTTATGTAAGTACACACAAAATACCTTACAGGACAATTTTATTAACATAGAAGAGGACAAAGGTACGGTTTATTTCTTAAGAGATTTATTCCAGCAGACCTGCTGTAACGAGGCTTTTTAGCTCGTCACATGGATGCATATTCTCGTTGTTTAATTGACTGTTTAGCTTGGGTGTTGCCTTATAAAAAAATAATTGTTTGGTTGACTTGGATTTGTGTAGTGGTCACACTGATTTTTTTTTACGCTGTCAAGTTCAGTTTGACATTTCTCACTTTTCGACTCGTCAATTTTTGGGTGATGGCGAAATTGCAGCGCTCCTAAAATAAATCTAGAAGTATACCTTCAGATGGGCGGCATCTAGTCCCAATTGTGTGGTGGCCGATTGCCCTTGCCCCACATCTTGGTTGGATAGCATATATTTTTGATGGTAAGCGAATTTTTCGTAATTCCAGTTCGTTCCACATGTCTTGGTTATTTTCATAGCAGACGCTTAGTTTCCGATATTTAATGGGAATGAAAATTTCTTGTGTTTTTCTCCCAACGGAAAGGAAATTTCTTGTGTTTTTCTCCCAACCAAGCAGCCTTCGGGTAATAAAATAGATCTGTAACTTTCATGGTCGATTTTTATTGATACCTTCCCGCTTGAAGATTAAAAGCCAGCTCCCGCAGGTAAGTCTATCCTAGGCATAGTTTTGTGTGTACTCCTGGCGCCCGAATTTTCACTTTTACTTATTATTTTTATTTGGAGCACACCACACATTTATAATATCATACAAAACCCCCCTTTTTTTTTATCATTACACTGCGAAAGGAAAGTTGGATAAGAAATGTAGACACAGTGTGTATAAAAGTCAAACAAAAAAATTTAAATTAAAACTTAAAACAAAACTATATCTATACAAAATAAACATTCATACAAATACATATAAAAAAACTACAATTGTAAATATTTAACATTGAAATTGTTAAAAATATACATAACGTAAATATAATATACATAACGTAAATATATAAATTCACAATGACTTCATGTAAGTACTCAAATTCTACGAAATTATCATATTTTTTGCAGAGTTCTTATGAACATTTCCATTGAAACTTTCCAAGGATTTCAATAGGTTTTCCTTTAAACGTCCGTGAACTATCAAGGTTAGCGATTTGTTTTAACTTACGTAGTTTATTTAATAACTCATGTAGCACTCATTTAAAGCCTTGTTGCCGAGGATTAAGATGAAAATTGCAGAGCATTTATAACATGATTATCTGTTAGCCAAGTGGTCGCAAGCGCTACTAAGCATGAGGTCCCAGGTTCGATTTCCAGGTCAGGCAAAGTGTTATTGAGTTTTTCCTACAATGATTTCTCAGTAGCAGCCACAGAGTACTTATGGATTTTTACCCGATTGATGGCAGTAGGCTCGCCTCCTATTACAACTGGTGAATCGTGGGTACACCTCTGCTTAGTGCGTAGCCAGCGTACCTTCATAATGTAAGCCGGACACTACACTGTGAGCAAGTATGTACTTGCGCCCCCTCATATTGATGGACCTTTAATCATTATAATGCGCTCCTATCCTAGATCATTCCATCACCACACATCTTTTAAACCGGAATAACGCTGCGGAGAACCAAGGTCACCGACGTAGCCCGAAGAATTGCCAAACTTAAGTCGCAGTGGGCAGGGCACATTGCTCGCAGAACGGATGGCCGATGGGGCCGAAAAGTTCTGGAGTTGTGACCACGAACCGGAAGACGTTGCGTTAGAAGGCCTCCCACTAGGTGGACCGATGACCTGGTGAAGGTTGCGGGAATCCGCTGGATGCGAGTCGCACGGGACCGGTCAATGTGGCGACACTTGGGGGAGGCCTATGTCCAGCAGTGGACGTCTTTGGGCTGAAATGATGAATGACGCTGCCTGGCGGCAAAAGTATAATATACCTACTCTGCAATAAACGTTTGCATTGTTTATCCAAGCACAGTCCTTTTGCCCCACTTTCCTGGGTTCAATGATTCGGGCTGATCCTAAGATACCGCTAATTTCAATAGAGATCTGATAGTCCTGTAGCCCCATCCCATGTATTGTGTTATGAGTTACAACGTCATCCCAAGTGGTCCCAGCTATCGTATCTTCACGTCATTTAGCTTTTTAGGTTAGGTTCGCCAGAGCAGTAAAGGGTATCGACGGTTGTCTTTCAGTCGATTAATAGAATCAACTTATTGCTATTGAAGAAAGAAAAAAAAACATCGTGAGGAAACCAGCATGCAAGAGATATTTCTCGACGGCATTTAAAGCCTAATCATGCAAGAGATATTTCTCGACGGCATTTAAAGCCTTATAGCCAAGTCAGAGGCCCGTGGGCTGCATAAAAACTCTGACACCAGGTTAGGCACTAACCAAAGATTGCTTTTATGACTTTTATATGGAGTAATAACGTGTAAATAAGCGTATAGAATCAGTTTTGTTTGAAATCCACATCGACCAAAATTCGAAGACTTGTAAACATTTACCAATAATGCACTGAACCCACCGGGTGGATTATAATCCACCCGGTGGCTATAGCCCACACCCTGTCATAGTGAGGAGGCCTGAATCCCAGCAGTGGGAATATTCGATTTTTGCTGCAGTCTGTTGTCAAAACATAAGATGTTAAATTAAAAGAGCTTCACTTTGTTCAGTTAAGATTTAAACACAAGTAATAATTTCAAATGAAAGCCAGTGTTTGAATCAAATAAATGAATACCTCAAATAATCATAATGAATTCTAGGTGCAGATAATGTCTAAGAAGTACATTATTTACTATGATCCTTGCTTAAACAGGTGCAATGTATAAAATACATTAAGGCAACTCCTATGTAACAAAGGTATTGTATATAACCACAAATTGATATAATGACTACAAGATTTAAGTCACGTAGGTATCGAGATTCGGATGACGCATAATTGGTGATTTGACCCCACGTGCATTATTATCTGAAGAGGGTAAAAGAACCAGTTGTCGGCGTCAATGAATTGCGTTGTTTCTACTGACGTCGTATTGTTACGTCTATATCGAGTGTGACTGTCTTTACATTATAGAATAGGTATATAATGCGTTAGGTATATGCAAGATGTTTTAAATACCTAGGCAAAAATTTAGTGCTATGCTAGATTATGTTCGTACTTTAACACGAGATACTTACAGATACCTATAAGTAGGTACCTACTTACCTAAATTTTGTTGGGACATATTATCTAAATTATTTTACTTATATTTAATATAAAACCAATATATTTTAGATATTTATCTATCCTTTGATTGCTGATATTTTGCACCAAGATTTTGATACCGTGCTGAAAAACAAGGTAATACTTATCCATCACCGAGCCATCGAACATAAATACATGTCAAATAATTAGTTAATCCGATTATTTATTTATTTAACACTTCAAGCACAAAGTACAGAGGCGGACTTAATGCCGTAGGCATTTTCTACCAGTCAACCTTTGGGTGATGCAGAGACAAGCAGTGGTAGGTGTACATCTGAAAATAATTTAATTAATACTAAGGTAAATTAGAAGGATATATAAAATACTATAAATATATATTAAACTATTTATTACTGTAAATAGAAATATAAACGGATTTACTACGATTACAATATGACTAGCAGCTGCCTTGAAAACCATAGATTATTTGTTAGGTATATTAAATCCTTGAAACCTACAAATTATGTTTAGTCAATAACTGCTTAGGTACTTACCTACTCTTGAACATCGCAAAAAGATTCGAGTCAAAAGTCCATGAAAATAATACATAATATAAATAAAGTGCAATGCCGGTGGCGTCACGTAGGCATTTAAAATTTATCTTTATAAAAACAAAACAAACGCATGTAAAGATAGTTATGATGTCAGTTTCCATATTTCCCTACTTTGGTATAATACTTAAGAGCAGGATATTTAAGAGCAGGATATTGAGCCCGACCAAACATCGTCAGAAAACCGGCATGGCCTAGAACCAAACATTCGAAGATGTTGTGAACATCCATCAACTTGCACTGATCCCGCGTGATGGATTACAGCAGGATTACAGCCCACTCTCTTTCAAAGAAAAGACGTCTTTCTCTCAGCTGTGGGAATGCATTGAATAGTATAATTATGGAGTCCATCAGTTCATGTTAGAGTCCTATTGTTTGTGGATAATCATTACATAATTATACACTCCAGTGTAGAGAGTAATCCATGAACCTCAGTATAGAAAAACTTGCAATAGGGAATATGCATGTAATTTTTTCTTCTTGTTTTGAGAGTGCGTTCCGTTTCACCAAAAACATGCTACATAAAACAATAAATTGTAAAATAAGTAATGTTTTAAAAACTTAAACACTTGTACTACAATGTTTGCGCCAATACAAGGCATTTTTTTTTTTTAATTACAAGAGTTTTGTATTTCTTGCATAATTATTCCCTACTAGCTGTTGCCCGCGGCTTCGCACGCGTGAAGTTCGGTAACTGTCCCACGGCTCATACTAAAGGGATAAATAGTATCCTACATGTTAATCCAGGTTATAAACTATCTATGTGCAAAATTTCATAATGATCACAATTATTATCATCACTATGACGATCACCACCATTATCACAATTACCATCATTATCAATCACTGTCACAATCACTGTCACAATCACTGTCACAATCACTGTCACAATCACTGTCACAATCACTGTCACAATCACTGTCACAATCACTGTCACAATCACTGTCACAATCACTGTCACAATCACTGTCACAATCACTGTCACAATCAGTGTCAACCCTTTAAAGAAGTCGAATCCATCATCTTCTGGAACTCAAAATAAATGCCATATTCGTAATCAGCACCCCTGATAATCTCGGTATCGACACCCATATTGATTTTTAGACATTTCAACCCCATCGCACCCCAACAGGGGATGATGGTATTTCAGGTCCGCCATATTTAATCTTAAAATCGTTATTTTTGCAATACACCTGACCAGATACACCATACAAACTATACCCATGTTGATTTTCAGACTTTGTCACCCCATTTCCCCCTCTTAGGGGTTGAATTCTGAAAAAACCTGTAACCCGTTTCTACTCATTTATCTATAGGAGCACTCCTGCGAAGTTTTGAATAAAATATTCTAACTAATCTTGTTTCCCCATACAAACTTTGGAGCCCAGTTTAACCCCCTTAGGGGTTGAATTTTGAAAAATCCTTTCTTAGTGCACCCCTAGACCACATAAGAAACCTACTTGTCAAATTTGGAATCTGTAGACCCAGCGGTTTAGACTGTGCATTGATTTTTAGGCTTTGTCACCCCATTTCCCCCTCTTAGGGGTTGAATTCTGAAAAAACCTGAAATCCGTTTCTACTCATTTATCAATAGAAGCACGCACTCCTGTGAAGTTTCGAATAAAATAGTCTAACTAATCTGGTTTTCCCATACAAACTTTGGAGCCCCGTTTAACCCCCTTAGGGGTTGAATTTTGAAAAATCTTAGTGCACCCCTAGACCACATAAGGAACCTACTTGCCAAATTTGGAATCTGTAGACCCAGCGGTTTGGGCTGTGCGTTGATAGATGAGTCAGTCAGTCAGTCAGTCAGTCAGTTTCTTCTTTTATACATTTAGATTAAGGTGTTAATATTAAAGAGAGGGATAACACTAAAACTGAAAAGAACGAGAAGTTAGTTTCTTTACGGAGAAAATAAACGGAAACAGATAGCAAAACTATGGGGATTAGGTCATCCACTCAAAGATAATGACAGAAAGAGTCAGGTGACAGTAATTACTCATCACACGATAAACAGGTTCAAAAGATTAATCAAAACTAAAACATTCAATGCCTGTATCATCACGTAGGCCTTTTTCTTGCTTATCTAAGTTTATAGTAATTAAACTTTGTTCCCGATAAATTCATGTTTATGTTAAGTTTTCCTCATCATCTCATATTAATTAATGTAATTACTTTAAATTTTCTGAGTAATTATTATTTTATCATTTACGAAAAAAAAGGAAAGAATGCAAAGCAACGAAGAAATAATGTGCATTGTTTTGAGCATGTAGACGGATGGTTATAGAAGTAGAGGAAGGCCAATGAAACGATGAAGGGACTTTGCCAATGATGATATAGTTATAAAAAGGTTGACTGCTGAGATGACAAGTAATACAGCAAAAAGAATGAAACAAGAAGACATTCTGTGCCGACACCAAATAAATTGTGATAAGGGAAACGATGCTAAGTATCTGTTAACAAGGTTTGCTGCAAGTTGTTCCAAAACATGAAAGAAAACCTTGATAACTGCCTTATTTTAAGGACATGGTATGACCTTTGTTCTCATTTGGCTCTTGAAAACATGGATGAAAATATCGTATATAAAGTTTTGAGTATTGGAAGGGTAGAGGAAGACCAAAGATATGACGAATGGAAACGTGTAAAAGACGATATGGCTAGAAAGGAGTTAGCTGTTGGGATGACGACTAATAGAGAAGTAAGGAAAAATGAATTGGAAAAAACGCAAGAGTACGTGGGTCAGTTCGTAACACAACGAGAGGAGAAACGAATACGGTGAACTTTCATATAAAACAAAAACAATTGCCATCATCATTTGAAAATCCTTCAACACGAAACTACGCCTTAAGATACCTACTGATTAAAACATCGCCATAATGTCTGCCAATCCTACTTACAATTGCCCCGTGATTAGATAAAACATCGAATGACGTCATTACGGCCACTTCTGCATTACTTGTATCGGACTGCTGTACAAGATAGCTTATCAACCGCATTATCTGATATTAGTCAGAAATCGGAATGTCTCCATGAGGATGTAATATCTTGTAACCGATTGCAATCATAACTTTGTTATTTTGGCATGTGATGCAAGGATTTCACTTTTTGGCTTATGGAAAATAAACTATTTTTGTTGATTAGGCATCGCTAATTCGATGGGTGCTAGGATCGGCGTTGGAAATTTTAGATATATCTGATTAAGGTAAACAAAAACGAGAACTTTAGATATCAGATTTATCAGTGTTTTATGATTGATTGATACCAAAAAATGCATAATAATTCACGATAATACTTCAGGTGGTCTTGAGATAACTGTAGCCAACCCAACAACGCACCTCACTTTAAATCGTGACCACACTAAAATTGCCTTTAAAAAAACCATTTAATATTAATTTCCTTAAGATAAACACGGGTTTCAGGCCCGGCTATCGAACCCTACCTCATCAAAATAATTTAAAACCACAGTTATTACAACTAAAACAAAATCCTAAATTGGCGTGATTTTCTCCGATCCCTTGTGAGATGCTAACGGTATATCTTAATCAATCGATTTTGAATCTTTTGTTATAAATTTTATGGTTGAGTTTTCTTTGTAGTGTGTTTTATTATCGGTTACTGCAGATTTAATTATTTCTTAGTCATTGGTAACGGACATCGGTGAATCAGTCTACCAATGATGTTGGAGGTTTATAGTGTTAAGATGAAAGGTCAATTTATTACTTCTGTATGTATCATTAGGTGTCATTTCCGCAATAATGCCGGTTAAATTACGAGTACTGGCAGTTTGTAGGTACACTT
Organism: Xestia rhomboidea; assembly: GCA_963853795.1. Lineage (NCBI taxonomy): Eukaryota > Metazoa > Arthropoda > Insecta > Lepidoptera > Noctuidae > Xestia > Xestia rhomboidea. Next base: position 1,854,678 of record OY970771.1, on the reverse strand, counting down.
AGAATGAGGTGTTACTTGTGATTTACTTGCCATTTAAATATTAATCTTGCACTGTACCTATCCGTTTGTTTATTTAATTGAAAAAGTATTGCATGGATAAAACATATTCTTTTCATATTCTTAACATTTTCTTAGTAACAGGAGACATAGCTAAATAACAAAATAAACTAGGATATTCATTACTTACAAAAATTATTAAAGGAAACAACAACAATAACTCAATAATCAAAATAATACCTATTGTGTGGTTGATAAATTAAAAGTCAATCATAGATAGTCGCCTATTAATACACTGTCAACAAGAAGCCTAATTAATGAGGCCTATGGGAAAAACAAACTTACATAATACCTTAATTCGACCTACAAATCATCCCAGGCTTCATCTTCCTCACAGATAAGACACAACTGCATACGACATCATCATGGTTTATGTGATTCCCGCTTCCACCAGAGTGGTGCTAAGCCTCAGTGCTCAAAAGTCATATTCCTACGTAACAAACTGGCTGGAGTGCCATCAGGGAGGTGGGGAAAAGATTGATGGGCTGGCTGACTGAGTATACAGACGACCTGATACTCTCACTGGTGCTCTCGTTCCTGGCGCCCATGCAGGTCACCTGCATTGCGGGACCTCGTACTGCACAACCGGGAGTCAGCCAATTATTGTAGAGGCGATAGATCAGGGAGTTTTGGCCACTGTGTTAATCTCAATTATGACTCTTGCTAAGCCGATAACTCAACAAAACACCCCGGCTTTCAATAAAAGATGGAAGGCCGCGCTGGCGTCAGCCAAGGTGACGGACCTAGTCCCCTTGTAGGCGTGGACGGGGATCCTGGCGCTGGCGGGGAAATTCACACAAATTGTGACAGAGAGGGAGGAGCTTCGACGGGAAGTGGTGGATCGAGTCCTGATGCTGGAGAAGGTGGGGGCGGGCGGAAGGGGCCGTTCTCTCACAGATAAAACTGGTGTGGGAGTACTCCTCCCTCAAAGCCGTACAGTACATGGACCAATTTATAAAATCTCACTGTCGTGCCTTGGAGATCCCGGCTGTGCTTGATCAGGCACTGGATCTAAAAACCAAATGGGATTCAACCACCGCCGACGACAAACTTGCATATAGCAGAGTAAGAGACATCAACGCCCATCAGGAGCTACATCATGCCCACTTCCCGGACCTTTACTACGCAGCAATAGCTCACGCCAAAGCAAATAAAATTATAGGAGAAAATTTACAAATATCGCAAACGCATGTCTCAAGGCACACACTACTGTGAAGAAAACTGCCGCAGCCGAGTTAGGAGAACTTTCTGAAGACACCAAAAAGAAGTTACTGGAGATTGGTTACCCTGTAACTCGCAGAAGGAGACATGACGAGACAAGGAAGAGGAAGAGCCTAGCGCTCGAAGGAAGCGTGGTCGAAGGGTATAGACAATAAGCACAAATCCCTAGGTTAAAATTTATCCTTTTATTCCCCTACTTTATAAAAACAAATATATATATATATATATATTAAAGAAGACGCAACGTATTCTACAAAACAATATGAGTCATCTTCAAGTTTATTACAAGCACACGTCACCAGTGGAATCCGCTAACATAGCAAATAATTTCTTTGTTACTGTGGGTAAGTGTCTGGCAGAAAAAAATCTGGGTCAATTCCAAAACCTGACGAGCATTCCTTTAACTTCTAACACTGCTTTAACATCCTTCGCGCTGCTAGATACTGACGAGACTGAGGTAGATAGTATAATCATGACCTTGAAAGAAGACTGTGCAGTTGGCTGGGACAACATTTCGAATAAAATTATTAAAAGATTCAAGGACATTTTAGTACCACCACTGACCTACATTTTCCGCTTTTGCTTATCTTCAGGACAGTTTCCAGAGTGTCTCAAAAAGGCTGTAATTATTCCTGTCTATAAATCAGGCAGCAAAGAGCAAGTGACAAATTATAGACCTATTTCTTTACATTATTAAAAGATTCAAGGACATTTTAGTACCACCACTGACCTACATTTTCCGCTTTTGCTTATCTTCAGGACAGTTTCCAGAGTGTCTCAAAAAGGCTGTAATTATTCCTGTCTATAAATCAGGCAGCAAAGAGCAAGTGACAAATTATAGACCTATTTCTTTACTACCTTCTATGTCAAAAATATTGGAGAAAATAATAAACAAAAGGTTGTTGAAATATTTGGAAGATAAATCTATTCTGTCTGAAAGACAGTTTGGATTTAGACCTAAAGTTTCAACTGCCGATGCGGTACATCATCTGACTGACTATCTAGCGAAAGAACTTGACAAGGGTAACCACACAGTAGGAATTTTCCTGGACCTCGCCAAAGCTTTTGACACAGTTTCCATTCCAATTCTATTGCGCAAGCTTGAGATCATGGGTGTAAGAGGCACCCAATTGAAAATATTCAAAAGTTATTTAGAAGATCGTTCCCAGTGCGTAAAGATTGGCGATGTTCTCAGCGCTGTTCAAACCACATTTTTTGGTGTTCCCCAAGGAAGTATTCTAGGACCCACCCTTTTTTTGATCTACATAAATGAATTTGCAATCTAAAGCTAGAGCATGGTACCTACGCTGACGACACTGCTTTACTTTTTTCGGCTGACTCAGAAAATGAAGTCTACAAGCTTGCGCAACACGGATTTAATATTGTAAATAAATGGCTTCAAAATAACTCACTAACTCTAAATGCAGAGATAACAAATTACATTAAGTTTTCGATGCGCAAGCAAATAACAAATATCCCCTAAGCGTTGCACGCTCATTGTTGCCCAGTCCCTGCAGATAGCCAGTGTAAGTGTCCGAATATTAAGAAGACTGATAAAATAAAATACCTGGGTATTATAATAGATGAAGCCCTTTCCTTCAAACAACATATGGAAGCTCTAAATAATAGAATTCGTAAGCTGATATTCGTATTCAAAAAAATACGATTTATAACAGATCCAAAAATACGTAGGCAAGTATATTTTGCTCTTTGTCAGTCAATTCTGACTTACTGCATTACTTCATGGGGTGGGGCGAGAAAAACCCTGTTATTGCCCATTGAAAGAGCTCAAAGAGCTATTCTCAAGGTGGCTACTTGCCACCCTTTTCTTTTCCCTACTAACCTCCTGTATAAATCTTGTGAAGTACTAACAGTTATTTATTATGAGCACTGTACTAAAACAACACGCAGCACTTCCATACAGCACTGAATTCACAAAAAAAAAGACGGAAATATATAGTTTGCCCTCAAAAAAGTACAAAACACGGTTCACAGCCAAGTTTTATATGTACCTCGGACCGCTACTCTATAACAGGCTTAATGAAAAAGGAAGCATCTACTCCTTAAATCACAATAACTGCAAGAAAATCCTTAAGAAAGCTCTTCAAACTGGACATAGTTTGAAGAGCTTTCTTAAGGATTTTGAATTATTATATTATGAAGATACAGAGAAGTTATCACTTGTGCTAAAGTAAATATTGTCCACATTATTGTTATTTTTTTTAATTAGTTTGCTAAGTTAAAATAGTAAAAATTTTATAAGTATACCTTTTACATTGTTACCAATATTATTAATAAGACATATGATTATTTAATCAATTAATGTTACCTCAAATCGCCTGAAATACAGGATTACCTAGTTCAGGCTCAAAGCATGGGTGAACTTGACATAGATTTAAGAAAAACTGTAAACATTTACCTTATATTTTTTTAATAAAAAAATTATTATTTATTATTGGAATATTCATTCACTTACATTGGAATTTTCCACCCAATTCAAAGCAAAAATTGCCACAACAAGAAGGAATTATCAGCCTAGACAAATACAAAATTATTAATTCGCCAACCTTCAACTTGTATTCAATTACGCACTGTAGCACTTACCGCAAAATATTTTGCGTCCAAATCGTAAATTAATGTGGAAATAAAATTTACATAACAATGATTCACACTTAACGTGTTTTAAAAGTTAAAACATTAAAGTGGACACTCCTCTGAGTATCCGAGGTCATTGGATATGCGTGAGTTGTCACTCTCGACAAGTCGGGACAGGTATACTACGCACCAATAATACATTGCACTGCATACATTGCGCATTTTGATTAAAACTGCCTGGAAGGTGAAGGAATTGAACAAGCAATGTGTTGAAATTATCATCCATACTGACATTTTTCGTATCAATCAACAAGTAGGGATACATAGGTATACTACTACACACCAATAAAACAACAAGTGTTCATAATTCTATATACATTGCGCATTTTAATCAAATTAGGTTGAAATTAACAGGAATTAAACGAGCAATATAGAGAACAAAGAATTGAAACTGTCATCAATGCTGACATTTTTCGCATTGCTCGACTAGTTCAATTCATGAAATAAATTACACATAAAGTAATTAGTAGTTTATATCTGCATCACTCATAGATCGACTACTGGTACAAAATGTCGTTGGCATTTGTCCCGCATCTGTGCATTTGTGTGCTTGAAGAATTAAATATTTTAAATAAAAGGAGTCTTCGTTCGAATTCCCGACCTGGAACTCGGTGTCGTTACTGCTGAGCCATCACTGATCTCACTTTTACCTATTGGGAGAACCATTTCGTCATCGACGCAATTTGAAACGTCATTGTTTCTTTGAAAGTGTGACGTTAGATAGGAAAAGAATTTAGATCCTTGTGATACTACTAGATTGACGTTATCAGTGGTGAATTTACGAGCAAATAAATTCAAATTGCACAATTATTCGAAATTATTTCACGAAAATGGTAACAAGGTTAATAAGGGCTTTGGAAAAAACATCAACAAAACGATGATACTGTAAATTTTGTACCTGTAATTTAAGACTTACGAAAGACTATTACTATGTTGCGGGATCATAATTTTTTCAGTAAATATAGAGCAGTATAGTGTGATTACATGCAATGCCAAAGTTACCGATTGCATTGCCATACGTCATGTTCGTGAACGGGCGCTGTCAGTTGTGAGTGGTCTGCTCTTAGTTGCCATGACTTATTTTGGTTTTTGAATTGTATTTTTTTTATTTGTTTTACTGTGGACACTTTTAACGTGCACATCTTGCTACATTGTTCTCACATAATAGACCATCTCAACATGGATGATTTAAACAAGATTTTGTAACAATATTTCGATTTAAAAGAGTGTCCATGGAGTTTCTTGCCCGTTCTTCTCCATAGAGATCTACGCTAGGGAATGGGCAACTTACTCACACACTCAACTTACTTTCACAGTTTTTATGTCTTGTGACTGGGACTGTAGCTCCGTTTAATTTTCATCTTTGTTTCGACAATTCAAAAGTGCCTGTAACTGGCCTACTTGAAATAAATGCTTTGATTTTGATTTCTTCTACCACTATTGGAAAGCCCTCTAAAAAAAAGCCAAAATCAAGGTCTGAAAACAGTCGAAGGTGGAGACCATTTTACGCAAAATTAATGTATTTGCAATTGGCATTGTTACCATCATTTTTTATCCCAGAATGTATCTTAGCTATTCAAGAATCAGTGAATGATTCTGAAGAATATTCAGCATTCAGGGACTAATTCACAAAGCAATGGATGGGATTAATTACTACTGATACATTTAGTTGCTACAAAGGAGTATTCAGAACGAATAACCAAGTGAAGGGTGGCATGGTCGCCTTAAAAACAGAAAACCTTTGAATCCGGCGTTGTATCGGTTCATTCAATTACTTAACTAAGAAGCTAAATATCTAGATCAAAATTTAAAAAGGGTAGAAACCTATTATAAAGTAAACAGCGTAGTTTAACGTTAAAGGAGAATGATATAAAAATTGACATGATTATTACTAGTGCACTGCAAAACGAAATTTCAGTTCTGGAATGTGTAGAACGCTTGTGCAGGCTGATTTTTTTTTTTAGTTAGCCCGTATTTTTCCACTCCTGAGCAAAGGCCTCCCCCCATTCCTTCCACTTCTCGCGATGGTGTGCTTCTTCTCGCCAATTCGCAAGGAAGCCATCCAAGACGTCCCGCCATCTTCTTCTCGGTCTGCCGCGACCCCGTCTAGCTGTCTCAGGGCTCCAGTCCTGCGATATTCGGGCCCACAGCTGTGCGGGCTATATAATAATATCGTAATATAAATAATAAATAGATTTTTTGATAAATGTTTTATTAATAAGTACAGTGAACTCGACATAGATAATCGAGTTCAATGTACTTTTGCCGTAAAGCGAATCTGTCGTAAATCGAATCTGTCGTAAATCGAATCTGTCGTAAAGCGAATCTGTCGTAAAGCGAATCAGAGCGAATCTGTATTACAGGAAATCTGTATTATAATACAGATTCGCTTTACGAACCACCAGACGAATCACCAGAACCTGTTGTAAAGCGAACCTGTTGTAAAGCGAACCTGTTGTAAAGCGAACCTGTTGTAAAGCGAACCTGTTGTAAAGCGAACCTGTCGTAAAGCGAACCTGTCGTAAAGCGAACCTGTCGTAAAGCGAATCTATCCTATTGCGAACAAGGGAAAAGTCAAAGGGAAGTTTGTATAACCCGAACGGAGCAACGGTGTGGTAATGGCAGTGTTTTGAAATTATCCTCTGGGCTCACTGGTTTCTTCAAGCCAAGACACGCACCTCTGACTTTTTGGATTGATGTGCGTATTGTATAATTATCACTTGCTTCGGTGAAGGAAAACATCGTGAGGAAACCAGCATGCCTGAGAAATATTTCGCGACGGCATGTAAAGCCAAGTCAAGCACGTTGGCAAACCTTGAGTTTGGACTTTTGGATATTAGTCAAGGACCAATTTTGTGATATCACTATGTGTAATTTCACATTAAACTACACACCACACCAGGCTAGGACCCTAACCACACGATAAAGAAGAAGCCTGGTTTCGGATTGTATGCCTTTAGTAGGGCAACTGTGGTGAAGACTAAGCGCCCTGACAGGCTATGAAAGCAGTCATGATTATGACGTACAGGATAATAAGCTTGGGAGTGACCCGAGCCAAATATGACAGACGTGTGCCGCCCAGATGATGCCGCCATGAGTCCTTTCTGGCGCAGCATATGGTCGGGACCCGTCTGTCATACTGAGGCTGACTAGATGCGTGATGTCAAGCGAGTGTGTGCACCTATTCCAGAAATGGAACCAATCGTGATAACACCATTAGAAATAGCCGGAGCAGTTCGTCCGTTACCGAACTGGAAGTCGTTTTGTAGACCGGTCTATAAACTTCTTACATCAATTTTGAAAGTGAAAATTAATACACACATTGACGAAAACTCCATTATGTCTGCCTCTCAAAATGGTTGTAGGAATGGGTCACGCGGTACTAAGGAGCTTCTCCTCATCAGCATGGCCATTAGCCAACAGGTTCGTCGATTCCCGTAAGGATCTGTCGACATGTTGGATAGATTATAAGAAGGCCTACGTTTTGGTGTACATTCATAGCTCATGCGGGTGCTGGAGTTGTACAAAATAGATGCAACTCTACGCGCCTTCCTAGAGTCATGTATGGGGCAATGTAGGACGGTCCTTCGATATCCAGGATGTCAACAGATTCAGGGGAACGATGAACCTTTATGGACTAAGCGGGGAATATTCCAGGGCGACAGTTTGAGTCCACTTTGGTTCTGTTTAGCCCTGAATCCTCTAAACACAATGCTGGAGAGTTTTAATGTACTTTTTCGACATACTCAAATGGACTCAGACCGAACTCGACGACCTGGATAGAAGAGTTCGTACACTGCTGACCGAAAACCGGATGTATCACCTACGATCATCGGTGATGAGGTCTGTACATCCCGCGGAAGTGGCTTTTTAAACGCGAAGACTCTCCACAACCGCGAGGTTTGCAGTCTCAGAGAATATTTTTAAAAGCCGAGGTGGGTATGCACCAAGATGTGGTTGCAGTGGACAAGGGACTCTCACCTTGCTGTCCATGGCTAAAGAGAACTGGCGTAAACCTGAAGTGCTTACCACCGATGAAGGAAGTATGGCAAGGCAAAGATCTTCACGGGCTCTTCATGGGCCCGATGTAGATTTTCTAGCGTCCGTGTCCTGGTTACGTTTCGGTGACCTCTTTGGGGAAACTGAAGGTTTTGTCTGTGCGATTATGGACGAAGTTATGTTGACGAACAACTACCGGAAATATATTATGAAGGACGGGACGGTTGACATGTGTCGCATGCCACCTTCCGGGTGAGTCCATCAGACATTTTTTTCTGGTTGTTCTCGTCTAGTTAACGGCGAGTACTTACACAGGCAAAACCAAATAGCCAGGATTATAATTCACCAGCAACTTGCCTTGAAATATAAAATTGTGGAATCTGAGGTACCGTACTACAACTATGTGCCCGACCCAGTTCTCGAGGTACTGGGATCAGTCTATCATCACTGACAGGATTATTGTTGCCAATAAGCCTGACATAGTGGTGATAGACCGATCAGCGTGCCGCGTAATGATAATCGATGTTACCATTCCGCATGACGAGAACCTCGTGAAAGCTAAGAAAGAAAAACAAATAAAATATCTTGACTTGGCACACGAGGTTCGCGAAATGTGGAATACGAACTCGGGTTATCATTGTGCCGATTGTCGTGGCGGCCAATGGCCTTATGGCCAAGAGCCTCGATGACCATCTATCGAAGCTTTCTTTATTCGGTTGGATCAAGGGCCTGATTCAGAAGGCAGTACTCCTCGATACGGCCTGCATTGTGAGGAGGTTCCTGTCTCTGCAGCTCTAACCACCGGTGGCATGGACCCTGCTCGCGACACCAGCGCGCACTATTTTTTTATATTTTTAAATGTTTTTCTAAATAGGTTTTTTTAAGAAATATTTAAAAATGTAATCTAAACACGATGGTAAATAAAGGTAGTGATAAATAAATACGATAATAATAAAATGAATAGTTAAAAATGTAAATGAATTTGTATAGAATTGAAAGGAAAAGGAAATAATAATAGGTTTCTGTCTCTGCAACCGTAACCACCGGTAGCTTGGACCCTGTTCCCGACACTGTATAAAGTAAGAATAAAATTTATTTATTAACTCAAAACAAGGCATAGTACACGTTAAAATGCAACAAATAAAACCCTGGAAATTGCTTAGAAAATCCTATTCAAATGAGGACGTAATATTTTTATAGTATCTTCACGCAAATTTATCAATACCAAATAGAAGAAAAGTCTATTCCAATCCTGCTAAAAGTGAACAAGTTACATGTTACGATAGATTAAATTCAAATAAAATTGTAAGTTACGTAGTTCACGAATCCTGCACTTCACTTCACAAGACAACCCACAATTTTTTTCTATTGAAGGATCGAAAATATTGTATTTTCGTTACCTTTCGGAATCTGCTGTTGGCTGTCAACAAGGTGAAGTTCTACAGCTAAATTCTAAATTTAACGTTTGGTACCTTGATGATGGAACCTTGGGCGGCGATGCAGATACTGTTTTAAAAGATCTAATTAAAAATAAAAAGTTGATTTCATTGACCTTGATCTAATAACTAGCGGACTGTACCGACAGACAACTGAACTGACTCTTCCATTTAACGCAATAGACATCAACATTATTGAAAATAGATTTGTTCGCCTCTTTGGGTCCAATCAAAGAATAAACACCAAAATGCAAATTAAATCAAATCTAATACAAAGGGGGTACTAAGTCTGAACGGCCCAAGCTGAATATTGACCGTGGGCCGTTCGGACATATACAAAAAATGACTACTTCCGAACGACCCGCTGTCAAAAAAGACAAATGCATAAAAAATAATAAGTTTAAAGAGACTGTCACATACATTTGATTGTTGTTGTTCACGCATGTTGATGCACTGAGCTGCAGACCAGTTATGGCTTCCGAGCCCGAAACGCACGTTCTAGACATCTTAAGTACAGACAGTACTAGCCTAGTACAGTACTAGGCTAGTACAGTACTAGTAAATAGTAGCTTTCTTTTATGTTTCTTAATTTTCCAGATGTCGGTGATGGTGAAACGATGGTATAGTTCAAGGAAAAATCAGTTTATCATAATTACAATAAGTACAATCTGTATAAGCTGTTTAACGGCTTCATACCTTTGCTTCTCCTTCAACCTGGCGAAAGCAAAGCGCGGAAAAAAAGAAAAGAAAATCATAGTTTCCTAATAATTCATGACAAAAATATTTATTGTTCTTTTATTTTATTTCTTCAAAAGTGTATTGAAAAACGTCGTTTGATACACGTGAACATTTGTTATTGTAGTTCTCGGCTCAAAAACACACTCGCCTACGGCTCGGGAGTTAATTCCGCCTCGGATGCAATAACAAACTTTCTCCACTTGTATCAAAATATACTATAATAGTATACCAGCACCTAATAGAAATAAAGAGTGTCCTAAAAGAGGTCTTTATTTAAATTCCTTTGAGATTGATATTACTACTCCATCACAGAAGTTACTACTGATAAACAGAGGTATGACGATTCCGACTTCCCAATTAAACACCTATGAATTTATTTATTGACTAAGTATGGAATGTGTTTTTATTTATCTAGAACTATTAAATCTATATAAACTGACCTGCAAAAATAAGTATCACACTTTCAAAATTGCAATAACTTTTTAAGTACACAAGATATACTATCGAAACAAAAAGGAATCGAAAAATAGTTTAATTTTGTCTATAGTTTCAAAGAAAGCTAATAAAAATTGCAAAAAAAAATCAATTATAGAATATCAGTGTATATTATTTACACATTTTTAATGCACATATCGTATATTCTCGTTTTAGTTCATTTAGAAAATGGATGACGCACAGCCCTCTACGCCGCAATGTACACGTGACACGTGTACGGTTACATCTAGAAAAGGTGGTCGCCTTTTACTGAGAAGTGGTTATGAATATAATTGGAAAAGACTGAACAAAAACGGCACCAAATTTTGGCGTTGTGCAAAAAAACCAAAAGTAACCCTATAACAGTTTTACATGAAACATCCCATTACCATGAACCTAAACCCTTAGAAACAAGGAAAATTAAAGAATAGATGAAAGCATCAGTCCAACACGATGTGACTATTCCGGTTCCTAAAATATTTAATGAAATGAATATTAATATTTTCACAAAAAGGAGTACAAAATATGCCAAAGTTTAAAATATAAGCAAACATCTGTACCAGAAACGCATTAGCTCCATTAGAGCCAAGAAACTTTGCTTTAGAAAAGCAACAGACGTTGTAATACCATAAAAATATTTATTTTGGCTGTGGCGGGATTATCAATACAGAGAGAAAAGAATAATAATATTTGGTCCTATGGATTTGACTGTCTACTGCAAGCAAGACGTTTCTAACAGTTTTTATCAACTTTTTACTATTCAGACATCGGAAGCACAGAAAATTTTGGTAAATAAAAAACAATGAAGATAATATGTTGACGAGATCAGCTGCTCGACGTGCACGCCTATCGCCTCTGGACCCTTCGCTCAGCTCCGCCTCGCCGCCGCCGTAACTCAGCCCATCGTGAGCGCTGTGACACCGGCCGTGGCAGTTGCGACGAGCATTTCTCTCCGCCTACGACGCTACCACTTGTTCGTCGACGGGGAGGACACCGGCCGCGGCCGCCGGACGGTTTAAAACCTCGAGGCCCACCGGCCCCTGATATGTTATGGTTTGCAGCACCTGGTGGGAGTGAGCAGCGCATGCGATGGACGCAAACCATCAACGAAAACGTCATGCACTCATACTATGGGGCTACAGAGGCGGGAACTACCTGACCGCGTACCGTGTTCGGATGCTCTCTCTGTTTCAGGTGGTTGAGCGAGCTGTCAACGTGTCGGCGCAACGGACTGTCGGATTAGGTGCGAGAGTCATCCAGTGAAATCGTATGTTGGATGACACTGTACTTGATTGCCTGCAAACTGAAATGCAGAGTAGCCATGTCATTTCCCCGTCGCTGCAGGCTGTGGTACCACCAGTCTTATGAAATACCGAATTGCACTAACGACGTGAGTAATGACATACTAATGAAAGTACCCAGTGCAATGAGGAAATGAGGAGTTTTTTGGAGAATATCGGTTCATGCTTCGGACCTCAAGCCACGCATACCTCGTTTGCCGATGCGTAACAAAAATAGGGTGCTAGTGGCTGCTGGATTCGCAGTTGTCAAACTATTGTGATAACTGCGAAGACCTCACCGATGCTCACCTCAATCTTGTATTGTGCAGCTGTAGCGTAGCGGCATATCGTGTAGCTCACGTCAAATTTTCTGATGACAGATCTACTATTACGAAAGAAAATCGACACAGCTTCCAGAAACAAGAAAAAACAATAAGGAGAGATCTCTTTAAAAACACGAAACTTACAACTAAACAATGTGGATACTGACATCTACTTACAAATTGATCAATCGCGATAGAAAAGTTAAGAATTCTGAACCGTACAACATGTAACAACTGGAGCAACAATAAAACAACTAAACGCATAAAGAATTCATCAGACACCCCACACATGACACGTTCAAAGAAGCTAGGTTAAGTACCTTTTACTGTACTACGAATCGACCACACATTAAAAAGCACTCTTTACGAAACATGCCATCATAACCATCAATACTAAATTTTACGACTCACCATAAAAAATCACACCATAAAACAACCATTGCCTAGTTAAAAACAGATCGTTTGGCATAAAACCTTGGCTGGCTCAAAAATGAGTCAGCCGCTCGAGATTGTATACAAAATTATTAAGATAATAAGCGGATACGTATATTTTGATCACGAACCCATTGACAATGATCGGTACGGTGCCATTTTAGTGATGGGAGAGGGTCGATAATCAGTCTAACCTTAGCTAAAGACATTTTGTTTTGGAAATAAAAGTATGATATAGCTAAATGTTAAATCAAATATTGAGACCAAGTGCAACACCAGTAGATATATGTTAAGAACGCTCCTTAAGAACGTTCGGGTACCTATATGTATATTTAAGTTACCAATATGTGTAAGTATTCTTTAAGATAACGTTTGAATACCTACCTAGCCATCAATTCTTATAATATAAGTATAGAGTTCTATCAGTTCTTTTTTGCTTTTAAGCTGTAAGATATAAATAGGCGTTCTAGAATTTCAACTATAAAATAACCCAATAAAATAACCAACAATTTTGCTTAGCAATAAAATATCGAACACTAAACAAGCTTTCATACTTAAATTAAAATTAGAATCTCAAGTTTTGCTAAGTTTCAATTAGTGCTGTAGCTAATAGTTAGCTACAGCACTAATTGAAACTCAGCAAAGCTAACTCGTGAAAATATAAATAGGACTCTATGGACGCAAATTCTAATTCAACATTTGAGTTTTTTCATCAGGAATTTAATTTCATCGACATCGTATTCCAGCACTAACCACCGACTAACCTTTACTCGGCTGTATTTTGCTTTTGCAAGTTTAATCATGCTTCTCGGTCGGTTCGTGACGCAATGTTTCGCAACCCAAAACATTATTTTATCTTACAAATTGTATTCGTGTTGCTGTCGGCTGTCGATACGTTGTCCCCGAGCGTGCGGAGTATCGATAACGATAATTTATTGGAGAGTGTGTCATCACTAATTCTTCGTTATAATTGGCATTGATTTTAGGATTTCTTTCCTTTTCTGTAAAAGGTTAATGTAGTAACAACTGCTGCCATAACAAAAATCATAAACTATGCTAATGTCTGCAATACAAGTTATGAGCAATCTTAAGATTCATACCTAGGTATCTGAGACGTACACTTCTCTTCGCAATTACTAATTGCTATCTTTATGATAACTTCACACACCCAGACAGTAATCTACAGGCCATACTCTGGTGGAGTGCATAGAGATTGAATTTAAAAATAGAAGATTGGAATACAGACATACGGTTTTCATGCAATAAGGAGGAGTTTTTGTGCAATAAGGAGGAGTTTTTGTGCAATAAGGAGGAGATTTTGTGCAATAAGGAGGAGATTTGGTGCAATAAGGAGGAGTTTTTGTGCAATAAGGAGGAGATTTTGTGCAATAAAGAGGTCGTGGCTAAATAGTAACAGTCGCTCGGATCAATCTTGGGTAAAGCGCCTTGCCTAGGTGGGTCCGTGGATGGGTGACAGCCGATTACATACCAAGTTTGCTTCGTGCTTTGGAAAGCACTATAAGCCGTTGGTACCGGCTAATATTTGAAGATCTTTGACAGTTACAGGTAGTCAGTGGCTCGAAAGTCTGACAACCAGTCTTACCAATGGGTATCGGTACGTATTAGGTTGTGGAGGTCAGAAAGTTAGTCACTTCGTGTAAAACACTAGTATTCCGCTGCATCCTGTTAAACTGGAGGCCGACCCCAACATACTTGGGAAAAGGCTAGGCAGATGATTATGGTGTTTTTGTAATAATTAGGAAAACATCTTTTCACATGCAGTTTATCAAGGAGTTCGCTTATCGACTAAATTTTCATATACATAATTATATCTAACTGGTTGGTCTAGAACTCTAGATCACAAAAAAGTATTCGCTACGCATAATGATCTTGGGGTTCAGTCCTCGATGATCGCTGAGTGCGAACTTTTAAGAAAAAAATCGATGGTTTCAGGAGGACAATACTGAAGGTGATAATAAGCAGCCTAGATTAACCTCCTGGATGCCAGCGTCATTCCTGACTATAATCGTGAACGTCAGAATGGCTGGTTGCCTGTATCGCTCCGCGTCGGGCTGGTGACCAAAAATTGCTACCTATTTGCTACCCATTGCTACAAGCCATTCTGACATCAGGATGGCTGGTCAACTCTCCGTTTGCGTAAACTATGCACATTCGTGTTATTATTTTTATTTGGTCTTGTCACTTTGAAGTCCCTTTATTTTGTTTCCAAGTTAGGTAGCAATTAATTGACTATAGGTAGCAGTGGGTAGCAAATAGGTAGCAAATTTTTGGTCACCAGCCTGACGCGGACCGATACAGGCAACCAGCCATTCTGACGTTCACCTATAAGCACGCGACAAAGATTGATGCTTGGGCTGCAGAAATGGTATTAAAATTACATTTAAATCTTTTTGTAATATAGGTATGACGCTGGCATCCAGGAGGTGATAAAAGGCTCTCGTTCGCTTTCACGTTAGTTTATTTTTTCAATACTTTCATAGCAAAATATACATAAAACACATTTAAAACGACAACCGTTTACACCGCCTGTCTAACGTCACAGAGGTTACAGTCAGACGACCCGGGGTTAACGACCTGCAATAAAAAACCTCATAACAACTCTATTGTTTTCTATTTGATTATAATTTGCGCTTCAATATTATGTGGTTACGGGTATGTTAATATTTCATGTTATTGTTGTTTGAAGCAACAGATGGCGGATAACGAAGTATTATTATTGTGGGGTGAATAGTCTTTTATAAAAAGTTTACAATGCCTCGTTGGTCTGGGTTGGAATTTCCCAGTAGCGGCCACATTTGTGCCCAGTTGATGGCAATAGGCTCGCCCCCTATAACATAGCAGGCAAAATGTAGGTGTACTATTAGATACCGACGGTTAGACGAGAGGTGTACCTAATAGTACACCGTCTGTCAGTCTAATTGTATGGGATTACAGGCAAAAAATCTATCATTTCCGGATAGCGATATTATAAGGAGGCCTCCATCTTTGACAAACTTAGAATCTTAAAATCTGGGAAATGTTATCATAAGACAAAAGATTGAACTTATTAGGTAAAAGAGTCTCGTCAACGAGAAGGTACAAATATCAACAAATAGTAATTAACTCGGAACTCTAGAAAAAACAACCGTTTACTTAATCTCATACCAAACTCTTAAACAAATTGTCAAGATTCAACCCTAAAACGATACAGACAAACTTATAAACATACCTTATACAAAAACAATAAATCATCCAAGTTTTCTAATACATTTTTAAACCACCCCGGAGTTTCATCCCCCCATAATATTGGTCGCATAAATCTTCTCACTGCGGTGTTTTTTATTTCACATAACCACTGACATTGGTTTGTCGACGAACTTTCCAAATTTTGGTATTAAAAATAAGGTTAATTTTTGTTGTGATTTTTGCTAAAGCATGTGTGAAAAAAGTTGTGTAAATGTGCATGTAAAATAATGGCTAATTGCGTGATTTTCATTTCGGTAAACCTATACAATTCAGAAAATATTTTTATGCATCATGGCAGCATATGGAGAGCAGCGGTGGCCCAGTGGTGGCGGCCCCGACTTACGAACAGTAAGTCGTGGGTTCAAACCCAGACAGGCGCATTACTTTGTGTAATTTATTTCATCACCACTGCTCTCAAAACGGTGAAGGAAAACATCGTGAGGAAACCGGCATGTCCTAGAACCAAAAAATTCGAAGACATTTGACATCTACCAATCCGCACTGGGCCCGCGTGGTAGATTATAGCCCATTCCCCTCTCTTAGAGAGATTTTTCTGATTTTTTTCATTCAAAATTTTATTTACTTTGCTCTATTATATGAAATATATAAAATATAAAAAAATACAAAATTCTATTGATTCGCATTCTAAAAAACGTCAACCATTTCTGCAACAAAGGTTGTGGGTGGTCAGCTAATAGCTATCACTCACTGTACATATCCCTTGATTATGACAAATAATACTTGCTAACATCAATACGAAAGGCGCAGCGGTAGTGAGGCTGCCTTACGTTCTTAGGGTCCCGGGTTCGAATACCGGTAGGAGCAAATGTTTGTGTGATGAGCATGGACATTTGTTTCTGAGTCATGGATGTTTATACCTATGTATAATAAGTATGTATTTACAAACAAAAAGTATCTAAGTAGTATATCAACTATCTGGTCTCAACGACACAAGCCTCGTTGCTTAGTTTTGCACTAGATGGCTCTGTGTGAAACTTTAGCGATATTTATTTTATTTTTTTAATACTAGTGATTGTTGAATAAGTAAACATTATTCACACAGAAAAGTCTCAATGTTTCATAAAGCTCTAAACCAAATATTAATATACACAGCCAGGTGATAGCCAAATCAAAAGTAAAATATCATTAACAGTATTCCATATAAAAATAAATAAATAAATAAATAT
Source organism: Xestia rhomboidea (assembly GCA_963853795.1). Lineage (NCBI taxonomy): Eukaryota > Metazoa > Arthropoda > Insecta > Lepidoptera > Noctuidae > Xestia > Xestia rhomboidea. Next base: position 1,837,630 of record OY970771.1, on the reverse strand, counting down.
CGCTGGACATTACACACAGCGCCATCTAGTGCCACACTAAGCAACGAGGCTTGTGTCGTGGACACCAGATTGTTGATATACTACATAGATACTTTTTGTTTGTAAATACATACTTATTATACATATAAACATCCATGACTCGGAAACAAATGTTCATGCTCATCACACAAACATTTGCTCCTACCGGGATTCGAACCCGGGACCCAAAGAACGTAAGGCAGCCTCAGTACCGCTGCGCCATTCGGGTCGTCAACCAATAGTAACTTTAAGAATGAACAGGCATACCCATGTTCTCTCTTTTACTTAAAACAATAACAACTTTAAGGTATTTACACAGTTATTATGTACAATGCAACGAAGACACACTAATTATGCAAGTTATAATAATCCGAGACATTCATGCAATCAGCAGAGTAACGATCAGCCTAATACAGCCTCAGACTGGTAGACCTTAAATAATTTATAATAAAAGCGTAGGCTGCAGGTAAAGCCGCTGATCCACTAGTGCGTAAGCTCACGATAGTATCTTGATTAGTAGATTATTATCTGTGGCCCGAGTGTCAAAGTGACAACACGTATTTTCATTATACCGAGTTTTAATAATAATTTTTTATCAATTCAACTCATAACTTTATAATAGTAATAAAATTATGCACAAGTATCAAAAAGGATTAAAGGGCATCGAAAAATTCGTCCACATCGCAGTCAACAGGAAGTACGTACTTTTAAATAACAACGATCAAGAAAAAAAAACCGATGTGTACTTCATAAAACTGGACCCTAAATGTACTAAATATATGGAAAATATGTACGTCATCATAAACAATGTCACCGATGCTGAGATGCTGATAAGACAATGGGCCAAATTACTAGAGAGACAACCACCATCTTCGGGCTCGTGAACCAGCTCCGCCTCGCAGCCGCCACCTTCAAAGCAAGAGTGAACAGGCATCTTCTGGGCACGCTCGTTCTATCATAGACCTCATCCATCGCTTTCCATCAGGCGTGATCAAGGCCAAGAGCAGGCCCATTTTTAACAGACTTCCAAAAGGAGGAGGTTATCAATTCGTCTGTTTTTTTTGTATGTACTATGTTCAGCGATATCTTCGTCAATTGTGAACAGATTTTGATGGTTCTTTTTTTGTTTGGAAGAATATTATTTCGCGGTGGTCCCGTTTATGTTTGGTGAAGACCTGATTCTGATATTCGGAGATATACAAGGGAACTCTTCAATAATAGACGGCAAATTGGTCGTGATTGCTGCAATCGCTTGGATGTTTATTGTTTACACAACATCATGAGGTAACATCACGCAATGATGTTGTGTAAACAATAAACATCCAAGCGATTGCAGTAATCAACTAAACACCACCACAGTCTGTCTTGTTTAGCAATACCAATAATACCTATGTTACGAACTAGTTCATCACTACCCTAACTCCAAGTAAACCCAGTCATCATTATCTGCCGTTACCTTTAATACGTTTATGAATATAATGTTAAAATCTATACGGTTAAGTAATATACCTAGTCATAAGTTTAACATAAGTGTGGGTGTACAACATAAAGATATTTTAAGAATCGTTGAAAGAGAGTTATTGGTGACTTATTGAACCCACTTTTGGCGTGGGTGTGATCAGAGACGGGGTTATTTATCAAACGATCCTTATACAGAAATAATATTTAACAAATGGTTTTATGGGAGTCTGTAAGGTGCAGTCAAGCCTAGAATGACTTTGCAATGTTGAGAATTTCTAACATATTTCTTTCCGAGAGCATTTTTTAACGTAAAAAAAAACCTGTGGCTTTAGGCTAATATTACAAATAAAACGCCACCCGAACATGTAAATCTGGTCTAAAACATGTCCTGGTAATATAGATACTAGGTCCTATATAGATACTGTCCTGGTAATATAGAATATTGATACTAAGTCTTACTTTTCATGACGGCAATACGTTTTACTATCTTACCTGTACGTTTACGTTTTACCTGTTGATCAGATTGGAGCCGAGGACAAAAACTAGTAATTCTCTGTAGTGGGGGTTTCCAGAATGATGTACTGACTATTCCACCTTATTTATAGGGTGTAAATAGACTTTTAACGAAGCCGAAAAGCACTTAGTTTTCCTCATTTTTTTGTTCTTGACCATACCTGGGAACTTGCTAGTTCCAGAGATATTGGAGGTCAATATTCTGACGTTTCACAACTTTTTTTAAAATCCTTATATTACACAGACAAAATCAAACCTATATATAAGGTCTATCGATTCATACAGGTAATCTCTTAAGGGATCATTGTACTAATCATTATAAACAACTTTTACTATTAGAGCCAACCCTGAATCGCACAAAAAATAGGTCATAACTTTACTGTAAATACATCTAAGCCCGTTTACTAATAAATGCGTCCACAAGCACAATGTTTTGAGTGCGTTACGTTGAGTTTTATGATAAAAAAAGCAAATTTTTTTACTTATGGTTCGTTTGATGTACGCTAAGAATGCTTGGTTGACGGTTTCGTGTAGATTCTGTTTACACCTTGTATTTACGAAGGCACTTCGTGTTGGTAGATAAATAATTGTGACATCTATTCAAGATCAATAGTCATACTATCATAGGAATTTCATTAGTTATCATGATGATAAACGTTAAGAAGTCACAATTATTATTAACTCGGAGTAGGTAATTATACCAACATACAATGACACGGAATCTTTTTTACTGCCGTCCATAATTTAATTTATTCGTGATTATACTATATCTGACGCACGAATGAAATCAATCGATGAAATCAACCTCCCGTAATAAATCAACTGATCACAATCATTACATTCGCATAACTAATTGATTTTACGAGGTGCATAAGTGACGCCTAGGTAGCCGCCATAATTCTACAGTGAGAACTGCATTATCGTTGGGTTATGGGGAGGATACTCATCCCACTCGAAACTGGGGGACACTTTGACGTGGTAATCCTTCTCATGCTCACCAGTTACGTCTACAACCACTAGACCAATGTCGAAAACATACCAAAAAAAGGTGGTAATCACGAAATAGACACAGAAACGTGAGTTGCTCTAAATACTAAAATCTCTCTAAGTCTTGTCATCCTGACGCAGACACCTCCGGCGATGCCATTTACGTCAGCAAAACGGGTGTATGTCATGCAGGTCCCTTCGCGTGAAGACCGGTGACGAAAACCGGTGTGACATTAAAAACAACGTCTCTTCATTTGTTTTTTCGGCAGCCGGAACACGTGTGACGCTTGAGCTTGTTACATATTATTTGGCAAGCAGTAACACGTCACTCCTGACGGCATCACTATTTATAAAATTGCCTCTAATATTTTGCCTCTAATATTACCGACTACAACTAAGACGTAATTACCCCCGGTTCAATATCCTGCTGTGCTTTATATCACTAGTGCGGTTCCTCTTAACTATAAGGAAGCGTTTAAACTTAATTATGAAAATAAGTGGCGCTTTGCCGTAATTTGTGAATTCGCGGGTTTGTGTTTACTAACAATATTAAGGTAGCAGTTGCATGTTTGATTGCGGAGATAGAGGTTCTATTCCTTTAATTTTTTTATTAGAAATCTTGTGGAGTATTTATTGGTGGTTATGATTATGATTTGTAGTATGGCCGTTACGAGTGACTAAACCCAATCTACAATTCTTCTTCTTCAATCGCTCCTTCATTACTGAGGATCGTGGTCACGGGACCCCTCAAAACGGACAATCTGCCTCCATCGACTCCGGTCCGAAGTTACCATCACCATCATCATCTGCCTAGCCTTTTCCCAACTATGTTGGAGTCGGCTTCCAGTCTAAACGGATTGCTATCACCACCTGTTGAAATTTGCTTGAGGGCGTAGCTTCTTTTACCTTGATCGGACCATCGTGTTGGCGACCGGCATCGCGCTCTCTTACCTTCGGTATTGCCAACATTGACTGCTATTCAAGACTGCTATTTCCCCTTAGCGTTTTTTTTTTATACACATAAAATGTAACAAAAAATCGAAACCAGAAGGACCTGTTAAGATTTCAGCAAGACAAAATAATAATACACAGACGGAAGGTGGAATAAGAAGTGTGGCTAGCAAGTGTGCCTGTAGATACGTTCAGATAATATAAATAACAACATCGAACACACAAATATGATTCGAACTCGCAACACAAACCCTATAAACCAATTTCTCGCTCACTGCGACATAATAGTGGCGAACTGACCTTATGTCTATCTATCTTTTTGAGTTCCAACAAATTATTCGTGCCAGACTCAGAATATCCAAAAGTCAAGCCTGTCAGACAACCAGTTTGACAAGAGGCATAAGTAATATTACCCAGTAACTTTGTTTTGGACGTCAGATAGGGAGTCAGCACCTGGTTGCGCTGGAAGCGGACTCTGACAAGTTGAGAAAAGGCTAGGTAAATGATAAGTCTCTGATTATTGTTCCAATGCAACCGAAACCAACATCTACCATTAAAAGCCTTTACGAATATGACACGGCCTTCGGCCGGGAGCCGAACTTAGCCGAAGTAACCCGAACTTGCGGCGAGCGCTCGATTTCGGTCGTTTAGCAGCAGACATGCAGCCCAGACATGGCGTGGGATGGCCCTGTATAGGCGGTGCGACGACCCGGTGTGCCCGTAAATTTGAGTGGAAGCTTACAGGAGTATAGGAGGAATAGTCGGGAGGAACTACCTTGGATGATACCAATTTAATTAGCCGAAATAGACTTACCTGTATGTAAGCAAGTTTCTGATCGCAAAAGTATAAAAACCCTGTTTTAAGCTTTCACGGTTCATAACTATACTTAAAATGTCACTTACGGGATATCTTCCGTGATTATTTATTGTTTTTGAGCTCCCGATATTTGGTGGTGCGCGTAGCAAAAAACAAAGAAAGAGGGGAGACAGATTTGTCTGCTCCTAACAATTTTTTCCATCCACCCACATTCTCCAGTTGACCCGCGATCATGGCGCTTGCAACAGTGTCGAAATATCGGGAGCTCAAAAACAATAAATAATCATGGAAGATATCCCGTAAGTGACATTTTAAGTATAGTATAAAAACCATCCTGAAAAAAGTCCACCATGCACATTTTTTGAAGAATCGTAGCGACAAGATGACTAAGCTTGAATGCTTGCTTTATAGTGGTGTAAAAATTAAATCTCATCAATGTGCAAGTAAGATTCATCATTCAAAATGTAATGATCTGCACAAAGTAGAACTGGCGTTCCAGTGTGAGGATAAATAAATAACAAATCTTATTTGACTACTGGCTCCCATACCTTTCACTAATTATGACAGGGATAGTTTTTGTACTAAGCGGTTAAGATGTAAAGTAGACCTACAAATCGCCTGCTATATGTGTAGACAAGTATAAGAAAAAATGTAGAGTTCCTACTTTTGAGAAATCCTCGATTTAAAAATGCATTACAACATTGCCTGAACTGGACATCGAACCTATAACCACACGTTCAGTAACCGCATTAAAAAGTAAGTAAAACAAGTCCCAAGACAAAATACCGAGAATCATCTAGTATGGGCAGCCTTTAATACCTATAAAACTCATTAATATAGATGCCCTAACTTTGCAAGGGGCATTGATTTGCGTAAGGCCTTTGACCGACCAAAAGGTCAAAATCCGATCCTGGCAAGAAATCTGTACCAGTCATAATAAATGATTTGGAGGGATTATAGCAAATAGATTTCGTACGAATACGAGATTTTTTAATGTATTTTTACAAAAACTTATAGAGTAGTAAGTATAATAATAAAAGAAGCTCAAGTTATTGAAGAATTTACGACAACGTTTTAGTTCGTCTTTTCGCAAGAAAACCAAGGATCTCATAACCGGTATGAATATTCAGCTATAGCTCAAGAGCTAAGCTTCAGGCTCGCAATTGTGATGTCACAAGTTCGAACCTTTTACCATAACAATATTGATTTGAGCCCAATACAATAACGTTATAATTATAGCGATAGACTAGTATTTTCCTACTGAAATTGGTTGTGTGTACATATCTACGTACCCAACTCAACCCTGTTGCAGATAAACATGCAAAGAACATAAAGCAACAAAATTAAAAACATAAATTGTAACCAGTATTTAAGCAAAAAACAAAAAACTATTAGCGAACAATCCCTACCAAGCAGGTTTAGGTAGTTAAAAAAAACTTTAAACAATATTGGAATAAAACCTCTTTTCAGTGCTGTAAACAATTCCTCGTGATTTTTCAATGCATCACCGTTCGCTGGGTGCAGTGAACATGATGTTATTCACCGAGCATCGAACCCGTGTCCTTGGCCTCAGGTCTTTGCCGCTCGAGCCTACGTGGCCGAGAGTCGCGTGGAGTTACACGTGCTAGATGCGGCTTCTTTGAGTTGATACAGTTTTTTTATGTGTATATTTGCCTTGACTGTTTATCTTCCCTGAAATCTTCAACATTATTCTAAAGTTTGTTAATTCATCGTAACATTAGTTTTACTACAACTCAAAATTATTCAGAGTCTAGGGATATTAGGGGTTTCACTTCGGAATGAGAGATAGTCAGCTATAAACTTGTAAAACCTTTATTTTGACAAACCAAAACATGTCTCAAAACCTACTTATCGTAGGGTGTCCGCGACTACAGATATTCCAAGGTCAAAGGTCATTTTTTTTTTTACACATTTATTGCTATTTGTAATTATTATAAATATTGTAGAGGATTAACACTATCACAGTATGGCCACATCTCTGCATAACCCTTCGCAAAAACTGGGGTGAGTGTATTGTTTCTGTGATAGTGTTTCATTGAAATACTAATTATAAACCTTTTGTTGTCAAGGTTTTAATGTTTAATTCTGAGATGAATATAATAAATTATCACATTATCAAGTGAGTTATTCATAATTCAACGTCAAAGCCATTTGTTTTCAATCAACATTTCGCCAGTTTTGTATTTATAAAACCCTTATAATTAGAGACGAGCCTATTGCCATCAACCGGTAACAAATCCAAACTCCGGGCTGTTACTGATAAATACGAAAACGTATAACATCTAGCGATTATTCCTGATGTTCCCCACGTGGTAATCCCCACTGATGGATAGTGACACGATTTAAAACAAAAAAATATTATAACTATAAAATATTATTCCCACCAAGAGTAATTATACTATGGAAATATTTTTGTCATTCAATCAGAACATTGGTAGGTACATCCAGTCATCTACAAAATCACTCAATGTGCTCTCCGTCTGTCAGTCCAACATAACGTTAATTGGTGGCGCATCTAGTGCTCTTATTGTGCCAGGTACCTGCAGGATACCTAGCCTGATGCACAATGAGGTCTGTGTTAAATATTTTTGTGCAGGGATTTTTATGCTAATGCATTGACGTAGGGAAAAATTATAATGTTGAGGCGTGTTATTTAATATTATGAAACAAAAACGAGAAAGATTCCATGTTGGATGAGTTTATGATTAATTTGCTTTGTGAAAGCCCAGTCTAACCCAGCCACTTTTTAAAGGTCGTCGCTCCACCTAGTGGAAGATGGATTGACAGATAGGGAGTTGTGTGTGTGTGTGTGACTGGGAGAGGCCCATGTCCAACTGTGGACTGAGAGAGGCCCATGTCCAACTGTGGACTGAGAGAGGCCCATGTCCAACTGTGGACTGAGAGAGGCCCATGTCCAACTGTGGACTGAGAGAGGCCCATGTCCAACTGTGGACTGAGAGAGGCCCATGTCCAACTGTGGACTGAGAGAGGCCCATGTCCAACTGTGGACTGAGAGAGGCCCATGTCCAACTGTGGACTGAGAGAGGCCCATGTCCAACTGTGGACTGAGAGAGGCCCATGTCCAACTGTGGACTGAGAGAGGCCCATGTCCAACTGTGGACTGAGAGAGGCCCATGTCCAACTGTGGACTGAGAGAGGCCCATGTCCAACTGTGGACTGAGATAGGCCCATGTCCAACTGTGGACTGAGAGAGGCCCATGTCCAACTGTGGACTGAGAGAGGCCCATGTCCAACTGTGGACTGAGAGAGGCCCATGTCCAACTGTGGACTGAGAGAGGCCCATGTCCAACTGTGGACTGAGAGAGGCCCATGTCCAACTGTGGACTGAGAGAGGCCCATGTTCAACTGTGGACTGAGAGAGGCCCATGTCCAACTGTGGACTGAGAGAGGCCCATGTCCAACTGTGGACTGAGAGAGGCCCATGTCCAACTGTGGACTGAGATAGGCCCATGTCCAACTGTGGACTGAGAGAGGCCCATGTCCAACTGTGGACTGAGAGAGGCTCATGTCCAACTGTGGACTGAGATAGGCCCATGTCCAACTGTGGACTGAGAGAGGCCCATGTCCAACTGTGGACTGAGAGAGGCCCATGTCCAACTGTGGACTGAGAGAGGCCCATGTCCAACTGTGGACTGAGAGAGGCCCATGTCCAACTGTGGACTGAGATAGGCCCATGTCCAACTGTGGACTGAGAGAGGCCCATGTCCAACTGTGGACTGAGAGAGGCCCATGTCCAACTGTGGACTGAGAAAGGCCCATGTCCAACTGTGGACTGAGAGAGGCCCATGTCCAACTGTGGACTGAGAGAGGCCCATGTCCAACTGTGGACTGAGATAGGCCCACGTCCAGCTGTGGACTGGGAGAGGCCCATGTCCAACTGTGGACTGAGAGAGGCCCATGTCCAACTGTGGACTGAGAGAGGCCCGTGTCCAACTGTGGACTGGGAGAGGTCCAAGCCCAGCTGTGGACTGGGAGAGACTCATATCCAGCAGTAGAATGTGTTAGGCTGATTTGATTGTACAAATAAAGAAAACTGCGATTGAAAAAAGAAACAATAAAACAAACCTTTAGCAGAACCTTTAGCAACACCTTTAGCAAAGCAGAACAATCAATAAATTACATGATAGCAATTTTTTTCCGATTGGTTCACCTATTCACCATAGCATATAACCTAAGCTGAATGTGCTCATAGGACCTAACTGCTCATGAATACCTACCTATGTGGAAAAAATGATAAATCGTTGAAACGATTTTTTTTAATGCAAAGCTCATTTTTTATCAAGGCATAGCTAACATAATAAAGCAGTGATGCATATGTCATAAAAGGCACAAATGCATCGTATATTCGTATCATGCCGGAATTTAACTGTTCCACGAAGTATACAGGGAAAGAAGTATTAAAAAAAATGCTATGTATAAATCATTTTTTTTTTTGGATAAGCATCTCTAACAACATAGCCTTATTTATGTTAGATTCAAAATTGTCTTCATATTAATAATTTATAACGTTGAAATTGCAATACAATATTATTTTCCAAAGGGTTAATTTTCCCATCGTAAGAATTAATCTGACAGTTTGACATAATTTACTACCAACTATGTATTTATATATTTTTCGACAGTCAAATATTGAAAAATCAGCTCTAAGTAAAGTCACAGTCCATAAACAGTTTCATTGTAATAAATGAAAATGCTTGTGGTCTGTATTCGACCCACGTGGCTAAATCCGCCCTCGTAAAATCATGAGACAATTGATGGATCAGTTTTGCAAAATAATACTTTGGAGCAAATAAGTATGTTTTCTCAACTAAAAGAGAAGAAAACATAAACCTAGCAAAAAACACGAGCAACACTTACACAACCTCAGATGCAAAAGCTAGTTACATAAGTAACGAACGTTCTCCACAATTCAAGGTTACGTAGATTGGGCGGGACATACACATAGACAGGCTGGAGCATGTCCAGAGCAAGTCACGACCTGTTTGAGATGTTGAACCGTTCCCACTTGTCGATAAACTTGTTATAAATAAGGTTATATGCTAATTATATGTGAGTGTATTTATAGCTAATTGGCTGATGTCGTTTGGCCATATAGGGTGAAAAAATGAGACGCAAAAGGCAGGAAATCTCGCTTGATCATCTCGGACATATTATTTAAAACGTGACACGACTTGTGCAGTTTATAAGATCCTCATATAAGCTATTCAACAATTCTGACTATTCGGTAACGCAATGTGTCTCATATCCGACCACACGACGACGACAGCTTCGTACCATGGAATAGACAAACTCCTGTTAAGAATACCTCAGAAACCGCCTTGAAGTTCTATGGATATTTGCACTTATTGTAGTACTAGGTCCAATCTTAGGAGTTTAATTGGTTCCATAATTCGGTTTGCATTAAATGTGGTTTTAGAAAGAAAAAATATATTTTATTACTTTTGAAATGTTAAGATACACATTTTCCTTAAATCCAGTTCTATTAAAATAACCACCAAAAGGTACAAAACCGAAACGTTTTTTGCTAACCCAAAACCCGGTAAGTCGAAATGTATCATCTTATAGTAAGGTCCATCGACACCACACGAGTTACTAACAGAGCGTTTAGCAATCTGCGATTACTGAACTGATATTATCTTAGTACGATTAATGGCCAGCCCTTTATCCAATGTCGATAACCGTGGTAAAATGAAACGGTGCAACCCACCTTTTCAAAAACCGAATCTGAACCTTATTTGGACAACAACCAAGTTTTAATTTCGAATGCAAGCCGAAAAGCTTCGGAAAGATAATTTCGTGACCTGTATTTTGAATTGTATAGTCTCTTCAAAATAAGGTTCTAAATCAATTGTGCCTTAATTTCTAAATAATAGCCTATGTGCACGGCCAGTTGTATGTCCTCGGGGTACAATAGGTAGGTCTGCAACAGATATATCTTGAAAACGAGACAATTTAAGGTTTAAGTGGAATATTAAACGTGTCAGGAAGAAGTAAGGTCTTTATTGTAAGGTATTGAATTGACAGCTTGGGTTTCCAATTGATTTAGAGAGGTACATTCTGTTTGATGGCTTTGCCGATAGCTTTTCTAAGTCGTAACTTTGTAACGTCCCAATATGTGAACAGACTACTTTTATTTCTTCTTGTAAACGACTAAACTTGATTTTATTAAGTTAAAATAAGGCTGTTAAATTCATTATAAATACAAAAAAGAATATCACCCTTGAAAGATGTTCCTCAACGTATATTTCAGATCAATAAATGCAACGGCTAGAGGTCAAACTCACAGTCTTAACTGCCATTCAAACGACTTACCCGTTTTCTACTCTCAGATTGACATAAAATAAGTCATAAAAATCTATTACCCACTATAATCAATGAGTCTAGGCACAGGTCTACCTGAATCGATACTAAGCGAGTCTGTGCAAGAACTTGCTGCTAAGCCCCTTAAAACTTCGTCGTGATGAAACTTTGCAATCAAATTTCAGTATAAGCTAATTGAACTCTGGGCTAAAAAGTTTTCCAACTTTAATACTATAGTTAATGATTTTTATAATGGCAACGGTTTGGATAGTAATTATGGTGGTAATTAAAAGTTTTCACTGCTAAATGGCATCTTAGGAATATTAGAATGTGTATGGGTTGCAAAAAGGACTACAGCGCCAGCTACCACACAAACAAAGACCAACTGACATCGAAATTCTGAATCACGCTATTAAAGTTATCTTAAGGTTTTGAGATAACTTATAACTTGCTTCGGCAGTACATATACTAAAATTGGAACGAAACAGAGAAGATTAGCATAGGCCCTGCGCAAGGATGACACGTAAAATGGTGAAGCGTTCCACATTTTTTAGAAAAGAAACCCTCTCTTTACAGCCATGCTGAGATAAGGAGAGAATTGATAACCAAATATTTAGAAACAAGGTCTGACAGAGTTGGCGAACCCGCTATTGCTAGACTCTGTGATCAGTCAATTGGATTGAGTGCACAAAGATGCGTACCTTAAATCTGTCAACCTTATGCAGTTGTTCCCTATATTTGGGAGTAGGGCTCTTGAGATACCTAGTGTTGTCAGCGAGGCCGTACGGTAGGATGCTGTCTGTTAAATAAAAATAATGTTAGGAACCAAGACTGTGAAGGAAATGCAACATGTAGGCTAATAGACAATAACAAACATCGAGATTTCAATCACGCAAATTACCCTAACTTATATGCAGCCACCTTGGAGTGGGTGAAGAAGGTGCAGAAATGATGTGGCCCTGTTCCCTTCGCGAGGGGATCACCCCCCCCCACCTATGGCTCCGCCGCCTGCGGTGCTGGAAGCGGACCACCAGGATGACAACGACGACGCTCCGAAAATGACTGGGGTAGACCTGAGAGTGGCGGTACGCAGGCTCAATGCCAAAAATACCGCCCCGGGACCCGACGGCTTGCCTGGCAAAGCCTGGTCCTGGCCGCGGAGGCTCTCGGGCCCCGACTGGAGGGGCTCCTAAGCGCATGCTTGGAGAGAGGCCAGTTCCCGCTTCGTTGGAAGACGGGAAAGTTGGTCCTCATTCGGAAGCCGGGGTGCCCTGCGGACTCTCCGTCCGCATACCGGCCCATAGTGTTGTTCGACGAGGTGGGCAAGCTCTTTGGTAATTGCAAACCGCCTCGCCAGGCACCTTGCGGGGACGGGGCCCATCAGTTTGGTTTCGGCAAGGGGCGCTCTACGGTGGACGCCATCATGCGCGTGAGAGCCCTCACGACGGGGGATGCGGTGTCCCGGGGTGGGGTTGTCTTGGCGGTGTCTCTCGACATCGCCAATGCCTTCAACACCTATGCCCTGGAGCTGCATTAGGGAGGCACTCCGGTAGCACCGGGTGCCGACCTACCTTCGTCGTGTGGTCGGGGACTACCTGATGGACAGGGCCGTCATCTACCCCGGTCACAGTGGAGAATGGAACCGGCGAGAGATGTCGTGTAGTGTTCCGCAGGGTCAGGGTTCAGTTCTAGGGCCGTCCTTGTGGAACATGGGTTACGACTGGGTGCTGGGCGCCGACCTCCCTAGCGGCGTCAGCGTGGTCGTCGTTGTCGTCGTCGTCGGCAGTCGTTGAGAGGATCCGGCAACTGGGTCTCGAGGTGGCATTGCACAAGTCCGAGGCCATGTGCTTTCATGCGCCCCGGAACGCGCCACCTCCGGGATCCTCACTGGCGGTGGGAGGGGTTCCATCGGCGTCGAGTCGACGCTGAAGTACTTGGGACTCGCCCTCGACAGCCAATCAGAACTTCGTGGAGCACTTCCGACGTTTAGCCCCCAAACTGAAACGGACTGGGGCTGCCTTCAGGCGGCTCCTGCCCAACCTAGGGGGGCTAAACGCCTCCTGTCCATGGCCCTTAATAACGCAATTCATATTATTATCCTATTATGATTCTGCTAAAGCGGGCATTTTAGACCCCCTGATTACGAAACACCACTGATGCTAAAAACTATTTGATTGTGTTAAAGATGATACGAATATACTCACAAAACGACTTTAAAGACGATCTTTGTGATAAATAATACAAGGTGTCCTGTGCCCTCTGCAAACTGACAGGGTGCATTTAGCTATTTATTTTGAATCATATTCCACCAGATTTTTTCTCAGGAAATATTTTTTTTATAGTTTTTTCATCTACTATTTCTTTATGAAGGTTCCTTTATGGAAGGCTGACCCTTTTTTTTTTTTTTTTTTTTTTTTCGGATGGGAAATCATCAAATGACTTCTCCCGCTCTGGGCTGAGCAGGAGGGAGTGTCAGACTTTTACTGACTAAAACCCATCCATGTTCCTTCATCGCCCTTTGTGTTCCGGGGCCACGGTATCTCTTTCGAATAGTCCCGCAGCCCCGGCAGGCTTCGGTCCTTGCGGACCCCTTCCTTATTGCTGACTCTCTTTGAGGCGCGCGTGGAACACGAACGCGCCGTCGACACGGCCTGTCGTCATGAGACGTACGGACGGCGAGCTAGCCCATAGCTCCCCGTCCACAGGCCCGATGGAAGGCTGACCCTTACATCCCTAAAACCGTAAAGATGACGCACCATCAGGTGTCCTGACTTAAAACTCGAAAGTTTTCCGTACTAAAACCCGATACTAAGTTCTTTTTACAAAAAAAAACATCTACAGGCTGATCCTTTTCGCGCGACGTCCAATAATGCGATTTCAATGTACCTGCTAATTGCGTCCAGCGTTCGTTGGTTTGGTGCCCGCTCTAGTAGTAATGTTTGTACACAGGATGGTGTTCTTCCGTGATTTCATCTTTTTTCAGTTTCAGTTGGATTATGGGCTGATAAAAGGCATATAATGGATTCAAATATTGAAAGATAAACGTTGTCCAGATTGCTGGTAAACTAGTGAATTAAGGAATTTCTGCCAAGTTTGTTATACTTATGAATATTGGTTAGAAACGACGACGTAATTAAGTTGTTTTCTGTTCTAATTGTTGCAATTTTAGAAAAACTAATGATTAGACTACAGAACTGTGACTACAGAACTGTTACTACAGAAAACAGTCATGTGTTATGTGTGTATTAAACTTGCTAAACTACTTTCAGATACACATAAATATCCAAAATTTTAAACTTTATAAAACTTCGTACCAAGATGATGAGAAAGCCGTGGTTACACAATGCAAATTAAACATTGAACCGTCTTCCTTCATCCTGTATACCACGGGTATCGCCACCTGCGACAATGGACTCGGGGGAAGAAAAACAAATGAAAAGTCAGTGGCGGGAGGCTACAGGCTACGGGCTACGGGAAATAGACGGCAGTAGCCGGGCTATTGATACAGCCGATAGGTGTTTATTCTGCTAAAGATCTCGATTAAGGATACCGTGAAGAGTTTGCTGATCTTTTTTAGCGTTTAGACTATCACGATGTATGAGAGTGCACAGAATCTACACTCGTATTATAAAGAGGTCAAGTTTGAACGAGATCTTCGGAATTACCGAAACGAACTCTTTCACTTATGAGATGCTACATTAGATCATCAGATTACCTATCATAACGTCATTCATCTTTGGGTGTTATGCAATTTTTCCATACCGAGTTGACTGACCTTTTTATGGATCACGGGAGAGAAATAAGTGACTTATTATGCTATTCGAAGGAATGGTACCTATAACAATCAGATACACTGCAACAAGTCATACCATTGAAGTGGATGTGGGCAGGCTACATAGCTAGGTACAGTCGTGGTCTTTGCCGACTGATCAATTAAATTTTTTCGCTTAAAAATGCGGAGGCGCCGATCCAAGCCCCCTAAAGTTTAGGC
The DNA here is from genome assembly GCA_963853795.1 of Xestia rhomboidea. Taxonomy (NCBI): domain Eukaryota; kingdom Metazoa; phylum Arthropoda; class Insecta; order Lepidoptera; family Noctuidae; genus Xestia; species Xestia rhomboidea. The sequence continues at coordinate 1,822,550 of OY970771.1, read as the reverse complement.
CTATTAGGAAATCGTCAACTTGGCGCGTAAAATAACAATAACTATAGTATAGTCTATAGAAAGTCAACGGGGCGGGGCTGGAGAGCGTTTCCATGTTGCGCGTGCAAGCAAAAATTAGCTTAGTGGTGATCAGGCAGGAGTGTCCACGATAGCAGTAGAGACTTTTAACCCTACAGGGTTCAATAATACATATTTTGTTCTACATCATTATGTATGTTATTTTAATTGTATGGATAAATAAATCTAAAATACAAATAATTCGAAGGAACATCTGCCACATTCAACATTCAAATCACATAACAAAATAGATAGGTGCTGCCCTGTTACGACTTACGAAAGAAAATTTATTCATAATACACCACAAGATTTCAATCCTCCTCTAATTTCATACAATAACCGAAACATAAAACTATAATAGATTTAACAAGAAACCATGATCTTATAATATCATTAAAACATCAACGAAGTATCTACATCTTTCTCAGAAAGCTTAGTTTTTTCATTCCGATTGCTAGTTTGGTTCTTTAAATATCAACTTTGATTGGTTCACTGAAAAGTATATTATTGACTGTAGAGAACAGACAGAATATATCACTATGAATATCCCTGTTTTAGTTGTTCCATGAAACGGTGATTTGTAAAGATTTGGGTATTTATTCAAAGAATTGACTGTGAAAAGCCTGTTGAATTTTCTGTATTTTATTCAAGGGTTGACAGTTGGCATGTTTTGATGTTTCTGACGACAATTTAGAAACGAGACATAATTTTTAGGGTTAGGTTAGGACCTAGCAAGTTGAAATTTTATACCAGATACTGAGGTCTATAGTCCCCTTTAGCTGTGTAAAATCAAGGTCCAGAGTCAACACTATAAAAGATATGGGCAAATTTAGATTTTCGCGAAAACTTGTAAGTACCAAAATGTACTTAAATTTTCAACTTTTTTATTTTTCGGACTTTGCCCTTTACCTGTGCTGTAAGACCTTGATTTTAACCAAAATTGACAATTCTAGGTCAACCGGAAGTACCCTATAGGTTTTGGGTCGAAAACCTATATGGTAGTTCCCGTTGTCAACTAGAATCACGAAATTTGGCAAAAATCAAGGTCTTACAGCACAAGTATAGGGAAAAATCTGAAAACCGTAAACATATGTAGTTAATAACAAAAAAAAACGATTTTACTATTACAAACTTATTATTTGCGGTTGGTACAATAGCCGTTAACTTTGTTGTTCGATGCCTTCGAACAACAAAGTTTAAGTTTGTCCTTTAAAAAGTTTGTACGCAACACTCGGTGCGCGAGTCCGACTCGCTCTTGGCTGGTTTTTTTTCGAATCCATTTTGTATTTGTCTTAGTTTATATTTGGTTTTCTTGGTTACCTACCGTTGTTTTTGTCAATTTATTGATTGATCTCTACCTCTAACCAAAAGTCAGCGATAAAAACAGGGCTAGGCTATCCTGCTGTTTCAGTACCTTCATATACCATATATATACCATATCAGTACCCATTGAGGTAGGCTAGCTCAAGGGCAAAGTGTTGTAGCGTTTTCCACATTCTCTGATAAAATTGCAAACCTAATCCGAACTATAAGGATAAAAATATAAAAAATATAATTATTGCTTTTAACTAAACAAATATTGACCAACCGATCAAACATAATCAACAGTTAAGGTTACAGAATTTATAAATAAGGGTACAGTTGAATGTCAGACTTTTAATCTTCGAGACTAGACAAACAGTAATTATTGAACTGATATTGTTTCGATTAGATAATGATGTCCTTCCTTTTGATTTGAACCTACTTGTAGATCCATATTGCAAAAGTGTAGTACGCTTAAAATATACTATTATTATAAGGATTTTAGAAATCCATGAAAGTTACATTACATGGAAATTAAATATAACTTGACAAAATGTGGGCACTATAGTCTAATAAGTACTACCCGTCTTGTATCGTGTTGATGATGGACTTATTATGACGTTTACATTCCAAAAATATCTGACAGTTCAACTTCAGGAATCCAATATCATTACATTTTTTTTTATTGTGAAGTATCCATGAATATACTGACACTATAATATAAAACTTGATCAAATTTATATTAAGAGCTTGCTAATAGACGTAAAAGGTTAAACAAAAACATAATTATAATAGATTGTGAAACAAGAATTTGTGTACTACTTGTATATAGGTACTATACATCTAAAAAACCCAACTACTGAAAAATCGCGCACTAATTAAATTTGGGCATTACAAGGTAAAATCGACTCCTCCTATTGTTGAAGTCGGTTAAAATGTATCCTATGTTACCCGGGCCTTAATGAGGAATCGATTGACACCTTATTCATCAAAATCGGATAAACTGCAGTTTAGGACCTGCGAAGGAACATACGTAAATACAAACATACAGACCATACATAGACAGCTAAACCATAACCCTTCGTTTGGCTTCGCCGTAGTTGGGTAAAAAAAACCTTACTATTAATATTACAACTACAAAACATTACTATTGAAGAACTAATTTTCTTTCTTCACGCACCAAATAAAAGTTTTAATGTATCAATTGCTTGTATTACAGTGAAAATTATAACGAAACTGGACATTAATGTCTAAATTACAGCAATAATTTGTTCTAATGTGATATTAATAATTTTAAGTGACAATAACCCAGCGGCTAAGGCATTGGCTGGTGAAGGTCGGGAGTTTAATTTTAATCGCATTGAACTATTGGAGTGAATAATGGAAAACTATTATTAAAAGACTGTAACATGAAAACGAGATGAAGATCACAGTTACAAGGCCTAATTTACATTGGGATAGGCAGAAATTACAGAACCTCCTACGATCCTTACATACTTCTTTTGCTTCGCCTACGTTCATAAATCTGGTTATAAATGCACGAAGGTTATAGTATAGTTCTTCAAAAAAAAAAAAAAATTGAAGCTCTCAGGCGGTTGGATTTAGGGCCTGATTCAGAAGGCAGTGCTCCTTGATACGGCTCGCATTGTAAGGAAGTTCCTGTCGCTCGAGCCCTAACCACCGGTAGCTTGGACTCTGCTCCCGACACCGGCGCACCACAATTTTTTTTTTAATGTGTAAATTGTGCGAATCAAAAAATAACTTGAATGATTTTCTGCCTCTTCAAACAGTATACGATGACGACGATTCTAGCAACAATAAACCACTAAAGCTAGTTTCCTCTACTACAAAATACAATCAAGACACTTAATCAATTGCCATTGAAGCCCCGGAAGATAAAGACAACTAAATCGCCTCAAAACCATCACCATTTAAAATTAAACATTCAATTATCAAGAAACGTTGCGGTTCAAACAATCGTGGCTCCATTCCGGGGCACAATTAATAGAACTTAGTCAATCAGGCATCTTGCAGAGCTCAACAAATGTTCCCCATTATGCTGATAGCATCGGTGGAAGGGGTCTTACAATTACTGTACAATCTACAGACAAATCAACGGGTACCGCACAAATAGATTTTATATCTTCGTGTATGGTGCAAGTTGTTAGCTTAAGTATCTGATTTGGTTTATCTTGTAGAATATATTAACTTTTTAAATGAATATGATGAAACCTGTTATAATAACATGAATGTGTGCCGTGTCTGGGTATTTATAATATAACCAGTGTATATTTGAATTTATTCTTAAAATATGTATCAAGGTAGTCAATGATAGCGTGACAGTTGACAGCGGCGAATGGAGCTGAAGAAGATGAGAATGAAGAAGAAAACGTGCTGAACCGACTCCAAGCAACATGGAACAAGGGAAGAAAAAATTATGTGAGAGAGTTATGTAACGTAAAGTACGCAGTCTCATCTCAAGCTCCGGACATTGCAGTTATGTAGATATACATAGTTATGATGATTAAAGTTAGTTATTATCATTTCATAATTTCAGCCGCAAGACGTCCACGGCTGAACATAGGCCTCCCACAAGTGTCATCACATTGAACAGACTCGTGCGACTCGCATCCAGCGGATTCCCGCAACCTTCACCAGGTCATCGGTCCACCTAGTGGGAGGCCTTCCAACGCAACGCTTTACTTTAACTTTGTTCACGCTCACTCCGCTACAGCTTACACCTTTTACCTTTTCACGTTTAGAGGCAATAAATATTTATCGCTCGCGTCAGACCCCGGGATTAAGACGAAACTACACAAATATTGTGCCGATACACTCCAGCGTCCGTGGTCACTTTGTAGTAGATTGTTTTAGGCCGGTTATTTATGAGGTGCGCAAGTGGTCCATGTTTTCTTTCCTTGTGCAATGTTTTAATGAGCTATAAAATTCGTTTGATGGTAAGAAGCGAGGTTTTTCACAGAGTTCTGTTCGAAAAAGTCTAATGTACAGTACATTAGACTTTTTCGAACAGAACTTCTGTTTGTAAATGTTATTTTTTTTACCTGTCTTGTCTTTGTCTGACTTTACTGCAAGGAATAAAAGATTCTGAAGTCAATTTAAGTCAGAACTTTGTAGTTGTACTTGGACATTTTGGATTTCTACAGATAATAATTCCACAAATGTTTACCAACAGCGCCCCCTGTCAATCTCATTCAAACGAGAGAGAGACCATGGCGCACGGTATGAACCTAGAGAAAGCTTATATTACTAAACACTGACATCAATACTGGACAGAGAAGACAAACATGGTAGTCAAGATCATTAACAAAAAAAAAAACATTATTAAATTCGCGGTCCGGAGGTTTTTTTTCCTTGGGGTAGATGACACACCAATCAATTTAGATACTTTTTAAGAGTCGTCAAAACGCTGTTCTCTCAGAGATTTTGTATGGCAATAGCAAACTGTGACGTCACTGTTTAGTCAACTCAATGACTCAACTATTTATTGATTTCAAAGCAACTAAAAATCCAATTTGGCAATTAATTGAAAATAAATCGGGTTTTCAGGTCCAAAATAAAGTGTTTTTTTAGAGATTGGTGTCTTGGATTTATGTTTTATGGTGTTGACTAAACAGGATATAAAAATTAGGTACTCGGACAAAGTAGACAAATCCTGAGATTAGTAGGTATACTGCCCAAGTGCATAAACAATAATATAAATTCTAATATTATTAATGTTAGAATTCCAGGGGATTTTCCTGAATTGTAGTTTATTTCCCTTAAAATGAACAAACATGATTTTACAATTAGGTATTATCATTTGTGATTCAGTTCGTGGAAGGGAAAGAACTAAACGTCAACATGATAACGCCTGTAAGTAGGTGTTAGTTTTAGTAACAATTTTATTATGAAAAGTGTTTTATTAGGCATTGGAAATATCCTTGTAAGTAGGCATCAGAAGATAACACGAGAATGACCAAGAAACACAGATTTGTGACAGAAAACTAGAGCAGTTTCGTATTGCAGCATCCTGCATCCAGCTGCAGCATTGCAGCAGGGTTATATTAAAAAATAAATAAACAAGAGCATTTTGCCATCATCTGGACACAAATTCAGGCTTGCTGAGTTGCTGGGCAGAAATTCCTAATGTGAAACAAAAACCACTCATCTTCATTAGATGTAATAGTGTTACTTGTCGAACAAAAGCGTTACAAGGGGAATAAAGCTAATATACCTACCTGTATCTTACACCCCATGCCAATCTCCCTTCACCACTAATTCCAGTTACAGTATTCAATTTATTTATTGAACCAGGTGTTTCTTCACAAATGTATGTATTGTCCAGTAATTGTGAGGGTACGACCCTTCAGACCCTGGACGTCGTCACTTTGTCAATTAAGTAGCCCGGATTCCAAAACACCATTGAATAATTTCATTTGTGCAGATGAGACTGAAATTGGGACTGAGAAAACCGACACGAATGTACGGGAAGACGGAAAGGATAATTATTAGGAATACTAGATGATGGAGGTACTTGTTCGGGTCGGCACATTTAATTCACCATTATTTGTCTATCAACAAAGCCGACCGAAGCAATTACTATATTTATTCGGGTTGGAAAAATCGCCAAACTTCACTGATTGTCAGCACGTCACTAATGGCGTTAAACCGAGCGGTTTTTTTTTCAAACGTACATACATCTCGATATCATATTCGGTTCTGCTGAATGGCGAGGAGCACTAGTAAGGAGTGATCTAAAAAGGCCATTTTGTTTGTATCATGAAACAAATGCGGAAGGAAATAATCAGTATTGCAAGCAAAATCAAACTTATGCTGCGTTTTTAATCACGATGTGTGGAAAACTACAAACAATGAAGTAGGATAAAGAAACTATTTAATTCAAACTAAGCCTTGCGCACTGACTGTATTAACACCTGTGTTAATAATAACTGTTAATGTGTTATTCACTAAGATACAAATTTTTGCATCGACATTTGAATAAACTTGACCGGTTTGCGATAGATAGAGATCAGCCTGAACCAGTTTGATGGGAGAAATTGTACGAATTGTAAAATTTGAGACTTCTGACCAAAAAAAAGTAATAGCCTTAAAATGCACAAAAAATGGCTTTAACTTCAACAGCAATAGCAAAGAAGCCACTAAACATAAATGAAAAAAAGCAGAAGAAAATAATAAGATTTCTGAAATAACAGCTTTAAAGAAGTTTAGATATGTGAGGCGCATATCAAACTCATTTTAGAAGCGCGTGTACGCGCGTACTGCCCTTTAGCGTTAGACCTAATTTCAACTCGTATAAGCGCGAGCCGTGAGAAGCGCCACGAACTACATAGTTCGAGCGAGCACGCCAGAATAAGCGCGTGTACGCTCGTTTGGTATTTTGAAGCGCAAATTGTGGCGCACACGTGTAAGTGCATATAGGTTTTCGACTCAAAACCTATAGGGTACTTCCGGTTGACCTAAAATTGACAATTTTGGTTAAAAGCAGTAGAAAATTAGGGTACATTTTGGTAAATACAAGTTTTCGCTAAAATCGAAATTTGCCCATATCTTTTATCGTGTGTTGACTCAGGACTTGTTTTTATATACCTAATAGGGACTATAGACCTCAGTATCTGGTATAAATTTCAACTTGGTCTATCCGTTCTTTAGAAAATCGGTGGTGACAGGCGGACAGACGAGAGCAAGACAAGAGAGCGCTCCTGTAAGAGTTCCCATTTTTACCTTTTGAGGTACGGAACCCTAAAAATAATCAAAAGATGTGCGAAGAGAGATTCAACAGGATATCGTAGTGAGGGGGGGGGAAAGGGTAAAGAAAGTACACCACACGTCTCTCAGTACGGGCTAGTAAACCATCATATTCCGCTATTACAAGGTATTACTTTAGCACCAAGAACGGAAAACAGGAGTTCCAAGAAGTTTTGGTCCGTTGTCTCAAGCCATACAAATGATCATGGAAGATAAATACTACCAACACAAACTAAATAAATACTACGAATCCGAGTCACTGCAGGCTTTTTAAAGGTGATCATCAATGGAGTTTCTCTGGGGCACCCATGTGCTAAAACTATACAACTTCGTAGCTCTTAGAAAACCATCACCATCAGTCATTATTCTACTTTGTTTTTGGGACTAAGATGCCATTTAGATTTTAAATCAAAAACAAATAGATCATTTAACACAATTACATTAAAGGAAGACAAATACAGTATTGATCCAGGCAGCTTGAATATGCTCTCAAGAAAGATCTGTCTGTGGCATTGTAGGTCCCGAACGGATGAACCGATTTTGATTTTGTTTGTTTTTGTTCGAAAGGTGAATTAGTCGGGAGTGTTTTTAGCTATGTTTGATGAAAATCGGTCCAAGATGTCCGCCGCCACAAAATGGCAGATTACATATTTTTTACAAATCCCTCAATATAAGTATCAAATGAAAAGACTTGACCAAGAGAATACTATACACTACGATAAATAGAATAACAAGACCTCTAGTAGGGTTATTAAAATTTAAAAACTACGAAAAAAAAAAAGAGTATAAACGTGAAACCCACTATAAAGAAAAATAATCTTGAAAATATGACCCTACGTGTGGGGTTTTTTAAGTTTTTAATTTAATGTAACTTGTTCATAATGCAGTTTAGCTCGGATTCATATTCAACAAAGGTCACATTTCAAAAGAATATTAAACTCAATTTTCTCATTTCAAAGAATTAGCTTAGAGGCAATTATTGTCTGACACCAAAAGATCTAGAACAGAATAGATTATCTCTAGATCGGTTAATATTCAACAAGATTATTCTTTCTGAGAGAGAATGACTTATTATTGTAACACCGGAGATTGGTCAAGAGATGGCAGATGGAAATAGATATTTTAATATTAGTAAAAGAAAAAATGGTAACAAATGGCGAAATGTTATTCTTACAAAAGGCTTGTTTTCTTATGGCGAATGTGGTGGGGCTTAGGATATTAATTGACTTTATAGCTCTATAGCTTTTTATAGCTTGTTTCTTCGTATGGATATCATTACAGAAGAGTTTTTTGGCCAAAGTTGGATATGCTAGCTCCATAGTACATGAAAGAGCAGCACAGCAAAGCTCTCGACAACCACCCTAGAAAGCCATCGAAAGCAGTCATTGTGGCCGAAATCGGCTAGGTAGCATCATCAACATCATCATTACAGAAAATTAAAGGTTTAAAATAGCTAAGAATTATGCCAATGACTGAGTTTATCAAATGAGACTCTTTGAACAAGTATGACCTCTTTCGCAAGCTGGACTGAGTGACATTATCATAATGATAAAAAATCTTTGTTAAGCACACGAAACGACACACTTTTTTCCTGTTGTCGTTCTTTTCCGTTACAGTTCTGTCAATACGTAAGACAATGTGTCATTCCGTTTCAGAATGTTAATGTCAAAATTACTCTGAAAATTGTACTAAAAGAAAACGAAACCCTTAAACGTCATTCAGTTAAATCAGTCCGTTAGTTTTAGAAAGATCTCTAACTTAGTGTTAAAACCGTGTGTAACAAGCTATCCGACCTTCATTTGCCTTCCCATTTAAATTACATTTATTCATACTATTCGCTTATCACTTGTTTCTATAGGTACCAATAGTTATGGTACAGACGCTAACTTGACACACCCCAAAACAATTTGTGCTTCATCTCAACAATTACGCATGTAGTACAAGAGCCACATCTAGAATCTGTCAGTCTCCGCAGCATAGATCAAACACGCACACACGCGCGGAGCTCGTGTCAATGTTTAGTTCCCGAAATAAAAACAGTGTTATCGTGCGTCGTCGACTAGTCTGGTAGTGCGCACCTTGGCAGCCGATCCAGATAACTCGCTATCGCTGCAGCTATCTGCGGGCTTGGGGCAAAGCAGAGGCTGAAGCTGGGAAGAAAATATACCAACTACAAAACTAACGCCCCTTCCCCATAGCGGTTGGTGGAAACTATAGAACGCCACTGGGACCCCGTACATTGTCCATGCCACGAATTTTACTAGTACTGCCGTCTCTAGTTACTGCAAGGCAGTACAGCGAGCTGAGTGCTCTGTGAATTTAAGCATGACAAAAGACGTCAAGTTCAAAATTTGGAAGTCCCTGGAAGTAGATTTCCATGTTCTAATCCAACGATTGAACTGCCTCCAAGAATTTGGGTATAAGGAAAGAGAAACGAATACAATCGTATTTTTACGTGTTCTTCTGATTTATCAAAATAATTTTCTTTATCAGTACCCGCTTCATCTTCCGCCTTAAGCCTCGCGGTAGCAAGCCAGTATCGTACATTGAACCAAAGTGAAGGACAGTGAGAAACTATGTCTGTATATATACCACTATTGTAATCTGTTTACATAGTGAGTTTATTGTGCTGTCATACTGTTTAACGTCTCTTCTTATTTAAATCTTGGTGTACATAATGATATGACAGTGACAAGCAAGACAATGATGGCGGGGAAAGTTGGCAGGGAAAAAACATTAACATATTTTAGCCTATCAATCTATCTGGTCTCGGATGTTTTAAAGTTTTTTGTGTTGTGTTACAGTCACACTTTTTAAAAGAATATCGGTAAGACAAAAGTGTCCATATACAGTCTGACAACCAGTCTTCCACTACCACCAGTAACCGGCTCATGGAAATCAGATAAATACGCAGTCATGCCATTTAAAATAGTGGTATTAAGTTATATTGGGTTGGAAGCCGACACCAACATAGTTGGGAAAAGCATGGCAGATATAATTTTGATGTTTTGCTTCTTGCTTAAAGTCAGTATCACTTCATAAGACAAACTGAAGAGTCAGTTAACAAGACAACCAAATAAACAGGCATCAAAATTACCCACCACTTATCACGACGTAAAACTAGGAAATTATTAATTCCACGTAACATTACGTACGCGAACTCAAGACTGATTCGCGCAAACGACGCGTAAAATTCGCAGCGGGATTACGCGAAATGACGTCATAAAGCAAAATTACGCGACGAACGGTCCCCTGAACGATCGCTTGTTCCGTGGCCCGAATATATTTGCAATGCTTTTCTATTTGAGTGTCTTGAGCTATTTGATTTAGAGCGGATCCGTTTAGCTTACTAAGTGCACCATGGCCATTGTTGGGGTATTATAGTGTTGATCCGGGTGGGTGTATGAATTTGTGATACACTTGATATTCCTTTCAATGATCATGGAAATAATTATGTCAGTGGTGGTATTTTGGTTAATTCGTCGGGTTTGAAGTGACCAGAAGACAGCTGAAAAATTGTGACCATTATCCTCATAGTCATTTCAGTTGAAAGAAGTCTACTTCCCCTAAGTGTCACCATATCGACCAGGCTATAAGCATCTCACATCCGTCGCAGATTCCTGCGGCCTTAAGATCATCAGTTAACTTTGTGGGAGGCATTCCAACGCAAATTTTAAAAATTATTTATTTATCATCAATGTAGATCATGAAACTGGACACATGCAATGGCTTAAAATTTTTAAATGGCTCTAACTGCCGATCTGAATGTATAATTTTCAACACAAACCCTGCCATGCAAATTGCAAGAAACACATGTCACAACCTTCGCCGAAATCAATAGAAATCAGATCGATACAACCTCGGGTGCTTCTCAGAAAAAAATCTAATACTTAATAAAAACCTTTGAGACAACGAAAATATTGTTAAAAGAAAATTATCGAAATTGTTAGCGTCAAGTTATCGCAGAGGTATCTCTCTCGTCGTACGACGGTTATTTTAGGCATTTTCAATTATGTGCAGGACCATTTTTAGGGGTCCGTATGCTGGATTGGATTTTAATTTTGTATTTTCTTTTTTGGGTAGGACATTTTTAAAACGCAAAAACAAAAACTGTACTAATCTGCAAAATTTGAGTTCCATCTTTTACTTGATTTTCAAATGATTTGTTTCGAGCTTCCCAGAGTTTTTTTTTCCTTTTATTTTGAGGACTGAAAGACAGAGACAGAAGATGTTGTGTAAAAAAACAAATGATTCCTTTGTGCAATGCTAGTAAGAAATACTACCAATCAATGACAACCGACTAAACACAGCACCACGGAATCCTGAGCGCAAAAACAAGGTTCGAGGCTAGAATTTTTTCTCATTTTCAGTGTGCTTCGACAGGTACGTACAACGATGCGATCTTACACAGCTCCGAGCCACTTGATTCTTGTCCCACTGCAGCTTACCTGCTACTTGTACCTATGCAACTGTCAAGTATTTGCGAAAAATGAAAGAATGTGAGACGGTGGTGGAATATTTTCGTCGTCTGGGAACGAGATGTTGGATTTGCCCGAGGGTTTTGACGTTTAGAATCTTTTAGGGAAAATGTTTTTTGTAGGTTTAATTATATCCGACTGCCAAGGAAGGGTTATGTTTTTCGTGCGTATCTCGTATGTTTGTATAGGGGTTTTTTTTGGCTGGATTAATTTCTGCCATTTTGATTTTTTTTTAAGTAGTGGCCACACAAGACCTATATTAATCATTAGCGTCACGTTTCCGAGATTTAAGCTATCAAAGTTGTGCTGGTAGCGCTCACAACGCCATATATTTCGGAAACTTGACACTTTAGAATATTTCGCCTCATACAAAACTTGTTTGTATTGATACTAGCTATCGATTAATATATGTATGTTATGCGTGGCCGCTACTTTGAAAAAAAAATCAAAATGGTGGAAGTTAATCCGGCCACGCTCATACAAAAATCTTTTAAGCCCTTTATAATCTTGTATTCCAGTCATCATGTTGAGCGGACTGATAGCGGCCCACCCGGTCATCATGGCGTCGGAGAATTCCAGTGACAAGCTTATCAGTGAAACTGTGAAAATTAAATTTATTAGTTTTACTGAACAGATGACAAGACAGAGACTGAATCGGCTTTGACCACTATCAAGAATATAAATTGTAACCGATGTATATAACTCTACAGCTTCCCCATATCAAGAAAACTAAGCGCAATGAGCCTATTGCTACACAAGTTGAGAATAGCATGAAGTTTGTTGATGCAGCAATAAATGGGCCTATGACAGCAGACTCAGAGAGGGTGCTCAATGAGCCTATTGCTACACAAATTGAGAATAGCATGAAGTTTGTGGATGCAGCAATAAATGGGCCTATGACAGCAGACTCAGAGAGGGTGCTCAATGAGCCTATTGCTACACAAATTGAGAATAGCATGAAATTTGTGGATGCAGCAATAAATGGGCCTATGACAGCAGACTCAGAGAAGGTGCTCAATGAGCCTATTGCTACACAAATTGAGAATAGCAATAAGTTTGTGGATGCAGCAATAAATGGGCCTATGCCACCAGACTCAGAGAGAGAGTGCTCAATGAGCCGATTGCTACACAAGTTGAAAACAGCATGAAGTTTGTGGATGCAGCAATAAATGGGCCTATGACACCATCCTCAGAGAGAGTGTCCGTCCGACGTGGTTTGTTCCAAGAGAAATGAAGAGCAGATTAAGGCATGGATTTCAGCTGGAGCAGATGGTTGGGTTAAGGCACTAACAGTAGCAGCAACATATACTGGTCTTATGAACAGCATGATGTACATCGAGGATCAGGCTGGCACTTCCACATGAATTAGTGCTATAGTGGATAAAGAGCAACTCACACTTAGCCTGGTATTGCATGCTGTCAGCTACTGGAAGTTGTCCAAGTATGCCACGCTTAGTTAAGTTTCATTTATATTCCTTTATATGTTAAATTATGATTATGACCTTTAGGTTAAGTCTTAGGTTAGCCTTGTTTATTCTGTGGTTCTATGTAGACGAGTTGTTAAGAGAGAAAAAAAACAAGCATATTCAGTCTTCCGGTCTGCTACTGAGAAATTCAATGTAAGACTACCCAACCTTAGAATAGAACCCAATAGCTCATGTTCAGCAGTAGGGATTGCAACAACTAGACCAACAAGGCAGACAGTTTTTTTTTTACAATGGGGTAGATGACACACCAATCAATTGAGATACTTTTTAAAAGCTGTCAAAACGCGGTTCTCTCATAGATTTTGTATGGCAATAGCAAACTGTGACGTCGCTGTTTAGTCAACTCAATGACTCAACTATTTATTGATTTCAAAGTAACTACATATCGAATTCGCCAATTAATTTAAAAAAAATAGGGTTTTCAGGCCCATAATAAAGTGTTTGTTTTAGAGATTGGTGTCTTGGAATTATTATTTATGGTGCCATCTACTACCACCCTATTACTGATGAAATAAAGTATTATGCACTAATTAGTGGTTTTGCTACTAAATAAAACACTAATACAGATTCATTCAGACCGACCTCCTAATCACCAGTTTCATAACCGCCATCAACATTCAATTTTACAAAAATAAATATAGACCAACTTTCAAAACCAACTTCAACATTACAATTTTACAAAAATAGCCGGAAAAGACTTTAAAATTACAAAGGCTAATAACAAGTTTCAGTTAGTTTGAATTTTAATAAAGTCGCTCTCGAGTTTGGTCGGCTACTTGTTCGGGAGGGTTAAGAGTTCAAGTTTTAAGTCACGCTAAATTGGCAGCGACGATGGACGTTTTCAGTAAAATGGAAATTTGAAATATGGGCTTTTTTAACAAAATGATAAGGTTCTAGATAGATGTATACAAAATGATAAGGGCCTAGATAGATAGATGTCATAGACCACTAACCCTTGTGATCGGAAAACTAAACAGTGTGATTCTTTTAAGATTAGAACCTCACCCCCGAATACTGAAACGTCACTCAAAATTTAAGTAGCTCTATATTTAACAGATACTCAAAAGTGACGTTTGGCCATACGAAATTCAAACTTTAGGAGCTGCTCAAATGTTAAGCTGCCCTTAAATTTTGAGTGACTTTTCAATATTCGGTTTTGTTGTTTAATCTATGTAGCAACCAAATAACACTGTTAATAATATCATTTTTAAAGATGCTTGAGGCGAAATTCTTGTTATATCAATGACGCAAAGCATTTTAAAAATAAAAATAAAAACATCTTGGAACAAGTTTTAACTAACAGCGTGCGTGTAGTAACGTTGTCTTATAACCAAACCACCCCAAACGCAGTCCAGTTTCAATAATCATTCTGATTGTTTTACCGCTACATATAAACGAATAAAATGCTTCACCCGTCCCGAAATGTTCCCAAAACACGAGCCCAAACCGCCAATCTTCACCCAAATAAACACAATTGCGTCAAATCCCGAGGTTTATCACCTTTCTTTATAAAAATTCTAGCACTGCAGGAACAACAAAAGCCAAGGATGAAGCAAAAAGGTTTAATAACGCCGTACGTCGGGTAATTCTCTCTATTTTTGCCGGTCATAACTTAAGGAGAGAAATAAGGCAGCTTGAGTCGTTGTGCGAAACAATAATAAAAATAATAAATCCCCTTCAAACGCGGCTGACAGACGCGAAACTATTCGCCGGCGATTCTAGGGGGGCTATGAAACTGGGAAATAATTCTAGGACTCGCTCCTTACGGCAGTATTGCGCAGCACTATTCAAAAGCAAGAACACACATACTTCTAAACAATAAATGATTACTTTAATGTATTTGTATTTGTGTGAGGAGCATGGACATTTGTTTCTGAGTCATGGATGTTTATTATATATGTATAATAAGTGTGTATTTACAAACAAAAAGTATCTATATAGTATAGGTATCAACTATGTTACACTACTGTATCACTTGTATCACTACTTAGTGTTGCACTAGATGGCGCTGTGTGTAATGTCCAGCGATATTTTTTATTTATTTGATGACTCATTCACGCTATTCCCATTAGTTTAACACAATCTAACGTGAAGCAATAAAAGCAGTAGCAATTCACCACTGCAATACAGTAAAAATAGAACCCAATTTTCGAGCTATCACCCACAAAATTTATGTCGATCATTTGCCTCTGCAGGCACAAAAAAACAACATCTCAGACACGCCACGTTTCTTTTATACTCAAGGAAGTGGGGATAACACTTAATTTGAGCAATAAAAACAGAAATCTCGCAAATTCATTAAGCTTTTAACGGAACGACCCATAATTATAGAGTCGTTTCACCATTATTAATAACTCATAAAACAATACGAGAAGAAAATAAATTGTTCAGTTCGCCTCTTGTGAAAATTCTTGGCTTCGAGCCTAATAGTGGCATTTGGAATCAGTTTGTTGTTTCTGGTAAAACATTTTAACAATTATGTTGTTTCTCTAATCACGTGCGTAATAGATGACATAGTTAAACTGTTGTATTTTTAAATTTTTGTTTTGTTGATCTATGATTTAATTGCGATAAAGTTATTTTTGCGTTTGATAGCCTATGGCTATACACGAATAAATTATGAGGCCGTAATTTAAACTAATTAAAGTATTCAAAATTGTTTAAATTCCCAGGCATATTCACGTGTGCCACCTAAATTAAAAACTAAACAAGAGACGTTAGCTACACCTTTTTTCTTACAATAATTATTCAAGTTAGCAACTAATAGCAAGTGTCTAGCCGACCATAGGATTGTTCGGCAATTTAGGATATCACACCAGTCTTAGCATCGTGGCTACCCTACCGAAATCCCGTCACCGCCAGCAACTCGGTGCGAACCCAAACGAAAATGCGGGAAATTTTTGTTTTACATGCGAAAATGGAGAAATACGCCTTCAAGAAGCTAACATCGAGAAAACCCGGGGAACAATTGAACTGAAGTGTTTCAGTCCGCGTCGGGAATGACAGCTTTCCAATTCAATAGAATAGGGTTTGATTCTGTTTGTGGCAGCCATTCTGAGGAATTTATAATTTGGTGCTTTGGCGATATGGAAGTTATGGATTGAAAAAACATATTTACAAGCCGTGACTGAAAGCTGGCAACGTTATATCAATAATCAATTTAAGGTTAGTTCTTGGTTAGGTTGAATATTAAAATATTCTGGAATAACGTAACTTAATTTAAAAAATAAATAGATAGCTAAGCAGTTAATTTTTAAATTGAATTCTATGGACATTGAACGCTGCTTTTGAATAAAACTACATCTTCAGCCTTCAATACAAAATTATGAGGGAAAAATAGGTTGTATTAAATCAAGGCTGATTTGTAAAACAGTGAATTGTTGACCCTATGAACGCAAGTCCCAAAAAGATATTATGACCCCATAATTAGGTACATTTTGACTTGTACTTATTTCGCCTAAGGTTTAAAAAGAACATGACTGCGAAATAGATCGAAAATAAATGATGAACTTCAAACTCAACGGTAAAACATGTAAAAAGCAGGTAAATACCGGTAGGTATTCAGTAGGAACATAAATGTACGAGTATGTGGTATATTGTTAAATATGTAACACTTTTTGTCAGGTAAGCAAAACTTGAGGAAAACGTTGCAGAAAACCCACAAGTTTTTATAATACATTCGGAATGGGTAATGGTTTGGAATAGAGGTATCACCTGTCACATTCGTTCTGACAATGTTTGTATTTATTTTAACATTATGGTTTTTGTTTGAAATATCAATGTTTTTGGCTTTTTTTTTCTAAAGCGAAATTTAGCTAATTGACTATTTTTTAGACAGTCGTATTTTATTTAAACGTTGGAATAAATGAATGATAATTATATTTATTTGCAAGAATATAGTTAGCTAACATAAGATCTATGGGTTTAACTATATTCGGCATTTCAGCCGAACAAATAAGTATTTCGATATTACATCTTGGTTATACCTAAAGCATGCGTACAGTACACATTTAGTAATTATAGCAATAACATGAAAATACTAATAATAAATTAATAATTTATCCTTACTTTGGTAGTAAAGTTTCTAATTGAGTTTAATTATACCAATAATTATTAACCAGTTACTGGGTGGTCTGTTAGGCAGTCGTTCCATGTCCATGTCGCCACATTTAGGTATATTCAGTTGCACCCGGTTCGAAAGGGAGCCAACCTCAACATCGTTGGGAAATGACTGAGTAGATGATAATCACGTATGATGAATTAAATACAAGAAGTAAACAGATCCTACACGAAGCCATTAACCTAGCATTCTGTACATCAAACTAAGTAAATTTACGCAAAAAATATTGCTGGGAAACGACCGTTTCTTTGGGGTGAAAGAAAATTACGGTAGGACTCAATTTAAGGCACTCAAAACATTGTGCTGATGGCTGGGTTGGTACGGGGTCGTGGAGCAGTTTAAAGTAAAAATATAATGAATGACAGGGAAAACAAGTGTCTCTCGGCTTCGTTAAGGGTCTTGTAATGAACACCCTTTACAATATGACTAAGCTAGCTTACTTTTTATGCATGTAAACAGTGCTCAGAGAGAAGAATTTCAACAAAATGACATTTCAAGTTGTAATCTGTAGCCATGATTCAATACGGGCTAGAAAAAAAAAGAGTTTCATGAAAAACTTTGGACTGGCCATATGAATGAAGTTCCGAGCGAGAATTCAGTCCTCTTTGCTTCAAAAGCGCTAATTAGCAAAAGCGCCAGTTACATCATCCATGATACGAAGTTTTATAAATTGCTCTCAGTTCAGTTCACTGAAAAAAAGTACGGCTAGGTAAGGGTTGTTTCAACAATCCTTAGGTCTATAAGTGAATGAATTATTAAATTTAAAAACATCAACTAACAAGATCCTACTAAAATTTTTACCGAATAGCAATATGACTTATGAACAAAATTACACCTAGCAAAAGGACTCATTTCAATTGTTATTTTAACTATGATTTTGCAGTAAAGTGACCTGTAATTGTCATATGGTTTAAGTCATAAGATAACTGTAAAAGTACCACAGTTTCGATTTCTCATACAGCTAAGTAACGAAAATCTTCCATTAGGATTATTCATAACTTTGTATTCCTATTTCAGGCTACACCTTGTTGAAAATACAACGTATATCGTGTATTTTCTCTATTCACAAAAATACACACAATCATCCTAAATAATCACTATCATAACAAATTAGCAAACAACTACATATCAATCATGATAGGATTGTTTTGAATATTTTGACTCAACAGAAAATATTACTCATAATTAGAAAAATTGCGCAATGTTTGACTTTAACGACAACATAGCGTCGTACCAAAATACTTTTATACGGGTAATCCCGCCTGCCGTCCGTCCAGAAACAGATAATTGATGGGAATTCCCTAACGTTACAACAGAAAAAAAGCGATTTGGAACATTTCTGATACTCGTCATGTACCCACCTGTTTTTAGGGTTCCGTAGTCCTGACAAGGAACCCTTATATTTTCGCCATGCCCGTCTGTCTGTCTATCCGAGGTTTTGCTAAGAGACCGTTAGTACTAGTACAATAACGCCGACAAAGTGGTAGAATAAATTTTAAATATTTTTTTAGGTTAGCTACCCGACATGTGCGGAAGGGATGATTTTTTTTTCGTCGTCTACCCAATCGTGTGGGATATCATTGAATAGGTCTTTTAAAATGACTTAGGGGTTGCTGATACTACTTTTCGATTTAATGCTCCATTTACAAAATATTAAACTTTTAAAGTGCACATTTTTGTTCTAGTAGGGCGTCCCCCCTCCCCCCCCTCTAAAAGCTAAACTGCTGGCTTCAAAAATCTGGAAAAATTCATGATGATAGTGCATTTCATGAACTTTAAAGAAAAACTAAAGCGGTTAAGATAACTTTATTAGTTTAGCAGTAATAGTCGTTGAACTAGGGTATTCGATAATTTAGCACTAATCACAAAATCTTTAGAATAAATCCTATAAAGTGACTAAGATGAAGTGGTTGCTTGTTTATAACGGGTGAAGACTTCCATTAAAAAACAAAATCTAAAATATAACGGGCTACTACGGAACCCCCTACACTGCGCGTGGCCCGACACGCACTTGGCCGGTTTTTCTTTGAATGCGAATCTGGCATTTTAGTCCATGCAAATCGTACCATATAAGGTTGCCTCAGTTCTGATTTTTTTTATGTATGATGAAGTAGTTATGTCAAATCCAATTTTTCGACCTCAGAAACTCTCCGGATCATTGTAAAATTTTTGAAAAACTTTTTTTAGTTATTGACATTTTTTTCCACCAAGGACCTTTGCTACGGTAAAAGTCACTATGATGTTAGACCTACCATACTACGTTACACAGCAGGTCAGGTTTTTAAAAATAATTTTGCTATCTTTGAACAGCTTTATCTTAGAAGCAAGTTTTCCACTCCGATCAACTAAACCGATCAACTGAAACAGATCTACTATTTTTTGTTCCCAACGAATCAACCATTTAGTTGATCCGATAGGAACATTTGTTATTCTCCTTGTTTGTTCCTATCTAAACAACTTAATCGAGTGATATAGGTAAAACCTTTTCTATGAGTATTATTCTTAAGAACTGTCCACTTGTGAATGATAGATAAAATGTTCTTTGTATTTAAGCATTGACATTGTCATAGAAAATATTATAAATAATTAGATAAAATTTTCTATTCTGATCCATGGTATAATAATAATTGTCCGCTGAATTCATCATTCTTAAACGTTTAATTATTACGTATTGCCATGGAGGTCATTGAAAAAAATGGTGGCAAAATCTTTCTGTACGAAAATTATCAATATACGAAAGTCCGAATGTATAAAAGTGGTGCTACTTTTTTAAGATGTATAAACCATAAAAAGAACCCGACGTGTAACGGAAGCATTACTGAGAAAGTAAGTAAAATTTACACCATTATAATGTAATATCTAGACTGTTGGTTTTGTTAGCAGAGATAGGAAAAATCAAATCACAGATTTTACCGCACGATTTTTTTCCGCCAATGCGGCTACTCCTATTTGATTCAAAGTGTTACAGAATTGCAATAGAAAACTGATAAGCGGACTTTTAACTTACAGGATAACAACGTTATAGCCAATAAAGGTCATACATGTTTATTGGATACCTCTATAAATATTCTACTAAAAGAAAAAAGTTCTCTCAAACGAAAAGCGACTGATATTCCAACTCCAACCATTTACAAAAGAACAAAAATTGATATGAAAAATCAAGGTCTTAACTTTGTTTCTAATATACCGAGTTTCTCTAGTTTAAAAAGTGGACTTTACAAAGCTAGAAACAAAGCAGCTGGTGTTAAAAAAACTGTTTTTAAGAATTTCCAAGAGGTTGAAATACCAAAAAAGTTTACTGATTTTTTATTGTTCGAATACGTTGATGAGGAAATTTGTATTGTGTTTTTATGCTCAAAAGAGTCGTGAGGACTTCTAAAGACAATAAAATGTTTTTTTGAGGATGCCACTTTTTACAGTTGTCCTAACCCTTTTTATCAGCTATTGAGCATTCATGGTGATTTCGGCAGTACTGAATTTCCAAATAATACAATAAAAAACAGACAACTTACATCAAGTTATTCCGCTTGATTAAAAAAACATTGCCCGACTTAGAAATTAAAACGATGCATTGCGACTTCGAGATTGCCCTATGGAATGGTTTACTAAAATTTTACCCAAACGCACAAATAATAGGTTGCTATTATCACTGGACCCGGAACATGTGGCGCATGGGAAAAAAGGAAAAAAACAAAAACACAAAAGCAAGGATAAAAAACGTATTATAGGACTGTGTGCAGTTTTGCCACTTCTTCCTAAAGAATCAATGTTAGATGGGTGGCAATACATACAATCAGAATATGAAGCTATTAATTTGAAAATGTGTGAATTTATGGCATATGTTCAAAAGTTACTTAAAAAACGTCTTGATAGAATCAGCGCCTTTGGGCAACGTCACCGAACTAACAATGTCTTGGAATCATTCCACTCCAGTCTTAATAAATGTATAAATAAAAACAACGTAACATTGTTACGTCTATTAAATGTAATTGTTGATAATGAGACATTCATCGACATTCAGATTCCAAAACAGCGAAAGCAAAAATATATTATCCGAGGTGACTACATTAGACAGACCATGATTCAACATTTATCTCAAGAGATCACTATTGGACACGCTCTCGAAAAATTAAGATAATGCACTTAAGCAGCACCTACTCTGTGATGACCTCGTTATTATAGGCTTATTTTTTCATTGTGCCTTTTTCTTTTTGACATTTGACAGTTAAAAAATAAAATGGATGAGACGAATTCAGCCAAAAAGTTCATCTTGGTTTTATTATTTTAAAATAAAAATTGATTCGATAGGAACAAAAAGGAAAGAAACTCTAGTAAAAAATGTATTGCATCAACTAGTTGATTCGATAGGAACATATGCCTGAATCGACTTCCACTTTGATCAACTGGTTGATTCGTTCAATTGATCGGAATGGAAAAACAGCTTAGATGTTGTACTATATTAAGTTTAATATAACCAAATTGGTTTTTTTTGTATTCTTAAAAACTTTCATAGTGACGTCTTTAACCGTAGTAAAGTTCTTTGGTAGAAAAAAAATTCAAAAACTAAAAAAAGTACGAAAAATGAATGGTTTTTCAAAAATTTAACAATGATCCGGAGGGTTTCAGAGGTCGAAAAATTGGATTTGACATAACTACTTCATATAAACGCACAAAAAAAACAAAACGACACAAACAAACAACAAAATGTGCCAATTACATGAACTATTATAACTGCAACACCTCAAAAGTCAGTACACTAAAACTGTGCGTCATTGCTTTTGCATGCGGTACCATTCACAGTACAAAGACACTTCAAAACTCCCTAATTTGACCCGTACATTACCTACATAAAGGTAAAATACATTAAAAACTAGCTTCAATGTTAATTTCTTCTTTGTGTCGATGATTCCCATTTTACTAACTACTATTTTATTTTAGCTTCATAACTAAACAAATATCATTGATATAAAACATAAAACAACCAAAATATCCAAAAATATACATTCAACTCTTTTATAAAATAGAGTTGAATGTAAAGAGATGAGTGAGTCGGTTGTACCTATGAGTTCCGAGTTGAATTGTTGTCACTTCGAGGTAGGTTTAAATTCACAATTAAATTGTAGGCACCTACCGTAATAGATATAATTATTTATAAAAATATACTTTTATTAGCGGTGCGTTGATCTATCCAAAAACGAACTTTATATATTATTGTTTTACGCAAAAATCTACTTTTCTTATAAAAAATTGGTTGTTTGTAAAGTAGGTTTACGATCGAGATGTTTACGTGATAACGTCTTATTGGTGATATTAGAGTGAGAGAGACGGAAGATCGGTCCACTCACTCGAACGCTATGCCAGCCTCCGCTCGTGAGGATTCCGCGTGACAAGTTTCACGGAATGACTGGCAGCGCTCGAGATGAGACGGGAGATCGGTCCGTCTCTCTCTCGTTATACCTGCGATCGCGCTCGTGAGGTTTTGGTGTGACACAAGTTTCTGAACATGTCACCCGACTAAAACGATTTTAAAGACGTTATCACGTCAAAAGCTTTTCTACAACCATCCATCCACCATCTAAATATAAAAGCTCACAATATTTATTTGTCACTTTCATACACCAAAAAGGTTGGACCAACAATGAAATGAGACGCCACGATACATCATAAAACCAACCAACTTCTCATATTACGACACCCAAAGAAATCTCATCTTCTTCAACATTCATTTAACTAGAAAACCATCTGAAAAATATAGAATTATAGCCAGAACACAATCTAAAACAGAATCCCAAAAATATTTTAAGTAAAAGTCTGAAAGTCTAACTTGTAGGATTGTAACCTAGCTCGCCGGGGAATCGGCTCAAGTCACCTGCACCAAGGCATCGATTTAAGCCCGTATCATCCGAACGTGCGGCGGCGGGAGGGTTTATAACCCTTATTTTCGATAATACGTGGGTAACCCTGTAACTGAAGTTCAATGCAGGCTGAAATTTTTAAGCAGTTTGTGGTGGTTTTATGACGAGTTGAAGATGGATGTGAGTTTTAATTATAGAGATGTCTATGTTAGAAGCAGGTATTTGTTGTTTTGTAGTAACAATCTATAGAGAAGGTAACTAACGTCTGTCTTAATTTCTTTTAATATTTATCCACCAATGGAGTTCTTATTATGGACTTTATCAACGAAACTAAACTGGAAAAATACCTGCAAATTAAAACACTAATTAATGCCCGTTTTCTCTAACTCTAGATGACACCTAAAAGCAATGCCTAAAGGAATCGCACTTTTGGATTTTCAACGATAAGCTATATTAAGCCATTCATTTAAATGTAGTTTAGTTTTTGTAAAAACGGACATCAAAATGTTTAGTCGCCAAGTCCTAAGCTTTTTCATTAATCTCTCTTTAGTTACAACTCTGCTGACCCGACAACGCGTCCACTCCACCTGATTCCTGCAGCATCGCATCCTAATCCGGTATCAGCGGATTCGGACGCCATTTTACGTCTTTTTAGCTCCAATGGCTCGGATTTCACAGTTTTACTGCCGTCATAAAATGAGATGGATGTTTTTTGATTAGATTTAATTTGTGGGACCGGTGGGATCGCGTCTGGTGTTTGATGTATTAAGGCTTTATTAAAGGGATGAATGTAATGCAGCTTGAAACTGGATTAATGTATAGTTTTGTGTTCATCCGTATCATCTAGAAAAACAAATGGTAAGTTTTTCTTTCATTTAGGATACGCTTAAGGAGGCTCTTTTTATTTTGAGAATATTTTGTCTTACTAGGTAACTAAACTTTGGAACCTCTCCAAAGGCTAAAAAGGCACTACATATTATTAACAGAATAACGAAACCAAATAAATGCTGACAAACCTGTTTAAATCGGAAGCTCTTTCTTTCTGACCAAAAACACTTTTCATAACATTTCAAACATCTTTAAATCTTTTATGTCTAGTTCTAGATAAAGACAAAACATGTAAAAACAAAGTACACGTCGTTTTAACACCTCAATCCTTGCTAAACGAAATAACTCACTACAACGAATAATCACTCCACAATATCGACAAAACAACAACAGATATTGTGCAGCATAATTACAATTCCAATTAATCTCCAAATAATGAGACTACCACGACCATAGAATTCTTGATTGTGTAATATATACTGTTTAGGCTTCATGTAATTCGGATAAGGCCTATATGTCCAGCAAACTGCAGTGTAGTCATTGTTAGACTGAAGGATAAATAAATAAAATAAATATCGCTGGACATTACACAGAGCGCCATCTAGTGCCATTAGGCAACGAGGCTTGTGTCGTGGACACCAGATAGTTAATATACTACATAGATTTTTTTTGTTTTATAAATATATACTTATTATACATATAAACATCCATGACTCGGAAACAAATGTCCATGCTAATCACACAAACATTTGCTCCTACCGGGATTCGCACCCGGGACCCTAAGAACGTAAGGCAGCCTCACTACCACTGCGCCATTCGGGTCGTCGACGGATGATAGTTATCTGTTAGCAAAGTAGACACAATAGTTAAACAATGGCGTCACGCCGGTTCGGCGGGGCTCAACAGACAGGGAGATAAAGATTATGTAACATTCAATTTATATGTGAACCTATTTGACATGTAATAAATGAATAGATAAAAGAAGAAAGGGACACTGACGATGAAAAATAAACGTATTTGATTTTATAAAAACACAAGTGAATATACAAAAAAGTAAAAATTAATTAAGTCGCTTATATTTTAAAACAAAGTCACTTTTCGTGTCAGTTGCATTGTTCCTCAAAACTACGCAACAGATTTTGATGAATTTATAGCATGATTTAGATAATAACTCAGAAATGTTAATGTACGAATACTATAAATTATAAGGTGCTAAAGTTGCATTTAAAAAAATAATTTCGTTATTCTGTAAAGTTAGTTGTAAGCAGGATCCTTCTAGTGAATACAGAAAAAGAAGAAAGAGACTCACAGCTGAATAAATGAATAATAAAATAACCAACAATACTTTTGTTCAACAGTAAAACTCATCCGAAGACTCGATTTCCTTCAATATGCATCTTGAAACAAACGGAAAAATAAATAAATAAAAAAGAGCCTGCACAAAGCCAGCGTGTAACGCAACCAACTAAAGAAAATCCAGCGTCCTCGAAGGCTGATCTCTAAAACCGTTCCGGACATTCTAATATCGGCCACAAGACGTTACATTCACAGGATATATCCGGTTAAATACCGGGTAGGGGTGCTCGTATGTTCGGGGAGAAAAGAGATTCTATTGTTCCACGAATTTAAATTTTGAATTTTAGCTGCGGGACTGTCCAATACTATTTTCAGTTCACAATTACTTTAGACTCTCTGCACGCAAAATACGCGCTTTGACGTGGAGTTGCGGACACCTGCCCGTTATACAATACAATACTTTAGATTCCGAGAGGTGACAAACATCACAAGTTATCCTAGAGAGTTGTTTTGATTGACATGTTTAAATGTTTGTAACTTATCTAATTACAAAAGTTACTACATATAACTGTATTTTTTATAAGTAAATGATCGATAAATGATTCAAGCGAACAATCTAACCCTTTCCAATGAATCTACAATTCTTGAAATATTAATTTAATATTGCAACACCACTTAATAGGCAAATATGAATTGTTATGTAGAGGTACACACATGTCAATTCTAGCAAATTACCGGCACTGGCATGTTTCGCTTTTCAAGAACATATTCCACGTATTCGTTGATAACTACTATTAAAGCATTATGCTTCAATTCAGTGTAAAGCTCTGTAGTTACGAATAAAATTTTCATATTAGAACATAATGATATAAATTACCGTGAAATACAGGCAGGTATTACAAATCTATTTTTGTGTGAAAATCGATTTCTATATTTTGTTTAAAGTCCATATTAATGGACAAGTCAACAGAAAATTTGGTAGTACTATAGCCTAGGATTACTAACACAAATAGTCAAAAGACCTAATACCGAAAAATTACCTAAGTTAAAATGAGAAAATTTACCAACTGAAGACAAAATGTTGACCAGATCAACGGCTCGCCTCCGCTTACTTACATTACTTACGTGAAGAGAAAACTTGGTACCCCTTTTTACGAAAATTGCGCGGACGGAGGAATATGAAATTTCGCACACTTACAGTTTATAATTATAGAGGAGGAGTGCACAATGCTGATATATTTTTTTTAAATTATGGATAAAAAATACATTAAATCAATATGTAAAACATTACTCACACCATGTATTATATTTGACACACACGCATACGTGCGGACGTTTCGTATTCGTATTAAAAGACTTGGTCGTCATGGCAACGACTTAGACGTTTGACAATTTATTAATAAGTGAATCAAAAACTTTGTATCTTTGATTTTAAATTAATTATGGTTGAATTTCGACCACTGGCGACCACTAGTATTAATTCAGCAATGTTTTAGTGAAATAAAAAGCTATATTTCATTCATTATTTCGTTATGATAAGGTAATGATGAATTAATAAGCTAAATATTTGTTGGACACTGCCGACGATGCCAACTTTTAGAATGAAACAAAATAAGTTAATTTCAAAATGTGCCGTATTACGTGCAACTGCCTAGATTAACAGACCGACTACTTTAACAGATTATCACTTTATAAACCATCAACATATTCTAATTCCCTACCTCCGACAGAATAATTCCAACTATTCAATTCGCCAAACAGATAAATCAAAGAAACAATTGGTTGCATTTCCTCGCATCCCTGAGACGATACGTCCAAATCTACAGTGGGGAAATTGAACTGTTGTTCTCAAAATGTATTAGTGCATTTATTCGCGCTGGATGTGTAGCCCGCCTCGATACCGTACGATAATATTTTAACTTTATCTCGAGTACTGTAACGAGAATTCTTCGACTGGTGTTACAGAGTAGGAAATTGTGGACGAATGCAGTATGACACTATTTTACCTCTGAACTTATTTTTTTATCTATTTTGAAATAAATAAAGTATTTTTCACATATAAGTCACTAAATATTTTTTCAATGGTGTATGTTTAACGAAAAGTTCAAAACTCGAAACTAAAAACCAAAATGTTTTAGTTTTGACACAACATTTTTAACGACTAGATAATCTGTTCACATTTTAATTCAACAAAAAATGCAATTAAATAAAAACTCGAGAAAACTAACCAAAATTACAAACATCAAGAATAACAAAAACTAACTTTTGCACAAACACGATTAACATTGCAAATATTCATAGCATAAAGCAAACATTTTGGAAAAATAAACAACTAATACTAATATGAAAACTCGCATTTCAAAATAAACATTCGATGTTGGTTTTTGGTGCATTTACCTGGTTCGCCATGATTTTATGTTAATGAATTCAATATTTATTTTAATTTATACTGACTACTGAATAATAAAAAGGTGTTTTAAGAAAAGGATCAATTTCAAACTAGCAAGACCACTTTTATCACCAAAGCCTACTTACTACTTTAAACCTTCAATGCAGTTATGGTAAAAATGAACAATATGACAAGTGACCCAATTACTAGACTATCCTAAGTATCCAAACAACTACACTTTTGCGAACCTCCAAAATGCCACTGTAGCTACTATTCGCTCAGCTACCATTACATTACCAGCCCACCCACCACCACCATTACCATTGCATAAGCAGCTACTCTCAGGGCCTGATTTAAAAAAAACAAACAACGACACGAAAAGAATAATAATATAGTCTACAATAAAATTAAATATTGAAAAATAAACTAACTAAATAGACAATAGGGGTCAAAATCCTTGTCCACATCGCTGTCATCCAGAAACGTGCCCAAAAGAATGGCAGCATTTCCACCTTACAATATTATTTTTTTACTTTTCAGTTCAAAAGTAGTCATTTCATAAAAACAAGCAGTACCATTTTACTCTAATTGTAGCAGTTCAATTAATGTTTTATCTACTGTGTACAATAAAAAAGACAATATTCACTCGACCTGATCATAGTCAGACCAAGCAGCAGACAACCTAGGATGACCAGCGTGACGCCATTCACAAAAAGAAAATCGACCAACTGCAATTTTACTGACAATCGCTACACTGTGTAATTCACAAAGGACAACGCAAAAGCGACACGGCATGTTTATATCCGAGGGAAGCACAAAAAGTGCAGCGTTCCTACAGCCTGGCTACCTCTTTAACATAATAATAGATTTCGGCTCCAGCAATTTATTTCTAACCAGCTTCGCCCGCCGACTCGTGAATGTCCTGGACTATTTGTGTTAGTATTGATTTTAGGTGTGAAGACTCGTTTAATGGCTTCTTCATGCAAGATTTTATTGGTGTTGGTAATGTTTGGGGTGAAAAATGAAAATATTTTAGTCTGTGATACTCGGCACAGCGTCTATCGTAGACCATAATAATTATACATATAGACGATGTGCCCACTTTTTATTAGAAAATGAATGAAAACGTAAACTGGAAATGTTTGAACTATTTGTTAGACGTTTTTCTAACAACTTTCTATAATCCCGTGGGTCAGATGAAGTGTCGACCAACCAAGAAAACGAGTGCTAGGACCTCACAGCCGCAAGGTTTCAAGCCAAAAGTTTAGATTATAGAAATCTCACTAGCAAAGCCAAGCCAAGCCGAGCCGCACAAGAAAACATAATTCCCAATTAGGTTGTTATATTTGCACCGTTTGAGGTTTTTCCAGCGCCAGCATAACCCAGCAGCCAACTAGGTCTTAATCGCTGACTAATATTCTTAATAGCTGACTAATATTTTTTGTAGTTTTTTTTATGATTTTGGAAGTTCATTAAAAAGGATACTTAACTTACCAGAATAATCACAATTCTTAACTACTTGCTCACATTTACGTGATTAAAGTTCTGCTTTTATAATTATTTCAAGGGACATTTTCTTTTTTTCTAAAATTCTTGCCTATGCCTTTAAATATGACGCCATTCCAAATTGTCAGCTAATTTAAGAAAAGAACGTGAAAAGAACGAATCAAATTTTTAGTGGCCAGCATTTTAAACTATTTACGAACGTTTTCCTTGATAGAATATTTTGATAAAATGAATGAGGTTGTATTTAGAAGAGTTTTTATGCGAAGAAGTGGGTACTTGAAATTATGTAACAACTACTATTACCTACCTAAATTTATCTCTTTTCATGCCATCAACATGTTTTTGGTACACTTTTCAAATAACAACATTTTACAAAGCCTCTTAAATGCAGCGAAAATCTTTAACACTCCCATGCTATTTCCCGAAATACGTGGAAACACCCGCCAGAATACCGCAACAAATATTATTATTAAACTGAAAACCGAGTTACAAGGAAACTCACTTCAATTCCGTAGAAGACCTCCCCAAAACCGTACAAGGTAGTTCCATTACAAACTCGAATTCTGCTAAGCCTTACCCGCCTTGAAATATGTAAAAAGTAATGAGAATACTGTGCACCATAACGAAATCAACGCACAAAACATTTTATCATTATTTAGACCAAGTATTAAGCTTATTATTACTTCAAGAGCTTGCAAAATTATCTGAAATTTAAAACGTGCGAAACAAGACTCTATTTTTGAAACACCAAGAGATAGGGAGATAGCAAAATAGTGATGAGCAATCTTAGTCTTATGGTTCTGTGTTTCAAGAAAAACTTTGTCAATCCCTATGAGGTATATAAACCAACTAATAAAGACGTAAGTAGGTTGCAACTTAATTTGGCAACTCAAACTTTAGGTTTCTGGAATAGGTGTTTGTTTAAAAAACGTCAGGATATAACTTTGAGCTATTTGTTGAAGGTTCTGTATAGTCTTTGTTATTTTTGCACTTACATAATTCTTAGCTGGTAATTTTCTTCTGTTTAATATTGGATGATGTCCTTCACTGCTAAGCAATACCGAGCACTTTGCAGTGACAATGTCAGTGGTTTTAAAACCAGTGATATTGTCGAAACATGGAAACATGGATGGTTTTTTTTGGGGTGTGGTCTTAAGGTTTGTAAATTTGTATTTAGGGGGTAATCTTTGGAACTACTGATCCGATTCCGAAAATTCTTTCCCTAACGGGAAGCTACATTATTCCCGAGTGTATATTGTCGTGTTACTGCTAATATAAATGAAAGTAAATAAGCAGTTGACAATTAAATTTAATGAAGAGTAAAATACAATAATATTAAAAAAAGAATTCCTAAGTAAAAGCAAACACGCTCAACAGAATTTAGGATTTTACTGTACTTGATTGACCAGGGACAGGCTTATGGTCTTGAAGTAGGTAGTGGAGAAATCAACTCCCAGAATAGGTTGCGGCGTCCGCAGGAAGAATGGCGTGTCTCCAGGGCTTGTATAACTCCTGGAATATAGGCGGCGTCAGGAGTATGACGTGTCTCCAGGGCTTGTATAACTCCTGGAATATAGGCGGCGTCAGGAGTATGACGTGTCTCCAGGTCTTGTATAACTCCTGGAATATAGGCGGCGTCAGGAGTATGACGTGTCTCCAGGTCCTCTGTGGTTCACGATCACAGAGGGTTCAAGTTAGGTACGACTTCTGAAACTGAAGGGAGACCAGGTGTCCTATGTCAGGTGACTCTGAAGGCTCAGGTTCAGCAACCAATTTTATACTGCTGGGAATGAAGCTGGCGTCCCTTTTATATCCGAAAATTTTCAGCGTTTTTCATAACAACTGTTTTATTTTCTTCTTTTTTAAATTTCTCGAATTCCAGTTTTTGAAAATCCAAAAACTGTGATTGGCCTGTATTTAAAACAGCCTGTATTATTTAGTTCAAAACTTCCTAAAAGATTTCTGTGAGCGTGTTAATAAATTATATAAACTTAAATAAGATACTGTTAACTAGTAAACAATAGTAATTAATAAAAGATTAAATTATTAGAGCTAACATATTAATAAAAATAAAAATAAATTACAGAAATCAAAGATGACCTTCTTAGTCCTAACCACTAAGAAAAACTATGACACAAAATTCGAGAAAAAGTAATTGACAGCTTGACAACTTACGTAATGTCAACCGAAAAGTAAACATTGAAAATTATTAGATTTTAAATTTAATTTCAGCATAATCAAAGATTATAAATCGAATAAGATCGATAGTATGACTGCCAACAAAAATAGTTGTCGCCGAGGCGCGACATAAGATGTAAAAGTAAATAATATAAACAATGAGTATGATTGATAGTAAAAGTGTAAGTACCTATAGCATTTACATACTATATTTCCTAAAAAGTATACAGTGTCTGAAACACGAAGATACTATAATATCTATAGACTACATTTAAAACGTTCCCGTGAATTAGTGTCTGAACATAACGGGAGCAAAGCCGCGAGCAATAGCTATAGTAGGAAATATATTATAGTCCATCTTGTTTTTTTTTCACATTATTTCAAAACCGTTTATCAAAAGCGCCCTTCTGACAATGTCATTCAAGCGCTAAAAGAATCATGCAGCGTCTTCAGAAACCAGTGCATTGATTGGGTGACAAATCTAAATCATGGCAAATATTTTTGCCTTTGGTCATTTTTTTTTTAATATAGAAAGACATGATCAAACTATTCTATCTATCTACCCTGGTAGCCATACTCCCGCTACTTGATTAATTTGACTATAAAACTCACTCGGTCAGTTAGAAAGTTTCAAGGAAATGCACCAGGAATCCAACTGTAAACAGTAGATGACGACCTCTACTGGAACCCCGTTTCTCATTTAAAAACCTCGTAAAACGTCAAGAAAATGTTTTGACACTGTTCCTAATATAAATTTAGGGAGTGTACACACTTGATAAGGTAAGTTCGCTCGTAAAAGCCAACGAATCAAGGCGACGCGATAACGGTGCGGGTTTTATCCGCGTCTAAAGGAACCTTATTTCTCTTCTGGTTATTTTTGAGGTAATGATGGATGGTTTCTTTTAGAATTTTTTGAAGTTTTTAAATTTTTGTGATGATTTGGGAAAAGGAAGGTGTGGAGTTTGTTATTAGTAAATATTTTGGTTCTAGTATAAAATAATCTGCTGAGATTTGGTCGAAATACGTGGTAAAAAAAAATACTACATAGTTCTGAAAATGTTAATATGGTTTAGTGATTAGGTAAGTGAGGGCATTGTTCCGAAACAAAATGGATTTTCGTCTAATACCACTCCGATAAAATTTAATTTTCAATACCAATTGAACCTGTTTTAATGTAATATATGGGTTATTTGAATTTTGGATAGTTTGATAAAAATTAAATTTCAGGATCTACTGGCGGTTGAATGACATTGTTTAAAAGGAAAGTCCAAATTGATTCTCAGGCATTTATTTTTGTTGAAATTAAATAATAATCACAGCGCTAATATCATTAGTTGTAAACATTAATTACTTTTTATTAAAACAGTGTACATACCTTAATTATTTCCAAACAGCACTTATACCACTTAATTCTTTTCAAACAGTACTTAAACTACAATTTCGGATTTTACTCACTCGTAGACTATGACTTATTTTTCGTCTACCTATCACGGGTTTCGCAGCAAGACTGACTCGACGCCGCTGACCGTTGAGCCCGCGCTTAAAAGTTCCCGCCACTACTCGGTGGTAGGGCGCGACGGAGCGGCAAGCGAGTCAGTGTTGCCAGGATGAAAACAGAAAGTAAGTATAATAACTAATAGATACATTTAACTATTTTGTAAGCCGTGAACAGAACAATATTTATAACGATTCCTAACAGCTCGGTCATCCTGCAGTTTTAGCGAGTCCCTTCGCTTTAAGTCACTAATAAGTTAACTATCTCATTAATTCAATTAAATAAATACGTTGATTTAATAGAACAAAATAGCTGAAGCATAACCGATATAGTCACCTTGTACAACAGTAAACAATTGTAAATAATTGAGTTATTCATTATTTTATCACACATAATAATATAGTCGCAGGTACATTACAGATAGACATAGACAGTTTTTAAGTAAACAACTATTGAATGATAAGTTTCTACTAAACACCTATCTTAGTTTATACAGCTTAAACCTTCTTAACTAGGTATCTTAATTTAGGCAAGTTGAATGTAGATATCTCATCACATTTTTTTTTTATTTTTTTTTTTTTTATTATAATATGTTTGACCAAGCGTGTAACTAAGGTTAACAGATAAGTAACTTTTATTCTATCATCTATATCTCTAGTACTGGGTACAAATTACACATTATTAGGCCAAAAAGAGACACAAAATTACACTTTTAATCGTTATCAGATTTCTGACCATCATTTTGGGATATAACGCCATCATCAGAATTTTCGGAGGAATCATAGTTTTTATTGAAAACTAACCAAGGTTTAAGTTTATCTATTGCAACAATATTGTTGTATAGGGGCCGGCCCGGCTTGCGGGTCAATGGCGTGTCTTCGATTGCAAGTCTGTCATTAGGTAGCAGTTTAGTTACGCGGTAAGGACCCTGATATTTATTAACTAGTTTTTTTGATTTTCCGTCGCTAGGAACCTCTCTTTTTACACTTACTAGATCGCCCACTGTATAATCATGTTTGGTTTTTCTTTTGGAGTCGAATCTAGCTTTATCTTTTTGTTGTTGTTCTATAATGCGTGCACTGGCTTGTTCTCGAATTTGATCTAAATTATTGGTAGACGCGTCCCTAGTGTCGTCTATGATGTCACTAAGTACGTTTTCGGAACCACTATTAATTTTGAAACCAAACAAGAGCTCAGAAGGACTTTTGCCGGTTGTTTTATGAATAGTGGTATTTAGCCCTATTTGAATGTCAGATACGTATTCGTCCCAGCTTCTATCATTTTTGCCATGAGTTTTGGCCGACAAAGCGTCTAAAATCGTTCTATTGAACCTTTCGACTTGGCCGTTAGCACGTGGCGTAGCCACTGCATTGAGAATATGCTTAATGCCGGTAGATTTTGTGAATGAACGAAAGCTGTTACTTGTGAACGATGTTCCCTGGTCTGTTATTAATCGAGTAGGAGCACCAAAATAACTTATGTGTTCCTGAAAGACCTTGATCGATGTGCTACTTTTTGTATTTCGAACGGGTGTAATGTTGATAAATTTAGTAAAACCATCTATAATCACTAAAAGATAGCAATTGCCCTTTTTACTTTTAATGAATGGTCCAAGGTGGTCTGCGTGAATGGTGTGGAATGGTATCACAACTTTTGGTATTGGGTGTAATTCGCCCTCTTGCTTGCCTGAAACCCCCTTATGATATGCGCATTCTAAGCAAGACCTAACATACTTTTTTATAAATCTGCGCATTTTTGGGAACCAATAAGACTGTTGTATCCTAATCAGTGTCTTCTCAAAACTAAAATGCCCTACATCATCGTGGTTCATCTTTGCAATTTGCCATCGAACACCCTTTGGCACTAACCACCGAATATCGCTGTCCCCCTCCCCCACGATACGATAGACCTTGCCGTTTTTAAGTTTATAATTCTTTAAAACCTCCACGACTTTTACAGCGTTAGGGTCGTTTAAAATCTCTTTTATCCGAATTACTTCGCTGTCACTTGACTGAACAGTTGCTATCCAGTCTTCAGTGCCTACGTTTAGAACGTCCAAAACATGGAGTTCTTCAACCGCATCCCCAACAGGGTTCCTACTTAGGGCGTCTACGTGTTGCATGCGAGAGCCTGGGCGGTACTCGATTTCACAATCGAATTCTTGGAGTTGTACCCACCACCTAGCTATACGGGGAATAAGATCTTTCTTAGTTAAAGTCGTTCTCAGGGCATTACAGTCTGTCAATACTTTGAAAGGCATACCAATGAGGTAGACTCTGAATCTATTTAGGGATGATACTACGGCGAGTGTCTCCAACTCAAATGAGTGATATTTTTGTTCGTCGGGAGTTGTCTTACGACTGAAATAAGACACTGGTCTCAATAAGCTGTCATCATCCTTTTGCAGTAGGATTCCAGCTATGCCATGCTTGCTGGCATCGGTATGAACCTGGGTCTCTTTCTGAGGATCATACAATGCCAGTACGGGTCTTTTAATCAGAACTGACTTGATTTGCTGGAATGATTCGTCTTGCTGTGGCCCCCAAGTCCACTCACTATCTTTCCTAAGAAGGTCCGTGAGTGGTCCTGCAACAATAGCAAAGCCCTGAACAAACCTCCTGAAAAAGCTAGCGAGTCCGAGAAATTGGCGCAGCTCATGCTGTGTCTTGGGGACCGGAAATTTGGATATTGCATCCGTTTTCCTACTGCCAGGTTGAATTCCGCTCGCGCCTATTTGGAATCCCAGGAAGTCTATAGAATCTAGGAAAAACTTGCATTTAGTCAGTTTGAGGGTAAGACCTCCCTTTTTTAAGAGAATTAAAACCTCCTCCAGTCTGGACATACCCTCTTTAAAAGAACGAGCGGGGATAAGGACATCATCCATATAAACAAGTGCGTATTTGGCTTTTGCGTCTGAAAGAATTTTGTTAATTGTTCTTTGGAACACAGACGGAGCATTAACTAAGCCAAATGGCATCCTTGTATATTCAAATTGGCCGTCAGGGGTCACAAATGCAGTCTTGTCTTGTGATTTTTTTTCAATAGGTATCTGGTAATACCCAGATGCTAGGTCTAAAGAAATAAACAAAGTGTTACCAGAAAGCCTATCTAACTGATCCTCGATAAGAGGAAGGGGATAGTGGTCCTTCTTGGTACGTCGATTCAATGCTCTGTAATCGACGCACAATCTTTTTTCGCCCGTTTTCTTTTTGACCAGTACGATCGGGCTCGCGTATGGCGATGAAGATTCCTTGACAATTCCGGTGTCCAGCATTTCCTGAACCATCTCTTTTACTTGGGCTCTTTCACCATAGGACAAACGGTAGGGTCTGTAAACCACTGGGTCGGAATCTTCAAGTTCAATCTTCATCTCCCCCGCAGTTGTAAAACCCAGATCTTTTAGGCCTGAAGAAAAACAATCCGAATATTTAGCTAGAAGCTCCTGTAACTCTTTTTTTTGTTCAGCAGAGAGTTGTTCTCCGCAATATACTGATTCTTTTACCATTCTGTCATCAAAAGACACGGGTAGCACGTCAAAACTATGAGTTACAGGGACAGCACGTGTTATAAGTGATCCCTTTTGCAATGTAAGTTCGTTACCGCACAAATTGTGAACGAGAACTTTCCCTAGACCGTTTTCAAGTGTATACGCACCAGGAAGCAAGTAGTGTTCTTTGTTAACCTGTCCTCGTACGTTACCGTTCACAAATATTGTACCCTGAAATTTAGTAAGACTTTGAACTGGTACCGCTACTAACTCGTTAGGTTTTAGATTTGTATTCATGCAAGCCATTAGAAAAATTTTGGTATTCGGACGCTTCTCGAAAACAACCTGATTGGCAGTTTTTGTTATCGTAATGTTTGGTTTCTCCGTGAAAGTGTGCCCTAATAACACGGGGTGTTTTATAATTGAATCATCTACAATAAGAATTTGAACATTTTCTTCTATACCTTGTACTAAAATGTCAACGTGGGCCTCTCCTAGTGGTTGTACATGATAACCACCTATACCTCGCAAAATCGGTAATTTGTCAAAACCATAATCGAGACCTAATTCTTTCGCTATAGAATTTTTAACGAGCGTACACTGACTCCCTAAATCTACATGTGCCATTAATGATTTTCCATTTACTTTAATTTCTATCAGATATTTTTTGTTAGTCTCTTCACTATTGTCTAATAAAGCAACTTGTTTTTCTTGTTTAGTTTCAGAAATTGGTTTCTTTTCATTTACATTATTATTTTGTTTCGTCCTACAGTACAAGTCTAAATGCCCTACCCTACCGCAAAATGCACATTTATTAGGCGGTTTACCGCATTTGAAACTTTTATGGCCGTCTTCGTTACAATTGTGGCATTTTATTTTACTTGAGAAATCGTAAGGTTTGGATTTATTCGTATTAGATTGACCCTTCCGTTCCGATTTTGCCTTTTCGGAAGTTTCCCTACTGTGCCCTGGTTTTACGGTCTTTAAATATTTAAGGACATCTTCTGGCTCCTTAAACTGGGCAGCTTGTGCTCCCACTCTAATAGCACGGTCCTCGATACCATGAAGTAGGCAATCAACAGATTTCCTACCTTTAATTCCACATCTGTTAATCAAATTAATTTTGGAATAATAATAGTGTTCTAGTGAGTCCCCATAACGCACGCGTTTGGCCAGCATTTCTGTTAAAAGTTCTGCATAGTCATCTCTACAAGGAAACGACTCTATAAGCTTTCTTTTCCATTCACTCCAACTGTAAAGTACTGTATCTAGCCCCTGGTACCATGTTTTAGCTATGCCCGTCAATTTCGGTAGAGCAAAATGTATGACTTCGCGTTCATCCCACCCGTATATTTCGGCGCATTCCTCAACCTTTGTGAGCCAAGTGACTATAGTTTGATCCTTTGATATTGGATCAAATTCTGGTAGGACGTTTGTCAAAGAAAGCTTAGAAGTCGATGGCCCTTTAACATTACTGAGTATATCTAAAAACTTATTTAAAATGTTTTTATCATCACTACGCATATCTTTAAGATTACTGTTCACATTCTTGACTCGCGAGCGACGAGATCGAGAACGCTGACGTCGTCGCTTCCTTATATGCTTAAGATCGTCTTCGCTATCCGAATATGACCGACGCCGACGTCTCCTCGTTCCGCGTACTTCATCCTCAGAACTACATGACAATTCGCATGAGCTACTGTGATCACATCGCGACCTTTTGTAGATCCGACGTCGTGGACGAGATCTTTGAGAGTTATGTCGTCTATAGTGAAGGGCTTCATACCGACGACCGTCTTTTGTACATGGGCTACTTAGTATCGTTAAAGTTGCCGAGTTTTGATGTCGCGACACCTCCCTACTCGGGCTTCGTGAATTAAAGTTATAAGAGCGCTTGTGGACTTGCCTTTCTTGAAGACTCCCATCCACTCCCTCGCTCTGGCCTTGTTCCGAGCGTTTGTGGACTTGCCTCTCTCGTAGGCTCCCTTCCACTCCCTCGCTCATGACACGCTCAGGAGTCTGCCTTCCTCCGCTTGGATTATCGCGGTTAGGGTTAGTAGGCTCACCCTCCGATACAGCGTCTGATGTAGCGTTATCCATGAATCTGAAACTTAATTCATGCCCATAGAATGATGTTAGGGTTCTTACCCTAAGAATGTAAAGTTAGATTAAGGTAAGGTAAGATTAAGGTAAGGTAAGATAAGATTAAGGTAAGATTACGGTAAGGTAAGATTACGGTAAGGTAAGATTACGGTAAGGTAAGATTACGGTAAGGTAAGATTACGGTAAGGTAAGATTAAGGTAAGGTAAGATTAAGGTAAGGTAAGATTAAGGTAAGGTAAGATTAAGGTAAGGTAAGATTAAGGTAAGGTAAGGTAAGATTAAGGTAAGGTAAGATTACGGTAAGGTAAGATTACGGTAAGGTAAGATTACGGTAAGGTAAGATTAAGGTAAGGTAAGATTAAGGTAAGGTAAGATTAAGGTAAGGTAAGATTAAAGTAAGGTAAGATTACGGTAAGGTAAGATTACGGTAAGGTAAGATTACGGTAAGGTAAGATTACGGTAAGGTAAGATTACGGTAAGGTAAGATTACGGTAAGGTAAGATTACGGTAAGGTAAGATTACGGTAAGGTAAGATTACGGTAAGGTAAGATTACGGTAAGGTAAGATTACGGTAAGGTAAGATTACGGTAAGGTAAGATTACGGTAAGGTAAGATTACGGTAAGGTAAGATTACGGTAAGGTAAGATTAAGGTAAGGTAAGATTAAGGTAAGGTAAGATTAAGGTAAGGTAAGATTAAGGTAAGGTAAGATTAAGGTAAGGTAAGGTAAGATTAAGGTAGTAATGAAATGATAGCAACGTGGTCGTGAAGTGCTTAATATTATGGTTAAATAATGTACTGCACGTAAGTACGCTACTTACTCGAAATTATTTAATGGCTATTGAAGCGTGTGACTCTGTTAAGTAAGAGTCGAAAGGATGAGAATGCGTTTTATAAACTTGGCCATTATTCAGTTATGTAAAATCAATATGATATCATTTAATCAAAATTATTACGGTGGTATACTTTCTAAAGC
This sequence comes from Xestia rhomboidea, assembly GCA_963853795.1. Taxonomy (NCBI): domain Eukaryota; kingdom Metazoa; phylum Arthropoda; class Insecta; order Lepidoptera; family Noctuidae; genus Xestia; species Xestia rhomboidea. The sequence goes on along the minus strand of OY970771.1, from coordinate 1,783,228 downwards.
AAAAATCTGTGTGGTGCTGTGATGTTTACTAATAAGGGTAAGACGAGAAATAAAAATATTTTAGGCATCAAAATTGAACTAGACGATGATCATTGTGCACTCAACGGCGCATTCCTAGAGGGTAGCTCTGGCATAATACGCCACCCAAAAGGAAAAAAAAAAAAAACCATCGCGGTGCCCCGATCTAAATCGATCCATAATTATCCAATCACACAATATTATTACGCAGAACCGGTGTAATAGGCTATTCTAGACCAGTAATTTAAAAGGAAAAACACTTGCCAATGATTATGCTACCAGGGAGTGCCCTAGTCAAGCCTAACCTATGGCACAATGCTAATTATTAAGAAAAGAAACATGGAATTTTATTGTAAAATTTGAAACATTGCAGCACCATCAAAGTAAATGTCTTCTTATTAAATAGCAAAATTAAAAAAAAATGGAGAATCAATTATGGATCTATAAGAAATGAAAAGTAAAGAAAAAACAAACGTGTAAAAAAAAAAAATTGTGGGCAGGGATAAACGAGTAGTTTGCAGACAAAACAATGGAAGCAGAAACCCGCTTATCCCACTTCTGAGATAAAAGGAAAGTCCAAATTGATTCTCAGGCATTTATTTTTGTTGAAATTAAATAATAATCACAGCGCTAATATCATTAGTTGTAAACATTAATTACTTTTTATTAAAACAGTGTACATACCTTAATTATTTCCAAACAGCACTTATACCACTTAATTCTTTTCAAACAGTACTTAAACTACAATTTCGGATTTTACTCACTCGTAGACTATGACTTATTTTTCGTCTACCTATCACGGGTTTCGCAGCAAGACTGACTCGACGCCGCTGACCGTTGAGCCCGCGCTTAAAAGTTCCCGCCACTACTCGGTGGTAGGGCGCGACGGAGCGGCAAGCGAGTCAGTGTTGCCAGGATGAAAACAGAAAGTAAGTATAATAACTAATAGATACATTTAACTATTTTGTAAGCCGTGAACAGAACAATATTTATAACGATTCCTAACATGTTATGAGAGCGTTGTAAGAATTGTGTTTTTATTGCAGCAGGATTGAAAAGTATTCAGTTCAAATAAAAGTCTTGGTAAATATCAAACTAATAAAGTTATGACAATAAAATTAGATTTCGCTGAAAACAAAATCATTTCTATATTGTTTTTGGGGGCGTTATAATGGACATAATGCCCGTTCTCATTAACAATAAGCGACACAATAAAATTGCACTAAAAACTGAACTGTATTGCAACCTACTTGGGTATGGTTTTCCATACTGTTAGTGAAATTAGGCAAAACATTGTTTTATAAACATCTCCAATGAAAAGCATTATAATTCTATTCCACTCTTTTCATTAATTCGGCCCCAGTCTATCTGCCTCCTAAAACCCGATGCGTTCGTCATTTCCTCGGAGTTTTTTACGATCCCCACCGAAACGTCAAGTTAATCAAGTAGTACCCTAACATGGGGGCAAACGATTTTAATTAAACTAAATTGCGTAATTCTTTCGTCTGTAAAGAGTTTTATTAACGTATAATATACGGTTTACTGGCTGGCGTTTTGTTGAGATGTTAAATTTTTGATTAACTGGCGGATCACGTGATTGTTCTGTTTTCAGGACCTATGTACTTACCCTCACATCTACCCTTATTTACTTGGTAGTGTTTCTCAATATCTACTGATATGTAGCTATTTAGAAACACACACACCTACAGGCGTGAATTTTTGTGTATGTGCGTATGTATGTATGTGTGTATGTACCTATTTGTCGCACTCAAGACATGCAAGCTGATAATTTTTTTTGTGTATTTTTTGTTGTTCCGTTTTGTTAAATTCTGAATGTTTTATGTTTGTTATTTCTGTTTTCAAATTTTGCGTCCTATCCCTGCGATGAAAAAATATTTTTTATTTCTTTCTTTCATACACACGTGCACCTATTCACGCCTGTTTCCCATGGAGGCTGCAACCACAGATTGCCACGTGCTACGATCTTTACAAACTCCTTTCGCCTCGTCCACGTTCATACATCTAGTCATACACGTACGCCCGCTGCGAGTACTACGCACCTGACCGTTCCGATGAACCTCACCAACAACTTGGTCAAAACCTAAAAAGGAGTAGTGGTCTTTTCCGCCTGATCAGTTAAATTTTTTTTTGCTTAAATCATGCGGAGGCGCCGTTTAGGCTTATTAGAAAAGCGTCAACTTTGGCGCGCAAAATAACAATAACTCTCGTTTGGCGTGCGTCGTCAGTGCGCTCGGCCGATCGGTATCTTTTCATTCATTATTTCTATACAAATTGAAAGAGGCGGGGCTAGAGAGCGTTTCTATGTTGTAAGTGCATGCAAAAAATAGCTTAGTGGTGATCACGGGTCACGGGTCACGGGTGGTGGACACTCCCGCCTGATCAGGCGGGAGTGTCCTCTATAGTACATAGTTCAGAGGCTTCATAACGGAATGATACTCGTCAACGAATACAGATACTCTCAGTTCCAGGCAAGGAAACTACAGGCATGTCGTAGAGCCGAAAATATGAAGAGGTGTGACGTCAACCAGCCAGTACTAGGCCCACCTGGTGGCCCACTCCGTCCCATAAAGAGGAGGCCTGTTGTGGATTTCTGACCTGGATTGTCTATCGCGTTGGTCACAAGCGCCGCCTGCTGAGCATGGGATCCTGCATTCGATTCCCAGGTCGGGCAAGTGTTATTGGGTTTTCCCGTCAGGAATTTCTGACCAGCAGTAGATTTGCATCCGTATATGATGGCAATAGGCTCGCAACCTATACAAAGGACTTAAACATAACAGGCGAACGGTGAGTGTATTAGGTACACCTCTGCCCAACCCTTCAGGGTTTACAGGCGTGATGTTATGATACGTATGTAGATTTATCGTTTTGCTATTTACCCGTATATGATTTTTTTTTTCATAGCACAAAATTGCCCCAGAATAATCAAGAATGCCTCGACTCATCACGTCTTAGCTTCGCAACTCTCAGCAACTACAAAAAATAGTCTTAAAAAATCACACACGAAACTCGTGAATCGAAAAGCAATTGTCCCAAAGTGCTGGTAGGAACAGAATCAGCGAACGTGAGAGCTCACCGACCGAAAATCTATTTTACAAATGAATAAACAAAATAAGCTCCGCTTCCCTTTCAAGAAAATTACTTAGAAATATGACGATTGGTACAGGGGGTTTCGTTTTATGACGTGTGCTCGTGAGTTTTTTTTTTCTATTTATCTATTATGAAATAGTTTTATGCAGTTGGGTTTACTGTAAGATTTTTTGATGTTGCTTATAAGATTTTTTGATCAAACCTTCCAAGAGTGTTATTGGATTTTTCCATCACGAATCTCTCAGTAGCAGGCTAGCAGCCACGAAGGCTGGAGTTGTGGCCGGTTAATGGCAATTGGCTCGACCGCTATTACATGTGACTTAAAAATACCGGGTGAAATGTGTGTGGTGTACTAGCTTCATCTCTGACTTACCTTTCGAGGAATACAGGAAAATATTATGTTAAATAAATAAATAAATATCGCTAGAAATTACACACAGCGCCATCTAGTGCCACACTTAGCAACGAGGCTTGTGTCGTGGACGCCAGATAGTTGATATACTACATACATACTTTTTGTTTGTAAATACATACTTATTAAACATATAAACATCCATGACTCGGAAACAAATGTTCATGCTCATCACACAAACATTTGCTCGTACCGGGATTCGAACCGGGGACCCTAAGAACGTAAGGCAGCCTCACTACCGCTGCGCCATTCGGGTCGTCAACGTTGATGTTATAATGTTTTTTTAACGCGAATGATCATTAGGCCTTCCTTTATTAGATATTTTAATTATACTTACGTTTCCGTCGGTAGACTTTTTAATAGCTATCTTTAAAGTAATGCAAACTTAATTGAAGCCTAGGTCATAAAAGTAATAACTACAAAATAGCAATACTTAAAAAAAAAAACTCAATAAATCTAAGCTCTAAGTTATAAAACACAAAGTAGCGTACAAATGAGCATTAATGCTATGCAAATCATGCTATTAAAATAACACGCACAGCTTCCTCATATATTATTATTTAAAAATATGGTAAACATCTCCATTAGTATATAAAAATGGCAAAAACTTTATAATATGTATCATAGAACGGTCGTGCAGCATGCATTGAATTTTATTAGTTTCCTTACTTGACTAAAAGCCACGGTTTTGAGGCGTGCGTGCTCTATGTTTTTTTTACTTATATGAAATAGCCAAGAGATCTTTTTAATGTTGATAGAATTTCTTCCTATCAATTCCATTGGGGATAAAATACAAAGTGAATACGGGAGCGAAGTTACTTCTAGGTAACTAAGTATATACCACGATGAAAAAGAGATTTTTTATTTATGTTGTTGAGATATTTCTCGACGGCATATAAAGCCAAGTCAGAGGCCCATGGGTGGCTTAAAAACTCTGACACCAGGTTAAGCACTAACCATACGATAAAGAAGAAGACTACACAGACAGAATAAAGCTTAAGTAAGTATATCTCCTAAAGTAGTGGGAAGGGCACATTGCTCGCAGAACGGATGGCCGATGGGGCCGAAAAGTTCTGGAGTGGCGACCGCGAACCGGAAGACGTTGCGTTGGAAGGCCTCCCACTTGGTGGACCGACGACCTGGTGAAGGTTGCGGGAATCTGATGGGTACGAGTCGCACGTGACCCGTCAATATGGCGACACTTAGGGGAGGCCTATGTCCAGCAGTGGACGTCTTTCGGCCAGATAGGCAGTCGCTCCATGTAAAGTACTGGTATTCAGCTGCATCCGGTTAGATTGAAACCGACCCCAACATAGTTAGGAAAAGGCTAGGCAGATATTATTAGATATTTACATTTCCTAGCGATGTTTCACCGTTTCAAGAGCAGGTTAATGACATTTTTTACACAAAGTTACGCGCCTAAGTTTGAACTCACACTCGTACGTAGGTACTGTTACCATTTTGGCACTGCTCATCTTTCATCATAACATTTTATTGTAAAATTATTTGGTTTTACTCAATGACTCCAACAGCCTGTATAGAAAATAAGGCGGGCGTCACACCACGAGGGCGAGCGTGTAACGCGTCATCAAACACCATGGGGCAGGCATTGTTCTAAATATTCCGTCGGAAACCCGCCTAAGTGATTGTTGGCTTTAATTTTATCAATGGCGTGACATGTGTGCAAGTTTTGTAGATTTGAAAAGTAGTGTGTTGGTCCACGGTAAATATTGCAATTTTCTTGCTTAAAACTTCGATTTTGTGAGGCAACAAAAAATTGATAAAGGGTAAGAGATTTATATATGATATATCTAAAAGGAACACTGGCATAAGCATGATCAGCGTATAATGTTCTCAATGCTGCGACACAGGTCTCCTCTCTAAGATAACACACACACACACACAAACAAAACACACAAAAACCACACTAACGAATAATAATAATACCAGCCTATTACTGTCCCACTGCTGGGCAAAGGCCTCTTCTCATACAGAGATGGCACGAGCATTGATCATCACGCTTGCTCAAGACGGGTTGGCGATTTCAGACTTATATTAACACTAACGAATTTGCAAAATATCAATATCATAGTCATAAACCATTCATTGAATACCGTCCTATTTTGTGAATATCTCAACTGTTGCCTGTTACAATTCAAAAGGTAGACCCCTGTGACAGAGAGACGGACAGCGTAGATTACCTATGTAGAGATTCCAGTGATATCCTTTGAGAAAAAGAACCCAAAATCACAGAAATATATAAAAAAGAAGTTTCAAAAAAATGTTGCAAGGAAACTCCTTATTCTCAAAACTTCATATAAACTGTGGTTACATTCTCTTCTGACTATACTTATGATTCTCTAATAAACACTAGAGTATCTACGTATTACAGACACTTTTAACTTTCTTTTGACATCCATTAATGTCCTGTATTATACCCTTTTATTGGTTTTGCATTAGTATTCTGCGAATCGGTCTAAAACGATTCGTTTTTTTTTTATAATTTCTGAAATAAATCATTAATTTTCATATTTTTCAATGTTGACACTTACGTCAAGTTGTCAAACTATCTGTTACTTTTTCTTTCTCTTTCTGGCTTAGTCTATGATGGTTACTTTTAAGTTTATTTAATTTAAATTATTTTTATCAATACGTTTAGCTGAAACATTATATTTTATAGATAATTAGTTGTATTTTATATCTCATTTGTAAATCCATTTATTTCTCTTATTAAATTTTAAATGTACAAGTCTGCTTACCCTTTATTTTGATAGGATCAAGTAGATTTGTTACAACATTTTGTTAGAAACTTATCCCCATAAGTGATAGTCAATTTTAATTTAGTTTAATGGTATGCGTGCAAGCAATCGCTTTATTATCCTGGCTGAAATCGTGAATTAATTTCATAATAACCGGTAGTGTATACAACTGAATATCGGTTTCAAACAGAATGAAATGATAGCCGATGTTCCTCGAAGTAATAGGTACTCATAGATGCGATTCTAATTCCACTTTGAGAGTTCTCATATGTAATCATAACATAAAACAAAAAAAAAACGGCTAAGTGCGAGTTGGACTCGAAAACAGTTGAAAATTTCAACTGTCTACCTATTACGGGTCATGAGACACAGCCCGCTGACAGACAGATGGACGGACGGACAGCGGTGGCTACGGAACCCTGAAAATTAAAACTTTTCTTCTGTTGCCCCAGATATTTTAACGGTTGTTTACTAATTCGAGGTTGTACACTGAGTTAGATTCTATCTTCAGTATTCTTTTTTCTAGCATCTTCACTTTTTGAGATATAGCTACTGTGCATAATGAGCCTGTTTAAAACAACTTTAGTTAATCAGGGTTTGCACTTTATAAAAATCTTTGTAATTTCTATAATGGCGTTATCAAGAACGGTTTACAGTAACGCTCATAATACATCACGCTACGACCAATACAAGCAGAGCTTATATGAAAAATGTTGCAAAAACGGGGATTTTTTTGTGAGCTTTTTCTCTTAAAAGTGACGCAGACATAGTTGCGTGGGTCAGCTAGTACATAATAATAACCAGTCAGTAATAGCCTGGAGGTTAAAGAGGTAATGTCAAAAACATAGCTCCCAATGTCAAACTAAACATAACAGGCGAAAAGTGGGTGCACTATTATCACTACATCTGTCTCCGTCCTTTTATAAAGGGTGTAAAACACCTCCTAACGAAGCCAAAAGGCACTTGTTCTCCTCGTCATTGCGATCATTTTTTTGTTCTACACCATACCTGGGAACCTTCTAGTTACGGATATATTATTGGGCGTCAAAGTTCCAACTTTTTGACAACTTTTTTTTTAAATGCAAGTTTTTAACAAGATTTTTACTTTAAACACCTCCACGACCCCCGTACTATTCAATCCATCACCAGCACAATGTTTTGAGTGCGTTACATTGAGTTATACCACAAAACATGATTTTTCACCCCAAAAAAAAGTCGTTTCCCAGCAATAATTTTTGCGTAAAGTTACTTAGTTTGAGGTACAGAATGCTTGGTTGGCGGCTTCTTAATGAGGTGGCTTACACCCTGTATACAAACATGTCATTATGTTAAACCTTCTCAATATCTCGCCAACGCGTCACATTCTCACCCGTAGGTGGTCTAAAGTCACAGAAGTTTTTATCTTTTCCTTATCAAATGTCATTGGTGGGCAAACGTGACATGCTTGCGACACGGACGCGGCGGTTATTGCCTCCCAACACGGAAGGCGGTCGAAGGGACATCGCAGCTTGATTGACATTACTTATTTATTCATTCCTCTGGCCTTCGGAAGGGTTGGGTCAGTTTTGGCTCTTACTAGGTTTACTCGAAGATGTTTTTGACCAAAACTTGTGGATAAAGATAACACACAACAGGTATCAAGAATGAACAGGGCAGTCACTGGACAGCTTCCGCACAAACTCGTTATCAATATCAATCATATTGCTGAATATCTAGAATAATAGTCTGCAATAAAAAATAAAAAAAAGATAACTTGGAAGAAGGATGAGGATTCCAATTTCGATTACTTTGTTGAATAATACGACTTGTAGGCCTCACCATTAGTTTTTGAAACCCAGTTATAGATGGATATTTAGAAAGTGATGTGAGTGTTATTCCCTTTATTTATTTCTTTACAAATATACATTTCTAAATATTGTAGCCTACGCCATCGGGAACAGGGTCCAAGCTATCGGCGGTCAGGGCTCCAGAGAGAAGAACCTCCCAACAATACGAACCGTGTCCAGGAGTACCGCTTTCTGAATCTCAATAAGCTTTTATTAATATAGGAATTGTAAATTTACAGTCTGAAATTAAAGGTGCAATGAGGATAACGAACAAAAATTATTTTCATAATAACCACGATGAATGGATTTAAATCGACCTAATAAAGCAGTTTACAGATATAGATAGGCCTAATCCCAGAGCAACACTGCAGAAATGTGTGTGTTTAAAAGTTCTCATCTACACTACAGCTTACCTCTTCAAGTCACACAAGCGTAAAGCTATTATTGTATTCAAACAATTACCGACCTTTTAAACTCCTACTTTCCATTAATCTTCCCTCTTTTCGCGTTCCAAGGGTACGGGTCATTTTTGTTTGCAGTACCTCCTGGTCCCTTTAAATACAAATAACGTTACCTTCTGGGAACAATGTTTATGAGCTTTTCATTGAACGGAGGTCACTGAGGGGCGGGGAGGGGCGGAAGGGAGGATGTTTGACGTAAGTAGTGTAAAGTATACCTTGGGACACGATCTTATTTGTCAGGTCATTAACTAGTACGGATATGTCCCGCGCAAGATATTTGTCTTTAAGTGTGTTTGTTTGTAAATATTGTTGTGTGCGTGTGTGTTTGTGATTGGGGATTAAATGGTTGTGAATAAGAGATGTTAAATCGTGGTGTGATGTTTATAGGCCATGTTTTCCTGTGCTTATTTACTCTAAATTGAAATGATCATCCAACAGCTTCAGTTAAAGAAAATCTTAATACGGTTTACAACCTTAATTCGCACATTACACATCTCAAAATAGTTAATACGTACTAACAGGACTTTTAAAATTGTGGAGGTTAGATTTTCAGCTGCATCCGGTTAGACTGGAAGCAGATGGATGCTGGTGAATATTGAGAGGATTATCTTTCATACGTCCGTGGACACATCGACTCATTAGTGGTACATTTTAACTATTCAACAAAAAAAAATTGCGTTTTTACACAATCGAGGATAAGAGTTCTCAAGTGTATAAAGTAATGGATTATTAATTTCAAAATCGTTCTGATTATTAATGCGTCTGTTTCACAATAATTGGGGTGCAGGTTCAACGTCCAAGAAAATGGTTGTAAAACTATTTTTTTTCTCTGGTAAAGACCGTTCCATCTGGAAAAACTGAAAACAACAAACAACATTGTAAATAAAATATGCCAATACGCAAAATAATATGTTTCTTCAACATTCTATCGAATCCAAACATGTCTTAACCAAGTCGTTGACCCTTCTGTCACAGACGAACTAAGTTGCCATCTAAATTCATTTAAATACTGATAATATTGATAACTGCCTAGGAGCGGTCAACGACCTCTTATCAATGACCTTTCCCGCGTCCGATATTTTTACATTCCGATATTTTCGCATGAATCGAAGTAGACGTCATTTGTCATGTTTTGTTATTACTCGTATCATTCTAAATCGCTGAAAGGAACGGAAATCGTCATTCTCTGATAGAAAATCTTTTGAAGTCATAATAGATAGATAATTAGAATTACTTATTTGTAACGCAAAACCTCAATGAGAACCTACATAATAATATGTACATTTAAGTGAAAACATGTAATATACAGTGCATTCATCAATAAATGAACAAAAAAAAGCTGAATATGCTGTAGTATTTCAATATCTGATTAAACGAAATTTAATCTTTTCCCTGTTACCTCGTTGAAGATCTCTAAGCCAGGTACTGAAAGCGGTGTGATCGCCCTGTGAACTGTGATGTGCCAGTAGTCATGTTTTACGAGTTGTGGATTCGTACCCAGGAAGCTGAATTACTTTGTGTAATTTTGTACAACACTACTGCTCGCAAGTTCTGAAGAAAACATCGTGAGGAAATTGGCATGTCCTAGAACCAAAAAATCGAAAGCACATGGCAGCTACCAACCCGTACTGGACCCGGGAAATCACCTACACCTACACCCCACTACCTTTCACAGAGAGGAGGCTTGTGTCCCAGCAGTGGGAACAATCATCATCTTCCTGCCCTTGTACCATTCTATTTGGGGTCGCCGCAACACGTTTTCTTCTTCCATTCTCCCCTGTCAGACGTCACAACATCATTTATTTCTTTCTCTGTCATATCATTCCTCACACAAACCATCCATCTTTTCTTTGGCCTTCCTCTCCCTCTCCATCCATCAACATTCATGTCAATCACTAGTTTAGTCACATGCGTTTCAGTATGCAGTGTGTACAATATCACCTGATTATGTTAAGCCGGCCAGCTGGTGCCCAAATAATATTCAGGTTGCACCAAACGTACTTTGAGTACTTGCGTATGTATGTATCATACTTACGATAACGGGACGTTTCTGGTAACATTTTGACTAATAAATTAGTTTTATTTATAGTGCGCAGTAACTTATAGGTACCAACTTACACAATATTGCCACATTTTATCAATGTTTAACTAACACGGTAGGCATTTAATTTTCCTACCGTTCGGGACAGGTTCAGACTTGTTCGGACTAGTAATAATAAAGCAATGATATCCATAAAATGTTTCATTTATTTATGAAAATATACTTCAAGTTGGTAAGTAATGTTCCAAATAGATGATGAAACTTTACCCACTTTACTTAGTTCGAAATGCAAGTGAGCAGATCCAAGTTATGGCTGGATTGCTAGGCACTACATGGTCAGCCTTTTCTCAATTACCCATGGTCAGCTACAAGTCTAACTAAACGCAGTTGCATACTTAACATTTTAAGAGGCAACTGCCTATCTGAGCTCCACACCGAGTTATTGGGTAATACGACACACCTTGGCAAGACTCGTTGTCAGACTTTTTGGGTTCTAAATATACGTTACTTCTGCCAAAGATCTATGAATGACAGCCGGGACCAACTGCATAATGTGCTTTCTGAGATACGGAGGAGTTCAGTAATAGCAATGATACTTATAAACTATAAGGTATTTTTTTTAACATAATTAACTGCTTGATGACTATATTTATTCCTTCACAAACCCTTTTCAGTATTGAGATAAAAATGTAAATTCACATAGGTATTATATTTTTACGTGTGTATTTTTACATAATGCCTACATTTGTAAATGTAGAACCGTCTCCCAAAATGAGCGGCAGTTACCCACGTCAAATTATACACGACGGCTATTTTCAGTTTCATAACTTTTACAAAAAACAAAAGGCTACCTTTCTGCTCGTGTTGGTGCGTATTTTTTACTTATTTATTTACCACCTATTTACATAAGGATAGATATGGTGTTGAGCTGTTTCTGCCATCGAAAATCCATTATCGATGGATGTTGCTTTCGTTTTAAGCTTTTTAAAATAGATAAATGAGATTTTTTTGCTGTGTCAAATGGTTTCCTCTGGACCAGTGTGAATATTGTGATTTGTCGTGTACCTTGGGATTTCTATTTCAGTAATGGCAAATGGCGATAACGTGCCAAACTAAGCTACTTCTTTGCAAACTAATGTCTTACACAGAGTCAAGACGAAGTAAAAAAAAATTGCTTTGCAAAATTATCCTAAATCATCTCAATCTCAGGCCTTAAACTCTCTACATCATCATTTTTCTTTACCATCTTTTTTTTCCTAATAGATAAACACGTTTTTGAAAACTTACAGAAGTGGCGACAATGTCTGTAACACCTTCCAATTTATTTTTTTATTGTAGCTAGTTATCATATTATTATTTTTATTAGACACACGAATTATTTACATTATTTACACACTAACTCTTTATTAGAAATAGAAATATTTACAAGTATCAAAAAGGGTTACAGGGACGTCGAAAGATTCGTCCACATCGCTGTTAGCAGGAAAAGTGCCCAGTGTTTGATGGCAATTCTGACTCTTTGGCCAAAATATAAAATAGAAATACTAGGTGGGCACTCGGACCCCATGGCCAAATTGAATACATAGAACAAACACCCCCACAAAATTCACAGCTGATTTCTAACAATTTGACGCCGAGTCATCATGGTAAGTGAATTAATACGCGTCCACCAATCATATGATCGTGACGTCAGAGCATCACGATCAAAATATTAGATAATAAACATAGCAAGGTGACACGCTGATAACAACAATCGGGGGTTCAACGACCGCGTTATCAGTACGACCTCAGAATCACCGATAGCATATCACGATGCGTTACATGCGACGTGCTCGCTACGTTTTTGAATATTTAGGTTTTCACACATATTGTTTTGGTTTTTCATTTCCTTTAATGGTTTATTTGTAACCCCCCCTCGGCCCTTGCTCAAGCGAGCCCGCGATGCTGAGCCAGAAGTGATAAATCAGCCCCTAAATAATCTAACTCAGATCCAGCCTGTCCTCTTGCTGCCCCCCCCCCCCAGCTTCTCCCTAAGCCGAGGTTCGTGCCCTTAGTGCGTGGTCGCATGGTTTATAGTTATTATGCCCCTGGCTGGAGGCCTTAAATTCAAGGCATCCACAGGATTAGCCTGGTTAAGCAGAAGCCAGTCTCTCTAGACAGAAACTGCGAGATGCATACACAAAAAAAATAAATTCTTTTTCCATCCTGTTTTGAACCAATTATGATAACCTACAGTCTGTGTGAGTGAGTTTACCTTTTTTTTTACCTACGTTTGTTTTTAGGTAGACGGGACTCATTGTGTTCTGTATACCTAGTTGTTTAATTCTGAATGCAACCCCCCTTCCTTCCCTTCCTTTACCTTTTTCCTGTCGTTAATTTATTAATTGCATGATTTTTCCCCAATATTTCACCCTTTCTTTTCATTCTATACAATAAAAAGTACTTAAATGACTTCAACGCGAAAATGTATCGGCCATATTGTTTACATCGGTGACATGGCAAGACATTATAGGATTTTATTCATGAAAACTGTTCTGAAAAGTTCATCCCCATTAAACCAAATTAAAAACTAATGATAAATAAAACCACGATTAAAAATCCAATATGGCGGGTGTCCATGAATCATTGCATGAAACAATTAACCCAGATATAGCGATCGAGGCATAAGCTCCATGAAATTATAAATGATGTAGGAAGTAACGCGGTGAATCAACTGGTTGTGTGCATTGTGGGAAAAACCGTGTTTAGTTTGAAGTTGGTTCAAAATTGATCAGCAGTGTAACAGAGGTGCACTTGAACGTAGTTTTGGTGAATTGTTCACAACAAACTGAAATTCTATTAGAGAATCATACATACTCATACAAAAACTCACATCTTATTCCCACTACTTACATACACGTTTTTCTTCGTCCACGTTGATACATCAGTTCGTACTAGTAAGCCAGTTGCTAGTACTACTCACCTGGCCTATCTGAACATGTGTGAACTTCATCAGTGAATACGATGATGGAATAGTCAATTGGATTGACAAGCTACGCAAATATAATAATTATCAATCCTGTTGGAAGACGTCGTAGAAATATAATTGCCAGTTGGCCCTCTGGTCACATACTGCAGGAATGGTTTTTACTATGAGTTCTTTCTTTTCTTATACTAAATATAAATCTAAGGAGGATGGCGAGAATTGTGCCTGCCACCACCCCTGATGTGACGACAACGACCACTCTGCCAAGAGTGTGACGACGATGAAGAAGAATTTGAAATGTAAAGTATCTACTATATTTATTAACATACAAACTTCCATGACTGCATGTATGGGACACAGAGACCAGAATAGAACTTGGAAATACTGTCGTGAAAAACCTATAACTTAAGACGGCACCCAAATACTATTTAAACCAAACTGCACTACAAAAAATAACCTTCTAAACGAACACAGCACAATATCCACCCAAGTCCACACGCTAAGCAGTGGCACACGACCTTGTACGTTATCTCAACGTGAGTCAATACATGTACTGTACTGCAGCTGGTTTCTGGTTGCTCGAATACTCGCCCTTCGTCTACCGTGCGTTTCAATATAACTTAAATACTTAATAACTGTGCACTAGGTCAATGTTGCCTTGCATGATTTTTTAGAACTAATTTGTATTGGAATAATTGCTTTGGTCTATTATGAGTGGATGTTAAGAAGCAAATGTATGTCATTAGATTTATGTGTTGAGATTGGTCATCTGTTTTAATGTGTAGTCAGAAGAGACTTAGCTATGTCATGATGGTTCTTTTATTTGTTAAAGAGCTCCAACAGAATATCATCAACTTCGGCTTAAAATAGTGTTTGGGAAAGTTATTTTTTCTATGGTACAGTGTAAATTTTTATTTTTGTTTTTGAAAAACAATATTTACATTATATACATACTACAACTAGAACTCTATATAATTACAAAAGTAAAACTAAACGTAAGTACCTACATATATCCAACGACGTCAATAGGCGTCAAAGCACTCCTCCGCATGGTACCTACAGTTAAGATACAATTGGGATTATTAGAATGAAAACAACCTAAAACCGATTTAAAAAAGCTAAATTATGTTTGAGAACTATCCCTGAAGACGTTACAGACAATAGAGAGAGAGAGAGAGAACGAGAGGATACCAAATTTGAATAATTCCGAGTATGACTGACTTGCTATATAATCAAAAACTCAGTCATCCAAACTTGGCTTCTCCCAAGTTGAGTCATAAGTCTCGTACGAACAGCAAGGAAAATTGGGTATTTCAGAAAATTAACAATTGGCAACCACATTATTTTGAAAGTCATCAGAACACAACACACAAAGAATCAAACCTCAATAATGAAATAGATAAAACAGCAAACTCAGGTGCATTAGAAACCGCAGGTGTCGACGTTCCCCAACGGTTAGAAGCTGACGAAATAATTCATACAAATTATGACACGTAACTACTAGTCTACTAGATATGACTACAAGTCCATAGTCACGTAGATATCTACATCCAATGAATCATAATTACACGGGATATGAAGATAACGTACCAATGAACAGAGAAATTAATAATCTATGGAATTCTGTTCATCTATCATGCAGTTCGTGGCTTAATAATAACTGCCGCACAAGTCGATCTTCTAGGTAAAGCTACACTTGCCGAAGTCGGCCTGTGGATGGGTTACCATTTTTTACATAGCGAGTTCCCTTCGTACCTCGTAAGGCATGTTAAAGTCGTTGGTCCCGGCTGTCATTTGTAGATCTTTGACACTCGTTCGTTACAGGTAGTCAGTGAACGGAAAGTCTGACGTCTTACCAGTATTCCCAGTACGCAAGGGTTGTACAGGTCAGATAGGCAGTCGCTCCATGTAAAATACTGGTATTCAGCTGCTCCCGGTTAGCCTGGAAGCCGACCTCAACATAGTTGGGAAAAGGCCAGGTAGATGATGGTATAATTCGATGGAAAGTCGAAGACATCACCCACTCTGGGTTTGCATGGTGGAAAATTGTCCACTCAATCTCACAGAGAAGAAGCCCGAGTCCCAGTCCCAGGAATGAAAACGTTACAGGGTTAATTATGTTATATGCTCATGCTAGGGTGAGATTATTCTGAGTTAGAAAGACTGCTGTGTCTCGTTTGTGGTACTTCTGAATACGCTCGTTTTATTCAAATCTCATCTACTTTTCACAATGTTAGATCTAGGTTTTTACTTCAAAAGACCATCTCAGACTAGTCTGCATAGTCCTCATGTGAATGGACCAAAATTATGTCGGACTTTATAATATACCTCTGAGTTTGTTTCGGCTGTTCTTTCTCAGAGTATTCTTGAATACGACACATAGGCCCTATCAATTAAAAAAAAACACGTGTAGGTTTTAGTGTTTGTAAAAACCTATTTGCAAAATAAACATAATTAATCAGATCATTTGCAGACGAAATAAGAATAATAGAGAAGTGTGGAAAAAGGAGACCCCAAATGAATTGGGATAAGGGCTAGAAAATGATGTTGATTTGTAGACGGAAGTGTCAGGGAAAAAATGAGCGTTGATCAGTACACTTGTTGATTGTATTTTATGTTTTTACACCATTAAGTCTGGGTTCCCCTACCCACTGACATGTTAATGATTCAGTTTGAAACAAAAATTTTCTTTAAATGAATTTCGTCAGTTTTCGAAATGATCTGGCAATACGAACATGTTGAAATATAAAAGACCTTCGATCGCGTATCCTTCAAACCGAGAACAACCACCTACTAAGCATTCCTTATAATTAAGTTGACAATCTAAATTAATATTGTTCATAATCTGATCATCAATCATCGTTTTACCTTGCTTCATGCCAAGATCATGTCCGCAGGAGTTCATCGCCACGCTTCCTTGTCCAAGGTCAGATGGTGATAATTGATAAGGAGTTGTTTGTGTGTCTTTGCTGTTATCAGTTTCGTCACCAGTCTGGGCTTAGAGAAAGTTGTTTTGTTTTGCGCAAAAAATACGTTTTAGACGCATTTTTGTAATCTGTAATTGTAGTTGGGTAGGGTTTTATGAAGTTGTTTGCAATGAGAATTAATGTCCAAGAGGTTATTTTGATAGCCATAAGTCTGTAAGTGGGTTTAGACAAGGAT
The DNA here is from genome assembly GCA_963853795.1 of Xestia rhomboidea. Classification (NCBI taxonomy): domain Eukaryota; kingdom Metazoa; phylum Arthropoda; class Insecta; order Lepidoptera; family Noctuidae; genus Xestia; species Xestia rhomboidea. The sequence continues at coordinate 1,766,476 of OY970771.1, read as the reverse complement.
CCGATCAGTCAAGCTGGTGCGGACAAATTGTGTGTCCGGAGTTGTGTCCGCAATTTATCTAAAGTTAGGAGTGCTATATAATAATAATAATAATATATTTATTCAAATTTAAAATTCGCACGAAAAATACAAGTTAAATTTTAAAAATAATGTTGGTATAACAGAGTTCGATGCCTGTACTAGGTTAAACCTGTATCACAGGCGGCATGTTTCTACTAAATACTACATATTTGGACCATGGATTTCTTAACAATATAAAACATAATAGTGAAATAAGTTAGTATGGGTTTATATAAATAAATACCTAATGTACTTAAACGCTACTAAAAGTTACTAACAAAACGCTACTAACAAAAAATAATAATAAAGGTCACACATGTGTATAAATCTAAGGAAAACAGTTTGTAGCACTTATTTGCTAATGAATATCAGCAGTATTAAACAAGTAAACATTGCAAAATAGAAAAACACTGTCAAGGTATTTTTGTTGCGGGCGGCAATTTGCTTAGACAGCAAAAGATTAACCGATGTCTGGCTTGGAGTATGACGCACTAGGTGCCCTCATAATCGACGGAGTTAATATATCGGTGTTCCGCTATTTTTCTAGCAGGGCATTCAGCGTCTCCCGTTTTGTGGTCATAGGGCTTTTTAAAGCGGGAACAAGTCGCGCATCTCGGAATCTCAGTTTTCTTCGCACATTTGAACATCATATGACCTGCGTCACCGCAGTGACCACATGTAGAAACTAGTTCTCTGCAAGATTTGGCTGCATGGCCATACTGCTGGCATTTATAGCACCTCATAACTAACGTGAAGTCCCTGACAGAACATGATGTCCAATTTATAAAAATCCTAGATTGAGGTATCAAAATTTTTCGTATGTTGGCCGCAACTTCAATAACGAAGTTACAGGTTGCAGCCTCTCTCTTTTCAGATTTGTGGCTTAATTTTACCAAGGTCAAAAAGGATTCTAGGGACATCGCTGGTAACTTGTCGGCTATATTTTGCTCGAAAATGCACTTGAAGACCTCATTTTCAGCCAAGGAAGTCGGCACTCCTACAACCACGATCCGAGGTTTGCACTTGTTGTGTTCGTCGGCGGTAAGTCCAGATGTAGAGAGCTGGAATGCGTTCTTCAACTTATCGGCGTCGTGTTTCGTCTCGGTACTAATTATTACGCCACCATTTTTCGTTTTTCGGACACCACGTACTTGCAGCTTCATTTGCTCGGGCCGTATGATTTTTTGCACTAGTTCTTTGGTTTTGTCACTGGTTTTCAACTTATCATTTGGATAGATGGCGACAGAACTTAAGTTATTGGGTCGAACGAAATGGTTTGATCCCCTTTTCACCATATCGGCAAAAGAAGCATTTCCCGCAGAACTAGAATCCCGTATTGTCTGTTTGAGCTCCGAGATATGTTCTGTAAGGTCACGCTGTTGTTTAAGGGCATCGATCGTGTTATCCGCGTGAATAGCTTTTTGTTTTAGCGATTGGTATAGGACTGCCATTTGTGACGTACCAGATTCGACTTTACGGCAAAGGTTTGAAATCTTCATCTTCTGCTCGGCGTTCAGTTTCCCATCCATAGCAATAGAGCAAACTTCATCCAGGTACTGCTGGATCTGGGACATCCATCCTTGGATTTCGGGCGTTGAAGCAATGACAACGGCCGTAGCCGACTGCGACGGCGAGCTGGAGGGTTGCACTGGCCTCTTTGGATTACAGGGGCTGTTTTCCTTTTTGTTAGTTTTATTCAACTTCACTTTTTCGTGTCCATTATTCACTAAAACTACACAATAAGCAAGATTACTTTATGCATTACGATAGTAATACCTGCACGAAAGGAGGTCAATATTATTAAAGTATTAATTAAATATTGCTAATGAGCACGTCTGTCCGCTGCGAGTGCGCGAAATGATGACCCTGATGCTGTCTGTCTACTATTCCAAATTTGTCAGTCACTCATTGTTTTAAAAAAATAGTAACTTCATATTTAATAACAGAATACCAATCTTATCCGAGAAATAAATTTCCTTAATCATAAACGACAATAATATTTGTGTGTACCATCAGTTGTCTGTCGTTGTCTTCTAATGTTATGGACGACAGATTGAAATTTTGAAAGACGTTTTTTGTAATATTTGAGACTTTAAACACGTATCGAATTAGTTAACAACATCAGCGTCATCATTATCTTCCTGCCCATGTCCTATGTTTTATTTCTTTCTTCCATTCTCCTCTGTCAGACGTCAAAATATAACTGATTCCTATTTTATTCTTTACATTCCTAATTCAAGGGCCTTTTCAGTCTTCCTCTCAATCTTCATTCATCAAAATTTATTTCACTATTTTAATCACATGCAATTCATTAAGTAAACGGTAATAAGGATTACTTACCTTTGAACCCTAGCTACGCTAATTAGTTCAATCTGCACTGCAGACGTTTCTAATCGACTGATTATGGATCATCACGGAATTAGTCCATAATCGGTCAAGACTTGACGCAAGAATACTCCGATATCCTAAGGTCACATTGTGTATTGACATCAAATAGCAAGGATGACGGCAATGACAACAAATTGACGTGTGACGTGACGTCAAATTGTCACTAGCAGTGATCGTGAGCTAAAAGTAAATATTTGGACACGTTTTATATGTAATTCGTGATTGGGAAATGCATTGGTTTGAATGCAGCATGACTTATTATAATGTGTGGAATAAAACAAAAAGTGCTAATTCTAATGATTACGATAGTCTTAATTTAGGTAGATCTCGATTTATTTCAATGATTATATAATTCCTAGGCTAAAGTCCATAATCATTTTCAATGTCATGCCTAATTTCTGCACCTTGCGCAATAATCTTCAAATTAAAATTGGTAATTTAATCGTCCTTATTTAATTCTCTTTTTCATGTACTTTTTCTTAGAGATTAATGATATCTACTTCTTTGCTTCACAATTCAAGTTACAAAGGCGTGGCTACATCATTCTTTACTGAATCTTTAATCTTAATGTTGTGATTTATGATATTTGCTTGAATAACAAAATAAAAATAAACGACATCCATTTTAGCAAAATGTTAGCTCTTTATATTTGTTCTTAAGCTAAGGTCATACGGTTTTAATCTCTTAAATCTACTTGATCGTGCAATAAAATTGCAAAATAAATACTAAAATGCTTTAACACTTTGCTGTGAGTACTAAATTGCTGTGTAAATTGATGAGATAATTACTGAAACAAGGACAGAATCCTTTTCATATAACAAGTACTTGTAAATTATACACCCCTACGAAGTTTTATAAGATAAGGAAATGGAAAACACGATGAGTGTTTACAAATCTAAACCTTGCACACGTTGAATATACCAAGCCTATCGTCTTCATCAATATCGTCAGCCTAAAACAATCCATTGCTGGACAAAGGCCTCCAATTACAACCCATTTAATATCACAAAAATGCCCTAAACTCTGAAAACATCCAAAATCATGACTTATCGTTATTATCGTACCCTAATTATTGCACCATAATTGAAAAACATTCGACTATTCACTATGGCAAGCATCATCACCTATCCTTACCCCGCCACCAATCCTTTCTCTATTCCAATGATCCAAAAAGGACTTCGAACCACATACCTTCATATCCTCAAAAGGTCACACTCTATCTGCTCACTCCTTCAAGGAAACGTCGAGTATGTGACACTAAAAATAGCTCAGATAAGCAGTGTGCCTTATCAGAGCGACAGATTGTCTGCCGTTGCGATTGGCGAATGAAACACGGGCTTGTTGAGCGAGCGATAACATTGATAGGGGAATGTTTTGGACTCGTATGACTGAATGCTGGGTATTAGGGTGTTTTGATGTAAATGTGGTCTTCTCAGGTTTGAGGTATGATCTGGATATTGTTAAGGAGAAATTCATCATCTGCCTAGCCTTTTCACAACTAGGTTGGGGTCGGCTTCCAGTCTAACCGGACGTAGGTGACTATCAGTATTTTACGTGGACCGACAGTGATGGGAAATTAGGTTTTTGGTTAGAAGACTGGTTGTCAGACTTTCGGGCCACTGACTAACTGGTAAAGATTGTCAAAGAACTACAAACGACAACCGGCACCAGCGCCTTAATGTGCTTCCTGAGGCACGGAGGAAACTCGGTACGTAATGGATGGCCCGAATAGCGCAGCGATAGTGAGACTACCTTACGTTCTTAGGGTCCCGGGTTCAAATCCCGGTAGGAGCAAATGTTTGACATTTGTTTCCTAGTCACGTTGTTAGTCACGTATGTTGATATGTATAATAAGTATGTATGTATTTATAAACAAAAAGTCAAAAAGCACTCGCCGCCTGACCGCCGCCGCGTACGGACGTGCCGCTACCTGTGTTGTGTGTGTGTCCCGCCCGCTGCTACCTGCTGTCACCGGTTCGTCACGACTTCGTGACGTCATCAGTAGTCCCAGACTACACCCAGTCGTGGCACTACTACAGTTTGCGCTTCGCGCACGAACTTAGTGGTGCTGCGCCGTAACGGATCAGCTGCATTCGTAGTTGGTTCGGTACGACAACAAAAACTGTCTTTTTCAAGACAACTATTTCATTAACGGTTCCATCGACTCGCGTGTTTTTTGCCCTTCAGGGAAAAAACCACAGTTTCGTGGTTCTTGGTGGAAACCTTACGGTGCCAACGAAGCCAAGAGGGTGGTGACCCAATCCTACCCGCCAAACCCCTTCAGGGCGAGGCATTCCATTGGAGTCGAGAGCTAGGACCTTGGCCTTGGGGGCTTCCCTCGTCAAACCTAGTATCTGGTTTCGTTCACAGCAACTCACCTAGTGTCGGTTGGGAGTGTCTACCCCTTCGCACTAGAGCCCCTTGCGGGCCTAGGGCCCTGTCGCACAATAAGACTGGCGGCAGGTTTACAAGCTTAGGGCACACCTTAGGTACTCACCTCCCTGTTCGCACAAGTTCAGGGAGGCCACACACCCCCGGGCCCACCCACCCGGGGAGTTAGGTTGTTAGGTGATAAGTTGTTAGGTGAGCTTCACTCATGCCAGCTAACTTTTAGCTGTTTTTAGGCCCGTTTTATCATGGCTGACAAACTTCTGTATAAGTTTGTCAGACAGGTTCTGTTTGAAGATTTTTACTTCAAACAGAAATATGGCGCGACGTTCGACCAACTTGAACGCGCAGCGTTCGCAGAATTCAGCGACGCACCCGATAGCCCCTTAGTTTCAATGGACGCCGACACCGACATTCCGGGAATGGCCGAAGCGGCGCCCATTGAGCCTAATTACCCGTCCTCACCGCGTCTCGCCGACAAAGGCGTCTCAATTAGGTCGGAGCCCGATGCTCCCATTGTTCCGTCATCCATTGTTTCGGAAACAATAGTCCGTCGCGCACCTGTGTCCGTTTCTTCTTCCGAGAAGATGGACATGTCGGTTCCTGCTTCCGCTTCTGATCCTGAACCGTATTTCTCCTCCGCCTCGTCCTCCGAAGACGACTACCAAGTCGTCGGAAAGGGTAAGAAGAGGAAGGGGAAAAAGTCCCAGGCCACCCAGGCCAAGAAACCCGCCGCGAACGTCTCGGTTCCCACTCCCGTGACTTCCCGCCCTCCGTCCCCCGCCCCGTCGGCCGCTGCTCATACCAGCAGACCAACCGCCAACAAACCCGCCGCGAAATCCGCCGCGAAAAATAAAAAGCCCAAGCCCACTCCCCCGCTCTTTCTACAGCACAAGGCGAAATGGACCGAAGTGTCCAAGGCGTGTATGGATCAAAAGATCCAATATACTAGCGCCCACAGTACCCAACAGGGTATTAAGATAAAGGTCCCTACGTCCGACGATTATAGGGCCCTTACTCAGCGACAAGCTGAATTCCCTCACGTCGCCTCACCTGGATACCATCCCTGACCATATAGTCACAGTTGCAGACACGACAGCCGCCATTGACTCCTTTACAGAGCACATTAAATCCGTACTGACGGGATTGTTCACGGGAAGTCCCAGACCTGAGCAACCAGCGCTGGAAATTACCCGATGACGTACGTGATCTGATAAACGAGAAAAACGCAGCTGTTCGTGCCTACAGCTCTTTTCCCTGCGACGCGAACAAAACTCACATGCGCTATTTACAGCGTTCTGTAAAGAAACGCACCAGTGAGTTTCGTTCGAGTCAATGGGACAAGATGCTCAGCGAGCTAGAGCTCACGCACCTAGCTTTCTGGCAACTGCAAAGAAAGTTACGTGCCACCGAAGAGGCTTCGATGCCTCCTCTCACTCGCCCGGACAAGAGCCTCGCGTTCGAAGACTCTGAAAAGGCCGAATGCCTAGCCGACAGTCTAGAATCTCAGTGCACGCCCAGCACGCAACCGGTAGATAAGCAACACCTCGACAAGGTAAACGCGGAAGTCGAACGTAGGGCCTCCCTTCCCCCCCTTGAAGACCCCGATGATCCTCTACCTGTAGTCACCCCTGACGAAGTGTATGACATCATTAAAGGGCTTAAACCGCGTAAAGCACCCGGTTCCGACGGTATCACCAACAAAGTGCTCAAACTCAAAGGGCTCCGTCATCTCCCCGCTCGCGTTCACGTTGTTCACTAGTGACATTCCCAAGAGCAAAAAAGCTCAGTTAGCCCTGTTCGCGGACGACACGGCCATCTATTACACCGGTCGCTGTAAAAACGCAATCGCCAAAACCCTCCAAACCTCAGCCGACGTCTTAGGCGCTTGGTTTAGGAAATGGAGAATCGAGGTTAACGCCGATAAGAGTCAGGCCGTTCTTTTTTCGAGACCGCGTACTAAAATCACTTCCCCCATTCCGATCACCATGTACGGCAAGCCTATCCCCTGGGAGAAGCAAGCCAAATACTTAGGAGTCATACTTGACAACCACCTGACCTTCGGGCCACATATCAAAGCAGCTCGCGATCGAGCTGCCTTCGCGATGAGTAGGCTTCATTACTTAATAACGGAAAAGAGCAAATTGTCTCTCAGGTGCAAATTGCGTCTCTTTACCGCGGTGATCCGTCCCATCATGACCTACGCTTGTGTCGTGTACGCTCACAAGCCTAAATATCTCCATAGGATGCAGGTCCTTCAAAACCAGTTCTTACGTAAAGTCACGGGAGCTCCCTATTATGTCCGCAATGACCGTTTACATTTAGATCTTAAAATCCCCACAATAGCCCAATTCATGAAGCGCCTTTCCAAACGCTTCTTTGACTCTGCCGTCAGACATCGTAATCCCCTGATCGCAGCGGCCACCCGTTACGAACCCTCGCGAATCAGTCAGGTCCGCCGCCCAAGGCATGCTTTAGTCGATCCCGATGACGCTACAACCCTCCTCCAGGAGAGCAGGAAGGAAACTAGCACGCTTAAGAAGCACAGATGCAAACAGCCGTCATTCCGTCCTGGCCATCGAGGCCCGTCGCGACGCCCCGATACGAACCCTCCCCGTCCCTTGCTCGTGCCAGCCCGCGTTGCTGAGCCTGTAGTCCAAAGTCAGTCCCTAAATAATGACACCACTCCGATCCAGCCTGTCCCCTTGCTGTCCTCTCCCAGCGACGCCCTAAGCCGAGGCTCGTACCCCGCAGGGGGTGCCCTTAGCGTGTAGTCGCTTAGTTTGTAAGTTTTTTGCCCTGGCTGGAGGCCTTACACTTAAGGCACCCACAGGAAAGTCCGGTTAAGCAGACGACAACCACTCAGGTTGAACTGCGAGATGCCATTTCGAAAAATAAAAAATATAAACAAAAAGTATCTATGTAGTGTTTCAACTATCTGGTGTTCACGACACAAGCCTAGTTGCTTAGTGTGGCACTAGATGGCGCTGTGTGTAATGTCCAGCGATATTTATTTATTTATTTATTTATCTACGGACTGAACTTGGCAAGGGCGGCTTAACCGTTTTTAATTTTGATTATAACTATTTTTTTGATTTTAATTTGGATTTTAATGGTAAATTGGATTTAAATGTTTAATAATGTAATGGAATGTGATTTCATTTTTAATGCAATCTATGTAAAAAAATATGTAAACTGAGTTATATGGGTTAATGCCTGAAATAAACGATAATAATAACAATTAACCTTGAAAATCGACCCGTGTGACTGATATTTTTCAGCCACGAGCGAATTAAAGAGAAATGATGAAATGAATTTGCAAGCAAAAGTAATTGGAGAATCACCTTAACTTTTGTATTGGTCAATATTTGGGTATTGATGACAATATGGTAAAGAATCTATTTGGCAGACTTAGACGAAATTATTTTTATATTTCTATTTTTAAATTTTTATTATTTCTATTTTTCGAATCGTTAATACTAGATTTGTCATGTAAATTATGTAGATAACTAGATTCACAACTAAAGTTCTGATTGCATTGATTACTTGCTGCATTTTCCAATGTGATCTTTTCAACGAAGTTATTGTTCTTGATCTTGTCGAAGACTCCATTGATTTTCTAAGTACCAAGTTGGGCTGGCTTGTGAATTAAAGCCATATTTTTTTCCACAATCTATCTTATTTAATCTTTCTCCTTGTTTGTCACCATGACCAGCCTCATCCCCTCTCCATTAATCCCAAATCCAAGTCCATCCACTAAATATGGGAAATCGAATGTCCAATTTGTGTATGTATATTCATGAGAACAAGGCGCTTGAACACCGCCCTATACAAGAACATACGAAATTAATTTGGACCCAGCTACTTAGCATTCATTCCGTACAGACCTATCCCCGTATTAATACAACTGAATTAATTTACTGTTGTTGATAAAGTCTTCCAGTTGATTAAGAGCTGAGAAAATTTTGTTTGGCGCTCGATTTCTTAGTAGATGTTTATTGGGAGCCTGTTTTACATACTGATTGGATGGCGGATGAAATTGCTGGAGTTCGATTGAATATGTTGTGTAAGATGCTGAAGATGTTTGATTCCTTCTGTGTTTGTAGCATCACAATTTAAACATGAATTCGTCGCCTATCGAATAGGAGACAATTTACCAAAATCATCACCTGCCTAGGCTTTTACTAATTATGTTCTGCTTCCAGTGTACTTACTGAATATAACTGTGTAACAGTATATTATTACTATACAGTGGACGTTATTAGCTGGTTAACTTATTAATTGTTAAGCTGGGCTTAGGTTTTCATCTGAAGTAAATGAAAATATACATCGGTAATTAATATTAAATGATCGCATCAACTAAATTGGTATGTAAGACGTTCCAATTTAAAAAAAAGTATTTTCTTTTACTCAAAAAGAGAATACTTGAAACTCCAACACTATAATTCATTTAAATGAATTCCTGCCGTCAAAAAGCTCAAGATCAACACCCCACCTTTCTTCTAACTTTTGAGCCGAAAAGTACATCGTATCGTAAAACAGGGGCTTCATCAATCAAGTTAATTAATATGTAGGTAGGAGGAAAATATTTAGCTCTGTAATGTAACAGATAAGAAGCTTGCGCTGGCTTCGGAATAACAAACACTGTTTAGCATTCACGGCAAACGCCCTAAGATATCGGACGTGATGAAAAAATACGCTGTGGCGTAGCTTGAGCCGATTTCAATTTGTATTTACCAGGCAATCGTTTCTCGTTGTTTTAGCGGCTTTAATGTTGCAGGACTTTTTTGCCACATTTACGGGTAGTTGGAATGTGATTTCTGGTTTTAGGGGCCTTTGATGTATTGTGACGGGTTTCGGGTAGCATCGGATCTCGGTGGGTTCAGTTGATTGATTGATTTGATTTCGATGTGTTGGTTGGATATTTGGGTCTTTATTTTTTTGTTATGGGTTTAATTCTTATTGCTTTCGGGAATTTGAATTGTTTTGGGTGAAATATTACTATTTATTTCTAGTTACAAGTTGGAAAGTAGGGTAAGAGTATGTAAAAGACAATTTTCTGTCTAAACAGCTTTGTAAAAAATGTAATTGTATCTATTTTCAGCATAGAACACTGTTGATTTTAAAATTAAAGAATTTCTGCTAAATAAGACGCAGGCTGCAGGTTTATTGTGAACTATCGCATATAAATTTATTCCTACATATCACGATAAATCTCATTGGAGTTAAAAATAATTGCGTTGTCTTCATTCAATAAATAATTTCTTCCTGAATAAATTGTACCTTCATAAACATATAAACTTACCGTTTACCTTGTATTAAAGATAACAATATTCCTTGTATAGGATAGCAGCTTCCTTGTCAATAATAAATAGTGCTACTGTGTTTCTGTTTCCTGTATTTAATTTTAAATGAACAAGCTTTTTACTTTTTGAAGTAACTTCAATGCATTACAGATATGCTGCTGATTTCGTATAGTTCTATATATCACTCAACATTTAGACTTCCAGTAGAGAATGCTACTTACTAACCTGATGATTATGTTAATATTTCAGGTCAGTTAGGTCAGTGAGTACCATTCTCTTCTTTAGACAATAAAATACGGTTAGAGTCATTACGGTCATCTATCATGGTAACAACAACAATCAACTTCTCAAGGTCGTTTGTAACAGTAATTGCAAGAAAGGCTCGTGTTTCATCCGTAGCCCAACACGTAATACCTCTTGCTTCGCTCTCCTATTAAATTTACAACGTGCCATCAGACCCACATTTGTTTACCGTCCATTACGGACTCGGACATCTCAGGCCATTCCCATACCCATAACATGAAACCATTAAGTCAAAATTAAATCCATCTGCGTACATTTCAACATTATAATTTTGAGGGCATTGCAAAATTGCTCCAAATATGATGACGTTATCAAAAATGAGTAATGATCCGTCTAATGCGCTGTGGCATACGAAATTAAAGCTATAAATTTGAATAACATGATGATAGGGCCCTCGGCCGGGGCCTTATTTGTGAGGCCCCTTTAATGAAATTGCATAAGGGAGAATTTAATATGGTCTAGAATTGATAATCTCTTAACATTATCATTTAGCTAAGTGGACCTGAGAGTAGATCGTAGTATCTCTACCCGTGACGCGAGAGGTGACCCAGGGGATTATATTGGGCCCTTACATTCTAGAATTAGGTATAAATTTAGCTCGGCCTATCGTCGTTCACTGTCCCTCAGTATAAGATATTGCCTAAGCCCTGTATATTGCTAACATCGTATACTGAAATACTAACTCTCTCCCACTTTATTTATGGAACTAAATTATTTATTTAAGCTATCATTACTTGAAATAGGTTCTGCTGGATTGACCTTTTAGGCTCTTACATATGTTATCGTGTACAAAAGCCATTTCAATAAAGCCTTCTCTAATTGTATTGACTTTTTCTTTATATCCCAGTTTTTCATGAGTTAATTCAGTAGTATGCTTCTTGATAATTAATTGTATTTATTAGATACTTACTCTCATATATTTTATACTTATGTTTCAGGAAGATATGATCAGCTCATCGCAGTCCACAGCAGGCTCAGGCAGCAGATCATCTGCCCCTCCAACTCGTACCAGTTACTGGTTTTCAACATTCTGCATTCAGTTAACTGCAGCTGTCGTCTTCAAGTGCATTGCAGTGCATTTATTTAAGTGTTTTTTCTCTTTACTCCAAGAAGCCAGGAAGCTTAGGCTCATTATATTTTATACGAGTGTGTGTGTATGTGTGTCTGTTGAGTTTTGACTCATTGTCAATGTGTTTATTGTCTTGTATAGTTCATTATGATTAAAGGCAGGAGGGGGATATTTTCAATAAAAATCTGGTTATTTTTTAAAAACTGGATGTTTTACTTTACGATATATAATAATTATATGTTCATTGAAACAAATTACAAATACAAAATTTACACAGTTTGTCTTATGTATTAATCAATAACTACATTATTATTTAATCGTACCTATCATTTAAAAGACTACTCATACATTTTATGTATATACCTAAAGATACAGTGACAATAATTTACACAACGGACGAGGGGAAAACGATGTTCAAAATATGTCTTGTATGAAAACTTAAACATAATAGAACTCCTAAATTATTGGACAAAGATGAATAAATGTACCCGTCAAGGGTTAATTACTTAATATAAACCAAACTGATCTAATATGTACAATCTTTAAAACCAATGTTACAAAAAAAAGTTGAAAACAACAGTTTCCAATTTTTGGTAAGCCGAATGTTTTTATCGCTACATACAAAGAGATCCATCGGTAACAGTGTTGAAAGAGCTTCGTATTTTTTTGGTATAAATTGAATAACACAAACTAATAATCAGGTATCAGGGGCCATTGATGATGATGGTTCGTCTTATCAGACTAGAATGTCTCGGAAAAATGATGCAGCTTCCGAAGTGGCCAAAAATATTTACAAGTCGAATGGCAAAAGCTGGAAAATGAAAACATCAGTCCAATCCTTAGCGATATTTGTTAAAGCCATGCTTTCTAGCATCGTATTAAGTTTGGCATTGTACACCAAAGCATATATTCCGAATGTATACATGCATCTACCTTAATATTATTTGTTAAAATTTAATGGACCATTTTTTGTTCCTAATTTGTTCAAAGTATATACAGTAAATCAACGTGAAACTTTCAATTCAACAATTAAGGACAGAGCCAATCGCACGCGCAGCTTTGTTGCGATTGGTGGACAATACATACATAATAGTAATATATAGCAGGCGTATCCCCCTGGATAAAGAATTCGTTAACACAAAGTATCGCACATCTTACAGTAACATTTCTTAATCATTATGTTTAATAACTAACCACTTTACTCTTAAGTTAGTTCCTTGACTTTTGTTGTGCGAAATTTTTCGTTATTTTTTATTATTCTGTTAAATTATGAATAGTTATTATAGATACCAATAATTATGACACACTCTACTATAACAACGAATATATGCGTACTACTGTTTGGTGATAATACATTATCGTTTATATTGAGTTACAGACACCAATTATTTCTATTTAATATTAATGACGTGCGTGAGGATATGAGAAGGGAACCGAAGATTCGTTGTGTCTTGAATTATTTCGAAGCAAACAGGTTTAGGGACGTACAACTCTAGAGCGCGACCATTGTTTGTAACTGTGACCAAATAAACAACAAAGTTGCAGAGTTGGTCGTTTTCTATATTCTCAAATGTGGACGCAATACCTATCGAAGAGGATCCACCATATTTTTAATTCGTCTTATCGACCAAATTCGTCACAATGTACAAGATCTATTTACAAAGGCCTGGTTTTGGTCTAGAGAAAGTCCTAATTTAAAACTTGAAACTTTCCCATTTGTTTCGAAACCGAAGGAGAGGTACTAAGATAGAATATGCTTATAATAAATCAACAATAGCGTAGATACATATGATACAGTGATAATATTACGATCAATTATTTTTTTTAAACAACGTAACGAGAATATCAACTTTTCAGTTCTGTGAATGATTTCACTAACATTTTAATCGCATTTATAGTTATTATAACCAATTCTTATGATACAAGTGAATTACTTCCACGCAATATCCGCCTGCCAGGTTATATACATAAGTCGGGTCGAAGCGAGATTGTAAGCTTTATTTCATGCGATCTCGATAAATTGATACACAACAATATTCCTACTTATACCACGGTCAAACTACTTGGTTGTTTCTACAACTAACCAGAAAACACGCAAAATATACTGTTCATTTCTGCACAATACCAGTCACTTCGTAAAATGTTAGTATCTGACCGTGATATACGTACTTAATATATAAGTATATAATAATTACATATTATATAAACTACAACAACTACGTCCTTTATGATATTTTTTTACTTTAGACGTTTTATATACTCTCTAATTTTTTGTCACAGTGTCGCTTTATTTTGACTTCATTATTATAAACATTTTTTTTTCAATACTTACTTACATACCTGAGATTAAAATATACTTCCATGGTATTCATTAAAAGAATTTTAAGGCTAAGAAGAGAGAAAGCCTTAAGCAAAGAATGTTGAAGTACATTGTCCAAGGAAGGCAATGATAATCTTAGGGACATTTATACAATATCTAAAATACATAAATGAAAACTATTAAACCCTGATAATTCCAATAATTATTGAAAGAGAAGCGCTAATTTACAACATTTTAAATTCGATGTTGCATTATACAATACTCTTGGGGTTTTGACGCTCCCCCACTAATAAAAATCATATTTACAGGATTTGTACAGCGGCTTTGCAAACGAATATCATTCAAATAAGTAACTTTAAAACTCTGTGGAAAATCGCCCCGTTTCGAATCAAAATCAAACATTGCTTTACTTTATACACTCAAGCATAAAATGCGAAAATTAATTTTCATTCGAAGCACCACAGTTTTGTATTGAAAACATTTCAATATATTACTGAATATTACAATTTAAAATGGTAGTTGAATTTCTTATTCTATGCCTATTGTTTGAAAACGACAGATCGACTTACAATTTTTATTAGTAGAAGAGAATTATTCTAATTTGAGCTTGATGTCACTAATCGTTGACATATAATATTATATTGCTTTCAATCGTTGATTATTGGTAATAAACCCCATTTATATACATGGAAAGTTGCAGAAAAGAAGGAAAAAATATAGCGACTTTGAAAAAAATACTATTAGGAAGTTTGCGGAAGAAACTTATGAAAGATAAAGCAGAAAATATGACACTTTATTGTCAAAGTTAAAGATACGAAGGGACTGGATGTGCAGTCATCAATGAATCTCATGAAATTCCTTATTCAAATACAAAATTTATACTTCAAGACTTTTTTGACACCAATCCTTAGAAAAATTAATTCGAAAGTCATACTGACAACATCCTTTGAAGGAACCAGTAGCAAAAGTTTCTAAGTAAAGCACATTTCATGCTTGAGGAGTAAAACATTTTATCGATATTAACATTTAACGACATGAAAAAATCTGATCAAGCACTGTGCGACTTTAAAATTCTATCACGTCACTATTTTATTAGCTGCATGTCATTTAACGACCTAGGACAATCGTCCATCGAAAACAACTTTGAAATATTCAACAATCAGCTATCAAATAGTCACGATAAAATTATTTAAAGCTATGCAAAGTGGTTAAGAACACAAATAAAATTAAGACACCGAAAACACACACCTAACAAAAATGCCCCAGGAAAAAAAAACCGACAAAAAAAGATCTTCTAGGAAATGAATGCTTGCAACATAATCATGAAGAGCTATATGGAATATACGGCAATACCAGATTATAAACAAGGAATTTCATTAGATCACACGCAAACGAAGCAAACTGAGAAAACAAAATGCAAATCTGGCATCGAATATCATAATCTTACAATATCTTTTATACAAGTTTTGCCCATTAACAGCGTCTAAACACTACGCGCTTAAAATACTTCTTTGAGCATCACTAAAATAAGTATTACAAGAATTTTCAAGTTTTTTTTAATTAGGCACAAATTTATTTTTCGTCCTTTCCTATATAATCGCCCTACGACACACAAGACAGATATAGATAACGCTTTTAATGCATTTACCTTATTTATAATGGGTTTTCATAGACACTTACTAATTAATACATGAACGTTTTTTACATATATAATATATTATATAAAGAATATAATATAGGTAAAGCATTTTTTTCTTACTTAGTAGAGCACAACGGATCCCTTATATTTTCTGGGACACAGAAGTATCTACAAATATTGTTACAATTTGAAAACAGGTATATTATGTAGAAGGGTTATCTACCTTAATAATGTATGAGGTAACATTCCTTTAAACATTACCCCTTAACTGACACGATTTTCAATGAATTGACAGATTTTTTAGCAAAATTTTTTCTTTTTTTTTTCCTTTAAATACAATTTGTTTAGCTTATGCTCTGCTGTGGAAATCGGAATCAAAATGGATTTTAATTTTATTTACCTAAAATAAGTTTTAATTGTTATTTTTGCTATCTTTTCCTGAAATATCCTGGCAATCAATTTGTATACTGACAATTTTAAAATGTAAAATGGCTGAAGTCCGTGTTCCACAGCAACGCAAATATCAAAAATATGTACGTATTTCTTTCCACAATATAAAATGTTATGCCCAGTATTCAAAAATAACATAAAATAAAAGAGTTAGAGAAGCTAGCGCTGCTAAAACTAATCTATGCGATATCAGTCTCCACTAGAACCTTATAATTTAGAAAATCCATAAAGTAAATCACAGAGTTTGAATTAGCAAAACATTTTGTGTTGAAAACTAACAATTTGTTGACCCACCCAATATAATATTTCTTTATAACCCACCGTCCCGCGGTACAACGCATTCCAATTATTGATATGTATCTTCTATAGACATTATTGTGTTGTCAATGTAGCGAGAAGAGTAACCAAACGAGAATTGAAAGTGTCCCTTCACATCGATCCACAGGTGCCATCATGCTTTACAATATAATTGCATACCTTACCATTGAACGAATATTACCTTACTTTACGAATCCTAACTTACAAGACCGACTCGAAACATTTAATATAAATCAAACAGTGGCCCCCTACCACTGCACTCCTACTGAGAGCGAGCCCCGCGTAGCGGAAGAGACGGTATACATACAGCAGCGACAGAAGTGAACAAGTACGCGCGGCTCGCTCGACAAACTAACTTGGTAGGGGCTCACCGCATCCAACCGAGACAAACATTTACTCCCGCACACCGAAATTCTTCCAATGACATACCGATCAGCTTCCAATAGTAAAATAATAATGTTTAACTATTTCTACGTGTGCATCAAAGTATAATGTGAACTTACGTACAGTATATACGAACTCAAGACAAACGACTATAACTAGTCTTATGTTTCTATTACAAGAAGAATGATACATATTTCAATCTAAGACATTTCAAAAATAATAAGATGACCCTTAATAGTACAAATGTTAATAAAATAATAAAGAAGGTGTGACGTAGAATGCAAACTCACAATTTTAGAATGCACTAGAAGCCAAGTCGTGTAATGTACACGTACAGAATACGGCGCACGCTGCGATGCGAGCGCGGGCGGGCGCGGGCGACCTGACTGGCCCGAGTGGCCCGTGGCTAACTAACCAGGCGACGGAGAGCAGACGGATTTAATTACTGAGATGCGTCTGAGACGTGTCGTTTGGAAATTACCTCCATTATGTGTCGAAACCATAAATTTAATAACGAAAGCGAAACGACAAAACAAGAACCAAGTCACAGCCTACGTTTATAAACCCGATGCCGCTTCCTAGACGAAGCGTCGCCGTTATCGAAAATGAAACTTTAAAACTAAACGATTAAAGTAACCGTACGAACCGAAGAGGAACGCGACCCTGAGGTCGGTTGTCAAAACAATTTTCACCCTCGATCCTTATTAAATAACTTTGTACATTAAATCCAAATGTCGACACGTCATTTTGGATAGGCACTCTCTAGGCGGAGCGGCGAGCGGTCGCCGCGTCGTCGGCCTCCGTGGGGCGGCCCGTTGGCCGACCGCATGAGATCAGTGGAACCGGCCGGCAGCGGCCGTGGCGACCCGAACACCGCTCTAAGACGACGTCAGATACGACGAGAACGTGTGGTCTACCCAGTCGCTCGCCACGCCGATCTCGCTCAGCATGTCCGACACGTCTGGCGTGCACGAGAACTCGAAGTGCGACCCCGACGACGACGATGCGGTCTCGAACGAGTCGATGTCTGTCGTGAGGGCCTCCAGGTCTACCTCGCAGTCCGCGGGCAGCGGCAGCAGGTCCGTGATGGAGTAGAGATCTGTTAGGTCCGCCTGCTCGCGACGATTGTGATCTTCGTAGAAGCAGGCTGATTCCGGGGAGTCGGGCGAGCCCGCCGGACTTGCCGGCAGCGGCGGCGGCGCGGGCGTCTCCACGGGCACACTCGGCACCGATGGGACCGGCGGTCTCCTCCGCCTGGTAACGCCCCTATTGTTGTTGGAGTCTGCGCCGCGCTGTTTGCGCTTGGGTTTTGTCACGCCTCCGGTCTTGGGACCAGATCTATCTGACTTGGCGGTCTTCTTGCGCGGCCTGTACTTGTAGTCAGGGTACTCCCTCATGTGCAGCTGCCGCAGCCTCTCCGCTTCGTCGATGAAGGGCTGGCGCTCCTCGTCGTTGAGCGTCTTCCACACGCGGCCAAGGTTCTTGGAGATCTCCGCGTTGTGCATATCTGGTGTCTGTTCGCATATTTTCCTGCGTTCTATCTGCGACCAGACCATGAACGCGTTCATCGGCCTCTTTATGTGGTTTGGGTTGTTCTTCTTCGTCTGTGAACAAGAGAGAAAACCTTGTTAGTCGAGATCACGTTTTCAAATTTTACAGGCAATTTGTGCCCAACTATAATGTAAATTCGCTTTCGAGGTGGAAAATCAGTGTTATCTGTTTAATTGTGGGAGCACTATTATTATTTCAGGCATGTCCGATTCGCGGAGCCGGGCCACGTCCAATTAGTATGCAAGGTGGTGCAACATTAACTCAGTGTCCTTACTATTAATGATATTGTTATCATAGGAATTATTATTATTACAAACAAGTCGAAATCTCTAATAGTGTACACAGTAAATGCGTTGTTATGTCGGTTTTGTGTATGTTTTGTTCAAATTACTGAAACATATTGAGTTTACCAGAGTTTGCCTTAATCAAGATTAGTTTACTAACTCTATTTAATATTGTAGAACTGGATTAGCATTCGCACAGATTTGGTGTACGTTAGTTAATGTTCTCACGCGACTATACATCTGTTGATAAGGCAACCAAAACCTACACCAAACACGGACAAAATTCAGCGCAATTAGACCAAAAACAGTCCGCGATAAAGTCTGCCACTAGTGACCCCATTTAAAATTCTATTTGAAACGATAGCTCCAACTGAAGCTATAAAACGTTCAAGTGCAATAAACATTTCCGTAATTTGTTTATACAAAACATTAACTAACGAGGATGTATAAGGACGCAGGAAGTTATTATCAAATCATGTAGGAAGTGATCTGAGGACAAGCCGGTAGTGTCTCCTTGGTGATAAGCGTACGAGTTTAGGGAAAGTGTCACGAGACCGGATTAGAATCCGAGGCCTGCTAACTGAAGGACCGACTAATACAATAATTCTTCTACGAACACATTTTAATTACAAATAAATATTGCTCGTCCTGTCAGACAAACAACACTTGTATGATACACACAGGAAATGAAGCGGTCTCTTCAAATAGAAAAGTGACCACATTGAATGAGTCAAACATTGAGTGAAGGTTATCTTAAGAAAGCTGCTTCGTCAAGGCTAGCCACCAGATATCAACAAATTAACAATGCAAATGAAAATAACCCTTCCTCATAATCAGATCTTTGCTAAATCACGCCATCACATGACCTCGGATCCCTAAACAGAACCACTTTCGTTGAGCGCGACTCGACAAAAAGTTTTTATCCAAACTTATTTGTATTCAAGACAAAAAAAGGGTTTGTACGATAGCAACTAAATCAAGTTCAGAACACCCACACAGTTTCAAGGTGAACTAAGGAGGCAGTTTTTGCGGTCCGCTATCCAGGTTAGAAACGCAGTTACTTTATTACTGAGCCGAGTTTTTTGATCTCCTACAATTTGTTTTAGGCCAGAATTGCAACGGCTGTGACTGGATTAATCACGTGTTTGGTGTTCGTGACTAGTCTGTTGCTAGGCAGCTTTTTTTGTCGTTTTCGTACGGTTTTAAGTTCGGATAGCTAGTGTTGGTTTTAGTATTTTTGGTTGTTTGAAATGAACCTCATTTAGCGGCCATTTTCGGATTTGGAAACTTTTTATAGGTTGGTCACGGGTGAGTTTAGTGAGCCGCCTGTAATGCGGTTTTGCCTGTATTATTTGCTCTATTGAAAAATCCGGAGCATTATTAACAGATGCACGATAGTTGAACTTTCAGAGTTGAATATAGGAGAGCCAATCATTCAATGACATTGATGAATCATGTCTGTCTCAGTAAGATACGTAATGACGAGACCGTACCCACTTTTTATAGTTCGATGCATGTTTAAAATCCAATAATGTCGCATGTGTTTTTATATTTATAACGTCTTGGCTTTGATAGCAAATCATTAAAATGAGTCAGTACCGATGTCGTTCTCACTAATTGGCTAACTTATAATCAAGTGATTTTTATTGAAAATAATGTCAACTAGAAACAATTCATAATGTACAGTTGTCAGTTACTCTTATTTTTGTTTACTTTGCCATCCACAGACATATAATATGTCAATAACAAAACCATTATTGGATTAACAATTTATGGATCGTTGTAATCTGACATATAAATAAATTAAATTAAAATTAAATAATTGTCTGCAAACAAACGGAGGCCTTAATAATAAAGTAAGTCGAGAAAGGACAGCTGAACGATTAGCTAGTTGCAACAAATTGTAAGTTCCCGATACAACTTGAAAAGGAATCACTTAATGACTGCACCGGTGGAAAGTAATTGAGCAAATTAATAGGCTAGCTTGCAAGGTACAGCAAATTACTGATTGATAGGAAACTCGGGTTCTTTGTTCAAAGGTTGGAGTAGAAGAAAATACTTTATTGTTTATTTGATTGCAAACAATGCTTGCGCAATAAAATGTTTTTCTATGAATTTTACAAGAACTGGTACTTATTTTTTCTTTGCTGTCAGAGCTTTTAATGTTTTACGAAGAAAAGAAGCTTTTAATTTGTATGAAGAAAAGTAGCTTTTAATTTAGAAAATTATTAATTGCTTGCTTTCAAAGTCCAGCAAGACTGCTTTTAAATTAACATTTGAGAACAAACACGTTATGGAAATTCTTATGCAAAAAAAACATTAACATATTCACATTATTCACTCACAATAACGTACTAAAACATATATTATTAGTTTCATATTACGTTAGAAACAAGAATGTAACTTCCTGGCGTATTATTTACCATAGCTTGTCCGGAAAAGGTGTGTTCAGTTCTTGCGACTTCCCTTTTTGTATTTTATCAGTGTTTGCACGATCTAGGCTTTAAACAACACGTGCGCCGCACGTGGACGTTGCTAAATTATAGTGTTTTGCTAGCCTTCCTTTTATGGTAAGTGTTGCTATAGTAAATATAAAGGGTGTAAAAAGACTCTTAACGAAACCGAAAGGCTCAATGCCAAAAGTTCTCCCCTTCATTGCGATATTTTTTTTCGTTTTAGACCATACCTGGGAACCTTAGTTACGGAGATATTGGGGGTCAAAGTTTCAACTTTTTCATTAGGTTTTTTTAAATACATGTTTTTAATGTAAGATTTTTACTTTAAACACCTCTCCTCGTGGATCAGAGATCATGGATTAAATAGTACAGGGGTCACGACCCCTGTACTATTTAATCCATCCACCAGCACAATGTTTTGAGTGCGGTACATTAAGTTTTACCGTAAAACGAAATTTTAGAAACCAAAAAAAAAAGTCGTTTACCAGCAATATTTTTTGCGCTAAGTTATATAGTATGTACATGTACAGAATGCTTGGTTGACGGCTTCGTGATGAGTCTGTTTACACCCTGTAGATAGTAAAAGATACTTAATAGATTTAGTTGATACAAGATTCTTAATGTTTCTAGGAGAAAAATTGAACGGCCTCAGTTTTGTACATGAAACTTATCATAAAAAATTCCCACTGCTGGGATACAGGCCTCTCAGCCCGAAAACAGAATCAAAAGTTGAGTTTGTTTGGATTTCGGTAAAGGTGATAAGCGATTGATTAATGTAACACCGTGTGAACATTGTGCAATAAATAAATGAAATTGCAGTTGGGGCAGCATTTGAAATTTCCTACTATTAAAATCAAAAGTCTATCAGACCATATAATATACTATCATCATAATATATATCATGAAAAAACACATTAAACTAAACTATAAATCTCACACGCATAAAATATATCTCACATTACTATACGGAACATCCTGTATAAGCGGGCAACACCATATGTTTATAAGCCGCTTATTATTGCAAGCGCGTAGAGCCGACTCTACAAGGGCATCCAGTTAGTTTCCTGGATAACTAGAGATTGCTCTACCGTAGCTCTATATATCAATGTCTGACAAATCGAGAGTTTAGGTGACCTTAGCTTAGACATTCTGTTTTTATGTTATTTTTAGACGTAGAGTTACTTTTGTCCTTTCTCTTGTTCAAATTTAACTTGTCTGTTTAGTTAATGTACGGTTTTATATTGTTTGTACGTAATTGGATACATTTATTTCATCAATTCATTCCTAAAAATCACATTCTTCACCAATATAATTTATGCTAAACGATAATAATTAATGATAATCCAGTGGCGTATTATAATCAAATCATTAATAATTAAAACACAAGTTTCAAGCCTCTTAGCGACAAATCGTATCACAATACACCCAAATATGAGCCCAAAGTAAGAAACATACAATCACGGACAATTGTTATTGACCACCCTTAAGTCTTTAGTAGTGGGATTGAAAACTGGCCAGCCACAATTTTCCACAGCTGTACAACCGCTAATGTATGTAACAGTCTGTATCGGTGCTACCAAGGTTAGCTCACTTCCTAGTCAGTTTATATTATTCCGGAATTTTCGCGAGCCTTCGACTCACAAGGTCGCCTCGGATAAAGTTTTGAAGATGATTAATAATGACTTCCTTTGAGGAAACGACTTTATTTAAATGCGACCGGTTTTTTTTTCTACGACTTTTTGATAACGTTACACTGTGTGTGCATGTTAGAATGAATTAAACCTTACGTTTATTCGGTTATGGTTGAATATTGGGCGTGGAGAAACTGGGTTAAATCGTTTGATCGATTAAAGTAAATAGTCATCGGATTAAATTGATGTGGCTTATAAATAGCTCATACTTTTGAAGTAGTAAATCTTTTAAATCAATATTTTTAACACCGGTCGTCGGATCTCTGCTACTTCTCTTAACGTAAATGCGTGAAGAGGCGTAGAAAGACTGAATGTTTTTCAATTTAAATATCATCAGTATTAAGTTAATTAAAGTCTACTAGAATTACGTACTTATTGTCAATTCTACTTAGTCCAAAGTACCCTCTTCAGTTTCAAGTCTATTATGCAAAAACTACCGCTCAAACTGTCTAGAACTACCAAACTACCATTGCTGATCGTCTTTCTACCATCAAGTGAGCTTAAAAGGAATGAATGGCCAATCAGATAAAAGCTTCTTAAGATAACTACATAATGCTTACAATATTTAAATACCTCTATATCTATTTTAAGCGAAAACTGGCATTTGTTTAGCGTTAAAGCCGTATTGGCATTTTCTCCAGCTAAATGGCTTTTGAAATGCCAAAATGAATGCCCGATTCTCGTATGTAAGCTGTTTATGCCATATAAAGTTTGCTCTGAGCATAATACGCATTTTTATTGATCTATTAGTTTTAACGAGCCGCTCATTTGTGTAAATATATATTCGCATTTATTTGTAGCAAATTGTAACAGGCAAATATGAAAATTAATGCGAATAAAAGAGATTAGTGGTCTATTAATAATTTTAATTAATTTGTTAATTCATTTTGTGTAATGTACGATTCTTCCTTAATTAGTTTCGACGATAATTTAATACATCAAATTTAGTTTGCAGAGATTAACTCAATGTCAGTGAAAATTAATGAGATTAATATTGTATTTCCAATATTTTGACTTGTATTGAATGATAATAAAATCGATACAATGTATATTTAATCATCAAAATTGCACTCAATTATAACAATTATCAATTAGATGCTTGAGTATTAAAAGATGACATCGATGTCCCCCGCACAGTGGGCACAAAGCTGAACTCTCGGGAAATATTAATGAAGAAGATGTTCGACACTTTTGGGGCTTTTAACACGGAACAAAGAAGGCCCCATTATGGACCCCCATTGTCGAGAGGGGCCCAGATGATGTCCGCACTTTGTTTGTGGATAATAGTCAAAATGAAAGTTCCTTTTTTTATTAAAATCGGACCCTTATTACTGAAGCAATTTGACTCGTTCAAGGAATACAGATTGGAATTTGGCGCCATATTGGAAGTTATTAAGTTTGATTTTATTTCGCGAGGAATTTCTGTTCTTAATAATTCTTGATTTATTTTTTATTTGGTAATTGAAAACGCGTTTCGCTGTTTCTCTGTGTATTTTGGAGATTATTTCAGTGATTTTTTTTTAACACTGTGTACATATTTACTTACAATAAAGCTTAGTACTAAAGCTTAAAATGAAACTATGTCTTGTTAGGTATTTTGTTTGACGGTTACTTTGACAAATACTTGAGAAAGATTAAGCAAGACTACTTTTAAGACATATTTAATTTCAAGAGATCAACCCTTTTCGCTTTTGATTAAATAATATTGTAAGCACTGTTGGTTTATATTACAATTAGGAAGTAGATACACATTGTAGATAAAATATTAAGATTAATGCATTAGCAATTCAAATTATTCTGAAAAAGTGAGGTTGCTTAAAATAAATCATTTTTGGAGTAAAGGGGAAGGCTTGATTAATAATGGAATTTAACATTGTAATTTGGTTTTTGTTAGCCTAACAAAATATTATTTTTTCAACCAAGAGAAGATATTCTTTGTTATTTAGTAGCTTTTTACAGAATTTACATGCTCAACATAAATAAATCAAAATCATTTTGTAAGCCGTAAAATCAGGCAAAAATGTATGTATGTGTATTAAATTTAAATGTACTCGTAGAGTGGTGGCGTTGACTCAATATATGTAAAACAGGCAGCAGAGAAAAGGTAGGATTATGCCGGCTCTAGGAAGCGAATATAAATTGCGTATAAGTGAAGGATTGTCGCCCAACGCAACAGGGATGCATTTTATTTACTTTATGTTGGCACTATTTTATACTGCCGGCTTTAGCGCCGCATAAAAAAAAATTCGGCTTTATTTTTATATTTTTAGGGTTAGTGGCGATCGTGTATTCAGTTTTATCAAATAAAAATATACTATAAAATTGTAACTGCTCACCAAAATGGTGAAAGAGATTTTTCATGTGAAAATTATCTATTTTTATATCAAAAACTAAAATTAAAACCGAAGAGTCTTTCAAAGACTTATTCACGGTCTAAGAACGTGATTATTATGAATAAAATATTTTGTCTACAACCTAATGCTTTTCATCCCACTGGGGATACACAATTCCAGAATTTCAAGTGTCTCTTTTAACTAGTGATATTTGAAGCACTATTCAGATCGTAGAAAGATTTTAATCAAAGTTTTAGCCTTTTGTGTCTGTTCATTATTTTGCTTCTTCTGAAAACAACGACCTTAGGGGACACATTGACAGTTTGATTAGAAACAAAAGACTTATTTAAACAGAGTAAGATTATGTCAATGTATCTTCGTCTCACTGTTAAAACTTTACTAACACTTTTACCAATCATGTTAATTAATATGTTAATAACCCTTTTTGGAGTACATTGCAGCTTTTTTGATTTCAAAAATCAAACGGTGGTTTTGACAACAACCATTTGCATAGCTCTTCTTGGAACAGCTCATTAAATGTTCCAAAATTATCCTCCTATCAACTGCTTACCGCATAATAGATACATGAGTATAAAAAAGGAACATCGACTTCCAAATGGTATGCAGGCATTGAGTAATAACCAGACACGCGGGTAGTTCCGTGTTGGGTAGTTATAAGCAAATTGATTAGTTACACTGTATCAATTTACTTAGTTTGCAATCAGGAAATCGTTTCATAAAAAGATTCTGTTATTTTCGTTTTATGGAATTAAAGGTTGTTCAAGGGTACTGGGTAATTATTATAAGACTCGAAATTAACCCTAAGAATACACGTATGGAAAAGTGGTTAATTGAAATAAGGTTTTTGAGATGTCTTTTTTTAGTATTTTCATGAAAAACAGGCGTGAACTATCAACTTCTTTAAATTACTCGGTACTTTTTCCATCAAACGTAAAACTATTATCAAAACTAAGTAGTGCAACGGTCAGTTAAAACAGTCCTTTTTAAAAGCTATCCTTTTTGACCTACTTTTCGACATAATCGTCTATTCATAAGCATACACGCCGTGAAGTTTAACGAACTTTGACCTATAAAGTGCTAACATGTCTCAAACTTGTGTAGATGTGCCACTTTAGCATGTGTTGGGGATTAGTAGATGTGATACGGTTTTATTTGTGCCTATTTTGTTTTGTGACTCCGTTGATGTCGGACTGAATATTATGAAACTTTTTTATTACACTCTGCAATGTGTCGAGCTTTGGGTTTATGTTAAGTGTTAGTATAAAACTTGGCTATTCAAATACTTGGCTTGGCTGTAGTAGATTTTATTAAATCTTAACAATTTGTTGCACCACACTTCATAAGTCAGACACATTTCACATTTAGTGACACTATTTCACATTTGTAAAAACATCCATAACCCGAACACTGTCTCATGTGTGACCTACTCTTTGCCCCTAACGTACACAAACGCTATACAAATAGGCAGGCGACCATATATGTTTGTCTACTAATTTGGCATGACCAAGTACAGACGATAATTATTGTCTTGTTCTACAATGCTTACTAACTTGATGAATAATCAATAAATCATAAATTAACGATTTTTGTCTGGCAACCTTCTTTGCTTGGTAACACTTGGCAAGTCGCGCAGTTTTTTGGCAAAATTTTCATATTGTAAAATTGACATAAGCGAAAAAAATTTAAAATTCTTTTGCGTTTAAAATAAGATGAGAAAGTGAGCTTAAGTCATAGATGAACAACAAAGTGACGTTTAACGCAAATACATAAACGGAAAGATCATTTGAATGCACATTAAAGTGATTTACAAGTATTATTAGTATTGGCCAATCAAACTGTAAACCATTTAATATCAACTAGAGAAATAGTACACACTAGAGAAATAGTACACACTAGAGAAATAGTAGTAGACAATATAAGAAATTATTCAATCTGAAAAGCAGTTTTACAAAAGGCCTTTTGAACTCAACAACCTTAAGATTGAACCGACAGTATATCATAGCTCACTGTCTAACTAAAATACTGATAGATTCAACCTAAGATCTAACCAGACAATGTCATGTACCCAGACAACATTGAATTACTCCACAATCAGTCTGACAGCCAAACAAATCACCTTTTTGACAGTACAATGGAACAAGAATACCCTTCAAATTTGAACTTACACTTCATATAACTTCAAAGGGCTAAATGGGCTTGACAACGATACATTTAACGTAGGTAGTAAGATAAAAAACGCCCTTTACAAGGGCAAAACGTTAAAAAGGTAGTAAAATCGTACGTGATTTGATCGAGACTTGTAAATAACAATGAATGATTTTTTATTTGACTAAGTAAGTGGCCAGTGTCTCCTGTTTGTCATTTGTTTTGAGACTGTTTTTTGTTGGTTAGTGTCAAACTAATGCACTAACCAAAAAACTGTTCTCAGCTTCTGGTACATGTAACTTTAGAGTGCAGTAGAACATTCATAATTAGGTAGGTACTAAAAAATTTCTGAATTAAACATTTGAATTTGAGAAGCTAGCCTACCTAGCTATTACTTTCTGAGTTTAGGATTCCCAAGTATTACTCAGTAGAGTATGTGTAAGGCCATGGTTCTGTTTCCTGCTCATCATTCTATCAAAGCTTCAATAAACAGCATTTTTTTCTACAAAATCAATTTAATGTATGCAGAACCCGTACCTACGTATACGTAGTACCAACCAGCACCATTTTTTTTTCATTGTTCTCTGTATGCATGCTGAAGCTAACATTTGTGGGCCAAGGTTGATCCGTACATCACGTAGGATTTTTTTTATTTTAACGATAAATTCACGGTTTTTAAACCGGGGCCATGAAACACGCGATGTGTCAGGAGATGATGCATGTTTGTTTGTGGCGTGATTCTTTGAATGTTTGCTTTCCGGGTGATGTGGGGGAAGTAGGGCTTCTAGATCATGTGTGTTATTAAAGCTTTTGTGGGGCTGCGGTTAAGTTTAAAATAATAGGGACTTCTTACTAGTTTCACGAGTGTTCCCTTTTTAATTAAGCTGTTTAGTTAATTTACTAAAAGCAAGATTTTAAACGACTTGTAATAAAAGCTTTTACTTTTTCATTCAGACAAAGCTTTTTTGAAATCGCCAGTTCTGTGGCTGCAATTTCGGTCACGGATTGAAATTCTACATGCATTTATATCTAAATACTTGGGTTATTTTTAGACGACTCGTGTAAAACTACGGTATTTTTAGCTACAAATAAGTTTAACTATTTCATGTATTTCTGGTAACAAGAGAAATTTTTTCGCGTTTAATGTATTGAAGAATGCATTTCAAACATACCGTAAAATAAAGTTTCAAATAAAACTTTGCACCAAAGGGAATCCTTGATGCCATTTCTTACATTTTAAAATGTCATAAACCGATGCCGTGGCATTTTATACTGTTAACCTTTGGTTAACCTTGAGTAAAAGTCAAGCGTTAAGGCGAACAATGCAGAACACAGATTGATATAACACAATA
Source organism: Xestia rhomboidea (assembly GCA_963853795.1). Taxonomy (NCBI): domain Eukaryota; kingdom Metazoa; phylum Arthropoda; class Insecta; order Lepidoptera; family Noctuidae; genus Xestia; species Xestia rhomboidea. The sequence continues at coordinate 1,738,018 of OY970771.1, read as the reverse complement.
CTGTAATAGTATAAAGATTTGTTACGAAACTTGATGGATAGGTGGTACGGCAAAATGTTTTCGGAGCGTATTATTCTTTGCTTCTCTTGCGCAAGATAGATTTGATTTGGTCAATTCAGACCTTCAATTGAAACTGCTTGATTACACTTAAGTACCTTTGGGTATAATACCACTTCAAATGATATGAGCCTTTAAATTGTAGCCATTATATATTTTTCTAATTCAAGAGCAACATTTATAGTAATAACATTTTGTGGACGGCTGACACATACTTAAACGTCACTTTAATCTTGAGTTTATGTATAGATACTCATCATAAGATTAACGCACACAATCGACTTAGCTCACTGACATTTTACCTTCACACGACAATTGCACGATTAACCGTCGATTCGATCGTCACTTCAAGCCCTAACCGATGATTACCCCGTCACTTACATGCATAAAACACGTTTCCATCAGCTGACTCACTAAATTATAACCGGTTGTCATTTATTATAATCCCAGATCACCTTGAAACTAGACAATACCTAGTTTTAATAGGCGAACTAAAAATATAGTTTGAAAACGTAAAAAACGCAGCAAAAAACTGAATAACGACAGACGGACAGAATGACTTGGAGTCACGTCAAACAGGTCAAAAGAACAAATTGTAGCTGTCGTTACAATAACACGGCGTATTTTACTTTGTTATATCACATGCATGATTAGTTACTGGATTGTGGGGGACATGTCAATCGAGTTTATTTTTTATTTTGTGACATTCTACAACCATCCCCGCTTAGCAGACAGATAGGTTGTACAAACACTATTTTATGCTTTCACAGTTTATAACTAAACAAAAAATACGCCAGATATCCCTTAATATGTGACAGTATTAAGTTTAGATAGGTTGTTTCATACTTTTTTGGCTAAACGGATGTGTTGCTTGCTTACACACTAGATGAGTAGACAATTCCGTAAGAGTTTCCTATTCTAAGCCTTGTTTTAGCCTAATTCTTGTATCAATAGATCCTGTTACCTCAAGATAAGATAACGTAAGCAGGACATTCCTATACACTCTAAAAGCCATATGATTCATATTTTTTGTCCGTCAGTTACCACGAACTCGATGTAAAGACATTTATTTCCACGATCCTTATGTTACCGTACTAACAATTATTTGCTTTGCTTGTGAAAAACTTAATCCGAATGATTATCTGCGGTCATGATTAGTTTGGGGTATAGTTAGAGAAAAAAGCGTTTTATGCGTGATTATGCGAAATAATAAAATATAGGTAGGTAGAAAAAAACTGTATTTTTTTTGCGAAAAATTACTTTTGCTGGCGACACAAAACTTATCTCCTAAGTATAATATAGGACCGGTGTCAAATGCCTATAAGTATTATAAATGTTATACTATTAAACACGGTACTCGACCTTGTCGGTCTGTGTGTAACGACTGAACTACGAAACTCGCCCACAGGCGCAAATGTAATTTATATGTCTTCTACTTGTTTAATAATGGCTGTAATTATTTTTGGTGTAAATAATAAGCGAGCAACTGTTTGAAAAAACAACAACAATTATAAAATAAAACACGTTTTTAATTGCCGGGGTTCTTAACTTACCGGAGGCACAAACTAAAAATCACTCATGAAAATGTTCAATGAATATTGACATTTGCAGTAAAATAGCATCAAAAAGTTGACACCATGGTTCAACCAAAAAAAATACTTTTTACTTATAAGATGCTTGATCTTTTAGCCCGCTACCGCTTATATTTTAAACCAAATTAAATACGGAAGGCCAGAATAATTTTGTGTTAAATGATTTTTTCGATAGAGCCCTTTGATATCACTGGTTTAATGGCCCGACAGCTTTATTACAGGTAGAGTGACGCCTGAGGCTCTACGTAGAGTGGAAAAATAGTAATATAAGATATTATTAATGTCTTACAAACGCTTCGGGCTATATGGTACATGAGTTGGGATGTTTTGCTTTTGTTTATTAGTCTGTATTTTGTTTTATTTTTATAAAGATTAATGTATGATTTTTTCACAATATGTAGGTAAGAGAATCTTGGTTTTTTTATCTTGTTATATACGTAATATAAATTAATATAATGAGGAAACCTAGACTTAATAGTCTGTATGTCAACTTTATTTTAAGAGTACAAAGTTTTAAACTGGGATAATTTCAAGATGATATCTCAGGTTACATTTAAAAAGTTAACTTAATAATCCTTACATCTTAAACTCGTAAATGAAAGCCTCTTAAGAACATGTTTATTTACGATAAAGTTTCACAACAGCTAAGTGGTTAATAATCAATAATTGTCATGTTCGGGTTCGATTCCTGTTTGAAGCCCGTTTCTAATTTGACCCAGTATTAACTGGAACAGTTCTGTTTATAGTTTAATAGTCAGAAAATAAAGATAATTTTAAAAGCTTTACGTTTATGGGGTGCTTTTCTATAGGATAGTAAAAAAATATTGTTAGTAGTTTTGTAATGTGAAAGTCTAATAAGGGAAATCGGTTTGAAATGACAATCCGATAATTATTGTCGTCATTCTGATAAAACACATCGGAGCTTTCACACGATCGTGCTTCGCGTTGTGACGACGATAAAATAATATTGTGTTATTATTATTGGAGCTATTATTTTAGACTAAAAATCTAGTAATAAATTTAAAACTGTAACCTCCACCACGATACAAAAAAACGTACTTAGAAATGTCCTATTAAAAAAGCTAACGGCTATCGAACTAGTATCGACATCGAATCCTGCTCACCCCTCAATGTAACAAATATTATTTAAACACCAAAATGGCGGATGCGAAATATCATTACATACAAAATTTATGATTTTGGAAGATAAATTGGATCCTAGTATGGGTCGTGATTTCCTGACTATAATGTATTCTGTGAAGCGAACGACTGCTTGTTGGCTTTAAAGGCTGCCACAGACTATTAAGTCTACGCAGATACGACAGTTCGATCAGACTTAGTCCGTATTGTACCTAAGTTCGGAATAGGTTCAAGACGTTCCGTGATTTCAGATTAGACTGTCAAATACTGTTACAGTTTGCATGTGTATTTGGGTAGGCATAATCCTTTGGGGCAAATGACAAGCTAATATTAGTTCTGTAATAACATCTGTGTGCGTTCAATTGAGTTGCTTTACATGATCACGGATTATATGGAGTTATGTTCAACGTTAACGAGCTAGAATTGCAATTGAATAATTATTTTATTGCTATAGAAATTACTGCATAGTAATAAAATGTTTATTTTAATATATTCATTTGCGGACAGGTTGTTTAATGCCTTGCCTTACCACATTATAATAAACCACAATAATTGACTGTGCAGCAAAACTTTTCCTATCAAAACAGTTGGTAACACCATTTACAGTACAAAAAAGGAATTTCGACAATCATTCTTCATCCAAAAAAGATACATTTAACGCTGATCACGTTACTCCCCGCGTTACAGAACACATAGGCATAATACATGCGTAATTACGACCATCTGTATGTCATCTGTATGTCATTAGCCCGCTCGTCACGTATTACTCGTGAACGTTCAGCGAATGTCAATGGAACGCTTTTTATGCCACAACACGTAATGTTTATTGAATCTTGCATTGACTTGCGTAGATCAAAACTGTGGCTATGAGTGACCTTACGGCCAAATAGGTTAGTTAGGAACAGACGTGAACTCGTAATGTTTATGTGATTTAAATTGTGTGTCGTAAATGTAAGGTCGAGTCGGTTAAAAGGTTAGTGCGTAAGGCAGGCTGTGACGAGAGCAGTTTGGAAATTGTAGCTTGAAATTTTCCTGATTATAATTTTTCAGTTGGATATGAAACAAAAATTGTAAAAAATACAATGGGTTTACAATGTTTTTTTTTGGCTATTCGATCGAAATAATCACAGTCAAAGCCATAATATAAACACTATTTTACAGTCTAAGGTCATAATTATATTTTAAAAATCAATACACGGCTTACGGACAGTTACAGAACAATGCATATGCATAATACACAGGAATCTTCCGTCATATAAATCATTATCAAGTTTTGACGAGTTCGACTATCCAAGGTGACCTTAAAGTACCGATATACGGACATGGAATTATTTGTTGACATGATAAAATCATGACTACAACATGTCTAACACCCAACATGGACAAGACAGGCAAACTAGATGCAGTTGAATATCACAGCCTGATGTTGGTTAACAAGTCTAGAGCGAAAAAAAGAAAAGCTGACCAGAACACATGTAGGATCGAAGTTCATAAATATTCACTGGAGAACACACGAGTCTTTACATGACTTCAAAAATAAAAGATCAAAGAGGAGCTATAATCACCACCAAGCAGCTAGGTGATCACAATTTGCCGTCATTTGTTTAACAAGCCCCAAAGTATGGGGAATGACGGACCAATCCTGAGTTAAAACCGCAGACGACAATATAAGTAAACGACAGACTACATCCTCATTAAAAACGCTCGTAAAAATATAAGACCTCTCATATTCTCTATCAGAGATATAAGCCTCTTCCCTTCGGTAAGTTATCACTTTAATAACCATTTTTGTATGATATAGGTAGGAGTAATATTCACACAAATGTAGGTTAGGACAGTCGTTAATACGAGACTATGAGGGTACTGCTATCAGCTGATTTATTTTACAGCTTAGATGGAGAGGAAAATCTTCTGTAGATTGTGAGTAAAGGTTATTTTCGTACACGTTAGATGGCCACAAAAACTCTCTTAATGTATAATATAGGTTGTTTTCTCATGCATTTGTTTTTAAATATGTTGAAATGTAGGTGAGTAAGGATATCCTTTAATCTATTCAGAATCATAAATAAGAATCTTAGGAGCTTTAATCTTAGAGCGACTTTCTTCTAAGTTACAGACGACCAAAATCTTCTAAACTACAACAAAACAGCAGTAGAATTTATACAGGTGTCATCCAACAACAAACATCCTCAACAAGAGAGGGCAGACTTGAACAAGCAAAACTTAAATCATCCGGACTCCGTGAATGAAATGAATGTTAAATAAAACAGTTGTAATGCAATTTGCTTTGGTCTAGACTACGAAGATAAAAGGGGAATGTATCAGGTTGGTTTTAGTCCTGAAAGTTGGAGACAATTGAGGGATAATGATGGGAGAAGGGAAGTTTTAAACTCTTAATTGTGACTTTAACTGTAGACGAGAACATAGATGTAAAAACACTAGTAGTTGTAACTGATGGCTAGGATTTTGACACCAAAGCAGTAAAATCTTTTATGAATTCTGATTAATTATCAAATTAATGTTTTAATCATCATGCTAAAGAACAAAATCCGGCTCTCAATGATTAACATAATACAGTTGAAAGTTCTAAAACAGAAACCTAGCTCAAGTATTCAAATTATAAACAAACGCAAGAAAAAGAACCATTTAAACTTCTGTGTCACCTTCTCAGGGAAAATGCGAAGTTATAAAACAACAAGACTTATAAGACAAGAACAGCTGTGAAATTTAAATCTGCTCGCGATATGAATGCAAAGTAAACTGTGTTAATGCAATTTGCGATATCATTTACAACTGGATGCGGTTCTGAACTAATGTCGCCTGCTCCAACCAGGAGTTACGATGCCAGGGGGTTCGGGTTTGGAGCAGTATGATTGGATTTTAAAGGGATTCTACAGGGGTCGGGGTTGTTTTGAAAATTTGGGGATGTTTCGGAAAATATTTTATGGGTTTTGCACGCATGGGGGTTTGTGAAAAACGTAAGGTTAATTAATGAAGTTTGTTTTTTTTCTGTTACAGGGACATGAAGGGTACGGTGCCAACGGTTTTGGGAGTTGACAAAATATTACTCTTACTAAAATTTTCGACTTTGTTTTCGTATAAAATACCAACCAGTAGATCGAAGAAACGCAAGAATCACATCAAAAGAAAACGTCACCCATATCTCAGTATTTCATACTTAAGTTTTCCAAAGATGGAGAAAATTCGTGGTCGCTAAAAACAACATAGACTGAAGTGCATTCAAACTTGCTGTTTGCTTTAACGTATGCGAGCATCTTCTTTGGAATAACACCTCGGCGCTTACCAACTTTCATGCACTTTAGGCTTCAACTTATAGAGGGAGAGGACTACAATGAAAATGGAGACAGGGCGTTGACCTTTGGGTATGACATTTTGTAAATATGAGACAGGGTATTTTGTAGACATGAAGAGACAGGAATGGCTGTTCAAGTGTAGCTGGTCTAGGTTGTTTTATGATTTGAAACAATTTGGCAAACAAGTCTTCACAACATATAAGTCAAATAAATACCGAAATGTATAAATATAGAAATGACAATATTTTTACCAGTGAAGGCACTTACATCATTCAAATCGCAACAGACCTTTACCCAAGCAACTAAAACCACAGAATGAATAGCTAATAGTACTGACGTACTAAACCTACTTTTACAAAACAACCAAAAGCCATTTTATACCTACCCTACACAAAGACATTAAAGTCTTAATGTCACACAATAAAACTCAGTCTCATACCTGTACAGCACTTTCAGTAACTGCATGCGTAATAAATGCAGTTATTACCATACCGACTATAGGACAAGGAGTAGAAATTTTCTACCTCATAAAGCCACAACTTTGTAACGTCTACCCTCTTTGTAAATACTTGTTCTTTGGCAAAGTTATAAGTAGCAAATGACGAGTCTGCGACTTTTATTACACTTGTGTTTAATCTTTGCTCTTTTCAGTGCTTACTTTATAGAAGATACTATGGTTTAGTAAGGTGGTGAAAAATCAACACCACATTTTATGTTTTTACAGGAAAAAGCTTTAAAAACAATATTTGTTTTTCCTATAATTGAACCAACAGAGATGATAGTGAAACCGCAAATTATACAGGATGGTGACGAATATTTAGTCACTAAATGATTCATAAACCATTTGGTCAGACTTTTCCAATGTCGGTTGAATTAGATGTATTTATCGAAAGCCCTTTGAAAAACATAACACACCATGCAAAAATGGCGAAAGAAACAATAGATGGACTATGGTGAGAGATGACATGGAAAGAGGCTACTGAGATGACGATTAATTGAAAAGTTAAGAAGAAGAAGAAATGCTGCACAAACCCTCAATAAAATAGAATAAAGACAGGACGAAAACGAAGACGAAAATATAAATCCAAAATCTTATATGAAAACAAAGGAGGTGACATTAGACAATAAATCTAGAAACTTAACAACAAACACGTGAGTTATATGAGCGAACTTTGTTAATTACAATCAAATGAAAGTTTCTTGTGACAAATGTTGCTTAACTTTTGACATACTGATGTAATTACACATTTTTGTCATCAGGGAATGTAATAAAATCAAGTTTATGGAAAGTGAATTTGGTTTCGGATTGGATACCAGCATACATTCTGATTTCATATTTGGTTGGATGGCTGCCTTATATGGGATTGTTTATATAGAAAGATACTAGGTACGTAAAAACAGCAAGAGTTTCTTAATAGTTGAAAAGTGAATCAGTTATAAATATACAAAACAGATACAAAGATAAACTCGCTCCACAATATAACTGTAACAATACAAACCAAGTTGGTTTCTCGAACACAATAACTTAAACTCTTAAATTCCCTATAAAACTCTAACACGGTTTTCACGCACGGCTAAGGCTGCGCACAAACTTCACGCTGTTAAAACGCAACGCGATAAGATTGAGATAAACGTGACAAATGACGATGATGTGAAATGTCACGCAGACTATTAAACCACAATGGTAGCCAATAAAATGAGATAAATTCGACCGGAATAAGATGGAATAGGTTTTTCGTGAGCATTTGAAGATGAGTGAGAAGTTGTTATAGGAGAAAGAGAGATAGAAGGTATACTAAGACCACTTTGTGATGTGACCTTTGATAGTAAAAATCTGTTTAGTTTTTCAGATAAAGAACTTAATGTTTAAAGGGCTGATGACTATCTAGAAGCACCAAGAAGCGTAATCTGCAATCTTAAAGCAAAAATAGAAATTTCGTAAAAGTGACTGTTTAGTTTATCCGCCGAAGTTTATTCAAACCAAAGCTCTCTTCTATGAAATGAAAATAAAAACTGCAATGGAATAAGATTCTGTACTTCAATTTTATATTATTTCAAATTCTTATATTATTTCTCCTGCTTCATAGGAAGATATAGTTTTTTATTTATTCAACATTCTTTTTAACATTACGGAATTTGCGAATGACGGAAAATATTTCGACTTAATTGCAGTACATAGCTTAATGCTAGGTCTTTTAGCAACTAATTACACATTGACTATGTTTAGACGTCTATAAAAAGCAATTAGGCTATTTATTTAATGATATGCGGTTGTAAGCGAATGAATGATTATTTTCCTAATCAAGGACAGATTCTGGTTGCTAAGTGTCTATTTTCCAAACGATAATAAGTTTTATTGATGTTTACTGTCGTTGACAAGTCTCTATAATTCAGTTGGGTGATGACGATGATGACTTTTCAGATTTCATGTGGCTGTTAGCGTATGCTGAACTAAGTTTTTATTTTTCTTTTCCAAGTTCTCGATTTTTAGTAGCCGTGTCCTCGCAACCAACAACACAAGTCCCTCTATCCACCAACCTTGCTATCTCAACTTTCTGGAATATTCCATTACGAAAGCCCTCTAACACTGCCCCATAAAAACAAGAAGCAACAAAATATTTACAAGGAATTCCTCAGCTCATCTCGGTTATCGCTGGAAAGCGGGAACTCTCGTAAATCCACCCTGTCAATGTTTCAAGTTGTTAAAGTAAAAACTCAAAGTTCCAACGAAACCACTGCACCTCTTAATATGGAACTTTAATAAAGTTACTTGCCAACGAATTGCATACTTTATGATCGGGGATTAAAGTTCAAGCGGATACTTTGACTTTCAATTGATGTTTTAAATTGAGTTTGTTGCTGTAGTTTTCTTTCTATGAAAATTTTGGCTTAGGCTTTGAAATTTTAATGCAGTTCGCTCGATCTATCAACTTTGTAAAAAACGATGAAACTTTTATAATAACTAGTGAGGTATAAAAGGGTTTGAAAAAATGAAGGTAGCAAGGGGCGTGTGCAGACGATAGCCGTTGGCGTTTCTCACTGTGATCGAAAAACTGTTCGACACAGGTACCTATTATTTTTTATCAGCCCAGATATCCAGCAGGTGCACTACAGCCTGAATATTCTCATACACATAAATACAGACTCCAAAATACACGGTAAGCAAAACGAAATTACATTTGCAACCGACAAATACTAAATAGAACGTACGTAGTGCGACCGGTTCCATTCAAAACCGCTAACTTCGCAAATATGCTAGACTATGAATGTCTGCGATTTGGTCTGCCATCTGAATAAACAGGTAACAGTCTTATTCAGGTAAGATGTGTGTTTCAACGGGCGCATTCAGATTTCGTTAATTAAAATCTGATTTGAATTTCAGATAATATTATGCAGCCTGCAATTTCCAGAACACATTCAAATTGCATTAACGTTGCAATCGATAACAATATTATATCAAATTAATTAAATGACACGGCTGAAGTTTCACAAGATTTAGAAGATTCCTATCTTGAAATACTGGCTTAATTTTCCATTCGCAGCTTCAAAGATGAACGAACACGTGCAGGTCAAAAACCTGCGCTAAATTAAACAAGAATTTAAATCAAAAGAATTTGACGAAATAAAACATCAGAAAATTTTTGCAGCGAACAAAATAAATGTTAATACTTAAACTGCATTCGAAATTCACTGCGTTAATTACGGCGTCAAGGTAACGTATAAATGAGGTGAACTAAAAAATGCTTCATGTGCACGCTACGAGATTCAATCTCCTAATAATGGGCGAGTAATGTTGCCAAGAAAAAATAACACCACAGCATGATATGATCGCGAACATGCGAAAGAATATATTAGCCGGTAAACAGTTTTAATTATGCAAAACATTTTTAATTGTACCTTGAACTTATTCAGACATGTTGCACGCATTGAGGGCATGAAACATATTTGATTAATTGATAATTGCAATTGAAGATTACGTGTTCAAGATTTGGATCATTTGAGCCAAAAATAAACGAGCGTATCGATATTAAATATGATGTGTTTGCTATCGCCATGGTTTCGTTCGCCTACCTAATGAAACTTCCAAAATGTCGTGTAATTAATGAAACTGGAGCAAACATTTTAAATTTGACTTCCCACAGTCTCTGCGTGTACCAAAAGGATTTGGAGTTTCATTAAAACGTTCAAAATTTAGCGGGACTTTTGATATATATTAAGATATAGTCAAAGAGAACTCACAACATCTTAAGAAGTTATAATCATACTTAAGTCAAGACTAATTGAACTCTTAATTAAGTTAAGTGTAACTCAGTGAAATGTCCCATTTCAACGGCTGACGCAAAAGTTATCGGGGGTTTCAATGAAAATTTATTAGTCCAACTATTTGTCAAAATTGTCCCCAAAGGGTCCCGGGGTCCGTTGGAATTCTGGCAAATATCAAGTTGAATAGCCAATTTGTTTTGAGGACCCCACGACTGTGTTCCATTGAAATATGTGTGGAGTTTAGATTAGTATAAGTTTTTAATTGTAATCCGTTTTCAAGGAGTATAGGAAATGACCTTCGCATTATACTAGCCGGAAGTTATGTGTGTTATTATATTACTAACCTAATGATATACATAAAATCTTTATTTTGTGTTGAATTTAAATACCAGGGTTATTGTGCTAAAATTGGCTGAGGTCAATTTTATCAAAGCGAAACCTAACATGAAAGACTCATTTCTTTAACGTCATGACTTTCGTAATGATCAGAACATTGTTACTAATGTACCAAGTCTTTCACTTACAGATATAACATAGTATAGTTTTGATCGAAACTAAAAGGTCGTCAGCCTCAACAAAATCAAAGAGCCAAGATAAAACATGGTGGATGTACACAAAGTTATCCGTGTTAAAACAACGCCAGCGTCGCTTGGATATTGTGAAATATGAGCGAGGATCACTGTGTCATTCCCTCGCCTGCTCAACGAATTTATCACGTTCCTGTCCATCCGTACGTATGGTGCTCCAGATATTGAACGTTTCACGAAACGAATTGGATGATCCTAAAATATTTGTTATGTTTTCTGACGCTGTTTCGAGTTTTTTCGCCGAGAATTTTTGGCATCACTTGGGTACGGTTATTGGAAATGATGGAGCGGTTGTTTCAATTCAGATGGAGCTTCAAAATTATTGGCTTCCCAAACGTTTGCTTGAAAATATTGGAATTTATACAAGACATAATACGTGTGAATCATACTATTTTGCTGATCTGTAAACGTTCAGAAAACAAAATTGCTAGCAACCAATTTTTGGTGAAGAGAAAAACAGTTTTCTACGTGTGAGGTTCCGTGATAGGTTAAAATAAAAACTCCGAAATATTCATTTTTAAACTTAAACGCGGCTTACTTTTTGATAAAAAAAACATGAAGTGTACAATAAAACAATGGTCGGACTGAGTCCTTACTTTTAATTTATTCTCTTTCCGTTCGTTCACTGGACATCATTTCATTTTGCGCTAAAGCAACAAACACGCTTATGCTTTTATTTCCCCGTTGGTTGTTCAGCTTAAAGCCACTTTTTCACCGGTCTGTCGCAAGACGTAAATTTGTTTGGCTTTCTTCAACAGATACTTGTTAGCCTAAACTGCGAAGTTTCGAATCTCCAAGATGAAGACACTGGACTACTGAAATATCTCGTTAGCACCGAATTTAAGTGAATCAGGACTAGTTGATATAGTATCATGGTCGAGGTTATATATATCGTTATAATACACCGTCACTTTTAATTAAGGCGGAGACTTCAAAACTTTGAAATTTAATACGGAATTGCGGCGAAGCAATAAACCGTATCTGTTGTTTATATGAGCCATCAAACCAAGATAACAGCCGTCTTTACATCCAGAGTTTAAGTTAGTGTCATTGTTTCGTAACTTACAAATATAAACGATGTTTGGGAACAACGCGACGCTTTAACATTCATGAATAACATTAAGCCCCCTCGTCCTGTTTTGAATATCGCGAAGCTCTTTTCAAACCAACTTTCCAGAGTTGTGTTTATGCTTATTGCCTTTTAGGGAGGCTATTTTTCGTGCGAGTTTACGAGCATTACAATATTCACAAGTAGACAATGGACAGCCAAGGATTCCCCGCGGGCCGCACGTTAAAAGAACAATCCGACGTTCGGAGGCAATACGCCTCTATTTGAAACAGTCCCAAAAGGTTTGCTCTTAAAACACGGTCCGTCTACGATGGTAAGCGACATGCAAAGCATCGCATTTAAAAGAGGAAAGAATAAAATACGTACGGTTGAAAGCAAACAGGAAAGTTAGCCGGGAGCGGCGTACCCCGCAACTTGCACGAAACAAGTTTTCTATGGGCATTATTTAAGTTTTGCCTGCAGTAGACACTATATTAAACGTATCAGAGTTGAGTTTTAAAAGTCCCGCCGATACGGCTGAGTTGGCGGGCCGCGAAACAGCCACAACTTGGAACACTTGGCAAGGAGCGCCTATAGGAAAAATAAAAGGCAGGCAACAGTTTGCTGTCAACTTGTACTTGCTCGTACGACTGCAAAGAATTATTGTGTTTGAAAAAGTGCCGCTTTTAAATGTTGACTTGTTTGCTTTTTTCTATGTGAGGCATTTTTTCATAAATGACGTATAATAGCGTCCGGCGGTAAATAATCGATTGATATAAGTGCTAATGCCAGACTTAGTGATATAAAAGAAAGAATAAACACAAACAGAATTAGAACCAGAAGCATCTCGCCTAAAATTAACTGCACAAGACACATTGCTCAATCTAACATTCAAAGTATTTGCAACTAAAAGCCACTCAACTAACGATAAAAAGGTAAATCTTTTCCAAGACGGCGATAACTAATACCATAAATACAAAACAGCAACTCCAGACATGCATTATGCTGAAGTTACAGTCTATATGTCCCTGCCATTAAAGTAGCCGAGAGCAAACAGAATTTTATAACAGGAATTAAAAATGTAGAGTACAAAGTAGTAGTCTTTTCTCTTCTGTTTTACTCTGAAAGCTTATTAGCTGCTAGATTTTCTAGGAATGGCTTTGATCATTCTCTTTTTACCTACAGGTATAATTGTATTTTGTGTTGAAAAAGAAGCTTTATAAAAGCTTAGAGAGATTCATGTTATGAGCTTTGCGAATTAAAGGACAATAAATAATTCTGAGAATTTAGAGCTTTGTCTTTACAAAGGAGTGTACTAGAATAAAACTAAAATAGTTAGTAGGAAAAGAGACATTGTTTACATTTAGGTAATGATACCCACGTCTTGGATGGCTTTGGCGGAAATTGGCGAGAAAAAAACAAACCATCGAGAGAACTGGAAGTAATGAGGGGAGGCCATAAGGGCTAAATAAAAAAAACTAATCATCATCATTATCAGCCTATTAATGTTCCCACTGCTGGGACACAGGCCTCCTCTCTAAGAGAGGGAATGGGCTATAATCTACCACAAACTGAGAAGAAATTACGCTTAGAGAGAAAGACCTAAATTGAACAGTCGATGGATTGATATTAGCTAAGACGGCCAAATTCTAAGAAATAAAGAAAGTACTCGTAGGTAAGCAATCCACCAAAAAGGCTTGACCTTTAAATCCAAAAGCAATACAGCCGCAACTAGACTTCAAGAGTCCAACACCGAAGCCAAAACCAGCAGCAACATAAACACATTCATCTGAATTAAGAGCACAGTCCACAAACAACGAATGGAAACAATTTTCTATTTCGAAATGTCTTACTTGGCCCACTATAATTTAATATTACACGAACAGCCCGCTTTGGGCGGAGACTGCTGGCTTTAGTAGGATTGCGAGAGTGAATAATTTGACTATGGAGGGCTTGCTACCGCGGACGCCTCGCTTGCAATTTATTCGCAACTAACGAATTGGAGCGAATGATGTATGGTTGGAATTTAATTTGGATGTTTACTGTTCTTGGTAGTTAGGTGGGGTTAGGGGAGAGGCTGATTGATTTTGAGAAAAAAATGTTCAGAAGTTAATCAGTCTGTTTCACCATATTAGGGTCTTCAATTTAGCAATGATTATAAGTAAGACGTAGATTTATAACATTTTTCACATGCTCAAGTCTTAAATCTCTTATAGTTCTCAAACTTAAACCGTACAATACAAAGACAATGTTATCTGCAACAAATCCTACAAATATTAAACCCTCGGTATCTGCTGCAGGAACAAGATCTCTAATAGGCTGTTACTATTAGATATCGAGCCAGTAACTCGAGCCTATTATTCTTGTGGTATCTCCAAGATTGAATGCTATCCTTCAGCCAATTACCCGCCGGTGTTTCGTTACCACCGCTGTTTTGACGTAATATGCGTAACTCAATTGTCTTGCGGTAAGCTTGGCATTCTCTGGTAAAACGTAATGTATTTTTTGAGATGATCGTCGCACTATCGTTATTGAAAATGAGGCCTTTATTTATACTGATTCGATTGTTTTTGTGAGAGTTGTAACTGAGAATGTTATGTTACTATGTGCTGATACTGTTCTAGACCTATTCATGTTAGTTCTAAATATAGTCGTTTTTAGAGTTACGTTGGGTGATTTAGTAGAAAAACTGTAAGATTTTAGGCAGAATGGTGAGCAATCAATTATAATTAAAGGAAATAGCAGTCATTAGGGTAAGTCGGAAGACGTGAAAACCTACTGACTTGAGGTGAAAGGTGGCGTGATAAGATAACCAGTTATCGTGGCCGATAGGCAGAGGTAGGGAAACACGCGAAAGGAAACACTTTAAAATATTATACAAGTTATAAATTGTATTTTTCCTGTGGGCAGAAAACTATGAATAATTCCTTTAATATTATGATGTTGTTATGTGTTGAAAACCACACGGAAAAGAGTGGAAGGTAATGGGCGAATTTTCGATACAATGTAAAAATTGTTACTGAAAAGTATGAAATGAATGACCTTTGCCCAGCAGTGGGAAAACATAGGTTAATAAAGGTAGGTATGAGTATGTTCAGCAAAGTTTTACTTATGTACCTTGTGTACTCACGTAGGTACGTGAGTGGCATTAATTAGCACTTGTTAGTATTCAAGTCTTATCATCAGTGTCAACTGGTTAAAAGTCACATAGTATAACCCCGAATTTTAATTAAAACATTCTTATTTACAAACTGGGTCAACTTTGCGATAAAAATACGCTGCACAGACTCATAACAAACAAAAATTCATACTTGACAATTTTATCAATAATTGTGTTGTGTGTGTAAGTTGCCTTTACTTGTTAATCAGTGCATTTCCAATATAATTGTCTATACGTCATATATACAGGTGTTTACATGTGTGTCTGTCATCACTTATGTACTAACAAAGTTCATTCAACCAACCTTGCGATATCACTTCAACGTTAATCGTAAAATTTTTACGACATTTTATTTTAGTATTGATGAAAAAATAAACAAATAATAATGTTTGCTGTGTCAACGGTCGATCGATTGACGGTCGAAGTGAGTTCTGAAGCTATAATTGGATTTATTAATAGTCGTTATGATTTGCTCTTTGAAATGAGGAAAGCTGAGTAGGTGGTATAACGTCCTCCAGTCAAATGATGGACCGGAGAGGTAATGGACCCTCGACCTAGAGAATTTATAAAAGACAAGAAACGGGTGTTTCATGTTTGGTAGAAGAGGGAGATATGCCAAGATGATAAATGTAAGACAAAAACCATTTTCTCACAAAAGTGAAGCCATACTTTTAAACTGCAAATACCTAAAAGCTGCCTACGATATCTTTCCACAATGTTTTCAACCGTAAACCATCTTAATTCAGCTCAAAAACTTATATTTTTCGACGCAAAACTTTAATCACAAACTCACGCTAAAAGGGGCGATTCTCAAACGTTTCGCAAACTAATCTATTCATAGTTAGTTAGCATTAATCATTACAAGTTAACTATAAAGTTACGAAGTTCAACCCTCTTGAAACTTGAGGACGCCAGTCAGAAAAACAATCTCCCCAGAATTTAATAAAGCGCAGTGCACAGAGTGTCTGCGACGTGTTGGCGGCCAACATTGGCGCAAATGTTTCAGCAGTATTTGTGACTACTTTAATGACTGTCACTTTTATTAAAATTCAGCTACAATGTATATATAAATAATGTTACCTACTCGAGTTTCTAATATACCGAGCATAATTTAATTCGAAAAATAACTCATGTTTCATCTTCTTGGAATTTCAATTAACTTGCCGTTTAAAGACTTCCAATTTAACTTCGTAGGTATAAACAGATTGTAAGAGGTAAAGAATTGGAGGGGAAAACCTCCCTTTGTACCGATAAGATGAAAAATGTGCTGTAATTTATTTAACCAGACTTCGGGAACATTGATAAAAAATTACTTAATACCGCTTCTTCAAAATAGGGTAACTTTTCTTCCTTCATACAAAGACAGTTCTACCAACATTGGCTCCAAATATTCTCCAAACATTGGCCCCACGTCTAGTCTAGTCCCCAGAATATTACGGAATACGACAGCTGTCTAGCCGCCCTTTCAAAGTTACTTTGTAAAATGAAATCGGCCTAAAGGCAACGTCAAAAAGGCTATGTGTGGCTTAACAATGCTTTTGTATTGCCCCTTTGGATGATAGTGTGGTGATATTAAGAGAAATGTATTGGAGTAATTGGTGGGTGACTTTAGAGGGAAACCGTGGGGAATTTTAAGGAAGACCTAAGTTATTTTGTTGGTTGTACTAGAGACTGAGCATGCAGAAGTAATAAGTTTTAATTTAACTGGTCTCATCCAAAGCTTTCCTGGTAAATTCATTGGGACCCTTTGACTTTTTCATAATATTCGATTCATAATATTTTACTTTTAGTATTTTTTCCTAAGAAATTAGTATTTTCCGTAAGTATTTATTCTCTTTATTATGTATCCCTTGTTACCGATAAGTTTCCTTAGCAAACCGTAGGTACATCAAATTACATAAAGAACATTAACTATTACGCGATGTTACAAAACAGTTTTTTTTACACTTCTAAATAAACTTCAACTATTTCCTCAAAAATAAACAAACTACAAAATCAATTAACATTATTTTCTGAAACCCAAACTCAAATTGAAAGCAGCAACAAAATTTTAATTCCCCGCATGTAAACATGTAAAGCGGGGCGGGCACTGGGTAGTCGAGCAGTCGGCTCCGATTGCAGAAATAACAGCCTAATAAAAAACCTACACTTCCAACAGATGTGCAGAGTTCGATTCCACAAATAATATAAAGTTTAAACTCTTGGTTCTGTAGCTTTTTGTGTCAATATTCGTCTTTGCTTCCATTTTTTTTTTTTGCTTATTCAAGTCTTTTGGATTTATGGTTTGGCTTTTTAGATATGCACACTTTGAAAGGAAAATGTTAAATCGATTAAATAAAACAAGGTTTTTTTATAAGGTACTTTACTTACTTTTTACAAACTTTTGTGTGGGCGTTTCACTCTCAGACAGTCCGAAGATTAAAATAATAATCTTGGTGGTAAATTATATGGCTCAAATTATACTTTAGAATCGATTTTAAAGAGTAAATTAAATGTATAGCTTTTAAAATTCTGGCAAGTAAGACCATAAAACAATTTGTAATCATATTAATGCAGTCATTTTAATATGCGCCTAAATTACTTTTAGTTTTAGTGATGTGAGTTTTAAAATGCGTATTATCGATAACTTGAGAATGTCTAAGCATTTCTATTGTCTTCCATATCATCTCTTTTGTTATCAGAAGTGCCAAAATGCTGATACACAGAAATAAACACACGTTTTACAAAGATACCAAATCCCATCTCCATTTATGAGCCAAACAGTAAGCAAAAACGAAACTGTCCTTTTCCAATTTCGTAAGGAACCCTAAAACTTTCCTCTGTTACCTGCGAACGTAAATACGGGTTTTGGAGATCGAGATATGCACTACGATATATTCCGTGCCAATTTTTGCTACCGTTTCGATATATCGGAGCAAAATGTTTTCAACCCCACTTCGTACCGGGCTGCAATTTCTCGTGGATTTCTCTCGGTATGATAAACTAAAGTTATGATAGTGTACAAGCTACTGCTGTTTTTAAAAAGTTTTTCTGCAAACTTTATTTACCGTGTCTCATATTTTCAAAAACGTTGGTGTACCGTGACCAATACTGTTTTCACGTTTTGTTGCAGACGCTTTCCCCAGACGAAGATTATTTATATTATGATGGAAACGGAAGATCATTCTTATATTATGACGGAAAAGCAAAATTGAAAAGCCTTCTGAAATTCAGCTGAAACCTTTTCCCTGTTATGCACCGATTACCGTTGCAATTAACTTACACATCGACAATTTCAGACCAACCATCGACATTTCCCAGCACTACCAAGTCGTGTTTACTAAAATCTTTTCTATACCCGACACTTAATTTTAGTCTAGACTAAAACTAAAATTATATACGTCTGGCAATACTTCAAGACGACACTTAAGATATTGACATAGACAGAGAATGAAAAAGAGATGAACTTTCCAGAACGATATTACAATACATTTTCGAATAAGTATTTTGAATTATATGAAAGTTTATAAGTGAATTTCGATGGGTTCGTTAATGGGTTTCTGTTTTATGGTAAAAGGGTGATTTTATAGGGTGGGCAGGAGTCCAAGTGGCATTAAAGATCGATACCAGAGGCCAGATTTATGTTGTGTTTGCCAGTGGAACGAGCGACTTCATTTTCAAGGAGGCGTGGAAATGTTCAAGAAGTATTTTGAGATTGGTGGAATATGAAACTAAATTCCGTAGACGATTTTCCAATAAGTTGGTAGGTTTAAATACATGGAGTTAGGTTTCAGGATGTGAGTACTAGGAAAGAATTGAAAAAGGTTTGTTGAAATAAAAACTAAGCGGTGGTCGCACCATACGCAATCATGTAAAGTGACAAAAATAAAAATACTCCATCATAAAAATCCAACAGTAATATTATTTCTACTTCAACAATATTGAATCTGTCTAGTTCAAGCATTTTTCCTGTTACTTCCATGTCATTAGTAATAACGTTTTTTTAACAAAATCCTTACAAATGGATCGTCCGAGTTAAGACAATTTAGTAGGGCGTTCAGCACAAGATTGATCGCCGTTCAACTGTTATTTATAATGAATATTGTAGAAAGCTGAGTGGTGGACTGTATATTGTTTATTTTTATATTGTGTTATGGAAGAATTGGAAACAGAACACAATGGTTTTAAAAGACGTACTTTATTAAATGCTTGATTGGTTTGAAATCTGACAATTTATAAGATTAGTAGATTTTCATATGAAACAGTAATTTAAGGGAAGATACTAAAATATGTGTAAATTTGTTCCTGATTTCTCCTTTATATAAGAAATAAATATTATGTTGGTTTAGATAGCCGTAGCTACTTCCTTTTCAGTCGTCAATTCTCGTTAAAAGTTAATGACATAAAATACATTCGGTAACATTTCTGTCGAAATAAATTTTCGCTTCGTGCTTGTCCGGTCACGATCTTAGACGACAATATCCGAAGTGATCCGAATGGCTGGCTTATCAATATTTAAGAGCTTTTAAAAAGATGCTTTTATTTCTTATCTTTGAAGATGTATAAGAGCAGATGAAGGCGTGTTAAAGATTACTACAGTATTTATGATTATTTAGTGCTAGATTTTATTTATGATGGGTGAAGTTATTTTCTTCTTTACGTCTTTTAATATTAACAGTTCTATAACGTCACAAGTCTCAAATTGATAGAAACCCTCTTGTGTCTTAATCACTACGTTGAATCTCTAATGCACTATGCAATTAGCCTCTTTATCCCTCTCAATATCTGCCCTTTACCCTATAATTAAACTTAATGATACACTTTCATCAAGATCCGATACCAATAAGCCTTCAAAGAAAAGACACTAGAACAATAGATGTTTATCACAAAGGAGAATCAACCAGTCAATCTATTGTGTCCCCAATACCAGCAAACCACTACACCAATACACCCAAAAAGTTTAATTCTGAACTCTGTTCTTTAGGTGATAGAGGTGGAGGGTACAGCAGTTCATCTTGGTAACAGGACATTATCGAATAGCGAGTGTGTGTAATGATAACATGGGATTAAGCTGCTTGTACGCTATCTGCAAATTTAGGGTCAGTAGTATTAATAGTTTGGGTTAGTAGGTACCAGTGTTTTGGTATTTTGTTTCGGATTATTTTCATGGACAAGTTTGGTGGATGGGTCAGTTAAAGTTTAGGGTGTTTTCGGGTTAGTAATCTGTGAAGCTAATTGTTTTATTAAATGGTAGAGTGCGTTTGTAAGGGTTGTTAATGTCAGATGGAATGTGAACGATTTCGTGGATGGGAAATCTTTCATGAACTTACTAACGAACTAATAGTTGATTAAAATTAGCATCCATATTAAGTTCAAAAGTCATGGAGCTACAGCAATGTCCATGTAGCCTTCTTTGACCAACACACTACAGTCACTCTTCCTGGATGACTTACCCCCGAATACTGAAACGTCACTCAAAATTTAAGTAGCAATTATATTTAACAAATACTCAAAAGTGACGTTTGGCCAAATTAAAAGTTTTTTTAAATTTAAAGTTTAGGAGCTGCTCAAATGTTAAGCAGCCCTTAAATTTTAAGTGACGTTTCAGTATTCGGGGGTTAGATTTTCAACAATGTTTGTGAGGATAGGCTATACGAGGATAACCTTCTAAGACTCATTCTGCGAAAACCTCTTAAAAGAAACCACAAGACAACTGATAGAAAAAAAAGACACATTGCTTCCATTTTCTTACAGATACTTATTTCGCAACAAAAAAAAATGTTCGCCCTATCATCTCCAGTACATTTACTGAACCCATTACACCCCCCGTGCTTACCCAACAGTTAGGATGATAAATAATATATACGTATAGGAGGAAAACCCATCGGTGCTCAGATTCAACCCCCCACTGCCGATGTAACGACGGTCATTAACCTTTACAGCACCACGGTAGATTACAGTGCCTTGCGTTAGCGAGTGGTGGGTTAACCATTCTTTGGTAAACAGGGTTGGTAGTTGAAAAAAGGTTACAGGTTTCTGATTTGGAAATGATTTGTTAACCTAATTGGTGTAGCTGCGAGGGATAAACTGTATAGCGTTCGATTTTCATGTTAATTTAGTCGATGTTGCAATTTTATTTTTATTTATTTTTTTGTCGTCTATCTAAATGATCGACAATTTTGTGTGTCTTTTTAGACTTCTATATTGTCTATGAACTTATTAATTAAAAACCTCGTTATATTTCACTTTTTTACAAATTATAACCCTATTTCACCCCCACAATATCTTAAATAAAAACAAGACATTTAGTAAAGAAAAGTTGTTAAATTCCCAACTTTCCGTCGACTCTGTCCAAGCCTCGAGAGTATTTGCCAAAACACTCGCGAATCTATAGGCGAGTTGTGTACACTAATAACTAACACTTATTTTTCTTTGCCAAAGTGAAATAACGCCTTAAATCAACTTTATTTTTGTTTTGTTACTGGGGTGAAGTACTGAGTTGACGTATTGAAATGTTTTGACAGATTTAGAATGGTAGGTAGTGTTACTTAGAGCTTAGTAGTTAATCTACTAAACTCGAAGACAGAGTGACACTTAACTACTGACCATAGGTCTCTAAGACCATGTTCAGTAGTTAAATGCAATGGGTTAATTTAATAAGCATTGAAAGACTTCCACTAAAATACCATAAGCCAGGCTTTAAAAAACGGTAATTTTTTTTTCACAAAAACTGCATTTCTAAGGAGTGCAGTATTTTGCACTATTCTGCAACACCACCACCATACTGCAAACCCCAAAACATTGCACCATTTACCAAAAAATGTTCAAAAGGCTGCAAAGGCATAAATTCACAAGTTATTAAAACAATATAACAGGCAGGACGGACGGCTTAAACCGTCGATCGGTATTGACTGTGCCCGCCTGCCTACCCCGCCTGGCCGTCGGCGATAAACGTAGATTAAACCAGGATGTACATCACCCTTAATCCGTTAAAGTCCGGCCATGTTTTAAATATGGCATTCTGATTTTGAATATTTTCGCACCAGTTTTTGCGTTCGATTTTTGGTTTAGCCCGAAAACGTGCTTTTATGGGATTGTAATCAAAATATGTTTTAAAAGCCAGCATGGAAAGATTTAATGAATCTAGCGGTACATCCCTGATTTTCATAATTAGAAATATTCATTCTGATATGAATTTCCATGGTTTGGTGGATAATAAACTTATTACGGATGTTTTCTTCAAACATTTATTTCAAACTATTTCCGCAGTCCCTTAAAAAGGTACTCTTTTTTTGCCTTTCACGTTTCTATGATTTATTTGGTCATAAAACTACACTAGCTATTCGCAATTAATATATATTTCAATATTGAAAACAGCGTACACAGGAAAGTGATAGACATGTTGTATCAAGATAATGTCTGGGACCATGTTAGGTTATCTATATAGGTCCTAAGTGGGCCACTTCGAAATAAACTATAAATACCCTGCGAGTCGGCTCGCTTTCGGCTTAGCAACGAGAAATTAGAATTCTGTGTCTAGATTAGATTAAGCGACACTAAACTTAATGAGTATTATTTTATTGATTTAATGACAAAACAATGTCACAAAACAATATAGCACTTGTCTTTTTGGGTCTTGTTTGATTATTACAGCTAAAATTATTATCAATTACGTTTCAAACTTGACATTAATTTAAAACAAAATAAATCGCAATCATGGTTAAATTTTATGACGCCCTGTAATTTCCATTTTGATACTTGTACATATTGTACTTGTAAATAAATGATTTAAATAATAAAGCGTGACACACACGATCATGTAGCAAATGCTCTTTTAAAGACTATTAACAGTCCATTAAAATAATCCAGTGTTTGACATTACCTGAAAGCTTTTACAAAGTATCAACTTGATACATTACCACTATTTCAATCCACTTGCAATGTACAATAAAAAAAAAACTGCAACAGCTTTTTATACGCACTTAAAAATATTTACCCCGAAGATAAGAAACACATTTGCAACACAACATACTTGCAAACATCTCGTTTTATTAAAGAACATAAATAAACAATATGGCACGTAAAAGGTAATAAGATTTTTAATAAAGTCTTTTCCAACAGGGATTTGGCAGAGAAATGTAAAAGATATTTGACTTAAGAGATAATAATTCTAAAAAGAAAAAAATGCCAAACATAAAAATGTGTAGTTAATAATTTATTCAGTTTAATCGGGTCTAGACCTCAGAAATACGACCCGTAATAAATCCATAAAAGAAAACTACAAAAAATCTGGACCATTAATGATTTCAGTAATTACGAGAGGACAGCTCGCAAACGACTTGGACTATTTAATTTTAGAGCTAATTGGTCTTAAGTGGATAAACTATTAAATAATAAATAAATGGATTTCCTCTAATGGGAAACATAAATTTGTTCGAGTTGAAGTTTATCTTTTATGGTCAAACCTATTGTGTTTTTATTTCGTTTTGGTTGAACCACCCGTTGAGGTATCGTTAAAGTAATTATTTTCATTGATTGCAACACGACTTAATCACAGTACAAGACTTACGCTAATCAATTTTTATTTGACAACATCATTAGATTTATTAATTAGGCTATAGAGGCTTGCTTTTCATCACATTACAGCTTCCTCAAAGACATCTTCACGCATTTTTTATTTTTTCAGCATAATCTCAAATTACACCCATTTTAATATTGATAAGCAAACTTACATTGTCACAACATCACTACGTAATACTATATTTCATCGCTTGTTAATATAATTGACACAATAAATTACATATATTTGGCAATATAATTAGATTTATTTATAAGGCTATTGGGGCTTGTTATTCATTACAGCTTCCCGCGACGAATTCTTTAATTTTTCAGCATTAACACAAAGTATACCCATTTCAAAATTGATATTGAGTTCCCTTAAATATGGTCGAGTTGAATGGCGCCGATACATGCGTCATGTTCGTGAACGGGCGCTGTCAGTTGGGACTGGTCATCTCTTAGCTGCCACGGTTCGTTCATTTTAATTACTTTATTTTTTAATTTATTATTTTACTCTGGACGCTCTTAATGTGCACGTCTTTCTACATCGTTCTCACATATGTATAATCTCAACATGAATGATGTAACCAAGATTTTGTAACAATATTTTGATTTAAAAGAGTGTCCATGGAGTTTCTTGCCCGTTCTTCTCCATAGAGATCTACGTTAGGGAATGGGCAACTACGGTACTTTCTCAAGTTATTATGCCTTGTGACTGTGACTGTAGCTTTGCTTTTTTGTATGTTCGACATTCAAAAGTGCCGTAATGGTCTAATTGAAATAAATGATTTGAGTTTGAGTTTGAGTTTGATAAGCAAGCCTACATTGTCACAACCACACTACGTACTAAATTTCACCGCTGGTTTATATAATTGACACAATAAATTGCACAAACGATTGACATCTAATACTTGGCATGGAACTCATCCACGCGTCAACTGAGCTACACGTGGCGCCATCTATTGCTCAGATAAACATACTAACTCACACAACATTGTGAATCTGCGAAACACGAGGCAAATAGTGCCAAGTTTTCATCTCAACATTACATTGCTCGTTTAAGATGTAAACATGATTAAGTGGGTTAAGACTTTTAGAGTTTATAGTACCTACAGTCCTACATATATAACATAACATCACGCCTGTAATCTACGATGGGTTATGCATAGGTGTACCTAATAGCACACCTATTGCCAGTTATGTTAAAGTCCCATGTAATACGGGGAGAGCCTAATACCACCAACTGGGTACAGATCCAGGCTTCGTGGCGGCCACTGAGAAATTCCTGATGGAAAAACCCAATAACGCTTTGCCCGACCCGGGAATCGAACCCAGGACCCCTTGTTCAGCAGTCGCGCTTGCGACCACGAGACCAACGAGACAGTGTCAGTTTATAATTTAGATATGTGTTTAGTGTAAGTTAAATATATAAATGGTTGGATGATGGTTGAGACTCTCCGATCTCCGGGGTGGTGGCAACGACTGCACGCCGTCAAGTAGACATTCCCCGAGATCGGCGTGCCTCACCCTGCTTCGAGTCAATGTTACTAACACTAGTTCATAATTTTTTCATTGTTACTAACAAAATATATATCTAAGTTAAATGTATATTATTATTACTTTACTAACACTAATTTATAAGTTTTTCATGGTACTAACAAAAGTTTAAATGTTTATTACTGGTCATATATTAGGACATACGTCGAGAACTAGCCTATCCATTAGTGAAAACAGCATGAAAATCGGTGCAGTAGATTTTGAGTCTTGACGTTGGTCTTGGTTTTTTGATATGTAATGATTATTATACTAACAATACTAACCTAGTACCTAAGCACCATTGTTACTAATACTTAATACTAACAAGGCTATGTAGTTGGCAATGAACTTTAATTTTATCTTATTAGTCACGTTTAGTTTTATGTTTAAGTATGAGTGTTCAGAGACTCACCGACCCCACAGTCAAACCATTGCAACGGTTTTGTGGGGCTTAGTTTATAAGTCTACTTACCATTTTAGAATAATAAATAAATAAATAATAATAATAATAGTACTTATATAATTTTTTAGTTTATAGTTTTTTCAGTGTCTGTCAAATTAAATGTGCTCCTGAAATTGTTAAGAGGAAATAGCATAAGCCAATCAAACCACCTGCCATCAGATGTGATAGAATTGAATAGGTTTTCTGGAACTGGGGTCATGTAGCCGCACGTACAGCAAAAAAAAAAGCGCCCAAGTGCGAGTCGGACTCGCCCATGAAGGGTTCCGTAGCAGCAAGTAACATAATATGATATATAGATAATAACGTAAAATGAAAGGTAAATTGAATTGATTGATTTATGACGTATTAAAAAAACGACTTACTAGATCTCGTTCAAACCAATTTTTGGTGGAAGTTTACATCATATAATTGTTTTTAGTATTATCATTCTCTCTTATTTTAGAAGTTACAGGACGGGACACACATTTTACCACTTTGGAAGTGTCTCTCGCGCAAACTATTCAGTTTAGAAAAAAATGATTTAGAAATCTCGATATCATTTTTGAAGACCTATCCATAGATACCCCCCACACGTATGGGTTTGACGAAAACAAAATTTTGAGTTTCAGTTCTAAGTATGGGGAACCCCCAAAATTTATTGTCTTTTTTTTCTATTTTTGTGTGAAAATCTTAATGCGGTTCACAGAATACATCTACTTAGCCTGTTTCAACAGCATAGTTCTTATAGTTTCGGAAAAAAGTGGCTGTGACATACGGACGGACAGACAGACAGACATGACGAATCCATAAGGGTTCTGTTTTTTACCATTTGGCTACGGAACCCTAAAATTGACATAAAGCCATGTACAATGCTAATTAGACTACATTGTACCAGGAACAATAATAACTGAATAATAAATACTGGCAATATTTTTATTAACATTGTTTTGTTGTAAATCAAGTATATTGTTGTGAAAAATCTATTGAGTGACTAACAGCTGCAAAATGTTCGCGTCGATACATTTACAGAGATAATGGGGTCAATGAACTTGATTCTAGTGTTTGTGCGTACACCTACTCATTTCTTGTACTATTTAATTGAAATATAAACAGTGTTTTTTGTTTATGTTTTTCTGAACATATTTTTAAGTTATTCTGAAAATAATTATTTAGTTTTGAGTGCAAAGTTGAAGTGAACGCAAATTCTAAACTTTTTGTTTCATGACGTAATTGTGTACTTAGAGAAATCTAATTTGTTTATGAAGCGAACTCGATTCTAAATCTTGATAAAAACAAAATCAGGTTAACGACCTCATTAGCTGTACCGATAATAAACAAATGAGGAATCAAAGTTCAATTTAAGGCAAAAGATACTCTGAGTAAGAATTCAAATCATTATGTTTTTATAGATGACTAATATTATGTTAGTTGTAGATTAACCACATTAACTAAATAGTCATTCCTGTATTTTTTTTTAAGGCAACAAATGGCAGCACGTTCAAATTTAAAAAAAAAAACCGTTATATGTTACGAAAATAGATATTATACGCAATTTGTTTGATCTCAATGTAAATAAACCTATTCAAAACTTTTTTGGCAAATGATACAACCGTTATCTTAACGACTTGTGTATTATTAGATAGCAATGGTTACTGAACTCGGGAAGATTAGATACTGATATAATATAATAATTATTAAATAAACAGCACACGCATGGATGGTATAATACCTTGTTGGGATAGGACTGGGTTTATTTACATTTATATTTCTCTTGCTAGCTGTATACCGACATACTATATGTACATATAGGTACCTACTGGGAAACCGGATAAGCTGAATGTAAAAAAAATGAAACTTCTAATGAGTAAAAATACTTGTTTTCATGTTTTTATTAATTCTCTTGACTGAAGGTGTCCATATAAATAAAATATTAATTATTTAATATTTAAAATTTAGCATTCATTATTTTTTATAGGGTATTTATGAAGAATACCAGAATTTAAATTGTGTACTTTTGATCGTCAGCTAGGATTTTTTTCTGTAATTAATTTCCCTTAGATAAAATATAAAACTTGTCAAAACATCTGATGATTCATTTGATTATAATAAAATCATCTAAAAATTCTAAAATGCATCTTCGTGTAAATAAAATTACCAAATAATTGCAAAAAACACACAATTATACCCATAGTTAAAATTAGCAATAAGAACTCATGATTAACTGCTTAAATGAAGGCTAAAATTTAAGCCGTAAATAAAAAAAGTGAAGGCATTGAACCGACCCCAGGTTGTTTACCTTTGACCCCGCTGTGACAAGAACGCACGGCTTTGCGACATAATCTTTGACTATACTGAAATTTTACACATAGTTTGATTGTGAATTTTTCAATAGTTAGGCTTTAAAAATGGGATTATTTTTTTTCTAAAATTAGAGGGATCTATTACTCACTCTAAAGTTGAGTAATATCTGTGCTATGTGCATTTTAGGGTTGATAGATGTAACTGTTCTGTTTCTATCAGGAAAATAATTATTATCTGCTTTTAAAAATAGTTTTTCTTTGGTTTGGATTCAGATCAAACAAAATAGTATTAAAATTGAAAACCTTTTGAGTTGTTTTCTTTACCCCACCAACCAAAAACCATGTCAACACACATAAAACTTATGCATGGAATATTAATTTTAAAAGAATCGTGTTAAAAATAACTTTTGCAAAAGGGACGTCGGATGCATTCAAATGTAACATATTATATCTTTATATTCAATACGCGGTCTCGTTTAGGTTGATAAACTTTGAATTTCTAAACCGATCGGGTAATAGAAAACGTATTACATTGCCCCTACATATTGCTCGGCCGTTGAGCATACATTGCTCTTTTTGTGGGCTGAAATTCGGAAAAATCCGAAGAAAAACCGCAATGGAAAAGTGTCAGCTGATTGTTATTCCTTGCGAGTTGTGATAGTCAATATCCAACGGTTGGTTGTCATCGAAACAAGTCGGTACTTGTTTCAAATTATGATTATAATACTGTCACTTTATCGCCTAGAAACTATTAACTAGTTGTTTTTTTTAAACAATTCTTTGCCTAAAAAAAAACAAATACCAATATGAGCTGTAAAATCAGTTAAATCATTCAACACCTATGTTTTTGTAATGAGAGTGACGATGACGCAATTCTGGCGAGTGACGACAGTCATCGGTGGAATCGCGAAATTCGTCCCATATATTATTCACGAGAGGCTGATAATGAGGCCGTTCACCCTACGCGTTAGACACAATTCGACGAGACTGATTGTCGATGTTTAGGTTTTTCTCGTTAGGTTTATAAGCTGTAATCTGAGATACTATTGTCGCAATTAAAAAAAAATATCAGTAAGTTAAATGCCGAACTTATGGAGTGATTGTTATGAGATCAAAAGATAATTAAGCTAAGTCTAGAGAATTTATCACCACTTTAACAATACTTAATACCAAATTTTACTATAATATCGTTTTTCACCGGGTTAATCACCACCTCGCACTCACCAACATTTTAAAACAGCGAAAATCACTTATCCACTTACGGACGTCAAAAAGAAGCTCTCCTTACCTGAAAAGAAGAAAAAAACACCATTAAAATCATCATTAACGGTTCATTTTTTACCGAAAAATACCGAGATTATGAAAACGATCCATTGTCAAAAAGAATTCTCCCACAGCACAGTTGAACGACCGGCCAAATTTTTAAAACACAACCTAGATTTTGTGAAAAAAAATTATAATACGATTTAAAAGTTTCAATAAAACATGGCTGGACGTGCGTGTGTATTTATGAAATTCGTAATTGATACAGAAGGAGTCACGTTTTTTGTATGTTTGCTTAAAATAATCGAATTATTTCTGACATACCAGTCCTACGTTCGTAAATAACATTTTTCTTGCAAAGAAATTTCTGGAAAGTTTGACATCCGAATCGGTAGCTATCATCGACCCTTACTTGTTATCTTTAAGAGCCCTAAGGGTCAACTCGCATCAAAATAAATATTTTATTGTGGGCCGTAGTTGTAAATTCCAACTTTATAACAATGTTTACGCATCTGATATTTCTGGAGATTCCTATCATTTATGTTACTTTATGGCAACTCTTTTTTGTCTTTGAATGTATTTACAGAATTAAACGGTTTTGGTATTTTGACTCTAGTAACATTTTTCCAATTGTTGTCATGTTCTTTTTCATAAGCCGAAAAGAAAAGCCGCGTTCAGTCCCAAGTGACTAACACACGGAATATTTCCTCTCATACGATGTCACATCACCATATCGCCAGAGTGTTGTATAATCACCAATGTTTATTAAAGCTATGCTAAAATATACGTTTCCTACGTCGCATGCATGGGTACACGCCCTTATGTCTGTTGCTGTGTTTTCATTACAGTTGTCACGTGGGCAATTTATCATGCATTGTGAACCAGGAAAAGAATTGATTATGTTCATGCTTGTTTGTTTTTTTTTTGGGTGAACAGAGGTTGTAGAACCTTTGAGTATCGAGTTGTATTAACAAAAAATGATTTAAAATATTCTCCTTTTTACAATCACAAAAATGCAACATTAACAGTTTAAATCATAGTGATTTCATGATTTCGAATAGTTTACTGTAAAGATAGAACTGTGAATATGAATAAATTTAAAGATAAGTCCATTAAATAATAAACTCCGTTTAACTTTAATATGCCATGGGTCGAGAGTGTTAAAATAATTAATTACGCTTTGCAATTATAATCGTTTTTTTTGTGGAAAATGTTATCGTTCTCTGCATTTAAATCAGACTTTAAGGTGTGGGGTGTAAGCACTAGTTATTATCCAACTGAAAATAATATTGGTAAATGTTTTCCTTGCTAGAATTATAAACTATTTTATGTGTTCTTGTTATATTCATTTTCACAGCTATCAAGATCGTGCTAATTTAATCCAATTTCAGAGTGCACATCAACAATACATTTATTATCGTCGTCCCTTATATCGGTTCCATAATTTGAAGTTTTTGTTCCAAGAGGGCTCCCCAATACCTTCTTCCAGGCGAGTTCCCCCAAATTACAGTAATACCCCAATGTGTATAAGCGTTATTATAAAATGGCGCTTCGCTGAGCCCACCTTTAGTCCCTATATTGAATGTCCCCTAACTCGTAAAGAAGTTCAGATTATAAGGATTGTTGTTCAAGATTATTACAGATTTCCGTTTTTATTTGGTGTGCAGAATGTGAAAAATATATAAAGAAGTTTCTTGAAGGTCTTATTTTAAATGAGTCTAGTCTTTTGCTAGCCAGTAAAGCTTTCTTGGCAAGTTTCTCAGGTCAGGCAAAAGATACTGTTAGGAATATCTAGGCATAATCTTATCGCTAGCAAGACTAGGAAGTGAATGACCCCTCAGCTACGGCATAGACTGCCTGACTGGTGATTTAATATTCTAACTACCCTTTCAATTATGAGGAAAGCGTCATTCTAAATGGTACAAATTCATTACATGAAAGTGCACAATAATAATTACGTTCATAAGTGAGGTAATAATATGTCGAGTTTAAAGTACTCAGAACCGTGTAAGTACCTTTATAAGTGAAGCATAATTATATACTTTATCTTCATGCTGATCAGGAAGACATAAGCTTTCCATTTATGTAAAAATCACTTAAACCGGTTCAGCAATTTCCGAGGTAACCGCATCAAAGTTGATACTAAAATTAAACGACAGATATAACCACGTAGATCTCTGCTAAGACCTTAAACGAACAACTTGAAGGTAAACATTAGGGAAGAAGATTATAGAGATAATCTTCTTTTAACAACTCTTCAAAAAGTTTTCGGGAACGAACATTTAGGAGATGGACATTAAACATAGGATTACACTTATGGTGAGCCATAAAATTAAAAAGCAATGGTAGTAAATATTACATAAACTTTGCATCAAAAAGTTGTCTTTAACTATTTTAAGAACTTTAACGTGCCATAATATTCTAGAGGATTTATTCCCCATAAAATATATAGTGAACAAGTTTTTTACAACTTACGTTTTACTACGGGTTCTTTAAAAGTGCATAATCATTATCTTTAGTGTATTTTTTTAAATATAATTATCTATGTAGTTTGAAACAACAAAATGATAATTTAATAAACCTTCATTTTTATTTAAATCAACTCGATAATAATATGTAAATGTTACTTACAAAAATGGGAAAAAACTCACACAAAGAACCAAAATCAGTATATGTACGTGACGTAACAGTCACGGAATTTACGAAAATATCACTTAAAATATACACATAAAACGTTAAGGGTGTAACATTTGCAAGTTTTAAGACGCAAAGCCTTCAGACGGTGCGTGATAAAAGTATATGGCCTTAAATATATTTTTACGAAGTCACTCCTCTGGTTTCATTATGAGTTTTATTTAGATTTTAAGCGAACGGACGAGAAAATGTGCTACCACCCTACATTAGTGAAAAATAGAATCGTTCTCTTCCGTAATTTCTAGTGTCATTGTTGTGCGTACAAAAAAATCTAATGTGCAACTGTATTTTTCGGAATTAACTTGTATTCAACTTTGAGTATCTACTTATTTACATTTAAATTGTTTTTTTACAGTTATATGCTAACTAAATTAAAATAAAAAGTATTTTAGCAGCTATTTGAATCATGCAAACTTTAATGAATAAAACAATGCAACATTTTGTTATCAAAAAATCATATCAATAATAATTAACTCCACTAAAAGATTGAAAAACCTCTCATATAATAAAAACCTAGACGATGCAACAAAACGCTCGCCTTTTTCAACAAAAAATGACCTTAATACTTAAAGAGGTACATAAATCACAATCAAGTGGTTTTCTATTAATGCCAACATAATACTTCCATTAACATTTGGTCTTTAGAAGACCGTTACGAACTAAAATAATGGATATTATTAATACTACCCACGTTTACCCTTATGTGGTAACCAGTAGACATTATAATGCTCAAAATTACCCTCTTAAAATCGTTTTACTTTTAACTATTTTTGTACTTCTTTGATTTAATTTTGATACCTTTCGCTTATTTCGTTTTTTTTTTATTCAGAACACGTCATAGTAATAAAAGATCCAAATATAGATGCAATTACTTTTTCTTTTCATTTCAGTTTAAAACATAACAATCCGATGTAAACAAAAAACTGGTTTCCGAACAAGTTTTGACTAAAAATAAAAACGCACAATCGAAAAGCGTTTTGCAATCCGTTCCAAAATGTTACTCATAACATAACACGGGCAAAAATCAATCTAAAATGAATCTCATGCCGAATTTCCATATTTTACACATACATAAACATCTCACGACCGACAACGGGCGTTTCCACCCCACAAAGACCCCGTAATATGCCCGGGGCAATAAATTTATTATGATAAAGTCGATTTACGTCAATAAGCCCAACTTTTTTGTTGAATTGAAAACTTTTATTCCGTTCAAACTCTTTGAAAAAGTATTTTGGATATTGAACTCCGATAATAATATGTAGGTACACAATTTTCATGTGAAATCATTTCGTGCGATGTTTTCAATCATTGTGACTGAAGTTGAACGAATTCTGAAGTTTATTAATACAGCTTTAGAAGTACTTTTCTCGTTTAAACATGAAAAAAGTCTGAATGAAAATAGGGAGAAAATCAGAAAGCTCATTGGGCCGAAATAAGGATTCTATTCCTGAAATAGTTGCTGAAAAGAGGCCCTTAGGAGAATAGAACACAATACAGACAGACGGTGCCTTAACGCCTGGATTCTCGATCGATAGCAACTTCAAATCTGATTCCATTCTAAGTTTAAATTCAGCCTAGAGATAGAACAATATTTTTGTTTTTACTTTTTCAAATAAGAATTTGTGTCTACAACTAAAAATCCGACTACTGAAAGAATCACGGTCTAATTAAATTCGGGGTTTACAAGGTAAAATCGATTTCTCCTTTTGTTGAAGTCGGTTAAAATGTAGCCTATGTTACCTGGGCCAAAACAACGAATCGATTGACACCTTATTCATCAAAATCGGATGAATAGTTTAGGCGCTACGGAGGAACATACGTAATATACAAACATACATACATAGAAAGCTAAAATCATAACCCTTCCTTTTTTCTTTGCCGTAGTCGTAGTAGTAAAAAATGCCAGCGTTTTAACAAGCATGTCTTATAACCAGAATAATTTGAAGAAATGGTGTCATCGATCATCACAGAGTTGTCTCAGCAATAATAACGTTAAAGGCAGATTAAGCTAATTCTATGTTGAGGTTCTTATATTTTTGCGCAATAAAGAAAGCTATATAATATTAAATAAAAACTGTCGTTCTCTCTTTCTACGCAATAAGGCACACGGGCCCAAATCAGCTCGTACTCAAAAACCACAAAGTACCACAATTAATCTCCGGCGTGAAAGTCAAGATTACCAAGATATCGAGCAATCCCAGCCGATCTCCGACCAAGGTCTTCGTAACATGACTACAAGTGCGGGTAAGTACAGAAGTTCCAGATAGTTGAGACTTCGAAAAAACAATCATTTCCTACCTAGATGTTTTTTTTTTTCAAATTGGGCTTGCTCTTAACCTCAATCACGCCTGATTTATGTATAAATTTTATTTTTATGGTTATAAACTTGTAGCAAAACAATCTAAGACTACTCTATATAGTACACTATATTGTTAATACAATTTTGAGAGTTTTGAGGATTACAATGGCCTGTCTTATCACCGAAAATTGTATTTTACACACGCACTTGGAAAAAGCTTACTTTTTACATCAGTTTTTTTTTGTCAGATTGAACTATCTGAAGGAACTACAATTTAATTCCATTACAGTTAGGAAGTTCATGTGCATATATGGAGACCGAAGATAATTTTCAATCACATGGGAAAATGTTTCATCCTACTGCCCTTTTTTTGCAAAATGTCTCTTGCCATGACAAAAAGAAAAGCAAGGTCCGTAGCAAAGGTGAATGCCCAACAGAGGGTGCACCGGACGTACTTAAGTTGCAACGTGGATCTTCTGAACGAACCTACCTATCCAGCGGTAATATGATCTCGTTCGTTCACTAATCGTTCATTCCGACCGAACGACTCGAGTTTTACGTATCGCTTGGCAATGGGCGGTGTAGGTTTTAAAATTTATTGTAGCTATTGGCTGGGTATTGTGAGAAATGGCTTCTAGAAATAGACTATTTTGATAAAGTCGGTAAGGGTTGATTATTTATGGAAACTTAGGAGCTTAGGAAGCTAGGTGCATTATCCTTCCACTAGCTGGTTCCCGCGTGATTTAATTATAATATATATTATAATACTATTTTTTTTGCAACATGTTCCGGTCCTATTATAGTCGTAGCACCTATAGCCTTCCTCAATAAATGGGCTATCCAACGCTAAAATATTTTTTCAATTCGGACCAGTAGTTCCTGAGATTAGCGCGTTCAACCAAACAAACACTTCAGCTTTACAATATTAGTCTGACATTCATCCTAGTCGTTTTTTTAGAGAAAACTTATACTTGCAAGCAAGTGAGATCATTGCCCACTATTTTTCAATGAGATGAAAAACCTTGAGGCAATTACACACTACTTAAAAGTTCGTTAAAAAAACAATAAAATGTATTGCACCTTATGGAACTCATATTAACATCGTATCCAAAGGCACCATGGCATAAAGGTCATACTTTCACGAAACAAGGCCGGATCGCAGGTTCGCTTCCTCGTCGAATCACCTTGATATGTATTTTTTTTAAGATAGAAGAAGGAAGTTAGTTTCACTATTTGGATTATGTTACGTAGAGTAAAAAGATTAATCGTTTCTATGTAGGACAAATTAATGAAGCATTTTATTTGTTGGAAATAATTTAAAAGTTATTGTTGAAACGGATAAAGGTTTTGTGGTAACCTGTGATCGCCATTCCGAATAGAAATAATAATAGTGTTTTTAAGGGAACCCTTATAAGATCACTTTCTTGACCGTCTGTCTGCCCGTCTGTCTGTCCGTCTGTCACCACAGATTTTCTCAGGAAACTCCGGGTGGACCCAGCAAGTTGAAATGTATACAATATACTGAGGTATATAGTCCCTATTAGGTGTAAATGTGTAGTTTAATAACAAAAAAAACGATTTTACTATTACAAACTTATTATTTGCGGTTGGAGCAATAGCCGTTCGTAGGGATCGAAGAGCAAAGTTAAGTTTGTCCTTTAAAATGTTTGTACGGAACCCTCGGTGCGCGAGTCCGACTCGCTCTTGGCCGGTTTTTTTTATAAGTGACCACCCCAACCAGTCGGGTAAAAAGTTATCCTACATTGTCTAATAATCACAAAATACTACCCACATACCAATTGTGGTACAACTTACATCCCAACATAAGTCAAAACGCAATGCAACCAAAAATCCTAAAAACTTCCACCTTCTTAGAAAACAAAGTATGAAGATATAAAAAATTACATACAATACAATTTCCAACACCTTAATCGTTCACTGTCAGATGTAGATTTCTCAAATAACATAGTACCTGCTATAATAACAGAAATAATTAGATTTTACACACTCGTTACATGTTATTTTACCAAATACAACGTTTTTCGAACGATCTTCATTAACAAAATCACGCACTGTACTACGTTAGGGGTGAGGTTTTAGTAGCTAGGATTTAGCGGGTTCATAAGTGGAAGCGATTTTGAAGAGTCATGCAATTTTGGCTAAAATACTATTGCATGCTGCATGAGATACATTGGCACTCATATGTTGTGCTGTAGAATAATATTTGAGTTACTTAAATCGAATATTCTACGAGTTTACCGCAAGCAAATATTTAGTGGTTGTACAAATCAATATTAGTTATGCATTTTTGCAACCTTTGATTATCTACTAGCAATATTCTGATAATAATATTAATATTTTCTTACTAGATCAGTAATTCGTGGCTAGACAAACAAACTTGTTATACTTTAAGAACGTAAAAAGACAACAAGACGATGAATACAATACATCGCACACAACATTATTTATTTAACCCTCCACCGCTGCGCTACGCTACAAAACCCACACCCTAACCCCACAGTATCGTATTTTTTAAGCTCATTTCGTAACTATATAACCATCAATTGAACAGATAAAAATCTCAAATAGAATTACATCGCGTGTTCTAACCGCCATGGTCTAATTTTGGTAGTATAACCCCACTGAATTAAACAGTAACTATAACGCTTCAGGTGTATGCAAATTCGTAAGTATTTTTAACGCAGTCGGTTAACAATTTTATGAAACAATGGGTGCGTGAATTGTAATTACAATGTCAAGTATTTACTTGTCAAGCAGTTGGGGCTTAAGTGTTGAAGAAACGGGAACATTTAGATTTTTATAATGATACACTCATTTTGTTCGGCTCATGACACGATGAAATGTATGAATTAGCTGACTTGTTATTTAGGGCGTTTTTTTAGTTCCGATGTTAGTGTGGAATGTTTGTTGTAGTTTGGAAACGGAAATGGTTTTCTTATTTATTTTAGACGTAAAGTAACCTACCTACTAGTACTATCTAATTACTAGTAGGTAGGTTTAAGTACCTTTTCTTAAACAATCTAGTGCTTTCAGATAAAATTCGGAGAGACTAAAAAGATAGGATCAGAGCACATTCTGGATTTGAATTTGCAAAGGTCAACAAAATTGAGACAGCAAAGCAATTTCTTTATCCACGTGCCCACGTGTAAGTATTCTTATTTCTTCGACCAACAATTTTTCCAATTTTATTTTCGAAGCAGCACCGATACCTAAATTTTCTACCACTTCAAATATTCAAAGATAAAAAGGCTTCTATTTGGTTCTGTCTCTCACAGAAACCTTTCTATTTCAGTGCCAAAAAATTGCCCGCCATTACTTTAGGCATTTATTGTTATTTTGCACAACAGAAAGTGCCATGTTTTCCTAAATCACTAGCTATTTTAAAAATCACGCTCAAAAGCAGTCAATTGAAAAAAAAACCAATTTCTTTTTAAGCACTTATTTACTCACGTAGTTACCAATTTGTGTAGCGAATATATACTTGGATTTTATCGGCCATTCCCCTGATATTGGGTGCCGTGAGAAGGTTTTCCGTTACCATGGCAACCGCCCATTATGAACACCATGAAAGGTAATGATAAAGTAGTGCGATACAAACATCCATATATTTGTTATTCTTATACTCTGTTATTTGATTCGGTAGTAAAGAAACTGCTTTTATAGATCAAGGGCAAAATCGCTATGGGTTCTTATTTTTTATTACCAAAATAATGTAATGAGAGATGAAGGGTTAACCAACGCCGATAGCATAACATTAATAAAATCTATATAAATTCTGATATTTACGTTCGAATACAATTGAAATTCAAATGTGTCAACATATTTATGGGTATGAGTGTACTTTTACAACTTTATTCGCTTAACATAACAAATGATAGAGTAACTTTCAAACGCTCGAAATATTACTTTTAACATTTAACTTTGAAAGACTTTCAAGATCTTGCGTGCTTTTTAGGAGCTCATAACTAAGTATTCGTGGTTTATAAAAAATATATCTCTTGCGACAGTTATTCAAATATATACCATTACGATTACCATAAATGGTATAAAAAGAGAATTTTATGCACTAACCAATAGTCGATATCGTCAAAGAGATATTCCTTAATCCCCGTGAATGAATGGAGATTGGAGAAGAGAGACAGAAGGATTTTCTAGAAAATTTGCAGACTTGCAGTTAATCTGATTTGTCTGCAGATTTTTCTTATCTGCTGACCCTACAAGAGGATTCAGCTTTATAACACACAATGATTTTCTGAGACTAGATTGCTGAAACATTCCATTTCATCAATCAGGGTAAGCCTAGTAGCCGTTTTACAGAAATTAGCATTAATTAATTATTTTGTATGTATTTAGCCCAGTTAACTCGAATGCGATCTAACTAACACTATTACAATTAATTAGATAATTAGTTAATCTAATTTAATTGCTAATGTGTTTCTGATAACCATCATTGATGTGGGTTTAATGTTATTTATGTAATCACCATCTGAGGTAGACGTGGTGATTAAACTTCTTGTGGCCGTCTTGTCAAAGAATATTTTGTTGAAAAGTGAGATACGATATGTAAGTACGATGAGTGTACCCT
This sequence comes from Xestia rhomboidea, assembly GCA_963853795.1. Classification (NCBI taxonomy): domain Eukaryota; kingdom Metazoa; phylum Arthropoda; class Insecta; order Lepidoptera; family Noctuidae; genus Xestia; species Xestia rhomboidea. Next base: position 1,699,176 of record OY970771.1, on the reverse strand, counting down.
AGGCAGTCAGCCCCAACCTTCCTGTTATATAAAACTTGGCTAAATACATTATTTTCTTTTTATAGGCATGCCTGAGACCTTGGTGATCAGTAGGTACAATGGGATGATGACTGACTAAAACATATGATTCTGTTTAGTCCGTCAGTTTGATTATCGAAAAATATTGAATACGTGTTTTTTGTTTTATCAAATTAATAAAAAAATACGACGAAAAAACGTCTCAAAGATCATGAGTGGGGGCTTGTGACGTCTCATTTGAGTACAAAATGCACTCAAATGTGACGTCACACTATCGTATCATCTTCATTTTTTGTTCTAAAATCTATCTGACGGACTAATTAGATTTTTATGTCATCTACCTTTTAAAGGTATTTTAAAGTAGAGATGTTCTAACTTTAAATCTTTGATATTGATGCTTTTAATTACATTGTGTTTAAAACCCAATCTACAACGTAAAATTTGCTACATTAAAACACTAACAAAAACGAAGTATTATCACTCATTATAGTAACCTTGCGCTTATTACGAAACTGATACACTATATACTAGAACATTTGCGTTTGCGTGCCTCCATGACGTGAACAGTCATTACCTCGTAGGATCATAAGAAGCCTGACCTTCTGAAGTTTTTACTTCACCTCGCTAGTAAAGGGAATTGTAACGAACGATTTGAAGTAAAAACGTGTGTTGTGTTAGAATTGTTCGTTGTTTGTGCTGATGTTGCTGTAGATTTAGTTATTGAAGGAAATAGCGAAAAGGTAGGAGTGAAAGGTACTGATCCCGGGTTAATTGAGGTCGGCTTTAGGACACCAAGGCAGGCTGATGATGATGATCACATCACATCACATCACATGACATTTTACAATCATCATTATCATCAGACACATACACTCATGAGGCGCTACTTGTTAAAATAAGCGAATCGGCATGCGGCAGTGCAAAAGTATTGTCTAAAAATGCAAAATTTTCGGTGATGATGAAATTAAAACGAGGACCTAACAATTACCTAACACTAAAAATCGAATCTACGCGTGAAAATCTCTAACCTCCACTAAAGTGCAATCACACACAAAAAAACTAAGAAAAACAAATAAGAAATAGCCAAAAAGCCAGTCACGTCCACAGAACTGTGTTTGTATGTCATTTCATTAACAAAATATTATAGCAGTATTGCAGGCCATACGTGCATAAATTACACCTTGGGTTGTGTAACAAAACCGCTTAAAAACACTATAATTTTGGTGACAACCTTGACTGTACACATGGCGAAAGATTTAGAATAAATAACGAAGTAAATAATGTAAAGAAGATAAATGCAGAGCTTGGTTCTTTGAAAGATTTAAGAAAGAAAGATGAAAACATCAAGTAAATATTACTGCTGCTAATTCCGTCGAGACAGTAGGTAATGCAGTGAGTTATAGAGCCAATTACTAAAGGAGTGGCACCAATACTCAAAGAATTAACAAAGACTAATGACTTCAATCTTAAATCACAATCCCATTACGTAATCACTGCAATAAAAGATCTAAATCGCCAATATATTTAAATTAATTGAAACTATAATACAATTAAAATTATACAAGATTCCAATTAGTTAGATACAATGTTACTGGCGCCGTAATAAAAATTACCCTTCATAAGAGCATAATAAATTATTGACAGCTGGTTTAGATTTTACAACGGACTTTGAATGTTATAGCTTTTGGAATAAAGGATAAAATGGTATGCATTGAAATATCTCCTTGATACTCTCAAGCTCGCGTGGGTGCTTAAAAGCCTCATACAGTGACATATTTAGCAATAGTACGCGCAATCTGTGGAATAATGAACGTTACACAATTCAGATATCGTTGGTTCATAATTTGAATTATGTTCATAAAGGCTTAACTATTCTTTTAGAAAAAAATCATTTGCTTTTATCGAAGGTAAAAAGGGCCCTTATGACAAGATAAAACATACATAAAAGTAAACTGTAGTGTGCTGTAGAAATATAGCTTTATACTAGCTTAGAAACCCGATAAAGCAGTGTAATAACAGTACAATTTGTGTGAGATGATCATAAAAGTTCAAAGCCTAAAAATACGAAAGTATTCGAGCACAGTTTGACGTATAAACCCCAATAAAACGATTCAGCTAACTCAGCCTCTCTAAACTCCAAATTAAATATCATCACACATCGACTTTCCAATTGATTTCGACTCAAGCCTCAAATAAAACCGAATCTCGAAATCTCCCAGAATCTCTCAATTTTACGAGAACGAAATCCTTCTTTAATATCCAATCTATACACAGTTTAATAAACGATAAACCGAACTGCAGAACCATAAAAAGCTTGGAACGTAAAAAAGGAGAAAAAGGCGCAACAAAAGTTTTCTACAGGCATCGGGACGCGGAGTTAATAAAAATCGTGCCCAAATGACTACGGTAAAGTTTGACGTAAACATACCCAGTACTGGGCGGAATTGGCGAAATTCGCCAATGATTTAAGGTTTCACTGCAGCGAGTCCGGGTTTGTTAATGTTTACAATTCTTAGTTTAGCTCTGGAGACTCGCGCTAGTGAAAACTCAGCAGTTCAAAACATTGGCTTGAAAAAACTTGATTTTGACGGTACTTAAATATTTAAGGCAGATTTCAAAGGAACAACATCATTGTCTCCCGAAATTACTTTGCATACGCAAAATGAAGTAGACTTTAACAGCATTGTCAGAAAAAAATACCCTTCTAAACTTTAAAAGAAATCCACCCCTTCTAAACAAGAAAAGCGAAAAAGTAATTTGTCAAGTAAATCCTCAACGTTCGGAAGGAATGAGAAAGGATATCAGGCTGATATCTGATTAATGACTCCATAAATGATTAATAGGCGATTCCGACCAAATTAAATGTGACAACCGAATACTGGGGAAGGCTTAGGGAAATTGACTATTGAGTATTTTAGATGGAAAAAATTCGCGGTCTTATTTGCTTTTACATTTTGTGTGGATCTTTCAATTCCTTTTCTGTTAGTCTGAACTTCAAAATTTTGTGCATTATTTTCCATGTCTTGCATTTAAAACCAAGTTAAGAGACCATCTAATCTAACTATGCTAAAATTTACTTTGCCAAGTCAAACACGTATCTTAACGACTCGTCCTTGGCAGGGCAAACAGAAACTAAAGGCCAAGTAACTTCCTCCATTTTAGCTAATCAATTCACATCTAGCCTTTATTCATTCGACCTTAAAAATAGCGAGATATATACATAGCAGGATTTCCTCTATTTTATATAAAGTTTCCTTAATTCCTTTTTGTATTTGGTTGTACGAGATAATTCGTTGTTCGAACAATCGGGCAATCAAATCGTTATCGTCGAGCAACATTAAGCAGGGTTCCCATCGTTGTTTCTATTTTATTTCCGTGAATTAGGTTGTCTACTCCTTTTGATAATAACGGTCTTAATAATCGGATGCTCATCGTAATGGGTTTGTGAAGTATCTAGATAGGGTTGCAGTTTGAAGGTGATTTTGTTTTAGTATCTTCTTCTTCGTGTTTATCTTTTTCGTATTAACAGAGCTTTTACTATTCGAACGATAAATGTAAATAGTCACTTAAAGTTACAGATATCCTGCTGGAAAAGACTCAGATTACAGTTCTCTTTAACATCATTAATTCAGTCATATCAATCAACCTAACTAATTGAAATTAGAAGTACCAAACCATTGTTCCCAAATTAACACTCACTAACCACCCAAATTACATAATCCTTTACAGAATCAAAGTTAACAATAGAAACTGACGCCCCTTCAGAAATTATAACAATTTTTTTACCATTATCAAAAAACAAAAGCACGGGCACAGCTGGGGGGGTGAAGGGGGCGTCCACGTCCCAGTCCCCTTCCCGTCAATTACCGTGATTAATGAAGCCCTCGAATATTGAAACGTTTATTCGACCGACGCCAAAAGTATTATATTACTTTTAGAAACACTGTATCAACTTTTAATAAAGTCGCTCCAGGAATTACTCACTTCTGAGTTACGAATACTGCGTTAATTAAACAATTTTTCAATATTTCAAGTTTCTCTCACGGTGGGCTTGGGAAAGGGTTATTAATTTGAGTAGAGGCCATTTTATTTGGTTCCGGTGTGGACCTCCTATTATTAGATTAAAATACTTTAAGCTGCATACAATCCATAAAAAGCTAAAATGATTTACTTCTAACAGATTTAAATTATCTCCAACCAGATATTTTTATTATGAACATCAATGAGGGATATAAAAAAGGTCGAAACCACATTCAACCAACCGTTTATAATGTATCATCATCAATCACACTCCTAAAACAACTTGATTACAATTCAAATAAATCATTTGAATTTCCAGAATCTGCATAGAATCCAAGCGAAAATATTGGCGGTCACAATGTCAACGGAATACCATCATGTCCCCTTGTATCGGGGGAACAAATTAAACATTTCCGAGCTACGCGACCAGACCAGATTAAATTATGAATTCAAAATCGATTCACTGGCTCACCCGCTGCGAGTTATTGCCAAAGATTCGGATGTTTTACGGTAAAGTGTAAAAAAAGAAGCAGAAGGTTTTGGCCGATTTAAAAAAAGATTGAGATGCAATTTAGTTAACAGTTCTAAATTAAATGAGAAAAAGTAACAAAGAAATCAGTAATATACTTACTGAAAAGGACATGCAAAAGTGTGAAAACTATTAGAAATAAACTTTAAAGTCTATGTAAATAAAAGTAAAGTAAATGGTGAATTGATGAGCCGTCTTCTTGAAATAACCATTCAATTATTTTAAACCCAGACAATATTGTACAAACTTTTCCTTTTGCCTTCCAAGTAAACCTCAAACTGCATTGTTCGCGCATTAACATAGAAAGCTACATCCTGTTCTAAAAGAAAATTACTCATCAAATTCGTCCAATCCACCTGGAGTTCCCCAAGACATCAGACTTTCATCAAAATAAACATCACGTTCTTGGCACGGTTACTGCTTGTCATATAACACCAAGAGATTCATGATCGATGGCGAGTTTCCGAGAAATAGCGGCTTTGCGGAAGAATAATTCAATCAAGCCATTCGATTTCATGATGATTTCATAGTAAATTTTCCACTTATCCAAGTTATTTTCCAATCTTTGATGTATTACTGGAATAAGTTGTATTGTTCAAGTTGCGAAGCCTTGTTCTGAACTCAATTTAGGTTCCACGGAAGTTTGGGAGCGACATATTTTTATGGTTTCAGCCTGTTGTGTAAGAACGTTTTCTGTACAAACTAAATATTGTCGTAATCGTTTGTTATTACTTATCTATTGTTCAAATAACGTCGCTAAATATACTTTCATTTTACTCCAAACGACAATTTTGTACTGAGAAAAACGTTTCGTACAGAAATTGACACGAGATACAAGAGGAGACTGAAATGGTCGTGTAAAATAAAGAAAGTTTTTCAGAGCACAACAAAATTAAGTTAGTGTAAGCGAAGTGGGAAAACATCAATTGTCGTCCACTTAAAGTGCTCGCAAAGGCAATTGTCTCATGATATCGGGAGCCTGCCAGGAAAAATAGTCACTTTAGAGAAGCAACTGTTTTTTTCCCCTAGTTGGCAACATCCAGACATTTTTATAGCGACACTTAACCGCAATCAAGTGGATCATTAGCCTGTAAAGGCCTGCCAAATATCTTTGCTTCGCCTCCGCTGTTTTCTCACCCTTTTGCGTGAAAGATGCTGTAACACACGTTTTTTGGACGAATCCCGCTCGGCCATTGCCAAGTTCTGGCAGATTTTTTGTAGGACATTACATCGGCAATTCCCTGCGGTCGGCTACAGCTGTTTTTCGTACAAAACTACGCGGTTTGGAAGCCGAATTTAAAAGCCCGTATCATTTTTGGAGAAAAACAAATTGAATTATGTAAAGAGACTCGTACCCGAAAAGCCAAATGCAAAACTGGAAGGGAATCACTCTGGAACGAGCGCAGGCGGGTCGAAACGAAAAAAAAAACAAAACATCAATTTTAATGAGTCGAAAACCCAAGAATTTTCTCTTACATTTAGAGAGCAATATTTTTTCTACAACATTTAATCAGAGTAAGAAGTGAAATGGTAATTTGTGTGGACCGCTCGATGTAAATTTTATGCAAGAATTTGCTCGGCGCTCCCCTCTCCCTAAAAGGGGAAGGATTTTTGCAGCGGACAGAAAATTTTGCTTAGCCAAGTGAAATTTTAACTGCTACGACAGAGACAGCTATGGAAATGCGAATACTTAATGCTAACTTACTTCCCGCTGGTTCATTATACTTCATAATTTTTGAGGGAAAAAATGTGATCTAAAGGGTTCCGATGGTTGTGTTTTTTTCTCGCGTTGTTTTGAATATTGAAGTATTGATTTGCGTATCTAGCACAGCTAAGCAATTTAGTTATATTTTAAGCAATAGTTTTATAGTACTTTAAGTACTGCATTAATTCAGTATGAATAAGTTTACTAGGTTACTTCTAACGTTATTTACATTTGTTTAGGCAAAACAGCGTCTTGTTCGAGTACAAACAGCAATTTGATATTTATTGCGAGTGAACGTAGTAAATACGTTTGCAAGCATTAAAAGTTTTCGAGTAACAAATCTCAAAGAGCTCAAAGTTGTTGTTGAGATCAAAAACATTCAAAAACCTATTTAAAATTTGAGAGCAAGCTCAAGTACCAGATAACTAGACAAGTAAAACACTCTAAACTTTAACAATAATTTCAATGATGCTTCAATACAACGGCTCTCTAAGTTACACTCAATTCCATCAAATTATAACTTGTATAAGACAATCTAACTCTTTGAAGTAACGAAATCCACTTTTTGTTTCGAAATCGCAACAAATTAATAACTGAACAATTTCATTTAAGGGTAGTGTCCAAAAATTGTTGAGTTAAAGGTTCGAATGATTTAATTCTACTTCTTACACTGAATTAATGAATCCTGTCCCAATTTGAAGTCTGTTTCTAACTTTGGAAGTCAACTTTTCAGTTTGTTTCAATTTGTTAACCTCGATGGAAATTCAATGGAGTTCCATAATAATAAACAAAAGATGTTTTATTTCATTTTGCAAGTTTCTGAAGTTGTTTTTGGTTCAATTGCTTTGGTGACAATGTTTGTTATCATGACTGTCCAAATTCGTGAATTTAACGAGTTTTAGTTTTAGAAAGTTCTTGTCACCTTTCGTATTTTTAATCTTAGCATCAGATTAGTATAACTATGAGTATATTTTAAGTGTTTCCGTTTGAACCAGTCTTTCTAGGATTTATTTCAAAAGCAAACTTTGAATTTTGCTTCAAATTTGCAGCTACATTGCAGGCTTAATGATTGAACTAGCAACCAAACGCGTAATTAATTTTAGAAATGCAAATATCCCATTGTCCTGCACAACATCATTATTACGAATTCGCCATAATCCCTGGCTGGCTAAACAAAGCTTAATAAGACCATGATTCAAACAGGAATTGAAGCGGCTAAAATTAAATCAACTCAGCTCTAGTAGCTAGTCCACTAATTAGTAGCGCAGTTGATACATCAAACGGCCAACGGTGATACGGATCATCAAAACGTATGTGGCACAAAAGGAAGTCTGTCTGTATGAGTAATATGATCTGCTAAATTGCTGGAGCGATTTTCATTCTGTTAGTATTCATTTCAATGGGAAAGTTGTGGATGAGAGGGATGTGTATTGATTGTTTGGTGTCGTATTGCCTCATTATTTTGTTGGTTGGGCTTAGTAACTTTGCTTTGTGTAAGTGATATTGAAATCTTTCATTTGTCATCATGAGGATAATTTTGTAAATGTAAATTATGTTTGGAAGCTTGATATCATTTTGTTCTTTGATATGTAAGTACCTACTGATATTTTCACATTAATTCTTACGTATAATCTTCTTCTGAAAGTCTTCAATGATATAGTTTTAAAATAAGGACCAATTGTGACATATCATTTCAATTACACTTATATTACAATAATTATTTTCACTCTTCTCAAAATCATTCCCACAACCTAAACCGAACACAAAAGCGAACAAAACCGGGTCACACCACTAGTATAAGTACACATAAATACATCATATAATAGAGACAAACCGACTAATACAACTGATCAGTTAAACCCGAACGTGCAACTAACAGTTAATGAGGAAGTGGCTACTTGCAGACAAATTAACATGTCACTTGAAAACATAGGAGCAGGAAACCATAATATTTAATGTTGGTCTGGATTAGAACTCGTTAGGTGAGCGTGAACTCTTGCCCTTTGAATTGAGTACTGGGAAATGGCTGATGGCGAATGTAATTGTTGGAGGTGATGTGGACAAAGTGGCTACTATATAAGGAAACTAAATGATAAAAGACGCATTAGGTAACCATTACGAAAGACACTTTTAATTTAAAACAACTAAATACAAGATAGGCAAAACACCAAAACAGGAAAACGAAATCCACGAAAATCAAATCAATAACACATATTTGGATTGTCACAGACAAAAATAAACACAGAGAAACATATCACGCGAGGTTATATATAGAACATGGGCATGCATTTTTGATACAAAATTCAACTATGAGCCATAAATAATATGAAATAGTTGAAATAAAAGCAGCCAACACACGCGATACTCGTATTAATCTGGTAGCATTGAAGTGCTTTCTAACTACGGAGGGAAGTTTTTAATTACTTTGTTCCCGACGTCTGCTAGAAAAAAGGGCGTTAAAGAATGAGTCGGTGAAGAGGTAGGTTTGAAAAAGTGTTTCTGAAAAGTATCTTGTTGAATTTATATTTTCAACAGACTAAATAGAAGCTGACATTCCAAGAAATGAAAAGTTATTGCTAATAAAAGTTTCACTCATATAGATTTATTCAGTATCGTTGGCGACGGTTAATATGCAAAGCATGTCCACAAACAAGATGTTGTACAAACAAATCACGTCCACAAACATCTAGGTTCAGAATATATAAATATACATACAGGCCTGAAACACATTGCTCCGTGTACGAATCAAACTTTAGTGAAGAACACGCTACGGCTGCGCGAATCCAAACTTTATAAGCACTAGACTCAATATATCGTGGCTAGAGACTATAACACAAGTATAATTTGTGCGCATTAGAGAAAATGACTTTCATAAATATATGAAATATGTTAAAAGTCCAAATAACACAAAACAGAAAACGTTCATGTCTAAGACCAGTAATTAAAATCTCACGCGAAACGTGCAATCTTCACATGTAAACAGCAACTAACATTCACAAAACTAATTACCAACAACACTATAAACTAAAAACGTATCTAAACGTTATTGTAAATCAAGCTAATGAAGTATATATCAGAGTAAACGTAAACTGTGAGCTGTTAAACGTTCACGTTGTACCGGAGTCCGGAACGAAGTTCAGCTAAATTTATTGTTATAGTTTTGTTAAGAAACGCAATAGCTTCTTCAGGTAGAGGCTGAGTGGCCGTTAAGGAGTCGATATAAAATACTGCATTACCCTCCTTATGTATTGCCCCGTCTTAACGTAATGCTCACGCCAATGTTGCTATTTACCTGAAAATAGAAAATATATTGTTAGATACCGAACACGTTGGCAATAAAGAAACTATAGCTAAGAAATATCGTGGCAAGTATCCTTTAAAAGTCCTTGGAAATAGATACGTGATTTAAAATCAAATAGCACAAATTAAATTGTTAAGGATGTCAAATGATTCACAGTTTTTTGCCCTGTGATTCAGAGCCAAACCGCAGCGGGGTCAACCCTCAGGTCCGATCAATTACCTTTTCATAAGATCCGGAAATACCAGAACCTAAAACTGTCAGAACAGATAAGCCGATAAAAACATGAATAATATATTTATTTTGAATTGTAAATGAGAGGAATATGTAAAGTATCATCTGTCTATTGTCTTGTGGGAGATGTAACTTATAGTAATGTTGGAGAAAACTTTTTCTTTTAAGTAAATAAAGGCTTCGAATTGCCAGATTCAGAAACACAAACTTTTTTGTACTATTGAACAACCTCAAGTGTGTGATCGGTTCTCGTTTCAAAACCGAGATGAATAATAATTGGATCTTCTGTCCACCTTCATTATTTACATCATCGCAACCATCGAGCATCGTCAACAATAAATTCTGGTTGAGTAAAGATAAATCTACCTAATTCTTATTAAGGATTACAGACCTAACGGTTACATCTTTAGCCGCGTCACTTAAATTTTTTAATTCACCAGTAACAAAAGCTACATCCCAGCGACCGAAACCGCATTACCAAATATACATTTACATGAAACATGTCAAATAAACGAATGTTTTAAGCACCCAGTTAAGTTATGCCGGCTCACGTACCACAAACCAGACGAGAAGAAATGTAACGATATAAAAGCGAGTGCCTCCCCGAAAATTTCCTTCAGTCTTGTACGATAAATCTTTTAATCCTCTTATACAATTTGATCGAGATTGCCCGGACGGTGTTTTTTCTTTTTGTTCACGGACGAATGTTTCCGATCTTAGTTTTTGTTTTGACGATAAATGTGCTTTTAATGTGCATTCTGCTTGTTTGCTGGATTTGTGGATGTGCAGTTTTAAGAAGTGGTCTGGCTGGATTTCGATTTTCGGCGAGAATAATACCCTCGTGAATTATGTGATTACTTTTGTTTTGTTTACAGTTTTAGAGCTCGTGATTTATTGAAATGGTCAACTTTATACTGTAGCTTTGTCTTAATTAAACCTCTTAATTAGGATTATGGATACAACCAGATAATTGTCATCCTTAAATCTCAGACTGGCAGATTCACTAACTTCATTTTATAGCCGGTTCTTGAAGGATCATTGACAGAGCTCGTGATTCGTAACATAAAGCTCGCAACACAGTATCTTAAGATCGCCTGCCTAAAGACGATAATTATGAATTTTACGAGGGCAGTAACTCTTTCTCAATGTCACCCAGAACTCTTAAACATTTGGGCAAGTTACTTATCTCGGCCATTCTAAACAAAAAGAAGGAGATAGGATAATTCGTCCCCAGTCGATTATAAAAGTCAATGCAACGGAATAAGGCTGTGTAAGCTTTACTGATACTCTATCAGGATGAAAATTCGGGAGTAATGTTGCCACATTTAAAATTCGGTTGTTGGTTTTTAGGATACGATAAAGTAACGTTAATAATATCCGATTCTTCTTTAAGCTTCTAACTTTGACAAAGTTTTTTGAATGGTTTAAAAAACTCGTTTCTTTCAGACAGATTATTTCGTCTCCCGGAATCAAAAAACCCTTTAATCAACAGTCTTTACCTGGCAACACGAATGGTATTTAAATCGCATCGATCACGCCGTGACGCAGATGTTAGACAATGTTAGAAGATACTCAGCCGATAAAAAAATATAATTGATGAGGACAGGTAGTGGATTTAGGGTTGTCTGATTGAAGGGACGTTCGGACGAGATAGCTACCAAACAGGGATTGCGTAGGGGTGGCCGCAGGAAATGGAATTGAGGAAAATAATAATAATAAAGGACAAAGCGGTATTGAAGTAATCTTTGATGTAGTTGCTGTTGATGGTAGGGCTACAAAGCTTTAACGGAGCGAATAGCAATAGCTTATAGACGGAAGTGGTAAAGATTAAGATTTAAATCAAACATGTAGTTCTTTATACAAAGCTTGATATGCATAGCAACTTGAATAACGCAGAACATAGAAAACATGATCCAAAAAGCATATACGACACAATAAAAACAGTAAAGACAACACATTTATTCATAACTCATATCTGGACAGATCTATATACAAAATTTGTCTACAAAAGTAGACGAATTCGAAACAGCCCTATCCTATCAGATACAAAGGACGTTTTGATGTATCGTTCTGTATCAAATATGATACGAATCACTTGTTTTACATGTCTGAGTATTACATAGATAATAGTAATGTGTTGCATCTATTATGATACGATTTACATCAAAACACAGGTTCAGTTTTTATAATAAAACAGTCTGGAAATAATTTGCCAGCAGTCAAATCTTGATTTATATCAGAAAGCTAAGTATAATGTATTGGTTTTTTCTTGGACTTCCACGAGACTTCGCCTAGTAGATAATGTCTGGGGCATTATTTTTTTGTTGGCGGATTAACATAAAATATTGTCTGTGCCGAGTTTGAAAGTTCTAGCGTTATTTTTTCGTCTTTTGTTAAAGTTCAGTACTTAATTTTAAAAGAATTATAGTTGGCAATTTTACTGAGTTAAAACCTAATTAGTCACTCGCTTAGCTATGTAATAACGTTAAGTCAGAAGATATTATTATTAAAATAGCTAAACTTAACACAAAGCAGACAGCTATTTTATCAAACGAAACCTTTTTTCCGAACACAAACAGCCTGTATCGTAAGTTTTTTTCGTCGCCCCCATGTTTCGGGACAATAAAACGCGTTCTTATCTACTCCACTATGTTTTCGTTTTAAAAACATTTTTCGTTCTTTCATGATTATTTTTTAAGCTACCGCACTACGCTTTGCCCACATCTTGTTTGTTCAAACTGTTTTCATCTTTATTTTCTATCCTGTATGGATTAAGATCGTGTGTAGTTTGCTCTTTAAATTCTTTTGTCTTCTTTTGGTATTTAAACTATTGATTCTTTTTCATTTTATAGTGATTTCGAAATGAATATCTATTCAGGTTTTATTGACGACTTTTTATGGTGTGGGTCGGGATTCGGATCTCGGTTGAATTAAGGTTTTATGTGTGATCATTGTCTACGTATTTATTCATTCCTTGTAAGGACGAAATAAAAATGGCTTATGTGATTTGTTGGATAAGCAGATGGTCTAGTGGCTTTCATCTTGTCAGATACATGGATCACTTTGCATCTTTCTTTTTCTAAATGAACATGTTCATGTTCCAAGTTTCCATTGAAATAATATTAATTACAGTTCATCGTATTCAAGACCTAAAACAACTTTAAAGTTCAACGGTCTTACATTGCGACCCATCCCCGGACATAAACTAAACCATTCCAAAATCATACTGATTACAGAAAACAATGCCGAACATTCAGTCCTCATTAAGCAGATATTTGTTCAAGTGTTCAACCAAAAAACATTTTGCATTGACAACTGTTCGTTTCCGTATGTAACAGATGGGGAAGACGACAGTTGCAAAAACATGGAGACAGGTGCGTCGAGACCTACAATTTACTTCTTTTCATGAGTAATAATAGAGGTATGCTTATGTATAGGAGTGACACAGTATGTTAAAATAGAAATTATTAAAGAGAAACTGTTCTAGAAATTAATTATTGTTTTGTTTAATGATAAGCGTGTTATATCAGTCATTGTTTTCTACAACAGCTACATCAAAAAGTAAACGTTGACTCAACTCACATGCTCGTAACAAAATTCGGTCATGCAATACAGTGAAGCATCCAGAACACACTATCGATCCATCCCAAGAGGTCCATCAAAATAATGTAGCGATAAAAGTAATCCTTTGACGTGTAGCCCGAATGGCGAAACTTGCGTGGGATGCAAAATATCTGACCCACATTTCGACCGACAGAGCAAAGAAGCAAACCATCCTATTATTATGAAACCTCATGTAGACTTAGATAAAGCAGCTAATACAAATTGGGATGCCCAAAGAAATCCTATTACTTAACGTTATCAAAGAAAACCAGCACTTAACTTTATTATGAGTCTCATAAACTTTATCTGGATTTATGTTTTTGAAGCTGTGGTTGTGTGACTGGGGGAACGGAAATTGTTGGGAGTTCGAATCCGCCGGCCGGACTTGTGTGTGGTGTTCATGTAATTAGAATGTTGTTCAGCAGGAACAGTGAATACGATAGCTGACAGAAGTCACGTTGAAAGTTGTTGAACTACAGTATGTAACTACAGCTGTATTAATAGTTCTGAAGTCCAATTGTGGTTTTGATGACTCGAAGCCCAACCAAGAATATTCAAATGAGTTCATGTATTCCGTAGTAAAGGCAACCCACAACTTACACGATGTGTAACCAACAACTAATACTCCGTACATTTTCTCAAACACTCAGATAAGCTTGGAAAACAATATAAAAAACTTAATACAATAAAAGAGAAGCTTGTTTATTTTGATGCCGACACCAAGTGGCTAGAAAATATTGTTAAAACAAACATTTGCTTTGGTCTTGCAACCTTGCAGTTATCTACAAACAAATACTCTGGCTGTGTGCTTATGCCTCTTATCCCTTGAGGACTCAGTTAAAGACCTAACAATGTTGCTATTAGGACAAATAGAGATTGGATTACTTATTTTTAAAGAACACGGAGTTTTTGGTGTTGCAAAATTTAGCTTGGAAAAACTCGTTGGTATTTTTATATTCCAGACCTTAAAAAAGTCTAGGTGATGTGTAATAACTAGTCTGGAATTCAGAAAAAAACTATAAAAGACAAGTAGCCAAAACCACCGTTAAGTCCCCAAAAAACAAGATCCTAGATCATAAAGCAGCGATGACATTCATGACCAAATACGAAAACGTTATGAAGAAATATCCTCATGAGAAATCTCAATTGCTATCTCCTAAAGAACTGTAAGATGCCCAAAAAAGTGGTCGTAATATTTTTGCTTATGTAAGTTCGTTTTTGCTGCATAGATCTGTTTAGCAGATTTGTGAGATCAAACGGTCCGAGGCTCGACTGAAAATATATGACCAAATGTTGTCAGATCTTCATGAATTATGTTGCAATAATGGTGACCATATGCGGCCATAGATTTCTTTGGTTAGGAAGTGTAATTCCATGGGGTTTTTATGTGCTGATTTGTGGTTTTCGCGAAGTCATGGCAATTTTTTACAGAAATACTGACAGATGTTTTTCCCATCTTCCGGTGCAATTGGGTAATCCAATCCCTTATTTGTAAAAGTAAGAGCCTGACACGCTCTACATATATTTCTATTACAAAGTAGACATTTTGTTTTAATTTCAACTAGCGATCCACGTGCTAAGGTCACGTTGCAGCGCACGCCGTCACTCGACGTTTATGCTTTACATCACTGCAGTAATCACATAGTAACCCGTCGATCTATATCAACCACTTGATTTAATCACTACGGCTAATGTCTTGATAGGAACCGCCTTTAATATCTCAAGGATAATCCTATTTATTTAGGATGTTGCATTCTGTTTGAATTTGACTTTGATTGAAAGCAAACTGCTCAATTTTAGTACGTGCGCGAATTATTGTAACCTCTAAATGATGCATTGTAGGTAATTTACTAGTATCCGTTGCTACTATGATTGTTAGTGTGAAGGATTTTACATTTACGCGCAAATTGAACTTATGTATATAATATTATGTATATTGCTACATCGCTAGTAAACATAAGATCTGTTCGCAATCGTTTATGGGGTCACGTTACAGACATAAGTCTGTACGAGATAGAGTAGTTCTTGTTGATGTTACTTAGTCATGTTCTATCTTAATCCGCAGATAAATCTTCATTATCAGAAGGAAATAAAATAGCTAAGTTGAAAATTGTGCCATTTGTCAGCCTTTCAAGTTGAAAACTCCTTCAATTTCAATTACTAATTCTGGAAAGATCCGAACCCCGGCCATTTTAACTATCTGATCCTATAATACTGGCTGAACCGAAACTTTATCTTCGAGCCCACCTTGATATTACAAGTGAGACCTTCGGGGGAGCACCTTGTCCCAACGTCGCGAGATTTAACAACTTTCTGAGGACTTTTTAAGTTTCTTAATTTCGAAAGTCCCCATATTTCGTGGGAATAAATTGAAATTGTTTTGTAAGGGACTGTACTGCTTGTAAATAAGCCCGTACCTTAGTGATATATCACTGGACATAGTATTATAAAAACAAATAATGTTTTTTTTACATTAGACTTTTTACGTCGTAAACCGACTTCCAATGGAAATGTCCAAGCAACAAAAAGAAAATTTGCACCAAATAAAATTTACAGCGATACTTAACATAAAAATCATTCAACAATGAAGCGAAAGAATGAAATGCCCACACCTACACATGAAATTACCGACTTATCTCCACCTAAATCAGTTAAACATGGCTTATTATCGTACAAACTATACTTAGTAAGAATTTACTAAATATACAGCGTTATTACTCAATTAAAACATGAATTTACGATTCATAAAAGTTCACAAACTTTCTACCTGCGTGTCGCGAATGCATATATTGTGCTGGTAATAATGTCAGCAATAATTTCGATATGTAGGTGCAGTGCAAGGAGCGACGGGAATGGCGAATTTGCTGTTTTTTCTTTTTTTAATTTTTGTAATGGTTTGTGACGAAGGGAAGATATGGGAGTTTCAAGGGTGGTTTGGAGTGGATTGTTTTAATTATGTGATGTTGCCAATGTCACCACTATCCACTGCAAAGTTAGGAAAATTGTAAGCTATTTTAATTAAATTTCTGGTACATGAAAGTGCAATTAATACAAACAATCGAGCTAGTCCCTACAATTTGTTTCACCCTATAATTTTATAATTGCAAGCCATAAATTGTTTCTTTCACGACAAACGTTACACAACAAAGCGAATTTATCAGCCTTCCACACATAATTATTAAGTCATTATTTACTACTTTCTCCATATTTTTCAACTCAAAATCGATACAAAGGTACATACCCTCTCATACATGCGCCATAAGGTATCGGTTAATTTATTTCTTGGCAACACGAATACTTTTATGATGGTGCATTTGACACATTACATAATGGTGCCGGTAAAATGTGGTAAAACGGCTACCACTAGTAGGTTTTATGTGGTAAAATTAAACTTTTCTTTTACATTTGAAAGCTATTATGAAAACGTTACAGTGTGTGCCAATGTCCATGAAAGTTTGTGAACTTGTGAAAAAAATGTGAAGTCATAATTATTAAAACTCGTATTTTAATTAATCGTACCGCAGACCAAGCTATTTTGTTTACATTTTACAATGTAATTTGCAAGTTTAAATGTAAACCAAATAGCTTGGTCGACCGTACAATACATAAATAAATCACACAATTTAATGAATTAAATGCAAATTTACCTTATTTTCAGAGCAAAGACATGAGCAATAAAACATTAACATGGACAAAAAACTTAACTTTTCCGCTCTCTATTTTTTTTTGTACTTTATCCACTTTTAACATACCAACATTCGCCTCTATAAAATATTCTACATGCTTTTACCCATAGGTGCAAGTAGTGGGTATATGAACGAGTAAACATATAAAAAAGTCCGACACGTGTGCTTGTATGCACAGTACCAGCCCAGTTATATCTATTCCCATAGGAATTATCGCGTGCAACGATACAAATCACTAATAATAACATTGTTTACGTCCGTCCGTACGTTAATGCGCCGATCTTAAACGTGCCGGATACGCAGTTAATGGCGAAAGTGTACCTACTATAAAAAGAAATGGCTGTTATTTTTATTTTTCGATAGAACATTCTACCTGGTGGAAATATTTAGGAACTAGCCTTTTTAAGTCAAATGTTGGACTATCACAAATGAGATAATCTATAGAGGATTTAGTACTGATCACCACGTTCAGCAAAGCGATTGGTGAAGTCAGCAGTCATCTCATGTTTTTAACCATCCTATGACCCCCGTGGTTACGAATCCCACAGGTTTATTCTCATGGCGAAAGGAAACCAAAGTCCAAAGACTTCATCACCAGCCAGACCATCATTTCATCAACCGTCCTTCACGCAACGATCAGCGGTTAAACACCCAAACACAGCCGCGTCAATCTATCAATCACCATCCTGTACAAACTGAAGTCAATCGGGAAATTGATCGAGGCTCCACAAAAATAGACTGTCCATTTCATCCCGTAGGCGTAATTTACAAAAAGGGATTACATAAAGGCAGAACACACTGATGAAACTGACATTAAACGTCGGTGGTGACAATTGCTACCCGTCAAACATGACAGCTACCATTTCCATCGATGGAACAGCACTTTGCTCTGAACTAAATCGTTGATGAGCCCTGAAATCCGGACTTGAGAGAAGCTGAAATCCCGACATGTCATCAGCTTTATTTACTCAACTAATTTAAATCAGAGAAGACCCGATGAAAATCCCCGATGAGTGCTATATGTTTACAGGGAAGAGACTTTGGCACACCACACAGAATTACTAAGACTTACCATCGTTTGTTCATAGTGTTTACGATCCCGAGTACTAGTAATGTTATTTAATTTATTTTCTAGTCAACAACGTTCGTAAGGTCACATATAAATTGGTTGTTTAAAGAGTTAACTACGAAGAGGTTATATTGTATGTATTTATTTATATCTTACAATGGCTTATCGTGTAAAATAAGGTTGTTTATATGGCAAAGTGTTAGCCAATATGGGTTTTCCATGTTGGTAACCCTTTGTGAAAGTTATTGTTTTATTAAAATCAACTGTTTTGTAAGATTTTTGATGAAGTGATGTAATTTCAGTTGTTGAAAGATAGATTTCATTTTGACAGACGAAACTGATTACTGGGTTTCGGGTTTCAAATTCAATTTCGTGAATTGTAATTTTGCAATCAATGTCACTTTATAATATTTGAAAGTTAATTACAGGGTCAAGACGTGTTAATAGATAAAGTATAGTTACACACATACTTTTAAGTTGGTGAATGTTAACATTTTAAATTAGGGTAGATTAAAAAAATGTTTGATACTTACTGGATTGTTTTTATGGAATACAATGTATCTAAAGTATTTTTATTAGTGCTCAAACATTCCAAATATAAAATATTTATTCCCTTGCCCGTACAATTCGTTTACGTACAATGCAAGTCCCATAATTTACTTGCTCAAACATGGTGTTAATGTTATAATATTTAATCGAAATATTAGCATGTTTACTTTATAACGTTACGAGTCTAGCTGCTATCATGGAGGGACGAGATATGGCCGCGAGTGCATTGTTCAGGTGCGACTATATTCATAGGAGGTAGCGATTTGATTCCAAAAAGAAAAAAAAAATACAAAAAATTTGCCATTGCATTTGCATTTTTTTGCATTGCATACAAAAAATTGCACATTTGCAACAATTATTTAAGTTAGTTGTATTTCCTGGTAAAGTTTTAACAGCCACTGCTTAACCTAAGTTAACAGTCAAATAAACTCAGTTCTCTCTTTAGTAATCCAACTATTATGACTCAGAGTTCAGACAGTAATCATAACTTAAACTCCATGCCTATCACAACATTTATGAAACCAGTCTAAAATTATAGGCCTGGTTATAAGAGCAAGTTTTCGCAATAACCTAAGATTTAGTTAGACGAACGCTAACCGCCGTTAACTGTTTTATATGCTTCTATAAAATCTTAATGGGTTAGTTAAAATACAATTAAGCCTTAGTTACTTGTGAAAGTGTATTTTTTTGTGATAGTAATAATTTCTGTACTCCATCGAAATAATGTCGTCCATAAGAAAATAACCAATGATTTCAAAAACGAATCAAAATAAATATTAATTGTTAAAATCGACACATAATTATGTAGTTACGACTATTTTACCAGAATTTCTTCAAATACCCCCTAATTCAACCCTAAATCGCTCCTAATCCTAATCGTCTAACCCCATGCAGCCCGCTAACCGCTGCCCACACCACTGCAGCGCACAAAGCGCACAATATCATACACGTGGCTGTTTATTAATAAGCCCAGCGCAAACGCCGCGCGTGTAATGATGTAACTGCGTAGCTACGTTTAGTACGGATTTTGAGCCGTATTCGTGGACCGAACCCAGTTTAGAGGTGACCAGGAAGACTGGTAGACACATCTCAAGTGTTTTTTTTATAAATTAAGTAATGAAAAAAAAGACCATCATTCTAAAAACAACAGCTGGTGATGAGGGTCAGTGACCGCAAATGTAAACACAGAAAAACGCTTTTAGGTACCTTAGCACGTTACCTTACAAGGGTACTAGGCAGAAATCAATCTGGCATCTCAGATAGGATAAAGGCCAGAAGATCAGTTAGCTACTTAGATATAATATCTAGCCTTAGTCATCAAAACCCTTTATTTATTACCAACAGGGTGTAAACGAAGCACGTGTACGGCTGCACACAGTACAACATTGTTGATGATTAGGGAAGTTGATTGATAACGAATATTCGGTGTAAAGAGCTGCGCGTGCGGCTCGTGTCGTGATGTAACTGCGCAGCTACGCTCGTTATGGATTTACTACTGTATTAGTTTATTGAACACGGGTTTGGGGACGGCATTGCTGCCAATTTTCGATAAAGGGGCTATTCCCACGACAGACCGAAATACTTAATATTTATTCTTGCATAAAAAAAAACTACGCTATAAATAAACAAAGAAATCCGTGCAAACAGCTTTTAGGATTTTAACACGTGTAAAATAGATAACGTAAGAAGATCTTGTTAAAACCGCAGTTCAAAAAGGATATCGATTAAAAATTCAATTCAAACACGTAACTACTGGCAACTAATGAGTTCTAACATTAACTTAATTTATATTTGTTAAATGTTAATCTTACCAACATTTTATCTACCGACCACGAGCTCCGTTAACCGCTCAAAGGCACAACACAGACACTAAGATGCACAGATGCACATGTGCATAATATCAAGCAACTCATCATTTAAGAACATCGCGATAACATACGCCTTTCAGTTGCCTGGTGCATGCGGGTTGCATGTGACTAACAGCTGATCCGGTTTATTTTTAGTTTAGCCATTAGTTTTGTGCAAAATATTGCGTGTTTGGTTGTGTGGTTCAATAGAGGGATATTGCCAAACTGCGCTTAATTATGTATCTAATAGACTGTCGACTAGATAGTTTTTACAGTGTAGCCATAATGATATCTTTTGGAAAAAGTTTAATTAAGTACGGTAAACACATAACCCCATCATCCAAACTTACTCAAATTATTTTTAATAACACGTTTTTCTTTTTAATTTTCAGCGATAGAAAGAGTACTCCTTACTAGAACTCCTTCTCTCTCTCCTTTCAAGCACTAAACCACCATAGAAAGCAGCACAAACTAAACGCAGACGCCATTAGTATAAATCCTATAAACCTGACTTATGCTATCAGGAACCAATAATTCGCTATCTTGGCGAAGAATAGCCCCGAATGGTGATCTGGAGCCGCGCGCAGTTCGCCGCGTGCCAACACTGAGATTTATTAAGACGGGCCTGCTTCGGTGATTGCAATTATAGATATTTATATAGAAGTGTACCTACTTTAAATTGTGAGTGTGCACTTTTGGGTCCAAAAAAAATCTTCTTCCGAATTAACTTGGAAGTTTAAAATTATCCTAGCAACCAATTTGATATCTAGAAATCCGTTTACCCCATCGAAAGGTGTCTCATAATAAATAGTCAGTTATACGATGCGATCGAAACATTTACGGAACCTTGATAGTGGGCTGCATAACAATAACATATAACTGTTATTTCCGAACGTGCATCATTTGACAGCTCGAACGTCACGAATATGGCGGAGATGTCGGACAACAGGATTGACCTCTTACCATACCCCATTTTGATTGAAAAATACCTAGGTCCTATTTCCAATCCAACTAGTATAAGTGTCGATATTAACCAACTGACTCAGTAACCTAGTGTACGAATTAAATCAATTTGCATTGAATTGCTTATAAAACAGGGATATTTCCAGTAAGTCATTATCTAGTATGACTAATGTTGTGATAGTGAGTTACGCGTTAGATAAAATTGTCATATAATCGTTATAATTAACGCGTGTATGTGTGTGCTGATATGTTGCAGTAATTGTCATGTGTTTTATTGAAAAAGGGTTATAGAAGCGATTTTTTTGTTAGTGATCACGTGAGCAATGTTTAGTAACGAGTGTTTACAGTAATTGTACAATTAGGGGCCAAAAACTCAATTTGATTTATCGTAATTGTAGGTGAAGCAGTAAACACGTGTTATCATTCATTAAAATGGAAAATCACTAAACAGCCCGTTCTAAAACGCTGTAATTTTCTCAAAGTGTACATTTAGAAAGCGAATATACCGGTCAAAGCGGGTAATGGCGGCAATTTCGCGATTTGTCTAATAGTTTGCTGTATGTGTTGATGTTTCTCGCACGTGTTATTTTCTACGCGTCATGTAAATCGTAGTAGGTATTTTCTCTTGAAGGAGTGTAGGTATGACCTTCATTTAATAGATAATTATAACAGTGTCATTTTCATAAATGTCGCAGTGGCGCACTGCGCGCTTTCTATGAAAACGACTGATAGATTTTTATATACATTTATTGGCTTACTCAATGATACAGCCATTCCTGTTTACTGTTTTAGGCACTTCAGATATTAATTTATGTAGAATAACAGAAACGAAGAGCGGCAACAACGCAATGTGTCACTCAATAATACATACAATATACCTATTGCAACAATTATAATTAAAATCCTGTAGCTCACAAGGAAAACTTTATAAATACACATGTCTATCAATTTTCTAAAGTCAGCTGGCAGTTACGTAATAGATCATCATATGGAGGTAAAATTTGCGAGTAAATAGAGTTTTATTAATGGTTTACCCAAAGCAAATGATAGAGGTCATGTTTGAGAAATAAGAGGTGAAACACCCACACACACTACCCACACATTTTCATATTAAGTTGCTGTGTGTGCGGAACCTTTAATGAGAGAGAATCCAAAATTACATCTTCGTTTTTTCTAGAACTTATTTGTAGAATTAAAATAACATACTGAGAAATGTAGAATTATTAATGTAACATAAGCTTGCACAAGAAATAAAGATGTATGAAATCTCTATAGCTGAGCAAGCAAGACTAGTGATAAAACTAGTCCTCTAACCAGCCTATGCCCAGCAGATTCAGTTCCACGATAATGATAATGACCACGAAAATAAGCCTGCTATTCAAATCACAAAAAATACTTAAATTTCCGCCTTGATATTAGACCATAACATGATGTTTTACTATAACAGTAAAGCACAGTAATGCGTTTATAATTACATATATGTAGGCTGCCTCGTGACAAGCTGTCACAATGATTACAATGGACAGTGCGCCGGGTTGGCGTGAACTCTTAAAGAAATGGCCATAGAATTGCCTATCTAAAACGATTAGAAGAATTTAGGCTGTTTTGAGGTAATCTGACGGAGAAATTGGAGATCATTAATTTCGATTATTATGGAGAAATGTGTTAAAGTCAAAATAGTTATGGCTTTTTGACCAAATGTAAAAACTTTAATAAGGTTACTGGGTTAGCTAGACTCCACTTCTTCTAGAAATGCAATAATTATAGTAAATTACTATGTAAAGCACTCAGTAATAAAGCTACAAGCATTATAAAACAAGACAATTTCATCAAAGAAAACGACAATTTACAAGAAAAAGAACTACCAATCATAATAAGTAAAGATACAGTACAGTAAAAAGCACGTATCATAAACATTGTGAGAACAAAAAGCCTGGCTGTGTTGTACAGTAATTTTCCACGTAGTCATAATTCTACAGCACACCACAGTAACGGAGCTAGCATCTCCCATACACATGGGAACATGGCTAACGTGGTCGTTAAACACACGTAATTAAATTACATGTAATTTTTGTAATCTTATGTCATTGATGCGTTTCTAGTTCATGGTTAGATGACTCTGTGGCGTTGCGTTTAAGTGAGACATTAGCAGAGCTCATTGCTATCTTAGCGGTAACTTGTAGTGCATTATCCGAGTGGGCGTCAGAACTGATGCCTTATACAGAATTTGACCTAAGTATCCATAAGTATTGAACGCAAGTAACGCTTAAGAAAATTATACTTGTATAAATATCAACAAAATTGATAGTGCATTAAGAATAATTGCAACATAAGAAGCTTTACACATCAAACATATGACTGTAGAATACGACAAAACAGTAGCAAATCGCAAACAGACGAGCATAAAATTAGTTTTTAATGGTGACCCGTTAAAATTACTTAAAATCGACACTCACATGCGTTACTAAGAATCCAGTGGTCGTAATGACATGAATCTTAGACAAAAACATCTACTGAATGCAGAATTAACGAATTCGTCAATGCCAATCAATTATTGACGGTGGAGAATCACTATTTGATATGACATCTCGCAATACACTTAATACGCCAGAAGTAGAAGATTAGAACAACATCAAAGATAGAATAATACTTACAAAAGATAGAATATTAATCGATGGAGGCGAAGACCCAGAAAATCTAAAGAAGTTTGTCACCGAAGAGCACATGATTTGTTCAAAAGGATCGTTGAACCCAGCTATAGACCAGGAAACTACAGAACAAAGCACCACCTTCCCAACAAAAGGCTGCAAACTCAATAACATTATATTAACCTTTGTAACAAAATAATCTTTTAAACATATCCTCAACTTTGAAAGGAACAAATATCAATTTATATAATAGAGTGCTCAAACGAATCACTTTACGTTTGTTGGTCTGTAAATATAAAAGAATCTCGGGTACGAGATAAAAAGGGAAACCTTATGTTTCAAAATTCAATACATTCTTATCTTCCAAGATACAGAAGGCAGTGAGAGAGAAATATCTTGAGAGGCAACGAGCGTTGGCGGACAAAAGGATAAAGGGTACGTAATAAAGAAATCATAGTCATATGTGTATATGTTGAGATGTCTCGCAATGGAAATGTTTACATGTCGGGCTGGGGGTGAAATGTAAAAGGTAGAAGTAATGGGGAATGTGTGTGTTTGCCAGAACTCGTAAAAATTCTGAAGGTAATTGGGTATGTTGGGGAGAATGAAATGATACCGACGCGTTATTGAACTATTGTCCCTTAAATGTGTCTTTGTACTTGGCTTGGTATGTAAGTTATTGAACAAAACAAAATCGTTGAAAAAGATAATAATATTTACTTACAAATTAATTGAACAAAGAAGGAAATAATCAAACAAAAATTAAAACTTTCAACAATCAAAATCAAATAAAAAGCCGTATTAGAAATCTCATCCAATTTACAACCACTGATTTAATTATAGAAAGTTGTTCTAAAATAGGCCGCGTTATACTCAACGCTTTTAATGAAAATTGTATCAGCACAATTCAAACAATGGTACAAAGCGTTTCAATAAAGTACTTCCTCACCAGGAATCCTGTTAATCCCAAACTGGAAGCTGTAGCGAACACACAAATTAACAATACAGAAAATTGAATTATTCCTTTCAAGCGAATTTCTCATTAAACTTGAAATTAGTTACTCGCTTCTTGGGGGACCTTAACAGATGGTCAGTGTCTTTGTTCCAGTTAATTCTAACTTTGGGTTGCAAGATCAAAGGTACCTATTAAGTTTAGTACGCTCCGAAAAGGCCTCTTTTCTTTTCCCCTGTACCAACTTTTCTTATTCCGAGAGCTGGTTCGGAAATGGGAGACATTACCGAGTCAATAGATGCCGGTACGAACCGAACAGTCAATAAGATCTTCGCTTTTGAGCCGATCTCGTTTCAGCTAACTTCTGGCTTACGACGTGATTGGAATTCGTAATACAACATTTTGCAAACTATTTCCCTTGATTGCGTCAGTTTAATCAACTGTTATCATTGCATCGGTAATCTTCAACTGTTATGCTCAACCTCAAGACTGAAGTTTGCATATGTACGCATTCGTATTTAAGTAATTCCGTAAATTATTTCTGAATATATTATGTTAAACGTTACATTTCCATGTCAATTGCTAGAACTGATAATAAGACGCATGTAGATACAGTAAGTAAATGTCTTTCCAATTTGGTACAAATAAATATACATGAGTGTATCAATGAATAAATAACGCAAGAGGCATGTTGGGGTCGAATAAAATGGCGTTCTGTGTCTGCTAAATAAGTAATAAGACGGTGCCATTTACCAAAATGTGATCTCAGAGGTAAAGAGCCATGTGACTAAAACGTTGTTACACTAAACATGTCCGGTCAGGGTCCCTAAAATGTTACGCTAAACATCTGACACGAATCTCGAGGTATTCCCAAAGCAATTACAGCAAGTAGCGGTAATGGTCCATTCGGGGATGCTGGATCACAATTCACTGACCCCGTCCCAAATTCGTATGTTCAGTAAACTTAGCTACGAGTTTTAATAAAGGAAAAATCCTGGATAAGAAAAAACGGATGAAAAACTTGTAAGCTAAGTTGAATCAAGTGGCTTAAGGGCTGGTAACAAACAAGTTCGGTGTCGAAAAAGAATAAACGAAAAAAGTATGTGAGGGATTAAAGTTGAGTTTAGTTGCTAAGATTGGGACTAAATGAAATTAGTTGTTGTGTTGTAGTCTAGTGACTGAAGGTCGACTTTCGAATTAGAACACGAACTCCATTTGCTTCTTTTGGGTCTTTGTAATGAACCGTGGCAAATTGATCTAATTAACTTTGTTATTGTCATTAAGTAAACGCAAACAATTTAATATTCCAGCCGTTATTCTGTGGTTGTTGTATTGAAAAATCGAATAAAGAAACTGCACAAAACTACATCGAATACTGAATTCATATCACACAATTCTTTACGGCAAAGTTGTGCATAGGTCCCGGGAGGCGATGCTGCGCCGTCCGGGCGTCCTAGGGAAACTCTGGAAGTCTGACGCAGCCAGATGCATCAGCTGCATGTCGTAAAACCATTGCCAGATGCTCCCAATCAAGTCTAGGGTTGAGAGTGGAATAAAAGAAAACTATTACAAGTATTTTGAACCTTCTTGCATTCACCAAGTCAACTTTTGTGATTTTTTATTATTGGTCAAACTCAAATTGTTTTTAATTACCATGTCAAACATTTCAAATTTCAAACATTCGAATAGAATAATAGTTCATTGAGATAAACAAACACGTGTATGCAATATAAATCTAATAGTTAAGAGCGCATACTTAAAATGCACCAAACAAATAAATCTATTTGAAAACAAAAGGCCACTCAAACTTGATGAGGCGACTCTTTTCGAACTTAAAAATAACAAAGCCATATTTAAATCATACTTGAAAATCAACAAACAGCCCTGTTCCGCAGATGTAAGTCCAAACCGAACTACATTGTAGTTTAATATGGAACTTATTATTTACAACAAACAAAGTAAAGTTTTCGACCGAAGTAAATGTTTGAATTTATCGCTCACATGCGCTTTATAAAAACTATGTAGCAACAGCTATATTGCCGAGTGTTCTCAAGTGCCCGAATCCCGCGAGTGTTTTTAGTCCGTTTGGTATTAATAATGGTGCTTTTATAGCCTCTGCGATATTATTACTTACTTTTACTAGATTATGCTTTTTATAAAATAATGTCCGTTAAAGTATTATGGGAATTTTTTGTTGTCGGAATGAATAGAAATTGCAAGTTGGTCTATAAATTGAAGTTTTATATATGATTATGGTTGCGGAAGCGTTAATACAGTTTTTGGAAGATATAGATTTTTTTGATATTAAGACTGAAGATAAACTGCTTGAAATAGAACATACAGACATACACAAGACATCCTATTAAAATTCCACCCCAAAACTCCAAGAAAACTTCTCCTACCAAATTGCATATACCATAAACGCACTAGGAACTAACACTATTAGTCGCCAGCCCCTCGAGACGAGTCGAACGCTGAAACAGAATGCATCTAAAGAACATTGTTTGCTCACTAGAGCGTCCCGGCCCGTCCAATCCTCTGAGACTTGGCACCAGAACAAATATTGGTCGTGTATTAGCGAACATGGATGTAACAAGTCACTTCTTAGCTTGGCTTGACTTTTTTTCGTTTTAAACCGGTTTGTGATACCCTTGATTTAAAGATAGAGGTTTCTTTTTCGATTGAGGATCCGCTTCTTTTTCTTTTTTTGTGGCGATCAGGACGGAGAAAAGACTGAGTGGAGGCGTGATGTTTTTAATGAAAAACAAAATGGCCCGGCTACTAACTGGCCTTACTAAAACATCTGTAACGACTAGTAAAGTGTCTTGTTACAGTAAAACAGAAACATACTCAAACATAGAACTATATCAGCTGCTTATAATTCCATGCAGGTCGAATGCCAAAGGATTAAGATCAACTTCTGTTTAACCCATCAAGGATTAGAAGTGGCTTATGCACGTGTTTAAAGATACTAAAACAATTGCAAAATTGCAAAACTTTGTGCTTAGAATAAAACTGTTCTTTATTTTTTCAACTTAGATGCTATCGTTTACTAAGTGAAAAGCGTTATCGTCAGCTAAACCTTTTCAATCGCAACAAGAAACCTACGTCGCAATATCAGACCGTTCAAGCTTAATTTGTTTTCACTAACCGTCTTTACAGCTACGGCTCCCCTTAAAAAATAAAAAGCGTGAAGTCACCTTCACATAAAATTCCCTTTTCCGTCCGTCTATTTGCAATTTTATCTGCCATCTAAAGGGGAGGTTGTAAAAAAGTTTCAATGAAAACGGTCGACTCGCTGCCATATTTCGTTCAGCTTTCTTCATAAATCGTCAGCATTGAATCTCATCTACATATCTCGGAGATTGTCTGAATGTAGATTCGGTTTGTCGCGACGTTTCGGGTTCCGTAGGATGAAAGGTGAGTCTGACTTCCGACTAATCTATCTGTCTGAAGTGGGAGTTAATTCAAAACACTTCGGGATGTATGTAGTTGGAAAAATTGCAGCTGCTTTGTAAGATAAAAAGGTTATATCCTTTGAAGATGCTAAAACGAGTCTAGACGTGCTAATGGCGCATCTTGATTTTTTTAACATTTTGTCAGCAGTATTCCCTACGTGTTATTATTAGATTAACGTGGGTTAAGCTAATGAACCTAGCATGAACCCTATTACACCACCTTGCAATCAAAACTGATTTGAAAATTGAGCAAATTTTCACCCAGCTGCCCAGGCTGAATTCATTTTCTCTCTCATTTTTCATCACACCCTAACCTTTGACATTAATGTTCTCTGTAGGTATTTCAATTAATTCACAAGGATTAGATGTTTTAACAATGGATTTAACGTTAAATATTTAATTGCTTCGCTCGTTACAGAGATCGTAAAATATATGTCTGAGGCATCAATTAGAGAACAGTGTTAGCACTTGAATGTGTAATTAAGTACCAAGCCATCGTTATTGGGAATCCAGTTAAAAACATTTTATATTTAGTTTTTGATACTCGTTTTTTGGAGATATCGATTTAGTTTTTGGTATTCTAAAAGCCACAATGGTTTTAAGAACAATTAAAGGATCTGCCGTAAGTTATTTTTTCTTAATTCTAATTTTATCTTCTGCTATACTTAAAAAACCGTCTTAAGCAAACATGCAACCTTTTCCTGCATTGTTTTTTTCACCTTTTTCAACATTTTCATTTCATTCTTCGAGCTTCGTCGCAATCACTTTCCGCAGTGAATTAAAACTCCTCAGTAATTCTTGTCGGAATATTATTAAGTTGTTCGTTGAGAACCTCACCCTAGCCATATCGGGAGTGCCTCGAGGCACACCGGTCACATTTGAACAGCTCGCCTCGAATATTTTTAAGTTCAAGGCCACAGAATTGTATACAAGTTTTGCTTCGGCTTCCTTGTGCTTCCAACTTAAGGTACATTCAACTCTGAAATGACTGCTCTAAGGTTGGTTTTTCCTTGAGAGTTAGTTGCAGTTTTTTGTGCATGTTTTTTTCTTGTTCTTGATTTAGTTCAGTAGATCGTGTAGTTTTGATGGTGGAACGGAGTAGGGTGACAACTGGTAGACCAGCTTTGGGTCTAATAAACATCTTAGTTTACGATTCTTTTGGTTTAGTTTCTTTTGAGTTGAGAAGGGTCTTTCTTTACAGAAGTTTTGTAAGATGTGGATGTCTGTAGATAGGTATTTTGTTTGAGTTAGCTATTTGTGGCTAACCCGAGTTAAATCTAGTATTTTTTTTGTATTAGAAAACTAGTGAAGTGTAATCATCGATGACAAATGAACCACTCGTAATATTAATGAAGTGCCGGGGCCTAAGTCAACTTGTTACTACATTCTTGTTAAATATTGTCTACTCCAAAACTAAGCAAGATTATGTAAGTAAATTCAGAGACTGTATTTATCACTTAACTTAAACAAGTTACTACACAACTTAAATCTCACATCCGCATGGCTAAGCCCAAGATTTAGTGAAACAAACCTCTTAAGATAACAGACTCATACTCTCTCTTCCGGACGTGTCATCCGGATGTTTTCTACTGATACTGATTCGATTCTTACTTATCTGCATCTTGTGACATCATCTTGTATTGTCCGGGTATAAATAGGTCAAGCCTACCTCGAAAGGTGACGGAATTATCAGTTTTATCAAGACAGATCTAAAGTACATCAAACGCATTTCTTTTGTTTCTCCTTTCTAGATTTTTCTGTGTCTGGTTAACTCCATAGCAGTGGTTATAATTTGAAGTTGACAGCGCCTGTTTTTCCTATCAATAAGGATGAATTTTGTAGTGCTTGTGTTTCCACTGATGAACGGCATACTATACTTTGGCGAAATCTGATCGGTGGCAAAATATATTAAAATGCATTTAGAGTCGCATCAAAGCAGTTTCATATCAAACAGTAACTGACAGAACATTAGTAGGAGCTACTATACCACATAAACTAACAAATAAGCACATAATAATGCAAGTTCATTATTAAAATGACTATAGCTAATACCAATAGAAGGCATGCAGTATCTGGCATCTACGTGGTAAGTCATTACCGGCGCGTTTCGTAAAGTATGCATAACCCCTAATGTTCATTTAATGCCAGCTGATTAGTTCATAGAAACTTTAACAAAAAGTGCACAAAACGGGAACAAAAACTGAAGTTATGAGTTCATCTTAGTTATTAGTTTAACGACTCAATATTAAAGCAAAAACTTGTGAAAATCATGGCTTCATATTTATTATCATGTCACTAGATTACCTAAAGGTGAAAATTATACTTGAATTGTAATTAATGATGTAGTTGAGTAGAAAAACGGGTTTTCGATCGTTTGTAAGATTCTGATCTAGTTTTAATATGTTATACAGGATGTATAAGGATATAAATTTGAAAATCAGCATATTATAGAAAAAAATCAAGCAGGTATGACAAAATTACTTTAACAGTAGACAATTTCTAAATATTCAGTTTTTTATACACTTTGATCGATTACCGTGCACAATTCTACTACAAACCTAAATAAGGAACCAAACCAAAATAACAAGATATAAATCTTTGCATCCATATACAGCCTCCATTAATATATTCAAAATAAATGTATGTATCGCTTTGCATAAAAAATCCAATTCAATATGATTACAGCATACTCTTATCGTTTAGATCAATAGTTAGCCAAAATTGTTCAAAGTTCACGGCCGTGTTAAGTAACTATACTGATAAGAATCAGGTTAATTGTACAACGAGTTTGGATACGTCCGTTGATAAAAACATTGCTTTGACTGCGTTGGATTTTGTTATAAGCAGCGAGGATAGTCGCACTCCATGTAAAATACTGGTTTTGAGCTGCAGACTGAAAGACGACCCTAGTGTTGTGAAGGTAAGGCTTGTGGTTGATTTAACATATTTGTTCATAATTGTTATATCAAAATAGGTCACGAACGTTCTTACGACGCAAACTAAGTTCCTAGAAGCCAATCATCTTTTAGCTACCTCCATAATATCTTTCTTAACTCCAATATCAGCGAAATAATTGCCCGAACCATAACAACCTACAAACCTAACAATTTTTCCGGAACATCGCAAAACTGTCGATCAGCAGTAATAATGTTATAACTTGTTTTTAAGAACCGTCCAAGTTTCCAAGAAGATATTATTATATATCTCTTGCTTCCTGATTAGTTCGGCAAAGTGCAAGATGTTAAATATCGTTAGGTACCGTTTTTATAAGAAAACTTCCCGCTATTTATACAGCGGGGGAAGGTAGGACTTGATCTTTAAGTTTAGCGTAGTTGGTGCAATTTGTAACTTCCAAACCACTATGAGTGACTTCAGGCGTTCTAACTTCACCTATCTGCAGAGTCGAATTGTTAGGGTCTGCAAATTCAGCAGTATAACTTCTTATGAAGTCCATATAATATGCCAGTCACTTAACGAATCCAGTCAAAGGAACATTCGAAAAGTTTCAAGAAATATTTGCCTTCTTGGCTCAAATGAAAATTTCAATAATACAAAGTATCCAAACAGTAAAAAAGATTATAATTTCGCTATCTTTCCCTTCACTAAAAAGGTCCATGCAAAAACAGACGCTCCTACAAATCTAGAACGTAATCCCAACTGTGTAGTATCATTATTATCAGTAACCATTAACAACAGCTCTTTGTTATCTGCTAACACATAATTAGGACAAGTAATTTAATCACCATTAGTTGTAGTTAACACGCGCATGCCTGATGTTTTCGTTTAAAATATTATACGTCTGAAGCTGGTTAATAACGACAGTAGGCCGTTTTATGTGAAATAACTGGGCAGGATGTAACTTTGACCTATCTTGACGTTCAGAATTGAAATGTACTGCGTGAAACAGAGAAGCACTGTGCAACTTAACACCTAAGCCAAGGAATTGGATATATTAATTTGCCGGTTCAAAGATCCTAGATTGTACAAACCTGCTTAGATTTATATTTAAAACCCATTCAAGTTCGAAGACAGGGCTATAAATCTAAGCGAGCCTAACCAAGCTTACACATATTTTTCCAAAGTCTCGCGCTGAATAAATACATTTGCATTTTCCCTCAATAAATTATGGCGTTCATGAAAGTCTAGTCGCCCGTTATTTCAGTTAGACCCAGAGGAATTTTGATAATTCACACGGCCAAATACGAAGCGATTAATTTAAGCGGCATTCTCCGAACTACCCGGCCGTTCCTCATAGTCACGCTACAGAAGGCATAAATCATGCGAATGCCTCGGCAGCCGATGCTGTTTTTTCAAGCTATTTTTAAGCTATTTAAATTTCAAGCCAAACGTTGAGCTTGCAAAGAGCGATTTGTTCCACGACAGCAGTTGAAATGTTTGAACTATTTTTTTCGCCTTTTTTACCCGACTTTTGGGCCTGAAATGCGATTGCTTGAGGCAGACTTTATTGCTGACGTTTACGGCTAGTGTCGTTTTAAATTCTGTACCCACATCGTGTAAAAAACGAAAATGGAGGTATTGACTACTTTTAAAGGGAAGCGAACAAATTGGACGTCAGTTTTGTTTGCTTCTTTTATACTGAAGTTCTTCGAATTTACATTAGAACCATTTTATGCAGTTTTGTTTTGGTCAGTCCTATTCTTTACTTTCCCGATATAATTAAGACGTAGAAAGAGAAGACTGCTGCAGTACAATTCACTCTCCTAGATACTATATCGTTGCACAAGTCAAATTCGATACAATCCAATATGCATTCCTTTGGAAGTAGCAGGAAACCGTAAGTAACACCAGCCCAGACCAGTAAGTCTGTCTAGACGTCAGGGTCAACGGTTGGACAATCGCACCTATAAGTTCAGAGGTCTTCCTCACTCAGACTAGACTTAAATCCAACGTAATGTATGCATGGATCTCTAAACTCATTTCGCTCGCTCACGAGTGCTCCAAGCTGTACTTGGAAGCCTTTTAATAGAAATAACGTTGCGTTTTAGAATTGCAATTACTTTGAGAAGAGTTTCTCGGTAATACTAACCCCTTCGTACAGTGTTTTATATTCATTTTTATAAAGTAACTTAGTAACAAGTATAATTTGATTGCGGAAATTCCCAAAGGCTTGTAGTTTAAAAGTTAAACGCACAGGAAATTACAGTTAGATACTTTTCTTAAAGTAAAACACCCCAACCGGTGTCAATGCTAACTTTCCGAAAAGCGGAGAGCACCCAGTGTCAACGTGCCGGGGAAAGTCGCAAACTTTCAAAAAACTAGATTAAAAGAGGGTAGGATTTTTCCAAGTCAATAAGTAGCTAATTGTATAAAGGGGCTGTCCACGGGTTAATAGAGTAATGCGATTAGAACTCGCAAGTGAATAGGAGGACGAACAAAAAGTTTGGAGCCAACGACCACTTACTACCCGAGTGAGGATCAATAGTTCTGTTATTGTGATATTAGGGGCGTCTTCGGGATTATAGGAGGATTACGAACTAATTTCGAAGATGATTTGGGAATCAAGGAAATCAGATTGGGTTAGTAGACAGCCGCATATAATATAATTAGATTTGGCATAAAACGTAATTGAATTATGTTTTTGTTAAAATGTGGAGAAGTCTACAATTAAATGTTGACTTGTACAAACTGGTTAAGTTAAATATGATTAGATACCCTCTTCATGATATTTCGGCATGTAAAGCCAAGTCAGAGGCCGATGGGCGGCATAAAACTGTGAGACCAGGTTAGGCACTAACCACACGACAAAGAAGAAGACCCTCTTTACTATCGTAACCAGCAAAAATAATCCAACTTATCATAACCTTTGACTAACCTAAACAAAAAAAACACATGTTCATCATAAAGGGGAAATGAAGTTCGCAGACGAAGTTTCTTTTTTTCGAAAGTGTCTGGGATCGAGTGTCGTCCTTTGGTTCCTCGTAAACTTTATCGTTTTTAGAGTTCCGTCGGCTTAATGACGCCGTTTTAACGTTTTGAAGGCTGCTGAATATTTAAGGCTTAAGTTCCGGGTACGGTGTTTTCGGTTTAACGGTTCGGATTAACCAGGGTTGTAAATGTGATGAAATTTCGGTTAGAGTTATGTTTGGGTTGTAATTTATGGGTCCGGAATAGGCGTGTCAGAGTTGGGAATTTTCGGCTGTTGAAAGAACAAAATTGTCTTTTGTGGTAACAATCCATTATGGCGATGAATTCTGAAGGTGTGTTCCAGACTTCACTCTTAGGTGGATTGTGTGAGGGTTGGTATTAAAGAAAAGGGAGTGGATGAAAAAAACGTGGAACAAGAGCAGGAAGTTGATGATGATTCTAGACATTAATTTACTAAATAATATAAGTACATCCGTAATTGTTTTGCATATCTACGACCTTCTAAACCAAAATATATGTTTTAAAGATAAAACTCAAAATAAATGTTACCGTAACGCTGATAATTCGGTAACTTTATCAGTGACCAAATTAATTGCATAAGATTAGATAATCTTGATGTTTAAATGCAACTTCTGTACCTAAATCATAACCTTAATTTTATAAATGATAACCTTAATTTTATTGGATGTTGATTTTTATGACCTAGGAAGAAATAACAATAAAAGATGGACAGCTGACGTAGTTCAGATTTTTCCAAAGAATAATATAAAAAGAATTCAGGAAGAAATTATGTTTCAATCTTTTAGCTAAGTTTAGTGTTCTGGAAAATTGTATTTCGAAGATAACAACGATTTATTCCGAAACATCGAAACCTGTACACAGAGTGAAATACCCTACTTATCGCAAAAAAAAAAACTGGGAAGGAAACAAACAATAGTAGCTGAAAATACGAACCAAAGATATATGTGCAGCAGTTTTGTTCCTGCTCGGACTTCAGCCGTCATCGCGAGCCCAAACGAATTTATTGCTATTTGCTCTTCAGACTTTCTGTTTTCATGTGGGAGTTTCGCCAGGAATCTAGTTTTGGCTTCAGGTTTTAATTTATAACGTGTATCGCTGAATTTCTGATGTGTATGTTCTGAAGTACTGGTAGATGAATTTGGCTGTAAAATGTTCCATGTTCTGAAAATTTTACGAAGTAATTTATATAAAACTTGGTATTTAGTTAGTGCTTTCAAATAACCATTAATTTTGTCCAAAACATTATTTAATGTAGTACTTGTTTTGAGATTTTGTATTAATCACAAAAAAAGCGTCATTACGCTCAGAAAATTAATTTCCCTTCATCCCTTCAAAACTTAACACTATTTATTATTTTACATGAAACAGAATTTTAATAGCGAACAATCGGCTTACTCCGACGAAGCTTAAAAATTTTAAGAGAAAAGAAAATTATACTGAAACTGAAATCCATTAACAATCCTATAAAGGACCTAAATATATACACCGAAATAAAGGGTCTGAAAACAAATTAATTTTTAAATTAGCTAAATTCAGTCCCAGACGCAAAAAAAAGTTAATTAAAGAATTTATTTCTCCACGTTCATGTTAGCTGAGATTTTCTTCATCCTATTTCTGTTTTTTTACAGTAGTTTATTTTAGTGGTTCTTATAATTCATTACTGTTCTCGGAATACTGAAGCCTTATCAGACGTAAGGTATAAAAATAAGTTCAAAAACTGCCCGATGTTGAAATGAAAGAAAACGTGGAACCTATAAAGTGCAAAAGCGTAATTTAACGACAAAAATATAACCATAACTCTTCCACAACGAACCTATCAAGTACTATAATTTCACCCGTATTATTCCTAACGATACCACGTTAGTCCCTTTCTATAAGGAAGCGATACTCTAAATCGTTCCAAATAAGTATACAAATACAAATTATTGTTGCAAAAAGGCAGGTAGACTGAGAATTTTCTTAAGCAACGCTCAACTATAATGGTGCTATTAAAAACACCCACGAGTTGCAAATTGCAAGTGGCTTGAGCACAATCAAATGTTGATTTGCTTCAGCTGCCAACACTGTTTTGTATGCGGTGTAAACTATGGTAATTAAAATTTTGGGTGGCAACTATGTTGATTTGCACCAGGGCATAAAACTATTTCAAATACACAGGAAGGGTATAATTTATTGTGCGTTGAAAACCTTAACGTGCACGATAATGTGTTGGATATAACCGATATAGAATTAATAGCTCCAAACAAAGATGTAGAACTATTTGAAGTTGAAACACACCCGGAAAGAAATATTACTCGCTCACTCAGACAAATAGCGTGACACTGAATACTAAGAAAGGACAATATACAGGAAGAACTCAACAATTCAGCAGAGTTTGTATTAATCAAAACAACAAATTCAATTGAAAAATTTCTTTGCTCCACAAATCACGTTATCAGCCCTCAGTCTAGGGTAGAACTTGAAATACCGAACACGGAGAATTCTTGAAATGCCTGCATATCGTGAGCCGCAGTTGTAAGGCCAACATTATAGTGAAAAGACACGAAGTTGCCCTGCTACTTGTACGACACTTTTTCTACGAACTCAATGTAAATTGTTTCAAAGATTTCGCGTTAATGCAAATGACTACGTTAATCGCTTTTTAGTGCTTGGTGGAGTAAAGTTGTGCGAGTTTTATGCTTTTAGTAATGAAGGGGTAATGGGATACAGTCGGACTTGCGGAATTATTGAGAATAGTCATGATACGTGGTTCGGAACTTTGGAATATACGAGTTCATGGTTTTGGGATTCGTGTGTGGAATATAGTTCTTGAAGGACAAAATAATTTTATAGCAGACATTATTGAGGCAGACCTTTTAGAAGCAAAAACGACTGTAGTAAAAACTCTGATTTAGAAAGGCGCATTAGAGTAAATTTTCCGCAAACACCAAAGTCGGGTGAAACATTTTTTCTGAATAACTCTAGAACGTTGAATAGCAACGGCTAAATAAAAGTACGATAGATAACCTTGTGGAACAAAACTGTTGCCGTACTCTTAGCTTCGCGTCCAACAAAAAACGTTAACAAAAAATAACACAGCCAGTTCGGTCGCTCGCTCGCTACATAATGATCCAAAGCTCCGCCCTTAGTTAATTTTGCATTTTTTTGCACACAACCAAATGCTAAATTTTAACGTCTACTTTTTTGGCCAATAAAAGCATATCGATTTCATAATTATTGTCTAACAAAAAAAAATACGAAGATGGTTTTTTTCCAGCCACTCGGTTGCGGATTTTAAGACAACTTAATTCTTCATGGGCTACCCCTTTTTTGCCCGAAGCAATTAGTCATAGACCAGACGTATGATATCAGCTACTATTAAAGAATCTAAACAATCGTAATTTTTAACAATATTCAATAACTCGTGATGACAGAAATGCTGCTAATTACGTGCAATCAATACAATTAAATATTGCAATGATACTGTGTAATCGTTTCCTTATATTAGCAACGACACACGTTTGCACGGTTTATTTCCTTGTATCTGATTGGTAACGAGAGCTGCGCAAACTGAGGTTATCATGCTCGGAGAGTTAAAGTGTCGGCTCGGAGTGTATGAACTCTTGAGTCTCGAGAAAGACTCGCTCGGCCAGCGGATGACTAAAAATACATTGTTACGTGTTGACATTGAAATGTTAATGCACTCTCCGCTCGACGCATTTCATGGATACAGCATGGCCTTAATATCATTTATGTCTTTTTATTTTATTGATTGTTTTGACTGCTATAGCTTCATTTCATACGATATCGCGTGAGCCGGTGTTTATAATGCGATAATGCGAAAAAATCATATATGTGTTGCGGTGTCGTTGCTCCCGACCGTGTTTTTCGTATCGCGTCACCGTGTGTGCAGTAGATTTATCACCGTCATCAGCGTGCGATAGTTTATTTTATTTATTCATTACTGGCTACTGAGTTTTATGAAATGTTTACATTTTAAGTGTCCATCTCATTTATTTCACGGTCGCTTAATTTGTTGCAGCGTTTTCTATCGTTAATCTTGGTTTTGTGGAAATCTCTCTACGTGACTCGACGCGTTATTTGAATTTCACAACAATTTTTGGTTATTCATCGCTGGCTAACGAGTGTTGTCAACCTAGACGTTGCCAAGTTCATTCTCGTTTCAATTAACTATACCAGTAATCAATATTAAATTACAATTGCAACCACGTATGATGGACGTTTTATTTTTTATTTCCAAGGTTTTATTAATGGATTCAAATCCGAGATTTTGTAATATTTAGCTGTTGAACATTTCAACACTAATTTCCAAGGTTTTAAATTATAGCCCATTTAAGAATTTTATAGATGTTTTATTTTTATTCAAATTAGAGCTCAAAATAAAATAGGCATCTTTGAAAAAAATGTACCACAGATTTTTTTGTTTTCGCTGAGATCCTTTCGTTTCCTGTCTATCATTATTTTTCTTGAATTAATTTGTTTAAGTTTCAAGATAGTTTTTTTTTTATTCCAAATTTGTACTGCTTTAGTTTTTTGCGATTTATAGAAAATCTGGAGTAGCATTATACTAAGAATTTATAATAACTCCCAAACATTCAATAAATTGTTCCAATTATCCCTAACCCTAAAATGCATATTAAATGAATCGGAACAAATTTTCCGAGTTTAAAAATTATTCACCGATTTAAATGTCGGATTTTTTTATTTTAAAGTGTGTTTTAACTCCACGTGGGATTTTTTATTGCAGTGGCCTGCTGGATCGCATGTCTGTACATCATTACTCCTCGTTAGCAACCAGTTTAGTGAGCGAATTGAATTTCAGTGTCTCGGTAATGGCTGCGTCGGCCAATGAATGTTTATTACGATTATCTCCAAGATAATAGGGGACTAACCCTTTTCAACCAACACACCGAAATTACAAATTGTTTAAGTTAAATGGGCCGTTTGAAGTACTAGTATTTTAACACCGGCCTGGCAGAAATTTAATTAATTTAACAAATGCCTGCTCGTATGCGGTTCTGGTTTTTGCATTGCAAAATGTGATTTATTATAATTTGGACAATTTATTTCCTGCAGTACTTAGTTGTCGAAAGACGTAAAAATGTAGGTAGATCCGACAATTATAAATTTATTGACCTTATTAAATTTTCCGTGTCGGTTAAATTATTATTTTTCCTCCAGCGTTATTATTTTATTGGTGTAAGACACGTCATCTGCAATATTTTGTTTACAAAATATATCCTTTTGCCATGTGTAGTCAACACTTTCTGAGTGATAAAATTATATTGCGCGTTACTTTTGTATATTTTCGTAGTGGCGTTTCTGATATATATTTTTGTGCGTATGTCGCGGACTCGCACTTATTTTTTTAGGACTGCGTGCGTAAATATTTTTGTTATTGATAGATAGTATTTTAGATAAGATGTTGATGTTTCGAGGTTTTATGACTTGCTTTAATTTTGTTTGCTTATTTTTTTGAAACGTCTCATTCAGTAATTTTATTTTTCTAAAGAAAGTGATTTAATGCTTTTCGAATACCTCCTTATTTTTTTTTATTTCGACTTAGACAATTTTTTTGGCGAAATTTTTTGGCTGTATTTTTTTTCTCGACTTTAATACACTCTCATCATGTTAAGTTTTATTTTATTTACTAACCGCGTTATTATTTTAATTATATTTAAGTTTTGCTTAACTTTTAAAACTTTTTATTTTCACTGTCGGCACTTGGAAAAAAGTTGATGAGTGGACTTACCTGTGTGGCATCCGTGTATGGGGTAGAAGAGTTTTTGTCGACGAGCTGGGACCCGAACACGGGTACTCCACCACTCGAGGTTGGCGAGAGGGACCTCACATCCGACACTTGTTGGGGCACCATTTTTGTTTATCCAAAAAAATAAACCCCAAATAAAACTTAACACAAAAAAACACAGTTCACCTATTGCACTTAAAAACACTAAAAGACTTATTTGTTTGAGTCCAAAAAAAATCCATAAGTTTCTTAAAAAAATGTTTATAACAGTCCGAATGGGGCAACGAGGAGCCTCTGTTTGTTCCTGAACCGAAGCCTCTCGGCGGACGAAACTCCTGAGACCTCCCAGTACCTGGACACTATCCTAAAAGCTTTCTCTTCCAGAACGAGATATCTGCTACTATCTTCGTCGCCGGCGATCAGTCCAAAAGTCATAATTTTAGCGGTGTCCCGACCGCAGTTCAGTTAGCACTGCGGGGCGATCGTGTCATAATCAATCGGGAGCGATGTGTGGTGTGGGCTTTATGCGGCTACGTTCGCACTCCGCGGTGACAGAGAAACTACTGACTGAGCGGCAACGTGCTGTCAATATACCCCGCTCAGCTGTTCGCCCCTGCCCCGCGCCGCGCAAGCGCCCCGCTCTCCCCCCGCGTCGCACTCGCGCGCCGGCGGCCGGCGGAAGCACACGCTTCCTCCGCGCCTCCCGCCGCACCGGTCCGACCGGTCGTCGTTACGAGCCGTGGCCGGCTAACCGTAACCCACAGCCCACGGTGGCCGTTTTAAATGCAAATTTTAGATGTATGAACACTTATTTTGGAGTTTTACGTAAGTATGAAGTTGTGCTGGCAACTGTTTCCAGTAAAGTTTATGTATATTAAACTTTTATACGCAAACAAAGACTAATAATAATAATACTGCTGTCAACAACAAACTAGTTATCGATTTCACTATGATGCTGATAGTCGGCCATTTTAAAGATTTTCAGAACTTATTTGAAATGGACAATGTGACCTATCGTTAAGGGGTAAGCATTGAAGCACATCATCTTAAATTATTATAGAATCTGATATTCGTATTCGTGGCCCGTATTTCGGAAGGAAGGGGATCGGAAAATT
Organism: Xestia rhomboidea; assembly: GCA_963853795.1. Lineage (NCBI taxonomy): Eukaryota > Metazoa > Arthropoda > Insecta > Lepidoptera > Noctuidae > Xestia > Xestia rhomboidea. The sequence continues at coordinate 1,657,826 of OY970771.1, read as the reverse complement.
AAAAAAAACCGAGGTCAGTTTAAAAATATCGAAAGAGTTACACATTATCTGGTTCACTTTTTTTAACTGTAAGTAAGTAAATGTTTACTAGTAAAAAACTATCTTTCTTTTATCTTCTTTTATTCTTTATTGCACACAAACAAAAAACAAATATACATATAATTGCAATAATATAGCTTATGTACAAAGGCGAGCTTAACCCAGAATTGGAACTATGTTCTAACTTCAATGGTAGGTAAGGATTGAATAATTGTTAGTTACATTATGTAACATTAAAATCTAAGCTGTTTCCTCAGCTGTTCTTAACAGTAGATAAATAATCTGTGCTTTTCCTTATCTACAATACTTCAATAATTATAATTTAATTAATCTATTGAACCTTCATAAAAACAGTACAACCCTGATGAATATTACTCGATATAACAGTACCTAGATACCACCTACTTATTCATTAGAACATGGAAACTCGGAAAGACTACTTAGCTGAATTTAAGAGAAAATACTTATAAATAACAACTTTTTAAAATGATGAGAGATCTTACTGAATTTGGTCAGCTTTAATAAATTACTACGCACATGAAAAATGTTCGCATTTCCATTCCATTCCATTTCCATTATCCCAACAATTGCCACTAAACACATTGGGCAGAAGAAATTATGCCCAATTATTTTAACAAAACCCTTTAGTTTGGGTGAATTCACTATAATTATTGAGCCCAATTCATACCTTTAGTCAAAACTTCAAAAGGAACTCAATAAAGATACGTCAGTCAATAAATATTCAAGTATCAGAAGGTTCTGCCTCGAAACAGCTACCTATCATAATATTACAAAAATCAAGACTAGGTTTTAATAAATAACATCACACCTATAATTCCTGAGGGGATAGGCATAGGTAGTACACCCACATTTCGCCAATTATGTTTAAGTCCCATGTAATAGGGGGCGAGCCTATAGCCATCAACCGGGCACAAATCCAGATTCCTTAGCTGCTACTGAGAAATTCCTGATGGAAAAAACCAATAACACTTTGCCGGATCTGGGAATCGAACCCTGGCCCTCATGCTTACCAAGTCTACTGGCCCAACGAGGCAGTGATCATGATTACGCAATATCTTGAAATTAAAATAAATCACCCATAGTAACTATATTAAAACTGAAACTGGTGATCATCAAGTCATTTGAGTTTCCTAGTTCATCATTAGTATCAAACAGCCCTTATGCCAATTTACATGGTCATTACCATAATCCTCACGACTAATAAAGCTTTCCAAAGTATAGCAGTGGAACTTACAGTGTGATCCTTCTGTAGTTTCCCTTATCTTGTCCTTAAGCGTTGTCCCGAGTACCAGCTGCCGTGTGGTTACAGTTTGCCCGCATCCTTCTGGGTGTGGTGACCATTATTTGGAACATTAAAAAGACGTAAAATTCTATTCTTTAAAATTAAGAATGTTTTCAACGGAAATTGTAGGTCGACTCGAAATTAATGTTTAATTTTGTTAGTTTGAAAAACGCAATTAATATTTATCTTATGCTATTAAAGATAACTTAGTACTTAAGTAAAATTTATAAGTAAAATATTTGTAGATTTTTTGTGATCATGTTTTAATCTGGTATAAAGAGAGAAATGTCAGACAAATACAGATTAAAAATATTAGCTTCTTAAATATAAGCAAATCTGGCTTAACTTGAAGCCCTCTTAACCACTACCAAAACCATTTAAAACTGACATCCTTTTCAACAAGCACAACTTGCAAGTATAGTTCAGTTTATACTGGTAACTCAATTCCAAGAAATTATCTTAGATGACGCAACTTTTATCTGGATCACAACATTATTTCAACTTTCTATTGCAATTACTTAAAATTCTCGACAAAATAGTTTCTCGTGTAATTTATTTTTCTTCCTATTCTTAATTAATCCTGTGTTTCTGAAAGCGATTAAAAAAGGAGCTTGAACTTTAAGTGGTTCAAGTCTCTCATAATCTTCCCCCATAACCCCCCTTCAACAATTTGTAAGGTTCTTATAATCTTACTAACACTAGGCAACGTCTCAATTTATGCCTAAAAGCGCACTGTTATGTGTATTTTATTATTTCAAAGAGCAATAACATTTTACCCTTTTTTTTTCGGATGGGAAATCATCAAGTGACTCCTCCCACTCTGGGCGAAGCAGGAGGGAGTGTCAGACTTTTACTGACTAAAACCCATCCATGTTCCTTCCTCGCCCTTTGTGTTCCGGGGCCACGGTATCTCTTTCGAACAGTCCCGCAGCCCCGGCAGGCATCGGCCCTTGAACAGTCCTGCAGCCCCGGCAGGATAAGATTTTAGCCTTCATGAAATATTTCTGACTGTTAGTGAAAACGGGCATTAGCCTGTAATACTTACGAACTACTTCTATATAATCTAATAACCATAGTATATGTTAGTCTCAATAAAGTTAACTTCCTGGTATCTACGAAAATACAACCAAAGGTTATTTTTCGGTACGTTTTTCAATTCCAAGAATCGAACTCACTAACCTAGTTTCCTATACCTAAGTCAGATAAGCAGATGCACCCCCATCGCATTATCGTAACCACATTAGACACGGGGGTGGGGGCGGGACCCATGGATTGCTTCAATTATTAGCAACAAAACGTGCACACCTGACAGAATTCGTTAATTCGCAACAAGTTATGAATATTGAAAGGGCTGGAAGCCGCGGTTTTATGTGTTGTGTTACACGGCTGCTTTTTGGGTATAGGGTGAGCAGGGGTTGGTGTACAATCTATTGGATTTTTTGTTGTTGTAATGGCTGTATATATTTTATAATAAACGTTTTACATTTTAATAAATATACTTAAATAGTTTTTAACGCTACAAGTAATGCAAACTGACTTCACTTAAAATAAAATGAAATCTTGAAATTCTAACATAAAAATATAATTAGTTAAAATAGTATTAAAGATTTAAAAATATATAAATTTGTTTACAGTTAAACATTATTATTTAAATCAATACTTTTCTCTTAAGTATTTGAAAGCTTGTAAATAAATCAACATCAACAGAAACAGAAAAAAAAAACACAACTGTCGCCTCCCTGAAGGTATTTTCCTGTTTTTAATATAACGTTAGCAATCCCGAATTAGAGTGTAATTTAATTTAAATTAATTGTGTTTTTATGATAACAAACATTGCCGCCTATCTTGGCGCAAATGAGAAATTATTAAATAGGATCTTTTTAGGCAATTTTCGAACTTTCAACAACCAAATGGCAGCGTTTTGAATTTCGAAATGCAGTTTTTTGTCTTTTGTTTTAATTGGATTGTCAATTTAAACGGTTTTTTAAACACTTGGTTGGGCCTGTCGTAAGGGACTGAAGAACAGTTTAGAAGATGATGGTGATGTTTTTAATTTAAAAAAAATATTAAAATTTAGAGTCATTTTGAAAAGATAAACTTATTAGGTACTTAATGAATAAAAAAAATTGAAATTAATAAGCTTTCTTCAAAAATCATCTCATGTATTTAATGGGCTGAGATGCCTTATGATCATCAACATTGCTACCAAAAAAACGTAGCTTACACATAATTCCATATGATGTTTATATCCCAAACCAATCAAATCCTGGGCCATTCGTATGATTGATACAAGGATAAGTTTGGATGACGCTCGTAATTCTCCTGCCCCTCCGTGTCCAGGATTAACTTGTGCAGTAACCAGGCATGAGTTCGTTCTGCCAACTTTTTTGTTTATGACCAGAACATTGACTGTCTGTAGTCATTCATGCTTAGCTTACGAAATGAATATTTGTTCAATGTTTGGGATAGTTTGGGGCTGGTATTATTAGTTGGTTACTATGCATCAATTTGTTACAGTGGCCTAGTGGTGTGCCGTCGGACTGCCAAGTCATAGGTCTGAAGTTAGAACCCAAGACACCCACCTCTGATTTTTCAGATTGTTTTGTGCGTATTGCATAATTATCGCTTGCTTCGGTGAAGGAAAACTTCGTGAGGTAAACAAAGCAGCATGCTTAAGAGATGTTTCTCGACGGCAAGTAAAGCCAAGACAGAGGCCCAAAAGAACTCTGACACCAGGTTAGTCACTTACCACACGAAAAACAAAGAAGTGGCTATCGTCATCATCATCATCATCAGCCTATTAATGTTCCCACTGCTGGGACACAGGCCTCCTCTCTAAGAGAGGGAATGGGCTATAATCTACCACGCGGGCCCAGTGCGGATTGGTAGATGTCACATGTCTTCGAATTTTTTTGGTTCTAGGACATGCCGGTTTCCTCACGATGTTTTCGTGGCTATAACTAACATAATTTATTTCTTATAATTATAGTGAAAAGCTTATGAGAATCTTAAACATCAATTTCGCTATAGCTGAGTTCTAAATTAGTCTAGAACGTTCTCACGGTGTAAGACACGTTAGTCCGATATCACTGGGCTATCACTGTCAGACCGTACAGGAAATTGTTACTTTCAGAGCTTCCTTGTTACATCTACCCTAACTGAGCCCGTCGGATAACTCAGATAAAACTATCTCCAGCTATGTTAAGTACCTAAGGAAGAGGTAAAGGAGATTAAGAAAAGCTCATTTACTTAGTAAATTGACGCGTAAAATTTTAACTCTCTCTTACGATGCACGCGTTTTGTTTCTTGGACATAGCAGACACCCTGTATAGTAACATGTCAACACAAAACAAATCATCAAACTTCACACCGGTGATTCCTGAAGGGTTATGCAGAGGTGTACGTTTAGGTACACAACGTTTCGGCAGTCATGCATCATCTTCCTGCACGTATCTCATTCTTATATTTCGGGCAACGGCAACACGATTTTAACAAAAGAGGAGGTTATCAATTCGCCTGTTTTTTTGTTCAGCGATATCTTCATCAATAAATTGTGAACTGATTTTCATGTTTATTTTTTGTTTGGAAGAATATTATTTCGCGGTGGTATCGTTTAAAGGTGAAGATCTGATGCTGATTTTTGGAGATATACAAGGGAACTCTTCAATATTAGACTATTCAATATTAGGCAAATCTGTCGTGATTGCTGCAATTGGTTGATATTATTACATAACATCACGCCATGGCAAAAAAAAACTGAATCAAACAAACAAAAGTCCCCGACGCTAAAGTTATTTTTCACTTTTTTGTGTTTTTGAAGTCGGTTTTTCTTCTTCCATTCTCCCCTGTCAGACGTCACGGCATCATAGTAAATGATGCCGTGCCTTTCTCTTTCATATCATTCCTCACACAAACCATCCATCTTTTCTTTTGCCTTCCTCATTGCCAGTTATGCATGCTACCTTGTAAAAGGGATAGGCCTATCGTCATCTACTGGACACAAATCCGATTCCAGGCTGTTACTGGGAAGCCCAAATACACTTTGTCCGACCTTGAGATCAAACCCAAGACCTTTTTTTCTTTCGGATGGAAAAATGGAGCAGGAGGGAGTGTCAGACTTTTACTGACTAAAACCCATCCATGTTTCTTCTTCGCCCTTTGTGTTCCGGGGCCACGGACAGGGACGGGGTTTCGAACAGTCCCGCAGCCCCCGCAGTCATTGGCCCTTGCGGACCCCTTCCTTTCTGCTGACATCTCGTGGAAAACGAACGCGCCGTCGACACGGCCTGTCGTCATAAGACGGCGAGCTAGCCCATAGCTCACCGTCCACGTTGTCTCCCTTTTACGTTCCGTAACCTCCTTCGCTAGCATGACTGCTTCGCAGAATGAGGTGACGGCTTCCCATTCCGTCTCGCACCGGACCATGACTGAACCAGGGCCGGATGCGAGAGCTCGCCACCGCCGATCGCTGCTACGAGGACAAAACCCAGACCTCATACTGAGCATTAGCGCCTATTTCCAGTAGACTAGAGGAATCATACTATTATTTATATTCCAGCTTAGCATTGCACCTGTGTCCAATGAGAAAATCTGCGACAGCCATTGCGTCAATCGCTTCCTCTGCCGTCTAACATAACCATAACCTAATCTATCATTTCTAAAACAAATTTAAATGACAATAACATGACCACAATGGTGGAGGAAAACATAGTGAAGAAACTGGCATCTCCTAGAACCAGGTGAGATCTACCAAAATGCACTGGGCCCGCATGTGAATTGCAGCCCACTCCCTCTTATAGAGAGGTGGCCTGTGCAGTCCCAGCAGTGGGAACTTTATAGGCTAATGATGCTTATGCTAATACAGTCTAGGATGGGGCCTACAACGAGCGCAGATCTACGACAGCTATTGCACCAATGGCTTCATTCAACGACAAACGTTACCATAATTCCATCACCTCTCTAATAAAACAATTAAAATGACGTTAACTCACATACTTTCTACGTACTCTACATACAAGACATGACCTAACCTTTGAGCACCTCTGAGTCAGCATGTCAAGGCCAATGACGTCACCGGAAGCCATCATTGTCCGCTAAGCATCGCGTGCGCACTAAGTAATCGAAATGTGATTATAGTGAATCAATTTGTTTGTATATTATTACGATTTGATTGGACTTGACTCATGTGTGCTGTATTAAAAGTTGATGAGTTTGCATTTCTGATGTGATTGGCTTTTTAGAAGGGGCTAGATTTTAAATAGGGGCTGGTTTTCAAGTATCGCCTTTTTAGATTATGACTGTAACTAGATAGACAAAAGGTAGGGCGCTTAATAACAACAGCAGCACGAGTTGATCAAAGCTTAAGCTGTGCATGTCGAGTTGATTTGTGGATGACCAACCACTGCTTACCGAGACCCCTACGTGTCTCGGAATCCTCCCTAAGCCGTTGGTCCTGTTTGTGTGGTGATGGCTGTCAATAATACAACTTTGAGAGTTGTTACGTGTAGTCAGAAGTCAAGATATCCAGGAACTGTATTGTGGAGGTCAGACAAGCAGCTCCGTATGTTAAATTGCAAACTGCATCCTTTCAGACTGAAAACCGACTCCACCATCAATAGCGTACCTAGGAGCCAGCAATACGGGTAGCCCCAAGGGGAAGCAAACTGTTCAAAAACCCTAACATCATGAATAGTAGGTTATATAGGCAAAACTAAGCTTTTAGGCTTGTATGAAAGTACTACCCTACATACCATGTTGGGAAAAGATTAAGCAGAGGATGATTTTAATAGATTAGAACTAAAATAATACCTCTCAAAGAAAAACTTAAAAGTAGTGGAATGTGCTATATGCGAAGAAGATTTAAGATACAGCTTGATGATCAATGCAAATAATAATATTTATGTAGTTTAAGCTATACCTAGGGCTAAATCCATGAGTAGCCTAAATGTATTTTAAGGTCTCAGATTACAAGATTCAAAGCTGGTATTCAGCTGGATTCGGTTAGACTGGAAGCCGACCCCAACATAGTTGGAGAAAGGCTGGGCAGATGATGATGGACCACTACAGAGAATTCCTCAGTGATAAGACCAATAAATCTGTCCTATCCAGAAATTTAGGCACACATTGCACCTTTAACGTGTTTACTGACGTCATGTTTAATTTTATAACTTACCTTAGTTAATCTGATAGTTAAAATCTATTATTGAAAGGAAAATGCGCTACGTACTTCATGTACGTAGCGCATTTAATACGATATGGCATAATAACCTATCACAACATGATGTCATGCCATCGGAAATCATTAATAATTGTCGGCGCAGCGTGATTGGATGACATGTTGCTAAGTCAGCGGAATCAGACGTGAATCAGTTTGTTTGTCTATGCACTTTGATTGAACTTTGTCAGTAACATGATCGATGACGAATGACGAATAGCGAGGTAATCAGTTATATATTTACAAAAAAAAGATTAGTTTTCGGGGTTCCACGTACATTAATAAAATATTTATGAAGACAAATATGAATTCGATGAAAGTTTTCAATGAGATTGCAGGTAGGTATAATAAATGCAAGCTTAAATGCAGCAAACATGTAGTCGTAGATTCTGACAACTGGTCTTTCCGAAGTGTATAGTGTTTGTTACCTGTTACTGTAACTGAGTTGTCGACGACAGATAGGCAGTATACCATGCACAATACAAGTATTAATACATACAGGTATTAATCTGCATACGGTTAGACTGGAAGCTGAACCCAATTTAATTGGGAAACGGCTAAGTATAATTATGATGAATCATGGGATCACTTGTGAGAAAAGTGTCGTCCTATATTGGGTTCATAGTTTTTGGCTTTTATAGCTTAAAATGAGTCAAGTCTATGTTGTGGTTAGAGATGGTTGACGGTAAATTAAATAAGGTAATTAGCAGATAAGAACACAACTTCTCTAGTGTTTTCTAATTCACTACATAAGAAACGGATTCAGACGAGATTCAAGAGTTTATAGTAATAGCCTTATTTTCTATTTTATACCGATATGATATATTTTCCACCTAGCATAGCATGATTAAGCTTGCTTAGACATGCTGGTTCCCTCACGATGTTTTCTTTCATCATATTGAGAGTAGCCCTGATGAAATAAACTGCAAAAAGTGAGGCGCTGTCTTGAGTTCGAACCCACGACCAACAACTCGTAAGTCCAGCCGGTACTACTGGCCTACCGGGCCACCATGACTGCTCTCAAATTAAAAATATTTCAAGCACAAACTTCAGAAATCTTCATTTTCTGACATTCTAACATACTAAAACACAAGATTCAACAATGAACTCATTAAAAAAACAGCCACGTTCCTAGCTTAATCTCGAAAGTTAAACTTAAGTTAAAGTTGGGCAAGCTACCTACGTTCTATGGGCCATTGAAACGTGACACTATTCAGCGGCATCCCCGAAAGAGTTCTTCACATTAGTTCCATCTAACATTATCCCTATAATGTCATGACATGGACACAACTTGTTGAACTGATAAGGGCAGAAACTCAGAACCTTATAGAGACCATTTCTTAGAAAATGCACAAGTTATGGCATTAGTTTTTTTTCTAAACTTAATGTAACAAGTTACTAGGTAATATTATGGTGATTAAAAAGCTCTATTTAGTTACTAGGTAATGTTATGGTGATTAAAAAGCTCTATTTAGTTACTAGGTAATGTTATGGTGATTAAAAAGCTCTATTTAGTTACTAGGTGATATTATGGTGCTTAAAAAGCTCTATTTAACTACTAGGTAATATTACGGTGACAAAAAAGCTCTATTTAGAAGCCATTAGAAGAACATTCAAGTTGCTTTTAACCATCACTAGACAAATAAAATTGCTTAGGTTTTTACGATAAAGCATGACGCGAAATAAACATGGGCAACAATGAAAACAATATTTACTCAATTAAGAATTTGTTTTGGTTTATTTATAACCATGAAAATTTCAAAGATAATTTACGAACATAAACTGCAATGATAACATACAATAACAGATGACTTACAGTAGACAAAACACTTCATCACCTGCTTATTATTTTCCCAACTATGTTGGGGTCGGCTTCCAGTCTAACCGGATCCAGCTGATGAATGAGATTCAGGATACCAGTATTTTAGATGGAGCGACTACCTATCTGACCTCCATAACCCAGTAAGTACTGAGTAATACGATACCCCTTGGTAAGACTGGTTGTCAGACTCTGGGCCACTGACTACCTGTAAAGACGACTGTCAAAGATCTACAAATGACAGCCGGAACCAACTGCTGCAACTGCACGGAGGAAACTCGGTATGTAATAGGTGATCACTTATCCACGGACCAACCTAGGCAAGCACGGCTTAACCTAAAGATCGGCCCGAGCGACTGTTATTATTGAGCCACGAGCTCCTCGAGTAGACAAAACACTTCTAAGTTACAAATTACCAATCATAAGTCCAACATCACCCAGAGATCGAACACCTACAACTTGTAATCTAAACTGATTTGCACTAAACCGTCTAACACCCTCTGTTAGCCCAGATTAACGAGGAAGCCTTTCTTGTTTACATTGTTGGAAAGAGTAAAAAAACGTAGCGTTCAAAAAATGGTGGCGTACTCGCAGTCAAGCGAACGCTGTTCGAACATCTGATAGAATCGAATCGAGCACTTCACGTCAGCAAGCCGTGGCCTCGAAAAAAGCGAGGCTTTTTGAAATTGGCCTCCAGTTTACGAAATAGGGCTTGGAGGATTTTAGCGACTCGAAAGGTGCTGTAGAAATGTACTAGTTCGAAGTTTCTTAAAAACTGGAATTTCTAAACCGCTTTTGAATTCTTGGGGTAGAACTTGTGGGACTAGATTTTTTATTTGAACAAAAGATTATGTACCTCTTTCCGTTTCTGCATTAATTTGGTTTCTATTGGTCTTCGTAAGCTAGGGGATTATTTTTTTAACTTTTCGTAATAATTTCATTGAACAAGAAGCTTCAAGTCCAGAAGGACTAACAACAGGAAGCAGAACCTTCACAAAACTTGTATAAATAAGCAGAATTTAAATCAAGCAACTCCCAACTTCAAGGAACTTAACTCCGCTGTTTTCGAGGGCACGGCCTTAAAATCGAGACTTTATCCAGCTGAGGATCATATATTTCCTTACCACACCCGAAACCCGACCTTAATCCTGGAAGAAGAGAATCTAAATTAAATTAACGCTGACCTCCGCAGAAAACGCAACGTGCAACCAGCTATACTATATTCGTTTATCTTTCTCGTGTTTGTGTTGTGGTCTTACTCGGGCAGTGATTAGGCATCTCTTTCCTTCGTTCGTTGAAGTGTGTCTGTCTCGCTCTGACACGACCTAACCGGTTCGGACACGTTCGCAGTACGTTGGAAAGAATTGTGTTGATAAGAGCTGTGTAGTTTATCTGTGCTATTTAGTCACAGTTGGAGACTGGACACGAATGTGCTCTATTTTAGTCTATTTTTATTCCCTCGTTTGATTATTGCAGTTGTTGCCGAAGCCTCATTTGGTATTCCATTTTGAATTATCAATTTGTTCTCCTATTCATTTGCAATTTCATTTATCTTTGAATTTTTTTTTTTACGTTACATGTATTTTACTTTTTCGCTTCTACTTTCTATTAATTTAATAGATTGGACTAAGCCGATTATCGCAAGACAGAGTATACTTTAGATATAATATTAAAATTGTAATATCTAATGTAAGTGCTGTACCAGCCAAACAAACGAAACGACTTTCATAGTTCCACTTTAGATTTTAATTCAAATAATTGAAATTAATTCGAAAATCTACCCACCATCTTATCTCAAGATATAATATGAGATGGGATCATCATATTTCTGAAGCCAAAAATTTAAGATCAACTCCGTAATCCACATTATTCTCTCCTCCTTGCTTAGTTGTCGCCTAAAGCGAAGCAGTGTATTGTGCTGTAGCTGGTACGGCTTTAGTTCGAGCATCATCAACTATATATAAGTAGTTTTACACATTAAACACATATGTATAGCTAATCCATGTTTATGATAAACAATAAGTTAGCTCCTCACCGAAGATAGCGTTAGATTCTAACGATGTGTCTACAGGAAGCTGTTTTACAGTTAGAGTATACTAAGGATTTTAGGTGGCCGTGGGATGGTACAGTCATCTTCTATAGTTGATCCGATCGATTTTGTAAGTTTTTTAATTGTGTTCATTTTCCACTTCGCTAACAACTCACCAATTTATCTTGAAATGTGTTAAATTGTTTGTCTTTTAATTTAACACGTTTTATGACTATAAAGAGATTTTAGTTCATAAGACAGTTATATGAGATAAGCTGTCCTTTAAGCATTGCTGCATAGACATTTGCTGTTGCCAAAAGTACTAAAAATACCTTTTTTTAAATATGAAATAAATGATAAGCAGTCTTTTTTGTAAGTCGGTACTCTTTATTTGCCACTTTTGAAATCAGAATACTCTATTTCTTCTAATATATTTTTTTTCCGGATGGGATATCATCAAATGACTCCTCCCACTCTGGGCGGAGCAGGAAGGAGTGTCAGACTTTTACTGACTAAAACCCATCCATGTTCCTTCATCGCCCTTTGTGTTCCGGGGCCACGATATCTCTTTCGAATAGTGCCGCAGCGCCGGAATAGTCCCGCATCCCCGGAAAGTTGGCAACCCTAAGGACAGGGTGTTACTGTTGATCCTCAACTTCGGGGAGGCCTATGTCCAGCAGTGGCCTGTGGTAGACTGAGTCGATTGATAGAGATTTCTCCCAAGGCTGTTATTCACTGCATGCTCGAAGATGAATCAGAATCAGCACGAGAAGCTGGAAATCGGGACGAATCCAAAACAATTTGCGTACTATGCATAAATCACTGCTCTAATGAACTCATTTCGGCTTACTAAAAGGTTTTCCTAAAGGGACTCAATTTGGGCCATTGGCTAACAGACGGCTATCGTTTTAAGTTTGTTGTTTTTGACATTATCTTTATGAAAGTTTTAATGAGATGTCTTCTAACCTAAATAAAGCGATGGAAAATAGTAATGAATGACATCATGCATGTTACTCAGAATTATTTCTACTTACCCCAATTTAAAAAAGCGTGAAGGATAAACATATAGGGCATTATCCTTGACCAGATATCCTCTTTCAACCCTGAAAAGAGCTTTCGTTTCGACCTTTATTTGCCAACACGAATTCATAACTCTTACTTCAATACATATAAGGCTCAATTTCGAAAACCGTTTGGGCTATTTACTTTTTTCTTCGTATGTGCCGAAGTAAATATGTAAATATTGAAAATAAAAATGTTTGCGATTACTCGCAGTTTTAATGAATGTTTAACGAATCTCAAGGCTTCACGTAATTATGGGATAAAATAAATAAAAGAGAAACTCATATTATATTGTTTGGTTGGAATTAATTCATTTGGTATTTGTAGAGGTCCCTTTTGCAAAAAAAATATTTAAACACTAACGAAACTTTTAATGGTACTGTGTATAATATAAACCTAAAAGGTTAAAGCAAACATGCTACTAATAATTAAGGGATTACTTTTAACTGTAGTAAAACTTAAACATAGCGGTCAAATAACTTAATCCAATCCTGCCCAGACAATATGCATGCCAGCTCCTTATTTCAACGACATAAGTTAAGCTTAAATCAGTATGTCTTAGTGGTACTGATTATGATGATTGAAATGATCTCATATCATCAGTCTATAATTGATCACATGCAACCGAACATTGAACTACAAGTATAATGGCAATCGGATTTGTGATCATCACAAAAATAAAGACACTGGTGATGATATGATAAATGGATCTTTAAACGCAGAATATGATAGATATAATAACACCACGCGTGTAATGTTCGAAGGGTTTACGTTCACCCACATTTCACCGGTTATATTTAAGTCCCATATGATAGAAAGCGAATCAATTGCCACCAACCGGGCATAAATCCAGACTCCGTAGCTGCTACTGAAGAACTCCTAATGGAAAAACTCTAAAACACGTTGCCCGACCTGGAAATCGAACCCAAGACCTCTTGATCAGCAGTCACGCTTGCCACCGTACCAACGAGGACGACGACGGACGATAAATCGATCGCAAAATGTCGTATGGCAAAATTAACCGCAGTACACACCAGATCTCTGTTTACCCCATCTCGCGGCTATGCTAATAGTTCTAATTACACAACAATAGCACCTTGAAGCACAAGTTCTAGTATCCAAGATGGCCACGTTCGCCTCTCCTCCGTGCTAGCGGCCCACGCCACACCGAACCTGACCTTGGCCTGCAACAGACGCCCATAAAAACATGGCTTATTTGTTTTCCTATTATCTCCGTCATTTCGAATAACTGTTCTAATGTTGGCCTATGGTTTAATGCCCCAATTAGTGGGTTTATTGCTTTATTGGTATAGGCCTCGTATACAAATAGGATTGGTTTGAGAGGTAAAGTATTACGGTTGTGTAAGTGGCGCGCTGATCGTAGTATGATGTTGTTTGTGTTAATGGCTCTCTACTGTTTTATTTCTTCTTACTTTTTATGATGCATATTGGTTTATTTGGCATTCTGCTCCTAAGGCCGTGATATGCCATACATATAACATTCATCTTTGGAAAAGTTAACAATGCAATGGCATCCAAAGGGAAATTAGAAATACCAGAGTAAAGATAATTGGTGACTACTATACTTAATATCATTTAAATGGGAGGTCTGGGTTGTTATTTTTAGATTGCCGACAGTTTTTGTGCTCACTGCAAACTAAAAACTAAAAACTGTCCCATCCCATGGGTTGAGGAGGTTGGATAGTTAGTCGAACCATGTGAAATATTGTTCTTAAGCTGCATTCGGTAAGACTGGAACCCATCTTAGTTTGGAAAAGGTTAGACAGATGACAAAGTAAATTATTGGTATTGTATTATTGTCTTAACTTAATCCTGGCTCAGTAGTAACGTACAACTGCACAAACACCTAATTATCATCAAATAATTAATACAACTTGTAAATACTCTTGAAGCAATACTAATACATAACTATTTGCCTAGAACCTTGGCGACCTCTAGACAACTTGTAAATATCTAGTCTATGCAACATCCTGTGTATTTAAGGCTAGAATTTAGGACGTCGGGTTACGTGACGTAGTTATTTGAGAATTGGGTAATGTTACTTACACTCCTTGTCCTGCTGACCGTCAGCGTTTGTAAAGCGTAAGTTCGAACACCGATATACTCGTACCAAATAATTAATGATTTATCAATTCAGTTTATTGTAGGGCATTCCTGGATTTAGTACGCTACAGCATGGTTAACAAGAGATCATACGTTTGATCTCCGACCGAATCTAACCTTCTTCGAGGTAAATGTTCGAGGTTATGTTATCCCTCAGACTATTTACAATAATACCTTGCCCGTTCTTCTCTGCGAAATCTAAGTACTCTTTAGAATCATATGGACTAGCTTCATTTTCTGGCCGACCGAGTTGACGTTACGTGCATTTTGTTTAGTTGTTCTTTTTTAAACTTTGCCCCACACTAGGAATTTCTTGCTTTGATTTTAAGTTTGATATTAAGGTTCAACCAACTTTACCAGCGAACTTCCGCATCATTTGTCTCAACTTTACACAGCTTTTCACGCAAAAATTCATGTGTCAAAAAATTGTTTAATTGACCTAATTAATTTTTAAGGTGCAGACCAGTCTTATTTTGGGCAAAATAAGACTGGTCTGCAAAACGACAGGAAAAAACCTTCTTACCTATTTTGATAATAATCAATTTAGTTTATTAGGTTGATTGCCAAAGTCAAACAAAGCCGTTATTCTAATTAGGTGTTCTATTTTTGTGAAGTTATCAGCCGCGGGCGCAATCTAACTCACATATTAATTGAGTCCGTTCCTTATCGCGGGTAAATACTTATAATTGATATTAGTACCATGTGGGACCGTGGACAATATTGAATGTTGATGGAGAATTATTAACTTAAGGCTTGTATGGCATGTACCAGAGAGTTTAGGTAATACTTAAGGAAGTAGTGGTACAACAGGCCGTTAAAGCTTGCTCTATAATAAGTCCTTCTGATAGTTTTGTACCAAAGTCAAAACATTTATTTTATCATCATCTGCTTAGCTTTTTCCCAACTATGTTGGGGTCAGCTTCCAGTCTAACCGGATGCAGCTGAATATCAGTATTTTACATGAAGCGACTGCCTATCTGACCTCCACAACCCAGTTAGTACTGGGGGATACGATACCCCTTGGTAAGACTGGTTGTCAGACTTTTTGGGCCACTGACTATCCGGAACGACTGTCAAAGATCTATAAATGACAGCCGGGACCAACGGCTTTACGTGCTTTCCGAGGCACGGAGTAAACTCGGTATACAATGTACTGGGTGGTCACCCATCCACAGACCAACCTAGGCAAGCACGGCTTAACCTAAAGATCGTCCCGAGCGGCTGTTATTATTTTGCCACGAGCTCCTCTAAAACATTCGACCACTAAAAAACTCTTTTGAATGTCAAATACGAAAATAGAATTGAATCTATTGCCCTATCCTATATCGACATAATTATCGACCAATCTCAAAAGAAACGCAGTAATATGATAGTGAAAATTTGTGTGTGCAAACAATTGGTCACTCTCGATTTTCAACACGGAGACAGATCAGGCGCATTACCTACTCGGATCCAAGGGCTCCAACTTCAAAGGTGCTGCTGAGTTTCTGATCAAAAAACCGAATGACAACTAGCTTGACCTGGGGACGAATCTAGCACCCCCCACTCAGCAGTATAACACAATACTCACAACAACTGCCAACCAAAAGGACTTTCGTTTTACAGTTCCTAATGTTATTTCCTCAACAATGATCTTTTTTTAGGTACCTGTTTTGTCCCGGTGCTTGGCAGGTGGGAAACCTTTGCCATAGCGTTCCTTTTCTCCTTGTGCATAGAAATCTTCGGCTAATTTCCCACAAATGCTCAATACGGAATGCTCTAGGTCCGCACGACAGCGTTTTGTAACTCGAAGCCATCTGTCCTGATGGTTGGTGCTGCCTGGATGGCTCACCTAATCCCACTTCAGCCTAGCAGCACTCAAAACCTTGGCGATTCCTGTTTTGGATCATAACGTGGAATTCGGTCGCTGAGCTTAACACAATACGCTACACTCTCTCGCATGATCAGATAACAACATTAAAACCCACTTTTAATGCCCAGCTTCCGACCAAGAGTAAAACCCAATTGAAATCCCGTAGTAAGGTCAAAAGATCACGATATTACATAAGTAATATATCTCTGAGCTTCTGAATGACTGATTGCTGACCTCCGACCTCTGACCTCTGACACTATTCAGTTAGCCCAGGGTCCTCGGATCACTCCCTGATTTGGTATTGGTAACGATTAATGGGTAATTAAGTTTCTATGGGTTAGTGTTATTTTAATTAACGTTGTGGGGAAAGTGGTTTTCTATTTTATTTTAAACTTTGATGACAGCCTGCTACATTTACGAAATTATCTTTCTGGGTATTTTTTTAGAACGGATTTAAATGAAATTTTGCTGGAATTTAGCTCGATATCTAGAAAAGAACATTTTTTAATTTGTCGTGATAAATTAATATAATTGTGTAATCATTTAATCGAAGTTTGTATCATTTTTCCTTTTTTGAAAGTTAATATTTCTTTTTTTCTGCATAAGGTTTGATCAAATCAGTACCTACGGACAAATTACAGACGAAGCACCTGACACGGACACATCCTTATAAATACTACTGCATTGTCTGTCAGCGTTCAACTGTCCAGCGTCCGCAATTTGTCCCAACCAGTTTGTCTGATATAGATAGGCCCATAATCTTTTACCGTCGAAAATATAGCAAACCAAGCTTTGAAAACCCAATGTTTACTATGCAAGTCATAGAAGTCCATCAACACCTTCTACACAAGCCCCTACGTCATCGATCAGTGCACGTTACATTATCATCAATTCACGCAACTGACTTACTTAGTGAAGTGCTAACAGTAATAATTGTTACTCCAAAACTAGACCTTAACCATCTACCTTCTAATCGAAATAAAACTCTACTCCTAACAAAACTAGGTTTATTATCAGAAACTATTTCAAATTGGAAATGGATTAATACGCGTGTGAAGTTAACTGTTTGATTTGTCAGTTAAAGTCCAGTTAATATCGGTCTATTAATTGGTGAACCATGGATTCTAAGTTTGGAGTTAGTTTTAGAACCATTAAATACTTGTTCGTGTTTTAATTTTAAAGATAACTAGCAATATGGGATGCACTTTACTTAAATTAGTTCTTTTTGCTAAGTTATAGAAGCTTATGCTAGGAGTGGGTTCAGGTCTGTAGAACATTTATAATTTTATGTAGTTTTTACTTAAAACTAACTGCAAAGCTGTACAGAGCTATATCTACCTCGGCTCTATACTCTCCAATACTGGAGGATGTGGCGACGAGATAAAACGACTGTGTGCCATCACCAGGTCGGCAGTGGAATGGCTGGGAAAGATTTGGGGGGACAAGAGGATTGCCAAGAAGACGAAGGTCAGATTGACGAAATGCCTTGTCTTTCCGATCTTTCTCCATGGCGCCGCAACTTGGTCTGTGTGAATGCAGAATCGCCGTAAAGACGACGCTTTGGAGATGTGGTGCTGGGGACGCCTCCTAAAGATCCCGTGGACATCGTTTCGCACCAATGTTTCCATCCTCAAAGAGCTTCATATTAAGGACCGGCTTTCGTCTAGTGTTCAACTACGAATATTAAAGTTCTTTGGTCACATCACTAGAAGTGAAAATTCGATGGCGAGACTGGTGGTTCAGGGCCAGGTGGAGGGCAAGAGATCACGCGGCCGATCACCAACTCGCTGGATTGACCTGGAATAAAGAAAGCTACTGAGTCCACCATGGTCCAGTGTACTTGCAACGTCTCCGACCTTCACAAATGGAAGCACATCGCTGGAAGGGCAATCCTCGGGGAAGTCAACGACCCAACGAACATCTCTCCGTGTACCTCGTCTGCGCAACCACGACCACTCTGACAAGAGTGTTTCGACTAAGAAGATTTACTTAAAACTATTATAAACATAACTGTATTTTCTAACGTTTTAAAAGTGTCTGTGTTTTTGATTAATAGCATCAGTTTTTAATCGAGAGTCATTTGCTCTCACTAAACCTTACCTTTACCTTTTTACAATACTTAAGGCATCCAAAGTCACTTGAAACAATCAGTTGACAGCTTCTGGGTAACAATAGGTTTCAGTCACAATCTAACCGTGGTCAAGCCGTTAAGCCAACATATCCTGAAATCCCGAGAATTGTCTGATCGGTAAACTAGCTGTCTAAATGTCATGTCTAACTGACATAATAATAATTGGCCAAAATATTGATATGACTTGACTGTCACTTTGTTCTAGTGGTCGCAAGCGCGGCGACTGTTGAGCATGATGATAATAACATAACATCACGCCTGTAGTCCCGGAAGGGTTAGACAGATACGCAACTTATAGTACACCCACATTTCTCTCTTTTCTCACCTAAAATGATACCGAAACACTTCTGAAACCATGACACATACACTCATTCACACTCTCTCTCTCTCACTCACATATACTCACCCACAAACTTACACCCACCCACCAGTTAATCTTAATCTTAATTTAAGTAGTTTTAGTATAATAATAATAAAAAGCAAAAATATTTTTTGTATAACACGACTTGCTATGGAAGAGCGGACTCTCCTAACACAGGCACTCTCTGCCTAAAAGGAGGATCCAATCACAAAATTTTGTTAAAACCTAAACTTGTTCTACCAATAAACTATTTTTTATTTTAAATTATTTTATTTATTATTTCGCCAGTTATGATTAAGCCCCAAGTAATAGGGGCGAGCATAATAACCATCAACTGGGCACAAATCTAGACTCGGTGGCTGCTACTGACAAAAATCCCTGATAGAAAATCCCAATAACCCTTTGTCCTACCTGGGAATTGAACCCAGTACCTCATCCTCAGTAGTCCTCATGATCATTTGTTTACAAGTACTTTCAAGATTCACATTACAGTAACCCGATGCAAGCGATTTGAGGTCGCGTTAGTGACCATTATGTGTGTTACAACTCACTACAACTGATCCTTTGTGTAATAGGAGCGTGTGTGAGTCGGTAGGGAAGGGATGAGTCATCATCGGTGATCGGTGGTAAGTCAGTGATGATCTGTGTCATTAGGTCAGTAGCACAGGACTTACGTAGACAATTTAAGAGGTGGTTTTGCTAATTTACTTAAGATGGATGCTCCAACCAGCCCGCGAAATTCATATTTTCTTACGTTTTTTGCAATTTGCAGGCCAGTGCTAGGTTGTATGTTGATTAAAATATTGCTTGCAACTGTAAGACGTACGTAGTTATAGCAAGCTCATAAAGGTGCAGGAATTACTTTTTCAAGGTCAAAGTCATTCCTGCAACTAAACTTTTTAAATTGGAAGAGCAGTGGTGGCGCAGTAGTAGCAGTAAGTAAGTAGTGGGTTCGAACCCAGGGAACTAGGCGTTGTAAGTCCAAAAAAGTCGCAGCATGTCTATTTAAATCAATAAAATTGAAGTGTTTGTTTGTATTATTACAGCATTTTACTCAATGTATATGAAAATATATGTTTACGGCACTTATTACAAAAACAAACACATTATCATAAATTTTTGTCTGTCTGTTTGTTCCGGGCAAACTACGAAACGGCGCGACCCTTTCTGACGGAACTATTTTACTGGCAGATAGTTGATGTTATACGAAGTAACTTAAGCTACTTTTGATTTCAGAAAAATATTTAGCTTCCCGTGCAAAAAAATTAAAACCCTTGAAATCGGTAACAAAATCCGATTCTAAAAGGATAGTAATGTTTTTTATAATAATTTCACGCGAACGAAGGTCACTCGCAACAGCTAGTACAATATATAAAAATACAAAACTTATAGCTATATACTAAACTGCAATTCCAAACAAAATAAATATAACAATTAAAAATCCCCCATTACTATGCGTTTTCATGGAAATGAAACAATAGTCGAATAAACATTGAATTACTGATTACTTGCACATCTGATCAAACAAATGAATTCATTGTACGGTATGGTCATGGAACTATACAGGGTGATGTCATTATTATCATGTTGCATGCACTTTAGTAAATTGTAGGTTTTGTAATATGACCTAATCGTGATAATTATGTTGAGATTAGAAACACAAGCTCCGGATAGCATCAGTAAATCTACGTACTATCATATCATTTATAAGTACAGGTAAAAAAAACAGTATTTTGTTTTAAAAAACAACAACAGCAATACCAAAGGCAAAGTTAAAGTAGTAAATTACAAAATTACCACCAATTGCTGCATAATAAAAAAAATACCAAATTCTTGGGTCACCAACGTACTTTTAATATGTTATTTAAATGCAAAATATTACCACAGAACACTTTGAAAACAGTATTTCATAATAAAATTAAGCTTACTACAACTTTATATCAAGTGAGAACATTTATAATCACACTAAGCAAATTTTTAAACTAAATTATATTATTTATTGGCTTAATTACATATTGATAGTTTTAAGAGATTTAATTTAAAGTTATGATCCAATTAGATTTAGATACGATCCCTGCGTGGACATTAAACGATATAAATGGATTAAAAGTTATTAGATCTCATGTTTTTATAATTTATTTTAACAGATTTATGTTAAGTACCAGTAATTATTCTTCTGCTAAACTAATATAACTAAGATGATCTTGTTTTTGCACTAGTAACCAAGCGTCAAGTTAAAATGTGTAATTATTATTACTACGTTTTCGATACCATGGACTTTCAGAACGGTCCCAAATCTGTAGGGTTTGATCAGTATTTTTACAGTAGATCCTGCAATCCTGCTGACTATAATAGCCAAAAAAAAAAAAAACTAAAAACGTTTGGAAGTGAGAGTATTATCATACATTTTACATACCGAAAATTAAAGCATCCGAGATCCAGACTGTAACAAATCTACTTTATCATAGCAAAATAAAAGGATATAAGTAGCCTTGAATAATTTATATAATTTAGTAGAATGATAATTTACAAGAAAATAGTAAAAATACAATTTATGATTATAAAAAGATCTATCTAGCATGCACTCTCAGGAGGGAAGATAATAATGAATTTAGCAACACAGCTCACAGCTCCACAAGTCAGGCTTCAGAGCAGCTCCCGCAGCACAGGAGTCCAGCAAACTTCAGTAAGACATCAGAGTAGTTCCGCAGCATTGAAAGGAGACTCCGAAGAATGTAGTAACACGTCAGTGTGACAGTGTCTTTATATCACTTCACTTTTAGTACAGTGAAGCAGCAGTAGTGCTGAAGTGAAGAAGATGGTTCTCTTTCAGAACCCCGATGTAGACTTTGGGTAGTAGAGATGATTCTCTTCCAGAACCCAGATCAAAACTTTTCAGTGAAGGTGGTTCTTCGTCAGAACCCAGACGTATACTTGTAGTGTAGATGGTTCTTCAACAGAAACCAGATATAAACTTTTCAGTGAAGATGGTTCTTCATCAGTAACCAAATATAAACTGAAGGGAATGTGTCCGCCGTCCCTTTTATAAGGAAAACTCTCAGCGTTTTTTCAAATATCCTTTTAAGATTACAAGTTGTTGTTGACATATGACATTTCACCTGCCAGTCACTTAACCAGCCAGGTATAAACAGGCAAGACGTATGAAAAACCTTTTTGATAAATTCTGAGAGTGTGCTTAGGAATCTTATAAATGTAATTTAGAATACCGTTACTCAGTAAACAATCATAATTATGTACAAAATACAGTATAAAAATAATCATCATAGACTAAGCCAGAAAGAGAAAAAAAAGGAACTGACAGTTTGACAACTGACGTAAATGTCTAATATTAGAGAAAATATTTTATGTAAATGAAGAAAAGCTAATAACAGCTACAAAAGGGATGATAATATCGTCAAAAATAGGTATTGTAGTATGTGTAGATACTATTAGACCCAGTAACGGAGAATCAACAACCATGTTGTGGAGGTCAGATAGATAAATAAATATCGCTGGACATTACACACAGCGCCATCGAGTGCCACACTAAGCAACGAGGCTTGTGTCGTGAAAATACTACATAGATACTTTTTTTATTTTTGTAAATACATACTTATTATACAGTATTAGGCAGTTGCTCCGTATAAAAACTGGTCTTCAATTACAACTGCCTAGCTAGACTGAAAGCCTGGTTAGACAGATGATGCTTCAAGAGTACCCTGAGTACTTTTGCTACTCTCTGGATCTATTAACATAATATAGGCACTAATTGCAAATACTACTTAAAATTCTACTCACCCTCTCATTCGGGCACAGTGAAAGTAAATAAGAATAGACCTGATATTATCCTAACCATAATTTTATCGCTAAAAACTCAATTAAACAAAAAGTTATGCAAAAATTTTGCAAAGCCTAAATTCTGGAGCGCTCTCGATCTAAATTGTCTCAAATTAACATAAAACCTAGAATTTTAATTAAGACTTTAGGATTTGGGCGAGTCTGACCTTCGGGACCATTTGATAGGAGTTTGTTCTTGAAATAACATTGGAACGGATTTTAAAAAGTGATTAGAAATAATTAGAAGTAATGTAGATTGGTCTATTATATAGAAAATTTCGAAATTACATAATTATCTATTAAGTTTAAGTACTTATTTTAACCATCGGTATAATATAATTATTGCACTAGATTTCATATAATCAATCGATGGCAAGGAAACCTAATTAGGCCTGAAAATCAATGCTGAAACTGAGTCATCATACACTAAGTATTTTCCCAAACTATGTTGGGTTCGGCTTCCAGTCAAACAGAATGCAGCTGAATACCAATATTTTACATGAAGCGACTGCCTATCTGTCTTCCACAGCCTAGCAACTGGGTTTTACGATACATTCACAGTTAATTCTAAGAAATACCTAAAATATTAAAATGTCCGCCATCTTTATTCCAGTAACTTATTGAAAAACCTAACTTCACAATCTCATCGCGACATAAAAAAACATATCTCCACCATGCGTTATTATTTGTGTAACAAATAATTTTGATACGGTTTACCAGTAAATGTTATCTTGTAAACATACGCGAAATGCCATCGACGAGAATCATTCGACTCTTGATCATATTATATTATTATCTCTATTGTATCTTAGGAATCTCGCGAATGTGCGATCAGTAAATATTGGTTATGTCATTTTGATAACGAAATGCTGATGTTGATGATGATCATGTGGTGTGGTGATGTTTTCTGAGAACTCTGTGTTGGTTTAGCTGTGGTAGTGTTGGGTACTGAAAGTTACGTCGTAGGTTTGGTATCAGTCGTGGAAAGTTTTCTCAATATTCTTAGTAACGGTATCGTATTACTTTAACTGGGTTGTGGAGGTCAGATAGGCCGAAGCCCCATGGAAGATACAGATATTCAGCTGCAACATAGTTGGGAAAAGGCTAGGCAGATGATGATGACGGTATTCTTAGTAAGAGTCTAAATTGAAATAGAAGAAGGTACAAGAATCAATTACCAAGGTTAGGAAAAATCTGTGCATATTCTTACCAATGTATTCCAAACATCTAAATGTATTCAGCCGTTATGGCTTTAAAAGATAACGGACAGAATTATTTTCGCATTTATCATATTAGTACAAATACGGAAAAAAATATTATCATTACATTTACTGTAATGTTCTCGAATAGTACCAGTTTGCTAAGTCATCGTTCATAAGAATATGGAATATTATGTAGTACATTACTTTCAGATGACTCAAACTTCTTACTTATGTAAACTGATACAATATACACGTTTCTTCCTGGAAATAGATAAAAATGATTAATTAACTATATTTTGAGAAGGAGTGTCAGATAGCCTAAACAACAGTCAAGCAGCGAACTGGCAAGGAAAATTATGGCAGACTTTCAAATTCAAATTCATTTATTCATTTTGAGAACATTGAGTGAAAAATACAGATTTTATATAGATAAATGTTTGTCCATACTATGTCCCGCCAGAAGGCATACAAAATAGTCCAGTTAATCAAATGTCAATTATCAAGATTAAAAAAAAAGTTAAAAACCAAGTTGTAGATGTCAACATTTCATGCCAAACACTAAACGCTAATAATAGTATGTCCATAAATTAAGACGGCACTTAAACAAGTATTAATTATTTAGTCACAATCAATCAAACATAATAATACATGCAAGATACAATACAATATGTCAATAAAATATAAAAACCATCAATATCATAAGGGAACAACATTTTACAGACAGATTTAAATTTATAATATTATTTCAGTTTGTCATCAAGATACGAGTATTCATTAACAGGACAATACAATACTAAAATAATTTAAAACTTTGATAATCATCAAAAGCTTTTACTATTCAATCTATTGCACGTTGTGTATACAGGGTGTCAACGGACCTTTCACGAAGCCGTCAACCAAGCATTCTATAATTATATCAAATTAAGTAACTCTAATATTAACTTTAATAAATTACTGTGAAACTTTTTTTTGGGGTGAAAAATCACGTTTTACGGTAAAACTCAATGTGACGCAATTACAACATTGTGCTGATGGACGCATTTAATAGTAAACGGGTTATGGAGGTATTTAAAGTAAAGTTATGACTTTAAAAACTAGTATTTGAAAAAAAAAACTTGTGAATAAGTCTATTCACACCGTTTATATAGCACTGCCGCGGCATTTTTTTTAACCTTAACTTAGCTTGTATAAAATGCAGCGACAAATCGCACCGACAAGTCGGCCGTCTCCAGCCAACCTTAGCAACGCGTTACGTCCCAATGATTCAAATTATGATTCTGCCGACTTACATCACGGGGCACATTTTCCGAGAAATTAGATCTCCCGCCAAAAATCCTAAGGGGTGTTCAAGTTTATGCTTTGCGTGTGCGTAAAAACAACATTACTTTTACAATTCAAACACAAACCACTGTTGTAATATCGTCTCTACGGCTTTAAACTTAGAGGCTTTTCAATGGTTGGTGAACCTCACAAAAAAGAATGTGAGCAAAAACTACTGTTCATTTTTCATGTAGCGTTTTTACGGTAGACATGTTTAGTAATGCAAAAAATAATCTGAATATAAATAAATATGTGGTGCTAACTCACGTTTCTTGCCTGATCGTGTTACTAGGGTCCAAATTGAAAGTCTTGATTTTCTTTTTACTCGACTACGGCAAAACCAAAAGGAAGGGTTATGATTTTAGCAATCTATGTATGTTGTATGTTTGTATTTACGTATGTATCTCCGTAGCGTCGACTATTCATCCGATTTTGATGAATAAGGTGTCAGTCGATTCGTTGTTATGGCCCAGGTAACATAGGCTACATGTTAACGGACTTCATTTAGTAGTTGGGTTTTAGTTTTAGAACTACTTGTTAAGGTGGATGCTCCGGGTAGCCCGCGAAATTAAAATTTTCTTTCAAACGTTTTTTTGCAATTTGCAGGTCAGTGTCAGGTTGTATGTTGATTAAAATATGATTCGCTATTGTAAGACGTATGTAGTTATAGAATTATAATCATCAAAATCATCAATACAACCCCCAAGCGCATAAAGGTGCAGGAATGACTTTTTCAAGGCCAAATTCATTCCGGAGGAGCCTTAAAGAACTAAAGAGGTTTTTTTTTTTCAGTACTAAGTCATCGACAAAATTATCGTAGTTTTTTAATGCATAAATTACTATGCATTTTCATAAAAAAAAATCTGGGTAAACACTTCTAACTTTTCACTTTCCCAACCAACCTTATTTTCATTCATTAATGTTTACAAAAAGTAAAATTATCATCATAAACAGCACAGCCGGGACCCCAGGGTCTCCTCAAAGTTATTTACGTGCAAAGTTTCGTTTTAGGGCGACACGATTCCTGTATAAAACAATTGTTATGTCGGATCGCGAATGTATAGCTTTATATTTGTAGAATTAAGGACATCGTGTACTGGGATACTAGTTAAATACGCGGGATTTTTTACCCGACCGCAGTGAACCACAAAAAGAGAGTAGGAAATGCATTTCATCACGCAAGTAATATCCGAAAGATTAGGCAGAGCTGTAGTACTATAAAGTACCCCCAAATGTCGTCAATTATGTTTAAGTCCCATGTATTACGGGGCGTGCGTTTCGCCATCAACCAGGCGCCAAATGACCCACGGCTGTTACTGAAAATTCCTGATGGTAAAAACCCAAAAACTCTTTGTCGGAAATCGAACCCAGGAACTCTGTCCCAGCATAAGCGCTTGCGTTCACTAGACCAACAAGGTACCAAAAAAGGAGGGTATTGATTTTTTTAAAGTGTCCATACAAATCTAGGCATAATTATTATTGTCACTATGCCCTAGTGGCAACGCCGGGAAGGGATGTCTTAGAAGGATATACACTGACCTTATTGATGAGGTTCTTCAGAAAGACCAGGTGCGCAGTACTCGCAACCGGTGCGGCGTGCGTGTATGAGCAGATGTATGAACGTGGACGACGCAAAAGGAGTATGTATGGATCGTAGCGTAGTGTTCTGTGGTTTCTGCCTACCCTTATGGGAAAAAGGCGTAAGTTTATGTATGTATGCCCTACAGAAACTTGTTGATTTAAGTAACAGGATGTGAGGCAATAACTTCAGAGTCTCGATAATAAATATCGCTAGACATTATATACAGCGCCATCTAGTGCCACACTAAGCAACGAGGCTTGTGTCGTGGACACTAGATAGTTGATATACTACATATATACTTTTTGTTTGTAAATACATACTTATTATACATATAAACATCCGTGACTCGGAAACAAATGTCCATGCTCATCACACAAACATTTGCTCGTACTGGAATTCTAACCCGGGACCCAACGAACGTAAGGCAGCCTCACTACCGCTGCGCCATTGGGGTCGTCATAATAATAATAATATAGTTGATAACTTTCACGTGTTAGGTACCGCTTGTTGGAAAATAGGAAAATCCTGTTCTATCTTGTCTTTATCAAAGGGATTTTGCAAGAAAGGAGAACAGTGGATTATTTAACTTCCTGTAAAATAAATCTCATTACGACAGCTGATTCTACACGTGTATCTACACGTGCCGTGGTGGCAAGCTTAAGGATTATAATAAAAATTAATAAGGATCGTGCCTTCTCCGTATGAGAAGAGGCCTTTGCCCAGCATTGGGACAGGAATAGGCTGGTTTTATTTATTTATTTAATAAGGATCACAATTAGTTTTTATGGTATCACAGAACTTCAAGCTGTAATCTTTGACGAAGACATCTTCACGCGTTAAACAACATTTTAAAAGAGTACTTACCGATGAACCTTTCGATGAATCCGATGAATCTTTCCTTGCGAACGAAAAATTTCATTCAAATTAATTTCCTTTATTTTAAAATTTTACGTTCAAAAGTGGAGCCTTTTCATGGCCTAATTGAAATAAGTTTGCTGTAAAAGAACCTAATTCTTGGTTATGCTTGATTCTGTACACTATAATACCAACGCAATGAATACGTTATTTTGTGTGTAAAATCTTACTACCAAATGAAAAATGTGAAAGTTCGGATGGGTGGATGTTTGTTAACTCAAGAACGCCAGAAGGCCGGCTGAACGGATCTGGATCATATTTGGCACAGAGATAGATTATAGTCTGGAATAGCATAATAGGTAATTCCTGAACTCCACGTGGGCGAAGCCGC
This sequence comes from Xestia rhomboidea, assembly GCA_963853795.1. Lineage (NCBI taxonomy): Eukaryota > Metazoa > Arthropoda > Insecta > Lepidoptera > Noctuidae > Xestia > Xestia rhomboidea. The sequence goes on along the minus strand of OY970771.1, from coordinate 1,629,705 downwards.
GGACATACGCTAGAAAATAATAAGAATACATTTGGTTAGACTTTGACTATAGTTGGTGCCAGTTAAGATCGCAATAGCGGTCATTGCCCTTTCCCTAAATATCTCTTCGTACGAAACAAAACAAATGAACCATGTATCGTTTTTCATTAGAAAAAATGTTGAAGATTATACGATTGATGACGATTCAAGACTTGAACAGGCTTATTTTTGGATTTCAAAGTTAAGAACTTTAATAAATGTAGGTGGGTCAATGACCGCTTTTGCGATCTTAACTGGCACCAACTAGAGGATCAGCGTATGTCGCATGTACCCGCGTCTTTATTGTGCGCCAACCCTTACGAGATTGCTCGGATTTTGTTTATTCAAAGTTTTTTCTCTTCAGATTAATGAGCCTCCCTGAATGATGAGGGTGTAAACAAAGTCGGGTAATGCTTAAATAATTGAGCTGTTTAGCGATTAAAATAGTGGAGAACGGAGGACAAGGATTATGATTTTGGTCACTTGTAAAAATAAAATCTTTAAGATTTTAGACAAACTTCTGTTTAACCTGATATTATGTGAAAGATGATTCGTATACAGGGTGTTAACGGACTCTTCACGAAGCCTGGTGTACCTAATAGTACACCCTCAATTCGCCAGTTATGTTTAAGTTCCATATGTAATAGGGGACGAGCCTATTGCATTCACCGGGCGCAAATCCAGACTCCTTGGCTGCTACTGAAAAAAACCTGAAAGAAAAACCCAATGATACTTTGTGTGTTTTTTTTTGTTTTTCAAATGTTAAGTAATTAAAAGTCCGTTTTCTCGTTTTTATTTTAGTAATTACCTAGTTAAGTAAACCTCATAAACAATACTTATCAGTAAGGCTATTTTCACACGTTTCCGAGAGAGAATAAAATTCGTGACACTGTCCCAATTATAAGGAAATCTGTGACGGAATGAGCGGGTGTTTCATTACGGGGCTTAGCAGGATACAATATTGGGGATAAGAAGACCACTGTGACTAAGGAAAAGGATCACTTTGCAACATGATAAGTTTCTAATGGTTTGTATTTCTATACCCGAAAAAATAACCATGTTGTATGGAAGAAAAATGTTGCTAAGCTCGTGGCTAAATAATAACAGCCTTGCCTAGGTTGGTCAGTGGATGGGTGACCACCCACATACCGAGTTTCCTCCGTGCCTTGGAAAGCACAGTAAGCCGTTGGTCCCGGCTGTCATTTGTAGAGTTTTGACAGTTGTTACAGGCTGGTAGTCAGTAGCCCTAAAGTCTGACACCAAGAATATCGTATTACCCAATCCGAACTGGGTTATGGAGGTCAGATAAGCAGTCGCTCCATGTAAAATACTGGTATTAAACTGCATCTTGTTAATTCCCGTTTGACTAGAAGCCGACCCCAGAGTATAAGAGAAATGTCTAGGCAGGTGATGATGACTTGAAATTAAGAAATTGATCTGGAGTAAATTTAAATAACCTACTTAAATGAGGTACGAATACTTACGAATGACTTTTCAAGTTTTAAAATAAAAAAATAGATATAAAAGTTTAAAAAAATAAGTAAAAGAGGTGATGTGTCGAGAAAATACTGCTGTGGTTTTCCGTATCATTATTATCAGTTTCCATTCCATAATATAACTAACTGCCAACAAACAGGGTGACAAAGTGTTGTGGTTTAGCTAAATAATTTTAAGGACACTGGTTAAAATTTAATAATTTATACCCAACTAACTAATATTATCATCATGGTGGTGTTTGTTTGTTTAACACGCTTTCATTCGGACCTACGGATAGATTATGACCTAGGTAACCTGTTTCTCCCGGTAGGTTCCCGTGAAATGATTATCGATTTACACACAAGCAAAGCCGAGAACAAAACTTAGAACATAAAATATAATGACGATGAGATCATTTATTTATTTATGTACACACAAAATACTTAACAGGACATTACATTAAGATAGATAGATGAGCACAAAGCTACTCATCATCAAGTATCATCTTACTTCATCATCATACATATTAAATGCGAAAGTTTGTAAGGATGAATGTATGTATTAATGTTTGTTACTCGTCCACGTACAAACGACTAAACGTATGTGAAAAAAAATGGGGACATAGAAAGTTTGTAACCTGGATTAGTACAAAGGATACTTTTTATACCGATAGTACGATCTTGTAGGACAAAAACCGAAATCCGCCCCGCCGCCGGCGCAGCCACGGGCATCAGCTAGTATTTAAATAATAGGTACCTAATAAAATCAATTAGGTACTAAATGTCCAGGAATTTCCCGCAAAGTAATGAGTTGACCGATAGATTAGTTTACGGGTGTTTTACCCGTAAACTAATGAACCTATAAAACATAATGTTTAGCATCCCGCTTAGGTAGTTCTGTCAAACCGCAATGACACTTTGTAATCTTAATCAGTCCTAGACCTAATAACTGTAATTTATAATGATAAAAATATAATACCTTAATCAATTATAATTTTTAATCAGTAATTTTACATCCCAATATCTTTTTCTTTATAGTTTGTATACAACAGTTATTAATTAATGATTTGATAGTTTCTTTATTAATATTTTAATTATTCTTTGTTTGTATAAGTTTCTAATTGTCTATAATTTATAAATATGTTATGTTAAACCGTTTTTTTGTGCATGTGGTGTTAACCTGTAATTAATTGTTGCACTTGTAAATGTTACTCTAGTCATTAAGTCAGAAATGTACATAGTGTAAACAATTGTTGGTTAACCTAAATAAATAAATAAATAAATAAATAAATACCTATAACTAGATTTATTTGAGTACATAGGGTAAGTACTGTTTATTTAAGAAATTTCTGCCAGCAGACCTGCGAAAGGAGAAATGAATAAGAGATGTAGACGATTTCGTTTATTTAAACTAATTAGTTATCTACCCAACCGCAAACACAAAATAAATAATGTAAAGGAAATGGAATTTCCATCACGTCAAAATCTGCTGGATGATACAATGAATGTAACGAAGTGTAAGTAGTGTAGTGTAGTGTGTTCAGTAACGGCTTGTAATAGAATAGAATACTCTTTACTATGTACACCATAAAAATTACAGATACAAATGTAAAACATTGATGCACAACAACATTGATTCAATCATAATGCACATTCATAAGTGTATCCTCTTCTGCAAATCTCGCTATCAAAATTAGGTTTGTTGTAAGAAAACCCAATTCTGGGTTAAGGGTCCGTGCACCTAATTAACTCATTTTCAACATTTTTGATCACTGTTTGTGGGAAAGGCAAGAAGAATTTGAACCTTTTTTATTTTTATTAGAAGAGTCAGGTTCTTATTCTTGTCGACTGTCGGAACAATTTTTTAAAATAATGTATATATTAATGGCAATCACCCATATTCAAAACCCCTTTTCCGCCAAAAGTAACGAGCGAGAGATGTTTGGGGTTCGCTGAACAAAGAACTACAAAATATTCCGAACATTAAAAAATATGAATAGCATCATTATATGGTCTACTCGTAAAGTATCAGGAAACATTATTGATTTCAATACGAAATATACCTCATTTTTATTATCAGCGACCCCAAAAACCACGAAAACGACATCCATAAAGAAAACACCGAAAATTTTATTTTTTTTATTTATCGTTTTGTAAAATGTTCATGTGTCTAAATTCTTCTAATACAAAATTTATATTTTGATTGTGATAAATGTACTGTTCACACACATTCCAGACTTTTATTTCTAAGCCGTACTGACTTTATAATTATGTATCATAAAATAATATCGTCTACACTCTACAGGATTAAAATTGTTTAAGCGATCACTACGCTCGAACTTCACCCGATCTGCATGAACAATGCACACAAACATAGGATCGCAACGAATTTGCCTAAACTCTGGCGAGTGAATATTATGCACGGCCTCTTAAGCTCGCCTTTGTACTTATGTTATATAATTGCAATTTATATGTATAATTGTTTTTTTTTGTGTGCAATAAAGAATAAAAATGTTGTTTAATGGTCAACATTAAAAGCGTTGCGCTTATAAGTGTGTTACGCAATGACCCCGCAGGTTCCATCGGGATTAAATACATTCAATGGTCTTACCAAGGGATATCGTATACTCAGTACTATATGGGTTGCGGAGGTACGACAGTCGCTCCGTGATAAGTTCTTGTACCTATTCAGCTGCATCCAGTTCGACTGGAAGCAGACCCAACAACATAGTTGAAAAAAGCAAGAAGATGAAGAAATTGGGACATTCACAAGAAAAAAAGATGGACCAATATTAGAATGAAGAATGGTCCATACAGTATCGGGTCACACATCTCGGCGAGTCGTTGGTCGCACACCTTTCGGGCGTAATATCGAAGATGTCCTAATTAAGGGACGCGGCATGGGCGGGCGCAGGCTATATTGCGACCTTTCAATAATGAACACTGGGGGAGGATTGTGGGAGCCCAAAGTGAGGGATGAAGCGGGAATGAGAACAAAGTTAAGCAATCATGTCATGATTTTTTTTAGTGAATCGTACTAAACGTAAAACGGAACGGGAATGACTGGTGTATGCCCGCCTGACTGTAACTTGTGCTTTTCTCAAATAAGTTTTTCCACTTTTTTCTAATAGGTAGAGAGAGTGACCTATTCTAAGAGATTGACAAACAAGAAAGAAAAAAAGAGCTTTCATGAATACGGCCAAATGAATCTAAATTGAGTCGTTTTAATTAATAACGTAGTCATTATGATGAAGTCCATTCTTGCAAAGGTGCTAAAAATTTCACGGGACCAGTAGGGATATTACGTATCTCTGTTGATAGCTCGAAATGATAGTAACTGGGCTCAGTGTCCACCAATCAACGGTCAAAAGGTTAGTTTCGTATTATGTACGACCCTGTTAGTCACCGTAAAGTGATATCCACTCAGTGTGATACGTAATACCAATACTATGACATTCATGGTTGTTATCAAAGTTCGGTGTACAACCGAAGCTTGATAGTCACTGGATATCAGAAAGATACGTAATAGCCCTGCAGATCAGTCATGACCGCTACCTCTTCTCCCTTCAGCCATCCTCAACAGATAAAGGAAAATATTTGGCAATGAAATCCTCAGGCCTAGTAATTGCGGCATGGCAGCCGAGATACGACTCCAAAGAATCGTGTTTCAAACGGATCCGGAGATGTTAGCTAAAAACAATCGCGGGTAAACGGATTACTGATACACATGGAATCGGAGACACAATTAACGAAGAAACCTTTTCCTTTGAATTGATTTTCTTTTGGTATTTGTTTCGACGAGTGTTTTGTCATGTTTGGGTACGTTTATTTCGGGGATAGAGAGTTTGTGTTGTGGTGAAAATTCTTGTGCGAAGGAATGTTGATGTCTCTTTTTTTTTTTTTTTTTTTTTATTTATTTCAACAAAAAATTAACTAAGATTATTTCAATAATCTTCTGCCAAACTGCAGGACAGTTTATCGGCAGTGTTCTCGTGGACACAGTTCTTATTTTACTAACAATAATACATCCATAAAAAAGGTAGGGAAACACAAAGTTTTATTACTAACATAGACGAACGCATCACACCACGCCTAACTGCACACATACTCGAGCTGCCCAGTGTTTACTTCAAAAGAGACGTAGGTACATAATTATAGTGATCTACAGCTCGTGTATCCGTACATGTACACTGGCGTCTATACATCGGCTCATATCGACTTGCCCACCATCCCACCACGCGCATCGAAAGCACATGCTCCTAGCGTCCCGACCACCGCTGCAGCCCCCCGCCCGGTGGGAGACGAGCTACCCAGCGCGAGTGAGACACCACAGCGGCCGCCCGGCCGCAAGCAGCACGTCGCGCGCGCATGCTAGCATGGCCGACCCATTCTCACGTTAGGTACTATCGAGGACACTCTTTTTTACCGGCTTCTACCGTCTCTATCAATATGTATCTTGTTTCTCGTTTTTTAAGTAACCAGCAGGCCTAGCCAAGTTACAAACGATTCGTATCGATTCTCTTTCTACAATCGTAAACGTTAAGTCACGTGGTCAAAACAAACGAATATAAACTTTCGTAGACAAGTTCACATCGATCAAGATGATAGAATGAAATGTATTCGTTTCTACCATCGTGGTCGCTACAACCCATCTATATCGAAGCCAACGTACAGTTTTGACTAAACTTTAAAGTTTCCATTCGTTTGTTTTGACCACGTGACTTAACATTGAATGATGTCATTCCCATACATTTGGTTAGTTTTCTATGCGTTAACGATTGTAGATTGTCAACTTGGCTAAGCCTACTGGTAGTACGTGCGTCTCGCATTGCGGCAGACCAGATGGCAAAACGATCTCGACAAGACCAGCGATCAGTGGCCCACGTTGGCCTTGGATCGAAACAACTGCAAGTCGTGGGGAGAGGATTTTACCCAGCAGTGGGATGATGCTGGCTAACAGTATCAGTAACCTGGTACCTACTTGTTGTCAGGCCTACATTGTCTGCTGCGGGACTGTTTGAAAGAGATACCGTGGCCCCAGAACACAAAGGGCGATGAAGGAACATGGATGGGTTTTAGTCAGTAAAAGTCTGACACTCCCTCCTGCTCCGCCCAGAGCGGGAGGAGTCATTTAATGATTTCCCATCAAAAAAAAAAGGCCTACATTGTCTTCTCATACCTAAGTATCATCAGTTTAATAATTATGTTGAGTTTCAATTCAAGATTTCAAGACCTTATGGAGAACCATAGGAAGACCTCGAACTGTGCACCTAGCTTCTGTCATTTTATGAGTGCCCATTAATGTATGTTTTAAAGTTATTTAATTTTTAAGATGTGTGTAATGTCCAGCGATATTTTATTTATTTATTTATAATTTTGTGTCTAGCTAATAATCTAACAACTATAACTCTTTAATATTCTTAACATTTTTATTCACAAGTCAAGAGAAGATCCTACAGCTATTTAGAAACATGTTCCGACGTAGCAGCCGCAGCCGGGGGTCTGATAGAGCATACGTAAGTCATCTAATGGTTATAATGCGTAATTGACGCTTATCTTCGCGATAGAAAAACTTAGTGTCCCAGGTGCACAGCGGGCTCACAGCTGCTTAGTTTAATAATATTCATTCGAGGGGCTGATAATTTTACTAGGTACTATCGTAGACACTCCCGTCTGATCACGCTCTCTAGCCCCGCCCCGTTGACTTTGAAATGGAAATAATGAATGAACGACAATACTACAGCCGAGCGCACTGACGACGAACGCCAAACGAGAGTTATTGTTATTTTGCGCGCAACATTGACGCTTTTCTAATAGGCCTAAACTTTAAGGGGCGTGGCTCGGCGACTCCGCATGATTTAAGTGAAAAAAAAAACTGATTAGGCGGAAAAGACCACGACTGTACCTAAGTTTGTATGTGTTTTATTATTATATTTTATTTTTATTATTAAAGTCCGGCGACTAAAGGGTTTGGAAGATTAATAAGATAGGCAACAGTATCCACCTGTCATTAACTTTAAATAGGCTAAAACAGTAACAAATTACTACAATGTTAAGGTCGGATTTCACCAATAGGCCTGAATGTGATCAGCAGACCAAACCTGCGTTGAACAGCTGCCATCAATATTCCATAGCAATATGACAGTGACATAAGCGTTACCTTATGTCAAATGTAGTTATCACTGATAGAATGTCATGTCACTTTGTCCAGGCCCTCAAATGAAAAGAACTGGAGATTAAAATTGTTTATAATAATAATACCAACAGGCACCAATACAATACAGGGCCTCAAGTCTGCTACTACAAAAGTGTCAGAATAGTCTATCATTGATTTCATAATTGTTGATTTTGACAAGTTTGGTAATCTACACTTTCCAATGGCCACTGACACTCCATTGAAAAAAATGGCATAGAATGGTAATCTCGTACATAATGACAATTGAAGGACTGGTGCTATTTACGAACTTCTTACTACTTCAGATTGCTTAAAACACTAATAATATGTAAAAATATGTATAAATGAAATCTGGCTGGTTTTATAATAATGGAAATACGACAATGTCATTATAACACAATTCTATTACGAGACCATTGACCGACCAATGATCGACCATTATGAATTTAGGAGATTACGAACTTTTAGCAAAATGACAATGGGATGAGAATGGGATCGTGTTGCAATGACAAATTTATAAAAATAGCAGACTTAGTCCCCATGCAGAAAGTTTTCAACAAATACCTTTAGAAATAAATATTCAGATATGAATTAGTGACAAAGATAACGTTCTATAAATTTTAAATTTCTTGTAAAACTCGATGTTATGCCTTTTTAACGGCCGGCTATACTTTATTTAAATAGTAAAACATTATTTGTAAGTGAGAACTCGTCAACAAACACAATACACTTCGTCGGCACAACCTAAAGTGAATTCAGAATACTTTAAAAGCCAGTCAAGAAATAAAACTTCTTTCAATTTCATTAGTCCCTTGACAAAGGTGTGAAAAGGTATTTCAAATGTCCGCGATATGGACCCATGGACCTCGTAATATCCATATAAAGGGTACTGTAACTATTATACGCCTCATCAGGCGGCGGTTTTTATACAACCTGTATGTGTATACAGGGTGTTCTTATAATCTTGGAGTTAAAACAAGTGGCTATTTAAACATACTATAATTATGATAGATTGGAAGTAGGTGTATGTGATTTAATTTGCGTAAACTACGTAAAAGAATAAGCAATAACAAAAAAAGTTCTATTCACTAAATAAAGCGAACTCATTATTACGATCTGCTTCATTTCTCTAATATCTAAAGTAGAAACACCATGTATAAGAGTAAGTCTCTCATTACCATATCATTAGTGTTAATGAATGAATATACTTAAAGTTTTGCTTGTTAATTTTATGTCAGTGAAATAAAAGCGCTTAACATACTGGAATAAAAACTACACATTACAGCTGCTGGAAATATCGCAAATTACAAAAATGAAACTTCTGCTTTAAATTTATTATAACCTATAGAGTTATCACTTACCTATCTGCGGCTTTCACTGCGGAAATAAAATCCAAGATCCTCGCGAATTTGTTAAGAAAACGTATAAATAGTTATAATAACCACAATTTAATTCGAAACAAATATGGAATTGATGCTGAAAGACGGTAGACGTATTGGCAAGTCAGCCAGGTGGGTGGTGGGTGACATTCAGAAGATCGCAGGTAAGACCTGGTTGAGACTCGGGAGGCCTCTAAGCAGTGGCAGGAACAAGGTCGCCATTGAAGATGTTGGATGAAGAAATCGAAACAAAAAGGTGATGCTTATGTTTACTTTACTTAATCCAATGACCATTCATTCGATACAAATAACAAACAAACATATTAACAAACTTAAAGATACATCAATATCTGATATCAACATTACCACACAACTGAACTTCGAACCATACTCGTACTACATTATTACACTTTACAATTTTATTTAGCGACGCTAAGAGGTCTAATTTTCAGGCTAGTAACTCCATTGGGGAGTGATTAGAACTGTTAGCAATGTCCTAAGAAAGTAGCAAGTGCGTAGGAAGCTTCAAATTTGATTTCGTAGTATACGTTATTTTGTGAGATTACATAAGTGTGCTTGGAAAATACATAAGGACCGAAAAGTTGTGTGTAGATTATACAATAGTACTGTGAAACCAATATTTAATAAATAAATATCGCTGGACATTACATACAGCGCCATCTAGTGCCACACTAAGCAACGAGGCTTGTGTCGTGGACACCAGATAGTTGATACACTACATATATAGTTTTTTGTTTATAAATACATACTTATTATACATATAAACATCCATGACTCGGAAACAAATGTCCATGCTCATCACACAAACATTTGCTCCTACCGGGATTCGAACCCGGGACCCTAAGAACGTAAGGCGTAAGGTTACTACCGCTGCGCCTTTCGGGTCGTCACAATACAGCATGTATGAAAAAGGTGTGTTCATATTTAAGGGTGGTACAGACCAACAAATCTGAGAAATTCGTCGTAATCGCGAAAAAAGTAAGCTACACATACATAGTAGCTACATTTGGATCGAGTAGATATTTAAATTTTGTATGGGACGGCTGAATGTTTATTCACGATTAGGTTACTGATGTGAAGAAAGCTGAAAGTTTCATAGGGTACATGCCCGCATGGAGTTTGGTAATTGCCTCTCGGGATCGTTACCGTGATAATAAGTATTCTGTTTCTTAATTCAACTTATAAACTATCTGTGTGGCAAATCCGTTCAGTAGATTTTGCGTGAAACAGTAAGAAAACTTCCAAACATCCATCCATCCTCACAAACTTTCGCATTTATAATAGTAGTAAGATAAAAACCCCCTTAATATGACCACACGTTTCTGATATACGCTGTAGATTGTACGGACAGCAACGTTGCCGCGTTGCAGTTGTGATCGCATGTGCGACTTCTGAGCGTGGGGTTTTGGGTTCGATTCCTGCCCCCATGGCTAGTCTCGTCTGAGATTAGCTGCCGTGACCGAAATATGATATTGATCTTTTAGTCGCTGGCTTGATAGGATATCATCATTATCATTTCAGCCGAAAGACATCCACTGCTGCACATAGGCCTCCCCCAAGTGTCGCCACATTGACCGGTCCCGTGCGACTCATATCCATCGGATTCCCGCAGCCTTCACCAGGTCATCGGTCCACCCAGTGGCAGGCCTTCCAACGCAACGTCTTCCGGTTCGCGGTGGCCACTCCAGAACTCTTTGGCCCCGTCGGCCATTCATTCTGCGAGCAATGTGACCTGCCCACTACCACTTAAGTTTGGCAATTCTTCGGGCTACGTCGGTAACCTTGGTTCTCTTGCTGCTTGGATGTCTTCATTTTTGATTCGATTACGCTAGGAAACTCCGAGCATAGCCCTGCTGGGTATAGGCCTCCCCTTTTTTCTGCCACACTTCCCGTCCAGGTATTGCACGTGGAGATACCGTTGACCCAACGAGCTTTAGGAAGGCCCTGGTTAAATAGATGAGCGCGGAAAATTCAATTTACTTTATTTCACACCTATATTTTTTTGTGTAGGGCCCACAATTCTGCCCGGACTAACTCTATAATTATATTTTCAAAGCCTACACTAAGTTTCCTACTTAGATTGGGCAAGTAAAAAACTAACTAACTAACTTGGCAACAACTTCTTTTTATGTCGCTTCTTAAATCTTGTGTAACTAAAAAAAATATGGAATCCAAACAAGACGAGACTTTAGCCAGTCTATACATTTAGTAAGTCGTTAGTAAGTTGGTAAAGAAGGTGAAGGACTCCTAGTGCTAACGTCAAATCAGTGAACATTCATGAAGACTTTGAGGCTGTTTCTTGTATAGGGACCATATTGTTTCGAGTCTTTTAAAATTTCTAGTCATTTTAGTAGTTGGGAGTGTGAAGAATCAGTACTTATTCAGAGATTTTGAAAACGCAGTCTTACCAAGGTGTGTCGTGTTACCAGTTACAGTAAATGGGTGGTGGGGTTCAAACAGGCAGTCGTTCCATATAAAATACTGGAGTTCAGCTGTTTTCGGTTTTATTGGAAGCCGACCCCCATATAGTTGGAAAAAGGCTAGACTGACGATGATTGAATTAGTCAAGCAGAGGTTAAAGTTAGGTTTTGAACTAAAAAGATTTTGTAGTATACTTACACCATAAAGCTGAAATATAATAAAAGATTTTGCTATTTTAGTTAAGATCAATACACTCAAGTGCACGTATGGAGATGAATAAAATATTGGCACTTAAGATTAAAATAGAGTACAGTGCCAGCTATTATTACCGCTAGCACTTTAATATGCGATCAACATTAGCCTTAAAACATACGCTGCAATTTAAGCAAAGTACACTTTAGAATTTCTTTAACAAACGAACTTTGGAATAGTTAATGTTGACACCGATCGTAATGCACTTCTAAGCTTTCGAAAGAAAACATTGCTTAAATAGGCATAACGACAGTATCAAAAAATTGCAAATCTATTTAGTCCGTCAGTTAGAGTATTAGAAATTACTGGACACGTATTTTTTGTTTTTGTAAATCAATGAATATTGACAAAGATAAAACGCATCAAAACTCGGGAGTGGGGGCTCGTGACGTCAGAACTATCTCAAAATTATACCATGGCGTGACGTATTGAGAAGTTTAAAAGCGTCGTATTTTCGTCAATTTTGGTTTACGTAACAAAAGAAAAAACACGGGTCAAATTTTTTTTGAAAATCTAAGTGACGGACTAATTCGATTTTTTTTGTCGTCTCGCCTATTGAAAAAATCTAGCAAAACCTTTTTTATGAACAAGCTATCTACCGTTTTTTCTAACACTACGTGATTTAAGTCTCATGTAGTGAAGACACCACCCTGTTGGTTTTAAAATAGGTAATAAAAATTTACAATTTTTAAATAATTTAAAATTTACAATTTGTATCATTGTAAAACCAACAGAGACAGACATTACGTATAACAGCGGCTTTTATTTAATAGGCATTCATTTAAGACAACTAAATGAATACCTTAATAAAAAAAGCCTTTAGCGAAAATGGGCATTACACACATAAGACCAGACAAACCTACATTAAAAAATGACCGTCTTTTCGTGATGAAGTCTTGATAAGTATGTATATCAAGAATAAAAATAACCACAAGAAAATATCAACAAATTACGCTGTACTTGGTTACGCAAACTTAAACTATAGTCCTCAATTAACTACAACAAAGTGCGAGCAAATGAGGGAAGAGCGAACTAGTAACACACCGCCCCATAATGATAGGGTGGAAATCAACCCCTGATTGAAGACTAGGAGCTATTTCATCCCTCGTGGGCTAAGGAGGGTGGCAGGGATCACGGCCTCAATTTTAATGAATAGTGTTTCTTTTTTTTCTTACAAAATATCTTAAGTATGCTCTTTCATGAGATTTCTTGAATTAGGAACATAAAGAATAAAGTTTCGAAAGCTTTGAGATTTTTTAACATAAGTAACTATGTAGTCGAAAAAAATAAGTTGTCTTTTGACTAGGCTATGTTACAGCTAGATAGTGGCATGAACTTGATTTATTCAAAAGTTTACACACACATAATATTTGTTGTATTCATTGAATGAGATTGTTCATCAAACCATTAGCAGAGAAGACTTTTGTATCGTAGTACATAATATCTGTATTTTAAAACAACCTGATCTAAAACGAATAATTAGTGAGGTTTAACATGCATCATTAGTAGTATAATACAGCATTCTTTAAATGTTTAATTCATACAATAAACCCATAAGACAATAACCTAAACTCAATAAAGGATAAGATTTAACAGAAATGGGCCGATGCTCTGTTTTATAAAAGATAACCTGACTAATAAAGACATTTTTCACACGAACCGCGATAAAATGACATACAGACAAACAAATGATTATTCGGAGCTTACGAAGCTTAAATAAGATTAAAAATTCTAGTGGTTCACAAGAAAAATTCCGAGGAGTTACAACAAAATCATCTCGGCAAACAAGAGGAAATCACCCTTAAATCATGACAACAGAGTCGAAAATCGCAGCAAAAGTAAACATTATTCGTAACGCTTGTATATTTTACAATGTCTTGCAATCTTGTATTTGCAGATGATATAGCCTGTATCACTGTTGGAGAGAGTACAGATTCAGTTAACACAGATGTAGGTGAGGAGTGTGGTACTAGGAATGAGGTGAACACACCAAATATTGACATAAGGCTTAGTGGATACGACATAGAAATGTGTCCAAATACTGAGGTGTCGATGTGTATTTGTAGAGCAATAGAAGACGCAATAAGATGGTGAGGATCTGTTGCTGATGGTGATACGCGATGGGGGAATACTGACAGATTTCAAGTGGGCAAACTTATGTTGCGGGCGGATATTGTTTTGGTTTGCGAATCTTCGCAATACGAGATGATGTATTTCGAGAAATTATGCCTCGCTTACTGATTAGCTAAAACCAACATCCTGCGTTAGGATGCTGTGGCCTGTTAAATGGCAATCACTTTGTTCTCTACTTTTACAATGATTTTCGAGATCGGCGTAAACATTGGGATGGCTTATTCTATTTTATCCGTCAGAGTCATCGCTGATAGAATTGTGAATTGTGTCTGAAGCCTTCTTAATTAATTTGATGAAATAAACAGGAGCAGTGTCTCTTCTTACTTTAAACAAACTGCGATCACAATTTATCATCTGACTAGCCTCTGTATTTTACATGGAGCGACTGCCTATCTGACCTGCACAACCCAGTTAGTACTGGGTTGTAGAGGTCTGGAACTGCGATCACAAAACTTTCAGAACGTACAAGACGGGCTTTTCAACTAATCAACCTTTGAACCTTTGCACCACTTTGTAGGCAGTCATATTACCGCACATTATAAGGTTTCATATTCAGCAGAGGAACATTTTCAAGCCAATTTGTAGAATTCAAAAGTCCATTTACAAATCACAAAAATTTTATACTGAAATCCTCCATTGAAAAGTATTAATATATCTTTTAACGTCCTCCCTTCCGCTTTCACAACATTAGTTTAATTCCCCTTTCAAATCAGAGCCGTGCTAAGCATCTTAAACGTTTATAATTTCATGTATTAAGAATTCACTTTGTGCAATGGGTCTACTTCAGTCATTCACTTCAAAATCATGAATAACTTATGTATTCTCGTTTTGATGTACAATTAACTCTTTCTTAATTGATGAAGCTGAGGCCCGTTTTCACCAAGCTCTGTTAGACATTTAATCTCAAGTTAATATTAACGACCCTTACTAACGAGAAGATATATGTCTTTGGTTTGAACCTAGACAGGCGCATTTTTTTTTGTGTTTGTTACATTTTTCTTTACTCAAAACGGGGAAGGAAAATGTCTTGAAGGGACACAAATGTTCCGGGACAAAAAAAAATCGTAACATTATCATCATATCTACCAACCCGCACTGGAACTGCGTGGTAAATTACCGCCTAACCTCTCTCTTACAGAGAGGACCTGTATCCCAAAATTGGGAACGTTATTGACTGATTATGTTATGTACTATTAACGGTCTATTTTTCATAGCGAGACAGTACGTCAAAGCTTAACGAGACGTTTAATAATTAACAGGTTTTGGTGAAATCAGCCCTTAACGTTAAACGATACGTACTATTGAAAATTAAATTTTTGGTAGCATTTCGCTTCTGGTTGTGATCTCTGAAAGTGAAAGGGTCTACGATGCCAATTATTCGAGTTGTAAGGCTGATTTGATTTTAATTAGGTAGTTAATGACGTCTTTAGGAGGCAGTTTAAATTGCGTACCTATAAGTATGTCATTAGGAAAAGGGGTGCAAAGATTTCAAGTATATTTGAAAAGACATTATTAACGTTCTGTGTTTTCTCAGATACGATGAGAGAGAATGTTTCGATCACAAAATATGAACCTAGTTATATTTATTTATTTATTAAACTTTAAAACTTTATGCACAAGTAAAAACTGTATAAAGGCGGACTTAATGCCTTGGGCATTTTCTACCAGTCTACCTTAGGGTAATGCAGAGACAATAAACTCAAACTCAAATCATTTATTTCAATTAGACCATTACGGCACTTTTGAATGTCGAAAATACAAAAAAGCAAAGCTACAGTCACAGTCACAAGGCATAATAACTTGAGAAAGTACTGTAGTTGCCCATTCCCTAACGTAGATCTCTATGGAGAAGAAGATACACAGTAGGTGCAATAACAGAAAACAAATAAGAAAATATTTATATACATAAAACAAAATATACTTAGTTCTGAGACGAATCTGCCAACTTCTTGTGTATGTGTTCTCGAGCTTTCACTTTAAATGTGAACCGATGGATTACCGTCCTGATATTCTGAGGGAGCGAATTTCAAAGGAAGACCGCCTGGACAAAGAAAGATGATTTTATAATACCAGAGCGATGAGAAGGACAACGAAGAAGACGATTATTCTCGGACCGAAGATTCTTGCTGTGTGCAGAGCATAAGTATTGACAAAAATTGAGATTATGTCTTTGTGTCCTGGTGGTAGAATAGATAATCTATAATTTAAATATTATACCTAATTATGAATTCCATTATGCCAATATTACATGCTTATTGAATACTTTGACATAACCGGACTTAAATGTTCCCACTGATGGGACATTGTTATACAGACCTCCTGTCTGTGAAAGGGCGGAGCCGTCATCCACTTCGCGGACCCAGTACGGGTTGGTGGATGTTCCACGTCTTTGAATTTTCGGTTTTCCATCGCGTTTTAGAGAGTAGTGCTGAAATAAATTACTGAAAGTAATATGAGGCGCTTGGGTTTCAACCTATGATCTGAAAGCCAAGGTCGTGACTACTAAGTTCCAAAAAAAAAACACCAGGAACGTTTTCCAAGATACATAACCAGAAATCAAGAGCACAACAGTAACTACAATACAAAATACTCAGTCACTTAGCGAACGCTAATTACCACGTTACTCGAAACTTAACTAAAGCGCGTTTTGTTACCCCTACAGTATAACTCGTTATTACGTGCGCCTCGATGGTTTTGCGTTCATTTGTTTTAATGACTTGCTAGGTTAGAGTTTCAATTGAAGCTGGGTTCAAAGATCAGAATTGTTAATTATAGAAATAAATTATTTCTTTATCAGAACTTGGTGGTGTTTTGAGTAATCTATTTCCCTTGTTATGTTGATGTCGCAATCGGACTATGACTCAGTGTGAAATAGTAGTGCTATTTTGTATCAGCGGCAAATGAAAGTATTAATAAAAATGTTATCCCTAATGAAAGCACCTACCTTCTCTTTCATTTCTTCCTATCTATATCGACCACGCTATTTCTGTGAAGTTTATTTATTATATGGCTCCATTGCAAAAAACTAGCATGCCAATCCTTCACATCGTGATAGAAATAATGGTAGAAAATAGTAGGTATAAATAGTAGAAAGGATTTTGAAAGTCGTTTCTCTGTTTGACAACGTAATAAATGTTCTAGAATTGTCAAAATCAAACGTATCGCCATGGTCATCGCAATTGACCTGCTGGCCCCTATTTTGTAACTATTTTCATCATATATTTCTGCCTTCCCTGTTATAAATTTGGTTGGTATTGTCTTCCTTGATTTATTAACTACAATTATATACCAAACAAACATCCGGCCTTTACTGCCAAGGGTACCAACCCTAATAGAACACAATTTGCAACACAAAATTAAACCGAGAAAAAATCTTACCGATCTATCTAAAGCTGGTACAACCGCACACATTTGTTCTAAAACCCGATTATAATCACCAATTATCCCTTTGATCGTGAAAAACGTAAAAAAATCGACCAAATTCGTAAACAAAAGGGTTCGGTACAATTGGAGGGTACTTTAAATTAAACACCAAACAAGGCTTGGGTAACGAAGCGTTACCTTACCGAGAGCACCGGAGCGAACGCACCCGAATTATAAATCTAGGATTGCAAAGTAAATTCGAAAATGTCGATTCCATTTTCAAATTGAGATTCTAAAATATGAACTGGTATTAGCAACGTTCGAATTTAAGGTTCTTTTTTTAAATGTAAAAGTAGTGCAAACCAGATGAAAAACTTCCATAAATATCTAAGAAACAATGTAGTAACCACAGATTTGCGGTTGACTGATACCTAATTTACAAATTGACCTTGTAGGTACTTATACAAGAAGAGGAACAAAAGGACCCTTCAAAACTAAATTGATACTTGTTCATCCAAACTCAGTGACTTAGCTCTTTCCACCCCTTTCTAAAGTCACCCATCCTTCACCAACTAAAGTTTATTTATCAAAACCCGTGTAGTTATTTGCACCAATCAACCCCTATTTTGACAGGCAGATAATTATAACCCCTTCACCCCTAGGCCAAAAACTGGGCCTGTCATATTCCCCATTTCATTCTTTGGAAGCCTTTTAAAAATTTTGGCGAAGGAAGTGTTCATTTCCGCTTCCGTTTGTCCGTCTGTCATAGACACGTCTTTGAACTGGGGTGTTTGTTTTCATTAAAATCATTATGAGTTTTGAAATCATATTATTGTGGTACCTACCTATTCAACATTAACCTATACTTATACATATTTTAGTACTTGTTTGTAAAACGAGAAAAGTATATTTAACTATCTTTTGTCCGCGGTTTCGCCCGCATGGAGTTCGATAATTGTCCTACTGGATACACTACCGGAATAAAATGTATCGTATGTCTTAATCTAGTTTATAAACTATCTGTGTGCTAAATTTCGTCCAAATCCGTTCTGTAGTTTTTGCATGAAAAAATAACAAACATCCATCCATCCAACCACCCTCACAAACTTTAGAATTTACAATATTACCTAGGGATTTTCTTAGTTTTTTATTTTTTGACAACGAAACCTAATACTTTTCTCCCTATTTTTATTAAATCCAAATCATTACCGTCGACTTTAATTCAATTGAATTATATAATTTTTCTGAACAACCCTTTTATGTTTTCGTCGCGATACGAAATTAAGGGCGGCGAAGGAGGGATGGCTAATACTCGTAAATTATTAAGAAATCACCCTTCGGAATATTGAATTTTCACAAGATTTTCTATTATTCGCGTTGAATTTATTTTTCTTCTAACAATGTTCTTATTTTTGGCCATTTATTTTTATTTTGAGAAAGGGTTGAAAAGAAATTCGATGTTAAATTAAACGAATGTTGTGAATAGATGTTTCAATAAACGTTGATCGAATGCCTTAGGACATCTAATTAAAATATGAGAATTTGTTATTTTCTCTTGTAGAATTTTGTATCGGTACTTTACATGGCTTGAATTGATCTTTTATATTATCACATAACACGCATAGGTTGCAGGAAATATCTTTAAACCCTTGTGGTTAACATAGTATCTTGAGTAAGTACTTAAAACACAGGTTGTTTAATTAGACAGATACGAGTCAAGACCTTCAATTTCTAAGTAGTCCATTAAATCCCTACACTATCATAAAACCACGCACCATTGTTACGAAGGTGTTAAAACAACCACCCATTTAAATCACGACGCAAATTAACAGTAACACAATAGGCAATAAAAAAAAAACAATACAAATGATATAACAGTAAAAATCTAATTAAATAAAACTAAGTAGGTTACGGTGATAACCACAACCCTAGTGTCAATCGATCGTGGTACCTTAACCCTAAAAAACGACGGTGGCTTCGCGTGACCCCGGCAATTAATTTCAAAAGTACGGCAACGACTGAGTGGGTTTTATCATAATTATAAATGCAACGTTTGTAGTGTTAATATGTATTCACCGTGGAACGATGTGCGTTAGTGATAAATAGGTGCCTAATTGTTTATATTATAATAAATAAAAGGGAGGCCGGAGCGTGGGGTTTCGAGTGTTGAAAAATTATTTGTGCTTGAGTTTTCGTCGTTTAACATTCCGAATGTTATTAAAATTAGATTGTTGACAAATTGTGCCGTGGTACGGTTATGTGCGGTGTTAAAAATAAAACACCCCATGACTTTCCACGGGTGACCTCACATGTGACTCAGAGAATTTTATCAGCAGCATTGCTATGTGCTGAAGTTATTATAGAAATAACATAATTGTGAAGTGTAAATTTTTTATTTGAGTCGACTTTTAGCATTTGTGAATCTTATTCACATTATAACGCTAATTAAAAATACTACTAGTCTAGAATAAAATAATCTCCACAGTATTTACGCTGATCAAACTTCCAAGTCACGGTTTGAGTTTAAGAAACTCTTCATTTCCCGTTAAGAATCATCACTTCAAAATTATTATGTGTTCAAGCAACATTACCAGTACCCCACTATCTCAGAGATCTCCACCTTATAATAATCTAACATGTAACACTCCACTTGCCGACTATCAAGCTATTTTAATTGTGCCTTAAATGACCCATGATGTTATTAGGGTTAACAACGCTTCGTTTTTTTCGCTAGAGTTGTAGCAATGTCGACTTCGTTGATCGATGCTATGGGTTCGCTTTGTCGGCGTATAATTAAATAGTTCGCAATGTGTGTATGTTAAGGCTCATTTCTTGGAAATAACTGATACATTTTTAGTGGAATTCAAGTTTTCGAGCTGATTGTTGATAACTTTATGTTTGCTGCGAGTAATATTTTGGTTGATTTTCGAGGAAATGCTAATGGAACTGTTTCGGGGAATAGTGTGTGTTGTTAATTCGTTTGATAAATGTGAATTGTGATTTTAAAGAGAGAGATAAAATGGTATCTGTAAAAGCTTTGTATTGCAAAGTTAAGTTTTGTTAGACAAAATTCTGAAAGAGCATGTATTTCAGTTTTGACTCCATAGTAAACTGTTTTAATTTTCATAGTTTACATGCCTATTATTACATTATTTCTACGTTTAGGTACCTACCCACGAGTACTTTTACACTTTTGTATTCCAGTACATTTCTTTGCATCTAGTGCATGGACTACCTAAACCACAAAACATTCATCAATAAACGTGCTCCACAAACCTTCAACATTCGCTTAAAACATCAAAAGTAATTCCTTCTCTACCTAAAGCTTCTACTTTGTACTAAATCTCTTAAATTGATTAACTTTTTTACATTTATTTCGTTGCCGCCATCGCCTTAACGGCGTGTATGTAAATTCGACCTCACACGGCTACTTTAATCACGGGCGATGCCGGGGAACTTAGCTAATGTGTTATTTCGACGTATTATTTAATTAATTGTTTGTTTTTTTATGTTATTTTTTGGATGACACGGAATTTAGGGAATAAATTGGATTCAAGAAAGTTCTTTTTCTGTATTGTCTTTGCAGGTCTAGAAATTTCTAATAAATTAAATAAGCAAAACCTTTCTGCTCTTCTATTTTGATGTAATTTCCTTTTAAGTGCTTTGTGCGTAAATAAATACGTAAAAGAGAAAGTATTTAATTCTTATCAACAGTAGATCACCTGAGAGTCTGAATAACCATCGGATTTGGAAAATTAAATTCACCTAGATTAGTAAGTAACCCATAATGCTACTCTTCATTACATTGTCAAACCGGTGGGCTTTGGTTAGGTAAAATTCTAACAGCAAATAACAAATATAGACAAGTCAATATTTCATTGGATTGACAAGAATCCCCAAATAAATCGGGATAAGGGCAGAAGAATGATGATGATAGTGACATGAATCTTCAAAAATCTTATGGCAAATCTGTCGAGAGTTGTATAAATACGAAAACACATTGAAAGCGACTGCAAACTGTTCCTTATGTACCTAGGCCAATCAGTATAACAAGTATAGACATCGACAGTCTGATAACCAGTCTTACCCAAGGGGTATCGTATTACCCAGTACCAACTGGGTTGTAGAGGTCAGAAGGCAATCGCTCCATGTGTTACCAATACTTGTATTCATCTGTATCCGGTTAAACTAGAAACCGTCCCCAACATAGTTGGGAAATGGCTAAGCAGATGTTGATGAACGTAACTTTGCGGATAAAAAATAAGTTTTTGCTCCTAACGCAGGTCATGGCCAACCTGTGCCAATTTTATCGAAATGCCTTAGCTGCTAAGCATGTAAGGTAACAAACTATAGAGTAACTTTCGCGTTTATAATATTAGTATAAGTAATAATAAGTATGGATCTTTCATTCGTATGTTCTAGAACTAAAGAAGAAATCTTTGAATCATATTTCATGTTAAATGTTTAGCTTCACCTATGGGTTATAATATAACATTACAAACGCTTCAAAATTGTACATTGTACAACAATAAGATTAAAAACGTGTGCAGATAAGTACTAGCTCAACAATGTATGTAAATTGGGCCTCACACCAAGCCTGTAATAACCGGCCATGTCGGTCACGTGTGTTATTTTGACTTTTTAATTAATATCCATATTGTTTTGTAAGTTACTGTTACCTAAAGCGGTGTTATACCAAAAAAACACCTACTTAAACAGGGTTGAACGTAAATATTGTATTAATCCTAACTAAGAAGAATGTTTCTATGCAAATCTCCTGTTCCACACTCCACATTTTTTTTCGAACCTTGCATAATTAACTACTTAAGTTTTAAACTTAGACTGTTAAAAGTTTAGTTATAAACCGTGGCAGCTTATAAAGTACTCTTTCTTTAGCCAAAGAATATTATCACGTTGAATGGCAATGCTAATTCTTTGGCCAAAGAAAGAGCCAGCCCCAGATTTATTTAAATATCAAATCTTTTTGCTGAACATACATTGTAAATAAAGGATCAGTTGCTGAATATAACACTCATTGTTTTCGTCTTCATTCATTAGAGAGTTCTAATGAACGAAGACATTGAATCGCAGATACAATCCTCACGAAAAGATCACAACATCCTTCTTTTCTCAAAGTCAACGAACTCAAACTTAAATTTTCAAGTCGTCTGTATCACCCCTTTAATTAGCTCCCACAATTCCAATTCCACCCCCGCTAGGGTTGAAATAACTCAACCCTTTCATCCGTAATCGTGTGCGCAACACGAAAAATTTATAACGCCCCAATAAATTAATAAAAAAACCATTAGAAAGTCATTAAAATATAAATTAATTAGACTGGCAACAAAAAAATACATTAGTGATTTCAATTACTTGCACCTGCGTTTTGAAAGTATCGGGTTTGGATGTAAATTATGTCTTAATTTCAGTTTTAGGGGAAGATTTATTGGTGATTTCATGCTTTATGAATAAAAAGGGTATTCATTTGCCTTCTGTATGATGGATACTTCGGGGATTTATTTTTATCGTAATCTTGAGTGTCGTCATTAACAGGCAATTGGCTTACTTTGTTGGGAGAAGTATCCTTAGAGGAGTTTGCAACACTTGTTCTTCCTATTCATGACTTATATGTATTGTTATCTAACATGTATAATTCTTGGTTTTGGCCTTGATAACTTACAACATAATTCCTAGGGATCAGGATTTACATAAATCCAAAGATACACAATGGCAATCGCTTTCAATGAGGTTTATATTTCTACAGCTACTATTAACAGGATTAGCAAAAGCTCTTCGAAAACTTATGTCAATTAATACATTTTTTATCTATTTCGTCATAGTTATCGCTGCTTGAATGTCACCTTGTCTTCGCTCTCTGGATTTTAAAAAGAAGTACTCATAAACAATGTTTCTTTATATCACAAACTACGATAATAACAAAACGAAAACCAACTTGAACAAAAAAGCTCACATTTCTCAACCCAGTGTTTTCTGGGGTCATCGATAGTTCGGGGTCATTCCAATATAAATGGCTTACACAACAATATAATAGCTTATTAGCTTCTGTAGCTTAGAACACATACAATAGAATCCACTTATCGTATTCCGTTATATAGGAATCGGTACAGTAACTGCATTTTAAACTTTACGTTCAGAAACGGTAGAGCTAAAGTTTCTTTGAACAAATTCGTACTTTAAATGTGAAGTAACTTTCAAATGAAATAGGTTAATAGGCTTTTTAACGCCTAAACTTAACTTACAGTTCGTTTAAAACATGAACCATTTAGGTCAATGATTGAAAAACAAAGATCTGACACTTCTTTGAATACTATTTTACCTACGCAATTTTGAGAAGAAATCATGTCATGTCAAAATGTCAATCAAAATGATTTTTGGGTTCAGAGATCAGAATTGATATTGAAACCAAGAAATTACACTTGCATTGGCTGCTTAAATATCTATTGTATGAGTAGATTTCAACTTACTGTTTTTTAACACTTTATAAAATGAAAACATGATCTCGTACCCAACAGAAAAAAAAAACAAAGGAATATGAGTTTCCTGCTAAAATGTTATAGAAATGAATAGGTGAAATAAACCTTTGGTTGAAAACGCATGAGATATTCCTGATACCTAGTAGTATAACTCATAAGTCGGGGCAGTTACCACTGGGCCACTACTGCCATAAACACCGTTGACACATCTATTTCTATAATCTATGCTCCAAAAAATTAAGGAGTCTTGTAGCGACAACAAATTACACCTTTTTCGTTTATCTACACAGAAGCTGGTTGCTTTCTCTTCGACCATATTGATGACAAATTGGTGATATTGTGTAGTTTGACGTCAGAGTTTAGTGATTTATTATCGAAACCGATGAGCACTTAGAAATATGGTGAGCCGAGGACACTTTGAGATAAGGAGGTAAATGTGATGTAAGTTTGAAGGTCGTTGTGAAATTGATGATTATTATGAATGATGGAGATACCTGTGTATTGTGTAACGTGCTGGTGACTGCAACTCCACATCCAAAGCGCTGATTTGGCGTACGAGAAAGACCAGCAACTCCTTGTTATGGAGATGGTTATAATGAATAGTTTTATGTTAAGAGAACTACTTACTATTACAGTTCTTTTTTTACTGCTAGGTGGCCATACGCATCGACTATACCAACTGAATTAAAGACCGAAGTCTCTAGTCTTCTCTAAGAGTATTTTGAGATGGCAGTATTTTTTTTTTCAGCCGAGTTTGTCCCACTGCTTGACAAAGGCGTCCCCCATAGGCTTCCACTCCTCTCTACGTGCGGCTCTTTTCGGCCAATCTCACACAAACGCCTCTAAGTCGTCACGCAAGCGTTTTCTAGGCCTCCCTCGGACGCTAACTCGCCGTCTGCCGTCCGTCTTATGACGATAGGCCGTGTCGACGGCGCGTTCGTGGTCCACGCGCGCCTCAAAGAGATGTCAGCAGAAAGGAAGGGGTCCGCAAGGGCCGATGCCTGCCGGGGCTGCGGGACTGTTCGAAAAGATAGCGTGGCTCCGGAACACAAAGGGCGATGAAGGAACATGGATGGGCTTTAGTCAGTAAAAGATTGACACTCGAAAAAAAAAAATTAAGGCCTCCCTCGGCGACGACCACGCAATTCATACTTGTCAAAAAATATGGATTACTAATAAAAAATAAAACTATTTTACTCATTGTTTCGCTTAAACGATAGGCAGGTTTGTTTTTTTAAGTTGTTAACTTGATCCACCTTTTTTCAGAAGCCGCAGTGGCAACACTGCGGATCAGATATTTGAAAATAAATAATAAAACAAGAATTCGCGATGATTTGCACGATCACCATAAAAAGCCCCTCCATATCAATATCAGTATCATATCATCTAACGCCCAATTACAAATACCAACATACAGAACCGCGACGAAAGTCATAAAACCTCGTTACAGTTTTTACAACACACCGTGGAACCCTAAAATTGATTTACGATACATACGTATTACATTTGGCTCTTAATGATCCTGATTGCGTTAGGATTATTTATCTTTACGACTTACCAGTCAACGGGTAGGCAGGCGGGCATGTTACAACGAATTTTATGGGGCAATGAATTATGGTTTTTGGTGTACGGCTTATTGGCGAAATGGTGTCAGCTACAGTAATTTTTGATCAATGTTGACCGCTAATGGCTTATTTTTGGGTTCAAATTTGCTAATAGATACGCGTCCAACCGAATACTTTTTTTCGTTGATAAGGTGTCTTGGTGGATATTGTCATTGGTAAGCAATGACAATTAGGTATGCTAATTACAATATAGTTTTGCAACATTTTTAACCCAAACATTCCGCCAACATAAATGCTAGTTTCACAAGCCTGTTGATAATAGCGATATCCCTTGATAGTTAATTGCAGCAATGATTAAAATCTTATGATCGTTAATTCATTCTAACACAATTTAAGTAACTTCGTGAATTTAACGCGACTAAAGTATTTATCAAAATAAACCGGTTTTAAAATCGGTTCGTGGTGACTTTTAGCAGTAAACTAATCTGTTATCATTGGCGCCACAATTATCAATCGGCGGTGAAAGGCGAAGTGTCGCGGAGACCAGGAACGACCTATCACGATGCTTATATCTGAAGGTGGATTTAGAAGTCGCTGGTGTAGGTAGTTGAGTATTTTTGATAGAGGCTTATCTGGGAGTAGCATCTGTGCACGAAAGCGGTCACAATGAGATGGTAGATACTCGTACATAATTATTTTTATGAAAGCCTGCAGCCAGTCACCAATAAACTAACACTAAAAAAAAAAAAAAAACTTTTATTCGGTCTCAACATGTAGCTATTACTACTACGTATAGAGAAGACAACGCGAACAAAATCTGTGCAACAAGCGCAGCAGTGCGGGGCGCGCGGGGGGCGGCTAACCCCGTATATATATAGCGCTGGGGCGAGCAAGCGACTGAGTGACCCCCCGACCCTTGCTAGAGCCAGCCCGCGATGCTGAGCCAGTAATGTCAAACGAGCCCCTAAATAATGACACTCAGATCCAGCCTGTCCCTTTGCTGCCCCCAGCGACGCCCTAAGCCGAGGTTCGTACCCCACAGGAGGTACCCTTAGGCGTGGTCGCTTAGTTTATAGTTAACATGCCCCTGGCTGGAGGCCTTAGCTTCAAGGCATCCACAGGTCTAGCCCGGTTAAGCAGTAGCCAGTCTCTTCTAGACTGAACTGCGAGATGCCATTCCCAAAAAAAAAAAAAAAAAGCGACTGAGTGAACTGCAGCCGGCCGACCGCAGTTGAACGGAGCACAGATCTTGTTCGCGCTGTCTTCTCTATACGAAGTAGTAATAGTTCAATGTTGAGACCGAATAAAAGTTTAATAGTGTTAGTTTATTGGTGACTGGCTGCAGGTCCTCCTTTTCTTTTCTCCATTCTCACTATTTAGAGAAAGTCCAGCCTTACGTTTGTTGAGTCCCGGGTTCGAATCCCGGTACGAGCAAATGTTTATGTGATGAGCATGGACATTTGTTTCCGAGTCATGGATGATTATATGAATAATAAGTATGTATTTACAAACAAAAACTATCTATGTAGTATATCAACTTTCTGGTGTCCACGACACAAGCCTCGTTGCTTAGTACGGCACTAGATGGCGATGTGTGTAATGTCCAGCGATATTTATTTATTTATATGGATTTATTTATCCATTGGTGAAGTGCAGGTGGCATTCTGCCTGGCCCTATCGGGAACAATTGCGAGTTCATATATGTATGTACGATCGTACTATCGAGGACACTCCCGCCTGATCACCACTAAGCTAATTTTTGCTTGCACTTACAACATAGAAACGCTCTCTAGCCCCGCCCCGTTGACTTTGTATAGAAATAATGAATGAAAAGATACCGATCGGCCGAGCGCACTGACGACGCACGCCAAACGAGAGTTATTGTTATTTTGCGCGCCAAAGTTGACGCTTTCCTAATAGACCTAAACTTTAACGGGGCGTGGCTCAGCGCCTTCGCATGAGTTAAGTGAAAAAAAAAAACTGATCAGGCGGAAAAGACCACGACTGTACGTGTATGGTTAAGCGAATGCAACACATTCATAAAATAGTCCATACATACGTACATAACTATCAGAAACAATGCCAAAATTATTACTTCTAACCTCTTTCACCGCTTAGACCCACTTGAATGTGAGCTTATCACTCTTATCACATCTCTGAAACATTATTTCAAACCGCTGTTTTATACCGACACTATCACCAGACCCACTGCATCAGATGGGAATAGAATCTGTGCCCTCGTTGTCGCGATACCACCCGCTGTGCGCCGTCCTGTTTGCTTTACATTATTAAAATCTATTCATACTCGATCGGTACTCGTATTGATATGTTCGTACAGATACGTTTGATTTAGAGCATGGTTTTTGTCGCTAGCTTGTTGTATATAGGAAAGTAAAGTTGGGTACTGTTGAGAAGGTATTTTGTCTAGATCAATTTAATCTTACCTGATGAAGGTGATCGTAACCTTCCTGATATCCCATGAATGATAGCAATTGTAATTAATGAGAAGGAATCTTAGGATGACATCCAATGGTAAGTAGAAAGAGAGCATAGAGAGACTTCACAACGAATCCACGTAATATAGGATGAAATTTCTGAGAGAATATCTGTGCCCAAAAAATTAAAATTTGTCTATTCATTTTCCACACCTCTGGACTGACGAAGTTTTGATCCAACCTTTGAAACATTGTCATGCCAGCGACATGAAGAAGAAGAGGTGGGTACATTTAGACACTGCAGGTATAACAAGTATTACTTACCGTTTGTTTACATTCATATTTTCGGTAATCATGTACCTTAATAGACCGACCGAATCTGACCAGTCAATGTGGCGACACTTGGGGGACGCTTATGTTCAGCAGTGGACGTAGTTGGCTGAAATGATGATGACATGATGATGTACCTAAATCTAAACCTATTAATAAATTCTGATGACATATTGTGTATCTGTACAACACTTCAAAACAACAAAAACCGAAGCCACGTCCACAAAGCCCTACATCCACGATCACATGAGTGACTAGAACCGATTACACGCGTCCGCCTCGAACTGAAAGTAACTTACACAAGTTGAGGCGTTCGCTCACTATGTGGAAACTTTGCCTCGCGACTTGGACCGTGAGTTGGGGCTCTTAGTTCTTGTGATCTCTTCACTTACGTAGTTGTTCGAGATTTTTCGCTAGTGTCAATTAGGTTTGTGTTAACAGTTTTTGGATTGTAGTACTGAACAAAGCTTTGAGGGAAGGGAATAATTAAGTGTATTACATGTCTGTATTCTCATAAGGATAGGTTGAGGTTTAGCTTGTCTATACTATAGGCAAACTGGTGAAATGTGGGTATTGAGTCCCACATAATGAAGGGCCGAGTGTATTGCCATTAACTGGGTACGAATCCATGCTCCCGAAATTTTTCGACCTGGAGATGCCAAGACATTGTGCTCAGCTGTAGGGCTAAACTCACAAGGCGACTCATCATATCACTACCACATGAATCATACAAAATCTCTTAACAAACCATTTGCCGATCCTAAACAATATTCCATGACTAATTTCCAAATAGCACATGTAGAAAGATAAAAAAATACTCAAATCAAATCAAATCAAAGCATTTATTTCAAGTAAGCCAGTTACAGGCACTTTTGAATTGTTGAAACAAAGATGAAAATTAAATGTAGCTACAGTCCCAGTCACAAGACATAAAAACTGTGAAAGTACTGTAGTTGCCCATTCCCTAGCGTAGATCTCTATGGAGAAGAACGGGCAAGAAACTCCATGGACACTTTTAAATCAGAATATTGTTACAAAATCTTGGTTACATCATTCATGTTGAGATGGTATAATATTATGTGAGAACAATGTAGCAAGATGTGCACGTTAAAAGTGTCCACAGTAAAACAAAACAAAAAAAAAACAATTCAAAAACTAAAATAATTCATTAAAATAAGCCATGGCAACTGAGAGATGACCAGTCACAACTGACAGCGAACTACTACTCAAAGCGAACATCTCAACAGTCCACGTAGCCTTTTTACAAAGAGTGCATTACCAGGTCAAATCAAAGACTACAGTATGAAAAAGGTATATATCACTGCCGTAAAATGGAACCGCCCGAGGGCAGTGCCATACGGCGCGTATGTCCAAACTACGTACAATAATTGGTAAGTCTTGTTTCCGCGGCGCCCCGGGTCCTGCCCTACCTGCTGTGGTTACGGATTCATAATTGGAAATGCTGTTGGTCTCTAATGTTTGTGCGATGTTTTCTATTTCGAATTTGAAATGGTTTGGCGCCTTATTGGTTTGAAGTATAGTTGTAAATTACTGGTAGGTTTGTTAAATTGGATAGTGGTAAACGGAGGTCCATAAGGTACAAAATACGTTATAATTCAAGTAAATTCAAGTTTATGAAGTGAACTTTGTCACCTTTCGTGGCTTAACCTTTTGGCTGGGGCTCGACCCAGAAATCAAAGCAAGTACTTCATGCTCAGCAATAATGTTTGCGATCACGAGATCAATGAAACAGTACAAACACAAAAAATGGCATTAATACCTTATTATGCAAAAAAATTGAGCAAATCCTTGTGGATGTCTTTCCTCAAGTCTGACACTAATTATTATCAATTACTTAGTTGATACTTTACATGTCCCTGCCACCCTATATATCTCATAGTCCAGACATTGCTTGTCCTGTGTAACTTGAGATATTGCGCTATGTCCGTAGTGGGGGCAGCAGACTTGGTGTTGGAACAGGAAGCAATCTTTCATAGTCGATGTGCTCAGGAAATTGGTTGCTTGACAACAAATCGATGGGGATGTTTGAATAATGTTTAGAGCTTTGGTTAGTGTGTGCAGAAACGTGGTTTAAATTCCTGGTGGTATATGATTTTGCTGAGTATTTCTTGCTACCTTGTCTATTAGGTGTATTCCCGCTGGCCCTACTGCCATGGCTCCACTAGTGGGGCGAACAGGAAAAATCAAAACTGTCGTTTCGTTGGCCCCACTACCCTGCCCCACTACCTTTTTTTTTTTTTTTTTTTTTTTCGGATGGTAAATCATCAAATGACTTCTCCCGCTCTGGGCTGAGCAGGAGGGAGTGTCAGACTTTTACTGACTAAAACCCATCCATGTTCCTTCATCGCCCTTTGTGTTCCGGGGCCACGGTATCTCTTTCGAATAGTCCCGCAGCCCCGGCAGGCTTCGGTCCTTGCGGACCCCTTCACTATTGCTGACTCTCTTTGAGGCGCGCGTGGAACACGAACGCGCCGTCGACACGGCCTGTCGTCATGAGACGAACGGACGGCGAGCTAGCCCATAGCTCCCCGTCCACAGGCCCGCGCCTACGGTGGCCGGAAGCCACCACGTGGCCCCCGACGCCCGGGGCGTCTCCCGCGGCGGCCGGGACGTGAGGATCTCTCCCTGTCCTGTTCCGCCACCTCCTTCGCTAGCATGACTGCTTCGCAGAAGGAGGTGACGGCGTCCCATTCCGTCCATGGATTGAACCAAGGCCGGGAGCGAGAGGTCGCCGCCGCCAATCGCCGTTACGAGGACACGGCGGTGCTCCGCCCAAGCGGGGCACACCTCCACCGTGTGCTCCATCGTGTCCTCCGGTCGATCCTCACAATGGTGACACCCGGGCGTCTCCTCCCGCCCGATTCGGTGCAGGAACTTACCGAAGCATCCGTGCCCGGTAAGAACCTGCGTCAGGCGGAAGGTGAGGACGCCACCCTGCCCCACTACCTTGAGATCAGAAAAATTAAGGAATGAAATAAACCTTAATAATGTTAGTTGGAAATAATAGACATTGCCATCCATACAGTACGACAGCTCTGATCACGGTCTTGGGGGTGTCTAGTGGTAGCAAACGGTACCGCTGAGTGTGTGGTTTTGGGTTTGATTTCAAGTTCGAGCAAAGTGTTATTGAGTGTTTCAAGTAGTCATTTCTCAGGAGAGCCTATTACATGCTCAAGTAGTAATAGAGATATACACTACTGCCAAATCTTCTAGGGAAAACAGGCCTGATTTACTGTTGTGTTACAATTATCCTCCCGTGTCATGTTTAAATACTGGTGCTGGGGCAATGGAGACGCTGATTTTGATTAATTGATTTGGTTACACCATTTCTATTTACATTTCTAATAAAAAGATCAGCTGGACTATAGTATCACTTGATAAAACCAACATTTAGTTCGTGACACGTTGACTACCATATAAGCTAGAGGTCAATAAATCGTTATGCCAGTCTTTCTGGGCCGGCTCGCATCGCTAACTTTGCTTGCGAGTAAAGCAAGTCTCTACATCCAAGATGCGTTTCGTGCAAGCATCATTATTGCAACCGAATTTATTCGTTAGTAATTAGCAATCGAAAGTTAGCGATTTTGTCGTTATCTCTGTCCAGGTTGCCGGCCCTGGTTAACAGATATGACCCACAGCTCAACACTAAGAGGTCAATGGCTTCCAAAGTAAGCAAAACCTTCAACTCATAAGGAAATACACATAAACTCATACACAGTCAATATTTCGCCCACGAAAGCCCATCTTCACATATTAAAACGCAATTGAATGCCATTTATCACAGTACCCTTGCAGACATCAATCTCTCTCCCTCTAAAAGTCGAAAAATTTCAACTCAATTTCAAAACCCGACGTCTAAATAAGTCTGAAGAACAGTTACCATAGTCCTCATGCCCTTTACGACGAGGAGACGAAAACAAAATTAAAAACTACCCGAACGAGCTTAAATCATCGTTATTTATATGAAGGTACAGTTGATGACGATCGCAAATATTGGAGGTAAGTTTGTAACCGGTCTTACAAGAGTGGTTCTACTACCGAACTACGCATTCAATAGTGTATATGTATGTATATGTATATGCTGAGGTTTATTTACTTTTAAGTTTTGTTTTGTATGTAAATTATATGTAGTTATAAGCTTTTAAGTATGTGCTAGCTGTTGTTGCAAGTAAGTGTTAGTTAAACATTTGATGGTGTGTTATGATTATGATTTAAGATAAATCTGTGAGCAAAAAAATGAAGAGGCAGCTTCAATAATCTTCTTGTTGGAGCAGCTTTTTCATTACTTTTCAGTGTGATGATTACTTTATGGTTGTTGGATAACACTATATATTATTATATCTTCGATTTTTTAGTTCTAGGACATACCGGTTTCAACACTCTTCCGTTTCTTTTTCTGATTGAAAATCCGCATTTTCTTCGTTTCCTTCGTAATACAAGGTTCTTAGCTGACTTCTGAATGATATCTAATACACCAGGGATAAGTATTAATATTTCATCTGTCAGGAATACATTGTTGTTATAGATTAGTTTCTACTCAGCTTGATATATTTCCACAACAACATATTATTATTACGAGAATACCAGTTCTCAAGCCTAATGCAAATTGTATCTATTAATATTTATATTAATTAAAAATTAAAACAGCTGTATAAACCAAAGCACCGGCAAAATTTTGCATAATCATAAATACTATTTTATAGCCCTATTTATATTCTTGTAGATTTACAACTTCATTTAAATGATTTCTTTGAGAAATACTTCTTTTTCATAGTCACATAATCATGACTTGAGTATGGTTTACAAGATTTATACAAGGTTCTAAAGGTTATCTGTGGTTCGGAGGTAATTATCTTTGCTAATGATCCCCAAATTAAAGAAAAGAGAGAAAATGTTATGAAGTGTAACGTATCCCTAGTATTTTTTATTTGCCAAATAAAACATTATCGTTACTATTAGACAAACAAACGAAATCAAACGACCATGAACAAATAACTAGTAACTCAAACGCAGCATAATTTCTTTGGACTAATATATCAACTGCATAGACAACGAAATTTATGTTTAATTTCTGGCCATGACCTCTTCTACTTCTAAACAAACAGAAGATATTGACACAGTTACTACATAAAAGGTAGAAGTTGCATCGGTGATCTCGTATCGTTTAACATTATATGCAAACAAAATAATGCCGTAGGAGATTCTGCTAATGTAACTGAAGAAAAAAATGAAGATGTAGAAGAAATTTCAACCATGGTTTAAATTACACATGCATTGCATCTAGCTCTAACCTCCCAAACCTTGAAACTAGAAATCTTACGTCAGAGCTGAAGAAAATGTCGAAAACGCCCACAAATCCTACCAAACAGGTATACACGAATGTTTGTAAACCAGGAATAGAACCCAAAACCTTGGTCACGACGCTTATCCAATAAACCATCGCGCTCTCTCGGGCACTGCCGTGTGCTAATAAAAACCAGTTTGGAGGCCCTTTATAGTGCACGACTTGGTGAAAGAAATGTGGCGCAGCTTTTTGTTGATGGACAAGTCGTGACGTCTATAGGTGTACAATAAATTAGTAGAGTTGACGATGGGACGGCGGGGATAGTGAAAATGTGTGATACAAGACTTTTGAAAGATGCTGAAGTGTTTTGTGATTTTAAAACGAATAGGGTCAAGTCGACGGCAAGGGACACATCAACTATATGAGTATCTTAATCAAAGGGCTAGTTGATGTAATTCAGATAATCAGAAAAACAAGTGAAAAGACAGTGGTGGCCCAGTTATCTACTGCTTTACTAAAGAAATATCTTCGTAAGCAGTCACGATTTAGGTCGTATAAAGTAGACGGCAGAGACGGTGTTCATTAAGTATTTGTTAGTATTATGACCTTCTGTTTCTACGATATATAGCTCGTAGATCAAAATAGGTATTGATTTGGAGAAATAAAGGCCCTGTAGTAATTTAGCTTCGTGTGGCTACGCCTTTTGGGGAGTCGTCCCGTCACCGTATCGTCAAGTCTATAGACACCTCAACTCGATCACTACTGCGCTACGCAAAACGTGTTTCTAATACGATTCCGACTATAATTTATGTATATTGCTTTTTGTTTCTGGTCACTCGATATGTTAGGCGATTAAATCTCGACGATTTCGAGACATGGCGCCTCGGAAATTTGGGTCTCGGAATTATGAGTACTTTGGAGTATTCTTTATAAAATGTTGGGTTGTATCTGTCCCACTTGATTAGACGGTGTTGGTTGTTTATGCTTTCTAAACATTGATGTAGGGCTTGAATTATATTGCTTTTACCTAGCTTTCTTCTTGGCAGAATTCATCGAGATAGATCGGTCCGAGTCGTCACGTGGAGGTTGCCTAAAGAGCGGTGTCAATACTGAGGAAGGCCTAGAAAACGCTGATATAGAAGCATTTGTGAGAGATTTCCACACACAGGCAGAAGTGGAAAGGATGCTATGGCGAGAAAGAATCTGTCATATGAGATGACAAGTAATAGAGAAGTATGGAAGAAGAAGACATGCTGCGCTGACCTCAAATAAATTAGGATAGATCTTAAACAGCAGTGGAACAATACAGCTTATGAAAATTTTATTGTTTTTCCATCGTTTTCATAATCACCCTGATTTGACCGTTTTGCCAAAAATATATAATGCAGCGGCTCCTTTCCTACATTATATTGCGCTTACAAAGCAAGATCCTTCAAGATAACTAGAGGTACCACTAAAGTCTTATGATGTACGCTAGATTAAAACCAGCGCACCCTGTGTAGTAAGCAACATACCCGCTGCAATCCTGGCTGACTTGCTAATCTTCAACCATAACACCATCTTATAAGCAAAGTATGTGCAGACATGCCAGCCACGCTTAGTAACTGCTGTCGTATTTCCTCATGTTCCCGTTATCTCCCGTATTACTGTAGGAGGAAATTATAACAAGCACATCTACACTAATATTATAAATAGGTAAGGTTTGTAAGTTTGGATGGTGGAGGAAAATTCATTCACTAATGGGTAGCTACAGTATCCCCAAGGTTCCCAAGGATATCAAACAAATAAAAAAGGAAATTTTCCGATCATAATGCGAACGGAACTGCGGGCAAAAACTAGTGTATGCTATCCTTATGCAAACTATTCACACTATACAAGGAAAAATCTGAACACAAACCCAA
This sequence comes from Xestia rhomboidea, assembly GCA_963853795.1. Lineage (NCBI taxonomy): Eukaryota > Metazoa > Arthropoda > Insecta > Lepidoptera > Noctuidae > Xestia > Xestia rhomboidea. The sequence continues at coordinate 1,594,438 of OY970771.1, read as the reverse complement.
AACACGTGTTCACAGAACAGATCTCCTATCTTTACAAGAAAACGGTATCAGGGAACACTTAATAGAATCCATAAACGCTTGCAGAACCCCTTATGCGAATTCAAAACCCATAGGCAGAGCTTATTACGCCAATAAGCCTGGCAATTTCGAGCCAGTTTCGAGCCAGATAAGTGGCAAATACCACATAACACCTCGTGAGCAGCCGATAGCATATCTAAATAGGCTTTGATTAGCCGTTAAAAGATAACTTATTGGCTGTAACTTAATTAAGTACAGTTATCAGAGATTATTGGGTGATGCGTAGGGATGTGCGTGTGCGTGGTTGCGATTATTCAATATTTTTTAATCGATTCTTATAGTCTTATAGCATTCATGACATTTGCAATGGCTATTTTTCGTGTAATAAAGGGTGTAAAAAACCTCTTAACAACGCCGAAAGGCACTTGTTCTCCCTTGTTTCTTCTTCATTGCGATCATTTTTTGTTCTACACCATACTTCTAGTTACGCAGATATTGGGGTCAAAGTTCCAACTTTTAGACAAGTTTTTTTAAAATACAAGTTTTTAATGTAAGGTCTTGAGTTCGAACCCAAGGCACGCACCTCTGAATTTTCGGATTCATGTGCGTATTGTATAATTATCACTTGCTTCGGTGAAGGAAAACATCGTGAGGAAACCAGCATGCCTGAGAGATATTTCTCGACGGCATGTTAAGCCAAGTCAGAGGCCCATGGGCGGCTTAAAAACTCTGACACCAGGTTAGGCACTAACCACACGATAAAGAAAGAATGTAAGATTTTTATACATTATTTTATACAGCTCCACGAACCCCGTACTATTCAATCCATCCATCAGAACAATGTTTTGAGTGCGTTACATTGAGTTCTACCACAAAACATGATTTTTCACCCCAAAAAAAGTCGTTTCCCAGCAATAATGTTTGCGTGAAGTTACTGAGTTTGATGTACAGAATGCTTGGTTGACGGCTTCGTGATGAGTCTGTTTACACCCTGTATGTAGTTTGATCATAGGCCAAATTCATAATAGTTACTACCGCCTGACAGATTGCAAATATCTGTCAGGCGGTAGTAACTATTATGAATTTGGCCACTTGTTGGCTGAATGACCCAAAAACAAATCAAAAGTATCATAATTTAAGTGGATACTGCATAAACACCAGTAAACAATTTTCGATATTTATGCGAAATATACACCGATCATTAATTTCGATCAATTTTATCTGCAGTTTCGCGATTTTATCAATGACTCAAATACTATCTGCCTATTCATTAAATTTACCGCAAAAGCGCAAATTGTGCAAGAGACCTGTTGAAAAACAAGCAATAATTCGTATGGAAATGAAACAAAACGTAAAAGGTTTTAATACTGCATGTCCTATAAAAATCACTCTTTAAAAATTCAAAGCATCTGGTTGAAATACCACATAAAAAAGAAATTGAAAATAATCTTAGTCACTTGCGGTCAGCCACCTCATTATATTAAAACCTTTTTATTCTCTCTAAAAAATAATCCTTTTTCCAATAATGAGTCAGTTTATTCAGTTACTTTTTATTTTTTGATCGATTTCCGAGTATGCGATTATTCGGATTCCAAAGTAGTCGAATAATCACAAGTCACAACACTAGTGAGTCATCGAGCGTTTGAAATCGATCACCTTTTACGTTCGGCACTGCCCTATTTACGCAATCGTATTGTTTTTGCGTTGCCAACTGAACTATGATTAAGTGAGCGCACACACTCGACAGTGCGAATAGTCAGCGAATGGGAATTTAGAAGTTGTATGCGTAGGCGTATGGTTAGGCCCAGCTGTGGATCAGGATAAATGGACTTGAGATGACTTACCATTAGGCACTTCGATCGGTATTACTAAGTCTGCCCAAGACTTGGTTCGGTGTCATTTGTTTTTGGAATTCAGGATTGACATCCCTAATCAATTATTTGTTAACAATATATTAATGAAAAAAGTTAGTTTTTTTAGCTTTTATAATCACTAATGCAAATGGAAGAGCTCGTGGCTAAATAATAACAGACGGTCGGGTCGATCTATACGTTAAGCCAAGCTTGCCTAGGTTGGACCGTGGATGGGCGCCTCGGAAAGCATGTTAAGCCTTTGGTCCCGACTGTCAATTGTAGATCTTTGACAGTCGTTACAGTTAGTCAGTGACCTGAAAGTCTGACAACCAGGCTTAGCAACGAGTCTCGTATTACCCAGTACTAACTGACTTGTGGAGGTCAGATAGGATGTCGCTCCATGTAAAATACTGGTATTCAGCTTTATCTGGTAAGACTGGAAGCCGAACCCAACATACATAGTAAGGAAAAGGCTAGGCAGATGATGAATCACAAATTGAAATGAAATTTCGAATTAAAAAAAACTGACAGCCTATCTTAGATACTGCATTATGACTAACCCTTTACTTAGAAAAAAAACAAAAACTTAGCAAGGCACAAACGATTTAATCCGTTGCCTACATCTCCAGACACTTCCATATCAATTCCTACAACTAGACACACACAAACACAACATTGTGAACAAACACAACACACACATGGACATCTGAAGAAACCGCGTTTACGAGTCGTCGGCAACACGATGTTTTTTGCATAATTTAATCAACTCGCAACGATCAAACATATGTGTTTAGAGAAGGGGGTATAAATCATATAAATCGACACATTACTCCTCCGTACTGGTGAGTAAAGAGGCTTACAGACGGTTTCTGTGTACGCAGCGATTTTGAACAAAGATCTTTAAGTGCAGGATGACTTCTGTCAATTGTATTGATAACTTTGACTCAGTGATTAAGAGCAGTTCAACAATTTTAATTTCAAAGAAAACTGAGGTACTATTCCTGCCTACCGGGGCTGCGGGACTATTCGAAAGAGATACCGTGGCCCCGGAACACAAAGGGCGATGAAGGAACATGGATGGGTTATAGTCAGTAAAAGTCTGACACTCCCTCCTGCTCCGCCCAGAGCGGGAGAAGTCATTTGGTGATTTCCCATCCGAAAAAAAAAAAAAAATGTTACTTTTCCTGAAGAACTTATTACTATTCCTGAAGTATTTATTAAGGTATAAAAGTTTATAGTTTATAATGAGATTATATTGAAGTGATCTCTTTCTAACCCAATAGATGACCACAAGCGTCAGTATTGCTAGATGGAGCGACTGCCTGTCTGACAGTCTTCAGAGAACCAGTCTTACCAAGGGTATCGTATTACCCAGGTAAGACTGGTTTAAGTACTCTAAAGTGCAGGTGTACTTTAAAAAGAAGAAGACATAAGCTGACTTACTTGTCTGTATGGCGTAAAGGTGATACCCTTTCCCCTTAAAGATTGAACCCTATCCATCGCCGCGACCCCGTCGTCTCATGTGAAGCTCCCTAACAGATACAGACGCATTAGTAGCGACAAGTTCCCGCTTCAGGCTAATTGAGATCGCTCCGCAGTTGATAAAGATCCCCCGGTGTGTACGAGAACGAACTTATTTCACGTGTGTAGCTGTTTAGGGCGTGAAATACTTACTTACTTATTAAAAGTTTTAAAGACAGAAACGGTTTTACAAGTTAACGTTGTATGTATCGATTGATTTACATGGAAAGTTTCGCGTTAGAAGATTGATGTTTCGTGTGTGAGGCTATTCACATTTTGTTATGTTGAGATTTTACAAATAAATCGGATATCTGAATACTGGTTTTAAAACCAAGGAATCTAACGTCTACTACTTTTTTGCTTGTCTTATTAACATACGTTTAAATTCGACTGCCTTGTCGGACAAAGTGTTTTTCGGTTTTTCCATCAGGAATATCTCAGTAGCTGCCACGGAGTCTGGATATCTGCCCGGTTGATGGCAATAGGCTCGCCCCCTATTACATGACTTAACATATCTGGCGAAATGTGGGTGTACCATTAGGTACGCCTCTGTCTAAACCCTTCGGGGGTTACAGGCGTTATGTTATGTAAATTCTACTGGTTTGAAAGTCCTAAGTCTTTGTAAGTCCTATAAACCTATTCTTTGAAATCAGTAAGATTTGGTAGGCTCGTAATCATTCCTCTTAAAACATAGAACTGCATTTAGTTATGACAATCAGCTATTCTTTATGCTAGTTTTCGCTGATCGCTCCACGATGTTTAGGGTGTGAAACGTTTACTTCGATATTGTAAGGGTGCAAATTGCTTACATGGTTTCCAACGCATGTGTTTTGGAAGTTATTACAAAGGGTTAGGTACTTGTTATTTTGCATAATGTGTAGGAATTACATTGGGGAAACATATGGGGTTTGAGTGAAGGAAAGGCCATTGATCATGCTTATATGTGTTGAATTACAGACCTTTTCAGTTTCCTTAACCTATGTTCCTTCACTGTAAGGTATACAGTTTATTTGTGCGTATTTTCAAGGATCACTTGGCATGTGTGTTATCTGACGACACCTTCTTGATAATAAATCATCATCTGCCTAGCCTTTTCCGAATTTATTGGGGTCGGCTTCCAGTCTTACCGGATGCAGCTGAATACCAGTATGTTACATGGAGCAACACTGCCTAACAGACCTCCTAACCCAGTTAGTACGGTAAGACCTTGGTAAGACTGGTTGTCAGACTTTCGTGCTACAGATCTAAATAAATATAATTATATCTTAAATGTTTATCCAAGCCCATAAATCATTATCATTGCTGCAAAAGAATTATTTCTAGCCGAGTAATTCTATCTTTTTCTTCTTATTTTTTGTACCATTTAACTTCCATTCTCCCCTGTCAAACGTTCCACTAATGGTACACGGATACAAAAGTTATTGGCATTGAAAAAGTCTCATCGGAGTTTCGACTCTGAGAATTTATGTATTTTTGTCGAACCTGTCTATTAAGGCGACTACAGGAGCTAAATTAGCAACTCTAATTGTGGTGGTTCAAACTTCGTTTGAAATACTGTAAGAATAAAGTTCTAATCAGCTTGTGCGAAATGAGTAGTTTTTTTGCGATTTACATAAAATCTATTGATTGGACTAAAAAACTAAAACACTATTATGCTAATATGTGCTTGTAGAATTATTTTCCAAAAAGTCAGAATGATCGCATGTATTTGAGTACGGTTTTTACTCGTTAAAAGAAATTTTAGAGATTAAGTTCGTGGTTTTTTTATCGAGTAAAATTAGTTGTATTATGCTTTCAAAACACTATCATACTAGCATATATCCTGAAGAATATCATATATTTTTCTGGTTTTGTTATTTGCAGTGAATCATATGCTTTTTTGCAATGTAAAACTCACGTTTAGCTCCTGTAGTCCCCTTAACTATCTTCTCTAATCCGCCTCGCAATACTACAGATTATTTCATCACGTAAACATAACATTGACTCCAGTGCTAGGTTAGGTTGATCGTCCATCACACATTGAGTGTCGGTGGTCGGTGACTCACGGGCAGTAGTCGAGACTTTCACCCAGATCCAATACAACGCGCTCTGGTTATCGCTGACGTTGACGTTTCTGTGTTTTGAGTACATTGCTGGCTGTGATTACAAGATAAAGCAATCATTTTTAATGATATTATGTACGTATAGTTTATCTATTAAAGGACACTAAACTGCATGCCACTGCAAATATTAGGGATGATGATTGACTACAAAAAATATGATTCTGTGTAGTCCGTCAGTTAGATTATCGATACTTGTGTTTTGTTTTATCAAATTAATAAAAAATTAATAAAAATAAAACGTGTCAAAGATCATGAGTGGGCGCTCGTGACGTCACGTTTGAGTAAAAAATGTACTCAAATGTGACGTGACACGAGTTTTCGACGCGAGTTTTCGTCTTCATTTTTTGTTTACGTGAAAAAAGAAAAAATATGTGTCCAATATTTTTTGGAAATCTATCTGACGGACTACTTTGATTTTTATTGTCATCTACCCTATTCTATTTTCGTCAGTAGTTTTGGACAAAACTAATCAGTAATTCTTGAAAAAAAAAACTGTAGTGCTTGTATACTGAATTCCAAGCAAAGAGATGTCCCAAATTACTGGAAACTGGAGTGGGTAATGGTACAATATTGAATATAATTCTGTAGACATGGTATTTCCAGCTGAGATTTGATCTCCATCTTTTAATTATAGAAAACAACAGCCTATGTTATCCAGTTAGTGGGTTGTGGAGGTCAGATAGGCAGTCGGTTCATGTAAAATACTGGTATTCTACGGAATACCAGTTAGACAGGAAGCTGACCACCCCAACATAGGAAAGGGCTAGGCAGATACGTGATAGATGATGAGGCCAACAACATTGGTACTTAAAAGTTCAATTCAATCTCACCTCAGTGACCTTAGTCATCATCAATCCCAAAAACTTGCCGAAATTGAGGGGAAATTAGACGATTTCGCAAGTTGTTTCTCGACAGATTGCGGCTGATATTAGAATCTGAACTTTCATCGAAATACGGGAATAACCCATTTATCAAATCTAAAATTCATAACCTAGGTTTACCAGTCGATGTAAATCATCCATTCCTGTAGCTTGCGCATGAGTCACTGCCATGCGCGCGCGCATCGTAAGGTGTTACGTGCTGTGAGTCATTTTGTTAGCTTTTTATTACTATCGTGTTCAGTACACTTATCTTTATTGCCGGTTTTAGTGATGTAACTTAAGTAATAGTTTTAGAATTATTAGCTAAAAGATTGTTAAAAATCATAAGCTTATGCTCATACGTACTGGAGCAAGATGGCTGAGTCATCTTAAGAAGTCTTGAAACTCCGAGCGCTCACAGCCTTTTCAAGGAAATTTCAAAACACTTAGTTGATAATTCCCGTGACCCTAGGGCTGGCTTTTACCTTGGCCAAAGGCTTAGCGTTGCCATACAGCGTGGTAACGCCGCCAATCTCTTGGGGACATTACCAGTTGACAGCGTTGAGGAGGAGTTTTTTTAGTTACGCCATTTTTTTAGTTTTTAGTTTATGTTAGTTAGTGCAGTTTATTTTAATAGATTTTTAAATTGTAAATAATGTATGATGATTAAGTACCTTGAAACTTGGATTATCTAAAGTTGAAATCTGGTAAATTATTACTATCATGCTTCTTCTCGAATCAATGGACAGCTCTATCGTTTTCTCTCGCTTTTTCTATCATGTTGTTTATATATTATCAAACATAAAACAATGACAATGATCACCATGCATGTTAGATATTTCAGACAATGAGTCCCTCTGGCCTAGAGGGGTAATGGCTTTTCGGTTCTTATTTCTATTACTACCTGAAACAGGTTTGGGATAAGCTTTTCAGTAGCTCATGTCAATACAATATATTTTCTTACTTTTCCATAATCGTTGTCGCTGATACAATGCAAATTTTCTAGGTCTTCAGGTTGTTTAGCCCTCACGAGATTTTATGTCAGAGAACAGAGCAAAGATTCGTGATTCTCCTGCATTCTTCGTTTTTGGTGAAAAGGTAGCTTTTGCTTTTTTTGCCTTTTTTTGCTTTTTTTTTATCTACTGTCAACAATATAGAACATGGAAACGGGTATTTATCGCGAAGACTCAGTCTCAGTCTTCCCGCGACCACGGCTGGTGCTGGTGTGTTTGATACTTTCAACAAAACTGTGCCCAAATAAAAACCGCAATTTTGTCAATAATGCCCTACTACTATCTTCTATAAGAAATCGGACCACCTAGTATACGCAATTTACGATAATAGCCGTTAATTTGATCATTTTACCTGTGATAGGCCGAACAAAGCGTATATAGGATGTTTATAGCGTAACCTTAGACCTTGCAGGGGCATGGAATGGAGGGAGGGAGGGGGGGCGGTGCTGATTTTTAATTTAGATAAAAAAACGTAAAAAAAGTAGATGCCATCACTTAGCATGCGTGCCGGCGGCGCGCGGACTTGTGTCGTAGAACTGTGGGCAATGGATAAGAAGTTATTTAGTTGGGTTGGGCATGCTTTGTGTTTTTTTTTGAGCTATGCTTATGTTTTTGATTCTTTGAGTGGGTTGTGATTAGTACTCGTATAAGAGTCAAAATGATAGCTTGCCCAGCACTTGCAGTTGCACTTGCTATACGCTATTTGCTGCACATGTATACCATTCATACATGTATGTGTTCTACCTACTAATTGTACATTCAGTACGTAACATCAATGCTTTTATTGCCTAATTTCACTGTCTAAAATTCTACATCTCTCGGGTTTCTCAGCTAACTACAACTTTTTTCACACTGAAACTAACATAGGTATATTTCTCTCTAGTCTGTATTTCTTTTAGGCAGACATGGATGACATAAGTCTGCCTAAAATAAATACTGCGTCTTATTACTTTATGAATGTAGACCCAACACCAAAGCCAACAGCCAAACTAATTCTAAAATCAAAACATTCTAATCCGCTTTTTACCATCTACGTCGTTTCTCTTCCATACTTCACATCCCCGTGGCCGACATTATGGGAGAATGTTTACATGGCCCATGATGGCCCATTACGAGCTATGGGAACAATGATGGCGGCCGTCATCATATGACGTCATTACCGTGACAATTGTACTACGCCCGGAGGGAAAGCCTCTGTTTGTTTATGATTAGACTTTTTGTTTATGGTGCTAGAAAGTTTTGTGTGTTGTCTTTGGTTTAATGTTGTAATTAGGAGGTTTTGGAGTGATGTCGTTATGGTCTTAAAGTTATTCATTATTATGAGTTGAGCTACGCCGATACGATTACTCACAATTGCGTGAACTGACTAGACGGATCCACTCAAATCTGTGTGGTTATTTCATCATCTCAGACACTAATCTGTACGGTACTCATGTGACTTGACTATGATTATGTTTAGACTTAAAAAAGACTGACCCTGATTTTGTTTCGGTGTTTCTACTCAAAGTCGTCGGATAGAAAACATCGACCTCATCCAATTTTTCTTAAATATTTTAATTTTTGACGTATGAATGTGTTTGTAAAAACCATTCAGATTATTGAAAATAGGCATGACGACAGTATCAAAAAATTGCAAATCTATTTAGTCCGTCAGTTAGAGTATTGGAAATTAATGGACACGTATTTTTTGTTTTTGTAAATCAATGAATATTGACAAAGATAAAACGCATCAAAACTCGGGAGTGGGGGCTCGTGACGCCAGAACTAGCTAAAAATTATACCATGGCGTGACGTATTGAGAATTTTAAAAGCGTCGTATCTTCGTCGATTTTGGTTTACGTTACAAAAGAAAAAACACGGGTCAAATATTTTTTGATAATCTAAGTGACTAATTAGATTTTTTTGTCGTCTCGCCTAATGTGCTAATGCAAAAACCAAATTACTTTAGGATGGTTTTGAATTCAAAGTCGTTTCGAAATTACGTTTACGTCGCGCGTTCAAGATAGGACCTTAATTCCTGAAATCGGCTTTCAGGAACGAGCTTAGTGTATACGTCAGTTACTATAAAACTATAATACTGTGTGATTAGATTCCGTGTGTCGCACAAACTAGCATAACGACCACGTATGCGCTCCTCCAATCAGCGATTATTTCATTGTCGGTCCACACACTTTGTTAGCTTTTTTGCGACACTAGTCAATTTTTATTATTGTGTGCGATTCTAGATTTGAAATGGTGAGAGTTTTATGCAGCGTGTATTAGAAATGTTTGGTCATCATTTTAATGGTACCATCAAAGTCAAACTGCACCGGAAGTATGAAACGGCTGATTACTTTTTCGCAATTACAATATAAATAGAAAGTTTTCGGTTTAGGGTGATTTATTTGAACCATTGTATAAAAAAACGGTTGAAAACCGAAACATGAACAACAGCAACTATCTTTAAACTGAACCGGAGTATACGTTGCTGCACGAAACAGTCTCAGTTACTTAATAAAAACGTATACATATTGTATTAACCGCTGTTGTAGTTTTTACATAAAAATAAAGTAGAATATTGTGTCACCAGGGCTAGGCCTATTTCTTTTCATTAGGTACCTACCAAAAATTCCATAAATGGCTTACATTTCAAAAAACTAATTAATTTCATGATCACGACTTCCTTTAGAAATTTTTGATTGACAACTGATTGATAGTTTGACAAATGGTGTATTCATGATACTTTAGTCGTGGAAATGCGTGGGTCGTTTTCAATTAGTTTTTTTTTTGTCATACTAACGATTGGAACGTCTAAGGTAAAAACAAATATAAAGAAGTGTCTGATGCTCACCATATTCAATTATATGATCTACTGGTCTATTGTCATTGACATGACGTCCATCGAAAGATCCAACCCAAAAATAAAACAACTTTACAATTTTAAAACTAGAAAAGGTTTTGCCAGGTTACAAGCTAGTGTGTAGTGTATGTTTAAAAATTATCACAAACTTCAGTAGATCAGGCAGTCTTTTATAATTTTCATAAAAAAAAATAAGAACCTGCTTAATTAAACAAGTACAAAAGAGCTAAAATAAAGTCACCACAACTTCCTCAATTATTAAAACACAGCAATTCATCGCTTCCCCCGGCTCTCCTTTATTCTCCACGAAATTGCTATAGAAATATTAAAGAGTAACACGATATAAAAGGCATATAATAAAAAAAGTTTCTTAGTAAAAAACCAGTGAAAAGTAAGTAATTTATTCAGTAGTGTGGAGTGTGACTGGTGCCGTTTCTTATGCAAATCACTCAGATATTTACGAGGTAAGGGGTTGCGCAGAGAATAACTTCGTAAACTTTACAGATGGGACGGACGTTTGCGACGGGATTTTTTCGGCACGTTTTGGTTTCAAGGTTGAGGAGATTTTAGGTTTAAAATATAGGGTTAAGTAGATTTGCTTGTGCTAAATTAATTAAAACTGCTATTGAAAATTTCAGCAGAATTCAAAAATCTTTGTCGTTAGACCACCTTGAGGTTTGTGATTATTTATGTGCTGTCGTTAAGTTGCTTGTGCTTATGTGTTTCTTATTGCTTTTAATCAATAGCTTTGCCAAATCGTTTTCGACCAGAAAGTGACACTCTGGATTCTTTTGAATGCATTGGGCGCTAGGTGTACTCACGTCAATGGTGTATCGAGCTGAACCGAAAACACGCCCCCTTTAACAACCGGTATTGAAGCTTTAAACCGAATCTTCTCATTCTAAAAAAACAGTCTGCTATTACCCACCAAGACATCCTGTCAAGTTGACTTCTGGGCTGTCACCTGACCACGTCGTGGAACCAGCGAAGTTTTGAGCCAACAGAATTTGAAATCGAAAAACACGAAAGTTCCTGAGTTTCGTGTTTTCGAAGTCAACTTGACAGGATGTCTTGGTGGGTAATAGCAGACTGTTTTTTTATGGTCTCAAAGTCTCCACAATTCCTTCCAACAACTCTTCCTTCGTCACGTCGAACCTGCCTTCGCAGTGCACGTTACACCATGTTTTTTAACATCCACTTCCACAGCAGTGTCGCGTCTGCGTCACTTTGCCCGCATCACGCTCAGTGCGCGCGTGACGTCGCGACGCGTTTTGTGAATAATTGTCGCGTAGTTTAACTAGCCACACCTTTAGCGTATGTTTGTTTTAATATACGGGAAACTAACTGGAGCTGCGGATTCGTTTGTGTGGAATAGTTTGTATTTTACTTATTGACACCTACCATCCTGTCTTGTCGTGTGAGACATGTATTAACGTCAAAATCACCCCAATGACTAAAACTCCTCTTCACAAATATTGTTTTCATAAGGCCAACTTTGACAATATTAATAGTAACATACAGCAACTAAACTGGTCTGAACTGTTATGTCCTTTGAAATCTGAAGAGGCTCTGAATAAATTCTACACTGAAATGGATAATATTATTAAACAAGACACTCCATTGGCCCGACCTAGATCAGTCAGCTATCCCATATGGTTCTCTCGTACTCTTATAACTATTTCTAAAAAGAAAGAAAAGGCATGGATCAAGTGGAAGAAATATTATAACATTTCTGACTTTGAGTGTTTTTCAAATTATAGAAAACAGTTTAAAGATATATGTCTTAAGTGTTTCAGTTCGTATATTGGTTCTGTGGAGGATAATCTGGGCAAAAACATAAAACACTTCTGGACCTATGTTTCCAATCGAAAAGGTAAGCCTGGAATCCCGTCTAAGCTTCAATACAAAAATGATGAAACAACTGATCCAAACACGGCGTGTAATATGTTTTCTGACTTTTTTTACTCTGTATATGAGCCAACGTCTCCTTCATTGCCTCATTGGAAGCCTCCACAGGACAATAACGCACTACACGATGTCTCTATTTGCGACCTTTCTTTTAGTAAAGATAACATATTGAAGGAGCTTAATTCCTTAGATCCAGCGAAGGGCCCAGGTCCTGATGGACTTTCGCCTTACTTTCTTAGGAATACTGCGACTTCCATCTGTAAACCTCTATTTATTATTTATAATAAATGTATATCTGAGGGAGTTGTACCTAATGTGTGGAAGCATGCGTATATTGTGCCTGTTCACAAAAGTGGATCCAAACGCAGCGTGGAACACTATCGTCCCATTTCCATCCTGCCTGCACTGTCGAAACTCTTTGAAAGGCTAGTACATAACGAAATCTATCCTGTACTCCACAACATCATAATTCCACAACAGCACGGCTTCGTTAAGCGTCGGTCGACTAATACTAATTTATTTATTTTATTATTTTCTAGCTTTTTGTTTGATTGTGTTGACAGCCGTGTACAGGTAGACGCAGTGTATACGGACTTCTGTAAGGCCTTTGACAAAGTTGACCATAAAATACTGCTAAATAAAATAGCGTTCAACGGTATTCGTGGTAATCTTCTGAGGTGGTTTACCTCTTATATTACCAACCGTAGTCAGAGGGTTGTAATCAATGGTCATCAATCAAACATCGCACAAGTGACCTCTGGTGTGCCTCAAGGCTCTATACTTGGTCCCCTTTTGTTTATTTTATATATAAACGACATCTGCCAATGCTTTCGCAATACCAAATTTTTATTATATGCCGACGACCTCAAATTATATAGAGCCATAAGACAACCAAATGATTGCCTTCTGCTGCAGCAAGATTTGGACAGACTATCCTGTTATTGTCAGGAAAATAAGTTGCAACTAAGTTTACCTAAATGCAACTTCTTAAACTACACAAAAAATAAAACCAAAATTAACTATACATATACGTTGTGCAATGCCCCCCTACAGAAAGTGGATTCTATTCGAGATCTCGGTGTTACTCTTGATTCTAAGCTTTGCTTAGACCTACACATAGGAAAAATAGTTAATAAAGCATATCAACTATACGGATTTGTAATGCGTTCAACTGTCGACTTTAAAAAGCCTTTTTCCTATTTATGCTTATATAAGTCTCTTGTACGCTCTCAACTAGAGTATGCCGTGTCCGTCTGGAGTCCTTACTACAAAAAGTACGTTGAAATGATTGAGTGTGTTCAATACAAATTCTTGCGTTCTATGCATTACAGATGCTACGGATATTATTTGCCATACCAAGATTTACTTGCTAAGTATAAGCTCGCAACACTCGAAAACAGACGTAGGTACTTAGAAGCCATGAATTTATATAATATTGCTCGAAATAAATTTGACTGTATTGAACTATCCAATATGCTGTGTTATGCGGTTCCTAGGACCGTCCACAAGCGAAGGGTGCGCGCTGGTAGATTATTTTCCGTGGGTATTTGCAAGTCTAACTCTGGCCAGCGTTCGCCTGTTCGCAGAATGGTCGATTCCTACAACAGTACTTTCGAGCAAATTGACATTTTTGCATGTTCCCCCTATAAGTTTAAACGTCTTATACTTAAGGAACTTTCTTAATTATTTATACACCTTTTTACATTGTTTTTTTTTTACAACATTTTATATCTCTCGGATTTGTAACCCTAGCGATTATTTTAACTGTTATGTATCTTAGAGTTAATCTGTGAACAGCGTTGTGGGCTGCAATATTGTCTATAAGTTTTGTATATGTTTCTTATTTCTATGTTTTATATTGCAGTTGTTTGTTGTTCCTTTTGAATAAAAATAAAAATATTGATGAGCCTTACCATAGCTTCAAAATTCATCCTACGAATGCAACCTCCTAATCGCAATGATAGACTGCAAAGCCACGATGGGTTTTGCTGCAATAGGACAATATTGTCTTTTTGCCGTTTTGGAAGCGTTTATATTATGGAAAAATATAAACCAGCCGTGTCGCCTATCATTGAGATTGGGCTTTGCTGGTGTAAAATCATAATTACCATGTTGAATAAATGCCTAAAGGAATGTCTAAAGAAAGTCATCCTTCTTTAGACATTCCTGCTTATCCTCCTGAAGTAGAGAGGTACGTAATTAAGGGTGTAAATAGACCCTTAACGAAGCCGAAAGGCACTTGTTCTCCCCATCATTGCGATTTTTTTTTGTGCTGGACCATACCTTGGAACCTTCTAGTTATGGAGATATTGGAGGTCAAAGTTCCAACTTTTTTACAAGTTTTTTTTTTACTTTACTTTACTTTAAATATCTCCATAACCCGTTTACTATTCAATGCACCCATCAGCACAATGTTTTGAGTTGCATTGAGTTTTACCGTAAAACGTGATTTTTCACCTAAAAAAAAAGTCATTTTCCAGCAATAATTATTGCGTAGAGCAACTAAGAGCAACCGTCAACTAAGCATTCTGTACATCAAACTAAGTAATTAGTTTGATGTACAGAATGCTTAGTTGACGGCTTCGTGAAGGGCCTGGTTACACCCTGTATAGTAAGTAGATAACCTTCTTAGGTTGACCTTTTCTTTTTCCTTACTGGAAACTTTCAGACACGTGCCAGGAAAAAGTCTTACCCACTGATGTTATAATATTAACATGAAATGAATGATTCGTTTCTGAAATTACCTTGTTATTACGTCTTCTTATTTGCTAGAAATAAAAGTAAAACAACATTTTGCTACTTAATTACTTGGCTACCAAATAAAACAAAAGCATGTAGTAAAAAAAAACCGGCCAAACGTAGGTTGGACTCGTGCACCGGAGGTTCCGTAAATACAAATATAATAAACTTGTTTTTGTTTTCAGATTTTTTTCCTTTACATGTGCTGTTAAACATTGCTTCTTGCCAAATTTCATGATTCTAGGTCAACGGGAAGTAACTAGGATTTGATTTCTGTGTGAAATCGCAAAATATGCGACGGTCATATATTTTGATAGCGTTGACTTACAAGTTTGATTTGTTCACTGCCAAGGAGTAGCAAACTTGAGTATTTCATATTAATTATCAGCTTGATACCTCCACGCGTTCCTGTAAATAAGGGTCTTGACAGATTGACATACAGACATACAGACAGACGGACAACAAAGTGATCCTATGAGCATTCTGTTTTTGCCGACTGGGGACATATCAGAACTACCAGCCCGCATACATAGGACACTCTCATACATAGGAGGCCCGTGTCCCAGCAGTGGGTCATATTATAAGCTAAATGCTTATAATCACCAAGAATATGCAGCAAACATACAAACATGACTACATACTAATAACAATCATCTAAACTCAGTTCAAAACCTGACATCGATGCTATGAATATTGATGCTGTCAGTTCTTGAAAACAGTTTAGACATAGGGATCTAAAATGGCCGCTTTAGCGAACATAATTGGATAATAATATGAATTGAATTACAATTCGTAAAAATGGTCTTAAAAGACAATTTATAATACATATTCAAATTCAAATTCATTTATTGTTTGTCACAGGTGAAATATCAGTTCTTATGATTATTATAAAAGATCGCTGTAACATACCTTTATATTACATATTACCGGTGTGACCATTTTAAAAATTGTAACGCAATTCATATTATTATCCTATTAAAAATCTGCTAAAGCGGCCATTTTAGAACCCCTGGTCGCATTCAGTAATAGCGAAATTCGCCCTAACTCATTCATTTATAAATGAATTTGGTAGATACATTTAGAAGTACGTTGCTACCCCTTTTTTTTTTTTTTTTTTTCGGATGGGAAATCATCAAATGACTTCTCCCGCTCTGGGCTGAGCAGGAGGGAGTGTCAGACTTTTACTGACTAAAACCCATCCATGTTCCTTCATCGCCCTTTGTGTTCCGGGGCCACGGTATCTCTTTCGAATAGTCCCGCAGCCCCGGCAGGCTTCGGTCCTTGCGGACCCCTTCACTATTGCTGACTCTCTTTGAGGCGCGCGTGGAACACGAACGCGCCGTCGACACGGCCTGTCGTCATGAGACGAACGGACGGCGAGCTAGCCCATAGCTCCCCGTCCACAGGCCCGCGCCTACGGTGGCCGGAAGCCACCACGTGGCCCCCGACGCCCGGGGCGTCTCCCGCGGCGGCCGGGACGTGAGGATCTCTCCCTGTCCTGTTCCGCCACCTCCTTCGCTAGCATGACTGCTTCGCAGAAGGAGGTGACGGCGTCCCATTCCGTCTCGCTCCGGACCATGGATTGAACCAAGGCCGGGAGCGAGAGGTCGCCGCCGCCAATCGCCGTTACGAGGACACGGCGGTGCTCCGCCCAAGCGGGGCACACCACCGTGTGCTCCACCGTGTCCTCCGGTCGATCCTCACAATGGTGACACCCGGGCGTCTCCTCCCGCCCGATTCGGTGCAGGAACTTACCGAAGCATCCATGTCCGGTAAGAACCTGCGTCAGGCGGAAGGTGAGGACGCCGTGGCGTCTCTCCAGCCACTCCTCAAAGAGGGGACTTATCGCCACTATTGTGGCGTGCCCTGCACGGGGTTGCGATAGTCGCTCTCTCCATGTCGCCATGAGATCCCGCCGGAAGTCCGTCCGCTGAGCGACAATTTGCCGCGGCAGCGGAGTTTCCCCCCGGCGTAGCGCCTCCGCGCGCCACTCATGTAGGCACGTTGCTACCCCTGCAGTGTGCTTGATATCAATACGCTTGTCCATTGTCGAGCATCACCCTTTGTAACATTCCACTGTAACCAGCGCAAAGCGGTTCCAGGAGCATGTCCTCCGTTATAATTACGGGCGGATTGATTTCCTAGTTTAATTGCAGAAAATCTGATATGGTTGTAGTTCTGTGTGAATGATAGGATAATATGCACTACTAACTGTTGGTAAATGAGATTGTTTCGTACCTGATAACGATACGCACGTAAGTACACACTACCGCACAACTGTGAAACTACAAGTGGACTCATGAACGCTGAAGGACATGAAAACTGACGCCTAAGGAATCTGCCATAGAGTAATTGTTAGTTTGTAACCCAAAAATAACAGTTATCAATTAGGAAATCAATTTAAGGCACTTAGAAAACCTTATTAAGTAGTATCCAATACCTTCCGAATTATTTTTAGCTTCTATCAAGCTAACAGGAGGTGAATTAATTGGTTCTAATATTAACTATAAAATAATTCAAAATTATTATTGAACAGACCAAATATAAACAAAACTATGCCATGACTCGAAAATAACAAAACAGAAACTTAATTTATTCACCAGCGCTGGTTTCACGTCAAAACTCAATAATATTTTTTTGAAACCAACTCGACTGGAATGAGCAGTCAACATAGCTCTGTTTTTTGCCCGACTTTGGTCCTGTCATGTCCCAAAACACCAAATTAATTTTACAACAAAAATCTCAACGTTGCCCTCAAAAATGTGGGAGAACTTTTCTTTACGAACTACAAATTTAACTTGGTGATGTTCTCAAGGATATTTTAGGGTTGTTTTTCATTTTGTTGGTTCTCTAAATATGTGATTGTTGATATTATTACACAATGCAAGCATTAGTGATAGGTTGATTTGTCAAGATAAGGGTTTCTGATTTCTCATGGGGTTCGAATGATAAACAAGTTTGAGCTTTTGATTTTTTTTAATGGGAAGATCAATTCTTAAAAAATCTTTCTTTGGCTACAAATCTTTTCATCACATTGGTTACGTTACGGATTAATTGACACAAAAGAGCATTATAATATTTTGGCTTGATATAGTTTTGAGGTTAGTGCGTGATGATTATCCTACTTCCTGGTTTACTTCCTACTAATATTATAATTGCGAAAGTTTGTGAGGATGGATGGATGGATAGATGTTTGAAAAACTACTGAACGGATTTGGATGAAATTTAGCACACAGATAGTTTATAACCTGGATTTATAACCTGAAACTTAAAGTACTTACGGGATGATATCCGTGATTTTCTTTTGTTAATATGAGCTAGTAAGTACTTTAAGTGTGGTGAAAAACTGTGAAAGTCTAAAACAGGATACTTTTGATCCCGGTAGTATGATCTTGTTGGACAATTATCATCATCAGCCTATAATGTTCCCACTGCTGGGACACAGGCTTCCTCTCTATGAGAGGGAATGGGCTATAGTCCACCACGCGGGCCCAGTGCGAATTGGTAGATGTCACATGTCTTCGAATTTTTAGTTCTAGGACATGCCGGTTTCCTCACGATGTTTTCCTTCACCGTTTTGAGAGCAGCGGTGATGAAATAAATTTCACAAAGTAATCCGCCTTTCTGGGTTCGAACCTGTTTGTAAGTCGGGGCCGCCACCTCTGGGCCACCGCTGCTCTCGTAATAGGCGAGACGACAAAACAAATCTAATTAGTCCGTCAGTTAGATTATCAAAAAACATTTGTACCGTGTTTTTTCTTTTGTTACGTAAACCAAAATTGACGAAGATATGACGCTTTTAAAATTCTCACTACGTCACGCCTAGGTATAACTTTTAGCTAGTTCTGACGTCACGAGCCCCCACTCCTGAGTTTTGATGCGTTTTATCTTTTGTCATTATTCATTGATTTACAAAAAATACGTGTCCATTAATTTCCAATACTCTAACTGACGGACTAAATAGATTTGCATTTTTTTGATACTGTCGTCATGCCTATTAGATAGGCTAACAATATTATTTCTAACAGTAAAATGAGAACTCCTGAACAATTTAATCTTAAGTCACCTTTTCATCTCCCAACTCAATAAAAATGTGACAAATACCAGACACCATACATATCAGAAACAATAAAGCATTTATGACAAAGTGCTATTTGTCGCAAGTACATTCTTACATACATTAACTTCTTGTTCAACAGGAATATCTTCCAGCCGCTGTAGCGCTTTCAAGCGATGTCCAGGTGTCTAGCATGCCATTGTAGTACAAATATATACTGGGGCTATTATAAGAGCACCCTCAATTACATTAATTGGCTTTAGAGTTAAGGGGATTGCTCACTGATGAGAATGAGGTGTTGATGTTGACTTGTAGCAGTCATTTTGGTGCAGTAGAAGTCAGTTTTAGGAAAGAAAAGTTTTATTTTGTAGCTGGCAGCTCTTTTCTCAGAGAGGAAGCTTATGTTCTAGCAATAAGATCGTTAATGGCGTGATGCTTTATGTTTGTTAAGGTTTTATTTTCTTGTCATTGCGAAGAAAAGTCCTCTTTTGATATAGATTAGGAATCAATCAAATACACCAGGATGTGTGTAATCGCAATTTTTCACATATTTGTCCGCACCAGCAAGATCATATTTTGGTTTAAACAAAGTCAGTTTTATCTTGGTATACCTTACTTAAGATGACGTTTAATAGATTCATTTTAAGTTTGATTTTGAATCCAGCAATCTGATTCTTGAAATTCCTATCCATACTAGTAAAACAAAAAATCAATCTTTAAGATAGATTCTTCAATTACTGTTTTAAGCTTTCACGGTTCATAACTATACTTAAAATGTCACTTACGGGATATCTTCCGTGATTATCAATTGTTTTGAGCTCCCGAGTTAACATCGGGAGCTCAAAACAATTGATGATTCTTAAATCGTTATTATTGATGCAAATTCTCTTCCATAAACAAAATGGTGAGCTGGTGATCCAGCTATTTTCTGTCACGTCTGTGTCCTCTCATCTACTTACTAAATCTTTGCCCCATCATCCCATGAACACACTCCTTTACCCAACCAAGTTTACAAGACGCAACAAAACTGATGGTTACCATTTAAGGCCCATTAATTACCCATACAAACGAGACCCCATTAACAATGGTATAAAGCTTCGTCGCCAGTTATTTAGATTGATTCCATGCACCATTCATTAGCGATCGGAGTCGGGATTAATTTTAGTTTAAACTTGTCGATTAGTTAGATGGTGACTGATTAAAAGGTTGTTCTATGTGTGAGTTTGTTACGTGTTTTAATCTAGATTTAGAATATTGTTAAGTTAGTTAATTTTGTGACGGTACTTAAGCACGGTTATGGCATCATGTGGGCCTAGAAAAAATGGGTTGACATAAGTTTTCTGGTTGCTTCTGTCAGTCCAATATAATTATATTTAACTATGATGATGCTACGATGACTATTTTTAACGATGATGACCAACTCAAATGGAGTTAGTCAGGATACCTAGCAAAGCGCGGTGATGGCAGGTGGAGTAAATCTGTGGCCGAGTTGCGTCCAAGGAATGGAAAGAGAAGTGTTGGTCGTCTGGTGGCGAGATGGGCAGACGACAGTTGCCATTGCGGGAATATCCTGGATGAGGTTGGCACAGGAGCGTGGAGTTGGGCACAAACAAAGAGAGGCCTATACCCAGCCGTGGGTGAAGTCGGGCTGTGGATGATGATGATGATGATGATGAGACGGGACATGACAAAGAAAATTGTAATCCAATACTTGTTACTACTTAGTATAAATCGGTTTGTTTTGCTTGTGTCGATATCAACACAAGAAAAAAATGAAAAGTATGTTAAACGCATCTTTAACATTGTTTACTAAGTTTTTGTAGTTAAAGTTTTAAGTAGGTAGTGTATAGAATCGCCTAAACATGAGAGTATATTAAAATAACAAAAATATACATAGTCTCTGTTTTTATATTTTGGCAACATGTTGAAAAATGGACGGACAACTTGACTTGTATCTGCTTAAAACAACATAGTATACTAACTTATTATGATCACCAATACCAGTTAAGTTTTGTGGTTATGTTAATGTAACTTCAAGACTGTTTGCATGGTCAAAATTAACCTTCAAATAACAAAACCATAAAACTATTCGAAATTAATGAAAATTAAACTTTAATGAATGAAATAAAAGCAATTTACATTTAAAATTAAACGAAGCATTAAAATTACAATGTGCTTACTATTACAAAACGTTTTTATGTTTAAGTCACGGGTGGCAACTTATCACTAAGTATATATTTTTATAATGAAAACGAAACAACTGGATACATTGATCCGTTTAATATATTTCTGATCGCACTTTTTTAATTAAATATCCTATAAAATACTGATGGCCTTATACGTACATTATTCAAGCTAATTAAGATCTTGTAGCTTTTACATAAAGTTTGAAATTGCCTGTGTAGTTGTATCAGCTGTTGCAATAACATTGGCTAGAGTACGCTCAAGAATTTCACTTTCAATCTATCTATATCACTAGTGTGAAAAGATACGTTTGTGTGGCGGACAAATAAATAAATCAGTATGTATTTAAAAATCATTTACATAGGTCAGTCGACTGGAAGAAATCTTGAAGGTAAAGAAGCTTACAAGAAGCATGTGAAATTTTCAGTCATTTAAGCATAAAATGTATTCAGCTAGAGGCAGTTTATGTTTTTTTCTTATTAAATCACAGCTTTTTTAAACCAATAAAATAATATATTAAAACAAAATGAAACCAGCAAAAAATATAAACTATAGCTATTTATTCACCAAGGGGAGTAAGGCACAGATTACTAATCGAGTGCGCATTTGAGGCCCGACGCGAAGCGGAGGGCCGTGAACCACACGAGTTTAGTAATCTGTACTTACCCTCGAGTGATATATACTGCTTTATACTACACTTGCTTACAACGTCATCAAGACTTAAAAAAAAAACAAAACGCGTTATTAATGGATTACTACCCTGATTTTCAGGGCAGTAATGAAATTCCATACAATATAACTGGCTAGATTTTTGAGAAGGTTTAATGAACAGCTTTCATGCCTTTTAGTGGGGTAGTATTGGTACACTTACTAAGCAAGTGTAGTATTAAAAATATAATTATCTACAGCAACCAACACCGCGGGCGAAACATAGTTACCAATAAATTCCGTATTCGCGTGACACTGGCAGATGTTCCTTGGCTTATCTCATCAAAAAAGAAAGCAAACGTAGGAATAGTCCTACATTTCTATATAGGTTATCTACCCTATGTATATCCCTTCAATATAACATATATTTTTAAGTGCACGATTCCAATGTACATCAGGATATTTACAAAATGAGATTAAGATGTTATTTCAAGATTGGGAGCCTTAATTATATAGTTTTTAGTCTTTACACTTACTTAATACTGGCTACTTATGGAATTCGTAATATGGTCGGTATTTGGTTAAGAGCATTTTGTAGAAAATATGGGCCATTGGTAAATAGGCCATCTGATGGGATGTTGATATCTTTCAAGTTGTGGACACCTGCAACTGTAAGTGAATTGAAAGTGCTGATGCCTATAAGTTGTGAAGACCGTGAACCGGAACACGTTACGTTGGAAGGCCTCCCAGTAGGTGGACCGATGACCTGGTGAAGGTTAATGGGATCTACTGAATGCGAGACACGCTGGACTGGGAAATGTGGCGACACTTGGGGAGGTCTATGTCCAGCAGTGGATGTCTTTCGGCTGAAATGATGAAGATGATAATATGCATAGTTTCTTAAGCTTGAGATTTCATGAGCATTTATAGTCTTCAAACCAGGACAGAAAACATTGCCGCGTGTCCTCGAAAATATAAAGATGACACATGTGCTAGTACCCCTGTCCTTCTTACACTGTCGGCAATGATAAACCAAGGAAGCATAAAACACATGAAATAAAAATGATAAGTCCTGGTTTACCTGGTGTGCTAAATTTCATCTTAATCCTTTCAGCCGTTGAGGCGTGCAGCTGAAAGGTGTCATACAGATAGACAACCACTTTAATCAATGATCACTGATCAATGATGACATGTATCAATTCTTAAAATAGTTCTCGCGCGCGTGTCCAAGTGTGTCCAAGTCCTCACATTCACAAGTTAATTATGATGATTGAACCAGTAGGCTATCTTCACAGCTGTAACAACGCCAAATATTATTATTTTGACACTATTAATAACGATAACATAACTACAAGCTGCTGTTAATGATTAACATCATTCAGAATATTATCTTGAGAGCAATCAGCAGCCTTCGACACGTTACAAATATTAAAGTTGAATGGCTGTAATAATGTATTAAATATTATCTTATCTCATAAGTGCTTACTTAGTGCATTTTGTTAAGTATTTTGATCTTCTTGTGCGTTATTTTGGTATTTTACTGATCAATTTGGATTCAGAATCGCGAATATAAAATTAGTAAGTCACTTTCAATGATACAATTTTTTTTTAAACATAGCCTGTTGGAGATGGCGGGATGAGCTGGACAAGACTAGCGACCAGTGGTCCACATTGGGCTTGGATCAAAACAACTGGAAGTCATGGGGAGAGGACTTTGCCCAGCAGTGGGATGATGCAGGCTAACAGTATCAGTATTAGCCTGTAGAATAACTAGTACTCTCGTATTAATAAACATGGTTTGGTTCGACTTTAAACAAATAGAGTAACGAGGGCGAGGATCGAACACACGACCTCTCAAATTGAGCTAGGTCCGCTTACTTGCATGCAGGTTTACAAAACAATATGCTTCCGGCTGTGCACTGGCAAATGTAAAATGCACAGAGTATTGTCGAATTATGGCAATAAATGGTCGAATAACTGATGATTTCACTACACTGAACCTATCAAGTTGTTTTGATACCCACACATTTGACATCACTAGATTAAGTCGAGGGAAAACTTAAGAAGTATTGTTGACCGGCGGCGACCTCACGCTTCCGGCCCTGGTTCGTGCCATGGTCCGGAGCGGGACGGAATGGGACGCCGTCACCTCCTTCTGCGAAGCAGTCATGCTAGCGAAGGAGGTGGCGGAACGTGAGAGGGAGATATCCTCACGTCCCGGGCGTCGGGGGCCACGTGGTGGCTTCCGGCCACCGTAGGCGCGGGCCTGTGGACGGGGAGCTATGGGCTAGCTCGCCGTCCGTCTGTCTTATGACGACAGGCCGTGTCGACGGCGCGTTCGTGTTCCACGCGCGCCTCAAAGAGAGTCAGCAACAGTGAAGGTGTCCGCAAGGGCCGAAGCCTGCCGGGGCTGCGGGACTATTCGAAAGAGATACCGTGGCCCCGGAACACAAAGGGCGATGAAGGAACATGGATGGATTTTAGTCAGTAAAAGTCTGACACTCCCTCCTGCTCCGCCCAGAGCGGGAGGAGTCATTTGATCACAAAACGCCATTTACAAAAAATAAAGACACCATAACGTCTCGCTTCTAATCTCTGAAGGGTCAGGCAAAGATGCACTATGTAGTACACCCATATTTTAGTTGCATATAATAGGGGGCGAGCTTATTGCCACCAGCTGATCACAAATCCAGACAGCAAGTAATTCACAATGAAAGGCCCAAACATTCAAACGCGACCTGTGAATCGAACTCAACCCCCTCTTGCTCAGCAATACAGCTTGCGACAAGACCAACAAGCCTACCTTCTTTTGTACCTCAAAAGCTTCAATACGACCATCCACTACCAATAAATCCCCACAAACGCAACACAACCCAAATCACCAATCACCATTCACTCTAAAATTAAACCTTAATTCAGCGGAGAGGCCACGTTATGCGAAGTCATATCACCAATTACTGACATAAATTGACCTGTACCACGGCAATCCAGACGCAAAGCCAGGTCTAGTGAAATAAACCTCTGGCACTTTGTCTGTGTACTAGTATTAAACCCCGTTAAAGCTTGTAAGTGGTGCAAGAGGGGAGATTATGGGGTTTTTAGGGGATGGTGGAAAGTTCACGTTATTGGAGTACCTAGATGATTTTGTTTGCACTCAAGTTTGGTTTGATGTGAGAAGAGATTTTGATGGAGTCTTCTGTTAAAAGTAGACATCGATCAAATAACAAGGAGAGCAGTCGTGGCCCAATGGTGGTGGCCCCGGCTTACGAGCAGTAAGTCGTGGGTTCGAACCCACGCAGGCGCAATACTTTGTGTAATTTATTTCATCACCGCTGCTCTCAAAACGGTGAAAGAAAACATAGTGAGGAAGCGGTATATCCTCCATTCGAAGACATGTGACATCTACCAACCCGCACTGGGCCCGCGTAGTGGATCGTAGTCCATTCCCTCTCATAGAGAGGAGGCTTGTGTCCCAGCAGTGGGAATGTTATAGGCTGATTATGCAACCAAGTAATAGGCACAAAAATACCTATCCTTGCTTTGCCAAACTTGTTATTTGTATTCACCCAACTCACCAACTTTTCACTCTTTCTCTTCATTTCTTTGAGGACATCCCCTACATAACCCAATATCTCACCCAAGACAGAATCCACCACATGAAGCTTAGAGCTCCTGAGGAAACCGCCACAGTGGTCACAACGACGGTCGGACTTTTATCTGATAACGTTAAACTCAATAGTCAACAGCCAGTCCTATCATTTTCTGACAGCAGTAAAGTAAGGACTACCACAGTGTTCAGGAACCCAAACCATAGTCCATAGCTACCAGAACATTCTACCCTAAATCGCTCGCGCTCATCTCTAGCACCGCTTACAAAGAGCAACAGAGCGGGCACGCACGTCCGATATGCCGCGAGGCAATCCGACCAGGGCTGGCTCGCACCTGGCATTAAAATGTACTATTGTACACACACAGGATTTGCCCAGCGTTCGTGGCTAAGCTGATGATGATTGAATCATGAAACAACAGGAGTGAGTTTGAAGGGTACCTAGTTAAAAGTTTGTAAATGTGTAAGTATGTTAGTGACTGGGCTATACAAAATTACACGAGGTATGTAGCATCAAATCCGGGCAAGTACCATTTTTACAACTTTCTTAGTTTACCCTCGATATGACTGACATCTAAACAAGAGAAACATCGTGACCTTTAAATATAGGTAAATCTGAAATCGGCAATCCGTCTTGGTACCTAGTTCTTCTACTAATTATACATGAGGTATAAAAAGGTACATATAAAATCAGTCAGCAAAGTTAGTAGTGAAACTGACTACCCAGAATGCGCCGGACGTGTTAAGATCCCACACCATACCACATGGGCTCATTTCAGACGCTGTTTTAATGCACCTCATAATATACCTATAGTTTGCTGATGACAGAGTTTGATCTCATGCTATAATTTGAAACTAGTGGCCTTGGGCATTATAATCAGATAATACCACAAAAAAATCCGTGAATGTAGATAACGAAATGATTTCTCTGTAACGTTTGTAACTGTTTATTGCTCATCCCTGGTTTTCGGCAAGAATTAAATGCAAATCATCTGAGGCTAGAAAACATATCCGTTGGTTATTCAATTACACTTGAATGCAAGAATTGAGCCCACGATCTTTATCACATAAATTGGACGCTTACAACCGCTATAAAAGTTGCATTGCCTGCATAATAATCATCATGATACAAATCATACTTTTACCACGCAAAATTATAGTTCGGTAAATATCAAATACACACTGGTAATTACTGAATTCGGGATAGCGATATCTCGGTATTAAATTGGTGTTTTATGAGAATGTGCGAACGATAGAGAAAATGTAGTAAATGTTAATATATGTGCATTTATAGGAGCTTATCAGGCCGAAGGCGCGAATATGAGCTTTTGCCAGAATACGGTACAATTAACGCGATATTTAAGGAATATCGCATTATTATCGCAATCGCCCTTTTAGCAGGTGGATTGGCGGAAGCAATAAGATGGTAAGGTGTTCAGGTACTTTCATACCATTATGATTACCATTGAATAAGAAAGTTCAAACGTCCGTAACTTAACAAAAAGTTAGCGCGGCCACTAATTCATCAGTCAAGTTCAATTCATTACGTGAGATACAAATCTTTTCTCCTTCATTTTCATTCATCCGCGTTGCCACTGCAACTTCAAGACGCAGAATCTTAATCCTGAGAGAGATGTCGGCAGTAATAGTAGTGCAAAAACTACCGAAACTTAGATCTTTATTCTCCGCAGCATTTGGGTAGGTTGATTGTCTCTAAACTGGTGGTGATTATTAAACAACTTCAGTAATAATAGTCAAAAGTACCGCAGCAGCTGCCCCGGAAACCGACTTCCACAAGCTAAACAGCATTCGGATAAGACAACGAAACAAAACAAAACTTCTCTCTGGAATGTCCCTAGACCATTGTAAAATTTATCAACAGCAATGATCAGGTTCAGAACACACCTGACTAAAGAACGGGAGTTTCACACAGTCCCTGAATTGCCAAACTTACAACAGCTGACAAAACTTGTTGTTATTCCCCATTCATAGGCAACAACACATATACCTTGATGGGTAAACATTTTGCTTCTAATCTCTAACATGGGATGTTAAAGCAACAGTGGCACACTTTACACTGGAAATGCTTTTGAACAACTTACCTGGCTCTCATTCAAATGAAACTGAGTGAGGACGTATGGTAGTATTTTCTCATTTGAGATAAGGATGCACTCATTTTTATCTCGTGTAATAAGGAGCAAGTTTAATGCAATCAATCGGCGAGAAATTCCTGATGGCACAACCCAATGACACTTTGCCCGATCTAGGAATCAAACCCAGGATCTCATGCTCGGCAGTCGCGCATGCCACCACAGACCAACGATTATTGGAAGAAAAGTTGGCAAACAGTGTCTCAATATTATGACGCCACCGAAATATGCATTCAGATTACCCTTAAATTTCATATCAGTCCAAATCTCCCCGAAACACAATTAATCATGCGACACCTCTCGAAAACGTATCAGCACATAATGCGCCACAGCCTAAAGATTAGGACGTGCCCTAGGTACACCTAACTACAGTACACAAACACAAACGGAGTGGAATCAGATACACTGCGCACCATGCATCGGGATCGTGGCGCGGCAAGCCACGAGTAAATCCGCTTTGGAGTCAGGAAGGAATCATCGGGTGCTAATAATGTTATGTTGACGGAATTGGCTTTAATTGATGTTTGGGATTAGAGAACAGGGTGCAATTGATGAGAGAGGTAGAGGAGCTAACTAAGAGTAAGTTATTAAAAGAGAAGCCATTTCAGAAACATGTGCAATAGGGTAGATGACAAAAAAAAATCTAATTAGTCCGTCAGATAGATTTCCAAAAAATATTGAACACATATTTTTATTTTTTCACGTAAACATAAAGTGAAGACAATACAGTGCGTCGATAACTCGTGTCACGTCATATTTGAGTGCATTTTTTACTCAAATGTGACGTCACAAGTCCCCACTCATGATCTTTGACACGTTTTATCTTCGTATTTTTTTATTAATTAAATTTGATAAAACAAAAAACACGTATCCAATATTTTTCGGTAATCTAACTGACGGACTAAACAGAATTATGTTTTTTTAGTCAGTCATCATCCCTATTACCTACCATTAGCAGAAAGAAAAGAAGTAACTAACTGTCCCCAGTTATGGCACACTATAAACAACATGCGAAGAGTCTGTTTAAGTTCATGGCCCAGATGTGAACAATGTGTATATAGGGTACAATGGGACTGACATATACGTATTGCGATTTTAAATGACCCTAAATAAATAAAAAAATCCCAGAGTGTTGTAATTGCTATGTCTAAAGGAGAAGAATAAACTAAAACAGTTTTTTGTAGACCATCCACGGGTTTAAAATTAAAAGTAATTTAGTAATTTTTACTGTGTAAGTTCAAGACTCATAAAGGAGAGGCCTGTGTCCCACTCCCAGCAGTGGGAACATTATAGCCTATGTATACCTAAATGCTGTACACAGAAGCTGTTGGTGAACCTATATTAATAAATAATAAATATTAAAAAAAAAACGAATTAGCCTGAAAATCAGCACTTATTTGATATACAAAAGGCGTCTGTTTCAGGATGTCGAACATTTAAACGAAAATACAATACAGAGAGTATTAGAATGAAGGCAGAGATTTTTTGCGCTGTACCGTAGTTAAACCTCCGAAATTGTTGTTGTTTACATTAAAGTCAGCCATGCTTAAAACATCATACCTCGACCATCAATCAGGCTGCGAAGCGTGGTTCATTACGGCATTATCCCCAGCTCGCTCATCCGCAGCTAATAGTGTCCCGATTATCAGGGTCACAGGATCGCACTGATTTCTGCAGCTCATTAAGATGAGGGTAGGTAGGGGTATGGTTATTGAGGTGTACTTGAGTACTGTACACAAACAAATCTATCTATGAACTTAAGTAAACTTTCGCCAATTAGGTTTTGTATGGGTATATGCTTAACTGTCAGGAATCGAGCGTCATAATTACAAAGGAGCTTTTTTTATACATCACCACTTTGAAATATTATAGTATTTTCTTCTGTAAATCGCCATTGCCGTGGACAGTATAAGTTGCATTAATCATAGTCAAAAAGCCTTTTCTATTATATCTATTAAACGCAATCCATACTAATATTAAATGTGAACGTAACTCTGTCTATCTGTCTGTCTATTTCGCATACAGATAGTCCAATTAGACTTAATATACTTTTTATCCCGGTAGTACGATCCCTTGGGGTAATTTCCCAGCTGCGGTAAAGCACCTGGCAAAAGCCAGTGTTGCAATGAAGTCCTAACAAAAAACTAAGAGATTTTACTACTACCACTGGCCATTATTACACATACAAACCTGCAACTGTGCTTCCCCCCACACCCAGCTCACTTACGTAACAACCACTTGGAACCAAAAAGTCATGCTCCTGAACCCAAGAGCAGTTTCTATTTTTCACACGTGCCCCGTAAATTCACATCCACTGCGGATCAAATTAAAGTGTACACCACTTTCACGTGGAATTACAGTGCATGCCACTAGTACACCATCAACGGCCTTAAAAGGCGCTATATCATTGCCGAGCTATTTTGAACGCTAGTGTAATTTGGTGTGGTGTACTTTATGGGAGTTCTCCCGTATATGACGGTCTTACGAAAGTGTACAGGCGCCTTTATGGTCTGAAGTCTACATGTATGTGATGAAAATTGAGGTGGAATTTACTGACAATAGATTTAGCAATTTGTGATTTTGTTGTACTTTTTGTCGTTTCTGTAAACTCAGGCCTCTAGAGCCTGATTTTTTGAGATTTTTCCCACCAATTACAATGTCAGTGACTGTGCCTTAAGCACAGAAATCAATAGTGAAAAGATTCCGATTCATTTATTTGCGTTCCACAAGGTAAACATGGTGTTAACAAAAGGCTTAGAGCTAAGAGCCGTTATAGACCCTGTCAGGGCACAGCAAAATCGAATTCTTACACGTAAACTAAAAATTAAAATAAAGGGTGTAAAACACCTCTTACCGAAGCCGAAAAGCACTTGTTTTCCTCGTCATTGCGATCATTTTTTTGTTATACACCATACCTGGGAACCTTCAAGTTACGAAGATATTGGGAGTCAAAGTTCCAACTTTTTGTCAACTTTTTTTTTTAAATACCTACATGTTTTTAATGTAAGATTTTTACTTCAACACTTCCAAGGCCCCCGCACTATTCAATCCATCCATCAACACAATGGTTTGAGTGCGTTACATTGAGTTCTACCACAAAACATGATTTTTCACCCCAAAAAAAAAAGCCGTTTCCCAGCAATAATTTTTGCGTAAAGTTTTTTTTTTGTTTTTTTGCGGCTTTGTGATGAGGTGGTTTACACCCTGTATAATATGAAACCAAATAATCACCATCGCAGAATCACAACTTACTACCGTCGCTAGAATACTGTTATTTTCCTATCTTTATTACAGTACAAACGCATATAACAGTAAATAACGTAAATATCCTAGAAACTCCTCCGCATACTCTTATTCTCCTAATCCCATTAATATTCATATCTGGTCCTGAACCTAGAAATGCACGAGCGTAAACTTTAAAGAATGTACTAAACTCGTAAATATTTTAAATATACGCTTAAAGTCACAGTCGATACATTGGTTCCAAGATTGGTAGCTGCGGGATAAGAAGTGATGGTATGTTATGCGAGTAAATTGGTAACGTTCGTGGAGTGATAACTATCAACAAAAGTTATATTATATAGCTCAGAAAATGCTATTGCCAATTGAAGACTTACCAAGTGCTAAATGTTTAGTTTCGTCATCGGTAAACTTGAAATAAATGCAGAGTGTGCATCCAATATGCAATGCAGTCAATCTGTTGGGCATGACATTGACAGTGATCTAAATTGATGCCATAGTGCAATAAAAATACATCGCTTGCAATTCCTATCTGCGTTCAAAATACACATTTACAAGTATACAATGCTCCTGCATTAACATTGCTAGCGATATCAACACACAAACTTCTTATCCAGCATTCAAATTCCGGTCACAAAATGGAAGCAATCAGGGTCCATACCGGCGACCTCATAACTCGATAGAACATAAATTTTTACAAGACGCTAAAAGCATGGAGTATGGCGGAGTGTGACACGTAAATTGTCATCAGACTTTTATGTAGCCATGAAACGTGCTCAGTCATTACTTTGGGAAACGTTTCATGAGGTTTTGGCTTCACTGGGAATGACGGAGAGGTTTTTTAAAGACCGTGATGTTTGGGGCCTGTTAGCGGCAGAAAATTTAAATGTCACAATCTAGAAAATCGTAGAAAACTACTACATTTTATGAACTTAACCTTTTAAAGTTAAAGAAAAAAACAAGTCAAAAAGATCAGTTTTTTACTTCTAGTCGTGAATTTGATTTCCATACGGTGTGCGGCGATATGGGCTGAAATTAATAGTGTCTGAGGGCCAAGACACAATCACGGTTGCAATCGCTATCAAATCGTTTTGTATTTCTGAAAGAATGACTTTGTTTAGTCCTGTGTTCCTTTAAGACGACAGATATGTCTGTAAACCACTGTCAGAAGATTTAATACGGGGATCCGCTGGATGTGAGTCGCACGGGACCGGTCAATGTGGCGACACTTGGGGGAAGCCTATGTCTATAGTCTCCGCCAGATAAGTAGGAATTAAAGGTCATTGAAACATTTATTCAAATACGTAATTCCGAAAACAGAAATAGTGACATAAACTTGTCCTAAAACGACCTTTATCGTGATCCTTGACTTTTTCTAGTAATAAAAAACGATTCAAAATGTATTATCGGGGTACCTACGCAGAGAAATTAAGGAAAGAGCAATGACCTTTAATTCCTACTTATCTGGCGGAGAATAAAGCAGTGGACGTCTTTCGGCTAAAATAATGATGATAAAAATTAAAAAAAAAAACCCTGACTCTTTTACCTTCTTGAAATAATAACGATCACCTTTTAAAAGCTTACAATTTCATCAAAGCCGCATCCTACTTACAACGGCGAACACCAACAATTAGTTGCTACAACCTGATGTTTTCCTTCGATTACAGTCGCTCTGTCGCCTAGAAATAATCTCGCGCAGGTGGGGAGCTGTTTATCAACTTTCTTCACCCACTGATTAGAGGGTGATAGTGATAAGTGCACTGATTACAGTTGTAGCCGATGGAGTGGGATATGTGGTTGCGAAGTGGTTTCTCTTTAACGGGCTTGTAGTTGTTGGTTAAACGGATTAAATTAATACGTAGGTACGTACGGTCGACCAAGCTATTTGGTTTACATTTCAACATGCAAATTACATTGTAAAATGTAATACAAATAGCTTGGTCGACGGTACCTATTATTTATACGGATTATCTTGTTATTCAAGTCGTCGCAAACGCTATTGCTAAACATGAGGTCCTGTGTTCGGTTCCCCAGGATTTTTTAAAAGTACATAGTTCGAAGTTTGAATTTGTATCCTGTTGATAACAAAAGGCTCAGCCGCTATAACATGCATGGGAATTGGGAATAAAAAAAAACGTAATCATCTGCCAAATGCTGCTAAATTACAGGCAAGTTGTAATGTTTTTTGTTAATTATTGATTTCCTGTGAAACGAGACTTCGTAGAAAGTTATGATTAGTTTTCTAACTATAGAAAATCGGTCGGTGAGAAACATAGATGATTTCTAGAAAATATTGATTTCAGTGAAAATCTTCTGTGGCTGGTTTGTTATTAATACCACTAAATTGTCTTACTAAATATTTTAGAGCAGTTGGACTGATCTTCTGAAACCTTTTCCATATTTACCTACATATATTTTTTTAATATGTGAAACCAACTGTAAATTCCAAAATCCTTAATGCCTTTAACTCAATAACAACACCCTGAGCCAAAAAACCAGACAAGTAACATTATACAACGAAAAAACTCGAAACGAACTCCCCAATAAATACTGCATCAACATTTGATTTATTATCCGATAAAAGCAACGCTAGGGATGCGAAAAACGAAAAACTACAATAAAAATAATAATCGTTATGCAAAACACTGTAATGGAATCACTCAATCGGAGTAATGTAACGAACGATTGATTTATTACTTGTCGAGTAAGAAAAATGACTATAAAATACTGTGTGCGGTTTAGAGCTGACGGGACGGCGACGATACGGAGGGTTTTTTAAGGATGCTACACCTAGTGACGCGGTCTGCAACCGCTTGTTGTCCATACACTAAAAGCGAATAGTCTTTTTTGCTTCTATTCCATTGACTTAAAGCTTTTATTGACCGTATTCAGCCGATTCCGCATCGATAAGTTTGGTCACTCCCATTTTGTGACATCTAGATTAGGAAATGTTCGACATCTGATTAGTATCGTCGATTACATTATCAAGTTATTCATTTCATTCATTAAGTTAAGAAAACATCATGTAGAAACCTTATTTCAGAGCCAACAATTTTGCAGATTATGACGGTGGCGGCGGTTTGCTTTGAGACCATGTGGTGGATTACACCCCACTCCTTCGCAGGCTGATAATTATTTATTTAATTAAGGATCTCCAACAAAATATATACACAAAGCATTATTAGTTCATGGAAGACACAAGGTATTAGGTAGGTGTACCTACTCCTTCACTTATAGGAGACCACAGCATGCACAATGAAGTTAACAAATTAAGCCCCTATTATTTAAAATAAAAATAAATTTTAGCAGTTTAAGGATGATTAAACATAATAGGCGAGACGACAAAAAAAAAACTAATTAGTCCGTCACTTAGATTATCAAAAAAAATTTGACCCGTGTTTTTTCTTTTGTTACGTAAACCAAAATTGACGAAGATACGACGCTTTTAAAATTCTCAACGCGGCGTGACGTGCCATGGTATAATTTTTAGCTAGTTCTGACGTCACGAGCCCCCACTCCCGAGTTTTGATGCGTTTTATCTTTGTCAATATTCATTGATTTACAAAAACAAAAAATACGTGTCCATTAATTTTCAATACTCTAACTGACGGACTAAATAGATTTGCAATTTTTTGATAGTGTCCTCATGCCTATTAGTCAGTTCCTGCCATCTGAATGTATATACATAATGAATATGAATAAATTTACATAATATTAGAACCACTGCGACTGTTGCACTAGATGTATGCAATGTAGTGATTTTAACTATCCAAAAGTCATATCCAAAACTCATGGAATAATTGTCAACATAACAATGTTTGATGGTTTCCATGAAAGTCGCGTTTTACTTTTAAAATCGTGACTTCTAAAGCGATTTTCATTAAAATGTTAGCTCTTTAACAGATTATAAGCTACCGACTTTTCGAAACGATTCCTTGCTCATCATATTGAAACGGTAATGTATTTTTATGGCGAAGTGAATAGAGGTCGATGTTGATTGATGGAACTTCATGTATTAAGCAATTTAGGGAACTTATGGGGCTATTATTTCCCTGTTATGTATATGTGCATAATAACCCGTAAACGTAGCTTAAATTAAGCGGAAAATGTGCGATCTTGGGGTATAATGTCTTAATAACGTTTGAGTAATTTTATTGGTAGATCTAGTTGGTATCATATTATTAATATTCATTTATTTGTTTAAACTTCAGGTAAAATAGTGGCATATAGGCGGACTTAATGCTACAAGGCGTAATATAAAAGTATAATTGCCTGAAAAGTGGTTAGAGCACCGATTTTATAGGTTTGAGAGTGTTTCCATAAACTTTGCTTAAAATTAAGCCATTTCAGATGTCTGCTTTGAAGCTTTGCTTATATTTAACCTTCAGTCTTAAAATAAACATTGCTAATAAAGAAATAAATACTAATATTATGTTTTTTTTGCACTTTCGCGAGCCACAATTTTAGGAGAATATTTTATCATTTCAATTCTTGCAACACAGTTTAAACTAACGTAGGTACTTACGAGCGCCCCTTAAAGCCCCTTTCGATACCTTTGAAATGTCGCCCCAGTAGTTTCCAAGCTATGTTTAAAAATGACAGTGAATAAGTACCTAATAACAGGACGGCGACTCATCGGTAACAAGTGCTATAATCACGGCGACTTCGGTATACTTTGTCCACTAGTGCGGAAAGCCGCACACAGGAACAGGATGGCCTAATGTAAGACTACTTTACTTTTCTTGGGGACGAAGTCAGTGAATGAAATGTTTATTAATGGTAATCAAGGCATGTTGCTTGAAATGATGAATGATATGAAAGAAAAAAAGGAGTAAATGATAGCGACATCTGACAGGGGAGAATGGAAGAAGAAAACATCTTGGGCCGACCCCAAATAGAATGGGACCAGGGCAGGAAGATGAAGAATCAAGGCATGTTAATGCTATGGTGTTGTTTGATGATTAGGTATTCAAGTAAAATACGGCATGAATTGGTAAGTAAACTATAATACTAACTGAATACAGTTTGACAATCTGAGTTGTTTTGATTAACTTGCCTGCGGACGAGGTATTCAGATGAAAGTCTAGTATTTGCAAATTCGCTACGCCGTTCACTACGTTCGATTCCCGGATTTTGACTGAGCATACTGTTAACTATCAACCTTCATTAGGAAATTCTCAGTAGTAGCCTGGAACCTGGATTTTCAATTCCAATTGCGCTCAATACTTAGAACTCGCAAAATGTGGCGAGAGGTACCAAATTAATGCAAAATCCTTTCGGCGAACACACCAAATAGTTACAACGTTAACAACGCACAGATTCAAAATCATGGACTAATTCCACGAATTTAGACAGATATTGGTTTTCACGTAAACAACAGTAACAGGTAGTTAGAGCTCCAAAAAGTCTGACAACCAGTATTACCAAGGGGTATCGTATTACCCGGTACTAACTGGGTTGTGGAGGTGAGATAGGCATTCGCTCCATGTAAAATACTGCTATTCAGCTGCATCTGGTAAAACTGGAAGCCGACCCCAACATATTTGGGGAAAGGCTAGGCAGATTATAATTGGTTTTCACGTAAACAAGTAACAAACCCTAGTTAACCATATACCTGTACAATGTACATCCATCTCAGTTCTATACGTACCCAACAACCCAACGTAGCCGATTTCCAAGCAGCTTGATCGACTTGCGGTTCACGCGCGTACGCCGTGACCTCTTGCAACAGCCGCCTCGCTCGAACAAACGAGGCGTATTGTTACTCTGAATGTGAGGTATAATAAATACGTTACCAGCGTTTAATCTACTCAGATTGTGCGAGATTCTGTGATAGATTATCTGGCGGCGAGACTACGGTGGGTGCGGAGTTAGGTATAGTTTTGAATGCTAAAATTGGCTTACGAAATTACTTACCTACGGAGATAAATGGACCAGTCTGCGGTAGTCCAAATACAATGGTGACAATGGGTTTACAAAAAAGTGATATGAAATAAAACGTTTCATCGAATTACATAAAAATCTTATTGGTCCATCACTCCTAGGGTAATTCAAATATTAAAATTGAATAGCCCTCCTGTTTTGTCATTAATAGCTACTACGCTAATCTAGGGATTTGCTTGTAATACTCCTCAATACTTTGACCAAGTTTAGGCCAAAAAAGCCAGGGTCGTCCTAAAACTCGTTAGGTCGACGATATCAAACAAGGACGTAGAGAACCGGGAAGTGTGACAAAAGAAACCTGTTTCCCTCTCCTGGCCTCCCCAAGCCTATACGCAGTAGTAGGTGATTCCGGGCTGATATGATGATGATGACTATTTAGAAATATAAAATCTATTCCCTTCTACTGTCATGTTCTGGGTTACGGACCAAAAACCAGAGGCCCTGACTAAATATTTGTGAAAGT
The DNA here is from genome assembly GCA_963853795.1 of Xestia rhomboidea. Lineage (NCBI taxonomy): Eukaryota > Metazoa > Arthropoda > Insecta > Lepidoptera > Noctuidae > Xestia > Xestia rhomboidea. The sequence continues at coordinate 1,557,293 of OY970771.1, read as the reverse complement.
TAGTATGTAGTAGCTCCTGGCTGCTTCGTTGTACAAATGTAGGAAATTGTTCCTTTCAGCCTCAAGGTTTTGGTGCCAGGTCCCTCCGTAAAGTGGTGCGAATAGTCCCAGTATTACACCTAACCCTATCTATCTCGTGGCTCATTCATCATGGCGCGGGCTGTTTGTACCCCCTGTTTGCCGTGCACTTAACTAGTAACACTCCTCAAACTATGATGAATAAGTTTCTGTCGTGGTGTTCCCCATTCCCCGGTGGTAGTGGAAATTAAGGAAATATTTGTTTCTTTAGAAGTGTCAATATGGGGAGTGTTTTCTTAAGCTAGTGACTTCTCCATGTTCAGAACTTGTGACATGACGGGGATGAATTGTGGTGCATCTGAGTTTGTAGACGAAAAGGGTTAATTATAATAAATAAAATAAAAAATACTAACATTAATTTATTTCAGGTTGGTGGTTGGTTGGTTGGTGGTATGAAAATTACATGTTACGGGACACGAGATAAATACAAATCACAATTTAACAAGAATTAAAAAAAATAAAAAAAACGTCTCAAATGGGATTGGGCGGGTCACGTGAGCCACATGCATAACGACTGTTGGGCAAAGATCTCAACACGATGGATGCCTGAGGATGGACGGCGCCGCCGAGGCCAGCCTAGAAAGAGGTGGCGAGATGATCTAGACGCGCATCACGAAGGCTGGTCCGAGGTGGCGCAGGAGAAGAGTACCTGGAAGGATATGGGGTAGGCCTTTGCCCAGCTATGGGACATTCAGGGCTAGAAAAAAAATACAATGTCAACAAATCAGAAATACAATGTCAAAGAAATCAAATCAAAGTCAATGTCACATAAAAATGAGTCGGAAATTAAATTAATAATATAAAATACAAATAATATACAGGGTTATTTGTAAAACACCGACAACCTCTCAGGACTGTGTTACTAACATCATAATCAACAACTTTTGTTCTATGACTTTTAAAAATTCATCATATTTTAGTTCATCAAATTTTAATTTAAAAAATAAAAATATTTAAATTGAACGCTTTTACGGGCCCTCCGGCTCCCCTTACTATTGTACTATCGCTTTCTTTTGCTTCGCATAGATTTCTTAACATTTAGAGCGTTCAATTTAAATATATTTTTTTTGTACGAAAATTTGATGAACTAAAATATGATGAATTTTTAAAAGTCATAGAACACAAGTTGTCGATTATGATGTTAGTAACACAGTCCTGAGAGGTTGTCGGTGTTTTACAAATAACCCTGTATAGTTATGAGTGTAGGGCAAATTTTGGATAAAATGTAATAACTTAAATTAAAAGCTGCGGCTAATCTATTAGATTGTGATAGTATTTATACTTACATGCATCTGGTAGGAATTTCTGAGTAGCAGCCATCGAGTCTGGATTTGCGCCTGGTTGATGGCCCCAGGCTCGCCCCTATTTCATGGGATTTAAAACATAACTGGCGAAATGTGGGTGTACTACAAGGTACACCTACTCTACTGTCATGTCACTCTGCCTTATCCTTTGGGAATTACAGGCGTGATGTTATGCTGTGCATCTGGTAGGGCGACTCAGTCCGTGAAGGTCAAAGAAGTTTGTCTATCACCGTGTCGAATCTGAGAAAAGCAAAACATTGTCAAAAAATACCTAGAATATATTATTGAAAAAAAATATCAGAAATGTTCGAGACTGCCTCTTTCTCGTAGCAGTTCAAAGCCAATATAAACAAAGTAAATGTGAACCGCCCATTGTAAATCTCACCTACCGTTAACCCTTCGACAATCACAGGGTTACAATATTATTTATACAGTCTGTAAACTATAAATCCGATAAATGTCTCCGAACAATTCTGATGTTCTTGGCGATATCATTTATAATTCTGTTGACCCCAAGCCGTATAAAGAGCGCGAAGATATCATAAGGTCACCCATAGATCATGGGCATGGTTCTCGAAATAACAAATATTCAATAAACTAACAATAAACGTATTTATTAGGCTATTTAGATTTTTACTTTAGATTGAGAGCAAATCAAATTGTATAATGAAATAATACAAATATACATTGAACACATATGAACATAAAGACCAAAAAAAAATAGCCCTTACACCAACAACATAAGATCCAAAATAGTTTTTTGAGCTGCAAAATTTATTTAGTCAACGTAACAAGTATTTTTTTAAGGCAACAGCGTACTATTCGGCCTACATGCGTGTGCGCAATTGTGTTGTGCTAAAACAATAGCAATGTTAAGGTTACGAATTGTTTTTGCTTACTCGACTTAATCGGAGGGAAGTAATGCTTTTGGTGCACATGACGTAAGCTGTCCTTAAGAACTGCTTGATAGTATCAAAAACCTTGAAGATGGGATGTAAATTATCTTTTAATTAAACTCAAAGAATTTAGCACTAAACTTCACTTTTTTACTGCTAAAAGAATCATTTCAGCTTGCCTCAAATTTCTAGAATTGACATTTAAAATGAAAAAAAAAGAATTATGACAGCTGTCAAACGGCCATTACTCCTTATAAAACTATAATCACATAAGACAGATGCGACATAGCTCCGTCAGAAAACCAGACTTCTGAAATGACCACAGGCTCTCAGCACCAAAAAAGAAAACAAACACAATAATGAGCCAGCAACAGCTGATCGGCTTCTATATACCCTCAGAGCAATGGACTATTGTGTGGAACAGGTAGGCATTGAGCTTATAAACCTGTTATATGTCAAAGGCCTTTGAGCACAACATGTTACGGCATCAAATGACTTCAGCAAGAACCCTCAGGCTGCTTGACTTAATATGGAGCTTTTTGTGCGTATCAGCTGATAGGAACTGGCAGTAGAAAATAATGATGGTTTGTGGTTAATGGTAATTGGAGTAGTCTTGAAATGCAGCTCGATAATATATTGTAGTGCCTCGGAAGGATCATGAAATCTTGGAACACGTTTAAGCATTATCATTAATAAGAATATCATCATCGAGATGAGACAGGATAGACGAGGTTACAAGGTCAATAAAGTAATCTGCCGAAACAAAAACTATAATCAAGACTCATTCATTTTTACTCCATGCACAACCCAGATTTAATGCCATAAGGCATGCTCCCATTATCATTAATCCGTTCCCTTTTAAAGATAACAGCATAAAGCCTTCATAATCCCAGTGAAGTTATAACATGGCACATAAAAATCAACATTGTCGGTTGTTATAATATAAAATTGAAAAATGTGTTGGGTGTACGGGCGAAACGGCAAGAAATAATAATATCCTTGTGTAAGCTAACCAATCGTGACTCGAAGCTTTCGCCGGCTAGTGACGTGCCGTGCATGCTAATCGATAAGTGCACGAGTATTGTGCTCGTACTTTTTAAATAGAAGGAAGTATGTTGGAAGTAACAGATATTACTGTACTTATGGAGCATCCACATTATGCCAGTTCCACGTAATAGTGGGCGAGTCTATTGCGATCATTCAGCAAAACTTCCTGCTCCTTTCAAGGTGGTTTTTTTATTACACTTTTCTCGACCTTAGAATCTAATCCAGATCTTTATACTCATCAGCAGTGCTTATAACTACAAGATCAACGAGACAGGTAAGAATAATTAATGTTTTCTAATTCTGTTAAAGTGAGCTGGTATTACAAGTTTATTTATTTATTTATTTAACAATTTATACACTAAATATAGAAAAGAAGAAAGGAACAGAAAATAGTACAAAGGTTATGCTTAATTCTAAAGAAATCTCTTCCAGCAACATTGCGAAAGGAGATACTAAATACTAACAAGTGCGTGTCGGGCCACGGGCAGTGTAGGGTTCCGTAGTAGCCCGTTATATTTTAGATTTTCTTTTTCAATGAAAGTCTTCACCCGTTATAAACAAGCAACTACTTCATCTTAGTCACTATGATTTATTCTAAGGATTTTGAATTTGGTACAAAATTATCCAACACCCAAGTTCAACGACTATTACTGCTAAACTAATAAAGTTATCTTAACCGCTATACCTAGTTTTCCTTTAGTTTATGAAATGCACTATCATCATGGATTATTCCAGATATTTCAAGCCAGCAATTTGGCTAATAGAGAGGGGGGGACGCCCGGAGTAGTGTTAGCAACCCCTAAGTCATCCCCACTTCACATGTAAGGGAGCTACCCTAAAACAAAATATTTTCCAAAATTTTATTTTACCACTTTGTCGGCGTTATCGATATACACACCTCTACAAAATTACAGCCTTCTAGTACTAACGGTCTCTTAGCAAAACCTCGGACAGACAGACGTAGACCTCGGACAGAAGGACATTACGAAACTATAAGGGTTCCTTGTCAGGACAGCCCTAAAAGAAGTAACAAGTTGCTTTCGTAATTAAGTAATTTAATGTAAACTTAACAAAACATGGTAGATAAGAAAGACTTTGTACATAGCGATATTGACCCAGTCACGACCCAGAAAATACCTCTTTGGAGAAGAATGATTATGAGAGCCGAGCCCAAATAAAGATAGAATAAAACCAGAAGACGAAGAATTATAGTAAACAAAACATACAAACTGAACAATCTCGCATGAATATTCTAATAATCATTGCTCCAAATAATATGAATAGGAAACACAAATACCCCAAAAGATATTCAACAGACAAGATAATTCTTTAATAGAATAAGTTTTTCAAGAATCCTTTTGTTAGCCGAGGGTCAGTACAATGTGATACAGTATCTTTGGGAGCCTGTTTGAATCCTTTCTTATTTATTCGTGTATAAAAAATAAGCGGGCTTACGTACTTACCCTAAATTTCTAGTTTTTCGGGTCGCGTTTCTTTGGTTGAACGGTAATGAGTTTTTGGAGTTACCCTTGTATTATTCGGGGTAATTGAATTATTTACTGCAAGGGCTAATGCATGGATGGGTTTGAATTTAATTAGGGAGTCTACAATTGACTTGAAATAGGTAGTTTATGTATGACTTGAGAGCTTAGTAATGTTCTGGCAAAACTGAAGCAAATCTCGCGCAGTGCAACTACGGGTGTCTATCGTTATAATGATCACGAAGTCACGCGACTAGTCGCACCAGTTTTAACACCTACATACATGTAAGTTGATTCAAATAATTAGAGAGGAGTTCAAAAGGAGAATGTTAATGGACTGTCATACGATCAGAATCTGCAAGCAATTCTGTTGCTTAGCACCCTGAAAAATAACACTGCTGTAGTTATGGTTCGTGTTAGATATTCTAGACAATGCATTTGAGTCGATATCTTTTTATCGTATTGATAAAGCTGAATGTCAGTTGTTTTGTAACATAAAGATGTTTCTTGCAAATCTGATACAAGCCATCTATCGACAACTCCATCATCATGCACAGCACTAAACGCTCGGAGCGATCAAATCGTATCCATACATTAAGAGCATTCATAGCTCGTAGAGGCCCTGTCGCTTAATGCAATTCATTGTACAAGGATCCTTGTAGTACCCAGAATTGCATCACCTCCCACCCCTCCCGCAAATCCTTTGCATCTGTTCTACAGAAACGGGAAAAGGTTCAACACGAGAGCTCAAGTTATATTAGCCATCGGATCGCTTGCATACATTTTGGCTCTTATAACCTGGTCTTCCCTACCCCTCTTGTCCCAAGTAAAATCAGGTTCTAAGGAGCGAAGCCTGGTATAAGCAGGGGTCAAGGCGTTCTAGTTGCCGTCAGTCAGATGAAGCCTGCACAGTGCTTCGATTTACAAACTTAAAGGGATTGGCGTCGAGATTTTTAAAATTTTAAGATTAAAAGTTGTTTATAGATTTTTCATAGACTGGAGAAATGAGAAGCTTCGCTTTTTGTGTTTTTTATTAATTTGTTGATGGATCTTAGACGACTTTTTCACTGAATGAATTGTTTTTTAAATCATTCCTTGGAGATGGAACTTATTTTTATCTTGAATGGTATCAGCAACCTCGGAACAGAAACGGTAAGAGGATTAACTTCTATAGGAACACAATCTTCCAACTTCAGTATTTCAGCAATTAAAATACAATAACCGAACTCTAATATATTTTATTTCCTACACTTTTTATCAGACTTATTTGTTTACATGAAAAAAGTACAAAAAAGGAAATAATAAAAACCATGTCATCGTTATTCTACGATTTCAAGGTACGCACTAAATTAGACAATAAACATAAAAATAACACAACGCCACAGGTAATGGGCCGTAAATAAAATAAAAATAACTACACAGCACACATTGGAAATCAATAAAAAAACGACTCAATAGCTCAATAAAAAAAAAACTTATTTTGTCATATAAATCTTTTTGACGGACTCGAAAAGTACGAGCAAATGTTTTTAACCCCTGACGAGACTTGTTAAAGCATTTTCAACTATAGCTTTTCAGTTATAGAGTTGAGTATTGATTTTGCAGGAGTTTTTGTAACATTGTAGTAAATAGTTTTATGAAAACAGGCTGTTTTATGATCGCCAGCCGAATGTCTAGGTGGTAAGATAGTAGCTTCAATACTCAAGCAACTCTCAACCGTAAACCTATAGCGATACAGTCCTATTTAGTATTATAAATGTATTATTAAGGGGTCGTTTGGTAGTCTGTATTGTCAATCAATAGATCTATTGCAAGAATGTAAGGATTCATTCAGACTTTGATGTCTGACGGTTAGGAACATGAACTTTTATGTAAAAGGCTGTGGATATGAATAGTTGGCGGACGTTATAAGTATGATCAAAAGGTATGGTGGAATGTATGTATTTTATTTTTTTCTTTCTTTTTGATGATAATATTGGGGTTCTTGTCATGTTACGACTTCAAAATGATGGCGCAGTTTCTAGATCTCAACAGAGGGCTGAAAAACTGTAGCTTTTCGTTTTAATTCTGACAACTACTTTTTCATTGACATCATTGGTATTTATCTTTGTTACTCGCAATTTGTTAGAATTTGTTACATTTGTATTCCCAAGCCGAGCACTTAGATATGTTTGATAATATATTGCACTGATTTGTCTAGATTACGTGATACTTGGTTTTAAGGGATCGCATCAAGGATGAACCGTTACGTTTTACAATACTGCCTAAATTGCCTTACTTATGCCATTGTCACTAAGGAGGCTCTGAAGCACCACAATGCATGCTGGTTCTTAAAATACAGGAACTGAACTCATTTCCCTTCGGATATGCCAAAAACTCGTATTTTGAACTACCCAGGAAGATTCTATGGGTAGCTACCCAGTCAATGGGGGCCCATTTGAGTAATAGTCAGTGTGGCCACGCGGGGGGCGTCGGCAAAAAACGCACATAATAAGAACATACCTCACGGTAAGATAAGTGCGGTCAACATTCATTGGGTAAGATGTAGGGGCAGCAGAAAAAGCAAACAATCGAGTTTATGTTTTAAAAACTTCTGTGAATAAGAATTTTATTTAAAGAAAAATAAGGGGTAACAGATTAAGTTTCAAAGCTAAGCTAAGCTAGATAAAAATTAAGATAAAAATTCCAAACTAACTTTAGGTAGTAGGCTAGGTCTATCCCGCAGGAAAAAATCATAACCATGACTCGATTTTATTGTTATTTAATAAAGAAAGCCTGTATTAGGTAGAGGCTTGTTTGGCAAAAGTATTATGTAATAAACGTGAATGCAACGACGTATTATATAAACTAATATAATTTACCGTTACAAAAATCAAACAAACAAAATTAAATAATTAGTTGAAACTCAATGAAAAAGAATGAACCAGGCCGTTTACCGCTGAAATTGGCCTCACAATTACCAGCCAAAGAAATAATTTCTATAATCACTTGATTCGTGATTGCAATCTTATTTGTAGTGCGGCTTTGATGTCCTTTTTTACTTTTCTTTTTTTTATTAACTTTATTCAGGCTAATAAATGCACTGGTTGAACTTCAAGTTTAAGTAACGCTAGCCGAGGTTGATTCGTGGATGGGTGACCATCTATTACCCCTTCGTGTCTTGGAACACGTTAAATACATAGTCCCGTCTGTCAGTTGTAGATCTTTGACAATCATTACTTGTAAGCAGAAGTAAGCGGCTTTACAACAAATTACCTAAAAAAGTCAGAGATTGTACAAGCATACCAACATTAAAAAAAGGCTTAAGGAAATACATATTAGACGCATAAGTATAGCTTTTTATATTAGACACATAAGTTTAGTGTGAACAATTTTTTTATCTTTAAGTATTTAGACTTAATTACATACTTTCTATTGTATAAAAAAAAACCATGGTGTTCAGTTTCTTGGATAGTTTGAACGTCGTAATGTCAACTACAACCAATTGTTAATTCAGAGTTTCTCTATAAGTAATTTGTTCTTTGAGAAAATAAATGTCTTTAACCGAAGTCGCACTGTTTTAGACTTTCACGGTTTTTCAATACACATAAAGTACTTATGGGATGATATCCGTAATTTTCCTTTATTACTATGAGCTCTCGATATTTTGACGAATATCATCCCGTAAGTTATTTAAGTGTTGTAATCAGAAGTCTGAAGGCTGTTAATGAACCAGTCTTGCCAAGTCGTGGAAGTCATATAAAAGTTTTGCCAGTTTATTCTGAATATTTTGTAGCATTTCTAGATCACACTCACTATAAACAACAGAAACCCCTAAAAACCATTATCTATTAACGTTCTAAATATACAGAAAAGCAATCTTTTCTGCACTCAGTACCACGGTCCCTGCTGACCAGGCGAAGGGCGCGATCTAAAATAAGATATGTACCGGCGACCTACGGACCGTATAAATACACCCAATATCAACCTTTAGCTGTATGTATATTGTGTACAAGCGTGCCTCTTCTATGTATAGGTTTTGTATTTGGTTGCGTGGGTTGGGACCTTCAACGCTGAGAGCAATAGTACTGGCTTGCATTTGTCTTTCTGCAAGAAAAAAACCTCTTCTTTTTCTAGTGAAGAAAAACTTCGTATGTAAACCGGCATGTCCTAGAACCAACAAATAGACATGTCCATGTGTCTAAATTGAAACAGGACACCATGACAGGCAAAATGAGGATGGTCTACCATCCAAGAGATGACCGCAGCAAGATCGGTTTAACCACAACATATCGCGCGGTTTTGATTCTTGCCATAAGTTTTAGAATTCATAATAGTATAGGTATTATGTAATACTGCTTATCTCCCAAACTTATCACACATAACCTCGATATAAACCATTGTACTAAGAGAATACTCCCCCAAGATTACAACACCGACTAAATTTTCATTAAAAAGACCTCATTCTTTACGAAAGAAATATGATAATCTATTGAACCGCGGGTCGAGTCGTGATCTCGATATAATCGCGATACATCTCGATAGATCGTATCGTTATAAAGAATCGATTCGAAATCGTTCGACCTTGATATTGATGAGTCGTAAAGATCCCGATTCTAGATTAATCGTTAACAATACTGTTTTTAGGCGCATTCAAATTCTTTTGTAGTTTTAAATTATGGTTTTGGGACAGTACCTACCAGCATATCGCAGTTCATTACTTCCATGTTGCTAAGCAACCAATCACTCCTGTAATCCCCGAAGGATTAGGGCAGAGGCATACCTAATTGTATAACCACATTAATTTCGCCAGTTATGTTCAGTTCCATTTAAGCCTATTGTCATCAACCGGGCACAAATCCAGACACCAAAACAAAAGTCATTTATAAAAATTGGGTTGAGAATGAGCAGTTCTTGAACGTCAAAACGACTTATTCTCAAGGTTTCCCACTCATTGAGCATGATTAGACAGCAACAAGACAGCAAGTTATCAAGCCTTTTAAAGGAGAGCCAATGTCTAGCTGCCATGGTTTTCTAATCATTTTAGTTTCTTCGCAACCAGCTGATTTCCCTCGGTCCCATTGCTGGAACACGAGGATCCTCGCTATGAGGGGGCTACCAGCTGATTTACTGAGTTTTCATCATAGCATTACATGTTCAAATCCTCGAATAGCTTGTTAAATACTAGACTAATGCTACTAGCTTTCACATAATAGAAAACAGTAGTTATCTATGGTTCAACTAATACATAGTCTCTTAGGCCCATTTTCAATATTACAAGGAGTAGCCTAGTGCTCGTGGAAACAGGCATGACGTAAACTTTTCACCAAATTCCAAGAAAGCTAGAAACGTTAACATTTCTGCAGTCCCCAATCAACAAAACACGATTACTAACGAGGAAACGTTTAAACTAATCAAAGTTGAAAAGTAAAAAGTTTCTCCTCAAGCGAACGGTACGGGTACGGTACAATTAGCGGGTGTATGTAATTATCTAAAAAAATAAGGCATAAAGATGACCATTACAATGGCTGGTCGTGACACGCGTTCGGCCACGGACACGACGGCGACACGCTGCCTCGGGACCGGCATAACATACAGGTACGGATTGGACACATAAATACAAAAAGAAACAAACGTTGTATTAAATTATTATGGTTTACTTTCGAAGAAAATTAGTACCTAACGCTATTGTCAGAATTAATAATTGGAGGAGTAATATAATTGAATATAGCAATAACAATCAATACAAAAATCAGTGTCAAGTTCAAATCTAAACTAAACAATCACTGATGATTACGATGAGAAATACATAACTGCACCCGTTAAGTAAAGAACAAACTAAGATAAGTGATGAAAGTAAGAAGACCCATCACTATTAAAAAGATTCACCCAATCCAGCAACAGAACAATACAACAAAAGGAAAAGCGATAACGAATCAGAGGTACTAGATAATGATAAGGAGATTATCCACTCTCGCGAGAGAGCAAATGCGAGGGAACACTCAACAGAATTATCCATTGCAACTGATTTTGGTACCAAAAAACGGGGAAAAAATGAACAAAAATCCAAATCCATACCTTTTACCCACTCCTCCTAATTTGCAAGCACAGGTACAGTCACCAACAAAAAAACAAAACATACAGAAATGACGACAAAAACTCGTGAGTCCGGTCCACAATCCATTTAGGTAGATAACATCGAGCAGAGAATTATTAAGTCATTATAAGTACGCAAAGGTCACAAGTTTGTATTATCTAAGACTTGGATCGTAAATGAAGCATTGTACTCTGTTATGTGTGTCGCTATGCGGTACATTGCTGGGTTAGTGTTACTTTCGCGTCTATTTGTACCTTAATTGATAAGTTGTGTGTGGGTAATTGTGGCTTTGTCAAAACATTTTGATGTCAACATTTTTCGTTACAATGGAGCACCTTAGTTTGCTTTTGTTTTGACATATTATTCAGTTTTGTGTATGACTCTTTTGCACTATTTTTCAGCTGCACTTTCAGCTTTATATTTTAGTTTAGGAATTTGTCATACCTACTGATATTCATAAACCACTTTCAAGTCGTTTTTGAATACGACATACTAAGATAAGTTGAATCATCCTCTTGTCTTCTGATTTCATCAGTATTATGGTGTGTGCTACGAGAACTACCAATTTCTTTGCCAAGTATGAAGATAATGTCAACATCCAAAATGCGGTTACTGAAAAGACCACAATCAATAGTGACATTCATTAAAAACCAATGACAACTTTGATGAATAATAAAATCGATTTGCAAAATATTATTTTCTGAAGCGTCCATCAAAATTTTACCACCTCCAAACAGCCAAATCAGGTCCTTTGAGTTTTATGCCTCATAAAAATCTCGAGGGACCTAATACATTTTAATGAAGAGGATTTAAGTAGGCATACAAATAGTACATTTTTAATTAATAGCCGTCTGAGAGCCTAATAAATTATTCAATTAGATAATGCGATTAATGGTCTTCCAGTCTAATATATGGATGTGATTACATCTGGGTCTGTATTCGGAGATTAATTTTGGAAAAGTACAAATTGTAGGTATTGTTCTAAGTTTAAGTGTTGATTGTAAATAATACGTGCCTTGGCATTGCAAACCATATAATAGAACAGCTATATTCAGCCTACGAGACTCCTTAATTGGACTTAGGTCTCTCCCAAACGGCAGCGCCATAACATTCTGCCTTCTGCAACTCAAACCCTACCCTTTCTTAATGAGGTACACTCAGTACAAAATAAGGCAGCTTGATACTGACAGTCAGCACAATCCTCATATATTGCAATTTGAATGATGAGAATATTAAAATTCATTGCAAAATTAATTACAATTACCAGTAATGCGGGCTTAATGAATCGTGTAAAGTTCTCTATGAATAAATTATTACAAGCTTTGAATTTTTTATTGGTATTAAGTTACATGCCCTTATATTACTGGCAATGGAATCGGAGATGGTATCAGCAGGCTATCACCCCATATAAGTAGTAAAAGTCAAAGGAATAATAAATAATTATATTCTTATATTAGCGATTGAAAGGGTTCTAGACTTTTTTTAAAGTTTTGCATAACAATAAATTGTGCCTAGCGGGTGAACTAAATGTTGCTTTCTTTGTTATATTATTTATTTATTATTTTGTTATTACTTATTTATTTATTATTCATTGTATACTAGCTACTAGTGTTATATTAGCTAAAGCATTCTATGTTTGCCAAGTAATTCTTTGCAAACATCAAAATGAGTTCAGCATTGTCTTTCTTCTTTCTATATTGTGATCACCAAAAGTTCTAGTTTTCTACCAATATAGCAAATACTTTTTTTGGCTCGCATTTATCTATAGCTCGAATGTTATTACAGCAACTTTGTGTAAAGCATTTAGTTTAAATACAAGCATGTTTGTATTTAAACTAAATGCTCATAGTCCCTAAAAAGCGCTCTTATTTATCCGTAAGTATTAAATATTGAAAATACAATGCATTTTTGACATTTCACAAAGCCCAAAAGACTCGTCGTCAAAGGACAGTCTCTCCAAAAATTAACGAAAAAAAAAAGAAATGATTGACGGGAAAATCGTGCCGGATTCCACTCACAATGCCTCAATTTAAGATTCTCTTTCATAAATATAAACCGTTACAATTTTTGTGGAATTTTAAACGAAACCCAGTACACAGTGTTTCGGACGATTTTTTTTCTGGGCAAAAAAAAAACTGTTAAATTTGCATGAATTACGTAATTTATATCTTTTCCGCGTTCATTGTCATTCGGGTGTTGTACGATTTTAACAATCACGGCCTTTTGGTGTGAAGAATTTCTCTGCTTCACATTTTTCTGGTTAAAACCCAGAGCAGTACTTAACATTTTTTGCAATTTTTGAATTAATTTTACGCTCGAATTTTATTCAATTACATTTAAGTCATATACAGGGCCATGTTTTTTCACATTTAAATGCGAACCTTGCTAGCCAAATTAGAATTCATTTTGAACAAAAAATAGAGAAAATCCCAACTTTCGCTTATTATAATCACAATTTAAGATTGCTTGTCGTTAGAAAATAATAATAGTTCATTAGTAACGAAAAACGTTTATTCAAACTCGTAAATATCTTTAATGAAATATTTCTAAACGTGACTTACTTTCGAAAATTTTCCTCTAATTTAGTATTGAAGTCAGAAGAGAATTATCATAATGTTTATGTTACAATAGTTTTAATTTCGCTTTTATTAGAAAATTTTGAATGAGATTAGTTTTAATAACAACTTAATTAAAGTTGACCTATTCAATTGCAAATGTTTACAAGCTGATTATTATTTTTGGAACAGTGATGGCCCAGTATTAACAGCCGCAACATAAGGGTTGTAGGATATGGATACGAACTCTGGCACTTTCATCACCTCTGCTCTAAAAACGGTGAAAAAAATGCCGTGAGGAAACCAGCAAGTTCTTGAACCAAAAATCGATGACATGTGACAGCAACCGACCCGTGCTGGGATTACCACTCACTCCCTCTAATGAGAGTGAGGCTGATAATGTTTGCATTCACTCAATCTTTGACAGACATGAAATTCCATGTTTTATCACCCTGTGAAACCTTAGAGGTCCAACTAATAGTACCAATTTTATTATTTTACATAAATAGCGAAGTTTGACCACAAAACGGTTTAACTGCTGGACCACAAATGAACAACGAGTTTAACAAACTGTTCGAGTGTACCAAGCCGACTAATGAGTGCGGGGACACTTTGGAAACTAAACAGGATTATTATAGGACGACTAGGTGGCCAAATATTTAGAGTTTTACATATTTGTAAAAATAATAATTACCTGCATTTAATGAGAGATAGGAAGTTAATTAGGATAGCATGATTCATGGAGAGGAGATCGCGTATCATAGCGTATAGGATGAGGATCTGGCCTGATAAGAAGGCTGGGACAGACTGGATGCGGATGGCTGATACAATTCATTTCATTATCAATATATCTTTATTTACCATTAAATAACAATAACAAAATGCACTGACCATAAGCTACATTAACACACTAAAATAAAGACACTGTATTAGACTAGCAATTTGCCTTTCAAAACAAAATCAACAAAATATAACACAATATTGTATTTCACATAGGCCTAGATGGGCACATAAAAAACGTCGAAAAAAGTGCACGGTTGGGGTTGGTCGTTTCCATGGAGAAGAACCGGCAAGAAACTCCATGGTTACTCTTTTCAAATCATTTGGTTTTCAAAGTTTATATAAAATAGAAACTACCTATTTTATATAAACTTTGAAAACAAAATGATTTGAAAAGAGTAAACTGGTAATAACATAATATTCAAGCTTGAAAGGTATCGACTGATGAAGTCTACGCTCCGTCCAGCACAGATTCAAATCCAAAACCCCGAGAGCTTCCAGCTTGAACTCCAGAACCGTTTCGAGTGCCTAGGAAGCTCAGTGGACGAATATAACGATGGGTTCGTGGAAGCTGTCCATGCGACCGGGTCTAAGTTCTTCAAGGCACGTCGTACAGATCAGAACAAGAGACTCTCCGATCACACTCTCAAGCTCATGAAGGAGCGGCGTGAGATGATCCTGCAGTCTTCAGACGAGGCGTGTAAATACCGGCAGCTCAATAGACGGATCTCTAAATCCTTGAAGAGCGACCTCCGCTGCTTTAATACCGAGCGTATTAAAGACGCGATTGAGCGGAATAAAGGCTCCAAGGTATTTGCAAGAGATCTGGCTATTGGGCAGAGCCAGCTCACGAAACTGAAGACCGACGATGGTAGGATCTTGTCCGCCAAACCGGAGCTTCTGAGGGAGATCGAGAGCTTCTATGGACAGTTGTACACGTCAACCAATAAACCCGTCGTAGATCTAGCAAACGACCCAAGAGCTAGACTGACCCGACACTATACCGAAGACATCCCGGACGTCAGCCTGTACGAGATTAGGATGGCTCTGAAGCAACTCAAAAACAACAAGGCACCGGGTGATGACGGAATTACAGCCGAACTCCTGAAGGCGGGTGGAAAACCGGTTCTTAAGGCCCTTCAGAAGCTGTTTAATTCCGTCATACTTGAGGGAAATACGCCACAGGCATGGTGCAGGGGTGTGGTGGTACTCTTCTTCAAGAAGGGCGACAATGCCCGGTTGAAGAATTATAGGCCCATCTCACTTCTAAGCCATGTCTACAAGTTGTTTTCAAGAGTCATCACGAATCGTCTCGCGCGCAGGTTTGACGATTTCCAGCCTACCGAACAAGCCGGTTTCCGAAAAGGCTTTAGCACCGTGGACCACATACATACGCTGCGGCAGGTTATACAGAAGACCGAAGAGTATAACCTGCCCCTCTGTTTAGCGTTTGTGGACTACGAGAAAGCCTTCGATTCAATCGAGACCTGGGCTGTACTGCAGTCTCTCCAACGGTGCCAAATTGACTATCGGTACATCGAGGTGTTGAAGTGTTTGTACAAAAACGCCACCATGTCAGTCCGACTTCAGGACCAAGCCTCGGAACCTATCCTCCTACAGCGAGGTGTGAGACAGGGAGACGTCATATCTCCGAAACTATTCACCGCTGCACTGGAGGATGTCTTCAAGGTTCTGGACTGGAGAGGGCTAGGCATCAACGTCAATGGCGAGTACATCACTCACCTTCGGTTTGCCGACGATATAGTGGTCATGGCTGAGACCATGGAGGACCTCAGGACGATGCTCGATGACCTCAGTAGAGCTTCCGGAAGAGTGGGTCTTAAAATGAACATGGACAAAACCAAGGTCATGTTGAATGCCCATGTCACACCCACTCCTATCAAAATCGGAGACTCTATACTCGAAGTTGTAGACGATTATGTGTACCTGGGACAAACGGTCCAGTTAGGTAGGTCTAACTTCGAGAAAGAGGTCAATCGTCGAATCCGACTCGGCTGGGCAGCGTTCGGGAAGTTGCGCGGTATCTTCTCGTCCAACTTACCGCAGTGTCTCAAGACGAAAGTCTATGACCAGTGTGTGTTGCCAGTGATTACATACGGGACCGAAACGTGGTCGCTCACAATGGGCCTCATCAGAAGGCTTAAAGTCACCCAAAGGGCAATGGAGAGGGCTATGCTCGGAGTTTCCTTGCGCGATCGAATCAGAAATGAAGACATCCGCAAGAGAACCAAGGTTACCGACGTGGCCCGAAGAATTGCCAAACTTAAGTGGCAGTGGGCAGGTCACATTGCTCGCAGAACGGATGGCCGATGGGGCCGAAAAGTTCTGGAGTGGCGACCGCGAACCGGAAGACGTTGCGTTGGAAGACCTCCCACTAGGTGGACCGATGACCTGGTGAAGGTTGCGGGAGTCCGCTGGATGCGAGTCGCATGGGACCGGTCAATGTGGCGACACTTGGGGGAGGCCTATGTCCAGAAGTGGATGTCTTTCGGCTGAAATGATGAACATAATATTAACACACGATAATATGGGTATATAATAACAAAAGCGTAAATTATTTAGTGAGTTATAATTTACTGCTATTAAAAATATTACTACCTACATGCATAGGTAATAATATTTTTCGACTGATACAATTGGCGAGCTTGAAAGAGGCCTATGTATAATTACTGAGGGAGAACCTATAAAATGCTGAAACGACTATGTAGATTAAATATAGCAGTCTAAAAAGTCAAGCATTTTTTTCAATAGAAGAATTTGAACGGAGTTAAAACCGTCAAAGAAAGCTAAGAATTCTAACTTTTGACAGATCTAACTTCAAGCAATAACAGAATAAAAATCGTAGGTATCTTAAGTAATTACTTTTACTCAAGTAGGTAATCACTTTGACTTGTCTATAGATACGGGTGTTAAAATGTTATGAAAGTTCGACTATGGACCATCTGCCACCATTATGAGGAAAAGATAATACCACCAAAACACATGCTTATTGATGTCCCTACCTAGTCGGCTTTTGCGACATATTTCTATGGACGCACTAAACTAGAGGAAATTATATTAAACCATGATATAACGATTTTAAACAAACCAAACTGCGCGGTTTCCGTCTGTATGGACCACCGTGTTGGTTCCCATCGATGTCACGAGATGATTGAGCCACTGTCAAATGATATAGATAGCAACGTTATATTCCGTGTGGTCCAAATCTAGCTAGGGTTGGAACATTCGTCACACAGTTGTGACGAATGTCCACAATATTAACATCACGCCTGTAAACTTATATTGTCACTTACGGGATAACTTCCGGGTTTATTATTTGTTTTTTGTCAACCTGCGATCATGCGCTTGCAACAGCGTCGAAAAATCGGGAGCTCAAAACCAATAATAATCACGGAGGATATAAGTGAAAGCTTAAAACAGTGTTTGATCACGCCTGTAATTCCCGAAAGGTTTGGTAGAAGTAGTACCTATAACTCACTCTGCACTCATATTTCGCCAGTTATGTTTAAGTCCTATGTACGAAGGGCGAGTCTATTGCCATCAACAGGGTACAGCTCCGAGCTGCTATTGAAATTCCTATTGGTAAAACCAATAACACTTTGCCCGACCTGGGAATCGTATCTAGGGCCACCGATAGGATTGCGCTTGCCATTAGAACAAGCAAATTATCACAAACTTATGTCCGCGGCCGCGTTTTGGTCGGTAATTATAGGTCCATGGGTTCGTACTACCGGGATAAAAAGTATTCTATGTGTTAATCCAGGTTATTATCTATCTGTTGCCAATTTTTATCGATATCTGGTCAGTAGCTTTTGCGTAAAAGAGTAACAATCAGCCTCACAAACCTTCGAGTTTAAAAAAATTGTAAGATATAATTATTGTCAGTACAGAAGAAAATATTATGCGTTGTCGGAGGAAAATAACATTATTTTTAAGGAAATGTATTAGCTACCAAGTTAATGACGGTATAATAATAAACTGTGAGCTCAAGGAAACGACGTTTCATCAGTAAAGACTTACACGTGTCGTCGTTAAGCCAATTACGAGGGCAATTGGAATATGGGGATCAAATTAATGATTCAATTATTACAAGTTAAGAATTTAGTAGAGTTTCATAGACTCTGGGGAAGGCGTTATCCATATTCAAGTAGGTACTATCTTCACTTAAGGCTTCTACAGGAGCTAAATTAGCAACTCTATTTGTAGTGGTTCAAACTTCGTTTGAAATTCTGTTAGAATAAAGTTCTAATCTGCTTGCACTACAAAGTGGTTGTTCCGTCAGTCACTGCGGACCAAATAGTGCGAAATGAGTGTTGTTTTTGCGATTTACAAAAAATCTATAGATTGGACAAAAAAATAAAACACTGTCATGCTAATATGTTGCTTGTAGAATTATTTGCCAAAAAATCAGAATGATCGCATGTATTTTAGTACGGGTTTTACTCGTTAAAAGATTTTTTTTGAGATAAGTTCGTGATTTTTTTCTATCGAGTAAAATTAGTTGTATTATGTTTTCAAAACACTATCATACTAGCATATATCCTGAAGAATATCATATATTTTTCTGGTTTTGTTTATTGCAGTGAATCATATGCGTTTTTGCATTATAAAACTCGCGTTTAGCTCCTGTAGTCCTCTTAAAGTACTTACGGGATGATATCCGTGATTTACTTTAGTTTCTATGAGCTCCCGATATTTTGATGCTGTTGTCAGTGAAAAACTATCTTAAAAAGAGAAAATTAATTCTGTTCGTCAGTTACACAGATATTTGGCACACGGATAAACCATGACCCGGATTAGGACATAGGATTCTTTTGATCCCGGTACAAAGATTCTTTAATTCGGACATACTCGAGCAAAGCCGCGCACAAAAGGTAGTAACTCTGCCGTTGAGATGCACAACGAAAAACCATGACCTGAGTTAGGTTAGGTTAGTGGATACACACCCCGTAGAATGGTTCCGTCTTTCACGCCGCGGGCGAAGCTGCTATCAACCTCTGCCGCCCTTTAAAGTAAATACTTTAAAACTTCCCAAAATTGATTTATCTGAATCAAAACTCATCATGAGTATAATTTCTAGAGTTGTTTATAGGTAGAAAAATCTATAAACATTATCATCACCAGTCTCCTGCCCTTATCCCATTTTATTTGGAGTCCATACTTCACTATTACTCGCTATCTCAGCAGTCACCTCCTTTCTAGCCTATATACAAAAAATCTATAAATAAATATGAATAAAAACAATATACCTACCAGGTACAGAAAACGTCTTAGGTATAAAGATTACAATGGCAGCAGTAATCACAGGTTGCGGGCACTCGCTCTACTTACCCGCAATATGTATTTATATCGAGTGACTCGCGTGGGAAAATATTATGTACGGCCATGTTGTCACGATGCTAGCATATGAGTGATTTACTGTAACGGAAAACGTCTTGAGGATAGCTGGACTTGATAGTCAGAAAGTGCAAATACCCAGTCGGCCTACACAAGTGGGTTGTCAAAGCATTTCATATTTCGCAATGACTTTTAGCTGGAGTGACATAAGCGTTTGGGAAAAAATTAATAATCAAGTTATGTTTTTGTTTATTTAACTAATTTTATTTAATTAATTTAAACTTTAACACAGTCAGACATAATTGTTATTAAGTACCTATATGAAATGAAATGTTAGATATAAATTTAAATATAATGTTTAAATGTGAAAGTTCCTAATGGTCTATTTAAGTGATATTGGGTAAATCTAGATAGATACTCTGCAATATTACTTTTAAGTTATCTTGCTACGCCCTAACAGGGTCATGTACTCACTAGTTTTTAAGCTTAGCGTGTAAAACTGCTTGTGTACATTGTGCATTAAATAAATAAATAATTATTCCAATTCTACACTTACAGTACTTACGGGATGATATCCGTGATTTTCTTTTCGTTCCATGAGCTCCCGATATTTCGACGCTGTTGCAAGCATCATGATCGCGGGAATACATCAAATCATCATCATCGGATATCATCCCGTAAGTACTGTAAGTGTAGTGAAAAACCGTGAAAGTCTAAAACAGTGTATTCCAATTCTATTTTGGACTTTTCTACTATCAAAGTGTCTATCTTTGAGGGGTTTGATAGAATGTCACTTTGTCATGATGTTCTTTATCTGGCCTCGTTGTCTTGCCTTAATCCCAATTTATTTGGGATTGGCGCAGTATGTTCTTTCTTCCATACTTCTCTATTTCTCGTCATCCTTATAAACACCTATTTTCTAGTCGTATCATCCTTCACGTTTTTTCTCTGAATAGCAAGATATTTTCTATGAAGTTAATTGTTTTTTTTTATTTTTGTGAAGAAGTAGAAGAAAAAGCTTACTTATTTTTTTGATAACAAGTTAACGAGGCAATTATAAAATAAACAGGTATATTTTGCATAAAAAATCTCTACTCTGTCATTATAATAAATAGCCAGTAAACTCGAGCAAGATACGGACGTCTCCACAGACTAGTGAAATGTCATAGAGAGGATAATATTCAAATGTCAAAAACGTTTCGCTCTTTCCTAATTTCGGTAAATGCGTAATTTATTGTCCGTTGTTACATCCGACAAGGAACTGCAAGACCCGATCGTAAACACGAAAACGAAAGTTAATATCCTCTGTCCAAAATTAGCAGTAACGATTTACAGGCGTAAAAGCATCGCATTCTGACGCCTCAATCACTCGAGATCTCCACCATGCAAGGACAATAAAAATAATTTTAAACGCATCATAAAACCGAAATCGAATTTCAAAGAAATTTTCAAATACACACGGTACAGAACAAAGATTCCGAAAATATTATTTTTATGAGTACAAAAGTATAATACAAGTTTATACTGCGTATTCTGCTGTCGCTCATAAGGCGGTATTAGCGCGATAATTTACGATAATTTTTGGCATTTATCGTTCTATGTCAACTGTGGGTCGATGAGTTTTTATGCGCGAGCGCAACTGTGAATCATTCGTGGGACACAGAGTATGCATGTAGAAACGAACAGATTTTTTTTTACAGTTGAGGTATGTTCCGTATTGTTTTCGAATTTTTGAAAATACACGAACTTTGTGACGTTATCATCACCATGTGCGTAGTCTTTATTCCAACTATGTTGGGGTCGTCTTCCAGTCTTACAAATTTTGTAACATATTTTAATTAGCTTTATCAAAAAACGTTATTTTCTTCTAAATTCAGACTTGTTTGAATTTGCAAAGGTCACACGGCTGCCGAGCTCAAAACTGGGCTGGCCACATCTGTCACGTGCCGGAGGAGTTATGGGCTAAAGCTACCACAAAATGGGTCCCAAACAGTAGTAAACGGCGACGCGGCAGGCCCAGAAGGAGATGGCGGGATGAACTCGACTCCTTGCACAATGACTGGCGGATAACAGCACTGGATAGGGATAAGTGGAATGAGGGAACACTCCACTCCCACTGCAGGCCAAAGGCCACCCGCCTTTAGCCTGCAGTGGGACACAAATGGCTGATAATAAAAATAAATAAATAATATCAAGACGTAATTTCGTCTTGTAGTCAAACAAAAATAATTAAATTCCAAGATATAATAAATTTAATAAAAGATACATAAAGGTCTGCCAAATTTGGAGGGTAAGCAATTAAAAGTAATAAAATAATATTATGATACCTACATCGAATTCGAAGAAGCGCTTATAATTTTATTAGACAAGTTTAGTAAAAGATACGTGACACATCTACGACAAATAAAACAATATTTACTCTCTGCCATAAGCTTTGAAAACACGAGATTAATCCATGTCAGAGTAACCTCTACATTGTACGCCTGAGGAAACTTTACGACATGACAGTGTTTGGAAAAAGTCAAATTTATTCCAAAAAAGGTGAATTTATTCGAAAAAAGTTGAATTTATTCGACTTTTATGCCTAACAGCTTTTGTAAAGGAGAGTACTCAAATTGCTAAGGAATACTTTTTGTTCGAGACGTTTAGTGTACGTGTAAAATGTTACAGCTGTCCAAGGTATCGAAAGAAAGGTCTTAAGGTGGATGCTCCAACCAGCCAGCGAAATTCAAATTTTCTTATGTTTTTTGCAATTTGCAATGTTAAAATATTGCATTAAGTAAAATTTAATTATAATCATCAATACAACCCCCCAAGCGCATAAAGGTGCAGGAATGACTTTGACCTTGAAAAAGTCATTCCTGCACCTTAATCAACATACAACCTAGCACTGGCCTGTAAATTTCAAAAAACGTAAGAAAATTTGAACTTCGCGGGCTGATTGGAGCCCACCTTAAAGAATTTAGTCATTGTGTAAAAATGCCTTTGGAAACATTTTTTTTAAATAAGTTCTCCTAGCATAATTATCTTTTCTTTCGCCTAGATTTTTAGCTATTTACTCTGTTTGTGGGTCAAGCAGAGATAGAGCAGCGACAGGGTGATACAGTTGTGTTAAGCATAGGTTAAAGTGAAATCTAGGGCGTCATAAATAAAAAAATCTTTGTAGAACTTTTTCACTTACGTTTAGCAGTATACGCCGCTACTATTTTTTGTAAAAAAAACCTAGACTCTTGACTCACGGACGGACAATCTACAGCATGTTTCATTAAATCCATCAAGCGAAAAACCCATAATCACAAGCACCTACGAATTACCTCAGAGCTCACACTCATAAACTTTCCTTCATTCCCCATTATCACTTCACGGTCGTAACTTCACGACTCATCCATTGTAGCATTATCTAATTGTATGATCTGTTATGTTTACACTTTTATTGTTACACGCTGTATACAATTTATGATGGTTGCTGGCTTATCATTATTGTTTGTCGGTTGTTCAATGGTAGCGGTTGATGGTAGTCGTAAATTAGGAGCTTTGTGATTTTAAGGGTAGGCTCGGAAAAAGGATGGGTGGGAACTGTGATAATAAAATTTTGACGATAGTGGAATAAAAGTTTTTTAATAAACCCCGCAATTGCGTTATAGCAATAGCAAAATTAAATTTAGTTATTTGTTATGTACTTACTTACACCATATAAATTACAGGTTATGACAAAAAATAAGACATTTTACATAGGGTGATAGGTAATTCTAAGATGTCATGTTGCATTTCATAGTTTTTTTTTATGCCTGTGTTTATGCCTATCTTTCTCCATTCTAATCCTCTGGAACAATCCTGTCTGCAGGTGTCAATCTCGCGTCGCCATTTTGGCCTGCTGGCGCCTACTGCCGCGATATCATTGGACATTTCTCACATGGAAAAAGGCCTAGCTATACTTTTCCTTACCTTGGCCAAGACTTAAGGTCGCAGGTAGATGGTTTCAAACTAAGTTAATAATTACTGAGAAACCAAAACTTGTGTAATAAATACTAGTGAAGCCGAAAAAATAAAGGTGAAGTCAACAGTATGTCCAAAATAATTTTAGAAATATATTCTGTGCTCATTTTAACATAACAGAAGTCTTAGTAGTGAATAAGCAGACTTAATAATAGTGACAGTACATAATTGAAATGAAATTTCCATTGACCTAGTTTCCTATTCCGTCGTTTTCCTTCGTCAAAGATCCTTATTGTTCCCAAGCATTGGTCCAAATGGAAATGTACGAGAAATCGTCTCAAGTCAGCTCAGGATTCCTCAGAAACCGTTACTCTATTTGTATAAGCGCTCAATTTCATCATTAAACATAATAGACCCTAAATGTTAATGCATGGTTCTTCGGCGCCCTTCGGTTCATGGTTACCAACTTTAATAACAAACGTATTTACACCTACATCATCGCAATTTCAACTCTATTCGAATGTCTCAAGAGTTTTAGCAACCGCAACAAAATTCTGCCAAAGTACGTGAATACAAAGTTATCACTTATCTGTAATTTATTCAAGTTTGAGCTTTGGGCTGTTGTGTTTAGGGTGTAGGTGACAGTGATTTTAAGTTGGTAAATCAAGCAAGGACATCAGTATTGGCAATAGAGGTAGAACTAAATAATTGTTAGATTGTTTGTACTATATACATAATGTGAATCTGTGGATTATTTCTATATTACTAGTCATAAACGCAATTTGGTTTATATATTATCTTTTATTGCTAATCATTTACATGCTGATTGGCATTTAGAAAGGAAATAGGATGAGAATGTGAGCTATCAAGTTCACATAGCAGATCATATGGTTAGACTTGAAACCGGGAATGTTTTTTTATCATTGCCACTCGAAAAAGGGCATTCTATTCATCGATAACAGCGAATAAAACGCTCTTTTAGTCACTGAGTGAATAAAGACATTTTGAATTTGGAACAAGGACTAACTATGAACAAAAAATAAATAAACGAGCCGACAAGAATAGAAACACAGAATTTCGAATATTGTTCTAATTTCAATCAGTATTTTACATGGAGCGACTGCCTATGTGACCTTCACAACCCAGTAAGTACTGGGTGCGTAATACGGTACCCCTTGGTAAGACTGGTTGACAGACTTTCGGGCCACTCAATGGCTTCCTGTTATTACGACTGTCAAAGAACTACAAATAACAGCCGGGACTAAGGGCTTTACGTACTTTCTGACGGAGAAAACTCGGTATGTAACGAATTAGTGGTCACCCATCCACAGACCGACCTTGGTAAGCGTGGTTTAACCTTGAAGATCGACCCGAGTGGCTGTTATTATTAACCCACGAGAAATATAAATACTATACTTCTATATATTTTCTCGTAGTCAATTGTAAAAAGTAGAGTAGTACACAACTCGTGAAAAAAAAAATCATTTCCGTTCTTGTATCCCTTGCTCCGCTCAGGATTCTACTCTAGAATCCCTTGCTACGCTCGGGATTCTACTCTGGAATCCTTCGCTGCTCTTGGGATCCAACTTAGTCCCTCGAATTATATTCCCTTTTTTTTCACTTGTTGTTTAATCTATTATTAGAATCCCTGTGTTGAAGTCGGTAAAAAAGAAGTAGTTTCGTGCTAAGTAACATTTATAGATCCCGGGTCCAAGATCCTTTGATCATCGTATTTCCCAAAGTTAAAACTTTAAAAGCTTTAATGCTTCTGCATGTTTCAAGTAGTAAACAGTCAATAAAATAAATACCATTTCATTACAAAGTGAAGTTTAAAAAACATATCACACTGAAAACTACAATTTGAATCAGAATTGTAATAACAAACCGAACAGACACAAATGTCAACGAAAACATATTTGTTTGAACCGTTATTTGTTGGTCTATACACACATTATTTTATTAACTTTTGTAACAAAAACACAGACAATATCATTTATGGAAATAAAATATGGATGGCTAAATGATTCCGTTTCGCTAAATAAATACAGAGCATAAATATACTATTCGATATATTTAGTTTGCTCATGCCTAGGCAGTATTATTTTCATTAACTTATTGTAAAAGAAATACTCGCAAATATGTTATAAATGTCAGTGTGTGACTGTTATTATGATCTGCCATAGATATCGCCTTTCTTTGAAAAGACCTAACCTTATATGTTATCCTGGTAACCTTATGTGTGCTTATGCAAATATTGGTGACCTATAGGTCATGGCATGGCACACTATCCAGCACCGCACCGCCACTGCTCCAACCAAGCAATTAACTTGCCATTCAAATTAGAGCATTAAATCGTGTGTCGTATAATATATTTTAAGATGTCTATATGAAAAAGCTTACGGCGGGCATTCAGCGCGCTTGCCGCTATCATACAACTCGACTCGAAGCGAGCCGACAGCGTGCTTAAAGCGCGCCGACCGCACGCTTGTAGGGCGCCGACTCCGAGTTGCCTGCGATTGCCCGCGAAACAACGTCGCTGCGGCTCGCGTACGGCGCCCGGACTGCGAGCTTGCTTCTCGCGGACGGCGCGTGGTCTGCGAGCATGCACCTCGCTGACGACGCGTGGTGTGCGAGCATGCACCTCGCTGACGACGCGTAGTAAGCGCGCTGGAAGCTAGCCGTAGCCTAAATTCGAGTCAACGCCGGGCAACAGCTGTGCTAGTGCGGTGCTGGTGAGGTGCCGGTGTAATGTGCCGTGACCTATAAACTACATGAAATTGTACGCAACGAAGAAAAAGACATTTTGTGCTAATTCCAAATAAATTGCAATAAGGGCAGAAGATTGATGACATGGTGTGCTTCATTCAACGTCAGTCTATGGCAGGGCAAAGACGTTTCTAATCGAACAATACCTGGATGCACCGGTCTTGGAATAAAGTAAGATCTTTCTAACACTTAAAATTATTTTTATCATCCTATACGGGGACAGGGCGATACGCCTGAGTTGGGCAGGACTTCTGGCTAAACACGGAGATGGCCGAAGTAGTACGGTTCTGACTGAATGAAGGCCAAGGATGGGCCCAGGAAAACAGAGCTGTCCAAAAGCTCGTTTGATTGACGATATCGTCAAAAATCGCGGGAAACTGATGGATGAGGGACGCATAGAACAGAGCAGAATGGCAGAAGAAAGGGAGGCCTATACCCGACAGTGGATGGTTCCGGGCTGAAATGATGATAATGATGATTATCCCATACTGCTGGGCAAATAACTTGCGCATATCATAATAACTTAGGTAAAGGAATGCTTTCAGTCCTTTTAAATAAATAATTCAATTCAATCCAATGTTTGTAAAAGCCGATCAACAAGGAACCATATTACAAAGTCATAGGTCAATTAGCAGCTTAGCATTATAAATGCAGACTAATTCAATAATCACACACTGGCAAACAATACGAGGGCTAGTTAATATTCATGATACATTAATTATCTTGTTGTGTTGCAACGGATTTGTGGTCTTATAAGCTTTGTAGGTACCTGATTTACCTTTGATAGTTGACTGGTCTATGGTAATTTATTCGCCAGTCTGTCTGGACTCACATTTATAATTTCTTCAAACTCTCTAATCACTGATTAACTAACTAAAAATTTATCAGTAAGACCTGGGACCCAAAAACTGGGTTGTGGAGGTCAGGTAGGCAGTCGCTCCATGTAAAATACTAGTATTCAGTTGCAACCAGTTAGACTGGAAGACCACCTCAACTTAGTTGGTAAAGGGCTAGGCTGATGATGAAACCGTCACTGTGTTCAAAGAAAGAGATGTATCAATCTATCTGGATTGCGAAACAATGATCACTTTTTACTTTTTCCTGAAAAACAAAATCTGCCATTCTGGTCGATGTCGTCAAATAATAGAGTTAAGGCTGCGTTTTGATGATCGGAATCTACTTATATAAATAATTAATAGGCAGACGTGTTTACTTAATTTTGAATACATAGAAGACTCTTGGATATCACAGACGTCGGTGAAGGAAAACATCGTGAGGAAAACTGGACCTATAATTAATATAAGTCTGAAATCACCAACCCGTCTTGAGCGAGCGTGGTGATCAATGCTCGTGCCTTCTCTGTATGAGAAGAGGCCTTTGCCCAGCAGTGGGACAGTAACAGGCTGGTATTATATTATATAGAAGACTTGAACGGTGAAAGAAACCATTTAAGAGTACTTTTAAAACACAGGCCTAAAATAGCTGAAGTACAGTGGTGATCGATGCTCGTACCTTTTCTGGAGGTGAGACAGTTTCTAGTTAATATATTTATGCAAGCAATAAACCAATGCAGCTGTAACCTTTCGTTAGCCAATTACAATTGCTGACAGGTATCACGCCCAGTCGCCCAATCCCAAAGGTAACTTGTTCCAATGAAGTTGTATAGAAATAAGTTAACAATCTGCAGTTCAAGTTATATGTAAATGATACTGACTGTGGTGTTGACTCGTAGTTGTGGCGTGCAAAGAGTATTTTGTGCAGCAGTAGAAAGGACACTAGAATTTGTTGTGGTTAAGAGAAGATAAATAAATAAATATAGCTGGACATTACACACAGCGCTATCTAGTGCCACACTAAGCAACGAGGCTTGTGTCGTGAACACCAGATAGTTGATATACTACAAAGATACCTACTTTTGTTTGTAAATACATACTTATTATACATAAAAACATCCATGACTCGGAAACAAATGTCCATGCTCATCACCCTAAGAACGTAAGGCAGCCTCACTAGCGCTGCACCATTCGGGTCGCCGAGATGACGCGGTAAGTAAAGAAATTGAAAGGATACTTTGATGAAAAGACTTGCTGACTTTAGATGGAAAGTTCAGTTTAAGATGTGAACAACAGAAAAGGTTTGAAAGGAGTAAATGATGTCGTGACGTCTGACAGGGGAGAATGGAAAAATAATAAAACCGGCCAAGAGCGATTCGGACTCGCGCACCGAGGGATCCGTACAAACTTTTTAAAGGACAAACTCAACTTTGTTCGATCCCTAGAAACGGCTATTGCTCCAGCCGCAAATAATAAGTTTCTAATAGTAAAATAGCCCATATCTTCTTATCGTGTTGATTCAGGACCTTGATTTTTATACATCTAATAGGGACAATAGACCTCAGTATAAAAAAAAGGGTTCCATTTTTTTCCTTACAGAACCCTAAAAAGTGTTGCGCCGACCCGAAATAGAATGGGACAAGGGCAGGAAGATCATAATAATAAGAATAACAGAAGTATGTACTACGCAGTATTTAAAAACAGACGTATATAATTGTTATTCGACCTAAGTAGGTACATATTTATGAAACACAGTCGACACTAATGTGAGCTACTAGAATAGGAAACAAATCACTTGTCGCTACGGTATTAAGCCTGAAATCCATAAACGTTACTGAGCTTGGCCTTCCCTGTCTCTATCTTGGCCTTGAAGCTTGTCAATTGTGCGACAGTGATAGGAATGTCTAACGCTTAACCAAAGATGTAGTATTGTGTTTAATTTTATTGAAACTGACTTTAATCACTACGTTCAATGCCACTATTTCAATAACAAACATCGAGAAACAGTTTCCATAACATAAAACCCTTCAAGGAGTCGTCATCCACTATAAAAAACCTACACCGCACTAAAAAACCAGACACAAAACGCTTTTATGAAATTGGAAAAATACTAGGCGAGCATAACGCGATCGAGTACTGCGGAATAAAAACCCGTTGAAA
This sequence comes from Xestia rhomboidea, assembly GCA_963853795.1. Classification (NCBI taxonomy): domain Eukaryota; kingdom Metazoa; phylum Arthropoda; class Insecta; order Lepidoptera; family Noctuidae; genus Xestia; species Xestia rhomboidea. The sequence goes on along the minus strand of OY970771.1, from coordinate 1,528,023 downwards.
TAAATATTGGAAAATAATTCCAGGAATTCAGTCCGGTACGGCAGCTATTGAAAATATTAAAATTATTGTCTTGTGTATAAAAGTTTTCAGAATTCCGGTTACATAGTAGCGATGCGTGTGTTTTTCGAATGGAATGAGATTTCAGATTTTTTGTGGTGCCAGTGAATATTGGATTTTGTGAAGCAGACAACTGGTATGTACGCGTGCTCACGTAGTAAATAAACGTAGAATCAGCATATAAGGGCATAATATAGGACAAACTTTATACAAGAAATAATCATGCTGAGATTCTTGAAATTGTTCTTGCATGATCTTTTTGTATGAACCCTTACCCAGCCAGTATGGTATCTCGTTGTGAATCTGGTATCTTATAATAACCTGAAATCCTCTAAACACAATATGATAGCATCCTCATCAATGGCGCAGACATTTTGTATCAGTAGAGCTCTTTCCAAAGTATGACATTATTATTATTTTTAGTTATCAGCTTTTAGGGTGCTATAATTTAGGCTTCGCCTCTGAGAGAGGAAGTGGCCCATAATCCACCACGTGGGCCCATTCTGGGCTGTTCAAGTGTTGAGTCGAAAAATAATAGTCCATGTCGTGCTCTAAAATTCTTATGAGTCATTTATGTGGCAGAGAAACTGACTCCATGCAAACAGTCAATATTATTATAAAATCTGCTGACCCGATAAAACACAAAAGCTAATTAAAACAATAACCAATATCATAACATTATTGAATGAACGCAGTATCAAGACGTGACAATTGTCAAACCAGGTGTGTCCGTATCGTGCGCGTGCGACGATTGGGACATATTGATATTACACGTGTCTTTCTTGCTGAGCGTACAATCTGCACGTAAGTGCGGAAGTGGGGGTAGCGGGGCAGTGGGGTGACGGAAGTAGGAAGGTAAAAACGTGGTTGTAAGATAAAACATGGTTGTTTATGGTGTTTTCTGGGTGGTCTGTTCCGGGAGACGTGATTCTACGTGTTGAGGAGATGATTTGATTACTGATGGTGTGCATTTTATCCATATTGATGACTTTAGAATTGATTGTCTTCCGGTAGTAGTAAATAACAGTTTTTTATTTTCCACTCTCTTCTATCAACCGTCACGCCTTAATTCACCGCTTTTTCATTAATGTACTCATCAACATCATTATCTTGCCCTTATCCCAATTCATTAGGGGTCGGCACAGCATGTCTTCTTCTTCCATTCTTCTCTATTACCCGCCATATCATCAGACACCTTTCGTGCCATATCATCCTTCACGCGGTCCATCCATCGTTTCTTTGGTCTTCCTCTAATTTTCATGTCATTGCTTAAACAATCCAAATCTTCGAGTTGAAATGCAGACCAAATTTATTAAATGCATCAGATTAAAATTCCGGGTGTGTAGATAACAACCTGAAGAAGATCCGTAGGTGTATCGATTATTTTTTTCCTTATCATATTCTCTTAATAGTAAGTAAACCATAATGTTGCAGTGTTACTCTATATCCACAATTTCCTAGTCTATGGCTACGGATTGATGCCAAGGTCGGCTGAGCTTGCGTATCTTGTAAACTTGTAACTTTCTAACTCCAAGCTGCGTCGCGTGTTGCCAACCTTAAGGTACTCATTGTTTTTTTTTGTTTATACTTCTACTGTTATTAAGGATTTTATTCATTACGTAATTTTGAAGATGTATTCACACATTTTCACCTCGAGAAGAGAGGTGCTCATTTTATTATGGTTTGTAGCAACTGGTAATAGAAAGCATTTTTATTAAACGTATTCGGAACGGAAAATAAACAATTCTGTCTTCCGTCGGTAACTTGGGTCTTTTTGTTTTTTTTTTAGAAATTACTACTCGCAGTTGCAACTCTCTAAGGTCGCTTGACTGCTTAACCGGACTATCCTGTGGTGGCCAAAAATTACTTTAAGGCCCCCAGCCAGGGCTTACAAACTAAGGATTTAAATTAAATGAACAGTCACTAAGGGCACCCCCTGTGGGGTTCGGGCCTCGGCTTAGTGCGTCATTGAACGGAGGGCAGCAAGGGTCAGGCTGGGTCGGATCATTAATTGGGGAATTTAACGTTACTTGCTCAGCGTCGCGGGCTGGCTCGTCGAGCAAGGTAACTTGGGTCTTCCGTTTTATGGCCTTATGGGCGCACAGGACCACGACCATGGTAGCAGCGACCAACAAACTGGTGGCCATGGTCAGCCTGTGGGTGAGAGGCCTAGAGGGTTGCACGAGGCGTATGTAACTGATAATAATAATGAGTTTATCTGTTTTCTCTCCAGTCTTGTTAGACTGCCACAATAACTATGACCTTAGATCATAAGCTCCTAATCACCCCACGCAGTAGTAGCAAACTGGTTGTCGTCCGCGTAGGTGGGACCTAGCACCTGCCTGTATCATGCGTAATTAGAAGCGTGAACTCTGGCCTTCGAATGTTTAGTCGCGTCGCTACGAAGACTTAAATAGACTCGCCTATTTCCTTTATGAGTCTGTGAGGAGTAAGTAAATCTTTATACACGTGGTTCCGGTTTTCCTGGATATTCAGCCTCATAATTTAATTTAGTTCCCGCGGCCTCATCGCTGGCAGGTTGGAAATTATCCCACGGGGACCTTGGCCTAACCCAGGCTATGGTCTCTCCACTTGCCCAATTCGATGTTAATCCGTTTAGGCGTGAAAGTGCCAGACTGACTGAATTTTTTTCTTGATTTAATGCGACATGGAACTTGCAACTGAAATGAAATGCAAAATACGGGTATCTGATACATATCCTCCACTGTCAGATATATAGATGACAATGCTTTAGAATTTTTTTATAGAACGGTAACAGTGATACTGAGCAGAGGTAATTAAATTGCACTTCACACATTTTTAAAGTCAAATAGAGCCAGGACTCCGGTCCATGTAGAACAACTCTGTTAAACCAACTAGTGTGAACAGGCAAAGCCTTCGGGAGTTAACCAGAAAAACGCGAAACAAAAATGTTCATTAAATTTTACAGCCAACGAAAGTTTCGGACGAAATTCCTGTCGGTACTCGCGTTGAGCTAGTTTAGTGCTGAAATACATATTTCTAGTGAAACGCTGGGGGCCGCAAAACGGTGAACTATTCAAATATGAGCCGAGTAGGGATATTTTAAGAGGTCGTTTTTTCATTGAGTAGGTATGACGTCAGGTTTTTGAGTGCGCGTTGCGAGCCCGATGCGACTTCGTGTTAAAGTTATGTAAGATCAGCAGAGATTAAGTAAATTTGGGAGATTTCTAGGAACTGCACTGATAGTGTTTAAATAGCTATTTAATTGCTGTTATTGTAACTAGGTGAAGAAAACATCGAATACATGATGTGGCTTCCACCAATCCGCATTGGGCGTGTGTGGTGGAATACGGCCTGCTCCCTCTTACTGCCGGGCCTAGGCGTGTGACTCAGCATTAATGGGGTCTTCCCAATGGTATGTTAGCGACTGGTGGATTGGTAAACGAATGCATTTTGTTTCAGTCCACTTTTAAGTCTTAGGTAGAATGTCTTCAGACTTTAATTAAAATGACGTTCACAACTTTTAATTAATCTTAAGACTCTGTACTTAATATAGGTACAGTAAATTGTTTCTAAAACATTATTAAAATCTACCTTAAAATCCTTCGAAAATCCTATCACCGCACGACTAGTCGTAAACTATGCAGTTCTCTACTCAACAATGCACCTCTGAAACTACTGAAACCTTTAGCAGAACTAATTGACTCCTGTTTCAATAACTGCCGATGAGAGAGTTGTACCTTCCATTGAAACTGTTCTCTTGTTTCTCATTTTCAATTATGACTTTTGGAATGGCGATGTCATTTTGTTTTATGGAATAAGAAGTGGAGTGACTATAATATGCTCGTTTTAAATCAGGTTGTTTGCAGTTAAACCAGATAAGGTATGCGCTTTGATAATGTTGTTATTGCCAAAATTGTCGCCTGATCGAGTGACTGGCTATACAGAGGCGAAACTTCTAAGTTTTCGTCTACCCGCCTTGTAATAGTGCACCTAACATTACGTGGTTGTGTGAAATTTTCACTCTGTTGATTTACCATGATCTCAATTATCTACTAGGTTATGGAGGGCAGATAAGCAGTCTGTATCTACATGTACTGGTTTTCAGCTTCATAATGTTAGACTAGAAGCCAACTCTAACATGGTTGAGAAAAGGCTTAGAAAATGGTTAAGTTTCATTATTTATAACACATTTGCTCGTAAAGGGTCTCTTATTTCACCAATTTTAATATCGTACTGTATCTCATTACGTACTTGTGCTGTAAAGTAAAATGCACGGTTTATACTTTTTTAAATCTTAGCAAAGAGTTTTTATGTCAGAAAAGTGGTCAACATTTTATGAATAAAATTAACTTTGGGAGATGAAATATAATAAATAAACATTAAATTCTTTAATTTAAATAATTTTGACAATAAATTACAACTGTAATCTGTAACAAAAACACAAAAATATTAATTTACTTTATTAGTAATACTGGCTGTTTTTTGCGTCTTTGCCTTAAAAAAAAAGCGCTGATGCGCGCGCCTCGATAATTTGTGAACAAGTAAAAATTATTCCGCGCGCTTTTCTTTTCGCTGTATTGTTTTTATTTGTTTTATTTATTTCCTCGCAAATATGTTATAAAACGTCGTATGACATACGTGCGTTTTGATAATTACAGCCTCTGCTTTTTTATCGCCCTCGCCTGCGGCTCGGGCTAGCAATATCGCCTCGGCTGTAATTTTCTACTTACCGCACTTATATCATAATGTACTAATTACACACTGTAACTCTATGATAGTAATAAAAATATGTACAAGTATCAAAAAGGGTTACAGGGCGTCAAAACATAATTTAAATAAAAACCTGCCAAGATCGTATTAGGGGATAACATAAAGGACTACCAATGTTTTATGTTTTTTGCATAGACATGAACAAAGAAATTTCCAGCTATGAAAAGGAAAACTTTTAACAAACAACCGCTTTTAATTTGCAACTGGGCAAGGTAAGAAGTTTCAGTACATTTTATAAGTTAGGTAACCGTAATGACGCGACATGCTTTTTGTTTCGTTTATGTTTACGCCCCGTGGCTGGATCCACGTGGTTCATACTAGGAGTAGGGCTGGTAGGTTGAGAAATATTTAATGTTCATTAAAACATTTTGCTAGTTTAAATGGAATAAGTAAAGGTATATGCGTGTAATAAAGGTACACCTCAGTCCAACCCTGTGGAGATATAGGGCGTCAAGTTATGTTATGTCAGTAACATACATATGATGTCCTTGTTGGTGATGATCTTCAGAAAGTCTAGGTCCAAAGTACCTACCTGTAACCGGCGTGCGATGCGAGTATGACCAGGTGCATGAACGTAGACAAAAGCAAAAGAAGCATGTAAGGATCGAATTACGTGGTGTTTTGTAGTTTCTGGCTAACCCCATATGCACAAGGCGTGAGTATGTGTGTATGATTTGTGATGTGTCATCATCATCATCTGCCTAGCTTTTTCCTCTTCTAAGTTAGGTTCGGTTTCCAGTCTTACCGGATACAGCTGAATATAAGTATTTTACATGTAATTACTGCCACCCAGTTACTTCGTAAGCAGCTTAAGGTGATAAAACGCATGGTCGTATGTTAGGATTAAGGAGAAAAGTAACAGCTCTGTATTATCAGAAAAGTAAACATTATAGAAAACGAGAGAAACAGGAAACCCTTATAAATAGTTGGACCTACAAGGATAGAACTTTGTTAGAAACACTAACAGTAAAATCTGAGTAATAAATAAATACCTATGCATCCCAAAATGAAGAATCGTGAAGCGAACTTAAATGGTGAGGCCATTTAAGTAGATTCACGGAAACAAAACAAACAGTACTCGTAGGTAGTTCCACTCAGTAATGTCCTCACTAATTCTCTTTAAACTTCCCAATTGTAATTCACAAACGTGTGAACATACTCTTTTTACTATTTTGTGCCATCCCTAATGCTCCTAGTTCGAGCCTTACAAAGCTCCGGGCACACCGATGGCAGAAAAACGTTGAAACATCGACAAAAAAAGGAAATTTTTCCAGTACCAATGCTGAACAAATCCTTTGCTGGGAACACATAGTGTCTCCGTATTGCCGATTTTTTTGAGGATTTTTCTTTGGTATAAAATTCTGTTACCAATCTTGCTATTGTTTTACATATAGATCGTTTCGTGGAGATCAAATGTCGAGGTTTATTATAAGCCGGAGTTTATTTAGTTTGTGATTTTTCGGGTGTTAAATCTATAAAAGGTTGGTTTAAGCCTGATTATATCCTGCCTTTAAGCTAAACAAACTATTCAAAAAGAGAAAGAGGAAATGATATTCCCGGTATATTTTGTCTGAAAGCTTTTCATCATGTTTTCTATTACAATATTATTGCGCCATATTTTTTTTTATGTTATCGGAATAGATAAATGGGAAATATTACTACGTAGGTACCTTGTTTTTCTCAGGCGTGATTAATTAAGTGACTATTAAACTTCCGTTATCCGCCCACTGCTCTGTCCAAAGTTCTGTGTTATGTAATTTCTTCTCCACAATCCTGACGATCCTCAAAGCTATTCCAGGCTCATCATTCCAGCTTGTTTTAGGAGGCTAAAACAACAATTTCAATAACCTCAATTCTTTCTTTAGCGTGTGGTTAGTGCCTAACCTGGTGTTAGAGTTTTTATGCCGCCCAGTGGCCTCTGATTTGGCTTCACATGCCGCCAAGAAATACGTTCCAGGCATGCCGGTTTCCTCACGATGTTTTCCTTCACCGAAGCAACTGATAATTAAACAATACGCACATGAATCCGAAAAATCAGAGGTGCGTGTCTTGGGTTCGAATTCGAGGCGTATGATTTATCAGTCCGACGGTCACACCACTGGAGCTATCTCTGTATAATTCATTTAAAAAACATACCCCACAAAATATCTCAACATACTTCAAATAGAAAGCACCAATTATAAAGCCTACCGTCCGTATAAAGACGTTTTATCTGTAATAATCGTTCAGACAGACACACTAATTAGCGACGACCATTCGATTCATTTATCGACCATATACGGACGAAGACATACGAAGGCGAGCAATATTTCGCGACTCTACCGATAATTTATTATAGGACAAGGCATAAATTGAAAATGAACTTATTTAATTAGTAGTTTTTACGAAGAAAGCTATAATTCTTGTCGGTTGAACGGCGATTAAGTTAATCGGAGTTAAATGTTAAGTAAATAGGTACAGGCATGTTCGGGGACGTTTCCTAGTGAGAGACGGTTGAACAGTGAAGTATGCTTGAGCTGTACCTACCCACTATGGCATATAAGTGCCAATATGAGTTGACCTGTCACTATGCGGAAAACTTAAACAACACGAGGTCAGCAAATATTTGAAATACATAGTTAGCTTAGATGTGTAGTTCAAAAATCTTTCACTGGCAGAAAGCTACATTATTGATGGGTGCTATAGGCTATAAATTATATTTAAATCATACTTATTAGCCGACCTACCACAATTTTGACAGCAGACGATGTCGCGGGAGAAGTGGTGCTAGAGTTTGATTAAGGTGAGCACACACAGTCAGGTGTGCTTATCGATATAAATGTTGTAAAACTTTTAGAATTTCTTTGGTATTTTCACAACAGCTGAAAGTAGGCAATATCTTAGTATGTGATGTTATCGTTTATCTATACTGTCCAACTCATTAGGCCTGGAGGATACAGCTTTAAGCAGTTGATTAGTTCTTTACTTTTACGATCTTATTGGGTTGTAATTAAGTAAACCCACCTGATGCTATTTGGTTATCACCGCAGATATGACTGCCTCGTTGGTAGAGTGCTCGTAAGCGCGACTGCTGAGCGTGAGGGCCTGGGTTCCATTCCCGGGTTGGGAAAAGTATGGTATTCCATCAGGAATTTCTCTGTAGTAGCCTTGGAGTCTAGATTTATGGTCGGTTGATGGCAATAGGCTCGCCATCTATTACATAAAACTTATTGATGATGATGGTGATGCTATCTAGCTGATTTCAGCCACAGCGACTGCGTTCGATAGCTTTCTAGAGTAGTTGTCAAGAGCTTTGGTGTGCTGCTCTGTCATGTACTCTCAAATGGCTAGCATATCCAACTTTAGGACTTTTAACATAACTGGCTCAATGAGGGTGTACTATTTGGCACACCTTTGCCTAACCCATCGGGGATAACAGGCGTGATGTCATGTATATGAACATATGAAATAGTAGAGGCAACGAAGGTACGTTTAGGCTTTGACTGAGGCGTAGCTTAGTGTTCGTGAAAACGGTCATTAGACACATCTAACAATTAGTCTATAAGTTTTATTCCTGCATCAATTTATTTCTTTAAATGAACACTTTACATGAACACTTCAAATGAACTGTGTAATCTCTTTTTACGACTTACGACATCTAAGCCATTACAAAACCTTAAAAACATATCCCAATACATAACAATTACCTATTAAAAAGAAACCTTCTTATTCTCAACTAACATTGTATATTACATAAAGGTAATTACCATACAATCGCTTATGTAAGTACTGTAGAGAAACTTGTTATAATTAGCGACCGCAATGTGTTAACGGGGCATTTTTGACCGTGGTGACCTAGACTATGTTTGCGTTTTAATGGTCCTTTTGCCTGATAAAATGTATTTTTAAGACCCCATGCTAAACCAAACGGAATGTTTATACGGTGGTCTAGTTTGTCAACGCGTCTGCCAAGCGTGGACTCCGGGGGTGTATCTCCGGATCGAGCATAGTGCAGGTAATACGTTTTTACGTAGAGAAAATCGATACGGGAATCTGTATACATCCATCAAAACTGAAAATATTATTCCATCATCTGGGCACAGATCCAAACGATGCCATGAAATATTAAATCGCCTTGCAAATAGGAAAGTCATAACCAATACATACACAAAACCTGCTCACTTTGTCTGACTTAGTAATCGAACCCAGAACTTCACGCCAGACAGCTGGCACTAGCAACGATAATTTAACACCATTGAGACATGTAGAAACATGTACATATATGTGATATTTCATCCACATATAAACATGTGTTTTTTCTCCTCACCAAACGATGTTCCACCCATATTAGGAGCATCAAAATGTCAAAAATATTCAAATTCATTAAATTAATTACTATTAAAATGTTTTCTACAACTATTGCCTCTTCCAATATAGACATATAATAAAACAGGAGTGTGTCTGTATGTCCATATATGGGATATTGACATAACTCGAACCTTGAATTGATAAGCTGTCAAAAGTGGTTCTGCCCACACAATACGTAGTTAATTTTAATAGTCATTCAAAGTAGAATATTCTATGCCTTATTTGGTTGCTTTTTTGTGTGTGTATATTTAGTGGTTAAATGATCAGTTTTGACTACTACAATGGTATAAAAAAGCTTTTGAATTGTTTACCATATTAATTTGTTTTTCCGGGACTTTTGTTTTTTTTTAGACCTTGCACAGGAGAGACTTGGCCTTTTCACGAGTGATCCCTGCCTGCTTACCTCTCCTCTAATATGTTGACGATTAATATTGTTTGTTTTTAATATTAAACCCTTGTTCTTTTTGGAGAATTTCGACAATCACAAACGGTGTGTCTAACGGCCGTTTTTTATAACTTACTTACGTATAACCGTTGGTTATATGTGCCTCCTTCCGTAGCTATCGGTGTATCCATAAACAAAGAAATATCCAATCCGCGTCACCTACCTGTCACTTCATTCATAGAAAAATCAAATAAAGCTTTTCTGTGACGTTTTGTTTCTAACCGTACAGTAAACAAAATGTCAAACAAACAGAGATAGCAACCTACCGAAACCGGCTAGTAAGTTATTAAAAATGGTCTAACTGGCGATCGAAGTCTACGTTACAATAAAAAACAAATGAAGCTCAACAGAAAACTAATGAAAAAAAAATAGCTAATGACACGAATAGAAGTGGTCTAATTAAAAACATCCGCGTTCGTTCGTGACTGCGGTAAGCATAAACATCACTCAACTTTGGCTCGACATTACTCGACATTGCTCAACAAGTTCAGGCTCAACTCGTCTCGAGTGAGGCGCTCATGGGAAAAAGTTCCCTTTGTTTTTAATTTTTAAATACTTAACGTTGAGGGGACTTGTCAAAGTGCTGTGTATCTTGCTAGACGTAGGGAGAAGACTTAATGTACTGGAAGGGGCAAAGAAGGACAAAAAAGAATAATCTAAGTTTCATTTTTTTTTTTTACTCTAAAAAATATCTCATTACGACGGTGGTCACCATCCCGCTAAGCGAATTATATTGTTGCAGTGAGTGGCTCTTATACCATTTCTACTTCTTGTTGGCTTACTACAAAATGACTCTTCTGTTGGACTAGTTGGATTAAGGCTGGGAATAATAATATACAAGTTGCAAGTCTTTCAATCACACAAATGTCCGAATAATTTGAGGTATGAATTAAAATGGTCAGATTTTCAATATTTTATCAGTTATTACTGGTAATGGTAATCCTTTTAATATATATATATATATATTTTAAAGTTGATAAAAGCCCCGCTTTCCATAAAAGTACAATATTTTGCATAAAAATAAATGTTTAATTCTTTTTTGATACGCATTAATCCTCGCTCAGAGTATCTTTTTATCTTTATGTAACATGCTTAAGCCTCCCATTTGCATATTTCATTGAAACACGCAATTTTTTTTTTCTCCGTTCATATTTCTCTACTCATTTTTCAGTTATTTTAAAAGCTTTCAACAATTTCTCGGGTGGTTTTGTGATGCAATTTACGGGAAATATTTTTCGTAAATACGGATTAACTTACAGATGTTATATGAAAGCTCGAGTTTAATTAAAGAGAAAATTATTTTGTAATTTTAGTCTTTGGTCTGAGTTTTACTTGCGCTTAATTGGAGTGAGATATAATTATGTTGTTTTAATAGTTGTGAAGCTGCAGTTTGATTCAATGTTTTAATTACTTCTGTATTTGTATAGATAAAGGGAAGACTATAAGTACTATTTTGTTAATTATTAATTTTGGGATCTCTCCCATTTATTAGTTCTAGCTTAATTCATTAGTTCCGTCGACGTCTGAAGTATGAAAATATGACCAGCATAGCAAGTACCTAACCTAATCTACACTGAAAATACTTTATCACGTTAACATGCTCCAATAAAAAGCAATAAGGCCTCGTGGTAAACCAAAAAGCCGCGCCATTCACGTTTTTTGCAAAAACGCAGCGTCAACCCATTTTCTAAGGCAACTTTTACGTGCGAATAATGCAGCTCCGTGCTCTATTTTCACCCTCACAAAAACCAACACAAAGCGAATATTAAATATTGTTCACGATCGATTTAATACACTCTTTCATTTTGCCTATATCCGGGCCCAGATCCGGATAAAAATGTTATCCGTGTACAAAACAATACGTGTTTTTTTTGTTGTTTTGCGTGCAGCATGTACAAAGTATTGATTAACGCCCAGCTCTCAACGGACCCGGGTATAAAAAATAAAAAATCAACAGGACTGCATCGCCTCCGGTTATGCACTCGCGACCGTGCAAACATAGTACGGACATAATGTACACTGGAAGCGGCTAGCTTAAACTGACCCTCCCTGATCCCTTCTCTTGTATCAAACCCGGGTATAACGGCTCAGAGCTGTCAGAATAGCCGGGTTTTTCAACAATTGGTACCTTTACATGCCCAGGAGGCATGGTAAATGGATTTTTTATTTCCATTCAACGAATCATATGCGTTTACTTTTTTTATTTGCTGGGTCAACGGAACAGAGGATCTATATTTGGCAACAATTTGTTGAGTGTATTCATGTAGAGTTTTCATTTTTAGTTAATATTGAATTTAAAACTTGTATGGAATGTTTTTCAGTGTATTTTAACCAATATGAAATTGATCAATTGATTTCGGGGTAAACTCGTACTGCTAGTACGTGGAATATATTTATGTTAACGTGGAATATCATTCTATATAATATATTCGCTATTTTGTATTTCCCACTGCAGTGCTTCATTGGTTCCGAGAATTCATTTATGAAAGTGATAATACATCTGGCAACGTATGGCATACATGTACAATGTTAATGGAAATTTAATAGATACGCAATATTAGATGCTATTAATTTCTACGAAAATAATCTACACTAATAATAATATATAATATTATAAAGAGGCAAGATTTGTATTTTTGTGTGTATGTTTGTAATGAATGAACTCAAAAACTACTGCGCCGATTTCAACAAATCTTTCACCATTAGAAAGCCGTCTTTACTGAGTAACATAGGCTATATTTTAACCCCGTACTCCCACGGGAACGGGAACGGGAACATCCGCTAGTAATTAATACATTTATTAAATCCTTGTAAATTTCGAGATGGAATAAAAATGTAAAATGCGTTGCATTTTACATTTTTATTCCATAGGTCAAAATTAAAAACCTGGAAAGTACATCTATCTACATGTTAACGTCACCACTGTATTTCCCCGTAAGGTTTGACAGAAGTGTACCGCCATATTTTGCCAGATATGAGCGTCCAAAGGAGCGAGCCTTTTGCAATTAACCGGGCACATTTCAGGGATACTAGTGCAAAATTCCTGATCGGATAACATAGAAATCGAAACCAAGACATCATGTTCAGCAATAACGCTTAGCAGCAGGTTAAAATTACAGGCTGGAAGGTATATCTTATCTTACTAATATTATAAATGCGGTAGTTTGTGAGGATGTATGGATGGACATTTGTTACTCTTTCACGTAGAAACTGCTGACCGGATTTGGATGAAACTTGGCAGACAGTTACTTTATAACCTGGATTAACACATAGGATACTTTTTATCCCGGTAGTACGTTCCCGTGGGACATTACCGAACTCCACGCGGGTGAAGTCGCGGGCATAAGCAGTCTAACTATAAACTTCTAATTCAACGTGTAACCCTCAAACGGCACAATACAAACACAATACCTATAGATACACTCATTAGGGTTGTCGCGTGATTTTAATATATAAACCGTTGGTGGTGGGATTGCAATTAAGCGAAATGGTTTCCTCGACGGTGGCTCAATTTACATATTTTTATTGTAGCCGGAAAGCGGTGTGTCCTCACGAAATGTCTAAAACGACTCGACTAAATATTTTCTACGCATTTTAGTTAAGTATTTGTGATTATACGCCACGAAATTGTTGTTGATTTTTCCTTGTGTTTTTATGTTTCAAGGCTACCTACTGGAAGGTAGGGAGTTATAGCTTATAATACGTGTCTATGTAGTAGAAAAACCTTGGTTTTTCAGGTGCAATAACAAGGTTTTCTGAAGCGTTACTTGGAATGCTAGCTTCGACACTTATAGTTGTTAATTTTCATAATAGGCTCGTTGTTAAAAATCGATATATCTTTATCAAAAGAAAAAGTAATGGTAGTGGTAGTGATCCCGTAAGAAGTCTTTTACAAAGAGTTCAATAAGTAAAATGTTATGTTTAGTATAATGCTGTTAGTGTAAGATTAGAGCTTGAAACTTAAGTGGTTTTGAAAGTACCACCTGCACTGTTTAGCATACAATTAGAAATGCAATGGAGCTCTTTCTATGTGCAATGTGTTTTTTTGTAACTATCTATTAATTTAGTCAATAAACTCTATTCTATTTCTATTAAAGCATTGAAAACAAAGCGTTTTTAATTATGTCTTTTTCAGACGAATAAAATTATTGGTTATTTTTCAAGACGTTAGTTTGTTGTCTGACAACGAGTACATTTTTATGTTCCTCCCGTCTAAACTCCAGAATCATATGCTGTAACGACCATTGATTGACCTTTAACACATTTATTTATTTATTTATTGTTAGAGCAGTTGCGTGTTACACTGACAGTTTACGTTTCAAGACAACAACATAAAGTTAACTAACCAACTTCATGCAACAATGAAACATAGCTGTGTCGCTTCTCATAAACATATCGAGAGAATCAGGGTGACATTTATTTATTTAACACTTTAAGCACAGAGTACACAGGTGGACTTAATGCCTAGTGGTGTGACCGTCGGACTGCCAAGTCATAAGTCTCCAGTTCGAACCCAAGACGCGCACCTCTGATGTTTCAGATTCATGTGCGTAATTATCACTTCGTGAGAAAACCAGCATGCCTGAGAGATATTAAGGCGGCCTGAATGGCGCAGCGGTAGAGAGGCTGCCTTACGTTCTCAGGGTCCCGGGTTCGAATCCCGGTAGGAGCAAAGGCTTATGTGATGAGCATGAACATTTGTTTCCGAGTCATGAATGTTTATATGTATCACAAGTATGTATTTACAAATAAAAAGTATCCATGTAGTATATTAACTATCTGGTGTCCACGACACTAGCCTCCGTTACTTATTGTGGCACTAGATGGCGCCGTGTGTAATGTCCAGCGATATTTATTTATATTTATATTTCTTGAAGGCATGTAAAGCCAAGTCCAAGCCAGGCCGGCATAGAAAGTTTGACTTCGAAAAAGAAAAGAAAATGGCTAGCCATTGCTACTTCAGCTTAACAAGTAGAAGCAAAGTCTTGTGTAATAAAGAAGCTAGTCACCATAACACAAGGTGTGATTATCCCCTCAAGCCAGACTAGAACGATCCACAATTATCAATGTATCGTCCTTCACTCCCGCGCGAACTCATTCGTTCCCAATCACGGCCAATGATCGTGAGTCTGTCAATTGTTCCTCAGTTCTTAACGATCGGGAGTTGTGTAACGAGGAGTATTGGTGTAGGTGTTAAAGATGTGTCAATAAACTGGCTAGGAACTTATCTTGTTACTAGGCCAATTGTTCAGTTTTTTCTTAACGACTTTCTGTTAGGCATCAGATAGTTACTTCAGGAGTCATTTAAACAGAAGATAATTATTTTGTGTGAAACTGTCAAAGTTTTGTTTGTCCAGCGGTCGCAACTGTAGCAAGTACGACTGCTGCGTTTGCGATCCAGGGTTCCCAATTGCTATAACCTGGAAAATGATTGTTTTCGTCTAATATATCAATTCAAGGTTGACGATCAGTTAAGAGAATTATCAAGGCCTGAAAGCAAGACAAAAAAAATATCTAAACAAATTCAGTTCCACACCAAAATACATCTTTAAAACCAACCTGTATAAACCTCGGCAGTTTCGTAAATATCAATTTAGTTAAAAGCAATAGAAAATTGTAGGGAAACTTTATATTGTTTTGTTTTATGCCCGTAAACGCGTAGTAAACGCACAGTATTTAACGTGGGCCGTCACCCAGTGCGACGCGGAGACAGATATGGTATTATATCACGCTACCACCACTGGGGGGGGAGCAGAAACTAGGGACATAGGACACTTGATTGATGAACAGTCGAACCTGGTTTGACAAATCAATTTTGTGTGTGAGTGAAAAATATGCCGTTCAAAAATTTTCAGAGTTCATTTATTTGTCAGAAACATGAGTACTTGCACACACAAAGCATGCAAGATGGTACAATGCAGAAAAGATCACTATCATGTTTTACCTTTACGGCGTGCAAATATTAAAAAGCGTATAATATAATAAAAATTTATCAATTATTTAATTAATTTTAACTATGTTTTAATATATGTAATAAAATAGAATTATTAGATTTTTTTATGTTACAATAAATTTCATAGGATGGTTTATACCTAGCCTTGACTATAAAAAAAATAAAAATCGCTGGACAATAACACACAGCGCCATCTAATGCCACACTAAGCAACGAGGCTTGTGTTGTGGACACCGGATAGTTGATATACTACATAGATACTTTTTGTTACTATGACCATATTCTATTGTATGCCCCAACGGTGGCAACATGATAGGCTGGTTCCTAATGTGTTTTTACTGCCACGTTGGTCAAGTGGTTGAAAGCAGTACTGCTGAGTCTTGTGTTTGATTCCCAGGTCGGATAAAGTGCCTTTAAAAAATTCAAAAAAATGGAAATTCTCAATGCCAACCCGCCCCTTCTATTACACGGGTCAAGTACGTATAACAGTCGCAGGTGGTCGTGGGTGTACTATCCGATACAGCTCTTCCTAAGCCAAGGATTACACGTGTAATGCTAAATATAATTACACAATGAAATGTATCACATTTATCAAACAGTAATTTTCCTATAAAAAAGATACATTACATGTGCGTCCTATTATCAAGATTCCTGGAAGATTGATAAAGCGCAAGATTTCCAGCTGAATACATAACTAAATTCAGAGTAGAAAATTCCAGGAAACTCTGATTGTGTACTTGAAACGTGATATTCTATTAAAACCTTGAAATTCAAAGGAATACAGGGCGATTGTGTACTTGAAACGTGTTACTCTATGAAAACCTTGAAATTCACAGGAATACAGACAGGGCTTTGTTGTATATTTTTTGGTTGCAGTGGGGTTTTGTAAGAATTTGGTATTGTTTATTTTTGTGTTGTTTTAATAAAAAACAAAATTAACATGAGACAACGATTGTTTGCAGTATGTTAAATGTTTTCTATGGTTAATAATCTACACTAATAATATTATACAGAGGAAAGATTTGTATTTTTGTGTGTATGTTTGTAATGAATAAACTCAAAAACTACTGCGCCGATTTCAAAAATTCTTTCACCATTAGAAAGCCACGTCTTTATTGAGTAACAAAGGCTTTATTTTATCCCCATACTCCCACGGGAACGGGAACTACGCTGGTGAAACCGCGTGACGTCCGTTGATTAATATAAGACTTCGCAGTCTAATTCAAAATCTCTTTTAGTGAGTGGTCCCTGATGATATATACGGAAAACCTGAAAGAAATAAAATAAGTACCAAGACTAACTACGTATAAATTACAACGATTAAAAGACAATTTAAAGGAAAGAACATGAATCTATTGGAGTATTGGCACATATGCAAATAAAACGCCTCAAATATAAAGTTGGCTCTACTGCCCATCCTTTTGACATTTCACCACAATGTTATTTTACGATAACCCTAATTTCATAATATGACCCTCACGCACAACCCCAAACTACCCAAGTCCCCACTGTACCGAGTAGCAGTACCAAGCAGATACATTAAAAAGTTTAACTGCTAATTTTGGGGTCACACCGCCATTCGTGACCAGATTGATGTGAAAATGGATTCCTTCACTTTCCACACAAGTTGTTGTTTATACTGTGTATTTATATTGTAAGGCCTATCGTGGTGCCTTTGGGACTTAATTTATTTATATTTTTCAGTGTCTTTATCGTTTTTATTTAAATGTAAAAATATTTTCATTAAATGTTTCAAATCTTTTAGTTGTAATTTGTCAGGTTAAATACGGAAGTTTACGTTCAAGATTTTTAAGCCATATTTTTAAGATATTATGGTAAAAAGGTAGTTAGTTAAAATTAAATAGTACCTAGTTTGAATTCAAGGCTTGCCAGTCTGAAAAAAATCGCAGAAATTCATAAAAAGAAGGGCATCGCTCTTATTTATTGTGTATAGCTTTCTCCCGCAGTTTCGTCTACTATTACCTAAAGGTATTCTCTTATTCGAGAATTAGTTTAAGTAGGTACTTTAACTAATTCTCGAATAAGAGAATAACTTTATTAGCACTTTCAACTGACACAGAATATATTAATAACTCTGTAAATTAATGTAAATTGAACACCGCGGAAACCCATCACAAACAAGAATTACATTTACAGTTGTACTCTAGTACAATACGAAGATTAGTTTAGTACACTTTACGAGTGTCTCTATAAACTGCGAACTAATAAACTTATAACCTCCGCGAGAATTCGTTAAGCCGGCACGTAAAGGCTTGTTTAGACAACACGAGATATTTTCACAAGTTTGTTTTATTTCATTTATTTATAGTTTACTAACGAGTAGATTACTAACTAGATTTAGTAGATTACTAACGAGTTACATTATACCATTATCTGACGCAGAATTAAAAAGTTCTATAAATTACATGATCTTGTAACGCACAACCAATTACAGATTAAAGGACTGCCGTGTTGGTCAAGAGGTCGCAAGCACAGCTGTTGAGCTTGAGCTCCTGGGTTTATTTCCCAGGCCGGCCAAAGTGTTATTGGGTTTAAAGATAACTGAAACTTTTGAAATTATTATATAAAAACTTAATTAAATCTTAATGCAGTTTAATTTAACAAAAATTAAGTGTATAATGGTTGGTCTACAATTACTATTTGCAATGTAAGTAATACCTAATTCTGTAATTTACCTTTTTACGTAGCAAAGCTAATAAAAGCACTCGCGTTTTAATTTCTTCAACAGGTAATTGAAATAATTAAAACTTACACCAGTTATTAAAAAAAGGGAATCATACCATTTCTGTTTTAATTTTATTAAAACAATTAAAATAATAATGATTTCAGTGACATAACAACATCCGTCTGAAGCTACACCTTTCACAATAAAACGAACCACGCATATAATTCTAGAATAATTTAATTTGTAAACCCTTAACCCGTTTTATGGTTAACGGTTAAACTTGGGTTAATTGCACAATATATATATTAGGATATATTGTAAATACATGGGCCTCTTGTTTCGAGTGGTGTTGACGCATTAATTTTGAGTAATAATAACTATTGCTTCAGGGATTCATGGAAGACGTTACTTACGAGTATTTAATTTTAGTTGAAATAAATTAATTGTGGCATTAACGTAGATATTTATTGTTAATCCATTGAAATTGTCTTGTCAAAAATATTTTACATAAGATTGTATTATACCGCTAATTTAAGAAAGTAATTTTACGTGGCTGTCGCTGTCTTAGTCTGAATCGCGAAGAGCAATGCACCTGTCAGGGTTCAAACCTACGAATCGCCACTCGTTAGCCCGGGCTGTTACCACTGCACCACCACTGCTGATATTCTCATAATAGTTTCCTCATCAGCTGCCAAGCCTTTTCCCAACTATGCTGGGGTCGGCTTCCAGTCTAACCGGATGCAGCTGAATACCAATATTTTACATGGAGCGACTGCCTATCTATAAACTTCCACAATCCAAGTAGTATTGGGTATTAAGAGTACTGGGTAATATTGGTTGTCAGATTTTCGGGTCACTAACTGCCTGTAACGACTGTCAAAGGTCTTCCAGTGACAGCCGGGACCTACGGCTTAACGTGCTTTCCGAGGTACGGTGGAAACTCGATATGTGCGGTAGTCGTGGTCTTTTTCGCCTGATCAGTTAAAAATAGCCACGCCTAACCACGCCCCCTTAAAGTTTAGGTCTATTAGGAAAGCGTCAATTTGGCGCGCAAAATAACAATAACTCTCGTTTGGCGTGCGTCGTCAGTGCGTTCGGCCGATCGGTATTTTCTTTTACTCATTATTTCTATACAAAGACATCGGGGTGGGGCTAGAGAGCTTTTCTATGTTGCGAGTGCAAGCAAAAATTTGCTTAGTGGTGATCAGGCGGGAGTGTCCTCGATAGTACCTAATAGGTGGTCACCCATCCACGGACTAACCAAGGCAAGTGCGGTTTAACCAAAGATCAACCCGAGCGGCTGTTATTATTCAACCAGGAGCTCCTCATAACATTGTCATGAGATAATTATTCTCAAATAGACACGAAAGAGGAAGAAAATTCTGATTTCCAATAACATACGAAGTTACAAAGTGCAGATGTTGTACCGCAGCAGTTGTTGGCACGGCCGAGATAGCCGGCCTGAAATATAGCAGGCATTTGTCATGAAAATATTCGATACAGCGCCAATGAAACTGATTTTACGGAACATTTGGACTTCACTTCTATATTTGTAAGGATTGTTTGTTGTTCGGTAGTTTCAAGGTTATGGTTTATTTGTAAAGCTATGTTTTCATTGATAGATAGATAGATAAGATTTTTGATTTTTGTTTTTAAGTTTTTTTATGGGCAGCAGTTTCTTCAAAACTCATAATCAAACTCAAACTCAAATTATTTATTTCAATTAGACCATTACGGCCCTTTTGAAAGTCGAAAATACAATAAAAGCAATGCTACAGTCACAGTCACAAAGCATAATAACTTGAGAAAGTACTGTAGTTGCCCATTCCCTAACGTAGATCTCTATGGAGAAGAACGGGCAAGAAACTCCATGGACACTCTTTTAAATCAGAATATTGTTACAAAATCTTGGTTACATCATTCATGTTGAGATTATACATATATGTGAGAACGATGTAGAAAGACGTGCACATTAAGAGCGTCCTGCCTAGCAGCAGTAATCTGCGTAGCCTTTTCCCAACTATATTGTGGTCGGCTTCCAGTCTAACCTTATGCAGCTGAATACCTCTATTTTACAAGTACTGTGATTGCCTATATGACCTCCACAACCCAGTTAGTGTTGTGTAATACGATACCCCTTTGGTAAGACTATTGTACAATATCATAAAACTTTATTAAAAGTTATAAAACTAAATACTTTTTCACAAACCGGTTCCTAGAAAAATATAGAAACTAGCCAAGTCTACAAAAATAATTTTAATATCCTGGAGACCTTATCCTAAGACCTCCTTTGCTAGAGATCTTGTCTAAAAGGCTTATTCTCATTACACACAGCGCCATCTAATGCCACAATAAGCAACGAGGCTTGTGTCGTGGACACCAGATAGTTGATAATTATACTACATAGATACTTTTTGTGAGAAAATACATACTTATTATACATATAAATATCCATGACTCGGAAACAAATGTCCATGCTCATCACACAAACAATTGCTCCTACCGGGATTAGAACCCGGGACCCTAAGAACGTAAGGCAGCCATAACTATAAATCGATTTTCAACAATATTTTATAGGAAATAGCAAAACAATTTTCTCTACAGTGTTACCGTTCAACAACCGGACCTCTAAGTCTGCCTACACCAAAACGACCACAATAAAAGTCCCACCGCACTACGGTCTATACTTGCATTAATTTAGATCTGAGCGCAGATTGTATTAAGTAAAGGGCCCGATTAAACTGTCTGTCTTCGGGTGCTATCTCATCACTTTGAAGACTGAGGTTTGGGTGCTTTAGCGGAGCAGGTAGCGGTTAGTGATAAAAGATAGGAATGCTTACTTGTAGAATGTTGGCGACCAGTTATGAGAGACATAGAACGCAAGTCAAATCTTCTGCAGATCGAGCTTTCTATTCAATTTTCAAGCAGTTATGGCCTGAAAATTTTGCTGCATTGAGGCTTTGAAACGTTACTTCAAGCCTGCTCTCGTAATCTTGCCAACTTGTCAACTAGGCAAATTTATTTTCCATTCGAAAAAAAAAGGAGACCTGGTATGATGCTGCTTGATTATGATTCTTTTGTTGAAGCTTTTTCTGGCAGTTATTTGAAATTAAGTAGCATTAAACTTTTCTTTATTACATCCAACGCTATTTTATTAAGTAATTTATAATAAACACACATTTAAATATACAAAAATAAGGGCTCAGAAAATTACATGGGTTGGGTACGAAGGTAATGCGTATTAATTAAGAAATATTTTCAAGCATAACTGCGAAAGCATGAAGCGAAGATATTGAAATCAGTTCCACTCCCCAAATATTTAAATCGCTCTTCCTCGCCACTAAGTGCTCACCCTATGTTGAATTTGATGTATCTACCTGACCGCTTAGAATTTAACGGAGTGCTGGTTTGGTTTACTTTTGTAATTAAAAATGGCTACCGTGATGCATTCACTCGTGATTGTTGCCTCTAAATGACTTGCTTTTAGCTGCTGGTTGCTATCTACTTCCAAATTTTGTTAAAAAAAACTTCCCGTACTTTTTTTTCCGTAATTTTTCCCGTATTTTTTTTTTGAATTTAGTCCACTACTGCGCTGGACCAAGAGTTATTCAACTGCTTAGTTTTCATAGATCAATTTTAATTATTATGATCAGATCAAGTTTTATAGATCAATTAATTCATCTGTGTTCCATTACACCCATCATGATGGATAGTTTTTGTGAAAAATATAAGGTTTTCTTTTCCTACAAATTGGTCAAGTTTACCTTGATATTGTCACTAATCAGGTTTCAAATACACCCGTATTAAGGTGCTATTACAATTAATTTATACATTTGCATGTACAGTGCGACAAGGATCTTTTAGCGCTCATGTGACGGTAACATAGAAAAAATGTTAGTAAACATTTGTGAAAAATGTGAATGTGAAAAATCAAGATGGCGGTGTTCGATCCCAGTTTAGGAGGCGCCAAAAAACCCGTGTTCAGCTATAACTACACTAACACATTGACTTCATAATAATGATTTTGGATATCTAAAAAAGGAACAACCGTATATTGCCTTTAACTCACAAAGTAACAAACTAAGTTTACCACAGTTTTAGTGTAGGAGTTAGTGCATGGTATCTATGAATAAGGAATCTCAGAACGTCGTCGGTAACGGGTGTAATTACCGACGAACTAACTGCTGGTTACCTGCCTATTACCTGATCAAATATTTATGCACCACCTTCAGCTTTGCGCTGGGGAGCTTAGCACTAATAGTAGGAAAATTATATAGCGTAGCGGAGTCACAATGTAAGGATAGGCTGTCCCTATCAGCCGCATTGTTGTTGTAATGAGGGGCTTGACAAATCACAATTGCTTCAATTCGCTCGTTTCATTTTTCTGGCACGACTTTCTACAGAGTTGACATAAACTTTCCGGCAGCTTATGTCAATTCATCGTATGTTTTTTTTTCACTTGCCTTGTTAGTAGGTGTACTCGTATTGGTCAAAATTTGCAACTGAATGCTAAACCAGTTCCCCTCAAACCGATTGAGCTGAAATTTTCTTTGACTGACCTAATTGAAATAAATGACTTGATTTTGACTAGAACGTAGACTTTGAATTATATTAACCATTTGTGGATTTTGTCAATAGCAAGTGCCTACTGTTTTTCTAAACGCTATTTGAGCCATAAATTTTAATATGACGCTACAAAAATAATAACACCTCGACGGTTTTCAAAATGGCCGCACTTATAAAGCAGACGTTTACGGACTAATAATATGATGATGATATAATAAGCGCAACACAAGTCGCTGCAGTAATTAGCACCGGGCTGACTGCCCGCTATCCCTCTATTACTCACTTAATTATTTATAGCAGTCTTCTACTGCCCTGGGCGAAGACAGTCGAGCATAAAACTTCAGTTTTATAGTAGAAAATAATGTCTTTTTTATTTCGATGGAAGAGTAAGAGAAAAACAGAAAAGGATTCTTTTTTTTTAAATAAAAGGCATGTTTTACTATTTGAAAAGAAACAAGAAAATGTTATTATTATTTTCAATTTCTTTTTTTTTTGTGTTAACAGCTAGTTTTATGTGCATGCTGTGGTCTCCAGTAATTGAAGGAACCTTTGTATAACTGTGACTTCTAATGTATCTGAGTATCTTTTGTTGGAGATCCAAATAAATAAATAAATTTATCAAAAAGATTTCATTTAATAAAATCTTTTATTAACTAATCATCTTATAACATTCATTAGATGTTGGAGCAGTGGGATGCGTCTTTACAGTTTACTTCCTCAAGTCTAGTTGGTTTAGTGCTCGCATTTTAGCAAGTCTTAGGTTCGATAACTAGGTCAGGCACAGTGTTATTGAGTACACTGTTTTAATCTTTCACGGTTCATAACTATACTTAAAATTGACCCGCGATCATGGCGCTTGCAACAGCGTCGAAATATCGGGAACTCAAAAACAATAAATAATCACGGAAGATATCCCGTAAGTGACATTTTAAGTATAGTGTTATTGAGTGTTTCCAAGTGCCGCGCCTGCCTGAGTTTGAACTCACACCAAAATTAAGAATTAAAAGTAATTTATTAAATAATAACAGCCACTCGGGTCAATCTTTAGGTTAAGCCGTGCTTGCCTAGGCTGGTCTGTGGATGGGTGACAACTCATAACATACCGAGTTTCCTCCGTGCCTTGGAAAGCACGCTAAGCAGTTGGTCCCGGCTGTCATTTGTAGATCTTTGACAGTCGTTACACCTTTTATTCTGGTGCCAGTACAATTTTATGATGAGGCAGTCAGTGGCCCAAAAAGTATGACGACCAGTCTTACCAAGGGGTATCGTATTACCCAGTACTAACTGGGTTGTGGAGGTCAGATAGGTAGTCGCTCCATGTAAAATACTGGCATTCAGCTACATCCGGTTAGACTGGAAGCCGACCCCAACATAGTTCGGAAAAGGCTAGGCAGATGATGAGGCTGAGTATCAGCACATTTCGATCGTTAATTACACAAGAGAGTCCCCTAATGTTTTGTCCTGGGCGAAAATACACAAGCTGTAAAATATATCAATAGCTGTTCATATTCAAACGACGTAACATAGATTTAAACATGTAATATGACTGTGTCATGTTAAAGACTGTTACCCAACATTATTGACACAATAAAACAGCTAAGCTTGCTGCGTGGGCCCGTACCCTTCAACTCCGAGTTCTTTACGTCAAAGGGCACACATTTCTGATGCAACACAGCACCATTTTAATAAGTAATATTTAATATTCTCTCAGTTTGACTAGACAACATTAAATTTTGTTCATAAGCTAAGCAGAGCTCTATATTATACCTTTAAATAAAGCACTGGCGTGACTTCTTTTGCGTTGTTGTCCTTTTGCAGGTAAAATTATTTAGTTCAATAAATATTAGCGTCATAAAGTTCTCTTGAAGGGTGTAGCAGAGGTGTAGTTTATATAGTACACCTACACTTGGCCAGTAAAGTCAATGCCATCAAGCGGGCATGATTCCAGAATTTGGGATGCTACTAAGAAATTCCCTGATAGAAGAACTCAATCATACTTTGGCCGACTTGAGAACTGAACTCAGAACCTCATGTTCAGTTGAACCACTTGCGATCATTTGACAAACGAGGCATCAACATCATCAGGGGTCATTTTTAACACGCAACCATGTATTAGCTTCACTTGTAAAAACCAATGCAATCAAATCTTGAAAGTTAATTTTAACGTACTACTAATTGTCGTATCGAAATGAAACTTTGTATGTTATGTAATTTAATTCGGTCTCTTGGAGCTGATCTGATGATAGAGCCAGGAAATGGATTATGAGACTCTAAATATATTTACTATTAAATGAACAATATTTGTAATCACGAAAAATCGATCTAGCTAGGTCTTATTGCTGTGGAAATTTGTTTTCTCTATTTGCACTCACATGATAAAAAGTTTTTTTTTTAAACCACGTTGAATTTACATCTTATCATTCTGCTCTCCTAAACAAAGGCTTAAAGTTACACGTTTCTAGGCATGCGTAAATCATGTAAAACACGTCAAACCCTGTATCTACTCCGACAGTCATCTGCGCCGGTATCGTTACACACAACAGTGCATTGACGCGGGACAGGCGGCTACAGAAGTGATTCATGCCGTGATAAACCACGTAGCACTTGCGTAACAACTGTACAGGCGAGCACAAAGTACGTAGACAGCTGATTGTGTTGTTGTTGAATTATAGTGGTAATAATTGTTTTAGTGCTGGCCTAGTGATAATGATTTTGTTTCGGTCTTATTTCCCGACTGCGGCGAAGCCTAAAAGGAGGGTTATGTTCTGATCTGGGATATAGCAAAGAGGATTTTCTAAGTAAACTCTAAACCACGAGCTTACCCTCTTTTGAAATAACTCAAGTATTAATTTATCTGTATGGTAGATACTTAATTATCATAAACAGGCGGTATAATACACTAAACATCCACCACAAGCCATACTTAAATCGTGTAATCCGCTTAACATACTCTTGTTAATTTCATTCAAAACAATTTCAAAACTCATACCAAAGCTAAAAAATTATGTTCCACCAGAAAAACAGCATTTTTCCCCAATATTTTCATACATGTTACATCTTTATTTCCCCCACGTAGCCACAGCGAGAAAATCTACATTTAGCGGCTACCTAATAATTTTTTCACACCACCGAAGGTGTTTTCCCCTAAAAACAAAAAAGTTGGCGAAACGCACCCCTTGTGACGTGTGAAAACCGGATCGGACCGGATTAAACCGGTTCTAACCACAATGTTTATTTTTTAATAACATAAATGGGACGGGACGATGCGAAAGAATAGATATTTTTGGTAATTTTTTGTTCATTTTCGTTGTTTTATGAAATGGGTAATGAAATGTATACTCTTCATTATTGTACAAAAAGAAATTAACTCGTGTTTTCACCAAATTAGAGTGAAGCTCGCTTTTGTCTGTCCAAATGAGTAATAAAGGAGAAGGTTTTATGTTTTGCCATCATAATGTTTAATATCTGCTTTTGTTAATTTTAGCTAATTAAGATATAAAACAAAGGTAAAAGTCGTCGTTATAAACATGCGTTGATAGTCAACTTTTACCTAGTTTCACTTATTTTCGTGGAATGTGTGGCCTACTAGGTGGACTGGTGACGGTGGATGCGAGGTGGACAGAATCCGGCAGCGGATGTTTTTCGACTGATATGATGAGGATGAACTAACTTTTGAGACATTTATTTTGTTTGTGTTTTGTTTTTGTCATCTGTCAAAATGCTTTGGGTTGGACAACTAGGAATCGCACGGTGATGACAGATGACCACCGTCGGGCACTCGCTGTGTCTGGCATTTTGTTTAGATTTAAGTTTTATTCTGTCTTTCTTTCTTAGATGGAGTAAAGGACTGTATTACGGAACTCCGAAATTTAAAACTCCAATGTACGTTATTCAAAATGTTCGTTATCGCGAAGTACGTTACTCCGAAAGTACGCTATGACGAATTACGTTATTCAGAATGTTCCTCACCGCGAAGTATGTTACTCTGAAAGTACGCTATGACGAATTACGTTATTCAGAATGTTCATCCGAGTGGCGTCCAAGGACTGAGAAACAAAGTGTTGGACATCAGGCGGCGAGATTGGCAGACGACATGTTTGCCATTGAGGGAAAAACCTGGGGGCTGGTGGACGTTAAGATCGGCACGAAAAAGAGGCCTGTACCGAACAGTGGGTAAAATAAGGTTAAAGATGATGATTATGGTGAACAATAAGAAAAGGAGAATGGACGTAACGAAGTTTTTATTTTAGGACAAAAATGCTTGACTTTTTCACCAGCATATCGCAAAAACCAACTTCATCAGTCATCCCCACCCCCATCCTCACCTACAAAGTTCAGCACTGAAACAGATTAGATCACAAACTGGCCAGGCAACCGGCCGACAACCGGCCGGTACGAAATAGGAACATAATTGTTATCAACGTGAGTCACCGGCAGCTATCGAGAAATCACATAAATGCCTTTATTGCAACAGCTTTAAGTTTCAATTTGTTGGGTTGCTAATCAGGATTATGGGGTTTGAGGGATGAGAGAATAGCGTGGAGTAGTATTAAGGGTGCTGGTGTTGTGGTGTCAAAATAGTGACACAGATACACGATGACGCCCAAAATTCACAGTCCTATTCTTAAAAATGTTGCTGCTTGTTTTACCAGCTTTGTTTAATACCAGCATATTACATGGAGCGACTTCATATCGGACATCCATAAAATATGCGAAATATCTCGGGTTTAACGGGTTTACAACTGTCACATATATGTAAGTGATAGCCGGAACCAATGGCTTAACGTGCTTTCTGAGGCGCATGGGAAATACAAGGTTGCTCTACTAGTAATGGCAACAAAATTCATATCGACTGTATTCTCCCCGTGTCCATATGCACAACTAGCGTATGCCCGCGGCTTCGCCCGCATAAAGTTCGTTGACTGTCTCACGGGATCATACTACCGGGATGAAACGTATCTTGTATGTTAGAGAGCAGCGGTGGCCCAGTGGTGGCGGCTCCGACTTACGAACAATAAGGTCGTGGGTTCGAACCCAGACAGGCGCATTACTTTGTGTAATTTATTTCATCACCACTGCACTCAAAACCGTGAAGGAAAACATCGTGAGGAAACCACGCCGGCATGTCCTAGAACCAAAAATTCGAAGACATGTGACATCTAGCAATCCGCACTGGGCCCGCGTGGTGGATGCCCACTCCCTCTCATAGAGAGGAGGCCTGTGTCCCAGCAGTGGGAACATTAATAGGCTGATGATGATGTGCCAGATTTCACCCAAATCCGGTCAGTAGTTTTTGCGTGAAAGAGTAACAAACCTCCAGACATCCATCCATCCTCACAAACTATCGCATTTGTAATATTAGTAAGATTATCTAGCGCAAGAGTCACGTGTTAGTGCGCCCATCACTGTGGTTATTATAACACCGCTAAGCCCAAAACTTACACCACCAACTAACGGTCTCAGAGTTAGTCATATTGGCTTATCGGCACGTACGGAGTTACCTTATCAAATGTGGGCCGCAGATCTGTCCCCAGGTCTAGGGCTATCGCCGTCTTAACTGGTGTCAGGGCTGTTTAGTTTAGGTGTGCTGGGAGAAAGTTTGGAGGTACCTAGGTAGATAGTTAAACTAGACGGAGGTAGTAATTGGGATGATGTTGAAGCTGAACCGCAACTAAAATCAATTCTATGTCCTTGCATATTTTGGCATTCAAAATTGCGTTTTGATGATTGATATAAATGGTATGAACTTCCTGTCAACAGGAACTTTTACATATTCAGGTTTATATCTACTGATTAATTGTTTATTTATTTCTGGTTTGAAAAGAATTCGATAAAGTAGGTGGGTAAGGTTCGCTGAGAGGATAGACAGCTTTCTTCTGTCTGCTAAGTGTGGGGTTTAATAAGACAGCTGAGACAGTTTGTTCATAATATACAGTAACACGTGTCTCTAAGTACTTACATACTTAATAGAGATTCCCTGAAATAATTCCATCTGTGTTATTCTATGAAACGTACAGTTGTACAATTACTGATTACAGTTACCTACATGAATTTTAAAAGGCACCTGAGTGTCATTTCTAATTTCAGATGTAACATTCCCAAAAGTGGTGAATCAAAGCCTGGATCTGGCAGGAGGCGTTAAAACCACTATAACCATGAAGCGTCTTCATCGTGATTCCAATTTTCAACTCCCTAAAATATTAACTGTCTAACATTTAGAAAAGGGTTGTTGGAGTACAGGGTTGCCACGTATATACCACATATCATGGTTTAAACTGCTGCTGCAGATTATTTTATTTATTGCGATTTCAAAATAATATTTTGACATACCAAAAGACATGTCTGTATTCCAAGCAGTTGTAAAAGGGTAAGTTAGAGACAAATCTTTATTTATGTGTAAATAGCACGATGTGCTATGTGAAGCCTATTTATATTATTACCACGCAATGAATTTTCGACCGTTTATTTTTCTTTTTGCCATATAGAATCATTAAAGCGCAATATTTTACTAAACTATTGGCAGTTCTTGCGTATGCAAAATAACATTGAAACGTTCATACCGTCAATATCATTGCGTGAAAATAAAATGACCATCGAATTGCAAGGACAGATTCAGTCACATAGCGCAATAAAAATATGTAGCAAACTAAGACGTGAACGGTTCATAAGATCCATACAAATACTCAACACACAATACCACCACACAATTGTAAAACCAATCTCATTCACTTGTCCGAAGCGGAACTGTCATGGAAATTTCAGCATTAGAAATAATATCGAGTTTCATCCCGTCGGCTACCCTATGAGCCCTTGTTACGCAACCCTGGGCGAATTTGATATATTATGCATAACACTGGTATTTCACAGACAAGTTTTCACGCCACTTCTGACACTAATTATTATACGTATCTAGCAAAATGTTTTGGAGTTGAGCGGTTCAACAAATTTTGGAAGAAAAACCTTTTTGTTTTGGATGTTAATATCAACTATACACAACTTACCTAGAATGTAATCAATGGCTTGAAAGATGAATCTGAATGGTAAAAGTGACATTGGAATAACTGTTTTCACTAACACTAAGCGGCACCTAAATTAATGCCTAATTGAAAAATTGCTGTTGGATTTTCCGACGTTCGACTTAGCCCTGAAAGTTGAATATCCAATAATGTGCTTTCATTTAGGCATTCACGTTGCCTAGTGCTAGCGAAAGCAGGACTATCGCTTAAAATTGTGTCATTCCTATGTAAGATCTTCGTCTTTCCCGATCAAAGTTTTACTTGAATCTTTGATTCCATCGATGAATTTCTCCATGGCGTATAATCCATAGTCAAGTTAAAGTAATTACTTGAGATTAAGTAATTACTTAAATGCAACCATTTTTATGCAATAGACAATAATTTAAACGAAGCAAGAACCGTCAAGGAAACAAAAACTAAGAAATTTTTTGACAGTTCTAACTTCAAGCAATTACTAAACTACAGAATAAAATCGTATCGTAAGGTATTATTGCTACTCAAGTAAACACTTTGACTTGTTTATATTACGGCTGTAAGTCTTTTGATTCCTCATATAAATCACAATAACATAAGTTAACATTAAAACATGGAGGCCATGCACGAAATAAATCATATTAAGGGTTATTTTGGTCCACATTAGGAAGCGCGTCCTTCGCCCTATTAGTATGCAGGCCGGCTTACCGAGGACTTGTTAGGTAATTGTATAATGGCCATATAAGTTTACCGCACACTCGTGGCCGTAGATCATTACGTGGGGACAAACATCACACCTTTTTAACTCATAAGGTTCGGCAGAAAATTTTGTTAACGGTATGGTCCCATGAAGGTGTTACAGGTTTTTTAAGGCAGGTTCTAAATCTGCAAGCGTACCAATTAAAAGGTGCTTGCGTTATGTAACATCCACGGCTAATAAGTAAAAATATTGATAAGATTGATTAGACATCGATGGATAGCACTGAAAGCGTTAAGTTCTGGAACTCAATATAAAGAAATTCTAAATAAATTATAGCGAGGATAGCAAAAAACAGTCATCATCATGAGACTCAACTTCTGCTTAGCAACTTTATTGAAGTCAGCTTTCAGTCTAACTGGAAACAGTTACATAAGTACCATTATTTTACAAGGAGTGACTGCCTATCTATCCTCCACAAACCACTTCCTGGAAAACATGATCCAAAGACAGCGATATACATGATAAAAAATGCAATGATGATCATGCACTAATCGTAATCATATTACAACGTATGATCATAAAGTATAAGTACCATCTAAACCCACCAACAACTAACAATGTATACGATAACTATTCCAAGTTCTATTGACAATAAGCGGTGTCAGTTTCCCTTCACTAGCTGTAGTAGTGTTGTAGTAGAGGTTACGAGTACTAAAGTTTGTAACTCGCATGTTACTGTAATAGCGAATCTATTCCTAAGTGTTGCTCTTGTCAGAAACAGCCCATTTGTCTTGTTCATATGTATAAACATGAGTAAGGCATTATGACAATAGGAGGACCAGGATTACCAGCAACCATATCCTGGACACTAGTTGGTAGATCATAATAAAGTGCTGTTGCGGCCAAGTATTCAGTTGGCAAACTCAAACTTTACAATTGGTAAACTGACTTTACATGTAACTAGTTTTTTCTAGCGGCTTCGCTCCCGTTATGTATGGGATAATAATCTCTTGGTTCGTTTTAAATGTAGCCTATGACACTCGGGGAGAATGTAGCTTCCCGTTAGTGAAAGAATTTTCGGAATCGGATCAGTAGTTCCGAAGATTACCTCCTACCATACAAACTTACGAACAAATTTTACCTCAAACACTGTTTTAAGCTTTCACGGTTCATAACTATACTTAAAAATAAACATACAACAATATGAATAAGAATAAATTTATTAATCCATTGTTACAGACATTTACTTAACCTAGTTTAGCATTATGACAAAATCGTAACAAGTGAAATTTTAACAAAATAGTTAGAAAGCAGAGGTCCCCAAACTAGGGAGTCGCGACTCGTGGTCCCACTAATTTGACCCACTGGTGGGACAGTGTGTCGATTTAATGGGCTCGTGGTCCCACTGTTTGGTGGGACCATCAGTCAACATAATGCAGTCGCTCGTGGTCGCACTGATTTGGTCATAAGGGCTATAACACAAATATATTTGGTGTAGTCTCAGTAGTCCGGTTACAGTTAAGTCAAACGGACTTCTGAGTCGTCGAGCGACTCAGAATCAAGAATCGATGGTCGATCGAGGATCGACTCAGGAATTTATTATTAAATTATTTTCTTTTATTATTAAAGTTTTTCCGCCTAAGCCCATTCAAAACAGGAATAAGCCGAAAATACAAAAGGCCAGCATAAAAACGTGAAGCAAAATAATTATTTTTATTTCGTAACAATGAACTTAATGAACAAAACTTAGAGTTTGTACTCTTTAAACTAATTTTTATATTTATCTTAATTTTTCAAAAAAATAACCAACTGTGATCTCCTGGTTTATCAGTATCTCAAGTGGCCAGTACCTGAAGAACTCACTTTAATTCAAGTATTTACTCTACGTATAAACTTGATGCAGTGGGGCCACGAACCTACGATTTTAACTATGACTGGTAGTCCCACTAAGCAGTGGAACCACGAACCCATGATTTCAGGGATAGTGGGACCACGAGTAATAGTGGTACAATCCCAGTGGGACCACGAGTCGTCACCCAAACTAGGCTGTGCCTGTGTCTTGGGGGCCGGAGTTGCGTTTACATAAAATTAGAACACATTTGTTGATGTGATAAATGCAAGGTAAAAGACAAGTGACAACAAGTGGTGTCCCGTAAGTGACATTTTAAGTAAATTTTACCTCTTTATAATATTATACAGTACAGTTATAAGAATACTTATAACTACTACTACTTATTACTTACGTGTGAGTAATTAATAAGTCCTTAATTTCAAGACCATACTATTTTCTAGATTACACTGCTTCAGAATAAGTCACACACCCAATTATCACTTTGAATCTGCTTTCAGTAAGGCATATTCGTGTCATCATTGATTTGCCTTACTGCAAGCAGATTCAAAGTGATAATTGGCATAGGCAGCTCTTGTAACCCGTGAACGCGGTTTGAATGCGCAAATCGTGTTCAGATAACACTCAAAGGGTCAATAATCAAGAAAACCCCCTACCCAAAAACCCACCAGCAGAACTGCCCACGGAACCCCAAAAAATCTAAAATTCCCAACCACTAGCATTACACGAGTCACACCTATTTAAACGACGTCGGGTGACACGTAATAGTACTGAATGTTTTACGAGTGCCGTCCAATCGATCTGGCCGTAAACGCTGGGGCGGAATAATTGAGGGTTAGGCGGAGAACCTTCGCATCAGGTGCACTTATTGCATTTAATTTTGATAACGTAAATGTGGGGGCTTTATTGAAGGATTGGAGTTAGTTGGGGACGAAGTTCTTGCAAAAAAGAGTAGTACCTACTACTTATTGTCACTGTACTTCTACCACCTAAGAACACTGCTATGATCCTGTCTTCATCATCTGCCCAAATAAGTTAGGCTCAGCTTTTTACACTAAATAGGCTTGCGTTTGTCAACTCACCTAGCCACTTATTCACAACGCTTCGATTCGATTTTCGATTCGGAAAGTCGTATGTCTATCTTTTTTTGACATTACGAAATCAAGCGAGATAGAAATTAGACTTTCCGAATCGAAAATCGAATCGAAGCGTTGTGAATAGCTATGCTGATGTGAAGCGATGACGCGGCCTAGGATGGAACACGCCTGCCCAGAAGGAACCGATTCACTCGAACTTCTCCCAGTAAGCAGTAACGGCTTCCAGTCGAAACAACTGCAGCTGCATACCAGTACTTTACATGGAGTAACTGGCTATCTAACTGTTACTGGGAACACAATTACCTTCTTGAAAGATTGGTTGCTAGACTGGAGCAACTCTCTCTCATTCCATGGGTTAACAAGAACAAGCATGTGCGCTACCTACGACTTCGGAGAAAAATAATTTCCATTAAAAGCTATGTTAATACCTACTTTTTCTGCTATTACAACAAAAACATTCGAAAACATCGATTCTTATTCAATAAAAGGATTAATGGTGACTTTCATAATATTTTTTCTTTACCAGAAACTATATATAAATTGTTATGTTTGATTTACTAGGCAAAATTATACGTTTAAAGAAAACATTACACAAAAACATACGACTTATTCCACACCTCTCCGTATAAAGATCACAAAGAAATAGTTTATTAACATTCTTTTAATACAATAGTTATTTACAAACTTTTGATAATTACGTCGAAAAAAGACGTTTAGCGGCAAAACAATACGAATCAAAGTGCGTATAAATATAAACTTCGAACTAGTAGTTAGACGCAAAAACATTAACTAAACATATGGAGACAATGGATTATTGTATGATGGGATATCAACAAGAAGAAAGCTTATGTAATACTACAAGAAGTCGATATTAAAATATGATAAAGTAGTGAGGACACTCTTACTATGCAGCCGTAGGAATCAGCTTTCAAGCAGCAAAACCTCATCAAAATCGGTGCCCTTTGGGAACCTACAGACACGGTAATCTAATGACACCTGTCACCTGTTTTTTTGTTGGGGGTGAAAAATGTGTTAATATTCTTGAAGCTAGTGAAAACACGATGACTCCAACACTCTCCTATCGCCTTTTTATCGTGCTTTATTACTATCCTCATTTCCATAAAATTATTATGAATTTCGTAATTATTTAATTAGTTACCTACTTTCAAAGTGACTTTCTAATACTACTCTCATAGACTTTGGCATGTACAAAGACTGCCGTAGAAAGAATGTAAAATAGGACGTAGCAGGAATACAATAATTTTAATTATATTTTGGGACGAAGGAAGCATATTTTTAGCACAACCCAGGATTTTGTTATATGGGACGAAACTTAGTGGGCTGAACGAAGGATAAATCACATAAATATGTAGAAGTAATAACTTGAAATGTACATTTTGAAATGAGATCGGTGTAACCAAAACAATTTCAAAGGTCGATTCTAAGTTAACCATTTCCCATTCAGTCTAACGCAAGTCTCACCAGCTAGGCCTAACTTATACATAGTGGTTCTGGTTTCTATTCCCAAAACTCACACACACAAACATTTGGACCTGAAACAACTATCTGTACGCCAGACAAATATTTGTTCGGCTCGGGAATCGACTCGCACTGCAGAAGGGAACCACTCAACCACTTCAGCAATTGAACCCGTACGGGTGGAAGTTTCTGTAGATATTTATTAACGGCAAATTCGTGTCTTCCTGAAAACCGTGAAAGACTGAACTTGCATGACAAATAAAACACTGCACTTGGAAATAGCACTAAAATTAATAAGAAGTGGTTTAAAAATAAATCAACTACTTTTTTACCATGAAATTAGTCCTTATGCATCCTCTGCAAAACTTTGATAACATCATACACATCTCTTTCAGCCAACCGTGTCTGCTTTCTTTTTAAAAAAAGTTTAAGTGCATCATCGATCCATCTTTTCTTCAGCCTTTTTGTTCTTTCGGATGGGAAATCATCAAATGACTTCTCCCGCTCTGGGCGGAGCAGGAGGGAGTGAGGGAGTGTCAGACTTTTACTGACTAAAACCCATCCATGTTCCTTCATCGCCCTTTGTGTTCCGGGGCCACGGTATCTCTTTCGAATAGTCCCGCAGCCCCGGAGTCCCGCAGCCCCGGATCTTTTCTTCAGCCTGTAGATAAGACTGCTAACTCAATAGGTCTGGTTTTTAATTTATTATGGTGACGCCTGTATTTCTCCGAAGGGTCAGGCAGGGACATAAACATTTTGCCAGCTAGGTCTTAAATCCATAAAGGCATATGTTTCCTCCGTGCCTCAGAAAGCTCAAGTTAAGTCTTTGGTCCCAGCTGTCATTTGTAGATGTTCGACAGTCGTTACAGGTTGTCAGTGGCCCGAAAGTATGACAACCAGTCTTACCAAGAGGGGTATTACCCAGTCTAACTAGGTTGTGGAGGTCAGGTTATGTAAAGAACTGGTATTCAGCTACATCTGGTTGGACTGGAAGCCAACCACAACATAGGTGTGTATAAGGTTAAGCCGATGATGATGACACAAACATAAAGGTATGTTTCTAATTTCTTATAGTGTAATAAAGCCACTGTAACTCCAATCAACTCTTGAGTTTATTCTTTATATTACTTCACAGTTTATACAAAATACAATAATTATAACATTTATCAAATATCGGGCATAGATTCGACTATTAGTCTTAACACCACAATTTCTTTCAACGAACTGACCTCTCTCGGCAGTCGGCCGAGTGCCATGCTTTATAAACTACCCCTTCCCGCTTCAACATTGACGGTTTGGCAGTGTTGCCATTTCACAAATCTTAAAACGAATTATTAAAATGTTTAAAAGCCTACATTAGTTTAAATAGATCACAGCAGATCTTATTAATTAATACGTATTTGAAAATCATGACATTCGGCCATCCGACACAGTGTGGCCTCCTGGCACACACACACCATCATAGCCACTCAACCGCCCCTGGCTGCTTTAGCAGCCAGTTGCCGATTTGCCAAATGTCCCTGGCTGCTAAAGCAGCCAGTAGCGCCTTCGTCCAACAAATGCAATAAAAATTTATTAAACTGCTATTTCTAGAGCTTATTCCTCTTGTAGCATTCTCTATACTATATTCCTCAACGTTCGGACCAACAATAGCAACACTATTCCATCGACAAATCTCAAAATAAAAGTAAAAACTGTAGTGTAAACAAACTCCGCCATTTCTGACGTGTGGCGTCGTATTTCAATTGTTCTGTTATGTATATTGTTGTTTTCGGATAGTGTTATATATCAAATTAATCGTGAAAATCTGTGCTACTATATTATCATAAAGGAAATCTAGTTTTCGAATCTCAAAGTTGAGTATTTCGCCTCCGAAAGGTGGTAGGTTTAAATACCTATAGTGATTGGGTTAATACAAGAAATAAGTGTTTTTGTGATTAAAACGTGTGTGTTAACGGAAAAACAGTGCATAATTAGTATTGTGAACATATTATTAAATTGTATATACAAAAACAAGTGGCTTCGTAAAGTTATAGGTACGTAAATAACCGTGTTCAAAAACAGTCGTTGGCGCAGGCCGCGTCAAAATAAACAGTGAGTATTCAAATTCTAATTTAATTCTAACTAGACTATCGTAAATAAACTAATAAGATTATGGTCTTATTGGAAAGGAAATATAATCTAGTTTATTTTAAAATTATTTTAATTGAAATTTAATATTTAGAAAAATTCAAATTAATATTTTAATAGCGAAATATCCGTTTTCATCACTGTTTTTCAAGTTCTACATTTTTTTTGAGTTTCAAATTAATATCAGTTTTTTTTTTTTTTAATATATAGATTCCATAACTATTCAGCTATTCACTGTAAATTTTATTTAGCTATAACTCTTGTAGTTTGCGATTGTTTATCTAAAGTGTCAAATTACATGCGAATATTTCGCAATTTTTTGCACCCTGGACGGTTTGGTGCAAAAAAGTCGCGCGCGGGGCGGGTGAGTGGATAGAAATAAAATCATGACAATAGCCATCCACATTCATACTTAGCACATTTCCATCCTTATCACTCCTCATTCCTTCACATACAACACACATACATATCACACCTACGTATAAATATTGTATCCATACAACTCAAATCCTATTGATATTTTAATAAGCAACCAGAAAGACCAGTCCTTTCGATCACACAATGCCATAGTAAGGGCTAACCGTATCACAACAAACGTCACATGTGCGCAGTTGACCAGCGGAGTCAAGTTACTATCGTAGTTTTATTGTATAAACACAGCTATTTTATGTTCTAATCACTTTTTTGCTCAGTTAAACATAAACAGCTGGGTAGTGTCGGATTTGTAAAACAGTAGTACGCTTTGTTAAGCTTTTTAATTGTAGCGAACATTACTGTTGAAGTTTAAATACCACTTAGAATAAATTGTAGTAGTTGTTGTGTTTGGATTTAATTTTTATGGTTCTGAATTAAATTTGCAATTAGTTTTACAATGACAAATTTCATAAAAAAACAGATGATTTACTTTTTATATCTACTGTCTCATGGCGTCTTCCTTTGACCAGATAACAGTTTATGTGAATAAAAAAGCTGCCTACTGAACTTAACGTATAAAATGATGGCCCGATATTATTTTAAACTTCATGTTACGCTTGGCCAAGCCAGCTTAAGTGCCTACCTAACCACTGACGTGCGAGGTGCGACAGAAATTAATACAAATGCAGAAAAGTTGAAGTTTACATTAACCTCTTAGTAAATCATCAAAAATATTTAATAAATAAAACCAATGATAAGTTCACAAAACTTTTTTGCGAGTATTCTCTAATAAGCAAGTTCTTAAACCAACCGATACCCAAACATTAATTTCACAATCAACCACAACCTTATAGATAATACAATAAACATTTTACATCCGGCAAAGATTACCATCAAAAGAATCGCACAAAATATAAAATAGAATAAAAAAATAACGAAATTTATGATCTCACTAACATTGCACAAATGTTGACTGCCCAAACGCGGTTTGTGGTTCTACACTAACCGAACCCTCCAATATTACATGATCTTCCACCCCTCTGTAAGCACCAGCAAAAGTTCAAAGGACCGGGGAGTTTCAAAGCGTACTAAAGGACCAAGTTATCCTGGACGCTAGTCAGACTTTGACGATTTAGTACCCACTTTGATTTACTTTTAATGGGACTGAAGTAAATTTACACGTGATATAAATCAATACGGTACGGTTACGTTTAGAAAACGTTTGAAAAACGCTCTTTGAGTTTAATTGAGAACACTTTTTATTTCAGGTTTCCGGTTCCGGGTTATTTATTCATGTTATTAGTTGGTAAAGGATTATAGAGCAGCGGACCACCAGAGAATACCGCTGACGCTTATGGTCATCTTAGCTGCAAAGGCGATTGCTATTTAATTATTGGCCGTTGTTAAAATATAGCAGTAGGTACACATTGGCCCATTAAACATTATAATTTGGCAATTAAACTTAACTTACTAATAAACTAGATTTCAAAAGCGTACTCCGCTCCATGCCTAAACGGTAGGTACCCGTTGTAAATCGGGCATTTAACAATAAAACCAATCAACACTGCGATAACAGCGCTTTAATTGAAAATTGACCTGTCCAGAGCAGAGCGTGTGTCTTGTTCCACCCTGCCTGCCGTTAAATGAAGACATGTTTGTTTTCTTCGAGTAGTCTGGATGCCGAGCAGTTGGATTTTGTTGGTTCAATATAGTTAGAGTATTTCTCTCTATCCTGGAGAAACGTAATTAGGAATGTTGTCTAGGAGTTTTGGAGTTTGTCTGATTTGGTACATACTTGTGGTTTCATAGAAACAGAATAATATATGCAGTTGTATATGTAGTAGAAGAAGTAGAAAATTATCCTAAAGTAACCATTGCCATTTGCCGGAATAAAAGTGTACAAGGTTTTTTTTTAGAGAAAAAACATTATGCAAAGTTTGATCCAACTCCGATCAGCAGTTTATTTAGTACAGCATAAACCATTAATACTATAATTTAAATAATCCTTTTACTTGGTCTTCTCATCGTCTTCCATTCATCAGCAAACAAGTCCAATCCAGGGTTGGTCTCTCTGACGCCACGGCGTCCTCACCTTGCGCCTGACGCAGGTTCTTACCGGACACGGATGTTTCGGTAAGTTCCTGCACCGAATCGGGCGGGAGGAAACGCCCGGGTGTCACCATTGTGAGGATCGACCGGAGGACACGGTGGAGCACACGGTGGAGGTGTGCCTCGCTTGGGCGGAGCACCGCCGTGTCCTCGTAGCGGCGATTGGCGGCGGCGACCTCTCGCTCCCGGCCTTGGTTCAATCCATGGTCCGGAGCGAGACGGAATGGGACGCCGTCACCTCCTTCTGCGAAGCAGTCATGCTAGCGAAGGAGGTGGCGGAACAGGACAGGGAGAGATCCTCACGTCCCGCCCGCCGCGGGAGACGCCCCGGGCGTCGGGGGCCACGTGGTGGCTTCCGGCCACCGTAGGCGCGGGCCTGTGGACGGGGAGCTATGGGCTAGCTCGCCGTCCGTACGTCTCATGACGACAGGCCGTGTCGACGGCGCGTTCGTGTTCCACGCGCGCCTCAAAGAGAGTCAGCAATAGGGAAGGGGTCCGCAAGGACCGAAGCCTGCCGGGGCTGCGGGACTATTCGAAAGAGATACCGTGGCCCCGGAACATAAAGGGCGAGGAAGGAACATGGATGGGTTTTAGTCAGTAAAAGTCTGACACTCCCTCCTGCTCCGCCCAGAGCGGGAGAAGTCATTTGATGATTTCCCATCCTAAAAAAAAAAAAAAAAAGGGTTGGTCTCTCTCTCTCTCTCTCGCGTTGAGCTTCGTAAGCATACGCGGTACCTAGGGGAAGTGGATCGACGACTGGGACTGCGACTAAATGGGACAATCAATTTATGTTTTCTAGAGCGAATATAATTATTTGGAACAAAAATACGTGACATACACTAAACAGTAATTAAATTTAACTTTATCGATTACCATAAACAATCAAGGTACGCGAATTCTGTCAAGAGGGCAGTTAATTCTGACAGTAAAATAAGATCGTAATTAAATACTTCTGGCGTTAACAAACAGTAAAGTTTAAGTGCGCCAGTTTCAACGATGAGCAGTAAATTGAACACTTTACAAGGTTTAAACTAGGACACAGCATCCAGACGTGTAGGTACCGACGGCACGTGTGCAGAGAAAAAAAGCTTTAACTAGATGTTAGTAGATTTATCTATGGAGATTATCCTAACTACCTATACACTGCAGCCAGTTTAAATGAAAACACTAAGATTTTCTTCCTTTATTAGGTTCTGCAAACAAGGTGTATTAACTCAATATTACTAGCTGCACAGTTGCTAGCTGCACTATTGCCCAAAGTGTCAAAACATAACAATGTTTTGAAACTTTGGGCAATAGTGCAGCTTTCCATCAATATTAGCATCTCTTCAAATCAAATCAAAATATTTTATTTCATAGGCCTACATGGGCACGAAAACGTCGATAAAAAGGTGCACGGTTCAGGTTGGTCGTTGTTTGTAATCTGTTCAGAGGTCTATAAATGAAATAATAACAATTAATAAAAATACTAATTAACAACTTTACCTCTAAACCTAAAATGACACTTACGGGATATCTTCCGTGATTATTGATTATTTTGAGCTCCCGATATTTCGACGCTGTTGCAAGCGCTATGATTCGGTAGCTCAAGTTTAGTTATGAACCGTGATAGCTTAAAACAGAATTTTACCTCTTTACAATTTATTACTTCGAATTTTTTTTTTTTTTTTATTACGAATTTATTTAACAATCTCAGTTATTGGTGTACCTATTTATTTTCAATTCGATAAGTTGGATAATAAAAGAGAGGGTGGAATACGAAAATTTATTTTCATGTCTGAAGATTTTCTTTACACCGCGGCTATAACTAAAATTAAACTTAAAACGCTCCTACTTACCCCTTCTCTTTCGTTATGATGTTATTGCATTCAGCTCAAATTACAATTGAAAACGGCATTAATTAGTTCACATTGTGCAGTTCGCGAGAGTTAATTGAAAATAGCTGTCAAGTGGTCTACCTGTCGGAAGTGAGCGAGCGTCGGATCGCTACTTAGTGCCTGTACGAGCAATTTGCATTGTTCGGGGGTAAGCAGAGCCGAAGGTAAATTGTTAAGGCATTTTATGAAAGTTATGAGTGATTTACTGCGCTGTTTTTTTTTTTTTTGTGATCGTTATTTATATTGCATTTATTAAGTACTAGCTTATGCGCCGCGGTTTCGTCCACGTGTAGTTCGGTAATTGTCCTACACTATACTAATACGATCGAACTAACGGGATAAAAGTATCCGGGATAAACGATCTGTGTGCCAAATGTCATCCAAACCTGTTCAGTAGTTTTTGCGTATTTTTTTTTATTATTATTATTAATAAAGGTAGCCCAGTGACAATGTTAGTATCCAGACAGCGCAGTACTTTGTGTAACTTATTTCATCACCACTCTCAAAAAGGTGAAGGAATAAATCATAATAGTTATCGTAACCGGCGCGCGGCGTGTCCTACTGGCTTACGAACCCGCACTATAGCGAATTATAGCTTTCCCTTTCATAGAGAGGAGGCATGAGTCCCAGCATCGAGATTATACTACGAGTAAAAGTAGCACTCTTTAAATTGAGTTTTAAAAGCACAGGATCTGAAAACATAAAGGTCTCACTGTCGTCTTAAAAGGAGTTAACATTGCTTTTTTTTTTTCAATAAAACACTCAGATTCAGCCAAATACCAAAGTGAAATGTCACTATCCAGTAAAACCCCATCATTTACAAACGTCGCGACTCTAGAGCCCAAAAACCAAAGACCATCAAAAACAATTCTCCGGCAAAAAA
The DNA here is from genome assembly GCA_963853795.1 of Xestia rhomboidea. Lineage (NCBI taxonomy): Eukaryota > Metazoa > Arthropoda > Insecta > Lepidoptera > Noctuidae > Xestia > Xestia rhomboidea. The sequence continues at coordinate 1,485,687 of OY970771.1, read as the reverse complement.
ATCCTTTTTAAACCCGCTTAAAAACATTCCAGCACTGAAAGATTTCCAGTTGAAAACGGCAACTTTATTAAAATTCAGGCGGCGTCAAAAACTTACGTCGCTGCGAATGTCGTGTTTCACCGTGTTTTAAAACATGATAAGAACTTGTAATTTCCGGAATTATGTTAGACTTGCTTTTGGTCACGGCTTCGCTTGCACTATAGTCGGAAATTATACCAGGAGACTACTTTAAATATAGACACTCGGGGATACTGTACCTTCCCATTTTGGTCATTTTTTTTTCGGAATCAGCTTAGTAGTCCCGAAGATTACCCCCTACATTCAAACATAGAAACTTAACATAACATCATCACGCCTGTAATCTCCGAAAGATAAGGCAGATGTGTATCTAATAGTACACACACATTTCGTAATGTTTAAGTCCCATGTAATACGGGGCGAGCTTATTGTCATCAACCGGGCGTAAATCCAGACTTCGTGGTTGCTACTGAGAAAATCCTGGTGGAAAAACCCATCAATAACACTTTGTACCTCATGCTTAGCAGGACACCCTACATTCAAACTTACAGACATGCAAACTAAACCTCTTTATAATATTAGTGTAGATGGAATCTGGTTGAAGCACTTTCTGTAACTATAACATCTCGCTGTGCTTTTCGGGAGCTTGTGATGTCGTAACTTACGCTGTCTAGACGGCGAGGAAAAAATGGTTGGGAATGCTGAATGTTGTGTTTTAGGGGATGTTATTAAAATTGTTCTGGTAAAAGGGTGGAGGATGGGCAGGAATACAACGTCACGACAGTATTCCCCGGAGGTTAGACAGAGGTTCCTACATATATACCACTGTTTACGCAAACTGTTTGTATGGCAATTTAAAACTTTTTTGTGAGTCTTTCAGTACGAATTAATAATTTATACTTCTATAACTATGTCTAAATAAACTAATATTATAAAGAGGAAAGATTTGATGTTTTGTTTGTGTGTTTGTTAGAATTTAACTCAAGAACTACTAAACCGATTTTAAAAATTCTTTCACCATTAGAAAGCTACATCCTTAACAAGTAACCTAAGCTATAAGTTATATTCATGTCATGCAAATTAGCCGACCTATCACAAGTCGCGGAAGAAGTGCTAGTCTTTTATAAATTGCGACAAAAATACTTCTTTATTCAACTTACCATGAGTTTCTTCAATGAAACCACTTCCCTGAGTCTTAATCAAATTATTATGATGATAGATTTGTCCATAATTATATTCCCGAAGCACACAATCGAATTTTTGTACACAACTTAGCATTTTTTTTGGATGTTGTCATTTTTTTCTGATGCAATAAATTTAATTACTTTTATACCATAAAGTAAGTCTTCGTTCCTCTTCCTGTGTACCTCGTACCAATATTAATTCCTCTCCGATCTCCATATCAAAATGTTCGACGCATCAGTCACCCCTTTGATCGTACGCAAACTTCATAACCTGGATGTTGCAAACATATGCTGGGGATAGGGCTGGCACTGCCAAGTTATTGGCGTTTGGGCTTTCGAGTTTTTACGAGTGAGAAACTGGGAAACTGAAAAGAAACTGAAATCAATGGGTAAATAAATAAATATAGCTGGACATTACACACAGTGCCATCTAGTGCCAAACTAAGAAACGAGGCTTGTGTCGTGGACATTACTGATATACTACTTTTTTTTTTTTGAGTTGCAGACTATAAACTAGCTTCTGCCAGCGGCTTCGCCTGCGTGAAGTTTGATAATTGTTCCATGTAATATTACTACCGGCATAAAAAGTATCCTATGTGTTAATCCAGGTTATAAACTAGCTATTTGCAAAATTTCATCCAAATCCGTTCAGCAGTTTTTTGCGTGAAAGAGTAACAAACATCCATACATACATACTCACAAACTTTCGCATTTATAATATTATATTATAGTAGGACATCCATACCATCCATGACTCGGAAACTTGACTTTTTTTACTTTGACAACACACAAACATTTGCCCCTACCGGCATTCGAACCCGGGACCCTAACAACGTAAGGCAGCTTCACTACCGCTGCGCCATTCAGGTTACGAAGCTTTGTTTTTAAGTTTAACATAACATAACATCACGCATGTAAACCCCTGAAGGGATAGATAGAGATGTACCTAATAGTAGATACACCCACATTTCGCCAGTTATGTTTAGGTGCCATGTAATAGAGGGCGAGTCTATTGCCATTAACCGGGCACAAATCCACACACCGTGGCTGCTACTGAGATATTCCTGATGGAAAAACCCAATACCGATTTGCGTGACTGGACCCAGGACCTCGTGCTGAGCAGTCGCGATTACGACCACTAGATCAATGAGGCAGTCAAGTCCTCAAGCTTCATAAGATAATCAATGAACATCGCTTTTAATAAGTAAACTTAGTTTTAGTCAGTCTTTACAGGTAGTCTGACTACCAGTCGTACATCACATAACCCAGGGGCATCATAAATAATACAAGGGCATCATATAATACAGGGGGCATCATATAATACAGGGGCATCATATTTTTTTGAGCCGAAAGAAATTCTCATGAATTCTTTTCAGCTAGGAGATCTAAGAATTGGTAAAAAATCCACATACTAAACTTATTTGTTAAAATACACTCTTTCCTAGTAGTATTTGGTGCCCTAATGATCCAAAACGGTTTCTGGAATTTAGGATAGACCCTAAAATAACATGATCCAACTTTAATAAGGCAACCCTGCCTTGAACCAAGTTTGCGGAAACGATATCAGTACACGCAGCTATCAAAGAGATATACGTACAAACAGACAGACATATAGTTGTACACAGCTTTTGATCTCACGCTACAAACGTAAGCTATTTATTTTATTCATTACCGTATGTTTTTAATAGTAAATGTTTATATTAAGCTTATTTGGGGATGAAAAAGCGACGACTGTGTACTTTCCCGGGCTAAAATAATATGAATTTACCCTTTTATACATAAAATTTTATATAAATGTTTTATAAAAGTTAACTAGTTTTTAGTATTTATTTTTATGTAAAAATCTGATTTTACAAAAGAGTTTTACACCATATATTTTTATAATGATTAGGTATTAAGCTTTATAGAGGGATGAATTGTATCAACTAACAAGTTTTATTACGAAATTAAATGTGGAATAGTATTTTTACCATTGCTTTTTACAATTTTGAAAATTGTTTTCAGAGATTGACCAAGGGCTTTACGTACTTTCCGACGCACAAAGGAAACTTGGTATGTAATGAATTAGTAGTCACCCATCCACAGACCGACCTTGGTAAGCGTGGCTTAACCTTGAAGATCGACCCGATTGGCTGTTATTATTAACCCACGAGAAAAATTAATAGCAAACTTCTATTTATTTTCTTGCAGTCAATGGTAAAAAGTAGAGTACACAACTCGAAAGAAAAAAAAAACATCTCGGTTCTTGTATCCCTCGCTCCGCTCAGGATTCTACTCTAGAATCCCTTGCTACGCTCGGGATTCTACCCTGGAATCTTTCGCTGCTCTCGGGATCCAACTTAGTCCCTCGAATTAAATCCCCTTTTTTCACTTGTTGTATAATCTACTATTGTACAAATCTACGTAGAGAAATAAATGTCAGCTCCTTTTAGTCTTTTTAACCCTAACAATCATACATAAATAATCATGTTTCTAAATGCTCATAGTGTCTATGTATGATATAGTATTGGTATGTATGACCTTAGAGGCCTTTATCAAAGACAGATGACTCATGTGGCTTTATATCTAAGGTTTTTAGTGGAACCTGTTTCTAAGGATAAATTAAAAGGAGACCACCAATGTCCGCAGCAAGTCCCCAATTTGTCCGTAGCCGTTTAGGTCCTTTCACTATTGGGATAGTGAAAGGACCTAGCGACACAGCAGCAAATTCTTGATAGATTATTGTCCTCAGTAGTAATTTCCCAACGTTTTTACTTTAATATCAATGATCGATGACAGCGGAAAAGCTACCACCAAACCCCAAAACCTTATTGAAATTAATGGTCCTTAGAAACTCGGCATGGACCATTCCACCCTCAGTTCTTGTGGAGCAATGATTAACGCACAAAGATGAAAGATCACAAGTGATCGTAATTACTTGTAGCTACTTACTGATTGCTCAGCCATTACTTGCAATATTACTTAAGAAGTAATTGGTTTGGTTCGGAAGTGTTACCGCAAAACTAAACTGGCGTTGAGAAGGTTGCTCTGTTGGATGGGTTTGGATACGAGTGAAAATATTATAGTATGATTCTGTTGGCATCTATAAATAGTATATAACAATGTCGATTTTTCGTGTATATCTGTGTACTCGCTATAAAGGTACGGGCTTTATTGCAATTAATATAGTATGCTTAGTCTTTCCCTATTACTTTTGGAGTCGGTTTTCAGTCTAACCGGATGCACCTGAAAACCAGTATTTCACATCGAGCAACTGACTATCTGAGCTCCACAACTCAGTTAGTACTAGATAATACGATACCCCTTGGTAAGACCGGTGCAGCCACTATCATTTACAGAATTTATTCCTTAAGGCTTCAATTTAAAGTATATTATTGTTTAACTTAGTTATAGCACAAAAATATCGAGTTTTCATATTTCAGCACTATATAAATTTAATCCGTGAAACATTTTGCACTGGGCACGGGCTCGCTAGTATTTCTATAATATTGAGAACTACATTGATATCAGGTACGCTTGCATAAAGTTCAGTCTAATAACTATTTAAAAGCATACACACACACGAGACATGTCAAAGGAATTCCTACACCCAACTAGAAAGCGTCGTAATAAAAGCAAATCAACCAAAGACCTAATCAAAAGGCAACATTCACCGTATCACACACATAGCCTGACATCCAAAGCTAAAATCTCCGCTCTCCAAACAGGCTATTCAACAGAGAAATATCTCCAAAACACAATTATGTCCAGCATTGGAAGCCGAAGTTGCAGTCGTCAAAGAAAAATATTGTGTGGCACGAAGTCGGAATGGTATGGAAGCCGATATGGCATTTGTTTATTAGACAGGATTGGGTCAAAAGCAATTTCTCTATACTAATTGTGCAGACAGAGGCATTCTATTGTAAACGGTATTGTTTTACACGAACGGTATCTAACCCTGTGTTTGGGGGTGTGGGGCAAGGTATAAAATGGTAGCGGGTTGGATTAATAATAATTGTTAATTTATTCATAGTTTGTGATCAAATTATCTAACTGCGGAGAGGTTGAGGAGTTTAACTGTTTCTTCACTCCAACGTCCCGAAATTAAAATTTGGTCGGTATTATATGACTCGTAAGAATCATAATTTACACTCTGATAATGTAAATAACCTCAGGTATAACTGGAACCGTCAATTTGTGCCCAGTTGAGGGCAACAGGCTCGACCCCATGGTACAAACATTCACACATACGTTAAGTTTAAGTTCCATAACTTAAACTTAAGGGGTTAAATGTTAATGCAACTATTAGGAACACCTCTGCCTAACCCTTCGAGAACAAAAGGCGTAATGTTATGATGATGATAATGATCATAATTACAGTTCATAGTTGTTCCTTCATAGTTGTATATTGCAGAAAATAATGGAAAAGTGTAACGTTGAAACAATGTCTCCGCCAAAAACATAGTACCTAAGTACCAAACTGTGGGCCTACCATGACGTCCTAAGCAGGATCGTTTTAATTTCGTGACAGTGTGGGAAAGAGATGGCGCTAGACGTCCTCTATAGCTCCGTCTCTTACCCACACTGGAACGCGATTAAAACGATCCTGCTTTAAGACGTCATGGTAGGCCACCTGAACCTAACACGCTGCCTCCCATCACTTGCCCCCGATAACAATACGGGTTCATTATCATTTCATGGCATGTGTCGGCATGAATATTTCTGTGTGATTAATTTGCATGGCTACGACGCTCAGCGTTTATTAGCCGTCATAGGTGAGCGTATATCGGGCGTACACGCTGCGTACATTGAGCGTACATGTGCCGTTAATATTTGAACTAATTATGCTATACATGTGTTGTTTTGTTGCTCAATTTGAGTATTGATTTAGGAAGCAGGTGTGGTGTATATTTTTATGGAAATTGTGATGATTTATGTCTCAAACCCAGAGTTGAACAGTTAACATGTTCATATTTGCTGTACAACGACACTTTTATTTTCAGTAGCACTTTGGTTATCTGTAAAACAGTTTTTATAAAAATCTACTACAGTCACTCTCTCGAAAAGTTAGTTCTCTCATGCACTAGTTAAAATTAGCAATAAGTACCTCCGTAAATACGTTTTTTTATAATATTACAAAACGTCACATAACATGAAGCCAGTAATCTCCGAAGCGTTAGGCAGGATAACCTAATAGTACACTCATATGTCACCAGTTATGTTTAAGTCTTGTAATAGGGGGTGACCCTATAACCATAGAATGCCTACCAGAGAATGCCTTGTGGCATTAAGTCCGCCTATGTACCACTATTGTACATGCAGTTTAAATAAATACCATCAACCGGGCACATATCTAGACTCCGTAGGTGCTATTGAGAAATTCCTCATGGAAAAAACAAATAACAATTTGCCCGAACCGGGAATCGAACCTAGGGCCTCATGCATGTTTTACAAATAGTTGTACAAAATCTACTCCATGTGCTTTTTTTTTCCAGTCATGTCGTCACCTAAACCCTTCAATAAACACCGTAAAACGCAAACGCAGCACACTATAGCCCCTCCCCTCCCTCGCCCCTCACATCTTAACGGAAACAATCTCACCATGACTCGCCTCCATTCTCCATCGGATCATAATTCATCATCATTATCCGCACATTTGGCATGTCTGCCCTCTCCCAAATTCATTTAGCTGCAATATGTTTTTATATTGTGAGGATAACAGATGGAGTTTCTTTAATTTACGGAGTGTTTGTTGCCTTTTGTTGTACTTATAGTTATGACGGAGATGGGGAAGGATTCGTAATTATTATAGACTGTGCACAAGCCTGAGAGGACTACGACAACGCACAACTTATGAACCCACTGGTACCATACCACAAACTTGGAATTTGCCAAAAGGTTACCATAAACTATCTAATTTTCTCTTGCTAGCCTTAAACTTCTTAAGAGGTCATAGTACTATTTTTACTTTACGACGAATCCTAAAATAGCGAAAAAAAATCAGCTGCTTTAAACTAAGCTTGTTTATAAAAGATGAACACTAAGGAATTATTAAAATAAACTTTGTTATTAGAACGATTAACTATGCTTTTAGTTAAATTATAAAAGTTTTTATGGGTGTTGGTAATTTTTGCTCATGGGAAATACACATCGTGTGAATATTAAGCTATTTCAATAACTTTTCAAGCAAATAAACAACAGTGAGCCCTTTTGATGCTCATTCACATTATAGAGCGGGAAATTGGATTCTGGAACATGGCAGTTGTAGATGAAAACGCTGAAGTTTGATATGATTGCTCCGAATTCATGACAGCTCCTATTAGTCTATTCTACGAACGCAAATCATAAATACTCGTATCAAAGAACATTACTACAGTAATGCTTATTGCTGTGTATGACGTATAATTGCTATGTATGGCATATATTTGGAGGTCTATTATATAGGCCTTGCTAAAGTTATCACGCAGGAGACTTACGTGGAGTCCATCTCTTCTGCTGTACCTATCTGCTGCCCAGTATTCATCATCACCAGTCACTTACTCATTCACTGGTGGATTTTGAAGCATGCTTCATAAATACTTTCGGTAGTTCATCCATCTGGACCACTCATTTTGGTCCGTTTAAACTAAACACCCCCCATTACGTTGCTGTATTTTATGCCAAAAACAAAATACAGTCACAAAAACAATTGTAACCCCCAAATCCCACCTAGAAGTGGGTAACCCTCCAAGAGAGATCGAAGCCACACTGCACAGTACCATCTAATCCATTTTACTTTAGCATCGAGTGTGCCATTAGTTAAGATCTCCTTAACTGGTCTAAACTGCATCTTAAACCGTACATTAATTGTAAATTAGTGGTGGACTGAAATACGGCTATTTGTTACAAGTTGTTGTTTAGATTTGTTGCCGCGTTGGCAATTTGTCGGTGTCGCTTATCTAATTGTGGAGTTTTAACTGCTCTTGGTATTTATGTACCGTTTTTATGTGCTCTGTTATTGTCTGGGATATAAATTAGACCTTATCGTAAGAGTCAATTGGGGAATGGTCTGGTTCCCGGTAGAAGTTGTGGCATAATTTTATTTTAATAGAGATAGTTTTTAGTTGATTGTTAGCTTTCGTTTAGGAGGTTTGCTTGTTTAGGTTATAAATCACATGGAATTGGAAGCCCGGGTACGGTCATACATATTATGCAAATTCGTATTTAGTTTTGTTAGTTGCAGATAAACTTGATTTACGCAAAAGCCCATTAAAAAGAAAGGTCGATTACAACCTGAATATGACCAACGTTTGAATAGTGTCATGTCTCAGGACTGGTCATTTGAGTGATTTATTAGAAACATAGTGTTCAACAGCAGCCGAATCGAATGATAATTTGATTAGGATGAAGCGATTATGCAGATATCATTACCAATTGTATCCAACAATGCCTACACCGATTTGAATTCACAAACACCACTCAATTCCGCCCAAATAATTTAAACAGTTCCAAAACAATGTGACACGAACAGGTAATTAACAACCAATACACTTAAACATTCAAAGACAACTCGATGCATTAATAAGCCACAATGCACAATTGCACAGTTCTGTGCAAATTGCGCAATTAAGCCAGAGTGCACAAGCGGCGCAGTGCGTCGTTAAGTTGACAATAATTTAAATTGGTTCTTACAGTCGATATGTACTTGTAAATGAGCTAGAATACAAGTACACAGCGTTGTAAAGCAGTTTTGTTCTAGACATCACTTATGTGAGCTACGAATGGAATGGAGGACCTTCTGGAAAGGCATTTATTTGTTTAGATCTTAAACTGACGTAGGCCCCAAAATTGCAAAATCTTCATAGATTTTCCAAAGAGAGTCTTCATTTGACAGTCGTTACAGGTGGCCTAAAAAGTCTAACAACCAGCCTTACTAAGGAGTATCGTATTTCCCAGTACCAACTGGATTGTGGAGGTCAGATAGTCATGTAAAATACTGGTATTCAGCTGCATCCGGTTAGACTGGAAGCCGACCCCAACATAGTTGGGAAAAGGCTAGGCAGCTGATGATAAGTCTTCATAGTAGTCCTCAGGTGCGCGTGGTTCCAGATGTGTGAAAGTAGACGAAGCAAAAGGTTTGTAAGGATCGTAACAGATGGTGTTCTGTAGTTTCTTCCCACACTCATAAGAACCAGTGAGTTAATATAATGTATGTGGGAAAAGAAGACACAACATCGGTCCGAGTGGAGACGTCATATGTATCGGCAGGTCAACGCCGTTGAAGAGAGAAGAAGGTCGCATTTAGATTTAAAAACAGATGACCTTAAAGCTAGACTACCTAAAGCTATACCTTACAATGTCGTCAATGGTGTTCTGACATGTCTGCCACGTGCTCAGAGTTTTTTTTTAAGTTGGATATGCTAACTATTACACAGCACATGAAAGAGCAGCACACCTCTATAACCACCCTAGAAAGCCATCGAATTTACTCGTTCTGGCCGAAATCGGGTAGATGACACAATCATCATCATCGTCAGGTAGTTCCAGAACCCTGATTTGACCTAGACGACATCGAAAACATAGGTTTCAGTTGTTTACCTTGAAGAAATAGGTGAATAAAAGCAAAGTAAAACCAAATAAGCTTTCTTAGTAATACGATCTACAATACAAAACCCGAAAGAGAATTTTGAACGGTCCTTACCCGAAGTCCCCACTTCACTTAAAGTTTTCCTTTAGAAGATAGAGTAAGACCTTGACCATGAAAGTTTGCGAAGAGAACCTGACGCTGATACTCAACGACTTGGCACTTACTCTCACCACTAAGCAAATACATAACATCCTTTATCCAATCACTTGACTAATACCTGATCCCACTTATTCTATGATGACAGTTAAATGAATGCCTTCTGTGAGATTTTTAACGCTAGGCTTAGAGTCGAAAGTTGAAAATACAACAGAACGCTTTGTTTAGGCATCTAAAACGGGCATGATACTCGAGTCCTTCGCACTTATTTTGACCACTAAGGAGGTTGGTACGTTAACCCAACACTTACGCGTTGTGGTTTACTACTCGCATATAAAAGCTGAGTAGTAAGAGGCTTGACATGACACGTACACCATACATCTTCAGCATCTGCAGGCATCTTCTAAACCATAGGCACACTACACTATACACTAGGCATCGTCTAGAATTCTAAAATGACTCACAGAAAGTTATGCATACAGCTTAGTCAAATCTAGTAATCCTTCGTCCTTAAGAACTCAATTACAAAAAGTAGGTAGTAGGTAAGTAGGCCGGATTACCGCCATGGGATCTGGAGGCGATAGTCCTCGCGCGCCTACATGAGTGGCGCGCGGAGGCGCTACGCCGGGGGTAAACTCCGCTGCCGCGGCACATTGTCGCTCAGCGGACGGACTTCCGGCGTGATCTCATGGCTACATGGAGAAAGCGACTGTCGCAAACCCGTGCAGGGCACGCCACAATAGTGGCGGTAAGTCCCCTCTTTGAGGAGTGGCTGGAGAGACGCCATGGCGTCCTCACCTTCCGCCTGACGCAGGTTCTTACCGGACACGGTTGTTTCGGTAAGTTCCTGCACCGAATCGGGCGGAAGGAAACGCCCGGGTGCTATCACTGCGAGGATCGACCGGAGGACACGGTGGAGCACACTGTGGAGGTGTGCCCTACTTGGGTGGAGCACCACCGTGTCCTCGAGGTGGCGATCGGCGGCGGCGACCTCTCGCTTCCGGCCCTGGTTCGTGCCATGTTCCGGAGCGAGACGGAATGGGACGCCGTCACCTCCTTCTGCGAAGCAGTCATGCTAGCGAAGGAGGTGGCGGAACGTGATCGGGAAAGATCCACACGTCCCGGCCGCCGCGGGAGACGCCCCGGGCGTCGGGGGCCACGTGGTGGCTTCCGGCCACCGTAGGCGCGGGCCTGTGGACGGGGAGCTATGGGCTAGCTCGCCGTCCTTCCGTCTCATGACGACAGGCCGTGTCGTCGGCGCGTTCCTGTTCCACGCGCGCCTCAAAGAGAGTCAGCAACAATGAAGGGGTCCGCAAGGGCCGAAGCCTGCCGGGGCTGCGGGACTATTCGAAAGAGATACCGTGGCCCCGGAACACAAAGGGCGATGAAGGAACATGGATGGGTTTTAGTCAGTAAAAGTCTGACACTCCCTCCTGCTCCGCCCAGAGCGGGAGAAGTCATTTGATGATTTACCATCCGAAAAAAAAAAAAAAAAAAGGTAGTTAGGCCGGATACTGTATCCGGCCTTAAATAAGTGTCAAGTTTTGTCTCCGTCCCTTCTGTGAGATTATCTCTTTTCTTAGCTGAATGTGTTGAAATTATCAAGCCTAGATTACGTACTATACTTTGTATACGAGTACGTACCATGATTGCATACACTAACATACTTTAAAACTAAAATCTTCTGATTGTTCTGGTGCATTTCCAATTACTAAAGAATAGCCATCAATTCCGAATATTTCTTCTTGTCCTTTGCGAGGTCAAACAGCTCAGGAACACTCGTGATTATGGCCAAAACATGACGGTTCTCTACTCTAAGACTTTTGTCTTCTAAATGAACATCAAAAAATATCATCATCATTCTCCTCACCTTATCCTAATCAATTAGTGGTCGGCGCAGCATGTCTTCTTCTTGCAAACTTCTCTATTACTCGTCATCTCAGCAGTCACCTCCTTTCTAGCCATATCATCTTTCACACAGTCCATCCATCGCTTCTTAGGTCATCATAAAATATATATCTCAACTAAAATTCAAAAACTATGTCTCGTCCACCATTCGTAGCTCCAGTCCCGCGACACTACGCTCGGTTCGGAAAGTCCCTTCAATTAATTGGCGTACCGTTTCCCCGATTTAACTTGTAAACGAGTGCAGCGTACAGCGCAGGCTGCAATGTACTGCTCTGCACCGTGCCAATTAGAGGGCAGATTAATTGTTAATGCGACTGATTTGTTCGCGTAGGCAGGTACATGTGTGGGTCTGGGGGGGTGTGTAAGTACAGTAAAGGCTTTCGTAACTTCGTCAGTTTTCAATTTTTTTTTAACATAACATACATAACATTTCGCCTATAGTCCCCGAAGAGCTAGGCAGAGGTGTTGCTAATAGTATACCTCACATTTCGCCAATTATGTTTAATCCCATTAATAGGGGCGAGCCTATTGCCATCAAATCCAGACTCCGTAGCTGCTACTGAGAAATTTCTGACGGGAAAACCCAATATCACTTTGCCCGATCTGGGAATCAAACCCATAACCTTATGCTCAGCAGTCGCGACTACTCGACCAACGAGGCAATCTTTTTTACCAAGTTAGGACATATTTTGAACCTGCGCTGCAACACAGAGCTAGAAAACCACTTGATACATAAAAAGAAATTCAATTACTTAAGATAAAAAGGCCAAAATGGCAAACACCTTAGCTTTGACCAACGTTGAGGTGACATCAAGTTAAAACGGCCCAAATTACTTAACTAATCATTCAACAAAAATTAAACAATGTATTCGTGTAATTTTTTTTAATCAATCTGTCATACGAAGATGGCTAAATGTCATGTTGTGGTATTGCCATAAACGTCATGGCATTATAAATTTGTAAATCGGTGAAGCAGATTCGCAATAAGCAGAAATTGCCCATAAAGTGGTGATGGTATTTTGAATGTGACTGTACTTGTGATTATGCATTATTCTGAATTTGCTACGTAGGTGGAACATGAAGAGAAATCGGTGAATTACGTTAGTTTTTCACTGGAAATGCAGTATTTTGGTTATTTGCTAGTTTTCGTTATTGAGCTTGCAGACAAAGTTTAATAACTGGTGGCGCCATCTATCACAAGCTTGAGAGTATTAAATACGTTATTTTGTAAGTTACCGCTGTTTAGGTTTAAATCCAAGGGTTTCATGGGTAACAAAACCATTAAATCGTTTACACTCAACTGACTTTCTATTCTTATGACAAAAAGTCGTTCACATTCTCGTATAGTTTCATTTCATTCCCAGATCATTAAAATAATTCCAACATTTTAATAAAAGGGATTAAACGTCCAAAATTATTCATTCCTATTCAAACATATACCCCTTTATTTTTATGAACAAGCTTCTAGCTGGAGTACAAAACCAACGCAAGCCCGACTAAAGTAAAACCTCACCAAACAAAGGAAATGCAACTGTACCACTTGGTAATAGGGCGGAGAAAGCTGTAAAAGTAATTTTGTCCGGCTGTCCATACAACAGATGTTACAAACACTTTATAGAAGACTAGTTGAAGAAGTTGGCTCAACTTTCTCAGTTCGTGAGATGAAATTTTATTTGGCAAACCTTTTTTGAATATTCGCAGAAGTTCGGAGCTCTCAGTGGCTCCACGGAGCGTCTGATTTGGTCCAAGTTTGCAACTCGACTAAATTTTTGGCAGTCAATGACTTTTATTGGTTTCCGAGGTCTGTTTGTGTGACTTGTTGTGTTTAAAGCTGCGGGTTTTAAAGAATACTGTTTTGTATGTTTTGCAAGGAAGATTTGGAATATTTGTACTTAGTTTTTTTTTATAGTCTCTCTAATAAACATTAAGTTTCTAGATACCCTTTAGATAAATAGGCCCGAGTTGATGTAAGTATGTATATAAAATGAATACCTATTTTCACGAATTTTCACGCGGTACCGAAACCGAGCTTTAAAAACCCAACAGTGCGCTTTCACTTAAGAATTAATTTCTATGTCGCCATTAGGTATTCATTATACACTCAGCCAAATACAGCAATATGAATCAATACGTGGTCGTATTAATAACATAAATGAGCCGTGAATCCATTTGGCATTTCGCAAAACCACAACTACCAATTTCGAGTGTAAAGAACCTAGTCATCCACTTTCCTAATATCACGTTGAAGTAGAAACAGATGTGTCAGCTGTTCACATGATCGGTGACGGAAGCCAAACCACTTCTAAGGAACTACAGAGTTCATTTTGTTTGGATCTTTCACTTTATTTGCACCTGTATTCTTACTTCCTTTCTTTTCACGTAGTTTTTGCACAGCAGTTTTGGAGTATTCTTCAATAGTATACTTCAAGCCACTAGAAGGGCCATTTATGTCCTTTAACGGCTTCTTAGAATCACATGTGATTAAAAGAGTGATGAATATAAATGTTGATAGATGGAGAGGGAGAGGAAGATCTAAGAAACGATGGATGGATCGTGTGAGGAGTGATATGAAAGATAAAGGAGTAAATGATAGCGTGACGGTTGACAGAGGAGAATGGAAGAAAAAAACGTGTTGCGCCGACCTCAAGTTACATGGGATAAGGGCAGGAAGATGATGATGATGATGATGATGGTGACGACCGGCTTCTTAGAATATTGGATTATCCAAAAGAATCATATTAATCAGTTTGTCTTTCATTTTTTAATACAAAGAAGCCTAAATTCCGATTTACTAGAAACCGTTGATAAAATTGGTAGATTTCGGGGAACCAAAAAACGTTTACGATGTAGTATGTTCGCAGATTCATCGTTGAATATTTAGTTTACCCTTGGTTTTCCTGGTTCCTTGTCTGCTCAGGACAATACTTTTTCAAAAAGCAAACGCCAAAGATTTTTCTTTAGTCACACAGAAGCTTTCAAAACATAAATAAATTATAGCTAATCCATTTTTCATTCTACTCTAGTTTTCAAGAGATGATTTTTAAATATTTTTTTTTCTAACAAAATCCCCTGCAGCATTATACAGCATCCATCTTCCATAAAAAAAAGTTTTAAGTGTCTATGGCTATTCGATTCCTTATTGATTTATGGAACCCTCAGGCTCTGTGATCTTTGCTTTTGTTTCATTTCTTTCCTTAATTTTTTCTTCAAACCCCATTTTATCTTCAACCACAGAACTAATAGCTATGCCAAATTGAACTTTGTTTCTTTCGAATAAGAGTGTGGGAGATTTTTTAGGGTTGCAAAATTATAGTTGCTGAGACAAAATAGTAACATAAAAACACTTTAGAGTATTAGCAGGTAGTTCCAAGAAATTCTCGGTCGTTTCTCGGAAGTTTTTTAAGAGAGGATTTCCTTGTACCAGTTTTTATATAGTTTTAGGAATATATTATTTTTATACAGGTGTTACTCTTGAAGTTAGGTATGTTAAAAAGTTCGTAATGAGGGTGTTTGTGGTAGCTACGTAAGAGCTATCCTAACATGAGGTTTGGGGCCTAATGTAATTCTTATAAGAGTTAACACATAACATAAACTTAGTCAGTACCTATAAAATGTTCCCACTGCTGGGACACAGGTCACCTCTCGCTGAGAGGGAGTGGGCAGTGTGATCCACCACGCGGGCCAAGTGCGGGTTCGTGGATATCAGAATGTTTTAGAATGTTTAAATTAGTTCCTTCAATTTGCTAATGAGATGGTGTTTTAGTACACCAGAATCAGTTGCCATGAAAAGTAAAATCGTTATTAAACGGAAGTTTTATTTTACCAGAACTGATGTGCAACTGAACTTGATCAAAGGAAACTTCAATATCATGAGTTTACGACAGAAATTCTGATATTTAATATTTGCAATCGAGTTTTACGACGCACTTCCAATCACAATCGCTTTCATCTTGAGTGTTCATGTTTAACACAGAAAGCATAAATTCTAAGATCTAACTTCTACTTTGAAATAGAATTTCAACGTAGCCCCAAATTCAGTAGGTTAAAATTTTAAACACACGCTAGGACTATAAACAAAGTTTCCTCCTCATTTCTGATCGTGACACACAAAAACCTTGACTTTATCAAACTGTGGTCAAAATGAACTTGATAACAATCTCGTCTGTCATTCAAAAGTATTAACTAAGTTGTAAAATTCTTAATTCCTTTTTTAAGGTTCCGCAGTACAAGAAGAAAACTCCGTTGTTCGACAAGTTATAATATTTCGCTATAATATTGTTGTACAGTTATTTATTAATATAGGTTCACCAACAGCTTCTGTGTACAGCATTTAGGTATACATAGGTTTTACAGTCTTGGACTTACTCAGTCGCCAATTACAGGTTAACCAGCATTCACAAAAATAAGTGTTAACATAAGAGAAAAAAACAACGAGTGGCTCTAGACATAAAATACAATAGTAGACCTTACATTTAAGAGTTTACTTTTTTTTATTATTCTTTGCAAACAAAAAGGGGTTTTTATCCATACGGATATGCCAACCCCATCGTACCTTATAACCTATTTACATAAATATGCAGAATATTTACTATGTATCTGTTAGAGAATCATTGACTTGATGTCTTCACCAAGCCACGCAACCTCTTATGAGTTTACTTAGCTTACATACAAAGAAAAACATACGCTGTAATTTTACTAACTAATTACGATCACAGATAATAATATAATACTTCGTTTACGACTAAAATAAAAAAAAGACTTAAGATATAAAATTCTAATAATTTTATATCTTAAGTCTTTTATTTTTTATTTTAAAACAGATTAAAAGGAGATCAAAACTGAGATCAGAAATAGGAATAAAAATAAAATTATTATATTAACATTGTTAAAAATAAAGACAGAAGTAGTTTAATAAAATAAAAAAAGGAAATTAATTAATACTAACATAGGTAACGTATTACTTAAAAGAATTCATCTCTCTACAGAGTCTATAGTGGTGAGTTTACCCCACATTTGTGCTAGATCTTTGAGTATTGAACAGGTTGGTCATAGGATATCTAAAAAATTGTGAGGTACTTTTAGTCCGATACGCTCAACTAGTTTACTGCAGTCTAATTTATTATTTACTAATTTGTACAAAAACATGAGATCCTGTATTAGTCGACGGTCGCGCAAACTATTAATTTCATAGGATTGAAGGCGTTGTTTATAATATGGACACCGGGGAGATATTACACTGAAGGTATACGCTAGGTGTTTTGTAAGGCAGTTAAAAAGGAAAAGATGTACAGTTTGCAACATCATCATCAGAACTTTCATTCAATAGGTTAATAGACAACAACAATTTCAAAGTTACCAAAAACCAACTGAAGACAGAATGTTATACTTGTTAAAATATAGGACTAGTGTTATTTAGGTCTTTAGGAGATGTCTATCAGTTGACTTTAGTTCACTGTCTACATCATCAACTGATTACACCATCTATCTGTTTGAAATGGCAACTACGGAACCTTCCACGTTCCTCAACACTTGACACATTTTAACTCAAGTAAGAAACGAAAAAAGAAAGAAGCATTCTCAGGTTTTCATTTAAACTTCTTTACACGTTACATAATCAAAATCCGAAATGATTGTTTGTAGGTATTGTGTTACTTGTAACGTTATTTGTGCGAGTTAGTTCACTTTGAGCGAGTTTGTTCACTTTGTCCACCAGTTGGGTTGTTTTATGGCCACGGCTCGTATTAAACACGTGATGGTTGCACGTGGTATAAAGACCGGAATGATCTACGCGAGCATTTTGTAATGTTCGCTGTGAAACATTTCTTCAGATGGTGTATGATGATGGTGAGAAACTACTTTAGGATTTAACTTTGTGAAAATTATTATAAATAGAGAAGTTCTTGATGCATAAATATACTATGTCTCACGTGTCGTTCTTTAATTGTTTGTGATATAATTACTTATTCTTGAACAGAAGAGGCGAGTGCAGAATACATAATAGCCTACACAAAAAAGATCAAAAGTAATCGTTCTCAAAACCAATGCCTTCTAAGTCTATAAAGCTAGCATGACTTAATAGATAGAAACAGACTGAAACTCTTTAGCATGTTTCGACAGCACCTCACCGAACAATTTCCACCCATTCGCCGCAAACACCAAGATCCTTACAATACACGTGGCTGCCTCCCTCCCGAATAACAGAGCAAAGCTAAACAATAGCCCTTTAATACTTGCTCCACACCATACGCTATTATTTGTGACAGTATCCCGCACCACGCTGCGATGATTGTACCGGTTGGCAACTTATGCAAATCAACTGGCCACTCTTTGATCCGCACTCCTTGCCCAACACAATAGTATAAAGCTCACTATAATAATCCCTATACGAGAAATACAATGGCTGAAGTTCTAAAGGAATTAATGGTGTGGACTGGTAGAGTAGGTCAGTTTGGACATAAATTAGAATTTTTATTTCCTTAGGGTGGTACCCTTGGTGTTGATACTGTGATTGGCATTAGTATTGTATTCGAAGTAAAAGCTTTGAAATCCCTCGCCCTATTTTCAAACTAGTTTGGTGAAGTAATTTGAGTTGATGTCATAGAGATTGCTAAAGTAGATGATTCAGGCGCTATAAAGGAGTATCCAAAGACAGTATGTATTACATATCTGCGAGAATGTATGTCGACCAAAGCGTATTTACCTGCTTGCTGTGTGTTACATTTCAGAGCAGTATTACCGCATGACGTATTACTCATACCGGCACAATTTCAGTTTACAATTCCAAGCAGAGGATTTTGAGTCTAAAACGAGCTCCGACTCCAAGACAAGTGTTCAAAAGAGAATTGTAAACTGGTTACACTTTCTTTTTCAACCCTGCCTCAGATCTACCCTAATCGTCTACCTACACACATACCTGGTCAATTATAAGAGACGGGGGATTACAATACAAGATTCAAAACCAGACCCACAATAGAACCATAATAAAATCCAAGACGGATTGTCCAAAAAAGTACAAAACGTACAAATCAAAACAATGCGTCTAACTTATGCAAGTAATGCGTTGTAGTATTTGTATGCCCACCCTTTCTTAGAGGACTGGTAAGGCCAGAAAATAGAAAAAAGCGAAGGGCGAACGCACACATACACACAGCTCACACGTGAGACAGCAAAAAATAAACGTTGCTGGGTTGTTCGAGAGCGCGTAAGAAAATGCCAGCCCTAACGTTTTATGAATAGAGTTGAAGTTTCAGTGAGGTAGTAAATATTGTTTATGATAAAACATCAGCTGTTTAGAGTAGCTGCAAAGGGAATATGGTGCAGATAAATTCTGTACCTCGGAGGTACACAATAGTAACTCCACTTTTTTCGAAAATACGTTTCTTGCACCATTTAAATCGCAAGAACCAGTTCTACATAATGGTATACGACATTAAGTCCTATGACATCTATGAAAAGAAATATCCAATCGTATATGACATTAAATCCACTAACGTCTAATGGGTAAAGGACCTCAAATGACGATAAGATTATTTACCTCTAAGCTTTGCGCGAACTTAATGTTGTTCATTGGAGTTAATATTCTTTACCTCTGAACGAAAACTCGCGCGCAGCGCGTTAGTTATCCGTATAAACCGTCGCTTGCGTCAGTGCGTTTATCGTCGTACCTACTGTGCGTGCAAAACTATCCGCGTAATTGTTAAAAATTGTTTAAAATTAATTTAACCTCATGTTTTCACGTGGAAAATTACTGTGTGACCTAGTGTATATCGGAGATCAACATGATACAACTTCAGAATATGGTAAGTACTTATTTAATTAGTTTTAATAAAATAGGTTTGACGAAAACGTAACGAGAGGTAAACAATAGTGTCTCCTGTAAACGTCTTATGCCATTGATCTTTATTTCTTGGTGTTAAGATACTTTTTTCAATGTCAAAAATTGTTGGTAAGTAGGTTCACATTGTTGTGAATATTTGATTTTCCTATGATTCTTGTGATATCAGTATTTATTCATATTAGAGCGTCGTGATAAGTAGTACTTTTTCATCAGTTTATACCAAAATATTGGAGTAAAACGCTCTGCGGATAAACAACAAGAAGATTCTCCTTTAACTGTCACATGTAATTGATCTGTATTACTGTGTGTTAAGGTCCATTTTTCAGTGACATAAACACAGCGGGTAGTTAGGTACACAATGTTTAAAGTAGGTTTTATGATAATGCTTGCACTCTATCTATTTACTAATTAGATTCTACTCCGAAAAATAAAACACTTTCGCCTAGTATGGATTTGTTTTTCTGTGTTAATAATAATAGCATAAGTATGTGGCTAATGTAAAAACTTTTTTTTAGGATCACAGAGAGAAGAACAGCTTTTCCTGGAAAGGTTCGAAGGTTCATTTTCAAGGCCATCCCAAGATATTGACGTGGTTCCGGCTCCAACCGAAGTAATGATGCCGTCGGTGATGCTACTGACGATGATGCACAACCGTCAACCTCTGCTTTGCTCACTGACATTTCAAATAATCTGGTGCCATCGACTAGCTTTCACCGCATGAGAACTGAAGATGGTATGAGCTCTGAGGAAGATTTTTCACCATCAGACGAAGATATATTCCAAACACTGATGAAGACACTATGGATTGTGCATTCGAAAAACGAAGACAGATAATTATACCAGAATCAGACAGGTCGTCATCCATCGATGATCTGGAAAATATGAGAGAAAGCGGAACGACTCAATCGCTGAACAATATTCCCTCAGATATTCAGCCAGAGCTATCACATATTCAGCCAGAGTTATCACCTCAAATTCCGGTAATGAAGAGTCGTAAAAGAACTTTATATAAATTAAAATGGAAATGCAAAATAAGAAAACAAGGCGCAATCACAGGAAAGTCATATACTTCTAAGAAAGGAAAAGTTGTTCCAGAAAAGAAGATGAAACCAGTATGTGCTTGCAGATTAAAATGTAGTGAACGTATAGACGAAACTGTTAGACAATTCATTTATCAGAAGTATTACGCGGAAGAGATGACGTGGGATTTAAAAAGACAATTTATTCTTTCTAGAGTCTCAGAGGTTCAAACCGCTAGATCCAGACGCCGTGATCCTGATCAACCACCTAAAAGAGCATACACATTATGGTACACATTTTTAATTGATGAAAAAGTCGAAAAGGTTTGCAAAAAGTTTTTTCTGAATACTTTGGCTATTTCAGAAACTGTTGTGAGAAACGCGATATAAAAATCTACACAAGGATTTGTTCAAGCAGATAGACGAGGAAGACATCCACCGCCTAATAAAACAGCAAGAGTTTCCCATCGTGACCCCTTGGGACTGGCAACAGTTTATAAAGAGCTGTTCAAGAAAATCAAAAATTAATGTGGTAAACATGATACTGATAATTTCATGGATTTTTCTGCCTTTTGCAACGGATCATCAGCTCCTTTTGTGCACAAACCTATTCGAGAAACTCAAAAGCCCATTTCAAGACTCAAGTACAACGACTTACAAAAATCGTTGCAGTGGATTCCATCCATGTTCCACGATTATTATAGGAGTCTTCCATGTGCAGATGTCCCTGACTTACCTGAAGCATGCGAGTAGCTGTGTTGGTTGTTAAAAATAAATAATATTTTCATTTTCATTTTTTTAAAGTAACTTTTCTTTCATTTTGTTAATAAACCCCTACCAAATTCTTAAAAAATTGCATAACGCTAATACTGACTAGAGACATAATGTTTTTAGGTGCCGAATTCCATTAATATCTACAAGTTTTATTTAGAGGTAAACAAAAGTATCATATCATAATGCTTTCATAGAACACCTAAGTTAATTTATGTTACAAGGTAAATAATCTCAAGTCCACAAAATCAGATAAGAATTATTTTTATTGTAATAATGTGTAATACATAATAATTCCATCTAATAATAATAAAAAATACTGTTGAGTTTGTTGCAATATCTTTAAAGCAACTATGTCAAAATTGCATTCAAAGTTTAATTCCGCGCATTTTTGCCTCTCCTGTAAAATTTTCGTTTTATCACATAATGTTGTATACCTCTGAGGTACAGAATTAGTGTGCGCATTTGGTAACTGTCACGTCTATTACGGGGATAATATTGCTGGAAACGGGCGATGAAGGACTGCTTATGTGTTTAGCTAAATTGTATTATATTCATACTGTTTTTACATTAAGGGGAGTAGTATTCCCTGTTGTAATTACGGGAGGAGTGGTAGTGGCTGTTACGCACTGCGTCGATTGAGGATCGCAAATTGTCTGCACACTTTATTATTTTTCTCTCGCATATTTATTTCTTATAAATACATTCTCGTCTGCATTTATGTATAGGGGTGAGTCTATACTATCTACCATCTGTGTGTTTTGATCTCTCTTGAAAGCCAGAAATCCATCTATTTTGAAGCTAGTTTAATACAAGTTTGGAAGCGCTGGAGAAATATGATTTTGCTTTACAATCATTATTTTAGTATTCTGGGAAACAAATCTTTGTAGCTACACTGCAACTGCAGCGCTTATCTTTATATATATCTACATATTATATGCACACGTTTCTCTGACATTTCTTTGCTTTTTATTCCTTTAAGTATTTTTTTCTGAACTTTGCATGTAAATGTAAGAACTGCATAATATTGAGGTTCAATTATCTCTACTAATTCCAAAGGATGATAAAAGTCTACCTCCTTTATAACATATCGGCCTTAATCCTTGTTCTTAAAGTTCAGAATCCATTACCAAGTTTTTCAATCGCTTCTCTACAAAAAAGCCTACCTGTCTCTTCTGCTTTATGTTGGAAGTTTGTTCATAAACGTCTTGAGCTTTTTTTGCAATACATCTTAAAGTTTCTAATTCTGCTACGATATTCATGGTATACGCGTTGTATGGGGTTCTACGAACATTGTATTCAGAAATTGAGGTCTGTCAGCTGATCAGAGTATACCGTGTTTTTTAATCTACTTTGAGAAAGATTTTGTTTTTAAACACAGTTTTAAGCTTTCATGGATTAAAACTAAACTTATATTATCACTTACGGGATATCTTTTGTGATTATTATTTGTTTTGAGCTCCCGATATTTCGATGCTGTTGCAAGCGCCATGATCGCGGGTTGACTCTATAACGTTTTATGATTTTGTTTTTATTTCTAAGGATGATTCTTTTGAGTTTTGTACTTGTTTCGGACCAATTCAGTTCCTAGTTTTTGCTATTTCACCAGGACTTTCTCAGTATACGTTTGATGGTAAAAGGCTTGCCCCCTATTACATGGGACTTAGCAACAATGGGAACTAAGGAAGATCAATGTTTTAGATTCGCTGCGTTTTTTTTAAACATGCAAATATACCGGTATAGCTAGTTATGTAGCGGAAATCGGAAGGCAATCGTCTTGAGACGCGTGTGGTGATACTGGAAGCCGAGCCACTTGGGAATACGATGTGATAACGATGATAGGTACTGATATTATTGATGTGAAGTTACATAATGTTGCTGTTACATTGTAAAACTTTGTTGTAAACAGTATTTGGAGGTTGAATCAAAATTGGTAGGATTAAATGTATTTTTTACAAGACCTCAGTTAGTAAGACATGAGTGTCCTCATCATGGAGAGAGTTAACGATACCTATCCCAAGTAAAATTATACTATGAAATCGTTTTAGTATGAGAGTCTTAAGCCCGTTTTCAACACTAAGCTACATCTAACTGACTGCTTGGATAAAAGCGCGCTGTTGCTATTATATTTGGGCATTTACTTAGATTAAGTGCATATGCTAGATTAATTGCCAAAGCACGGCCTATTTTTAATTTCCACCCCAATTGAAACAAACAAATGACGTGTAAAATGAAACAGTTAATGTGACTTCAACCCCTTCTAACTTGACTTTAACAAATGAACCAGCAGCTGACATTATTTTTTTACATCCCAACTGTAACAATCACAGAAATAAAATCCCTAGTAGTATTCTACTATACAGGGTTTTTGACAAAATATTTAAGTTTGAACAGAAAACGTCTCGTCATCCTGCAGTTGGCTTATTGTAGGTACATTTTGACTGATTACTGTTTCTCCTAGTTCGTGGGTCCCTATTGGGTGATTAATCTACAGCAATTATTTTGTAGATCCTCGTTATTGGCTTCAATAGAAACTTTACGGCATTGACACTTTTTGTGATGAGAAAAAATTATGTGTCAATTATGTTGAAGTTAAATTGTATTACAGTTTGTGAGAATTGTGTTTATGGTTGTGACAAGACACAAATCATTGGGACTGTTTTGTGGATATGTTGAAAATTCCGTTTAGTGATAAAGGTTTCTAATTTTAGTTTAGATTTGCAAGATTATTGTGGAATATTTTTCAATAATATGTTTAAGGGCTGCCTAAAGTTAAGAGATGTTTAAACGTCTCAAATATAGGTACTTTTCGGCCTGAGTTCCGCTGAAGATTGCTTAAGTTTGAGTAGCTTAAATGAACCCCTTAGTGTATTCAATATAATGAATGCCTACAAATATAATAGTGAGCGATGTGCAATAGTAGGTACGTTAGGAACATAGGTAATTAATTTATTTGTCGTAGTAGATCTTCAACAAACCCATTTGTAAGTCCTTAAAATTATGTCTGTAACTAAATACAAGTTCGCTAAGCTCCTAGATTACATCCGAATACTATTAAACTATTCTTCTAAAGTTATCTGTTAAGCTGCGCACACATACAGACACACTACCCTAATGCGCTAAAAGAAACGAACAGAAATATCACTTTTGACAAAATTTTGTATGAAAATTAAACAGATAAGTAGTTTGTGGTCGCAAACGTGATTGTTAAGCATGAGGTCCTGGGTTCGATTCCCGGGTCGGACAAAGTGCTATTGGTTTTTCCACCAAAAAAAATCTCAGTAGCAGCCACAGCGTCTAGATTTGTGCACGATTGATGGCAATAGGCTTGCCCCCTAGAACTTGGGACTTAAACATAACTGGCGAAATGTGGGTGTACTATAATTAGGTACACCTCTATCTAAGCCTTCAGCGATAGTGAAATCAGTACAAATACACAACTTGGGACAAAATAAGTCCCACAAAAAAAATGCACTCTACAAACTGACTTCAATGGACTGGAGGCCGGGCGGAATAAAAAAAACTTTAACCAACCTTTAGTATCGATACTAAAGAATATTTAGCGATCTCTGGAAAATCAATTTTAATTAATTAATTTAATCAAATAAATTAAAAGTTAACATAAAATAAAGTTATCTATAAATGCACTTGAATAAATGCTAGTTAACAAAATAGGTAAGTAAATTAATCCCTCTACGAACCTGGCTTACTCTCTTATAGGTCTAACTCTAACATAAAATAGAAAAATAAGAAACGAACCTTCTGCAACTCCCATACCTCGTATTATTTAAACTATTCTTCGAAAATGATCTGGTCTCTGGTTCACACACACACCCTCCCCACCCCACCTGTGTGGGTGTAGTGTGTTGGTGTGCGTGACGTCAGTGTCAGGTAACATCAGCTGTTGCGCCGGCGCGGCGCAGCCCATATGACTTCAAGGACATCTTGTGGTACTTTTTATTTTAGAATTCCCTAGAAAAATGCCGATAAAGATAAGACGTGAGTTATTTGGTGTTAATTGTAGACGTGCTATAATTGTGGACTGGGTTATATTTTTATAATAGTAAGAGTTAGATCTCTGATTTTTCTAGATCATACATATAATTTACTGGTCATCATCAGCCTATAATGTTCCCACTGCTGGGACACAGGCCTCCTCTCAATGAGAGGGAATGGGCTATAATCCTCCACGCGGGCCCAGTGCGGATTGGTAGACGTCACATGTCTTCGAATTTTTGGTTCTAGGGCATGCCGGTTTCCGTTTTGAGAGCAGTGGTGATGAAATAAATTACACAAAGTAATGCGCTAGTTTGGGTTCGAACCCACGACTTACTGTTCGTAAGTCGGGGCTGCCACCACTGGGCCACCACTGCTCTACAATTGACTGGTAACAAATGCTTTTTAACTTAGTATTTTCCATGTAGATCCTTTACAGTTCAGCATAGCAGAGCACGGTGATCAATGCTGATTGATGTCTTCTATTTATGAGAAGAAGCATAAAGTGGGCTGGTATTATTACTATATAGCAGACCGTCTCATTGGAGCGTGTTCTTGTTCGTGTCACGACAACTGTGTGGTGTGGGACCGAAATTTCGTCACTTCCACTATTCTGTCGTCGATGGCAGCGTAAAGGTCACTTTCAAATTCATTTATTAGCTTGCAACAGCACACTGACAGGATTAACAGTGGGTCCCAAACTAGGCACAGCCTATATCTTGGTGGTCCAGACAAAACACAAGATAAAAAAATACAATGTTCTGCTAGCGCAAGAAAAATAACTGGGATTAATTAGCAAAATTTGATTACAAAATAATAATTAATAACATTGAAAATATAATATAAATACTTTGTCTCTGTATGTTTTAGGGCACATCGGGCAGGAAGAGAGGTGGACCATAGTTTGAAACATCTTCACTTCTAGACTGAGTTGCCGTGTACAGGTAAAAGTCACGAAAAAATTATCCGTTAGTGAATTACAGATGCATCTCAAACCTACACATTGCAATTACTGCTAGCTATAAATTGCCCGGCACATAATTAAGTGATTATGACCGGATACTCAAGTAACCGTTTATCACAATGCTCAAGTTGAGCAAAGAGCATTTACACACTTACTTATGACGATTGATAAAGAGTAATTGGCTCAACACTAAAAACTAACTCACATTTTAAATGGTAAGTTATTTATTTGAACAGTCAATTATTTTCTTTGAAAATAATAATCCAATGAGCCCAGTCAATAATTATGTCACGCGAAGTTATAATAAATAGATGTGTAAACGAAATGTCAATTACACGAGACATTTGAGACATCAAAGGCATTCAATTAATAATTAAGTGTATTGTATTTATGTTATCCTTTAGAGTACACTAGTAAGTAAACACGCTTTCATTTTAATAAAATTATTGCAAAGTTCAGTCTATTTCAATTTAGTAGTTATATAAGAGCGCACCGAGGAAACGATACGTAATTCCAAAATAATTGCAATCGCTTGATCCCTTGCTGCATCGTTATTACTTATCCTTTAGTTATTAAATTAATATGTAAGATATTTAAGGATTCACAATATACATCGTACACTTTAGAAACACGATTACTTTTAGTTTCCTCGATAGAAAATAAATCCAAAGTAATCTATAAAAAACAAAATAAACCCTAAGTACGGTGTATATACTTCTCGGAAGATTATCAGATTTTGAATAATATCAAAACTACATGTTTTCAATAACGCATACATTTTACAGTTTCGAAATTGTGTATTTGTTTGAATAATATGAAGGAAATACCTAAATCAGCGTGCGTTCCGCCCATTCCAACCAGAGCCGCCACGCTTTCCCCCTATCCGCTTTAGTCCTGCTTCGTCCTGCTTAGGAATACCTAAAATCTATTAGCGCCAGAAGCTCGGTGCGCTCTTAAGCATTTGAAAGATATTTTGAGTTCCATCAGACAACTCATAATTATTATTTTCTCAGCGGGATTTTGTGAAGGCGAACTACAAGATTATTATTAGGATAACCGCAAACAAATGCCTTTTAAATGCCCAAACTTCAAAAGCTCAAAAATCATCTAAAATTACATCCTGTACACTTCGACACCTAAACAAAACGCACACACGCACACACATAACACACGTGTTGCTTCAAGGATTGACTCAGCTGACTACCCACACATGCACACCAACACAACACAAATAAACAAACACCCTGTGTTTACACAACTCAACTAAGCTAGTGTGTGTAGCTCGTATAGTAATGAGAGGGTTTCGAAAAAAGTACAAGAGATATGGGGTAGAGGGACAGAGATAGACTCAACATGTTATACTGAAAGTTCGAATGTGTCAGAAGGAGATGGAGAAGTTTTATTTGTGCGCCATCAAAACGTTCCTTTTTTGTAAAGCTCGCCGGGAGGCAAGGTGCACGAATGCATTCGATTTTTAAATTGTGACCTGAGTGATGTGTGACGTGCAGTCAATTTGAACTATGTTCAATAGGAGTACTAGGAATGCAGGACTATGTAACAGTGGCCAGTACTTGCTTATGGTCGTATCTTCGTCCAGTGAGGAAATGAATAAAAGATAATTGCAGAGCGATTAAGTTCATAATTACAGTTTGTACAGTTCTTGAAATATGATTTCCTGGTTGCTCTAAAGATGAAACCGACTTCTTCCACATTGGTTGGTTTAATAAAACTGAGTACCTGCCTACCTATATAATTGTGAAAGTAATTTACCAAACATACACAACGTTTTTCCCACTTTTAAAATAGGTATGTATGTATAAACTCAAACAGCTAATTCCTCACATCATCAACCTATTAATGTGTCTCACTCACTTTCATTGTTAGTTTCTGAGGTTAGTTACAGGACTTACCTAAATTGAGTAACATGGTGACATACTGACACAATCAGCTGTTAGCAGTCATTTTCTCCTAGTCACGCTTAATTAAAAATCAAAATCACCACTGGTATTTATTTAGTACCTAAAATACTGAAATACCTGAATGTAAATACGTGCAGGTAAGCTCTAGTTAGATGGAGTTAGTTGAACTAACTTATAGTTTAGTGTACTTAACCGCCTGACCGCCACTGAATACTAAGCTTTTGCTATCAAAGCTTCCCAAGCTTTTAGTGGAAAGCTTGATAAAATAATGTTTGTAATATTAACTAACATACGTTAGTTAAATTGATGTTTGTCGTGGTAGATTTATCATTTCTGAAAGTCTCATTAAAACATAACATCACGCTTGTAATCCGAAATTTGTTATGCAGACGTGTACCTTCCCAATAGTACACACATATTACGGTAGTTATATTTAAGTTCTATGTAATAATAAGGGGTGACCCTATTGCCATCAGCAGAGCACAATTCTGGACTTCTACTGAGAAATTCCTGGTGTAAAACCTCAATAAAACTTTCACCGACCCGGGAACCAAAGACGTCATGCTTAGCAGTAGCGACGAACCAACGCAACGACCAACGTGGCAATCTTATAAAATGTCTCTATTATTAGTAATGTCTGAACAAATCTCAGGTAAGCTGTTAATGGTTTGCAAAAAGGTCTTCAACCAATCGTTCAAATTGACGTAGGTTGAATTATAAACACTTTCAGATTCCATGTAGACCTTATGAACTCAAACTTGGGTATTTTTTTTTCACTAACCTGATGGATGTATACTATCTAAATGTTAAAAAAATACCGAGTATAGTAACTATAAAAGCTTATCTAGCAGTAAATCGCATTTAGCCTGAAATAAACTTAAATATGTAATTTCGACATTCAGCACATTATAAGGTAATTAAGCAGACATTAATTACTGCCCACCAATAATCAAAGCTTTCTTATTACTTCATAAACACCTGTAAGTGCTGTAAAAGTAAATGCTTGTACATATAATCCTTATAATCGTAAAGTGAAAAGTTAACCCTTTAAACATTTACGTTTTACACATTTTCACTTTATCAAACTTACGACAGTGTTTTTTCAAAGTAATAAAATTAATCGTGTATTAATTCAAGCCATTCAGTTACATGCAATATTTTATATGAATACTTTTCACCTTTCGCTGAGCAGAAACTATCACCTGCTCCCTAGCTTGTTTAAGTCATTGGAATTGATAACTTTTGTATTTTTAACAATAAAATAGTAAATATCCTACTATTATTTACATTCTAAGCTAATCTGTAAACTTGAAAGTACATTTATTTACTTTTAAAAATAAAAGTACGGAAAGTAGCGCCATCTATTGCAAAGATAAGGAAGGAACTTTTGTGTGTGGTAAAAATGTTATCAGCAATTAGAATAGCCGTAATTAATAAAGGGATTAGAATTGAAAGGAGTACTTTTAAATAGCTTTTTAATACCTAAGCTTAACTGAATCTGGTTTTTGTAACGTGAGTTTGCCATATTGACTGACTCACAGCTGTAATGATTGATTGTTCTTCGTCATTAACACAAATCAGCCAGAATGTCAAATGTCTACAGTCATCTAGTTTAACTATTTCATATGATTACTTAGTTACATAGCTGCCAGCTTTACAAGAATGACTAGTCGAGCCTACTCACTAATTATGCGGTTATGCCAAAAAATGTTATTGTTAAATAACCCTACCTGACGCAACATCACCACTGCTGGTCGAGTTCCAAATACAGCGAACACCTGGCACGTTATGCCCGCCTGGTACCTCAAACCAGGTTCCAGGAACGAACTCCTAAACTGTTAATTCGTTAGTCGTAAAAGAGTTATTACGACTTGATGGTGGCTATACTGTTAGCCTTTATAATAAGGGTAATAACTTCAGCAATATTATTGTGCCTAACTGCCTAACATAAAATAACTGTGTGAGAATAAAATTGGAATTGGATACTTAATTTGCACGAAGTGGAAGCTTAAAAGCTTGGGGAAATACTGGGAAATATACAGTGGACACTCGTATTAGTAGTTAGTAGTCTTAGTTTATTGTAGAATGCAATAGGGAAAAGGCTATAAACTAATGAAATAAAACACAAAATGGCTTGATGCTCAAGGTTACCCTTATTAACTAACCAAACTTATATCCTACTAAAAAAAACTAGCCAGTCTACTAATCAGCAAAGTTGGAAACACTGATAATCACACTCTTAAAAGCTTCTTCGTGAACATAATAAGCTATTCAAGGATTCTCTGATATTTTACAACAGATACAAATTGCACGTCTGTTCAACGTGCCTTAAAGTTTTCTAAAATCCAACAAACTAAAACTTCCACACTACCGCTTACCAAAACGTCAATTAGACATCCAAATTCCATCAATCCTTCCGTACCCTTGCGCATACGCATACCTCAGCATTTCCCCGCATACCGACATTACGCATTGAAACCGATTGATCACACTACAGCTGTTGCCATCAGCTGATCACGCACACACGCACATACCCGCCCGTGTGCACGCACACACGCATGTGCAAGTGTGCGTGAGTCCGAGGCCGTAGGGGCAAAAAAAGTGGGAACCAGTTTGACGGGCCCGCTTTTGTGCATCCGCTGGTAAGGGCATAGAGTAGGAGGCAGATGGGACGTTTTTGTGTTTGAATGGGAATAGTCGGACGACGGTTTTTGGATAGCAACGATAGCAATTTGGGTAAGTGTTGGAAAAAGTGACAAACAATTACGTACTATGTTAGACTAGCAAAGTTTAAGTGTAAAAAAAAACTTTAAAGATAAAATTGACACCCGAATCTCGTGTTAATGGTGGACCCTTTTTATCGTAATTCTTCATTTGATTTCAGGATTTACCTGACTTCCAAAGACTTAACCCGCGCCAAAGTCGTTCTTAGTATCGGCAACAAACTCCTTGATTGTGCACCTTGGCACAAACAAAGACAGACATATATACCCAGCAGTGGGTGAAGTCGGGCTGTGGATGATGATGATGATGAACTTCCATGGCACTTAGTGGGTAACCTCGATAAGTACTAAAATCTACGGTGTACTCAGATTATCCTGATTGTAGGCTTACCAATGTTGCACGAGGCTATACTTATTTTTTGAATTTTAGGTTACCTGAAACTGCAACTGAACTGATTGTTGTTTCCTGCGCATCTGTACATAAAACATAGTAATGATAAAAAATCTTATCACAACAATTTATAGTAACAGAACACCAACTTAATCTATGACAGTGAACCATTTTTTTCGATTTTATGCCCTCTGTGAATGTTTTACAACGTATGTCCGAGGCATAGTGATTTCGGGTACCTGCCCGGCTGCCCGCACCCGAACGATGAAGCGTGAAGTTCAGTCAAGTGCGGCTGCGCGAAATAACTGACCTAACTGTGGTAGGGCCGTTTAGGAACCAGGCAAGTTCCAGTCCTATACCAAATAAAAGAAAAACCTCCAAACTGTCAAAAAAAGAATGCACAGAGGGCCTGAAACAAAGTGACTTTCTATCAGCAACAACTATGAAGGAGAAACTTTAATCAATCCTGTTATAGGTCGTCTGATACAGCCAGAAGGCGACGCGGTAGACCTCGCAGGAGATAGAAGGACGAGCTGGACAGAACCAACGACCCGTGGTCCATATTAGCCCTAGATCGAAAGATTTGGAAGGCGTTTGTCCAGCAGTGAGAAGACACAGGCTAACAGTAATAGTTATAGGTAGGTCGTTTTTGAAATACAAAACGCTTTGAAAGTGATCGTCATTCGTCTGTCCCACAGGTATTATAATAAATAGGTAGACCGTACCTATTGTTGTTGCCCACATTCTGAGATCTCCCATAAGATTAGTTTAAGGTTTGGCCTTCGAAAAAACACTGCACCTATACTCCTAAAGAATAACTTCCCATTTTCATGTTTTTATCACGAAGAGGTAGGTTCGTACAAATATAAAACGCTAGTAAGTCTTGTAGTAGAATGTTACCTGCCATTCCTATCTGAGAGCAACAGAAAAAAAAACAACAAGAATCAGCTGTTTACTATCTCGGGCACGTCGTAAAATTCTTAAGAAAAGATATTCTGTTACGTTAAGAAATTGTGTCTATGAGAAGGGAGTTACTATGCTCGCTGCTTAGATTTATAAAGTCGGCCATAGACGATACGTTATGCATGTGTAGTGTTGCCTGTGCAGTTGTCTTCTTTATTCATTGCTTACTATCTTCTGCCAGCGGCTTGGCCCGCGTGAAGTTTGATAATTGAGATGAAAAGTATCCAATGTTTCAATCCAGGTTATAAACTATCTGTGTGCTAAATTTAATTCAAATCCGTTCAGTAGTTTTTGCGTAATAGAGTAACAAACATCCATACATCCTCACAAACTTTCGCATATAATTATAATATTAGTAGGATCCATTATGAGTTTTCTTTATTAAGACTACTGTACATTTTGAGATGATAATAATTATGAAAATTGCAGGAACGAGTAGATTGAGCAAAGTTCACTTGATTACCTTTAAAATATACATGAAGTCCTCATAATTATTATTTTCGAACGAAATAATATGATTAAAATTGAAATAATTTTAACGAATCTCATTTCATTCGTCTCCTCTTACATTAAAATCTCATTTAATTTCAATAGCTCTGATATGATTGAAATAAACATCCAAAATTAATGCTCAATTATTACGTGAGTAATTTTGACTTTCGAAAATTCTCCGTAGCGTATTTAAAATTTATCTTTTTAAGCCTGTTTACGTTCGTATTCATATCGAAATGATTTTTATTAATCAAGCATTTTGTTGTGATTTATTTATTTATCTTAGAAAAATGATTACACTCGCTAAAATATAATTTAAGATATTATGCAGAAAAATACGGGCAATTCAGAGGTGATATTACAATGAGCAAAGTATAGAGTATTTGGCTCACTCTCGATTCCCGATGATTTTTGAGTGTATTGGGCTCACTCTTCCATCTAAACAGGGGTTGAGTCGAAGAGTAGTATTTTTACTGGCTATAGAAGAGTAACTCTATTCAACCCAACCCTCATAGAATGTACAGTATATGTACAGTAATGTAAAGTACATAATACCCTCATCGAAAGATTTGAGATGAAATCATTCTATGAGGGTATTATTGTACTTGAAATAAAAGCACCGATGATTTAAGTAAGTCACTAATTCCTCGGAGCTCGCGCGCAGATTATAATAGTACATTCATATTTCGCCAGTTTTTTAATCCCTGTAATAGGGGGCGAGCCTATTGCCATCAACTGGGCTCAAATCCAGACTCCATTGCTTCTACTGACACATTCCAAATTTATAAAACGAATTACCTACACTTTACCCAACATTGGAATCGACCTGAGGACCTCAAACTCAGTATTAGGTATGATTTCAGTACGAACTTATAAGAACTTATTTGTATTCAGCAAGTTACCTATTCATCCACCTGCGAATATTTCATAGGCAAGTCACCGTAAATGATTCACTAACCTTAATCGACGTCTATAAGTGCGGCTGTTAATATAACTACGTCATAACTGAATCATTCAACTCCCGTCTCCTTGATACATTTCTATTTAGCCCTATTACGTGTCACATCAGGGGAATTCGATAGACATTCTTGATGTCAAACGAGTTTAAATTGAACTAAAGCCCAATTACTAGATGGAGGCAAATTGTTATCGTATTACTTAATAATAACGTTGTGAACAGAGCTGTAATGGCTTCTTGCTGACATTTTAATCCTGGCTAATCCATGGAGACTGATGTTAGGACGATATAGTGCTGTCGAGGGGAAAGTTCAATGGACTAATGACAGTTAATGGAAGGTTCGTTTGGAAACATTTAAAATTATGATGAGGTTAGGAGACGTTTCCTGTAAAGGCTTTGATGAAATTGATACCGCTGGCTTGATACATAAGTATCCTTTAATAATTTCATAGCATCGACTTACCTATACATTTTTAGAATTAAACCACCACCAGCTGAAACTTTAATGCAGGTTGACTAATAACACTGTATTCAAGAATGTTTGAAGAAGTGACCATAAATTTCACACAAAAGCAAAGTGTTATTGGGTTTCTATCTGGTTTTATAAGCAGTAGGCACGGAGTCTAGATTTGTTCCCTATTGATAGATAGCACTTAGTGAAAATCCTAGCACATAAGACCTTCACATAACTGGAGAAATGTGGCTGTACCATTTGGTACACCTCTGCTTAATCCCTCGGAGATTACAGGCTGATTAATGAATGTTCTGTTATGTCCGTCAGTAGCAGCACTTTAAAAATACTACAGCAACATGGTAGAAAAAAATACTACAGCAACATGGTAGAAAAAAATACTACAGCAACATGGTAGAAAAAATACTACAGCAACATGGTAGAAAAAAATACTACAGCAACATAGTAGAAAAAAATACTACAGCAACATGGTAGAAAAAATACTACAGCAACATGGTAGAAAAAAATACCACAGCAACATGGTAGAAAAAAATACTACAGCAACATGGTAGAAAAAAATTACAGCACCATCAATGACCCAACATCAAAGATTCTGAATCGCAGTATAAAAGTTATCCACGACTTAAGACCATAATAGAAAATATCCGACATCAACTGTCGGGCAGTAGCCCACCAGGCAAAACACCCGTCTGCTCAATAAATCCTCCCTTTTTTATGGGGGATGAAAAACTTTACACCCTGTTCTTCATACCCTACGTATATATGTTCATAATAATTATTTATTTATTTAAACTTCATGTACAAGAGTGGTACATAGGCGGACTTAATGCCTCAAGGCACTCTCTATCAGTCAACCTTTGGGAAACATAGTGATAGGGTACAAAATAATGTCTAAAACACTTACTTCTTGTTATGAACTTATATTGATACTAATACACATATCCCATGATCTGTCCACGAAGTAGACACAATAGTTAAAAAATTGGTTGTTTGTAAAGTAGGTTTACGATCGAGATGTTTACGTGATAACGTCTTATTGGTGATATAAGTTTTTGGGAAGTAAGGAATTAATGAAGATAACAATTTTTTCAAATTTGTATGCCGCTAGAGTGAGAGAGACGGAAGATCGGTCCACTCACTCGAACGCTATGCCAGCCTCCGCTCGTGAGGATTCCGCGTGACAAGTTTCACGGAATGACTGGCAGCGCTCGAGATGAGACGGGAGATCGGTCCGTCTCTCTCTCGTTATACCTGCGATCGCGCTCGTGAGGTTTTGGTGTGACACAAGTTTCTGAACATGTCACCCGACTAAAACGATTTTAAAGACGTTATCACGTCAAAAATAGCGTCTCGACCAAATTGGTCAGTTGACAGATCATGATTATACAGATAAAAATAATAAACTACTTAATAGATATTTTAACATAAATATACTAAAAATTAAAAAGAAAATAATGTGAAACCTAACAATAATTACTAAGACTAGACTTCTAATTGATTGATTGATTATTCAATTAGTTTTGATTTTATTTCAGTTGCCTACCACATCCACTCACATTCCTACATCGTCTCCCACCGCGACACACTCAGTGCTTACATTATTTCATAGCGCACGCGATCCTATCATCGCTAAGTATAAAACTGTACACTCATTGTGAATTCTCATCGATTTTGTGTTTCTATGCACTAGTGTTGCAAACTTCTTGGCTCTTGTTGTTGTATGTGAAGTATGGGTTCAGTGCTTTGGAAGTTGTTGTCTTGGAGTTTATTAGATTTGTAATACCTATAGAACATAAGTCTTTCTTATAAAGATGCTGTCCTGCTGTCTTACTCAACCATAGATCATAAATTGGGCGACTCCACAGTCCTCCTTAGACTCCGATTTTTTATTCAAAAGTAGGTACGTAGTTTGTACCTGTAATGGACAAATTGCAATATTTGTTTTAACTGTGATATTGCACACAAAATGAAATAATTATGTGTAACTAAAAATGAACCAAGAGTCTAACTAAGTACCTTTTAATCTCGCAAAAATGTTAAGTAACTACTTCATCATCATGATCCACAGCCTGAACTTACTCACTGTTGGGTATAGGCCCCCCTTTTCTTGTGCCACGTTCCTGTGCCAGTAACTACGTAATTGAATATTTTCAACGTTAATGTTATCTCGGTTACCTCCATAATTTGTTAAATTCTTTTCAAGATTAAGTTGGAGCACCAGTTCCCATAAAAACCCGCTCCACCATGATGTATAAACTTCACTATCAATAAATTAAAACCACGAACATCATAATTAATAAAAACACAACTTCTTCACGCCTCCCGATGGTATCTGCACCATAAACCATGGTGCACAAAGCCATACCATACCGGCGGGCCTAGCTTCCTGCTTAGCCCATTCAGGAAAAATATAACAATTAAAAATTATGATAAGTTTCAACAATACATTTAGTACAGTTATGATAGTAATATTAGTATGTTGGTAATTAGATTTTATTTTTAATGAGGCGGTGTGTGGTTCTAATTTAACAAAATGGCTTAGCAAACACTTTAAAATGTTCAAGTAATAAAAAGTTATGTAACAGCTTACTACCTATTTTTCGGTGGAAACTTTTTGTGTAATTATAGTTAAGTTTCGTATTGTATTGTGTTACTTAGTTTTGGGAGTTAAAAATAAACTTGCTAGTATGTAGTTAGTTTTATAGCTAAGAGTAAATTAGTACTATTTTTAGTTTTACGATGCAATTAGTAGTAGTAAGTGGCAGTTTTAAATGATATTACCTTGTTTTGGCAAAGGGCACAGTTTTAATTACCCAGTAAGCTCTAAAGCGAAAATAGGCTTGTGTCCTGAAAAAATCTAATTAGTCCGTCAGTTAGATTATCAAAAAATATTTGACACGTATTTATTCTTTTGTTTCGTAAACCAAAATTGACGAAGATACAACGCTTCTAAAATTCTCAATACGTCACGCCGTGCTATAACTTTTAGTGCGTTGTGACGTCACAAGCAGCCAATCCCGAGTTTTTATGCGTTTTATCGTTGTCAATATTCATTGATTTACAAAAACAAAAAATACGTGTATATTATTTTCCAAAACTCTAACTGACAGACTAAATAGATTTGCAATTTATTAATGGTGGAAACTATCCTATTGAATTCTCCAACTTGTTAAAACAGTAACCAATCAATCAGTGTTCTTCTATAATTCGGCACATGGTCATCATCTGCCTAACTTTTTTTCCAACTGTCTTGGGGTCGCAGACGGTTTCCAGTTTATCCAAATGCAGCTGAATACCAATATTTTAGATGGAGTGACTGGTCTGACCTCTGCAACCCAGTTACAGAATGGCACGATGACCCCTGATAAGACTTTAACCTGGGACATAGTTGTCAAGTCTCTAGTACCACTCCGATCCAGCCTGTCCCCTTGCTGGCCTCTCCCAGCGACGCCCTAACCCGAGGCCCGTACCCCTCAGGCCTTTGCCCTGGCTTGAGGCATTACACTTAAGGCACCCACAGGATTGTCCGGTTAAGCAGACGACAACCTCTCAGGTTGAACTGCGAGATGCCATAACGAAAAAAAAAAGTCAAGTCAAGCATTTTTCCAACTGTGTTGAGGTCGGTATCTAGTATAACCTATTGCAACTGTATTAATATAATACCAGTATTTTACATGGAGCGACTGCCTGTCTGACTAACCTCCCCAGTTTCTGGGTAATGCGATACTACTTGGTAAGACGCACTGCACTGCACTGTGTCACTGAAAAATGCCTGGTAGAGTCGGCCGAAAATACCCAAAAAAAGTAAATAAATAAAAACAAATACAATAAGTTTCCTGGCCTAATTATGTCACTGTAATTATTTACAACTGTCAAGTCCGTTTTGATTATGTTATTTAGGCCCGTTTCGCGTGTTTCACTCATACACATTTATTATTATTTATATTTACACAATCTAGCTGAATATGAATGTGTCAACATAAATAAATTATGGTTTCGTTAATTTATTATTGTAACAACAGTTTGTCAGTTTGTTTTTAATAATAACGTAGATTTATCGCAGATTGCACTGTAACTGTAACTGTGTTTAAACTTGCGATGAAACTATTAAATTACTATGACTTTTCATATTAAATTGTGACTTAGTATAACTTCAGCAAATTATCTGTTTCAGGTCATTGCTATATTTTTGTGCGTAGGTTGTATGAAAGAACTCAAAAACAATATCGTGTATTGAAACTGGGTTTCAATACACGATATTGTTTTTGAGTTCTTTTTAAAATTCATTCATTTACACTCATTTACAAAAATGTAACTCCTGTAGTTACATTTTTGTAAATGCTGCGCGGATTATAAAACAATGGGTATAAAACATTTTGTTCATCAAATTCGCTTCATACTACTCTATTAAATTAAATAACTTATCGGAAACAAGAGTTGCACACTAATACGCCTTCAATTACTTACTAATAGGTAGGTATAATACCAGTATATTGCACAGAACACAACAGCAATCTAAAGCAAAACACAAGCGGAGCCGCGTGCAGCAGTTAGTGTAATTAAAAGTAAGGTAAACGTCCCAGTCGTCACGCAATGTGCATAAAAACGTAAATTATTAATGAACGCTTGAAGGCGATGTCATTAATCCTGTGGCTTTAGCGGTGTGGCCAGGAAGATAGCGATTTGTAGGTTTATTATGTGTTTTTTCTTGTAAATAGTGATAGAAATTCTGATTTGAATGTAGATATGTGTAACAGACGTGGACAAAATAGATGTCACCCAGTTAATTTATTACAAAAACTGCGTATTCGCTGATTGACGCGAATTGCTATATTTAATTGTCAGGCGTTTCTCACATTGTGTAAAACTTGCGGTGGCTTCATTAAAACAATTAAGTGATTGAAAGTCATGCTGCTAACATTTTAAATCTAATGATAAATGATGAGCATGTACCACTAGTAACCGAATGATGTGAGATCTTTACAGCCAGTACTCTGAATGTCACAAACTTTCATGAAAGAAAATTACTGTGTTAATTATATACAAACTACAACTCTAAATAATAAGAAAAATATGTACAAGTAACAAAACGGTTATAAGGCGTCAAAAAATTCGTCCACATCGCTGTCAACAGGAAAAATGCCCAGAAGGCTGGCAGCATTGCCACGTTGGGTGGCAATGCTGATTCTTTGGCCAAAAAATAGGCCCGCCCTCTGGTCATGTGAAGAGTCTACCAACCACTTGGCGATTTCCCGAAAAACTAAATGGGCACTCGGACCCCATGGTTCTAATGTTTCAACCGCAAACGGCTCAAACACATAATTACCAATTAAATTATTGTATTTGCGCCGTTTGAGGTTTTCAGCACCTGCAGCAGCCGCCCCAGCGCAGTCCACTGTGCTAGGAAGATGTCGACGCAAGTTGCGTCCCACACCAAAGGCATGCAACTTCCATGGCATTATGGTCATACCATCTGGGCTCTTCCCATCGACGCGTGCGGCGCCAAGCCAGTGGGTTCTAATACAGCTGGCACCCCGGCCGTGGCAAGAGCACGACGGATGAGATCATTAATGCTAGCGTGCCGCGCTATCCGACCTGCACTCTTACTGCAAGAAAGGCCATGGTGTCCGAGGCAGTCGACTGCTTCACCACATTGACAGCGATGTGGAGCCCTACAAGGAACGCCCCAACGCAAACATGTGGTATTTGTTTTATAATAGGTAAAATAATAAAACTTTTAGGGAGTACGTATGTAATATTAAGTCTCTATTTGCAGATTTGTATAGGCAATTTTGTTGCTTTTTCAATTTGGATGAAGTAACCTATGGCCATATCGATATTCTTTTCAATTTAATGAAAGCGCAATTTCGTGGAATCGTGTTATATTGCCTGTATATTTATAATTATTTAGACCTTTTTCTTCTTTTGTGCCAGAACCAAAAATTCGAAGACATTCTTTTATTCGATAGGGATTTGAATGTAGTGTCGTGTAGTGTAGTGTCTGAATCCATGATCTCCTCAACGCATAAGGCTTACCTGTTTTATATGCCCTGTGTCCCACCAGCGCAAACGGCTGATCCTGTCATGAAAACTCGCTCCCAACCCGTTATTTCCATGGCCTGAAGTCGACAAAGCTAAAAATCAGTTAAGATGAGGTGTGCGATAGCGCGCGATGACTGGGACGAGCGAGACCCGCGGAATTATACCACATTTATCAACTTATTAATGACCCTACTTACGTAGAAGTCGGGAGCGATAGAAAAAACGATCTTCTGTTTCCTTATACGTATTTTAGAATTACGGAACGAAACAAAATAACCAAAATCATGTACTGAATCTATGGTAAAATTATTCCTTACGATAACCACTGCCAGAGTGAATAGTTTATTTACTGCTTATGAATAAAACCTTTGAATTTTCTACAGCCCTGTTACGTTAATGATTATTCGTGCATCCATTAAAACTCTAAAGGTAGGATTTTCAACTGAGCCCCGTGTTGAAAAAATCCAGCAACTTTAATTTGATATGGCTTTTTATTTTATTTAAAACGAGCATAAAGCCCAGCCAGAAATCTGACTCATAACAAATTCTCCGATATCGGAAAAAAACTTCCAAGCTTAGGAAGTTGTTTTGCTGACCGTACAACTCAACACTTTCCGTAATATTGAGTCATTTACTTGATATCTTGAACGGTCAGTCGTTACCTGCCTCTGATTTGTATACTTTACACAGGTAGATAGGTAAGCTCTTCGCACTATAGTATCTTAAGAGAGCTCTATAACCGATACGTAAATGAACACGTGCTGTAACTTGACATGTTCTCGTACTTATCTGCATTCGTAGTTTGACATTGGTGTCGATTCTGTTGTGCACAAACTAAACTTAATTTAGGCTATTGCTATCTTTTACTAACAGGCAGTGCGAGAAAAGGACGGCTATAGCTATGAACTAAGTTAGAGATGTCAAACTAGTTTATGCCTTGCGCTTCACCGTGTTTTAGTCGACAGTTTTTACGTGCACCCTTCATTTGTATAGAAATGTTAGTTCCAATTAAATTTGACAGCTCTAAATTACGTCCGTCTCTTTCTCGTTTTATTAGAGAGAAAAAGATAGCAATAGCCTAAATTTAGTTTAGTTTGTGTACAAGAATGAAACATACACAAACACATGAAGTTTTAATTTTTATATTTATTAAGTATTTCTCTTACAAAAAAACAAGTTAATATTTTACAGGTTTTACTCGCCAAACTTTACAGTTTGATGGCGAGAAGCGCTCGTTTAGCATACATAACTTAAAATTATAAACTAAACTTAAAATCGAATATATATATATATAAAGTGATACATACATTTATAGATTTCGGTCTAAAACACATGAAATTACAACTTGATTACGATTAACTATTAAACGAATTGTAAGGATTAGTTACAAGCAGAGAGATTCTTCTGCCTATACACACCTGCAACACCAAGGACGGTAAACATGCCTAGAAACCCTATTTCCTAACCCTAGCTCTCCAAACTACAAGGCGGCAATACTGATTTGCGGCAAAAATGAGTGTGGTTGTAGTACTTTCCCGGCTTGTGTTGTATCATGGTTATTTTTTTTTCTTTTACAAGTTTTAAAAGTATTTTTACTTCATGATTATTTTGCGAGTGGACAAGAGACTTAATTATAAAGATGTCTACAACAAACCTGTCATCAAGTTGTTTAAGAAAATTATGTTTTGAAACTTTCATACAACGTCGATTTTTTAAGAAAATTAATGTAACAACGATCTAAAACTTTATATTTTCAGGCAACGAGCTTCCTTCTTCGGGATCCATTCTTGGGGGAAGTTCATTTTATAGCAGTAGGAACTTTAACCAAGAAAATGTCAACCAGAACAAAATCTTAAAATCATAATTACTATTCCTAGCAAAGTTGACAGAAACTAGTTTTTAACAGGCTTCATTAACAAAACTTAGAACTTAAAAATTAACCGTCTACTGTATCAAAGAAAATCTCGTGTAAAAAGACATAAAAGCTTATAGGGTGGGAGTACCAACTACCGTCCTCAGCATATTTACTTTCGCGCTAACACGAACCTTCCCCATAAACACGATACTCTGTTTACGTGTTTACATACAGACAAACAAATTAACTACTAACAATATGTTAGTAGTAGTTACGTGTCGCTATTACTAACAATCTCATTTTTTTTCTTTTATACTCGTTCAGTAATCTGAGACATGTGGCTTACCGAAAATAGGTCGAATATGTTCGGAGGGTGACGACACCTATTATGAGATACTAGTTTTTATGGTAATATCAGATAAGTGAAGGAATGAGTACGCTTGTTATTCAAATATAGAGTAAAGTGTGTCGCTTTTGTTTTGTATTTTACCGAAGGAATATAAGTGAATTGTCTGCTTTTAAGGTATATCGTTAAACAACGATACTGCTGGAAAAAATAATAAATACAAAAAAAAATACATTTGAAATAATGTTACTTGCAAAATCATCTCATAATTACAAATCACTTGCCAGCTATATGAGGTCTCATAACCCTTCATTATCTAACCCTATCTCGCATACTCGTACACAAATCTAATCTGTGAACGCAATCATAAATCACTCACCATATTTAATCACAAATGAAACCCAAACTAACTTCAAAGCGAAACTTAATTAAAAACAAATCACGGCCGACAACTGTCCCGCTTACCCCACATCTCTTCGCTTAGGGTCAAAGCCCTTAGCTGTTTTGTCAGAGTTAACCAGATTAGGTTATTTTTTTTACTGTTTACTGTAACGAGGTTACGCGATAGTTAGTTTAACCATGGTTTAACGGTGACTGTAGTAGTTTGGTTAGCTACGTTAGATGATAGCGATAATAGGGCTTCATCATTTCTATGTTAATTTTGGAATTAAGCGAGAATGTCAATCACGGGAACTTACTCAAGTTTACGACATTTTGATTGTTATTGTATCCCAGATTATGGAAGTCCAACTCTAAAATGTCATTGATAAGAGCTGTCATCCGGTTCATAAAGATAGATAATGTTGGGTTAAAAGTTAAATAACTGTTACATGATAACGGTGACAGGTTATCAGCCTAATTGGAAGTGTTAATGAAAGAAAACTATAATATTGATACAAATTTTGTCCCTACATGGCATCTGTACAATAAGGTTCATACGATAGTCTAGTGCAGGCAAAAAATAGAGTGCTAACGTATACAAAATTCAGTCTTCAAAATCAGTTAGCTTATTTCGTGATAAGGCTTTTAAAACAAATCGGTCAGACATCAAAACTAAGCTGCAGTTTTCTTGAAAAAATCAGTGCTGTAAGCGCCTTATTATTTTTGCAAAATTCTTTCTCAATTACTTTTTCTACGATGTTTTAGAAAAACCATAATGGCCTAGAAATACGAATAGGCGTTCTAAGCTAAGCCTATATCAACTTTAAGGCGACTACAGGAGCTAAACGCGAGTTTTATAATGCAAAAAAGCATATGCAAGCATAACAAAACCTGAGAAATATATGATATTCTTCAGGATACATGCTAGTATGATAAAACGTACCAACCACTTTGTAGTGTAAGCTGATCAGAACTTTATTCTAACAGTATTTCAAACGAAGTTTGAACCACCACAAATAGAGTTGCTAATTTAGCTCCTGTAGTCGCCTTAATCAATATTAATAGAAAACTTGACTTATCACCAAGAATCACAAATACTAAATGTCAAAATCACACCTGAAAAACGTCTTTCACTTCCGCACTTCCCCTGTCTACCCTATATTTCCAAATAAGGCTTATTTATAAGAAAAATCTATTTTGGTCGTTTTAAAGGACAGGGAAGGCTTCTTGGGACACGTTGGCATGGCAATGGGCCGGTCACGTCCACACAGTGGCCCACTAATGTCCCCTGTTCGAAGGCATTGTGTCGTATGGGGATGGGGGCAATAGCCCCTGAAGGGGAACTTGGGGGAAGCTGAGGTGCGAAGCGATAAGTCAGTTGTTGTGTTGTCAGATAAGGATAAGGATACTGTTTCTTTAGAAATCTGTTGATTGAGAGAGGGGATTTTCTGATTAACAACAAAGTGAAAAAAAACACGTAAAAAATCTCCTCTCTCGAAGTTGTTATGCGTGCTCTTTGTTACTAGAGGTGTCTTATAGTACACCCATATTGTAAATATAAAAATGTTTAATTTTCTTTTTAAATACAATTATCACTTTTTTTTATATCTTAACATGTGATAAAGATAAAACGATTGCTATT
The DNA here is from genome assembly GCA_963853795.1 of Xestia rhomboidea. Classification (NCBI taxonomy): domain Eukaryota; kingdom Metazoa; phylum Arthropoda; class Insecta; order Lepidoptera; family Noctuidae; genus Xestia; species Xestia rhomboidea. The sequence continues at coordinate 1,441,105 of OY970771.1, read as the reverse complement.
CTTATTTAATTAATGCAGGCCTGTTTTTTTATACTAAGTATGTAGTGAAATAGACTTACATATAAAACATATGTATCAAAACCTTATCTACAGAAACAAACTATCCGTTACATTTGAATATTAAACGCACATATTTTATTCAAATTGAAATGTAAGAGCCGTAATGAATTTGTGTACTCAACATCATGTTTACTAGTTTAAAGAGAAATTGTTTAATAACTCACCTACGTATTCATTTATATAATCAAGCAAATGTATACCTTAATGCCTAGATGTAGAGTTGATATTGCAGCCTGTAAAGTTGTTCCAATGGATATAAAGCTTCCTTCATATTTGAGTAAAAATTCGAACAAATATTTTTATGGTCCAGTGCAGTGTTTTTCAACTTGTCACAAGAGGTCACGAAAACTACCTCAATAAAAACACAATAAAGTATCTAAAAGATAGATTTCATACAAATGAACAAAATAAAAACCTTTGACTACTCGTCCATCTTAATGCGAAGGATGTGCTTGTTTTTCAATAACTAATTTCTCCAATCGTGGATCCGTTTTTTTACATTGAGAATTAAATCGTTTTCCAAATTAAAAATTGGTGTTAATAATGCATTTATCCGAATCATGATTTATGCAAATGCATTAAAATGTTGTATGGGTTGAATATTTGTAACATAATAAAATACATGAAAAAACGAAGGGTCGGGACCCTTCGTTTTTTTTAGTATAGTATAGTATAGTACCCCCATAGTATGAAAAAATCTATCGCGACCCGGGAGTTTTGTTTGTGTGTTGATTTTTTCATACTATGCGGGTCCGGTCATGGAACAGGTTGAAAAACAGTAGTCTAGTGGTTACAAACGTGACTGCTGAGCATGATGCCATGGGAGGGTTCGATTCCCAGTCAGTAGCAGTCGCGCAGTCTAGATTTGAACCCGGTTGATAGCAATAGGTTCGCTGATAACAACACCACTGGCGAAATATGGTTGTACTATTTAATACACCTCTGCCTAACACTTCGGGGACTACAGGCGTGATGTTATGTTTGTGTTAAATGTTTTTTGTTTTACTTTTATTGTAATGGCGTCCAATCTCATTATAATCTCGCCTTGTCATTGGTGTTCTGTTTCAAATGACATATGGCACGGTTTGTCCTTGATGTGACGAGTACTTTAAAAATGATGTAATAACTATTTGGAATAATAATACTTATACTAATCCAGAGAGGACTGGCTATCTTTGGGGGAGGCCTTTACCTGCAGAGGAGTTCTAGCAGACAACTAAATATTTATGTAAAATCTAAACTAACAACTAGATTTAAGAACTAAACCTAATGTACTAACAAAAATTGTCAAATTAAAATAAAAATCAAAAGTTCAAGTTAAATTTAAACTAACATCTTAAATTAAGAAACTTTACAAGCACTAACAAAATTTTAAAAAATAATCTACACTAATAGAGAAAAGAGATAAAAGATTTGTATTTTTGTGTGTGTGTGTGTGTGTATGTTTGTAATGAATAAACTCAAAAACTATTGCGCCGATTTCAAAAATTCTTTTACCATTAGAAAGCCACGTCTTTACTGACTAACATAGGCTATTTATCCCCGTACTCCACGGGAACGGGAACTACGCGGGTGAAACCGCGTGACGTCCGCTAGTTAATAATATAATATTAAATCGTTAATAAACTTATCGCGAAAAATATTATAAAAAAAAAATGTCTTGGCAATTTCCCTCAGTTTATTTTACACATAATGACTACTCGCCACCATGTGTAATTGCGCCTTACCAAGGCGTAACGTCAGCCTAAGGCAGGTGGCGGCTATCTAGTCGATCTAGCTCGCTTATAATAAATAACTCAATAGCTACGCGTCTGTCTGTACCTCTGTGTCGATAGCGAGACCCTTTCGATACTATTTATGTTTTAAGTTTGGGTGGAGTAGTGAGTTAATGGAGGATTTAGTGACAGTGATTTTTGAAAAGCGTTTAAAAAAATATATCTTGTATTTTTATACACGCCGTCTTCTGCTGTTATCGAATTGGCATTCCTGTAATTTATATAACATACATACTCACCTGGTCATACATGCACCTGACTTTTCTGAAGAACCTCCTTGAAGTATCGACGTTAGCAGCGGCTTCGGTCCCTCAAGGTGCAGGTGGAGTTGAACAAAGAACAGGACAGTAGATGGGGCATCGCTTCGTTCTTCCGCTCAATTCTTCTGTACCTTGTCACTCCATCCACTTGCTACTCTGTGTCAAACTGGAAATTTAGAAACGAGTCTGTATCGGCTATACTGCAGTTGATCTCTGAACTTAATAACTCAAGTGATAACTGTTGCTTTAAAGCCCCAACGTTAAATACAATTATTGCTTCGTTATCGTCGAATATTAAATAGTAACATGTTCGACATTGTGTTAAAAAATGGTGATTGACTACCGCGATAATACAGTTTTGATAGAACTGGACTATTATATAAGAACTGGGGTGACGTCGAGAAGGAATCGGCATTAGTCTTCAAAAGAAAACATCAAAATCATCTTCCTGCTTTGTCCCATTCTACTTTGGTCGGCGCACCACGTTTTTTCTTCCATTCTATGTCACTCCTTTCTCTTTCATGTCACTCCTCAGACAAATCTCCAAAAGAAAACATAGGTACTTACCTAATTATTATTGACGGAAAAACTCGGACGGAAAATAGCTGACCTAAGTCTCTTGATTTTTAAAACTCTTCATCACCGTTATCCTAATTTATTTAAGGTAGGCACGAGCCAGCATGTTTTCTTCTTCCATACTTCTCTATTAGACGGCATCTCATAACATAAGTCACTACCTTTTTACCTATATTATCTTTCATACAGTCCATCCATCGTTTAATTTGTACAACTGATAATGATTAGCATTAAAGCTATGCTTAATTATTGCGTAAAGTTATTTAGTTAATATTATGTTGTTTCACGCTTTGGTACAAACTGTAAGAGCAGCAAATAGATCTATAACTAAATAATTAATTAACTGCCAATCGCAATGAATTAATAAAGCATTCAGCAAATCGCACATAAAGCACTAAACTGCAATATATTTTCATATCAGCGCCATTTCAAACACGAGCACAAATACAGCCGGCAGCAAAGCTCCATCCTAATTACTGAGCAATATCTATAAATAAAATAGTAGGGTAAAACACCCAGTTGTAGGCCCAATGCCTACAGAGGCGCGGCGGATAAAAGCTGTACTAAGCGGATATTGCCACGGGTCGGCAATCACTGATTTCCGCTTTTCCGCTACCAATAATACCGGGGCGTATCGATTAATCCGCTATCCGTATATATCTGTTTGTTTTCATGTCGAACTGTGTATAAAATCGTTTAAACACGTTAAATTAATAATTAATTTTCGCACTACACCGCAAAATGATCAACATTAGAGAGATTAGATAATTTCCTGTTGGCTTAATTGATTTTTCGCGTAATTAAGTTTTGATTTTAGATTTGGTAGCAGTTTGTCATTTGCGGATCCTCGTTTTGAAATATTATTTCGCTTAGTTATTTCAACGCTCCGTGCATTTGATATTAAAAGTCTTGTTTGGTAAATTGACAGTTTTAAAAATAATTTACAATAGTTAATCAATTGTGTCTCGAACAAATCGGTCCGTTGACAGGTCATGATCTTCATAACAATGTTTTTATTCAAATCGGCAGGGTCTCAAACAAAACCTAATCGTGAACACGGGCTGAGGTCTTTGTGCCCTCAAAAGGTAATACGTTAGGTCTCAAGGACATTTCGTTTTACTTTTTCCAGTAGCTAGGTGCTTACATGAATAAGCACGTTATTTGTAAAGGTCCAAGCCTCTCACAGTGCGCGCCTATTTGATAGTGATAGATCGGCCCTGATTCCCAACGACCTTCGATCCTTACATTTTCGTCTTTCAAGATTTGACCTAAAATATCTTACAGAATAGGTCGTTTCAGTTATTTAGGGTTTTTTTCCAGAATATCCGAGGTAATTGTACTCGTTGTTTTTGTTTTGTATTTTTGTTAAGTTGGAAGCTCTGATAAGGATCATGGGCAACATTCTATAGAACTCGAACCAACCCTGACAGTGAAAAGTGATATTACTAGGGTATGCGAAACCCGGTTTCGGTCCCATAGAATCTAAAACCCGGGAAAAACCGGCTTTACTATGGGCCCGAAACCCGGTTCCGCATGCACTAGATATTACTAATGCCTACGACTTGACTAAACTGCCCGCTATCATTAATTTAGTAATTGATACAAGTTAAAGAAACATAACTTTATTAAACTTTTATTTTTCAAACAAAATCTTTACTTCAAGCCAGCAATTCTGCTGATAATTCAAATTTCAACAACCCCATAAACGCAAAACGAGTTCAAAACAAAACTCCACGTAAACCGAATCCAATACATTCATAAATTCCGTTGTAAAATCATCTACCTAAATCTTCTAATTGTTTCTGAGACAGTATTGTGTGCCTGGGGCTTCAGGCCTACAGTCATTTGCCGTCAGGCCCACTATTGTGCCCCGTGAAATATGGGGCAATTAAATCTGAGTTATGATTTAACTACCCCTAAATTTTTAAGATACACCCCGAAAAATTAATCATGCTTTGAATTAGGTTGTTCGCTGTTGTAAAGAGTTGAAAATTGTAGGTGTTTTGGAATTTTGAATTCGAAAGGGTTGAAGATGTATTTTTTTAATTACCTTTGATGAAAGGTGCAGGTACCGTAATCAATGTTTTAATATCCTAAGAGTATTTTTATGTATCAGTTTATCCTTTATAAGTTACTGCCTAATTTAATAGGTATGAACTTTTTGTCTGAACCAACATATGGTTCAAAATATTTAAATACCTATGTGCAAATACGCATTGGTAGTAAGTACATACTATGATATTGGCACTAAGCAAACATGCTTGTTTGGCTATGGAAAGGCGTATTTCTAAACTTATAGCAATATCCAAATATTGTCATTCAAGGTTATTATGACATTACGTACCCAAATATCGTTTATGGAGATGGTATATTTTGCCATAACATTGATGGGCATATACAGGGTGTTTATATTACGCCTGTGCCGCCATTATCACTGTTTGTAAAGCGTACATCACACAATACGTTGTTGTTATTAAACAATAACACTGTTTCTGTCAACTGAGGGCATTCGATAATATTCAATGAGAGTTCTAGGTGACGCGTAAATCCATATGAGCGCTATATGTGTTAATAGTTCTATATATCTTGTTGGTTTTGTTCAAATGGGTCCTTGTGTCTGTTTGTGGGCTGCGTTTTTCTTCTAAAATACTCAACGAATTTTGATGCGATTTTCACCATCAATGAGGAATTTTATTCCGGTAGACTTATGTGTATAATCTAAACATACTTTACTTGGATATAGCACAGAATACTCAATAATTTGACATGACACCACACCAGACCATTGCACATTGAAAGTTCATTTAGCAGCGGGTAGCAAGTAGAACATAAAAAATAACAAATTACTATCCAAGTCAATTTTAAGCATCCAGTCCTCTTTAGTTCTTAACGCAACGGAGCTTATTCACCAAGTCCCTACGTACTCTAAACAATATTTATAATCACAAAAGCTTGAAAAAATCGATATTCTTTCAATTTCACATGTAATAGACCTTCTTCAAAAAGCGATTTAAAATAAAATAGGCCTTAATCTTGGTTCGAAGGGATCGAGCATTACATGTTAAGTATTGTGCGATACGCCGGCGGGGGTACGGGGGTACGAAGGACCAGCTTATTAATATCGCCTCCCTTGAATAGAAATGTCGGGATCATTATTGAGGGTTGTGTACTGGGCATCGTGTTTGGTGGTTCACATTGAGGGGTTATGTCTTGCAGGCTTTTTTTATATTTTAGCAACTTAAATGGTACTGTTCCGCAAGTGCTGGGTATGAGTTCGTGGGTTTGATTTTCAGTTCGGGTAAAGTGTTGTTGGCGTTTGTCAGTTGGATTTTTTAGTAGTCCAGGAGTCTTAGATTTATGTACGATGGAAGTGATGGAATAGGGGACGACCATATTGGTCGTCCTCTATTAAATGGAACTTAAACATAGCGAATTGAGGGTGTAAGTTTACTCGTTACAGTCTAGGTACACCTCTGCCTATCCCTTGGTGAAAAACAGGCGCGATGCATTAAGATTTGGTACTAGATAAATTGAACAGGAACACAACTGCAGTTGACATTATTTACTAATTGTAATTAGGCAGAATAGGAGTCAATCGTGTGAATATTTTCGTTCGGTCACCCGAGATCTGCTATGATACGTTAAGAGATTTATTATGATTTTGGTTCTTTTACTAAAAAGTACAATTTTGTGGTCTCTTCCACACACACATAACATAACATCACGCTTTTAATCCCCAAATGGCTAGGCAGAGTTGTACTTGATAGGGGTTTGTCTCCACCGATTAAGTTATCAGATTGAATTCAATCAGCCACGGATCACGGTGAGTTGTATCAACTCATACCGTGATCCCATTTTCTCATGTACGCATTACATTTCGCCACTTATGTTTGAAGGCCCATGTAATTTAGCATGTGTCCAGCAACTTCTGTGTTAAACTATACCGTATTAATCTCCATAATGCTATTAGTTTTCTATTACAATAACAAGCCGCACATGTGGGGGACGAGCCACTGTTTCTCTTTGATGCTCGTATTACAATTACACAAACACGTTGTACATCTTGCAGTAGATGAAGCATGTTTCTCGCCATCTGATCAGCAGCTGGCTGGTCTTTAATTATTATAATTAAATCAGCGTGGCATTAAAATGTTTGAGATGAATCACAAAAACTTAGGGATCGTAAAAAAATACCGATGCTGAGATCTTTTAGAGTAATATAATATCACGCCTGTAGTTACCGTTTGAGTTGTGTTTTTAAGTTCAAAAACAAATCCAGATTACCTATGGGCTTCTATTGAGAAACCAGACCCGGGACCGATAGACTACCGATAAACTATTTTTATCAATTTATTTTAGGTACAGTGTAAAACCTGAATGTGGCACTAGATCGTTGAGATTGGCACTACCAAATAGGAACTGTACCCATCAGTGGGTGAAATCAGGCTGTGGATGATAATGACAACGTTGAACAAGAAATAAGAAGGTCGTGAAACCATTGGTTACTACAACCTATCTATACTCGTATAATTATCTTTTATTTTTCAAATGTTAATGCTGACTTTTTGGACTTTTGGCTTCGTACAGGACCAATTAAGTTTAATGTACGTCTTACGCTGCCGCTGCCACTAGATGGCGCTGTACCAACGGGTTGGTTATATATTGTGATAACGGGCTACTACGTAACCCTACACTGCGTGTGGCCCGACACGCACTTGGCCGATTTTATTTTACTTACTTTTGTTGTATTGTTTTGCCCTGAATGCCCTTTCTATCCTTATAAAAATTCTAACATGAATACCCAAGTCCCACAGTCCGAACACATCAAACTAAAGTCACGTAACAAATCCGAGTGTGAAAGCGAACGGAGGCGCTAGCCCTTCAATTTGTGATCGATGAGTCCATCGCTCTTGCGTCTCTCAGGACCGCCCCGCCGCGTGTTACTGGGGTCAGCAGAGCTGTGGGCCTATCCGTGACTATAGGTAGGTAGGTGTGAGGAGTTACAGATAGAAATGGGAAGCAATGTGCAAAATTTGCCAACGAGGTCTGTGGCTCTTGCAACGTCTGCCTTCCGGGTCCGCTAGTTGGGTAAAAAAATTCATAAACTAAAACATCTACGTAATTTTAGGAAAATTAAAGTGTTTGGAAAATTAACAGGCACTTTTGGCAGTAGTGAAGCCAGAAAAAGCTAAGCATTTTTTGTCAAACTAAAACCCGTAAATATATATGTTTAAGATATGTATAATATGTATGATATGTCTAATATGTTTCTGAACTGTATAATTTTTTAACCGACTTCCAAAAAGGTTATCAACACGTCTGTTTTTTTTTTTCTTTATGTCTTCAAGGTTTGTTCTTTTGACAAGAAAAGATTTAACATTGTGCAGTTTTTAAGTAGGTAGATACTTACCTAAAGACAACTTTTTAACTTAAATCTTGTTCAGTTTCCATCACACATTTTATTATAAAAACTAAAAGATAAAACCTGACTCCTTGCACCTTGCAAACCTTATTAAAAATATCTAAAAATATGCGGCCTACCTACCTTACTATTATTGACTAAATAAGGATAAAATCATAAACGTAAACATACACCTAGCCTTTTCTAGAACTTTTTAGTCCTAAAAAGATCCTTAACTATACCTGGCGGTATCTAATACCTGCTTATTAGCATGGAACGATGGTTTGTAGCCTAGGTAGATAATAGATGCACTAGAAATATTAACCACCTGTCCGTCTAGAAACAGTGTTGTAGGCAAATCAATAGTTGTCTAATATAAATACTAGTTTAGATTACCGAACAGACAGATATTGGTTGCTGTCAAGGGTGTTGTAAAGATAAAAATCTATCACCAACATTGTTGAAGAGAGATGGTCTCGAGGAAAGTCATATTTTATTCACACCTGGATTTAAAATAGTAGTTCCATTCGTACCTAAATTCACAGTAATAACATTGTACCTATCAAGTTTTAAGTTGGCATGAAAAGCGTACTATTTTAAATACAAATGTGAATAAAATATGACTTTCCTGCATCTGTCCGACAATCAGTATCTACCACCCACATTCTCCAGTTGACCCGCGATCATGGCGCTTGCAACAGCGTCGAAATATCGGGAGCTTAAAACAATAAATAATCACGGAAGATATCCCGTAAGTGACATTTTAAGTATAATCAGTATCTAAGTTACTAAGTAATAATTCACTTTGATGCAAATCACACACGATTAGCTAAGGGCTTTGACAAATAGTGAATGCAGATATTTAAAGATCTTAATCGTTATTTATTTGGAGCTGTAGTTTAATAGAAAAAAGGGTGTAAAAAAACCTCTTAACGAAGCCGAAAGGCACTTGTTCTCCCCATCATTGCGATCATTTTTTTTTGTTCTGCACCATACCTGGGAACCTTCTAGTTACGGAGATATTGGGGATCAAGGTTCCAACTTTTTGACAACTTTTTTTTTAAATACATGTTTTAATGCAAGATTTTTACTTTAAACACCTCCACAACCCCCGTACTATTCAATCCATCCACCAGCACAATGTTTTGAGTGCGTTACATTGAGTTCTACCACAAAACATGATTTTTCACCCCAAAAAAAAAAGTCGTTTTCCAGCAATAATTTTAGCGTAAAGTTTTTTTTTTTCTTTTTTTAAATTTAGATCTTTAAATTGCGTGACGGTTGACAGGGCAGTCTCGACATAGATAACGACATTATCGTTAACTTTCGATCCATAGAATAACAATAAAAAAAATCGGTTGCAATAACGATACTTGCGAGAATCGCATCTTGGATGTAGAGACTTGCGTTTCCCGTAAGATTATTTTTTTTCATTTTCACCGTCACGCAATGCATCACCTAACGGCTAAAATTCTCAAGCGCGAAGTTTGACGTTCACTGGCATACACCTGACACCTAAAATCTTTCAAGCCTCAATCGAACACCGTAAACGTACCTATAGATAAAGATCGGCCAATATACTTGTACTTAGCATACACACTCGGATGTGTCCCTACCCCGTAAGGAATAATAACGTGATGCTGATTTTGCCGTTTTTAAGTATGCGATATTTAAATAGCTTTAAGTTATCTCAACGAGGGTCAACATGTAGAGGTCTAGCGGAATGTGTAGTAAGACGGTAGAAGTTATGTAGGTGTTATAGCTTAAAACAAAGTATTTTCAAAGAATCAAGTAGGTAGGTAACACAGTACTTACTCGTTTGGACCCTTTGGTAGGTACTAGTAATTAAATTGTTGTCAATGGCTTAGTTTTTAAATTGATATCTTCCTCTCCTTCCCTCGGTCCCTCATTACTCGTGGTCACTGGACCCCTTTAAACGGCCACTCTGCCTCCATCTACTCTGGCCCAAAGTTGTCATCACCACCTGCTGAAATTTGCTTGAGGACATAGCCTCTTTTACTTGGTCGGACCGTCGTGTTGGCGACCGGCCTCGCGCTCTCTTGCCTTCGGTATTACCGACAATGACCAGCTTTTCAAGGCTGCTATCTCCTCTTCGCATTATGTGGCCGAAATAAGTCAAAATACGTTGAAGGCAAACTGTAGACAATCGGGTCTTGATATCAAGTTGGGAAAGGATAGACACATTTGTGCGTTTGGCTGTCCATGGAATTCGGAGCATCCGCCTCCAGCACCACATTTCGAATGCATCTATCCTCTGTCTTTCTCATGATTGGATTGTCCACGTCTCAACTCCATAGAAGAAAATCGGGAAAACTAGTGCTCTGACCAACCGGGCCTTCGTTTTAAAACTTATACCACGATTTTTCCAGATGTTCTGGAGGCGTGGCATAGCATCTTTAGCCATGGCTATCCGCCGTTTTGTTTACTGTAATTGTGTACAAATGAATGGACCCGCGAAGATTTCGGGAACAGTCGCGGACAACACCGGAATACCGGAAATGCACCACATATGATAATGTTTGGATGTATCTTGGGAACTACTGATCCAACTCCAAAACTAATAGGAAGCTACACTATTCCCAAGTGTCATAGGCCATATTTAAATTGTTGCTGCGGGACAATTTCTGAGCATAACGCGAGAAAAGCCACGGCAAAAGCTAGTTGCAAATAGAATAAGTAGTTACTAAGGAATTACGTTTTTACATTAAACGATAATGTAATGACAGTTTAAAACTTCGCACTTGTTTTTTATTAATTTAGTAATAAGGCTTTTAATAGCTTTCGTAGTGGAATAAAATAGTGATTTAAAGTTAGATAATGAGTTAGTTAGATGAGGCTACATAAAAATATACGGAAATAAGGTGTTCTAGTTTTTATTTACACTTAAGTTAGCAGAGAAAAAACTTGGTACATTTTACACTTGGCTACTTTTTATAGCATTTTAATGGCCCGCATAAAATGTGATATTATCTAGTCACATCTGACAGAGAAATACTTATCTGCTTAGCCAATCATCGTTAAGCTAGCTAGGTAATTGTAGACTGTGTAGATAGGTTCAAATACAGGCAGGTTTTCAGGGTAAATAACTAGGGAAATAAATAAAAGCTACGTGGGGCTAAAATTATAGTTGCACTCGATGAAGTTTTATTATCTTAGTATGAATAAACATGACGTAACATATCGTAGAAAGCGACAATGCACTAACTTATTTTAGGGCCAAGGTATTAATTAGTAAATGCCAAAAATCATAAATATTACAGATGAACCTCGACATTGAGTCTCAGAGCTTTCGTGTTGGTCTCCTTGGTTCAGTGTTCGATAGGGCGACCTCCAAACGAGGGGTCCTAAGCACAATACTCGCGCCCAGTAGTGAAATTGAATAATTCAATCGGTAGGGACAGAACATATTGGAATACATGCATTTAGAACTGTGTTTCCACTTTAATTTTAGAAAATTCAACATTATGTCAAATCGACCAACCCACACTGGGCCCTTACAATCCACCTCCTCATAGAGTAAGGCCTGTATGCCAGCACTGGGAATATTATAATACTGCTTATGCTACTATGATAATGCAGCTCTAAATACATTACTTAAATAGACATAAGTCTCCCAAGACCTGTGCCAATCTCCAACTTCTTGTTTCAACGACTTTTAAACGTACTTATAATATTCAAGAAACAACAATAATATGAACTTGTTGGTGTAAGTACATAGAATCCGAGGCCACGTGCCAACACGTGTGGCAGGAGTTGAGGAGCAGATCTGTCACTATTACACAACTGACGCGGACGGCTTGCAAGTGAAGTGTAACCAGGCACACGAGTAGCGGAATAAAGTTTAAAAGTGTATCTGGCCTCATCAAGAAATAAACTAGGAACCAATCTATACAAAATAAAATACATTAAGTATTCAAACCATCAAAAAACTATAGATTTTCATGGTGTACATAGTATTGAGCATTTTATCTGGCTATGTTATTGGAAGCAGCACTTATTTCAGTTGGTATGACCCAAGAGGATCTACATTTTTAACCTTTCGTTATAGCTGAAATTAACCTGCTAAGTTATCATCATTAACATTTTGTCGTTGGTTTAATTAGCCGGAGCCGGCACAGCTGTGGGCCCGAATATCGTAAGGCTGGAGCCCTGAGACAGCTAAACGGGGTCGCGGCAGGCCGAGGAGGCGGGACGTCTTGGATAGCTTCCTCGCGAATTGGCGAGAAGAAGAACACTATCATGAGAAATAAAAGGAATGTGGGGAACCGGGCAACTAAAAATAAAAACTATACGACAGAATGTTTGTGGTCATTGTTCCCATATTGAACATACTTGACCAAACGAGACTTTAACTAATACGTAGCCACACTACATTTATGAACATTCTCAACCGATGACACCCATTCCCAAGCATGACTCACGCATCAAATCTCATCTTCATATCCAAAAATATCACCTAACTAATTAGTCGTACTCGTAGTACTACGCCAGCGTACCGTAAGGCGTATTAGAGTGTACAATACGCGCATACGCCCGGTTTACCTAAACAGGTCGTGACTCATAGATGCGTCAGCGCAGCGAAATAAACACCATGTATCGTGTAGGGTTGTCTCTTCATTATTATGCATCATCGGTGTCACTTATTACAATATTATTTCTAGTATGTATTTCAATATTGTACTCTTTTATTTTCACCGTCTCGTTAGTCTTTGTGGCCATCCATAAATTACGTCACACGTTAAGAGGGAGGGAGAGGGTCAAAGAAGTGTTACATTGTGTGACAAGAGGGTGGGCGGGGTCCTAAATTTCGTGACGTCACATTTCAAAATCTTTATAATCTAAGTGTTAAAACACGAACTTTCAACTATTAACGAAAAACATACAATACAATACAAGTCAGTGACTTACCTATACAATAAATCTAACCTTATCGTCATTATAAACGTGCATAAGAAAAACCTTGTCAACAAAAACAAACTCAAGTTTTATTTCCTTATTAAAGTTTCAAAACTTCATGTCTCATTAGCAAAACTTACGAAAAGCAAGTTCTACCGACTGGCAACCCTGAAATCTGTCACGCACTATCACTCGACATCTATGTTCTGAAGCCGAATATTTTCCTACCTCGTCACCTCTACATGTGAACAAACTTCATAACCAAACAAGGAAAATCCACCTTTAATCCATCTACATAAAGCCCGTATCAACTGCATAGAACATCTTTGCAATACTCAACGTTCGAAAAACAAACTTCAAAATGCGGTTGCCATAAACAATTTTGCTTTTAAAACGTTAAGATTTTGAATTTTTCGGCCAGTAAAATAAAGTTTGCCACTCATAAGTTATTAGGCCACATATTTTATAGTGATGGATCGATCTTGGGCCGTCAGCTTTGAATAGGACATTTTGAATTGAAAGAGTAATACATTTCTTTTTATAATCCACGCGTGGTATATTGTCGTGTGACGCAATACTTTTAGTCTTTTGTATGACGGTCATACAATTTTGAACTGAATTTTTGGGGAATAAGTATTGTCTATGTTAAAACAGTGGTGACATTTAGGTGTCAATCGATACGATATGCAAAAGTAATGATAGAAAAATATAGTGTGAAAGATCATAAAATTTACAAGCAAATCGCGAAATAAAATTGCCAAATTCTAGTATTATTAAAATAATAGACTATAACGACGAGTACTACATCAAATAAAAGTCTAGTTTTGATGAACCCGACGCTAATAGGGCAAGTAATGGCTTTGAAGGCCTTAATAACACGACAGCTCTTTGAAGATTGAAAAATAATAGTTAAAACTGAAAAACGTTTCGCTCACCTTTTAGAGAGAATGCGAAATAATATTAAAACTGAATTTTAAGGTGGTATATTATGTATTATAACACGTAGGCAGCCGTTCGCACCTCGTCTCAAAATTATGACAGTTAAGGTCATACCCATCCCTAATAGTAGGGCTGTCACGTCTTATCAACACATGTGTATCCAAATTATTCAGAAATAAGCATTGCGTACAAAAAGAATGTTTGAACAAATTGTCGGTCAATATCACTTTTAGGCCATTACGGTTGAGGAACCACTTAAAAACCAACAAAACTCGAATGAAACGCTCGAAAAAACATTATTAACATCAAATCTGATCTCGTTATCGACCAAAACGTGGTTGCTGACACGGAACCACGAACCGCGTAGCAACCAAACGATACACGAACAAAACAGTGTAATCTGCATTTCAACTATTTCCTAACATTACGTATACACAATTAAATGTTTCCAGCGTTTTGAATAAAAACAATCGGATGTGGGCATCTCATTTTGAAAAAATGCCAACCCTGCGTCTCACTTCGTACACATTGTCAATTAGAATACAACTCTTATCACCTCCGCAACAAAGTTCAATTTCCCATGTCCATTTTTTCAGGGATGGTAAATAAAGTTGGTTCTTATATTTATGTAGATCATTTGACACGCGTCGACAAGCGTGCGTGCGCGCAGGGTTAGTGACCTCCGAATCTATGACCTCAGTATTGTAATGTAAGTATTTATTAGTTAATGGCTTAATGATTTAATGGCGGAATTATGTTAATTTGTTGGTTAAGTTCGGTTTTGTATTTGTCATCATCAGTGATTGCAATCTGGTTGATCGTTTTATTTTTTGCTGTATGGAGTTTTTAATTATCCGATAGTTAAATGATGAGCAGCTATTAGGTAGATAAATATGGATTCATATAGATATGTTTCCCTCTAGTAAAAGCTTGTTTTATGGTAATTAGAACATACTTATTCCAAGATTAATCCTCTAACTTATCTTTCTCATCAGTCTAACTTAATAAAAAAATATGTGAGTACTACAGTGATAAAACAATTGATAGTTCCACTGCTGGCTATGAAGCTTCCAAAAAACCACCAAAACTAACAGTAACCAGAAAATATTGCCATCATTACCAAGAAAATATGCGGAACAAAAGTTTCTGCCATAAAGAGACATGCGGGAATATCCCAAAAGAAAAATCACCTGTCCAAGAAAACGTTGTTCTTCAATAAGTTCTTCCTATCTCCTATCTCTGCTTACCCCAATACCTTCAGCGCGAAGTTATGTTCATAATTATCTCATAACTAGTACATTATATATACACTTCAAAATCTTAATTAACAAGATGTGAGCAATCATAATAAGTTGATAATACACCAGTGTAATTTACGTTAAAACTTATAATAACTCAGTTAAAGTCATTAAGTGTTAGTGATAACACTGATTACGTGCCGATTGTTCAACAAAGCTGGTAATTAGGTGAATGTTAGGCTGAGCACACGTGAGCGACTTAATTTAATGTGTACTGATTTGATTCGAGGGGCAATTTGAGAATGCAGCATGTATTTTTTTCAAACATAAGTTGAGTTTAATGGTTAATTTTCTGCTAATAGCTTGAATAATGATTAAGCTTACACAGACACATACACTTAAGTAGCAAAATGTAGATGTTTATTACTGTATGCTTCTGTCTAACTTGATGACGATTACAGGTTTGGTGTCATGCTTTAATGAGGGAATGATTAAGCTTTTTACTCACTGAGTATTTCGCTACACCACAAATTATACTATAGAAACTTTTCTATCTAGGAGTTTAAATCATGATCTGTCGAATGACCAATTTGGTCGAGACGCGATTGTTTAACTATTGTGTTACTTCGGGGACAGATCATGGGGTATATATAAAAAACTTGTTAAAAAGTTAGAACTTTGACCCCCAATATCTCCGTAACTAGAAAGTTTCCAGGTATGGTGTAGAACAAAAAATGATCGCAATGACGGGGAGCGCACGTGTCTTTCGGTTCGTTAAGAGGTTTCTTACACCCTTTATGTAGTAGGCTGTTCAACCATAAAAACTTGATCATCAATCCTAGGAACAGTGGTCTACAAAACATAAAAAGTTGTTCCTATTATACCCACCCTTGGTCCAAACAAAACCTAAACAAGAAACATCTCACCTAGACTTATGTAATTTAGTTGACAGCAGCGCTAAGTTAACTCCAAGTAACGCTAAGTGTGAGGCGCGCTATTATCATTGTTGCTCGGTCACCGGGCTACATCTGTCTGCTAACTGACCCTGTGGTCAAGTGGTGAGGCTATTTTTAGGATGGGGGGCAAAGAAATATTGTCATTAAAAACCAGACCATTAAATGTCTGTTTATCTAGTGGTCGTGAGTGCAACTGTTGAGAATGATGTCCTGGATTCGATACCTAGCTAAGAAGATACGAGTATAATTATTCATTTATTTAATTCATATCCTTGTTTTTATTAAGCGGTGAAAATGCCTAACGCATACCGCACCGTCCGGGGAGACGGTTTGGTTATGTGGCGCTTGCACCCAATAAAAAACACCGCCGTGAGCTTACTGTCGCCTTTGCTGATGAGCCGCGAGAACTGCTACGCATAACGTTCGCGAATTCATATCCTAACCTAACCTAACAGACAGATGTGTTGCTGGGGAGTATGTTCCGCCACTTTTTCTTCCCAGCTAAAACACTAGGAAGTGTCGAAGGGTAAGCGTTTTGAGCGACTGTCTCTTGTAAACTTTGACGTTCAATAAGTGCCGATTTTCAGCTTAATTTGAATAAATTACTAGATGTTTTGATATCATTATGAACGATTATTATCTTGTGTTTCAGTCGTAGTCTTTAAATTGGATTTGCGCCCGTTTATATGGGACTTAGACATAACTGACGAAATGAGGGTGCACCATGGTACACTTCTGTCTAACCCTCCAGAGAAATACAGGCGTTATGTTATGTTGACTATCTTGTAATCATATTGTACCTACAAATAACTATCAGCCATCATGTGCTACATAAAAACAAGCTTTACAATCAGCTAGAACATAACATCACGCCATGTTCCCTCGTCGGTTAGACAGAGGTATAGCACACCCACGTCTCGCCACAATTAGCGATCTATAACTTAATAACAATCTCTTCTCAGATACAGATGCAGCAAACAGGAAATAGTTTGTAGAAACGTGATCAGAAACTGCTCATCAAGATCGGATGTGCAATAATAGGGATAAGTGTGGGGGTTGGTGATCAGAATGTTGATCATAAATACTGAAGGGGGCTAGTTCAGCAAGTTTTTAAGTTCACGTTCCTAGTCTGTCATTAAAGCATTATTTTTCATTCAAAACCCCAACTACAACTGTATTGTATTTATAGTATTGTTATATGTTTTTATTATTTAACTACAACTGTATTGTATTTATAGTATTGTTATATGTTTTTATTTCTATTTATGAGTAGGTATGTATGTATGTATTGTATATTATATTTAAAATAGTTATCTGTTTCATGTATTCCATTTTCTTTTTCGTTTTTACACACTATGTCTACATCTCTTTTTAGTATCTCCTTTCGCAGGTATGCTGGAAGAGATCTCTTTAGAAATAAGCATCACCTTTTCTGTTCCTCTCTACTTTTTTATATTGTGTGTACATAAATTGTTAAATAAAAAATAAATAAATACAACATAAACTGCCACTAAAATTGTATAAACAAGACATCGTGTCAGTTTATTCGGTTTTCCTATAACCGGAGTCACACGTCCTTACTAAGTAATACTAATAGTATTTTTAGTGGCTGTTTTAGTCGTAGTTTTTTTTAATTTGTAGTATTTTTTTTATATATTGTAATATATTAATGAACTCAGAAAGTTATCCTCTTTCATTTGATATCCCATTCGACAGGTTAGCAAATACAAAATTAACAGCGACCGGTTGTAGCATCCGCCATATTGATTTTGTTCTCATAAAATGTAGTCTCATGTTACCAGGACCGTAAAATGGAATCAATAGACACAGACAAAATCAGTTCAGTATTTAAGTGGTTCGGAGGAACATAGAATTTTTAAAAACAGACACACAGACTGCTAAATTCAAACCCGCACATAAACGTTTTGGCTTTGCCTTGGTCGGGTAAAAAAACTTAGTTATTTTTAGGGTTATACCAAGGGGTGAGAGCTTTAACTACTCTCAACGCTTAGGGGTTGCTACCGATTATTTCTTAGGGTGCCTAGGGCTAGGGATTACATTCTTACACTGTAAATCAAAGGAACATCTTTCAATTGTCATGTTTTATTGATTAACAAGCCGCGTACCCCAGTTGACGGAAAATCCCACATTATCCTTTGGTAAAAATGACGAACTATCATAAAAAAATGTCTATCCATATCATTTAACCCATTTAGAGGACGAATTTTCAAAAAATCTTCTACTTACTGCTAGTTCTCTTTGTAAAAGGAGCCCTTGCGTAATAAAACATACTTCTAGAAGCACCGGTTAAGCTGTGTGCTTGTAGAAGGAGAAGAAGACGTTTACGTACTGTTTTGTGTGCCAATCAACTAGTTCATGAGATAGAGGTCTGAAGCACCCTGTGTCTGTCCTCATGCTTTAGTTTTCAATTAATCTAATAATAATACATTTAATAACGACAGTTTTCTTGGACAAAAATAACAACCTCCACAAGAATGCATCCATTGTCTTAAAGACACCATAAAATACCCTCTATTTGGTATTTCAAAATATTTGGTATTTTTTCCGCAACTGCCGCATAATTCGAGGCCGCCCTTTAGAAGTTTATTAAAAGCAAATTACGATTCGATGCGAGTAGATAAGTGCTTCGGTGAAAGTGCGAAATGTAACCGTCGGCTTCCGAACAGTTTTTGCTATAGTTAATTGGCAATTTTTCAAGGCGATACGGGCGAGCCTTTTGCCATCAACCGGGCGCAAATCCAGATTCCGTGGCTCTGAGAAATTCTTGATAGAAAAATCCAATAGCACTTTGCCCGATCTGTAAATCGAACCCAGAACCTTTAGCTCAGCAGTCGCGCTTGCCACCACTACACCACCGGGGGCAGTCATACCCCCGAATACTGAAACGTCACTCAAAATTTAAGGACTGCTCAACATTTGAGCAGCTCCTAAACTTTAAATTTCGTATGGCCAAACGTCACTTTTGAGTATCTGTTAAATATAAGTGCTACTTAAATTTTGAGTGACGTTTTAGTGTTCGGGGGATAGACATGGAAGCGCATGGATCATCCATTCTAAGATAATGTTCCCATTTCTGCAGGGCTGTTATAAATACTTAAACGCTGACTGGGACAATTGTTTTATAAGTAGGATAAACTATGGTAGATGATGTGAGCAAGACACATTTTTTTATCTACTTAGCAGGGACATAGGCAGGATATTTGGGGGAGCCAGGAATGGATAGGGCCAGCTTGGGGCTAGGTAACAGTACAGCCTCGTTGTACTTTTACTGATTTGAATACGAATACCTTGAGATTTGTTAATAGTCTGTGAACCTGTCTTTTCCGATCTATTACTTTGAATCCTTAAATTATTTGTTTGCCCCTGCAGCTGATGAGCTGATAGCAGTTGCTTAAAAACATTCTAATGTGAACTTTTCTTCTCGTAATTTGTAAAGTACATAAAACAGACACTGAAGCCTGCGGTTCTGCCTATAGGCACTATTAAAACTTTATTGCGGTAATTAACATACATAATTATATCGGTTTACTTAAAGTTGTAATACTAAGAAAACTTAGTATAGTGTTTATCATGTATGCCCAGAGCAAGTTTAATGTGCTTATTATCATAAAAGACAAATTTAGTGAAACCAGGACTCGGAAGTGATAAATATCATTGTTAATTTAATAGTTTTGATAATTTCGAACTCTGAGAGAAAATAGCTATTTTAACTTTGTAATAGTCAGCACAATGTAAAATTTATTTACGTTTCATGACCTATGCAATGGTGCTAAAATTCTAAACTCTCGTTTTTACCGTCTGCTTTAAAAAAAAAAAAAAAACTAATTTCTTAAATGAAAATCATAATTATGCGTAAAATTTATGTGTCTTAAAATTCATAAAAAGGAAAAAAAAAACCAATAGTAATGGTAACTATGGATAGCAAATCCTATAATACCTAAGTGAATCTAAGACCATAAAACTAAGTAATAAGTCTTATGTTTAGACCATTAATCAGTTTAAGTAACCCTGGCTAGTAAGCAGCTGGTACAAGGCTTAATAACTAGGAAATAGACACTAAACGAACACATGTCAAAGGTGTGCAATAAACTACTCGAAACATCAAAACTATCTCACAACTGCTACTACTTAACTTTTTTTTATAAACCACTCATACAACTCCGATAATATATCTAAAGTCTAAACCAAACCGTTTGTAAATTCGCAACTCTTAACTTTCTATACAAAGTACCTACCTATTCGAAATTTCAAATATCCATTCATATTATTAAACAGGGATCATTCAACTGTCAAATTCACAATGTCATACATACGTCAAAATCAGCTGTTTGCAGCCAGATGCAAGAACCGTTACATTACTACACTAGCATCTTGCTCATTCAGAAAATTCGAATTTTAAAATTTGGTGAATGCGCTGCCGTTGGTCGACGGCGGCTGCGTGCGCGTGCGCGTGCGATTACGCATCGTAGGTAAGGGTAGAGTGGGGTATAATGGGTATGTTTAACTGAAAATTATTGTATTAAGTGTGAAAAGAATTAAAATGTGTATAGCCTTTATAGTACTTAGTGACAGACATTTTCCAGATTTAATATTAGCAAAGTTATTTAATAAGTGTGAAAAGTAGATTCGTGGCTTGATATTTCAAAATATTATTATGATGCCATAAGGCGTGTCTAATTTTCTAGAAATGTATATTTTCTAAACAAGTCACCTATTCGGAGCAGGTATTAAAAATTTCAAAACGTAAGGTTTAATTCACAAAGTAACCTTATGTGAATGCATTTATTACGATAAGGTTAAGGTTTCGTTTTCTTTTAAGTGATTTACGAGAAAATAATCGTGTTAGTCATGGGGACTTAAAATAACAAGACAATGAATCAGCTTTTTAAGAGAGGTCTCTCATAACAAATTACGTAACGTATATGGTGGCAAAAAAATGGTCATAAAGTGCATAGAACTTATCACTCATAAAATCATTTTAAACATCCTATAATCTCACATTCTCAGGCTTGAATTTGAATCATCTAGTAAATAAATATACGTGCCATGAAGAACTAAAGAAAGCTGTACTTACATACATACAAATATGAAGGGTATAAAAACCTCTTAACGAAGCCGAAAGGCACATATTCTCCCCGTCATTGCGATATTTTTTTTTGTTCTACACCATACCTGGGAACCTTCTAGTTACGGAGATATTGGGTGTCAAAGTTCCAACTTTTTGACAAGCTTTTTTTTAATACAAGTTTTTAATGTGGGATTTTTACTTTAAACACCTCCACGGCCTCCCGTATTATTCAATCCGTGATGAGGTTGTTTACACTCTGTATAATTAAACAACTGAACAAAATAAAACCAACTCGTAACACTAAACTCCTATTACCAAACACGATTGTATCTAAGACAGCACATATTATAAACTTTAAAAAGAAATGGCGAACGTTGCCTACTAGGGCGCACCTCCTCGTCTCTACTCACACACATAAATTGCACTTGTCAATCGACACGCGCACCTGGGGCAGGTGGTGGGCAGATCAGCTGTGAGACCGGCTTGTGCCAAACTGCAATACCGCATATTTGTGTGGTAAGTCGGTTAAATGACCTAGTTTTTTAATTGGTGGATTAATGATATCTATCCCTTATATTATAATGAGATTTAATATTAAAACTGCTCCGTTGGTCTCGCGGTCGCATGCGCGTGGTGGGATCCTGGATTCGATTCCCGGGTCGGGCAAAAAGTGATTTTGAGAATTTCTCAGTAGCAGCCCAAAGTTGGCGGTATGATGCCCCCGTGCCTCGGAAAGCACGTTAAGCCGTTGGTCCTGCGCCATATTATGAGGGTTTGGAAAAGACTCTCCAGCGCCGATGGTTAATTTCCACTGAGGTTGGCTGCCGTGGCCGACAACAGACACGACGACACAAAAAAAAACACTGAAAACACTGTTTGAAGCTTTTAAAACTAAACATAACTTGTCACTTGATTGTGGGTGACAGTCAACCCGCGATCATGGCGCTTGCAACAGCGTCGAAATATCGGGAGCTCAAAACAAATAATAATCACGGAAGATATCCCGTAAGTGACAATATAAATTATGTATCGTTTGGGTTTAGGGGGTAATCTTCGAAACTGCTGACATGATTCCGTTTTTATTTTCACATATGGGAAGCTGCTTATACGGAGTGTCATAGGTTATTAATATCGTGTGAACTTAGAGAGAAAACTAGAAGAAACGTTATAAAAAATTAAATTGCACCGAAACTTAATATTGATAAACATTGCTCTAACTAAATACCAAGCAGTAGAATTATTTAATAAGTTGCCTACTGACTTATGATCATTGATTTACAAAGGTACTCTATTCAAATCCAAACTTAAAGCATTCCTGTTAAATAAATGTTTAAATGATGGTGAATAGTTTTTTTTTTGTAATTTACCTTTTTGACATTATCGTCATTATCTTCAAGATATTGTTAGATTTTTTGCATTTTAGAGAATAGATTTATAAGAATTTGATATGATAATACTTACAATAATTTATATAAGTAATTAATATATACATGACATAATATAATTAACATATGTTATTGATTTTATTTTTAGTGAAATTTAATAATTTTTTTAGCTGTAAAATATTAATTAATGTTTTAAATAATTCAAACACAATGCGAATTGTTATTACATGAATAAATAAATAAATAATCATTTTATTTCATTTCCTAATGTCTATAAATAAATAAATATTGCTGGACATTACACACAGTCCCATCTAGTGCCACACTAAGATACGAGGCTTGTGTCGTGTACACCAGATAGTGTTGATATACTACATAGATACTTTTTGTTTGTAAATACATATATAATATACATATAAACATTCATGACTCTGAAACAAATGTCCGATGAAACATTTGCTCCTACCGGGATTCGAACCTGGGACCCTAGGATCGTAAGGTAGCCTCACTACTGCTGCGCCATTCGGGTCGTCAGACCTATCTAGAGTTCTAGACTGAATGTTGGACTTTCAAGTTTCTCACTGGCTAATCAGCAGCATATTTTTAGAGCTGCGTGTTCATATAATGACGATAAATAATTGATTATGCTTTCGAAAAGAGCAGTATCAAAACATGAACCCATTCATCGAATTGTCGTAGTAGTTTTAAGGCCATTCAATTTGAAATTAATGTGGAATATTATTTTGACTTCTACATTGTTGTTAGGTATTGTAATAAAATTAATGTCTATGTTCTTAGGAACGATAAATTAAAAAATGATAAAAACACTTAAAGTAAAAGCTCTCCGCACCTTTCACACGTACCTACAGAGCAATTAATTCAGTGATCGTGGTGGTAGTGACACTTGCCATCATTGCCATTATTGCTGGCCGTCACGCGACGTGCCACGCGCGTGTCAATCATCCACTCACTACTATTAACGTGTCATTTAGCCGCTGTTTACCACGGCGTTGTTGTATGGCGGGAGTTTGTAAAGCTTTTATTGCCACGCTATATTGGAAGTTGACAAGAAAAAATAAAAATATATTTGGTTCAAAATATTTTACCTATATCAGCCAGAAATACTTCAGCAAACATGCAATTTCTGCATTAATAAGTTTAGGTCATTACAGAGCAATCTTACGCAATTTCATTTAGTTAGTAGTATTTATGATAAAGTAGCGATATACAGGGTGTAAACCACCTCATCACGAAGCCGTCAACCAAGCATTTCGTACATCAAACTAAGTAACTTTACGCAAAAGTTTTGCTGGGAAACGATTTTTATTTTGGGGTGAAAAATCATGTTTTGTGGTAGAACTCAATGTAACGCACTCAAAATAATGTGCTGATGGATGGATTGAATAGTACACGTAGTATGCATTGCGTGACGGTGAAAATGAAAAAAAATAATCTTACGGGAAACGCAAGTCTCTACATCCAAGATGCGATTCTCGCAAGCATCGTTATTGCAACCGAATTTTTTCATTGTTATTCTATGGATCGAAAGTTAACGATAATGTCGTTATCTATGTCGAGACTGCCCTGTCAATCGTCACGCAATTTAAAGATCTAAATTTAAAAAAGAAAAAAAAAACTACACTAAAATTATTGCTGGAAAACGCCTTTTTGTTTGGGGTGAAAAATCATGTTTTGTGGTAGAACTCAATGTAACGCACTCAAAACATTGTGCTGGTGGATGGATTGAATAGTACGGGGGTTGTGGGGGTGTTTAAAGTAAAAATCTTGCATTTAAAACATGTATTTAAAAAAAAAGTTGTCAAAAAATTGGAACCTTGATCCCCAATATCTCCGTAACTAGAAGGTTCCCAGGTATGGTGTAGAACAAAAAAATGATCGCAATGGCGAGGAGAACAAGTGCCTTTCGGCTTCGTTAAGAGGTGTTTTACACCCTTTATTTGACGGTTATTTACGACGTTGATAACTTTTAGAATGAGCCCTTAACAAATGCGTTGCATTATTACTGACACGTTTTGAAAGATTTTCTTGATTATAAACTCAATTATCAAAGTTGTCTTCACGCCTGTAATCCCCGAGGGCTAGGCAGAGGTGTACCTAATAGAACACCCAGATTTCGCCAGTTATGTTTGAGTGTTCAGTTAGTTATATGGGTGTAATAGGAAGCGAGCCTATTGCCACTAACCGGGCACACATCCAGGCTCCGTGGCTGCTACTGAGAAATTTCTGATGGAAAAACCTAATATTATTTTGCCCAAACCGGGAATCGAACCCACGACCTCGTGCTCAGCAGTGGCGCTTGGTACCACGACACCAAAGAGGCAGTCTTATTATCATAGTTATTATAAATTATATCCTTCCAATATAAATTAAGTAGATACCTGTGTAACTCTTATCTCAACAATTTATAAGTTAAAACGCAAATTCCAAACTCGCGTATAAAATGCTGTTTCTGAACGAAAAGTTGTGTTTCACATTTTTAACATTATTATAAAACGCAGAGAAAGTGCTGGCAATAAATTAAAACAATTATCCTTATTCGAGCAGCTGGCTCGTTGCTAGGCCTATGTAATTTGCCGCCGGGAATCGAACCTAGGACCAGCAGATGTCGCGTTTAATATGTTACTTTAGATTAGATTTTTTATAGCATGTTTCCAGTTAGTTATTAGATGTGTCTGCCCGACATACTAACAGTTTTCATACTTTTTAGTGTTTTTAAGACACTTCGGTTTTATTCGGTCTTTATTTTTTAATGCTCGAAGCAAGATGTTTGTCGTACAGTCAGCGATATAAATTTACTTGACACAAATAAATTTATAAATGCCCAGAACGCCCATGAGTATATAGTATAAGCCGGTTAAGGGGAATAAAATAAACCTGTCATCAAATCAATTACTTTGGTTAGTTATATCAGTAAATTTAGAAAAGAAAGACTATGACTTTTGTTGGCGACTGCTCTAGATTTAAGTTTTACGTTATAATTATCATTGACACAGAGTTAACATTCCCAAAGATTACCTATCTACGTCTTTTTCACATAAAACATAAGACCTAGCAAATTATTTACCTAGAGAAATATTTGAATAGAATTTAATAGATAGGTAATAGAAGAGAGATAGAAAACAAGAAAAAAAAAGAGACGAAAAAATAAAGTTTATTGACTTTGCACATCTGTGTTTGGGTCATAGGATTACACCATACTAATACCAATTTTCACCTGATTTGGTCTAAGTAGTAGATTCGGAGCAAATTGGCTGTGACAGACGGATGGACAGACAGACAGACGCACGAGTGGTCCTATAAGGGTTCCGTTTTTTTTTAATTTTTTGTACGGAACCTAAAAAAGAAGACGAATAAAGCGAGAGAAGAATTAATAGATTTATTAGTTCACTTACACCAAACGGAACCTCAACATTTTGCAATGTCATTTTAACAGCCTAGCTTTAGAAATTTTGCAGAATACTTTTACGTAAGTATTAATATATGACTGGGTAAATAAAATATATGAATTGAATAAATGAGTTAAAAAATAATATCATGAGGTAGGTACAGTCGTGGTCTTTTCCGCCTGATCAGTTAATTTTTTTTCGCTTAAATCATGCGGAGGCGCCAAGCCACGCCCCCTTAAAGTTTAGGCCTATTAGGAGAGCGTCAACTTTGGCGCGCAAAATAACAATAACTCGTTTGGCGTGTGTCGTCAGTCGCTCGGCCGATCGGTATCTTTTCATTCATTATTTCTATACAAATAGTCAACGGGGTGGGGCTAAAGAGCGATTCTATGTTGTAAGTGCAAGCAAAAATTAGCTTAGTGGTAATCAGGCGGGAGTGTCCTCGATAGTACTTTCATTTTAACAGTTGATTGTATTTAAACTTGACCAATAGCGTATTTGGCAAATTTCATAACTGGACAAACAGACGATTTGACGAACTACAGCTTTGACCAATATCAAATTTGACGAATTGCCGATTTGACGAATATCAGACTTGAGCAATGTCGTGCAACCCGTCTAATGCAGTTACTGAAAATGGGTAAATAAACATCATATATCACGACTGTAATCCCTGAAAGGTTAGGCAGAGGTGTATCTGATAGTACACACACAATTGCCAGCCATGTTAAAGTCCCATGTAATAGGGGGCGAGCCTATTGCCGTCAACCGGGCACAAGAACCATGTTAATAATTCCCTATACAAGTTTTAAATTAATAAACCTCTTATCTCAGCCCTTAATCGATGTCAAAATGATAAACGACTCTCATGGAGGCGCAATAGTTCAAACTGTTCAACTTAAGAACTCGATCGAAAGGTTACAAGTTCGATCCCGACTTTATTGAACCCTTTAGCACATTTAACTAGAGGGTTAAGCGATATTAGTAATGCATCACGAGTTAACAGTGATCTTTATCTTACTCCTTAAATTAGTTTAGTTAATATTCTTAGCAGACAGTTAGTCAAGAAGGTTTTAAACTAATGAGGTTTATTTGAATATGGATAGGCTGGGGAACATTTTAATGGTTCTTAACGCAAAAGTCGTCAAACTTAGCATAATATCAATCAGGTAGGTATGCATATTATTGAGCTTATGGTTAGATATTTCATAAAGTTCTGGGTTTGATTCCCATGCAGGTTGGCCAAATTATTATTGTGTATTTCCATCAGGAATTTCTCAGTAGAGGTCTGGATTTGTGCCCGGTTGATGGCAATAGGGTCGCTCCCTATTACATGGGATTTAAACTTAACTGAGGAAATGTGGGTGTACTTATTCTAGGTACACCTCTGTCTAACCCTTCCAATCCCCATTACTGGCGTGATGGTATGTTAGTACATAGAGTAGGTACACAATTTTATAATTCACGTCTTTGTAGGTCTATCCGGAACACTGCAGTTGGAGCTTCTTGCCCGATCTTCTCCATAGAGATCTACATTTTGGAATTTCAAGAGTGCTTGTGTAATTTAATACAAATAAATGTCACGAGTTTAAGAAAATGCCAAGTAATAGTTAAATTGAAAAAAAAAATGGTTTTATTGAGAAGGTATGAAAAAAAAGGGATTCCAAACAACATGATCATTAATTAAGTTTTAATAAAAATCAGAACACACTTATGTTATGAGCTTACGTTTAATAAGAAATCAATACAAACAAAATATTGGAGGCAATTAGTGCAAACAGGCCTAGGGAGTTAAACAATAGGGCCATGAAGTCATCGACATGAACTTTACATAAACAACCCATTTGGTCCGTGTTTTTAGGAACATAGGTTTGGAATAGTTACAGCAGCAGCATTTACTTAATTGATTACGAAAGTGTTGCGAATTTAACTTGTTTTCGACGCTTTAATAAAGCACTGTCAACATTCATAACATAGGTAATATCACGCCTGTCTTTCCCAAAGGGTAAGGCAGGGGTGTATCCTATTAGTTAGTAATAAAAAAGGGGGAAAAGGGGGCATGTAAAAGGGGTTGAGCTTATTGCCAGCAACTATTCATAAATCCAGCCTTTGGGCCTCTACTGATAAATTCCCAAAAACCCAATAACACTTCGCTAGATTGGGGACTGGAACATAGGAGCTCATGCTAACCTAATAATCGTCGTATAGTAATTTTTAAGGTGTTTTTGTTTTCAAATAATGCCGAATAAAACGATTTTATTTCTTTCTTTTTAATCCAATAATGACAAATCACCCCAGTACTATTGCCGCTTGAATATCAGTTCGCGACTCCGCCGTTTTCGTGGCCATACTAAAGATTCGTTCCGGAAATTATTTCATCGAGATTACCACTTACTCTCAAGTACCATCGGAGAGCCTCTTCTCATTCTGTTTGCTTCATTTTTCTCTTCGTCGTATTAATTTCTTAGATTTTTTATAAACACTCATCCGAGTGTTTTCTGTTGTGTTTCCTACTCGATGTAAATGAATATTGGATGTTGAAAGCCTATTTGAATCATTACGATAAGTTAAAATAAGATTTTTACATTGATTGTTGTTTTTTTTAGTCAACCGTAAAGCAATCATCATCTGCGTAGCCTTTTCTCAACTATTTAATGATGGGGTCAGCTTCCAGTCTAACCGGATGCAGCTGAATATCAGTATTTTACATGGAGCGACGAGCGACTGCCTTTCTGACCTCCACAACCCAGTTAGTTACTGCGTAATACTTGGCAAAACTGGTGGTCAGACTTTCAGGCCATTGATTGCTTAACGACCATACACCAAATTAATTACTGTAGCACATCACATTAGCAAATAAGTAATATGAATATTTTCAGAAGATTTACTGGTTAAAAAGACGTTGGGGATTTTTATTCTCCAACAAACAGACAACACTAACTTAACAATATTACTAGAATAAAAAATAGGGACTGTATTATTTTTACATCAAGTTACTCATTTAATTAGGTTGTTATAACATTTACAAATACCTAAGTGGTTGAATATGAATGAAAACCTACATTCATTCTTACGACTGCTGCTGCCATCTAGTACATACTCAGGGAACTAAATATGTAAACAAAGATTATTTTGATCGATTTAAACCGGTAAATATTGCTAAATCGCAAAAAGATAAAATCTTTACGTTATTTTAATATATTTAAGAGATTTGAAACGTGTTTTATGAAATAAAATTAATTTTCACATTTAAACATAACGCCATCGATCGACGGTAGGCGCCATCTGTTGAATTATAACAGAACTATAATATCCCCATATAACGTATGTAGGAAATGAAATGTAGTAAATTAATTACAAACAGAGTACCTACCTAGTTGATTAATTATTTTATGTTTAATTTTTTAGTGTAGCAATTTGTACTTATTCTTGTCTACCAATAATTAAATCACCAAGTGTAGACAGACATAGACATTTTTTGTAGATAACACTTATTAGAAAATTTCTGATCTTAATTCTATGGGGTCACATTAAACGACATCGTGGCGGGCAAAGACAAAGATGACGAGACGAGCTTGATTCCACTCAATAGGACAGGCGATAGCAAAAGACAAAATTGTGAGGTGAATTATAGCCAGCCCTGGAGTAGGGCAATACAGGCGAGTAAATTAGTTAATTCCATGGCATTCTTTATAAATATGTTCAACTGTGTGTACGTGCTTTTCACATTGCCAAAAGACTTAATTTTTAACCGCCCATTTCAAGAGGAAAATATACAGTTGTTTTTATTCTAATTTTTGTTTTCTTCTAAAGGATTACAAAACTTGAATTAGCATAAATTATGTTAAAGTAATAATTATTTATCATTGATGGTCATACAGGAAGACAATATTCTCTAATATTTATTACTTCGTTTTACAAGCGTCATTACAAACCATTTCCTTTAGTTAATGGATGCCTTACTCAGTAGTTGAAAAGGCAGCTGTTTGGCTGAGATCCTACGTTTGATTCTCAAGTTTCTGAAAATATTACCAGAGTGAGTTGACTGTGTATTTATTTATTTATTTATTTATTTATTTATATTTACTTTGGTACGGACCGATTGGTACGTTGCTATTGTAGGTGTTTCTAACACAAAGGCAGTTATGTTTAAGTCTTATTGTAATAGGGGAGTCTATTCCCTTTTAACCCAAATCCTTAATTTAGCACACTGCTGCAGAGAAGTTCATAACGGAACAGCCAATTTTTGGTTTTGCGCGGCCTAGGAATTTTCTATAGGACCTCGCGTTGATCAGTCCGGCGAGTGTGCCAACAACTCAGTCAACTTGCCTAATACTGAATGAGTAAAATAGCAATTTCAAAACTTCTAACATCACAAGGACATTAACATTGCAATTCAAATCGAAGAGTTCAATTCAACAAAATCAAGATAAAGTACAACGAACAGTCTATTTCTCTCTCAACAATCTATTTATTAAAGTGCATAGTACAAGTTATGATAATTCGCCTATTCATCGGCGATCTCTATAGAAACATGGCGGCTTCGTTTCAATCAACTCGCTCATTCGACACGCTTATCATTCTGTCACGTTTAGGGGCCACACACTTATTGTTGGTAGGGTTGCCACGGGAACTTTTTGAGAGTCGCCATTTTGTTTTTGTGACCTTGGTTTTAACATAAAAATATTATCTCAGCAAATGATACTAATCTCGAAGGCTGACATTTTAACAGATCCAAAAAGATCTTTTGAGACTTATGCATGCGGCTGGCCGTAAGTCAATGGTAATAAAACCATTTTGAAATGGCCTCTTAGCCTATTGAATCTCCGTACTACGCTAGACCAGCATAAAACAAAAGCGTTACCACGTTTTGGACTCCTGTACAATCATAACACTTGGATATCAAAAACAATATTTCGGTTGCTCGATAAAAAAAAACCCATATTCGTCATTCATTTGGTTTTAGAATGTTATTTGAAAGTAAGTAAGACATCTTAAACGTTATTTCAAAAACACACATCTTACATCACATCTTACATGTTTATTGTTTAAACCACTAAAAATGGAGAAAAAAAACGTTTTTGCAAAAAATAAAACCGACTTCAAAAAACACAAAAAAGTGAAAAATAACTTTAGCTTCAGAATAAACAAGCTCTGAAGAAGCTAAAGTTATTTTTCATTTTTTTGTGTTTTTTGAAGTCGGTTTTATTTTTTGCAAAAACGTTTTTTTTCTTCATTTTTAGTGGTTTAAACAATAAACATTCAAGCGATTGCAGCAATCACGGCAGATATGTCATGGTAATAGGCTTATCCCCAATAAATGGAACTTAACATACCTAACTGTCGAAATATGGGTGTATGGGTGTCTGCGAACCCCCTCAGAGCATACAGGCGTGATATTACGTCATGATGTTGTTGTTGATGTAACAAACATCCAAGCAATTGCAGCAATCACGGCAGATTTGCCGTCTATTTTTGAAGAGTTCCATTGTATATCTCCGAAGATCAGCATCAGATCTTCGCCAAATTGAAATGAGACCACACGGAAAGCACCAGCTTTCAAATAGAAAAAGAATTATCAAAATCGGTTCTTCACCCAGTCGAAAGTTCTGAGGTAACAAACACAAAAATAAAACAGTCGAAGTGAGTACCTCCTCCTTTTTTTGGAAGTTGGTTAAAAATAGAAAAGCTAATTTAAAGCTCCCTGAAAATTACACAACTCAATTCTAAACGTCATTTTAGCCTTCACAAGTTACTGAGATAGCAACACACAAGCAGACACACTCAAACAGTTCCCAGCAGTGTCCAGAACACTCGCCAACCCTACTCATTAGGCACGCTACTCGACGCAAAACGTTCTACAAGCGTGACACCCAACCGGTTGTGGGGTGAGCAGAACTTAAGGGTGCCAACAAAGCGGTGTGAAATGCGGTGGTAGCACTTGAACATATAATAATGTATTGTGTTGTATGGACACTATGCTTTGGGATTTTATTCAGATTTGTATGGTGTATGTCCCGGGGTGCTGACCGGTTTTGGGTTCAGTGGGGGAGAAGCTGGAGTGATGATCTCATTTTAATCAGAGAACTCTTTAGTCCTTTTAAGTTTGATTTGAAAGCTTAAGGGAATACCTTATCGAGGCAATCTTTGATGACATATTATTTATTTACATGTTATTAGAAATTTAGTTGTGTTGTAGCTCAAAGATGTCTATCTTGTTTTTTTTTATTTTGCCAATTAATTTGGTAACACGATAACGAGAAAATCGGATCACGGTATCAGTGGATACAACTCGCCGTGATCCGTAGCTAACGAGATCTGACACCGTGATCGGTGGAGACAGACCCATTTCTAGGTGTAATCAAAATTGATCCTCTGGCTTATGTCACAAACTAATCAGCTTTTTCTACCAGCTTTTGTGCCTACAGGAATCAGCTTATGCCCTACAACTATACCCACTACCCGACAATTTTTAAGCGGGCATCACATAAACGTCATCAGCTGCCTAGCCTTCTCCTAACTATCTTGCGGTCAGCTTCCAGTCTAACAGAATACAGCTGAATACCAGTATTTTCGTTCGGGAAGTTGCGCGCTATCTTCTCGTCCAACTTACCGCAGTGTCTCAAGGCGAAAGTCGTGATGGACGTGTGTGTTGCCAGTGAAAGCAAACGGGACCGAAACGTGGTCGCTCACAATGGGCCTCATCAGAAGGCTTAAAGTCACCCAAAGGGCAGTGGAGAGGGCTATGCACGGAATTTGCTCACGTGATCGGATCAGGAATTAAGACATCCGCAAGAGAACCAAGGTTACCGACGTAGCCCGAAGAATTGTCAAATTTAAGTGGCAGTGACAGGGCACATTGCTCGCAGAACGGATGGACGATGGGGCCGAAAAGTTCTGGAGTGGCGACCGCGAAACGGAAGACGTTGCATTGGAATACCTCCCACTGGGTGGACCGATGACCTAGTGAAGGTAGCGGGAATGCGAGTCGCACGGGACCGGTCAATGTAGCACACTTGAGGGAGGCCTAAGTCCAGCAGTGGACGTCTTTCGGCTGAAATGATGTATTTTACATGCTATCTATCTAACAACTCAGCTACTTAACAACCCGTTATCGCTATTCCTTCTATTTATTCATCTCAAAAATCAACTGAAGTGGGTATCAATCCCTTCCACAAACACTAGAACACAGTAAACATTCCCGATAGTTGTACAATAAACATTGTTATTCCGTACATGTCTGCTTAAAAGCTGCCTCTCAGTTTACCGCGGCAAACTGCCGTCTAAAATGTTATCTTGTCACATTCGTACTAGACTTGTAGGTGTATGTTATGTACATTAGGGTGTTTTGTTTGAGAACCAGCTAATTGGCTTACTGATAGAATCAAACATTTTTAATTTATTTATTCTAATTTATTTATTTAATTAAATAGAACGGCCGAAGCCAATTACGCTATTTAACATATAACATATAATTTATTTAACACAGTCATGCATTCTTCTCACAAAAATTGAAACATTCTGACAGTATCTATGACAGTATATATATTAAGCATTACCTAAACTTGTATCAGTAGGTTTAGGTGTGATAAATCAAAGTAACATGAATATTACCAATGTTTAAATATAGAAATTAATGTATTAGCATTATTGTATAAGATTATTGTACATAATGTTGCATTTATGGGCCGTAGTTGCCTGAAAATAAAGTGAATGATTGATTGATATAGGTTCTGTGTATATAAATACAAACCCGGGTGATTAATTGCTCTATGCGTTGGCGATTATAGAACTAGATTTGTTATAGCCTCCAAAAGCAAGACTACATTACCAGATAGCAAATCAGTGTGTATGCTGACTTGCTCATTGAAAAAAATGTCCTTCCCCCTCCACTCACTGGGACAGTCACAAAACATTTATGCATGTCATCACCCACTCTTACATACTGTTAAAACTGTACAAATAACAAATTGTCGTGGCGGGCTCGCATTAAGGTGGGCCCGAAGTGCAGTCGTTAGCGACCGGCCCGCGGCTACGTCTGACGATGGTAAGACAGACCCTTGTTACGCTCAACTTTGCACAAGGGCTGCATGACGACTACGTTTTAGTTGCTTCTTTTGTTTTTTTTTTGCTGTTACATAAGATAGGTATTTTTGTGCTGTAAAGTGTTGGTTATTTATTGTTGAATTTATAGGATTGGAAGAATTGATCATTACCTCTTTAGGGGTGCCTGTTTAGAGGGTCGTTCAAGAAGAATTGCCAGTAGAAAAGCGTGATAAAAATTGAATGTCCCTGTTGCCTTATAAATCCTATGAGAAATACAATTAAAACCGTCTTTCGCTTTTCGCTGGACATTACACACAGCGCCATCTAGTGCCCCACTAAGCAATGAGGCTTGTGTCGTGGACACCAGATAGTTGATATACTACATATATACTTTTTGTTTGTAAATACATACTTATTATACATATAAACCTCCATGACTCGGAAACAAATGTCCATGCTTATCACGCAAACTCCTACTGGGATTCGAACCCGGCACCCTTAGAATGTAAGGCAACCTCACTACCGCAGCGCCATTCGGGTCGTCAATTGTCTCACTGTGGACAAAGGCTTCCCTTCAAATAAGCAAAGTAAATTGATCACTATGCTTGCTGACTGCAATGAACTCAGTGAAGCAGCTGATACAGCTAGTATTTGGATATCTCTCAATTAACAACATCCATCGAGCAAATGATAGGTACAATCCAATCTACACTAGTAATACAAATATTATCCCAGTCCAATGTGTGGTAATTACAGGTTAGTAACGTCTGTGAGACAGGGATATCACTACTTCAAAGTCTGATTCGATGAACTAGTGTTACAGTGTGTAATGTTTATCTTATATACTGAGTATACGTGTAAATAAGCGTGTCAAATGTGATTGGAAATACCTGGAACATTATCGAACGCGTTCGTTGTCAAACGGGTGGAACTCTCGTACATATTATGTGCTACAGAAATGTAAGCACGCTTGAAACATGGATAATAAAGTAGTTCAGAACTCATCACTGGCCTAGCCTTTTAACAAATACGTTGGGGTCGGCTTCCAGTCTTACTGGATTCAGGTGAATACTAGTATTTTACATGGAGCGACTCCCTATCTGACCTCCACAACCCAGTTAGTACTGGGTAATACGATACCCGTTGGTAAGACTGCTTGTCAGATTTTCGGGCCACTCACTACCTGCCACGACTGTAAAGTAAAGTAGTTCTAAACTGTATGCGGTAAATAAACATTCCCACCTAGAAACAAGTTAGTACCGATGACTAGCTAGCACAGTTACTGCAGATTCATTCATCACAAATCTCTTGAGTTGTGGAGTTTTGGTTTGGGTCAAGCACGCCATTCTATTTCCATCCTCTAGAACTCATCTAAGACAGAATTTAATGTTGTGATAACTACCAACCAGAATAGCTTCGATGCCTTAAGAGGGCTATCACATTTTTTCTTATATTTTAAATTTTTAAATCTTTAAGGAGCACTTTAATAATTTCAAATTTTTAAAGCGCTCCCTAGAGAAATAATCAAACTTTCTCGGGCATATTTTTTTTTTTAATATTGTGGCTATATCTATGATGTGTGATTAAGGTAAGTGGGCGCAAATCCAGACTCCGTAGCTGCTACTGAAAAATTCGTGATTACAAAACCCAATCACACGTTGCCCGACCGGGGAATCGAACACAGGACCGCATGCTCAGCTGTCGTGCTTGCGATCACTAGACCAACAAGGCAGTCTTACGACATCTTTATAAAATGCAGATAAAACCCAAAACAAAAAATGATCAATTAACTTATTAATCACCACACCAAACCGAAAGATACTCAAACACATACAAATCAGTGGCTCAATATAGAGTGCGACTGGTACACGTAGGTGGTATAGTTAAACTAATTACAATACAGGTGGCAGCATCAGAACACCCGGTAAAGAGCACACGCGCCTCCAACTTGCTCCCAGAAGTTTGGATCGCTACGGGTTTCTGGATGGGTGCAAGTCAGGAGAGATGCCAATGAAATGATGAGGAAAATAAGGAACTTGTTTGTTTATGAAATGATAAATCCACGTACATACGTCAAAAATAGTAAATTTACAGGGGTGTGAAACTGCAAAATATTTAATGATTGATTGATTTGTGTTTACCTAAACCTAGATCCAACCTTGCTTGTTTCTGATGGACAGAAACAACGCGTCTTCCGATTCTCTAGCAATCTGCACCAAATTTCAAAATCGCTAAAAATTTACTTACCTACTTACTACCTGGTGGCAGAACTTCAACGACGAATTAGAATTTATTGCATAAATAGAAATGGTATTAATTTGATAAACAATGAAGACTTAGTACATATAAGCTAGAAGAATTTCCTTACAAGGACTCAGAAAAAAACACTAAAACGAAAAGATCAATGATGGTAGGTGCCTTAAGTGGTCCCAGCCAGTGCACATAACTATGTGTCAGTTATCGTGTCTAAGGTAGTACATTATGATATAAGTGCGGTAAATTGAAGATTACAGCCGAGACGATATTGCCAGCCCGAGCCGTAGGCGAGGGCTACAAGAAAGCAGAGGCTGTAATTATCAACGCGAACGTATGTCATACGACGTTTTATAACATATTCGCGAGGAAATCATTAAAACTCGGACTTTCTTAAACACTCGTTAAAGCAGTTATAAAAATTTGAACAATTTGTAAAATTGATTATTACGTTGCCAGTTGGCATTCTTAATGTTGTCAAGTTATAATTATTATATTTTATCTCCCAAAGTTAGTTTTATTCATAAAATGTTGACCTCTTTTCTGACATAAAAACTCTTTGCTAATATTTAAAAAAGTACCGTTCGTTTTGACGGAGCATCTTGATAATGTAATGAGATACAATTCGATATTGAAATTGAAATAAGAGACCCTTTACGAGCAAATGTGTTATAAAATACATTACCTACATGTTTTAAGAGTCTTACTCGAAAATAGTTCGGCAGATAATTAATAAGGTTTAAGTGAGGTTAGAGTTATCGCTGTTTTTTTTGCTGAGTGACTGACTGCTGCGGTAAAGACTAGAACATTTCTTTATTAATCGCTTCAATTAGCGGAGTCATCCAAAACTGCTTAAAACTGACGTCAAAAATGAAATAGAGTCGTATTAGGTAGGTACTTTGTTTGTTCTTCGAGCTCGTTCTTAATTTCTCTGCAAATAAAAACAATGTTTTAGTTAAAATCTGAATTATTGTAAGTTACTGGCAAAACCGTACACAATTTTGAATTTCTAGTAGTATTAGTAGTTTGGTCTATAAGTAAAAGCCAGTAATTTAAATCGCTGTCTCTTGCTATTTACGCCATCAATTAACCTAACATATTATTTAAGCTAATATGAAAATTGGCGAACTAATATCCGAGGCCTCTCACGTGTGGATCCGTCCGTCCGTCCCACGGATCCCTAATTAAACTTACAAACGACACGCTGAATGTTTTACAGCGATTGCGACGCGATTCTAATACCATTCTTAGTTTGTAAACGGCTTTATTTTGGAGTTCGGAATTGGTTTTACGTGAGTTCTGAAGTAAGCGGAGTCAAGAGTTTCTTTGCTGTTAGTGCCGTGACGTGATTAAGGGATGAGGATGATGGTATTTGAATTTGAATTTGGAATGGTGGAAATGCTTATCGAATTTGGAATAGAAAAATGGTAACCGATTTCCGTAGCACCGATTTTATTGTTTTCCATAAAACTATATTTCAGTCAAACCAAAGCGGTCACAGTCGCTTCAGTTAATATTTGTATTGATACCCATGTCTGGAGCCGTGTTCGGATTTCTTTCGTCATGATTTGACCGATCCTTTAGATTCGGTTTCAAAATTTTATTTTATTCAATTTAGTAATTTTTAACTTAACTTAGGGCGACTACAGGAGCTAAATTAGCAACTCTATTTGTGGTGGTTCAAACTTCGTTTGAAATACTGTTAGAATAAAGTTCTAATCTGTTCCACTACAAAGTGGTTGTTACGTCAGTCACTGCGGGCCAAATAGTGCGAAATGAGTGTTTTTTTGCGATTTACAAAAAAACTATATTTTGAACTAAAAAAATAAAACACTGTGATGCAAATATGTTGCTTGTAGAATTATTTGCCAAAAAATTAGAATGATCGCATGTATTTTAGTATGGTATTTAAAATCAAAAAATCAAATTAGTTGTATTATGTTTTTAAAACAGTATCGTACTAGCATATATCCTAAAGAATATCATATATTTTTCTGGTTTTGTTTATTGCAGTGAATCATATGCTTTTTTGCATTATAAAACTCGCGTTTAGCTCCTGTAGTCCCCTTAACCGTGGGAATTGCAATGTTCTATGTTCATGTTTTTTCCATTTCAAAGTGAAGGTTTCTTGGCAGAAAAAGTAAGATGTAGAACTTCTTAAATGGTGCAAATTCAATAACTTAACATCTAGCACATAATGTGCACATGTAAGCTGTGTTAGGTGACCACAAGTATTACCATAGCCTCCAGCCCGCGCCCGTAAAGCGATACCGTAATTAATAATTAATAGCCATCGTACCGTAATGGACTTCCATGCATATTTGCTCGCACTGAGCAAATTGTAATTAGACGTTTAATTAGGTTTGCTATTACTAATTGCGAAGGTAGAATTTGAGACAGCAAATGTTGTGACGATCAGTGGAGATAATGCGAGGAGCAGTGGTGACGAGTCGTGGGTTCGAACCGAGACGAGCGCGTTACATTGTTTTATTAAAACACAAAACCAGCATATCATAGAACCCATCCAAAAAATGTGAAGTCTGCCAGCCAGAACTGATCGATAACACCTACTAGCTCACTTTCGCAGGGAAGAGGATTTGTTTCCAGCAATGGGAACATTAATGATTACACAAAAATGTTGTGATGATAGTTGTCATAGGTTTGATGGCGAAAAGAATCGAATTCGAAAGCGCCCCAAACCTGGCTAGTATTAAAGATCTATGGCACGCATGGTAAGGAGTTTCTTTACCCTGGATAGCCTAGGGTTAACTAATTGAGATAAGGAGGATTGAGGTCACTGAGGCACACAACTGCAGTAGTGGCGAAGACGACCAACCGCGAGCTGTGGCAGAAAATATTTGCTCCATTAAACAACTTTTCCTGCTTTTGAACACAACCTCACCAACTTTCAAGCTGCAGCCTTATATACTTGAAACAACAAATTGTCTCCAATAACAGCAGTCTAACAAACAAAACTTGTACAAAGTCGAGTCGCGTCAAGGATGCTTCTACCTTGACGCATTTCCACGTCAACGTCGACGTCACACCATTAAAACTTAACAAATTTTGTGTAACTGAGCCCTAGCTGTGGGTATACTAGTGATGCGTGCGACGCGAAAGATGTCGAAATAAAAGTTGTTCAGTGAGCTTGACATTAGTAATTATCAACCAACCAACCTGTAATTTCATCTACATGGCATTTGGGCTTTTTCTATAAAGAAAATACCTGGCAATAATCACCAGGCTTAAAGCTCAATGTACATGAAACCTGTGTGCGAGTGCGAGTGATCACCATCCTTTCTCTACTGCAGCTCACATGTTATAGTGAAGAAAGTTTTGAATATGAACGTGGATAAAAGAGTAGGGGAATAAATTATGAAATGATAGACGGGCTGTTTGAAGGAGGTGGCTAGAAAGTAGGTAACTGCTAACTGCTGAGATGGAAAAAAGAAGCAAGAAGAAGAAGAAGCATGGAAGAAGAAGCCATGACAATGAGCATGATATATATATGATTTATCTTTTATTGACATTACCTTATATAATTATTATCATCATTCATATGATTTACCCTTGTATCATTATCTGCCTAGCCTTTTACCGACTACGTCGGGGTCGGCTTCCAGTCTAACCGGATGCAGCTGGTAATACGATACCCCTTGCTAACACTGGTTGTCAGACTTTCAGGCCACTGACTATCTGTAACAACAGGTTTTACACTTGTATATCGATAATTAAACTAGATACTGAAGTTAAACCCTCTCACCCCTCTACATTAAATTAAAAGAACTTATGAAATTGAAGACCCCGATTTCGAAGTTGCTACCTGAAAAAAAAACTTTTTTTTTAAGTATCACTGAACACAAAAACAAACATCCCTTTGTTATCAGTGCCGATCACGGATGTAGATGGCGTGTCCCTAATACCAGCCAAAATATTATGTTACTAATTTACCAACTTCGCGACGTTAAACGTTACTTACAACTTGGAAACTTAAAGGTTTATTCTAATTTAAGTATTATCGCGACGTGGATCCTTTTAAGGGGTTAGCAGACGTCTATGGCTATCGGTTTGAATTATTAAAATAAGAGGGGACTGTATCAAAAGTGTAATTTTGGTTTAAGCTCAGAAAGGTTTTATTTCAGTTTGGTAGTTTTTACCTTTAGAGAAAAAGTAAAAGCAGATTTAGACAGACATATTTTATTTCCTCTTAAAATTTCTATTTAGACTGGTAAATCAAACAAAAACATTGACAAAATTACATCATCCACTCTAACTTCAAAACATTCCTATGATCTTTCACCCAATTCAGCACGAAGTAATATTTTATTTTCATTCACAACAAACCCAGTGGATGGTTATCATTAATAATGTACACATATCAAAGACCCCATAAAAAGGACATAACGCCACATTACCAATGAACACGTGCACTCTTTTATAACAGCCATCTCTTCGAGCAAAAAAATGACAACTTCAAAGAAAGGGGAGACCAATAAAATCATCATTATGAGTATATTTTTTCATCTGTGTGTTTCGGAATAGATAGCAAATGGAGTTATTACATACAAATCATTCAAGTTATTTGACGCATTATAACACCACGCCTGTAATCCCCGAAGGGTTTGGCAAAGGTATACCTCTGACAAATAAATTTGTCAGTTATTTTTATTAAGTCTCATTTAATACGAGTTACAATGATTTCAGTGTGATAAACATTATTTCATACACTATTTATAAAATTGAAAGTTTGCTGTGAAATTGCAATGTTGGCAAGTAATCATGGACAATGTTTATTTTCCCATTTATTTTTGCTGAAAACGGATTACACGATAATTCATAACGGACTTTGCGGAGTATATATATTTTTTTATTTCAATACTACATACTGATTTTCCAATTGAGAGTTGAGAGAGAATTAGAAAACACTTTAGTGCTACGATAAATTAAACGAATGACTAAAGTGCCAAAAGATCCTGTACAAAAATGACGTTGGATGAAACAAATGTTAGTAAACATTTGTGAAATGTATTGAAAACAAGAATGCGATTGGCGGATAGCTCTGATTCTAGTCACACTCCAAAAAATTCTTACACCGTTGAATTCCCAAAGAGCTTTGACAGCTGTCACGCGCTGCTTACTCCTTCATTGCTCCATGTGCTAACTACTCCATGTTTCCTACACATAGAGGGCCCACTGTAGCCAGGGTAACACAAGGTAACTTCAGGGTACGTGACGGGTACATGGCTACAATAACGGTTGATAAGGAAAAATTCACCAAATTTGAGTAATGACGCAGGCACAATATATAATGGCTCTAACGAGGCCGCTTGATACAATTTGACTGTACAATTGAGAGCAGAAAAAGTGTTCAATTTGGAGTTTACAAGTTGAGGAAGTGAATTAATAATAGAGTTGTGGAGCGTGTAAAGGTGCCTTTTTTATTTAAATTGCTACCTTTTTAGTTTTTCACAAAAAAATAAAAGGCGTTCATTAAGGCTGAGGTAACTTTAAAACTTGCAAGTTTTTAGTTTAAAACTTCTCAACTGCCGTTTTAAAAGGGGTTTTTCTATTCCTTACAACGCTATGGAGAGATTATTTTCGACTATGAATAACATCCACGAACAGTCATAAATAAACCGCCAAAATTAAATCTCACTTTTTACATTTAATTCCCCACCGTAGCCATTTCCCTATCCCGAGCCACAGGGCTGTTAATGTAAATCTAATAACGATTGTATCGTCGAATCCAGCCCCAACTCGGCTTGTTTTTCTACAACAGATTCTCCAGCATCCCGTACTCCTACAAAACAACTCTGACTTTTTATCAATAATATTATGTACGGTACCTATTTTTTAAGGGAACATTGTGAAGTCATGTTTTTTTATTCGTAATAAAGAGGTGCTCTATCTTGCTAGGTTGTTTAGATTTGCGACCTATGATAAGAGTTTTTAGACCGCAAGAAAAGATTATAAAATTATTGTAAACAAGGCTTTCGTAGTTCTTTTTACGAAGTTTGCCTGCTCTTAACCTTATTTTAAGCTTTTTAGGTTATCTTAAGTCAAAGTCCCTGAGTGGCGATAAAATAATTGTAACATTGAGAATATTTATTTAAGGGCTAAAACTATGATAATTTAACAGGATATTTCACCAACCTATTTTGACTAAATTAACGCCATAACAAACAGCTAAAAATACTCCTCCTCAAAAGAAGAATAAACTAATTTAACAATCCCTCTAAAATTAATTAGCAAACTAATAAAGACTTCATCGTCCCGGAAAATCAAACAGCCTGTAAGAAATTCGACGCAAAACGGAAAATATCCAACGTAAGAATAAAAATAAAATTACGAAAGATAAAAACCTTTTTAGCCAACATAGGGTGATGGTACAAGGGTCGTTAAATATTTCTTTATATTATCTCGTAAAACGGAAGCCTTGTGTGTGCGTATATCCCCCGTATTATACGAAACTCGGAGAGATACCAATAAGTTGATTTTAGCTAGCTTACTCGCGAACATTATTTTGTTTGGATGCTATAAAATATACATCCTGTATGCTGTTTTAGGGTTCAGTTTAAAATAACGGTGAGTTAAACGGTTACAGATTGATGGTGCATTTTTTACAGGTTTTCCAATATTTGTTTTAAAATGTTTCTCTCAATGGTGGTTTATACAAAAGTGCAAGACTAATGAATGAAATAGCTGATTTTACTGTATACCGTTTATGCTGAAATAATTACTTATATAAAGTGATGTCAAATAAAACAAGAGTCCACTTTAAACAAAAATTGGAAAATAAACTTTCAATTTATTCCGACAAGCATTTTTATATCATTCTAAGTCAAAGCAAACACAAATAACATTCTTCACACATTTCTATTATTCTTTCAAAATATAACACGGATTCCCGCAACGGCTACCATTTCGCGCTTGCCAACAATTTTTATGATTTCACGTTGAAAGTGTACAAAGCGGGATCCATTAGACATAGCGAGCGACTTCCATCGACTTCCACAATACGTCGTTATGC
The DNA here is from genome assembly GCA_963853795.1 of Xestia rhomboidea. Taxonomy (NCBI): domain Eukaryota; kingdom Metazoa; phylum Arthropoda; class Insecta; order Lepidoptera; family Noctuidae; genus Xestia; species Xestia rhomboidea. Next base: position 1,397,773 of record OY970771.1, on the reverse strand, counting down.
TGTTATTAGTATGTTACACCCTGTATACGATGTTTTTATTATCACCCTGTATACACTCTAATCGGGGAAAGAAATTGTTTGCATTTTAGGATGTTTAAATTGGTTTATTTTTTGTTTGTTATGTTGCTGATTTGATTTCAGAAAGCTCTTTGTGTTTTACAGGTTAGGCAGGATTAATTTCAGGCTCTCAAGACATTTCAGCAAGTTTGTCCCTGAAACAGCAATGCTCACAATGCCCGAACGCTGGTTTGTGACCCAATAACTTAACAAATAAACAATCAATCCGCACGGCCCAAATGGCGCAGCGGTAGAGAGGCTGCCTCACGTTCTTAGGGTTTCGGGTTCGAATCCCGGTAGGAGCAAATGTTTGTGTGATGAGCATGGACATTTGTTTCCGAGTCATGGATGTTTATACGTATAATAAGTACGTATTTACAAACAAAAAAGTATCTATGTAGTATATCAACTATCTGGTGTCCACGACACAAGCCCCGTTGCTTAGTGTGGCACAAGATGGCGCTGTGTGTAGTGTCCAGCGATATTTATTTATTTATATTTAATCAATACAATCAGTCAATACTTACCTATGGACAATAATAAAGTTGTACAAGGAACTTTTGGCGCGTGGGTTTAATCAAAACTAACGCAATCTTGTTTTAAAGTAGTAATACTCTAAAATGTTTCTCAAGAGCGCGCAGCGCTCTCTTATAAATGTTATAAAAATCGCAAAAAATAAACATCGGTTATTAAAACCACCACCAAGGGGGCAAGGGGGCAAGGGGGTGATTTGCTCTCTCATCTGCCTAGCCTTTTTCCCAACTATAGTACCTAGCCAAATAAAATGATTGGACGCACTATTAGATTTTTTGTAAAATGTTAATTTTAAGGTGATACTATACTCGATACGGTACGATACGGTGACTCATAGTAAAATCAATAAAGCTCTAATAGTATAGAGCTTTATTGTTTTTACTACATACAATGTTTTTTTTTTATCCACTTAATTATCTATTTTTGACACAAATAGAACATTATTTTAGAAAAAAATATGTATTTATTAACTTTTGAAAAAGAAATGGTTTCACTGATATTTAATGAAAATTGGTCTTTGGAAAATTTTCATTAAAAATCTTAGTGAAACCATTTTTTTTAGCAAATTTTGCTATCATAAAACTGATAAAATCGCAACTCCAAGGTGCTAATGTGAATGCTTCTGAGCGCACTGTTCGAAGTAAATTAATAGAATTAGATTTCAAGGCCTGACGCGACCAGGAAGCACAAGTTAACAGCTGCAATGGCTGACCATGGCCATGACCAGGGCATCTGACCTCCACAACCCAGTTGGTACTGGGTAATACGATACCCCTTGGTAAGACAGGGCTGATTTGTTCTCTACAGAGAACTAATCATAAGTCTATTTAAAGACCATGGTCAGCCATGGCAACTCATGTCCAGGTGGGAGATTTTCAGCAGGTGGATTCAGTTAGGTGTCGCTTAGAGTTAGTGAAAACGGGCATTAGGCATTCAGATAAGTGTCGCTTATTGTTGGTGAAAACGAGCATTAAGCATTCGCTTACGAGTCGCACAGTGTTGGTGAAAATGGGCACTACGCATTCAGTTAGGTGTGTAACATTAGTAAAAATAGGAATTGGAACTACTAGCATTAAAATAATAATAAAAAAGCGGCCAAGTGCGAGTCGGACTCGCCCATGAAGGGTTCCGTATCAGCAAGTAACATAATATAAAGGTTCTTGTAGTTCGTTGTAACTTTGATCGATGTTTTAATAATAGTGTATTTTTTTAAAAATAAGTTATTGATAAGTAAAATGAAAGGTAAGTTGTGGTTTACGATTTATGACGTATTAAAAAACTACTTACTAGATCTCGTTCAAACCAATTTTCAGTGAAAGTTTACATGGTAATGTACAACATCATAATTTTTTTTTAGATTTATTATTCTCTTTTTTTAGAAGTTACACACATTTTACCACTTTGGAAGTGTCTCTCGCGCAAACTATTTAGTTTAGAAAAAAATGATATTAGAAACCTTGACAATATCATTTTTGAAGACCTATCCATAGAAACCGTATGGGATTCATGAAAAAAAATTTTTGAGTTTTAGTTCTAAGTATGGGGAACCCCTTAATTGGAAAATCTTAATGCGGTTCATAGAATACATCTACTTACCAAGTTTCAACATAGTTCTTATAGTTTCGGAAAAAAATAGCTGTGACATACGGACGGACAGACAGACAGACAGACATGACGAATCCATAAGGGTTCCGTTTTTTGCCATTTGGTTACGAAACCCTAAAAAAGTCTCAATGAGATCATCTTCGCCACAGTGATCTCAGCGATAAGACGAGCTCACACCACCTCCTGGCTAATCTACCTACTGATAAGAATATCCGAAGTCATTGTTATTTGCTTGATTGCTATCACAGTCATGTTTGATAAGGACCAATGCCTCATGTAGGTGTCTGATGTTGTGATAGGAATAATCGACGTAAAGATAATAGCGTACATTATTGTAGCTAGGTGTAACCAGGTCCTAGTAGTAGTACTACTAGTAGTAGAAATTATTACTTATGCTAAAGTAAATATTGACCAAATTATTATTATTTTTTACACGACTGCCCAAAAAAAGGAGTGTTTAAATTAGTTAACTAAGTTATAATAGTATAATTTTTATATATCTTTTTACATTAGTATGTATAATATAATATGATATATGATTATAATACCTAATAATGATTTATTTCTCACCACAATATATCCGGTTCATTAGACAGGTATCAATACAAAATACGTAACAACTGTAATTATACTGTGGGAGACTGGTGCCAAAGCTAGACGTGAGGTCTGTATTACAGGACACCAGGTCTCCTCCTCTCACTCAAAATTATTCAATTAATGTTAGCCCGAATCGCCTGAAACACAGTATTACCTAGTTCAGGCTCAAAGCATGGGTGAACTTGGCATAGATTTAAGAAAAACTGTAACCTTATATTTTTTTAATACAATTTTATTTAAGGTAGGTCGGTAAGTGTGTGTAGGTACACCTATGGTGTAATAACACGACAAGTGGATTTTTTTTTTCATTATACTCCTGCCATTTTCCAATGTATTTAGGGTCTTCTTATCCCATACTTCATTATTTGTCGTCATCTCATGATTTACCCACGTTCTAGCTATCATACAGTCCAGCCATCGTTTCCTTGATCTCATAATTAAGAGTAGAAAAAAATATCGACGGAAAAAAATTGGATATAAATGTTTCTGTCGACATTTTTTTCATTCCTCCGCATCACGTGACCACACCGTGACGACCTGGAAAACATAAAGGTGTTTTTTCCCAACGCACTTATGACACCATCCCAGATAACTTTACTCTTTATTGTTCACCCAAATGTAACTCAAGCAGGAGCACGACTGCTGAGCCTTTTTTTTTTTTTTTTTTTTTTTTTGACGCTGGGAAAAAATGCATTACGCATGCCCTCCCGTCGGGGGACGGGAGGGGTATGTGGGACTCCCCGGGCGGTCGAACCCGGTATACCCACTAAAACGACCCAGCGCATTCCCGCTTCGTCATAGTGGAGGGGGACTGGGAATCCGGCACAGCCTTTACTTCCAGTCCCCCGCCGACGAACACAAGGCGGACCCCCCCTCTTGCCCTCACGGCACGGGCGTGGAGGAGGGGGTTCGGGAATGACCGACGGAGGTGACGGGTGCAATGCGGGCGGAGGCACCCCCGCGCCTGTCGCCCGCCCGTCACCGTGAGGAAGGAGGGCAAATGCCCCTTCCCCCCCTCTCCGCCCGCGGAGCAGCGCAGCGAGAGAGAGACCTCCCGCGCGCGCTCCGCCTCCTCCTTTTGCGAAATCGCAAAAGGAGGCTACCGCTGACCAGGCCTCCGCGCTCCCCAGCATGGCGTCCGCCAACGCACGCCGGGAAGCGGGAGGCCCAGTCGCCCGCGAGGTGACGGGTGCAATGCGGGCGGAGGCACCTCCGTGCCTGTCGCCCGCCCGTCACCGTGAGGAGGGAGGGCAAACGCCCCTTCCCCCCCTCACCGCCCACGGAGCGGTGCGGCGAGAGAGAGACCTCCCGCGCGCGCTCCGCCTCCTCCTTTTGCGAAATCGCAAAAGGAGGCTACCGCTGACCAGGCCTCCGCGCTCCCCAGCATGGCGTCCGCCAACGCACGCCGGGAAGCGGGAGGCCCAGTCGCCCGCGAGGTGACGGGTGCAATGCGGGCGGAGGCACCTCCGTGCCTGTCGCCCGCCCGTCACCGTGAGGAGGGAGGGCAAACGCCCCTTCCCCCCCTCACCGCCCACGGAGCGGTGCGGCGAGAGGATCATGTTCCGAGCATGATCCTCCCACCGCGCCGCCCCGCCTCCTCCCTCTGCGAGAACCTAGCAAAAGGAGGCTACCTCTGACCAGGCCTCCTCTCCTCGCTCCCCAGCATGGTGTTCACGCACGCACGCCGGGAAGCGGGAGGCCCAGTCCCCCGCGGGGTGACGGGTGCAATGCGGGCGGAGGCACCTCCGCGCCTGTCGCCCGCCCGTCACCGTGAGGAGGGAGGGCAAACGCCCCTTCCCCCCCTCTCCGCCCGCGGAGCGGCGCGGCGAGAGGATCATGTTCCGCGCATGATCCACTCGCCGCGCCGCCCCGCCTCCTCCTTCTGCGAGAATCCCGCAAAAGGAGGACCCCACTCCCCTGCCATGCCCTCCGCTACGCTCAGAGGGGCACGCAGGGGAAACGCACACCGCACTTCGTATGACGGGAAATTTGATCATACGAAGTGCGATGCGCCCCCCCCCCCCCAGAAAGCGCCTGGTGGTTTTTGTTGCGTCTATTTCTTATGGAATTAGACCAAGAACAGGGCGGCAACCACGTGAAGGTGAACACACCAGACTTGCCTTGAGGATCTACACGACCGTAGCGCTCTCCCTCAAGACCCCGCCACCCTACCGACTCTGAGGGAGGCAGTAAGGTAGACCTGCATCTATGCTACCAAGCAAAGCATGAGCAAAGCTTGTCGTTGTGCAACCGCGAAAGCATAAATACAGATCGGCCCCACGACTGCTGAGCCTGGGTTTCTGAGTTCGTATCCTAGGTTGGACAAAAAGACCTTAGAATTTTTCGTCAGGACTTCTTAACTCGGATTTATCCGGTTCATTGGGGCATCAGGACACCAAATTATACACAGGTGTGAACATAACATATAAGCTTTCTGTAGAACAAACAGTCAGTCCTAACGACAATACCTACGTGGAACAAGCAACCTAGATGGAGACTACACACAATTATTTTAATGACCCCTTTTATCTAAAACAAACATAGCAAACACACCTCCGCCCCCAAAGCTAGCCGTACACTTTTACAGCCCAACAACCCACCGCTTGATGGTCATACAAAAATACTTTTATTTCGGTCTCTGCCGTTATCCCTTAGCTAAAAAGCGTGATACATGGTAAATGGCCTTAACAGCTATATCGAAATCCAGCTTTGAGTGTGTACCTGGCCGTAATCGGGTGACCGGGTTTGGTTTAAAGTTAAAGGAAAAGCGAGTTGCATTATGTAAGTTGTATGTGAGTTGTATGTATGTTCTGTGTAACTTTGGACGTCTCCATAAAATTACGACCGTTTTCCACAATATTGTATACACACAGAGATGTTTATCCCGACATCCACTTTGATCTGACAACTAATAATATGAAAAATATATTTACATAATTCATGAAAAATTGAAATAAACTAAAATAAATAAACTAACAACAAACTATAAAAGGGTATCGAAAAACTCCTCAACGCTGTCAGCTGGTAATGTGCCCAAGAGACTGGCGGCCTCTGACCAAGGAAAAAGCCAGCCCTTGGGTCACGGGAAGCGGCGTTTTGAAAGTTTTTTGAACAGGCTATGGGCACTCGTACCCCACGGCCCCAGAGTTTCAACCCCAAACGGCTCGAAAATATAGTTACCAATTTTAGTTCAATTTATACTTAATTGTTTTATTAATTCCCACTAGCCCCACCAGTGGAGGATCAGTATCCTGCTAAATTCTGTAGTAGTCATACTAACAGGCCGCAAATCTGTATGGACTTTTACCGAGGAATTCCGAAAAGACAAATTCTCTTTGCCCAGCCATTGGCTCAACCCCGCTCAGTGCTCAGCAGTCCTCCTTGCGACCAGAAGACCACAACAAAGCAGTTCAGATCACAAGGATTTAGATATCGTTGATGTAACGTTCAAGTCCTTGCAGCGGTTCGGCGTTGTCATGGCAACCAACGAAAGACCTCTAGTTGTCTAGATCATCACCGTGTTAAGACCGAAAATTCTCATGTTTTGAATGTTTTTAAGTAATATTGTTGTGCAATAGGTAACGGGGAACAAGTTGTAACACGATTCTCACTAGTCATGCCAAAAATACTTGTCTTGAATGAGTAATAATAGTCATAAAGAAGGTAATAATACGGCTTTATTTTGATTCATTATAAACCAAACATCTGTTGTTTGTGACACTATCATAGTGACTTGCTATTTTATTTGATTATCTTAATTGAAATTATGTCATCTGTTTTTATTTTTCGGGCGATATCAGATGTGTTTGTTATTAGAATGTTGGTGGCCTTTATAAATAGTTTATCTTTCTTCGTTTTCAATTAGCTTACAAATCATGAGATGACATTTTGTTTAAAATGTGTCATAATGTACAATTGTACGAGTGATCTTTTCAATATTGACTTTGATTTTTCACGTTCTATTTTACTAAATTACGAGTCTGAAACAACCATTAATTAAGGAGTCTTTCGACTTCCTTCGTCCGAGGTTCTTCGAGGCGGATCATTAGCCCTTCGTCGGACGGAACCATGTTTGCACTTCCAACTCGCGGTTGTTCGTAATGATGAGGGCATGTCCATGATTTCCGTTTGTTTTCAAATCTAGTCGGGAAACAAATACGTAATGACAAATGAATGTACTTAATCTTTTAACCTTTTTTTTTGTCCATACTTCATTATTATTTGAAAACGTTTAACTCACAAAACAGACAAAGTCAACTTCACCCTTAACATTCAAACCCGCTAACCACTTGTAACTTCTACCCCATCAAAGGTCCAGCCGAAATGGGCTCTCACAGTTTTCAGCGCACATTTGAATGGGAACGACTTTATTCAGATAACTACCCGTGATTTTATCTTGCTATATTTCATGCTCAGATTACGTGCTTGCCTCCCTGTGGCTTTGTTTTTTCGCCGTCAAAACGCCCGCGCTGGAACGAAATTAATTGGTTCGATATTTGAATGTTACTGGTAATTGGATGGGGTTATGCGAGAGGGTGACGTTTCTGTTTTGCAGGTGAAAATACTTCCTGTTGTTAATATAATAAAGTACGACCTTTTGCAACACAATATTATGATGATACCTCCATAAACTAGAGTAGGTACTTATCCATTATCCAAGTTCAAAAAAAAATTTTTTTTTCTCAAATTATTATAAAAATTGTGATTCTTCGACTCAGGCCAATCAATACTCATATTTCTACTACAGCATGTGATGATTTCCTGGAAAATGGAGAAGACGACGTAGTTATTATCACATTTGAAAAGGGAAGATCTTCCGTCCAGACGAGTGTCACGGCTGACAGACATTATAATAATTATTATTGATTGTATTTTAACCGTGAAATAGTGTGATGTTACGTAATGTGGTATGTTTGTTTAGGCTGATTACAGAGGAGAAGGCGGAGCACCAGTTATTGTGGTTCTCTAGATAAAAAACGTAATATCTTCGACGGCGACGTATGTATATGTAATAAAATTAAAATGGCCTACGTGTGCACATGCTGATGCAATTTTCAACCTATTAAGCGAAAATGTAATTAGATTGCAAATCTCACAACAGTATAAAGTCAAACGAGATAAAAATGGTCTTCGTCATGCCACGAGTTATTTTACAATTTTTATGCACAGTCATCATTGTCATAAGAATTTTGCAGGCTTATTGAACATTCGAATGGCAGTTGGGGGGTATGAAGAACAGGGTGTAAAGTTCTTCATCCCCCATAGAAAACGCAGGATCCTCGGACCAGACGGGTGTTGTGTCTGGTGGGCCACTGCCCGACAGTTGTTGTTGGGTTCTTGTCCGCGACTTAAAAAAGTATTACAGCAACATTGCTGTAGTACTTTTTGTAGTGCCTCTATAGTAAGTAATAATAGGTAGTGCGCTCATTGTTGCAGAGCTTAATAACTATATCCGTCCGTCACTTCCGCCTCAAGGTTTGTTGGAAGACCAGCGTCAGACAGCATCGCTATCATCTGCCTGGCATGAATGCTTAAATGGACCTTTTTGGCGCAGCCGTGAGGCACACAGCACATACTATGTTTTTCTCCTTATTTTGTATCTTTTAGGGTTCCGTACCTAAAAAAACGGAACCCTTATAAGATCACTTTCTTGTACGTCAGTCCGTCTGTCACCAGCGATTTTCTCAGGAACGGGTGGACCTAGCAAGTTGAACTGTATACCATATACTGAGGTCTATAGTTCCTATTAGGTGTATAAAAATCAAGGTCCTGAGTCAACACGATAAAAAGATTGGGCAAATTTAGATTTTCGCGAAAACTTGTAAGTACTAAAAGCTACCTTAATCTTCAACTTTTTTATATTATTGTGTGTGTGTGAAACTGACGTTAAATAAATATGTTTTCTTTCTTTTCTTTGTAAATGCTTAAAACTGGTAGCCATTACCAATATTCTCATGCAAACCTTTACATTTTCACCATCATTAACTATGTTGGGGTCACTTGGGGTTGACTTCCAGTCTAACCAGATCAGCTGGATACTATTAGTCTATACTAATATTATGAAGTGGAAAGATTTGTATTTTTGTATGTAACGAATAAACTTAAAAACTACTGGACTGATTTGATAAATTCTTTCAGCAATGGATGAGTAACATAAGCTATATTTTATCCTCGTACTTCTACGGGAACGGGAACTACGTGGGTGAAACCGCGTCACGTCCGCTAGTCTTCTACAAGCAGCAATTGAACTTATCTCCACAAGCCAGTTTATAGTCGGTCATACCATAATACAATACCCTTGGTGATACTGGTTGTCAGACTTTCGGGCCACTGACTATCAGTAACTACTGCCAAAGATTTACAAATGACATCCGAGACCAACGGCTTATTGTACTTATTTTATTTATTTTAAATTCAGATCTATTTCACATATTTATGTACCTATTCCACACCACCATTGACACAAAACATAAAACTGCTTCACATCCGTAACCTCACTAATCCAGGTCCAGTTGAAAACCAGCGGCGGGCACTATTTTGCTGAACTGGGCCTATTTTGGCGCAGCCGTGAGGCGCACAGTCATGTCACATTATTTTATTTTAATGTTTAGTTTTAAGTTTTTTATTCATTTTGGTTCTTCTTTTTCGTTTTTCTTTTTTGTTTAATTTTTATACAAAAAAAAACCTTCTCAACACAACACACTTCTTCTAACTCCTCCTCCTCCTCCTCTCTTCTTCTTCTTCTTCTCACTTCTTCTAACTTCTTTCTTTCATTCTGCTTTCTTTGCTTTCAAGAATCAGAACAATAATTATTATGTTATCGTTATAATATGGTAGATGACAAAAAAACCTAATTAGTCCGTCAAATAGATTTCCAATAAATATTGGACACATGTTTTTGTTTTTCACGTAAACAAACATGAAGACGATACAGTGCTTCGAAACCTCGTGTGACGTCACATTTGAGTACATTTTTTACTCAAATATGACGTCACAAGCCCCCACTCATGATCATTGCCACGTTTTATCTTCGTCATTTTTAATTAATTTGCTAAAACAAAAAACACGTATCGAATATTTTCCGATAATCTAACTGACGGACTAAACAGAATCATCTTTTTTTAGTCAGTCATCATCCCCATTGTTGCACATTGATTCGATACTACCTTTACGCGATATTAACTACAGATTTTCATGCAAGCTCATGTGTGCTGGAAACTTTTCTCTTGTCACGATAATTAAAAGGTGAGCCTTGCTTGATCATCATACACGCTAAAACATTGGTTTTTGTAAATCGTCTGTTCATGCCACTATTGTTATCATCCATAGCCCGACTTCACCCACTGCTGGGTATAGGCCTCTCTTTGTTTGTGCCCAACTCCACGCTCCTGTGCCAACCTCATCCAGGTTATTCCCACAATGGCAACGATGTCGTCTGCCCATCTCGCCGCCGGACGACCAACACTTCTCTTTCCATTCCTAGGACGCCACTCAGTCACAACTTTACTCCACCTGCCATCACCGCGCCTTGCTAGGTGTCCTGACCAACTCCATTTGAGTTCCTTAACTCAATTTCCAATATCGAAGACCTTCGTACGTCTTCGGCTTTCGACGTTTGGAACTCGGTCTATTAATTTTATGCCGAGCTGGAACGCTCCATGGCTCTCTGTGCTACTCTGAGTCTGTACACGCTTTCCATTTGTGAGAGAATTTTCAAAAGTATTTCAGGTGATTACCCCCTACATACAAACATATTATGTTACCTCTTTACAATATTAGTAAGTATCTGATCATTCGGGTGAAAAAATGGCTTTCGGCAAATAGCTACAGATAAACAATCTCATGGTGAATCAGGCCCCATGACCCATTATGTTCACTTATCTCGCTCTACTAAGTGCTCAGTTATCTATTTTCCACCACTGTGCTAGATATAAACCGTTACTTTCACCACTAACCTCTAGTTCCGTCCAAAGAGTGAAACAGTTATCATGCCATCGCCGATCAAAATATACAAAATCGACCTCAGTCCACCATCCCGGGCCGCCATGATGATGGCTGAACTACTCAAACTGAACTTTGTGACTCAAAACGTGGATCTTATGGCCGGAGAACACAGATCACCTGAATACGTAGCGAAAAATCCCATGCACACCGTTCCTCTACTAGAAGATGGCGATTTTCTTCTCGCAGACAGCCATGCAATCATTTTATACCTGGTCACCAAATATGGAGGTGGACAGCAATCGAAATTATACCCTAGCTGCGTCAAATTACGTGCGACAATCCACCAGAGACTGTTTTTCGAAACTTCGAACGTCGCTGGTGCAGCCAGGGAGGTACTGAATGGACTCATGTCCTGTCAAAATTCACCTACTGCGAAACAAATCGAACTTGTAAACGACGCTTATGGAATTCTGGAGAAATATTTGCAGAAGACAAAGTACGTGGCCGCCGACCATTTGACGATAGCTGATGTGTCATTAGTTGCTGGTATCTCTTCAATCAATGTGTTGGTGCCCTTGGATCAAAAATACACCAAGGTGCACGCATGGTGGAATTTGCTGAAGAAGGAAAATTGGTACAAAAACGCAAATGCACCTGGACTGGCGCAGTATGAAAAGTTAGTGCAATCGAGGTTGAAGTGAAATAGTGGTGCTTAGAAATATGAATAAAGATACAAAAGTTTGATAATTGTATTATATCCAACTTTCCTCTCGCAAATCTGTTGGAAGAAACTTTATATGAAATAACACAGTACCTTTGTGCTCTTCTATGATAATGTAACCATCTGTTAAGTATTTTTTGAACAGTACATTGTACATAAATAAATAAATATTCAAAATAAAATCTGTAGGCAAATAACTGACCGGATTTAAAAATATACAAACATTGTATGGTTTACATAAATATGTTTAAAGTCCATTCACAACTATCTACGATCGTTATAACTAAACATTCAGGAAGGTTGTCTCCTTGTCTAGTCAGGTCGATGTTTTTAATATATAAAATCGGTTAGTCTTATTACTTCCAAAAAACGAATCGGGTATCTACTTGATCTTTATAGAAAGCTACACATAATAATATAAGTGGTGTACAATTAAATGTACCTGTACCGCAAGGTTCGATATTAGGTCCTTTCCTCTTTTTTATAAATTTTATAAATGATTTACCCTTCCTACATATTTTAAGACCCACCGCAAATGTGTTTCATGACGATACTTCTGTAATATTTAAAATAAATAGACGTGCCATAAATCTGGACGGCGTAAATAATGACCTACTGCAAGTGCATGAATAAGCCAGCGACATCGAGAAAACGAAGCCACAAGCTGACTCAAATCACCCAATGTCTACGCCTCATTGCCCCAGAAGCTTTAAAACTTTCTTGGGTGCGTGGATCCAGCTAGTCCAGCAACATCTTAACAGCGAAATCTAACTTCAGACGAGAGCTGCTTAAAACCCATGACAACTTCAACAAACCGACCGACTTCAAATTTGGTCGGAGCTAAGACAATATTCATTGGTGGCAGTTCATGTATGTACGTCCCCACAGACCTTGCGCGGCATGCCCAAACGCCTGCGCACTTGATTAACTTATCATTGCATTATTAAGAGGAGTCTGCATGGCAGAATTTTAGGCCTCCTTTATATTTATATCGTAAGCTATGTACAAACAAAATTTAGCCAAAGCAGCAGAAACACCACTTTAATTCTACCTTATTATCTTTTCTTATCTCGTTCCATTGTGATTGTTTTATACATACTCGTATCATATACATCTAGATATCAATCGTTGTTATGTACATTATAGAATAGATGACAGTACGGGTGCCCGCGCCTACGTCATCACTGTGCACTGTTGAGGTTCTCAAACTAGACTAGACGAGACGACACCAGAATGCTTCCTAAACCGTATTGAATATAAAATTCCAGCCTATGCCACGTCTCCTTGAACCCTTTTTTTCAGCACTTTCTATGATTCATTTCAGTATTGTTCTTATATCATTTGCGTATACTTCCTATTTTTATTTTTTAGATTACAGCATTATCTCCTTTAATCTAGCTTCATATCGATTATATTATATCTACCAGATAACAAATAGTTTCTAGGATTAGCCTTTAGTTCAGTGTAGACATCGACACAGTCAACATGCCGCTTAAAATTTACAAAATGGACGCTAGTCCGGGCGTCCGAGCCGTTCTAATGACGGCTGAGCTTCTCAAACTAGACTACGTCCAACAAGAACTGGATCTTCAGAACGGGGAGAACATGTCACCAGAATACTTGGAGAAAAATCCTCTACATTCCGTACCTTTTTTGGAAGATGGTGAGTTTATGCTCTCTGATAGCCACGCTATTATCACTTACCTGACTTCTAAATACGGTGCTGAAAAACGAGCGACATTATACCCTAATGATGTGAATGTAAGAGCGACAGTAGATTCCAGGATGTATTTCGACACTTCAGTGCTCTTTCCCACCAGCAAACAATTAGTGAAGGCAATGATAAGTGATGGAACAGCTGGTCAACAACAAATTAAAGAATTGAAGGATGCTTACGAAATAATGGAAAAATACTTGCAGAAAACAAAGTACGTTGCTTGCGACCATTTGACGTTAGCTGATGTATCATGTGTCACTAGCATCTCCTCTGCGGATGTATTGGTGCCTGTGGATTATAAATATCCGAAGTTGAACGCATGGTTACGATCACTGGAGCAAGAAGATTGGTACGAAAAAGGGAATCTGTTTGGACTGAATAAGTTGAAAGAGTTTTTGAACTCAATTGGAATACAAACTGTGTAAAACTGAAATTAAAAACTATTATTTGTACAAAATAAATGGTTATTAATATAGTATTATGTAATATTAATTCTTGCTACGTTTCCAATTTAATACTCCATTCGTACTTCTAGGCCCCGTAATCTACTTTGAACCTAACCTGTCTGTGTCGGGATGTTCTGTTGCAATATTCACATAATAGAACTTACGTTTAATCTTTAGGCTAAATTTTTATCTTAATCTTTGTTAACAAATCACTGCAAATCACAATCGCGGAAAACGATATCTAAATAAAAATAAATATAAGTAATGTTTTAAGTAGTAAAACAAGCCTCAAGGTCAATATCTCTACATATCTCACTCGTTTCATTAAGTGCCCAGTAGTGTCCAGTCATCGTATATATAAAGCGTCGCAGTGATTGCTGGCCGCCAGTACCTCGCAAACGTCGATACAGTCAACATGACGATCAAGATATACAAACTAGACGCCAGTCCGCCGGCGCGCGCCACCGTGTGCTTTGCTGAGCTCCTCAAACTAGACTACACGGCCATAGACGTTAATCTTTTGGCCGGAGATCACCTGACACCAGAATACTTAGAGAAAAATCCTATGCACTCCGTCCCTGTCTTAGAAGATGGCGATTTTGTGCTCGCCGACAGCCATGCAATCATCACGTATCTGGTAAACAAATACGGAACGGCTGAACAACGAGAGAAATTGTACCCTAGCGACTTGAAATTGAGGGCGACAATCAATCAGAGGATGTTTTTCGAGAGCTCGAACTTATTTGCATCTGGCAGGCCAGTATCGCTTGACCTCTTGGCAGGGAAGAAAGCTCCCACTGCGAAGCATATCGAAAACATGAATGATGCTTACTCAATTTTGGAGAAATACTTGGAGAAGACTAAGTACGTGGCAGGCGACCACTTCACGGTAGCCGACTTATCACTAGTGGTTGCTGTGTCTTCGTTTGACGTGTACGTCCCAGTAGATGCCAAATATATCAAGATACACGCGTGGTGGAATTTATTCAAGGAGGAAGATTGGTACAAAACTGTAAATGAACCCGGAATTGCTCAGTTGGAAGAGTTTATGAAAACATTGTTGAAGGAAGCAAAATAGTGACAGTTCTGTGATTATACAATTAAGTTTAATTAATATTAAATAAATTATTGTTTATACCGAATTACTTTTTTTTTGGTAGACTGATCTGTCCAACTCCTGGGTAAAAGTCCCCCCCATTCCTTCCATTTTAAATATTTACTCCGTTAATTCGGAAAGACATCTAGTACCGGTATCACACCCAGGCCAATGGTACCGGTTCCCTGCAAAGATACCGGTGTATTAAGGCCTGGTTTTGAAGTGATATTTCGTAATTTGTAGCCTTTAATAAGCTTTGCCTTTTTTTTTTTTAGGATGGGAAATCATCATATAACTCCTCCCGCTCTGGGCGGAGCAGGAGGGAGTGTCAGACTTTTACTGACTAAAACCCATCCATGTTCCTTCCTCGCCCTTTGTGTTCCGGGGCCACGGTATCTCTTTCGAATAGTCCCGCAGCCCCGGAATAAGCTTTGCCTAAATTCAAATTTTGCCTAGCCCTTACGAACACAGACCCAAGAATATCGTAACAACGACAAATACTCACATTGTTTAAGCAAACTTGTGTTCTCACATCAGGGAATGCCTTCCTTCGTGAGGGAATGGGTTGGGTATCCACCTCGCAATCTGAGTGCGGGTAGATAGTAGATGTCACATTTTTTAGATTTTTTGTTTCTAGAACATCGCTTCCTTACGATGTTACATTTAAGGTATATCATATAATAATATACTTAACACTAAAAACAATAATAAAAATACAACAACAAATTCTTGGTCTTGACCGTGTGTCTGGATGTCTTTTTAGAAACTACAACAGCTGTTGGTAGATGAGAACCCATCAGACAGTCTTATTACAAAAAGCAGAGCTGAGCCTTGGTTTAAACCTGGACTATGAAGTCCAGGCTTATCTGCAAAACCATGGTCTAAATTTGTTCGTATTACAAAACTTAAAAAAAAACGTGGTCTTCTTAGTACCGTCATTTGAACCATTGTTTAAATATCAACCACAGATTAATACAAATTTCATTCGTTCACCATGACATCATTTAATTGCAAGGTTCCGTATGCCCAGAAACGAAAACGTTTTGATAATACGCTAATGATTAGATGATGTTTAAAATAGTGAGACCTGGTTATTTTGCATGGATATAAACATTATTTAGTTATTTCGTCGATTGCAGTTTGGTTTAGGGTTAAACACATTACTTAATGTCGTATTAATTTCAAAAAATAACATAAAAACTGTGAAAGTACTGTAGTTGCCCATTCCCTAGCGTAGATCTCTATGGAGAAGAACGGGCAAGAAACTCCATGGACACTCTTTTAAATCAGAATATTGTTACAAAATCTTGGTTACATCATTCATGTTGAGATGGTATATTATGTGAGAACAATGTAGTAAGATGTGCACGTTAAAAGTGTCCACAGTAAAACAAAAAAAAACAATTCAAAAACTAAAATAATTCATTCAAATAAGCCATGGCAACTGAGATATGACCAGTCACAACTGACAGCACCCGTTTACGGACATGACGCATAGATCAGCACCATTCAACTCAACCATTTTGAAGGGAACTAAATGATCCGACACATGCGCCACCATCAGCGAGACATTTGAGTGAGCATGACATACTCTCAACCGCCAGTGCACATTCAAGTCAAGAAAAGACGTAGGTTTCCAGTGAATGATAGCTTTCTAGTACATAGTACTCACACAATATGGGCTATGCGATTATATAATACTAAAGAGATTGAATCTATACAATGCAAAGATAGTTGTACAATCTTCAGCAGCTCCAACAATACCATTTAATGCTATCAATTTAAGCGCCCCTGTCCTTGTGGAGCAGGACCAGCATTGAGCAAAGCATTTTTATCAGCGATATAATCGCTCAACTTGTAATATGCTTGCTTACATAGTGTGCGTTTAATGCATGTTTTAAATTTCGTCTCATTCAGTTCAAAAATACTTTGTGGAATTTTATTATAGCATCTCAAACAGTACCCCATGAAAGATGAGTCTACTTTAGCGAGTCTGAAGCCTGGCTGAACTAGTTGGTCCCTATTTCTAGTACTGTAATTATGTCTGTCACCCCTTTTACCAAAAAGGTGCAGATTTTTTCTGACGTACATTATGTTTTCGTAGATGTATGGACAATGTACCGTCATGATGCTAATATCCTTAAACAGTTCCCTAAGAGAATCGCGCCTACGAAGATTATATATGGCTCTGATGGCTCTTTTCTGTAGTATAAATATAGACTCAATATCTGCAGCCCGTCCCCATAGCAAAATGCCATAAGACATTATACTATGAAAGTAACTAAAATAAACCAGTCTAGCGGTATCTACATTAGTATATTGACGGATTTTTCTAATGGCATATGCTGCTGAACTTAGCCGCCCCGCAAGAGATGTTAAATTAGAACCCCATTGTAGCCTTGAATCAAGCGTAATCCCCAGGAAAACCGTTTTATCTACGAATTCAAGTTTTTCTTAATCCAATATTATATCACAATCACTACTTTTAACATTCTGTAAAGCAAATCTTATGCATTTGGTTTTTTTTTCATTGAATACCAAATTGTTTGCTGTGAACCAATTTTGGACCTGAAGTAAGGCTTTATTTACGTCATCTAGATTTTGGGCCCGCCTATTTATCTTCAAAATTAAGGAAGTGTCATCAGCAAATAATACCATATTTTGAGGTTGGTTTTTCAATAAGTAGGGTAGATCATTAATATATACTAGAAAAAGGAAAGGACCCAATATTGAGCCTTGTGGAACCCCCATTTTTACTTTTAAACCATGTGAATTAACACCATTTATTTGAACATGTTGTTGTCTATCATTCAAATAAGATTTTACAAAACTAAGTGCAAGTTTATCCAGTCCGTAATGCTCAAGTTTCAAAAGTAATGTGTCGTGATTTACACAATCAAACGCTTTGGAGAGGTCACAAAAAATTCCTATGGCGTCTTGCGACTCTTCCCACGCAGTAAATATGTGCTTTAATAAGGTTACACCGGCGTCAGTTGTACAACGTCCCTTGGTGAAACCATACTGTTGATCATGTAAGATTCTGTTGGTGTTAAAATGATAGAGCATTTGATTAAGCATTACCTTTTCAAAAACCTTGCTAAAAGCTGGTAAAACCGATACAGGTCTATAATTATTAGTATCTTTACTGTCCCCGGATTTGAAAAGAGGTATGACTTTACTGTATTTCATTAAATCAGGGAAAACTCCTTGGTCTACACATAAATTAAAAATTAAAGCTAGGTAAGGGGCTATAGTCTCAAGTATGGATGTACAAACTTTGATAGACATTCCCCATAGATCCTCGGTTAGTTTGATTTTTATTTTTTGATAGGGTTAATGTGTTTAAATTTAAATTCAGCCAGGCAGCCAGACACATTCGCCTTTAATAAACCAATTGAGAGTTCAGGTGAGGAAATAAGAGCCTTTGTAGTTTTTAATGGTACATCGGTAAAGAAATTTACAAATTCTTGAGCTACTTCGTGATCAGAGCTTTTAGGACCACATGCTGTATCTAATGTGTAGCTAGTGTTACGAATTTTCTTCCTGTTAGTCTCGTTGTTTATGACCTTCCAAACTGTCTTCATTTTATTTTCTGCGGTTTTGATCTTGTTGCTAATGTGCATGGCTTTAGCAACCTTGCATGTATTTCTAAAAATTTTTGAATACTTAGCAACATACTTGTTAAAAGTTTCAGTGTTTATAAAAGGCTTAAGGCCATAAAGCTCAAATAGTCTTTACCTACTTTTTCTGATACCTCTAGTTGCCCAATCACTAAATATGAATTTAGGGCAAATACTTTTTGTCTTCTTTTCAAAAGTTTTATTTTTTCCGTGTTTAATTCCGTGTGAACTATTGAAAAGAAACGATCATACAATTGATTTATATTTATATCGTCAAGGCTCATAACACTTAACTTTTCTGTAGCGAAATATTATACTTATTTAATCTGCTAGAAGTTATAGGTCTAAATTTAAATTGAACTTTTTGCAATGTATTACACCTAAAAGTTACAGTTTGTCCGCTATGGTCAGAAGGCAGACAATTTACTATGGCCTTATCTAAGTAATCACAATCGCAGAAAACATTATCTATACAAGTAGCAGTAGAAGGAGCGACTCTAGTAGGTTCTATAAAAGTGTTGGTCAAGTCAAATGACTTAAAAAGATTTAATAACCGACTGCTATTTGAACTTTCTTCTAAAATATTGATATTGAAATCACTACAAAGAATTGTAGATTTATTACTGGCTGCAAGTTTTGCCAGGACATCTTCCATTATTGATTCAAATAAGGAAAAGTTTTGATAGTTTGGGGGTCTGTACACACACACAACTTCATGCTTATCTAGCTCAACACAGGACAGTTCGACGCAATGTTCAACCGAGAGACCTACTATGTCATTACGTTGCTTATATTTAAAACAGTTTTTTAATAATTTTAAGGAACCTCCACGAAGCATAGTTTTACGGTTAAAGCAGCTACCCACCATATAGTTCTCATAATTGATAAGCATTTTGTAATCCTTTAGCCAATGTTCAGTAAAACAAATAATGTCAAACTTACTATTTTCTAAAAACAATTCAATTTCTAATAATTTGGGAGAAATGCCTTGGATATTTTGGTGGAATAATTTCAAAGTGTTCTGCTGAGGCCCTTTTTTACTAACTAATTGAGTGCAAGAAGATACTTTGCTGTTGGTAGGATTAACAATATTGTTAATGGTACCTTCTGTTGTCTCACTTTCTAGTTTAAATTAATATTTGGAGTGAGGCCGGAGACTCCCGTGCCATCCTCAGACAACAAGACCCTATCACTAATAGACCCTAAATGAGACCCTAAATGAGAATTCTCCACGGTGACACATGGATTCTCCTCAGTACAATGATTGTAAACATTTATAGCACTAATGCTATATTCATTTAAAGTCACCTGTACATTAGTATTACTACTAACAGTCGCAGTGTTAATAATAGAACTAAACTTAGACATATTATTTATGTCTGTGTAAATATTATAAGCTAATAGCCGAGCTATTTTGTGTCTACATCTAAAAGGTAGATACACCATACCCCGTGTCGACTTCAGTTTACCAACAATAGTGTTGATATCCAGATATATAAGTCTGTCACTATAGTGACCTACTTAAAAATGTACATGGTTATTTAACATAGGAATATAATTGATTTTTCTAATACCCAAATTTTCAAAATAGGGAAAAGCACACAATATGATTTTACCACATTTTAACTTTAACAACTCTGAGACACAGTCAGTGATGTCTTCCTTTTTAATCTTAGAGCTATTACCAACACATATATATTATACCACTGAGGTTCAGCCAACATTTTGAAGTTTGCCTCGCTGTGGGGCAGAACCAACCATTCTAGCCATGTCCAGTAATGTACGCATCATCATCATCTTCCAACCCTTGTCTCAAATTATTTGGGGTCGGCGCAAAACTTGGTGTTATTCCATGTCAAAACTTGCACAGAAAGTCATCACTCAAAAGCAAAAGCTCAGTCATCAATTCGCTAGTTAATATACAGATACAAATATAAGACAGTACGCCCACGACGCTACTAACTCAAACTCAAAGCAACAATCAGTGCTTAGAATGTTTCCTTAGTGTTTCAACGGCAATCTTATCATAGGCCTAGCCTTTTCCCAAAAATATTAGGAACAGCTACCAATATAACCGGATGGAGTTGAATACCAGCATTTTACATGGAGTGACTGCCTATTTCACCTTCACAACCCACTAACTTGATAAGACGATATCCCTTGGTACGACTGGTGGTCAGACTTTCGGGCCACTAACCACCTTTATAGAGAGCGGCGGTGGCCCAGTGGTGGCGGCCCCGACTTATGAACAGTAAGTCGTGGGTTCGAACCCAAGCAGGCGCATTACTTTGTGTAATTTATTTCATCACCACTGCTCTCAAAGCGGTGAAGGATAACATCGTGAGGAAACCTGCATGTCCTAGAACCAAAAATTCGAAGACATGTGACATCTACCAACCCGCACTGGGCCCGCGTGGTGGATTATAGCCCTTTCCCTCTCATAGAGAGGAGGCCTGTGTCCCAGCAGTGGGAACATTAATAGGCTGATGATGATGATAATGAACCACCTATAACGACCGTCAAAGATCTTCAAATGTCAGACGGGACCAACTTCTTAGCGTGCTTTCTGGGGCAAGGAGGAGTTATATATGATGTAATGAATGGTCACCCATCCACGGATTGACCTCGCCAAGCCAAACTTTAACCTTCGTTTAGGCCGTGCTGATGTTATTAGAACCTTTTCAACGGCCAATGTCATTTAAGACGTTAATAACTAGACATTTTAGACGTTAAAAATTGTTTGATTTTTGTAATAAAGGATCAAAAGACTATATACTAAACGACTATAACTAAACGTTTGGTAAAAGAATGATCTGCAAACAGTTAATACTGCCACCAAAATATCTCCTAGTACTGTTAATGAGGAAAATAAACAATATTTATTTGACGAGTTTCCTTACCGAAGAGACTCTTGGTGTATGATAAAGATTTTCAAAAGATTGGTACTATTTACGTAAACAGAGATTTAAGTTATGGTTTAAGATAGCAATGCCATGGAACATATTAAATAATCGTAAGCTTACGTAGTTAAGCATGGTGTACAAATAGAAATGACTACATAATCATGACACCACCCGTTTATTCCTCAAAAGGCAGAGGTTTAGTTATAGTGACACCTGCTTTGAATAAGAGGCGAGTATTTTGCCACCACCAACACCAATCGGTAACATTAAAATTGTGTTCAGATAAATGTCGCTCATTGTTGGTGAAAACGAGCATTAAGCATTCGCTTACGAGTCGCCTAGTGTTGGTGAAAATGGGCACTACGCATTCAGTTAGGTGTGTGTAACATTAGTAAAAATAGAAATTGGAACTACTAGCATTAAAATATTAATAAAAAAGCGGCCAAGTGCGAGTCGGACTCGCCCATGAAGGGTTCCGTAGCAGCAAGTAACATAATATAAAAGTTCTTGTAGTTCGTTGTAACTTTGATAGATGTTTTAATAATAGTGTATGTTGTAGTGTGTGTGTTTTTTTTTTAATTTAAGTTATTGATAAGTAAAATGAAAATCAAAAACTACTTACTAGATCTCGTTCAAACCAAATGTTTTTTTTAGTTTTATCATTCTCTTATTTTAGAAGTTACATACATTTTACCACTTTGGAAGTGTCTCTCGCGCAAACAATTTAGTTTAGAAAAAAATGGTATTACAAACCTTGACAATATCATTTTTGAAGACCTATCTATAGATACCCCACACGCATGGGTTTGATGAAAAAACATTTTTGAGTTTCAGTTCTAAGTATGGGGAACCCAAAAATTAAATTATTGGGAAATTTATTGCTTTTTGTTTATATTTTTCTGAAAATCATTTCGGAAAAAAGCTGCTGTAGCTGTGACATACGGACGGACAGACAGACAGACATGACGAATCCATAAGGGTTCCGTTTTTGCCATTTGATTACGAAACCCTAAAAAAGTCTCAATGAGATCATCTTCGCCACAGTGATCTCAGCGATAAGACGAGCTCACACCACCTCCTGGCTAATCTACCTACTGATAAGAATATCCGAAGTCATTGTTATTTGCGTTATTGCTATCACAGTCATGTTTGATAAGGACCAATGCCTCATGTAGGTGTCTGATGTTGTGATAGGAATAATCGACGTAAAGATAATAGCGTACATTATTGTAGCTAGGTGTAACCAGGTCCTAGTAGTAGTACAGAGAAGTTATTACTTGTGCTAAAGTAAATATTGGCCAAATTATTATTATTTTTTACACGACTGCCCAAAAAAAGGAGTGTTTAAATTAGTTAACTAAGTTATAATAGTATAATTTTTATATATCTTTTTACATTAGTACCAATAATTTTAATATGATAGTAATAATGATTTATTTCTCACCACAATATATCCGGTTCATTAGACAGGTATCATTATAAAATACGTAACAACTAAAATTATACTGTGGGAGACTGGTGCCTAAGCTAGACGTGAGGTCTCCTCCTCTCACTCAGGATTTATTAAATTATGTTACCTCAAATCGCCTGAAACACAGGATTACCTAGTTCAGGCTCAAAGCATGGGTGAACCTGACATAGATTTAAGAAAAACTGTAAATGTTTACCTTATATTTTTTAAATAAAATTTTATTTTTATGAAGGTGGGTAAGTGTGTGTAGGTACACCTATGGTGTAATAACACGACATTTTTTTTTTTTTCATTATACTCCTGCCATTTTCCAATGTATTTAGGGTCTTCTTATCCCATACTTCATTATTTGTCGTCATCTCATGATTTACCCACGTTCTAGCTATCATACAGTCCAGCCATCGTTTCCTTGATCTCATAATTAAGAGTAGAAAAAAATATCGACAGAAAAAAATTGGGTATAAATGTTTCTGTCGACATTTTTTTCATTCCTCCGCATCACGTGACCACACCGTGACGACCTGGAAAACATAAAGGTGCTTTTTCCCAACGTACTTATGACACCATCCCAGATAACTTTTCTCTTTATTGTTCACCCAAATGTAACTCAAGCAGGAGCACGACTGCTGAGCCTGGGTTTCTGAGTTCGTTCTTATTTATCGTGTGGTTAGTGCCTAACCTGGTGTCCGAGTTTTTAAGCCGCCCATGGGCCTCTGACTTGGCTTAACATGCCGTCGAGAAATATCTCTCAGGCATGCTGGTTTCCTCATGATGTTTTTCCTTCACCGAAACAAGTGATAATTATACAATACGCACATGAATCCGAAAATTCAGAGGTGCGTGCCTTGGGTTCGAACTCGAGACCTATAACTTGGCAGTCCGACGGTCACACCACTAGGCTATCACTGCTTGCTGGGTTTCTGAGTTCGTTTCCTAGGTTGGACAAAAAGACCTTAGAATTTTTCGTCAGGACTTCTTAACTCGGATTTATCCGGTTCATTGGGGCATTAGGACACCAAATTATACACAGGTGTGAACATAACATATAAGCTTTCTGTAGAACAAACAGTCAGTCCTAACGACAATACCTACGTGGAACAAGCAACCTAGATGGAGACTACACACAATTATTTTAATCAACCCTTTTATCTAAAACAAATATAGCAAACACACCTCAGCCTTCAAAGCTAGCCATACACTTTTACAGCCCAACAACCCACCGCTTGATAGTCATACAAAAACACTTTTATTTCGGTCTCTGCCGTTATCCCGTAGCTAAAAAGCGTGATACATGGTAAATGGCCTTAACAGCTATATCGAAATCCAGCTTTGAGTGTGTACCTGGCCGTAATCGGGTGACCGGGTTTGGTTTAAAGTTAAAGGAAAAGCGAGTTGCATTATGAACGTTCTGTGTAACTTTGGACGTCTCCATAAAATTACGACCGTTTTCCACAATATTGTATACACACAGAGATGTTTATCCCGACATCCACTTTGATCTGACTACTAATACTACGAAAAATATATTTACATAATTCATGAAAAATTGAAATAAACTAAAATAAATAAACTAACAACAAACTATAAAAGGGTATCGAAAAACTCCTCCTCAACGCTGTCAGCTGGTAATGTGCCCAAGAGACTGGCGACCTCTGACCAAGGAAAAAGCCAGCCAACTCGTACCCCACGGCCCCAGAGTTTCAACCCCAAACGGCTCGAAAATATAGTTACCAATTTTAGTTCAATTTATACTTAATTGTTTTATTAATTCCCACTAGCCCCACCAGTGGAGGATCAGTATCCTGCTAAATTCTGTAGTAGTCATACTAACAGGCCGCAAATCTATATGGACTTTTACCGAGGAATTCCGAAAAGACAAATTCTCTTTGCCCAGCCATTGGCTCAACCCCGCTCAGTGCTCAGCAGTCCTCCTTGCGACCAGAAGACCACAACAAAGCAGTTCAGATCACAAAGATTTATATATCGTTGATGTAACGTCAATACTTCATTATTATTTGAAAACGTTTAACTCACAAAACAGACAGTCAACTTCACCCTTAACATTCAAACCCGCTAACCACTTGTGACTTCTACCCCATCAAAGGTCCAGCCGAAATGGGCTCTCACAGTTTTCAGCGCACATTTGAATGGGAACGACTTTATTCAGATAACTACCCGTGATTTTATCTTGCTATATTTCATGCTCAGATTACGTGCTTGCCTCCCTGTGGCTTTGTTTTTTCGCCGTCAAAACGCCCGCGCTGGAACGAAATTAATTGGTTCGATATTTGAATGTTACTGGTAATTGGATGGGGTTATGCGAGAGGGTGACGTTTCTGTTTTGCAGGTGAAAATACTTCCTTTTGTTAATATAATAAAGTACGACCTTTTGCAACACAATATTATGATGATACCTCCATAAACTAGAGTAGGTACTTATCCATTATCCATGTTCAAAAAAAAAATTTTTTTTTTAATTATTATAAAAATTGTGATTCTTCGACTCAGGCCAATCAATACTCATATTTCTACTACAGCATGTGATGATTTCCTGGAAAATGGAGAAGACGACGTAGTTATTATCATGACATTTGAAAAGGGAAGATCTTCCGTCCAGACGAGTGTCACGGCTGACAGACATTATAATAATTATTATTGATTGTATTTTAACCGTGAAATAGTGTGATGTTACGTAATGTGGTATGTTTGTTTAGGCTGATTACAGAGGAGAAGGCGGAGCACCAGTTATTGTGGTTCTCTAGATAAAAAACGTAATATCTTCGACGGCGACGTATGTATATGTAATAAAATTAAAATGGCCTACGTGTGCACATGCTGATGCAATTTTCAACCTATTAAGCGAAAATGTAATTAGATTGCAAATCTCACAACAGTATAAAGTCAAACGAGATAAAAATGGTCTTCGTCATGCCACGAGTTATTTTACAATTTTTATGCACAGTCATCATTGTCATAAGAATTTTGCAGGCTTATTGAACATTCGAATGGCAGTTGGGGGGTATGAAGAACAGGGTGTAAAGTTCTTCATCCCCCATAGAAAACGCAGGATCCTCGGACCAGACGGGTGTTGTGTCTGGTGGGCCACTGCCCGACAGTTGCTGTTGGGTTCTTGTCCGCGACTTAAAAAAGTATTACAGCAACATTGCTGTAGTACTTTTTGTAGTGCCTCTACAGTAAGTAATAATAGGTAGTGCGCTCATTGTTGCAGAGCTTAATAACTATATCCGTCCGTCACTTCCCCCTCAAGGTTTGTTGGAAGACCAGCGTCAGACAGCATCGCTATCATCTGCCTGGCATGAATGCTTAAATGGACCTTTTTGGCGCAGCCGTGAGGCACACAGCACATACTATGTTTTTCTCCTTATTTTGTATCTTTTAGGGTTCCGTACCTAAAAAAACGGAACCCTTATAAGATCACTTTCTTGTACGTCAGTCCGTCTGTCACCAGCGATTTTCTCAGGAACGGGTGGACCTAGCAAGTTGAACTGTATACCATATACTGAGGTCTATAGTTCCTATTAGGTGTATAAAAATCAAGGTCCTGAGTCAACACGATAAAAAGATTGGGCAAATTTAGATTTTCGCGAAAACTTGTAAGTACTAAAAGCTACCTTAATCTTCAACTTTTTTATATTATTGTGTGTGTGTGAAACTGACGTTAAATAAATATGTTTTCTTTCTTTTCTTTGTAAATGCTTAAAACTGGTAGCCATTACCAATATTCTCATGCAAACCTTTACATTTTCACCATCATTAACTATGTTGGGGTCACTTGGGGTTGACTTCCAGTCTAACCAGATCAGCTGGATACTATTAGTCTATACTAATATTATGAAGTGGAAAGATTTGTATTTTTGGATGTAACGAATAAACTTAAAAACTACTGGACTGATTTGATAAATTCTTTCAGCAATGGATGAGTAACATAAGCTATATTTTATCCTCGTACTTCTACGGGAACGGGAACTACGTGGGTGAAACCGCGTCACGTCCGCTAGTCTTCTACAAGCAGCAATTGAACTTATCTCCACAAGCCAGTTTATAGTCGGTCATACCATAATACAATACCCTTGGTGATACTGGTTGTCAGACTTTCGGGCCACTGACTATCAGTAACTACTGCCAAAGATTTACAAATGACATCCGAGACCAACGGCTTATTGTACTTATTTTATTTATTTTAAATTCAGATCTATTTCACATATTTATGTACCTATTCCACACCACCATTGACACAAAACATAAAACTGCTTCACATCCGTAACCTCACTAATCCAGGTCCAGTTGAAAACCAGCGGCGGGCACTATTTTGCTGAACTGGGCCTATTTTGGCGCAGCCGTGAGGCGCACAGTCATGTCACATTATTTTATTTTAATGTTTAGTTTTAAGTTTTTTATTCATTTTGGTTCTTCTTTTTCGTTTTTCTTTTTTGTTTAATTTTTATACAAAAAAAAACCTTCTCAACACAACACACTTCTTCTAACTCCTCCTCCTCCTCCTCTCTTCTTCTTCTTCTTCTCACTTCTTCTAACTTCTTTCTTTCATTCTGCTTTCTTTGCTTTCAAGAATCAGAACAATAATTATTATGTTATCGTTATAATATGGTAGATGACAAAAAAACCTAATTAGTCCGTCAAATAGATTTCCAATAAATATTGGACACATGTTTTTGTTTTTCACGTAAACAAACATGAAGACGATACAGTGCTTCGAAACCTCGTGTGACGTCACATTTGAGTACATTTTTTACTCAAATATGACGTCACAAGCCCCCACTCATGATCATTGCCACGTTCATCTTCGTCATTTTTAATTAATTTGCTAAAACAAAAAACACGTATCGAATATTTTTCGATAATCTAACTGACGGACTAAACAGAATCATCTTTTTTAGTCAGTCATCATCCCCATTGTTGCACATTGATTCGATACTACCTTTACGCGATATTAACTACAGATTTTCATGCAAGCTCATGTGTGCTGGAAACTTTTCTCTTGTCACGATAATTAAAAGGTGAGCCTTGCTTGATCATCATACACGCTAAAACATTGGTTTTTGTAAATCGTCTGTTCATGCCACTATTGTTATCATACTAACACAGAATACTTAATAACTTCCGGAAAACGAGTCTGATAACACATTCTCATGTAACTGCATTACTGGCATAATAGTTATGACGTGAAAGTTTCGTCTACGACAGACTGTGTGAAAAAATATAATTGCTTAAGATAGTGGATACTGCGATGACAACTTTTTGAGATATATGTGGTTAAAATAAATATTAATCGTTCTACGATAGACATTTGGGCCATGGATGATGCAGGTAACTTTACGAACGAACTCATAATCTCCCAGTCATCATCAGTCTGTGTTTAAACTCTGGCCCATTAATATGTATATCTAATAAGAAGAAAAATATAAGCTCGCTTCGCTTGCGTTATGGTCGAAAATTATCCCACGGGCACGGTTTAAATACAGCCTACGATACTCGAGGATAATGTGGTAGCTTTCCAATCATCATCATCATCATCATCCACAGCCCGACTTCACCCACTGCTGGGTATAGGCCTCTCTTTGTTTGTGCCCAACCAGGTTATTCCCACAATGGCAACAATGTCGTCTGCCCATCTCGCCGCCGGACGACCAACACTTCTCTTTCCATTCCTAGGACGCCACTCAGTCACAACTTTACTCCACCTGCCATCACCGCGCCTTGCTAGGTGTCCAGACCAACTCCATTTGAGTTCCATAACTCAATTTCCAATATCGAAGACCTTCGTACTTCTTCGGCTTTCGACGTTTGGAACTCGGTCTATTAATTTTATGCCGATCTGGAATGCTCCATGGCTCTCTGTGCTACTCTGAGTCTGTACACGCTTTCCATTAGTGAGAGAATTATCAAAAGTATTTCCGGAGATTACCCCATACAAACAAACATAAAAACACAAACACAAACATATTATGTTACCTCTTTATAATATTAGTAAGTATCTGATCATTCGGGTGAAAAAACGGCTTTCGGCAAATAGCTACAGATAAACAATCTCATGGTGAATCAGGTCCCATGACCCATTATGTTCACTTATCTCGCTTTACTAAGTGCTCAGTTATCTATTTTCCACCACTATACTAGATATAAACCGTTACTTTCACCACCAACCTCTAGTTCCGTCCAAAGAGTGAAACAGTCAACATGCCATCGCCGATCAAAATATACAAAATCGACCTCAGTCCACCATCCCGGGCCGCCATGATGATGGCTGAACTACTCAAACTGAACTTTGTGACTCAAAACGTGGATCTTATGGCCGGAGAACACAGATCACCTGAATACGTAGCGAAAAATCCCATGCACACCGTTCCTCTACTAGAAGATGGCGATTTTCTTCTCGCAGACAGCCATGCAATCATTTTATACCTGGTCACCAAATATGGTGGTGGACAACAATCGAAATTGTACCCTAGCTGCGTGAAATTACGTGCGACAATCCACCAGAGACTGTTTTTCGAAACTTCGAACGTCGCTGGTGCAGCCAGGGAGGTACTGAATGGACTCATGTCCTGTCAAAATTCACCTACTGCGAAACAAATCGAACTTGTAAACGACGCTTATGGAATTCTGGAGAAATATTTGCAGAAGACAAAGTACGTGGCCGCCGACCATTTGACGATAGCTGATGTGTCATTAGTTGCTGGTATCTCTTCAATCAATGTGTTGGTGCCCTTGGATCAAAAATACACCAAGGTGCACGCATGGTGGAATTTGCTGAAGAAGGAAAATTGGTACAAAAACGCAAATGCACCTGGACTGGCGCAGTATGAAAAGTTAGTGCAATCGAGGTTGAAGTGAAATAGTGGTGCTTAGAAATATGAATAAAGATACAAAAGTTTGATAATTGTATTATATCCAACTTTCCTCTCGCAAATCTGTTGGAAGAAACTTTATATGAAATAACACAGTACCTTTGTGCTCTTCTATGATAATGTAACCATCTGTTAAGTATTTTTTGAACAGTACATTGTACATAAATAAATAAATATTCAAAATAAAATCTGTAGGCAAATAACTGACCGGATTTAAAAATATACAAACATTGTATGGTTTACATAAATATGTTTAAAGTCCATTCACAACTATCTACGATCGTTATAACTAAACATTCAGGAAGGTTGTCTCCTTGTCTAGTCAGGTCGATGTTTTTAATATATAAAATCGGTTAGTCTTATTACTTCCAAAAAACGAATCGGGTATCTACTTGATCTTTATAGAAAGCTACACATAATAATATAAGTGGTGTACAATTAAATGTACCTGTACCGCAAGGTTCGATATTAGGTCCTTTCCTCTTTTTTATAAATGATTTACCCTTTCTACATATTTTAAGACCAACCGCAAATGTGTTTGATGACGATACTTCTGTAATATTTAAAATAAATAGACGTGCCATAAATCTGGACGGCGTAAATAATGACCTACTGCAAGTGCATGAATAAGCCAGCGACATCGAGAAAACGAAACCACAAGCTGACTCTAACCACCCAATGTCTACGCCTCAGTGCCCCAGAAGCTTTAAAACTTTCTTGGGTGCGTGGATCCAGCTAGTCCAGCAACATCTTAACAGCGAGATCTAACCTCAGACGAGAGCTGCTTAAAACCCATGACAACTTCAACAAACCGACCGACTTCAAATTTGGTCGGAGCTAAGACAATATTCATTGGTGGCAGTTCAAGTATGTACGTCCCCACAGACCTTGCGCGGCATGCCCCGCCTGCGCACTTGATTACCTTATCATTGCATCATTAAGAGGAGTCTGCATGGCAGAATTTTAGGCCTCCTTTATATTTATATCGCAAGCTATGTACAAACAAAATTTAGCCAAAGCAGCAGAAACACCACTTTAATTCTACCTTATTATCTTTTCTTATCTCGTTCCATTGTGATTGTTTTATACATACTCGTATCATATACATCTAGATATCAATCGTTGTTATGATACTCGCCTTGTATTTCAGTAAAATAATCGAAATAGTCAACACGCAGCTCAAAGTACATTATAGAATAGATGACAGTACGGGTGCCCGCGCCTACGTCATCACTGTGCGCTGTTGAGGTTCTCAAACTAGACTAGACGAGACTACACCAGAATGCTTCCTAAACCGTATTGAATATAAAATTCCAGCCTATGCCACGTCTCCTTGAACCCATTTTTTCAGCACTTTCTATGATTCATTTCAGTATTGTTCTTATATCATTTGCGTATACTTCCTATTTTTATTTTTTAGATTACAGCATTATCTCCTTTAATCTAGCTTCATATCGATTATATTATATCTACCAGATAACAAATAGTTTCTAGGATTAGCCTTTAGTTCAATGTAAACATCGACACAGTCAACATGCCGCTTAAAATTTACAAAATGGACGCTAGTCCTGGCGTCCGAGCCGTTCTAATGACGGCTGAGCTTCTCAAACTAGACTACGTCCAACAAGAACTGGATCTTCAGAACGGGGAGAACATGTCACCAGAATACTTGGAGAAAAATCCTCTACATTCCGTACCTTTTTTGGAAGATGGTGAGTTTATGCTCTCTGATAGCCACGCTATTATCACTTACCTGACTTCTAAATACGGTGCTGAAAAACGAGCGACATTATACCCTAATGATGTGAATGTAAGAGCGACAGTAGATTCCAGGATGTATTTTGACACTTCAGTGCTCTTTCCCACCAGCAAACAATTAGTGAAGGCAATGATAAGTGATGGAACAGCTGGTCAACAACAAATTAAAGAATTGAAGGATGCTTACGAAATAATGGAAAAATACTTGCAGAAAACAAAGTACGTTGCTTGCGACCATTTGACGTTAGCTGATGTATCATGTGTCGCTAGCATCTCCTCTGCGGATGTATTGGTGCCTGTGGATTATAAATATCCGAAGTTGAACGCATGGTTACGATCACTGGAGCAAGAAGATTGGTACGAAAAAGGGAATCTATTTGGACTGAATAAGATGAAAGAGTTTTTGAAATCAATTGGAATAGAAATTGTGTAAGACCGAAATTCGGAACTATTACTTTTATACAAAATAAAAGGTTATTAGTAAAATGTTATATAATATTATTTCTGGTTACCTTCCCAATTTTATGCTCCATTTCCTTATTCCGAACGGTTTTTGATCTTATTTCGACTCATCCAAATATGAGTTTACTGCCAGAAATTAGCAATTTTATAAAGAGACTAGTTTGCTTGTGTGCGCGAGCTGCAAGCAGCTCGCGGGTTTCGTGCTTTTGAGAAGTATTTCCCTATCCCTATAAAATTTTGAGAATCCATAGGAATCCTTAAATAAATTGGAAAATCCGTTAGAATTACCCCTAAATCAGTATGAGAACCCTTAAGAACCCTAAAACATTTGAGAAGTATAAAAAAATATTAAACTAAGGTTTGCTTATCGTCGTCCCTGAGTTACACTGCCCGAGTGACATGTAAAACTTTTGTTCCGTATTTTAAAATTAAATTTAATTAGTAAATAAGGTGTAATTGTTTGTGTAAACGTATTATGAATGCGTAAATACTCAGGAAAATTATTGTTATCCTGATAATAAATGAAGTTTTTCGGGAATACAACGGTACCGGCCGGTAACCTAAAAAGAAACAGCTGACGTTCTAACTACGGACTTAAACGGATAATTCAGGGGAAGTATTGTTTACTTTTATTAAATAACAGCACACAAACGTCTCTTTAGCTCTGTTACATATCCATGCTCATTTCTAGTATATTTTTTTTGTTGATTTATTCTCTTTGTTGAAAACCGGTCTTAGAACAACAAAACAGTAATTTCATAACTCTGATTTTTTATTCAAATCAATCTTTTCAATACAAATGATTAGATCGTTTATGACAATTTATTGTACATTATTGTCTTGCATTAAATATCATAGAAGACAAGTTTATTTTTTCTAAGCAACCTACCCACGTAAGAAAAAGTAAATCCCTAAGACAATAGAACCATTGAAATTGAACATTAATTCAATTAGTAACATTGAGCAGCCTACCTCATTTCATTTCATAACTTTAATTTTTTG
Source organism: Xestia rhomboidea (assembly GCA_963853795.1). Lineage (NCBI taxonomy): Eukaryota > Metazoa > Arthropoda > Insecta > Lepidoptera > Noctuidae > Xestia > Xestia rhomboidea. The sequence continues at coordinate 1,364,953 of OY970771.1, read as the reverse complement.
TCTTTCCCCTTCATCGTTAACTTCCCTTTGTCTATTCTTTTAGTTCACACCGTTTCTTTACTTTAATTTTCAGTAATTTATCCTGAAACTATGCCTGTGATGACCCGTAAGGCTGCTGCTCAGGATATGGAGCTAAAATTGAGAACGGCCCTCCAAGAACTCAAAGAATCCAAACTCCAAGTCCAACAACTGTTACAGGAGAGAGAAGAGAGTGAGGTGGAGGTCGATAAGGTTAATAGCAAAAACACCAGCTTAAAACGGGAGCTAGTAGGCCTACATCAGCAATACTTGGACGTTGTTGATGAACGGGATAAACTGAAGGTGGTCACAGATGGTTTCCATAATTGTAGTATCTTATATGAGGAGGCTTTATATAAAATCAGGGGCTTTGAAGATGAGTTAATTCATGCCAATAATTGTATAGTTAAGTTACAGAAAGAAAAGGAAAGTACTCAGGTTATAGAAACAAACCTCTTATTTAATGAATTATTAAAAAGTAATTGTAACCCCCCTTCCTTAATAACTATTGATCTGACTCAAGATTCCTTACTAAAACAGAATTTTGTAGTTAGCAATAGGAAGATAAAGAAATATGCAAAATTAAACAGAATCATTAAAAAATGTAATCAATTTAAGAAACAACATAAACGCTTTTCCAAATATATTCCACTGAGGAAAGAGCGTGTTGATTTAGTTAATAAGTTAAATAACTACCAAATAAAATTAGAGGACAGTATAAAAATATATGAAATTGATACTCAGCATTTGCAGTCTGAAATACAGGTACTTCAGGACTCACTAAGTTCCCTTTCTAGTAGGTATAAGATTTCTCAGAACCAAATTAGGGAACATATTTATGCAGCAAATGAGTTGGTAATGGGTCAATGTAGTTGCCAGACAGTTACCAACCATGATACTATTCAGCCTGAGGTAATGGAGGACCCATACCAGGTTGAGAATTTGTCTCAGGACAGCATTTCAAATACCGGTAATTTTGTTTCTCCTAATAGTCATGATTGTAATCATTCAGTTATGTTCTCTGACAGTATAGGTAGGGGGCTAGGTAAATTAATTAGTAATAACCTGAGTTATTGTACCCAAAACAATTGTATGCCAGGGTCAAACTACAAACAAGTTATGGCATCAGTATCAAAGACTGTTTGTGATCCTAGTACCACCATTACTATATGTGTTGGTAATAGTTCTAAGATTAAAAAGGAAGACATCACTGACTGTGTCTCAGAGTTGTTGAAGTTAAATTGTATGAAAATCATTTTGTGTGCTTTTCCATATTTTGAAAATTTATGTAACAGAAAAAACAATTATATTCACATGTTAAATAAACATTTACATTTTTTAGTAGGTCATTATAGTGACAAACTTATATATATTGATATCAACACTTTTGTTGGTAAACTTAGATCGACTCGGGGTAAAGTGTATCTACCTATTAGTTGTAGACACAAAATAGCTCGGCTATTAGCTTATAATATTCACACAGACATAAGTAGTATGTCTAAGTTTAGTTATATTATTAACACTGCGACTATTAGTAATAATACTAATGTACAGGTGACTTTAAATGAATATAGCATTAGTGCTATAAATGTTTACAAACATTGTACCGAGGAGGATCCATGTGTCACCGTGGAGAATTCTCAATTAGGGTTTATTAGTGATAGGGTCTTGTTGTCAAATATTAATATTAATTTAAACTAGAAAGTGAGACAACAGAAGGTACCATTAACAATATTGTTAAACCTACCAACAGCAAGGTATCTTCTTGCACTCAATTAGCTAGTAAAACAGGGCCTCAGCAGAACACTTTAAAATTATTCCACCAAAATATCCAAGGCATTTCTTCCAAATTATTAGAAATAGAATTGTTTTTAGAAAATAGTAAGTTTGACATTATTTGTTTTACTGAACATTGGCTTAAGGATTACCAAATGCTTATTAATTATGAGAACTATATGGTGGGTAGCTGCTTTAACCGTAAAACTATGCTTCGTGGAGGTTCCCTAATTTTAGTAAAAAATTGTTTTAAATATAAGCAGCGTAACGACATAGTAGGTCTCTCGGCTGAACATTGCGTCGAACTGTCCTGTGTTAAGCTAGATAAGCATGTTATTGTGTGTGTATACAGACCCCCAAACTATCAAAACTTTTCCTTATTTGAGTCAATAATGGAAGATGTCCTGGCAAAACTTGCAGCTAGTAATAAATCAACAATTATTTGTGGTGATTTTAATACCAATATTTTAGAAGAAAATTCAAATAGCAGTCGGTTATTAAATCTTTTTAAGTCATTTGACTTGACCAACACTTTTATAGAACCTACTAGAATCACTCCATCTTCTGCTACTTGCATAGATAATGTTTTCTGCGATTGTGATTACATAGATAAAGCCATAGTTAATTGTCTGCCGTCTGACCATAGCGGAGAGACTGTAACTTTTAGGAGTAATACACCATTGCAAAAAGTTCTTATTAAATTTAGACCCATAACTTCTAACAAATTAAATAAGTATAATATTTCCCTACAGAACAAGTTAAGTGTATTTAGCCATGATGATATTAATATAAATCAATTTTATGATAATTTCTTTTACACTGAATTCAACAAAACTTTTGAAAAGAAGACAAAAAGTATTTGCCCTAAATTTATATTTAGTGATTGGGCAACTAGAGGTATCAGAAAAAGTAGGGAAACACTATTTGAGCTTTATGGCCTTAAGCCTTATATAAACACTGAAACTTTTAACAAATATGTTGCTAAGTATTCAAAAATTTTTAGAAATACATGCAAGGTTGCCAAAGCACTGCACATTAGCAACAAGATCAAAACAGCAGAAAATAAAATAAAGACAGTTTGGAAAGTCATAAATAGCGAGACTAACAGGAATAAAATACGTAATACTCGCTATACATTAAATACAGCATGTGGTCCTAAAAGCTCTAATCAGGAAGTAGCTCAAGAATTTGTAAATTTCTTTACCGATATACCGTTAAAAACTACGGAGGCTCTTAATTCCTCTCCTGATGTCTCAATTGATTTATTAAAGGCGAATGTGTCTGGATGCCAGGCTGAATTTAAATTTGAACACATAAACCCTATGATAGTTATTAAAGCTTTCCGGCAAATAAAAATCAAACTGACCGAAGATCTATGGGGAATGTCTATCAAAGTTTGTACATCCATACTTGAGACTATAGATCCTTACTTAGCTTTAATTTTTAATTTGTGCGTAGACCAAGGAGTTTTCCCTGATTTAATGAAATACAGTAAAGTCATACCTCTTTTCAAATCCGGGGATAGTAAAGATACTAATAATTATAGGCCTGTATCCGTGTTGCCAGTTTTTAGCAAGGTGTTCAAAAAGGTAATGCTTAATCAAATGCTCCATCATTTTAACACCAAGAGAATCTTACACGATCAACAGTATGGTTTCACTAAGGGACGTTGTACAACTGACGCTGGTGTAACTTTATTAAAGCACATATTTGCGGCGTGGGAAGAGTCCCAAGACGCTGTAGGAATATTTTGTGACCTCTCCAAAGAATTTGATTGTGTAAATCACGACACATTACTTTTGAAACTTGAGCATTACGGACTAGGTAAACTTGCACTTAGTTTGGTAAAATCTTATTTGAGTGATAGACAACAATATGTTCAAATAAATGGTGTTAATTCACAGGGTTTAAAAGTCAAAATGGGGGTTCCGCAAGGCTCAATATTGGGTCCTTTCCTCTTCTTAGTATATATAAATGATCTACCGTATTTACTGAAAAACCAACCTCAAAATATGGTGTTATTTGCCGATGACACTTCCCTAATTTTTAAGATAAATAGACGAGCCCAAAATCTAGACGACGTGAATAATGCCCTATTTCAAGTCCATAATTGGTTCACAGCAAACAATTTGGTACTCAATGAAAAAAAAACGAAATGCATAAGATTTGCTTTACCGAATGTCAAAAGTAGCGATTGTGATATAGTATTGAATAAAGAGAAACTTGAATTCGTAGATAAAACGGTTTTCCTGGGGATTACGCTTGATTCAAGGCTTCAATGGGGTTCTCATTTAACATCTCTGGCGGGGCGGCTAAGATCAGCAGCATATGCTATTAGAAAAATCTATATTTATTCTGCAAAAAAGAGCCATCAGAGCCATATACAATCTTCGTAGGCGCGATTCTCTGAGGGAACTGTTTAAGGAAATTAACATCATGACGGTACATTGTCAATACATCTACGAAAACATAATGTACGTGAGGAAAAATCTACATCTTTTTGGTAAAAGAGGTGACAGACACAATTACAGTACTAGAAATAGGGACCAATTAGTTCAGCCAGGCTTCAGACTCGCTAAAGTAGACTCTTCTTTCATGGGGTACTGTTTGAGATGCTATAATAAAATTCCACAAAGCATTCTTGAACTGAATGAAACAAAATTTAAAACATGCATTAAACGCACATTGAGTAAGCAAGCATATTACAAATTGGACGATTATATCGCTGATAAAAATGCTTGGCTCAATGCCGGTCCTGCTCCACAAGGACAGGGGCGCATAAATGGATAGCACTAATTGTATTGTTGGAGCTGCTGAAGATTGTACAACTATCTTTGCATTGTATAGATTCAATCTCTTTAGTATTATATAATCGCATAGCCCATATTGTGTGAGTGCTATGTACTAGAATGCTATCAGTCGCTGGAAACCTACGTCTTTTCTTGACTTGAATGTGCCCTGGCGGTTGAGAATATGTCATGCTCACTCAAAAGTCTCGCTGATGGTGGCGCATGTGTCGGATCATTTAGTTCCCTTCAAAATGGTTGAGTTGAATGGTGCTGATCTATGCGTCATGTCCGTGAACGGGCGCTGTCAGTTGTGACTGGTCATCTCTCAGTTGCCATGGCTTATTTTAATGAATTATTTTAGTTTTTGAATTGTTTCTTTTTCTGTTTTGTTTTTTTTTGTGGACACTTTTAACGTGCACATCTTGCTACATTGTTCTCACATAATAAACCATCTCAACATGAATGATGTAACCAAGATTTTGTAACAATATTCTGATTTAAAAGAGTGTCCATGGAGTTTCTTGCCCGTTCTTCTCCATAGAGATCTACGCTAGGGAATGGGCAACTACAGTACTTTCACAGTTTTTATGCCTTGTGACTGGGACTGTAGCTACATTTAATTTTCATCTTTGTTTCGACAATTCAAAAGTGCCTGTAACTGGCCTACTTGAAATAAATGCTTTGATTTTGATTTTGATTTTACGCTTCACCCAGCTTCGCTCCGGTCAGGACCTTCCTACCACCGGACAGGTTTCGACGCCTACTATAATATTTGTTCAAACACCTGATGGCTATCTCTAACCGTTATGAAGTTACAGCCCTTTCAATTTTAGGGGAGGTTGGGGAGGGGGGTATAAAAATTTTAACGCCCCTCAATAATAAAGTATAGTAAAAATTAAAATGCCGCTACGTGTCCTAGTTTCCGAGATACGATGGGGGGAGGGGTGAAGGGGGGAGAGGGGGGAGTTTTGGAAAATGATTTTAACTAAAAATTAGCCCCTTTATACAAATCTGAAAAAAAAAATGTTCCAAGTCTCTTAACTTCCGAGATCCGCCTAAAGGGGGGGAGAAGGGGGGAAGAGGGTGCAACTTTGAAAAATGGTTTTTACTTTTCCAAGCCTCCTTTATACGAATATGAAAAAAAAAATGTTCCAAGTCTCTTGGTTCCCGAGATACGATAGGGAGGGGGGAGAAGGGGGGCGAAAAGGGGAGGTTTGGGATTTTACCCATAGGTTTTGGAGTTAGTTGTTTTCGAATCTGTCAAAATATACCCACCTCCCCCTGCACCATCTGGGAGAACAATTCTGTCAGTAAGTGAGTCAGTCAGTCAGTGGTAATTTAGCTTTATACAGTATAAAGACAATTCATTCTGCCATAACATGCCGAGATTTCCGTACCTCGGAAAGCACGTTGAGTCTTTGATCCCGACTGTCGTTTAAACCTTGGATAGTTGTTACGGGTAGCCAGGAGCCTAAAATACTGTCTTCTCGTCACCCAGTAACTGGGGTATGAAGGTCAGATTGGCAGTCGCTCCATGTAAAATACTGGTATTCAGCTTAGTCCAATTTGACTGGACAAAACACATATACAGCCTATTGTGCTGTTTGAGAGGTGTATAAAACTTAAGGTGTACCCCAAGGGAGTACTGTTCGTAGCCCTTGCTGTTCCTCAGATTTGCCGAAAGGTGCAACTTGTTCGGTCTGCCTGTCAGTGACAAATGCTTTTTCAGCAACAGTGACTAGAACTTAAATTCTGTTTGCTCACCTTTAGATCGATCTTATGGCTGCAAAACATAATTAAATCACTTGAACACTTGGCATGAAATCCCATGAGTACCGTTTCGTGTAGAAAACTGCAAAATAACCGTACACTTATGCATGGTCGACGAATTCCCGATGCGTCTGGTCCCTTTTTCTTTCTGCAGAGTTTAAAGGAATCTATCATTTAGTGGATTACGAAGGTTTCGTAGGTCTCGGCCCCGTTATCTCCTTTGTAACTAACCTGTCTGTGCTATGCTTCTATTGCGATATTGAGTTTGACTCAACGTGACATGTCTAATCTTTAGGCTAAATTCTTATCTTAATATTTGTTAACAAATCACTGCAATTCACAATCACGGGGAACGATAAATAAAAATAAAAATAAATATCTAAGTAATGTTATATGTAGTAAAACAGGCCTCAATCAGGTTAATATCTCTACATATCTCACTTGTTTCAGTGCCCGTCGCAGTGATCACTGGCATCACAAAAACACATTCGACGCCTGGCCGCCGCCGAGTGCACACGTGCGCTCCGCTCTGTCGCTGCCTTGCTCCCGCGCACCCCGCGCCCCCCGACTCGGTTTCGCCGCTACGCTACGTCAGTAGCGTCCGCCGCCTCGCCGAGCTCCGACGGCCCCCGGCCCGCCAAGTCGTAGTGTGACTACAGTCTTTGCCTTGTGCTCGGACTTAGTTGCGCTGCGCCGTGTCGAATTAACTACTTGTAGTTTAAATTCGATACGTTAAAAACTGTCTTTTTCAAGACAAATTTCCTTAACGGAAATCGTCAAAACCTCGTCCGCGTTTTTTGCCCTTCAGGTGAAATCCACGATTTTTAGTGGTTCTTGACGGAAACCTCACGGTGTTAACGAAGTCAAGAGGGTGGTGACCCGACACACCCGCCGATCCCCTTCAGGGTGAGGCAACCCGTTGGAAGGGCTCTGACTGCGGCCTTGGGGGATCTCCTAGTCGCAGTCTGGTAGCATCTAATCCCCGTTTGTCCCCAGCTGCACCCGGGACGTCTGGGTGTCTCTACCCCAGCGGCCCGGATCGGTCGCAAGACCCATAGGGCCCTGCCGCACAATAAGATCGGCGGCAGGTTTACAAGCTTAGGGCACACCTTAGCACTCACCTCCCTGTAATCCCAACAGGGTGAGAACACATCCCTGGGTTATCCCACCCGGGGAGTTAGGTCTTACAGTGTTTTCCGGCCCTTCTGGCCATTCAGACAGCAGTGGAGCTGGCGAGTTTGTTTGTGTTTTTCTTCTCGCCAGTGGAACACTAGGCAAAACACAGGTGTAGCCTCGTTTTAAGGGAGCTGTCTGCCCGGGGAGTTTACGTTTCACGTACCTCCTCGGGATAGGTTTGGACTAGGCATAGGTTAGGTTATGTACTAGATCCCCCTTTTTAATTCTGCCATAATGGCAACGCCCCGAACCGAGGAAATAAATTCCTCGTTAGGAGTGCTCCTCAAGCGTCTGCTAGAGGTATAATCAGAGGAATAATCCCTACATTAGGGAAGTTTATGATGGGCTCCTTGAGCCATTTAAGAAGGAGAACTGGGGCAAGTCAGACGACTCCCACTCAAGATCTCCCTCTCCTATTCCTCCAACTCCGCCGATATGGACGTTGTGGTCAGCCCCGAAGCCCCCGATAGCTCTCCCGAATTGGTCTCCTCTTCTGAGTCCTCTCCATCCGAGCCAGAGGAATTCCAACTCGTACAAAACGGGAAACGAAAGAAGGCTAGGAAATCCAATGCCGGAAAGGCCAAGAAGGCAGTCACGGCATCGAACGCCCCTCTCTCCGCTTCCCTTTCCCACATCCCCTCTACCGCCGGAGTAGCTGCTCCCTCAGCCGCGACCCCCATCAACCGCTCTCCCAGCCGTACGGCTACTGGCTCGGCTCCTGCCAGCCGCCCGGATAGTCTAATGGAACCGGTTCCATCTCAATCCGCTTCGACCAAGAAGCTCACACCCCCTGCTCTGTACATCAGAGAAAAGGGGAAGTGGACTGAAGTGTCCAATATGTGTGCGGAACGCAAGATCCAGTACACAAGCGCGACATCTACCCAACAGGGTATTAAAGTAAAGGTCCCTACCTCCACCGACTACAGACAGTTGGTGCATGCCCTTCGTGGAAGGAATATCGCCTTCCACACCTTCTCACTCCCGGAGGAAAAGCCGACCCGCGTGGTCATCAGGCGGATCCCGAAGGAGATCCCTGCCCAGGACATCCTGGAGGATTTAACCTCCCAGGGCATCCCCGTCTCGGCGGTTCACCGCCTCCACAAGAATAGGTCCCAAGGGGGTGACGAGTACGACATGGTGCTCGTCATCTGTGACCCAGTCGAGGGTCACCACCCAATATTTAAAATCAAATCAGTCTGCTCCTTATCGGGCATCTCAATCGAGAGGCCCAAGAAGCAGAATATAGTTGGGCAGTGTCATCGCTGCCAACTATACGGCCACAGCCAAAAACATTGTTACGCACCGCACAGGTGCGTAAAACGTCTAGGCGAACACGCCACGGCCGATTGCCCTCGTCCTAAGGACAGGACTCTGTGTACAGAGCCGCCTAGCTGCGTGCTATGCGGTCAATCTGGCCACCCGGCAAACTACAGGGGCTGTCCCAAAGCCCCCAAACAATTCGCCCACAGACTGGCGAATCGCGCTCAAGCCCGTCAGCAGAGGGAAAGCCCCCTGACGAAAGCCCCATCCAAAGACCTCCCTGAGCGTCTCAGCCCACAGAGGCCCTCTCCTTGGAACCAGCTCAACCACCAGCGTGCCTTCCCTGCCCTGGTGAAATCCCAGCCCAACCCGTTGCCAATGCCTGGCCTCATGGACAACCCAGTCCCAATGCCCACTCCAGTGGCTCGGTCCCAGGTCCCTCTTCCCTCCCCTAGCCCCCGGCCTTCCAACCAGAAAGAGGAGAGTACAATCGACACCCTCATGAGGTTCCAGGTGTTTATCTCACCTGAGGCTGACTGCTTAGCAGCCGAGCTCAGGTTAGCTAAGGACCTGAAACAGATCAATGAGATTTACGCGAGATATCCTAGGATCGCGGAAGCCCTTCGTAACCTCAACCAATCTCAGTAATGGATAACACACCCGTAGCATCGTGCACCCAACCCCGGTCCCTTAAGTTAGGCTTTTTTAATGCTAATGGCATGGGAGGGCAACGCGACGAGATCGCGTCCTTCCTTCGCGATTATCAAATAGACATTTTCCTTATCCAAGAGACTTTTCTAAAACCCAGCAATCGTGATCCTAAAATTGCCAACTATCGCTTAGTTCGCAATGATAGGACACGTTGTCACAAAGGCGGTACGCTCATCTACTACCGCAAGGAACTGCACTGCATCCCAATCGACCCCCCTCCCCTAGAATCCCTACTGGAGGTTTCAATCTGTCGGCTAGCCATGACAGGTCATCAACCGCTTCATATAATGTCTGCCTATATGCCCCCCTCAAACACGTCTGAGAATCATAACCTCCTGGTTAATGATCTCACCAAACTCTTCGGCATGAGTGGTTCCGTTATCATAGCGGGCGACTTCAACGCCAAACATCCCGCCTGGAATAGTAGTATGACTAACCCGAGAGGGAGAGTCGTCTGCGATCTAGGCCAGACCATCAACTTCGATCCCATTGCTCCTATGGAGAACACGCACTATCCCGACACCACTAGTCATCGTCCCGATGTGCTCGATATAGCGCTGCTCAAGAATGTTAGCCTTTTTTTTTTTTTTTTTTTTTTTTTTTTCGGATGGGAAATCATCAAATGACTTCTCCCGCTCTGGGCTGAGCAGGAGGGAGTGTCAGACTTTTACTGACTAAAACCCATCCATGTTCCTTCATCGCCCTTTGTGTTCCGGGGCCACGGTATCTCTTTCGAATAGTCCCGCAGCCCCGGCAGGCTTCGGTCCTTGCGGACCCCTTCCCTATTGCTGACTCTCTTTGAGGCGCGCGTGGAACACGAACGCGCCGTCGACACGGCCTGTCGTCATGAGACGTACGGACGGCGAGCTAGCCCATAGCTCCCCGTCCACAGGCCCGCGCCTACGGTGGCCGGAAGCCACCACGTGGCCCCCGACGCCCGGGGCGTCTCCCGCGGCGGCCGGGACGTGAGGATCTCTCCCTGTCCTGTTCCGCCACCTCCTTCGCTAGCATGACTGCTTCGCAGAAGGAGGTGACGGCGTCCCATTCCGTCTCGCTCCGGACCATGGCACGAACCAGGGCCGGGAGCGAGAGGTCGCCGCCGCCGATCGCCACCTCGAGGACACGGCGGTGCTCCACCCAAGCGGGGCACACCTCCACAGTGTGCTCCACCGTGTCCTCCGGTCGATCCTCACAATGGTGACACCCGGGCGTCTCCTCCCGCCCGATTCGGTGCAGGAACTTACCGAAGCATCCATGTCCGGTAAGAACCTGCGTCAGGCGGAAGGTGAGGACGCCGTGGCGTCTCTCCAGCCACTCCTCAAAGAGGGGACTTATCGCCACTATTGTGGCGTGCCCTGCACGGGGTTGCGATAGTCGCTCTCTCCATGTCGCCATGAGATCCCGCCGGAAGTCCGTCCGCTGAGCGACAATTTGCCGCGGCAGCGGAGTTTCCCCCCGGCGTAGCGCCTCCGCGCGCCACTCATGTAGGCGCGCGAGGACTATTGCCTCCAGATCCCATGGCGGCAATCCGGCAAGGAGGTTCGCCGCCTCGCGGGAGATCGTGCGGTACCCCCGGACCAGCCTTACGGCTACCACCTTCTGGGGCACGTTCAAGTGGTGGGCGGCACGCCGCCTCAATGAACGTGCCCACACCGGGGCCCCGTAAAGGGCCATGGACCGCACGACTCCCGCGTAGAGCCTCCGGCAGGAGGCGTTCGGCCCCCCCAGGTTGGGCAGGAGCCGCCTGAAGGCAGCCCCTGTCCGCTCCAGTCTGGGGGCCAAACGTCGGAAATGCTCCACGAAGTTCCACCGGCTGTCGAGGACAAGTCCCAGGTACTTCAGCGTCGACTCGACGCCGATGGAAACCCCTCCTGCCATCACTGAGGATCCCGGAGGTGGCGCATTCCGAGGCCCATGAAAGCACATGGCCTCGGACTTGTGCAGTGCCACCTCGAGACCCAGTTGCCGGATTCTCTCCACGACTATCGCAACCCCGCGTGTCATAGTGTCGGCCGCCGCCTCGTGCGACCTCCCCTGTGCCAGCACCAGCGTGTCGTCAGCGTAGCAAACTACGCTGACACCGCTAGGGAGGTCGGCGCGCAGCACCCAGTCGTACCCGATGTTCCACAAGGACGGCCCCAGAACCGATCCCTGTGGAACACCGCACGACATCTCTCGCCGGTTCCAGTCTCCGCTGCGACCGGGGTAGATGACATACCTGTCCGCCAGGTAGTCCCCGACCACACGACGGAGGTAGGTCGGCACCCGGTGATACCGGAGTGCCTCCCTTATGCAGCTCCAGGGCATGGAGTTGAAGGCATTGGCGATGTCGAGAGACACCGCCAAGACAACCCCACCCCGGGACACCGCATCCCCCGTCGTGAGGGCCCTCACGCGCATGATGGCGTCCACCGTAGAGCGCCCCTTGCGGAAACCATACTGGTGTTCCGCAAGGTCCGGCCCCATCCCCGCAAGGTGCTCGGCGAGGCGGTTTGCAATCACTCTTTCAAAGAGCTTGCCCACCTCGTCGAGCAGCACCACGGGCCGGTAGGCGGACGGAGAGTCCGCCGGGCGCCCCGGCTTCCGGATGAGGACCAGCTTCCCCGTCTTCCAACGAAGCGGGAACTGGCCTCTCTCCAAACATGCGCTAAAGAGCCCTTCCAGTCGGGGCCCGAGAGCCTCCGAGGCCAGGACCCAGGCTTTGCCAGGCAAGCCGTCGGGTCCCGGGGCGGTATTTTTGGCACCTAGCCTTCGTACCGCCACTCTCAGGTCTACCCCGGTCACTTCAGGAGCGTCGTCGTCGTCACTTTGGTGGTCCGCTTCCGGCACCGCAGCCGGCGGAGCCATAGGCGGGGGCGGGTGTTCCCCTCGCGAGGGGAACAGAGCGCTCACCACGTCCTCCACGAGCTGAGGCCGGAGACTCTGCGTCAGCGGGGGGGCCCAGGTGCGGAGTTTATCCCGCACCATCTTGTAAGGGCGCCCCCACGGATCTCTGTCGAGAGCCCCCAGCATCTCCTCGCGGGCCAGATCCCTGGCCCGCAGGACAGCCCCGCGGAGGGCGGTCTTCGCCGCTCTGTAGCCCTCATATAGCTCCGCCTCAATGGCTGCCGCATTCAGTGGGCGAATGCGGAGCCTGCGGTGCCTGGCGTACAGGTGTCGCGCAGCCACGCACGCCTCCCGTAAAGACGTCAGCTCACGCGACCACCAGTACACCTGACGCCGGGCGCTTCCTGGCCGGACTCGGGGCATTGCCACGTCACAGATATCGGACATGGCCTCCTGGAACCACCCTGCCTCATCGTTAACGTCGGCAGGCCTGTCCGGTGATGTCACCCAGGCCTGCACGATCGAGGCTTCCAGGAGGAGCTCCCGGTCCAGCTGCTTCAGCGCCCAGCGCGGACCACTCGGGGCCTGTTGGACCGGCGCGCTTGAGGTCTGGGTGGAGACGTCGAACCGGATGTACCGGTGGTCGGAATAGGTCTCCACCCCCTCCATGACGCGCCAGTCAACGACACGCGGTGACAGGGCGGGGCTAGCGAACGAAATGTCCACCACCGACTCGCCCCGCATCCTCACGCACGTGGCGACAGAACCCCGATTTAGGACGACCAGGCCCTTCTCCAGGGCCCAGTCCTCCACCATCCTTCCCCGCACGTCTGTGCAACGGGAACCCCAAGCCAAGTTCTTGGCATTGAAGTCCCCGAGCACAACCACGGGGAGGGAATGGTTTCCGACGACGACACTCAACTCTGCGAGAGAGTTGTGGAACTCGGCGAGAGTTCGGCTCGGGGAGAAGTAGACACCCACTACGACGATCTCCCCGAACCGGGCTGCTACGCACCCCCGACCCCTCCTGACACTTTCAAGGGTCGGGGTGCCGGCGGCGGCCGACGACACTATGGTCACTGAGCCGCTTAGGTCCGCCACCCAGTCTTCCCTGGGCCAGACGAAATACGGCTCAGCGACCACAGCGATGTTGATCAACCACTGCGCCATGCTCTGGAGCAACAGATCCTGAGCACAGGCGCAGTGGTTGATGTTCGCTTGGAGGAAGCGAAGTGGAGCCGTTATTGGCATTCCATCAACGCTTCCTCCCTAGCCCCCTGTGAGGGCCCCCCTGTGGCGACGACAGCGGAAGCGGCAGCGGCGGCGGTTGTGGCTGCGGCGGTGGCGACGGTGGCGGTGGCGGTGGCGGTGGAGGGCCTTCCCTTCCCCCTAGTGGCCTTGGTGGGCGGAGCGCAGGCCTTGCTCCCAGCCCGGTGGTCGGCCGGCTTGCCAGCCGCCGCACATGCGTCGCAGTGCGGCGTGGCGCAGCAACCTGCGGACACATGCCCGGGCTGGCTGCAGCGGAAGCACAGACCGCTGCGGTCAACCTCCGAGGCGCACCGGACTGACACGTGGTGTCCCACGTGGCAGCGGTAGCACCTCAGAGGCCTGGGCTCCAGCAGCTTTACTTGCGCTGACACCCATCCCACCAAGAGCCTTCGGCCCTCCACAATAGTTTTCGCCGCCGTCACAGGGCAGCATACCGTAACGGTATGCATGCCCGTGGGGTCCGGACGTAGGGTGCCTGCCCTGACCTGCTCAGCAGGACACCCACCGGACCTGGCGACGGCGGCCACCACCTCCTCCTTGGTCACCGAGTCGTCCAGACCCAAGATGCGCAGGTCTGCGCATCTGACGGGCCTGGACACTCGGGCCTCGTCCGCGTTTAGGGACGCTCTGAGCTTCTCAGCTAGAGCGTCAGCGGACGGGCCACTGGCCTCCCCGGGGACCTCGAGCATACGAGCCCCCGTCGCTGTGACCTTCAGCCGGAGGCCCCCGGTGATCCCGAGCTCCCCGAGGTCCACCGCCTCCTTTGCCTTTGCCAGCAGGTCGCGGTAGGACACGCCCCTCTGTTCCGCTTCCGGCTGTAGTGTGATCACTACAGCCGCGGTCTTAGGGGCGCGGAGCCTAGCCGCGATCTTGCGCTCCCTGTACTGGCGCTGCCGCTCCTTGTTTCGGGCCTTTTTGGCCGCCTTCCGCCCCTTCCTCTTCTCCCCGACCACCTGCCATCCGGCTTCAGCCGCGGCAGGTGTAGGGGGCTGCTGGGAGGGCGGTGGCGGCGGCGGCGGCTGACGTGCCGCCGGCGCTGGCCCACTCGTCACTGGCACCGGCGGCTGCACAGTCACCGCCTGTGCAGCTGCCTTGCCCTTCCTCCCCTTGGGCGCCTTCTTAGCCGGCGTCGGTTTCGCCGGAGCCGGCTTTGGGGGAGGGGCCACCACTGCTGTGCCGGAGGGCCGGCTGGACGGCCCCGGTCTGGGTGCGGCAGCCGTAGCCGCCGCGTACGAGGCCGCCTTCGGGCCCGTGGCCGCCTTGCTTGCCGCCAGTGGGGGGCGCAGAACGATTCCCTCCAGGACGGAAAACCGTGCCTGGAAGGAGGCCAGCTCCTGGCGAACCAGGTTCAAGACCTGGTTCTCCACCGGCTCAGGCTGGCTCTGCCGCTGCTGCGGACCCCCCTTCTGAGGCGCCACGCGGGAGCTAGGCTCACGCAGACTGGCCAAGTCTGCTTGGAGCCTAGCGTTCTCCTTTCGGAGAGCCTCCGTGGCGGCCGTCAGGCGGGCCACCTCCACCCGCAATTTGGCCACCTCCTCTCCGTCTATCGGAGGAGGAGGAGGAGGAGGAGGAGGTCCCCCGAAGTTGGCCTCCGCTGCCGCTATGATGGAGGCGGAAGCCCCAGGTATGGCCTTGAGTTTCGAAGAGGTCTTCTGTTTCAAGGCCACTCCCCTTATCGCGGCTTCCACCTCCTTTGCAAACCTGGCCTTACGCTCCGCCTCGGAGCTGCCAGGTTCACCCGCCTCTTCGCCAGACCCAAGAGCAATGCCTGGGTGGCGCCCCTCTTCGGCCAGTCTGGCCGACCTTTCGGAGGCAGAGAGGCCTGCCCTCTTGCCTCGGATCCCCCCGCGCCTGCTGGTGGGGATCTTCCGGGCCGAGGCCAACTCTCCCTCCGATGACGACGCTTGGTCATCCTCCTTCCTGGACCGCTTGCGGAAGAACTTACTGTTCTCCCCTGCGGTCCCGGCCCTCTCGCGGCGGGAGCTCACTGAGCCTCCCCCGCTCACCTCACTGGATGCTACGTCGGACTCCGACCCCGCATCCCTCCTCTCCTCTTCGTTGCCGTTGCCGGCGGTGTTGGTTTTGGTTTTATTTTCACTTTCCATATTTGAACCCACGAGTATGGGGGAAATAAACTCCTAACTAGGCAGAGACCCCTGTACCTAGTAGGGCAGATTCTTAGTATTTATTACTCGCCAGGGGGTCTGCAGGTACCCTGGCGAGGAGCGCACTAGCGACTGATTCGTTCTCTGGAACACCCGTCAGCCATACATCCCCTCGCGGTGCGTCGCCGCTTGGGATTCGGGGTAACTTTTTATAGAGGTTGTCTACCTCGCGGTCCGGGCGGTTAAGCCAAGACCCTCGGTCCCTGTCGAAGCCGCGAGACTTGATCCACGACACTTCAACGTTGGGATTACGAGACCGGCGGTGACAGAGGAGGACGATCCTTCTCTGTCTGCTCGGAGGCAGGGTAAGTGCACACCGAGCCCGCCCTCACTCCTCTGCTATGCCCTCTGCTGAACAGAGGGGCACGCAAAGGAACGCAACTTTGGTCCGGGTCGGACCCCACCCATGTCAGAATAATTGGCCGCGGCAGTACCACTCCCCGAGGGATAAGAGGAAATTCTCATTTCCCCTCATTCCCCGGAGAAGGATACTGCCGCGCCCGGGGTGCACCGGCCCAGCAGCTGCTCTTCCCTCCAGACGTATCGAGAGGGACGAGCAGCCGCCGGACACACGTGGAGGACTTCTGACTTCGCACCCCAAGAATGTTAGCCTTAGGTTACATTTAATTGAGACGCTACACGAGCTTAACTCTGACCACCGCCCAGTGCTCATGCACCTAGTTTCTCGCTCGGGTATCTCTGACCCTAGCCAACCCACTCCTACCACCCTAATAACCGACTGGAAGAAAGTAAGCGATATGCTGAAATCCGACACGTCACCGCACCTAGACGGTATCCCCGACCACATTGTCTCAGTCGCAGACACCGAGGCCGCTATCGACTCGTTTACAGTCCACGTGCAATCCATTTTAAAGGATTGCTCTCGGGAAGTCCCAGTGTTGAGTGATCAACGCTGGAAACTACCCGACGACATCCGTGAACTGATAAACGAGAAGAACGCGGCCATACGTGCCTATAGCGTCTGGCCCTGCGATGACAACAAAGCTCACATGCGTTATTTACAGCGTGCTGTAAAGAAGCGCACTAGTGAGTTTCGTTCGAATCAATGGGACAAGATGCTCAGCGAACTAGAGCCAACCCACCAAGCCTTCTGGCAACTTCAGAGGAAGCTGAGGTCCTCCGAGGAGGCCTCTTCTCCACCTCTCATCCGTCCTGACAAGAGCGTCGCTTTTGACGACTCTGAGAAGGCAGAATGCCTGGCCGACAGTTTGGAATCACAGTGCTCCCCTAGCACCCTTCCAGTAGACAAGCAGCACCTCGATGAGGTGGATGCAGAAGTCGAACGAAGGGCTGCACTCCCTCCCGTAGAAGACCCCGACGATCCCCTCCCTCCGGTCACTCCAGACGAGGTCAAGGATATAATCGACAAGCTCAAGCCTCGGAAAGCCACTGGCGCCGACGGCTTCACCAATAGGATTTTTAAAACCCTCCCCGCTCAGCTCATAGTCCTTTTGGCAGCCATCTTCAATGGCGCCTTGAGCAACAACTTGTTTCCCGAAGTGTGGAAAGAGGCCACCGTCATCGGTATTCCCAAACCTGGGAAACCGAAAGCTCAGCCTTCGAGCTACAGGCCGATCAGTCTCCTGAGCGCGCTCGGCAAAATCTATGAGAGACTTATTTATAAGCGACTCAGAGATTATGCCGAGACAAAAGGCCTCATTCCCGACCAACAGTTCGGTTTCAGAACCGAACATTCATGCATACAGCAAGTCCACCGCATCGTGGACCACTTGAGCGCTGGTTTCCAGCGTGGAGCGATGACGGGGGTGTTGTACTTCGACATAGCGAAAGCCTTCGACAAGGTCTGGCACAACGGCTTATTATACAAGCTGTATAAACTCGGTGTGCCGGACCGTCTCGTGCTCATCTTACGAGACTTTCTGTCGGATCGCACCTTCCGCTACCGCGTGGGAAAATCTCTATCTTCCCCCCACCCCATCCGAGCCGGAGTCCCTCAGGGCTCCGTCCTCTCTCCTCTAGTTTTCACGCTGTTCACCAGCGACATCCCAACGAACAAGAAAGTTCAGGTTGCCCTATTTGCCGACGACAAGGCTATTTATTACACCAGCCGATCTCAGGTTTGCATCCATCGTGCACTTCAACAAGCCGCCGATTCACTCGGCGCTTGGTTTCGTAAGTGGAGGATCGAAGTAAACCCTGAGAAGAGCCAGGCTGTTCTCTATCAGAAGTTACGCCATCAGCGACCGTCACCTGCCCCCATCACTATGTTCGGCAAGCCTATCCCTTGGGAGAAGCAAGCCAAGTACCTCGGTGTCATCCTCGACGAACACCTAACTTTTGCGGCCCATATCAAAGCAGCTCGTAACCGAGCAGCCTTTGCCATGGGCAGACTCCACTTCATGCTAGTCAAAAAGAGCAAGTTGTCACTCAAGTGCAAGTTGCGTCTTTACACGGCAGTTATCCGACCTATCATGACATACGCTTGTGTCGTATTCGCTCATGCCCATCCCCGCCACATCCACAGGATGCAGACCTTGCAGAACCGCTTTCTCCGTAAGATCACCGGAGCCCCCCCGTACGTCCGTAACGATAGTCTTCACCTAGACCTTAGAATCCCCACCATTCAGCAATTCATGAAACGTCTTGCAAAGCGTTTTTTCGACTCCTCTATTAAGCATAGGAACCCCCTGATCGCATCGGCCGCCCGATACGACCCATCGCGTATCAGCTCAGTCCGCCGTCCTCGGCACACTCTAGTCACCCCCGACGACGCTATTACCCTCTTACAGGAGAGTAGCAAAGACACCAGCACCGTACGTAGAAAATACAGATACAAACCGAAGACATACCGACCTCGCCGCCGAGGTCCGGCGTGTAATCCCCGTTCAATTCCCCCCCGACCCTTGCTAGAGCCAGCCCGCGATGCTGAGCCAGTAATTTCAAACGAGCCCCTAATTAATGACACTCAGATCCAGCCTGTCCCTTTGCTGCCCCCAGCGACGCCCTAAGCCGAGGTTCGTACCCCACAGGGGGTGCCCTTAGGCGTGGTCGCTTAGTTTTTAGTTAACATGCCCCTGGCTGGAGGCCTTAGCTTCAAGGCATCCACAGGTATAGTCCGGTTAAGCAGTAGCCAGTCTCTTCTTGACTGAACTGCGAGATGCCATTCACAAAAAAAAATAAAAAAATAAAAAAAAAATCACTGGCATCAGTACCTCGCAAACGTCGACACAGTCAACATGATCAAGATATATAAACACGACGCGAGTCCACCGGCGCGCGCCACCGTCATCACAGCTGAGCTTCTCAAACTAAACTACACGGCCATAGACGTAGACTTTATGGCCGGAGACCACCTGACACCAGAATACTTAGAGAAAAATCCTATGCACACCGTCCCTGTCTTAGAAGATGGCGATTTTGTGCTCGCCGACAGCCATGCAATCATCACGTATCTGGTAAACAAATACGGCACGGCTGAACAACGAGAGAAATTGTACCCTAGTGACTTGAAATTGCGGGCAACAATCAATCAGAGGATGTTTTTCGAGAGCTCGAACTTATTTGCATCTGGTGCGTCAGTATCGCTTGACCTCTTTGCCGGGAAGAAAGCTCCCACTGCGAAGCATATCGGAAACATGAACGATGCTTACTCAATTTTGGAGAAATACTTGGAGAAGACTAAGTACGTGGCCGGCGACCACTTCACGGTGGCTGACTTATTACTAGTGGTTTCTGTGTCTTCCTTCAATGTGTACGTACCTGTAGATGCCAAATATGTCAAGATACACGCGTGGTGGAATTTATTCAAGGAGGAAGATTGGTACAAAACTGTAAATGAACCCGGAATTGCTCAGTTGGAAGAGTTTATGAAAACATTGTTGAAGGAAGCAAAATAGTGACAGTTCTGTGATTATATAATTAAGTTAAATTAATATTAAATAAATAATTGTTTATACCAAATTACTTTTTTTTTTGTTAGACTGATCTGTCCAACTCCTGGGTAAAAGTCCCCCGGCCCATTCCTTCCATTTTAAATATTTACTCCGTTGATTCGGAGAGACATCTAGTACCGGTATCACACCCAGGCCAATGGTACCGGTTTCCAAAGATACCGGTTTTTAAGGCCTGGTTTTGAAGTGTTATTTCGTAATTTGTAGCCTTTAATAAGCTTTTCCTAAATTCAAAATTTGCCTAGCCCTGACGAACACAGACCCAAGAATATCGTAACAACGACAAATACTCACATTGTTTAAGCAAACTTGTGTTCTCACATCAGGGAATGCCTTCCTTCGTGAGGGAATGGGTTGAATATCCACCTCGCAATCTGAGTGCGGGTAGATGTCACATTTTTTAGATTTTTTGTTTCTAGAACATCGCTTCCTTACGATGTTACATTTTAGGTATATCATATAATAATATACTTAACACTAAAAACAATAATAAAAATATAACAACAAATTCTTGGTCTTGACCTTGATGTCTTTTTAGAAACTACAACAGCTGTTGGTAGGGGAGAACCCATCAGACAGTCTTATTACAAAAAGCTGAGCTGAGCCTTGGTTTAAACCTGGACTATGAAGTCCAGGCTTATCTGCATAACCATGGTCTAAATTTGTTCGTATTACAAAACTTTAAATAAAACGTGGTCTTCTTAGTACCGTCATTTGAACCATTGTTTAAATATCAACCACAGATTAATACAAATTTCATTCGTTCACCATGACATCATTTAATTGCAAGTTTCCGTATGCCCAGAAACGAAAACGTTTTGATAATACGCTAATGATTAGATGATGTTTAAAATAGTGAGACCTGGTTATTTTGCATGGATATAAACATTATTTAGTTATTTCGTCGATTGCTGTTTGGTTTAGGGTTAAACACATTACTTAATGTCGTATTAATTTAAAAAAATACATTTAAGTACGTGTATCGAAACGTAACATTCTCATGCGTTATATAAAAGCATAACATTAAACAAAACCATCACAAGTTGAACAAAGTTCATTTAGCTTTGGAATTTAAGTCTTATAATAGAACAATTGCCACCTTATTTACCTTATTTAGTAATTTTAATAATTTAATGTGATGGACCAACAATAAAAGATCGATCTGAAAACACGATTTCTGTTGTGTCGGCGTGGCGTTTCCAACAATTCAGCGGCTTCAATATCCTCAATATCAATTAAATCGACCATGTTAATATCCATTTTTGAGTTAAAACCACCTAAAACAATGAAAAAGATGATATAACCTAAAAGAAAAACTTTGTCAGATCCGATTTAGTGTTTTAGACCATCGTTAAACTAGGGGTCGCCGAGGTTTAGCGTTAGACCATGATATAGTGTATGGTTTATCGCAAATCCAGGTTAAACCAGGTTTTTTAGTTAAACCGCTTTTTGTAATAAGACGGAGAGGGTTTATAGCAACCATATTCTTGTAAACAAATCACTGCGTAACGGATATTGATAAACACAAAAACTCATTTTCGGCATGGTAGGCAGAAACTACAAATCGCCACCTGCTACGATTCTTATACTCATTTGGCCTTGTCAACGTGAAAAAAGAAACGGATGATGATATCAAATAAAAACACCAACATGCCTTTTGGTCTCCACTTATCTCGCTCGTTTAAGTAAAGATATATAAACAGTCGCAGTGATCACTGGCATCAGTACCTCGCAACCGTTGACACAGTGAACATGACGATCAGGATATACAAAATCGACGCGAGTCCGCCGGCGCGCTCCGCCGTCATCACTGCTGAGCTTCTCAAACTAGACTACACGGCCATAGACGTAAACCTTATGGCCGGGGACCACCTGACACCAGAATTCTTAGAGAAAAATCCTATGCACACCGTCCCTGTCTTAGAAGATGGCGATTTTGTGCTCGCTGACAGCAATGCAATCATCACATATCTAGTGAACAAATACGGCACCGCTGAACAACAAGAGAAATTGTACCCTAGTGACTTGAAACTACGGGCGACAATCAATCAGAGGATGTTTTTCGGGTGTTCGAACATTTTTGGTTCTGGCAGGCCAATAACGGTTGACCTCTTGGCCGGGAAGAAAGCTCCCACTGCGAAGCATATCCAAAACATGAACGATGCTTACTCAATTTTGGAGAAATACTTGGAGAAGACTAAGTACGTGGCCGGCGACCACTTCACGGTGGCTGACTTATTACTAGTGGTTTCTGTGTCTTCCTTCAACGTGTACGTACCTGTAGATGCCAAATATGTCAAGATACACGCGTGGTGGAATTTATTCAAGGAGGAAGATTGGTACAAAACTGTAAATGAACTCGGAATTGCTCAGTTGGAAGAGTTTATGAAAACATTGTTGAAGGAAGCAAAATAGTGACAGTTCTGTGATTATATAATTAAGTTTAATTAATATTAAATAAATAATTGTTTATACCAAATTACTTTTTTTTTTGTTAGACTGATCTGTCCAACTCCTGGGTAAAAGTCCCCCGGCCCATTCCTTCCATTTTAAATATTTACTCCGTTGATTCGGAAAGACATCTAGTACCGGTATCACACCCAGGCCAATGGTACCGGTTTCCAAAGATACCGGTTTTTAAGGCCTGGTTTTGAAGTGTTATTTCGTAATTTGTAGCCTTTAATAAGCTTTTCCTAAATTCAAAATTTGCCTAGCCCTGACGAACACAGACCCAAGAATATCGTAACAACGACAAATACTCACATTGTTTAAGCAAACTTGTGTTCTCACATCAGGGAATGCCTTCCTTCGTGAGGGAATGGGTTGAATATCCACCTCGCAATCTGAGTGCGGGTAGATGGTAGATGTCACATTTTTTAGATTTTTTGTTTCTAGAACATCGCTTCCTTACGATGTTACATTTTAGGTATATCATATAATAATATACTTAACACTAAAAACAATAATAAAAATATAACAACAAATTCTTGGTCTTGACCTTGATGTCTTTTTAGAAACTACAACAGCTGTTGGTAGGGGAGAACCCATCAGACAGTCTTATTACAAAAAGCTGAGCTGAGCCTTGGTTTAAACCTGGACTATGAAGTCCAGGCTTATCTGCATAACCATGGTCTAAATTTGTTCGTATTACAAAACTTTAAATAAAACGTGGTCTTCTTAGTACCGTCATTTGAACCATTGTTTAAATATCAACCACAGATTAATACAAATTTCATTCGTTCACCA
The DNA here is from genome assembly GCA_963853795.1 of Xestia rhomboidea. Taxonomy (NCBI): domain Eukaryota; kingdom Metazoa; phylum Arthropoda; class Insecta; order Lepidoptera; family Noctuidae; genus Xestia; species Xestia rhomboidea. The sequence goes on along the minus strand of OY970771.1, from coordinate 1,342,015 downwards.
TGACATCATTTAATTGCAAGTTTCCGTATGCCCAGAAACGAAAACGTTTTGATAATACGCTAATGATTAGATGATGTTTAAAATAGTGAGACCTGGTTATTTTGCATGGATATAAACATTATTTAGTTATTTCGTCGATTGCTGTTTGGTTTAGGGTTAAACACATTACTTAATGTCGTATTAATTTAAAAAAATACATTTAAGTACGTGTATCGAAACGTAACATTCTCATGCGTTATATAAAAGCATAACATTAAACAAAACCATCACAAGTTGAACAAAGTTCATTTAGCTTTGGAATTTAAGTCTTATAATAGAACAATTGCCACCTTATTTACCTTATTTAGTAATTTTAATAATTTAATGTGATGGACCAACAATAAAAGATCGATCTGAAAACACGATTTCTGTTGTGTCGGCGTGGCGTTTCCAACAATTCAGCGGCTTCAATATCCTCAATATCAATTAAATCGACCATGTTAATATCCATTTTTGAGTTAAAACCACCTAAAACAATGAAAAAGATGATATAACCTAAAAGAAAAACTTTGTCAGATCCGATTTAGTGTTTTAGACCATCGTTAAACTAGGGGTCGCCGAGGTTTAGCGTTAGACCATGATATAGTGTATGGTTTATCGCAAATCCAGGTTAAACCAGGTTTTTTAGTTAAACCGCTTTTTGTAATAAGACGGAGAGGGTTTATAGCAACCATATTCTTGTAAACAAATCACTGCGTAACGGATATTGATAAACACAAAAACTCATTTTCGGCATGGTAGGCAGAAACTACAAATCGCCACCTGCTACGATTCTTATACTCATTTGGCCTTGTCAACGTGAAAAAAGAAACGGATGATGATATCAAATAAAAACACCAACATGCCTTTTGGTCTCCACTTATCTCGCTCGTTTAAGTAAAGATATATAAACAGTCGCAGTGATCACTGGCATCAGTACCTCGCAACCGTTGACACAGTGAACATGACGATCAGGATATACAAAATCGACGCGAGTCCGCCGGCGCGCTCCGCCGTCATCACTGCTGAGCTTCTCAAACTAGACTACACGGCCATAGACGTAAACCTTATGGCCGGGGACCACCTGACACCAGAATTCTTAGAGAAAAATCCTATGCACACCGTCCCTGTCTTAGAAGATGGCGATTTTGTGCTCGCTGACAGCAATGCAATCATCACATATCTAGTGAACAAATACGGCACCGCTGAACAACAAGAGAAATTGTACCCTAGTGACTTGAAACTACGGGCGACAATCAATCAGAGGATGTTTTTCGGGTGTTCGAACATTTTTGGTTCTGGCAGGCCAATAACGGTTGACCTCTTGGCCGGGAAGAAAGCTCCCACTGCGAAGCATATCCAAAACATGAACGATGCTTACTCAATTTTGGAGAAATACTTGGAGAAGACTAAGTACGTGGCCGGCGACCACTTCACGGTGGCTGACTTATTACTAGTGGTTTCTGTGTCTTCCTTCAACGTGTACGTACCTGTAGATGCCAAATATGTCAAGATACACGCGTGGTGGAATTTATTCAAGGAGGAAGATTGGTACAAAACTGTAAATGAACTCGGAATTGCTCAGTTGGAAGAGTTTATGAAAACATTGTTGAAGGAAGCAAAATAGTGACAGTTCTGTGATTATATAATTAAGTTTAATTAATATTAAATAAATAATTGTTTATACCAAATTACTTTTTTTTTTGTTAGACTGATCTGTCCAACTCCTGGGTAAAAGTCCCCCGGCCCATTCCTTCCATTTTAAATATTTACTCCGTTGATTCGGAAAGACATCTAGTACCGGTATCACACCCAGGCCAATGGTACCGGTTTCCAAAGATACCGGTTTTTAAGGCCTGGTTTTGAAGTGTTATTTCGTAATTTGTAGCCTTTAATAAGCTTTTCCTAAATTCAAAATTTGCCTAGCCCTGACGAACACAGACCCAAGAATATCGTAACAACGACAAATACTCACATTGTTTAAGCAAACTTGTGTTCTCACATCAGGGAATGCCTTCCTTCGTGAGGGAATGGGTTGAATATCCACCTCGCAATCTGAGTGCGGGTAGATGTCACATTTTTTAGATTTTTTGTTTCTAGAACATCGCTTCCTTACGATGTTACATTTTAGGTATATCATATAATAATATACTTAACACTAAAAACAATAATAAAAATATAACAACAAATTCTTGGTCTTGACCTTGATGTCTTTTTAGAAACTACAACAGCTGTTGGTAGGGGAGAACCCATCAGACAGTCTTATTACAAAAAGCTGAGCTGAGCCTTGGTTTAAACCTGGACTATGAAGTCCAGGCTTATCTGCATAACCATGGTCTAAATTTGTTCGTATTACAAAACTTTAAATAAAACGTGGTCTTCTTAGTACCGTCATTTGAACCATTGTTTAAATATCAACCACAGATTAATACAAATTTCATTCGTTCACCATGACATCATTTAATTGCAAGTTTCCGTATGCCCAGAAACGAAAACGTTTTGATAATACGCTAATGATTAGATGATGTTTAAAATAGTGAGACCTGGTTATTTTGCATGGATATAAACATTATTTAGTTATTTCGTCGATTGCTGTTTGGTTTAGGGTTAAACACATTACTTAATGTCGTATTAATTTAAAAAAATACATTTAAGTACGTGTATCGAAACGTAACATTCTCATGCGTTATATAAAAGCATAACATTAAACAAAACCATCACAAGTTGAACAAAGTTCATTTAGCTTTGGAATTTAAGTCTTATAATAGAACAATTGCCACCTTATTTACCTTATTTAGTAATTTTAATAATTTAATGTGATGGACCAACAATAAAAGATCGATCTGAAAACACGATTTCTGTTGTGTCGGCGTGGCGTTTCCAACAATTCAGCGGCTTCAATATCCTCAATATCAATTAAATCGACCATGTTAATATCCATTTTTGAGTTAAAACCACCTAAAACAATGAAAAAGATGATATAACCTAAAAGAAAAACTTTGTCAGATCCGATTTAGTGTTTTAGACCATCGTTAAACTAGGGGTCGCCGAGGTTTAGCGTTAGACCATGATATAGTGTATGGTTTATCGCAAATCCAGGTTAAACCAGGTTTTTTAGTTAAACCGCTTTTTGTAATAAGACGGAGAGGGTTTATAGCAACCATATTCTTGTAAACAAATCACTGCGTAACGGATATTGATAAACACAAAAACTCATTTTCGGCATGGTAGGCAGAAACTACAAATCGCCACCTGCTACGATTCTTATACTCATTTGGCCTTGTCAACGTGAAAAAAGAAACGGATGATGATATCAAATAAAAACACCAACATGCCTTTTGGTCTCCACTTATCTCGCTCGTTTAAGTAAAGATATATAAACAGTCGCAGTGATCACTGGCATCAGTACCTCGCAACCGTTGACACAGTGAACATGACGATCAGGATATACAAAATCGACGCGAGTCCGCCGGCGCGCTCCGCCGTCATCACTGCTGAGCTTCTCAAACTAGACTACACGGCCATAGACGTAAACCTTATGGCCGGGGACCACCTGACACCAGAATACTTAGAGAAAAATCCTATGCACACCGTCCCTGTCTTAGAAGATGGCGATTTTGTGCTCGCCGACAGCCATGCAATCATCACGTATCTGGTAAACAAATACGGCACGGCTGAACAACGAGAGAAATTGTACCCTAGTGACTTGAAATTGCGGGCAACAATCAATCAGAGGATGTTTTTCGAGAGCTCGATCATTTTTGGTTCTGGCAGGCCAATAACGGTTGACCTCTTGGCCGGGAAGAAAGCTCCCACTGCGAAGCATATCCAAAACATGAACGATGCTTACTCAATTTTGGAGAAATACTTGGAGAAGACTAAGTACGTGGCCGGCGACCAGTTCACGGTGGCTGACTTATCACTAGTGGTTGCTGTGTCTTCATTCGACTTGTACGTACCTGTAGATGCTAAATATGTCAAGATACACGCTTGGTGGAATTTATTCAAGGAGGAAGATTGGTACAAAAACATCAATGAACCCGGAGTAGCTCAGTATGGATTGTTTTTAAAATCGTTGAGGAACGCAATAAAACAGTGATAGAATTTATTTCTAAGAAAAATAATGTATTTTAAATTAAAAAATGATTGTAATACCGTTGCGTTTGTTAATTTTTTATTGGTTACAATAAAAATCCTCAAAGCCCAGTACCTACCATAAAATTGAGAAAAAACATATCATCTTGCCCTAAAAGTTTTAAACTGATAATTATGGTCATTGCATTTTCTTCATTCAGTATCCTGTTTTTAGCTGTGGCCATGTAAAAATCTATTCAACATCCAAAGACTGATTGCAATAAAAATACCTCAAAAAATTATAAGTACGTATCGTGTTAACATGGCCGTGTTATCAGATACAAATCAATAGATTATACTTCGTATCTCTCCCGAAGATGACTACAGTTTACATGCAGCAGTACGAGAGTTGATGCTGTCCTAATCACACTTTTTAAAGCTATTTAAATGCTTTTAGAATTTATTTTTAAATAAATAAAGAAAAAGTACAGTATTGACTAATTTCCCCCACTGCAGTGCAATCCGCCATTGCCGTTGCAATGCCAATCCTTGACTCATTACGTGATTTAGCGTTGTCCGACTCACACGTAACTTTGCTGCGTCCGGAAATAACTTTAATTTCGTTACACTATGGGAAAAAGAAAGCGATCTCATAAGGACGACAGTGACAGTGTCGAAAAACTACTAAAAAAAGGTGAAAAAGTTGGTTAAAAAACGAAGAAGAATTTCTTCATCGTCATCGGAAAGTGAACCAGCGTTATCTCCTTCGCGTTCACTGCCGCACGATTTAACCAGTGATCTAGAACCACAAGGTAAGTGAATAGACAAATACAGATTTCTTAAAAAATAAACACAAACCCCGAATACTGAAACGTCACTCAAAATTTAAGTAGCACTTATATTTAACAGATACTCAAAAGTGACGTTTGGCCATACGAAATTTAAAGTTTAGGAGCTGCTCAAATGTTAAGCAGCCCTTTAATTTTGAGTGACGTTTCAGTATTTGGGGGTAAGTGTCATAAAACTTGTATCATGCTTAAATGTGTTATCCCGACGTTTATCGTGTGTGGATACTATCTACCTATTACCGTAATTTATCTACATATTACCTTCAACACCAATCCCGACGTATATCGTGTGTGGATGCATAAGGCCAAGTTGCAAGTGCCATAAAATGAATATATTAATTGTGATATCCCGACGTTTATCGTGTGTGGATACTATGGCCGTCCTACGTGTATCTACACTACAACACCAGCTTAAATATCCCGACGCAAAGCGTGTGTGGCAGAAGTACCTACCTATTTACGGTGGGCATCTACTTATGATTACATTTTACTCCTTGGCAGATGAGATCCCAAATACTGAGGCACCATTAGAAGGCGAAGAAACTGTTGATGAAAATCCTGATGAACTAGACCCGGATATTTTGCAATTATTAGGCTCAGACCCTACACTTAATAAATCATTTGGAGACAATTTACACAAAGATTTGGCAACGCGGTGGAAACATATCTTGGTCTGACTAAAGAGGAAAAAGTTGATATCCTAAAACAGTATCTACCTGCTGAAAATTGTATTTACTTGAAAGCACCCATGCTAAACCCTGAGTTCAAATCGGCACTGTCTGGGTCCGAGAAAGATTCATACAGTGAGCAGAAACAAAATCAAATGGCCAGCTGTATCTCGGCAATCGGCAAAGCACTGAATGTAGCTTTGTCACAAACCGAAAACATTCCACAAGATATTATTAAAACACTCAGTGATGCAGGGCGGCTAATGTGTGACACGCATTACAGAGAATCTCTGTCTTGAAGATTCACTATCATTAATACTATAAGTAAACAAGAAAGAGAAATAATAAAAAACACTAAAATAGACGATTATTTATTCGGTTCTAACTTGTCTGATTATCTAAAATCCACCAAGGCTATAACAATGTCTGCCTCAGAACTAAGATTCACCGCAAATAGTACGAGATTCAATCAACAGCGCAATCAGCCGAGTACTTCTACGTATCGTCAAATCGGTGCTTTAAACGCACGGGGGGCACCGCGGGCACCAGCCGCCGAGTCGCGAGCGTACCCCGACCTATCTCGGCGCCAGCCACTACCGCCGCCGCGGGACCGTCGCCGAGCGCAGACGGCCACACGTGCACGGACGACCAACTACTCAGCCCGACGCCGCTAATCACTTCGCCACAGGTAGATAACAATAATGTACCTATAGCTGGCAGGTTACAGCATTACATTTATGAATGGCATCTTATAACAAAGGATAAAACTATCCTTTCTTGGATTAAAGGATATCAAATACCATTTATTTGTGAACCACATCAGACAGGTATACCTAAAAGGTTATTCACGCTCAAAGAATCTAACACAATTGATAATTGCATTTCTGAGTTATTAGAATTAGGTTTTATTTCTCAATGTACCCCATGTGAAAAGCAATTCACTTCACCTATATTTACAGTACCTAAGCCTAACGGAAAACATCGTTTCATCCTTAATTTAAAAGAATTAAATAAATTCATTCATGTTCACCTCTTTAAAATAGAAGACTATCGCACGGCTATAAAATAAATCGATCAAAATTGTCATATGGCAAGTATAGACTTAAAAGACGCGTACTTTTTGGTCGCAATTGCCAAAAGCGACAGGATTTACCTTCGTTTTACTTTCAACTCAAAAAGATTTATTAATCAATTATTTGAATTTAATGTATTGCCATTTGGACTCTGTACTGCACCCTACGTATTCACGAAACTACTAAAACCCGCATTGCATTATTTACGTTCATTGGGCCATTTATCAGTAAACTATATAGACGATTTCTTATGCATTGGAAATTCATATAAAGGCTGTCTTAATAACGTCAAAGCGACAAAATAATTATTATTAAAATTATTTTTTTTAATCAATACTGACAAAAGTAAAATTCATCCAACTAAAAAATGTCTGTTCCTTGGTTTCATATTTGATTCAAGCAACATGACCATAACATTACCTATAGAAAAGAAAAAGCGCATAAAATTAATGTCTAACAAATTATTAAATACAAACAAATGTACAATCAGAGAACTTGCTAGATTCATAGGTCTGCTAACATCAGCATCGGCTGGTCATACACAAAGCCTCTAGAGAGAGAAAATTTTCTGTCACTAAATTATTCTAATAATTACAATAAACAGATGATATTACGAGATAACATAAAACATGATTTAATTTGGTGGAAAGAACATATTGACGCTTCATTTTGTTCCTTTCAAACAAATGATTATGCACTTGTAATATTCAGCGACGCTTCAACCACTGGCTGGGGCATAGTTTGCAATAACCAAACTGCTCATGGACATTGGCAACACTCCCAATCATCATTACACATAAATACTCTTGAATTACTTGCAGCTTTTTATGGTCTAAAAATCTTTGCATCACACCTTTAATGTTGCAATATCTTACTCAGAATAGACAATACCACAGCAATTGCCTATATTAATAAAATGGGAGGTATACAATTTATACATTTGAATAATATCGCACGCGATATATGGCAATGGTGTGACAGGCGCAGTATACATGTTTTTGCATCTTATATCCAATCCAAAGATAATTTAATAGCAGACTTTGAATCTCGTCAGGAATATAATATAGACACAGAATGTGTCAAAAAATAAAATAACACTTTCACTCGGTATTCCACAGTTCGATTTATTTGCAAGTAGTCAAAATCATAAATGTTATAGATATGCTTCCTGGAAATTAGATCCAAATTCCGAAATTATCGATGCATTCACATTCAATTGGAAAAACATACAATTTTATGCTTTTCCTCCCTTTAGTCTTATCTCAAAAGTCTTACATAAAGTTAAAAATGACAAAGCAGAAGGGATTGTAGTGGTGCCATATTGGCCAACACAACCGTGGTACCCAGTCTGGTTAAAATTAATTATTTCGAAAGTACTGTATTTCAATCCTGACAAAAATTTACTGTGTTCTCCTTTCAGGGAGGAGCATCCTCTCCACACGGATCTCACCCTGATGGCAGGGAAATTATCCGGCAGTTGCTACTAAGGCGCGGAATACCCAACGCATCTCTCGACATATTGATGGCCTCTTTCTCCATAAACACGCTAAACCAATATTATAATACTTCACTAAAATCGTGGTGGCTATATTGTAATGGAAAAGGATTAGATTACTGTAATTCCCACACTACTCAATTAATAGAATTCCTGACTGAGAAATTTAATTCAGGTGCTGGTTACAGCACACTTAATAGTTATCGTTCTGCAATATCAATATTGTTAGGTCAGGAAGTAACTTGTAACGACTATATAAAAAGGTTCTTCAAAGGGATTTATCGTATAAAGCCACCCGCACCAAAATACCACACCACTTGGAATCCCAAGCTTGTGTTTAACTATTTGACAAATTATTACCCTAATGATTATATTACACTAAAAGACTTGTCATTAAAAATGTAACTCTTTTAGCACTAACATCTGCTCAGAGAGTGCAAACTTTAAGCCTAATAAAAATAAAAAATATTACTTTTGATACAGATAAAATTATAATTAAAATCGAAGATTTAATAAAAACCTCAAGGCCAGGTGCTTACCAACCATTGATTCTGTTGCCGTATATTAAAGAAAACCCTAATATTTGCCCAGCTTTAACCCTCAAACATTATATAGACAAAACTGTTTGCTTACGTGTCACACATGAAGAAGATTCTTTATTTTTAGGTTATCAAAAACCACATAAGAAAGTGGGTTCTCAAACTTTGTCGCACTGGGTAAAACAAGCTCTAGAAAAAAGTGGTATAGATGTAAAATTGTATGGTGCGCACAGTACAAGGCACGCATCAACGTCTACTGCTCGCAGAGCAGGTGTCAATCTGGAAACTATTCGAAAAGCCGCAGGAGTGAATCTTCCCATGTATTCTAAAAATATTATCTTCTTCTTCTTAGCGTGTCGATGGCAATCTAAATTGTGTCGGAACAGAACTGAGCCACTCAAAATCAAAATCAAAATCAAAATCAAAGCATTTATTTCAAGTAAGCCAGTTACAGGCACTTTTGAATTGTCGAAACAAAGATGAAAATTAAATGTAGCTACAGTCCCAGTCACAAGACATAAAAACTGTGAAAGTACTGTAGTTGCCCATTCCCTAGCGTAGATCTCTATGGAGAAGAACGGGCAAGAAACTCCATGGACACTCTTTTAAATCAGAATATTGTTACAAAATCTTGGTTACATCATTCATGTTGAGATGGTATATTATGTGAGAACAATGTAGCAAGATGTGCACGTTAAAAGTGTCCACAGTAAAACAAAACAGAAAAAAAAAACAATTCAAAAACTAAAATAATTCATTAAAATAAGCCATGGCAACTGAGAGATGACCAGTCACAACCGACAGCGCCCGTTCACGGACATGACGCATAGATCAGCACCATTCAACTCAACCATTTTGAAGGGAACTAAATGATCCGACACATGCGCCACCATCAGCGAGACTTTTGAGTGAGCATGACATATTCTCAACCGCCAGGGCACATTCAAGTCAAGAAAAGACGTAGGTTTCCAGTGAATGATAGCTTTCTAGTACATAGTACTCACACAATATGGGCTATGCGATTATATAATACTAAAGAGATTGAATCTATACAATGCAAAGATAGTTGTACAATCTTCAGCAGCTCCAACAATACCATTTAATGCTCTCAATTTAAGCGCCCCTGTCCTTGTGGAGCAGGACCAGCATTGAGCCAAGCATTTTTATCAGCGATAAAATCGCTCAACTTGTAATATGCTTGCTTACATAGTGTGCGTTTAATACATGTTTTAAATTTCGTCTCATTCAGTTCAAGAATACTTTGTGGAATTTTATTATAGCATCTCAAACAGTACCCCATGAAAGATGAGTCTACTTTAGCGAGTCTGAAGCCTGGCTGAACTAGTTGGTCCCTATTTCTAGTACTGTAATTATGTCTCTCACCCCTTTTACCAAAAAGGTGCAGATTTTTTCTGACGTACATTATGTTTTCGTAGATGTATTGACAATGTACTGTCATGATGCCAATATCCTTAAACAGTTCCCTTAGAGAATCGCGCCTACGAAGATTATATATGGCTCTAATGGCTCTTTTCTGCAGAATAAATATAGACTCAATATCTGCAGCCCGTCCCCATAGCAAAATGCCATAAGACATTATACTATGAAAGTAACTAAAATAAACCAGTCTAGCGGTATCTACATCAGTATACTGACGGATTTTTCTAATGGCATATGCTGCTGAACTTAGCCGCCCCGCAAGAGATGTTAAATGAGAACCCCATTGTAGCCTTGAATCAAGCGTAATCCCCAGGAAAACCGTTTTATCTACGAATTCAAGTTTCTCTTTATTCAGTACTATATCACAATCACTACTTTTAACATTCGGTAAAGCAAATCTTATGCATTTGGTTTTTTTTTCATTTATACCAAATTGTTTGCTGTGAACCAATTTTGGACCTGAAGTAGGGCATTATTTACGTCATCTAGATTTTGGGCCCGCCTATTTATCTTCAAAATTAAGGAAGTGTCATCAGCAAATAACACCATAATTTGAGGTTGGTTTTTCAATAAATAGGGTAGATCATTTATATATACTAGAAAAAGGAAAGGACCCAATATTGAGCCTTGTGGAACCCCCATTTTTACTTTTAAACCATGTGAATTAACACCATTTATTTGAACATGTTGTTGTCTATCATTCAAATAAGATTTTACCAAACTAAGTGCAAGTTTACCCAGTCCGTAATGCTCAAGTTTCAAAAGGAATGTGTCGTGATTTACACAATCAAACGCTTTGGAGAGGTCACAAAAAATTCCTATGGCGTCTTGAGACTCTTCCCACGCAGTAAATATGTCCTTTAATAAGGTTACACCGGCGTCAGTTGTACAACGTCCCTTGGTGAAACCATACTGTGGATCATGTAAGATTCTGTACTGCACTAGTTTGGCGCTTTCAGTAGCGTCCATCAGTTCCTGCAGTGAACAAACACGCAGCACACGATATTAAGTGCCCCATCGTTTGTGGAACAGCACCACATTTACACTCCAGTGCAGATTCATTAATGAATCTCCACCTGAGCAGGTTTTCCTTGCTGCGACCAACCTGGGTCCGGAGTCTATTTAAAGACTTCCAGGTCAGCCATGGCAACTCATGTCCAGGTGGGAGATTTTCAGCAGGTGGAACGAATGGGATTGGTAAGGATGCACTGCCTCGCCACAGCTTTAGTCTTTCCGTGGTGCGCTCGCCATTGAATGGGGTGACACACTTCAGAAAGCTGTTTCGGCTTTTCAGCTTTTGCGACACGAGGGTATTTAGGTGTAAAGGGTGGTGTGTGAGAAGCCATTTTGGCTCTTTCGCTAGAGCTTGCCACTGTTCTGCGAACTTCTGGTGGCGCTATTCCTGCCAGTGGGTACAGCATCTGTACCGGGGTTGGTTTAAGGCAACCAGTGATAATCAAAAGCACGTTTCGTTCAGAGCTGTATCCACTAACTTTACATGGGCGGAACGGCTCCACACGGGGCACGCAAATTCGCCAGCTGAGAAAGATAGCGCCAGCGCAGTAGTCCGCAAGACATGAGGCGAAGCACCCCACTTAGAAAGGACTAGTCGCCGTAAGAGACTGTTGCGGGTGTGCACCTTCTGCTTGATGGTATTGCAGTTTTTGCTGAAGGTCAATGATCTGTCCAGAGTAACTCCAAGATACTTTGGAAAGTTACTGTGCTCGATAGGCACCCCGTCCCAAACGATGTTAAGTCTGCGCCTAGCCTCTCTGTTTCGAAGGTGGAAAATACAAGATTGTGTTTTGCTCGGATTGGGTTTGAGTGAATTAGCGAGGTAGTATGTGGTTAATTCACCAAGAGCATCTGACAAGTGGACCTCGGCCTCCTCAAACGTGGTGGCTTGGGAGGTGAGGGCAAGGTCTTCTGCGTAGAGGAAACGGGACGTATTCGGACTTGATGGTTGGTCGTTGGTGTATATATTAAAAGAAGCGGTGCCAAGACACTACCTTGGGGCAGGCCGTTCTTTTGTGCCCTCCAGCGACTTTTGTCTGAGAGGAGGTGGACCTGGAAACGGCGGTTGTGGAGAAGTTCCCGGAGTATTCGGACAAACTTCCGGTCGCTGATCAAGGTCTCCACCTTCCACAACAGCCGTTTTAGGTTGACTGTGTCGTAGGCAGCTGAAAGGTCCACGAACACAGCGCCTGTGACCATTCCTTTCTCAAAACCATCTTCAAGGTGTTGAACGAGTTTAAGGGTCTGGTTACTGCAAGACTTGACGGGTCTGAAACCAGCTTGCTCTGGTATTAATTTCGGGTCAATAGCGCTCGTAAGTCGGTTCAGCAGCAGTCTCTCGAAAAGCTTGTATGTATGGCACAGAAGAGAGATTGGACGGAAGTTTTTTGGGTCGTCTGTTGCTTAACCTGGCTTGGGTATTGCTATGACCTTAGACTTTCTCCAGAGACGGGGTACTCAAGCTGATTCCAGACAATTGTTGAACAGTTGCAGCAACCATGACACAGCAACTGGGCCATGATGTTTTATCTGCTCAACCGAGATGTCGTCCATTCCGGATGCTTTACCACACTTAAGGCCCCTAATCGCTACGACGACATCAAAAATAATATAACAAGTATGTATCTACCCCTAATGAAACTGAATTTGTAGATGCACTCTTTAGATGATTATTCTTTATTGTTGTATTTAAATGATTATTACATACTGATAAGTTAACATTATGTTTTGTTTAAATAACATAATATATATATCATATCGAAAAAATCATCTAGCTCTAAAAAATGAGTCAAGGATTGGCATTGCAACGGCAATGGCGGATTGCACTGCAGTGGGGGAAATTAGTCAATACACTACTTTTTCTTTATTTATTTAAAAATAAATTCTAAAAGCATTTAAATAGCTTTAAGAAGTGTGATTAGGACAGCATCAACTCTCGTACTGCTGCATGTAAACTGTAGTCATCTTCGATCGAGACACTCGTATAATTAGATATCAAACTTCACAAGGTAAGTTCGTTTGATTCTTAATTATACTGGACGGTTACGTAAACACACTAATGCTTCTGTGGTTGGTCCACATCATACAATTTGTGGCGAAGTGAAGAATTGTTTTCCATTACGTCATTTTTGTGGCCTTGCGTCGTTTAAGTTCCTGTCTCTGGTATAGAAGAAGTTTTTGTGAGCAAAATGGCCAGAACGATCTCGTCCACAAAATCAAAATCAAAGCAATTTATTTCAAGTAAGCCAGTTACAGGCACTTTTGAATTGTCGAAACAAAGATGAAAATTAATTGTAGCTACAGTCCCAGTCACAAAACACAAAAACTGTGAAAGTACTGTAGTTGCCCATTCCCTAGCGTAGATCTCTATGGAGAAGAACGGGCAAGAAACTCCATGGACACTCTTTTAAATCAGAATATTGTTATAAAATCTTGGTTACATCATTCATGTTGAGATGGTATATTATGTGAGAACAATGTAGTAAGATGTGCACGTTAAAAGTGTCCACAGTAAAACAAAACAAAAAAAAAACAATTCAAAAACTAAAATAATTCATTCAAATAAGCCATGGCAACTAAGAGATGACCAGTCACAACTGACAGCACCCGTTCACGGACATGACGCATAGATCAGCACCATTCAACTCAACCATTTTGAAGGGAACTAAATGATCCGACACATGCGCCACCATCAGCGAGACATTTGAGTGAGCATGACATACTCTCAACCGCCAGGGCACATTCAAGTCAAGAAAAGACGTAGGTTTCCTGTGAATGATAGCTTTCTAGTACATAGTACTCACACAATATGGGCTATGCGATTATATAATACTAAAGAGATTGAATCTATACAATGCAAAGATAGTTGTACAATCTTCAGCAGCTCCAACAATACCATTTAATGCTATCAATTTAAGCGCCCCTGTCCTTGTGGAGCAGGACCAGCATTGAGCCAAGCATTTTTATCAGCGATATAATCGCTCAACTTGTAATATGCTTGCTTACATAGTGTGCGTTTAATGCATGTTTTAAATTTCAGTTCAAGAATACTTTGTGGAATTTTATTATAGCATCTCAAACAGTACTCCATGAAATATGAGTCTACTTTAGCGAGTCTGAAGCCTGGCTGAACTAGTTGGTCCCTATTTCTAGTACTGTAATTATGTCTCTCACCCCTTTTACCAAAAAGGTGCAGATTTTTTCTGACGTACATTATGTTTTCGTAGAAGTATTGACAATGTACCGTCATGATGCCAATATCCTTAAACAGTTCCCTTAGAGAATCGCGCCTACGAAGATTATATATGGTTCTGATGGCTCTTTTCTGCAGTATAAATATAGACTCAATATCTGCAGCCCGTCCCCATAGCAAAATGCCATAAGACATTATACTATGAAAGTAACTAAAATAAACCAGTCTAGGCGTATCTACATTAGTATAAGCCTAAGTGTGACAAATCGTTATTAAAATATCGTGAACAGTATCTCAGAACTTATAAAAAGGTGATTAGGAACGCTAAAAAGAAAGAAGTAACTAATCAAATAAATAAAGCAGCTAACTCTAGCAAAGAAATTTGGAAAATAGTCAACAACACTCGGAAAAAAATAGACAATAATTTCGAAAATGATAACATAATACTCAAACATAATAATAAAATAATTTGTAACCCTTTGGATGTTGCTAACATTTTTGCGGAAAAGTTTGACAACAGTAAAAGTGTAAACACTGGTAATCTAGAACTGGCTAAGAAACATTTAGTTGAAAATACCAACAGAGTTGATAAGTCTATGGCTTTTGATCCCGTCACGCCGATAGAGATTTACAAAATGGTAAAGGGTATGGATAGTAAAAAGTCATTAGGACACGATGAAATACCACTGAGCGTAATCAAAGATAATATAGATATACTGGCACACCGGATATCTGAAATAATAAATAACTGCGTCAATGAAGGCGTCTTTCCTGACCAATTTAAGTTAGCCAGAGTTCTACCATTATTTAAAAAAGGTGCTAAAACAGATCCAGGCAATTACAGGCCCATTTCATTGTTACCGGTTCTATCCAAACTTTTTGAAAAAGTGATCAAATCTGGGCTTGTAAGACATTTGACTAGTCTAAAAATAATTAACAGTAACCAGTTTGGATACCAAAAAAGTAAAGGGACACTAGATGCAATAGATTCGTTAGTTAATAACGTGGTAAATAAGCTGAACAATAAACTTAAAGTTGCTGGCTTATTCCTAGACTTAAGTTCGGCGTTTGATACTGTAGAACATTGCATTCTAATTGATAAGTTAGAGCATTACGGTGTAAGAGAAAATGTTTTAAAATTTTTGAGTTCATATTTGACCAATAGGAAACAGTACGTCGAAATTAAATCACTTCACGAAGGTGTGGAAGTGATTCATAAATCAAAATCATTTACTGTAACTAGAGGTGTTCCGCAGGGTTCGGTGTTGGGCCCCATTTTCTTTATAATATTTCTTAACGATCTAACTGAATACATTAAAAACATTTTGCCAGATGCTGACTTGATAATATTTGCTGACGATACAAGTGCTGTTATTGCTGATGACAATATAGAGACCTTAAAATATAAATTAAATGTATTAATAGCCGCTTGTGAAAGCTGGTTTTCTATGAATAATCTTAAATTAAATGTAAGTAAGACAAAATGTATGATATTTAGATCTACAGTTAGGAACAAAGCTTCAATAAACGTAGAATCCTTGGGCAGGAAAATTGATACAGTAGAAAGCTTAAAATTTTTGGGAGTGCAAATTGATTGTTCACTCAACTGGAAGCCAGAACTAGATTCAATTACGAATACAATAAGTAGTGCGTGTTATGCTATCAGATCTCTCAGGGATATTTTATCTATTGCCCAACTGCGTACCGTCTATTTTGCTCTAGTTGAATCTAAACTTAGATATAGCATTAAATTTTGGGGAAACAGCTATAAGTACAATATTAAGGCAGCCTTTACTATACAAAAGCGAGCATTAAGAACCATGCTTCGTTTAAATCAGACAGAATCATGTAAGGAGCATTTTATTAAACTTAGAATTTTAACCGTACCATGTCTTTATGTTTTAGTTCTCCTTACTCATTTAAATAAAAACTTAAACGAGTTTGAAACAGACGATGAAAGAAAAAATAGATTAGATACTCGCAGAAAAGATCTTCCTACTTTTCTGCAGGCAAAGCTTAATGTTGTCAAACACTCGTCACGCGTGCAGTCGGTCAATCTGTTTAACAAATTACCAGCAGAATTAAAGAATATTCAGAATGTGAACATGTTTAAAAATAAACTCAGGGCTTTGTTAATCAATAAAGCCTATTACAGCATCGACGAATATTGTAATGACAGAAAATCTTAAAAACTCAATTAATAATTTAATTAAAGTTAAATTAAATATGTGTACCTATTGCTCTTTGACATTTTTATAATTGTTGCTTTTTCATACTTAATATTTTGACATTTAAATGTATGTATTTTATAGCATTTTCTGCTAGGGACTTTGTTCTGTACTTACCAATAAGAATATAAATATTTGTAAGGTTAGTATTTTTAATATAATAGACGTTCTAACTTCGATGATGGGTGAGGAACGAGGTTACCTATATTATAATTGTTTATGTGCTTATTTGTGTGTACCTATACTGTGTAAATATTTCGACACAAATGTATTTTTGTTATGAAATAAATAACTTGAACTTGAACTTGAACTTATATTGACGGATTTTTCTAATGGCATATGCTGCTGAACTTAGCCGCCCCGCAAGAGATGTTAAATTAGAACCCCATTGTAGCCTTGAATCAATAATCCCCAGGAAAACCGTTTTATCTACGAATTCAAGTTTTTCTTTATCCAATATTATATCACAATCGCTACTTTTAACATTCGGTAAAGCAAATCTTATGCATTTGGTTTTTTTTTCATTGAATACCAAATTGTTTGCTGTGAACCAATTTTGGACCTGAAGTAGGGCCTTATTTACGTCATCTAGATTTTGGGCCCGCCTATTTATCTTCAAAATTAAGGAAGTGTCATCAGCAAATAATACCATATTTTGAGGTTGGTTTTTCAATAAGTAGGGTAGATCATTAATATATACTAGAAAAAGGAAAGGACCCAATATTGAGCCTTGTGGAACCCCCATTTTTACTTTTAAACCCTGTGAATTAACACCATTTATTTGAACATGTTGTTGTCTATCATTCAAATAAGATTTTACAAAACTAAGTGCAAGTTTACCCAGTCCGTAATGCTCAAGTTTCAAAAGTAATGTGTCGTGATTTACACAATCAAACGCTTTGGAGAGGTCACAAAAAATTCCTATGGCGTCTTGCGACTCTTCCCACGCAGTAAATATGTGCTTTAATAAGGTTACACCGGCGTCAGTTGTACAACGTCCCTTGGTGAAACCATACTGTTGATCATGTAAGATTCTGTTGGTTTTAAAATGATAGAGCATTGGATTAAGCATTGCCTTTTCAAAAACCTTGCTAAAAGCTGGTAAAACCAATACAGGTCTATAATTATTAGTATCTTTACTGTCCCCGGATTTGAAAAGAGGTATGACTTTACTGTATTTCATTAAATCAGGGAAAACTCCTTGGTCTACACATAAATTAAAAATTAAAGCTAGGGAAGGGGCTATAGTCTCAAGTATGGATGTACAAACTTTGATAGACATTCCCCATAGATCCTCGATTAGTTTGATTTTTATTTGCCGGAAAGCTTTAATAACTATCATAGGGTTAATGTGTTTAAATTTAAATTCAGCCAGGCAGCCAGACACATTCGCCTTTAATAAACCAATTGAGAGTTCAGGTGAGGAAATAAGAGCCTTTGTAGTTTTTAATGGTACATCGGTAAAGAAATTTACAAATTCTTGAGCTACTTCGTGATCAGAGCTTTTAGGACCACATGCTGTATCTAATGTGTGGCTAGTGTTACGAATTTTCTTCCTGTTAGTCTCGTTGTTTACGACCTTCCAAACTGTCTTTATTTTATTTTCTGCTGTTTTGATCTTGTTGCTAATGTGCATGGCTTTAGCAACCTTGCATGTATTTCTAAAAATTTTTGAATACTTAGCAACATACTTGTTAAAAGTTTCAGTGTTTATAAAATAAATAATAGGCTTAAGGCCATAAAGCTCAAATAGTCTTTACCTACTTTTTCTGATACCTCTAGTTGCCCAATCACTAAATATGAATTTAGGGCAAATACTTTTTGTCTTCTTTTCAAAAGTTTTATTGAATTCCGTGTGAACTATTGAAAAGAAACGATCATACAATTGATTTATATTTATATCGTCAAGGCTCATAACACTTAACTTGTTCTGTAGCGAAATATTATACTTATTTAATCTGCTAGAAGTTATAGGTCTAAATTTAAATTGAACTTTTTGCAATGTATTACACCTAAAAGTTACAGTTTGTCCGCCATGGTCAGAAGGCAGACAATTTACTATGGCCTTATCTAAGTAATCACAATCGCAGAAAACATTATCTATACAAGTAGCAGTAGAAGGAGTGACTCTAGTAGGTTCTATAAAAGTGTTGGTCAAGTCAAATGACTTAAAAAGATTCAATAACCGACTGCTATTTGAACTTTCTTCTAAAATATTGATATTGAAATCACCACAAAGAATTGTAGATTTATTACTGGCTGCAAGTTTTGCCAGGACATCTTCCATTATTGATTCAAATAAGGAAAAGTTTTGATAGTTTGGGGGTCTGTACACACACACAACTACATGCTTATCTAGCTCAACACAGGACAGTTCGACGCAATGTTCAACCGAGAGACCTACTATGTCATTACGTTGCTTATATTTAAAACAGTTTTTTAATAATATTAAGGAACCTCCACGAAGCATATTTTTACGGTTAAAGCAGCTACCCACCATATAGTTCTCATAATTGATAAGCATTTGGTAATCCTTTAGCCAATGTTCAGTAAAACAAATAATGTCAAACTCACTATTTTCTAAAAACAATTCAATTTCTAATAATTTGGAAGAAATGCCTTGGATATTTTGGTGGAATAATTTCAAAGTGTTCTGCTGAGGCCCTTTTTTACTAACTAATTGAGTGCAAGAAGATACCTTGCTGTTGGTAGGATTAACAATATTGTGAATGGTACCTTCTGTTGTCTCACTTTCTAGTTTAAATTAATATTTGGAGTGAGGCCGGAGACTCCCGTGCCATCCTCAGACAACAAGACCC
This sequence comes from Xestia rhomboidea, assembly GCA_963853795.1. Classification (NCBI taxonomy): domain Eukaryota; kingdom Metazoa; phylum Arthropoda; class Insecta; order Lepidoptera; family Noctuidae; genus Xestia; species Xestia rhomboidea. The sequence goes on along the minus strand of OY970771.1, from coordinate 1,322,606 downwards.
TATCACTAATAGACCCTAAATGAGACCCTAAATGAGAATTCTCCACGGTGACACACGGATTCTCCTCAGTACAATGATTGTAAACATTTATAGCACTAATGCTATATTCATTTAAAGTCACCTGTACATTAGTATTACTACTAACAGTCGCAGTGTTAATAATAGAACTAAACTTAGACATACTATTTATGTCTGTGTGAATATTATAAGCTAATAGCCGAGCTATTTTGTGTCTACATCTAATAGGTAGATACACCTTACCCCGTGTCGACTTCAGTTTACCAACAATAGTGTTGATATCCAGATATATAAGTCTGTCACTATAGTGACCTAATAAAAAATGTACATGGTTATTTAACATATGATTATAATTGTTTTTTCTATTACCCAAATTTTAACTTTTACATTTTACATTTTAACTTTAACAACTCTGAGACACAGTCAGTGATGTCTTCCTTTTTAATCTTAGAGCTATTACCAACACATATATATTATACCACTGAGGTTCAGCCAACATTTTGAAGTTTGCCTCGCTGTGGGGCAGAACCAACCATTCTAGCCATGTCCAGTAATGTACGTCATCATCATCATCTTCCAACCCTTGTCTCAAATTATTTGGGGTCGGCGCAAAACTTGGTGTTATTCCATGTCAAAACTTGCACAGAAAGTCATCACTCAAAAGCAAAAGCTCAGTCATCAATTCGCTAGTTAATATACAGATACAAATATAAGACAGTACGCCCACGACGCTACTAACTCAAACTCAAAGCAACAATCAGTGCTTAGAATGTTTCCTTAGTGTTTCAACGGCAATCTTATAATAGGCCTAGCCTTTTCCCAAAAATATTAGGAACAGCTACCAATATAACCGGATGGAGTTGAATACCAGCATTTTACATGGAGCGACTGCCTATTTCACCTTCACAACCCAGTAACTTGATAAGACGATATCCCTTGGTACGACTGGTGGTCAGACTTTCGGGCCACTAACCACCTTTATAGAGAGCGGCGGTGGCCCAGTGGTGGCGGCCCCGACTTACGAACAGTAAGTCGTGGGTTCGAACCCAAGCAGGCGCATTACTTTGTGTAATTTATTTCATCACCACTGCTCTCAAAGCGGTGAAGGGTAACATCGTCAAGAAACCGGCATGTCCTAGAACCAAAAATTCGAAGACATGTGACATCTACCAACCCGCACTGGGCCCGCGTGGTGGATTATAGCCCATTCCCTCTCATAGAGAGGAGGCCTGTGTCCCAGCAGTGGGAACATTAATAGGCTGATGATGATGATAATGAACCACCTATAACGACCCTCAAAGATCTTCAAATGTCAGACGGGACCAACTTCTTAGCGTGCTTTCTGGGGCAAGGAGGAGTTATATATGATGCAATGAATGGTCACCCATCCACGGATTGACCTCGCCAAGACAAACTTTAACCTTCGTTTAGGCCGTGCTGATGTTATTAGCCCCGAACCTTTTCAACGGCCAATGTCATTTAAGACGTTAATAACTAGACATTTTAGACGTTAAAAATTGTTTGATTTTTGTAATAAAGGATCAAAAGACTATATACTAAACGACTATAACTAAACGTTTGGTAAAAGAATGATCTGCAAACAGTTAATATAACAGTTATATACACCAAAATATCTCCTAGTACTGTTAATGAGGAAAATAAACAATATTTATTTGACGAGTTTCCTTACCGAAGAGACTCTTGGTGTATGATAAAGATTTTTAAAAGATTGGTATTATTTACCTAAATAGAGATTTAAGATAAGGTTTAATATAACAATGCCATGGAACATTTTAAATAATCGTAAGCTTACGTAGATAAGCATGGTGTACAAATAGAAATGACTACATAATCATGACACCACCCGTTTATTCCTCTAAAGGCAGAGGTTTAGTTATAGTGACACCTGCTTTGAATAAGGGGCGGGTTTTTTGCCACCACCATCACCAATCGGTAACATTAAAATTGTGTTCAGATAAATGTCGCTCATTGTTGGTGAAAACGAGCATTAAGCATTCGCTTACGAGTCGCCTAGTGTTGGTGAAAATGGGCACTACGCATTCAGTTAGGTGTGTGTAACATTAGTAAACATAGAAATTGGAACTACTAGCATTAAAATATTAATAAAAAAGCGGCCAAGTGCGAGTCGGACTCGCCCATGAAGGGTTCCGTAGCAGCAAGTAACATAATATAAAAGTTCTTGTAGTTCGTTGTAACTTTGATAGATGTTTTAATAATAGTGTATGTTGTAGTGTGTTTTTTTTTTTAATTTAAGTTATTGATAAGTAAAATGAAAGCTAAATTGTGGTTTACGATTTATGACGTATTCAAAAACTACTTTCTAGATCTCGTTCAAACCAAATATTTTTTTTAGTTTTATCATTCTCTTATTTTAGAAGTTACATACATTTTACCACTTTGGAAGTGTCTCTCGCGCAAACAATTTAGTTTTGAAAAAAATGGTATTACAAACCTGGACAATATCATTTTTGAAGACCTATCTATAGATACCCCACACGCATGGGTTTGATGAAAAAACATTTTTGAGTTTCAGTTCTAAGTATGGGGAACCCAAAAATTAAATTTATTGGGAAATTTATTGTTTTTTTATTTATATTTTTCTGAAAATCGTTTTGGAAAAAAGCTCCTATAGCTGTGACATACGGACGGACAGACAGACAGACAGACATGACGAATCCATAAGGGTTCCGTTTTTGCCATTTGATTACGAAACCCTAAAAAAGTCTCAATGAGATCATCTTCGCCACAGTGATCTCAGCGATAAGACGAGCTCACACCACCTCCTGGCTAATATACCTACTGATAAGAATATCCGAAGTCATTGTTATTTGCGTTATTGTTATCACAGTCATGTTTGATAAGGACCAATGCCTCATGTCACCTACATGATGATGCCTGATGTTGTGATAGGAATAATCGACGTAAAGATAATAGCGTACATTATTGTAGCTAGGTGTAACCAGGTCCTAGTAGTAGTACAGAGAAGTTATTACTTGTGCTAAAGTAAATATTGGCCAAATTATTATTATTTTTTACACGACTGCCCAAAAAAAGGAGTGTTTAAATTAGTTAACTAAGTTATAATAGTATAATTTTTATATATATTTTTACATTAGTACCAATAATTTTAATATGATAGTAATAATGATTTATTTCTCACCACAATATATCCGGTTCATTAGACAGGTATCATTATAAAATACGTAACAACTAAAATTATACTGCGGGAGACTGGTGCCTAAGCTAGACGTGAGGTCTCCTCCTCTCACTCAGGATTTATTAAATTATGTTACCTCAAATCGCCTGAAACACAGGGTTACCTAGTTCAGGCTCAAAGCATGGGTGAACCTGACATAGATTTAAGAAATACTGTAAACGTTTACCTTATATTTTTTAAATAAAATTTTATTTTTAGGAACTTACCCACCGGTAAGTGTGTGTAGGTACACCTATGGTGTAATAACACGACAAGTGGATTTTTTTTATTCATCATACTCCTGCCATTTTCCAATGTATTTAGGGTCTTCTTATCCCATACTTCATTATTTGTCGTCATCTCATGATTTACCCACGTTCTATCTATCATACAGTCCAGCCATCGTTTCCTTGATCTCCTACTTATGAGTAGAAAAAAATGTCGACAGAAAAAAAATGGGTATAAATGTTTCTGTCGACATTTTTTTCATTCCTCCGCATCACGTGACCACACCGTGACGACCTGGAAAACATAAAGGTGCTTTTTCCCAACGTACTTATGACACCATCCCAGATAACTTTTCTCTTTATTGTTCACCCAAATGTAACTCAAGCAGGAGCACGACTGCTGAGCCTGGGTTTCTGAGTTCGTTCTTATTTATCGTGTGGTTAGTGCCTAACCTGGTGTCCGAGTTTTTAAGCCGCCCATGGGCCTCTGACTTGGCTTAACATGCCGTCGAGAAATATCTCTCAGGCATGCTGGTTTCCTCACGATGTTTTTCCTTCACCGAAACAAGTGATAATTATACAATACGCACATGAATCCGAAAATTCAGAGGTGCGTGCCTTGGGTTCGAACTCGAGACCTATAACTTGGCAGTCCGACGGTCACACCACTAGGCTATCACTGCTTGCTGGGTTTCTGAGTTCGTTTCCTAGGTTGGACAAAAAGACCTTAGAATTTTTCGTCAGGACTTCTTAACTCGGATTTATCCGGTTCATTGGGGCATTAGGACACCAAATTATACACAGGTGTGAACATAACATATAAGCTTTCTGTAGAACAAACAGTCAGTCCTAACGACAATACCTACGTGGAACAAGCAACCTAGATGGAGTCTACACACAATTATTTTAATCAACCCTTTTATCTAAAACAAACATAGCAAACACACCTCAGCCTTCAAAGCTAGCCATACATATGGCTAGCCATACATATAGCCATATATCCATATACACTTTTACAGCCCAACAACCCACCGCTTGATAGTCATACATAAACACTTTTATTTCGGTCTCTGCCGTTATCCCGTAGCTAAAAAGCGTGATACATGGTAAATGGCCTTAACAGCTATATCGAAATCCAGCTTTGAGTGTGTACCTGGCCGTAATCGGGTGACCGGGTTTGGTTTAAAGTTAAAGGAAAAGCGAGTTGCATTATGAACGTTCTGTGTAACTTTGGACGTCTCCATAAAATTACGACCGTTTTCCACAATATTGTATACACACAGAGATGTTTATCCCGACATCCACTTTGATCTGATAACTAATACTATGAAAAATATATTTACATAATTCATGAAAAATTTAAATAAACTAAAATAAATAAACCAACAACAAACTATAAAAGGGCATCGAAAAACTCCTTCTCAACGCTGTCAGCTGGTAATGTGCCCAAGAGACTGACGGCCTCTGACCAAGGTAAAAGCCAGCCCTTGGGTCACGGGAAGCGGCGTTTTGAAAGTTTTTTGAACAGGCTATGGGCACTCGTACCCCACGGCCCCAGAGTTTCAACCCCAAACGGCTCGAAACTATAGTTACCAATTTTAGTTCACTTTTTTAGTTAGACTTTTACCGAGCAATTCCAAAAAGAAAAATTCTGTTTGCCCAGCGTAACGGGAAACAAGTTGTAACACGATTCTCACTAGTCATGCCAAAAATACTTGTCTTGAATGAGTAATAATAGTCATAAAGAAGGTAATAATACGGCTTTATTTTGAATCATTATAAACCAAACATCTGTTGTTTGTGACACTATCATAGTGACTTGCTATTTTATTTGATTATCTTTATTGAAATTATGTCATCTGTTTTTATTTTTCGGGTGATATCAGATGTGTTTGTTATTAGAATGTTGGTGGCCTTTAAAAATAGTTTATCTTTCTTCGTTATCAATTAGCTTACAAATCATGAGATGACATTTTGTTTAAAATGTGTCATAATGTACAATTGTACGAGTGATCTTTTCAATAATGACTTTGATTTTTCAGGTTCTATTTTACTAAATTATGAGTCTAAAACAACCATTAATTAAGGAGTCTTTCGACTTCCTTCGTCCGAGGTTCTTCGAGGCGGATCATTAGCCCTTCGTCGGACGGAACCATGTTTGCACTTCCAACTCGCGGTTGTTCGTAATGATGAGGGCATGTCCATGATTTCCGTTTGTTTTCAAATCTAGTCGGGAAACAAATACGTAATGACAAATGAATGTACTTAATCTTTTAACCTTTTTTTTTTGTCCATACTTCATTATTATTTGAAAACGTTTAACTCACAAAACAGACAAAGTCAACTTCACCCTTAACATTCAAACCCGCTAACCACTTGTAACTTCTACCCCATCAAAGGTCCAGCCGAAATGGGCTCTCACAGTTTTCAGCGCACATTTGAATGGGAACGACTTTATTCAGATAACTACCCGTGATTTTATCTTGCTATATTTCATGCTCAGATTACGTGCTTGTCTCCCTGTGGCTTTGTTTTTTCGCCGTCAAAACGCCCGCGGTGGAACGAAATTAATTGGTTCGATATTTGAATGTTACTGGTAATTGGATGGGGTTATGCGAGAGGGTGACGTTTCTGTTTTGCAGGTGAAAATACTTCCTGTTGTTAATATAATAAAGTACGACCTTTTGCAACACAATATTATGATGATACCTCCATAAACTAGAGTAGGTACTTATCCATTATCTATGTTAAAAAAAAAAATAGTTTTTTTTTCAAATTATTATAAAAATTGTGATTCTTCGACTCAGGCCAATCAATACTCATATTTCTACTACAGCATGTGATGATTTCCTGGAAAATGGAGAAGACGACGTAGTTATTTTCACATTTGAAAAGGGAGGATCTTCCGTCCAGACGAGTGTCACGGCTGACAGACATTATAATAATTATTATTGATTGTATTTTTTTTTAAGGAAAATTATTTTATTGAGGCCAATAAAATATTATATACATAGTACAACTAGAACTCTAAATAATTACAAAAATAAAACTAAACGTAAGTACTTACATATATCCAACGACGTCAATAGGCGTCAAAGTACTCCTCCGCATCGCTGTCATTCGGAAACGTGCCCAGAAGACTGGCAGCATTGCCACGTTGAATGGCAATGCTAATTCTTTGGCCAAAGAAAGAGCCAGCCCTCTGGTCACGTGAAGTGTCGACCAGTCGGTGAGTATTGATTGGATTTTAAACCGTGAAATAGTGTGATGTTACGTAATGTGGTATGTTTGTTTAGGCTGATTACAGAGGAGAAGGCGGAGCACCAGTTATTGTGGTTCTCTAGATAAAAAACGTAATATCTCCGACGGCGACGTATGTAATAAAATTAAAATGGCCTACGTGTGCACATGCTGATGCAATTTTCAACCTATTTAGCGAAAATTTAATTAGATTGCAAATCTCACAACAGTATAAAGTCAAACGAGATAAAAATGGTCTTCGTCATGCCACGAGTTATTTTACAATTTTTATGCACAGTCATCATTGTCATAAGAATTTTGCAGGCTTATTGAACATTCGAATGGCAGTTGGGGGATATGCAGAACAGGGTGTAAAGTTCTTCATCCCCCATAGAAAACGCAGGATCCTCGGACCAGACGGGTGTTGTGTCTGGTGGGCCACTGCCCGACAGTTGTTGTTGGGTTCTTGTCCGCGACTTAAAAAAGTATTACAGCAACATTGCTGTAGTACTTTTTGTAGTGCCTCTACAGTAAGTAATAATAGGTAGTGCGCTCATTGTTGCAGAGCTTAATAACTATATCCGTCCGTCACTTCCCTCTCAAGGTTTGTTGGAAGACCAGCGTCAGACAGCATCGCTATCATCTGCCTGGCTTAATATTTGTTAACAAATCACTGCTATTCACAATCACGGGGAACGATAAATCAAAATAAAAATAAATATCTAAGTAATGTTATATGTAGTAAAACAGGCCTCAACCAGGTTAATATCTCTACATATCTCACTTGTTTCAGTGCCCAGTCATCGTATTATCGGTACTATATATAAACCGTCGCAGTGATCACTGGCATCAGTACCTCGCAAACGTCGACACAGTCAACATGATCAAGATATATAAACACGACGCGAGTCCACCGGCGCGCGCCACCGTCATCACAGCTGAGCTTCTCAAACTAGACTACACGGTCATAGACGTAGACTTTATGGCCGGAGACCACCTGACACCAGAATACTTAGAGAAAAATCCTATGCACACCGTCCCTGTCTTAGAAGATGGCGATTTTGTGCTCGCCGACAGCCATGCAATCATCACGTATCTGGTAAACAAATACGGCACGGCTGAACAACGAGAGAAATTGTACCCTAGTGACTTGAAATTGCGGGCGACAATCAATCAGAGGATGTTTTTCGAGAGCTCAAACTTATTTGCATCTGGTGCGTCAGTATCGCTTGACCTCTTTGCCGGGAAGAAAGCTCCCACTGCGAAGCATATCGGAAACATGAACGATGCTTACTCAATTTTAGAGAAATACTTGGAGAAGACTAAGTACGTGGCCGGCGACCACTTCACGGTGGCTGACTTATTACTAGTGGTTTCTGTGTCTTCCTTCAACGTGTACGTACCTGTAGATGCCAAATATGTCAAGATACACGCGTGGTGGAATTTATTCAAGGAGGAAGATTGGTACAAAACTGTAAATGAACCCGGAATTGCTCAGTTGGAAGAGTTTATGAAAACATTGTTGAAGGAAGCAAAATAGTGACAGTTCTGTGATTATATAATTAAGTTTAATTAATATTAAATAAATAATTGTTTATACCAAATTACTTTTTTTGTGTCCCCCGGCCCATTCCTTCCATTTTAAATATTTACTCCGTTGATTCGGAAAGACATCTAGTACCCCGGGGCTGCGGGACTATTCGAAAGAGATACCGTGGCCCCGGAACACAAAGGGCGAGGAAGGAACATGGATGGGTTTTAGTCAGTAAAAGTCTGACACTCCCTCCTGCTCCGCCCAGAGCGGGAGAAGTCATTTGATGATTTCCCATCCGAAAAAAAAAAAATCTAATACCGGTATCACACCCAGGCCAATGGTACCGGTTCCCAAAGATACCGGTTTTTAAGGCCTGGTTTTGAAGTGTTATTTCGTAATTTGTAGCCTTTAATAAGCTTTTCCTAAATTCAAAATTTGCCTAGCCCTGACGAACACAGACCCAAGAATATCGTAACAACGACAAATACTTACTCACATTGTTTAAGCAAACTTGTGTTCTTACATCAGGGAATGCCTTCCTTCGTGAGGGAATGGGTTGAGTTTCCACCTCGCAATCTGACTGCGGGTTGGTAGATGTCACATTTTTTTTATTTTTTGTTTCTAGAACATCGCTTCCTTACGATGTTACATTTTAGGTATAACACATAATAATATAACACTAAAAACAATAACAAAAACACAACAACAAATTTTTGGTCTTAACCGTGTATCTGGATGTCTTTTTAGAAACTACAACAGCTGTTGTTAGGGGAGTACCCATTTAATGTGATGGACCAACAATAAAAGATCGATCTGAAAACACGATTTCTGTTGTGTCGGCGTGGCGTTTCCAACAATTCAGCCCAATATCAAACCTCAATATCAATTAAATCGACCATGTTAATATCCATTTTTGAGTTAAAACTACCTAAAACAATTAAAAAGATGACATAACCTAAAAGAGAAACTTTGTCAAATCCGATTTAGTGATTTAGACCATCGTTAAACTAGGGGTCGCCGAGGTTTAGCGTTCGACCATGATTTAGTCTATGGTTTATCGCAAAACCGCGATTTGTAATACCATTTTTGTTTAGACCGTGGTTTAAAGAAGTTTAAAGCAGGTTTTTTAGTTAAACGCATTTAGTTAGGCGCAGACCAACGGAAACTAATCTCACTCACTTTAAAGCTTTGCGTAACCGCTGCAATCGTCTGTGTCGGGATGCCAAGAGACGCTATTTCCACGAACCTCCGTTGATCGTAGCTCCTCTGATGTCTGGAAATTTTTAAAGTCTGTCGGTATCGGTAAATCTCCCACGAATACCTGTAAAGATGTCGACTTGTGCGCTCTTAACAGGCACTTTTCTTTTCCACCTGTTTCTTAGGACCCAAGCGTTAAAGCTTCAACTTTATTTGAGCTCTCTAACTTGCCGTTACCAAATTGTACACTTTTTAATTTTAATCCTGTTTCTGAAGACGTTGTCAAGAAGTCCCCTTCTCTCTATTTCCTCCTCTGCTGCAGGCCACGACAATTTGTGTTCGAGAATGTTAATACCCATTATTTCCGAGCTGCTCCCCATCCTTACTCATATTGTTAATTTTTCTTTATTCTCGGGTATATTTCCGTCAGCCTGGAAACAGGCTCACATTATACCACTTCCTAAAGTTAACAAACCTTCTTCTTTATCCCATCTCCATTCTTCCTTTTCTTTCAAAAGTTCTCGAACACATTGTTCATGGTCAAATTTCCAGATATCTATCGTCTAATGCTCTTATTTCCCCATTCCAATCTGGCTCCCGTACTGGCCACAGTACTGTTACTGCACTCTTGAAGGTTACAGACGATATCCGCTGGGCTATGGACAATAAATCTATAACTGTTTTAGTGTTACTTGATTTTAGTTGCGCGTTCAACTCAGTGGATTTCGACATCCTTCTTGGGATCCTTCAATCTTTTAACTTCTCTGCCTCTACGATAGCCTGGTTTGACTCGTATCTTCGGGGTCGCTCTCAGTGTGTCCGCCAAGATGAGATCTACTCTGACTGGTGTGATCTTACACCTGGTGTTCCTCAGGGTGGTGTTCTCTCTCCTCTTCTTTTCTCTATTTTTATTAACACTGCTACTAAGGTTATCACCTCCAGCTTCCACCTCTACTCAGACGATTTGCAGCTGTATCCACATTTCTTGCTGGCTGATGCGGAATCGGCGATCAACGCCATGAATCATGACTTGGAAAGCATCTATCAATGGGCTAAGTCGTTCGGCTTACAGATTAACCCTGCCAAGTCGCAGGCCATGATCATAGGCAGCAGATACTACCGCACTACACTTGACATATCATCCTTGACTCCTTTATCTCTGGGCTGCACGACCATTGCGTATATTGAAACAGCCAAGGACCTTGGTGTCTTAATTGACAGCAATCTTTCTTGGCGAGCTCAAGTGAATGAGGTTAGTCGTAAGGTTCACTTTTCTTTTCACTCGCTCAAATCTTTACAGAGTTTCTTGCCATTTAAAACCAAAGTTTATTTAGCTCAAACTCTGATTCAGCCGATCATTGATTACGCTGATGCCTGCTATTTGGATGCCACCGAGGAGCTTTTAAATAAGCTTGAGCGCTTACAAAACCTCTGCATTCGTTTTGTGTATGGTCTGAGGAAATATGACCATGTTTCTCACTTCCGCAAGGAACTCAAGTGGCTCCCTATCCGTCTTCGCAGGAACACTCGGATATTGTGTCTCCTTTACAACATCCTTTATAACCCTGCATATCCCAGCTACCTGCGCGATCGTTTTTCCTATACCCGTCCTTCTGATGCTCTCTGTAGATCCCACCTCAGGCATCATCTAAATTTCCCATCCCATAAAACCGAACTGTATTCCTACTAAATAAAGAAATAAAGAAATAAAGAAATGAAGAAATGAAGAAATGAAGAAATGAAGAAATGAAGAAATGAAGAAATGAAGAAATGAAGAAATGAAGAAATGAAGAAATGAAGAAATGAAGAAATGAAGAAATGAAGAAATGAAGAAATGAAGAAATAAAGAAATAAAGAAATAAAGAAATAAAGAAATAAAGAAATAAAGAAATAAAGAAATAAAGAAATAAAGAAATAAAGAAATAAAGAAATAAAGAAATAAAGAAATAAAGAAATAAAGAAATAAAGAAATAAAGAAATAAAGAAATAAAGAAATAAAGAAATAAAGAAATAAAGAAATAAAGAAATAAAGAAATAAAGAAATAAAGAAATAAAGAAATAAAGAAATAAAGAAATAAAGAAATAAAGAAATAAAGAAATAAAGAAATAAAGAAATAAAGAAATAAAGAAATAAAGAAATAAAGAAATAAAGAAATAAAGAAATAAAGAAATAAAGAAATAAAGAAATAAAGAAATAAAGAAATAAAGAAATAAAGAAATAAAGAAATAAAGAAATAAAGAAATAAAGAAATAAAGAAATAAAGAAATAAAGAAATAAAGAAATAAAGAAATAAAGAAATAAAGAAATAAAGAAATAAAGAAATAAAGAAATAAAGAAATAAAGAAATAAAGAAATAAAGAAATAAAGAAATAAAGAAATAAAGAAATAAAGAAATAAAGAAATAAAGAAATAAAGAAATAAAGAAATAAAAATAAAGAAATAAAAATAAAGAAATAAAGAAATAAAGAAATAAAGAAATAAAGAAATAAAGAAATAAAGAAATAAAGAAATAAAGAAATAAAGAAATATAGAAATAAAGAAATAAAGAAATAAAGAAATAAAGAAATAAAGAAATAAAGAAATAAAGAAATAAAGAAATAAAGAAATAAAGAAATAAAGAAATAAAGAAATAAAGAAATAAAGAAATAAAGAAATAAAGAAATAAAGAAATAAAGAAATAAAGAAATAAAGAAATAAAGAAATAAAGAAATAAAGAAATAAAGAAATAAAGAAATAAAGAAATAAAGAAATAAAGAAATAAAGAAATAAAGAAATAAAGAAATAAAGAAATAAAGAAATAAAGAAATAAAGAAATAAAGAAATAAAGAAATAAAGAAATAAAGAAATAAAGAAATAAAGAAATAAAGAAATAAAGAAATAAAGAAATAAAGAAATAAAGAAATAAAGAAATAAAGAAATAAAGAAATAAAGAAATAAAGAAATAAAGAAATAAAGAAATAAAGAAATAAAGAAATAAAGAAATAAAGAAATAAAGAAATAAAGAAATGAAGAAATGAAGAAATGAAGAAATGAAGAAATGAAGAAATGAAGAAATGAAGAAATGAAGAAATGAAGAAATGAAGAAATGAAGAAATGAAGAAATGAAGAAATGAAGAAATGAAGAAATGAAGAAATGAAGAAATGAAGAAATGAAGAAATGAAGAAATGAAGAAATGAAGAAATGAAGAAATGAAGAAATGAAGAAATGAAGAAATGAAGAAATGAAGAAATGAAGAAATGAAGAAATGAAGAAATGAAGAAATGAAGAAATGAAGAAATGAAGAAATGAAGAAATGAAGAAATGAAGAAATGAAGAAATGAAGAAATGAAGAAATGAAGAAATGAAGAAATGAAGAAATGAAGAAATGAAGAAATGAAGAAATGAAGAAATGAAGAAATGAACAAATGAACAAATGAACAAATGAACAAATGAACAAATGAACAAATGAACAAATGAACAAATGAACAAATGAACAAATGAACAAATGAACAAATGAACAAATGAACAAATAAATTAATCACTGCTGAGCTTCTCAAACTAGACTACACGGCCATAGACGTAAACCTTATGGCCGGAGACCACCTGACACCAGAATTCTTAGAGAAAAATCCTATGCACACCGTCCCTGTCTTAGAAGATGGCGATTTTGTGCTCGCTGACAGCAATGCAATCATCACGTATCTAGTGAACAAATACGGCACCGCTGAACAACAAGAGAAATTGTACCCTAGTGACTTGAAACTACGGGCGACAATCAATCAGAGGATGTTTTTCGGGTGTTCGAACATTTTTGGTTCTGGCAGGCCAATAACGGTTGACCTCTTGGCCGGGAAGAAAGCTCCCACTGCGAAGCATATCGAAAACATGAACGATGCTTACTCAATTTTGGAGAAATACTTGGAGAAGACTAAGTACGTGGCAGGCGACCACTTCACGGTGGCTGACTTATCACTAGTGGTTGCTGTGTCTTCATTCGACTTGTACGTACCTGTAGATGCTAAATATGTCAAGATACACGCTTGGTGGAATTTATTCAAGGAGGAAGATTGGTACAAAAACATCAATGAACCCGGAGTAGCTCAGTATGGATTGTTTTTAAAATCGTTGAGGAACGCAATAAAATAGTGATAGAGTTTATTTCTAAGAAAAATAATGTATTTTAAATTAAAAAATGATTGTAATACCGTTGCGTTTGTACATGTTTTATTAGTTACTATAAAAATCCTCTTGCCCTAAAAGTTTTAAACTGACATGGTCACTAACATCATCATGGTCATCACGGCCTATTTACAAATTTTGTGTGTTAAAAATCTCTAAACTCTCTAACAATAAAAACGGTCAAGTGCGAGTCGGTCTCGCACACAAAGGGTTCCAAACCACTAAACATAATATTTTTTATTATAGTACATTACAGTACTTAATATTTTTAACGCTCATTCATTCTATGTTAGTTTACACTCAACAGCAAAACTGTTTTTTTAATAGTATGTTAATGACATACAAAATTACTGCTGCAGTTGGCGAAAATGTCCCACATATCAAAAGATTAATGTCAAATTTTATTCAAACCCATTTTCATTGAACGTTCTTTCGATGTTCTACAAACCAAATGTAGAAATAGAGGGGGGGGGGGGGCAATTTTATGACTTTAGAAGGGAATTTCTCATGAACGATTGACTTAAGACAAAAAGAGTATTTTTGGAACCTGGATATCATTATTTATAAACAGTCGATAGACATCCCACACAGTTATATAAATACGTAGAATTTTGTTTTAACCTTTACTTATACGAGTATGTTTGGAGGGCAATTCCAATTGTTTTTACTTTAAAAATGGAATCACATCACTTTTGTGTATCACATCAATATTTCAACTATATGTTGCCAACAGTCTCGGAGTAAAATGGTTGTGACATACGTATGGGCCGACAGACAGAAAGACTTGACGAATCTACAAGGACTCCGTTTTTACTACGAACCCTAAAAATGAACTCAATCGTGTAACTACAATAAAAACCTACATGGATATGAAAAATAACTACTAAAACTACTAAACTGTTTCGCTATCCATATTTGACACCAACGTACAAAATATATGAAGACACAAAACTGATGAATATAAAACAACTTTACATGTATAACACTTGTGTCTTAATCAGAAAAATAATGAATAAATAAACCATTCACACAAACGTAATGTTCGCCAAAAAATCCCAAATATCTAAACGCAGTCCTCGACGCCCCAGTCTACTTGTCCTGCCAAAGACACGTACAAATTACGCTAGAAAGAATATCACCTATGAAGGAGCACAACTTTATAATAATTTACCATCCAATATAAAAAATGTAAGCTCTTTCAACGGTTTCAAATCAAAACTATCAAATTATATTATTGAAACCCACAAACAATTTTACTAGCCTACCAGTTAAGATTAAAACCGTTGAATGTGTATCCCAACCAATTTAAAAATTATATAATTTTAAGACTAAGAAATTAGGAATATGTTAAGATTAAGAATATCGGTGACCGTTACCTAGAATAAGTTTATTACATTATGTTATCATAAGTTCTCATGTAAGTGGCTCTTTTGTCTTTTTGAGAATAAAGTATATTAAACCTAACTACATACACATACCTACATATTACTTTTTATATTTCTTCCAAAAAACTCGCACTTGGTCGTTTTGCTTATCACACAAACCGGCAAACTTATCTCCCCAGCTACGTTATCGCTACAGATATAATCACAACTTGATATATAAACGGTTGTTGTGAGCGCCAGGCTTTACCTCAAACACGTCTGAGAATCATAACCTCCTGGTTAATGATCTCACCAAACTCTTCGGCATGAGTGGTTCCGTTATCATAGCGGGCGACTTCAACGCCAAACATCCTGCCTGGAATAGTAGTATGACTAACCCGAGAGGGAGAGTCGTCTGCGATCTAGGCCAGACCATCAACTTTGATCCCATTGCTCCTATGGAGAACACGCACTATCCCGACACCACTAGTCATCGTCCCGATGTGCTCGATATAGCGCTGCTCAAGAATGTTAGCCTTAGGTTACATTTAATTGAGACGCTACACGAGCTTAACTCTGACCACCGCCCAGTGCTCATGCACCTAGTTTCTCGCTCGGGTATCTCTGACCCTAGCCAACCCACTCCTACCACCCTAATAACCGACTGGAGGAAAGTAAGCGATATGCTGAAATCCGACACGTCACCGCACCTAGACGGTATCCCCGACCACATTGTCTCAGTCGCAGACACCGAGGCCGCTATCGACTCGTTTACAGCTCACGTGCAATCCATTTTAAAGGATTGCTCTCGGGAAGTCCCAGTGTTGAGTGATCAACGCTGGAAACTACCCGATGACATCCGTGAACTGATAAACGAGAAGAACGCGGCCATACGTGCCTATAGCGTCTGGCCCTGCGATGAGAACAAAGCTCACATGCGTTATTTGCAGCGTGCTGTAAAGAAGCGCACTAGTGAGTTTCGTTCGAATCAATGGGACAAGATGCTCAGCGAACTAGAGCCAACTCACCAAGCCTTCTGGCAACTTCAGAGGAAGCTGAGGTCCTCCGAGGAGGCCTCTTCTCCACCTCTCATCCGTCCTGACAAGAGCGTCGCTTTTGACGACTCTGAGAAGGCAGAATGCCTGGCCGACAGTTTGGAATCACAGTGCTCCCCTAGCACCCTTCCAGTAGACAAGCAGCACCTCGATGAGGTGGATGCAGAAGTCGAACGAAGGGCCGCTCTCCCTCCCGTAGAAGACCCCGACGATCCCCTCCCTCCGGTCACTCCAGACGAGGTGAAGGATATAATCGACAAGCTCAAGCCTCGGAAAGCCCCTGGCGCCGACGGCTTCACCAATAGGATTTTTAAAACCCTCCCCGCTCAGCTCATAGTCCTTTTGGCAGCCATCTTCAATGGCGCCTTGAGCAACAACTTGTTTCCCCAAGTGTGGAAAGAGGCCACCGTCATCGGTATTCCCAAACCTGGGAAACCGAAAGCTCAGCCTTCGAGCTACAGGCCGATCAGTCTCCTGAGCGCGCTCGGCAAAATCTATGAGAGACTTATTTATAAGCGACTCAGAGATTATGCCGAGACAAAAGGCCTCATTCCCGATCAACAGTTCGGTTTCAGAACCGAACATTCGTGCATACACCAAGTCCACCGCATCGTCGAACACTTGAGCGCTGGTTTCCAGCGCGGAGCGATGACGGGGGTGTTGTACTTCGACATAGCGAAAGCCTTCGACAAGGTCTGGCACAACGGCTTATTATACAAGCTGTATAAACTCGGTGTGCCGGACCGTCTCGTGCTCATCTTACGAGACTTTCTGTCGGATCGCACCTTTCGCTACCGCGTGGGAAAATCTCTATCTTCTCCCCACCCCATCCGAGCCGGAGTCCCTCAGGGCTCCGTCCTCTCTCCTCTAGTTTTCACGCTGTTCACCAGCGACATCCCAACGAACAAGAAAGTTCAGGTTGCCCTATTTGCCGACGACACGGCTATTTACTACACCGGCCGATCTCAGGTTTGCATCCATCGTGCACTTCAACATGCCGCCGATTCACTCGGCGCTTGGTTTCGTAAGTGGAGGATCGAAGTAAACCCTGAGAAGAGCCAGGCTGTACTCTATCAGAAGTTACGCCATCAGCGACCGTCACCTGCCCCCATCACTATGTTCGGCAAGCCTATCCCTTGGGAGAAGCAAGCCAAGTACCTCGGTGTCATCCTCGACGAACACCTGACTTTCGCGGCCCATATCAAAGCAGCTCGTAACCGAGCAGCCTTTGCCATGGGCAGACTCCACTTCATGCTAGTCAAAAAGAGCAAGTTGTCACTCAAGTGCAAGTTGCGTCTTTACACGGCAGTTATCCGACCTATCATGACATACGCTTGTGTCGTATTCGCTCATGCCCATCCCCGCCACATCCACAGGATGCAGACCTTGCAGAACCGCTTTCTCCGTAAGATCACCGGAGCCCCCCCTTACGTCCGTAACGATAGTCTTCACCTAGATCTTAGAATCCCCACCATTCAGCAATTCATGAAACGTCTTGCAAAGCGTTTTTTCGACTCCTCTACTAAGCATAGGAACCCCCTGATCGCATCGGCCGCCCGATACGACCCATCGCGTATCAGCTCAGTCCGCCGTCCTCGGCACACTCTTGTCACCCCCGACGACGCTATTGACACCAGTACCGTACGTAGAAAATACAGATACAAACCGAAGACATACCGACCTCGCCGCCGAGGTCCGGCGCGTAATCCCCGTTCAATTCCCCCCCGACCCTTGCTAGAGCCAGCCCGCGATGCTGAGCCAGTAATTTCAAACGAGCCCCTAATTAATGACACTCAGATCCAGCCTGTCCCCTTGCTGCCCCCAGCGACGCCCTAAGCCGAGGTTCGTACCCCACAGGGGGTGCCCTTAGGCGTGGTCGCTTAGTTTTTAGTTATCATGCCCCTGGCTGGAGGCCTTAGTTTCAAGGCATCCACAGGTATAGTCCGGTTAAGCAGTAGCCAGTCTCTTCTAGACTGAACTGCGAGATGCCATTCCCAAAAAAAAAAAAAAAAAAAAAAAAAAAAAAAAAAAAAAAAAAAAAAAAAAAAACGCCAGGCTTTAGTTCCGCTCACGCATCGGCACAGTCACCATGACTCTCAAAATATACAAACTCGACCTCAGCCCCCGCGCCCGCGCCGTACAAATGACGGCAGAAATTATTAAACTGAACTATGAAGCCCAAGACGTTAACCTCATGACCGGGGAGCACATGAAGCCAGAATACTTGGAGAAGAATCCTCTACACACCGTCCCCTTGTTAGAAGACGACGACTTCCTGCTCGCTGACAGTCACGCCATTATCACATACCTGGTTTCCAAATACGGCGGTGAATATCAAGCGAAATTGTACCCTAGTGACTTAAAATTGCGTGCGACAGTCGATCAGAGACTGTATTTCGATACTGCCAACGTTACTGCTGCAGCCAGGGATATTGTGATTACTCTCATGGCAGGAGAGAAAACAATTTCTGCGAAACAAATCGAAGCTTTGAATGACGCGTACTCAATTTTGGACAAGTACTTGGAGAAGACAAAGTTCGTGGCAGGTGATCATCTGACCGTAGCTGATGTGTCACTGGTTGCTGCTGTCTCCTCTGCAGATACGATGGTTCCTGTGGATGGCAAGTACACCAAGGTGCATGCATGGTGGAATACGCTGAAAGAGGAAGATTGGTACAAGAAGGCAAATGCACCTGGACTGGCTCAGTACGAAGGTTTTATCAAAGCAATTAAGAAGTAGGTCAAACTGTGAAAGTGTTTTAAGGTGAAACCATTTGTATTTTTTTTTATTGTAATTAAAATTATTGTGTACTTACACCAACGTTATTGTTGTTCATTATTTGCTCCTTAATTTCGAGGTCATCAAATAAAATATCCACTTAAGCTTTTCCCAGCAATGAGATGATGCAGACTAATATTGTTGTAACAAAAAATATAAGAAGTAGAAAAAAATAACATAAATGTAAGTTATTATAACCAAATCATCTGACAAAACATCACATTATTTTGGCTAACCTTGACTGAATATACTTCTTGAACGTTTACATAACATGACGTAACGAAACCAGAACGAACATGTCCGAACCTGCTCCAGTTAGGTCCGAGTCGCACACAAACATCACCGAAATAGTTTAATCAGCTATAACGACTCACTTCTAGCTATCGGTGGCTCTGGTCACAGGATACGTTTGGCCTTGAGACATTGATATATATACACACGCTTTGAATTATTCAAAACTATGGCTGATCGGAAGGTCAATTTGATAAAGGTACGGGGCCTACAGCAATGTTATTTAAGTCTTTGATCAAACAACATTTTTTTTTATTGCAAAGATAAACTGTTATTCAAATAAGATCTTGTTTTAATTGGTTAAATATCAACTTCACATGAAAAATTCTTCATATTGGTTAAATGATTTTTAAACAAGTTTTACATTTGTTTATATACTACTACTTACACTCCAAACGATCGATTTCGACGCATTCACAACGGATTGATCGAAAAATGCAAAAAGCAGAATGTCAAACCAAATTGGAAAGCCATGGGAGGCTTTTGCCCAGCAGTGGGACAGAGTAGGCTAATATAAAAAAATCCTCTCCTCTATCTTTTACTTTAATCTTGTGGTTGCAAACACTACTGTTGAGCATGAAACCTGGCCTCGCTCGCAAGTGGGGTAGTCGTATTGAGTTTTTCTTCAGAAGGTCTTTGTAACAGCCCGGTGTTAAGATTTGTACACAGTTTATGGCAAAAGACTCGCCCCCTTTTACATGCGACTTACCTACACCTCTATAACCCTTCATAGAAATACATGCGTTATGTTTTGATATTGACATTGACAATGAGGTCTCGACAACAACGGTCAAACATTTGTTCATAAATGTAAAATTGAACGCCAGTACGACACAGTATTATAATATTACCGTGACAGTAGTAACAAACCAAAGCCGAGTCTACGTACAAACAAACGACGCTTCGTTTGTTTGTACATAGACTCGGCCTTACACTTGAACGCCAAAACAATATGCTACGGTGACCTTGGCGCTACTTTTAACATGTAACCGAGAGTCGAGACCGAGTCAAGACTACAATGTCTTGACTCGAACAAGCTCACTTCTACGTATTTTTCCTCAGTATCGGAATTTGTGTCAATTGAGGCATCATCTGCCTAGCCTTTTCCCAATTATGTTGGGGCCAGCTTCCATTCTTACCGCATTCAGCTGAATACCAGTATTTTACATGGAGCGACTGCCTTTCTGACCTCCACAACCCAGTTAGTACTGGGTAATACGGTACTCCTTGCTAAGACTGGTTGTTAGACTTTCGGGCCACTGACTACCTGTAACGACTGTCAAAGATTTATAAATAACAACTGGGACCAACAGCTTACAGTGCTTTCAGAGGCATGGAGGAAACTCGCTATGTATTGGGTGATCACCAGTGATCGGAGTAGGTAGAGCAATTTTTATACTTGTGATACGTTGTTTTAATAAGGACATTCCCTGAATCCCGGGATTTAGATTATATATTATTCATTAAGTAAGAAATTGTGAGTGGTGGGCTAGAGCAAAGAAACCATGGCCGACCTAGAGCTCGTTAGGTCAACAATATCACACCTAGGAACACCTGGATAAGGGACGCACATAACCGGGAACTGTGTCAGAAAAAAGGGGATGCCTAATGATAATGCTGAAGTTAGAAATTTACTTTGTAAAAAGCTATTCACGTCTTAAGGAATTCAATAGCCGTTACAAACTAATTCTAACGTTCTACAAGATCATGTTACCTACCTTATAAATGTCCATATTTTAACATCAACGTTTGCGGATATTGAACCAAAATAGCTCTATTTCTATTCCGATCACTGGTGAACCTATCCACGGAACACCCTAAGCAAGAAGAAGAACCAGAAAATCGACCCGAGCGGCTGTTATTAGCCACCCGCAGTCCAATTGATGTAACAACGTTAGACTGAAAAATACTTTTCGTTTTTTTTTTTCTTAAGTCGAGGTAAATCGTCACAGTTCTTTGTTAAGGAAAGTACCTTGGGTATTATTTGATGGCGCACATAATCTAATCTAAAAAAGAAAATGAAGCGTTTTTTTTAATTTAGTAATTTGTTGAACGCATTTCGAAATACTCAGGCAGTTTTTTTATGTTTTTCTTGATTTAATTTTATTTAGATCCCGTAATACAAGGGACTGTAATATAAACTTGAGTACACCTACATCCCGAATACGTAATGTGGTAACCGTTTGTGCATCGGTGTCTCTTGCACGATGTACTATTTTGTATTGTTTTAGACTATTTTTTGGCACAAGACAGATCAACTAGCCGATCAATTAAAGTGTAAATAAAATATAAATGTCATAAGAACAATAATATTAGAACAAAAAAACAACGACTCGCAACTAGCTAGTTGCTCAAAGTTCAACTC
Organism: Xestia rhomboidea; assembly: GCA_963853795.1. Classification (NCBI taxonomy): domain Eukaryota; kingdom Metazoa; phylum Arthropoda; class Insecta; order Lepidoptera; family Noctuidae; genus Xestia; species Xestia rhomboidea. Next base: position 1,301,159 of record OY970771.1, on the reverse strand, counting down.
TGTTTACCCTCGAATGTAATAAACATCGTAAACAAAACTTTCTAGTCATACCGACTGTGAATTTTTCACTTAAACCCGTCCACTTATCTCGTTTGCTCGGCAGTCATCATGTTATCAGTACCATAGTACCAAATATAAGCACTGGAAGTGATTACCAGCCTTCAGTATTGTGCTAACATTGTAACAGGCAACATGACGATCAGAATTCACAAGAACGACATGAGCCCACCCGTGCGGGGCGTGCTGATGACGGCTGAGCTCCTCAAGCTGAACTACGAACCAGTGGAGGTCAATTTCCTGACAGGAGACCATCTGACGCCAGAATACAGAGAGAAGAACCCTCTACACTCCGTCCCTTACCTAGAAGATGACGATTTCCTGCTTGCTGACAGCCACGCAATCATCACGTACCTAGTTTCCAAATACGGCGGTGACAAACAAGAGAAATTGTACCCTGAAGATTTGCAAGCAAGAGCGATTATTGATCAGAGGCTGTATTTCGACACTTCGCTCCTCTTCCCATCTATAAAAGTGATTATTCAGACAATTACTGGTGGAGAAAGGACGACACCGACGGAGCAGCAGATCAAAGATGTAAATGACAGTTATGAGATTTTGGAAAAATACTTGCAGAAGAGCAAGTTCGCGGCAGGCGACCATTTGACGTTAGCTGACGTGTCATTGGTAGCTAGCATCTCTAGTTTGGCTGCAACAGTGCCAGTAGATGATAAATATAGCAAAGTGAACGCGTGGTGGAACTTACTAAAGGAGGAAGATTGGTACAAGAAGGGAAATGTACCTGGACTCACTCAGCTTGAAGGGTTCATCAAATCAGTGCAAGTAAAAAAGTGACTGTACTTAGTTAAATAATAATGTTACTTTTTATATTTGAACGAAAGTGAAAATTGTAAGTGCGTGTAAGTAATAATGATTGTTTAGCGTATATAAATTCAGTACATAAATACATACATCAATTCAAATTTACCATACATTTGTAACACTTTAAAAATTCTATTTTATTTCTATCTGCAGCGTATACCAGAAAAGTTGGAACTCAACTACAGGTTTTTCTTTCAAATAACTAATAGGGGGATATTGTGTTCTCTGGGGATATGCTACGAAGTATCGTTAAAAAATATAATTTACCGACAACACACTGACGATTTTCTGAGTACTACCCTTGACTGTGGTGTCTGCAAAACAGTTAGATTTTTGTAAGAGGTTGGTAATTGTCAGCAAAGATGATTTTTTTCTTCTAACATATAATTTGCCGGATATTCAAAGATTTTTAGAACATAATATATCGTTTTTTTACATATTTCTGCTAAAGGACGGAACCCTCGTTGCACCATTCCTACTCGCACTTAGTCGATTGTGTTTATCACAAACCGGCAAACTTGCACCAACTTTATCACTGCTACAGATATTATCACTACTTACTAACCTTTCGAAATATACAAACTCGACCAGCTCAGCCTCCGCGCCCACGCAATTCTGATGACGGTAGGTTAGTATCAAACTAAACTTAAAGCCCAAGACGTAAATCTTATGGCTAGAGAACACATGAAACCAGTATACTTGGAAAAAAATCCTCTACTCATCGTCCCTTTGTCAGAAAAAGATGACTTTGTATTCGCTTACTCTCTAACTTCCTTAACTTTTGAAGTCATAATAGTAGTATGGACACTCTTCGCCTTTGCTCTATCTATTGACAACATAGTCATGCTAACTTTAATCAAACATTTATTTCTACAATAATGACCGCAATTTATGTTACACTTGTTTATAATAGCATAATGGACTTTTTAGGAAATTCGTAGTAGGTTGCTTATATGTTTGAAATGTTCGTCCGCTCAACAACGTTTAAAACGCAATGAACGTTGTTGTATTGTCATAATGAATTAATCCACTGGCCTCAAACTTGAACGCCGAATCTGCGTCATTGACCTTGGCGCTAGTTTTAGTATCAAACCGGCTTTAAATTGTGACCTTGGCTCGAACTTGTGCGCTCCTACTCATCATAGTATTATTTCCTCAAGTGGGAATTAGGCAACTATGCGTAGCGTATGACTACAAAATATTATCAGTGTCATTTAGCAGTGGTGTACCAAGTAGTACACCCAAATTTCGCCAGTTATGTTGATTTTTTTATATAATAGGGGACGAGCCCATTACCATCATCCGGGGACAAATCCAGAAACCGTGGCTGCTACTGATAAATTCCTGATGGAAAAATCCAATATGATTTTGAGCTTGACCTGGGAATCGAACTCAGGACCTCATTCATGTTCTGCAGTAGCGCTTGCGACCACGAAACCAACTACAAACGAATACAAAATATGCATGATTTATTTTTCAAAAAGGAAGAAAACTGTCAGTGATATTTTTTGGAGAGCTGTGTATTTATAATTTAATTCTTTTTTTTTCGTCGCGCCCTCTATGGCATGGGAGTTAAACATAGTGCCAAAATGTGGGTGTGCATAGGTACACCTCTGCCCTTCAGGAAAAACATGTGTGAGGTATATTTGTATTCTGTTTAGTTTTTTTTAATGGCGAGAATCCTCAACTATCCGAAATATTTAGATCAATTTTAAGTGTGAATGAAATAATATAATTAAAACTTTATACCAGTCAGACAATAACAACTCGCAAATAATTGGTTCGGTTCAAACTCTATTGACGTTCGAATGTAATAAACATCGCACAAAAATTCGTCTAGTCATGGCGACTAGGTTTTTATCACTTAAACCCGTCCACTTATCTCGCTCCGTCGACAACCATCATTTTATCACTACTAAATATAAGCAGTTGAAGTGATTACCGGCCTTCAGTACCGCGCTAACATTGTAACAGGCAACATGACGATCAAAATTCACAAAATCGACGCCAGCCCACCCGTGCGGGGCGTGCTGATGACGGCTGAACTCATCAAGCTGAACTACGAACCAGTGGAAGTCGATTTCATGGCAGGAGAACATCTGACGCCAGAGTACAGAGAGAAGAACCCTCTACACTCCGTCCCTTACCTAGAAGATGACGATTTCCTGCTTGCCGACAGCCACGCAATCATCACGTACCTAGTTTCCAAATACGGCGGTGAACAACAAGAGAAATTGTACCCTGAAGATTTGCAAGCAAGAGCGATTATTGATCAGAGGCTGTATTTCGACACGTCGCTCCTCTTCCCATCCATAAGAGGGATTATGAAGACAATTACTGGTGGAGAAAGAACTTCACCAACGGAGCAGCAGCTCAAAGATGTTATTGACGGTTATGACATTTTAGACAAATACTTGCAGAAGAGCAAGTTCGCGGCAGGCGACCATTTGACGGTAGCTGACGTGTCATTGGTAGCTAGCATCTCTACTTTAGCTGCAATAGTGCCAGTAGATGAAAAATATAGCAAAGTGAACGCGTGGTGGAACTTACTAAAGGAGGAAGATTGGTACAAGAAGGGAAATCTACCTGGACTCACTCAGTTTGAAGGGTTCATCAAATCAGTGTTAAAGTAAAATAAAGATTGTGCTTAGTTTTTAAGAAAATGTTATCGTTTTGTACCAAATTTAATTATTTCAATAAGTGCAAGTGGTTAATCAAAACTAAATGAAAATTGTAAGTTATTATTTTGTATTTGATACAGAATTATGACTGTTTAAAGGCTTGCATGAATTCAGTTTAATTTAAAGTTGTAATATTTAATCAAAATCTGTTTTATTTCACATCCACAAATACGAGCTCAATTCTTTATTTCATATCATATAATACTGTAAGGCTTCACGTTCCACGACGCTACTCAAAAGTAACATGTTACAAACTCAAATCACCAATCAGTATCAGTAGTATATTTGATACTGATTGCAGTATCATAGCACTAGTACTTCATATTTGAATGGCATGACTTATTTGAACCAATCACGTTTGTGATTGGTTGGAAGGTAGTAGATACTTAGCCTTGTGTTTATAAATAGAAATATTATGTGAATCATCGTATTTTGGAAACTCAGCACGGGTTCCTTTTTGTTTAGAACATAAAACGCTGTTTAAAAGCAACGGTTAAATGTTTCAACACACTACTCACGCATTTTTCCGATGGGGGTAGGCCGAATCCATAGAATGTCAGCTACCATCCTTCCTTTTGCCTCGTCTACTTTACGTCTTCCAGATGTATCTGTTCATACACGCACACCGAAACGTTTCATAGTTATTAGAAAATTCATCTTCCAGGTTAAATAGGGAATGAAAACTTTGAAGAAAAGTTGGAAGCATTTTTATTGTTATTTTATATCGTTTTAATATTTTTGACATATTTGAGATTAGACCTTGTTTTTGTAATAAATAAACTCATTTTAGAATGCAGTCTGGAACTCTGGACCACAGTATGAATGCAAATCAAACAAATGTTTGAAGAAAAAAAAACAAAACATGCACAGCAAAATCGAAAATTTATTTATATCCGCCAAAATTGAATAACAAATATTTTGCTTCATTACACAGACTACTGGTCTTAATTCTATTATATTCTAATGACCTTTGTGATAATATACCTAAAAAACATGTCTAGTCATTACATGACATTTATTTTATCACTTAAGCTCTATTTTGGAATCAGTGACCTCATTAGCTCCGTGTGCACTGCATCATGATTATCATTATTAGGTAATATAAGCCGCCACTTTGATAATAAGCTTTTAATTCAGAGTAAGCATCGAGACATTGAACATGCCGATCAAAATCTACAAAATCAACACTAGTCCGCCAGCCCGGGCCGTTCTGATGACAGCAGAACTACTAAAGCTGAACTTCGAACCAGTGGACATCAATTATATGGGAGGGGAACATTTGACACCAGAGTACAGAGAGAAGAATCCTCTACACACAGTGCCTTTACTAGAAGATGGTGAGTTTCTACTCTCTGATAGCCACGCAATCGTAACTTACCTTGTTTCCAAATACGGCGCTGAAAAACGAGCGACATTGTACCCTAATGAACTGAGTGCAAGAGCGACAATCGATTCAAGGCTGTATTTCGACACATCGATCCTCTTTCCTGCACTCTACGGGATAGTGAGGGCAATCCTTGACACAGGACTAACAGAGGTTACTCCGCAGCAAATCCAGCAAGTAACTGAAGGCTATGACATTTTGGAGAAATACTTGGAGAAGACAAAGTTCGTGGCAGCCAATCATTTGACGATAGCTGATGTTTCAGTAGTTGCTAGCATCTGTTCTGCAAATGTGTTGGTGCCTTTGGATGACAAATACTCCAAGGTACATGCATGGTGGAAATTACTACAGGAGGAAGATTTCTACAAGAAGGCAAATGTGCCAGGACTAACTCTGTTTGAAGGGAATATGAAATCAAGATTGAAGCAGTGATTGTTTAGTTCCAAAATCAAGTAAGAATGAGAATATGCAGCATATGTTGAACATCTTCAAACAAGACGTCTTGAATATAAGATTTACAAAAACGCAACACGCATAGCAAAAAACCATCATTCTTTCTGTCATCTTCAAACGATTGAAATAACTGTTTTAAATAGTTGAACTTATTTAGTGACTTACGGTGCTTTGTGATTATTTGCCGGAATATATGTGCCGATCGTTTTTGTTAAATTATTCATTGTAATAACTAGTGTTTTTATTCCATGTCTTTAATTTCCTACCGAATCAATCATTGCATTTTCTTCATTCAGTATCCTGTGTTTAGCTGTTGCCATGTAAAAATCTATTCAACAGGAAAAGACTGATTGCCATACCTATAAATAAAATTATACCTCCAAAAATTGATAAGTACGTATCGTGTAAACATGGCCGTGTTATCAGATACAAATCAATAGATTATACTGGACGGTTACGTAAACACACTAATGCTGCTGTGGTTGGTCCACATCATACAATTTGTGGCGAAGTAAAGAATTGTTTTCCATTACGTCATTTTTGTGGCCTTGCGTCTAAGTTCCTGTCTCTGGTATAGAAGAAGTTTTTGTGAGCAAAATGGCCAGAACGATCTCGTCCACTGAGGTTCAGCCAACATTTTGAAGTTTGCCTCGCTGTGGGGTAGAACCAACCATTCTAGCCATGTCCAGTAATGTACGTCATCATCATCATCTTCCAACCTTTGTCTCAAATTATTTGGGGTCGGCGCAAAACTTGGTGTTATTCCATGTCAAAACTTGCTCAGAAAGTCATCACTCAAAAGCAAAAGCTCAGTCATTAATTCGCTAGTTAATATCATCATCATCAGCCCGGAATCACCCACTGTTGGGTATAGGCCTCCCCTTTCTTCCGCCACACTTCCCGGTTCTGTGCGACCCTGATCCAGGTGTTTCCCGTGACCCTGACGATATCGTCAACTCAACGGCTTTAGGACGGCCCTGGTTTCTTTGGCTAAACCTTGGCCACTACTCGGTCAAGGCCTTGCTCCATCGGCAATCTCCAGGTCCACTTGAGGCGCACCACCCGGTCACCGACGTCGTAGACTTTCGTCCGACGGCGGATTTCGGCTAGTTAATATACAGATACAAATATAAGACAGTACGCCCACGACGCTACTAACTCAAACTCAAAGCAACAATCAGTGCTTAGAATGTTTCCATAGTGTTTTAACGGCAATCTTATCATAGGCCTAGCCTTTTCCCAAAAATATTAGGAACAGCTACCAATATAACCGGATGGAGTTGAATACCAGCATTTTACATGGAGTGACTGCCTATTTCACCTTCACAACCCAGTAACTTGATAAGACGATATCCCTTGGTACGACTGGTGGTCAGACTTTCGGGCCACTAACCACCTATATAGAGAGCAGCGGTGGCCCAGTGGTGGCGGCCCCGACTTACGAACAGTAAGTCGTGGGTTCGAATCCAAGCAGGCGCATTACTTTGTGTAATCTATTTCATCACCACTGCTCTCAAAGCGACGAAGGATAACATCGTGAGGAAACCGGCATGTCCTAGAACCAAAAATTCGAAGACATGTGACATCTACCAACCCGCACTGGGCCCGCGTGGTGGATTATAGCCCATTCCCTCTCATAGAGAGGAGGCCTGTGTCCCAGCAGTGTGAACATTAATAGGCTGATGATGATGATAATGAACCACCTATAACGACCGTCAAAGATCTGCAAATGACAGACGGGACCAACTTCTTAGCGTGCTTTCTGGGACAAGGAGGAGTTTTATAATTATGATGTAATGAATGGTCACCCATCCACGGATCAACCTCGGCAAGCCAAACTTTAACCTTCGTTTAGGCCGTGCTGATGTTATTAGCCCCGAACCTTTTCAACGGCCATCATTTAAGACGTTAATAACTAGACATTTTAGACGTTAAAAATTGTTGAATGCAATCAATCATAAAATTGATTGCATTCAACAATTTTTGTAATAAAGGATCAAAAGACAACTAAACGTTTAGTAAAAGAATGATCTGCAAACAGTTAATACTGCCTCCAAGATATCTCCTGATATCGCATAGTACTGTTAATGAGGAAAATAAACAATATTTATTTGACGAGTTTCCTTACCGAAGAGACTCTTGGTGTATGATAAAGATTTTCAAAAGATTGGTACTATTTACGTAAACAGAGATTTAAGTTATGGTTTAAGATAGCAATGCCATGGAACATATTAAATAATCGTAAGCTTACGTAGTTAAGCATGGTGTACAAATAGAAATGACTACATAATCATGACACCACCCGTTTATTCCTCAAAAGGCAGAGGTTTAGTTATAGTGATACCTGCTTTGAATAAGGGGCGGGTTTTTGCCACCACCATCACCAATCGGTAACATTAAAATTGTGTAAATATTTTTTAAGTTATTACCCAGACCAGTGAAAACAAATACAGGCTGTAAACAACCTCGTCACAAAGCCGTCAACCAAGCATTCTGTACATCAAACTAAGTAACTTTACGCAAAAATTATTGCTGGGAAACGAATTTTATTATTATTATTTCATATTCGTTTTTTTGAGCAGAAAAATCTCGTTTTGTGGTGGAACTCAATGTAACGCACTCAAACCATTGTGCTGATGGATGGATTGAATAGTACGGGGGTCGTGGAGGTGTTTAAAGTTAAAATCTTACATTAAAAACTTATATTAAAAAAAAAAAAAAAACTTGTCAAAAAGTTTGAACTTTGACTTCCAATATCTCCGTAACTAGAAGGTTCCCAGGTATGGTGTAGAACAAAAAAAATATCGCAATGACGGAGAGAACAAGTGCCTTTCGGCTTCGTTAAGAGGTTTTTTACACCCTTTAGGTATTGACATAGAAATTAACACTGTCTGTAAAATCTACCAAGTACCTATTTATGTTTGTATGTGTTAAGACTGAGCAGTGAAGTATTAGTGCAAACCCAACATTAAAGAGGTTACGAGACGTATTGATTGCTTCCTTCACGATCCAGAACCGCAGCGACTTACTTACCTACATAAAACAATTAAGTTCTTCTCTAACGTTTTATCACCACTATCTTCTTCAGCTGGCCTCTTTCAATTAATGAGCTTAAAGATGTCCTCTGCTGAACAAAAGCCTGACCAAAGCTTATTATAGCCAACAGTACTGGATCATCACACAGCGCTGCTGCATCGTAAAGCGGCTTCAGGTCATTAGTCCACCTCGTGGGGCCTATATACAAGCTTGTGCTGGAAAAACTTGTGTAATGAACTGAATAACATTAAAAATACGAACAATCATCTACATCATTGGCACATAAGAACACCCAAGTTATAGATAAGGTAAAAGATATTGATTGGTCGTTTCATTTGGAGAAAGATCGGTAAGAAACTGCATGGTTACTTTTTAAAACCGTGTAAACTCGCATATAATCTGACTAACATGATTGTATTATCTTTGTTTTCAATTGATTAGCAACGTACCTTCGTTGCTACAACCCCGCAAAGCCGAAGTAAACACTCATCATTATGCATAATTGCATAATATCATGCCTGTTACCCGAAAGGTTAGACAGAAGTGTGTACGCTTCTGTCTACACCCACATTTCGCCCAGTTATGTTTAAGTGCCATGGAATAGGGGGCGAGCCTATTGCCATCAATCGGGCACAAAGCCAGACTCCCTGGCTGCTTCTGAGAAGTTTCTTACGGAAAAACCGAATATGCCTGAGCTGGGAATCAAACTCAAACTCTTTTGCTCAGCAGTATAACATTTATCCACTAGACCAACCAATACCGTTATTACAATAGAATAATCACACTATCAATATGCAAGTGATACGGCCCATGGCTCTTGTTATCGGCTATGGGCATTATGGCCCATGACGGCCCATCTTCCACACATTTCCACTGCGTTTGGCAACAATAGAAGTTAATTGAGGAAAATAGTGACAATGGTGGCTCTAAGACACACGTTGACAAAAATAATGGTACAATGTGGGGAGGAAATGACCTTATTAGGAATGAAAGACCTTTGGGTAGTGCGAGGATTGGGGAGAGAAATCGGATTTACTAAAGTAATGAAATTTTTGGGAATTAAATAAAGAAGTTCAATTTGCTTTAGATTGGTTAATTACACACATGTACGTGTGCACACACTTCGTCTGTGTTAATGAAAAGAGTGAGTGAGTGACAATCGAATCGAGAACCTCCACCTTTTTTAAATCGGTTGAAAAGAAGTTCACGTCATTATCCAGGTTCTAACTACCTATCTATTTAACTTAAAGATTTGTTCAGTGGTTTAGCCGTGAACAGACAGACACAATTACTTTCGCATAAATAATATGACAATATTCAGTTTTAAGTAGGTTATCAAAAAAAGTTTGTGTTAGAACTTATTCAAGACGTATGATGACGACCCAAATGGCGCAGCGGTAGTGAGGCTGCCTTACGTTCTTAGGGTCTCGGGTTCGATTCCCGGTAGGAGCAAATGTTTGTGTGATGAGCATGGACATTTGTTTCCGAGTCATGGATGTTTATATGCATAATAAGTATGTATTTACAAACAAAAAGTATCTATGTCGTATATAAACTATCTGGGGTCCACGACACAAGCCTCGTTGCTTAGTGTGACACTAGATGGCACTGTGTGTAATGTCCAGTGATATTTATTTTTATTTTATGAATATCGAAAGGAGATTACTAAATAATTGTATCCTTAATATTTCCTCTGTGGTAAATCTCTCATCCTCATCAATAAGCCATCAGCTGAGCAGTCAGCTACATGACATGGGCCTCTCCAATCGCACACTACTCAGCTCAATTTTCGGCCACTTTCACCCAACTGCTACTAGCCACCCCGGTGATCGCAGATAAACCTCTGAAAATCACAAAATTACAAGTACTACCTCCTACAATAACAGCAAACTGGATGAAAAGATTAAAAACAGCAAAAAAAGTAAAAGTCTCATAAAAATGGCTTAAGCAATAACTTCATTTAATTAATCTCGAGCTCACCCGCTAATAAGCGTAAACAACAGAGCACCCCGAGTTAGGCACCACCCTATATAACGCGTATTTATAAAGGGAAAAGGGCCCAAATCGTAATGATATACGCAGTAGATTTATCCTGGCCGGTCCGTTTGTCAATGTTCACGGCGAAATTAATTACGGATCGGTCATGGGTTCGAATCCCGTGCCACGTATTTGAATGGTCATTTGGGATGGAAGTAATTAAGATAAAATATTGTTTTATTTGTCGGATTTGTATTGGAGAACGGTTACCATTTTGCGGGTAAACGGGCTTCTGTGCCGTTAATTTTTTCAGGCCAATATTGTTGATTTTATTTACGAGTTATTGAATGCGGATTGACAAATTGATGGGGATTAAGAGATTAGAGTGCGATCGATTGCGATTGATGAAAATTGTAAAAAGATCCAAATGAAATTGGATGTTATTAAATCACGTTTATATGGGCTAAATAGGCACCTCCTATTTTCTGTTCCTCTTCCCTTTTACTTGTAATTGGCGTAAGGAAGAGGTTTATATCCATAGAAAAAAATAAAGCTAAAGGAAAAAACAGGCAATAATAAAACAATAGTCTCCAGGTTTATTAAGACTGGTAACTTCCTCAAAAATACCCACAAAGCTATTGCTTAACAAGCCAACTCCCCTAACAGAAAAAATGCCCCCAGTCTAAAATAAAATGATTAAGTAACTTATTTTTGTTCAGCCCCAAATTAGTACAAAGGCGGTCATAACACTTTTATAAAAAAATTAGTAATAAAAGTTGTAAAAACGGAGCGAACTCAATAAAAGGGATGTTTCTACCCTCGGGCGTTGGCACCCACCGGGATATTTTCAGAAACACAACCCCTAACGGGAAAATCCTCGGGGAAAATCTAGTTGTCTATAAGTCGAGACACCATGCTATATTACTTAAGAGGGATAGCGTTGATTAATTTTATATTATTTGCAAAGTTTTATGGTACAAAATAAAAAGAATACATAAATCTCATTCATTTATAAATTTACATACTTATTCTAAATTAAATTAATGAGACAGCGAATGATACTAATCTGCGGTTAAAAAATAATCACTATATAATAACTAGACAACAGGCATTCTGCAATTTCAATGTCCAAAGTTTACTTCAGCAACTACTTCTGCCCATTGACATCTTCCTAAGCCGAGAAGAGATTGGAGGACTATGTTCAACAGTGGAAGTCTCAATGAGACATCAGCAGCACCCTGGGGTCGGCCGATGCTAAGATCAGAGGAAAAAATGCCTACAATGGTTGGACTACAACTTCCACAAGAAACTGATTGGGACTGACTCATCGAAAAAACTTCAGAATAGAGCAGGCTCAAAATGTAGAAATAGAGGTGAGTCGTGTAATGTTTGGTCCCAGGTACTACGTTCCACCATTTGGCGTGCAAAAATGTGTACTTACACAACTTCAAATCGATGGATCAGGACTGTCTCCAAATTCCAAAGACAGCCCACAGTCACCCTACGTATAAGTAACAAATATATCGTGGCACCTTTCTTTGTTTTTCGCACAAACTCGGCCGTTGGCTTGAGTTATCGTCGTCTTACCTTCGACACCCCTCCCCGCCCCTCCCTGTGCGAGCTTCACCCCCCCGGTCATTTGTCATGCCTGCAGTTATGTTACGTTATTGATTGTTATGATTTGAGGACGCGCTGGTATCATGTGTGTGGTCAAGGTTCTAGTGGCTGGGTTGGTAAGTAATACCCCGGTAATGTGAGTTTACTTTACTTCAGGCCATTTTGGGCTAGATTATCTGAACACTATGTTTTCCATTTAAACCAAATTATTAATCGCCTTATGGTAATAACTATTCCGATTGAGGAGACCTCAGTCATGGTTTTAATTAAAGCTAGTCATCATCATCCACAGCCCGTCTCCCTCTGCGTGATATGCACAGCTGACTTAAAGGCATACAAGACTCTCTATCCTGTGAATGCAAGCTTTTAAGATAGATTTGTGCAAGTTTGTGTTTTATGCCCTCTGTTGCTTTGGGCGCGAAGCACACTGTAAAATTCAAAAGGGTTTTTTGAAAATTCCTTTTCCATTGCTTCAAGTGTGAAAATTTCGTCCGCTCTGCAGCGTAAATAACGCAATGAATGTTGTTGAACAGTCGAAATTAAAGATGTTGCCATTGTAAGTGCGGTAAACAATTACCCTGCAGGTCGTACGAGCAAGCATAATTTGGCTATTGCAGACTTAACTGAACACACAGGTGTATTCAGGTAAAGAATCACTGAGCCCATAAGTCCGTAGCAACAGAACCAAAACGTTACCTAGCAAAACTACCAGCCTGAATGATTACCAGCACTTCCGTACTTGAGCGAACAAAACACAAATATGTTTGTCATAGTTAGCGACGGGGGACGGCCCAGAAATAATTACCTAATAAAGATTTCTGATACGGCACTGCTACAGGGAAAAGCTATTATCTGGTCGGCGGGCTGAGGAAGTGGCGGGACGGAGGGGGGGGGGGGGGGGGTCTGTCAACGCCAGGAGTTTTGATGAACACACGTAGTAATGCGCGACTGATTGTTGGGAAGGCTGCTGCTGCGATTTCTTGGTAGTTGGAGTAAATATTGTTGGTAATCGATTCTTGTGTCGGATTAGTGTGCTATTGTCGCCAGAAATAGGTCTATTCATGATTGACAGCCGTTTTACAGGAACACATGTTTTTGTTCGTAAACCATCACTGATTTCTACTTCATCATAACATCACGCCTGTAGTCCCCGAAGTGTTAGGCAGAAGTGTACCTTATGGTACACCCACGTTTCGCCAGTTATGTTCAAGTCCCATGTAAAAGGGGGCGAGCGTATTGCCACCAGCCGGGCATAAATCCAGCCTCAATGGCTACTGGGAAATTCTTCTATATGAAAACCCCAATAACAATTTGCCCGACCCGGAAATCGAACCCAACACCTCAGGCTAGCAACTGCTGCTTACCAACGAGGCAGTCCAACTTACACTGACTGACCGATTACTACTTAAAACACTTTTTTTGTACTTATAGCTTATACTTAATCGTAAATCAAAGCCAATGGCGTAATGGTAACATTTCAGCAGTGTATAGACAAGGAGCCATTTGGAGAACTTTGACACTTTCATAAGCGGTCCAAGAGATAGGATAGGTTGTCAAATTGCATATTGGTTTCGGTATAAGGCCTGAATTCTTGTCGCGCTGACGGTCGGTCGCGTACGAGTATACATTATGTTCTAAATAGCTCCATACTGCGACGCTGACATCAGCGGCGACCGACTGCCGTATTTTGATCTCGGTGACGTCACGACCAACCGTACGCGACCGACCGTCAGCGCGACAAGAATTCAGGCCTAAGAATAAAATTTCTGCTAAATACGATGTATCTATGTAAATGCAATTTTCAAGAGGAATTTTATTCCCACATCTTACACCTTTAAATTTAACCTCGGACTTAAAGCTCAGCTGAAATTACACCACGTAAGAACTTAAATCGAACATAGTTTATTGATCCTTCAAAACTAAGGTTTCTGTTTACTACTTTGTGTTTGAGTGATTCTTGAGAAGTTAGTCAACTATAAATTAAACCTTTTGATTCCATGTATTTGGAACATGGCCATAATGTGAATTTTGTGATTTGTAAGACCAGCCATACTTGATGAACTTTGATGTCCTCGGTCGAGTGTAATATTAATAAACACACTACATTGTCAGCTATTTTGCTAAAAATACACAAATCTCCCATATCAGTTTCCATACACACAAAAAGTGTCTTTAGCTTGATTAGTTATTAGATACACAAAACATACTCACGTAATAAAAACCAGAAGCTTTTATATAAATCTCATAACACATGTCTTGGTGTCATATTTTATATATATATTTTCTTGTCATAAGTAGCGGAGCAATCTAAAACAGATGGCTATAAAGTCTTTTATCTATTCATTAAAGTAGTTATTAAACTATATAATAAAACTAGTAATCTCTGATCTGTACTAACTGCTGTCATTAAATTTATCACGTGCTGATATTAAACAGTTAAAGGAAATCGCTAAGGCTGCTTGCAGACCTACAGCTGCCAAGTCTGGTATAATGATGGCCGGTAAAAGAAAATTACTTTTCCTGTCTTTTTTATTGAATTGAAGGTCTTTATTTCAGGTGGTATTTTTATACGCAAGACACACTTCCTAAGAAAAATTCAACGTTATTAAATATTCGAATGCAAATGATCATTCGTGATCCATGAGTGTGCAACCTCTCATTATCCTTGTAGTTGTCAAAGCATACAGAGAGTTAGTTTCACTAAACATCTTGGAATAAAAGTTGACCAAAGACTGTCCTGGCACACCACCCATATTGAAAATACCATGGCCAGGGAAAACTTATATGGATTTTTAAAACGTTACGACATGTGATTGTTGCTCGATCGTTGCTACTCAATAAAATATATACTGCTCTGGCACAATCGGTCATCACATACTGTATACCGATCTGGGGAGGGACAGAAATTTGGTATTGGTGGCCAAGACCAGATTTCTAGACCTATAAAGAGCTCATAGGTCTCTCATCAAAGTTATGTACTTTAAGCCCTTTCGTTACTCTACAGACAACCTATATAAGGTTAGTAATCTACTGTCCGTAAGGATATTATACGTATTGAACATAACCATACATCTGCACAAGACCCTTTCATTTGACCCATCTAAGCTAGATAAAAGACGTAAAGACATTGTGGCTCACTCCCCTTATGTATGACAGGATAAAAACAAGTTACAATTATTAGTCTTACAATTCACTATAGACTATCTTCAATTGAGTAGTAATATGCCAGCCTACTAAGCCTACCCACTATGTTTTTCACACCTTCAACATTACCATACGATTATACACTAAGAAGTAAGCCCTGATACAAGTTATAACATCATTAACATACGAAATCGACGGGTCGTTGCATTAATCTCAGATTTCTATTAATTTATTTATCATCAGCTGAGGTCGAGCGATGGTGGCGCCATCTGTCCGGGTCTTTATGCTAATGCTATGAGGAATATTGTTTATAAATATGTATAAGATTAATTTTCTTACTAATCTTGTGATCTATTGATGGAGAGATTAGAGATTTTAATTAGTTACCAGGTATCAGTTTAAACAGGTACTTTATAACAGTAAGCCAATCTACATAGTTGTTTATAACAGCATGCCTAGTTCCTCCAAAGGGTTAGGCACAGGTTGGGCCTGTGGACGGGGAGCTATGGGGAGGAGTGTTCCAGGCGCGCCTCACAGAGAGTCAGCAACAGTGAAGGGGTCCGCAAGGGCCGAAGCCTGCCGGGGCTGCGGGACTATTCGAAAGAGAAACCGTGGCACCGGAACACAAAGGGCGAGGAAGGAACATGGATGGGTTTTAGTCAGTAAAAGTCTGACACTCCCTCCTGCTCCGCCCAGAGGGGGAGGAGTCATTTGATAATTTCCCTTCCGAAAAAAAAAAAAAAAAAAAGGGTTAGGCACAGGTGTTCTAATACCTATATAAAGATCTACCTATTGGTAGAACTCTGCCTAAAATATGGGTACATTTCACCAGTTAAGTTTAAGTCCATTGCAATAGCTTTGCCAACTCCTGACGGAAAAATCCAATAACACTTTGCCCGGCCAAGGAATCGAACCCAATACCTCATGGTCAGTAGTAGCGCTTGCAACCACACGACCAACGAGGCAGTAAACTGTAACCATTAAAATATAATTGAGCCAACAATCGCGCCTCTTGTGCGACGAGCCTACGGCCGTAGTACCAAACGTCGACTCAAGCAATATGGCACCACGGCACAAAGGGCTTATTGTGGTCATATTGCTACAGGCTAAGTACTAGTATACCCACAGACTGAGTACGACCACCACCACAGACTAGCTAGTACACAAACATGTGCTACCGGTACTTGAGAAGTCTCGTTGGTCAGGCTGCACGATGTACCCGCTTTTGATAAGGAGAACTAAAGTAATGTTCCTAGAATCATGTACAGAATTCATTATCACAGTTTGCGCGGCGACATTCCTTAGGTATACGCTGATACACAAACTGACTTACGTAAAACTGTAACTGTATCCCTTAACGATTCTAAGTAGCTGTAAAATGTCTAAAACAACAGATACCAATCACAATTATGAATGTTAAGTTAAGTTTATTTTAAGTTAAGTGTATTTGGTCAACGCTCGACTCAGTGCGTTAAAGTTCTAAATCCAATGTCGAGCTTATTTAGGCATTCATTTGGCTGTCGTTTCGTGCTAAAGAAACCCAGTATTAGTTGCCTGACATATGTCTTAGTAATCACAATTCTGACTAAATCCCATTACGATACCAACACCTTGAAATAGACAAACACCTGTCCAACTAATTTGCAAATCATAAAAGACACTATTTCTAAAGCAGTAACTGACAATGACGCTCTGTAATTAACAGTAAATTATTAAAGAAAAACATATCAGTTGGTAGCTATTTCTAGCCCATCTTGATTGTCTTACCCTATGATCTGTGCCCATTTGTGTATGATAATTACCGCCCTAACTATTAATAATTATCTAGACACGTTTTTGAAATGACATGGAGAAATGCACCTTGCAACCATTAAAGCTAAAGTAAAATTTTGTGATCATTAACACACATGGTTTAATGCTTAATAGAAATCTAGATTGAATCTAATCTATTGGTAATCAACACAATGTTACTTGTTGATTTACTCAAATTAATTAATTAGATTTATTCTAGTAAAAAATCAGGAACAAACCATGACAGGCAGATGGACTGGCGACTGAGGGTTTGTTTCGCCTAAAGGAATTGTAAACCAAGGTATGTTTAGGATTATATTTCTCAAAACTAAGATAACTGTAAATGGCTGTCTCAATAATATGTCATGACATTCAAATTTCAGCCATTTTGAGAATTAAATCACTGTCTTATAACATCACTACCGTGCGAGTCAAATGGGGTACTTGATATCATGTTCCGTACGCAGGCACTGGCGCACTCTCTGTTCCTTTACTCTGATAGTCCGATGGGACGGCAATCCAACACGACCGGAGAGAGATCAGGCGCAGGACCAACGACTTAATGTGCTCTCCGAGGCACGGGGGTGTCATACCGCCGACTTCCAAACTCCGAGCTACTACTGCGAAATTTCTAATAAAAAAACCCAATAACACTTTTTGCCCGACCCGGGAATCAAACCCAAGACCCCTCCACGCTCAGCAGTCGTAAGCACGAAACCAGCGGGGCCATCGATCGGCTAAGAAGACGAAGACCGTACAAATAACTCAAAATTCGTTCAAAATACATATACAGGGTAGAATTTTTCAATGCCACCTGGAGGGAAAGTCCTCGAAATACTGGAGATAGCAAATTTTACAGGAAATTAATTATTAAATTTATTTTAATTATTTTAAAGGAAAAATTCCATCATTTTCAAAAATCAGATCAAAATCAAAATAGCTTTATTAATTCCATGCATAATCACAAATAGTATTCAATTACAGTTCCATCATTAAAGAAACAAATCTGCATTCACAGATTTTCGAAAATACTCTTGCCACATTCGGGCATCGAACCCGGGATGGATCGACTAATGTTCGAAAAAATAACATTCTGTACCTTTTTGACATCAATCGATAGGGTCAATCATATGGATCAAATCTCTCTAACAAGCATGATAAATTAAATGAAAGGAAAACCATGATTAAAAGTGCTTTATCTTATTGAATTTATAACTGTTCATTAGATTTCATGATTTACCCTTCATTTAATTTATCATGTTTGTTAGAGAGATTTGATCCACATGATCGCCCCAATCGATTGATGTAAAAAAAAGTACAGGATGTTATGTTGTCGAACTTGGGTCGGTTCGATTCCCGAGTGTGGCAAGCGAATTTTCAAAAATCTGTGAATGCAGATTTGTTTCTTTTTAAAAATAAAGGAATGTTTCCTTTGAGTAAAATTTGCTATCTCCAGTATTTCGAGTACTTTCCCTCCTGCCCGCGTAGCATGACCACCGCAGACAAGAAAGAGAATCGACAAATCTTTTGTTCATCTGTCATTTGTCGATTCAATGACAGGTGAACAAAAGATTTGTCGATTCTCTTTCGTGTCTTCGGTGGTCATGCTACGCGGGCAGGTGGCATTGAAAAATTCCACACTGTATAGTTGGTGCCAGTTACAATCGCAAAAGCAGTCATTGACCCACCTACATTTATTAAAGTTCTTAACTTTGAAATCCAAAAATAAGCCTGTTCAAGTCATGAGTCGGCCATCAGCTATTGTGAACTTCAACATTTTTTCTAATGAAAAACAATACATGGTTCATTTGTGTTGTTTCGTAGGAAGAGATATTAGGGAAAGGGCTATGACCGCTATTGCGATCATAACTGGCACCAACTATAGACAAAACTTCTCCATAACAGCAGTAAACAAAACAGCAATTACTTCAGATACTAATATACTACTTACACGAAATGGAAACATGATTTAAAGTTGTGTCATTGAGATAATGGAAGGCCATCCCACTTTAAAACCAGAAAATAATACGACCGAGACGCCAATTCGACATTCATTGCTGGTTTTAAGTTGTTGAGTAGATTGCTCTTAGTTATAGGGAGGCAGTGGTTGATGTTATTGGGGTTATGGTAGCGTGATGGTATGGTGGGTTAGGATCTATTACGGCGCCAGATGGCGGCCAATCGACCGTCGATGTGCCACTGAAGCTGCGCTTGCGCAACTGTAATTTGTAAGGAGATTCTATAGAGATGTTAGAGCTTTTAATTGTATTAAGAATAAACTATTTTAAATTGTCGAAGAGCATAATATAAAAACCGGCCAAGCGTGTGTTGGGCCACGCGCAGTGTAGGGTTCCGTAGTAGCCCGTTATGTTTTTGATTTTGTTTTTCAATGGCTGAAGACTTGTCTTCAGCCGTTATAAACAAGCAACCACTTCATCTTAGTCACTTTATAGGATTTATTCTAAGGATTTTGTATTTGGTACAAAATTATCCAAAAGTCCAACACCCTAGTTCAACGACTATTACTGCTAAACTAATAAAGTTATCTTAACCGCTATAGTTTTCCTTTAAAGTTCATGAAATGCACTATCATCATGACTTTTTCCAGAATTTTCATGCTAGCAGCTTAGCTTTTAGATAGGGTGGCCCCTACCGGAACAAAAATTTGCATTTTAAAGTTCAATATTTCGTAAATGGAGCATTAAATCGAAAAGTAGTATTAGCAACCCCTATTTTAAAAGACCTATTCAACGATACCCCACACGATGGGGCAGACGACGAAAAAAAAATCATCCCCACTTCACATGTAGGGGAGCTACCCTAAAAAAAATATTTTACAAAATTTTATATTACTACTTTGTCGACGTTATTGATATACACACCTCTACAAAATCACAGCTTTTTAGTACTAACAGCCTCTTAGCAAAACCTCGGACAGACAGACGGACATAGCGAAACTATAAGGGTTCCTTCAGGACTACGGAACCCTAAAAATTGAAGAGAGTAAAAACAATTGGAACCCTTAACTAAATAACTATTAACCTAGGGTCCAGTTTGCCATGGAAATGACTTCCTTACCTGACTGGCCTAGCACTTATCACATCTGTTACACTGCACCTGCCCTTTACGCTAAATTGACGACCGGAATGGCGCAGCGGTAGTGAGGCTGTCTTACGTTCTTTGGGTCCCGGGTTCGAATCCCGGTAGGAGCAAATGTTTGTGTGATGAACATGGACATTTGTTTCCGAGTCATGGATGCTTATATGTATAATAATAATACTTCAAAAAAAAAATCACGGATATCATCCCCTAAGTACTTTAAGTGTAGTGAAAAACCGTGAAAGTCTTAAACAGTGTATAATAAGTATGTATTTACAAACAAAAAGTATCTATGTAGTATATCAACTATCTGGTGTCCACGACACAAGCCTCGTTGCTTAGCGTGGCACTAGATGGCGCTGTGTGTAATGTCCAGCGATATTTATTTATTTAATTAAGAATCCTAATGATTTTGCAGGTTGAGCTAAACATGGAAATAGCTAGCTAGACACCAAGTCAAAATAGTGACTAAAAGTGTACAGTACAAACAAATACAATTAATTTAAGTATAGATGGAGTATGATTTACAAAACGTAGAATGCCCTTACACCGCCACTTTTACACGCATATTTTTTTTCCCATTGCGTATTGGTATGTGATGGTACAATAAATACCTCGTGCTTTGTAGATCTTTGACAGTCGTTACAGGTAGTCAGAAGCCGAAAGACTGACTTCCAGTCTTATCAAGTGGTATCGTATTACCGTATTACTGTACTGGGTTGTGGAGGTCAGATAGGTATTCGCTCCATGTAAAATACTGGTATTCAGCCGCATCTGGTAAAACTGGAAGCCGACCCCAACATAGTTGGGAAAAGGCTAGGCAGATTATGATTGGTTTTCACGTAAACAAGTAACAAACCCTAGTTAACCATATACCTGTGCAATCTACATCCATGTCAGTTCTATACGTACCCAACTACCCAACGTGGCCGATTTCCAAGCAGCTTGATCGACTTGCGGTTCACGCGCGTACGTCGTGACCTCTTGCAACAGCCGCCTCGCTCGAACAAACGAGGCGTATTGTTACTCTGAATGTGAGCTATAATAAATACGATGATGGTGATGGTACAATAAAGTGTTTATATTTATTTAGTATTTATTATTTTTGTTTAGTTTTATGTTTTTTGTTCATTTTTATTTTCTTTTTTGTTAATTTTTTTATACTGTGTGCACTTTTGGCGTGTACCAAATAAATGTATTTTCTTTCTTTCTTTCTTTCTTTTCTTTCTTTATATAATAAATAAATAAATCATAAATACCTTTTCGCCTCATAATATTTGGTACTTAAACATAATGGGCGAAATGTAGCCATGTTCTACTAACTGGTTCATTCAGGGTCTTGAGGTTCGTGATGTTTTGAGACGACTGCATACCCAATTATTGTGGTTATTGTTTCAAGTTGCTTTCCAAATCCCTGGCCAGTAGTTTTTCGATGTTTCTAAGGATTAATAGTCAACTTTATGATAAAGTTCAATCATAAAAAATCTATTAACAACAACTAGTTAGGTACAACATCACACTTATATCAAATTTTACCTACTTACACAGCTAGGTGTCCTAATCTCCAGCGGTATCATCATCTCCAGAGCATGCTCGCCCCGCCCCGCGCCCCCCGCGCGCCCAAAGCGTGACATTTAACACAACGAGTGTCTCAACTAAAACTTTAATAGCTAGCTACGTACTAACCTCTGTACCTAGGGTTGCCACTAGGAGTTCTGTGAAGAAATTTTTCTTAAAACTTTGCTTTTTGAAAGCAACTCATTATGAAACGTTCCTTGTGCTGATATTTTTTTTGTGAGGCTCATGATTTGGTTAATTGTCATCATCAGCCAATTTTTTCCCAACTAAGTTGGGGTAAGCTTCCAGTCTGACTTGATGGTCGGTTTTAACATCGAGTTTGTAAATTGGTGAGACTGGTTCTCACTACCTACTTAATAGTTAAATTGTAAGTTAGCAAAGGGGCATGTGCAAATGTAGATCCGAATTTTTTCATCATTGAATTTCCTTTTTATTTGATGATGTTATAGACCTTAAGGGTTAAGAATTGGCCTAGCTAAAACTTTAGACCTACTAATATTTACTTCAAAATCTATTTTCGTTGTTTTTATCCAGAGTGTTAATAGTTTTATTAACAGTCTGGAATAAAAACAACGAAAATCGATTTCAAACTTCATCTAAACCCTTTAGTAATGCTTAGTTAACCCTACCATGTAGTCCAGACACATTCCAGTAATGTCGTCTGGCCTAGTATTAGCTGTCTGAACTTAACCCTCAAGAGACAGAACTTTGACAGTCCAACGAGATAATATCTCTACCATTACAAAATCTGTACCTATTCTAAAAGCAATCTAACTGATTTGTATTTAAACCACAAGGGTTTTGGACGCAAACCCGCTAAGTTAAAATAATAAATCAACACTTTTCACACCTTAATTGTGAGAACGTATTTCGACGGAAACTGACTCACAGGTAGACCATAACCTAATTTAGGACGTAGGTTACTTTTTATCCTGTTAATAAGATCCCGATGGATCATTCCTGATCTCCACGCGAAGCCGCACGCTATACCATGTTTGAACTAGGAAGACCCTTGTAAAATGTAAGTGGTATCAAAACTAATGATTACTTTGCCCTGGCTGTGTTCGGGGATAGAATTCGGTGAGTACGTAGACCACAGGTCCCCTGGTGAGACCAGACAATTTGTACCTACATAAGTACAAGCTGTTGTTTCTGATTGCAAGTTGTACTCATTTCCTTACGAAGGAGGATCTTGTAGCTACACGATTGTTTCCTTATGTCTGTGTTCACTAAGTCTGTAGTCAAGACCTAAATGTGTGTCTAAGTAAGGGTACGCTGCTAGTTTATCAGCTTTGGCAGTGAGCCGGGCGTTATAAATAGCTCTTTTATTTATTTATAGAATTATTTAGTTTAAAACATGACAGAAAATAATATTTTGTCAAATGTAACGAATGCTAACCCTATGATGGAGCAAGGAGTTTTGATGGGCAATGAAATTGGCAATAAAAATGTTAAATGCAAGATGTGGTTCCATGTGCTTTGGCGTAGTTTGTTACTACTTAAGTGGACCTACATAACTCATGATTTTATGGTTATGTTTTCTGGTTCTTGCTAAATAACTAACACTTTATTTGTAATTCATCATCATTATCATCTCGGTAGATAAACACGGGAAGGAAAGACTAGTACAAAGTGATAAAATTACCTACTATAGCGATATTTTATCTACAAAGATGATGGAATATACAAAATTGATTTGGATTGAAATAAACTACCGAAATATATTTTTTCATATGTACGATACACCTGAGCCACTTATAGGCATGGTCCTTCCCTCAAACATTACCACAACCATAAAAATGCAGGCGCTTGTAACCAACAAGAAAAAAAATACACTATTAACTACATTAATACATAACTTATCCTAGAAAACACCATCAATTAATACAAATACAGCTTTCATTTTCACAATAGCGTGTCTATATCTAATTACGGGCTCTCATGTCAATAGTGCACCCAAAACGTGGCAACACCGAGCACCGGCAACACCGACACTGGCAACCCTACGCGAGCCATCAATCATAATAACTAATGTTGCCAGGGTTTAGTTCGGACAAGAGGTTACCGTTTGCACACCATTCATTACCGTGCTAATGGTGTCATACTTAAAATTGGATGCGTAATTGATGTAGTGCAAGTATTGTACGGATGGTAATTAAGAGGAAACGGCAGTTAATGAGAGGTGGTTCGAAAATTGAGTTATATCGCCCTTACTTTTTTACTTAACTAGCAGTGAGTATGGCGCATTGCTCGGAGTACGGCCAGTAGGACTCATAGGTTCTGGGGAGGCGATCACGTACTGCAAGACTCAGTGTGGGAAGATCTCACTCGTGCAGGATGGCAAACTTCGTGAAGGCCACTCTGCTGGTCGACGTGGTGACGCTTCGGGGGAGGCCTATGTCCATGTCCAGCAGTGGACAGGTTTCGATTGAAATTAGGAGTGTGTATAATAAATATGACGGCAGATCGCGTTAGTTTTAATAACACATTGACAGTACTTTATTCATTCTTGTTTTTCATTTTGTAAAAGTATTGAATCTAGTGAACTTTACACTAGTTATAGTCAACATACTCAATATTCACGTTTGTATATAAATTCAACCATATATAGATATCTATTTATTGTGAATATAAGTACTGCCTATTAGTAACATGCCTAATTGACAATATAAAGCACTTGAGTATGACTTGAGGACTATTGCACACTGCACCCTACTTAACTATAAATAAATAACAACCATTACTATAGAGCTGCCAATTTGCCCACTATTGGCAAACGAAACATATAACACTAAAACATTATTGACACCTCCTAATAGGTTATGCTCAAAATATGTCCATCATTTCGAACAGTGTCCAATTTAAAACAAAAATCCAGCACACCTCATTATGTCATTCCACACGATTAATAAATGACTGTGTAACAACTACACTTAATACTTGTCTCAAATCTTAAAACTGTTGCTTTGTCACCCTCATACATCAAAATGACAAAGTTTACAAACTACAAAACACTGAATAACGAACCCTATTTGTATAACGTAAAGGTTGTGTGTTACAAGTGAATGAAGAAATTAGTCCTCTGATCCCCAAATGTTAAACTTCAAATAGGAATTAGGAGCAGTCCTGACGTAACATATTGTCTGGAGTCACGGTCTTGTGTCATTTGTAGGGAAATAAATGTATTTATAGGTATCTACGCTGTTTAGAAAGTGTGTGACTATGTTCGAGGTGAGAGATGGCGCGAACTAACTAAAGGGAGGAATTAGTACGGAACCTAACACATCACTGGCTGTGTTTTACTGGCTCTGAATGGTATTTTAAAATTGCCGTGTTTCTTTGAAGAGAAAAGAGGTGACGATGGTCTTTATTCTGAAATATTTTACATAATAGCGCTATGAACATGAAGGAATCGAAAACGTATCACAAAACATGCTTTATAAATAGAGCCCTAAAAATGTTTTGGGTCTCTTTAAATTAGTACAATTTAATATATTAACCTCTAGCTCATGCTTACCGCTCGGCTCGCATATAGGTCGGAAATAAAATTAACTACCGGCATAAAAAGTAGACTATGTCCTAACTCATGTCATTGTCTGTGTGCAAGTGTGAAAAGGTAAAAGGCAGACAGTTAATTAATTTACAATGCCTAAAGCCTGAAGGTGCATACCTTTTTTTTTCGGATGGGAAATCATTAAATAACTCCTCCCGCTCTGGGCGGAGCAGGAGGGACTGTCAGACTTTTACTGACTAAGACCCATCCATGTTCCTTCATCGCCCTTTGTGTTCCACGGCCACGGTATCTCTTTCGAACAGTCCCGCAGTCCCGGCAGGCATCGGCCCTTGCGGACCCGTTCCTTAAGGTGCATACCTAAGGATAGAAATAACCGTCTATAAAAACAAACGAAACCGAAACTCCGAGTTACTTCTAAAGCAGCACATCTTCTATAACCACAACAACAACAACATCTATCAACGAACTCTGAAAGGACCAGAAACTTCCAAACTTCGGTACATGACATATTGACAAACACTCCTATACAAGCATATCACTCGATTGTTGTTTAAACAAATAATTCTTACAAAAGCCGACTCGCTAACGAGCAAACTTCTGTCTGAAATAGCCCGAATTTATTGGCTGATCAAAAGAAATTGTCCTAGTGACAATAACGACCGAAACTCTACCTTATATACGTCAGCATATGAAGGGATTTCGATTGGACGGTTATAAAATTAAAATGGAAGCGAAATATGCTAACTAATGGCTCAGTGGATGAAATAAAGTGCGAACGATAAATAAGTCATTGTAAAATGTTAGGGTTTTTGTATTTGTGATGTCAGGTGGGTTCCGTACTCACCTTTATGTAAGTAACAGAAAATATTACAATTGATCTGCTAGTTTGTCCTCCATTGCTCAAACAGACTTATCCCATTGTTGAACAAGGAGTAGAAAAAGAAAATAGTTATGATCTCTACGTAGATCATACTTTTGTTCGGTGTGGTAATCGAACCCGTGACCCATAGTATAAAAGCAGATGATTCACCAACTGTACCAACCAATGATCACTGCGGTTCCTTAAGCATGAGGGAGACTCATAACGATGCAAATCTCAAAATAGTATGTGACTTCATTATTATATAAATGATACCTTCTAAACCCGTTGAAAGGCTAGTTGTTGAAATACGAATAATTATAAAAGCGAATGCCATTTTTCTGGGCAGGAAGACGGGTTACTGACATTTATTCATGCGTATAGCAAAGAATCTTAAATTCTATTATTAAAGAAAATACTCGACAAAAACTTTTAATTTAGATCAACACAAAGTCTTTGGTAGCGATTAATCTCAATAGTTCGTACAAACCAAACAAAAGCGCCAGATGTAAGCCAGTCCACGGCGCCATATAGGTCATGTTATGCTTTCATCCTTGCACCATTATCCCCCACCAATGGTGTAGAACCACACCATAAAGGTAAATGACTCACATGACCCCATTCCTCTATAGTCTATAGAAAATAGAACCCCTTACTCAACTCCCGAAAGAATCGGATGATGTCACTGGGCATCCTTGGAAGTAGAAGTAGTTTAGTTTTCCTTTGTGATCGATTTAGCTTTATGAAAACGTGTGTCATGTCAAAATTACGATGTGACTATTACAAATGAATGTATTTTTTTTTTTTGATAAATACGATATTATAGAAATAAATTTTGTAAGTATACCGAAGTAGAATAAGTGTCATGTTCCCACTGTGGGATAAAAACAGGAGAACAGGAGTGGAGAACAATCCACCACAAGGGCCCAGCATTATGTTGGTTCTAGATGCACCGACATTGGATGTAAGTTTCAAAGAAATCCTTGAAAAAACCTATATTATATGTTATTAATTTTCTAGATTTTTTTACGCCACTATTCAGTCCAACCAAACAAACAAATCAGCCAATAATTCCTTTATTCTAACTGAAAACAAATCACAGAATGTTCTCATTAAAAATCCGAAGACGTTGGTCGGAGGCTCCAGCAAATTACCACCCCCTCCATTTTACCGGCCACGCCAATTGGCGCGAATTGGCATAATTTACATATAATCAGCTGTCACTGGCAACCGTAGACTCCAAAGGGAATCTATTATTTGAAGTCCATCTGTAAGTCGCTTTATGAATAATTTCTATACAAATTTTCTCATTCAGCCTGCGTAATGGGAACGGTTGGGGCTATTTCTTTAAGCTACTTAAGATGGTCCATTTTGGGTCGCTGAATAAAATATGGTTTAGTATTTGTTGTCGTGTTTGCTTCTGAATTGGTTTGTACTTAATCTTAATCGAAATGGGAGCTTTGGGCAATCGAAATTGACTGGCGATTTCTTAAATATGTATTAACGTAATTGAAATATGAATTGATGAAGTTATGAAGCCATTAAACGGAACTGTGATAAGAACTGATTACATAAGAAGCTAAAATTGACTGATGATCGTTATAGACAGGCATCTTCATTTATCATCAGCATCATCATTTCAGCCGAAAGACGTCCAATATTGGACACAGGCCTCTCCCAAGAATCGCCACATTGACTGGACCGTCTTCATTTATAAGTAATTCAAGTTGAACTGCGGTGTAACTTGAAGGATTTTTTTTTAATTATTAGGGGTAAAGCCAAACTATCTGTTAATGATGACCATGCCAATTAATTATTGCGTGGTTGGTCTACACAAAAGGAAATGAAAGTTTGTGATATGTTTCAAAATTGTCCCGTTTTAAAATGTATTTAATTTGGATGGTGTATTCTTTTCCTCGATAGGTTAATTACTGAGCAGATAATTAGTAACGAAAATGGCAAAATGTGGGTGTACTATTAGGTATACCTCTGGCTAATCTCGTAGCAAATTCCGTAGTTCCATCTTCGAAAGTGGCCCTTTTTCAAATTTGATTTTTTTATAATATAACTATACAATAACTAAGAAGTTTTAATACCTTCATTTAAGGAGTATTACATTGTCTATTAAATATAATTTATTGCATTAACCTAGCATTTTTAGTTTCCGAGATTTTTAGGATTCTTTAAGTGACCCGGATTCATTGCTCTCGAGTGTATATATTGCACAAAAATCAAAATAAGAGAGCAGCGGCAGGGCTTTGAGTTTGCTAAGCTTTAAGGCCCGGACTCCACCAAAGCAGAGACGAGCGGAGATGTGTGAAGCGGAGAGGAGAGGATGCAAAACGGAGAGGAGAGATATGCAATGCGGCACGCCGCTCACAGTAAACCATTCACCGCACGCCGCACGCAGCACACATACGCACCCGGCGCAGAGCACACCGCCTCACCCTACCCGCTCACGTCTCTTCTCGTCGTCTCCGCTTGCCTAAACAAATACGAAACATCTTCTCTTGTCTCTACTCAACCGTTTCCATTAAAGCTAAATTGTATTAGTGGTTTACAACA
The DNA here is from genome assembly GCA_963853795.1 of Xestia rhomboidea. Classification (NCBI taxonomy): domain Eukaryota; kingdom Metazoa; phylum Arthropoda; class Insecta; order Lepidoptera; family Noctuidae; genus Xestia; species Xestia rhomboidea. Next base: position 1,272,582 of record OY970771.1, on the reverse strand, counting down.
CATCTCCTCTCTTCTCGTCTCATCTCCGCTTTGGTGGAGTTTGGCCCTAAATCACTATTTCCCAATAGAAGCAAGGCTTCTGACAGATATCATACTGACTGAAGTATCTCCCAGTGCTCGGTGTGCAGCCAGTCCGCAAATCTTCCTTGATAGAACCTTAACTGTATTATTTAGGTATGTCTGATTAGCATCTGTAGTTGTTTGTGATTTACTGTGTAAACTACTAACAGCGCATTCCAGGGGAGGAATGTTCTAACCCTAAAACAGAGAGGTTAATCAGGATTACAACCAACTAAGTCCAGTCTAGGACGCTTAAACATGCAAATGTTTTCAGCTAAATACCTAAAAACAACATTCTCCACGCTAGCCTCCCCTCAACTCAAGAACAACAGGGTAACTCGACCAAAATTGCTAACCACCAAAATAAGCTGTACAACGGAGTACCTACGTTCAGTGTTCGGGCAACTTCGTGATCCGAGTGAATAGCCACAAAATGTGCACTCGATACGGACGAAAACAATCCACCATTATGAAAACTCTGTACACTTGCTACCGGCCCGCAACCATGGTGAATATACGGGGGAGCGTTGTGAGCGGCCTCGGCGGTACAGTACAGGAAAAAGTTAACTAAAAGTGAGATATTACTTAGAAAATATTATTTTGCGTACAAACTTTGTACGCAAAAACGCGCTTTGATGTTTGGACACCAGCCCGTTAGACAATACAATACAAAAACAAAATAGGCAATTTTTAGTACTACAAAATTACGAAGTATTCCTCAATAATCAACATGCGCGTATGCGGTTAAAAGCTACTTGAGTTCTATTAAGTGAAATGGGTTTCATAAATTGCTTCAAAGGTGCTTCGACTTATTATCGTATGTATTCTGATAATTCTACTTTTTAACATGGGTTTATTCATGCTGCAATCAAGTTCAACCCTGTTCAACTTAATTTTATTTTATTATTTTATATATTCTCTTTTGGCACCAAGTTTTCTAATCACATCAAATTCTCTCCCTACCTCTATCTGAAACGTCTATTCTTTCTGTGGTACCCGTCCCCACTTCTAGCCCGTATATCGTGCACACCCCCGTTCCGTCGCTAATTAGCAGCGTTTCCGCTCGCTTCGGGGCCTAAGGCTCATATTATTATAATGGCGGCAAGGCCCTCTCAACCGCTACAGGCTCGCAGTGGACTTGACGGGCCAATTGTTTCATTTCTTGTTAACAACTTTCTGTTGTAATTTGATTTTAAACTTTGAGCAAACAATTTTTAGGGGTCTGTTGGGGAGAGTAAGATTTTGTTCGCTTGGTAATTAAGTTTATGAGTACATTATATGTCTGGAGCATCTTGAAATAACCATGTTTTGGTTAAATAACTATCTAAGACGAAAGTCTTGAAATATTATTTTATTAACAGTCATGGTACTACTGCCCTAGTTAACAGGTAAACGCCACATCCAGAGGTACCTATAGCTACCTAACATTTCACCTGTTATATTTGAGTCCCATGTAATATGGAGCGAGCCTGTTGCCGTCAACCGGGCACAAATGTAGACTCCGTGGCTGCTACTGAGAAATTCCTGATGGAAAAACCCAATAACGCTTTGCTCGGCCTGGGAATCGAACCCAGGACCTAGTGGTCAGCAGTCACGCTTGCGACCACTATACCAGTGAGGCAGTCAACCAGTTAACGAGGCAGTCTATATTCTTTTAAATGTCCCTATATACATACGCCTGATATCCTCGAAGTCTTACAAACATAAATTTTGTACAACTATATTTCGCCAGTTATGATTAAGTCCTACGGCCCCAGTGTTGTTCCAAAATAACATCGTAATAAACTCACAATAATGTACTCCAAGATTATTACAAGTCTCGTCACACTAACCTATAAGGCCAGATTCTATGTCCTTAAAAGAAGTATCTATAATAAACTTTCTAAATAGGCTGTTACCAAAACTTGGCAGTAACATGTACTTGGGGGGTGTTTTTAAATGATCAAAACGTCATATCCGCTGGAGATTGCGAACGGGCACCGATCCAACATGGCGACCGGAAATTGACGTCTCTATATAATGAATGAATCGTAATGGAAGGAATGCGGGAGTATTTTTTTAAGGATTTCGCAAGTTTGGCAACGGGAGAGGAAGGGAAATTGAAAGTCGATGTTACTGTACATTTTTTATATTAAAATGGGGCCATTTGTTATTTAAGCCGTTCGATTCAGAATAACTCTCTGAGGATGTTTTATGGAGTAAATCAGGAAGATTAGCCAACGTATTCGAATGTATCTTATCGCTTATCTCAATTATTGTTCTAAAATTAGATTCTAAGGAACAGAATCATAAAATTCAATTTGGAGCCTGAAAGATCCTAGGTCTTTCAAGATGTACTAATTTTGCTTTTCAGTCATAACGTTTTGGTCCTTTTATTTATCCACATAAACGATGAAGCTTGAAGTACTTAGAATATCTAAAAACATTGGTACTCATCGTTAACTATTGCTCACTACTTATAGGTATGTTTTCATTTTCTATTTGCCAGTACTTAGATTATAATTAACAAAACACAAATGTGTTTTGTTATAATCTAAGTACTGGCTGTTTTATTTTAGTTACTCATAATTAAATATCACTGTATTGGCCTTCGTACGTTTTTCCAACGGTGACAACTGAAAACCAGCGCTGTGCTGTGGGCTCCCTATAGCACAGCATCATGCAGAGTGGTTTAACCCGTTTGTCGCACTCACGACGTGCTAGCTGTCAACTTCTTTTTTTTCTTGTTTCTGTTCCATTTCTGTTACATTTTAAACGTCTGTTATGCTTTGTATGTTTTGCACGTCATGTACCTGCGGCAAATTAATAATTTTTCTTTCTTTCTTTCTATCTAGGTATTAGCTGTATAGCGAAAGTCAAATAACAGTCGCTTCTTTTAATTTAAAAAACAGTATTGTGACTAACAACATTTAAATTATGTAATACACAAAAATGAATACCTACTTAGGCATTCACTTAGTGTTAGTGAAAACATTTTATACTAAGTTTGAAACACAAACCATAGTCGAATACAAAATGCAGCAGCAGATGTAGTTCTATAAATAGACAGAAACTACGAGATTAATATTCGGCCCTACATAATTAAGTGCGCAATAACAAATTAGATTAGTCGCAATTGGTCACAAGTAGTGTAAGTCCAGCCCATCGCCTATGGCCACCGGTGACCTAATTCCCAAATTGAATCATGTCAGCCCGTTCATATAATCTGATATTGGATTTCAAACTCTGATACATATGTACTTTTAATGGCGTGGGTTGGCAAACACGGTGACGATGACGCCCTGATTGAAATTGATTTTTGGTAACCTTGTAAAGTTAATTTTGTGAACGAAAAATAAAATTCTGGGATTTGCCATAATTATGATTCCGTTTTTTTTTGTATCATGATTCTAATTCGAAATTCTAATTCTAAAACGTCACAGATCAGTGTAATGAGATCATTATCATCATTCTCCTGCCCTTATCCCAATTTATTTGAGGGCGGTCCTTTTTTTTTATTTTGGAATGGCATCTCGCAGTTCAGTCTAGAAGAGACTGGCTACTGCTTAACCGGGCTAGACCTGTGGATGCCTTGAAGCTAAGGCCTCCAGCCAGGGGCATGTTAACTAAAAACTAAGCGACCACGCCTAAGGGCACCCCCTGTGGGGTACGAACCTCGGCTTAGGGCGTCGCTGGGGGCAGCAAAGGGACAGGCTGGATCTGAGTGTCATTATTTAAGGGCTCATTTGACATTACTGGCTCAGCGTCGCGGGCTGGCTCTAGCAAGGGTCGGAGGGGGATTGAACGGGGATTACGCGCCGGACCTCGGCGGCGAGGTCGGAATGTTGTCGGTTTGTATCTGTAGTTTCTACGTACGGTGCTGGTGTCTTTGCTACTCTCCTGTAAGAGGGTAATAGCGTCGTCGGGGGTGACTAGAGTGTGCCGAGGACGGCGGACTGAGCTGATACGCGATGGGTCGTATCGGGCGGCCGATGCGATCAGGGGGTTCCTATGCTTGATAGAGGAGTCGAAAAAACGCTTTGCAAGACGTTTCATGAATTGCTGAATGGTGGGGATTCTAAGATCTAAGTGAAGACTATCGTTACGGACGTACGGGGGGGCTCCGGTGATCTTACGGAGAAAGCGGTTCTGCAAGGTCTGCATCCTGTCGATGTGGCGGGGATGGGCATGAGCGAATACGACACAAGCGTATGTCATAATGGGTCGGATAACTGCTGTGTAAAGACGCAACTTGCACTTGAGTGACAACTTGCTCTTTTTGACTAGCATGAAGTGGAGTCTGCTCATGGCAAAGGCTGCTCGGTTACGAGCTGCTTTGATATGAGCCGCGTCAAGGTCAGGTGTTCGTCGAGGATGACACCGAGGTACTTGGCTTGCTTCTCCCAAGGGATAGGCTTGCCGAACATAGTGATGAGGGCAGGAGACGGTCGCTGATGGCGTAACTTCTGATAGAGTACAGCCTGGCTCTTCTCAGGGTTTACTTCAATCCTCCACTTACGAAACCAAGCGCCGAGGGAATCGGCGGCTTGTTGAAGTGCACGATGGATGTAAACCTGAGAGCGGCCGGTGTAATAAATAGCCGTGTCGTCGGCAAATAGGGCTACCTGAACTTTCTTGTTCGTTGGGATGTCGCTGGTGAACAGCGTGAAAACGAGAGGAGAGAGGACGGAGCCCTGAGGGACTCCGGCTCGGATGGGGTGGGGAGAAGATAGAGTCTTTCCCACGCGGTAGCGGAAGGTGCGATCCGACAGAAAGTCTCGTAAGATGAGAACGAGACGGTCCGGCACGCCGAGTTTGTACAGCTTGTATAATAAGCCGTTGTGCCAGACCTTGTCGAAGGCTTTCGCTATATAGAAGTATAACACCCCCGTCATCGCTCCACGCTGGAAACCAGCGCTCAAGTGTTCGAGGATGCGGTGGACTTGGTGTATACAAGAATGTTCGGTTCTGAAACCGAACTGTTGGTCGGGAATGAGGCCTTTTGTCTCGGCATAATCTCTGAGTCGCTTATAAATAAGTCTCTCATAGATTTTGCCGAGAGCGCTCAGGAGACTGATCGGCCTGTAGCTCGAAGGCTGAGCTTTCTACACTTGGGGAAACAAGTTGTTGCTCAAGGCGCCATTGAAGATGGCTGCCAAGAGGACTATGAGCTGAGCGGGGAGGGTTTTAAAAATCCTATTGGTGAAGCCGTCGGCGCCAGGGGCTTTCCGAGGCTTGAGCTTGTCAATGATATCCTTGACCTCGTCTGGAGTGACTGGAGGGAGGGGATCGTCGGGGTCTTGAGGGCGGTACAGCATGTCTTCTTCTTTCATACTTCTCGATAGGAGAGTCACCTCCCTTATTATATCATCCTTCACACAGTCCTGCCATCGTTTCTTTGGTCTTACCCTACTTTTAAAGCTATCCAGACTCATACTCAAAGCTTTCCTGAAGACGTTTTCCTCCAGATAACTGATGACCAACGTAATTATTTGCAAAAATGGGTCAACCGAACCGATTATATTTGCCAAACGATTTGGCAAAAGTTTTCCAAAATATACAGTTACAGTTTTCCCTAAAATCTACGTGAGCGAAGTAACTCGGCTTTATTTAAATAAAAGCCACAAAAAAAGGAAATAACTTTACCCAAACTAATTCCCACCTACATAATGGCTACTAAAACATTCTATTAAAGTAATAATATAGCAACAGACGTAGTACACGCGTAGTCACGCGAACTTTAAAACTACCATTTTTAATTAGTGAATATTGTGAATCCCGAACATGGGTGACGTTTAACGGCACGCGATGGTGGGTGACTGATGAGTAAGTATGCGATCCCGACAGGTTGTCATAGACTACGCGATGGCCACGCGATACGCAGACAAAACGCGGCGGAGCGGTTAGACCAAAAGTAGTGCAAAGCATAAGGCCCATTTGGTGATGTTAATTAAGGTTGAAAATAAACTGGACGACCCAAATGGCGCAGCGGTAAAGAGGCTGCGTTACGTTCTTAGGGTCCCGGTTTCAAATCCCGGTAGGAGCAAATGTTTGTGTGATGAGCATGGACATTTGTTTCCGTGTCATGGATGTTTGTATGTATTTTCAAACAAAAAAGTATCTATGTAGTATATCAACTATCTGGTGTCCACTACACAGGCCTCGTTGCTTAATGTGGCACAAGATGGCGCTGTGCGTAATGTCCAGCGATATTTATTTTATTTATTTATTTAACTGGGTGTTCAAAAAAATAAAAATGGTATAATATTATACCAAAGCTGCATGTCATTGAATAATCAATACTCCTTAGAAATAACTTGTTACATGGCTTGTGTCAGTGTTAAGCCCCCGTAACCTATTTAACACAAAAAACCGACCTAAACAAATTGGTGATAGTGTTATCATTTCTCAACGCCATCATCAACAACAAGCAATACGCTACTTACACAAACGCTCCCGCCGCATTCAAAGCACCCAGTGCGTCAACTAACATTTTGTTTGTACTCAGTAGGTACACGAGCGAAACTTTAACGTGTCGCTTTCGGAAAATTGCTCGCTTTTTCACAGCAATATTAGTTACGTAATAGCACGCCAGGGAGGAAATTAACATCGCTAATAACTGTTACTGGTTTTAATTAAAGTTGTATATTTAATAAGTGGTCGAAATGTATAATACTCCTAACCTTCACCAATTCTTCACTAACGTTAAACAAACACACAGTTCCCTTCCGTAATAATCCGAATTTTCATTGGGGGATATATATAACATTATACGTACGTCTGAGTGCATTGTAAAGGCGTTCCGACCGGTGATATATCGCCGCTAGCTTTATCCCGCGGCATCGCCCGCCCGGGTGTTTTAAATTATCTTATGGACTAGTTTATGGCCTGCTTTAAAAGTCAACAGGGATGGTTGGAACTAAGAAAATGTCCCCATAAAGCATGGGAATAAGTACCTTTGTTGCTAGTTTGGTTGGCAATTTTGGTTTTAGTCTTGAGTTAGTGCGTCTTGTTTGCTGATTAAGGTTTAGTTTTGGAGGTGTTAATGAGATGCAACTGTCTTGGTACCAAAGGGGAGCCCCCCTTTAAAGGACCAAAGTGTAAAGAAGCAAGGAACTGTTCCAGTATTGTAATGTTAATGAAGTACTTCTCTCAAAGAATTGATTGACTGAAAAATCACAGAAAATGTCATATTATGTATTCTGTTATTAGAAGTCAGTCTATTATATTATTTCAGTTAATTTTGAAGTGAAACTGTTTTCCAGTCACTATCAATATCAGTGACATTCAGCACATTCAGCGCGAACGTGCTACGTAAACGTATTACTACATTGCGGGAAGATTTTTGAACCGAAAATTTAAATATCCCATAGAATTTTGGGTAAATATATTGCGACAAACACAATGATAATAGGTTCTTGAGAAAAAAGTAGATCTTAACCTTTATAGAAGGTTTTGCTACACGTGACTATTTTGTTTTGGTAAAATACATTGAATGCTTAGTTTTATACTTATACCTTAGATGCAATGTTATGGAGCAATGGTTGTCAACATTGAAATGGCGCCTTGTCCGTGTTTTCATCTTTTTGAGGCTGACTCTACCTAAATATTTTAGTGCAAAGTTTAACGTTTTCTGTCCATTCAGGCCCATCGCTACCTTTTAGACCTTAGTATCCTGCATCAATTTAAACATAATTATGACCATTTCCTACCTTAACGTGTATCAGTGCGTCGTAAGCGTAACATTGAAGTTTAATCAATGACTCACGTACCTCGCGTTGGGCAGCATGCTCTATTAACCGCTGAGCCGTTGCGACACGCCGTGATTATGTGATTTAAAGGGCTCGGCAGGGATACTAGTCGAGAGTACACGTGGAAGGCAGATTGGACGGAGGATTTTTTATGCTCGTGTACAAATTTACCTATACCAAATGAATAAATAATTATGATTACCTAGTTTTATTTTATTCGTAGATTGGTGTTTGATATGTGCTTGTAAAAATTGTTGTCGTAATCTACTAAGCATATATATGATAACAAGAAATACATAGCAAATGTTCGTATTTTAGTGTACCACGCTTACAAAAAGCTAATACGTTTTCTTGCACCTTTGGCATAATTATAATAGATGAACTAGTATTCTTGGTATGTAACTGGTATTGTGTACTTTTGCCTTAACTACTTCGACGAAATGACTTGAATTAGTTCAACGTCGAACAGAATTATATTCAATTGCAACAGTTTTAAATAGGCCTTTATCGTTTATATAGAGTATAATAAGTATGTATTTACAAACAAAAAGTATCTATGTAGTATATCAACTATCTGGTGTCCGCGATACAAGCCTTGGTACTTAGTGTGGCACTAGGTGGCGGTGTGTGTAATGTCCAGCGATATTTATTTATTTATTTTATTTTATAGATCCAGACCTAGCGAAATAAACATAGTTTTGACTTTTATCTGTCGCCACATTCGCCAGCGGGTGTACCGTTCATACCGCGGTCATTACTCGGAATTGCCCATTATTGTTTGCCCAGCCCAGTCGACGAAAATACTCATTTACCTGCGACATTGTGCCCAAATGGAAGCCACGATTTATGGCAGAACTTCATTGTTGTATTCTGATGTAAGTTATTGGATCTTGGATGCAGAATTGCTTTCGTTAGGTGAGCTCTTTTAGCGCAGTTATCGTGATAATTAAACGGGTGAACTAGGGCATCTAATTAGCTATTATTAACGGGATATTTGTTTATTACCGTTCGATGTTTAACAAACGACTTAGACTTTGGTTGAGGGCCTGTTTTATGGGAAAGCCAGAATCAACAGTGCCACCAATGAAGCTCAACGAGTTCCTGAAAAATTGTTAAAATGTCTTGAACTGAGATAAGAAATTAATCAGAAAATAACAGCAGAAGAGTATGATCTGTTTGAGGGCACATACTTTTAAGACTCTTAAAACCCTTGAAAGCAGGTTAAGCGAAGCCAATTCCGGCCGGCAAAGGTCTATCGTAGACTTGGTTTTGACCCAAAAATTCGTCGACGACATGTGAACAATTGACACATTAAGTTGATTATAATAAGTCTGGCGACCTTTTGCGATAAATATACATCATGATTAGCAAAGAGGTGGCTTATTTTTCCACATGGAGCGCATGAAAAGTTAAAGGAAACTTAACTAAGAAGATGTGCCTATTACGATAAAACTTTCGAGTTTCTTCAATTAAACCAGTAGAACCCTCACGGCCTCAAGTGTTTCCCTCGAGAAATCATCTCATTGAAACCTCCGGGGTAAGCACAATAAAGTGTAAAGTGTGCAGCTGTCCGAGTGGGGAATAGTTAAGAAACTCTATTGCACTACACTGTACCGACAGTCGCCACTTATGTTACTAGCGTACTGTTGGGGACAAATAAATGACCCACTTTTATGGGACATGTTTTTATGTTTAAAGTTTTAAGTGTGACATTGAAAACTAACGAGTGTCTCATTTGTGAGCTCGTTTTTGGCTTTCTGTTGTGTTTTAAGATCTCCAAGTTAGAGAAAGCATGAAATTATTAAAATTGACATTTTACCGCCTGGTTTCATATTGAGGGTAAGCATTGCTTACCCTCAATATGAAACCAGGTGTTTGAATAATTAATTTTACCAACCCATCTCGGTTTTTTTGTCCTAAGTTCCAGGCTTCAGAGGGCAAAACTATTGCCATTAAACCGTGTCCTAATCCAGACTCCGAGCTGTTTCTGCAAATTTCCTAATAGATATGTAAACGTCACACATTTATGTCTTGAAGAAGTCGTATGGAATACGCAGAGACATAACTTCCGTACTGCATATCGACAAATGATGAGCCACAATTAAAACTGTTTTGTCATGCTTAGCGACTGAATTTTAATGACTAATTGATTATGATCAATAAATTAATTTAAATAAAAATATAGTGTACATGAGTTTTAGGTTATACATTGTAAGTTTTATAAGCTACACGGTCATTAAAAATATTTTTATATTTTTGTGTGGCGAATCTCTCCCATTATTGAAATGATAATTATTGACATTTATGATTATTACTTTTTTTTTATTATAATTTATTACCTTTGACATTTATTTAATTGAATAATACAATTTTAATGGGATTATGATCAATAATTAATTAATGGGATTGTGAACAATAATTAATTTAAATAAATAAAAAGTATGAAACTTTATCTTATATTTGCACGCCGATATTAAAGGCAGAATAAGAGAACAATTTCATACATTCTACCAACCTTAAGTACATTATTTACGCAAATAAATTATTTTTGTTTTGTTTTTTTTTTTTTTTTAATTAAGAGCACAATAAACGACCCTAACAAACTCCATAAAAAAAAAACCTAAATTATTCCGGTTCCGGCACAGTTTCCTCGCCCGACAGTGCTCACAGAAACTAGCCTGGAAGTTGTGTAACTATTCCGGCGAACATCGGCGCTCGTACGAACTGATCCGGTAACTATTGTACGCAAGTAAGCGCTATTACTGTTGCTGTTGCTGTTACTGTTGCTGTAGCGTTTGATATTGGTTTGGGATTCGCTGTTACTTCGCTATTACCATAATATCGTTGAATTGTTGGGACTAGTCATGGAGTATTATTGAATCAGTCCTTAGGCTTTAATGCTAACGTTACACCATCGCAGAAGAGTTAGGTAGTGCGCAATATATAATACCTGTGCTAGTTATGATTAGGTTTCATTAAATAAGAGGTGAGCCTACTGCCTGGACTCTCTGAAATTACTAATAAGATTGTCTTGCATTTCCAGAACTTCATTCACTTTTGATAAAAATAAGGGTACTATTAGATTCCATGTCTTTAAGCGTAGAAGCATCTCTCATCGTCTTTCCCATCGTACACTTCAACCAACTTATCTTGCGGGCGGGAAACACAGAACTAAAATAAATGAACCAAGTTTGACATATCGATGCAACCTCTCTTGACAAGCGATGCTACCTTGAACTGCACACTTAAGATGGTCATACTATAGTTGATGCTGACAAAGTGTCTTGGCATTCAGGTTTGGAACCTTATACTTAGCTAGTTAAATAGGAAACGTTGCATATATTTTTTTCAAAAATCAGATTCGGTGACATTTCAAAATGGCCACCAAAACAAGTACAATCTGCGTGCGATCAGTGCATGCATAGTAAACATCGCACTGGTCTATAAACCGTAATTTTAATGTGTCCCAATGAATAGCTTCTTTCATCTAACGAGGCCGAGCACGCTGCTAATCGCTTGGGACACAACGAATACGATGGTGAAAAGGTCCATGCAGTTTGTTATATGAAAATGATTTTGTTGGGTTTCACAATAACAAAAGTTGGTGCTAACAAGAATTTGTGTGGTATTCTACAACTAAAAAACCAGACTACTGAAAAACCACGCTCTAAAGTCGGGATTTACAAGGTAAAATTAATCGACTCCTTCTATTTTTGAAGTCGGCTAAAATGTAGCCTATGTTACCCGGGCCACAATAACGAATCGATTGACATCTTATTCATAAAAATCGGATGAATAGTTTAGGTGCTATGGAGGAAAATACGTAAATACAAACATACATAGACTGCTGAAATCATAACCCTTCCTTTTGGCTTCGCCGTGGTCGGGTAAAAAGTGATCTTAAGTTTTTTTGTGGAATACGGTCTGTGAAAAATGACCAATAGTCGAGTTAAAAAATTTCGATGTGTTTGCGACATTGTACAGCAGGACAAGGTCAAATTAAAATAGCTAGGGAAACTCTGGATACGCATTTATTTGCTTTATTGCATCATGCTTTGAAACTGATGACGTCTGCGAAGCTTACAGTAGCACGCACTGCCTAGCAATCTAGTACTTCATGATGACTAGACGTAAAACGTGTCGACAATATTTCGGTTCACATTCATAAGCCGTAGGATGACATGGCACACTTTTTATCTTGTTTTTGAGTAAACTGTTAGAAATACTGAACCGTCACGGTTCAAATGTTTGTTTTTTCGTTACCCGAAAAAACAAACATTTGAACCGTGACGGTTAACATTATTACACAACTTTAACGCAATTTAAGTTGTGTAATAATGTTGGAAATTCCTCCAAATGGTTTTAAACCATAAAATGTTGCAAGTTCAGTTCAAAATCAAATGAGAAATTTTGACAGTTAGTAACATAATACGCTGGCGACTGTACATATGATAATGTTGTATGTTGAATTATATGCAGTTTATTCAAATTCTTGTTTCCATTGCTGTTTTTCAGTAACATCAACAAGTATCATCATAATTATGAAGCTTTAGCCCAAACTGAATTTAATTATTGTGTGAGTTTTTATGTCGTTTTTGGCAAAAAACACTTTAAAAATAAATGTTTGAAACAAAATAACGAACACATTACACGTGTATCTCATGGCGAGGTAAAAAGCCTATCAGCGCTGGCTTTTTTTTTTTGCGGAATGGCATCTCGCAGAGAGGTAGAGAGGTACAGAGAGGTGGCTAGAGAGGTTGTCGTCTGCTTAACCGGACTTTCCTGTGGGTGCCTTAAGTGTAAGGTGTCCAGGCCAGGGCAAAAAACTTACACACTAAGCGACTAATACACGCTAAGGGCACCCCCTGCGGGGTACTGGCCTCGGCTTAGGGCGTCGCTGGGAGAGGACAGCAAGGGGACAGGCTGGATCGGAGTGGATCAGCACTGGCCCTGGCGTTACTAATTTTTACAACAATTTCTGGTCAACTGAATTAAGGTTGACAAATAGAACTCGTTTTGAGTGAGTACGTATTTTTGAGGTCGACTATACAAGATGTAAACAGACCCTTCACGAAGCCGTCCACCAAGCATTCTGTACATCAAACTAAGTAACTCTACGCAAAAATTATCGCTGGGAAACGACTTTTATTTTGGGGTGCAGATTCACGTTTTACGGTAAAACTCAATGTAACGCACTCAAAACATTTGCTAATGGATGGATTGAATAGTACGGGGGTCGTGGAGGTGTTCATTAAAGTATTATAGGACGTGGATTGAACCTTCTGTTCCTCTCTACGCATATCCAGATATCTCGCAGCTGATCTAAATGTGCGTACGTGTGAGCCAACCTCGGGAACTGATCGACCGATATAGATTAATTTAATGTTTGCCAACTCAATTCTGTGGTTAATGCTGGTGATTATTTGAACGTATTCCATTTTTGTGTGTTTTTATTTTTTGTTATGAGTTTTATAAGAATTTAGGTAGAGATTACTGTTGATTTACCATTAAGAAAAACAGAAGAAAGTTGTGGTTATTGTGTTACCCAAAGAAGATGTCTGTCTTCTTTCAAATCAAATCGTAGGTAAACATTGTCTTATTAAATGAGTTAGGGCCAGTAGGTGGCCACGCCCCAATTGCGGTATCAGTGGTCTCCGAGGTGCTCAGAAATGCATTTGCTTAGGCGCTTTGGACACTCCAGTATATGGACCACTAGCTTCTGCCAGCGGCTTCGCCCGCGTGAAGTTTGTTAATTGTCCTATGGGATCTTTGTACCAGGATAAAAAATATCCTATATTTTAATCCAGTTTATGAACTATCTGTGTGCAAAATTTCATCCAAATCCGTTCAGTAGTTTTTGCGAGAAAGAGTAACAAACACCCATACATACAGACATCCATACATCCTCACAAACTTTCGAATTTGTAATATTAAGTAGGAAGTAGGATGGCTTGGTCAGGAGCACCGCAATCGCGTTGCTTGACGATGTGGGTTACAGTCCCCCATTTTGCTTAATTATGGTGCCTGGCTCTGTTACACGCGAATAGGGCCGTCACTATTCAAGATTACCGTAGTTCCAAAAGATTTACTTCTGAACCACAAAGTACTCCCAAAACTTTCACTCATAATTAAAATAACTATTTCGTTGGTAACGTTCCCAAAATGAATAATTTTTGAAATCATTGATGATTTAATTAAATCATTTACTTCGTAGTTTGAACGTTGAGAGATTGCGATTACACCTCCTTCTGCGAAGCAGTCATGCTAGCGAAGGAGGTGGCGGAACAGGACAGGGAGAGATCCTAACGTCCCGGCCGCCGCGGGAGACGGGCGTCGGAGGCCACGTGGTGGCTTCCGGCCACCGTAGGCGCGGGCCTGTGGACGGCGAGCTAGCCCATAGCTCGTCTTATGACGACAGGCCGTGTCGACGGCGCGTTCGTGTTCCACGCGCGCCTCAAAGAGAGTCAGCAATAGGGAAGGGGTCCGCAAGGGCCGAAGCCTGCCGGGGCTGCGGGACTATTCGAAAGAGATACCGTGGCTCCGGAACACAAAGGGCGATGAAGGAACATGGATGGGTTTTAGTCAGTAAAAGTCTGGAGGGGGGAGTCCTCCTGCTCCGCCCAGAGCGGGAGGAGTTATTTGATGATTTCCCATCCTAAAAAAAAAAAAAAACCTTTACGTACCTAATCCTTCGAAGATTCCAGACAATGTTTTTTTATTGTTATGTTCAGGTTTTAAGTAATTTGTCATACTATTTATACTGTTTGCAACGTTTTCTCAGCTAGTTAGTATGTATCCCTATATAGTTAGACGACCCAATTGGCGCAGCGGTAGTGAGGCTGCCTTACGTTCGTAGGGTCCCGGGTTCGAATCCCGGTAAGAGCAAATGTTTGTGTGATGAGTGATGAGCATCGACATTTGTTTCCGAGTCATGGATGTTTATATGTATAATAAGTATGTATTTACAAACAAAAAGTATCTATGTAGTATATCAACTATCTGGTGTCCACGACACAAGCCTCGTTGCTTAGTGTGGCACTAAATGGCGCTGTGTGTAATGTCCAGCGATATTTATTTATTTATTTATTTATCCCACGATAATACTCTTCCCATTCCAATTTAAGGCCGAAAACACACAGTGAGTACGAATTGCAGCGTACATATATCTGTCCGCAGTATTCATAACAACGTGTATGCGACACACAGATGTGCGCGCTAGTTAATTGGGTCACGCTGCGTGCGACGCGCAAATACACCGCCTTTAGACGTCGCGCGTACGCCCGGGCACGTCGCGTTTACGGATAGTGTGGATGGGACTTTAAAATTTGTACTTATATTTGTGTTACTTCAAAGTATGGGTCTGTGGCAGTATGTACACCAGACACAAGATCCATCTGGTCAAAGAATGACCGCCCTTTTTGTGGAGAATGAAATACTTTTTACCATGTTCCTCAGAGAGCAGCGGTGGCCCAGTGGTGGTGGCCCCGACTTACGAACAGTAAGTCGTGGGTTCAAACCCAGGCAGGCGCATTACTTTGTGTAATTCATTTCATCACCACTGCTCTCAAAACGGTGAAGGAAAACATCGTGAGGAAACCGGCATGTCCTAGAACCAAAAAATTCGAAGACATGTGACATCTACCAATTTGCACTGGGCCCGCGTGGTAGATTATAGCCCATTCTCTCTCTTAGAGAGGAAGCGTGTGTCCCTGCAGTGGGAACATTAATAGGCTGATGATGATGATGATGATGTTCCTGTGTGAATACCAAAATCAGGCATAGTTATCATTTTTCTCTGCCCGAACCAATCAAGCAATCCATTGGCCAGAAACTGCAGTTCTGTTTATATTTGAGCGAGTGTTCAGCTGTTTAAAATAACGAAACTCTCTTTAATTAGAAGCTTTTTTGTTAGAGGCCACTAAATGCGATTATTTGGTCCAACTTAAACTTTTAAACCATACTATAATTGTCCAAGAATCCACTGTTTAGTTCGCGTTAGACGATTATAATTTTAGTTTTGTCAACCATTACCACAAGTCAGTCTCATCCTCCCTAAGCCAACGGCTCCTAAACGTGCGTCCGATAGCCGCTAGCCATGACGGCGATTAAGGAAATCTACATGTCTATGCTCTATGGACGCTAAAATAATTTATAGCCGCTGTGTGTATAGCCAGTGTTTGTCTATGGCGATCGTTAAACTCGATTGAGTAATTTTAGTGCTTCATAAAATTGGAGAACAGAATAGCACGCTGTAAAATAAGGATCAAGAGTTGAAGAGCTAGTCTGAAGAGATAGTCTGATGTATGGAGTAAACACAAAAAATATACGTAAATGATTGCTTACAAATTTAAATGTCTGTCTCTGCTGCTGCGGCACTTCGAACCTCTCCGTCACCAAATAGATTCATGTTTGAGAAATAAACAAAAATACTTACAAGTCTGTATTCCTCATGGTTTTCTTTAGTAAAGGAGTCTTTAATAAGTCTTCAGTAACAATAACGTATTTATGTATATCTTTATTTTGTATCTCTGTAAGCGTAACGTGTATACACACGTAGAACGCTGGTTGTCAGCGCTGGCAGGTCGGCGTCGGTTATAGTTAGAGAGCCCACGACACTAAACCTAGTTCGATAAGACTCTCAGATGATATATAAATATATAATTAGCCACGTTATTAATGGTCCGAAATAGCGATGCTGCAATGCAAAATACCTGAAGGCGCTAAAAAAAAAATTTAGTATGATCTGAAAATAGTTTTTTTTTTTTTTGTTTTAGCGCCGCCGTGTTCCCCCATTAATAACGTAACTAATTATAAATACATCATCTGGGAGTCTTATCGAGCTAGGTATAGTGTCGTGGGCTCTCTAACTATAAGCGCCGACAATTTCTGCCAGTCAGCGTTCTACGTGTATACGCACTAATGCTAATAATGATACCTACCAGAGCAAATCACTGCTAAACAATTAGGATCCCATCTTACACTAACTTGGTCGCTGAACTTCACGTCCTAAATAAGTAAACACTGTTATTTACATTTGAAACTCAATCACACCAATATCTAAACAGTTTTACAAGTAATTCAAGACCCGTTAAACATCCTCAGGTAGCATACAAGTCAAAATCACAACAAAACAAATTCGGGCTCACACATCCAGTGGAAATTTGAAATGCTGTAAGATATTGAGTGTGCTATTGAATTTGCAACCTTCAGCTTAGCGAGGAAAGCTGGTAATTCAATAGCATGCTTGACGTCTCTTATGTCGTTTTGTTTCACCATCAACATCCCGATCAATTAGTCACATTTTGGCTACAATGCGTATTTCCTTCAATAATTAGGGGGAGCGATTGATGGACGACCGGCAGTGGATAGTAAATCAATCTATAGTGTGGTGTCGAGTGATTTACGGCGCGTCGTTATATTGATAGTGTAGGTTAATGAGAGCCTGCTAATGAGAAGGATGTGTGCGCTTAAACAGATTCTTAAGACGACTCCTTAATGTTGCCATGTTCGGTTCCGTTCCCGGCAATAATAAGTCAAAGGTCAAAGTAATTTATTTGCCTGAAACATGATACATAAGATGAAACTCACCAAAACTCCACCGTTTCTCTTATTGATGTTGGATAAGTCAACAGGATATCGGTAACTACCGTCGGCCTTGTGTCTATAAAAGATTAATCTTGTATTTTAAATACCGATCATCTCCGTATGAATTTCTACTTTAAACGATGCGATCCAATTCGAATGATTGTGATGATGATGTGTGAGCTGTCTCTTATTGATGTACTGTTTGTTCAACCAAATTGTCACAATACGCTAGTTTCCACAATCAATAAATTGCAAATCTATTTAGTCCGTCAGAGTATTGGAAAATAATGGACACGTATTTTTTGTTTTTGTAAATCAATGAATATTGACAAAGATAAAACGCATCAATACTCGAGAGTGGGAGCTCGTGAGCGTGACGTCACAACGCAAAAAAACGCTAAAAAATATAGCATGGCGTGACGTATTGAGAATTTTAAAAGCGTCATATCTTCGTCAATTTTGGTTTACGTAACAAAAGAAAAAATACGTGTCAAATATTTTTTGATAATCTAACTGACGCATAAATTAGATTTTTTCAGGACACAAGCCTATTGTGCTGAACAAACACTTTGCGGGAACTATTTACATCTATGATCATCACCGTCATCTCCTTAAATAAATAAATGTTCGTGTCGGAGAACTGCCTTTTTTTCACACTAGCACTTGGCCCGCGACTTCGTCCGCAAAAATCGTGATAACTCGGCTAATTTGCATGATATAAATGCATGGGCCCAGCCTTACTCAAAGTGTGCTCCGCGGAACCCTAGGACTCCGTGGAGCCTCTATAACCACTGTCTCCACGAAAATACTGGTCATAATTAAAAAGTATACCCAAGAAAAATAAGGTTACGGAGAAAGTTAAGTTACGATACGACAGTCAATAAAAATATAATATTTTTTAACCAAGTAAATTGTGAAACAGCGAAATCTATCCGACTAGCTTTGAATCAGTTGTAGTAATCCATTGTCAATTTCATTTCTTATTTTTTTTTTATTTTAGGCAACAAACGTATTTTAGGGCCCCGTCAAATATTTAGGTTTCCAAAAGGGTTCCGTTGCTAATTAAGTTTGAGAACCGCTGATTATAGCCTATAATAACACGAACGAATAATGTATATTTCTATCTGTATAAATTTCTTCAAAAATCAGTGGTAAATTTTATAATTGAATACATAAATAGAATACATAGAAACTTACAAACAAATACCTCTGTATAATATTAGTACAGATGATCATCTGCCAAGCCTTTTCCCAAGTATGTTGGGGTCGGCTTCCAGTCTAACCGGATGCAGCTGAATACCAGTATTTTACATGGAGCGACTGTCCGTCTGACCTCCACAACCTAATTACTGGTTAGTATTAATTTGACTAAATATCTTAATCTGATAAGATAGAAAGACAACAACATCATCTTAAATTACATTTCCTTACTCGTGCGGAAATAATCTCATTTCGGCCCAGAAATTGAACACACTTGAAACTCTACCGACCCACCAATTACATCCACCATCTACTTTATAATTACTCACTCGAATTCACCCTCCAAGCAAACATGTACTCACATAATAAGGCTTTAATTACACCGCTCAGCAAACCGAAAAACATATTTTATTACTAATACGCTTTTAATAAACGGATGCTTCAGCACCTTAATAAGAATTAGTTAATTATAAGCGAGCGTATGTGTTCATTGTTGTAGCTATGTTTCTTGGTTGTAATGTGGTCGAGGCCTAAGTTGAAAAAAATTGCTAAATAATTGTTAGTTAAGTCGTTTAGAAACAATTAGTTGTTCTAATTGGTGTAAGTGTTAACTTTTCGTAAAAATTAAGTTGTAATTATTTTCTTGGACTAAAAATGTTAAGAGTTTAATCGTCTTCAATCTACTACCTTGGTTTTTATTTATTTATATATTTGATATTGCTGGACATTACACACAGCGCCATCTAGTGCCACACTAAGCAACGGAGCTTGTGTCTTGGACACCAGATAGTTGATACACTGATACTTTTTAATATGACGAGATAAAACATAGAATTACATCACGCCAATAATTCTTGAAGGGCTGAACCCAATAGGACTATTCGACCCGACACTGGAACCCAGACCATTATGGGTTCAGTAAATAACTATTTATTCAAAAATTACATAAAGTTGACTTATGTAACCGCCTAGCACACCGGTTTTCGAACTCATTAACCTGTCCTAACAGCAATTTAAACTAACACAATTCAAACATTTTTTGAGGAAAACATTATGATTAGGCTCCGCCCAAGCCATGTTACGTTACAGCCTAACCACAGCATAGAGACATTGACACACCAGATTGACAGACATCCCATTACCGAATTAGTGATAATTGTACACTATGTCTTATTGGTGCGTGAAATATTGCAGAGTAGTGTCGGGACAGAGACTTTGACCGACGTGGTCGGGAAGAACAGTTATGTGTTTAATGAGCCATGGTTTTGGGTAAAACACACTATCGATCAACAGCAGAGTAAATTGATCACATGATAGATACCAGATGTCATCACACTAATATTATGAAAGCGAAAGTTTGTTTGTTTGTGTGTATGTTTGTAACTCCTTCACGCTAAAACAGCTAAACAGATTTGGATGAAATTTAGTATCAAGGTAGCTTATATTCTGGATTAACACATAGGCTACTTATAATTCTGGTAGTATGATCCCGTGGGTCAAATATCTAACTCCATGTGGCCGAAGCCGCGGACAAGTAGTTGCTTATAAGTGTGAAATTCATCATTATAATAAGGAAGCAACCACAAACGAGCATAATAAAATAAATGGCTGATTTTCTAGGAATCACACTAGTTGGACATCGAGTAACATTATGATGCTATTGATATAATAATTACAGTATAATATTAGTTGCTAAGGATAAAAACCAATGAGTTCTTTTTATCAAGAAAACGAGTATTTTCTTTGAGGAAGCTATACGATGTGGAAAAATGTTCACATGAAAAAGTAACCCCATATAATTTTAATGAGTTCCCAAAACCCCTGTTGTCAAGGATAAAATAAGATCTGACAACGTTTTCTTTCTAAGTATAGCTTTACTTGAACCAAATTAATATACAAAAATATAATATACCTACCTACTTCCTTATTTTTTAGATAATAGCACGACGTAACGCTTTTATGCCTCGAGGGGTAAACAGACACGTAACATAGTGTGTACCTATATACGCTTCGCCATATGTTAAAGATACACGATTCTTTTGGATATTTTTTAAAATTAATTACGAATATTGGCTAACATTTTCCAAAGAAATCTGCTTGACTTAGAAGTAATATTAAGTGAGTACAGACTAATAGACTAAAACGATATCAAAAGATGCCTTTTCAGTTATCATCATAGACGAAATCAATTTTCGTCGAAGATAGTTTTTTGTTTCAGTTTTTCTGTTCTGGACTAATTCCTAACAGACTAGTCAGAGAAGGCAAATCATGAAGAATAACTGGAAAGCTATGGGGGTATGGGGACGGCCTTTGCCCAGTAGCGGGATAAAACAAGCTGAAAACAAAAGTTTTTCACCCTTACAGAATCACAAGTCATCCGAAGTCTCCCAGTACATTGACCTCGGGTGCTCTGTGGTTACCTACTCTGTCCCCGTCTGTGCGCTGTGTACTGTGTATATGTACATAAACTGTGTTTTCCTGGCCACACCCTCCAATTACCATTACGCTCGCGCCGCGTTGAAGAAACTCAAATAATTTTTGGCCATGTTGTGTATTTTGTTAAGAGACACTCGTGAGCTGTTCTCGCTGCAAAATACCTAATAAGAAAATCCGTATAAAGAAAGAAAGAAAAAGCATTTATTAGACGCACAGGACAAAACACATAAAATAAAATAGTGAAATTATCAACTAATAAAAATTAAAAGAAAACGAAATTGGTCCCGTATAAGGCCAAAAGGCCAAGGTATGAGGTTCAATTCTTGGCTTATCCTTGGCTAATCCTAGATCAAGCCTTTCAAGATCGCCGATTAATTTTTCAGTTTAAAAGTCAGAACAGTCAATATTTGGTTGTAAATTGTATTCTTGTCAACTAAGGCCTATTTTTGGCCATTTTTTGCTACAAACGATCGGTTTAGCCTAACAATTTCTAGTTCACTATCCTTATAATTCCTATTCAACATTAGATAACTCGAGCGAGCGAGTACTTACAACGTAAAGACTTACGTTGCTAGGTACGATACGATTAGGTACTGTCAATATATCTAGGAATGTATAATCACAGCATGTAATCGCATGGAGACAGTACATCAATGTCATATGACTTTAACATAACACAACGTAACAAAAAATGACCAATGACAGGTTTAAAATGAAATTTATAACTATTTCAACTGACTCACGACTTGATAAAGCTTAATTTTGAAATGGCGTGACTAATGCTCTGAAAAGCGAAGATTTAACTTTTCTACACAAAGCACAAAGAGAAAACCTGGTAAACTTAAGTAACTTAATAAAATCAAGCAATCGAAAAGTTTAGCTCAAATCTTGAACCCTAACAAGTACCTCACAACAATATCTCAAACACCCTTAATACAAACTGAAAACCTACTCATAAAGCCGCGCACACACGAACGAACAATTCATTACAACAAACCAATTTACGCTAGTTGTAAAAATGGTTGAGCGGCAACACGTAACGTTCGCTCACAATCCAATCCGTGCGCGCTTGCAGATTTTAATCGGGTTAAACCGGGTCTGATGTAATTCAATTTATCCATCGGGAGAGGCTAACTGTGTGTGCTATGCCTTACGTTGTAGCTAATTTGGTTAATGTTAGTGCGGAAACTGGTTTGTTATTAAAACAGTGTGATTTGTGTTGGTGGGTGAGAATTGGTTTGTACATTTTTATTTGTTTACGAATCCGAAGTATTAAATTGTTTTGTAATTTTTGGCTGGTATTGGAAAAGGCGAATTTAAGATAAAGAAGCACCCTTCGGCGTTCCGTTATTGCTTACAAAATAATCTTTGTGAATCTCGAGTATTCTTACAAATTTTAACAGTTCAATGGTAAATCAAATATTTAACTATTGCATGTCTGAACATGGAGGCCACTATGGGCCACGACCGATCGTGGAAGTTACAGTGTGCTATAAACTATCAGGGAAAGTCTAAAATTCGATAGATTAATTATACATTTGGATTTTATATAGATAATCCATCCATTGTCAAATCACCTATTTTAAGTCATTATGTACACCTTAGAATAAGTCTAATTTGTAAGAAGTGTTGCAAATAAAACATTTATTTATTATTATTATAATATCGTTCTTCTTCAGGGATTCTCCCTCCACAGACTGATGATGACTTGGGGCAGCCTTGCTAGTCCTTATCTTCAACTTATCACAATTGTGTGTGGATAATCGTTAATAGATGATAACATTTGTCAACTTAGTTACACATTCACCAATAAACGTCTATACCACTCTATAAATTATAGTTAATTCCGTTAATTCAATATTAATACTCCACTCGGTCACAAATTCGATTCCCGAGTCGATTTAAAGGGGCCTATTGAAATGTCAGCGCGCGATCATTTTGTAGATCAACGACTATGGCTGGCGGAACTGATGGCTGTTATTTGGTAATGACTCTATACCATAGAGCTAGAGTAGGTAGGGGTAACCACACTGTGATGTACTGTTTGTTTATGGAATATTGATTTGTGGGTAGCTTTTGTGAAGGTTTGATTTGAATTAACACGTAACATCATAGCTATAATCCTCGAAAGTTTTATTTCTATTTCTTCTCGTGTCGAAAAACAAATTTTGCTCATCCTATAGCCCTTGATCTGTCCACGAAGTAGACACAATAGTTAAACAATGGCGTCTCGAACAAATTGGTCATTTGACAGATCATGATAATAGTACACCCACATGTAGCAGAGGAAAAGTATTTATGAACTATTTATTAAACTCACACAGGACATTAAAAAGTAAACATGAGAAAAATAAAAAACACTCAAATTTTATTGGTCCTGTGCAAGGCAAAAGGCTCCTATCTCAGCAAGGTGTTGTGACATTATCTTTGCTATCAACCGAACGCAAATCCACACTTCCGACTGCTACTTAGCCCGTATTTGGGAATCGAACGCAGGACCTCATGATCGTGTTGGTCTGGTGGACCACTATACCCACGTGAAAGATTAAATACAAGAGAGCAATATACAATGTACGTTTTACACACAAACATAACCTTTACAAAAAATGTAAAAAAAAACACAAAATGAAACTGAGACGTGAACAAGATTTTTTACAATTACTACACCCAACCCGCACAAACTACGGAAGAAGAACTACCGTGTACGAAGGATCTAAAGGATCTAAAATATTTAATAAGTTACCGACAGACCTCAAAGAATATAAATCCAAAACCACTTTTAAAAAGCTACTATAACAATTTATAGTAAAACAATGACATTCCCTACAATAGTGTCGAGCCACGACCAGTTACTGTTCATCTGTGCTACGCAGATACTTGTTTACTAACATTTTGTCTATATTAATCTACGATCAAAACATTTACATAATCGATGTCTATTTTTTGTAATACCCGCAACATTGTAAGTCAAGATATTTAGGTTAGTATCGGAGTCCATTTTCGATTGGTTTCGTTGACGGAGGATCGATCTCACCCGGGGATTCTTAGCACCCCGTGCTCTGAGAACCCGTTGACTACCGTCGTTGTCGCGAGGTTCTCCAGAGCTGCCGAGCACTTGGGGCCTGAGAGCGGCAGACCGCGACGAAGGTGGTGTGACGATCTGATCTCGTTTGCGGGGCGAACATGGCCAGATATTGCACAGGACAGAGAGGTTTGGAAGGAGAAAGGGGAGGCCTTTGCCCAGCAGTTGGACATTCAAACAGGCTAACAAAACAAAAAAAAACCCCAACATATTGTTCTTTTTAGGTGTTTAGTTTTAATATTCTCATGTAAGTGAATAAATGATCTTAAACCTCAAACCTCACGTTGGACTCTGCCAATTAAACGTTATTTCTCTTTTAAGTTTACTTATAATATAATAAGCCCGCCCCTGCTTCGCACGGGTGTATGTAATAGACTCTCGACAAAACATCTACATTTAAATGCAACAATGGCGCCACCTATAAGGTCCAAAAATCTTGAACCAACCATACACATTCACAAAATTTCATTGACATCGATTGGGTGGTTTCGAAGATCAGTGTGTGCGAACATATTAACTCGTGATTTGTATGTATTAGGAAAAGAAACTAGTGAAATTTGAGTCAGCATATATTACTGCATAGAGCACCTAAATTCGGATACACCAAGGAATAAACAGACGCGTACAACTCTGCTTACCCCTCCAGGGAGTATAAGCGTGATGTTATGTAACACACGAACGCTCCCTCCGCAACCGGTGAAGGTGATATAATAAAAGCATTTTCGGATGCAGCGCAATATTTTTTTAAGAGTTCTGATATTGATACTTTTTTGTTTCTATTTTATACCAACGTACAACGCTTCACTACGTTCCTGTTACGGTGAAAATACTATTTTCACGTCTAACCCCAAACAATTCACACGTCAGTGGTCAGGTGAGCACTGGTCTGCAAAATATTTAATTTTTATGGAAAAGAAATAAATTGTTGTAACCCCTATGAGTGAATTTTTCAATAAAATAGATATATGAACGTGAACGAGGCCAAAGGATTCAAATTAAAATTAATTTTGTGAACATAGGGTAAAAAATACAGATGTTATACAGATAAATGTTGGTCCATACTATGTCCCGCCAGAAGGCATACAAAATAGTGCAGTTAATCAAATGTCAATTATCAAGATAAAATAAAAAAATAAAGTTAAAAACCAAGTTGTAGATGTCAAAATTCCATGCCAAACACTAAACGCTAGTAATAATATCAATAAATTAAGACGGCACATAAAACAAGTATTCATTATTTAGTCACAATCAATCAAACATAATAATAGATGCAAGATACTATACAATATTGTTCCCTTGTGATATTGACAGTTTATTGACATAAACTACAACTCGACTACAACATTTTACAGACTAATTTAAATTTATAATATTATTTTAGTTTGTCATTAAGATATTCATTAACAGAATATTACGCCCTGTCACTCAATAATTAGAAAAAGCCTACGTTTAAACTCCTTCATGGTGTTGCTTGATACAATTTGATCAGGTAATTTATTATAAAGTTTTGGAGCCATTGATAGATATACTATTGTAGAGGAATTTATTTTTATTGAATAACGGTGCACCCACTTTTTTGAGCGCCGTTGACTTTTGACAGATTTATATAAAGACATGTTGTTTTTTGCATAGATACAGGCTTCATAGATATACAGGGTGTTAATGAAGTCACGTGCCATAGCTTAGGGGTGAGTTATCGATCGTGATCTCATGGCGACATGGAGAGAGCGACTGTCGCAACCCCGTGCAGGGCACGCCACAATAGTGGCGGTAAGTCCCGTCTTTGAGGAGTGGCTGGAGAGACGCCACGGCGTCCTCACCTTCCGCCTGACGCAGGTTCTTACCGGACACGGATGTTTCGGTAAGTTCCTGCACCGAATCGGGCGGGAGGAGACGCCCGGGTGTTTCCATTGTGAGGATCGACCGAAGGAAACGGTGGAGCACACGGTGGAGGTGTGCCCTGCTTGGGTGGAGCACCGCCGTGTCCTCGAGGTGGCGATCGGCGGCGGCGACCTCTCGCTTCCGGCCCTGGTTCGTGCCATGGTCCGGAGCGAGACGGAATGGGACGCCGTCACCTCCTTCTGCGAAGCAGTCATGCTAGCGAAGGAGGTGGCGGAACGGGAGAGGGAGATATCCTCATTTCGTCCCGGCCGCCGCGGGAGACGCCCCGGGCGTCGGGGGCCACGTGGTGGCTTCCGGCCACCGTAGGCGCTGGCCTGTGGACGGGGAGCTATGGGCTAGCTCGCCGTCCGTCCGTCTCATGATGACAGGCCGTGTCGACGGCGCGTTCGTGTTCCACGCGCGCCTCAAAGAGAGTCAGCAACAGTGAAGGGGTCCGCAAGGGCCGAAGCCTGCCGGGGCTGCGGGACTATTCGAAAGAGATACCGTGGCCCCGGAACACAAAGGGCGAGGAAGGAACATGGATGGGTTTTAGTCATTAAAAGTCTGACACTCCCTCCTGCTCCGCCCAGAGCGGGAGAAGTCATTTGATGATTTCCCATCCAAAAAAAAAAAAAAAAGGGGTGAGTTATCGATAATGGAACCCGTAAAAATAAAAATAAAAATCAAAAATATGTAAAAACAAAAAAAAATATTACAATTGTTTAGAATTAAAATTATTTTTACTTTTGGATATTTTTTTTTTACGGGTTTCTTTATCGATACTGAACTCACCCCTCAGCTATGGCCAGCGACTTCTTTACCACCCTGTAGAGAGATGGTACAGTCAAGGAGCACGTAAGGATCGTATCTGGAGGCGTTCTGTAGTTTCCACCTACCCCACGGGGAAAAGGCGTGAGTTTATGCTGCATGTAACGATGTTTTCCAATAACTATTGTCTTTACAGTTAAACCACCAGCACATTAAATGACCGAACTACCAAAATTTTACCAACTTCACCATTATTTACTTTGTATAAAGTCTTTTAAGCTATAAATAGTAGAAAGTGAGGTAAGAGCCAATTTATCTAGTCGTCACATCAGACTGAACGGAGCATCATCGGGACTACGTCACCGCATCGGGCCACGAAAGCAGTGGGAGTTGATAAGACGTGGCTTCTTTGTACTGCGTGGGAGTGACACAAACT
Source organism: Xestia rhomboidea (assembly GCA_963853795.1). NCBI lineage: Eukaryota > Metazoa > Arthropoda > Insecta > Lepidoptera > Noctuidae > Xestia > Xestia rhomboidea. Next base: position 1,245,404 of record OY970771.1, on the reverse strand, counting down.
TATTATGCATTCTACTTCGACAAAGCAAAGGAAACTCACATAAAAGTCGTGATAAAAGACTAGAGGGCCTATACAAACTATTAAGATGGAGAAGTCAGAAATGGATTGATTTGACATAATTACTAAAAAAAATATGTCAACCACGTTGACAGTCGTTGCAAAAATACGAAACAGTTTAAAAGCGGTTGACACTTTCAAAATATTTTTTTTTATACATACTTAGATCTAATCATTATACCAACGATGTCTAAAATGGACCATTAATAAATAATTTACAAGCAAACCTTTTAGTGTCTACGCAGCATTTCATCAACAATGGTGTCGCTCACCTGACACAAAAAATAATACATTTAAAATTACGTAAACCAATATCATACTCTGGTGTTCTTCAAGAAAGGTCCAAACATTATGCATGGCATGCCCGTGATACAGGGAAAAAGATCTAAGAGCCAATTTATCTGGCAGTCACATGAAAGTAGCTCATTGACTTAATGAGTAACATCGGTACTCCTGCGGGCCATGAATATAGCGGGAGTCGGTAAGCGATGATTCTCATACAGCTTCTTTAAAACGGTCGGAAAACAACAAAACGACTCTAAAGCATTTAGATAGGCACATGGATTAAACATAGCTTTGTCATGCATGAAAACAAAACTATTAATCTAATTATTGAAACTGTTACAGTTTAAACTTATTACAATTAGTGCTATGGTTTTACGTTTGATATAAGTTCGCTATTGTTAACGCTCCTCACTTTCCCACACCCGCGGTTCTCCTGGCCCCAGCTTAACAATTAATACGTTTCCGATGATTTTCAAATTTAATTACGCGTACAACCCTCCCCGCAGTGGCAGCCGTTAAATACAACGTTTTGTTTTGTCCCAAAGTGAAATTATTGGTTCGATTGTACACCAGATATTGGACGTAATATAGTGTAATTTTTTTTTTGTTATGTTTGCCTTTAAAATGAATGAATTAAACGTGGATATGGTTTTAATTTGGGTTAATAGTCGCATTGATTTTGATTTTGTATTAATTTTCGTTTTGTACGCTGTGATTGTGTCGTTTGGTGTTTATTTGATGTTTATTTGAATTACATCATTAGAGCTCATACGCCAATATGACAAATTGGCGTATGAGCTTTATTGATGTAATTTTGCAACACATTATTGATTAAAGTATTGAACCGGAGTATGTAAACACAATAAAGAGTAATGCTTTCATTTAAACACTTAAGGCCTCTCGTGTTGTAAAACTTTTGTTCAAAACAATGTGTTTATTTTGTTAAGTGTTAGTTACCAGTCAAATTGTGTACGCTATAATTACACTTTTGAACTTTCTCTTAACGCTTGAGTATGCCCTTTGACGATGCAAATCTGCTATAGCAATAATCATAGCTTAGACTCACAACAAACTGTTGCTTAACCGCATCCGTATCAACCCTACCATTACAACCCTCAATCCTCGACCATTGTTTAAAGATCTAAATCAACCCTAACAAAAATCCACTCGACTATATCCCCACAAAATTCATTATAACTATCTCTCTACCCCGGATGATCATAACTCACGAGGGATATAAAAATGCCTATCTATATTCGTAGATAAATGCCCGGCTGAAACTAGCCGCTGAAAATATCGAACGACTGTATAAGCTGAAAACTGCGATATTTCATAAAGCACACCCACTCTGTCTAGTTTAGTTGGAGTTTTTAGAAAAAAATATGCGTTTCAGCATTTTTCAGGGGTTTTCGGGAACGTTCTGCTTGCTTGTTGATTGAGATGTGCGAGAGGCTAATACATCTAGCGTTTAATTTGGGTTTTAAATTCATGGAGTTAGATTAAAGCAGATGCATTTTTTGGGTAAAATCTGAAAACAATCGTGTAAAAATTTTGTTATTTTTTACAAGTTGAGCTATTTATGCCCCAGCTTGACTTTGATTATGTGTTTTAGTCCTTCATTTACGATTATTTTTAATTAGGCGAGATTCCGAAACGATTTTCGGAATCTCGCCTAATAATGGAGTTCTGAAGTCAAATGGAACGGGTGTGATGTCATTCCGTGTAAGCCTCATATTGAACTGGAAACTTATCCCAAAATTTCCTCCATTTTGAGCTTAAATAACAGTTTAGTATAATAAAATGAATAAATACTCCCTTTCCTCCTCCAATAAATACTCCCGTTCACAAACTTTAAATAAATAGTAACTTAATAACTCCAACCACAATACATTTTCACAAGTTTACTTATGTAGGTAACTTCCGCAGTTGAATTCCGGGTTCCGTACGGAAATAAATAATTATGCATTTAAAATACTACGCTAAGGACGTGAATGGGGAAATAATTTGTATGCTTGGCTGTAACCTGGCAGGAAGGCGAACACAGAACAAAAGATACGCGGCGCACCTATCTACATGATAATAATCATATTTTGGTTAAAATCAAAACTTATTATGCTTGTGCAGTTTTTTAATACGAGTAAACACGAAAGTTACGTACGTTAGATACCATATTTTTAATAATATTACAACAAATACTAAGTAGGTACTTACTACATTTTTTTTGAGGTTTCTGCTTGAAATATATCGACCAAAATGATAAACGTTCTCGTAGCTTCTGTATCAAACTTACTCGTAGATGATGAAATAAAGTCATCTATGTGTCAAAAAAAACATTACTTCAAAACCTAGCTTACTATATACCTATAGAAAGCTACGTATATAAGCCACGTCAACTTTACATTTTAATTCAATAAAAAAGTTTTTCAAAGCGATTTAAAGTGCTATCCAGCGATCCCTAAGCCGCTGAAAAATCTGTAAAGCGGCTGTGAAGCGCGGTCGGCTTACTCGTGATTTAAAAAGAGGCTTACTTTTTACCCGACAGTGCTGGATGAGAGTGCTGGTAAATAAACGGGCTGCGCTGACGTGCGGATACGGAAACATAAAGGATACTGAAATTAAATGAAAATAGAGTAATGGTGAGGCTACAGACGAGTAATTTTATAGTATTACTGAATGGTGCAACAATGTTCTTCAACGCGCTGCACCAGTCTTGTTGGACTGTAGCTTCAGTTTTAATCGATGTTGCGGGATGATAATAATAAAAACGAGTTTAATATGCTTAATTACTGCATAGGTGGAGTGTAGTGAGTGTGGAGTGTAGCAGACGCGTAACGTTACTTCTTTGTTTATCTTCAAGCAGCAGTCGAGATGAGTAATGAGACAATTTTTGGGCGCTCTCCTTATATAAGATACGCCACTAGCGCCGAGCGCGGCGTGGGTGAACTACTTTAGAAATTTGGTTCCAGCCAATCAGAGACGGCTGTGAGTTGTGTATATGTGTTTGTGAGATGTAACGCGTGTCTGTATGTGTGTGTAAAGCAGTTTTTTATTTAGAATAACTTAAATCATATACATTTATGCAGTTATTTACTTGCTAATGGTAAAATCTGTTACATATCGGGTTGAAGCTTTACATAATACGTAAAATTCTTATATATCTACGTCGGATCTATACATATCTACGTTATATCTTTACTTACTGAGTTAAATTACAATAAACTTATGTATTTGGCTTTATATAATGACAAAATGAGATCCTTTAGGTTTAATAAGTGAGCTATGCTATAATGATTCTAACAAGATTATCAAACAATAAAGGGCTCTAGCAGGACTAATTAAACAAAATAACAAGTTTACATGGCTATTATTTACATGTATCTAGTCTTAGGTCTAGACTGTTATTAACAATTACATTGATGCAAGTGATCATGTGCGTTGGTATTGTACTCATCAGCTGCCTAGCCTTTTCCCAACTATGTTGGAGTCGGCTTCCAGTCTAACCGGATGCAGCTGAATACTAGTATTTTACATGGAGCGACTGCCTATCCGACCTCCACAACCCAGTTAGTACTGGGTCATACGATAGCCCTTTGTAAAACTGGTTGTCAGACTTTTTGGGCGACTGACTACCTGTTACGACTGTCAAAGATCTACAAATGACAGCTGAGACCAACTGCTTAACTTACTTTCCGAGGCACGGAGGAAACTCGGTATGTAATGGGTGGTCACCCATCCACAGACCAACCTAGGCACGCACGGCTTTTATTATTTAGCCATGAGCTTCGCGTGTGCGTTGGTTATGTACTAAACAGTAAAAATGGTTTATTCCGAACCTGACCTGAAATCCCAACCCGGTCGCGGGTTAGGTTAGGAACTTGAAAAAAAAAAGAAAATTGTTCCGAACGTAATCCTAGGAGGGTTACGTTCGGAACAATTTTCTTTTTTTTTGACCCCACGTATCGTTTCTATCCTAACCCAATAAAACTACCTTCTTTAATTTATGTTAGCCTAGTACTTTTTCTAAGGTAACTTATCAATTTGTTTTAATAATTTTAACAAGAACGCTCCATACCTGCGAAACAAAACGGGAATAGGAAAGTGTATCAATATAATAATAACCTATCTTAATCGCAATTCGGGTTAGGATAGGAACGATTACGTCGGGTCAGGTTAGGAATAGGATTAAGTTCGGAACAATATTCTTTTTTTTTTTCAAGTTCCTAACCTAACCCGCGGAACCCGAATAAACCGAAAAAATAACATTGTCCTTATTCAGACTCTTATTAATACAAAGTGGCAGGGACCTCGACACATAAACGTTAAGCATGTATTCAGTAAATAATCGGGTAGATGACAAAAAAAATCTAATTAGTCCGTCAGATAGATTTCCAAAAAATATTGGACCCATATTTTTTATTTTAACGCAAACAATGCTTCGAAAACTCGTGTGACGTCACATTTGAATACATTTTTACTCAAATGTGACGTCACAAGCCCCCACTCATGATCTTTGACACGTTTTATATTCGTCAATTTTGATTAATTTGATAAAACAAAAAACACGTATCCAATATTTAGAATATTTTAGATAATCTAACTGACGGACTAAACAGAATCATATTTTTTTAGTCAGTTATGATTCCTATTCTAAATATTATATTTTTCATCGATTTAGTAGCATAAAAGAAACGACAGTAAGTTGTAAAATATATTCAGAGAAACTTTAATAGAATAATGTCAGGAAATCATACTTGACAAAAGTACTACAGAACATAATTATTCTTAAATTCGAAACTTCACAAGCACACATACAGTTTGTATATCCAATAGATTTTTTCATCGGTATTTTTTTAGAATGATCTTCTTCTTAGCGTATCGATGGCAAAAACTACACATGCTACGGTTTAGCCCATAAGAAAAAGAAAGAAAGAAAAAGTATTTCTTAATCTCACACAGGACATAAAAGAAACAAAAATATATAATTAGGTTTGACACAATCATTTGAAAAAGTAAACATGAGAAACATAACGAACTATTAAATTTGATTAGTCCTGTGCAAGGTCAAAAGGCTCCTATCTCAGCAAGGTGCTGTGACATTTAAAAAAAAAAGTCACAGCGCTGGTATTCATAACTCAGCCACGCGAACCCAGCTCACTGATACAGTAAGCAGATCATCAGATGCGCATGGCATGCGGTGCAAGATGGAAGGTGGGTCTAGTCTGTGTTCAGAATGATGTAGGTACTGAACATGTGGTCACCGCTTGAGTGCCTATGTGGGATTCCACCCTGTTTAGGTGTTCAAAGAGGCTAAGCTCACGAAAATAGTTTCCTGACCAAAACCATTACCCAACTTGCGTATGCACAACCGATTGACATATTATTATTTTGCTTCTTTTAACATATTTTATCTTTGCACATATTTGTGTGTATGTATATTTATGTGTATTTTTTGTTTACATTTGTATAAATAATTAGTTATTAGGAATGTACCAGGAAAACAATGGCTAAAATATAAATGTTATAATCCGTATAATTGTTAAAAAAAAACAAATTTGTACACCTCACTAGGTAAATCATGTACGAACCTACCCTTTACTGAGATCTTACATACTCGATTTGTGTGTAAACGCATGTTTTTGAACAAATAAAGTATCTTTATCTTTACAACATGTTTTAAAAAAACAATTTACAGTCAGCGCGGAAAATTCCCATCTCAATTAGATAAGCTCCCAAAACACGTTCAAATAAACACAATAATAACAACTTTCCAAATCCCAACCAAAAAACCTTTCTTCTAAGAATTTGTATAAATTTTTTAGGCGGCGTACACACGGTAGACTTACGTGAACATTTCCGTTCGACTCGCCAATTTCGAAAGCACGTGAGATCAGAGCGGAATGCCCGAACGTGAGTCGCGTTCCTAATGCAAAGAACCAGCATACCTCGACCTGTCCAGTCTGTAAAGTGTAAGAAGAAAGGTAAAGGTTCTGGGGTCCATGAATTTTGGTTTGTGGTAAAGAAATGAGTTTTAAACTCACCTAGGTTGGTGTCGGGTAAGCGGTCAAATTGAGCGGGAACTGTGTCGCTTTGGATTAGTGATGCTATTGTTTTTTAAGTGCGTCAATCGTTTTGTGTGTGTGATTGAAATCTTGGGTATTGGTATAAAGAAATGTAGTGATATGCTGTGGAAAATTGCAGCGACAAATAATTATGTATTTTTGTAACCCAACAGATAATAGATTTTCGCTTAATTTTTTTTAGAATATATGCTTTATTCTGTAACGACGACTGCAGTGTCAGTACATAAGCTTTTATTTACCCTCCACGATTAAAAGATTTAACTGCATATTATGTTTTCGTACCACTTGCTCAAAAAAGTGACATTCTATGCCACAAAAAGCGGTCATTTTTAATCTGTTAAAAACAGGGAAAGAAAATTGTACTGAATTTCATTCATCCTCTAGGGGGAGAATGTGATTTAAAATTGGAATATTTACCGAAATTTATACTGAACTACATACATCTGTGTTTACACCATTGAGTTTGTATATAAAGCATTATACATCTTTTTGAAAAAAGAATACGCATTTATTATGCAGTTATGATTATTAAATAAAATTACGAAAACCGACGAGGCCGTATGAGCTTAATGCCTTTGCTTTTCCTATTATTCTGTAAATTGGTTATAAACCATAGTATTTATTTTTATAAACTGTTTAAAGTCGCTAGAGGTGCTCGTGGTTAAATAATAACAGCCGCTCGGGTCGATCTTTAGGTTAAGCCGTGCTTGCCTAGGTTGGTCTGTAGATGGGTGACCACCCATTACATACCGAGTTTACCTCCTTGCCTCGGAAAGCACGTTAAGCTGTTGGTCCCGGCTGTCATTTGTAGATATTTTACAGTCGTTACAGGTAGTCAGTGGCCCAAAAAGTCTGACAATTAGTCTTACCAAGGGGTATCATTACCCAGTTCTACCTGGGTTGTGGAGGTCAGATAGGCAGTTGCTCGATGTATGTACTGGTATTCAGCTGCATCCGGTTAGACTGGAAACCGACTCCAACAAAGTTGGGAAAAGGCTAGGCAGATGATGTTTGAAATCGCTATGTCTTACCAAAGTACTCTGAGACATACCACACACATAAACATGTACTTCGAAAAGCAAATAACTATTAAATGCAACCCTACATACTGAACGCGGGATTTAAACACATAATCAATTCTGCTAACTAGGGCGAAGAAATAAACGATGTTTATTTACAAACACAACACACTCACTGTTCAACCCTACCCCACTTACGTCCCTAAATCAACTTCAGTCGACTTCCAATGCCCTCAACAATCTCCCTGCTCCCCAGATTTCTACCAGAAACTATACAAGCAGCCACAGACGCTATAAACATAAATATAGATCTTGGTATCAATAAAACTGGGACTAAAATAACATAGAACTGAACATTATTTGTAATTTATCCAGGCGATTATAATAAGGCGTTTTACACTCCGAGAAATGATCATTGATGAAAAGTGACGCAACTTTATGGAAAATGTAAATTGACTAAGTGATCCTCTCACTAGAAACATGTTCAAAAGCTGCACAATAAATTCATATTTATTATTTTGAAGATTCTTTTAGATTACATAATAATCTCTGATTTACAATTTTACTGAATAATTAAATAAGCAACATTAGTTTAACACAATATAAAAGTGTACTATGCTCTAAGAATTTTAAAAGGACGTGAACGTGATGTTATGAATGTTTGCTGACCACCACCAAATGTTAACCCTTATTCACTTCTTACGACACGCTCGGGAAAACGAGCCTACGCCTATTCCGTATAAATTACTAGCTTTTGTCTGTGGATTCACCCGCATGTAAGTCGAAAATTATATTAAGGGAACTTAATACCGAGATTAAAAATATCCTACGTCCTAATTCAGGCCATGTTCTGCCTGAGTTCCAAATCCAAATCAGTTCAGACGTTAAAGCGTGAAAAGGTAAACGACACAAAGACAAATATATATGAATGTTATATTATAACATGTTGTTGTTGTTAACATGTTGTTGCATGTTAACAATTGTATTATTATTGTATTGTGTATTATTATTTTGTTATGTTTTAGATCATGATCTGTCAACGGACCGATTTCTTCGAGACACAATTGATTAACTATTGTGTCTACTTCGTGGACAGATCAAGGGAATTGAATTAATATGTATTATGTAAAATATAACAAGTAGCAAGACTTCAACTTTTAATTCATTCCATACGTGAGTACTCTCTTAAATCCGTTATCCAAATGTTATTTATCTTCAAAATATTGTTACTGGCGCTGTGATGTTCATTTGTTATCTATACCTACTTACACCAAACTCTTTTATTGTCACGTGCCAGTGTAAAGTGTCTTCGTATGTAAGGCGCCTAAACAATCAGGCAGAATGAAGGGCAATTCTCAACAAGCAGTGATCGACTAACAAAGTTATTATAAATAGACGTAACGATTGCCGAGCACCCACGGAGCGGTGGATGTGGTGGATGTGGATGCTGGATGATGGCTAAAATATCCGTTACGACGGCAAACATGAATGTGTCTTAACGAGCTCTATGAAAGAGGGAGTCGTGTGGAAAAGGTTGTTTGTAGGGGACGATACGATTGCGATTCGATTCTTACAGAACTTTGACAGCTATCTTGCCTCCGACTGGAGCAACCAAAATACAACCTTAATGACGAATAAAGGTCGTTGTAATTTTAACTGCAGACTTGTTAGAGTGAAAAACCTTTTATATGAGATATTATGGGATAAAGATCGCTGTTTTAACAATGATGCTAGGGCGGAGGTTGTAATTATATCTGAAAAATTACTGCACAGAAGTACATAATAATATATAATTTACTTTGTGTAATTTCAATTGGTTGTCCACAGAAAAGGATATATCGTTTTCTTTTGGGATAGCTCGTTCTGTCGTTAACCTCATCTCTGTCAAAACTGGCCTAGTTTAATATATTTATATTTTTTGTTTGCCATTAATTTTCACAGCATGACAATAAATTATTACCTGATTTGTTCATGCTGGCTTTGTAGGCTGTCAATTTTCATTTAAAATTCACATTTTTAATTTACAGAATGGGATCTTTTGAAAATCAGCAAATCATACTGAAGGAACGATGACGTCAGTCAGTATGATTTTCTAAAACACAAAAATCGTCAACCAAACTTTAATCCCCTCTTCCAACCGTCGCATATCGTGAGCTCTAAACCCGCTAGGGGTGTACCCAGCCCACCAATTACAGTCCGCGTCCCGATAATGTAAGACTAACGAACGATAACACTCGTGTTTACTACGAGTATCGGGAAAATAATCATAAATAATTTTGTGTTCGCGCCCACTTCCATTTCAAACGCTTTCTATTTTAGGCGCCTTTTGAAATATTATGGCGTCTTTGATTCATTATAACGAGTGGTTTTAGAATAGGCACTTTTATGTGTCTATGAATGTTTAAAATGCATAAAAATATTTTGTGTTTTCGTGTCGGATTTTAGAAAATAGTTTTCAAATTTATTTTGGTTTGAATCGTAAAAAATAAGTCAGTAAGTGGAGGTGTTCACATATAGGGCGACGCGATTACTGACATCCACGACTTTTGCCAACTAAAAACCAACGATAAATTAAAAAGACGACACGACATAGAGGGAACGGGGCCGAAGATGATGATTTTGGTTTTATTCTAATAACTTTAAAAAAGTACTGAAGCAATTTTGACCAACAACAACATATTCTTAGTTAGCCAAATCGAAATTCTAAGAAAATATCGGACATATTGCTCGTAAAGCTGACCCACCAATTTCTACGCAATTACATAAAATATATGCAACGCAGTCCGTCTTTAATTTTACCTCTTCTCGTAAAGAAACCGCAACTCCACACATCTTGATTTATCAAGATGTGTGGATGTGTGGTGTGTGGAGATGTGTGGTGCACTCCTGGCTTCTATTCCGTTCTAACGTATCTATAAAACCTGCAATGAACTCACTTCAGCACAATGTACAGAAAGACATACAATAAATATATATTGGCTTCTATCTGACATACTTGCATATTATACGAGGCAAGATTCACCCGGCTCTCTTTACCCCAATAGGGGTAATTTAGTTACCCATGTAAATAAATTCGGTGGTAAAAATCACGGTGGGTACATTCGCAGAATATATATTTATCATAATATTAGTAACATATCTGTACGTTTATTATTCATTACTGTATTTCTTTTAGAGATACTTTGAAGACACGTGTTGGACGCGCAATGGATAGACTTATAGCAATAGCCTCGAGTATTCCACAAAGGTGTGTTTTCGTAGTACGGAGGTTTAAAAGATACATTTCCGTAGACGGATGCGTGTGTTATATTAGGATCGATTCGGTAAATAAAGATTTTTTTGTATATTTCTTATTCTGGATTCATTGTATACCGGAAGTTTACGAGTTTTGTTGTAGAAGTATGTGTGAAGCAATATCGTTTATTGTGTACCTAGTGGTTTTTTTTCTCTGTAAATATAAATTGTTGAAAAGTATGTTATTACTGTCGCAAATAAACTATAATCAATTTAAGGTTATTTTAATCTTAGCAACAGACTTCGTCAATAGTTGGAAGTGTAATTAAATCGTTTCAGGCTAGTCAAGCATGGTAGACTGCTACGATTATTGCTACGACAGTAATCGTAGCGCTAACGCTTGCGTAGGCCGCTACGACGCGTAGCAGAGCTACGAGAAATTGTGCTGTTATTTTATGATAGTGATCTTTCACTGGAAGTAGGTATGATTAATTGATTACTATAACTTTCTAAGACATAGCAACTCGCCTGTAATCCTTGAAGGGGTAGGCAGATGTGTAACTATAATTATAGTACACCCACATTTCCCCAGTTTTGTTTAATTCCCATGTAATAAGCAAGTCTATTTCCATCAGCCGGGCACAAATCCAAATTTCGTGGCTACTACTGAGAAATTCCTAAAGGAAAAACCTAAAAATAATTTGCCCGACCCACGAAAAGTGTAGTGTTGCCCAACCTGGGAATCGAATCCCGTACACCTTAATGCTCAGCGCACTCAAGCAGTCGCGCTTGTGACCAACGAGGCCTTTCTACAGTTAAATGGTAAATACGTATAGTCTATGTAATTACATTTATTTATATAACAACGTTTTCATATAAAGGAGCACAGAAAAAAAAGCACTTAAAACCATACCATCTCGCTTGAGGATGTGCCCTATAAAACCGGGTGATTTGCCCGGAATACCGTATTACCCGGGTGAATGTACCGGATAGCCTCATTACACATAATTACCGGACTGCTGACGTCACAGCCGACCCCGTGACCTCTTGATTGGTCCATTAATATGTTTTAGCCTAAAACGGGAAGCTTCGAAAAAAATATACAGGAAAATGTGAGAGAGATTTGTATATTCTGCAGGTAGGGAGTGCTCTTTAAACATTAAAACATAATATACTTAATTAGTAGCTCGTAAATTAATTGAATAATGCTGATTTTAGATGAGGCTTTGAACCGCTGATTGGTTATGGTTTTGAAAAAGTTGTTTTTGGAGAGTCAAATTATATTACTTTTAAGACAGGTCGACTTATAACTGTTGCCTAAGAAACAAGTCACTTAAAAAAATACTATTCTCTTTGTGTTGTCGTTTGACGGGCTTAAATATTTTTCACTGGAACCCCATAAAGCACACGTGGAAATATTTGTAATTTTTTTTAACTGCTACTTTTACCGACTCTTAGAGCAGGGGTTCTAAAATGGCATTAGCAGAATAAAAATAGGGAAATTGAATCACGTTAAAATTCTTAAAATCACAGATTTCCCTATTATGATTCTGATAAAACGACCATTTTAGACCCCTAGATTCCGGCAGATATTTGACATGGAAAATTGAAACTGACAGCTCTTGATCATCGTATAGCTGATCGCGTTCAGTTTTATTGGTGAAATTGGCCCCTAAAAAAACTAAAATCCCAACTAAAGACGTCATAATCCTCATTCCCCCTTAACCTGATTACCCCAGTACCGCAGTTGACAAGCACGCGCCGTCTCGGGGGTCTCCGCCAGACCCCACTATCGGGGAACACATTCAGGCGGATTCCCCCGAAGTCCCCAGCGGGTTATACGCCGCTACCTGTTATAAATAATATTGAGGAGTTTTAGAAGTGTTATGAATCGTATGATTTAGTGAATATAATGTGCTTTAACATCTGCTGAGAATAATGATATTTTATTTTAACCTATAATACCTACCTACCTCATTACCACACAATTATTATTAATATAAAGGGTGTAAACTACCTCATCACGAAGCGGTCAACCAAGCATTCAGTACATCAAACTAAGTAACTTTACGCAAAAATTATTGCTGGGAATCGACTTTTTTTTTTGGGGTGAGTAATCACGTTGGTAGAACTCAATGTAACGCACTCAATATATTATGCTGGTGGATGGATTAAATAGTACGGGGGTCGAGGAGGTGTTTAAAATAAAAATCTTACTATAAAAACTTGTATTAAAAAAAATACCGGTACCGGTTGTACCGCCGCCGCGCCGGGTACAATACCGTCGGTTGACAGTACAGCTCCTGACCGTTATTTGAAGCATGCAAATTTAGAAAAACTAGGTTTTCTAAAGCTTTACTAAATGACTTAATCGAAGTACCAAAAAGGAATATACAAACTCCATTAGAAAAAAAGTTCACAACTTAAACATAAAATAACGCAAGACAAACGCAACTTATCCTAACTTTATCCTAGAAACTGAAATTCATCTCCCAATAATTTGTGTAACCGGACCGAAGCGGCGTATCGGATCCGACTCACGTCCGGGGGTCCGATACGAAGCCGATACGAACACAATTTACCTACATCAAACCTGGCTGACAGCCCACCCCTCATTCCGATCACGTGGCGTTAAGGAGTCGTCTTTAAAAACCTTCAAATGTTTTGTAAGGAAGGGTGAGAATCTTTGTATTGGTGTTTTTATTTTCGATTTTAGTTTGATTTATTGCGATGTTTTATCTTGTGTTTCATGTGTCACAGAAAGGTAAAGTATTTTAAAAACATCATTAGACATGGGGGCCCGTTTTTTACGTGATCTGCTTCTTACGCTCTAAGTTGCGAGTTCAAACCCAGCTAGTTTCAATATGAATTTTTCAAAGTCATACGTACTTTCAAAGTAGTTTCTACACTTAGACAGCTCTGAGTAACGGTGAAGGGAAACATCGTGAGGAAACTCTGGACATCGGTCTGACTTCGCCAACCCGCATTGAGCAAGCGTGGTGATCAAGCTCATTTATTTTGTATGTGTGAGATGTGGCCTTTGCCTGATATTCAAGACATTACAGGCAACAAACAAACTATTTTATTTTGATCAATGAGTGTAAGCTGAGGGCATAGAAATTTGAAAGATGACAGTTTTAAAACATTAAAAGATGTATTGGATGGACGTAAGCATCCGGATGGCTTACGTCCATCCTTATCTTTGACTGCTTCTATCTATTCTATCCACTTGCCACTTGTATAAGCACTCGCCCTCTGAGCTGTTCTAGGTCATATTTTAATTTATTTAGTGAACAATAAATCTGTCCCACATTGTGGCGGCTTTAATCTTTTCTCTTTAAATATTAAGCACAACATAAACATAAAGGTTCATCAACATTGAAGTGACATTGCCGCTAATATGTGAATCCAGGCTTACCCAGATCGTCTGGAACTTCGTCTAGCTAAGGGTATAAAGTCCACACATTTTACGAACAAATATTAGTTTAAAACCTTTGGAAAATAACATGTGACCTCAGTACATAAAGGTTATGGCCAACTTAAATGTCAAAACAACATATTATTAGATCAAAATCCCTTTTTAAAGTGCTCAGTGTTCCGTGCATGTTAATATTAAGTAGGTACTTAAACATTTTCATATCAAAGATAGGGTAGGCAGGTGGAGTGGCTGGGAATCAAATCTGCGACACAAAAGGAAGCACTAAGGCGAGCCACATAAAGCTACTTCGCTATAGCGAATGCGTCGTCGAGGTGAAATTGTCTTGCTATATGTGGTGTGCGGATTTGCTTGGGAGATTTGTTTTTTATCAAGCTACATTAAAATAAAATTAGACTATATTTTTACAGTTTATCTTAAGAATATTAATGACATAACATAACATCACGCCTGTAATTCCCGAAAGGTTTGGCAGAGGTGTACCTAAAAGTACACCCACATTTCGCCAATTATGTTTAAGACGATAATAAATAAGAAGAGAAATTAGAAGAGAAGAAGAAGAAAGGAGAGAAGAAGAACAGGATAAGAAGGGGAGAAGAATATGAATAAGGAGTTCCATAATCTTATATCTAAGTTTTATTCAAGCATTTGTGTTTTACGTTTTGCCCCTAGCCCCTCAATAGAGGCAACAATAGATTTTCTATTTTTTTTTTACTAGCACTAAGTAGAAATATTTTTTAATATTCCAAACCTATTCGAAGCCGAATAAACAAACAGTCACCCTCACAAAAGTCGCACACATCGTCATACATTCGTACTCCCGTATATCTCACCAGGAAACGGTAAGTTAGGAATTCCGCCATATGATTTGTGGGTCGTTTTGAACGCTGCGTTCAGCCCCGGTATATGCGAGACCCTGGACGGGTAACGCGTTAGCCTTGCTAGCTTTATTTTGAATAAAAATGCTGGCTTTTGAAGTGCCAAGTGTGTGTTGGCGTGGTGAGGGGGATGTGTCGGGGATGAACGTGTTTTGTGATGTGGAGATGTGTGTGGTAGGTATATTTGTTGTATTCATCCAAAAATGCCTTGCGATGTTTTGAGTTTCAGTTTGCTGATCTATAGGTAGGCTCTTGGAAGCTTATTTCTTTACATGTTTCACTGCAAAACATAACATAACATAACATCACACCTGTTTTTCCCAAAGGGTTGGACAGAGATGTATACCCCCATAATTCGCCAGTTGTTCCATGTTATTGCTTTTTTGTGTCTTAGTTTCCAATTTATTTTAATATTCGTCTTAATCTCGTTTCTTTTACCAGAAAACTATCCTTGTCTGAAATATCAAGATTTTTAATTAAAAGATCAGGCAAGTCAAATAACCCAAAACAGAAAATACTTTAAACAAGCTTTTGTTTACACCGAAACACCTACAATTCTCAAGACCTTGAAACATCTTATTCTGAAGGTGGAAAACAATCAAGTTATTTGATAGGAAACAGAGAAACAGCGGTAACGGAATACTTCGCCATCTTATTAAGTTGTGTACAATGTCGGCCGCGCGCCGTGTCACTCAATATTGAAATTATAACGAGTCCCTGTTGTTTGTCTGTTTATTATTTGCTTTTTATGGCACGAGTTAACACTTTGACAAGGAATTTTATACATTTCCGCGAGCATCTCGCTAAACTGGCGTTTAAATGAGGTTGTCCCAAGATGATTGGGCATTCTTTACAACAAAACAAATACATAATATGTAGGGGGATAGTAAATACACTAGTTATCAAACATAAAAGCGAAATACTCTGTCAGAATCTCGATGTTGAACATCCTGGATGAAGTAATTCGTCATAGCAAAGCTTTCGCAGTTCCGTACATCTCGATGATGAACATTATGAATAACGTAATTCGTCATAGCAAACTTTCGGAATAACGTACTTTGCGATAATGAACATTCTGAATAACGTAATTCTTCATAGCGTACTTTTGGAGTTACGTACTTCGCGATGACGAACATTCTGAATAACGTACATCGGAGTTTTAAACTTCGGAGTTCCGTAATACAGTCAGATTTTAATGCTTCACTGAAGAGACAAAGAAATGCTTTATTCGTCATTCTATCTATGTACATGAAAAAAAAATTAAACAATATAATAATCAAAACTTATAAAAAAAACTAACATATATGATCAAAAAACTCTTCAACGCTGTCAACCGATAATTAGTCCAAGAGTTATTCGAGGTTAATTTGAATTATTTTTCCAACTTATTTAAACAAAAGTCAATAAATATTTGGAAGAAACCAGAGCACGAAATGTACTATGATATATGAAAAATGCAGCACAAAGTAAACTCTGACCTACTATACTTACAGTTTTAGATACTTACATGTTGTTTCGCTATTCATAACTGCAATTACAGTTCGCAAGAGATACCGTGCCCCCGGAACACCAAGGGCGATGAAGGAACATGGATGGGTTTAGTCAGTAAAAGTCTGACACTCCCTCCTGCTCCGCTCAGAGCGGGAGGAGTCATTTGATGATTTCCCATCCGAAAAAAAGAAAAAAAAAGGGATCACAACTTTCACAAATGGGGGCACTTACATAGCGCCTTAACAAGCGAGTTCGACCCTAATACATTTATTTGTTGTTTAAAATTTCGCGAATAAATAAATACCGGGGAGCCCGAGCAGTATCGTTGAATTGAAATTGAGTATTTGTTTGATAAATGTAGGTTCACAAATAAGTGAAGCTGTAAATCACTTTGTGAATATCCGATCACAGTATATCTGTGTCTGCAATCCCGTTCGTTGTCAGTGGATGAGTGGAGCTCTGAAAATTATGAATATATTTTTTATTAGATACTGCTAAAGTGCGCCTATAACTAATAATCTACAAAAATAACTCTTGGAAAATAGAGTTGGCTTTCATTCATCATATTATTTAGATGTATACCTACTAATAAAAACGAAAAGTATTGAAGAAATTAAAAATCCTACTCTTTTTTGCCGTGCCCGATGGTCCATAATGATATCATTAAATTCTAAGTAACCGCCGCAGACATTATGGAATACAATCAATTATTGAGTTCTTCTAAAATTTTCACAAAGTAATGTATACGACATAAATGTGCGAATTACTTTTATGTTGGAATACAAAACTTAAGTCTAGATAATCCAGTTTTATCTTCACTAGGCCTAAACAATCCCTTTCGAGAACCATGTCGCACAAGTCGAAGAAAGCCGGCCAGTCAGCCACACCTACACATATATCTCAGCAAACAAAACAAGCCTATTAAGGCGCATGCACCGTACAGCAATAAAATGTTAAATGATAATTTCGCGAGATGTCCGCTCCGTTTCCGGGCCAGGACTTCCGGCGACACGCATTAGCCATTAGCATGGCGGCTGTCTCTGACGTCACTTCCGCTCATCCCCTAACGATATTGTTGGTGGCAGTTTGTTTTGGCGATGCGATCCAATTGATTGCAAACCGTATTTGCAGTAAATTCGCAGCGAATTATACCGGAGATTGTGTGATAGTAGGCAGGCCCTTCGGTGTGTTCTGTTTACAGGTGTGAGATTACTTTGCATTTAATCTCATAAATTCAGGTAAAGAATTACATTTGGTGGTTTTCTTTTGACCTCTCTTTCTTATTAGAACGTGTGTTAAAGAAAAACTTGGAAAGCTATTATAAAACCTGGCAACGTTACAAAGTAACAAAGGTTTAGGTACAAAAGAATATCATTAAGGATTTAATAGGTAACTACACTATAGTCCTTTGAGTGAACTATGCAAAAAGGCAGCAAAAGGCAAAGATACAAATCTATAACTTAATACCCAACTTAATACAATGTCTCCATCTATAAACAAAAACAATAAAACGGACCGTTTAAAAACAAAACAAAAAAAGGAGCTCGCATCTCATTAGCATCTGAGCAGCATCCCAAACAAAAGTTCATAAACTAAATATACTGGGAATCGCTATTTTAACATAATCTCTACGCGAATACCTGCCCAACTTTATTGTGCTATTTATTTATTCCACTAGAATTTTGTGCACGAATTTTAGTGTCCTTATATGTGGGGTAGGGATGGGATAGTTCGATGTTATCGATAAAATGATAATCGACTTTTCGCTTGGACTTCAAGGCTTAATAATTTACAACCCGTTTCGGTCCTAGCTGGAGGACAAAATTTACTGTAGTAAAGCAACTGCACAAGGCTTGCCGACGAAGTCTTTGTCTTATACTAAATCATTTTCCGATATTCGCCAAAACCTTTTGATGAACTGAGCGACAGCCTGCTGTGGACGTCTAAAGCCTTCGCCACGTACATATTGGCACAAACTCAAATTTCCAACAGTGTTTTGCTTCAAAATTCGTCGGACATGTGACTGATTACTTCATTACTGGGCTTGGCTGAACGAGTACACTCTCGTCGCCCATTAGGCTGTCACACGAGGTATCAAAGCTGAATGTATGGCTTTCAACGAGGCCTTGCAGTAACATGTTGTTAGCACCAAGTTGTGGCTATGAAATAGGTTGTTGTGACGTATTTGGGTCCCACGTTGGGAGTATCTTTGCTAGTTTGTCGTTGATTTTGCAAGATGTTTTTGCATGGTGTAAATGAGACAATTTAGTTCTGACAAACCTGTTTGGCAAATGCAACAATAACAAAGTTGTGTCCTCGTTGGATAGCATTTTTCGAATGACGAGTTTCCAATGGGTTAGAGGCCCATGGGCGGCATAATAACTCTGACACCAGGTTAGTCACTAACCACACGATAAAAAAAGAATGTATTGGTAACCCATCAATGCTAACTTCTAACCCCCTTAAATCATCATCTGCCTAGCCTTTTCCCAACTACGTTGGGGTCGGCTTCCAGTCTAACCGGATGCAGCTGAACACCAGTATTTTACATGGAGCGACTGCCTTTCTGACCTCCACAACCCAGTTACTACTGGTTAATACGATACCCCTAGGTAAGACTGGTTGCCAGACTTTTTGGGCCACTTACTACCTGTAACGACTGTGAAAGATCTACGAATGACAGCCGGGACCAACTGCTTAACGTGTTTTCCGGAACCCTCTAAAACCAAAAACAATATTTGTCAAAAAAAAAATACTTTGACAAGACAATACACATTCGCTTTTTATAGAAAGTAATTGTTGAACCGCCAGCGACGCGCAGCCCTTTTTTTTTTTTTTTTTTTAGGATGGGAAATCATCAAATGACTTCTCCCGCTCTGGGCGGAGCAGGAGGGAGTGTCAGACTTTTACTGACTAAAACCCATCCATGTTCCTTCATCGCCCTTTGTGTTCCGGGGCCACGGTATCTCTTTCGAATAGTCCCGCAGCCCCGGACGACGCGCAGCCCTACGGTATAATATCAACTTTTACGATCGCCTCTTACCATATAAATGTCATTTGCTTTTGTGAATAAACTAGTCCCCTTTTTATTCTTTTTATATGAATGTTTGTTAGTATCGCAGTAGCTTTGCTTTTACTGCTTGCCACGATTCCTGCGGCGCGCGGCGTGATGGGGGGCTCGTGTCTCGTGGCTACGTCGGGTTAAGTGTTCCTTTACCTGAATCGTAAGGAGAGGTTTTGTGTGTTAGTTGGTTTATTATGCTGAGGAGTCTGTGAGGCTATTTTATGTCTTGGAGGGAAGTTTGGGATGATAGATGCGATGTAAGAAAAATCGTAAAGTGTAACTTAGGGTAAAGTATTAAGTCGGGCTTTCATTGTTGGCATAAAAGTATTGACAGTTGTTGTTGTTGTTGTCAGAAAAAAACTGCCAAGTGCGAGTCGAACTCGCGCATGAATAACTTGTTGTTATAGCGGCAACAGAAATACACATTCTGTAAAAATTTCAACTGTCTACCGATTTCGGATCAGAGAGCCAGCCCGCTGACAGACAGACGGACGGACGGACGGACTGCGGAGTCTTAGTAATAGGGTCCCGTAGGTTACCCTTCGAGTACGGAACCCTAAAAAGTAAATACCTATAGTAAGGTCAATTTAATAGACCACACTTGACACTTCATCAAAATACAACAACGTAACCTTGTAACGGCTGGCATAAAATATTATTTATTTCCTTGAAAATAGAACTGCACAATTGCTTAACTTTTTCTATTACGATTAGTACATTTACTTTATTATTTAATTATTTACAATTTACAAATCTATTAAAATAAACTAACTAACTTAAAATAAACACTTGAAAAATGGCGTCTAAAAACTCCTCCTCAACACTGTCAATTGGTAATGTCCCCTAGAGACTGGCGGCGTTGCCACGCTGTATGGCAACGTTAAGCCTTTGGCCTAGGTAAAAGCTAGCCCTAGGGTCACGGGAGTGTCAACTAAGCGTTATGATTACATATTTATTGTAATAATGACAAAATAATAGCCTAAGAGCCCACGACGGCCAGACCTTCGTTATTTTATAAAAGCTGAAAGTTCTTGTGTGTGTGTCCCCTATAGAGGTAAGAACGACCAGGGACTATAGAGTTTGGGTTGTGGTTACTTGGGCAGGTAACAGGAAGTAAAGGTGTATAAAATAGTACCTTAAATTCGTTGAAGTATAAAGCTCAATTTTTTTATATTTGATTAGGGATAACTTTAGAAATCTCGTCATCCATTGCCGGACACTTATGACAGTTGCTACCCCCTGCCAGACACCCCTAAACTTTAATAAATTATAATTATACTTTCGTTACAGTATAAACGCTAAATTTCATATATGTTACTTGGGGGTCCCCAAGTAACATATATGAAATTTAGCGTTTAGCTGTCCGGGTTTTGCGGTAACATTTTTTCATAGGTCCCCAAGTAACATATATGAAATTTAGCTTTTATACTGTAACGAAAGTATAATTATAATTTATTAAAGTTTAGGGGTGTCTGGCAGGGGGTAGCAACTGTCATAAGTGTCCGGCAATGGATGACGAGATTTCTAAAGTTATCCCTAATAAAATATAAAAAAATTGAGCTTTATACTTCAACAAATTTAAGGTACTATTTTATACACCTTTACTTCCTGTTACCTGCCCAAGTAACCACAACCCAAACTCTATAGTCCCTGGTCGTTCTTACCTCTATAGGGGACACACTCACAAGAACTTTCAGCTTTTATAAAATAACGAAGGTCTGGCCGTCGTGGGCTCTTGCTCTATAAGGTAACTTTAAAATGTAGTAGTACTAAACTGACAGTTGTCAAATGTGGTCTATTAAATTTGCCCTACTGTAAAACTAATAAATATTATCGATTGTTAGTTAATTTTCTGTTTCAGAAGTTACGATCTATTCTTTTTTAACAATATTTACATAACTATCAACGCAGTAATATCTTCGAAAACAATGCTGAATTTACTTCACACAAAACATACTATCCTACTAACTTAATACATAAACCTAGAAACCAACAAATTCCGACGATTAACACGTACAAACACAGACTGAAACTTAGCTCAGTCTGATATAATCTTAGCCCTAAGTTTAGGCTAAACTCGGGCTAGACGCAGTGTCAATACGCGGCGATGGGTTGACGGCTTAATTTAGCGCTAACTGTGTATCTAGCAGTATTAGTATTAACTGCGGTACCTGGTGTTAACTGTTAAGTGAGTCAATAGTCACTGTTGGCCTAGCTTGATGAGTTCGAGATGTAATGCTAGGTCTACATTGTGACAGGAGGGAATAAACTGATGTTTAAACACGAAAGTGGAATATTCGTAGATCAAATTGTGTTAGTATTCGTCGCAGACATGTTTTTATTTCGCACATTCAAAAGCATTAAATTTATTTAGAGCCATAGAGCAATGTAATCACCTTGAAGTGCCTAGAAGTAATTAGTCGTTAATTTAACGTCACTTTTAATTTTATTTGAAAAAGTAATAAATACTTTTTAGTACAAAAATCATCTTAGACATTTATATGATAACTAGTTTGCTTGGGAGCGCGAGCTGCGCGCAGCTCGCGTGTTTGGTGTTTTTGAGAAGTATTCCCTACCCTTATAAAATTTTGAAAATCCATAGGAATCCTTAAATGAATTGGAAAATCCGTTAGAATTACCCCTAAATCAGTATGAAAACCCTTAAAAAATTTGAGAAGTATATAAATTACATTACCCTAAGGTTTGCTTGTCGTCGTCCCTGAGTTGCGCTTCACCCACTCAACCTTCGTTACGCTACGGAGGTCGGCGGCTCGCTTCGCTCGCCACCTCCCCCCTTTTGCTCCACTCGGTCTCGCAGGTTCGCTCCGCTCAGGACCTACCTGCCACCGGACAGGTTTCGACGCCTACTATAATATTTGTTGATAACAAACAAACAAACACCTGATGGCTACCTCTAACCGTTATGAAGTTACAGCCCTTTCAATTTTAGGGGAGGTTGGGGAGGGGAGCTTCACCCACTCAACCTTCGTTACGCTACGGAGGTCGCCGGCTCGCTTCGCTCGCCACCTCCCCCCTTCGCTCCACTCGGTCTCGCAGGTTCGCTCCACTCAGGACCTACCTACCACCAGAAAGGGGAGGTTGGGGAGGGGAGGGTATAAAAATTTTAACGCTCCTCAATAATAAAGTATAGTCAAAATCAAAACGCCGCTACGTGTCCTAGTTTCCGAGATACGATGGGGGGAGGGGTGAAGGGGGGGAGAGTGGGGAGTTTTGAAAAATGATTTCGACTAACAATCAACCCCTTTATACAAATCTGAAAAAAAAAATGTTCCAAGTCACTTAACTTCCGAGATCCGCCTAAAGGGGGGGAGAAGGGGGGAAAGGGGGTCAATTTTGAAAACTGGTTTTTACTTTTCCGAGCCTCCTCTATACGTATCCGTAAAAAAAAAAATACGGGTCCCTTAGTTTCCGAGATACGATAGGGAGGGGGAGGAAGGGGGGAGAGGGGGGAGTTTTTAAAAATGATTTTTACCAACTCTTTGCCCCTTCTTACGAATCTGAAAAAAAAAATGTTCCAAGTCTCTTAACTTCCGAGATCCGCCTAAAGGGGGGGAGAAGGGGGGAAAAGGGGACAACTTTGAAAACTAATTTTACTTTTCCGAGCCTCTTCTATACAAATCTGAAAAAAAAATTGTTCCAAGTCTCTTGGTTTCCGAGATACAATAGGGAGGGGGGAGAAGGGGGGTGAAAAGGGGAGGTTTGGCACTTTTCCCATAGGTTTTAGAGTTAGTTGTTTACGAATCTGTCAAAATATACCTACCTCCCCATCCACCATCAAGGAGAACAATTCTGTCAGTGAGTGAGTGGTAATTTAGCTTTATATAGTATAACTAGTTTGCTTGGGTGCGCGAGCTGCGCGCAGCTCGCGTGTTTGGTGTTTTTGAGAAGTATTACTTACCCTTATAAAATTTTGAGAATCAATGGGCACCCCAAAATGAATTGAAAAATCCGTTAGAATTACCCCTAAAACAGTATGAAAACCCCTACGGACCCCTAATAAAACCTTATTTAAAAAACTCTTCCTCCCTTTTCCCATAAAAATCATTACCCTAAAGTTTGCTGAGTTACGCTTCACCCACTCAATCATCGTTACGCTACGGAGGTCGCCACCTCCCGCCTTCGCTCCACTCAGGACCTAGCTACCACCGGACAGGTTTCGACACCTACTATAATATTTGTTCAAACACCTGATAGCTAGCTCTAACCGTTATGAAGTTACAGCCCTTTCAATTTTAGGGGAGGTTGGGGAGGGGAGCTTCACCCGCTCGCCACCTCCCCCCTTCGCTTAACTGGGTCTCGCAGGTTCGCTCCACTCAGGACCTATCTACCACCGGAAAGGGGAGGTTGGGGAAGGGAGGGTATAAAAATTGTAACGCTCCTCAATAATAAAGTACAGTCAAAATCAAAATGCCGCTACGTGTCCTAGTTTCCGATATACGATGGGGGGAGGGGTGAAGGCGGGGAGAGGGGGGAGTTTTGAAAAATGATTTTGACCAACTCTTTGCCCCTTCTTACGAATCTGAAAAAAAAAATGTTCCAAGTCTCTTAACTTCCGAGATCTGCCTAAAGGGGGGGAGAAGGGGGGAAAGGGGAGCAACTTTTAAAACCGGTTTTTACTTTTCCTAGCCTCCTCTATACGAATCCGTAAAAAACACAAAATACGGGTCTCTTAGTTTCCGAGATACGATGGGGGGAGGGGTGAAGGGGGGGAGAGTGGGGAGTTTTGAAAAATGATTTCGACTAATGCATTGCCCCTTTATACGAATCTGAAAAAAAAAATGTTCCAAGTCTCTTAACTTCCGAGATCCGCCTAAAGGGGGGGAGAAGGGGGACAAGGGGGACAACTCTGAAAAGTGGTTTTTACTTTTCCCAGCCTCCTCTATACGAATCTGAAAAAAAAAATGTTCCAAGTCTTTTGGTTTCCGAGATACGATAGGGAGGGGTGAGAAGGGGGGCGAAAAGGGGAGGTTTGGGATTTTTCCCATAGGTTTCAGAGTTAGTTGTTTACGAATCTGTCAAAATATACCCACCTCCCCATCCACCATCTGGGAGAACAATTCTGTCAGTGAGTCAGTGGTAATTCAGCTTTATATAGTATAACTAGTTTGCTTGGGTGCGCGAGCTGCGCGCAGCTCGCGTGTTTGGTGTTTTTGAGAAGTATTACTTACCCTTATAAAATTTTGAGAATCTATAAGCACCCCTAAATGAATTGGAAAATCCTTTAGAATTACCCCTAAAACAGTATGAAAACCCCTACGGACCCCTAATAAAACCTTATTTAAAAACTGAGACCTTTTCCCATAAAAATCATTACCCTAAAGTTTGCTGAGTTACGCTTCACCCACTCAATCATCGTTACGCTACGGAGGTCGCCACCTCCCGCCTTTGCTCCACTCAGGACCTAGCTACCACCGGACAGGTTTCGACACCTACTATAATATTTGTTCAAACACCTGATGGCTAGCTCTAACCGTTATGAAGTTACAGCCCTTTCAATTTTAGGGGAGGTTGGGGAGGGGAGCTTCACCCACTCAACCTTCGTTACGCTACGGAGGTCGCCGGCTCGCTTCGCTCGCCACCTCCCCCCTTCGCTCCACTCGGTCTCGCAGGTTCGCTCCACTCAGGACCTATCTACCACCGGAAAGGGGAGGTTGGGGAAGGGAGGGTATAAAAATTGTAACGCTCCTCAATAATAAAGTACAGTCAAAATCAAAATGCCGCTACGTGTCCTAGTTTCCGAGATACGATGGGGGGAGGGGTGAAGGCGGGGAGAGGGGGGAGTTTTGAAAAATGATTTTGACCAACTCTTTGCCCCTTCTTACGAATCTGAAAAAAAAAATGTTCCAAGTCTCTTAACTTCCGAGATCTGCCTAAAGGGGGGGAGAAGGGGGGAAAGGGGAGCAACTTTTAAAACCGGTTTTTACTTTTCCTAGCCTCCTCTATACGAATCCGTAAAAAACACAAAATACGGGTCTCTTAGTTTCCGAGATACGATGGGGGGAGGGGTGAAGGGGGGGAGAGTGGGGAGTTTTGAAAAATGATTTCGACTAATGCATTGCCCCTTTATACGAATCTGAAAAAAAAAACGTTCCAAGTCTCTTAACTTCCGAGATCCGCCTAAAGGGGGGGAGAAGGGGGGAAAAGGGGACAACTTTGAAAACCTGTTTTTACTTTTCTGAGCCTCCTCTATACGAATCTGAAAAAAAAAATGTTTCAAGTCTCTTGGTTTCCGAGATACGATAGGGAGGGGGGTGAAGGGGGGCGAAAAGGGGAGGTTTGGCACTTTTCCCATAGGTTTTAGAGTTAGTTGTTTACGAATCTGTCAAAATATACCTACCTCCCCATCCACCATCAAGGAGAACAATTCTGTCAGTCAGTGAGTGGTAATCTAGCTTTATATAGTATAACTAGTTTGCTTGGGTGCGCGAGCTGCGCGCAGCTCGCGTGTTTGGTGTTTTTGAGAAGTATTACTTACCCTTATAAAATTTTGACAATCTATAATCATCCTTAAATGAATTGGAAAATCCGTTAGAATTACCCCTAAAACAGTATGAAAACCCCTACGAACCCCTAATTAAATCTAAAACCTTTCACCTCCCCCCTTCGCTCCACTCAGGACCTACCTCCCCGGGGCTGCGGGACTATTCGAAAGAGATACCGTGGCCCCAGAACACAAAGGGCTAGGAAGGAACATGGATGGGTTTTAGTCAGTAAAAGTCTGACACTCC
Source organism: Xestia rhomboidea (assembly GCA_963853795.1). NCBI lineage: Eukaryota > Metazoa > Arthropoda > Insecta > Lepidoptera > Noctuidae > Xestia > Xestia rhomboidea. Next base: position 1,219,111 of record OY970771.1, on the reverse strand, counting down.
CTTCTGCTCCGCCCAGAGCGGGAGAAGTCATTTGATGATTTCCCATCCTAAAAAAAAAAAAAAAAAAAAAAGGACCTACCTCCCACCGAACAGGTTTCGACGCCTACTATAATATTTGTTCAAACACCTAATAGCTATCTCTAACCGTTATGAAGTTACAGCCCTTTCAATTTAAGGGGAGGTTGGGGAGGGGAGCTTCACCCACTCAACCTTCGTTACGCTACGGAGGTCGCCGGCTCGCTTCGCTCGCCACCTCCCCCCTTCGCTCTACTCGGTCTCGCAGGCTCGCTCCATTCAGGACCTACCTACCACCGGAAAGCGGAGGGGAGCAAAGGGGAGGTTGGGGAGCGGAGGAAATACAAATTTCAACGCCCCTCAATAATAAAGTATAGTAAAAATCAAAATTCCGCTACGTGTCCTAGTTTCCGAGATACGATGGGGGAAGGGGTGAAGGGGGGAGAGTGGGGAGTTTTGAAAAATGATTTCGACTAACAATCGGCCCCTTTATACAAATATGAAAAAAAAAATGTTCCAAGTCTCTTAACTTCCGAGATCCGCCTAAAGGGGGGGAGAAGGGGAGAAAGGGGGACAACTTTGAAAACTGGTTTTTACTTTTCCGAGCCTCCTCTATACGATCCCGTAAAAAACAAAAAATACGGGTCCCTTAGTTTCCGAGATACGATAGGGAGGGGGAGGAAGGGGAGCAAAAAGGGGAGGTTTGGCACTTTTCCCATACTCGCGGGAGTTACTTGTTTACGAATCTGTCAAAAAATACCCACCTCCCCATCCACCATCTTGGAGAACAATTATGTCAATGAGTCAGTGAGTGAGTCAGTGGTAATTCAGCTTTATATAATATAATGACCACTAATTACTTCTACTTTACTTTAAAAGTTTTTATTTGATTTAATAACATTTAAGTTATTGAGCGAGTTATTTCTATGTAGGATCGATACTAATCCTTTTCCAAAAAAATAAAACATGAAAATTCCTGTAAGACATAACAATCTCATTCATCAAAACACACAATCCATTATAATATTTTCCCATTCAACTGTACCAAGCCAACTGTCACTTGTAGTTCCTTGCCGATAGCGCTCCTTAGCACAATTTAATTGAACGGGCGAGTTTTGGCCGTCACCTTATATTTGGCGGTTAATTGAAAATTTGGCGATTCGCCCCCTGTCACGAGATACTACCCGACTTTCTATAGGATATTGTGTTCCCCTGTCGCTCTGAGAGCTGGAGAGGGGGGTATTATGGACAAAAAGTGTGTTGTGCGATTGTGGCGCAACTGATTGTGTTCTGAGGTCTTTGTAGTCACAGGATATTATGTTCATTTAGGTTTGATTAGCTCTACTTCAAATACTCATTGTTTTATACTATATGTTTTTTTTTCATTTGTCTATGCTCTGAAAACATTACACCTTTAATTCTTTAATGTAAAAGTACTTTGAGTGACTGTGTTATCAGTTACGAAGGCAATCGTGTTTAGGGCATAGGAGTACACAGTCAAGGACAAACTGCTGAAGAAAAGCCTCCTTTTTGTAAGGATTTGCCGAGAACTTGGTATATTTAAAACATTTATCACACACCACACTAAACATAGAGCCTAACCCTTTGGGAAAATGAAGCATTTAGGCAGACTTGGGTTTAAAGATTCTTTATTTATTCAAAAGAACGTACATTGTTCACTTAGCGAATAAATATATAGTTAGAGTAACGTGTAGTTAACAATTTTGTTTTCTTAATGTAAGTAGGTAGGTCGACATTTACTATTGTGTGAAAGACTGGTTTTGTATCGTTAACATTATTATGTTAACAATATAAACCATTTTTGTGTTATACTTGAAATGTTCCATGATTTCCATTCTTCACTTCACTTCCATTAATTGTTTTGAGCTCCCGATATCCCGTAAGTGACATTTTAAGTAGGTATAGTTATGAACCGTGAAAGCAGAAAACAGCATTTTTGTGTTGTTTTCGTTTTGTGTTGTTAGTGACGTACGTACTGCTTGAGTTTAGCTTTAAATGAGTTGTAAGAAGATGTGCTCCTGACTTAGGTTTTATAAGATATCTTTACTTGAGAATGATGTTGCACAGCAGTTGCGCAGCACACATTTTGTTTCACAATACGTCTGCCGTTTCCCCATTGCCAACTTCTATAGTACAAGGGTGACAAGATCTTTCAAAAATACTCGACGCGAACGGAAAAGAGCTAACTTAACGCTGAGACTTCGATTTATAGGGTGAGTAGAACTCTAAGTGGTATCGAAAATTAGGTGGGCATACAGCAACAGTGTAGAAGACAATAACGTGTCGGTTATGATGTTTATTAAACGTGCATCTTTGGTAAATTTTAGTAATTGCATGAAGTATGTTTAGATGAATATAATTGGTTTAAATGTTTTATGGTGAAGTCCTACCTAAGCTTTAAACCAAAGATGGTTTAAAATGACCTAATTGATGAAAATAATTACCCCAGTACAGGAAATCCTTAATGTTCTGTTGAGCTGAGCGTAAAAAACTCAACAAAGATCTTATATCTCTACTGAACATCCTTCCAATATTTACTAGCTACCATACTATTATTATCCGGAGTAGTTTAGCGGTATACCCCTTAGACCTCCGGCTTCCTCCCGGAAAGCAACGCGTGAGCGCTCCCACAAAGAGACGGTGCATCCCGCGGAAAATCCACAAAATTTACGAGTACCATAACATGCACAACATTGACAGCCTTAAGGAAAATCACATCCACCAGCTACAGAAAAAACACCTATTCAGGAACCCCTTACCTTTAGGGTGGGAAACACCAACTTACATTTGCTATCCAGGTGAGCATCTGCTAGATAAAATTGAGTTTTATGAAGCAAAGGATAAAGGATGAGGAAAGTTTTCTCAGGTACGAGTTTAAAGTTTGCAAAATAAATCTGAAATCACAGTGGCAACTCGTTGGCGCAGAAAGTGCGTAACTCCTTAACGACGATAATTTCAAATCAAACCAGTGGAGTGAAGAGATAAATTTTGGTATTCGCCTCTCGTGCCCACAAAACAGATTTAAATCGGCCATTTTGTGAATTTGCGAGTTGCTTGCGAGTCGCCGGTCGTGCGTAACTTACGTACGGACTGGTGTCTCCCAGGGGTGATATTATGTAACTTTTAATTGTTACCAGTTGGGCAATGATTTTGTAATAATTGCGCGAGTGTTTTGTTTAATACTCTCGTAAATATGGCGGTTTCTCGAGATTATATTGTTTTCGTGAAATATGTGGGGACAATTCTTGCAGAGTTGAAAACGGTGCTTATATACCTAGTTGCTCGTGTGTTCTGAGGTGTTGTTTAATTTGCTGTTTATTGTGAACAACTTGCTAAGTTACCTTGAAATCTTAGTCGAAGTTGAGTTGAAGTTAAGGCGCTTGTGAATTTCGAGAAATCTGTCAATTACCATCACAAAGTTAGTCTGTGTCTGTCTGTTGGTAAGTACAATTATGATTTTGACGCTTTAATTCGAAATATTTGAGTTGGCGCAACTGTTTTCATCTCACCAAAAAGCAATTTGAATGTAGATATTTCTAAAAACTTACACACAAGAGGCTTAACACTACTGAAACATGTGATAATTTATTCTAGAAACACCCAAGATCAATCTATATATTTAACAGTAAACACCAGTTTTGAGGGCAGGCAGGGCGCAAGTGGGGCACCCGGGGCAAACGGGGCAAACGGGGCAGGGTATAAGATGGGTCTTTGTAAGCATTATGCTAAAACTGAGGACGAGGGTACACCGGCCTGCGGGTTTAATTGGCACTTCACGACTAGTTCATGGAGCAAGGGCTGGATGGGATACATCCAGTGTAGGTCCAGACGTGGTGGAAGATATTGTTTGTATAGATGTTGGATTGTGGAATGCATTTCTATTGATTCTTCCTTTAATCATAAACATGTCATAGCTAAAGACTTTGACGACCCGAATGGCGCAGCGGTATTGAGGCTGCCTTACGTTCTTAAGGGTTCGAATCCCGGTAGGAGTAAATGTTTGTGTCATGAGCATGGACATTTGTTTCCGAGTCATGGATGTTTATATGTATAATAAGTATATATTTACAAACAAAAAAAGTATCTATGTAGTATATCAACTATCTGGTGTCCACGACACAAGCCTCGTTGCTTAGTGTGGCACTAGATAGCGCTGTGTGTAGTGTGTCCAGCGATATTTATTTAAAGAGTGGTGTCTTAGTACATAATAAAAAATAACTTGAACTGAACCGTGGAGATATTACGAGGAGATGATGAACTAAGAGCACGAGAACACTGCCGACAAACTGTTCTGCAGTTTGGTAGAAGATTTATGAAATACTCCTATGTAACTTTTTTTTGAAATACATAAATTTAAAAAAAATATATACCTTTTGAAATATATTACATATTTCGACACACGAAAACATTAAATTCTTTTTTTGCAGTCTTGTAAAAATTAGTTAGAAACTTCAACAAACTGATTGCTCATTTCGAACGGACAACATTGGAAACGGCGATGTGGGAAGTACGTTATTAGTGTTTTTTGGTACTCATGACATAATTTGAAATAGCTTATTTTTCTCATGATTCGTTTTTCGTATTTTTGGAGTTATCGAGTTATTTCGACGACAAATATAATCACACAATCAGCATTTAGTGTCACGACATTAAACACCCGTTTAGTCATGTTTATTCCAGTGTGACATACCACAGGTACATATTTTCACTTTCAGGTCTCTACGTGCACATACCACCACAGTGCCTACGTGCACGTACAGTGCACAGTGCACACATTGCGCCGGTGATAATCAGGTATATACGAATACACTACATTGCTTATCGTGGCAAAATCTAGTCTAATCAAAAGACAATTTTTACCCACATAAATAACACCTTCAGCGATGGTTTTTCGCATCATACCTTTGTCCCTAAGTACCATAGAATCAACATTCAGACAATCTTTTCATAACTAAACCTGAATAGTTTGTGGTGTTGATAAAACATGTCAGTAACACCTCCCTACATACAAGTGCACATAACACTAAAGCTGCATGCACATGCACACACAGCGGGTCCGGCCGCCGCGCCGTCTGCCCGGCGCGACACCCGACACGCAGGCTTACACGCTCCGCCGCACTGCCACGGATTCCGGCTCCAATGTCGCACGTAGCACGCTCCCCGGCTCTGCCCGTGTTCACAAGATATATAGATAGATCTAGCATCTGAGAAGTCTGGAACACCAGTGCTGTTTCATTTTGTTCCAAGAAGGAAGGCGTTTTTGGGAATTCTTATGTAGGTACCTAATTTCACGCTCCAAAATTGCCAATTTTCAGCCAAGTTTTAATAAATGATTTGATTCTTAGTTCAAACTCCATGGTAAATAGGCTGGTTTTTGAAATTTTACCAAATTGTGTAACAAACCGCAAGAATTGCTATCATGGCAGATCTGTGTCTAGCTAGAGTAATACTGGACGTCGCCGTCGTTAAGCCGAATTATGATAAGAACGACATTGCAAGAGCTAATTAACAAAAACTGATATAAGATTTGACATTGGGTGAACAGAAATACAGAAACTCAAAAATATTCGACAGCCAAATTGGTAGCCATTCTGCGTTTGTGTCGTTGGACACAATTTTCACACTTATAGAGTTAAATACGATTTTTGTTTGAAGAGATTGGTAGTAAAGTAATTATAAATGGCTTCAACAGACCGACAGCAACACAGATTCTAGATTTCTAGTGTCCTAGGTACATAGCACGCTTTCTAGGCCTCCCCGCACTACTTGCTCGCCTTAGAGCTAGGTACGTCTGTGAGAACTGTTTACTTGTTAGCGGTACCTACGACTGTGAGGAGTATCAGGTATCGTACGGCAACTACTTACTGAAGCCTGCGCTAGGGTGAAATGAATGAACTGTTATTGTTTCTGAATGTCAGCAGGTGGCAAGGACGAAAATTTTCTACCCAACGGTTTTATTTTACATGTAGCTGTTTTTTTTTTAAATTGGAAATAGCTTTCAAGCTCTACCAATGAGATTCATTACTATAATGATCATCTACCGCCTGACTTTAAAGATTGCTGGATACTTTGTTTTAGTTCTGGTTGTAAACCCAATATACACATTCTTGTGTCAGTCTGGAGAGTCTCAACGGCCCATGGTGACATAGACCTCTCATCTTTCATGGGGCTTAGGTTTCCGCACTTAGTCCTTGAAGTGGACCATTGTGCGTGAGCCATGGTGGCCGTTACTCCAACCAGCCCACCTACCTCCAGAAGCAGATCAAACTTGCCGGTCTCCTCAGGGCATCCGCAAGGCATCTCAGTGTTCCCAGGGTCTCCTCGCGAATCTTGGTAACGCCTTTGCACTCAAGGAATCTCGCCAATCTCCACGCTGCTGCGTTAACCTCATTAAAGTTTCACCTGCTATCCCATCTTTGAGCTTTGAATCCAAAAACTTCTCAGATAACCTCAGTTGACCTTGTCTGCGTGTCCAATTAGCCGATCATCGGTACTCGCGAACAAGTGCATACACGGACAAGCTCATTACTCGGCGGCTTATAAAGCCTTAGGAGTAGCGCCTTAAATATGCACCGCTCTACAGGGTGCTCTCTTCGCGCTTAATATTTGATGCGCGGAAGATTAGGCGAGAGCGGCCGCAATTGATGAAGACTGGCTGAATGGAGAGTTATGGGCGCTGAGGTTTTACGGTTTGTTAGCTGTCTGGTTGTATTGTGTGTATTTTGGAAGATGTTAATTATTTGTAGTTATTTAAAATGTAGTCTTTTTCAAGGCACACAACAAGTGGTCATAGGGTAAAGGCACATTAAATCATGATCTGTCAAAGGACAGATTTGTTCGAGACACCATTGTTTAACTATTGTGTCTACTTCGTGGACAGATCAAGGGTTAAATGTACTCATTTTTGTTCAGGTACTGAAACTATAATATACTATAACTATACATTGTAGTAATAAACGTCTCAAATTTCACAATATAATTTAATTCACTGTATAATGTTTTAGTATTATCAGAACTACTATACTCGTACTATATTAGTGCGAAAGTTCAACAGAATCGGTTCGCAATTGAAAATTCAGTATGTAAAACGTCAATCAACCCCAATTTTTCTATCCTTAGGGGTGGAATTTATTATTCATATTGAAATAGGACCAAATTCATGATATAGGTACCCTTACCAACAAAAAAACGAATTTTCAAAATTGGACTACACTGAAAAAGTTATGCTTGCTTGTACATATAAATATAAGTGCCGAATTGAGAAACTCCTATTTTTTTTTGTCGGTTAAAAAATATGATTACTCAGAACACGTAGACATCTTCGATTGTTTCATTAATATTAATTAAAAACTTGTACTCACGAACAATATAATTCAAGTCGCGAACCTAATCCAATCTGACGTAATGTTATTTTGCTTGCATTATGTGCATTACAATTGTTTGCGTTGTGTACTGATTTATAAAATTGATTAATTTAAGTTTTAAATGTAATGTTTGTGCATTTGTATCCTTTTTTCCAAATCTCGCGATCACAATGAGGTTTGCTGAAATGTAGAACTGTAAGAGCCTCATCCCATTCAACACCATTGGGTCGCGCATGCGTATAGGAACTACATAGTATATCCAAATTTCACTGGCTGAGAACACGCCAAATTCTGCCAAAAATTTTTTTGCGAAGCTGCGTGCAAAAGCTGTAATTATTTACATTTGCAGATCTGTAAAGCTCAGAACCAAAATTAAGATCAAGTTTAAAATAAATCGCTTTCTTCAAATACATCATTCTGTACGTTGTTGTTGGTGAAGGGCGCGAAACAGATAAAGTTACTGTCACGAACACATACGACGCGGGACGTTGCCACACACATATGACCGGCCGGACACTTTGCCATACTTAGATTATGTCTTGGGAACATGTATAACGGAATTCATATTTTTATATGTGTCGGTCAGAGGCTGTATGTTGAAAAAGATATGATTATCGGCCGAAATCAATACAAGCCCTTAAAGTTAATTTAATTCAAAAGGAAAATTAGAATTTTGCCAGCCAGTCTGGCGCTTCCCCCTTTAATTGCTTTTAGGTACCTCATCATTTCAGCCGGAAGACGTCCACTGCTGTACACGGGCCTCCCCCAAGTTTCTGTCCGTCGCCACATCAACCGGTCCTGTGCCTCATGCATACAGCGGATTCCTTAGGCCTGCGGAAGGTCATCTCCTTAAGTTGTTGTAAGCATCTACCTAAAAAAGATGTTACAATCATCATCATCTACTAAACCTTAGCTGATGGCCATGCCGGCTCGACTCCCAAGCTAACGGAAACGGGTCACTACAACAATAACATCACGGATAACATAAAAATATATCAGAGCTATCAGATCAATGAATACAAGTGGGTGTATTTTAATAAAACGAAAACCTGCACGAGGTAATATCAATAAAACAAAATGTTCACCCTCCACAAGACGTGTCACTTACAACCGTAAGATAACTACTTAAAATTCAAACGTCACCAATCTACCTCGATCGCGGGGCACCCACGAGACTGCCTCGCCCCGACATCAAACATGCTACCCACCAGGTCGCTGTAATGATAACACACTTATTTGCACTTGTACCACGGAACGTAACTCCCGTTGCTCATTACGAAATCTGTTGATATACGGAAAAAAACAAGGTTTCTTACTCGTGCGAAACCAATGACACAACATACACTGAAAATAGAACCTTACCTCCCCACTTCAAGGTTGGGATTTCACTCTATGTGTTGCCAGGTTGGTAAGCTCTTTTCAGAGGTCACAAAGTAAATGTAGGTCTCAATCGGAAGACATCAAAGAGTGAAGATCAAAGGCAGGGGTTAAGAACAGGTATGGTGATATCGAGGCTCGTTTTAATAACGAGTTAAGCAATGTAATGCGTGACGCGACATACAAATTGCCAATCATATACAAAATGGCGCGATCTGTGGAGCATTTCGATTTGTAGAATTCGTTTTTTTTGTATTGAATGTGGGGAAGCTGGAGAGTTGGTAATCATTCAATCATTTGTCGGTTATCTTGTTATGATAATTGACCCTGTTTTTTTTGTTTTTGGGACAAGCCCGCCACACTATTCCCAAAACACTGTAACTCCTGAAAACCAGAATCAACAGTGCCAACCACCAGAAAAGCACCACAATGTAGCTCGACGAAGTCCCAGAGAATGAATTCAACTGTCTTGGATCCCGCAACGAAATCAGAAAAGTATAGCGGAGGAGTAGGAAAAAATCGTAATTTCCACTTCGAACGAAACAAGGCCAATAGGCACAAAGGGACGTGTACAACTGGGATACGCCCACTTGCCTAGCACCACGGATAAATATTAACATGAATGGGTCCTAAGTTGGAGTTGTTATATTTGATTCCAATAATAGGTATGGCAAAAACGCTTGAACGCATGGAAATTTGTTCTAGTTTCTATAATACAAGGTCCGTATAGTAATTATCTCCGGATGTAACCTGTTCACTATCCAACATAATATTGCGTTCATTCTGCCAAAGACTGCACTCCCATAAAATGTGATGTGCATATTATTGATATTCGCAGTCAGATGTAGAACATTGACAAAAAGGCGAGGCAACAAGCTTGAAGGAAAATAATTTACTCTTAAAGTTACCATGACCTATAAGGAATCGGGCAACACAGTGATCAACCTCCAGCCATGTCATGTCCACGAACGGATGGACCGAACTGATGGAGGTGTCGGACCTTGCTGGAACAATCCCACCTACATTGCCATTCAGACATAAGTTCCTCCCAGACGATAATTGCCTCTGTTTAACGGGAATAAATTATTGGTGTGGTGGCATTGCCATTTTGTTTGTGACGATGACGGAATCATTCCTCTTGACATCGCCCAGTCTACGGGTATTGGGCATCACACTCACATTTCCAGTGCGATTCATTTTAACAATTCATTAAAAAATCAAAACTCCCTTTCATTGTGTCGGATAGATCTATTTTTAAAACCTTTGAAGTATTGCGAATTCCTTGAAAACCCCTCAGAATGCAAAAGAAAAGTGTGTGGTGTGTTACTCAATTAGGGTAATGGTGTAGCTAATTAGTTAAAGCATCAATAACGAATCCACTTTAATGAAATGTTATCTTCTATGATCTATAAAAAAACCTAGCAAATTAAAAACAAAATGCTACACCCAGATTTTATACTTATTTTACATCTCAAGTAATTTACAACCTTTCTAGTTCCAGAATCTGATATTTAAAAATCTAATAACCATAATTTTTACCTTAAATACACGCTAACTAAAAGCATCCAACTACATTACGGAACTCACCTTTGCATTTCTCCGTTGCCGTTGTATAAAACGAGCGAGATCCGTTGAACGAATGAAACTGAATGAAATTAATTAAACTTGTATTATTGCTACGACTCCCGCTAACAAGGTTCTTGCTAACTAATTGAGATTCTCACAGATTTTAAAATATTTTAATTTATATTGCTGTTTTGTTGCAGTTGCCATTTTTTACATTGGTTGAATAATCTGTGCATAATATCATTCAGATTTAAAATTCAACACACTACTGCCCGAGGCAGCCGAATTAAACGGGAGTGGGCACTGAGCAACTGGCTTAAACTGATTTCTAGTGTTAAAACCATATTTAGGATTTTCTGACTACCGATATTGACTGCCATTAGAATTGTATGAGAAGTCCTGCTATTCTGGCCACGAGGCATCCACAGACTGGCGATTTCCATGCATCAACAAAAACGTACCTTTTTCTCGTACTCAAAATGCACCGTAACGACAGTAAATAGGCCTCAAAAGGCCTCCAAGTGCTCCAACAGGCCGTAACAGGCCTTGGGACAGGACAAAGTAGGGAAGGCCGTTCGATCACGTCAGGGCAGCCATTTTTTCATCCGTCCTTTATTGGCCGAAGTCCCCAGAGGGCGCTGCGATCGGATAACTTTCTCACCACCTGCCATCTAATTTGGCACAATAATCCTCATACATTTATACGAGTTACGATTTTTTAGTTGCTTTCTGTTATTTATTTTTGGTGTGTTTTCAAGCTGTGGCAGAATTGGAACTTAGAAGCGCCTGATGAATGCTTAAAATATATGTTGCGAAAACGTGGTACATACATACTAATATTTTGAAAATTCTGCTCAAAAAATTACCTATTATTTCTATCACAAATGAAACTGTTACTGAAGACTGGAAGGGTTCATAAAAATGAAGAACGTAACTTGAACCATAGGTACACGTAGACAATATATTCAAATTGAGATTGGTCGTGCCATAAAACCAGCTCGTAAACCGTCCAAATTTAAAATACGCGAGTTCTGGAGGTGAAGGCGACATCTTACGAGTCTCGTCAAATTGATGTCATTAAAAAATAAAATTAAGTCCCCGTATAACCCACTTTGCAGAGCTTTAGAGTCTCTGCACACTTTATCGGAGCGGCCCGCAGCGGCTATGAAATTATTATGAACGCTGTTTTATGTGGGAACGTCATAGGAGCACTTTTGCTGAATATAAGTTAAGGTCGTTTACATGGAACCACTGCCTTATCGACCACTCACGCCTCTTTCATATGGAGTTAGGCAGAAACTAAAGAACTTACATACTCATTTTGTTTCTAACACGTCATTGTATAGGTACTTACTCATAATAACGGAACTCGTGACTTTACATGATCAGTCACTCATCTTGTTATCTTGTTAGAGTTGACCACAACAAGCGGAGATTGACAAATTCGTCGCGTAGATTGCTCTAACCGAAATTGCTGCAAGTCAAAAGAGACACAAGTGTCAAACATCATTACTGGCTCGCACCACGTCACGTCAACTCGCGTCACGTCAGCGCCGGTCATTCCAAATGAGCGGAGTCCCTTACTCCCTCGTTTTAATGAATGACAGTATAAATTTCCCGGCAGTTTCTTTTAAGTTATTTCAAAGGGGAGCCATGTTTTCGTAGCGTTTACGTCGTAACGACGTCGAAGCCAAACATTGTTAAGAATGGCACTTAAATAACTTGGCGCAAGTTGTAAGACACGGGATTGTCGGTGATTTATTACGTTGTAAATGTAAGTGATAAAAAGTGTTAGAAGTTTTACGTAAATTCGTGAATAGACTTCTTTATTGGTGGCTCGTTGATGGATAGGGCGGATAGAATGGCCGCGGGTATGAAAGGAAATAAAAATATAAGAGGATAATGCGGTCTTTCACTTGGTGTGATATAAATCGTAACGTTGTTTTTTTTCGTGTTGATGTGCTACTTTCGTAGTTTCATATCGAGGTACGTAATAGAAACACGAAATAGCAACAGTGTGTCGGCCGTTTTTTTTGGCACATGGATACAGTTTAGGACACAGACACGCACGAGTCACAGGTACAATTCTTTACAATGACAAACTTTTTCGACAACCCCATGATAGATACTTCAATACATTATCTGCCAGAGTACGTAAGTTGTCCATTCCCGTTGGACCGTATGTTTACTAAATCAGACCCAACTCTCTATTAACTCCCCGCCCCGCTTCCGCTTATCCAATACACCACACCTACCTTAAGGACTCACTCTAAGTGTGTTTAGCTTAGTTTTTAAGTTAGCTCTTTTGATACAAGCACGTTCATATTATGCTAATTCACTCGCTTAACTTACTAATATGCTATTTAGCGCTTTTTTAATTTCCCAGTCCAGAGCCTGTACTTGAGAAATAAAACTAACTGCTCTATTAATTTCAATGGGACTTACTATTTAGTATTCAGTGTTTTCGTTTGCATATTTATTGAAGTTTTTTGTATTTGTATTAGATATATTTCATAAAAAAACGTAACTGAGATTAAAAGATCTCGTTTAGTTACCGAATAGGTTACGTCTCCTGTTTAGGGTCCCGCACCCGAAGGGTAATCAACGGGACCCTATTACTAAGACTCCACTGTCCGTCCGTTCGTCCGTCTGTCTGTCGGCGGGCTGTATCTCATGATCCGTAATAGGTAGACAGTTGAAAATTTCACAGAATATGTATTTCTGTTGCCGCTAAAACAACAAATAATAAACTACCCTACTACGATGGTACGGAACCCTTCATGTGCGAGTCCGACTGGCACTTGACCGGTTTTTAAGATGGGTAACGTTGTATGCATCAATTCATTTACAAATCGTAGACTAAAATTTTGTTCACCTCACACTCCAAGGCATACCACTATAAATGATTAATGTGAAAAATGTAGCTTTGTCTGTAAGTAACCTTTTCACATCTTTACCACGGCTGAATTTTGTGAAATGGTGTTTGGCATGCAGGTAGACCTTGTTTGTACATGGGACATTTTTTATCCCGATAGTACGTTCACGTGGGATAATTTTTGACCTTCATAGTCTTCTCTAACAGAATTAGCAGCTGCACATTTCAATTGTTTCTGTTTCATACACGTCGGATTGGTCACTTATGATCCTGCAAGATGTACGGTAATGGTACACGTATTCCTGTAAACGATAGCATCTCCGGATGTTTGTGCATGCAATCTGTTCCAGTAATGGTGCTCACAACAGGGTGCCTAGATGTAACACGAGTGCTCTTATTAACTCCTAGAAAGTTTTGAGTTTAAATGTGGCAATGAAAGTAGGGGTGAACCAAAGAAACAATTGTTGGAGAGAGAGATCGTGAGAAAGATACGCCTAGAAGGGTGGTGACTACAGAGAGGATGAGTAATAGAGAAGTATGATAGTGGAAAACTACTAACCGATTCCAACTAAATTGAGATAAATGGCAGCAAATTAAGAGAAGGTGAGTTGGTCGGTCCAGCTGGTTTATTAAACAGAACTTTTGACTTAAAGGGATACTAGTTATTTGAAAAGGTACAGTATAATTTAATAACATTATTTATTTCGAGCTTAATTCAAATTTTGTAACCCCGTACAATGCGTATTTGTTTGTGTTGCTTCATGGTGGTACAAAAGGCTGTCTGATTTATCAAATTGCTTACAAACAAACCAAAAAAGGTTTGCTGGCCCCAATTAACACAGAAAAACTAATTAAGTAGGCACAATCCACACCATCAGCCTCCATTGAACGCGATCCCGTCATCCACTCATTGCCTCAAGAGTAATCCGTGCCTCCACATAAAGAACAGGCAAAAAACGAGGCGCCTCGCTAAAAGGCAGCAATGGCGACCTTTCATTAATCCTGCATTTATGTATGTTTATGAGGCGCGGGGTACAGCGGCGTACAAACGTGCACCCGCATAATGCAGGCCCGCGATAAAAACATCCCTTACGGAATTATAGCAAGTTATACGGTTGATAACGCACATTTGTTATACTTGTGTTGGGCAGGTGATGTTTTGTTTTGTTGTTCTGGATTCATGATGGCAAAGCTCGTCTATCTGTAAATAAAATGGAAAAATAAGTAATTAAATGAATGTAAGTTAATGAAATGCTTGAAATGTTAATAATGGAATGTTAATACTTTTGTGGTAAATGAATTAAATTATGTTCTATGTGTGTATGGTAGAATAAAAGGCTTTTTTGGAATAGTATCTGCAAATAGTATTTCAATGCGCAATCAATATTGTACGTCATTATCAATGCTGGAACTGCTTCTTCTGTCCTAAAAGACGTATATTCAATTAGCTGTTTTTTTATCTGTTTGACCGGTCAATGTAGCGACACTTGAAGGGGGCCTATCTCCAGCAGTGGGCGTCTTTCGGCTGAATGATGTTGCTGATGATTATGATTTGCTATTAAGTGGCAATTTTGTACGATATAAAGATTAAAAACGTATAGTTAAACAGTTTATACTTTACTTAAATCCACGTTTATGAAAAAACCGATAAATACTAGAATGACAAATGGTAATGTCATAAGTAATTTCAACTGTATCTAGGTAACATAAAAAATAAACCTCTCCCGTCACATTACATTAGCAAATTACATTTTATCGCCAATAAACCTGTTTACCAAGTTCATGTTATTTACAATTTATCTTATTTACTTTTATGAAGATCGCTAATTGTCGTGTAAACCTGCCAGGGCAGTAACTTGTACTTTTATCTGTAGCAGTAGTAGTCTGAGAAAGTACCAATAAAGTCGGTGATAAAGTAAAAAACTCGTTGAGCGCAGGACATAAACACACTGGCTTGTAGTTGAAAGAAAACATCGTAAACGTTTACAAGTCAACGAAGAATGGGGGTCGGTGTGCCATGAGCGGTAGCGGCTGTTTGAATGTTTGCTTCTTATTTACTCAATCTTACTTCACAAGCGCCTTTATCAGAGCGAGATCCTATGCCCTTAAGGTGGATGTTCCAGGGTAGCCCGCGAAATTCAAATGTTCTTACGTTTTTTGCAATTTGCAGGCCAGTGCTAGGTTGTATGTTGATTAAAATATTGCTCGCGACTGTAAGACGTATGTAGATAAAGAATTATAATCATCAAAATCATCTATACAACCCTCCAAGTGCAGGAATTACTATTTCAAGCTCAAAGCCATTCCTGCACCTTAAGTAAGGCTTCGCACGCTTGCTGCAACAATTGCTTTTACTGCTTACAAAGCACAATAATAAGACTACTGTAAAACTCTGTTCCGTTTTGCTGAAATAAAATTGATGTGTCCAACGCACAAGAACTTTTCATTTAAAAACTGTTGAATCGAGTAATATATTTCCGTCAATCAGAGCTGCAGATAAACTGCGCTGACGCTGTCATCGCTACCTCCCGTGGCACGTCCCCTCGCCGCTCCCGATACACCCTCCCCAGAGTTTCCCAATCAGTGACAGTCACTTATTGAATTTTGTTGTGCTCACGACTTTCAATAATTCCAACCTTTCCGTTACAAACTTTATCAATTTCCTTAACTGCGTACATATCTTGGTCGGACGGAGCTCGCACAAGTCGTACCTCCAACTCGCACCAACTCGTACAACTCGTGGCACTTTAAACATTTCGAACAGACTTTAAAGATGGACCAAATTATGTTTCGAGTATTTTTGGAAGTTGAAAACTTAATTAAAATTGGACGGCTTCAATATTTTTGTGAGTTAATCGACTTTGAAGTCGCTGCGATTGTTTTTGCGTGATTTCAGGTTGTTATCTTGTCTGGGCATTCATTTAAACTTTACTTATTATGGTGCAGCGCTAGACTATTTTTTACAATATTTAAATCAGTGGGAAAGTGTTCAGTTCATCATAAAATGTTTTCTTAAAATCGAACGATATTATAAAATGTAAACGATGATATTTCTGTGTGTGTCTGTTGCTTTGTCACGCTTTAGCGGCTGAACAATTTTCGATAAAATACTTTTTGATGAGCATTTATATGGCTTGCCGAGACAATGGCAACTTACACTTTTTTGCCTAAGATTAAACATTCTAATAACATTTATTTACGTTTAACAATCGAACTACACCTATACGACAAACATTTCTAAAGCAAGATAGCCACAAAACACATAACAAGCAGATTGTTACGTCAAATAAACTCTTCACTTACCAAAACCACTAGCTCTAAAGTGATATGAAATAGCTTCCTCACTTCGTTCACAAAGCGATCCCACTCCCAGCAGTGGGCAGTGGGCAGTGGGCTCCGTCGCCGAGTGGGTGGCAAAAATAAACACTTACTTGTTAAAGAAACGCTGACTGTACGTGACCAGGGACTTTTAGAATTCACGATTTTTAATCTAGTTTTAATGGACCGATTCATCGGGGTCGTGTCAGAAGTGCATTTTCCGACTGTGAATATCTGATCTAATTCCAATTATTCAATAGTGTTATTAATCGAGGGTGTTTTACGACATAATATAGGTAGCACTTACCTTTGTTGTGTTCCCAATTATCATTATAGGCTTAAGTGGTTTGAGATAAACTTCGCCATTGTCCCACACTGATCATATATGAAAATGCGGACAAAACTGTTATCATTACGTCATCAAACAAAGAAAATAACAATTAGAAGCTTTCCCAATGCTATTAAAATAGAGCTCCACAAAAAACATAACTAAATATTAACATTGCATGGTTTTTTTTCAGCAACAATCAAGAATTTTATTAAAACTAATTGCTGGAAATAAAACATTTTTTCGACTCGTTCGTTTAAAAATTCATAGAAAAGAACTTTACAGGTATCACAGTTACAAAAAATCATTTATATTTCTTAGAAACCATTAAAACTGAGTCTCTATTAAGAATATCTTGAGAGAGAGTAATAAAATAATATCGGACGGTGTAAAGGAGGCTACACACTAAAGTGTGAAATCGCTGCGTCAAGCGAACGCCACGCGCGTTCACTGACTTATTGCTATTAAATTGAACACACTACTTTTTGGGAAATTCCTAACATTTCCCCTTATTTCCAGTTGTATTCTGACATATTTGCTGAGAGTTTTGCGGCCGATACCTACGAACGGCCTGTTTATGACACTTTCTACCTAGAACTAGTTCATGCTGACGTGTGGTTGGACGGAAATCTTGTTAAGGTAGGTATTTTCTTTTTAATGTTAACATTTTTCCGAGTTATTAAGTAGACTGTATCCGTTTTGCTGATACTGATATTTGGCGCCATAACAAGTTAAATCCAGAAAATGTTGTTCTGCTAACTATTGAATTTCGTAACTTATTTGGATATGAGAAATTACGAATTGATTTAATTTACTTCCACACTAATGGTTATTTTATTTTCAATGTAAATCAGCTTTAGAAATAACTTAGCTCCTGAAGTAGGTACACCTTTTGTTTTTAATGAAGTATTACAAAAATTGTTTTTTTTATGTCAGTTTATTGTGACGAAACATGGATAGAGTGAATCGGTTTTTTTCTGGGCGTACGTGCTCCACCCAAGGCCTTCACATCAGGCGAGTTGCGGGCAAACGCTAAACTATTTAAAAAAGAGAATAGAAACCACGGATATCAATAGCTACACACAACATAATATTGTGCCGATACCGTATTCCAATGCAATGTCCCGTGATGTTTACATAAAGTTCTTAAGCAGGGACCCTACTCCTGATCGATGGCATCCAAAAAACAAAGACAACAATTGGTAGGCACCACTGCTAATGTCATCGCAAAAAGACATGCAGAAAGTCAATTGTTAGCAACTTTTCATAAAGAGCGGTTCCTCCCCTGAAAAAGCCAACGCTATCCCTCGCTATAATAAAAGTCATCATTCCAATTTAAATAAATTGAAAAGGGAAATGCAATCGACCATTTACCCTTCATAAACGCCAACGTAATTTCATTTCAATCAGAAAATTACAATTCAGTTTTGAAAGACAACAGGAAATAATACGAATCATCATCTGCCTAGCCTTTTACTAACTATGGTAGGGCTGGATTCGAGTCTAACCGGATGCAGCTGAATACCATTATGAATGTCAGAAAGAAATCTAGCCATATTCATCGATTGAGGTACTGAACCTCAATGTATTCGTATAACATAACGTAGCTTTATCACCGTATCATATCCCCATATAGAAGATTATGTGATGGTCTAACTCTTAACAAAATGCACTAAACCTTCTGATCCTTTTTCTGTACCATTTTCCCGCAGAGACTACACACACATAAACGTAGTTTACGACAAGTTGGTTCCGTACACTTTTTATTAGTGTTTACCTTCATGACACCGTAAAACAAAGTTTTTACATAATTTATTGGGCCTCCAGTTTCGGGAAAACACACCGACAATTGTTCGCGTAAATATTTTTGTAAGTTTATATTTTCAGATGTTATTTCAGCTGTTCGGTTATTAATTTTATGAAAGTTCTCGGATATTTTCTGGTGAAAAGCGGTTTCGGTTTCCCTCTGTTTATTTTAACATTTAGATTTTGAAGATATATTGTGTTTGGGCCTCAAATCGTAGGAACATTATTTTGCCTAAGGTTATGATTGATTATATGATTGGAGGTCTACATTGGTCCGAATAAGTCGTTGCAATGCACCATTATCAAACTAATATTATATACTTAATCCTTTTTCCCACGGGGGTAAGCAGAAACTACAAAACACCACCTACTACAATCCTTACATAGGTACTCCTGTTGCCTCGTAAACGTTCATACAAATATTTCTCGCTGTTAACCACGTTTTACATTTGATTATACATTACAATACTAATGAACAACTCGTTGTAATTCAGAATTACTTAGAAATACTTAGTTACATCTGTATTCAATATAAATTCACAGCAATATGTTACGGTCTGCGTGACTTCTACAGTTATCTCCAAGAGGCTGAAGTTTGTTCCAGACACAGTTTCAAAGATTAGGGAGCGCCCAGTTTCAAAGTCGAAGGAATGGGAAAGTTCTTGAATAGAGAGTCCAATTTAAATAATGTAAATAGCTATACATAATATACGAATAACTTTGGCTGTGTGAATTCTGGCTAGGGAAAGAAACTACATAGCCAGCGGATTGGCTAATCTAGATAGCCGTATTAGCGCACCGTAGATCTCAAAAAAATAAATTACAAAACGAATGGACCGCAATTTTCCTTCTACATCTATAAATGCTCGTGTCTTGTTGAAGCCTATGTGTATGATGATGATTAGATATCGTGTTAATTTTATCATAATTACGCTCTAGATATGTACGAACTAATAATTATAATTTTGTGTTCATGACAGACTTTTACCCCCTCATTAAGAAATACGGCGTAAAGTTAACCGAACAAACCAAACTAAACCACGAAAAACGTTATATATGGTTATTCGGAAGGTTATATTAATAAGTACCTACTGTTGGTAACTTACTCCCCATTTATTAATAAGGGGGATGAAGTTCAAATACTTTCGCCCCTTATGTTACTTTCAGAGCAAATACCGCGATACAAATAAAACTCATTCATATAAAGAACGTTTCATAAAAGGAGGCTGTACTGCGAAATATGAGACATTTTTTTCTACCTTAGTTACCTCGAAAAGAGTCCAATGAATGGAACATTTTTACAAAGAATTTAACCTAAGATTCGGTGAATCGCGCAATAACAAACAGGGATGGCGGCGACATTATAAATATCCGACAAAGCGGATTTAAGTAAGTACGTACTCATCCTATTGTTATGTCACAAAATTATGTCTCATTCGAGTGTTCCACACAGAACCTAAGAGCCTTATTTTCCAGACATTATTTCTTTATATTTTATTCAACACCCTTGTCTTGATTCCCAAATAAAATCCCCCGATTAAGCAGATGTTGTTTGCACTTACAGTTTAATTGCCTATTAATTTCTTTGAACCGAATTCATTATCAAACGTTCTTAGCCATACGCAAGTGCATGCTATTGCCAGGTAAAGTGCTTGAACATATCTCTGACCAAAATATTCTGTGCTCCCTCAATTAAACGTGGGTACCTTATGACTTACCAAAACTTTATGAACATGCACAATCTTCGCAGAATCCTCTAAGTTCGTATCTCTTTCGGTCGATTAGCGACAAACTTAAAGTTACCAAGTTATTACTGTGATCTGAACATACATAGTAACTACGGTATTTATTCAAGATAAGTTACAAAAAGTCTACTTTAAAACACACGCACAAAGAAATCGTATAAATTGATGAAGATAAATTAAACCAAGAGAGCATATTAAAACCTTTTTCAAACCGCACCTTTATTATTTGCACAAAAGAAAAAATAGTGATTTCAATTTTCCTTTTCGGAAATATCCGCCGCGGTTATCTCGGACACCGGCCTGTCCCGATACCTACGGCCCTGGTATCGACTTAAGGCCGTATTTTATTTTTATTTATGGCCCAGTCCGCCGGCCTCTGGCCTTCGACAATTAATCAACTCTGTGCCGACCGCCTAATGCCTGTTTTCCTTTGCCTAATGACCTAGGCGCAGATTCATGACTGATGCGCTATCAGTATCAACTTAATTGCGCTTCAATATTTATTGAAGAGCCCTAATTTTGTTTGTCTGTTTGCCTTTTTAGAAAATTGTTTACGTCTTTTTTGCAGAAAATTTTAGCAACTATGTACTAGTTGCTTACGATGGCTGTTTCAATTATGAAACTAACGTTATTCTCGTACTCATGTGTGTTTTCTTTCAAGTTGTTGCACCGCAGAGTGCAGCACTGCTTCTCTTGTATATGAAGTAGTTAGATCATTAAGCATAACATAAACACCAGTTTTTTTTTTATATTTTTCAATTAATTATCACCACGCCTGTACTAGCCAGCCAGCGGCTTGGTTATTGGTCCGATTCCATCTTGATTCATCTTCTGTAGCAATATCCATTTGTCCAAGAGTAAATGAATAAGAAATACAAAGAAAAAGACGACACACGAAATAGTAAAGTAAAATGGGGTGTTGGACTAGTTTCGGATAATAATCGTGTTTTTATCCGCAAGTCCGCTAAGTGCTTTATATTCGGAGATAACAGTGATTTAGGGAATATTATTTATAAGCGTTATCTGTTGGACATTTATGAGTTATTTGTTTGTTCTAATAGTTAAGGGCTTGTTTTAAACCGATGGACCAAGGTAGATGGCAGATTGTAGATCGAAATGTGCTTCACCTTTTGTACACTTTTGAGTTGAGTATTAAAGTGTAATACATATTATAAGTACGATAAACAAATAAAATAGGTAGTTTTTAACGATAAAAGTCGAAACCAGCGTGCGTGTATGACTAGATGTATGAACGTGGACGAGGCAAAGGGAGTTTGTAGGATCGAAGCAGGTGGCCGTCTGTGGTTTCTGCCTACCCCCATGATTGGAAACAGAGGTAAGTTTAAATGTATGTAATATGTTAAAAGACGAAACCATCTATGGGCCGAAAGAGTAGTAAAAATTGAGAAGCGAAGTGAAGAGTTAAAAAAATATATTTTTTTATTCAAATTAGGCTGAGACATTGCCCCAAAACGCTCGCCCTTCGCAACTTCCTAGTGTTTTAGCTGGGAACAAGAAGCGGAACAAACTCCCGAGCAAAAGAATTTGACTACCCTGTTCGATGTCCATGGTAACACTTGAACAAGTTCCACAAAGTTAGTTCTGCAAGCGACGGCGACGTGTTGCTTTGAGAGGCGCTCGTTAAGCAACGTAATTATTTCCTTTTTTCTTTCTACTCCGTTGTTAAGTCCTTTTAATTGTCAAAGTTTAGTGGAAAGTGTAATAAATTGCTGATGAATAAGTTTATCTTTTGTGCCTTTACTATTTTTTGTCAATTTGTTTGGCGAAGCGATTATAATTTTAAAAAGGTTTAGTTAAACTCTGGTCCATTAAAGTGTCGAGTTAACACTAACAACTGTTTCAAAGTTATTTTCAAGATAGGGATTTGTTGAATCACTCGACAAATTTAGTAGCGAAATCCTAACTATTAAAATGTCGTTTTGACACCAAACGAGTGTCATGAACTGCTTTTATCACTGTTATCATTTAAACGTGTTTATATTATACGACACGACGACACGACCAATCAACACCTCACCGCTGTTGATGTTAGATTGTTGCTGTTGATGGGAATCGCTTAAAATTATGGTACTTAACTGCGATAAATTACAACAGTGAACCTATAACGAGAGCAGGCTGGCTATTCACAAACGCTCGGTTTCGATTTCGATTCGACAAGTCATATGTTAATCTTTTTTTGGCATTACGAAAGCATGCGAGATAGACATACAACTTTCCGAATCGAAATCGAAACCGAGCGTTTGTGAATAGCTAGCGAGATCGGTGTGAATAAGTCAAAAGTGAGGTACCATTAACTAAACGTTCATACAAGAGCATCAAGAAACTGATACATATTTTTTGGAATATGACAGAACAAAGCATGTAGCGGCATAATTATGATACTACATAGACGGTCTATGGCGCGAAATAAGAACATCAAACTCCTAAATCTCGGTGTTAAAGTACTTGAGAGTTGAGAAAATATAGAAAAACTCGATAGAAACCGTCGGGCACTAGCCCGCCAGACAAGATGCCAGTCTGGTTGAAGGATCCTCCCTTTCCAATGTAGTATTGAAGAACTTTACACCCTGCACTTCATACTCCTTATCTTTGTAACTCTTCGTACATGTAGTGCACTTACTAAATCTCTTTAACGCTAAAAACTTGTATAAAACTTAAGTCTGTCTTATTTACCTTTAAACGATTGCCAGAAACAGAACCTTGTGTTAAATATATTTAACGCATCTTTGTATTTGTTCGCTAACATAGTTTTTAAGTGATTTTGCACTAAGTTATAGGGTGTTAAAATCTTCTTAACGAAGCCGAAAGGCACTTGTTCTCCCCGTCATTGCGATCATTTTTTTGTTGTACACCATACCTGGGAAACTTCTAGTTACGGAGATATTGGGGGTCAAAGATCCAACTTTTTAACAAGTTTTTTTTTTTTAATACAAGTTTTGAATGTAAGATTTTTAAACACCTCCACGACCCCCGTTTTATTCAATCCATCCGTCAGCACAATGTTTTGAGTGCGTTACATTGAGTTCTACCACAAAATATGATTTTTCACCCCAAAAATGAAAGTCTCTTACCAGCAATAATTTTTGCGTAAAGTTACTTATTTTGATGTACAGAATGCTTGGTTGACGGCTTCGTGATGAGGTTGTATAAACCCTGTATAATTAGGGAATTTTATTCAGTAATAAAGAGATTATTTAACTATTTATTTTTTATCGCATTTAGTGATAAGTGCAAGGCAAACTTATTGTAGGTATTTGAGCTTACATCGATACATCGGCATCATGTCGGCAATAGTAGGTAACACGGGCGATACCCAAAATATCGTGTTCGGCCGTCAAGCTCGGCTCCCTGCTATCTCCAGTGATGTATGCGTGGGAGGGGTTGCCAGGTTACAGGCGACTCAATGTGCCCAAATTTGGAGCCCAGGCATGTAACAATATAATTGATTTGGCTTTGGCAAGTCTTGGAAGCGAATAGAGGACAATAATATTGTTTTCACTTCTCATGCTCTAAAAGTTCGTCTTTTGTGTCGTGCGTAGGCGACATAAAGTCGCTTTTTATGCTCTAGCTAGAGCATAAAGTAAAATCTTCGTAAGACACGAAGTATTATATTATCTGTGGTAAGACCAAGGTAATCGGTCCAACAGCCACACGAACAACTTCAACTTCATAGAATAACCTCTTTATTTTAATTCGTTTCGTTAGTATTCTAAGAACAAGGCAAGGATACCAACAGCCAAAGAACACAATAAAACTTCATGAAATAAACTTATTTTTTCATTTCGTCCATTTATTATTTTACATGTTGCTGTTTCATTTCCTCGCAATCGAAGTGAAAAGTAGAGTGTACAACTCGTCAATAAAACTCACTTTACACTCTACTTTATATATTCATACATTCATATATATACTTTATATATATTTATTATATTATATAAACGTCTCGCGTAAAATGGTGCGTTTTATGAACTCGATGTACAATCTACTATTGTAGTAAGTAGCAGATTAGGAACATAGAATGTTGAATGAAAAATGGAGGTAATTAAAAAGATAAGCCAGAAAGCTTTCTAGACCCAGCCAGTTAAGATCGCAATAGCGGTCACTGACCCACCTACATTTATTAAAGTTCTTATCTTTGAAAACCAAAAATAAGCCTATTCAAGTCTTGAATCGTCATCTATCGTGATCTTCAACATTTTTTCTAATAAAAAACGATACATGGTTCATTTGTTTTGGTTCGTACGAAGAGATACCTATTAAAAGGGCAATGACCGCTATTGCGATCTTAACTAGCACCAACTGTAGACCATTTTAGATCATCATCATCTCCTTGGTCTTCTCTCAACTCTCTACTGAATCGGCTTTCAGACTGATGGATGACGGATGCAGCCGAATTTCAGTATTTTACATGATTGTCTTTTAGATCAAGCAAGTAAATTATACTAAACAAAGATATTGCAATGGCTCATACACATCTTTCAGTACCTAACTTTCTGAAAATATTCTAACAAAACAACTATTTCTTCAGCTTCACACTTTATGCAAATCCGTCAACAGCATTCAATAATCCAACATCTTACACAAAGGCTGACCATTACGAATGAAACAGATACACATCTGGACACAAGTCGCCCGTCCAGGCGTGTAGCCTACAGTGAGACGTCACAGCTATTCATCTTCGTATAGCGCCACCTGACGCGATGGACAACGAACCTAAAGCCGACTCCGTAACGAATTGTTTTCTATGCAGGCAACACCGCCTAGCCGTTGGGTAAATTGTCTATGCTTTCATGTTCCAAAATTGAACTGAAATATTGGGCTGAAACCCGTTACTGGGAATTTGTAAAGGCGAGCTGTGTGTGGTGTGGTGTTAGGTACAGGAGGTTGTTTTTAATTTAATTGACCTAATTCTGAAAGAAAAAAAAATGTAAAGGTTTTATGTGCTGTTTTAGTTTTACTGGCATTTCTGATCATTTCTTGCGTCTGCGACGACGCTCTGTCGAGGGAGGAGTCGAAAGGTACATTGGAAGACAGCCATTTGTATTTGTTTACCTATTTTGGCAGGTTTGCGCACGAGATGGCTTGACCTAGTAATAAATAGACAGGGCAACATTTTTAATGAAGATTATTTGAAAATCGTGACCTATATATATTAAAAAGTGATTCAATTGTTTCTGCTCGTTATTCTGATCAAACTATTTTCAGGTTTTGCGCATTTAACGTTAAACGTTGTATACAAGTGTCACGAGACCAAATATCAGGCTCGTAGCAGGTGTGTGCTTTCTGTAGTGTCTGCTTACCTCCGTGGGAAGTTTATGTACCTGTAAGATTGTAGATATGTATGATAATGAATAATTGGGCAAAGTTGAAAGTATTGTCCAAGAGGTAATCCAATCATCGGGCTTTTCCCAAAAACGCAAATATGTATGTTTTATTTAAGTTCTTTACGTTCTTATGTATTCTATTTTCTCCTCTTCTTCTACACACTGTATCTGTATCTCTTTTTCATTTACTCTCCTTTTGCAGTTTTGCTGGAAGAGATTTCTTTAGAAATAAGCATCACCTTTTACATATTTTTCAGTTCTTTTCTTCTTTTCTTTATTCAGTGTGTACATAAACTGTTAAATAAATAAATAAAATAAACACTAGCCAACCAATGCGCATAATAATCTTCTCCCACCACTCACATTTATTCTCAAGTAACCATCCACAAGCTCATAAAGGGCACTTCGTTTCTCAACTTAATATGTATATTTTAATATAGCAATTACCTCAATATTAAGTCTGCGAACGCCGCCATCTATTTCTGAATTATTAATTTCAATTTTTCCTCGAGAACTTGGCTCACTTATTACGCTCTCGGCTTGTATTTCTGCCGTCCCCTGAGGGATATTAACTTTGACCTGACGAATGGAGTTTTGACACTTTTTCGTAGCACAAAAGTAGGGTAGTTTATACGTGATACTTTAGTAATGAAGATGGAAATTGAACAAATGTTAACTTGTGGAAGCCATTTTGTTGTCTAACTTCCGACTTGTTTACCCGGAGGCGACGGTGTGTTGGATTCGTTTCAATGTGGATCGTTGTTGGGACATCGCTCAAATATACTTTCTTTTCTTGTGACCACGATAACTTTTAAATGAATGTCTTGGGCATACAAATTAATTGGCTTTTTTGTAATATGAATAGCCAGTCAATGATTACTTCTAAAAGTAAAGATTAAATACCCTGTTACCTTATTCAATTAGCCTGCATAGTTTCTCATCTTTGTAGTCTTTAAAATAATTTAATCAACAAAATAAAAGATGACATTTTAACTTAAATAATATCTAGTGCATTTCTCAACTCAGGAATTCGTTAGTGTATAGTTAACGTGGCGTCGATAAAATTAATTCAGCTGATGCCAATAACGGCAATAGCGGTGTCTCTGGCTGATCCTCGCTCGAGTGGGCTTGATGTAAAGTATTCGATGCCAGGCTGCGGGCCCAGTGGCAGCGGGACGCATAGAAAAGTCCAGCATACAATATCATCATATGCGTACCCTTTTCCTAAATATATTGGGGTCGGCTTTCATTATGCTCAGATGACTGAATGTAGCGCAAATTTGGAGGGACTACCTCCGACCACCACACGTTACTGAAGACCTGGTTGTCAGAATGTTGGGCTCCTGACTACCCGTAACGAGTTTCAAAGATTAATGACAGCTGAGACTAACTGTTTAATGCCAAGTCTACAATTTCCAAGTAATTGGTTATTTTTAGCAAAGGATGGCTTTCGCATGAATGGAGATGTGTATGCAGTGTCTGCAACAGGTTATGCATAGAAATGGCTTTCTCTCGAAATCACTCGATTTCTTTTCATGAGTCCATGCAGGTCGTCACTGTATCATGATTATAGCTCCACCTGGAACCCAACGTTGTCTAGCTTTGAGTACTGAAGTGGAGATTCTTACCATCCAATATTAGTAAAATAAATTCTACCAAGACAATTCGACAACTACTAGCATTTCTTATAGTTATCGTAGACCATTACTTGCCTACCCTAGATCCACTTTCCATATTCTTCTGTAAGCTAGGCAATCAACCATACCTAATTTCACAGATCGCCCCGGTTCCCGCTCCGCTCCCCGCTCCCACCAGCAGCACACCCAAGGCGAGTGTATAATGTCTCCCTGAAGAGACATTGGCAGCAGCTACAGTACACCACTTCTGCACACGCGGGTAACTGAGCTCATCTGAAGCCACTCGTTATCTCTCACATAGTTTAACTGCACGTAACTGTTTACCTACACAGATTTTTTGAGAGATGAGGAATTTCAATGGTGGCGAAAAATGTTTTATTTTTCCCGATAAGTAGCTATTAATAAAAAAAAATTAAACACCTCCACGACCACCGTACTAATCAATTTTTGCGTAAAGTTACTTAGTTTGATGTACAGAATGCTTGGTTGACGGCTTCGTGATGAGGTGGTTTACACCCTGTATATTAGTCCTATTGATTTTACTATTTCAGACCCCAACCACGTTATTCGTACGGTGGCGTTCTGAGTATACGCAACGTTCGTCAATATTTTTTTCATTTTTCATCCAATATTTTTGCATATACATAGTTATATATCTTTAGATTTTTTATTACTAGTAGAGCAACAATCATTCAGTGGTATGGCGAGGAATGACAATTCCTTCTCGTGCCAATTGTGGAACAAGTTGGTGTCACGACGAGGAAGAAGGACAAATTTTTACAGGATTGCTAACTACAACATACTTGTGCGGATGACTGTATTAATATGAACCATTTAAATGAGCATAATTATACCTAACTTGTTGTATATAAATAGAATATTCTTTATTGTTTACCAACAAAACGAAACAAGAAGGGGAAGTAAACAAAATATACCTACTGTAAAACAATATGCAATGTTACTGCCAAACGCAATAAAGATTTAGTTACGGTTTTTCAGAATTCAACTATGAAATTTGAAGACCTATAAAACGCTTTTCCAACATGGAATCAAACCCAGCACCTTTCCACTCAACAACCGGTTCACAAAACTTATTGTAGAAACCTAGAAACAGCAAAATAAAGCCCGAATTCTCGGAAACTAGGTTAAACTTCAAATGCCCAGTAACGGTAGAGTTTCACCATTCAGTTGAATTCTTAGGACGTAGCAACTAAAGTCTCTATTCAAATTCCCCGTACATCGGACCAGTTGGAATAAACACCTCGAAACTACCACAGGTTGAACTGAGGTAGAACACACGTAACTGTGACCTAGATAACTAAACCCTGGATGATAAGGATTCATATAAAGTCGAGTTTAGCTGACACGTCGCGTTAACGGCGCGTCCTTCTAAAACTGTAAGCTATAAAATGTGAACGGGACACTAAAATATTAGGAGACGTGAAACTTGACATTTACGTGGAGTCAAAAATGATAGCCAACCCAGCTTCCATAAGTGTTGCCAAGGGACTGAGCTGAATTCTATTCATCTATTTTATCATTCAGAGACGGCAAAGGGGCAGAAAAAATCATTTGCTTCCATTACGTTGAAGGAAAACATTGTGAGGAAACCGGAATGTCTTAGAACCGAAAACTTCAAAGATTACTGACAACTACCAACCCGCACGGGGCCCGCGTGCTGTATAAGGGTTATTCTCATGCAGAGGCAATTCCTAGTAATGAAAACTAAGCTGGTTGTGCTATGCTATCCATTCTCTATGTGTTGATCACTGTTCTATCTACGTTAACACACAATGACTGCAGCTTTTTACCACACCGTAACGACCGAAACGCTGACGTTGCTCAAAAAGCCGCCAAGCTGAAGTGGAACTGGATTAGCCACGTCTACTGCCATGCCCAATGAGCAGTAGGCCAAAATAGCCACTTCCTGCAGCCCTGGATCGAATCAACTGAAAGTCATGGAGAAGACCTTTGGCCAGCTGAGGGATGATGCAGGGCCCCAGTATCAGTATTTAAAAACCGCCACATTTCATGTCTACCACAACCAAACCCGCGTACCTTCTTCCTTAATGAGTAAACTTATCAATACTCATTATCATTACCAAACACAGGCAACCTCCCAATACGGCGCATGACGTGCCAACGCGATATAAAGGCGCGAGAAGTGCCTCGACGAATTATGAAGCTATTAGCAACCCTTGTATTTAGTTTACTGCCGTAATAACTGGGTAGGGATAGGACAAATGTTTGTTTGATAAGAAAAAATGTGTGATTACTAAGTCTAATTTTGTGATAGAAGATCTCATTCATAACTTTACTGTATCCAATGGTATGTTACAATATAATGCACATTCCTAGAGAAATAGCAAAAGAAAAGTGTTTTTCTTTTTCAACAAGAATTCAACAGTTTATTTCAGTGAGATCTTTTTCTTTTCAATTTTAGGGTAAAAGCTGGGCAGACAATGGTTTCAGTATTGACAAAGCAAATTGTGGTATGGAATCTATCAAAGGACACGGAGATATATTCTGAGTTGAAAGCCAATCTACAGTGATTGGAGAGGCCCCAAAAGAAGATCTTTATCAAAATCTAACCTATTCACATACACATCAACACAAACGATACGATAATAAAATAATTACTGCGTCTATTTGACATGTTATTGGTACCAACCCTTACCGATACCACGATATATTGAAAAACTATCTGCTCTTAACATGAGAGGACTGAGGTGTGGAAGATCGTCACGCGAGCTGACCAATTCAGAATGACATAGTGGATAGCAGGCAGAGAGGCAACAGCGTTAATTATATATTCTTGAGATAAGCTACGAGGTAATTGCGCAGTACCTACTCGTACAATGTCTTTCATCCATCCATTTCATCGTTCATTGCGTTATTTACGTCGATGAGCTGTCGAATTTTACAACCCTTTGCAGCAATGAATTAGGAAATTTGATCAAAAGACTTCAGATTGTGATTGAAAATACGCATACGGGGTGATGCCGGTCTGAAGTGAAGGGTTAATTGAAATGTTAGTTTAGTTATTGTATCTCCTTGTAAACATCTACGGTTTTTAGGTCATCAAATCTACCATGATAGTTATAGTATATTCAGTCGCGACCTTGTTGACCGGCTATGACATAACTCATCATCCTACATTTGATTCAAGAGAAAATTTCCTATGTAATACTCCAGCAACTATTGAAACACTATGCACACTTGCTCCACTGCCTACCTCTCAACTACAACAGCGTCGCCCGAGGGCCACTCGTCGTCCAGATGTCGGAGATCACACACAACACATAACACACATAATATACACAGCAATACACAGCTCGTGTACATTTGTGCACAGTTTGTGTAGTGTGTGTACTGTGTCGTGCTAAGTGTGGATGTTATGGCAAGACGTGTCGGGGTATGCTAACAGTGTTGCCAGTAAGATGCAATTATACGAGTACTTAGTTTGTGCTTGGTAGTTGGTTGTTGTGAATTTATGGTTTAGCTTGGGTGTTAATATGTAAGTCTCATTTAAGAGGTCACGTCTTAAGGGTCCATATGTAAGTTGTTGGTTACTAAGAAAGAACAAAATAATTGGTAAATGAAATTGAGATTAAACTTTTTCAGTTTCTGCATTTTGGTATTGTAGTAGTGTTAAAACCACCAGGCAGATCATTGAAATTAGCACTTCTTTGTAAAGCTTCTTTATCTACCAGATAGTCATGAATTATTTCTCTATAATATAGGTTAACTGGTAGAGAATGCCTTGTGGCATTAAGTCCGCCTATGTACTCTTGTACATAAATAAATATAACGGTGAAAATGTGTCCTGGAACCAAAATATCAGAAACAAGTGACGACCACCAACCAGGACTAGTATCCACGTTGTGGCACTCTCTCTTAAAGTGGACGCCATTCAGGAGGAGGACCATTATGAGCTGACTATTTCTCTCCATTCTCTGACACAAACCCAGTGATATATCATCACACATCTTACAAACATC
The DNA here is from genome assembly GCA_963853795.1 of Xestia rhomboidea. Lineage (NCBI taxonomy): Eukaryota > Metazoa > Arthropoda > Insecta > Lepidoptera > Noctuidae > Xestia > Xestia rhomboidea. Next base: position 1,187,713 of record OY970771.1, on the reverse strand, counting down.
GGCAGTCCCCATTAGCGGGCGCATATGGCAGAGCAAGGCGTTATTAATAATTAAACGGCGGGATTTATCGCCCCGTCACATGCGTGCAGCCGAATAAAAATATAGCACATGGCATAGATACTGTTTGTTTTTATAAGACGCCATGTTTTGGAAGAAAAAGATAGTATTGGATGAACGTGGACGAGGCTAAGGGAGTATGGAGTAGTTTTTGTCTACCCCCAAGGGGAAAAGGCGTTATGTAAGTAACTGCTCAAATGACTCTGTGACGGTGAGAACTGCTTATTTTCCGTACATCATGTTGCCATACTAGTGGTTTCGGCGCGAAGCGCAACCTTTCCTAGAAAAAAGAGATTTTTTTTTCAAAAGTCTATCCATTAATTATTTGCCATCTTAATTTCAGTGACCTATGAGGTCAATGGTGTCACTAACCTTGATGTTAATGTACCTTAATGACGCTTGCGAATTTTAGTTTTGAAGTATGATATTAATTAATAATAGACGTTCAGTTTCTGTTGAATCGAAAAGTTTAATGATTTTGATGGCGATTTCAGAACAGTTCATGCTGTTCATCTCCCAATAACCTCCTGCTTTAAAAGTAACAAATACAGCAATATTTTATTATTAAAACTTGCAGTATTACGAGTATGACTCAAATCATATGAATAAATATGAGCAATGTATTTTTTTTATTCCCATAATGAAACACATTTGTGTAGTTTCAGCGAATTCAGACATAAATCTAGACGAATGCTATAAAAATATAAGCTTCGCATTATTTAAACTTCCAACGCTTTATACTTTATTTTTGTAAAGTGGTTTTAAATCCTGTTAACAATACGAGCTGGTTTTAATGAAACTTTTTCAATTCGAGTAGACAGAAATATGGCTGGCAAGTCAATAAGTTTTCCAAAATACATGCGTTGTATGCATATTAAATATATCTCTTCATTTGAATGAATGCGTCGACTCCAAGTAACACGCACAAGGGTGGGGAAATCATGAATGGACACACAAAGCATCATAAAAGTAGGACCTGCCTTATTTCTGCATCTAACTATCTAACATAATGTTTTTCATCCCATCTATTCGAAAAGGACTACTTGGTTCGCCTTTAAGTGCGCCCAAAGGTGGTGTTTTCTATAAGAAACTTTTAGCTGGCAGTAATGAGTTTTTAATCCTCTTTATAAGTGTGCTGCAATTAACTTTGCCACGCACTTTTTGAATTTGGATCATCTTAGTGTTCAGCGCCAAAGAAATCGAACGCAAATATTGATTGAATAAAGACTGGCTGGTACGACGGCCTATAGTCGCGCCGCCGGTTGAATAAAAGTATATCAAATTAAAAACCCGGACTACAGCCCGTGTTTTCATCAATTTTCACGGAATGTTAGAAATTCATGGTTTTGTTTTGAAAAAATTTGATGATGATTCTTCAAGTCGCAGTGAATAAAATATGAGGCACCATTTATTTTCTCATAGTGGGTGATGAAAAGTAGAGTGTATCACTCGGGCGCAAATATATTTTTGGCTCGGGTGACGTACTTTGAATCCCTCGCTACGCTCCTAAAAAAACGTTAAAAAAGCGCCCTCGCCGTAAAAATATTATTTTGCTCCCTTATGACACAATCTACTATTTGCCAGTATGGCAGTTTATTAAACTTTCAGTCTATAGTATAATCATAACACGGACCCTGAAAGATTTGAATTCTTCTATTACTTCAACATTATTTGCCTTAGGCTACCTACAATACCGGCAATTGTGCCTCCATACCGCAAAGGGATCTATCAACAACATCGGGCAACATCGCTTTCATACATTCCTTTTTCTCCCTATCCTCTCTAGCACACTAGATCCCATACATCAATCCATCTGCAAGTACAGTCGCCGCCAGCGCCGCGCGCCGGATCTCCGCTTCGTCGCTGTCGCGCGTCGCTGCGACAATTAGTCGCTATTATTACTTGTTTGTCGTGTCGCGATACATTACGTGCCGGAGACATGACGGCCTGACAGTGATACAGTGAGAGACTTGTCTATTTTGGTATTCTGTTTCCCTAGCACAGAAATCTCTCCGTTATGTTTCCCTTGTGGCAATTCTCATACCCATATATCCAAGGTACATATACATTAAAGCATGTAATTATGAGCAGAGAAGAAATCATTGAGACACAATCAAAACCAAATATGTTTTATTGCTTGCTATTTTTGCCTTCGTAATTTCTGTGCATTCTCAGGGGAGTCTGCTCTTTCTATGGCAAGTCATCAGAAAATTAAAACTATGCAAAGGCATAGTTTTTAGTTTGCATATTTTGACAGTTGGGGTAATCTACTACTTTTAGTTTTTTTTTTTAAATACTATTACGATGTCAATGAGCTGCCATTCCGATACAAATTGCTTTAGCAGATTTGGTGGGGTGACCTGCCACTAAAACTGCACTTCTATAAATCACGCCATCTTCCAATAAAAACAATAATAGTTACAATGCAACAGCACTCAAATTTTTAACAAACTAAGTAATAAAATCAAGTGTCACATAAAATATCTCAAAGTTAACTAGCAAACATCATAGCTTCACACCCGGTGCGGTACCAACCTCACAGCCATATGTGACATCTCGAAATCACAAGTAGCATTGTCACGAGTGAGTTATTGGCGCGATTATACCCACGTATTTATGTTGATGACTGTACACGGTACTGCCAATACCACAAAACAAATAATTACAAACTTTTCGCTTTATACTTTATCCATTGCAAGGTTTACTTTATAGAATGACTTTTTGTCTAGTACTAAACCAGCAATGGATTCCATGTAAGTTATTATGATGGTGTTATTACTAGTGTTGTAGTATTTTCTTTGATTAGGTGTCGACTAACGGAGACAAAGCCGTTTGTGCTACCTTTTAGTGGTGCTGAAAAAATTTGGACGCTTTATGAGCGTAGTTTTATTTTTAGTGCGTTATTAAATTTGATTTAGTAGTACTGGAACTAAAATAAAAGTAAGCAAGTTAGTGGTGGTATTGTTAATGTAAGTTTAGATGGCAATTACTGTTGAAGTGTGACTGTCAGACGAGACACCATGTGCTAGTTAACTGTCACAAGTTACTAGTTCAGTAACTCGTAAATATATAAATAAAAGCATTTATTTCAGGTCCGAGACCCATATTAATCAAAAATACAAACACGTAAATAATTGAAATAGCAGAATTACATTACAATTTCATACGGAACAATTTTTAAAAAACAAAAATAAATAGACACAAATACAAAAACATAAATAATTGAAATGTCAGAATTACATAAGAATTAAAAACATGATTAAATTAATAAGTCAAAAGTAAAAATAAATAAATGTCAAAATAATTTATCATATTATTAAAAGATTAAAAAATGTGGAATTACAAGAAATCAAATTTAAATGTCAAATCAATGGTATAGGTATAATTATATTTAAGTATAAGGCCTTAACAACATGCCGGTCACAACAGTGCCTCATATAGGGACAATCAAGTCTCCCCCAATCATCGTAAATGATGACTTTACATCCGTAAAATATATTCCCTGAAACTGGATAAAAATTTGTACCTCGGGAGTCTACTGGTGAAATGTGTGTGTACCTACTATTGAGCCTCCTGCCCTAAGCCTAAGGGGTTACTGGCGTGATGTTATTTATGTAAAAGTGCCTCATAAAACGTAAAAAAAAATGTACTTAATCGACACTATCTCTACATAAAATACAAAAACCTCCATTTACCACGTTTACCACTTAAACCTTAAAAATATAACGTATAAAAAGCTAGCACAACATTAACAGGCCCATATTGTTGTTCACAAGATTGTTTTAAAAATACATATTAATAAATTAATTATAATGGAGTTTACCTCGAAATTAATTGGGGTTGGGGACAAAAACGTTACATTACAAGAATGTACAGAAGGGCTATTCCAATTGCAGAAAAACCCCGCGCTGAAAGGAGGTAAGTACACATAGTTTTATCTTGTGTCATTCAAAAGGATCTATGTAACATCATAAAGTGTCGACAGAACATCAGGCCTTCCCCCAAAGAACTTAGGCAAATTAAGAAAAGTATCTACTGAGAAACTCTAGATGTAGAAACTCAGCTATCGAAGATAAATGTAATCAAAAAAATATTAAAATTAAAAAAACCCGACTGCATAAAAAATAACTAATAACTTTAAATAAAAACTGAAAAGATAAAAACAAGTTCAAGAAACAGGACATATTGACTGCAACAGTCGGGACCCATATTGGATGTAATGATTTTAGTCTAGATTATTTAATGGGTTCCGACTTGTTTTTATCTTTTTAGTTTTTATTTAAAGTTATTAGTTATTTTTTATGCAGTCGGGTTTTTTAATTCTTTCAGATTTTTTTTTTTATTTTACACTTTTTAGTTACTTAGATATACCATTATAAAATCCTCATGATGAGCCTTTTATCGAGCCGTTCAAGCTGCAGAGCGAGCCAAACAATTGAATTTGGCGCCAAAAATCCGCCATTATGTTTTTTTTTATTTTGATATACACAGTGTCTCTCTCACAGTAAATACAAATCTAACGACACCTCTCAAGCTAAAATCCATCGAGCCGTTCAGGCCACAGAGCCTGCCAAACATTTGAATTTGGCGCCTAAAATCCGCCATTTTTTTATTTTGATATACCCAGTGTCACTCTCACAGTAAATACGAATCTAACGACCCCTCTCAAGCTAAAATCCATCGACCCGTTCAGGCCACAGAGCGTGCCAAACAATTAAAAATACATATATACATACTCTCGAAAAACATAACCCTCCTTCTGGCGCAGTCGGGTAAAAAGACAACGTATTGCATTCACCATAGAAAAGTAGAGACTGGAGCTCAAGAAAACGCATATTTTTTCTATTGGCTTGACAAGAGCTGTCGAAAAGTTAAAATAAATCCTCGTTAAGTCGTCCTAGAAATTTGAAGGTGCTACTAGCCACACACAGTATCATTTTGCATCAGTTTGAAAAATTCCAGAACCTAGCCACCCCTCTACTGACCGCTGTTGGTCACAGACAATGGTGTTGCCATAATAGCCACGCTTTGTCAATTTTGTTCAACTTTGCATGTTTAAGTAACCCAAAAGAAAAATACTTCTGCATAATATTGTCTTTTTGAAATGAAATTTCATTTCATTTTCAGATTCCACACTATAACCAAGCGTCAGATTTCCTAGAAGAGGACTTTCATTATAATGATGAATTCGCGGACCATAACTAATTACATTGTAAACAACAATACCTAGCCGACAACTAGTATATTTCCAAGAATATTAATGCCAACAATTTGGAATGAAAATGAACGACAATGAAAACTTTCTATGCAGGATCAGAGTGTTGTACCTTTTCTCGAATCGATGATTCCAATTTTGTCGGACCAGTAGCATCCTGGACAGCTCTGTCGTTTGCCTCATTCACGTCCTGGAGGGTGCAATTAGTTGTGCATGACGGGCAAGAGAGAAGGACCTTGTCTCGACCCATCTCGGACACTATGCGAGAGTGGAGCCGCAACACCACCACACCACACCACACCACACAACCACTACATCCACCACACCCACCACACCTTCACCACACCTTCATACCTTCTCTCCTGCCCGTCATGCGCAACTAATGATGTCCTGAATACATGGTAGCCGTTTGTGCGTCGGAGTCCCTTCCACCTCGTATAATTCGAAGGAATACCAAAGACTATTAGCATTGACTTAAAATCCCATCCTTTTTCTCGTCGCTTAAAAAGCAGACCATAGTTTCGTTTTTTTTCTACTTAAGTGCACAACACATACCACATAAAGGAATGTATGTATGTATACTGTTACAGTCTGCACTCATTATAGAGTGGGTCTACTGTTGCCGCCTTTTTGTAAAAACCGTCAAGTGTTTGCTCCGCGTTCCTGGACACACGGAACACGAATATTTTATGACGGTCGCCATGCATGATGACCGAGTGGAGAAGGTATTTTATTAGTTCCTTTTTCTTTCTCAACTGAATCATATACCATAATCATATGTATAATCATATTTACCGCATGAATAAGTTCATTACGTTACTTTGGAGAATAGCGACAGCTTAAGAACCCGTTGCGTGTCAGGGCTTCTCTCAGCAGCTCTTACCTGGTTATTTCTCTCTATCATCGTAGAAGTACTATCCTGATTTTCTTCTACACTAACATGTACACCACAGGTGTTCAAGGCTTAAGGAGCTGAAGTAACAGTAGTGGGCTCTCGGTGTTTGTTAAAGAACTCATAGTCAATGGCGCAAGGATATCCTGGAATGTAGACTGCGTATCGGTAAGAGGACCCCCAGCTATATGGGTCGACGACCTTAAAAGGGTGGCTGAGACAGACTGGATGCGGAAAGCATAGGAGAGGTGCAGGAGAAGGTGCTGTGGCTCAGCTTGGAAGAGAACTGCGACCAACGGTGAACTGCGATAGGCTGAGTTCTTTTAAGTAGCTAAAAGAAGGAAGAAGAAGAAAGAAAGAACCAACCTTTGAAGGCCGCTGCAGATACAACTAGGTCCGGTGGGGGCATTCCGACGAAGCAGGGTGCAACTGCGGTTCCTAAACACAAACTATGGCTCACTTTCTGTGCTGCTCGAAGTGTATTTCCACCTGCATTTTGAGGAACCTGTCCGAAGCCACCACAAACTCCGTCAAGATGGCCGAGTTCTGGTCAAAGCTAACTTGTCTCTAATAGAGGGAATCATTGCCACGACAAAGAATAAGACCTGATGAAGAAACTATGCACGGCTTGACGCAAATACGAAATAATTACCTCATCCAAGTTCCACCCCACATCGGTATAATCCTAAGGGCTGGTAAGGTCTTGCGCATACATTATGCATGCTAATTTATCGGCGGGTCAGCGCGACTCCGCGGATTACTTCCGGCCACTTACGCTGTTTTATTCCACCTCAGGACAAGTTGGGACACCCTCATAGGGTGACCAGATGTTTTGCTTACTGAGTGTGTGCTTAGTTTCGTATTAGAAGGGAATTGTGGGTTTTGAAGCAGATGGTTCGGTTGGAAGCAATGAAATACTAATCAAGCTCGAGGTTGATGAAGACGAAACAGATTGGTACGAATCAGTAATCTTTGGGTTATGTACTTTTGTGGTCATCTTCTGGGTTCAAACTCGATTTGACCAAACGAGTATTATAAATATTGAGTATATTGAGGTTCCTTCACAATATTTATAAAATTTTGCGGGCAAAACATCATTGAGTTCCAGTTAAGTCAATTTTGTTCACCATCTGGAAATATATTCTATAACAGTAAATAACTAGTATTCATAATATTAAACCGATAATCCTGTTACAATGCAAGTGTGGTCAAATATACAAACGATGTATGAAGCTTCGTCAACATTGCAACAGCCGGGGATCGAACTTGCGACCTTTTACTTGCCAATTTATCGTTAAACCCTTATGGCTGTGGTATGCGACAAACCTTACTGCAAACCCAATAAGAAAGCACCACATCAACAAACTAAACCCGACGCGAGAGGTTCTAAAAAGTGGTCCAAGCCGTCTAGACTAAACATTGTCCCAACAAGGAGCAAAGAGTTCTCAAGTAGAATGTCAGTGACCCCTCGGGTGACCCTGGTGAGTGGTGCGCCGGTACCTTGGGCAGCTCCCGGAACCACTGCATGCTGTGGACGATCAATTAACGCTATCCAGGGATGCCTATCGAGTGCCACTGTGTACGGCTAGGGTCGCCAGATCTTTGCAAACATTTAGCTTGCAAAATATTGGTAAGCAATTAGGTAAAAAAAATATATATTATAAAATTAAATTCGAAGACATGTGATATCTAGCAATCCGCACTGGGCCCGCGTGGTAGATTATAGCCCAATGAGGGGGCTCTTTGAGAGGAGACCGTGCCCCAGCAGTGGGAACATTATAGGTTGATGATGATGATGAATTAGGCTGGTGTAGAGAACTTGTGAAATCATTGTGGTATAAAGATTGCTTGATTAGTGCCCGGTTGGTGGTAATAGGCTCTTATTACATCGGACTAAAACATAACTGATAACATGTGGGTTTAGGTACTATGGTACGGCGTGAAGTTATTTTATGTTATTCACACTGTCGTACTTAAATTATAGTAAAGGTATATACCAGTAACTGGTTGCCTTACCGCGTTAACTACATCTTCGTTACCTGCATGTAGAAACATAGGACGATAAGTTAGTTTGCCTAGAGGACAGTGGGAACAGCATTTCATATTTCTATGTCGACTTCCAACAGAGATTTTCGGTAGCTTATATTTTATATCCAATACATTTCTTACTTTTTCATCATCTTAATCACACATGCGAATCGTACGTAGATTTAACAAGCCCTTTCTCAAACCACCTACCGCTCTGATTTTAAATGAATATTTTTATGTAAACTCTGTACAAAAAAACAAACAAGCATGAGCGAGCCAATATTGACAAACCACGGTCATTACTTGTGAAGAATGACTAGTTCATTTGTTTCTGTTTTTACTCTATGATTAATGCATTACCTCCGATATACAGAAGTCAAGCTAAATATTCATGCAGACAAACAATAGTGTCTACTCGTATGTACGTCTGTGTGTGTTTTGTGGGCGGCCCAACTTTTAGGCCAATGGCCGACTAAATTAAGATCGAAGTTTAGACTTTTTTATTTTGGTCTGGTAACCCTAGCTATATTGAAGACCTATAGCGTCAGAATTAACGCACTAGGTTCTTTAAACGCACAGATAAAACTACAAAGCAATAAACACAAAAAAAAATATAATGCTACAAAGCATTTTTATTTTAAACATTTACAAATTTCATTAACATTAAATTACAAATCTATACAAATTACCACTACTCAACTGTGTCCTTATCAACGGAAATATAATCACCTCACCACGTGCAAAGGCATAAAACACCATGAAATATAATTAAAACGTAAACCACAACACCGCAAACTAATCCATAACCATCACTTTTAATTTTCCTCAAAAATAATTAAACCAAAACAGGATATTTCCTTTTTAATTTTTATGCAAAATTAGCGGTTATTTTTCAGGCTTTAAACCGCAGACGTTAAATGAACTCAGTGCGGAGAATTTGCATAAAAACTGGTCGGTGGTTGGAGGTAGACAAAAGGACTAATTTAGAAATCCCTGGGATGCTGGTAATATCTCTCGGATGCCTAGAATGAAAGCTACATCGGCAGCTCGCCACCATTCCTAGTAGAGATTCTGAGAATAGCGTTAGATACTAATCTAGGAAACAATTCACTGGTTTTTAGGTCGAGTTAAATCTTTGAGCCATAATAGTGAATCGCCGTGTGGTTTTCTGCGAAACAATAGATTTCCATCCGAAAATGTTGCTAATTCCGGTTAGGGAATTAGGTGATGCTTTGACCGAATTATTGGAACCATTCTACTACTTTCGAATATTGATAATGTAGTAACAAATTGCAGTCACCAATCTATGTACCTACCAAGCGTGGTTATTATGATAGATGTTTTTCATCGCGTTAGTCATAGTAATTCGCGGTTTTTCGAGCGGTCATGTATGATCATTTTCAGTAGGCCAAAACTGAAAATGAAGAAGATCTAATAATCCTGCCTGATTGCGGATTTCCCTCATTACCAAATTCATGGAAATAACACAATCCATTCAATAAAATACTATAGTCAGTACATTTCTGCCCACCCTGTCTGGACGTATGTATATAAACAAATAAATAAATAAATATTGCTGGACATTACACACAGCGCCATCTAGTGCCACACTAAGCAACAAGGCTTGTGTCGTGGACACCAGATAGTTGATATACTACATACCTTTTTGTTTGTAAATACATACTTATTATATATATATAAACATCCATGACTCGGAAACAAATGTCCATGCTCATCACACAAACATTTGCTCTTACCGGGATTCGAACCCGGGACCCTAAGAACGTAAGGCAGCCTCACAACCGCTGCGCCAATCGGGTCGTCGTATATGTATACATACGTGACCATTGACCTACTTTTGACATTGTACTAACTTAAACATCATAGTGAAAAACATAGAAGGTGAAACCTACATATTTATAAAACTACTAACATCGAGTAATATTGCTTACAATTTAATGGCTAAAATATTAGGGAAAAAAACGTTAGAAACAAAAATAGATTTATGCGACCGTGACAGGACTCGAACCTGCAATCTTCGGATCCGAAGTCCGACGCCTTGTCCATTAGGCCACACGGTCGGTACGTAACAGTGCGAAATAGGTCATCAGGGTCCGCGAAACCTCTCGACGTATATTACATCACATTTATGACGTCACCAAAACAAAATTAGAACATCACGCTTCAATCAAATGCTATGAGGCCGGCAGGGTTCAAAATGTTAAGAGTCTGGTGTTTTGATACAAGTACGTCATTGAAAACGTCAGGGTTGCCAGCTATTGCATTATTTATGAACGTAGGCAAGACTAACTTTTCAGGAGAAAAGCGCTGAAACTTCTTCAGTGATTAGAAATGTAAAGAAAATTAAGCCAACTTTTATAATAACTTTTAAAAGCCTTGTAAAACGTCTAAAGACGGTAATAATAAGTGGGTATCACAATTTGTTTACAATGCTCAAAATAGAGTATACATTGTTTTTGGAGCTTAATTTTTCTATGCTCGTTTTGCAATTACCATCTCGAGACCAACATCATTCCGAGAGACAGCAAATGGGCACTTAATGGCAATCATATTAGAGTAGACAATTTAGTAACACAAGCTACAGTACTATAATATTCAGACTTTTAATGCCTTTAGGGGACATACAGACAGACAGCTGATATTGTTCTCAAATTGTCTTCCAAATTATTATTCACAAGCTTCAGGCAGTGCGGTACCGGTACCGGTATCGGTATCAAAAAGTACGATGTACCAATTTCATGGTGAATTGTGATACCATGAGTTATATGACTGATTGTAATGCTAACGTGGGAATTGGCACAAGAGACAGTTCGCTGGTACAATCAACATCGGTGGTAACATTTGCAATGCGAAAATCACCCTTACTGTTACCATAAAAGCGCTGTAAATGGCCAACTGTATGCGGTTGACTGAACCCTGCGAGTGGTTGTGGATTCGGTAGTATGTATATTTGACTTGATAATTCTATAAATCAGTATTACAATGACTAGACAGGAAGGCAAAAGAAACAATGGATATTGTGAAAGATAAAATGCCTAGAAAGGACAAGACTAAATACTGGGATGTCGGTTATAGAAAGAAAAACAGGCCAAGTGTGTGTCGGGCCACGCGCAGTGTAGGGTTCCGTAGAAGCCCGTTATATTTTAGATTTTGTTTTTCAATGCAAGTCATCACCCGTTATAAACAAGCAACTACTTCATCTTAGTCACTTTATACGATTTATTCTAAGGATTTTTTATTTGGTACAAAATTATCCAACACCCTAGTTCAACGACTATTACTGCTAAACTAATAAAGTTATCTTAATCGCTATAGTTTTCCTTTAAAGTTCATAAATTGCATACCATCATGAATTTTTCCAGATTTTTCAAGCCAGCAGTTTAGCTTTTAGAGGGGGGGGGACGCCTTACTGGAACAAAAATTTGCACTTTAAAGTTTAAAATTTCGTAAATGGAGCATTAAATCGAAAAGTAGTATTAACAACACCGCAGTCATTTTAAAATACCTTATATTTTCCAAAATTTTATTTAACCCTTTTGTCGGCGTTATTGATATACATACCTCTACAAAATTACAGCTTTCTAGTACTAACGGTCTCTTAACAAAACCTCGGACAGACAGACAGACAGACGGACGCACATGGCGAAACTTTAAGGGTTCCTTGTCAGGACTACGGAACCTTAAAAAGGAGGCAAACGTTGATGATATGGAGGAACCTCTAAATATGGATGTAAGATTCGCTAACTGCGTTGCTGGCTGCGTGCTGCTGCTACTATTGTATGGAGCGATAACATAACATCACGCCTGTACACGTAAACATCGAAGGGCTAGGCAGAGGTGTACCTAATATTACATCCACATTTTTCCAATTATATTTAAGTCCCATGTAATAGGACCCCCTATTACATGGGACTTAAATATTGCCTTTAATAGAGCCTATTGCCATCAACCGGTCGCAAATCCAGATTCCTTAGCTACTACTCAGAAATTCCTGATGGAAAAACCCAATGACACTTTGCCCGACCCGGGAATTGAACCCCATATGCTCAGCAGATAAGAACCTATACAACATTCAGCAGCTATAGTTGCCAATATTAGTTAAGATCGATCAACAGAGATTGTGAAAACTAAAACAGTAGCTAGGTTGTTCTATTTCACCCAATTTAGAACAAATTGGGTGAAATAGTACATCATCCGCCCAGCCTTTTCCCAACTATGTTGGGGTCAGCTTCCAGTCTAACCGGATGCAGCTGAATATCAGTATTTTACATGGAGCGACTGCCTATCCGACCTCCACAACCCAGTTAGTACTGGGTAATATGATACCCCTTTGTAAGACTGGTTTGTCAGTTTTCGGGCCACTGACTACCTGTAACGACTGTCAAAGATCTACAAATGACAGCCGGGACCAACGGCTTGACGTGCTTTCCGAGGCACGGAGCAAGTGGTTATCAACCGCAATTACTAATTTACTGAATTGGTAGATATTATAATAAAATAACTGTGGGATGGACCGGGTTGGTTTTAATTTAAAACGAATGTTAGCAAAAACCGCGGATGAAACCAGGTATTATACGGGCACTCAGTTGTTACATACTAGAAACACGTTTTATGTGCCTAAAAAACAAACATCATGTGATAAACGATAACTTGTTTGAGTTTGCACAACCTAATCCATATTGTTTTATTATCTAAATAATAAAAAATATACAACACTAACTAGGTGTATCTATAGGTTATGCATTAAGTAAATTTTATTATATTATCATCCTGTTTTTAACTTCTGCTTACTGTATTACCCAAATAATACAATATTTTCTGTTTTCTGCCTCGTTAGACTAGTGGGCTCAAGCGCTACTGCTGTGTGTGAAGTCCTGGGTCCTGGGTTTGATTTCCAGGTCAGGTAAAGTGTTATTGTGGTTTCCATCAGACATATCCCTGTAGCCACCCAGGGTCTTGTTTTGTGGCCTTCATCCCGTTTGGTAACTTTCCCGATTCACTAACTAAACAAAAGACGTGCAACACAAGTGGAAAAAGTGCCCTTTCGTAACTATATATTTTAATATTAATACATTGAATCCCGCTTCGTCAAACATATGTCACCCGGTTGATGGAAATAGGCTCACCCTATTATCTGGGATTTAAACATAACCGGCGCAATGTAGGTGTAGATACTATAGATCACACTTGCCTTACCCTTTGTGCAAAACCAGGCGTGATGTTATGTTAATATATTATGCTTCTATTTCAACTCCTTTGCAAACGCCTAACAAACCAGTTTCTCACGCAACTGTACAATATAGCTCTCATCTTCCCAAACATTGCCTGATCCTCCCCATCCTTGCCCGGAGCTCCCCAAGGCTTGCCCGGGGCAACCGCGGCACCCGGGGCAAGTACCTAATGACAAACCGATAGCCCGCTGTCTTAGCCTTCCCTGATTGATTGTCGGTCACTCTGCAGATTATTATTGAAGCGTTCTGTTGCAATTGACGTATTTGTTTAGGATATCATCGGGGATCAACTTCGGAGCTAACAGTTCATAGGTTTTGTTAGCAGCAAGTGCTTTACCAGACAGTTTCAATTGCCAGGGAACTTAGGGCTCTTTTGATCCCACACTGGCGGATCCCGCGGAATCAGTCGACAAGCTTTTATAACGTCGCATCTTACGGGAGCTTCAATTTCTGCCCTCTTCATCATGATCATCAGCTCTCGGCTCCCGTAATAACCAGTAACTTGTCTGTGGAGATTCGATAAGCAGTTGCTCCATGTAAATACTGGTAAATAAATAATAATAATAATAAATACCTGCATGCCTGTTATCAGTCCCAACTGGAAACCCCTCACACAAATGTGCTGATGCTTGGCTGATGAGATAGGACGAGAGACGCATGTTTTTCAACAGAGTACGTGTAGGTACTCATGTGTATGTGGGTACTAAATTAATTGATTCAATGCAATGCCATTAACACTATTAACACAAAAATAATATCCAGAAAACTTGTCTTTGGCTTTAAATTTTCTCTCAAAGTCCAAGTCAAGTTATTGCAATTGGATGTGCAATGTAACTTTGTAATAACTAACAGCACATTGCCTCTCGATCCTGTATCCGATAGCAATGGAGAATTGGTTGCACCAATATCCGACTGAGGTCACAACAGATACTATCAGATCAGTGTGTACAAGCAATATCTTGTAGGCAAGAATTCTATATTCAGCAGTTGTTTGGGCCAGTTCTAGAATTTCAACAATGTTTGAACAAAAAATAAGGTGGTGGCTGAAAAACGCGTCAATTATGAAATATCATTTGAATCGTTATCATTCTTTCTACTAATTGCAACACTCCACATTCTTATAACACTACTAAAAGCCAATTAAACATGAAATCCAAAACATCTGCTGAATGAACAATCCGAAATGAAACTGTCCGACATTCCGATACTAATGAATGTTTGATGAACACAAAAACTTTCCAACGAAATTCCCAAAACAAAACAATAACGTCTTATGAAACTTTGTCACGTTACTAATAACGTAATTATAGGGATTATTTGGTAATACTGAAACATGGGAGTTTCTTTTCGACTGAGTAGAAAGTACGCATACCTCCTCCTTCTGCATGTATACTTCTTGTAACAGAGTTGGGAAGGAGCCAGGCTGATGGGATAGGAGAGACCCATGCTCTTCAATAATTTAAAGATGGAAAATGACTGTATAGAAAGTATACATACCTTGGTACATTTTCTAGTGCACTGACAAACATTTGATTTAGCCTAACTACATCTGCGCCATTCGGGTTTCGGGGATGTCCACATTGACCATGCTTTCACCTTTAAATAAACAACTCGTGCAATTAACATTATCCTCTTTCTATGACGATCTACTTAAGTGTTTTTTTACTATGCTTTTGTTTGCTACTACAATACAAAGGTATTAGGTACTAAACTGTTTTATCTACTGTACTAAACCTTTACAATTTGCTGATCCCTCTTAAACTTAAATCTACGAAATTCTTGCGCTTTACCTAAACACCCAACTACATTATGCAAAGCTTTATACCTTCACATGCAACTTAAACCAAGCTTCTAGTTAAACAGAACCCTAAAAATTTACACTTCAAAGCCAAATTTTATAAGAAAGGTTTAGTTGGATTTTAGTGTCACAGGAAGCAATAAATTTGGCGCTAATTACAAAGTTTGCTTTGTGGACGCCGAGCGCGTTAAAGAGCAATTATTACAGGACACCTGGATGTAGCCGTGTATGTGGATGTGTAGATGTTGAGCAATGGTAATCGTTGTTATAATTACTGCTAGTTAATCGACGGATGTGCATGCAATGCTCGCGAATTTTGTTGTTGGAGAGGAGCTAGGGTGTGAATGACGATATGTTTAGTCCACTTTTTTCTTGTATTGATGTTACCCAGAAAACCTAACAGTTACTACATCTCGTCTTTCTTTTGTTTCAGCCTCTCTAAATTATTTCACCAGGCCTAACCACTGCTTCTGCAATGGTCTTAACAGACATCGCTATAAACAGCCTAATAGCCTATAATGTGACACCTCATCTCTGAAAGAGGGAGATGGCTCTAATCTACCACGTGTGCCCCGTTTTTACTTTTGATTAAGAATACGTTATTTCTCAGGATATCTACCAGAATTTCGTGACTATCCTTAGTTCACTGTCTCCCCGACTATAAAGTTCAAAGCGCTCATCAAAAAAGAAGCGCGGGCGCACCGAGCACCGGCCACATTCATCACTTATCAATGAGTTCGCAGAAACTATAGCTTCGGACAATCTTGCTCCTTTTGTAGATAATCATCGGATCAACGTAATTCTGTCTCCTTAGCTCTTTAGGTGGAATGATGATGACAATTTTCTGTCCAACAGTGATTAATGGGCTATTTGAATCTGTGGTAAATACTCTCAAGCATGTGGTCTTAAAGATAAATAAATCTGAGAATTTAATAATAGTACAACATTGTTTTTTTTACATAAATAAAATGCCACTCTGTAGGTTAAAAAGCTATCGTTTATTATACGAAATAAAAGATGATGCGATAAATTTAATTCGATCACAATTTATAGTTTCTAGATAATTCGGTGGCTCAATGACCGATGTATCAATTTGTAGATGACCATTAAAGCTATGAAACTAGCAGTTACCATTAATAACAGCATACCATACAAAGTAAAGGAAGTAAGCAATTTATAACACTTGCTTACACTCACATAAATCTTACCAAATTACTTTAAAAACACTACAAATCACCTCACTACTGAAATCAAAGACCGTATTTTCAAATTCCAATTGAAGCCACATTTAAATCAGTCGAGAATATCTTATCGAACATTCTTATAATGTCTCAATTGATTTCCAAATAACGGAAGAAACCAATAACGGTCAATTAAAATTATACGAAGCTTTTTAGAAAAGGAATCGTTCGATATAAATCAGGGGCGATGCGTTACGAATTCACTACATTTACATAATCGACCACTTCGCTGCCGGCGACTATCGGTTCGTCCGACCATGTTTCATTGTAATTTTAATGCGCGACAACCCTAAACTCTCACCCGAACTTCAGAATCCCCAACTTTGTTGCTTACAAAATAAAGTTGAAGATCAGTTAATGGGCTACAAAAACAACGTTGTGATGGTATATTTAAGTGAGAACGGAGTACAATGGGACAAAGAAGCGTCCGCAATTAAATCGGCGCTTTTTGCGAATGTTGGTCGTTTTGAACAACGATGGGCGGTGGACGATGGCGGACGCTGGTGGACGAAGGCCTTTATGTGACGTCGCATTGAGCGCGTGTATTGATGCGCTACAGATAGATGGACGATTGTTCGTCCACGGATAATTATAATAGTGGAGTGTTTGACTCATCTTTTCAGTATTTTCGATGAAAAAAAACTACTTCTTTTCCCATTCAATTCATTACAGTTAAAAGCAAAGAATACTCTTCCAAATTATTTGTATAGACATAATGGTTTGCATTTCCCTGAAATAAATAATGATATCTAAGCCTTTTTGGAACTAAAAGAACACTGGGTAAAGTACCATATTTTAGCCACGAACTTAACAGCCTCCACCATTCAACACAAAATATACCAATAAAAAAATCCATACATTGTTAGCAGCAACAAAACAGACAAACGATACATTACACCAATACTTCATACAGGAGACTGAAAACAATCCATTGAACAAGGTAGTCTGTCAAGAGGCTGGCAACACTGGCGCTTATTAAAAACATCTCGATGATGTATTGCCAGTAATTTCTGCGGAATACCCTCTTAATGGGGGTGCGTCCCGCCGGCCCCGGCGGGGGTAGGGCTGCCGAATGTGGTACTGCTATCAGAGGAAAAACGGTTCAGTGTTTATTTGTAAAAGTGTTTTTACATTATTGAAATTGGGAATGGCAAAATAAGAGTAAAGCAAGTGCGGTGCACATAGTAAGTTGTAAAGAATAAGGCGTTCCATCCATAACGAATGTCCTTGAATGATACTAAGATAGTAATAAGTAGACCAAATTTAACATTCTAGAAATCTGCAAAGTTACCTTTCACGTATGTATATTACTACTAGTATCTTCTTCACGTATTTTTGGTACCTATATTAACAGAGAAAACTAATTGTCAAATTATTTTTTCTATTGTCAGATCTTGCTGATTGAATACTTTCCACCTCAACCTCCATGAGAACCGTTTTTTTAGACTCTGATGTTATTTATCTCAGTTAGGATTAATTCTACTTCTTCGTAACAATGATTCCTTAGTTTTCCGTTCCAATCAAGTCCCTGTTCAAAAGGTCATCTTTAGCCTGCGGACTCCACAGAAGAACATGGTAATGCCGTATTGACATTTCTTTCACAAATCCGACAACATAGGGAAACATGTTTACCTATAACTAACGAAATATAACTGTTTAAAGGTCTAGCTACTGAATCTATAAGCCTCAAATATGTTTAATCACCAATTCTGGGATTGGAAAAGTGATAGTTGTATTTGGAAATGCTCACCTGTATCCACAAAAAATATTTTAATTACTTTACGTCCATATAATTATTTATGCCGCTTCAAAAGTGTCTCCCAGCCCTACGCATTGTAATGATTTATAGGTTTCTTAATAAATACGTGGAGTGCGGCCATCGAGCGTTGTTACATTAATTGCAGTGGTTATTAATTCATGCGCTGGTCGCAACTCGTGCGACGGTAGTTGCTGCTGAATGAACTGCTAGTGGCTCGTATTTTTTAATGTGATTTGTGACGGTTTTGGAAAGGTTGCAAAGTGTGATGATTTGGATGGAAGATTTGATGAATCCGTCACGCGTCGTGGGTCTTTTGTTTCTGTAAGGCCCACTTGCACCACAAACCTAGTTTAGCGTTAAACTTATTGAAAATATCGTTCTGTTTCTGTCGATAGCCGACACAGAATGAGGTTCTAAACATGTTCAGTTTTAAACGCATTTCTTGCGGTGCAATCGGGCTAAGTAAAGTAACATAAAATGCAATGGAATGGCTGAGGGCAGTTTTGGGGAATATTATCGCTACTGAAAGCAATTTAAATCAACTATACACACTTTGCATATTTTTTTAATGTGAGTGACATCTTTGATTATATCAGCGAAAGAAACCGTAATGAAAATTCTTTTACATTTTTTTTAAATATTTCATCATTTATTTTGCTCGGAGTGCAGTTAAAACGGTAAAGCAAGCCTCGTGCCATAACGAACGTTGGACAGGTTACTAGTACGTTGTTTACTACAACAGTTACTGTTAGATGTACCATTGAGCTTTATGACTTGCACGAGCTATAAGTAGCTTGTACGGGTAATAAGTAGCTCGTGTAACAGACTAAAGGACTAATAAACAGCTTATTAAGAGTCCGTGTTAATTATATTTCATAGTTAGTTATTATGACGGCAGCTAAGTAAGCTGGTAGTGTTCCTACTGAAAGATATCGCTAATCATTGGACACGATTTCGAAATTAATTAATAATGACACATACAACTTAGGAGGCTGCGCAAAAGTCTTGCTGCACGTGAAAGGCCTGAGACAATTGATAAGAAAACTGTTGGGCATGCCTATAAGTGACGTATTTACACGCACTGTAGACTTATAATCACCATAAGGAACCAATATTGTAAATATGTCGTTAGTGTGCCTAACCTAATAAATAATAACACATTGAGTATGATCACTTGCACGTTTCTATTATGGTATTTTTGGCAAAACAGCGATGGTCTAAGGTCTGTAAAGAGAGTTATTATTATTAAGTATTAAAAGTTGCAATACTACGCTTGGTTCATAACCCATAACCCCTTGTGAGTTGGCACCTCGATATTAGTACTTAATTCATTTATCACATTAGCCATCGATCCCGCACTACATGCAGCGGAGGTTTATTAATGTGAAACTAAATAGGGACCAGCTGCTTTTCACTCCGCATAAAATACAAAAGTCAATATTGAGAAATGAGTATAACTGGACTAAGGCTAGCATTAATTTCACTATTATATTAATGAGACAAACATATCGTAAAGAGTTTCAGCTGCTTCGAGTGTATTTGTTGCAGTCGATGTTAAGATATTTGTTATCATGCTTTCTAGTTGATGAATAACCCA
This sequence comes from Xestia rhomboidea, assembly GCA_963853795.1. Taxonomy (NCBI): domain Eukaryota; kingdom Metazoa; phylum Arthropoda; class Insecta; order Lepidoptera; family Noctuidae; genus Xestia; species Xestia rhomboidea. The sequence goes on along the minus strand of OY970771.1, from coordinate 1,167,874 downwards.
TGCAGCAATTATGTCAGTACGCCATTAATCCACGAACTTATTAAACATTGCCGACAGAATATCGTGATGATTTATTTGAAGGCCGTTTGTAGGCAGATCATTAGTTATGAATTTATGAATGAGTCGTTCTCAGTAGTTGTAAATGAGAAATTAGTCAGTGCCATGTATTGTCTAACCCATCTTATAAATGTGATTCATAATCATTATAATGATTATTTATAATCTCTTTATCTTATTGGTAAAGCAATGCAGGAACTGTACTGCCAGCGTACTTATATGTGGCGCACGTGTCCGTTGAGTGAGTTTTCCAGTGTAGCAAATACAAATACATAAGACCTTTTATTGTTATGCTGAAGATAATACATATACATAAAAATACACACAAAAATATCACAAAACATTGGATGCTGATCAAGTTTTTTTTTTCAATATCATCATCATTTCAGCCGAAAGACGTCCACTGCTGGACATAGGCCTCCCCCAAGTGTCGCCACATTGACCGGTCCCGTGCGACTCGCATTCCCGCAACCTTCACTAGGTCATCGGTCCACCCAGTGGGAGGTATTCCAACGCAACGTCTTCCGGTTCGTGGTCGCCACTCCAGAACTTTTCGGCCCCATCAGCCATCCGTTCTGCGAGCAATGTGCCCTGCCCACTGCCACTTAAGTTTGGCAATTCTTCGGGCTACGTCGGTAACCTTGGTTCTCTTGTGGATGTCTTCATTTCTGATTCGATCACGCAAGGAAACTCCAATATGAAGTTATATGTAGTTTTATCAATATGTAACCAACGTCCATAACTGTTAACCTTACCTAATCATCATAGGAAACTCCTTGTATTCACGTATAAGGAAGTTTCTTTTGGACTTTTTTACCGGAAAAACATCCTGCTGCGTAAACACAAGTCAGTCCAGTACATCATAAGTAAAGGCCAATAGCAGGGTAAGCAGAGAGGTCAGCTACATAAATAGACGAGCAGTTGTCTGCCACGGACAATTTGAAGCTAATGGGCCGCGGCTCATTTACTCCCGGCTTGTTTTGGACGGCCATATGCTAAGGATGCTAAATAAGGCAGAGGTGACGGGTTGTGGCGATGGTATTGTGCCTATCCTGGATATTAGGCGCTCTTGCTCACGCAGAGCAGGAGCGCTAGATGGCACGAGCTGATTTATAGACAATCAGCATATTGAAGGAGTTATAATATCAAGTCCTGCGCGGTAGACATATGCGTTTGCATAAGTGCGATACGAGGAGTAGATTGCACTGACTGGATGTAGTATAGGTATCCAGCACAACCCGTCCCGTCTTTAAAAATAATGCCAATGCAGGTTTATATGTATTTATATGTATTTTTATATTTATATTTATTTGTTATATTAGGAATACGATTTCATACCATTGGTTTGGATTTCATATGATTGAAAACCGGTAATGTGAAATTTGTCATTTCGTCATTCGTCAACATGTTGACGGAAAAGCACGCTCTTTAAAAAAGTCCGCAATTTAGACCCTAAATGAAACGGCTTTTACATTCAGGAACCAGTCTTCTAATTTTCCCCCGAACCACAGATCCCGAACTAATCCGCCACTTCTGCACAATTTCTCCCCTAATCTATGTCCAGCTGGGGCAGTAGTTGCGAACTATCGCACTCGACCGCGAGCCACCGCGCTCATAAAGAAGGAACATTTTTTACACGGACACTACCGAATATTGCCGAACATTGCCGAAGATTAGTGCCGCGCGAGCGCACCCTCGCACAAATAGTAAAAGTATTTGAACTGTGCGTAATCGAGGTAGTTCATGTCGGTTTTGGGGGAATTACAGTTCTGTTATGTTTGTGATAAACATACGGATACGGCGATAGGCAGTTGAAATACACATAATGTCACGGCTGTTGGGTTTCATGAAAGTTAGCCGAATGTCTTGGTGCTGCAGTTTGTGACCCCTTATTTACTGGCAATATATTGAATGCAATGAGCCAAAAACAACCCGACAACGAACGGATGATATCAATAGTACTAGGCTTATGGCACCAAACGAAACTACTTGAAATTGGTCAAATCTTAGGATTGACCACCCACATAACCTAGACTTTCTACGCAATTAAAACAGTTAAAAGCCTACAAGTATCTAAGCTTACCCTTACTAAAACCACAATACACGTTGAAAATTCCGACGACCGAAATAAAATATACTATTCATACAATATTGTATTGTGCTTCACCCCATCTCCCCGGCGAGGGATGTGACGTAGAATTAGCCAGCATGGCGGCTCCACCGTGTACCCTGCCTACCCTGAGTATTGATGCACGGCATGATTTACCGACGACGTCCGATAACCTTTCCTTTGATATATTGATCACGGACAAGCGGCTATTTATGAAGCTTTTTATCTCTTTACATGTTGCCTTTGAAAGGGAATGCGGGTTGAAATTGTATGAGTTTTTTATTTGGATGTAAGTTTGAACTACTGTGGTAGAGAGGTCAAATTTGTTTTGTGGCAATTGCTTATTGAATATTTGAGAACACATGACAGGTCTTGAGTGGTAATAGATTCGAAAAGATACGATGGTTTTAATTTTGTTCTGGTTTAAAAAAAACTGTATTAATGTATCTGTTGTTGAGTTACTACCTTGTAAATTCTCTGCGACGAAAACATTGCACCTCCTGATTAAAGACGATGCGAGGAACCTACAACATGATAAACCAACCCAAGAGAATATGTGGATTTAATCGTTAGTTTTAGCACTCAGTTTCACAATGTTTAGCACAACAAATAGCTAGAACTGCAACACACTACTAAATAAAAGCAACACATGATTTTTAAAACCAACGAATTTTCCAATTTCCTACACTTGCCGATCTCGCAAGAACTATCTCGCAGTCGCTCGATCTCGCTAAACAAACGGAAAGTGTCACAAGTGCACATACAAGCTAATTAGTAATACGATTGTGTGAGAGTGTGGTAGGGTTACCATTTTGAAAAGTCCTGACAAAAAGCCATTTTTTTTTAAAAAAAAGCCTGGTCGGTTTACTTTTTAATCTTTTTCCGGTTATATTTCAATCTATCTTGTTTCCTAAGAGTTGAAAAATCCAGACGAATTACGATGCTCGACAAAGTCTACACGTAGGGCCAAAAAGCCGGACATCTCCAGACGAAACCCGGACGGATGGTAACCCTAGCCCTAGTCTAGGGTTACCATCCGTCCGGGTTTCGTCCGGCACGGTACGGCCCGGCACGGCATAGCAACGGTACGGCACGGCGCAAATTAAACAAATGCAATGATTTGTATAAATAAATTCTTGTTCTTGCAGCATCCACTGCAAACCAATCAAATTACTTCACTTTGTTAGTTGATTGCGCGCAACGAGTCAGACGTAATGGATGGGGCTTTTTATGGAAAATTAGTTTTTGAGTTTAGGAAATATTTTTAAATATTTCTCTAGACGATATCGACAACCGAACGAGTAAAGCTCGCCTAAGTTGCGGGAAACACTTGAATAAGGGCCCACAGAACTGGGAAATGTGAACAGAAAAAGTGTCATCAGCACCGAAAGATTTTTCTTGGGATAAACATTATTCTCAAAGCAACTCATACTGATAAAACAACAAAACAATCCACATTGCCACATCCACGCCCCACAGTTCCCTACCTCTAGGTACATACAGTTCGACGTCCATGTTGGCTCTTAATTAATTTATACCCGTTCTTGTCCAGGTACAAAGTAGTATTCTATGAAAAATTTCGCCAGCCACCGACTAATGGGGACAGCAGAGTACGCCACTTGTGGCCTTAACTACTCTATAAAACGTGCTCGAGAATTGAGACTAAAAGTTTTCGTTTTTAACTTTTAGTTGGACAATTATTATCACAGTTTGCAGGTTTATCTACTAGTTATTATAGTATTATCCTGTAATTTTAAGAGAGTAAATAAAAACAGGGATTAACGGTTCACCACAACGCTTGCTCAGACCGCTGCGTTAGCGATTTCAAACCATCAATAATTCTAGATTTCCTCGCGATGTTTTCCTCCACTATAAGTCACACTGACGTTGATAAAGTCGTGATGGAGGTTTTGAACTCGCCACTGGGTGCTTAAGAGTTTCTTTGAACTTTCGGTCAATAGTTTTACGAATGGTTGACTAAAGTAGCTTTTACCGACAACGTTTGTGTCTAGATGCAAAGTAAAGCAACAGCACATTTACTAAATATTAGCACCGCATATCATAGATGGAAAATTGAGGAGTCTTCTTCTGACAAAGGAATACTCTTCATTCCTATCAGCAAATGATAGCAAATGGGCCAATACATTTACGATAGCCTTCCAGCAACAAAGCCTAAGGGCTGTACACAATACCGGAGCTCACAGAGCCAGCTAAAAGCTAACTCAATTCCAAACGCATTTTGTAGTTACAACGCAGTCCGTCTGAATACATTCAAATGTTTGTACAGAGAGTAGCTTTGATACCTGGTCTCTGTATCCAGTTGCATATCTATCAAAGCCTACGGAATATCTACTCAAAGGCTTTTGCTATGTTTGATATGCAATTTTAAACCTAACATTTTTTTTCATAGAATCTAGACATATGGCAAAAGCTTTCCAATCGTTTCGTATTTCTGTAGTGTCTCTTTTCGGTAGCGTTTGTCAATACAACACAATTTGGACTTTTACATCACCATTATTGTTGATAGAAGATACATTTTGTCTAGGCCCTGCGTAAATACAATACTAGGAAAGACTTCCAGCCAGAATACGTTTCCCTTGGTTGTCAGAAAAGGCGGCTCCCATACCTCTAAAATGAGATGAGAAACTACATAAAGCCCTTAGTGACACAAATAGGATAGAAAAAGTAGATATAGGTGAAACCGAACAATTCCACAAGGATCTCAACTTTAAGGTTTTTAGTTGAAACTTTTTCTTTAAGAAAAGGCCTAAAAGTTACATAGCCAACAATTCATAAGACCTTTTTCTGTTGAAATCTGTGAGAAACTTATCGCTTTATGTGGTTACAGAGGAGACCCTAGTTATGTCGTAGTTTGATGGATCGGTTCAGGATCAGCTCCAATCTGGCTGATACGATGAATGGAAAGGATACGGTTACGTGATATCGTGCTCGAATTATCTAGGATTTACGTGAATTTATGGGAGTTTTTTAGGTCGACGCACATAGAAGAGCGTTTCGTTTAACTTTCAGGTGATAGTTCATTTAGATTTCCATTATGAACAAAATAATAGGAGGCAGGATTGCCAAGCAGTTAGTTACAAGAAAAGTATTGTCATCGGAGTTTTTATGATATTAGTTTTCATGATGAATTATTATGATAACACTGATGAGTGTTATTGCTACACTTTAGTTACAATGTTGCCTTGTAGAAAAAAAAACAAAAATGTAGACTTAGCAAAAGAAGCAAGACTATAACATATTACAAAAACAATACTCACATAAAAATGCAGACACATATCTCAAACCCATATCGTGTGACACAGAAAACAACTAAGATCCTAACAACAAGGACTTTCTAAACCGCGCATACTTCGGATACTTCTTCGATTCCACAAAAAGGTAAGACATTAAAATAAATCTAGATTTCTTGGAAGCCTGTGCTGTGCCTGGGGTCTGTGACCTGGGAACAAAACGTCGTCTGGCTACACTATTGTTTGTTATAAGGTATTGTCAGCGTACTATGTCTGCATAAGATTTTGAGTTTGATTGATGATACGGTGCGGTACGTAGATGAAAATTTATAGGATGTAGTGGAGTTGTATTAGTCTATGGTCACAGCTATGCTGCTATCGTTTGCATAGATTTCGAAGTAATAGACACCGATATTGTATTATTATGTAGTACTGTACGGTGTAGTACTGTTTTACTGAAAGATTTTCTCCGGTCGTAAAATATTTTCTCAGAATTTTCCAGGATATTATTTTTATAATTACATGCACTAATTTCATAATCAGCCCGAAAGGCTGACAACCAGTCTTACCAAGGAGTTATACCGTGTCACCCAGTAACTGGGTTCGGAGGTCAGATGGCCGGACGCTCCAGCTGCATCTGGAAGCCTGCATCTAGTTACGTTGAATTACAATCTTTTTTCGATAATATTAATAATCTATTTAACTCTCACACGAACACACCACAATATCTAATGAATCCTCGTATTTACCCAACACATGTATGTTTATAGTGATACGTGTTAACCTATTATGTAATTAAGTTTAATTAGGGTTCCGCAAATGTAGCGAGTCGGCGCCGCCCGCGGCCTGATTAAATAACTTACTACTGAACCCGCTAATCGACGGTTCAGCCGAACTAATATTGAGTGAATTAATAAAACCGCCAAATGTGCAAACGAGGCGGTATAATAATTTGAAAGGGAATTTATTAGTAAAAAAATATTGATGTTTTAAGATATTCTGAAAGCTCAAAGAGATGACTTGAAGACTCGTTGTCGGGATGATTGCTTTTCCAAATTGAATGTTATTTATTACAGAAAGACATTTTCCATAAACATAAAATGAAACTATAAAATCTCCAAACATTCTTAACATAATCCCGGGAACGGAATGCACACAAATACACAATGTTGGGTTTGGCGTTGCAAAATTACGTAGGAATAAATCCCCATGAATTGACACCCAGCAATTAGTAGCAACAAGGGTAACTCTATCAAGCATATTTCTATAAACCTACAGAGAACTCTCACAGTACACCCCACACCCTGTATTTACCCTCGTGTCTAGTTGCACGACTCGAGAGCCTCGACCCTTAGGCACGATATTTAGCCCTAACTAAAGCGTATATGATGCCCGCTAATTAACTTAATTACACATTACATACCCTCACTCACGTACAAACATGGAAATATCCCAAGTTCCCAACGCCTTTCGCAAACCCTTTAATTTCTTTAAAGTAAATTCTAAAGAACCAAAACGCCTGCTATTATTTTAAGAGCAAAAACGCTAGGGAGTGAATTTCGGCTGTTAAATGCTAATTAGGAGAATCTTTGAGGCATATAGTTTGAAATACTACATAGATCCGGTTTTAAGGTTTTCAGAAAAGAAAATTAACCTTTTTTTTTTTTTTCGGATGGGAAATCATCAAATGACTTCTCCCGCTCTGGGCTGAGCAGGAGGGAGTGTCAGACTTTTACTGACTAAAACCCATCCATGTTCCTTCATCGCCCTTTGTGTTCCGGGGCCACGGTATCTCTTTCGAATAGTCCCGCAGCCCCGGCAGGCTTCGGTCCTTGCGGACCCCTTCACTATTGCTGACTCTCTTTGAGGCGCGCGTGGAACACGAACGCGCCGTCGACACGGCCTGTCGTCATGAGACGAACGGACGGCGAGCTAGCCCATAGCTCCCCGTCCACAGGCCCGCGCCTACGGTGGCCGGAAGCCACCACGTGGCCCCCGACGCCCGAGGCGTCTCCCGCGGCGGCCGGGACGTGAGGATCTCTCCCTGTCCTGTTCCGCCACCTCCTTCGCTAGCATGACTGCTTCGCAGAAGGAGGTGACGGCGTCCCATTCCGTCTCGCTCTGGACCATGGATTGAACCAAGGCCGGGAGCGAGAGGTCGCCGCCGCCAATCGCCGTTACGAGGACACGGCGGTGCTCCGCCCAAGCGGGGCACACCTCCACCGTGTGCTCCACCGTGTCCTCCGGTCGATCCTCACAATGGTGACACCCGGGCGTTTCCTCCCGCCCGATTCGGTGCAGGAACTTACCGAAACATCCGTGTCCGGTAAGAACCTGCGTCAGGCGGAAGGTGAGGACGCCGTGGCGTCTCTCCAGCCACTCCTCAAAGAGGGGACTTATCGCCACTATTGTGGCGTGCCCTGCACGGGGTTGCGATAGTCGCTCTCTCCATGTCGCCATGAGATCCCGCCGGAAGTCCGTCCGCTGAGCGACAATTTGCCGCGGCAGCGGAGTTTCCCCCCGGCGTAGCGCCTCCGCGCGCCACTCATGTAGGCGCGCGAGGACTATTGCCTCCAGATCCCATGGCGGCAATCCGGCAAGGAGGTTCGCCGCCTCGCGGGAGATCGTGCGGTACCCCCGGACCAGCCTTACGGCTACCACCTTCTGGGGCACGTTCAAGTGGTGGGCGGCACGCCGCCTCAATGAACGTGCCCACACCGGGGCCCCGTAAAGGGCCATAGACCGCACGACTCCCGCGTAAAGAAAATTAACCTGTAAATGATTTTTGTTTTAATTTTTGAGTTAATAGGTAGATAGTATTATAGTTGTAGTTGTATAGCAGTACGTAGGTACCGTTGAAGTGCCTGCAAATTAACTTAATGGCCATAAGTTGTTTTATAAATCCGTATACCAAAACAGACCAAAATAAATGAAATGAAGAACTCCATCTTCATTTTCATGAAATAACAAACCAAATAATGATTAGTCCCACAAAACCACACAAGCTCGAATAAACAAAACATTTTCTTTTCTCCGCAATCATCACAAAATACCACATTGATATACAGCGCATATTTCGCAATACATAAAGCAAACATACCATAACGCAACATAAATGGGTAGGCAGTAATGATTTGTAACGTACAATAATCATATCCGGCCGGCGTCGAACCCGGGGCGATAAATCACGACACGGCGTATTAACCACTGCGATGACCTTAGCATTGGGGCTGCCCTAATGTATGAGGATTAATATTATGTATTTCCAGCAGATATATCACCAAAACCGTCAGAGTTATGCTGTGATTGCTGATGGGTTAGCAGAATGTAAAGCTTTTCTGTTGTCTGTTTGTAAAAACGAAATTATTGATTTTGATGAAAAATTTGTATGACTTTAACTGAATATGTTTTAAAGAATTGAATGGTATATATCTGTATTACAGAAGTAAATGGTGACTTGCATGAAATTTCTCTATAGCAGCCCTGAGTCTAGATTGCCTCAGTAACATCCCGAGTGAGGGGAAGCAGCAACAGCATTCTGAAGGTGTTTGCAGAGAGGCTAGATGAGCCTACAATGGGGAGGTTTACCCAGCTACATGTTGCACAAAGCTGTTAAACCTTCGTGTGATTGTGATTTATCTTTTTTTTAGGATTCCATAGTCCTGACAAGGAACCCTTATAGTTTCGTCATGTCCGTCTGTCTGTTCGAGGTTTTGCTAAGAGATCGTTAGTACTAGAAAGCTGTAATTTTGTAAGGGTGTGTATATCAATAACGCCGACAAAGTGGTGAATTAAAATTTTGGAAAATATTTTTTTTAGGGTAGCTCCCCTACATGTCAAATGAGGATGATTTTTTTTTTCGTCGTTTATCGTTGAATAGGTCTTTTAAAATGACTTAAGGGGTGCTAAAACTACTTTTCGATTTAATGCTCCATTTACGAAATATTGAACTTTAAAGTGCAAAATTTTTTTCCAGTTGAAAATTCTGGAAATATTCATGATGATAGTGCATTTCATGAAATTCAAAGAAAAACTATAGCGGTTAAGAAAACTTTATTAGTTTAGCAGTAACAGGCGTTGAACTAGGGTGTTGGATAATTTTGTACCAAATACAAAATAATTAGAATAAATCCTATAAAGTGACTAAGATGAAGTGAAGTAGTAACCACTTCACACATGTTTATCGGGTGAAGACTTGCATTGACTGACAATACTTGTTTTAGTGCCTGTGACAAAAGGTCACGGTAATATATGAGACTTACTCATAACTGACAAAATGTGGTACTTATACCTCTGCTTGGCCCTTCGAAAATCAGAGTACAATTATTATTATGTTATCATTATTGACACACAGTGAAAATTACCAGTCAATTTAATTCACCTACTAATTAAAGCAAGGCGATTAAGCCTGTCGAGCACAGGTCATTGTATCGTATCGTACATGACAACTTGACACCTTCACTGCTGTCGCACCATGTACGTTATGTACCTGTCTCATGTACACACGTTCACCGACCACACATACTAGCTCACTGACAGTTGACGGAGAGCCATCGAATGCCCTCTTTGTGTCAAATGACGATTGAAACTGATTCCGATCATTATGTTGAACGAGGACCGTGTTAGTGCTTTAGGCTAGTACACATTAACGTCAGTGGCGCACTTGTGCGGTAATGTGATAATTTGTTTCTCAGAATGAACAGACAAGTTGGCTAACTACCGAGTTCACTGCTGCCGTAAGTAATAAGGTTGAAAAGTGGTTGACTGTCACTGAAACCGGTAATACCTCACTAGTTTTTTAAAAACAGTAACTAAAATATTGCAGTACGGATACTAGTACCAGAATTACGTGCAATTTATTTTTCTAAGCCTGCGCTGTCCCACACCTGAGCAATGGCACCAGTCCACTTCTTCAATTTTACAATCGCTTACGATAAAAATAATTACTCATTTTCAATTTGTTTTTTTTGCATTGGTCTGATTGTAACTACGATGTTCTACCATCTTGTAGTCGCTTATAATAATAAGATCGCCCGTTGTACAGTTTCTTATCTTAACACTATAATTCAGTCTGTATCGAGTGTACCCAAAGTAAACTCCTCAACATTAACTTAAACAAACAACCCTACAAGTTACATTATATTCTACACAGAACTCAATCTCAGGCGTCTATCTCCTTTAACTAACACAATGTAATTACACAATCAGTAAATCATAACAGATCAGACGCACTGGCTAATCTCGCCACCTGATCTAGAGTTACTCGTAATTACTAATTAGCACTAATCAATCAACTCTCAATTAACGGAGCCTACTTACTTGTACTTGTAGGTAAGTACATAATATGTAACGAAGCGCTCTGTAATTACATACATGAGTAACTAATCATTAGTATGTTTAGATAAATATTAATTAGATACTTGATACTAACATTATTATGTTTTGTTTTATCTGAAATTAAAATAACTACCTATGTATTGTAACTAAACAGTCTCTAGATTAAATCGACGTGTAAAAGTGTTATTTTTTACATGAATATTTTACAACTGATTTGTAAATTATTCATGTAATTTATCATCTAATAAGTTTGCGTTTCTATTTTAATTTGTTGCTTTCTAAAGATACTCAATAAGGCCCTAATGAAAACATAAACTTAAATAAATACATCTTAACAAATAATTAAGAATAATAATCATGATCGTTCTACGCGACATAGCCAATCAGACGGCAAATTATTTCTCCTTAATTATACAATTTCGTTCATAATAGCCAATCAAGCAGTTCAAGCCTGTTTAATATTTTCGTATTATTAAAGTCTATCGATAATGGCATGGCAACAGAAATCATAATTATTTGGCAACGACAACAAGCATAAGTACAACTTCTTGCTATTTTATCTCTGTAGGCGTTCAGCCACTCACGCTCGTGTGACTAATTGCCTACAGAAATACATCAGGCGCTTTACTTACACGTGTTCATTCAATGTATGCCAAGTGCCAACTTATTAATATAGCTCTAAGAGGGAAGTTGGTACATTAATGTGAGGTGGATTTAAGGAAGGAATTAAATGTCAACAATTCAAAGTATTTCTGTATTTATGATTAACTAGCATTTGACATAATATGCTTGCCGGAAAGGGACAGTTTTTTCCTAATACTACAGTCTAGTAGTAACATACGCAGGAACTTGTTATCAATATACATATATTATATCAAATACAACTATTTAGAACACTCAGGATCGAATCACGCAATCATGTTATCCTTAGGCCCACATAGATTGTCGTGTTCAGACACGTAATTTCGATGTCTAAATACAAGCCAAGATACAATTACTGTTAAACATGGATTAGATGCATCGATAGTTATTGGAATTATGACAATGTAATACCTCGTTACAATAGTCATAATATCTATAAAACAGAGCAGCCGCAGCATGGACAAGAGTTCTTACAGAAAATAACAGTACATTAACAGCCTTCTGGGCACTTTTCTGTTGACAGCGATGAGGACGAATTGTATGTCACCATGTACACCTTTTTGCCATTTCATACTTATAAATACTTTTATTATTGTAATTTCAAGTCTATAAAGTTTGTGAATAATAAACATTGGCAAAGTAAATAAAAAATACCGATTAATATCAAAATTCTTCCTATATTATTCTTGTATTCATGAAGGCAAAAGTGATCCCACAGTAAAGTCAGCGACATGATTCCAGGTTCGGAGCCAACAAGTAATCAACCCAATTAAATCACTCTCACATTTAATTACTTTTGCCTACATTTTCCACGACCAATACACTAACAAACATAACCCACTTTAAACAGCCTCCTATAGATTGAGAGAACCTAAAACCTACGCCATAATCTATCTAAACATATCTACTTAAATTCTCACAAAACCTCTTTACTCTCTGCTCCCAAAAATATAAACAAGTGTCCCAATAACGATTAACACGAACCTGACCCTCTCATCGCTCCTCAGATAGCACGGAGGCAACTTGGCCGGGACCGGTACACTCGTGGCTATCATATGCAATATTTATAGCGGGCATTAGCAGGTAGATAGGCTGAGTAATGTCGGTCGAATAGGGGACATTTTTGCACGTGGCCCGTAAATATAGGGTGCGAGAGAAAGAACGAGGGCGATTCTCTAAATATTTTTCATGATCAAGTCAAAGAGTGGGACACTAGTCCCCTGAGAGTGGAGGTGTTTCTTTAAAACTTACTTATAACACATTTGCTCGTAAAGGGTCTCTTATTTCACCAATCTCAATATCGTAATATAGAACACAAGTACGTAATGAGATATCATTACGTACTTGTGCGTTATTGTAAAGTAAAATGCACGGTTTATCAAGATGCTCCGTCTAAACCGAACGGTACTTTTTTAAATGTAAGCAAAGAGTTTTTATGTCAGAAAAGTGGTCAACATTTTATTAATGAAATTAACTTTGGGAGATGAAATATAATAAATAAACATTTAATTCTTAAATTTAATTAATTTTGACAATAAATTACATATACATATAATTACATATAGGTATATATATTTATCTGTAAAAAAAACACAAAAATATTAATTTACTTTATTAGTAATACTGGCTGTTTTTTGTGGCTTTGCCTTAAAAAAAAGCGCTGATGCGAGCGCATCGCTAATTTGTGAACAAGTAAAAATTATTCCGCGCGCTTTTTCTTTTCGCTGTATTGTTTCTATTTGTTTTATTTATTTCCTCGCAAATATGTTATAAAACGTCGTATGACATACGTGCGCTTTGATAATTACAGCCTCTGCTTTTTTATAGCCCTCGACTACGGCTCGGGCTAGCAATATCGCCTCGGCTGTAATTTTCAACTTACCGCACTTATATCATAATGTACTATTACGTGGATAAAATTGAGAGAGGACCTAGATATGGTTTATGTTGGGGAAATCAACAGCTTGTAGTTAAAAATAAAGTACAAATGATCAAGTCGTCAAAGACTCAGCCATCTCTTTGTGTTGCCCTCGAATTCGTCTGCGTGCAATTATAATATTTGTTCCAAGATGTTTAATACAAATATCCGGGATGATAAGTTGCTGGCCTTCTCCAGGTCACTGGCCATCTGTTAACTTTCATAACCATCGGTTCAGTAGATTAATGAACAGACTGAGTTCCTTTCGACTTCATGATATGAGTAGAAGTAGGGAAATCCATCCAATTGACTCCAATCGGAATGTAAAGTACGTTAGTCATAAAACGCAATCATAAAAATAACGAATCGCTATCGCCTATGGCTTGTCCACGGGTTCCTTTCGGTTATTTCACCAGATTTGTAGTCGACCGCCGAGGTTATTGTCGTATGACAGAGCCACCGTTTTTAGTTTATCTTTAGCAAATTTTGGTTGTTACCGCTAAGTCCGTACTCACATTAACGTCCCATCTCGGGTTCAACAATTAACGCCAAGATAAATGGTAGGAATACGAAACGATAACTGCGAACGTTTCGGTTTAAACCTACATGCATACTCGCGTGAAATTTATTATGTAGATAATGTGGGGAATTGAATCGGATAGGAGAGGTCGCCAGTTTGTCAGCGTGTCATGGAAAAACGTAAATCGATTTTAATGTTTCGGTATCGAGTTGTGCGCCACGGGGTGTCAGCTCGATTTCTGAATCGAATGATGATAAAAGATGGGAGAGAGTTATGAAAGTGAAATATGATTACGCTCTCGTAATCCTGGGGCTGCAGATTTATCCAGGTTTCATGTTTTAATTGTATAAATTATATACGTCATACATGTAAAATTGATGCTGTCCACATTGGAATAGGCATGACGACAGTATCAAAAAATTGAAAATCTATTTAGTCCGTCAGTTAGAGTATTAGAAATTAATGGACACGTATTTTTTGTTTTTGTAAATCAATGAATATTGACAAAGATAAAACGCATCAAGAGTCGGGAGTGGGGGCTCGTGACGTCAGAACTAGATAAAAATTATACCATGGCGTGACGTATTGAGAATTTTAAAAGCGTCGTATCTTCGTCAATTTTGGTTTACGTAACATAATATAAAACACGGGTCAAATATTTTTTGATAATCTAACTGACGGACTAATTAGATTTTTGTTGTCGTCTCGCCTATTGCGTAAGTATCGGGCAGTCCAAAGAATTCTAATGTTATTGAAATATGTTGCCGAAAGTATTAACTTCAAAAACACGTCCCTCCTTTAAACCCAGCCTACCTATGACCAACACATAAACCAATACTCACAACACATGGTTTACCCGGGGTTGACCCATTGTTTCACGTAGCTCTCTACCTACCACATAGTCCCGCATTTATCCCGTGTTTGTCCGCTCCTCGCCTCCGGGCAAAAGGCACGCTCTATTGAGAATTCGATATCTTATTATTGTATGCAAAAGGAGTAAATCGTGTTTAAAACGCACACGGATGGACCCGAAAATATCTGAGAGGACGAATAGTTCCATAAATGTCTGTGTTGGGGATAGAACAACAAAAGTTAAAGAGTTGCTTATGAATCTGAACTCATTTCGTTTAGTTTTGTCCAAATGAAGGCAGAGGACGCAGAAGAAAGGATGGGAGATCGGTCAAGGAAAAATTCGGAAATCTTTTTTTTTACGGTTTGTCAATTCAGCAGGCCTAGCCAAGTTAAAAACGTTTCATATCGATTCTCTTTCTACAATCGTAAATGCCTCGGAGTAAGCGATTGTAGAAAGCGCTAAATTGGTAGCCAAGTTGACACGACTGAGTCGATCGCTCGTTCTATAATGTCTGTAGAAAAAACCTACAATTTAGTCTATGGTGAGCGTTCCTACCAAAGAGTATGGTGATCAACATTGTGGAAACGATAACATTATATTCTATCATTTTGAACGATCTAAACTTGTCTACGAATTTTCTATTCGTTTGTGTTGAACACGTGATCTAGCGTTGAGATGATGTCATTCTACTAGCGTTAACGATTGTAGATTGTCAACTTGGCTAAGCCTGCAGTGCTGTTATGTTTTACGTTGCATTTTGATCAAAATTCAAAATGAATTTAAGTACCTACTTCAAGAAAATATGAAAGATTGCCAGCAAATATAATTGTATGTGTACGTGTGTGTTGATGTTAAATTTGAATTAGGTACTACATAATTACGCTTTCCAACAGGCTTCATCGAGATCAAGAGCCTATTCTGTGATAAAAAATTGTTATGTTAAAATATTGGAATGAAATTACCTTAAAATATTTACGCTGACATTAGATGCTTCTTTCACTTCAGCAGTGAGTAGCTACTTTGGGTAATTACTGTACTTGTTTTAATTAATTAAAATAATAAAAAATCATTTTCTGCAACTCTTTCATCTTCATCTCAGTGGGAACTTATTCAAGTTCACACAGCGCCCATAGATCTATGTTTCCACCTGTCATAGAGTAAAATAAAGCCGTGCACACACTGCACCGGTCGTCGATAAACCACTAATGGGCGGTTTGCCGGCGGCCGGGAAATATGTCCGTGTGCACCCGCCCGATAACACAGGATTATGGTAAATAGTACTCCGTGGTGGGGATTACGGCATTTTCGACGATACGCAGTCTTTTAGAGCATTTTTTCCGGCGAGTCACTGTGATTTTTAATTTTTTTGGCACAGTGTGATGCGTTTGTAGGATTGGCATTTTTTTTCGCGAGATTTTCGGGTTATAGAAAATCATGAGGTTAATTCTGCCACGTCATTATGCTTACAAGACACAATAAAACTTGGTATTCGCTTCAGTTTCGTCAAATACCCTGAAATCCTAATTTCGTCAAAATATTCAAATTACATAAGACAATATATATTACAAAGGTCTAAATATTTTTTTAAATCCTAGAAATAAATAATTTGTCCTCTTTTTTTAAATTTTTTCGCCACGTTATTTAAGACGTCGCTTCAGCTCAGTATTCTATACAACTAGTTAGCTCGTTTCACGACAATATTTTACTCAAACCAAGTTTAGAAATGTTTCGTAAACTTGCTAAATAAGTTTTCGGATTTTCTTTACAAATTTTCTTAACAAGACGTTTTGAAAGACTAAACGAGGAGACTCTTCAAGTTGTCAAAGCCCAAACACTCCGTAATGTTGGCCGCGTGTGGACTGAACGAGATCTCTCAGATCTCAGCAATCCCAGATTACGAGAGGAGGCAGAAAGCCACCAATTCCCATTAACTTTTTTAAAAAGGTTTCTCATTAAATAGCAAACAATAGCAAACACGCCGATGTGTCTGCGGGACGATTTTCGCCTATTTACAGAGCAGCTTACCGCGGGGGAGCGAAAGGGTCCAAGATTAAGCCGGATAGTTTCACAAACATTCATTCATTCGGCCAGCCGCCCAGCCGCCCGCCCAGCCCCATTCAAGCGAGCTTTAATAAGAGACCGACACGGTAAGCGGCTTACTTTCTCAAATACCGGAAATTTAGTTTCCGTTCGTACCTACGGTTTTAAGATTGCCGATTACGAACTCACGTTTTATGTTTCGCTTTTAAAGGCAGCTCTCGATTCGCTCTCAGTCGGGATTAATGCACAAACAAAGAGAGTATTAAAACACAGTTTATCGGCAAACCATTTCAATTTTAGAGCCAGATTACAGAACAATAGAAAGGCAGAAAATTTTGAATTTAACTTGGTTTTTAAAAACAAACGGACGTCCCTTAATGTTGTTCCAAAATTAATGGAAACCCAAGACGTTCGCTGAAGAAATTCTCAACGCATCGGTGAGTCTTCATTCCGGCAGTAAAATAAATAATTCCTGGTCGGGGAATGTTCAAAGTTCCAGTCGGTCGACCCTCGGAAGGTCCTGCCTGTCCTAATTAGGGAATGCACTCGAGTGTCCCTTCGGTTTACGAGCAGAGGTCAATAGATAAAGCGCGTAGTTGTGCCAAATGCTTCAACACTACGGCGTCAACTAATCATCTGTCGCATTTCTTCTGTTTGTGTCGTCACTCCTCCTCCACTTACTCGTAGCATTTTGTGATGTTTGAGTAAAGGACGATACGAGGTGGGAAGTAATGTAGCAGCAAGTGATCCACTTTCTTACTAGTCTAGTTATTAATACTGTATAAATCCATGTATTAGCTAACTCATCGTTCTTTAACATACAAACATTCAGCTGATAGAAAAAAATATAACTGTGGCGTATTAGATTACATAGAGGTGACCTAATAATACACCCACATTTCGCCAATTATGTTTTAAGTCTCATGCAATAGGGGGCGAGCCTATTGCCATCAACCGGGCACAAATCCAGAGTCCGTGGCTGCTACTGATATATTCATGATGGAAAACCCCAATAACACTTTGGCCGACCCGGAAATCGAACCTAGGACCTCGAGCTCAGCAGTCGCGCTTACGACCACTCGACCAGTCAAATATTTTCACCAAAAATTAAAATTCTCGCATACCTAGATCCGAACCAACACCCTACAACTCAGTGCCGTTACCACTGAGCCCCCATCGCTCTACTATGACTGAACCATAATATGATTTATTTTACCTACATTTTCTCTGCACCAGTACAATATCGATCCTGCATAGGTCATGCATGCAATGAGTTTAACATGCTTTATATAACTTTTATTGTTATATGTTTTATCAGAATCTGCGGAGTAATAATAATAAGCAAATGTTTGTTTATTTTTATCAGAATCTGCGGAGTAATAATAAGCAAATGTTTGTTTATTTTTATCAGAATCTGCGGAGTAATAATAAGCAAATGTTTGTTTATTTTTATATTTTACGCATACAAATGGACGAAGTGTAATGCCATTGACATTTTCTACCAGTCAAACTTTGGGTGATGCAGAAACAAACGAAGTGCATGTCTGTTCGTGATGTACAATAACATTATTGTCAGTCTACAGATACAACTAATATTTTGTCAATGTTGTTTTTATGTTGCTAACTTTGGTGTCATACACGCAGACATAAAAAATAAGCACCTCGATTTCGTAATAGCCCTCTCAGCAAAATCACCATTAGGGTCAATTCACACCGATGTGGCAGCGGTTGGCAGCGGCCAGCAGCGTCTAGCACTTAGATAAAATGGTTTAACAGTGAAACTCTGCGCCTCTGCGTTGCTGCCATTTCGGTGTGAATTGAGGGTTAATTCGCACAACCAAATAACTCATTTAAATACAAAATACCATTACCAGTTTTAAACCATCTGATAACAACGTTTTAAAATGACTAGGCAAGAAACGCTTCCTGTTAAAAAAAAAAACCTACAAAAATACCTTAACGTTGATTATTACTGATATAAAATTGTACTAATGTTGTCTGGATGTTCGTCATCCTTTCCTTCTGAACTTGGAGTAGACTTCTCTCAGGTACTTGAGTCTGTCGTTGTACCACATCGGGCCCATGTGGAACTCCTCGTCAATCACCAGGGATAAGGGTGCCGTGCTGTTTGCTCTGAGCCACTTTACAGGCAGGTTGGAGCCTTCGGGTGTTGGGTCCCTGAAAAAACAAGAATTAATAATAAGAGATAAATATACTTGTAATGTCAGATCAAATAACACGTGTGTATGGTAACAATGATCGGGACCCAATAACATCCTTCCTACTAATATTATAAATGCAAAAGTTTGTGGGGATGTATGGATGTCTGTATGTATGGATGGATGTTTGATACTCTTTCACGCAAAAACTACAAAACGGATTTGGATGAAATTTCGCACACAGATAGTTTATAACCTGGATTAAAAGATAGGATACTTTTTATCTCGGTAGTAAGATCCCATGGGACAATTATCAAACTTCACGCGGGCGATGCTACTGGCAGAAGCTAGTGCAAATATAAATAGACAATTGAGCATACAATATACGTCCTTGCCTTTTTAACCGACTTATAAAAAGGAGGAAAGAGGTTCTATGTTCGTTTTATATATTGACTTGAATATGCCTTGGTGGCTCAGAGAGAAGGTCATGCTCACTCAAATGTCGCGCTGATGGTGGCGGGTGTGTCGGGTCATTTAGTTCCCTTCAATATGGTCGAGTTGAATGGCGCCGATACATGCGTCATGTTTGTGAACGGGCGCTCTCAGTTGGGACTGGTCATCTCTTAGCTGCCACGGTTCATCATTTGACTTACTTTTTTTTTTTAATTTTTGATTTATTATTTTACTCTGGACGCTCTTAATGTGCACGTCTTTCTACATCGTTCTCACATATATGTATAATCTCAACATAAATGATGTAACCAAGATTTTGTAACAATATTTTGATTTAAAAGAGTGTCCATGGAGTTTCTTGCCCGTGCTGCTCCATAGAGATCTACGTTAGGGAATGGGCAACTACAGTACTTTCTCAAGTTATTATGCCTTGTGACTGTGACTGTAGCTTTGCTTTTATTGTATTTTTGACTTTCAAAAGTGCCGTAATGGTCTAATTTAAATAAATGATTTGAGTTTGAGTTTGAGTTTGTATGTATTTTTTATGTAAGTCAAAAAACCGACTTGCAATAAAAACGTGAAAAATTGCTTTACTTTCGGAAGTCGATGGCAAAAAAAGTCAATGAAAAAAACAAAGTAATTATAAAATAAACAAACAATTTTTGTTTTTTTAGTAATTTTTTTTGGAAGTTTTTCCTCCTATTTCACGAATTTTGACAAACATTGATATTCTGTTTTTAATGGTTACTGTGAATAAATGTCAAGGTTATATGAGCAATTTTCCCATCATATACGTATAATCGTCTTTTATCTAGATGCTTGTGTCGCTTCTATAAAATAAAGATACATCTTGTGTGAATGCTGAATCATTACATACCGAGTGTCCTGCGTGCCTCGGAAAGCACGTTAAGCAGTTAGTCAGTCGTTACGACTAGTCAGAGGCCGAAAGTCTGACATACAGTCTTACCAATGGGTATCTTATTACCCAGTTACTGGGTTGTGATGGTCAGCAGATAGGCAGTCGCTTCATGTAAAATACTGATACTCAGCTGCATCCAGTTAGACTGAAAATCGACCCTAACGAAGTCTGGGAAAAGGCTAGGCAGATGATGATGATGACGCTGAGTGAATGCTGTGAGGTCACAGACAGAACTTACCCATATTTTGCAAAGTTTGTCCACAAAGTCGTCACTTTGTCTATCATTTCTTCCTCAAAATTGGAAAAGATGACAGGCTGCGAGAATACATAGAAGATATCATCGGCATGAGTAGCTCCCGATTCTACCTTGAACTTCTTGGGTAGGAAGAACTTTGGTACATTCCTTCTGCCCGAATACTGAAACAAGTAGCTGTAAATAGGCTGGTCCGAAGTCTTCAGGCGTAGCTCCGCCTCAGCCAACGAAGGCAAGTTTAAATTCGGTTCTCCATACCATCTCGATATCTTTACTACTGACTCTTCAGAAATAACTTCCCCGTCCATGTATAATCTTTCTAATTCTTTAGCTACCTCTAATTTAGTTTTTTCGTCTGGTATTTCAAAATTTTTTGGCAATGATTGCTCAAACTTTACTCGATTTATCATCGTATCGTTATCCATACCTAATATTAACAAGCCTTCTTCACTGTTCGTGCCTATCATCATGGGAACTTTGTTATAATCTCCTCTGGTGAGGATATCGTACGGTGGTTCTGTTAAAAATGCTTCTTCGCCTTCTATAGGCTTTTCAGTGCACGGTGTGTATAATATTTCAGAAATGACCGTATTCCCCTCCGCTCTTGGCACCCTGGTAAGTATGAGTTCGTCGTTAGACTTTGACATGAAGAACTCGTACAGTTCACGTGGGTCCTGCGACTCAAACAACATGGTCTTGGCCAACAAACTTGCCAGGTATGCGGTTTTGTACTGATATGCCCACGGGGCGAGCGCCGATCCACTTTGAGTGATAGCTTTGTGGAAAAGTCCTTTCGACATTGGAGAGATGCAGAGGAAGGAGATTGATGCTGCTCCAGCACTCTCCCCAAATATCGTGACGTTGTCAGGATCTCCACCAAACTTCCTTATATTCCGTTGAACCCACCTCAGTGCGGCGACCTGGTCTTTCATGGCTGCGTTGCCAGGATTTTCTTTGATGCCAAGGCAGAGGAATCCTTGTATATTTAGTCTGTAGTTAATGGTGACCAGGATGACTCCTTTAGGTACTAAATAATTGGGACCGTAGAAGAACGGGTTTCCCGAGCCTTTGAAGAATCCCCCTCCATGGACGTAAAACATGACTGGTAGCTTGGAGCCGGGGCTGGCGTCTAGGGGGGTGAACACGTTGAGGGTGAGGCAGTCAGTGCTGCCGACGGTGAAGGTGTCCAGCACGCTCTGGACACACCTCACGTTCTCGTTGATTGCATCGAAGGTTCTCTCCCACGTTGGTTCAGGACCTGGAGCCTGAAAACAAATTTAGCAGTCCATGATTCTGCAACTTTTTAATTTATCGTTTCCCTAATCATTAGAGTAGCTCTGTGTTTCGAATAGACCACTACAAAAACTATAATAATTTCTTGTGCCATTTTACGTCTCATCGCATCATTATAAAAACGGATGCATTTATTATGGAGGAAGAATTAAATCTTACATAAATTGCCTCGTACTTACCTGAAAGCGATGTGGCACGCTGGCATAAGGTATGGCATTGTAACTCTTGTGCAAGCCGTCAGGCGAGATGGCCCCTCTCACGGGCCCGTTGCTCAGCCAGAGAGTGTCAGTGGGCTGGCGCACTAACCGAGCAGCCCACAGCGACCACAGCACTAACCACTTCAAACTGATTGACTTTGCCATTAGTTCACAGCACTTTGATACACTTTAATATAAATATCACTTAGGTCTAAGACTCATTCTCGTAACATGTTAATTTATATTGTGGCTGTCCGTATTCTTATAGGTACTATTAAATTCCGTTTAACAACTGAAAGTAATTGATCATGTTCACTGAATGGCAAGACCTTCGCCCTTTGGATGTAACGTATCAATAATCACACTATTGATAATGACAGGAATGTCTCGAAGTCTAAACAGCTGTGCGATACGTGATGATAACGTATCGAGGGCATTATATCACTATCCAACTCAGACACTAGACACTATCAATGAAGAAAGAAAGCTATACCTTAAAGGAAGACTTAAAGACAGAAGAATACCACGTGAAAAAAAAAATACACATTGTTAAAATACATTAAATAAGCAATGGTGGTAAATACTCCAAGGTATTCTCCAGATACTTGCTAACTTTTTAATTGGAAACAATAAATATTACAGTAACCGCAAAAGAGACTGACCTATCTTTAGACAACACACGTCATTAACTTACCTAAACAACTCCCTTTTTCATAAAAAGAGCATGAAAAACACGTCAAAATCTTCAATACCTCTCCTCAAAAACTAACAAGAGCTAAGAAGCTTTCTAAAAAACATGTTCAACGCAGTTTTTTGTATTACAAACACTGTCACTATACAAGGCATATCCACGACTTGTACCACGCGAGGGAAATCTACATCCACGTGCTAATCGCATCAATAATAAATCGCCGGGGATCGATATGTCAAGGGAACGCTCGCAAACCGTACAGGTTAAACGTGATCGAAACATTACGGAATAGTCCTACACTAGATATGGCATAGCATGTTGCTGGAAGTTACAGGTACAAGAAAACACTATCGGTGGCTTGGCATACTGAAAGCAAAATATTTTTTGTTTAACGCGGCCTTATCACCAAAAGTGAACGATAACCTTTATATGGATAGATAGATGGCGCGAGTGCCACGCGTAACTTCTGCTCTGTCGATAATAAATAATTAAAAATATAAAACACGAAGTTTAGACACAAATAAGTAGTACAATATAATCTGAATAGTGTAACAACCAATCACAATTGTTATCTCAGTTTAATTTACGTGAATAGTGCATATAAACAAAGAAATCAAGGACAGTGACCAGAAGCTTTGTTTACATTCAGAAAAGTCAATAATTGACTTTGAAATAACTTTTGTTGACTGGTGCAGTGTGGTTCAAATATCAAATGAAGATGATATGCTATAAATAAAGTTTAAAAAAGAAACAAAGTGCTCCCTACCAGAAACTTATCCTGCCAATTGTAAGTCACAAATACTTTATTAATCATTGATACAGTGCTCAAAGTGCATTTCAATAATATAATAATAATAGTACAACATAAAAGTGCAGATAAACTGATAAATAGTAGAAAAGAGCAAACAAATGTGAACTATCAAGACAAACAAAGAAAACGGACTTTGAACTCTTAAACCATTATTCAAATCTGTCCAACGGATCTTCACTATTACTGGAGCACACAATATACACCGTAATTTCAAAGTAGTGTAATGTGTTCGAGTGGCGTGTTGCCCTAAGAAGCGGCAAGCTAAATGGGAAGTCAGCGGATCGATACCCACTAACGGTTTTACTTTTTGTATTTTTTTTGTTGCTTTTTTTTGCTTTTGAGTATTTGAACAATAAAGGAAAAATAAAGTAAAAAAAGTAAAGTGAAAGTGAATAATAAATTACATAATGTCGCCAAAAACTGGTACTAAAACCGACCGCAAGATGCCAGAGAAAGCTATATGTTTTAAATGCAAGAAGTCGGTTGACATCAAAAAAACAGCTTCATGTTCTATATGTAACAACAGATATGAATTAGATTGTGATGGCTTCCCAGAACATACCTACCGGCTAATGGACCAGGAATCTAAGAAAAATTGGAGATGTAAAACATGCAGGAAAAATACAAAAGTCCTGACGACCAGCCTTGTATCTAACATCACAACGAGGAAAAGAGGAAACAAACACCTAACGAGCTCCTCTCCGGGAAAAAGTGTCAATATTCAGGAAAGCAAGCAACCTGTGGCTATAAAGTCTGCCGAAAAAATCCGTTCTGACATCTTGGATTCTCACATACTTTCCGAATACGAAACTTCAGATGAATCATTCAACACACCCAATAAACTCTCTCACAGTATCGACGGCACAATTACTGACACATTGACCGTTCTAGAAATGAAAGAGACAATAAAAGAGCTTACACATAGATTGGATAGTACTGAAAACGAGCTAGAGAACACGATACTCGAAAATAACAATCTTCATCAACAATTAAACAAGCTAACTGCAGAAATTAAAATGTTGAAATCACTCTGTAACTCTTCGTCGGTCATTGGAAATAGCCCCGACATTAAACATAAAAGAAAAAGAGACTCTCTGCTACAAAAAAACGCCTTTTCCACACCTTCTACTCCCTTGGGGAATAAGTCGAATGTTAACTGTGGCAAAAGCATAGAAATAATGCACCTGCAACAAAAAATCGCGGATCTGCAACAAGAATTGATAAAAGCACAACAGCAGATTGTAGCTCTCACGAAAATAATACACACAGTAAAACAAGACAATAGTATTACTAAACAATCCTCGGTTTCAAAAATCTACACACCTACGCCTAACCATACCGAAGAGCAGAAACATGAATCGACAAATAGAGTACTTATATTCGGCTCTCAACAGTGCGTCGGTCTAGCAGGTGCCATGATACACTCAAGACAAAATACAAAATATGAAAAGTATAGCATTATCGCGAATACAAAACCAAATGCATTAAGTAGCCAAATAATAATGAGTTGCCGTCATGCAAAGTTAAACTTCAATGATAAACTTGTGATTTGTGTAGGAGAAAATGATCATAATTTGAAATATATCTTATCCCAACTACAAATCGTACTAGATACATTTTATAATAACATGATTATTGTATTAAATGTGTTTAAAAATGAGTATTTAGATGTAAGTAAACTCAATTATCGCATCAAAAACGTATGCCTTAACTATAAAAAATGTAAATTCCTAGAAAGCCAGACCCAAAAAATGTCTGAATTGTGTACTAAGATTAATTACCTTATAGATTGTCATGACTATAATGAGAACTACTTAAATCCGAGAGAACTTGTAAAGCGGATAGCGAGTAACAGATCAACTCTTAAAGTAAACACAAATGTTAACGAACCCAAAAAAGGAACAATTCCTTTCTATTTCGGTCGGAGAATCTTAAAACTACAAGAAACGGATAACGTTTTAAATTCTACTGACATAGCAGAAAAAGGAAAAATTCCGTATTATTTTCCTGTAATAAAAAAGTACGTAACGTTTTTTCGGGCCCAAAACTCCGCCATCTAGAACATACAATTTGAAAATACTCCATCAAAATATTGCTAGTCTCTTATCAAAAAAAGAACTTCTCGAAATAACCTTACAAGAACTACACGAAGTACAGAATAACCCTGATGTAATATGCCTCTCTGAAACTTTTATAAAAAAAGGCTATGAGTCTTATATCAAAATTCATGACTATGAAATGGCTGCCAACTTCTGCAGGGAAAAACAAAGAGGCGGGACCTGCATTTTAGTAAGAAAAAACCTTGTCTTCAAAGAACTCCCCTTTATAAATACACATGCTATTCAAAATACGTTCGAAGCTTGCGGTATAGAACTAACTTATCATAAGTTGATAATTATTTGTCTTTATAGAACTCCTCAATCCGACCCCACCCAATTCCTATCTAAGTTGAATGGTCTTTTGGAACATATATATCATAAATATAAATCTAAAATAAATGTTGTTTTGGTAGGTGATTTTAATATTAATACGCTCAAAAAAGGTAATATAACTACCCAATTAATGGATCTGTCATACAATTATAATCTAAAATTACATATAAATGAGCCAACACGTAAGTCATCATGTATCGACCACATTCTCAGTGATATTCCGGATGCTGTTGCTACAGTAATGCCACTGCATCTATCCGACCATGATACAGCCCAAATGTTGAGCATTCCTTTAAGACATAAGATACAAATAAAACAAGAAGCATACTATATCTACAAAAGAGACTTCAATCTGAATAATACTCAGAAATTTAAGGAATGTTTACAAAACGTGTCCTGGTCAGAAACTTACGCGAAAAATGATATAGATGCAGCATTCAGTTATTTTCACGAACTTTTGTGCCTTTTTTATAATCTGTGCTTCCCGAAAGTTAAAGTAAAAGTTAACACTAATCAAAAGAAACAAAACTGGATAAGCAAAGGATTGAAACAAAGTTGTAAAACAAAACGGTATCTACGCTTTCAATATTATAGAAATAAAAATATAGGAAATAAAACTAAATATATGCAATATTCAAAAATCTTACAGAAATGTATCTACACATCGAGAAAAAACGCAAACATTAAGTTTATAAATGAAAATGAAAATAAATGCAAAGCAGTATGGAAAGTAATTAGGGACGAAATCAAGAACAATAACTTCAAGGACAGTATAGATCATATTCAAATTGATAACACAGTAGTCACGGATCCTATAGAAATAGCAACGGCCTTCAATAACCATTACATTAATATGGCGCATACCTCTAATACGGATGTAAAAACAAGCCCTAAGAGAATTTCAGTTGCTCATTCAATGTTCCTTAAACCAGTTTCTGAAAATGAAGTTAGAACGGAGATAATATCATTGAAAAACTCAAATTCTGAAGGATACGATGAAATTAATACGAAAATTATAAAAGCATGCAAGTTTGAGCTAAGTGCAATTATAACACATTTAATTAATTTATCTTTCTCACTTGGTACTTTTCCTGATGCATTAAAAGTATCAATTGTTAAGCCACTTTTTAAAAAAGGAGAAAAATCGGATGTTAATAATTATCGCCCTATAACATTAATACCTATTTTGTCGAAGATATTTGAGAAGTGCATGTACAAAAGGTTGATCGAATTTTGTAATAAATTTAACATAATTAAGAAAGAACAGTTCGGCTTCCAAAAAAACAAATCTACAACACTAGCTATTTTCACTCTTATAAAAAACATAATAACGAATATTAATCAAAACCGGCTTACTACAGGCTTGTTTTTTGATTTATCTAAAGCCTTTGACCTAGTGTCTCATGACCTGTTGCTACAGAAACTGGAGGAAATTGGAATTAGAGGCATAGTTCTTCAGTGGATATCGTCATACCTAAATAACAGACGACAGCAGGTTATCATTACAAAGGTAGACAGAAATAATGACATGTTACCACACTTATCCGAACTCAAGTACAGCAAATATGGCGTCCCACAAGGAAGTGTGTTAGGACCAATTTTATTCCTTTTGTACATCAATTCCATCATTAATATAACCAACCATAAATGTATATTATTTGCTGATGATATTTCTATTATTGTAACAACTGATAGGAAAAATAATACGATTGATGATCATGAGACTGATATTAATAACACTATTGAAAGCCTAATTGAATATCTAAATAAAATTAATTTATCAATAAACCTTAAAAAATCAGTTTATATACAATTTAATAAATCTAATAATGCTAAATACAATGTTAAAATGAATATACATAAAATTGACGAAGTAACTCAAACAAAATTTCTAGGTGTAACTTTAGATCAAGACATTAACTGGAAACCACATATTGATACCGTCTCCAAACGAATAAATAAGTTCGTATATGCACTTAAGAAAGTTAGAAATATAACAAACGTTAAAACGGCGATAACGTCATATCATGCATACGTCGAATCGGTGCTCCGCTATGGTTTGATAATGTGGGGTAATAGCACAGATCAAAATAGAGCATTTATTGCACAAAAAAAATGCATTAGAGCAATTACCGGGCTTCGTCCTGACGAATCCTGTAGACCGATATTTAAAAAGCTTGGCTTGTTACCGCTACCGTCTCTTTACATATTCGAAACATGTATGTTTGTAAGGAAGCATAAAGAATTGTTTAATAACGCAGATGATTTATATCCTCGTAACCGACGAGACCCCCATAAGCTAGTTCTGGATATCCTTCCAAGACTAGCTAAATATAATAAAAGTTGTATATCTATGTGTGTGCGTATATATAATAAGATACCAAGTAATCTTAAGATGTTAAATGTAAGATCATTTAGAAATAAATTGCATGAATGGTTGTGTAGTCATAGTTTTTATAGTGTCAAAGACTTCTTTGACAATAAATGTTAAAAATTGTCTTAAAAAATTTGTACGCTTATCACTGTTAAGCAAAAACATGTATGCTCTTGTTTTTTTTTTTTTTTACCATCTTTTATACCATGTTTTTAAGCAAATAAATATTATTCTATTCTATTCTATTCTATGGAACTGACGGAAGGTTAGATGATATATAACAGGTAATTTGTAGTTATTTATGTTATCCTTACTTCTTGCGTTCTAATATGGAATAATATACACATAGTTGCCAAAAAAAATTGAATAAAACTATTAATTATTATCTAATTATTTAAGCATCAAAACTTTTTGTATCCAAGAAAAAAATACAGTCTTACTATAGGTAAGTGAACAAACATTTACGATCAGTTGAATACGGATTCTAGCAACAAATCCTGCATTATTATGATCCGTGGCACGCACACACACTTTTATAAAGTATCGTAACAAGGTCACTCACAAATTCACATAATTAAGATTATAAACGTACATAAACGAACGGAACACGTCTGTACGACACAATGTCCACGAGCGCACTTCATTCTCGAAATCAATGCCATTGTGTTGCTGTCAAAGCGGGAAACTGATAACATCTAAAGTTTTCTTAAAAGCATTTTTGCAGAGGAGGTCCGTACATTTATAATATACAAGGTGTCGCTTTGCATCCTGGTCAAATTCTAATGATTCTCGACCCGAATCAATAACAAAACGATTAAATCGGTTAGTGTAAACCACCTGTATTTAAACGCAGCCCGTCTACTAGCCCTATAACTGCGCCTTCACACACACAAATAAACGCACACAGAGACATGCCGTGCGATGGTGATTCTGTTTATTACTTTCGTGTTATTCTGAAATATTGTCAAAGTTAAACAATTTAAAATACCAGCTTTACTAATTATTGACCAGGTATCGTAATTTAAATTGATTATTTATGTGACAAGCCCCTGAATTTTGACTAGGGTGCAAAACTACACCTGGAGCAGCCAGTTTTTGTTGGGCTCAGAATGATGTACGGTCGAACAAGCTATTTGGTTTACATTTTAAAATGTAATTTGCATGTTAAAATGTAAACCAAATAGCTTGGTCGACCGTATATCATTCTGAGCCCAACAAAAACTGGCTGCTCCATAGATTTTGACGTGCAGGTAGATATTATACTTTTGTAGGAAACAGCACAGTTTTTTTTTCAAATCAATCGACATTGCTGGCCAACCTTCCGGAATTGGAAAGGAAACAAAAGAAAAAGCATAACTTTGAGACAATGCAATTCCAATAAATATAAACAGTTTGTTTTACGTCATCATACCTAAGCTATCTATTTTACCATGACATGACCATGACTATGCATAACTTCGAGTTATAAAACTTGTTGCTTGTTTAGTTTTATAATATTTTTTACGAATCGACTTTGAATTATACTTTGAACTTTGCACCCGTTACAAATATTTCATGTCGCAGATAATTTGTAACTTAAGGCACTTGTGTAAGATGTCTAACCACTCTAGCTAGCAAGATGACTAAGGCATTATAAAACATATTGTTCCTTGACAATAGGCGAGACGACAAAAAAAATCTAATGAGTTCGTCAGTTAAATTATCAAAAAATATTTGACCTGTGTTTTTTCTTTTGTTGCGTAAAACAAAATTCTCAATACGTCACGCCTAGGTATAATTTTTAGCTAGTTCTGACGTGACGAGCCACCACTCCCGAGTTTTGATGCGTTTTATCTTTTGCCAATATTGATTGATTTACAAAAACAAAAAATACGTGTGCATTAATTTCCAATACTCTAACTGACGGACTAAATAGATTTGCAATTTGTTGATACTGTCGTCATGCCTATTGATGTACGAACTGAACAAAAACATAATCATACCGTGACGAATCGGGCATAACTCTTTCATTCTTGTATAAAAACTGCATCTGAATGCACTGCTTATCTCCGTAGAACCTAAAAATCTAAAAATACATAACCAATATGTATTTTTTATGTGGCTGAATGTTTCTACAGACAACTATATTCGCAATGTAGCCGTCGCATCCAATGTTATCTATCCGCGATATCTACTTATACATATAAGTTTTATACATAAAGGATTAGATAAATTTTATCTCTATTATCAGTGTCCCATATTAAAATATTATTTATTGACTTAAATAATAAATTCAATTTCGCAAAATACTGATTTTTGTATTCATTTATACGACAAACACACCAATTCACATTGTGGGTTTATATATTTAAAGATACATAATGTGCGTTCTAGTTATCAGACATAGTTTCTCAGAAAGAAGAGATAGAAATTGATGAGTGATTTACAGCAAAATATTGAACACAAAATTATAACATATAAGTGTCCTTAATGAAATCAAAAGATTAGAGATTAAATCAATTATAATTAGCCAAAGCTTTTGAGCTGTATTTAAAATAGCAAATTTTGTTTAGTAAATAAATTGTTATTATTAAACCAACTTTTTACAAATATTTGAAAAATTTCAATAAAATAATGCATATTTTTGAACTTTGTAATCTGAGGCTGTCTCTCACTTATAAATCAAGGTCAATAATATTCGACGATGAATATGTAATTATTGCTAGACCAACCTTTGGACCTAAGCACCAAATACCTCTTATAAATAAATCATGAACACTTGTACTAGGAAATGACAAGAAATAGGGAACGATTTCTTTAAAACAAATCATCAAACCGACCTTTGTAGTTTCAACTTTTCTATTTTTAAGGAAGGCCTACTAAATTAATTTATTGATTAATTGAAACTTGCATGTAGCTCTGGAAAATAACAATTTATAATAATTGACTAGATATATCAAGAAGAAATCACCTATGGTAATTTAATTACCGACATTTTTAATTTTTTTGTGGTTGTTTTAAAACCCACTGAATTAATTTATAGTTAAAATATCAGGTGACACTCAAACTCGTTCTAGAAAAATGTTATTTATACAAGTAACTTACATTTCAGACTAGCTGTTGCCCGCGACCTTGTCTGCGTGAAGTTATTATAAAAATATTTGATTATTAGGATTTCGATTTAAAAATTTCAAGTGATTTATTATATTTACACGAACCCTATTTTTCTTCTAAAATAAAAGTAGCCTAAGATACTCCTAACGCTCTGCTCCTTAATGTGCACCCATGTGGACGTCATAAATAAGTGACATCTCACAAACCGTACATTTGTAGTAATGTCGCATTTTACGACGTACAGCTACATGGACTTGTAGCAAAACGACCTGACGCCACTAGGGGCACTAGAATACCGGACTAGAATACCGGACTATAGTGCCGCTTACGATAATTATGTGTAGTGCCCATTTGAAAATATTTTAGTACAGTAAGCATCGATGACTAATTTATTAGTGATCGATGACGGTAAAGTAACTAATTAAGGGAAACAAAAACATGAACTTGACCTGTAGACTAGCTTCACAGTAAATCGAGGCCACTTCCTAGTTTAGTCAACTCTAAGTAAACAACCTCAATATTCCAACACCCTCCTTCAATTCATGAAGTCGTACATTATGACTGGGCTATTTATAAGTGTTTACCAATATGTGTAATACTAGACTGTAATCCTACTCGCCGAAGGGCTACGCCGAGGTGTACTGTACTGTACCCATAGTCACTGTTAGCCTACATAAGCCCACTGCTGGGCAAAGGCCGTAACTCACGCTAAAGGGCTCTCCCCATAAAGCTTAGCCAAGTTGACAATCTACAATCGTTAACGCATAGAAAACTAACCAAATGTATTATGGGAATGACATCATTTAAACGTTAAGTCACGTGGTCAAAACAAACGAATAGAAACATTAAAGTAGGCTTAGCCAAGTTGACAATCTACAATCGTAAACGCTATAGAAAACTAACCAAATGTATGGGAATGACATCTATCATCGTTAAGTCACGTGGTCAAAACAAACGAATGGAAATTTTAAAGTTTAGTTAAAACTGTAAGTTGGCTACGATTTATATGGGATGAAGGGATCACGATTGTAGAAACGAATACATTTCATTCTATCATCTTGATCGATGTAAACTTGTCTACGAAAGTTTATATTCGTTTGTTTTGACCACGTGACATAACGTTTACGATTGTAGAAAGAGAATCGATACGAATTGTTTGTAACTTGGCTAGGCCAGTAAAGTTCAGTTAAAACTGTAAGTTGACTACGGTTTATATGGGATCTAGCGATCACGATTGTAGAAACGAATACATTTCATTCTATCATCTTGATCGATGTAAACTTGTCTACGAAGTTTCTATTCGTTTGTTTTGACCACGTGACTTAACGTTTACGATTGTAGAAAGAGAATCGCTACGAATCGTTTGTAACTTGGCTAGGCCTGCTGGACTCTAATGGGGTTACTATTTTTTTTTCATGTCATCCAGCCATTTTCTACGAAGTCTGCCGCGGTCTACCAATAGTGCACCCACGATTCTTCAGTATGTAATAGTGGCCTTTTCCATCAACCGTCTACAATTCCTCACACCGGGTTGCAACTTAAAAATACTGGAATTATCAGACAAATTATCAAATACTGCTACCATAACTTGCGGTACAGAAAATCAAAACTTAACGCGCAGAAATACCTACCGCAGTGAGCCAAAGCGGAGATCAATGTCCATTTGACAACGAGAAGAGGGTCTTTGACCTGCAGAGGTACACATTACATACTGATATTACTATTGAGTGAGGTTATCCTACCTTTAATATAATAACCAGAAAACAATTACTAACATTACAACGGGTTATGGATCGATATACATTGATTAGCAAGAAGCGGTATTCCCAAGTATATTGACATATATTAAAGACGACCGGTTGCTTGCGCGGGCGCATTCAGCCAGCGATCAGACGCACGGGCATACGCGTCGCCGTAACTGTGAAAGTTACTATTACATTTTACTTTAAAATCAAGATCAACGAAGAATATACTTTAGTGTTTTAAGAACAAGTGTGAATTTGGAGTGAGGAAAGTGCAGTGATTTTACAATTTTATGTGACATTTCCTTACATTTCCTAGTGGACATTGAGTGGAAACCTATTTGTAAGTAGGTACTATTTACCTACTAACGCCATGTGCTTCGAATTACAATGTTATAGGTGCCGTTATGTAGCAATTTGATTTGCATCTTATTACGCAGGTGCAAGGTTGATAGTTAGTTGATTACGATTGTGTTTGCATGTGAATGAACTGGGGTCAATGATAGCGGAATTTGTAATAAACTCAAACTAAATAGTAAGTAATACAAACGTGTTTATTTACAATGATTTTAGGTGACATTGTTAGCAGTCGCTTGACTTTTTTACCTTATATCATGCTTATATCAAACTACTCTTAGGGCTGGTATTCTGAAAGTTGACAACATCGCAAATAGCTGTCAATTATTTTGCTATTTTGATGAATAAATCAATATTACTGAATTAAATTATGTTTTATTGCTCTAGGTTGCAATATAGCTTCGGTAATTAATTGCAATTAAGCCACTGAATTAGGTTATAGTTCCAATAGTAAAAAAATCATTTCGTAGGTTTCCAACTTTCCAGTTGCTTTTTTCCCTTAAATATTCAATGTCCCGGTATTGATGACTGCATTTCTTAATCAATGTTTTAGTGCAACATTGTACGATATCTATTTCATAATTTTGTTCAGAACATAACATTAGTAAAAAAAATAGAGCAATACTTGACCGTTATATGCGACGACGTTGCCAATTTTCAGTATGCACCCTCTTAACTTTGTATTTCATATTTCTTTAGACTGCTTGCCTTTCTTCTGATGCCTAACTTATCACAATAACTTGCATAGACAAGTCGACAAGATATAACGTATAATTAATATTATAAAAAAAAAAACCCGACTGCACAAAAAATAACTTTAAATAAAAACTGAAAAGAAAAAAACAAGTTCAGGAAACAGGACATATTGCCTGCAACAGTTTCCTGAACTTGTTTTTTTTCTTTTCAGTTTTTATTTAAAGTTATTTTTTATGCAGTCGGGTTTTATTAATTTTTTTATTTTACATTTTTTAGTTACTTATATATACCATTTTAAAATCCTCATGATGAGCCCTTTATCAAGCCGTCCAAGCTGCAGAGCGTGCCAAACATTTGAATTTGGTGCCAAAAATCCGCCATTTTGTTTTTTTTATTTTTATTTTTATATACCCAGTGACACTTTCACAGTAAATACGAATCTAACGACACCTTTCAAGCTAAAATCCATTGAGCCGTTCAAGCTGCAGAGCGTGCCAAACATTTGAATTTGGCGGCAAAAATCCGCCGTTTTTTTTTTTAATTTTGATATACCCAGTGTCACTCTCACAGTAAATACGAATCTAACGACACCTTTCAAGCTAAAATCCATCGAGCCGTTCAGGCCACATAGCGTGCCAAACAATTATACATACATACATACATGCATGGAACATGTTTTCTATAAGGATCATAATAACTGATGGTTAACTAACCCACGGTAAGCTGAAGGAATCGGCTAGATGCGAGAAGCGCTTTAGAGAGCTTGGTAGGCCCACATCCTGAAGTCCTCTTCCGGCTGCAATGACGATGTTGAGGCTGGAAACAACAGCTGAACACGAGTAGGTATGTGGCTTTCATCATTAATCCAGACTTCGACTATTTGCAGATGCTACGTACATACATACGACGTACGTCTATGTACGCAAACTGCCTAATTGTTGACCCAGCGGACAGATGAATCATTCCATGTCTCTGAGACACAGTCTCTATTGATCAAATAAAACAATTACGCTTCGAATTGAATGAAAGGTTATGAAACAATATCTAGTTCATCTTATTTATTGCCATCATGAATAAGATGATGTTGATAGTGTTTCAGTTGTGGCAACAGTTTCAGTTGTAGTTCCTCTTCCCAAGTTATCACTCTCCAGAAGCCTGTCAAAAGGAACAGTACCTACTAGATAAATAAAAACACGCCACCCAGTAATTGAAATTCCCCATAAAACTTTCAAGCCACTAGGATATCATCTACCAAGGTCGTCATCATCATGATTCTCCTGCCTTCACCAGAATTGATTTTATTTGCGTAGACATCCCTTTATAGTCTAGCCACAGCATGTGTCCATACAGCGTTTTAACTCAATTCAATAAACAGAATAAACTAAAAATTGTTTGTGCCTAGGTTAAATTATTTGAATAATCTCCTGTATAGATATCGTCTCAATGAGCTTATTAAGGCTAATAAGATCCTTGACGAATATAAACAACTCATTATTATGTACTCAGACTCAGTAGTTATCCCATTAAATTTATTTTAGATGCATATACTTCACTATAATGTCGTAGGTAATTTATTTGCTAGAAGCTATTTTCATTAGTCTAATTCAAGTTCCAATTTGATAATATTGTGTAGTTCTAATTGAGAATTCTGATTCGAATTGGGAATTAAATTGCTATATTATAACTAGCTGACCCGCGCAACTTCGTCTGTGTCACATAAGAGAGACAGAGAGATGGTTAGAGAGAGTGTGAGACACCCTTAAAAGATAGACATAATAATGCTATCGCGGATTTTTATAGAACTTTTCACACGATTGTTGCGTAACTTTAACCGTTTACGCAGCGCTCGCAACGAAAGATCTCGAAACGAATATTTTTTCCTTTTTTTTGCAACATTTTTCATTGATGCACTGCTCCTATTGATTGTAGCGTGATTTTATATACACGTTGTAACGTTGTTGTTCGTTGTTGCCTTCCCCGATTAATAGGCTATCCAACAGTAATAGATACTTTCAACTCGAACCAGTAGTTCCTGAAATTAGCGCGTTCAACCAACCAAACCAACTCTTCAGCTTTATTATATTATTATAGTATTGATTCAAGTTGGTAACAATTTAATTTCTCTGAAATATTTGCATTAATCGCTAAAATATTCTGTTTTTCCAAATAAGGGCTTCCCTCGACAGCCTTACGTTATCATCCTTAAACACTCGATGATAGTCATACTCCAGCTAGGTCGAAAGTTCTCATCAAGGTGCATAAAATGAGCCCAAACACGATATAGATGCTGTAAACTCTTGATAACCTCTTGCAACTGCCTTCCGTCTCCATCATCGACCTTCGAGGAAAGTCATACTCTAGCTAAGTTTAAAGTTCTCATCAAGGTCCATGAAATGAGCCCAAACACGATATAGCTGCTACAAACTGTTGCGGACCTCTAGCAACTGACTTTTGTCTCCATCGTCAGACCTTCGATGACAGTCCAGGCAGGTCTTAAATTCTCACCAAGGTGCATGGAATGAGGCCAATAACAATCTAGCTGTAAATATAATCTACGTAAACTGCGTATAGATTATTGATTATTGCGAATAGCACAGCACAGTTCTTGCACGGCAAGAACACGTGAATTTATCAGGCTTCTGATGTTCGCTATACTACTTTTTGGAGAAATCATCATCATACTCTTGCCCTTATCCCAATTGATTTGGGGTCGGCGCAGCATGATTGTATTCTTCTTCCATACTTCTCTATTACTTTTTGGAAAAATATTTCACGAAAAATTAGGAAATATAGAAATGCAAACAATTTAAATACAAAAAGAAATATAGTAAATCTAAAAGCATCAAAAAAAAATTAAACAAATCACAAAAAGTGAAAATAATGATGCCGGGTTTGAACCTGCAACCCCGTAGATTGCAGAGCGGTCATGAAACCGCTAGGCTATTTACTTCGTTGATATAAGCTACAAATAGCCGTTGTCATGTACTTACGTCATGACTGGAACGTCAAACAATTGAAGTATACGACATAATGTTAAATTGCCTACCCCCTTAAGGAAGTAGCGTGATAATATAGAGCCTAAATATTGAAGAAGCCTATGCAGTAGTTTTGACGTGATGCGCGCACAAACATTTCGTACCAACTACTTATACCGAGGAAAGCTGTTTTTTTTGAGTTCCGCTATTTTGTGCGTATTCACGTCAAAAATCAAATTTCGAGAAAACTGAGAAATTATATTTACCTGTATTAGATATGAAGTATATGTAGCAGCTTTAAAAGGTTACACTTCATTGGTTTTGATTGTATAGGTGTTTGAAGTTTATGAATTTTAAACACAAAACCCTCTTTTTTGCGTCTCTGGATGAGATTTTAAAAAAATGCTAAGACAGGTATTTCTTTATTTTTATTAATAAGTATTTATTCTGAGTTTCATGATTCTAGAACAATCTAAAAAATTTTTTCATACAAACTTTACCCCCCCTTTTCACCCCCTTTTTAAAAAAAAACAAATTTTCTATAGCCTAAATGTTATTCTGAATGTATTTAAATAGATTTGTGAACATTTC
Organism: Xestia rhomboidea; assembly: GCA_963853795.1. Lineage (NCBI taxonomy): Eukaryota > Metazoa > Arthropoda > Insecta > Lepidoptera > Noctuidae > Xestia > Xestia rhomboidea. The sequence goes on along the minus strand of OY970771.1, from coordinate 1,130,110 downwards.
AACAACATCGGTTCAGTAGTTTTTACGTGATGCGCGGTCAAACAAACAAACAAAAATGTTTTAAATGGTTTTAATATGTTCAGTTACTTATTTTAAGTCACCCTGGCTGGTTGTTTTTTTTAAATCTTCAATGTACAGATTTTTTGGTCTCAACGATTTTATTATATGTATATAGAAGATGAACAACATTCATTTTCCAGTCACAAGTACATTCTGTCGTAGCCCAGATTGCATTTCTTTTTTAAGTTATGTCTTGGGTACCTTTTGCAAATATCTAACTGTCCTTAGACTGTCCATAAAATATTTAAAAAATTGTAACAGCAGTATAGTGTTACGACTGGATGACAGACTAAGCATTATAGAATGGAAACATAAAACACGCCGAGCATACAATATTCAAGGGCACTGTAGATCATAATAAGACCATAATACGAAAATAATTGACGCCTCATAAGATTCTCACGTGTCAGCACTATTGCAATGAACGTGTATTAAAACAAGTTACTTAGTTAAAACACAAGCAATCGTAAAGCATTCGAAGACACGCACAGTTCTATAGTTCTAGTTAGTTCTGTTGACTTGACCGGTAGTTAGGCAACAATGTCTCTGTTCAACAAATAAGGAAAGACAATTACCTAGCGATGTGGATACCAGTAATGCACTAAGTCTTCAGTCATGTTTACTTAAGTAATGTTACTTAGGGGCACTTGTAGGTTGTGGTTTCTGAAGGAGCTGTTCTTGAGTCAGACAGTAACGTGTATGTTTTTCATGTGCCTAGATTAACATATTGGTGATGTTAGTCACTGTCACTTGTCACTGTCAAGTTATTTACTACAATATTGTGAGAACTATATTTACAAGAAACATAGCAAAGCATGGCATGATTAACGAGGTCAGAGAGGGAGTCTCTCCATGTAAAATACTGGTATTCAAATGCATCCGGATAAATTGAAAACCGATACTAACATATTTGAGAAAAGGCTAGATACGTTTGTGTGGTAGAACCATATTCAGTAAGCCACCAAAACCTTAGACATGATTGTCTTATGTTTTCCGAAGACTCCATTGAAATCTTCGGCTCATATTTTCTCTTGTGAAATTTTCGGCTCATATTTTCCCTTATGAAATCTTCTGTTGACATTTTCCCTTATGAAATCTTCTGCTCATATTTTCCCTTATGAAAACTTTCAAATAAAGGACCATCCTCTCTTTTCAGGTTCCGATTGGATTTGGACTTCAACCAGAGCAACGACGTGTACTTTGTACGTCTACCGTTTATGATGAGGGCAAAAAAGCCGTAGTAAGACTGGAGAAATACCAGTAGAATCTCTATATCGAATACTATAGAAAACAAAAAACATCTTCATCGTTACTTTCGTCCTTAATGTCGGGATTAATAAAATGAACACAAAATGCAGCGATGGTATTGAATTCTAAGACAATGATGTGTTGAAATCTCTGGCTGTAAATAGTGTGAGTTTTTAAGTGAGTGCAATTAGTGTTAGAGTCATTGACCTTGGCAAGTTGTGTCACTACAGCTAACAACATGAAGAACTATTTGAAGTCGTTGTCCAGTTTGAAGCTGTTGGTGCTGATCTCGCTGTGGGTCGCTCCGCTGGTGCCCCAGCCCACAGCGCCGGTGCAGCTGAGTGGTGGGCAAGCTCAGGGCTCGGTCTCGCCTGATGGGTCATACCTGCAGTACTTCGGTATACCTTATGCTACTGTCACACACAGGTTCCAAGTAAGTCCCCTTTTTTGTCAAGGATAAAGACAAATCAGAACTTCTGCTTAAGAAATATTTTAGGACGAATTTCACCAATAAACCTAAACGCGAAAAGCAGATCTAAACCGCCGTTCAAGAGCTATCAGTGTCAGTATTCCATAACATTGATGACACTGAAAGATCTAAAACTAGCTTTAAAAAGTTTCATTAGAGAAATTCGCTTCTAAAGGCCGCGGTAGACACTAAAAAAAAAGTGACATGACAAGTGAAACTTATAAAGTCAAATTGAATTATCTGGAGAAACTTCCGTAAACTAATGGTTATCGATATCATAACACGATTTAAAAAAAAAAACTAAACTTCAACTACTAGAAACATACCATTTATTCATACCATTGTTGGTAAAGGTGTACCTTTACCAACAATGTACAACATGCCAGACATATTGATCCGAATATTGACGACAAGTATCCAGAAACAATTATAGTACGTATAATAGTTTCTGTGAAGGGCCGCTAATAGCAGAAGTTAATAATGATGAACGTAACGTCGCACGGAACAGCACTAATCTACTTGTGATTGCCGCCTGCCGACTAATCACACCTCCTGTAATATGAAGTGTCGACTAATTTGTCGCGATACATTTTTAATCAAATGTCACAGTCGTTTGATTGCTGTATTACAACTGTGAAGAGAAAAGCAATTTTATAGACGTCATTAAATACTGTATTTCCCCAATTCATTAGCTAACGTATTGATGTTCGAATATGTTCAATTCCAGGAAGCCGAACCGAATCCAAAATGGGAAGGAGTGTACAACGCACTCAATGAACACCTCAGATGCAAGCAACGCTTCACCAGCACCCACATCCTGGGCGAGGAAGACTGCCTCACCGTCAACGTGTACACCCCGGTCGAGCCTAGCGACAGCCCCCTGCCCGTCATGGTGTTCATCCACGAAGGAGGCTTTAGAGACGGCTCGGGATCCCCCTTCATCTACGGCCCCAAGTACTTAGTCAAACATGGTGTTATCCTAGTCACCTTCAACTACAGACTAGAAATTCTTGGCTTCCTTTGTTTAGGCATCAAAGAAGCACCAGGCAATGTCGGGCTGAAAGACCAAGTACAAGCACTAAAGTGGGTGAAGAGAAATATAAGAGCGTTCGGAGGTGATCCTGATAATGTCACCATTTTCGGAGAAAGTGCAGGATCTGCTTCCGTTTCATACCATCTGCTATCTCCAATGTCGAAAGGACTCTTCAACAGAGCTATCATGCAAAGTGGCTCAGCTTTGGGGTATTGGGCCTTACAATTTGAACCTTTGAAGACTGCTAGTTTACTGGCGCAACAAATGGGCCACGCAACCACTGACCCCAAAGAAATCTACAATTTGTTCAGTAATATGACTGCTGAAGATCTGCTGACCTATCGTGTTCCTAGAAAGGATGGCGATATCGTAATATCAGAAAACGTCTTCGTGCCCTGCGTTGAAAAGAAGATTCACAGAGTAAAACCATTTCTGCCTGACAGTCCTTACAATTTGATCACAAAAGGCAAATATAACAAGGTTCCTGTAATAATTGGTTTCAATAGCGCCGAAGGTTTATATTTCGCTGGCAAAGAAAACGAGACTACACTGCCTAAGATAGATTTCTATAAAGCGTTACCGAGAGATTTGTCTTTCTCTTCTGATGAGGAAAAGGTAAAAACAGCGAATAGATTTAATGAGTTGTACATGGTCGGAGAGAAGATTACTAAAGAAAAGTCTTCCTTAGAAAAGTTGGCACGTTTCGAAGGTGACGCGGCAATAACTTACCCTGTATTAGCGACTATGGATCTGTTTCTACAGACGTTGAATGAGCCTGTGTATGCTTACAAGTTCGGTTACGACGGGTTGCTAAACTTCGCAAAGATAATGTATGGGTTCCGCAAGACCCCGGGAGCGACGCACGCCGATGAATTATTCTACCTGTTCAGCACCTTGACCTTACCGGCGTTTACTGAAGTCAGATTCATTGACAAGTTTACTACTCTGTGGACCAACTTTGCGAAATACAAGTAAGCTAAATTATTTTATTATTTATAGTGTTGCGGCAGTTTGCCTTTAAGTTTTATGATTTCGTTACATTCCTATAGAGCCTAGTATATTGTTTATTGTTCTCACCTTGAGTTCTCGATGGTCTTGACTCCATCCATGACCCCCACACAGTTATTGCAGTTTATGATTCGACCTAACTGTTTACTTAATTACTTTGAACACATAATATAACCTTGAATTAGAAGCAAAAGTTAACAGCACACAAACACTTTCAACCTTATTTGCTCAAATGCTTTGTAAAACACAATTTAATTCAATAAACGCAAGATGAAATGTTTCCATATGTACAGAAAACATTTGTTATGTATTAAACTATTCTGAAATAGTGGCAGCGAGATGAAGGAGTGAATGAATTACTTCGCAGCTGTAGATTGAATGGCTCGCTCCCGCGGAATGTTTTGCAACAAAATGTTGGTTATTATACAGACTAGCATTTGATGAAAGAATATTTTAAGATGATTGGCTGTTGGCCGAGACCTAGATAAGTTAATATACGTCATGTGGGTTTGTTGTCCCAATCTTCTTTGCTTATAATTTTTACGAGGTTCAAACATTAGTTTTATAATCAGTGGCGGACACTTGCCTTAACTGAATAGGTTTTTTAATGTTAAGAATGTCTATTGCATTATAAGCACTCGTTTGTTTTATTATAACAATTGAATTAAATTAATAATAGTTGAATTACCTAAATTAAAAAAATAAAAGTAGTTCTAAAAATATTATTGTTTGATTTTGTCGCTATTTTTTTCGATTATCACTGTTTTGTTTGTTCCAGTGATCCTACACCACCATCATCTTCAATCTCGCCGAAATGGGAGCCAGCAGCAGTGGAAGACCCTCGACTTCTGCTGATAGATAAGGAATGCTCAATGGAACCAATTTGGAACGACAACGACGAAGCCTTTCGGTTTTGGAATACGACATATTCTTTGTATAGATGGAAGAATGAATAATGCTTGTATTCATAGTTTTAATGCAGTTGACTGAGATTAAAAAATGAGACAAAATAAAATAATAATGTGTATAATAAATAGGTCCTATTTTAAATACTGCATGTATGGTGTCTTACACCAGTGGGTATTTAAATGGTAAACCTAATTTTATAAATATTTTACTTGCCTTAAATATTAATTTACAAATCAAAGCCTATTTAAAGAATACTCAGGATTGCTACCAACAAGAAACCGATACCTTGTCGTGAACAAAGTCACACTTGGGAATGAAGTGTATTAGTAGTAAGAATATTGGTTAAATAATTTTAAGTGAAGAAAGCTGAGCATTAGTATCAAATACTCAAATACTTAATCAGATATTATGTACATTGTTCATTTAACATGTTATAAATGCTACAAAAACAACTATAATGTTTTACAATATATACTTTCTTGTATTTACTCTGGTTGCATACGATCTAAAGTGTCATTGGCCCGTTTAGTTGGTGCTCTGTACCTATGTCAACTCTTATGATTATATACTTATGTCAAAGACAGAATAATATTGTATAGCGATCAAACTATTATTTATTTGTTGTAGATACTAAAAATAAATAAGGGTAACAATTAAACAATTTTTTATACAAAATAATATTATTAAATAAACAACAGACTTTTATTTCCCATCCTACTCATTAAACATTCCGGTACAAAGAAATCGTAACAGCTTCTCAAACTCGTTTATTCGCTCGAATAAGAAATGCTGGTACTAGTTATGGACAGCCTGCTATATCATTGAGGGTGAGGATATTGAGAATAAACTATAATCTGTCCTATGTTGATGAACTGTCCGTAATAAATGCTGCTTTATTATCTGCGCGAGAATGAAGGGTCAAACAAGAAGAAAGAAGATTCGCCAAAATAAAACCAATACAAGGTGTAAACGGACCCTTCACGAAGCCGTCAACCAAGCATTCTGTACATCAAACTAAGTCACTCTACGCAAGAAATTATAGATGGGATTTATTTTGGGGTGAAAATACTCAATATTACGCACTCAAAAAATTGTACTGATGAATGCATTGAATAGCACAGAGGTCTTGGAGGTATTTAAAGTAAATTAATAACATTAAAAAATGTATTTAAAAAAAAACTTGTGAAAAAGTCGGAACTTGACCTACAATAGGTACCTACCTGAATAAATACCTATCTCCGAAATTAGAAGGTTCCCAGGTGTGGGCCAGAACATAAATAATAATCGCAATGACGGGAGATCAAGTACCTTTCGGCTTCGTTAAGGGGCCTTTTACGCCCATTATACAATGCGGACCAGTTTTAAAATCAAGAAAAAAATAAAGAGATCCTTAAGACGTAGGTTAATATTTACATTAAACAAAAGTGAAAAAATAAAGAAAGAATCACGTTATCTCGATCAAAACTTAGAACGGACACGTATGTAGATGTACTTAGTTTTGTAATCACGTTCGATGACTTAGCTGAATCACTTTACGATTGGCTACAGGCAAATATCAGACATTAAGGTAAGTAGCCCAAGCACAAGAAACTGGCCAAATCACGTAGATACGTCACTGCGTTTCTCTGAACTCAAGTACCTACGCCTGAAGCAATAACTGAAGTACCAGAGCATCATAAGTACGTATGTGACACGCTGACCGAACACGTGTGACACATTGAGAGGAGGTTGCACGTCTGACACGGCAGGCTAGGAGACATTTAGCTCAATTCTAAATGGGCCTACTTGGTCTGATAAAAATAAATGTAACAGTTAAGATATCCCTGTGGTCAGTTAATGGCTTTGCTGACGATATGGTGATTGTAGTATGTGGTACAAACATAGGCCTATTTAAGACGATGATGCGGTACAAATCTGAAATTAACGACGGCGAGTTCAATCCAGCCAGGCATTTACTTCGTATAAATTATTTTATCAGCACTACCGGCCTGTCCTGTAGTTGGTGCCAGTTAACATCGCAAAAGCGGTCATTGCCCTTTCCCTAATATCTCGTCCTACGAAACAAAACAAATGACCCATGTATCGTTTTTCATTAGAAAAAATGTTGAAGATCACACATAGATGACGATTCAAGACTTGACCAGGCTTATTATTGGATTTCAAAGTTTCACCTACATTTAGAACTTTAATAAATGTAGATGGGTCAATGACCGCTTTTGCGATCTTAACTGGCACCAACTATAAAACCCCTCACGTATGCCATGCATCAGAGAAAAAGACCAACTAAAACAATAATCTTCTCCTGAGGAAGTTGACAAATATGTTCGTCGACTTGTAGAGATTTTGCAATATACTTAAATCAATTTAGATGAAAATTAGATGCTTGGTCAATAAGATATTATATTTGCATCTCTCGAAGGATATTGCCATTTCTAACCTTGAAGATAATAATTATGTCGGCCAAGTTTAAGAATTTAAAGCTAAATCCTATAACGATCATTCACTTGCAGGTGCGTGTTTAATATCTATAGTTAAAACGGATGCAGAGATTCATCAGATCAGACAGAATACTCAAATCATTTTATTAAGATAAACAGTAAACGGCTCATAAATTCCGAATGAGCACCAACATTGCAATAGTGCCAGTGTCGCGTAAATACTCCAGCGCCAAGTACACGTGGGTTTTACGTAACCATTGATAACTCGGTCCCTACCACCGACCAGCGACCACCGGAGCCAGCAACCACCTGTTCTATCGCCCATTGTCAAACAACCTTCGTTGTGAAAGGCTCGTCTCGCCCCGATATCGAGCGATGGCCAAAGTCGCGAGACTCGCGCGCAAGTGATAACGTGCGCTTACGCATACACACGCGAATCTAATACCAATAGCAGTGATTTCGAAATAAGATGCGCGAAAAATTTGGCCATGTAACTAGTGATGTACCTGAAAATATTTTTTCCAAGTGATGTGTGAACAAAAAAGGTGTGTTTTTATTTTGCGAATATTTGCAATGGATCGTGATTAAATGTAACGATTAGCGAGTAGCGTGTCGCAACCTAGATGCTACGCTATTGTGCTACCGTTACTACAGCTGACCGGTGGCTGGTGGATACCTGAACACGCATGGGCCTAGCGTGAGGCCGATTGAAGAATAAATATAAGGATTTTTCAGAAATCACCTAGTACAAAAATATAAACCCACTTCTAAATATCTTGAAGGTATCTCATCAAACATGATAGTAAAACTGAGCATCACGAGTTCACGACACACCGCTAAGCCCAAAGGTACATGATTATGCATATTTGGAGGCATTTTATAATCATAACCCAGCACTTTTAGTTTTCACTATCACTTTCTATTACGGCATCTAAATTGGTCTATGTTCACATTTTTTATGACATTGACAGGCTCGCATTCGTCAACTACTACCTGATACTTAACATACGACAATACGGTTTTAGATAATGCGTGGTTGCCTTGAAGTAATCAATTTTGCAGTAGATTTGAATTAGCAAGCAATGTTTTAGTATCTGGGTAAGACTCGTTCAGACCAGACAAGCCTAGCACGAAAGGGCCTATGCGCAGCTTTGGCTGGAACAAGGCTGCTGATGAGGACTACGATGGTGATAATCTATGCGATAAAATACCTAGGCAAATCCACTCGACTAAATTTCTTCGTTTACACACGTCAACGTAACTAAATGATCAGCATAGTGAAGACGAGACGTTAGTCCAAATTAACAGGAAATCCATCCGTACGTCGAATCCAATGCGATGTGTCTCAATATCCTGAGTCCGGCCATTATGACGATAACGTTAGCATTGTGTACGCGCGCCAATTGCACTACATTTAGTTCAATGACGACATATACTATGTACAGTCAAATGCACATAATAACTTCACATTTACAGCGCCTTTGTGTCGTACCAGTAACGGCGATTTTGGTAGTGACCATGCCCTCGGCTTTAACTGCAGTTTCTTTTACCAATAGTAACTTTAATTTTTTGTGGGACACGATCATGAATGTTTTACATAAATCGCCTGACTTGGTTTTGTTTAATCTTCACCTTTTCTTTGCGTTAAATTAATTTCAATATTGGCCTCCTGGCGAATGAATGAAATAACGTCTGATGAACCTAAAAATTATTCAATTGTTTTCCAACACCACGCAGCGCTTGTTGATATAAAAACACAGATATTTGCATTCAAAGTTATGAACATTACACGATTCGACGTTAAGGAAAATTCAAGAGGTTTAGTTTTTACCGTTCGCGTCACCATAATTATGCAGCTGGAAATGTTAATTACAAGCACACATTGGTTTTGATACAAAATCATGAAACAGAAAGTGCTACAAACTCGCATCGCGCGGTTGTAAACATTCTCGGGGTGAAATCTGCTGAGTGATTCAAGGTCCATGCATGTTACAGGTTGACAGGGTATAATTATCTCACCACAGATTCATTTATTGCAGTCGATAAGAGATAATCACAGCTGAGGCATTGATTCTATACATTTATGTACACGTATGGCAAGGTCGTAACAAATGATTGTAGGTGTGCCTAGATCATGTACAATGAAAAGCAATCACTTTTTAGGGTTCCGTAGTCCTGACAAGGAACCCTTATAGTTGCGTCATGTCCGTCTGTCTGTCCGAAGATTTGCTAAGAGACCGTTAGTACTAGAAAGCCGTAATTTTGTAGGGGTGTGTATATTAATTACGCCGACAAAGTGGTAAAACAAAATTTTGGAAAATATTTTTTTTAAGATAGCTCCTAATAAAATTTTGCACGCAGTGCCAAATTTTATCCAAATCTGTTCAGTAGTTTTTGCGTGAAAGAGTAACAAACATACACATACATCGCATTTATAATATTAAGTGTGATGAGTGTGATCATAGTGGAGCGTCCCGTTCGGTGTCATTTGATTTCATTGTGATTATGACGATATTAGAAGTATCGAGCCAGCAATCTGACAATTAGCGTTCAAACCTTCCCGGCTACCTCTGTTTGTATAAACTAATATTAATTTATAAGGTAAAGTTTACATGTTAGGACGTAGGGGGTAATCTTTGGAACTTCTGATCCGATTCGTAAAATTCTTTCACTAATGGGTAGCTATACTATCTCTGAGTATATTTTAATGTTACCGAACACTCCGCGAAACCGCGAGCAAAGTTTTCTATTACTACTAAGTTTCCACCACGACGTGTGCTATCTCCGTATACATATAGTATCAAGCTTTATAATTTCATTTCATTTATTCTGTTGTTAGATGACCTTACAAACACTTACATGTTGCACAAATTCAGCGCAAAGTTCATAGTTGATCGCTACTCGGTTACAAGGACAAGATAGGCAGAGCTATAGCGATGATCTGTAAATGTGTCAAACTGTTTTGTTTGGTATTTTGACAAGAGATAACACGAGTGGCTACCGGGTCAGCTTGCGATATCTCAGTCCTGCGGATATGAATGTGGTCGTTGAGAACAAATTCGTCCAGTTTTAGTAGTAATCGTCTCGAGAACATAAAATGTTGTGTCTTTAATTGACCGTTCAATTTAGAATAGCATTCTACAAAAAGATGTGTCTGCAGAACTGCCTCGCACGTTGCCTCCTGTCCCGCCCTCAGTGCCCTCAGTACCATCGACACTAAGAAGAACAATGTATTGTGTACACATGTATTGTGTTAAATTAATAGCAAAGCATCCTATCCTAACATGATGTAGTAATCCCCTAAGGGGACTACAGGAGCTAAACGCGAGTTTTATAATGCAAAAATGCATATGATTCACTGCAATAAACAAAACCAGAAAAATATATGATATTCTTCAGCATATATGCTAGTATGATAGTGTTTTGAAAACATAATACAACTAATTTTACTCGATAAAAAAAATCGCGAAATTATCTCTAAAAAATCTCTTAACAAGTAAAAACCATACTAAAATACATGCGATCATTCTGATTTTTTGGCAAATAATTTTACAAGCAACTAGCATTATAGTGTTTTGTTTTTTAGTCCAAAAAAAAGGTTTTTGGAAATCGTAAAAAAACCACAAATTGCGCACTATTCGGCCCGCAGTGACTGACGTAACAACCACTTTGTAGTACAAGCTGATTAGAACTTTATTCTAAGATAATTTCAAACTAAGTTTGAACCACCACAAATAGAGTTGCTAATTTAGCTTCTGTAGTCGCCTTAAATAACGCATAAAACAATTTTCTCAAAACGTAACTTCGTGAAGAAATCCTCCAACATGTTACAGTTCTTATTTTCTACCTTAGTTAAACAAATCAGTGACAAGGTTTCATACAAAATGTATACTAAACTAAAGTAGTTCTTATTGACTAATCGTCAACTCCATCAATTTCATATTTCTATGATGATTAACAGTCGTTCCGCCCATAACAGCAATGATTTACGAGAACCACACCACAGAGGCACTTCATAATAAATTAACATATTATGAGCCGTTACATAAACCTGCGAAGGTACCAAAAGGGACTTAAGACGTAAGCAACATAATTATATATGTCAATGTAATCCAAACATTACTAAGTAATATTATAAATGCGAAAGTAACTCTCTGTTATCTTCTCACGATTGAACGGATTTCTTCTTCTTCTTTCGCATCGATGGCACGACTTATTTTTCTGGGGCCCAGTAAGTGGTAAATCGCAGCGGCTGTAGTATTTTTAAGTTCTCTTGTATTCAGGTGAAAGGACTAACCAGTCTTACCAAGGGGTATCGTATTACCCAGTACTAACTGGGTTGTGGAGGTCAAATAGGCAGTCACTCCATGTAAAATACTGGTATTCAGCTGCATCCGATTAGACTGGAAGCCGACCCCAACATAGTTGGGAAGATGGTGAACCACTTCGCTGAGCATGGATAGCACAGATATCCGGAGGTTTTGACAGGGTATTCAGGTGAAAAGCCACACATTGGTCATTCCAGCAAGTAGGGCATACTCTGTCGGGAACACCGCCTTCACACTGAGTGTCCGAAGAATCTATAGTCCCCCATTTTGCCAGTGTGTTTGCATCGGCCTACTTGGGTGCGCAATCAATTGAGAACAAATTTAATTTAAAGCACATATGAAGATAGATCATGGCCTTGTTTAGGCAAGGGACACTTTTTTCTGCCAGCTGTAGGTATTTTAAGTTCCTGCGGGCGAAGCCGCGGTCAGAAACGAGCTTTGTACATAACATAGCCAAGTAATACTGTTGATCGATCGATTTGCTAAGTAAATTACTTCTGCGGTCATTAAGTGGATGCGTGACGCTTATTAATGACGAGACCACGCTCCGTGCATCGGATCACGTTATGTCGTCGACTGTGGTACCAAACAGTCAAAACGATTGGTATGTTGCTTCAGGTCCCCTCTTCGTTAAAAGTAAAGTAACGACATGTGTTAAATTAACACGTCGATTTTCAGTAAACCTTTTATTTGCAATCATCATCATCATCAGCCTATTAATGTTCCCACTGCTGGGACACAGGCCTCCTCTCTCTGAGAGAGAATGGGCTATAATTCACCACGCGGGCCGAGTGCGAATTGGTAGATGTCACATGTCTTCGAATTTTTTGGTTCTAGGACATGCCGGTTTCCTCACATTGTTTTCTTTAACCGTTTTTAGAGCAGTGGTGATTAAATAAATTACACAAAGTAATGCGCCTGCCTGGGTTCAAACCCACGACTTAGTGTTTGTAAGTCGGGGCCGCCACCACTAGGCCATCGCTGCTTATTTGCAATATTTAGGAAAAATAAATGATCTATTGAAGCAGTAATATCAACATTTATGAACCAAAATATAACAATATTTAATGTGAATAATAAAAATCTGATGTCATGGTTAAAATAAATAAGTGATTTATCAATTTTCTTAACTATCGACATTTTCCCTGCATAATGTCAAATTTACAATTATTATATTATTATTAATTAATGTCAAATTCCTTTCTTATTCCTGTCCGGCTCCATAATTGAACGAGCATAGCTTAGAAGGTTTGATTTCCCTAAAACGAAACAATGTTTCCCTTAAAATAGTTCTATCAGAGCACCCACCACATAAACAAACAACTGAAAGACGACGTTCAGTTGGATAATTAAAACAATGCATTAATTATTACTAGCCGGGCACCGGGCAGCAGGCACCGGGCAGCGGGCTCGAATGCTCGATGCTCTACAGTACTAGCTCGGTAGTATTCCTCGGTCAATTAATTAGCCGGTACTAGCAGAGTTCGCCTTTTTCATTACCTTCGGCTAATACAGTAACCTAGACCAAATGGGTCTTGCTCGTGGAGTAAATACATTAAAATAATATATTTATGTTACTTCATTGTAATATCATGAATCATGATAAACCTTGAGATGGAGATTAAATTCACTCATGTTTTTACAATAATTATGTACAAAATTTCTGAACATAAGGTCGCCTGCTTGTTTGCAACGGCCTACAAAATACATCAAAGAAAATACAAATAAGTAGTTAAAGAGTTGTTTGTTATGGAAAGTCATAACAAAATGTCATCATTAATTTGACCATAATTCTTTGATAAATCGAAAACCATTTCCTATTTCTATATACTCACTGCTATTAATATTTATTTTCTGGCACGTGTATAAGATTTGTACCAAAAAATACAAAAAGAATCTCCTACATACATAATTAATGAGCTTGTATATTATATACATAGTCATTTTCTCGAGTACCTAGTACCGCGTGACGTCAGTTGGGAGGTACCTTCGGCTTCAACTACCCGAGGTCCACAATAGTAAGCGACGAACAACAGGAGTGCGCGCGCGCATTGATTTAGACTTCATTTGAAAACTGGACAATTATTTATTTATTTATTTGGAATAAAATTTTGGGTGAGTCAATGGTTATGACTGGAGGTTAGTTTTTTTTTTTTGTAATTTCCCAAAACTTTGTAAGTAATAGAACTATTGTTGATTTTTTTTTAATGTGTTGTTTTTAAGGTACCTAAACTAAAAGTGGAAAAGTTACTATTCTTTTTTACCATGAGACGATTTTTCAATAGTCAGCTAACTTTTATCTGAAAACTAAATATTGTTTGGACGTATTTTATGTAATACATACCTACACTAAGCTAATCGCAATATTTATTCCTCAGTTAAGGTTATCTCTCTTTAGAAAGATCAACCAAACAAATTAAACAAAACTAAACGTTTCTCTACGTCAACCGTGTTTAATTTAAACGATGGTTAAGGTTAAGTTTTACTCCCGTTTACCATATTCATCAATGTTAATTTGTTATTTGTGTGACGTGCCTGCCGAAATTCTCTTTTATTTATAAAATATTGCTTGAGCAATGTTTTACAACACCTACATTTTTTTTTAATTCAGTGTGTAACCAATAGGTACCTAATTAGATACAGATGTAAACTGTGTCCTGTGTCCAAAGGAAAAACACTATTGAAATAATTATGTTACTAGCTACTACTATGTCTATAATAATTATTATCGTGTAGTTGTCCCTCTGTTTGTAAGTAGTAGTATCTATTATTAACTTCTTAAAATTGAATGTTAATCTTGTTTATTGCTGTGCCCTAACAGGGTCCATAATTTTTCTTAGCTGTAAGCCCATTGTAACATCTTTTTCATTACTCATACTCTGAAAGTAGGTCTGAAGTTGCCTGAGGAGCGGGTTGAAAGTAATACTTTTCAGCCCTAGGGAGAATCGTTTTCAACTGACAACTGTCAAATTATAAAATAGTACATTTTGATACAAGTGGAGAAAGTTTGTTATTGCATTCGAGGCGGAATTAACTCCCGAGCCGCAGGCGAGGGTGGTTTTGAGCTGAGAACTGCAATAACAAATGTCCACGTGTATCAAACGACGTTTTTCAATACACTTTTGAAGAAATAAAATAAAATAACGAAAAATATTTTTGTCATAAATTAATAAGAAACTATGATTTTAATTTTCTTTTTTTCCGCGCTTTGCTTTTGCCAGGTTGAAGGAGAAGCAAAGGTATGAAGCCGCTAAACAGCCTAATATAAAAAATGTTTTTTTTTTTTATATTTTTGAATTTAGAAAACAAATAAATGTTAATTTGTTTATAAAAGTAAATATTAGTTTTAAATAATCATGTTTATCTATGATATTCTATTTATAAACACAATTTGAATATTTAAAAAATATTTAGGCGGTAAAGACGCATTATTGCTATGCCAAAATTAAAAAAAAAACATTCACCGCCGACTTAATGCATTGAACCAATTTGAACTAAGTATAGGCAGTATAAGTATAGTTATCTGTGGCAATTTTCATGCCCGCACACGTGTTGGAAAATAACAAAAATCGCACACGTGTGAAATATGTTGAACCTAATCATAGTGCGTTAAGAACCAGTTTTCGAGGAAGAGTATTGAAAAAAAAATTGTTCATTTTTCTATTGAACCATGTTCCAACTTTCTATACAGCCACGATGTAAAATTGAAATAACAAAGTTAAGTATTAATTAAAGAACAGATATTTTTTAAATAACTTTATAATAATTAAGTTTCAACTATTTCTTTAAAATAACATAGATTTGGGCAAATATTTACCATTTTTTCGATGATGAAAATGAAAAATAGGTAATGGCTGAATAGCTGGTCGGCCATAGAAAAAAAAAACAAAATAGGCGGGATAGCGGCAATCTGATCTTCATTTTTTTTTCGAGTTGAGTCATGTTTTTATTTTTACTTTCCTTGTATTCGTAATGAAAAGCACAGTGTTTACCTCGGGTTAAAGACTTATTTAGTCCCTCGAACTATTAGCGCCCTCGCTTCGCTCGGGCACCAAAACCCGTCTCGGGACTAAATAAGTTACTTTCACCCCTAGGGTAACAATGTACTATTTAAACTTATGGTAGGTATGCAAAATAAAATGAATATGAATACTACATCAATTTTTAGGTACACTGTGGAAAAACGTCTTGTTAGAAACATGTAGAACCCCATTATTCTGGGATTTATTTTTATATGAACTGGTTTCTTAAGTTGTGTTAACCTTGATTTTCATATTTTTTTTAATCCTTTAATCTTCAAAAGCAGCAGTTTTTAGCGAAAACTGACAAACACACTGCTTGCTCACCTCACGCGTCACAAACGATCAAGTTTATAATTGTCATCACTCAAATAATGAACATAATCAATAGAATCTTCTACAACAATAAGGACGGTAAAGAATAAAAGTATCTGTTATGATGAAATTTGTTGATAACTAAATTAACAATGCGGCCTATTCGAACCACCATTCACTAAATGCGTTTTACGCCATACATTTATTTAAAAAAATATTCTGTTTCCTTCATCATAAAATTATTGAGATGAACACATCTAATCTAGATCCGTTTAACACAAAAAAAATGGTGATTTGTGGTGCAAGCGCATCTTTGGACTCTTCTTCTTTCTCTAAGGAATCTATCGTGGGTTTTCCAGTGCAATGAAGTGGTTGGTGTTGGTGTCGCTGATCCTGGCGCGCATGGTGCAGCAGCCGACGCAGCCGGTGCGCACGCGCGGCGGCCTCGTGCGCGGTACCGTCAGCCGTAACGGCAAGTTCTTCCAGTACTTCGGCATCCCCTACGCGACGGTTGATGGGAGTAATCGTTTCCAGGTGAGGGTTTTGTTATTTTTCATTACTCATACTCTGAAAGTAGGTCTGAAGTTGCCTAAGGAGCGGGTTGAAAGTAATACTTTTCAGCCCTAGGGAGAATCGTTTTCAACTGACAACTGTTAAATTATAAAAAAAAATAGTTCATTTTTCTATTGAACCATGTTCCAACTTTCTATACAGCCACGATGTAAAATTCAAAAAACAAAGTTAAGTATTAATCAAAAAATATATATTTTTTAAATAACTTTAATATAATTAAGTTTGAACTATTTCTTTAAAATAACATAGATTTGGGCAAAATATTTACCATTTTTTCGATGATGAAAATGAAAAATAGGTAATGGCTGAATAGCTGGCCGGCCATAGAAAAAAAAAACAAAGTAGGCGGGAAAGCGGCAACACGATCTACATATTTTTTTCGAGTTGATTCATGTTTTTATTTTTACTTTCCTTGTATTCGTAATGAAAAGCACAGTGTTTACCTCGGGTTAAAGACTTATTTAGTCCCTCGAACTATTAGCGCCCTCGCTGCGCTCGGGCACCAAACCCCGTCTCGGGACTAAATAAGTTACTTTCACCCCTTGGGTAATAATGTACTATTACTCTTCTAGTCTGGCCTCATCTCATGTTACCTGGCTCGGTGCTAACGTGCTCTTCCATTTGTTCCTGTCCTCGTTTCGACATAGATCACCGTGTAAACGAGCTGATGTAGTAGTGGGATGAAAATAACTGACTAAGAACCAGTAGCTGATGCATAGATCACATATTAGCAAGCGTTATGTGGGATGGATGCCTGGGCAGCATAAATGATCCAACGGCCTTTAAACGGTAGCTGGGCCAGACTGGCTGCGGGAACCGGAGAACCAGGTGTTGTGGCTCAACTGGGGAGAGGTATATGTCTGTTAGTGGACTACGATATTCTGAGTTGATTGTTTGGGTCCTTTTTTAAGTGTACGTTATATTAATTTTTAAAATTTCACTGCTCACACACACACATACAGGGTGTAAACAACCTCATCACGAAGCCGTCAACCAAGCATTCTGTACATCAAACTAAGTAATTTTACGCAAAAATTATTGCTGGGAAACGACTTTTTTTTTGGGGTGAAAAATCATGTTTGTGGTAGAATTCAATGCAACGCACTCAAAACATTGTGCTGATGGATATGGATTGAATAGTAAGGGGGTCGTGGAGGTGTTTAAAGTAAAAAACGTAAATTAAAAACTGGTATTTAAAAAAAACTCGTCAGAAAGTTGGAACTTTGACCCTGTATATCTCCGTAACTAGAAGGTTCCCAGGTATGGTGTAGAACAAAAAAAATATCGCAATGACGGGGAGAACAAGTGCCTTACGGCTTAGTTTAGAAGTTTTTTACACCCTTTATATTTTGACAGAAGAAGAGGAAGACTCCGCAGAAGGACTCCGGTCCTTTCGTCTTCGACTTCATCTACTTCTCTGTATATTTTCATCACGTAACAAAATATAACAAAATTCATTCGCTAATGGTCCCAAACGCAATTTGTACCAACAGTTGGGTACCCTGGACTCGATTTCCGTAGAAAGTATAGTCGTGCTGTTGATAGAGATAATATTATTGAAGTTTCTTAAACCTAGGAAATATAAATAAATAGATTAATGGTTTGCAGATACCGAAGGCAAGACTTCTAAAAGTGACTATAAAACTAGGTAACATCGGATTTATTCACGAAATTGGCAACATCCACTGATTGTAGTATTATACCAACAGGACGCTTTCGATTATATAAAAACTGAGGGCTCACTAACCAAACTTATGACACGTCAATCATACAGCAGAATGCAGCTCATTGATCCAATAAATCCCTGTCTACATTAAATAACTCTAACAATACTCCACAAGGTACTTAAGAGGTAGTTCAAAGTTCGCGTCGTTATAGATCGGAGCCCGGGCATAGTTGGGTGAACTTGGCAACAACTAGTTATTAGCGACCCCCTGTCTGTACTCCGAGTTACTGATGTACAGGAATCAAAGAAAAACAAAGGGTTCAAGTTTAAAGGCTTAGAGATGTCGGGCTTGCAACTTCCAAGTAGATGGAACTGTATAGAAATACGTAATGTTTTTGCAATTTTTATGCTACAAAGGGTACCTACCGTAGGACCAGAGTTTTGCTATAAATTATCTTGAGACATTGGACTGGCTGTTTTTCATTTAATCGGGCATACACGTACACTGTATAAAATATGGCTGACTACTGTAGTTGACCTCGGAGACTGGCGCTCTATTTTAAATTCTGATATAAGTAGGTACTTACAATTTTAAAATTCTTTCGCTTTTTTTGTTAGTTAAGAATCAACTCATTTTATTTTAGATAATTATGACCTTTACAACTAATTGCGAAAACAATTATAATACGAATGATTTATTAATTAGACGCACAATTTATCTCCACGTGAATGCGGAGGTCATTTGTCATTCATATGTTACCTATTCAAAAAGTCAATAAGGCAAACATTTCGTAAACATCGATCAACAACTAATTCACGAACTGACAGAGTTAACTCATGAATATTTCCATTGTTTATGAATTTTCGTACCCTTTTCTTTGGTTCGATATTGTTCGCCGGTATTCCCTGAAGGCGCAAAGGAGTTAGTTCTCCCCCGACAGGTGTCTAAAGTTCAGTATACACGCAATAAGAGACACGTGTAACATTGGCCGAGCCTATTGCCAATACCGAGGTCGGCTGTACTGCTCCTATTGAGAATTTCCAATTCAATATCACTTGCCTGAGCTGGGAGTCAAAGCCTACTACAGATCTAAGGTACACACGCACATAAATATCGGTGATGCCCAACTGCATGTTTAGTTTATTTAACCCATATATGCCCAGGGGGTCGTTAATGACCCAAAAGTAGTTGATTACTTCCAATGCACCCTGACCGCGAACTTATGAATAAAGTCTTGTTAAACCGCTATCTTTTGATAGTTAAAAGAACTATTTTGAAGCACAGCCCAACATATTGCCTACTTTACAATCATTTCAAATGAAAAGTGCCAGTGCAAGATCGCACAAGTTCATTTCACGAGAAAGTTTGCAACTAAGCGCATAAAAATGTAAGTATTTTGTATGTATTATGCTTTTTTATTATCAAATTTTTTTTTATATTAAACTGAATATGTGTTTTAGAGATATAGATGTAAATATTGATTATAAAATATATTTTTGTAATTGCAATCAATCGAAACAATTTCGTGGGTCGGTAACGACCCCGTGGGCACATACCATCCTTTATAATCATAGTTTTTCTTTTTCAGGTCTCGGCGCGTGCTCTCTACAAACAATATAACTGAAGCCCTGGAATCATTTGACTATGAGGAAGGTGTCCAGGGCTTCGATGTTTACATTGATCCGCCTTGTGAGGGTACCATATCGGACGGTGACTCAGGTGAGGAGGACTGTCGCAATATAAATCGCTTGAGCCGGCCTCAGTTACATGCTCCAGCTGGGATTACCATCTCAGCTGGAGCAAGTAACTGATGTCGGTACTACCTACTACAAGGCAAAGAAGACAATAATGATGACACCACCATCGAAGTCTGTGCTACTACTACTAGTTCCCAAATTTTCGAACCCAGTTCTACGGCATCCGGATCCAGTACACACAGGTTACGAAATTCTCGTCCTATCGAACCCTCAACTCCAGGAGTTGAAGAACCGGCGATCATTGCTAATCCTGATGAACAGTCTTCCTTGAATGGTCGTTCTACCAGGGCCAGCAATGCTTCTTTGGGCCCTTCTTCAAGACATGGAATACGGAGCAACGTCAGACCGCGTAAATGGGTAAAGCGAGATTTGCTTCCCCGACAAGATGTGTGGTCACCTCCGCCTCCACAAGCTGTGCTCACACTTACCAAAGAAAGTGAATCAATAGAGTTCTTCGAATTATTTTTTAACGAAGACGTACTAAGGTATTTTGTTAGGCACACGGTTATGTACGCCGTTGAAAAACTAAATGCGGTTTTTCGGGGGATAAAATGTACTGTTTTATAGGAATTTTAATTCTTAGATGTTTTGTCCTATGTTCCTTATTTACTAAATTTAATTACTTACATAATAGTTCCTATCAATTACTTGTCTTAATAATTACAAATAATAATAATTGTCTTAATAATTGTCTTATAAAGACTGAAAAGCATTTATTACTGTTTTATTTTGATTATTCTTTCTCCATACTAGTGTACGACCTTATCTGCCCAAAGGGTCATTTTCGACCCACTGAAAAAAAACAACTTTCAGAACTGAAAATTACAAATTACTATCACAGGTCTTGTTTGTGGTTATCAATAAACAACATATGTAAAAATTATAAAAATCGGTGTTATAAAAAGTTCCGGGCATATATGGGTTAAGGACCTCATAAAATTAATTAAGACCCACAGAATACCATAGTTTTAGTGACTACATTATGCTGCAGTGTGCAGATCGCCGATTGCTAATGCTAAAAGTCACTATAATCGGTGGTCACTGGTGCTAAAACTCTTCGGCTTTATTAAATAATTTTCGGAAAAGTGATTTAATTTGACGAATGTTTTTAGTATACGTCTATACTTAGTTGTGGTTTTTTCAATCAGTCTTCTGGTAACTTCTTTTATTCTAAACTGGAACTGCATCATTCGTTTTATTACCTGATCTTAGATTTATACATAATAATTTACTAAATGCGAGTTAGAATATAAAACCACAGGCGATCTGTAATCGCGGCGTCAGGGTGAACCTGTCGCGAATCGGTCGGTCAAGGCGATTACTGAGAAAATGATTTTATTTCTTACTAGCTAGACAGACCTTGATGTTGCTAATAGAGAATTATCTCGTCTATAAATATCTCAATTTTTTCAAAGGTATTTCAAAGAAAATTTAGGCCGTGGTGTACCGCCCGCTTTTCATCATTTAAGTTTTAGTCCTAATAGGGAAGAGCCTAATGTGTATTGCCACGAATCAGCCAGACATTCAGACGCTTGGTTGCTACTGAAATATTCCTGATAGAAAAACTCAATAATAGTCTGTGACCTCATGCTCAGGAACATCTCTACTAGTGCTTACCCAAAAGGTTACTTTTAATAACAAGAATTTCAAAGATGAACTGAGTCAGATAATAAACTGTGGTTTTAGATCTTACGAAAAGTCCCAGTGCTAAACAGCCATGACACATTCCCCAAGGAATCTGTACGACGATCTTACGGCAAGGTTAAGTTGTGGTTATTATGTAGCTCCGCACCACAGATAATAAATCTTTGATGATTAACCTTGTACCTGGATTGTGGAGAAAACTAAAGGTCAAACCATCTTTTAACATGAATCTGGTTTGTTGAATTGTATTAGGACACAAATAAATGAGTAGGTACTTGGACATAAAACTGGTCGGATGAACTCGGGTCTACGTAATTGACAAAAAAGTTTAATTTTAGGAAAAATCCATATGACGTAGGTTCACATCACATCGTCTTTTTTACCTTAGAGATATAAACACAAGTAGACTCACTATGGAATAAATGCCACCTGACCTTCAAGGTTATATTTAAAAAAAATGGTTGCCTGTAAAGTAGGTTTACGGACGATAATTTTACGTGATAACATAATTTTTCATAGTTTTAATTATTTTAAAAACAAAATTTCGTTCCCCTTTTTCTAACAACACCGTCGCGTTAGCTTCCAACCATACCCCTAGATAATACATTTTGTGATTTTTACTTCGAAAATTAAGGACTTTCCATACACAACTTCATGCCCTTTTTTAAACCTTTGGGGGTGGAATTGTTTGTGGTTATCAATAAACAACATATGTTAAAATTATAAAAATCGGTGTTATAAAAAGTTCCGGGCATATATGGGTTAAGGACCTCATAAAATTAATTAAGACCCACAGAATACCATAGTTTTAGTGACTACATTATGCTGCAGTGTGCAGATCGCCGATTGCTAATGCTAAAAGTCACTATAATCGGTGGTCACTGGTGCTAAAACTCTTCGGCTTTATTAAATAATTTTCGGAAAAGTGATTTAATTTGACGAATGTTTTTAGTATACGTCTATACTTAGTTGTGGTTTTTTCAATCAGTCTTCTGGTAACTTCTTTTATTCTAAACTGGAACTGCATCATTCGTTTTATTACCTGATCTTAGATTTATACATAATAATTTACTAAATGCGAGTTAGAATATAAAACCACAGGCGATCTGTAATCGCGGCGTCAGGGTGAACCTGTCGCGAATCGGTCGGTCAAGGCGATTACTGAGAAAATGATTTTATTTCTTACTAGCTAGACAGACCTTGATGTTGCTAATAGAGAATTATCTCGTCTATAAATATCTCAATTTTTTCAAAGGTATTTCAAAGAAAATTTAGGCCGTGGTGTACCGCCCGCTTTTCATCATTTAAGTTTTAGTCCTAATAGGGAAGAGCCTAATGTGTATTGCCACGAATCAGCCAGACATTCAGACGCTTGGTTGCTACTGAAATATTCCTGATAGAAAAACTCAATAATAGTCTGTGACCTCATGCTCAGGAACATCTCTACTAGTGCTTACCCAAAAGGTTACTTTTAATAACAAGAATTTCAAAGATGAACTGAGTCAGATAATAAACTGTGGTTTTAGATCTTACGAAAAGTCCCAGTGCTAAACAGCCATGACACATTCCCCAAGGAATCTGTACGACGATCTTACGGCAAGGTTAAGTTGTGGTTATTATGTAGCTCCGCACCACAGATAATAAATCTTTGATGATTAACCTTGTACCTGGATTGTGGAGAAAACTAAAGGTCAAACCATCTTTTAACATGAATCTGGTTTGTTGAATTGTATTAGGACACAAATAAATGAGTAGGTACTTGGACATAAAACTGGTCGGATGAACTCGGGTCTACGTAATTGACAAAAAAGTTTAATTTTAGGAAAAATCCATATGACGTAGGTTCACATCACATCGTCTTTTTTACCTTAGAGATATAAACACAAGTAGACTCACTATGGAATAAATGCCACCTGACCTTCAAGGTTATATTTAAAAAAAATGGTTGCCTGTAAAGTAGGTTTACGGACGATAATTTTACGTGATAACATAATTTTTCATAGTTTTAATTATTTTAAAAACAAAATTTCGTTCCCCTTTTTCTAACAACACCGTCGCGTTAGCTTCCAACCATACCC
This sequence comes from Xestia rhomboidea, assembly GCA_963853795.1. Classification (NCBI taxonomy): domain Eukaryota; kingdom Metazoa; phylum Arthropoda; class Insecta; order Lepidoptera; family Noctuidae; genus Xestia; species Xestia rhomboidea. The sequence goes on along the minus strand of OY970771.1, from coordinate 1,106,564 downwards.
CTAGATAATACATTTTGTGATTTTTACTTCGAAAATTAAGGACTTTCCATACACAACTTCATGCCCTTTTTTAAACCTTTGGGGGTGGAATTATCAAAAACGTTTTCGTAACTTTTCACAAAAAATATAACTTTGTGCTTATATCTGATTATATTCAAAATAACACAAGTTATTAGGTATAGTTACCAATCTACTAGTACAAAAATAAAATTATCTTTATTGTCTTTAAAGAAATAACACTAGAAACTATACAATCTTTCTAATATTGGCTGATTGAAGGATCTTTTCAGCTGAGTTTTCATGAAAACCGTCATTGAGACCGTAAGCATATAATTGCCATATACTAGGAAAGTATATGACCTATCGAGTTTTACTGTTTATAGTTACGAGTCTATGTTTTTCAGCCTGTATTAATTTTAAACAAAATACTATATCCAGACCTAGGTCGCAACCTAGGCTACCTGGATTTCACTAAATTATGACTTTAAAGCTCCACTTGCGAGTACATGTGAGTCTAGCGCGTACGTCAATGACTGTTTGCTTATTTCAATTCACTGTTTCACTCATTTACTTGTCACTGTTATTGCCCATATCACTGACTCTATATGTTTATGGTAAAAGCACTATATACACTTGGATTTGGTGACGTTCGTCGCGAACACATTTGGCGAAACCCGTTTCTGGGATTAGGCGTTACACGAATCAGATATGTATAAAAAAATCTACTATTTTGCTTAATTAACCCATTTAAATCTTAGCCTCAATTACAATGGACAAGTGTAAAAAATACGCAGTTTTAAACTTAGGACTCAGATGTCAACAGCAACACTTTCCATACATAAATTCATCCCCTTTTTAACCCTTCGGGGGTGGAGTTATGAAAAACGCTGAGACACGTATAAATTAATTTTCAATCGTCAGCCCAAACACAAAATTTTGAGATCCTAACTTTAAAACTGACGGACTTTCATACAAACTTTCATCCCCTAGTTAACTCCCTTAGTTTTCAGTAAATGTAAATTTTCAGTTTTCTAGGTCCAAGGGTTTGGGCTGGGCGTTGATCGCAGGATTCGTGACACTTTTTCGTGCGTGCAGCCGGTGTTTATCAATTTAGAAGACATTATCACGTCAATAACTCAAGTTAAACAAAGCAGAAAATTCACGTATTAAAATAAAAGCATCACCATAAACGACCCGCCGGTATCTTTGCCCGACCTTTATGGCATAAGTGTGACGTCACACGGTTCAATCAAAGCCAAGGGCGCTGGTTCCGCCATCCGCTGCTCAGACCTTCACCCACTGCACAAAATAACATTACCTTCAGAATTTGTCGGACGTAGAGTTTAATTAAAACAAGATTTCGTGAGGTTATGTCATTATGTTGGCTGGAGACATGTTATGGTGCTAGGTAAATATTATTGTACTGGCAAAAGTTTGCTTTGCTTGAGTAGTTGACCTAGTACACTTAAGTGCGATTAGCGGGAGTGAAGTCATAGATTAGGATCCCAGATTAAAAAAAAGATAGGCCGCGATTTTGATGTGACCAGGATAACATGATATAAGCCGGCACTGCACTGGCACGCAATTTTTCTTGATACAGTAACTATAACTGTGGGTTTCCAACATCACACCTTAGTGTCTCTTAGTGTACAACAGCAAATATTCAAACAGTAGGTATAATTAAATGGGTCCTTGCTTTTCTTTATACACATAATACCGCTAGTAAACAATGTCGGAATGCCAATGCCGTCTCGAGGTCGAATTTCTTTTGCAATATGGAAGAGTTAATTTCCCAGTGCCTGCGGAGCAAATTGAAAAAGTACTAAATCAATGTCTTGCGCCTCAAACTTCTAACTTATCAAAGCCTCGTAAAGTTCCTGAACATTATTTTCAATAGTCTCAAACTTTCCGACGATAAAATTAACATACTTTTTCAATATTTCCAGGCGCCGCTGCCGCCTGCGACATGGACGGGGATCTTCGAGGCTGTTGATGAGAACACGTGGTGCCCTCAGCACTCGGGAGGCATCGTCATCGGAGAACCGAACTGCTTGAAACTTAACGTCTACACTCCTACTAGAATCACAAAACCTCTACCTGTCATGGTCTACATCCACGGAGGATGTTTCTTCAGCGGCACTGGATCACCATTCCTGTATGGAGGAGACTTCTTAGCAGAAAGCGATGTGGTATTTGTCGGTATTAATTATAGACTTAGCGTTGAAGGTTTCCTGTGCCTAGGCATAAAAGAAGCGCCAGGAAATGCTGGATTGAAGGACCAAATAGCTGCTTTGAAATGGATTCAAGAGAATATCGAAGCTTTTGGTGGGGATCCTAACGATGTAACCCTGTTTGGCGAAAGTGCTGGCGCTGTATCTACATCTTTCATGATGCTGTCTCCTGCTGCTAAGGGGCTCTTCCATAAGGCTATCCTACAGAGCGGCTCTTCGTTGGCGCCCTGGGCGCTCCAGCATGACCCTCTAGGAGCAGCAAGCAATCTAGCCAAAAAACTTGGATACAACACCAGAGACCCTAAAGAAATCCACGGTATTCTATCAAATAAGACAGCCAAAGAAATCCTTAATGCTATCAGTCACTTCGAAGACAAATTCTGCGTGGCAGAGAAAGACCTATTCGTTCCATGCGTTGAAAAACGAATAGACGGAGTAGATCCCGTAGTAACAGAATACCCAGCAGATATAATAAGGTCAGGCAACTACACTAAAGTGCCAATGATTATCGGTTACACAGACAAGGAGGGAATATACTTTGTAGGAGCTGATTATGGAACAAGTATCAAAAATAATTCTGATGTCATAGATCCTTTGAAGACTTTGCAGAAGGATTTAGAGTTCCCGAGTGAGTTAGACCAAAACTGTACAGCAGAGGTGATAAAAAGATATTACTTCTCGTCTTACGGGGAGGATTTAATCGGAAACATGGTCGATTTATACTCTGACGTACATATCAAATTTCCTGTGGTTTTAGAGTCAGAGTTATACTCTCAAACTACAGACCAGCCAATATATTACTACCTATTCAGATACAATGGGTTGAGGAACATGCCAAAGATAATTTCAGGGTTCCATGAGGTCGTGAATGGTGCCTCGCATGCTGATGAACTGTTCTACCTGTTCAAGCCTCATGCGTTCCCTTTGCTGCATTATGTGGAGAAGAACATGATAAGCCGGATGGTGACCATGTGGACCAACTTCGCTAAATATACGTAAGTATTATACATTATTGTATTATTGATTATTTTTGAAAGTGGTGACCACACTTATCGACGTGGACTTGGCTTGAACCGATCTGACAGAGCTTTATGTCCATGCACCCAATGCGAATAGTCTGACGCAGAATCGACTCGCGACGTCCGATCCTATAAGGCGGATTACGTCTTATTCGCTTTTAAATGTTAATAAAGATTGCACTGTCTGCTTTCAAAAAATAAAATGACCTCAAACCCAGACACTACATTTGATTAATTATTTATTTTATCAGTCTAATAGGTAAATAATAGCCAAATAGATTAACCTCCAAAGATGATAGGCACGTTCAATCAAATAATAACGTTGCGCGCGCAATTCGTTCTAGTAAACAATTATAACTAACAAACGACGTAGCTAAATAATGCAGTTATTAACTTAATAAGGTATAATATTACACCTAGTTTACAATGTCAAAGTCTAGAATGATCAACATTAATACATCGTTTTTTTAATCATATAAATTAACATACAATAGGATATTTTTAACTTATAACAAATGACAATCATAACTGGCAAAATGTGGGTACACTTCTAATTCTTACCTTTGATAGTTTTATTTAACTTTAAATAATATTAATTGTCATCGCTATTAGCCAAATCCTGGGTCGATTCAATTTAGATTCCCTTGGGGTGAATAACTTATATCACGCCAATATCATCCTACGTATTGATGTATTATTACGTATTGTGTATACTACAATCTTTATCATAAACCATAGGACAGACTGGGGCATATAATACTTGGATTTAAACAACTTTATTGTGAAAAGCCTTATTTCCGTCCGTCACCATGCGCGTCACGTCTAGCTCGTAATAAACCGTTCAGTAAATATATAATTTGCATGCAAAGCCGTGCTAACAGTGCAATACTCATCTCTATTCTCTATGTCACATGGCGCACGGAGCATGGCGGCGCACGAACTACTCATTACAACAAAAATGCTATGCGATTGGTGTCAACTGTTTTATTGAATTTAAAATTAGGTTTTTAATGACATTTTGTATGTGACTATTGTTTAATTTTAAATCTTTTTATCATGAAAAATTGGTACTTAGTTTCTATACTATTACCATCGCTACAATTTTATGTTACAAAAACAATAATTTTAGTGCATAGTAATTGGTCCTTTGGTACAACTGTCAGAACTTTGTGCTCAGTTTCAAATCAATAAACGATAAAATCCCTTGTAGCTCACTTTTAAACTAACGTGATTATTAGCAAGATAACAAGTGGGATACTACAGGTTAGTAATAAGAATAATGAATAAGTCACAAGTATCATTCATTTTCCACCAGATACCTTGACTGTTATTCTTTCCGGCATGGCCGCATGTTTACCCGGTCTTACAAGTCCTAACCACTTATTTCTGATACTTCCAGTGACCCCACTCCTAAGCCATCGCGCCTGACGCCATTCCGCTGGCGTCCCTCCCGGCGCCAGAACCCCACGGCGCTGATCATCGACGCGCACGTGTCCACGGCGCCGCTGTGGGAGGAGTCCTCCGTGCGGCTCTGGAACGACACATACAACAAGTACCGGAGGAAACACTACGGGGAGAAGCAGTTCCAGGGTTATGCTGACGTGGTGACCGCTGAACAGTTGAAGTTATAGAACTTGAAAAAGACTATATAATGTGTTATTGTGCGGTGTTTAATCATAACTGGCGAAATGAGCGATCAATCTCAGAAGATCCATTGGCCAGATCCATGCTGGATCCAGTGACAATTATTTTTCTCATTGGATCCTGTTTTCAAGATGTGGATATAGAGGGTGCGTGCAATATGATACGCCTCTGCCTATGGTTAGTGGAGTCCTAATTAAGAGCAAACTGTTACGCAGAATTATCGATGTAATATCATCACTGTTACTTTTGGTTGTGTCGTAAGATCCTGCAGTACAAGACCTACACCTGCTTATTTAATGTCCAATCCCAAAAAAGGAGTTAGTGAATAGCCAAAGAGGTAATTGGTGAGATAATTTACCACGCTATGAAGACGAATTGAAAGAAAGAAAGAAAAAGTATTTATTAAACTCACACAGGACATTATAGAAACAAAAAGATAGAATTATGACAAAATTATTTTAAAAAGTAAACATGAGAAAAATTTTAAACGATCAAATTTTATTGGTCCTGTGCAAGGTAAAAAGGCTCCTATCCTGTATATTATTATACTCCAACAGAGGACAAGAGGTGACCATTTCTATGCTGGATACAAAGTGGGTTTTATAAGACAAATTCGCAACAAGATGAGACAAATATTATTATTTCTCGTCGAGTCGAGGAGATGAAACATTTTACACAAAACGCGTGAAATCTAGCGCATACGTCCTCATATTTGTAACAGTTAACGTACAACGTGCAATATGTGATGTCCCCGCGTGCCTCGCGAGTACATCGCACGTAACTTGTGTACAAATCACTACATTAAGTAGCCGCTATATACTGGGTGATACCTAGCGCTCTCAATTTGATGACAGCTGCGCAATATTGTGTCAATTTTGAAATGTGTCATATTATTAGATCACATCAATTTTCAATCAAGTGAGGTTAAAGCAAATGTTTCTAATCCAATAATGTTTAGTATATAAATAGACTCGCCCCTTACACGTGGGACTTAAAAATTATACATGACATCACGCCTGTCAGCTCCGAAGGATAAGGAGAATTTCGCCATTTATGTTTTGATAGTCCCATGTAATAGGGGGCGAGCCTGTGGCCATCTACCGGACACAAATCCAGATTCCGTGGCTGTTACTGAAAAAAATGTCTGTTGTAAGTACCAATACACCTCACCCCGACCTGGGAATTGAACCTAGGACCGCATACTCAGAAACCGCGCTTGCAACCACTAATCCAACGAAGCAGGTTTAAGGTGACACTAGTCGCGGGCTCGAACTCATTGGTGAGCGTGGCCAAAAAGCACGCTGTCTCACCTTGCGTCGTGCCCGACAGAGTGAGTTCAGTGAGATGCACGATAATTCATAGTAAAAGCGCGCGTAAGAAAAGACGAAAAGGCCTCTGGAAAATCGAGTTTTATGAAAAAACCACTGCATAAATCAATTACAAATAAAATTGATTAAATTCTTCGATAGTTGTGCGTTGTCGGTACCTACTTTGTTTTGGAAATTTGACACTTCTTCTATTACTAATTTACGCCTAAAGTTGCGTTAAAATTGGCAAGAAAACCGAATCTTTGGTAGCTCGAAACTTTTTAATGGCTTTTTATTTTACTATTCTATTTCCGCACAGATAAAATTAATAATGAGACAAAACGATATCATGTTTAACTTTGGATGTATCGTGTCAAACGGTGGAGTAATACCCTCCCGAAATTTCTATGGAAAAAATGTCGACTAGTGTCACCTTGAGACTAAAATATAACAGACGAGAGTGCGACAGAGGTCCAATGGTACCTCTGTCTAACTTTATGTTGTGACTAAATAAATATTTTATTTTAGGCGACTACAGGAGCTAAATTAGCAACTCTATTTGTGGTGGTTCTAACTTCGTTTGAAATACTGTTAGAATAAAGTTCTAATTAGCTTGCACTACAAAGTGGTTGTCACGTCAGTCACTGCGGGCCGAATAGTGCGAAATGAGTGTTTTTTTTGCGATTTACAAGAAATCTATTGATTTGACTAAAAAATAAATCACTGTGATGCTAATATGTTGCTTGTAGAATTTTTTGCCAAAAAATCAGAATGATCGTATGTATTTGAGTATGGTTTTTACTCGTTAAAATAATTTCTTAGAGATAAGTTCGTGATTTTTTTTATCTACTAAAATTAGTTGTATTATGTTGTCAAAACACTATCACACTAGCATATATCGTGAAGAATATCATATGTTTTTGTGGTTTTGTTTATTGCAGTGAATCATATTGTTTTTTTTTCATTATAAAACTCGCGTTTAGGTCCTGTAGTCCCCTTAAACTATAATAGGTACTAATTTTTGTGAGAATGAAAATGTGTAGCAGGTGATGGGCTCTGGGACTAGACTGGAGGCCGACTCCAACATAGTTGGGAAAGGCTAAGCAGTTATGATGATGCCGAACACAGGGATTCATTGGTATTTTAAGTTTCGATAATTTCTAGATCTCTTAACTACTTTACACTAGCAGTTTCTGAAATCTTGTCTCTTTAAAACAATTCGAAAATGTGTGGCTGTCTATTTACTATAATGCTCTTCATAATATTGAATATTTAGCGTTCCGATATCGAGCTTATTTATGTATTCTTTGACGTCGTCTTACCTTTTAATACCTACTTCATAATATTAGTGAACAAGAAAGTTAAATTATTATTTAATTTAACTGTAACATAATCTGGGCAGAACCTACCTTGTTATTTTATAATTCCTCGTTGAAATCGCCAGCAATAATTAGTTTTAGATGTCTCAAAACACGGATAAAAGAAGCTCAATTAGCTATAAATAATGTACTGTATGTAAACTTCTCAAAGATTCTGCATTCATTCAATCTCATTAAAAATGAAAATTGACAAAATGTACAAGATATTGGAGGTCGAATGAAGCTGATAGACGGACGCTTTATGTAAACATTTGTGAAAATAGTTCTGAGAGATGTGTTGATAAAAACAACTTTATCCACGCACAAACATATTGTTGTACAGCTATAGAATTTTGATATTTATTATGTAAAGTAATTAAAGTTAGTAAGTTACCCCCAGATCATAGATCTGAAGCCTACTTAGTGTTACTTGTAATTTAGGTTGTATGTGTGGTGATAAAATCTAGTCTGATCATGTGGAATAGTTGACTAGTAAGAAACAATTGCAATAATAATGTATGTCAGTCAATCTGTAGTTCTCTATAGAATTGAAGTTAGTGATAAGGATTATTGTGATTTTGGGTGTGATATTAACATAATAAAATGTATTTTGTATGCAAAGTATTTACTGTATCTTTTTAAACCTTTAAAAACATGTTTTTAAGTAAAACGCATATTTGTTTCGTCATAGAAATTATTTTTTTAGCCTATTGACAGCCTTAGTCAATTTGCCGAAGTATAGCCATTTCGTATAACTGTCATGGAAAGACAGTTGTGATTTGAATATACAGCCTATTTCAGTTGGAGTGAATGAGCTTGAAAATTAAATTACCTGACTTGACATGCAATTGTACAATTGCTGGGCAAATGCTAAAATTTCTATTTTTAATCATTGTTACGCGTGTTTTTAACGAAGAGCGTTAAAAACACGCGTCTACAGGAAAGCGGAGCAGTATTCGTAGCGGCGTAGGAGTATGCGTAGCAATATGAGTAGCGGCGTAGCAGTACGGGTAGCGGCGTAGCAGTACGGGTAGCGGCGTAGCAGTACGGGTAGCGGCGTAGCAGTACGCGTAGCGGCGTAGCAGTACGGGTAGCGGCGTAGCAGTAGGGGTAGCGGCGTACCACAATGTGCACAATATATTATTTTTCGTAATAGCAATGTTACACTACAAAAAAGGTACTTGAAAATATCAAATATTCGATATCCCCACAATCCTTCCGCCAAAAAATACGTAAACCGACCTCTCTACCGGATCTTTGTTCTGCAAGCATGATTTAATGAAAAGCAAATAGGTCGGATCCGATGCAGCGTAATAGGGCTGACCCTCAGATATTTGAATAGCGCCCGTGGCTCTAATTGAGCCGCAGTCGGCCCTGCGATGTCCGACCTCAGACTGTTTGATCTTATAATGTATTGATATAATATCACGACCGTGACACGAAGGATGGGCAGATGGATAGCCCTATGAATATAAAGGAAGAAATTAAAATATTCTTGTTCAGTTAATCTTCTTTCAGGATGATTTCTAATGAATAAAATGCCTTCAAAAGACCGACGTTTCATTATGCCCTGGTGGATTATTTACGAGGTGACAAAGTGCGACTTCTGAGCCATTCGAGGATAATAAGACAAGCCAAGAGCAGCATCTTACAAACTATATTAATATTTAAATCCATAAACAAAGTAGAATGACAGGAAACTAGTAATAGTAAAAGACTAGGAGAACTAGTAATAAATCGAGTGACTCTTCAGTTTCAACTTTTAATTGTAACAACGAGTTACAAAGTTTCCCTGCAGACAAAGAATCAGCAGTCACAATTCAAAATGGCCGCTTACAAAAATAGTAACTAAGTAAGCAATCGGATAACTATCAATCGTACTCAAGTGCAATAAAAACTACAGCCAAACTCATTGTGAGACAAACTACAGACTTACCAAGCCCAACAAGACCTCCGGATGGCCGCCTTGGGAACCAATAAAGATAACCCTGGCTTGTTTCAGCAATTTAAAATGAGCAATAAACATAAATAAGGAGTTAGTTTGTTGCATTAATGTGGTGATCTTCGTCACCAGGTAATGGTGTAAGTTAGGCCATGCACGGCCATGGGTTATGAACTATGATGTTATGGCAAGAAGAGGCTGAATAGGCTTGTAAGCCTCTCAGATCGTAAAGAGATGCCATAAAAGCGATAAAAGGCTGAATAATGCTTTACATTTGGTATAAATACAAAGTCAAAGTAATTTATTTGCTAGACACACGGTATACGATGTTCTTACATTTAAATAGGTTAATAGGTCTATATATGACATAATAAACTGAGGATAAACCAAATATCTGGATGGCAGTAAGAATTATCTCAGAGAAGAATACAATACACTAGACTCATAGGTACTTAAAGAGATCATAGGAGCTTAGACAGTCATCGAGAAAGAAAATATTATGATAATTCCTATTTCTTTTCAAGTAGGTTATAAAGAGCGAGAGCCTATAGAGAAATTCCTGATGAAAAATAACACTTGGCTCGGCCGCGGAATCGAACCCAGGACCACATACTCAGCAGTCGCGCTTGCGACCACCACACCAACGACGTTGTTCCTGTTCCTTATTTATTAAATACCTGTGAAAAACGCTTGAATTTACCACGGAGAGCGCCTGAACCATTCATCAGATAATTGAATTAAACACGGGGTCGGGTCATTGTCATCTTCTCAATGTAATAGGACAAGTACTCAAACTCCACACAAACGACACCGCAAACAAACATTTCAAAGTATAATGAGAATTGAGACGAGTTTCTAAATTCACAGTGAGAGACATTTCTCAGAAAGTTTTCAGAATTTTCTCTGAAGCCTTGAGACTGTATTTAGGGCCGTTGAACTGAGTCTTCCAGCGTTATTATACGAATCAGAATATATATTTATAAGAGGACATTACTTATGTATTTGATTTAGTCTGCGACAGTAGACACGTGAATAAGTTTATTGAGTTACTGTATGAGAAGGCGCTTTGACAAGTGAGCAGTGTGCGTACGTTTACCTCGACCTGACTGTACCAGCCTGAGCTCTTAACGTAATGCATATTACCCATGCAGACTCAACGTAATGCATTTAAAAGAAATAAGATACCATATAAGTCAAAATAATACGAGGTGCACATTGCACAATGCTGCCGTATAGGTAGGTACTGATGTAATGTTGCGATTTAATTGGTACTAAATACGTTTCACTTGGAATAATAGTCAGAAAAATATCAAGACATTAAATAAAGTATACAACCAAAACATACAATAATAATTAGTTAATTACACTAATTAATTGGCACGCAGAAATCTTAACTCCAAAACATCTTTCCCGTCCCCAAACTTACGAAGTAATAGTTGACAACTTGCGACGAACAAAATTAGTAACCAAACTAACTACCGGCATCATATCTGTACATAATACGAATATATGTATGTAGGTATGTAATTGACATTCTATCTGAGGCAATAGTCTGCTGCAACTTGTCCTGATGAAGTTAGCAGCAGTTGGCAGCCTCCTGCAGCCTCCTGCCGCCTCCTGCCGCCTGCCTGCTGTCCTCGCTGTACTTCGTGTACTCTTGTAGCCCGTAAAACATTGTTGCAACACCACACTTCTCTAACTTAAATTAAAAATTTACAAGAACAAGATACAGTCCGCTTAGAGATCAAGTTGAATAACTAAAATAATAATATTAGGTATTACGGACGCTTTATAAGTTCGTCTATCTGTACGTATACTATCATTCTAGTCAATGTCTATAAATAATTTAACATCGCCACAAACGGTACTTCTCGAGAATTTATTTATTTATTATTAAACTTACACACACTATCTTTACAGGATGACTGCAATAAATCAACTTACGGCTAAAACTTAAAAAACTAGACTTTAAAAATATGTAGAAAGCAACACTACTTAAACTCTATTAAAACGCAATCAAAAAATTGTTTTTTTGTTTTTTTTTTTGTGTGTACCTACTTACGTAATAAAAAAAAAAAAAATAAACTCATTTCTAAAAATCGTGGTTTATTCGTGGTTGGGTAGTAGGATCCCTAAAAAAACGTTTTTTATCATTTTTATTTTCTCTACAATATATTAGTCTATCTTTATAACAATTTTAGTAAAGTTACCCACAATATTCCATCCACAAAACAATTTTTGTAAGTTACAAGTTCGCTTCTCCGTCCGCCTGCACAGCTCCGGGTGAAGTTAGGTGATTATGTTTAGTAACTTTTCAACTTGTGTCACCTATAAGGGCTGTAACTGGAGGTTCGGCGCTGACTGTTACTGACAACTTTAACATAACTACACTTACTGAAACGCGCGCGTTTGCGTTAAGTTGGTAATTGTGGGAATTTCAAAGTTATCATACGGTTGATTAGTTGTGTTGAGTTCAGTGAAATTCGATTAATAGAAACTAGTATCTTATGCGAGAAAGCCATTAAAGGTGATGAGAATTGATGATTAAACGAACTTACCTGTAAGTGAAGTTCTATCCCAATTATATGAGTACGTTTCATTCGAAGATAAATAACAGACACATGTAGTACCTTCATTGTACTAGCAACTTCGCACTTATTAGAATATTAGGGTAGATTGAAAAAACTTCCTTGCTCGCGCCACGCCCGGCCCGCCGCAACGGCGCGGCGGCGACGCTCCTCATTCTTTAGAGTCCTATTACAACATTTTTAGATTTAGGGTTCTGGGAAGGGAGGGACCTTTATCTTCGAATGAAACGTACTCATATAATTGGGATAGAACTTCACTTACAGGTAAGTTCGTTTAATCATCAATTATATTGCGTACGTTTCATTCTTCAGATAAATAACAGACACATGTAGATGTTTAGAGATTAAAAATTTTGTAACTAGATGGTATTAAATGAACAAGATTAAAAACTAGTGTTTTACTTCTAGAAATCATTTAATAACTCAATCATCAACACAATTTCAACATTCTTAGAAATGTACAAAACAAAAAATGTTTTAATTTAAAAATTAGTTCTTCTATAAGTTTACGACATTCATTTATACACTGTTAAGAACAATTAGGAATAATCAGATAAATGTATTTACTCTAATCGCAGGTAATGTCCCGGTTGTCAACCAGGGAGAAAAACTGATCTTGCGAAAATAGCATCATCGCTCATTGGACGATTATAAAATTTAGCAAATGTCTGCGATGATTGCGACCAACCAACAGTCTTCCTGATGACGTCAAGAGAAACGCCTTGCGTGCGCGCCGTGGATGTGGCAGCGTGTCGGGTGCTGTGCGCGCCGAACACCGACACATCCACGCCGCTTTCCGCGAGTACCTGCTTTATCCATCGACTTATGGTTTGTGAGCAGGTGGCCTTATAAGGTCGCTTGTATGTCATCAGAAGGTTTTCAACTGAAATTGGCCTTAAATCTTTTGAAACCGACAAATAATCTTTCAACGTTAACCGACAAATATTTATATTTTCTTTGAAATAAGGCAGGACTGAATAAAATCGGTTGTTCACGACCGGCAGCAGATGTTTTAATGATATCGGAAATTATAATATTGACTCCGTTAGGATTAATATGAATGTTTTTAAGTTTAATAGATGCAATTGTTTGCGCTCTGTGAGCTGTACATAAGGCTAATAAGATTACAAGCTTCTGGGAAATGTTTTTTAAAGGTAATTCTTTATTAGGGCCCCATTGAGCGATGTGTTGTAAAACTATTTGAGGGTTCCACGTAGATGCGTATTTTGGGATGTTTGGCCTTAATTTATAGGTTCCTTTTAATAACCTTTTGATCTGTTCATGAGATCCTAAATCATCACCAAATAATAAACTTAAAGCTGAACGGTAACTATTAAGAGAGCCGTAAGCTGCACCTTTATCAAACTGTTCCGTTAAAAATGATAACACTGACGGTATACAAGATTTGTATGGATCTATTTCACTGTTACGGCAATACTGCCACCAATTTTTTAAGGCCACACCATATTGTTTCAATGTGTTCTCAGCTAAAGATGCCATCATTAAATCCAAAGAGGTTATAGGGACACCTCGTTTTATGAACGCGTTCCTGAGAGCTTCACTGCACCCAGGGTAACTCCTTTGATTTTTGGGTTCCTAGAAGGAGACCATATATTGTTATTTTCGGAATTTAAAAATATAATTTCTGAAGTGAGCAATGTTTGTAATAGAGGGTACCAGGGTTGCGAAGGCCAATAGGGAAAGACAAGTATGCCTTCAGCCTTATCTATGATGATTTTTTCTAAACATTTTAGTATTAAGGAAAAAGGTGGGAAAGCATAAAAGAACATGTTATCCCATGGAATTGTGAACGCGTCTATCGCTACGGCATCTGGGTCTGGTTTCCATGATACATATTGATGACATTTTGAATTGGTGCGAGAAGCGAATAAATCGATATCTGGTTTGCCTAATTTAGTAACAATTTCATCAAATCCTTCATTTGACAATTTTAGTTCTATGTCTTTGTTAATCTTACGAGATTCTTCATCAGCTTCTTTATTATCCTTACTTTTAATATAAGAGGCAGTCAAAAATAGATTTCGCTCTTCGCACCAACGCCAGATTTCTCGTGTCAAGTCGTTTAAATGGGGGTATTGGATACCACCCATGCGATTAATGTAGCTTAATGCTGTGGTATTATCGACACGTAATAAAATTGAACAGTTACGTATGTCGCGTGTAAAACATTTGAGACCAAAAAACACTGCCAGCAGCTCTAAATAGTTGATATGGAATTCTAACTCAGTTGACTTCCATTTGCCGTTAACTCTTTCGTTATCGCAAAATGCGCCCCAGCCAGACCTGGAGGCGTCTGTAAAAATTTCTAGTTGAAACTTATCCTGCCTTAAGGGAGTAGATGTCGAAAAAATGTTCTGTGACCACCATTCCAGATCCGCTAGAATTACAGGCGAAGGACTAAATTTAGATTTGTATGTTTTATAAGTTTTTAATGCTAAGTACTTTTGTCTCTCGAGACGTTTAGTAAACACCCAACCGTATTTAACCGCCGGACAGGCGGATGTTAAGACCCCGATTAAACTGGCAAACTCTTTAATAGTGCAACGTGGTAAGGAAATATATTTTTTAACTAATTTTGAAATATGTACTCGTTTATCATACGGTACGGTAGTGTTATAATTAAAACCTAGGAATTTAGTCTGTTGTGATGGTTGTAAAGAGCTTTTTTCGAAATTTATCACGAATCCTAAACATTGTAACAGTTTAACAGTCTCTTTTACGTTATTTAAACAGTCAGTATATGTATGGCCAATACATAACAAATCATCAAGATAAATAACAGATGAATAGCCGCGATATCTGAGGTGAGCTACGACCTCTCTCATAATTTTCGTAAATGTTCTTGGGGCCGATGATAGGCCGTAAGGCATAGCTTTGAATTCATAAGTTAAATTTTCACCGACTTCATTATGTAATTGAAATCTTAAATATTTTCTGTGTGATGGATTAATTGGTACCAATAAATATGATTCCTTTAAATCAATCGTGGCCATAAAGCCGTTAAGAGGAATTAATTTACAAGCTGTTCTATAGTCCTCCATTTTAAAATGATTTTGTATTACGAATTTATTTAACAATTTTAGGTTTAAAATAAATCGTTTTCCGCCATTTGATTTTGAAGTTAAAAATATTTTAGAAATAAATTGATTTGATTGTGGCTCACACTCATGTATGGCGCCTAATTGTATCAAGTTGTTGATCGCCACAGACATATCTCTTTGTTCTTCATTCGTAAACGTGTTAGAGGGTACAACATGTTGATAAACTCTTTTAGAAAATGGTATCACGTATCCATTTTTAATCCAATCCAAGATTGTACTATTACTAGTGATGTTCATCCAACAATTGTAAAAATATTGTAAACGTCCTGCGTGTACCTGTATCGCTAGTGTCGAGTCTGGGCACGGTGCTTGCCCTGGCTGGGAGCAGCTCGAGGTCGCGTCGTCGTCGGCTGCCGCCGGTACGCTGCCGCTGCTCGTGGATATCCTCCTCGCCCCCCCCTGTTCGCCGAGACATAACGAGGGGAGCCCGTCCCGTTTCCCGAAAACCGAGTCCTCGCTGTCGATGGTCCAGCTGTGGGTGCAGGAAAAGTCGTCGCCCTTTGAGCGGATTTTTTAATCAGCGATCCTTGTCGTTCAATTGCTTTAGAAGCTTTTATGGTTTCTGAGAGCTTTTCTCCGAAAGGCATCTCGTTTCTTTCGTGGTCTTTTATAAGTGGCGTAAAAGACTTGTCCAGACAGGGAGTTATGAGTTTTGTCCTCACCTGAGTTTCAGAATAATGTAGGTCGGTCAGGATCCTACAGCTATCAGAAAGAATCTTAATAGCCTGAACTTTTTCATCTGTTAGAAGAAGCTGGGTAATAGCCTTATTAAGCGCGCTTATACCGAGGCCTAGTTGATCTTGTTTGAACTGTATATTTTTATCACGGCTAATGATAATTTCTGAGACCGCAGCCTTAATTTCCGGATTCAAAGTAGGCGCCCTAAGGAGTTTACAGTTCTCAGGTATCTGATACTCTTTTAGTAATTTTTCCTTGAGATCCTTGGCAAGTCCTTTTTTAAGTAAAGGAATCCAACGTTGTGCTAAAGTTTGGTGAATATTTTCGCCGTAAATCGGCTGTTCATCCGTGGTATCGCCCAGCGCTGATAGTAATTGCGGATCGAGCTGCGGAGAATCATCCTGCGCCAGTTGAATAGGCGCCTCTGGAGTCATTTCAATGTTTTCTTGGACGTCATGAGATTCAACTGGAACGTGAAGCTGCATCGCCGTGATATCATCTTGTATGGTTTCGTCGTCTGAAACGATCATCGTTTCAAATGAGAACAAATTGGTCAAGCGTTACGATATATATATATATATATATATTTTTTTTTTTAAACCCGTGTTGACCCACAGTCAACTTATAGGTATATTTTACACATCATGCTATACCTTCGTGATACCCTCAAAGTGGTATCCTCCAGGCTAGCTTAGAGATGCTAATTTATTTATTTTTCACATCATGCTATACCTTCGTGATACCCTCAAAGTGGTATCCTCCAGGCTAGCTTAGAGATGCTAATTTATTTATTTTTCACATCATGCTATACCTTCGTGATACCCTCAAAGTGGTATCCTCCAGGCTAGCTTAGAGATGCTAATTTATTTATTTTTCACATCATGCTATACCTTCGTGATACCCTCAAAGTGATATCCTCCAGGCCAGCTTAGAGATGCTAATTTATTTATTTTGAACCAAATTAAAAGAGTATAAAAGGTATCACGTATAGTGTATACACAGTATTGTACATAGTTGTACACGAAATTACTTAATACAAAATACATCATAACTAACCTTGATTTTTCTCGGAATCCGACGAAGATGAATACATAATCACACGATTTCGTTTTTTGTTTGCACGTTCTTTTAGTTTTTTAATTTTACTTTCATAGTAACTAATTTGATTGTCAGCGCTACGCTTAGGCATAATGAAAAAGAAATTCGGAATATCACTAAATATTTAAAAGTATTTAAGAGTGAGTGCTTGTTGCCGCGCACAATAAAAGAATGAGGAGCGTCGCCGCCGCGCCGTTGCGGCGGGCCGGGCGTGGCGCGAGCAAGGAAGTTTTTTCAATCTACCCTAATATTCTAATAAGTGCGAAGTTGCTAGTACAATGAAGGTACTACATGTGTCTGTTATTTATCTGAAGAATGAAACGTACGCAATATAATTAAGTATTGCGAGGGAATCGACAGCAACACACATAAGCTACTAACTGCCACTTACCAATCTCTTAACAAGCGTGGTGATATTGAATGGGTCGAGTTTTCACCAGGTTTCACTAAGATTCCGTTTTTGTAAACCATCCGTATTGATCAGAAATTCAGTGTGTGAGAGAATATGTTTTCAGTCAATAATTTTATCGTTTGCTATCGCTGTTCGCATGTAGTTCCGAAATCCGCCTCAATACTAAACACTAGTTTACAAAAAACTTAATAAAGAGCCAACTCCTCACATAAAACTATGCAAAGCTGCGGACTAAGCACAATAAGAGCTATTTAACTGCGCAATAAACGGGCAATCGCACAGCATTCATATATAAAGCATAATTAAGCGCAAGTCGGTACCCTTGCGACGAGCGGGCCGCGCTAATCCTGGTAATAAAGAAAAATACCCGGGAAGCGGCGGCTAATTGTTATAAACTGGGAAAACATGCAAATTGGACGAGGAAAGGACTTCCTCGGCGTTTTAATTCAAAAGTTATCTCGTTGGACGGCCTCCACACCGGCGCGGAGCCCGGCCGGCCCCGCGCTCCGCTGAGGCGCTGACCCAACGATCAACTCCGCCCGGAAAAAGGGCTTTTTTAAGCAAAGAATCAATTTAGCGCTCGCTGCGTGAATTTGTTTTGATTGATTAAACAACAATTTAGTTAAGAGGGCTCAGCTGGGCCGTATTCATGATATTGTAAACTTCGCACAGGAATTCTTTGGAAGTAATTGTTCGAAGAATTTCGCTCTTTATTGGTCTGATGAAGTTTTCACTTCACACAAGTTTGCAGATAGGTACGTAGGTACACTTGATTCCGACATAGCTAGAACATTCCGACGCTGAAAGTATCACTTGAAACTTATCAAGTGATTAAAACTTTTTCAGTGCAGTTAGTTCCTCTAACTGTAACGAGAAGCATCCCGACTCGACCATCAAGTTCGTAATCCCCAAAAGGGTAGCGCAGTGATGGATGATGGAAGGCGCCCTTGCTCATTTTTATGTGACGGGGTGGACTTATCACTAGACAGCACACGAATTTAACTCACTCTGAAGTAATTAACAGAAGGTTAATCTGATGTATCGAACCCATATCATACCATCTCAAAAACATACAAAATATCAACATTGTTGTCAAGATTACTGTCTCGGTAAATAAGGGACTAGCCGAATGCTCACAGCTCAGGTAGCGTGCATTTAGTTTCCCTACCATCCATTATGAGTAGAATTTAAAATATTTTCAAAGGCTCCAGTATGAATACCTTCTTACTGCATCCAGAGCGCGACACGAACCCTCTTTATTATATGACTATTTATTTTTAATGCACTTACTATTATTGTTCGCGACTTGTCATTCGTTAAAAACCTATTTTTGTTTCAACTTTACTCAAGAGATGGTTTCTTTGAAATCTGTCTCAGAAGTTTCTTCCAAATTGTTTTCATGCAAAGTGAATTGCGTACGTTTTAACTTTAAAGTAAATGTTGACGTTTTAAATTTTATAAGGCGATGGACAGGTGGAGGCAAATTATAAATAGGTGAATCGTATTCCATGAGGATAGTTGTTCCTCAAAGGGGCGGGAATCTTGAAGGCGATACACCATGGTTATGGGTATTTAACAGCAGTATAAAAGGTATTTTTGTGGTCAAGGATTCAATATGGCGTTCCTCGAAGCCTCACAACTGGTTTTCCCGCTTAACACTCCACGCGTTTCTACCTTCGACGGGCTTTATTTATTTGCTTAAAAATTCGTTGCGTCATACAAAATATGATTTTCCTGTGCCATGGATCAAGCTATACGTGCATTAAAATCTGAATTCACAATTCTACTGACATTTATACAAATGTACGTGCTCGCGGCTTACTTCGGAATGCGAAAGGCTTATAATAGCCGCTGTCCTAATCGGTCGTCATCACTTCCACTTCCATAAAAGCTTAACTTAACGTCCAGTTCTTCAAGATAGAAAACATCGACTAAGGGTTCTTACAGACGTGGCGGGACGTGAGAGGGAGAGAACCTCACGTCCCGGCCGCCGCGGGAGATGCCCCAGGCGTCGGGGGCCACCGTAGGCGCGGGCCTGTGGACGGGGAGCTATCGGCAGCTCGCCGTCCGTCCGTCTTATGACGACAGGCCGTGTCGACGGCGCGTTCGTGTTCCACGCGCGCCTCAAAGAAAGTTAGCAAAAAGGAAGGGGTCCGCAAGGGCCGATGCCTGCCGGGGCTGCGGGACTATTCGAAAGAGATACCGTGGCCCCGGAACACAAAGGGCGATGAAGGAACATGGATGGGTTTTAGTTAGTAGAAGTCTGACACTCCCTCCTGCTCCGCCCAGAGCGGGAGGAGTAATTTAATGAAAAAAAAAGGGTTCTTACAGACGAGCGGCACGACACATTTATGCGGCATGCCACAACGGCAAGCGTAGCGACCCGTCGACGGCAGTCATCGGCGCTTCGGCGGCTGCAGTTTATCTGCCGTTGGCAACGTGCCGCTCTGCTGTAAGAACCCTAAAGGTAAACAGTCTATCTGTCTAGGTTAGTTTAATTAGCTAGCGTATGACTGCTGGGTTTGTTTAGGACCTAGGAGGTGCGAGGAACTGTGACATTATCGGGATTATTATCAAAAGCTTATAATACAAGGACGAAATCAGTATTTCCGCAATTAAAGCACAGGTCAATGTCCCAAGTTAACAGTCGTACCAATAGGCAAGACGACAAATAAAATCTAATTAGTCCGTCACTTAGATTATCAAAAAATATTTGACCCGTGTTTTTTCTTTTGTTACGTAAACCAAAATTGACGAAAATACGACGCTTTTAAAATTCTCAATACGTCACGCTATGGTATAATTTTTAGCTAGTTCTGACGTCACGAGCCACTACTCGCGAGTTTTGATGCGTTTTATCTTTGTCAATAATCATTGATTTACAAAAACAAAAAGACGTGTCCATTAATTTCCAATACTCTAACTGACGGACTAAATATATTTGCAATATTTTTATGCTGTCGTCATGCCTATTGTACATTACCTAGTCGTTACAAGTCATTGCTCTCTTAAATTAATTTATATTGCTTTTTACACCCATGCCTTATAAGGGTTTACGAGGGCTGAAGGACCAGACTTACAGTGGGTCAGTAAGAGGTGTGACCTTAATTTATAATCGTGATACAATAACTTTATATCTTTACAGCCAACGAGTAATTGTGAAATATAACTTAAAAGAACGGTGTTAAAATCGATATAATAACAGATAAAAGGAAAAAACCTAAAGTTACCTTTTCCTTATCAAACAATCACCGCAATCAATGTTTTAAGAACTCCGGCCACTGTCACAACTTACGACACAGCTCAAAGAAACACATTAAGAATTGTTACAAAATCAATTAATGGAAAAAACTGTAATACACACTGTCACCCAGCGAGCAGCAAATAATGCCTTATAACAGTTTGCGGACAGTGCGCAAATATTGCAGTGAACCAGTGAACTTGCGCAAGCGCACCGGGCCACCGCGGCAAACCGCGAACTTTCCCGAGCAGTGGGCCCCAGACCGCCTCGCACACAACATCTCGGCTTCCTCTCAGATGAACTTCATCTGTGAACTTGAAGTCTGCCGGAAAGTCGAACGACAAAGTTTCTATCAAACAGTTATAAACTTCAATAAAGAGTCGTTTTAGTGTTCTAGTGGTTTAACAGTGAACTTAATACTATCTGCTTATTTTATACGTATCTAAAGCTATCTATAAACTAAATTTCTAAATATCAAATAAGTATTTTACAGGGCGAGAGAGAAATTTTAAACAAATGCTTCTCAGTAATTTATAGCGCCATTAATCCTACGTTAAACAAAATTAATCACGTTGTAAAACAAATTAATCAGACTTATGAATTCCATTGCACAAAAACGCGAGAAAATATTACTCCATTGTTTATGAAACTAGTGATATAGCACCTTAACTTAACTTTGAAATGTAAACAAAACCCTAATAACCGGCTTGACAACTTGTAACACATGTTTATAATCGAAACTGAAGTGCATAATCTAGTCAAAGTTACTCAAAGGATATTAAGACATTGACCTTAACCAGTTCATTGTACGATATCATTAATTCGGTACTTTGTTAATCCCAAACCGGTAACCGCGCGATCGTCCACTACTACGTATAAAAGGACAACACGAACTAAACATTAAGAATTATGACTGACGACTTGTGTTGGTAAATATGAGATACGGAGCGTCGGTGTATATTGTGTGTTTGTGGTGTGTGCAGTATGTGTGGGGGCTATTCTTGTACACGCCGGTCGTGGAAGTAAGCCAGGGGAAGTTAAGGGGGCTCCGGGGCTTCTCCGGACAGAACCGGTATTACGGGATCCCGTACGCCGTCAGCGAGAGATTCCAAGTGAGTATACGGTTCGTAATATCACTGCGAACGTAATCTACATAGTGTATAAGCCGGGCACGTATTAATATGAAATATGTTTAAATGTTAATATTATTTCCCGGTGAGGTTTGGAAATTGCTGGAGAATTCTAAGGCATACTCAATTTAACGAGGATAAACCGATGTTTTGTGAAATTGTGATAATTGTGATGAGATATTGGTTGATTGTCTGAACTTATCAATAAATAGGTCACATCTTAACACAACGAGATCACAGAAGTGTGGTGTTGCATCAATAACTGAGAGTTGAATTACAACTTTATTATCCTCGTCGATATAAAAGTAATCCTATGTGTAAAAATAATGCACCTTTTTAACTAAACTATAAAAACTACTGTCGGAAAATAGTTCAAAAATTAAAACCTCTTTTCAGCCACCGAAGAAACCGAAAAAATGGGGCGGCACGTTTCATGCGGTGTCTCGGTTCGACTCCTGCGCACAAGCCTTCGCCATCTTCAAGCTGGGGGTCGAGGACTGCCACCAGCTGGACGTGTACACCCCGGATCACGCCACACCACGTCACAGGCTACCTGTGCTGGTGTTCTTCCACGGGGGAGCTTACTACTACGGCAGCAAGTGGCACTACGACCCCGAATTTCTAGTCAAAAAGAACGTTATAGTCGTGACAGTCAACTATAGATTAGGTGCTCTAGGATTCTTATGCGTAAATAATGTTGCGAACCTCGGACTGAAGGACCAACTAGCAGCTTTAAAATGGATACAAAGGAATATAGCCGCTTTTGGTGGAGATCCAGACAATGTCACAATTTCTGGGCATAGTGCGGGAGCAACCTCCACAGCGATGCATTTGTTATCCAGACGTAGCCGAGGACTGTTCCACAAAGCGATCATGTTGAGCGGTGTGGCTCTCACAACATGGTCGTTCAACCCCGAGCCGCTTACACCTGCTTTCGAAGACTCCGCTAAGATGGCGACAGTGCGAACTGAACGTGATGTTTACAACACTTTCCTAAAAGCGTCCTTGAGAGAGCTCCTGACAGCAACTCAGGGATCTTCAATAGATCCTCGGTATTTCAAGTACGCGCCATGTGCCGACGTGAACTTCACCGACCCGTTTTTCCATGACACGCCATACAACATCATCACGTCAGGCGACTTCTACAAAGTTCCGATAATGGTCGGCGTCACCAACAGCGAAGGCACTCTGTTCTACGGCCTCAATAACCTAAGAACGTTAGAATATTTAGACAATAACTTCGTAGATAGGCTGCCATCGGTATTTCAATGGTGTTCCGACAAAGATAAAATAGAAATAGCCAAGAAAATACGTTCGCATTACTTTGGGAAACAAAGGCTCAGCAGCAAAGTCTCGATCAAAGGTGGCATAGACTATTATTCGGATTGGATAACGTACGGAGCGGTCGACGCGTTTTCGAAGCTGATAGCGAAGTATTCAGACAAGCCGGTGTATAATTACATGTTCTCTTACGAAGGAGGACGTAATTTCGGGAATGAAGTGTTCGGTCGCGGGCTCGGGGTGCGGGGGGCGACACATTCGGATGACATCTTCTACATGTTCAAGCCGGGAGGTCTGACCTTACGGCTGAGTAACTCCGACAAGTTAGTCATCGAAAAGCAAACCACAATGTTGACCAACTTTATGAAGTTCGGGTGAGTTTTACAAACATTGTCCTTAATTTAGTTAATCTAGATGTATTTCTGTTAATCTAGAGGTGACCAACTTATTCACAAGGGAAATACTTCAGATGTCGGTTTTACAACCTTCACAACAATTTTTAAGGTACCTACTTAAAAATTGTTACATAAGCCGCACCCATTTAGGATGACTCTTGTAGTGCATTCTCATAAACGTATATATAAAGGCACACACGTTTTGTTGCTCAATGATGCAAGCTCGCGCTTTCCATACAATGTACAGGTGACGTAAAATGGCACATTCCGTCCATGCCATGGGGTTACACCATCCATTGCACATTACCAATCATGCTCTTAATGATAATCATTATATTTATGATTTTATGTGAGTATGGGACTCGACCATTCCAGCATGTTTAATGTTTTACTTCATAAATATGAGTTAACTTTGTGTACGTCATAGTGTTAAGTATCGGAACAACTGTAAAAGCTTGTAATAATGTTATTGGTAGTAACTTATTGGGTACCGGTACTTATTACCAACATCGATGGACTCGTTTCAACACGAGGTTCGCTTTGGCTTTAGGCTGGAGGATCACGACTACTTTGTCCTCACAACACTAGATATAGATTTGAGAAAAATACCATAAAATAATAGTAATAACATTAGAAGGATCGTAGCAAAAGAACAAAATTAACTTTTGAAAACCCAAAATTAAGTTAACACCAAAAACTTTTAGTTGAATTTTATTTTCAGTGAACGTTAAGGCTGCGTTTTCACCAAAGATGAGCGAGGATGCGATGCGAGAGATGTGTGTGAAACTAACTAATAATATCGGTTTTTTTTTCACAGTTTGAGCTATTCTAGCTTTGTGATTGGTTAGTTCCGCTGCTAAAAGATTAAGTCACGTTAAATATCACTTGAATTTCTTACAAAATAAATTATTACGGTAACATTTGAATTACCTACGTAGGTAGGTATTTGCTAGTGACTTAAGTGTGACTTGCAACTGAATAAAGGCTTGTCATATAGTATTGTCGTTACTTCGAAACATAATAATAGGAAGTGGCGTAAGAATCGACTGCAATATCCTATCACAGAATGCTCATAAAATACTATCACGATTCGTAAGGCCAAACAAATTATAATTTGTGTTAACATGGTAACTTACATTTCCAGGGATCCTACCCCAGAACTGAGCCAGCTACTACCAGTCCGCTGGCCAGTGACCACAGCCAACAGAACCCGGGTGATGCACATCGACCAGCAGCTGTCAGTCTCCGACATGCCCTCCAGCCAACAGGGTCGGTTCCTGCTTGACCTGATGTGTGAACACGGTCTGCAGGGGTACGTGCCCTGTGAAAGTGCCATGAACTGTAATGTGCAGCTAGATATCAGGGCGAATTTTAAATAAAGAACGTTCTAGTCTATGGTGTGTTGATTTAAAGCGTAGAACTTAACTGCCAATAAAATCTATGCACAACATACAACTTTCGCGATCCATGCTTCAGTGTTCCCAAGTCATTTGTATTTGATGTACAGTTAGATTACCTAGGTTCTAACATCACGTCCTACATATTATTCATTCTTCTCGCATACATTATATATCTCGACAATCGTTGGGCAAGTCGGTCGCTTCAGAGAGGATATCTACACAAGTGTGGGCACGTGTTAATTTCCTTTGACTGGAGAGCCACTCTCACAGGCTTATGAGTCGTTAGCAATTACCTCGGTGCGACTTGCAACTACCTACCTTTATATTTATTTAATTAGTGTTTAAACAGGACAAGGACTGCTTGTAAGTATTATAATTAAGGCTTAAAGTATTTCGAACAACCTCGACTAAGTGTAAACAAAAACTTATAAAAAGTGCAGCTTGATGGTAGTTATACGTTTAAATAGGTAATTATATAGTTAGGTATGCAGTTTGAGTCCTGATAAAGTCAAGGCTGCCACAGTCAAATGAAACTTCATAGATAATCGAGTATTTTTATTTTTAATTGAGACTTAGTTAAATGTCAACACCTTTTTTAAACAACAAAAATAATATGAAACCAGTTATCTATTCGCGGAAGTCGCATGACATCTTGCAAACATAACTGCGCTTCACAAAACAATATGACCGGAGTGCGGTATACAAGTCCACTTGCATATAGCGTTATTGCGCCATAAATTCACAATTCTTTAAAGATTGCGGACAAATACAAGCATTGATATAAAGTATTCCAGACCATGCGCTTCCTGAGAATGTACGGTATAAACAATGGGTAGATGTCAGTCGAAGGGGTCCTCACACGAAATGAAATAAACTATAAATCTGCAAACACGCTCGAGGGGCGGCGCAAACAGTCCGAGCACGATTTATAAATATGCAGATCAAATATTAAAAGGAGAGCCACAAGATCATCCCGGAACCACAAAGAATTCAGCTCTCGCAGACAAGACAACACTTGGCGTCTCTGCCTTGAATGAAACGCCTTCTATGACCAGATTCATTAACTTGTGATCACGACTCGGAACTTGTCAAATCTTGTGAAATCGCGGCATAACGTGTCGCAGAAGATCGATATATACCTACTACCTACTATTAGTGCATTCTAACATCTAAATGTCATCTAAAAACCAGTCTGTTAGCCAATGAACATGAATAGTTGTATGGTCCTACACCGAGCAGTAGCGGAACTTGTACCTTTTGGAATCCAAAATGAATCAATATTATTGCATCGCTGATCTTTATCGCTTTGTTGCTGATGATGTTGATAGCTGTGATAGTCGGAAGTCAGTCATAGAATATTTACTACCGGTACTGATAACGCGAGAAAATGACTGAGTTACAACATTTTACAAGACACGACCAGTGTGCACCATCTGCCCCACTGCATAGTATTTGTCCGGAGCCCGCAGCAGTGCACTGGCATCGTCTCAGAATAAATATTCAATGTTTTCATTCAATTTCTCGCGACCCCCTCCCCCCGGCCCGCACAGCCCCCGCACACTGGACCTTAGGTCCCGGAGCTGTTGGAACAGAGATAACGTGACATTCAATGAATTGACTACCACGGTCGTATTGCTCGCGACGCGACTTTTATTAATTAGATTTGCTTCAACTTTTTCAAGGAGACATTTGATTCGTTAGGAAGGTACCTAATTGGGTTTGCGTGGCTGGTTAGTTGTTGTAGTTACGACTAAGGTACTACGAGTTATGTTGACTGTTGAATTTACCTATCTAACTTTTAGGACTTGAATAAGTATGTCGTAAATTAGGGCACTCCAAAAAGTTCCGCTCTAGTACAAACACAAGTCTAGCAAACATCATAAAGTGTTTCGGAAAGTTGGAAGTCTGAGGGCTGGCGGTACTTGGAAGAGGCCTATGTCCAGTAAACTGTGGTAGGCTGGGCTAATTTAGTGGACATCATCATATCCATACTTTCAGAAAAGTTGCAAAGCTGCTTAATGGTCGGTTGTGGACCATCCATTATAAGGGGTGTAAAATACCTCTTAACGAAGCCGAAAGGCACTTGTTCTCCTCGTCATTGCGATAATTTTTTGTTCTACAGCATACCTGGGAACCTTCTAGTTCGGAGATATTGGAGGTCAAAAATCCAACTTTTTGACAACTTTTTTTTTTAAATACAAGTTTTTAATGTAAGGTTTTTACTTTAAACACCTCCACGACCCCCGTACTATTCAATCCATCCATCAGCACAATGTTTTGAGTGCGTTACATTGAGTTCTCCTACCACAAAACATGATTCATGATTCAACACAAAACATAAAAAGTCGTTTTCCAGCAATAATTTTTGCGTAAAGTTACTTAGTTTGATGTACAGAATGCTTGGTCGACGGCTTCGTGATGAGGTGGTTTACACCCTGTATACCAAGACCCCTCTGTGCATGTTAGTCGTTGGTCCCGGTTATCATTTCTGGATCCGACAGTCAGAAGCCCGAAAGTCGGACAAGCAGGACAAGGGATATCATATTCATATGACTTCACAAACATCAGTGCATTGAGGGCTTTGTATGAGGCTCTTGTGAGGAGTCATCTGGAGTATAATGCGGCGGTCTGGAGCCCGAGTGAAATAAAATACAAAAATATGCTCGAACGGATACAGAACAAATTCGTCAGATTTATTTATTTAAAGCTGTATGGGAGATACCCGGGATACCCGTTACTGTATCCTACCCTATTCTGTCTTGGTATGGTGGGCTACTACAAATTAGAAATTAGGCGTGGAGTGGCACTGGCAACGTATCTTTTTAAAGTTTTAAGAGGTAGTCTACAAAACGCAGGTATACTATCAGAAATTGGGTTTAATTTACCGGATAGGTACGTGGCGCGGCGGCGCAGGCCGCAGCTGCTGGTGGTGCCGTGTGCGCGCACTAACCTGCTGGAGCGCGCGCTACGCACTCTCAACACGGTAGCGGATACCATAGACATATTCACCTGTACACCGAGTGAGTTCACAAGGGCCACGTACTGTGTAGCATGTAAGGTATAGTTAAGCATATATTTTTAAGCATATTTTTAATTTACTTTGTCGCATTAGATTCATTATCTGTAATGGCAAAGGAAACATGTGTGAAATAAATAAATATTACTCAGTAACTGGGTTGTGGTACTCAGAAAGGCGGTGGCTCCATATACAATACTGGTATTCAGCTGCAAGCGGTTAGACTGCCTCTCCCAACATATTTGGGAAAAGGATAGGCAGATGATATTGATATCTTTTATCATCTTAGTTTATAGAGAAGAAATACTGGTGTTTGAAATAAACAGTCTGATTACGATACGCGCATTTTAGTTTGCAAGAATGGTACCCACCATCTCACTCTCTCATCTATTTATTTAAGTAAGAACAGGTATAAGTATCACACTTTTAAAATTGCAATAACTTTTTAAGTAAGTACACAAGATTTACTTTCGAAACAAAAAGGACTCGAAAAATAGTTTAATTTTGTCTATAGTTTCAAAGAAAGCTGATAAAAATTGCTTTATTACGTTTTTATTTTAAATCTCTAACTTCTATAGTTTAGGAAAATTTGAAATTTTAAAAGTGTAGTACTTATTTTTGCAGGTCAGTGTATGTATTAGAAGCAAAATATGAATTTCTTGTAACCATAGCTTGCGAGCGTGTACCTAGGTAGATAGCTTTCAAGCTACAATCACGAAGCAGGTAGTTAGACCACAAGTGTATAAGCTAAGTAGGTATTACCTATCCGTATTCCGTTTTAACAAAAACTAAGCGACACTGAAGACAACTAAATGAATGCCTTTATACAATAATATCATTACACTGATAGAATTTTAACGATCGGCTCTAGTGCTGAGTTGAAAGAAGCTTTCATTTAAGCATTATTTTAGCTTTAGCCTAGTTTTAGTCCAAACAGGCAACATGCTGAAAACAAGTTCTTTTAATTTGATTAATGCCAGGAACTGTGTTATGGACACCTGTCGTTAAAGACCTCGATTGATATCAACGTTTTTGTGAGGTTATGAAGTCTACCTACTAAAAACCGACGCGACGACGCGGCGACGGCTCTATTGGCGCAATGGTTGAACGATTCACTGCTGCGCTGCGTGTCGCGGATTCGATTCCAGCACGGAACAAATATTTTTATGGCTTACAGGTAGTTGTTCTGGGTCTGGCTGTTTGTGTATGTGTGGTTCAAATGCACCCACGATACAGGAGAAATTTCACAGTATAATTCCATACAAAAATTGTGTTCATAATAATATAGAAAGGTTTCGCGACCACGTTACTTTGTAAGCCGTAACGTACGCACGAACACTTTTGTAACGCAACGTTTTTTAAAGATTGATCGTACACTGTCGGTGTTGAAGCCTTGAGTATCAAACAGAGCGCATCGTGTTAGACAAGTGCGCAGAGTTCAATACCCATCGGTTTTCAACTCTTGGTGCTAAGCGGAGCATCCAAGCGCGGTAAAACCTGTTGTGTTAGAAAAATTCCTTCCGTACGTGGGCAACAAAACCCATATTAACACGTATTCTCACCAAATGCACATTCTTACATTCTACATCGTTCAATAACAATACCAGGCGAATGAAAAAACCATAATTTAAATTTCCGCCCTCGACATTTTACCGATTTTATCAAAACCGATTGATTTTGTAAAGAACGGCCTGGGCCGAGGGTTGATCCACAATCACCTCCCTCCTTAATTTATTGAATCTGTCCCTTAATAATTTTTGCACAATTAACATAATTATTCAATGAATCGTTATCTGCAGGCGCCATTGTAAATTCGTGTCTCATTAAGCCATTTTCATATTGATGCAATATTACAAAGAAATCTAATTTAATATTTGCGCATAACTCACGAAAGCGTGTAGAACGATCAGCGCAAGTACTCCAGCACCCCGACCAGTGGTTAAGGTTATAGTCTCACAGACCTCGATGTATTTATTTATTGTATTTTGCCTTCAAATATGTCTATTGACCCCTTCGCGTACCTATTTAACACATCAAAAATAAAGCTTTCGAAATAATCAAAATTAATGAAATGGTATGAACATACCTAATTTATGCAACAGAAATATTCACAATCATTAATCACTCGCATTATAAGCTGTTTGCCAAAGTTCTTTGTAACCATCTCACCCACCAGCTGGACGGTTTTTCAATGATCGACCACATCCATACATACCGTACAGGGCCGTGTTTCACTCTCTCCATCGCTGCCAGATCGACGCACACGATACGGCAACCGTGCAAATCCGCCTGCATGATCTTATTGCCCCATAACGATCTAGAGGGGAGTGCACCAAGGAGACATCAGTTTGCCTCTTCTTCTTCACTACTGCTCTAGAAGACGTGATGATAACACTAAAATGGGATCAAATGGTAACTACTTGTAGCACCTTCCTTTTGTAGATTAACTAATTGTATGCTTCCTCACAAGTTGGCTTGAGAATGAACATGTCCAAGACGAGGGTGATGTCAGGCGTTCCGGCCGGGTGACTCTGTTTCTGTTCTTATGTTTGGAAACAAGCGTTTGGAAATGGTTGACCATTACGTTTATCTATGATGGTATATCTTTCGACAAGGAGTATTCGAACAAAGAACTTTCCAAGAGGATACAGCTCGGGTGGGCGGCATTTGGTTAGCTTGAACATATTTATCGGTCCAAAAAGGTACTCAAATGCCTTAAAACCCACCAACCTATGTGTTCTGCCAACGATTACCCACGGTGCCGGCAAAGATGCTCACAAAGAAGACTGTTCACCAAATACGAGTTGCACAAAGGGCCATTGAGCGAGCCATGCTTGGCATAACCCTGCTAGACAGACTGGTTTACACTGAAATCCGTTGTCGCACGAAAGTTTACGACCACGACGTTAGGGATATGGCGATACGCCTAAAGTGGAGTGGGCAGGACATCTGGCTAGACGCGAAAATGGCCGATGGAGTATGACTGAAAGGAGGCCAAGGGGTATGGTTTCATACTTAAAGTCAATACTAATACAGTCCTTTATTCAGTGATTTTTCCGCTTGATGGAAACTGACCCTTTTTATTTCAGACTGGGTAGCAAAATATAATTTTTTCACGCTTTATTTATTTCTGTACACATTGACTACATTTTAAAATATTTCATTCTAAAGTTAACTTTATTTAAATATCAACTTCACATGAAAACTATTAAAATAAACTAAGATAACTAACTTAAACTAAAACTTAAAAAATGGCGTCAAAAAACTCCTCCTCAACGCTGTCAACTGGTAATGTCCCCAAGAGACTGGCGGAATTACCACGCTGTATGGCAACGCTAAGCCTTTGGCCAAGGTAAAAGCCAGCCCTAGGGTCACATGAAGTGTCAACTAAACGTTTTGAAATTTCCTTGAAATAAATAAAAAGGCTGTGAGCGCTCGGACCCCACGGTCCTAGAGTTTCAACCCCAAACGGCTCGAAAATATAGTTACAAATAAGGAGGTTACTATATTCTAAAGTAATATAAAAAAAAAATTGGTTGTTTGTAAAGTAGGTTTACGATCGAGATGTTTACGTGATAACGTCTTATTGACAAAAACGCTAGAGAAATGCACGAGTGAACGCTAGAGTGAGAGAGACGGAAGATCGGTCCACTCACTCGAACGCTATGCCAGCCTTCGCTCGTGAGGATTCCGCGTGACAAGTTTCACGGAATGACTGGCAGCGCTCGAGATGAGACGGGAGATCGGTCCGTCTCTCTCTCGTTATACCTGCGATCGCGCTCGTGAGGTTTTGGTGTGACACAAGTTTCTGAACATGTCACCCGACTAAAACGATTTTAAAGACGTTATCACGTCAAAACATTTAAAAATATTTAAAAAAATTAAAAAATATTTAAAAAATTGGTTGTTTGTAAAGTAGGTTTACGATCGAGATGTTTACGTGATAACGTCTTATTGGTGATATAAGTTTTTGGGAAGTAAGGAATTAATGAAGATAACAATTTTTTCAAATTTGTATGCCGCTAGAGTGAGAGAGACGGAAGATCGGTCCACTCACTCGAACGCTATGCCAGCCTCCGCTCGTGAGGATTCCGCGTGACAAGTTTCACGGAATGACTGGCAGCGCTCGAGATGAGACGGGAGATCGGTCCGTCTCTCTCTCGTTATACCTGCGATCGCGCTCGTGAGGTTTTGGTGTGACACAAGTTTCTGAACATGTCACCCGACTAAAACGATTTTAAAGACGTTATCACGTCAAAAAACATATTCTTATATCGACGCAAGAAAAAAATCTTGTAGTATCCCCAAAACTTGAACTTTACATCAGAGCCAAAAACTGTTAGAAAAAATCGTAACTCGTAAACTAACTGAATTAATGGAACTCGTATTTTGACGTGTTAACGTCTTATAAATCGATGAACACGGGCTGCACGCACGAAAAAGTGTCACACCGTTCCGATCCGGCGATCAACGCTCAGCCCAAACCCTTTGACCTAAAAAACTGACATTTTGAACAGTGGTTCCCTTTATAAATAAATATGAAATAAATAAAAAAATATGAAATAGAATGTAGACAAGGAATAAGGAAGGATTTTCGAAATTCAACCCCTAAGGGAGTTAAAATATAGGGGACGAAAGTTTGTATGAAAGTCCGTCAGTTTCAAAGTTAGGATCTTAAAAATTTTGGTTTAGTCTGACGATTGAAAACTAATTTATTTATACGTGTCTCAGCGTTTTTGATAAGTCTACCCCCAAAGGGTTAAAAAAGGGGATGAAGTTGTGTATGAAAAGTCCTTAACTTTCGAAGTAAAAATCACAAAATTTATTAGCTAGGCGTATGGTTAGAAGCTAACGCAACGGTGTTGTTAGAATTTTAATCCTTAAGGGGGTGAAAAGGGGGATGAAATTTTGTTTTTTAAGTTAAAATCATCCGTGTAAACTGACTTTACAGGCAACGATTTTTTTATAAGTAATGAAAATCAGATGGCACTAATGATAGCAGTCTAAAGTTAGTCTAACATACGTTTTATATTAGTTAGAGCAATTGGTATTTCAATTTGTAATGGCAATATTGCTGTATCTTGGTAGTTGTAATATAAGGCACAACAAAATAACTTTAAAATAGGTAACGATTATGGATTAATTTTTAATATTTTTTTAAGTCCTCGCATTTCGTTGTACCTAGTATTCTTTTTAGAAGTACATCTTGAATTTTGTGGTAAATTAAAAATGCAGTATGTTTATTTAAACAATTTTATTTAAGAAATAATGTTTGACCTAGTAACAATCATTACGTATTTAAATAATAATAAAATCAGTCTCTAAATTAGAAAGCAATAAAGTCTGAGGGCGACATTTTCAACTATAAGAAGAAATGTGCGGTATTTTGGACGAAATATACTTAATGCAAATTATTTAAAAAAAACATCATACAAATTATTTAGGTACTAGTTTCTTAGACCTACATTTATCTAAAATCAATAAAAAATCAATAAATTGAAACAATGTTACAATATAAAATGTAACTATTAAAGTTAAAAAACACCAAAACATGTTGAGCTGTAATTTCAGTTTACCGCAGTATTTACTGATCTTCATCAGACTCATTCAAAACATTTTAGACATAAGTACTTTAGTGGTTCTGATATGCGTGTAAGACCAGATGTAAGAACGTGGGCGCGGCGAAAGTAGTACGTATGTAAGGATCGTATATTAACTCCTTGTGCCGTACATCCCCAAAGGAAGTTGGCACACAGTTCACACCAGTTCAGGCCCTTAATTTTCTTGTCGACGAGTTTTTTAAATCATATTTTTGCAACAATATGATTTAAAAACCGACCAAGTGCGAGTCGGACTCGCGCACGAACGGTTCCGTACCATTATCTATACAACAAAAGAAAACGGTAAAAACAACAAGTTTGTTTTATGGGAGCCCCCTAAATATTTGTTTTATTCTGTTTTTAGTATTTGTTGTAATAGCGGCAACAGAAATACATCATCTGTGAAAATTTCAACTGTCTAGCTCTGACGGACGGACAGCGAAGTCTTAGTAATTGAAGTATTATATTATCTGTGGTAATAGGGTCCCGTTTTTACCCTTTGGGTACGGAACCCTAACAAACGCCTCTCATACATGGGCTCAAATCCGGGCAAGTACCAATGTCAATTTTCAATTCATAGGTACTTTCTAAGTTTATCTTGCACATCACAGACATCGGTGAAGGAAAACATCGTGAGGAAAGCTGCATGGACATATAATAAAATTAATATAAGTCTGAAATCGTCCACCCTTCTTGAGCAAGCGTGGTGATCAATGCTCATGCCTTCTCTGTGGAAAAGAGGCCTTTGCCCAGCAGTGGGACAGTAATAGGCTGGTATTAAATTATTTATTTTTGCAACGATACTGGCAGTTTTGCAGAATATAGGCAACATTTTGGTTCGTAACCATTCAGACTACATAATGTGACAGAGAGCCAGCTTTTGTGACCTCATGAGACTTTTGAGGCAACATTTAGAATGCCAACATAAAAGTTTATACTTATACAAAATTACGGCTTATTCCGTTACATTCCGAGGTTGACCCCTTTTTTGGTTTTATTAAAACAGATTGGGCGTTTTTCCTCTGGCTGTTTCGATAAAGATTTTTCGGTCCCGATTTATTTATTTATTTAACAAGTAACGGGACTCAATATGTTAGTTACAATATTTCTTAACAACTACGAGTATGTTAGTAAACTTAACCTAACACAGCCTTAAATATATGAGAATCCCTGCTACAAGCGTATCATCGATGCAGAAAGCGTGCAGCAACGATTCACACACAAACAGTCCAGTCAGCTCGCAACTCACTGCAGTATAATGTTGGGGCTGGCCCGCGCGCCGGCGCACCAGTGAAGCGCATCTTTTTCGCACCGTAATGAAGACACAATCGACACGAGCATCAGCAAACAACCCTGATGCGCTACAGAAGTGGAACAGCCCCATCAATACCCGGGACGCATTATTGAGTGTAATTTACCCACAGGCTGCACAGGATTTGCAGGATTTGTCGAGACTCGACAAAGTAATAGTTTTCATGTGCAAGCCTATACAAAAAGTATAGGACTATTTAAACCCCACCGATCGCTACCAATCCGTATCGACCTGGCGTAAGTAAAAACTAACTCTACATTGAAAATCTTAAATTGAAAAGTATTAAGTACCGTACGCAAAATACTCCGTTGGGCCGTGGAGTTGCGGACACCAGCTCGTTAGAGAATTCGACCCAGGTTGGCATCATACGGGACCGGGGTCCAGCCGTTTAAAAAAGGTTCCAATTCTACTTCCATGCCTTGAAATTTCACTCTGCCGCTCGCCAAGATATTCTTCTGTGATTCTTCAATCATGTCATTTAGACTATTTCTGTCATCGTGTACTATTCTATCATCTGCTGTTCCGAAATATTCCTGTAATATTTCTTTACACGAACGATTCGTAATAATTATAGTTCTTTTGTTTCTAACTGCTTCTGCAACGTTTTTAAAAGTTATTTTTTCATTTTTCGGTATGTTATTACAAATTAAAATTAAAACTTTTTCTGTATTTGTCAATTCTCTACGTAATGCGTTACGTTTTTTCCTTGGTAGATTTACAATACATTCAAGGTCTAACACCACATGTTCTTTGTTCTGCAAAATTAAATGTTGCAACACTTTGATAACAGTCAGTACGCTGTTCTCTGCAACAATTATAGTACTCGAGCGCTGATCCTGCAAGTTCAAGGATCTCACTGCGTTTTCATTGAATGTGTAATTATATTGTTGTATTTTTGTCATGTGTTTGTCGCTTATGTCGCTCATCAGTGGGTCTTCAGCAATATTACTGGCGTCATTTTTAAGTATTCGATTATCTCTGTTAAGATAGGGTGCCTCTTTTTGTTTCATCCACCATTTCTGTATTTCATCGTGATATCTAAGAAACGTTGGCTCAGTTTTCGCTTGAAGGTAGTCGTTGTGATCTAGATTCTCTTCTATTTCATCTTTTAATTTGTTTTCCACATCTTTCTCGTCAGCTTGCCCAGAGTAAATTAACAGTTTGTCTATGAAATCTCGCGCTAAATTTTCTTCATACTCACTACATTCCAATAAAAGTTTAGGGCACTTTTTAAATTTAAAAGCAAATTTATATTCACCCAAATCAGGGATTTTATTATTATCCGTTCGTTTGTCATTAGTCAATTTGATTTTGTCATTCAATCTTTGGTACAGGCTTTTAGAAAATGTTTCCAATGAATTCCCGTCACTTGTAACCTTCATCAGCTTAGGGTCATCATCAAGCACAAATATATTTCCGATGGCACCAGATATACCTCCTTTGAGTTGCAGGAATCTATCTTCCAAAGATTCATCAATAATAACAGTTTTACTGTATTTACACTTGTCCAATAGTTCAGTGATTACTGACTCTAGATAATCTATTCTATTCGGTTTTTTCACTGTTAAATCTTTGTTACCGAAAGCAGCAGGGACTTTCAGGTCTAACTTTGGAGATAATAATATTTTCTTTGCAGCCAGTTCTACTGCTTGCTTGACTGTCTCTGGAGAAACATTCACTTCATTCAGTTGTTGTGGCACGACATAATCCATGTATTGTTTATTAATTTGCAACACGCTATTGTTGTATTTTATAACGGGCCCTATCAGTTTGCTCAGTTTTTCGACATCAGTGGTCTCAGCTAAGAACTCAAGCAGTAAACTCTTTATATTATCTGTGGGGTCCATTATTCTTTTCTTTACA
This sequence comes from Xestia rhomboidea, assembly GCA_963853795.1. Lineage (NCBI taxonomy): Eukaryota > Metazoa > Arthropoda > Insecta > Lepidoptera > Noctuidae > Xestia > Xestia rhomboidea. The sequence continues at coordinate 1,069,927 of OY970771.1, read as the reverse complement.
ATCTCTTTGTACAGTGTATCTTTGAATACAGTGAGGTATTTATCATTGGTGTTAAAAAAGTCCTGACGAAAGGTAGCTATTCGATGTCCTTCGGGGTGAATTTCAGAAACGTCAACCACTTGTTGCCCCAGAATGACATGATAGCACATCATGATCTCAGTAGTCAGCATCATTTGGAAATTCTTTTCACCCATTACATACCTAGCTATCTGTTCAGCCAGTGAAAACATATGTTCTTTAATTGCTATTTCGCATAGAAACTCTGTATCTTCTCCTAGGTTGTACGGCATGGCCGTTCCGCCTGTGTCAATTAACTCATGCAGATTGGAGCACAAGCTACTCTTAACTTTTGAGTCATTACTAAATTCATTTCTCGCGGTTGTGTATATAATGAAATAACATTCTGTTTCATCAAACTTACAACCGAAGAAAAAGTCTTTGTTACTTGGGTCGAAATGTTGTTGGATTTTTAAGTAACTGATGAAGTAAGTTGATAAATCGATTTTAAGAGTTTGTTTCCTGTTTTCCCTATGTTTAGCCTGTATGAACAGACAGATAGGATTATCATAATTTTTAACTGTTGCTCTGAAGCAAATGTCGTCGAAAGCCCCGATGTTGTCGACATTTGAAGCTAACTGAAACTCTTTGATAGTTTCGTCGTGAAACGCTCGAAAATATAATAAGCTGAGTAACTTGGTCTCATACAGGTGTCCGCTAATTCCTGCCGTTCCGTCTCGCCTCTTGAACATGCTGCCATTCATCGTTACTGGAGGGGAGGGTGGGGGCAGGCACTTGACACGGCACACACAGCACGGGAGCAGGCGGCAGTATCAACTGTTTCACCTGCAAACAAACGATACATGTGAATGTGATAGAAATCCCCAAAGTAAGAGAGAGAACGATGGCAGTATACAACTTGTTAAAGTTCTTAATAATAATAATACACCACCACCACGACGACGAGGAAGAGGACGGTCACCAGCGGGCTTGGTACCTCGAGGCCATCAGGCCCCGAACAGTGCTGCCGCTGCCAGTGGAAATGTGTCGCGCATGCGATGGACGCTGTCCATGAATGAAAATGTGATGCGCGCATATTATGGAGCTACGGAGTGAGGAATCAACCTTACAGCGCACCAATGTCGGATGCTCTCTCTATTTCAGGCACTTGAACCTGCCGTCAGTGTCTCTGCCCAACGATTTTTGGATCAGGTGTGCGTCATTCAAAATAATCATAAGTTGGATGATGCTACACTTGATCCGCTGCGCTCGGAAAAGATTAGCCCTGCTAGCAACGGTCTCCTAACCCAGAACGTTACACGTGTGCCTGATACACTACTACTGCGGGAAATATTTTGATGCCATAGGTTCTCTATTGTGTTACCTAACTTTTTATCCATAATCTAAACTGCCATTTTTTTTTGTCCTAACCATCATTTGTTCGAATGATAACTTACCCGAACTTAATATCACATAATATCACATGCCATAAAATTGAAATCCCTAAATACAATATGCCCTAAATCCGTTTGTAATAAATATTACAATCAATAATATACAAAAGACATAAAACCGTTTTCAATAAAAGTTATAAGTCCTAAAATCAAATAATTTAATGTTTACTTTTTATAAATAATAAAAATAATTTATAAAATATAAAATCAAAAGTCCTGACTGACTGACTCATCAACGCCCAGCCCAAACCCTTGAACCTAGAAAGCTGAAATTTTCACAGATGTTCTTTTTATAATGTAGACAAGGAATAAGGATTTTTCGAAATTCAACCCTTAAGGGAGTTAAATAGGGGATGAAAGTTTCTATGGAAAATCGTCAGTTTTAAAGTTAGGATCTTCAAATTTTGTGTTTAGGCTGCCGATTGCAAATTAATTTATACGTGTCTCAGCGTTTTTCATAACTCCACCCCCGAAGGGTTAAAAAGGGGGATGAATTTATGTATGGAAAGTGTTGCTGTTGACATCTGAGTCCTAAGTTTAAAACTGCTTATTTTTTACACTTGTCCATTGTAATTGAGGCTAAGATTTAAATGGGTTAATTTAGCAAAATAGTAGATTTTTTTTATACATATCTGATTCGGTTAACGCCTAATCCCAGAAACGGGTTTCGCCAAATGTATTCAAGTAAAATTAATATAAGTTCACGTGTACCGTTTCCAACTTTTCATAGAATGAAGCGATTGCGATGGAACAAAAACGAAATGTTAGGTACTCCAACTTATACACGGCGCGGTAACGCACCGGGCTAGACTGGTGCGTTACCGCGTCATAGCACAAAGATTACTTATTATCCCAGAAGCAAGATCCCGAGGGCAATTTCCAAACTCCATGCGAGCGAAGCCGCGGGCATAAGCTAGTTATATAATACAATACTTAGGACATGTGACTTTAAGTCATGCGAAGTTAGGAGATTCAAATATTATAGTAATCGATACTATGACAGAATAATTTTAGAAGTAAAGATAATTATGTAACACAAAATTTCGGGATTTTGAACATTATGGTTACTGAAGTTTATAGCAAACGTGTTATGGATAATGATTTTCGAACAAAAAAAAATTAGGACAAGAAAGGGAGTACCATTTTGATATGTTGGTGTGACTCATTGCAATCGCAGGTTGGTCAAAATGACACTTCATCATCACCATCATTTCAGCCGCAAGACGTCCACTGCTCGTGCGACTCGCAACCAGCGGATCCCCGCAACAGGGCACGTTGCTCATAGAACGGGAGGCCGAAAAGTTCTGGAGTGGCAACCGCGAACCGGAAGACGTTGCGTTGGAAGGCCTTCCACTAGGTAGACCGATGACCTGGTGAAATTACTCCTATTTACACAAAATTAATCTTACTTTTTATTTCATACTGCTATTTTTTTATTTTACAAATTGTAGGTAGTGTTTATCATGATTGTAGCATGCTTATGGAATTTTATTTCACTACAATAGGTACTTATACCACGAATTGTGAGCGTCCTCGGCAGATAACGATAAGCGTACACAAGGCTTATCAACCGCGCGCCGGGTGCGCCCCATTCTGAAGTTATTCACGTAAAATTGTTAATCGTTGAAATTCACAAATACATACCTTTAAACTTTATTTTTTCGTTGACGTGACGCATTAAATAAAACACTAGTCTCAATGTTGTACTGCTAATCAGTATTATATAATATATGATGTTCTGTGGCTCAAATGTAGATGCTCGGTACAATAATAAAAGTGTTTAGTCCTTAGTTATCACAACTGTACCACAGACAACGAGCAACTAGGGCAGGCATAGAGTGCAACATACAATACACCGAAACTTGACTATTCGATTCTGTTTCAGAACAAGTTAAAATCAGTCCATTCGCGAACTGACTGACCAAAAAATACGTAGTCATCATTTAAAAATTATGAATATTTTTCTTTAAAAAATCGCTAACCTGAGTTCTCTTTGTTTTCTGCATTATATTGATTCCATCCTTTCGGTTCGTTTTAAATGGAGACGTTCGTTTTCGTACTGAATTAACCCCGTGATTCAATATAAAATAGATACCAACATCGAAAATTGCTTTTTAACGCATTTCGATTTCGAGGTTCGCGTCGTGGGTACTACACTAGTCGTTCTGTTCGTCGCTGCGTCAAAGCCAGTCACAGCTGTAATACAAATCTAGATAATAATATCTGCGCAATTGAGTATGCGAGGACTTCTAATAGTTGAGTGCCTTGTTGTGTCGTGTAACTTCAGAGTCTCTGAGTCAATTTTGTGAATATTTTTATTCAGTGGACCCAAATCGGTTGCGAGAAGCCTAAAAACAAGGTATGTCGTGCACAAATCTTAGAAAACCCAATTGGATGTATTTTCCATTGAAAAACGAGAGCACCTATCTCCTTAACCATTACAAGTTGACAATACTGAAAACATGGAAGTAGTTGTCACCACACCGCCGTTTTGCTTTTCGGGCGTGTTTACACTCACGTACAAGTTGAAATTACGTGTGTGATCCTAGTTATATTGTTATACACGTACCTATACGTGTATAAAATATAACTAAGATCACGCGTGTATTTCTCCGAAGGGCTAGGCAGAGCTGTACTATGGAGTATGGAACACCCACCCTTTTAGCCTCGTACAGGACCTACAATTGGTTTAATTTTGTTTTTTTTTCTCTTTTTTAAATTTAAGTTTTATTTGCTTTGTTTACTTTTTATAAGCATTTATTGAACTTGCTGTGTTAGTTTGTCAAATCTTGCAACTGAATTTCAAACCAGTTTCCCCCAACCGATTGAGCTGAAATTCTGCACACACCTTTGGTTCTGGTGACAATACATTTGTATGACAGACAATACTGAACCCAGGATCGTCTCCTCACGAAAGGAAATTTTCAACCGTTAATAGTGCGTACATGACACGTGTATCAATCGATAGCTGACTTCAATACAAACAAGTTTTGTATGAGACCAAATGTTCTAAAGTGTCACAGTTGTGCTGAAGATGCCATCAGTGAATGGACTTTAACTTAATAACTTTACTCATATTTCAGAAACGTGACACTTTCTGTCTCACAAAAAAACTTATTTGTATTGATACCTGCAGTTATCGATTAAGCCGACCCCAACATAGTTGGGAAAAGGCTAGGCAGATGATGATGATGACACAATTCGTTCCTTTATTTTTAGTCTGAAGTCTATTCATTGTCGTCGCTGTAGTTGCTACCAGCTTTGATGGGTTAAATCTCGGAAACGTGACGCTTTAGATGATTTTGTCTCACACAATACTTGTTTGTATTGATATCAGCTATTGATTCGATACAGATCTTGTGCCTGGCTTACCAAATCAAAGTTGTGCTGAAGATGGCATCAGTGAATCGACTTAAACTTTGATAGCTCATATCTCGGAAACGTGACACTTTAGAACCTTTTTTCGCATACAAAATTTGTTTGTATTGATGCCAGCTATCGATTTATATAGGTTGGTTATAGGTTAGGTTGGGTTTTTAAAAAAATGGCGGTCTGCAGGCCGGCCATTTAATTCAAAGTTTCAAACCCCTATTGTTTATTTTATGATCTTAATAGATTGTTCTCTTTAAAAACTCCGCAGAGATAGCCTGAAACACAAATTAGATAAACCTAGATCAGGCAAGTCGCTACATTACTTACTTTAATACTTAATTAAGAAAAAATAAAATAATTAAGAATAGGGAATATGAAAGAAATTCAAAACTCTTCTTATTTATTAAAATGCCCTGTATTGGCGCATAAAAACATTGTTGTACACTTGTTTCTTTCTAAACCATCACTTATTTTACAATTTATTGTTTTATGTAGCATGTTTTTGGTGAAACGGAACGCTCTCTCAAAACGCGTCGTCCTCGATAACGCCGGTAGTGACGTCAAAGTATATTGTGTCAATAAAACACTTTCATTTAAAAAGTAGATAAAGTTTAACCAAGATTTTATTATAGTAGCGTTATCGCAATTTTTGATTGAATAAAGCACATACAATTAGTAAAATTACTTTTTTAAGGCAAACAAATTGATCTAAACAAGGCATATTGAGGTAAATGCCGTCACATCATGGCCGCGACAGTCACGGACGTTTGAACTGCCATAGAAAATTGCAGGAGGTTAATATTTTTATATTCAGGTTTCGTCAAGGGTCTATTTTCACCCTTTATTGAACTTTTTGGTTGCTTTTTTTTTTTTTTTTAGGATGGGAAATCATCAAATGATTTCTCCCGCTCTGGGCGGAGCAGGAGGGAGTGTCAGACTTTTACTGACTAAAACCCATCCATGTTCCTTCCTCGCCCTTTGTGTTCCGGGGCCACGGTATCTCTTTCGAATAGTCCCGCAGCCCCGGCAGGCTTCGGCCCTTGCGGACCCCTTCCCTATTGCTGACTCTCTTTGAGGCGCGCGTGGAACACGAACGCGCCGTCGACACGGCCTGTCGTCATGAGACGGACGGACGGCGAGCTAGCCCATAGCTCTCCGTCCACAGGCCCGCGCCTACGGTGGCCGGAAGCCACCACGTGGCCCCCGACGCCCGGGGCGTCTCCCGCGGCGGCCGGGACGTGAGGATATCTCCCTCTCACGTTCCGCCACCTCCTTCGCTAGCATGACTGCTTCGCAGAAGGAGGTAACGGCATCCCATTCCGTCTCGCTCCGGACCATGGCACGAACCAGGGCCGGAAGCGAGAGGTCGCCGCCGTCGATCGCCACCTCGAGGACACGGCGGTGCTCCACCCAAGCGGGGCACACCTCCACAGTGTGCTCCACCGTGTCCTCCGGCCTATCCTCACAGTGATAGTACCCGGGCGTTTCCTCCCGCCCGATTTGGTGCAGGAACTTACCGAAACAGCCGTGCCCGGTAAGAACCTGCGTCAGGCGGAAGGTGAGGACGCCGTGGTGCCTCTCCAGCCACTCCTCAAAGAGGGGACTTATCGCCACTATTGTGGCGTGCCCTGCACGGGGTTGCGATAGTCGCTCTCTCCATGTCGCCATGAGATCCCGCCGGAAGTCCGTCCGCTGAGCGACAATTTGCCGCGGCAGCGGAGTTTCCCCCCGGCGTAGCGCCTCCGCGCGCCACTCATGTAGGCGCGCGAGGACTATCGCCTCCAGATCCCATGGCAGCAATCCGGCAAGGAGGTTTGCCGCCTCGCGGGAGATCGTGCGGTACCCCCGGACCAGCCTTACGGCTACCACCTTCTGGGGCACGTTCAAATGGTGGGCGGCACGCCGCCTCAATGAACGCGCCCACACCGGGGCCCCGTAAAGGGCCATGGACCGCACGACTCCCGCGTAGAGCCTCCGGCAGGAGGCGTTTGGCCCCCCCAGGTTGGGCAGGAGCCGCCTGAAGGCAGCCCCTGTCCGCTCCAGTTTGGGGGCCAAACGTCGGAAGTGCTCCACGAAGTTCCACCGGCTGTCGAGGACAAGTCCCAGGTACTTCAGCGTCGACTCGACGCCGATGGAAACCCCTCCCGCCATCACTGAGAATCCCGGAGGTGGCGCATTCCGAGGCCCATGAAAGCACATGGCCTCGGACTTGTGCAATGCCACCTCGAGACCCAGTTGCCGGATCCTCTTAACGACTATCGCAACCCCGCGTGTCATGTTTTCGGCCGCCGCCTCGTGCGACCTCCCCTGTGCCAGCACCAGCGTGTCGTCAGCGTAGCAGACTACGCTGACACCGCTAGGGAGGTCGGCGCGCAGCACCCAGTCGTACCCGATGTTCCACAAGGACGGCCCTAGAACCGATCCCTGTGGAACACCGCACGACATCTCTCGCCGGTTCCAGTCTCTGCTGCGACCGGGGTAAATGACGGCCCTATCCGTCAGGTAGTCCCCGACCACACGACGAAGGTAGGTCGGCACCCGGTGATACCGGAGTGCCTCCCTTATGCAGCTCCAGGGCATGGAGTTGAAGGCGTTGGCAATGTCGAGAGACACCGCCAAGACAACCCCACCCCTGGACACCGCATCCCTCGTCGTGAGGGCTCTCACGCGCATGATGGCGTCCACCGTAGAGCGCCCCTTGCGGAAACCATATTGGTGTTCCGCAAGGTCCGGCCCCGTCCCCGCAAGGTGCTCGGCGAGGCGGTTTGCAATGACTCTTTCAAAGAGCTTGCCCACCTCGTCGAGCAGCACCACGGTAGGCGGACGGAGAGTCCGCCAGGCGCCCCGGCTTCCGGATGAGGACCAGCAACCCCGTCTTCCAGCGAAGCGGAAACCGGCCCCTCTCCAAGCATGCGCTTAAGAACCCCTCTGGGTCTGGTCTGGGTGCGGCGGCCGTAGCCGCCGCATACGAGGCCGCCTTCGGACCCGTGGGCGCTTTGCTTGCCGCCAGGGGGGGGCGCAGAACGATTCCCTCCAGGACGGAGAACCGTGCCTGGAAGGAAGCCAGCTCCTGGCGAACCAGGTTCAAGACCTGGTTCTCCACCGGCTCAGGCTGGCTCTGCCGCTGCTGCGGACTCCCCTTCTGAGGCGCCACGCGGGAGCTAGGCTCACGCAGACTGGCCAAGTCTGCTTGGAGCCTAGCGTTCTCCTTTCGGAGAGCCTCCGTGGCGGCCGTCATGCGGGCCACCTCCACCCGCAATTTTGCCACCTCCTCTCCGTCTATCGGAGGAGGAGAAGGAGGAGGAGGAGGTCCCCCGAAGTTGGCCTCCGCTGCCGCCATGATGGAGGCGGAAGCCCCGGGTATGGCCTTGAGTTTCGAAGAGGTCTTCTGTTTCAAGGCCACTCCCCTTATCGCGGCTTCCACCTCCTTTGCGAATCTGGCCTTACGCTCCGCCTCGGAGCTGCCAGGTTCACCCGCCTCTTCGCCAGACCCAAGAGCAATGCCCGGGTGGCGCCCCTCTTCGGCCAGTCTGGCCGACCGCTCGGAGGCAGAGAAGCCCGCCCTCTTGCCTCGGATCCCCCTGCGCCTGCTGGTGGGGATCTTCCGGGCCGAGGCCAACTCTCCCTCGGAAGACGACACTTGGTCGCCATCCCGCCTGGACCGCTTGCGGAAGAATTTACTGTTCTCCGCAACAGACCCGGCCCTCTCGCGGCGGGAGCTCACTGATTCTCCCCCGCTCACATCGCTGGATGCGGCGTCGGACTCCGACTCCGCATCCCTCCTTTCCTCTTCTTTGCCGTTGCCGACGGTTGGTTGTTGTTTTTGTAAATTTTCCATTTTGTACCCACGAGTATGGGGGAAATAGGCTCAATCTAGGCAGAGACCCCTGTACCTAGAAGGGCAGATTTTAGTATTTGTTACTCGCCAGGGGGTCTGCAGGTACCCTGGCGAGGAGCGCACTAGCGACTGATTTGTTCTATGGAACACCCGTCAGCCATACATCCCCTCGCGGTGCGTCGCCACTTGGGATTCGGGGTAACTTTTTAGAGAAGTATTCTACCTCGCGGTCCGGGCGGTTAAGCCAAGACCCTCGGTCCCTGTCGAAGCCGCGAGACTTGATCCACGACACTTCGACGGTGGTATTACGAGACCGGCGGTGACAGAGGAGGACTATCCTTCTCTGTCTGCTCGGAGGCAGGGTAAGTGCACACCGAGCCCGCCCTCACTCCTCTGCTATGCCCTCTGCTGAACAGAGAGGCACGCAAAGGAACGCACCTTTGGTCCGAGTCGGACCCCACCCATGTCAGAATAATTGGCCGCGGCAGTACCACTCCCCAAGAGATAAGAGGAAATTCTCATTTCCTCTCATTCCCCGGAGAAGGATACTGTCGCGCCCGGGGTGCACCGGCCCAGCAGCTGCTCTTCCCTCCAGACGTATCGAGAGGGACGAGCAGCCGCCAGACACACGAGGAGGACTTCTGACTTCGCACCCCACTTTTTGGTTGCCTAATTTTCCCCTGAAAGTGACCTCTTTATACAAAATGTACTTATTTACGATACGCGTCCTTGTTGGGGTCATAGATATTCAAATGTAAACTGAATCAGTCCAGTACATTCGGACCGTTGCCTGTGATGGTCGGGCAGAAAGACAGAGGAAGCCTGTGTCCCAGTAGAGGGAATATACGAAGGATACTATGATATACTATCTTGCACGACGCCTTCAATCTCGCTCTTTACTGCTTCATAGATTCCAGTCACAAATAATATGTTCTCTTTGCCCGCAGGTACATCAGGTCGCCAGCCAAATATTTTACCATGGTGAAAGTGTATGTTCCGCCTTCTTTTTATGAAGAACTCCCGCGAGAGCCCCCGGAAGCAACAAGCAGTGACAGCATGTACAGCAAGCGTGCAGGCACATCCAGCATTCGCGGACAGCTGTATGAAACCAAGTTACTCCGCTTGTTTTACTTTAGAGCAGTTCACGACGACACTATCCAAGAGTTTCAGCTAGCTACAAATATGGACAAGATCGGGGCATTCAGTGATATTTGTATCAAAGCTGAAGTAAAGGGTCATAATATGCCTGTCACTGTGTTCATTCAGGCTGAACATAGAGAAAACAAGAAACAGGCGCTCAAAATTGATTTAGCAACATACTTTGATAGTTACATGAAAAGACAAAATTTCGGCCGCGATCCAAGATATGACTGGGTTTTTAAAGGAACATTTAAAGAAACAGAATTTTTATTTGTTATATTCACAAATGCGAATGCGGACTACAGTCATGCCTCAGCTACAAGTATCCTTTCCGCCAAACTAAATGATATATTTGATATGGGAGGTATGGTCAAGCAACCAAATAGTGAAGAGAATATAGAATTAATCACTAAAAAGACTGTAAAAGATCAAATAACCTCATTGGCTAAATGGCTAGTTGGGTTTATATACGGCGGAGACATGAATTTTCAATTCATGATTTTGGAAGAGCTCTTTCTACGTTATCACGTGATTCTGGCTCAAAAAGTGGTCGATGTTTCAGATATTCAACCTCACCGACATCCAAAATTTGGTTGGCGCTACCGCATCGCTTCGATTCGACAAGATTTCTTTGATAACACCGAAGAATACGTCATGTTGTTCAGAGATATGTTGTACTTAGAGGTTATTAAACGACGAAGAATAGGAGCGTCTGATATACCGGTGTTTCTGTCTGAATTCTTGGCCGATCCAACTGATGCTACACGACTGAGCAAGCTGATAGGGACCGTTGTAAAATACATCAACGGTCAGCTAGAATTTGATAAACAGCTCACAAAAGCATTCAAGCCCAATATGAAACCAATGGACGTTTCTCGATTGACTGTTAACAAAGCAGTTGAACTAGCTGCAATAGAAATATTATCAACTGTGATGTTTAAAGTCCCGGTCGCGTTCGGTAACAAAGATTTAACGTTAAGCGGCAGTAATAATAAAATAGAGAGAAGAATTTGTTATTTAGCGTTGAAAATAAAAGATTTATTAAACAAGTGTGAATCCAGTAAGATTATTACTATTGATGATTCTTTGGAAGATGGATTTCTGCAGCTCAATGGAGGTATAGCTGGTGCCATCGGAAATATATTTGTACTTGATGATAACACTAAATTGATGAAGATTACAGATATCTGTGAAACACTAGGAACTCATGCAAAACGTCTGTATACAAAATTAAAAAGTGAAGTCCACAATTTGCACGAATATAAATTTTGTCTTAAAGTTGACAAGCTCCCAAAACTTTCATTCGACTGCAGTTACTACGAAGAGAAATTGGCGAGAGATTTCCTGAACAAAATACTAGTTTACTGTAACCAAGCTGAAGAGAACGAACTACAGGAAATATTAAAAAACGAAATAGAAGATATCCAGCGTAATCAACCAAACTGCTTTCAAGCTAAAACTGACGCGATGTTATTAAGATATTATGATGAGATACAGAAATGGTGGATGGGCCAAGCAGAAGAGAACGAATTACAGGAAATATTAAAAAACGAAATAGAAGATATCCAGCGTAATCAACCAAACTACTTTGAAGCTAAAACTGATGCGATATTGTTAGGATATTATGATGATAAACAGAAATGGTGGATGCAACCACAGCACGCACCATATCTTAGTCCAAGAATCAACGTATTTCGGCAATTAATAGACGACATTATTAAGGACCCAGTGATGAGCTCAATAAACTTAACGTATACGAGCAAAATAAAACAACATGATTACACATTCACTGAAGACGCAGTGAGATCTTTGAACTTGCAGGATCAGCGCTCGAGTACTATCATCATTACAGAGAACTGCGTACTGACTGTTCTCAAAGTGTTGCAACATTTGAAGAACAAACATCATGTTGTGTTAGATCTTGTATATATTGCCAGCCTTCCAACGAACGACCTGAATGCGTTACATGCAGAGTTAATGAATACGAACAAAGTAAATGTTTTCATTTTAGTTTGCGATAAAATAGATTCTAAGAACAAAATGAAGACTCTAAAGACCCTAAAGAACATTGCAGAAGCAGTTAAAAACAAAACAAATATTATTATCACGGATCCAAAGTCATTAGAAATGTTAATAGTACAGAAATATTTCCCAGAAGCAGGTAAAATATTACATGACAAAAAATTTAGTCTGATTGACGTATGTAAAAAATCGCAGAAGAGTATATTTGAGTCTGCAACAGTGGTATTACCAGGCATCGAAATAAGATTGAACCATCTTGTAAGGGACTGGCCCGATATTGGCTTTACGTAAGTTGAGTTATATACTTATACTTTATAACGTAGGAATATTTATTTAAATAATTACACTACTTTTATACAAGCCAGGCGAATCATGCGCGTGCCCGCCACGAGTGTCCATGACGTTTCTTGCCCGTTCTTCTCCATAGAGATCTACGCTAGGGAATAGGCAACTACAGTACTTTCAGTTTTTATGTCTTGTGACTGGCACTGCAGCTATATTTAATTTTCATCTTTGTTTAGTCAATTCAAAAGTGCCTGTAACTGGCCTACTTGCAATAAATGCTTTGATTTTGATTTTGCTCATATTAAACTAAAGAATTTGGTGAAACAGCCGTGCGCAGCCATCTGTGGCCGGCTAAGCGTAAATGCCACTGCTATGTAGAATGTGGGTTTGGCACATTTCATTTCTTTGCCAGCCATCGTGACACCAGCAGCATCTGCGCGCAGCGTGGACGGCCACGCTGCGCGCAGATGCTGCTGGTGTCACGATAGACGAGGGTAGACGATCCCGCCAAATGCGGAGCGGTGCCCTATCCTAGTATCATCATCTGCATAGCATCATCACAATATTATCACCTATACCACCCAGTTGGGTAACATGATACCTCTTGGAAAGATCGGTTCTAGACTTTCCAGCTTCTGACGATACGGCTAATTACGACTATCAAAGTTAACACTTGACAAGCACAGATTGACAAGCGCGACCAACATGTTTTTAATACTCTTCCGCTGTTCTTTCCTGATTAATTTTGTTGTGCGGGATCCAAGGCAGTTCAATGTTTTTAAGGGACTCTTCGAGCTTCATTGCCTCGGCGCTTTTCTAGTGGTCGCCACGGGTGGTTACCCGTGGTCCCAGTGGGTCGACCCATTACCGGGTCCATGGGTAATTTTAATTACCCGTAATACCCGTGGTTCCATGGCATTAGGGATTGTTTCCTGTACTTCAGAAAATATCGATATAAAATACAAAGCCATAGTAACAGCATATCATATCCCACAGGGTAATGGGTCGACCCACCGGGACCATGGGTAACGACCCGTCGCCACAGGAGTGCAGGAGTTGCAGTGGTTGGCTGGCAACCCACGGTTTTCCGATGCACGGAGGTTTCGGAATGTAATGGATTTGTTATCCATCAATGGACCGACCACATCTGTGAGCCTGCTTCGTTGTGCAAGCATCTTCGTGTCGTAGCAGTAACAGCAGTCATAATTCTGTGCAGGTCGGCAGGTGAAGCAGATGCAGCAGGTGTAGCGGCTATCACTGACCAACCCACGGCGACAAGTTCTCGCGACTTCGGTACGTACCTATCTACTCTATTCCGCAACCTCCGTTTACTTAACATAATATGTGAAAGTCACTCTGTCTGTTACCGTTTAACACCTGAACTACGGAACCGTTACGTATGACTCATACGAGAAGGACTCGGGCTACTTGTCATCATAAATATTTGTTTAAAAAAAATATATATATAGAAGACACGACAAAGTTGCGGACAACAGCCAGTTCTTCATTATTGGAAGCATTACTTTTAATCAATTTCTTTACTACAGGCATGGAACACCGCGGCATGATGGAGGGAAAAAAGAAATTTCCGATAGACTTGCAGGACTTGCTTTTCAGCAGCTCACCAGGAGAGGCAGAGAAGCTTTCTATGCGTATGCAGGCCAGGTGAGGTACTATTATATAGAACTTAATCGCATACATGCAGTCCCAGTTGCCATGACCACCCCCAAAACCACCAAAGTGCGCCTCTTAATGACTAACATCAGTCACATGCAACCTTTTAAATAGGGAGGGGGGCTGCTCAACGTGTTAGCTAAGGGGGCAGCTCAACGTGTTAGCTAGGGAGCTAAATCGACGTGTTAGCTAGGGGGGCAGTTCAACGTGTTAGCTAGGGAGCTAAATCAACGTGTTAGCTAGGGGGGCAGTTCAACGTGTTGGCTAGGGAGCTAAATCAACGTGTTAGCTAGGGGGGCAGTTCAACGTGTTAGCTAGGGAGCTAGATCAACGTGTTAGCTAGGGGGGCAGTTCAACGTGTTAGCTAGGGAGCTAAATCAACGTGTTAGCTAGGGGGGCAGTTCAACGTGTTAGCTAGGGGGGCAGTTCAACGTGTTAGCTAGGGGGGCAGTTCAACGTGTTAGCTAGGGAGCTAGATCGACGTGTTAGCTAGGGGGGCAGTTCAACGTGTTAGCTAGGGAGCTAAATAAACGTGTTAGCTAGGGGGCCAGATCAATATGTCAGCTAGAGGACCAGTTCAATATGTCAGCTAGGGGACCAGTTCAACATGTCAGCTAAGGGGGCACCACAACTTGTTAACTAAAGGGGCCAGTTCAACGTATTAGCTAGGGGCTAGTTCAACATATCAGCTAAGGGGCCAGCTCAACGTGTCAAGATACCAGAAGGGCCTGTGTGATAATATAAAACTAACTAATTAATGGCCGTGTGAGTTTTTATGCTTGTTTATAAACATTGATCTGTGGATAAAATTTAAACCAAATCAGTGCCAGTTAATTTCTTACTTTTACCTCGACTTTCGGTAATTATTAATAATGACCGGTAATTATTAATTATTTTTCAATTAATCAAATTTGCCGTAACATATACAGGGTGGAATTTTTCAATGCCACCTGGAGGGAAAATATACTCGAAATCCTGGAGATAGCAAATTTTACTCAAAGGCTTTCCTTTGTTTTTAATTCCTTTATTTTTAAAAAGAAAGAATTATCGAAAATCTGTGAATGCAGATTATTCACAGATTTTCGATAATTCGCTTGCCACACTCGGGCATGGATGGATTGACTAAAGTTCGAATAAATAAAATGCAGATTTGTTTCTTTTTAAAAATAAAGGAATGTTTCCTTTGAGTAAAATTTGCTATCTCCAGTTTTTAGAGTACTTTCCCTCACATCATAGCTCATAATAAGTTCTCCAATTCATAGTATTGCGACAAGTACCAAAAACGCCGGAGTCCAGAGCTACGGCCAGTTGAAGAAATTGTTATTTTCTTTATTTCGTCGAAGATTTGACTACAACGGTAATTTGTTTTTAAAGTAGATCATGTCGAAAACATTTGGCTAAAGCTAAGCAAACAGTAAATAATTCGAGCTAGGCCGGTGAAGTCTCGAATCGACTAAGGACTGGGCTGTGTTACGGAACCCCCTTGTTGAACTATACGGTTTATTTTTGATAGGTCAAATCTTTGGCAAAATCTTCTTTGGCAACGTAATTCAAGTGTCTTTATTTCTGTTCTCCGGTGACTTGGATAGTTGTTGTTGTGAGAATGAATTGACGTACTAATAAAAAGCTACGATTTCAGATATACATATTTTAATTCTGTTGATCTTTCGCCCAGAGTTCAAAGAAAAATGCCCATGGTCCTTTCAGATTTATTCAAAAACCTACCTTACCACATGCTACTTACGTTAAAGTTCCAGTAAATCCATCCACATGCCTGACGCAGGGCTGAAGTTTGACGACTACTACTATGACATGAGCGGCGAGAAGCACCTCATCATACTGAACCAGAACACCTTCAAGTTAGTATTCTATTTTATTTACTTTCATAACTGCCTCGTGCCTGCATCGTTGCTCCAGTTGCAAGCGCAACTACTGAGGCTCTGGCTTTAATTCCCAGGTTGAGCAAAGTGGTATTGAGTTTTGCCGCAGGAATTTGTCAATAGCAGCCCGAAGTCTGGGTTTGCGCTGGTTTGATGGCTATAGCCTCATCCGCTGTCACATGAAACTTAAACAAAACGGGTACAATATTTGGGAATACAATGTCAGTGGCGTGGGCAAGCCTCGCTCTTTACACAGCATGTATGAGACAGTTGTGGTCATGGAACGATCAACCTGAACCATTTTTTGTATGGTTGTATGGGACCAACATTGTGATCGCGAGAAACATCAAAAACAAAATTTCAATACCTATTCAACCCAAATGTATGCTGTAGAGACGCATTTTACTGATATTTGTTGTATTAATGATTATATTACAGGACTCAAACGTCCACGAGAAAAAGTAACGACAAAGATGTAACAAGTTTGAAAAAACTGTTCGGACATCTCGGCTTTGGCATCATCGTGTTCGTAAACATGAAATACGAGGAGATTATCAAAAGTCTTACTTTATGTAAGTTTGTTTTTACTTAATTATGATAAATCATGATCTGTCAAATGACCAATTTGTTCGAGACACCATTGTTTAACTATTGTGTCTACTTCGTGGACAGATCATGGGTTATTGGACCCTAATATAGGAGATCCACAAGCCAGTCCGTAGCCGTACATGTAAATTACTAGTATTCAACTGCTACTGTTAGAGGCCGATTTCGACATATTAGGGTAGATGACAAAAAAAATCTTAATTGTCCGTTAGTTAGATTTCCAAAAAATATTGGACAAACATTTTTTCTTTTTTCACGTAAACAAAAAATGAAGACGATACAATGCGTCGAAAACTCGATTCGATTTTTTGCTTTTTATTAATTTGATAAAACAAAAAACACGTATCCAATATTTTTCGATAATCTAAGTGATGGACTAAACAGAATCATATTTTTTTTAGTCAGTCATCATCCCTATTCGATAAAGCTTAGGCAACACTTAAAATAAATGCCAACGAAATTGAGCACAGCATCGAAGAGAGGATCGATTGCCAAGCTATGTTGGGATCATAATAAAAACAAAAGCTGACATCCTAAATTACCCGCATTCCTGTCGATACCACAATTTACATACTCGAGAGACGGCAGATAAATGACATGGTGTATAATGTACGAATTACTTAATATTACAGACTGTCCACAAAATATATTTATTTGCAAAATATACAGGGCACATTGCTCGCAGAACGGATGGCCAATGCGGCCGAAAAGTTCTAAATTGGCGACCGCGAACCGGAAGACATGCGTTGGGAGGTCTCTCACTAGGTGGACCGATGACCTGGTGAAGGTTGCGGGGATCCGCTGGATGCGAGACGCACGGGACCAGTCAATGTGGCGACATTTGGGGGAGGCCTATGTCCAGCTGTGGACGTCTTTCGGCTGAAATGATGATGATGATGATGAAACGTATCCTAAAGTTTACCCAAAAATAAGCAATTAACCTGAACTTAAAACAATAAAACTCCCTAGTGTAACCTTTTGCCAACATCTAGACCTAACACTTATCCCACTCATAAAAGCTAATTGTTTCTTATTGCAGTTGCCGATAAAGACCACTCGAAGACCTCGTGCATCTGCGTCACGATCCTCACATATTCTGAGAAAGGCGACAAGGTGTATGCAGCAGACAGACCGTACCCACTCACTGATGTTATCGCCATCTTCGAGAAGCAGAGAAGTCTTGTCCACAAACCGAAACTGTTCTTCGTTCAGGTAGATTGGTCACTTATTTAAATGACTAGCATTTGCCCCTGACTTCGCTAGCGTTATGGTCAGCAATTTTATCCCATTTGAACATTTTTCTTTCTTGGAAACTCGGTACTGTTACAAAATAATTCTTATTCGTTGCTTAAAACGTTAAAAATTAAAAATACACGCACCCAATAGGGAAATATGCAAGAATATCCAAACTTTTTTTATTCTTAAAAAATGCCTTGTATTGGGCATGTGTACACTGTGGTACACTTGTTTAACTTTCTAATACAACACTTACACTTACAATTTAATATTTTATGTAGTGTGTTTTTGGTGAAAAAGAAATCAAATTCAAGACACATCGTCGCCGGTAATGACGTCAAACACTTTGTGTCAAAGAAACACTTTTATTTGAAAACTACTTAAAGTTTCACAAAGATGTTATTATAATATTGTTAATGCAATGTTTGCCTGAATAAAGCACATACATTTAGTAAAATTATTACATTAAGGTGGATGCTCCAGGGTAGCCCGCGAAATTCAAATTTTCTTACGTTTTTTGCAATTTGCAGGTCAGTGTCAGGTTGTATGTTGATTAAACTATGAATCGCGGCTGTAAGACGTATGCCAAGCGCTTAAAAGTGCAGGAATGACTTTGACCTTGAAAAAGTAAATTCATACACCTTTATGAGCTTGGAGGGTTGTATTGATGATTTTGATGATTATAATTCTGTAACTACATACGTCTTACAGCCGCGATTCAACGTTTAATCAACATACAACCTGACACTGACCCGCAAATTGCAAAAAACGTAAAAAAAATTGAATTTCGCAGGCCACCCTGGCGCATTCATCTTAAGGGTAAACAAGGCAGATAGAGGGAAATGACGTCAACCGCTATGACAGGAATGGCCGCGACAGTCAAGGACGTTTGAACTGTCTTACAATTTTACTAGTGACTATAATTAAACGATAGATTGTCAATTGACTTCATTTATTTCAAATTATCGGCCTGGTTTTAGTGTCATTGTTATGTCACGGGGACACTACAGTGATATTGCAAGGCAATGATATTTTGACAATTTCATTGGTCGTTAAATTATGTAGCCGTCGCTGATTGGTCCGTTTACAATGTAAATTTTGCAATTATAGAGTTCTAATTTTATTACTGCGACCAATTTCGACGTAGTTGGTCGCAGTTCTAACCTAACCTAACCTATTTCGGTCGGAGTGAAAGGAATGTTTCAACGTCAAGGTAAATATCCAAATTTTGTAATCAGTCGTAGCCCGGCTTTTACATTTTAGTTCAAATAAAATACCATGGAAAAATACACCAAAGAAATGGAAAAGAATTGACCAATTGCTCGATTTTGTTATGTCAAAAAAGATAGACATACAACTTTCCTAATCGAAAATCGAATCGAAGCGTTGTGAATAAGGGGCCAGAACGCTCGACGTCTCCCACTGCCAACTTCACTCATAATATACCTAGATTTATTATAATGTCACTATAATGACCCCGTGACATTACAATGACAGTAAAACCAGGCCGTTAAAATTGTAAGAAATGAAGTCAATTGACAATCTACCGTTTAATTATAATATCACTATAAAATTGTAATATCACGGCTTTGACAATATACCTGCGACATAATACAAGGGCCAGCTTAATCCAAAATTGGGTTTTCTTACAGCAAACCTTACTTCAACTGCGAGATTTGCAAATCTGTGAAAATTAGCACACAATACAAATTGTAATATACGTAATACCGTATAGATATACAATCATGAATAAATAATAATATAATTATGAAGTAGTAGTACGAATGAGTCTTCAATTGTACAATTTTACTTTAGGTGCAGGTCACTTTAGGCACTTTTCGCATTTTTTCAGTTAGATAAAGTTAAAAGGAAACTTGCCCGAAAAATGCGATTTTGGCTAAAATATAAAATATGCATTATCTTCAAAAATAACCTTAATATGCAAATGCATATGCAAATATGCGTTTGCATTTAATCCGGTCTCTACCTATTATGTTGTCCCCACAGGCTTGCAGAGGCGCCAACATGGATGCTGGCAATACTGTGAACTATGGTGACATTGCTTTACCTATGCCTACTTACACACCAGCTGACTTTCTTATGTTCTTTTCTACTAGTGAAGGTAATAAACAAGCGTTTAGTAAACTTACCTAGGGTCTATATTATGCACCATGACATCCCGACCATTGTCTGTAAAGTATTTGGTTGTGTATTACTCAAACAATCCCTTTTTCAACAGAACCCATCTCCAATCGACCCGGGATGATCCAGACGCTTTGTCAAGTCATCCAAAACAATTACGAAGACCAGGATCTCTTGAAAATTATCAGCCTTACGAACCAGTTGATGATCGCCGAAAACCCTTCCAATGATGCGATGGACTTTCGGAAACAAATGTACATGACAAACACTTTGACGAAGCAGCTGAAATTTTGAGTCTGTTCCGAAGTTTAAATGTTTCGGATGTCGATTTTGTTACCAGAATATAGTTCTATTCATGGTTTTTGTTGTTTTAATAACACCCCGTACCTCATGGCCACGTAGGCCACAATTACCGTGGTCATCTTGGGCGGAGCTCAGCGCACTGTTTGCGCACCCGGCTCATACATATTGTTCGCGAGCGTTTCACCAAAATGACGACCATGAGAATGACGAATTATATTATTTTATTTATTTATAAATTCTATGAAACGAAATCGAAATACATTTTACTAGGGTTTTCGTGGTAACGAGAAAATTACATAATATATGCATACAAAATTTGAAAACAGAAACAATAAACATAGCAAACATTCAGAATATAACAAAACGGAACATAAACAAAAAAATATATTAAAAAGTTGACAACGTCGTGACTTGGTTTCCGCACCTCAAAAGGAAAAAACGGAACCCTTATAGGATCTCTTTGTTGTCCGTCTGTCCGACTGTCTGTCAGATCTCGGGAACGCGTGAAGGTCGACTCAAGTCTACAGTCCCTTGAAACTGTGAAAAATTCAACTTTTAAGTTAACGTAAAAAAAAGGTACGGCCGTTTATGACAAAGAGGAGTGTCGTATATTTCGACACTCTGCAAGGGAATCAAAATTTCTATCATGAAAAATTGAGTATCATGAAATTTGGCAAGAAGCAATGTCTTACAGCACACATAAAGGAAAATACTGAAAACCATAAATATTTAGTTAATTAACAAAATGCACTGTTTTAGACTTTCACGGTTTTTCACTACACTTAAAGTACTTACGGGATGATATCCGTGATTTTGTTTATGGTCGATGAGCTCCCGATATTTCGACGCTGTTGCAAGCATCATGATCGCGGGAATACTGAAGAGGTATGCGGGTGGGATGAAAAATTATTTATTATGAGCAGACAAATCTGTCTACCCTCTTATCTCTTCTCTTTGTCTCTCTCTTAATATCGGGAGCTCATCGACCATAAACAAAATCACGGATATCATCCCGTAAGTACTTTAAGTGTAATTAACAAAATGCCTACAAGTTTATACGGAACCCTCGGCGCACGAGTCCACCAGGCTCTTGGCCGGTTTTTCATTCATAAAGATTGAACGCCTGATCATCACCCAATTGTCGCGGTAGCTGTGCACCATTGTGTCCACATCCGCGGGTACATTCAGGACTTGTCCGATGATACCAAGCTGCCGTCGTAACGCAACCGCCGTATCTGCATGAATGGCAATCGCAGTGATACTAGACGTGCACTGATCGGATCTAATGCGGGCAACCCGTGTTGCATAAGTGGATCGTACAAATCCGTTCTAACGTGACAACGTGGGCACTTTGTCCGAGTACAGTAATTTATTACACGTAGCGCACAGTTTAAAGTCAGACACTGGCTCTTCAGGGAAAGTCTCTTATTATTAAGCAGCAGCGGTAAGTGTTTTTCTTTTGTGAGAGGGGGAGCGTCTCTTAAAAACATTAAATGCATTTTTTCGACGACATAGTCTTCCAACGTCTAACTATAACTTATAATTATGATATGCGTTTTATGCATGTTTTAAATTTCTTCCCATTAAGTTGGTAGAGTGTCAAGTGGCATTTTATTGTAAATTTTACACAGTAAGACAATCTGATAAGTGGCTGATCTGAAAGTCACGCTCAGTAGAAGCGCTTGCGACTACTAGACCAAGCGCAAATTCACACAAATATTTATAAGACGCATCATCTGTAAAACTACGTTTATAACTATTCCCAATGTGTGAAAGGGCAATGGGCGACAAATGAAAATGTGGGTCAGAACGACAAATATGTTACACTTACATTTAATTCGAGATCGTACAAAAGTAGTTTTTAAAAGGTTCCTCTCGCACACCTACAATCGCCTTTTTAACTTTTCAACTGGAATAGCACATACCAGGAGTTTCCTATTGTTGTCTTTTTTACGTTTAAAATATACACTAATCCATATCTACTCCTACACTATCTATACCCACACTACCCATACTAATATTATAAAAATAACTCAATCTGTGTGTTACCTTTTCACGCAGGAACGGCTGAACAGATCAGTGCGTTCCAGTAGATAATTTTGATTAACCGTTGTAATTAATAAATAAATAAAATATTGAAATTGGTGAAATAAGAGACCCTTTACGAGCAAATATGTTATAAAACGTCGTATGACATACGTGCGCTTTGATAATTACACCCTCTGCTTTTTTATCGCCCTCGCCTACGGCTCGGGCAAGCAATATCGCCTCGGCTGTAATTTTCAACTTACCGCACTTATATCATAATGTACTATTAAAGCGCCTTGATTTATTACACCTATACTACTACTTACAAAAAGAAATGAGATCCCATCAAAAATATAACATGTACTGTATAAAATTCAAGTCTCGCAAATCAATTCCACTGCAAAAAAGTTGTGAGATCTAATTATTATTATGATTATTGTTGTGTCCCACTGCAGTGCAAAGGCCGGGAGGCCTTCTCCTTTTTTCCAGTCTTCTCTCTCTAGAGCTATTTCAGCCCAATCCTTAAAGTAGCAGTCCAGCTCAAACCAGTATCAAGAGATCTTATGTATTTTATGAATAGAATTACTTAGAACTCGCCAAGCATGCTAGCTAGCTAGGCAATAGAATCTACACAAAACAAAATTTAATCCGGACCTCTAGCGCTATTTTCAAATACGAGTTAGGACTATTTATGACACTAGATTATACTTATTTGATTATGTTGTCGTGCGATGGACTATATTTTTATAACAGACACTAGCTGTTGCCCGCGGCTCGGCCCGCGTGAAGTTCGGCAACTGTCCCACGGGATCATACTAAATGGATAAATAGTATCCACATGTTAATCCAGGTTATAAACTATCTATGTGTCAAATTCATCACCATTTTTATCATCACAATCACAATCACCATCACTATCACAATCACCATCACCATCACTATCCCAATCACCATCACCATCACAATCACCATCACCATCACAATCACCATCACCATCACAATCACCATCATCGTTATCACAATCACTATCATCGTTATCACAATCATTATCATCGTAATCACAATCATTATCATCATCATTATCACAATCATCATCATCGTTAGCACAATCATCACAAAAAATCAACAATAACCCTGCATAGCCGTCGAAACCGCCATCTTCTAGATCTCAAAATAAATGCCTTATTCGTAATCAGCACCCCTAATAATCTCGGTATCGACACCCATATGGATTTTTAGACATTTCAACCCTATCGCACCCCAATAGGAGAGTATTTCCGGTCCTCCACATTAAATCTTAAAATCATTGTTTTTGTAATACACCCGACCCGATACACCATACAAACAATACCCATTTTCAGACCTTGTTACCCCATTTCCCCCTTTAGGGGTTGAATTCTGAAAAAACCTGAAACACAAATGTTTACTCATTTATCGATAGGAGTACCTACTCCTGTGAAGTTTTGAATAAAACAGTAACTAAATCTTGTTTCCCCATACAAAGTTTCGACACCCGTTTCACTCCCTTAGGGAGTAAATTTTGAAAAATCCTTTCTTAGTGTGCCCTTAGACCTCATAAGAAACCTACGCGTGCTAAATTTAGAATTTCTAGACCCAGTGGTTTCGGCTTTGCATTGATTTTAGACTTTGTCACCCCATTTCCCCCTCTTAGGGGTTGAATTCTTCTGAAAAAACCTGAAACCCGTTTCTACTCATTTGGAATCTGTAGACCCAGCAGTTTGGGCTGTGCGTTGATATGTCAGTCAGTCAGTTTCTTCTTTTATATATTTAGATTAGATCTCACAACTTTTTACGGTAGAAGAACTGTTGAGACTTGCATTTTTGTGCATGTTTTTCATGGGATTGGGTTTTTTTTTTTTGTTAATCCTCTTTGCTTAGAACCATAAAGGCTTTTTTTTCGGATAGGAAATCATCAGATGACTCCTCCCGCTCTGGGCGGAGCGGAAGGGAGTGTCAGATTTTTACTGACTAAAACCCATCCATGTTCCTTCTTCGCCCATTGTGTTCCGGGGCACCGTATCTCTTTTGAACAGTCTCGCAGCCCCGAAACCTTAAAGCCTTATGGTTTCTTTTTATTGTGAAATTAGAAAATGGAAGGGTAATAAAATAAAAAATAGACATTTGAGAAAAGAGATTGATTCGTAAAATCTTGCTGATCTGTAAAGATTAAAATCGTTTAGGAGAAAATAATCAAGAAGAAGAATGTAACCTGAAATATTATGTGCGTGCTTTGTTGCTGAGTATTTTTAAAGCAAGTCGCTTGATAAGCGTTTTCCTGACGTAATAGTTTGTTTTTTTTCCTGGATGGAAACCAGTGGACAAGGCCGTATTTTTGTATTTTTTAAACATAGCACCCGTCTGGTCGGAGGATCCTCCCTTTTCTATGCATTGATTGAATTTTGGGGGTATGAATAGCTGAGTGTTCGTTATACCCTTAAAATTCTAAACCAGTACAGAATTCCGCAAAAGAATTTTATATGTATTTTTTTTAATCTACCGATTTTCGAACAGATTAAATTAAAGAATAATGATATGATCAAATACCATATCATTATTCTTTAATTTAATCTGTTATTTATTAAATTTTGAAACTATAGAGATTTATAAGTGGCGTATTGAGTTTTTATTTCGCTACAATGGGAGTTAAACATAACTGGCGAAATGTGGCGGTACGTCTAGTCTACCTTACCTTGGGGGATAACAGGCGTGGTGTAAGTGGTATTTGTAATTAGTATATTAAGGTTGTTATTAACTAACATTATTACATCTCATAGGACTTCCAAAGTGTGAAGCCGTGCGCGTGTTTATTTTAATTAAAATCAAATAAATAGAATAAGGAAATTCGTTTAAAGTACCAGGAGCTTATAACATCGAAAATATCATTTTATAACATACAACAAAAATAATTTACACAGTGACCTCACAGTGCAACTGTGAGTAATCTCTTTGTATGCCTACATATATTATTGTATGCCTATATATTACTATACATCTAGCAGTGCCCGCGACCTTCGTCCGCGTGATAATTATAAATTATTATGAAAATATTTCTTCCCCATTCGAATCGAAATTTGTTAACAAATTCTAGGGTTTCATTTTTTTGCACGGAGGCCTAATCCTTTTATTAATGTAAAAGTAGCTTAAGTTACTCCTTACACCTAACACCATCTGTATGACAGTTAAAAACCCGTCAAATTAGCCGGAACAAAAAAACGAGACAGACAAAAAACTGCCTCGGAAAGCACGTTAAGCCGTTGGTCCCGGCTGTCATTTGTAGATCTTTGACAGTCGTTACAGGTAGTCAGTGCCCCAAAATTCTTACAACCAGTCTTACCTAGAAGTGTCGTATTACCCACTACTAACTGGGTTCTGGAGGTCTGATAGGCAGTCGCTCCATGTAAAATACAGGTATTCAGCTGCATCCGGTAAGAATGGAAGCCGACCCCAGCATAGTTGGGAAAAGGCTAGGCAGATGATGAGTATTGAAAGTTTTGCTGATTATATTTTCGCGGTTACGATGTGATGATACAGGGAGTTGTTCAGTTTAATCGTCTGTTTACCACCTTTCTGATACTGCTGTATAAAATAAAGCAAATGTCGGTTCGCGCAAAAGTCCAGGCGCGCAAAAG
Organism: Xestia rhomboidea; assembly: GCA_963853795.1. NCBI lineage: Eukaryota > Metazoa > Arthropoda > Insecta > Lepidoptera > Noctuidae > Xestia > Xestia rhomboidea. Next base: position 1,044,300 of record OY970771.1, on the reverse strand, counting down.
TCTTTTCGAGCAAATGGGTTCGCGCAAGTGTTTTTCGCGCAAATGTCTTTCGCGCAAGTGTCCTGATACCATGCCCAGATATATGGGCACTTATTAGGAATTTTCTTTCTCTAGCCGCGCAGCTAACGAGGCAGTAGCGATAACCCGATTATACGTCACATGTTATAACTTGTTTCTTTTGTTTGCAGATCCAGGTCGTCAGCCAGAACAGGATCCAAGGGCAGCGGCAGCATGTACAGCAAGCGTGCAGGCCCGTCCGGCATTCGCGGACAGCTGTATGAAACCAAGTTACTCAGCTTGTTATACTTGAGCTGTTCACAACGACACTATTCAAGAGTTTCAGTTAGCTACAAATGTCGACAACATCGGGGCTTTCGATGACATTTGTTTTAAAGCCAACGTGGAGGGCTTTGATAAGCCTGTCGTAGTCTTCATACAAGCCAAGCACAGGGAAAACGAGAAACAGACACTCAATAACGATTTGGCTACTTACTTCGACAGTTTTTTTGAAAATAAGGAAAAGATTCCAACCGGGTAGTGACGAATTTTTATTTAATGGAACATTTGATGAAACAGAGTGTCTGTTCGTTATCTACACGACCGCGAGAACCGACATTTGTAATGACTCATTTACACATGTCTTTTCCACAAAACTGACCGAGTTAATAGACACATGCGATGGCGAGACCAGCGGTATGCGTGGCGCGGCAATGCAACGTCTCAGACAAGAGGAGAATGTAGGGTTCTTCTGCAAAATTGCGATGAAAGAGCAAGTCACTAACCTGGCTGAACGGATCGCATACTATTTACACGATCAAGAGAATTTCCAAACGATGCTCTCCAATGAGGTAATGTAACTCTATCATGTCGTTCTTTCGCAAAAAGTTCTCGAAATTTCATACATTCAACCTTGTGGACATCGAATCGCGTCCTTTCGTAACGACTTCTTTGTCGCTAACGAAGAATATCTCGTTCTGTTCAAAGATACACTGTACAAAGAGATTCTTATAAGGCGTACGATAGAACCTGCAGATGTAGAACATTTACTAACCGACTTCTTAGCCGTGCCCACTGATGTTACCAAACTGAGCAAGCTGATAGGGACCGTTATAACTTACAACAATGGACAACTTGAATTTGTGAAAAAATATTCTAAATACTACAAGCAACAACTAGATGAAGTGTATGTCTCTCGATCGACTGTCAATGAAGCAGTGGAACTTGCTGCTAAGGGAATACTATCTTGTCGGTGTTTTAAAGTCCCGGCCGCGTTCGGCAACAAAGATTTAACAATAAACGGCACTGATGAAGACATAGACAAGACATTAAATCATTTAACTTCAAGAATCATCGATTTATTAAACGAAAGCAAATCTATTGACAACATCGAAATTGATGAATCTTTCGTTGATGGATTCTCGCAGCTAAATGGAGGTATTGCTAGTCTCATTGGAAATATATTTGTGTTTGATGATGACACCAAACTGATGAAGATTATAGATAACTTTGAAACTCTAAACACTCTTGGAAAAAGCCTGTTCACAAAATTAAATGAATCAATAAACGATTTGAGTGAATTCAAATTTTGTTTTTTAAAGTTGACAAGTTGCCAAAACCATCATACCACTGTAGTGACTATGAAGAGAGTCTAGCGAGAAATTTCTTAAACAAACAGCTGTTCTACAGTGAACAAGCAGATGAGAAAGGTGTTGAGACAGCTTTGAAAAATGAAATAGAAGAATACCAGCGCGATCACACGCACTACTTCCAAGTTAAAACAGATGCGATATTTCTTAAGTATCACGATGAAATACTAAAGTGGTGGATGAGACAAGGAGCAGCATCGTATCTTACACGAGAAAGTGACACGTTCAAAAAAGCAATAAGGAACGTTATTAAGGACCCACTGATGAGCTCTATAAACGTATCATATATGAGCAATATACATCACTTTGATTACACATTCACTGAAGACGTGGCGAGCTCCTGGAACCTGCAGGGTCACTCCACTATCATCATTACAGAGAACAACGCACTGACTGTTGTTAAAGTGTTGCAACATTTAAAGAACAAAGAGTATGTTGTTTTAGATCTTGAATATGTTTTAAAATTACCGATGCTTGACCGTAACGCATTACGTACAGAGTTGACAAATACAAGCGAAAACAATTATTTCATTTTCATTTTCGATAAAATACAAAATACCAGAAATGAAAAGAAAGCTTTGGAGAACATTGCAAAGGCAGTTCATAACAAAAAACAATTATAATTACGAACAATACGTCACTTATACTCGTAAATGAATATTTCCCAAAAGTAGACAATACAGTACACGACGAGAACATTAGTCTTATACACATGAGTGAAGAGTCGCAGAAGATTATCCTGGAGAACGCTAGAGTAATATTTCAAGGCATATAAGTAAGATTAGAGTTGATAGTCGATGACAAAGCAAAGGCATATGTGAAAGGAGATATTTTGAATACAATAATTAGTGATGAACCAATTGTAGTCGGTAAACTAAATTTCAATAGAAATTATGATGATATAAAGCACTTGTATGTTGACAGACGCATTAAGAAAATGGGAGATGGTGTCAGCATAATAGTTAAGAATCTCATACAACGGTGTTGTGTATCTAAAACAATGTACAGGCAATCAGTTGATTAACTTCGAGTTGAAATTATTTCTACACCTTTATAATAAAGGCAGGATTATATTCCTATTTGATGGTTTTGACGAAATCTGCCCGCATTATGCGAAAGAGGTCATAACATGTATAAAAACTGTAAGCTTTCCTCGCCGAAAGCATAGTCGGTCGTACAACGAGGTGACAACCATTCTACACCGCGAGTTCGGGCCACCTCACGAAATAGATTACTTCACAAACGAAGAAATGGAAAAATATTTGGAAACATTTTGGGATTTTCATTTGAAAATAGAGAAACTTCATAGCGCACAACTGAAAAACGTTAAGAGCGTTATTGAATACATGTTGGCTTCGGAAAACCTGGGACTACATAAATTTGCAATGCCGCTGCACCAAGTACCTATGTGTCAATGCAGTATACTATTTGATCAACGAAATTAAGTACAAACACATCCATTATGGACGTATGATAAAAAGTTTGATGATTCATATTTTAGTACAGAAAAAGAAGACAATTTCATATTAAAATTTCACGACGACAACAGCCACGGGAACCCTTTACATCTGTACCTGGCTGCCGTCTTCTTTGAAGAGAATATTAAAACTGATGACTACAACACGAATAAATGGAATCTAGAATACAACGCATTTTCTTTTTACGAGCGATTTATGGAAAAGAAAATGAGAACGATTCGGTTTCAAGAGAAAAACAAAATGAACATCTATAATCCTGATATCATAATGACATACGACAAGGAACTCGCTGATTTTATTTTAAAGCATAAAAAGTTGGCGGCATACGCCATTTTTTTTAAACTGCAAAGTCAGTTATTATTTAGTGTGGGAGATATTAAAGAAATCGAAGAAACGATAAGATTTATAGAAAAAGGAGGAGAGAAGACTGGTCTGATATACAGAGTGGTGAACGGAATCCCGGTATTTATACACATGACATTCACGGAGTATTTTGCAGTAGGATACATTTGCGATTGTTTAAAAAACGAGAATGATAGCGAAAGGATGATATCATGGATGGATTTCGTATTTAACGTAATGTTTTCAATGGAGAACTTGATGCACATTCGCAATATTCTTGATTACAGAATAACAATTGACGACATATTGATGAGAATATTGGAAAGTAACAAAGAAGTCATATTCAGATTGATAATGAAGCAGGGGTGGGTTTACAGCAATACTAGATCGACCCCAATCGCCGAGGGGAACTATTGGGCATTGTCTGATGCTTTGCAACAGGAGTTACATAACTTCAAATCATTTTTCATCAGTATGCTCGAATGTTACTTAACCTTTTGACCGCCACAGTCGTGTATAGACGACAAACCAAAATGTGCCTAGCACGCCACGGTCGCGACTGCGTGACAGAATTTTAAACGTAAATAAATGTCATAAAACAGCATTGTTTTGTTTATTTCCCTTGTTAATTAAGTACCTTGACTCTTCTTAATTTATTTGAAGTGAATTGCTTTCGTTAGATTTCATCTATAATAACGTAATATGACAAAAAAAGAAAACAAGTCATAAAGTTCGAAAAACATAGTGCCCTCGACGCCACAGTCACCATAACAGGACACGTAGTGATGTAGGTAGCAGTCAATATAACAAGAATATCGACCTCGACGGCAACCTACATTATATTTAATTTACTCTGAATTCTGCAATAGTAAATAAAAAAAACATTTGCTATTGAACTTTTATGTTTGAGAAATCAAGAAAATTTTTTAAAACTGAGCTATGCGCTCTATAAAAGTCGAGTGTTAGTTGATTATCGATTAATTGTAATGACTGTAATGCCCATCTCTATCACACTGTTGTAATGTCTGTGCCGGGGACGCCACAGTCGTCTATGTTTGACATACCCATGACGTCAAACGCGGTTTTTGTTTAAATAGTGTAGTTCCTTTACTGTTATTAAATATTATTAATTATTAATAATGGATGCGGTCATCCATTATTAACCTTTAATCCGACATATATTTTCAGGTCCAGGACGATTTAGTCAGGGTCATATATTTACGACCAAAATACCACAGCTCGTTTCATGTACTTTTTTATTTAATTACATAATGATGCCTTAGAGCATTTTCCTGTTAGAAATTAGAATACTAACCGGCAAAAGTCAGCGATGCAAAATATGTGCAGCAAAATAAAAACGGTCTGACACTCGTTTAATGTGCCAAAAATGCAAAGTTGAACTGTGCGTAGATCAATATTTTTGCGTTTAGTATAATGAGACCATGACCAACCATTGAAACAAAATACTAATTAATATTTCGATATTATTTATAAATATCGGTTGCGCACCTCTAGCGCAGAGGCGAGCAAATTAAAAAAGCCGTGCCAGCTACGCCACTGTCATCATAAGGTGACAAGAAAGTACGTCATGATTGAACATAGTGCTGTGATAGTATTGACTTGGTTTTATCGATTGTTGTTTTGAATTGTGGATTTAACGCCGAAACTGGGACACATATCATGATTATTTCTGTCTTAACGGACAAAGCGGAATGAAATAAAACTCCTGTATTATATTGTTCCGGTAGGTATATACCTTTTATTAAAAACATACTCTAGGTTAAAAAATAAATAGTTAGTGCTTTATCGATATAATTTCGAACTCACTACTATTTTGTAGGTATTATAGGATGAATTCATAGCTTGGCGCCGTGGGCACGCTTTTTCGTTTTTGACGTGGCGGTCAAAAGGTTAAACGAAAGCAACCTGAATGATTTTCTTGACATCGTGGAAGGTTCCAAGCTGTTACTCATAGCTCGCAAGGAGAAAAGCGACGTAATGATTAAATTTGTTATCGACGTCGTTAGAAAAATTGATGAGTCGAAGCTAAATTCTGTACTGCGCGATAATTTTATCTTTCTTCTCTCTTTTTACTTAAATAATCATATTTTCAAAATAGACTATAACTGGCCAGTCTCTCATACATAAAAACTCTTTTTCGCAATACTTTCTGACTGGCCTGGTACTTTTGAGTAAATTGGCTTTGGCAAGTTTCTCTAAAACGTCGCTTAAATTCTTCGCAAACTACCTATGCGTTGTTATATTATATATAATAATATGTTGTTGTTGTTGTTGTATATGTTACATTTAAAATGCCGATTCGGAATGCTATTCTGTCACTTCTGGCGTAGGCTAAGGTACTAACCTCGGTACCTACCCTGCTTTTTCTAATAGTATATTTTATATCGAGGGACTAAACGAAGCCATAATATACCAGAGGTGGTTAATGAAACCGAGGGTATATTAAGTTGGCGTTTAGTCTCGAGGCGCAAACTGTACTTTTCACTTTGGAGTGCGAGAAAAACAGTTGATTTTGTACAAAATCATTAAATAAATATTACTTACTAAAATAAAAATCACAATGATTATCTATTATGTCTTTTGCTCTTTGCTCGACGTCAAACTCTTCTCTGTCACTGGACATTCTTTATAAATTTATTTTAAACCGAACATACATTAATTTACAACACGACAAAAATTCTGAAATTTTCGCGGTCAGTTTTTTCTTCTAAACCAGTCAGTCACAGATTAACAAACACATGGCGCCACCTTCTTTGCGGAAAAACCATGGAACTAAAACTCTCAACATTTTCGCAATGAAGATGGTCCACACTCCACAGATAATAGTATATTTACTGGCTGTTTGAGTTTGTCTATGTCACATGAAGGAAATTAAAAAACTAATTACTTTTCACTCCCTAGAGACTAAAGTGGTTACTTTAGTCCCGCTTCGTAGGGCTATATTATTGGCGTACTTTTAGAGCATGAGAAGTGAAATAGTAGTTAATGATCTACCCAAATATGTGAAGCACTCCAGTTTTCATGTATGCCGATGATGTCAGTTGAGCTTCCCATAACTAAAGAGCACTATAGACAACCTTTACTTGAATATTAGTAAGTGCACGATCATGACCTTCTCTAAAGCCACACAACCCATGCTCAATATCTACACTTTGAACAAGAAGCCCCTGAAAGGAGTTTCTACCGTACACGATCTGGCTACTAACTTGGACGCACACCTTACGTTTAACCAAAACAAAATTTAATACAAACCCCGTAAAAAATTAGGTTTGGTTTTGCGACAGGCAATTTTTTTTAATAATCGGTAACTCTTTCGATTTCCGATTTCTCAAACAAGCACTATACCCATTAACCCTTACGACCATTAGCCCACCCAAATCAATAACATTTCAATGTATGACGCATCATGAAGATTTTTGCTAGTACTGAACTGAGACTCCTCAACACTGCATGTCGATACCTCGAGTCTATTTTCACTTCCAGTAACTATCTCCTCAGGAACAATTGTATCCTTAATAAAAATATAGTTTTATGATGATACGAGCATTTCTATCGTAATTTCATTGTTTACTCTAATTCTGTCGACTAAAAATGTTTTGTATTATGAAATATAAATTCAACGATATTTAAACGAATAAAATGTTCCACAAATTCACAATTATGTGTTTGAATTCTCTTTACCAGTTCCATTGTCGATGGCATGGCTAAAGCGGGTTGCAGACCAAGAGCTAAGCTATGCCGAAGCTATACTAAGCTAAGCTAGCTAAGCTAAGATAAGCTAAATGTTGCGAAATTCAATTCGCCAGACGCTCGCCATGAAATAATATCGATGAAGAAAGTTCCGAAAATGAATGCGTTATACATGACTTATGATTATCTAAAAAAAGGAACATTCCGGACCTTGGATATGTCAACACATTCAATCTCGGCAAACAGCAATGGAGAGCTTAGCTTAGCTCGCGTAGCTGTGCATCGGCTTATACAACTAACTTAGCTGCGCATATTTTAGTTAGCTCACATAGCTTAGCTTGCATAGTTTGCAGTCTGCACACAAGTATGCAAAACTGCGTCAGCTATGCGATGCTGCAGCTATACGATCTAAGCTAAACTAACAAACTAACATAGCTTAGCTCTTGGTCTGCAACCCGCATAAGACTAAAGGGTTAACCGACTTTAATACTAATATTGACAGGATTTAAATTTTATCTAAAATTTCATCAGCCTATGGTAATTTACGAACAGTCTCATGTATTTGATTTTGTTAGGAGTGAAATTAAAGTCAAGTGAGCGGTTTAAACATAATATATTATTAAAAAAGAAAACAATACAATATAAGAACAATATTGTAGACTGATCTTTACAGAACAAAATTACACGAGGCGTCGGCAGGCGATGAAGCGGGCTCGCTTTACTCACATATTGACGAGACCAGCATACAGTTAGTGTACTCTAATTAATATCTGAGCACACATACACATACAAACTTATACACATGTGTAATTATTTGTGTTTTAGATAAAAGATGACTTCTAATATTCCTTCAAGCTCACACATTCAAACTAGTAAGCTATTAAAATCAGACTTGCGATTTGAATGAAAATATTCAGGAACTTTTACTTAGCATATTTCATAAGATCGTGTTGATAACCAAATCATTGTTATTTTTTTTTTTTTTTTTTATTTATGTACTCACTACATTGTTACTTACTACAACGTACGAACAAAACAACTCTCAAGTGTTAAATATACAGATATTTCTAAACTTTACTTCAACAATGTGAAACTAAAAAATAACTTGTAGCTTATGATGGCACTTACTGATTATTGCTGTGTAAGTACCACCCCATGCTCAGTTCAAATAAAACCGTTCGAGATAAATGTATGTATGTATAAGTTTGCACATACATTGCATCGCCGTTTGCCGTGACTCTGCCCGATATTATCATTATTGCATTTAAAGCTACATATCGTGAGACCGATGAAAATACCATATTTCGGGGTTTTCGAACTCCTGACTTGCTCATATGATGAAGTCAGGTACATAACCTAAATGCAATAGCAACAAATCAAATTCGTAAATCTTAGTATCTCTACACTCTTCTCGTTATATATCTCTATATTAAAGTTTAGCGGAAACACTGTTGCGGTATCGTCGAGTCTCTCAAAAACATTCGCTTCTTGGTCGATTGTTGACTAAACATTAACTGCTACTACAACTACCTGTACAGTGCCGCACCGAAACGATACTCGCTGTGTTATAAACAAAAATCGATATAAAAATAATTAATTGATGATAATAATCGACTTTCGTATACACGCAACTGATCGGGATCTCTCGGGATGTTCAGACTCGTCTGACTAGAGAGCTCCACCGTGTGTGTATCGATAAAATATACATGAAAATAAAATATTAAAAAAGTAACATACGACAACAGTGTCTCGCTGCGAGCGTTACAATTACCTTGTTTAATTTCTATAACAATATAATCTATAATATACGCTAGAGACAATATACAGCGCATTTCCGACACATATTACAGCTACATTCGAATTTAAACTCATATGTCACAACGTCCTTATCGTCGAGGTCATAGCGGAGCACACAGATAAATATTTTTATTACACGTTTATATTTCTCACTTCATAAATATAAAAATGCTCGAGGGAAGCCGGGCCGAGACGCGGGCGGCCGCTTACCACTATTACTTAATATAAAAAGCCCGACTGTTGGAGGATTGGCAGTTTTACAAGCAGTCACGGTCTTCGTTCTAATACTATTGCAACGAACGGCAACAATCGCCAGTTGGCACCTTGACCGTCAGAGTAAGTGCAGTACAGGCCCCTTATTCACAACGCTTCGATTCGATTTTCGATTCGGAATGTCTATCTTTTTTTGGCATTACGAAATCGAGCGAGATAGATATATGTCTTTCCGAATCGAATCGAAGCGTTGTGAATAGCTATGCAGGAGAGCCGGCCCGGCGACCTCGAGCCGCGTATCATATCACCCATAGTAAAGCTTAAGCAACCACCTGCTAAGCGATAAACACGTCTATATATTACACAATATTTGGCGTCTGAACGTCTCACGCGCGCGTGGTGATACTCACAACTAAATGAATCGTCACTAAGGCATTCAATGTGCGTTTATTTCGGGCCGCAGATCGTTGCGTTGAAAATTGATCTTTATGTACAATAGTAAGACGATCTATTTCGGTTCACGCCTCCTCGTGCCCTCGCTTCCTGGTCGACAGCATGTCCAGGGTCGGCGACGCTCTACGCCTCAGTCAGTCCATAGCTCTTCACTCGGCTAATTTAGATTTACGTTTAATCAGTCAGCCAGGCCATATTACGAAGATAATCATTTTGTTTGATACATTTTACGATGCATATTAGTTCTCAATGAAAGTTAAGAAATTTTCGAGAACCAAGTCTTAATATTATGAATAGTTCTAATTATTTCAGTTGCTGCGGAATTCACACGGCGTCGTATCTTGCGCTTCTGTGTCGACGTCTCGTGGAGTCGCTCGCATTACAAGTGGCAAGTTTGAACAATAAAGAGAGGCCCCCAGTAATATTCAGTTGTCAATTATTCAAGTTCGCCGGGGGCAGCCAGGTCGTATACCGAGCTCGAATGTGGTTATATCTCTGAGCGATCTGTGGAGGTCTGGCTGCAGGCCTTCGGGGGCGGGATCCTGGCGGCGTGGGGCGGAGAGCGGCGTCAACGTCGGCGGGGGCGGCGCAGGCGGCGCAGGCTGCGGCGCGGGGGCGGGGGCGGGGGCGGGGGCGGGGGCGGCGCGGGTCAGCGGCGCAGCAGGGCGGGCAGGTCGGCGAAGGCGCAGGCGCCCAGCCCCGCGCCCGCCATGCGCCGCAGCAGGGCGCGCGAGTGCGACACGCACGCCTCCACCGGCGAGATCCACTTCATGCCTTGCGCCTCTGGGGACCAAGCGGGCAGTGACGTAGCACATTAGTGAGCTAAGCTCCTAGTTAAGTGACAAGAGAACATGACCCGCGACCGTACCGAGTATGGCGGAGTTGAGCGCCTCGCACACGGCCTCGCGCCGCACGGGCTCCAGCTGCCAGCCCACCGGGCTGTCCCACGGGTTGCTGTACGCCAGCAAACTGAATGCATCCTGGAAACGTTACACAAAACGACTTCAATAAAAAATTGCCACACGTACCGCAACTAAAACACTAGAAAATGATACAAAGTTCGACTTCTTTTAATGCAACGATATTTCGGAATAAACGAAAATTGGAACATCCAAACAACATAGGTTGTATAGATCATGATCTGTCAAAGGACCGATTTGTTCGAGACACCATTGTTTAACTAGTGTGTCTACTTCGTGGACAAATCAAGAGATAAGGGTGTAAATAGACCCTTAACGAAGCCAAAAGGCACTTGTTCTCCCCGTCACACAGTGGTCTGAAAATCGAGCTCCATACTCATAGAAACCCAAAGTCAGGAATTCAAAAAAATAAATTGCAATGGCTCTGGTATACCTCCCTATATGTCATATTAACGTATGGATGGTATTAGTAGCTCCACGCGTGAGATAATAGTACATTTTGATACAAGTTGAGAAAGTTTGTTATTGCCTCCGAGGCGGAATTAACTCCCGAGCCGTAGGCGAGGGTGTTTTTGAGCCGAGAACTGCAATAACAAATGTCCCAGTGTATCAAACGACGTTTTTCAATACACTTTTGAAGAAATTAAATAAAAGAACGAAAAACATTTTTGTCATGAATTACAAAGAAACTATGATTTTAATTTTCTTTTTTTCCGCGCTTTGCTTTCGCCAGGTTGAAGGAGAAGCAAAGGTATGAAGCCGCTATACAGCCTAATATAAAAAAATGTTTTTTTTTTTTTTATTGAGATCATAAATAAATGTTAAATTGTTTATAAAAGTAAATATTAGTTTTAAATAATCATGTTTATCTATGATATTCTATTTATAAACACAATTTGAATATTTAAAAAATATTTACGCGGTAGACGCATTATTGCTTTGCCAAAATTTAAAAAAAAAACATTCACCTCCGACTTAATGCATTGAACCAATTTGGACTAAGTATAGGCAGTATAGGTATAGTTATCTGTGGCAATTTACATTCCCGCACACGTGTTGGAAAATGAAAAAAATCGCACACGTGTGAAATACATTGCATGTTGAACCTAATCGTAGTGCGTTATGAACCAGTTTTCGAGGAAGTGTATTGAAAAAAGTTTTTTTTTTTTGTATGGGCAAAAACACTTGAGAGTAGATTTTTTGAAACTGAATGGAACGGAAGGGCTGGTGCTCACACAAGCTATTGTACCATACACGACGATTAAGATGACATCAATTTATGCGCCTCGGGTTGAATCTTTGCGCGTAGCAATTTTTTTTTAAATTTTGAATTTTTGATATGTGGTTTTTCAAATCTTTGACGTGGTTAACTGAAGTTGTCGATCGATTTACTTATGCTATCGGTAGTTTATAGCTTGTTAATGACTTTTATGATGATAATAATGAACATCCATATGAATATTCATTACCTTTTTTTTTACAAATTTGCATTCGAAGAACTAATTTGTTAATCACCATGATTATGGTTCAGTTATAATTAGATACTAATGACATGGTCGTTAACCGGTTAAGCTCTAGCGGGACCAAATGGGCCCTTAGGCTCGTAGATAAGGGTAGTTGTATAAAAATAGGATGTTTGAGTTAAATTTAATCAATCGTCAAGCACCTAGCGCCCCGCGCTGCCCCCCCCCCCCCCGCGACCTGGTAGCGGACAATAACGTCACCCCATTGGATCGATCCGGGTAAGCTGTATCAGAGGGCTAATTCACGTAATTTTATGACGCGCCGATGAAGTTGTAGTGCAGTTGCAGTTAAGTTCAAGTTCGAGTGATAAACGGTATTCTTGTAATCTTTGAACTGCGCGTAAGTTGCGCGTGAACTGCACGTCAACTGTACGACAACCAAACTCTACTAAACTTACTTATGGTGTGACCAAATGAGAGAAAAAATATTACTCACTGAGTAATCGAATAGAATCGATTAAATTTCAATGAATATGACGTTATTAAAATATTAAAATAACATCCCAGTACAGATTTTAGTGCTTTTTCTTACTTAGTAGAATACCGATCATGTTGCGTTCCGAAGCACGCACCAAAGACGCGCAACAGTAGAATGCCGTTATTGCGCTCGCGTGACGCGAACTTGACGCGAGCGTGTTTGACAGCGGTAGAGAATACGAAAAGCGTTGTTGTGATCGAAACTTAACTTCAACTGCGCTGCAACAGCACTTCTTTAGTTACGTGAATTAGCCTACAGGCTACACGCAGCTTACCTGCACAATATGACTCCACACTCACTACATGCACCCAGCTGCGCGACTTGCTCTAAGTTAATATAGGCAGGACGCGCAGCTATAACTATATATACATTCCTCTACATCTACAAGCACACACACACACGCGACACGCAGACACACGCGTGGACGCGGCTCTCGGGCCCGCGGAAATCGCATACATGGGCGGTGTTACACACCTACGTCGATTGCTCAGCCCGAGCCACTGCCGGCTAGCTCCCGCCGAGGTGTGAACACAACAGCGACAGTTTACAACACACAACCACACACGTGGGCGCATGTTGCATATATCACTAGAAATAGGGACCAACTAGTTCAGCCAGGTTTCAGGCTTGCTAAAGTAGATTCATCTTTCATGGGGTACTGTTTGAAATGTTACAATAAAATACCTCCCCACATTCTTCAACTGAATGAGACGAAATTTAAATCTTGTATAAAACGCACACTATGTAGGCAAGCATATTATAAGTTGGGGGATTACATTGATGATAAAAATGCTTGGCTACATGCTGGTCCTGCTCCACAACCATAGTTGCAAACTAATTTATTGCTCTGGTCGGGCATTATTTGAGTCTATCGACACGCAAAGAAGAAGAATTGATTCCCATGTTAATGTATTGTGGAAGCTGCAGAAGATTGTTAAAATATACCTACTTGCATTGTATAGATTCCAGTTTTTAGTATTATATAATTGCATAGCACATGTGTGAGTACTTCATACTGTTCAGCCACCACTTACATTTAGTTATCTTTCATTGACTTGAATATGCCTTGGTGGCTGAGAGAATGTCATGCTCACTCAAATGTCGCGCTGATGGTGGCGGGTGTGTCGGGTCGTTTGGTTCCCTTAAATATGGTCGAGTTGAATGGCGCCGATACATGCGTCATGTTCGTGAACGGGCGCTGTCAGTTGGGACTGGTCATCTCTTAGCTGCCACGGTTCGTTCATTTTAATTACTTTATTTTTAAAAAAAATGATTTATTATTTTACTCTGGACGCTCTTAATGTGCACGTCTTTCTACATCGTTCTCACATATATGTATAATCTCAACATGAATGATGTAACCAAGATTTTGTAACAATATTTTAATTTAAAAGAGTGTCCATGGAGTTTCTTGCCCGTTCTTCTCCATAGAGATCTACGTTAGGGAATGGGCAACTACAGTACTTTCTCAAGTTATTATGCCTTGTGACTGTGACTGTAGCTTTGCTTTTATTGTATTTTCGACTTTCAAAAATGCCGTAATGGTCTAATTGAAATAAATGATTTGAGTTTGAGTTTTTGAGTTTGCAGTCACGCGCCCACCAGCTCCTGGACGATATAGTCCTACCAAAAAACACACTAGGCTGTGGAAAAAAACTGTTGTTTGCCACAAACATGAAAATGTCCAAATTGGTATACATTATATATATACAACTACCCTTATCTACGAACCTAAGAAGCCTGCTAGAGCTTAACTGGTTAATTATGTCATTATTAGTATCTAACTCAACCATAATCACGGTGATTAACAAATGAGTTACTTAGTTCTTAGAATGCAATTTTGTAAAAAAAAACGTAAAGAATCAATATCGTTTTTAATTATTGTCATCATAAAAATAACGAAAGCATAAGTAAATATATCAGCAACTTCATTTAACCCCGTCAAAGATTTAAAAAAATCACATATCAAAAAATCAAAATTTTAAAAAATTGCTACGCACCAAGCTGCAACCCGAGGCGCATAAATTAGATGTCATCTTAATCGCCGTGTATGGTACAATAGCTTGTGTGAGCACCAGCCCTTCTTCATTCAGTTTCAAAGATTTTTTTTAAATACCATGTTTTTTATGTTACATTTTTACTTTTAACACCTCCACGGTCCCCTTATTATTCAATCCACCCATCAGCACGTTTTAAGTGCCAACCCAAAAAAAAAAGTCGTTTCTCAGTAACATTTTTTGAGAGAGTAGAGTTACTTAGTTTGACGTACAATATGCTTGGTTGACGGCTTCGTGAAGACTCCGTTTACACCCTGTATTTAGATGATTGTACTGAGAGAAGTCTAGGATGGTAATAGTTTCAAATACACACCATTATTTTTAGGTCGTTCTGGAACCGAAAGTCATAAACTCGATCATCGAACTCGAAACGATTGGGACTATTTTTTTTTTTCAAAAAATAACAAAAAAAAAGAAATATAAATTTATTTTTTTGTGATCTTTTTTGTATCTATTTTATTATTATTTATTGAAGAAAAAAAACGCGAGTAGTTAAATTTCTAATAATAAAGAAAAAATAGTCCCAATCGTTCCGAGTTCGATGATCGAGTTCATGGCTTACGGTTCCAGAACGACCTAAAAATGTGTGCAATAATCGGATAAAAATGATCAAGAAAATGTAGGGTCCTGTATGTTCGCTCACCTCCAGCATAGACTTGACGAACTGGTCCTGCTGCAGCTTCTGGCTCATGGCGTACAGCTCGCGCCCGAACGTCAGCATGCGCTCCACCGACGCGCGCGCGCCGCCCTCCGCCTCGCCTGCACAAGCAGCCGGACCCAGCGCAACACAGATTAGTGCCTGGCACTCATTGGTACAGTCATACAACATGCCTTTTATGAATGTATTTGGAATCGCAGGCATTTAAATACTTAAAACTCTTTAATTTTATAGGTACGAAAAAGCGTCATTGTCACTATTGCCGGGTCCCTCTACCGACACATCTGTATAGATTAGTATATTAAACTAAGACTAGAAAATAAAATTATTATAAGTTTCTTATCCTCTGATCAAATCGGGGAGCGAAAGATATGAATCAAAACTCAGTGCTAAGGACACAAAGTAAAACCGTGTCGTGACACAAACATATACCGAGCGGTATGTCGGACCGTCCATGCGTTTAGTGTAGCCCCTGTGTCGGTATATTATACGTATAATATATTAAATATAATAATATACTTGGGTGTATAATAAGAAGCGTTACAGTCATGCCGTCGTATCGTCCCGCGGACGTGGTACAAAGTTACGATCCATGCAACATTCACTACCTACTCGCTGCAACGTTACGGGCATCTCATTTGTAACACGTGCGTCATTACCTCAACTTAATTTACAAAGTTTTTGTTATTTCAATGGTAAATGACACCAACCCTTATAAAGCAATCACCCTCAGCCAAACCATATCGTTGAAGATTATAAATATTATTCGTGACAGGACAGCCAAAATTAATAAAAAAAGAAAACCTGTGACTTATTTTGTAAATTAAGCTGAAAATAATTAACCAAAACTGCTAAAAGTCAGTACTTACTGTTTTTTACCTCTAAACACGAAATAATACAAACAACACTACCCACCTTACCACGATAAACATTGTATTGGATGATAGTTAATGATTACAGAGCTATTTGGGAGCAATGTGCACTGTGACCGATACCACTCTCAGCAATCATTTTATTAAGGCGGGGGTATCTGCTAAATTAGCAACTCTATTTGTAGTGGTTCAAACTTCACTTGAAATACTCTTAAAATAAAGTTAATCAGCTTGCACTACAAAGTGATTGTTACGTCAGTCACTGCGGGCCTAATAGTGCGAAATGAGTGGTTTTTATTTGATTGTAGCCCACTAGATCATTAGATCAAAATGACAATTGTACACTTTGTGAAGAAAAAAGTGACAAATATTTGTGTGAAAAAAAATACTCAAACTTAATGCCGTTTAGGAGTAGTTACGAAATTTCAAAGAAAAAATGCTTCACTTTGAATATTTGTTTCATATACTAGTAATAAAGTTAGAATTATTTCAATTGTACCAACTAAAGTTAGAGTCTAATAAGCAACATATATATTTTTTTTGCACATTTATATTCACTCATCAAAGAGGAGTTACATGGAGAAAACCTCTCGTTAGCAGATACCACCCGCTTAATGTTGATAAAGAAGAGACCCATTGTCCTGGATGAACTGTACATAGTACGCCGTGACACGATTCAATATAAAACTTCTGGTTGTGTCATCGCAAACCACGTAGTGCCAACTCGTTTTGGTACTACTAATGCTACTGTCACTACTTAGAACAATGAATATCATTGGTCACATTGCACACAAGCTAAATCTAGTACAGAAAACCTTAAATGAAAATGGTTTTCTACATTAGTCGCCCAAGTAGCCCGTAGAAAGTGCACAGATGCTCAGACCGTGAGGTTAGTTCTATATACAAGCACAGCTATACACCGAATCATTTCAGCCATCACTTCTAGGAGTACTAGAAGGTTTATCTGTATCAGAGAACAGGCCATTTTGGACAAGCGCAGGGTACATCAGGACACTATGCTGCATCCCGAGGAACATTGCACTATGAGAACGGAACGTGAATTGTCGATGAAGGTGTCTACAGTCGAATGAGACCAAGGATTGCTCTGGTTCCGCCAACTTGATTAAAGCCTAACTTTGTAATACTGACTCCCTCTCTATCCCTTACCCCACGTTTCATAATTAAAATCGAATCATTTAACAAATCTAAAATTAATTTCACCGCAAGTTGCTGAACTGCAGACTCTTGTAATGAGTTGAACTATTGACAAAAGTGAGAAAATCCTTAAAATAGCTAGACAAGTACAAGAGCAATGTAATCGAGTGGGCGACAACCAGAGCGCGCTGCTAGTTACCGGCGCGGCAGGCGGGCAGCAGCGCGGCCAGGCTGGCCGTGACGCCCGGCATGCCCTTCACCAGCGGCAGCTCCCCACCTACAAGCAGCGTACGTCTCACCCGCTGGTGCCACTACACCCCACACGAAGCCGACAGCACAAGTTCTCCCCGTCATTGCGAACGTTCTACACCATACCTGGGGACCTTCTAGTTACGGAGATATTGGGGGTCAAATTCCAACTATTCGAAAAGTTTTTTTTTAAATACAAATTTTTAATGTAATATTTTTACTTTAAACACCTCCAGTCTCTGCGAACCTCGTAATATTCAATCCATCCATCAGCACAATGTTTTGAGTGTGTTACATTGAGTTCAACAACTAAACATGATTTTTCACCCCAAAAAAAAGTCGTTTTCCAGCAATAATTTTTGCGTAAAGTTACTTAGTTTGTTGTACAGAATGCTTGGTTGACGGCTTCGTGATGAGTCTGTTTACACCCTGTAGGCAAACTTAAAATTTACTTCACCTCTATTACCACCACAGGTTGAAAGTATTTAACTGTCACATTAGTCTTACAGCAAAAATAAACCTTAACCTTTTAGGACATGCAAGTGACAGACTTATACCTTATAGTATAGTAGTGAAGCAATTTAGATATCGACTATACATCGCAATCTCTGCGCATGATCTCTTTTGCAGGTCATGCACCGCGATTATTGGATACTCAACGCAGTGTACCCAACTAGGACCAAGTAATACGCTCGGAAGAAGATTCACTCTCACCGCGTATCTTAGTGTTATTTCGATTTGCGTCGCTGCGACAGCAAGTAATTTTAGCAGTAGCGTGCTTGAGATGCAAGTTATTATTCCATGTTATTTGATTGAGACGAAAAAAAATATATCTAGTATTTAATCATCGTGTAAATAAGGCTCAAACTAAAAATATTCCCCTTACTTACTGATTCGGAACTCGCGCAAATAAGATTTGTTTTTTTTTTTTGGTGTCGCAACTTGCACCTCAGTGGTTACTCAACATGCGTAAGCGACGCCTCACGCGAACTAATTCCAACTTAACGGGGAAAAAATTAAACAAAATATGCATTAAGTGCCGATGAGTGATCTCGAATGTAATACGATGTTACATGAGCTGTTAGTTAGGAAGCTTGAAACTGTACGCAACACATGCAAACTTACTAAGTGTGTACGAAACTAATGCATCAACACTTTTAGCTTTACCCAAGGTGAATTTTGAGTACCCCTTGAAAATAATAACAAAATTATAGAAGCAAAAAGATGGTTTTGTATGATTATGGTAACTTGAAAGTTTATATTTTTGTCGCCATCTCAACGCCAATAATGATGCTTTACTCACAGTAGCAGCTGATCATGGATAGATTGTATATGTGCCCATATTTGTATATGGGCACATATACAATCTACTATGCTTCAGTAGCAAGCAGGTTGGATACTATACTCCTTGTTTCTAAGTATCTCCACAGCCTACTCACGGTATACATACAGTGGTGGGAATGTACTATAAATACTGGAGATAGCAAATTTTACCGAAAGGAAACATTCCTTTAGTTTTAAAAAGAAACAAATCTGCATTCACAGATTTTCGAAAATTCGTTTGCCACAATCGGGAATCGAACCGACTAAAATTCGAAACAATAACATACTGTACTTTTTTGACATCTATCGATAGGGTCAATCATATGGATCAAATCTCTCTAACAAACATGATAAATTAAATGAAAGGAAAATCATATAATCTAGTTATAAATTCAATGGGATAAATTTAATAAGATAAAGCACTTTTATTCAAAGGATGGACCTTCATCCTTTGAATAAAAGTACTTTACAATTGAAGAAAGAAGATTGCAATTTGCACAAACAAACACGTGGAAATTGCAATCCTCCTATCATAATAGTTCTTCGTCATTTTAACACCACAATGACGTCACAGAAATTGCTAATTATAACATAATCGGATGGAGCTCTGAGTGCTTTATGTTATCCCATTGAATTTATAAGTTTACATTTTATGGTTTTCCGTTCTTTTAATTGATCATGTTTGTTAGAGATTTGATCTATACGATTTGCCCCCTACCTATTGAGTGGTGTAAAAAAACTACAGGTTGTTATTTTTCCGAACTTTCGGTTCGATCCCCGTGTGTGGCAAGCGAGTTTTCGAAAATCTGTGAATGTAGATTTGTTTCTTTTAAAAATAAAGGAATGTTTCCTTTGATTAAAATTTGCTATCTCCAGTATTTAGAGTACTTTCCCTCCAGGTGGCATTGCAAAATTCCACCTTGTATAACCAATTATACCTTATTTCTACCAATACGCTTCCTGAATTAGTGTCAGAGTTGCGAGGTAAATGGAAAGATTGAATCGAACCGATTTCGTTCGATTGTATATTATTTATCATCACACGACACGTTTCTATTTACCTCCAAAATAGCGTAGTAACTAAACTACAGCTTAATATTAATACTAGCGCTTAATTTTATATTAGTAACTACTATTACTTCTCTACAATTGTTACTAGGTGCAGTCAACTAAAAAGTTCTTAAATTAGAAATTAAAAAGGGGTTAAATCATGTTGTTATTGGGGTGGGATGCTAACAACGCGTAACTGTCGAGGGTGTGAAACTGACCTTAGAATCATAGATAAAAGCGTAAATATTATTCAATAAGTTCTTATGTTAATCTGAACTAGGTCGTATGTACTGTATTCATGCAAAATTAAAATAAAGAGAAATAAAAATAAAAATGATAAATGTGACTAAATAAAATTATTATAATGAATGAGTATGGTGTGCAAATAATATATAAATTCAAATATTATAAAAAAAAAAACGTATTATTGTCATTTAAAATTAAGGTACATAATATTAATAATACTGATTTTTACATTTTCTAAATTAATTAATACTTATATTTGTTTTAGGTTGCCAACTTGTGAATATATATTGTGTTTTTGGGGCCATATAATCAAGTAAAAATAAAGTAATTTATAAATGTTCAATAATTATTTATAAACGTTAATCCAAGTGCAGTTGTATTCAAACGGAATGTGGGCTCGGAACTTGGAATGTAATGTCGGCCTGTACATAATATAACTCATCAACATCATGTGATGTGTCAACTAGTACCATGGGAATCGAACCCAAGGTTTCATTATTACTGGTTTCAATTTTGAATACAAACAAAAGTATTCGCAACAATTAAAACACATATTTTCTTCATCTAGAACCATTTTTTCGAACTAAAATATTTTCTGCTTTCCGTAATATAATCCTGTCATAAATGCGCAATGACACTTACTCGCACATTCAAACACATCAAACGGAAACATTATGTATTTTCAGTATAAAAGTGATTTCCACGTAGCAACTATTCCGATTGAGATCCTTATCGCGCGTAATTAGAGACGCGGTAAACAACCAAACAGAGACTTAACAACTTCATACATTTCCTGCGCACACGCAAATTAGTTTTTCTTTTATTTTGAAAACCTGCAGTAAAGTTGGTTGTAACTACGAAAACCAACTTTACTGCAGTTTCTCAAAATCAAATTGTCACTATTGACGTACGGTTTACTTCACGTTTGAGTCTTTGCTTAGCCGCACTGGGCAGCGAACAAATGCATGCGTCACAACCAAATGTTTGAAGCTGGAAATAGTTTTGCCCACTGCTAGCAGTGCGGCCACCATTTCCAAGTGTGGTATGCGTAGTGCTAGTGGTGTGGTGCAGGCCTACTGGGGCGGCACGTACCTGCGCCGTTGCTGTGCTGCGGCGGCGACATGTCCACGTCGTCGGCGCCCGACTGCGCCCGACTGTCCTCTATCGATTCCGCTACGCCTGGAACACAACCACGATACTATTACTGACATACACTCTGTCAATCTTAGCTCATGTTCAACTATAGCATAATCCCTTTGCGTTATTGTTATTTTTAATATATTTACCGCCCCGCTCTAAATTGGCGCGGCGTTTAAGGTTGACAAAACATCTAGATTTTTTATGACCATAATAATTTCATGAAAATAACAAAATCCATCGTAAAGTTAAGAAGAACACAGAGAAACATGAAAGGTTAATATTAGGTGAATATGTTTAGACAGTGATGTAGTGGTACCGTTGCGCTTGTCGTGTCCGTTAGCGGGCGGCGCGCGGCTGGTGTGCGAGATGACGGACGTGGCCACGCCGTTGGCCGCGCCGCCCTTAGAGCCCGTCGCCTGCAAACAATCACAATACTAACATGATAAACCTTCATAACGTCTATTGAGTTGGCAAAAGCACTGACAAAAAGCTGCTAAAGATGACCGAACAGAAAGATTGATCATTCCTCGTCAAGCGTGCCACATACAAGTTCAGTGTCAGCTCGATGGCCTCGCCGATGTTTGTGTTGGTGTATGTTACCTGCGCGTCGGAGCCGTTGACCATCTCGACGAACTGGCGGTACTTGAGCAGGAACAGCAGGTCCGGGTCGCGCTCCAGCAGCCCCGGGTACAGGCCGCGCGTCAGCTCGATGGCCTCGCCGATGCGACCAGACACCACCAGCTTCGACACTCCTGTAACATACAGACAACAATCATACGCACCTCAATAAAGGGTGTAAAAAAACCTCTTAACGAAACCGAAAAGCACTTGTTCTCCCCGTCATTGCGATATTTTTTTTGTTTTACGCCATACCTGGGAACCTTTTAGTTACGGAGATATTGGGGGACAAAGTTCCAACATTTTGACAGGTTTTTTTTTTTAATACAAGTTTTTATTGTTAGATTTTTACTTTAAACACCTCCACAACCCCCGTACTAAACAATCCATCCATCAGCACAATGTTTTGAGTGCGTAATATTGAGTTCTACAAAAAAACATGATTTTTCACCCCAAACAAAAAAGTCGTTTCCCAGCAATAATTTTTGCGTAAAGTTACTTTAGTTTGATGTACAGAATGCTTGGTTGATGGCTGATCGTGATAAGGTTGTTTACACCTTGTATTTCACCAAATATCACACAAATACTGTTTGAAACAGCTCAGTTTAATCTAAAAATTTACTAAATTCATTTTAATTTGATCAGTCTGTTACTGTCGCACTTCTCATGAAGACAAGACATGAGCATTAATCACCACGCTTGCTCAAGGAAAACATGTCTGAATTTTTTTTTTTTTTTTATTAAATCGCTGTGGTAGTGAAACGCGCGTGCATGACAATGTTCTTTTTTTTTAAATGAGTTGCATAATGTTTAGTACAACGATAAAACCTGTTTCAGATACTTTATGGCATGGGTGTAGATAAAGAGACAAAGTTTATTGAATGTTTGTAAAAGATAAATGCTGAAATCACGAATTACATTTTGTTTATTTACTAAACGCTCCACTATTGCAGAAGATAACGGTGAAGGAAAACATCGTGAGGAAACCGGCATGTCCTAGAACCAAAAATTCGAAGACATGCTACATCTACCAACCCGCACTGGGCCCGCGTGGTGGATTATAGCCCATTCCCGCTCATAGAGAGGAGGCCTGTGTCCCAGCAGTGGGAACATTAATAGGCTGATGGCTGTGATGATGATGATTGCAGAAGATTAAGAAGGAAACTTTGTATGCAAGGAAAATTGGAAAACGCATGATTTTTATAAGAATCTAAAAGTGGGGCGGGGTGCAGTTGTAAACAATAAAATAATGTACATTTGTCCATATGAGAATACCCAGTGCAATATCCAAAAAGTAAGACTTACTTTGTCTATTTTTAATGGAGGCGATATCCTCGTCGATGGGCTGCCCCGTGGCGCGCGAGAAGGCCTGCGCCGTGCTGCAGTACCCGTGATGCACCAGGTACCGGGACACCATCCTGCGGGACCACGCCACAGTACAGTACGGGGCCCGAGCTGCCCGACACATTGGCGTGTTTACATAAGTCAGGCAGGAAGACCTCCGTCTTTATGCTCTGTGGAATACGCGACTTCTGCGTAAAACCTTTTTTTTTTTTCTTTTTTTTCGGATGGGAATCATCAAATGACTCCTCCCGGTCTGGGCGGAGTGAAAAGGAGTGTCAAACTTTTACTGACTAAACCTTTTACTAAAAACCCATCCATGTTCCGGGGCCAAGGTATCTTTCTCTCAGTCCCGCAGCCCCGGCAGGCTTCGGCCCTTGCTTCCCCTTCCTGTTGCTGACTTTCTTTGAGGCGCGCGTGGAACACTCCTGCGCCGTCGACACGGCCTGTCGTCATGAGACGTACGGACGGCGAGCTAGCCCCTAGCTCCCCGTCCACAGGCCCGCGCCTACGGTGGCCGGAAGCCACCACGTGGCCCCGACGCCCGGGGCGTCTCCCGCGGCGGCCGGGACGTGAGGATCTCTCCCT
This sequence comes from Xestia rhomboidea, assembly GCA_963853795.1. Classification (NCBI taxonomy): domain Eukaryota; kingdom Metazoa; phylum Arthropoda; class Insecta; order Lepidoptera; family Noctuidae; genus Xestia; species Xestia rhomboidea. The sequence goes on along the minus strand of OY970771.1, from coordinate 1,020,442 downwards.
CTCACGTTCCGCCACCTCCTTCGCTAGCATGACTGCTTCGCAGAAGGAGGTGACGGCGTCCCATTCCGTCTCGCTGGGGAGCATGGAGCAGGGCCGGGCGCCTGGGAGATGTTAGCTCACCGGTGCAGGACCTGCTGCCACTGGCCCTGGTCGTCGGGCAGCGGGAAGTCGTCGATGGCGAGGCGGGTGCGCGCGCGCAGCTCTCGCAGCATGTCCTCGATGTCGAACACGAAGGGCTGCTGCCCGAAGTTCGCGTCCACCACCTCGCCCGGCGTCTGGAGACCCACCGTCGGGTAGAGGTTTGGCTGGAACATATAAATAGCGGAATTTACAATTATTTTATTTCTGATAAACATATATTTTGCGCTTATGAAACGTCAAAAGATAGGTGCATGGTTTGGATTGGTTGTTTCACGTGGAGAAGACACTAACCAAGAAACTCCTTGGTTACTCTTGGTCCCCTGCATGTCGCTCAGCTAGTTTTAGAACAACATCTTTATAGAGTAGAGCCAAGTCTCTGCCACTGTAGCAGTCTCTGTTTCATGTAAACTTTAGTATGCTAAGTCACTGCCAAGCCCAAAAACCAACAAAGGAAGGCTCACAAAAAAGTGGGAGTTAATAAAGACTGACAGTAAAGAATGGAAACCAAGTCGTTGGCTTTAGGTGGAGTTTTTCAAGTTCTTTAACTAAACTTAGAGACAGGATCTGAATAGACATACAAGGCACAAACCCTGTTGCGATCGTCTATCACAATAGTGTAGTTATGTAGTAATATAGTAGTAATATAATCAGTACGCCTAGTTGCATGTCTTGTCGGTTGTCGGCGACCCACGCGAGATGGCACTGATATTATACGCTGCAGGTGAGCAGCTGTCGCCGCTCCGATGAGATTGTTGCGAGGACATAACTGAATGCGCTTGTAGAATATAAGGAAGCATTTATAACTTAGCCATCCCGATATCAATATGCGTGTAGTTATATACCACAGTACCTAAAAAATTATGTACTTATTCATGGTTTAGTAGAAACTAATGGATTTATTACTAAATATTCAAGTATAACGTAACAAAAATGGAAGCTGAAGATGACTAGGGTTTGGTATTTTGTCGCGGTCACTTCTAAACCCTTTTTTTTTTCTAATAAAACCAGTTCCCCCTTAGCACTACTCATCCAAAACTGGGTAGTTGCAGTACATTATGTACAGGGGCATTAGTTTTTGACAGTCATACATAAGTCATAGCATTTTGCACCATAAGGGGACCAACTGTGAACCCTTCCGATTATGAGCGGGTTCCAGAATTCTATGCCCTTATCAAACGTACCGGTAGTCCTCTGAACGCAATGCCGAGATGGTGTCCGTTCTTGGTGTAGAAGCAGGTGTTGTCGACGAGGTTGACGCCGCAGCCGATGACGTCGCCGGTGGTGAAGGTAGGCCCGTAGGGCTGGCCCGTGCCCGACGAGCAGAACGAGTGCCCGTCGTCGCCGTGGTAGCCGTATGAGTGCTTGTCCCAGCCTGGAATGTGGCGACGAAAAAAGGGTAATAGTTTGTAGGATAATAAAAATATTACGATATCCTTGTCTCCACGTCCGAGAGTAGGGTTGGTCATAAAAATGACGTAAAATGGGCTTATATTGTACTCGTCTCAGAACAAACTATAGAATAGATTAGTTAATCCTAATTTGTGAAGTCACAGTGATCTCTGATAATGTCAGTCGGTATTTTAGGAAGGATGACCAAAAACTGTTAAGATTTATAAAACAACCTCAGATTACGCATAAATCTGATGGATCCAAAAACAAGAAAAAAAACGTTCTTTCAAAGCCTCCAGGCAGTTGACTCGTTCACTCACCAGGTAATCTGTTCATGTTAACTCCGTGCGCAGACAGGCCGATGCCCATGTAGCCGTCGCGGCCCTTGGACACGATGCGCACCTCGAAGTAGTACAGGCCGCACGCCGCCGGGATGGGGTGCGTGGCGCGCACGCTGGCCGCGTCCTTGTGTGTCTTGCCATGACCTGCACACCACACCGATCCATGTTCACACCACGACTAGCAAGGTTTCTGTCGTTAGTAACAACGTTTAAGGAGTAACCACATTTATCGACACGTAATTTCCTTGAATGAGCTAGTCCGGTTCTATTCGTTTTTTTGCATAATCATGAAGCTCTCTTACTCTGGCCAGTTAAAATTGATACCGCGTCGAAAAGTGTAGTCCCTCTCTTATCGTCCAGTCTACGTTTAGAAAGAGAGCTATTTCTATATTGTGTCTATGTTAGCTTAATAGTGTGTTTGCCAGGCTTAGAATAGGTTTTGTCTATAAGTTTTAAAGGCTTCAAGCGAAATAAAGGCTAGAGAAGTAAATACTGGCATTGAAATTGTAAAGCTAGCTCTATGAGTATAAACAAAGCCACTTTCGACTATGGTTACCGTTAATAACATCGTCTATAGAACAAGTACACAGCAATTAAAATTGTATACTTAGAGCTTGGAAAGTGACTTTGTGTTGAGGTCTAATAAAGTATATGCAAACTGTTAGTGTGAATAGAATAGAATAGAATAGAATAGAATTAATAATTAATAATTATTTTTTATTATTTTATTATAATTGTTAGAAGGTACTCAAGTGCAGCAGAAAATTAACTCGTACCTACTCTCAAATACAATATCGTGTACCCAGCGTCCCAGTTTGTACCTACATTGTACCAGTGGCGAGGGGTCAAAATTCCCATGAACGTCTAAAAGGATAGACAAAACAAATTGTGTCATCTCGACCCTTGGCCGCTAGCTACTAAGCTATTGTATGACAACTAGTCGTTTTACACAATTTCCACCGAGAGCGGGCGGATCGACTGTCCTTTTAAGTGCCATGAGAAGGCAAAGTAACTCGATGGAGCACTTTCGCGCATTAATTTTTATTATTATTAAGAGCCACACAGACTGAACACTCCAGTTACCAGAGAAAAGCCCCGACTTTATATAAATACCCTTATTTACCGGGCCTGATCTTGAGAAGCCATTCATGAATTGGTAACCTAAGTCTTTATTTTTATTTTTTTTAAGTATTTAAACGAATATGAAAGTTTTGCTAACTAGTGGATCTGCTAATCGATTTAGCCAACACACGTAGGAAATAATGCTGACACGTTTGTTTGGCAGAAGCCTTTTCAAACCGCAAACTATTTGTGTACAGTTATTAATGTTCGAAACTTATCGATGGCATGTGGTTCAACAAAATCTTTACTATCCGAAAACAAAAAGTTGGTAACGACCATACATAACATAACACAGTTATCATCTGTTCAATTCAACATAATTATTCACACACAACGTGAATAACAAGTGTCCGAGAATTTGTATCTACGAACAAACATCCTGAACGTTAGCCAAATACGAAATGTGGACGAATTTTAAAACCAGGCCAACGGGGAATGCTAATGACCTCAAGCTAAAAAGTAAACACGGTTTAAATTCAATACCATAAATTATGGGACGCACCAACTGCGAGTGCAGCGGTCACAGCAACAACAATGCAGAGCAAACTATTTCAAACTAGCAGACGAAAATAAAACTTGAGCGATGAAACTATGGCTCACATTTGAATAACTACTATAGGTATTGTGAAAAACGATTCAACGAGTCTATCACAAGGCCAAACACTTGAAACGATACAGCACTACATAACGTTGGCCGCCAACACGCCAACGTTTCGTCACAAACACGTGGAACAATGGCCAACAGACGAATTAATGTTGATGACTGTGCCGTTCTGTATCACGCCTTTGATTCATGTTTTAATGAGCACGAATCGAATTAAAGACAAATTATGTTAATGCGGTGAGCAGACCTGAACGATATAAATCTGTGCTGTGCTGTCTGTTATCTATCAGCACAACAAAATGCGATACCTACCTAGCAGCACACACATTTGGTAGAGTACGTAATAATTGCAGACCGAGAGTTATTCTTGGCCACCATCGAGACACGAAAGGTAAAAATATTACGAACCTACAATAAACGGCAATTGGAACAAATTATTCTCGAAATAGAAATCCAATTCTGACGCGGAAGCATAAAATCAGTTGAAACGGCTGCTCATGCTAGTCATGAGCGACGAATATTTAGACTGAACACTAAACAAAAGCAATTGAACGTTGTATCATCCTGTTTCCACAAACCGCTTCCATCCATCCCAAGCTTCCATGCGATGCGATGCGGCCGGCAGCAGCAGCACGCGCATGCACACACCGAGCTGCGCGTACGCATGAGAACAACAACACAGGTTAACGAACCGCCACGTGTTTACACAACAACGCGTAGATAAAACCACTGGATATGAGTGGGTCGAAACACTCGCTCATGATACATGGCATTTTATTAAAGTAACGCGCATTTTGTTGAAGAATTTTGTTCCCTCGAGGCAAAGAGATTCGCAATTTCGAGTGTTGTTATGCTAATTAGAGTGTTTGACCGAAAACAATTTGTGCTAAATGACTGTATCGTAGCCATTCGTATCACTATGTGGATTTAGCGTCAAATTACGGTAGTACCTAACGGTAATTTTAAGTAGGATGAAGGAAACCGCACGACGAGGTATTTGCCTAAATACCTACTAAGTTGTTTAAGACAACAAAGAATCGTAAACAAGTCGAAGTATTTACACACATAAACGAACAAACAAACGCACAAAGCCTTCGGGGAATCAATAGAGCGTTACCTTCAAAGCTACAATGACATCAAACGGCAAAAGGACTGACTCATTGCATGCAACATAAGGAGGGTTCGGTATCGGTTCCAACCACGAAGAACAATCACATCCAATCGCTATAATTCTATAACCACTATCTAACTCGTGTCCCACATATTGCTTATTTTAAGACGTCGGAAACAAAAATCCAGTTAAGAACTACGCAGTGCGTACGTAGCGACGGATTAACAACATCACGTTCTCGATTTTGAATGAAATGGGAACACTTGACTCAAACATTATCGCTAATGGATACAATAACATGAGGCGCTACATTTTATGAACATAACTTTCGAATCACCATGAACGCATTCAAGGGCTTGTATCTCGAATACTGAGCTCTGATGGCAAAACTTGGTGTGTTGGCCTCGGCCCAACTGGTCTTGTCGAACATTCGACAAATGTCAAGGCGTACGCGAGGTCGACACACTCGCGTTTCCTACAAACAAAGAATCAGAGCTCGGTAAGTTCACAGTAATGCAATATATTTAAAACAAACGGCTCATTGGGTCAGACAGCACAGAATAATGTCTACAAATTTAATTAACTACGTGTTTACGCGACTATGTAGAGCTCCAACATATTGGAAATGTATCGAGTATTGCTGGCGATATTTCTGGATACGTGTTCTGCAATAATTATGTGCTGTCCACCGTCGCGTCGTCGTCGTCGCAAGCCTTGGGCATCAATAATAAATGAGATAATGATATGCTGGCCCGCATCAAAGCATTTACTGCAACCTGTGTCCTTCGGTATTTCAATTAAATGAAATATAGAAAGCTCTTCTGTTTTACATTGAATTATTCTCTTTGAAAAAGGTTGCGAAGGCTGCTCCTAAAAGCACTTGTATGTTTGTATGTATCAGTAAGCTATGGACTCTGAACTGAACTGAACGTGAAGTATTATACTACACTTTTACGCAACCAGCCATTGTGACAATCTCAGATTCCCTTCACGTAATTGTCTCGTTCTATTTAGTTATGTAGGCCACACCTAATTGTAAATCCGACGAAACGAGCAACGACACAACGCGTCGCTCGTCACTTGGCAAGAACAATGGGAGACTAGGGAAAAACAGCGGCTCGCGGTGTGCGCGTATGAGTATGGACAAAATTAGCCACAATCGTTAGCGGACCGTTGCTCCCGGCTGCAGGTGGCTACCGCACTGTGCCGCTGCAACACTGACTCACGCCCGCGAGATAATGTTCATACTCGAGCACAGATTACGTGCAACAGGACATTGATTTCCTACACTGGTAGCTGAGACACGCGGACTAACACAGCACTGGTGTATTAAAATTCTAACGGGAATATGAGTGGAGTCTGTCGTGTTGTGCATGCAAGATTCCATGCAAACGTTATTGCGTTTGTGTGCGTGCGCTGGAAAGCAAAAGCAGGAAGTGTAGCATCTCGATAGTGAGGCGGAGTACCCGCGTGAGTCACTTATTTCGATTAAGACATTCCGTTCCCGGAGCGATGTGCATCACAGCGCCTGGAGTGTTCGCGTGCTCGGCCCGTGCTTACAGCCACTACCTTCTCTGAATGTTTATGGACCAATAACGCGTCTGCGTCGGAGGAGTGCGCACCTTACAGAACTGTCGGATAATAATACTATCTCGAAGATTTACGAGTTACATGACTTGCTAACCAGTACGACGTAGTTTTTGTCATCTATTAGCAAGTTTATAAAGACAGTCACAAGAAAACGCCGGCCAAGACTGTAATGACTTAATGAGACACTGCATGAAACGCGCGTTAGTCAACATGCAAATATCAGAAGCAGGAAACAGTGAATAACGCTAACATAATGAAACTATGTAGAAACAATAACAACATTGATATTATTATTAATATTATACAACAGTTCTCTGTAAACGAGTTCCACGTATGGTGACAGTAATTTGCAAATAAATCACAATCATGCATTCAACGGTTTGGTTGATTAAACCACTAGAATTGAAATTTGAAAACAGGTTAAACTTATGTTAACTTAGTAGCAGTAATCAAGTTTATAGGAAATAATAATATCGACTAAATATATAAAAAATACAGCATGAATGTAAATGTGCGAACGTGAATTATTGATCGCGTACTACCAACATTTCTAGCAGAGTGACAGAAATAAATAAGTCGACATGTGCTCCGCTCAATATGTCAGTGACGGTGACGCAGATAGCATACTCGAGCCTGACGTAAAAGCGAGCCGTCTGGCTAATCTGGAACGTTTGACAAAGCCAAAGCACATGTCGATGGGACTAGAAGAAAAGCATACAGAGATTAAGACACTCGAGGCGTTTCCCGAGAAAGTTACAGAACACACAATGACGGTGACACGCAGTTGCTAACAAACAGTACCGCGGCCGGCCGTGTGAGCGCGTCCCACACGGCACACGCCTCTTTGCGCGGTACCAACACGGAACACCTCTCACGGGCTACTTGTACGCCCAACCGACGGCGACGTACACGATATATACACGTTATTATTTAAATTTTAAACGCATAAATTAGCACTGTTTATTAGCAAGATGCGTGGGCACAGATATAGTTGTATGTATGTTGACGTACGATACATCCAGAGGCGTAAGTGGAGGTAGGGCAGGTGGGGTCGGCGGCCCGGGCCCTGCGTCCCACCTTACAACAAATAGAGAAAACATCCATGTCCATTAAAACGATCCACAGTCGGACCCCATACACACCACTTACGCTTCTGGCTGCTCGGCGAGACGGCCAGCGAGATGGCGCTATGCAAGCTGCGGCCACAACGCGCCCTCGACGATGATCCCGGTTAGCTACATAACATTGCGCGCAAACGCCAGTTAAGCTTCCTCGAACGGAAAGCCGCGGCAGCAATGGATGCATGCGCTCGCGTGTACACGTCATGCAATGTCCTGACTACCGGCACACGAGCGTTTAGAGCATAGTGGTGCTATGGAGCCGAATATTATCTATGCTACTGATTACTTCTAGAGTTAATACTATGATTATTCTAAGCCTTATCAATGAGTAATCTACTTTCAGTACATAAGCTAAAACAACAATAACTTTGCGATAAACACTTATGCAGGGCACAGGGCAGACTGTGTTGTTTCTTGCAAAATGTGTATTCTGTATTGCCGCGGTAAATTAATTGTTCTACACACTGCGAAGGTCTCCCCCTCCTCAAACAGAAGCATATCCTGCGCGTTGACGAAAAGGTAAACTTATACGATATGAGATAACGGTTTGATACTGAGTATGGAACTAATGAGTCCGCAAGGATGCGGAAGGAGGAATAATGATGTTAAATGAAAGCCGTTTATTAGGTACATAGATAAGATACAAGATCCACGTAGAGTACCGATTCGTTTTCAAATTCAAGAAAATAGGTACTTTGTACGTATTTTGTGACGGAACTCATATTTACTATCAGGGAGCACCATCTATCAAGTTAACGCAACGCATTGAGTAGATTTTCTTCAATTGTATTATTTATATTGCACGCAAACCGTGCTAAACAAAGATATTAAAACCTTTACAAACAAAGAAATAAAAATGATTAAGATAAAGCGAAATAATCGTTATTTATTTCATATTAAAACATAAAAACGTCAGCATGAAAAATAACAATAACAGTAAGGATTCATTGAAACGAATAGAAAGCCCCATGAACTCAAAAGGTTATAAACATAACCTGTTAAAACAACAGGCTATGCTATAGGGGAAAACGCCATGTTGCCATAAACGTCAAATGCAAACGAAACCAAAATAAAAGAGTAGAGAGAATAAGAGAGCACTGTGAAAGGCAAGGGTGGAACAGGGACAGAGCCATAAACGTCAATAACTGTAGACGAAAACAAAACTGCAACGTATAAGTGCATAGAATATGGCAAAGGTATTGGCTGACGTGCGCGTAGAAACAATTAGCGCGTGGAGCGGTTGCCATGCGGCGCGGCCTCGCTCCCGCCCGCCGCATCTGAGCGATTACTTCAAATTAAATTAACTCCGCATGTTTCGACACAAATCCTTTGCACACTGCCTCAGACACACAAGCTAGCGTTTTCAATGTCTATTATTTATCCTAAAAATGAATTTAAGTCACTGTTCTTGTTTTTTTTTCTTCAATTGATCGTTTCTTTTAAGAGGTCACCAAGATAGCACTGGTTATTCTCACGATTACCATCTAAGAAGGACGTGCGGTTGGCTCACCTGAACCTTAAACGGTCAGTAACTCGGTAAAGGGATTTTCGTGACTGTGTTAATTTATGTGGGAAACCTGGAAAGGGTGGTGTTGAAGCCAGCTTAGATTGAACGTCAATAAAGACAATCAAAAAGGGAGCATTAATTCTAAAATGGACTTGACAAAGAACACGGTAGTGTTTGTGTAGTAATAATTTTTTACGGTAATTTGTGAAATTGAGCGTACAAGCTAGTTACTACTTAGTTGCCTAGATTTGAATATGTTTTGTACAAAACTGCGTTAAGATAAGAGTAGAAATTACTATATTAGAGAAATCTGAACGTCGGAACAATAACGTCAAAACACTAGAAAGAATAGGTAATTTATACAATCATCATTGAATTCTGTTTATTAAATGTCAATGAAATAGATACATGCAATCAAAGCGCTTAAAATAATGGTACATCGTTTGTGATGACTGATAATGATAAATTTAATGAAACCAGAGAAAATGGTGCTAGTGTATAATACGTCAATCGAGAATACTTAATATGAACAAAACCAGCTCGATAAAAGCAATACGATCCTTGAAAGGTCGAAGTTTTTGGTCCCTGATTTACGATATAGCTGGAAAAGATAATCAAATATTCGCACAGCATGTTTTGAAACCGCAACGAAAGCAATCATGACGGACCGACCACGATGAATTAGCAATGAAGTAAAGTGTTCTCGCAGGAATCTATGTGATGTAATGCTGCGATACCACAACAGTCAGCAAGCGAGTGAATAAGGGGTAATGAGGCCTTCGCATACAACGAGATTACAAAGGGAAACAAAACACCCGTCACAGACCAGCAACATTAACGCCTATTTTTCCGTCCAGTGTCACAATTCTCTATAGTTCTATATTTAAAACACAAGTTCTAAACTGAAAGTGACTGTAAAATATAATAATAAATAAATACTAAAAATATAATATATAAGAATTTATTATTCCAAGGCCCGTCCCAAGCCTGTGCACAAGCACCATAGTGACCCAGTGACCCAATTCCTTCAATTGATCTCACAACGGCGGACCAGATAAGCTATCTACTGCTTATCTGGTCCGCCATTGTGAGATCCCCTTATGCCCATGTTCTTCTATCATGCTGCACTATAAGAAAGAAACCGAAAACTTAACGGAGCAAAAAATCGCATTGCGGTTTTAGTTAAGAGGCCTATGATCATTAATCTTTCGTGTTTAGGATCCCCAGCGGGACGGTAGCCAAAAACTGTAGAACTGCGGTTTAAACTACGAATCCAAACGGCTATCAACAAGTTATAAAATTACTTACGGAGGGAATTCCAGTCAGCGCTTTAAAACTTCAGAGCAAAAAGCCTTTCAAGATAACCATAGTTCAATGCTAAAAATGCCATGGAAACTACGCATAAGATCCCGTTTCTATTATTATCTGTGCCGTAAAAGGCAATTCAGAAATCATTTATACACATGTGTATTAAAGAACACGCCGTGCAGCATTCACCTGTATACTAATAACATTGCAATCACCTATTGGCCTGCCAAGCGTGGCTGTTACGCCAGTATCCCACGTTTATTTATGTACTCATTTGTACATTTTCCGTTGCCAAGTCAAATCTACTCAATGCTGCTTAGGATTCATTTAGTTTTGATCCATAACTTTCGCTTACATGCACCGGCGTCATAACCGTTCAAGTTAACGACGTTCCATTATTATTCACTGGTTCTTGCACCGTAACATTTTACATTTCCTTGGATTTAAGTCTTAATAACAGCTAATTGAGTGTTTCTTCAATGAAAATAAAACAAACTCGTTCCATGATTACTGGCTATTAACAATTATGCATGGGGAGTTTGGTAACCTCACTTTCTTAGTAATCATCCGCAGAATTACGCCATTACCGTAAAGGGCAAAGAAGCCAACAGGAAACAAAACTTGCGACTAGTAAAAGCTGATGAGAACCATAATCGCATCGCTATCGAACAAACAAACAGCCTTGTTCCATGAGCTACGAACATACTACGTTGATAGCTATTGATGCTTTATGGGGTACTCAAAGAACTCAAACACTAGTAATGTAAACGAACAAAAGTTGGAAACAAAACGCGATGCGTGCCCCTACCTCAGAGACAAGCTAGTCGACGTTAATTTATAGGAAGACATGCTATGGCCACGCCACGACTCGCGTGCCAACCACTGATTGCTTTCAGACTACTGCCTCGCCAATCGTAAGTTTGTTGCTGGTGGCTGTGGCACGCTTATTGAATATGCAAAAGGAACAACTCAACCTTTAGAACAAATTAGTTTCAGAAACTAAATTTATGCGGGAAAATGTAAAAAGCTGAATATTGTCTTGACTGACACAGCCGGTGAATGAAAATTTCCACGAAGGAATACAATAAAACAACGTCTGAATAATATGTATGTTAAGTATCACCCTACACGTAAATTAATTTATCTCTGGAAACCATGTTCTCTCGGAACTGTTGAAATATTTCGCCAATGAGTTCTGGTTCTGATGTAACCGAATATTCTGATGGAGAGAATAAAGGTGCTCTGTTTGCTTCCGAACGGACGTGAATGAATCTGATGTACTCTGAGAACTGCTGCAAATCGTTGCACAAAGACAAATTGATATAAAAGTGTATTAGTTAGCGTAGTAACACGGTCCGATTTAATATAAGAATCAATGTCGGTGTCGCAATACGCAACCTCACTCAAGGAGAGGACTCGGGTTTCAATACGATCGTGTTTATTTTTCATGCATTTCATAACAACATTGCACACCGTCATATAATCAACAGCTTCAGTCGCTTCTGCAGTGACGCGGAACTGTGCAAGCTAATCCTTTGTCAATGTCTATGAAGAGTCGTGAAAATTAGAAGCCGTTGCGTTTCTGAGACTGTCATGAAAAGATAAAACTACATGTACGACCTTTGCATTTAAATACTTAGAAATAGTAAGGTCGGAAATATACCAGGCAACCTGAAAATAGAACTTCATTAGTCGATGAAAAGCCAGCATGAAAATTGAAAATAAGGCTTCCTGGAATGTACGGGATCGCGCACTCAGAATAATTATTTTCTAGCTACGCCTCGATCACCAGTTTATTGATCAAAGTTATGTCACACATGTATTGAAACACTACAATACAGACAAGGACGTGGACAAAAAGGTTCTTATTTGTCACAACAGTAACGAGCTCTGTGAATGACAAGAACTTTCCCAAACGTTTCCAACTTTATTTACGACGATGAACTCGGCTTTGGGCTGAATAAATTGACCTGACTCGGAGAAAAATTGTACCTGACTCCTTAGCTATACATTAAGTGGGCACATTTATCAATACTTACATATCCACATGACACACAAATCAAGCGACTGACCTAAGGAAATAGTTGCCAGGCGAATGCGTCGACCGTCATCATTACGATTCAAACGCGTTTTTGATTCTTGTGTCGTGACTAAAAACAATACAAGCCAAAAAGTTCTGTGCCTTGCTAAACATGGCGATACTTGGTATCGCACCGAGTATCGCCAGTATAAGTTAGGAGATTAACGGGCATTATGGCATGGAAGGCTTACAGAAAGAGATTTACGACCAAACATCAAGCGAGAAAGGAGACGTATGGCAGCGCAAGCAGACTGAACTTGACCTGCCATCGGCTGTCTTCGGCCTACATCGCATCGCCTCAGACTAACTTGGCACCGATAAAAACAACGCGATAAGCACTCTCTGACCTCTTTCACTCAAACAATTCCGATAATAGAGTAACAATTAATTATTCGTCGAAGCTAGCTACTGCTACCTAATGTTTTGCAACAGTTTGCATTTACATATTACATATCTAATGCGTTTCGAGGCGACTAAAAAGAATAAATAAATATCAGAATTCCGTTGGTATGCCCAAAACTAGAATATGATATAACAACTGGTACAACAAGAAGAGTAATAGCAAAGGATGCATTTAGTCTGCATCCTCCAAAAGTGTTTCGGGATTTTTGTACTGTTGTGAGGTTTCTATTTGGACTAGAAAATAAACTTTAAACCACAAATTATAGAAACCAGAATCACAGCCAGAATACTGACAATACATCATCGAGAAACATACACACACGTACGTAATGAATATATCAAAAGTACATTGCAGACATTCATGGAATCAAAGGGATTGTATGTATTTATGCCAGAAATGGATAGACAAGCTCAGTCAGCGCTTCATAAAGCCAAACACCAATTTTAACGCGGAAGCGGAAACTATAGATAAGAGAGGAGTTCCAAACGTCCCTTTATTTATCGAAGCACGAGGGTCGCATTCAGGGAGCTGTTCGGACTATTAAACTGTCTGTCGCAAGAAAAATGGGGACTTTCAATAACGGTAGTAAATCAAAAAGTATGTCACGAACGCAACGGGCTCACTTTCACTATCACAGCCTAGCGCTCGGTTGCATAATTATGCTCAGCCGACTTACTACTTATCCAATTATGTATTCACATTTGCGTAAATTGTATTGATAACCATACTCGTCAAATTGATGTGGTTATTGGATGGCACACAAACCTACGTTAGGTAGTCAACTCCGCCTTCTGACATAATTACCAGAAGCACCTCAGCACCCAACCTGAGACATTCCAGATCTACACCGAACCATGGAATGGTTCAGCAGCGGCAGACGTAGGTATTGGTGGGAATACATTCTTGGACTATCGACAGGCGAACAAAGAGCAAGAGAAAAAAAACCCTGGGAAGGGTTGGGTGCTTTACAGTAAATTAAATCTAATTTGAGAGCAGACATTTGATTTTCTTAATGTAAGTATTAGCTTTTTCACGCCGATGCAGACAGGTTTTTATTCATAAGTACTAATGGAATCGCTCAAAGACGCGACTGAAGAAGATTACCGACTACCGTCAAGCCCACAAGCGACAAATCAACTTAATATAATACATCGCTGGTTGTACGTAGAATGCTCTATTTTGCTTGCAAAACTTGTACCGCAAGCACCAGTAAAACAGATTCAGGCTCGACTTCTTTACCGCAGAAATTTTAAATGCAAATACTTGGCCCTCCTTGAAAAACAATTCAGTCATTATGAACAACTCATTGTTATAATTACAAAAGTTACGTATCCAACAAAATGCTACTCTGACACAAAGGGCCAGAGTTCCAAATGGAATTGAGGTAGATAGATTCGTATATCGGGGCTTCGACAAGGCCGATGTTACTAGAAATAGACACAAGGAAAAATAGACGGTATCACATCAAGTTTGGGTGTATTTGTGAATGAGGAGTATCAAGAGGGGAAGTACCAGCGGGGGGGAGCACGTGGCGGGCGACCCAACGCAAGCGAGCTTGACCCAGTTAATAGATGCACCATTTCGGTCCCGTTTTGAAAGCAAGGGCGGCCCTTTGCCGCCGTAGCTGTTTCGGATCTCCCTATTCCTTCCTCCGATTTCTTTGTTCGGTAAAGAGCGACATACCTGTCTTATTTTGACGTCGCGATGACGCCTACTCTAGTGCCTGAAAGCCGATTAAATACGAGCGGAAATCGCTAGGAGCTTGTTAAAATACCCTTAGTTGGTCACGGTAATTTATAACAATAAAACCAACATTAGATTAACCTTAGATTTGAATCTCAACATGTAACATTTGGCAAGTTGCCGTGATAGCGCGGTGTGACCACTGCGCGGTAGACTTTATAGAGATAAACTCTACAAATCTTATAAATATTAATCAAACAATGTTTTTTTATCCGAAACATCTGATATATTTTTATTGGCACGCTCGGCCGTTTCTTTAACGCTACTGCGTAGTCACCGGTCTATCAAAAAAAAGTTAATGTGAATAAAATACATAATACTTAATTATGTAAAAGTAAAACAGTGCGCAGTTGAAGCGGTCGTCGGACAAAGAGTCGGGAACAATACGTCGCGTCGCAACGATATTTGCTGATCAGTAAAGGGTGGAAGTAAATTATATTCAAAGCATGGTTCATCGACGGACAAACAATGGACCCGGAGACACGCGTGATAGGAACACAACACGACACACGGCACTCATCTCACGCCTATTTAATTACACAACAAACAACTGCATAGCCGGAAATACTGAAATATACATGTAATCCAGTGGGTATTATTAGAAACTGAACGAGACTTGAAGAGACGTTGCGAACGGGAATGACTATAAAAAGCCACTTGATGACTTAACGTTATAATCAATGAAGCTAAATTATAATTTATATTTAAGTTAACTCGCCCCAAAACAAACTCCACCGCACAAAAAAAACCGAAATCAGTATATTTGGACCAATCAATCATTCAGCGGTATAAAAACTTGTTTTGAAATCAAGGTGTTTTTAACCGAGATCCATTATCGATTGGTTATATTGTTCGATGCGAAGAAAGCTGTTGCTCGAAGGAGAAATCGTGTGCGACAATTTCTATGAGACAGAGAGAGAACAATCTCAGTTGTATCGTGGCCTATTATCTGAGACGTCACCGGGTCATCGTTACCACCACTAATTAAACCAGTTCACGTAGCTAGCGAAGTAGCTGACATTCATTCATATTATCATAGATCGTGTCGCCCGCGTGAGCGTCTACGAAGCGTTCGCCGAGGTGCCCTTCAGCCAGTGCGAGTGCGACCTCATTACCAATACGCCCCTTGTCCCCCGAGACCTGTAACTTGTTATACGAAACGATATTCTAACCATAAAGTATAATTATTGTGGTTCGTAATACAAAGATCAAAAAAGTTTTTTTTAAATCTGAAACCAGGCATACTGGTGTGGAATTTTAATTTATACATAGTGTACTGTTGAGCATTGTGGGTTTTTGTAACAGGCGAGATATTATACGACTGCACGATCACGACCAACCACTAATGGCAAAAATAATCAAATGCAATTTTATAAAGACAGTTCAAGAGCCATTCACTGAATTAGGTACTTACTTGTTATTATAAATTTTAAATGATGGAATAAACTAGTTGGACAATGAAAAGCCAACAGTGTTACCGTCGTAATAAAACATAAAGAAAATTCTATTTCAGTCGCAGTTAGCCCACATGCGATGAACTAACAGGAGATAATATTATGTGGGTCGAGCGAAAGGCAAGCTTTACCCTAAGCATATACAGAATACCACTTCGACAAAATCGAACCAAATTAAATATGCCGTTTTCAATCAGTAAGCATGAACATAGCTAGTTGAATAGAAGGTTGCAGGGCATAACGTGACTGAACATGAACTTACAACAAATATTCACGCTCTGCACAGATGCAAAGAATAACAGTTCAACAATACCATGACGGGTGATGTTGTTGAAAGGCGACTAACTGAAAAACTTTCTTGCTATTTGTGAGGGAGCCGAGAGGGAACATAAATTTGTTCGGCCACTGTGAAAGTGGATCGTAAAAGGCAGATTGAGCGGCGCGATAGTAATTCGATTCAGATCTGCTATTGCCGACGTTCAATATTCCAAGACAAAAGTTAAGCCTTGCCAAATGTTTGGGTATCTAGTCTAGATCTATAGTTCATTCCACAGCATTCATCATGTTTCAATATATATTGGGTGCTCCATAAAGTAATGCTTTGGCTGCACCAGCTCGGCTATATACTGGAGCAGTGAAAGAATCGTAGCTGTGCTTTCATTTTAAAGCTGACTTCAAAGGAACATAAGAACGCATAAGATCTAGGTCTTGTTTTGTGAATTTATGTAATGTGAAGTAAATGCTGCTCGGATCATTCAGGTTTTACACAGACTTCTGGGGAGTTTTCATAAAAGTATTTAAAATCATTATGATGTACAAGGTGTAAGGGTCAGGCAGGGGTCGAGCCATCGGAACAGGTTGCAAATGAACAATTGCCAATACAACGCGATCTTTGACTCTGTAATCGCATACAGCAATAATATTATTAATGTTAAAGCCGTACATCAAACAGTTACTCATGAATACTATCGCTGAAATCATCTTCGCTTGGGTGCCAGATTCGAAATTTAATGTTAATTTGGCAGAGTTTGTGTTGAGTTGTCAGCGTCATCGGTCATACACGACGAGTATTCTAAACTTGTAACAAAATCAAAGCATTTATTTCAAGTAAGCCAGTTACAGGCACTTTTGAATTGTCGAAACAAAGATGAAAATTAAATGTAGCTACAGTCCCAGTCACAAGACATAAAAACTGTGAAAGTACTGTAGTTGCCCATTCCCTTGCGTAGATCTCTATGGAGAAGAACGGGCAAGAAACTCCATGGACTCTTTTAAATCAGAATATTGTTACAAAATCTTGGTTACATCATTCATTTTGAGATGGTATATTATGTGAGAACAATGTAGCAAGATGTGCACGTTAAAAGTGTCCACAGTAAAACAAAACAAAAAAAAAACAATTCAAAAACTAAAATAATTCATTAAAATAAGCCATGGCAACTGAGAGATGACCAGTCACAACTGACAGCGTCCGTTCACGGACATGACGCATAGATCAGCACCATTCAACTCAACAATTTTGAAGGGAACTAAATGATCCGACACATGCGCCACCATCAGCGAGACTTTTGAGTGAGCATGACATATTCTCAACCGCCAGGGCACATTCAAGTCAAGAAAAGACGTAGGTTTCCAGTGAATGATAGCTTTCTAGTACATAGTACTCACACAATATGGGCTATGAGATTATATAATACTAAAGAGATTGAATCTATACAATGCAAAGATAGTTGTACAATCTTCAGCAGCTCCAACAATACCATTTAATGCTATCAATTTAAGCGCCCCTGTCCTTGTGGAGCAGGACCAGCATTGAGCCAAGCATTTTTATCAGCGATATAATCGCTCAACTAGTAATATGCTTGCTTACATAGTGTGCGTTTAATGCATGTTTTAAATTTCGTCTCATTCAGTTCAAGAATACTTTGTGGAATTTTATTATAGCATCTCAAACAGTACCCCATGAAAGATGAGTCTACTTTAGCGAGTCTGAAGCCTAGCTGAACTAGTTGGTCCCTATTTCTAGTACTGTAATTATGTCTGTCACCACTTTTACCAAAAAGGTGCAGATTTTTTCTGACGTACATTATGTTTTCGTAGATGTATTGACAATGTACTGTCATGATGCCAATATCCTTAATCAGTTCCCTTAGAGAATCGCGCCTACGTAGATTATATATGGCTCTGATGGCTCTTTTCTGCAGAATAAATATAGACTCAATATCTGCAGACCGTCCCCATAGCAAAATGCCATAAGACATTATACTATGAAAGTAACTAAAATAAACCAGTCTAGCGGTATCTACATCAGTATATTGACGGATTTTTCTAATGGCATATATGCTGCTGAACTTAGCCGCCCCGCAAGAGATGTTAAATGAGAACCCCATTGTAGCCTTGAATCAAGCGTAATCCCCAGGAAAACCGTTTTATCTACGAATTCAAGTTTCTCTTTATTCAGTACTATATCACAATCACTACTTTTAACATTCGGTAAAGCAAATCTTATGCATTTGGTTTTTTTTTTTCATTTAACTGTGAACCAATTTTGGACCTGAAGTAGTGTATTATTTACGTCATCTAGATTTTGGGCCCGCCTATTTATCTTAAAAATTAACATCATCATTATAAGTTTTCTTCTTTATGATCTTCACTCAAATCTCCGATAATGCAAACTATAATTGAATATTTTTGTTAGAAATTCTTAGCCGAAGGTATTGTAAGTTCTGTTTTCGTTCAAAACACTACTATCAGCCACTGACTTGCAAGTTAATCTCGCAGGCAAACTGTGGGACCTTATTTGAAACAGTGAATAAATGTATTTGTCTTTGTTTCTTCCGAGTTTTAGCGACTCATGTAACTACTTAAACAAGATTGTTGTGGCTCGAGGCTGTCCGGTTCAACAACAAATTTGTGATTCTATACACCTTGACTGAAAACTTTTATCATACTGTTTTTGAATTATTATTACTAAGGACAATAACCATGTTCATTAAAATCATCTCTTCCACTACAAAGAACAATACTGCTTTTAAGTTGCATTCCATTAACTCTACCCATCAGGACCTAGAATCGTCACCACACTCGTTTCGACGAAGACAATTTAAAAGAAATTGTTTCCAACAAGAAACGAACCTCGGAGTGACCTCTATCATTTCCCTGCAGGCCTTCAGGCAAACGAGCTTTGCTTGTGAACGTAACATAATAATTATTTACCATTGAAAACCCGCGTGTGCATTTCCACGGATAATAGGGAAAATGATTATAGTTCGCATTGCCAACAATTTGATTGGGTTGGGGTCGCCCTCAACGAGTGCTGCACCGCACAAACACAAATCGAGCCTGCGCATGTGGGGAGTCGGGGACAGGGCACTGATCCCTACACATGAGTATTTTTGTTGGAGAATGTTCATTCTGATCAGTCAATTTGACATTGTAATGAAGACGAAACATGGAAATTAAGCTCGACCCCTTCGAAAATAAACAAGAAAAGCATTTCAAACAAATAAATTCTGCGCGCCTGCAACCTTTGATCCCAACAGGTGCGTACAAAGCCAAGCCCTCGACACGAAGGAACTAGGTGAGATTGGAACATGTTGCACTCACGGCCCCATTCTAACTCCTCAACCTCAAGTGACTCCCACAGAAAAATGGGCAACGACCTGCTACAGCTTTTGTGTTGCACGTAGCGCCCCCTCTCCTATACAGGGTGGGAGAAAAGGGTGCAGTGAAATGTATTCATCATTTACTTGCATTTTTCTAAGTAATGCTTTACTCGCAAGGTGATGCTCCGTAGTACGGACAGTTTTTATATACCGAGCTGCTTCCAATTTAAACTGACCCATCCTTTTTATAACACCCGCGGGATTAGACGAGGTGCGACAGCTCGCTTCACAAGGTTTCAGCTGAAATGTACGTATTGATAAAAATATAGCAGAGAAATCCTAAATTTTCCAAATTTTCATTTCAATTTTAGTGAACCCGATGCTGTTATAAATTTTAATGATGAATTATTCAGTGTGCTTTACGTGTCCCATGGGATTTAGCAAACTTAATAAAATATGATATTTAATAATTGGTAGGTTGCTGTCGCTGTATAATCGGGAACCTTGCATCTAGTTTGTTTTTGTGGCATGACTGCATGAGTAAATATAACAAAAAAGCAACACCAAACCCATGTTTGGCAGAATGTTGATGTGACTTGTTCATTATCAAAATTACTTTTTACAGTTCCATTTTTATCGTTGTTACTATCTGCAATCAAAAACTTTGATCGATGCATGTCCCAGAAATTACACGAGTTACAGTGAAATTAAAACGCGAGTTGGTTTTTCGCGTGATACCTGTTCAGGACAGCTGTACAGTTATATCTTTCTTGTCGAACCGGTTGGCAATAACAGCGCCATAATACGGTACCACTGCATCCGACTGCTCTCCGCGTCACTGCAGCTAAGATTTGGGAGTAACGCTGTATTTACTTACATCTTATTTGAAGACAAGACAGTGCTCAATAACTTTGAGGACTTGTCACTTTTGACTTTTTTTTTCATTTGAGTAATATGTATTGTTACATCTTTTAAGTATGTGTTGTGGAGTTCAGGGTTTAACATTTCTAACTCAATTAACTATTTCTGCAATGATTAGCTCCACAAGTATTTAAAACTTCTGATGGAGGAACAAGACTTTTAACTTTGTAGAAATCTAGAAATGTTATTTCTGGCTGTTCCAAATATAACATCTTTCTTGAAACTTCATTATTGTTAAACTTTCATCATAAAGAGTCTTCAGCTTATCATTGTGCGAGGAACAATATGAACATCAGGTATAAGATCCTAGTATAGCGTAGCTCGGTGAAATAGATCTATGCAAATTCACTCCAGTGAGTGATTTGAGTCGCACAAAGTCAAAGCTCTGAAACCCCTCCATTAAACCATTCCCGGTGTGGCTCGCGTATTCGCGCGCACGGTCACAAAGTATTGATATTGATTTTATCAATGTCCCTCTGCATGTAAGTGATTTAAATAGGGCTACCGCTGGGCAGTGCACTTGGTCGTTATCTACCTGCTGCTAGAGTAGAAACGTGGCGTCGATCGCGTTTAATGAATCAAATAAATGTCTTTCTCTTCTTTGTATTTATAGTGCGATATTTGTTGTAGTTAGTCATTTACAAAAAGTTTTGTTGGCAAGTTATTATAAGGACTAAATGTGCTAAACTGGGGTCTTTAAAATACCTCCTTTTTATGTGAAGACACCTCAAGTTGCTGTATTTTTGAATATGCTACAAAGTTTCATATTCGTCCTGCACGTTTATCAATATCGGATTCAAATAAAACTGAACCACTTTTGGTCTCAAAGTTTCAGTTAAGTACTTCCCCAAGGCGAAACTGGCTTCAGTTTAGTTTATGTAGTCCGTGGGTGATACTAAAACTTGCTACATAAAGTACATGCAAACTCATCGGGTCCTTCTGAACACAAATCGACCTCGGCACACACTTCCTAATCAAGTAATGTTCAACATATGAGCTGAGCACGCAACGTACTTAATCCACATTAATATTCCCTACACTCCTCACCATACGCTCACGAACGCAATTTTGTACAAACAAAACGTAAACGCACTCATTTTATAACAATTTGTCACTATAATCAGTTGCTCGGACTATGAAACTATAAATAGCTGGAATAATGTTAATTCATAGGCAAATTAACATTGTGGGAACAGGTTTTGATATGAAAGTTTATGATTACGCTGCGAGACACGAAATAGTAAAACACCGTACAACAATAAATAAAAACACGAACCTGTAAATTAATATGAGAATGCGACTAAGAACCATAAAAACATACGAAACGCTCTCGACAAAAGCATTAGGCGAACCTTGCTTCACAGTCACAACATTAGTAGTTTTCTTCGAAAACATACAAAAAGCAGTCGGGATAACATGAGCGATCAACCTAGAGCAACTAGTTGGTTAACTGGTTTCGTGGGTCGTTAGCCTCGCACATTGTGGCCGGCAACAAGGACCTGCTGCCAGCTACTGATGCCAGGACTACCTACTTACTACCTTTCAGTTTTACCTTTTGGAGAACCAGTAAACACTTCAGGCAGAGACATGACGGAGACATCTGAGTTTCTAAGTTTTGAGGACCTTGACGCGCGTAGGTGTATTTCCCGTAATATTACGTTCAAATCATGTGTTAAAATTCATTGCCTTGTGTATTATACAAGCTCATCCGTCCATTTAATAGGATTCCAGAACATTCAAGTTTCTTACGTCCCTTTTAGTTACCTATTCAATTTACGATTTCATTGGGCCGCCCGGCCGCTAGCGACCCTGTGCCGTATTGACTGATATGTCCTTAGCCTAAGTGCTATTTTTCACAACATTCCCGAAAAATATGCCTGAATACGCAGAATTAGTAAATGTCAGACGAAACACCTTCATGTGCCCTTCAAGTCTACTCAGAAAGGCAATTTATACGTCTAGTGATGTTGCAGTATTATTACAAGTTTCCAAGTTAAGGTAGCTACCTACTAACAACGCCCACTTAATGCAAAGTAATTACGAATAATATTTATTGGTGTACAAGCCCGATATGATCGGCTCATTACAATCATTACTGCTTCACAGGTCACAGTGAAATAAGATTTGTTTCAGTAGCCGACTCCTCCGAGATATGATTATTGTAAAGAAAAAAGTGCAGAGCTCTCAACACAAATAAGAGTAAGCTACACAGAGCATTACGACGCAATGCACTGATGGTAACGAATATTTAATTGAACGCCAACTGAAAAAACTCAAATTGATGCCAAAAATAAAGTTGCCAGAGCTCACTTGTATACGAATAGTAGGTAAGCGACATCGAATGGATGGAGAAAGATTAGCGAAGCCACGCGGGAATATTAAAGGCAGCAGACAACAAAAGGTGGTACAAATTGCATTGTCAGCACCCCCAGGGTCCTTGCCCCAAGTCTAGACGCGGAATTAGGCGGAGTGCACCGGCGTGAACCGGAGTGAACCGGAGCCGGGCAGCTTGCCTGCAGGCGCACGGTCAACAACCGGCGCGCCAGCCCTCGGTCGATACAGGGCCCCGAGCGTCCCCGACCTCACGAATCCGGTTACAATACCAAATTCTGCACTCGACATGTACTTCAATAGATCAATAGTCATGTCTATGCAAATATCTTCTCAAACGTTGCGGAATCCATTCCACTTGTGCTTCGTCTGCATATAACCATCCAAGCTGATACAAAGAAAAATTTTAAGACTAATTTGGAACACACACTTTAAAATAAGGTTTATTTTAAAACGTACAAAAATAACAAACACGACACGACCAAATATATTCATAAGTAATTGTGAATGTTGTACACACAAGTAATATTTTCTTGGGGTACGCATAATTTATCTTATTAGGAAAATAATACCTACGTAGGTACATAAACCAAAAAAACTCTTTACTCCGATCATTCAACTTTTATAGGTACTTACTGCATAAAATATTGCTAAGATACAAAGCGAAAATTTACTGAAATTTTTCTCTTGCCGGAAAATACATGGAAATTGGCAATATTTATAAGACCTTACGAGAATTTCAGATGCTCAAATATAAAGACATAAAAAAAAACCCCGCAATAATCCTAAGTAAGTCGACCAGAAATCAGGTGGACATCCAGCTGAGGACTCACTAACAAGAACTAAGCTGTCACACACACCACAACAAGCCACGACTCCATAGATCACTGAAGGACACTAAATAACACGCACGTCACCAGTCCGTACTCCATGAAGTGTAACCAATTCTTTTTTCGTAAGTGTCTGTCGGTCTACGCGTTCCAGCTATTTTCAACCGACTTCCAAAAAGAGGAGGTTCTCAATTCGACTGCCTCGTGTGGTCCCGTTTAATAAATTTGGTGAACATCTGATGCTGATCTTCGGAGATATACAATGGAACTTCAAAAATAGACGGCAAAGCAGCCGTGATTGCTGCAATCGCTTGGATGTTTATTGTAACAACATCAAGACGTAACATCACGCCTGTATGCTCTGAGAGGGTACGCAGATGTGTACAATACAATACACCCAGATTACGACAGGTTCCATTTATTGGGGATAAGCCTATTACCATGACATGTATTGTTAACAATGTAAAATAAATTCATGACAAAAAAAAACTAAATCAACCAAACAAAGGTCACCGACTTTTGAAGCTAAAGTTATTTTTCATTTTTGTGTTTTTTGAAGTCGGTTTTATTTTTTGCAAAAAGGTTTTTATTGACCGCAAACTGTTGGCTATCTACAGTCACTTTCTTTTTAAATAAGTACCTTCATATCAGAACAACATGGTTCAGACTTGTCACAGAACTACCTTATTGTTTGAAGAATGAGACTGAAGTAAGTTACGATAAATTCGATTTACGAAGAGTGGAACCGCGGATTTAAGGTTTTACCTGAAGTCTTTATTCCTTTAAGATACGAACTGAGGCTTCTCTAACTACAAATACAATGAAGATGAAAACGGAACTCCATAATGTAGATAGAAATATACTAAATGAACGAAAATATGAAATACCATTTCCGCGGTGACTAAATTAAACATTACAAAACCAAACACAAGAACAAAGGACCACCTAAAACAGAGTAAGGTCCCCAAAGAGCAAAGACCCATGAACGGTCCTTGCTATCGAACGGGCTAGCTAAAGAATTCATTACCCCTGCTATTCATAAACTAGCTCGCATAGCTGTATACTGTCTGAAAGCCAAGTTAGTGTTGTTTACATCGCACTGTATTTTTAATTGTAGACGCAAAGAATAATAATATTGAGATAAGGCGCGGGTTCGACACACTTATCGCGGCATGTAGTTTATTATGTACGAGCTTGTTGGTAATAGGCAAGTTTTGCCAAAAACATTGGTGACAACGAACCAAGTGCGTGGGCTACTAGGTATTTGCTCGTCAAGTCGTGTCGCCCTTTCAATGCTTTATTTGAATTTTACTCGATTTTGTTTTTATACTGGGTCTAACGAACCTCAAATCAAATCATTTATTCTTTGCAAACATGGGTGATAGGTATATAGATGTTCTTTTATAATAAAGTTCTCCACATTTTGCCGTCCATGGGCATGCAAAGGCACTTGTACTCCCCGTCATTGTGATAAAAAAAAATATTCTATACCTATACAATTACATATCTGAAAACCTTCTGGTTACGAAGATATTGGGGGTCCAAAGTCCACATTTCACAAGTTTTTGGTGCTATCATCTTACTTTAAATATCTCCACCAGCCCCATACCATACTATTCAATGCATCCATCAGCACAATGTTTTGAGAGCGTTACATTGAGTCCTACTATAAAACGTGGTAATTATATATCACATTTTTTTTTTGCAGACATTTACTTAGTTTCGTCACCAACACAGAGATCCATGAAGCTCTGACCATAAGAACTGTTAAGGAGGCTGGAGTTAAAAGTAACAGGGAATAAATATAAAACACGGCTGGAAAATTACCCAAATGACTTTAGATACTGCATTAGCAAGTAGAAGCTCCTTGGACACGATAAAAACGACAGGGAACAAATCTGCTTATAGTTTGGGACTGATTGCAGATAAGCACAAAAAAGAACTTACTACTTGGTTTGATATGTATTAAACCGAATGCTTGGTTCACGGCTTCGTGATTCTCGATCTTTTGTATGGCGCTGAAACGTGGTGCTTATAGGCGTGAAAGATCTAAGGGTCCGTTCACACCTTGTAATATCACGTCTTTGGTTAGGTAAGCAGTAATGGCAACTGTGTAAGTTTAAAACGAATTTTTTGTTATACGTAATAACTGAAACAGGAGCAATAGGCAACCACCAACCAATACCTACCAACCAATAGCTAAACCTTTATTATTTTGCAAATACATAGTTATATTATGATTCTCATTACAGGGAAAGCAACCATTTGGATTTGAGCTGGTTGTTTCTTGTTAAACTTAAGTTCAACTAATGAGGGGTGTGGTGGTGGGTGTGGCTGTAGGTGTTAGTTAGGTAGGTGGTGTTTGTTATGATCACCCTTACCTAACCCTTTACAACCCTCTCAAAACGGTGAAGGAAAACATGGTGAGGAAACCGGCATGTTCTAGAACCAAAACATTCGAAGACATGTGACATCTACCAATCCGCACTGGGCCCGTGTGGTGGATTATAGCCCATTCCCTCTCATTGAGAGGAGGCATGTGTCCCAGCAGTGGGAAAATTAATAGGCTGATGATGATGATAACCCTTTACGAAATACAAGTGTGATCTTATGCATGGTACTACTACTTACTAACTTATTCTTGATGGTTATTGTCATTGATTTGATCCTTTTAACAAATTAAGTGAGATCTTTGTTTATTTAGTAGAGGAACTTTTAAACCTTGTTATTAAATGTTGGACTTATGATTTATCCATAACAGCAATAGGCAATAACATCTAGAGGTTTAATTATCTTAATGACTCATTGAAAATAATCTCAGCTAAAATGATTAAAAGTCTATTAAATGTTATTGAATGACTCTCTAGTCTCTTTCATCGAATGGTGTGAAAGGAATTTATGTTATATGATAAGACATGAATATATATATATTCATGTCATCATCATAAACATTAAATTAAATTACTGATTTCTTCTTGTTTTTTTTTTTAATAGAAGGAAATTGCCATTTAAATTCCTGTTATTGACAAAGGTAATAAGTTTTAGAATAGTAAGCAATGTTTTCCTATCACTCATTTACCCTACTTTTTAAGCGTCCAATGTTCACTAGACTCACAACTTCTATGAAGTTATTTAATTACAGAGTTTTGTATAAGTGGAAATAATCATTACTTGTCTTATCCCTTTTATTTAAGACTCACATTCTGATAAAACTGAATGCAGCTCATTATAAAAAAAAAACAATATCAAATCTGAATGAAAGAGAAGAGATTCTTTCCGGAAATCAGTATGAGACAGTGGAAATATCATGAAATATAGAAATGTTTGAAGATTCTTTATTAGTATAAAAAATAATGAGAGCACAGTGCATAGATGCCGCTGCCCATTATGAAATAATACTTGACACTTGACTGGCACTGATAACCCACGAGCCTAGACCTTGAGGTGTTGCGAGTTACTCTGACAGGTGCATAGATTTACATTGCATTATGGAAGAGTGAACTATGTGTCCGGAGAATAATGAAATCTTGGAACAACATCGTTCATTGCTGCAACCTTGAAAATCAAGTGTAATAATTTTGGCTACCTAATTTAAAAGAAAATTAGTTTTAATAACTTTAGGTCTTCCAGAGTAAGAAACATATAATTTGAAGTTTTAAGGCTTAAGAAGAAGTGCGTTTCTGGTATGAGCGGACAACCTACAACTTGTAAATTCCGTTTTTCCCTCTCACAGAGAGTTTGCCTGTCCCAGCAGTGGGGACATTACAGGCTGATTATGCATGTATGCCTAAGAATTGTGAATACAAGCAAACCATGACGATTTGAGTGTTGCTCGCCATCAGGCTTTAGGATTGACTTATACAAGCACATTTGTATAGAAACAGTGGATGAAGTTAAGGGAGACCTTCATCTTTCCATGACACAAAACAGGCTTGTTATAAATAAATCAGTGATGAAAAAGTGTTTCAATGACACAACAGTAAATACTTCAAGATTTTATCATTGTGACATATGGTATTATTACTTAGGAAGAATTACAAATAACTATTTGAATTATAAAATGAGCAATGCTCATAGAGTATTTATTATTGTGTCCGTATCAATACTCAATGCAAAAGTTAGTAAATGTACATGAAGTTGTATACTATTGTGTTGGCAGTGTTTAGTAAGTGCCAATCAATGAAACTATACTTTTAAAACCATTTTTTTGTCTGCCATTTTAGAGGAGGAGACCTTGTAATAATATACATGATTTTGCTTTGTTAGCCGACGGGAATCGACCATTACAACCTCCTATCATAGTTTGAAATATATTCTGATGTTCTTAGAAACAGCTATCATTTATTCCTACGTGTTGTTACAAAATATGCGATCAGCTGATTTCTTTGTTTGACTACTGCAACGATAGTCACCACACTACAAGCTGTTATGACACGTCAGACGACTTACTACTAACATTAAACTATACAAAACTCTGCTCAATAACATGAGAATTACTTTAAAGTGCATTGAGGGAGAGTTTTGCGAATTACTACTCCATAAACAAACCTTGAAAGTTCTTACCTTTGTAATGGACTCGAAGATTATTTTGCGACAACCCGATGTAGCTGAATTTATCCTTAGTACTCCATGATCTTGGTAATGGGGTTTCTTCTTCGTTCACATTGGGATAAAGCAACTTTAAACGATCTACAGTTTCACTTTGCACTTGATTTTGGGAATCCATCGTTCCCCGTCCACTACCCATCGCAGCCATTTCTAATTTCCGTAATTTCATGTCATGTCAGTGACGTCACGAAAATAATTTTCAAAGCTTTCGAAAGATGGCAGCTCAAGTCTCACTGTTGTGTTGTCTTTTGACTCGGTTTTGAAGTTTTGAATGTGTTTTCGGTTTTGTTTATGGCTGAACCGGAAATTTTCAAATATTAGATAATTTTGGTACCAAAATATGTAATCATTTTTTTTCAGTTGAACGAGGCTTCGTTTTCAGTGTCTTGCTATATGATGATAAAAAACTTATAAACTTGAGGCAGAAACTAGATATGAAGTGGTCTAGAAATATCAAGATAATCACCACCACAACAAACCACTTCAAAGATAAAAATCTGTCGACAATAACTAGATTTTTCAAACATAATTACACTGTAAATTATGACAAGTGTACCAAAACACGTTATAGCTATCGAAACTCAAATAGCAGAAAAACTCAAAAGACTAAAGAAATCCGATAGCGAAGTATTAGAAGTGCAGCAGTTACACTACGATGAAGTTCTGGAGGTAAGTCTGGTCTGTATCCGTCGTGGTCAGATTAAATCATGATTTTTTTAACCTATCCTCTGATCCAGGGAAAGGATTAAATCAGGGTCAGAATAAAACCTTATAAAAACCATAAAGCATACACTGCTGGGACACGGCCCCTTCTCAATGAGAGAATGGGTTATAAAGGTGAACGCACACTTATCCGCGCCGAAAGAACCGACCGCACCGAAAGAAACATTTTCTCATCCCTAAGACCGATGTATGACGGATCTATTCGTCCGATTCGACGCGGTTAGGTGTGCGAGGTTTCATAGGATTTCATACAAGTAATTCTAAAATTCGACTTTTCGGCTCCTTCGCTTCCTTCGGCTCTGATAAGTGTGCATTAACCATAATCCACCACGCGGACCCAATGCGGATTGGTAGATGTCACATGTCTTCCGCATGTCTACGAATTTTTGGTTCTAGAACATGCCGGTTTCCTTGCGATGTTTTCCTTCACCGTTTTGAGTTGATGATGAAATAAATTACACAATTAATGCGCCTGTCTGGTTTCAAACCCACGACTTACTGTTCGTAAGTCGGGGCTGCCACCACTGGGTCACCGCTACTCTCAGAATACATGAAACTGAAAAGTAAGTGTAGATTACCTTTCTTTTTTTTTAGATTTATCAGGAAGCATTTATAAGTTTAATTGATGGAACTATAACATATTCAGGAATCCTCAGTGACATAAAACAAGCTTACGATAATGCAATACAAATTCGAGATGAACGAATTACTCAATTTATTACACAAGATGTGAGTACAGCATTTTATGGTGTTATGTATCTATTTTTTTCAGATGTGTTTGTGTGTTCTAACCCAAATGAAATAGTGTGCTCTGGTTATTCCTTTTCAACAATACTTCTTTGAATATTTTAATCCAAAATACTGTGTTCTAAGCACAAATTTGTTTTTTTTAATCCTGACAGTTCCTTGGCGGCTGACATTGACAATGTTGACATTCATTTTATTTCATTTTCGTTGATATAATCACAACAATTTACAAACAAATTCTCTCTTAGAAACTTATTTTTACATTAATCAAATACTTAGTGACAGACCTCTCCAATAATCGGTACTGTACCAACGTCATATGTGAATAATTGGCAGTGTATTTATTTCCATATCAGTAGTTTTCTTTACTCGTGCCCAATGTCAGCAACCGGCGACGTAGCGCCGGCTGTGCTCGTTCTGGACGGCGGGTTTTCAACGCAGCTGTCATGCCATGTAGGCACCTCTGCGGATGGAGACCCGCTGTGGAGTGCGCGGTTCCTACAGACACACCCTGAAGATGTTGTCAACACACATCTGGATTTCTTGCGGGCCGGCTCCGACGTTATCATGACCAATACTTACCAAGCATCAGTCGGGGGCTTCGTTAAACATCTCGGCCTTACTACTGAGAGTGGATACGCTCTGATTAAACACGCAGTGGAACTTGCCCAGCGCGCCCGCGACACATACCTAAAAGAATGTCGTGAAACAGGACACCACACTCCAAGCCCTCTGATCGCTGGCTCCATTGGCCCGTACGGCGCGCACCTGCACGACGGCTCCGAGTACAGCGGCAGCTACGCGGAAGTGACAGCTGTTGACACCATGAGAGAATGGCACATGCCCAGGATCAGGGCCCTGGTTGAAGCTGGAGTTGACTTCTTAGCTTTTGAGACAATACCGTGTCTGAAGGAGGCTGAAATGCTTGTGAAGATACTTAAAGAGTTCCCTAAAATGAAAGGCTGGTTGAGTTTCAGTTGCAAGGATGAGCATTCATTAGCACATGGAGAAGACTTCAAGACAGCTGCAAAGAAGTGCTGGGACTTGAACTCCAACCAGCTAGTGGCTATTGGTGTGAACTGCTGCTCACCTAAGATTGTTGCCAAGTTATTTATGGGCATCAATGATGACAGGCCACAGTCTCCTATACCATTCATCACCTACCCTAACTCTGGAGAGAAGTATAACCCTCAGATAGGTTGGATTGACCGGGACAAGTGTGAGGCCCTGGCTAACTTTGTACCTGAGTGGCTGGACGTTGGAGTGAGGTATGTGGGAGGATGCTGCAGGACATATGGAGCTGACATCTCCCTCATCAAGAACCAAGTCCAGATCTGGTTAGATAGGCAATCTAAGCCAAACTAGCTCTCATGTACTATCCTAGCTACATTGTAGAGTTGTAGTATTTTAGGGGTTTTACTCATTTTATGTGAATAATGTGTTGAAATAATCACTTGCAATATTAAAAACTAGTTTTACATGATGTTATCTTTGCTTCTATTTCAATACTGTTTACATAATAGACCTCATAACAAGTTCTAATGGTTCTGCTATTGAGAAACAGTACTTAAGTCTGATGAAGTAGAGTTTAATTTATGATTGTTAAAAGTAAATATCATGTTGTATTATTTGTCTTATTGGTTCATGATTACACCATGTTTAGAACATTGTCTGCAATCTAATGACTGCTTCAATATTTGACCTCTTTTTTCTCGAAGAAAAAAATAGGCTTATGTTATTTGTAAGGAATCCAGAGACTTAAAAAAAGACTGAACTAAATTTACAGAGAGTATTTGGTATATCTGTAAGAAAAAATCAGAGGGATGACAAACTCAAAAAGTCGTTAAAAGACAATGAAGATTTAAGAGAACAAAACTTGAAACTGACGTTCGAAATTAACAAACTGAAGAAAGAAATGGGGAAGGTGCGTACTGTGGGCAGTCGGACAACTTATTTGTCTTCATATTTTTGTTTGTAATTGTTTCCCGTCTGTGTAATATTACTGTTATGCTTGAACTTATATAATATCGCTTATATCGCTTTATACCCATGTTTCTGCTAACCTTATCTTTCTATTGAATTATGACGTCGGACACGGGACCCTGCGACACAGAATGATGTAGTTTCCACTGCTCTCTCTTACACAGTTTGCGTGCTAGTGGTTACCGAATAACTTGCTCATTGGTTTGTTCCGAACACACGGCACACGGCGTGCAAATGCGTTTGGCACAATATATAAAGAAAACACATGCAACTATCGCTTAAATGTGGCGTCAGCATACTCTTCTTATTATTATATAAATATATATAGTTTTCAAGTACCTTATTTTGTGTTTTACTTGTTGTCTACTTACTTTATAAAACTCTTTTAATACTCACCCTAGCAACATGTCGTTGCAGCACTACTAGGTCCAACACCATATCATTTCTAGGTCTCATTCGGTCGCTATCGCTATCGCCCATTGAGCATCCGCTAGCCTCCGCTAAACTAACTCTAAGCTTGCCGAATCATGTCTTCAAAGTTTACCTGTCTGTCTACTGCCGCGACTTACTAACTAATTGATTCTGTAAGCACGATTGTCTCACATAAAATATGTAAAAATGGCGTAAGTTAGGCTACTTGCGCCACGGTTCCAGTACCTATCTCAACTTCATCTCCTAGATCTTATCCTATTTTACTTGGCGTCCTGGCAACTCGTTTTCTTCCACTCTCCCCTATCAACCGTCACGCAATCACTCACTCCCTTTTCTTTGATATCATTCCGCACACAATCCATCCATCTTTTCTTTGGCCTTCCTCTCCGTTTCCGTCCATCAACACACCCATGTCTAATAGTATAACCGCGTTGCCAGCTCAACGACGACAAGTTCTCCGACTACCTGACGCTGATGCGCGAGCGAGACGCGCGCTACACGCTGTACTTTGAGAACCTGGGGCTGCAGATGAAGCTCAAGGAGCTGGACGGTAGCTCGTACCCTGTGGATGACGCCTACGGCGACCCCGTCGTACTGAGGATTGCGCTTGACAGATGCAGGTATTTAAATAATTGTTTGAAACCTGGACGAAGCATAAGGATCTCGAATGTTAAGACCTCCACGATAATAAGACGTGAGTTTTAGTGTATGTATGTATACTCGGAGGAAGAGGTTTATGGCAGGGAGTAACAACTCATCGTGTTTCTCCAACTACCCTATTCCGCCATTCTTAAAGTGCGGATTTCGGTGGCTTTTTTTTTCTATCTTTGTTTGAGAATTATCTTAGGTCATCAGAAGGTTTAAATCACGTTGGGGTCACCACTTTTCTTGCGCGCTGGCTATTTCCTCGAAGTTTATTGTAGATGGGCATGAAATAGTTTCGATGCGGCTGAGTGTCGGTGACTCGGTGGTGAATTTGCTGATAAACAAAAGTTGGTGTCTCAGTACTCGATTGAGTTTTTGACATGACGGATGTTAGCGGCTTGTGGTCCAAGTAACACTACCGTGTAACTCGCTGTGACCGTGATGTTTGACAAAAAAAAATGGTTCTGTTTATTCCGTCAGTTAGATTATCGAAAAATATTGGACATGTGTTATTTGTTTTATCAACTTAATAAAAATTGACGAAGATAAAACGTGTCAAAGATCATGAGTGGGGGCTTGTGACGTCACATTTGAGTTAAAAAATGTATTATAAAAATTTACGTCACACGAGTTTTCGAAGCATTGTATCATCTTCATTTTTTATTTGCGTGAAAAAAAATAATGTGTCCAATATTTTTTGGAAATCTATCTGACAGACTAATTCGATTTTTTTGTCATCTACCCTATTAGGATGATTAGAAAGAATAAGGCACAAATTCATGCAATGTTTATGTTGTAGGGAGCAGCTATCTATAACCCAAACGGAGCTGAAGAAGATGACGGACGAGTACGCGGACACCGTGCCGCGGCGAGAGTACGATACCTTGGAGGCCAAGTATTTTCACCTGTCCAAGGCACTGGACAAGCTAGAGGAAGAGTACAAGGTGTTGCGGAATAATAATAAACGACTTTTGGGTACGATATACCTTCTTAAACTTTATGCTTATTGGTCCAGTGATTTAAAGCACGACTGCTGAGCCAGGCCATGCCTCTTATACATATTCCCCAAAAGTAGGTACCATTCAGGGAATAAACGCGCCATGTTGTAGCACTCGTAGTTTGCAAACAATCGCTAATTTATAAACCTATACTTACAGCATCAAAGACGTCTATCGAGGAGGAGTTGTTCGAGACGAAGGAGCGCTGCAGTGAACTGGAGCGCGCGGGCTCGCCGCGCCCGCAGTGGGACCTGTGTGCCGACTTCATCGGCGGTGGACGGGATAGGTAATGTACTAGCATCAGCAAGACTATTTCAATTGACGCTTATCTACACTAATATTATAAAGAGGAAAGATTTGATTTTTTGTTTGTTTGTGACGATTTAACTCAAGAAAGCTACATCTTTACCAAGTAACTTATGCTATAAATTATATTGATATCATGCAAATTAGCCAAGCTATCACAATTTTCGCGGACGAAGTCGCGGGCGAAGTGCTAGTGAGTTTCTAGCATGCTACATATTGTGGCGTGCGTCATCTTGTGGTGTGCTACAAATAACCAACATATGCAGCAATTGCGGTATGCGGCAGCCTATTTTACGCCGATCGAGGCAACATCGTGCCTATAGATAATTTTCAAAGCATCGTGCTGTAAAATTTTATTGGAGTGTTTTGGTCTACCAACTTGATTGATCGATGGGACAAGACACCGTAGAATATGGCTGATGAAGTAACTTTAGCAGCATGACGCAAGGTGTTGCCATGCCGCACGATTCTTGCCTCAATGTGCAACATTTTAAATTATTGTAGAATGCGGCCTTGTGGGGCATGCCGCAATGCCGCACAGTGTTGCCCCGGCGTAAAGCAGCCTTTAGGGTTTAGTGTTATATTGAATACATAAGTAATTAATTTATGCTCCCTTCTGTCCGTCCTTCCCATCCTCTCCTTACACTGGCCAGGGATTACACATTCCTACCTATTACTCATCAATGAAATGTACGAATTGGGGACAACTGAGACCAAAAATTCAAATTCCAGATGGCGGCAGCTGGCGAGCGGTTTATCTTCGCGAGATATCCTGAGGGTGCTTCTGAAGGAACTCGGTCCAGCTGCCGAAAGCGACAATCTGGAACATTTTGATGGACTTGTAAGCTTTATTAGCTCACTTGTTTTCTTTAATAACAATACTGCTTTCTTTTGTTAAGAAGAATATTATGACTTTGTTCTGATATTCCTTTGTTCCCAAGGGCATGGACCCCGTGATACCTCCGTACTTGCGCTACGCCGGCAAGGTGCGCAACCTGCGCCTGTCGCGCCGGGAGGTCAGCGTCATCGTGTCCGACATCTGGCTCGGCAAGATGAACAGCCCGGATGTCTCCATGCAGGACTACGTCACACAGTACTTTGAAGACAGGTACCTACCACTTGCCGTATTCAACATCCTTCTGCTGCTTTCATTTCAAACTTTTGTTATCCAGATCATTAAGCAGCTCTTTATTTCTTTGCATCACAGATGCAAGCCTATCCCATTCAACCAAATCCCTTAACTGGTAACTAACGCTGACAGCCTACTTTATCCCACGGCCAAAGCCCTCCAGCACTTCGTTTCAGTCCTAATGTCAACCATGCAAGGACCTTGCAGGTTTTTGCATTATTCTAAATTATTATTCTCTGAATTCCCAACCTACATTTATCAGTATTCTATTCGTAGATACGGTCAGCCGTCAGTCCGCGCGGAGTGGGCGTACAACCTGTGCGCGGGCGCAGAGCAGATGCTGGACGAGCCGCAGGTGAAGCTGTTCTGGGGAGTCCTGCACGGCCACCTCAGCGAGCACATCTACTGGGGCCATCGCCGGCACTGGCAGGCGCTGCGGGACAACTTGTACAAGCACAGCAAGGACCAGGAGGTACAGTACTGTGCACATCTGCTGGGGCCAGAGGTAATCTGACACCCACAGTTCGGCAGTTAAGTTTGAGCCTATTAGCATTAATCGAGAAATTCCTGCCGGAAAACCTAATAACCGCACCTAAAACGTCATGTTGAGCAGTAGCGAGTCCGACCATCGAAGCAGCCATCAGCATTGCATGATCCACTGACCAACCCTACTTACCGTTATTTTTCTTTCACAGACAATAACAGTTGAAGAATTCGAGAAGATATCAAAAGCGACGTTTCCATTAAAGAGTGAAGTGGACATCAAGAACTTGATGGACGTGGTGCGCAAGCAACTTAAACTGAAGATCAATAACAACGATATCAACCTCGATAAACTGTTTCAAGAGGTAGGTACTAATAAGATACTAATAAGATTTTATATAATAACTAGCTAACCCGACAGACGTTGTCATGTAACTCAGTGGATGTCGACAACAGTGCTACCTACTGGATCAAACTATATAGCTAAAAACCACGGTGACCAAATAAGTAGGTATTAAAAAAACCTCAAAATCTGTCAAGCCGTTAAGATGGAGAAGAATTTAAACACATAATTTCTTCTAACTCCCCAGAATGAAGAAGGCTTCGACCGCGTGGATTTCGCGCGCGAGTTGTTCAGACAGCGGCAGCTGGCGCAGGACAAGTACATCCGGGAGGTAGTCGCCGAGCTCGGCGGGAAGCACGCCGCCAACAAGACTGTCACTGTCGAGAACGTCAAGCGCGCGTTCGCTATTGTCGACCCAGCCATTGGTAATATGATGCTATAAGGTATTCACTATATAGTGTTTTAAAACTAAAGAGATAATTATGATGATGTTTCTAGATCATATCCGCATGGAACGTTACATCCGTTGGGCGTTTTCTGATTCAACAACTGAACTGAACAGTATTCCTCCAATACCACTAAAGATTCTAACTACTAGGCTTGCCGCAGGAGACATAGAACGTGTTGGACCTAGATATAGGGGCGCATATCGCAGGACGACCTACAAATAATCGAATATATTTCTATTAATCCCTAAAAAGAATGACATGTGTGCACATATTGATTGTTTGGCAGAAACTCCCATGCGTGTAAGCGTTAACATATCCCTGCTCCATTATCAATTATTTATCATTGTATTTTTAACTTTTATCAATGTAAGTGATTGTTTTATTTATTTATCAACAACGGAATAAATATTGAATTAGATCAACGTAAAACCGTATTTTTTTATTACTGGAATCTAGGTTTTGTTCTAAATTCCAAAAACCGATTCTTGCCTGATTATCCGCGTATCCGAACGTTCGTTGGCGTTGCTGTCAATGGTCAAGTCAACGTCAAACACGCATGATTGTGATGTCCATTTAGACATAACCTCAAAATAAAAAAATGTTTGTCAACATTGCGTGAACGTAATATACCTCATAAAACAATAATATTTACTATAGGTGGACTTAAAAATGGCTGATATCGTTGATAGTGAAGAAGTTGATAGAGATACTGTGGATCCTGAAGTGCTAGAACAACAGTTTCAAAAGAAATACAAGTTATTAACAGAAAGTGCGGTATCACTTAAAAAATCATACATTAATAAATTGCACGCTACAAAGTGAGTATATTGGTCATGATATTTATATTCCTAAACATAATATCATCATTTGCCTAGCCTTTTCCCAACTATGTTGCGGTCGGCATCCAGTCTAACCGGATGAAGCAAAATACCAGTATTTTACATGAAGCGACTGTCTATCTGACCTCCACTACCCAGCACTGGGTAATACGATAGCCCTTGGTAAGACTGGTTGCCAGACTTATTGGGCCGCTGACTACCTGTTACGACTGTCAAAGATCTACAAAATTACAAATAAATGACAGCAAGGACCAACTGCTTTACGTGATTTCCGAGGCACGGAGGATACTCGGTACGTAATGGGTGGTCACCCATCCACAGACCAACCTAGGCAAGCACGGCTTAACCTAAAAAACAACCCGAGCAGCTGTTATTATTTAGCTACAAGCTCTTTAGCATCGTCTTTCCTAAACATAATAGAAGATCAAAAAGTAAATACCTGTTTACTTTTTGTAGCCGGAACTTTCTAGATTAAGAATACAGGGCACACCCTGTATTCTTAATCTAGAAAGTTCTATTATTTGTTTTTTTCGTTGCCTGTAATGTTCAGAGTATCAGGCAAAGGCCACTTCTCATACAGAAGAGATGGAATAAGCTTGTACTATTTTATTATACTTGCTTTAAAAAAATACATTCACTGATGACAATAAGTTCTAATTTCATTTTAATTAAAACCGGCAGGTCTTTAAAACTAGCAGTAAGTCTATCAGACAATGGCATAGAAGTATATCAGTTGAACAACACATCCTTGTGTGTGTGTGTGTGCCGGCTCAGCGGCCATCAGAAGGCTCTCACAGAGGTGGTATGTGACCCCAAGGAAGACCACCTTGTGTACTCGGCCGGGCAGGATGGGCTTGTCAAACTGTGGGACACTCGGACCAGTGGGAGCTGCGTGCAGGAGTATAAAGGTGATTCAAATTTCCAACATAAGGAAATTGCATCAGTCCACCACTGGGCAAAGACCTTTATTTATTTAGCCACAGTTCTTAGAACATATTATTTTTGTCCAGACAAAGATGAAGAGCTAGTCAGACCGTATGAGTGCATGGACATCTCCTCCAATGGCAGGGTCCTGTGCGCTGGCAGCCAGCTGGTGGAGGACGACGCCTATCTGGTGTTCTGGGACACCCGCCTCACCAAGCCACTGGGAGGGTACTGGAACTCACATACTGATGATATCACACAGGTAACTAATAGAATCTTTTTAATCAATTTAAAAAAGAAGGAAGTTACAATTTGCCTGATCATGTATCAGTGTTGTGCTGAAACTTATCATTATCTTCCTAAATAGTTACTACAAGAAGCATGTCAGCAGTTCTCAATGTGAATTTGACACCAGGTGTTTCAGTATTTATAAATTTGGGCTGGCCATGTCTACCCTATGAGTATATGAGCTCAGATCTGTGGGCCATAATAAGTAATGTGTGGCTGACCACAAACACGCGGCACGGCGCGGAGCTCGCGCAATACCGACCTCGACAAGCATGGATGAGATAGACAAACCAACAACCATTGGCCTCAATTCACCGTTGATTCCTTGTCTAGCCATCTAACAGTCTAGAGGCAGGCTAACAGTAATATATTATGCAATTAAGATAATGTATAAAATATTAATTACAGGTGAAATTCCACAAGACAAAAACAGAGATGCTAGCAACAGGTTCCCTGGACGGCCTCATCAACATATTCAATGTGATGGAGCTGACAGAAGACGACGCGCTGACGTACTCCCTCAACGTGGAGAACTCGGTGGAGAAGCTGTCGTGGTTGGACGAGAAGCAGGTGGCCTGCATCACGCAGTCCAACGACCTGCAGCTCTGGGATGCGGACAGTGGGGACATTCTCAGGAGCTTCACCAGGGATAAAGTTTCTAGGAGTATTAAGGTGGGCTGCCATTTTTGTTATTCGCTTTCCTACTACTAAAGTGCTAAGCAGAAGCTGGACTATTTCGCCGGACAGAAATGACGTGTCCTCCTATCCATTGGTTGCTGCATTAATTCTTATCCCAACTGCTATGCGCTTAAAATGTTTGGGAACAAATCTATCCTAAGTTATTAATATATTATCATCAGCCTATAAATTAGCTGTCCACTGCAGGCCACAGGTCTTTCACTAAACTAGAACTTTCACTAAAACTCACGTTATTTAATCCGAGGCTAAGGTCTCTGATTATATGACAGCTTTAAATTACAATATCCCTTCGGATACTTATTTATAAGTTTACTGTCTCAAATTGCATATGGTATGCTCACCATATGCAACACTAGAGTACTGGTAAACAGAACACTCGTATTATTTGCAGAGAAGTAAAGCCGACGACTGTTACTTGGTGGACACATACACTTCGATAGACGACACGCCCGTGCTACTGGCCGGCTCCTATGAAGGCGATGGGTAAGATGCTAATGATAAAATGGATATTATTCACATAGTATGAGTAGTTCTCGCAACCAGTTTACATATTAGTGGATGCAGTACCGGTTCCTTCTCAAGAACCGGGACAGGATTTTCGGTACTGGACTTGGAATTGGGATTTCCCGGGAAATTCGGTACTTTCGGTACTTACTACTTACGTACAAATGTCGCTATTAATTTATTTTATGAAGGGCACGCGTGCGTGCAGAGAACGTACAATAGGCATGACGATAGTATCAAAAAATTGCAAATCTATTTAGTCCGTCAGTTAGAGTATCGGAAATTAATGGACACGTATTTTTTGTTTTTGTAAATCAATGAATATTGACAAAAGATAAAACGCATCAAAACTCGGGAGTCCCCCACTCCCGAGTTTTGATGCTTGTGACGTCAGAACTAGTTAAAAATTATACCTAGGCGTGACGTATTGAGAATTTTAAAAGCGTCATATCTTCGTCAATTTTGGTTTACGAAACAAAAAAAAACACGGGTCAAATATTTTTTGATAATCTAACTGACGGACTAATTCGTTTTTTTTTTGTCGTCTCGCCTACTAAGTAAATATCCTGTTGAAAAATGAACTCATTAGAAATGTGTATTGGTGTAGAAATTATGTATTTATTCGTAAATCTATTGACAATATTTAATCATTAATCAAATTAGTAAAAATTATCAAATAGAACTTAAATTCGAGGTATATTTTGAATTAGAAATAAGTATTTTTTCGTCACGTACCTGCTTTGTTTTTTCCACTATAGAATAAGTCTTTTACGTCACATAATCACTTTGTTCCTTTCACTATATGTATCATTAACAAACATTAACAAAACAAAACCATAATGCTTTTTCGAGATTTAAAAAACAAAAAAAAATAAGGATAAAAGACGTTATTCTCTTTAAAATAAAAGTATCATTAAACAAACAAATTTAGCAATACAAAACTAAAATGCTTTTTCGAGATCAAGATAACAAAAAATTTTTGAAGATAACAAACGTTATTCTCTTTAAAATAAAAGTAATGCAATAAATAAAACAAATCAAAACTCAAGTTTTATCTCTTTTAGCTGACCCCTTTTTTTTTCGAGCAGGAGGGAGTGTCAGACTTTTACTTAACTAAAACCCATCCATGTTCCTTCTTCGCCCTTTGTGTTCCGGGGCCACGGTATCTCTATAACTAACCCCTTATTTACATTGTTGAATAGCTTTTTCTCTCGGTAATAATAATAATTTTCTATTCAAAATGTTTCATATTACCATTATTCTACTTAAAAGTAGTTTATTTAATGTGATTTTTTACTTTATATTGAAAAAAAATAAAGAAAAAAATAAAGTACCGAAAGTATCGAAAGAACCGGGACTCCGGGATGAAGACCCGGTACCGGATTGTTTAAAAAATCCCGGTATTTTCGGTACCGGGATTTCCCGGGAGCATGCCCTAGTACATATACATAACATTATAATAAAAAAAACATTTTTTTTATTTCTCTTCCACAAAGGCGCCTTAAAAATATGATTATACTACATCAGATAAATCCTTTGTGGGAGACTGGTATCTGCACTAGGAAAACCCTGTCACACAGATTATCAGCCCCGCCCCAAAAACAGTGTTTTATTTGGATAGTGTAGTCAAAATGGATATTGGACGGTAGTTATTGACACAGTCCCTGCTATCAGACTTATGAATTGGGTGAACTAGGGATTTCTTGAGATCTGAAGGGAACTCACCATTATCTAAGAAAGCAGCAAGTGAGGACCGTAGCAGGTAGCAGGTGGCAGGTGGTGGTGGCGTAGCGCCACAAGACGTGTGTGGCCCGGGGGCCCTTAGTAAATGCAAAAACTTGACCTTAGAAATTCCATCTAGAAAGCTAAAACAAATGTTTCAGCATGCTAAAAAAAAACCCATTTTAGAATGGTTTCCGTACATTTTGTTAAAGGCGTAATTCCGAAGGCAGCTGAAACTAGAAAGTGCAGCACGTCGTGTTGCCAGCTACGGAAGCGTTTTCATAAAGTTCCATCGCCTTCGGAATGGTAACATAATAATGTTGTATTCCCAGGCAAGTACTCCGCTCCGTGACGATAGCGCACAAGAAGCTGACGCCGAGCTCGGACTTCGCGCGCAACTCGCAGACCGTGCGCTGCTGCTGGTACGACAAGGACGTAAGTACCGTTTCATTCTTTGACGACCCGAATGGCGCAGCGGTAGTGAGGCTGCCTTACGTTCTTAGGGTCCCGGGTTCGAATCCCGGTTGGAGCAAATGTTTGTGTGATGAGCATGGACATTTGTTTCCGAGTCATGTATGTTTATATGTATAATAAGTATGCATTTACAAACAAAAAGTATCTATGTAGTATATCAACTATCTGGTGTCCACGACACAAGCCTCGTTGCTTAGTGTGGCACTAGATGGCGCTGTGTTAATGTCCAGCGATATTTATTTCAACTGCCTCTAATGTACTACGTACTGTTCTACGAAATAGTTTATTGCCTATTCAAAAACGACGTCATAACGAGATTTGCATCAACTTGATGTGTTTTTGATAAGGTACGCGACTCCTGTGTATATTATGTAAAGTGTTAGTAATACCTACTTTGAGTAAAGTGAACATTCATACGAATATGAACCTTACGTTTTTCAAGTAATGCTCATATTAGTATGAACTAGTCAAAATCTTCCTGCTCTGGTCCCATTCTACTTGGGGGTCGGCGCAACAAGTTTTCTTCTTCCATTCTCCCCTGTCAGACGTCACAACATTTATTTACTCCTTTCTCTGTCATATCATTCCTCACACAAACCATCCATCTTTTCTTTGGCCTTCCTCTCCCTCTCCATCCATCAACATTCATGTCCATCACTCTTTTAGTCACATGCGTTTCATGAAGCGTATATTTTATTTACAAAAGTCGTCTAAACTACTGCTCGTGAAGTTCGCTATTAGGCTTGTCGAGTTGTAGACAACTGCATGCTTACTTGTTCTTCGATTTGGTTAATTTTCGTTGTTCAGCGCGACATATTGGTGACGACCGGCGAGTCTGGAATCATCAGCGTGTGGAGCGCGAGCGAGGACGTCGCCGACGGACCCGTCTCCAGGAACATCTCGCAGTCTCTGAACAAGCTCCGCGTCAACAGGCACAAGCCCTACTGATACACACTCATATTGTACAGCTGTCAAATAAATCCATTCATTTTCAGTAAGTCTAATATAGCACTATTATTTCACCAATATCGATCGATCCGATGATGATAATATGCTGGCCACAGGTTTGCACGATGTACTAAATAAGTGAAACTGACTGTTTTCAAGCCAGATAGTTGATTCCTGCGGCACTAGAGCCGTATGCAGCTGCAGGTCTGGTGCAACGCACATAGTAGTCCAACCAATACCTATTCTCTCTAAAATATACGTAAATATCAACCATGAGAATTTAAAAAAAGTGAGTAGTGTTTTCACGTACCTTTAGCAACATATCTAAAAATTGGTCGTCGGCACAAGTTATGCATACGTTCACAGTACACACTAACACTACTTGATGCCACACATTTTGTTCGTGAGAAAATAAGTAAGGTCTGGCGGCCCTGTGATCGCTCTGATATACGAATTAATTAATTAGAATGATAAATGTTACTAACATAGTCTATAGTGTCACTTACAAGTTTTATGGATCGATTGTTATTTGTCGCGTAATTTTGTTCGGCGAATCTGAACGCGTCGTCACGCCGACAGAGGGCGCCTTCCGGTTCTCATACCCGCCAATCGCGTATTCGTGCGACTGTTCGTTTTAGTTAGGACACGGGGTTAGGTTAGGTTAGGCTAAATCAGAGAAGCAGGTGACATTATACCGACTCAACAACTCAGGGGCACACCCCTCGGCTCGTTCATGTTAGCTGTGCGATCAGATTTTAAAGGAGCAGTAAACAGTGAATTAAAACAAGACATTTCATCAATAACTTATCACTTTAATCGAAACGAAAAATTACTACTATTTGTAAATAAAAATAATTCTCTATATAAAATTATAGCTGTAACCCGGCCCCAGGGTTACATTTAAAAATTATAATTTAGTTGATTACACATACAGTCAAGAGCCGAACTAAAGGTCACGCATGCAAAATACATAAGATTTATAATAAACACAACTCATCAAAATAGTTTTATGAATACGTATATACATTGTATAGGCATTATTTCCAAATATAAAAAGTTCCGACAAGCAGTCGCTCCATGGAACATATTGAGAGTCAGCTGCATCCGACTAGACTGGAAGTCGGCCCCAACATGGGAAAGGCAAGGCAGATGGGTACCCACAAGGAATAACATGCGCATCCGATACAGTCACTCTGATATCTCATCACAACTACTTCTAGTTCAGTTCAGCTGCCGATTATAATATCTCGTATAATTAAAATGATAGCAATGAACACGCGCATCGTATCTATCTCACACTATCCAGATGAACCGCACCAAACGTGTTTGGAAGCGAAAGGCTTACACTAGTAATTAACATCTAGAAGTCAATACTTACATCACTAACGAGTCAACGAATAAAATCCCAATTAATATAAATTTGTACTCAATTATAATCTCAAACACCTACCTTTTGAATTTTGCTTCGTTTTAATTTAGGAAATACCAAATTAAGATAGAAATAATTAATATAATGTTTAATTTTCAAATAATTATTTTAAAATGTAATTTATATTATATTATTATGTGGAATATTTATCGAATAAAAGAAATAAGAATAGAAATAATATTAATATTCTAAAAAGCGAAATGTGGAAGAAGAATGCGATGAGTGATTTGACAGATCAATCGTGACATTCAAACTAACGACTCGGAAACATATTATATTACAAATAGATAAAACCGTTAGAGTAAAGACTATTCGAGAAATGCGATAATTTGAGTTGTTTTGATGTTCGGTTGATCTGCAAGGAATAAGATGTGTATGTGGCATGATTGCATTGTTCTTTGGTAAACGCACAGTGTGAGTGTAAAGCGGTACAAAAGGTCGCGGGCAGGAGCGCGCGCGCCGGTGCGTCACTTCGACGACAGGAACATTATGAGCCTGCGGGCGAGACACACGCTTAGACGAGACACACCACACTCATCATGCACCATCGGTACAATCGCGTAGCAAAGTGCCGTTAACCCAGTAGCAGG
This sequence comes from Xestia rhomboidea, assembly GCA_963853795.1. NCBI lineage: Eukaryota > Metazoa > Arthropoda > Insecta > Lepidoptera > Noctuidae > Xestia > Xestia rhomboidea. The sequence goes on along the minus strand of OY970771.1, from coordinate 975,578 downwards.
AGTAGCTAATGCTACGGGCCCCGCGTATTCTAACCCGCCCACCGCCGTTGGGGGTTCAAACCCCTCCGAAATCTCTTCGGGCAACTATAGAGAAACCAACCAACCTATCCCGAAATACGACAATTTTCACAGAGCTCGTTTCCTTCGCTAATACATCGTATACTTAGGTAGGTACTCAATTCGGGTTTGGATACACGGAGCTCGCGCAAAATCTCGGACAACTATTTAGAGAAACTATATACCTATCCTAGGCGAAATACCACAATTTTCGAGCTCTCTAAGCTCGCTAGTATAATCTATTTTCAGGTTTAATTATACGCGAGTGCAATTAGACAATAAGGTGGAACGAAATTTATAGTGGTCGGATTTTTATGGGACTTTATTTAGTGAATTTTGGACGTTCAATCTATAAAAAAAAATCTTTATTCTTTGCTCTAAAAATCTAGAAAAAATATATGTTTAGGTATTAAATTAGTAAAAATTAAAAAAATTAATTAAGTAAAGGCGAATTGAAATTTTGGAGCCCTTACGTGGAGATTCTAAATGTGGGCAGTCATCCTGACATCAGAATGATTGCCCAATTTTTTAATTCATTTTCTCAGTTATTAATTAGGTACCAATTATTTAAGCAAACTCAAACTTCTTCACACATATTTTTTTATTGAGTTCCAAGAAGAGTGAAGAAGAAATTTTTAAATAAAAATTTCGCCGCTCGCGATTTTTTTTTCATTTTCTTTGGAATGTTTTACTTTCGTTCGTGAATAACTTCAAATTGGACAAATTCATATTGTAGCGTAATAGTGTAACCTACGCACATCCATTAAACGCTAATTTGGTCTGTTTCTTTGTTCATTGTTGCCGACGTAATGCAATAATGCATATTTCAAGTATTTTTAGAAAATTTCTGCAATTATTTCTAAGATATCGAATTTTAAGACTAAGATTTCTTTTGAAATTGCTAACAGATGCTTTTTCACAGATAACTGGACTTAAAATTCATTCGAAATGTCAGAAAATCGTCTATGTTAATGAAAGCTTTTTTTTCCAAAGACTGCTATGAAACTCAATGTGAAAATTATTGTCTAAATTCTCATTTTATTAGCTATCCAATGAGGTATAATAACTAGAAAAATATTTAAGAATAATTTGTTTTGCTAAGAGACCGTAAGTACTAGAAACTGTAATTTTGTAGAGGTGTGTTTATCAATAACGCCGATAAAATAAAATTTTTGAAAATATTTTTTTAGTGTAGCTCCCCTACATGTGAAGTGGGGATGATTTTGTTTTCGTCGTCTGCCCCATCGTGTGGGGTATCGTTGAATAGGTCTTTTAAAATGACTTAGGGGTTGCTAATACTACTTTTCGATTTAGTGCTCCTCCTTCCTTTTCGACTTAATGCTTTAAAGTGCAAATTTTTGTCCAGTATACCCCCCCCCCCCTTTTAAAAGCTAAACTGCTGGCTTGAAAAATCTGAGAAAATTCATGATGATAATGCATTTCATGAACTTTAAGGGAAAACTATAGGGGTTAAAGATAACTTTATGAATTTGGCAGCAATAGTCATTGAACTTGGGTGTTGGATAATTTTGTTTTAACGGGTAAAAACTTGCATTGAAAAACAAAATCTAAAATAAGAAAACTAAAAAAAACATAATAAGTTGAGTTTTTTTAGTTTTCTTAAGTTTAAAAAACGTAAGTTTCACAAAGCTGCCACTAGATGGCGCTGTACCAACGAGTTGGTTCTATATTGTGATAACGGGCTACTACGGAACCCTACACTGCGCGTGACCCGACACGCACTTGGCCGGTTTTTTGGTTTTTGTTATCTGTGGATATCAGAATATTATGGACATTTTCAGGATAATATTTACGTTGACAGTCATAGAAATATTTTTAGAAAAATGGCCTTTAACTTTAAATAGAACATTTCCTGATAATTGTGAATAAATTTTTTGTCAATTTACTCGTAAACTTATTTTTACATTCAGTTCGATATTTTAAAAATAATTGTAAAAAAGGATTTTTTTTTTGAAATATTTGGAACTAGCTTATGCCCTCCGCGTGGAGTTTGGAAATAACCCACGGGATCTTACTTCTATAATAAGTAATCTTTGTGCTATAACGCGGTAACGCACCAGTCTAGTCCGGTGCGTTACCGCGCCGCCGCCGCCGCCCCGCGCCTTCTGACTTCGTGTCCGTGACCTTATATTTAAATAAAAATATTGTGTATAAGTTGGAGTAACATTTCGTTTCATCGCAATCGCTTCATTCTATGAAAAGTTAGAAACGGTACACGTGAACTTATATTAATTTTACTTGATAAAAAAAAAGGAATAAACCCGTTTCTGGCTGATTTTGCTAAATTAACTCATTTAAATCTTAGCCTCAATCACAATTACAATGGCCAAGTGTAGAAAATAAGCAGTTTTAAACTTAGGTCCCGACTCAGATGATCGATTGTCAACAGCAACACTTCCAAAAAAATCCTAAAAGTACTTAAGGTTCTCTACTGGGTAAAGCTAGAAGTCTGTCAACCCTCGGATCAAATAAAAATAACAATAAAATGAAAATTCGTAGAACATTAAGTTTAAAAATCTAATCTGGATGAAACGCTACAATTTTTACTAAATGTATATCTTAAACTAATGAAGTTAGCTATGTGAATTCTTGTGTGCTATTGGTTTTAAATACAGACTTATTTAAATTAGAATGATGAACATTTAAAAGGAAAAAATTGACTTAGAGCTGATCTCAAAATGAATTTTTTAATGAATAGGGATATTATAAACGAAATTGGTGCCAAAAGGTAGCTTTTAACTACCTAATTATATATGAGATCAATTCTAAGTCATTTTTTTCCTTTAAAATGTACATAAATCAGTCTTTTAATGACTCTAATAAGAAAACCAACTATAAGTACTTTTAAAAGCGAATTAGAAATTATATCACAATAACTGAAATAGTAAAATAACCTAAAATGTAAACATTGTCTGGTTTTATCAATTTGGCCATTGCTGGCGCGACACGTGAAAATTGGGCTCGTGAAACCTCCCCAAATGCTCTAATAGTCTAATTTATGGCAAAATTCTAGCCCTGTAACGCCAGGCCCTATAAATAAATAATATAAATAAATTTTCAAGCATCAGCCTAAACACAAAATTTGAAGATCTTAACATTTAAAACTGTCGATTTGCCATACAAACCATCATCCCCTGTTTAAATCCCTTAGGGGTTGAATTTCGAAAAATCCTTTCTTATTCCTTGTCTACATTATAAAGGGAACCTCTGTGCAAAATTTCAGCTTTCTAGGTTTAAGGGTTTGGGCTGGGCGTTGATGAGTCAGTCAGTCAGGATTTTTGTTTTTTATAGATAGAAGATAGATAGATAAGGTCGCGGACACGAACTCAGAAGGCGCGGGGCGGTGGCGACGCGGTAACGCACCGGGCTAGACTGGTGCGTTACCGCGTCATAGCACAAATATTACTTATTATCCCAGAAGTAAGATTCCGTGGGCATGTTTCCAAACTCCACGCAGGCGAAGCCGCGGGCTAGTTTTAAATATAAGTATTTGAAATTGTTAGTAGAAAATGTATTGCAAACACAAAATGGCGCGTCGGTTCAGAGTATGGGCACGCACTATACCTGAAGTGAATGGCCTTGTTGGACAGCAGACGGTTGGTGTCGTTGATGTCGGCCAGCGGCAGCGGCATGGGCGCGGCGTCGGGCGCGTCCTCGTGGAAGTTGTGCGTGCACACGCGCGGCGCCACCCGCACCTCGCCGTACGGCCCGCGCAGCACCACCCACTGCAGCGCCAGCACGCACAGCGGCTTGCTCTTCAGGATCAGCTGCAGGGCAATCTGACCGCGTTATGGTGCTCGAGTATCTGCATTGCACACGCATGCGATACGGTATAACACAGAACAGAATGCTGTGGTGCAACTACTGAGCCCAAGTAGTTTGGTAAGACGTACCAATCGTACGAAAGAGGAAGATATAAAATTTGGCAGTCTGAATGGTTGTCACAAACTAACAAGAAGTGAAATAATGACGAGACATCCGATTCACGAGACACGATCGAATGTTAAAGATCTACTGTTCACACAGGCAGGACTATGATTTACTGTAACTAAAAGCTTGCTACAAGTTGTGCATCCGCCAGTTGCGGTCAAAGTACCGCACGTGACCTCGACCAACAACATGATCATGAAGAAAAACGTGGCTTCGGCTGAGTGTCCATCTTAATGCAAGAAATGCTTGATCCGCACTAAAGTCTAAACCTGTGACTATTACAGTGGTACCTCGTACCCTCCTCGTGTTGCACTGCTGGCTTGTGACAGTTTGGTGAGTGAGGCTCATACCTGGTAGGTGATCTCTCGCTGCGAGCTCTGTGTGGGGTCGCGCTGGTTCTTGTTCACAAAGGCCTTCAGCACCCACTGGTGGCCAAAGGCGGAGAACCTGGACGTCTCGTAGTACAACTTATGGAGGAACTCCTCCGTACGGTAGGGCTTCAGCTGGAGGTCTGCGACACATTCTTCGTTAAGGTTGTTAGTGCGCACTGCTCTCAAACCTCAACATTACATGCGACACAATATGGCAGGGATTAAGCCTTGTTTGCATGAGGACAGTTTCGTCTATCCTCGCCTAGCGACGATCGAGAAACTCTCCCATGTAAACCAGGCAAGTCGGAGCCATGGCTTCTAAAAATCTATTCGATTCTCTAAGATGCTGTCAAATGTGAAGTTAACTTTGATATGTTGGCATCAGTTTGGTAAACCACAATAGCTGACGTAAGAACGGACATGCCACTGATCTGAGACTTGAATAGACTTCCACGAACCAGTGACTTCATTAAGAAGTTTGGGATATTATCAAAAGTTGGTAAGTTGCTTTGTGCAAATGTTGCAATAGTTCATTCGGAAACATCTTTGCAATTTTATAATGTTATTCAAACAATTATTGTTGAAAAATGGTGAGATAACCAAGCCGAAACCTCCTAAGTATACATAACTAGCTTATGCCCGCGGCTTCGCCCGCGTGGAGTTTGGACATTGCCCACGGGATCTTACTTCTGGGATAATAAGTAATATTTGTACTATGACGCGGTAACGCACCAGTCTAGCCCGGTGCGTTACCGCGCCGCCGCCGCCGCGCGCCGCCGCCCCGCGCCTTCTGATATCGTGTCTGCGACCTTATATTTAAATAAATTTTGTGTATAAGTTGGAGTAACATTAAGTTTTTGTTTCATCGCAGTCGCTTCATTCTATGAAAAGTTAGAAACGGTACACGTGACCTTATATTAATTTTACTTGAATACATTTGGCGAAACCCGTTTCTGGGATTAGGCGTTACACGAATCAGATATGTACCAAAAAAATCTACTATTTTGCTTAACTAACCCATTTAAATCTTAACCCCAATCACAATGGCCGAGTGTAGAAAATAAACAGTTTTAAACTTAGGACCGACTCAGATGATCGTTTGTCAACAGCAACACTTCTGCAAACTCCTACAACGTCTTTAGTTAATCTATCTACTGGGTAAAGCTAGAAGTCTGTCAACCCTCAGAATCAATAAAATTACAATTAAATAAAAAATCCTAGAAAATTATGCTTAAAAATCAAATCTGGATAAAATACTACAATATTTACTATATTTCCTAAACGAATGAAGTTGTCTATGTAAATCCTCTTGTGCTATTGGTTTTAAATATAGACCTACCTTTTGGCACCAATTTCTGTAAACTATCTCTATTAAGTAATTAAAAATGTCATTTTCAATCTACGTAATAATATCACTATTAATTTATCAATTTTCTAAGTCAATTTTTTTCTTTAATTTTTTTTTTATTTCAACCCAATAAAAAAAACAACAATTTACGTTGTTATAAAATTTACCTATTAGTGATTTTACATTAAAAAATAAAGAAGTTTAATTATAAACATGGTTTCATCCCTTTAAGGGTTGAAATTCTAACCTAACAACACCGTTGCGTTAGCTTCCAACCATAAGCCAAGATAATAAATTTAGTGATTTTTACTTCGAAAACTAAAGGACTTTCTATACACAACTTCATCCCCTTTTTTAACCCTTCGGGGTGGAATTATAAAAACGCTGAGACACGTATAAATTAATTTTCAATCGTCAGCCTCAACACAAAATTTGAAGATACAAACTTTAAAACTCACGATTTTCCATACAAACTTTCATCCCCCATTTAACTCTCTCAGGGGTAGAATTTCGAAAAATCCTTTCTTATTCTTTATCTAAATTATAAAGGGAACCTCCGTGCAAAATTTCAGCTTTGTAGGTCCAAGGGTTTGGGCTGGGCGTTGATGAGTCAGTCAGTCAGGTCTTCATTCAGGTATTAATATTATAGATGTACCGACAGATGAATAAATGTGTTACTAATTCTCTTTACTCGATGATTGCGCAAGATTTGAACAAGATCAAACAACCGCACTGGACGCATCCCTGCTACACCGAGATCCTTCTTGCTGTAAAAGCTGTTACGCGTCTGGGCTGTCATTCGTAGGTCTTCCCCGACCAGTCTTTGCAATAGGTATCATGTAGGTTTACTAGTACCTAAGTGGGTCTGTTGCTCATAATTGGTGCTCAGCTGCATGCGGTTAGACACAACATAGTTGGGAAAATACTAGGCAGATGATTATGAATAAGTTTGTTTATATTTTCATTCAAATGTTTTGGAATTTCGTGACCCGCCAACACCAACGACTTGTGATTAGAGATGTAGGTCTTCTAGATCAATGCGGACTGCAGAGACTACGATACTCAAAACTAAAAGCATTTATTTCAATTAGATCATTACGGCACTTCTGAATGTCAAAAATACGAAAAAAGCAAAGCTACAGTCACAGACACAAGGCATAATAACTTGAGAAAGTACCTACTGTAGTTGCCCATTCCCTAGCGTAATGTCTATGGAGAACAGCGGGCAAGAAACTCCATGGACAATCTTTTAAATCAAAATCTTGGTTACATCTTTCATGTTGACATTATGCATCTAATTGAGAACGATGTAGGTAGATAGATAAATGGATACCGTGTGTGTGAAACGTTCCAATAATCTGTATGGAAATGGGAATGGTAAGGATTCTGTGGGATTTATAGGTGATTGATACGGTGTTTTATAAACTTACCATTAAAGGTAATTTTTTCGTAGGAGAGCAGCTCGAGCACCTGGTTGTAGATGACGGTGGCCTCCCGGTTGCGCTTGTCGCGCTCGGCCAGCACGGCCACGACCTCGGCCGCCGACTTGTGCGGGTGCGCGCACACCGCCTCGTGCGCGCCGCTCTCGTGCGCCGGCCCGCGCCAGCCGCAGCCGATGCACGCGAAGCGGCAGCCCGTTATCCTGCGCGACACACTCTTCAGGGGAGCTCCGAGATTAGCATACCATTCCTACTGGTTGTGGGGGTCCAACAACAACATTCGACAGAGTGAACATGAGTAGCTTCACTCCATGATATGTCATCGTGCGTTAGGACAGATAAGCCACCTGAAATGACTGGGTTATGCCTGATATGTTACACAGGACACGTATCAAGCTAAATGCAGGCGATAAGTTCGGTTCGCATTACACCAGGCGTTACAACTATGTTAGTGATGAACAGAGCGGCGGACAGTCGGACACACCTGCGCGGCCGGCGGCGCTTGAGCGGTGCGCGGCCGGCGCCCGCCAGCACACAGTACGCGCTGGACACAATGCGAACCAAACTATCGAGGTAGCGCCTGTCGGGGGACCCATCGACTACGATTTGCGAGAACTTGAACTTCCTGGGGGAAGAAAAATATTATGTGGCCTCGTTTAGTAGGCGTTACGCTAAGTACTGTCTATATCTGCTGCTTAGTATTAATTAACTTGCCACTGGGGCTCGGTAGCGGCTACCTTTCATACAAAATACCTATTGTCCCATTTCCGTTTTATAACTCAAAGTAGCTTTAATTTTAAAAGTAATCATGCGTCGAGACGTAATCAACGTCTGTCCCCAAACGTGTTCCAGCTAAGCTACTAGCACATTGTAGCACGATAACGGCAGAAGATGTGTGTGTAAAGAAACGCAGTAGATAAGTGAGAGAGCGTGCGTCACCTGTCGTCGCACGCGTTCTCCTCGTGGTGCCGCAGCGAGTGGCGCGGGAATACGCCCGTGCAGAACTTGCACTCGGACGGCAGCTCCGACACCGTCTTCTCCACGGCCAGGTTGCGCGACGCCGACGTCTTGGAGATCTCCACGCGGCAGTTGGGGCACGTGGCGGCCTCGTCGCGCAGCCGCGCGTCCGCCAGCAGGTGCGTGAAGCACGGCGCACACATCAGGTGCCCATTGCTACACTGCAATATGACAGCCGTGTCAGTACCCAGCGGTGGCGGCTGGCACGACAATATGTATTTGCAAAACAGTTGTACCTACTTGTTTGTGTACTATACTATCTACAATGTATGTGAAAGGTGTAATGATCAATGCTTCGCACTGATTAAATATTTCAATGTAGGTGGATAGTATTTTAACTATTTCAGAAACAAAGCCTTTCTTGTAATTTGATAGATACAAGTAAATCAGAGAAATTAAAATGCATGTATGTGTGTGTGCTACTTGGTCTACCTCGGGCGTGATTGCGTGTGCCACCTGTAATCAAACTACACAATGTAAAATATAGGTACTGCTGTAACAGAAAAAAAAGTTAAGTAAGCAGAACAACTGATTTTAATATTTTGCCTTTAAGATTATTTTTTCTTTAATCTTCTACAAATTAGTGTTTTCTTTTTTCAAATTATGTTTGTAAAAACTAATATTTTTCATAAAAAATTGAAAATTACATTAAAAATTCAGATTTATATCTTTTGTAAAATAAACAATTAGGATGGTTATGAGCACTGGCAAGAATACTATTTCATCAACATAAAATTATAAAAAACAAATATTCATGTGGTATTTTTATTTTAAAATTTTAAGATTTTTCTCAATAAAAATTAAAAGGAAGCTTTTGAATTTGGGATGGGGATTTTAGAGGGGATTTCTGAATAAAGAAAGAAGTAAATCTCTCAAACATTTCTTTATTACAATGAAATGTTACAAGAGTGGATACAGCTAAGTTTACTTGCTACACTATGGACCATACACACTAGTTATCCTATACAATATCACAGACACAACTCCTATGAGTACTGACACATAACACAATTTTCTCAGATTATGTAGGTACACATTGAATACAATAAGTCTTAAGTCACACATACATTGTTTAATTGAATCATAAAATAAAAGAACACAATCCATAAAACTAGGTAACAACACCCAACAGAGGGCTGTGCCAACTTTACAATGACAACCAAATGATTCAATACAATACATTGACGCCATACAATCAAAATGGTGAGTGCTAAAGCGACGTCGTGTAGGCGTCGCCACGACGCGAATGTATGATGTGAGCTGAAGAAGGCTCAGCTGCTTACGTAACAACAAAAAGATTGGTAAAACAGCTGATGCGAACATCGACACTATCAGCTGTTTTAAAATACCTGATACACGGCCGCCTGAGGCAGATCCAGGCAAACTGCGCAGCACAGGATGCCCCCCAGCCTGTGCTCGAGCTTGTCGCTCCTCTCTTTGTCAATAATTTTACGTTTTTTAGTCAATGGCTCGTCGGGATCTTTCGCGGCAGGGCCGACCGCACCCTCGCTAGACGATGGAATGGGCTCGCTCGCGGGCATCTCTGCCATTCTACGACGTAAATAACAACAATACTACGATACGACACAAACTGCGCGCAACTGCGTCAGATGGACGGAAAATTAAATGACGCGAAACGAGTATCGACGAACTTCGCGACAAACAAAGGTTTGTTGTGTTTATATAGAAACCCACCCTCCCGCAGTCCGTACCCGCGACCCAACACTTTTTAGTTTTAGTGATGTTCTGTCTGTTGACATGATTACCGATACATCACATCATGACAACATGACATAACATTGCAATTTTAATAGTATTTTGTAAACCGATGAAAATCAAAATTCTGTGAAATTGTGTAGATTAAATATAACTTTATAATAAAATAATCACTAAATATAATTATTATTATTTAGTGATTTTGTAACGAGGAGTGGAACCGAAAGTGCCATAGTATCGATATGTGCCCGACCCAGTTCTCGAAAATAGCAATATCACAAGAATATCACATTGTACTGGGATCGGAATCACTGACAAAGACTGCAATAGTTTAATGAAGCCGCGTCCTCACTAGGGCCGCGCGGCTCCATGAGGCCGAGCCGCGATTTGAATCGCTCGCTCTTGCATCCGAGTCGAGGGAGTCCCGGTCGACGGAGCCCCACTTCGCGGGGCTCCGACTTCTGAATGGTTTATAAAAATATAAACCACGTAACCTAAATCTATCCGTGTCGGGGTGCCCCAAGTCGGTATTTATAAGTCAATTTAGAAAAACAAATACGTAATTTAAAATATGAAATCTAATCTAAAAAACAAACTCAAAATAAAAAAAAATAAACAAAATGACTCGATTCACAAAAAGTAAATCCTTTGAATAAAATCGAACTCTAGTCACGAGATTGTAACCTAGCGCTCTGTGCCCCGAGACCAGCTAGCTTGTTGAAGACCGCAGCAAATAATAATAATGTAGATCATAAACTGCTTCAACAAGGTCGGTATTTCGGTAATGTAATGTTCGGGATTATTCGGGATGTCAGGAGCCAAAGGCCAACTGTCGCGAGTCGGTCCTGGCCGCGCGGCCCGTCAGTGCGCTAGTAAAGATAATATAATATTTAGTGACCGCCACTACATCAAATTGTGTTTTTTATTCGCGCCAAAATGAATTGGACGGACGAGAAAACACTGTTTTTGGAGCTCCGGGTGATAGGGGACTGTCGGAGTAGTTTTTTTTATAGTTAAAAACATTCTATAAACATTTTTCATATTTCCTAATAAACACATTTCATAATTTAAGCAGCGGTGCTTATTTCTATGAGTGCTACTGAAGCTAAAAGCACGTCCTGTCCTTCTTCGTACATCTCAAAAGACTACTAAGAATAAAAGAGAGAGAGTAATATCTCTGTACAGGGTGGAAACGGTAAACGGGGCCGTAAGGGGAGAGCTACCTTTAAGAAATTTTGATCCCCATTTACAGTTTCGAAAAAATGTACAGTTAGCAAGAAAATGGCCATTTTACACAAAACATTTTTTTGATGCCAATCGATCCTGTTTCTAATACTGATCAAAAAGTTCTATCAGACTAACCACCGATAGAGTACTTACTAAAAATTATTAAAAAACCTTTTAGAATTTTTAAGCTTTTAGAAAAATGCACGCGGAAAAGAAGAAAATAAACCTTTTAGTAAATTAAAACGAAAAGCTATCATAGAAGCTTGTCGCGCGAGTGATAAAGGCAAAAGAAAGGTTTTTCGTGACAAGCTTATTTATAAGGTTTTTTAATTAGTAATTTTATTTTTAAATTTTTGTTTTGTCGTAATAAATAAAATCGTGTCGTAGCCAAACTTTTGACCGCTGAGGAGTTCTCTCTTGAGGAGACGATCCTGGTTGCAGGATGAGGTTATGATAGAAATCATGTGTCTCTATCAAATATGAATGCGTCAAAAAATTTCGTATCGGCACTATTAATCGTTGAAGAGTTCTTTCGTGAGGAGACGATCCTGGCTGCATGATGGGTTCATGACAGAAATCACGTTTATCCATTAAATTTAAACGCGTCTACAAATTTTCGTATCCGTGCATTTATTTAAATAAATATATATAGTCAGTTCGCATAAGCAAGGTAAAATATTAAAAAGCTAGTAACGAAAAAAACAAAAGACTGCCAAATTAAGGTGGATGCTCCAGGGTAGCCCGCATAAAGGTGCAGGAATGACTTTGACCTTGAAAAAGTAATTCCTGCACCTATATGAGCTTGAACCCATATTTTATACCTTTTATCATATTCAAAAATAATATAATTGAAGAGATAATTTTGTTTACATAATTGAAAGCACGATAACAGCTGATAAGTTTCCTTTACTGTCCGCATCGTGTCTCTTTTGTCGATTTGCGCTGCCACCTATAGTTCCCGCACGATCCCTTTTTTTATTTTTTCATTTGGGATACCACGTGTCAGTCCGGTGCGCCTCGGAGGTTGACCGCAGCGGTTTATGTTTCCGCTGCAGTCAGCCCGGGCATGTGTCCGCAGCTTGCTGCGCCACGCCGCACTGCGCCGCATGTGCGGCGGCTGGCAAGCCGGCCGACCACCGGGCTGGGAGCAAGCTCCGCCCACCAAGGCCACTAGAGGAAAGGGAAGGTCCCCCTTGCCCCCTGGTACCACTCCCATGAAAAGGTAATGCACCATTCCTAAAAAAAACTACCTAAACTCAAAATAATTTAAGCCGCTTAGAAGGCGTTAAATTTGGATTGTCTTTAGTATTGTTTGGCAGGAGAACAGACGGGGGAGGTGCCCCCTCTGCCCTGACACTACTCCCATGTAAAGCCAACGCACCAATCTTAAGAAAGACCAATTTTTATAACCTAACCTCAAAACACTTTATATTCGTCTAAAAAAGCGAAGTCGACGGACGGGCTCCTATTTCTGTCTGCAGGGTGAAACTAACAAACCTAGCGTTGCGTCGGGGTGCCCCAAGTCATAGTAGTATCCTATACCACTCACCGTGGCGCAGTTGAGGGAGGGTCGGTCGACGAAGTCCTACTTCTGAATTAGAGTAAGTAGTACATAGTAATCAAAAGTATATTATATAAATTAGAAACATCGGACATCGCACATGGTTTCGGTAGTACCTAGTTTGCTTTTTAAATACAAATATTGAAAAGAAAAGAGGCCGCCGCACCGTGCCATGCCATGCCGGTCCTAAGGATTTTTCCATGCTTCTCCAGCAAAAGAATCCATTTGGCGAGCTGCGAGTGAAAATGAATGGTTTCGGAATATAAAATATATATTATACGTAAGAAAATTTGAATTTCGCGAGCTAACCTGGAGCATCCACCTTAAATCGCCGCATTTATCGTGAACCGTTTTTATTTAGGAATAACGCTTACTCTCTGATATTAGATATCAAAACGCCATAGTATTTTGACAATATAGAGACTAAATTGTATCATGGTAAAAAAATATATATATACTTAGGTACGTTTTATTATCATTTTTTTTTTATTTTGCTCAGGCGGAACATATTGGAACTTTTCAGATGAAGAGTCGGAATAAATCGAAACTTGCTGCCGGCAACACTGCTGGTTAGTATATAAGTTTCTTGGTCGGGGTGCCCCAAGTCCATTAACCAGCTTACATTATTTTATATTTTTACGTTCCGTTTTTCCAATTTTTCACGTCATTTTGCACCATAGACAATATATGTTGTCAATCGCCCATTTTAACGTTCCGTTTTCGCTTTATAACAGATTTTAGGTTGGAATTTTTTTTTCGAAAAATACGCATTTCCGTGTAATAAGAGTGATAGCGTTATAATCGGGGACCCAATTCGTACCAGCTTTAACCTCTTTTACGCCTCTCCGCGTGCCGCACGATACTAAAGCCAACCCAAAAAATAAAAAATGGCGGAAGTTAGGCCGACCATTAAATTCAAACCACTTTATTTTTTTCAGAACTGAAAACATTAATAGAACCTTAAATTAAACAATATGTTAATTTTTACAAGTTATTCTTTTTATTTTATTATGTTATTTTTAAAACTATATTGAATACTTTACTACCTAGATGCTAATTTTGTAAAAATATGAATCATGGTTCTTTTTTCACTTTGATAAATCCACCACAGCACAAAACATGTTAGACACTGTTTCATCTTATGAATATTTTGTTTCCAGTCAAAGTTTTGGTTTCTTCGGCAAAGAACCGAATGCGGAGATAATGGTTCCCTTAGTTCCCGTAACATTGCTAGTGAGTGGTTGCTGAACCAGCCCGGGCTGCTTGATGGTTGGCTTGTTGGACACATTGGGCGCTGCCTGGTCCCACTTAGACTTCCTCTTCTTTTCATCATCACTTTCAGATTTCTTTGCTACTCCTGATAAAAAATCTATTTTGGCTAGTTTCTCTTTTTTTTCTTTCTCCCTTCGATCCATCTCTAATTTCTGTACTCTGGATAATTCATCATAATATGATTCTTTGCCCCACTTGAGAGGGTCATAGATTTCAGGAGGATAATTTGTATCTAATTCATTAATATCACAGAACTGTATTAACTTTTCATAAATGCTTGGATTTCTAAACATCTTCTTATCTTGTATTATCCTGTTCATGTCAAAGCCTTCATTTAACATTCGGCTGTAAAACTTAGCTATGCTGTCTTGGAGCTCCTTGGGGCACTTGCCGGGCGGCTCGGGCGGGATGGTGACGCCGTCTTCACTCTCGTCGGGCTCGGAGCGCGGCACGGCCTCATCCGTGTCCGTCTCCATGGACAGGCGACGCATATCGTCCTGATTTTCTGCAGCGGGCGACAGCGGATCCTCGTCTGACACCACCGTGTCGTCCACATAAGAAACTAATCTTCTCTTTGGAGATACGGGTGCAGAGGCGGGTTGACTACTTTCTTCAATCTTCTTTGGGCTAGTAGGAACTGAATGAGTTTCCCTGGGCTCCTCCTTTTCTGGTGTCTGATCTTCCATATCTTCCTCGCCCTCGGAATCAGTGTAGGTAGCAGTTAACGAGGCTAAAGCTTGAGAAGCCATTGCTTAACCTTTGAATGAGCAGATCTATAAAGAAATAACTATAGCAAAGACTTCTTTTGTTTTATGAAATCTAGAATTAAATGTTTAACTCAATGGAATTTATCGAATTAAAGCACAAACTCGGCACTGAATCTGAATGACAGCAAGCAAAGTGAATGCCTTTCTGTCATGTCCGTAAGTGTCACATTTGATGGAAGTTTAGAATTTCGTTCAGCAAAGCAATGTTTTTATTCATAAACCGTAAATTGCGATTTCCCACACGATCTGTTTTGTGGACCCGTGTGTGTCACGAATCACAGAAACTGCGGAATACAAGGCATAGTTGTTAATAGGATTTTAATGTTATTAATTCAAGCATCTCGTTAATAAAAAATCCAGACGGTAAAATATTATATTGTTGCAGTTGTACCAGCACCAACTGTCAAGTGTCAATTGAATTTGACATTTAATTAGCGATTGGCAATTCTAGCAAATGATGGGGGAGTTGCGTTGGAGATTGTAAAAATAATGAACTATCGTATGTAAAATACATAGTGACATGAAATGAATTCCTAACCCGTGGTTATTATTGTGTGTGACGCAAAAGCCAGTGAAGTGACGACAATGGCGACGATGCCGAGTGACTATACGGAGTTTCCGTCCGAGGTAATTCTGAAGCCCCTCGCGCTGATCGGGTTGTCTGGGCTCGATGCGGTGAACAATGCCGTGCACAAGGAGATCTGGGATGCATTCTCTAACAACCGCCGCGCAGACCGCACGCCCGTGCGCTTCAAGTTGTTGAACAATACCTTCGAGTTTCCTGTAGTCAAACCTAAGCGGAACTCGTACGAGTGGTATATTCCAAAGGGAGTTCTCAAGAAGAACTGGATCCACAAGCGAGTATCTCTGATTCCCGCTGTTGTAGTCATATTTTACGATATGGACTGGAATGATCCACAGTGGAATGAAAAAATCATCGAGTGTGCGTCCAAAGTGCAGTCAATCCGCGCTGCAGTGGAGGGACACGCGACACGCGTCGCCGTCGTCGTCATCCAGAGCCGACTGTCCCCGCCGCCCTCTGAGTACATGCTGGGCGCCGAGCGCGCGCAGGCTCTGTGTGCCGCCTGTGAGATCCAGTCCAAGTCTCTGTTTGTACTGCCTCACAGTGATCATCTCATGGGGTACATAGTTCGCCTGGAGAATGCGTTTTATGATATTGCCCAGAACTACTATCACCATGAAACTAAAAACATTAAGCAGCATAGAGATCATCTCAATAAGACAACACACCAGTATTTATTTGTGCGACATCAATTCAAACTAGGTTATCTTAACGAGTTGAAACAAGATTTGAGTACAGCACACAAGCACTACATGCATGCTTACAACAATTTACTTGAGACAAGGATCGTTGACACCAATATCCATGAAGTAAGAACTGTAGCAGGCTACATCAATTATAAACTTTGTAAATTATTGTTTGCTCTCAATTTGCCTAGAGATGCTATTGCACAACTCAAGTCACACATTGAAAGATATAAGAATCGTATTGGATCAACAGAACTGTTGTTTGAACATTATGCTTGGATTGCAAGGCAGTACAGTGCCTTTGGAGAGTTGTTTGATGAAGCAATTCGTGCAGGACTTCCAGCTATACAGTCCCAGCATCCCGGCTTTTACTATCAACATGCAGCTCAGTTCACAGTGAAGAGAAGGCAAGCCATGAGGTCTGTATGCACTGAAGCCACAGCATACCCTCCCGCTCCTGATCCACTGGAAGGCATTATGGAGTTTTATGGCCAGAGACCATGGAGGCCAGGCCGCCTCAGTGCTGACCCTCATGACCCACAAAAGGAGCAAGCAGCTGTTTTAGCTTTACAGTATAATGAAAGGGTCTTCAACCACTCGGCAATGATCATCAGCTTCTTGGGCTGTGCCATCTCACAGTTCAAGACATTCCACTCTCCTCGGATGAGGAAGCAGCTAGTGGTAGAGATGGCTAACGAGTACTTCTACTCTGCTGATTATGGCAAGGCTCTCACATTATTGACTCATATGCTGTGGGACTACAGGAGAGAGAAATGGTGGTTCTTAGCTTCTCATGTTCTCAACCGAGCATTACAATGTGCGTACTTGTCTGGGAAAATACAAGACTATCTTCAGTTGTCCATAGAGGCACTGTCTAAGCATATTCAAGTGCCAAACAATGATAAGGATAGAATATTTAGGAATATAATGTCTGTTCTCAACTTGAACATCCCTGCTGCAGAGCCAGAGCTGCCAGCCTCCTCTCAGCACAAGGCTCTGGAGCTGTGGCAGGCCGCCATTGAGAAAGAACCCCTCACAGTTCCTGTAGACATGGCCAATATATCTAGCTTTTTAGAAGTAAAGCCTAAATTTAAGCAGCAGAGATATAGGATGGATGAAGTAATAGATTTAGAACTGTATGTCAGACTCTTATACAACACAGTTCTTGAAGCAAGAAATGCCTTTGTAGCCATATCTAGTCACACAGAAACAATTGAAATTCCAATCACAGATGATGGCAACACAACTATTTCCTTGCAAGGGGGGAAAGTTAAGAGATTTTTATGTCAATTTAAACCAAATCCCCATGATAGTGGATCAGACCTTCACATTAAAAATGTATCTTTTGTACTTGACACGGACAGAAAACGCAAGATAATTTTGAATTTCAAGGTTGAGGCAAACAAAGCTTCAGAGTCAACTATGCATCCAGAACTGCTGCACTTCATAAGGAGCCCTAAGGCAGACTATGAATTTGACTGCATTGTGCCTTTGACAGTAGCATCAATCACATCGCGAGAGTGTAACGTATCACTACTTGTCACTAATTCAAGTCCAGCTCTTCAAGGTGAATGGTTCCCATCAACATTCACTATTACAAATAATGAACTCGGTTCTATTTACGATGTTAAAATTACACTAACTCTGTTAAGCTCCCCTGACATTCCCAATCCTGATTCTGTAACAGAATTGAGTCTAAAAGAAGGTGAGCCACAAACACAACCACTTAACATACAAGTTGGCAGTATTAGCACATCAGGCAGCCATGTAAATACATTCTATTTAAAAACAAACAGAACAACCACTTCAACTGTACAAATAAAAGTAACTTATGTTATTGATCTTCCTGAAATATCTAAATTGGAATGCACTAAAGAGTTTTCTACAAAAATTACTATAATTAAACCATTTGATGTTTCTACAAATTTTGTGGCTATGAGCTTCAGACCCATTGCAAAATGTTTTGTGGATGATCCCTTCATAGTGATGCCACAAATAAAAATTTTGAGTCCGTGGGACTTGCTGATAGTGGACACAGAGTTGGAGGTGGTGGAGTGCTTCAAGAATAGTGATCCAGGCAAGCCATCGTCTTGTATCAGTAACCTAGAGGTTGCCGAGAAGAATGTTGCTACTGATGCTGTATGTATACAAGCAAAGTACAAACCAAAAGATCAACCAACTAGAGTTGGTCTGTATAACATAACATGGCGAAGGAAGACCAGCACCAGCCACTGTGTGATGAGCAGCACGGCACTGTCGGGCCTGCCCATTGATGACTGTCCTATAGCCATTGAAGTTGAATATCCTCAGGTGGTGGAACTGCTTACTTCAGTTCCATTGAAATGCACTTTGCTTGGCAAATGTAGTACCCCAATCAGACTTAGTGTGACAGTAGAAGGCACTGATGCCTACATGTTCTCAGGATACAAGAAACTATCTGTCACTATCCCACCCAAGGGTAAAGTTGAGCTATGCTACAACATCCATCCTCTCGTCGCTGGCAACACCACCCCTCCAAGGTTAAAAGCTACTATAGTAGGTGATGCAGCAAGTCAAGAAGTAGTGAGTGAAATGTTTGATAAAATCTTCCCTCAGAATATATTTGTTATGCCTAAGTACAATAAATAAAAGTATGAAATGTTATTCCCTCAGTTTTAATAAAATTGTAAATAGTAATGAACAAAGTGTATAAGTTATATTGTAGTTACCTTGTAATTATTTTTAAATAATAAATTCAGTTACTTGTTAATTTGTTTTTTTTTTCCATTGCCTTTCATTATAATTCTGTAAGCCGGTGATTAATATTTTTTGGCTTGCTAAATACTTCTTAAGCCTTAAAATAGAGCTGCTTTTGCACACATGTATTAGTGAGCTTGGTGTACCTTAGTAAACCGAGTATAGCAGGTAGGCAGGGTCAACTACTTGTTCTTAATTACAAGGAGATAGCCCTATCTATAATGAGCTTCGAAGCCAACCTAGGCAACAGGAACAGGTTAGATAGATGAGTAATATATCTCATTTCTAAAGATAAAAATAAATGAAACGCATATTTAGTATATGAAATTATACATATTTATTTATTTCAAATTAATCTTTACGCAATTCAAATTTCTCCTCTTGGATACCACTTGCAGTGATGATCAATATGTAGATGCAGTCTCCAGTGTAGATATCACGCTCGGCGGCGCTGATGAACACATCCTTCAGAAGTGCCAAAGCCTTCTCCCTAGGTAAGGGGGCTTCTGTCACATTCTGCATGTTCTTGAGTCCTATTTGATTGTCGAGCAGAGGCTGCAGCTGTGCGCCAGCTGAACCCCCGGCGCGGTAATTGGAGCGCTCGCAATGACCGATTGGATCATAACTGTAGACACAACCCTTTCCATCAGCATCCAACCCCGCCAGTACATTGGACACGTAATAAGGGAAGAACCGCTTGTAGTACAGCATGGTGGATAGCATCTGAGCGACGGCGGGTGTAGACATGGACTTGTTGTGTTCATGCTCGTACATCTGCATCCTCGCTGACAAGAGCCGCGTTAGAGTGAGCGTGTCGCACCAGCAGCCCGTCGCGCCCAGGACTGTCTTGTCTGCTAACTTGAACAGTTTCTTCTGTTCTCTTGTGTAGATCGAAAAGCCCGTACTGAGACGAGTATCTGCTCCAATTACAGCGTAATCATCACCGGCAATAGCAACGATGCTCCCTCCATTGTCAGCATACGGCTCGAAGCGAACTTGTTTAGCGCCGGGCACTGCATATTCAGGAAAGTTTCCATTAACACTCAGCATTTTAATTTCTAACAATGATACTTTCAATACAAATACTATTTGAACAATTTACAAAATCAGTGCACCACGAATGACATGCACAAATTCACAATATTCTAAAATTCTGAATGCCAGATTTTAAGCATAAAAAAATGCCATCCGTTTCTGCACTGTTTAGAGAGAGATAACTTTACTTTTTTTTTTTAAGTGCTAAACAATGACGGTGTATTGAACTGAAACGCATTTACTTCAAATAAAATGTCACCTCCAATGAACTGATATACTAACTGGAATGAGAACGGGCAACGGAAAAACGTTTCGAGCGCGAAAGCTTCAAGTGGGGATGTTTTCTCTTTCTAATAGGGTGTCCAATAATCCTAATAACTCTTGAGACAGTTACAGACTACTGTTATTTTATTATTTAATTATGATGACCTGCACATCAATAGCATTAGACGAGATAGCTACAAGAGTGAATGTCATTAACTTTTTATGTTAATTTATTACCTTTAACTTAAATATATGTCTGTACAGTCCAGTTGCAAACTATCCATTTTGTAACCTGTCTATCCAGATGACTTTTGTATTCGGGGATTCGAGGACTCCGTTAAAATTATATATTTTTTCAGACATGGAAAATCGCATATTCATGCTATGACTGTTTACGTAAAATGTTTTAGTAACATTTGCCAATATTTATTTTACCCTCCGAAACCAATCATTTTTGTTGGAGTTGGGAGCGGCAAGCAGGGAAGATGAGAAAATAACGTAAACGCTTCAGCTTAATATTGTATTTAAAATACTAAATCGAGATTTGCCTTAAACGTAGCTATTTGAATTACGAATCAACACTCCATGGCAACCATAGGGTTGCTCACACACTTACATTAGGGATGTGCTACATAATCGATTTGATTCTATTCAACACTCCTTTTCACTCATAATGTATTCCCATACTGGTTCTGAAATGTGCAAGTCTTGGACCTGTTAATCCTTTCGTCAATAGATCCGCGTTCATATCTTCTAGGTTGATATTGGACTTCCACTACTCCTTCTTTGATGCAGTCTCTGATTTATTGCATTTTGAGGTCTATATGCTTCGACTTCGAAGATACTATTGAATTTTGACACAGCTTTATTGCTACTTGATTATCATTCAATATTAGTATCTTTTCTTGTTTTATATTCATTTCATTAAACAATGCTCGTAGATACTCTGCTTTTTTAACAGCTTCTGTAAGAGCGACATATTCGGCTTCTTCTGTGGATAGCGCAATGCGTCTTTGTTTTCTACATCCCCAGCTGATAGGAGCTCCAGCAAATTTAAAACAATATCCGAAAAAGGACTTTCTGTCTATCTTACATGAACCCCAATCAGCATCAGCCATGCCATATAGTTTATTTCCGGTATTCTTGAAATTTAAACCGATATCTTTTGTACCGTTTAGATACCTTTTTTTTTTTTTTTTGTTTTAGGATGGGAAATCATCAAATGACTTCTCCCGCTCTGGGCGGAGCAGGAGGGAGTGTCAGACTTTTACTGACTAAAACCCATCCATGTTCCTTCCTCGCCCTTTGTGTTCCGGGGCCACGGTATCTCTTTCGAATAGTCCCGCAGCCCCAGCAGGCTTCGGTCCTTGCGGACCCCTTCCCTATTGCTGACTCTCTTTGAGGCGCGCGTGGAACACGAACGCGCCGTCGACACGGCCTGTCGTCATGAGACGTACGGACGGCGAGCTAGCCCATAGCTCCCCGTCCACAGGCCCACGCCTACGGTGGCCGGAAGCCACCACGTGGCCCCCGACGCCCGGGGCGTCTCCCGCGGCGGCCGGGACGTGAGGATCTCTCCCTGTCCTGTTCCGCCACCTCCTTCGCTAGCATGACTGCTTCGCAGAAGCAGAAGGAGGTGACGGCGTCCCATTCCGTCTCGCTCCGGACCATGGATTGAACCAAGGCCGGGAGCGAGAGGTCGCCGCCGCCAATCGCCGCTACGAGGACACGGCGGTGCTCCGCCCAAGCGGGGCACATCTCCACCGTGTGCTCCACCGTGTCCTCCGGTCGATCCTCACAATGGTAACACCCGGGGGTTTCCTCCCGCCCGATTCGGTGCAGGAACTTACCGAAACGTCCGTGTCCGGTAAGAACCTGCGTCAGGCGGAAGGTGAGGACGCCGTGGCGTCTCTCCAGCCACTCCTCAAAGAGGGGACTTATCGCCACTATTGTGGCGTGCCCTGCACGGGGTTGCGACAGTCGCTATCTCCATGTCGCCATGAGATCCCGCCGGAAGTCCCGGAGTTTCCCCCCGGCGTAGCGCCTCCGCGCGCCACTCGTGTAGGCGCGCGAGGGCTATTGCCTCCAGATCCAATGGCGGCAATCCGGCAAGGAGGTTCGCCGCCTCGCGGGAGATCGTGCGGTACCCCCGGACCAGCCTTACGGCTACCACCTTCTGGGGCGCGTTCAAATGGTGGGCGGAACGCCGCCTCAATGAACGCGTCCACACCGGGGCCCCGTTAAGGGCCATGGACCGCACGACTCCCGCGTAGAGCCTCCGGCAGGAGGCGTTTGGCCTCCCCAGGTTGGGCAGCAGCCGCCTGAAGGCAGCCTCTGTCCGCTCCAGTTTGGGGGTCAAACGTCGGAAATGCTCCACGAAGTTCCACCGGCTGTCGAGGACAAGTCCCAGGTACTTCAGCGTCGGCTCGACGCCGATGGAAACCCCTCCTGCCATCACTGAGGATCCCGGAGGTGGCGCATTCCGAGGCCCATGAAAGCACATGGCCTCGGACTTGTGCAATGCCACCTCGAGACCCAGTTGCCGGATCCTCTCAACGACTATCGCAACCCCGCGTGTCATGTTTTCGGCCGCCGCC
This sequence comes from Xestia rhomboidea, assembly GCA_963853795.1. NCBI lineage: Eukaryota > Metazoa > Arthropoda > Insecta > Lepidoptera > Noctuidae > Xestia > Xestia rhomboidea. The sequence continues at coordinate 952,951 of OY970771.1, read as the reverse complement.
TCGTGCGACCTCCCCTGTGCCAGCACCAGCATGTCGTCAGCGTAGCAGACTACGCTGACACCGCTAGGGAGGTCGGCGCGCAGCACCCAGTCGTACCCGATGCTCTCGCCGGTTCCAGTCTCCGCTGCGACCGGGGTAAATGACGGCCCAATCCGTCAGGTAGTCCCCGACCACACGACGAAGGTAGGTCGGCACCCGGTGATACCGGAGCGCCTCCCTTATGCAGCTCCAGGGACCCTTTAGATACCTTGGAACACGTTTTGCACTTTTGAAATATGTTTCATCAAAACAGTCATTAAATTGCGATAAGTAGCTTACAGCAAATGCAATATCTGGCCTTGTAGCTACAGCTAAAAACAATAACGTGCCAATCAAATTTTTGTAAGGCAGGTCTAGTATTTCCTTCTTGTTTGACTCTAGTGCAATGCCTGGTTCTATCGGTGTAGTAGTAGACTTGCATTCTTCCATTTTAAATGTTCTCAAAGCTTCGTCTATTTTCTTTGTTTGCTTAAAAAAAAATCCTTGTTTTTGTATGATACTTCTATGCCAAGTATGCATTTTGGTTTTCCCAGATCTTTCATTTCAAACTTTTGACTTAGCATTTCTTTTATTTCTTTCAACTTCTTTTGACATGAGCAGGCAAGTAATGTATCATCGACATATATTCCAATAATGGCACGCACTCCTCCTTCTGTGTATGTGTATACACAGGGCTCTGCTTTTGTTGCCTGAAAGCCAATATTTTTTAATTCTGTGTCCAGTTTGATATACTATTGCCTCCCTGCCTGCTAAGTCCATAAAGAGCCTTTAATAATAAAAACACTTTTTCTCCTTCTAAGCTTTTTAAATCTGTTAAAACCTCTTTTGCTTTATTGTAGACGGTTAGATCATCAGACTCAGCAACTAGTTTCTCTCTTACATATCTCTCTATGTAATTAGGCAATTTCATATAAATTGTTTCTTCAATATTTCCATTTAAGTATGCTGTCACTACATCCATTTGGTTTAAATGTAGGCCTTCCTCAACAGCAATACCAAATATAGTTCTTATAGAACTTAATTTTGCAACGGGTGCGTAAGTTTCGTTGTAATCAACGCCCGGACGCTGCGTGAAACCTTTAGCCACTAGTCGTGCTTTGTTTGTTACTTTGTTTTCTGGGCTCACTTTCTTTTTTAAGATCATCTTGTAGTCTATGATTTTCATACCTTTCTCTTTCTTTACGATTTTCCACGTACCATTTTTAATGTGTGATCTAATTTCAGATCGGATAGCATCACTCCAGTCTTCAGTTTGATCATTATCTTCAAACGAGTAAGCTATTTCTGATGACAACTGACATTCTTCTGAAACTCCTATATCATAATCCTTCATCCAAGTAGGTTGTTTGATATCTCTTTTCGGCCTTTCTCTAGTCATTGTTTCAGGTGCGTCAACATAAGCTTCTTGTTCTTCATCTGATGATGCTTCATCAAAATTGGTGTCAGGCATGATATTTGGTGTAGACTCTGTACTTGTGTTTTCTTTAGATGTCTCCGATTTTTCTGAGACATTTTCTTTATTATTGTTTATTTCTATGTTTACTTCAGTACTCTGATTTTTCTTTTGTTTTATTTGTTTTTCTTTCTCAGGTATTTGTCCCGATTCTTCAACAAAATTGTCGTAGTTTTCTTCTGTTTCATAAAACATTTTGTTTATGATTTTTAAATCCCTGCTGATTATTACAGAATTCTTTTCAGGAACGTAAATTCGGAATCCTTTTGCGTTTTTAGCATAACCCATAAATACACCAGGTGTAGCTTTTGCCGATAGTTTTCCTTTTCTTCTTTTCTGAAGTACAAAAGCTTTGCTTCCGAAAATATTAAGGTGATTTCCTGATGGGGTTCGTCCCACCCATTTCTTGAACGGTGTTTCTCCCTTCAGTGGTTTTGATGGACTTCTATTTAGTAAATAGTTGACAGTATATACTGCTTCTGCCCACAATTGCTTTGGTGTATTTGCTTCTATCATTAAGCATGGTTTGGTTTTATCCATCAGGGACCTGTTTTTGCGCTCGCTGATTCCGTTTTGTTGCGGAGTATAAGGCGTACTTAACCTTCTTTGGATTCCATGCAGTTTCAGATAATCGTCAAATATTTTATTTACGTATTCCCTTCCGTTATCTGATTGCAAAATCTTTCTTTTTAAGTTGGCAAAATTTTCCACCTTACTTTTAAATTCCTTAAATTTGTCAAATACTTCGCTTTTCTGTGCAATAAAATATATGCAACAGTACCTTGTATAAACATCAATGAACGTTACGTAATACTTTGATCCAGCTATAGACTCATATTCCAATGGACCACACACATCACTATGGATTATTTGCAATGGTTCAGAAGTGTATATTTCCTCATGACGCGGAAATGGCAATCTTGATAGTTTTCCTTTTATACAGGTTTCAAATTATCAAGTTTTGCTTCACCTACATCAAGTCCATGCATCAATTCTTCTTATGCCATCCTTACCAAATCTATTTCATTGATATGGCCAAGTTTTCGATGCCACTGCATGATTTTGCTATCATTTCCAGTTGTGCGTGTATATTTTGCGGTCTTATTGGATTCATCAAATTCGAGGTAGTACAAATCGTTACTTCTCTTTGCTGTATTATGTAAGCCTTTTCTTTTACAAATATAACTTTATTTCCTTTTTCAGTTATTTTACTTACTGACAATAGGTTGGTTGTCAAATCAGGAATAAACAATGTGTCATTTAAATTATTTTTTTCTTTTTCTTTGAAAAATGTCACTTTTCCTTTTCCTTCAATTGTTGCATAATGTTTATTTGGGGCCAGCTTTAAATTTCCTTATGCTGACGTCATGCTGTTAAATAAGAGGCTTTTACCACAAAAGTGCGATGTACAACCGCTATCAAGACACCACGTGTTTTTATTAGTAACCTCCTTTCCTGTGTTTAAGCATGCATTGAAATTTTTCTCACGTGTTTTTTCATTTTTTTTTCTGGGAGCATTATTCTTTTGACATTATTCCAGCACGCCTGAGTGGGGTACCACAAAAGAAAGGTATTTCTTTTTACACTTTTGGCAATATTTTCCTTTCTTTGTGAAAAAGGCTTCTTCATTTTCTTTACAGACAATATTTTTTCGTGCCTCACTTTCTTCAACGATTTTTATTTTCAGTTCTTCGGGAGACGGTAAGGTGTCACGAGTTTCAATTGCTATACGGAAATTCTCGTAAGCAGCTGGAAGGCTGTAAAGCATCATTATGCTTAGTAGATCGGGATGCAAGCTAACGCCCATATCCGCTAGCTTGTCCACGATGTCAATAAAGTTATTCAGGTGTGTGAACACCTGAATAACTTTCGTCACGTTACGTCATCTTTATCAGCCTTTTTTAATATCAGCTGTTTTAACAAAGTTGCTTTCCGAGCAGGACCTTTGCTTTGGTAAATTCCTTTTAGCTTAAGCCATAGCTCGTTGGATGTCTTGCATCCCCGCACTTGTTTAAGTTCTGACGGTGAGATGATCAGTAATAACTCTGATCGAGCAAGCAAGTCATTTTCATGGAACTTACTTTTTGCTGTTTCCTTTTTTGGCTCGGTGATTGATCAACTGGCGTATCCCCACAATCCATTTTTGATTAGAACTGCTTCAGCCTGCACGCTCCACGTATCATAATTTTCTTTGGAGAGAGCTTGAATGCGGTATGAGGCCGTGGCGCTCATTTTTCCTTAGAACCACGCTCTGCTACCATTTGTTGGAGTTGGTAGCGGCAAGCAGGGAAGATGAGAAAATAACGTAAACGCTTCAGCTTAATATTGTATATTTAAATACTAAATCGAGATTTGCCTTTTACGTAGCTATTTGAATTACAAATCAACACTCCGTGGCAACCATAGGGTTGCTCACACACTTACATCAGGGATGTGCTACATAATCGATTTGATTCTATTCAACAATTTTCACTTGTAGCTCGCCAAATGGATTCTTTTGCTGGAGAAGCATGGAGAAATCCTTAGGGCCGTCATGGCACGGCACGGTGCGGCGGACTCTTTTCTTTTCAATATTTCTATTTAAAAAGCAAACTAGTTACTACCGACACCATGGGCGATGTTTCTAATTTATAAAATAAAAATATACTTTTGATTATTATGTACGACCAACGATGTTCGAAACTTCGAACTTACTTACTTAATGTAATTGGATATTTCCCGTTTGTCAATCTAAAACATTGTAACCCTAGTCGTAATAAACAACCAAAGTTAAAAAACTTACCTGAAAAACGAAATTCCACATCCAGCATAACCCTTTAGCATTTTGTTCGTACTCATTCCAGTTAGTATATAAGTTCATTGGTCACCTCACTGTGATCGGATAGTTTGGATCATTTTTTAGAAAAAGAGGTGTATTTTTGAAACTATATTATGTACGGTTTTTAACCTCCGACCAAAAATAGGGTTAGAAGCGGGTATGTTAAGGGGTGTGGCATGTACTTACCAAGTCCATGCTCGTAGGCTGAATCGATTTTCGTGGATGATGGCACGTTTTGGCGGGATTTTGGATATACGGCATACTTCGGGTTCGAGACGCCAGCAGGAAAAACGTCTACTAATAAAGTGGTGTACCTAATTTAGATTTTAAAGCTATTATGTAAGTATCGTAAGTATTCATTATTTAAGTGTTTGTTTTCAAGTTTTGTGAAGAAGGAAGTAAATGTGTTTCGAGTTGAAATACTGTCTTTGGTTTTCTTTTGCAAAGTCCTTCATTTCTGAGCTGTAGCCTATACAAGAAACCTCCAACAAAATAACCCTTCAAAAAGGAAAGAAATCATATGTAAATTAATAATTGTTCCTATAGGTTTATCTATAGAATATTTTAAATCCAAGCGTCGTTGTGTCGCGGATGGGACTATACCCGGTAAAAACCCAGACTTCGGGTAAATACCCATTTATACCTTCCCATTTTTAATTTATACCGGGTAAAATTTAAAATTAGTTTAATTTTAAATAATAACTGCATTTTTTAATAGATACTTTGACATACAGAATTTTATCATTTATTTTATTTGAAACCGTCGTCAGCACAACATACGCGGACATTGTTGTCTCATTAGAACAATAAGAGAAGAGTATCGCACTGTAACTGTCCAATGAGAGATGGCGTGGAGGAGGAGGAGGAGGGAAATGCATCCTGCATTTCGTCAACTGGCTAGAGCTCCGCCATTTTGTTGTGCACGCGCCGCGAAGTCGCGTTGCTTTTCGGTTTTCGTGTGTTTAACGTTTGAGTTTGAGTTATACTTTTACGATTTATATTCAGTTTTTTTTCAACGGAATTGTGACGTGATTAAGTGTGAAATTTTGTTCATATAGTGTTATATAGTGCTATAAAAGAAGGTAAGTCAAATTTAATTCATAGTACAATATTATATTGTGGATCGAGTTTTGTATAGGTACTTTAGTATACAAAACACTATATAGAAAATATAGAATGCACACTGCCCGCTATAAAGTATCCGAATTGAATCACATTTCGACGTTCACGAAATAGTGTATAATTCACTTTACTTTAAATAACATAATATTTTTTTAACTTAAAAGTCTAGATAAACCTGGCCCACGTGGTATTTTCTAACGTTTTATTTTGATTTGTATTTTACCGTCTAGAAATTTTCAAACTAGAAGCAAACGAAGGTAATATACACAAGGTCTTCCCCATATTTAAAGACGTGAAGTCAAAATTGGAGTTCATGTTACCCAATATAACAATCATAAGCAATGAGGACAAACAAACCATTTTAAATTCAGTTGAAAAAAGAACAAAAGACTGTATAAAACCAATACATTTAGCGGCCTACCTTTTAGACCCCAAAACACAAGGATTTGCATTAAACGAAAATGAAGATCTGGAGGCAATGGAATTTATTGAAATAATGGCTCAAAATCACAATTCTGATGTAGTCACAGATTTAGCAAATTACAAAGCCAGAGATGGATTTTGGAGGAAGCGCTTCATTTGGGAAAAAGTTGAAGATATAAGTCCCGTGACATGGTGGAAGGGACTTTGTTCGTCTAAAAACCTTAGCAAAATAGCAGTACGCATTTTAACTGCCCCGTGCACATCTGCAGCAACAGAGCGATCGTTCAGCAAGCATGGCCACATACATTCAAAGAAACGAAACCGTTTGACAACCGAAAGGGCAGCAAAACTTGCTTTTGCGTCTTATAACTGGGATCTGCTCCACAAGTACAATGAAATTGTAGGATCTGAAGACAGTGAATCTCCTGAAGATAGGATGACTCCAGATCATGTTCAAAACATTGAACAGTCTGGAGAAAATCAATCTAGTGAAGATGAAAGTCGGGAAGATGATCGAAACAACCTCACTCCAGAAGAAAACATCTTAGCGAGAAGATCACCAGGGCATGATATAGAATTTTTGGACTGTGGTAGTAATAGTAGCAGTAATGAGGACTGAAATTAATATGATCTCACTGAAATTAATATTAAGAGTAGGTGTTAAAGTACAACTGACTGTGAATTTTTACTAATTATATTTTTTGTTTTGTGTAATATTGTGAACTAAAACTAACCTCACACAGTGCCCTATGTACGGTCTACTTAATTAAAAGAGAGGTTTAGTCAATTTTAGTATTGTTGTGTTGATTATGATTTAGTGGAGTTTGGTAATTTATGATGACTAACACTATTCCTACAAAATTACTAAAGTACGTAATTGTGATGTTAGGTAATAAACAGGGTTTAGACCATGTGATTTTGATGTGTTGATATTACTAACATTATAGGAATTATGAAGACTGGATATATATCTATATATACGCTATACGAATTTCAAACTAATTGTAATTTTGAATTGAAGGTTACATTGTTATTATTGTATTCTGAAACGAAAAATCTAAGTATTGTTACTCATTTATTTGTTTTGAAATGTTTTACGATAATTATACATATATGTTACTTATCTATATATTCTTATATGTATTATGCAGCATTGAGTTAACTTTAAAACATGTTCAATCTAATTTGTTTTATTCTAAAAGTATTCTCAGTTTATTTTATTTGAAAATTTATATTGATTAAAGATTTAGAAGATATTTAACTTCGTTTTATTTAAAATCAATGGTTTATCTTCAATGGTCAAGGTCAAAATTAACATGATAGATCGTAGTATTGGCGACGAAGCCAATTACATTATTTTTAGAAATAAGGAAAGAATTTAAGTATATAAGAAATACTCGGTCTTAAAACAATTACAGATATTTTAATTAGAAATTTACAAAATTACAAGAAAATTAGCACAGACTAGACAGAGCAACTCTAGACAACCGCCCCGCGCACCAGTCGAGCCCAGGCAAAAAAAGGCGGCAAAAAGGGAGGCAGCCACGTTGGTGTTGCCCTATTCGCCGTCTTGCCAGATGTCGAAGCTACCAAAGCGCCCTCTGCATTCTTAGTTTTTCTCCAACACGGCCTCTCCTGACGGAAGAACGTCCTCGTTCTCTATTAAACGGCCATCAACATCTTGGTTCTCTTCATCAATAACTATGACGACAACAGATTCTTGATCATCTACACTGGGCTCTAATGCATCCTGGTTTTCTGATGTAGACTCGAAAACGCTTTGGTCAACCGAAGGAGACTTGGAAGTGCCCTCATTTGGCACAGTGGACTCGGAAGCGCATTGTTCAGTGGTAGTCGACCCGGAAACACACTGGCCTGGCGAAGTGGACCTGGTTTCGTTCTAGTCTGCACCTGCATTACAACAAAAGACAGTTAGAACAATAATAACGCGATGCATACTATTTCTTTTTCTTTAGAGGTCTGCTCATTAGAAAGAGAAATCAGTAAAATAGTGAGGTCTGCTCACATATGGGGTCTGCCCATCATTAGTTATGATTTCTGTTGACACAAAACACTAACAGTGAGGTCTGCTCACACAGTAACAATATGGTCTGCTCACACAAAAAATAACAGTGAGGTCTGCTCACATGCGAGGTCTGCTCGCAATTGAAAATGAGGTCTGCTCATATGCGAGGTCTGCTCGCTTAAAGTCATAACAAAAAACTTCATAGCTCACTCTCAAAAAAGGCAGTACAGATATCCGGAGTCCACTCGCCTCTCCATGGTACCATGTACTCGGCCGCAGCTTGGGTCGACTTCCCATAAGAGCCAGCAACCAGCTGCAGCTCGTATCTCCCATGGGGCAGCGCTTTAACTACACGGTACGGACCGCGCATTCCAGAGTCCAGCTTTCCTGTGGATTGTGCCTTTTTTAATTACAAAAACCAAGGAATCAACCTTATGTGCATGTGGAGAACGTCTGTTCTGATTTACTGAAGCATCTTGTTGCTCCCTATTTTGCTTCAATCGTGCTGATACTCGTTGCCTTGTCAACTCGCGAAGTGCTTCTCTATTCTGGTGAGTACCTTCTATGGCGACATCACGCACAAGATTGCGGATAACGGGTGTCATAGCGTCAACACCAATCAGCAGGTTAAGCGGTGAGCTCTGTGTAGTCTTATGCTTTGTCATGTTAATGATGAGTTGTAACTTCCATATGACAGTTGACCATTCGTCATGGCGATAATTACTTTGAATTCTGATCATATTCATTAAAGTTCGGCAATAACGCTCGACCTGACCATTTGACTGATGCATCTCAGGGGTAATGAGATGCATCTCACTCCCTAACTCAGAAACCCAGGTAAGGAATTCGGTACTTTGGAACATTCGGCCACGATCGGCAACAATTAACCTAGGTGTGCCAAAAAGTGAAATTGCATTGGTGAAATGACGTTTAAGCTCATTGGCGTCTTGACGAATCATTGGGTACAAGAGGCAATACTTGGTGAAAGCATCGACAATGATCAAAACATAACGGTGCCCATTCGATTCTGGTAGGGGACCTAAGGCATCAACATGAATGGTCTCAAATGGGCAGTCAGGTTTCTCATAAGAATGAATAGGTTGGAGTGGATTCCGAGGCGATTTCTTGTGTGCCAAGCACACAATACAGTGGGACACATATTTTTGAACAAAGGCACGTAGGCCAGGGAACCAAAAATGTTTCAGAATGAGGTCACAGGTCTTATCTGCACCAACATGATCGTGTTCGTCGTGGAACACGCGGAGGAGGCTGAGTCGATGACCCTTGGGAATAAAACACAGCAGCCGAGGCTGTTCTCCAGTTGGACAGTAACGGAAATACAGAAGATCATTCTTCGTGACATATTGATTGGGATCTAATTGTCCATCTTTTAGCTTTTGCATGAGAGACTGGGTCTCTTCATCCGCGGCTTGGGCTACTTGAGCCCAATTTTGAGGCTTCTCAATCCGAACGATATTGACCGGATTCCGACTTAAGTAGTCAGCGTGAGTCATGGATGTACCCTTCCTGTACTCAAGCGAGAAGTCAAAGTCCTGCAGGTAGATCCACCATCTGGCAACCCTTGGCAAGAGATCTTTCTTTTTTTGAGTAAGCTTCAAAGCGTTGCAATCTGTCACGACAGTGAAATGTACGCCAACCAGATAATGTCTAAAATGCTGCAGAGCTTTGACTACCGCCAGGGTCTCCAATTCATATGAGTGGTAGTGAGATTCAGCGCCTTGGGTTAATTTAGAAAAATAAGCAACTACCCTTCTGTGGCCTGAGTTATGACGCTGAAGCAACACCGCACCATACCCTACGGAACTGGCGTCCGTGTGGACTTCAGTAGGTAGCGTTGGGTCATAAATAGCAAGCACAGGCTCACTTGTCAAACGACTAATAATTTCTTTCCTAGCTGCTTCTTGCTCGGAACCCCACACAAAAGGAACATCTTTTTTTGTAAGCCTAGCAATGCAAGCTACTTTCGAAGAAAAACCAGCAATATATTTCCGAAAGTATCCGGCAAGGCCAAGGAACTGACGGACCTGTTTCACATTTTTGGGTACAGGGGATTCTGCTAGGGCCTTCACTTTATGTACGCTCGGCTGTACCTGACCCTGGCTAATAGCGCGGCCTAAATACTCGACTTTTCTTGACAAAAACGAGCATTTCTTTAAATTTAAAGAAAACCCGGCGTTTGTGAGAGTCATTAAAACTTCACGTAGAATAGTAAGCCCTTCATTTATTGACTCACTCATAATGAGTACATCGTCAATGTACACCAGGACTTTACCAGATTCAATGTGAGGTCGTAAAGTTTTTGTGATGATTCGTTGATAAACCACGGGGGCATTCGCTAGGCCATAAGGCATTTTTAAATATTCGTAATGCCCTTCTGGCGTCACGAATCCCGTCAGCGGAATAGAACCCTTTTCCATTGGAATCTGGTGAAATCCCGTTGCCATGTCGAGACTAGTGAAAAATTTATAGCGCCCTAACCGATCTATATGATCGTCTATTAGCGGGAGAGGGAATCGGTCTTTTACGGTGATCTCATTAAGTTTCCGGAAATCGACACATAAGCGATCTGACCCATTTTTTTTTGTAACGAGCAGTATAGGACTAGAATATTCCGATTCCGACTCTTGAATGACGCCTTTTTCTATCAAGTCTTTTATAATTGTCCGAACACGTAAAGTTTCTGCTTTTGAGAGCCGGTACGGTCTATAATTATTCGGTGTGTTGCTGTTGAGTCTGATGGACATGCTTCCGGTATTAACGGTTGAAATCGCTGTACCAGCAATAAAATGTGACGAAAATTCTTTGATCAAATCTAGCAATTTCTCCAGATCATCACCAGTTAATTCTGTATTTACAGGAAGTTGTTCACTTGACTCAACCGCCAAAACAGTAGCCTGATCACGAGTAATATATTGGCGCTCACGAGTACGTGTATATGTGACACCCGAACGATTTAGGACGTCCGTGCCCATTATTATCGGTGTATTCAAATTTAAAGCGTCAACCACAAACAAATCAACTTCAAGAGTAACATCGCCGAACTCAATTGGTAATGTTACGAAATGTGTGGACTCGACCTCTTGACTACCAATACCTTTTAAGACGCGAAAAGCAGGTTTCCGCGGACAGTCAAAATGTTTTAACAAAGACGAAGATACAAGTGATATGGTTGAACCGCTATCTATTAAAACATCAACCGGCACACCCTGGATCACAGCAACAACTATGTCACTATCACGTCTACCTTCGATCTCACGACAAAAATTCACATTGATGTCCTGGCTTCTTGCAGAAAGAACAAATTTCTGTTCTAGACGTTGCATTACTAGAAGCGCTAAGGTTTGAACTACGAGTGTTATCAGTTTTAGGCTTCTTGCTGCATGAAGCCTGCACATGGCCAGGTAAACCACAAGCAAAACATTTTCCGGTATCAAATCGTCGCTTTCTGTTTACGTCAGAGGGCCGCTTTAATTTAGTATTATCGCGTTGATTTCGTGATGATGTTGTAGATGACGGACTTTTAGCAGAGCTTGGCTTAACATAAATCGAAAAGAATTCTACTAGGTCGTTCGGCATTAATTTCGCGTTAGTAGCTGCTGCTCGAATTTGTGGGTCGGTGATACCTCGAATAATAATGGCAGAGATCAATTCCTCACTCAAGCCAGTCACGACTCGTAGACGGAGCAATGAACGTCGCGCATAGTCACTGTATGTAGCATACTGATCTGAAGTAGTTTTCATTACGTCAAACAGAATGTTAGCTGAATTAGGCTTTTTGGGACAAAGAGGTTTAAATTCGCGTTTGAAATTGCTCCAACTACGATCAGTTGTGACCCACTCATTTAACCACATACGAGCTTCCCCTTTCAAGCAATTACCAATCCGAGATAAACATTCATTGTCAGTCCAATTATTTGTTACCTTAGCTCTGTCCACCTCTTCACAATGTAAATTGGGATCAAAATTAGAGATGTAGTAAGGTTGGTTAGCTCTCACCGAGTGATTGATGGAACGTATAGCATTTACCAATGCGTCTGTGGACACCTGTTCCGAAGAAACAGCGCTGCTCGCTGACTGCACCCGCGGAGCTGCACTAGGTATAGACTCATCACGCGCAACCGTCCGGCTACGCGGGCGCGCCGGCCGCGGCGGCGTGCCTGGTGGCATGCTCGGTGCTGGCCCCGCTCTAGCAGGCTCCTGGTGACCTGTAGCTGGCAGCGACACGGATGACGTAGGGCACGGTTGTCTTTCTAGCTCATTAAGCCGATCTAAAATACTTTGCATTTGTTGCCTGTAATGTCCATCGGGAGATCTACTACGATATCGATGTCTACTTCGGTGTTGACGTCGACTACGATCGCGATCTTTACTGGTTGACCTTCGGTCATCCATTTTTACGATATCTAACAGTCTACGCAACGTATAAAACTTCCAAGTGAAATTAGGTACCAACAAAAAATAAATTTAAACTGTTACGAATGATTATTAAAATTTTAACGATATGAGAATAATCGTCTTTAGATTTTTAAATCACAGCTACTTACGTTACGCAATAACACTGTCAGAATTATTTACACGTTAACAAAGAACAAAGAAATCATTACCTATGTACCTACGTTAAAACTAGCACTAAGGATCTGTAATTGCTAAATAACGAGCAAAGAAAACTGTCAACGAAACTCGATGCGAACTGATTTTATCCTACCTTCGTAAATTTAAAACTACCGAAGTGCACATAGCAAATACCTTATTCACTTTAAACAAGCACTCGTATGAAAAAACTCTGATGTAATTAAATTAACGGAACGAAAATTTTAAAACGAAAAGTTGGATAGCAAAGCACATTGGATCGCGTTAGCTCAATCCCACTTCTGATTTTAGAAATAAGGAAAGAATTTAAGTATATAAGAAATACTCGGTCCTAAAACAATTACAGATATTTTAATTAGAAATTTACAAAATTACAAGAAAATTAGCACAGACTAGACAGAGCAACTCTAGACAACCGCCCCGCGCACCAGTCGAGCCCAGGCAAAAAAAGGCGGCAAAAAGGGAGGCAGCCACGTTGGTGTTGCCCTATTCGCCGTCTTGCCAGATGTCGAAGCTACCAAAGCGCCCTCTGCATTCTTAGTTTTTCTCCAACATTATATAAAGACAGTATTTATTTCATGGCGAAGCCATTTAAATAATATAAAGACAGTACTCATTTTTTACCCGGTATTTTTTATTAATACCCGGTAAAAAAGGGTATTTTTTCTTTTTTACCTATTTTACCCTTTCCTTCCAATTTTTACCTTCCCATTTTTTAGCCACCCGCCCATTCGCGCTTCGGAGGATTTTTTATGGTTTATAATTTTCGTTTTTTATTACATCTGTATTTCAATAGCCAATTGAATGACATGACGTGTAGTTTTCTTGTCAAACATACACAAGACGACTAAAAACGTCAAACTTCTGACGTTAACTTGTGAAGTGGAATCTGGAATAAAATTAGTATAATTGTAAAAGCCGCATTAAATCTAAAAAAAACTACAAAATGACCTCCTTAACGTCTGTAATTCCTAAATTGTACCAGGAATACACAAACAAAACACCTAAGAAGTTGAAGATCATCGATGCTTATCTATTTTACATATTTCTCACCGCTGTAATTCAGTTTGTGTATTGCTGCCTTGTCGGCACTTTTCCCTTCAATTCATTCTTAAGCGGTTTTATTTCTACTGTCAGCTCTTTCGTTCTTGGAGGTAAGATACTCAACTTGGCGAGTGGTTTCAGGCTAATTTATTGTAGAAATATCACAATTATGTGTGTAGGTACAAAATGAAATAACCTACAGCAATACTAACAGACTAACAGTATCTATCTTGTTTTCAGTATGCCTACGCCTACAAGTTAATCCAGAGAATAAGAGTGAGTTCCAGGGTTTGAGTGCAGAGCGGGGCTTTGCAGATTTCATATTTGCTCACCTTGTGTTGCACATTGTTGTCATCAACTTCATAGGATAATTCATATGTGTTTTTTATTATTACTATATAAGAAAATCTCCAAATAAAACTGTTAAACTAATTGCTTGTTACATGAGCCCCTTAGTGATAAGAATTGAATTTATTAATAGGTTATTATTAATCTATTTAAGTTGTGAGTTAGATATAATGAAATTGTGGCAGCCAGGAATCATTCCATTCCACATACAGAATTATAGGGGCAGGTGCAAGCACACACTGGGTTGCTCGCTTTGGGAGCCGGTCCAGGTTTATATGGCGCTCAGGCGGCCAAGAATTTGCCGATTATTTTGACTGCCGTTGTTCGCTGCCTTGTGCTATCTATAGAGCACTTATAGCATGTTTTGTGTGGGTTTTCTTTACTTACATTTTCGATTTCCATTATCTCAGAATCCTACACAAAGTTGAATTATCTCTTCAACTAAAATGAAATAATTTGAACTTAATTGTTTTCATTTTACTAGGCTCTAGTTTTCATCCAGTAACCCTACTTATTTTTCAAATATTGAGAGTCTCCTTCAATATTTTATTATTTTGTAAATGATTCCCATGGACTACATTACATTGTTTTAGACTTTCACGGTTTTTCACTACACTATAGTATTTACAGGATTATATCCATGATATTCTTTTGATGCTATGAGCTCCCGATATTCCGACGCTGTTGCAAGCATCATGATCACGGGAATACGAAAGAAGAAGAATATCACGGATATAATCCCGTAAGTACTTTAAGTGTACATTACATTGCATAAACAGCTATATTTTATTTACCTCTGAAAGTTATCTGCCTAGCCTTTTCTCAACTATGCAAGGGCAGGCATTTTACACGGAGCAACTGCCTATCTGACCTCCAAAACTCAGTTGAACTGGGTAATACAACACCCTTTGGAGAGACTGGTTGTGAGACTTTTGGGTACTCGTTGAATTAAAAAAAAAATACAAAAAAACCGGCCAAGTGCTGTGAAAACATTTCAACTGTCTAGTTATCATGGTTCATTGAGATACAGCGTGGTGACAGACAGACGGACAGTGGAGTCTTAGTAATAGGGTCCCGTTTTTTTACCCTATAAGTACGGAACCCTAAAAAGATCGTATTTTGTTTTGTGATGCTCTCCCATAATCGTAATTATTTTATTTTCTGTATATCGCGGGTACTTATATTTTCCATACTATGGTGCCCAATGACCTTTTGGTACCTACTGCAAGGTTAAATACAATATCAATACATATCGGTACTGTGTTTTGAAGTACAACAAAAAGAGTGATTGTTTGGCAGGTCGGAGCGTAGAAGTACAGAAGTCCCAGTTAACTGGTATACAGCTGCATTCGGTTTAACTGGAAACTGACCCCAACATAGTTGGGAACATTTTGTCGGGCTATCGCAGAAAGATACTATGTTGTGCTATTACATCGGCGATAGCGGGCGCTGTTCGAAGCTTCACACAGCGACTGAGGTGAGGTGCCGACAGATAAATAATACACAAACATTTGTAATATTAATTTATGTTTATTTTGACTAGTCATGAATCAATTTTCATCATTATTTTAAATGTACCAGCAGTAACCTAACGTGGCTATAACAAGAACTAAAAACAATTATTTATCATTAAATAAGTACTTGTCTCTCCCATGTTCCAGTGGCCTCAACATTCGTTATAAGTTATATGCTTACTATTGTCTGCTTCTCAGCCACTTTACTTACTAAAAGATAAAATTTTGTCAAGTTACTAATTGTCAAGTTACTAATATCACATTTATAATCAATTTTAGTTTATCGTTATGCAGGGAGCCGCTCACACACACATTTATAAAATAAGTACAAAAACTCACAACAAAACGCGTTTTTGTTCGAACAATGTTTTGATAGGCAATGATAAAAATTATGAAAATTGTGTTACAAATTACAAAATAGGAAATGTGGGAAAATCTTATAAGACTATTATTAAAATAAATTTGCGAGACAAAATTATTACATCTAAAAACACGTTGTATTACTACGTGTTCATAGTCAGCAGTGTGCAGCGTAGGTTCTTGTGCTGCGAACGGAGCGTCGCTCACTGCTCACTACGAACACGCTTTCTTCACTAGCTTAGGTGAATCAAAAATATATACTATTACCTTATGTGTTGAAACATATTTACAATAAAATTAAAGGGAGATCAAACTGGTATAAGTTCGTGTACATTTAATGGTTAACTACAAACTATGGACGATGATATTTTTATTAATAGAAAAATACACTCTCAAAGATAAAATAGAAAAATAAATCGGCGCGTCAAGCGTCTAGTATTAAGGCCCTTCGATGTATCGCCCGCCGGCGCAGGTTCCACTGAAATGTTAAACGTACGGCCAGGCTATCGACGTGAGAGGACATACTATTTTTTACAGTAATTGAAATATCACAAAGGATGAAATATTTACATTAAATCAATATGTATGGCTACTCAATAGAAATAAAGAGTCGGGTCGTGAGTGCCTCGCTCAGTGCGGCTGTGCTGCCCGCGCCAGGTAGCGCCGCCGCGCCTCCGCCAGCAGCGCCTCCTTGCGCCGCGCCAGCCCCGCCTGCCGCGCCGCCGCGCTGCGCCCGAACCGACCCTCGGCCAGCGCGGCCAGCGCGGGCGCCGGCTCCGGCAGGCGGCCCTCCAGGATGTTGTCGAGCGTGACGTCAGCCGAGCGCGTGCGCGCCAGGTCGCCGGCCAGCGCGGCGCGCGAGTACTGCGGGAACATGAGCTGCAGCTGCGCGGCCGCCGCGTCCAGCTGCGCGCCCGCCAGCGCCGCGTCGGGCCGCACGCGCGTCACCTCCACCGAGAAGCTCGGCAGCCACGACACGTACCGTGACCCTGCGCACCGGATACATTGTATTAACTTAAATACATGTCTAAAATGTAAAGCTTTAAACACCTCAACGACCCCTGTACTATTCAATCCATCCATCAGCACAATGTTTTGAGTGCGTTACATTGAGTTCTACCACAAAACATGATTTTTCATCTAAAAAAAAAATTCGTTTCTCAGCAATAATTTTTGCGTCTAAAGTTACTTAGTTTGATATACAGAATGCTTGGTTGACGGCTTCGTTAAGGATCCGTTTACAGCTCCTGATCAGAAGGTCTAAGTAGCATGTCCAACAGCGCGAAACGTCTAATGAGCAGTAAGTCTAATTAGCAAAATGTCCATTTAGCAAAATGTCCATGTAGCAAAACGTCCAACTATCAGTAGGCTAATTCACGTAACTAAAGAAGTGCTGTTGCAGTGCAGTTGCAGTTAAGTTTCGATCAAAACAACGCTTTTCTTATTCTGTACCGCTGTCAGACACGCTCGCGTCAAGTTCGCGTCACGCGAGCACAATAACGGATTTCTACTGTTGCGCGTCTTTGGTGCGTGCTCCGGAACGCAACATGATCGGTATTCTACTAAGTAAGAGAAAGCACTAAAATCTGTACGGGGGTATTATTTTTATAACGTCATATTCATTGAAATGTAATCGATTCTATTCGATTATTTAGTGAGTAATATCTTTTCTCTCATATGGCCACACCTGTAAGTTTGGTAGAGTTTTGTTGTCGTACAGTTGACGTGCAGTTTACGCGCAGTTCAAAGATTACAAGAATACCGTTTATCACTCGAACTTGAACTTATCTGCAACTGCACTACAACTTCATCAGCGCGTCATAAAATTACGCGAATTAGCCCTCAGATGATCTGTATACAGGCCCGGACTGGGACCCGAAACCGGCCCGGGCATTTTAAAGACGGTCGGCCCTCAACTCTCAAGCGAAAGGGAAACTACTAATGTAAATTTTGAATCAATCGAAGAAAACATACAAAATAGAATGTTAGGCTAAAATTCTAGACTGCGACTTATATAAAGAAAAGACTCGAAGCTAAAAGAATAGCGACGCTTTCGTACTAGTTACAGATGCAGCTAAATTTCTTTTAAGAATCTAAAATACTTGATTAAATAGTATTTACTAATTTTGAAGAGTTATTTGAAATGTCAAGGAACTAAAAAATAATGTATCCACTCCAGCTTTTGTTTAGTCTCTTTATTCAGAAGTAGATGTTACTAAATCGACTCAATGAGACGATTTTAAAAACAAAAAGCAGTAAAAGGCTTCGAGAGCGAGCGAAGCGAGCTCGGAAATTTTAACACCCTACCTTGGACCGGTCAGAATTGTTTCAACCCTATAAACAAGAGTTATTCGAGTTGCAGACAAAGTCAAAATTCAAGAGGAAGTAGCTTGCAAGAGCGAGCGAAGCGAGCTCGAATTTTTTTTTGACACCTTGCTTTCGGCAGGTTAGAATTGTTTCGATCTATTGGCGTTACTTGGTCGACTTATAATAGACAATGTAAAGATCTAACCTACTTTATGTTGCAAGAGCGAACAAAATGAGGTCGAAAATTTTCGAATAAATTCGGATAATAACAATATGTAATTTGAGATCAAAATGTCCACATACTCCATTTTTTGCAACCTTGTGCATGCATGCCTAAAAAAAAATTGCCTATTAAGGCCTCGGGGCAAGGGGTTCCTAATTTAATTTAGCCTCTGTCTATACCGGTCAATATGCGAAAATCCAATAGGAGTGCCAATCCAGAGGCAGAAAAAAGAACTTTTGTGTTAAAGGATTTTTCGCAGGGTTCAAAGTACGAACCGCACGCGTAGGTTTTAAGAAAATGTATTTTTTTTTGCGGTAGTACGAGTTCTCCGCAGAGGCTCATTCATAGCCTTAAAAATATTTTAATTTGAGGGTGATTCTACTGTACGGTACAATGTATTACGTATACTTACTAATTCTGTGGCATCAGGCAGGAAAATTATAAACTTGAAAATCCCGAGCTTCTAGGGCAGGGGTGTCCGTCCAACATAATTTTATGGAGGGCTAGTTTCGTATTTTTGTAACCCAGCGGGCCAAAGTCATCACTATATTTAAATAAAACAAGCTTCACCGGACTAGACAGCAATGACGCGGTCTGCATTCGCGTGAACGTGAGATGTGGGGCGTATAGGTAAATATGCCGCAGGAATAACTGACTTAGGGACATTTTTTAAACAATGTTCGCGCAGAATAAAGTTTTAAATAACATGATGAATGAAAGACCGATGCGGGCCGGAGGTGGCCCGGGGGCCGTATGTTGGACGGGCCTGCTCTAGGGAGTACCATTACTACGGATAGAGTCCAAGAGTAAATTGAATTACGTCTTCGACATTTCGAGGATATTATTTCAATCGATGTATTGAGACGTTTTTTAAATGGCAAAAGAAAGTCCATCGCCAATCGGCCACACCGGCCCATCGGGCATTTGCCCGTATGGCCAGTCCGGGCCTGTCTGTATACCAGAACATCTATTAGCAAAAAGTCAGATGCTCAAAATGTATACTCAGGCACAAAATTCAATACACACTTTGAATCGGAAGGGAAACGGACATTATAATATTTACATACAGACTTTGGTTTATGTACTCGTAGCGTATATCATAATCTTTTTTATGGTGAATGAAACTTAATGTCATGAATTCTATCTGAGTGCTTTTTAAGGTTCGACTTTTTGTGCTCTTTATGCTTTTGATTGATGACATAGTAATATTTTTTTTCATATTTTTTTGTTTGCTTTGTATTTGATTCTGTTATGATTTGAAATGTACTTAATTATTTTGTAAAATTCGAAGACAATGTAAATTGTTTGATGAATGAATAAATAAATAAAGATACCGTGGCCCCGGAACACAAAGGGCGATGAAGGAACATGAATGGGTTTTAGTTAGTAAAAGTCTGACACTCCCTCCTGCTCCGCCCAGAGCGGGAGGAGTCATTTGATGATTTCCCATCAGATAAAAAAAGCGTAATATGAATGTTTAATAATATAAAGTTTATATTTTTCGTCTACTGAATCCGTCTGATGAAAATTGTGGTGCATGAAGAAATGGTGGCTACATAAACAGTTTTATTTTTATTTTCAACACATGTTTTTTAATGGAAGGGAATCCTTTATCAGCGAGAAAATTATCTCCAGGCTCTAACAAATCAATTAGTCCACAATCATTTGTTATAAAGCAATCACTAGAACGCCCTCCGTAGCATTTAGATACAAAACTTATGAAACCACAAGGAGTGCAGCCAACTAAAAACTTTATTGTATAACCATGTTTATTATCTGAGTACATGTGGACTCTTTCTCTTTGTTTATCTGTTGAGGGATATTCGGTGTGAACTTCAATGCAGTCTATTATAACACGTGTGATCGCTTAGTGAAGTTTAAATGGTTCTGGCATGTTTGCTTGGACGGTTGATTTTGAGGGCTTGTTAGGGACCTAACTAAGGACTTAACTGAAAAAGCAGTAGACTGTAAATTAAAATATGTAATCCAAAAATAGCTACAAGAAAATATGTTGATGTACTAAGGAATGTGCGCGCGCGTCGTTCTCAGAGATCGGCGAACTTTTTCAATGCAGAGTGTAACAAAAACAAGTTGTTTTCAAATATTTTTCTTTTCTGTGTTTATCCATTTTTTGTGTTTTTCACCTAAACATGGTATGAGAGTACTATTCTTTGGAAAGTAATAGAATTTTACGCCATTTGATAATGAAAATGAAAATAAATCTATTTTCATTTTTGTGGATGTATTGGTACATACAGAAATGCAACAATGCATTATGATTAGCTAGAATAATAATTTTCACTAATAAAATTAATTCTGTTTACTTGTTAAAGATATCAATGTCAAGTATTAATAGAGTACAAGATTTGGATTGGTGACGCCAGTTGGCAGCACCGTCGTTGTGCACGTTACCTATTGCGGGTTGACCGGAGAATGCGGGTGGATGGAAAAAATTGTTAGGATCTGTCTACCCTCTTTTTTTGTGTTTTGCTACGCGCATTACTGGAACTCGACACTAAGTCACGGCAAAACACGATCACAGTATCATCAGGTTTTGTGAAGAGTCCTTTTTACAAAACGTGTCATTTTAAGTTTAAAACAGTGTTAAAATTTAATGTAATTTACAAATGACTTTTACTTTCTATCATGAGTGTACGGTCGACCAAGCTATTTGGTTTAAATTTCACAAAGTAAGTTGCATGTTAAAATGTAAACCAAATAACTTGGTCGACCGTACACATTTTAAAAACGTCTTTTTGCTAAATAGATATTCTGCTATACAGACCATCTCATATTAGACTTACTGCTCATTAGACGTTTCGCACTGTTGGACATTTAGCTACTTAGACCATCTGATCAGGAGGGCTGTTTACACCCTGTATACATAGGCCAACACTAATGCAGCCCCAATTTGCGGGAAACATAAATCAAATTGCTGTAGATGGAGTAAAAAGGTGTTAGAGACCCAGAACTGGGCATAGGAGCATAGGCAGAGCACAGGTCAGGCGACCAGGACATGACCTGCTCAGGTAAGAATGAGTGCAATGAAGGAGACCTACACTCAGCATTGGGGGCTTGAAGAAAAAGAAGTAAATCAAATGAGACTAGCGTGATGGATACTCTAATGACGATTAAACTAAAAGAAGAAAAATAATTGCAACTGTCAACGGCCGTTCACTACTAACTAGAATTACATACCGACACTCATTACGTTTGTGAAGTTACGGCAAAGGAAGCGTGAGATATTGTTAGAATATCTGTCCAAGAAGTTGCTGTCGAATAGTTCAGAATGAGCTGGCTATCCAAGAATGCAATCAGAGTCGACACATCTCAACATTACGTTACAAAACTAAATAGTAGTAGCGACTTCGCCTACATGGAGGCTGCGTTGAGAGTTGAGTGTTGCTAACTTCCTAAGCTAGGCAAAGAGATTACATCCAAATCCGCTCAGCCAGTTAACTCGTGAAAACTAATAACAGACCGGAAAGTCAGACTGCTAGAATGATGGGTAGTCGCAGGACTCGCAGGTATCGCTGACCTGTCGGGTTCCATTCCAGCACATGCACTCGCAACAGCAGATACACGAGGGCACAGCACAGCGCACTCAGAACCACTGCGTATACGCCGAGCCGCTGTTTCATTTAACTCATAGCCAGCCCGCGAGCCCGACCTCTCCTGTCCTCCCACAGTTAGGTTATCTCTACATAACCTCTCTCACAACGACAATAATGGTCAAGCTAGGTAAGATAACGATCAAAGGACTGTGTGCACGCGGTACGGAGCAAGCATATTATGCATTTGGGATTGGTAACTAAGTTTTTTACTTCACTGCATTGTTTTGATGGGAATTTTGATTGATGGCAGCTGTTGCTGTGACTGAAACGTCACAAGTTTGAATCTTTGTTTTTTTTTACTTCTGACACTGCTTTTTGTTGCAAAAAGAGTTTTGTTAACTCTGTTGTTAATTTCTGTTATTTTCACATTAGAGTGGTTGGGAATCTCTAAATCTATACTTACAGTATGTTCTACACCCTTATTTTTAGGTCGTTCTGGAACCGAAAGCCATAAACTCGATCATCGAACTCGGAACGATTGGGACTATTTTTTACAAAAAATAACAATTAAAGCGCTGTACAGGTCGTCGAGACTTCAGGTAAACGGACACCTGGGACACTCCAGCAGGTTTGGTCCGGAGCGCCGCACTCGCACTCGGTGTTGGGAGAACCAATAATACCCCTTTTTGCCAGGTTATGTTTGCAGCGGCCTACTTGGGTACGCAATTGATTCAGAGCTTTCCAAACAGGCCACTGTAGTTCACTGCCGGGAGCCAGGTGTTCTAGGGGCTTTAAGAAGTCTTGTGGTGGTGGACACTTCTATTGCCATAACTTGCTTCTTACTTAGGCTTTTGGAAGCTTTTGCGGCTTTTTAGTCTGTCCGGGGTAGTCGTGTGGTCGTAGAGGGAATGTCGGGAATCAGATTCTTGGTTCGCGCCGGCACGTGGGACACGACGCGTCCTGCTGCACCCACTGGCACAGGCACGAGCTAAGGGCACAGCCCACACTTACCGTCGAAGTGGAACAGATGGTTGGGATGGCTGGCGGCGGCCCCCGCGTGCGGGCGCGCGGCCCCCGCCGCCAGCGCGCGCCGGCACGTGGGACACGACGCGTCCTGCTGCACCCACTGGCACAGGCACGAGCTAAGGGCACATCCCACACGACATCAGTTTAGACTTCACAGATTTCAGTTGAGACATTTTTGTTTTTGTAAAAACATTCACAGCTAACGTAAACGGTATTTTGTTCATGAGTAAGTGAATCCCAAAGAAAAGATGGATGGACTATGACTATGATGACTTTCTACTAATAATATTATAAATGCGTAAGTTTGTGAGGACGTATGAATTGATTAATGAAATTTGGCACACAGATAATCTAAAACCTGGATTAACACATAGGGTACTTTTATCCCGGTAGTACGATCCCGTGGGAGAAATACCGAACTCCAGGCGGGCGAAGCTGCGGGCACAAGCTAGTAGAGTAGTAGAAAGGGTGTGAATGTTAAGTTCCAACACCGAAACACTCATTAAGCGTAAAAAAATCGACAACAACAAACACAAAACGATCACGAAGCGAAATTCGCGTCGTGGCGTTTTGATTTTCGACCACAATGCGTTCAGGGGGCCAAGTCTGCTATTACAATAGTATCAGAATTGTCTATCATTGATTTCATAATTGTTGATTTTGACAAGTTTGATAATCTACTAATAGGTATAGTGGCGCCATTATGACTTTCCAGCGGTCAACCATTGCACTCCATTGAAAGAAATGGCATAGAATGGTTACGAGGTAATCTGCTAAAATTTTGACAGTTCCAGCCGATTATATGCTCAACTAGCACCATTTTGTATTGCAATAAATACAGTGTGTTAGGTTAAACGAGTGACATATTGAGAGAAGGTATTCAGTATTCGATTCTCGTCCCAAATATGTAAAAAACATATAACCTTAATTTGTGACGTAATTGTCCAATAAAATACACTATTCATGGACACTGAGCGCGCGCAAGAAGTGAACTTGTAAACAGTAAAATAATCACGCGGCAAAACACGCGCCGATTCTGCCGAAAAAGAAGCTCGTGCGCAAACCCCGCCCCTTTCCTTTGTGTTGTCCCCGATGTACCGACAGGGCACACTCCCGCGCCACCCCGCGCTGACCCCAGCCAGTCTAGGCGCGCGCGCCGCTAACTCCGCATGTGCGCTTCCGGGTATCGCGTAAACAAGCCCGGTTACTTCGCAATAAGTGTGCGTGTTCTCGAATAACCAAAAATGACGTCTTATCAATATTCCAGTGAAGAATATTGGGAAGTGGTTCGTGCCTACTTGTTATCTAATGAAAGTGTGCGAGGAGCTATTGATTTGTACTGAGAGATGTTTCCCAACCGCCAGATTCCGTCGTATAAACTTATGCTAGGTATCATCAATCAACGACTGCGAACATTCGGTCAGTACCTAGTAGCAGTAGCTAGATATTTTTGCCTGTCGTAAGCCAGGTTTAAAGTATTAAAGGGAAAATGGATTATACCTAAAAGTCATTGACCCGCGCACATGTTCTGCGTTAGGCGCAAGGGTGTATACACGTTGCGAGACTTTTGCGAAATTTTTGGTATGGTTCTATCTGTTATATAACAGTGTTTTTTTTTTGTTCATATTTTTATTAGTATCATGTAAGCATATATTGCGGGTTTGAATATGTCCCTCGTTTAAACTAACACACTGTATAGGCTTCTTTATTAAAGATAATTTAAAACAGTTTTATGAAAATAAAACAAAACACCGGCCGCTAGTAATAAAAACAGGTAAATCGTCAGTAAGCAGTAATGTCACATTAGACTTTGACAGCTAAACAGATAAAATACACATAACTTAATGTTTTTTGCTATTTACGAACTTCTTACTACTTCAGATTGGATAGAACACTAATAAATAATATGTAAAAATATATATAAATGAAATCTGGCATGATTATATGTTCAAATTTAATTCTAGTTTTTCGAAAATAATTTCTACAGGTTTTTGCAATACAGCAATGTCAACAATTGTGTTGAGGTCGAAATGAAAATCCAAGATGGCGTGGGCGACTAAGCATAAATTTCCCCTATTGGAGTCGCTTTCGTGGTTTTCGATGCTGATGGTGAAGTTAATATCGTCACCAGCACCCCCGAAAACTCCTCCAATGCAGTTGAATAAATGATTTTTCAATACACTTCCTCGAAAACGGGTCCTTATCGCACTACGATTAGGTTCAACATGCCATGTATTTCACACACGTGGATTGTTTTCATTTTCCATCACCTTGTGCTGTGCCGCGTGCAGGCAGGAGCACGCGGGGGTTGGGGAATTGCCTCAGGTACAACTATCCTATACTTAGTACAAATTGGTGCAATGCCTATGCCACTATAGTCGGCGGTGATTGTTTTTTTTTCGTTATTTTATTTTATTTCTTCAAAAGTGTATTGAAAAACGTCGTTTGATACACGTGGACATTTGTTATTGCAGTTCTCGGCTCAAAAACACCCCTCACCTACGGCTCGGGAGTTAATTCCGCCTCGGATGCAATAACAAACTTTCTCCACTTGTATCAAAATGTACTATTATAATCCGCCGTTTTAATAGACCTTACACCTAATCGTCATCACCGAGGAGGATGATGATGATGAATCGTTATCAACGCCCCAAACCTCAGAGACCGACCATGGGGAAATTGATAAAAAAAAGCAAATCCGATATCATAGATTTTTATTGCGACCTCAATATCGTCAATAAGGGAATTTTGAGAATTCTCGCAGCGACCAACTTGGATTTTCAGTTTGATCTCAAAATCGTTGTCAACGCCCCCGGAAACGAACATTTTGAGAATTTTCCCAGCCGCCACGCGACGAAAGTTTCGCTTAGTGGTCGTACTTACGATGCCACAACGCGTAGAGCCTAACATGAATAAGCACTGAAATAACGAATAATAGAGCAGTATGAACAAAAAGACATGCTGAGCGCATCCCAATATATTGGTAATAGGGCAAAATAATGATGAATGAGCTTACAGCAAAATATTATTAATTTTGGCACTAAAATATGTTTATTAGAAAACTTACTTGTGGAACAGATGTGAGCAAGGCAGCTTCCTCGCTTCCTTCATGGGCTCCCAGCAGATGGCGCAGTTGTCCTGGTTCTTCTCCACCTCTTCCTTGCTAGCCATCGGGTAGCTGTGGGCATACCTCTTGTTACATTATCACAATAGGTACAGATTCCCTGCGGAACCCAGGCACAGGCAGGCAGGAGAACATAGTGAGGAAACCGGCCCGCCCTAAAATCTAAATGCGATGACCATCCACCAACTAGCCCTGAGCCCGCGTGGCCCACTCCCTCTCACGGAGAGGAGGCCTGTGTCCCAGCAGTGGGAACGGTATCGGCTGAAATATACGAACATTTTGTATAATACTGGCACTAGACAGTCATTGCAAGTAATTTTCTAACAAAAGGTAACGATTTGTTGATTATTGTAATAATCCTAATGTAATTAGCGTAATGCGTCAGTTGGTGGCTCGTTTACAGTTCGCGTATTAGTGACCGATAGCGTGGCGTGACTGGTGACGTCACGCGTTGTGACGCCGCGTCCTCACACCGCGCCAGCTAGTTCAGAGCCGTCGTCTATTGTAAGTACAAGTTGCAAAAAGATTTCAACATTTTTTTGTTATTTAAATGGCTTAGCCTTTTCCCAACTGTGTTGGAGCTGGTAATACATAAATAATTAAACACATTACAAACATAATCAATAGATATGCCAAAATGCGGACATTGCTTAACGTATTTTTTTTCAAATGGCTTTTAAACAAGGCCGAAATTGCTTCGATGAATGAACTCAAATAACAAGGAAATCATGATACATACAATGGGTTATCATAGATTACATGAAGCAAACACATTAGAAGATTTCTAATTCTTATTCTTCACAAAATTACAATATTTATTCCTTTTAATTACAAATAAATTCCTCCATGGATTATATGAACACTGATATGAAAGAGAAAGGAGTAAATGTTGGCGTGACGTGTGGAGGGGAGAATGGAACAAGAAAACGAAGGAAGATGATGAATTACAGAATAATTCCTACTCTGATAGCAAGCTGCTGGGCGTGACGTAGCTCAGCTCTCTGACAACCTAATAATAGCATAAGCTTTATGTTATTACATCATAGTCATTTATTTGTAAATCGTTTCATGATTTGTCTAAACATTATGACACACCTACCGATCATTATCTACACCTAAATGTAAATATTTTGACTAATTAATATAAACATATAATTGAAACCAGTCTTACCACCTATATGCAGGGCATTAACAAGTTTGTTGTGATATTTTCCTACCAACACTTGAGTCCTTCCATCATTTGAATTTGTATAGAAAAGACTTGAAGCTGCAATGAATCTAAATAGTTGGTGTGTGTTATGCACGAGTTAGTCGGTGTGGGCACTCGGCACGTACTTGCGGCTCATGTGCGTGGCGAGCTCGGCGTACAGCCGGTGGCGCCGCACGCGCGCCTGCAGCTCGTGCAGCAGGTGGCGCAGCTGCATCAGCAGCACCAGCGACGCCATGGACACCAGCATGTTGCTGTACACCACCATGTGCAGCACGTGCAGCAGCTCCGCCACCAGCGACACCGACTGCAACACGGAACAACCTGAACATGCAGCGCGACCTCGCCACCGAGACTGGAATACTATTGGATTTTTTTATGCGATTTATACGTACATTAATATACATAATACATCATTCAACAGGCTCGGACAACACGGCCTGTCATGAAGCCGAAGTGCGGTCTGTTTTGGACGGCATCACGGCACGCGAACTTAAACGACATCATCCGACGAGCTCTTGTTACCGTCGGTGTTCCAGCCGTATTATAACCCAATGGCTTGGCACGCGACGATGACAAAAGACCGGACAACATGTCTTTGTTTCCATGAAAGATGGGTAGGCCTTTAGTGTCGGACGCACCATTGTCGATACTCGTGCCATCACAATTTCCTAGGGGCTACCGCTACGGCTGCGGAGAACCGCAAGCGGCGTAAATATAGTAGCCTTATTGATTACATACTATATTTTCGATTCGTTTGGGGTTGAAACTCTAGGACCGACGGGTCCGAGTGCTCACAGCCTTTTTAAGGAAATTTCAAAGCGCTTAGTTGAAACGTCCCGTGAGCCTAGAGCTGGCTTTTACCTAGGCCACAGGCTTAGCGTTGCTATACCAGTAGACGTGAGTTTTTTTACGCCATTTTTAGGGTTCCGTAGTCGTGACAAGTAACCCTTATAGTTTCGCCATGTCCGTCTGTCTGTTTTGCTAAGAGACCGTTAGTACTAGAAAGCTGTAATTTTGTAGAGGTGTCGCCACGCCGAAAAAGTGGTAAAATATAATTTTGGAACATATTTTTTTTAGGGTAGCGCCCCTACATGTGAAGTGGGGATGAATTTCTTTTTCGTCGTCTGCCCCATCGTGTATCGTTGATAGGACTTTTAAAATGACTTATGGCCGAATACTGAAACGTCACTCAAAATTTAAGTAGTACTTATATTTAACAGATACTCAAAAGTGACGTTTGGCCATACGAAATTTAAAGTTTAGGTTATATTTATATTGTTTTAGCAGGTTTAAGCAGCCCTTAAATTTTGAGTGAGGTTTCAGTATTCGGGGGTTAGGGGTTGCTAATACTACTTTTCAATTTAATGCTCCATTTACGAAATATTAAACTTTAAAGTGCAAATTTTTGTTCCAGTTGTTTAAAGGAAAAACTATAGCGGTTAAGATAACTTTATTAGTTTAGCAGTAATAGTCGTTGAACTAGGGTGTTGGATAATTTTGTACCAAATACAAAATCCTTTAAATTGACTAAGATGAAGTAGTTGCTTGTTTATAACCGGTGAAGACTTTCATTGAAAAACAAAATCAAAAATATAACTGGCTACTACGGAACCCTACACTGCGCGTGGCACGACACGCACTTGGCCGGTTTTTTTTATATTTTATTATTAAGTTAGCTTCTTCTTCTCTTGTTCTGTTTGGGCTAGAAGAAAAAGAAAGAAGCTACGAAGACTTGGAAAAACGAATTATCTTAATTTTCAATGAACATCTCGGCGCAGAATGTACCACATATGATATAGAATCCGCCATAAGGTTGGGAAAAAAGGGAGAAAAAGCAAGACCTATTAAAATAACATTCACAAAACTAAACATGAAAGTAACGATATTAAAAAGAAAAAAACAACTAGAACGCACCAGCTTTTACATAAAAGAAGATTTCTCTCCTCAAGTCATTGAAAAACGGAAAGAGTTACAAAAAGAAGTGGACATAGCTAGAAGTCAGGGCACAAATGCTGTACTGAGATACGATAAAATTGTTTACTTAGAGCAAAGAAAAACCTATCAAAACAAACAACACAACTCTAAAAGAAAACCATCAAAATCACCTGAGAACCAAACAACTTTCACACCACATCTGGAAAACAGAGCATCACTTCCACAACGCACAATTAAAAAAACTAAAGTAGATATGAGAAACTATTTTATCCCAAGAGACACAGATATAAGTTCTTCTCCTACTCCTAGTTCAACCCAAACCAGATGTGGTACCCAAATTGAACAATAGCAATCAGCAGGCCTTCCTCCTAAACACTACGAAAACCGCGAAACTAGCCTTACTACCCTTCACTCTCCCGGCACGGCTGGTCCCCGTGGGAGCAGTAGACCAAAACCCTCCATCAAAAACCAAGACAACTTAAAGAATAGAAAAAGCAAATACCTCTACATCGGCACATTGAATGTGAGATCACTGATTGATCCGTCAAGATTTACCGAATTAAAATACGCAATTGCTAGACTAAACTGGAATGTAATTGGACTATCAGAAATAAAACTTGCAGGCAAGGAAATTATAGAACATCAAGATTTTATCTTCATGTACTACGGACAAACCCATAACAGGAACGGTATTGGATTTCTAATAAAGAAAGAATTAAAAAATAACATAAAAGACTTTGTACCAGTATCCGATAGAGTAGCAAAGTTAAGCATAAACATTGATCATAAAACAATTCATATTATCCAAGTGTATGCGCCAACTGAGCAATCAACATTGGAGGACATAGATCGATTCTACGAGGATCTCAGAAAAGCGATGAAAAACACGAACAGGGACACATTTATCATAGGCGATTTCAATGCACAGATTGGTCTGCCCACCAATGATGATAAAGATGTTATGGGATCGTGGGGATACGGGAAACGAAGTCCAAGAGGTCAAATTCTAATAAACTTTTGTTTTGAACATCAACTACATATTTCAAATACCTACTTCAAGAAGAACCCGAATCGTCGATGGACTTGGATACATCCTAATAGTGTTACAAGAAATGAAATTGACTACATTATAACTAAGAACAACAACTGTATCCATAACGTTGATGTCATACCTACTACACATCCTACTGATCACAGACTGGTACGTGCATCACTCATACTTCACAACAAGCGTATTGCCTCAAGAAAACACTTCGGAAAGAACAACATTATCGATATTGCGCCTCCAGAGCAAGAGTATTTGAAAAAAGAATTTTCACAAGAAATTAAAAACATGGAGTTTATAAACATAAAGCACACTTACTCTACCTTAGTCACAAAAATTAAAAACATTAAAGATAAACTAAAAAACAACAAAAAATGTAATGAACCTATTATTCAAGAAAACCTAGCAAGACTAATAAAAGAAAGGACTCTGTTAAAAGAAAAGAAAAACAAAACTAGCATAGAAAAGAAACATTTATCGGCATTATACAAATTAATTAGAAAGCAACTACAAAGGAAATCTAAAGAACGAAGATATAATATTATTGAACATGAATTGGAAAAATTTTCATCTGTCAAAAGAGCTTATAAAAGACTAGATTCCAGCAAAAAATGGATTACACAACTTAAAAAATACAGACACCAAGTAACAGACAGAAATCATATATTAAAAGTTGCGACAGAGTTTTATGCTAGATTATATGAACATCCTGCCTCTCACGAAGACTCATTCCAAAATATGGAGTCACTCAATTCAGACAGTGTACCTGAATTTCTGGAGTACGAAATAAGCCACTCCATTTATCAATTAAAATCAAAGAAAAGCCCTGGAGAAGATCGCATAACAAATGACATATTAAAAGCCATCAGAGAGCCAATAACACCTCTTTTAACCATAATGTTCAATGAAATCTTGAAACAAGAGGCGATACCACCTGACTGGAATACGGCAATTATAACCTTACTCTACAAAAAAGGTGATCCAGGCCAAATGGACAACTACAGACCACTGAGTATGCTACAGTCACTTTATAAATTATTTACAAGCCTAATATTAAAAAGGATCTCAAAGACGTTAGACGAAAACCAACCTAGAGAGCAAGCAGGATTCAGATCGGGCTTCTCTACAAACGACCACATTTTCACGATAACACAGATTATCGAGAAGTACAATGAATACAATAAAGAACTCTACGTGGCCTTTGTAGACTATTCCAAGGCGTTTGACTCTATCTCCCATGAATCTCTATGGCGCTCTCTTTGTGAACAAGGAGTCCACGTAAAGTACATAAAACTCTTAAAAGAGATTTACAAGAACAGCAGAGCCATAATTAAACTGGAGAAAAAGGGAGAGCCATTTAACATTCAAAAAGGAGTCAGGCAGGGTGATCCCATCTCACCAAATTTATTCAACGCCGTTTTGGAGCATGTTTTCAGACAGCTAAACTGGTGCGATGTCGGTATTAAAATAAACGGTCAGTTTCTCAACCATCTTCGTTTCGCAGATGACATTGTTCTGTTAAGCGATACACATGCAGATCTTGAGCGCATGCTGAGGTCTCTAGATGAGGAGAGCCGAAAATGTGGTCTTCACATGAACGCGGGAAAAACATGCCTGTTAACCAACAGCATAAGAGTACCTACGATGATACAAGGCACATCAATCGCATACGTAGACAACTGTGTTTATCTTGGGCAAAGCATTTCGTTTAACAGACCGACGGAAAATGAAGTCGATCGTAGAATAAACAGTGCATGGAGAAGATATTGGTCGTTGAAAGAAATATTTAAATCACGCATCCCGATTCGCCTGAAAAAGAAAGCTATGGACACCGTTATATTACCTACTCTGCTCTACGGTTGTCAAAGCTGGACACTAACAAAGGCAGTCACACACAAACTCCAAGCCTTTCAACGAGCAATGGAGAGGAGTATGTTGGGATTTAAACTCCGAGACCGTAAAAGTAGCAAAGACATACGGCTATGCACTAAAATAATAGATGCTGTAGAATTAGCCTGCAGGTTAAAATGGCGATGGGCAGGACACGTAGCCAGAGCGACCGATGGACGCTGGAGCGAGAGGGTTCTCCATTGGTACCCTCGCGATGCACCACGCACCCGAGGCAGACCCAGGCGTCGTTGGTACGATGATATTGTGGCCGTGACCGGCCCCACCTGGACTAGAATAGCCCAAAACAGAGAGGAATGGCATAAGATGGAGGAGGCCTTCGCCCGTAAATGGGCACCCAATTAGAGTAATTGTTGAGAAATGATTATGTAGCAAATTTATTTAATTTAATTTTAATCTATAAAATGTCACCAAACTATTTAACTAAAAAAAAAAAAAAAAAAACATATATTTTGTTTATTTAATGATTGTTAAAATGCATGTTTAATTATTACGAATGAAGTTATTAGTTTTTAAAAACCAAATGAATATTATAATTAAGATTTATACTACGTAATGAATTTAAAAATGTATTTTTTTTTTGGGAAATATAAGGCTTAAATAAATAAAATTAAGTTAGCTTCCAAGGTTATTTTAATGTATAAATGAATATAATATTTTTATGATTTGACTTCATACTTAGATAGGATTAAGTTTTGGAGCACTGGTGGTCCACCGACCATAGGTAGGGAACCAATGCTTTTAGAATGATGTAACGCCCGAAGCTTTTGCGGTGCCAGTTCCCGCTTGTATGTGTGTCCGGCGCTTAGGGCGTTTTAGTGGCATTTGTTTGCAGAATAGCCGCATGCGTGATAAACTATTCTTCTATCTGTACAGGGTGTATGGTAATTTGGTGCATTCCTTTAAATTGGTGATACGAGACCTAATTTGAACCAATTTTGACCACGATAACTTGGGGTCCAAACTTTGTTGTTTTGGAGAAAACTAACTTTTAAGTTTTTTTTAAAGTTTCCACCTCTCAAACTGCTGATTGTGAGAAATCTACGCCGATCAGGATGTTAAACTGATACTTTTCCGATAGCTCATCAACAAATAAATTCTTCGAAAATCA
This sequence comes from Xestia rhomboidea, assembly GCA_963853795.1. Taxonomy (NCBI): domain Eukaryota; kingdom Metazoa; phylum Arthropoda; class Insecta; order Lepidoptera; family Noctuidae; genus Xestia; species Xestia rhomboidea. The sequence goes on along the minus strand of OY970771.1, from coordinate 919,750 downwards.
ATAATTTGTCATAAAAGTACCTTTCCTTTGGAAATGAAGCGCCGTCAAGTTCATGTTCAGAAATATCCCTTGATTTTACAAGCACTTTCCTCAAAATACATTGATGACCTTGTCGTACACATTTATAATACAGGAACGACTTCCAGGAAGTTTCAAGAAAATTTTACACGTTTTTTCACGGAGTTTACAGTTGCATATATTTTCAGGTCGTCGGCGTAAAGTATATTTTCGCGTGTTTTATTATTTGTGGCAGATCGTAAAACGTCATAAGTCAATAAATCATCCAGGTCTCCACGATGTCATGGCAATATAATTGAGTGAGTAAGAACCAAAATCAGTTACATCGTTGCAACACCGGAACCACTGTTCAGTTTGTTGGTCGATGGCCGCCAGTGGCTATTATTTTAGTCGCTAGGTACTTATACAGTCATCTACCTCTGAGGGTTAGAGGTTAATTTAAAGTAATCAAAACTTTATTCAGTAGGTACAATTTGTTTAGTTTAGTTTTTTACTCTGATGATAACTGTCAGGAAACACGAATACCGCGGCAATGTCTAACTAAGGTAGACCGTCGACTGTTTGGGCATGCATTCACAACAATCTATGGCGCTTAGTAACAATGCAATCTTATCTATGATACTAATGATGCAATGAACACGTAATAATTATGATGTTATCATATTGTACAAACTTGTTTGATTGATCGACCGCCAATGATAGCAGGATTACAAACATCTCATCATTCAATGTGACTTCTTCCGAAAACTGCGCAAGTGAGCTGCGTGTCGATGACCTCGATCATTCAGCTATATCACAGTATGGCACTCCACTACCGGACATAGGCCTCTTAATAGGTGAGGCATAACTAAGGATATTATCCATCTCGAGTCGTCCGGACTCCGACCGGCCCAGGCAGTGGTAGCTACTGTTCACGTATTGGCGGGTATGGGTAGTTGGGTACACTCACGTCGAACACGAGGTGCGTGTAGTAGGCGACGGGGCCGGCCACGTCGGCCTCGTACAGCTGCAGCACGTAGCGCGCCACCACGTGCAGCACCGACACCAGCACTAGGATGCACTGCAACAACACATACTAAATACAGCACATACTACACACCGCCTTGGCTGGCTTCATCATTAACTAGCGAGAAGAAGCACAACATCAGACAAGTGGAAAGAATGGGAGGAAACCCTTTGCTCAGGTGTGGGACAGAACAGGCTAACAAGAAGAACTAACACACATACAACACATTTCATCTTTGTATGCCGCCGGCGAGTCATTATTTTCAGAGATGAATAAAAGTAACCTCTTACATCCCTAATATAAGCTACTTGTCATCTAATCTGCCACAACAGAAACATTGAAACAGAAACTGAAACATTTAATACTATGCAGTGCTAAATGTGTTTTTTTTGTAGTAAACAAAGACTGTTAAGTAATATAAGTTACTTGTCATCTAATCTGCAACAGAAACATTGAAACTGAAACATACTTCTTATACAGTGCAAAATGTGGTTTTTTTTTTTTGTAGTAAACTAAGACTGTTGAGTTGATGTTACTTAGTTTATTAATGTCAATGACAGAATCCGCAAGCGAAGCGAGCTCAAAAAATTTAACGACTTTTTCGTGGTTATATTTTTCTTTTCACCATTCATGCAGATGTATAATTATGTAGAAGATAGCGAGCTTGAAAATTCTTGCACTTCTCTCTGAATATGTCAGGGTTTTGTTTGTCAATTCAAACAGAAATAGGACTCACCGTGGCGATTTCTACATTTGAGAATGTAGGAAGCAAGCAACGCGAACTCGATAGTTTTAGCACACCCCCGTAACTAGTTAGTTTTCTTTTGCCCATTCAAAGAAAAAATACTACAAATGCAAAATTGAAGGTTCAAGATGAAGAGAACGCAAGAGCGAGCGAGGCAAGCCGGGCCGCGGATAGATTCTTTTTGTGCATTCATACAGAAACAGGATTACAGCTAGGACTATTGTAACTTATTAAAATCAATGAGTTCTGAATGATCACTGGGAAACCTAGACACAGCCCATGACGCGCCTTGGTACTAATAGAATGCAAGAGTGATTCGTCTCGACGAGTACTTTATCTTTAGATGGTAACCAGGGTCTGATGATGAAGCTGGAAGGTGGCCATAGGAACTCCGTTAAAAAACGTCATATAACACCATCGAGTTTGGACTCGTTTGATTCGTCTTGACGAGTACTTTGGTCCTAGATGAGTTTAATAAATACTTTTTCTTCCTTTCTCTTTTCTTTAAATAATGTGTGCTCAAAACATCACATTGTGTGCGTACTACGAGTTACTTCGGGCTACGGAAAGACGCCGCAACGCGCTACAAACTACGCCGTATTAAATGCCGAATCATAAATACTAAAAAGTAAAATATATATCAAAAGTAAAAAAACTTTTTTAAAAACAAGCTTTTATTCAAATGCGCTAAAAAGAATAAACTTTTCCTTTAAAACTTTTACTATCAACTTATAACGCCATTACACAATTTATATGATATAAAAGATTGTCGACCTTTCAAATTAATTCAATTGTATTAACATTTTTGTATTGTATGATAATAACTTACTGATATAAATATTATGTTACAGTCAAAACTCTTCAGTCAAAACCCATATGAAGTTAAAATGCGTTTTCTGCATTAAAAATATTTTGAATTATAACGCTTCATTTGTATTACCTAGTCCTAGAATAAAGTTCATGATGTTTTTCAAAGGGTCACAAAATAAAACCGAACAACCTAATAAGTTTAAGTAAATGCTAGTTATTGTTAAAATAGTGTTGACCGGTCAAAAGTAGTTTTGACTGATTGGCAGTTTTGACTGTGACATATATACAAACACTAACTGATGGCCACGGTTCATCCGCGTGGAAATTTTGATGTGTATGTGTGATACTAAAAATAGCCTACGATCTATTCTCAGACCAAATAAACACAAAAAAAAAACATAAAAATCGGTCAAGCCGTTTTGGAGGAGTTCGATAACAAACACTGTGACACGAGATTTTTATACATATATTAGAAGAAGATTACCTACGCGTGTTTGCTCTCAGGATTGTTAATAGAACGGTAAAACATCGTCGCAGTATGGAAAGGGATACGTATGCTCTACACTCCATAGCTCACACAATGGTCCACCATGGCCCATCACGTTAGCCACGGGTCACAGAGCACAGTACAGTACCTCGCACGCCTACCGATGCGGAAGCTTCTGCAGTGGAATCGAACTCTGCTGACCTATGTTACTCATTCAAGGTTCTGTTACCTCATATTCTGTTTGCCACATTCTGAACACATGACGTAACAACTGGACTCATTATATTATTCCTTTATTCGAGAAAGAATATCTTAACCTTGCACTTTGACGAATGACGGTCATCATGCATGAATACTAGGAGGTACCTACTACCTATTTGAGCTTAGGGTTTGTACACTGGAAATTGGAACTAACTTCGCTTTGACTATTAGCATTAAGATAACGTGATGTGCTCAGCTTCTTTGATAAAAACTGTTCCCGAATAGCCCTAGATGGAGAGATGCAGACATGAAGAGTAGGAGGGAGAGGTGTTTGAAATGCAGTGGCTAAATTCAGGATAATACAAAATGATGTTAGAAAACTGGTGAGTTACCTCAGCAGCCATGAAGGCGAAGGTGTCCCGTCCAGCAGGCAGCCCCCAGGCAGCGGCGGCGCCCAGCAGCGCGGTGGCGGCCGCTAGGATGCCGCCCAGCAGGCTCGCCAGCCGCACGTGCGCCCAGCCGCCCGTGTTCGGCGACGAGGATAACTGGACACACAAAGCATCAGCTCAGGATTGGCCATTATGGCTGTTCCGCTCCACAAAGACTTAAAGAACTCTCCGACACACCGCTGTGCCTCGGAAAGCATGTGAAGCCGTCAATACGATAGCTGCTTTCATTTGTAGCTCTTTGACATTCGTCACAACGTCAGAAGTCCTAAAACCTGACAACCAATTTTATGTAAAGGCGATCGCAGCACGTTAAATTCTGGTACCTATTCAGCTACATCCGGTTAGACAGGAAGGCGACCCCCACATTTGTTGGGAAAAGGCTAGGCAGATAATGATAGGCTTGCCTCCTTTTACATGACACTTAGTAGTCCAGTACACCTCTGCGATATGTGACACCTTTCGGAGGATAGAGCAGTAGCACCGAGCACGGTCATGTTATTATGTGATCGTCAGATCAGCAGGTGCAAGTGCACTAAACTATAGCGACTAAATCCTACAACAGAAAAACCGTAACACTTCTTTTATTATGCCTGAATGAAGTTCCGTATTAATAGAAATTTGTCTGTGACTCAATGAAAAGTAGTAACGTGTTTATTATAATTGGAATGTTCCTGAGCTATCCAATTACAAAAGAAAATCAGTGCATCCGTTATTTATCAATGTTTTCGCAGAATAGTGTGCAACGATACAAACAAGTGAGTGATTGTGGCGTGGTGGTTATTAGGTAACGCGTAGTTATCATGGTGCAGCTATGTTCGTATCGCTACCTGTTGCATTCAGCGATAACAGCATGCAGTGATATGTCACGAACTTAGCTGCAACGGTCGAACTCGCACGTCTCTACAAATTATAAATAACACAAATCCTGGTATTTGGTAGTAAAGAAGCAAAAAGTTCAAAAGGACCAATTTATAATTCTCGGCTCTTATATTCGCGGTAATCCTTGCCTAATGAATGAATGTAACGTCGTGTGAATGTGTAGTCTATGTTCCTTTCATCATCAGATTATGTGGTAAACACACACATTAATTATTACAACTTACAAGTTAATCCCTTGCTAATTAAGTTGGCCTTATCTCAAGGTTTATTAATGAACACGTTAATGTCACAGGCATGATGTGATGTGACGTGTGTACGGCAGAATCAGTTAACACTTGTTTTTAGCAGATCAACCTCAAGCGAGTATTTAACAGAGTTAAGATTATGTGTAGTCAAGAAACAATTCGTCTTTAATAAACGGCCCAGATATTTTATTGAACCGGAGGATGCGTCGTTTCATTTGGCGTGGGTTCTAGTAGTGTCAGAAATAGTTTAGTACCGGCGGCGGTGTGCTCCAGGCAATGAACAATGCAGATATTATCTTAGCAGTTGTTTGTTATATCGAGCGGATTCGAACATAGCTACATAAACAGCTCGCGCAATTTTTATGCTATGCGTATGTTCTTAACTGCTCCGAGCAGACAATTAATTTTCATCACTTCCGCCTGCATTTTTTTTATAATATACGGGATGCTAAAATTAAATTTTATAATTTGGAGGTCGAATTCAACTAGATAAGTACGTAGCAACGTCATGAATTCAATGTTAGTTGCTTGTGGAGCAAATGTATAACAACTAATACACGATTTTTAGCGTGGTATATAAATAAATGTCATAATGCTAACTGCGCCCAATTAAGGAAATGAAACGCCAAGGGCATTTATTTACAAATTGTGAAGTTCAGGGGTGTCTCATCGGGGCTGCGGGACTATTCGAAAGAGATACCGTGGCCCCGGAACACAAAGGGCGAGGAAGGAACATGGATGGGTTTTAGTCAGTAAAAGTCTGACACTCGCTCCTGCTCCGGCCAGAGCGGGAGAAGTCATTTGATGATTTCCCATCCTAAAAAAAAAAAAAAAAAGGGGTGTCTCATGCTAATGGAAATGTAAGTATAACCACGTCTGTGTACCAGTGTGTTGTGTATCGTGTAGCGAGCCCCCTACCAGCCTGCTAGCTGCTTGCTTTGAATGTCAATACACGGCACTGACCTGTCGATGTGCAGTACAGAGGTTGCTGCGGTCTCATATTCATGGCGGTTTCATCGAAAACATGTATTCATTAATTGATCTTTTAAGTGATTAATTTACATACCCTGCGTCAATAGGGGATTTGGTACATCACTGTTTAATAAACAACCAAACAGACTAACACGTATGACGTATTCAACTATTGCTATAATGAACCAAACCAATCAATCCAAATATCCGTGACTTTGTATGTTAGGTCTTCATAAAAAAAGACAAATACAATAAATGTAAAACCTGCGGTTTCATTATAAGTAAGTACCTACATAAAAACAGATATTTAGCAGACTACTGCTAAATTCTACGTTTAGTACTCAAAGGACCAAGTTGTGTTTGATGATACAAATCACGATCACGATGTGTATCACGATCCGTGATGATAGGTAATAGTCAGTAGGTACTTGTATAGATCATATATGTATATTTATTTATTTGCCTCCTTAAAGAAAAACCTAAAAATAAAATTTATCAGAATTTCGGGTCACTGACTACCGTAACGATAGTCACAGATCTACAAGATACGGTGGGAACCCATCCGCGGAGCAAGCTAGGCAAGTGTGGCTTTCCTGATCGACTGTTATTATTTAGCCACGAAAGGATCAGCAATGTTACTGATAAATATAGTAGATGGAGATGAGAAACCAAAGAAACTACGGATTGTGTGAAGGATGATGTAAAAATGAAAATAAGAGGAGTGAATGATAACGAGACTGAAAAATCATCCAAGAAGATCATTCTGCACCCATGCGATCATTTGGCTTTTCTTTTTTAATAAAACTAAGCTTTAATCTTGTGACCGTCAAACACATGGAACATGATGATGAGAACTGAGTGATAGCGCCTATACGTATACAGATTATTGAATTTAGGCTATAGGTACAATATCATCATTCTCTTGCCCTTATCTCAATTCATTTGGGGTACTATACAATATGTATAGCCTAAATTGAATCAGACGATAAACTCATCAGTCAATTCAGTCATCACGTATTGTTCCATCTATGAATAGGGAATATGCATATATATATTTGTTTTTTATTTCGACACGGAATGTAAAAATACTATTAAAATATAAATATAAAACAATAAAACTTTTGTTTCTATCTCTTTCTAGATAAACGGAATATCGTATGGATTTTGTACGTCGAGATGACGAATGACGTCATTAAAGGTATCGGATCTCTCTGTCTAATCTGCAGATTTCAAATGCTTATAACTTAGTATTTTTTAAAGATATTAAAAAAATAATTTCACTTTGCTATTTCTGACGTTAATACGCTTTGTTTAGAGTGATAAAAAAATCATGCATATACCCTACTACCTCATTTTAGCAACAACATGGATTTGATTAATAAGTATTCAGGACTTCCTGCTTGGCGTGATTTTCATATCGGGGTCGGATCGCACAAGGTTTACATACATTTCAGTCAGGAAAGGATACTGTACCAATGACACTGAATCAATGCATCGGTAATTTTAATCATGTTTACTAACTAAGTAGCTTCCACGTACTCGTATTCATTTACAATAAACAGTTCCCTGATCTATTAACCGTATATTTAATCTTAACGACGAACTATTTTGAACTTGACCTGTTAGAATTTCCACAACCGAAGCTTATGTCTTGACGCTAACCTCCGCTATAAGAATCTAACAGTCTGCTAAACCAAACAATCGGTGTGAGTGACATGACAAGAGTTTCTCAACACAATAACGCATAGCGCAGGTCAGACAATGCGTCGCCCTTTAATGAGATAAGTGCAGGCCATTGTTTGCTCTACGACAGTTCTTATCTCGAGTGCCCGCTAACGACGACTGAATGGCAAATTATTGTCTTTAACCCGTTCAAATACTTACCTACAATAAATCTGAGTTTTTTAAATAATAATAATACAAGCCTATTACTGCCCCACTGCTGGGCAAAGGCCTCTTCTCATACTGAGAAGCCAGGAGCATTGATCACCACGCTTGCTCAAGACGGGTTGGCGATTTCAGACTTAATTTTATTAATTATAAGTCCAGGTTTCCTCACGATGTTTTCCTTCACCGATGTCTGTGATGTCCAAGATAAACATAGAAAGTACATATGAATTGAAAAAAAAACATTGGTACTTGCCCGGATTTGAACCCACAACCTAATGCATGAGAGGCTAGGCCTTAACCTCTGGGCCATCACGACACATAAGTTTTTAGATATCTAGTATAATATCTACACCTGAGATTCAACAATCTAAAACAGGTGTAACCCTAACGGTACTTCAAAATAACGTTAACGTATACAGTAGAGGTAAGTATTCGACTTTTTAGGGTTCCGTAGTCCTGACAAGGAACCCTTTTAGTTTCGCCATGGCCGTCTATCTGTCCGAGGTTTTGGTAAGAGATCGTTAGTACTAGAAAGCTGTAATTTTGTAGAGGTTTGTATATCAATAACGCCGACAAAGTGGTAAAATATAATTCTGGAACATATTTTTTTTAGGGTAGCTCCCCTACATGTGAAGTGGGGATGTTTCTTTTTTCGTCGTCTTCCCCATCGTATCGTGGGTATCGTTGAATAGGTCTTTTAAAATGACTTTGGGGTTGCTACTACTACTTTTCGATTTAATGCTCCATTTACGAAATATTAAAAATATTAAAGTGAAAATTTTTGATCCAGTAGCCCCCCTCCCCCCCCCCTCTAAAAACTAAACTGCTGGCTTGAAAATTCTGGAAAATTTCATGAGGATAGTGCATTTCATGAACTTTAAAGGAAAACTATAGCGGTTAAGATAACTTTATTAGTTTAGCAGTAACAGTCGGTGAACTTGGGTGTTGGATAATTTTGTACCAAAATACAAAATCCTTAGAATAACTTCTTTAAAGTGACAAGTTGCTTGAATATAACGGGCTACTACGGAACTCGATACTGCGTGGCCCGACACGCACTTGGAAGGTTTTATGCAAAATAAACTATCCTTCATCTAGTAAATACATCTAAGGGAAAGTTATTAAAAGCTATTTGTTAAACGCGGCCTGCATTATATTATTATCATAGTTAAAGTAGGTCAAAATGTAAAAGGATACAACAATATGAAATTCCATTGGCTATGTACACGTGGCTCGTAACGAGCACATAGCCAAGCCAAAGGAATTTAAATGTGTCACTCCCGCCCGGTCGCCCCCTCTTCGAAGCCTAATCAAATCTCTCAGCAAATTTACAAACAAACGCTTTAAAGCTATAAACGCTTTAAAGTAGCTGTCATGACTCATGAGAAACCAGAAAGGAGCACCTTTGATGATCATCGTATCTTGGGCGACTCGGCTCGGCTCAGTTCAATCCCACTTGTATTAGAATACAATATTGTCTAGTGTAATAGCTGTCTAGTGCTAGTACACACTACTACACAGACAAAACTGTAACACCAGCAGCAAAGGTTCAAGCCAAGCATTATGTTACGGTCCGCAATCTACTCGTCCAATGGACGCTCACGACAAAATAACACTGATGGGAATGTGCTGTTATGTGAGAGGCGTATTTATTTATGATATGGCTTGTCTATTAATACACTATTCTATTGTAGGTAGATATTGTACGACGTAACCTAACGAACATAATAAATAAATTGGTGCGTGTCCTCTGGTCCGCATCGCGTTGACCGGCTATCGACACTAATAATATTTTCATCATCAATGTACTAATAATACAATACACTTGTTGTTTGGTGATGTCGTGCGTTACAAATTAACAAACAATGTAGCAACACGCATATCTTCGACAACGACTCCACGTCTATTTTTACCGAACATTTTAACTAAGTACTTCGATTTACTTGTTGAGTAGGTACTTACTTATTGATTATTTTTAACGTGTCATTTATTTATAGATGCTTGGCCGAACAGAGGAATTCCCAAACTCTTACAAACGAGTTTTGTACTGTACACACGTTATTTTACGTCATAACAGCTAAATGGAGATCGAATCCAAAAAGGTGCAACAGGATAATACTGCTAGGATATCAACTTACTAAACTACGGCACCATTTTATTAGATCAGTCACATTTATTGTCTCCAATACAAACAGAAAAACCGTACCACAGGACAGAAAGAACCCCGAAGTTTAGTATAAAGAACATGGTACTCACATATTCGTACCTATCCTTGCACAACTGCCCCAGCAGGTGCAGGAAGCCGACGAGCGTGAACCAGGAGCACCACAGCAGCACCTCGTCCATGTACTGCACGTTAATGACGCCGAACACGAAGATGAACTTGTAGAACACATAGTTCCAGAACTTGTCTTTGACGCGCTGTGCCTCGGCGACTCGGAGTTGGCCGAAGACGAGGCGTTGGACGCCGAAGCCGAATACCGCCAGCGAACAGTAAGCTATGTTGATGAGGGTCTGCAAAATACAATAACATAACGTTAGCGATATGACATTTGAGCACACGAAAAAGCACGCAACTGAAAGCTTCTTAGCTACACTTTGCTAGAAATCTACAGTAACATGAAGTAGTGCATTTATCTATTCAAAGGTTGTTTATAAAATAGTTCTGTGGAGCAGGCCGACCTAAAAAGTCTTTCAGACCCCTTTCGTAAGTCGACTCTTTGTAACCGAACAAAGTGCTCTTTGAAGCCGAGAATGAACCGGAACAAAAGGGCGCATGCTGCCTGTAGGTCAAAAATATGCAATGAAGCTGTTCCGTACAATGTTTCCTTCTCTAGTTTTGACCTTACTTTCTTCCACATATTAGACGAATAAATTGAATGAAAACTGTTATCTCAAACACTTATTGTAATTAAGTAGCAGTATTTGTGCAGCAGCGTAAAATAAATTCATTAAATTAAAATAGCAAGGAAAATGAGGTGGTTGTGGTGGTTATAATAATAGATCGGAAAGGCAAATAAAACTGGCGCAACGTAATCTGGAAAAATGTACAAAATCAAACCCGAGTTTTGTTTGGTTATTTTCATTATGAAAATAAACCACAAACTCAGTGGGTATTTGCGTTTTATTTTCAATGGCAAGAAAAACGTTTTATTTTCAACAATGGCGTTTAATTTGACCGTAATCGTCCTTACCGGACAAGGTGTACTATAAAGTTATTTAATAAGCTTTCGAAAGAACAAAGAGTACATTTAATCAGAAATAACCGAATCATTCTTTATTCGACATCTACATATAGTGAAAGGTCTTTTGGTGATCTAATCAAGTTTGTCCGAAAGAAACATTGTTGCACGTTCGTAGTATTTTTGTCAAATTTGGCAAATTACAATTTACTTTACGACAGATATAGTATGATATAGTGTGATTTGGTCCATATTTTTTAAAAATATACTTGTTTTTTGCCATTACGAACTCTTGGTCCCTAAGAGATTTTTTGGTCCTAGTCCCCTCATCTGTCAGTCACAACTACGGTAAAGGCTAACTGGAATGGATGTCAAGATTTATTAAGTAGACACAAATGTTGGTGTGTCTGAGAAACCAACACCCCATTAATAATGGTCTGAATCGTGTTGAGAGCTCTGTTTACAATCAAACCTCTGCAATTCGGTTGCGGTGCGTCAGACACGAACAATGTGTATAAAAAATGCTTTTATTGGAGTATATTACGTACATATATAGGCAGGTACTAACAATACAGACCGGTAGATAAAGGAAGATGAATGTATCAATAACAAGATGCCAACAAGTTTGTGGCGGCTGACCTTTACCTGGATTTCTTAGTAAACCACTATTCTATACTTATAACTTGATCACTTTACATATTAATTGTGGCGAGTTTCAAGTTTCAGTGGGCTTCAAGGACAGTGAATACTTAGTCACTGGGGTTTCCAAAGAACAGTACTTTAAAGGTAGCATTGTCAGACAGAAATTATTCTTCTTGGTCCTTAGATACTCATTTTTTTTTAAACAACTTTCTAAGCAGTTTACAGACACAAAGTCAATAGTCTGAGGCCATGCTAGTACTATTTCCTGACAATTTTTGCTAACGAAGAGCGTAGAAAGTATGATCTACTAATCATGTTCATAATACGAGTATAAATAAAAAAATCTGAGACTGTTGACTATTTCAAAAACGACTTAAAGGGCTAATTCGGTCGACATTACGCACCAGAATAGAAAAGAACTGAAATATCCTTGGCCTTAGAACGCAAATAACACTTGTCTGAGATGAGGCGTTTTTGTTCAATCATAGCAGTACCGATTTTACAATTAGTATTGGACTATTACGCGGGAACAGTCTTGATATGTAGACAAGACCGTTGCTCGCTCTTTGCTCGATGAAAATAATAAGTACCTACTCAAACAGTGCGAAGATCACAAAGAAGGTCAGGTTCGAATCAACGAGAAAATGTCAATGTTTTCCTTAACTCTGGTAGCAACATACTTCAGCGTCCTCAAAACTGCACACATTGATAAATATTATAAAGATGATGTTATTGCGTTCTCAAAATGCATTTATGTTTTTAATAGCAATTCTAATGGATGACCGATTTTTTTTCAGATGATATTGTCCTCCAGTTGTATCATGCATGACATTTTTTTTGCACTGATGCGTTACACAAGAGCTGAAAAGCTCGCACAAGCACATTCCAAGCAAAACCTTACTGGTTACTTTTGCGACTTGTGGACAAAGATGACTTTCTAATTTGAACATGATTATCATTGCGTCTTTTAGGGCCCGAATTTTAGTGATTTCTCAGGGGTATAGCAGTTGCAACGAGGACCGGCTCCAAGAGCTTACTAAACTGCCGGAATTTATTAGAAAACACATCTCGCGCATTACATACAATCCCAACTAGCTTATCTAACCGCTTTCTTTTCTACTTCGTGAATTTGGGATCATTGGACTTAAAATTGATGTACAACGTATTTATAGGTTTTTGTAGGTCTAAATTAACATAGTAATTGTAACGTTGCTGTATGAGCTAACCGCAGCTTGCTAATGAGCGCGGTCATCGACTCGTCGAACTGTGCAGTACATACGTGAAGCGAGCCACGCGAACGAATGAGTCAACAGTATGGAGCTGTTAGATCAAGGCTTGGTAATATTCACAAGTAGGCATGACTTGGCCCATCACACCATGTTGTGGTTGACGTGGCTCTCCACTACTGGTATCCAGTTGCGTGGGAATACTACCAACTGCTCCAATTACTTACGTTATTTTTATATTGTGCCCGACCGACCGATTTTCCCAGGGTATTAAGCTGTTACTTGCTAGTCTTTAGGTAGTGTCTGCTAGTGTCGAGTTTACACAAGAAGTGATGATGCACTCAATGGTTTCCTTGCATCAGTCATTTGCCAAAATTTACAAAATTGAGACAGTCGGCAAAGTTAATTAAGTCTAAGAGTTTATAAACACTCTGATTAACATAATTGTAGGTCTGGCGATGAGGTCATAACGCATATCTTCATACAAGTCAATTTCCATAAATGGTGCACATACGTGGATGTGGAGCACTGGCGCAGCACTCAATTCACAAAACTACACTAAGTTGCAGCAGCCGGTAGCCTTGCTGTCTGAAACAAGGCGACAACTTCACAATATTATTATACTTGTTGTTTTACTTAATAACGACTGAACGATAATGGCAATAACCGTGACAAGGCCTCTAATGAAGTAATGCCATGTCAAATCAAAATCATAAATACTCATTGGTATATAGGTTTTTGAGTAAGTAAGTGGCTTTACACGTTTGACGACGTGATGTTCTTCTATAATGGATAGGTAACCAATTGATTTGATTAATAAGTCGATCACCCCAATTTGAAAGGTGTACATGACTTAACTTATGATAAACTAGACCACATTATTCCGGTAGTTGAACTGGCTAGTTCTGGTGCTAAGAACCTTTCCAACCATATGAAGCTTTCTGTGCGAACTGGAGGGAGGACTTTCTGTGCGGAAACACTTTCAATTGTGTCTATACTTTCTAGGCAATTACTATTACGTAAGTACCTTACGAATATAACTAAATAACTATGCATAACATGAACCTGATTACTATATTTGAAAACCAATATGATATTAGTTATTACAAATGCCTGTTTTATTCACACATTAAACACACCAGCTGTACAACCATGGGTATGGTATTTGGTAGCGTAGCAGCAGTCTTAGAACAAAGCTACCACACAAGTAGCCGTAGCCTCGACGTCTATACAAAAGGACCATGAATTTTTAATAACGTAACGTGTGTCAAATATCCATCACAGTTGACTTAGAGGCAGCTCAGTCATCTGTCAGTATTGTCATGAAACGAATGATAGTGAGTAACGCCGAAATGAGCAGAAAATTATTTTCACTACCGAGGATATTATACGAAAGTATCTGTTCATAGAAACGCGAGGCGACTGTGAAGAGAGTGATGACGTCACAGTTCAACAACGTCAGTTTCTCTGCCACAGAAGTCATTGTTCCAATGAAGATGATTACCGAGATTAAAGTTTAGCACATAAGTAAGGAAACAGCAATGAGAAGCTATAATTATGTTAATAGTACGGCGCTAGGTCGTCGGCAAGGTAACGCTGAACCCCGCAAGGTGGACTTGTACTCTAAACAAAAACGCTTGCACAGATAGTAACATCCTGTCTGAGAGATCTTTGACATACATTTGCACAGACTCTTCAATGTTTTGATACTATGCATAGGCATGCCTACTGATATAATTAATCAAGTTTCAGTTATCTAGGTCGTTTAGATAATGTTTTTGTTTTTCAAGTATAACACAATTTTTTTTATCGCCAATTGATATTTTTAGCATAAATTACCTAAATGTTATCTTATTATTTCTGTTTACAACAAGATGAGCAGTCTAAAGTCTTTGTCTTTTATGTTATCATTTCATTAAGTAAAGGACATTCACCTAAAATGTTTCTGCTCAGACTTGTGACTCGTAAGGAATATCCAAAGCGTAAGGAAATAGATAGTTTTCCTCTTGCACAAAAAACCAACCGTTACGTCAAATTAACGTTATTTCTCTACCATTACCATCTGCCTCGTGATTCAAGGTAAGTTTCTCCATTCATTAGTGTTCAGTTTTATCAAATGTTGGATCAAGAGATCTAGTTCTTGCAATCAATCAACTGAGTGCAATCCCCGATCTTCTATTACTATTTGTGTATAGGCTCGGAGTAAAATCTCTCTTGAGATTACTACTAAGCCGTAGACCCTCGTAATATTTGGACCCTGACCCTGCGTGATGCTTATAATTTAGAACGTAGCTACATTATGTTAGACAGTTATGTATTGCTAACGGATTTTACTGAATAGATAGTTTTAATGTCTCTCAAGTCGTGTGCGGTCAATGTTCCAATTTTTCTAAGTAAACATCATTTCAATAGTACCATTCTCAGTGTATTTTTTCAGTAAACACTTCTAGTGCTTAAACTTTGTCTTTGTTGTTTTGGTGCAGATCGTGATTTGGTCTTGATTTCTTGAAGCAATTTAGTAGGCATGACGACAGTATCAAAAAATTGCAAATCTATTTAGTCTGTCAGAGTATTGGAAATTTATGGACACGTATTTTTTGTTTTTGTAAATCAATGAATATTGACAAAGATAAAACGCATCAAAACTCGGGAGTGGGGGCTTGTGACGTCAGAACTAGCTAAAAATTATACCACGGCGTGACGTATTGAGAATTTTAAAAGCGTTGTATCTTCCGTCTTTCGAAAGAAAAAACACGGGTCAAATGTTTTTTGATAATCTAAGTGACGGACTAATTAGATTTTTTTTGTCGTCTCGCCTATTGTTGATTCGAACATTCTCGGCGTTCCTGCCGTATTGACTCTACTTGTTTTCTGCTCAAAAGAATTGATATTATCATGCAGGATCCTGCGTTCGCTGACTGAGACTGGCATGGCGAGCGTCAGCTGGACTTGAAGTCATCATCTTTATAGTATTCTCTTCAGACTGACAAAGAAGGATTTCACTAACATCATTGTCCCCGACTTGCGCTTCTCTTTATCTTCGTCTGGCGTCTTATTATTTATTTAGGTCTAGCAAATTATAATTGTTATTGTTTATACAGTAATAGAGAGCACATTAGTGCGTTACGTAGTGGTGACGTTTGCCGACCTCTAAACAAACAAGTCGATAGCTTTGGCACAGCTCGTAGAAACATCGCTGGCGTATTTTTGTAAACAACGCATTTATAAACTGTGCCCCGAAAATCAGACGATTTTCTAGTTGTGCGATGTTTTACAGTTTATGATAGTGAAGAATGTTGTTGACGGAGATACAAATATTTTATCGGAATTAGAGTATTTTGATTCAAAACATATTTGAGTTTTTTTTTATTAAATACTAATGCAAACAGATTATTTATGTGAACTTTAAAGTTCACATAAATAATCTGTTTGCATCAATGTTAAGCTAAGTACTTAAATAATCTTCGCGAAAAAAAACGTGGTGCTCTTAACACTCGACCTCAATCGATCATATCTTTGTTTTTACTTTAGAGCTTAGAAACTTGATTCTGCCAATTTGAATGTCGGGGTAAACAAGACAATAAAAGTCATCGATTTAGCTCGGTCTCGTGTTTTGCCATCAGATTGTTTGACTAGCCTTGAGGTCGGCCATCAGATCATTGTGAAGACAATCGGTGCGAGTCTCGCTGTTTGAACACCTGTTGATAAACGCGGCTAAAGCGTCTTGCTCATTACCGGGCCCCGGGGATTTCCGGAGTAGTGATTGAGATCCTTCCTTATCAACCACAGACTGTATGTTTTTCTCTTTAGCCACCACTTTTGTCGTAGCATTCGATTTAATTCGATTTGGACGAAATTCACTTTGTGAGACGATGGCGGTTCATCGCAAGCTTGTAGGTACATCGATATAAATTCTCCAGAACGTGAGGTGTAAACGTGACTCCACGTAATCAGTCAGTCGCCAGACAATGCCACTATGATACGGAGAACATCTGAAGAATATAATTATTTGTGATTTGCTTCTGAATCAACATCCGTAGCACTTAGTTCAAGCATGTTGCCACTAGCCGCTATATCCTCGTTATCCTTACTCTACATAATATAGGGACCAAACCTGAAATTGTGAAAAAAATATCTACTGTTTAGTACATTTTGACCAGTTAGGCGAACATAAATTACTGAACAGTAGATTTTTTTTCGCGATTTCAGGTTTGGTTCCATAGTAAAAGTTGTTTGTTATCATGAGTACAATCACGTGTTTAAGTAGCGGTTACTAATTACCAGTCACCCTATATAAGGGAAAGAATGTTGTAGTAAATAAACAATATTACTATGCGTAGAAGTGGTACCGGTACGAGTAATACAAAATAACTACGTGTTCAATACAAAATATAAAACTGGTTATTGACTTGGTAAATTGGCACTTTATCATTGGGATCGTATTTCGAACGGCCAGAAAGTCGCTTAACTTAAGTGGGATTGGGCCGGATATGTCTTCAGCATGTCAGATGAGGAATGTGCTAAAAGAACCACTGGGGGGTCCATTAAACGCCAGACGGTATCGCAGCAGACCAAGGCGAAATGGTGAGACGAGCTTGACTCCTACCAACAGGATTGGTCGGCACTCGCATAAGACAGAATTGTTTTGGAGAAGGGGTAGGCCTTTACCCTGCAGTGGGACGATTAGGCGTCAGTAGTTCGCCCAGCTTTTATCTTCCGAATTAATTATCCGTTGTAAAATGCAAAATCTGGGCTTCAGAAGTTACTTATGTTCGTCACAGTTTAACATTTAGCACCACTTATCAAGCGTCACAGCGAAATGTTTATCGAATGGTTCCAGCATCAATGTTATATTATTGAGTCGCCGATATTGCCGATAACAAGATTTATTGATTTACAATATTCTTCGAAATGGTTCATTAAGAAGATAGTTTCGTTTTTCATTTGATTCAGTTGATTCTTTGTTTTTTTACGATATTTTTTAAAAGTCTGTATTTTAAATATGAACTTTCAAGCAAAATTGTATTGTACTGTACTTCTAAGTCTAGTAAATAAGGAATGAGTATATTAGAGGAAGTTTGATAGTTGCGCCAGTTACAGACAAGTTGAAAGGGAATCGACTGTCTTGGTATGGGCATGTGATGAGCAGGGAAGAATCGCATGTGACTAAAACAGTAATAAATATAAATGGATGGAGAGGGAAAGGAAGACCAAGGAAACGATGGATGGATTGTGTGAGGAGTGATATGAGGGAAAAAGGTGTAAATGATTGCGTGACGGCGGACAGGGGAGAATGGAAGAAGAAAACGTGTTGCGACGACCCCAAGTAGCATGGGACAAGGGCAGGGAGGTGATGACTTCTCCATGGTTCGAGAAGTAATGACCAAAACAACGGGACAGACGTCGCGTCGCACAGATCTTATTGAAAGGCTCTCTAAGTCAAAGCATTAGCTACTTTACGTACGGTACAGTATAATGTTAGTGTTGGGATTCCTCACACGTGTCAACAGTTGTCAATATCTACAGGAAGTAGATCGAGGCGAAGGTGACTAAATATTTTATTGACATAATCGAATAGAAGCATGCATGTATTTTATTTATAGATCCTTTGACAATACAATTATTATTGCAACAGCATTGTACAGGCTACAAGTTTACTAAGAAATAAAACAATAATAAGACAACAAAAGATTTAAACAACCTGCTAATAAAACTTCTTGATTCTTTAATATGCTAACTTGTTGTGATCAATAAAATATATGAAAATAAACTATATTTAAGCGAGATGCAGTGATAATGTAGGTATACTGGGGATCCCAACATAAGTAGAATACATATACATGTATGTAATAATAAGACTGGTGAGACACGAAAGGGTCCGCAAATGACGATGACCGAGGAACATAAATAGCTCCGGGCCGAAGATGTGACCTTTAGGAACGCTCTCGTTTTTTAGCAGACACCGATCATTTCTGCTATTTACACACAAGTTTTATCACATTCTGAATGTCAGTAACCTGTTGGAGAAGTCACCTTCCTGTTCCTTTGTATGTCATGATTCGTAATGAATGACTAAGAAGGTATTAAATATAGTGCGTATATGCTTGTTTCTCAGAGTTTATTGTGCAGAATGAAGACCAAACTTATTAGCAAAGATATTCATGTAAAGATATTTGTCGAAAACGTAAAATGCTACAAATAGTGCTAATACTACTGAGCCAGCCACTCAGTTGCCCTTGCCAAGTCGCGTGGGATGACTGACTTGGTGGACTTCATTCTACTCACTACTGTCATGTCACTTTCAGATAGCCGTTTTTGTTTTGATTTATAATTGGTAAACATTTTCGTGTCGCACCTACGTCCAAGCATAAGAAATTAGAATTACTAAGTCTTGGAGACGGGAGGTATTGGGAAACAGGGACCCAGTAAAACGATAATTTGTTCCCTGAATGTTACACGAGTTTATTTTTGTTTAATTTTGATGCCCTAATAGCGTTCAAGTTCAAACAAGACGAAGATAATGCTCCCTCATCCTCGAGTTGTTTTTGTGTCGCAGACTCACGATCACGAAACCGAACATGGTATGCATCATAATTAAGAATAAGTTTATTAATATTTTAAACTTATTTATTTATGGCGAAAGGTTCATTAGGTATTTTGAGTGCTTTATGAATGGCTGTTTGGTTCAGAACTTGAATATTGACTTTCACCGTAAAGCCGAGAACTTTTGACTTGACAAACAAGTCTCAGGCTTTCAAAGTTCAGAGCGCTCGCGGACTTGCGTCGCGGTGCGGAATAACGACTGTTGAAATATTCTTGCAATATTTTTTAAATAAAATTATTACAAAATGCAGTTAAGCGTCCTGGATTCTCGGCAAGAGATCCCCCGAGAGAATAGAACGGAGAACTAGCTGGACAGACTCACAGAAGTGACATACAATTTATCTAGTACAGATGTTAAAGATAAACCTAGAATCTAAAGTGTTACTACTAACATCTGGGAAGAAAGGCACAAGAGAAAGATCAGAGAAGCAGGTATTATATTAAGATATAGTATAATAATATTGTCTCGAGAAAGTCTAGTCTAGCTTTTTAGGGTTCCGTAGTCCTGACAAGGAACCCTTAGTTTCGCCATGTCCGTCTGTCTGTCCGAGGTTTTGCTAAGAGACCGTTAGTACTAGAAAGCTGTAATTTTGTAGAGGTGTGTAAATCAATAACGCCGACAAAGTGATAAAATACATGTGAAGTGGCCATTAATTTTTTTTTCGTCGTCTACCCCATTGTGTGGGGTATTGTTGAATAGGTCTTTTAAAATTATTTAGGGGTTGCCAATCCTACTTTTCGATTTAATGCTCCATTTACGAAATATTAAACTTTAAAGTGCAAATTTTAGTTCCCCCCCCCCTCTTAAAGCTAAACTGCTGGCTTGAAAAATCTGGAAAAATTCGTGATGATTGTGCATTTCATGAACTTTAAAGGAAAACTATAGCAGTTAAGATAACTTTATTGGTTTAGCAGTAATAGTCGTTGAACTAGGGTGTTGGATAATTTTATACCAAATACAAAATCCTTAGAATAAATCTTATAAAGTGACTAAGATGAAGTAGTTGCTTGTTTATAACGGGTGAAGACTTTCATTGAAAAACAAAAAATAAAACGGGCTACTACGGAACCCTACACTGCGCGTGGCCCGACACGCACTTGGCCGGTTTTGTATACTTAGTATTTATATTCTCGCGCCTCCGCGGCTTGGTTCCGCCCACTAGTACGATCTAAGTATATACAAATTACAACAATCTATAAACATTACGTAACACCGGTAAATCGCCAGCAAGCTCAGGTGACTGACGTGCGAGTCCATCTGGCAGGCCCGTAAGGTAAGGAACATAATAGTTTCTAACTCCGAGCACTATTGGGCAATCTGAAATATAAAAACAATAAATATAATCATAACGGGCCCGCTAGCTAGACAATTCATAGAAATGTTTTTTTTTTATTGTTGCTCAAAATAAAATGATTTACTTAATAATTAATCAAAAACTGTCGAGGTTCAAAATATATCTTATTTATTTTCTATAGGTACAAAATAATGTCTTTATATAAACCTATCACCTGTTGATAAATCTCGTTAGGGCCTGCCAGATAGACTCACACGTGACTGACTAGTGTTTTCTACAACACCCAATGTTTTCTGCATTGAAGAGGATGTACTACTACTACGCATATTCAAAATAAAAACTTTCTTTATTCCGTCACTAGTCAAACCTATTACGTAAGTTGTAAAAGTGTGGTCAGCCATGAGATTTGTAGTCGCTGTAATATAAATTCGTGTATGAAATCTTGAGTGGAATAGACCCGAGAGGGTGGGACTGACTTATTCAGCTCTTTACGGAGTCAAATTAGATCTGGAGCATCTGCAGACCTGCCAAACAAAATGTCAGTGTTATAAACGGTCCATCGGAGGCTAATGACTCCGAGGGAAACCCTGATAGTGACCAAATGCATTGTTTAGTTAACGATGAGCTGCCGTATGCCCGTCTTACTACTAACTACACATCACAATATTAACACAACCCAGGCTTATGACGCGGCGAGACCGACCGCCCGATGTCTAGCTACAGTTGATGAACTCAACGAAACCATTCAAGCTCACCATTAAAATGTATTTCTAATTTTCTGTATAATGCCGCTTAGAGCATTTGTGATTATGGTGTGATGAAACTATGAAAGGCTGCTGAGGTCAGGAGGAACTCTGAAAAAGTTTTAAAGCAACTACTACGGTGAAAGTTCTTCGTAACATAAATCACGCTTTCCAATTTCAAAAAAATGTAACTTAGCAATTTGGTACTTTTAAATGTAGCCCAGCAGAATAGTGCCTTGGGTACGGACTAGTACGGAGTAATAAAAATCTGGAGAACTTTGCATCGTGCGTAACATACGCCAGATTTTTCTGGACGACACCACACGGAAAATGTTTTGCAATAGTATCTTGTACGAAAGTGAGTACCGAGGCCATTAGCACCTTATGGAAGGAATCTTGATGGCTGTGAGTGTGTGGGAATCATCACGAGACGGGCTTAGCCGATGCCTTTCTGTACGTGTCGTGTTTCTACGGCGCGCGGCGTTGCAATGCCCAAAAGTTATTTTGATTAATTGATATTGGTCTCCGAGTTGAGAGCTTCGGCCTAATTTGTTTGCTTCTAACAGCATTCAAAAGGAAAAAAATATATAATTTGCCAAGTTGTATTTAAGGATTCTAGAAATCAGCAATCAAACATGTAAAAATTGCCATGTTCTGTGTTACTTAATATAGACATTTTGTCCAGACAACCGTCTACTAAGAGGTTCAGTAGATGATAATCTTACTATTTATTGTGGACTAACTTGCCGCGGATTTTCTCACCTTTTTGCAAAATTTAACGTAGCGAATATTGCGATTTCATGAAACAATACTAACTAACAAAAACACAATTAATTACGGTTATTTAAGTATGCTATGTTTTCACAGCTGATTAAATATTCAATAGGCAAAGGTAAGAAAAACAACAATCAGTGAGATAAACACGAGTTACGCGGTAAAGGTTATTTGTCTGGCTCGAGATAGCAACGATAAAGCAAATAGTTCATGACTTCATGCCTCCGAGCTAAGCACTGCAAAACTCGTTCTTGAGGTGAATGAAACACAATATTGTAAAACACACAAAGTAGCGTGTATACGTTTATGTCTTACACTGTTTATGCTAAAGTGTAAAGTGTGATGAAGATACGAGCTGACGGAATGCTGAAAACACTGAAAATGTATTGTACGTACAAACAAGATTACTTTTTTGTTTTTCAATGCAAGTCTTTACCTGTTCACTACTTCATCTTAGTCACTTGATAGGATATATTTTAAGGATTTTGTATTTGGTACAAAATTATCCAACACCCAAGTTCAATGACTATTACTGCTAAACTAATAAAGTTATCTTAACCGCTATAGTTTTCCATTAAAGTTCATAAAATGCAACTATCATCGTGAATTTTTTCAGATGTTTCAAGCCAGCAGTTTAGCTTTTAGAGGGGGGGATGCCCTAATGGAACAAAAATTAGCAGTTTGAAGTCTAATATTTCGTAAATGGAGCATTAAATCGTAAAGTAGTATTAGCAACCCTAAGTCATTTTAAAAGACCTATTCAACGATACCCCACACGATGGGGTAGACGACGAAAAAAAAATTAATACCCAATTCACATGTAGGTGAACTACCCTAACACAAATATTTTCCGAAATTTTATTTTACCACTTTGTCGGCATTATTGATACATACCTCTAAATTACAGCTTTCTAGTGCTAACGGTCTCTTAGAAAAACCTCGGACAGACGGACATGACGAAACTATAAGGGTTCCTTGTCAGGACTATGGAACCCTAAAAGTTGTATGCGTAAGAACTTGTATGGACATGGTTTGTTACAATTAGTATTTCTTTGAAAAACCTTGGTAATCATTTCATTGTTGATTTGATTATGTTATCATTTATCATTAAATGATTTTAGTAGTTAGCAGTAAAGATAACATATTTAAGTAATAACATTTCATGGGGTTGGGGGACATGCAGCAATAACTTTCCGAATTCAAGTATTAGATTGAGTAACTGCTGAAAGTTCCCCTGCAATCATTGTAGAAATAAAGCTGTTTTATGCATATTTATATGCATGCTTCAGGTGTCCAACGCTAAGGCCGTCGTGGCTAGGCGATTTTGTCTTGTCATTTTCTTAATAACAGTAGCCACCTGTTTGGCTGTAAATGTTACGGCAACTCACCAGACCCCGAAAGTGTCTCCTCAACATCAGACACCCCCGGTCTATTTGTAAGAGGGACTGAACCATAAAATGTCTTTGAAAAAGGTTGGCAATATCTCAGTAGCAGCACAGTGTCAATGTGTGCCTGGTTGATGGCAATAGGTTCAGCCCCTATTACATTGGAATTTAACATAACGGCCGACATGTGGGTGCACTACAAAAGGTACAATCGTTCTGTCTAACCCTGTACAGATAATAAACATCAGACCCATGTGATGTTTATTTTCTGTATGTTTATTCATTTTATAACATTGTTTACATCTCTAAATATTCCTATATAAAACCAATATAACAAAAAACATTTAAAATATAAAAAATAGTAGCCCTTCAGCATCGGGAACAGGGTCTGAGCTGCCGGTGGTCAGGGCTCTTGAGAGAGGAACCTCCTAACACTACGTGCCGTGTCCCTTTGATCCAGCTACCGAGTGAGAGCCTCCTCAGATGTTGGCTATTAAGCTATTGGACGGCACAATGACTGCTGTGCTCACGTCCCACATGTCAACAACCTTGCTAGCTAGATCTAGATATTTGAATTATTTATCTTTCTCTGCTTTCAGGAAGTTCTCGTCATGCGGGACCATTATATCAAAAATCATTGTGCAATGCTCCAATCGATCTATCACCACAATGTCAGACTTATGTTTATTTTTATTATTAATTTAAATCTAACCTTTTTGTACATATTATACTATGTACATTTTTGTTCATAATTTTCCTGCTTAAGACAAGATACATAATTCCAAAAACAATACATCAATTGGATAAAATAAGTGTTTATTAATTATGATCCAACTTGGCAATATTCTTGATGGCTTAGTTAATTAATGCTCAATTAAGCTACTGGCCTACTGGTGATTAGGATTGTTAATATCATACAATATCTTAAATCTAAAATTATGCCTCTATTGTACATGGAAGTTTTTATAAACACAAGTATATTCAATAATGAGTCAAATGAAATTTAATAAAGATTCTCACATTAAACTTGTTCTTCAAATTTTCTGAGCAAGTTTTTTTTTTGTCATAAATATATATTTTTTTACTCTGAATTATTGTACATAATGTAATTCAGAATTATTATGTTTTTATTTATTAATGATATGCTTTAAATATAACAATTCACCCAATTGTAATTACCTAAATGGGGATATAATAATATGACTCTCTAGAGCTGTGGCCGAGTAGCCTTGATCATATTCCCAAAACTGACTGAGGGAATGCTTATGTTATTTTTTGTGTAAATAGGTTTGTTATGTACTGGATGTAACATGTCTAATATAATAATTATCAAATAGATGTCTAAAATGTCCTCCATCCCCTAAGACAATCCACTGACCCAAGTATGCATTGATAATGTAGAAATGTATACTTACTGTTGGTATGTTTATACATTCAGAGTAGATTAGCCTGCATACATATATATTTGATAACAAGCTAAAGTTTAGGCAACATTTGCTTCCCTATTTTGGCACACTTCAGGTTACCAAAAACAATAACATGATAAGAATCGCTTTAATCGACTTAAAATGGGAATTTAAGTTGTTTATCAAAATAATAATGATAAGAGATTATTTTCCTCAGAGTTTGAAAACACTGAGAAAATCGACATCAAGTAGCTAAATTGTAGCAAAGAAACTGCCAGGTGTGTGTGTGGGGCCGCAGGGCAGTACTCACCCACATGCAAAGCGGCTCCTGCATCATGAACGTCATGACATCCACGAACTGCTCGCTCACATTCCTGGTGCCGTTGGGCGCCGGCGCCGGCAGCAGGCGCTCCCCCACGCCCGGCTCCATGGCGTCCTGCCGGGCCAGAGTCGAGTTCCCGCGCCAGTTCGGGTCACTAGTCACACTCAGCGCGTAATAAACAGCGATCGAAAGCAGCGAAACACTTCCCGCGGTGTAAACCTTGAGATTCGGCAAGGGCAACCTGTCTACGAGAGTCACAGGCATGACGGACGCACAAATGTACTCTAGCGCGGCAAAAAAACACCTATACTATACCACAATTTAGAACTTAATGACATTGGATTATTTTATAACGCAGTTTTATCAAAATAGTTAGACACGACAGTAGACAGTTACGAGCGTCAAGCGCACTACGGTCTACGGCAGATAAACTGGGTTGCCATTTTAGTGTAATGTCATTTACCCGAGTTTAGTTATAAATACTCAAGACTTAGCCATTGTTAATGGAGTTAGTCTTAAAATATTTTAGCGCGACTCCTTGTTAATTTTATTTTAGGGTGGGTACCTCAAAATTAAAAATGGAACCTGGTGGATGATGATTATTAAAATATTGCTCGCGACTGTAAGACGTATGTAGTTATAGAATTATAATCATCAAAATCATCAAAACAACCCTCCAAGCTCTTATAGGTGCAGGAATTACTTTTTAAAGGTCAAAGTCATTCCTGCATCTTTATGTGCTTGGAGGGCATACGTAGGTGAGCAACTTCATCTTAGGCATCGTCCTAATAGAAAGCGAATGCGCGATCATCGTAGGTTCGCGCGAATTTTACTCGTACGAACGCGCGATTAAACATATTGAAGTCGAATAGGTGTCTTAACTGACAATCGCACGACGCGGTCGCGCGACTTAAATGTTTGTAAATCTATTCGCGCGAACTAAGTTGGTACGAACGCGCGATCAAACATATTGAATTCGAATAGGCGTCATAATTGAAGTTCGCGCGATATTGCGCTGCACTGCACTGCCCGCATTCATTTCCATCTAAACCCGCACAATAAGTCATCCAAATATTTCCCGACAGCAAAAATTGAGCGTCTCTGACATCCATGGATGTAGGTATCCACCGTGTCACTGATCTAGTCCACGGTCGATCGCTCGCTCGCGTCGTCAATTCGCGCGATGATAGGACTCCCAGTTTTTGCCATCGCGCGAACACACGATGGTCGCATCTCTTACTCGCGCGATAATCGCGCATTCACGTTCTATTAGGACGATGCCTTAGGGTTTTTGAATATTTAAAAGTTTAAAAGAATGTCTGGGATAATTTTATACGACGAGTGGTATCACTTTGAAAAAAGTCGTTCAGAAATGAAACATTGGACTTTTGGAGACAACCTATTATGTCGCGGTCGTCTTCATACCCTCCTTATTGCAGAATGCCATTTGGTATTTTATTTTGTTGACCAACACGATTTTATGAAATTTTTATTACTTTATTATAACCATGCATGTAACAAAGTAGCTAGTACTTTATTGCAGAAACGCTCTTTATTTTTTTTTAAGATAGAACACTGCCTTTTGGAACTTTATTTATTTCACAAAAACTGTACGTCAAATTGACATTAACAGCTGATCGAAAGTACGAACATCAAAATGGCAATTGGTCGTATTTGGTGCATTCTTGATATTCTTTCCCTACTTTTTATCTAGAGCAAGACAAGGACATTCGATAGAATTCCTTGGAACAAAGCGGTGATTTTCATTTCTGATTCAATTCAACTTGGTTTCATTGATCCCGTTGATGTATTTATGTTTTTCGGTTTCTATGAAGTTGTAATACTAAGGTGAAAAATAAAGATGTCTGAAAGAGACTACGCACCGTTGAGCATAGCTTGCGTCCGCGGGCTGTGCGATAAGATATATGACAAGAGGAAGTTTGCTGGCGTCGAGATTGAGAAGTGAGTGCTATTTCCCTGCAATCAAACCGCCCATTTTTAGAAAGACGTTGTCTGCTGAATGCGACGGGTAGACCTTGCTGTTGGTCAAACAGTGATACCATAGTTCACCGGTGTTAGCCTCCACCTCGCTCAGCAATTTCAACAACTATCACAAAACATGGTTACCCATTTTTATTCTGTCTGAAGTGCCAACAGTCTAACACATATTCTGTAAATATAGGCATTATCGGTAGTGTATTAAATCCTTTTAATCGCAGGATGGTAAAAGACTTCAGCGATGCAAAAAACACAAGTCAAATCAAGAGGCTGATCCGTGTGCTGGGACAGGATCTGATGTCCTCCACCAACCCTAACGTGAAGAACGGAGCACTCATGGGACTGTCCTCGGTGGCCGTGGGCTTGGGAAAGGTTAGTGTTGAAGGCAAATGTTATCTTGTTTTGGTTCGGCTTATTAGCAATCATATCATACAATCTATTTACCTAATTGATTTGCTGTTGAAAATTAAATACTTAAGAACACTAGTTAAACAGAGGTTTTCAAATGGGTACTTACGAGCCTGACACAACATCACTTTGGGCCAGATTTATTGCCAGATTACATTCTAAGCTGCATAACTTCAACCCTGGGGTTGACTTTTAGTAAAAGAAAAAAATTCGAATTTTCGTGTGCTTCTACACATTAGTATGAATCTAAGTGGTGGAAACATTTATATCACGAATAAATTATTGTTTCAATATAAGGAACGGTCTATTTTTGTAAAAAGTTGTCTTGTTCTCTTATGAAGACAATTTCTAAAAGCTATCAACATTTTCATTACCTAAGTCATACAAGTGATCGCTGCCCCTTGTAGGGCTGCATCGACTACCTGCCGGAGCTGGTGCACCCGATCGTGGCGTGCTTCAGCGAGGGCGAGTCGCGTGTGCGCTACCAGGCGGCCGAGGCGCTGTTCAACGTGCTGAAGATCGCGCGCGGCGACGCGCTGGCGCACTTCCCGCTTGTGTTCGACGCGCTGGCGCGCCTGGCTGCCGACCCCGAGCAGCAGGTCAAGCAGGGCGCCGAGCTCCTCGACAGACTCGTCAAGGTAACCCTATGCACTTTTCACAAGCGAACGAAAAAGCAACAAAGTGTAAAGTCCACTTTGTATTGTATTGTATAACGGGCTGATGTCCGCAACTCCACGTCAAAGCGCGTATTTTGCGTACGGTAAAGTACACTTTGTAGAGTTCAAATTAATAAAATGTCTGTGGCTTTAAGATCCATGTTGTGCTATTCCGATCATGTTGTAAGCAAATCGGCATAGTTTTGCTTGTACAAAAGGTGTGCATCAGTGAAATCGCTGTCCGGAAGATGCTGGCTTTATTTTGATAGACTGTTGAGTAGAATACCGCCCCAGAGATGACCCACTGACTGAATAAAGTCCATCACAAACATACTGAACTTGCCTCGCCACCGATGCCGACGCCTACCTATTCCTTGTAAGCACAGAACTATTGCTTTATCCCATGATCTGTCCACGAAGTAGACACAATATTTAACCATGGGGTCTCGACCAAATTGGTCATTCGACAGATCATGATTTATTTAAAAACAGAATCTACAGTTTTTTTACATGGAATATAACACAGTACTTAATACATAGCTACATTCACTATACATAATATAATAACATTCAAATGAAACATGTAGATTTTTGCTTTTTATTTGGTCAACTGAACATACATCGTGGAAAACCTGCCTCCTCCTCCTCCTGCCTTAAACCTAATTTATTTGGGGTCGGCGCAGCATATTGTCTTCTTCCCTAAGCACTTCTCTATTACTAGTCTTCTATAAGTATTAGCCTCCTTTCTATATATCCTAGCCATATCATCCTTCACACAGTCAATCGACCGTTTATTTGGTCCACATTCATACTCAAAACTTTCTTTACGTCATTTTCCTCATTCCATGATTACCACACAACTTTCCAGTCAACGGCGCCACTTTCAACTTCCTTTTATGTATTTATTTCTTGTGAAGTGTGGTGTAACGCAACTGATGAATCTATTTGAGTACCTATTGAAAAAAAATACGTCTAACATTATAGACTTTATTTGCCTGTTGGCTGTTGACAACAAAACATGTTGCGCCGACCACCAAAGTTGAGGAAATAAAAACAGGAAGCTGATCATGATGACTAAATAGTCATCATGATCAGTTTGAAATGCCTGATTTACATTTTTACTTCTCGATTATTTTCCAAGCCAACGTGACGAAACAGTAGTATTTTCATTCCATGTATCAACTTAACTTTATTATTCCACTAGACGAACCTGTGTAGAATCGTGTTTACCGTGACGTGTTCAAAGATAACAACATGCATAAACAGCTGCAGTAAACGACGCACGCGCATTTAGTTAACAGTTATAATTTTTAAATTTTTAAATT
Source organism: Xestia rhomboidea (assembly GCA_963853795.1). Taxonomy (NCBI): domain Eukaryota; kingdom Metazoa; phylum Arthropoda; class Insecta; order Lepidoptera; family Noctuidae; genus Xestia; species Xestia rhomboidea. The sequence goes on along the minus strand of OY970771.1, from coordinate 890,083 downwards.
GTTTAATTTTAAATCTACAGTTCTGTCTCATCATCTCTTGAAAGCAATATTTCTAAAGATCTAGCTTGCATTCCTCCTGGAGTATCTTCTAAAGTAAGACAGTAAGTCACTTCACTAATTTACGTTTAACCAAAAACTGAACGATAGGAAGGTTCAAGTACTGTTGCTTACGGACATCTATTTTTTTTGATTCAACGGAAACAAAAAATATTGATTAGTCGTCTAGTGCTCTACGAAACATATTTTTGAAAGATTACCAGATATTTCAGTACATTATTGTCAACGTCTGTTGTTCGCAGCCCGCTATTCGGCTGTGAATAAAACTAACGTAGATATCCTCGTTCTTTCTAGGACATAGTGACGGAGAGCCAGTCATTCGACCTGGCGGCGTTTATCCCGATGCTGCGCGAGCGCATCTACACGCGCAACGCATTCGCGCGGCAGTTCATCGTGTCGTGGGTGTCGGTGCTGGACGCCGTGCCCGACATCGACCTGATCGTGCACCTGCCGGAGCTGCTCGACGGACTCTTCAAGATGCTGGATGACGCCAACTCCGAGATTAGAAGGATGTAAGACAGCTGTGCTACAATCTCGATTTCTAATAAACGATAGGTGACACAAGTCGCGGGCTCGAACTCATTAGTGGGCGTGGCCAAAAAGCACGCTGTCTCACCTGGCATCGTGCCCGACAGAGTGAATTCAGTGACATGCACGATAATTCATAGTAAAAAGCGCGCGTAAAAAAATACGAAAAGGCCTTTGGAAAATCGAGTTTTATGAAAAAACCATCACTTCATAATCAATAACAAATAAAATTTATTGAATTCTTCGATAGTAGTGCTTTGTCGGTACCGACTTTGTTTTGGAAATTTGACACTCCTTTAACGGATAGTATGCAATTTTTGCTCGCGACCACAATAATATCGTCGCCGCGCGCGTAGTAGTACCTACTTACTATAATGTCCTTCTGTACACAGTGTAGCGAAGTCAGTATGACTAATATCTTCGCCAATTGTGAACCGATTTCGATGATTCTTTTTTGTTTGGATGTTTATTGGTTTCACAACATCATAACAACGTCACGCCTGTATGCTCTGTGGGGGTCAGCAGAATTGTCTACAGTACGCTAATATTATAAGCCTAATAATACCTTGACATGTATTGTTAACAAAATAAAATTAATGACTGCCTCGTTGGTCTAGTGGTGGCGACTACTGCGCATGAGGTCCTGGGTTCGATTCCCAGGTCGGGCTAAGTGTTATTGGGTTTTTCCATCAGGAATTTCTCAGTAGCAGCCACGGAGTCTGGTCTGCACCCGCGCTCGCCCTGTATTACTACATGGGACTAAAATATAAGTAATGAAATGTGGGTGTAGGTAATCGTCTTCAAAACCAGAACAAAGTGACGTTTTCACTTTGTTGTGTCTTTGAAGACGATTTAATTTTTTTTAATATATATTTGTAAACATATATTTTAACATAATTTTTGTAGATTTTAATTTTTTGCAAAATAGTTTTTATGTTTTTGTTACGACGTAATAAAGCAAAACAAACATTTTATTAATCAGCTGATAACTACCGTTCTTACAGTAGGTACGTGTACCTTTCTTTGGGGTCACTAGTACCTACTACTTTCATTAGTAAGATTTCTGCATTGTAATGATTCTTAAAAATTAGTTAATTATCAAGAAAAGATTAATGACAATAACGTAGGTGATTTTATTGAATAATTTTAAAGACATTGAACATGGCTATCGGTTACATCGGTACCCTAGAGCACGGTTTACGGTCGGGCTGCGTTTATTAGGTAGAAAAAAAAAATATGCTAGTACAGACCTATATATTTTATTTTACCAAATCTTCTACCACCATTCTTTAAATTCTATAGAATGATCATCGCCTGCCTCAGTCAAACATTCATAACAATATAAAGTGTATTAGTGTTACATAGTGTTATACGCACATCATGCTATACGTTTTTGTTGCAAACTAGCTCTTATTACCAGCACGCAATAAATTTGAACTTCTGATTTATTTTTACTGTGGCGTGCTCGCTCGCCGCCATAAGTCACCGGAGTTCATATCGCGACGGCTCCTATGCAACGCGGGCGCAAGCCGTCTCGGTTCGTAAAATGCCTAAACTGTCGGGAAAAGGAGCCCTTACTACTTAACATTGTTCAGTGTGGGAAACATTGTTATGCAGACTGTCACACTATCTTATGGCACTTTGCCATGTCGCGTCGACGCGCGACATGGCAAAGTGCCATAAGATAGTGTGAGCGACCACACTGAAAACTGTGACTGAAAATAATGAACAATTTCAGTTCATCCATAGTTAAATGTGCGTACCCATAATGTGACTTAATAAATTCCAAGTCCACTGAAAAGGTTCTTAATTAATGGATAATAATTCCAGGTGCGACGTTCAACTGAACGAGTTCTTGAGGAGTATCAAGAAGGACCCGTCGCGGGTGGACTTTCAGGCCATGATCAACATTCTGATCACGCACGCGCAGTCGCCGGAGGAAATGTTGCAGGTCAGTCACGTGGCTCTATCGTCCCCTGGACCTAGATGATAGTCCTCCTGGCGGCATGATCCCGGCCATGGAGGCCAGTCTCAGCGGGGACTAGTCGTGCGCACACTCTCTGTAACCGAGGAGAGAGCAGGCGCAGGAACTCTCTCCGCTCGTCCAAGATCGTATCCAAACTTATGGTTCGGGGGGGGACAAACATTGAATCTGCAACATTAAATTATCGAAATATGCATCATATATACTCGAAATATGCAAAAACCTGCCAAAATGTGCATCATATAAAATTTTAATGATTACCTACTACAATATTTTTATTTACTACATTTTAAAGATTTTTTTTCCACCCAGTATTTTCGTCATTCCTCCGCATCATATGCCCGTACCAAGCCAAGTACTAGCGACACTTGTGTACCGTATGTAGTTGTTCGCTTGCAGTTGACTGCGATAACGTGGCTCAAGGAGTTCGTGGAGCTGGCGGGCGCGGCCATGCTGCCGTACGCGTCGGGGGTGCTGAGTGCCGTGCTGCCGTGCCTGGCCTACTCCGACGAGCCAAGGAAGGGTATCCTTTCTCACGATGAGCCTCTCTGCCGCCACTGTATCCTACAGTTCTCGACGATTCCTCCCTACAGGAGGGCCCGCACCCATCCGCATCATCCTGCACTCGCCGCGCGCTGGTGCAATCCGTATTATAGCATTTTACTGTAAAGCGGCTATTTCATTTAGAAACTTTTAAAATGCGATGAGTGCGGCGCGTACGGCTCTGTCGCTTTTCAAAATTCATATTCATAAACATATTTTGCCAACTCAGGGTGGACCAGCTTACAAACGGCACCACACGCTATCGTCTCTTGCCTTTCAAACAAATAGCTTAAATAAAATCTGTCTTCCTCACTTAACGTTTATCCGAAGTAAATATAAAATATTATACCCACGTATTACATCCAAGAAGTCCTTAGCAACTATTTAGGCATCCGCGAGACGGCTGCTACCGTGAACTTCCAACTCACCAAGCTGGTGACGTCAGAGCAGTCCCCGCCCCCGCCGCGTGAGGAGGGGGAGGGGGAGGGGGAGGGGGAGGGGGGGGAGGGGAGGCTGGACCTGGACGCCGTGGTGGCCATCCTGACGCAGATGCTGCACCACAGCTCCGTGCACACCAAGGTGGCCGCGCTCGACTGGATCCTGCACCTCTACAATAAGCTACCCCATGAGGTGAGTCCATACGAGTAGTACCACTTCACATTCAGACTTGTTACTGCCCTCCAGGAAGTGGAGTACAGTGGACGTTTTGGTGTCGTCTTAACGTTGCCGCACAGTTATGACACTGAACGGGATCAGCGTCGCCATAACCCGAGCTGTTCGGGGTTCTTTCTGTGGTTATTTTCTTTTTAGGGTTCCGTACCTCATTCGGCAAAACCGGAACCCTTATAGGATTACATTGTTGTCTGTCTGTCAAGGCCTCTTTTCTCAGAAACGCGTAGAGGTATCAAGCTGAAATTATATTATAAGAATACTCAGCTCTGTTACCCCTTAGATTAGTGAAAAAAACAAATTTGTAAGTCATCGCGATCAAAAGATATGACTGTTTATGTCGCATTTTTTGCGATTTCACAGGGGAGTCAAAACGTATAGAGAGCTTCCCATTGAATGTCTTACAGCACATGTAAAAGAAAACATCTGAAAACCGTAAATATGTGGTTTAATAACAAAATACCTACAAATTTATACGGAACCCTATATACGCTATATTTCTTTATATATATATAGGATTTTATAGATATGTATGTATATACTGTATGTATTACGTATATTATATTGTATGTTTGTAGTTTAGTTTATAAAATTAAGTAACCGCTTGTAATGTTAATGCACATTCATAAGTGAATCCCTTTTCTGCAAATCTCGCTATCAAAATTAGGTTTTCTGTAAGAAAACCCAATTCTGGGTTAAGCTCGTCTTTGTACTTAAGTTATAATATTGCAATTATATGTATATTTGTTTTTGGTTTGTGTGCAATAAAGAATAAGAATAAGAACCCTCGGAGCACGAGTCCAAGTCGCACTTCGCCGGTTTTGTTTAACTAATATACTGAAACGCATACTAACAAGCATCGTACCGGCCGCACTTAACAGAAGTCACCACTCACCGGGCTCAGCACATCTCGGCCCCGAGACAAGAGGCAACTTGCTTGCCCCGTGAGAATGCAACCCCAGGACAACTCGACTCCCTGCCGGGGCTGCGGGACTGTTCGCAAGAGATACCGTGGCCCCGGAACACAAAGGGCGATGAAGGAACATGGATGGGTTTTAGTCAGTAAAAGTCTGACACTCCCTCCTGCTCCGCCCAGAGCGGGAGGAGTCATTTGATGATTTCCCATCCGAAAAAAAAAAGGACAACTCGACTCCGACAACTCCATAATGAACTTCTCAACTTAGGTACAACTGTGAGCAGCCACGCGCGCGTATGGTGGCGTGGATGGTCGTGCGGTTACTTGCTTGTGAGTGTAATGGCCGCTTGTCGCTGTGGCAGATGTTCCAGCAGACGGACAAGCTGTTCGTGAGCGTGGTGGGCAGCCTGACGGACGGCGCGGACGACGTGGTGCGGCGCTCGCTGGCCGTGCTGGCCGAGGTGTGCGACTGCGAGCCCGCCAGGGCGGCGCCCGGTGCGTACCAGCCTTATTGCGACACACTCCGGTCACAATATTGCTAATTCAATGGGTTCTTCCCGTTGCAGGAGATCTGGAGTCCAGTCCGTATTACTACAAGTTCCTGCGAGCTCTGCTGCGGTTGCTGGCGGCTGATGACAATCTGTTAGAAGATAGAGGCGCCTTTATTATTAGGTAAGTCTGCATCGTCACACTACACTACACTGAAACACGCTGCGGTGGAAGCAGAACATAAAGCTCTCGACAGAGACCCTCTTGGTCTGCCTATGCCTCATTGAATGCAATTTACGTTAAAATTATTTTTATCTATTTCTGCCATTTTCAAACGATTGGATAATAACAATCAGTTGATTAGCAGTAGATATTGGCAAATGGACAAAGTGTTTGTGTGAATTTCTGATTAAAGGCGCGGATTCTGGATTTGTGCGTGCTTGATGGCAATATTCTCTTCCTAATTCAAGTATGGGACTTAAATACAAGGTGTCGCTTTGCATCCTGGTCGAATTCAAGGAGGTATCTAGCTAATGATTCTCAACCCGAATCGATAATAAAATGAGTAGGTATTTTTTTCTTATTTAAGGACATCAGCTGTAATAGACTAGTGCAGATACCTTAGAAAATAGAAATTGGTAAAAAAGCGAAAAATATCGTAGTAGGAAGTAACCCATTGGAAAAAGAAGAGAATATAACAAAGAAATAGTACATATTGATACAAGTAGAGAATGTTTGTTATTGCATTCGAGGCGGAATTAACACCCGAGCCGTAGGTGAGGGGTGTTTTTGAGCCGAGAACTGCAATAACAAATGTCCATGTGTATAAAACGACGTTTTTCAGTACACTTTTGAAGAAATAAAATAAAACAACGAAAAAAAAAACAATCACCGCTGACTATATAATTGACCAGTGCAGATAGATACCTCTGAAAATGGTGAAAAAACGAAAAAAATTAAAGTAGAATGAAACCCATTGGAATAGAAAGAGAATATGACAAAAATGATAGGAAAAATAATTTACGGGCAATCTGAGGTCGGGAAGGGGGGGGGGGGGGGTTAAGGGTAAAAAACGGTTTATCTCCATTTCCGGCAAAACTACAAGTCCTATGGAAAAAACGTCAAAAGGCAAAGTTGTAGGTAGTAAAAAGATCTATATTATAATATTCGATGTTAAGTGAAAAAATAAATACTTTAAATTAAAAAAATAACTAATAACGTGGACTTGTAGTTTAGCCAGAAATGCAGATAAACCATATCCCCCCCCTCCCCTTAAACCCCCACTTCCCGACCTCAGATTGCCCGTAAGTTATTTTTCCTTTCATTTTTGTCAAATTCTCTTTCTATTCCAATGGGTTTCATTCTACTATGATTTTTTTCGTTTTCAAAAATTATTTGTATTGAACTAATTTGGACTAAGTATAGGTATAGTTTTATTAAAAACTTAATTAACTACAAAAAAATTGAATGGTTATCTGAACTATCAGTTGAAATTCATTTTGAATGCTGTGGTATAATAATTCCAGAGACAAACTGGTATATACTGTGTATGTATACGTATAGAACATCTTTTTTTTATTTTAGGATGGGAAATCATCAAATGACTTCTCCCGCTCTGGGCGGAGCAGGAGGGAGTGTCAGACTTCTACTGACTAAAACCCATCCATGTTCCTTCCTCGCCCTTTGTGTTCCGGGGCCACGGTATCTCTTTCGAATAGTCCCGCAGCCCCGGCAGGCACGCATAGAACACCTAACAGTAACTTTAATCTGTTTATTGAAAAGCTTGAGTTATTATTGTTTATACTAAACATCCGATCGAGATCCACAAACAAAAAAAATATTTATTTTAGGTGATTTTAATATACTTAAACACACTTGCCTGCACCACGAAAAGTACCTTATTTATAAATACTTAAAAAAAACAATTTGCACCTGACCTTAAACCGACCAACTCGATAAACATCACATTATGCAACGTGCATAGACAACATAATCACAAATCATCATAAATCCAAAGCAGAAATATGGGATCTAGAATATCAGACCATACATGTCAAGTAATAAAGATACTGTACTGTTTCCTAATACAAGCAATTCCTTGCTTAAAAGGTGATCTCCAATAATATGTATCGAAATGCCTTTTGTAATTGAAATTAAAGTTTTTTTTTTCTGTCTCATTTAAGCTTCAGAGAAAAATACTGGTTCAAAATGCGACGTTAGTATATAAATTATTACATCGACGTATTTTTAAGATACATAAAGTTTCAAGATGTGTATCATCATTTGGATGCAAACACAGCTTACGAAGAATTTATTAGCTTATTTAAATTAATATTCGATATCTGTATACCAGTTGAGAAAGTTAAAATGCACTATATAAAAGATACAGCATGGAAAACTAAAGGCATCTTAATTTCTAGTAAAAATAAACGAAAAATATATCAAATGTACTACAAACAAAAAGTAGTACGTATCAAGAACATAAAATAAAATATGTTCGCTGTTGTAAAATCTTAAAGCGTGTAATAAAACAAAGAAAGAATTCTAATGCGAAATTCATCTCATGCAGTACCAATAAAACTAAGGCCACATGGGCATTAAAAACGACAAACCCAAACTGCAAATGTTCTTCAACCCACAATAGACTACATCTTGCACAAAAACAATGTAATAAAATCTCCTGTAAAATTAGCTAGTACTCTTAACAATTTCTATATTAACCAAAATCTCAACACTTTGACAGCAGACAAAAACAATTACAAATCACAATCAATTTCTAACTCAGGCAGTGTTTTCTTCTACCCAGTAGACAGAAGCGAAATAATAAATATAGTTCTAAAATTAAAAAATAAAACTAGTTGCGGACTCGATAATTTTCCTATGAGAGTTATTAAAGAAAGCATCCCATTTATTGTTGATACATATTCTGAATCTTATGTTAGCAACGGGTAATTTTCCCGATACCCTAAAAATAGCTCTCATAAAGCCGTTATATAAGAAAGAATTACGGCACGACATAAATAATTACAGACCAGTTGCACTGTTGCCAAATTTCTCGAAAATATTGGAAAAGTTTATCTATGCTAGAATCACCAAGTTTTTAAATGTAAATAATATTTTAAATGTTAACTAATTTGGTTTCCAAAAGGATAAAACTACATCATTGGCAATATACAAATTATTCAATTCCATTTGGGATAAAATCAATGATAAAAAACAATGTACTGCTCTTTTCATTGATATGTCAAAAGCAGTTGACTGTGTCAAGTATGACATTTTGCTTGATAAATTAAAAGGTATAGGAATAAGAGGTATAGCACTTAAATTGATTGAGAATTATTTAAGTAATAGAATGCAAGGCACTGTTATTGAGGTATATAATGAACGTACAAAAATGGTGGTGGTAGTGACACCTAAATTTGAATCTGTAATATTAGGTGTACCGCAAGGCAGTATATTGGGACCTCCCTTGTTCTTATTGTATATCAACGAGCTTCCAAATATAATTGAACATCTTTGCGTAATGTATGCTGATGACGCAACTATATTTATTTCAAATGAATATTCCAATGACCTCATTTACGAAATTGAAATAAATAGAATTTTAATAACTGTGTCCGATTGGTTGCAAATTGATTCAATTTAGAAATTATAAAAGTAAACCTACTAAATTAAATGTAACCATGTCTGATACATCGGTTGAAGAAGTAAAACACACAAATTTCTTAGGAGTTACAATAGATCAACATTTAAACTGGAAGGCACATATCGAAAAGATTAATAAAAGAATATCCAGTGTTTGCTATGCATTGTCAGCTTATTTGATTGCTTATTTTTGAAATGTGTACCCACTGTTAATTTACGGTGTCATATATTGGGGGAACTCGATAAACGTATAATCCACATTCATTCTCCAAAAGAAATGTATTGAGACAATATATAACATGCATAGTACCGAATCATTAAGAAATATCTTCAAAACGGAGGGTTTCCTGACACTGATTGGTATTTATATACTCGAATTATGTTTTTTTTTGTTAAAAACAATATGCAAAATCTTAATTTCAAATCAAATTCTAATAGAAACATTCGGGAACAATATAAAATATGACATTAATTTGCCAGTTATTAACAATATGATGTATTACAAAAGTACATATGTTACTGCTATTCGTGTGTACAATCATTTACCGCCGGCAATTAAGCAATTAAATGGAAATATGTTTGAAAATAAATTGAAAAAAAATGTTAATTAATAATGTATTTCATAACACATTTGCTCGTAAAGGGTCTCTTATTTCACCAATTTCAATATCGTAATGTATCTCATTACGTACTTGTGCTGTAAAGTAAAATGCACGGTTTATACTTTTTTAAATCTTAGCAAAGAGTTTTTATGTCAGAAAAGTGGTCAAAGTTTTATGAATAAAATTAACTTTGGGAGATGAAATATAATAAATAAACATTTAATTCCTTAATTTAATTAATTTTGCCAATAAATTACAACCATTTATCTCTAAAAAAAAACACAAAAATATGAATTACTTTATTAGTAATACTGGCTGTTTTTGTGTCTTTGCCTTAAAAAAAAGCGCTGATGCGCGCGCCTCCCTAATTTGTGAACAAGTAAAAATTATTCCGCGCGCTTTTTCTTTTCGCTGTATTGTTTTTATTTGTTTTATTTATTTCCTCGCAAATATGTTATAAAACGTCGTATGACATACGTGCGCTTTGATAATTACAGCCTCTGCTTTTTTATCGCCCTCGCCTACGGCTCGGGCAAGCAATATCGCCTCGGCTGTAATTTTCAACTTACCGCACTTATATCATAATGTACTATTATAATCTGCATGAGTTTTTTGATAAAAAATAATATTTGTTAGAACCTAATTTCTTAAAATACTATTGCAAATCCGACTTGGGTAGACTGTTGAAACCAAAAATGTAATGTTTATTAATAAGAACTTAATCTACGCAGTTACACAATAAATATATCTTTATCTTATCTTTATCTGCGGCAATTTTCTAACACCCGCGTGCTGTGGCACGTGCGGAAATGGCTCATTCCCGCACGCGGCACAGCACGCGGTGTTGGAAAATGAAAAAGATCCACTTGTGTGAAATACATTATGAAATGATGAAATTATGTTTATTTTTGCTAGTAGGTTTTTACAAACACTTTTACACGTCATTTTTAAAAACTAGATGGGGCCGGTGTTTTACCTGACTACCCTGAGAAAAAACAGCCGAAACAAACTCAGAGGTCATAGTCTCTTTTGAAGTCCAGACATAATCTTGCTCAATTCACATGAGGAGTATGCAGATTAGTGTCTGAGATGGTCTTTTGAAGAAAGAACCACACAGATTTGAGTGGACTTGTCCAGTCAGTTCAAGCATTTGTCAGTTATCGTGTAGCTCGACTTATAACTCAAGGAGCTCAACGAAACGACGAACAATACCAAAGAAAGGACATTTGGGTAGGTCGCTTATAGTACTCAAACTGCCAGACAGTCGTGGCGATAAAAATAAAATATGTTACCCACATTGTCCTCACATTCACAATAATTAAATAAAATTATTAATAATTTACAAAATGAATGTCAATAAAAAAAACATCATTATATGTCACAATAATAATAAAAAAAACGTAAAATACTTAACAAAATAAGTATTCCTGTCAAATCAGTAAATGTCACATAAAATAATAAAAAATAAAGTAAAGTATAATAAAATACTGAAATAAGTATTAATGTCAAATCATTCAATGTCAAAGTGTATAAAAGAAAGGAATCAATAATAAATAAGCGAAGTCCAAAATTTCAACATTCACAGAGTAAATTTCATTGGAGCAGCTTAATCCCAAGCCTTTTATCTTCGAGATAGTGATTGACATGATAGTAGGCTTTCAGGCATAACTTCCGTTTTACAAACGATTTGAATTTATTTAGGCTTAATGCTTGAATATGGCTTGGAAGTTTATTGTAAAAACGTATACATTGGCATCTAAACGTACCCCCTATTTTCTTGAGCCTCGTTGCAGGAACAACAAATTTGTGCTTGTTCCTCGTATTTATGTTGTGGATATCACTGTATTTTTTAAACAAATTAATATTTTTATGTGCGTACAAAACATTTTCATAAATAAACTGAGAAGGCACAGTAAGAATATTAATCTCTTTAAATTTTTCTCTGAGGGAGTATCTGGGACTTAATTTATAAATTGGACGAATTGCTCTTTTTTGCAAAATAAATGTCTGAATATCGGCGGCATTACCCCACAAAAGCATACCGTACGACATCAAGCTGTGGAAATAACTAAAGTAAACTAAACGGGCAGTCTCTAAATCAGTTAAATCACGAATTTTTCTAACGGCGAACGCTGCAGAGCTAAGTTTTTTTTTGATAATTTGTCTATATGCGGGCCCCACTGCAGCTTGGCATCCAAAGTTATGCCTAAGAACACAGTGCTATCTTCCGGTTTCAACTCTTCATCCTTGTCTTACATGGGGTAAGTATCATAAACTTAATACATTTTCTCATTTAGGAGTAGATTATTAACATTAAACCAATTAACGATTTTTGCCAGGGCGCTATTAACCTCGTCGGTAACTATCTGCTGACGTTTGAGTTTAAATAAAAGAGAAGTGTCATCAGCAAACAATACTATGTCATGATTATCCTTTATGAGGTAAGGCAAGTCATTTATATAAATAAGAAACAAAAATGGACCAAGAATTGAGCTCTGGGGTACCCCCATTCTTACAACGGAACCGGGAGATCTTTTCCCATTAACATCAACTGTCTGAATCCTATCACTCAAATATGAAGTAAGAAGATCCAGAGAGGCGTTACGGATTCCGTAGTGGTGTAGTTTCCTGATTAATGTTTCATGAAGAACGCAATCGAAAGCCTTAGACAAATCGCAAAAGATGCCCAAAGCATCGCATTTGTCCTCCCAGGCATTATAAATGTGTCCTAAAAGTTCAACACGGCATCAGTAGTTGAACGACCCCTTGTAAATCCGAACTGTTTATTATGCAATATCTTATGTTTATTAAAAAATCTTTGCATTTGTACTAAAATTAGTTTTTCAAAATTTTTACTAAATGTGGGTAGTACTGAAATGGGTCTATAGTTAGTGGGGTCTGATATACCACCCGATTTAAACAATGGTATTATTTTACTATTTTTCATTAGATCAGGAAACTCACCACGGTCAATACAATCGCTAAATATTACAGCTAAAAAAGGAGCTACAATGTTAATAATGGACTTAGCAACGTCCACAGAATGACCCCATAGATTGGCGGTCTTTTTAACATTTAAGTTGTGAAAAGTTTTAATTATATCTTTACAAGTGACATATTGAAAATTAAATTCTGAATCACAGACTGAAACATTTTCCCTTAGTAAAGACTCGGCAGCAGCAGGTGACGAGTTTAGCGATTTAGTAGTCTACACGGGAATATCCACAAATAAATTTTCAAAGGCTGTGGCAACTTGAGTGTCTGAATTTAATATTGTATCGCCAATAGCAAGGCTGTAGTCACTATCTCGGTTGCAAGACCTTATATGTTGAACCTAATCGTAGTGCGATAAGAACCCGTTTTCGAGAAAGTGAATATTTTTCCTTTCATTTTTGTTATGTTCTTGTCCTTTTCGAATAGGTTTCATTCTACTATATTTTTTTTCGTTTTCAAAAATTATCTGCACTGGTCTATAAGTGTCAACCACCCGTATTAAAACGCAACCCGTCTGTTATTTGCCTTATAACCGCGCCTTAATTCACACACACAAATAAACACAAATGTTTATTCGATATCGTACGTAGGTATTCCAATTCAAAGAAGGAGCCCGCGCAAACGCGTCCCCGCAACAAACAGTTTGTCTGAAGCATAATATATTATGTTCTGTAGTCTGAAGACGCCGCGTACAGGCAAATTCCGCTCCTCGCGCCTTCGATATATCGTTAGAGCAAGGGCGGATCCAGCTTTGGCGCCAGGGGGGGGGGGTCGTGGTCAAGTCACAAGAAGTTACAATTTAATTTTGATAATAATTAATAAGTCTATGACCAGTGTGTGTTGCCAGTGATTACATACGGGACCGAAACGTGGTCGCTCACAATGGGCCTCATCAGAAGGCTTAAAGTCACCCAAAGGGCAATAGAGAGGGCTATGCTCGGATTTTCCTTGCGCGATCGAATCACAAATGAAGACATCCGCAAGAGTACCAAGGTTACCGACGTAGCCCGAAGAATTGCCAAACTTAAGTGGCAGTGGGCAGGTCACATTGCTCGCAGAACAGATGGCCGATGGGGGAGTTCTGGAGTGGCGACCGCGAACTGGAAGACGTTGCGTTGGAAGGCCTCCCACTAGGTGGACCGATGACCTGGTGAAGGTTGCGGGAGTCCGCTGGATGCGAATCGCACGGGACCGGTCAATGTGGCGACACTTGGGGGAGGCCTATGTCCAGCAGTGGACGTCTTTCGGCTGAAATGATGATGATGAATAATTAATAGAGATACAAGTAAAAAGAAGGTACTTATTTCATTAATAAATGTAAGTACTGTACTTAAAAATTAATACCTATTTTTAAGTAACAAAATCAATTTTTCTTTTACGTCTTCTCCCGAGACGCGTTATCACTTCATCTACTTCAATGGATATGTTTTTATGGACGTGGAGAAGTGCCAGTCCGGTTAGACGTTCTTCAACCATTGAAGCTCTTAAGCAGCGTCCCCACTAAGGCTGCGCGGTCGAGCCTTGTGAGTGTGGACTAGAGCGAGGCTGAAGCCGCGCGGCCGGCCGGGTAGTGGGGGTGGGCCGCGCGGCCGGTCAGTGCGCTAGCACAGATAATATAATAGAGACCGCTACTACATCAAATTGTGTTTTATTCGCTCCAAAATGAATTGGACAGACGAGAAAACACTTTTTTAAATTGAATTGTACCAGGAGTGTTATGGGAATGTCGGAGTAGTTTTTTTTATAGATAAAAATATTTTGAAAATATTTTTCATGTTTCTTATTTGAGCAGCGGTGCTTATTCCTATTCCTGCTAGAAAATAAAAATAGCATTACAATACGCGAGCAAATTCCTATGGTGGCGTTTCGGCCTTGTATAAATTGAAAAGATGCACGTGCATACAAACTATAAAGTGTGTAAAAAACCGTCATTGCGATCATTTTTTTGTTCTACACCATAGCTGGGAACCTTCTAGTTACGGAGATATTGCTGATCAAAGTTCCAACTTTTTGACTAGTTTTTTTTTAATACAATCTAAATATTTTATTTCCCAAAAAATGAATTTAATGAAATGAATTGAATGATCCCATCTAGGCCTATGTGAAATAAAATATTTAGATTTATCTTTTTTATTTTTTTTATTTTGATAGATCATGAGATCTATATCATGATCTGTCAAAGGACCAATTTGTTCAAAACACCATTGTTTAACTATTGTGTCTACTTCGTGGACAGATCAAGGGAAAACGACGAAAAAGGTACACGGTTCGCGTTGGTCGTTTCCATGGAGGAGAACCGGCAAGAAGCTCCATGGTTACTCTTTTCAAATCATTTTTTTTTATTACAATATTATTTTGTTACAGCATTAGTACATAAGTATGGGGGGACAGCGTAGGCCCGACAATAAGTCGTTGCTTACTATACAAAAAGCGTGAAACATACATAACAAAAGTCAACAAGCATCTGGGAATCTACAAAGCCTACAATGTTCACTCATTCACAATTAATAGGTAAAAAAAAGAATCTATACAAAGGTGTGAAAATTTTGTAATTTTTTTTTTTGTAAGTAAATAAAAAAAAACAAAATTAAACAAGTGACACAAATATTGTCATTAGAGCTGTAACTAGCAAAGGATGAAAAAAAAAAAATGCAGCTGAGCTTAACCTACCCGAAAGAGTTCTAATGTGCGCGCCCCACTGCAATTTTGAATCGATAGTAATCCCTAAGAATACAGTTTCCGCTATAACATCAAGTTTATTGCCGTCTAGATTTAAATTTAGATCCCGTTGAAAGAGAACTTTAGACATTTCGTTTTGTTTGCATTTAGTTTTTTGCAAAAGATTATTAGCTGCGAACCATTTTGAGAGGACAGTTAGACTTTCGTCGACATGTAAGACATTCGTATCTTTTCTATCTGTTTTAAAAATTAGCGAGGTGTCATCAGCAAATAGAATTATATTCGATAATTTGGCCATCATATAAGGGAGATCATTAATGTAAACAAGAAATAGGAAAGGACCGAGAATTAAACCTTGAAGCACGCCCATCTTGACTAAAGACCTGGAGGACGTCGCCCCATTTACATTTACTTTTTGCTGCCTGTTTGATAAATAGGAAAGAACTGGATCAGCATCTCGTCCACGAATTCCGTAGTGGTGTAATTTACAGATCAGTGGTGTTGTGGTCGACGCAGTCGAACGCTTTAGAGAGATCACAGAAAATGCCAATGGCATCCTGGGACTTCTCCCAAGATTCCAAAATGTGAGTGATGAGTTTTACTCCCGCGTCCGTTGTCGATCTACCCTTCGTGAAACCAAACTGTCGACTATGCAGAATCCCATTTGAGTTAAAGTGAGACAACATGTGGTCCAGCATGAGTTTTTCATAGATGTTACTCAATGCTGGAAGCACGGAGATAGGTCTATAATTAAAGGGATCACTCTTACAACCCGATTTGAAAATTGGTACTACTTGACTATGTTACATTAAATCAGGAAACTTGCCGGTGTCCAAACATTGATTGAATATGCCTGTTAGGACAGGAGCGATTGATTCAATAATATCTCCAAGAATCTCAATCAATCCCCCATAAGTCTTCAGTATTATTTATGTTGAGACTTTTGAATTAATTGTAGCAATACATACTGGTTTAAATTTAAAGTTTGGTATGTCCTTAGTTAAGTTTTCTTTAAGAAGAGCTTCAGCTAGTGTAGGTGAAGAGGAGAGAGGAGGAGATTTCGTGACTTCTAGTTGAATATTAGTAAAGAAATTTTCTAGTATCTCAGCCACTTCCAGCTTATCAGAAATGGTCTGATTATCTATTTTCAAGGACAATTCATTCTGATCTCGTTGTTGTGACTTTCCAGTTTCTCTGTTAATAACCTGACACACAGTTTTTATTTTATTGTTAGAAATAGCAATTCTGTTGATTATTATTTGTGATTTTACTTGAGCGCAGACTCTTTTTGAATAGTTTCTAACATAAGTATGGAAAACTTGATCCGAAGTTAAAGATTTTTCGTGATATATATTATACAACATGTAACGTAATTAACGCACACCCTCAGACACCCCAATTAGTTTATTATGTTATAATCATAATACATGCACTGAATTTTTAATTAAACATGTATAAGCAATGATTATTTAATAAATTAGTTTTCCTAATTCCGGAAGAATGTTGTAGTCACAGTACAAATCAACGAACGCACACAGTCGCATACGTAGATCTCATACCTACGTATGCGACTGTGTGAGTCTTGCTAGCCTAGTAGGTATTCGCTCGCGTTCGAGATCAGCTGTTAACGTCGTCGCTCGACTCAACTTCAATAGAAAAGTTCAATACATTTTAATGCCCGTTTTCCTAATTGATGTTTTAATTTAAAAGGCACTTCGTCATTTTTTATCAAAAGCGTTCACCATCCTATTTTTTAGATCCTCGGCACTTGTTATCGCACTAAAATAAACTAAGGATTTAATACGTCCCCACAAAAAAAAGTCGTCACATCAGCTGATTGGGGATTCTCATCGAATTAATCCCATATTTCGTTTTGAAAACGAGTACGTGTACGCCAATCGGCTCCCCTGTCGGTGGCTGTGTTCGGACGGAACGTTCCGTGTCCAAGAAACCACTGAGTAGTAGCTAACATAGTCCTACCCTGCGGTCTACTCTTGTACCATACCTTTGGTTGACTTGAATGTTCTGCCAGGATGAACCACATTATCACCACACCACACCGTGCCACAGTCCTCACCATTAGTCACCATTTCACTGAACATTTTGTGTCAATTATTGGAAAGACATCGCGCGCGAAAAACTATTTGCATAGGTACACTCTTTAAGGAAGGGCGCGCGTGACTAAATATTGTTTACATTTATTTAAGTTAGCTTTGATCGCCCGCGCCGCCCGGTGTCATGGTGGCTATCTCGCTCTATCCCACGTTTTTAATTTGCACGAGAAAGGGAACGAAAACAAGTATGACATATTTTGTATTTTGTTGGTTTATCTATTGTGTCCTTTAACAAGTGCCTGTTTAGTGTATTTGTAACGACTTTAACTTACTTGAAATAAGGTTCCTTTTTCTTTATTTTGTATTGAATGGCGGAATTTGTATTAATACAAATAAAACTGCACTTTTAAAAGTCTTATTGCCTTGAGTTACGGTCCAGTTGCTTCATTAAATAAATATTTTAAATTGAATGATTTAAACAGTGCGATGAGCTTACATTTTTCGGATGAATTGACTAACAGATCAATATTTAAGTACAAACAAAAGCTAATTTATTATCTCTAAAAAGTTAATATTTCTTCCATTGTGATCAAGAATAATGACAAGTTTGATGCTGGTGGTCTATAGACGGGATCCCTTCTTTTTGCATAATGTTCTTTTTCCTAATATACTTTGGCATAACTCTTTTGGCATAATTTGTTTTGCCATAATAATACTTTGCCACATTTTTTTTAAGCATACAGTTTATGTTGGCATAATCATCTTGAAGGCTAGTTTATTTTGGCATAAATTGAATTCGCATAATGTTACTAGGCATAATGACTATTAGCATAATAGTATTTACGCATACAATAAATAGAAATAACGGAATCAAATTTGAGCTATTTTAACGTATTTATTTTAAATTAAAAATTCATTAAGTTGAGCTACAAAAGTTTGTGATAGAAACGAATCGCTGCAAAACCGACTCCACGTAGTCTTGTCTGCCCTACCCCTAGAGTGTTATTTAAAATCGCGTAGGCGCGAAGGGGCGAGGCGGCCCGCGAGCTGAGGAGCAAGCCGAAGCGGTGGTGAGCGTGAACCACATCTGCGACGATAAGCTTGCGTGGGGCCGCCGGAGCCCCGCAGCGCCGGAGCCGTGACAGAAACCATGCCTGCTGCATGTTGCATACTGCATACTTGCTTGCATGCTGCATGCATGCTTCATGCATGGTGTATGCTTGTTTGCATGCTGCATGCATGGTGTATGCTTGTTTGCATGCTGCATGCTTGTTGCATGCTTGCTGCATGCATGGTGTATGCTTGTTTGCATGCTTATTACAGGGAATAAAACTCACATATGTTCACAATCAACTATGTTCAAAACAAATATGTTAAGTATTACCTGCTTTAGGAGATATGGTTTTTTTTCCAATCGTCAAAATAAATTGGTATATAATTAATATGGTATATATATTATATTATAATTGGTATGCCTAACATTTTAGGAGTTCATTATTATGCTTCTTTGTTATGCCTATAAAAATATGCTTTAATATCATTATGCGTAAAAAAAATTATGCCTAAGATTATTATGATAAGAGAAATTATGCTTAAAAAAAATATGCGTAACTGTTATGCGTAAATAATGTTATGCGAAAATATAATTAGGAGTAACAAAAGTATGCCAAGTTATATTAGGTCTTGAAATTTTATGCAAAGGGATAGGGAACCTCTATAGACACATAAGAAAGTATGCCCCTCAACCTCTGCACATGCTACCTCACATTAGCGATCAATAGAGTAAGCATATTCATATCCATTCTTTCCTTATATCTGAGACAGCTATTACTAAGTTTTTAATGAAGATTTTTACTTTAAAACACCTCCACGACCCCCGTATTATTTAATCCATCTATCAGCACAATGTTTTGAGTGCGTTACATTGAGTTATATGACAAAACGTGATTTTTCACCCCAAAAAAAAAAAGTCGTTTCCCAGCAATAATTTTTGCGTAAAGATGCTTGAAAACAAAAAAAAAATGATCGCAATGACGAGGAGAACAAGTGCTTTCGGCTTCGTTAAGAGGTTTTTTACACCCTTTATGTATTAAAAAACTTGACAAATTGTATACCTACTAAAACCTTCCTCGAGAACCACTCTATCCATTGGTGAAAACAGCAAGAAATCGGTGCAGTAGTTTTTGAGTTTATCGCGAACAGACAGACAGACAGACGCGGCGGAGGACTTTGTTTTATAATATGTAGTAATTGACCACGTATGGTAATTTAAATTCATTATGTCTTTTGTGACAAGGACAACCTCCTGAATTTTGACGAGGATGCAAAACTGCGCCTTGTTTAACTTGGAAAAAGTTGTGGGTTTTTGCTGTAAGTAAGTACTGTAAAGCCACCATATACATTTAGTTCTATATATGTAGGATCTTTCTTTGACTTGAATATGTCTTGGCGGCTGAGAATGTCATGCTCACTCAAATGTCTCGCTGATGGTGGCGTGTGTGTCGGGTCATTTAGTTCCCTTCAATATGGTCGAGTTAAATGGCGCCGATACATATGTCATGTTTGTGGACGGGCGCTGTCAGTTGGGATTGGTCATCTCTTAGCTGCTAATTTTAATTACTTTATTTTTAAATTGCTGATTGTTATAATCCTTTAGGTACTCTGGACGCTCGTGCACGTCTTTCTACATCGGTCTCACATATATGTATAATCTCAACATTAATGATGTAACCAAGATTTTGTAACAATATTTTGACATTGAGCTATTACTACTACGTATAGAGAAGACAGCGCGAACAAAATCTGTGCAACAAGCGCAGCAGTGCGGAGCGCGCGGGGGGCGGCTAACCCCGTATATACAGGGTTATTTGTAAAACACCGACAACCTCTCAGGACTATGTTACTAACATCATAATCAACAACTTTTATTCTATGACTTTTAAAAATTCATCATATTTTAGTTCATCAAATTTTCGTACAAAAATAAAAATATTTAAATAATAGACTTCGTAACATTTAGAGCGCTCACTCAGTCACTCTAAATGTTACGAAGTCTATGCGAATCAAACGAAAGCGATAGATAGTACAATAGCGAGGGGAGCGGGGTTAGGGCGGCGGGGGCGCTTGAACTTGACCTATTTACGGGCGGCCCTCAGTCGGTCGTTCGCCTTGATGCGCTTGCGTCGCGTCATTACGTCTCCTTGCAGTGAAATTCGGCTGTGCGGACGTTTACGTGATGGATGAATACTTTTATCAAGTGCGTTGTAACTTTACAGAAAATGTGAGAAGTCATTGATAGTTTGTTTATTATGGTGTTTAGTACGTAGGACGTTGGCACCGTGAAATATCATAGGTATTTCCATTTCAAATGTCCGCTTGTAGGTATCATTTGGCTTATGCGTAAAAAGGCGGGAATCGTAGCGTAGCGAGTTACTACCTAACTCAAAAGTATTAGGTACTACAAGGACAGTGCGCGGCAGGCGTAGGTAGATACAGCAAAACACAGAGTTGAAATTTCTTAGATAGGACAACAAAATCTTGAAGGTTTGTTTTTGGTAAATGTATTATGTTTTGTAAAAAGTCATATAATAAAAGTTGTTGTTTATGTTGATAGTAATACAGTCCTGCAAGGTTATCGGTGTTTTACAAATAACGACTATGTGCGACTAAGTGAACTGCGGCCGGCCGACCGCAGTTGAACGGCACAGATTTTGTTCGCGCTGTCTTCTCTATACGTAGTAGTAATAGCTCAATATATTTTGATTGAAAAGAGTGCCCATGGAGTTTCTTGCCCATTCTTCTCCATAAAGATAGAATCTACGCCTTAGAATGTGCAACTACAGTACTTTTTCAAGTTGCCTTGTGACTGTGACAGTAGCTTAGCTTTTTTTTTGTTGACATTCAAAAGTGCCATAATGGTCTAATTGAAATAAATGCTTTGAGTTTGTAACTTTTGCCTAACCCATCGGACAAAACAGGTGAATGAACGAAGTTTCGTTCGTTCATTACACGAACGAACATAATAATTAAGTTCGAATAAAAGCATAACTTTATGTCCGTACAATTAGTTTTATATTTTGTTGCTATTTCTTTTTTCTGTAATAATTTGTGGTATTTGGATATATTAATATCTGGTAATCCCTAATGGAAGCTAGTGGTCAGTAAGGTGTGGTCGTATCTGCTTAGCTCTAGCTGTGCGTGCTGCTGAACGCGGAGTACATGTACTGCGCGCTGTCGGCCATCCTGCTGGCGGAGCGCGACGTGCGCTTCGTAGGCACTAAGTGTTGTTGTGTCTTGTCCCGCAGACAGCTGTGCGTGCTGCTGAACGCGGAGCACATGTACTGCGCGCTGTCGGCCATCCTGCTGGCGGAGCGCGACGTACGCTTCGTGGGCACCATGGTGGACGTGCTCAACACCATGCTGCTCACCGCGGCTGAGCTGTTCGACCTGCGCACGCAGCTACGCAACTTCCGGGACCCCGTCAGTACGCAAGCAAGCCATGCTTCCTCTAGCGCCGTACTCGGAACTAACCGCCATCTTATTTAATGAAAATGTTTACTAACAGCGCCCTCCTGACAAGGTTATTCAAGCTCTTAAAGAACCATGCATGACGCACTACACATGAGGATAGCATCTCTATGAACCCAGTGGTGCTACCATAACCAGTTCCAAGCATCGTTAGTGTTATGTCAGTTTTACCCGACTGCAGAGGGTAATGTCTTTATCAACCTATACAAGGTGTAAGTGGAAGCCTATGAAGCCGTCAACCAAGCATTCTGTACGTCTAATTAAGTACCCTACGCAACAATTATTGCTGGAAAATGAGTTTTTTGAGGTTCCCTATCCATTTGCATAAAATTTCAAGACCTAATATAACTTGGCATACTTTTGTTACTCCTAATTATATTTTCGCATAACATTATTTATGCATATTTTTTTTAGGCATAATTTCTCTAATCATAATAATGATTAAGCATAACATTCATAGGCATAAATTTATTTACGCATAACGATATTAAAGCATATTTTTATAGGCATAACAAAGAAGCATAATAATGAACTCCTAAAATGTTAGACATACCCTGATTGGATATACCAATTTATTTTGACGATTGGAAAAAAAACCACATCTCCTGAAGCAGGTAATACTTAACATATTTGTTTTGAACATAGTTGATTGTGAACATATGTGAGTTTTATTTCCTGTAAAAAGCATGCAAAAAGCATACACCATGCATGCAGCAAGCATGCAGTATGCAAACAAGCATACACCATGCATGCAGCAGGCATGCAGCAAGCATGCAGCAGGCATGGTTTCTGTCACGGCTCCGGCGCTGCGGGGCTCCGGCGGCCCCACGTGAGCTTATCGTCGCAGATGTGGTTCACGCTCACCAGTGTTAGAACCACCTGCTCCTCAGCTCGCGGGCCGCCTCGCCCCTCCGCGCCTACGCGATTTTAAATAACACTCTAGGGGTAGGGCAGACAAGACTACGTGGATACGTAAATACTATTATGCTAATAGTCATTATGCCTAGTAACATTATGCGAATTCAATTTATGCCAAAATAAATTAGCCTTCAAGATGATTATGCCAACATAAACTGTATGCCAAACAAAAATAAGCGTTGTGGGCGACAAAATCTACCATCAAAAAACGGGTTTTTGATGGTAGATTTTGTCGCCCAGCCGATTTTGACGATTCTTACGTCAATCGATTTGTCTTAATCTCGCGAATGTCACTAAAGAGAGACGTGTGACAGTAATCAAAATTCAATATAACGGCAAACAGACGGCATAATGTTTAGTGGGGTATCATTGAATAGGTATTTGAAAATCATCTTAAAGGGCTGTCAAAACCTAAAAGCGCGCGAACTGTCTATTTGTATCGGAGTAAACAAGATTGAGAGAGTTACTGGGCGGCCAGGTTTTAGAAGAAAATAATTAATAAATATTGAAATAAAAAAGTGAATTATTTGTGCAATAATAAAAATCTGGGTTTTTCGGTCTTTTTTAAATCGATCATGATTGACCTGTGAACTTCGCAGATCAGACACGCAACACGTCGTAGTCGTAGGTCGTTTAAAATGTAGAAATATGAGTAAGTAAAATTGTATTCCCCCGAGTTATCATCTATACTTATAATTTATTCTCAAAAATATGTTACAGGGCTTCTTGAGCTGTGGAATTGGTAAAATTCTCATTCGAAAGTACCCGTTGTAAATTTTTTTGTTTTAATTTATACTTCTGAGATATAATTTTTATATCATCTACAAATCTCAAGTGTGAGATGTCGTCGCCGTAGTACTCCCTTTCTTGTCCTAATTTTTTTTTGTTCGAAAATCATTATCCATAACACGTTTGCTATAAACTTCAGTTACCATAATGTTTAAAATCCCGAAATTTTCTTTTACATAATTATCTTTACTTCTAAAACTATACTGTCATAATATCGAATACTATAATAATGTAATCTCCTAATTTGACATGACATAAAGTCATATATCCTAAGTATTGTATTATACAGGGTGTAAACCTACGAAAAAATACGCTTCGGCCCTCGGACAGTGCGGACGTGTTTCTAATTAATTTGCGAAAAAATCAAAAATCCTATACCCAATAATAAGTCTTAAAGCTTGTAGTGCAAAAACGAAAGTAGTGTTAAAAAAGTAATTAAGTTACGACCATCTATCATCCCCCATCAACGAGCAGCAGCGCGTCAAAGCGGCGCCGGCGCCCCGCTCCACCTCGGGTAAAAGAGATAGTTGCATTTTTTAACCTCTTCCCACGCGTACTTAAAAACAAGACAACCCATTATGAGTGCTCGACAGTCGCCACAATCCACGAACATAACAGTAGGTCAAAGTGGTTCGCAATCAGATTTTTCAAAAACTAGTGGAGATGAAACAGATAATCGCATCACACATCGGAAGAGAAAACAAAGAGAATGCTGTGATATATTAACTGCCATAAATAAAGTTCGAGATGAAATGATCGCATGACTGGAGACAAGCTTGAAGCCAGTGCGCGATGATATCTCTTCAAGTTCGAGATGAAATGATCGCATGACTGGAGACAAGCTTGAAGCCAGTGCGCGATGATATCTCTTCAATGAAAGACCAGGTCAATGATATAAAAAATTCAACTGCAAAGATGTTAGCTGAACATAACAATATGAAAGCTGAAATTTCAGAACTGAAGAAAAATAACCTCTCTGCAGAACTGAAGATATCTAAGCTTGAAACTCAAATTAATGAACTCAAATATACACCACCTAAATCAAATACACTTCAAAACTGTGATTTCGCCAATGAAAAAGTTATAAATGAACTTCAGGAACGGACGAATAGAAGCAAAAACGTGATAATCGCTGGCCTACCCGAACCAACAATATCTGATATCGCTGCACGCCAGGCTGAGGACATGAGTTCGGCCCAAAACATTCTACAAAATGCATCAACCGAAGGTGTCTTTTTTATTTTTTTATTCAAAAGGAACAACAAACAACTGCAATATAAAACATAGAAATAAGAAACATATACAAAACTTATAGACAATATTGCAGCCCACAACGCTGTTCACAGATTAACTCTAAGATACATAACAGTGAAAATAATCACTAGGGTTACAAATCCGAGAGATATAAAATGTTGTAAAAAAAAAAACCAATGTAAAAAACAATGTCAAAATAATAAAAACAATTCGGCTTGGAAAATACACCACAGAGAAAAACCGCCCACTGAAGATTTGCTTTAGATCACCGAAGAAGCGAAGAAAATACTGCGAAACAAAACAAAACTACCGGATAACATTAAAGTATACTCGGACCAGACCCCCACTCAGAAGGCAATAATGAAAGAGCTCAGCCAAGAACTAATCCGTCGTAAGGAAAACGGTGAAGAGAATCTAATTATTAAATACATCAAAGGCAACCCAAAGATCGTTCAGACTGAGCCAAAAAACTAATGCCGTTAAATCCACCGAAGATCCTAACAAACACAGATGATACAATTACCTACCAGCTCTGTCATACTTACCAAGATCTGCCATCTCTTAAATCGACCCTAACCTTCTTCTACGCAAGCGTTAGAAGCATAAAAAGACAAGGAAAATTCGACGAACTGCAATGCATAATAGCGTCGATAAAATACACTACTCATGTCATAATATTAACTGAGACATGGTTCAAATCCAGCGAAGACGCCGATAATTTCCAACTACCCAATTATACCCACTATTACAATGTCAGAACAGATTCCA
The DNA here is from genome assembly GCA_963853795.1 of Xestia rhomboidea. Classification (NCBI taxonomy): domain Eukaryota; kingdom Metazoa; phylum Arthropoda; class Insecta; order Lepidoptera; family Noctuidae; genus Xestia; species Xestia rhomboidea. Next base: position 864,667 of record OY970771.1, on the reverse strand, counting down.
GGGGTGGTGGTGTTTCGGTTTATGTACACAATACTCTTAATCACAGCAAAGTCGATGAAGTATACGCCGGAGGCATCAACTACTTATGGATATACCTCGAGAGACACGCATTAAACATAGGAGCTGTCTACAATCCAGGAAACAATAACACAAGAGAGTTTCTTGAAGTATATTCATCGCAACTAATTAAGAAACCCCGATCGATTATTTTTGGCGATTTTAACATCGACCTCCTGACTAAAAATTCGAAGACTAAATACTACCGAGATGCTATGAAAGAGGCTGGATACGGTTTCCTTAATAACATTCATGAAGACTACTTCCACAAAAACCATCCTTGATCACGTATGCACCAACCTTAAGGACAAAAGCTTTCATATGGTCATTATTGACTCTCCTGTCTGACCACAAGCAAATTTATCTTAGTATAAAAAAATACAAGAGACCACCAAAGAAGCGTGTAAAATACGAAGCGATAGACTATGAAAAACTACACGAAAGCATCGCACTCGCAGAATACTCGACAATTGACAACCTTTACGAGAACTTTGAGAAGTACCTAAAGTGTGGCATTCATAGTAGCACAACGGTCAAAACAAAAATCTTAAACCCACCGCGCCAAGATTGGATAATGGATATGTAGAGAAATAGCAGAAAAGATTACGAGAAGAAATGAAATCTGGCATCGATTGAAACAAGAGCCAAGTAATCAAGATCTGATGGAAAGTTTTAAAATTGTAAGAAATATTACAGCTGAAACAATTAGGAACACTAAGAAGAAGTACTACTATGAGGCATTTATGAAACATACTGCAGACCCTAAAAAAAAGTGGAACTTAATAAATACTTTGTCTAATAATAAAATCAAGTCAGAGTGCACTCCCCCTAAACTTCTAGCTGAATCTGGTCCCTTAACCGATGGCAACGAGATCTGTGAAACAATCAACCGCTTTTTTTCTACCATTGGTCCCACTTTAGCCAACCTCATTCCCACACAACTACAACAACACAAAACTGTAACAGCGCCAGATTCATATAACAGAGAACTCTCAAGCTTCACACCATGCTAAGCCAGCGAAGTATCCAAAATAATTAAGAATCTTGATCCGAACTGCAGTGCCGGTATTGATGGTATAACTACCAAAGTCATCAAGTGCGTAAGTGACTTAATCGTGGACAAACTGACCGACTGTATTAATATCCATCTTGCCAGTGGAACCTTTCCAGATCAATTAAAGGTAGCCAAAGTTACTCCAATCCACAAATCTGGTGTCAAAACGGATCCTAATAACTATAGACCTATCTCAGTCCTTTCGATTATCTCTAAAATATTTGAAAGAGTTCTTTAAACACGCTTAGATGAACACCTCACCTCAATAAATTTCCTCTTTGAAAGGCAATATGGGTTTCGAACACATTCTAACACCTTGTCAGCTACTACAAATCTAATTACCAAAATACAAATGAACATTGATCAAAAAAATATGGCCTTAGGCTTATTCATCGACGTTAAAAAGGCCTTTGATACAGTTAGCCACCCTATACTACTACAAAAGCTAAAAGACATAGGCATAACAGATGTAGCGTATAAAATGTTCGAATTTTACTTGAACAACAGGCGCCAGGTGGTTAAAGTTGGTGAATACCAAAGTAAACCGCATGATATCACGTTTGGTGTTCCCCAGGGATCACTGCTAGGTCCACTATTCTTCTTGATATACATAAATTCCATCCATAAGGTTCCAATACACGGACATATTTCGCTATACGCGGACGATACCTGCCTTTTTTATTTTGGTGATTCTATGGTTGACATGATAAATCAAGCCCAAAAAGACCTAAACTCACTGTCCATCTGGTTTCAACAAAATCTTTTAATCATTAATGCATCCAAAACTAGTTACGTCATATTTAAATCCAAAAATAAGAAAATACCACCTCATCCACCTCTCACAATTGAAAATCAAATACTCGAACTCAAACACCACGAGAAATACCTTGGGTTAAGACTAGACTGCCATCTAAATTGGAAGGTTCAAATTGACTACATCAGATCCAAAATGACATCATTATTGGGCTCACTACGAAACATCGTACATTGTCTGCCATATAGTGTACGCCAGACAATATACAATTCATTAGTAAAACGACATATACTGTACTTAATCGAAATCTGGGGCAATGCACCTAAATCAAACTTAAAAGACCTACAAATTGCACAAAACAAAATTATTAAAATGCTTTTTCATTACGATTACTTAACACCTACAATTAAAATATACAAGGACACGAAACTCTTGAACATCAAACAACTTCACGTATACTGCACTTGCATACTCATAAAAAAAATACTCAATAAAACCATACATACACAAATTTCATTCACCAAAACACATCAATTGCAAAACCGTAGCAGTCGTAGAAAAGACCACATCGTACTTCCTCGAGTGCGAACCACTAGAGGTAGAAGATCACATGTTTATGAGAGAGTGCAACTTTACAATAAATTACCAGATGAGATAAAGGGTGCGAATTCGATCAATATTTTTAAACCAAACTTAAAAAATATGTTCCTGAAAATATAAGTATTCAATAACAAAAAAAAAAATAGCTGTCAACAAAAGTTGTACTACTGACTGGTGTATCTGCATTGTGACAGCGGGACCGCACTCGTCATGTCAAAGCAGGGTATCTACGCATAATGGCACAGTGAGAGATTTTTGGGAGTACCCACGAACATAAAATATGTAATTTGCAATCAAATACGTCAAGATAATTTGTAAGTCCGAGTGTCGAAGGACAATTATTAGTTCATACTAAAATGTTTAAATTTCTTCTCATGTAAGTGAAATGTAAATTTCTTTATGAGAATGAAATGTCTTTAACCAGAAACCACCTCATCACGAAACCGACAACCAAGCATTCTGAACATCAAACTAAGTAACTTTACGCAAAAATTATTGCTGGGAAACGTAACGCACTCAAAACATTGTGCTGATAGATGGTTTGAATAGTACGGGGGTCGTGGAGGTGTTTAAAGTAAAAATCTTACATTCAAAACTTGTATTAAAAAAAAACTTGTCAAAAAGTTGGAACTTTGACCCCCAATATCTCCGTAACTAGAAGGTTCCCAGGTATGGTGTAGAACAAAAAAATGATCACAATGACGAGGAGAACCAGTGCCTTTCGGCTTCTTTAAGAGGTGTTTTACACCCTTTATTTATGACAAACGGGTTTAGGTCATATTGTATTTAGGCATTTCAATTTTATCGCATGTGATATAAATTTTGGGTAAGTTATCATTCGGACAAATGAAGATTAGGGCAAAAAAAATATGGCACTTTAGATTATAGATAAAAAAAGTTAGGTAACACGATAGAGAACCCTCTGCAGCGGTGCCAAGTAGACTAGCGATATATCTAAGTACTGAGAACCAGCAAATATAGCATATCCCATTGCGTCGGGGGCTGAGGCAAGGGGACGTAATTCCCCCGAAATTGTTCACCAACACACTGGAGGATGTATTTAAGACACTGAACTGGGAAGTACGTGGCATTAACATCAACGGCGACTGGGATATGCTATATTTGCTGGTTCTCAGCACTTAGATGTATCGCTAGTCTATGGCACCGCTGCAGAGAATACAGGACTGACCAGGTTTCGATAGAGTTAAAAACCCTCTCATAGTCCACAAATGCAAGACACAGACCAAATAAACTCTTCAGACTTCTATATAATCTGCCGCACTGTGTGTATGTGGTCTAGGGTGCTGTTCCTGCTCGAATCTCGGCTTGCTCCATTGACGACGGCTGCAAGTTGACGAGTCTTGGCGCTAGACGATTCGTGACGTCTCTTGAAACCAGCAGCGAAATGGATTTGTAATTATTTAAATGGTCTTGTTCCCCTTTTTAAATAAAAGAACGACCACGCTCCTACTCCACGCTTCTGGAGTTTTCCCAGAGACAAGGACTGAGTTGAAAGGCTCCCGAAGCTCTCTTAATAGAGGATTTCCTCCCGCTTTCAGAAGCTCAGTTTTTATCCACCAGGGGCTTTTCCATTCTTAAGCTGTCTTAGAGCCGCCTCAATTTCATCTTGGCTGACTCCCGGCAGGTTTTCTGTGTAATGGCGGGTTGTGGTTGCTCTGGAATTCTCATTTTCGGGATCAGGCCCAGATGCACGCGATGCGTACAACTAGCCGTACGTATAAGTTTTCGACTTCCAAGAATCTCCGGCTTCGAAACGACTATATCCCCAGATTTAGTCAACTTCGTCAGGTGGCTCCTCCCAAGTATTTAGACGGCCACATTCGACCCCAGTTTTGCCCAATTGCAAAAAGCACACGCTCAATAGAAAAACTATTGAGCGTGTGCTGGAGCATCGAAGATTGCGTCTTACTAATTTTCTTGCTGAGTGCCTGTAGTTCTGTCGAAGTGATGAGTGGGTTTTCACGTCGTTCCGTCATAAGCTCCAGAGTCTCCTCCGAAAGTTTGGACTTCCTGCCCGTACGCCGCATTTTGCAAAAACGCGTTTATTCCTCCCTGAATATTTCCACCATTTGGTCGAGCGCCTGTTCAATATTTTAACCTTTGTAATTGTTCATTAATAAATACAGCAAGATCATTTAGTAATCATGAAAAGAACCGAAAAACCCGGTTTAAAAAACCGAAACTGAAAAACCGGTTATGGAAAATTGCCAGTTTTTGATGCCTTAATGAATAATATGGTAACTTCATGTTTTTATTTGCAGACCCATGTCAAAAAATAAAGACTGCAATTATTTTTAATAGAGCCAATTGATTTTAAGTCCACTCTTTGCAATTAATTTCTATCGAGCCGATTTCTTCCAATTATGTATCGAGCCCGTCCACGGTCTTTGAAATATGATGAATATTAACATATATTTTTTTGATGTGCTAGAATAAAAAGTTTTTCTTGTCAACTAGGTGTTGTCAGCCCCCTAAGGTGACACTAGTCGCGGACTCGAACTCATTGGTGGGCGTGGCCAAAAAGCACGCTGTCTCACCTGGCATCGTGCCCGACAGGGTGAGTTCAGTGACATGCACGATAATTCATAGTAAAAAGCGCGCGTAAAAAAATACGAAAAGGTCTTTGGAAAATCGAGTTTTATGAAAAAACCACTGCAAAATCAATTACAAATAAAATTTATTGAATTCTTCGGTAGTTGTGCTTTATCGGTGCCGACTATTTATTAACTTTAGATGTACAGTGGTGTCGATTCTGTTGTGCACAAACTAAACTTAATTTATTACATATAAACCTAATTTTTGTACTCTATAGTTTTGCGCACGCAGCAGGGTCCATAAGTTCTTGTAATGAGCAAACAACAGGACACGATAGTGCCCCGTAATCGGTGATCTCGTAATCATGTGTGTAAACCTTTTTCAATACACTTTCTCGAAAGCTGGCTCTTATCACACTACGATTAGGTTCAACATGCAATGTATTGCACACGCGTGCGATTTTTTTCAGATAACAATACATATATAAAGTTCAAATCGGTTCAATGCCTATAGACGGCAGTAAATGTCTTTTTTTTAATTTTGCAAAGAGATTTATGCGTCTTTTAAGCGTAGGTAAATATTTTTAATATTTAATTTGTGTTTATAAATAGAATATCATAGCTAAACATGATTATATTTAAAACTAATAAGTTCTTTTGTAAACAAATTAACATTTAAAAAATAAATAAATATCGCTGGACATTACACACAGCGCCATTTAGTACCACACTAAGCAACGAGGCTTGTGTCGTGGACACCAGATAGTTAATATACTACATAGATACTTTTTGTTTGTAAATACATACTTATTATACATAACACATACACACACATCATCATCATCTCATTACATTTAGTTGTGTCCAAAATAAAAAAAACTATTTTGTATATTATTATATATGCTGTTTAGCGGCTTCATACGTTTGCTTCTCAACCTTCAACATGGCGAAAACAACGCGGAAAAAAAAGAAAATTAAAATCATTGTTTCTTAATAATTCATGACAAAAATATGTTTCCTTCTTTTAATTCTTCAAAAGTGTATTGAAAAATTTCGTTTGATACACGTGGACATTTGTGAATGCAATAACAAAATTTCTCCACTTTTATCAAAATGTACTATTCTTTCTCATGATTAGGTATCAATATCAACATATCTGTGAAGTTTCGCCAGCTTAGGTAGAACTCTATAAAAGAATGTCCTCTAAAAGCGACTGGGACGGTTAGAATGCGTACGTACCAGGCTTTGGGTCGCCGCTTGGCAGAGGCCTATGTACACTTGTCGACTGCAATGGGCTGAGTTAAGGGTCTTTTTACACCCTTTATAGGTACTTGTGATATACACTTGTGGCGGTTTCGTATTATAAGCAAAGTCTAGCTCAGACTTTCTAAGGTAAGAGGTTTAGAGTAAACAAAACGTCTCTCGTGTATGAACAGGCGACGCACCAGCTGTTCGCGGTGCTGTACCCGTGCTGGTGCCACAGCCCCGTGTCGCTGCTCTCGCTGTGCCTGCTCACGCACAACTACCACCACTGCAACCGGCTCATCTCCTCCTTGTATCCTTTGTAAACACTGCTATATTTGTCACTAAGGCTTGTTCATATCTTCTGAACTCGAACTATTATATCATTTATTAATTACCTATTAAAGACCTATCATGAATTTCATAGAACTGTTTCAGAGCGCGTAAAGCTCCTATTGACTCACGCGCTTACACGCGGACCACTTTTTGCGCTTAAAAAACCGAACGCACATAAATGCGTTTATCCCGGCGTGTTCGTTCAATCGAACCGGGTGGCGACGCTCGTACGAGTACGCGTGTGGCAAAAGGTACGCCCACGCGCGCTTTCTAAAACGAGCGTATACGCGCCGATAACACGTTAATAGAAGCTTGTGTTCCTGCCGCAGCCATTAGACTCTTCGGACGCGGAAATATCGATCGACAATCTAGACTTTTATTTTATGTTCCATTTTTTTGGTTTAATTTTATAAATCCTTAAGTTACGAACAGCGGTGATTTAGAGATCACAGTGGATTTCCTGACTGAAGTGGATAAGTTAGTGCAGCTCATCGAATCTCCTATATTTGCATGTGAGTACCTCCTCTTCCTAGGTTCGTTGAATAACATTTCAACGAGCTACATGTGGCCCTGCAGTTTACGAATCTAGCAGATCCACCAGGGCATCAGTGGACTGATACCCGGTGGATATGCTTTAGGAAAATAGCGGGGCCAGTTTAAAATTGTCCAAGAGCCATAACATGTCACGTCATTAATCCTTAACTAGCAATAGCCGAGAGTTATGATCAGATTCTTCGATCCGATTGTGGCAAATTACTTAGTGCGGTACCTATTTGCAAACTGAAGACTGCGGAGTACCTACCGTGAGTATTTAATAATATCCTCTTACGGTGCGTTCCGAGTCATGAGCACGCTCAGTTAGCGAGAGCTACGACATTGCTGACGTCACGTCGAAGAGCGTTAACACTGGTAGCGGCCTGTCAAAACTGACGTTTAACATTTCGAATTAGATATTTTTGTATATTACAATGAAAATTGATTTATTCGACCAATGTAAAGAAGGGGCAATTTGTATGGACCCTAGGCCCAGCTTTTTTATTTATTTTAAATATATAGGAAATATATTTAAATGAAGATCTAATCCAAAAAAAAACCATGACGCTATTCAAAGAATAAGCTGGGCCTAGAAGGTTCTTTCATATCAGGACGCAACCTGGCTGCTGCACTAAATAAATAAAATAAATAAATATCGCTGGACATTACACACAGCGCCATCTAATGCCACACTAAGCAACGAGGCTTGTGTCGTGGACACCAGATAGTTGATATACTACGTAGATACTTTTTTGTTTGTAAATACATACTTATTATACATATAAACATCCATGACTCGGAAACAAATGTCCATTCTCATGTCATGCTCTCATGTTAAATCTTCATTTAACATGTCTTGTTGCCACATTTAACACTACTTACTTACCTACGTCAAAAATAGAAACTTTACAGTACCTACAATACCCAATGAACTTATATACTAACTGGAATGAGGACGGGCAACGCAAAAACGTTCCGAGCGAGAAAGCTTCGAGAGTGGATGTTGTCTCTTTCTAATAGGGTGTCCAATAATCATACTAACTCTTGAGACAGTTACAGACTACTGTTATTTTATTATGATGACTTTAAAATCAATAGCATTCTAAGCGAGAAGGTTACAAGAGTAGATGTCATTAACTTTTTATGTTACCTATAACTTAAATATATGTCTATACAGTCAAGTTGACGACTATTATATTGGGGGATTCGAAGACTCCGTTAAAATTATATATTTTTTCAGACATGGAAAATCGCATATTCATGCTATGACTGTTTACCTAAAATGTTTTAGTAACATTCGCCAATATTTATTTTACCTTCCGAAACCAATCATTTTCACTTGCAGCTCGCCAAATGGATTCTTTTGCTGAAGAAGCATGGAAAAATCCTTAGGACCGTCACGGCACGGCACGGTGCGGCGGAATCTTTATTTTTCAATATTTCTATTTAAAAAGCAAATTAGTTACAACCGACACCATGTGCGAAGTTTCTAATTTATAAAATAAAAATATACATTTGATTACTATGTACGACAACGATGTTCGAAACTTCGAACTTACTTAATTAATATAATTGGATATTTCCCGTTTGTCAATCTAAAACATTGGGAACTGTAGTCATAAACAACCAAAGTTAAAAAACTTACCTGAAAAACGTAATTCCACATCCAGCATACCCCTCACTACTACACCCCTTCACACAACACAATTTTACCATATTTAAAGCGGATTATTTCACTGAAATACTATAAAAGCACTTATATGACTTCAACACGAAACTGTATCGGCCATATTGTTTACATCGGTGACAAGGCCAGACAGAGACAGACTTTTCAGATAGTTTTTTTTTATTTTCTTAGCATTTTGTTCGTACTCATTACAGTTAGTATATAAGTTCATTGACAATACCACTCTAAAGTTTGAGGTTGCTTGGTCCTGATTGGCTGAAACAACGCGTCTTCTAAACAACGAAAAAAATCATAGTAGAATGAAACCCATTCGAAAAGAAAGAGAATTACAACAAAAACAAAAGGAAAACAACAAAAAGAAAAATGAAAGGAAAAATAATTTACGGGCGCTTTGAGGTCGGGAAGTGGGGGGGGGGGGGGGCAAAACTACAAGACCTAAGTGTAATAGCAAAATTTTTAAATAATAAATAATGGTAATAAAAAGATCATTTTTTTTTGAATTTACACTTTTTTCACATAACCCCAAAATTTATGTGACAAATTCAAATAACCAAGTTTTTGGTCTTTTTTTTTGTTTTAATCTTTACAAAACAATTTTATTTCACGTGTTTTCATGGAAACTTACCTTTTGATGTCCCAAACACTGTAATTTTTTTGATTTAAAATATTTTTTTTTACCTTATTTTGACTTATCGAAAAAGCACCCTAATTTTCAATCGAAAATTCTCACGTCAAAATATCTGCTTTTTTTTCAAAAAGTCGGTGGCCTTTTTGTTCCTTGAAATCACTACTTTCTGATGTTGTAAAAAAAAAAACCGGTCAAGCGCGATTTGAAGTCGCGTAGTTATTTAAAATTTTCACATAAACTTTGAGGTTATGTGAAAAAAGTGTAAACATAAAAGTTGAAGATCTTTTTATTACCTACAACTTTGCCATAATTGACTTTTTTCCATAGGACTTGTAGTTTTGCCGGAAATCGAGATAAACCGTTTTTTACCCTTAAACTCCCCGCCCCCTTCCACTTCCCGAGCTAGTAAATTATTTTTCCTTTCATTTTGGAGTTCCGTACCTCAAAATGAAAAAACCAAACCCTTAGAAGATCACTTTCTTGTCCGTCTGTCTGTCACCACCGATTTTCTCTGGAACGGGTAGACCTAGCAAGTTGAAATTTATACCATATACTGAGGTCTATGGTCCCTATTAGGTGTATAAAAATCAAGGTCCTGAGTTAACATGTTAAAAGATATGGGCAAATTTGGATGTTCGCGAAAACTAGCAAGAATAAAAATTTACCTTAATTATCAACTTTTTTTATTTTTCGGACTTTTCCCTTTACTTGTACTGTAAAACTTTGCTTGTAATCAAAATTGACAATTCTAGGTCATCCGGAAGTACCCCATAGGTTTTGGGTCGAAAACCCATAATTATGGTAAAATTTCGTGATTCTAGGTCAACGGGATAGTTCCCGTTGACCTAGAATCACGAAATTTGGCAAAAAGCAAGGTCTTACAGCACATGTAAAGGAAAAAGTCTGAAAATCGTAAATATGTAGTTTAATAACAAAAAAAAAAAAGCGGTTTTTCTATTACAAACTTATTATTTGCTGTTGGTGCAAGAGCCGTTTCTAGGGATCGAACAGCAAAGTTAAGTTTGTTCTTTAAAAAGTTTTTGTTATATTCTCTTTCTTTTCCAATGGGTTCTTTTCATCCTACTATGTTTGTTTTTTGTTTTTTGACCATTTTCAGAGGTTTGAGCATTGGTCTATATGGTGTAGGTACTTTATTAGTAGCTCACTGATTCTTTCGTAAGTAAATGATCCTGGTTGCAGTACCAAATACCTATTGGTTTACTACAAAAATAATCATAAATTTATCTTTTGTGGTTCATCATTCTGATATATACAAAACAATTGGACATCGGTCTAACCATTGTTTTACAGATCTTACCTTATAGTCGAGTGCAATTTATTAGACAATAAGGTGGAACGAAGTTTATAGTAGTCGGATTTTCATGGGACTTTTATATTGAGTTCCTAGAGGAGTGGAGAAGTTAAAAAAACTTTTTTAATTTTCTTTGGAATATTTATTTTTCGTTTATGACTAACTTCAAATTCGAAGAATTCATATTGTAGCGTAATACTGTGACCTGCGTGCATCCATTAAATGCTAATTTGGTCTGTTTCTTTGTTTATTGTTGTCGATGTAATGTATATTTCAAGTTTTTGAAAATTTCCTATTTCTAAAATATCGAATTTTAATACTAAGATTTCTTTTGAAATTGGTAACTGATGCTTTTTCACAGATAACTGAACCGCTTTCATGCAAGGAACTTAAATACTAACTGGAATGAGTACGAACAAAATGCTAAAAAAATAAAAAAACTCTATCTCAAAAGCTTAGAGTTTAAATTTATACAATGGATTCAATAAAAAAAAAAACGCTCCGAGCGAGAAACCGACATTGGTGGATGGTGTCTCTGTCCTGCCTTGTCACCGAAGTAAACAATATGGCCGAAACATTTTCGCGTTGAAGTCATTTAAGTACTTTTTATTGTATTTAAGTGAATTAATTAATCCGCTTTAAATATGGTAAAATTGTGTGGTGTGAAGGGGTGTAGTAGTAAGGGTATGCTGGATGTGGAATTTCGTTTTTCAGGTAAGTTTTTTAATTTTGTTGTTTATTACGACTAGAGTTACCAATGTTTTAGATTGACAAACGGGAAATATTCAAATAAATTAAATAAGTAAGTTCGAAGTTTCGAACATCGTTGTCGTACCTACATAATAATAATATAGTATTTATTTCAGATATACAGTGTGTTAGGTTAAACGAGGGACAAATTGAGGGAAGGTATTCAGTATTCGATTCTCGTCCCAAATATGTAAAAAAAATATAACCTTAATTTGAGACGTAATTGTCCAATAAAATACACACATGTCCATGGACACTGAGCGCGCGCAAGAAGTGAACTTGTAAACAGTAAAATAATCACGCGGCAAAACACGCGCCGATTCTGCCGAAAAAGAAGCTCGTGCGCAAACCCCTTTCCTTTCCTTTGTGTTGTCCCCGATGTACCGACAGGGCACACTCCCGCGCCACCCCGCGCTGACCCAAGCCAGCCTAGGCGCGCACGCCGCTAACTCCGCATGTGCGCTTCCGGGTATCGCGTAAACAACCCCGGTTACTTCGCGATAAGTGTGCGTGTTCTCGAATAACCAAAAATGACGTCTTATCAATATTCCAGTGAAGAATATTGGGAAGTGGTTCGTGCCTACTTGTTATCTAATGAAAGTGTGCGTGTGTGTGAGCTATTGATTTGTACTGAGAGATGTTTCCCAACCGCCAGATTCCGTCGTATAAACTTATGCTAGGTATCATCAATCAACGACTGCGAACATTCGGTCAGTACCTAGTAGCAGTAGCTAGATATTTTTGCCTGTCGTAAGCCAGGTTTAAAGTATTAAAGGGAAAATGGATTATACCTAAAAGTCATTGACCCGCGCACATGTTCTGCGTTAGGCGCAAGGGTGTATACACGTTGCGAGACTTTTGCGAAATTTTTGGTATGGTTCTATCTGTTATATAACAGTGTTTTTTTTTTGTTCATATTTTTATTAGTATCATGTAAGCATGCACTATTGCGGGTTTGAATATGTCCCTCGTTTAAACTAACACACTGTAGAATAAAACAACAAATCAAAAGTATATTTTATAAATTAGAAACATCAGACATCGCACATGGTGTCGGTAGTACCTAGTTTGATTTTTAAATACAAATATTGAAAAGAAAAGAGTCCGCCGCACCGTGCCGTGTCATGCCGTGCCGGTCCGGTCCGGTCCGTCCTAATTCCAGTTAGTGTATAAGTTCCTTGGTGTAGTGACTTAAAATTCATTCGGAAATGTTAGCAAATCGTCTTTGTTATTGAAAGTATTTTTTTTTTCCAAATAATTCTATGAAACTCAATGTGCAAATTATTGTCTTAATCCCCATTTTATTAGCTATCTAACGAGGTATAATAACTAGATTTTTTTTAAGGATACTTGTTGAATATCGGTAACTGCTGAAAAAGTAGGTTAAACGTGACAAAAGGCCTCTATCGCTAAGAAGTGGGAGTGGTATCGGTATTGATATCAAATTGCGCGCAGAAACCCAAGTGTGCAACTTATCTTGGATATAAATCGTGAGAAATGGTTACGTTATAATTATGATTTTTTTTGTATTTATACCAGCGGGCCCATTCCACCTAGATATGAGCGCCGATGGCCAATTCCGCGCCGGTGCGCCGGTGCGCCGCCGTCGCCGTGAATTAATGTCGACGCGTCGCCGCCGTGTGAAGCGTGCGGCGCGCCGTCACGACTAGTCGCAACTTGTTTCCTCGCTCGCACGCGCGGCCCGACGGCATAAGTGCTCATTTACGGAGACGCGGCGCGTTGGGCGGCGCGTCATACGGCGCGTTGCGCGTTTTACCGTTTACGGAGAGGCGGTGTCATTTGCGATATATTTGTATTTGCGCGTGTGAAGCCGCGTGCACGCGGCGGGCATCGCTGCATTTCAGCAAACGCACGTAAAATCGCTTCTCCGTAAACACTCTCATTACATCGTCAATCATCATAATTATTATGTTTGAATTGAAAGCGAGTCGCGCCCGCACAACGCACCGCGCGACGCGCCGCGTCTCCGTAATTAGTTAGCCTAGTCTCTTCGCCACACTCATCGCTAACGCAGTCGAGTCAAATATTTTACCGAGTAAACGTGTATTGTTGTGTGATCTTAACAACTAACAAAATATATGATACCCTTATGATACCACTCTAAATACTTATATTTTGTGTTTTTTTATTTTATAGTTTTTTTTATAATATAGATAGATAGTGCTCTAATTAAAAAAACTCGGTTTCACTTCAACTCAAAATGCTGAAATTATTATTTTTCAGTAAACGTGATCTCCAATTATTATTTAGAAGACTACTTATACTTTTTTTTTTGTAACAACAATATGGTTTTCTTAGTTATTTTTAAGAAATCTCTCCCTGATAAAAAAAAAACTAAGGCCCACGGCCGGCCATGCCGCGCCGCCGTAACGCCGCCGCCGCTGCGCCGTGCAAATTTCCAGGTCACGCCGCCGGCGCGGCGCTCATATCTTATTCCACCTTCATCAGCAATAATCAACATTTATCGAGTACCTACCACCAATTTTTTTTTAGTTTTTGGTATCTGTGGATAGCAGATATAATAAGGATATTTTCAGGATAATATTTACGTTGACCGCCATATACATATTTTGAAAAAAATGGCATTATTTAACTTTTTTATAGACGGTTTCCTGATAATTGTGAATACATTTTTAGTCACTTCACTCGTAAAACTGGTTTTATTGAATATTTGTACATTCAATTATCTGTGAAAAATAATTGCAGAAAATAGGAACATTGAATAAAATACTGCATTACATCGACAACAATGAACAAAGAAACAGGCCAAATTAGCATTTAATGGATGCACGCAGGTCACACTATTACGCTACAATATGAATTCGTCGAATTTGAAGTTAGTCATGAACGAAAAAAAAAATTACCAAAGAAAATAAAAAAAATGAAGTCGTGTGCGGCGTATTTTTTTTAACCTTCTTCTCCACTCCTCTAGAACTCAATAAAAAAGTCCCATGAAAATCCGACCATTATAAACTTCGTTCCATCTTTTGAGTATTTTTTGTCTTGTCTTTTGGCTATTAAGTTTAAATGCGTCACAGATTTTTTATTAAAAAAAATTACACTTCAACTATTAGGTACTTCATTTATATTTTCTTGTGTGTTACAACCTACTCGTTTTGCAGCTTTAAACACAATGTTGCTTCTTACATTGGCGGGCCTGACGAGGTATCTCACGCCTTTGGTCAACGTTCAACACAGCAGTTCAGTTGCTGTTTTGGACATTGGTGTAAGGCGCGGATACCGTACTACATTCTAGCAGATTTTGGACCTTTTGGAAACTGTGTTAATTTTTGTCCCAGCGAACATCTGTCAAGTTGCGGCGAAGAAAATGAGAAGATAACAATCTAAATAAGACCTTGCTATGACATACGTTGGGAAATGGCGACAAAGATCGATTATATATTAAGAGGTACTCGGCGCTGTCAAGCTGTCACTAAAGCCGGCCGGTGACCGCGCGCCGCTCCGGATCGTGCTCTGCGTACCGGAACCCCGCTTCGCCGTGACTCCGCATGTGTGCACTGTGACTTACTGTCGTGTTGATGTGTTTTGTTCCTTTAGGCACAACGAAAGCTACCACGAAGGTCTTAGTTCAACCCGCCTCGGTTAGTTGTGGTCGATAAGTGCAGTCCAGCTTGGTGTTGTGTTGCAGACCTGCGGCTGGAGATGCTGGGCGGGCGGCGCAGCGCCCCGCTGCGCGCCGCCATGTTCGGGCTGCTCATGTTGCTGCCGCAGAGCGACGCCTTCCACGCGCTGCGCAACCGGCTCACCTGCGCGCGCGTCTACCCCGACCAGTGAGTCACTTGTCCCAGCAGTGGGAACACAATACTGATCGTGTGGGAGTCACTTGGGCTTCGAACTCACTTGTAACCACGTACTAACTAATCGCTCTCAGGGTCCCCGCCGGTGTGGATGACGTTTGCTGGCTGGGCCCGTCGGAGAGCATCGAGCCCGCGATAGACTTCGACAAGCTGTTCAAGGAGTTCCTGCGCGTGCAGGCGGCGCACCGCGAGTTCAAGATGCTGGACCGGAGTCGCGGGAAGCTGCTTGACTAGCGCTACTGACTGACTGACACTCGCTGAACATATGCATCGTCACAGCTAAAATAAATTGCGCGCCCTTCCATTACACGTTTAGAATGTTATATAAACACATTACGCACAACACAAACGGGTTGTCATCCTCAGTCACACTCGTGGCTTAGTTCTGGGCTGACGCTGACACAATTTAGATTGCCATCGATACGCTAAGAAGAAGACAAAAAAATGTGGAGAGGCTTCCAATTATTTTATTAGACGGGCTTTACTGCTTTTTATTTAAAAATATTGTATTATTGTAAAATACTTAAAGATTGACTCCCCCCAAACCCTTCCCGTCCCATAAGACAGCTGTACTTCAATACCATGAAGGCAAGTGTACTGCAGGACAATAGTGTAGCGCAGTTATATTCAGAATTATAGTTGGTGCCAGTTAAGATCGCAAACATTGACCCACCTAAATTTATTAAAAATCTTAACTTTGAAATCCACAAAAAAGCCTGTTTAACTCTTGAATCGTCATCTATCGTGATTGAAGATCACGATATATGACATTTTTTCTAATGAAAAACGATACATGGTTCATTTGTTTTGTTTCGTAGCTAAAGATATTAGGGAAAGGGCAATGACCGCTATTGCGTGTTAACTGGCACCAACTATAGATACGGAATCGATCCGAAGATGAGCGAACAAGAGACCAAGAAAAGACTGAACAATAGAATAATTAGGAGCGTTCACAACTTCGATAAAAAACATTCTGGGTGAACACCCCTCACCCCCCCCGGGCACACGAGACAGACTAATGGCATGATATTCTGAACATAACTATAAAGCGAAAAGCACTTGTTCTCCCCGTCATTGCGATATTTTTTTTGTTCTACACCATACCTGGGAACCTTCTAGTTACGGAGATATTAGGGGTCAAAGTGCTAACATTTTGACGTTTTTTTTTAAAATAGGTACAAGTTTTTAACGTAAGATGATTTTTACCTTCGATATGAGGTTGTTTACACCCTGCATTACACAATGTGCCTGAAGCTCTCAGCATCGCTACAAATTAAACCAGTCAAGTATTTTGAAAAGTTAATCAAATATTACCTAAGAATTAAGGTTTTAAGGTTTAATTACTGTACCATAGGGTTATTCCCCTCGGGTTCAGCTTCGGATTGTTCTAAGAATCCAGAATATTGTTTATATGTACATTCCGTTAGTTATTTAATTAGGAAATAAAACCAAATGGTTTAAAAAAATATGTATAGTTTCATTTTCATTATAATAGTAACAGTGATTGTCTATGGTAGTAATTATTGCTACTTATCTATAAATTGTAGATTTAATCAACGATTATATATTTAAAAAAAATTGTAAAATTGATTATATATAATCAATTTTACTATTTAGGTTAATACTTAGACTATATTCATTGCACTTATTCGTAAGAATATTATACAGTATGTTAGGTTAAACGAGGGACATATTGAGGGAAGGTATTCAGTATTCGATTCTCGTCCCAAATATGTAAAAAAACCTTAATTTGTGACGTAATTGTCCAATAAAATACACTATTCATGGACACTGAGCGCGCGCAAGAGGTGAACTTGGAAACAGTAAAATAATCACGCGGCAAAACACGCGCCGATTCTGCCGAAAAGGAAGCTCGTGCGCAAACCCCGCCCCTTTCCTTTGTGTTGTCCCCGATGTACCGACAGGGCACACTCTCGCGCCACCCCGCGCTGACCCCAGCCAGTCTAGGCGCGCGCGCCGTTAACTCCGTATCTGCGCTTCCGGGTATCGCGGAAACAACCCCGCTTACTACGCAATAAGTGTGCGTGTTCTTGAATAACCAAAAATGACGTCTTATCAATATTCCAGTGAAGAATATTGGGATATGGTTCGTGCCTACTTGTTATCTAATGAAAGTGTGCGAGGAGCTATTGATTTGTACTGAGAGATGTTTCCCAACCGCCAGATTCCGTCGTATAAACTTATGCTAGGTATCATCAACCAACGACTGCGAACATTCGGTCAGTACCTAGTAGTAGTAGCTACATATTTTTGCCTGTCGTAAGCCAGGTTTAAAGTATTAAAGGGAAAATGGATTATACCTAAAAGTCATTGACCCGCGCACATGTTCTGCGTTAGGCGCAAGGGTGTAAACACGTTGCGAGACTTTTGCGAAATTTTTGGTATGGTTCTATCTGTTATTTATCAGTGTTTTTTTTGTTCATATTTTTATTAGTATCATGTAAGCATGCACTATTGCGGGTTTGAATATGTCCCTCGTTTAAACTAACATACTGTATTTCTGGATTTACTATTCGTCCATAACATTAGAGCCAGACCGCACTAGCCACAGAAATGTTAACTATTTCTTGTTACTGTCGACATTACCGTTAGCACCGTTGTTCTGTAGTTAATCAATAAAATCTTGAACACAGGCAACAATTATATTTCGTAACGGGAGACAAAGAGAGCACTAAAAAACTTTTTCACTTCTCATGCTCTAAAAGTACGCCAATATAGCCCTACGAAGCGGGATTAAAGTGACCACTTTAGTCCTTAAGGAGTGAAAAGTAATTTGTTTTTTAATTTCCTTCATGTGACAAAGACAAACTCAAACAGCCAGTAAATGTACTACTATTATCTGTGGAGTGTGGACCATCCAAGGAAATTATATACTTAAGTACCCGTCATGAGAAGCTATAAATTTTGTAAACAAGCGTTCAGGAGTTCACAACATTTGGACCAACAAAAAAAATGAATTTGTTTAAGATTTAATAAATTATTAAGTAACAAATATTAATTAACATATATTATTTAAGAATATTCTTATTCGTCAGATTCAGATGTTTCCATTTCTGTGTCAGAATCAGTGACATGTATCACGAAGCTGTCTACAGTTTTATCAATCATGTCATCGATTTTGGAATAAACATTATCTTCTTCCTTGATAACATGCTCCACACAACGCTGCCAATTTTCCGAAGTAATCTGCTGCAGTCCCTCTTGTAATAATTGTTTTACCTCGTCAAATTTAAAATTTGTATTTTTGCGAGCAACATATCCTTTTACGTTGGCCCAAATTAGCTCAATTGGATTAAGCTCACAATGATATGGCGGGAGTCTCAATACTTCCACCTTATATTTTTTTGCGAGCTCGTCCACTACATAAGTTTTAAAATTGTCTTTAACATTTTTTACTTTTAGCAGTAATTCAGTCTTAATTTTATTGTCGTCGTAAGAAATATTCTTACTTACAAGCCAATTTTGTATATCATTTTTTTTCCAGGCAGTAGTAGGAATTCTTTCAAGACGCCTTGAGTGGTATGGTGCATTGTCCATTACCACTACTGCATTTTCTCCAAGTTTTGGGAGAACGTTTTCAAACCATTGTTCAAAATGTGTTGCATCCATTGATTCATGGTAATCTCCCGTCTTCTTGCATTCAAATATATTTTCACCGCCCTCTACAAAACCGTTCTCATTGCCGATATGGGTAATTATTAATCGTTTACCTTTTGACGTTGGGTTACGTGCACCAATGCTAAGTCCTTCTAGGAAAGCCTGCTTCTTACTTTTAACTTGTTTGTCTACCCAAGTGTTATTTACGGTATGTCCTGTAAAAACAATGAAACATTTGTTAATTAGCGTCTTGCGCAGTAAAAGAGTTGAAGTACATTATTATTAATACACACTTGTGATAGCCCTTAAGAACTAATGTCTCAAGGTCGGCGGCGTGTGGGTTATATTTTGCAAATAGATTTGCAGTATCATACACATCACTTCACGGTAAAGGCGACGGTATTTGCTTACAATCAGGCGAACCGTATGGTAGTCTGCCGTTTCACTGCAATAAAAAAAACACACACTAACCTGCATTCACCCATGTCTCATCCATGTAAAATATCTGGCGATTTTGTTGTCTATAGTCTTTAAACACAGATGCTATGCCAATTCCCAAAATCGATGCTGTTTTTTTATTTATTTCGGTTTTGTAGGGATATTCATTCGATGGCCAATTATCTTTCACGTACTTATATACGTTGATCACCATATTTTTCTCATTAGCCGTAAAGCTCGTCACCTGTAAAAATCACCTGTAGTCACTTGTCACACGAAGCTCAAGCTATATCTTTAGACCAATTAACCTAACCAATTACTTCACAATTTAAAACCTACTTCTAATATTAACCTTAAGTTTCCAAAGATTAGCGCGTTTGAACAAACAACTCTTTCTTTTTACTTATTATATATTTTAGATAAATTGTATTACGCACCTTTTGACGTTTTTTTCGTGGCGAATTTATTTCCTTAGATGTACTGGCTACTGGCTCCATTATACGTAATAACAAATAAAATTAACGCAACAATTAAAGTGACAACAATAAAAAAGTGATAACGAAACAATAACAAAATTAACAATAACAACCAGATCCGCGATATATGCAAAGCAATGAAACAAACTCGTACGCATTCGAAACTCGAATGACGCGTTTATTTCAAAATGGCGTCCCGATAGTTTACAATCCCTGCGACGGGCGCGTTCCGGTACCAAGAAACACAAACGATAGCGCTTTGCGTCGTTAAAATATGATCCAACTAAATTAAATAGGTTGTTACTTTCATATAACCCGTCTATTTTTCATATCGATTGAATATGGTCAATTTATTATTATCTCGCAGTATAAAATGTTTACTTAGTAAAAGATGTTTGTTTACATAATTTATAGCTTCTCGTGACGGGTACTTTAACTGGAAAGAGTACGAACAAAATGCTAAAAAAATAAAAAATAAAACTATCTCAAAAGCTTAGAGTTTAAATTTGTACAATGGATTCAATCGAAAAGAAAAAAAACAAAACGTTCCGAGCGAGAACGTTTAGTGTTATAAGTGTAACTATATAAATATTCGTATGCCGCGACTAGCGGCGGATATGTCCTGTCCTGCTATTTTTATTTAAGAACTCTGTGCCTACCATATCCAACGAATAAATGTCTTTGTCTTTGTCTTTGTCTTTGAGAAACCGACAAAGGTGGATGGTGTCTCTGTCTTACCTTGTCACCGATGTAAACAATATGGCCGATTCATTTTCGCGTTGAAGTCATTAAGTACTTTTATTGTATATTAGTGAAATAATCCGCTTTTAAAATATGGTAAATTTGTGTTGCGTGAAGGGGTGTAGTAGTAAGGGTTTGCTGGATGTGGAATTTCGTTTTTTAGGGAAGTTTTTCAACTTTGGTTGTTTATTACGACTAGGGTTACCAATGTTTTAGATTGACAAACGGGAAATATTCAAATAAATTAAGTAAGTAAGTTCGAAGTTTCGAACATCGTTGTCGTACATAGTAATCAAAAGTATATTACATAAATTAGAAACATCGGACATCGCACATGGTTTCAGTAGTACCTAGTTTGCTTTTTAAATACAAATATTGAAAAGAAAAGAGTCCGCCGCACCTTGCCGTGCCATGCCGGTCCTAAGGATTTTTCTATGCTTCTCCAGCAAAAGAATCCATTTGGCGAGCTGCGAGTGAAAATGAATGGTTTCGGAATATAAAATAAATATTGGCGAATGTAACTAAAACATTAAAGGTAAACAGTCATAGCATGAATATGCGATTTTCTATGTCTGAAGAAATATATATTATTAACGGAGTCCTCGAATCCCCGAATACAAAAGTCGTCTGGATAGACAGGTTGCAAAATGGATAATTTGCAACTGGACGGTACAGACATACATTTAAGTTAACTTATAAAGGTAATGACATCCACTCTTGAAGCTATTTCGCGCCTATAATGCTATTGAGTTGCAGGTCATCATCATTAAATAATAAAATAACAGCTACTCTTGAATTGTCTCAAGAGTTAGTATGATTACTGGACACCCTATTAGAAAGAGCCACTCAGATCCACTCTCGAAGCTTTCTCGCTCGGAACGTTTTTGGCTTGTCCATCCTTATTCCAGTTAGTATATAAGTTTCTTGGGACCATCTTCATTGCAAAAATGTTAAGAGTTTTAGTTCCATAGTTTTTCCGCAAAAAAGGTGGCGCCATGCGTTTTAAATTTTTAATCTGTGACTGGTTTAGAAGAAAAAACTGACCGCGTGAATTTCAGAATTTTTGTCGAGTGTAAATTTGTTAGGTTTTAAATAAATTATTAAGAATGTCCAATGGCAGTGAAGAGTTTGAGGTAGAGCAAAGAGCAAAGGACATAATATATAATCTTTTGCCGCCAAAATCGCGGAAGATTTACCTAAAAAGTTCAAGTAAGAGTAAGTTAAAGTAAGTTGTATGGACTGGAGGAATAATTAATGTTTTTGTACTAAATTGCCTATTTTTCTCGCACTCAATGTGAAAAGTACAGTTTGCACCTCGAGACTAAACGCCAACTTAATATACCCTCGGTTTCATTGACTCCCTCGCACGCTCAGGAGTCAAACCACTTCTAGTATATTATGGCTTCATTTAGTCCTTCGATATATATAAAATAAGTTACTTAAAGTATTTTGCAAAAAATAAAATCGACTTCAAAAACACAAAAAAGTGAAAAATAACTTTAGCTTCAAAAGTCGGTGACAAAAAAACGTAATCAAACAAACAAAAGTTTTATTTTTTGCAAAAAAAGTTTTTATTTTTCCATTTTTAGTTGTTCCCGAACAAATATTTGCCATGAATTTATTCATTGTTAACAATACATGCCATAGACTTTTAGTGATTAGGGGTTACTAATTCAGGGAATCGATGCTTTACAACACAAATTGGCAATGGCGGTAGTATGTGCCGCGCCTCCCTTCGAGGTGCTAGCACAATGATACAGCGGCCGAGCGAGTCCAAATTCCTTGTGGCGTCTTCATTAATTATTTATTAATATTATAGGTATTACTTTAGTGAACTTAGTATGTAAATAGTATTTTAAGTTAACTGCAAAGTACCGCTAGCTTTAGGTTCTCACCGCAGATGTTTTATTGCTCCTGCTCCTTGTAATGTTTAACTTTTGGCTTGCGTAATGCAGCACAAACTTTTCAAAGATTTATGGACGAAGTGTTATGTGAACTTGATTTTGTGTACTGCTACATAGACGATATTTTAATCGCATCTAGTGACGAAACGCAACATTTAAAACACTTAGAGACTGTATTTGTTAGGTTAAGGAATTACGGAGTAGTAATAAACCCCGCAAAGTGTGTGTTCGGGAAGTCTGAAGTTGAGTTTTTAGGTTATCAAGTGTCAGTCACCGCAAAGCAGCTACGCCAATTCCTAGGTATGTTGAACTTTTACAGAAGGTGCATACCTAGGTAATGCAGCGCGCAGCCAAGCTAGTTTAAAACATGAATTGCTGTGCGGCAACAAAAAAGGAAAAATACCTATTACTTGGAACTTTGAGACGTGCAAGGACAGCTTAGCTGAAGCAACGTTGTTAGTGCATCCAAAGCCCGATGCCGAACTTGCTATTTTCAGTGACGCATCCAACATGTCCATAGGCGCGGCTTTACAACAGAAAATCGATAATGAATGGCAACCAATTGCTTTCTTTTTTATGAAACTTACGTCTGCTGAACAAAAATATTCAGCCTATGATCGCGAATTACTCTCAATCTACGCTGCGGTCAAACATTTCACACATTACGTTGAGGCGCGAAGTTTTACAATTTTTACAGACCACAAACCAATAATTTACGCTTTTAGAAAGAAAAATCAGCAATGTTCCCCTAGGCAATTTCGATATCTGGACTTTATCGGACAATTCACTACAGACATACGTCACATCAAAGGAGAGGACAACATTACGGCCGACCTACTATCTCGTATAGAGTCAGTATGTACTGAGATAGACTGGAAAGCTCTTGCATCCTCACAACAAAATGACGCGGAGCTTAAAAGCTTAATTGGCAATAGAAACTCGTCCCTTAAATTACGTCTTGTTCATTTGCCAGAGTCAGACAAACCAATTTTTTGTGACTTCTCTACCCTAACGGCTAGGCCTTTTATTACGGAACCATTCAGAAAGTTCGTTTTCAATATGCTTCATAACACCTCACATCCAGGTAGTAGGGCTACGACTAAGCTTATCACTAAACGATTTGTTTGGCCCTCAATAAATTCTGATTGTAAGTTATGGGCAAGAGCATGTGTTGATTGTCAACGATCAAAAGTGCATAACGCCGGAAACTTTTACACTTCCGTCATCTCGATTTGATCATGTACATGTTGACATTGTAGTAATGCTCTATTCTGAGGGATACCGTTATTGTCTTACTGCGGTAGACCGATTTACTAGATGGCCGGAAGTGATTCCCATTGTCAATCAAGAAGCCGACACAGTAGCCCGTGCATTTTATTCCAATTGGATTGCTCGTTTTGGCATACCACTAGAGTTACCACTGATAGAGGAAAACAGTTTGAGTCACACCTATTCAGAGATCTCAATGCCCTGATCGATACGGCTGATTTTCGAACGACGGCTTATCACCCTGCAGCTAACGGCATGGTCGAGCGTTTCCACCGGCAATTAAAGAGTGCACTAAAGTGTCGCAATGCAGCAACCAGGAGTTGGACGCGAATTCTCCCGACCGTTTTGCTAGGAATAAGGTCGTCTTTGAAGGAGGACTTGAAAAGCACATCTACAGAGTTAGTTTACGAACAGAGCTTACGCAACAACAATCCACAATCCGATTAACGAATCTACGCAGGCTGAATTTGCTAAAGAGCTACGTTCGCATTTTAATAACCTTAAGCCTGTCGCTAGTACTCAACACGGACAAAAAAGCACTTTCATTTTCAAGGACCTTAATAACGCTACCCACGTGTTGGTGCGGAACGATACAAAGTTCCATTACAGCAACCTTATGACGGCCCTTACAGAGTAATTTCCAGGAAGGATAAAACATTTGTATTAGATATATATACGTGGCCGCGAGGTTACGGTATCAATCGATAGACTGAAACCAGCTTATTTCTTAAGGTGAATGCTCCAGGCTAGCCCGCGAAATTCAAGCTCATAAAGGTGTATGAATTTACTTTTTCAAGGTCAAAGTTATTCCTGCACCTTTATGCGCTTGGAGGGTTGTATTGATGATTTTGATGATTGTAATTCTATAACTACATACGTGTTACAGCCTTGAATCATATTTTAATCAACATACAACCTGACACTGACCTGCGAATTGCAATAAACGTAAGAAAATTTGAATTTCGCGGGCCACCCTAGCGCATTCACCATAATAGTTAAACATTACGTCGACATCCGTTTGATTCAATGTAGTCTGTGGTTTGATTGTTATACAAAAAATCCAGGTATCAAAGAATTAAATAACTAATGAAATAATATCTTTTAATCAATTGAGTAATCGATATCAAAATTAAACGATAACTAAACAATAAAAAACAATTATTTATAATTATATTACAGTAAAACCTATTGGCAGTTTACATCTCAACATTTAGATTTAGATCTCAAGTGACCGAATGACGGTATTTGTTTGAATTTTATCATTTTTGGGCATTTATCATTATCGCAGTGGACCCTTCATAAGTGATATATAGCATATAGTCAAACAAAAATTTTTGCACAGCGCCATCTTTAGTATTTTGGAAGTTGGCCTAGAAAACACCTCATTATTTACAACAGAAACACAATGATATCTCTTGAACCAGGGTAAATAAATGAAAAATGGTTTCTGATTATGAAAATACAATGTAAAATAAAAACCTTCAGGGCACAACAATCTTCCACTGGGACCGAACTTTCTTTACAAATTGGGCAATCTCCTTTCTGTTTTATATTCACACTTACCAAATCATGATGTACCTAATTATTAATAATGACTGGTAATTATGAATAATTTTCAATTAATCATATTTGCCGTAACATAAGTCGTTTAAATATGAACATTAATATTCCCTATAAATAATTTTGTAAAAATATAATCTATTAGGAATGCTGTGCTATGTGCAGTCTTTAAAAACAAAAAAAAAAATGATGTCATATTACAAAATAAAAGAATCAATATTCTGAGATCGGAAAGAGTTATCAGTCCAAATCACTGGCCTCTGTAGTTTGTAGGCGTTTATACAGGGTGCCATAGCTTCAGGGTGAGTTCAGTATCGATAAAAATAAATACCTTTAAAAACAGTTAAAAAAAAAACCGAAAATTATCATAAGATGAACCTAATGTAGTACATAACTACAAATTAAATAGCAATCGTTTAGAATTGTTTAAAAATTTGACCGTTCCCATGCGACTCGCATCCAGCGGATTCCCGCAGCTTTCACCAGGTCATCGTTTGTTTAAATGCTAAATAATAATTTCCTAGAGTTACCTACCAACTATCGAACGCAATGAAATACCTACGCCCGAACACTTCGATAACGCCGGGTGAAGGATAGGTAACTAGGTACGTAAATTACAATTCCAAACAATATTTTTTGTTTTTATTTATTTTTGACTTATTTTTTTTGTTTTTCCTTGGTTCCTTTATCGATACTGAACCTACTCCTAAGCTATGGCACACAATTTTTTTAACACCCTGTATATCTTATTGTATATAAATAATAAATGTGAATTATAATGAGTAAACATGTGTAGAAATCAAGGACCAGTCCAGCAAATCATATTTAAGGTCGAAATACTAGTTATGGCGCTTTTAACAGTGAACTATTAAAGATATGTGTCATTTACTAAGTCACATTAGGCGTGCGCAGTAGATCACGAGCCAGCTCCACTACAGGGAGAGCCCGAGTGTCTGCACGGAGCAGGAAGGGCAGACAGCGGGTAACTGATTTATTTGTGGATGGTATAGTATAACATTAGGTTGGCAGTAATTGTTGCTCGATGAAGAACATTTACTTCTTACAGTATTTTGCACTGCTATGGAATGATATTTACAATGAACTGTTCCGTTCCCTCTGATATGTCTGGTATTTAATCTTAGTAGCACTGCATCAAAAATCGATCGCGCGTTTCCCGATGGTACACAAGGGCTTCCAGATGCGCGTCGTGCGCGTCCTCGTGCGCGTCGTGCAGCTCGACCCACACCGACCCGCTGTCGCGCTACGGCGTGAGCGAGTGCGTGAGGTTGTTGAGCTTGGCAAGCAGCGCGGAGTTGCCCTGGAGCGCTCCGGCCAGCTCGTCGTGCGCGTCGTGCAGCTCGACCCACACCGACCCGCTGTCGCGCTACGGCGTGAGCGAGTGCGTGAGGTTGTTGAGCTTGGCAAGCAGCGCGGAGTTGCCCTGGAGCGCTCCGGCCAGCTCGTCGTGCGCGTCGTGCAGCTCGACCCACACCGACCCGCTGTCGCGCTACGGCGTGAGCGAGTGCGTGAGGTTGTTGAGCTTGGCAAGCAGCGCGGAGTTGCCCTGGAGCGCTCCGGCCAGCTCGTCGTGCGCGTCGTGCAGCTCGACCCACACCGACCCGCTGTCGCGCTACGGCGTGAGCGAGTGCGTGAGGTTGTTGAGCTTGGCAAGCAGCGCGGAGTTGCCCTGGAGCGCTCCGGCCAGCTCGTCGTGCGCGTCGTGCAGCTCGACCCACACCGACCCGCTGTCGCGCTACGGCGTGAGCGAGTGCGTGAGGTTGTTGAGCTTGGCAAGCAGCGCGGAGTTGCCCTGGAGCGCTCCGGCCAGCTCGTCGTGCGCGGCCAGCAGCGCGCGCACGCCCACCAGCCTCTGCACTCCCACGTCTAAACTTCTCGAGGCGCCAAGCTCCGCCTTAGAAGCGTTTAGCTGAAAAAGAAAACATTTGTTTATAGCATTAGTTCATATTTGTAAGTGTCGCCACACTGTGTGTCGATCCTCAGCCGGAACAGACCTGTGCGTCGTTGACCTGCTCGCGGATGGTGTGCTCGGCGTCCTGTATCCGCGCCGCCAGGGACAGCAGCTTCAGCTCCGCACTGGACACGTCCTTGTCCAGGATCTGCGTCTGGAGGTACACCGTCTGCGCCACCTTGTACCTGATCGTAACGTTTATATTATTATGGTTATTTGCGTGGACGGTACAGGGTCAATTGGAATTAGCTAGAGGAATTCGGACGCTACAGCACGTGGCTGAACGTCAGGCGGCATCTGTACTGACCAGTCGGCGATAGCATCGGCGCGTGCGCGCGCGAGCGGCGAGGCCTTCTGCAGCAGCGCACGCGCACGCCGCCCGGTCTCCGCCACCGTGATGCGCTCCAGCACGTGGAACTGCTCGTCGTTGTACGTCAGTGAGCGCGTGGCGCGGTCGCGCACCAGGTGCTGCCACGAGTCGCGCAGCCTGCAACAAATATGTTACTTCAAT
Source organism: Xestia rhomboidea (assembly GCA_963853795.1). Lineage (NCBI taxonomy): Eukaryota > Metazoa > Arthropoda > Insecta > Lepidoptera > Noctuidae > Xestia > Xestia rhomboidea. The sequence continues at coordinate 836,833 of OY970771.1, read as the reverse complement.
CTAAAATGCGATCATGATCGGCTTCTTAGTGTGATGCGCGCACCGACCTCTCGACGAGCGTCTTGGCCTTGATGTGCAGGCGCAGGTCGCTGGGGCAGGGCGCGTGGTGTGCCGCGGCGTCGAACTCCGCCCGCAGCGCCGGCGCATGCCGCTCCACCGGCGCCGCATGCCGCTCCGCCGGCGCCGCATGCCGCTCCGCCGGCGCCGCATGCCGCTCCGCCGGCGCCGCATGCCGCGCCACCAGCGCCGCCGCCGCCGAGCGCAGCGCCCCCGCCTCGCCCGCCACTAGCCCCGCCATGGCCGCCCAGCTCTCCGCTCCCGCCCCGCCCTGCGCACACGTACGACCGCAGCCATCTTACTACACACTTTTTGTTCATCTATGTTATAGCTAAAGATGGGTCCATTTATTAAAATGAAAAATTATTTATTTTGTTGATTCTGTTTTAACTAGGTAGAGTTTGACAGAGGACGCGTCATTTGCGCGTATTTGTTAAAATTAAATTATAATTTGTAGACTTATGGTCAACATAATCGACATCCGAACGCACTGTTCGCTATACTATACCATACCGTTAGCATCGCTTTCCTTACTCATCATATAGTTCGACGGCGGTGTGGTCACGTACAGAGCGACTCCGCGTTAAATAAATAAGGAAAAATAGTTATTTGATCGCTTTCATGCGGAATCGTCTTAACAAGAAGCAGTGACCAATAGTCGTGAATAAAAGGATCAGTTTTACCGTCTATCATAAATACCAACCTAGACTGGGGTTGTGGGTGAACGTAATCAAAGTGATTTAAAAAAAAATGTTGATAACAAACAGTCAATTCGACTTCAACTATCGATATAAACTCTGGTGCAGTGCATGTGCAACAATTAACTATCTCCCAAAAACAGTGTATCTAATTGTGCCAAAAAAAACGTCGTTTTATAGAAAGTGGCGGTGGAACTAAAACGAAAAGAAAAATTTCTAATAACGTGTATTTTGGTTGTATGTTTGGGACGCCTACTTGAGCTAAGCAGGCGTGGACTACCTGGCAAAGCGGCATACGACGCTACCAACGATTCCAACCAACTGCAAAGACTTTTTGTGATTTGAAAATTGTTGTGCACATTTATTATACACAAAATAGTGGCCAAAAGTCACAATCTCAAACCTTCGTTCAAGTTACATTCAGATGTTCACGTGTAAGAGTTGATGACGTTACATGTAGTCTCTGTGAGGGGCAATTTGACTTCCCTTGCGCAGGTATAACGGAGGTTGGATGGAGAAAGCTTGGGGACCGTAAAGCATTACATAATAATAAATTACGATGAGTGATAGTTTAAAAACCCTCGCTGACATAGACAACATCAAAATTGCACGATCTGTTGATTGTGACCCGTCTGACCTTACCAAACACTTAAAGATAAATACTAACGATTTGACAATATTTTCCCAAAATATAAGAAGCATTTATTGTAATTTTGACAATTTCATAGCAACTATATCCACTTTTTCATTTGAAACCGACATCATAATATTCACCGAGTGTAGATTAAGTGATGAAAAATCTATCCCACAACTCATAAACTACACTTCCCATATTACAACACGGCATTTAAATCAAAATGACGGGGTAGTTGTATACATAAAAAACTCTCTTATGCCCAAAGTTAAGGAAATAAATTTAGTCCAGGCATCTTGCCTACAATTGGACATACTTAATAATATTATTCTGTGTATTTACCGATCCCCATCGCATACAAATAGTGACAGTTTTATAGAATCACTCAGTACAGAACTCAATGCTCTAAGTACGCAGAAAAGTATTATTATAGCGGGTGATATAAATATTAATATTAAACCCAAAGATACAGACCAATCCTATGAGCGTAAAAATAGAGTTAATTATCTTACAATGCTATCAACGTATGGCATACTACCTGGCCATATACTTCCCACGCGAGGAATAAACTACTTGGATCATTTTATGCTCAAGATTAATAACAACAAGAAATCAGCTTTTGTTGGTGTACTACACACTACAATTACTGACCACTACACAACATTCTTATCTCTATCTAAAATAAAAATTAAACAAGTTGCCCCAAAAACTAAAACTAGTCTGAATTATGAAGGTGCGCTGAAACATTTACAGGAAAATAAAATAGCGGAACTACTCTTTTGCAATGATCCGATTGAACATATTAATATTTTCATACAGAAACTAACTAATTCTATAAATAATAATACTACCACTGTAACAATTCCTAACAAAAAACGAATAATTAAGCCATGGATAACTCAAGGTATATTAAATTGTATAGAAAATCGTGATAAAATGCAAAAAAGGGTTAAAAGGGATCCTAGCAATGATATTTTAAAAATTACATTTACTAGGTATAGAAATTATTGCAATAACCTCATAAAAAAACTGAAAAGGAAATATCAAAAGGAATTATTAGCCAACTCTGTAAAAAACAATAAAAAACTCTGGAAAAATATAAAAGATGTTACCTATTCTTATAAAACTAAGACCGAAAATACGGAATTATTGGACTTAATGTCATCCCCTACCGACTCAGTTAATCATGTCAACAATTTTTTTGTTAACATTGGTAAGCAACTGGCCCAGCAAATTCAGCCCGACTTACACTCTGACCCCCAACACCTAAACTCTGACCCCCAATACCTAATTAGAGATCAATCTTCCGTATCCCATTCTTTTGTACTCTACGATACTGACTGTGATGAAGTAGATAGAATTCTAATGAGCCTAAAAACTGATAGTGCCCCCAGTTGGGATAAGGTAACTACAAAATTTCTCAAATATATAAAAATGGTAGCTGTTCCAATCTTAACTCATCTGACTAACCTGTGCTTTAATAAAGGCGTCTTTCCGGAAGAACTAAAAAGATCTATTATTACACCCGTACACAAGGGAGGGAACAGAGACGATGTTAACAACTATAGACCAATATCAGTCCTACCAGCAATGTCCAAAATTGTGGAAAAACTAATAAATAATAGACTCATTAACTATCTTAGTAAATACGAATTACTGTCACCTACACAATTTGGGTTCAGACAAGGTGTATCAACCGAGGATGCAGTAACCGCCCTAACATCGCTGGTAGCTGATACTATGGATAGTGGCAAGAAATGTGTTACTGTCTTCTTAGACCTAAAAAAAAGCGTTTGACACCGTCTCTGTTCCAACCCTGGTGAGTAAATTAGAAAAATACGGAATACGAGGAACTCCGCTTTCTCTTATTAAGGACTATCTATGTAATAGAAGGCAGAGTGTTAGGATTGGAAAGTATACCAGTGACTACGCGGATGTAACTTACGGCGTACCGCAAGGAAGCGTATTGGGTCCAACATTATTTTTGATTTATATCAACGATCTCTGCAATTTAAATATCAAAAACGCCAAAATTTTCTCTTATGCTGATGATACGGCTATTGTCTTCTCTGGTGTCTCTTGGGAAGATGTTGAGTACACAGCTGAAATAGGCATGGCTAGGATAGCCAAGTGGTTGAAAAAAAAATTTACTTACCCTAAACACATGTAAAACTAATTTCGTGTGCTTCAGTATTAGCGCACGAACTGAACCGACGGATGATTTTAAAATTAAAATTCACGATTGTGAGGACTTTAGGAAAAAAAATTGTAATTGCCCAAAAATTAATAAATTAAAACAAACCAAATATCTAGGGGTAATAGTAGACCAGAGATTATCATGGTATCCCCATATCGAACAAGTTGCTAACAGGGTTAGAAAACTGTGTTGGTTATTTAGTACACTGAGACATATTGTGCCAAAAAATATAACTAGTCGTAATAAGACTTCTAGAAATCTCCTTAATGAGATATACGTCGCTTTGGCTCAGTCTGTCTTAGTGTACTGCATTCCTAACTGGGGAGGGTCAGCAAAAACTAAATTCATAGAAGTAGAGCGTGCACAGCGTGCCCTGATAAAAATCATGTACTTTAAGAAAACTAGATATTCCACAGATAGTCTTTATAACATAAGCGAATTACTCTCAGTAAGGAAACTATACATAGTTCAAACTATACTAAAGAAACACAAGACCCTACCTTACGATGCATCTAAACTAGCTAAACGAAGAAAGCATGCTGTTGCAGAATTTCCCCAAACAAAAACTTTGGTTGCCTCCATGCAATTTAATACTCGCTCTGCTCGATTATATAATAGAATAAATAAAGAAATATGTATATATAAAAACCAATATTATGAATGCAGAAAAAATATACTGAAATGGATCAAACCACTTACTTATAAGGAAACGGAAGAGCTGTTGAAACCCACGACATAACCTATACTCTCATACAGGCATACATAACACACAAATACACACACACATACACACACACACACACTCTCTCACACACACAAACTATACTTATGCCAATCTTGTCTACTTACCTATGATAAATATGTTATTAAAAATTTCTTTCTTTTGTTATGGAAGAGCGGAGTCTTCTAATACAGGCATTGTTAGCTTAAAAGAAGGCTTCAATCACAAACTATTTGTTATAATATTGTTGAAGAAATAAACAAATTTGAATTTTGAATTTTTTGAATTTTGAAAGCAACATGGAAATGTGCCAACTGCAAATTATCAGCAGTTGCCAGTCCCCAAATCGATTCCCTCAAGATCTTACCTGCCGACTCGGAGACCATCCTAACGGAGCTGAAGCGGCTGTCAACCCAAATGGAGGCATTGCCCGTGTTGGTTGAAACCATAAAAGCAATCCAAATTGAGCTCGTGGAGTAGTAGTAGTAAACAAAAAATATGTAATCAGCAGCGTTATTCAGAGAATACAAGCAAAACACTAATAACACGCTTCAAAGAGAAGTTAAAAGTACCAAAGATATAAATGTAAATAAAACAGTTATTTAAAACTTTTGAATAATGAAAAGTAAATGCACTGATTATGACACATACCAATGATAATCTAAGAGTAAAAGGACAAGATGTCTAATTTTTATTGCTGTGTGAGTCGAGTTTCGGAATTTTCCACGTGTTGCACAGAATAAGTCGATGTCAAGAAAGTGTTTATTATAATTGTCAACAAGACGTCGCAACGGTGCTCGAATACCAGCATTTGTTCGACACGCTCTCACTGCACGCAAATGTATTCTTCTGGGAACTAAATAACAAATTCTGTTGCAAATATCAGAACGGTCGTGCGTGTTTCTGCAGAGACCGTAGACGAGCACGCTCTCCAGAAACATCCGCCGGCCAGTAAGGTTTAGAAGATTATATTTTTACAGTAAATCGCCCTAAGACGCAGAAGAGTGAAAGTAAGTAAGTAAGTCAGTTCTTAAAATTTTATTTTGTCCCATTTATAGGCAGTTAGAATATTTAACGTATAGGGAATTCCACACCGATACTGCATACTCTAATTGAGATTTAATTAAGGACTTGTATAGATAAAGGTAGTCTGAGGGCGCACGAATCCAGTGGATGATCGCATAACAAATCCGTACATACGCAAAGCCTTGTTAACAATTGTATTAATGTGTACATCAAGATGAAGCTTGTCATCAAAAATGTCACCCAGATCGCGAACCATGGTAACTCTATTTAAAGCGACATCATTTATAGAGTACTGGTATCTGAAGATGTTTTTGTTTTTGTTGATGCTCAAATAACAACATTTAGGCACGCTAAGTTTTAGTTTATTACACGCACAGTATTCAGACAGTCTATTTAGGTCACTTTGTAAAGCAAGACAATCGCCAGTGTTTTTAATTGGCCTAAATATTTTTAAGTCATCTGCATATAAAATAAATTTTGAATTTTTGAAACATTTGCCTATGTCGTTAATGAACAAAATTAATAGAAGGGGTCCTAAAATCGATCCTTATGGAACACCTGATGTCACTGGTATAGAAAATGATTGATAACCATCAATCACAACGCGCTGCGTCCTTTTGGAAACATACGACGAAAACCACCTCAACAGGTTCCCACGTATGCCATTAAACGCAATTCTGAGCAATAGCAGCTCGTGGTCGACCTTATCGAACGCTTTCTGGAAATCAGTATAGACTGAATCTACTTGAATACCAGCATCATTTCATTAAAAATGTATTCTGAATATGCTACAAGATTTGTAGATCTCCTTTTAACAAATCCGTGTTGTTGTGGAACAATAACATTATCAAGCAACGGATAAAGTACACTATGTACAAGCTTTTCAGAGTTTCGATAAGGTCGCCAATATTGATATTGGGCGATAGTTCTCGACGTCATATGTAGGGCCAGACTTGTGCGCCGGTGTTACGTTATCTCGCTTCCAAGCATCGGGAAAGATTCCTTGTGACAGGGATCGATTAAAAATAATTTGTAGAGGAACGCATATGTTCTTAGCAGTAATTCTGAGAAATATTGCAGGAAGTGCATTAGGACCAGGCCCTTTTGAGGTATCTAAGGTTTCCAGGTGCCTCAATACCTGCTGAACTGAAAACTGAATATTGCCCACAGCAGTAGTCCTTAGAAAAATCTGCACTTGAGCAAAAATCATTTGACAAAGTGGAAGGTTCATAGACAGATTTAAAATACACAGAGAAGAGATTGCAGATTTCATTAGGGTTGTTCGAAGATTGATTTTTAAAACTCACACTAGACGGAATTCCTTTGGATGACTTACGGTTTGAGATGAATTTCCAAAAATAATTAACATTTTGTTTAATACTGTTCTCGACAGTATTGATGTACCGGTCATAACATATTTTGCACTCAATGTGAAATCGGGATCTGAAAAGCGAAAACTGTTCATAATCTGTCAAATTTTTATATTTTTTCCACTTTATCCAAGCTCTACACTTGTTCCTAAAAATATGTATGAGAGCCGGTGAGAACCAAACTGGGGGAACCGACATTAAAAATTATATCGTAGAAGACCTCCAGTGATTCCTCTACAGAGCAGTTACTTAAAGAAGACTCCCAGATTATTTCCGATCAATCTTGGTTAATATCGTCATAATTAGCTGTAAAATAGTTAAATCTTTTAATTGTATTACGTCTCATATTGCTGTTTCGTGTCTGAAAGGGAATCAATACACAAAACGGGGGATGATATTGATCCGGAGGCAATAAAAAGTCATTAGTTTCGCACACTATGCAGTCACCATTACTGATAAAGACATCGAGTATATTATTACGTATGTTTTGTGTGTTCTACTGGATAGCATTATGTGTGTACAGAAAATTACTCATAACTCTACTCACAGGGGTGTTGTTTCCGCAGACCTGACCAAAGGTATCCCAATTAAGAGCAGGTAAATTTAAATCACCGATCAGGTAGAAGCGTTCAACGTCAGTATCGTCAAAGTAGGCATCCAACATTTGAAAGTAGGCATCATTGACAGATTCCGGAGTTTTTGGTGGAACATAGCTGCACTAATCATATGCAATATACCCCTATTTATGCTGGGTATCTGAACAATAACATATTCAATGTCGGCAAATAAAGCTGCAACAGGGTTGATTCTAACCGCACGTAGTGATTTGAGAATCGCTACCAGGGTTCCACCTCCTTCCTTCTTACCAGTGGCTTCAGGGTCGCGGTCGCACCTATGTATAGTGTAGCGATCATCAATGAATTCGCCGTCAGATATCTCCGGCGCAAGCCAGGTTTCCGTTAGGACAATAAAGTCGTAGCAATTAGCCAAAATATTTACGTATAACGTAGGCAGTTTGTTGCGAACTCCCCTACAGTTCTGATAGTAAACAGTAAGAGACTGATCATCCATTACTGAAGAAAGCACTACAAATAAGTATGATACTGTTATAACACATTAATAAAGCCTAAATGACTACGAGTGAATTGTGCAACACGACAGCGATGATATATAGGCAATATAGTGGCACATGAAACAAAAGCTTGAGCATACAGACATAAATCTAACTAACTTAAAGAAGAGTTGCAGTTTGATAAGCATTGAGTGAAAAAAGTAAACGTCTGTAGAGCAATCAAACAGATAGACACCATACAATGATAAAATAATAAATATCTGGAATTGGCAAAACAAATATAAGGGAATCGGTAGGTACGGTTTGAAGTTCTGAATGTTGATAGTGTCAATGACTAGAACAGAAGACCCAGCTGCCGGCGAGGCGGGTTTAATTTTGCCAACGTCTTGCGTAGATTTAATGGCGCGCTCCTTCCTTTCTCTAGCCAGAATGATGCCGTTCTTGACCCATACGAACTTGAAGTTATGCATTACGACATTCCCGAAATAACTGCTTATTTTTCAGGGTCAAATGTTCATGAACGTTAATGGGTAATTTTGAGTTTGAGAAAGCAAATCCGCGTTCAGGTTCTTAAATAATCTGCAGGCGCTGTTGTGTTGTCTCTGAATAGTCGGGAAGTAAACTTCACAATAATGTTTTTGGGTCTATCGTCTTGTACTTCTACTACGTAAAATAAATAACGCAGAAAGCCGCGTTATTTTAAAATTTATTTTAGAACCGATGTTTTCTATTAGGGTGACCAGATTTTCACCTCGCCTTTCAGATATGTTACAAATGTCAATATTGAAATTCCGAGCGATACTTTAGCAACTAGCCCCGCCATAGTCATTTGCAAGTCCGCCATATTTTTACTGTGTCTTTTCAAATCAGCGACTTACTTTTAGATGTCAACGCCTTCAACTCCATGCCCTGGAGCTGCATAAAGGAGGCACTCCGGTATCACCGGGTGCCGACCTACCTCCGTCGTGTGGTCGGGGACTACTTGAAGGACAGGGCCGTCATCTACCCCGGTCGCAACGGAGAGTGGAACCGGCGAGAGATGTCGTGCGGTGTTCCACAGGGATCGGTTCCAGGGCCGCCCCTGTGGAACATTGGTTACGACTGGGTGCTGCGCGCCGACCTCCTTAGCGGCGTCAGCGTGGTGTGCTACGCTGACGACACACTGGTGCTGGCATAGGGGAGGTCGCACGAGGCGGCGGCCGAAACCATGACACGCGGGGTTGCGATAGTCGTTGAGAGGATCCAGCAACTGGGTCTCGAGGTGGCATTGCACAAGTCCGAGGCCATGTGCTTTCATGGGCCTCGGAATGCGCCACCGCCGGGATCCTCACTGACGGTAGGAGGGGTATCCATCGGTCGACGTTGAAGTACCTAGGACTCGTCCTCGACAGCCAGTGGAACTTCGTTGCGCATTTCCGCCGTTTGGCCCCCCAAACTGGAACGGACCGGCGCTGCTTTCAGGCGGCTCCTGCCCAACCTGGGAGGACCAAACGCCTTCTGCCGGAGGCTCTACGCGGGAGTCGTGCGGTCCATGGCCCTTTGACGGGGCCCCGGTGCGGGCGCGTTCCTTGAAGCAGCGAGCCGCCCACTACCTGAACACGCCCCAAAAGGTGGTAGACGTAAGGCTGGTCCGTGGTGTTTGACAGGCCGTGTCGACGGCGCGTTCGTGTTCCACGCGCGCCTCAAAGAGAGTCAGCAAAAAGGAAGGGGTCCGCAAGGGCCGATGCCTGCCTGGGCTGCGGGACTGTTCGAAAGAGATACCGTGGCCCCGGAACACAAAGGGCGATGAAGGAAGATGGATGGGTTTTAGTCAGTAAAAGTCTGACACTCTCTCCTGCTCCGCCCAGAGCAGGAGGAGTCATTTGATGATTTCCCATCCGAAAAAAAAAAGGACTGTTAGCTGCTACTCAGCGGCTTCGTGGAAACGGAACGTTCCGTCCGAACACGGCCATCGACAGGGGAGCCGATTGGCGTACACGTAAGTACTCGTTTTCAAAACGAAATACTGGGCTATTTCGATGAAAATCCCCATGCCAGTACCCGAGAAACAGCTGATTTGACGCCTCTTCGACTTTTTTTTGTGGGGTCGTGTTATTGTTAGTTTATTTTAGTGCGACAACAAGTGCAGAGGACCTAAAAAATAGGATAGTGAACGCTTTTGATGAAAAATGACGAAGTACTTTCTAAATTAAAACATCAATTATGAAAACGTAAACGTAATGTTGTATACAACATGTAACGTAATTAACGCACACCCTCAGACACCCCAATTAATATAATATGTTATAATCATAATACATGCACTGAATTTTTAATTAAACATATACATGTTTAATTAAAATGATTATTTATTAAATTAGTTATCCTAATTCTGGAAGAATGTTGTGGTCACAGTACAAATCAACGGACGCACACAGTCGCATAAGTAGGTCTCACACCTACGTATGCGACTGTGTGAGTCTTTCTAGCCTAGTAAGTATTCGCTCGCGTTCGAGACCAGTTAACGTCGCTCGTCTCAACTTCAATAGAAAAGTTCATTACATTATAATGCCCGTTTTCTTAATTGATGTTTTAATTTAGAAAGCACTTCACTGTCATTTTTCACTATTTCTAAAGCGTTCACTATCCTATTTTTTAGGTCCTTGGCACTTGTTGTCGCACTAAACAAAAACAAGTCAAGAGGCGTCACAACAGGTGATTCTCGGGTACCTACTGGCATGGGGATTCTCATCGAAATAGTCCAGTATTTCGTTTTGAAAACGAGTACTTACGTGTACGCCAATCGGCTCCGGTCGATGGCCGTGTTCGGACGGAACGTTCCGTGGCCACGAAGCGGCTGAGTAGCAAGCTAACATAGTCCTGCGGTCTACTCTTGTACCATACCTTTGGTTGAATGTTCTGCCAACTGAGAACCTAGAACCACATTATCACCACACCGCACCGTGTCAAAGTCCTCACCATTTCACTGAAAATTATTTTGTGTATTGGAAAGACATCGCACTAATAATGTCAGCACATGACTAATATTGTTGACATTTAAGTTAGCTTTCATCGTAGCCGCCCTCGCGCCCGCGCCGGCCGGTGTCATGGTGGCTATCTCGCTCTATCCCAGGTTTTTAATTTGCACGAGAAAGGGAACGAAAAGAAATATGACATATTCCGCATTTTGTTGGTTTATCTATTGTTTCCTTTGTCCAGTGCCTGTTAGTGTGTGCGTGCGGTTAAATCGCTAAGTTTACTTCAACTGTTTTTGTAAAGACTTGAACTTGCTTCAAGGTTAATTTTTTTTTATTTTGTATTGAATGGCGGAATTTGTATTAATACAAATAAAACTGAACTTTTAAGTCTTATTGCCTTGAGTTACGCTCCATTTCAGTTTGTTCTGACTGTACAGGGTTAGTGTGACTATAAATTACGATAGATCGAAGGATTTTTGGGATAAAAAATTACCTATATTCAAAATTATAGAAATCGATTCAGTAAACGATTCTGAACAAACTAATTTCAGGATGTGCGTTAATTATGTTACATGTTGTATATATACTTAACATTCAAAAACAAAATCCTACTCAATAAGACCAAAGCCAGAGCTAAAGAACGTGGTTTTGAGCATGTTTGGGTCAGAGGATGCAAAATAGTTTTCTCGTAATTAGCCATTATGTGATTTGGTGCTTACGTTATTTTATTCTAAGCGAGCACACACTCTTTCTGTCTCTTGTTTTGCACGCGGTAGTAATAGTGCTATCCTTTTCAACCGTTCCCGTCAGTAACGAACGGGCCATCCCAGAGTGAGAACGTATGACTTTGCTGCGCGCGCGGTCACGTGTTCTACGTAAATATATTCCTGATATTGTATATTGTAGCATTTTGATCCGAAAAGTTTTTATTTTATAAACAAAGAACTTTGCTTCTTTATTGAGATTGGTAAAATTTTGTTCAGCTTCAATACTAATATTAAGATGATGGGGTAAAGTTTGTATTCTATGTTTACTTGTTTGTAAGTTTAGATGTAGAGGGTAATCTTCGGTACTACTGATCCGATTACGAAAATTCCCCTCCTACGTAAGTGCAAGTGCAATACAATATCTTTAGTGTTTTAGCATTTGAGAAACACTTAGAGATACGTATTAATAAACCCAAGCATAAGTGCTAAAAAAAGCAAAAAAAAAAAAAAAGCTTCTTAAGAGAAGCTTTTTTCACAATTGCATCAATGTGTGTGTCAAAAAGTAACTTACTGTCTTGATGGACGCCCAAGTCACGAATAGTGTTGCACCTTGGCAAGATCTGGCCCGCCAAAGTATAAGAATAAGAATAATTTATTTAAAAAGTAGGTATTACCAAAGCGTACATTTGGGTGCAGTAGTGTTATTTCTTAAACAAAGTGTAACTATACTATACAAAGTATAACTAGTGGCTCTTCTTCTTTATCGTGTGGTTAGTGCCTAACCTGGTGTCAGAGTTTTTAAGCCGCCCATGGGCCTCTGACTTGGCATAACATGCCGTCGAGAAATATCTCTCAGGCATGCTGGTTTCCTCACAATGATTTCCTTCGCCGAAGCAAGTGGCTAGGACGGTACGTTTCCTAGTGTAAGTGATCACCGAACACTTGGATGGATTGAGATCAATTTTATTTTATTTTACTTATTAAGGGACAATAAACAGCTAAAATATGTGTTAGAACAAAGTAAGGATAATACAAAACATTAACAATATTGCAGCCCACTACATTATCTGCATATTAACAAGAGAATATGCTAATGAGTAGAGTAGAGCCACTAGATAGGTAGAAAAAAATAATAATAATTACGTCACATTAATAATATATAATTATAAAAATAATAGAAATATCAATAATAGTAATTATTAAAAATTAAATAATTAAAAAAAAATTAAAACGAAATATTAATCATGAAAATAAGAAATTCAAATTGATTCAATTGTTTGGCAACAGAGTAATAATACACACTAAAAACAAATAAAAAATTAAAATCTAGACTAGCTTAAATTCCTAATAACATTATTGGTTCATAATAATTTTCATGACATTGGATTTAAATTTGGATTTTGAGCATACAAAAATATCAATAGATGATGATGATGATTGAGCACCACACCCAGCCAGGAGCAAGCCTGACCCGGACAAGCCGGATACACCAGGGCGCACTGTTTTGTTAGGAAAGACATGCTCTGGGATGGGAGAGGAAGCCCGACCAACCGCAGCCAGTCGGGCACAATCAGCCGACTATGCAGCCTAGAGCCAATATAGGAATAGTGGTAAAGACAGGTATAATCCATAGGAATGAGCATTGGTGTTTTGATCTTCGTTTGATTGGTCTCTTCTAACATTGGAGAATCGTGTTTATTTCTGGTGGTTGCGATTCCATTCGTTTTTGGCACGTCTTATTTAAACATATTAATTATTACGCTTATATGTTTCATCGTCAGTAGTATTTGTTTCGCTGTCAGAATTTTTCAATCAAGATTTGAATTTTTCTCTATCTGCTGCCAGCTGGGTCCATTCTTCTTTTATCAAAGTATTATATCCATGTCTTGTTGGAGTGCCTCGTTCCATGCATATATTGGTCTTCCAACTTTTAGCCGTTTCGCCTTGTATCTAATAGCTGCGTGTAATAAGTGAGGGTCTGGTGGACGGAGGATGTGCCCGTAGTAGCATAACCGTAGGCATTAATTTTTTTTGATAATTATTTTTCCCATAAGAATTTCGCGTGTTTTCTTGTTCGGGGGGTTTCGCGTACTCTTTATCATATCTTTAAGAATGAGTCTTTCCTATCTTCTGAGTTCCGATCGGTTTGCCTTTGTGAGTGCCGCTGCCTTAAGACCGTAAGACATAGCAGGTTCTATGACCATTTTATAGACAAGACGCGCGATTTTCCACTCCATTTTCGAGCTTTTTATGAAGGATATTAAGGCCTTAGAGTTACGCATCGCTTGTTTACATCTGGCGTTAACTGTGTTGTTTCGATTAAGTGTCGATGTTATATACGTTTCGTCTACCGGTTGAATACTGGTTCCTTCAATCCTAATAAGATTTCGGGTTTCGGTGCTGTGTGGGTCTCTCATTACTAGTTTTGTTTTCGTTTCATTAATGTGGAGTCCGACTGATTCCAGTATCGGTTTGATTTTGGTGACTATTTCGTCCAGTTCACTGAGATTATTTGTTACTATTATTACGTCATCTGCAAAGGACAGTATTATAGGGAGTGGAATCATGGTCCCGGTCTAGATGAAGGCATTCTATTTCTTCTTTTAATGTTCTGAGAACGTCGTCCATTACTATGGGGTAGTCGTGGGGATAGCGGACATCCCTGTTTGACTCCCTTGCCTTTGTGCGTCGATTCTGTCCAAACCATTTTATGCAAGTGAAGCCATTCATGCATGCCTTAATAATTCTATTTGTTAGATATTTGTTAGTTCTAGTAACTAAAATGTCTCTAAGAGAGTTTAAGTTCAACGTATCGCAAGCTTTTTCGATGTCTAACGCCAGTATATAGGTTTTTGAGTCTGCTCTCCATTCTTCGTCAAGAGTTCTCCTAAGTGTGTACATATGGTCGTCGGTCGATCTATTGCGAAAAAAGACTACTTGGTAGTTTCCTAGTTCGTTTATTAAAACATCCAGTTTTCTTAGTAGAAAGCTTGCATATATCCTATTTCCCACCTTACACATAGATAACTTTCTGTTGTCGTTAATTCCGTCTGGATTTGCTTTTTTAGGTACTGGAATTTGGATCGTTTTGTTCCAAGATATTGGTATATCATTGCTAACCCATGCTGCCTGCATATGTTCTATAATTTCCGATAGCATTTCTGTTGGCAAGGCTTTGAATAGCTCGGACACAACCTTGTCAGTACCTGGTGCTTTGCCGTTATTCACGTTTTTAATAATTTCTCTTATCTCCTCTTCCGATAGTTCTTCTTTTGCGTCTGATGGGTTCTTATTGGGTATAAATCTTCGTCCCACCTTGTCATGGGTATACAACGTTGTTTGTTGTTGAGTTTCGTGTTCATTTTATGTCTCCTGTAAAAATCGTATGTGATTTTCATTCGTTGTGATGGATGAGTTCCGCTTAGGTTTCTAAAGAATATTTCACATTTTTTCTCTTCTTCTTTATTTCTTATATTTTGCAGATTGTGTCTTGCTTCTCTTAGTTGTTTGGTTGCGAATGCTTCTTTGGGGTAAAAGTTTTTGATAAACTTGGCTTTTTGCAGTTTTGCGAGCGCGATTCTATGTTCCCTGGATCTGATTGGCCTGCTTATAAGAATCTTCGCTGCTGATTCATGATATTCATAAGGGAATACCATGGGAATAGTTGGCAATTTTTTTTTCTTGTTTTGTAGATTTATAACCTGAGGTTGATTGTTAATTTCCTTTTGATATTCTTACATTTTGGAGTCGGCTATAGTCGTGATTTCTGTAGTTGAATTCAAGCTCAGCTTTGCGCATTGGTTTCTCGTTGGATTTCAGCATATGCAGTGGCGGATTTTTTTTTTCTCCCTACTTCCTTTGTTTTGAGTTAAATTACCCAGTACTCAGGTTTGTTGCCTGTGTAAGCATGCTATGTGTATCCCTTTATCTTTCAAGTTTTGTCAATGTTATTTTTCTTGGAATGTGTGGCGATGCCTCTATCATTCCAGGTTGCGATTTTGACACTATTAATATCTGTAATATTACTATGGCAGGACGGAGGTTTTAGTATTGTACATCCGGTGGCGTCGGGTTGTTCAGCAGGCGATAACGTTGTGCTTGTATTTCGCGTATTGTGTGGTGTACATTCTGTTGCAGAGGCTTGAGAATTAAATGCGCTAAGAAGGCTGTCATAGTGGTCGTTGTGATATAATAAGTTAATAGTGGCTACGGCGTGTTGTGGATATCTGAGGCGGTGCGTAATGAGAGCGCTAGGCCCGGCTTGGTGTACTGTGTGTATTATTGCTCCTGTGGACAAAATTTATTAGCGTTCCTGAGGAAAGAGCTTATTACCTAATGATATTTTACTATGATTTTTAATAATCTCGCGTTACTTTGGGTCTCTGGGTTTTAACTTTACCTCTATATTATCGGTAGTTTAAGCGTGGCTTTGTTTGTCTGTTAATGGTCGAGCTATGCAATTTGCTTTTGTTTCGTGAATAATGGGAGAAAGTAGGGTTCTTTTTTAAGTTATTGTAGGTTTATTGAACAAACCGGTCACCATTGTTAGATTATTTGTTTAGGGTTTGTTATTTCTTAACGCTTACAAGTTTAAAGGTTCTATTTTTTATGGCGAAACTGATTTTTTTTTGTCGTCCGATTTTAAGAGTTCGGCTTATGCTTTTGTTTCCTTGGTCGACGTACCATGGGCTCGAACGAAATCTGCTCAAATCTAAAATAAAATTCAGTGCACACGATGCCCACATCTGTTTACCACCCTTAACAAATCATCGACACGAAAAAGAAGAGGAACTTTTAGTGGTCCGCACAAAGAGTGTGCGGACCAATAGTAGTAAAACGAAAAAAATATGCTACCCATTTATACGTTATCCTTAGTTTTACAAAAATTCTATTCCACTGTCCGACCACTTTATTTTTGACTAATAGGAATAGAACAAAACAAAGGACCTAGGAAGAGAAAGTTTAGCGCTTCAATAGCGGCCGGATGCTGCAAACAAAAAGAGCCGCATTGGCGGTGATATTTCGTCCGTTGAGACTGTACCACGCCACATGTGGCAAGCAAATGCGCGGTGTTAAGTATTGGCACCCCGGGAGGAGCCGGTCTCAGCGATGCTATTATGTAATAGAAAGTCAGACCTTGTGTTAATTAACACGTGTACTCGTTGACTCAGTATTACAAGCTATGCTGTGGTTTTTTTAACCATTAAACGGTATACGCGGAAACACTGTTGACAGAGGCCCCAATACGTTACGCATCAACATGTTTATGTTGCCAGTTACGCGATTATTATGCTAGTGTGCGGCCGGCTTATGTATGAAGGCCGAGGAAGGCTCTGAGCTGGGCCCGTGCTCAGCTCAAGAGAGCGCTTGATGTATTGCAAAACGATGACTATCGTGTGATTAGCAATGGTGTGTACTACCTTGACCAGTGTTGCCTCCACCAAGGACCGCTATTAGGATTCTAAACATAGAAATAGGTAACTTGCGCCTTTAATAGTTGATAGGCGTATCAATTATGTGGTTGTGGGTGTTCTGGTTTTCTATATAAAAGTATTTATCATGCACAAAATTGTACCTTGGCCATTCGAAAGTTAATCGATTAAATAAGTAGTATTCCTAGCTAGGTAGACTGTGAAACCCCAGGCTTGTACACACAAGCGACCGCTAGTTGGCTGAAAAATAATCTGTGCTAATTCAATATATATAAATTAAACGGGTTCACCGGATTTCAGCTACGGCTCGGGATATACTGGTCGCTGTTCTACGCTCCCGATAGTATCTTGGGCGTAGGGTGTAGGGTGCTGATGTGCACAGAGTCCACACACATAACACCACACACTACACTGCAACACTGTATTTGGATATGTAAACGTTTTAACCCTAGTCTTACTAATTTTGCTTAAGTGCACGATATGCCACTCAAATTCATGGTTTAGAGTTCACACTATTCACAAACACACCCGATCATAGATTTCAAAACGAATAGAATTAATAGCAGGCATGTATAATACCAGTACCACAGTGTCTACATAAAATCCTTAAGTAATGGCACACCAACCGAACAAAACAAAACACACCGACGCCGGGTCGTAAAAAAATAGAACTTTCGCAACAGATGGTCAGGCGCAGCTCACAATGCGACTGTTCACGTCAACGGTCCGAACCGAACTCTCTTGAGCATACAAAAATATCAATATTAACAAAATTACAATTATAGGATTCAACCATTCGACGGATAGGGCAGCGCATACCAGAACTAGTTCGACAGCTATTGAGAGCAAATTCCTGCACAGGTACAACGTATATTAACGGTGCGTGGGACTACATAACATAGTTTGCTCGTGAGATCAATGCAGTCGAAATCACCATGAACAATACCATGCAGTACAGAGGCCTCTAGATACGTCTAGATTCTAGGCTGACCTGCCCATATTCAGCAATTCAGAGTACGACATATACGTTTTATGGAATCTATAATGCATGGCTCGTAGAAACTTGCGAAGGACTTTTTCAATCTCGTCTATATATTTCTGGTAAAACGGGTTCCAGATAGGGACGGCATATTCTAATTGTGATCGTACTAAGGTTTTAAATAGGTAAAGGTATGTGGAGACCCGCTTGAACTCAGTGGACGCCCTCATAACGAAACCATACATACCAAATGCTTTTTTTGACGTGATAACGTCTTTAAAATCGTTTTAGTCGGGTGACATGTTCAGAAACTTGTGTCACACCCAAACCTCACGAGCGCGATCGCAGGTATAACGAGAGAGAGACGGACCGATCTCCCGTCTCATCTCGAGCGCTGCCAGTCATTCCGTGAAACTTGTCACGCGGAATCCTCACGAGCGGAGGCTGGCATAGCGTTCGAGTGAGTGGACCGATCTTCCGTCTCTCTCACTCTAGCGGCATACAAATTTGAAAAAATTGTTATCTTCATTAATTCCTTACTTCCCAAAAACTTATATCACCAATAAGACGTTATCACGTAAACATCTCGATCGTAAACCTACTTTACAAACAACCAATTTTTTTTTCTACATGGTGATTTAGGGACAACCTACCATCAATCCACACACCAAGATCTTTCACAGTACACACATTACTGAGTGCTGTGTCATGCAATGAGTATTTAAAGTTAATAACTGATTTATTCTTTGTGAAATTCATGCAAATTCACTTGGAGAGACTTATTGGAACAGTTGACAATCCTCTACAGTTTGTATAGATCTATAAGCTTTTAGGTCATTAGCGGATACAAGAAACTTAGTATTTTTAAAACATTTGTCTATGTCATTATATATATAAAATAAACAATAGTGGTCCGAATATTGAACCTTGTGGAACACCCGAGGTTATATGCACTGCATCAGACTGATGACCATTCACGACAATCCCTTGTGTTCTATTTATAATATAGGATGAGAACCAGCGAAGCAAATTTCCTCGTATACGATTAAAAGCAATCTTATTCAGTAGGATTACATGGTCGACCTTGTCAAAAGCTTTTTTGAAATCTGTATAAACCGCATCAACTTGTAATCGCCTGTCCATGTTTTCAAAAAGATAATTGGAAAAAGTTAATAAATTAGAAACAGTCGAACGTCGCTGAACAAACCCATGTTGCTCTGGGATGATGACGCTGTATGATACTCTTCAAGCCGATACAAGTCAGCCTGAAGTGCTAGATCATCTTCGAGCGCTGTGGGCCGCCAGGTCGAGCGCGCCCGCGGCCGTGTGCGTGAGGTGCGCGTGCGCGTGCAGCGCGTCGGCGCGCGCCACCACCCGCGCCAGGCGCGTGCCCAGCAGCGCGCCCCAGCGCGACACGCAGGCGCCAAGCTAGGAACTAACCTGCGCGGTGCTGCCGGCTCTTAGCGCGGCGCTGTGGGCCGCCAGGTCGAGCGCGCGCGCGGCCGTGTGCGTGAGGTGCGCGTGCGCGTGCAGCGCGTCGGCGCGCGCCGCCACCCGCGCCAGGCGCGTGCCCAGCAGCGCGCCCCAGCGCGACACGCATGCGCCGCACAGTACGGACGCCGCGCACACCGCCTCCACGCGTCGCCTTATCACGTGGCCCACGCTGCACGCCGTCTGACACAACACATTCATCAGCACACCACACCCAACGTGCTAGCAGTAAGGGCGGGCTTGGTCTTCAATACTCTGAATCGCGTCATGAAAATCAAATCGAGTTAGCGGTACATCTAGCAAGGTGATGGCAGGTGGCGTACTGTAACTGTACGGTGTAACCGCACATTCTGCAATTTAACAGCCACATTCATTTCAACTTATAATAATTAGTTCAGTTCGCGTTGAACTATCAAGTCAACCAGGCGTTCTCGTTACAGCCAACAAGGGCCGCGTCACTCACTTCATTTCCACACCATCAGTCCATTAAGCTCATTTAATTTAACTTTAAGTACCTTTGGGACAATACAGTAGTATTTCAGTACTTTACTTTCTTTTATTCCATTCACCTATCATCTAAAAGTAATGTCTGGTCTAGCAAGGGATCATACAGTGACCGAGTGGCTCTTGGACGCCACTCGCAAGGGATCATACAGTGACCGAGTGGCTCTTGGACGCCACTCGCAAGGGATCATACAGTGACCGAGTGGCTCTTGGACGCTACTCTGGGGAAAGGAAGTTCTGGGCGATGACATGGGTAGACGAGATTGTTTTCATATTCGTCGATGATTAACGCCCTGGATGAGGTTGAATAAGATTCGTCGCGAACGTTATGCGTAGCAGTTTTCGCGGCTCATCCACCAACGCGACAGAAGGGTCACGGCGGTGTTTTTTAGTGGGTGCAAGCGCCACATAACCAAACCGTCTCCCCGGACGGTGCGGTATGCGTTAGGCATTTTTCACCGATTAATAAAACAAAAGGAATGTGATGATTCGGACTGTGGATGATGATGAAGCAGGGCACTCACCTTGGCCTGGCTGGCGTCGTTCTCCACGGACACTATGTTGGGGAAGACGGGGAACTTGGGGATGTCGGGCTCGGCGGGCATGCTCACGTTGTTGTTGTTCTTGTTGAACAGCATCAGCGGCTCCTCTGCGCTCGTCTCCGGGTATTCCGCACCTGTGCCGAAGTTAGCATTACGGTTAAATTAACTTCCTCGCCTTTTCCCAACTATGTTAGGGTTTTCTTCAAGTCTAACCGCATGCATCTGAATACCAGAATGTCAACAAACCTCCATAACCATAATATGTTATGCAGTTAGTGAACTGCATAACATAATTGCTAAGACTGATTGTGTTAAGTTATCGCATATAACATTGTTATTGAGTTTAGTTTCCACGACTAAGGCGCAGGAGAAGTTATGTGACTCATTGGACAGTTCAGACTGGAGAGTCCAGAAGGAGCTCTACCAGATAACAAAAGCAAGAGAAAAAGAGAATGAGAGATATAAATCATAAAGTATATAAAAGATGGCGCTGGTAAGGTTCTGTCTAAAGACAATGAAATAAGTGATGGAAAGATTATTTTATATAAAAATAGAAGATGGAAGGTTTATTTATTCAAAGTAAATAAACCTTCCATCATCTTTATAAAGTTAATTGATGAAGAGCATGAATGGAACGGTGTGCTTAAAGGGGTACAAGTAAATATGGGTTTGGTGAGGGAAAACTCAAACTCAAACTCAAATCATTTATTTCAATTAGACCATTACGGCACTTTTGAATGTCGAAAATACAAAAAAAAGCAAAGCTACAGTCACAGTCACAAGGCATAATAACTTGAGAAAGTACTGTAGTTGCCCATTCCCTAACGTAGATCTCTATGGAGAAGAACGGGTAAGAAACTCCATGGACACTCTTTTAAATCAAAATATTGTTACAAAATCTTGGTTACATCATTCATGTTGAGATTATACGTATATGTGAGAACGATGTAGAAAGACGTGCACATTAAGAGCGTCCAGAGTAAAATGATAAATCAAAAATTAAAAAAAATAAAATAAAAGTAATTAAAATGAACGAACCGTGGCAGCCAAGAGATGGCCAGTCCCAACTGATAGCGCCCGTTCACGAACATGACGCATGTATTGGCACCATTCAACTCGACCATATTTAAGGGAACTAAGTGACCCGACACACCCGCCACCATCAGCGAGACATTTGAGTGAGCATGACATCCTCTCATAGCCACCAAGGCATATTCAAGTCAATGAAAGATAACTAAATGTAAGAAATTAGTATGGATGAAGTAAGGAAGGTAACTCTATTGTTCAATAAGTTGTTGTGTGAACAAGCCATCCGACAAGAATGGAGGAAGACCAAAGAAACGACACATGAACTGTGTGAAGGACGATACGGCAAGGAAGGTGTCGAGTATAGAGAAAAGTATAGAAGAAGAAGACATGCTGCACCGACCCCAAATAAATTGGTATAAGAGGACGAGAATGACAATGATTTGAGTTTAGCCATGAAAGTATGACTATTATTGTTCAGCTACATTTTTAGCTGTCGGTGAAGCAGACTCAATAGCAAAGCGTTCGCCATGTTTCAGGCTGCGTACCTAGCGTGTTGTCGTCGATGACGGTGAGCATGAGTTTGTCCTTGTAGAGCAGTATCTGCGACTCGGCGACCACACTCGTTTGCTCGCAGATGTACGTCTGCAGGTGCTCGTACTTCTCGTCCGGTTTCAGGAACACCTGACATAACGCGCACAGTGATGCGCATGCGCAATAATGAACATCATTTGACGTTGTATGCGTCTTATCGTCATGATTTTGCGCAACTAATAATGGATTTTATTCTACCAAAAACACCTAAATGGTATTGGAGAAACATTCATATTTATGTGGTTCCATAGTTCCTAATTAAGCTACTTGGTTGAGACATTAAAGGCTCCTTCCTACACACATCGGCGCGTTTTTGCGTTTATTGCGCGATATTGCGATATTTGTTTTTAGTACATTATGTATTGGGACGTATGCGATCCCACACACTGCCGCGATAATAACGCCGCAATAGAAGTAGGACATCCCGCGATATTGCGATATTTGTTTTTAGTCAGTTTTATCGATATTTGTTAGTTTAGTTTAGTCGATATTTGTTTTGAGGGCGCTTATAAAGTAAACATTGGCTCCTGTCAAAGATTTTTCAAAAGTTGATAAAAATTAAAGCTGTGCAGTAAGTGTTTTATAACACATTTGCTCATAAAGGGTCTCTTATTTCACCAATTTCAATATCGTAATGTATCTCATTACGTACTTGTGCGTTATTGTAAAGTAAAACGCACGGGTTATCAAGATGCTCCGTCTAAACCGAACGGTACTTTTTTAAATCTTAGCAAAGAGTTTTTATGTCAGAAAAGTGGTCAACATTTTATGAATAAAATTAACTTTGGGAAATGAAATATAATAAATAAACATTTAATTCTTTAATTTAATTACTTTGACAGTAAATCACAATCATTTATCTGTACTTAACAAAAACACAAAAACAATAATTTACTTTTTTAGTAATACTGGCTGTTTTTTGTGTCATTGCCTTAAAAAAAGGCGCTGATGCGCGCATCGCTGATTTGTGAACAAGTAAAAATTATTCCGCGCGCTTTTTCTTTTCGCTGTATTGTTTTTATTTGTTTTATTTATTTCCTCGCAAATATGTTATAAAACGTCGTATGACGTACGTGCGCTTTGATAATTACTGCCTCTGGGCCAACCCACAGCTCGCCGGGCAGACATGGCCAACCCAGTCCCACTTTAGCTTCGCGGCTTTTTGAGCAACGTCAGTGATTATAGCCCTCGCCTACGGCTCGCGCTAGCAATATCGCCTCGTCTGTAATTTTCAACTTACCGCACTTATATCATAATGTACTATTGTGAACAATTAGAACAATTATAGTGAAGGAAAGTTCGAGTAGGAACGTTATCTAACACTAAATAGCCCTGTGAAAAAAGTTATTCGTACTGTAAACATGCTGACATAAACACAATTATGCTCTATTTGTATTGTTCTATTCTTTCTTTAAATAGTAATATGAACAAGAAAGAAAATGTATCGTGAGTAATAACTTAAATCTATGATTAGTGCTATAAACAGAAAAACATTAATTAAAAACTCAAAATAAAACCTAGTGGACAATGTGGAATCAACGTTTTGAACTACATACCGTTACGAAGAATTGATCTAAAAAAAATGTAGATGGCAGCACTTTCTTTTGCCAAAAATCAATAAACGCTATTACTGACCCCTACCGGTGAATAGCTGAATTTCTAAGTCATAAGTTATAAATCGACATTAACAAATATATGGCAGCACTTTATATGGGACATTGTAGGTGATTGGCAGTGACACCTATCGGTAAGTAGCTGAACCTTGAAATAACGGACTTGACTAAAGAATTGCAAAAATCACTTGACTAAGCTACTTCATTAGTGCCCCATATAGTGCAATAGCGGTAACACGATTGCATGATAGCTCAATCGATACTTGCTAATTCTCTCCACACCTAAAATAACACACAATCACTACCAGTAGTTTCCATATACGAGTAAACGAGGGCTTTGCAAGGCTCATTCAAACTACTAAAAGAATTTACTCAACAAACATTACCAGTTCATATGCAGGATAACAATATCACTATTCGACGGAGGCAATTTAAGAATTGGTTAACATGTTATGTAATTCGTTACCGGAAGCAAATGATAGCCCGTTATCATTGAGAAGCAGTCCTACGAGTTTACCAGAGTTGCCTATAAATAACAACATGGAGGCAATAACAGAATTAAGGGCTCGTGTGGACAGTGCAGATGCCGAAAATCACTTAAGGAGCAACAAAATAAGATAAATAACCTTACGCTGATATGTTCTTCGAACAAAAGAATAATTAAAAATAATATTAGACGTAGTTCAGTTCCAAGACAAATAGACTTTTCTAGCAACAGTGGTACACCTGTTTCGTCGTTACAAAAGTGCCTCAATGGCCATGACAACACAGATGACAAGTTAGACGTTTCTATGACACTAAATACTAATTCAAATACTGATTTATCAAAAATGGGCACTGAAGTAGTACCCTGTTGATCCTCAAAAGACAAGGTACACCTATTGCACGACGACATGCATAATACTGAAGATTTTCTGAACATTTCCACTGCTACATTAACAAAAACAAACAGTTGTGCTTTAACACCCACAAAACATAACTTGAGTTCGAATAAAAACACACAAGACCATAACGACAAGAATTCAAGTGAAGTATTAACGGATTTTGTTACAACATCGATACACAGAATTGCTATATTCGCCGATCAGACTGGATAGGGAATACGAGAAAATTTACAGGACTTGGTGGGAGATTCATTTCATGTGACGTCTTTCATTAAATCAAATGCACCTCTTAGTGATTTATTAAGCTCAAGTTAAGAAGATTTGTGAGATATACAATTACCTACTCAAATTACAGGAAAAACATGCTCAATAATAAGAAAGAAACATTAAAAATGCAATCACGAGACGCATGCATACAAACAGATTGTAATTTTCACGGCAAGGAGAAATTAGACGACAAAACCCCCCGATTATTAATAGATTCTTCTACTTATACACAGATTAATAATGCCCCTAGTTTTGGCGATATCGTTTGTTTTCGAGAATAAAGTACGAGTAGAATCACGAAACCACAAAAATGTTTCAGACCCCTTGCTTTCAGAGACGATCTGTTTAAAATTATTTCACCAAAACGTATGTGGTATTAATAATAAAAAACTTGAGCTTGAATCATACTTTGAAACTTTTTGTAAAGACTTGGACTATGTTTGTATTACAGAACATTTTTTGAATGATAAATATATTAATTTGTTTCTTTATTAATTTATTTCAATTAAGCAATTATAACTTATTATCATATAACACAAGGACAAACAAAAAAAGAGGTGGTAGTCTTATTTTAGCGTATATGAATAAAAAATGTGAAAATATTGATGCAATACAGAAGTTATATAGATCAGAAAGTTTTGAGGTATGTGGTGTAAAGGATATTGAGACAGGATTAAATATTTGTTGTTGTTACAGAAGTCCAAATGACAAAAATGTTGACAGTTTCTTAAAGAGCCTAGAAACATTGTTAGAACATTTCATTGACAGGAAGTCAATGTCAAAGTCAAATCGTAAGTCGTATCGTAATCGTGTCGTAAGTGCGTTATATGTGGCGATTTTAATGTTGACATACTTGCGGAAAGTAAACAAAAAATAGAATTTATAAGTATATTAACGTCGTACAATTTTAGACACCTTATAGATATTCCAACTTTTATTCGAAACAAATCCTACTCTTGCATTACAATGTATTGACTAATCTTTCCGACGATGATATAGAGCAGTGTTTGGTAGATCATAATGGTTTAGCAGATGGCCATGGCGGCATTCTTTGTAATATAATTCTTGACAAGATTGATAAAAAGACAAATGAATCTGAACATACCATATTGATTAATACAACATTCAACACAAAAAATAATGCTGCATTTAAAAAGTGCTTTCAAAATACAAATGATAATATCGTAGGCATCAATACATGTGGCTTCCGGCCACCGTAGGCGCGGGCCTGTGGACGGGGAGCTCGTGCTCTTGCAGGAGCTCTTGTGCGCGCCGACCTCCTTAGCGGCGTCAGCGTGATGTGATACGCTAACGACACACTGGTGCTGGCATAGGGGAGGTCGCACGAGGCGACGGCCGAAACCATGACACGCGGGGTTGCGATAGTCGTTGAGAGGATCCAGCAACTGGGTCTCGAGGTGGCATTGCACAAGTCCGAGGCCATGTGCTTTCATGGACCTCGGAATGCGCCACCGCCGGGATCCTCACTGACGGTAGGAGGGGTATCCATCGGTCGACGTTGAAGTACCTAGGACTCGTCCTCGACAGCCAGTGGAACTTCGTTGCGCATTTCCGCCGTTTGGCCCCCAAACTGGAACGGACCGGCGCTGCTTTCAGGCGGCTCCTGCCCAACCTGGGAGGGCCAAACGCCTTCTGCCGGAGGCTCTACGCGGGAGTCGTGCGGTCCATGGCCCTTTACAGGGCCCCGGTGTGGGCGCGTTCCTTGAAGCAGCGAGCCGCCCACTACCTGAACGCGCCCCAAAAGGTGGTAGCCGTAAGGCTGGTCCGTGGTGTTTGACAGGCCGTGTCGACGGCGCGTTCGTGTTCCACGCGCGCCTCAAAAAGTCAGCAATAGGGAAGGGGTCCGCAAGGGCCGAAGCCTGCCGGGGCTGCGGGACTATTCGAAAGAGATACCGTGGCCCCGGAACACAAAGGGCGATGAAGGAACATGGATGGGTTTTAGTCAGTAAAAGTCTGACACTCCCTCCTGCTCCGCCCAGAGGGGGAGGAGTCATTTGATGATTTCCCATCCGAAAAAAAAAAGGCATCAATACATTTCTCAATTATTTTAATAAAACATTTCGTGAGTGTTACCCAAAGAAAACCAGTAAAGTAAAACTGAAGAACAATAATCAAATAAAGTGGATTACCAAGGGAATTAAGGTGTCGAGCAAAATGAAAAGAATATTATGTTCGGGCAACACCATTAATACTAGTGTTTATAATTATAAAATGAAATTACGTTAGGATCTATAGAAGAGTTTTAAAGCACGCACGAAAGTTAGCCATATCATGTCATCTCAACAAAGACAAAAATATATTAAAGGAGACATGGAAAATTGTAAATGATCAGACAAAGAGAAAGCAAAACAAAGTTAGAAGAAAACTTGTTCTAAACATTGACAACAAGGTGGTTACAGATCCGCAAGAAATAACAGATACTTTTGTTGATATATTTGTGTATAAATCACTTTTAAAAACAGAAGAAGAAAGAGCGATGTCCTTCCTAAGAAACTCAAAATTGAGAGTAGAAAGTGAAAGAAAGAAGAAGAAAAAAAAAAGAAATTGAATAATAAAATAAAGGTAGCTGGCTTATTTATTGATTTAAGTTCTGCGTTTGATACAGTAGATCACGAGCTACTTCTGGCTAAACTAGAGCATTATGGCATCAGAGGAAAAGCGTTACAACTTTTGACATCTTATTTGAAAAACCGTAGAATGTACGTAGAAATTAAAGACATTAACTCAAACAATCGTGATAGACCAGTGCAGATACCTCTGAAAATGGTCAAAAAACGAAAAAAATCATAGTAGGATGAAACCCATTGGAAATGAAAGAGAATACAATAAAAATGAATGGAAAAATAATTTACGGGCGATCCGAGGTCGGGAAGTGGGGGGGGGGGGGTTTAAGGGTAAAAACGGTTTATATCGATTTCCGACAAAACTACAAGTCCTATGGAAAAAAGTTGAATGGCAAAGTTGTAGGTAATAAAAAGATCTACAACTTTTGGATTCAGTTGCGCGCGGGCGCTTGTCAACGTTAGACGCGCATTCTGTGTGATATCGAACCGGTTTCGACTCACATCGTTCGATCGTGCGTATGATTCATCGCTTAAAAATGCTTTTCATTAATGGATAGCAGCGAGCAGGAATACGAACAATCAATTGAGACAGTTAATGTGAATAATGGTATAGAAGATTGTTGTGAGATTATTAGTAACAGTAATAGTGAGAATATGGAGGTGACAGAAGAAGTTATACAAAATAGTGGGGAATGCAACGCAGTGGGAACTAGGAAGAGAATTAGACGGATAGACCAAGAGGAAATGTGGACAACCATTACAAAACGGGGTAGACGTTTTTCCCGAGCTAGTCATGTTCATGATGAGATAAGAATACCTGAAGATAAAATAGAAATTAGCATAACATCTATAGAAAAGTTACCAAAACAGTTTGGATTGGCCAAATTACTAAAAACAGAGAAGATTTCAGACATAACAAGTATTAAATATATTAATGCATTCAAGGTTCTTATCCAGTTTAGTATCGAAGAGAGTGCGGATAAACTAATTGAGTCAAAATGTTTGAAAGAAAAAGGACTGAGATGTCAGAAAACACTGGAGATTAGAGATACTTACGGCGTTATTAAAGATATAGACTTAGAATCATCTGAGGAAGAAATACTGGAGGGTTTGAGTTGTGACACAGAGATTATAGGCATTAAAAGATTAAAGCGTCGCAACACGAATAGTGGACAATGGGAACCCGGAGAAACAGTTAGAGTAACCTTTAAAGGATCTTCCTTACCTACCTACGTATACATTTTTGATACGAGGGTGAAAGTGAATGCCTACCAATTCCCCGTCACGCAATGCTCACGCTGTTGGAGATATGGACACACAGTTAAAGTATGTTCATCAATCAAAGAGATATGCCCAAAGTGTAGCAAGTCCCACCCTAATTGTGACACTACGTCCTATAAATGTAACAACTGCTCTGGAAAACATATGGCGTTAGCTCGTACATGCCCAATATATTTAAAAGAAAGAAGGCTAAGAGAATTGATGTCAGAGTTTAACTGCACATACAAAAGAGCTTTAACATTATACGTGGCGCCAGAACCCAATCATGAGGAGAACTCCGAAGAAAGAGAACAGGAAACGGAAAAAGAGCAACACCAAGTCATAAATCAAGAAACAAATATGGAAATGGTAACTATAACACAACCCCAAGATACATATGCTAACACACTAAAGAAGGCGGAACGTTTAAAATCCAAAGCAAAGAAGAAGACTACAATAAAAGAAGACACTAATAATACGGATGGGGCTAATCCGAAGAAGAAACAAAAAACAGATACTACGATTAATTGGGCAGCACTTTCTAACAGTGACTCGGAAATACAACACGTAGAAACAGAAAAAGCGGATAATTCGAGCAAAAAGGAAAAAAAGAGTTGGATATGGTTATGGAATAAATTAAAAGAAAAAATTTGGGATAGCGGGACCAGTCTGGAAAATAAAGTGTTCGATTGTGCAAAAGTTATCTTTGAGTGGTTGTCATCTTTCATGTTGGATTACATAACGGAGTTGCCTTTCTTATCTAACCTAAAACAATGGATAACAACAACACAGACAATTAAAAATCAATATCCTACAATGGAATGCCCAGAGTTTACGACCGAAGAAGACGGAATTTGAAGCTTTACTGAATCAGGAGAAAATTCACATAGCTGTTATCAGTGAAACTTGGTTTGACCCAGAGAGTATGTTCAGACTCAGTGGATACAATATATTCAGGGCAGATCGTGATGATGGATACGGAGGTACAGCTATTTTTACCCACCATTCTATCAAGGCCATACAGTGTGACGTAAATGTTTCGAATACACAAATTCAAATTGTACACATAAAATTGCTCAACTGCAGTCATCTGGAGAATATCATTTCTATCTATTGCCCCTCGTCAGTGCACACGAGCAAAAGTGATTGGGATGAAGTTTTTTTAATAACACAACACAAAGCGCTCATTGCAGGTGATTTAAATGGTCACCATTCAAACTGGTCTACCAGAACGGATACAAGAGGTAATCAGATTTTTGACTCCGTCATGGACAACAACCTATGTACACTTAATGACAACACACATACACGTTTGAAATTGGTCAATGGAGCTATACAAAAATCTTCCCCAGATGTAACTATTGTTGCAACAGATTTGTTTTTAAAATTAAAATGGTGGGTCATGAATGAAAACCTGGGAAGTGACCACATGATAATTAGGACTTGCTTAGAAAATAATAAATCGGATACGTTTAAAAAACGCAGGAACTTTAAGAAAGCAGATTGGCAAAGATACACTCAGGAAATTGAATCGGAATTAACAAACTTAGAACTACCTTTAGATCATCAATCTGCATATGATAGATTTATAGATATTATAAACTCTGCGGCTGACCAATATATACCTACGATTAGAGTGAGCGAGAATCCTCTTCAGGCGAACAAATTCATACCGAAACCATATTGGAACCAAAAGTTATCACATATAGTTGCACAGAGACGCCTTGCACTGGCTACTTTTAGAGGCAATCCCAGCCCACAAAATCTTGAAGCTTTACAAAGAAAAGTGAGTGAAGCGCAAATGCTAATACGACAAGCCAGGAATAAATCCTTTCAGGGATTTTGCAATGACATAGATAGTGTAACTTCTTCAAGAGAAATGTGGAAGCGCATGAGATGGGTCAAAGGGTACAAATCACCTACATCTTTTGTTGATCAGGGTAAAGCCGAAGGTTTGTTGCGAAGTCTGGCCCCGGATTACGTATCACCACCAACTCCTACATTTACCTCTTTTAACACGCAATTGTCCAGTCCGATTTCGGTACAGGAAGTAATTAACTCAATTAAAAATACAGATTCAGCTCCAGGGCATGATAATATCTCATATTCTATGATAAAACATTTACCCCATACTGCTAATATTATCTTGACATCTATTTACAATAAGTGTATGTTATCGGGATTCGTACCAGACCAGTGGAAAAAAGTTAAAATTATTCCTATACCGAAACCAGGAGGGGATCCGGGATCCTGTGCAGATGTTAGACCTATTGCGCTTATATCGTGTTTGTGTAAGATACTTCATACCATCATAACACGCAGGCTAGAATGGTTCCTAGAGAGGAATAATTTATTATCCCATGACACCACGGGCTTTCGTAGATCTAAATCGTGTTATGATGGTTTGTCTAGGTTGGTTACACGTGTTGAAACTGGTTTTTCTGAAAATGTGCCAGCTGTTGGCTGTTTCATAGACATTGAGAGTGCTTACAATAACATAAACTTGACATCACTTTTAGGTATTTTAGATAACTTGGGAGTGGGCTCCGTTATTTGTAATTATCTTTGGCAGTATCTTCATCAGAGACATTTAATGATAGAACTACGGGATAACAGCTTAATATGCCGAATTACTGGTATTGGCATAGCTCAAGGAGACCCTTTGTCCCCTTTACTTTTTAATGCAGCTACAATTAATGTTTGTAGAAGCATAACCAATGTATTCATTTCGCAGTATGCTGACGACTTCATTTTATATGACATACAGAAGAGATTATCCGATTCAGTATCCCATATACAAAACGCATTACATACTTTTCAAAGTTTGATGACTGATTTAGGTCTAAATATTTCCCACAAGAAAACAAAGGTGTGTCTTTTTAGCAGGGGGAGAAGAAGAAATGATATCCATCTAACTGTTAATAACAGCCGCATTGAACAAGTCCCTTGTGTCAAATACCTTGGAATGTGGTTGGACAGTTCCTTAAAGTGGGGTAAACATATAAACGAGATCCGGGAAAAAGTATGTCGATTTTTAAATATTTTTAAAATATTAGCTGGTGCTAAATGGGGTGTACATCCCTCACATCTCAGAAGGCTATACATAGCTATAATCCGAAGTAGGATGGATTATGGTTCCTTCTTATACGGTAACTGTGCAACCTGTCATCTTCTTAAGCTTGACAAAGTGCAAAATCAAGCAATGAGAATTATAGGAGGCTTTATTAGAAGCACGCCTATCCATGTGATGGAAAGTGAGCTGTGCCTCCAACCGTTATTTGTTCGTAGACTGTTTCTAACATGTAAATTTTATCTCAGATCCAAATCGGTTCGTAATAATATGCTTATTAGTACCTTGGAGGAGCTGTCTGACCAATGCCAACGATTATATTGGAGAAACAAAAAACTGCCATTGTTAGTGGATGTCCACAGAGTCTACTCAGAGAAGCCTTTGTACTCTAGCGCGATATTGGATATTTATTCCTTGGCTACTTGGGTAACCAATATAGATTTAACTAGTGTGATAAGCGATACAATTAAGGGTATAAGTTCGGCAAAAAGACTGATTAATGCGACTGTTCTTAACAATACATGTGCAAAAATTATAGAAGATAAGTTTAGTCGATACTATAAAATATTTACGGATGGGTCCAAGATTGGTTCAGACTTAGGAGCTGCTTTTTTTGACCCTCAACTTAATACAAAAGTTAAAATCAAAATTAATACCAATATTTCTATTATGTATTGTGAACTCATAGCTATTTCTGAAGCGTTGTTGTATTTATTGGATATAAATCAAGAGAACTTTGTCATATTTTCGGATTCAAAAAGCAGCCTCCAACATTTGGCTCGAATACCCTCGAGTCTTCGAGGGTTCCCGATAGCCATAGTTATTGTAGAATCAATCTGTAGGATGCAGTCTATGAATAAAACTGTCACCATACAATGGATTCCCTCGCACGTTGGAATCATGGGTAACGAGGAAGCAGACCTAGCAGCCCGACAAGCGTCGTATGAAGGCATAAATTACAAATGCGCACCGTTATACTCAGATTGGCTTGGTCATGTCAAAGAACTGTGCAGACAAAGTTGGCAAGAATACTTTGACGAACGATCTAAGTTCAAGGCAATCTGGTATAAAACTATCCAGTCTGAACCGCTTCGTTACCCATGGTTCGAAGGACGGGAGATAGATAGGAGATATGTTGTAGCTCTGTTGAGGATGCGTTCAGGTCATATCCCATCTAACAAATTTAAATATTTAATGGGAAAAAGTTCCTCACCAAACTGCGAAGTTTGTGGGGTATTAGATGATATTTATCACGTGTTGATGGAATGTGACCGGAACATACACGTAAGACAAGATGTGCCTGGTATGGGATTTGAAGTGGGAGCATGTAACAGCATTCTAGCGTCCCCTTTGTCGGAGGAGGCTAGGATGTTGTGTCGGCTGTTGTTAGTAAAGTATGAAAACGAATAGGTCATGATGATAATAAGAATTGTGCATTACCCATTGTTTAGTGTTAAGTTGTTTGATGTAGTTGTTATGGGGGTGACATTATCACTAAGTGATAAAACCCCTTAAATTAAATAAAGATAAAAAAAAAAAAAAAAAAAAAAAAAAAACTTTTGGATTAACACTTTTTTCACATAACCTCAAAATGTATGTGGAAAATTCAAATAACCAAGTTTTTGGTTTTTTATTTTTATCTTTTACAACTCTTTTGGAACTAGAAACACAGAAAACGTATATCAGTGTTTATAGAATCTTTCTGTTTAGTTTACAGCAAATAATTTAATAATAAACCCAAATAAAACCAATGTTATGTTGTTTAGACAGCATAGATGTCAAGCTCAAAAAGGAAAATATTGGACTGGTGAACGAAGTTAAATTTTTAGGAGTATATAGATTCCCTATTAAATTGGAAAAAAGAGCTCACCGCCATTGATTCCTCAATATCTTCTGCTTGTTACGCGCTAAGAAGCCTCAGGGACGATATTGATTTAAAGCAGCTAAAATCTGTTTATTATGCATTAGTAGAATCCAGGTAACGATACAGTATTATGTTTTGGGGGAGCAGTTACGGGTATAATTGCCAAAGAGCATTCATTCAAGAACTAGAGAAACGTGCATTAAGAACGATTGTCAGAATCCCACAACAGGAGTCATGTACAGAATATTAAAAAAAAATAGGTATTTGGACAGTACCAAGTTTATGTTTTAGCACTACTACTCAGCTACTTTGGGAAGTACATACACGAGCACGAATCACAAGAAGAACGTGAACTTAGAGAGAAAACTAGAAGAAACGTTATAAAAAATAAATTTGCACCGAAACTTAATATTATTAGACATTGCTATAAATACCAAGCAGTAGAATTATTTAATAAGTTGCCGACTGACTTAAGATAGTAGTAGACAAACTTAAAGCATTCCTGTTGAATAAATGTTTATATTCTATATCTGAATTGGTGACAAATGATGTTGAATAGTTTTTATTTTTAGTAATTTACCTTTTTGACATTAAATATTCATTCAAGACATTATAAGATTTTTTGCATTTTAGAGAATAGATTTATAAGTATTTGACATGACAATATTTACAATAATTTATATAATTACTATTTACATTCTATTGACACAATATTTATCATATATGTTATTTTATATTTTAAATTGAGCGAATTTTACTGTTTTTATATTCATCATTTATTGTTTTTAGCTATAAAATATTAATTAATGTACAAACAAATTCAAACACAATGCGAATTGTTATATGAATAAATAAATAAAATAAAGTACAATTATGTATTAGGACGCTTGCGTTTCTGCGTCCTGCGATAATAACGCGACATATATATGTTAGGAATGGCATCAGGACAGTTTCGCGATAATAACGCGCCTGTGTGTTAGGAATGGCAACAGGACACTTGCGCGAAACACATTTGCGAGAAGGATATTTGCGCAAACCCACTTGCACGAAAAGACACATACGCGCATGGACTTTTGCGCGATTGAACTTTTGCGCGCCAGGACACTTGCGCGCGAATGGACTTTTGTGCGAACGGACTTTTGCGGGCCAAGACACTTGCGCGAATGGACTTTTGCGTGAAAGGACACTTGCGCGAATGGAAACTTGCGCGACTGGACTTTTGCGCGACTTAATGGCCACTGAGGTTTACTCTGTAGAGTAAACATAACAGCACGCCTGTTATTACTTGAAGGTGGTTGTTTTTTGGTTATTTCGTCATGGGTGTCGTTTTCATCGTTTTTGGGGTCGCTGATTGCGAAAATGGGGTCAAAATGAAAAACCAAGATGGCGCCGAGGAAAATTTAAATAAAAACTGAATAATAAAAATAAAATTTTAAATTAGCCTTTAAATTAGCCCTCATTTTCGTTAACAGCGACCCCAAAAACCATGAAAACGACACCCATTATGTCTTTTCGCGCAAGAGTCCTTCGCGCCAATGTCTTTTGTGCAAAAGTCCCAGATCCGTAAGGAATAGGGACGCATTATCGCAGGACGCAGAAACGCGGAAACGCGCCTAATATCGCGCGATAATAACGCTCCTGTGTGTAAGAAATAGGGACGCATTATCGCAATATCGCAGGACGCAGAAACGCAAAAACGCGTCTGTGTGGAGCCTTTAACATTCCATAGTAAATTGCGACTGAACGCTAATCAGTGTTTGGACAATGGCGGCTGTTTGTTGGTATTTTTTCACGAGCGAATCCGGGCCGCGCGCCGCAGTAACGGCGGCGGCGCGCGGCGTGACGAGAGTTGCGCAAGCACAACCGACCGCACACTCATTTAGTTTAGAATTAGATTATAAGATGATGTTGTTAACTAAATTTTATGAAATTGTCTTTTAATTTAGAATATAAAGTAGAACTTCCAATTTTGTGTAGCTTGTACAATAATTACTGCAATTAAATATTAACCGCCGAAATAACCGTGTGGGCCATGACTTTGGCAATAAAATGAACTAAGTACAAGTAGCAAAGTAAAAGTTTCAAGTAATTATGGTTGTTTGCTACACCTTGCATGTGTAATGAATGTTCTCTTACTCTGCCTAAGGGGAAATATTTATAGTAGACTAGCTGATGCCCGTGGCTTCGCCCGCCCGCAAATTATATAATAAAACCTTCCTCTTGAATCACTCTATCTATTAAAAAAACCCACATCAAAATCTGTTGCGCAGTTTTAAAGATCTAAGCATACATAGGGACAGACAGAGGCGGCTGGGGACTTTGTTTTATAATATGTAGTGATGATAATTATGTAGATAGTTTTTTTCTTACCTTTATGCTAGCTGCTTTGTTAACATGAAATACATGTACAGCAGTAGTGGATGTAGCGACTTGCACCTCAGAGAAGAACCTGTCAAAAGTCCATATCCTGTGAGGGTCCACCTCTAGCAGGCCTGCTAGGAGAGGAGTGACTAGTTTACGTAGGCCGACGCTCAGCTGACAGTGGGATGGCAGATCACGAGCCCAGTCTATCGGACCATTCTCTGTTGTTTGTGTTCCCTGAACAATATATGATTTTAAAATAAAGTTAGAGCAGTGATCATATTAGTTAAATGATGTATGTGCTGGGCATATTGACACAGGATGGACAGAACTTGTGATAGGCAGCTAATGCTTCACCATAGTGGGCTAGGATACATATTTGAATGTTTAAGTTAATAAATGTTTTGTCAATTCTGATGTAGATGTGGAAAGCACTTAACAGCCACTTGCATGATAACGAGATCATGAAGTATTTTGTAGCCATTACCAAGTAATCATACTTGCTACATAGCTTTTGAATGGTTTGTTTGTAATTTGACTTACTGCAATGACTCCAGATGCCTTCTTTGTAGTGATATAGAACATGGTCTCTTTGTTCCTCCTACCTCCATATGGCCTGAACGGCAGCTGTCCTGTGGCCACGTGGTACAGGGTGACGCCGATGGACCACAAGTCCACTGTGGCTCCAAAGCTCTTTCCCACAGGCTTGCGTAACACTGCTCGCTCATACATATCAGGGTGCAGGTACTCCTCAGTGCCATACAAAGATACAAATTGTTCCTCTTCTTGCAATTCTCTTGCAGCTCCGAAATCCGTGAGTTTGTATGTGGTAGTTCCATCCTCATTTATATATTTCATAATGTTGCCAGGCTTCAGATCTCTATGTACTAAGTTATTATCACGCAAGTGCTTCATGCCAGCCGTTAAATGCTCTAACACTAATAGAAACTCGTGTTCTTGAAGGCCGTATGTATTCTCAGGGTCGTCGAGTATATTGAACAAGCTGCCGCCGGTGCATAGTTCCATGACGATGACTTTCCCACGCCCCTCCTGCTCCTCCTCGATGGCGAGCAGTTTCACGATGTTCTCGTGCTTTACTTTCTTAAGCACTTCGAACTCTCTCATCTGCACGTCGTGCGGACGCATGTGACTCAGCTGGTTGAACGTCTTCACGGCGACGGGCTCTCCGTTGTTCTTGTTGACGCCCTGGAACACCGCGCCTGTAGCACCCTTGCCCAGGACGCTAGTCGTGCACCACACATAGTTCTCGGAGCCCCGCAAGAAGGACATTTTCGAAAGTTTAAGTCTCTTGTGTAATACAGGTACTGTT
The DNA here is from genome assembly GCA_963853795.1 of Xestia rhomboidea. Taxonomy (NCBI): domain Eukaryota; kingdom Metazoa; phylum Arthropoda; class Insecta; order Lepidoptera; family Noctuidae; genus Xestia; species Xestia rhomboidea. The sequence goes on along the minus strand of OY970771.1, from coordinate 799,592 downwards.
TCACGGACAGTTACAATACCGAATCGACTGTCTATACCTTTTTTTCTACACAGAGTTTTTAAACAACTATTAATGAAGCACCAGATATTATTTAAACTTTACTCTTGTCATGAAATAATTAAATTAAAATACTTTCCGTTCACTTTTAACTTTAAGCAATCAACAAAATTGACAGATACAGAAGTCAGAACCGACATGACAATGACAGAGAGAGAAAACTATTGAGTTTGTCACTTTTGACAAATGGAGCCGATGGAGTAGCGATGGTATGAGCAAGAAACTTATATACTAACTGGAATGAGTACGAGCAACCCAAAAACGTTCCGAGCGAGAAAGCTTAAAGTGTGGATGTTGTCTCTTTTTAATAGGGTGTCCAATAATCATACTAACTCTTGAGACTGTTACAGATTAGCTGTGATTTTATTATTTAATGATGATGACCTGCAACTCAATAGTATTCTAGGCGAAATAGCTTCAAGAGTGGATGTCATTAACTTTTTATGTTAACTTAAATATATGTCTGTACCATCCAGTTGCAAATTATCCATTTTGCAACCTGTCTATCCAGACGACTTTTGTATTCGGGGATTCGAGGACTCCGTTAATATTATATATTTTTCACAGACATAGAAAATCGCATATTCATGCTATGACTGTTTACCTATAATGTATTAGTAACATTCGCCAATTTTTATTATATTTTCCGAAACCATTCATTTTCATTCGCAGCTCGCCAAATGGATTCTTTTGCTGGAGAAGCATGGGAAAATCCTTAGGATCGGCATGGCACGGCACGGTGCGGTGGACTCTTTTCTCTTCAATATTTGTATTTAAAAAGCAAACTAGTTACTACCGACACCATGGGTGATGTCCGATGTTTCTAATTTATAAAATATACTTTTGATTACTATGTACGACAACGATGTTCGAAACTTCGAACTTACTTACTTAATTTATTTGGATATTTCCCGTTTGTCAATCTGAAACATTGGTAACCCTACTCGTAATAAACAACCAAAGTTAAAAAACTTACTACTTACTACACCCCTTCACACAACACAATTTTACCATATTTTTTAATTTTAAAGCGGATTATTTCACTAGCACATAGATGACTTCAACACGAAAGTATAACAGCCATATTGTTTACATCGGTGACAAGGCAAGACAGAGATACCATCCACAATAATCAGTTTCTCGCTCGGAACGTTTTTTTCTATTGAATCCATTGTACAAATTGAAATTCTAATTATTTGAATTATAGTTTTTTTTTTATATATTTTGTTCGTACTCATTCCAGTTAGTTTAAAAGTTCCTTGATCAAAAGTTTCAAAAATATGACAATCTGTCACTTCTTCGTAGTTTGCACCGTCGCCGTCGTCGCGTCGTCGTAATCATAGATTAGTTAGAATAATCTGTCGTAATCCAGTCATAATACAAGTGTAATTGCAGTACAAAACTTTAAAAAAAATAACAAATAATAGTTGTAAATCAATAGTTTTATGGAATAATGCTAAACTAATGCCTAAAACTGTGCTAGCAGCTTATCAGACGTCTGCACAAGTTAGTCGTAGAGTGTTTATAAGAATTCTCAGAAGAAATGTGAGTGTAAACAGTTGTGATTCGTGACCCTACTTCGAGATTTTACTTACAATAATTTTATTTATTTATCCGCCTTTAACATACTCAAATCACAACTTTTCGTAATACAGTGTATAAAGTAACCTCTGAAATGAATTAGCCCATAATTCAAATGTAACCCCACCTTCCGTCAGGTCATCTCGTCACTATATGAGGAGGCACGAGCGTTCCAAAAGCAGATCAGTGGAACATCGCAGTGGCTGGAAACACGACAGAACACGGTCTCATTCACCAAAATCATCGAAGCATAGGTCCCCAAGTAGAGAAAAAAGAGAGACGAAGCATAAGAAAAGTACGAAGAAAAAAAGACGTTCGTCCAGCAGTAGCTCCAGCAGTGACAGCGGCGAGGAGGAGCTGAAGCTGTTGCAGAGGCTGGAGACTGAGCGGCTGAGGCTGAAGGAAGACAAGAAAAAACAGAAGGAACAACTGAAAGCTAATGAAACACCCGAGGAAAAGAGGTATAGTGACATTGCAACTGTACAGTGCAGAGATGGATTCCCATTGTCTGTTATCAGGATTAGCTGTTATAATTTTTGAGAATGGTGATCTTTGCCTATATTTGTAAATCATTGGCAACTTCCATGTAAGTAATCTAGAGACAGATAACAAGATCACCATAATGGTAGATTTTGGCTTTTAGCATGAAACAACTGGTCGGCCTCTTCAAGCACTGACCTTTTTTACTTCCCATTGTTTAAGTTTCTACACAGATTTCTTAAAAACATTTATTGTTCAGGGCTCGACGTCTGGGGGAAAAACAAGAGAAGGAGCGCAAGCGTCGCGAGCGCATGGGCTGGGACAATGAGTACCAATGCTACACCAACCAAGACAATCCTTTTGGAGACTCTGCACTCACCAACACCTTCGTCTGGACTAAAAAACTTGCCAAGGAGGGAGTCAAGACGGTGTCTCGGGATGAACTGGATGCACTCAACAGACAGAAGCAGTTGGAAAACAAAATTGAGCTAGAGAAGGTAATATTTCATATGTATCAGATGGTTTGCTCTTAGTCTAACTAAAGTATTGTCCTATGTCCTTTGGACAATTTCCCAAGATGTTCAGTGGAGATTCTTTATCAGAAATCCCACCTGAATCTATGGTAAAGTTCTGTGGCTTTTACTGACAGATTCTATAGTACGTTAAAGATATTGCATACGTACATACAAGAGTGTTAGAGTTGTGTGCGTGGGTGACGCAGGTGAAGCAGCGGCGCCTCGAGCGCGAGGCGGAGCGCGCGGCGCGGGAGGCGGAGGCGGCGGCGGCGGCGCGGGCGCGCGAGGCGCTGCAGTTCCACACGTGGGCGCGCCAGGAGGACGCCTTCCATCTGCACCAGGCGCGCCTGCGCTCGCAGATACGCATCCGCGACGGGCGAGGTATGAGCTATGATGAAGCTATATAATAATAACTTTGTTTACAGAGCAACGCAAGTTTTTTTTATTTGAATACCTTGAGAATTCAAGAAATAGTATTATAAGAATGAGTTCAAACATATGAACTTCATTGGAGTGTCCATAGTGGGCACGCGGGCGCGGGCTGCGGCGCGGGCTAATCGCGCGCGGGCAGTTCAAGCCATAGCTCGTTCATACAAGTGGCCGCAGTGAGGGCGCGGGCGGCAAGTGCGGGGGCCAGGGTTACCAACTCCCAAAAATATTTACCCCTCAAGCTAAGTCAAAATTCGTCTAATAATAATACGTCCAAAAGAGGAACAACCGTTCTTTTCAGGGGAAAATATAATGACCACCAAAAATAACTTTGTGACCACTAACATCTATCACCTACAATATCAATTGATCACCAAATTTAGTCAATTGAGGTGGTTGATGACAAACTAGTTTTGCCTAGGCCGACTTGGAGCACCCCGACACGGATAGATTAGGTTAGAAGTATATTTATGCCGCATCCGCACCGCACTGCCAGTTTGGCCGCAGACTATATCCCGCGGAAGTGCGGGGGTCGAGGCTTCTTAAATGCTAAGAACCTGCACAACTGTGAGGTATGCAGTCTCAGGGAATACTTCCTAGAAGCTGACGTGGGGATGCACCGAGATGTGGTCTCAGTGCACAAGGGCCTCACCCCGCTCTCTCTGGCTAACGAGAACTAGCGCAAACCTAAAGTATTAAACACTAATGACTGCAAGGAGGAATGGCAGGGCAAGGAGCTTCACGGGCGCTTTTACCGGGCCCTATATGGCCCCGATGTAGACATCTTAGCGTCCGTGTCGTATCGTTCCTCTTCGCGGAAACCAAAGGTTTTGTCTGTCCAATAATGGACGAAGTTATGATGACGAATAACTACCGGAAATACATTGTGAAAGATGGCATGGTTGACATATGTCGGGCATGCCACCGTCCGGAAGAATCAATCCGACACATTATTTCTGGGTGTTCTAGTCTGGCTAACGGAGAGTACTTGCACAGACACAATCTTGTTGCCACGATTATCCACCAGCAACTTGCTTTGAAGTACAACCTTGTGGAATCAGAAGTGCCATACTATAAGTATGCGCCCGACCCAGGGGGTCTAAAATGGCCGCTCTAACAGAATCAAAATATGAATCACGTTATAAATTTTAAACTCTTAAAATAGACCTTATGATGGTTATGACTCTATAGTCCAATTTAAGAAATAACATTTTTAACGTGATTCATATTAAGATTCTGTTAAAGCGGCCATTTTAGGCCCCCTGTTCTCGTTAATGATAATATCACGTTGTATTGGGATCGACCTATTACCACCGACAGGACTGTTGTTGCCAATAGGCCTGACATTGTGGTGATAGATCGATTGGAGCGTCGCACAATGATTGTTCATATAACGGTCCCGCATGACGAGAACCTCGTGAAAGCAGAGAAAGATAAACAATTCAAATATCTAGATCTGGCTCGTGAGGTGGTCGACATGTGGGACGTAAGTACAGCAGTCATTGTGGCGATAGTCGTGTCGGCCAATGGCTTAATAGCCAAGAGCCTCGACCAACATCTTAGGAGGCTCTCACTTGGCAGCTGGATCAAGTGCTTGATTCAGAAAGCAGTTCTTCTGGACACGGAACGTATTGTTAGGAGGTTCCCCAAAAATACCAAATTCCATAAAAACGCTACTATATTCTAGATTTCAAAATAATTTGACGAGGTTTTTAATTGAAAAATGCTTTTATAGTGTACATGAGTTTTTGGATTATAGGTAAATTGTAATTTTTGTTAATTGCACGGTCATTTCAAATAATTATTGTGTTGTTTATTATTGTGTGACTTATCTCTCCCATTATTGACATTATTATTATTGACTTTTTTACATTATTAAATAGACATTTATTTAATTCTATAATACAATTTTAACGGCATTATCTGTTGACTGAATGATAATGAACAATAAATTAATTTAAATAAAAAATATAGTGTACATAAGTTTTTAGGTTATAAATTGTAAGTTTTATAAATTGCATGGTCATTAAAAATATTTTTGTTATATTATTGTGTGGAGAATCTCTTCCATTATTGAAATGATAATTATTGACATTTATAATTATTACTTTTATTATTACTATTGACATTTATTTAATTCAAAAATACAATTTTAATGGGATTATCTGCTTTTAATGACTGCATGATTGTGATCAATAATTAATTTAAATTAATAAAAAATATGTAAATTTATCTTATATTTGCACGCTGAAATTAAAGGCAGAACAAGAGAACAATTTCATACATTCTACCAACCTTCTGCACCTTATTTACGCAAATAAATGTTTTTTTTTGTTCCTCTCTCAAGAGCCCTGACCACCGGCAGCCCGGTTCCCAGCGCTGGTGGGCTACTATTTTATATGTTTTTATATTAGGAATATTTAAAAATGTAACGTTATGTTGTAAGATAAATAAACGAATAATAATAAAACCTTTATATACATGCACATAGATAACCTTACAGACTAACATGTATATTACTAGCGGACGTCACGCGGTTTCACCCGCGTAGTTCCGGTTCCCGTGGGAGTACGGAAATAAAATATAGCCTATGTTACTCAATAAAGACGTGGCTTTCTAATGGTGAAAGAATTTTTTGAAATCGGCGCAGTAGTTTTTGAGTTTATTCATTACAAACATACACACAAAAATATTTTTTTTTCCTGTTTATAATATTAGTCTAGATAGTGTAGAATAGTACAAAGTGTAGAAACTTAAAAACTATGTTAGTAAAACACACTTCACTCGAGCACTGTCTTTGTGCGATCGTGTGGCACTTGTCCGCGGAAGCGACGGAACATTACACCTTGCGGCCAAAAGTCCTCTGCCATGACGAGGATTATAATTTATCGCACGTGCATCCAAGCTAGGGTCTACATTTTGCAGGATTAAAACGAAAACTGTTTGGATAACATTATACTATCATGGATTTTATGCAAAGTAACACTAAATTTCATAACTTATCACAAGCAAATTTCTTTTTATTGATAATAAGTATGTATTTACAAACAAAAAGTATCTATGTAGTATATCAACTATCTGGTGTCCACGACACAAGCCTCGTTGCTTAGTGTGGCACTAGATGGCGATGTGTATTATGTCCAGAGGTATTTATTTATTATTTTTTACTAATGCCCAATTTTGCGTACATTTCTCCAAATAATATCAATTACAAATATTACAATAATTACTTGCAGCCAAACCCATAGACCTGTTGGCGTGGTACGTGAGCTCGGAAGAGTGTGTGGATGCGCTGGAGATGCACGAGCCCTACACCTACCTCAACGGGCTGCAGATGCAGGACCTGGAGGATCTGCTGGAAGATATTAAGGTATGTGCACTAGGCTAAAAGGTGCGGAATATTTTTACAACAAGTCTGGAGCTGGACGAATGAGGCGCGTAGTTCCTCTAATGAAAAGAGAATATTTTACAATCCTAAGAGCAACCAACTTGGGGTTTAGTGTTCTGTGACGTCACTCTTGCAACTTTTATTTCGCTAGGTTGTGTAGTTTCAATGTAGCTGTTACGCGGCGTGTTATGGCGGTGGCGGACGCTTTGGAATATTATGTAATGTATAAATCTCGTTGGGGCCTGTCCGATAGACAATCACACCAAAAATTATAATAAATTTTATTCAAAAATTATAAGATAAATCTATGTCAAGTTCACCCACGCTTTGAGCCTGAACTAGGTAATCCTGTGTTTCAGGCGATTTGAGGTAACATTAATTTATTAAATAATCACATTATTGGTACTAATGTAAAAAAACTCAAAACTGGATTCCTCAAATTGAAATTTTTATGTTTTCTTATTTCAATTGCTTCTCTTGTCAGCCTTTTTTTATTTATTTTTTTACGGATAGGAAATCTTTAAATGACTCCTCCCGCTCTGGGCGCACTCCTCCCGGAGCAGGAGGGAGTGTCAGACTTTTACTGACTAAAATCCATTCATGTTCCTTCATCGCCCTTTGTGTTCCGGGGCCACGGTATCTCTTTCGAATAGTCCCGCAGCCCCGGCAGGCTTCGGCCCTTGCGGACCCCTTATTTTTTTGCTGACTCTCTTTGAGGCGCGCGTGGAACACCAACGCGCCGGCGACACGGCCTGTCGTCATGAGACGGACGGACGGCGAGCTAGCCCATAGCTCCCCGTCCACAGACCCGCGCCAAGGTGGCCGTATATATTATCACGATTATATTATCAGTCTAATTTCAATGTTTTTTGGTTATTAGCGGAACAGATCAGATGTCGCTACAGAACATGATGTTCTTATTACAGGTGTACAAGGAATTAGAGAACAACGCCAATCAGGCGTACTGGGAGGACGTGCAGACCATCGTGCTGGACGAGCTCAACAAGCTGCGCCGCCTGGCCGCGCCCGACGCGCGCCGCGACGGCGTGCACCAGGCCGTGGCCGATGACGTCACGCAGGTAACACCAGCCTGCTGCACACTTCGTGCTCAACACCTCGCTGGACCTCTACACCTATACATGTGTTCATTTACGAAAAGTGTAGTAGTTATCACCTTATGTTACCTACTCGCCGCATATTGAAACACATCACATGGGATGTGTGCGTGGAGTTCTGTTGTCACAGTGTAGGGATTGCGCCTCCAAAAGTTCGTAGGACCATAGCCAGCCGCACCGAGAGGACGAAGCTACAAGCTGACTCACGCCACTCAATGCACACTTACGTTCCAGTGCCCCCAAAGGCTGAAAAGCCGTAAAAGCGTTTTTGGGTGGGTCGGCCCAGCTAGTCCAGGTAATAGCAATGCCTCCACAGCGAGATGTGATCTCTTCATCGTGTGAGAGGCTTCATCGAGACGTCTGAAAGCCTTCCACCTGGGTATGCTTTGCCGTGGCCGACTTGGAAATCTCTGAATAGACTCCGAACCCAGGTCAGCCGTAGCAAAGACAACCTCCTCAGATGGGGGTTAATAGTTCCAGTTTGGCTCTGATCTCAAATGTGTATGCGGTGTGTCTCCACAGACAATGAATGGCCCGTCTTTCATCTTGCGCCGCATGCCCTGACACCTGCACACTTGACGATCTTATGACTGCATCAGCGAGCGGAGTTCGCATAGCTGAATTTTGGGCCAAACATATCTAATGAAAATTAGCCATCGACACGTTAAGAAGAAGTGTAAGGTGTGTGCTCGTTCGCGCAGATATTCAAGGGCAAGACGGGCGCGCAGCTGGAGGCGCTGCAGACTCAGATCGAGCAGAAGATCAGCGGCCGCCACGATGGCGTCGACGTCGGCTACTGGGAGAGCCTGCTCAGCCAGCTCAAGGGTAACATCATCATTTATGTTTTTGTAACTTGTCATTCCTATAAAGATATTTTTTATCATTTTTAACCGACTTCAAGGAGGGGGTTCTCAATTGGTCGGAACCTTTTTTTTTTAGTATGTTCCCCGAATACTTGAAGATGGCTGCACCAATTTTTTCCCAGGTGGTCCCATGATCATCAAGTCAGGATCTGATGATGGGATCCTGGAGAAATAGAGAGAACTCTTCAAATTTTATAGGCACACTTGAAGCGATTTGGGTAGTTTTTGAAAGAGTACTTATTACTTGGAGTGGTCCCATTTCATTTTGGTGAAGATCTGATGAAGAACTTCGGAGATAGGCAACGGAACTCCTCAATAATAGCAAATGGATTGGGATTGCTGACATCTCATGTCTGTCTATTGTTTACACCAGTTCATAACATAATCATAATCTCGCCGGTACGCTGTGAAGGGACATGTGAACCACTAGAAAGTAAAAAATAAAACCGACTTCAAAAAACACAAAAAAGTGAAAAATAACTTTAGCTTCAGAAGTCGGTGACCTTTGTTTGATTGCTTTACTATTTTTGTCACCGACTTTTGCAAAAAAGTTGTTATTCCTTATCGTGACGGCTGACGGCTGGAAAAAATAAGTGTTACGTCGCCAATGAGATTTTACCAATAGAGACGTCATACTCATTCTATAGAAATAAAAACATGGCGATATCTTACATGAGCGGCTAGATGGATGACGGCCAATGTCAGTCTATGACAGCAGCTAGATAGAGTGAACTGGGGCAAAATAGGTACCTAGCACAGGTAGCATGAAGAATATAAACAGTAACAATATAAAAATGTTTATTTTAAAATTGTAATAATAAGTACGTTTTTTTTTGTTTCTATAATAATTTGTTTTATTGTAAATATTTCTATACCTTCGAACAAGCTTAGTTTATTCCACTTTTGTCTTTTGTAGACTTCTTTACAATTGGGATTATTTCTATGTGCGTAATGTAAGCGAACATTGATGAATTTATCTATTATTGCACGTATAAGGTGAACTTGGTGATTATAATGCACAGGCTGCTCAAATGAATGAACTTCCAGTGACTGAAAGAGGTCCGGACAGTTGATAAAAGATTTCAAAACTCTGTTTTTTTAAATTTCTACATCTTTGAGATCAGGCAGTACGATGTTCCCCTTTTCTTTCATGTGATTTTTGAGTATCGTCTCTGATCTAAGGCAAATTTTCTTGAATTAATACGTTTTTAGGAAATCTAAAACAAAATAGAAATTAATGATGAAAGTCAAATGTTACAATCTTTATATTTATCTACTATGGATAATATTGGACACCAGTGGTGAAAAATATGTGATATTCGAATAATATATTATCAGCCCCATATGGCCATATCACCCCAACATCCTTTAGCGTCGTTCGAACTGACAACACAGCGTGCCATTATCTCGTTCTCTCTGTCACTCATAAATGCATCGCACTATTTGTCTCGTTTGTGTAGTTGACAAAGCGGCAACAGCGCGGCAGTGATTTTGAGTAAAATAAAATTAATTATTTTTCATTTTAAATAGACTAAACAATACTTACAAATGAAAAGACACATCCTTCTTGATTTTTACAGCCGGCCCAGTATAAGTATTGCACTTTCTGAACACACAACTAGGCATATTTCTTTATTTTCATACAGCAAACTCCCGCATAAACGTCAGTTCGCGTCGCGGCCAGACGCAGGAAGTGCGCAGGACGGACTGAAGTCACACAAGCTGGTCAGCTTATGTTTGCATTGCCGCGCTGACGTCGGTAAAACGTATCTACCTCAGTATTATACACCGTGAAATTTTAATGGTTGTTTTCCCGCAGCGATATGGTTTTGTCTTAGTAATACAATCGTTTTATAAATAAATAAAATATTAGAAGCAATAAATGGCAGATTTATCATTGTGAAAAACAAAACTCGAAAGCGACCACGAACCAATAGTAATAATACCTCCCGATACCCCGCAAGCCGAGCGTTGAACGGCCGCGCGGCCGTTGACCCGCGTGCTTTTCAATCAGCTGATAACTAAACTTCTCTTGAGTTAATGAAACATGATAATAATAAGCTGCCCTGTGCATGTGCTGGTGTCTGGAACTGCCCATGATCGAGTAGCCGCTGTGTCGCCGCTACGATCGTCCGTGGCGATGGGACTTAGGGGTCTGAACCCCGCAAAGTCGGAGCGACTGTGAATCATAATCAGCCCTAGCATAAAGTTGCACCATTGCGACGTACTCCAAATTGCAATAACTGTAGTGTCGTTCCATTGCACTGATGACGCGTGCTGCGCGTGCGACATTCGCGGGAAAACTAAATGCGCTTCCGCACGGATACAATAGGAAGCCGGGGCGCGCGGCTCCGTTTGTAATTGTTGCGCGCAGGCTAGTTTATGCCGTATGACTACAGGCGAGAGCTTATTTTAATTTGAACATTTATACATCGGTCTTTCTTTTGTCGGCGGTTTTTTGTATTGTTGCGTGCAAAGTATTTTATGCCGTATCACTACATGCGAGAGCTTATTTTGCTTTGAACATTTATGCATCGCTATCCCTTTGTCGAGTGGCGCGTGCGATTTGAGTAGTACCTACAAGTTACATCTAGTGTTACTATTGTTTCTCACATTTTCGAGTTGATGAATATTTTTTTAATTATTTTAAAACAAAAACATCCGTATTTTTTTACTTTGACTCTATGCTTCGAAAGTACTCCATATGGCAAGTCGATCTGCCGCGGGAAAACAACCATTAAACGTTTCACGGTGTATACAGGGTTATTTGTAAAACACCGGCAACCTCTCAGGACTATGTTACTAACATCATAATCAACAACTTTTGTTCTATGACTTTTAAAAAATCATCATATTTTAGTTCATCAGATTTTCATAAAATAATAAAAATATTTAAATAGAACGCTCTAAATGTTACGAAGTCAATGCGAAGCAAAAGAAAGCGTTAGTACAATAGCGAGGGGAGCGGGGTTAGGGCGGCGGGGGCCTGTAAGAGCGTTCAATTTAAATATTTTTATTTTTGTATGAAAATCTGATGAACTAAAATATGATGATTTTGTAAAAGTCATAGAACAAAAGTTGTTGATTATGATGTTAGTAACATAGTCCTGAGAGGTTGCCGGTGTTTTACAAATAACCCTGTATAACATCATTGTACGTCGCCGCGTAGTATAACTGCTTATTTACAAAATTCGGTCGGGCCGTATTAGGTCGCATTCGATTGTGAATATTGTCAATTGTTATTATGAGTTTATTCAGGTTTTTAGGGTTCCGAAAGTGATTTTATAAGGATTCCTTTTTTTACCTTTTGAGGTCAAAAGGTAAAAAAAGGAACCCTTATAAAATCAGTTTCTTGTCCGTCTGTCACAACCGATTTTCTCAGGAACGGGTGGACCTTGCCAAGTTGAAATTTATACCAGATACTGTGGTCTATAGTCCCTATTAGGTGTATAAAAATCAAGGTCTTGAGTCAACACAATAAAAAGATATGGGCAAATTTAGATTTCCGCGAAAACTTATAAGTAGCAAAGAAACGTGTTACGAGTTGCGGAATGAAAATATTATTTATTTTGATTATCATCAACTCGTCCCAAATGGGCCGTGGGCATGTGGGACGAGTTGATGAATTACTCTAAATTTACCATTAATTTTAAACTTTTTTATTTTTCGGAATTTTTCCATTACTTGTGCTGTAAGACCTGAAAACCGTAAATAAGTGAATTGTATGTAATGTAGTTTAATAATAAAAATAAGTGAATTAACTATTACAAACTTATTATTTGTGGTTGGTGCAATAGCCGTTTATAGGGATCGAACAGCAAAGTTAAGTTTGTCCTTTAAAAAGTTTGTACGGAACCCTCGGTGCGCGAGTCCGACTCGCTCTTGGCCGGTTTTTATTATTATGTACCTAATCGCTTGATACTTCCCGTGCAGCGCACATGTCCCGCGCGCGCCTGCGCGACCGGCACCAGGGCAACCTGCGCCGCAAGCTGCAGCTGCTGAAGCAGGAGCAGGGCGTGACGCTCGCCAAGCAGGAGGAAGCGCACAGGTACGCACATATGTACAACCTGCGCCGCAAGCTGCAGCTGCTGAAGCAGGAGCAGGGCGTGACGCTCGCCAAGCAGGAGGAAGCGCACAGGTACGCACATATGTACAACCTGCGCCGCAAGCTGCAGCTGCTGAAGCAGGAGCAGGGCGTGACGCTCGCCAAGCAGGAGGAAGCGCACAGGTACGCACATATGTACAACCTGCGCCGCAAGCTGCAGCTGCTGAAGCAGGAGCAGGGCGTGACGCTCGCCAAGCAGGAGGAAGCGCACAGGTACGCACATATGTACAACCTGCGCCGCAAGCTGCAGCTGCTGAAGCAGGAGCAGGGCGTGACGCTCGCCAAGCAGGAGGAAGCGCACAGGTACGCACATATGTACAACCTGCGCCGCAAGCTGCAGCTGCTGAAGCAGGAGCAGGGCGTGACGCTCGCCAAGCAGGAGGAAGCGCACAGGTACGCACATATGTACAACCTGCGCCGCAAGCTGCAGCTGCTGAAGCAGGAGCAGGGCGTGACGCTCGCCAAGCAGGAGGAAGCGCACAGGTACGCACATATGTACAACCTGCGCCGCAAGCTGCAGCTGCTGAAGCAGGAGCAGGGCGTGACGCTCGCCAAGCAGGAGGAAGCGCACAGGTACGCACATATGTACAACCTGCGCCGCAAGCTGCAGCTGCTGAAGCAGGAGCAGGGCGTGACGCTCGCCAAGCAGGAGGAAGCGCACAGGTACGCACATATGTACAACCTGCGCCGCAAGCTGCAGCTGCTGAAGCAGGAGCAGGGCGTGACGCTCGCCAAGCAGGAGGAAGCGCACAGGTACGCACATATGTACAACCTGCGCCGCAAGCTGCAGCTGCTGAAGCAGGAGCAGGGCGTGACGCTCGCCAAGCAGGAGGAAGCGCACAGGTACGCACATATGTACAACCTGCGCCGCAAGCTGCAGCTGCTGAAGCAGGAGCAGGGCGTGACGCTCGCCAAGCAGGAGGAAGCGCACAGGTACGCACATATGTACAACCTGCGCCGCAAGCTGCAGCTGCTGAAGCAGGAGCAGGGCGTGACGCTCGCCAAGCAGGAGGAAGCGCACAGGTACGCACATATGTACAACCTGCGCCGCAAGCTGCAGCTGCTGAAGCAGGAGCAGGGCGTGACGCTCGCCAAGCAGGAGGAAGCGCACAGGTACGCACATATGTACAACCTGCGCCGCAAGCTGCAGCTGCTGAAGCAGGAGCAGGGCGTGACGCTCGCCAAGCAGGAGGAAGCGCACAGGTACGCACATATGTACAACCTGCGCCGCAAGCTGCAGCTGCTGAAGCAGGAGCAGGGCGTGACGCTCGCCAAGCAGGAGGAAGCGCACAGGTACGCACATATGTACAACCTGCGCCGCAAGCTGCAGCTGCTGAAGCAGGAGCAGGGCGTGACGCTCGCCAAGCAGGAGGAAGCGCACAGGTACGCACATATGTACAACCTGCGCCGCAAGCTGCAGCTGCTGAAGCAGGAGCAGGGCGTGACGCTCGCCAAGCAGGAGGAAGCGCACAGGTACGCACATATGTACAACCTGCGCCGCAAGCTGCAGCTGCTGAAGCAGGAGCAGGGCGTGACGCTCGCCAAGCAGGAGGAAGCGCACAGGTACGCACATATGTACAACCTGCGCCGCAAGCTGCAGCTGCTGAAGCAGGAGCAGGGCGTGACGCTCGCCAAGCAGGAGGAAGCGCACAGGTACGCACATGTGTGACGCGTGAACGCGACCGTACATGACATGTGATGATGCCGAATCTGCTTAGTTGCAACAAGCATTTGTTTACTTGTCTTTTGTTTTGTGGGTGCATATTTTTGTGAGTAGGATGCATAGTGCCACGTACATATTTAATTTTTGTTGCTCAAATTGATAAACTGTCAATACTAAAATAAAAAAAGTCGTTTTACTTTCAGATCACAGAGTCCTGAGGAGGACCGGCCTGTGGAGCCGCCGGCTGAGGCCTCCACGTCGGCCGCCGCCGCCGACGAGCCGGGGGCGGGGGCGGGGGCGGGGGCGGGGGCGGGGCCGGGGGCGGAGGGCTCGGGCGACTCGGACTCGTCGGAGCAGGCGGCGCTGTACGTGGCGGGGCGCTACTCGCCGGCGCCGCTGAGCGTGGCGGCGCTGGAGCCGGCCACGCTGCTGACGGAGCCGGCGCTGGACGCGCAGCGCCTCGCCTACCTGCGCGCCGGCCTGCGCGCCCGACGAGGCAAGGTCAGCACGAACTATTTATTTACTTTTACGATGTCATTTGCATGTTCAAATGTAAACCAAATAGCTTGGTCGACTGTACATGGAGGACTTACAGCTAATAAAAACAGACAAAAGAAAAGGAAACCATAGTCAACAGAAACACAATTACAAATCCTCACATCATCACCACCCCCTGCCCTTATCCCATGTTACTCGCGGTCGGCGCAACACGATTTTTTCTCCTCTCTCATCTCTCCATTCTCCTCTGTCAACCATCACGCTATCATTTACTCTTTTATCTTTCATATCATTCCTCACACGATCCATCCATCGTTTCTTAGATCTTCCTCTCCCTCTCCATCCATCAACATGTTGATCATCACTGTTATCAATCAATCAATAGGCTTTATTAGTAAAGGTTACAACAGTGTGCAGGCTGGTACAATCAATAGGCTTTATTAGTAAAGGTTACAACAGTGTGCAGGCTGGTACAATCAATAGGCTTTATTAGTAAAGGTTACAACAGTGTGCAGGCTGGTACAATCAATAGGCTTTATTAGTAAAGGTTACAACAGTGTGCAGGCTGGTACAATCAATAGGCTTTATTAGTAAAGGTTACAACAGTGTGCAGGCTGGTACAATCAATAGGCTTTATTAGTAAAGGTTACAACAGTGTGCAGGCTGGTACAATCAATAGGCTTTATTAGTAAAGGTTACAACAGTGTGCAGGCTGGTACAATCAATAGGCTTTATTAGTAAAGGTTACAACAGTGTGCAGGCTGGTACAATCAATAGGCTTTATTAGTAAAGGTTACAACAGTGTGCAGGCTGGTACAATCAATAGGCTTTATTAGTAAAGGTTACAACAGTGTGCAGGCTGGTACAATCAATAGGCTTTATTAGTAAAGGTTACAACAGTGTGCAGGCTGGTACAATCAATAGGCTTTATTAGTAAAGGTTACAACAGTGTGCAGGCTGGTACAATCAATAGGCTTTATTAGTAAAGGTTACAACAGTGTGCAGGCTGGTACAATCAATAGGCTTTATTAGTAAAGGTTACAACAGTGTGCAGGCTGGTACAATCAATAGGCTTTATTAGTAAAGGTTACAACAGTGTGCAGGCTGGTACAATCCGTACAATACCTATTAAAGTTTCTCTATGTTTTGCCATTTGGCGTACAAATATACATTTAAAGAAAGCTTTTGCCAATTAAGTAAATTAATGTAAAGGTACTATTATTATGAAGAAGTAAAAGTTTAATTAGCAGAATCAATATCAATTTTAATAAAATTCATTATGTAATGTCAGGTAATGTCAATATTCAATTCAATACGATAATGTCAATAATTAAAAATACATAGTCATGATGTCATTATGTGACTGTTACGAAATAGTATATTATGCAACTAGTGAATTGTTGTCTTTTAAATTTTACTGTAAGTATGTAGGGTCTATGTATTTCATGTATATAGCCATTATTTTATTTTTTTCTCTTAACATTAACACTTATTTTTGTGAATGCAGGTTAACCTGTAATTGGCGACTTTGTAAGTCCAAGACTGTAAAACCTATGTATACCTAAATGCTGTACACAGAAGCTGTTGGTGAACCTATATTAATAAATAAATAAAGGACGGATTTAAAGCGAGGGCCGTAGATCCCTCGATATAAATTCGTACTTTATTCAGGAGTTGCATACTATACTTTATATCATGACTACGAGAAAAGACATAGTTTAAGCGAAAATAGAAATTTAATCAAGAAATAAGAATTGTTACATTAATTGAAATGGACATTAAAATTAGAGCAATGACTGAAATTAAGCGTAATTTTCTTATTATCGTCTTTATTTACTTAACAATCTTATTTATTTACATTTTTAAATATTTCTTAAAAAAAACCTATTTAAAAAAAACATTTAAAAATATTAAAAATAGTGATCCGCCGGTGTCGGGAACAGGGTCCAAGCCACCGGTGGTTAGGGTTGCAGAGACAGGAACCTCCCCACAATGCGAGCCGTATCGAGGAGTACTGCCTTCTGTATCAGGCCCTTGATCCAACCGCCTAAAGAGAGCTTCGAAAGATGGTCATCGAAGCTCTTGGCTATAAGGCCATTGGCCGTCACGACAATCGGCACAATGATGACCGAGTCCATATTGCACATGTCGCGAACCTCGTATGCCAAGTCGAGATATTTTATTTGTTTCTCTTTCTCAGCTTTCACGAGGTTCTCGTCATGCGGAATGGTAACATCGATTATCATTACGCGGCGCGCTGATCGGTCTATCACCACTATGTCAGGCTTATTGGCGACAATAGTCCTGTCTGTGATGATAGACTGATCCCAGTACAACGTGACATGATCTTTCTCGAGAACTGGGTCGGGCACATACTTGTAGTACGGTACCTCAGATTCCACAATTTTATATTTCAAGGCAAGTTGCTGGTGAATAATCCTGGCTACTTGGTTGTGCCTGTGCAAGTACTCGCCGTTAGCTAGACGAGAACAACCAGAAATGATATGTCTAATGGACTCACCCGGAAGGTGGCATGCCCGACACACGTCAACCGTCCCGTCCTTTATAATATATTTCCGATAGTTGTTCGTCAACATAACTTCGTCCATAATCGCACAGACAAAACCTTCAGTTTCCCCAAAGAGGTCGCCGAAACGTAACCAGGACACGGACGCTAGAAAATCTACATCGGGCCCATGAAGAGCCCGGTAGAAGCGCCCGTGAAGCTCTTTGCCTTGCCATACTTCCTTGCGGTCATCTGTGGTAAGTACCTCAGGTTTGCGCCAGTTCTCTTTAGCCATGGACAGCGGGGTGAGGCCCTTGTCCACTGCGACCACATCTCGGTGCATACCCACTTCGGCTTTTAAAAAATATTCTCTGAGACTGCACACCTCGCGGTTGTGGAGGGTCTTCGCGTTTAGAAAACCTCGACCTCCGCACTTCCGCGGGATGTACAGTCTCATCACCGATGATCGTGGGTGATGCATCCGGTTTTCGGTCAGCAGTGTACGAACTCTTCTATCCAGGGCGTCGAGTTCGGTCTGAGTCCATTTGAGTATGCCGAAAGAGTACATTAAAACCGGCATGACCCAACCATTGAAGGCGCGCACCTTGTTCACGCCTGAAAGAAGGCTATTTAATACCTTCTTCAGGCGACCGAAGAAGCGCTCCCTCAACGATTTCTTCATGTCAGTTACGTTAATGCCTAACGCTTCCGACATACCCAAATACTTATAGCTTTCGGATGAGTAAATAGATCCCAGGTGTATGGAGTCCGAGAGCTGAAGTCCCTCGGATTCCATAATCTCCCCTCGCTTTACATAGATGACTGCACATTTGTCCACACCAAATTCCATTCTGATGGCGCTACTAAAAGTTTCAGTTACTTTCAGTAGCTCCATCAGTTGCAATTTGTTAGGGGCAAAGAGTTTCAGATCATCCATGTAAAGCAGGTGAGATATAACCTGACCATCTTTCCTCAACCGGCAGCCTAGGCCTGAATTCTCCAGCAATGTGCTTAAAGGATTCAGGGCTAAGCAGAACCAAAGTGGACTCAGACTGTCGCCCTGGAATATTCCCCGCTTAATCCATACAGGCTCATCGCTCCCCTGGATCTGTCGACATCCTGGATATCTAAGGACCGTCTTCCATTGCCCCATACATGACTCAAGGAAGGCGCGTAGAGTTGCATCTATTTTGTACAACTCCAGCACCCTCATGAGCCACGTATGTGGCACCGAGTCATAGGCCTTCTTATAGTCTATCCAACATGTCGACAGATCTTTGCAGGATCGACGGACCTGTTGGCTAATGGCCATGTCGATGAGGAGTAGCTCCTTAGTACCGCGGGACCCATTCCTACATCCATTTTGAGAGAATGGAATTTTCGTCAATGTGTGTATTAATTTTCACTCTCAAAATGGATGTAAGAAGTTTATAGACCGTCGACAAACACGTGATCGGTCTATAATTCTTGGGTTCCGCGGGACTACCTGACTTATGGAGCAGGTGGGTAACGCCTGTTGTTAAAAACTGCGGTGGCGACCCAGACTCTAAGGATGACTGGAATTGGGATGCCAGGCAAGTGTGCGAACTACTAAGCCATTTGAGCCAGAAGTTGTGCAGTCCGTCCGGTCCCGGTGACTTCAAGTTTGGTAATGGACGGACTGCTCTGGCTATATCTAAAGGTGTTATCAAAATTGGCTCCATTTCTGGAATAGGTTCACACACTCGCTCGACATCAAGCATCTCGTCAGCCTCAGTGTGACAGACGGGTACCGACCAGATGCCGCGCCAGAAAGAACTCGTGGCGGTATCATCAGGGCGGCATACGTCTGTCACATTTTGCTCGGGTCGCTCCCAAGCTCTGTATACCCATGCGATTCTGCGAGTACCGATCAACTCGCCGCTTACACCGCCGAATACGGTTCGCCCATGCATAAACTTTCTGCTTCAGGAAGTCGATGCGCTCTGTGACACGTGACATGTATTCTTGATTACTGGTTTCAGTACCCGAGAATGCCCGCCTCACAAAGCGCATCACTCGTGGTCGTGTATTGCCCTCCCTGAAGCAGTATAGTTTGCCGATGAGTACCCTGGCCCCGTCGATACGGCGCTCGATCCTGCGCTGCCAGGCTGGTACGGCTGATTTTGGTCGAGTAGCTACGTCACGATTTGGGAACTTGACATTAGCTAAACGACATGCCGCAACAGCCCCACAGAACAGAATCGAGTGTGTATCAACGAGGTCCTCGCTACTCTCGAATATATTCTTGAGTTGCGAGTCCAAGGCACACACCAGTGCCCTATTTTTCTTATGCATGGGTAACCGTGGTAATCGGGGCCTAAGTTCGGTAGGAGTGGACCGATATTCACGAAGCGCATCCTCCAGAGCACTCCTCAATCGATCGTTGCACTGGCTACTTACCGTGGCAACCCTATCATCCTTCTCTACAACAGCAAGGTTCGACCGCGGTAGTGTTGCGTCAATAGCTGACGCTTGCACCGCGGTTTGTGTCGGAGTTAAGACAATAAGGTTGCGCAGTACTTCTGAGCGCAGCCTATCAAGCGCGGTATCGTCCAACCTGTGACTGCGTTGGATGACCCGCACCTGATCCGACAGTCGTTGGGCCGAGACGTTGACGGTTGGTTCAAGATCCTGGAACAGAGACAGCATCCTAACACGGTACGCAGTGAGGTTAGTTCCCCCCTCTGTAGACCCGTAGTATGCGCGCATGACGTTCTCGTTCATTGTTTGAGTCCATTTCATGCGCTGTACACAACCACCGGTAGCGGGGACCCGGCTCGGAGCCTGTTGGCCCCTAAGTCCCAAGCCCTTCGGTGGCCGGCCTCTCCCTTGCCGACGTTCAGGTGGTGGTGACGTCGGCGGAGAGAAATATTCGTCACTCGAGCTCGACGCAACTGCCGCAACCGGTGACACTGGTGATCCGAGGTCCGGCGGCGGCGAGGCGGAGCTGAGCGACGAGTCCGGGGTTGCTTGGCGTGCGCGTCTTGCTGCTGCTCTCGTAATCATTTAAACATTTGTTTAAAAAATCATCTCATTCTTAGAGTTTTTTTTCCTGGTTTTTTCAAATTTGATTTTGACAGACGTCATTGTTGATGGTCGTGAAAAATTCTTAGGTTTTCAATTTTGGTTTTCTTGCTGCTTTTTTTAATTAACTGATATTTGTGTGGTTTAAAAAGTCTATTAGAATAACTATTAGATTATTTATATATAAATTAAATTATGAATGATGATTTTCAACCGATGTTTGACGTACGGTGTTGCTAGCTTATTATTATTATTTCGTTTATTCATTTTATGACATATTTTTAAATTTTTAAATATTCCTAATATAAAAACAATATAAATAAAAACATTTAAAAATATAAAAATAGTGGCCCACCAGCGCTGGGAACAGGGTCCGAGCTGCCGGTGGTCAGGGCTCTTGAGAGAGGAACCTCCTAACAATACGTGCCGTGTCCAGAAGTACTGCTTTCTGAATCAAGCCCTTGATCCAGCTGCCAAGCGAGAGCCTCCTAAGATGTTGGTCGAGGCTCTTGGCTATTAAGCCATTGGCCGACACGACTATCGGCACAATGACTGCTGTACTCACGTCCCACATGTCAACAACCTCGCGAGCCAGATCTAGATATTTAAATTGTTTTTCTTTTTCTGCTTTCACGAGGTTCTCGTCATGCGGGACCGTTATATCAACAATCATTGTGCGACGCTCCAATCGATCTATCACCACAATGTCAGGCCTATTGGCAACAACAGTCCTGTCAGTGGTGATAGGTCGATCCCAATACAACGTGATATTACCATTATCGAGAACTGGGTCGGGCGCATACTTATAGTATGGCACTTCTGATTCCACAAGGTTGTACTTCAAAGCAAGTTGCTGGTGGATAATCCTGGCAACAAGGTTGTGTCTGTGCAAGTACTCTCCGTTAGCCAGACTAGAACACCCAGAAATAATGTGTCGGATCGATTCTCCCGGACGGTGGCATGCCCGACATATGTCAACCGTGCCATCTTTCACAATGTATTTCCGGTAGTTATTCGTCATCATAACTTCGTCCATTATTGCACAGACAAAACCTTCGGTTTCCCCGAAGAGGTCACCAAAGCGCAGCCAGGATACGGACGCTAAGAAGTCTACATCCGGGCCATGTAGTGCCCGGTAAAAGCGTCCGTGAAGCTCCTTGCCTTGCCATTCCTCCTTGCGGTCATTAGTGTCTAATACTTTAGGCTTGCGCCAGTTCTCGTTAGCCAGGGAGAGCGGGGTGAGGCCCTTGTCCACTGAGACCACATCTCGGTGCATCTCCCCGTCGGCTTCTAGGAAGTATTCCCTGAGACTGCATACCTCACGGTTGTGTAGGGTCTTAGCATTTAAGAAGCCACGACCCCCGCACTTCCGCGGGATATACAGTCTCATCACCGACGACCGTGGGTGATGCATTCGATTTGCAGTCAACAGTGTGCGTCAGGGCATCAAGTTCCGTCTGAGTCCATTTGAGTATGCCGAAGGAATACATCAAAACCGGCATGACCCAACCGTTGAAGGCGCGCACCTTGTTTCCGCCTGACAAGAGACTGCCTAGCACCTTATTCAGGCGGCCAAAGAAGCGCTCCTTCAACGATTGCTTCATGCCAGTTACGTTAATGCCTAACGCTTCCGACATACCCAAATACTTGTAGGTTTCTGTTGAGGAGAGGGATCTAAGGTGTATGGAATCCGAGGGTTGGGTTCCCACGGATTCCATAATCTCCCCTCGCTTTACATGCATGACTGCACATTTGTCCACACCAAATTCCATCCTGATGGCGCTACTGAAAGTTTCTGTTACCTTCAGTAGCTTCATCAGTTGCAAATTGTTGGGGGCAAAGAGTTTCAGATCATCCATGTAAAGAAGGTGAGATATGACCTGACCATCTTTCCTCAACAGATAGCCTAGACCTGAACGCTCCAGCAGTGTGCTGAGAGGGTTCAAGGCTAGGCAGAACCACAATGGACTCATGTTCCCTTGGATCTGTCGACATCCTGGATAGCGAAGAACCGTTCTCCAGTGCCCCATACATGACATCAGGAAGGTACGTAGAGTTGTATCTACTTTGTACAACTCCAGCACCCTCATGAGCCATGTATGAGGCACGGAATCATAGGCCTTCTTATAATCTATCCAACATGTAGACAGATTCTTTCGGGAGCGGCGAACCTGTTGGCTAATGGCCATATCAATGAGGAGCAGCTCCTTAGTGCCGCGGGACCCGTTCCTACATCCATTCTGAGAGGCAGACATGATAGTATTACTCTCAATATGTTGGTTGATTTTAGCTCTCAAAATGGATGTAAGAACTTTATAGACGGTTGGTAAACAAGTGATTGGTCTATAATTTTTGGGCTCCGCAGTACTACCTGATTTATGGAGCAGGTGGGTAATTCCTGTTGTCAAGAACTGGGGCAGTGACCCTGACTCTAAGGCTGATTGAAACTGGGACGCCAAGCGAGCGTGTGATCTTTGGAACCACTTGATCCAGAAGTTGTGCAGTCCGTCCGGCCCTGGAGATTTCCAGTTAGGCAACGGACGGACCGCACGAGCTACGTCTTGGGGGCTGATGATGATTGCCCCCATTTCTGGTATAGGATCACACGCTTGTTCAACCTCCCGGGTCCAATCGCCCTCAGTGTGACTGACAGGCACCGACCAGATGCTGCGCCAGAATGAACACATAGCGTTATCATCCGACAGACGCGTGTCAGTCACACCTTGGTCCGGTCGCTCCCAAGCCCTATATACCCACCTTTCATCGCTTTGGAATGTGCGATTCTGAGTGTACCGCTCCACTCGCCGCTTGTACCGATGAATACGACTTGCCCATGCACAGATCTTCTGCTTCAGGAAGTCGATACGCTTTGTGACGCGGGCCAAGTAATCTCGAAAACTAATATCAGTTCCCGAGAACGCCCGCCTCACAAAACGCATCACTCTAAGGCGAGTATTGCCCTCCCTGAAGCAGATTAACTTGCCGATGAGTGCCCTAGCCTCACCGATACGCCGCTCAATCCTGCACTGCCAAGCTGGAGCAGCTAATTTTGGTCGTGTAGCTCTGTCGTTGTTGGGAAATTTGACGTGAGCTACACGACATGCC
Source organism: Xestia rhomboidea (assembly GCA_963853795.1). NCBI lineage: Eukaryota > Metazoa > Arthropoda > Insecta > Lepidoptera > Noctuidae > Xestia > Xestia rhomboidea. The sequence continues at coordinate 776,242 of OY970771.1, read as the reverse complement.
GCCACAGCTCCACAGTACAATATCGAGTGAGTATCGGCAAGGTCTTTGCTGCTGTCAAAGCAGTTTGACAGCTGCGAATCTAGAGCACACACCAGCGCCTTGTTTTTGTTGTGCATAGGCAAACGAGGTAGACGTGGTCTAAGTTCAGGCGGTGTGGAACGGTACTCCCGGAATGCACTCTCCAAAGCGCTCCTCAATTGTGCGTTGCACTGGGTACTCACGGAAATAACTTCATCATCATCCTCTTCACCACCTCGGTCGGATCGCGGTGGTGCACTGGATACATTTTGTACCTGTACTGCGATTATTGGCGAAGCAGACGTAACTAGGTTACTCCGTAATTCGGAGCGTAGTCGATCAAGTACGGTGTCATCCAACATATGATTACGCTGGATGACTCGAACCTGATCCGACAGTCGTTGCGCCAACGCGCTGACACCTGGCTCAAGCACCTGAAACAGAGAGAGCATCTGACCACGATACGCAGTCAAGTTAACCCCTCCCTCTGTAGCCCCATAATATGCGCGCATCACATTTTCGTTCATGGACTGTGTCCAACGAATGCGCGACACATTTCCACCGGCAGCGGGGACCCTACTCGAGACCTGTTGGCCTCGAGGTCCCAAGCCCGCTGGTGGCCGTCCTCTTCCTCGTAGTCGTCCTCTTGGTGGTGGTGGTGGTGTCGACGGCGGGGAGAAAAACTCGTCGCTCGAGCTCGACGCAACTTCAGCGACCGGTGACACGATGCTCACGGGTGTGGCGCGTCCCGGCTGCGAGGCGGAGCTGAGCGAGGAGCCCAGCCCGGAGATGGTGGGTGTGCCTCCTGATTCTGTTTTGCTCGGCTTCTAGTTAACATGACTTGGTGACAATTTATTATTATTATTATTAGGGTGGTCAACTTGTGAAACAATATTTATTTCTTGTCGATGGTCAGAACTTTCTGCTGGAGGAAACTCTGGGGCATCTTTGGACGTTGAAGGGCGTGGAGTCCATGGGCCTTCAGGTTTCTTTAGGTTTATGCTGCTTGCTATCTGAAGGCTGCGTTTCGATTTACTATCCATACAATCTTCGATATAACCCTCAGCCACGGTAGTGGACTTCCATCCACCATGTCGCTTTAATTCCGTCATATCTGCACCAGTGTTTGCTAATAACGTGGCAGAGGTTCTTCGGAAAGAATGCCCTGTATACATCTCGGGATTTGGTAGCTTTAAAAATGTTGCAAAGTCTTTTGGCATGGAACCAATTTTATTTATTCCAATTGGGTTTTTTGTACACTTATTTTTAGAATAGAACAAAAAGAATCTATTTTAATCTAATGCCAAACTCCTTGTCGCAAAAATCCACCAATCAAATCTCGAGAATTTATTTGCACCAAAGAGTTTTGAATTTCGAATCTTAGCGCAAGGAGTTTGTGTAAGCATTGAAATAGAGACCGGATATATTTTTGTGTTCCAAATTCAAACACCAAAATAGTGAATAAAAACAAAACAGTGAATAAAAGGCCTTTTTATTCACTGTTTTGCGTGAATAAAATAAGCTTTTTAGAGTAGGTATGGTATAAATATAAAAATTATGTGAAGTGGCGCGCAAATTTTCATTTTTTTTTTCCTCGCGCCAAATGATAGTTTATTGATTACATATAGCCATACAGCCTACTTCAAAATTATAATTTTAGTGATGAAATGCAAATATTTTATACTTAACAAATTATTGTAAATGATAAATAATTTGATAATAATATATGTTTTTTCGTCTTTTCAGCGGCATAAACCTCTTTGTTGTTACAAAAAAAAAACTGTATTACCAAGTTAAATTGAAAATGCTCTGTTTACTCGCATATAATTTGCAGTTATGTACTTATCTTTGTAGGGATAATTCTATTATGCACTAGTGTGTAATATTATTATGCACGTGTGAGTTATAGCTCGGTTAATGGCCTTAAGAACGATGTAATAATGCTCACTTTACGAGCAAGTGTGTTGATAATATCATTATGTCAAAGAGCTGTCATCAAAGTAGTCGCTTAGACAATAGAAACATTTCAGTATTAATATAGTACATAAAGTCTAAATCAGCATGCATGATGTTACATAAAATGGGTTCAGCGATTAGAAAAACCATGGACATTCACCCTCTCAACCAACAAAGCCACTTGGGGTCAAATAAATAGGAACTTTAAGAAAACGACATACAGTGTAATTAAATATAAAAGTCTGATTATCTGTGATACAAAATACCAGTTTAAATGTTTAATTTTAACAAGTTTATTCATATCGAAATCAAAATAAATAGTAAATTTTGATACAAGTGGAGAAAGTTTGTTATTGCATTCGAGGCGGAATTAACGGATATGTTTTTGAGCCGAGAACTGCAATAACAAATGTCCACGTGTATCAAACGATGTTTTTCAATACACTTTTGAAGAAATAAAATAAAAGAACGAAAAATATTTTTGTCACTATTATGAAACTATGATTTAAATTTTCTTTTTTTTCCGCGCTTTACTTTCGCCAGGTTGAAGGTGAAGCAAAGGTATAAAGCCGCTAAACAGCCTAGTATGAAAAATAGAAAATTCAAATGTTTTTGAGTTTAGAACACAAATAAATACCGAAGAAATTCACGAATTTGTTCATAAACGTTTTTTTAATTGTAATAATCATGGTTTTTGATGATATTCTACTTATAAACATTATTTAAATATTCAAAAAATATTAACGCCGTAGAGACGCATATCTCTTTGCCGAGTTTAAAAAAAAAAGACATCACCACCGAATAGAGAGGACCGCCTCGCGCCAGTTTCATTTTGGCACTTGGTACCAGTGTCAAAATGAAACTGGGACGAGACGGTTGTGAATAGAGGCCAATGAACTTATATACTAACTGGAATGAGGACAGGCAACGCAAAAATGTTCCGAGCGAGAAAGCTTCGAGAGTGGAGGTTGTCTCTTTCTAATAGGGTGTCCAATAATCATACTAACTCTTGAAACAGTTACAGACTACTGTTATTTTATTATTTAATTGTGATGACCTGCAAATCAATAGCATTCCAGGCGAGATAGCTGCAAGAGTGGATGTCATTAACTTTTTATGTTAACTTATTACCTTTAACTTAAATGTATGTCTGTACAGTCCAGTTGCAAACTATCCATTATTTATTATTACTTAAGATCTCATGTAAAATGTACCAAAAATCGATTACCAAAATTAATTATGAATTATAATCCATTTTGCAACCTTTCTATCCAGACGACTTTTGTATTCGGGGATTCGAGGACTCCGTTAAAATTATATATTTTTTCAGACATGGAAAATCGCATATTCATGCTATGACTGTTTACCTAAAATGTTTTAGTAACATTCGCCGATATTTATTTTACCTTCCGAAACCAATCATGTTCACTTGCAACTCGCCAAATGGATTCTTTTGCTGGAGAAGCATGGAAAAATCCTTAGGACCGTCATGGCACGGCACAGTGCGGCAGACTTTTTTCTTTTCAATATTTCTATTTAAAAAGCAAACTAGTTACAACCGACACCATGTGCGATGTTTCTAATTTATAAAATAAAAATATACAAACTTCGAACTTATTTACTTAATATATATATGGATATTTCCCGTTTTTCAATCTAAAACATTGGTAACCCTAGTCGTAATAAACAACCAAAGTTAAAAAACTTACCTGAAAAACGAAATTCCACATCCAGCATACCCCTCACTACTACACCCCTTCACACAACACAATTTTACCATATTTAAGCGGATTATTTCACTTAAGGGCGCGTTTGCATATCAGGTAAAATTATGCTGTTTTTCGGTACAATTTTATAACATAATAGGCATAACCAAACAAAATCCAATATAACTAATAACTACCTCGTATAGATTGGTTCTTCATCTTCAAATAATAGGTACTTGATCATTAAACATTTTTAGTTTTTTATAATGTAAAATCGATCTGTCGTTGCCTTTTTCCATAAAATTAACGATACAGGGTTGAGTTTAGGTACATTTTTTGTGCTATTATTAACATATTTTACCATTTCTAAAAATACTGTATGTTGGCAAACATAATCAATTGTTAATGCAAGGATTTTTTTTTATCTAAATGATTTATATAGTTGCAGAAAAAATGAAAACCAAATCTTATTTTTTCACATTTTTTGCTATTCTGGATGAATATTAATCGATTGCATTAGGGGTTATTTTATTTTTATACCCGTCTTGATTTATTGCACAAGCACTTTGAATGAAACTTTAGTCCGCGCACGGCCGCCGTCGAGAGTGGACACGTAACGCCTGTTTGGAGCGGCTCGAGTTGAAAAAGATCGCTGTACAAACACAAAATATTCGATAAACCAAATTTGATACTTGACAAGGTGAGATTTTAATTATTTATTAGTTATGATGAGACCTTACCTCCGGACTTAATGAAGTGATTGGTGACTGCTACTGGAACTCCTTGACGTGTTGTACTAGGTGAGCTGAGTTTGGGCTCGTTTTGTTAGTTATGATGAAACCTTACCTCCGGACCTGATGTAGTGAACTGAAGGTGTACTACGGTGACTGCTACTGGAACTCCTCGATGTGTTGTACTAGGTGAGCCGAGTTTGGGCTCGTTTTGTTAGTTATGATGAGACCTTACCTCCGGACTTGATGGAGTGACCTGAAGGTGTACTTCGCTGATTGCTACTGGAACTCCTTCACATGTTGTACTAGGTGAGCCGAGTTTGGGCTCGTTTTGTTAGTTATGATGAGACCTTACCTTCGGACTTGATGGAGTGACCTGAAGGTGTACTTCGATGATTGCTACTGGAACTCCTTGACGTGTTGTACTGGGTGAGCCGAGTTTGGGCTCGTTTTGTTAGTTATGATGAGACTTTACCTCCGGACTTGATGGAGTGACCTTAAGGTGTACTTCGGTGACTGCTACTGGAACTCTTTGACATATTCAAAGAAATATTCTCACAATAAAAAATTGATAATGTTTGATTTGTTGTTTTAATAATCACGAAAGTACCTACACCTTCCAGCAGGTCTTATCATAACTATCAAAACGAGCCCAAACTCGACTCACCTAGTACAACACGTCGAGAAGTTCCAGTGGCAGTCACTGAAGTATGCCTTCAGGTCACTCCATCAAGTCCGGAGGTGATTCGTAAAAACAGCAAAAATATTTTTTTTGTAGGGACCTACCATAATTTTATTTCTAAGAAATACGTAAAAATCTTTCAAAGCATCAAAATGAGTTCACTTGACTACTATTCTCGCAGTTAGTCGTGCGTACACTTGTGTGTATGACCCGTGTCAATGTAGTAGTTCGATTCTGTACCTATCAATTTTGCAAACGCGTCCTTAAATACAATAAAAAGCACTTAAATGACTTCAACACGAAACTGTATCGGCCATATTGTTTACATCGGTGACAAGGCAAGACAGAGATCTATGTCGGTTTCTCGCTCGGAACGTTTTTTCTTTTCTTTTCTGTTGAATCCATTGTACAAATTTAAACTCTAAGCTTTTGAGTTAGAGTTTATTTTTTATTTTCTTAGCATGTTGTTCGTACTCATTCCTGTTAGTATATAAGTTCTTTGATAGAGGCATTGCACCAATTTGGACTAAGTATAGGTATAAGTTATCTGTGGCAATTTTCATTCCCGCACACGTGTTGGAAAATTAAAAATCGCACGTGTGTGAAATACATAGCATTGTGAACCTAATCGTAGTGCGATATGAACCAGTTTTCGAGGAAGTGTATTGAAAAAAATATTTCAATGCACTTTGTCTTTTTTTAGAGATTAGATAGAGGCAGGTTTAGGATAAGTTGCCTCATCCTTTTATTCTCTACGATGGAGAAAGCAATGTGCAGCGAAACTGAAGTGGGGACAATGACTTCCCAGCCACCGCCGGTGGCGACTGGGAATTTTTATTCCCATTTGCCTCCGGTGGCAATCCCCGCGGGGGCGACTGGGAATGAATGCCTTAAGACCTTGCTTTTGCTCAAATTTCGTGATTCTAGATCAACGGGAACTACCATATAGGTTTTCGACCCAAAACCTATAGGGTACTTCCGGTTAACCTAGAATTGTCAATTTTAGTTAAAAGCAAAGTCTTACAGCACAAGTAAAGGCAAAATTCCGAAAAATAAAAAAGATGAAAATAAAGGTAATTTTTGGTACTTACAAGTTTTCGCGTAAATCTAAAATTGCCCATATCTTTTTATCGTGTTGACCTTGATTTTTATACACCTAATAGGGACTATAGGCCTCGGTATCTGGTATAAATTTCAACTTGCTGGGTCCACCCGTTCCTGAGAAAATTGGAAGTGACAGACGGACAAGAAAGTGATCTTATAAGGGTTCCTTTTTTACCTTTTGAGGTACGGAACCCTAAAAATAAAAGGCAAAATAATTTACGGGCGATCTGAGATCGGGACGTAGGATTTTTTTTCACCTTATTTTGACTTAATATCGAAAAAGCACTCTAGTTTTCAATCGAAAATTCTCAAGTCAAAATAGGTATCTGCTTTTTTAAAAAACCGGTGCGCTTTTAGTTCGTTGAAATCTCTACTTTCTGATGGTGGTTCACTTTTTCGTGTTTATGAAGTCGGTTTTTTTAACTACAGTTAAAATAAAAATAAAAACGAAAAACCGTGCTAATGGCCCGATGTCTTCGCAACCACTGATCGATCTGCCTACCCGAGAAGGCAGGTGGCAAGGCTGCATTCGTACAACATTTTATTTGTTTTTCAAATTCAAAACTAAAATCAAATGACACATCACTGACCTTATGTACGAAATCACAGAACTTAAAAAACAGTAGAAATCGTATAGCGCTTTATTAGTATCGGAACCAGCGTACCCCAAACTAACACATAAACAGGTTAATTGTATTTCGTAACACTAAGAAAAGCGTAGTGTGATTGGTAATTTAAAATTGAATGAAAGTAAGTAATACATTAGTCTTCGTTTAATTGAAAATAAACCATAATCATATGGCGATAGAGTGGTTTATTATCTACTCTGTTTACGTATTAGCTCATACGGAATAGTTTCACGAGCAAGTTATGCTACTCGCCGCTAGATGTCACTACACTAAATGCATATAATAAACCTTTCACTATTTTGAAATAAGATTGACATTTCCGTAACGAGCTCATTACTATTTGTGTGCTATTCGTTCTTTCCTAGGGTTGTACCACTGCCGTTGCCTTTTTATCTACATTGCGTTTTATTTTCAAATAAAATACAAGAGTCGATAAATATTTTTAAATTTCAAAATGAATTAAGTACTTATTTATGTTTGAAATCAAGTGTTATAAATTTATAATAATGCTTATGATTTATAGAAAGAATAATTAAGAATTATTGTATTGTTATGTTAATATTGTCATGTTAAACTAATATTTTGCCTTCCAGTCGCTTTAATCCATTTTTCTTTTCTGTCTGGATCCGTAAGAAATTTGAAGCCATAAAATGATACGAAATAGTTATTTGTGCAACAAGAGAGCAAAGTGGGTTTTTGCTGCGAATGTTGATTTTGAATCCCGAGTAAGCGAAGGATTCTATAGTTGAATCACGAGCGCAGCGAGTGATTCTAGGTTAGAATCCTGAGCGTAGCAAGGGATTCAAAGACACGAGATGCAAATAACTTTGGTCTCGTGTAACACATACAACTTTTCACCTCAGCAGTGAAAACATATACCTAAAGGTAAAAAAAAACAACAGGGTAAAAATTAATCCACCACACCACATTAAGAGACTAGACACATGAGACCAGCGGTGGCCCAGTGGTGGCGGCCGCGACTTACGAATAGTAAGTCGTGGGTTCGAACCTAGGCAGGCGCATGACTTTGCGTAATTTATTTCATCACCACTGCTCTCAAAACGGTGAAGGAAAACATCGTGAGGAAACCGGCGTGTCCTAGAATCAAAAATTCGAAGACCATTCCCTCTCATTGAGAGGAGGCTGTGTCCCAGCAGTGGGAACATTAATAAGCTGATGATGATGACCACATTTAAACAATATCAAAAAATCAAAAGTAAAATGGTTGCAGTTTTGCAAATTAAAAGTAACAGTTCAGTCTCCATTGCTTAAAAGTTTTAAATATTTTTCGCGAGACTTTTCAGGCAGGAAACTTAGTTCTGCATTTTTACACTATGCTTCAATTCTTCGAGTGTTAAATAGCAGACTTCGTCACTGGACTCACTCATATTTGTTTGATATTATTATTTTATTATCCAAATGTTATTGTACCTAGCGTACATTGACCAAATCACTGCTAGCGTACTTATCAGAAAATAAAACAATACAAATTTAAATCCCGCTATTTTTTTAAAATGCGTTTTGCAACTACACTCGCGGTATTCTGTCTCAATAATAAAGATTGTTTTAAATACCTAACTGTAAATAAATAAGTAGATACATGATAAACTTCGTATTTTTTTCTTCAACGTCCTTCATCTTGATATAAAAAATATAATTCGATTATTTGAAATATAACAATTTTTCATTTAAAAGCTTAACACGTGATTTACAATATTACGGTTATCGATTTTCAAATATCGGTATCCGAACGTTTTATTTTTTGTTTCTTTTTGGGCCTATTAAATATGGAATTTGAAAATCGAATTTCGAATCGACTTGTTTCTATCTCTCGTTTTTTTCGTATCGAAGTGAAAGTGACAGAACAAAGTGAAGTCGAAATCTTTCGAATTTTGTGAGTACCTACACAGTTCTCGGTATTAAAAAAAAATAATTAAAAAGTTACTTTGTCTCACGCTCGCAGCAAAATCGAATTTTGCTCACTGTCTGTAAACAGCAAAACCTGCTTGTTTGAGGTGCTGAGGTGAAAACACTTTTTTATAGGTTCGAGACTTTGTGAATGACCTAAGGTCGATAAATCTTTTCTCAAAAAAAAAAGGTTGGAACAATTCATGGAAATATGTACTACCTAACCTATTACTAATACAGAATCATAAAAAAAACGCACACAAGGTTAATTTTTCGCCGATACATCATAGAAAATTAAAATATCGATAACGTCAATCTCTAATTGAGTAGCGGACTGTGACATGTGCATAGTTGGAATCTTCGATAATAATAATTTTGAGTTTAACGAAAGTAGACCCTATAGTGTAAACAATAAAGTCTATTTGTACTTGTCTTGTCTAATAAAATAATATATACATACGGCCTCGTCGGTTTTCGTAATTTTATTTAATAATCATAACTGCATAATAAATGCGTATTCCTTTTTCAAAAAGATGTATAATGCTTTATATACAAACTCAATGGTGTAAACACAGATGTAGTTCAGTATAAATTTCGGTAAGTATTCCAAATTTAAATCACATTCTCCCCCTAGAGGATGAATGAAATTCAGTACAATTTTCTTTCCCTATTTTTAACAGAATGTCACTTTTTTGAGCAAGTGGTACGAAAAGAATGTTTTCATTAGTTATACTCTGAAAGTAGGTCTGAAGTTGCCTGAAGAGCAGGTTGAAAGTAATACTTTTTAAAACAAACCATCATGACAACGCTGATACCATCAATCTTAGACAGAGAAATACGTCATTTGAACATGAACTATTCAGTCTACCGGTGAAACTTGGCGGTTTAGGTATCACCGACCCCATGAATAACAACGACTGTTATAAAACTTCGTTAGAATCAAATAGAATACTAATGCATGCCATCAAATCTAATGAAAAACTAGACTTATTAACCCATATAACTCATGCTACAAAGACTGTCGAAGAAGAAAAACTATCGCGGCAAAAGAGAGACGCTGAAAAAAGTAATTTCATAATATCTAAACTACCAAATAAATTAAAAAGATGTATCCAAAGAGTTGTTGAAACGAACTCTTCACAATGGCTAACTATCATCCCGACCTCCGCTAACAATACAGATCTCACAGCTACCCAGTTTAGGGATGCTTTAGCTATTAGATACGCTCACGAACCTGCAAACCTCCCAGAGGCTTGTGACGGATGCGGAGAGAGTAATTTTGACTTAAATCATGCACTAAACTGCAAGAAAGGAGGATTAATAAAAAAAGGTCACGATCAACACAGAGATGTCTGTAAAAATTGGGCTGAGCCAGCTTGGGGAACTGGCACAATAGAACCCATAATGCAAGACGCACGTATCAATCAACCAGCACTTATAGGTGATATGTTAATAAACAGTGTGTGGGAACCTGCAAGTAAAGCGTTCTTCGACGTTCGCATTGTAAATGCTGACGCTTCCTCTTACAGCAACCTCACATGGCAAAAAACAGCACAGAGACATAGCCGAGAGAAACATTTAAAATACGACCGAGCAACTGAAGACTTAAGAGCCTCATTCACCCCGTTAATCATTTCATGCGACGGAGCCATAGGAACTGAATATAACAGTTTTTTTTGTAAAAAAAAACAGCTTAATGAGAAATGGGGAAACGCATATTCTCAAATAGTGTACTGGTTGAAAGTTAAAATACAAATCTCAGTTATAAGAGCAGTTTCAATGAGAGTAAGAGGCACGCGAAAACATATCAGGGCCTTTCAATGTGAAGATGGAGCAGGAATGCTTTAGTTACAGCTTGATCTCGTGAATCAGAATTCTATATTTATGTGTGCAATGTACATTAACTCTTGAGTTGTTCTTATCTAATAAATGTTATATATATTAAAATAATATATATATTTAATAACTTTATTATAATTAAGTTTCAACAATTTCTTTAAAATAACTTAGATTTGGGCAAAATATTTACCATTTTTTCGATGATGAAAATGAAAAATAGGTAATGGCTAAATAGCTGGCCGGCCACAAAAAAAAAACAAAATAGGCGGTAAAGTGGCAATCCGATCTTCATTTGTTTTTTCGAGTTGATTCATGTTTTTATTTTTACTTTCCTTGTATTCGTAGTGAAAAGCACAGTGTTTACCTCGGGTAACTTTGACCCCTAGAGTAACAATGTAGTATTGGTGACACAGATGGAGCCCCCGAGTGGCAGCAGCACGGAGGCGCTGGAGCGCGAGGCGCGGCGCGTCATGGGCGCCAACAGCGACGAGGTGCAGTTCAGCGTGGAGCACTCGCTGCCCGACCAGCCCTGTCTGTGGGCCGACAAGTACCGGCCCAGGAAGCCGCGCTACTTCAACAGGTAACTGACGGCATCACACTTACACATCAGTCTGGAGCGCGAGGCGCGGCGCGTCATGGGCGCCAACAGCGACGAGGTGCAGTTCAGCGTGGAGCACTCGCTGCCCGACCAGCCCTGTCTGTGGGCCGACAAGTACCGGCCCAGGAAGCCGCGCTACTTCAACAGGTAACTGACGGCATCACACTTACACATCAGTCTGGAGCGCGAGGCGCGGCGCGTCATGGGCGCCAACAGCGACGAGGTGCAGTTCAGCGTGGAGCACTCGCTGCCCGACCAGCCCTGTCTGTGGGCCGACAAGTACCGGCCCAGGAAGCCGCGCTACTTCAACAGGTAACTGACGGCATCACACTTACACATCAGTCTGGAGCGCGAGGCGCGGCGCGTCATGGGCGCCAACAGCGACGAGGTGCAGTTCAGCGTGGAGCACTCGCTGCCCGACCAGCCCTGTCTGTGGGCCGACAAGTACCGGCCCAGGAAGCCGCGCTACTTCAACAGGTAACTGACGGCATCACACTTACACATCAGTCTGGAGCGCGAGGCGCGGCGCGTCATGGGCGCCAACAGCGACGAGGTGCAGTTCAGCGTGGAGCACTCGCTGCCCGACCAGCCCTGTCTGTGGGCCGACAAGTACCGGCCCAGGAAGCCGCGCTACTTCAACAGGTAACTGACGCGACACACTCTCTTATAACTGCCGCGACACTAGCATCCGCCCGCAGCTTCGACCGCGTAAATTCATTTTTTAAACGCAATACTTGTAATTTATAGCCGTTTAGGGTTACGTAGCCAAACGACTAAAACGGAACCCTTATAGATTCGTCCTGTCCGTTTGTCTCTCTGTCCTTCCGTATGTATTTACTATTTACTCCGAGACTGCTGGCGCCACACACTTGAAGTTTGGAGAGTAGGTGTCTTTTATAAACCGCTTCACAAAAGTGATGTGAAATTATGAGGGGTGGCTCTCCAATCTGTAACTGAGGGGTGAAAAGAATATTTCAATGGAAATAACTGTGTGGGTGTGTCTATCGACAGCTCTTGAAGAATGATATTGGGGTTCCTCAAACTCATTTTTTCTTAATTCTATGGTTGATGAGATATTTGCTTCTGAAGCCGTAACAATTGTGTCCTGCCCCCGCACTTGTGTTCTAAAGTAAAATTCGGGAAAGGGAAATTCTAAAAAAAAAAGGTTTGTAGAACGTAAAAAAACTTTCAATGAAAATTGGTTTAGACATTTATTTTTGATATATGGGACTTTTTAGTCAAATTGCAGCAGTAACTTTGTTTTTCAAAAACCTATGAAAAACAGATTCAGTTTTGCTGTTGAGTGTATTACATATAAATGAGCGTTAAAAACATTGTTATTATAAATGGTGTAAAAGTACGATTAACAAAGCCGAAAGGCACTTGTTCTCCCTGTCATTGCGATATTATTTTACCCTTACCACTTTTCCACCCTACCACCTAAGAACCAAGGAGCACGTGGCTAAGTAATAACAGCCGCTCGGGTCGATCTTTAGGTTAAGCCGTGCTTGCCCAGGTTGGTCTGTGGATGGGTGACCACCCTTACATACCGAGTTTCCTCCGTGCCTCAAAAAGTACGTTAAGCTGTTGGTCCCGGCTGTCATTTGTAGATCTTTGACAGTCGTTACAGGTAGTCAGTGGCCCAAAAAGTCTGACAACCAGTCTTACCAAGGGGTTTCGTATTATTACCCAGTACTAACTGGGTTGTGGAGGTCAGGTAGGCAGTCGTTCCATGTAAAATACTGGTATTCAGCTGCATCCGGTTAGACTGGAAGCCGACCTAACATAGTTGGGAACAGGCTATGCAGATGATGATGATACAACAACGTTCTAGTTACGGAGATATTGAGGGTCAATGTTCCAACTTTTTCACAAGTATTTTTTCATCCCATCTATTCGAAAAGGACGACTTGGTTCGCCTTTAAGTGCACCCAAAGGTGATGTTTTCTATAAGAAACTTTTAGCGGGCAGTAATGAGTTTTTAATCCTCTTTATAAGTGTGTGCAGGAAGGTGGTCAGTCGTTGTGATGAGGATGTTAGCTTCGATGGAAAGACTTGATGACGATGAACTGAGATTTATTATTTACAATAATTACAGTGGTTTCCGTAGTTTTTAGAAGTAGCAGCAGGCCGGCCGCGGGTACGCGGTTTATACAACATGTAACGTAATTAACGCACACCCTCAGACACCCCAATTAGTTTATTATGTTATAATCATAATACATGCACTGAATTTTTAATTAAACATGTCTAGGCAATGATTATTGAATAAATTAGTTTTTCTAATTCCGGAAGAATGTTGTAGTCACAGTACAAATCAACGAACGCACACAGTCGCATACGTAGGTCTCATACCTACGTATGCGACTGTGTGAGTCTTGCTAGCCTAGTAGGTATTCGCTCGCGTTCGAGACAGCTGTTAACGTCGTCGCTCGACTCAACTTCAATAGAAAAGTTCAATACATTTTAATGCCTGTTTTCTTAATTGATGTTTTAATTTAGAAAGCACTTCGTCATTTTCTATCAAAAGCGTTCACTATCCTATTTTTTAGATCCTCGGCACATACGTCCCCACAAAAAAAGTCGTAAAATCAGCTATTTGGGGATTTTCATCGAATTAATCCCATATTTCGTTTCGTGTTGTTACTCTGTTTTATTAAATATTACAATAGTACAATAAAATATAAGGCGCCTTTTATTTTCTCATAGTGGGTGATGAAAAGTATAGTGTATCACTCGGGCGCAAAATATATTTTTGGCTCGGGCGACGTACTTTAAATCCCTCGCTACGTTCTGGATTCTACTACAGAATCCCTCACTACGCTCTGGATTCTACTCTAGAATCCCTCGCTTCGCTCTGGATTCAAAAAAGCGCCCTCGCCGTAAAAATATTATTTTGCTCCCTTATGATACAATCTACAATTTTAAAATACATTTGCTTGGAATCGTTTAATGTAATAACTTTACTTAAAATATCTGCACGCCCCCTACTACGTAGCGTACGTACTACCTACGTAGTTTTTGCGTGAAAGTGTTCCTAACATACAACCCGTAGCTTTTATAATATTACTAAGAGTTTACTATATTTATGTTATATCAATTCCTAAATAGATATTGATGCATCTTGTCTATCGACATTCACCCTAATTGCAATGGCGATGTGTTATTTCCACGGCAGAGTGCACACCGGCTTCGAGTGGAACAAGTACAACCAGACGCACTACGACATGGACAACCCGCCGCCCAAGATCGTGCAGGGCTACAAGTTCAACATCTTCTACCCGGACCTCATCGACAAGAACGCCACGCCCGAATTCTCGCTGGTCAGTGCTGCACTTACACTCACTATAATATCATACACCATAGCATAGCGCATACCACACACACTTTACTATTTACATACTTATTACTTTCAAGTGAATATACCTTCACTTTAGATATTGATTAGAAATATAATAACCTATTATTCGTTTATTAATTTTTCTTACTTCCTTTGTACATGTCATGTACACGTCCACTGCTCACTGCTGGACTTAGGCCTCCCCTTTGTACATTTTGAAACATTCCTATATAAAAAATAGTAGTACACGGTATCGGGAACAGAGTCTAAGCTACCAGACAAAGGAACCTCCTAACAATACGAGCCGTGCCCGTGATCTAGCTGCCTGACGAGAGCCTCAGGTACTGGTCGGGGATTGCCCCGACCAGTACCGTACAGTTCGAGGTAATTAAGCAATTGACGATTATCGGAACAATGATCGCCGAGTTCATATCTCACATGTCGAAAACCTCGCGAGGCAAGTTACTTGATTTGCTTAAAACCATAGTGATAATACCAAAAAAACTTGACAATTATGTTAGTAAGTATAATAAATTTAATTTTGCTAGTTGTGAAAACCGGGGGGTAGGGGGAGAATGGACATAACACCTCGTCCAGCCCAAAAGTCAGCCTTACCTGCACGCACGATGGCGGCGGAGACCAAAATGGTCTCCGTGGTGCCCCCTGCCAGACAACAGACAAGGCTCTGGCGACCGAGCAATAGCGGGATAACTATACCCCCGGCTGGTAACCCAGCTGGAAGAGGCTAAGCGAGCCTTAGGGTCTAAATAACCCTTAAAATGTCTGGAGTTGTAGAAGAAGGTGAAAGAAACATGGAAGCGGAGTAACAAACTAATTACCCCAGGAGGGTCCAACAAACGGAGAATCCTTCTCTGAGTTTAACTCAGGCTGCCCCGTCTTATTTGGGGGGGGGGGGGGGCATAATTTCGCAAACATTTGAAAAACAAAACAAAAAATTCGTTCAGCAGGCCTTCCATCCAAGCCTATTCGTCAGAAGACCAAGGAGTGCTTCAATGACAAGCCTACCAAGTGGTTCTACACCAAGCCCAAACTCAAAAACCATGGAAACTGAATTCTCGGACAAAATGAATCCACAGAGTCAAACATCTGCCAAACCTCCCCCCCTTGGCAAAGAGTACCGTCAATAAGAAATCCGAAGAGAAGAAAGGAAAACCTTTCTTCTCGCAAGAATCAAGATCTCCTTCGCCAGACCGGATAGAAATTACAAACCGATTCAGTGGATTGACAGTTGACTTAACTGAAGAAGCAGAACAACCACTACAAATAAAAAAGCCTAATAAACCTCCACCCATTATCTTATATGGCATAGAGGACTTAAACAAGCTGATAGAACTAATTGAATCATCCGCGGAAAAAAAACAATTTACATACAAAAATATAAACAAGAATCAACAAAAAATCACTACTGCTAATATTGAAGTTTATAAAAATGTGATAATCAACTATTCGTGAAAAGGGATTGATTGGGCACACTTTTAATCGAAAGGACAAATGGCCCTATAGAATAGTCATTAGGAACTTGCACCACACAACCCCGCATAACTCTATAAAAGAAGCCATAGAGGAAACGGGTAATACTATAGATGGTGAAATAATAAATGCCATGTATGGACGGGACAAAAAACCCACTTCTACATTCTTTGTGAACGTCTCATCGGGGTCATTATTGGGCCAATAACAAAGTAGTGAAGGATATCAAGGTGATTTACCACCAAATAGTCACCATAGAAGATCCACGAAAAAGAAATACAGTTGTACAGTGCCAAGATGCCAACAATATGGACACACCAAAAACTACTGCATGAAACCGTATCGTTGTGTCAAATGCGCCGAAGCTCACAAAACTTCAGAATGCCCGAAAGTGAATCGGAATACACCTGCGACTTGTGCCCTGTGCTTGGGGTGACATCCGGCCAACTATAAAGGATGTGAAGTGTATAAGGAGATACTTGCTCGGAAAACTACAAAACGACTACCATTAAGATCTTTTAAATCCACAAATCAAGCGCCGCATATAGCTGAAAGAAATACAGCACCAGCGCCCCAACCTGAAAATGCCACGAAAAATTCCTACTCTCAAGCTACCAAACATAGCCTTGATTCTAAACCAGCACAACCAAACGTGGATCTACAACCCCCATGGCAACCCTAAAGATAGCCACTTGGAACATTAATGGACTTGCTCCCAACACACATGAAGTAGAAACCCTACTCCATATTCATCAACTAGACATACTATTAATAGCTGAAACTCATTTTGTTAATAACAGCCTGGTAAGAATAAGAGGATTCAATATCTATTCCACAAATCACCCGGATGGAATAGCTCATGGAGGTACTCCAATTATTATAAAATCAACTATAGAGCATCAAGTGCCGCCAAAATTCAGCACAGACCATATCCAGGCCACATCTGTTGCTGTCTCTAATAGAAATGGTGATTTTAATGTGTCAGCCGTATACTGCCCCCCTAAGCATAGGATAACCAATGAACAATTCACTGAATACTTTAAGAGTCTTGGCAGCCGCTTCATATCTGGAGGAGATTGGAATTCAAAGCATCTCCACTGGGGTTCTAGATTGGTGACCACTCGAGGAAGAGAATTAAAAAAGTGTATCGATAAACATCTACTCACTACTTTATCCACGCCGGAACCGACACACTGGCCTACGGATCCAAATAGGCTACCAGATGTCTTGGATTTCTTTATCACCAAGGGGATGTCGCGGATGTTCTTCGGGATTGAATCGTGTTTGGATGGCTCATCTAATCACATCCCAGTTATCTTGACGGTTATCACAATGATTCTGAACAGAGAAAAAGACTCAATCTCTATAATAAACGAACGGACTGGGAGTCATTTCGGGACATCGTGACTCAAGAATTACAACTGCAAATAGCTTTGAAGACTGAGGCCGATGTTGATGAAGCTGTAAAGATCTTCACGACTACAATTCAGGGTGCTTGTTGAAGGTGAACCCCTGAAAGCCAAAACAAAACTCCTAGACAAAGCGCGGTATCGGCTGAAATATACTTATATTTATTTATTTATAACAATCTTACCTACACTATCATTACAGATCTATGATCCAATGCGACAGAGTGGCCTTACTAACTAAATCCTAAATCTACACCTTATACCTAGTTAAAAAATATCTTAATCTAAATAACTTATTACATATAGTGTAACTTTTGCGAATTCACTCAAGTTGCACCACAATACATCAACCCTCCCGTGAACCTCATTCACCACACGTATGGCTCTAGTGAGAGGAGTTCTCGCCAGTAGGTTGGTCCTAAATAAAAAACCTTATACTAGAAAAGCGAAGACTTCGAAGGGTTTGGCATTGCAGTAGGCATCCCGCTGACAAGTCTGCTTTCAATAAATTTATTAAAACTTTAAAAGACGCGACAGCTAAAGAGCAGGAAACTGCAATGGAAACATACTCGGACTGCAACGGAATCGCTATCTGCGACCAGTTCCACCAATTACTCGCTTGTCATAAAATCAGTCGTCCGGTCGAACCTAAACCTCCGATAAAACTCGAAAACAACAGATGGGCTACATCTAAACAAGAAAAAGCAGATGCGTTCGGGGAATATCTAGCCAAGGTATTTACACCCAACGAACCTGATCCAGAAACCGATGAATCAGAAATAGAGAATGTCTTGATCCAAGACTATCAGTTGGATCTCCCGATCAAACCCACTAATTTGAAGGAAATTATGAGTTTGATCAAGCACATGGAAGACAAAAAAGCGCCTGGCTTCGATATGATCACAAAAAGGTGCTCATGGAGTTACCAAGGAAGGCTATCATCTATCTTGTTATGATTTTCAATGGTATCTTAAGAACTGGTCACTACCCAACTTTGTGGAAGGTATCCCAGGTAATAATGGTACAAAAACCGAGAAAGCCAAGCCATGAAATAACTTCCTATAGACCTATTAGCCTGCTACCAATAACTTCAAAACTATTCGAAAAGATACTGCTAAAAAGACTTCACCGAGAGCTCCTGAATAGATCCATCATACCAGACCACCACTTTGTGTTAAGAAAGGAGCATGGTACAGTGGAACAGGTTCACAGAGTGTGCAAAATCATCAGAGATGCACTTGAAAAGAAGGAGTACTGTTCATCAGTATTTCTGGATGTCCAGCAGGCATTTGATCGAGTATGGCATAAGGGCTTGCTATTTAAAATCAAATCACTCCTACACTACCCATACTGGGTTCTCATCAAATCATACTTAGCTGATAGAATCTTTCAAATAAAAAAAGATCTTCTTTTATTTGAACCCTGTGGCACCCAGCAAGTATTGACTTGCCTTACTTGATTTGCCACAGGGTTCAGTTTTGGGCCCAGTCCTCTACACAATATTTACTTACGACCTACCTAAGAGCGACAAAGTAACGGTGGCCACGTTCGCAGATGATACAGCAATTCTGGCTCGTAGCCAATGCCCTAAAGAAGCCTCAATGGTTCTCCAAAGAAGCTTAAACCAAATTGATAAGTGACTGACGAAATGGAGAATAAATGTCAGTGTTCATAAGTCAGTCCAAGTAACTTTCACTCTGCGAAGAGAAGACTGCCCACCGGTATCACTCCGAAATAACCAACTGACCCAAAACAACCACGCAAAATACTTGGGTATGCACTTGGACCGTCGCCTTACGTGGAGAAAACACATTCAGACTAAATAAACCTCAAATACAAAAACTGTATTGGATGCTTGGACGGAACTCCAAATTGTCTCTCGACAATAAACTCCTAATTTACAAAACAATTTTGAAGCCAATATGCTATGGAGTTCAATTATGGGGTTCAGCTTGTGACTCCAATATTAGCATAATGCAAAGATGTCAAAACTACATCCTCAAGCATATATCCAACGCTCCGTGGTTTCTAAAAATTCCTGAAATCCACAACAACCTACATATGAACACAGTGAAAGAGACCAATGTTTTAAAATTAACAACACCAATGTCAAATACAAAACTAGGTTGAAAGATCAGCCAAACCAGCTAGCCCTACAACTGACGATTCCAGAGGCAATGCGAAGGCTGAAACGACGGCATATACTGGATAGCCATATCTAATTGTAGAGAAATTCCTAATGGGGAATTAACTCTGATCGCCACTGATCCTACAACACATCTGCTCATAGTCTTTCGACTGATCGCTTGACTAAGCAAAAAAAAACAAAAAGTTGTAAAAACCTTGACACATTACACATAAAACTATACATACCTAATACCTTAAAATTAAATTTTGTGTTGCACAAATTCTTGCAAACTGTAGAAAAAAAAATCTGTCAACCATTTCGCAATTTATTTCTGAAATATTTAAATGAGGGTTCTCTTATATTTCTAGGAAATTTATTAAAAATAGTGGGCACATTACAGGGTTATGCTTATGCCTATACACATTGTTTTTAATTATTGTTGTAATGCAAAATCGTATCATATTTTTTGTTGATCTTTTGGCCTCTGCTTACTGTAACCATCACCTTTAAATGTAAAGAATTCACTATTCTTCCTTAAGTATAACTCAAACGACGACGACGAATACATGCCGCGCGGCAAGCGATACAGCGAATTTGTTTGTTTACGGCTATAACCAAAATGAAGTTAGAATGAAGTTCATTGAGATTGATTAGTTTGCCTATGTCTTTTTCAGAAAGCATGTCCCGAAAACCCCGACTTCGCCGTGCTGCGCTTCCACGCCGGGCCGCCGTACGAGGACATCGCCTTCAAGATCGTGAACCGCGAGTGGGAGTACTCGTACAAGCGCGGCTTCCGCTGCCACTTCCACAACAACATCTTCCAGCTGTGGTTCCACTTCAAGCGCTACCGATACCGCCGCTAGGAGCGACGCGAACCACACTACAACATTCAACTTACATTCATCTGTTTCTGTGGACAATACCGAGCTGTAATAAAGAATTTTTTACCCAAAATGCATTATTTATTACCATAGATCAGAACAGGTAGACTATATTTGCTTAAACCCTCCAAAATCTCGTAATAGTTTTACATAAACTCACGACTTTTTCCCATGGGGTTTTTTTTGTAATACTTGTGCCCGTGGCTTTGCCTGAGTTCCATTAAAAACCCTGTCAAAGTGTAGATTATCCACGTGACTTACTTCCTTGACGTTTAGGCAACTATAGGGTGTAAATAGACCCTTAACCAAGCCGAATTAGGCACTTGTTCTCCCCGTCATTGCGATCATTTTTTTTGTTCTGGAATGGTCCTAGAAGGTTAGAAATAGAAGAGATAGAACTAGAAGGTTCCCAAGTGTGGACCTGGGAACCTTCTACTTACGGAGATATTGGAGGTCAAAATTCCAACATTTTCAGTTTTTTTTCATTGTACTAGTTTTTAAGGTCATAACTTTACTTATAATCCGTTTACTATTAAATGCGTCCATCAGCACAATGTTTTGAGTACGTTACATTGTGAGTTTTACCATAGAACGTGACTTTTCACCTCAAAAAAGTAGTTTCCCAGCAATAATATTTTTTGCGTAGAGTGACTTAGTTATAAGTACAGAATGCTTGGTTGACAGCTTCGTGAAGGGACCGTTTACACCCTGTATATCTGCCCCCGTGGAAGAGAATACCCAAGTAGCCGTTATAGTACATTATGATATAAGTGCGGTAAGTTGAAAATTACAGCCGAGGCGATATTACTAGCCCGAGCCGTAGGCGAGGGCGATAAAAGAGCAGAGGCTGTAATTATCAAAGCGCACGTATGTCATACGACGTTTTATAACATATTTGCGAGGAAATAAATAAAACAAATAAAAACAATACAGCGAACAGAAAAAGCGCGCGGAATAATTTTTACTTGTTCACAAATTAGCCAGGCGCGCGCATCAGCGCTTTTTTTAAAGGCAAAGACACAAAAAACAGCCAGTATTACTAATAAAGTAAATTAATATTTTTGTGTTTTTGTTACAGATAAATGGTTGTAATTTATTGTCAAAATTAATTAAATTAAAGAATTAAATGTTTATTTTTTATATTTCATCTCCCAAAGTTAATTTTATTCATAAAATGTTGACCACTTTTCTGATATAAAAACTCTTTGCTAAGATTTATAAAAGTACTAGCTGTTGCCCGCGGCTTCGCCCGCGTGAAGTTCGGTTACTGTCCCACTGGATCAAAATAAAGGGATAAATAGTATCCTACATGTTATTCAATCACTGTCACAGTCACTGACACAGTCACTGTCACAATCATTGTCACAATCACTGTCACAAACACTGTCACAGTCACTGTCACAATCACCAAACAGTATACAGACCCCCAAACTATCAAAACTTTTCCTTATTTGAGTCAATAATGGAAGATGTCCTGGCAAAACTTGCAGCTAGTAATAAATCAACAATTATTTGTGGTGATTTTAATATCAATATTTTAGAAGAAAATTCAAATAGCAGTCGGTTATTAAATCTTTTTAAGTCATTTGACTTGACCAACACTTTTATAGAACCTACTAGAATCACTCCATCTTCTGCTACTTGCATAGATAATGTTTTCTGCGATTGCGATTACATAGATAAAGCCATAGTTAATTGTCTGCCGTCTGACCATAGCGGACAGACTGTAACTTTTAGGAGCACACACACCATTACAAAAAGTTCAGATTAAATTTAGGCCCATAACTTCTAACAAATTAAATAGGTATAATATTTCCCTACAGAACAAGTTAAGTGTATTTAGCCATGATGATATTAATATAAATCAATTTTATGATAATGTCTTTTCAATAGTTCACACTGAATTCAACAAAACTTTTGAAAAGAAGACAAAAAGTATTTGCCCTAAATTTATATTTAGTGATTGGGCAACTAGAGGTATCAGAAAAAGTAGGGAAACACTAGTTGAGCTTTATGGCCTTAAGCCTTATATAAACACTGAAACTTTTAACAAATATGTTGCTAAGTATTCAAAAATTTTTAGAAATACATGCAAGGTTGCCAAAGCCCTGCACATTAGCAACAAGATCAAAACAGCAGAAAATAAAATAAAGACAGTTTGGAAAGTCATAAATAGCGAGACTAACAGGAAGAAAATTCGTAATACTAGCTATACATTAAATACAGCATGTGGTCCTAAAAGCTCTAATCAGGAAGTAGCTCAAGAATTTGTAAATTTCTTTTCATCCCACCGCTCGGAAAGAGTATTTTTGCTCTTCGATATCTGAGTGCAAAAGTCGTTTTTATCCTCTAGAGGATAAAATAAATTGAATTTAGAACATCGTGTGCACTAAGTTTGTGAATTCAAAACATCATTAATCCTATTTACTTCTACCTCCATGGTGCCGAATTTATCATAGGTACAACCTTTTTTAATTTGTTAAAAACTCAGACTCGGAACCTTCTTGGTGTACTTTTATAATTTGCTTTGCGCGCGCCATTTTCTTGTCAGGTCAATTGTTAAAACCTTAGGTTAAAAACAAGTGAAAAACGTAAAATAAGTGGTTTTGGCGACCAAGAAGTTTATTTGACGCCAACAGAATTGACTGAAACTGTAAATAATGCGCAAATGAGCTTTCTCCCTCAACAATCACGCGAGAAGGATTTGAAACAGTACGATATTAAAAAAAAATGAAAAAAAATAGGTAGAAAATGCCCAAGGCATTAAGTCCGCCTTTGTACAGTTTTTACTTGTGCATAAAGTTTTAATAAATAAATAAATATTACACTCAACTTAACTAACTGTAGCAACGTTACTTTAAATTTTTCTTAATTGTACCTAAGTATTATTTGTTATAATTTAAAGATTATTCTGTAATACTTACCTACCATAATGTAGTAGTTAACACCTAAACTGAAATAAAAGTAAAAGTATCTTGTGATTGTAAATGTTTTTTTTTTTTGCATTTAGTCATTTCTTCGCTGAGGTGGGATGAAGAGTTACGTGTTGCACTCGAGTGCAAAGATTTTTCACCTCGTGCTCTTTTGATTCCCTCGCTAACGCTCAGGATTCTAATTTTTGAATCACTCGCTGCGCTCGTGACTCAATTTTAGAATCCTTCGCTTGCTCGGTTATCAAAATTGAGCACACGGTTAAAAAGCAACTTTGCACTCTTGTATAACAAATAACTATTACCGATATACCGTTAAAAACAACCGAGGCTCTTAATTCCTCTCCTGAAGTCTCAATTGATTTATTAAAGGCGAATGTGTCTGGATGCCAGGCTGAATTTAAATTTGAACACATAAACCCAATGATAGTTATTAAGGGCGCGTTTGCATATCAGGTAAAATTATGCTGTTTTTCGGTACAATTTTATGGCATAACCAAACAAAATCCAATATAACTAATAACTACCTCGTATAGATTGGTTCTTCATCTTCAAATAATAGGAACTTGATCATTGAAAATTTTAGTTTTTTATAATGTAAAATCGATCTGTCGTTGCCATTTTCACTAAAATTAACGATACAGGGTTGAGTTTAGGTACATTTTTTGTGCTATTATTAACATATTTTACTATTTCTAAAAATACTGTATGTTGGCAAACATAATCAATTCTTAATGCAAGGATTTTTTTTTATCTAAATGATTTATATAGTTGCAGAAAAAATGAAAACCAAATCTTATTTTTTCACATTTTTTGCTATTCTGGATGAATCTTAATCGATTGCATTAGGGGTTATTTTATTTTGGATACCCGTCTTGATTTATTGCACAAACACTTTGAATGAAACTTCAGTCCGCGCACGGCCGCCGTCGAGAGTGGACACGTAACGCCTGTTTGGAGCGGCTCGAGTTGAAAAAGATCGCTGTACAAACACAAAATATTCGATAAACCAAATTTGATACTTGACAAGGCAAGATTTTAATTATTTATTAGCTATGATGAGACCTTACCTCCGGACTTGATGAAGTGATTGGTGACTGCTACTGGAACTCCTTGACGTGTTGTACTAGGTGAGCTGAGTTTGGGCTCGTTTAGTTAGTTATGATGAGACCTTACCTCCGGACTTGACGGAGTGAACTGAAGGTGTACTTCGGTGATTGCCACTGGAACTCCTTCACATGTTGTACTAGGTGAGCCGAGTTTGGGCTTGTTTTGTTAGTTATGATGAGACCTTACCTCCGGACTTGATGGAGTGACCTGAAGGTGTACTTCGATGATTGCTACTGGAACTCCTTGACGTGTTGTACTCGGTGAGCCAAGTTTGGGCTCGTTTTGTTAGTTATGATGAGACTTTACCTCCGGACTTGATGGAGTGACCTGAAGGTGTACTTCGATGATTGCTACTGGAACTCCTTGACGTGTTGTACTGGGTGAGCCGAGTTTGGGCTCGTTTTGTTAGTTATGATGAGACTTTACCTCCGGACTTGATGGAGTGACCTGAAGGTGTACATCGGTGATTGATACTGGAACTCCTTCACATGTTGTACTAGGTGAGCCGAGTCTGGGCTCGTTTTGTTAGTTATGATGAGACCTTACCTCCGGACTTGATGGAGTGACCTGAAGGTGTACTTCGGTGATTGCTATTGGAACTCCTTCACATGTTGTACTAGGTGAGCCGAGTCTGGGCTCGTTTTGTTAGTTATGATGAGACCTTACCTCCGGACTTGATGGAGTGACCTGAAGGTGTACTTCGGTGATTGCTACTGGAACTCCTTCACATGTTGTATAATAATCATCATGACTAACAAAACGAGCCCAAACGCGGCTCACCTAGTACAACACGTCGAGAAGTTCCAGTAGCAGTCACTGAAGTATACCTTCAGGTCACTCCATCAAGTCCGGAGGTAAAGTCTCATCATAACTAACAAAACGAGCCCAAACTCGGCTCACCTAGTACAACATGTGAAGGAGTTCCAGTAGCAATCACCGAAGTACACCTTCAGGTCACTCCATCAAGTTTGGAGGTAAGGTCTCATCATAACCAACAAAACGAGCCCAAACTCGACTCACCTAGTACAACACTTCAAGGAGTTCCAGTAGCAGTCACCGATGTACACCTTCAGGTCGCTCCATCAAGTCCGGAGGTAAGGTATCACCATGACTAACAAAACGAGCCTAAACTCGGCTCACCTAGTACAACACGTCGAGAAGTTCCAGTAGCAGTCACTGAAGTATACCTTCAGGTCACTCAGTCCGGAGGTAATTCGTAAAAACAAAAAAATATTTTTTTGTAGGGACCTACCATAATTTTATTTCTAAGAAATACGTAAAAATCTTTCAAAGCATCAAAATGAGTTCACTTGACTACTATTCGCGCAGTTAGTCGTGCGTACACTTGTGTGTATGACCCGTGTCAATGTAGTAGTTCGATTCTGTACCTATCACTTTTGCAAACGCGTCCTTAAAGCTTTCCGGCAAATAAAAATCAAACTGACCGAAGATCTATGGGGAATGTCTATCAAAGTTTGTACATCCATACTTGAGACTATAGCTCCTTACTTAGCTTTAATTTTTAATTTGTGCGTAGACCAAGGAGTTTTCCCTGATTTAATGAAATACAGTAAAGTCATACCTCTTTTCAAATCCGGGGATAGTAAAGATACTAATAATTATAGGCCTGTATCCGTGTTGCCAGTTTTTAGCAAGGTGTTCGAAAAGGTAATGCTTAATCAAATGCTCCATCATTTTTACACCAACAGAATCTTACACGATCAACAGTATGGTTTCACTAAGGGACGTTGTACAACTGATGCTGGTGTAACTTTATTAAAGCACATATTTGCGGCGTGGGAACAGTCCCAAGACGCTGTAGGAATACTTTGTGACCTCTCCAAAGCATTTGATTGTGTAAATCACGACACATTACTTTTTAAACTTGAACATTACGGACTAGGTAAACTTGCACTTAGTTTGGTAAAATCTTATTTAAGTGATAGACAACAATATGTTCAAATAAATGGTGTTAATTCACAGGGTTTAAAAGTCAAAATGGGGGTTCCGCAAGGCTCAATATTGGGTCCTTTCCTCTTCTTAGTATATATAAATGATCTACCGTATTTACTGAAAAACCAACCTCAAAATATGGTGTTATTTGCCGATGACACTTCCCTAATTTTTAAGATAAATAGACGAGCCCAAAATCTACACGACGTGAATAATGCCCTACTTCAAGTCCATAATTGGTTCACAGCAAACAATTTGGTACTCAATGAAAAAAAAAGAAATGTATAAGATTTGCTTTACCGAACGTCAAAAGTAGCGATTGTGAAATAGTATTGAATAAAGAGAAACTTGAATTCGTAGATAAAACGGTTTTCCTGGGAATTACGCTTGATTCAAGGCTTCAATGGGGTTCTCATTTAACATCTCTGGCGGGGCGGCTAAGTTCAGCAGCATATGCTATTAGAAAAATCCGTCAATTTACTGATGTAGATACTGCTAGATTGGTCTATTTTAGTTACTTTCATAGTATAATGTCTTATGGCATTTTATTATGGGGACGGGCTGCAGACATTGAATCTATATTTATTCTGCAAAAAAGAGCCATCAGAGCCATATACAATCTTCGTAGGCGCGATTCTCTGAGGGAACTGTTTAAGGAAATTAACATCATGACGGTACATTGTCAATACATCTACGAAAACATAATGTACGTGAGGAAAAATCTACATCTTTTTGGTAAAAGAGGTGACAGACACAATTACAGTACTAGAAATAGGGACCAATTAGTTCAGCCAGGCTTCAGACTCGCTAAAGTAGACTCTTCTTTCATGGGGTACTGTTTGAGATGCTACAATAAAATTCCACAAAGCATTCTCGAACTGAATGAAACAAAATTTAAAACATGCATTAAACGCACATTAAGTAAGCAAGCATATTACAAATTGGACGATTATATCGCTGATAAAAATGCTTGGCTCAATGCCGGTCCTGCTCCACAAGGACGCGCATAAATGGATAGCACTAATTGTATTGTTGGAGCTGCTGAAGATTGTACAACTATCTTTGTATTGTATAAATTCAATATTTTTGGTATCATATAAACGCATATCCCATATTGTGTGAGTGCTATGTACTAGAATGCTATCAGTCGCTGGAAACCTACGTCTTTTCTTGACTTGAATGTGCCCTGGCGGTTAAGAGTATGTCATGCTCACTCAATGTCTCACTGATGGTGGCGCGTGTGTCGGATCATTTAGTTCCCTTCAAAATGCTTGAGTTGAATGGTGCTCATCCATGCGTCATGTTCGTGAACGGGCGCTGTCAGTTGGGACTGGTCAGCTCTTGGGTGCCACGGCTTATTTGTTTTTTTTTAATTGTTTGTTTTTACTATGGACACTTTTAACGTGCACATCTTGCTACATTGTTCTCACATAATGTACCATCTCAACATGAATGATGTAACCAAGGTTTTGTAAAAATATTCTGATTTAAAAGAGTGTCCATGGAGTTTCTTGCCCGTTCTTCTCCATAGAGATCTACGCTAGGGAATGGGCAAGTACAGTACTTTCACAGTTTTTATGCCTTGTGACTGGGACTGTAGCTACATTTAATTTTCATCTTTGTTTCGACAATTCAAAAGTGCCTGTAACTGGCTTACTTGAAATAAATGCTTTGATTTTGATTTTGACTGTCACAGTCACTGTCACAATCACTGTCACAAACACTGTCACAATCACAGTCACTGTCACAGTCACTGTCACAATCACTGTCACATTCACTGTCACAATCACTGTCACAATCACTATCACAATCACTGTCACAATCATTATCATCGTAATTACAATCATCACAATAAATCAAAAACAACCCTTTCAAGAAGTCGAATCCACCATCTTCTGGAACTCAAAATAAATGCCATATTCGTAATCAGCATCCCTGATAATCTCGGTATTGACACCCATATTGATTTTTAGACATTTCAACCCCATCGCACCCCAACAGGGGATGATGGTATTTCAGGTCCGCCATATTTAATCTTAAAATCGTTGTTTTTGCAATAGACCTGACCAGATACACCATACAAACTATACCCATGTTGATTTTCAGACTTTGTCAGCCCATTTTCCCCTCTTAGGGGTTGAATTCTGAAAAACCTGAAACCCGTTTCCACTCATTTATTAATAGGAGCACTCCTGTGAAGTTTCAAATAAAATAGTCTAACTAATCTTGTTTCCCCGTACAAACTTTGGAGCCCCGTTTATCCCCCTAAGTGGGTGAATTTTGAAAAATCCTTTCTTAGTGCACCTCTAATCCACACAAGGAACTTACTTGCCAAATTTGGAATCTGTAGACCCAGTGGTTTAGGCTATTCTGTGATTTTTAGACTTTGTCACCCTATTTCCCCCTATTAGGGGTGGAATTCTGAAAAAACCTGAAACCCGTTTCTACTCATTTAACAATAGGAGCACTCCTGTGAAGTTTCGAATAAATTAGTCTAACTAATCTTGTTTCCCCATACAAACTTTGGAACCCCGTTTATCCCTCTTAGGGGATGAGTTTTGAAAAATCTTTTCTTAGTGCACCCCTAGACTACATAAGGAACCTACTTGCCAAATTTGGAATCTGTAGACCCAGCGGTTTAGGCTGTGCATTGATTTTTAAACTTTGTCACCCCATTTCCCCCTCGTAGGGGTTGAATTCTGAAAAAAACTGAAACCCGTTTCTACTCATTTATCAATAGGAGCACTCCTGCGAAGTTTTGAATAAAATAGTCTAACTAATCTTGTTCCCCCATACAAACTTTGGAGCCCCGTTTAACCCCTTAGGGGTTGAATTTTGAAAAAGCCTTTCTTAGTGCACCCCTAGACCACCTAAGAAACCTACTTGTCAAATTTGGAATCTGTAGACCCAGCGGTTTAGACTGTGCATTGATTTTTAGACTTTGTCACCCCATTTCCCCCTCTTAGGGGTTGAATTCTGAAAAAACCTGAAACCCATTTCTACTTATTTATCAATAGGAGCACTCCTGTGAAGTTTCGAATAAAATAGTCTAACTAATCTGGTTTTCCCATACAAACTTTGGAGCCCCGTTTAACCCCCTTAGGGGTTGAATTTTGAAAAATCCTTTCTTAGTGCACCCCTAGACCACATAAGGAACATTTATAGATAAACCGTGCATTTTACTTTACAGCACAAGTACGTAATGAGATACATTACGATATTGAAATTGGTGAAATGAGAGACCCTTTACGAGCAAATGTGTTATAAACTTTTTTAAACACTTTTGTTCTGCGCTATTACAAAGCTTGGGTGAAAGTGGGTGTCCTTGCTTTACGCTTTTTTCTATGGAGAGTGATGGTCCGACTGTCCTGTAATCTAATAGATGCGCTGTTTAAGGAAATGTTACGAAACAAGCTGATATAAGTGGGACCGATCGCTTGGTTTTTCACAGCGTCAAATATAGCATTGTGTGTCAAACTATCGAAAGCTTTTGAATAGTCATAAGAAGTCAAGATATATTAGCATGTTGAACTCTTGGTATTTTTCAATTATTTGGTTTATTGCATGCAGGGGAAGCCAGCATCTTGAGGAGGTTGATGTTTGTCCAACTGAGGTGAATTCGACCTATACTTATCAAACTTAAACGTGACCTTGCAAACAGAACTTGTAAGTACCTAACTACACTATAATTATCTTTCTAACTACGTAAATAGCAGTGACATAAATACCAAATGTAAACACCGAGCAATGTACTCAGCAGTGCGCGTGCGACGACGGCGGCGCGTGGCAGCCCTATTGAATTAGTCCTTAGCGCTGCGGTACTTGTAGCTTCATACCTAAACTGCTGAGTGCTTCAGGTCTTGTACTACAAGCAAACTGTATCTAGCTGGACAAGACATTTCACCTATATACGTAATTGAACGAAACTGTATTTTTAATTAGATTTGGATTCATAAATTCGGCTTATGATATAATTTTTGGCATTAAGTCCGCCTATGTACCACTACACATGCAGATTTAGTTTTAATAAATATAAATTCCTGAAAACCGAAATATTAAATGTGTACAGACAACAGGGAGAATAAATAAATAAATATCACTGGACATTACAAACAGCGCCATCTAGTGCCACACTAAGCAACGAGGCTTGTGTCGTGGACACCAGATAGTTGAAATACTACATAGATACTTTTTGTTTGTAAATACATACTTATTATACATATAGCATCCATGACTCGGAAACAAATGTCCATGCTCATCACACAAACATTTGCTCCTTCCGGGATTCAAACCCGGGACCCTAAGAACGTAAGGCAGCCTCACTACCGCTGCGCCATTCGGGTCGTCTGAAGGATGGAAGGCCGATGGAAGACCTCCCACTAGGTGGACTGATGACCTCGTAAGGTTGCAGTTGCCGCTGGTTGCGATTCGCACGGGACCGGTCAATGTGGCAACACTTGGGGGAGGCCTATGTCCAGCAGTGGACGTCTTACGGCTGAAATGATGATAATGAACAGGGAAACAATCAATTATTATTATTGCAGAATTACTGTCAGAGCAGTGATGGGTTGATGAGTGTGAATCATAATAAATTAAACTAGTAAGCTATCTTCTTTTAATGTCTACTAAAACATCTTTACAAATTTAAACTATTTCTAGAACATAAAGATTATTTTCTGTCATTACTATAATCCTGATGAAATTCAAGAAATCAAGCTTTTGTAACTTTTTATTTATAACATCAATAAAATAAATAACTTAAATGTTGACTTTAATTTCTATTATTGTTTTGGTTTGTCTTCAGCTGGGTTCACAACTTCCTCTGAAGCAGGGTTGCTGCGGAAATTCGGGAACTGTTCCCAAGGAGCACTAAGCTCAAAGCGACGGAACTCCTGAGCCAGCTCCAAAGGCTCTACTACCACACGCTTCTGTTCATCATCATAGCGCACCTCCACATAACCACTAAGTGGGAAGTCCTTTCTGAATGGGTGACCCTCAAAACCGTAATCAGTCAAAATTCTGCGTAAATCAGGATGGTTTGCAAAGAATACACCATACATATCCCATATTTCTCTTTCGTACCAATTTGCAGCTTTGAACACGTCATTGGCAGAGTCTACAGGAGTCAATTCATCAGTGTATGTCTTGACTCTGATTCTTGCATTGTAACGCAGTGACAGCAAATTGTATACGATCTCAAACCTGTTGGGTCGGTTGGGCACATCCATGCCGGCAATATCCACGAGGTTCGTGAACTGTGCGCTGTGGTTATCCTTTAAAAACTGCAGCACTGGAATGACACCTTCAGGAGGAATAAGAACCTCAAGCTCGTTACCTGCTGTTAGTTGTACTTTTTGTACGTATTTAGGCAAACATTCTGCAACGTATTTTCCAAAATCTACCAAATGAGTCTTCTGAAGAGGATTCAGTTTAGCTACGGTTGGTCGAGTCTCCGTTTGAGGAACTGCTTGGTCCGCTTTTGTAGCCACACGCAGGACCACCGGAGTTTTCACATTGTTTAGAATGTTGCGGCCTAGGCCGCATCCAGCACCGACGGTGCGTTTTAGAAGGAACGACATCTCGCTTGTTCTGTATTTCCAAAATAAACTTACGTAATTCGAATATTGAGCAACCCAACCACACTTACTCCATCAAAACAGGACAGCAGTCAGCACTAGCAGATGACAGATCAAAGAGTAGATTATTTAGTCATGACATATGACAGACAATCAAGACAGTGACAGAAGACCGCCAGTTCAACTGTCAGCGTCAAATCCAAATGTCATTTCCAAAAAAATATGGGGAACGTTCTCCCCATGGTTCTCCCTCGGAACCATGGACGTATCCTCGGAACGTTTTGTTTTTTTTTCTTTTCTATTGAATCCATTGTACAAATTTAAACTCTAAGCTTTTGAGATAGAGTTATTTTATTTTTTAGCATTTTGTTCGTACTCATTCCAGTTAGTATATAAGTTCATTGCCCTCAAC
Organism: Xestia rhomboidea; assembly: GCA_963853795.1. Taxonomy (NCBI): domain Eukaryota; kingdom Metazoa; phylum Arthropoda; class Insecta; order Lepidoptera; family Noctuidae; genus Xestia; species Xestia rhomboidea. Next base: position 743,841 of record OY970771.1, on the reverse strand, counting down.
AGCAAAAAAGAGTACAAGATTCGGATTGGCGACGCCGTCGTTGTGCAGAGGCAGTTAAAAGAAAGGAAATTAAATACTAACTGGAATGAGTACGAACAAAATGCTAAAAAAATAAAAAATAACTATCTCAAAAGCTTAGAGTTTAAATTTGTACAATGGATTCAATAGAAAAGAAAAAAAACAAAACGTTCCGAGCGAGAAACTGACAAATTGTGGATGGTGTCTCTGTCTTGCCTTGTCACCGATGTAAACAATATGGCCGATACATTTTCGCGTTGAAGTCATTTAAGTACTTTTATTGGATATAAGTGAAATAATCCGCTTTAAATATTGTAAAATTGTGTTGTGTGAAGGGGTGTAGTAGTAAGGGTTTGCTGGATGTGAAATTTCGTTTTTTAGGGAAGTTTTTTAACTGTGGTTGTTTATTACGACTAGGGTTACCAATGTTATAGATTGACAAACGGGAAATTTCCAAATAAATTAAGTAAATAAGTTCGAAGGTTCGAACATCGTTGTCGTACATAGTAATCAAAAGTATATTAAATAAATTAGAAACATCGGACATCGCACATGGTTTCGGTAGTACCTAGTTTGCTTTTAAATATAAATATTATTTTACTTTATTTTATTTTATATTGAAAAGAAAAGAGTCCGCCGCACCGTGCCGTGGCATGGCGGTCCTAAGGATTTTTCCATGCTTCTCCCGGAAAAGAATCCATTTGGCGAGCTGCGAGTGAAAGTGAATGCTTTCGGAATATTAAATAAATATTAGCGAATGTTACTAAAACATTATAGGTAAACAGTCATAGCATGAATATGCGATTTTCTATGTCTCAAAAAATATATAATATTAACGGAGTCCTCGAATCCCTGAATACAAAAGTCGTCTGGATAGACAGGTTGCAAAATGGATAATTTGCAACTGGACGGTACAGACATATATTTAAGTTAACATAAAAAGTTAATGACATCCACTCTTGAAGCTATTTCGCCTAGAATACTATTGAGTTGCAGGTCATCATCATTAAATAATAAAATCACAGCTAATCTGTAACTGTCTCAAGAGTTAGTATGATTATTGGGCACCCTATTAGAAAGAGACAACATCCACTCTTGAAGCTTTCTCGCTCGGAACGATTTTGGCTTGCCCGTCCTCATTCCAGTTAGTATATAAGTTTCTTGCTCGTTTCTTGGCACATGCAAATGCAATGCAATGGTACATGCAAAGACTACAATATATTCTAAATTGGTTTAGTGTACTCCAAAGAGTATAATAATAATATGGGAGAAGAGAGCCCTCTTGTGCCATTTTGAAGCATCCGATTTGAAGCGCCCTCTGGATTTCTTAACGAGAACTAAGGCTCTATAGGTAGCTATAGGTAGATAGGAATGTATGTATACCTTCTTACGTATAGGTCAGTATTTGTTCACCTATAGGTGATCATTCAAGTTTTTTTGTTTTTTTTTTGCAAATAGCAGCTGTTTTGTTTACGTCGTATGTTGTTCACAATGAAATTTGCGAATACATAATTTAATGATGATACATTCTAATACGAGCCATCTTTTAATTCGCGAATTGCATTTTGAATCACTTTTATACGATGTAAACACACCTTCTATTTGCAAAAAACAAGAAAGAATTTCGCCGGCTACATTTATATTTGAACAGAATTGACAGTTACACAAAGAATTTGTATATAATTAAACATAAAATGGACCAACGAAACACATTCAAGCGCAAGCGCAAGTTGCGGCAGCCATAATGTATCATGATCTGTCAAATGACCAATTTGTTCGAGACACCATTGTTTAACTATTGTGTCTACTTCGTGGACAGATCAAGGGGATGTTGCCATATTATGTTACACAAAATAGGATTTCCAAGACAAGGTTGTGGTATAATTTGATAATACGAAACAGCCTTGAAATTTAAAAACGTGATAATTTTATGAAAAATGTAACAATTATTCTCTAGAAACTACTTTAAATTAAATTATAGAACTTATTTTACCTTCATAATTGAACAGAGACATCTATCGTTAATTATGAGATATTTCGTTTTTAGTTTATTGGTTAAGAAAAGTAGATGGCGACTCTTTCTTCACTGAAGTTGTGCATGTTCTAACTGTCTCCCCCCTGAGGTGTACTCTGTGGGAGGCAGGACTCAGGATTCTAGATTCTACTGTTTGCCTTTGCCTAAATGATGCTCTGGTGTGAACGATGTTACGGTTTCCTTCCACTATAGGGAACGTGCACAACGATGGTGCTGCCAACTGGCGTCGCCAATCCAAATCTTATACTCTATTATTGACATTGATATTTATAGCAAGTGAACAGAATTAATTTTATTAGTGAAAATTATTATTCTAGCCAATCATAATGCACTGTTGCATTTTTTTATGTACCAATATCCACAAAAATGAAAATAAATCAAATAGCGTAAAATTCTATTACTTTCCATACCATGTTTATGTGAAAAACCCAAATAATGGATAAACGCAGTAAAGAAAAATATTTGAAAACAACTTGTTATTGTTACACTCTGCATTGAAAAAGTTCAATAGCCCTCAAAATCAACCGTCCAAGCAAACATGCCAGAACCATTCAAGCTTCACTAAGCGAACACACGTGTTATAATAGACTGCATTGAAGTTCACACCGAATATCCCTCAACAGTTAAACAAAAAGAAAGAGTCCACATGTTAAGTACATGTGGACTCTTTCTCTTTGTTTAACTGTATAGACATGATTTTACAACAAAGATTTTAGTTGGCTGCACTTCTTGTGGTTTCCTATGTTTTGTATCTAAATGCTACGGAGGGCGTTCTAGTGATTGCTTTAAAACAAATTATTGTGGACTAATTGATTTGTTAGAGCCTGGAGGTACTGTTCTCACTGATCTCCCTTCCATTAACCTTTTTAACAAAACATGTGTTGAAAATAAAAAAGCTGTTTTAAGAAGCCACCATTTCTTCATGCACCACAATTTTCATCAGAGAAAATAGACGAAAGATATAAAATTCATATGATTAAACATTCATATTACGCTGACGATCATTATTGATAGGCGGGAACCCATATTTTATACCTTTTATCATATTCAAAAATAATATAATTAAAGAAATAATAACTGTTCCACAAACGATGGGGCACTTAATATCGTGTGCTGCGTGTCCTGTTGTTTGTTCACTGCAGGAACTGATGAACGCTACTGAAAGCGCCAAACTAGTGGCTCAGTTCTGGGCCGACACAATTTAGATTGCCATCGACACGCTAAGAAGAAAGAAATAATTTTGTATAGTTATTTGAAAGCACGATGACAGCAGGAAAAGTGTCCTTTACTGTCCGCATAGTGTCTCTTTTGTCGATTTAGTGCTGCCACCTATAGTTCCTGCACGTTCCCTATACGCTAGGGGTTCTGTTGCCTACTCGGCCCATAGAGTGACTCGGCCATTGATCATTGTCTGATAACATCGTACAATTTTATTGATAAATATTATTTATTATAATATTACACTTTTTTATCGTTATGCACTAGGGAGGCTGTTGTAACTAAGCACTTTTCTACTTTTACAGAATAAATCATGACTAAATAATACGGCTGCTATTATTATTTAGGTTAACTAAAAACAAACCATTTATTATGGCAGTTAAAATCATTTCAATACGACAGTAAAACAATATTAAAAACTAAGTGGTGCTTAACTGCGTAGCTTTGAATGAGTGAATAATAGTAAAAGGCTCAGGAAAGATGGATGCAGAAATAAAAGAGGTGAAAATAAGGCTGCGCTCTCTGGTGGTGTCGAGCCCGACGCAGATGGATTCGCGCATGTTGATGCGCGACTATCACAAGATGTTGGGTACACATATTCCATTGTCTAAGATGGGATACAGAGACTTCGTTTCCTTCCTCAGGGAGCGGTGTCACGACAGCTTCCTGGTAAGTACAGCCTGCGTGCGTAATAACCCAATTTAGACGTTTGTCTCAACAAACATCTTGTCTCACAAAAAAACAAACATCCACACAACCTATGAAGAATTGTGTGGATGTTTGTTTTTTTTGAAGATATCATGGTATTGCTCTGTTAAGATTTTTTCTGCCTAACTCGAAACAGGTTAAACTATTGAAATGTAAACTGGCATTGGTGTTCAGTCTGTGTTCTCCCAAGGCTAGGCAAGGCCTCAGTACCAACAAAACTCATAGATCAGATATTTGTTTTTTTTTTTATTACAGTTATCAGGTCCGCAATCAAATCCAATTCTCACTGTGATTGTGCCAGACTCAACAAAACATATTGATAATTTTGTGCAGAAATCAAAAGTACCTTCTACTTCGAAAGTGTAAGCATACATTAGACTACCTTGAACATAGATTTTTCATTTCCTCATTTTTAAATGCATGTCAAAGACAAGTTAAATGTTACATCTGTTATTTGATTTTGTTCACATAACAAGTAGCCTCTGTCTCCTGAACCAGTAGGTAATAATATTTGTTCCTTTTGGCTCTGCTGTAGTCGGGTAAAAAGAAGAAGCATACCAGAATCTAGAGTGAACCCACCTCAGCAAGATTTCATTTACAATTCATATATCAAATGCAAACCTTCCGTAACTGAAAAGCCAAAAGAGGTGGAGGTGAAAGCTCCAGACAGTATCACCAACAACAGCTGCCAGAACAAAGAGAATGTTAACAATCTGCAGTATACTACAGTCACTAGCAATGATGTCAAGAATTTCCTGAAGAAACGCCTTCCAGTATACAATAGTTTACATAATTTTGAAGAGACTCTTTCTGAGGAAGATGGAGCTTTGTCCCAGTCTCAGGATAATGATTCAGGGAAACATACATCATCCAGTGAGTTTCTTTTTTTCCTATTACTGGTTTATGTATGTACATCTCTTAAACTTTAAAGCTGACCAGTAAGTTTTCTTCTTGAGAAATTGATTTGATGTTGACTATTCTGCCAGTACTACTAACTAACTATAACCTGAACTTTTGATGTGAACTTGGTATAATTATAGGTACTTAGTGTGCTGTTAGGTGGCTGTGGATTGCTATAGACTGTCAGTTGATAATTATTATACGTGACCACCCTCACTTGTAATAGTACAAGTGAGGGTAGTCACATATAATAATGATCAACTGACAGCTTACACCAACCTGTCAAACACCAATATAATGCTTCTCTCTTCAGGCAACAACTGTACAAAAGCTCTCAAGTTTGAGGAGCTAAAGTCCGAAATAATGGAGCTGATCACTGCAGCGCCAGAGGGAGTTTGGTGCACAGATCTTATTAGGCTTTACAGGTGAGTACCACCTGGCGTCTGGCGTCCTGGCGTAATGTTGTATGCAAGCTTGCTTCTTAAATAATTCAAATGTTACCCATTCATTTCCAAACTGAGATCGAATTGAATGTCAAGTTGTTTGTTTTGTATTTTTAAATAATAATTTATTTACCAATAAACAGAAAACTGCAATTTGAATATAGTTCAAGTTCTTGTAGGACACCTTTATTGGTTAGTTTACATACTAAGCTTTTTTGACCAATAAAAGCACAACTAGACCTATATTCCTGGAAATTCCGAAAAATAAAAAAAATATGAAAATTAAAGTAAATTTTGGTACTTACAAGTTTTCAAAATTTGCCCATATCTTTTCATACACCTAATAGGGACTATAGACCTTAGTATCTGGTATAAATTTCAAGGTTACTTTTTCACTTTTTGAGGTACGGAACCCTAAAAATGAGCACAATTGAGAACAAGTGCCTTTCGGCTTCGTAAAGGGTACTTTTACACGGTACACCCATTATTGCTAGTAGGTACTTTAACGTTATGGGTACATATTAAATTGGGCACAAATTGTGAAGTGCTACTCATATTAGCTTTATGTCAGTATAAGCTCGCAAGCCAGCGAGTCATACCTGACGTGGTCAGTAAGAGTGTCGTGTCGCACACAGACAGCGCTACAACCGCGAGCTGAACTTCACGCGCTTCGGGTACACGAGCATCGTCAGCGTGGCGTACGCGCTGGAGACGCTCGTGCAGATCACGCGGCCCGAGGACACGGGCGACTGGCTGGTGACGGAGCGCTCACGGGCCGCGCCCGCGCCGCCCGCGCTGAGAGGCCGCGCCGGGCTCGCCAGCCGCGCCGGCCGCGCCGCGCCCGCCCGGGGGCCGCGCGCCGACCCCGACTCCGACGATGCGCTACCCGGAGTCGAATTCGTGAGTCCCGTATAATTATTACTTACATTTTGTTTTTGGACCTGCTCACTCATACCACAATCATGCATCATCAACCTAATCTGTTGCCAACAATGTTGAAGTTGGCTTCCAGTCTAACTGGATGCAGCTGAATATAGGTATTTTACTGGGCGAGACCCCTGGGAGCCCCTTTGTAAGACTGGTTGTCAGAATTTCATTAGGCTTCTGACTATTCGAAGCTTTTTCACTACTTTATGTAGTACTAGCTAGTTAATCCAGGTTATAAAATATCTATGTGCCAAATTTCATAATCATCACAATTATTATCATCACTATCACAACCACCATCATTATCACAATCACCATCACTATCACAATCACCATCACAATCACCACCACAATCACCATCACAATCACAATCACCATTATCACAATCATTATCATCGTAATCACAATCATTATCATCGTAATCACAATCATTATCATCGTAATCACAATCAAGCTTGTGATGATGGAGCTTGTGATGATGATTCATCACAAGCTCCATCCTCATTATCACAATCATTATCATCGTAATCACAATCATCATCATCATTATCACAATCACTGTCACAATTACCATCACAATCAATCACTATAACAGTCACAACCATCACAATCGCTATCACCATCACAATCACCGTCACCATCACAATCACAATCAACATCACAATCACAATCACCATCATCGTTATCACAATCATTATTATCGTAGTTACAATCATTATCATCTTAATCACAATCATCATCATCACAATCGCCATCACTATCACAACCACCATCATTATCAAAATCATTATCACAATCACCATCCCAATCACTATCATCGTAATCATTATCATCGTAATCACAGTCATCATCATCACAATCATCATCATCATAATCACAATCATTATCATCGTAATCAAAATCATCATCATCGTAATCACAATCATTATCACCGTAATCTCAATCATCATTATCACTGAGTTGAATTGATTGGCAACTACAGTACTTTCTCAAGTTATTATGCCTTGTGACGGTGACTGTAGCTTTGCTTTTTTGTATTTTCGACATTCAAAAGTGCCGTAATGGTCTAATTGAAATAAATGATTTGAGTTTGAGTTTGTTGTAAAAAAAAAAAAATAGGTCAGACAGTCAGTCAGTCAGTTTCTTCTTTTATACAAGGTGTAAACCACCTCATCACGAAGCCGTCAACCAAGCATTCTGTACATCAAATTAAAGTAACTTTACGCAAAAATTATTGCTGGGAAACGACTTTTTTTTTTGGAGTGAAAAATCATGTTTTGTTGTAGAACTCAATGTAACGCACTCAAAACATTGTGCTGGTGGATGGATTGAATAGTACGGGGGTTGTGGAGGTGTTTAAAGTAAAATTCTTACATTAAAAACTTGTACTTACTTACTAAAAAAAAAAGTTGTTAAAAAGTTGGAACTTTGACCCCCAATATCTCCGTAACTAGAAGGTTCCCAGGTATGGTGTAGAAAAAAAAATTATCGCAATGATGAGGAGAACAAGTGCCTTTCCGGTTCGTTAAGGGCTCCTTTTCCCGACAGTTTAGGCATTTTACGAACCGAGACGGCTTGCGCCCGCGTTGCATAGAAGCGGTCGCAATATGAACTCCGGTGATTTATGGCGGCGAGCGAGCACGCCACTGTAAAAATAAAATCAGTAGTTTAAATTTTATTGCGTGCTGGTAATAAGAGCTAGTTCGCAACAAAAACGTATAGCTTGATGTGCGTATAACACTATGTAACACTAATACACTTTATATTGTTATGAATGTATGACTGAGGCAGGCGATGATCATTCTATAGAATTTAAAGAATGGTGGTAGAAGATTTGGTGAGTACCTACTATAATGAAAGACAAATATGTGATTAATTATAATAAAATAAAATATACAGGTCTGTACTAGCATAAAACTTTTTTCTACCTAATAAACGCAGCGCGACCGTAAACCGTGCTCTAGGGTACCGATGTAACGGATAGCCTTGTTCAATGTCTTTAAAATTATTCAATAAAATCACCTACGTTATTGTCATGAATCTTTTCTTGATAATTAACTCATTTTTAAGAATCATTACAATGCAGAAATCTTACTAATGAAAGTAGTAGGTACTAGTGACCCCAAAGAAAGGTACACGTACCGACTGTAAGAACGGTAGTTATCAGCTGATTAATAAAATGTTTGTTTTGCTTTATTACGTCGTAATAAAAACAAAAACTTTTTTGCAAAAAAATAAAATCGTCTTCAAAAACACAACAAAGTGACGTTTTCACTTTGTTGTTTTTTTGAAGTCGGTTTTATTTTTGCAAAAAAGTTTTTTATTTTTCCATTTTTAGTTGTAATATCCGATACAAATATTAGCTAACATATGTGTGTGTGTGTATGTTATTAGTTATATATTGTAACATAACGTAACATCACGCCTGTAATCCCTGAAGGGTTGGGCTGAGGTGTACCCTAGTACCTACACACACATTTCACTACTTATATTTTAGTCCCATGTAGTAATACGAGGCGAGCGCGGGTGCAGACCAGACTCCGTGGCTGCTACTGAGAAACTCCTGATGGAAAAACCCAATAACACTTAGCCCGACCTGGGAATCGAACCCAGGACCTCATGCACAGTAGTCGCCACCACTAGACCAACGAGGCGGTCATTAATTTTATATTGTTAACAATACATGTCAAGGTATTATTAGGCTTATAATATTAGCGTACTGTAGACAATTCTGCTGACCCCCACAGAGCATACAGGCGTGACGTTGTTATGATGTTGTGAAACCAATAAACATCCAAGCGATTTACTGTCTATAATTGAAGAATTCCATGATATATCTCCGAAGATTTTCACCAAATTGAAGCGAAGTAATTTTTTTCCAAACAAAAAGAACCATCGAAATCGGTTCACAATTGGCGAAGATATTAGTCATACTGACTTCGCTACACTGTGTACAGAAGGACATTATAGTAAGTAGGTACTACTACGCGCGCGGCGACGATATTATTGTGGTCGCGAGCAAAAATTGCGTAGGTCCTCCCTCGATGACGTCCGGCAGGACACTGGCGCGGTGCCGTGCGCCGCGCGCTAGCTATTTTTCACGTATTTATTTAATATAAAAAAAATAAGTGCCATATTATAAATCTATCCAATAATATCACTGACAAACCTGATTAGTAAATGAAATGTTAAATTTTCATAAAAATTGCGTTCCCCCAAGTCTCATACAACTTAAAATACTTTCAAAATCGACGTTACTTCTGATTTTTTTTTATCGAGCAAAATGTTAATTATTGTGTTTTTAACCACAAAAATTACTAGATCAAACATCTATCTGTACTATATATTTTTTTCCGAATTTAAATATGGTCATTTCTCTGGAAAAAACTCGATCTACAAACGTAAATTTCAAACAAGGGCCCCTTAAGAGGTGTTTTACACCCTCTATATTTAGATTAGTTGAGAATGAAATTCTCTTCAAATATTTACATGTGTGACTTTCAAATTATTTACGCAGTTTTGTCAAGTTGTTGTTCAAGTTGTAATGTGCTTTCTTCTACTTATTGTTACTGACTACTCGAATACCTTAGCGATAGGTTTTCTTAAAATTAATAAAATAAAACTAATTATACTGGCGACATAATAAAAGATATTAAAATTTAAATTCAAGTACGGTAGGTTATTTAATTAATTTAAGAAAATGATAATTACAAAATTAATTTAATAGTAGGCTGTAAGGTCTGCAGCTCCAGCCTAATATCAATGTCGTAAGATTTAAAAAAAATAAAGCGGTGATATGCCGGGAAAAACAATTTCCTTCAGTATTCAAAACGTTACTAATTTGACTTTGAATTTTAATTAAAGAAATGTTATAATAAACTACTGTTTTATTTCCTCGTAATCGAAGTGAAAAGCAGAGTTTATAACTCGTCCACAAAACCATTTTATCCTCGACATTACTATCAGCCATAAGGTCGGTTTTTCCTATCCGACTACTCGGAGAAGAAACAGCCTAAGCTATCTGAGATCAATATTACACAGTGTATTAAAGTAGTTGTGTCTCCAGGATCCTGATGTGTTCCCGGCGGACTGCGTGGGCTTCATGGAGGTGATCCCTTCGCTCCCGCTGACGGGCCTCTGGGGCAACCAATCGCTACTGGTCAAGATCGGCGAGGTGTACTCGCCCTCGCACTTCTGGTTCATCCGCATCGGCGAAGACTACAGCATCGCCTTGGATGACATGATGGACGAGATGACGTGAGGACGTTGACACTTTACTCATTTACTAGCTTTATCCCGCGGCTTCGCTGGCCTTATGGTCGGAAATTATTCCCACAGAAAGTCGTATTAGTAGCTCCCCATTAGTAAACATTGACGGCATGTAAAAGCCAAGTCAGAGGACCATGGGCGGCATAAAAACTCTGACACCAGGTTAGGCACTAATCACACGATAAAGAAGAAAGAAGTGAAAGATTTTTCACCTACGTCAAAATCGCGGGTGTATTTTTCAGATCAGCCTAAATTAATCGCAGTTATTTGGTACCTTCTGTGTACCTTTACGTACCTCTCCTGAAAATCTGTGTAACTACACACATACAATGATATTTTGAAATTATGTACACCCGCTGTGCTGATGTCAGAACCGCGGGTGTACTGCTAATCAATATATGTAGCAAAGCACACTGTATAAGTAGATTTGGTACCTCTTCTGTACCTGCAGAAACACGTAATAAATAAACAAACTACTGTAAGGTTGCTGGGAAAAGTAAAAAAGCGATTTTCTATCTTTGACGTCGTTATTATTTTATAAAACAGTAACGACGTCAAAGAATACAATCTTCGTACATACATACATGTACATTAAACATGTATAATTATGTGGCCATACTCAGGAATCCCAAATCCAGGACCTCCGCATAACATTTAGTCACTATTGTGTGACCAAACCGGGAACCTCCTCTTTGCGCTCGCCTACCGAATTTGAATTTCGAACTCGAGGCGAGAGTCAAGTTCGTATAAGGCTTCCATCGTGTGCGGCCACATCGCGCCGTACCGTACGTCCACCGCACCGCGCCGCGCTGGAATCTTACTGATCATGCGCCGCGTCGGACATCCCGCAATCGCAAACCGCAATATAAAGACTCCACCTCAAGACAAGCAAACGTTCGCATCTCGACCGCGCTGCATATATGCAGCCTGCAGGTCAAACCGCTTTCCGCCGGAATCGCGACATACAACAAGCGGTCCCGGGGTCCATCCGCGAACCGAAACCTGGTTTGGCAGAAGACCTCACGACCAGTGCTTCAGCCAAACGCCGGCCGCGACATCGAATCAGCTGCCACGCGGCCCCGGAACAAAGGTAGGTGAGCTCAGTCCCCCTTCCTGTATCTCGCTTGTTCGACATCAGCTTCCCCGAGACGACAATCAGAGTCCTTTATACAGTCCACGAATAAATAATCCCCATTTCTCCAAATAAAATATTTTTTTCAAAATCGTCTTATAAATTGGTGAATTTACACACCACTTGAGAGCAGCGGTGGCCCAGTGGTGGCAGCCCCGACTTACGAACAGTAAGTCGTGGGTTCGAACCCAGACAGGTGCATACTACCTACTTTGTGTAATTTATTTTATCACCACTGCTCTCAAAACGGTGTCGTGAGGAAACCGGCATGTCCTAGAACCAAAAAATTCGAAGACATGTGACATCTACCAAACCGCACTGGGTCCGCGTGGTGGATTATAGCCCATTCCCTCTCATAGAGAGGAGGCCTGTGTCCCAACAGTGGGAACAATAATTGGCTGATGATGATGATGACACACCACTTACAGTATTATGTTTATTTATTACGTGTTTCTGCAGGTACAGAAGAGGTACCAAATCTACTTATACAGTGTGCTTTGCTACATATATTGATTAGCAGTACACCCGCGGTTCTGACATCAGCACAGCGGGTGTACATAATTTCAAAATATCATTGTATGTGTGTAGTTACACAGATTTTCAGGAGAGGTACGTAAAGGTACACAGAAGGTACCAAATAACTGCGATTAATTTAGGCTGATCTGAAAAATACACCCGCGATTCTGACATTCATGATTTTTCGGAATCGAATCAGGAGTTCCGAAGATTACCGCCTACGTTCAAACTTTACCTCTTTAAAATATTAGCATAGATAGTATTCTTTACTAGCTGTACCCGCGGCTTCCAGGATGTCGACAGATCCAGGGGAACGATGAGGCTGTATGGATTAAACGGGGAATATTCCAGGGCGACAGTCTGAGTCCTCTTTGGTTCTGTTTAGCCCTGAAAGCTTTAAGGACATAGGTGAAGAATTCAGTTCTAGGCTACCGGTTGAAGAGAGGTGGTCAGGTCATATCACACCGTCTTTACATGGATGATCTGAAACTCTTTGCCCCCAACAAATTACGACTGATGCAGCTACTGAAAGTAACTGAAATATTTAGTAGCGCCATCAGAACGGAATTTGGTGTGGACAAATGTGCAGTCATGTATGTAAATCGAGGGGAGATTATGGAATCCGAGGGACTACAGCTCTCGGACTCCATACACCTAACATCCCTTTCCTCATCTGAAAGCTATAAGTATTTGGGTATGTCGGAAGCATTAGGCATTAACATAACTGACATGAAGCAATCGTTAAGGGAGCGATTCTTCGGTCGCCTGAAGAAGGTACTAAATAGCCTTCTTGCAGGCGGTCACAAGGTACGCACCTTGTTACCGCCTTCAATGGTTGGGTCATGCCGGTTTTAATCTTCCTTCATATTCAAATGGACTCAGACCGAACTCGACGCTCTGGATAAGTGAGTTCGTACACTTCTGACCGCAAACCGGATGCATCACCCTTGGTCGTCGGTGATGAGACTACATCCCACAGAAGGGCGGGGGTTGAGGCTTTTTAAAAGCGAAGGCCCTCCACAACCGCGAGGTGTGCAGTCTCAGGGAATACTACTTCAAAACCGAGGTGGGTATGCACCGCCATATGGTCGCAGTGGACAAGGGACTCACCCCGCTGTCTATGGCTAAAGAGAACTGGCGCAAACGGTGAACGAAAAAAACATGGAAGCATTCCTAGCGCCCGATAATGACCCAACGCAGATTGTGTCTCGGTATGCGGGGCTTGTCAATTGTGCCTCGAAGCTGTTTAGTTCGGCTGTGACGGCACATGTCGTTGTTCGTATTTTTGTTCTGTTTAAAACTGTAAATTATGCCTTCTTACGTAGTGAAATGGTGCATAAATCGATCTCATCTAGATGATAAAAATGCTGGAATTAGTTATCACCTGTAAGTAGCCCATAAACTACTAAATTATTTTATATTAATTATAAACATGGATCATTTTTTTTCTATGGGGATGGTGTTATGCCCGATGGACTAAGTAAATTAATGATTGAATGACAGATTTCCACGAGATCCGAATCTGAAAGAATAATGGACGAGAGCAGTTCGCTTGGAAAGACAGGAAAACGACTGGACTAGCATTCTAGAACCTTAGTTAAACATATTGAATACAAACAATCCGGGCTCTTTTTAAATAAAATTTCCTTCATTTTTGACATTTTGGTTAAAGCAAGCTATGTTAGTCATCGCTGTTATTCATTTTTAAACAAAAGACAATAAGACTTTCTAGTTAATCTCTAAGGAGGGCGTAGCTCACAGTAGGTACAAGTACTAGGTGTGCAGAGTTCACCAGAATAGAAGAATCCCAGAGAATAGACGTATGAGCCATGTTTTGTAATTACACACGCCGGCAAAATTAGACGAACACAAGAAAGTGTCTTTTTTTTAAGTTATGGGTACAGTCAGTCGAACGTTGGGTGTATCAGTATCCGTAATCCACAGTAATGTGCAACGATACAGACAGACAGGATCTTACGTGCGCAGGCGAGGGCAAGGCAGAAATCATGCATACGCCGTAGACAACGTTTTATAAGGACGCAAATTTTGAGAAATCGACGTCAAACGGCTGTTCAGACCTGAGGGCTAATTCACGTAATTTTATGACGCGCCGATGAAGTTGTAGTGCAGTTGCTTATAATCTTTGAACTGCGCGTAAGTTGCGCGTGAACTGCACGTCAACTGTACGACAACCAAACTACCAAACTTACTTAGGGTGTGGCCAAATGAGAGAAAAAAATATTATTCACTAAATAATTGAATAGAATCGATTACATTTCAATGAATATGACGATATTAAAATAATATCCCAGTACAGATTTTAGTGCTTTTTCTTACTTAGTAGTATACCGATCATGCTGCGTTCCGGAGCACGCACCAAAGACGCGCGACAGTAGAATGCCGTTATTGCGCCCGCGTGACGCGAACTTGACACGAGCGTGTCTGACAGCGGTAGAGAATACGAAAAGCGTTGTTTTGATCGAAACTTAACTGCAACTGCGCTGCAACAGCACTTCTTTAGTTACGTGAATTAGCCTACTGAAATGTTTTAGAAGATTAGCGTAACGAACGTGTAAGTGAACGGACAGTGAGTAAATTTAGCACTTCAACATTTTTCAGTTACTACCATTTTTATTATTTCTCTATAAATAAATTCTAACAACCCCAAATTTTGTTGTTTTCTTTCATAAAATAAACAAACACTCAAATAAAGCGAAAGTAATAAATAAAATAAGTACATTCATCTCAAAAAAACGCTTATTCACTTTTCACTTTTTTTTGTATTCCCCTAATTTTGCCGGTGTGGGTAAATGTGAACTTTTTGTTGTTATGCATCTACATCGTACGCAAAATAAATAAAAATACATAATGAAAAATATTCAAATCCTTCGTTGCTACTTTTTACATCACTCGTCCACTTTGACAATTCTTGCAGCCCCTCAGTATTATATATAACATCATTGTTGCAGCCCGTCAAATTAATGTCACATGCAAGAAACTTATATACTAACTGGAATGAGGACGGGCAAGCCAAAAACGTTCCGAGCGAGAAAGCTTCAAGAGTGGATGTTGTCTCTTTCTAATAGGGTGTCCAATAATCATACTAACTCTTGAGACAGTTTAAGAGTAGCTGTTATTTTATTATTTAATGATGATGACCTGCAACTCAATAGCATTCTAGGCGAAATAGCTTCAAGAGTGGATGTCATTAACTTTTTATGTTAACTTAAATGTATGTCTGTACCGTCCAGTTGCAAATTATCCATTTTGCAACCTGTCTATCCAGACGACTTTTTTATTCGGGGATTCGACGAGCTTAATGGCCACGATCAAGTGCTGATGTAAACGGGGTCCGCGTATTAAAATATCTAAAAAATAGAAATCGATTGAAATTGTAACTAGTAAAGTAATTAAGATGTGTGTATGGTGAACATAAACACTAATAAATGTTTGCAGAGTGCTACATTGAACCCAAGTGTAATAAATCCTAGAAAAACTTGTCAGTGACAATATCGTATAAAAAACAATATCAGTGTTGGCGAGAGTGACCTATAATGATCAAAGAAGCGAAACCAAATTGTGGACTGGCATAACTTAAATACGGCTTGGAATCAGTGCTTAATGATTGATATAATCACAAAAACAACAAAATAAATCAGTTGTAACTTCAAATTTTAAATTCTTTTCAAACCAAAGACAAAAACTTAATTCATTCCAAAGACAAAAACTCAATTCATTTTAGTGATGCGACAAAAATAAAATTACTAAAGAACGAATGATATGAAAGTCGTTTTTAGTGTTGAGACTTGGATACCAGCCTTTTGGCCTTTTTGCCTAATTAAAGTGTGACCATACTGAAAAATAATTAGTGGTTGGTAGTAATTTTACTGAATTTCGAAACCATCTCAAAAAGTGAAAAATGTCTCCGAAAATTAAAACTAATAATAATAGCGGTCTTAAGGACCTATTACTGGTTACTTGTCACAGATGTAAAAATCAAGTTGAACATAGAAGTACCTTGTTATGCACCATATGTAAAAACCACTATGAATTTGATTGTGCTGGTTATCCTGAAAAAGTATACCGCCTAAAAAATACCGATGAGAGGAAAAAATTCAGATGGGAATGCAAAACATGCACTAAGAAGGTAAAACAGCAGAAAACACCCTGCTTTGTGGTATCCAATGTCACAGAGAGGAAAAAGCGCTCGTCCCCTAAATCACCCATAGCTACTATTTCTAACGCCCCTGAGGAGACTACACCCTGGGCTACTCCAAAAAGCACTACCTCTGAAATATGCGACTCTCATATCCTAACAATAGATCACACATCAGATGAGGTTGCGTTCACCGATAAAACATTATCAAGAAGTATGGACTACACAGAAATTGACTATATCAATGCTCAAGAATTTAAGGACACGATTGAACTACTCCAGACGCAACTCAGTAGTTCTCAAAATGAACTTGAAAATATCATACTTGAAAACAACGAACTTCGTACACGGAATGACAAATTACTCAAGGATAATGCAACTTTAAAAGGATTCCTAAGCCTACCCCCACAAAGAGAAAATAGCAGTGTGGATTCAGAAATTACTAGAAATGCGCATACATACTCCTTCTTGCACTCAGATATGCTAGCCTTCTCCACTCCACCTAGATATGCGGCTATCAGTAAAACTAACACGAAAACACAACTCTATTGCAATATCTCGAACCTGCAAAGGGATATCGCAGATCTGGAGGACCAGTTAAAACAAGCCGGAAATGAAATAATAAATCAAATTCAAAATCTTGAGAGGATAGTAAAGGCAAAAAAAAGGTTAGAAAACCCCAAACATGAAGAAAATTATTGTAACGCAGAAAATAAAGTTATTATGCTCAATAAAGAAACTCAAACTTCCCATCAGACTTGTGACAACACATTGACGCAGAATAAAAAACGGACTTTAGTGTCTCACTTGAGCGATGTTGCTATTGAAAAAACATCAGGCGTACTTCCGAAACAAAAAAACAAACTGGCTATAATAAGCAGCGGTTGCACAAAAGGAACTCTACCGTTAATTGAAGAGATCTTCTCAGATAATTTTGAGTATTGTCATTATATGCTGCCAAACGTCATCACAGAAGACGTATTGAGCACTATTGAACACAAATTAAAAGCCTTCTCTATTAACGACTATTGCTTAATTTTTATTGGAGAAAACGATTTGAAGAATGACGACTATATAGGAATATATCTCGATAACTTAAGAAAGTATCTGAAAACAAATACCCATATCAATGTCGTTGTGTGTGCTCCGACGTTCATATGTGGTGCATTAATATATAATTACAAAGTCGAACTCTTTAACAATCTCCTCTATTGGGACATTAAAAATAACAGATATGCTTATTTCTACGATACTAATCGCACCCTATCACTTGAAATGTTTTCCATCAATACTGGGAAGATAAACAAACACGGGTGGAAACACATCTTTGAACAAATAAGGTCCAACATAATTTATGACTATGAAGTATTCAGCTCTCAAGACAATTTGACAAACCAAAATGGTGGAAGTGAAGACCAACTACCTACCACAAACGACACGGTGACTTTAACTGATCCGAATGAATTGAGTGCAACGCAACAAACTTGTGACTTTTTTCGTAAGTAACAGTTTAAGGGACTGTAGTTTAAATGACTTTAATAGTAGTCGTCGAAGTGATTTTATCTTACCTCATTTAACGAATATCAACACAAACAAAAACTCTGTTTTATACACTATCTATCATCAAAATTTATGTGGACTTAACAACAAGAAAGACGACCTAGACATTTATTTGAATGACTTAAAATTAAAGGTAAATTGTATTTGTTTAAGTGAACACTTTTTAAATGAAATCCAAATATCACAATTACAGATGACTAGTTATAAACTTGGTTCCTACAACACAAGAGTAAACAAAAAAAGAGGTGGTACATTAGTGCTGATAAGCAATGATAGACAAATAGAGGACATAGAAATTTGTAAAAAGCTCTATAAACAAGATTATTTTGAGGTGTGTGGAATAAAAGATTTAGAATTTAATATAAATATTGTATGTTGCTATAGAACTCCTGTGAATAATAATTTTGATAGTTTTCTTGAAAGGCTGGAACAACTAATGAAGCACTTCTTCAAAAAACAATGTTTGATTTGTGGCGACTTCAATATTAATCTTATGAAAGATGACAAATACCGAAAATCATTTTTATCATTGCTCACATGCTACAATTTCAGATGCTTGTTTGACACTACAACATTCATACGTAATGGCACAGAGTCATGTATTGACAATATATTGACAAATCTAATAGATACTAATATTAACGATATCCATATTGACCACAACGGATTATCAGATGGACATGCCGGTCTTTTTTGCACAATAAATGTAAAAAAAGTAACGGAAGAAATTAAAATAAGTAATTTTAAGTATATTAAAAAACGAATATATAATAAAAAAAATAAGGTGGAATTTAGGAAAAAGTTAACAGAAATAGATTGGAATCTCGGCATAAATACATTTATAAGAAAATTTAATGAAGTACATGATAATTCATTTAAAAAAAAGCAAATTAAAATTGATCTTAACAAGTCTGGAAAAAGTTATTGGTTTAGCAAAGGAGTTAAAGTATCCAGCAAAGTCAAGCGCATTTTGTGCCTTATTGATAAAAAAAGATGTGATAAATCAATTTTAAAATATCGCGAAAATTACTTAAGGATATTTAGAAAGGTAGTAAGATGTGCAAAAAAGCTCGACACTAGAAAAAAGATTGATCAAGCACCTCAATCTAGTAAAGCTATGTGGAAAATAGTGAATAGTAGACGTAATTCTAATAAAAAACAAAGCACTGATATTATAATAATTAAACAAGATAATAAGATATATGACAGCCCTATAGACGTAGCCAACATTTTATCTGACCAATTTGACAACAAAATTACGTTACAGTCTTCTGATCATAGCTTAGCTAAAAAATACTTAACCGACAATATGGCTAGAGTAGATGATAACATGTTGTTTGATCAAGTAACCCCGGTAGAAATATTCAAAATGGTTAATAATATGTGCAATAAAAATTCTCACGGTCATGACGAAATACCCATAAGTATCATCAAGGATAACATTGACATATTAGCTGAGCCAATAGCTGACTTTTTAAACAAATGTATTGAGCAATGTGTTTTCCCTGATCAATATAAAATTGCTCGTGTTTTGCCCATATTCAAGAAAGGCTCTAAGTTAGATGCGAAAAACTATAGACCCATTTCACTATTACCAGTATTCTCTAAAATATTTGAAAAGGTAATGAAAGATAGGCTTGTCAAACATTTGATTAAACACAATATCATTAGCTATCAACAGTTCGGGTATCAAAGAAGCATAGAAACCATTGATGCAATAGACTCACTAGTGGATGATGTGGTTAGCAATTTGAATAATAAAAGAAAAGTGGCAGGACTATTCCTAGATCTTAGCTCTGCCTTCGATACTGTTGAACATAAAATCCTTTTAGACAAACTAGAACATTATGGGATAAGAGATAGGGTCTTTAAGCTTTTCAGTTCTTATTTACAGAACAGATCACAGTACGTTGAAATTAAGTCAGTTGAAAGCGGACATGAAAAAATTAACAAATCTAAGATTGTTAGAGTACAAAAGGGGGTTCCACAGGGCTCAGTCTTGGGTCCAATATTTTTTATAATATTTCTTAATGACTTAGCAAACTACATGAATAAAATAGTACCAGACATCAAAATGGTTATTTTTGCTGATGACACAAGTGCCGTTATGAACGATATCTCTGTAAGGGACTTGGAAAATAAAGTGAATCATGCACTGTCTGCTTTTGAACATTGGTTTTCCACTAACAATTTAAAACTCAATGTGGAGAAAACGAAATGTATGCTATTCAAATCAACCGTGAGAAATAATGATAGTATTAAAATAGCTTCATTGGGAAATAAAGTGGAAATTGTACAAAACTTAAGATTTTTGGGGATACGAATTGATTCGCTCTTGAGCTGGAAACAAGAACTGGAAGCAATCACAAATTCTCTCAGCAGTGCATGCTATGCCTTGAGAAGTTTAAGGGACGAACTAACGATTGCTCAATTACGAAATGTTTATTTTGCCTTAGTTGAGTCCAAGCTGAGGTACAGTGTTAAACTATGGGGGAACAGTTATAAATACAATATGGATGCAGCCTTTGTTATGCAAAAAAGAGCCCTTAGAACTATACTTCGCATAGACCAGACTGAATCTTGTAGAGAGCATTTTGTGAAATTAAAAATTCTACCTGTACCTTGTCTCTATATTTTGGTTCTACTAAGTAGTTTTCTAAAAAACCTAGACAAATACGAGACAAAGGAAGAAAGGGAAACTAGGGTGGAAACGCGCAGGAAAGATCTGCCTAATTATTTGCAGCCAAAATTAAATGTTGTCAAACATAGCTCTAAAGTACAGTCTGTAAAACTTTTTAACAAATTGCCATTAGAACTAAAAATGATTAATAGTCCAAGAATATTTAAATTCAAATTAAACTCATTCCTATTAACGAAGTGCTACTATAGTATAGAAGAATTTTTTTAGTGACAAAAATAACGCCACAGTGTAACTTGTTTATTTGTTTAAGTTTAAGTCTAATTCTTGACATGTTATTGTTTGATTTGAATGTTTGTTTTATTTTCTGACTAGGCTAATTGTGTTTTTGTTTTTAATTCTAATTATGTTGTTGATATATATTTTATTTTTATTTTTGAAATTTTATCTATATTATTGATTAGAACTTTTATTGATTATTATTATTGTGCTACTCTGTATTCGACACAAATGTATTTTGTTAAGAATAAATGACTAATGACTAATTCGAGGACTCCGTTAATATTATAATTTTTTTTAATTAATTTTTTTTAAGTCTGTTTTACGCTTTTTGTATTGTAAGCAACGACCTATTGTCGGGCCTACGCTGTCCCCCCATACTTATGTATTAGTGCTGTAACAAAATAATATTGTAATACCAAATGATTTGAAAAGAGTAACCATGGAGTTTCTTGCCGGTTCTTCTCCATGGAAACGACCAACGCGAACCGTGCACCTTTTTCGACGTTATATAAGTGCCCATCTAGGCCTATGTGAACTAAAATACTTTGATTTTGATTTTTTCAGACAGAAAATCGCATATTCAAGCTATGACTGTTTACCTATAATGTTATTTTATATTCCGAAACCATTCATTTTCACTCGCAGCTCACCGAATGGATTCTTTTGCTGGAAAAGCATGGAAAAATCCTTAGGACACGGAATGGTGCGGCGGACTCTTTTCTTTTCAATATTTGTAGTTTATAAGCAAACTAGGTACTACCGAAACCATGTGCGAGGTCCGATGTTTCTAATTTATATAACATACTTTTGATTACTATGTACGACAACGGTGTTCGAAACTTCGAACTTACTTACTTAATTTATTTGGATATTTCCCGTTTGTCAATCTAAAACTTGGTAACCCTAGTCGTAATAAACAACCAAAGTTAAAAAACTTCCTTATAAAACGAAATTCCACATCCAGCAAACCCTTACTACTACACCCCTTCACACAACACAATTTTACCATTTTTAAAGCCGATTATTTCACTTATATACAATAAAAGTACTTAAATGACTTCAACGCGAAAATGTATCGGCCATATTGTTTACATCGGTGACAAGGCAAGACAGGGACACCATCCACCTTTGTCGGTTTCTCGCTCGGAACGTTTTGTTTTTTTTCTTTTCTATTGAATCCATTGTACAAATTTAAACTCTCAGCTTTTGAGATAGGGTTTTTTTTTATTTTTTTAGCATTTTGTTCGTACTCATTCCAGTTAGTATATAATTTCCTTGGTCACATGTTCATTTCCAGCGCCAATGATGCCATTGTTACTATGCGTTGCTTAGCCAATAGAGACGAGCTTTGACAACCTACCCAATCGTAACTTCGTGATGTTAATAGAGAACAAACTAGCTGGTTAAAGAAAACAAACGTCGTGGAGCCGTGTATTATAAAGATTTTGTTTGAAATTACTCTTCCATGTTTTTTTCGTTCACCGGGCGCAAACCTGCAGCCTTATTCACAACGCTTCGATTCGATTCCGTGTCGGTAAGGAACCGTATTCGACAATCTCATTTCCGAGCCGAAGAACTGTCAAAACGCTATTCACAGATCCGAACGGATATGTACGTTTTTTTCTATCCGACAGACCGTTGTGTTTATGGGGAACGCTACAAAATGGTAGTAAATAGATGATCGTGGTAGAAAATTTAAAGTAGTAAATAAAATTGGTTTATTTGAATATTTCGTTCCGTTTAAATAGGGAATAATTATACAGCTAGTAACTTAGACAGCAAACGATAGAAAATGATTTTATTATTAACTAAAATAAACTTTATTTCGTATAAACCTGCTTTGTAAACACCCGTCTGAAAAATATGGACAAAGTTATGTTGACGAACAACTACCGGAAACAAATTAGGAGGGACGGGACGGTTGATGTGTGTTGGGCATGCATGCCACCATCAGGGTGAGTCCATCAGACATTATTTCTTGTTGTTCTCGTCCGGCTAAAGGCGAGTACGCACACAGGCACAACCAAGTAGCCAGGATAATTCACCAGCAACTTGCCTTGAAATATAAACTTGTGGAATCTGAGGTACTGTACTACAAGTATGTGACCGACCCAGTTCTCGAGAAAGACCAAGTCACGCTGTACTCGGGGATCGGTCTATTGTCACAGGACTATTGTTGTCTGATATAGTGGTGATAGATCGGTCAGCGCGCTGCGTAATGATAGTCGATGTTACCATCCCGCATGACGAGAACCTCGTTAAAGCTGAGAAAGAGAAACAAATAAATGTCTCGACTTGGCACACGAGGCTGTGGACAACTGGGCATGTAGAATGTGAACTCTGCTATCATTGTGCCGACTGGCGTAACGGCCAATGGCCTGATGGCCAAAAGCCTCGACGAACATCTGTCGAGGCTCTCTCTAGGCGGTTGGATCAAGGGCCTGATGCAGTAGGCAGCACTCCTCCATACGGCCCGCATTGTGAGCAGGTTCCTGTTTCTGGAGCCCTAATCACTTGCCTTGGACTCTCCTCCCGACACCAGATACTTGATACTTTTTGTTTGTAACTACATAGGTACTTATTATACATATAAACACATCCATGACTCGGAAACAAATGTCTATGCTCAACACACAAACATTTGCTCCAACTGGGATTCGAACCCGGGACCCTAAGAACGTAAGGCAGCCTCACTACCGCTGCGCCATTCGGGTCATCAAATTAGTTATTGTTAAAATCTGTGTACAAATAAAGGTACCTACTGCTTATTTGTAGCAGACATCCGGTTACAAGTAGCGCTCTCTAGGATTTCCCCCACTTGAAATGTGTAGGGTACACTAGCCCCGCAAGTTATAATAGTGTTGTGGCCTGCCGCAGGGACTACTACAGCGGCGAGGCCGGCGCGCGGCAGCTGGCGCGCGGCGCGGTGCGCGTGGGCCACTACTGCGCCGCGCTCTACGACCACGACTGGCACCGCTCGCTCATCGTCAAGATCGTCGACACCGACACCGTCAAGGTATTCTACTTTTGCATTTCTTACATTGCAATATACAAAAAGTCGAAAATGATTCCATTCTTGTAATAGATGGGTTGAATGACTGTGTCTGGCACCCCTACACCGAGACCCACCGACTGCCCGACTAGTACATCGGACACCGTCAGAGCCGTCATCCTAAATGTCACCAGATTTTTTTAGGCCCACTTGAACGTTGCGTTTATTATTCATATTACACCAAAAATAAGTAACAGTTTTATCATAGTAATAAACGAAAGATTATATGGAAACGAAACCGGAATCTTAAAATCATAATAAAAAGTTATATTATGATATTTTTTTGCGAATCAAATCATTCCTGTTGTGGTCAATGCAAGGAACTTATATACTAACTAAAATGAGGACGGGCAACCCAAAAACGTTCCGAGCGAGAAAGCTTCGAGAGTGGTGGTAATGTTGTCTCTTTATAATAGGGTGTCCAATAATCATTCTAACTCTTGAGACAGTTACAGACTACTGTTATTTTATTATTTAATGATGATGACCTGCAAATCAATAGCATTCAAGGCGAGATAGCTGCAAGAGTGGATGCCATTAACTTTTTATGTTAAGTTATTACCTATAACTTAAATGTATGTCTGTACAGTCCAGTTGCAAACTATCCATTTTGCAACCTGTCTGTCCAGACGACTTGTATTCGGGGATTCGAGGACTCCGTTAAAATTATATATTTTTTTCAGACATGGAAAATCGCATATTCATGCTATGACTGTTTACCTAAAATGTTTTAGTAACATTCGCCAATATTTATTTTACCTTCCGAAACCAATCATTTTCACTTGCAGCTCGCCAAATGGATTCTTTTGCTGGAGAAGCATGGAAAAATCCTTAGGACCGTCATGGCACGGCACGGTGCGGCGGACTCTTTTCTTTTCAATATTTATATTTAAAAAGCAAACTAGTTACTACCGACACCAAGTGCGATGATTCTAATTTATAAAATAAAGATATACTTTTGATTACTAAGTACGACAACGATGTTCGAAACTTTGAACTTACTTACTTAATTTAATTGGATATTTCCCGTTAGTCAATCTAAAACAATGGTAACCCTAGTCGTAATAAACAACCAAAGTTTAAAAAACTTACCTGAAAAACGAAATTCCACATCCAGCATACCCCTCACTACTACACCACTTCACACAACACAATTTTCCCATATGTAAAGCGGATTACTTCACTTAAATACAATAAAAAGCACTTATATGACTTCAACGTGAAAGTGTATCAGCCATATTATTTACATCGGTGACAAGGCAAGACAGAGACACCATCCACCAATTCGGTTTCTCGCTCGAAACGTTTCTTTTCTATTGAATCCATTGTACAAATTGAAACTCTAAGCTTTTGAGATAGTTTTTTTTTAATTTTTTTAGCATTTCTTTCATACTCATTCCAGTTAGTACCTATATAAGTTCCTTGGGTCAATGTCATTTGACAGAAAATACTTACGTGAATAGGGACGTTTTTTCGGTTTACAAAAAAAAAGTACGGTACCCAGTGGTAATCATATCTGCTTTAAAAAATAGAATAGAATATAAAAAGAAATACTATCGTAAAAGTGTTTATGCAGTTTTCGCATTTATTCCGGTTAGACAAGGCTTAGCTAATATAACCACTGTAATCTAGATATTTTAGGGAAGAAATCAATGTACGCTTCATTATTAAACGCTACAATTTATGTAGGTGGCCTAATCTCCAAACAAAAAAATTGTCTCCTTTATACCATATACTGAAATAAGTGATTAGGATTAGGTGTATAAAAATTAACGTCCTGAGTCAACACGATAAAAAGATATGGGCAAATTTATATTTTCGCGAAAACTTGTAAGTACTTACCAAAATTTACCTTATTTTTTATAACATACCTACTGAAATAAATAATAAGGATTAGGTGTATAAAAATTAAGGTCCTGAGTCAACACGATAAAAAGATATGGGCAAATTTATATTTTCGCGAAAACTTGTAAGTACTTACCAAAATTTACCTTATTTTTTATAACATACCTACTGAAATAAATAATAAGGATTAGGTGTATAAAAATTAACGTCCTGAGTCAACACGATAAAAAGATATGGGCAAATTTATATTTTCGCGAAAACTTGTAAGTACTTACCAAAATTTACCTTATTTTTTATAACATACCTACTGAAATAAATAATAAGGATTAGGTGTATAAAAATTAAGGTCCTGAGTCAACACGATAAAAAGATATAGGCGAATTTATATTTTCGCAAAAACTTATAAGTACCAAAATTTACCTTAATTTTAAACGTTTTTAATTTTTGGACATTTTCCTTCACTTGTACTGTAAGACCTTGCTTTTAAGGTGGAAGCTCCACGGTAGCCCGCGAAATGTAAAGGAGACAATTTTTTTTGTTTGGAGAACAGGCCACCGCTTAAATTGTAGCGTTTAGTAATTAAACGTATATTGATTTCTTCCTTATAATCTCTAGATTACAGTGGTAATATTAGCTAAGCCTTGTCTAACCGGAATGCTGAGAAATTCGAAAATGAAAACGTGAATCCAATAACCTCAAAACGTGCGATATTGTCGAAATGGATATGTTTAACCGGTATTTTAAGTTAAAGTAGTTCACTGTTTAATAACAAAAGTAGTATAAAACAAAGTCACTTATCCATATCTGTAATACTTGAAAGATTTTGATAGGATTTTCACGATTTGATAGACTGAAATATGAGAAAGAATTTATAATTCATTTCGAATAGTGCGGCATCGCCTAGAATTTACATTGAAACGTTCCTCGTGAATCAATTTATTTCGTCATTGTCATCATCAGCGTACAACAGTCCACTGCTGGACATATGCCTCCTCAATCGCACGCCATTTAACTCGATTCTCAGCAACTCTCATCCAGTTACTACCATAGGTTGCTACCAGCCACCCTGCGAAGATTGTCTCTCCACCGAGCTTGAGGGCGTCCCACCTTACGTTTGCCGATTCGCGGTCTCTCAAGAACACGCTTACCCCCCCAACGGTCATCGGTTCTACGGCTAACATGACCGGCCCATTTCCACTTCAGCTTATTAATTCTGTGAGCTACGTCGACAGCTCTGGTTCTCTGTCGGATCACCTCGTTCCGGTTGCGATCCCTCAGAGATTCCAAGCATAGCCCAATTTATTTAATCGAATCAATTGCACGTAAATACTTTCAGTAAAAAGTTCCGAGGAAAATCACGGACTATAACAAACAAGCATGGTGTGGAACTTTATTTATTTTAATCTGATTAAGTATTGGCATAGGCACATCCCAAACACCATTATAGCCACAATGACTAGATGATATAACAAATATGCTTCTGTATAATATTATATCTACACTGATAAATATTATGCAAATAAGACGTCTAAGCTGGTCGTGTAAGAAGGAAAAAAAACACATTATATACTTAAAAAATATATTTATTTATTTATTTCTGTCTTTATTACACACACATAAAAATATTACTTGGTGCAATGGTATCCACTGTAAAATAATATTTCTTTCCTCGGAGTCAACAAGGACAGCATGTGTTTAGTGTGCTCTTAACATTGAAGATCCACATGGAAAGCAAACATTGAATGTGCAGTATGAATACTTTCATTCAATAACATTAGGCAGTTTCCACAAACTGCATCTAGTGGGTATAACTGTAAAGGAATAAAATAAGTTAAGAAACATAACACTTTTTTTCCACTACCCTCTTTCTACTGCAGTCTGATAAAAATATAAAATTATTTAGTCGCGTTAATCTCTCAAGCCAAGGGTATAATTTAAAGAATGTACCTGTCTTATTTCTTATTAGTTCATTACACGATAACTAAATCCTAAAGGGTGCAGTTGTGACCAAGAACTAGTAAACAATGACAAATTGGAATAGGCGGGTAAACTCGCACTATATCTACTAAAACTATTCTAACTTTTTTTCATGGTATCCTGTTAGCTACAAACAGGATACCAGGACGTAAATAATATAACCAAGATCACTTATCAAAGCTTTCACCAGCAAGCACCACTCACCTCGCGAGAAATCCACACACATACTTACCTATACAAGTTGGCGGACGTCTGTAGCAGTCTCTGAAATTAATTGTATTCACACATTGCGTTAAAATCTTACTGCACAATTGACACAATGACTTTGTGGAGTATGCGCTGTACTTGCAGATGCCATTTTCGTAAATATTTTTTAACCTTTTGAACGCCAGACCATAAACGCATGCGCGTGCCCTCCACGCCAAGCTACAATTTCACCTACCATTTTGTCACATATTCGTTTCGTTTGGCGTACGAGGCACGCACTTGCTTGTCACGTATATGTGACAATGGCGTTCAAAAGGTTAATAAATATGAAAAAACTGCAGAAACACTTTCACGAAGATCGAAATAAACGGAAGAAATAAATATCAAATGGAGTTTTCCGTCAAGATTGAAGTGCGTCAACCACCAAAAAGACGGATTTACAACGTTCCGTGCCACGACGATTTTTTAAATCATCTACGAGATTTTAGCGAAAACATTTAAAAGTAGTAATAGAAAAAGTTCACAGTTTAATACTATTTATTTTCATATATTCTATTCTATTTCTATTATAATTAAAGCAGATATTGTACGGTTATTTATTGGTACGTTTTTTTGTAAATGTAAAAAACGTCCCTGTTCACGTGAGTATCAACAGGAATGATTTGACTCGCCAAAACATATCATAATTTATCTTATTTGTTATGATTTTATGATTCCGGTTACGTTTCAATGTAATATTTCGTTTATTACTATAATAAAACGGTTACTTTTTTTTGGTGTAATATGAATAATAAACGCAACATACAAGCAGGGGCCCTAAAAAAAATTGGCTCCTTTTCTCACGTTTTTTATTACACGAGACGAGACGTTTTTTGTTTGAGACGAATGTAGTTATAATCATTAAAATCATCAAATATTCATATTCAGTTCATGTAACTGTCAAGAAGGACTTTTTCATGAAATAGTAATTCTTGACAGTTACATGAACTTAGAGGGTTGTGTTGATGATTTTAATGATTATAATTCTGTAACTACATACGTCTTACAGCCGCGAATCAAAAAAACGTAAGAAAATTTGAATTTCGCGGGCTACCCTGGAGCACCTTACCTTAACCAAAATTGACAATTCTAGGTCAACCGGAAGTACTCTATAGCTTTTGGGTCGAAAACCTTTATGGTAGTTCTCGTTGACCTAGAATCACGAAATTTGGCAAAAAGTAAGGTCTCGGTCATGTGCTGTACACATGTAAAGGGTGAAGTCTGAAAACCGTAAATATGTAGTTAAATAACAATTAAAAGCGATTTTACTAATACAAACTTATTATTTGCGGTTGGAGCAATAGCCGTTTCTAGGGATCGAAAAGCAAAGTTCGTTAAAATTCTTTAAAAAGTTTGTACAGAACCCTCGGTGCGCGAGTCCGACTCGCTTTTGAATCTCTTTTCCACCAAGGATCTTTGCTACGGTAAAAGTCACTATGAAAGTTTTTAAGAAGACTATTATAAGTTTACAACAAAATGAATGTAATTGGGTTATGTTAGACCAAACAGCTTCTAAGATTCAGCTGTTCAAGGTTTGCTAAATTACCAAAAAAACAGACCTGCTGTGTGATGATATTGAGGAACCATTTATCGATGACCCGCCATTAGATGACGAGGTCACTTTATAGGGTTTATTCTAAGGATTTTGTATTTGGTACAAAATTATTCAACACCCAAAGTTCAACGACTATTACTACTAAAATAATAAAGTTATCTTAACCGCTATAGGTTTCCTTTAAAGATCGTGAAATGCTTTATCATCATGATTTTATTATTTTATCCAGATTTTTCAAGCCAGCAGTTTAGCTTTTAGAGGGGGGGGGGGGGAGGGGGACGCCCTACTACCGTAGCAAAGCTCCTTGGTGTAAAGAAATTACAAAAACTAAAAAAAGTACGAAAAATTATTGGTATTCCAAAAAGAACAATGGCGTGATCCAAGTTTCACATTAACTAGTTAAGGCCGGATATAAATATGTCGGGTTGTCAGGATTTTATTTCGTTAGGCTCAAGCATTATGTGGGCAGAAGATGGGTTTCGTGCAATGAAAACACACAAGATGCGATACGCTAACTATCAAAGTATTTTATTTCACATAGGCCTAATGGTGCACGGTTCGTGGTGGTAGTTTCCATGGAGAAGAACCGGCAAGAAACTCCATGGTTACTCTTTTCAAACTGATACACTGAGTAAACTAACAAATTACTTGACATTACACTTTCACACAATAACACTAGGCACAATGAATCGACTACAGTTTCAAGACGTCTTAACTCCGCTGCGATCAGACTCAGAATGTCTTGCTCGCCACGAGCTGTTAACATCAGGACTCTGTACAAGCACGCCATGGTGGGGTAGTCTGGTAAGTAGGTCGCGTGATGTCACCACTGGCGCGCTTTCGATCCATTCGCCCGTCCGTACTCATGACCGGATCCGACAAATACATAAATTGAAAAGTTATTTGATATTTTCATTGACGTTTAGTGCTGCCATTTTATATTTATTCTGCCAAGTGACAGTAAGTATAGCATTATTGTATTTAAATATTCAGTTTTAGTTTGTTATTGTAATTAAACTGAGTAAATAAATTAACAACAATACTGTTTATTTATAAGTGGAAGTGTTCCTTACAGGGAGGTAAAAATATTGTATAAATGAATTGCTTTCAATTGTTCTTTCAAAAATTTCTGTTGATTCGTTTTTAGTGATACTCCTGTCACAGACGCTTGCGCATTGTGCTGAAAAAAAGTAAAACAAATAAATCCACGTAGCTAAAATGCGCCGCGAGCCCGCACAGCATGCGCCGCAGTGGGTTTGCGTCTTATATATCTCGAATTGGCAAACCATAGACATAACCTACAAAAGTTCATGACTGAATTTCTATTTATCTCGGCCTTCTCGAACAAAAATTCTTGCACAAACTAATTCAGAAGTTGACGACGAGTTAAACAAGATATTTTTCATTTAGAGACGCAATAATTTAATCTCGGCTAAATTATTGTATGGGCGGCTGCCATTGTTCTTTTAAGATCCGGCTTTGGAGGTCAAACAATTGGATATAACTACTTCATCACCTGCAACACATATAAAAATAAGAACTACCTGATTTGATGCAAGGCAAAATGTACCAATTCCATGGACTAGTTGTTTTTTAAATACGTATTTAATCGAATTAACACACAAAAAATTCTTTAAAAACAACAATGTGGTTTCACGGTTCAGCAATAATTTTGCGTAGAGTTACTAAGCCCCTTCTTCGCACACGGGTTGTAAGCGTAGTCGTATCGTTACGACGCTACGCGTACGAGACCGGCAGTGTTGCACAAACGAATCGTCGCGTAGAGGTATCGTTTTGGATATCGGTTAAAATCATGGCGTCAACGGCACCAGACGTTTTGAATTTTGAGGATCTTACCTTCTCTTCAGATGAAGAGGATTTTTTATTGTTTGATTTTGTTAGAAGTAGAAAGCGACTTGCTTATTGGATCCATCCATACATTGGGAATAATTACAGGAAGAGATTGTTTGTTGCTGCATGTGAACTTTCAGAAGATGAATATAAATTCCGCAGTTTTTATCGAATGAGGAAAGAGACATTTACAATAAGTTAAGGAATGATTATATAGACATACTTCAACCAGTTTGTTGAATTCAATTATTTTTTCCGTCATATTGAAAGTTAAAAGTCATAAGAAATTGAAATCCAGTTAAATTAAGGTGTTTTTTTAAGTCAACTTTTTACGCCAGTACGCTACGTCTATCGTAATGACAATAAACACCTCCCACGATTCGCTGCAACACCGCTTCGTATGCGGACTTGTTTGAACATGTTCATGCTCTCATTGCTCTCGTCGTACGCGCGGATTACGATACGCTTACGCGACGTGACGACGCCGTGTGCGAAGGGTTTTAGATTGATGTACAGAACGCTCGGTTGACGGTTTCGTGAAGGGTCCATTTACACCTTGTATAGATATAAAGTAGCGTGGGAAGGCCTTCGAGGGCAGGGCTTAAAGCGTGCGGCGGATGTTTCAGGTGCGGCACGTGGACTACGGCACGGTGGAGACGGTGCCGGTGCACGGCCTGCGCCCGCTGCTGCGGCGCTGGGCCGCGCTGCCGGCGCAGGCCGTGCGCGCGCGCCTGGCCTGCGTGCGGCCCGGCGCGGCCGGCCTGCGCTGGCCGCACGCCGCCTGCACGCACTTCCTGCAGCTCGTCAACGACGCCCACTTATACGCAAACGTCGTCGCCATCGATGCCAAGGTGAGCGCAGCGCACCTTTTTCTTTCCTGCTTACGTATTAATTAGCCGTCTTCTCGTTACTTAACCCCTTTTCTAAATAAAATGTAGATGGATGCGTTGTTTCTGCTCTACTTTTGTTTAATCACTGTAACGAAAGTCCCTCCCTCGTGCAGCAAGAAGTTGTGGAGACGCTGCTGATCGACACGCGCGGCTCCACGGACGTGAACGTGGGCGCGGCGCTGGTGCGCGCCGGCCACGCCGACGTGCGCGCGGACTCGGCGCTGGCGCAGGCGGTGAGTGAGCCCGACAGCGACGTCAGCGCGTCCGCGTCCGAGCTGACGGGCCCGCGCCGCCTGCGCACGTGGGACGCGGACGCGGACGCGGCCGAGCGCACGCCGCAGTGCGCGCTGCTGCCCGACGCTGAGCCGGTCGCACGCGAGCCGAGCCGACAGACGTCGACGCCGGAACACCACTCTACTATCACAAATCCCATTCTGCGCCATCGA
This sequence comes from Xestia rhomboidea, assembly GCA_963853795.1. Lineage (NCBI taxonomy): Eukaryota > Metazoa > Arthropoda > Insecta > Lepidoptera > Noctuidae > Xestia > Xestia rhomboidea. Next base: position 711,177 of record OY970771.1, on the reverse strand, counting down.
CTGGCATTAACTGAAAAGAAAAAATACCTAGTTTAAGTAACAAATTGCCGCTCGCAGCATTTATTTATTTCTTTGTCTCACATCATTGGTTTCATCATTCATTACATTATGTTACGGTGCAGCTTTGAAAATAAAATTGCGTTAGTTGACAGCGGTGCTCTGTTTATATAGTAGACATCATTTAATCGTTTAAAATGTAGGTTAGAGACAAATACACAAATATATTTCGTGACACTACTCTGTTGACCTGCCCTTATGTTCACAAACGCTTCGATTCGGGAAGTCGTATGTCCTGCTCGCTCTATTTCGTAATACCAATAAAGATGACAAAATCGAAGCGTTTTTGAATACGGGGGCTGACTGTTGCCGCCTGAGCCTGGGATCGGAGCGGGATATAGGTTACTTTTTTTCCGGATGGGAAATCATCAAATGACTCCTCCCGCTCCGGGCGGAGCAGGAGGGAGTGTCAGACTTTTACTGACTAAGACCCATCCATGTTCCTTCATCGCCTTTTGTGTTGGGCCACGGTATCGCTTTAGAACAGTCCCGCAGCTCCAGCCCCCAGCCCCTTTTGCTGACTCTCCTGGAGTTACGTATTAATAATAAATGCTCGTAGAGGAAGTTTGCAAATTCCTCTACCGTACGGGTCTTCGTGTTTTTAACAGGTAGTAAACTCGGCTTAAAGGATTTATTTAAAAATAGCGCGCCGCCCAGGGCTTCGCACGGGTGCAATTTACTAATGAAAAAGTTGTTTTTAAAAACATGTTTATCATGTAAGAACTTTACTTTAAACCTCCACTACCCTCACCCGATTAAATCCATCCACCAGCACAATGTTTTGAGTGCGTTACATCGAGTTTTACCATAAATAGTAGATTATTAACCAAGGGGATAAAGCAGTGTCTTCTGTCGCGGGTGACGATTTAAATCGCGAGCGTAACGAAGGACTCGAGGTTTAAAAACCTAAATCACGAGCGAAGCGAGGGATTTAAGACGAGTCCTGAGTGTAGCGAGGGATTTAAGTTCACCCAAGACTAAGACAGCTTTATCACCGAGGAAAATACTCTACTTTTCGCACCATTTGCGAACAAATTAACACAATAATAATATGAGATAAGCATTTTAGAACATTAACTTATTTATAAAAATAAATTAAAATAAACTTAACGTTTATGTATTTGAAAAAAACAAAAACGCGGCAAATTCCTAGACTAATATTTTTTTGTCGGAAAAGCAAAGGCATCAAGCTCATACCGCCTCGTCGGTATTCGTAATTTTATTTAATAATCATAACTGCATAATAAATGCGTATTCCTTTTTCAAAAAGATGTATAATGCTTTATATACAAACTCAATGGTGTAAACACAGATGTAGCTCAGTATAAATTTCGGTAAGTATTCCTAATTTAAATCACATTCTCCCCCTCAGGATTAATGAAATTCAGTACAATTTTCTTTCCCTATTTTTAACAGATTAAAAATGACTATTTTTATGTTCGCTTTTTGTGGCATAGAATGTCACTTTTTTGAGCAAGTGGTACGAAAACATAATTTATCAACCCAAAAAAAAAGTCATTAGTTTTTTTGTTACTTAGTTTGATGTACAGAATGCTTGGTTGCACCCTGTATATCTGATACTTGATATTGAGAAATGATAAAGCTTCCGAAAAAAAAAACTAAATTAACTTACAACGATCTCTGGTTGACTGTAATACTAACTAAGCTATGTTAAAATTATTACTGAAAAATAAAATAAAAATAATCAACAAAAATGTTGTACCGACTCCAATCACTGATAATAACTATGACAGGTATAATAGCCATTTCAAATGAACGTCAAGATGACGGGACCCCGCCAGGTTTTTCCAATATCGTGTGAATAGGATTTAAAACAATATTTCTTTCATTTCATACTTTTATAGTAGAATTCTACACTCATTAAATTTGAAAATATTCTACAAAGAAAGTTTTGTAAGTATATTAACGATTCAAACATAGTTGTACTGTATCGTATTAAAATTCCCTCTCATAGAGAGGAGGCCGTGTCCCAGCAGTGGGAACATTAATAGGATATATGATGATTAAAATTTGGTGTTCCGTTTAAGATCACGCCATGTGTTTTTCATTAACTGAAAAGTGGTCCTGCCATTTGGATATCAAAATAGCGGGACCACTATTTTTGTAGGATATTTAAAAATTTAATGAGATTAATAAAGAGAGAATAATAAATAAATAAAATATGATAGTATACTATACACTATGCTATATACTTTAAGAATTAATACCTTTGTAGTCAAATCTTCGAAAAAATAACATTTTAAATAGGGTCGATGACTGACTAAAAGAATAAGATTGTTTAGTCCGTCAGTTAGATTATCGAAAAATATTGGACACGTGTTTTTGTTTTTATCAAATTAATAGAAATTGACGAAGATAAAATGTGTCAAAGATCATTGAGAAGTATGTAAAAAGGTTCGGGTATAAAATAAGAAGGCTACTGCTTGGTTCCCATAGGAAAAGTATGTATAATGAATCCAAACTTAAACATTAGTGCATACTTGCAAGTAATTAGCACTACGTAAACAATAACATGACACGTTAATCTAAAGGAGCATATTTACTAATTAATATTAAGGGACATACACACTTCATCATGAGAGCTTGTGACGTCGCATTTGAGTAAAAAATGTACTCAAAGAGTTTTCGACGCACTGTATCGTCTTCATTTTTTGTTAACGTGAAAAAAAGAAAAAATATGTGTCCAATATTTTTTGGAAATCTATCTGACGGACTAATTAGATTGTTTTGTCATCTACCCTTTTGGCCATAGCTCTGGTCTCCGGCGACTAAGGTGCTTGTCGCGAGAGTATGAATTGAACAACTTATTGAGACCTTTCAGTTCTGTTAGATTTACGACGATTTTGACCAAGACCCTTTGTGATGACTGTAACAGATAACTGCTTGTTACTACTTGAATTACGAAAACTGACCTTGTTGTTAAGAAACAAAGCAGTTGTGAAGATCGTCAGTCGTTATAATAGATATTGCTTTGTGTAAAAATCGCTGCGCTCGAACCTCGCGGAAGGGTTCGGTACAATCGGTCCACGACGAGCGTCGGACGCGTCCTCGAGATTCGCGCACAGTCACCTCGCCCGCTCACGCCCCTCGCCCTCGCCCTTGCAGACGGTGGAGAGCTACCTGTACCCGAGGTTCGAGGCGCTCGAGGCTGGCGACACGCCCTCGCTCGGCGAGATACAGGCCTACCTGCGCGACGGCATCGCGCTCGACTACGTGGAGGCCTACCGCCGGCACGTACCCCTGGGCCTGGCCCCCTCGCCCCCGCACCCCGCCGCGCCGCCCCCCGCCTCGCCCGACTCCGACGACGACGCCACGCTACACGACTTCTACGTCACCGCGCCGCCCTCCCCGCCGCCCCCGCCCTCCCCGACGCCCCCGCCCTCCCCGCCGCCCCCGCCCCGCGCGCCCAGCCCCGAGCTCGCAACGCGCATCCCGCTGCTGATGCCCGCGCGCGTGACGCCTGCGACTGCTACTCCCTCACCGTGCCCCCCCCCCGCCCCGCCCTCGCGGACGAGCCTCGTGCCGGTAGGGCTGCGCCATACGTTCGCCCCCCCGCCCCGCATGTTCCCGCCGGCGCCGGTGTGGCAGTGGGTGCGCTGCCCGCTGAGCCCGGCCGCGTACGCCACGTACTGCCGGCTGGCGCACGTGAGCCCCGAGGCGGCGCACTGGTACATGGTGGGCGCGTCGGGCCGCGCCGGGGGCCCGCCGGGGCCCGCCGGGGGCCCGCCGGGGCCCGCCGGGGGCCCGCTGCGGCCGCCGCCGGGCTTCGGGGCCTAGTCCCACAAGTCCGCAAGGCCGCTCCGAGCGCGATGGTCCAACGAACCTACCTCCTAATGTATACATCTTGACAGCTGCTGCCAAAAGCATTTTCATTCTAAGTTTTTTTACATTAGATATTAGGAAGTTTAACTTTAGATTAAGATTACTTCGATTTGACCATTACAAACATTCGTTATTATTATTTTGTTTAGTGCTTTGTTTTTTTTCTCGACTTCTATTTTTCATAGACTCATTTGTTGATATGATTTTTTGACATTCTGGTAATATTTTCGATCACTTAATTTTCAAAATATTTAAGTGTCTTCTGTCGTTAGTTTTAAGGTGTTTAAAAGTCAGATATTATTATTAATCTGTATTTTAGTACTTACATGTATGATCGACAGAGTGACGTCAAGTTTTTGTATGAAACATTTACTGTTCTTTCAGTTTCACAGTTAGTTTACTTCTGATAGGGCCATTACTGTCAAAATGGCAGTGATCTTTATTCAAATTAAAATAAGGTTGTTGGCTTGCTGCTATCAGACGCAAACTAACGGTGAAAGGACTGAAGCTATCAGTTGTATAGTATGCCAGCCGTCCAATAGTTGTACTTGTAATCTAAGAGAGAAGTTCGTTTCTATTCTCAGTATAACATTTTGTGAATGAATTTTTGCACCAAAACATTGACGAGAGGCAAGCCACTCTTATTTTCCATTACTTAGAATGAAGTAAGTATAATTATTATATAAATTGATCTTTTCTGTGATAAAGATATTGAATCAAGTAAAATAGTCAACACTTTCTTTGAATTAAAAGTACATATTATTTTCAAAATGAACACGTTTTTTTCATTTACCCAAGTAATTGTTTGGAACAACCAAAACTCGCATGAACAGACATGTGTACATGTCTGTTCATGCGTTCCGCGTCCAAAGGCTCCGCTATCCGTTCGCCTGACACGGCTGTATTTTTTAACCGATAATAGGTAGACACTTGAAAGGGTTTTGAATTATTTGGCTTGCCTAACTTCCGCCATTTTATTTTAAAACAGCGGGCACACATTAAACCTACCTAGTTAGAATCTTTTCACTGATAGCACCATCAGTGTTGGGATCTTAATTAGTGGACTGTATGTGTGTGTGTGTGTTCTATTGTAAAGGCACGTTTAGACTACGACAGAAATTCCGACAATAATAAAAAACTACATGTGAAAACTGTTCAAGCTGACCCCAAACACCGCAATCAACGGCCAGAGAATAAACCTTTATCGATTAAGGACTTACGAGGGAAATGCTTTCGTTGTGGAAGCAAGGAACATCTAGCTAGCAGATGTCGCAGCATCAAGGATACTTGCAGCAAGTGCACAAACGAGTAGGTCACCTTGCTCGCGTTTGTATACAGTCAGGCGCGGATATAGGGGGGAGGGGTACCCCCCCCCCTGAACCGGACCAAATTCAAAATTAGCCAAGCTTAAACAAGTTTGACGGAATTGAATCTAAATATTGTAGTTGTAGATCTTGTCATGGGCGTCGTCAAGAGGCTGCCCCCGGAGGCTCAGGATTTATAACAAGTATAGCTTTTCCTGCCTGGTGCCATAGAATGGTATGGTATGAAACAAATTGTAGCTTAAAATGGAATCACTCAAATTAAGATATTGTTTAACCCTGCGAAAAACATTTATCAAAAAGGCTCCTTTTTTCTACCTCTGGATTGGCACTCCTATTGGGTTTTTGCATAATCGACCTTTAGGGGCTCCTAATTTATTTCAAGCTCTATCTAAGCTTGAAATAAATTAGGAGCCCCTTGCCCCGGGGCCTTATATCCAATTATAGCATAATTATTTGAGGCAATGATGTAAAAAATTTCGAGCTGGCTTCGCTCGCTCTTGCAGCCTAGTTTTTCTTGGCTCTTATATAACTTTGTCTATAAGAGGCCCAGGTAACTCCAGTAGGTCGGTAGGAAAAGTAATAACATTTTCGAGCTCGCTTCGCTCGACTACTACCTTTTCTTCTACCTAGACTACTTGCTCTTAAATTTATTTAAAAGTCGGCCAAGTAACTCGTATATGAAGGATCGAAACAATTCGAACCTGTCCAAAGCAAGGTGTCATAAGAATTTCTCGCTACGCTCCCCTTGTATCTTGCATATCATGGATTTCTGTATAGTAACACATAATTCCATTTATTATCAAAAGTTCATCCATTTTTTTTTATTGAATTTTCCATAAAATTGGTAAAATCAAACAAAAATTGCCCCCCCCCCCCCCCCCCCTTAAGGAAATCCTGTATCCGCGCCTGCATCGTTATACTAATAAAAGCTTTAAAATCGGTAATTTTATACATACGGGACACTTACGGCCCAAATGTGCGTGTAATTTAAAAGTAAATTTTGCCTTTACTTTTAATTTACACGCACATTCACAACGAACTTGAATTCAGAACTGACTTCGTCAACCCCGACACGCCGCCGTGGTTTTGGTCGGTCCTACCTCTACAGTGGAGGCGCGGAGGGAGGGCAGCGCGCGGAAACGTGATCGTCTAGGACTTTGTTACACAAAGGCGAAGGGGCTCCTATTCCCGGAGCGCCGGATATAAGGCAGAAGTACTTCTTACCCCCTACCCTTTACTCTCTGAAAAATAGGGACAGAAAAAGTAAGGTTACCTACAATTTACTTACCAAAAAAAAAAATATAGTGAGTCCGAGCGAAACTACAGGGCCCTACTCTTCTCCCCCTCCGCCCCATAAGCAGGTGTCCCGTATGTATAAAATTAACGATTGTAACGCGGGGTCTATGGATGTAGTACGTGCGGTGTTGTTACCACAGAACACTAATAACCTAGGGGTGTTGTTACGCAGTCGCAGTGCCTTATCTAACCCGTCCCCCCTCCCGGCGCCTGCGCACCTCATGTCCGGAGCTCAGGGAATGGGACGCAGGCGACAGAGAGAGAGTACCCGAATCGCCAACGACAACGGACGTGAACAGTGATCCTCCGCGACTCTCGGTCGCGATGTTTTAGTTTTATTGTTCCACGACAAACTGTTTTTCGATGTCCTATTGTGCCTACGTAATGTGTGGTATATCCCTCTATATTATCGGCTCTCAATTGCACGCACGACCATTCTCTACTGCGGCCCAAAGCTAACTAACTGCCTTAGTGCCTCCCCACCGCACGCGCGCTAGAGACGACATAATGCCTCCCTCTCTTTCACTCACACACTAAATCCCTTCCTTATTTTATTTTTGAGATAATTTTCTCTTCATCCATCTAATCCTCACCCAAAGCAGAAGTCTCATTCGTGGCCTACAGCCAACATTTAGGTCCTCCAACAAACCCCTGTTTGTTTTACTACGTTCCTTAAGAACGCCGAGTACCACCTGACTCCATAGTCTCTACCAGACCCGACCTACCCGCGCACCGCGCTTCATTAGACTGCTACAAGCAGACACCGACTTCTACCGGCCGGCCTACGGCTACGAAATGGCTACTGATACGGTCCTACCAACCGAACTAAGTTTCCCCACTATCTCCGACTCTAAATTTCTCTACTTCAAACAGTACTTTGCCTTTGGGCATTCTCCCCCATCCCCTTCTTACACTTTTACAACTCTGAATGGTCCTTTTTATTTGGAGTCCAATTTAGTCTTTTACAGTGGCGCCTTAGTGCTCTCCACCCCTTTTTTTTTTTAAACACTTCGACTTTCCGATTAACCGAGCTGAGTTTTCCCTAACTTGTACGAGATTTGCGTCAGTATCATCGTCGTAAGCTATTAGACTAAGAGGGCGCGTGACTTTACCGACTAGTAATTCGAGCAGGCTTACTTTTGTTACCCTATAGACTGTACAGTTTAGCGCTCTCTGCACATCTCCTAACGCATATTCTGACAGGACCTTGTTGGAACTTGGTTATAACTTAATTGCAACAATTATGTTGTTGAACCTAATAGACATCATGGAGTTCGTATTATGTCCCAGTATAAACCCTGGTTGTATAGAATAAGTCTTATAGACAGATGTCACACTTGTAAAGCTGTCTTTTACTTCTGATCGTTCTCCTGTGCGGATGCACAATATATTTTGGAGTTTACTATGTATTTTATTGAGTAGTTCACGGAATTTCCAACAGACCTGTCTTCGTTCACTTCAACCGCGGAAAGCATAGATTTTAACGTACTCATTGTGCGCTTAAGTTGACCGTTTATTCGTGATGATCCCGTAGTTATTAGATAAAGCCTAATGCTTTACACTCACAAAATTTCCTAAACTCGTGACTTGTGAGACAACGACCTTATTCGGCAATAATTCGTACCGGTGCTCCAAACAATGATACGCTCCTTGTCACAGCTTTTATACTGCGGGCGGTGGGAATACGCATCGTATGATGTAAAAGGACAAACTTTGTAAACGTATCAATGAGTACGAACACATACTCTTTGTTAGCTCGTTTTCCGCTGAGCTCACTGGTCGCATCGATGTGTACCGTGCGCCATGGCACTGCAACCTTTGTAATTGGGTGCAACTCTGCCTGTACCCTGCATGAATGACACTTTGCTTCTTTACATGTATCGCAAGCTTGTTACGAGAACACTTAAAAGAGTTGCAGTCGCTTATCCCAACAAACTTCCTTCCATGTAAATATAAACGAATTTGTTTATACCATTAACTACGCCCAACGTCTCCAGCTCATATGAGTGATGCCTCGATTCGACCCGAATTGAAGGTTGGCGAACGGATGCGCGCCAGCATGTTATCCTCCAACATAAAGAAATCACTTTCCACAATCACACCCGAACCTATTCCCTGAAAACCTGGGAAACGCGACCAATGGACACGATGTTTGCCTTCACCAAAATTCGAAGGGCCTTGATCAGTATCTGGGACAAAACATGTCATCAGACCCTTTGTTCGGTACTGGACAGATTCTTGGATTGGACAGATTAGTTAGTTCGGCAGATTCGCTACTCGACTGATTCGTGGATTCGTCATATTCTAGAGTTCGACGGATTAGCTATACGACAGAAAATGAACAGTTGTGCACAAAAAGATTAAACAAAAAAACAGCCTTAGCAGGGTATACCTACTTATTTATAATTTTTATAAATCTATGATTTACAACTAATCTAATCGTATGGTTAAGTATGTAAACTCCTTGAACAGGTACTCAATTATTTAACAGGCCACTTCAAGTTATTGTCATTTAGCCTATGCCTACCTATTCAACTTCAAATAATCCACTGGCATTTGTTTTCCTGTTTGTTGTGAAGTGACATAGAGACATGAATAAAAATATTGCAAGAAATGGATCTTGCCGGCCCGAGCACCGATGTAGTGGATTTAAAATTTATTAAATGGAAAGGGGAAAACCCGTTGTTTTACATGCTGGACACAGATACAATTTTGTAAAAAATAACAAATGATGTACTACAAACTGGCGATGTGTAAATAAGGCAGAATGCAGCAGTTCTATCACTTTGGACAAACTAAACCGAATTGTTAGAGAGTCTAGTCATATGTGCATGCCCGATTTTACCCAAAACGTAGTAGACAGTTTAATAGACGAATGAAAAACTCGAACCAATCCCAAAATTATTTAAAGATTTTATGGACACTGCCGACTGCAAATTAAATGATGAAGATAAACCAACATTTGTACAGAAAAAGGATGTGTTGTATAAAGCTAGATGTAATTACCTACCTGAAAATGAATACGAAAAACTGTAAAGATATGAAATCTCTGAAGCTACCGCACAGTCTAGTGGGTGATTTCTTTTTATTTGATGATGGAATCGAAGACAAAATTTTGATTTTTGGGTCAAGATTGGCGAAAGACTATCTGAAAAAAGTAAGAGTTACTACGAGGATGGCACCTTTAAAACATGCCCCACTCCTCTTTATCAAGTCTACAGTCTTCATATAAATATTTCTCACGATGACAATACCATTAATTGTATTCCTGTGCTTTACATACTTCTACATAATAAAACGCAGGCAACTTATGAACGATTGTTCACTATTTTAAGGGACCAATTTTCCGTGATAATTGAAAATTATAAGTGCGACTTTGAAATAGCAACCATTCAAGCCGTGAAATCAGTTTATCCTGGTGTAAAAGTAACTGGCTGCTATTTTCATTACTGGAAAGCGATACTTAAAAAGAGCCAAAATATTGGATTAGATAAAACTGAAAATGGAGAGTATATCATGCGCCTTTATATGCAACTGCCGTTGCTTCTGCCGATTTTGGTTCCCGAAGCAATATTAAGTATACAAGAACTGGTTAATGACTCACCGGAATATAATACATTTAATAATTATTTCTCAACTCAGTGGATGGGAATATATACCGAGAATGTGTTTACTTGTTATAATGAAAATTTTCGTACAAATAACCCAATCGAAGGGTGGCATGCGAGACTAAAAAAAAAGATTTCCCTTTAAGCCACCACTCTATCTATTTATACAATTGCTAAAAAAAGAATCCCGTTTTCAAGACACAAAGTTAAAAAGAGAACAAATTTATTGCAACGGGAAGCAGCGTAATGCAAAACTCATACAAAAAAATTGTCAAATAAACAAAATTGTTACTGGAGCAATGAAGAATGAAGTTAGCGTGATTGATTGTTTAAAACAGTTGTGCAAGGTTAATTGTATATTTAAAAGTTAAATATGATTTTTTTGTTCTTCAATTAAAGTGCGTTTTATTTGTTTTTGTTTTCACCTGTACTTCTGCCGTATATCTAATCCGTCGAACCCTAGAATATGACGAATCCACGAATCAGTCGAGTAGAGAATCTGCCGAACTAACTAATCTGTCCAATCCAAGAATCTGTCCAGTACCGAACAAAGGCATCAGACTACCGTTAGTCCACTCATATGACATCGACACAATCACAACTAAAACCAGCGTAATCTTTGCAACCTGTAACACCGTTAATGCATGGACACATTGAAACTTTAAAATTCAAAAGTAAATATCCCGAAAACTGGACGTCCCATTCCCTCTCTGACCTCAGAATGAAATCAAGTATCAAATCTTCTATCCAAACACATGGCCTTCATTTCGAGACCAAATCGCTGTAGACTAGTGTAATTAGCTCAATTAAGACACGAAATCTGATCCGAAATCAACGGTAACGTGTATCTATCCGGTTTTGTTTAACTCACGATAATCGATACACATAAGTTTCCCACAGTCAGATTTTTCAACGAATAACGCTTGCAAAATGTAAATTGCTAGGTCTTGTTATTTTGGCATCTAATGATTCATTCACTCGTTCGCGCATTACTTTTCTTTCCACCGGCGAGCAATGATAAGGCCGTCTTTGTACCGTCTCGTTTGGATCTATTAAACGAATTTTATAATTTATAAGTGATAACGCGGGTATTTGGAAAACCGAAGATCTTTGTTTACGTTCTCATGTAATGTCAATGTACAGTGTACATCATGCAAATTCTTTATAACGCGCTGAGAACTTATTGACACAGGAAGAATAGCATTGCTCTTTGTTAAACAATATCAATATCTTCTTTTCCAACGTTCCCATCTAGCTCCAACAGATCCTGCTTCACCATCGTACTCTTTTTTTCTAAAGTAAAACTTGACATCATATTTTAATTTGTGGACATTGAAACAAATAAAGGATGTCTAATTTAGGTCACCACATGGGCATCATCCTTTTATCAACCTGACACATTAATTATTAATTTCATACAGTATTTATTCACACCATTGTCCAAATTAAACTAACAATGTGGTGTGAATTTGTCTTCAAAATTCAATAAACGGGTGTTATCCGTACACAAAACTTCAGATTACGAGCATCACCTGTTTGTATTATGAATGTACTATTCCGACTATTGTTTGACTTTGTTTTTAACTGCAGTCCATAATTTTAATTTATTTTCAATATTCATTACTAAACAATTCCATTAATATTTGCATGCCTGATATAAGGTAGATTGTATAAGGCTCACCCATCTTATTCCAACATCTTATTTTATGTACCTGCAATCTATGGAAATAAATGTTACTTCTCTTTACTTCTTCAATATACTTCACTTCACTTAACTTCACGCACTTCACTATACTTCACTTCACTATACTTCACTTTACTTCACTTTGACATACCTACGTCAGTATGTATTTACAGGCATCACCTGGTAACATCATGAACAGGCATTATCTGTTAATATCATGTACTCACAGGCATCATCTGTAAATATCATGTACTTACAGGCATCATCTGTTAACATCATGTACTTACAGGCGTCACCCGTTAACATCATGTACTTACAGGCGTCACCTGTTCCCGGACTACCAGGCATTATTTGGTAACATCATGTATTATCAGGCATCATCTGTTAACATTATGTATTCAAAGGTATCACCTGTAGTAAATTGCATTACGAAGTCCTTACAGGCGACACCCTGTTTCCGGACTACCAGGCTTCATCTGGTAACATCATGTACTAACAGGCATCATGTGTTAACATTATGTACTCACAGGTATCAACTGTAGTAAATTGCATTACGAAGTCCTTACAGAAGGTGACTCATGTTCTCTTTTATACGAGGATCATTATTTGATACAGTCATCTGCCTAGCCTTTTCCCAAACTATGTTGGGTTCGGTTTCCAGTTCAACCGGTTGCAGCAGAGTACCAGCACTTCACATGAATTGACCGCCTATCTGACCTAAAACCCAGTAATTGAGCAATATGATACCCATTAGAACTATTCTCAAAGATCTACAAATGACAGCAGCAGGGAACAACGGCTTAACGTGCTTTCCGAGGCACGGAGGAAACTCGGTATGTAATGATGGTCACCCATCCACGAACCGACCTCGGCAAGCACGGCTTAACCTTGAAGGTCGACCCGTGCGGCTGTTATTATTTAGCCACGAGCTCCTCCATCATTACTTGATACAATAATCTAATATTGATGAAAAGCGACGCAAACACGCAGTTTGTCCTATCATTTCCACACCGCTTTTTCTTGCTAACTATTTGTACCACAAAATTAGTAAAAGATTATCAAATTCTTCATTACCAAATAATCATTGCAAGATTAAAGTCTCAACAGTTGCAACAACAAGGCTATGACATTACAGAGCAGATACTTCTTATACCCTCGTAATTATTTATAATCATTTTGTAAGGTCTCATCGCCGTACATTTTTCTGCTTACTCGGTAACTTTTTAGGCCAACGATGCGCGTCATAATTTAGCATATTATAACAATATGACTAACGAATTAAAATATGGTGAACTTATAACTGGTAGCTATCAACAACTGAGAGGCTGTAACACTACTTAGTGCATCTAAGTGGAACGTGTTTCTCTAAACTTACAAACCTTCACGACAAATTGGTGTACGGAGTTAACTACTACAACCCGTACACATTTAATAGTTTATGACTGTGTCACCCGACACATCCACGCCCACACCATCATTTTATTTATTTTGGTCAGTGGGTCGTCTTACTTATCTATATATATAAAAGGCAAAAGTGATTGACTGATGTATCAACGCACAGGCCAAACCCTTAGGGCTAGAATCTTAAAACTTCGCACACGTGACGTAGGCATTCACTAAGGAAGGATTTTTCGAAATTCAACCCCCAAGGGGGTGAAATAGAGCACAAAAGTTTGTATGAAACTTTTTATTCCTTAGACATATTTGCATGAAATTTCGTATGAATTGAGTACGGCAAAAATAATGAGCTACGTATTTCAGTGTTTACCAAAATTCAACTCCTAAGAGGGTACATTTAATTTTTGGACACAGTTATTATATAACTTCGATTAACTCATACGAGTAGAATACTTTTCATCCAATAATCCAACTCCACGCGGGCGAAGTCGCGGGCAACAGCTAGTTTATTTATAAAATAGGTGCACCCACAGTAGGTACAATACATATTACATTTATCGATAAGAGTACACATGTTACAGTTCTATAGTACGTACTAATATGTGTCCACAGCATTCTTAGTACAATAAAGAGATCAAATAAGTGACTTACGGTAATAAGGTGGTCATCATCCTACCTTTCCTCACACACTTCAGTTGCACACATTAACTACACACCTGCACATTTCACTGGACACTTTACTTCACATCCATTACACACCATTATTTTTTGCAATAAATCATTTACCTAAGTTTTCGAATTAGCCATTTGCATTGGATGTAAGCTACATTTAATTCGAGGTGAGAGTTATTCTTTCAATGATGTTTATAAGTAACTACTTATGTGAACCTTTGTGAAGAGAGAAAATAAAGATATTGTATTATTGTACTTTACGGGGGCCTCACCGTAATTTGTACTGCGAGTTTAATTATTTTGAACAATCATAGCTTCAAATCTTAAAACACCGTACACCATTTTTTTTTTTTGTAATTTAATAATAATAGCACACAGTAGTCTTATCAATCCTCGTCGCCAAAATGTGGTATATCCCTCTATATTATCGGCTCTCAATTGCACGCACGACCATTCTCTACTGCGGCCCAAAGCTAACTAACTGCCTTAGTGCCTCCCCACCGCACGCGCGCTAGAGACGACATAATGCCTCCCTCTCTTTCACTCACAGACACTACATAATGTATAATAAATATACGAAATTAATTTCTTTTAATTTTATACAAACGAGTTTAAAAAAAAAAAAATATTTCCCTTTTATAAAAATAAAGAAAAACTATGCATTTCCAACAAATTTCTTCCCCCTCAGGGAGTTCCTATGTCCCATTTGTCCAAGTGCACAGCTAAAGGCCTTATTACATTACACGATTTGTCGGGCCCTGCCTGCAGAGACAGGGTAGTGTAATAAGAAAAAGGGAGTTAGGGTCCCTAAATCGGGTGGTCGAGTGGTCCCGACCGCCCTGCTTCCCTGCCGCACTGCCGATCGTGTAGTGTAATAAGCGGCAGGGAGCTCAGTTGCGTGGCCGCAAGCGCAGAGTCAACACGTCGATCGATCTACTTTATTGATATATACCGAGAAATGCCTTTTGGCCTTGTACAGTACCAATTTCGTTTTCTTTTTATTTTCTTTTTTATGTTTAATTTTTATTAGTTGATAATTTCACCATTTTGTTTATGTGTTTTGTCCTGTGCGGGCTAATAAATGCTTTTTCTTTCTTTCTTTCCTTATCTCTGGAGAAAGGAGCACAAGGACTATTCAAATAAAGACGTCATGAGAAGCGAAGGCTTCAAAGTACTTCTAGAAATTTATAAAAACTTCGACGAGAATGCAACAACAAAAATATTAAAAAAAAATACTTTTTCTCTTAGGCGCAAATATTTTTTCATCCACATTTTTTTTTTTGTATAGGAAGATAACTTCCTTTTTGTAGCTTGGCCTTGCACGGTACCACAGAATAGCTAATAGTACTACCGATACCGACAGCCAAAGTTATTTTTGACGTTTAAATAAAGTCGGCGCCATAATCCTAGACGTGCAAACGTTTCCACGTTCGAGTAAGGACTGAGGTCGGACGCGATTTCAAGTGTAAGTGTAATAAGCGGCGCCCTGCCCTGCAGGCAGGGCACACGATCTGCAGGGCCCGACAAATCGTGTAATGTTATAAGGCCTTAAGTTGGTGGTACTATACAACCCGAATTGATTGTCAATTTCTAAATTACCGCGAGCGAAACCACGGGCAAAAGTTTGTAGTTTATATTTCGGAAATGTGACGCCGAACATTTTTATCTCATAAAATACTAGTTTGTACTTTGTACTGATGGCAGCAATTGATTGATACAGATTGTAGGCGTGGCTAGGGCTTACATTATCCATAAAATTTTCGTAGGTATCCGAATAATTCGAATAAAAGGAATAATTCGGACCAAACAAATTCGGATAGTTTATAAAGGCACTGAAATGAAAACCAGAATATGAAAAATAATGCACTCCCTGTGTAGCACCCAGGTAATTGAAACAAAGGAAATTGTTAAAAGTATCAGTATTTATTAGTAACTACACAGTTTTTCATCAAAAATGAATAATTTAGTTTTTTTTTAAATAGCGCCTCTGTTTTTTGTATTGCCTCAGCATCGCCATTTCGTGTTCCGGTGTTCTCCCATTTTAACGTGACTATTTTAGTATTTGACTATTATTATATATACCATCTCGGAGTCTCTATCGAACTGGGTATAAGTTTAAAATATGCCCAAACACGTTGTATTCAAGGAACTTATATACTAACTGGAATGAGGACGGGCAACCCAAAAGCGTTCCGAGCGAGAAAGCTTCGAGAGTGGTGGTAATGTTGTCTCTTTCTAATAGGGTATCCAATAATCATACTAACTCTTGAGACAGTTACAGACTACTGTTATTTTATTATTTAATGATGATGACCTGCAAATCAATAGCATTCTAGGCGAGATAGCTGCAAGAGTGGATGGCATTAACTTTTTATGTTAACTTATTACCTATAACTTAAATGTATGTCTGTACAGTCCAGTTGCAAACTATCTATTTTGCAACCTGTCTGTCCAGGCGACTTTTGTATTCAGGGATTCGAGGACTCCGTTAAAATAATATATATTTTTTTCAGACGTGGAAAATCGCATATTCATGCTATGACTGTTTACCTAAAATGTTTTAGTAACATTCGCCAATATTTATTTTACCTTCCGAAACCAATCATTTTCACTTGCAGCTCGCCAAATAGATTCTTTTGCTGGAGAAGCATGGAAAAATCCTTAGGACCGTCATGGCATGGCACGGGGCGGCGGACTCTTTTCTTTTCAATATTTATATTAAAAAAGCAAACTAGTTACTACCGACACCAAGTGCGATGTTTCTAATTTATAAAATAAAAATATACTTTTGATTATTATGTGTTTGTTATTACGACAACGATGTTCGAAACTTTGAACTTACTTACTTAATTTAATTGGATATTTCCCGTATGTCAATCTAAAACATTGGTAACCGTCGTATTAAACAACCAAAGTTTAAAAAACTTACCTGAAAAACGAAATTCCACATCCAGCATACCCCTCACTACTACACCACTTCACACAACACAATTTTCCCATATGTAAAGCGGATCACTTCACTTAAATACAATAAAAAGCACTTATATGACTTCAACGTGAAAGTGTATCAGCCATATTATTTGCATCGGTGACAAGGCAAGACAGAGACACCATCCACCTATGTCGGTTTCTCGCTCGGGACGTTTCTTTTCTATTGAATTCATTGTACAAATTGAAACTCTAAGCTTTTGAGATAGTTATTTTTTATTTTTTTAGCATTTTGTTCGTACTCATTTCAGTTAGTATATAAGTTCTTTGGTTGTATTATTATGTTACTCTCTGTGATACGATTCCGAACGAAATAATATGTGGGCATAGACTAATCGTGAATTGACGGCGGAAGAAAAAAATATGATAACAAACATGGCGGGCCACAGAGCGTCACTGAATTTTGTTTATTAGGTCAACATTTTTGTATTAAACTGTATCACGCCTACGTATTATGTGGTCATATACAAGGGGACGGAGCCTCAATGCCAACGTGCGGAAAAGGTTTGTAGCAACGCGTTTTGCGTGTAGAAGTTGCACGAGTCGAGCGGATAACGTGAGCGTGGTTAGTGGTTACAGGAAGTGCCGGGGCGAAGGCGCTCGGCGGTAGGCGACTCGGCGGGTGATATGCAAGCGGCGCCGACGCGCTACGTGTCAGTGAGTGAACTGTACTCGACAGACGAAGTGGAGCTGCTGCTGGACGAGATTAGGGAGCTGGAGCCGACGAGCTGCCGCGGCGAAGACCTGCAGGTACTAGCGCTGCGACAGGTGACCCTATATGTCTGATGACACGGTTCGACTCTATTAGCCCACATGCTTTGCACAGAATTTAACAATTGCACTTATGTTTGCCAGTGCCCTGAAGTAATGAGCATTTATTTTTATTTACTAATTTTTGTTATTATACATCTCGTAACAGTTTGTTGTTTTATAGTTGATATTTTTGCTAAATGAAAAGGTATGTACGTACGATATGAACAAAAATGACCAAGTTCATGGTGTATAATGTGACGGGTCAGTTGCATAGCTGCCAGCCTCGTGCTTCAAAATATTCTTAGAGAATGACACGAATTATGAATAAATCTTTGAATGTCATGAAAGAACTCACAACACAAAAACTCTTAATACTCTTTATTTTCTTGCCATTAAAACAGTAGTTTCCATTTTAATTAAATTGTCATAATTTTCTGATACAATACACAATTAATAACGACAATACAATACACAATTTTCTGATACATTTACAATATGTATTGTAATTTTAAGCTAGATTGTACAATGGAATTGAAGTTAAAACAAAACTAATTTGCATTATGGAAGGTTCTTTGCAGTAATACTCTTTAAGAAAAATACTCATGGTCTTCTCTGAATACTTGCACGATTCTTCTTGCTGTATTCCCATCCTGGGCAGTTTCATAACTGGAACAGGTTTACCTAGGTCTTGTCACCTTTGCCTAACCCATGTCAATATGTGTCACAATGTGGCAATCATCATTTATGTAGTGGGATGGGTAGGTAAATATTATAACTATGTAATCTGTTGTATAGGTGTTCATTCGAAAAGATTTTTATTACTAGCCACATACCTTGAACCAAACAAGTTACATTAAATTAAAAATTGAAAAAACCCCCGACACGCAGGACCATAATTTCAAGGTTATTTTTTTCTTTTTATAGGGTTTCACATATAGACTTTTTTGTGTCAGGGGTTTTTTTATTTCATGCTTTTTGTAGGGACCCTTTAATATTTTTTTATTTGTTTTATTTTATTGCGTTTTAAGATTCAGGTAATTTGGTGTTTAATCAGGTATTTTATCTACCAAAAAGCTAAATAAAAAATAATTCGTTAGGTCCTAGCTAGGTACTAGTTATCACTCCACTTTCCTCCTCAATCTAGGGCATTGATCAGACAAAAAAATAATTTTCAATTTTTTTAGTTTTCATTTCGTTAATTAATATTCCTCATTCCCTTTCAATATAGTGTAGGTACATTATTCTACTAGTCAAGCCCTTTAATTTGATACCCATATTGAGGGAGTTATGAAAAAAAACTGTAATTCGCCATTTTGTGGTGGTGGCCATCTTGGATTTGAAATTTATCCTAATGTATAGTATTCTACTAGTCAAGCCTTTTCATTTGATACTCATATTGAGGGAGTTGTGAAAAAATATGTAATCCGCCATTTTGTGGCGGCAGCCATCTTGAACCGATTTTCATCTATCATAGTTAAGAACACTCCCGACTAATTTACCTTTCAAACAAAATCAAAATCGTTATTCCGTTCTGGAGCTACGATGCCACAGACACACACACACACAGACACGTCAAACTTATAACACCCCGTCGTTTTTGCGTCGGGGGTTAAAAACAAATCAAATCAACTTTGTGGTCAATGGCTAACAGCACTTTGCCATTCTCTAATCTATACAAATAAATAAAAGTCCGTTTGTACTTTCAAAATAACAGCTTTTTAATGAATCTATAAGTAAGTACATAAATATTGTAGGTACCTACTTGTAAAATTTTTTTTTTTTTGTTAATTTTTGTCTATCCTGTCTTGTTGTTCCAGCTTATCTCTGAAACAGCTGTTCAGCTATTTCGGAGATAAGCCGGAATAAAATAAAATATTACTTCCCTGATGAATGGCTGATGTTTTAAAAAAAAAAACAAAAAGAAAAGCACAAAAAAGTGGTCACCGACTTCTGAAGCCTTGACCATTGTTTGATTGATTTGGTGTTTTTGTGATCGGCTTCTGAAGCTAGTTATTTTTCACTTTTTTGTGTTTTTATTTTAAGTCGGTTTTATTTTATTCATTTTTAGTTGTTCCTAAACAAGTCGCCATAAATTTATTTTTACATTATTACCAATCCATGTCATGGTAATAGGCTTATCCCCAATAAATGGAACTTAACATTATTTATTTATTTAATTACAATGGTTGCATAAATTAATTACTGTAACTAAAACTAGAACTAAAAGAGTAAGAGCTAACATAAAATTAAAATATACAAAATAACAAAGTAAAGGTTCACACATTCATAAATTCCTCTCACAATACTTCTGACATGCCAATAAAATCTTTGTCCTTTTTTTTTTTTTTTTTTCTAAATTGCTTCTCGCAGTTCAACCTGAGAGGTTGTCGTCTGCTTAACCGGACTTTCCTGTGGGTGCCTTAAGTGTAAGGCCTCCAGCCAGGGCAAAAAACTTACAAACTAAGCGACTACACGCTAAGGGCACCCCCTGCGGGGTACGGGCCTGGGTATGGGACAGGCTGGATCGGAGTGGAAAATCTTTGTCCATCCATCCGCAAACATACCTATTTTTCGAAATCTGGGTGTATTTATTGTACACATTGCGTGGGTACGCAGATGTGTACCAACATCGAGGTTCCTGATGTTGTATAAATAATCAAGAATAAACATCCAAGCGATTTTGAAGTGTTCCATTGTAAATCTCCGAAGATCAGCATTAGATTTTCACCAAATTTAAATGGCACCCTCAGGACCTCAGGAGTATACTCTTTCAAATAAAAAGAATTTTAAGAATCGCTCCACAAATGGGGGAGAAATCAGGTAACACTCATTAAAAAAAATACGTACGGACATAACCTCCTCCTTTTTTGAAGTCGGTTAAAAAAATAACTTAGCTTTTATTTTAAAATCCCATTCAAATAGGGAAGTAATATTTTAATTTCCAAGGCCAAGGCCGCGGGAAACAGCTAGTTCTTTTGGCCGCCATAGTCACATTAACGCGACAAGCAAGCGCGTGCCATGTACGCCAAACGACACAAATATGTGACAAAATGGTAGGTGAAATTGTGTCGTGACGTGCGCGAGCGTTAATGCTCTCCGGCGGTCAAAAGGTTCAATGTAGACAAAATATTAGTGCCAAACACTGAGTCTGTCATACTAACTGTAGCAATACTAAACATGTACTACGGGTGTGGGAGCAGGACTTCGAGATAGCGGGCAGCGGGTGCGGAGCGGGCGCAGGCGGGCGCTCGCCGGCCGGCACCGAGCTCACGGAGCGCAGCTGGGACTCGCACGCGCACTACCGGCGCGCGCCGCCGCCGCGCCCGCGCCCGCTCGCGCCGCTGTACTGCCGCCCGCGCCTGCTGCTCACGCCGCGCGGGGCCGCCCAGCTGCTGCTCGTGGTAAGCGATGAGCGTCGAGCGACCGGCGATGAGCTGCACTCTTAACAAAAAGACTATTGCTTTGGCATTCTTGGCTCTAGGCTCCTGCGGATTCGCCTGCGTTAGCGGTTTGTAAAACAACTGTTCTGCATTTTGGAGAAGACTCATAAAATAAACCGTAATAAAATATCGTATTCCTCCCGCAGAATAGTATTAACCGTCGATTATTATACGTGTTTGTGTAGCTGTGCTCGCTGGGCGCGTGCGTGTGCGTGTGGGCCGGCGTGGGGCTGCGCCTGGGCCGCGCGCCGCTGGCCGCGCGCGTGCGCCTGCTGCTGCTGGCGGCGCTGTCCTCGCTGCTGCTGCACTCGGCGCTGCTGGCGCTGCACGTGACGCGCCTGGCCGCGCTGCTGCCGCTGGACTGGAACAAGCTGGTACGCTGGCGCGGCTGGTGGCGCGTGGCGCTGCCGGCCGGCGCCGCTGACGCTGTGTGTGTGTGCAGGGCGCCTGGACGAGCGTGTGGAGCGCGCTGTCGCTGGCGGCGGGCGGCGCGCTGACGCTGCACGCCGTGCTGGCGGCGCCGGAGTACCGCTGGGCGCCGGCGGCGGTGGCGCTGCCGCTGGTGTGGGGCGCGGGGCTGGCGCTGGGCGGCGCGCTGGCGGCGCTGGCGCTGGCGCTGGGCGGCGCGCGCGGCTGGCTGCGGCGGCGCGCGTGGCGCTCGGGCGAGGCGGGTGCCGCGTACCGTGCCGTGCCGGCGGCGCCCGCGGTGCCGGTGCCGTCCACGTCGCGCGACTTGCCGTTATAGTGAAGGCCGCCCGCCAGCGACTTGTAGGCGGCCCGGGCCCGGACGGAGCCCGTTTTATAGTTTTGTACGCCGGCCGCGACCCCGCCGGCACGATCTCTTTATGATTTCCGCAAGTCTGATTTTCATTCTAGTCCGTTATAGGTTAGCGATGGATCATTTGTGAGTTTGACGAGCGACGACGGTTCCTCAGTTAGTTTTTGCACAAATATTTCTAGTGGTCTAGGCGTGTTTTATACCGATGTCTGGTTGTTCGGGAGCAGTCGTTGTCATTACCTGGCGTTCGTTTCGACCGTGTCCGTGTTGTCCTGGTTTTCTCTTCGTCCACTACGCATTGTTTACTAAAGTTATATACTTCCGTCATATATGCGATATTAAAATGGATCATGTAATTAATTAACTTTACACGAAATGTATGCAAAGGGTAATGTTTTAAATTGTAAGCGAAGTATTTATTATTATGTTAATAGTCATATAATTGTTGAAATAGACGGCGCGTACGTCGCGTACGTCGTGTCTGCGTAATTATTTCCTCGCCAGCTTGTAATGGATCAAATCGTTTGCATGATATAATGATATGACATAATTATTGTTCATACAATAGTAAGCGTACAGTATAGTTAGTTTTAAGGGAAAGTTCGACATGTAATACAATTTGTTAATAGGAAATAATTGTATACTGTCCGCTGTGTGGTCTCCCACGAGCTCACCTCGCGGCCTCTCCGCACCTCTGTTTTCGATTAATATTTGTTTGTATGTCTTATACATATCACATGTAAGTATTGTTTGGTCCCGCCGGTGTGCGACTGGCGATGCACTCGTTGCCACAGGATCACGTGACGTAACACGGACGGTTATTGTGTACCTACTCTACGATCTCGATTAAATAATGTACGAGTCATTTTTACTTTAAAATTTTAATGATAATAATTATATGGTTTTATACAAATATTAGCTTGTTTTACTTTTATAACTCCAAACGCTACATAAGTATACATGCACTAGAAACTAATTAAGGTATAGGCTTTATAAAAATGTTAAAGACCAGCGCAGACCCGACGTTTATGAGACCGCCCCAAGGTATCAAAGGAGATTTACATTGGCGGCATTGAACGTCTGAATCTGTATCTTGTTACCCATTCATTCCCAGTCGCCCCCGCGGGGATTGCCACCGGAGGCAAATGGGAATAAAAATTCCCAGTCGCCACCGGCGGTGGCTGGGAAGTCATTGTCCCCACTTCAGTTTCGCTGCACATTGCTTTCTCCATCGTAGAGAATAAAAGGATGAGGCAACTTATCTTAAACCTGCCTCTTTCTAATCTCTAAAAAAAGACAAAGTGCATTGAAATATTTTTGTATTTTGATTTCGATATGAATAAACTTGTTAAAATTAAACATTTTAAACTGGTATTTTGTATCACAGATAATCAGACTTTTATATTTAATTACACTGTATGTCGTTTTCTTGAAGTTCCTATATATTTGACCCCATGTGGCGACCCAACGTAAACTCATAGGAAACTATTAGTATGGCCTTTAGGGCCGACTCATCCAAATGTATAGTCTGTTCCCATAAAGACTATCCATTTGGATGAGTCGGCCATACTGGGTAGAAATATCTGCAGTGATGTGATGTAATGCTTAGCTACTCTCATGTACCGACTACTACGGGGGAGTACTCCAAGGCCCACTTTAACTATCCACTCTGTTTGTGACAAAATTATTAATGTCATTGTATTTTTTCAGGGACCAGTAGTCATCTTTAGGTCCATTCATGCAGCAGCTGATACTTAGAGGGTAATACACTTACATTTTTTTTATCAATAAAATGAGTAGATTATCTTCTATTCATGTCATAATGATTGGTCGTGTCGATAAAGCTACTATCGCAGGTAATTCAGTCTCCAATTTATTGTGCTTCTTCAAACTCGTCACTCTATCGACTAATGTGATTTATATTGACAGATAATAGGGATTATTATAGATAATCAAATTGATTAATTAGCAAGTGGCCAGTGGTTGATATCCAAGGAGATGCAGGCACAGGCGCACTCTGCAGGCTCTCAGGCCGCCGCCGCCGCCGCTGAGCCGGGAGATTACATCTTTCGTAAATATTACACCGACAAAGATTACATTACGTCGCTTGAGGGAGTCCTGAAAGTGTTGTCCGCTGTGAGTTTGCTATTTTCTTTTACATTTAAAACAAATTACCTGCCTATTGTATCTATTTCATGTTTTTACTAACCGTACCGTGCCATTTTTGATAGGGCCATTGGCCTATAAAAAATGGCACGGTATTGCCTTGAAAAAGTGCGTTCTTAGCCTAAGATATCATTCAGCACAAGAATAGGAGCGCACCCAGTTAACCAGAAAAGAAGAGAACTTGGCGAATTTCATTACATGAATATAGGGTTTTTAGGGTTCCGTAGTCCTGACAAGGAACCCTTATAGTTTCGCCATGTCCGTCTGTCTGTCTGTCTGTCCGAGGTTTTGCTAAGAGACCGTTAGTACTAGAAAGCTGTAATTTAGTAGAGGTGTGTATATTAATAACGCCGACAAAGTAGTAAAATGAAAGAAAAAAATTTTAGGGTAGCTCCCCTACATGTGAAGTGGGGATGAATTTATTTTTCGTCGTCTACCCATCGTGTGGGGTGGTGTTGAATAGGTCTTTTAAAATGACTTTACTACTTTGCGATTTAATGCTCCTTTACGAAATATTAAACTTTAAGTGCAATGTTTTGTTCCAGTAGTCCTGCTGGCTTGAAAAATTCGTGATGATAGTGCATTTCATGAACTTTAAAGGAAAACTATAGAGGTTAAGATAACTTCATCAGTTTAGCAGCAATAGGGTGTTGGATAATGTACCAAATACAAAATCCTTAGAATAAATCCTATAAAGTGACTAAGATGAAGGTGGTGGCTTGTTTATAACGGGTAAAGACTTGCATTGAAAAACAAAATCTAAAATATAACGGGCTACTACGGAACCCTACACTGCGTGTGGCCCGAACCGCACTTGTTTGAATATACGAGGGCAAGCAAAGAAACTTTAGATTAAATAATCGGCCACATACATGAAGACTTGAAAGCTAATGTTAATTTGAAGTTTTTTTTAAAATAAATAAGCTCAACGCGCGAACAAAACAAAATTATTTGTTTCCGTCGTGCGATGCCGAGTGCGTCCACCGATTCCGCCGCGCGCGCGCCGCTTGGCCCAGCAGTCTCGACAGAGATAACTACAAAATCGCTAACTTGATTGCTAATTACTAACGAATAAATTCGGTTGCAATGATGATGCTTGCGAGAAGCTCATCTTGGATGTAGAGACTTGCGTTACTCGCAAGCATCAATAATGCAACCGAATTTATTCGTTCGTAATTAGCTATCGAAAGTTAGGGATTTTGTCGTTAACTCTGTCAAGACTGCCGGCTCTGGGCACAGCCAAGAGCGGGGCGTTTGTTTTCGTCGCTCACCGCTTGCCGCGCCGCGCCGCAGTCCGCGCTGCTCTTGGTTGTGGCCAGGCCGTTAGGGCTCATTTACGGAGACTTTCAATGCGGAAGGCTGGTCAAAGCTGATTGTAAATGGCGCGTCCATAGCTTAGACCCAATCTGCCCAATGAGGTCAAACTATTTTAAAATATAAAATGACGTTGACAGATTTTCAACCAATGATGATGTTTGGTTCATGCGATGCTAGCGCTATTAGTTCCACCAGTTGCCCACCCCATTCAAATATAATTATGACGATGTATGAGAGCGTATACGGCCTGGTCACAGCCAAGAGCGGCGCGGCAAGCGGTGATCGACGAAAACAAACGCCTCGCTCTTGGCTGTGCCCAGGCCGTAAATGAGCACTAAGAAATTCAGTTCAAGAACTTAAAAAACCTGGCTAAAAGTGAATTTAATGTTTTTTTTTTTTATTTAAAACTTAAGTTTATGTTGACTGTCAAACAACTTCTAAATGAATGATTTAACGTTGCAACTTGTCAAAAACAGGTACTGTTTGTGCATCCACACCACAGTTACTTTTTATAGAGCAACGTTTCCAAGTGTTACATATTGTTGGTACCTAGACGTTGCCGTGTATGTTCAGTAATGTTGCCAATCTTTTGGGTAACAATTTATAACATTGTTAGGGAATGTTACCTCAACATGCGGTGTGGGTGTACCATTTGAAACGTGTGACGGAACGCGCATTCGCCTGTAATGTAACAATTCATATAATTATATACGATTTTCCTTGTGTATTTATTTACAAATGGTGGTTTAGAATTCAATTTTCTGCTATAATTAGAAATAGAGTTGTGCAAGTTTTTCACACGAGTTTTGGCCCGCGACTACCAATTTCGACACGGTTTTACATAGGCTGAGTCCGTTACGTAATGTTGCCAGAGACTTAGTCGAAATTCGTCCTAAGATTAAATAATGAGCGTAACTAAAAAATGTTGCCGGCTTTTTAAATATTTGTGAAAAGTACCGTGCTGGGCACAGGAAAGCGTGGGCCAGACTGTTGTATACAA
The DNA here is from genome assembly GCA_963853795.1 of Xestia rhomboidea. Lineage (NCBI taxonomy): Eukaryota > Metazoa > Arthropoda > Insecta > Lepidoptera > Noctuidae > Xestia > Xestia rhomboidea. The sequence goes on along the minus strand of OY970771.1, from coordinate 684,852 downwards.
GCCCTCCACACACCTCCACATCAGTCTCCACCGGCTGCTTACAACAGCACGCACTGTTATAAACCGCCGGTGGAGACCGATGTGGCGGTTTGTGGAGGGCTTGTTTACAACATTCTGGCACGGGCATTATAATGCTTGGGCAATCTTGTAAGGTTTGACGGTAGTACTACCGTGTAATGCTCGAATCTGAACTTTAAGAAAGGAACTGCCTTCAGTTCCTTCAGCGCCTTTACAAGAATACTGAGTCTGTTTCCACGGAGAAGCAGCTAGGCGACGCAAAACTTCGCGCAGCGTTGTGTACGGTTCCGGGCGTCGCCTCTATTTCAGCGAATTAGTATACAGGGTGTAAACGGACCCTTCACGAAGCCGTCGACCGGGTTATGTACAGACGCCAGCACATCAAGCTACCCGGAACTGACAATGTTTTCCAATCAAACTTCAACCTCACACTTTAGCATTAAAGTTGAAAATCTGTCTTAGAAATCTGACAGATTGTGTAGTAGCTTGAAAACTAAGTAACCGTACGCAAAGATTATTGCGGACGCTGAGCCGACTTTTTTTTGGGGTGTAAAATCACGTTTTACGATAAAACTCAATGTCACACTTGAACAGTAAACGGGTCACGGAGGTAAATTAAAACAATTGCCATAAAACTACCATTTAAATAAAAAAGCTTGTGAAATAATTGGAATCTTAACCTCCAATATACCTCCGTAACCTGGTCTTTTAAAAAAAAATATCACAATGACGGGGAGAACCAGTGCCTTTCGGCTTCGTTAAAGGTATTTTTACTACACCCTTTACTAACCGAGGGTTACTAGTAAAAGCAATGAAAAGCACGCAAACTACGAGTAGGTGCATATAGCAAGCAAAGTGCAATAAGCATGCAAAGTACCTTTAGAACGGTTTTTGTGTCTTTGTACCCGCTTATAACTTCTAAATTGCACAATGGACGTTGATTCTATTCGCCCATGAGTTATTCAACATAGGGCTACCAATTTTTAAGTAATGAGTAGTTACGACGGTAGGTCTGCATTCCTTATCATATTATTGCTTTCTCACTTTGAACGTTCCGTTGATGGTATCAAGCTTATCAGATCGATCATATTTTAGGTAGGTAGGTAGTTTAGGTACTTGGGAATCCAAGCAAGTCCGTGTCTAACAATTGTTCCTATCCTACACATTGTATACGAGGCTGTACTAACGATTATGTATTTTGTTTGTGGTCTGTGGACGATAGCTAAATGGTTCTACTTAATGCAGTACCTAAGTACTGGTTTTCTCTGTGTATATGTCAGCGTTACTACTGTCTAGCGAGATTGTAAACTGTCGAAATAGTATCAACTGAACATACTGCTTACAATATGACGCATTATTTATCGGTAGATAAAATCTGTCAAAGTGAAACCGTCAAATCATTTCACCATTTAATAAAAAAATAATACCTACCCAACGGGTTTTACAATTTCACGCCGACATGTACCTACACACCTACATACATGCAGGTAAAGTACCTACCTCTATGACATGACGCAGACGTCGCGACACCCACATCACATACGGCGATCAAGTGCGTGACTGTATTTCTTCCACATAGTAAACGGAACAACACTTTCCCCTGATTACCCTTAGACAATTTATACAACGCGTACCGTTCGTCTAAAAAGAATACTCTTGGGTAGATCATCGTGGCCTTGCTACGTAACACTTTGCTACAAGGGCTGCCAGGAATAGCAGGATACTTATTATGTACCTAGGTCCTGAAACCTACCTATCGTGAAAACTCTCCTGTTGTTAGTTAGTAATTTAGTATTCTTACAGTTTCACAGTTGGTAGGTCTAGCCGTCTAGGTACCTACCCCAAACTGAACCAGTAAAGAGTACCGCTACTCTCTTCGATCTGATTACACAAGTAATAGAAACATCATTATCTACTTTTAATAAGTTATACTTAGATACAATCTACAGATCAACTGATAGCAACGTACGTACTCTTATTAATGAAAACTTTGCCTAATCAGTAATGTGCCTCATATCTACAGAGATAGCATCGTGTTTGTACGGATTCCTAACGTGTCCGTTTCGACTGCTCGGCCACGGTGCCGTAGAAGAAAAACGACTACGACGTCATCATTACGAAGGATTTTGTAAAACACCAACAATGAATGTCGCAAATTCGTAGATTCAATATTCAGAAAGTTATAAAGGTTTAACCATGGCCGCGCAGTCCGCACATGGAGAACCGCGCGGCCACGCAGTTCTCTTATTACGGAGCTTCGTAGAGGTCCCATTCTTTTCGCTAACCACTGATACGATTTCGAAGAAAATGTAGATAGTATAATTATAGCCAGTGTTGGGCAAAATGAAATCTAACTACTGATTACTAACTACAACTACATATTGTAGTTAGTAATCAAAACTACTAATTACATTAAATAATCGTAAAAAGTAGTTAAAATTTTTGATTACTAACTACAAATTGTAGTTGCAATCACGATTACGAGATTAATTTTTATAACTACTTACACATTTTAAATAATCAAACGCGCGTTCATGTACCGACTTGTCGTTTGCTACTTAGGTAGTTAGTGTGATGTCGTGACTGTTAGAGCGAGAACGCACATGTGATTCTAGTTAGTTGTGCAATATGAACGATTCAGATGAGTTACTACCACTGTGTAATGAAGCTTCAACTTCAAGTTCTAACAGCGTAGTGGAAAATGTTGGCAAAAACTTGCCGCGTATTCTTGATGGCAAGTTCTTTCAATTTTGTAAAGAAGAGTCTACAGATCGCAAACGAGTTGGAATGTGTACGTTGTGCTTGCCAAAACAAGTCAAAATATCTGGAACGTTACCTTCAACGTCTAACTTTGTTACGCACCTAAAAAGAAAACATGGAGAAAGTGCACTCAACGACTATAAAACATATTTTGCCAGTAATAAAAAAACGAAGAAAACAACTCCAGAAACTCAGTCACAGTCAAAAGCTAAGGCATCACAAGAAGAATTTAATGGAAACATTGTCAAATTTTTCATACATTCCCTGATACCCCTCAGAGCAATTGAGGATCCGTACCTGAAAAAAACCTATGAAAATGCAGGTATGTGTCAAAATGGCTTAACCTTAATGAGTCGACGATCTTTGGGACGTTTTATAAATGATTATTATATTAAAGAAATACATGATATAAAAACCGTGCTTCAAAATACTTCATATGTATGTACCACAGCAGATATTTGGTCTGGAAAAAAAAAGAAGTTTCATAGGAGTCACGGCACATTGGATTACGTCTGATTTGCAAAGAGAATCTAAGACACTGGCATGTCGAAGATTCAAAGGGACGCATAGCTATGACAGAATTGCTGTTTTATTAGAAGATATTCATAGTGAATTTGGACTTGACTCGCGAAAAGTGCTATCTACTATCACTGATAATGGAAGTAATTTTGTAAAGGCTTTCGCAGAGTTTGGTGTAGAAATAGAGTCTATTGATTCGATCGAAATAGTTGAATTTGAAGATAAAGACTCAGAAGTTGAAGACATTTTTAATGCTTCAGAAGATGATGTTCAATCAGAAGTTAGTAGTACAACGTCGCATGACAAGTCTGAAACCGATCCCTTACCTCTTGAAAATGTTCATGTGTGTCCTAAACTGCCAGCTCACCTGAGATGTTCTGCTCATAAACTTAACTTGTGTGCAACCACAGATGCTGGAAACGTGCTTTGACATCAAAATACCAGTCTATCTAAAACGCATGAGCGAGTAATAAATAAATGCAACAAACTATGGAATGCTGCTGGTCGGCCGAAATCAGCAGAAATAATCCAAACGGTTTTGGGACACACGTTATCAAGGCCAGGAGACTAGGTGGAATAGTACTTACGACGCACTAGGACAAATATATGCTATAAAAGATAAAAGCATTCCGCCGTATGAAACTTTAAAAATCAGTAGCAGTGGTCAGTTGCGGCAAAACGAATTCCATTACATCCAAGAATACTTAAAATGTTCTAAACCAATAGCAGAGGCACTTGACATTTTGGTTGGCTTGTTATTATGGTTTACTACTTCCTTGTTTATTATCTCTGAGAAGAAAATTACAAAAATTGTGCAATGAAAACTTTGTTTACTGTAACAGTTTGGCAAGAACGCACTTGGAAAGCGTAAATAACCGGTTTAATGACATTTTTGATTTTTCTACCGCCAAAGCACAAAATGCAGCGATCGCTGCAATGTCTTTACCACGATTTAAAACAAAATGGTTTTCGTGTATTCCCACAGAGAAGAGCATCAAAGATTGAAAACATTTTTCAAAGCAGCTATTGCAAAAGAAGTTTCGGAAAATACTGATTCGAGTTCAGCAATAAAAAATCAAAATAAAAATGATTTTTTTCAATTTGATAGCTCTTCTTCAGATACTGAGGAAGACGTATACCGAGTGCAGAGGTCAAAAGCCGATATGATAGTTTCCTATTATTTATCAGATATGGAACAAGATTTAAATGCTCTTCATAGATACCCAGAGGTGAAAAAAGTATTTATAAAATACAATACCCCTTTACCTTCTTCGGCTCCAGTGGAAAGACTATTTTCATACGCCACCATGATAAATCATCCGAAACCCCACAAGCTGTCAGATGAAATGTTCGAAAAACGAGTAGTATTGAAGGCAAATTTGAATGATTAGCCCAATCGACATTTTATTTTTATTTTATTCGTAAATAATTTGAATTAAGTTGATTTTTCCTGACTAAAGTTGATTTTTTTGATTACTAGTCAATCAGCTCAATAACAATAACTAATTAATGTAAACAAATTTACAGCTTCAAGCCTTGTATTCAATTATTCATAAAAATAAACATACGTGAAATAAACTGAAGTTTTTTTTATACAGTCAGACTCCGTTTTATTTTTTCATTAAATTTTAGTACCCGATTCAGTTTTTCAAAATCTGCCTATAATTCCAACACATTATATTTTATTTAACTGCAAAATACAAGTTCTTAGAAGTCAAATAATCAGTAGTTATAACTACTAGATTACAGCAATCAAATTAGTAACTACTTCATGTAGTTTGATTACTTTAGTTAAGTTAAATGTAATCGTAACTACATGTAGTTAACTACTTTTAATCGTAATTAGTAATCTGATTACAAAATAGTAGTTAACTACGCCCTACACTGATTATAGCCCTAATGTTTGGAAAATGAAAATGAAAATTAAAATGAAATTTTTATTTGTAGACATAGGTTGTACAGTGGTGTTACAATAAATATAATATAGCAAGTCCATCCATGTCTTGCGTTGAAGCGTACAAATCTGATCCATACTTATAATCATCAATTATCAATTTCTATACAAATTCAATATCATTAATAATAAATGAGATGTCAATGTCAGAATACAATAAAATAAAAAATTGATAAAAAATAAAATTATTACATGTCACTTAATTAAACGGGTATTAACAATTTGATTTTAATAATATAATTTAATTCATAGTCAAGGTTTTACTAATATAATAAATCGGATTTAGCAGGTCTAGTATCTTTCATTTAAGTATTCGTTAATTGTATAATAACACTAGTTTGCTTGGGAGCGCGAGCTGCGCGCAGCTCGCGTGTTTGGTGTTTTTGAGAAGTATTACTTACCCTTATAAAATTTTGAGAATCTATAGGCACCTCTAAATGAATTGGAAAATCCGTTAGAATTACCCCTAAAACAGTATGAAAACCCCTGCGGACCCCTAATAAAACCTTATTTAAAAACTCAGACCTTTTCCATAAAAAATAACTCTAAAGTTTGCTGAGTTACGCTTCATCCATTCAATCATCGTTACGCTACGGAGGTCGCAAGCTCGCTTCGCTCGCCACCTCCCCCCTTAGCTCCACTCAGGACCTACCTACCACCGGACAGGTTTCGACACCTACTATAATATTTGTTCAAATACCTGATAGCTATCTCTAACCGTTATTAAGTTACAGCCCTTTTCAATTATAGGGGAGGTTAGGGAGGGGAGCTTCAGCCAGAATTCGCTCCACTCAGGACTTTTAGGGGAGGGGAGGGGAGGGGAGGTCATAAAAATTTCAACGACCCCAATAATAAAGTATAGTAAAAATCAAAATTCCGCTACGTGTCCTAGTTTCCGAGATACGATGGGGGGAGGGGTGAAGGGGGGGAGAGTGGGGAGTTTTGAAAAATGATTTCGACTAATGCATTGCCCCTTTATACGAATTTGAAAAAAAAATGTTCCAAGTCTCTTAACTTCCGAGATCCGCCTATAGGGGGGAGAAGGGGGAAAAGTGGGACAACTTCGAAAACTGGTTTTTACTTTTCCGAGCCTCCTCTATACGAATCTGAAAAAAAAAATGTTCCAAGTGTCTTGGTTTCCGAGATACAATAGGGAGGGGGGAGAAGGGGGGTGAAAAGGGGAGGTTTGGCACTTTTCCCATAGGTTTGAGAGTTAGTTGTTTACGAATCTGTCAAAAAATACCCACCTCCCCATCCACCATCTGGGAGAACAATTCTGTCAGTGAGTCAGTGGTAATTCAGCTTTATATAGTATAACTAGTTTGCTTGGGTGCGCGAGCTGCGCGCAGCTCGCGGGTTGCGTGTTTTTGAGAAGTATTCCCTATCCTTATAAAATTTTGAGAATCCATAGGAATCCTTAAATGAATTGGAAAATCCGTAAGAATTACCTCTAAATCAGTATGAGAATCCTTAAGAACCCCTAAAACGTTTAAGAAGTATAAAAAAAAACATTACCCTAAGGTTTGCTTGTCGTCGTCCCTGAGTTACGCTTCACCCACTCAACCTTCGTTACGCTACGGAAGTCGGCGGCTCGCTTCGCTCTCCACCTCCCCCCTTCGCTCCACTCGGTCTCGCAGGTTCGCTCCGCTCAGGACCTACCTTCCACCGGACAGGTTTCGACGCCTACTATAATATTTGTTCAAACACCAGATGGCTATCTCTAACCGTTATGAAGTTACAGCCCTTTCAATTTTAGGGGAGGTTGGGGATGGGAGCTTCACCCACTCAACCTTCGTTACGCTACGGAGGTCGCCGGCTCGCTTCGCTCGCCACCTCCCCCCTTTGCTCCACTCGGTTTCGCAGGTTCGCTCCACTCAGGACTTTTAGGGGAGTATGGGGAGGGGAGGGTATAAAAATTTCCAACGCTCCTCATTATTAAGTATATTGAAAATCAAAATGCCGCTACGTGTCCTAGTTTCCGAGATACGATGGGGGGAGGGGTGAAGGGGGGGAGAGGGGGAGTTTTGAAAAAAGTTCGACTAACAATCATTCCCTCTATATGAATCTGAAAAAAAAAATGTTCCAAGTGACTGAACTTCCGAGATGCAAATAAAGGGGGGAGAAGGGTGCAAAGGGGGACAACTTTGAAAAATGATTTTTACTTTTCCCAGCCTCCTCTATACGTATCTGAAAAAAAAATTGTTCCAAGTCTCTTGGTTTCCGAGATACGATAGGGAGGGGGGAGAAGGGGGGGAGAGGGGGGAGTTTTGGAAAATGATTTTAACTAAAAATCAACCCCTTTATACGAATCTGAAAAAAAAATGTTCCAAGTCTCTTAACTTCCGAGATCCGCCTAAAGGGGGGGAGAAGAGGGGAAAGGGGGTCAACTTTGAAAACTGGTTTTTTTCTTTTCCGAGCCTCCTCTATACGAATCTGAAAAAAAAAATGTTTCAAGTCTCTTGGTTTCTGAGATACGATAGGGAGGGGTGAGAAGGGGGGCGAAAAGGGGAGGTTTGGCACTTTTCCCATAGGTTTCAGAGTTATATGTTTACGAATCTGTCAAAATATACCCACCTCCCCATCCACCATCAGGGAGAACAATTCTGTCAGTGAGTGAGTCAGTGAGTGGTAATCGAGCTTTATATAGTATAACTAGTTTGCTTGGGTGCGCGAGCTGCGCGCAGCTCGCGTGTTTTGTGTTTTTGAGAAGTATTCCATATCCTTATAAAATTTTGAGAATTCATAGGAATCCTTAAATGAATTGGAAAATCCGTTAGAATTACCCCTAAAACAGTATGAAAACCCCTACGGACCCCTAATAAAACCTTATTTAAAAACTCAGACCTTTTCCATAAAAAGAATAACTCTAAAGTTTGCTGAGTTACGCTTCATCCATTCAATCATCGTTACGCTACGGAGGTCGCCGGCTCGCTTCGCTCGCCACCTCCCCCCTTCGCTCCACTCAGGACCTACCTACCACCGGACAGGTTTCGACACCTACTATAATATTTGTTCAAACACCTGATAGCTATCTCTAACCGATATTAAGTTACAGCCCTTTTCAATTATAGGGGAGGTTGGGGAGGGGAGCTTCACCCACTCAACCTTCATTACGCTACGGAGGTCGCCGGCTCGCTTCGCTCGCCACCTCCCCCCTTCGCTCCACTCGGTCTCACAGGTTCGCTCCACTCAGGACTTTTAGGGGAGGTTCGGGAGGGGAGGGGAGAGTATAGAAATTTTAACGACCCCAATAATAAAGTATAGTAAAAATCGAAATTCCGCTACGTGTCCTAGTTTCCGAGATACGATGGGGGGAAAGGTGAAGGGGGGGAGAGTGGGGAGTTTTGAAAAATTATTTCGACTAATGCATTGCCCCTTCTTACGAATCTGAAAAAAAAATGTTCCAAGTATCTTAACTTCCGAGATCCACCTAAAGGGGGGGAGAAGGGGGGAAAAGGGAACAACTTTGAAAACTGGTTTTTACTTTTCCGAGCGTCCTCTATACGAATCTGAAAAAAAAATGTTCCAAGTCTCTTGGTTTCTGAGATACGATAGGGAGAGGTGAGAAGAGGGGCGAAAAGGGGAGGTTTGGCACTTTTCCCATAGGTTTCAGAGTTATATGTTTACGAATCTGTCAAAATATACCCACCTCCCCATCCACCATCAGGGAGAATAATTCTGTCAGTGAGTAAGTCAGTGGTAATCGAGCTATATATAATACTAGTTTGCTTGGGTGCGCGAGCTGCGCGCAGCTCGCGTGTTTGGTGTTTTTGAGAAGTATTACTTACCCTTATAACATTTTGACAATCTATGAGCATCCTTAAATGAATTGGAAAATCCGTTAGAATTACCCCTAAAACAGTATGAAAACGCCTACGGACCCCTAATAAAACCTTATTTAAAAACTCAGACCTTTTCCATAAAAAAAATAACTCTAAAGTTTGCTGAGTTACGCTTCACCCATTCAATCATCGTTACGCTACGGAAGTCGCCGGCTCGCTTCGCTCGCCACCTCCCCCCTTCGCTCCACTCAGGACCTACCTGCCACCGGAAAGGGGAGGTTGGGGAGGGGAGGGTATACAAATTTCAAAAACCCTTAATAATAAAGTATAGTCAAAATCAAAATGCCGCTACGTGTCCTAGTTTCCGAGATACGATGGGGGGAGGGGTGAAGGGGGGAGAGTGCGGAGTTTTGAAAAATGATTTTGACCAACTCTTTGCCCCTTCTTACGAATCTGAAAAAAAAATGTTCCAAGTCTCTTAACTTCTGAGATCCGCCCAGTGTAGGGCGTAGTTAACTACTATTTTGTAATCAGATTACTAATTACGATTAAAAGTAGTTAACTACATGTAGTTACGATTACATTTAACTTAACTAAAGTAATCAAACTACATGAAGTAGTTACTAATTTGATTGCTGTAATCTAGTAGTTATAACTACTGATTATTTGACTTAGAACTTGTATTTTGCAGTTAAATAAAATATAATGTGTTGGAATTATAGGCAGATTTTGAAAAACTGAATCGGGTACTAAAATTTAATGAAAAAATAAAACGGAGTCTGACTGTATAAAAAAAACTTCAGTTTATTTCACGTGTGTTTATTTTTATGAATAATTGAATACAAGGCTTGAAGCTGTAAATTTGTTTACATTAATTAGATATTGTTATTGAGCTGATTGACTAGTAATCAAAAAAATCAACTTTAGTCAGGAAAAATCAACTTAATTCAAATTATTTACGAATAAAATAAAAATAAAATGTCGATTGGGCTAATCATTCAAATTAGCCTTCAATACTACTCGTTTTTCGAACATTTCATCTGACAGCTTGTGGGATTTCGGATGATTTATCATGGTGGCGTATGAAAATAGTCTTTCCACTGGAGCCGAAGAAGGTAAAGGGGTATTGTATTTTATAAATACTTTTTTCACCTCTGGGTATCTATGAAGAGCATTTAAATCTTGTTCCATATCTGATAAATAATAGGAAACTATCATATCGGCTTTTGACCTCTGCACTCGGTATACGTCTTCCTCAGTATCTGAAGAAGAGCTATCAAATTGAAAAAAATCATTTTTATTTTGATTTTTTATTGCTGAACTCGAATCAGTATTTTCCGAAACTTCTTTTGCAATAGCTGCTTTGAAAAATGTTTTCAATCTTTGATGCTCTTCTGTGGGAATACACGAAAACCATTTTGTTTTAAACCGTGGTAAAGACATTGCAGCGGTCGCTGCATTTTGTGCTTTGGCGGTAGAAAAATCAAAAATGTCATTAAACCGGTTATTTACGCTTTCCAAGTGCGTTCTTGCCAAACTGTTACAGTAAACAAAGTTTTCATTGCACAATTTTTGTAATTTTCTTCTCAGAGATAATAAACAAGGAAGTAGTAAACCATAATACATATCCTTTTCACCTTGCAAAATGTCAAGTGCCTCTGCTATTGGTTTAGAACATTTTAAGTATTCTTGGATGTAATGGAATTCGTTTTGCCGCAACTGACCACTGCCACTGATTTTTAAAGTTTCATACAGCGGAATGCTTTTATCTTTTATAGCATATATTTGTCCTAGTGCGTCGTAAGTACTATTCCACCTAGTGTCTCCTGGCCTTGATAATGTGTGTCCCAAAACCGTTTGGATTATTTCTGCTGATTTCGGCCGACCAGCAGCATTCCATAGTTTGTTGCATTTATTTATTACTCGCTCATGCGTTTTAGATAGACTGGTATTTTGATGTCGAAGCACTTTTCCAGCATCTGTGGTTGCACACAAGTTAAGTTTATGAGCAGAACATCTCAGGTGAGCTGGCAGTTTAGGACACACATGAACATTTTCAAGAGGTAAGGTATCGGTTTCAGACTTGTCATGCGACGTTGTACTACTAACTTCTGATTGAACATCATCTTCTGAAGCATTAAAAATGTCTTCAACTTCTGAGTCTTTATCTTCAAATTCAACTATTTCGATCGAATCAATAGACTCTATTTCTACACCAAACTCTGCGAAAGCCTTTACAAAATTACTTCCATTATCAGTGATAGTAGATAACACTTTTCGCGAGTCAAGTCCAAATTCACTATGAATATCTTCTAATAAAACAGCAATTCTGTCATAGCTATGCGTCCCTTTGAATCTTCGACATGCCAGTGTCTTAGATTCTCTTTGCAAATCAGACGTAATCCAATGTGCCGTGACTCCTATGAAACTTCTTTTTTTTCCAGACCAAATATCTGCTGTGGTACATACATATGAAGTATTTTGAAGCACGGTTTTTATATCATGTATTTCTTTAATATAATAATCATTTATAAAACGTCCCAAAGATCGTCGACTCATTAAGGTTAAGCCATTTTGACACATACCTGCATTTTCATAGGTTTTTTTCAGGTACGGATCCTCAATTGCTCTGAGGGGTATCAGGGAATGTATGAAAAATTTGACAATGTTTCCATTAAATTCTTCTTGTGATGCCTTAGCTTTTGACTGTGACTGAGTTTCTGGAGTTGTTTTCTTCGTTTTTTTATTACTGGCAAAATATGTTTTATAGTCGTTGAGTGCACTTTCTCCATGTTTTCTTTTTAGGTGCGTAACAAAGTTAGACGTTGAAGGTAACGTTCCAGATATTTTGACTTGTTTTGGCAAGCACAACGTACACATTCCAACTCGTTTGCGATCTGTAGACTCTTCTTTACAAAATTGAAAGAACTTGCCATCAAGAATACGCGGCAAGTTTTTGCCAACATTTTCCACTACGCTGTTAGAACTTGAAGTTGAAGCTTCATTACACAGTGGTAGTAACTCATCTGAATCGTTCATATTGCACAACTAACTAGAATCACAAGAAAATAACAAAGTGGCGTACGCGCAGCAGCGTTTTAAAAGTACGATAAGTAATGGCAAACGGATGTACACACTGTTAGACGCAATTGCATACACTGCCACCAAAAAACGACTCGTACCGACATGCAACGAACGAGAGTGACAGCGCGCTATAGCAATCGGTAGTGCGTTCTCGCTCTAACAGTCACGACATCACACTAACTACCTAAGTAGCAAACAACAAGTCGGTACATGAACGCGCGTTTGATTATTTAAAATGTGTAAGTAGTTATAAAAATTAATCTCGTAATCGTGATTGCAACTACAATTTGTAGTTAGTAATCAAAAATTTTAACTACTTTTTACGATTATTTAATGTAATTAGTAGTTTTGATTACTAACTACAATATGTAGTTGTAGTTAGTAATCAGTAGTTAGATTTCATTTTGCCCAACACTGGATCCGCCTAAAGGGGCGGGGAGAAGGGGGGCAAAGGGGCAACTTTGAAAAATGGTTTTTACTTTTCCAAGCCTCCTCTATACGAATCTGAAAAAAAAAATGTACCAAGTCTCTTGGTTTCCGAGATACGATAGGGAGGGGTGAGAAGGGGGGTGAAAAGGGGAGGTTTGGCACTTTTCCCATAGGTTTGAGAGTTAGTTGTTTACGAATCTGTAAAAATATACCTACCTCCCCATCCACCATCTGGGAGATCAATTCTATACGATGGGGGGAGGGGTGAAGGGGGGAGAGTGGGGAGTTTTGAAAAATGATTTTGACCAACTCTTTGCCCCATCTTACGAATCTGAAAAAAAAAATGTTCCAAGTCTCTTAACTTCTGAGATCCGCCTAAAGGGGCGGGGAGAAGGGGGGCAAAGGGGCAACTTTGAAAAAGTTTTTTACTTTTCCAAGCCTCCTCTATACGAATCTGAAAAAAAAAATGTTCCAAGTCTCTTGGTTTCCGAGACACGATAGGGAGGGGTGAGAAGGGGGGTGAAAAGGGGAGGTTTGGCACTTTTCCCATAGGTTTGAGAGTTAGTTGTTTACGAATCTGTAAAAATATACCCCACTCGCCCTCCACCATCTGGGAGAACAATTAAGTCAGTGAGTGAGTGGTAATAAACCGGAAATGGCACGGTCGCCATCTTGAGTTTTTGAAATGTCACAATTTTCCTAAAGTAACCAGGATACAAGGTACCTGTCAGTAAAAAAACGGTGGCTGTTCGTTGACTTTGGTAAAACAAAAGAACTCGCCAAAGTCGGGTCTGACCCGAAAATTCAAGCCCTAATGGCGCTCGGGGTTGCCAGCTGAAAGTGATGAAAATGGTGAAATGTCATTTGGGGGATCCCAAAGTTGCCGGCTTATCAAAGTTTCTATTCAAAATGGCGTTATTTCTACTTTTCACGTTTTTGGAGAAAATCTGGGAAAATACCCTAAAAATTGGGAGATTTTTTGCACCAGGCTATACTCCTCAACAAAACACATAACCCGTTCATACAACACAATCCAGTCGGGGGATGCCAGTCGTGCCATTTATCGCGTCAAAAATTGGGAATTTTCGTCATTTTTACAAGATGGCCGCCACACTGTCCGCCATCTTGTTTTTCTGATATGTCATAATTTTCCTGAAATCTCAAGGATACAGACCACCGACTGGTGTACTTGTTGTTGCCAACTTTTGAGTTTGGTAGAACAAAAGAACTCGCCAAAGTCGGGTCTGACCCGAAATTTCAAGCCAAAATGGTTCTCGGGGTTGCCAGCTGAAAGTGATGAAAATGGTCAAATGTCATTTGGAGGATCCCAAAGTTGCCGGCTAATCAAAGTTTCTATTCAAAATGGCGTTATTTCTACTTTTCACGTTTTTGGGGAAAATCTGGGAAAACTCCCTAAAAATGGGGAAAAATTTTGCACCAGGCAACACTCCTCGACTAAATACACAACCGGTTGATACAACACAATCCAGTCGGGGGATGCCAGTCGTGCCATTTATCGCGTCAAAAATTGGGAATTTTCGTCATTTTTACAAGATGGCCGCCACACTGTCCGCCATCTTGTTTTTCTGATATGTCATAATTTACCTGAAATTTCAAGGATACAGACCACCGACTGGTGTACTTGTTGTTGCCAACTTTTGAGTTTGGTAGAACAAAAGAACTCGCCAAAGTCGGGTCTGACCCGAAATTTCAAGCCAAAATGGTTCTCGGGGTTGCCAGCTGAAAGTGATGAAAATGGTCAAATGTCATTCGGGGGACCCCAATGTTGCTGGCTAGTCAAAGTCTCCATTCAAAATGTAGTTATTTCTACTTTTCATGTTTTTGGGGAAAATCTGGGAAAACTCCCTAAAAATGGGGAAAATTTTTGCACCAGGCAACACTCCTCGACTAAATACACAACCGGTTCATACAACACAATCCAGTCGGGGGTTGCCAGCTGTCCCATTTATCGTGTCGAAAATTGGGATTTTTCGTCATTTTTACAAGATGGCCGCCACACTGTCCGCCATCTTGTTTTTCTGAAATGTCATAATTTTCCTGAAATCTCAAGGATACAGGCCACCAACTGGTGTACTTGGTGTTGCCAACTTTTGTGTTTGGTAGAACAAAAGAACTCGCCAAAGTCGGGTCTGACCCGAAAATTCAAGCCCCAATGGCTCTCGGGGTTGCCAGCTAAAAGTGATGAAAATGGTCAAATGTCATTTGGGGGACCACAATGTTGCCAGCTAGTCAAAGTCTCCATTCAAAATGTCGTTATTTCTACTTTTCATGTTTTTGGGGAAAATCTGGGAAAACACCCTAAAAATGGGGAAACTTTTTGCACCAGGCAACACTCCTTGACTAAATACACAACCGGTTCATACAACACAATCCAGTCGGGGGTTGCCAGCTGTCCCATTTATCGTGTCGAAAATTGGGATTTTTCGTCATTTTTACAAGATGGCCGCCACACTGTCCGCCATCTTGTTTTTCTGAAAAGTCATAATTTTCCTGAAATCTCAAGGATATAGGCTACCGACCGGTTTACTTGGTGTTGCCAACTTTTGAGTTTCGTAGAACAAATGAATTCGCCAAAGTCAAAAAGTCCCAAAAATTAAAATATTCAATGTTTTTTAGGGTTGCCAACTAAAACGCACCAAAATGGTCAAATGTCATTTGGAGGACCCCAATGCTGCCAGCTAGTCAAAGTCTTTATTCAAAATGTCGTTATTTCTACTTTTCATGTTTTTGGGGAAAATCTGGAAAAGTACCCTAAAAATGGGGAAATTTATGTTACCAGGCAACACTCGTTGTTGTAACACACAACCGCTCGGTACAACTCGAACCCGTCAGATGTTGCCAACTACACGAAAAATGGATTTAAAAAAAGTCGAAAATTCCAACTGTTCGCAAAATGGCCGCCACAGCGTCCGCCATCTTGTTTTTTTTAAAAGTCACAATTTTTCTGAAATATCTAGGATACAGGCCACTGATTGGTGTACTTGGTGTTGCCAACTTTTGGAATCGGTAAAACAAAACAATTCGTCAAAGTCGAGTGGAAAAAGTCGCAATTTTCAAATCGTCTTAGCGCAGCCGCCATCTTGTTTTTTTATTTTTTTTTACTTTTTTTTTAAATCATTCCAGATCGTATACAGGACCTATGAATCGAAACCCCTCCAAGTCTTTTCCCCACCCGAAACCGGAAATGGACTCGGCCGCCATCTTGGATTTGAATCTCCTCTATAATTTTCCTCTACTCACTTTATGGTTTTATACATTATTGCAAAACATACCCTTAACCCATCTCTCACCCAATCCGAGAAACGACATGTCAATGAGTGAGTGGCTTTGTAGTTTTATATAACTATAAACTAGTTTGCTTGGGAGCGCGAGCTGCGCGCAGCTCGCGTGTTTGGTGTTTTAGAGACGTATTACTTACCCTTATAAAATTTTGAGAATCTATAGGCACCCCTAAATGAATTGGAAAATCCGTAAGAATTACCCCTAAAACAGTATGAAAACCCCTACGGACCCCTAATAAAACCTTATTTAAAAACTCAGACCTTTTCCATAAAAAAACTAACTCTAAAGTTTGCTGAGTTACGCTTCACCCATTCAATCATCGTTACGCTACGGAGGTCACCGGCTCGCTTCGCTCGCCACCTCCCCCCTTCGCTCCACTCAGGACCTACCTGCCACCCGAAAGGGGATGTTGGGGAGGGGAGGGTATACAAATTTCAACAACCCTCAATAATAAAGTATAGTCAAAATCAAAATGCCGCTACGTGTCCTAGTTTCCGAGATACGATGGGGGGAGGGGTGAAGGGGGGAGAGTGGGGAGTTTTGAAAAATGATTTTGACCAACTCTTTGCCCCTTCTTACGAATCTGAAAAAAAAAATGTTCCAAGTCTCTTAACTTCTGAGATCCGCCTAAAGGGGCGGGGAGAAGGGGCGCAAAGGGGCAACTTTGAAAAATGGTTTTTACTTTTCCAAGCCTCCTCTATACGAATCTGAAAAAAAAATGTTCCAAGTCTCTTGGTTTCCGAGACACGATAGGGAGGGGTGAGAAGGGGGGTGAAAAGGGGAGGTTTGGCACTTTTCCCATAGGTTTGAGAGTTAGTTGTTTACGAATCTGTAAAAATATACCCCACTCGCCCTCCACCATCTGGGAGAACAATTATGTCAGTGAGTGAGTGATAATAAGCCGGAAATGGCACGGTCGCCATCTTGAATTTTTGAAATGTCACAATTTTCCGAAAGTAACCAGGATACAAGGTACCTGTCAGTAAAAAAACGGTGGCTGTTCGTTGACTTTGGTAAAACAAAAGAACTCGCCAAAGTCGGGTCTGACCCGAAAATTCAAGCCCTAATGGCGCTCGGGGTTGCCAGCTGAAAGTGATGAAAATGGTGAAATGTCATTTGGGGGATCCCAAAGTTGCCGGCTTATCAAAGTTTCTATTCAAAATGGCGTTATTTCTACTTTTCACGTTTTTGGGGAAAATCTGGGAAAATACCCTAAAAATTGGGAGAATTTTTGCACCAGGCTATACTCCTCAACAAAACACATAACCCGTTCATACAACACAATCCAGTCGGGGGATGCCAGTCGTGCCATTTATCGCGTCAAAAATTGGGAATTTTCGTCATTTTTACAAGATGGCCGCCACACTGTCCGCCATCTTGTTTTTCTGATATGCCATAATTTTCCTGAAATCTCAAGGATACAGACCACCGACTGGTGTTCTTGGTGTTGCCAACTTTTGAGTTTGGTAGAACAAAAGAACTCGCCAAAGTCGGGTCTGACCCAAAAATTCAAGCCAAAATGGTTCTCGGGGTTGCCAGCTGAAAGTGATGAAAATGGTCAAATGTCGTTTGGAGGACCCCAATGTTGCCGGCTAGTCCAATTCTCCATTCAAAATGTCGTTATTTCTACTTTTCATGTTTTTGGGGAAAATCTGGGAAAACTACCTAAAAATGGGGAAAATTTTTGCACCAGGCAACACTCCTCGACTAAATACACAACCGGTTCATACAACACAATCCAGTCGGGGGTTGCCAGCTGTCCCATTTATCGTGTCGAAAATTGGGATTTTTCGTCATTTTTACAAGATGGCCGCCACACTGTCCGCCATCTTGTTTTTCTGAAATGTCATAATTTTCCTGAAATTTCAAGGACACAGGCCACCGACTGGTGTACATGGTGTTGCCAACTTTTGTGTTTGGTAGAACAAAAGAACTCGCCAAAGTCGGGTCTGACCCGAAATTTCAATCCAAAATGATTCTCGGGGTTGCCAGCTGAAAGTGATGAAAATGGTCAAATGTCATTCGGGGGACCCCAATGTTGCCGGCTAGTCAAAGTCTCCATTCAAAATGTCGTTATTTCTACTTTTCATGTTTTTGGGGAAAATCTGGGAAAACTCCCTAAAAATGGGGAAAATTTTTGCACCAGGCAACACTCCTCGACTAAATACACAACCGGTTCATACATAACAATCCAGTCGGGGGTTGCCAGCTGTCCCATTTATCGTGTCGAAAATTGGGATTTTTCGTCATTTTTACAAGATGGCCGCCACACTGTCCGCCATCTTGTTTTTCTGAAATGTCATAATTTTCCTGAAATCTCAAGGACACAGGCCACAGACTGGTGTACTTGGTGTTGCCAACTTTTGTGTTTGGTAGAACAAAAGAACTCGCCAAAGTCGGGTCTGACCCGAAAATTCAAGCCTCAATGACTCTCGGGGTTGCCAGCTAAAAGTGATGAAAATGGTCAAATGTCATTTGGGGGATCCCAATGTTGCCGGCTGGTCAAAGTCTCTAATCAAAATGTCGTTATTTCTACTTTTCATGTTTTTGGGGAAAATCTGGAAAAAATCCCTAAAAATCGGGAGAATTTTTGCACCTGGCAACACTTCTCAACAAAATACACAACCGGTTCATACAAGACAATCCAGTCGGGGGTTGCCAGCTGTCCCATTTATCGTGTCGAAAATTGGGATTTTTCGTCATTTTTACAAGATGGCCGCCACACTGTCCGCCATCTTGTTTTTCTGAAATGTCATAATTTTCCTGAAATCTCAAAGATACAGGCCACCGACTGGTGTACTTAGTGTTGCCAACGTTTGTGTTTGGTAAAACAAAAGAACTCGCCAAAGTCGGGTCTGACCCGAAATTTCAATCCAAAATGGTTCTCGGGGTTGCCAGCTGAAAGTGATGAAAATGGTCAAATGTCATTCGGGGGACCCCAATGTTGCCGGCTAGTCAAAGTCTCCATTCAAAATGTCGTTATTTCTACTTTTCATGTTTTTGGGGAAAATCTGGGAAAACTCCTAAAAAATGGGGAAAATTTTTGCACCAGGCAACACTCCTCGACTAAATACACAACCGGTTCATACATCACAATCCAGTCGGGGGTTGCCAGCTGTCCCATTTATCGTGTCGAAAATTGGGATTTTTCGTCATTTTTACAAGATGGCCGCCACACTGTCCGCCATCTTGTTTTTCTGAAATGTCATAATTTTCCTGAAATCTCAAGGACACAGGCCACAGACTGGTGTACTTGGTGTTGCCAACTTTTGTGTTTGGTAGAACAAAAGAACTCGCCAAAGTCGGGTCTGACCCGAAAATTCAAGCCTCAATGACTCTCGGGGTTGCCAGCTAAAAGTGATGAAAATGGTCAAATGTCATTTGGGGGATCCCAATGTTGCCGGCTGGTCAAAGTCTCTAATCAAAATGTCGTTATTTCTACTTTTCATGTTTTTGGGGAAAATCTGGAAAAAATCCCTAAAAATCGGGAGAATTTTTGCACCTGGCAACACTTCTCAACAAAATACACAACCGGTTCATACAAGACAATCCAGTCGGGGGTTGCCAGCTGTCCCATTTATCGTGTCGAAAATTGGGATTTTTCGTCATTTTTACAAGATGGCCGCCACACTGTCCGCCATCTTGTTTTTCTGAAATGTCATAATTTTCCTGAAATCTCAAAGATACAGGCCACCGACTGGTGTACTTAGTGTTGCCAACTTTTGTGTTTGGTAAAACAAAAGAACTCGCCAAAGTCGGGTCTGACCCGAAAATTCAAGCCCCAATGGCTCTCGGGGTTGCCAGCTAAAAGTGATGAAAATGGTCAAATGTCATTTGGGAGACCATAATGTTGCCAGCTAGTCAAAGTCTTTATTCAAAATGTCGTTATTTCTACTTTTCATGTTTTTGGGGAAAATCTGGGAAAACTCCTAAAAAATGGGGAAAATTTTTGCACCAGGCAACACTCCTCGACTAAATACACAACCGGTTCATACAACTTAATCCAGTCGGGGGTTGCCAGCTGTCCCATTTATCGTGTCGAAAATTGGGATTTTTCGTCATTTTTTCAAGATGGCCGCCACAGTGTCCGCCATCTTGTTTTTCTGAAATGTCATAATTTTCCTGAAATCTCAAAGATACAGGCCACCGACTGGTGTACCTGGTGTTGCCAACTTTTGTGTTTGGTAGAACAAAAGAACTCGCCAAAGTCGGGTCTGACCCGAAAATTCAAGCCCCAATGGCTCTCGGGGTTGCCAGCTAAAAGTGATGAAAATGGTCAAATGTCATTTGGGGGACCATCATGTTGCCAGCTAGTCAAAGTCTCCATTCAAAATGTCGTTATTTCTACTTTTCATGTTTTTGGGGAAAATCTAGGAAAACTCCCTAAAAATGGGGAAAATTTTTGCACCAGGCAACACTCCTCGACTAAATACACAACCGGTTCATACATCACAATCCAGTCGGGGGTTGCCAGCTGTCCCATTTATCGTGTCGAAAATTGGGATTTTTCGTCATTTTTACAAGATGGCCGCCACACTGTCCGCCATCTTGTTTTTCTGAAATGTCATAATTTTCCTGAAA
Organism: Xestia rhomboidea; assembly: GCA_963853795.1. Taxonomy (NCBI): domain Eukaryota; kingdom Metazoa; phylum Arthropoda; class Insecta; order Lepidoptera; family Noctuidae; genus Xestia; species Xestia rhomboidea. The sequence goes on along the minus strand of OY970771.1, from coordinate 664,422 downwards.
TCTCAAGGACACAGGCCACAGACTGGTGTACTTGGTGTTGCCAACTTTTGTGTTTGGTAGAACAAAAGAACTCGCCAAAGTCGGGTCTGACCCGAAAATTCAAGCCTCAATGACTCTCGGGGTTGCCAGCTAAAAGTGATGAAAATGGTCAAATGTCATTTGGGGGATCCCAATGTTGCCGGCTGGTCAAAGTCTCTAATCAAAATGTCGTTATTTCTACTTTTCATGTTTTTGGGGAAAATCTGGAAAAAATCCCTAAAAATCGGGAGAATTTTTGCACCTGGCAACACTTCTCAACAAAATACACAACCGGTTCATACAAGACAATCCAGTCGGGGGTTGCCAGCTGTCCCATTTATCGTGTCGAAAATTGGGATTTTTCGTCATTTTTACAAGATGGCCGCCACACTGTCCGCCATCTTGTTTTTCTGAAATGTCATAATTTTCCTGAAATCTCAAAGATACAGGCCACCGACTGGTGTACTTAGTGTTGCCAACTTTTGTGTTTGGTAAAACAAAAGAACTCGCCAAAGTCGGGTCTGACCCGAAAATTCAAGCCCCAATGGCTCTCGGGGTTGCCAGCTAAAAGTGATGAAAATGGTCAAATGTCATTTGGGAGACCATAATGTTGCCAGCTAGTCAAAGTCTCCATTCAAAATGTCGTTATTTCTACTTTTCATGTTTTTGGGGAAAATCTGGGAAAACTCCTAAAAAATGGGGAAAATTTTTGCACCAGGCAACACTCCTCGACTAAATACACAACCGGTTCATACATCACAATCCAGTCGGGGGTTGCCAGCTGTCCCATTTATCGTGTCGAAAATTGGGATTTTTCGTCATTTTTTCAAGATGGCCGCCACAGTGTCCGCCATCTTGTTTTTCTGAAATGTCATAATTTTCCTGAAATCTCAAAGATACAGGCCACCGACTGGTGTACCTGGTGTTGCCAACTTTTGTGTTTGGTAGAACAAAAGAACTCGCCAAAGTCGGGTCTGACCCGAAAATTCAAGCCCCAATGGCTCTCGGGGTTGCCAGCTAAAAGTGATGAAAATGGTCAAATGTCATTTGGGGGACCATCATGTTGCCAGCTAGTCAAAGTCTCCATTCAAAATGTCGTTATTTCTACTTTTCATGTTTTTGGGGAAAATCTAGGAAAACTCCCTAAAAATGGGGAAAATTTTTGCACCAGGCAACACTCTTTGATTAAATACACAACCGGTTCATACAACACAATCCAGTCGGGGGTTGCCAGCTGTCCCATTTATCGTGTCGAAAATTGGGATTTTTCGTCATTTTTACAAGATGGCCGCCACTCTGTCCGCCATCTTGTTTTTCTGAAATGTCATAATTTTCCTGAAATCTCAAGGATATAGGCTACCGATCGGTGTACTTGGTGTTGCCAACTTTTGAGTTTGGTAGAACAAATGAATTCGCCAAAGTCAAAAAGTCCCAAAAATTAAAATATTCAATAGTTTTTGGGGTTGCCAACTAAAACGCACCAAAATGGTCAAATGTCATTTGGGGGACCCTAATGCTGCCAGCTAGTCAAAGTCTTCATTCGAATTGTCGTTTTTTCTACTTTTCATGTTTTTGGGGAAAATCTGGGAAAGTACCCTAAAAAAGGGGAAATTTATTTCACCAGGCAACACTCGTTGTTGTAACACACAACCGCTCGGTACAACTCGAACCCGTCAGATGTTGCCAACTACACGAAAAATGGATTTGAAAAAAGTCGAAAATTCCAACTGTTTACAAAATGGCCGCCACAGCGTCCGCCATCTTGTTTTTCCGAAACGTCACAATTTTTCTGAAATTTCAACGATATAGGCCACCGATTGGTGTACTTGGTGTTGCCAACTTTTGGAATCGGTAGAACAAAACAATTCGTCAGAGTCGAGTGGAAAAAGTCGCAATTTTCAAAACGTCCTAGCGCAGCCGCCATCTTGTTTTTTTTTTTTTTTTCCTTTTTTTTTTAAATCATTTCAGATCTTGTACAGGACCTATGAGTCGAAACTCCTCCAAGTCTTTTCCCCGCCGAAACCGGAAATGGACTCGGCCGCCATCTTGGATTTGAATCTCCTCTATAATTTTCCTCTACTCACTTTATGGTTTTATACATTATTGCAAAACATACCCTTAACCCATCTCTCACCCATTCCGAGAAACGGCATGTCAATCAGTGAGTGAGTGGTCTTGTAGTTTTATATAATATAAACTAGTTTGCTTGGGTGCGCGAGCTGCGCGCAGCTCGCGTGTTTGGTGTTTTTGAGAAGTATTACTTACCCTTTTAAAATTTTGAGAATCTATAGGCACCCTTAAATGAATTGGAAAATCCGTTAGAATTACCCCTAAAACAGTATGAAAACCCTTACGAACCCCTAATAAAATCTAAAACCTTATTTAAAAACTCAGACCTTTTCCCATAAAAAACATTACCCTAAAGTTTGCTTGTCGTACCTACCGCCTTGACCTACCTACCACCCGACAGGTTTCGACGCCTACTATAATATTTGTTCAAACACCTGAAGTCTATCTCTAACCGTTATGAAGTTACAGCCCTTTCAATTTTAGGGGAGATTGGGGAGGGGAGCTTCACCCAATCAACCTTCGTTACGCTACGGAGGTCGCCGGCTCGCTTCGCTCGCCACCTCCCCCCTTCGCTCCACTCGGCCTCAAAGGTTCGCTCCACTTAGAACCTACCTACCCCCGGAAAGCTACTATCTTTCAACTTTAGGGGAGGTTGGGGAGGGGAGGGTATAAAAATTTCAATGCCCTACAAAAATTAAGTATAGTAAAAATCAAAATGCCGCTAAGTGTCCTAGTTTCCGAGATACGATGGGGGGAGGGGTCAAGGGAGGGAGAGGGGGGAGTTTAGAAAAATGATTTTGACCAACAATTAAAACCTTTATACGAATCTGAAAAAAAAATGTTCCAAGTCTCTTAACTTCCGAGATCCGCCTAAAGGGGCAGAGAAGGGGGGAAAGGGGGACAACTTGAAAAACTGGTTTTTACTTTTCCAAGCCTCCTCTATACGGATCTGAAAAAAAACTGTACCAAGTCTCTTGGTTTCCGAGATACGATAGGGAGGGTTGAGAAGGGGGGTGAAAAGGGGAGGTTTGGCACTTTTCCCATAGGTTTGAGAGTTAGTTGTTTACGAATCTGTAAAAATATACCCCACTCGCCCTCCACCATCTGGGAGAACAATTATGTCAGTGAGTGAGTGGTAATAAACCGGAAATGGCACGGTCGCCATCTTGAATTTTTGAAATGTCACAATTTTCCTAAAGTAACCAGGATACAAGGTACCTGTCAGTAAAAAAACGGTGGCAGTTCGTTGAGTTTGGTAAAACAAAAGAACTCGCCAAAGTCGGGTCTGACCCGAAAATTCAAGCCCTAATGGCTCTCGGGGTTACCAGCTGAAAGTGATGAAAATGATCAAATGTCATTTGGGGGATCCCAATGTTGCCGGCTAGTTAAAGTCTCTATTCAAAATGTCGTTATTTCTACTTTTCATGTTTTCGGGGAAAATCTGGGAAAACTCCCTCAAAATGGGGAAAATTTTTGCACCAGGCAACACTCCTCGACTAAATACACAACCGGTTCATACAACACAATCCAGTCGGGGGTTGCCAGCTGTCCCATTTATCGTGTCGAAAATTGGGATTTTTCGTCATTTTCACAAGATGAACGCCACACTGTCCGCCATCTTGTTTTTCTGAAATGTCATAATTTTCCTGAAATCTCAAGGATACAGGCCACCGACTGGTTTACTTGATGTTGCCAACTTTTGAGTTTGGTAGAACAAAAGAACTCGCCAAAGTCGGGTCTGACCCGAAAATTCAAGCCCCAATGGCTCTCGGGGTTGCCAGCTAAAAGTGATGAAAATGGTCAAATGTCATTTGGGGGACCACAATGTTGCCACTTAGTCAAAGTCTCCATTCAAAATGTCGTTATTTCTACTTTTCATGTTTTCGGGGAAAATCTGGGAAAACTCCCTCAAAATGGGGAAAATTTTTGCACCAGGCAACACTCCTCGACTAAATACACAACCGGTTCATACAACACAATCCAGTCGGGGGTTGCCAGCTGTCCCATTTATCGTGTCGAAAATTGGGATTTTTCGTCATTTTTACAAGATGACCGCCACACTGTCCGCCATCTTGTTTTTCTGAAAAGTCATAATTTTCCTGAAATCTCAAGGATATAGGCTACCGATCGGTCTACTTGGTGTTGCCAAGTTTTGAGTTTGGTAGAACAAATGAATTCGCCAAAGTCAAAAAGTCACAAAAATTAAAATATTCAATATTTTTTGGGGTTGCCAACTAAAACGCACCAAAATGGTCAAATGTCATTTGGGGGACCCCAATGCTGCCAGATAGTCAAAGTCTTTATTCAAAATGTCATTATTTCTACTTATCATGTTTTTGGGGAAAATCTGGGAAAGTACCCTAAAAATGGGAAAATTTATTGCACCAGGCAACACTCGTCAATAAAACACACAACCGCTCGGTACAACTCGAACCCGTCGGATGTTGCCAACTACACGAAAAATGGATTTGAAAAAAGTCGAAAATTCCAACTTTTCACAAAATGGCCGCCACAGCGTCCGCCATCTTGGTTTTTTTAAAAGTCACAATTTTTCTGAAATCTCAAGGATATAGTCCCCCGACTGGTGTACTTGGTGTTGCCAACGTTTGAAATCGGTAGAACAAAACAATTCACCAAAGTCGAGTGAAAAAAGTAGCAATTTTCAAAATGTCCCAGCGCAGCCGCCATCTTGTTTTTTTTTTTTTTTTTACTTTTTTTTAAAATCATTCCAGATCTTATACAGGACCTATGAGTCGAAATATCTCCAAGTCTTTTCCCCACCGAAACCGGAAATAGACACGGCCGCCATCTTGGATTTGAATCTCCTCTATAATTTTCCTCTACTCAGTCTATGGTTTTATACATTATTGCAAAACATACCCCTAACCCATCTCTCACCCATTCCGAGAAACGACATGTCAATCAGTGAGTGAGTCAGTGGCTTTGTAGTTTTATATAATATAAATATAATAATAAATAAAATTTTGTAACCAGAAATTCGTTTAAACATTTTTTGAACAGATCTTTATTGGTAATATCTATGATTTGTTTAGGTAGTTTATTATAGATTTTGGGTGCCATACCTAAAAGATTTTTACTGAAAACGGCTTTTTTATGTCGTGTTGCGCATATTGTGTTTTTGTAGCGTATGCTCTTTGGGTGGTTATATAGATGTAGATTTGCTTTGACATAGTTGGCTACTTCATATATATAAAGACACGGCAGTGTAAGTAGCTGAAGTTTTTGGAAGTGTGGCTTACAACTGTCTGTGCTTTGTATACCACATATTGCCCTTATGCATTTCTTCTGTGCTTTAAACGCCATTTCTCTGTCGGGTGAGTTCCCCCAAAACATTGGATTTCACGACCCACAGCACTTAAATGCTATGGCCGCGCGGTCCGCACATGGAAAACCACGCGGCCACGCAGTTGTCTTAAACGGAGCTTAGTAGAGGTCCCATTATTTTTGCTAATAAAAAGAATGGGAAATCTACGACGCCTCGACGATCCGTATAAGAGAACTGCGTGGCCGCGCGGTTCTCCATGTGCGGACCGCGTGGCCATGGTTAAACCTTTATAACTTTCTGAATATTGGATCTACGAATTTGCGACTTTCATTGTTAGTGTTTTACAAATTCCTTCGTAATGTTGACGTAGTCGTTTTTCTTCTACGACACTGTGGCCGAGCAGTCGAAACGGACACATTCCTAACAGGGACAGACAGAAGTGTAGTGCTGACACCTGCAGGGAATAATATTGTAGCTCAGTTAGGGGCCATTTTAATTACAATCATGCATCCTATTTACCGTTTCTAAATGCCTTCACGTAACGTGTTTATGCCAAGTGAAAAAACATTGTAATGAGGGGCAACTGCAGTTTTTTTTTTTTTCTTCAAAGCGGACTTAACCATATTTATTATGGGAATTATTTTATCTGATAAAGGGTTAGATAAATTTATATTATGTATACCAATTTGAGATCTTAACAACTGATTCCGGGCACATCTCATCAAAATGTGGTACGTGTCTTCCTCCTCATTACATATATCGCAAGCAGGGGATGGTATCTTTTTCATCAAGTGGCCGAATTTATTAAGAGGCATATGTCCTGATCGAAGTCTTAATAATATAGTTAAATCCACTCTGCCAACAAGACAGTTATCAATCCAAGGAGAATATGAGGGCTGTGATTGGATTGTTCTATACCAGATTCCTTTTTCCCTGGAACGGAGATCAAAATAGGTACTCCTTCCAGTTTTGTAAACATATATTCTTCAAAACTGGTATAAAGTCCATGTAATGTGGTATTGCATCAAAATCTGTGCCATCCGAACATGCCTGTTTTGCAAGCTGATCTGCCTTATCATTGCCGTCTATGCCTATGTGCGAAGGGATCCACTGAATGATTATTTGTTTATTTTGGGCTAAGAGTTTTATAAGTGATTTAATTATTGTATAGGCTATCGGCCTACCTCGACAGTCGAGGAGCATCGAGCCAGGTGTTGAATTGAACTCTTTGAATCTGAATAAATGACATATTTGCCTTGGTCTACAGATTCGATATATCATAAGGCTTCAGAGATAGCAACAAGTTCAGCAAACATGATACACACATTCGTGGTGATTTTAAATTTCATACTACACTCGGTATTTTCGTCATAAAATGCGCATCCTATATGATCTCCGTCTTTTGATCCATCTGTGTAAATTTTATAAAATTCGGAAATGTTTCCTCTTTTAAATTAGACATATTATACTTATTCTTTGCTTTAGTTAATGAATCAATTTTAGTTTTAAAAAAAATTGACAAATCAATATCAGCCATCCAGGTATCAAAGGAAAACATTTCTAATCGTTTACAAGAACTAATGGTAAATTCTTTTAATTTATCATGAATTACAACGAGTAAAGGAACTTTTTTATTTCTTTTATTAAGGTAAATATCACTCCACTTTTCCAAAATTGGAATAACTGTATTTTCTTTAAGTATATGACTTTGTTTTTAACCAAAACTTTCCAGCCAGAAACCTTCTTCTAACTTCCAACGGTGGTAAGCTAAGTTCGCATTCCATGACGTGTGTGGGTGTAGTCCTAATAAATCCCCCTATTACCCTCATGCATTGATTTTGTGCAACCTCCAATTTATTTAGATATTTTTTGGCACTGATATTATATAAAAACTAGCGTAATCTAGACGGCTTCGAATAGTCGATATATATAACCGTCGTAAATGTTTTTGGTGAATACCCCAACCAGATCCGGACAAAACTTTAAATACATTAAGGAATTTGTGGGTTTTTTCGATAATTTCATTCAAATGTTTCCCCCATCTTAAAGAACAATCCATCCACAGACCCAAATACTTACCTAACACAAGCAACTATGGGTAAAGAAGTACCATTAACATTAACATCAATAGGATATCTAGAATATTTCCTACCTTTTGAAAACAGACATAATTTACTTTTGGTAGGGGACATTTCAAGACCTAATTCTGCTAAAATAGATATACTTAGCGTTATTCAGCATACATTGAATATCAGCTACGGCGTCACTAATATCAGCTACGGCGTCACTAATATCAGCTACGGCGTCACTAATATCAGCTACGGCGTCACTAATATTTTTGCCAGTTACATACATAACAATATCATCTGCATATTGAGACACAGCTACTTCATGATAAACTTGTTTACAAACTTCAATGGTTGCCACATTGAAAAGTAATGGTGATAAGGGATCACCCTGAGCCAATCCGATTCCTGTGCATCTGTAAAAACATATGGTGTCACTGTCACATTTAATAAGTAAACACCTCTCTTTCAAAAAATTATATAAATAAGAACATATTTTAGAATCCGCTCCCAAATTATCTAGAGTAGGTACCTAATCAATAAATTGTATATGTCAACATTGTTATAAGCATTATTTATGTCTATAAAGCAACATAATGTAAACGAATTCGATTCAAAACCATACTGTATTTTAGAAACAAGACTAGACAGACTATCCAGACATGAGCGTGTTTTCCTAAATCCCATCATGTTCTCAGAATATACGTTGTTTTTTTCTAGATACCATTCTAAACGTTTGTTAAGAATTGTGTGAAATGTCTTGCATAAGCAAGATATCAACGAAATAGGCCTAAGTGAATCTAATGAATCAGGATTTCTCCCAGGTTTTGAAATAGGGAATATATGGATGTCACGCCATTGTCTATATAGGAACAAAACCATTTTGTAAATACAAATTGTATAAATTAATTAATATAATTTTAGCATTGGTTGGTAAATTTTTTAACATTGAAAATGATATACCGTCGCACCCTGGAGCCGTGTCTGACTGTTTTATATTCTTCTCTAATTCATGCAGGGAAATACATTTTTCTAAAACTAAATTACTTGATTTAAATTTTGGCTGTTCGTTAATTACGTAATCAGGTGTCAGACTGTATAGCAATTTCTTTGCTTGGGATTCACTTACATACAGGTTACGATTGTTGTGATAACCCTTGAACCATTTCATTTTTCTCCACATATCACTAGAAGAAGTTGAATTATCAACGGATGAAACAAAACTTTGAAACGATTCACTTCTCCCTCTTCTTGTCTCTTTGCGCGATGCTAATCTTAGATTGTAACACTGATAGATTATTAGGAGTTGGGTTATTTCGAAACTGAGCCAGTGCAAGCCTACGTTCTGCCACCGTTCTAGACAAAGCGGGACTCCAGTAGGTTTTTGGTCTAAACCTATTGGAAGGATTTTTGTTAAATTTTATCACAGGAATGTGGAGATCCGCTGATTTATTTAAAATGTTCACAAAGTGGTCGTATGACTGTTGCAAAACACGTAATATTAAAATTGTTGAATTCCTCTTCTAGATATGAACGGTATTGCTGCCAATTGGCCTTTTTAAAGTTTTTTCTTATAGCTGGTTTTTTTGTAGACGAACAGTTTGTAGAAATTTGTATGATGAGGTGGTCGCTACCTAGGCATTCATTGGTCTCGGTCCAATCGTATTTAACAGCAATATCTGTTGTTGCGAGTGACACATCGGGAGAAGATCTTTGTAAAGATCCGTCTACCAACTTAATTCTTGTCGGAGCTCCATCATTCATCACTGTAAGGTTTATGACACAACAGAGAATCAAATATTTGTTTGCCCCTTGTATCATTTTTATATGACCAGTTACTGTGGTGACCGTTCAAATCTCCTAACAGCAAAGTTTTTTCATCACACATTGAAAATATTTCACCCCAATCTTGTTGACAGGTACGAACAGAGGGAGGACAGTATATGGATATGATATTATTCAGAGACTCGCAATTATAAATTTTAAGATGTATGATTTCTAAACCAGGATTTCGGGATTGACATTGAGCCATTTATTTTTAGCTGAGTAGTGGGCTAAGATTAAAACTCCTCCATACCCGTCACTTCTGTCTTTCCGATATATATTATATCCACTTACTCGCAGATTGAACTCCGGTTCTAACCAGGTCTCTGACAGTGCAGCAATATGATTTTTTTCTTGAGAGAGAAGGGCTTCTTTCTAATTGAGTAAGTTTCCCTTTTAAACTTTGGCAATTCCATTGGATAATTTTTAATTTATATTTACTGTTAGTTTTCGTCGCCATTGCTTGTAATAAAATTAAAACCGGTCAAGTTTAGAGTCTTATTTAAAATCAATTTTAAAAACCACTGAAATAGTATCTGGAGGCACATTTTAATTTTATCAGTTATTGTATATTTTTGCTTTAAAATAATTGACATAATTTTTTCTATTAAATCCCTAGTTTTATTCTCCGTTTTGTCTTTTTTGTGGTCTTTAGATTTCTCGTTGTTTTCATCGCTTTCCATTTTGCTGGTATTATAACAATCCGAGTCTGAACATATACATTCCCAATCAAAGGATATGTCATTAATCTTTCGGCTATGTCGTTTTCTCTGAGTCTTTGAAGCCTCTAATTTGTTGAATGAAGTGGAGGGGACTACTGGATCTACGGTGTTTTCGATTACTTCGCTTAACTTTGAATTGGCCGCACAAACTGAGGAGTATAATGGCGTCGTGTGAAGTGGAGTTGAATTTGTATGATCAATCTCAAACTGAGGTACAGATAATTGTACAGAATTAGTTGTATTGGAGGGTAACTTATCAGGAATTGGAGTAGAAGATGGAACGTACAATGTGAGGGCTTTTTTATAAGTACAGTTGAACTGGGACATAATACCTACTTCTGATTTTCTTCTCCTTTTCATACACAGGGCAGACTTTACTCAGTGCCATATGATCTCCTTTACAATTAACGCACGTTTATGAAGTCGTTTCACAGCATTCGTGATTTTTACAGCATTTGGGGCATACAATTTTCTTGATAGGGCAAATCTTTTTATAGTGGCCGAATTTCCAACAATTGGAGCATTGTGTAATCGGATAAACATACGGCTCCACATTTATTCTGACACCATACATATGAATATAAGCTGGTAGTGAGGAACCTTTGAAGCATATTCTTAAGGTTTCACTCTCAATCCATCCAGAAGCATCTGGATTTCTGCGACTTAACCGTTTTACATCTATTATTTCTGTGACAGACGATAAACTTTCCATTATTTCTTCATCATTACAATCAAGTTCTATATTTTTAATTATTCCGTAAGTTCTCTCCACCTCCATAGTTTTTGAGAAAGTCCATTGCTTTTCCTTAAACTCTGTGCAATTAATTAAATTTTGTAATTCTAACTCGCTCTCAAATTGTAACATCACTTTAAAAGGATGGTAATACTTAATGCGTGTGATACGCTTGATGTTGTTGGTTTGTAATAGTTTGGCTAATTTGAACTGTTTAGGTAAGGCTTCTTTACACATTATTGTTACTTCTATTTTATCCTCTGATGCTCGTGTAGTAGAATTACTCAAGTTCTTATAACGCTTTCCAGTTTTTCTGACCTCGGTCCAGTCTTCATCTCTGTCTTTTTCTATTGGTCGTTTTTTTCCCGTTTGTACATTATTTGTTGGTTGGTCTTCAATGCTCGTCTCCATCTCATCTAAATGTATATTGTTTTCTGATTCTTGCGTACTCGTCTGCATTATAATTGAGGTAATATTATTCGCTAATGTGTTGGTACTCAACATTGTTTACGCTGCGAGACCACACAGGTGGCCGGCTGGCGCATCGGCTGTTATCGCGACCGCGGCGCGCGGCGCACGGTAACACGTGCGATGCAGGTGGTGTCACAAAAACTTGTTATTTGAATAGTATTTAAAATTAGATATTGTGCACGTCAATCTCGACCGTTGGACGAACACACACTGCGCAACTGCAGTTCATAAACTTATCTTTAGTTGCACATCATCAGCATCATCATTGTACTTAGATGCAATACATTTAAATACAAGACACAATCTTGTTTTGAGAGACAATCCAAACTTTTGTTCCCATTTTTGCGGTCTGAGTTACATTGTCAATTTAGAGGTAGGTACAGTTCAAGTTGCGGAATGTCATTGTATCTCACAAAGTCACATTATTTATTTAACTACATTAATAAAATTAGGGTTCCGTATTTTTAGGGTTCCGTACCTCAAAAGGAAAAAACGGAACCTTTTTTTTTTTTTTTTATTTTTTATTTGATTAAAGGGCTTTGTCGCTTAGCGACCACATCGCCCAGTGCAGGAAAGCAACTACTTACGATCTATTTAACACTAACTTACGATCTACTTATTACTAGCTCATACAATTCTTTTGCTTTCTCGGACACTGGAAAAGAAAGGATGGTATTACAAATGCCAGTATTATACGATTTATATCGTCCAAAAACATTTATTCTACTATTTTCATTCCGGACACACTCCATCAGGATATGAAAAACATCATCAATTACTCCACAGTCATCACAATTTGGAGACAAAACTTTCTTCATTAAATGATAGAACTTATTCGAAGGGATGTGGCCGGAACGAAGTCTTAAGGCTATAGTAATTAATTTTCTGTTCAGATCACAATCAATCCACGGAGCCCGACAAATCTCTGGCTGGATAGTTCGGTACCATATCCCCTTTTCTTTTGATCTTTCATCAAAATACTCTTGCCAAAGATCTAAACACTTTTTTTTTGCCTTTCCGAAATAGTCTGAATATAGCGGGGTAATATTCGTAGGGACTCCATCAACACATGCTTGTTTGGCGAGTATATCAACCATATCATTTTCTTCAAATTGAATATGCGACGGAATCCATTGGAGGCGCACCGTTTTTGAATTAGCTTGAAGTTTTAAGATCAATTCATATATCGTGTAGGCTGTCGGAATACCTCGCATGTGAGAAGTGTGCCGAGCCAAGTGTTGCAGCGAGCTTTTAGAGTCTGTCAGAATCACAAAATTATCGCCATTAATTGACAGAATATAGGATAAAGCTTCCAATATAGCAATCAACTCAATGTGCATAATAGAAATATCTGAATCAATCTTAAGCTTTATGTGATTTAGAAGAATAGGATCCAAAAAGGCAGCGCCTCCTACATGTTTATCTTTGGAACCGTCAGTAAATATGGTATGATAACCAGAATATTGTTCTTGTATATATGAAATACATAAGTGCTTAAGTTGTAAAATACTGTAGTGGCGTTTAGCTTTGGAAATACTTGGGATGTTATCGAAGATTACATGAGAAATATTTATACTACTAATCCATTTATCAAGTGAAAACATACCAAGTTGAACACTGGAGAATATTGGGACGGAATTATACTGGGAGAGAATATCAACAAGTACTGGCAATTTCTTGTTCTGCCAATAGTTGGAACCTGTGACTAATGAAAGGTTTTCTAGAGATTCTAAGGTTTTATTGCTGCGAAAAGATTTTGATTTTAGAATAAATTTGCTAGCTAGGTATCTCCGACGAATATGAAGTGGCGGAAGGCACAGTTCGTTTTCCATGACATGTATTGGGGTGCTCCTTATAAATCCGCCGACAACACGTAATGCCTGGTTTTGTACCCTATCTAATTTTATTAGTTTAGTCTTGCAACCATTGTCGAACAAGAAACTGGCATAATCAAGCCTACTACGAATTATGGAAATATAAATACGTCTTAAGTGTTTTTGATGGAGACCCCATCCCGGACCAGATAAAACTTTAATCAAATTAATGAACTTCATTACTTTCTGTGAAGTTTCATTGATATGTTTGCCCCATCTTAATGAGCTATCCAGCCACAGACCCAGATATTTCACATTATTAACGACTTCAATAGAAATATCATCAAAATCAAAGTTGACAGCCCTTCTAAGGCAGCCTTTTTTAAAGACACAAATCTTAGTTTTATTTGGAGACATAGTCAGACCTAGCTTATCTATTAGCACTTTGGTATATCGTAAAGCAGACCGAAGTTTTTCAAACGCTAAATCTAGATTATGATTTGTTGAATACAACACGAAGTCATCAGCATATTGAGATATATTAACCTGTCCAACTTTCTTACAAATATGTAGTGTTAAAATATTAAATAAAAGTGGAGCCAGTGGATCTCCTTGAGCTAGCCCACGGCCAGTAAATCTAACAACATCACAGCCGTACGTCGCCACTTGTAGATGTCTATTTGATAAAAAGGACCACAAATAAACACAGATTTTTGATCCAACCCCAAACTGGTCTAAAATACGTAACAGGCAAGGAATATCAACGTTGTTATAAGCGCTCTCGATGTCTATAAAGCACGCCGCTGTAACCAAGTTTTTAGAGAATCCTAGTTGAATTTCAGAGACCAACCGCGTAAGATTATCCAGACAAGATCGTGCTTTACGAAAACCTACCATGTCCTCAGGAAAAAGGTTTTGTTTTTCAAAGAACCATTCTATACGTTTGGCTAAAATGGCATGGAAAATTTTACAAATACAAGATATCAGGGAGATAGGGCGTAAAGATGAACTACTATGCTTGGGAATTGGAACTATTTTAATTTGACGCCATTGTAGAGGAACAAAACCAACAGAAAAACATTGATTAAATATTAGAAGTAACATAGATTTACCGGAAGGTGGAAGATGTTTAATCATGGAGAAGGAAATTTGATCTGAACCAGGGGCTGTGTCAGTAGCTTTAATACAGTTGACCAATTCTGGCATTAAAATTGGCGACTCCAACATTGCATTATTAGAAATAAAAGTAGGCTGCGAGGGACTAACAAAATCTGGAGTAAGGTCGCTAAGTAGACGTTCGGCTTTTTCTTTATCTACACATAAGTTAGGAATTTGCCGACCCTTTAACCACCTCATCTTGCGCCACATTTCAGAAGCTGAAGAGGTTTCATCTACAGATGAACAAAACTGCTGAAAAGATTTACACCTAGCGCTGCGAATAAGCCTTTGAGCAATGCCTATTTTTTCTTTGAGGATATCTAAATTCCTTGGAGAAGGGCAGCCTCTCAGATTCGCGAGAGCCAAGCGCCGCTCCGCTACAGCCCTGGACAGCTCTAAAGACCAATACGGTTTTGGCTTAAATGTGTTGCAAATGTTTTGAGGGATTTTAATGTAAGGAATATACTTCTCCGCAGATTTTTGCATTATATTATGTAGAAGGTCATATAACTCCTGAGGATCCCGGGGAGTTACGCAGCTTTGTAAATCATCGTCTATAAATCCAGAGTATAAAGTCCAATCAGATTTTTTAAAATTCCTTCTGCATTGGTATTCACGCCTAATGTTAAGTAGACAATTTAATTTAATAATTAGATGATCACTTCCGAGTGATTCATTTGTGGGTTTCCACATAAATAATAAGGACAGATCTGATGAAACAAATGAAATATCAGGACTAGATTGCTGGAGAACTCCATCAACCATTCTGATTCTAGTGAAACTACCATCGTTTAAGTGAATGAAATTATAATCCAACATGGAGTCAAATATATCGGAGCCACGCCGATCAGTTCTTACAGACCAATTAGAGTGATGTGCATTAAAATCTCCTAATATAAGAGTTTTACTGTTTCCAATAGAAAAGATCGCGTCCCAATCCCCTTGAGTGGTGTGTACTGTCGAAGGGCAATAAATGGAAATTATATTCTCAATATGCTGACAATTCAGAATTCTAACATGTAACAATTCAATACCGGGGTTACGACTTTGCGTTGTACAAACAACAGACTTAACAGAGCGATGAGTCATAATGGCAACGCCACCGTAACCATCTACTCTGTCCAATCTATACGTATTGTACTCACTAATTTTAAAATAACTCTCGGGCTCCAACCATGTTTCACTTAACACAGCAATATGGATTTTTTTCTTGACTTAAATGCAATTCCAGTGAACGAGATTTGGGCCTTATACTTTGGCAATTCCATTGTACAATATTTAAGTTCGTACAGTTATTGTTATCAGCCATTTCTAACAAATAAATTAAATAACGAATCAATAGATAGACTACTTACAATTTTATGTGTCAGCCACTCGGAAAATATGGAAATTGATTGCTGGATTTTAATCTGAAGAGAATCATTGCTTCTAATAATATTTTTAATTTTTCTAATCAAATGCCAAAAATTTAGATTATCGGAATGATGGTTTTTATTCAAATGAGGTGTGTTAATTTTCTCTGAAGAATCTGAAGATTCTGAAACTTCATTCCATATCATGTCCTCGGCAGGCACGGGGGTTACTGGTCGGCGATATTGTTTCTTTAAATTGCGTTTAGGCAGAGGCTTAGTTCGTTGATTTATTGTGGATGTACCTGGGCAGACCACTTGAGAGGCTGTGCCGACATTATCATCAGTTGTGAGTAGCGTTGGGACCGCACTGATAGTTGCGGCAATCACTGTAGGAGACGGTTGGACTTCCGGCATTAATTCAGAAACTACTTGTGGAACATCAGCAGGGGAGGGTGGGACGTATAATGTAAGAGCTCTCCTGTAGGTGCAATTAAATTCTGACATTAAATCCCTCAGCTTCTTTTCTTTCTTAAAGAAGGGGCATATTTTGTCAAACGCCATATGACCACCTAAACAATTCACACAAGTAAATGATGTAATTGTACAGTTTTCATGTTTTTGAGAACACTTGGGGCACACGGGGTTCTTTGATGGACATCTTATCTTTAAATGGCCATATTTCCAACAGTTAGCACATTGTGTGACAGGGAATACAAACCGCTCCACTGGAATCCTCAAATTGTAAATATAGACATAAGACGGAAGAGAAGGTCCTTTAAATCCTAGTCGAATCGTTTCACTCGGAGTCCAGCCGTTACCGTCAAGGTCATCCGGGCAACGTTTATTTAACCTCTTAATAGATATTATTTCAGCACTGCTTGACAGATTAGCTTTCAGATCTTCATCAGATATCTCCAGTTCCATGGCTCTAATAAGGCCATACGACACTCCTACTTCGGAAGTTTTTTGACAAGACCAGCCCATCTCAGTAAATACTGAGCAATTTATAAATTCATCTGCACCAATATCGTTGTCAAACGTAATGAACATTTTGTTCCGATGTACGTATTTAATTCTATAAATCTTGCCACTGGCAATGTTATGAGTCTTAAGTAATCGAGCTAAGGCGAACTGTTTCGGCAGAGGTTCTTTACAAGTCACGGCCACCTGTGTCCTCTTTTCTTTTTCCTTCTCACCTTGGTCTCTTAAACAGCATACTTCTTTGTTTCGACCTCTCTTCACTACGCTCCATCCTTCTTCAGACGAGGTTCCCTCTCTTGGTCTTTTCTTTCTTATCAACTCCATGTCATCTTGTTGTGTATTGTCCTCAAATTCCATATTTGTAACGTCCTCCAACTCGTCAGCGCTCGATAATGAATTGATGTTTACATCATTTAGGTTTGATTCACACATGTGAGCTAAACAACAGCTGCAGGGACCGACCGGAGAGAACCGGTTGGCCCGAGCGTAAACAAGACAAAAAAATATGCGCACACTAAACTGTAACAGATGTTAGCAAACGTCCGATCACACGGATAGCTCGTGCGGCACTGAAACGGAACCTTTATAAGATCACTTTCTTGGCAGTCTGTCTGTCCGTCTATCACCACCGATTTTCTCAGGAACGGGTGGACCAGCTAGATGAAAATGTATACTAAGATACTGAGGTCTATAGTCCCTTTTAGGAGTATAAAAATCAAGGTCCTGAGTCAACATCATAAAAAATTATGGGCAAATTCAGATTTTCGCGAAAACTTGTAAGTACCAAAATTTACCTTAATTGCAACTTTTTTTATTTTTCGGATTTTTCCCTTTACTTGTACTGTCAGACCTTGCTTTTAACTAAAATTGACAATTCTAGGTCAACCGGAAGTACCCTATAGGTTTTGGGTCGAAAACCTTTATGGTAGTTCCCGACTTCTTGTTGACCTAGAATCACGAAATTTGACAAAAAGCAAGGTCTTACAGCACATGTAAAGGGAAAAGTCTGAAAACCGTAAATATGTAGGTTGGTTGCGGTTGGTGCAATAGCCGTTTCTAGTGATCGAACAGCCAAGTTAAGTTTGTCCTTTAAAAAGTTTGTACGGAACCCTCGGTGCGCGAGTCCGACTCGCTGTTGCCCGTTTTTAAATGTTTGTCACGCTCTCCTGTGAAGTTACAAAATATGAGTAAGGTAGACGCCAGCACATCAGCTACAATCTCACAAATTACTTTAATAGATTTTCTACTTTACCGCTATAGTAGGGTAAACATACCGGTTATCGACCATTTAAGCCGCTAGTTTGCCGCTAGTTCGTTTCGCTGGTTTGACGACCCGAATGGCGCAGCGGTAGTGAGGCTGCCTTACGTTCGTTGGGTCCCGGGTTCGAATCCTGGTAGGAGCAAATGTTTGTGTGATGAGCATGGACATTTGTTTCAGAGTCATGGATGTTTATATGTATAATAAGTATGTATCAACAAACAAAATAATCTATGTAGTATATCAAATATCTGGTGTCCACGAAACAAGCCTCGTTGCTTAGTGTGGCGCTAGATGGCGCTGTGTGTAATGTCCAGCGATATTTATTTATTTAGTTGACTTCAGTGTTGATTTCTATCATTATGCTGCACTCCAAGACTTATTTTTTTTTTTTCATTTCATCCAGCAATAGTCTAGTTTCATAAAACCTAACGTTTAGGTATAGACGTATCAGTGATATATAATTAAAAAAATATTATATTATTCTTAAAAATAGCAAATATAGGTACCGGCTAATCGGCTATCGGCCTTTTCAATCGGCTAACGACACCAGTGCACTGGTTATCGGCCACCTATTTCACGGTAGAAAAACGACTCTTATTCGAGTGTGATACCTGATTTAGAAAAGTGTCACACCGTAGAACACGTCCCCGTAAGTTCACAAATACGAAACCCTCAACAACGAATGCACGCTACCACGAAAAAGCTAACGCCGCCGCGCCGCCCGTAGCCATGCCATCTCGAATAACTAAACCTCGAAAAGTCATCGTGAAAATTCTTTAAGTATTTATATTCATTTGACAATAGGAAGCCAGTAAGTGCAATGTTTATGGATATGACCAGCAGGGCTATTACGTATCTTTCTGATATCCAGTGACTATCAAGCTTTGGTTGTACACCGAACTTTGATGACAACCGTGAATGTCATAAGATTGGTATTGCGTATCACACTGAGTGGATACCACTTTACGGTGACTAACAGGGTCTTATATGATACGAAACTAACCTTTTGACAGTTAATTGATGGACACTAAGCCCAGTTACTATCATTTCGAGCTGTCAACAGAGATACGTAATAGCCCTACAGAGCATTTGATCACGTGGACCTTATGGTACTGCTAAGTAAGCTGATAGATACGGCATCAGAGGTAACGTGTTTAATCCTTGACAATCTTATTTGGAGGATAGAAAACAAATTACGCCGATTAGTCAAGTTGATATTAAGTCCAAAACTGAAGTAAGTACCTAGTAGGTACACTCGTCTAGCTCTAGAGTTCTCCGTTACGGTGTTCCGCAGGGTTCTGTGGTGGAACCCTTGCTGTTCATTTGCTACATTAACGACCTTCCCCAAGGGATAATTCACCAAATGTCCTTATTTGCCGACGACTGCACGGTTATATATAACACTGGTAGTACACGAAGTATTATATTATCTGTGGTAGTACCAAAGAAATCGAAGATGATACTAACAATAGTCTTGTTACGATTGTGGACTGGCTGAATGCTATTAACCTCAAAATTAACCTAGCTAAAACTAAATTTATAACTTTTAACAAAACAAATTCTCAGATCTTCAAGTAAACTACAAAGGTGAACAAATACATGAAACTACTGTAACAAAATTTCTAGGACTGTATATTGTGATAGCGACATGTCATGGAGGACGCAAATCGAAAATGTATCGGGAAGCTCAGTAAGTTTTCTATGCTCTAAATAGCTAGGCAAAATTGCGAATAACACAGCGCTCCTAGCAGCCTATCATGGTTATGTCGCCTCTGCTGTGCGATATGGCGTTATTTTTTGGGGCAATGCTACAAAGGTTGAGGAGGTTTTGATAGCACAGTGCATTCGAGCGATATGTAAAATAAAACGAACAGATTAATGCAAGCCACATTTCCGAAACTTGAAAATATTTCGATATACCATGTCTCTATATCTATGAAGCCTGTATCTTTGCAAAACACAACATGTCTATAAATAAATCTGTCGAAAGTCAACGGCGCTCAAAAAAGCTGCACCCGTAACGTTATTCACTAAAACGAAATTCCTCTACAATAGTATACAGGTTGGAATTTTTCAATGCAAAATTTTAAATTTTTTCATTGAAAAATTCCACCCTGTATATGTAATAGCTCCAAAACTTTATAACAAATTGCCTGATAAAATTGTATCAAGCAACACAATGAAGGAGTTTAAACGTAGGCTTTTTAAATTATTGACTGACAGGGCGTAATATTCTGTTAATGAATATATTTTTTTATTTTTATTTTTTATTTTTATTTTAAGGAACAGCAAACAGTTACATTATGAAAACTTCAAACTAGTATAACAGTATTTGCATTTTGCTAATAATGTAACCCACAACACTGTCCACGGGTTATCATAATAATATAAAAAAAAAACAATTATCGCCAGGGGTGACAAAACAAAATAGAGTAAAAAATAATAAAATAAACGAAAGATAACAAAAAGTAAGTATACAACCAAGACAGATTTATATACAACCAAAACAATAATTTGAAGATTACATGTAATTATGTATTAATTTTTAAGGATTCTGAAGATAAGCCGCTTGAATTTTCCAATTGGGCTGATAAAGATGTCAATATTTACAAAAGTGTTATTGTACAAATCAACCATGCGGCGGATGGGTGAGCGCAGGCCGGAGTTGGTTCGGCAGGAGGGTAAAGCGAACAGCGTACCTGCGCGGACCTGACGCCTGTGGAAGGTTCTAGGTACTGCATAGCAGATCATGTTATTGAGGTTTATGCAGTTGAATTTATTTCTAACAATTTTGTATAGCGTGAGAGCTTCAGGGTTTTTCTACGGCAGTTTAATGATAAAAGTTTCTACTTGCTGAGTAACTGGGCATAAGGTAGGAAAGATCTGTGGCACCTGTAGTGCATGGCACGTAGAAATTTGTATTGTACATTTTCAATCATTTCTGTGTATTTCTTATAATAGGGGTTCCATATCGAAACCGCATACTCCAATTGAGATCGAACTAGGGCTTTATACAAGCATAAATAAGATGAGGTTCTTTTAAAGTTGAGGGTGGACCGCATAATAAATCCGTACATCTGATAGGCTTTGTTTACAATTTTATCGATATGCAGGTCTAAGCAGAGTTTCGAGTCAAATATAACACCTAGATCCCGAATAGAGTTCAATTTAGCGAGTGGTGTGTGACATAGTGTGTATGTAAAATTAATAACGTTCTTTTTTTATGAAAGTAATGCAATTACACTTAGGTAAGCTTAACTTGAGCTTATGCTGGCACAGTAGTCGGACAGTCGGTCCAGGTCCTGCTGGAAAAGAGTACAATCTTCAGCAGTTTTTACTGATTTGTACACCTTCAGATTGTCTGCGTACAAAAGGAACTGAGTATGCCGAAAACATTTCCCTATGTCGTTGACAAATATGACAAATAATAAAGGCCCAAGGATAGAGCCCTGTGGAACACCAGATGTTAACTTGTTAATGTTCGACCTGTATCCGTTGATTACGACACTCTGGCAGCGGTTCGTGATATACGATGCGAACCAACCACTTTTTTACGAAACTATAAGAACTATGCTGTTGAAACTTGGTAAGTAGATGTAGGTATTCTGTGAACCGCATTAAGATTTTCACACAAAAATAGAAAAAAAAAACAATAAATTTTGGGGTTCCCCGTACTTAGAACAGAAACTCAATTTTTTTTTTCATTAAACCCATACGTGTGCGGTATCTATGGATAGGTCTTCAACAATAATATTGAGGTTTCTATTTTTTTTTTTCTAAACTGAATAGTTTGCGCGAGAGACACTTCCAAAGTGGTAAAATGTGTGTCCCCCCCTGTAACTTCTAAAATAAGAGAATGATAAAACAAAAATATATATAAACTCAAACTCAAACTCAAACTCAAATCATTTATTTCAATTAGACCATTACGGCACTTTTGAATGTCGAAAATACAAAAAAAGCAAAGCTACAGTCACAGTCACAAGGCATAATAACTTGAGAAAGTACTGTAGTTGCCCATTCCCTAACGTAGATCTCTATGGAGAAGAACGGGCAAGAAACTCCATGGACACTCTTTTAAATCAAAAATATTGTTACAAAATCTTGGTTACATCATTCATGTTGAGATTATACGTATATGTGAGAACGATGTAGAAAGACGTGCACATTATGAGCGTCCAGATTAAAATGATAAATCAAAAATTAAAAAAAAAAAAAAAAGTAATTACAATGAACGAACCGTGGCAGCCAAGAGATGACCAGTCCCAACTGATAGCGCCCGTTCACGAACATGACGCATGTATCGGCACCATTCAACTCGACCATATTTAAGGGAACTAAGTGACCCGACACACCCGCCACCATCAGCGAGACATTTGAGTGAGCATGACATCCTCTCGTAGCCACCAAGGCATATTCAAGTCAATGAAAGATAACTAAATGTAAGTGGCGGCTGAACAGTACAAAGTACTCACACATGTGCTATGCAATTATATAATACTAAAAACTGGAATCTATACAATGCAAGTAGGTATATTTTTACAACCTTCTGCAGCTTCCACAATACATTAACATGGGAATCAATTCTTCTTCTTCTTTGCGTGTCGATATACTCAAATAATGCCCGACCAGTACAATCAATTAGTTTGCAACTATGGTTGTGGAGCAGGACCAGCATTTAGCCAAGCATTTTTATCATCAATGTAATCCCCCAACTTATAATATGCTTGCCTACATAGTGTGCGTTTTATACAAGATTTAAATTTCGTCTCATTCAGTTGAAGAATGTGGGGAGGTATTTTATTGTAACATTTCAAACAGTACCCCATGAAAGATGAATCTACTTTAGCAAGCCTGAAACCTGGCTGAACTAGTTGGTCCCTATTTCTAGTGTTATAATGGTGTCTGTCACCTCTTTTACTGAATAAATGCAGATTTTTCCTAACGTACATGATGTTTTCATAGATGTATTGACAAGGTACTGTCATGATATTAATTTCCTTAAACAGTTCTCTTAGAGAATCGCGTCTACGTAATTCATATATGGCTCTGATGGCTCTTTTCTGCAGAATAAATATAGACTCGATGTCTGCAGCCCGTCCCCATAGTAAAATACCGTATGACATAATACTATGAAAATAACTAAAATAGACTAGCCTCGCGGTATCAATATCAGTAAATTGACGGATTTTTCTAACAGCATATGCAGCTGAACTCAGCCGTCCTGCAAGAGATGTTAAATGAGGACCCCATTGTAACCTTGAGTCGAGCGTGATTCCCAAGAAAACCGTTTTATCGACAAATTCTAGTTTCTCTTGATTCAATATTATGTCACAATCATTACTTTTGACATTTGGTAGAGCAAATCTAATGCACTTAGTTTTTTTCCCATTTAGTACTAAATTATTAGCGGTAAACCAATTATGGACCTGCAGTAGGGCGTTATTTACGTCGTCAAGATCAGTGGCACGTCTGTTTATCCTAAATATTAAAGAAGTATCGTCAGCAAACAACACCATATGCGGATGGTTGTTAAATAAACGAGGTAGGTCATTAATATATACTAAAAAGAGGAAGGGACCCAATATCGAACCTTGTGGTACACCCATTTTAACTTTTAAACCCATTGAATTGACACCATTTATTTGTACCTGCTGCTGTCTATCATTCAAATACGATTTTACTAAACTAAGCGCAAGTTTACCTAAACCGTAATGCTCAAGTTTCAAGATCAGGGTTTCGTGATTTACGCAATCAAATGCCTTCGAAAGGTCACAGAAGATTCCTATGGCATCTTGTGCCTCTTCCCACGCAGTAAATATGTGTTTTAATAAAGTGACACCGGCGTCAGTTGTACAACGTCCTTTGGTGAAACCATACTGTTGCTCGTGCAATATTTTATTGGTGTTAAAATGGTTAAGCATTTGATTGAGCATTATCTTTTCAAACACCTTGCTGAAAACCGGCAACACGGATACGGGCCTATAGTTATTGGTGTCTTTACTATCCCCAGATTTAAAAAGCGGTATTACCTTACTGAATTTCATTAGATCCGGGAAGACCCCTTGATCCACGCACAAATTAAATATTAAGGCTAAATACGGCGCTACAGTCTCAATAATTGAGGTACAAGCTTTGATAGACATACCCCATAGATCTTCCGTTAATTTGATCTTGATTTGCTTAAAAGCTTTTATGACTATTATGGGGTTTATATGCTGAAATTCAAACTCATTTGGACAGGCTGAAACGTTCGCTTTCAATAAATCAATAGAGAGCAAGGGTGAGGATTTTAAGGTTTCTGTAGTTTTAAGTGGGATACTGGTAAAGAAATTTACAAATTCTTGAGCAACTTCATTGTTGGAGCTCACAAGGCCACGTGATGTCTCTAGTGTGAAATCATTATTTAGTTTTTTATTTCTATTTGTTTCACTGTTGATAATTTTCCAAACCGTCTTTATTTTATTATCGGCTGATTTAATCTTGTTGCTAATGAATAAGGATTTGGCTACCTTGCAAGTGTTTTTAAAAATTTTCGAATAAGTAGCAACATATTTAATAAAAGAATCTGTGTTGATGTGAGGCCTAAGGCCGTACAGCTCAAACAATCGTTCCCTACTTTTCCTAATACCCGGTGTTGCCCAGTCACTGAAAATAAACTTTGGGCCAATAGTTTTAAATTTCTTTTTTAAAGTATTATTAAACTCGGTGTGCACTACCGAAAAGAATTCTTCATAAAATTCATTTACATCGTTTATAATATGGCCCGGTATTCCTAGCTTGCTAATTAAATTATGATTAAACTTGTCTAAATTGCTGGGTGTTATTTGTCTAGATTGAATCTGAATTCTTTGTAATTGTATATTGGACGCGAAAGCAACGGTCTGACCGCTGTGATCAGAAGGAAGGTAATTTACGATGGATTTATTTATGTACTCACAGCAACAAAAAACATTATCAATACATGTAGCAGTATTTGTAGTAATTCTAGTTGGTTCTGAAAACACATTTGACAAATTAAATGATTTAAAGAGACTTAAAAATCTACTGCTATTTACATTATTCTCTAAGATATTAACATTAAAGTCACCACAGATAATTATCGGTTTATTACCAGTTACAAGCTTTGCTAAAGCATCTTCCATTACTGATTCAAAGATAGAGTAGTTAAGGTAATTAGGGGGTCTGTAAACGCACACTATTACATGCTTATCTAGCTCAACACAAGATAATTCAATGCTATGTTCAACCGATAGATCGACTATATCATTACGAGACTTAGATTTAATAAATTTTTTAACTAAGATTAATGAACCCCCACGCATCTTAGATTTCCGGTTATAGCAACTGCCCATGTTGTAATTCTCATAATTTATTTGCATTAATTCATAATCTTTCATCCAATGTTCAGTAAAGCAGATAATATCAAACTTGGTTTTTTCTAAAAATAGTTCTATTTCTAATTGTTTGGATGAAAATCCCTGAATATTTTGGTGAAACAATTTCAAGGAATTCTGCTCAGCCCCTATATTACAATTAATTGATTGAGAGCTAGAAGATACCCCATAGTTGACACTGACAGGTTTAACTAAATTGTCACTCGTACCTTCTATTGTCTTAATGACTAGTTTAAATCTAAGCTAATATGTGTATAATTACAATTAGTATAATTACTAATATCCGTAGACCTATTTACAAAAAACTGCGACATACTACATATGTCTGAGTTTATATTAAAAGCTAATAGCCGTGCTATTTGACGTCTAAAACTAATAGGCAGGTACGCATCATTCCTAGTTGACTTCAATTTCTGAACGAAACTGTTGGTGTCGAAAAATGTCAACCTGTCACTAAAATGACTAACCAACAAATGCATGCGATCGTTAAGGTTATGGATATAATGATTTCGCCTGCTTGATAACTTCTCAAAGTATGGAAAGGCACACAGAATTATTCTTTTACAATTTAGTTTTAACAGTTTTAACATATATGATGTACATTACCATGTAAACTTCCACCAAAATTGGTTCTAGTAGGTAGTTTTTTTTTAATATGTCATAAATCGTAAACCGCATTTTACATATCAATAACTTAATTTAAAAAAATACACTATTATTAAAACATCGATCCAAGTTACAACGAACTACAAGAACTTTTATAGGGATCCCTTCTTTTTGCTAATATACTTTGGCATAACTATTTTGTTATGTTTTGCCATAATAATACTTTACCATTTTTTTTGGCCTAGAGTTTATGTGCTACCGCACACTTGAGACAAGACTGTCTTAAGACAGACTATTTCCCTACTAGTGCGAGCGAGAGATAAATAGTCTGTCTCGCTCGCACTAATAGGGAAATAGTCTGTCTTAAGACAGTCTTGTCTCAAGTGTGCGGTAGCCCTTTTTTTTTGTTTTTTCTTTTTAGGATGGGAAAGCATCAAATAACCCCTCCCGATCTGTTCCTTCATCGCCCTTTGTGTTCCGGGGCCACGGTATCTCTTTCGAATAGTCCCGCAGCCCCGGCAGGCTTCGGCCCTTGCTTCCCCTTCCTGTTGCTGACTCTCTTTGAGGCGCGCGTGGAACACTTTTGCGCCGTCGACACGGCCTGTCGTCATGAGACGGACGGACGGCGAGCTGAGTGTGCGGTAGCCCTAAGTTGGCATAATTATCTTGAAGGCTAATTTGTTTTGGCATAAATTAAATTCGCATAATGTAACTAGGCATAATGACTATTAGCATAATAGTATTTAAGCATACAATTAATAGAAATAACGGAATCAAATTTAAGTTATTTTTAAGTAATTATTTTGAATTTAAAAAATCATAAAGTTGTGCTACAAAAGTTAGTGACAGAAACGAATCGCTGCAAAACCGACTCTACGTAGTCTTGTCTGCCCTACCCCTAGAGTGTAATCTAAGGCCGCGTAGGCGCGGAGGGGCGAGGCGGCCCGCAAGGTGAGGAGCACATCTGCGACGATAAGCTCGCGTGGGACCGCCGGAGCCCCGCAGCGCCGGAGCAGTGACAGAAACCATGCCTGCTGCATGTTGCATACTGCATGCTTGCTTGCTGCATGCAAGGTGTATGCTTGTTTGCATACTGCATGCTTGCTGCATGCATGGTGTTTGCTTGTTTACATGTTTGCTGCATGCATGCATGCGTGTACGCTTCTTTAAGTGAAAAAATCCCACATATTGTTTACAATCAACTATGTTCAAAACAAATATCTAAATAAAACAAATATCTGTCATCGAGACGTCAAATAGTACGGTCACGTTAATTCTGCTCCGTAGCTTAAAATCAAAAATCGTAGTTAATAGTTATTTTACGAGTGCGTGCTGTCTAGACACTCCGAAACGGAACCCTATGGGGTGCAATCTCATAATTCTCATAACTATTACGTGTTTTTAAAGGTGTTAATAGTGAAAATCAAAGTGTACTGTGGTGGTGATCTAACAAAAAATATTTATTGCAAGTTGTCATAAGAAAATAATTTCCAGTCTACCGCCTGTTGTGGTAACTTCGTGTTGTCACCACACGAGATCCATAATTTCGAGTACCACGTCAAAGTCTTGCTGGCTCTGGGTGCTAACGCTTGCCATACGAACGTAGGGCGTCGTGAGTTCGATTCCGACCATTCGCACTTAGTCTTTTTGGATTTATTGTACTGTTTGTGAGATTGTTTGAGTTCTCAGAAAATGTCTAACTGTGGTACTTGTGGATTACCAGTTAAACAAAATGAAAAAATAACATGTACAGTACCCGGCAATAAATATTGCACATCGACCTTTGGAAAGAGACAATCGGCTAATTTCGGCTTCGTAGAGCGCTATCTCTCTCGCACGAAATACAAACAGTCCGGTATCTATTAGGAGCTGTTAAAACAATTATGATTTGCTTCTTTTGATAATTATTATTTGTATAAAATACACCAATTTTTTTATAGTGATGGCTTTAGGTTGGGGTAAAATAAAATAAAAAAAACATGTTCCCATTATGTTTTCGTATTTAATTATTTTGGAAAATTACAGCTGTAGTGTACATAATAAACAACATTAATCATATTGTTAAAATGAGACATTGTAATAAAAATAATAATAATTCTAATTCTCAATTACTTCCATTTCACTATCTGTGCTCTCAAAGAGATCAATATCACTGTCACTGTCAGCCGTATTTATCACTAGTCTATCAGTGTAATTGTCTAAACCGTGTTGAATGCTTCTATATTCATTCTCACATTTGATTGCATGATCGCAAACCTTTTTCCAATCTTCAGCCCCGATCATGTTTACTTTTTCAGTCAATAATGTTTTTACTGTAGTTAAATTCATACCCACATTTCTAGAGGCTACATAGCCTTTCAGTTGAGACCATATATTTTCTATTGGATTAAAATTCGGATGATATGGTGGCAATCGCAACACAGTGTGCCCATGTTCGGCAAGTACTTTGTCCACGGAAAACTCTGTATGCCTCTCCTTGTGCTGACATATAATAGCGTAAATCTGGGTTTTTGTTAATTTTGGATCTACTGGAATTTCGTGTCTGTTTAACCAGTGGATCATTTCCTGTATAATGGTGTTTGAGTTGGGGGGTCTTTCAACATATTTGTTGTGATAGGGTGCGTTATCGATAACTAGAACAGAATCACTGGGTATATTTGGTATTAATTGATTAACCAGCCATTTTTCGTAGTTATCGTTATTCATTTCATTGTGATAGTCACCTGTAGTGTCCGTGGATTTATACGTTAAAAAGGCACCGGGTACAAAGCCTTTTTCATTACCCGCATGAACTATTATCAAACGTTGACCTTTTGAAATTGGCTTTTTTACTCCTTTTTTCTTGTCATCACTCCAAGATTTCCCTTTAGTGTGGGATGTATGTATGTAAGACTCATCCATGTAGACGATATTTTTTCCTGATTCGCGAAATTTGCGTATTTTATCGAGGTATTCCATCCGTTTGAGACTTACATCGTGCTTTTCCATTAGAAGTTTTCGATTATCTTCCATTTTAGTGAACCGAAATCCCATCTCGTGAAGTATTTTTCTCAACGTCTTTTCAGACCCATTGTAATTAATAGCTTCAGATAATTTAGCTTTTAATGATTTTATTGTTGGCAGTTCATTAAATCGTAAGTGAAAATCATACACCATTCTTCGAACAACATCATAATCAAAATCGTCCATATGCAAACGAAATTGCTTTTTTTGTCTCCCTTTTTTTGGAGTGCTGAACTTTATTTCAGTAGAATGTGTTTCAGTACTGACTTCGTTTAATATATTGTTCAAAGTTCTTCTTGAAATTCCAGTGGCATTTGCAACTCGCTCTTGAACCTTCTTAAAATAACAACTTACATTTTCATCTTCATTTTTTTTTAATCTGTCAGTTTCGGTTACAAAATATTTATAAACATTGTAGATAATTTCGCGTGACTGACCTCGTAAAGGTTTCCCTCTTTTTCCTAAAGATGCCATTGTGCAATTTTAAATTATTTAAATTTGGGGGTGTTAACAACTCTTAATATATATTTTGAACTGGACGCGACCGCACTTTATCGCACTTGAACAACGACTGACAAACGTCACATAGGTAGTGTGCGACAGAGATAACGCTCTACGAAGCCGAAATTAGCCGATTGTCTCTTTCCAAAGGTCGATGTGCAATATTTATTGCCGGGTACTGTACTAATGATTGCGATAAAGTCTATCATCACTTATGCGTTAACCTGAGTGCTACTGCGTTTAAAAGGCTCAGTAAAACTGCACGTTCTAAGTGGAATTGTCCGAGTTGTTTATCTCAGCATGAACCTGATAAATCGACGTCTGAGACAATTGAAGACAGTTCTGAAGGCGAGGATGATAAGGTCAGCGATATACGACTTGTTATACGGGAGGAAATTAGGAATACATTGCGTATTGAGGTAAAGAATATGATTAGTGAGCTTAGATTCGAAATTGATGATTTAAAGAAACAGATTGAGGAGTTGAAGTTATCTGGATCCTTTGATATCTCTCAAGTTAACGACTTAAAAAATGAACTCGAGGGTGTGCAACGTGAGAATACTGAACTTCGTTCACAGAACTCCGATATGCAAAAGACTATGGCTCAGCTGATAACGCAAATAAATACCCTTGATCAGAATATGCGTGAGGCAAATCTGGAAATTCACGGCTTACCTGAAAATAAGAATGAAGTATTACCGTCCATCGTTACACAACTGGCTAATGTTGTGTCATATGCGCTAAAAGACTGCGATATTATGAAATGTGTTAGAGTGGCCAGTATAAACAACAACAAGACTCGCCCGCGCTCTGTAATAGTGAAGCTGCGTAGTCCTAGATGTCGCGACGAATTGTATTCTGCAATAACTAGATACAATAAATCTCACACTGATGAAAAATTGAACACAAGTCTTTTGGGTTATGGCGGTAACAAGGAGCCACTTTATGTATCCGAGCACCTTTCCCCGACATATAAGTCTTTACATGCTGCTGCACGTCTTAAGGCCAAAGAAAAATCCTATAAGTTTGTCTGGGTTCGCTACGGTAAAATATTTGTGTGTAAAAGTGAAAATTCGGGTACCATTCTAATTAAAGATGAGCAGTGTCTAGAAAAAATTGTATAAATTATTTGAATTGTTAATTTGGTTTATCAGTCATGTTTACTTTTTTTGTTTTTAGTCTAATGGATGGTATTTCGATTTTTTATCAGAATGTGAGAGGCATGAAAACGAAGTCACATGAAATTATAATGTCAATTTTAAGTTCTGACTACGACATAATATGTCTAACAGGAACTTGGTTAGATGACTCGTTCTTATCCTCTGAATACTTTGATCA
Organism: Xestia rhomboidea; assembly: GCA_963853795.1. NCBI lineage: Eukaryota > Metazoa > Arthropoda > Insecta > Lepidoptera > Noctuidae > Xestia > Xestia rhomboidea. Next base: position 633,821 of record OY970771.1, on the reverse strand, counting down.
AAGATATACTGTTGTACGCCGTGATCGTAGTGCTCAGTTTAAAGATTTGTACTCTAAAAATTATGGTGGTGGGATATTGGTAGCTATTAATAATAAGTATAATTTTGTTAATAAAACAGAATGGCAAACCTCCGTTGAAGATATGTGGTTATGTGTAAGTGCTGGTGGCGTCTGTATGAATATTTGTGTTGTTTATTTACCGTCTTATATACCTTGCCATATCTTTGCTCAATTCTTGGCCAGGGCTGAAGAAATTTGCTTGCGCTACATAGATTGCACCACTTTGATTCTTGGTGATTTTAATCTTCCTAATGTGAAATGGCTTCAGTCAAATGATCCCTTTCTATTAGTGACCCTAAGTCTTTAGCGTTGAAGGACTTTCTAAACATCACCGGCTATCTTCAAATGAATAACGTCTGCAATCGAAATGATAATATCTTAGACCTCATCTTGGTGGATGAGAACTCTAGTCTTTCTGTTTCTTCCGCACCCCGCCTCAGCAAACCTGATGTACATCATCCGCCACTAGAATTAGCCCTCGCTAAAACTTCAATTTCTAATTTAAATTATAATATATTACAGTCTAAATATAATTTCATTAAAACAGACTACGAGGCATGTGTTCGTGATATACGTAAAGTAAATTGGGAGGATTATTGTCATTTGAGTTGTAATGATTATGTTCTAAAATTTTATAATATTCTATGGGATAATATAGATAAATACACTCCGAAGGGTAAACCTAAGAATAATTGCTACCCAGTTTGGTTCTCAGCTTCGTTGATTAAACTTCTTAAGGAAAAGCATAAATACAGGACTCGGTTCAAACGATACAAAAACCCTCGAGACCACGATACTTTTGTAACCCTACGGATGCGTGCTGGGAGAGCTATGGATAACTGTTTTAAAGATTATATAGAAAGAATTGAGAGTGAATTAAAAACAAATGTAAAAGCTTTTTGGCGTTATACTAAGTCTAAAAAATCTTATAGAGGTGTTCCGGATCAAGTCGCGTGGGGTGATCGTGTTGGTAAGGGTGGTAGTGGTGTGGCGGATCTATTTGCAGATTATTTTGCATCTGTGTACGGAGTTATTCAACAGCCTACTGACTTGTCTCCAGGTTACTCCCTGTCTAATTACAGTATGACTTCAATTGGCATTACTGAAAATGACGTTGGAGATAGCATAAAAAACTTAGATCTTAATAAAGGAGCTGGTCCGGATGGACATCCTCCTATTTTTATTCGTCTCTGCATTGATGCTCTTGTTGTACCACTGCACATTATATACAATAAATCCCTTATAGAAGGTACATTTCCTGATTTATGGAAAATCTCACACATTATCCCCATACATAAATCTGGTAGTGTGAATGATGTGTAACTAACTATAGACCAATCTCTATTATATCACAATTCGCAAAGATCTTTGAGGGTCTCATATACAATGTTGTTTATTACCACCTCCGTCATTTAATTAGTTCGAAGCAGCATGGTTTTGTGACTAACCGTTCTACTATGTCTAACTTACTTATTTACACTACATTCATTAGTAACACCTTTGAAGCTAGGGGTCAGGTTGATGCTGTTTACACAGATTTTGCTAAAGCTTTCGATTGCATTGATCACTCAATTCTTTCTATGAAATTAAATTGCGCTGGTATACATGGCTCTCTGTTGCGGTGGTTCGAGAGTTATTTAATTAATCGTTCTCAAATAGTTGCTTTGGCGGGTTATGAATCTGTGCCTATTTCTCCTGGATCTGGAGTTCCACAGGGCTCTAAGTTGGGCCCTTTGCTTTTTTTGGTATTTTTGAATGATCTTTTGGACTTAATAGATTGTAATTGTTTAGCCTACGCTGATGATTTAAAAATATACTGTAGGATATCGGACCTGAGTGATTGTGCGAGGCTTCAGAGAGATCTTGATGTCCTTCAACAATGGTGTTTGAACAACAGAATGACTCTCAATGTTAAAAAATGCCAGACTATAACATTCACTAATAAAGTGAATTACATTAAATTTGATTATTATATTGACGGATCAGTCCTGACCAGAGTTTCGGTACTACGTGACCTAGGGGTACTCTTCGATACATCTCTATCTTTCCGCGATCATATTGATAATTTAGTTAGTAAGGCTAAAAGAATGCTTGGCTTTATTATTCGTATGTCAAAACCTTTTCGTAATTATATTAGCATTATTTTACTTTATAACGCACTAGTAAGGAGCTCCTTGGAATATTGTTCCACTATTTGGTCCCCCTGTTATTCAAGTTATACTAATAATGTGGAATCTGTTCAGGCCCGTTTTGTTAGGTATTTATGTATGAAAAATGGGATTCGAAAGGCTATACCTGATTACGATGACAGGTAAAGGCATTTTAAAATGTTTAGCTTAAAAGAAAGACGTAACCATTCTGACTTACTAATGCTTCATAAAATTATTAACGGTTCCATAGATGCACATTTGGTAAACTATTTTAACTTTCGGTCTAGCCAACGTAGTAAGCGTCATCATCGTATTTTTGAATTGCCTACATCCACATTAAATTCTACATTTAATAGCCCCCTAACACGTATGGCAAGGCAATATAATGAAAGGTCCAAACAGACAGATTACCCTATTGATATTTTCTCCATGAGTTTCGCTTCATACAGACGTGCCGTATTTAAGCAATGCGATGAGTCTAAGTAGCTCAAATTGGTTTGTTTTTCTAGTGATTTAGATTAAGGTCTACTATACTAGACACACTTGTTATTTTTGTTTTTCTTTGTCTCTAGTATTCATATATCAATGTCATGCATTCCTGTTATTTGCATGGTTACTGAAATGCTAATATTAGATGTTATTTGATTTGAATTGTAAGTGACTGTGCTGTTGGTGTGCTTATTATAAATAAATAAATATGTTGTATATACCTGCTTCAGGAGATATGGTATTTTTCCAATCGTCGAAATAAATTGGTATATCCAATTATGGTATGTCTAACATTTTAGGAGTTAATTATTATGCTTATTTGTTATGCCTCTAATTAATATCGTTATGATAATATATAAATTATGCTTGAAAAAAATATGCGTAAGCTGTTATGCGTGAATAATGTTATGCGAAAATATAATTAGGAGTAACAATGGATACCAAACAAAACAAATGGATAGGGAACCACTTTTATATTATGTTACTTGCTGCTACGGAACACTTCATGGGCGAGTCCGACTTGCACTTGGCCGCTTTTTTTTTTCGTGAATTTGATACTTCACACGTCCACAAACGAAATTTTCATGTTAATTTCCATTTTCTTTCTTGTTCGGTCCAGTTAGGTAAGTCTAACTTCGAGAAAGAGGTCAATCGTCGAATCTGACTCGGCTGGGCAGCGTTCGGAAAGTTGCGCGGTATCTTCTCGTCCAACTTACCGCAGTGTCTCAAGACGAAAGTCTATGACCAGTGAGTGTGCGCTCACAATGGGCCTTATCAGAAGGCTTAAAGTCACCCAAAGGGCAATCGAGAGGGCTATGCTCGGAGTTTTCTTGCGTGATCGAATCAGAAAGGAAGACATCCGCAAGACACGCAGTGGACAGGGCACATTGCTCGCAGAACGGATGGCCGATGGGGTCGTAAAGTTCCGGAGTGGCGACCGCGAACCGGAAAACGTTGCGTTGGAAGACCTCCCACTAGGTGGACCGATGACCTGGTGAAGGTTGCGGGAATCCGCTGGTTGCGAGTCGCACGGGACCGGTCAATGTGGTGACACTTGGGGGAGGCCTATGTCCAGCAGTGGACGTCTTGCGGCTGAAATGATAATGCTGAATGATAGGTCATCGGGAAGTACCCTTTTACATTTTCGATTCCCTTGAGAGTGTCGAAATATACGTTTTTTGCGGCATAAACGGCCGTATCTTTTTCTGTTTGATTTTTCACAGCTTCACTGTAGATAAACCTAAGTCGTATGTATATGGTTTTAATTTTAACTCAATACCTTCACGCGTTCGCGAGATAAAAGGTCTTGACAGACGGACGGGCGGACAACAAAGTGATCCTCTAAGGTTTCGGTTTTTTCGTGTTGAGGTACGGAACCCTAAAAACAAGATGGCGGCGTAAGGCTTGAATTCGTCCTGCGCTGACGTCGGTCGCGTGCGTCGGTTGTGCGTACGAGCATACATTGGTGTTCTACAACATGTAACATAACATATCAACATTAACGACATCGACTCTTGTTTGACTTCATCCAAACTTTTATATTTTGCCGATGACATGAAAATTTATGCCACAATATTATCCCAGTTGGACGTAACGGCACTCCAGAATGACCTACATCGCTTGGAGGATTATTACCAAAAAAACAAGCTTGATCTTAATCCCGCTAAATGCTCGGTTATTACGTATTCTCGGAAGCGGTCAATCATCGCTACATCGTATACCTTATGCGATCAAATTCTACCTAGATCAAACTCTAACCGTGATCTGGGGGTTCATCATGATTCCAAGCTTAGTTTTGAATTACACGTAGATGCAATAGTCGCTAAGGCATCAAAATCACTGGGTTTCATAATGCGTTTATCCAAGTGCTTCATTCAAGCCAAAACTTTAAAAATACTATACTGTACTTTTGTTAGAAGCCACTTGGAATATGCGTCTGAAATATGGAACCCATGTTACCACAAATACATTGACCGCATTGAGAGCATCCAAAGAAGGTTCATAAGGTATCTATGTTACCATCAAAAAGTACCGTATCATTCGGAAAACTACCATAACCTATGTAAAAAATATCATATTACCTTTACTTCACCGCTGCGAGATTTCTGACTGTGTGTGTTTGTTAAAAATTTTTAACTACACCATAAACTGTAGCGATATTTTGTCCAAATTTTATTTCAACACTCCCTTGAAGTCTAAACGCTACAATTCACCTTTGTGTGTGCCATTTGCTTCAACCAATTAAAGGCAGAATTCGTACATTGTGCGTGCAAGAAGAAATTTAAACAAGCTTTGTAAACAGTATGATATACATCCATTCCAAACTAGTGTGTCGTCAGCCAGGAAGTGCTCGAGTCGAAGCTTTTCCATGTAGTTCATTTTGTTATGATGGTTGTTATGCAGTGTGAGTAACATAAGTCGTAATTATGCTGTAGTATATGGTGACTCGATGTGAATGTCCGTAGAATTCACTTTTTTTTTTCTCTGTATCTTTTAGGTGGAGACCTGTAATTGGCTTTCAGACTATTGTACTGTACTTGATATGTTTGTTTTAGCTGTAAGTCTCCCATGTTATTTTATTTTTATTTTTAAATAAATAAATCCTGAAATTAGTTTGTTCAGAATCGTTTACTGAATCGATTTCTATAATTTTTAATATACTTAGGTAATTTTTATCCGCGCATAATTAAAGCTACGTAACTTATAGTCACACTACCCCTGTACAGCCAGAACAAACTGAAATGGACCGTAACTATCAAGGCTATAAGACTTTTAGTTTTATTTGTATTAATACAAATTCCGCCATTCAATACAAAATAAAGAAAAATTAACCTTATTTTAAGCACATGAAAGTCTTTACAAAAACCGTTTAGTAAACTTAGAGATTTAACCGCACGTACGCACTAACAGGCACTGGACAAAGTAAACAATATATAAACCAACAAAATGCAAATATGTCATTCTTGTTTTCGTTCCCTTTCTCGTGCAAATTAAAAACCTGGGATAGAGCGAGATAGCCACCATGACACCGGGCGGCGCGGGCGCTAGGGCGGCTACGAAGAAAACTAACTTAAGGGGACTACAGGAGATAATCGCGAGTTTTATAATGCAAAAAAAGCATATGATTCACTGCAATAAACAAAACCAGAAAAATATTTAATATTCTTTAGGATATATGCTAGAACTAGTATGATAGTGTTTTGAAAACATAATACAATTAATTTTACTGGATAAAAAAATCACGAACCTATCTCTAAAAAAATATTTTAACGAGTAAAAACCATAATTCATATACTACATGCGATCATAATTATTGTAACAGTATTTAAACACCACAAATAGAGTTGCTAAGTTAGCTCCTGTAGTCGCCTTATAATGAATAATGTAATGTAAAAATCTAATGTAAACAATATTAGTCATGCGCGGACATTATTAGTGGTGGAAGTACTTCCGTAAAGTGTATGCAAATTGTTTTACGCGCGCGATGTCTTTTCAATACACAAATGTTCAGTGAAATGGGTGAGGACTTAGGCACGGTGCGGTGTAGTGATAATGTGGTTCTAGGTTCTAGCTGGCCCCAGTGTGGGCGCGTTCCTTGAGGCGGCGAGCCGCCCACTATCTGAACGCGCCCCAAAAACTGGTAGCCGTAAGGCTGGACCGTGGGTACCGCACGATCTCCCGCGAGGCGGCGAGCCTCCTTGCCGGGGGGGAACTCCGCAACCGCGGCAAATTGTCGCTCAGCAGACAGATTTCCGGCGTGATCTCATGGCGACATGGAGAGAGCGGCTGTCGCAACCCCGTGCAGGGCACGCCACAATATTGGCGATAAGTCCCCTCTTTAAGGAGTGGCTGGAGAGACGCCACGGAGTCCTCACCTTTCGCCTGACGGATGGCCGGGGTCCACCACGTGGCCCCCGGCCACCGTAGGTGCGGTCCTATGGTCGGTAAGCTAAAGGCTAGCTCGCAGTCCGTCCGTCTCATGACGACAGGCCGTGTCGACGGCGCGTTCGTGTTCCACGCGCGCCTCAAAGACAGTCAGCAAAAAGGAAGGGGTCCGCAAGGGCCGATGCCTGCCGGGGCTGCGGGACTGTTCGAAAGGGATACAGTGGCCCCGGAACACAAAGGGCGATAGAGGAACATGGATGGGTTTTAGTCAGTAAAAGTCTGACACTCCCTCCTCGTCCGCCCAGAGTAGGAGGAGTCATTTGATGATATCTCATCAGAAAAAAAAGGACTATGTTAGATGCTACTCTGCGGCTTCGTGGCCACGGAACGTTCCGTCCGAACACGGCCATCGACAGGGGAGCCGATTGGCGTACACGTAGGTACTTATTTTCAAAACGCTATACTAGACTATTTCGATGAGAATTCCCATGCCAGTACCCGAGAATCACCTGATTTGACGCCTCTTGACTTTTTTTTGTGGCGACGTATTTAATAGTTACTAGTTTATTTTAACCTAAAAAATAGAATAGTGAACGCTTTTGCAATAGTGAAAAATGACACTGAATAAAATAATAATTAATAAAAAAGCCTTTGTTCGCTGACCAAAATAGAGTACATTTTAAACTTTAGTTGATCTATACAATATATAATAAAATCAGTGAGACCAAAAATCTGTACATTGAAGATTTAAAAAAAAAACCGACCAAGGTGACTTAAAATAAGTAAGTATAACTGAACATATTAAAACAATTTTTAAAATTTTTGTTTGTTTGTTTGACCGCGCATCACGTAAAAACTACTGAACCGATATTTTTGAAATGTTCACAAATCTAATTTAAATACATTCAGAGTAACATTTAGGCTATAGAAATTTTGGATTTTATTTGAAAAAGGAGGTGAAAAGAGGGGGGGGGGCGGTAAAGTTTGTATGAAAAAAAAAATAGATTGTTCTAGAATCATGAAACACAGAATAAATACTTATTAATAAAAATAAAGAAATACCTGTTTTAGCATTTTTTTAAAATCTCATCCAGTTTTGTGTTTAAAATTAATTAACTTCATACACCTATACAATAAAAACCAATGAAGTGTAACCTTTTAAAGTTACATATACTTCATATCCAATACAGGTAAATATAATTTCTCAGTTTTCTTGAAATTTGATTTTTGAGGTGAATACGCACAAAATAGCGGAACTCGAGAAATCCGATTTCCTCGGTATAAGTAAGTAGTTGGTACGAAATGTTTGTGCGCGCATCACTTCAAAACCACTGCATTCTTTAAAGGCTTCTTCAATATTTAGACTATATATTATCACGCTACTTCCTCAAAGGAGTAGGCAATTTTGCATTATGTCCGTATACTTCTTATGTTTGACGTTTCAGTCATGACGTCAGTACATGAGAACGGCTATTTGTAGCTTATGTCAACGAAGTAATAGCCTAGCGGTTTCATGACCGCTCTGTGAAACTACGGGGTTGCAGGTTCAAACCCCGCCAACATAATTTTCACTTTTTGTGATTTGTTTTTTTATTTTGATGCTGTTAGGTTTCCTATATTTCTTTTTGTATTAAAATTGTGTGCATTTCTATATTTCTTATTTTTTTTCGTGAAATGTTTTTCCAAAAAGTAATAGAGAAGTATGGAAGAATGAATACAATCATGCTGCGCCGGTCCCAAATAAATTGGGATAATGGCAGGAGTATGACGATGATGAAAAAGTAGTATAGCGAACATCAGAATCCTGATAAATACGTGTTCTTGCACAGCAATGTAGTTTCGCAAACGTTGGACTGTACCACAAATTCCGTACCAGAAATGTCTGAAGACGACGATGGAAACCAAATATGCATATCAAAGAATGAGATAGAAAGTCTTAAAATTAAACTACAAAGCGCACATGAAGAAATAGATCAATTATCGTTGGAAAATAATAACGTAAAGCAAAGTAATACAGAATTATTAGAAAATAATAAAACCTATAGAGCCGTTTACAATAGTCCAGCTAGACGCAAAGGCAAAACTCCAAAGAAAAATACAATTAAAAATCTTAAAAATAAAAAACAGACGCAGACTTCGGAAATCATGAGTAATACGCAGAGCACACCTCAAATTGATATTGATATTGGAAGCTCCGGAGGTTATCAAGACATCACGACACAAAATTGTATTGACAAAAAGAGTCCTTCTAAATCGTCCCCACTTTTAAAACATAAATTATGTGTCATCAGCAGTGAAACTTCCAATAGAATATACACAATGAGTGAAGGCACTCATCTGCTGAACTATAATATGTGTCATTATCGTAAGCCTAGATGTGGAGTTGAGCATATTTTAAAGAATATTGAAAACAAAGTTCGAAATTTTACGTATTTAGATTATTGTATTATTTTTATTGGTGACTAGCTGACCCGCGCAACTTCGTCTGCGATATATAAGAGAGACAGAGAGATGGTTAGAGAGAGTGTGAGACACCCTTCAAAACTTTTAACGGTGTATCACATTCTCTCTAACCATCTCGTCATCATCATCATCTCTCCATCATCGCGATAGCATTAATAAGTCTATCTAGACATAATAATGCTATCGCGGACTTTTTAATGAACTTTTTAAGAGGAAAAATTCCGTCATACACGATTGTTGCGTAACTTTAACCGTTAACGCAGCGCATGCAACGAAAGATCTCAAAAGGAATATCTTTTTCCTTTTTATGCATCATTTTTCATTGATGCTCTGCTCCTATTGATTGTAGCGTGATGTTATATAAACGTTGTAACATTGTTGTTCGTTGTTGCCTTCTCCGATAAATGGGCTATCCAATACTAATAGATACTTTCAACTCGAACCAGTAGTTCCTGAAATTAGCGTGTTCAACCAACCAAACGAACACTTCAGCTTTATAATATTAGGTATAGTATAGAATCAAGTAGGTAACAATTTAATTTCTCTGAAATATTTGCATTAATCGCTAAAATATTCTGTTTTTCTAAATATGGGCTTCCCTCGCCAGCCTCCTCAGCCTTCCGTCTCCATCGTTAGACCTTCGATGACAGTCCAGGCAGGTCTTAAATTCCCACCAAGTGCATGAAATGAGGCCAATAAAAATATAGCAGTAAATATAATCTACGTAAACTGCGTATGGATTATTGATTATTGCAAATAGCACAGCACAGTTCTTGCACGGCAAGACCACGTGAATTTATCAGGCTTCTGATGATCGCTAAACCACTTTTGGAGAAATCATCATACTCCTGCCCTAATCCCAATTTATTTGGGGTCGGCGCAGCATGATTCTATAAAAAAAAAAATCACAAAAAGTGAAAATAATGTAGGGGTGGTGGTTTGAACTTGCAAACCCGTAGTTTACAGGGCGGTGATGAAACCGCTAGGCTATTTACTTCGTTGACATAAGCTACAAATAGCCGTTTTCATTTACTTACGTCATGACTGAAACGTCAAACAATTGAAGTATACGGACATAATGCAAAATTGCCTACCCCCTTATGGAAGTAGCGTGATAATATATAGCCTAAATATTGAAGAAGCCTTTAAAGAAATCTATGCAGTAGTTTTGACGTGATGCGCGCACAAACATTTCGTACCAACTACTTATACCGAGGAAAGCTGATTTTCTTGAGTTCCGCTATTTTGTGCGTATTCACCTCAAAAATCAAATTTCGAGAAAACTGAGAAATTATATTTACCTGTATTAGATATGAAGTATATGTAGCAACTTTAAAAGGTTACACTTCATTGGTTTTGATTGTATAAGTGTTTGAAGTTTATTAATTTTAAACACAAAACCCTCTTTTTTGCGTCTCTGGATGAGATTTAAAAAAATGCTAAGACAGGTATTTCTTTATTTTTATTAATAAGTATTTATTCTGAGTTTCATGATTCTAGAACAATCTTAATTTTTTTTTCATACAAACTTTACCCCCCCTTTTCACCCCCTTTTTCCAAAAAAATCCAAAATTTCTATAGCCTAAATGTTATTCTGAATTTATTTAAATAGATTTGTGAACATTTCAACAATATCGGTTCAGTAGTTTTTACGTGATGCGCGGTCAAACAAACAAACAAACAAACAATTTTTTTTAAAATTGTATTAATATGTTCAGTTACTTATTTTAAGTCACCCTGACTGTTTTTTGTTTTTAATCTTCAATGTACAGATTTTTTGATCTCAACGATTTTACTCAAAATGTCACTTACGGGATATCTTCCGTGATTATTTATACGACAACGACAACAACGATTTTATTATATATATATATACAATATATATATATATATATATATATATATATATATATATATTCTATAGTATATAGAACTAGTGACATTAATCCGTGTGAAATTGTTACCATTAAATCACACTAATTTTATTACATGTCTACCTACTTTTAAATACATGGATAATTCTAATATTATGTTTAATAGTCGTATAGATACTTTTAATAATTTAATTTATATGGATGTTCAGACGTACAACTATGCGTTTATCTTAGACTCGAATCTAAATCTCCCATACACACATGATACTTATAACCAGTGGTATGGTATTCTTAATAACAAAGGCTTCAATACTACTTTCCAAGCTGGACAGCATTGGAATTCGCGGTATTGCTAACGATATCTTTCGCAGCTACCTAACTGATCGTCAGCAGGTAGTAAAAATTAAAAGTTTTACTAGCAAGGAGGAGACAGTTACTTTCGGTGTGCCTCAGGGTAGTGTCCTTGGACCTACCCTCTTCCTCATTTATGTGAATGAACTCTGCCAACTGTCTCCTCCTAATTGTAAAATCATCACATATGCTGATGACACAGCGCTAATAATTCATGGCAAGGACTGGTCTGATACCTTCAATAAAGCGGAGATGGCCCTCAGCAAGGTCATGTACTGGTTAAACACAAACCTCCTCACGCTAAATATAAGCAAAAGCAAGTTCATAGCTTTCACCCCGGGCATTTTAAGTCAGCCCCCCCGTTCCCTTAATATCAGAGATCACGCTTGCACACTTACTGATTTCTCTACATGCAACTGTACACCTATCGAACGCACTGACGATATTAAATATCTTGGAGTAATCATCGACAATCTCCTTAAATGGAAAAAACAGATCGACTCTACAGTGAAACGAGTTCGAAGATTGATTTATATATTTAAAAAACTTAGGGGAGTTGCTGACTTCAAATGCCTGATAACTGTCTACCTTGCCCTCGCTCAGTCAGTCCTCGGGTATTGCGTGACCGCGTAGGGTGGAGCGCACAAAACTACCATGCTACGTCTGGAAAGGGCGCAGAGGGCCGTACTAAAGGTTTTATCAAAGAAACCAATCCGTTTTCCGACATTTGACCTCTATTCACTATGCAAGGTCCTCACAGTTAGGCAGCTGTTTGTACTACAGACTGTTCTCAGAAAACACAAACAGATTCACTACGACCCAACTTATAGTACTGCAAAACGCCTCTCTGACAGAGTTTGCAAATATTTACCCTGTGGAACAGCAGTAGCGAGAAGACATTTCAGGTTTATCAGCCCCAGGCTCTATAACAACATACGTACATAACATAAATAAGACCCTACATATTTATCGTTTACCCCGTAGTCTTTTGAGAAGGAAGTTGACTGAGTGGTTGAAATCATTGTCATATGACGCCACTGAAAAAATTGTGGAAAATTAACTAGCAAAAACACTTACACACACACAAACTCTCACTCGCACACTCATACACCCCACACTCCACAAAAACACACACAGACACTCACACACTCCCCCCCCCCCTTTGATAATTTTGATTGTAGTATATTTATAGTTTAAGTCTGGAACAATTGTTTTCTTGTTTATATGGGCGTTGATAGCTGCGACACAGTTATAAACTTTTGTAGCTATCATCGTTTTCTTTGTAATTGTGCCAATTGTCTATGTTAAATAAACTTTTACTTTACTTTACTTTACGTTACTTCAATATCGTCTTAACTGACTTGCAAGACCTTATCCTAGACCTAGCTAGCTTAAACACCATGCAACAAAAAGTTGATTGCTCTCAGATAAATCAAATTGAAATGCCAAAAAAAAACATCTCAGTTTTTTCTATAATAATTACCTCAACATTCTTCATCAGAACATGGCAGGACTCTTTAATAAAGCGGATTTGTTGATTGTTAAATTAGAAGAGCTCCATAATAAGGGAACTAGCATAGATGTTATCTGTATAACGGAGCACTTTATTGAGGCAGGCCCGGGAATATATTACATATACCTAATTTCTGCCCAGCTGCTTTCTTCACCAGAAATGCAAAACGTGGTGGCAGATGTGAGAATTATCAGATGTTGCCAAACAATCAGTGTCAGGCGTTTTTAAGTGTTGCGGTATAGAACTTGTTTCTTCAAATATTATTATTATATGTATATACAACATGTAACGTAATTAACGCACACCCTCAGACACCCCAATTAGTTTATTATGTTATAATCGTAATACATGCACTGAATTTTTAATTAAACATGTATAAGCAATAATTATTTAATAAATTAGTTTTCCTAATTCCGGAAGAATGTTGTAGTCACAGTACAAATCAACGAACGCACGAGTCGCATACGTAGGTCTCATACCTACGTATGCGACTGTGTGAGTCTTGCTAGCCTAGTAGGTATTCGCTCACGTTCGAGATCAGCTGTTAACGTCGTCGCTCGACTCAACTTCAATAGAAAAGTTCAATACATTTAAATGCCCGTTTTCTTAATTGATGTTTTAATTTAGAAAGCACTTCGTCATTTTTAATCAAAAGCGTTCACCATCCTATTTTTTAGATCCTCGGCACTTGTTGTGGCACTAAAATAAACTAACGGTTTAATACGTCCCCACAAAAAAAGTCGTCAAATCAGCTGATTGAGGATTCTCATCGAATTAATCCCACGTACGAGTAGGTACGCCAATCGGATGGTGTCGATGGCTGTTTACTGAGTAGCAGCTAACATAATACAGTATTAATACAAATAAAACTGCACTTTTAAAAGTCTTATTACCTTGAATTACGATCCATTTCAGTTTGTTTGGACTATACAAGGGTAGTGTGACTATAAATTACGTAGCTTTAATTATTTTTGGGATAAAAATATACGTATATTAGAAATTATAGAAATCGATTCAGTAAATTATTCTGAACAAACTGTTTTCAGGATGTGCGTTAATTATGTTACATGTTGTATAGAATACCTAAAGACAATTATAAAATATTTTATGAAAAACTGGATAATATTTTACGAAGAATCTGCTCATTCGGTAGAAAAAATATTGTCCTAGCCGGAGACTTCAATATAGATGTGTTAAAAAGAAATAAAATAACATTAGAATTTGAACACTTTCTATCACTTTCACTTTCACTTTCTATTGCAATATAACCTACAATTAGAACTTTATAAACCGACAAGATTAAGTAGCAACTTCTGCATAGATAATTTTGCACACTCCTGCCGTAAAGATTGTAAAGCTGAAATAATTGACCTAGTTCTTCCAGACCAGACATCTCAATTACTCAAAGTTCCTATTAAAAAACCTGTACACTAAAATTTTGGAAAACCACAAACCGGGATATCTCAGAGAACAACTTAGCTACATTCAAAAAACATCTAAAATGCTTGTCTTTCTCGCAAGTATACAAAGCCAAAGATGCGAATGAATCCTTTGAAAATTTTATGGAAGATTTCTCATTGTTATACAAATTATGCTTTCCTAATAAAATTGTGACTGTATATACCAGTAAAAAAACTAAATGGATATCTCGTGGAGTAAAAATCTGTAGTCAAAAGCAAAGACAGTTACTTTGGGCGTATAGATTGAATCCTGATACAAAAATAAGACTTGCTTTTAAAAAATACTCTTATAGAGAAGTAATAAAGTTAACTCAAAAAGCCCAAAATAACTATAACATTGAAACTTCAAAAAACAAGTCAAAAGCTGCTTGACAAATCATTAATAAATCCAAATTCAATTTGCCACAAGAACCAGTACTATCGATAAACAAAGACAATTTGAGTCTTACAGATACTATGGATATTGCAAACGAATTCAATAATTATTTTATAGAAGCCATCGAAAATAATATTAAAACTCAAGGTACGTCAACCAATAATTACGTTGTTGACCATTTCAATTCACAATGATTATTTGTTACCCATTTCTGATTTCGATATAATAAGATACTAATAATTATAGGCCTGTATCCGTGTTGCCAGTTTTTAGCAAGGTGTTCGGTAAAAGGTAATGCTTAATCAAATGCTCCTTCATTTTAACACCAACAGAATCTTACACGATCAACAGTATGGTTTCACTAAGGGACGTTGTACAACTGACGCCGGTGTAACCTTAATAAAGCACATATTTGCGGCGTGGGAAGAGTCCCAAGACGTTGTAGGAATATTTTGTGACCTCTCCAAAGCTTTTGATTGTGTAAATCACGACACATTACTTTTGAAACTTGAGCATTACGGACTAGGTAAACTTGCACTTAGTTTGGTAAAATCTTGAGTGATAGACAACAATATGTTCAAGTAAATGGTGTTAATTCACAGGGTTTAAAAGTCAAAATGGGGGTTCCGCAAGGCTCAATATTGGGTCCTCCCGTCCGAGCCCAAAATCTAGATGACGTGAATAATGCCCTACTTCAAGTCCATAATTGGTTCACAGCAAACAATTTGGTACTCAATGAAAAAAAAACCCAAATGCATAAGATTTGCTTTACCGAATGTTAAAAGTAGCGATTGTGATATAGTATAAATTAAAGAGAAACTTGAATTCGTAGATAAAACTGTTTTCCTGGGGATTACGCTTGATTCAAGGCTTCAATGGGGTTCTCATTTAACATCTCTGGCGGGGTGGCTAAGTTCAGCAGCCCGTTCTTCTCCATAGAGAACTACGCTTGGGATTGGGCAACTACAGTACTTTCACAGTTTTTATGCCTTGTGACTGGGACTGTAGCTACATTTAATTTTCATCTTTGTTTCGATAATTCAAAAGTGCCTGTAACTGGCCTACTTGAAATAAATGCTTTGATTTTGATTGATTTTTAAAAATATTTAGCAGCCTAAAAAATGAATACTGTGGGATATGATGCCATATCAACGAAGGTATTGAGATATGTAAAGGAACTTATATATGTCCTATCCAGCCAGGGTGACTTAAAATAAGTAACTGAACATATTATTAAAACCATTTTAAAAATTTTTGTTTGTTTGTTTGTTTGTTTGACCGCGCATCACGTAAAAACTGCTGAACCGATTTTGTTGAAATGTTCACAGATCTGTTTGAATACATTCAGAATAACATTTAGGCTATAGCAATTTTGGAAAATTTTGGAAAAGGGGGGTGAAAAGGGGGGGTAAAGTTTGTATGAAAAAAATTTTTTAGATTGTTCTAGAATCATGAAACTCAGAATAAATACTTATTAATAAAAATAAAGAAATACCTGTTTTAGCATATTTTTTAATCTCATCCAGAGACGCAAAAAAGAGGGTTTTGTGTTTAAAATTAATAAACTTCAAACACCTATACAATCAAAATCAATCAAGTGTAACCTTTTAAAGTTGCTACATATACTTCATATCTAATGCAAATAAATATAATTTCTCAGTTTTCTTGAAATTTGATTTTTGAGGTGAATACGCACAAAATAGCGGAACTCAAGAAAATCAGCTTTCCTCGGTATAAGTAGTTGGTACGAAATGTTTGTGCGCGCATCACGTCAAAACTCCTGCATAGATTTCTTTAAAGGCTTCTTCAATATTTAGGCTATATAATATCACGCTACTTCCTTAAGGGGGTAGGCAATTTTGCATTAGGTCCGTATACTTCACACACACTACTATTGTTTGACGTTTCAGTCATGACGTAAGTACATGAGAACGGCTATTTGTAGCGTAAGTCAACGAAGTAAGTAGTATTTAGTTTAGTATTTTAGTTCATCAGATTTTCATACAAAAATAAAAATATTTAAATTGAACGCTCTTCCCCGCCGCCCTAACCCCGCTCCCCTCGCTATTGTACTATCGCTTTCTTTTGCTTCGCATAGACTTCGTAACATTTAGAGCGTTCTATTTAAATATTTTTATTTTTGTATGAAAATCTGATGAACTAAAATATGATGATTTTTTTAAAAGTCATAGAACAAAAGTTGTTGATTATGATGTTAGTAACATAGTCCTGAGAGGTTGCCGGGGTTTTACAAATAACCCTGTATATCGCAGACGAAGTTGCGCGGGTCAGCTAGTAATTAATATTTGTATTTCTGATGGCGTGTTCCCAACTAGCCTAAAGAAAGTCATCATCAAACCACTTTTTAAGAAGAATGATAAAACTGATGTTCAAAATTATAGACCCGTTGCAAAAATATCAGTATTCTCAAAAATTGTTGAAAAAGTCATTTATAATTCAATATATTCATATTTTGAAAAATTCAAACTTTTCTGCAATGAACAGAAGGGGTTCAGAAAAAATACTAATATTAAATGGCTCTATTTGATTTGCTATCCAGTATAATGACATCTGTAGATAAAGGTAATCCTGTGTGTGCTATACTGACAGATATGACAAAAGCATTTGATTTTGTGGATCACAAGATATTACTACTAATATGAATACTTATTTCAGTATTTTAGTATTTTATTATTTTTTACTTTATTTTTTATTATTTTATGTGACATTTACTGATTTGACAGGAATACTTATTTTGTTAAGTATTTTACTTTTTTTATTATTATTGTGACATTTATTGATGTTTTTTTTATTATTATTGACATTTATTTTGTAAATTATTATTAATTTTATTTAATTATTGTGAATGTGAGGACAATGTGGGTCACATATTTTATTTTGATCCCCACGACTGTCTGGCAGTTTGAGTACTATAAGCGACCTACCCAAATGTCCTTTCTTTGGTATTGTTCGTCGTTTCGTTGAGCTCCTTGAGTTGTAAGTCGAGCTACACGATAACTGACAAATGCTTGCACTGACTGGACAAGTCCACTCAAATCTGTGTGGTTCTTTCTTCAAAAGACCATCTCAGACACTAATCTGCATAGTCCTCATGTGAATTGAGCAAGATTATGTTTGGACTTCAAAAGAGACTATGACCTCTGAGTTTGTTTCGGCTGTTTCTTCTCAGAGTAGTCAGGTACGAAACACCGGCCCCATCTAGTTTAAAAAAAAAATGACGTGTAAAAGTGTTTGTGAAACCTACTTGCAAAATAAACATCATTTCATTTCATTTCATTTACTACAAAAATTATATGGGTACGGCATTAGAGGAAACATCCTCAAACTCCTGGAATCATATTTGAGTGATAGAATTCGGTGCACAGAAATCACTAGAATTTGTCCTATCAGCAAAATGGAAACTAAATATACAACAGAACCAAGGCACATAAAATATGGCGTACCTCAAGGTAGTGTATTAGGGCCACCGCTTTTCTTAATATATGTTAATGATCTCCCAAAAACCATAAATCATAAAATGGTACTATTTGCAGATGACAGCGCGGCTATTGTGGAATTCACTAATCCTAATAATTATGAAAATGACATAAATAATACTCTAAGTGACATTATAGATTGGCTTAATAAAAATAATCTAGTAATTAATTTAAATAAAACAAAAGTTATCCATTTCCACCAACGACGTAAGAATCCACCTGTTATGATTGCCTATAATAACTGTATAGTAGAAGAAGTTACAAATGCAAAATTCTTAGGTATAAATATAGATAGTAAACTGACCTGGAAACCCCATTTAGAGGAAATTGGCAAGCGTCGGAGCAAATCGGCATATTTATTATTCCAGTTATCAAAGAGAGTGAATACTGAGACACTATTAACAGCCTATCATGGACTAGTCGCATCTACTTTAAGATATGGTGTGGTTTTTTGGGGGCAGTCAACTAATAGGGAACTTATATTCAGAATGCAGAAAAGATGCATAAGATCAATGTGTAGTCTGAGAACAACGGATAGTTGCATACCTCATTTAAAAAAATTAAAAATATTAACCTTGCCATCTCTGTACATTCTGGAAACTGCATTATTTGTAAAATCAAATCAACATTTGTTTAAAAAATATTCATCGATTAAAAAAACTCCAATTCGTGCCCAATATGAAAATTTGTTGTGTCCGATCAAGTGCAAAACTGCACTATTGACGAAGAGCTTATTTGGTGTTGCTCCGAAAATATATAATAAACTACCAGATAGAATTAAATGTTTGCCTTTATATAGATTTAAAAAGTCTCTTCTTCTACTACTTCGTCTTCTTCTCTTCTACTACTAAACAAATGTTACTACAGTGTGGATGAATATTTAAATGATAATTTTTTGGTATAAATTTTTCTGCTTTGTAATTTTACTAATTTTAATTTACATTTTATTATGGTTTTCTTTTTATGATTTTTAATTGTATTGACATTTCGTATTTGTGATTTTTTTATTTTATTTAAATTGACAATTTATTTGTAATCTTTTAATTGAATTGACATTTTATTTATAATCTTTTATTTGAATTGACATTTTATTTGTAATTTTAATTGTTTTTTTTTCTATTCAAATTTGTATGTCAGTAACGACAAAACATAGCAAGAGCTCTAATTATTTATAAGATCCTTAATGTTTATACCTATGTTTTACAAATAAATAATTCTGATTCTGATTCTTGCCGTGCAAGAACTGTGCTGTGCTATTCGCAATAATCAATAATCCATACGCAGTTTACGTAGATTATATATACAGCTATATTGTTATTGGTCTCATTTCATGCACCTTGGTAAGAATTTAAGACCTGCCTGGACTGTCTTCGAAGGTCTGACGGTGGAGACAAAAGTCATGATGCAAGAGGTCTGAAACAGGTTGCAGCAGTTTGCAGAAGCTATATCGTGTTTGGGCTCATTTCATGGACATGATGAGAATTTTAAGCTTAGCTAGAGTATGACTTACCTCGAAGGTCTGACGATGGAGACGGAAGGCAGCTGCAAGAGATCATCAAGAGTTTACAGCATCTATATCGTGTTTGGGCTCATTTTATGCACCTTGATGAGAACTTTCGACCTTGTAGGAGTATGACTGTCAAAGGATGATAACGTAAGGCTGTCGAGGGAAGCCCTTATTTGAAAAAGCAAAATATTTAAGCGATTAATGCAAATATTTCAGAGAAATTAAATTGTTACCTATATTATAAAGCTGAAGAGTTTGTTTGGTTGGTTGAACGCGCTTATTTCAGGAACTACTGGTTCGAGTTGAAAGTATCCATTAGTGTTGGATAGCCCATTTATCGGGTAAGGCAACAACGAACATCAACGTTACAACGTTTATATAACATCACGCTACAATCAATAATGAGCAGAGCATCAATGAAAACTGTTGCAAAACGAGGAAAGAAAAATATTCCTTTTGAGATCTTTTGTTGCGTGCGCTGCGTAAGCCAGGCCTAGCCAAGTTACAAACGATTCGTATCGATTCAGTCACGTGGTCAAAACAAACGAATAGAAACTTCGTAGACAAGTTTACATCGATCAAGATGATAGAATGAAATGGTTTCGTTTCTACAATTGTAATCGCTACATCCCATATAAATCGTAGCGAACTTACAGTTTTGACTGAACTTTAAAGTTTCTATTGGTTTGTTTTGACCACGGGACTTAACGTTGAAATGATGTCATTCCTATACATTTGGTTAGTTTTCTATGCGTTAACGATTGTAGATTGTCAACTTGGCTAAGCCTACAGTTAACGCAACAATCGTGTATAACGGAATTGCCTCTTAATAAGTTCTATAAAAAGTTCGCGATAGCATTGTTGTGTCTTTTAAGGTAAGTGTCTCACACTCTCGAATCTCTAACCATCTCTCTCTCTCTCTCTTATGTGACGCAGACGAAGTTGCGCGGGTCAGCTAGTTAAGAAATAAAAATAAAACCGGTCAAGTGCGTGTCGGTTCACGCGCAGTGTAGGGTTCCGTAGTAGTATTACAGCTTTTTAGTAGTAACGGTCTCTTAGCAAAACCTCAGACAGACAGACAGACGGACATAGCGAAACTATAAGGGATCCTTGTCAGGACTACGGAACCCTAAAAAAGACTTAATTCTATTAGGTAAGTTATATTATAATCTTCAGCAACCAGTTTGTTGGTCAGGTTGTCCTTCAACATAGGCCTCCCCTAGTTTCTTCCACTCATCTCTGTCGCAAGCCAATCCTCCATCCTTTTGGTAAGTCATCTTCCCATCTCTTAATTTGGCGTCCTTTTTGTCTCTTTTCATCTCTAGGGTACCATTCCATTACGTCTCACGTCCATTTTTCTCTGTCCGTTCTTATAATGTGACCTATCCAGTTCCATTTGAGTTTTTTTACTTTTAGTAAGACATCGCTTAATTTTGTTCTTTTTCTTATTTTTGACGTCGTCCACCTATCACGTAGCCTTATATTTAGCAAGCTTCGCTCCATATTGCGTTGGCAAACTACAAGTTTTTGGCTGGTTTTGCTCGTAGCTGGCCAAGATTGACACCCATACATAAGGCATGGGAGGATGCACTGATGGTTAGTAGTTTAGTGACAGGTTGACATTTTTCGACACCAACAGTTTCGTTCAGAAATTGAAGTCAACTAGGAATGACGCGTACCTGCCTATTAGTTTTAGACGTCAAATAGCACGGCTATTAGCTTTTAATATAAACTCAGACATATGTGGTATGTCGCAGTTTTTTGTAAATAGGTCTACGGAAATTAGTAATTATACTAATTGTAATTATACACATATTAGCTTAGATTTAAACTAGTCATTAGGACAATAGAAGGTACGAGTGACAATTTAGTTAAACCTGTCAGTGTCAACTATGGGGTATCTTCTAGCTCTCAATCAATTAATTGTAATAAAGGGGCTGAGCAGAATTCCTTGAAATTGTTTTACCAGAATATTCAGGGATTTTCATCCAAACAATTAGAAATAGAACTATTTTTAGAAAAAACCAAGTTTGATATTATTTGCTTTACTGAACATTGGATGAAAGATTATGAATTAATGCAAATAAATTATGAGAATTACAACGTGGGCAGTTGCTATAACCGGAAATCTAAGATGCGTGGGGGTTCATTAATCTTAGTTAAAAATTGTATTAAATCTAAGTCTCGAAATGATATAGTCGATCTATCGGTTGAACATAGCATTGAATTATCTTGTGTTGAGCTAGATAAGCATGTAATAGTGTGCGTTTACAGACCCCCTAATTACCTTAACTACTCTATCTTTGAGTCAGTAATGGAAGATTTAGCAAAGCTTGTAACTGGTAATAAACCAATAATTATCTGTGGTGACTTTAATCTTAGAGAATAATGTAAATAGCGTAGATTTTTAAGTCTCTTTAAATCATTTAATTTGTCAAATGTGTTTTCAGAACCAACTAGAATTACTACAAATACTGCTACATGTATTGATAATGTTTTTTGTTGCTGTGAGTACTTAGATAAATCCATCGTAAATTACCTTCCTTCTGATCACAGCGGTCAGACCGTTGCTTTCGCGTCCAATATACAATTACAAAGAATTCAGATTCAATCTAGACAAATAACACCCAGCAATTTAGACAAGTTTAATAATAATTTAACTAGCAAGCTAGGTATACCGGGCCATATTATAAACAATGTAAATTTATTTTATGAAGAATTCTTTTCGGTAGTGCACACCGAGTTCAATAATACTTTAAAAAAGAAATTTAAAACTATTGGCCCTAAGTTTATTTTTAGTGACTGGGCAACACCGGGTATTAGGAAAAGTAGGGAACGATTGTTTGAGCTGTACGGCCTTAAGCCTTACATCAACACAGAATCTTTTAATAAATATGTTGCTACTTATTCGAAAATTTTAAAAAACACTTGCAAGGTAGCTAAATCCTTATTCATTAGCAACAAGATTAAATCAGCCGATAATAAAATAAAGACGGTTTGGAAAATTATCAACAGTGAAACAAATAGAAATAAAAAACTAAATAATGATTACACACTAGAGACATCACGTGGCCTTGTGAGCTCCAACAATGAAGTTGCTCAAGAATTTGTAAATTTCTTTACCAGTATCCCACTTAAAACTACAGAAACCTTAAAATCCTCACCCTTGCTCTCTATTGATTTATTGAAAGCGAACGTTTCAGCCTGTTCAAATGAGTTTGAATTTCAGCATATAAACCCCATAATAGTCATAAAAGCTTTTAAGCAAATCAAGATCAAATTAACGGAAGATCTATGGGGTATGTCTATCAAAGCATGTACCTCAATTATTGAGACTGTCGCACCGTATTTAGCCTTAATATTTAATTTGTGCGTGGATCAAGGGGTCTTCCCGGATCTAATGAAATTTAGTAAGGTAATACCGCTCTTTAAATCTGGGGATAGTAAAGACACCAATAACTATAGGCCCGTATCCGTGTTGCCGGTTTTCAGCAAGGTGTTTGAAAAGATAATGCTAAATCAAATGCTTAACCATTTTAACACCAATAAAATATTCCACGAGCAACAGTATGGTTTCACCAAAGGACGTTGTACAACTGACGCCGGTGTCACTTTATTAAAACACATATTTACTACGTGGGAAGAGGCACAAGATGCCATAGGAATCTTCTGTGACCTTTTGAAGGCATTTGATTGCGTAAATCACGAAACCCTGATCTTGAAACTTGAGCATTACGGTTTAGGTAAACTTGCGCTCAGTTTAGTCAAATCGTATTTGAATGATAGACAGCAGCTGGTACAAATAAATGGTGTCAATTCAATGGGTTTAAATGTAAAAATGGGTGTACCACAAGGTTCGATATTGGGTCCCTTCCTCTTTTTAGTATATATTAATGACCTACCCCGTTTATTTAACAACCATCCGCATATGACTCGCAGCTTGTCTTCCTGTCCCAGGTGCGTCTCGCTTATCAGCGCCACGTCGATGTCCTCTTCTCTGAGGAGGCGGCGGAAGGGGGCGACCTTGCCTTGCAGGCCGCGGGCGTTCCAATGAATCACCATTAACGGCCTAGCCATGGTACAAGGTTAGAAGTGCGGCCAGGCCGTCAAGGATGACGAGTTCCGCATCTTGGCCCTGTCTAATGGCCTTGATGAGGTCCATCAACAACTTGATGACGCAGGCTGTGAATTCCTTCTTGTTGATCTCGGAGTCGGTTTTTAGGCCGACTGTGGATGCGCCACTCTTGGCTTGTTGTTGCTGGGCCGAGGGCCGCGTTATGCCGGCGCCAGCTTTCGGCCCTTCTGTCTTCTTCTCTTTCTCTTTCCCTGGTTGTGCCCGCCGGTTGGCTTCCGGTATCACAGCCTGCGCCAGGGCCGTAGGCAGGTCACCCGGTTGAGCTCCCTCAGTTGCGGTGGGGGGCGCGGGTTCTTTTCCCTTGCCCCTTCGCTTCCTCTTCCTTCCCCTCCGCCGCTTCGAGGAGGTCAAAATCAAAATCAAAATCAAAGCATTTATTTCAAGTAAGCCAGTTACAGGCACTTTTGAATTGTCGAAACAAAGATGAAAATTAAATGTAGCTACAGTCCCAGTCACAAGACATAAAAACTGTGAAAGTACTGTAGTTGCCCATTCCCTAGCGTAGATCTCTATGGAGAAGAACGGGCAAGAAACTCCATGGACACTCTTTTAAATCAGAATATTGTTACAAAATCTTGGTTACATCATTCATGTTGAGATGGTATATTATGTGAGAACAATGTAGCAAGATGTGCACGTTAAAAGTGTCCACAGTAAAACAAAACAAAAAAAAAACAATTCATTAAAATAAGCCATGGCAACTGAGAGATGACCAGTCACAACTGACAGCGTCCGTTCACGGACATGACGCATAGATCAGCACCATTCAACTCAACCATTTTGAAGGGAACTAAATGATCCGACACATGCGCCACCATCAGCGAGACTTTTGAGTGAGCATGACATATTCTCAACCGCCAGGGCACATTCAAGTCAAGAAAAGACGTAGGTTTCCAGTGAATGATAGCTTTCTAGTACATAGCACTCACACAATATGGGCTATGAGATTATATAATACTAAAGAGATTGAATCTATACAATGCAAAGACAGTTGTACAATCTTCAGCAGCTCCAACAATACCATTTAATGCTATCAATTTAAGCGCCCCTGTCCTTGTGGAGCAGGACCAGCATTGAGCCAAGCATTTTTATCAGCGATATAATCGCTCAACTTCTAATATGCTTGCTTACTTAGTGTGCGTTTAATGCATGTTTTAAATTTCGTCTCATTCAGTTCAAGAATACTTTGTGGAATTTTATTATAGCATCTCAAACAGTACCCCATGAAAGATGAGTCTACTTTAGCGAGTCTGAAGCCTGGCTGAACTAGTTGGTCTCTATTTCTAGTACTGTAATTATGTCTGTCACCCCTTTTACCAAAAAGGTGCAGATTTTTTCTGACGTACATTATGTTTTCGTAGATGTATTGACAATGTACTGTCATGATGCCAATATCCTTAAACAGTTCCCTTAGAGAATCGCGCCTACGAAGATTATATATGGCTCTGATGGCTCTTTTCTGCAGAATAAATATAGACTCAATATCTGCAGCCCGTCCCCATAGCAAAATGCCATAAGACATTATACTATGAAAGTAACTAAAATAAACCAGTCTAGCGGTATCTACATCAGTATATTCACGGATTTTTCTAATGGCATATGCTGCTGAACTTAGCCGCCCCGCAAGAGATGTTAAATGAGAACCCCATTGTAGCCTTGAATCAAGCGTAATCCCCAGGAAAACAGTTTTATCTACGAATTCAAGTTTCTCTTTATTCAGTACTATATCACAATCACTACTTTTAACATTCGGTAAAGCAAATCTTATGCATTTGGTTTTTTTTTCATTTAATACCAAATTGTTTGCTGTGAACCAATTTTGGACCTGAAGTAGGGCATTATTTACGTCATCTAGATTTTGGGCCCGCCTATTTATCTTAAAAATTAAGGAAGTGTCATCAGCAAATAACACCATATTTTGAGGTTGGTGTTTCAATAAATAGGGTAGATCATTTATATATACTAGAAAAAGGAAAGGACCCAATATTGAGCCTTGTGGAACCCCCATTTTTACTTTTAAACCATGTGAATTAACACCATTTATTTGAACATGTTGTTGTCTATCATTCAAATAAGATTTTACCAAACTAAGTGCAAGTTTACCCAGTCCGTAATGCTCAAGTTTCAAAAGTAATGTGTCGTGATTTACACAATCAAACGCTTTGGAGAGGTCACAAAAAATTCCTATGGCGTCTTGAGACTCTTCCCACGCAGTAAATATGTGCTTTAATAAGGTTACACCGGCGTCAGTTGTACAACGTCCCTTGGTGAAACCATACTGTTGATCATGTAAGATTCTGTTGGTGTTAAAATGATGGAGCATTTGATTAAGCATTACCTTTTCAAAAACCTTGCTAAATGCTGGTAAAACTGATACAGGTCTATAATTATTAGTGTCTTTACTGTCCCCGGATTTGAAAAGAGGTATGACTTTACTGTATTTCATTAAATCAGGGAAAACTCCTTAGGGCACGCCACGATAGTGGCGGTAAGTCCCCTCTTTGAGGAGTGGCTGGAGAGACGCCACGGCGTCCTCACCTTCCGCCTGACGCAGGTTCTTACCGGACACGGATGTTTCGGTAAGTTCCTGCACCGAATCGGGCGGGAGGAGACGCCCGGGTGTTTCCATTGTGAGGATCGACCGGAGGACACGGTGGAGCACACGGTGGAGGTGTGCCCTGCTTGGGTGGAGCACCGCCGTGTCCTCGAGGTGGCGATTGGCGGCGGCGACCTCTCGCTTCCGGCCCTGGTTCGTGCCATGGTCCGGAGCGAGACGGAATGGGACGCCGTCACCTCCTTCTGCGAAGCAGTCATGCTAGCGAAGGAGGTGGCGGAACGTGAGAGGGAGATATCCTCACGTCCCGGCCGCCGCGGGAGACGCCCCGGGCGTCGGGGGCACGTGGTGGCTACCGGCCACCGTAGGCGCGGGCCTGTGGACGGGGAGCTATGGGCTAGCTCGCCGTCCATCCGTCTCATGACGACAGGCCGTGTCGACGGCGCGTTCGTGTTCCACGCGCGCCTCAAAGAGAGTCAGCAATAAGGAAGGGGTCCGCAAGGGCCGAAGCCTGCCGGGGCTGCGGGACTATTCGAAAGAGATACCGTGGCCCCGGAACACAAAGGGCGATGAAGGAACATGGATGGGTTTTAGTCAGTAAAAGTCTGACACTCCCTCCTGCTCAGCCCAGAGCGGGAGAAGTCATTTGATGATTTCCCATCCTAAAAAAAAAAAAAAAAAAAAAGGGAAAACTCCTTCCTTGGTCTACACATAAATTAAAAATTAAAGCTAGATAAGGGGCTATAGTCTCAAGTATGGATGTACAAACTTTGATAGACATTCCCCATAGATCTTCGGTCAGTTTGATTTTTATTTGCCGGAAAGCTTTAATAA
This sequence comes from Xestia rhomboidea, assembly GCA_963853795.1. Classification (NCBI taxonomy): domain Eukaryota; kingdom Metazoa; phylum Arthropoda; class Insecta; order Lepidoptera; family Noctuidae; genus Xestia; species Xestia rhomboidea. Next base: position 606,673 of record OY970771.1, on the reverse strand, counting down.
CTATCATAGGGTTAATGTGTTTAAATTTAAATTCAGCCAGGCAGCCAGACACATTCGCCTTTAATAAACCAATTGAGAGTTCAGGTGAGGAAATAAGAGCCTCTGTAGTTTTTAATGGTACATCGGTAAAGAAATTTACAAATTCTTGAGCTACTTCCTGATCAGAGCTTTTAGGACCACATGCTGTATCTAATGTGTGTTACGTATTTTCTTCCTGTTAGTCTCGTTATTTATGACTTTCCAAACTGTCTTTATTTTATTTTCTGCTGTTTTGATCTTGTTGCTAATGTGCAGGGCTTTAGCAACCTTGCATGTATTTCTAAAAAATTTTTAATACTTAGCAACATACTTGTTAAAAGTTTCAGTGTTTATAAAAGGCTTAAGGCCATAAAGCTCAAATAGTCTTTCCCTACTTTTTCGGATACCTCTAGTTGCCCAATCACTAAATATGAATTTAGGGCAAATACTTTTTGTCTTCTTTTCAAAAGTTTTATTGAATTCCGTGTGAACTATTGAAAAGAAACGATCATACAATTGATTTATATTAATATCGTCAAGGCTCATAGCACTTAACTTGTTCTGTAGCGAAATATTATACCTATTTAATCTGCTAGAAGTTATAGGTCTAAATTTAATTTGAACTTTTTGCAATGGGGGTGTATTACACCTAAAAGTTACAGTTTGTCCGCTATGGTCAGAAGGCAGACAATTTACTATGGCCTTATCTAAGTAATCACAATCGCAGAAAACATTATCTATGCAAGTAGCAGTAGAAGTAGTGACTCTAGTAGGTTCTATAAAAGTGTTGGTCAAGTCAAATGACTTAAAAAGATTTAATAACCGACTGCTATTTGAACTTTCTTCTAAAATATTGATATTGAAATCACCACAAATAATTGTAGATTTATTACTGGCTGCAAGTTTTGCCAGGACATCTTCCATTATTGATTCAAATAAGGAAAAGTTTTGATAGTTTGGGGGTCTGTACACACACACAATTACATGCTTATCTAGCTCAACACAGGACAGTTCGACGCAATGTTCAACTGAGAGACCTACTATGTCATTACGTTGCTTATATTTAAAACAATTTTTTATTAATATTAGGGAACCTCCACGAAGCATAGTTTTACGGTTAAAGCAGCTACCCACCATATAGTTCTCATAATTGATAAGCATTTGGTAATCCTTTAGCCAATGTTCAGTAAAACAAATAATGTCAAACTTACTATTTTCTAAAAACAATTCAATTTCTAATAATTTGGAAGAAATGCCTTGGATATTTTGGTGGAATAATTTCAAAATGTTCTGCTGAGGCCCTTTTTTACTAACTAATTGAGTGCAAGAAGATACCTTGCTGTTGGTAGGATTAACAATATTGTTAATGGTACCTTCTGTTGTCTCACTTTCTAGTTTAAATTAATATTTGGAGTGAGACCGGAGACTCCCGTGCCATCCTCAGACAACAAGACCCTATCACTAATAGACCCTAAATGAGACCCTAAATGAGAATTCTCCACGGTGACACATGGATCCTCCTCAGTACAATGATTGTAAACATTTATAGCACTAATGCTATATTCATTTAAAGTCACCTGTACATTAGTATTACTACTATTAGTCGCAGTGTTAATAATAGAACTAAACTTAGACATACTATTTATGTCTGTGTGAATATTATAAGCTAATAGCCGAGCTATTTTGTGTCTACATATAATAGGTAGATACACCTTACCCCGTGTCGACTTCAGTTTACCAACAATAGTGTTGATATCCAGATATATAAGTCTGTCACTATAGTGACCTACTAAAAAATGTATATGGTTATTTAACATATGTATATAATTGTTTTTTCTATTACCCAAATTTTCAAAATAGGGAAAAGCACACAATATGATTTTACCACATTTTAACTTTAACAACTCTGAGACACAGTCAGTAATGTCTTCCTTTTTAACCTTAGAGCTATTACCAACACATATAGTAATGGCAGTATTAGGATTACAAACAGTTTTTGTTACTGATGCCATAACCTGCTTATAGGTCGACCCAGGCATACAATAATTTTGCGTACAATAACTCAGGTTATTACTGATTAATTTCCCTAGCCCTCTACCTATACTATCAGAGAACATAACTGAAAGATTAGAATCTGAAAGATTAGAATCAAGACTATTAGGTGAGACAAAATTACCTAAGTCAGGTATTGTATCTTGGCTAGAAATACAGTCCTGAGTACTCACAGCTAGGGACGGGTCCTCCGTTGCCTCAAGCTGGAGGGCATCATTGCTAGATTCCCTCTGACAAGTACACTGAGTGTTGCTGAGAGTCAGCGAGTCCACTTTGTCTACCAATGCATTTGTAGCAAGAATATGCTCTTTAATTTGATTTTGAGAGTGTTCATATTTATTAAATAAAGACTTTAGTGACTTATTAAGAGCCTGTATTTCTGATTGTAGGCGCTGAGTGTCAATTTCATAAATATTTATACTATCTTCCAATTTAATCTGATAGTTATTTAATTTATTAACTAGAGAAACACGTTCTTTCCTTAATTGTATGTTTTTGGAGGTGGGTGGGGGCTTCTCCCCTGTCGGTGGGCCCGTTGGCCGCCGCCATCAGGGACGCGCCTTGGGCCTCGGACTCAGCCACATCTTTTGGCCCCACGATGGTTGGGGCCGGACGTCGTGCGGTGGTCGTGGCGGCGGCAGTGCCTGCTCGCCTGTTGGCCTTGATCTCCGCCTGGAACGAGGGACACTTAATGTTATTGGCGGGGTGGTCGCCCCCGCAGTTCACGCACGTGGCTGGTTCGTCACGAGGGCGGGGGCAGTCCCGCGCGGTGTGCCCCTCTCCACATCGTACACAGGCGAGCGGCCGGTGACAATGGTGCGACGAGTGCCTGAACTTTTGGCACCGGTGGCACTGGGCGGGCCCACGTTTGCCCCGCCAGGCTTCGATCTTCACACCCCGCATGTATAAGAACACGGAGGTGTCGAATATCCTGCGTACTTCAGGCGTCCTTTTGAGTACGGCGTGGAACACGCAGCCGGGACGTCCTTTGCTCGCCTTGATATGGGGAACGTATTCCGGCTCGTGCCCCAACGCGCGGAGCTCCTCCTCGATCTCTTCAGGGGTGGTATCCACAGGCAGCCCCCTGGTGGCTACCTTCAAGCTTCTCTCCGCTGGCAGTGAGTAAGCGAACCAGGATGTACCATCCGTCTTCTCCAGCCTGGTCAGGTAGCGCTGGACCACCCTATATTCTTCTTCACTCTCCGGAATGAATCGGATCCCAGCGCCAAAAGGTTGGGCACTGGGAGGGTGGCCCAGCTTTTCCTTTAGGGCCTTAAAGTGGGCGGCGCATCCCGGCAGCTTCTCGGCTTGGGCTGGGTGGCGGCCTGTCCTTCAGTGTCCTGGGGGGCCGCTGGCTGTGAGGGAGAGACAACATTAGGTCTACTCACCCCTTGTTGCGACCCCGGCCTCCTGGGTGTCGGTTGTGGTGAGGTAGGGTGCGTGCTGCGGGTGGCCTCCGCAAACGTAAGCGACCCGGCGGCTACCTGACCTCGCGGCGGCGCGTGTTCGCGCTGCAGCGGTGGGTCGAGGCAGTAGCGTTTCGCCTCCTCCTCGGTTTCGTCGGTGCTTCGTCGGCGTCGCTGGGGTCGCGGCTCTGACCACAGGTCAAAGCCATAACTCCGCGGCGGCGACAGTGATGCGGCTGGTGATTGCCTCCTCTGTGCGCTCAGCCCAGAGTCGTCCGAGCCAGCTCTCGACGACCATGCCGACAGAGCCGCCGGAGCGTCATAGGCCGAGACACAAGGGGGCAGTGGTGAGGCGGGCGGCCCTGCGCGCTCCAGGTGTCGGCTTGATGTTACGGTTGGCGGCCCTGGCCGCGGTCGCAGCCCCAAAGGGCGCGGTCGACGCGGAGGGGCGCGCTGCTGTGGCAGCGTGTTGTGCAGCAGGGCGCGCAGGTGGCGCTGTTGTCGATGTTGTTGGCGGCATCGGGGCGCGTGTGGAGGCCGCAAGGGTGTGCGGCAGCGGCGTTGGCGCACGCAGACGGACGTACGGGTACGGTGTGCGGGCGACTCGGCGGAGGCGTCGGCGCAGCCCGGGCAGGCGCCGATATCGCCGACGGGTTGCGCGCATCAGCTGCAGCCCTGTCTCGTCCCGCTTCTCCCTCTTCGTCCCTCCCGGGGCTCGTCATCACTGTCTTCTTCTTTTCTTTCCCACCCTTGCTGGACGTCTTCTTCTCCTCGGACCGAGGAGAGGAGGGTCCAGGCGGCGCCGCACCGGGCGACACGACGTCAATGTTAGGCATCGACATCGCCCGGTCCAGCCCCGGGCTGGGTTCTTCATCGTCAGCGCTGACGCGGCCCAACGAGCCGCGGTCGCCGGGCTTTGGCATCTTCCTCTTGTTGGCTTCGTCCGTTAATGTGGCCTCGCGACCGCAGCAGTGCTCAAGGCACCGGGCATCAGCGGAGGCTCCCCCTGTGCTCGCACCAGTGCTAGGCACGCGCGCGAAACCAGGGTAAGTGAGTTAAAAGTGCGGTCCGCGCGAAAAAAGTTTTCTCCACGTACCTCCCAATCGGTGCACAATTTGGCTAAAAACTTCTTCACCATCGATTGCAGCGCTCAGGATGAGGTGTTCGTTTGGTGAACCACTGGCGAATCCTGAACCACTGGCGAATCCACCTCTCTCGGCCGAGTGCCATGCTTTATTAACAACCCCTTCCCGCTTCACATTGACGGTTAGGCAGTGTTGCCATTTCTCAAAAATATAAAACGAATTATTAAAATCTTTAAAAGCCTACATAATATTAGTGTAAATAGATCACAGCAGATCTTATTAATTAATACATATTTGAAAATCATGACAATACCTTGTCTCATTTAGGCGCTGTGATGTTTTTTTGAGTTTTCATAAAACCGTGATAACTTGGAAATTATAAATATTTTCTTAAATCTAATTGGGGCACTGAGGGGCACACATGAGAGCTACGCGTGTATGTTTATTCTACAGGGGCACATGCAATGGTTTTAGAGATATACGATTCTGCAAAACGTTACCCCAGCAGGAAATGCAATATCTCGAAAAACCTGAAGGGGCACACAATTTATTTTTGGGGGCACACTTTGGTACTACTATAAGCTACAAGGCCATGCACAATGTTTCTCTCTCCGATCATTCGTTTAGAATTTTCCTGCTAGAAAAACGTTACCCCAGCAGGAATCGTTTTTTCCGTTTTTTTTTTCAAAACGACAAGGGGCACACATTTTTTATGTGGGGGCACATTTACAGCAGTTAGGGCACACATTAAACGTTCCACTCATATAACTCTAGGAGACACTTTCCTGCTGGGGTAACGTACATTCTTTATGTGCATAGATTGCAGGTACATAAAATAAGTTGTTCACAAGAGCCATGACGTGTGTGAGCCGACAGATGGCGTGTGTGGTGTCGGGCGTGCTGTTCCTGGGCTGGACGGCGTGCCCGCGCGCGCCCGCGCTGGCGCCGAGCGCGGCGGGCGTGGCGCTGGCGTGCGGCATCGTCTCCACGCTGCTGTTCGGCGGCGTAGTGCTGGATCTACCACTCAAGGCGCCGCAGCCTTACCTACTCACAGTTAGTATAGCATTACAGCTCACGCCCGCGAAACTTTTTTTTTTTTTGGATGGGAAATCATCAAATGACTCCTCCCGCACTGGGCGGAGCAGGAGGGAGTGTCAGACTTTTAGTGACTAAAACCCTTCCGTGTTCCTTCATCGCCCTTTGTGTTCCGGGGCCACGGTATCTCTTTCGAATACTCCCGCAGCCCCGGCAGGCATCGGCCCTTGCGGACCCCTTCCTTATTGCTGACTCTCTTTGAGGCGCGCGTGGAACACGGACGCGCCGTCGACATGGCCTGTCGTCATGAGATGGACGGACGGCGAGCTAGCCCATAGCTCCCCGTCCACAGGCCCGCGCCTACTGTGGCCGAGCGCCACCACGTGGCCCCCGACGCCCGGGGCGTCTCCCGTGGCGGCCGGGTCGTGTGGATCTCTCCCTCTCACGTTCCGCCACCTCCTTTGCTAGCATGACTGCTTCGCAGAAGGAGGTGGCGGCTTCCCATTCCGTCTCGCTCCGGACCATGAATTGAACCAGGGCCGGAAGCGAGAGGTCGCCGCCGCCGATACGCCCGTGACCCTGCGGAGATGCGCCGAAGCGTGGCGCAGAGCAAGAGATTCTGAACGTTGCCGCGAGGCATTGAAAGCCCCTGCGGGGCGCGGCCACCGGAGCTGTCGCCGGCCGGCTCTAGTGACCAGGCGCGGACACAGGATTTCCTTTAGGGGGGGCAAGTTTTGTTTGATTTTACCTATCTTATATCTCTAATTCATAAAAAATATTGATGAACTTTTGATAATAAATGGAATCAGGCGTTACTTTACGGAAATCCATGATATGCAAGATACAAGAGGGTCGCCAGATTTTGGGCTTCAGAAGGGTGCGAGTAAAAACAGATTTAGAAGGGTTAAGTTTACTGTTTACGAATATGATTCTCCACTCTAGACAAGTTAGCTTTTCTTTAGTCCTTTTAATCAGAAATAGATGTTACCTTAAGTAGGTAACATCTCTTAGGGCGACAATAGTATCGACTTAGGGCGACAATTTTGTTCAACAAAATGAATTAATGCTCCAAGAGCGAGCGAAACGAGCTCGAAAATAACACTACCTTGGGCAGGTTACATGTTTAGACCCTTCATACAGAAGTTACTAGATCGTTCCTCAGACAGAGGCAACATTCAAGAGGAAGTAGGTGCAAGAGCGAGCGTAGCGAGCTCTAAATTTATATGACACACCGTGCCTTGGACCGGTTAGAATGGTTTCGATCCTTCATATATGAGTTACTTGGTCGGCTTTTACATAAATTCAAGAGAAAGTAGTGTGTAGAGCGAGCGAAGCGAGCTAGAAAATTTTAACACTTCACCTACCTTGAACAAGTTAGAATTGTTTCGACCAACTGGAGTTACCTGGGCTTCCTATAGACAAAGTTAAGACTGAAGAAAAACTAGACTGTAAGAACGAGCACATCTTTTTACATCTCGTCTCATTTTACATGCGCAGCTTTTTTACATCATTGCCTCATAATAATATGCTATAATTGCATAGGCCTCGGGGCAAGATGCTCCTAATTTATTTCAGGCTCTGTCTATACCGGTCGATCATGCAAACATTCAATAGGAGTGCCAGTCCAGAGGTAAATAACACTCCTTTTTTTGGGCAGTCGTCTAAAAAGGAGCCTTTTTGATAAATGTTTTTCTGCAGGGTTAAGCAATATTTTAATTTGAGTGGTTCCATTCTATGGCATCAGGCAGGAAAAGCTATACATTTTCAAATCCTGAGCCTCTAGGGGCAGCGGCCTGCTCCTGGCGACGCCCATGACAAGATATACAACCAGAATATTTAGTTTCAATTCCGTCAAACTAGTTCAAGCTAAGCTAATGGCGTATTTGGTCCGGTTCAGGGGGTGGCAATTGCACCCATTGTTAGTTTTTCAATTTCCTTCATGTGACATAGACAAACTCAAACAGCCAGTAAATATAGGTACTACTATTATCTGTGGAGTGTGGACCATCTTCATTGCGAAAATGTTGAGAGTTTTAGTTACATGGTTTTTTCCGCAAAGAAGGTGGCGCCATGCGTTTTAAATTTTTAATCTGTGACTGGTTTAGAAGAAAATACTGACCGCGAACATTTCAGATTTTTTGTCGAATGTAAATTTGTTCGGTTTTAAATAAATTTATTAAGAATGGCAGTGAAGAGTTTGACGTCGAGCAAAGAGAAAAAGACATAATAGATAATCTTTTACCTAAAAAAGATTTACCTAAAAACTTACGAAAGTTCTATGGACTGGAGGAATAATAAATGTCTAAGTCTAAATTGACTATTTTTCTCGCACTCAAAGTGAAAAGTACAGTTTGCACCTCGAGACTAAACGCCAACTTAATATACCCTCGGTTTCATTGACTCCCTCGCACGCTCGGGAGTCAAACCACCTCTGGTATATTATGGCTTCGTTTAGTGCCTCGATATAAAATATACTTTTTTTTTTTATTAAGTATTTCTCTTACAAAAAAACAAGTTAATTTTTTACAGGTTTTACTCGCCAAACTTTACAGTTTGATGGCGAGAAGCGCTCGTTTAGCATACATAACTTAAAATAATAAACTAAACTTAAAATCGAATATATATACTCGTATAAAACCTACTGCTACCACCTAACCTACTGCTGTCTCGTGAATTTATTACTCGACAACGGCAGACCGACACCAACATACAATAGACAATGAATTCCAGACCGGAGTGACCAGCTGGAGCTGGCCACTCCGGCCTAGAACTCACCGCCTATCACAGTCCGACGACGACGTGTCCGCGTTCTCCAGAAACAAATACTTTTGGCACCAAATATTTAGATGTTCTTTTTCCGTAATAGTTTAGTTTTTACTATTACATGCACTTTCCAATCTTAATATTACAGTTATTAGAAATTATATTACAAACATATTTAGAAATTAAGGATTTCTTTAAATTGTTTTCTTCTTATTCTCTTCGCCGCGCCACCGCAGGTGTGCTGGGGAGGCCCGGACTGGCCATACGGGCAAATCGGGAAAAGGACCGATGGGCCGGTGTGGCCGATTGGCAATCGACTTTCTGTTGCTATTTAAAGAAAAAAATCACGTTACATCGATAAAAATAACGTCCTCTACCGTCAAGTCGAGGACCTACTTGGACTTCATATTTGTAGTAATGCTACCCCCTAGGAGGCTCAGGATTTAAAAAGCTTTTTTATTTTCCTGTCTGATGCCACAAGATTAGTAAGTACATAATAAATTGTAGCGTACAGTAGAATCACTTTCAAAATAAAATATTTTTAAGGCTAATAATGAGCCTCTGAGAACTCGTACTACCGCTAGAAACTTCCACATTTTCTTTAAACCAACGACCGCGGTTCGTACTTTGAAGTTTTGAACCTTGCGACAATACTTTTAACATGAAGGTTTCTTTTTTCTGCCTCCGGCTGGATTGGCACTCCTTATGGATCGACCGGTCGACATGGTCGCATGATCGACCGGTATAGACAAAGGCTGATATAAATTAGGAGCTCCTTGCCCCGAGGCTATAATAGGCAATTTTGGAATGCATACCCAAGTTTGCATAAAATGGGGCATGTTGACAATTTTGATCTCAAATGACTATCTGAATTTATTTGAGGCAAGATGTAAAAAGTTTGTAGCTCGCTTCGCTCGCTCTCAATCTACTTTCTCTTGGGCCTATACATAGTCTATTTATTAAAAGTCGACCAAGCAACTCCAATAAGTCGAAACAATCCTAACCTGTCCAAGGCACGGTGTCAAAACAGTTTCGAGTTCGCTTCGCTCGCTCTTGCGGGCTACTTCTTCTGAATCTTGGCTTTGTCTGCAAGTCGACCAAGCAACTTTTTATAAAGGGCTGAGGCAATTCTAATATGTCCAAGGTAGGGTGTCAAAATTTCCGAGCTCGCTTCGCTCGCTCTTAGAGCCTTACTTATTTTTGTTTTTAAAGTTGTCTCGGACCGTCTTATTATAAAAACTTTCATAAGTACCAGGTTTAAACTAGGACCAAAAGATCTTGGTTTAGTACGGTACTAACGTTAGTTCTTTCATTCGTATTACAAATCGTAGACCAACAAAGGACTAGTTAGTACCAAAGATAGTCCGTGATCTAAACATTATCCACAGATTATATGCAACAAAATATTAAAACTATTCAATCATTCGTTCAGCGTTCTATGCGCCGTTCCGTTTTACAAAATGTTGTTACGTAATTTGAAGAAAACATATTTTAGAAATTGTTATTTGTAGTGGTAAAGTATAAAGTTTAGTTATCTAGAGGTATTTAAATATTCCGACTTGTATTTTTTGTCTACATCAATCCAATTGTTCTGTTTTGGAACAACTATCGAGTTAGCGCGTATAATGGAGTGAACTGAGCGGTGCGCGTAATTTGAGTACATAATGTTATCGAAATGTTTATTTACATCTTAAAGTAAATTAAATGTCCGGTTACACTCTAAGATTATGAATACAAGTAAAGGCACAGTTCTTTGGGCACAGTATTCTTTGTGGTGAGATCGCGTGTGCATTAAAAATTAAAAAAATGGAACAACCAAAGAAAAAAAGGGGTGAAAATTGGAGTTCAGAAGAAAAGGTTAGTGATAACTGACATGTTAGATTACGTATACACAGTATTTGATGCACTAAAGCTAAACTATAACCTATGCCACAGTATTTACATTAATACAAATTTCATTCTCGGATTTATACCGCGTCAACATAATGTCGAGTCGGCTAAAATACTTTAGGATAAGTCAACGAAAACCAATATAAATATGTAAAAAAACGAGTTGACAATTTAGTACCATAGTTAAACTAGGGGTCACGATGGTCTAACTTTGGTACCATAGATAGTTCTAGGACTAGCGATAAACTTCTTTTTGTAATAACGTTTATTCAAGTTCATGGTTTAAACCTAGTACTAAACACGGTACTTTTTTTAAGACCACGTTTTATAATGAGAGGGCCTAAGTCGATTAAGTAACATCTATTTCTGAATAAAAGTACTAAAGAAAAGCTAACTTCTCTGGAGTGGAGAGCTCAATTTTTTTTTTCAGTTCCTATTCGTACTTCAAATATCTCTTCAAAATTAGTAACTTCTACTTCTATTTTATCAAGTATTTTAGATTTTTAGAAGAACTTCAGCTGCATCCATAACTAGTAAACGTAACCATTACAAATCGCTTTTTACTCGCATCTTTCCTTGCCCCCCCCCCCCCCCCATGGCTCAAAAGCTGGCGACGCCTTCGCGCTTCGACAGCGTCGCTATTCTTTTAGTTTCGAGCCTCTTCCTATAACAAAGTGGCAGCCTAGCATTTTAGCCCAACATTCTATTTTAGATGTTTTCTTCGGTTGATTCAAAATTTACATAACTAGTTAGTTTTCCTTTCTCTAGTGAGTGGAGGGCCGACCGTCTCTAAAATGCCTGGGACGATTTCGGGTCCCAGTCCGGGCCTGGTGCTAAGCCTACAATATGTAACTGCGCGCGGTTTCCGCCACATTCCGCCACGCTAATGTCTCGTTGTGCGCAGGACATCATCGTGTCGACAGTGATGGGCTTGCTGCTGCTGGTGTCCGCGGTGCTCGGCATGACGGTCTGCGAGTTCTACAGCCTCGTCAGCTACTTGCATGGGGTGAGTGTCGTGTTAGTGATCACAGATAAATTGATGGAAAATTGAACGTCCCTGGAGTGGAATTACGTACCGGCTTAAACGGGGTGAATCGAAACAAAACTTTGAAAGGGATTTAAACGATGTTACCAATATACCAGTAATAGATACTCTATTTACCCAACTACGGAGAAGGGTTATGATTTCAGCTCATAATGTATGTATGTTCATCTGTTCTTGAACAACTCCTAAATGAGGTACCTACACATCAGAATTCGAAAATAAGGTAAGTACCTACCGATAGAAACGTCTTGATCGTCCACTGGTTATAGGCTACGTCACAATAAAATCAATATTGCACCCTCTAGAGCAGGGCTGTCATACATACATGGGATCCCTTCTTTTTGCATACTTTGGCATAACTGTTTTGGCATAATTTGTTTTGCCATAATAATACTTTGCCATATTTTATTTGGAATACTGTTTATGTTGGCATAATCATCTTGAAGGCTAATTTATTTTGGCATAAATTGAATTCCCATAATGTTACTAGGCATAATGACAATTAGCGTAATAATATTTAGGCATACAATTAATAGAAATAACGGAATCAAATTTGAGTTATTTTTACGTATTTATTTTTAATTAAAAATTCAGTTGTGCTACAAAAGTTAGTGACAGAAACGAATCGCTGCAAAACCGACTCCACGTAGTCTTGTCTGCCCTACTCCTAGAGTGTTATTTAAAATCGCGTAGGCGCGGAGGGGCGAGGCGGCCCGCAAGCTGAGGAGCAGGTGGTTTTGACGCTCTCCGCCGAAGCTGCGGTGGTGAGCGTAAAACACATCTGCGACGATAAGCTCGCGTGGGACTGCCGGAGCCCCGCAGCGCCGAAGCCGTGACAGAAACCATGCCTGCTGCATGTTGCATATTGCATGCTTGCTTGCTTGCTGCATGTTTGCTTGCATGCTGCATGCTTGCTGCTTGCATGCTTGCTGCATGCATAGGGTATGCTTGTTTGCATACTGCATGCTTGTTGCATGCATGGTGTATGCTTGTTTGCATGCTGCATGCTTGCTGCATGCATGGTTTATGATTGTTTGCATGCTTCTTACAGGGAAAAAAACTCACATATGTTCACAATCAACTATGTTCAAAACAAATATGTTATGTATTACCTGCTTTAGAAGGTATTGTTTGTTTTTCCAATCGTCAAAACAAATTGGTATATCCAATCAGGGTGTGGCTAATATTTTAGGAGTTAATTATTATGCTTCTTTTTTATGCCCATAAAAAATATGCTTTTATCATTATGCGTAAATAAATTTATGCCTAAGAATGTTATGCTTAATCATTGTTATGATTAGAGAAATTATGCTTAAAAAAATTATGCGTAAGCTGTTATGCGAATTAGGAGTAACAAAAGTATGCCAAGTTATATTAGGTCTTAAAATTTTATGCAAATGGATAGGGAACCTACATACATACATGTACATACCTTCGCGGTCTATTTAAACTTATTACCAAAGCTGGAGGGCCGCAGAAAAAATATTTTCACTTTTCAAGTAAAAAAAATACAGGGTTATCATTTCTCTAAACCTTTCTTGGTTCCTCGTTTATTTATCTTTAACAATATTACCGATATCAACGTCACAACAGTCGTTGTTGCCAGACGCATGAAGAAGTGACTTATCTGACAGTGAAGATTCATACTTAGATTTTATAAAATTCATTGTTGAATACGCACATTCACATAAATAAGTGCTGCCCATCATCGATCCCATCTTCAAGACAACATTAGTTAGTTTGCGGAAGCGATAGCCAAAGATCTTAAAAATCGTCCATTCCAGTTTCTGTTCTACCCTGGTAAAAGGGATCTGACTGAAAACTAAACTGATCTAACTGATCTCAAAACTGCAACTGGTATTGAGTCTTAACGCTCTCGATTTTATTTGTTAATGGATGCGACAAATCTTTCTCTATTTCTGTGAAATCTGCGAAACGCTGCTCAAATTCTAAAATTACCTCGTCGATTTACGTGGTCAGACTGAAACAAATACTCACTCTACAAAAACAAAATACTTGCCGGGAATTCCCCCAATACCTAATAGTAAAATAAATGTCTTGCGAATGGAATGTTACAATATTAAAGATAAATAAATTATACCAAATATTGAATAAATGTTTTGACAAACAATAGGGTAGATGACAAAAAAAAAACTAATTAGTCCGTCAGATAGATTTCCAAAAAGTATTGGACACGTATTTTTTCACGTAAACAAAAAATGAAGACGATACTTTGCGTCGAAAACTCGTCACGTCACATTTGAGTACATTTTTACTCAAATGTGACGTCACAAGCCCCCACTCATGATCTTTGACACGTTTTCTCTTCGTCAATTTTTATTAATTTGATAAAACAAAAAACACGTAAGTATCCAATATTTTTTGATAATTTAACTGACGGACTAAACAGAATCATATTTTTTTTAGTCAGTCATCATTCCTATTCTATTAACCAAACTATCTAAGCCCAAAACTATTTCCTGATTATTTTGCACTTTCAAATATGCGTCGCGGGCCGTTGTCTGGCTGGACAGCCCTGCTCTAGAGGACACAAAGCCATTATTAATTTGTAAAAATGTTTGAGAGGTACCGTGCATGTACCGTGTCAGGTTATATTTATTCCGAGTCGGCACCCATCTGAAGGACAAAATTAGTCTATTTTCCCTTTGTGATTAAGTAGTTAACTAAGTTCATATTTTACTGACCTCAAATTGATTTCGGTAATAATATTTATAAATATTTCAACAGGTGAAATCAAACGGTGACAACTTTCGCGTCACATCACTGGCCGACTATATAGTTTAAAGTCCTTGGCGTTCTGGGGACATTAAAAATGTTCGGAGTTCTTGTTTTTGCCAATTTTACGACAAATAAGAGCTTCTTTTGTGTGGAAAAATAAAAAAAACAGGGCACTAGACAGTGCTATTATTAAATAGTAAAATAAAAAAAATCTGGGGGTCTAAAATAGCTGCTTTATCAGAATCATAAATGAATCACGCAAAAATTTAAAATTCTTAAAATGGACTTTATGTTCTTATGTGTAAGGTCCATTTTAAGAATTTTAAATTTTTAACGTGATTTATATTAGGATTCTGCTAAAGCGGCCATTTTAGACCCCCTGTTCAATACAGTAAATTTATTTTTATAACATACTTAAGGGAAATTTACGTTTCTGGATCGAGTTTTTTTCAGAGAAATCACCATATTTAAATTCTGAAAAAAATATGTAATTTACAGATACATGTTTGATCTAGTATTTTTTTGGTTAAAAACACAATATTTAACATTTTGTTCAATAAAAAAAAAATCAGAAGTAACGTCGATTTTGAAAGTATTTTAAGTTGTATGAGACTTGGGGGCAGTGTAGGGCGTAGTTAACTACTATTTTGTAATCAGATTACTAATTACGATTAAAAGTAGTTAACTACATGTAGTTACGATTACATTTAACTTAACTAAAGTAATCAAACTACATGAAGTAGTTACTAATTTGATTGCTGTAATCTAGTAGTTATAACTACTGATTATTTGACTTAGAACTTGTATTTTGCAGTTAAATAAAATATAATGTGTTGGAATTATAGGCAGATTTTGAAAAACTGAATCGGGTACTAAAATTTAATGAAAAAATAAAACGGAGTCTGACTGTATAAAAAAAACTTCAGTTTATTTCACGTGTGTTTATTTTTATGAATAATTGAATACAAGGCTTGAAGCTGTAAATTTGTTTACATTAATTAGATATTGTTATTGAGCTGATTGACTAGTAATCAAAAAAATCAACTTTAGTCAGGAAAAATCAACTTAATTCAAATTATTTACGAATAAAATAAAAATAAAATGTCGATTGGGCTAATCATTCAAATTAGCCTTCAATACTACTCGTTTTTCGAACATTTCATCTGACAGCTTGTGGGATTTCGGATGATTTATCATGGTGGCGTATGAAAATAGTCTTTCCACTGGAGCCGAAGAAGGTAAAGGGGTATTGTCTGCGCCATTCGCATTGTTTTATCTATACTTATTATAATTAATATATTTTACTTGCAACACTACACATCACTCATTAACTCATTCGAGAAGGATCATCCATTCCAAATCGATTCCTTTACTACTCCCACTATTTCCTGTTCCGTTCAATAGAACAACCCCCCGCCCTCTCACATTCGTAAATCCGCTCGCTTACCGGCGACACATATTTCTGTGCGCCCGCGCTCCTGCCAAAAATTCTAAAAGTGAAAAACTATTGGTGCTGTGTGGTGAATCCTCAAACTCTTTCCTCTCGTGAAACTTGGTGGAAATATCGCGTGAACCGGCGCGCTGGAGGCTGCTATCGAAGGGACGCATCATTTACATCCTCCTGTAAGTTCCTTTTCCTTCCAAGTCTTCTGGTCCTTCTCACCCAATAAAAAACGCATTTCTACTACGCATCTACGCTACACTCATCACACACATCATATTTATCTATTTTTCGCATAAAAACGCAAAAAACGCTCAAATACGCACCCGCCATTACGCGTCCACGTGATACACGAGACGCGCCCACGAGGGCACATTTCCCGCTCAATCTCATCAACGCTAAGTTGTTTTTATAAAAACGCATCTTATTTCTATTAATACACCCTATAGCTAAAATATTATAACAATATTTTATTCATCGCACGCATATTTTCGCATATTTCTCAAAACATAACGCACACAGACAAGTCCATTTTGTTCACGCAAGCTCGCATACATTCACTCATCTAACTAATCTATTACACGATTTAAAACTCGAATAGGTATTTCTCAACGCATAAAAATGCCTTCCACGCGTAGTAAGGATAAGGAATCTGATAAAGAATCCTATGGTTCTACCGAGGAAGATCCTAAAGTTATTTTATTAGAGTCGAAAAAAGAAAATTTATTCCAAATTTTGCAATCCATTTACGATCTCGGCCTACAAGTTTCCGTAAATAATTCATTAAAATCTCAATTTCTAGCTCGAATTAGCTCCCTTGAGCAAATTAGAACAAACTTTATGGAAACTCTTGATGCTTATAATTTAGCTTTATTAGAAAGTGGTTCGACGGCAAAGCCGAACTACGGCCCACTTACCGCATTTGATGAAATCTATTGTCAAATTAAAGCAATAGAATCTAACATTCTTAGGTCTCAAAATACGAGTAATGATAACACAAATAATAAATTCGAGTTTTTAAATCGTAAACTGCCGCCTTTAAAACTTGTTTCATTTGATGGCATGCCCAGCAAATGGACAACTTTTCATGAAAACTTCAAAAGTCTTATTCATGATAATTCGCATCTAACTGACGCCGAAAAGGTTCAGTATTTAATAGGTTGTCTCTCGGGCAAAGCATTAACTGTTTGCTCAGGTATCATACCTACCGCTAATAATTACCTACTCATTTGGAATGCTTTAATAGAAAAATATCAAGATACGCGCGTACAAGCTTCCATGTACTTACATCAAATGGTTCAATTTAAACCTTATCAATGTATTGATACATTTCTTGAGCAGTTTCATTCGGCTCAAGCCGCGTTACGTCGCTTAAACTTAAAAGATTTGTCAGATTTTATAATAACTGATATTGCACTCAGTAAGCTCGATAAAGAGGTCGTTAACCTTTTCGAACAATCGCATAGTCATATTGCAATACCTACTTTCGATCATCTTTCGCAATTTTTAAAAGAACAAAGTAAAATAATAACGCTCCGTAATCACTCTAATCCCTCTAAAGTTCGTAATAATAATAATGAAAATAATAAATTCTCATCTAAATTTAAAAATAGCCAAGCCTTCGCGAGTACTATCCAGGACACCCCAGTGCGTTCCTGCAAGGTATGTGGATCCCCTGATTCACATCCACTTTATAGATGTTCTCATTTTATGAATCAAAACGCTAAAGATAGATTAGATCTTGTAAACAAACATAAGTTTTGTCGTAATTGTTTAGGATTTCATGATATTAAAATGTGCAAGTCAACAAATACATGTTCGGTTTGCCACCGTAAACATCATTCGCTAATACATCTAGATAACTTTAACAATTCAAACAATCGGGTAGTTGAACATGGATCCGCGCAGTCCGCACGCGCACCGCCGCCGGCTGCGAACAGCGCGCCCCGCGCGACCGCTCCCGCGCCCCCGCTGTCTGCCGCTCCCGCGACACTCGACTCGTCGCCCGTACCGGCAGGTGATAACGTTGCGCGCGAAAATTCAAACGCTCCTTATTTATCAATGACTTCGGCTACCTCGTGCGTTAAAAATAATACAACTGTTTTGTTGCCTACCGCTTCCGTATACGCTTATAATAATAAGAAACCTTATACTCTCCGCGTTTTTCTTGATACAGGCTCAATGAGTCATTTTATTACAAAGGCTTGCTGTAAACGCTTAAACTTAGAAATTACTCCTGACAAATCTTCTATTTTCGGTATAGGTCACGCTAAAATACCCTCGTTTGGTACTACAACATTTAAAATATTTTCCCGCTTTGATCAACGCTGTTGTTATACAATTCACGCTCGGGTTTTAGATCGTATTACTGACGACTTACCCAACATATCCATAGATATCACGAATCTCACTCCATTACGTAATTTACCTATGGCTGATGACGCGTTCCACGTTCCCGGTGAAATAGATTGCCTCCTCGGCAATGAACTTTTCCCGCTTTTGTTGGGAAGTGGAAAGGTAACTTTACCTGGCTCCTCGGTCGTGGCTGTAGAAACCACCCTTGGCTACATAGCCATGGGTCGAGCTGATTGTCAACCTCGCATAACTTCGCGCGCTCGCCCCGCTCAAATAAACAAAAATAAAAGCGAGCAAACTTTTCTGTGCGCTACTAGCACGCTTAGCTTAGATACGCTCACGCAACGCTTTTGGGAGCTGGAAAGCGTCCCTAATAAGATTCACATGGGTCCTGATGATCACGCGTGTGAACAAATATTTAATTCAACTTACTCTCGCGACGAAACAGGTAGATACACAGTGCAGCTACCATTCAAGGCTCCGTGTACAGACTTAGGAAATTCGCACTCAACGGCGATGCGCCGCCTCGTTAATTTAGAAAAAAAGTTAGATTCTGATCCCGAGATCAGAACTAATTACAACGCTACGCTTCAAGATTATCTTGACAAAGGTTATTTGGCCAAGGTCAAAGATCCCTCTTTCAATATCCCGCATTATTATATTCCGCATCGTGCTGTTTACCGCCCGGATAAACAGTCCAGTAAAACTCGCATCGTGCTTGACGCTAGCTGTAAAACTAGCTCAGGTAAATCGCTAAATGATCTCCTTTATGTAGGTCCGAATCTACAAAGTAACATTTTCGATTTATTAATTAATCTTCGCATGTTTTCCGTTGCTGTAGTTGCAGACATCGAAAAGATGTATTTTCAACTTAATCTTTCCGCTGATCATCACGCATTTCAACGAATTTTATACAGATTCAATAAAGATTCTGTGATTTCAACTTTTGAATTTAACCGCGTTTCTTTCGGTGTCTCAAGCTCGCCTTATTTAGCTATGAGAGTAGTTCGCCAACTCGCATCTGATAGTCGGGATAAATACCCGCTCGCGGCTTACGAGGCTGAAAACCATATGTATATGGATGACTACGTATGTTCGCTAGATGGCGTTGAAATAGCTGAGCAGACATATCAAGAAATGGTCGCCATGTTCAGGTCAGGCGGTTTCAACCTTGTAAAGTGGATCTCTAATAGTTCCGAACTTTTAAATAAAATTCCTTCAACTCATTTAAATCCGCAAAATATTGAATTTGACGTTGACGCTAATAATAATACTAAAATTGTAGGTATGCAGTGGAATCCTGTAGAAGACTCTTTTCAATTTAAAATAAATGGTAATTCTCTTATATGTACGAAACGTACCGTTTTATCCGCAACCGCACGGCTGTTTGACCCCTTAGGTCTTATAAGTCCAGTTACCGCATTCATGAAAGTTTTAGTTCAGGAATGCTGGAAGCATGACCTTGATTGGGATGATCCTGTACCCGCTCACATTGAAAATAAATTTAATCGATTTCACAAAGAACTTTCCTATCTCGAACAAATAAAATTCCCGCGACATGTAGGTATCACCTCTAGTTCTCATGTCACTCTCCTCGGGTTCGCAGACGCCAGTGAGCGCTGTTATGGTGCCGCTGTTTACATAAGGGTTAGTTCTAACGATGAAGATAACGGATCAACCCTCTTACTAACTTCTAAATCTCGCGTCGCTCCGCTTAAAAATACGCCCTTAGCTCGTCTCGAGCTATGTGCTGCTCTTCTATTAGCAAACTTAATCAACTCAGTTGTAGAAGTTTTAAGTAAACGCTGTAAAATTAATAATATTTTTGCCTTTTCTGATTCAACAGTCACGCTCACCTGGATCCACTCGCCCTCACATAGATTTCATACATTTGTCGCAAATCGCATTGTTGAAATTAACTCAAAATTACCTGCTAAACATTGGTTTCACATCGATGGAACTGAAAATCCCGCTGATGTAGTTTCTCGTCCCGTAACGCCTAAACAATTATTAGATTTAACTCTTTGGTTTAACGCTCCGCATTGGTTTTCATTCCCCTTAAATCAGTGGCCAATCAAGCCATTTAAGGTCAATTTAAATAATAATAATTCGGAAGTAATTGAAACTAAAAATATCGCTCTCTCAGTTAAAGTAACGCAAGAAGTTCCTCAACCTATTCAATCTTTAATTGACCGCATTTCTAAATATTCTATTTTACTACGTAGCTTGGTTTTGATACTACGTTTCTGCAAGTTACTAAACTCGCGTGGTTGTATCATCGTTTCGGATTTAGATGCCGCGGAAATATACCTTATACTTTACGTACAAAGTCGATATTTCTCTGAAGAAATTAACGCATTAAAATTTAATAAAAATTTAAATAAAAGACTCGCTAAACTCAACCCCTTTCTGGATTCGAATAATATTCTCAGAGTAGGTGGAAGGTTAACTCATTCTCAACTTGATTATGGTCAAAAGCACCCCATTTTAATTCCAACTAAATCACGTTTTACTCAACTCTTAATTGACTTTTATCATGTATCTAATTTACATACGGGTCCCGCTCTTTTATTAGCTATAATTAGACAAAAATTCTGGATTTTATCTGCTCGTAACATTGTAAGACAACGAGTGCATAGTTGTAACAAATGTTTTAAACTTAAACCTCAAAATACTTACCCTCCAATGGGTGATCTACCCGACTTTCGCGTTTCACAAGTAAAAGCGTTTGTTAATACCGCTGTGGACTACTGTGGTCCTTTCTACATTACTCATATCCGAAAACGCGGAATTAAGAGCCACAAAGCTTACATTTGTGTGTTCGTCTGTCTAACAACCAAGGCAGTACACTTAGAGTTGGTCTCTGACCTTACTTCAGATTTATTTCTCGCCGCTTATAAGCGTTTTATTTCTCGTAGAGGTCCTGTTGCTATGATTTATAGTGATGGAGGCACAAACTTTATTGGCGCAAAGCGCAAATTGAACGAAATTTACGCCTTAATTCAATCCAAATCTCATATAAATTACATAGGTGAACAACTAGCTGAACATCGTGTACGATTTAAACATAGTCCGCCTTACGGTCCTCATTTTAATGGACTCAGCGAAGTTAATGTTCGTTGTGTCAAAACTCATCTTTTTAAAGTCATTGGTTCTCAAATATTAACATACGAGGAGTTTAGTACTGTACTTGTTCAAATTGAATGTCTTTTAAATAATCGACCTCTAAGTATTTTAAGCTCTGACCCGTCTGATATTAGTGCTTTGACGCCTAATCATTTTTTAAACGTAACTCCGCTTAAATTTTTACCTGCTGAAGATGTCACAGACATTTCAGACAATCGCTTATCGCGTTATCAACTTCTTAATAAAATAACTCATTCCTTCTGGCATCGTTGGAGTCAGGAGTACCTCACTTCCTTGCAACAGCGGGAGAAGTGGAACACACCATCAAAGCCTATTGAAGTAGGTACGATTGTTGTTATCAAAGACAACAACGCTCACCCGCTTTGTTGGCCTTTAGGTGTCATAGATGCGACTTATCCTGGCAAGGATAATATAGTTAGGACTGTGAAGGTTAGAACTGCTTCCGGCTCCTACATACGCCCGGTAGTGCGGCTTTGTCCTCTACCTACACAATAATTACTTAAAATTTTTCTTAACTCTATTTTTAGTTAAATTCATTTATTTAATTTAAGTTCTCATAAAGTTTTAGTTTAGAGGAAAACCTCTAGGCCGGGAGAGTTGTCTGCGCCATTCGCATTGTTTTATCTATACTTATTATAATTAATATATTTTACTTGCAACACTACACATCACTCATTAACTCATTCGAGAAGGATCATCCATTCCAAATCGATTCCTTTACTACTCCCACTATTTCCTGTTCCGTTCAATAGAACAACCCCCCGCCCTCTCACATTCGTAAATCCGCTCGCTTACCGGCGACACATATTTCTGTGCGCCCGCGCTCCTGCCAAAAATTCTAAAAGTGAAAAACTATTGGTGCTGTGTGGTGAATCCTCAAACTCTTTCCTCTCGTGAAACTTGGTGGAAATATCGCGTGAACCGGCGCGCTGGAGGCTGCTATCGAAGGGACGCATCATTTACATCCTCCTGTAAGTTCCTTTTCCTTCCAGGTATTGTATTTTATAAATACTTTTTTCACCTCTGGGTATCTATGAAGAGCATTTAAATCTTGTTCCATATCTGATAAATAATAGGAAACTATCATATCGGCTTTTGACCTCTGCACTCGGTATACGTCTTCCTCAGTATCTGAAGAAGAGCTATCAAATTGAAAAAAATCATTTTTATTTTGATTTTTTATTGCTGAACTCGAATCAGTATTTTCCGAAACTTCTTTTGCAATAGCTGCTTTGAAAAATGTTTTCAATCTTTGATGCTCTTCTGTGGGAATACACGAAAACCATTTTGTTTTAAACCGTGGTAAAGACATTGCAGCGGTCGCTGCATTTTGTGCTTTGGCGGTAGAAAAATCAAAAATGTCATTAAACCGGTTATTTACGCTTTCCAAGTGCGTTCTTGCCAAACTGTTACAGTAAACAAAGTTTTCATTGCACAATTTTTGTAATTTTCTTCTCAGAGATAATAAACAAGGAAGTAGTAAACCATAATACATATCCTTTTCACCTTGCAAAATGTCAAGTGCCTCTGCTATTGGTTTAGAACATTTTAAGTATTCTTGGATGTAATGGAATTCGTTTTGCCGCAACTGACCACTGCCACTGATTTTTAAAGTTTCATACAGCGGAATGCTTTTATCTTTTATAGCATATATTTGTCCTAGTGCGTCGTAAGTACTATTCCACCTAGTGTCTCCTGGCCTTGATAATGTGTGTCCCAAAACCGTTTGGATTATTTCTGCTGATTTCGGCCGACCAGCAGCATTCCATAGTTTGTTGCATTTATTTATTACTCGCTCATGCGTTTTAGATAGACTGGTATTTTGATGTCGAAGCACTTTTCCAGCATCTGTGGTTGCACACAAGTTAAGTTTATGAGCAGAACATCTCAGGTGAGCTGGCAGTTTAGGACACACATGAACATTTTCAAGAGGTAAGGTATCGGTTTCAGACTTGTCATGCGACGTTGTACTACTAACTTCTGATTGAACATCATATTCTGAAGCATTAAAAATGTCTTCAACTTCTGAGTCTTTATCTTCAAATTCAACTATTTCGATCGAATCAATAGACTCTATTTCTACACCAAACTCTGCGAAAGCCTTTACAAAATTACTTCCATTATCAGTGATAGTAGATAACACTTTTCGCGAGTCAAGTCCAAATTCACTATGAATATCTTCTAATAAAACAGCAATTCTGTCATAGCTATGCGTCCCTTTGAATCTTCGACATGCCAGTGTCTTAGATTCTCTTTGCAAATCAGACGTAATCCAATGTGCCGTGACTCCTATGAAACTTCTTTTTTTTCCAGACCAAATATCTGCTGTGGTACATACATATGAAGTATTTTGAAGCACGGTTTTTATATCATGTATTTCTTTAATATAATAATCATTTATAAAACGTCCCAAAGATCGTCGACTCATTAAGGTTAAGCCATTTTGACACATACCTGCATTTTCATAGGTTTTTTTCAGGTACGGATCCTCAATTGCTCTGAGGGGTATCAGGGAATGTATGAAAAATTTGACAATGTTTCCATTAAATTCTTCTTGTGATGCCTTAGCTTTTGACTGTGACTGAGTTTCTGGAGTTGTTTTCTTCGTTTTTTTATTACTGGCAAAATATGTTTTATAGTCGTTGAGTGCACTTTCTCCATGTTTTCTTTTTAGGTGCGTAACAAAGTTAGACGTTGAAGGTAACGTTCCAGATATTTTGACTTGTTTTGGCAAGCACAACGTACACATTCCAACTCGTTTGCGATCTGTAGACTCTTCTTTACAAAATTGAAAGAACTTGCCATCAAGAATACGCGGCAAGTTTTTGCCAACATTTTCCACTACGCTGTTAGAACTTGAAGTTGAAGCTTCATTACACAGTGGTAGTAACTCATCTGAATCGTTCATATTGCACAACTAACTAGAATCACAAGAAAATAACAAAGTGGCGTACGCGCAGCAGCGTTTTAAAAGTACGATAAGTAATGGCAAACGGATGTACACACTGTTAGACGCAATTGCATACACTGCCACCAAAAAACGACTCGTACCGACATGCAACGAACGAGAGTGACAGCGCGCTATAGCAATCGGTAGTGCGTTCTCGCTCTAACAGTCACGACATCACACTAACTACCTAAGTAGCAAACGACAAGTCGGTACATGAACGCGCGTTTGATTATTTAAAATGTGTAAGTAGTTATAAAAATTAATCTCGTAATCGTGATTGCAACTACAATTTGTAGTTAGTAATCAAAAATTTTAACTACTTTTTACGATTATTTAATGTAATTAGTAGTTTTGATTACTAACTACAATATGTAGTTGTAGTTAGTAATCAGTAGTTAGATTTCATTTTGCCCAACACTGCTTGGGGGAATGCATTTTTTATGAAAATTTAACATTTCATTCACTAATCGGGTTGGTCAGTGATATTATTGGATAGATTTATAAATATGGCACTTATTTTTTTTTTATATTAAATAAATACGTGAAAAACAGCTCGCGCGAAGCGCGCGCACCGCGCCAGTGTCCTGCCGAACGTCATCGAGGGTGGACTTACGACGTAATAAAGCAAATCAGACATTTTATTAATCAGCTGATAACTACCTTTCTTACAGTAGGTACGTAAACCTTTCTGTGGGGTCACTAGTACCTACTACTTTTATTAGTAAGATTTCTGCATTGTAATGATTCTTAAAAATTTGTTAATTATCAAGAAAAGATTCATGACAATAACGTAGGTGATTTTATTGAATAATTTTAAAGACATTGAACATGGCTATCGGTTACTTCGGTACCCTAGAGCACGGTTTACGGTCGCGCTGAGTAGAAAAAAGTTTTATGCTAATACAGACCTATATATTTTATTTTATTATAATTAATTACATATTTGTCTTTCATTATAGTAGGTACTCACCAAATCTTCTACCACCATTCTTTAAATTCTATAGATTGATCATTGCCTGCCTCAGTCATACATTCATAACAATATAAAGTGTATTAGTGTTATATAGTATTATACGCACATCAAGCTATACGTTTTTGTTGCAAACTAGCTCTTATTACCAGCACGCAATTAATTTGAACTTCTGATTTATTTTTAATGTGGCGTGCTCGCTCGCCGCCATAAGTCACAGGAGTTCATATCGCGATGGCTCCTATGCAACGCGGGCGCAAGCTGTCTCGGTTCGTAAAATGCCTAAACTGTCGGGAAAAGGAGCCCTTAAAATGAAGAGCTTCTTATGAAGTCGTGGCGCTGCCGCTGGTGGCACGAAAATATGGAACTTCTATTGAAGTCCATGGCGGTGAAAAGGTTAAAAAATGTGTGAACAAAACAAATTTTACATGGTGCAAGCATGTGCACTATCATAAAAAAATTACGAAAGGTTGTGTATTTAGTTAAAGATCTGCAAAGCTCTGAAGGTTATAAAAGACATTTTAATCAGTTAATGATTTACAAAGGGACTAGTAACATTGAAGACAAAATAATAATAATAATGATTTATTTCTCACCACAATACAGGTACATTAGACAGGTATCAATACAAAGTACGTAACAACTGTAATTATACTGTGGGAGACTGGTGCCTAAGCTAGACGTGAGGTCTGTATTTCAGGACACCAGGTCTCCACCCCTTGGGTAATGTTATGTTACATTTTAATGTTATGTACCATGTAATTTTTTTTTTTTAAATTGGAGATAAAAATAAAATAAAAATACTTTTTTTTTAAGAAATAGAGAAAAAAAAAAACTAGTATGTGTAGTAGGTATTTGTAAGGTTGTGTAACTGTGAAGGAGTAAGGTGAATGTGTGCGTGTAAGTGTGTGGTGTGTGTTGGGTAGGGCATGCAATATCGCAAGGTTTTCAATTCCGGAACTGAGTTCCAATACTGGAGATAGAATTCCGGAATTCCGGAACTGGTTCCGGAACTGGGTAACTTTTAAAGTTTATTTCAAATCAAACAAGATTTACAATAATATCAGTCTTTTAATCATTTTTAGTAACATATTAAACATATTTCTTCATCTTTCTCCCTTTTTACTCTAATTAAACATTTTAAACCGTAAAATCAACAAGGCTTATTTATCACACAATGTAATTATTTTAGTAATATGAATAAAAAAACATACGATATTTGAATCGTAATATGTATCACGTGTCACGAACATTACTTACTACATAATCTCCTTCCAGTCTTAACATTTCCATTATGAAGTGAGATAGCATACAAATTTAAAAAACAACATATTGAGATCAAGTAAATCACGAAAACAATAATTATTTATTCCTTTGAGAGACGGGCCCGGCCGCGGCTTGTGGAAAGTTCCACAGACTAGTTTGGTTGCGTTCAGAAAAAATAATAATCAAAATATCAAAAACCTCTCAGTTCCGGAATTGAAATATCAGAGAAATTGTTACGGAATTCCGGAATACATGCCCTAGTGTTGGGGGAGAGGAACAGAATGTGTTATATTGTCTATTTTGGGACAGCAAGTAGTTTTTCTGTTTCTTCATAATTTTGCTCCCAGAGCCAATCTCTTAGTTTAATTTTGCAGTTGATTTCGGAGAGGTTATATATTGGGAGCATCCTATTTATCTTATTATAAAGAAAACGACCAAGGTAGCAAAAGAAGCGATGGGAAGAAGTAGTCGGGAGCCGGGTGTGATGGCGGACTTTGGGATCGAATCGTCTACCTCTGTGGGAGAGTGAGTGGTCGAAGGTAGTGAGGGCATGCTGTTTTGTAACCAACTAACGAACAGTTAATACCTTAGCTTCCTTATACAACAAAACCGTTGGATATCGGAAAGAAGATACCTTCAGAATGGCTCTCTGTGCTCGTTCAAGCTCTAACATAGAAGTTTTTGTAGCACCACCCCAGGACGTTATGCAGTAGGTCAGTAGGGACTGGGCGAGGGCCAAGTAACCGATTTCCTTAACTCTTCGTCTGCCACTCGTTTTAGGGTCTTGAAGACATATATAAGCGTAACCTACCGCTTAGTGTATTAATATGCTTTGTGAAGCTTAGGGTGCTATCTATTATTACTCCTAGGTACTTTGCACTGTCTGTTTTCTGAATGCGGGTGGTGCAGGTGCAATTATTTATATTTTGTGTGGAACATGTGTGGGCTACTATAGAGTACGAAGAGTTCATGTGTGTGGTTGACGCAATATTATTCAAAAAGAAGCGCATGTATACTGTTTTTCCGCGTTTAGAGTGAGAACATTATTACGCAACCACTCCATCACGACATCGATACCTGCTTAAGCTTGCATGTATACATCGTGCCATGTACTAGCGCTGAATAGAAGGGCGGTGTCGTCTGCGAAGGTTATGATTTTGCCTTTGGGAAGAGTGAGCATACCCAGGTCATTAATGTATTTAAGAAGAGTGTCGGGGCTAATACGCTGCCCTGTGGTACGCCGTAGGTGACCGCGTGTTCATCACCGATGGCATCCCTTATCTTAACGCACTGGGTACGCTCACTCAGATAGTCTTCAAAGAGTTTGAGCTGAACATCCCTGATTCCTATGCTTTCCATCTTACAAATCAGAGTAGGGATAGACACCGTGTCAAAAGCTTTCGCAAGATCTAGGAAAATGCCCAAAACTTTCTGTCCATCATCCAAGTTTGTGATGACATAATTGGTCAGATCATAAACAGCATCGGCTGTGGATTTGCCCGCCCTGAAACCATATTGCGAGGGTGAGAGGATTTTAAACTTTTCCAAGTAATTCACGAGCCTATCGTTCATGATCCGCTCCAGTATTTTAGATAGAATAGGAAGTACTGCTATAGGTCTGTAGTTGTTGACACGGCCTCTATCCCCACTCTTAAAAGATTGGATGTATTATAGCTTTTTGGAAGGGTTTGGGAAATTGGCCAGATGAAAGTACAACTGCAACTACATCACACTACATCATCAACAAAAGTGCAACTATGTCTATGTGTTTTTTTAAGTAGACCGCTTGATATTCTGTCCCACCCCGCGGCAGTGTCGTTACGTAGGGACATTATCTGTTTGGCAACTTCTTCGTCATCAGTTGGTAAAAGAACCATAGATTGTGCGACCTCTTGCTTGACGGTATTATGTGCGTTAGTAGATGATCTAGATATCTTTTTCCGCGAGATTTTAGCCGATTTCTGCGAAGAATTTATTGGCTATGCTAACTGACTTCTGAGGAGTAGGATACGAATTTAATAAATCTGATGTGTTATCTCTCTTTTTGGTTCTTTCTAGAGTTTTTTGGTATTATTAAAATTAAATTCTACGCACAATTTACCTTGCTTTATGTCAGTCAGTACTTCAATACGGGATTTCTGTTAGGGGTGCAGCCGGGAAAAGCACAGTTATAGAAATAGAAAGAGCTCAAAGAGCCGTTATAAAAGTAGTTTTAAGGAAACCTTTCCGTTACCCAACAGACCTAATATATAAGGAGTTTGCTGTGCTAAGAGTGCGGCAATTATTTATCCTAAAGGCAACTCTACTTGTTCACAAAACCCTGAACAATAGATCCAATTATAAAAACTTGTCTCAAAACGCGTCCTCAACATTCCCCTTCCCGATGCAAACAGCCTCTTAGCCAAACGATGCCCATATTACTCGCATATCCATATATGTATAGGCACAGCCTAGTTTGGGGACCTCTGCTTTCTAACTATTTTGTTAAAATTTCACTTGTTACGATTTTGTCATAATGCTAAACTTATAGGTTAAGTAAATGTCTGTAACGATGGATTAATAAATTTATTCTTATTCTTATTACCTACCAGCTTCGCTTATTTCGTTCCTCTCATAGTCTTTTATATTTTTTTCAAAAGCTTGTTATAGTAGTTTCTGTATCTATTGAATGATGTTTTTAAGATTTCATTGTCAGGTGACTTTTCGGACACATCGTAGAAGGCCCGGAGTGAGCCAGGGTTTTATATTATTTTTTCCAAATAGGTATTTTTACGGTTTTGGAACTTGACTCAATTGCCTGTGTAATTAGATTGACCATACGTTCTGCTGCCTCATGAGGATTTTGCGTGCAATATACTTGATCGAAGTTAAGTTCCTTTAGCTTTACGTCAAGCTGATCATGGTTAATGCGGGTGGCTGTTAGTTATATAACAGGTTTAGGGACTTTATTCACTAGGAAAAAAAGGACAGTTTCGTGATCGGTTAGTGCAGAGTGAGCCACATAAGTGAAAGCTGGTAGAGTGGATTTAAGAAAAACATGGTCAAGGCAAGCTTAGAGACGCGTTGGCAGTGAATGGGCGGGAAGTAGTCCATGGGAGGCTAATAGGTTTAGGTAGCTCTGCGAGGCAGACTCAAGACATTGTTGTGTTGTTGTTCTATTTATATCACCGGTGATAATTATATTTTTAGTGTGTGAAATTTGTCAGAAGCAAATTAAGTGAGTTTAGAAATTTGTTAATATCTTTATTCCCGGCGGACGGTATATTGCTATAAGGATGGTGTTAGAGTCGATTTTTATTAGTAGACTGTTGGCTTCCAATATTGAGGGTTCTTCCACGGAGACTACAATTTTTAGTTTGTGTGTTATCGAATTTTGTTTATTATATATCAATATGTGCATTTTTTGTGGGTAATATTTGGAAAGGGTAGAAATAATCTGCCTGGTTTGGCCATTAGTATCACTGCTGCACTGCTGTAATAGGGAGTCAAAGCACAATGAACCAGTAATGTTGAGCTATGACATGGGTATATTCCTTTAATGTGTAATGTATGTACTTGTATATTTGATAGAAATATGTGCAAATGCGTGACTAATTAACGAGAGAGGTAGTGAATTGTGTAACAGTGAATGTGTGCGAGTGTTGGTATTGAAATGAAAAGAGGTAAGTTTTTGTACGTGTATTGTGTATTGGTTTGGAGTAAATATGTGCATATTTGTTTACAAGTAGGTTAGAATTAGTTTTAAGTACATATTTTGAGTTGTTCAATAATAATAGGTGTGATAGAACATTTATGGGTACTATGATGTGTTGTGGTAGGAAGGGTCCTAGTAACTTCTGTTTACGTAGTTTGGCCAGATCTTCCTCGGATTTAATCAGCCTACTGGGTATTCCTTCTATTTCGCGAACGTATATTTTACCGTTTGCGACCCAGGACTGCTCAAACGCACTGGTTTTTATAAACTCCCTCTTGTGAGATAATGGAGGCGTTTTGCTGTAGTAGTTAGTGCTATATATGTATATATTGGCTTTTTAGGTACTTCAGCTCTCAAGTGGATGCTGAGACGGTTTTCAATATTAATTTTGTTGTAGTTTTTAGTAGACCGGACAAATTGTTCTTTTATTGTTGGGGATGTAAATTCTACAATGACACCCACTGTCTCTTTTTTACTTCTCAGCCGAAAGATATTTTTGAGTTCTGATACTTGAACAGGGTGATTGATGACAATGAAATACAATGAAAGTAAATAGACCCGGGTATCGGTCACCTCTCCCGCTGACATCATCAATGTTGGATTTGTCACCAACGCCGTCACCGTCGCCTTCGCCGACACCAGCATTAACGCCCACACTGCCATTATCGCCGTCACTGACACCAAGCCTCACTCAAATGTCGCCGAGTCATATATCACCGGCCACACAGAGAGAAGCTAGTCAGACCAGAGGGAAGAGAGAGGAATTATATGAAGCAAGTACTTCATCTCCAAATGAGCATGCTACAGTTGATGCTGATAATGATGAGTCGCAGGCTTGTCTCACTCGTCGTCGCTGATGACGACGAGTGAGACAAGCCTGCGACCAGAAGCAGAGGAATAATTCTACGAGGCTGACGAGGCCCTGACCCCGATCCCTTTTAAGAAATTATTTTAGTTCGTAAGTGTTATAATACTAGGGGGAGGAATGTTACATATGTAGTTGTAAGTACGTATGTATGTGTGGTTGCGTGGCTGCGCCCTCGCTCATCATCGGGTACAATAAATCAGTGTGTAACCAACCAGCGGTCGTTTCACTACAAGCCCCGTCGGGAATATCGTAGTCTCCATATTCGTCATACATACAAACCGGTTAAAATCATAACCCTCCACCCGCCCATCCACTTCCAAAGCTCACCGCCAGCAGCTTGACCTTATCCATCCAAATCCTAACCTTATTAAAATCTGCTTAACCTCACCCATCTATTTCACAAATCCCGATCTTACCGACCATAATTTCTAAACCACATTCTAATAATAAAAGTATGAAACTCGTACGTACGTAAAAAAGTAAGCTAAGTAAGTAAGTAAACTTCAGTGCGAAAAAGTTTTAACTCCTTCCGATTACGCTATACGACGACGGCACTCACACGCATGCACAATAATTGCACACTACAATATTTTCTCGTAAAAAAATCGTATTTATTATTTGCGAGAGAGCGATACACCCGTTTTCTACGAGTGCTTCTGAGCGCGGGATGATGAACCGCGAGTGCAAAATTTTATATGACGACATACAATTTTTCTGATGACAATCTGGAGATGAATATATTTTCTTTAAATTAAGACCATGAAATCTTCACATTTGCGATTGCGTATACATTAAAATGGTACCTGAAAAACACTGTTATTAATTGTAGAAAAATGTAAAAGCGAATTTTTTTTAACTGATCAGGCGGAAAAGACCACGACTGTACTACGACTTTATTAATGACGTCTTTTCTAATAGGACGAGTGATTTGCCAATATTTTGCTTCGGACGGGAGCAAAACTTAAAATTGTCAATTGTCCAGCCGTATCTTGGTCCCTCTAAGGTTTATAAAGCTGCGGTTAGGCTTGTTGCAAATTTAGTTAATTTTTATTCAAATAATTTATTTTATTTCTTAAAAATGCAGATTTGAGCAAAAAGTAAATTTATAGAAATGAACAAATTTGTATTCCAGCCACTAGCCGTTCTAAACGCAGGCATGGTGATAGGCAGCGCGGTAATCACGTACGTGGCCGTGATGCGTCTGTGGGACGAGGCGCGGCCGCCCGGCCCGCCCGGCCCGCCCGACGAGCACCACGTGTGACCAACCAGGCCGCACCCACTTCATCACACAACATACTTGGAGAGCATCGGTTTCAATTATAATTAACAAAGCTTAGGTTAAATTACTTTTATAAATAAACAAGCTTTTTAGAGTATAATGACTATTCATTCATAATAATTATTGCACTTGATATAATAATAACAACAAATATTTTGTACATCCAACACCATTTGTAAACATTATACAGGGTGTAAACCACTCATCATGAAGCCATCAACCAAGCATTCTGTACATCAAACTAAGTAACTTTACCCAAAAATTATTGCTGGGAAACAACTTTATTTTTTACGAGGTGAAAAATCATGTTTTGTGGTAGAACTCAATGTAACGCACTCAAAACATTGTGCTGATGGATGGTTTGAATAGTACGGGGGTCGTTGAGGTGTTTAAAGTAAAAATCTTACATTCAAAACTTGTATTTAAAAAAAAGTTGCCAAAAAGTTGGAACTTTACTTTGACCCCCAATATCTCCGTACCTAGAAGGTTCCCGAGTATGGTGTACAGCAAAAAAAATATCACAATGACGAGGAGAACAGGTGCCTTTTGGCTTCATTAAGAGGTGTTTTACACCCTTTATACCTAATTAATTACTTTAAAATGATGAGCAGTACAGCACCCCAGCACTCACAGGTATTAGCTACTCTGTGTACTTGTGAAATAGTTCTGTACTGACTCCACCAGACTGACAGCCTTAGGCCTGGCCGCGACCCCAGCTACCTCAACCCCAAGATTCTCAATCTTATATGCTGTGGAGTTGCCAATAGCAAAGTGTGGCAGCTCTGAGAGACTGTTGCTAAAAGTCTGTAGCTGCCGGTGTATGTACTCACACCCCGAGGGACTGAAGAATACCATGCAGCACGGACTGTCCGAGTCATTGAGCTCCATCAGATCTACTTTCAAGTTTTCATTTTCTTTAGTTTCGTACACTGCCAGAGCGTCCACTGTGATAAGAGAGGATTGTAGAATAGTCGGAAGAGTCTCTGATCTTAAGCTACCACATGGAAATAAAAACTTGGACTCTGAAGGGTTTTCATTAACTATAATTTTTGCAAGATTTTCAGCATTTCCTGATGACATGCCAAGTGCTTCTAAACCCAAGAGCAGTTTGATTTTATGGCAGCTCACATCACCCACTGTGTAAACTTTCTTTGTGTTCCATATCACGAATCTGGTGGGGTCCCAGCACTTGGAGACGGCTTCGATTGCTCTAGGGCTGGTGAGTATAATGCCGCTGTAGTCTTGTAATAGTTTCTCAGAAAGTTCTGCTTTGTTGGTGAACTCAAACTGCAGCGGCTCCACGAAGACGGCCCTGTAGTTGTTGTCGAGGAAAGCATTTACGTAATCTTCCGACTCGCTCTTGAATAATACAACTTTCTTCATGATGGCGAGTTGTACCTTATATGTCCATCAACTCTTTGTCGTTTACCTCCACATAACAGCTGGCCCTGAAATGGAAATAACACTTTTATGAACTACTTGGAATACTAAATACAGAACATTCTTCATGCAGAACAAGTGTGAAAGTAGGTGAATAATTAAAAGCGTGCTACATTAAGAGAGGATTGGAAGAAATTCAAAGCCCTAGATGCATAATAAATATACTTAACATGCCTTTGTTTTAAATACTTCTTTGTAAAACGCAGAACAATTAGTTTGTTCAAATTTTATAACTTGCTTTATAATTGTAACAAAAACTATCATCGAAACAAACAAATTGTTACAAATGTCATGCTTATGTCAACAACATTCGACGGAGAGATGCACAAGTTACAAACTATTAAAGCAACCGAACTCGGAACTCTAGCTGTCAAAATAGTGACAAGTGACATTAACAGTCATTGGCACTTACCTTGGAACATGATCTTTTGGGGCTTGCCCAAAAACATTATATATTATTTATAATAATATTATGAGCTATGCGTGCCTATAATCAGGACTAACGCCACCATTAGGTTTCACAATACAATTTCTACACAATTTCACAAAATGTTAACCAACTTCACTGATTGACACAGCCTGATATTGTAAATCAAACACCGAAAGATTTTTCTAACACTGTACCTGCAGGGCTATTACGTATTTTTCTGATATCCAGTGACTTGATAGTCACTGGATACGGTTGTACACCGAACTTTGATGACAACCGTGAATGTCATAATATTGGTATTACGTATCACACTGAGTGGATATCACTTTAAGGTGACTAACAGGGTCCTAAATAATAATACGAACAGGCGCGGATACAGGACAATTTTTGATTTTACTAATCGTATGGAAAATTCATAAAAAAATTATGAACTTTTGATAATAATGCAAAATCAGGCGTTACTTTACGGAAATACTATTCAGAAGGGTGCGAGTAAAAATAGATTTATAAGGGTTAAGTTTACTGTTTATGTATGCAGCTGAATTTCTTCAAAGAATCTTTTAAGCAATAGCTAGATAAAGGTACTTCAAAATGTTAGTCACCTAGGATTGCTTAGATTTTCGGTACTTGTTGTTTATATAGAAGTAGAAGTTAATAATTTTGCAGAGTTATTTAAAAATTCTACGAACAAAAATAATAGTATGCTCTCCACTCTAGACAAGTTAGCTTTTCTTTAGTGCTTTTATTCAGAAATAGATGTTTCTTAATCGATTTAGGGCGACAATTGTAACAACAAAATGAACTAAGGCTCCCAGAGCGAGCGAAACGAGCTCGAAAATATTAATACTGTACCTTGCACAGGTTACAATTGTTTTGACCCTTCATACAGGAGTTACTACATCGACCCTCAGACAAAGGCAACATTCAACTAGTGGAAACCTATAACACACACTTCATGGACATAGACATCTTCTCTCTTTTCTAGTAACAAATTTAAAACACTGGCTATCAATATTCCCTCACCACAATCTTAATCTAAAATATATTAATTAATTCAACAAAATTATCTTTCCGTTCTTTATTTGTTCTTTTATGAATCCGTGGACAACCCACATCGGGTTGTTTACAAATTAATGTAACTACTCATAATTTTCGTTTAGTCTACATACGACAGATTCTACTTTTTACATCATATTCTACATTTGACAGATTCTACATTTGACATATTTTGAATAAGTTATTAATTAACAGGCAACAATCATTTTTATCACATTAATTACATAAGTATTTAAACAATCAGATTGAAAAAAAAAAGAAAACGTAGAAAATCTAAAAAAAACGAGTATTTTTTTAATGTATTTTTTTTTTAAATGGCAGTTTTCTTGCTAGCTCTACGTTTTTTACGAAAATCTGACCAAAATTTCTCAAAAAGTTATGGATGGTATCTTAAGACCATTTTCGTGTGCCAACGGTTAAGGTACCCCTTATTGCCTCGTTTACCGTATCCATCGTGTATAGTTATTAAAAAAATATGCTTATTAATATATAAAGTAGAGATTACTAATAACAGGAGAAACACAAGGAGTCCCTTACTTATCTCACTTTTTCAAAATCTGTCAAATATAAAGGGTGTAAAAATACCCTTATACGAAACCGAAAGGCACGTGTTCTCCCCGTTCATTGCGATATTTTTTTTGTTCTAGACCATACCTGGGAACCTACTAGTTACGGAGATATTGGGGGTAAAAATTCCAACTTTTTCACAAGTTTTTTTAAAGAAAATAATTATATATACTACAACTGTTCCTGTATTTTTTTTATCTTTACTTTTTATTTTATTTTGCTTACAAAAATAAGTACCATTTTTCTTTTTTTTCTGCAATGTGATTGTTGAAATACCTATGTACCTATGTAATTAATGTGATAAAAATGACTGTTGCCTGTTAATTACTAACTTCTTCAAAATCAGTCAAATGTAGAATCTGTCGATTGTAGAATCGGTCAAACATAGAATCTGTCAATTGTAGAATCTGTCAAATATAGAATCTGTCAAATGTAGAATCTGTCAAATGTAGACTAAACGATAACCACTCAACCGCCCCTGGCTGCATGTGCAGCCAGTAGCTGTTTTGCTAAATGTCCCTGGCTGCATGTGCAGCCAGTAGCGCATTCGTCCAACAAATGCAATAAAAAATCTACTAAACTGCTATTTCTAGAGCTTATTCCTCTTGTAGCAATCTCTATACTATATTCCTCAACGTTCGGACCAACAATAGCAACACTATTCCATCGACAAATTTCAAAATAAAAGTAAAAACTTTAGTGTAAACAAACTCCGCCATTTCTGACGTGTGGCGTCGTATTTCAATTGTTCTGTTATGTATATTGGAATTTTCGGATAGTGTTATATATCAAATTAATCGTGAAAATCTGTGCTACTATATTATCATAAAGGAAATCTAGTTTTCAAATCTCAAAGTTGAGTATTTCGCCTCCGAAAAAGTGGTAGGTTTAAATACCTATAGTGATTGTGTTTATACAAGAAATAAGTGTTTTTGTGATTAAAACGTGTGTGTTAACGGAAAAACAGTGCATAATTAGTATTGTGAGCATATTATTAAATTGTATATACAAAAACAAGTGGCTTCGTAAAGTTATAGGTACGTAAATAACCGTGTTCAAAAACAGTCGTTGGCGCAGGCCGCGTCAAAATAAACAGTGAGTATCCAAATTCTAATTTAATTCTTATTAGACTGTCGTAAATAAACTAATAAGATTATGGTCTTATTGGAAAGGAAATATAATCTAGTTTATTTTAAAATTATTTTAATTGAAATTTAATATTTCGAAAAATTCAAATTAATATTTTAATAGCGAAATATCCGTTTTCATCACTGTTTTTCATGTTCTACATTTTTTTTGAGTTTCAAATTAATATCAGTTTTTATTTTTATTTTTATATATAGATTCCATAACTATTCAGCTATTCACTGTAAATTTTATTTAGCTATAACTCTTGTAGTTTGCGATTGTTTATCTAAAGTGTCAAATTACATGCGAATATTTCGCAATTTTTTGCACGCGTGGCGGTTTGGTGCAAAAAATTCGCGCGCGGGGCTGGTGAGTGATAAACCTTAACATCTAACTGTTTTTTTTTTGTCCCTAATAAATAAAATAAAATAAAATAAATTCAAGAGGAAGTATAAGGCTGCAAGAGCGAGCGTAGTGAGCTCAAAATTTGTATGGCATCTTGCCTTGGATAGGTTAGAATGGTTTCGATCCTTCATACAGGATTTACTTGGTCCACTTTTAGATAACTTCAAGAGAAAGTAGTCCGTAGAGCGAACGAAGCGAGCTCGAACATTTTACGCTTTTCCTACCTTGAACAGGTGAGAAATGTTTCGACCTACTGGAGTTACCTGGGCCTCATAAAAACAAATTTAAGACTCAAAAAAAATTAGGTAGCAAGAGCGAGCGAAGCGAACCCGTTTTTTTTTAAATCATTGCCTCAGATATTTTTTTTTTTTTTTTTTTTATTTATTTACCATTTAAAAAAAATATTACATTTGTTTTAGCAGAGTAGCATTTATAACCTACCTATTATGCTATAATTGCATAATATAAGGCCTCGGGGCAAGGGGCTCCTAATTTATTTCAGGCTTTGTCTATACCGGCCGAGAATGCAAAAATCCAATAGGAGTGCCAATCCAGAGGTAGAAAAAAGAAGATTTTTTCGCAGGGTAAAACAATATTATAATTTGAGTATTCCATTTTACGCTACAATATACTTATTACGTACAATATCATTCATACATATGGCAATTAGCAAGAAAAGCTATAACTTTTAAAAATCCTGAGCCTCAGCCTCTAGGGGCACTGGGCAGCTGCCTCCTCCTGGCGACGCTCGTGACAAGAACAACTAGAATGTAGTTTGAATTCCGCCAAACTATGTAGTTCAAGGTCGGCTAATGACGTATTTGGTCCGGTTCAGGGGCGGGCAGTTGCACCCATTGCTCCCCCCTTGTATCCGCGCCTGAATACGAAACTAACCTTTTGACAGTTAATTGATGGACACTGAGCCCAGTTAGAGCTGTCAACAGAGATACGTAATAGCCCTACTGGTTTGATGTAGAAATGTGTAGATGGCGGCTATGTGATGAGTCGTTTCATCGTTTTACAACTTGTATCGTACTTAATTACGCCATGAAGACAACCCAGAGAACGTTTTGTAAGTGCTTCTGTATATTTATTCGCCAAAATAACATTCAATGGGGTGGGCAACTGGTGGAACTAATGGCATCGCATGAACCAAACATCGTCATTGGTTGAAAATGTGTCAATGTCATAATATATTTCAAAATAGTTTGACCTCATTGGTCAGATTGGGTCTAAGCTATGGACGCGCCATCTACAATCAGCTTTGACCAGCCTTCCCCATTCGTTTGTAAGGTTTGTTTATGGCGAAAGTGTCAGGGTAGATCGCGAAATTCAAATTTTCATACAGCCTAAAACATTATATTATTATAAAAAATCTTACCGAATATTTTATGATACCAAGCATTTCAGCGAGTTGCTTGGTTTTACAAATTATTAATTTTTGCATTCCGTACTTAAAATTCGTTTAGTAACTTTACGTAAAGCATAATAAAAGTGGATGTCACGTATAATCCTGAAGAAAAATTTGGTTGTGTCATAGACTCAATAATAGGAATAGGTCTTTAAATTATTAAATATTGGTATACACAAAATACAAATGAACGGGCAAGTTTATGTTCATAACACTGTGCAGTAATCTTTAGTTAAGAGGTAGTGGACGGATGTGGGTTACTAATGGCGCTAAATGGATGTTCGAGCGGGCTGGTGGTGACGGCGGTGGTGGCGCTGCTGCTACTGCCGGCGCAGTACTACGTACCCGACCTGTACGCCGGAGTCGAGGACCCGCGGCTGGAGCAGCCCGACAGCGTGCCTGGCGCACTTTCGTGGTTAGATGGCGCATTCGTGCACTTGCCACCGCTTGATCTGTTTGTGACAGTAACGTTACTGGTGCTAGGAATGTCTACATATCTTGGCGAGTGGATACAGAGAAAGCTGATGGAAAGAAGAATAGTAAAGGTAATTTGGTGCTTCATCTATACTTCTTAGTTATCATACATATAATACATCTTTACAAAGGTAGTATAAAACAAAGTCGCGTCCGCTGTTTGTATGCAAAAATCTTTTAAACTACTTACGCAACGGATTTGAATGCAGTTGCAGCAATAGATAGAGTGATTCAAGAGGAAGCTTTTTATGTATATCAACATAGCACCCGTGCGAAGTCGGGGCGTATACTATAAATGCAAAAGTAACTCCGACCGTTGCGTCAGTCTGTTTTCTTTTTCACGCCTTAACGATTTCGTGAAATATGACACACAGTTAGAGGTTAGAGCATAGGATTCTTTGTGACTTCCCTGAAACCTTTCAACGGGTAGATACCTACACTACATAAGTACGAAAAACTTTATTCCGAAAGTCATAAAACAGAATTTTAAAATACCAATTAGATACCTACACTACATAAGTACGAAAAACTTTATTCCGAAAGTCATAAAACAGAATTTTAAAATACCAATTTTCATAATTCCGAATGGTCAAAATTCCGAATATCACTCCGTTTTATCATTAATCCTATTTTCATAATTCCTAAATTTGAATAATCCGAACGTTCACAATTACTATTCTCAAAATACCGAATTTTAATAGTCCGACTTATTGATAGTAAAAAACCTTTTTCTTTTTTTTTTTGTTGAGAATTGCGCGGCAGGGGAGTTACTGCGGGGGCATTTGGGCAGACTTTCATTATTTTTGCGATAGTCCGGACGCACCGTTTTCGAGATATAAGCAAATTTAGAAGAAAACCTGCTACGACTCCATGACGCGCGCTCGCTACGCTCGTATTTTACATCTAAATATATAAAAGAAGAAACTGACTGACTGACTGACTCATCTATCAACGCACAGCCCAAACCGCTGGGTCTACAGATTCTAAATTTGGCAAGTAGGTTCCTTATGTGGTCTAGGGGTGCACTAAGAAAGGATTTTTCAAAATTCAACCCCTAAGGGGGTTAAACGGGGCTCCAAAGTTTGTATGGGGAAACAAGATTAGTTAGTCTATTTTATTCGAAACTTCACAGGAGTGCTCCTATTAATAAATGAGTAGAAATGGGTTTCGGGTTTTTTCAGAATTCAACCCCTAAGACTGGAAATGGGGTGACGAAGTCTAAAAATCAATGCACAGCCTAAACCGCTGGGTCTACAGATTTCAAATTTGGCAAGTAGGTTCCTTATGTGCTCTAGCGGTGCACTAAGAAAGAATTTTTCAAAATTCAACCCCTAAGGGGGTTAAACGGGGCTTCAAAGTTTGAATGGGGAAACAAGATTAGTTAGACTATTTTATTCGAAACTTCACAGGACTGCTCCTATTGATAAATGAGTTGAAAAGGGTTTCAGGTTTTTTCAGAATTCAACCCCTAAGAGGGGGAAATTGGGAGACAAAGTCTAAAAATCAATGCACAGCCTAAACCGCTGGGTCTACAGATTCCAAATTTGGCAAGTAGGTTCCTTATGTAGTCTAGGGGTGCACTAAGAAAAGATTTTTCAAAATTCATCCCCTAAGGTGGATAAACGGGGTTCCAAAGTTTGTATGGGGAAACAAGATTAGTTAGACTATTTTATTCGAAACTTCGCAGGAGTGCTCCTATTGGATAAATGAGTAGAAACGGTTTCAGGTTTTTTCAAAATTCAACCCCTAAGAGGGGGAAATGGGGTGACAAAGTCTAAAAATCACAGCATAGTCTAAACCACTGGGTCTACAGATTCCAAATTTGGCAAGTAGGTTCCTTATGTGGTCAAGGGGTGCACTAAGGAAGGATTTCTTCAAAATTCCACCCCTAAGGTGGTTAAACGGTGCTCCAAAGTTTTTATGGGGAAACAAGATTAGTTAGACTATTTTATTCGAAACTTCACAGGAGTGCTCCTATTGATAAATAAGTGTAAAAGGGGGTTCGGGTTTTTTCAGAATTCAACCCCTAAGAGGGGGAAATGGGGTGACAAAGTCTGAAAATCAACATTGGTATAGTTTGTATGGTGTATTACAAAAACAACGATTTTAAGATTGAAAATCCGCCATTTTCAATCTTAAAATCGTCGTTTGTAACCTG
This sequence comes from Xestia rhomboidea, assembly GCA_963853795.1. Lineage (NCBI taxonomy): Eukaryota > Metazoa > Arthropoda > Insecta > Lepidoptera > Noctuidae > Xestia > Xestia rhomboidea. The sequence continues at coordinate 565,601 of OY970771.1, read as the reverse complement.
AAATACCATCATCCCCTATTGGGGTGCGATGGGGTTGAAATGTCTAAAAATCAATATGGTTGTCAATACCGAGATTATCAAGGATGCTGATTACGAATATGGCATTTATTTTGAGTTGAGAATTGGACATTTTGACCCTGAACGATTTTGAGATCCAGAAGATGGTGGATTTGAAGTCTATACAGGGTTATTTAAGATTTATTGTGACAGTGATTGTGACAGTGATTGTGACAGTGATTGTGACAGTGATTGTGACAGTGATTGTGACAGTGATTGTGACAGTGATTGTGACAGTGATTGTGACAGTGATTGTGACAGTGATTGTGACAGTGATTGTGACAGTGATTGTGACAGTGATTGTGACAGTGATTGTGACAGTGATTGTGACAATGATTGTGACAGTGATTGTGACAGTGATTGTGACAGTGATTGTGACAGTGATTGTGACAGTGATTGTGACAGTGATTGTGACAGTGATTGTGGCAGTGATTGTGACAGTGATTGTGACAGTGATCGTGACAGTGATCGTGACAGTGATCGTGACAGTGATCGTGACAGTGATCGTGACAGTGATCGTGACAGTGATCGTGACAGTGATTGTGACAGTGATTGTGACAGTGATTGTGACAATGATTGTGACAGTGATTGTGACAGTGATTGTGACAGTGATGGTGATCGTCATAGTGATGATAATAATTGTGATCATTATGAAATTTGGCACATAAATAGTTTATAACCTGGATTAACATGTAGGATACTATTTATCCCTTTAGTATGATGCCGTGGGACAGTTACCGAAGTTCACGCGGGCGAAGCCGCGGTCAACAGCTAGTTAGGAATAAAAACACACCCACTTTCTGTCACAAATGTCGTCGTCGCAAGGCTTTTAGCACAATTTTAGTAGTTTATTCGAAGTACTTATTGAAAATCGGAATATCGTTTTTTGGACTAACGATCCATCGAAAATTTGAATTTATGAAAACCGGACAACAACCAAATCGTATTTACCTACGACTTTCGGAATTATGAATTTCAGGATTTTAAATAATTCTTCGGTATTATGAAATTCGGACTTTTAATCAAAATATCGAAATTCGGAATAAAATATTTCGGCACGAGTCAGGCTCGGAACCATTTTGATACATATAAAAGAGTACATACAGTAAATCTTCCTGCCGACTCCTAATGTCTTAATGGCCAACATTTAGACATTATGATCGCTCGAATGCAAATCGGTTGTATGCAGCTGAACCAGTACCTGGGCGCGAGCGTGGAACGGCTGCGCGCGTGGGACGCGCAGCAGGAGCAGCTGGAGGTGACGCTGAAGATGGTGCAGAACGCCACGTCGGAGTACAACCTGCTGTTGTACCTGCTCCTGCGCCAGCACCGCTGCCTCGCCGGCCACAACGGACCGCCCTCAAACTGCTTCTTCGATAAAGGACTCGAAGAAGACTTCACTTTTTTAAGGAATCCCACGCTGAACGCGTAACGCGCGCGTCTCCCAGTTTATTATTTAATAATTATAGTGTTGAGTTGTTTACGATGTGGTGTTATTTAGTGCGCTGCGCTGCGGTGCGATAAATTGGTCACCGCGAGCGTACAACCTGCCAAATGTTTTGTGTAATTCTCTGTATTTCGCGGCTACAGCCCGCGAGCACTCCATCAGAAAAAATCTAAACGAGTTGTAAACGGAATATGTTGCTGTTAACGCGTGAAATTATAACGAAAATCTCTGTTCTCCCGGGACATTGTCACAGTTGTGCGTAGCGATCGGCGATTGAAAATGAAATAATCCAAGCATAACTAATTCCTTTGTCTATTTGCCAAACCTGACCGAATCAAGTGACAACAATAGAAAGTAGGGAACAGTCTGAGCCGTCCCGAATATAAAGTGGCTCATTACGCGGTCATGTGTGCAAAGATATGTCGAGCAGGCGCAGCCTAATATCTCACGTATGACATATAATGTATGCCAAGAGTTTATCTTATACGTTTCTAAACACCTCCTCCGTCCAACGTCTCCTCGTTTCTTCTAAATACGTCTCCTTTTGCTATTCTAACAAATTTTAGGTACTTCTTATTCGTTAGCACGGGCCGTGCACTACGCGGTCAGATGATTGCGCGGCCGCAACCTTGTTTACAGAAGCGGGTTTTCTGCAAACGCGATTGCGTCGCGTTGTGCCTGCAACTGACTGGACGGCTGTTCGCACTGCGAGGCTAAAAAAAAAAAAAAAAATGCTTTATTTCAGACCTTGATCCTTAAGTTATAATGTTAGTAATATACACTACTTATAAGCTATGTTTGTAACAAACGAAAAACAAAGATTTAATTCATATATATGCTGCACTCACCTGACGCACCGGGTTTATATACTATCGTGGACACTTCCGCCTGATCACCACTAAACTAATTTTTGCTTTCACTCGCAATATAGAAACGCTCTCTAGCCCCGCCCCGTTCACTTTGTATAGACATAATGAATGAAAGACAATACCGATCGGCCGAGCACACTGACGACAAAGGCCAAACGAGAGTTATTGTTATTTTGCGCGCCAAATTGACGCTTTCCTAATAGGCCTAAACTTTCAAGGGGGCATGGCACGGCGCCTCCGCATGATTTAAGCGAAAAAAAAATTAACTGATCAGGCAGGAAAGACCACGACTGTACATGTACACGTACCCAATGCGCCATGATGGTGCAGCACGGCTTATCTCTAATGACCAGAATGTCATTGCCGCTCCCACGCACTCGGCGCATCATAGAAGCAGTCTTCTTACGTAAAATTGTACTGAAACCGTCCGTACGTGCTTCCGCAAACATTCCTGACGCGCTACAGTAACGTGGGAGCCCCAACAACATCCTGAAAGTATTATCGTACTGAACTATGAGGGCGTTGTATGCCCTCTGCGTATATCGAACCCACAGAGTGCACGTGTACAATGATTGACAGAAAGCCTTAAAAAGAGTCATTTTTACTTCTGGTGTACAACGTGCGAACCTGCGGGCGAACATATTGCATCGGACAGCCAACGCTCTCCGTTCTCTTTCCATATCAGCTCGTCCTTTAAGTCCTCCGTAATTATGTGCCCCAAGAACTTAAAATCTAGCACTCTTTCAAGGGCCACACCCTTAACATAACCGGTGGCATATTATGTGCTGGTTTTTTGTGCTTCGCCCTAAACATAAGCAGTTTGCTTTTTTGCACGTTGTAAACAAGTCCGTGCGCTTCTGCATAGGCCTCACAGACCGCCAACAACTTTCTGAGTGCGCTAATTGACGGACTCAGCAGCACCATTAATACTATTGACACACAGTCCGTCAATAGAACAACCAACAAGAGTGCTACTGAGCTCGACAATCAGTTGGTTAACATACAGGTTGAAAAACGCTGGTGAGGTCAATCCATCCTGTCTCACCCCGCATTCCAACCTGTACTCCTCAGACAACTCGTTGGCCCATCTAACTTGACTGGTTTGGTGGCCATACCAATATTGAAACATATTTGTTATGGCGTCAGGCTGGGAGTGCCTGACGCCATAACAAATATGTTTCAATATTGGTATGGCGTCAGGCACTCCCACTTCGCGCATCTTACACCACAAGACGCCATACCTTACCAGGTCAAATGCTCTGGAAAGGTCTAGAAATGCCCCATATACAGGCGTACTTCTATCCGTGTAGTACCTGACAGTATGCTTGAGGGCCAAAATAGCACATTCAGTTGATAACTGTGGCCTAAAGCCGAACTGAGCATCGTGTATTTTAAGTTGTTTACTAATTTGACTCTCAAACACACCGTCAAGCACTTTAGCCGTAATAGTCGCCAATGAGATCGGTCGGTAATTACCCTTGTCACTGGCGTCACCGGTTTTATTTTTCAATATTGGTACAACCACTGTTCTCATCAACGCAGCGGGTAGGTAGGAGTGTCGGATACAGAACGTAAACAATAACGCTAGCAGTCGTGGGAGATGCGGTCCATGCACAATGTTCTTTGCTAACGCTGTCATGTCCAGGCGATTTGCCTCGTCTCATATTTTTAATTATCGTTTTAATCTGCTTAGCCATAATGCGAGCAGGCACATCTAACACAACAGCCCCAGCAACGACACCATTAACATCGGACTTCGACGGTAGTATTTTAAAATGTTCCTTAGACAAGTTTGCGATCTCCCCGGGCGTGCTTACACCGTCGACACACACCGGAATGCCAGGTTTGGGGTTTAACTTTTTGGTGTGTTTCCAAAATCCGCGAAAGTCTTTCTGTTTGTGTCTTGAAGCCGTTTTAATTTGGTCTTGTTTATTCTGACAAAATTTAATTTTTTGTTTAAAAATCTTGCGGGACTCAACCATATCATTATAAATATATCTAGTGCTTGGTTTACCATGCCAAACCCAATTTTTAACTTTTGCCTGGAGTCCCGGTGAGCGTCGGGATAACATGCTTATTCCACCCCAGGATAGGTCGACCCTTTACAACCCCCCTTCTACAGTGACTGACTTATGTGGCCTCTGCAGCCTCCCGTAATGATAAAACAATGCTATGATATAAATTATCAATTACTTCCCTATGTTCTAGCTCATTACACATAGTATCACAACATTGACTTAGATCACTAGGAATAGTTATTTGTGTAACAAGAGAGCAAAGTGGGTTTTTGCTGCGAGTGTTGATTTTGAATCCCGAGTAAGCGAAGGATTTAGCGAGGTATTCAAAGACACGAGATGCAAATAACTTTGGTCTCGTGTAACACATACAACTTTTCACCTCAGCAGCGAAAACATATACCTAAAGGTAAAAAAAACAACATGGTAAAAAATTAAACCACCACACCACCATATATATATTTAAACAATATCCAAAAATCTTATGGTATCTACTATACGCTTACAGATTTGAGATTTATTTCGGATAAAATCCTCAATATATCCTTCCGCGACTGTATTCAACCTCCATCCACCGTGTCGTTTAATTCTAATCATTGCTAGCGTAACAGAGAATAAAACAATAAAAATTTGAATCCCGCTATTTTTTTAAAAGCGTTCTGAAACTACACTCGCGGTATTCTGTCTCAAAATATTGAGACAGAATACCATACCATACCATATTATTTATAGTTTTAACAATATTTATTATAAGATAGTTAAAACTATAAATAAATAAATAAGTAGATACATGCTAAACTTCGTATTTTTTTTCTTCAATATTCTTTATCTTGATTTAATTAAGTATAAATAATATAATTTGATTATTCGGAATATATCAATTTTTCATTTAAAACCTAAACACATGATTCACAAGCACAACATTACGGTTATCGATTTACAATATCGGTATCCGAACGTTTTATTGTTTGTTTCTTTTTTGGGCCTAGGTACTAGTTAGGGAATTTGAAAATCGAATTTCGAATCGACTGGTTTCTATCTCTCGCTTTTTTCGTTTCGAAGTGAAAGTGACAGAACAAAGTGATGTTGAAATCTTTCGAATTTTGTGAGTAGACCAGGGCCGGCAGTCTCGACAGAGATAACGACAAAATCGCTAACTTTCGATCGCTGATTGTTAAAGAATAAATTGGGTTGCAATAACGATGCTTGCGGGAATCGCATCTTCGATTTAGAGACTTGCATTTCCCGCAAGCATCGTTATTGTAACCAAATTTTTAGTGAGTTATTAGCGATTGAAAGTTAGCGATTTTGTCGCTATCATTGTCGAGACTGCCGGCCCTGGCCCCTTATTCACAACGCTTCGATTCGATTTTCGATTCGGAAAGTCGTATGTCTATCTTTTTTTGACAATACGAAATCGAGCGAGATAGACATACGACTTTCCGAATCGAAAATCAAATCGAAGCTTTGTGAATAGCTATGCTGCACGGTTCCCGGTATTTAAAAAAAAATAATTAAAAAGTTACTTTGTTTCACGCTCGCAGCAAAATCGAATTTTGCTCACTGTCTGTAAACAGCAAAACCTGCTTGTTTGAGGTGCTGAGGTGAAAAATCAATTTGCCTTTTTTTTTTTTTTTTTTTTTTTTTTTTTCGGATGGGAAATCATCAAATGACTTCTCCCGCTCTGGGCTGAGCAGGAGGGAGTGTCAGACTTTTACTGACTAAAACCCATCCATGTTCCTTCATCGCCCTTTGTGTTCCGGGGCCACGGTATCTCTTTCGAATAGTCCCGCAGCCCAAATCAATTTGCCTTAATTTAGAGTTACATTCTTTGGTATACACTTCGATCTGATCTATATTACGTTCACCCCACGTTACTTTATTTATTTGAAACCCATGTAATGGAGTCGACTTTGGCCTGGCCCCCATCATATTACATTGCAGTTCTAACGGGAAGTGATCTGACCAGTAGCTATCATAATATACCCTAACAGATGTAACAGACTTCCACGCAGCCTCGGTTACCAAACAATGGTCAAGCCACCGCCGGCTACCATGCACATCACTTACAAAGGTATAAGAATCAACCCCAAGCTTAATTAAATCGGCACAAAACCAATTTTGTTCTAAACAAAAATTTAACATTTCCTTTCCAAATAGTTCCCCAGGGTGTGCATTAAAGTCCCCTAATATGTATACATTTTCAGTATCGCTACTTTCTATTATGGCCACAATCTCACTTAAACAATCCACAAATTCCAATAAATTATCAGGCGAATCAGTTGGCATACACATTAAAAATTAAGCTAGATCGGTCCAACACATTAACTTTAATAGCAACAACGCGATCACTATTGCATGGAATCACATTCACTGAATCAAATAGCGTATTTCGCACTAGTAGGGCTACGCCTCCAAACGGACGACCTTGTAACATTACACCTGCGTCCATTGCAGACTTGCCAAAGAAACTAAAGTCCTTATTTACTTCCCCTAAGTACGGTATTTCACTAGATTGTAACCAAGTCTCTTGAAGTCCTATCACATCAGCATCACTACTGAACATCTTAACACACTCAAAGGATCTTTTAAAAGATTTACAATTGCAACTAATTAGTTTAGTTGAAGTGTCCTTGTCCTTAGTGTGCACATCCATTATTTATGTTCTAAATTAATAGCACTCGATTGGTGATTATCACCGTTATTCAACTTTTTGTCGAACGTAACATACCTGCGGAAAGATATTCCACTCGGCCACAGGTTTTCATCCATAAATATTGATAATTTATCCTTAGGAATCATAAATTTATACGCCTTATAATCCTTTTTAGTTTCATATTTATTTTATCTAATTTTACTTCTACCCCCGTTTTACATTTAATATATTCGGTTATATCAGTCGAGGAGCAGTCATTGCTTACATTATATATGTCAGCAATGACTGACTAAGCTCAGTTCTTTTTACATAATAGGTTTACAAAACTAGACCGATATCAAAACGTATTGAACACTGGTGCTCAGCCGGCATATAATATGGGCAAATTTAGATTTTCGCGAAAACTTGTAAGAACCAAAATTTACCTAATTTACAACTTTTATTTTTCGGAGTTTTCCCTTTACTTGTGCTGTAAGACCTTGCTTTTAACCAAAATTGACAATTCTAGGTCAACCGGAAGTACCCTATTGGTTTTGGGTCGAAAACCTATAGGGTATTACGATCGCGCTATTCTCACCGATAAGACTATTCATTACAATAGGCCGGATATAATCCTACAGGATAAAATAAACAAAGTAACTTACCTTATAGACATTGCTGTTCCCAATACACACAACATACAGAAGACAATCACAGAAAACATTAGTAAGTACGCAGAGCTCAAAGATGAAGTGACTAGAATCTAGCGACAAGAAAAAGTATATGTATGTGCCTATAGTCCTGAGGAAAAAAAACACTTTCCGATAATAATAATCATTTTATTATCAGGCAACTAAGGCCCATAGATAAAATACACAAAATAAAATTTAACAACAATAAACTAAAACATATTTAAAACCATAAGAAACTAAAACTATTCACCTAACGTTCGCGTTGTCGGCATCGTGTTTCATTGCGTGGTGCCGCGTAACCGTCCTCGGAAACGTCGATATACGACACACTTCGGCCAAAAGTCCTCTTTCATGCAGATCTGTAGATGGTGGGTTGGAATCGTACCACGAATGACTTAAAGTTGATGTTGTGGCGCGCTTCCAACTTCAACGCTTCAGAGTCCAGTTGGTCTTCATTTTCAAATACTGCACCACTTCCTCAGTTGTAGTGGAGTGATGCAGACGTGAAATGTACAGCTGCGTCGTCACAGCAGGACGAAGCAGCATGTTGGGTCCAGTCGGTGCGGTACCGCACAGGTTACGAGAAGAGGGCTTCTTCTTCCTCCTTTCCACTTTAGTGAAGCCCTCCTCATCAACTTGGCTCGTTCTTGGCACGGAGCTACGGACCGCAGTCAGGGCAGGTTGAGCGCCCACGTTTCGTTTTTCCCCTTTCCTGGTTTGTCGCTTAGGCTGCGACGCATCAGATTAAGAATAAGACAAGAGGGCGCAAATATATGATATGTGATGAAAGGTTGATAAGGAAACGTTACGCTTGCGCTTACGTAATTATTGATTAGTTCGTTACGTTACTTTATTTGATTCCAAATCTAGATGCCGCTTCTCAACCGCAAACAGGCCCATGTCGTGGACATGGATCCGTTTTACAACGTTTGCCAGGCTTACGTATTCTGTTAGACCTAAGCGCATAGTCCTTCTAAGGGCTCCGCTGCAAACTCTAACAGCACACGTTTCCTATGCATTATTTACATGTCTTTCCCAATCTTAAGGCAGTGGGTGGTGAGGCCAGCTGCCATTGAGGTAGACAGATTTTCAGTATTTCTACTTACACGCGTACTCTTGTTAATAAATACCCTTACGGCCGTCTACCCCATTTACTATATCATAACACACACAATTTGCACAAGCGTACCGTAGACTCAGTCTGTGGCAGAACATATTGCAATTGTTATCGTTGGACGCTGAAGTGGTAATTGTTTCGTCACTTCTCACTTCTTTAATCTTCCCCATGTCGAGTTTGTGTGTCTCGCTAATAGTGACGATTCATATATAGGCCTACCAGTGGCCGAGTTTGGTTTTAACAAGACGCAGTCCCTAGCGTTCCTTAGAACGTAGCTATCAAATTAGTTTGTGATACTTGGTGATGCCTAACCCTTCTCCCAGAAGTGTACGCCAAAGATCTCAACGCAATTTTCTGAGCTAGACTTTTACAGGAAGCAGTATTCATCAGAAGCGTTTGATTGATTTGTAACACAGTTACAAGCTGGTATTATAATACTGAACAATATAATGTGTTTAAATCAATCTGTGAATATATAGTGCTGTCTACACCACTGAACAATGTAGTTTCTTCTAATCGAAATGCGAATATTACGGTTTGGCCACCCATATGTAGTGAGTCAGATAAAAGTCAATATAAGTCATTGGTCAGGTGTCAGGCGGCTGTCGCCGTCGCCCTAAAATCAAACGCAGCTTACGAATATTTGCTCAGGTACGGAATGGAAGTGGACACAACAACATATGAGATAATAATATACATATTGATGACATAAAGCGATCGCTCAGTCATGCTGCAATAAGTTGTTAATATCTTCCTCATTTTCAAACGTCAACATAAACATGTTGAGTGGTTCTTTTTTCTTTAGGGAGCGCTTTAAATAAAAATCATTTTGTTTACTTTTATTTGAGTGCCCTCTTAATGTTTGTAAGTAATAGTACATTTTGATACAAGTGGAGAAAGTTTGTTATTGTTGCCTAGGCGGAATTAACTCCCGAGCCGTAGGCGAGGGTGTTTTTGAGCCGAGAACTGCAATAACAAATCCACGTGTATCAAACGACGTTTTTTCAATACACTTTTAAAGAAATAAAATAAAAGAACGAAAAATATTTTTGTCATGAATTAATTAGAAACTATGATTTTAATTTTCCATTTTTTCGCGCTTTGCTTTCGCCGGGGCTGAAGGAGAAGTAAAGGGTAAAGGTATGAAGCCGCTAAACAGCCTATATATAAAACAGTATTTTATTTACATTTTTGATTTTAGAACACAAATAAATGTTAATTTGTTTATAAAAGTAAATATTAGCTTTAAATAATCATGTTTATCCATGATATTGGTTCTATTTATAAACACATTTGAAAATTAAAAAAACATTTACTCCGAAAAGACGCATTATTGCTTTGCCAAAATTATAAAAAAAACATTCACCTCCGACTTTATGCATTGAACCAATTTAGACTATAGGAATATATACTATAGGTATAGTTATCTGTGGCAATTTTCGTTCCCGCACACGTGTTGGAAAATGAAAAAAATCGCACGCGTGTGAAATACATTGCATGTTGAACCTAATCGTAGTGCGATAAGAACCAGTTTTCGAGGAAGTGTATTGAAATAGTACATTACGATATAAGTGCGGTAAGTTGAAAATTACAGCCGAGGCAATATCGCCTCGGCTGTAATTTTTTTAGCCCGAGCCGTAGGCGAGGACGATAAAAAAGCAGAGGCTGTAATTATCAAAGCGCACGTATGTCATACGACGTTTTATAACATATTTGCGAGGAAATTAATAAAACAAATAAAAACAATGCAGCGAAAAAAAAGCGCGCGGAATAATTTTTACTTGTTCACAAATTAGCGAGGCTCGCGCATCAGCGCATTTTTTTAGGGCAAAGACACAAAAAACAGCCAGTATTACTAATAAAGTAAATTATTTTTCAATACATTTTCTCGAAAACGGGTCCTTATCTCACTACGATTAGGTTCAACATGCCGTGTATTTCACACACGTGGATTGATTTCATTTTCCAACACCCGCGTGCTGTGCCGCGTGCGAAATTGGCTCCTTTCTGCAAGATAAAACTATACCTATACTTAGTACAAATTGGTGCAATGCCTATAGTCGGCAGTGATTGTTTTTTTTCGTTATTTTATTTTATTTCTTCAAAAGTGTATTGAAAAACGTCGTTTGATACACGTGGACATTTGTTATTGCAGTTCTCGGCTCAAAAACACCCTCGCCTACGGCTCGGGAGTTAATTCCGCCTCGGATGCAATAACAAACTTTCTCCACTTGTATCAAAATGTACTATTTTTTGTGTTTTTGTTACAGACAAATTATGGTTTAATTTATTGTCAAAATTAATTAAATTAATTAAATTAAAGAATTAAATGTTTATTTATTTTATTTCATCTCCCAAAGTTAATTTTATTCCTAAAATGTTGACCACTTTTCTGACATAAAAACTCTTTGCTAAGATTTAAAAAAAGCATAAACCGTGCATTTTACTTTACAGCACAAGTACGTAATGAGCTACATTACGATATTGAAATTCGTGAAATAAGAGACCCTTTACGAGCAAATGTGATATAAAATACATGCTATGTATATATACATAGCATATATTATACGCTATATTATATACATACAGGGTGGAATTTTTCAATGCCACCTGGAGGGAAAGTACCTACTCTAAATACTGGAGATAGCAATTTTTTCTCAAAGGAATCATTCCTTTGACGACCCGAATGGCGCAGTGATAGTGAGGCTGCCTTACGTTCTTAGGGTCCCGGGTTCGAATCCCGGTAGGAGCAAATTTGTGTGATGAGCATGGACATTTGTTTCCGAGTCATGGATGTTTATAAATATGTAGTATGTAGAGATGTAAAACACCTCTTAACAAAGCCAAAAGGCACTTGTTCTCCTCATCATTGCGATCATTTTTTTGTTTTGGACCATACCTTCCAGTTACGGAGATATTGGGGGTCAAAGTTCCAACTTTTTGACAACTTTTTTTTTAAATACAAGTTTTAATGTAACTTTTTTACTTTAAACACCTCGACGACCCCCGTACTATTCAATCCATCCATCAGCACAATGTTTTGAGTGCGTAACATTGAGTTCTACCACAAAACATGATTTTTAACCCCAAAAAAAAGGCGTTTCCCAGCAATAATTTTTGCGTAAAGTTACTTGTTTGATGTACAGAACTGGGAGAACAATTCTGTCAGTGAGTCAGTCAGTGAGTGGTAATCGAGCTAGAGATATTTTCAGTGACTGGGCAACACAGGGTATAAGGAAAAGTAGGGAACGATTATTTGAGCTGTACGGCCTTAAGCCTTACATCAACACAGAATTTTTTAGTAAATATGTTGGTACTTACTCGAAAATTTTTAAAAACACTTGCAAGGTAGCCAAATCCTTATTCATTAGTAACAAGATTAAATCAGTCGACAACAAAATAAAGACGGTTTGGAAAATTGTCAATAGTGAAACAAATATAAATAAAAAACAAAGTAACGACTTCACACTAGAGACATCACGTGGCCTTGTGAGCTCCAACAACGAAGTTGCTCAAGAATTTGTTGATTTCTTTACCAGTATCCCACTTAAAACTACAGAAACCTTAAATTCCTCTCCCTTGCTCTCTATTGATTTATTGAAAGCGAACGTTTCAGCCTGTCCAAATGACAGTCAACAGTCATAAAAGGTTTTAAGCAAATCAAGATCAAATTAACGGAAGATCTATGGGGTATGTCTATCAAAGCTTGTACCTCAATTATTGAGACTGTAGCACCGTATTTAGCCTTAATATTTAATTTGTGCGTGAATCAAGGGGTCTTCCCGGATCAAATGAAATTCAGTAAGGTAATACCGCTTTTTAAATCCGGGGACAGTAAGGACACCAATAACTATAAGCCCGTATCCGTGTTGCCGGTTTTCAGCAAGGTTTTTGAAAAGATAATGCTCAATCAAATGCTTAACCACTTTAACACCAATAAAATATTACACGAGTACCAGTATGGTTTCACCAAAGGACGTTGTACAACTGACGCCGGTGTCACTTTATTAAAACAAATATTTACTACGTGGGAAGAGGCACAAGATGCCATAGGAATCTTCTGTGACCTTTCGAAGGCATAAGATTGCGTAAATCACGAAACCTTATCTTGAAACTTCTTACTTAAACTTAAAATCGTATTTGAATGATAGACAGCAGCAGGTACAAATAAATGGTGTCAACTCAATGGGTTTAAAAGTAAAAATCGGTGTACCACAAGATTTGATATTGGGTCCTGTAATAAAACCACTGTAGCTCCAATCAACTCTTGAGTATATTCAAATTCAAGTATTTCTTTCCACATAGGCCTGGATGGGCACTTATGAACGTCGACAAGGGTGCACGGTTAGGGTTGGTCGCTTCCATGGAGAAGAACCGGCAAGAAACTCCATGGTTACTCTTTTAAAGTATTTGGCATTACACAATTCTATATTATTTCACGTTTTATACAAAATGCATTAATTACAACACTTATCAGCTTTATCGGGTATAGATTCGACTAATAGTCTTAATACGACAATGGTGTCGATTCTGTTATGCACAAACTAAACTTAATTTAGGCTATTGCTATCTTTTTCTCTCTAATAAAACGAGAAAGAGACGGACGTAATTTAGAGCTGTCAAATTTAATTCGAACTAATATTTCCATACAAATGTAGGGTGCACGTAAAAACATTTCGACTAAAAACACGGTGAAGCGCAAGGCATAAACTAGTTTGACATTTCTAACTTAGTTCATAGCTGTAGCCGTCCTTTTCTCGCACTGCCTTTTAGTAAAAGATAGCACTAGCCTAAATTAAGTTTAGTTTGTGCACATCAGAATCGACACCAATTTCTTCCAACAAAATCCACTCTCTCGGCCGAGTGCCATGGTTTCTAAACTACCCCTTCCCGCTACAACATTGACAGTTAGGCAGTGTTGTCATTTCTCAAAAATAAAACGAATTATTAAAATCTTTAAAACCCTACATAACATTATTTTCGATAGATCACAGCAGTAGGCTTAGCCAAGTTGACAATCTACAATCGTTAACGCTAATAGAAAACTAACCAAATGTATGGGAATGACATCTATCAACGATATGTCACGTGGTCAAAATAAACGAATGGAAACTTTAAAGTTTAGTCAAAACTGTAAGTTATCTAAGATTGATATGGGATGTAGGGATCACGATTGTAGAAACGAATACATTTCATTCTATCATCTTGATCGATGTTAACTTGTCTACGAAAGTTTATATTCGCTTCTTTTGACCACGTGACTTAACGTTTACGATTGTAGAAAGAGAATCGATACGAATCGTTTGTAACTTGGCTAGGCCTGCTGGTCTTATTAATTAATAAACATTTGAAAATCATGACAGTCCCTTCCTCTTTTTAGTATAACGTTACATTTAGAGCGTTCAATTAAAAAAAAAAAAAATAGTTTGTCGGTGTTTTACAAATAACCCTGTATATTAATGACCTACCCCATTCATTTAACAACCATCCGCATATGGTGTTGTTTGCTGACGATACTTCTTTAATATTTAATATAAAATAAAAGCTATGTTCCAGGAATTCAAAGACGAACACAATAAAAAAATAGAAAAAATATATGAAGGTATGGAAGAAATCAAACTCCAAAATTCCCAAATTCAGTCATCTGTAACATTCATGTCTCAAGAATACGATGGTTTAAAACTAAAATCGAATTGCTCGAAAGTCAGCTTGATGAGGAACGTAAATCAAATTCTTTAACTTTACAAGAATTCGAAGAAAAGATAGACAGACTAGAGTGTGGTGCTAGATCATCCTGTGTGGAAATAAAGAATATTCCTGTAAACAAACCAGAGTCTAAAGAGAATTTATTAAACTCTGTTGTCAAGGTCGCCTCCGCTATTAATGTATGCCTACAACCTCACGAGGTGAAAGACATCTTCCGCATAGGAACTAAAGACAAAGACAACAGAACAATCATCGTAGATTTCTCCACCAATCTCGTGAAAGAAAAATTTATTGAAAAATATAAGAAATTCAACAAGGGCAATAATAAACTGTCAACTGATTATATAAAAATTGGCGGGCCAGGAAAGCCTATATATATTTCGGAAAACCTTAGTCCCAGAATGAAAAGGCTCTTTTTCCTGGCCAGAGATTTTGCGAACACCAATAGTTTCAGGTACTACTGGATTAAAAATGGAAAAAATTATCTTCGTGAGAAGGATGGTGCACCACATATTTTGATTAAAACTGAAACAGATTTCCCGAGAAAAACCGAGTCAAAGTGACTAGTGAAATATGATCATATCATTGATAAATCTGCAAAGGAAATTTGTTGTAATCATCCCAACCAGCTAATCACACTTAAATATTATAAAAAACCTGTACCTAAGTATCACTTGTAAACCTTTTTGCCACAATGTAAATCGCATACGATTGTCAAAGTTGTTACTGTTCTGTATACAGATTGTCCTACACATGCAAACCACACTGAAGTCATATACAAATTATGTTCACACACCATACCACAACACTCACTCTCAAGTCCACAATCACACATACAAACACACGCGCATCATTATCATATTAACACTATCTCATCCCATCTCTCGTGCACTCACCCTCACCGGGCCATACCATGCAACCTTTTTCACCTCCCACTATAGCCTAAACTTAAAACTGCTTATCCGTACCGATTATGTTGGCTTGCCTCAAGCCCACATTGGTTTACCACTGCGACTTATCTGTTACCTCTTAGAAATAAATTATGAATGAAAATACGGAAATTACACACGAACTAGAACAACTATCAAACTCGTCATCCTATCAGTGTTCCCCAGAAACATGTAATACTTATTTAGATAACGTGGTAAACGGTCTTAATATCTTCCACCTCAATATTAGAAGTATAGGCAATAGTACTAACTTTAATAATCTCTTAATCCTCCTGAACAGAATTAAGGTGCATTTTGATGCTATTGTTTTATCGGAGTGTTGGTTGCGAAAATGCCCTTACCTTCCTACTATACCTGGATTCGAAGCATTTCAGTCCAATCACGCGAACCAAAACGACGGTATTGTTGTGTATGTTAGGCAAAATCTCCGAGTTACTGTCGAAATACCGATATTTACGGATGCGAATTGCTTGATTTTAAAATTCGGCACAGAAACAGCCCTTGTGGCAATATATCGATCTCCGTCGTTTCGGAATACTAATAACTTCCTTGACTGCCTGGATTTAACTCTGCACTCGTTAATGTCGTTTAAGACTATCATTTTAATTGGCGATATCAATATAAATATCTCCCAAAATACTAATGACATTAATGCTGACACGTATCTGAACACTGTAGCATCTCATGCAATGCTTCCTGCACATTTGTTTCCTACTCGCAACAACGCCTGTCTAGACCACGCAGTTATCAAATCTAACAAACCTGCTATAACATTAGTTCTTGATTCTACTATAACGGACCATGCTCCAGTGATCGTCTTTTGCAAACTAACATTTGATGTAACTAAAACCCCTTCATCATCGTGCCGAGTAGACGTGGATGCATGCGTTGCAGTCCTGCAAACTATAGATTTTACTTCAGTGATGAATTGCCATGATGCAACTACGGCTGCTACTGATTTTGTTAATATTGTTTCCACAGTGGTCCATAACAACTCTGTCACTAGAATTATCCCAAGTAAAAAAAGGATTATAAAACCCTGGATTACACAAGGGCTTTTGAGGTGCATCCGAAACAGGGATAACCTTAGCCTTCAATCAAAAGGAGACCCTAATAATAGTACATTACAAGTTACATTTAAACGGTACAGAAACTTCTACAATAACTTACTTAAAAAAATTAAACGGGAATATGAACGAACTGAGTTTGAGAGACATCGTAGAAATCCTAAGGCCACATGGAATCTTATTAAATCAATATCAAATCTTCAAAACAACAAATCTTCCGCCATTGAACTTTTATCCATAACTCCCGATCCTTCAGATTCAGTGGATAATATTAATGACTTTTTTGCGAATGTGGGAAAGAATCTTGCGTCAAAAATAACTAATGAACACTGTACACGCTCCTCTGACAACAATGCCTGTCCTAACTCCATGGCCCTACTCTCAACAGACTGTGAGGAGATTGAACGCATCATCCTCGGCCTCAGGGCCAATTGCGCCGTCGGTTGGGATGGTATTTCTGCTGCTTTGATCAGGGCTGCCCGGCACACCCTAATACCTATTATTTCGCACATATTTAACCTTGCACTCGCGTCAGGAGTATTCCCGGCTGTCTTTAAAAGAGCACTAGTACATCCCATCTACAAGAGTGGGGACAGGGGCAGAGTCAATAACTACAGACCTATTTCTGTTCTTACAATTCTGTCCAAAATTCTAGAAAAAATAATAAACAGTCGACTACTTAATTACCTTAACTCACAGAATGTAATTTCAGAGAACCAATACGGTTTTCGATCAGGTAGAAGCACAGAAGATGCAGTCTTAGAAGTAACCGGAACTATAGCAAAAAATATAACGAATAAACTCAAAACATTAGCAATTTTCCTAGACCTATCAAAAGCCATGCAATTTCCATTTAGTACCTAATTATTAACGGTAAACCAATTGTGAACCTGCAGTAGGGCGTTATTTATGTCGTCAAGATTAGTGGCACGTCTGTTTATCCTAAATAATAATAATAATAATTTAATAATAATTTATTGGAAACAAGAAAAACTCAGTTTACAAAAACTCTGTGTTCGATAACAACTGCATTAGTATAAAACTGTGTCGCAGTCATTAACGCTCACCTCCAAATAGTCGAGACATAAGCAAAAACCAAAAATTAAAACTAGAGAAGAGAAAATAAAAGAATAAAAATAAATACTAACACTTTTAAAACTTAAAATTAACAATATTAACAATATTTCACTTCGTAATTTTATGTGAGTTTATGTATTTTTAAGGAAGGGTTGTGTGTGTGTGTAGTGTGTGTGTGTGTGTGTGTGTGGAGAGAAGTGTACGTTTGTGGGGGTGTGCGTTTGCGCATGTTTTATATATAAAGGGCAATAAGAAATCTTAGTTTATGTTTTCACATAATTTTCCAATTCTTCATACGTGACAGTATGAAGCCATTCATCCGTGACTCTTCGACATTCTCGCAAAGTCAATGGATATATATTGAGCTGTTTATTTACTCGATTATACAAAGTGGAGCTGAGAAAGCGATATTGCCGCCGTACAGCTCGACCCGTGGCAAATTCTACCTGGCAGACTCTGTCAGATCTACGTTTTTGGCTAACGATAACAGGATCAAACGGAAGGTCCGAGTGTTTACGCAGCACCACAGCAAGAAGAAATGCGTGTCTGACGGTTGATAAATCGCAAAGAGCGTATAGTTCAGTAGTTGGAAATCGAATCGGTTTGTGAGTCATGACTTTTAGCACTGCCCTCTGTGCCCTTTCCAGACGGAGCATTAAGCATTTCCCAGCCCCACCCCAAGCTGCAATACAATATTTTAAGATGGAATGTGCCAGAGCGAAGTATACTGTTCGCAGTGTGGCAAAATCAGCAGATGTTCGCAGGTTTTTAAAGACAAAGATTAATTTTCTGACTCTGGATACCAGAGCCTCAATTTGCTCTTTCCACGTTAGCGTACTATCTATTATAACACCCAAGTATTTAATATTATGGGTGCGCGTAATTTGGGCACAACCGCTGCAATCATTCGCTATTAAACCGCATTTATGGGCCGTCAGAGTATAGGGAGAAGGAGGTTGAGAGGCTTTACTTGGAGCAAATGTAATAAACTTGGTTTTTTCTACATTGAGGGTTAGAAGGTTTTTATTCAGCCATTTCATTGCAACAAGCAGAGCAGACTCCGCATATGAGCGGGTTTCCAACCAATCTTTGCCATGAATGAGCATGACGGTATCGTCCGCGTAGGTTATAATTTTAGTGTTAGTTAGGGCCAGATTACATAGGTCATTTATGTATATAAGAAACAGGGTAGGTCCAAGGACACTACCCTGTGGGACCCCGTAGGTTAGGAATTGTTGTTTGCTAACGTGATTTCCCAACTTTACGGTTTGAGAACGCTCACTCAGGTAACTCCTGAAAATATCTAGACACACTCCCCTAACACCAACTCGTTCCAACTTTTCAAGCAAGAGGGGAACAGAGACAGTGTCAAAAGCTTTTGATAGGTCTAGGAAAATTGCTAATGTTTTGAGTTTATTCGTTATATTTTTTGCTATAGTTCCGGTTACTTCTAAGACTGCATCTTCTGTGCTTCTACCTGA
The DNA here is from genome assembly GCA_963853795.1 of Xestia rhomboidea. Lineage (NCBI taxonomy): Eukaryota > Metazoa > Arthropoda > Insecta > Lepidoptera > Noctuidae > Xestia > Xestia rhomboidea. The sequence goes on along the minus strand of OY970771.1, from coordinate 546,488 downwards.
TCGAAAACCGTATTGGTTCTCTGAAATTACATTCTGTGAGTTAAGGTAATTAAGTAGTCGACTGTTTATTATTTTTTCTAGAATTTTGGACAGAATTGTAAGAACAGAAATAGGTCTGTAGTTATTGACTCTGCCCCTGTCCCCACTCTTGTAGATGGGATGTACTAGTGCTCTTTTAAAGACAGCCGGGAATACTCCTGACGCGAGTGCAAGGTTAAATATGTGCGAAATAATAGGTATTAGGGTGTGCCGGGCAGCCCTGATCAAAGCAGCAGAAATACCATCCCAACCGACGGCGCAATTGGCCCTGAGGCCGAGGATGATGCGTTCAATCTCCTCACAGTCTGTTGAGAGTAGGGCCATGGAGTTAGGACAGGCATTGTTGTCAGAGGAGCGTGTACAGTGTTCATTAGTTATTTTTGACGCAAGATTCTTTCCCACATTCGCAAAAAAGTCATTAATATTATCCACTGAATCTGAAGGATCGGGAGTTATGGATAAAAGTTCAATGGCGGAAGATTTGTTGTTTTGAAGATTTGATATTGATTTAATAAGATTCCATGTGGCCTTAGGATTTCTACGATGTCTCTCAAACTCAGTTCGTTCATATTCCCGTTTAATTTTTTTAAGTAAGTTATTGTAGAAGTTTCTGTACCGTTTAAATGTAACTTGTAATGTACTATTATTAGGGTCTCCTTTTGATTGAAGGCTAAGGTTATCCCTGTTTCGGATGCACCTCAAAAGCCCTTGTGTAATCCAGGGTTTTATAATCCTTTTTTTACTTGGGATAATTCTAGTGACAGAGTTGTTATGGACCACTGTGGAAACAATATTAACAAAATCAGTAGCAGCCGTAGTTGCATCATGGCAATTCATCACTGAAGTAAAATCTATAGTTTGCAGGACTGCAACGCATGCATCCACGTCTACTCGGCACGATGATGAAGGGGTTTTAGTTACATCAAATGTTAGTTTGCAAAAGACGATCACTGGAGCATGGTCCGTTATAGTAGAATCAAGAACTAATGTTATAGCAGGTTTGTTAGATTTGATAACTGCGTGGTCTAGACAGGCGTTGTTGCGAGTAGGAAACAAATGTGCAGGAAGCATTGCATGAGATGCTACAGTGTTCAGATACGTGTCAGCATTAATGTCACTAGTATTTTGGGAGATATTTATATTGATATCGCCAATTAAAATGATAGTCTTAAACGACATTAACGAGTGCAGAGTTAAATCCAGGCAGTCAAGGAAGTTATTAGTATTCCGAAACGACGGAGATCGATATATTGCCACAAGGGCTGTTTCTGTGCCGAATTTTAAAATCAAGCAATTCGCATCCGTAAATATCGGTATTTCGACAGTAACTCGGAGATTTTGCCTAACATACACAACAATACCGTCGTTTTGGTTCGCGTGATTGGACTGAAATGCTTCGAATCCAGGTATAGTAGGAAGGTAAGGGCATTTTCGCAACCAACACTCCGATAAAACAATAGCATCAAAATGCACCTTAATTCTGTTCAGGAGGATTAAGAGATTATTAAAGTTAGTACTATTGCCTATACTTCTAATATTGAGGTGGAAGATATTAAGACCGTTTACCACGTTATCTAAATAAGTATTACATGTTTCTGGGGAACACTGATAGGATGACGAGTTTGATAGTTGTTCTAGTTCGTGTGTAATTTCCGTATTTTCATTCATAATTTATTTCTAAGAGGTAACAGATAAGTCGCAGTGGTAAACCAATGTGGGCTTGAGGCAAGCCAACATAATCGGTACGGATAAGCAGTTTTAAGTTTAGGCTATAGTGGGAGGTGAAAAAGGTTGCATGGTATGGCCCGGTGAGGGTGAGTGCACGAGAGATGGGATGAGATAGTGTTAATATGATAATGATGCGCGTGTGTTTGTATGTGTGATTGTGGACTTGAGAGTGAGTGTTGTGGTATGGTGTGTGAACATAATTTGTATATGACTTCAGTGTGGTTTGCATGTGTAGGACAATCTGTATACAGAACAGTAACAACTTTGACAATCGTATGCGATTTACATTGTGGCAAAAAGGTTTACAAGTGATACTTAGGTACAGGTTTTTTATAATATTTAAGTGTGATTAGCTGGTTGGGATGATTACAACAAATTTCCTTTGCAGATTTATCAATGATATGATCATATTTCACTAGTCACTTTGACTCGGTTTTTCTCGGGAAATCTGTTTCAGTTTTAATCAAAATATGTGGTGCACCATCCTTCTCACGAAGATAATTTTTTCCATTTTTAATCCAGTAGTACCTGAAACTATTGGTGTTCGCAAAATCTCTGGCCAGGAAAAAGAGCCTTTTCATTCTGGGACTAAGGTTTTCCGAAATATATATAGGCTTTCCTGGCCCGCCAATTTTTATATAATCAGTTGACAGTTTATTATTGCCCTTGTTGAATTTCTTATATTTTTCAATAAATTTTTCTTTCACGAGATTGGTGGAGAAATCTACGATGATTGTTCTGTTGTCTTTGTCTTTAGTTCCTATGCGGAAGATGTCTTTCACCTCGTGAGGTTGTAGGCATACATTAATAGCGGAGGCGACCTTGACAACAGAGTTTAATAAATTCTCTTTAGACTCTGGTTTGTTTACAGGAATATTCTTTATTTCCACACAGGATGATCTAGCACCACACTCTAGTCTGTCTATCTTTTCTTCGAATTCTTATAAAGTTAAAGAATTTGATTTACGTTCCTCATCAAGCTGACTTTCGAGCAATTCGATTTTAGTTTTAAACCATCGTATTCTTGAGACATGAATGTTACAGATGACTGAATTTGGGAATTTTGGAGTTTGATTTCTTCCATACCATCATATATTTTTTCTATTTTTTTATTGTGTTCGTCTTTGAATTCCTGGAACATAGCTTTTATTTTATATTAAATATTAAAGAAGTATCGTCAGCAAACAACACCATATGCGGATGGTTGTTAAATGAATGGGGTAGGTCATTAATATACAGGGTTATTTGTAAAACACCGACAAACTATTTTTTTTTTTTTTAATTGAACGCTCTAAATGTAACGTTATACTAAAAAGAGGAAGGGACTGTCATGATTTTCAAATGTTTATTAATTAATAAGACCAGCAGGCCTAGCCAAGTTACAAACGATTCGTATCGATTCTCTTTCTACAATCGTAAACGTTAGGTCACGTGGTCAAAAGAAGCGAATATAAACTTTCGTAGACAAGTTAACATCGATCAAGATGATAGAATGAAATGTATTCGTTTCTACAATCGTGATCCCTACATCCCATATCAATCTTAGATAACTTACAGTTTTGACTAAACTTTAAAGTTTCCATTCGTTTATTTTGACCACGTGACATATCGTTGATAGATGTCATTCCCATACATTTGGTTAGTTTTCTATTAGCGTTAACGATTGTAGATTGTCAACTTGGCTAAGCCTACTGCTGTGATCTATCGAAAATAATGTTATGTAGGGTTTTAAAGATTTTAATAATTCGTTTTATTTTTGAGAAATGACAACACTGCCTAACTGTCAATGTTGTAGCGGGAAGGGGTAGTTTAGAAACCATGGCACTCGGCCGAGAGAGTGGATTTTGTTGGAAGAAATTGGTGTCGATTCTGATGTGCACAAACTAAACTTAATTTAGGCTAGTGCTATCTTTTACTAAAAGGCAGTGCGAGAAAAGGACGGCTACAGCTATGAACTAAGTTAGAAATGTCAAACTAGTTTATGCCTTGCGCTTCACCGTGTTTTTAGTCGAAATGTTTTTACGTGCACCCTACATTTGTATGGAAATATTAGTTCGAATTAAATTTGACAGCTCTAAATTACGTCCGTCTCTTTCTCGTTTTATTAGAGAGAAAAAGATAGCAATAGCCTAAATTAAGTTTAGTTTGTGCATAACAGAATCGACACCATTGTCGTATTAAGACTATTAGTCGAATCTATACCCGATAAAGCTGATAAGTGTTGTAATTAATGCATTTTGTATAAAACGTGAAATAATATAGAATTGTGTAATGCCAAATACTTTAAAAGAGTAACCATGGAGTTTCTTGCCGGTTCTTCTCCATGGAAGCGACCAACCCTAACCGTGCACCCTTGTCGACGTTCATAAGTGCCCATCCAGGCCTATGTGGAAAGAAATACTTGAATTTGAATATACTCAAGAGTTGATTGGAGCTACAGTGGTTTTATTACAGGACCCAATATCAAATCTTGTGGTACACCGATTTTTACTTTTAAACCCATTGAGTTGACACCATTTATTTGTACCTGCTGCTGTCTATCATTCAAATACGATTTTAAGTTTAAGTAAGAAGTTTCAAGATAAGGTTTCGTGATTTACGCAATCTTATGCCTTCGAAAGGTCACAGAAGATTCCTATGGCATCTTGTGCCTCTTCCCACGTAGTAAATATTTGTTTTAATAAAGTGACACCGGCGTCAGTTGTACAACGTCCTTTGGTGAAACCATACTGGTACTCGTGTAATATTTTATTGGTGTTAAAGTGGTTAAGCATTTGATTGAGCATTATCTTTTCAAAAACCTTGCTGAAAACCGGCAACACGGATACGGGCTTATAGTTATTGGTGTCCTTACTGTCCCCGGATTTAAAAAGCGGTATTACCTTACTGAATTTCATTTGATCCGGGAAGACCCCTTGATTCACGCACAAATTAAATATTAAGGCTAAATACGGTGCTACAGTCTCAATAATTGAGGTACAAGCTTTGATAGACATACCCCATAGATCTTCCGTTAATTTGATCTTGATTTGCTTAAAACCTTTTATGACTGTTGACTGTCATTTGGACAGGCTTACTTATATCTAACGTAAAGCTGCGCAAATGGCACACTAGTAGGTAAATTTATCTTACGCAGGTATCTTATTATTATCTCGTCTATTGCAGGTTTTTTGCCTTTTGTTTGAATAGCTTTTGCTGAGAACATGAAAACTAAGCAATGGGTTTGAACTTTGATTGAAGGCATTTCTAATTACCTCTGGTTGCAAAGCCTAATTCAAACTACCGTCGTCATATAGGTCGGTACCTACGGCGAATAACTGTCAAAGGACCGTTCAAGTATTACGTAAGCACTATAGGGGGGTGGAGGGGGTCTAGATGGTGATTTCGTCAGCAGTAATTATTTACTTTTTACACATATTACAACCCACACAGTCTATGCTTGGAAACGAAACGCATATTCGGGGATTCCCACAAAAACTAAGTGCATTAGATTTGCTCTACCAAATGTCAAAAGTAGTGATTGTGACATAATATTGAATCAAGAGAAACTAGAATTTGTCGATAAAACGGTTTTCTTGGGAATCACGCTCGACTCAAGGTTACAATAGTCCTCATTTAATATCTCTTGCAGGACGGCTGAGCTCAGCAGCATATGCTGTTAGAAAAATCCGTCAATTTACTGATATTGATAACGCGAGGCTAGTCTATTTTAGTTATTTTCGTGGTATTATGTCATACGGTATTTGCTAAATTGGTGGCACAATTCATATTTTTCTTTTATTTATTTCTTTGCAAATCAATTACATTTTTAAATATAAAAAAAATTAGCCCACTGGTATCGCGAACAGGGTCCAAGCTACCGGGGGTCAAGGCTTCAGAGAGAGGAACCTCCTAACAATACGAGCCGTGTTCAGGAGTACTGCTTTCTGAATCAAGCCCTTGATCCAGCTGCCTAACGCGAGCCTCCTCAGGTATTGATCGAGGCTCTTGGCAATTAAGCGATGGGCTGATACGACTATCGGCACAATGATAGCTGAGTCCACATCCCACATGTCGACAACATCGCGAGCCAAATCAAAATACTTGATCTTTCTCGACTTTCATGAGGTTCTCATCATGTGGGCCCAGTATGTCAACAATCGCGCCGCTCTGATCGATCCACCACTACTATATCAGGCCTATTGGCTACAATAGTCTTGTCAGTGATGATGGAGTGATCCCAGTACAATGTGATCCAGCCATTATCGAGAACTGGGTCGGGTACATACTTATTGTAAGGCACTTTCGATTCTACAAGGTTGTATTTTAGAGCAAGTTGCTGATGGATAATCCTGGCTACAAGGTTGTGTATTTGCAAGTACTCTCCCTTAGCTAGACGAGAACACCCGAAGACAATGTGACGGATTGATTCGCCTGGACGGTGGCATGCCTGACATATGTCACCCGTGCCGTCCTTCACAATAAACCTCCGGTAGTTATTCGTCATCATAACTTCATCCATTATTGCACAGATAAAACTTTCGGTTGCTCCGAATAGGTCCCTGGAACGTAGCCAGGCTACGGACGCTGATAGGTCTACATCGGGCCCGTGTAGTGCCCGGAAAAGGCGTCTGTGAAGCTTTATTATTATTATCTTGGGGGCCGTTCAAGTATTACGTAAGCAGATTTATTACAATTATTTACCCCCCCCCCCTCCCCCTTGTCAGCAAAAGTAAGTTAAGCTCTTACCCATCCTCCCATGCTTACGTAAATATTGGTTTAAACATTTTTCTTTTTAACCGACTTCAAAAACGAGGAGGTTCTCAATTCGTCGAAACCTCTTTTTTTATGTATGTTCCCCGATTACTCGAAGATGGGTCGACCAATTTGATTTTTTTTTTGTTTGAAAGGGTATACTTCCCAGCTTGCTTTGCTTTGCTTACAACTCGTCAAATCGTCAATAGTACCGAAACGAAACAATAGATTGACGGAAGAAATTTAGACAAGTGAATAGCACGCGGTAATTCCCCTACTCGGTTCTAAGCGAGCTAAACGTATTCATTATTTGTGGGAATCCCCGAATATGCGTTTCGTTTCCAAGCATAGACTGTGTGGGTTGTAATATGTGTAAAAAGTAAATAATTACTGCTGACGAAATCACCATCTAGACCCCCTCCACCCCCCTATAGTGCTTACGTAATACTTGAACGGTCCTTTGACAGTTATTCGCCGTAGGTACCGACCTATATGACGACGGTAGTTTGAATTAGGCTTTGCAACCAGAGGTAATTAGAAATGCCTTCAATCAAAGTTCAAACCCATTGCTTAGTTTTCATGTTCTCAGCAAAAGCTATTCAAACAAAAGGCAAAAAACCTGCAATAGACGAGATAATAATAAGATACCTGCGTAAGATAAATTTACCTACTAGTGTGCCATTTGCGCAGCTTTACGTTAGATATACTTAAAATGTCACTTACGGGATATCTTCCGTGATTATCTATTGTTTTTGAGCTCCCGATATTTCGACGCTGTTCAAAGCCAAGCTGCTGCTGCTGCTGTGTTGCTGTTGAGCTCAAAGCCAAGCTGCTGCTGCTGCTGTGTTGCTGTTGAGCTCAAAGCCAAGCTGCTGCTGCTGCTGTGTTGCTGTTGAGCTCAAAGCCAAGCTGCTGCTGCTGCTGTGTTGCTGTTGAATTCAAAAGCAATAGATAATCACGGAAGATATCCCGTAAGTGACATTTTAAGTATAGTTATGAACCGTGAAAGCTTAAAACAGTGTTTACGTTACATGTTCCGAACCGCTTTAGAGCAGACCGTCACTTGCAGCTCATAATACCCACTCAGATATCTATATATAGATATAATACCTACTCAAATAAATCAAATCGCTTGTAATTTAATTTAGTTACTGCGCGCTGCGGCAAGGAAATGAAATGATATAGGTAGATACCTACTAGTAGTAGGATGAAAGATGGAAGTAGGTACTAGCACAGTACTAGGTAGCTACATACATTGTTTTTGTTTACTTGCTATAATAAAAATGATTGGTGCCAAATAGAATAGTATTATATTATTATGCATTTTGCAGTGCACTGCTCGGTCTATTTCTAACTTGATATTAACACAACGACTACGAATCGAACTTCCACATTTTTTTAATATAATTTAGGATTACTTTGAACAAAATTAGCCAAGTACCTACCTACGTCATTTTAAAATAAAGAAGGCAAACTTAAAAAATTATGCTCAATAAAATATTGTTTGCAGCTATCGTTAACCTTTAGACCAAACAGCCCTAAACCCCTCATGCACCTTTTTTGGGACGTAAATAACATTTGCTTAAATAAATAAATAAATATCGCTGGACATTAACACACAGCGCCATCTAATGCCACACTAAGCAACGAGGCTTGTGTCGTGGACACCAGATAGTTGATATACTACATAATTATATACTTTTTTTTTTGTTTGTAAATACATACTTATTATACCTACATATAAACATCCATGACTCGGAAACAAATGTCCATGCTCATCACACAAATATTTGCTCCAACCGGGATTCGAAACCGGGATCCTAAGAACGTAAGGCAGCCTCACTATCGCTGCGCCATTCGGGTCGTCAATATCGTTAGTTTCCTCAGAATATTATAACGCCAATCCTTAAACCGACAAAAAAAACGCATTCAGAAGGTAGGTATAATGGGTGCAAGTTTGTAGAGCGCGTAAGCCTAGGAATTGTTTTATTTTTTTGTATACAAAAGCTTTGTTTAATCTTTTCAATGGAGATTTTTATCAATTGTTACACCTAGAAATTTTGTAGAGTCTACTTTTTTATAAAACCAATCTTTGATAATTGATAGGTAGGTACTTTACATAATGGGGTTTGGTGATGTTAAATGTTGAATGAAAAACTTAACTTTTGTTCTAAGTTAGTTTTAGATGACGTTATAAACCGATCCTTGATAATTAATAATTTTTTATTTTTATTTTTTATTTTTATTTTAAGGAACAGCAAACAGTTACATTATAAAAACTTAAAACTAGTATAACAGGATTTGCATTTTGCTAATAATGTAACCCACAACACTGTCCACGGGTTATCATAACAATATAAAAAAAAAACAATTATCGCCAGGGGTGACAAAACAAAATAGAGTAAAATTTTTATTAATATTAGGGTTTGGTGATGTTAAACGTTGAATGAAAATCATAACTTTTGCTTTAGGTTGGTTTTAGATGACGTTATAAACCGATCCTTGATAATTAATATTAGGGTTTGGTGATGTTAAACGTTAAATGAAAAACATAACTTTCGGCGTTGTTTTTAAATGATGTTGTCCGCGACCTTCGTCCGCGTGAAATAATTATAAAAATAGTAGGTACCTACCTACTTCACTATTTAAATCGTACCTCCCTATTTTGTTAAAAATGACAAGGGTTTTATTTTTTTTTGCACGGAGACTTAATGATTATTCTAAAATAAAAGTACTTAGTCTAAGTTCATTGGTGTATTAAAAGGCGGCCTCCTTTTAATAGGTACATCAATGCCTATTAAAAGGCGGCCTCCTTTTAATAGGTACATCAATGCCTAAGTTACTCTCTCACTCTACTATAACAACAGCTATCTGCCAGTTAGTCCCGTCAAACGCCGAAACACAGGGAGACAGACAAAGACAAAAAATAAAGGTATTCATTCAGTACAAAGATACACTTCAATTTTATTTACTTATTTGTTTAGATTCTTATAATCGAACATTGAGTTTGACATCGCACCTTGCGTTCAAGGACAAATAATAACAATAGGTACCTACAACAACAACAAATATCTCGCTCGAGTTTTTACTGTGCTCAAATTGTGTGAGTTTCATGTGTATGAATGATAGCTCACTCACACGAACGAAAAGTTCCGTTCCGCATGTGAGGTAAATTGAGTAAAACGCCATCTATAGCAAATCGGTCTAAACAAAATGATTTACAGATGGCTGACTTTTGACAACTTTATCAATCTATGGGTTCGAATTGAAGTAAAAGGCCTCCTTTATCTTTTGGCCGAAATCTACCGTTTAATGCATTTTAGTGATTGTTAATTTCATTACTGTTACCTATGCTGCCATCTATTGATTTTTTTCAAGACTAATTATAATTTGTTCGGGTTGAGACCCCGTGGTCATACCAATCATTGTCACCTCCATGGACTGTTCAACGAATAGGCACCTATTCAATAATTTCAGATTGAAAGCTTGCTCGCTTTAATCAGTTATTATGAAAATACCTATGTTTCAAATGTCACTTACGGGATCTTCCGTGATTATTGTTTATTTTTGAGCTCCCGATATTTCGACACTGTTGCAAGCGCCATGATCGCGGGTTAACTGTAGAATGCGGCTGGATGGAAAAAAATGTTAGGAGCAGACAAATCTGTCTACCCTCTTTCTTTGCCTTTTGCTACACAATAATCACGGAAGATATCCCGAAAGTGACATTTTAAATACAGATACGAACCGTGAAAGCTTAAAACAGTGTATGAAAATATGTATTTCGAAACACAATTATTTCCACGCTATAAAGCAATAATATTAGAATATCATTGCTATAAAGTATTAAACCCAACATTTTGGGTTTCTGTTTAAAAGTTACGCGGCGTTTAATGTATTGGAATAGTAACTACGGTTTTACACTCCAATAGGTCTGAGCTCACGAATATCCCTAGTACTAGTACCTACTTACGTATAACTAACCTAACTAAGTTCAGTGTTGAGCTACGACCTTGACTATCGGACAATGTGTGGTGATGTGTGGTGTGTTTAAATGGGTACATTCATATGACGCGCAATCAATCATAGTGCTTTGGAGTAGGTACCCACCTGATGTGACGCCACAATGAACAGCTTTGATCTCAAACTGCGTCAAATTTGACATCTGTCTGTTTAGCATCTACAGCAAATACTTCATCTTAGTCACTTTAGGGGGGGGGGGGGGGGGGTATGCTACTGGAACAAATATTTACACTTTGAAGTTTAATATATTAAATCGAAAAATAGTATTAGCGACCCCTTCATTCATTTTAAAAGACCTATTCAACGATAGACACGATGGGATAAACGACCCACTTCACATATAGGGGAGCTACCCTAAAAAAAATTTTTTCCAAATTTTTATTTTATTATTTTCTCTACGAATTTGATAAAATGTGATTAATTGAAAGTTATTAATAATTACCGGTCATTATTAATATTCATCTCATGATTTGGTAAATATAAATTAGAAAAACAGTTTTAGCGGCCATTCTACGAACCTATTTTTTTAAATAAAAACAAATTTAGTGATTTGATGTTTATAATGAGATAGGAAGAATTAAAATTTATCATAAAATATGGGTACCTACCTGTATCTCATTAGTAGTTCAATCACGCGTGGTGCTATTGAAACTGTACCGCGGAGGGCCTGAGACGTGGTGACACTTAATATTTTAGCATTAATTGTTGTTGATAGAGGCAGTTCAACCAAAATTTAATCTAAAAATGGTTCCAGAGATCATCAAGCACAAAATTAGCATTTATGGCACTTTTAAGATTTTAGCCTGTCGACAGGTGTGACGCCTCTATCGACAGAATAGACAATATTACAAAATAACGAAAATAAACAGTTCTAGAAAAAATAAACTTTATAAACTCAAAAAATCAAGTGTTTTCTCACTTGCTAAGGCATAATTATCATGAAAAAACCAACGGTTACAAAATAAAAAATACGTTAACTATGTCTACAGATGTGATTTCACTTCTGTAGATATAATAATGAGCAATTTTTAGCTTAATATTAATAAAAAAAATATGTAAGAAATATATCAGATAAGTAAGAACAATCATTTAGAAAATATCAAAATTATTATCGCAATCTAAAAAACAATCTTCCATATTTCTTTACTCTATGACCCAGCGAGTTCTTCTCTTTTTTATCACTCAGAAATAACGTCCTATGGCCAGCAAAAACAGACATTCATTATGGGATTTTCTTTTTCAACTCTTCCCTAGTCGCTGGATAGATGGCGCTGAACTTGGTAAGTTACTGCAAGGAACGGAACGTCATATTATTTCACTTGGATGTAATGGTTATACCTATTCGGAAGCATAAGCAAACGAAAGTGTCAGTCAACGAGGGTGTGTGACGTGACGCAATGTTTTTTTTTCCAAGTGATTTGGCTTTGGCACCTAGTAACGTAGTCAGTTCAACGCCATACACCTAGTTCTTGGAAACTATTGCTTTTTTTTAGTACTCAAAAAGAAAACCTTTCATTACAACTACGTGTTTCATTGTTGCTAGCAAAACTAAATAGTATATTTAAAAAAAATACCAGACTTTTCATGTTTGTTTAAAGAAGTGATAAGTTTTTTTGCGAACACTGTAGAATCTTTTGTAACTTGAAATAATCATTGTGAACGTCGTAATTTTTTAAATTATCGAAAATTTACTTTATTATATCTGCAATGTGATAGGTTCACACAGGCTACTTAAAAATGTGTATGTAAATAAAAGATATTAATGTATCAATTGAAACACGTGATCATTAAAATGCTATATTTAAAAAGAAGATACATAAAGCGAACAGGATTTTGACCACTTCGTAGAATGGCCGTCAGCAGTTATTATTAAGAATTCACTGCACTCGTTGGTAAAAGTAATAAAATAAGATTCTAAGTTATTTGTCCAGTAGGTATTAATTTTATAAATAAATAATGGAAGTTATCATAATACCATACTCACTTATAAAAACCATTACATTAGATTATTTAGGAAAGCGGTTAAAGTAGCTAAAAGTTTAGCTGTGAGGGTTCAAATACAGAGAGCTAAAAATAAAAGCAAAGAAATCTGGCAAGTAGTAAATCGCCATAGAAACAAAAATAAACAAATAAACTTAAAAAAACTAATTTTAAAATTGGATGATAGAATTATTGATGACCCCAGGGAAGTTGCAAACGTATTTGCTGAACAATTTAATTGTTATAACCACTCATTGGAGAATGCCGAAGAATTTAGTTCACTTTTCTATTTGAAACATTCTACTGACAGGGTAAATAGTGAGATGTGTTTGACGTCCGTAACTCCTGAGGAAATAATAAAAATTGTAGGGTCAATGCCTAATAAAACTTCAAGTGGATACGATGACTTACCTATAGGTGTTTTAAAGCAACATATTAAAGTTCTTGCACTACCTCTATCAGTCTTTTTCAATAAGTGTTTCGAAGACGGTATTTTTCCGGAACAACTTAAGATAGCGAAAGTTATTCCCTTACATAAAAAAGGTTCACAGACGGATACTAAAAATTATCGGCCTATCTCAGTTTTACCAACACTCTCAAAAATCTTTGAAAAATTAATTAAAATTCGTCTAGTCACTCATCTCAATATTAATAAAGTTATAAATAAAAGACAATTTGGTTATCAGAAAGGTGTTGGAACTACAGAAGCTATTAATACTTTAGTTAACGACGTGGTTGATAAACTAAATAAAAAATTGAAGGTAGCTGGAATTTTCTTAGACTTGAGTTCTGCATTCGACACTGTAAATCATACATTGTTGCTTGCCAAAATGGAACATTACGGGGTAAGAGGACATGTTCTAGCGCTATTTCAGTCATATTTAACAAATAGAAAAATGTATGTAGAGATAAAAGATATAAATCAGAATAATTTTCAAGAAGTCTATCATTCAAAGTTACGAAGGGTTTTGACAGGCGTCCCACAGGGTTCAATACTGGGTCCAATCCTATTTTTAATTTTTACAAATGATTTACTTAATTTATTAGCAAAACTTAATCCAAATTTAAAACTAATAGCATTTGCAGATGACACCAATGCTGTTGTTAGTGAAAGTACTGCAGAGGCTTTGAGCAACACGATGAACACGGCTCTTGAGTCTTTTCAAAAATGGTTTACAGCAAATAAGTTAAAAATTAATGCTAAAAAAACAAACATAGTACTGTTTAAGTCCACATCACGTGGTAGTGATAATCTAGACATTAATTTAAATGAAGACAAAATAGATATGGTGGAGTCAGTAAAATTTTTAGGAGTTCATATTGATTCATTATTAAATTGGAAAAATGAACTAAAAGCCATAGACGGGTCAATATCATCAGCATGCTATGCCCTCAGGAGCTTAAGAGAAGAACTTAGCATAGACATTTTAAAATCAGTTTACTATGCACTGGTGGAGTCAAGATTGAGATATAGTATTCAACAATGGGGAAATAGCTACAAATACAATTCTGATAGAGCATTTGTGCTACAAAAGAGGGCAATCAGAACAATGGTTCGTATTCCCCAAATCGAGTCCTGTCACAAACATTTCCAAAGTCTATCCATACTTACAGTACCTAGCCTTTATATACTTACAGTCTTGACCAGCCTAGCGAAACACATGATTATGAAACGCAGGATGAAAGACTTAAAAGGGAAAGCACAAGGAACCAATATTTGAAGCATAAAGTGAAACCCAAATTAAATATTGTAACACATTGTGTACAGTATCAAGCGGTAAAATTATTTAATTGTTTGCCTAAGGACATAAAACCACTGCTATATAAAACCACCTTATTTAAAAATAAACTAAAAAACTTCTTAATGGAAAAATGTTTCTATTCCGTGGATGAATTCATGACTCACAGACATTAGTTTTAATTTGTTGTCCTAAATTGTAAAATAATTGATGTTATAACATGATTTTTAATGGATTTTATTTACGATTTTAATTTTTGACATTGGATAATTTTTATTTGTTTTTTATTTTATGGAAATGATAATTTACTTATTTTTTAATTTTATGGTCATGAATATTTCAATGATTTTTATGTACAGTAGAAGAATGAATTTAAATTGTAGTTATGATTTTCTATTTTAAATTAATTATTATTGAACATTGTGGAAATTTATTATTTTATATGAAAGGTTTTCTTGGATTTTATGTATTAGTTATGATTTTAATTTTTGACATTCAATTTAGTTTTTGGTGACAGTTTTAAATATTTTCATGGTTTTTTATTTTTTAATATGTTGGAATTGTTTATTATTGTAATTTTTTATTAATTTAATTTGATTTAGTGATGGTATATTTTTTCTATTTATTATTAGTCGAGTTGTGTTTTTTTTACTGTTTTTTTTTTTTTTATCAATTTTATTTAACTAATTTAACTTTTTTATGTAACACATTCAGACACAATTGTTATTATTGTTATTGAATAAATGAAATGAAATGAATACCTACTGGACAAATACACAGACACAGACACAGAGTCACACACACAGTCACAGTTTTTGCAAGGTCGTTTGTTCTTTGAATGGAGAACATTGCGAGCAAAGCGAGCTCGGGACTAGTTGGTGGGGTCTAGAAAGCGAGCGAATTACTACTCCGACCAA
Organism: Xestia rhomboidea; assembly: GCA_963853795.1. Lineage (NCBI taxonomy): Eukaryota > Metazoa > Arthropoda > Insecta > Lepidoptera > Noctuidae > Xestia > Xestia rhomboidea. Next base: position 531,328 of record OY970771.1, on the reverse strand, counting down.
ATAGGTTAGGTTAGGTTAGAACTGTGACCAACTACGTCGAATTTGGACGCAATAATAAAATTAGGGAACTCCGATAATTATGAACCGCAAAATAAACATAGTACGTGACACGTACGTGCATGAGCACTTAGAATTGCAACAAACGCGCATTTTTCTGCATTTAAAGCGTTTATTTATTACATTTATCGGTACTAAGGTTAAATTATTAATAATCGCCGATATATATCTATACGTAGAACTCGACTCTCGGTAATTATTAATAATGACCGGTAATTATTAATAATTTTCAATTAATCACATTTACCGTAACATACACACCTCTACAAAATTACAGCTTTCTAGTACTATCAGTCTCGGAGCAAAATCTCGGATGGACGGACGGACAGACGGACATGACGAAACTATAAGGGTTCCTTGTCAGGAGTACGGATCCCTAAAAATTACATTCAGGCCCCGAGCCCCCGGGTGCCGGGGTGGTTGGCGAGCGAGTCAGGGGTTCATAATTAAATGGTCGCCACCACAGAACACCTTGGGCGTCGTCGTCCAGTTCATTTACTTTCAGGACTTTTAAAGTCCAACAATACTAATAATAGGTGCGGTGTGATACATGCTGGTTTCAGTCTGAGACTCTCCCAGACCTCGATCTGCATCTTCAGCAAAGTCGTACCCATAATCTGTAAGATTTAAGTAACAATATCCAAAAAAAATTAAATTGTTTTTTTTTTTAAAGTCTGTACTTTCTTGTAAAAAGTTATTTATTTTAAGTACCCCACCCTTTTTTGGGTTCCGTAGTCCTGATAAGAAACCCTTATAGTTTCGTCATGTCCGTCTGTCTGTCCGAGGTTTTGCTAAGAGACCGTTAGTACTAGAAAGCTGTAATTTTGTAGAGGTGTGTATATCAATAACGCCGACAAAGTGGTAAAATAAAATTTATAAAAATATTTTTAGGGTAGCTCCCCTACATGTGAAGTGGGGATGAATTTTATTTTCGTCGTCTACCCTATCGTGTGGGGTATCGTTGAATAGGTCTTTTGACTTAGGCGTTGCTAATACTACTTTTCAATTTAATCGTTCATTTACGAAATATTAAACTTTAAAGTGCAAATTTTTGTTCCAGTAGGGCGTCCCCCCCCCCCCCTCTGAAAGCTAAACTGCTGGCTTGAAAAGTCTGGAAAAATTCATGATGATAGTGCATTCATGAACTTTAAAGGAAAACTATAGCGATCAAGATAACTTTATTGTTTATCAGTAATAGGCGCTGAACTTGGGTGTTGGAAAATTTAGTACCAAATACAAAATCCTTAGAATAAATCCTTTACAGTGACTAAGATGAAGTAGTTGCTTGTTTATAACGGGTAAAGACTTTCATTGAAAAACAAAATCTAAAATAATGAAAAAAAAAACAATAAATTATCATAAGTTACACAAAGCAGCCGCTAGATGGCGCTGTACCAACGGGGTCGTTCTATATTGTGATAACGGGCTACTACGGAACCCTACCCACTGCGCGTGGCCCGAGACGTACTTAGCCGGTTTTTTATTATTTGTAATGTTCCACACAACTTCTTGCTATGTATAAATTGTACATCGTCATTTTCATCATCATTTCAGCCGAAAGGCGTCCACTGCTGGACATAGGCCTCCCTCAAGTGTTACCACATTAACCGGTCCCGTGCGACTCGCATCCAGCGGACGCACGCAACGTCTTCCGGTTCGCGGTCGCAACTCCAGAACTTTTCGGCCCCATCGGCCATCCGTTCTGCAAGCAATGTGACCTGCCCTCTGCCACTTAAGTTTGGCAATTCTTCGGGCTACGTCGGTAACCTTGGTTCTCTTGCGGACGTCTTCGTTTCTGATTCGATCGCGCAAGGAAACTCTGAGCATAGCCCTCTCCATTGCCCTTTGGGTGACTTTAAGCCTTCTAATGAGGCCCATTGTGAGCGACCACGTTTTGGTCCCGTATGTAATCACTGGCAACACACACTGGTCATAGACTTTCGTCTTGAGACACTGCGGTAAGTTGGACGAGAAGATACCGCGCAACTTCCCGAACGCTGCCCAGCCGAATCGGATTCGACGATTGACCTCTTTCTCGAAATTAGACCTCTAGATCTTGATAGGAGTGGGTGTGACATGGGCATTCACCTTGGTTTGGTCCATGTTCATTTTAAGACCCACTTTTTCGGAAGCTCTACTGAGGTCATCGAGCATCGTCCTGAGGTCCTCCATGGTCTCAGCCATGACCACTATATCGTCGGCAAACCGAAGGTGAGTGATGTAATCGCCATTGACGTTGATGCCTAGCCCTCTCCAGTCCAGAACCTTGAAGACATCCTCCGGTGCAGCGGTGAACAGTTTCGGAGATATGACGTCTCCCTGTCTCACACCTCGCTGCAGGAGGATAGGTTCCAAGGCTTGTTCCTGAAGTTGGACTGACATGGTGGCGTTTTTGTACAAACACTTCAACACCTCGATGTACCGATAGTCGATTTGGCACCGTTGGAGTGACTGCAGTACAGCCCAGGTCTCGATCGAATCGAAGGCTTTCTTGTAGTCATAATCATAATCATAATCTTTATTTACCAAAAGAATAACAACCTTACAAACAAAAATTAACACTAGTACTTATTTTCTATGAAGATTAGACATCCAATTACTTAATCAGTAGGTACACAATAATACATTGTGGTTGTTATGAAACCGAATTCACACTGACCCCCGTACTAGTTATAAACTGTATTACGGTGGGACAGGCTTCCTCGTTCTCAGTTATCAATTTATTATATTTGCCGATTTGAGAGAAAATAATTAGGATTATCTACTTTTTAAATATTACAAGTCAAAACTGTGGGTAGTATCAAACATTCAAATTGTTGTTCGAGTTTTTTTAATTTGTAGGTAGTAGCGTAAAGTCACATAGTATATGTAAAATTTTTAGATGTTAAGTTTGTTTACAAATATTTGAACGGTCTTCTTGCTATTTTGTATAAGACAAAAAAGACTGATTCTAAAACTAAAAATAATTATAAAATTAATCTAAACAAAAATTAAAGCAATTAAAATTAAATTGTGTGTTTGTGTTTGTATGTGTGTGAGTGTGTGTATGTGAGTGCGTGTGTCTGTATATTTATGTGCGTGTGTGTGTGAGTCACATTATATCATCTCAAAATATTTTCCACTTCATAGTAATCTAGTTTTTTAAGAAATTCATCAATAGACTTTTTACATTCGCGACAGCTTAGATCTCTTATTTTATTTTTTTTGCTTATTTTATTATATAGGCTGGGGCCAAGATAACTTTGAAAGTTTTGAGCAAACTTAGTCTTACATTTGGGAGTATTATAAACTACATCCAACCTTCGCCTAAACCCGAAGTCAGGTTTCATTTTGTGTTGTGCAATAATTAAAAGCCGCATAAACAGTTTCCGTACAGAAAGCACATTAGTTTCCTTATATAATAGATCAGTTGGATACCTGATGTTTTTAAAACTCATTACCTTGAGTAGCGCACGTTGAGCTCTTTCTACTACCAGCAAAGTAGTTTTTGATGTACCACCCCAGATAGTTAGACAGTAGCTTACAATAGACTGACAAAGTGAGTAATACACAGTAGTGCGTAACTGCATTGAACAAGCACTTCTGAGTATTTTAAAGATGTATATCAGTTTTCGTATACGAGCACTTAGTTTTTTGGCTTGTTCTTTCCAGTTTAGATACTGATCAACAACAACACCGAGATATTTAGTGGAGGTCGTATTGTTAATACCGTAACAGTCACATGTTAGTACGTTCTGACATTTATGTACTTTTATATCTATGGTGTTTGCAGGAGGTTGAGTTTTAATTGATATGCTGAAGGAGATGTACATGGTTTTTTTGGGCATTCAAGGTTAGCAAATTGTTATCAAGCCATGTTGCCACTGAGCGCATTCCTTGATTTGCTATGCTATTTATATCCACCCATGTTTTTGCTCTAAATAACAAAACTGTGTCATCGGCAAATGTGACAATCTGGCCCTTGTTCATAGAAAGGTTACACAGATCATTGATATATACCAAAAATAGTGTTGGGCCCAGCACGCTCCCCTGTGGGACTCCGTATACCATATCGACCTCTTGGCTATATACATCTTGGATCTTTACACTCTGTTTGCGGTTACTTAAATAATCCCTAAATAAAGCCAGCGGTATACCTCGAATTCCCATGTATTCGAGCTTAGCAAGGAGGATAGGTACGGAGACCGTGTCGAAGGTCTTGGCGAGATCCAAAAATATACCCAAGACTCTATCTCCACCATCCAAGCCATCAACAATAAAAGAAGTTAACTTATGCAGGGCGTCACTGGTAGATCTACCTTCCCTAAATCCAAATTGATAGCACGAGAAAAATCCATTTGACTCTAAATATTTCTTTAGTCTACAGTTGATTAATTTTTCTAAGATTTTTGACAAACTAGGCAACAAGGAAATAGGTCTATAATTCGACACATTATTTCTGTCACCAGCCTTAAAAATTGGAACAGTGACAGACTTTTTGAGAGCTAGTGGAAAGGTCCCTGTGGTAAAACAGGTGTTACAAATACTAGTAACTGGCTTTATAATGGCATTCACTGCTTTTTTTAAAAACTGTGTTGTTATACCATCCCACCCCGACGAACCAGTATTTTTAAGATTGGAGATAATGCGTTTAACTTCGCTCTCATCTGTTGGGAAGAGCATAAACGAATGCAGCGGTTGCTTATTTAATTTCAAATTTTTGCTAAGGTCGTTTTCATTTGTTTTAGTTCTAGATAGTATATCATTGGCCAGATCGGCTCCAACTGCAGCAAAATAGTTATTAATGTGATTCAGTTAGCTCTGACTGTCTTGCTCTTTACATAAAAGGTCCACTGCTGACGTATCTGTTTTGTCCAAATTGCACATATCTTTTATTAATCCCCACTTTTTTTAAATGTTATTTTCACTATTTTCTAATTCGGTTTTAAAATGAATATTTTTCAAATTTTTCAATAAATTATTACATGTGTTGCGATAACGTTTATATGTAATTTTTAACACCTCATTATCTGGATTCAATCTAAGTTTTTGGTGTAATTTATCACGGTTTCTCATACAGCGACACAAACCCGGTGTTATCCAGGGTTTGATATTTGTTTTACGTGTGGATAATTTGTAAGCATAAGTATGTCGTTTTAAGGTATCTCTTATGATATTAAGGAATTGGTTAGTCATTTCATTTGGATCCAGCAGAGATAGTATGTCTTCCCAATCAAGGTGCTCCAAATCTGCAACAGCGGCATCATAGTCACATTTTGTGTACAATCTTTTAATAGGGTCCAGTCCACAAACGCTAAACAGAGGGGCAGGTTATACACTTCGGTCTTCTGTATAACCTGCCGCAGCGTATGTATGTGGTCCACGGTGCTAAAACCTTTTCGGAAACCGGCTTGTTCGGGAGGCTGGAAATCGTCAAACCTGCCCGCCTTCAGGAGTTCGGCTGTAATTCCGTCATCACCCGGTGCCTTGTTGTTTTTGAGTTGCTTCAGAGCCATCCTAATCTCGTACAGGCTGACATCCGGGATGTCTTCGGTATAGTGTCGGGTCAGTCTAGCTCTTGGGTCGTTTGCTAGATCTACGACGGGTTTATTGGTTGACATGTACAACTGTCCATAGAAGCTCTCGATCTTCCTCAGAAGCTCTGGTTTGGCGGATAAGATCCTACCAGCGTCGGTCTTCAGTTTCGTGAGCTGGCTCTGCCCAATAGCCAGATCTCTTGCAAATACCTTGGAGCCTTTATTCCGCTCAATCGCGTCTTTAATACGCTCGGTATTAAAGTGGCGGAGGTCGCTCTTCAAGGATTTAGAGATCCGTCTATTGAGCTGCCAGTATTTACACGCCTCGTCTGAAGACTGCAGGATCATCTCACGCCGCTCCTTCATGAGCTTGAGAGTATGATCGGAGAGTCTCTTGTTCTGACCTGTACGACGTGCCTTGAAGAACTTAGACCCGGTCGTATCGACAGCTTCCACGAACCCATCGTTTTATTCATCCACTGAGCTTCCTAGGCACTCAAAACGGTTCTGGAGTTCAAGCTGGAAGCTCTCGGGGTTATGGATTTGGATCTGTGCTGGTCGGAGCGTAGAATTCATCAGTCGATACCTTTCAAGCTTGATATTGATGTTCAATGTGCCTCTTACCATGCGGTGATCGCTCCCGGTTTTCACCGAATTGATCACCGAGACATCATTGAACATTTGCTTCTTGGTAGACATGATGAAGTCAATCTCATTTCTAGTTGCACCATCGGGGCTCTGCCAGGTCCACTTCCTGTGCTCACACTTTCTGAAGAAGGAGTTCATCATATAGAGGCCCTCCTTCTCCATAAAACTAGCTAGTTGGTGACCCCGGCGATTCCGACGTCCAACTCCAAATTGCCACCACCTGCAGCTCATCCCATCTCGTTTGCCCAGTTTCGCGTTGAAGTCCCCCATGACAACGGTAAAGTGAGTTTTGGAACTATGCATGGCTTTAGAATTTAAGAAAAATAAATTAGGTGACATACACGAAGCTAACAAATACGTAGGTATTATAGAAGCTAACTCATAAACTATTCAAGCAAAGTTAATAACATTTACATGGGACCACCGCGCGGGCCATTGCGGGCAAGAATCATGTTAATCGACCCATTAATCACGGAGTTATCGGTGTATGTAAATACATGGAAAAATAAGTTGCTGTTGGGATGCAAACCTTCTCCACTGTTGACCTTAGTGACATAGGCACATGAACGATGACAATAAAACGGGATACTTACCATGTTTACTATTTATTTCAGTTCCCGATAATTCGGTGGATTTTTATGGCGCCGGCAGGATTATTTCTGAGGGGGTGCATTTTCAGTTCCATGAAAACAGGTTGACTTTTTTTGCACTTCACCTCGGATTAATTAGATTTTCGTCTGTCAATTCGTACAAGGAGTCGTTTTGTTGATTTATACAGAAAAGCCTATAAATCGAAAAAAAATAGGATGCAAGGGCTAGCGTAGCGAGCTTGATAATTTTAGCACCCAATCGATAGGTTTTCTTTTGCCCATTATTATAGAAATAGGGCTAATTCTGCCTATATATTATAAAGACACGCATATAAACGCAAAAGTCCCAAGACATCTGAACGAGCGAAGCGAGCTCAAATAATTTAGGATATTCTCGGATAAATTAGGTCATTTTTGTCCATACAAACAAGCACGATAATAGGAGCAAAAACTATATAATATAATTTTTGCTTTCCGCCTCCGAGACACATACATTGGTTTCTCTATAGGTAGTTATCCAAGATTACACACCCCCATCAGCTTAAATAAAAAAATAAATAAGCGACCTGTGCATGCTTTGTTCACAGGAAAAGCGTAGAGGAGAACGCTATATTGATTGAGAAGGTGATGAGCTTGGACAGTAACCTAGACGCCTTAATTTTTTTATTATCACAGTAACATATTATAAAATCTAAATCTTTTCTATAAATTTTCTTTCCCAACAGAAGGGTTCACGTGCACACCCTAGCACCCTGCTGCCGGCGTCCTTGGTGTTAGTGACCATGTCAGTTCAAAAACAAACATAAATGTTTGAGCAAGCGCGGTCAGACAGTCAGTCAGTAAATCAGTGTGAGTACTGAGTGTGGAGACAGTCTGACAGTATCACAGTACGGACAGGAGACATTCACCAGCAGCACGTTAGGACCGGCTCACTGCACTCACTCAGATTACACAAGTTTTATGTCTTTTGTCGAGTAGAGCAACCAGTGAGCCAGAAGGGCTTGATTAGGTGTTCGATTAAGCACTTAGTGTTAATGATCTATTTTTTTATATGGCAACACTAAAACCTTAATTGAAGACGACTTCGTGCCGGCGGCCGCTATTTACCCATTACAAATCTTAATTAGCCACTGAGCGAAAACAAAATAATTAATTTTCTGAAAAAATCCTGATTCATAGGTAACTAAATCACACTTCAAAGTAATTAAAATGTAATAGGTCTTACCTATTTGTTTCTGGGAACATCGTTGGATGGTTACTCATTCTGCGGAAGACAAAGGAACCCTATTTTAACTATAGGATACCTACTTAAATGGCTGCCGCCGCGGTTCTGTTACTATAACCCGCGAAATTTGATATATTTGTAGCCGACTGCGGCCCGAGCCGACTAGACCCCGGCGCGTGACGGCGGCAGGCTGGAGTCCTCGTGTGGCTGCCAATCATCTCACGTTACTAATAGTACAGTGTTATTCAAATCGCTTTAGTGGTCATCCTATGATACTAACCTGCGCTGGTTCAGTTATTTCTTATTAAGAAAATTAGAATCTTGTAGCCGGTAAGCAGACGATTATTTATAATGTCATGTGCTATGTGATAAGTTATTCTTTTATTGCTTAGGGATAACTGTAGGTATTTTGATTGAATCTGATACAACCATGGTTGAAGACACGACTCACGACGTTGTTAGATATCTATTTGTAAAATTACTGGCCCTACCAACTGGTCACCAACGCAACTCCTCAAATTGTAAGTAGAGTAGTAGGCTATATTATATTGGGCGCTTGACACAGTTCCTAACGTAGTGTCATGAGGTGCGTTATCTCGCATCGATGATTCATTGTTTAAAGTTTAAATAGAGACGTTCCTCGTGTAAATGAGCGCACTCCGAGGGTAGTATGATTTACTGGCCCACGCCGGATCTTATCATCACTCAGACGTAAGATTTTCAGAAGAAAATTATAGAAAGTTAAGTTTGCTTGCTGTTTTATTATACTACATATATATGATAACGGAAATGTATGTTACCCGTCGATGTATAAAATTCCTAGGAAATGTTTCAAATTCCTAAAATAGATAGGAAATCCATGATATATTTTATAATATGCACTTTTCCTAGAAAATCTATACATTTCCTAAATAGCGATCGGAAAGGTTTTACATTCTTGATGTTTTTAACTTAAGTGCAGCGGGGATAGCGGTGCGAGGGGCGACTACACACAATCGAGAGCATCTATCGTACTCTATTTTTTATGTTACCCTAATACACCACACACCACACTAACATAAACAAGGCATTGTAGCAATGAAAACTTAGGATGCAAGAGCGAGCAAAGCGAGCTCGGAACTTGGGGCACCCCGACTACGGACAGGTTAGGTTCGAAGGGAGGTTGAGAAGCGAGCGAACTACGACCCCACCATCCCCTTTGTGTTAGGTAACTTTAAACTCTGTAGACAGAAACGCTGCCGAAGCTACGTCGACTACGACTTATTACAACATCTTGATGTTTACCTTGACGTTGATTTGATTCGTGTTGTTTTATTATTTTTCATTACTCATACTCTGAAAGTAGGTCTGAAGTTGCCTGAGGAGCGGGGAGCCATAGGGAAAATCGTTTTTAACTGACAGCAAAAATAGCCAAGCAAGGAATACAAATCGTAAATCGTGGAAATCTAAAAGATAGTAACGGCAATAAACAAGTCAATAGAGACAAAATTATAGACATATGCACAACATTTTATCAATCCGTATATTCCGATAGACCTCCAAAACTAGACACATCTAGCTACTTCTGCCCAGACACCATTCCATCTATTTCTGGCAGCGAAGTCCACTTTGCACTAAGTAAAATCAAGAACAAACGGTCATTCGGCGAAGAAGGCGTTATCACTGCAATAGGCGAACCAAGCCCTGAAAATAGGACCAATACTTCTTATTTATTTTTTCTTCATCACAAATCTGTTCAATGATATTCTTCACTCGGGTGTTTTTCCCACAAACTTTTGCCATTCAAATATTATATTGCTGCATAAGAAGGAAGACAAGTCGGACATAAATAATTATAGACCCATCAGTCTGATCTTCCATGTCTATAAAACCTTTATATTATATAAAAGTTACCAAGTTAGTTAGTAAACCACGATGTGTGATCCCAACGGCGGTGCCCGTCGGGGGCCATGAAAAGCGATGGCCTCCGACTTGTTGAGGGCCACTTCCAGGCCCAGGCGTCGTATGCGGCTCACCACCTGTGAGACCGCAGCCGTAGCCAGCAACGCTGCCTCCCTGTACGAGGTCCCCCGGGCCGTGACCAGCGTGTCGTCCGCATAACACGTCAGGTTCACTCCCAGCGGGAGCTCGCACCGCAAAACCCAGTCGTATCCGATGTTCCACAGGGGTGGGCCCAGAACCGAGCCCTGTGGAACACCGCACGACATCTGACGACGGCCCGTGCCGTCGCGTCCCATGTAGGTGACACACCTTCCTGAGAGGTACGCCCCCACGATGTTGCGGAGGTAGGAAGGCACCCGATGGTATCTCAGGGCCTCCCTTATGCAACTTCAGGGCAGGGTGTTGAACGCGTTGGAGATGTCCAGAGACACCGCCAGCACCACCCCACCCTGGGACACCGCTTCCTCCGCCAGGACTCTTACTCTCCTGATGGCGTCGATGGTAGAGCGCCCACACCGGAAGCCAAACTGGCTGTGGTCCAGGTTCGGCCCCACCGTGCACAAGTGGCTGACGAGGCGATCTGCGATTACTCGCTCGAGCAACTTGCCTGCCTCGTCCAGCAGCACTATGGGCCGATAAGCGGACGACGAATCCGCAGGGCGCCCCGCCTTCTTGAGCAGGACCAGTCGACCAGCTTTCCACCTGGTAGGGAAATGACCCTGCTCAAGGCACGCCGAGAAGAGTCCTCTCAGTGGGGGCTCCAACTCCTTCAGGGCGAGGACTAGAGCGTGGCCAGGCACTCCGTCGGGCCCCGGGGCAGTGTTTTTCGCCCGGAGCCGCATCACGGCCGCGCTCATCTCCGCCTGTGTCACCTCTGGGACGGTTTCGCTCTCCTCTTCATCTGACTCTGCAGCTGTGGGCACAGCCATCGGTGGTGGCTCATGCTCGGCTCTCTCAGGAAAGAGAGCCGAGACCACGCGCTCCAGAAACTGCGGCTCGAGACCTTGCGTTAGCGGGGGGGCCCACGGCCGAAGTTTCCCTCGGACCGTGCGGTAAGGGCGCCCCCACGGATCCCCGTCTAGGGTCGCCAGCAGCTCCTCTCTGGAGCGCGTCTTCGACTCGCCGATGGCCAGCCACAGAGCCTCCTTCGCCGCGCGGTACACCCCATACAGCGCGGCTTCTTCGTCGGGATCCCGCAGACGTCTCCTCCGACATCGCGTGTACGGGCGTCTGGCGTCTGCGCACGCGACGCGTAGCCGCTCGACCTCGACGCACCACCAGTACACGCGGCGCCTCGCGGACAGAGGGGAGACGCGTGGCATGGACGCGTCGCAGATTTGCGACATTCCGGGAGGCGTCTTGCGTCCTCTGCCCCTCCTTGTTGTCGACACCTTGGGGGCTGGCAGGTTCTCCTCGCTGGAAGACAGGCCCACCGAGCCCGCATCCGACCCACAGTCATGCGGCCGATTCAACCAAAATTTGGAGGCAGCGGTCGCAACTGGTTGCGGTGTGTCGTCGACCTCCGACAACACACTCACCCTCTCCAGAACCACGCGTGGTTCCGCTGGAGCCTCTGCTCCCGTCTCTAGTGACGCAGCGCCAGAGTCCGACACTGCGTCCACCGCGCGGTGCGGTGTGAAAGAGATCAGGTCTTCGAAAGACCGTGATCTTGAGCCTCCTCGGCTCTTGTTGCCTTTGGCAAGCGGAAAACGTTTGGTGCCCTCCCCAGAATACGGGGGGCTTGACGATCCCGTAGGGATCGTGGCGGATTCTCCAGCTGCTGAGCAGCTGGTACCGCCCTGGGGTACTATTTTACAAATCGTTTTTTTCATTTTTTTTTTCGTTGTTCCTTTGAAGGGTGTGGTCCCTGTCTCCCCACTTCATCGTAAATAAATAAACATAAACATAAATAATTTATATACATATATATACACATACATACATATATATATCCCCCCCCTCCCCCTTGATCCTTTACCACGACGATTCATCGCGCTCACAGTCACGTCTGATGGACCCGCTCCGTGGGTTATCGCACGACGCACGATGTGACCCCTCCCCATATTCACACTCCAATGACTTGGAGCGTGAATCGCGCACTGCCCGGAACGGACAGGGCACCCCTCCCCAGAATATTAGCCACGACAGTAACATTCCCCAAGGAATAAGAAGAATTTCCTCTTATTCCTCGAGGAAGGATACTGCCGCGCCCAGGGTGCACCGACCCAGCAGCTAAGAATACATCTACCTGGGCCAAGTAGTCTCCTTCCAGGCGAGACAAAATAAAGAAGTGGCACGAAGCACGGAAAACGCCTGGAAGAGCTACTGGTCCATGAAAGAGCTATTCAAGGGCGATTTACCAATCCCCTTAAAACGCAAGCTTATGGACATCTGATATATTCTCCCCATCGTGATATATGGTGCACAGACTTGGTCTTTGACTAACGTCCAGAAGTCCAAACTCAAGGTTTGCCAACGAGCGATGGAGCGCAGTATACTGAATGTAAAAATAACTGACCGGATATGGAACACCACACTGCGCTCCAGAACGCTAATTGCCGACGTAGCTTATAAAGCTGCGAGACTAAAATGGGACTGGGCAGGCCATCTTGTCGGATGTCCGCACAGCTGTGGGCCCAAATATCGCAGGACTGGAGCCCTGAGTTAGCTAGACGGGTCGCGGCAGACTTAGGAGAAGATGGCGGGACGCCTTGGAAGGCTTCATGGCGAATTGGCGAGAAGAAGCACACCATCGCGAGAAGTGGAAGGAATGGGGGGAGGCCTTTGCTCAGGAGTGGGACAATCCGGGCTAACTAAAAAACTGATTGCTGTCAAATTATAAAAAAATAGTTCTATTTCCACAATTCTATTGTACCATGTTCCAACTTTTTATACAGCCACTCAATTACAGCGCGATGTAAAATTGAAATAACATAAAGTTAAGTACTAATTACAGAATATATATTTTTTAAATAACTTTATTAAACCTAATTTAGTTTCAACTATTTCTTTAAAATAACATGGATTTGGGCAAAATATTTACCATTTTTTCAATGATAAAAATGAAAAATAATGGCTGGATGGATAATGCATGGATTTAACGCCTGATTTCATAAAAGAAGAGGCTAAAGCGGTAGTCGAAAAATAAAAATTTACTCATTTTTTCTTTATCTAATTCATGTTTTTATTTTTACTTTCCTTGTATTCGTAATGAAAAGCACAGTATTTACCTCGGGTTAAAGACTTATTTAGTCTCTAGAACTATTAGCGCCCTAGCTACGTTCGGGCGCTAAACCCGTCTCGGGACTAAATAAGTTACTTTCACCCCTTTTTTTTTCGTATTGGAAATCATCAAATGACTCCTCCCGCTCTGGGCGGAGCAGGAGGGAGTGTCAGACTTTTACTGACTAAAACCCATCCATGTTCCTTCATCGCCCTTTGTGTTCCGGGGCCACGGTATCTCTTTCGAATACTCCCGCAGCCCCGGCAGGCTTCGGCCCTTGCGGACCCCTTCCTTATTGCTGACTCACTTTGAGGCACGCGTTGAACACGCACGCGCCGTCGACACGGCCTGCCGTCTTAAGACGTACGGACGGCGAGCTAGCCCATAGCTTCCCGTCCACAGGCCCGCGCCTACGGTGGGCGTCTCCCGCGGCGGCCGGTACGTAAGGATCTCTCCCTCTCCCGTTCCGCCACCTCCTTCGCCAGCATGACAGCTTCGCAGAAGGAGGTGACGGCGTCCCATTCCGTCTCGCCCCAGACCATGGATTGAACCAGGGTACTTTCACCCCTCGGGTAACAATGTACTATTATTCACAGAGATCATTCGTTTTTAATACATTTCCTAGTATCATCTCGGAATTACACACAATTCCTAGGAACATACATACATACGTTTCACAGGACATTATGTGTACCTAATAAAGAATCTTTGAAACATTATTAGACACATTTCCTAAGTAGGCTCGGAATTCTATATATTTCACGGAATTGTACACAATTCCTGGGTTTCATACATTTCCGATAACATCATAAAGTATCACCAGTACTGTACTGTACAGTGTACCCCCTAGGTCATCTATGTCTGAACTTGTTGTGCCCGGTCGTGCGGTGTGTCCGTGTGTGCTTACTTACTCATCATGACCTTTGTTTCCTTGATTATTTCATGTATTAATGGGGATTAGTTTACTAATGTGACCGTGTACTTGTAATAATTCATGCGTCCGTGGCCTCGCGATGGTAGATTGACGTTAACTGCAGAATATGTGGCATTACGGGGTTATGGAGCCCAGTTTGTCCCGTCGCACTGCGGATATATTCTTGTACTCGACCAATAGGTACCTACAAACTGGACAGGACAGTCTCTAGGCTTCAAGAATTTATCTCACTAATATATTATTATAAATGCGGAGATTTTTTATCCCTTAGTACGATCCCGTGGGACATTGCCGAACTCCAGGTGGGCATACGCTAGTTTCTCATAAGAGCTTTCATAAAAGTACCCCCTTAAAATATTATAAGGGAATTCAAAGTGGTTACATCTACATTATAATATTATAAGGGAATTCAAAGTGGTTACATCTACATTATAAAGAGACTTTACCAAAGGTACCAAGTTTACTAATTTTTCATCTGCCTAGCCTTTTCCCAAGACGGGTCTCGGTCGGCTTCCAGTCTTACCGGACGCAGCTGAATGTCAGTATTTTACATGGAGCGACTGCCTATCTGACCTCCATGGTCCAGTTAGTACTGGATAACGTCATTACACAATTTATATGATATAAAAGCTTGGCGACAATATTAATTTCAGGTAATTATAATAATCAAATAAAACAACTCAGAAACAGCTTAATAAATAAAATGGAACAGTTTTAACCGTATCATCAATCATCATCTGTGCTATCTGGTGTGCACGACACAAGCCTAGTTGCTTAGTGTGGCATTAGATGGCGCTGTGTGTTAATTTCCAGCGATATTTATTTATTTTTTTATTTATTTCGACAAAACGCGTTTTCCTTAGTTAAAACTAGTTTTCACTAATATTACTTTTTGTTAATACTAGTTATAACTAAGGCAGTTAGTGAAAACTAGTTTTGACTAGGGAATACGCGTTTTATCTAAAAACGGGTTTAAACTGTAACATATGCATTGAAACGCACCGCTCCCAGCGCTGCTCCCGCTGACTTCGCGACTAAGGCCTCAATGATATAGGTACATGTCGGATCCGGTCATGAGTACGGACGGGGGAATGGATCGCAAGCGCGCCAGTGGTGACGTCACACGACCTACTCACCAGTCTACCCCACCATGGGCTGCTTCTACAGAGTCCTGGTGTTAACAGATCGCGGCGAGGACGACATTCTGGGTCTGATCGCAGCGGAGTTGAGACGTCTTGAAGCTGTACCCGATTAATTGTGCCCCTTGCAAGCCACGTCTTATTTTGATAAAGTGTAATTACAAGTTATTTGTTAGTAAGTGTATCGCACCCAGTGTGTTTTCATTGCACGAAACTCATCTTCTGCCCACATAATGCTCGAGCCTAACGGAATAAATCCTGACAATTCCGACACACAAATGCCAGCCGGGCCCAACGACTTATCGTGCTTTCCGAGGCACGGCGGAAACTCGATATGTAATGGATGTTCAGCCCCGACCACCCTCAGTAACCGCCGCTTCACCTTGAAGATCGACCCGTGCGGCTGGTATTATTTAGCCACAAGCTCCTCCAAAAGTTTACTTATTTTAAATTCATTAAAAATCTGAAAGTACAGCTTTTCATTACAAGGTGAACACTACATTACCGTTTCTGGTACCATTTCGTTGATCTTCACATCCAAACCAAAAGACGATTTACTACACCATGTTAAGTTTAAGGATGATTTTCATACAATAAACTAAATGCAAAGTTTCGCATTGAAACACTTTGAATTCAAGCTAATCTATCCCCTTAATGCATGCACGCGTATTGCTCGGTTCTTCCTGTTTAATTGAATGTATTACGTGTAGTAGGTACAAGGGCGAGCGGTGTGCTGGCGCCGTCTCGCGTTCTGAACCTTGAGTCAACGCAGGTATTGTAATATAGACAAACTAGGTCCCACGAGCCGCCAGCCCAAGAGTGATGCTCACTTCACTAACAGATGGAGCCGTGTGCCGCTAGCACCAGTCGCACGCGCATGTCGCCCGCGTGTACGGCGTCTTACGTATTACCTCGAGACGAGCGCGAAATGGCCCCCGAGACCGACATCTCTTTGAATTGTAAAAATCTCCAGCTTTACATGATTGTGATGCTTATCCCCCCAGACATAGCGGCGTGAATACCACGCAATGAGAGAGCGCTTTGAAGTTAAGTATCATTTTAGCGCGACTTATTTTCTGCATTATTGATATCAGGACATTTGAAAGGTTGTATTTTTACGAAGTCGTCGTACAGCTGTGATCGTGATCAACGGGATTTGGCACTTCCCGCCGTCCCCCTACACCCCCGACTCGGCCCGTGTTCCCCGCTGCAGCTGCTTGTATCCTTAGACGTTAGCCTGTTTGTTGCTAATGATATCCCATCTCACTTGTCACATGAGAGGGATTGTTTCAAATTTCGATACTATTTTAATTTATTTTTAGTAGAATTTATTGCTAAGTTCGCACAGAATGTAATTTTAATATTAAGAAAGTAAATATGCGACGTAAGCCACACGGCGCGAGGCATTTGTGTAATATTTTCATCGTAGTATCTGTGCGGGACGGGCGGTGCGCATGCATACACAATTTACGCATGAAATATGTGACGCACAACGCTTTCTATGTTTTCTGCGGATCCGGCGAAATTTTAATTAGAGCACGGCCGCCGACATTGGCCATTAGCAAGGAGTTGCGTTGCGGCGACAGTGTGGGTGCAGCCACCAGATAATAACTCGCGGAAACTCGGGAAAAAATGCAGTGAATGTTTTTTGTAACGTCGACCGTCGAGCGTTCAATGAAAGTGTGGATTATAGCGCATTGTTGCCGCTCATACGGATGAGTTCCACTGCACATGTTTATTTACAACGCTACCTCGTCGCCTCGCCGCCTTGCCGCGTGGAGATCCCTTCTTTTTGCATAATGTTCTTTTTCCTAATATACTTTGGCATAATTTGTTTTGCCATAATAATACTTTGCCATATTTTTTTTTGGCATACAGTTTATGTTGGCATAATTATCTTGAAGGCTAATTTGTTTTGGTATAAATTGAATTCGCATAATGTTACTAGGGGATCCCTTCTTTTTGCATAATGTTCCTTTTCCTAATATACTTTGGCATAACTGTTTGGGCATAATTTGTTTTACCATAATAATACTTTGCCATATTTTTTTTGGCATACAGTTTATGTTGGCATAATCATCTTGAAGGCTAATTTATTTTGGCATAAATTGAATTCGCGTAATGTTACTAGGCATAATGAATATAAGCATAATAGTATTTAGGCATACAATTAATAGAAATAATGGAATCAAATTTGAGTTATTTTTACGTATTTATTTTAGATTAAAAATTCATTAGGTTGTGGTACAAAAGTTAGTGACAGAAACGAATCGCTGCAAAACCGACTCCACGTAGTCTTGTCTGCCCTACCCCTAGAGCGTAATTTAAACCCGCGCAGCGCCGGAGCCGTGACAGAAGCCATGCCTGCTGCATGCATGGTGTATGCTTGTTTGCATGCTGTATGCATGGTGTATGCTTGTTTACATGCTGCATGCATGGTGTATGCTTGTTTGAAAAAAACTCGCTTATGTTCACAATCAACTATGTTCAAAACAAATATGCTATGTATTACCTGCTTCAGGAGATATGGTTTTTTTTCCAATCGTCAAAATAAATTGGTATATCCAATCAGGGTATGTCTAACATTTTAGGAGTTCATTATTATGCTTCTTTGATATGCCTATAAAAAATATGCTTTAATATCATTAGGCGTAAATAAATTTATGCCTAAGAATGTTATGATTAATCATTATTATGATTAGAGAAATTATGCTTAAAAAAATGATGCGTAAGCTGTTATGCGTAAATAATGTTATGCGAAAATATAATTAGGAGTAACAAAAGTATGTCAAGTTATATTGGTCTTAAAATTTAGGTCTTAAAATTTTATGCAAATGGATAGGGAACCTGTTACTAGACATAATGACTATTAGCATAACAGTATTTAGGCATACAATTAAATCAAATTTGAGTAATTTTCACGTATTTAGTTTGAATTAAAAATGACAACGTGACAGAAACCATGCCTGCTGCATGTTGCATACTTCATCGTTGCTTGCTGCATGCATTCCTTGTTATGTCTATAAAAATTATATTTTAATACCATTATGCGTAAATAAATGTATGCTTAAGAATGTTTATTTTTTTATTTAACAATTTAGCTTAATCATTATTATGATTAAGGAAATTAGACTTGAAAAAATTATGCGTAAGCTGTTATGCGTAAATAATGTTATGCGAAAATATAATTAGGAGTAATAAAAGTAGTTATATTAGGTCTTAAAACTTTATGCAAATGGATAGGGAACCTGCCGCGCGCCGCTACTCCCGCAGTGTGCTGCTGAGTGCTGAGAGCTGACGACAGATACGGGCGAGCGACTTCGCGGCTTATTATATAACAGTTTTATTTGAGTGGACAGTGTTGGATACAGTTGCTAAAGTGTATTAAGGGCGCGTTTGCATATCAGGTAAAATTATGCTGTTTTTCGGTACAATTTTATGGCATAATCAAACAAAATCCAATATAACTAATAACTACTTCGTATAGATTGGTTCTTCATCTTCAAATAATAGGAACTTGATCATTGAAAATTTTAGTTTATTATAATGTAAAATCGATCTGTCGTTGCCATTTTCCCTAAAATTAACGATACAGGGTTGAGTTTAGGTACATTTTTTGTGCTATTATTAACATATTTTACTATTTCTAAAAATACTGTATGTTGGCAAACATAATCAATTCTAAGAATTGATTATGTTTGCCAACATACAGTATTTTTAGAAAAAAAATCCTTGCATTAAATGCAAGGATTTTTTTTTTATCTAAATGATTTATATAGTTGCAAAAAAAAGGAAAACCAAATCTTATTTTTTCACATTTTTTGCTATTCTGGATGAATCTTAATCGATTGCATTAGGGGTTATTTTATTTTGGATACCCGTCTTGATTTATTGCACAAACACTTTGAATGAAACTTTAGTCCGCGCACGGCCGCCGTCGAGAGTGGACATGTAACGCCTGCTTGGAGCGGCTCGAGTTGAAAAAGATCGCTGTACAAACACAAAATATTCGATAAACCAAATTTGATACTTGACAAGGCAAGATTTTTATTATTTATTAGTTATGATGAGACCTTACCTCCGGACTTGATGAAGTGATTGGTGACTGCTACTGGAACTCCTTGACGTGTTGTACTAGGTGAGCTGAGTTTGGGCTCGTTTTGTTAGTTATGATGAAACCTTACCTCCGGACCTGATGTAGTGAACTGAAGATGTACTTCGATGATTGCTACTGGAACTCCTTGACGTGTTGTACTAGGTGAGCCGAGTTTGGGCTCGTTTTGTTAGTTATGATGAGACCTTACCTCCGGACTTGATGGAGTGACCTGAAGGTGTACTTCGGTGATTGCCACTGGAACTCCTTCACTTGTTGTACTAGGTGAGCCGAGTTTGGGCTTGTTTTGTTAGTTATGATGAGACCTTACCTCCGGACTTGATGGAGTGACCTGAAGGTGTACTTCGATGATTGCTACTGGAACTCCTTGACGTGTTGTACTGGGTGAGCCGAGTTTGGGCTTGTTTTGTTAGTTATGATGAGACCTTACCTCCGGACTTGATGGAGTGACCTGAAGGTGTACTTCGGTGATTGATACTGGAACTCCTTCACATGTTGTACTAGGTGAGCCGAGTCTGGGCTCGTTTTGTTAGTTATGATGAGACCTTACCTCCGGACTTGATGGAGTGACCTGAAGGTGTACTTCGGTGATTGATACTGGAACTCCTTCACATGTTGTACTAGGTGAGCCGAGTCTGGGCTCGTTTTGTTAGTTATGATGAGACCTTACCTCCGGACTTGATGGAGTGACCTGAAGGTGTACTTCGATGATTGCTACTGGAACTCCTTGACGGAGTTGGCGAGCCCAAACTCGGCTCACCTAGTACAACATGTGAAGGAGTTCCAGTATCAATCACCGAAGTACACCTTCTGGTCACTCCATCAAGTCCGAAGGTAAGGTCTCATCATAACTAACAAAATGAGCCCAAACTCGGCTCACCCAGTACAACACGTCAAAGAGTTCCAGTAGCAATCATCGAAGTACACCTTCAGGTCACTCCATCAAGTCCGGAGGTAAGGTCTCATCATAACTAACAAAACGAGCCCAAACTCGGCTCACCCAGTACAACACGTCAAGGAGTTCCAGTAGCAATCATCGAAGTACACCTTCAGGACACTCCATCAAGTCCGGAGGTAAGGTCTGATCATAACTAACAAAACGAGCCCAAACTCAACTCACCTAGTACAACACGTCGAGAAGTTCCAGTAGCAGTCACTGAAGTATACCTTCAGGTCACTCCATCAAAACCGGAGGTAATTCGTAAAAACAACAAAAATATTTTTTTTGTAGGGACCTACCATAATTTTATTTCTAAGAAATACGTAAAAATCTTTCAAAGCATTAAAATGAGTTCACTTGACAACTATTCTCGCAGTTAGTCGTGCGTACACTTGTGTGTATGACCCGTGTCAATGTAGTAGTTCGATTCTGTACCTATCAATTTTGCAAACGCGTCCATGAGTCACACCAACGTTTTTTGCTATCAGCATATCTAAAAAATAGGTAACTCGAGAAAAAAGAATCTGTTTTTTTTTTTTTTCTATCTTTAAAATTACTGAAATAAAGTACGGCGTCTGCGGCAAAATCCGACTCACGTGTGACGTCATGTGGTGAGCTGCGCATAATTTAAATTCATTAATTTGGAATGCAATTCAACCTGGAATGATATGGGGGAGTACTTTGCGCAGTAGTGGGACATGCTACTGAAATATAAAATTGTAACAATAATATTTAAATATAAAAAGTGTTAATAAACACTTTGATGAGCTAACAGTCCAATTGTCCACAGTAAAAATTAAATGCCTTGTTATAGTTTCAACTGAGTGTTGGCTGAGTAAAGTAAGCAAAATTTCCATTCTAGATGGTTATACAACACGCTACACTAAAAATACTAACAATCAAAATGATGGTAAAATCATATACCTACACTGATGATACCCTAAACTGTAACATAACTGAGCCAGTCTTTAAGAATGCCAACTGCCTTATCTGCTAACTAGATCAGAAACTAGCGCTCGCGCTTATTACCATCTATCATTCACTGTCTTACAAAAACTGGCAACAATTTGACAACTTCTTAGATAGCCTAAACAAAGTAAGTATATGACAAATTATCGGAGTAAAGCAGTGTTGCCCTCATAGGAGACGTTAACATAGACATTAATTGGGATAACAGAAAAACTACAACAAAACTAAAACCAAACAATGTAGTCACTAAAATAGACTACCTAGCGATCAAAAACGAGTTAGAAAACATGAATTTTGCCGAAATCCTACAATCACTAGATGCAAATGAAAGCACTAATATGTTCATATCCCTTTTGATGTCTGTTGTAGATATTATACTAATTCACACAGCTTGTCAAAGAAGGAAAAGTCCCTAGAAGGAAAAGGAACATAAAGCCCTGGATTACTCCAGGACTCCTACGATGTTTTGCACATCGAAATAGACTACACAAAAAAATATACGACCCGAATGGCGCAGCGGTACTGAGGCTACCTTACGTTCTTAGGGTCCCGGGTTCGAATCCCGGTAGGAGCAAATGTTTGTGTGATGAGCATGGACATTTGTTTCCGAGTCATGGATGTTTATGTGTATAATAAGTATGTATTTACAAACAAAAAGTACCTATCTATGTAGTATATCAACTATCTTGTGTCCACGACACAAGCCTCGTAGCAACGAGGCTTGTGTCGTGGACTTTACACACTGCGCCTTTTAGTGCCACACTAAGCATAGTGTGGCACTAGAAGGCGCAGTGCGTAAAGTCCAGCGATATTTATTTATCTAAGACCCCCAAAAACCTAATCCTAACGCTAACTTATTCCCGTTATCGTAATTATTGTAATCGCCTACTACGAAGGCTAAAGAGCGAGTACGAAAAAAAAACAAATTGAGACAGCATGACGTAACCCAAAAGCCCTATGGAATGTTATCAAAGACATAACCCATACTAGAAAAACTAAAACTTCACCTTCAGAACTGCTAAATATTCAAAACGATCCCAACTTAGCCGTTAACCATGTATGCTCATTCTTTACAAATGTTGGTCGTAACTTAGCAAATAAAATAATCTCTGCCAATCAAAATAGACAACCAGAACCATCTCAGGACAAATCATCTTCCCTTGTTGATTCGTTTGTTCTCATGGTGAAAGACGACACTGAGGTTGAATCAGTAATACTGCAGCTGCGTAGTAACGGGTTGGGATAAAATCTCTTCACATCTGCTAAAACAGTGTAGAAACCCTCTGATAGCCCCCATCACACATACATATTTAACAGATCTATAAACATGGGTGTTTTTCCTGAAGCACAGCTCTGGTACACCCTATACACAAGAGAGGGGACAAAGACTGCGTCAATAATTATAGGCCCATATCGGTGTTGTCCGCACTGTCTAAAATACTTAAAAAAATCCTGAACTCCAGACTAAACGGATTTATGGACAGTCACAACATTATTGCGGATAATCAGTATGGCTTCCGAAGTGTGCATATCCACAGAGGATGCCGTACTAGATCTGACGAAATTTATTGCAAGACAACTGGATACTAAAAACAAAGGTCTTGGCATCTTCCTGGATATGGCGAAAGCCTTTGACACGGTCTCTGTCCCCATCCTGCTGGCCAAACTAGAGTCATTAGGTATCAGGGCCATACTCAGAAAAAGTGTACATTTTAAATTTGTAACTAAACTGATAGGTAACGATACTGAGAATCTCCGACACGAAACTGATGTCATAATGTATAGTACACATGGATTGGGCGAATAAAACACGTGATTATATTTGGCTAATCAGTCTTATTTATTAACGAGAAAAATACTTCTTATAAACATCGGTAGTCAAATTAGCAAATTAAATATTAATTACTTAAAATTAAGTAGCCATTTAAAAATATCAAAACAAGTTATCAATATTTACTAAGAGTAGGTAGGTTAAAAGTGTATGAATGTGCGCGAACTTCCCTCACTTCAAAATCTTTATCCAAATTACGTGACGGTAATTACAATTTACCTAAGTAGTTTTCGTCTTTCTGAACTAAGCTTAACAATTTCTCAGTTTCGTAACGTAACGCAAAATAACGAAAATGAGAATAAAATCTGAGAAACTATAACCTCTAAAAATATTTTAACGTAAACCATTGTGTAACCACGTGTATACTATGCCATTACTGAGCGTATTCGTTAAGATAATACATAATAATAGAAAGGAAGATAGTAAGTAAACAAAAAATATAATAAACTTATAATAAAACAATGGCGGCAACACTTGAAGGAAAACTCCAACGACTTTAAAATAGGTTTATTAACAATTTTGTTACAATCCACACTATTATAGTAATATCGGATAGGCAACTATCTTAATAATTGTCCGTCGTCTTTGACGTTCCACCCCAGAATGCCCGCTCGGGCATCAGCTCCTGACCAAGAATCCCGCCGTTCTCGAGGGAAAATCCAGCGCCCTGATTGGCTCACGACTTCACGCCACGTCAGTCTCGTGATCCAATCAGAGAACCGCTTCACTTTCGCGCCATACATTTTACAAATCAAATGATAGAACTATTGCCATTCTTACGGAATTAATGTTTCCAGTTTACATAATAACATAAAAAGCATTTAAGATGTGTTCACACGAAAAGCTATTAAATTAAAACGTTTAAATAAAATTATTTTTAAAAACATAGTAAATTAACTAGTAAAATCACGAAACCTAACAATCGTCCGTCCTGACATCGTGTGCATCCCTGCACATGACACCAGGTGGTAACCTAACAATCGGGTATCTTGGCCAGTAGCTTAATAACAAAAAAATACAATGACAATAAATACAAAAAGTACAAGAATTACAAAATATGACAACTAAAAATTATATAATTGATTGTTAAAGAAAAACAAATTTGTGCTGAGTAAGGAACTAAACGGCTTTATACCATTATTTACCAAATGAACTTGTTATTTAATAAATTTATGTAATCTGGGCACTAGCTTAAACAGAAAAAAATAAAATCTAAAAGTAAGTGCAGTGAATACAAACGATCGATTAATTGCGTCACTAAACAACTTCACAAATTTTAACAGAAATGGTAATATTCTGACTGAAAAACAAGTAATAAACGTTGTCTAACAGATAGCCTTGATAATTAACAATAACAACTTTAATAACATTACAAGTAACAAGACGTTAAATCCGTCAGCAATCGATTTGCTGGTACTAAATATAGTGAATCCAACCGATCGATTAATTGGGTCAAAAAGAAAACAAAGTCACAACAGATCGATTATGTCGTGAGTATTCTGGACGATCGATTAATCCCAATACTGTTATTCCCTGAACGATCGATTAATTCAGGTGCCCTAACCTCCTGACGATCGATTAATCAGGATGCCTATCGACGCCAGTACGAGCCGATCGATGAATGCTCATAGTGGCTGCCGTATGTCTTGCCTTGACACTCGTTGCACCAAGCTGCGATCCGATCGATTCTCGCGTACTTGCTTTGTAACAACGAATAATGCTATTTTTATTTATTTATTAATATAAAATATTCATTACTTTAAATAATGCATTTTATCAAATAATGTCCTGTATTCAGCCTGGCAACGGGCCCCAATACATCCCGAATACCAGTGCTAACAGGCCCCAATATATCCTGAATACCCCTGGCAACAGGCCCCAAAACGTCCTGAATACCAGCGGCAACAGGTCCTAATACTCGTATGTCCTGAATACCCCTGGCAACGGGCCCCAATACGTCCCGAATACCAGTGGCAACAGGCCCCAATAGTATACGTCCTGAATACCAGTGGCAACAGGCCCCAATATGTCCTGAATACCAGCGGCAACAGGTCCTAATACTCGTATGTCCTGAATACCCCTGGCAACGGGCCCCAATACGTCCCGAATACCAGTGGCAACAGGCCCCAATAGTATATGTCCTGAATAACCCTGGCAACAGGCCCCAATACGTCCTGAATACCAGTGGCAACAGGCCCCAATATGTCCTGAATACCCCTGGTAACAGACTCCAATACGTCCTGAATACCAGTGGCAACAGGCCCCACAAAATTATTCCTTATATAGCCATAATCAACAAGGCCTGGTATCGGGGCTACAACATAACGGTCCCTGCCTAAGACCTTACTAACACGATATGGACCTATAAAAGAAGGCATCAATTTTTTTGCATTATCCGTTATTATTAAAACAGGTCTTTGTTATTTTAACAAGGTCCCCTACATTATAGGAACGGGAAGGTTTTCTCAACCCCAAAATGTCCAATGTCGTCGTGATTGAGTTTACATACTTGCCACCTTGCCCCTTTTGGCACAGCCCATCTGACCTTCTCCTTATCCCCGTCCAAATAGCGAAATAATCTATTATCTTTGATAACGAAATTCTATTTGATGTATCGTAGCCCATTTTCATCTAGTCCACCTTTTAAAACGTCCATTATTCTGCTCCGCTCGGAGTCACCTAACTGAAGCGTGTAGGGCCAATCTTCGCGACTAATAGACATAATGGCTGGAATCTTATCATCGAGACATTCCGACGGTTCGACAGGGTTCCGGGACAATGCGTCGACATGGCTCATTTTAACCCCTGCCCTGTACTCTATGGTGCAATCGAATTCCGGTAACGTCAGCCACCAGCGTGCTATTCTTGGAATCAAGTCCTGTTTTGAGAACGTAGAACGCAAAACGCTGCAGTCGGTTATAATCTTGAATTCCTCTCCTAACAAATAAACCCTAAACTTACGAAGGGAGCAAACCACCGCTAGGGTTTCGAGCTCGTAAGAGTGGAAGTTTTTTTTTTTCCGGGGAAGTTTGTCGGATGTAAAATGCCACAGGATGGAAGTTCTCAGAGCGCTGCGTTCGCTGTAAAAGAATCCCTCCAGTTCCTAACCTAATTGCATCCGTGTGCAGCTCCAACTCTGCATTAGGGTCATATATAGCAAGATCCGGCCTAGTAACCAAAATTGACTTCAATTTCTCAAACGCTCGCTCATGATCGCCGCTCCACTCCAAACTGGAATTCTTTTTTTTGAAGTTTGCTAAGGGGAAACGATATTTGCGCAAAATTTTCTATAAATTTACGGAAATGACTGGTCAAACCCAAAAACTGAAGGACATTGTGTACGTTCTGAGGTCGGGGAAAATTGACCACCCTGGATATCTAGGTTTCACCGGGCCTGATACCACTAGCGCTAATTTCGTAGCCTAAATAGTTTACCTTATCACGCAGGAACTCGCACTTTGATAGGTTCAGAGTAAGGTTCGCCTTTTCCAGCATCTGTAACACCTTTTCAAGACGTTCAACACACTGCTGAGGGCTTTTCCATAAATCAGAACATCATCGATGTACGCGGTTGCCTTATTAAATCGTGCCGATCCCAGTATAGTATTGATCATCCGTTGGAAAACGGCAGGCGCATTTGCTAAGCCGAACAGCATACGGTTGAATTCGTATTGACCGTCCGGTAACAAAGGATGTAAAGTGTTTGCTTTGCTAAGAGATTGGCACTTGGTAGTAGCCAGACGCAAGATAAGAGAGTTATGAAACAGGACTGACCAGAAAGTCGTGCCACTTCATCCTCGATAATAGGCATAGGATACCTTTCCTTAATCGTCATTGAATTCAGCATACGATAGTCTACGCACAACCTTGAGGAACCATCTTTCTTTCGTACGAGTACAATGGGGCTAGCATAATCTGAAACCGATTCTCGTATCACACCGGCGTCCAACATGTCTCCGACCATCGAACGTACCTTCTCCCGTTCGTGATGCGACAACCTGTAAGGACGATAAACAACTGGACGTTGACTATTGAGATCAATCTTCATCTCTATAACACTGGTACGTCCTACCTCCCCCAACGAAGCAAAGCAATGCTGATATTTCTGTAACATGTTTATTAAGTCTTACCTTATCTCTGCTGGGACCCTCTCACCCACGTGGACTTTAGTTTTATCGAACCTCCAACTATCTGCAATCTCTATAGATCGCTCATCAACAATCCTGTTCACCACATCAACTATTTCAGCACGGCAGAGAACCTGTTTAGATGAAATGCGGCAAAATTCAGAACAGGGCAAGACCATTATCTTGATTTCACCGTTGAGCGTGCGATGATGCCCGCCGCTGATGATAAGCTGCTCGTTAGTTTTCCCTGCAATACTACTCCTCAGAAGGAAATCACCACTGAAAGCGGACTGAGCCTTCACTTTAAAGGAGGCTGGACCATAAACTACAACCGATCTGACAGGAGAAAACTTCACTAAGGCATCACCATCGTCGACGTATTCTGAACTAGGTAATTCTTTCCCGATATCGAAAAATTGCAATCTATTTTTGTCCTTATAAACAAATATATATGACTGCTCCGTGAAAGTCTGCCCCATAAGTACAGGGACCTCTAGCAAATGATCATCTACGACTTTGCATGTCACTCTAACCTCTACCCCATCAACGATCATGTCAATACTCAAGTTGCCTAACGACTGAACTACACTATTCCCAAAACCGTTCATAAGTGTAGGGGTGTTGTTGTGCGACAGACCTAACTCCTTTCTTAATGAGAGTAACGTCGCTTCCGAAATCTACAAACTCTTAGAGTTCAGAATTGTTAACACATATTTCTTTCAAAATTTTGCTACGGGGTTACATACGCTCGCGTCTTCATTTATAAAATCAATTCTCATAGTTTTCTGCAATGGTTGTAAAGCGCTCTGGTTCACGGGGGGTAATGCAAGACCATCCCTCAATTTTTTTTTTTTTTAAACAAATCGAATAAATATCCTTTTAATAAAGAAGGGCTACGTGACCTGTCAATCCGTTCGTGCCGTTGTCCACGCTCAACGTGTCGCTCCGCCCGTAGCCCCGACGCCTCGCTGCCTCGGAGGTGCTCCGTCGTTGACTGTCCGCCCGTGGCTCGCTGATGCGTTGCGATGCATCGCGCAGATCTTCCGCGGCGCGCAGGTGTTCACGTTCCCATCGAACTTCCTCCTCCAGCATCCGTAGTCGCTCACGTCACAGCTCGATGTCCGGTACCGGCCTACTACGGCTGGGGTTCCGACTTCGAAGGCGACTTCGGCTCCGGGTGGCAGAGTGGGTACCCCTTCGACTTGGTGTAGCGAGTCTTCGTCAGCCCGAAGGCTGCGACATCACCTGAAATCTCACGTCCACGGATTTGAGAATCGTGAATGTCGTTACCCTACTAATTGTAACTAAGTAAACTAAATTGTAACTTTTTATTGGTGAGAATTAAACATATTTTTTTTATTTAACAAATCAAAATTTTATGAACATAAACACTCCGCATCACCCGCAATCGGACTTGAAAGTTGCCGCATGACGTCATTGCAGTATCTCGCGAAGGATCGCAAAATAAATGTAAAAAGGCGGTGAAGCTTTACAACGCTGTAACTTTGGAAATCCTGGTCCAATTTCGATGAAACAAAAACTATTGTTATTTGCACAAGTATGCCTTAAATGCTTACTTTTATAGTAATATTTTGATGTGTTGGTGTGACTCATTGCGCGGCGGACGCGTCACACAGTCACACTGCCCGCGCGTCACATAGTCGCACTACCCGCGCGCCCGTGCATGCAGTAATGAGGCGCAGATCAGATGACGCCAGAACGAGAGGTTTCATTAGGAACCTCGCAATCTAAAGTTTGAGAAGTAATCACGACGCACTTCTTTGTGTACAGTCGATGATTCCATGCGCCTCGCGCTCGTGCTACGTCATCGCCTCACTACCTCAAGTTGTGACGTTGGAAGTGATAGTGTCTGAGCTCCAGATAGAACGAGCAACATGGTGATGTCACACAAAGGGTCCGATTCTCCTACGGTACAGTATTTACAGGGATACCATGTAAAATTTTGCATGTAATTAAATTAAGGTCTTACAAATAAAAGGATTCACACATTTCGCTTACAGCTTCAGCATTGTAAGATTCAATTCAATTTAATTTATTTCAGGAACAATTCATATAGTGTTTTAGTTTATAAATCTATAAATAATAAAATCATGTTCATTATGCTAAATATATTCATGTGGCAACCAATAGTTCTTGTAAATAACCCTTACGCTAGCATAATAGGTAATTGGGCAGTCGAGACTCACACGATACTCCACATCTACACCTGGTGCACTCAAAGCAACACTTCCATAAGTGACGTAGGCGGGAAAGCGTCGACATCATGCTCCTAGTGAACATTAATTGCCCCTAGCAGTTTTTTCGAACTGGTGAACGTGACAAGGCGGCTTTTCAGCGGCAGAACGTCAATCATCATGCTAACCAGTAATCGTGGTCCCTAACAGTTCTAAGACTGGTTATAAAATAGATGTGGTATCAAACCATTCCAATCCCACCCCATGGGTCATGTGTTCGTTTAGTACAACTAGTGCTTCTGCAAGACACGTGCTAGTGTCAATCATTTGTCAGAGATAAGAACATATTATTCTAGAATCACTATTATGGTTGTCCCTAATAGAATTGAAAAATAAACTCAAAAGGCAAGTTGACTGAATTGATGGTTAGAGCCAATTAATACATAATTCAAGAATTACCAGATAATAGAGTTGATAATTAAAAACTCAAGAGCCATTTTGCAATAGGGTTGGGGTTCAACTCTTTTGAAATCCTATAGACAGCCCCAAAAGCGCTCATAGCTTCACCATTTCCTAGTGTTGGAGCTGAGGAGAAGAAGTGGCGCAACAAACTCCCCAGCAATACTTTTCTGTCTGCTCAGTTTTAAGAACTTTAATAACACCATCAGCCTAGGATAATTATTGTATTGATATATATGAACTAGACTAGATATCGTCGGGTCCCTATAGCGGTGTCTCACCGACTGCCTCTTCCCCCTCTCCAGAATACCTCGAGACGGTCGCTCAGCCCGTCTTCCCACGCGCGGGTCTTTTGTGCAGACGTGTCCATTGTTCTAAGGATCCCTACAAACGCTCACGACCCATAACCAGAGTGTATTTTGAACACGTGTTTCTTTGCTATTGTGAGTCGCTCGTAAAAATAGGATATTTCAATATTTCTAAGGAATTCTTCGAAAGGCCTGTCAGCCAGTCTTCATCCCTAGTGCGTTTACCCATTAAAATAAGGTATTTATGCTTTTACGAAGTGCTGCAATATTGTTTTATAATTCAAAAGAACAAAGGACGCTCCTTCGTTGATTACGGTAACTTGTCAGAAAAATACTTGTTATAAATAGGAGTTAAATGCGTTTGTAAACGGCCCGATACCATGTATTGACTTTAAAATAAAATCAAGATTAATAATTATTAGGTGATTACATGACGGACTTTCATACACTCATCAATGGGCAAACTAATTTGTTTCAGGGAGAGCAAGACGCTTTCCGTTTCAGTTCCTGATAACAGGTATAACTCACCGGCTCCATAAATCAGATAGTACTATGGAGCCCAAAAATTATAGACCTATTACCTAATAATGTATCATGTCCGCGCGTCCATGTGTAACGGGTTTCGCTGTTACCGAAGGGATCTGTTGACATGTTGGATAAACTATAAGAAGGCATATGTGACTCGGTGCCTCATCTCGTACATGGCTCATGAGGGTGCTAGAATTTGTGTAAAGTTGATGCAATCTGCGCAACTTCCTCATGCCATGTATGCCTTCGCTACCCAGGATGTTGGCATATCCAGAGGAATAGCAAACCGATACGGATCGAGCGTGGTATATTTCAGACCGATAGTTTGAGTTCTGCTTAGGCTTGAATCCTCTAAAAAGTACGCTGCTGGAGTATTCAGGTCAGGGCTATCGATTTAGGAGAGCTGGTCTTGTTATATCTCACCTCCTTAACATGGATGACCTAAAACTCTTTCCCCTAACGATTTGCAACTGCTGGAGCATCAATGCTATGCACTGCACACACACACACTGCACAGCACTGCTGGGCCTCAATGTTGCTGACAAGAAGCAATCGTTGACGAACCGCTTCTTTGGCCGCCTGAGAAAAGTATTTATTAGTCTTTTACTCTTAGGGAACATTTCTTAGAAATTGACTGGGGATGCATCGAGATGTGGTCGCGGTGGACATAGGCCGCGAAATATTGAAAAAGTAATTGTAGTGCAATGGTATTAGTTATTAAGTGTCACTGTAAAGACAGTCATTAAAGGTCTCCAGAAGCGATTACACGCCTATTTATTTATCGCTCCGTTCCCGCCACAATTAAATAAAGGAAACAACAATCCATTTATTTTCATGTTACAAAGACCCAGATAAAATACCTTACCTAACTATACATGTATACTGTAACATTCGTATCGGTATATGAAAATTAAAACTACGTTAGTAACACTTCACTTGCGCGATGTTTTGACCACACCTTTCTATTTTCATTTTTTTTTACGTTGTAATAAACCGACAGCGGTATAAATAAACGGTATTGTGTAGAAACAACTCAGAGTTACATACATTGCACACATAAGTATAGAAATAATTCTGATCCACGAAATCAAGCTGTCACTAAAGTATTCCTGCTCCTTCTTCACATTAAAAAGCCCTGACATGTTTTCGCGTGCCTCTTACTCTCATTGAAACTGCTCTTATAACTGAGCTTTTTTTTAAAAAAACTGTTATATTCAGTTCCTATGGCTCCATCGCATGAAATGATTAACGGGGTGAATGGAGCTCTTACGTCTTCAGGTGCTCGGTCGTATTTTGAATGTTTCTCTCGGCTGTGTCTCTGTACTGTTTTTTGCCATGTGATGTTGCTGTAAGAGAAAGCGTCAGCATTTACAATGCGAACGTCGAAGAACGCTTTCCTTGCAGGTTCCCACATACTGTTTAAGAATCAATTGCACTAAATACTTTCAGTAAAAAGTTCCGAGGAAAATCACGGACTAACAAACAAGCATGGTGTGGAACTTTATTTATTTTAATATGATTAAGTATTCGGCATAGGCTCATCCCAAACACCATTATAGCCACAATGACTAGATGATATAACAAATATGCTTCTGATTAATATTATATCTACACTGATTAATATTATGCAAATAAGATGTCTAAGCTCGTCGTGTAAGAAGGAAAAAAAACACATGATATACTTAAAAAAATATATTTATATATTTATTTCTGTCTTTATTACACACTCATAAAAATATTACTTGGTGCAATGGTATCCACTGTAAAATAATATTTCTTTCCTCGGAGTCAACAAGGACAGCATGTGTTTGGTGTGCTCTTAAAATTGAAGATCCACATGGAAAGCAAACATTGAATGTGCAGTATGAATACTTTCATTCAATAACATTAGGCAGTTTCCACAAACTGCATCTAGTGGGTCTATCTGAAAAGGAATAAAATAAGAAACAAAACACTTTTTTTCCACTACCTTCCTTCTACTGCATTCTGATAAAAATATAAAATTATTTAGTCGCGTTAATCTCTCAAGCCACGAGTATAATTTAAAGAATGTACCTGTCTTATTTCTTATTAGTTCATTACACGATAACTAAATCCTAAAGGGTGCAGTTGTGACCAAGAACTAGTAAACAATGAGAAATTGGAATAGGCGGGTAAACTCGCACTATATCTACTAAAACTATTCTAACTTTTTTTCATGGTATCCTGCTAGTTACAACACAAGGATGCGACGTAAATAATATAACCAAGATCACTTATCAAAGCTTTATCACCACCTACTTCGCGAGAAATCCACACACATACTTACCTATACAAGTTGGCGTACGTCTGTAGCAGTCTCTGAAATTAATTGTATTCACACATTGCGTTAAAATCTTACTGCACAATTGACACAACGACTTTGTGGAGTATGTGCTGTACTTGCAGATGCCATTTTCGTAAACATTTTTTAATAAATACGAAAAAACTGCAGAACACTTTCACGAAAACCGAAATAAACGGAAGAAGTAAATATCAAATGGAGTTGTCAGTCAATAGATCGAAGTCCGTCAACCACCAAAAAGACGAATTTACAACGTTCCGTGCCACGACGATTTTTTAAATCATATATGAGATTTTAGCGAAAACATTTAAAAGTAGCATTAAAAAAAGTTCACAGTTTAATACTATTTATTTTTATATTCTATTCTATTTCTATTATTATTAAAGCAGATATTGTTACCGAGATATGGGTACCGTACTTTTTATGTAAATGTAAAAAACGTCCCTGTAGGGCTATTACGTATCTCTGTTGACAGCTCGAAATGATAGTAACTGGGCTCAGTGTCCATCAATTAGCGGTTAAAAGGTTAGTTTCGTATTATGTATGACCCTGTTAGTCACCGTAAAGTGATATCCACTCAGTGTGATACGTAATACCAATATTATAACATTCACGGTTGTCATCAAAGTTCGGTGTACAACCGAAGCTTGATAGTCACTGGATATCAGAAAGATACGTAATAGGCCTGCTTTACACGTTAGTATTTTCTGTGAAATGACATTGACAGTGTTGCCAGAAGGTTACATTTCTTACATTTTTCGTAACTTTTGACCCCCTTGCGTAACATGTAAGTAATTTGTATATTTAAGGCAATTTTCGTAACTTTTGAGAACAACGCCATTTGTAATAGGTACTAGATTTTGATTGCAAACAGTTTACGAACGCATTTCAATTCAACGCACCTAAAACTGGCGCGTTTATAAAGTATTTCACTCCATAATCACACTCAGAGATGGCTCTGAATGGAAAGCGCCATGACAAAATGAAACGTATCATGGAAATTTTAAAACTTGTTTTTGCTTGAGCGTGTGCGCGCACGTTTCCTACTTCGCGAGTTCCCGCCGTTCGCGGTTTCGTAGCTACAGAAATGCCTGATTGTGATTTGTTTTGAAATAAACATATCTTAACCATACATTTAGTATTGCACGTGCAAACAAGTAAAATAAAACTACATAAAGTGCGGAAACAATTCAATGATTTTTGATTACTTACTGTGATTGAAATCTCTACGAGTATTACATTACAATATTTAAAAAAACTGATGACAGGTTGGCGAATTCGATGTTTTGTTTGGCTCCAATTGGCGTCTCAATTTCGTGATTTCAGAAAAAAAGAAAAGAACAATTCAGCAGTAGGTACCTACTCAATTTAATCATCACTACATATTTTAAAACAAAGTCACCCGGTCTGTGTGTCCCTATGTATGCTTAGATCTCTTAGATTTGAATGCGGATTTTTTTTATAGATAGAATGATTCAAGAGGAAGGTTTTAGTATACAGGGTGTAAACCACCTCAGCACGAAGCCGTCAACCAAGCATTCTGTACATCAAACTATGTAACTTTAAGCAAAAAATATTGCTGGGAAACTACTTTTTTTTTTGGGGTGAAAAATCATGTTTTGTGGTAGAACTCAATGTAACGCACTCAAAACATTGTGCTGATAGATGGATTGAATAGTACGGGGGTCGCGAAGGTGTTTAAAGTAAAAATCCTACATTAAAAACTTGGATTAAAAAAAAAAAGTCGTCAAAAAGTTGGAACCTTGACCCCCAATATCTCCGTAACTAGAAGGTTCCCAGCAGGGCTATTACGTATCTTTCTGATATCCAGTGATTATCAAGCTTCGGTTGTAGGTACACCGAACTTTGATGACAACCGTGAATGTCATAAAATTGGTATTACCTATCACACTGAGTGGATCTCACTCTACGGTGACTAACAGGGTCATATATAATACGAAACTAACCTTTTGACCGTTAATTGGTGGACACTGAGCCCACAGTTACTATCATTTCGAGCTGTCAATAGATACGTAATAGCCCTACAGGTATGGTGTAGACCAAAAAATTATCGCAATGACGGGGAGAACAAGTACCTTTCGGCTTCGTTAAATGGTGTTTTACACCCTATATAATTTGCGGGCGGGCGAAGCCGCGGGCATCAGCTAGTACACATAAAGAGAGATACGACAAATCATCGTCTATATTGTTTTTTTTTTGCATTGAGGCGTTCTTGCATGGTTCTTGCCCTATAATAACAGAGCCCTCTTAGGAACATTAGGTAGAACAAATACGTTAAGAGGATTATAAGTATCAAATATTAGTAGTTAGTTCAGAGTAAAAATAACGGATGCACTACCTCGTAGAATAAGTTAAGTGCTAGACTAGATAGCAACAACAGTGAAGATGGCGCTGCGAACAAATGAAACTAGTCTGTTTTATCCTAAGATTTAAGTACACCATTAGACATTATAAATTCCTGTATATTCCACCATTTTGCTGACATCAATTTGCCTCCGACCCCAAAAACTTGTAAATTAAAAAAAACAATAATGTAACTTTTGCAGCAAAAATGTAACATTTCAGGAAACGAAACGTAACTTACGGCTCTAGGGCCCTGGCAACAGGGCACGCCACAATAGTGGCGGTAAGTCCCCTCTTTGAGGAGTGGCTGGAGAGACGCCACGGCGTCCTCACCTTCCGCCTGACGCAGGTTCTTACCGGACACGGATGTTTCGGTAAGTTCCTGCACCGAATCGGGCGGGAGGAGACGCCCGGGTGTTACCATTGTGAGGATCGACCGGAGGACACGGTGGAGGTGTGCCCTGCTTGGGTGGAGCACCGCCGTGTCCTCGAGGTGGCGATCGACGGCGGTGACCTCTCGCTTCCGGCCCTGGTTCGTGCCATGGTCCGGAGCGAGACGGAATGGGACGCCGTCACCTCCTTCTGCGAAGCAGTCATGCTAGCGAAGGAGGTGGCGGAACGTGAGAGGGAGATATCCTCACGTCCCGGCCGCCGCGGGAGACGCCCCGGGCGTCGGGGTCCACGTGGTAGCTTCCGGCCACCGTAGGCGCGGGCCTGTGGACGGGGAGCTATGGGCTAGCTCGCCGTCCGTCCGTCTCATGACGACAGGCCGTGTCGACGGCGCGTTCGTGTTCCACTCGCGCCTCAAAGAGAGTCAGCAACAATGAAGGGGTCCGCAAGGGCCGAAGCCTGCTGGGGCTGCGGGACTATTCGAAAGAGATACCGTGGCCCCGGAACACAAAGGGCGATGAAGGAACATGGATGGGTTTTAGTCAGTAAAAGTCTGACACTCCCTCCTGCTCCGCCCAGAGCGGGAGAAAACATTTGATGATTTCTCATCCTAAAAAAAAAAAGGGCCCTGGCAACACTGGACATTGACCACAACAGGAATGATTTGACTCGCCAAAACATATCATAATTTATCTTATTTATTATGATTTTATGATTCCGGTTACGTTTCAATGTAATCTTTCGTTAATTACTATAATAAAACAGTTACTTTTTTTTGGTGTAATATGAATAATAAACGCAACATACAAGCACGGGGCCTAAAAAAAATTGTCTCCTTTGCAGATCGTATCTTTAATACTGACGATTTTCCATACAAACTTTCGTCCCCTATTTAACTCTCTTAGGGGTTGAATTTCTAAAAATCCTTTCTTATTCCTTGTCTACATTATGAAGGGAACCTCTGTGCAAAATTTCAGCTTTCTAGGTCTAAGGGTTTGGGCTGGGCGTTGATGAGTCAGTCAGTCAGGACTTTTGTTTTTATTTATATATGTAGATTAAAAACGTTGATTTGATATTGATATTTATTTTTTTAAATGACTTCGTCGAGACTATATACCTCGTCTCGTCGTAGGCACTCCTGTAATCGACTACGCAAACTTTGGAAAACTCGCTGACACATGCTGCGAGGGATCGCGGATATCTCCTCGTTGATGTTTTCTTTTAATTGGGATATTGTCGTCAGTTTATTAGGGTACACTAAACTTATCTCTCGGGTATCCCCAAAAGAAAAAATCGAAAAAAAAAAACAGTAATGCTGCGATAGTTATTTTTGTAAAATTGTGTTACACAAAAAGCACTCTGTTGACCCGTGTAGCGCTCCATCGTGACTAAAACTGTATGAAGCGACGCACAATTCCCCGCTATCCGCGCGCCCCTCCCTCTAACGGTTTTTGAGAAATCAAGTGTCTCTATTTGCAAAAAATTTTGGCCCACCCTGTATTTTCAGGCGTAGAGTACATTTTGTATGTACTTAATGCCATTTTATTTAACCAGCCGATTGTGATGATTCTTAACTTTTTTTAAAGCGTGCATTATCTTAACATGGCGCTACAAATTGCAACCACTGTCGCCAACTTGAGGAGTACAATAACATTCGTTTACAGTCATTGATGGTATCCGTCAGTTACAGCACTGACACACAGTTAGTACAGTTACAAAATCTTAAGATGTTCGAGGACATTTATTGCTAACGTAGTCGCGGGAAATTTCTCGCGCAGTCTTGAAAAGGCACCGATCCAGGGTGAGGATGGTTTTGTGACGGTGTTAAGGAGGAAGTGCCGTCAACGTACCATCAAGAACTGCTGCGGCACAGCTCCATCGGAGCCCAACGTGACTATTCGTGCCACCCGCGAAGCCGAGCACTCCGATATGTATATCACCTGCCTACACTACACCACTACGGCGGAGGACATCGTAGAGTACGTGCGTTAGAAGACCAAGACGTGGCGAGAGTACAGCTGCTAGACTTGCGTCGCAGCTTAAAGGCGTTTGTGGTGCGAATGACAACGTGCTTTTCGCACCGCCTCTGAGAAAAGGACTTTTGGCCGCAGAGTGTGGTGTGGTCCGACGCTTCCACGGGCAAGTGCCACATGAGCGCGCACTGACATAGTGCATACGTGAAGTCTTACTAGTTTATGGTTTCTATTTACCTACTATAGTGGAGTGCCAGGGGGTTTTCACTAATAACACAAATTGTATTTTACATAATGGTCTGTAATATCTTCCTACATAAAGGCCAAAGTTGCTTGAAAATAAATGAATGCTATGTTATGTTGTTATAAATGAATGTTGGTAGTTGTAGAGACACATTGTAGCACTAATCCGCGGCACTGGTGTGGGGTGTGGGGCTGCCACAACTTGTCGACGCGTAGATAACTAGCGGTGTGAGCGACCTCCCGTAGTGTTGACAGTTAATCAAGAGTTTAAGGTCGCCTGTCGATCAACGTTCGTTCCGGGAGCGCGTCATATGCCGCTAGGTACACGTCGGTTATTCCAACTGTAACTTCCTGTTTATTACGCGTTCCGGATTATACGGTAACATCGTTGCATAGTTATGTATAATGTTACAAGCTATATTTGTCTAGCTCTGCTGTCTAGCTTGGCTGGTCGCTGTCACTTGATTGGCACACTTGATTGTCACATGAAAACATTGTCAAGTTAATACATACGATAAATATTAAGCACCACACGAGATCAAACGCGGTCTGTCCGGAGCGGGTGACGCGTGATGTGTTCATACTCGGGATCATGTTCTGAGCTTATTATCTGAGCCCGTCTCACGGAATCACTGAACGAACACAAATAGAGAACATAATAACCTTGAGTGCAGCCCTACGTCTGACGAAGACTTACGACTTACTCGCCCTCGGGATACTTAATAGGTATTGTTGAACGCCGGCCTAAATAAGATGACATCAGAGCAGTCGGGGCGGCGGCGGGAGGCTGGCGGCGATATTACTCGAGATCGCGTGCTGCGCCGGAATTCGCTCGCAGCTCGTCCCTCGACGTCAAACGACGGCCAGCGCCGACACAATGGAAGAATTTCTCATTACATCGATCTCGGCAGATAAACAAAATGTCATCCCCTTGACTCTCTGCTATTTTATTACACGAACGCGCAGGCTCTGAACAACAAGGGAACTAGGGAACCCGCTGTGTGTACTGTGAGGCTTCCTGAGCCACATACTTCATCACATAAAATGCATGTCATGTCTGCGGGTCAGCTCGCGGGCTCGCCCGGCTGCTCCTGGCGATGCCACAACAAAGCGCCGCAAACGTGTCTTTGCTTTTGTTAAACACACCTACTCGGTTACATTAATTAACATCAGTTCATCACTGGACACAAGTGCGCGCTATTCTCACCTCTATGCTCTCAGGGTAAGGTTACTCATGGCGTGCACGGGCCGAGCGCTGGAACGCCGGTGACGTAACCGCTCGCTACAAAGGGTTCCTGCTAAATACCGCGCTCGGCGCTCGGCGCACAAATATTTACAGGCGCCAGGTATGCCGGCGGATCGCCAAGCTATGCGTGAACTACTCCCGGTACTCTCCGGAGCAATGAGCGCGTATTTATTTACGTGCTAACTTAAATTAGAGATTACATTCATCCTCTCCGTCGGGAAGTGGCGCGTGTTGCTCAC
Source organism: Xestia rhomboidea (assembly GCA_963853795.1). Lineage (NCBI taxonomy): Eukaryota > Metazoa > Arthropoda > Insecta > Lepidoptera > Noctuidae > Xestia > Xestia rhomboidea. The sequence continues at coordinate 491,806 of OY970771.1, read as the reverse complement.
GCTCCGGGTATATTGTGCCGAGAGCTCCAGGGGGTAGTTTACAAGAAACAACGCGCCGTATTTACAACGCACTAAATAAAAGTACGAATTTATTTTTTATTTTTTTTACGTATAATGAATACCGAGTCGCGCTCAAACTAAGCGAAGTTCAGCGCGAAGCTGCTCGGGTTTCATAGCATACATAATGCGCGACACTTGAGACCGCGAAGCTAATTTGTATCTCAGCAAAAGATTATGAAGTCTATCTGTGACGAGTGGGGCAGGAGGCGGGGAGCCGCGGCGGGGTGGGGGGAGCGGGGGGTGCTTATCAACCGACGACAAACGTATGCTAATGAGAGCTCTGATGAGTATCGGTGCCAGACGCCGCAACACAAATTCACACACACACGCAATGTTGTAAATTAACTCAAAACACCACAACATGTTATGATTTGGTATGATAAGGTCAATCAGTCACTGTAGATACAGTAAACAATACACGATTGGTTGCCAAGCTGTAGAAATGCGTCGACTAACATTCGTGACTCACTAGGACTAACGGGTAAACTGCTTCAAGCTTCAAGTCAAACAACACGAGTGATGCGGCGAAAAGCAACTAAACGCGCCCGCGCCAGCTCCACCGCCACTCGCGCTCGCACACAACTTACATTAGCTAGTCTCAAGTTAGCCGCACTGCTGTCCGCTTTGTGCCTCGACTGTAACGGGCTATAGCTCCACACAACTCAGTGGTCGCACGGACAACAGTCCATGAGTTCACACTCATTAAACATAAATTATTCTTCACAAAATAATATTTCAACAACGCAGAAACATAAATATATAAAATATAGGTCGGCCATGATTGAATTCCAAAACACAAAATCCATTAATTGGGAGAAAAAAGCAAATGTCCGCAAGTAAATCGAATCATATTGGAGAATAAACCGAACGCAATTGTTCCAGTCGGCCAGCAGGCGAAGGGCGGCGGGGGGCGGGCGGCCGGTCCCAGCAGCCTGTTGTACAATCAGCGAGGGATGAATTAACAATTGACTAAAGTTTAGGAGATTGAGGCATTCACCGCACCCGCCGAGCTCTCACTGAGAATCAAACAAATTAGCGACCAACTTCCTTCGCTTGCTCAATCCTGCGTATTTTTATCTCCTCTATGCTGCATTTATATCAAAGTAAGAAAGCAAAACAAAATATTCTAATAGTCGCAAAATAATCAGGTCAGCTCACGACGCTCACGGCTACGACGTAGTAGCCGCGAGCTACGGCGTAGCTAGAACATCGGCTACGGCGTAGCAACTCGTTATGTGTTTTCCTTATCCGTAGGTCCGTAGTCAGTGTTAGTGCGAACTTGTATTTATTATAAATAGTCGAAGCGTGCACAAGTAATGACGAAGGCAGGTATATTGTGCTCGAGTTACACGTAAAAGTTATTTGCTTGAGCCGTGTAACGTGAGACGGTTAGCGACGGGCAATTTGTCACTCTCGGAGCAATATTCAATCATCAAACGTCGACCTCGTTCCACCCTAGTTCACATCGAGGTGACTAACAGCGTTTAACTTTGACTTTTGACGAGGTACCTATTAGTTTTCGAAAGAAACATTATAATATAAGTACCAATCCACACGTTTGTAAATGTAGGTAGATTTCATTTCATTTTTCATAATCAATGTTTTGTAAGGTGCGGTGTTGATGGTAAATGAAACCAACGAACGCTCGAATAATACTGAGATATATTTCATAGGATAGTTCATATAAATGGTTAAAAAGGTGCATAGATTATAGTAATACAGATCTTAAAGTAGGTAATTAATACAACCCTTACATCACCGCACTTAATGTTGTTTTTTTTTATTTTTCATAATGTTAAATTATGATACATGGTATGGTTTTGTTCGATTTTTAAGAACAATGTCCTTTTTTCCAATTTGATTAACTATTTCTACGTTTGGTGGTATATCTTTTACAATTTTGAAGGAACCTGAATATAAGTTTAAACTAAAATTAAATCATTTGCTTTATAGTTTATAGGATTTACATTTTTATCGTATACTATCTTTCTATTCAACTTACTTTTTATTAGGTTACTTCTAGCTTCTTTTTGCGAAAGTTGCAATCGGTATTTTAATTCATGAGGATAGCTGTATATAATAGAAAGTCAAACGAACTTACCTGTAAGTGACGTTCGATGACTATTAAACGATGTGATTCGCCCGAGAGATTACACTGATTACTTGTAGTAGCACGGATATGTGCTGCCATCTTACACTATTTTAGAGCAACAAAGAAACCATTCCCTGCGCCCTCTTGTGGGTATTTCATACACGTTTTCCCCTTTGGCCATCGTTAGCCACTATTTCGTGCAAATCAGGGGAGGATCTAGAAGTATCTTGATCAGGGTCAGGGAGGGAGTGTAATCTCTCGGGCGAATCACATCGTTTAATAGTCATCGAACGTCACTTACAGGTAAGTTCGTTTGACTTTCTATTAAACTTCAGTGATTCGCCCTTCGAGATTACACTGATTACTTGTAGATGTTTAGAGTTTCACGAAATAGTAAATAGGGAACTATGTATATTATTAAGGGAAAAAAGATAAACTCAAAGTTATATGCCTTACAGACACTTATAATCAAATCACAAGGTTTGAATATCAATCATAGGTTCATACATATAACAGAGACAAAATAATCATTAGGTATCATTCGTTAATTGAGGCCATCCTACAAAGAGACCGGGCAAAAACATCCGAGGTGTCTGCAACTACATCTCTATTGTAAAATCTTGCAAAAGTTTCTGATCTGCCGGTCCAACCCGCAGTTCTTTTTATATTATCTATGCTAACCCCGAGCCTATTGGCGGCAGACGTAGCTGCATGTCTCGTACTGTGGGCGCTAAAGACAGATGTGTCTATACCGCTTTCACTCAGGATGGCCTTGATCCAACGGCTTAAAGATTGTGAGCTTACATTATTGAAAGGCTTCTTAAAACTAATTAATAAAGAATTACATTCAGGTTTTCTCTTGTCTGCCGATACAGTTAAGTATTGTTCTAAAGTTCTAGCAGGACAAATGGAAGGTCTTTCGTTGAAGTAAGGAAGTATCAATATTGGTGGGGAACGATTCACGTTTGAGGTTTTGATTAAATCCGTGATGTTAATTAGGAACTTTTCGTTAGGATATTTTTTAATATTAGACACCTTAATCAACGACAATGTTTGCACCCGGTGAGCAGTTACTAAAGCTAAAAGTGTAGTCAATTTTTTTGATAGTTGTTCAAAGGAAAGACTTTCATTAGGGTACCAATTACTCAAGTAATCTAAAACAATAGACGGGTCCCAAGTAAAATTATATTTTGGGATTGGAGTTCGCAACTTGAAGACTCCCTTCATAAACCTCGTGACCTGTGGGTCATTCATAGTCACTGAGTTTAAAAGAAGCGATAGTGCTGCTTTAGTACTATTAATTGACCCATACTTTTGACCCTGGTTAAAAAGGGTAACTAAGAAATCTAACACATTAGCAACAGATGCTTGAAATAAATTTAAGTTTTTATCCTGGCAGAAGGTAAACCATCGTTTAAAACAAACGTTATATTGTTTTAAAGTACTACCAGCTAAAGACCTGCATCAGAAATGCCTGCCTGACAATACTCCGGCAACCAGGGTAAGGCTCTCTTGAAACTTGTGTTCCACACTGCAAGGGGATGATAATAATGTTTTATTAGGTGTAAATTCAATTGGACTAGTAGATAGCAACTTCCTAAAAAGTGGATACCAAGGTTGTGTTGGCCAGAGAGGGACCACAACAATACCCTCAGCCTTATCTAGAATAATTTTCTGTAAAACTTTTAAAATTAAGCAAAATGGAGGAAATGCGTAAAAAAAATAGGTTGACCATTTCAAGGTGAAAGCATCTACCCTAAATGCTTCTGGATCATTATGCCAAGAAACAAATTTGGAACATTTCTTGTTTATTCGACTCGCAAATAAATCAATTTCAGGCCGATTGAATTTTTTACATATAACCTGAAAAGCATCGTCAGCGAGCTCCCATTCAACATCAGCATGTATGCGGCGGGATTCCGCGTCTGCGATATAGTTATCCTTCGAACTAATATAAGAAGCGAAGACAAACAAACGTCGCTCTTCGCACCACTGCCAAATGTCACGACTTACAGAACTAAGATGGGGAAATTGTATGCCACCCATCCTATTGATATAAGAGATTGCAGTGGAATTGTCAATTCGTAACAGTATTTCACAGTTACGATAATCATTGGCAAAGATCTTCAACCCAAAGAAAGCTGCCGTCAGTTCTAAATAATTAATGTGCTGAGTTAAGTCCTTGCTAGACCATTGTCCGCTGGCCGTCTGGCCTGCGCAGCTGACACCCCAACCAGTAAGAGACGCATCCGAGAATATTTCCAGCTTATAATCGCTGGAACGAATAGGATTGGCGAAATTGTCAATGTTACTAAGCCACCAGACAAAGTCTTCGCGTAAAGAAACAGGTAAATTAATATATTGATTGTAATCATCTTTTTGTTTTAAACTAAGATACTTAGTTCTCTCGAAATTTTTTGTGTATAGCCAGCCGTACTGCGTTGCTGGGCAAATTGATATCAGCAAACCTATCAAATGAGCAAAATTACGTAACTTACATCTTTTTAAGTTAGAGAAGTGTAAAAGTTCATCCTTGATTCTATGTTTCTTTTCTATTGGAATGCTAATCGTAAGATTCTCGGAATTGAAAACGAAACCTAGAAATGTTGCACTTCGGCTAGGTATACTAACACTCTTTTTCAGGTTTACTGTAAAACCTAATGATTGAAGAAATTCTTGTGTAATTTTTAAAATTATGTTTACAATCCATATATGTATTACCAAATAACAAAATATCATCTAAATAAATTACTGACAATAAGCCTTGATTACGCAGGTATTGCATTACTGGACGCATAATTTTTGTAAAGACATAAGGCGCTATATTTAGACCAAATGGTAAAACTTGAAATTCATACAGCTTTCCCAACCAACAAAATCGCAGAAACTTTCTAGAGTCGCTGTGAACATTGATAGCGAAATATGCATCCTTAAGATCAATAGAACACATGTAACTATGTCTTGACATAAGTCTCATAGCAGTTCTGTAATCTTCAAGTTTAAAGTGTGGCGCAATGATGAATCTATTTAAGGATTTTAAATTTAAAATAAATCTATTTGTCCTACTACTTTTCTTAACGAGGAAAATATTTGATAAAAATTGACCATTACATGGTTCACACACACTTATGGCACCAATACTAAGCAGATTATTAATTTCCTTAGTAATGAGCAGTTCATCCACACCAGACTTAGCATTATTTTGTGGATAAGATATAGGCTGGGATATATGGTTCGAAATCGGAATTTGCAAACCGTTAACCCAATTTAACACCACAGGATCATTTGTGATTCGCGACCAATTATGATGAAAAAACTTTAATTTACCCGCCTGAGTGTTGGTATTGTCCACTTCGGCTAACGGCGTGGCGTCTGGTTGTATTGCCGTGGAACACGGCGATCCGTTGCACGGCGTATTGGTGGTTGCTTGCGCCCACCAGCCGTCGCGGTCTGTCTCGGTGGCATGCGACGTGGCTGCGACTGCGGCGGTGGCGGGCCCCTCCAGTTTAAAGCCCTCGACATATGTTCCTTTGGTTGAAAGTTTTTGGGTGGCAATTTTGGCTTGGAAGCTGTAGGTTTTAACTCGGTACCGGCTCTTATTATGGCTTTCATAGATTTTAAATTATCTTGGAGATCGTTACCAAATAATAAGTGATCACGTTTAAGGTCCTTTACATTATCTTTAATTTCTTTGTTAAGGCAGGACAGCAAAAAGTTTCTCCTTGTTTGTGTCTCACTATAATGTGTGTGACATAAAAGTCTGCCGGCATCACTGAGGGATTTTAATGTCTGACATTTAATCTCCTCGTCACAAGGGCCAGTTTGCAAGACAGCAGTGATTGTGTTGGCCATACAGGTTATGATAGAAGATAATACCTTCTGTTTTTCAGCCAATATGTTGTCTCTTTTCAAAGCACCTTCATTAACCGCTGCTCTGATTTCAGGATTAAGTGTTGGAGCCTGGGCCAATTTTAAATTGTACGGTACACTATAATTCTTCAATATATCCTTTCTTGTTTCATCGTTTAAGCCATTGACCAGAATATCAGACCACCTGTTAGCAATGTCTTTATGGACATTTTTACCAAACTTCTCTTCCTGTGCAGGTTCTTCTCCAAGTAAACACAAAATATCAGGCTCTAAGTCTTGGATACTTTCCATAGCTTGTTCTGGGGGCGGTGCATCCGCGGAAGTGGGTGTGGAAGTAGCCTCGGGTACAACGGCACAAGCGCGTTCAGGCACGGAGTCTAAAGTTGCTGTCGGCGCGGACTTCGGTTCATCAGGGGACTTTGGATGTGAAGTTGAATCGGATAGCATGTTGGCTTCTGGGGCTCCTGAAAACATGAGACCGATAGTTTTTAATAAATTCGTGATACAAACACACAGTTTGTACTCTAGAATTGAACATCCATTGACAGAAGGTATAAATTCATGACATAATCTTCCAGACTATGTTCTAGAATCCACCGTTACAAATTCTTGATTCAAACTCACGATTCGTACTCTAGAATTGTCACTCATTGTAGGTACTTAGATAAAAATTCATGACATGATTTCTCGAATTATGTTCTAGAATTTTGGTGCTACCTAATATACAGCGATCAACCTTACAGGTTGAACTGAAGTACATTATAGGTCGGTATTAGCCTTACAGACTAAACTCTTACAAGCACGTTAGTAAGGAAAAGTAGGTAAGGTCGCGCAGCCGCGAGCCAACGAGGTTTAATTCGGAATTTAAAATGTTACCGACCTTCGTTTTGAGGAGCCTCCTGCGATGATTCTTCTGGGTAATAATCACGATCAGAATGCTGGTTCTGATCAAAATCCGAACTACTAGTGTAGTCTATGTAGAATCTTCGTTGTTTACGACGAACACGAGACATCTTTTTCTCTAATTTTCTCATTTTCTGAGCTAAATACTCCTCCTCGTCGTAGCGTTTTCGTTTTCCCATCACTGAAATATCACTTTAAGTCCAAACACAAGAAATACTCAATTTAATTTACGATTAGAAAAACTAACGTGCGCGATGGCAGCCACACAAAACGTGTATGAAATACCCACAAGAGGGCGCAGGGAATGGTTTCTTTGTTGCTCTAAAATAGTGTAAGATGGCAGCACATATCCGTGCTACTACAAGTAATCAGTGTAATCTCGAAGGGCGAATCACTGAAGTTTAATGGTCCTAAATCTGTTGTCAGATTGCTTGGAAGAGAACATTTCTTACCAAAAACTAACTCGTATAGAGTGAATACTGTTTCTGTATGTACGCCCGTGTTATATTCAAAACACCAAAAAGGAATCCACTTACTCCACATCTCTGGGTGATTCTCCGTTTGAATACGTAAAAACGCATTTAAATGTTTATGAGTGACTTCCAATGCTCCTATGGATTGGTGATGGTATGCTGTAGAATTAAGTTGTTTTATGTTTAATAATTTACATACCTGTTGAAATATTTCTGAGAGAAACTCCTTTCCTCGGTCTGTCGCGATTACTTTCGGCACACCGTATCTGAGAATGAAGTTGTTGACAAAACTTCTCGCGACTTCTTCTGATTTTTTAGAAATTAAGGGATAACCCTCTACATATTTAGTGAGTTCGCATTGTAATGTTAGCACATATGAATAATTATCATTGTCAGTTTCCAGTGGACCAACCAAATCTAAATATACTTTTTCAAACGCAGTATTAGCTGTGCTAGTTATCACCATGGGTTCTTTCTTAGGTATTGAATACTTTTGCCGCTGACATTTGTCACACCGGCTTACAAATTCCCGAACATCATTATCAATACCAGGCCAATAATAATATTTCTTTATGTTATTTGACATCCGTCTCATACCAGCATGGCCACTACTAGGTAAGAGATGGAAGTCATTTAAAATTAATTTATTATCATCCTTATTCTCTATTCTTTTAACGTCATTTAAAATGCATATGCGCGGTCCGGACCTGCTTTTATTATTTTATATTGACGTTAATAACTTTTTTATAAAGTTCTCGTTGTCTTTATTTTTTAATATGTATATTTCCTCTAATTTTAATAGCTTGCAAAATTCATGTAACTCTCTCACAAACTCGTCTCGCGTCATTTGCGATTGAGAACTTAGAAATTTCACGTAAATTGTTGATTTGTTTTCCACATAAGCGAATATTTTATTTTCTTTAGAAATAACCCCCATTTGTTTTAAGATTCCTTATTCTTTAATATCAATAAATAATAACACAACAATAATAATTAAAAAATTAACAACATAAAATTAACAATTATAATTCGACAGATTCTTTCTTTTGGTCTGTTATAAGTGCTTACGACTTTTGGTTGATCAGGCCTCAAGTCTGAAACATCCTTATCCACCGTTGTGTACCGCACGATCTCCCGCGAGGCGGCGAGCCTCCTTGCCGGATTGCCGTCATGGGATCTAGAGGCGATACTCCTCGCGCGCCTACACGAGTGGCGCGCGGAGGCGCTACGCCGGGGGGAAACTCCGCTGCCGCGGCAAATTGTCGCTCAAGCGCCGAACTCGCGGAACTCGCGGTTCTTCTAGAACTCGCAGCAAGGGCCGAAGCCTGCCGGGGCTGCGGGACTATTCGAAAGAGAAACCGTGGCCCCGGAACACAAAGGGCGATGAAGGAACATGGATGGGTTTTAGTCAGTAAAAGTCTGACACTCCCTCCTGCTCCGCCCAGAGCGGGAGGAGTCATTTGATGATTTCCCATCCGAAAAAAAAAGGTGTAAAGCGGCCAAACTACTTTCATGAAGAACTCCGGAACAGATTGTTAGGTGTAAAGCGGCCAAACTCCTTTCATGAAGAACTCCGGAACAGATTGTTAGGTGTGAAGCGGCCAAGCTACTTTTATGAAGAACGACGACAATGACGAGGTAAACTTGTTTACTTGCAGTATGTGCCTCTGCAGCACGTATCAATCTAGAGGTAACAGTGGGTGCTGCGTGCCGGGCGAAGATAAACACGTCACACGTCGGCCGCCGCGCCACCGCCGCGCGCCGCGCCTCGGGAAACAATAGCCACTGATTGATGGACACATCGGTTAGCTACGACGTGACTTTATCATAATCATACTATATAACACATTTGCTCGTAAAGGGTCTCTTATTTCACCAATTTCAATATCGTAATGTGATCTCATTACGTACTTGTGCTGTAAAGTAAAATGCACGGTTTATACTTTTTTAAATCTTAGCAAAGAGTTTTTAGTCAGAAAAGTGGTCAACATTTTATGAATAAAATTAACTTTGGGAGATGAAATAAAATAAATAAACATTTAATTCTTTAATTTAATTAATTTTGACAATAAATTACAACCATTTATCTGTAAAAAAAAAACAAAAATATTAATTTACTTTATTAGTAATACTGGCTGTTTTTTGTGTCTTTGCCTGAAAAAAATGCGCGCGCCTCGCTAATTTGTGAACAAGTAAAAATTATTCCGCGCGCTTATTCTTTTCGCTGTATTGTTTTTATTTGTTTTATTTATTTCCTCGCAAATATGTTATAAAACGTCGTATGACATACGTGCGCTTTGATAATTACAGCCTCTGCTTTTTATCGCCCTCGCCTACGGCTCGGGCAAGCAATATCGCCTCGGCTGTAATTTTCAACTTACAGCACTTATATCATAATGTACTATTACGTAACTGGCATTTTTAACATGTACTTTAAGGTAAATAAATATAATGCTAATAATTATTATGTTGCCCGCGACGCTCGTTCTCGTGAAATTATTATAAAAATATTACTTCCGTTGTATCGGATTTTGTCAACAATCTCAAGGATTTCAATTGTTGTGCACGGAACCTTATTTATTTAACAAAATTAGCAAAAAGATATACTCCTTGTAACATCAGCTATGTGTGAGCAAAAGTTTCGTCTAAATCGGTCCAGCTGTTTCGGAGATTACCCGGGACAAACAGACAGTATTTTTTTATGGTTTTTTGTTATAGTGTCGCATAAATACTTTTATTTTGAAAAAAGCTGTTGTTTTGAAATTACAAACAGATACTTTAATTTGATTTATTTGTAAATGTACCTTATATATTGCAAGGGTGATTTAATTATAAGTAACGATGCACCTCAACACCAATGATTTATTGTGGGATACCTATTTATTTAAGCACACTAAACAAAACTGTCAACATTCTTAAAAAACAAATATTGTTTTCATTCAATTATTTCTTGGCAGTGAGTCTCGCAAGCGCAAATTAACTTCGTTTAGTAAACAAATCGCACGAGCGCATTAAACAAACGACTGTTGTTCCCGATGCCATTAAAATCCTATTTCCCGCAATCGACTCGCTATTAGCACGCAATGCTCACACACAAGTAACCACGCGGCTCCCCCCCGCGCGCTCACATTCATTACACGCGTTGTTGCGCAGTCTAAATGTACAGTCGTGATCAGGCAAGCAGCTGAAGCAGTCGACGGAACAGCGGATGGCGCCTTAATTACGCAATTAAACTACCTCCATAAAACTAAATGGCGGCGAGTTTCCGCCGCGTGCCGCACCAAGGTCACCGCGCGGGACAATTGCTTTGTCATTTAATAACAGTGATAGAGGTATCGCCGCGCTGTCGTTACAACTTGGAATTGCTTCTGCGACTTTCATAAAAGTAGCCTTATTTAAGGGCAGGTAGACCAAATTTTACCAATTTTACATAACTTTGATTCAATAGTAAACTAACAAATCGTAATTTTTTAAAGCAAAAAAAATATAGATATTATAGGTGACTATATCTAATTTGATAATTTGTGGTTCAAAACATGATATCGAAAACTTCACTCGATAAAAAAAAATCCAAACAGGAGCCTAATTCGAATTTTTTTTTTATGTTTTTCTTATTTTTCTTGAAGAAAATGAAAATTTACTTCCAAAAAAATATATCTAAGCAAAGTAAATAACATTTAAAAAAAATATTTGTGGTTACATTTTGCAAAAGAGTTTAATCCTTTTAATAATTAATTATTATATAATACAGCGGCTTGCGTACGTGGATTCAGTCGCCCGCCGGGCCTTAAAGAGGTAGGACCTATGTCCCTTTTGCTGGCGCACGGCTGTCCCGCTGATTTATCGAACGATTTATTCATAGATCGTAGTGTAAATATAATGGTATGGTATTTTTTAACCGACTTAAAAAAAGGAGGAGGTTTCTCAATTTGACCTTATGATAACTTCGTCGTTTATGAACCGATTTAGATGATTCTTTTTTTGTTCGAAAGAAGATATTTCAAGGGTAGTACCATGATCAGAAAACCAGGATCTGATGATGGCATCCCAGAGAAATCGAGGGGAACCTTTGAAAATCGTAGTGCGACTAGTGCGTTTGTTTTTTTTTTTTCATTGAGCGTTTTAAAGCACTACTATTTAATGAAGGTCTGGAGTCGATATGATGATGGAACCCGAAGATAGTTGAGGGCATTCCTCAACGATTCACAACAGTAATCTGGTGTTTGGGCTTGATTAATTTGTATTGATGAGAACTTTACACCTAGATGGGTTGTGGCTGTCATTAGGGGTCTGATGATAAAGACGAAGGACAGTCAAGGGAACTCCTCAACGTTTTACAGTAGCTACCTTGTATTTGGATTTAATTCATTTCTATTGATGCGAACTTTGCACCCATATGTGTTATAAGTGCCAATACAGGTCTGATGATGGGGACCATAGACAGTCGAGGGAATTCCTCAACGATTTACAGTAGTTACATTTAGTTGAGCTTCCTTCAAATGGTTCAATATGCTTAAATGTTCTGTTCGTACAAAAATAATACCTAATTAAGATTGAAGTTTGCATAGCAAATATTTGTATAGGATATTACAACTAAAATGTGACAAATGGTGGCAGAAAAAACGGAACCAAACAAACAAGTCACCGACTTCTGAAGCTAAAAGTATTTTTCACTTATTTTGTTTTTTGAAGTCGGTTTTATTTTTTGCAAGAAAGTTTTTTGTTATTAATTTTATTCTTTTGTTTGTGAAGTAAGGGGATTAAAAATAAAAACAAGTAGCTAGGTATAAAGTGCGGAAGGTTGGATTAAAATATTATTTTATCGTAGTTGCTTTTGCCATTTGTTAGTATATGGTAGAAATACATTTTTTACCGACTTCAAAAAAATGAGGTTTCTCAATTCGACCGTTTATATTTTTTTTTATGTGTAGCGCATAACTTCGTCGTTTATGAACCGATTTTGATGATTCTTTTTTGTTGGAAAGGGTATACCTCGAAATTGGTCCCATTTAAATTTCATATGGATCTGATGATGAGTTTCAGAGACAGACCACGGAACTCTTCAAAAAATTACAGCAAATTAACCGCGAGTGCAGCAATCACTTGGATGTTTATTGTTTACACAACATCATAACATAACATCACGCCTGTATGCTCTGAGCGGGTAAGCAGATGTGTACAATACACCCACATTTCGACAGTTAGGTATGTTAAGTTCCATTTTATTGGGGATACTCCTATTATAATGTAAAATAAATGCTCAGCAAATATTTTTGTAAAAAATTACAACAAAAAATTAAAAAAAATAAAACTGACATTATAGAAGTCGGAAGTGTGTGTGTGTGTCATGTAATGACGCTAATCATCTTCACGCAAACAATCACAGGGTGTTTTTACACCGTAAAATTTTAAATACCTCTAGATTATAATCTATCTCGCGAGATTGTAAACTCTCGAAAGATTGTGAACTGTTTGGTGACAGATACAACAAATAAAGCGCGTGTCGCTTCGTGAGATAAAAACAATGTAAGAAACTTAGTCACATAATTGAATAAATCATGACTTGCAGCATTTTACATTTACAATATCCATTCAAATTAATTTATTACATATAAATGTTAGGTTTTCGCAATTACTATGGTATTATAATAAATCAAGCTGACAATTTAATAAAATAAGTTGTTGTACTGCACGCTTACATACACTGTGACACTTCGCTCAGCTTTGGGTTCACGTAAGTTCACGCCGGCGACGCGAGCTCACGGCTCGTTTCGCGTAAAGGATGGTAGCGTTAAATACCTACTTTGCTTGGTCTACCTGGCCTTAACCGTAAAATATATTGTTTGTTGGGAAAGTCCCGGATCTCGTGAAGTAGATATAACATGAGAGGGTGACGCGCGCGCACGCACCACGCCGCGCCGCGCCGCTCTACAAGGTCTCTATAAATTAACTGTTAAATCCACACGCGGCCGAGCCGAGGTAAACGAACGTCGGGGAGTTTCCGTTCCCCATAAACAAGCTCTATGCTGCTTTATAACATCCAATTAAAATGCTAATTTATTTATTTAGTCGGCACCGGTGCGGCAGACGCGTGTCTCCGCGAGGCTGCGCTCACACGCGCGCACATCGGTCGACGTACTACTTGTCACACTTTTGTCATGTAAAGTTCCTGTCATTACGCGTTTTAATTTTGTAAAGAATAATACACAATAATAATAATAATAAAATGGCTAATGGCTTAATAGCCAAGAGCCTCGACCAACATCTTAGGAGGCTCTCGCTTGGCAGCTGGATCAAGTGCTAGATTCAGAAAGCAGTACTTCTGGACATGGCACGTATTGTTAGGAGGTTCCTCTCTCAAGAGCCCTGACCACCGGCAGTTCGGACCCTGTTCCCAGCGCTGGTGGGCCACTGTTTTTTATATTTTTAAATGTTTTTTATATAGTTTTATTAAGAAATGTTTAAAAATTACAAAAACATGTATTTAAATGAATAAACAATAAAAATAATATATGATAATAATTATTAATAATATATAATTGCATTCATATTCACGAACAGTCGAAGCAAATGTCTTTAGATACCTTAAATGTAAACAATGTTGAGTAAGTAGGTGTCGATATTGTTATCTACTAAGTTTCCCTAAACAGCGAAAAAAAAAAACCACATAAAACCTACGTTAAATGCCGTCGCCAGTTCGTCCAAAACTGGATTTCTTCGTAAAAAGATGATTGCAAACTCTTGGCGATATCGCATGACAGACTGTCGATAACAGTCGCTAACGTTTTGTGATTTTGTCTCTCTCGCACGTATGGAGTGGTAGAGCAGGGTGACAAGCACGAACAAAGGAAATAGTTAGTGCATGAAGCGCGGGAAACGGCGACGTTATAGTAACGTCACGTCACGCCAACCCTCGTCACACTGCGTCATGCGTCACGAGTCACGCGGCGGGACGACCTCGTCATCGATGAACACTTGGACAGCTGCTTTCCTTTGTACAAAATTCATTGGCGTACAGTCACTTACTCAGAGGTCGCTCACGCCCTTCTAAGAGGACGTGGAACGTGAGGCAGAGAGTCTCATCCCAAAGTACTATTAGCAGTACTTAGTAGGTATGCACTTAAAAAACAGGTAACCTAATTATACAATTAGCAATTCAAGTCTTCTTTCTAACTGTGCGAATAATATTTAATAATTACTTTACAAAAAAAATCTATGCTATCGTGGTGAACGTCAATCAGGTCACAGCAGCTGTTTAGAATTTTACACATTCGCGGTATTGGTGAGTTAGCACCCAGGACAGTTCTACGCAATGGCGGGTAAAGTGGAGTGATGGGATTACTAGGATAGCGGGCTGGAGCACGAAACTTGAGGACACCCAGTAACTGTGGACAGTCTATTTGCTTTCTGAGCAGTTTGTATAGAAACAGGGCATCCATAACTTCTCTTCAAGTCGTTATCGAGAGCATTTTTGAAAGTTTACAGACGGGACAGATAGGAGGGCAGCTGCTTGCTTTTCCCTTTTTCCTCTTTGTGAGTTACCGAACCCTGCGTATGCCTCCTTAAGTTAAGGCGACTTTCAACGTATTCAGATAACTCGACTGTGACCAACACGTGATCTACCTGCAACCTGTTACGCCACAGCAACACAGTAAGTAATGCTACTAACACTGTAACGCCACAGTGATACAGTAATGCTACAGTAACACAGCAACGCCACATTGCAGCATTGATACAGTAATGTAACGGTAACACAGTAACGCCACAGTGACACAGTAACGCCACCGTGACAAAGTAATGCCACGTGATGCGGTATGTTCAGACTTCAGAGTAATTGTATCAGCTAGCGGTTCATTAGCGTGCAAATGAGGTCAAATAATGCGAACATTTCGGGCGAGCGTGAGTAGCACGAGTCAGGAACAACAGCTGTTAACGTAATCCACGTGAACTATCGTTATTATAAACTTAAAATGTCACTTACGGGATATCTACCGTGATTATAGTTTATTTTGAGCTGACCAAAGATATCCTATAAGTGACATTTTAAGTCTAGTTAAGAACCCTGATAGAAACATCTTTATCGTTATTTCGTTATGAGCTATTAGAATATTGTGTGCGCGCCACTCAGTCACCATTTTCGTTTCCGGGATTAGATTTAACGTAACTTAATGTTTGCGAGTTCGTATTTACATAATGGGTAGCTAAAGATGCCACATTGCCGCTCGGTTTATCTATTACGTATATAACATGTGAGGAAAGGCTAAGGGTCAAGTCTATTTCCATAAAAAACCCCCGACACAAAATAATTAACATAGTAGTAAAAAGCCTAAAACAAATTAAAAATTTATGAAAAATAGCCACAAATAGAACAAAAAAAGGTATGAACGTGAAACCCTATAAAAAGAAAAAAATAACCTTGACATTATGACCCTACGTACTAACATAGGGTCATAATTTCGTTGTTTTTTTTTTCGTATGAATTTTTTTGATTAAATGTTGTCGCGTCGGTGGACCGGTCTAATTATTAGCCAAACGTTTTGTTAAAGGACATACGTTACATAATTATGAAGTTTTTATCTAAGTCTTCAATTCATTTAGAGTATTTAGAGATCACCCGACGCGACATCTAATAAAAAAAATCATACGTACTTACGTAGGGTCATAATTTCGAGGTTATTTTTTCCTTTTTATAGGGTTTCACGTTCATACCATTTTTTGTTCTATTTGTGGGTATTTTTCATAGTTTTTTTACTTGTTTTAGGCTTTTCACGTTCATACTATTCTTATTACTTTGTGTCGGGCCTTTTTTAAGTTTTTATTGATTTTTTTATTTCTTGCTCTTTGGAGGGACTCCTTAATTTGTTAATTTCATTTCTTTTAAACTACACTTGCTTAGTAAGTGTACCAACACTACCCCACTAAAAGGCTTGAAAGCTGTTCATTAAACCTTCTCAAAAATCTAGGCAGTTATATTGTATGGAATTTCATTACTGCCCTGAAAATCAGGGTAGTAATCCATTACTAACGAGGTTTTTTTTTTAAAGTCTTGATGACGTTGTAAGCAAGTGTAGTATAAAGCACTATATATCACTCGAAGGTAAGTACAGATTACTAAACTCGTGTAATTCACGGCCCTCCGCTTCGCGTCGGGCCTCAAATGCACACTCGATTAGTAATCTGTGCCTTACTACCCTTGGTGAATAAATAGCTATTATTTTCTTGCGTTTTAAGATTCAGGTAATTAGGTGTTTAATCAGGTTTTATAATCCTCAAAAAGCTAAATTAAAATATAATTCGTTGGTCCTAGGTACCAGTCATCACTCCACTTTCCTTATCAATCCATGCTTATATATTTTTGAAGTTGCAGTATTTGTTAAGGCCAACCCTAAGTTGTTTAAAAAAAATACTGACATTAATAACTACACACAAACACAATCACAATCACAATCACTATCACAATCACTATCACAATCACTATCACAATCACTATCACAATCACTATCACAATCACTATCACAATCACTATCACAATCACTATCACAATCACTATCACAATCACTATCACAATCACTATCACAATCACTATCACAATCACTATCACAATCACTATCACAATCACTATCACAATCACTATCACAATCACTATCACAATCACTATCACAATCACTATCACAATCACTATCACAATCACTATCACAATCACTATCACAATCACTATCACAATCACTATCACAATCACTATCACAATCACTATCACAATCACTATCACAATCACTATCACAATCACTATCACAATCACTATCACAATCACTATCACAATCACTATCACAATCACTATCACAATCACTATCACAATCACTATCACAATCACTATCACAATCACTATCACAATCACTATCACAATCACTATCACAATCACTATCACAATCACTATCACAATCACTATCACAATCACTATCACAATCACTATCACAATCACTATCACAATCACTATCACAATCACTATCACAATCACTATCACAATCACTATCACAATCACTATCACAATCACTATCACAATCACTATCACAATCACTATCACAATCACTATCACAATCACTATCACAATCACTATCACAATCACTATCACAATCACTATCACAATCACTATCACAATCACTATCACAATCACTATCACAATCACTATCACAATCACTATCACAATCACTATCACAATCACTATCACAATCACTATCACAATCACTATCACAATCACTATCACAATCACTATCACAATCACTATCACAATCACTATCACAATCACTATCACAATCACTATCACAATCACTATCACAATCACTATCACAATCACTATCACAATCACTATCACAATCACTATCACAATCACTATCACAATCACTATCACAATCACTATCACAATCACTATCACAATCACTATCACAATCACTATCACAATCACTATCACAATCACTATCACAATCACTATCACAATCACTATCACAATCACTATCACAATCACTATCACAATCACTATCACAATCACTATCACAATCACTATCACAATCACTATCACAATCACTATCACAATCACTATCACAATCACTATCACAATCACTATCACAATCACTATCACAATCACTATCACAATCACTATCACAATCACTATCACAATCACTATCACAATCACTATCACAATCACTATCACAATCACTATCACAATCACTATCACAATCACTATCACAATCACTATCACAATCACTATCACAATCACTATCACAATCACTATCACAATCACTATCACAATCACTATCACAATCACTATCACAATCACTATCACAATCACTATCACAATCACTATCACAATCACTATCACAATCACTATCACAATCACTATCACAATCACTATCACAATCACTATCACAATCACTATCACAATCACTATCACAATCACTATCACAATCACTATCACAATCACTATCACAATCACTATCACAATCACTATCACAATCACTATCACAATCACTATCACAATCACTATCACAATCACTATCACAATCACTATCACAATCACTATCACAATCACTATCACAATCACTATCACAATCACTATCACAATCACTATCACAATCACTATCACAATCACTATCACAATCACTATCACAATCACTATCACAATCACTATCACAATCACTATCACAATCACTATCACAATCACTATCACAATCACTATCACAATCACTATCACAATCACTATCACAATCACTATCACAATCACTATCACAATCACTATCACAATCACTATCACAATCACTATCACAATCACTATCACAATCACTATCACAATCACTATCACAATCACTATCACAATCACTATCACAATCACTATCACAATCACTATCACAATCACTATCACAATCACTATCACAATCACTATCACAATCACTATCACAATCACTATCACAATCACTATCACAATCACTATCACAATCACTATCACAATCACTATCACAATCACTATCACAATCACTATCACAATCACTATCACAATCACTATCACAATCACTATCACAATCACTATCACAATCACTATCACAATCACTATCACAATCACTATCACAATCACTATCACAATCACTATCACAATCACTATCACAATCACTATCACAATCACTATCACAATCACTATCACAATCACTATCACAATCACTATCACAATCACTATCACAATCACTATCACAATCACTATCACAATCACTATCACAATCACTATCACAATCACTATCACAATCACTATCACAATCACTATCACAATCACTATCACAATCACTATCACAATCACTATCACAATCACTATCACAATCACTATCACAATCACTATCACAATCACTATCACAATCACTATCACAATCACTATCACAATCACTATCACAATCACTATCACAATCACTATCACAATCACTATCACAATCACTATCACAATCACTATCACAATCACTATCACAATCACTATCACAATCACTATCACAATCACTATCACAATCACTATCACAATCACTATCACAATCACTATCACAATCACTATCACAATCACTATCACAATCACTATCACAATCACTATCACAATCACTATCACAATCACTATCACAATCACTATCACAATCACTATCACAATCACTATCACAATCACTATCACAATCACTATCACAATCACTATCACAATCACTATCACAATCACTATCACAATCACTATCACAATCACTATCACAATCACTATCACAATCACTATCACAATCACTATCACAATCACTATCACAATCACTATCACAATCACTATCACAATCACTATCACAATCACTATCACAATCACTATCACAATCACTATCACAATCACTATCACAATCACTATCACAATCACTATCACAATCACTATCACAATCACTATCACAATCACTATCACAATCACTATCACAATCACTATCACAATCACTATCACAATCACTATCACAATCACTATCACAATCACTATCACAATCACTATCACAATCACTATCACAATCACTATCACAATCACTATCACAATCACTATCACAATCACTATCACAATCACTATCACAATCACTATCACAATCACTATCACAATCACTATCACAATCACTATCACAATCACTATCACAATCACTATCACAATCACTATCACAATCACTATCACAATCACTATCACAATCACTATCACAATCACTATCACAATCACTATCACAATCACTATCACAATCACTATCACAATCACTATCACAATCACTATCACAATCACTATCACAATCACTATCACAATCACTATCACAATCACTATCACAATCACTATCACAATCACTATCACAATCACTATCACAATCACTATCACAATCACTATCACAATCACTATCACAATCACTATCACAATCACTATCACAATCACTATCACAATCACTATCACAATCACTATCACAATCACTATCACAATCACTATCACAATCACTATCACAATCACTATCACAATCACTATCACAATCACTATCACAATCACTATCACAATCACTATCACAATCACTATCACAATCACTATCACAATCACTATCACAATCACTATCACAATCACTATCACAATCACTATCACAATCACTATCACAATCACTATCACAATCACTATCACAATCACTATCACAATCACTATCACAATCACTATCACAATCACTATCACAATCACTATCACAATCACTATCACAATCACTATCACAATCACTATCACAATCACTATCACAATCACTATCACAATCACTATCACAATCACTATCACAATCACTATCACAATCACTATCACAATCACTATCACAATCACTATCACAATCACTATCACAATCACTATCACAATCACTATCACAATCACTATCACAATCACTATCACAATCACTATCACAATCACTATCACAATCACTATCACAATCACTATCACAATCACTATCACAATCACTATCACAATCACTATCACAATCACTATCACAATCACTATCACAATCACTATCACAATCACTATCACAATCACTATCACAATCACTATCACAATCACTATCACAATCACTATCACAATCACTATCACAATCACTATCACAATCACTATCACAATCACTATCACAATCACTATCACAATCACTATCACAATCACTATCACAATCACTATCACAATCACTATCACAATCACTATCACAATCACTATCACAATCACTATCACAATCACTATCACAATCACTATCACAATCACTATCACAATCACTATCACAATCACTATCACAATCACTATCACAATCACTATCACAATCACTATCACAATCACTATCACAATCACTATCACAATCACTATCACAATCACTATCACAATCACTATCACAATCACTATCACAATCACTATCACAATCACTATCACAATCACTATCACAATCACTATCACAATCACTATCACAATCACTATCACAATCACTATCACAAT